>OX344726.1:29336499-39336499 GCA_947034835.1 Ballota nigra | reverse complement strand
TTTATAAGAGAGTAATAAACAATAAACAATAATTAAAATAAAGCGATAAATAACACAAGATATATAGTGGTTCGGATTAAATATCCTACGTCCACTCTCCCTTATCACCAAGGGGTCTCACTATCAACCAACTCACAAACTTACTCACTGGAATTTCTGAAGTACCAGCACCTTCTTACAAACTCTTTAGATCTAACTTCGATCTAAAGATAGACTTACTCCAACCTTGTCTAACAAGATGAACAGGTTGAGTATATAAACTCCTTACGAGTAGATGAGTAATTAAGAACAGAAATGAGTGCAAAACCGTAGTGATCAAAAGCTTAGTATGGATATATGCGCGTGAATGATTCTAGAGCTTTTTCCAGATCTGCACTCAAGTATATATAGAGGGGATTAGGGACATAGCCGTTGGGAGGCTACTCCAATCAGATCCTCTATATATGGAAGCTTCAATCAATCAATTCCCTAATTGATTGATTGGGTTGGTGAGATCTTGATTGATTATCCTCAAATACTTTCCAATCCTGATCTTGTTGACTTGATTTGAATCACCAAGGGTCAATAGCTTCCTCTGCCTAACTCTGATTCTCTCCAGAGAAGGCAGGACCAGACACCAGGCAACCTCGGTGTCTTCTGGTCCTTATCTGGTGAACAACCAGAATACTCAGTAGAATAAGGGGATCAAACTGAACATCTTTTGTTCCACCAGACTCGTCTGGTCCGGACTCGTCTGGTCTGGGGAAGGTCCTCTGCCTCTGGTCTGATCTCATCTGGTGAAGTCTTCTGGTCTGGCAGTTCCCCCTAGACTAAGTCCTAATCTAGATCATCATCTGGCTAACAGATCCAGATGGTCCTATTACATCTTCTGGTTTGTTTTAACTCATCAAAACTAACAATTTTTTATCCTAACATTGGCTTCAGTCAGTTCTTCTTGAGATGTCATCTTGACTTTCTCAGGCTGTCAGTGAGTTCCCCCTTGCTGAGTTCCCCCTCAACTGAGTTCTTCCTCAGCTAAGTTCTTCTCATATTACAACCTGTCTAACTGAATAAACAAACTATCCTGACCTGATTCTAAAGATACTATCCTGACTGCTTTCAAACCTATTACATGTTGTTTTGGAAAATCATCAAAACTAAACATATCCCAACAGTTTCCCCCTTTTTTATGATTCCAAAACTTCTAACCAAATGATTTTCTATTACAAGAATATTGTCAGAGTACAGGTAATAGTTTGAAATACGCAGGAATTCCCATAGTTTAAAACATTTAAGATCTTGTTCGGTTGACCATTTTTCTTAACAAAACTGGATCAGTGGTCATGTGAACAACCCGCTCTGATACCAATTGATGGTCCCGTTTTAGAAGGGCAAAATGGGAATTCAAGAGCAAAATTTTTTTTTTTAAACCTTTACCTCAGGGAGTTCAGTATGAGTGAGAAACACTCAAGTCACTGCTCTGCTCAGAGGCTGAGTTACCAAGTCAGTGAGAAGGCTTGGAGACTCATGCTCTGAGCAAGGACAGTGGCTTGAGATGCTGAACTCTCGAGTGCGTTATCAAATCACAGCTTGCATCCTGACTGAGTTCAGTGACGGAATACTCAAGTCACTGCGTTGCTGAGAGTCAGAGCTATCAAGTCAGTGATGAAACTTGAAAGCTCAGGCTCTCAATAAGGCAGTGACTCGAGAGACTGAACTCTCGAGTGCTAGCCTGATTCAGTCAGTAAGATGAATCTCCCTGACTGAAATGCTTAACTAAAGTTCCTTTTTAAACAATGCTCTCAGTGAGCAGATTTTCGCAATACTTTAGAAGAAAAGACATTCCAAATAATAACACTTGGTTTAACGTGGTTTAGAGACTCAAGCTCTTACATCCACAGCCTGATTTAACAGGAAATCCACTCCTTTGGATTCTTATTTTTATCGTGCCAAGGTGCACTTACAACTGGACTCACGCCACTCCCTGGGCTGCCCTTCTCCTCACTTACTACCAACAAACCTGACCAGAGGGTTTTGGTTTCAGTTAGGTTTTCTCCAACTGGGTGAGGTTTTCCCTTTACAGTGTGTTGGCCAATAGCTAAGATAGGGAAAACCTCTCTAAGCCTAGAGTTACAAGCTGAACACTCATATGTGTATATTTGAAGACCCTAATGGTCAGTGTTTAAGATGTGAGTAAACCCTCCTTATAACTCCCATGCACGTATGCTACTACCCACACCCTTACAGCTCGTAGGTGTTTGTTTTCTTACAATTCTTACAACAACACAACACACCCAACTACGCAACTATGAGCTTGTATATATAATGGGGATTCAAATGTATCCGTTGGAGGGAAGATACATTCGAATCCAACATTTAATGGTTTCAACCACTTTTCTTGGAATGCGGCCTTTGTCAGTGTCAGAATTGCTGCCTCGTGTTGATTGGTCCACGTGGCCTGGATTCACGGATCTTTGACTCAGTGGGTTTGACTAAGACCCACTGACTTTAGGTAGCTTTCTCCTTCACTGACATAATGATCTTCAGTTGGACTGACTCGTCCTCAGTGTAGTTGTCCTTCAGGGACTATTTGAAGATCTTTCCAGGAAGTTTGTCATAAGGCTGAATGACAAACTTCCCTGACCACAGTAGCCTGACTCCTTCAGGGCCTACTTGGTGCAGCACTGATCCACCTGATCAGGCTCTTCACTGAGTGGTCCACCAGACTTGGCTTAGATCAGCCTGACTTACACTCAGTGGGACTTCCTTCAGGCTTCTCTTCAGATTCAGGTCTTTCTTCATTGGCTTCAGTCAGTTCTTCTTGAGATGTCATCTTGACTTTCTCAGGCTGTCAGTGAGTTCCCCCTTGCTGAGTTCCCCCTCAACTGAGTGCTTCCTCAGCTAAGTTCTTCTCATATTACAACCTGTCTAACTGAATAAACAAACTATCCTGACCTGATTCTAAAGATACTATCCTGACTGCTTTCAAACCTATTACATGTTGTTTTGGAAAATCATCAAAACTAAACATATCCCAACAGTTTCCCCCTTTTTGATGATTCCAAAACTTCTAACCAAATGATTTTCTATTACAAGAATATTGTCAGAGTACAGGTAATAGTTTGAAATATGCAGGAATTCCCATAGTTTAAAACATTTAAGATCTTGTTCGGTTGACCATTTTTCTTAACAAAACTGGATCAGTGGTCATGTGAACAACCCGCTCTGATACCAATTGATGGTCCCGTTTTAGAAGGGCAAAATGGGAATTCAAGAGCAAATTTTTTTTTTTTAAACCTTTACCCCCAGGGAGTTCAGTATGAGTGAGAAATACTCAAGTCACTGCTCTGCTCAGAGGCTGAGTTACCAAGTCAGTGAGAAGACTTGGAGACTCATGCTCTGAGCAAGGACAGTGGCTTGAGATGCTGAACTCTCGAGTGCGTTATCAAATCACAGCTTGCATCCTGACTGAGTTCAGTGACGGAATACTCAAGTCACTGCGTTGCTGAGAGTCAGAGCTATCAAGTCAGTGATGAAACTTGAAAGCTCAGGCTCTCAATAAGGCAGTGACTCGAGAGACTGAACTCTCGAGTGCTAGCCTGATTCAGTCAGTAAGATGAATCTCCCTGACTGAAATGCTTAACTAAAGTTCCTTTTTAAACAATGCTCTCAGTGAGCAGATTTTCGCAATACTTTAGAAAAAAAGACATTCCAAATAATAACACTTGGTTTAACGTGGTTCAGAGACTCAAGCTCTTACATCCACGACCTGATTTAACAGGAAATCCACTCCTTTGGATTCTTGTATTTATCGTGCCAAGGTGCACTTACAACTGGACTCACGCCACTCCCTGGGCTGCCCTTCTCCTCACTTACTACCAACAAACCTGACCAGAGGGTTTTGGTTTCAGTTAGGTTTTCTTCAACTGGGTGAGGTTTTCCCTTTACAGTGTGTTAGCCAATAGCTAAGATAGGGAAAACCTCTCTAAGCCTAGAGTTACAAGCTGAACACTCATATGTGTATATTTGAAGACCCTAATGGTCAGTGTTTAAGATGTGAGTAAACCCTCCTTATAACTCCCATGCACGTATGCTACTACCCACACCCTCACAGCTCGTAGGTGTTTGTTTTCTTACAATTCTTACAACAACACAACACACCCAACTACGCAACTATGAGCTTGTATATATAATGGGGATTCAAATGTATCCGTTGGAGGGAAGATACATTCGAATCCAACATTTAATAGTTTCAACCACTTTTCTTGGAATGCGGCCTTTGTCAGTGTCAGAGTTGCTGCCTCGTGTTGATTGGTCCACGTGGCCTGGATTCACGTATCTTTGACTCAGTGGGTTTGACTAAGACCCACTGACTTTAGGTAGCTTTCTCCTTCACTGACATGATGATCTTCAGTTGGACTGACTCGTCCTCAGTGTAGTTGTCCTTCAGGGACTATTTGAAAATCTTTCCAGGAAGTTTGTCATAAGGCTGAATGACAAACTTCCCTGACCACAGTAGCCTGACTCCTTCAGGGCCTACTTGGTGCAGCACTGATCCACCTGATCAGGCTCTTCACTGAGTGGTCCACCAGACTTGGCTTAGATCAGCCTGACTTACACTCAGTGGGACTTCCTTCAGGCTTCTCTTCAGATTCAGGTCTTTCTTCATTGGCTTCAGTCAGTTCTTCTTGAGATGTCATCTTGACTTTCTCAGGCTGTCAGTGAGTTCCCCCTTGCTGAGTTCCCCCTCAACTGAGTTCTTCCTCAGCTAAGTTCTTCTCATATTACAACCTGTCTAACTGAATAAACAAACTATCCTGACCTGATTCTAAAGATACTATCCTGACTGCTTTCAAACCTATTACATGTTGTTTTGGAAAATCATCAAAACTAAACATATCCCAACAGTTTCCCCCTTTTTGATGATTCCAAAACTTCTAACCAAATGATTTTCTATTACAAGAATATTGTCAGAGTACAGGTAATAGTTTGAAATATGCAGGAATTCCCATAGTTTAAAACATTTAAGATCTTGTTCGGTTGACCATTTTTCTTAACAAAACTGGATCAGTGGTCATGTGAACAACCCGCTCTGATACCAATTGATGGTCCCGTTTTAGAAGGGCAAAATGGGAATTCAAGAGCAAATTTTTTTTTTTAAACCTTTACCTCAGGGAGTTCAGTATGAGTGAGAAATACTCAAGTCACTGCTCTGCTCAGAGGCTGAGTTACCAAGTCAGTGAGAAGGCTTGGAGACTCATGTTCTGAGCAAGGACAGTGGCTTGAGATGCTGAACTCTCGAGTGCGTTATCAAATCACAGCTTGCATCCTGACTGAGTTCAGTGACGGAATACTCAAGTCACTGCGTTGCTGAGAGTCAGAGCTATCAAGTCAGTGATGAAACTTGAAAGCTCAGGCTCTCAACAAGGCAGTGACTCGAGAGACTGAACTCTCGAGTGCTAGCCTGATTCAGTCAGTAAGATGAATCTCCCTGACTGAAATGCTTAACTAAAGTTCCTTTTTAAACAATGCTCTCAGTGAGCAGATTTTTGCAATACTTTAGAAGAAAAGACATTCCAAATAATAACACTTGGTTTAACGTGGTTCAGAGACTTAAGCTCTTACATCCACGGCCTGATTTAACAGGAAATCCACTCCTTTGGATTCTTATTTTTATCGTGCCAAGGTGCACTTACAACTGGACTCACGCCACTCCCTGGGCTGCCCTTCTCCTCACTTACTACCAACAAACCTGACCAGAGGGTTTTGGTTTCAGTTAGGTTTTCTCCAACTGGGTGAGGTTTTCCCTTTACAGTATGTTAGCCAATAGCTAAGATAGGGAAAACCTCTCTAAGCCTAGAGTTACAAGCTGAACACTCATATGTGTATATTTTAAGACCCTAATGGTCAGTGTTTAAGATGTGAGTAAACCCTCCTTATAACTCCCATGCACGTATGCTACTACCCACACCCTCACAGCTCGTAGGTGTTTGTTTTCTTACAATTCTTACAACAACACAACACACCCAACTACGCAACTATGAGCTTGTATATATAATGGGGATTCAAATGTATCCGTTGGAGGAAAGATACATTCGAATCTAACATTTAATGGTTTCAACCACTTTTCTTGGAATGCGGCCTTTGTCAGTGTCAGAGTTGCTGCCTCGTGTTGATTGGTCCACGTGGCCTGCTTTCACGGATCTTTGACTCAGTGGGTTTGACTAAGACCCACTGACTTTAGGTAGCTTTCTCCTTCACTGGCATGATGATCTTCAGTTGGACTGACTCGTCCTCTGTGTAGTTGTCCTTCAGGGACTATTTGAAGATCTTTCCAGGAAGTTTGTCATAAGGCTGAATGACAAACTTCCCTGACCACAATAGCCTGACTCCTTCAGGGCCTACTTGGTGCAGCACTGATCCACCTGATCAGGCTCTTCACTGAGTGGTCCACCAGACTTGGCTTAGATCAGCCTGACTTACACTCAGTGGGACTTCCTTCAGGCTTCTCTTCAGATTCAGGTCTTTCTTCATTGGCTTCAGTCAGTTCTTCTTGAGATGTCATCTTGACTTTCTCAGGCTGTCAGTGAGTTCCCCCTTGCTGGGTTCCATCTCAACTGAGTGCTTCCTCAGCTAAGTTCTTCCCATATTACAACCTGTCTAACTGAATAAACAAACTATCCTGACCTGATTTTAAAGATACTATCCTGACTGCTTTCAAACCTATTACATGTTGTTTTGGAAAATCATCAAAACTAAACATATCCCAACAGTTTCTCCCTTTTTGATGATTCCAAAACTTCTAACCAAATGATTTTCTATTACAAGAATATTGTCAGAGTACAGGTAATAGTTTGAAATATGCAGGAATTCCCATAGTTTAAAACGTTTAAGATCTTGTTCGGTTGACCATTTTTCTTAACAAAACTGGATCACTGGTCATGTGAACAACCCGCTCTGATACCAATTGATGGTCCCATTTTAGAAGGGCAAAATGGGAATTCAAGAGCAAATTTTTTTTTTAAACCTTTACCTCAGGGAGTTCAGTATGAGTGAGAAATACTCAAGTCACTGCTCTGCTCAGAGGCTGAGTTACCAAGTCAGTGAGAAAGCTTGGAGACTCATGCTCTGAGCAAGGACAGTGGCTTGAGATGCTGAACTCTCGAGTGCGTTATCAAATCACAGCTTGCATCCTGACTGAGTTCAGTGACGGAATACTCAAGTCACTGTGTTGCTGAGAGTCAGAGCTATCAAGTCAGTGATGAAACTTGAAAGCTCAGGCTCTCAATAAGGCAGTGACTCGAGAGACTGAACTCTCGAGTGCTAGCCTGATTCAGTCTGTAAGATGAATCTCTCTGACTGAAATGCTTAACTAAAGTTCCTTTTTAAACAATGCTCTCAGTGAGCAGATTTTTGCAATACTTTAGAAGAAAAGACATTCCAAATAATAACACTTGGTTTAACGTGGTTTAGAGACTCAAGCTCTTACATCCACGGCCTGATTTAACAGGAAATCCACTCCTTTGGATTCTTGTTTTTATCGTGCCAAGGTGCACTTACAACTGGACTCACGCCACTCCCTGGGCTGCCCTTCTCCTCACTTACTACCAACAAACCTGACCAGAGGGTTTTGGTTTCAGTTAGGTTTTCTCCAACTGGGTGAGGTTTTCCCTTTACAGTGTGTTAGCCAATAGCTAAGATAGGGAAAACCTCTCTAAGCCTAGAGTTACAAGTTGAACACTCATATGTGTATATTTGAAGACCCTAATGGTCAGTGTTTAAGATGTGAGTAAACCCTCCTTATAACTCCCATGCACGTATGCTACTACCCACACCCTCACAGCTCGTAGGTGTTTGTTTTCTTACAATTCTTACAACAACACAACACACCCAACTACGCAACTATGAGCTTGTATATATAATGGGGATTCAAATGTATCCGTTGGAGGAAAGATACATTCGAATCCAACATTTAATGGTTTCAACCACTTTTCTTGGAATGCGGCCTTTGTCAGTGTCAGAGTTGCTGCCTCGTGTTGATTGGTCCACGTGGCCTGCATTCACGGATCTTTGACTCAGTGGGTTAGACTAAGACCCACTGACTTTAGGTAGCTTTCTCCTTCACTGACATGATGATCTTCAGTTGGACTGACTCGTCCTCAGTGTAGTTGTCCTTCAGGGACTATTTGAAGATCTTTCCAGGAAGTTTGTCATAAGGCTGAATGACAAACTTCCCTGACCACAGTAGCCTGACTCCTTCAGGGCCTACTTGTTGCAGCACTGATCCACCTGATCAGGCTCTTCACTGAGTGGTCCACCAGACTTGGCTTAGATCAGCCTGACTTACACTCAGTGGGACTTCCTTCAGGCTTCTCTTCAGATTCAGGTCTTTCTTCATTGGCTTCAGTCAGTTCTTCTTGAGATGTCATCTTGACTTTCTCAGGCTGTCAGTGAGTTCCCCCTTGCTGGGTTCCCCCTCAACTGAGTGCTTCCTCAGCTAAGTTCTTCCCATATTACAACCTGTCTAACTGAATAAACAAACTATCCTGACCTGATTCTAAAGATACTATCCTGACTGATTTCAAACCTATTACATGTTGTTTTGGAAAATCATCAAAACTAAACATATCCCAACAGTTTCTCCCTTTTTGATGATTCCAAAACTTCTAACCAAATGATTTTCTATTACAAGAATATTGTCAGAGTACAGGTAATAGTTTGAAATATGCAGGAATTCCCATAGTTTAAAACGTTTAAGATCTTGTTCGGTTGACCATTTTTCTTAACAAAACTGGATCAGTGGTCATGTGAACAACCCGCTCTGATACCAATTGATGGTCCCGTTTTAGAAGGGCAAAATGGGAATTCAAGAGCAAAAAATTTTTTTTTAAACCTTTACCTCAGGGAGTTCAGTATGAGTGAGAAATACTCAAGTCACTGCTCTGCTCAGAGGCTGAGTTACCAAGTCAGTGAGAAGGCTTGGAGACTCATGCTCTGAGCAAGGACAGTGGCTTGAGATGCTGAACTCTCGAGTGCGTTATCAAATCACAGCTTGCATCCTGACTGAGTTCAGTGACGGAATACTCAAGTCACTGCGTTGCTGAGAGTAAGAGCTATCAAGTCAGTGATGAAACTTGAAAGCTCAGGCTCTCAACAAGGCAGTGACTCGAGAGACTGAACTCTCGAGTGCTAGCCTGATTCAGTCAGTAAGATGAATCTCCCTGACTTAAATGCTTAACTAAAGTTCCTTTTTAAACAATGCTCTCAGTGAGCAGATTTTCGCAATACTTTAGAAGAAAAGACATTCCAAATAATAACACTTGGTTTAACGTGGTTCAGAGACTCAAGCTCTTACATCCACGGCCTGATTTAACAGGAAATCCACTCCTTTGGATTCTTATTTTTATCGTGCCAAGGTGCACTTACAACTGGACTCACGCCACTCCCTGGGCTGCCCTTCTCCTCACTTACTACCAACAAACCTGACCAGAGGGTTTTGATTTCAGTTAGGTTTTCTCCAACTGGGTGAGGTTTTCCCTTTACAGTGTGTTAGCCAATAGCTAAGATAGGGAAAACCTCTCTAAGCCTAGAGTTACAAGCTGAACACTCATATGTGTATATTTTAAGACCCTAATGGTCAGTGTTTAAGATGTGAGTAAACCCTCCTTATAACTCCCATGCACGTATGCTACTACCCACACCCTCACAGCTCGTAGGTGTTTGTTTTCTTACAATTCTTACAACAACACAACACACCCAACTACGCAACTATGAGCTTGTATATATAATGGGGATTCAAATGTATCCGTTGGAGGAAAGATACATTCGAATCCAACATTTAATGGTTTCCACCACTTTTCTTGGAATGCGGCCTTTGTCAGTGTCAGAGTTGCTGCCTCGTGTTGATTGGTCCACGTGGCCTGCATTCACGGATCTTTGACTCAGTGGGTTTGACTAAGACCCACTGACTTTAGGTAGCTTTCTCCTTCAATGACATGATGATCTTCAGTTGGACTGACTCGTCCTCAGTGTAGTTGTCCTTCAGGGACTATTTGAAGATCTTTCCAGGAAGTTTGTCATAAGGCTGAATGACAAACTTCCCTGACCACAGTAGCCTGACTCCTTCAGGGCCTACTTGGTGCAGCACTGATCCACCTGATCAGGCTCTTCACTGAGTGGTCCACCAGACTTGGCTTAGATCAGCCTGACTTACACTCAGTGGGACTTCCTTCAGGCTTCTCTTCAGATTCAGGTCTTTCTTCATTGGCTTCAGTCAGTTCTTCTTGAGATGTCATCTTGACTTTCTCAGGCTGTCAGTGAGTTCCCCCTTGCTGGGTTCCCCCTCAACTGAGTGCTTCCTCAGCTAAGTTCTTCCCATATTACAACCTGTCTAACTGAATAAACAAACTATCCTGACCTGATTTTAAAGATACTATCCTGATTGCTTTCAAACCTATTACATGTTGTTTTGGAAAATCATCAAAACTAAACATATCCCAACAGTTTCTCCCTTTTTGATGATTCCAAAACTTCTAACCAAATGATTTTCTATTACAAGAATATTGTCAGAGTACAGGTAATAGTTTGAAATATGCAGGAATTCCCATAGTTTAAAACGTTTAAGATCTTGTTCGGTTGACCATTTTTCTTAACAAAACTGGATCAGTGGTCATGTGAACAACCCGCTCTGATACCAATTGATGGTCCCGTTTTAGAAGGGCAAAATGGGAATTCAAGAGCAAATTTTTTTTTTTAAACCTTTACCTCAGGGAGTTCAGTATGAGTGAGAAATACTCAAGTCACTGCTCTGCTCAGAGGCTGAGTTACCAAGTCAGTGAGAAAGCTTGGAGACTCATGCTCTGAGCAAGGACAGTGGCTTGAGATGCTGAACTCTCGAGTGCGTTATCAAATCACAGCTTGCATCCTGACTGAGTTCAGTGACGGAATACTCAAGTCACTGTGTTCCTGAGAGTCAGAGCTATCAAGTCAGTGATGAAACTTGAAAGCTCAGGCTCTCAATAAGGCAGTGACTCGAGAGACTGAACTCTCGAGTGCTAGCCTGATTCAGTCAGTAAGATGAATCTCTCTGACTGAAATGCTTAACTAAAGTTCCTTTTTAAACAATGCTCTCAGTGAGCAGATTTTTGCAATACTTTAGAAGAAAAGACATTCCAAATAATAACACTTGGTTTAACGTGGTTTAGAGACTCAAGCTCTTACATCCACGGCCTGATTTAACAGGAAATCCACTCCTTTGGATTCTTGTTTTTATCGTGCCAAGGTGCACTTACAACTGGACTCACGCCACTCCCTGGGCTGCCCTTCTCCTCACTTACTACCAACAAACCTGACCAGAGGGTTTTGGTTTCAGTTAGGTTTTCTCCAACTGGGTGAGGTTTTCCCTTTACAGTGTGTTAGCCAATAGCTAAGATAGGGAAAACCTCTCTAAGCCTAGAGTTACAAGCTGAACACTCATATGTGTATATTTGAAGACCCTAATGGTCAGTGTTTAAGATGTGAGTAAACCCTCCTTATAACTCCCATGCACGTATGCTACTACCCATACCCTCACAGCTCGTAGGTGTTTGTTTTCTTACAATTCTTACAACAACACAACACACCCAACTACGCAACTATGAGCTTGTATATATAATGGGGATTCAAATGTATCCGTTGGAGGAAAGATACATTCGAATCCAACATTTAATGGTTTCAACCACTTTTCTTGGAATGCGGCCTTTGTCAGTGTCAGAGTTGCTGCCTCGTGTTGATTGGTCCACGTGGCCTGCATTCACGGATCTTTGACTCAGTGGGTTAGACTAAGACCCACTGACTTTAGGTAGCTTTCTCCTTCACTGACATGATGATCTTCAGTTGGACTGACTCGTCCTCAGTGTAGTTGTCCTTCAGGGACTATTTGAAGATCTTTCCAGGAAGTTTGTCATAAGGCTGAATGACAAACTTCCCTGACCACAGTAGCCTGACTCCTTCAGGGCCTACTTGTTGCAGCACTGATCCACCTGATCAGGCTCTTCACTGAGTGGTCCACCAGACTTGGCTTAGATCAGCCTGACTTACACTCAGTGGGACTTCCTTCAGGCTTCTCTTCAGATTCAGGTCTTTCTTCATTGGCTTCAGTCAGTTCTTCTTGAGATGTCATCTTGACTTTCTCAGGCTGTCAGTGAGTTCCCCCTTGCTGGGTTCCCCCTCAACTGAGTGCTTCCTCAGCTAAGTTCTTCCCATATTACAACCTGTCTAACTGAATAAACAAACTATCCTGACCTGATTCTAAAGATACTATCCTGACTGATTTCAAACCTATTACATGTTGTTTTGGAAAATCATCAAAACTAAACATATCCCAACAGTTTCTCCCTTTTTGATGATTCCAAAACTTCTAACCAAATGATTTTCTATTACAAGAATATTGTCAGAGTACAGGTAATAGTTTGAAATATGCAGGAATTCCCATAGTTTAAAACGTTTAAGATCTTGTTCGGTTGACCATTTTTCTTAACAAAACTGGATCAGTGGTCATGTGAACAACCCGCTCTGATACCAATTGATGGTCCCGTTTTAGAAGGGCAAAATGGGAATTCAAGAGCAAAAAAATTTTTTTTAAACCTTTACCTCAGGGAGTTCAGTATGAGTGAGAAATACTCAAGTCACTGCTCTGCTCAGAGGCTGAGTTACCAAGTCAGTGAGAAGGCTTGGAGACTCATGCTCTGAGCAAGGACAGTGGCTTGAGATGCTGAACTCTCGAGTGCGTTATCAAATCACAGCTTGCATCCTGACTGAGTTCAGTGACGGAATACTCAAGTCACTGCGTTGCTGAGAGTAAGAGCTATCAAGTCAGTGATGAAACTTGAAAGCTCAGGCTCTCAACAAGGCAGTGACTCGAGAGACTGAACTCTCGAGTGCTAGCCTGATTCAGTCAGTAAGATGAATCTCCCTGACTTAAATGCTTAACTAAAGTTCCTTTTTAAACAATGCTCTCAGTGAGCAGATTTTCGCAATACTTTAGAAGAAAAGACATTCCAAATAATAACACTTGGTTTAACGTGGTTCAGAGACTCAAGCTCTTACATCCACGGCCTGATTTAACAGGAAATCCACTCCTTTGGATTCTTATTTTTATCGTGCCAAGGTGCACTTACAACTGGACTCACGCCACTCCCTGGGCTGCCCTTCTCCTCACTTACTACCAACAAACCTGACCAGAGGGTTTTGATTTCAGTTAGGTTTTCTCCAACTGGGTGAGGTTTTCCCTTTACAGTGTGTTAGCCAATAGCTAAGATAGGGAAAACCTCTCTAAGCCTAGAGTTACAAGCTGAACACTCATATGTGTATATTTTAAGACCCTAATGGTCAGTGTTTAAGATGTGAGTAAACCCTCCTTATAACTCCCATGCACGTATGCTACTACCCACACCCTCACAGCTCGTAGGTGTTTGTTTTCTTACAATTCTTACAACAACACAACACACCCAACTACGCAACTATGAGCTTGTATATATAATGGGGATTCAAATGTATCCGTTGGAGGAAAGATACATTCGAATCCAACATTTAATGATTTCAACCACTTTTCTTGGAATGCGGCCTTTGTCAGTGTCAGAGTTGCTGCCTCGTGTTGATTGGTCCACGTGGCCTGCATTCACGGATCTTTGACTCAGTGGGTTTGACTAAGACCCACTGAGTTTAGGTAGCTTTCTCCTTCAATGACATGATGATCTTCAGTTGGACTGACTCGTCCTCAGTGTAGTTGTCCTTCAGGGACTATTTGAAGATCTTTCCAGGAAGTTTGTCATAAGGCTGAATGACAAACTTCCCTGACCACAGTAGCCTGACTCCTTCAGGGCCTACTTGGTGCAGCACTGATCCACCTGATCAGGCTCTTCACTGAGTGGTCCACCAGACTTGGCTTAGATCAGCCTGACTTACACTCAGTGGGACTTCCTTCAGGCTTCTCTTCAGATTCAGGTCTTTCTTCATTGGCTTCAGTCAGTTCTTCTTGAGATGTCATCTTGACTTTCTCAGGCTGTCAGTGAGTTCCCCCTTGCTGGGTTCCCCCTCAACTGAGTGCTTCCTCAGCTAAGTTCTTCCCATATTACAACCTGTCTAACTGAATAAACAAACTATCCTGACCTGATTCTAAAGATACTATCCTGACTGATTTCAAACCTATTACATGTTGTTTTGGAAAATCATCAAAACTAAACATATCCCAACAGTTTCTCCCTTTTTGATGATTCCAAAACTTCTAACCAAATGATTTTCTATTCCAAGAATATTGTCAGAGTACAGGTAATAGTTTGAAATATGCAGGAATTCCCATAGTTTAAAACGTTTAAGATCTTGTTCGGTTGACCATTTTTCTTAACAAAACTGGATCAGTGGTCATGTGAACAACCCGCTCTGATACCAATTGATGGTCCCGTTTTAGAAGGGCAAAATGGGAATTCAAGAGCAAAATTTTTTTTTTTAAACCTTTACCTCAGGGAGTTCAGTATGAGTGAGAAATACTCAAGTCACTGCTCTGCTCAGAGGCTGAGTTACCAAGTCAGTGAGAAGGCTTGGAGACTCATGCTCTGAGCAAGGACAGTGGCTTGAGATGCTGAACTCTCGAGTGCGTTATCAAATCACAGCTTGCATCCTGACTGAGTTCAGTGACGGAATACTCAAGTCACTGCGTTGCTGAGAGTCAGAGCTATCAAGTCAGTGATGAAACTTGAAAGCTCAGGCTCTCAATAAGGCAGTGACTCGAGAGACTGAACTCTCGAGTGCTAGCCTGATTCAGTCAGTAAGATGAATCTCTCTGACTGAAATGCTTAACTAAAGTTCCTTTTTAAACAATGCTCTCAGTGAGCAGATTTTTGCAATACTTTAGAAGAAAAGACATTCCAAATAATAACACTTGGTTTAACGTGGTTTAGAGACTCAAGCTCTTACATCCACGGCCTGATTTAACAGGAAATCCACTCCTTTGGATTCTTGTTTTTATCGTGCCAAGGTGCACTTACAACTGGACTCACGCCACTCCCTGGGCTGCCCTTCTCCTCACTTACTACCAACAAACCTGACCAGAGGGTTTTGGTTTCAGTTAGGTTTTCTCCAACTGGGTGAGGTTTTCCCTTTACAGTGTGTTAGCCAATAGCTAAGATAGGGAAAACCTCTCTAAGCCTAGAGTTACAAGCTGAACACTCATATGTGTATATTTGAAGACCCTAATGGTCAGTGTTAAGATGTGAGTAAACCCTCCTTATAACTCCCATGCACGTATGCTACTACCCACACCCTCACAGCTCGTAGGTGTTTGTTTTCTTACAATTCTTACAACAACACAACACACCCAACTACGCAACTATGAGCTTGTATATATAATGGGGATTCAAATGTATACGTTGGAGGGAAGATACATTCGAGTCCAACATTTAATGGTTTCAACCACTTTTCTTGGAATGCGGCCTTTGTCAGTGTCAGAGTTGCTGCCTCGTGTTGATTGGTCCACGTGGCCTGGATTCACGGATCTTTGACTCAGTGGGTTTGACTAAGACCCACTGACTTTAGGTAGCTTTCTCCTTCACTGACATGATGATCTTCAGTTGGACTGACTCGTCCTCAGTGTAGTTGTCCTTCAGGGACTATTTGAAGATCTTTCCAGGAAGTTTGTCATAAGGCTGAATGACAAACTTCCCTGACCACAGTAGCCTGACTCCTTCAGGGCCTACTTGGTGCAGCACTGATCCACCTGATCAGGCTCTTCACTGAGTGGTCCACCAGACTTGGCTTAGATCAGCCTGACTTACACTCAGTGGGACTTCCTTCAGGCTTCTCTTCAGATTCAGGTCTTTCTTCATTGGCTTCAGTCAGTTCTTCTTGAGATGTCATCTTGACTTTCTCAGGCTGTCAGTGAGTTCCCCCTTGCTGAGTTCCCCCTCAACTGAGTGCTTCCTCAGCTAAGTTCTTCCCATATTACAACCTGTCTAACTGAATAAACAAACTATCCTGACCTGATTCTAAAAATACTATCCTGACTGCTTTCAAACCTATTACATGTTGTTTTGGAAAATCATCAAAACTAAACATATCCCAACAGTTTCCCCCTTTTTGATGATTCCAAAACTTCTAATCAAATAATTTTCTATTACAAGAATATTGTCAGAGTACAGGTAATAGTTTGAAATATGCAGGAATTCTCATAGTTTAAAACATTTAAGATCTTGTTCGGTTGACCATTTTTCTTAACAAAACTGGATCAGTGGTCATGTGTACAACCTGCTCTGATACCAATTGATGGTCCCGTTTTAGAAGGGCAAAATGGGAATTCAAGAGCAAAAATTTTTTTTTGAAACCTTTACCTCAGGGAGTTCAGTATGAGTGAGAAATACTCAAGTCACTGCTCTGCTCAGAGGTTGAGTTACCAAGTCAGTGAGAAGGCTTGGAGACTCATGCTCTGAGCAAGGACAGTGGCTTGAGATGCTGAACTCTCGAGTGCGTTATCAAATCACAGCTTGCATCCTGACTGAGTTCAGTGACGGAATACTCAAGTCACTGCGTTGCTGAGAGTTAGAGCTATCAAGTCAGTGATGAAACTTGAAAGCTCAGGCTCTAAATAAGGCAGTGACTCGAGAGACTGAACTCTCGAGTGCTAGCCTGATTCAGTCAGTAAGATGAATCTCCCTGACTGAAATGCTTAACTAAAGTTCCTTTTTAAACAATGCTCTCAGTGAGCAGATTTTCGCAATACTTTAGAAGAAAAAACATTCCAAATAATAACACTTGGTTTAACGTGGTTCAGAGACTCAAGCTCTTACATCCACGACCTGATTTAACAGGAAATCCACTCCTTTGGATTCTTGTTTTTATCGTGCCAAGGTGCACTTACAACTGGACTCACGCCACTCCCTGGGTTGCCCTTCTCCTCACTTACTACCAACAAACCTGACCAGAGGGTTTTGGTTTCAGTTAGGTTTTCTCCAACTGGGTGAGGTTTTCCCTTTACAGTGTGTTAGCCAATAGCTAAGATAGGGAAAACCTCTCTAAGCCTAGAGTTACAAGCTGAACACTCATATGTGTATATTTGAAGACCCTAATGGTCAGTGTTTAAGATGTGAGTAAACCCTCCTTATAACTCCCATGCACGTATGCTACTACCCACACCCTCACAGCTCGTAGGTGTTTGTTTTCTTACAATTCTTACAACAACACACCCAACTACGCAACTATGAGCTTGTATATATAATGGGGATTCAAATGTATCCATTGGAGGGAAGATACATTCGAATCCAACATTTAATGGTTTCAACCACTTTTCTTGGAATGCGGCTTTTGTCAGTGTCAGAGTTGCTGCCTCGTATTGATTGGTCCACGTGGCCTGGATTCACGGATCTTTGACTCAGTGGGTTTGACTAAGACCCACTGACTTTAGGTAGCTTTCTCCTTCACTGACATGATGATCTTCAGTTGGACTGACTCGTCCTCAGTGTAGTTGTCCTTCAGGGACTGTTTGAAGATCTTTCCAGGAAGTTTGTCATAAGGCTGAATGACAAACTTCCCTGACCACAGTAGCCTGACTCCTTCAGGGCCTACTTGGTGCAGCACTGATCCACCTGATCAGGCTCTTCACTGAGTGGTCCACCAGACTTGGCTAAGATCAGCCTGACTTACACTCAGTGGGACTTCCTTCAGGCTTCTCTTCAGATTCAGGTCTTTCTTCATTGGCTTCAGTCAGTTCTTCTTGAGATGACATCTTGACTTTCTCAGGCTGTCAGTGAGTTCCCCCTTGCTGAGTTCCCCCTCAACTGAGTGCTTCCTCAACTAAGTTCTTCTCATATTACAACCTGTCTAACTGAATAAACAAACTATCCTGACCTGATTCTAAAGATACTATCCTGACTGCTTTCAAACCTATTACATGATGTTTTGGAAAATCATCAAAACTAAACATATCCCAACACTTCTCTCTCTAAAAATTCTGTATAAACGTGATGTCGTGAGTTCGGGGCTCCTTCAAAACGTGTTTGGAAGAGGTATATATAGGCAACGGGTCGAAACGGGATCTCATGGCCAAAATTCCCGTCGGGCTCGAGTAGAGCTCGAGTAAAAGTACTCGAGCAATGCAAGCTCGAGTGTTAAAATTGTACAGAACGTGAAAAGTACTCGAGCCCCTTAGCTCGAGTAGTTCTACTCGACCGGACCCTGCTTGAGTAGTCTACTCGAGTGCCCGCGTACTGCCTACTCGACCGGCTTCTGCTCGAGTGCACTACTCGAGTGCCCGAGTAATGGCTACTCGACCAAAGCTGGCTCGAGTGCACTACTCGAGTGCCTGAGTAGTATTTACTCCAGCTCATTCATCTTGAGTACTTGAATGACACTTTTGCTCGTTCGAACTAATACTTTTCGTATTTCTTCAATATCTTCTCATGACAATTTCACGCCTAATCAACCCCCCCAAACTTACCATGTTGCTTGTCCTCAAGCAACGAAATAATAAGTCAAGTGAAATTGTTAGGAATGAGTCAAGGTATCCAATCATGCAAGTACATAAATTCGAGCTTCAAAGATGCATCACAAGTATACTCACTCACCTTCCTTTATCATATTCATGCAACAACAGCAAGAAACACCAAAATCAAACATGGATGTGCACTCAACGATGTGTTTCACTCCCTCACAAGTGTATATCAATAATAAAGGGCACACTCAATCAATCAATCACTCAAATCAGCAGCCATAGGCTTGTAAGCACTCTCAACTCCGAACATACTCTAGAAATCAATGCCGAATCAAAAAGGACTTTTCTCAAGGTTGTAATGTAGGCTTTTTGGACAGGTGGGATAACAATATAGGGTAAAGTGACTAATGTGAATGGAGAATAGAAAATCAAACTTTGGCACTTTGAGATTAGGAACAGAATACTTCAAACATGTTCAATCAACACCCTTTCAATTTCATACTCTCAATACTTCAATTTTTTCTTTCACTCTTTTCATTTTTTTTCAATCACTTCACTTCTTTTTTTTTCTTTTTCGCACAAACACATGAGCTCATTTTTTCTTTCTTTTGCTCATTCCCATTTTTTTTTCTCTTTTTCCCACATCTCATAGCTTCATCACTCCTTCTTCTCATATTCACTCAACAAACAACCTTTTCCTTTTTCAACTCAATTCACTCCCTTCACATTCACACTTTCCTATTCTCCACTCAAATTGGGACAAAAAGGCTTAGGAATTGGAATAGTGTTCATATGTGCTAGCAAATAAAATAGGCTTTAGGCTCAAAGGGGCTAACAAGGGATAAATATCAATGGTAAGGAAAATTTTGGCTAAGTGACTCAATAAAATCAAAGATGGCCTAAGATCCTATTCGGCATATCAAACTAGACACAATCAAGAAGCAAGAGCACACACAAGTTCTAGCATCCTCTAAGGTGACGATCCACTCACAAACGAAGAGATTGATTCATGTATCAAAATCTCATAAGGCTCAAAAGCTCACGGCTTTCACATCCATGCTAGTCCTAGTACATTCTCACTCTCATCACACAAGTACTCAAAAGAAAAATTCACAAGCATACAAGTTCTTTCTCAAATCAGCTCAAACTCACACACTCACACAAAAGAATTTCTACTCACCCTTACAACTCACTCTACTCATCAAATCATACTCAAAGATAGCAATCAACAAGCATAAGATGGTTGATAAGCATGAAATGTGCAATAGCGAGTCAACTCAAAATCACCCCAAGGAGTATCTCAACAAACCAATAATCAATCAAACTCAACTCAAAAGATAAGGGGTGCATGCATGTGCAAAGTAATCATAAAACAAATAAAAAACTCCACCCACCCAAACTTCGACCTTGCTAGAGGTCTAAGTTTGGGGTTGTGGGTTACCTCAACCAAATAATTCAATTTCTCTCAATAGCTTTGCACACTCCCTTGTCTCAAGTTGGTTCCTTCAATCTCCACTCCTTTGGCACTCCTTCGAGACAAGCCTACAAGCAACTTACTCAAATACGAGGTTAAACATACGACTCAACAACATCCTAATAACATAAAAGGAAAAAAACTAAAAACACTCAAAAGCAAATAAAAAATAATGGGTTGCCTCCCATTCAGCGCTATTTTTAAAGTCCTCATGCCGGACCGAGCTCAAAGGAGCTTATGGGACATCATACTCAAATTTACCTCCCTCACTCTCATAAGAGTGGTGTTTGAATTTCTTTCCTTGTTGTCCCTCCATCATGAGTTCCTTTCCTCTCTTCTCATTCCCAAGTGTTATGGGTCTCAACTCCTTCTTTCCTTTATCTGGAGGAGTCTTACCAAACAAGTTCTTGAATTTTGACTTCTTCTTCTTAACTCCTCCTTTTCCCTCTAGCTGGACCACGTCCACTTACTTCACCTCTTCATCCTTCAACTTCTTCACTTTATCCCTATCAGAATAATCAAGATCATAATGCTCATGGGTTAAATAGTCAAGTGAAGGACTAACAAAATCATAAATATGAGAAGGATTAGGGATAGAAGGTGTGTCTTCAACACTAGGATCAATGGCATCCATGCAATACAAGCTCTCATCCTCTTTCGAGTGATTCATGGCTTCATATAGGGAGATCTTCACTTCTTGATCATCAACCTTCAACGTAATCTTCCCATTTGCCACGTCGAGCACCATCCCCGCCGTAGCTAAGAACGGTCTTCCCAATATCAGGGGCACGTGCTCATCTTCCTCCATCTCAAGCACTACAAAGTCGGCTGGAAAAATATGATCTCCAACTCTCACTAGGACGTCTTCAACCACACCTTGAGTTCGAGTGATAGACCGATCTGCAAGTTGAAGCGTCATCATTGTGTGTTGAAGTTCTCCACCTTCTAACTTCTTGAAAAGCGACAAGGGCATGAGATTGATGCTCGTCCCTAAATCACATAGCGCTCCTTTCTTGATCCCGCTCCCAATGTCACATAGGATCGTGAAGCTCCCGGGATCCTTCAGCTTCGGTGGAAGCGCCTTGTGCACTAATGCACTCACCTCGTGGTTCAGCTGCACCAACTTCGGCTCATCCACTCGCCGTCTTTTCGCAATCAAGTCCTTCAGAAACTTTGCATAATGCGGCATCTGTTCCAAAGCATCATAAAAAGGAATGTTAATGTGAAGTTGTTTAAAAACATCAAGAAATTTTGCAAATTTTTCATCAAGCTTCTTTTTCATGAAGCGCTGTGGATACGGAACGGGTATCACAGACTTGGGTACCCCCCATTCATCTCTTTCTGCTTCTTTCACTTTATCCCTTGCTTCCTTTGCCTTCATCCACTTTGGAACCCTCTCTATCTCCTCAAAGTCTTTCCCCTTCTGGGACTCATCTATATCTTTATGCTTCTCAATCCCTTCACTTTCAACCCCTTTCTCAACAGTAACACCTCCATCTTTCTTGTGTTCTCTTTCTCCCCTCTCAGCTTGAGGCGTGTCAGAATCAGCAGGCATCTGAGGCCCTTCATAGTTGGTTCCACTTCTAAGCTGGATCGCCTTGCAATGCTCTTTCGGGTTCCCCTCCGGCATGGAAGGATATTTTCCCGGCTCTCTATTCACCATCTTTGCAATCTGGCTCATCTGGAACTCTATAGAAGTGAACCTTCGATTGTTCTCTTGTTGAGTTCTAGTCCACTCAACGTTCATCTTCTGGAGGTCTTGATCATGTTGATCACTCTTTTTATGCAACTCCTTCACATCGTACTCCAAGGATGACAACCTCTTACTTCCTTCCTCCACCTTCTGAAGAATAGCTCTCAACATCTCCTCGGTTGATGAACCGCCTTCTCCACCGGGAGGCTTTGAACCTGGATCAACACCTGCAGGAACAGTAATACCAACTTTTGGGTTAGCATAAGAAAAATTCTCATTTTTCCTCCATGTGTTTTGAGGAGGCTGCTGGCCTCCTTGAACTCCTTGTGTGCTCCTCTATTGATTTTGAGGCGGCTGTGGCCCTGGAGGTGCAAATGGCTAACCATAAGAAGGCCTTCCATACTGATTTCCACCTTGGTAGCCATTCTGATTGTAATACGGACCTCCCATGTAATTGGCTACCTCTTGCTGTCCACTTGGCTGGTCTACTCTCTCATTCTCTACTGCATGCTCTCCAACCAAACTCTTCCCCAACTCGAGGTTGTTGATCTTCTCCATCATGGCCATCAATAGCCTTCTCGTTCCTTCTCCCTCTTCAACCTGATGCACCCTCTGAAAATCTGCATCCACACCCCAAGCACCGGCATTCGTGACAATGTTGTCCACGATCTCCCTACACCTCTCTATGCCTTGATTCAGGAATGCTCCGCCCGCACAGGCGTCTAAATGGTCTTGCCCCGCCTTGTTGGCACCACTATAGAAGAATGTCATAATGTCTCCCTCGTTGTACCCGTGCTGCGGGCACTCTATCAGCATGTTTGAGTATCTCTCCCACGCTTGGCGTAGGTCCTCTCCTTGCTTCTGGCGGAAGGAAGAGATCTCAATTCTAGCCTTGATCGTCCTAGATGGAGGGTAGAATCGCTCGAGGAACAGACGCTCGAGCTCAATCCAAGTGGTAATACCTCCCCGCGGGAGCATATTATCGTACCACTCCTTGGCTATTCCCGTCAATGAAAATGGGAACAGTCTAAGTCTCTTGGCATCTTCAGACATGCCATTGTAATTGAATGTGGAGGCTATCATGAGAAAGCTCCTCAGATGAGTGTGAGGATTCTCCTTCCCGATCACCCCTTTGAATTGATTCTCGGTAAGCAGCTTTAAAATCCCCGGGGATATCGAGAAGTTGTTCGCCTCAACAGGAGGCAAAGCCACTCCATCATAGTACCGTTGTGGCTGCGTTGCAAACCTCCCTCGAATAGCCATATTGTGATCTACGTTCTGAGGAACGTGTTGAGGATTAGCAGCAGGTACTGGTACTTGTTGGGGTGGTGGTGGGTAAACAGGTGGTTGGTTATAGACTGGGGGTGGAGGATACGGGTATGGTGGGTAAGGATAAGGTGGGTATGGGTAATGTTGGTATACTGGGTTATTGAAAGGGTTATTTGGGTTTTGTGGGTAAGCAGGGTTTTGGTTCTGGTTTTGGGGTTGTGTTTGTGCAGAGTTGATTGTGTCTTGTGGGTTCGGGTGTGGGCTCTCAGTTCCCCCTATGGGTATCTGCTGATTACTGCTGTTTCCATTGGCACTGTTGGTCCCGAAAAGGTTATCCAGCGGAAAGCGTTTTTAAATATTTTAATGAAAACCCGTTTACAAAATAAAGTGCTAGAATTGAAATGCAGAAATCTAAATTGCAGAAAAATAAATGACACCGGATTTATAGTGGTTCGGACCAACTTGTCCTACGTCCACTCTCCCTTTTTTCAAAGGGGTCTTTCTCACTCTCCAACCAACTTACTTACTACTGGAATTTCGGAAGTACCAGCTCCTTCTTACAACTTACAACAACCTTATCTAACAAGATGAACAGGTTGAGTAATAGTCCAACTAAACTCCTAATAGAGTGTATATAAACTTGTATAAACAAGGTGAGTGATTGGAAGAGTTCGTATGTTCTTGTTGTGCTCTCGCGCGACTCTTCTATCTTGAACTAATCCAAGCACTCCTATTTATAGTTGTGGAATAAACTAGCCGTTGGAAGCTAGAAATTCGAACAACCATAATTGGAGGAATATAATCAATCAAAGATTGATTATATTGATTGATTAGTTGACTTCAATCAAGCAATCAAATCCTCCATCAGTTGACTTTCAGATTGCCTTCTTCTCCATCATGAATTTCCAAAGTCTTCTTGTCTCCAGATTACTAAGATGCTTCTGGTAGGTGAACTAATCCGTCTCTCTCATCTGGTCTGGTCTCGTCTGGTCTGGGGTCTTCTGGTCCTCATCTGGGAGAGGTCTTCTGGTGAGTCCTCTGGTCAGTCTCCTCTGGCAGACTCCTCTGGTCCAAGCTCATCTGGTCAGACTCCTCTGGACCTCATCTGCTCTGGCGACACTTCTGCTCTGGTACCTTCTCTGGTCACCTTCTCTGGTCACCTCATCTGGTACCTTCTCTGGTCACCTCATCTGGTACCTTCTCTGGTCACCTCATCTGGTGCCTTCTCTGGTCTGCACAGCTTTCTTCCCCCTTAACCAAAGACCTATTCTGGACCAAGACTAATCTGTAGCTGACTAACAGGTTCAGCTAGTCCTATTAAAAGTTCTTGTTTTAACATCTTCAAAACATCTAATCTATATCCTAACAATTTCCCCCTTTTTGATGATGTTAAAACTGGAAGAACTTAAATAAAACAAGACAAGAAAATATTGAAATAACAAATAGAGATTCTAGCAGGCTGGGTCAACTGATCTTCCCCCTCAAAGTATGCTCAGCTGATGTTGGGGCAAAACATCAGCTGGTCTTCTTGTATATCTGCAGGCAATCAACTTTTTGGTACCCTACTGGGTCCAGGGGGGTTAGCACAATATTTAGGAAACCACAAGAATAGATCATCCCTTTTTGGATCAGGTGATCTTATCTTTCTTCCATACATATCAACAAAAACACACTGAACATAAGAAGCTTCGACATGGTTATTTCTTCTAGAGGCTCTTCTTCTCTTATGAGCTTGTCCAGTAGAAGGAATAACTTGTCTTAGAGCAATAGACTTGAAATTCTTTTGATAAGGATAAGTCTTACTAGAACCATCAAAGGTTCCAGCTGGTCTGGCAGATGACTTAAAAGTCTTCTGCAGCTGAGTAGGAGTCATCTGGTTCTGCCTCTTTTGAGAAGATCCAGATTGTCTTCTACTCTGCTGGCCTGGCTGAGGTCTTTTATTCTGGGTATAGCCCTTCTTAAAATTCCTCCTCTGCCTTTTGGGTTTTTGAGTTTTAGGACTCATCTTCCCATTAGGCTGAGTTGCCTGGTCAGCTGGCCTTTTACCCTTATCAATAAAATTACTAGTCTGTTCTTCTTTCTGAACATGTGAGGATTCAGGTTTGGAATAACCAAGGCCTGTTTTATCATGCTCTCTTTGAGATGAGGCAGCTATATGTGACACAACATTGTTTGCTATAGTCAGCTGCTCCAGTCTCAGCTTGAGCTTGTCCTCACTATCTTTTACAATTTTGTTTTGATGGAAGAGTTCATCGAACTTAGCTTCCAGCAGAGTATATTCATTATCTTTCTCAATGTTTTCAGCAAGCAACTTTTCTATTAGCTTAGTTTGTTCATCACATCTGGTTTTCAAGTCAGTGGACTCTTCTACCAGAGTTTGAACTTGTTCAACTGGTAGATCAGTTGGGTTGCTAAAACATTGTGAAAGCTTCTGATTTTCTGCTTTCAACTTTGTGTTCTCTTCTTCCAACTTTTGACAAAGTTGTATCGAAGTTTGGAGATCTAATAGCATTTTCTGCATATCAGACTCCTCTGATTGTTCAGAAAATGAAGAATAAGAAGAAGAAGAGGGAGTTCGATTGCATACCTCGTCTGTCATAAGACAAACCTCTTCGTCTGGTCCAAAATTAGATGATGAACCAGAAGTGGATACCTCATCTTCCTCCTCTGCTAAGCTTCTTTTGGAGTACCTCCTGGTGTCTCTTCTACTGCATCTCTTTGAGCCCATTTCTGCAAAATTTGTTAGCACAACAAATATTTGGGTTTTTAAAAAAATGGATCTGCCCTGGTGACCACCGAGAAAATTTCAAAACAGTGGTCTGTAGGACACACTGCTCTGATACCACTTGTTGGTCCCGAAAAGGTTATCCAGCGGAAAGCGTTTTTAAATATTTTAATGAAAACCCGTTTACAAAATAAAGTGCTAGAATTGAAATGCAGAAATCTAAATTGCAGAAAAATAAATGACACCGGATTTATAGTGGTTCGGACCAACTTGTCCTACGTCCACTCTCCCTTTTTTCAAAGGGGTCTTTCTCACTCTCCAACCAACTTACTTACTACTGGAATTTCGGAAGTACCAGCTCCTTCTTACAACTTACAACAACCTTATCTAACAAGATGAACAGGTTGAGTAATAGTCCAACTAAACTCCTAATAGAGTGTATATAAACTTGTATAAACAAGGTGAGTGATTGGAAGAGTTCGTATGTTCTTGTTGTGCTCTCGCGCGACTCTTCTATCTTGAACTAATCCAAGCACTCCTATTTATAGTTGTGGAATAAACTAGCCGTTGGAAGCTAGAAATTCGAACAACCATAATTGGAGGAATATAATCAATCAAAGATTGATTATATTGATTGATTAGTTGACTTCAATCAAGCAATCAAATCCTCCATCAGTTGACTTTCAGATTGCCTTCTTCTCCATCATGAATTTCCAAAGTCTTCTTGTCTCCAGATTACTAAGATGCTTCTGGTAGGTGAACTAATCCGTCTCTCTCATCTGGTCTGGTCTCGTCTGGTCTGGGGTCTTCTGGTCCTCATCTGGGAGAGGTCTTCTGGTGAGTCCTCTGGTCAGTCTCCTCTGGCAGACTCCTCTGGTCCAAGCTCATCTGGTCAGACTCCTCTGGACCTCATCTGCTCTGGCGACACTTCTGCTCTGGTACCTTCTCTGGTCACCTTCTCTGGTCACCTCATCTGGTACCTTCTCTGGTCACCTCATCTGGTACCTTCTCTGGTCACCTCATCTGGTGCCTTCTCTGGTCTGCACAGCTTTCTTCCCCCTTAACCAAAGACCTATTCTGGACCAAGACTAATATGTAGCTGACTAACAGGTTCAGCTAGTCCTATTAAAAGTTCTTGTTTTAACATCTTCAAAACATCTAATCTATATCCTAACAGGCACCCTCTGCCCGTTCCACAAGAGCAGTATACTCTGCAGCTATTTTGTCTAGCTCCCCAAGTTCATCAGAAATCTTGTCTTTGTTTCTCGCGGCAGTAGTCATTCTTCTCAAGAAGGCTCGGTTCCTTCTAGCTATTGTCTCAGGATCTGCAGACAATCTCTCTTCGCTCGTATTGCATTGTGAGCGTGTTTTCATAAACCTGAAACACTAGCAGAAGGATCAAAATGCAACTGCCTAATAAATAAAAATAAAAATAAAACAGAAAAGAGAGCACTCACTACTAACTACTAAGCTATCGACAAGTCCTATTCAAAAAGCATACAACGCCATCCCCGGCAACGGCGCCATTGACTTGAAGCAATTTTACTAACTTCTACTAGTCGCTCACCCGCAAGCGAACGGGTTCACTGTAGTATTAGCAAGTATAACGACCAAGTATATCGAACCCAAGGGACAGTGTATATGCGAATAGATCCCTGAAGATCTACGCGTTGTAATTAATATGAGTGTATTATTTTTGGATTTTCTGGAAAGATTAATTAAACTAAACTAAATTATCCTACGAATGCAAAAGGAAGATTAAACGAAATAACAAAAGGTGTGTTTTCAAATATGAGATGGTGATGCTTAAGATAGGAATCCCTACGTATACTAACAGAGCAGGTACATAATCAAAATAACTGTGACACAAGAATTAACCTAAGTCTAAGAATGCAAGGTGAAAGCTCGAGATTCTAAACCCTAATACTTTACCCTAACACTCGACTTCACGAACCTACTAACAAGTTAATAGATTGTGCTTAATTAATGAGACTCTAATTTAACTAAGGTGATGCGGTCGTCCTCCTTCGCTAAACTGGTAGATGAATTAACCTTTCCTAAACCCTCTCATTAAGTCTACTCGTTGTTAAAGAGTGATACGGTCGTCCTCTCTCTAACACCTTTCGAACGAAATTCAAGAGCGAAGTCTAGATTAATTTTAAGAATTCATTAACCAAGAGAATTAAAACCTAACGTCACAAGTTACCCTAATTACGTACCCACAACCTACTTCTACGAGTTCATCCTACCCTAAGCATGCAAGGGTTTTAGCTAGACATAGATTTAACGTAAACAATAACAATTAGACAAGTGACGAACATGAACATGGTAATTAAATCAAAGAAAAGATCGTACATAAACTAGGGTTTTAAGATATAAAAGAATAAACTCGTAAATTCGTAAACAAAAACCTCAAAAACGTAAAACTAAACTTGCTCATCTCTTCTCTTCCTTCTTGATGGTCCCGTTTTAGAAGGGCAAAATGGGAATTCAAGAGCAAAATTTTTTTTTTTTAAACCTTTACCTCAGGGAGTTCAGTATGAGTGAGAAATACTCAAGTCACTGCTCTGCTCAGAGGCTGAGTTACCAAGTCAGTGAGAAGGCTTGGAGACTCATGCTCTGAGCAAGGACAGTGGCTTGAGATGCTGAACTCTCAAGTGCGTTATCAAATCATAGTTTGCATACTGACTGAGTTCAGTGACGGAATACTCAAGTCACTGCGTTGCTGAGAGTCAGAGCTATCAAGTCAGTGATGAAACTTGAAAGCTCAGGCTCTCAACAAGGCAGTGACTCGAGAGACTGAACTCTCGAGTGCTAGCCTGATTCAGTCAGTAAGATGAATCTCCCTGACTGAAATGCTTAACTAAAGTTCCTTTTTAAACAATGCTCTCAGTGAGCAGATTTTCGCAATACTTTAGAAGAAAAGACATTCCAAATAATAACACTTGGTTTAACGTGGTTCAGAGACTCAAGCTCTTACATCCACGGCCTGATTTAACAGGAAATCCACTCCTTTGGATTCTTGTTTTTATCGTGCCAAGGTGCACTTACAACTGGACTCACGCCACTCCCTGGGCTGCCCTTCTCCTCACTTACTACCAACAAACCTGACCAGAGGGTTTTGGTTTCAGTTAGGTCTCCAACTGGGTGAGGTTTTCCCTTTACAGTGTGTTAGCCAATAGCTAAGGTAGGGAAAACCTCTCTAAGCCTAGAGTTACAAGCTGAACACTTATATGTGTATATTTGAAGACCCTAATAGTCAGTGTTGAAGATGTGAGTAAACCCTCCTTATAACTCCCATGCACGTATGCTACTACCCACACCCTCACAGCTCGTAGGTGTTTGTTTTCTTATAATTCTTACAACAACACAACACACCCAACTACGCAACTATGAGCTTGTATATATAATGGGGATTTAAATGTATCCGTTGGAGGGAAGATACATTCGAATCCAACATTTAATGGTTTCAACCACTTTTCTTGGAATGCGGCCTTTGTCAGTGTCAGAGTTGTTGCCTCGTATTGATTGGTCCACGTGGCCTGGATTCACGGATCTTTGACTCAGTGGGTTTGACTAAGACCCACTGACTTTAGGTAGCTTTCTCCTTCACTGACATGATGATCTTCAGTTGGACTGACTCGTCCTCAGTGTAGTTGTCCTTCAGGGACTATTTGAAGATCTTTCCAGGAAGTTTGTCATAAGGCTGAATGACAAACTTCCCTGACCACAGTAGCCTGACTCCTTCAGGGCCTCCTTGGTGCAGCACTGATCCACCTGATCAGGCTCTTCACTGAGTGGTCCACCAGACTTGGCTTAGATCAGCCTGACTTACACTCTGTTGGTCCCACTCGATAGATTAATTGCGGAAGCTTATGTTATAATGTCTTTCAAAGTCTTTTATAAGAGAGTAATAAACAATAAACAATAATTAAAATAAAGAAATAAATAACACAAGATATATAGTGGTTCGGATTAAATATCCTACGTCCACTCTCCCTTATCACCAAGGGGTCTCACTATCAAGCAACTCACAAACTTACTCACTGGAATTTCCGAAGTACCAGCACCTTCTTACAAACTCTTTAGATCTAACTTCGATCTAAAGATAGACTTACTCCAACCTTGTCTAACAAGATGAACAGGTTGAGTATATAAACTCCTTACGAGTAGATGAGTAATTAAGAACAGAAATGAGTGCAAAAGCGTAGTGATCAAAAGCTTAGTATGGCTATATGCGCGTGAATGATTCTAGAGCTTTTTCTAGATCTGCACTCAAGTATATATAGAGGGGATTAGGGACATAGCCGTTGGGAGGCTACTCCAATCAGATCCTCTATATATGGAAGCTTCAATCAATCAATTCCCTAATTGATTGATTGGGTTGGTGAGATCTTGATTGATTATCCTCAAATACTTTCCAATCCTGATCTTGTTGACTTGATTTGAATCACCAACGGTCAATAGCTTCCTCTGCCTAACTCTGATTCTCTCCAGAGAAGGCAGGACCAAACACCAGGCAACCTCGGTGTCTTCTGGTCCTTATCTGGTGAACAACCAGAATACTCAGTAGAATAAGGGGATCAAACTGAACATCTTTTGTTCCACCAGACTCGTCTGGTCCGGACTCGTCTGGTCTGGGGAAGGTCCTCTGCCTCTGGTCTGATCTCATCTGGTGAAGTCTTCTGGTCTGGCAGTTCCCCCTAGACTAAGTCCTAATCTAGATCATCATCTGGCTAACAGATCCAGATGGTCCTATTACATCTTCTGGTTTGTTTTAACTCATCAAAACTAAAAAAAATTTATCCTAACAATTTCCCCCTTTTGATGGAGTTAAAACACTACCAGAACTGATCAAAAGTAAACTTAAGCAAGAAAACAATAAAGGGATGAGACCTTAGAATCGATCTCATCAGGCAAATAATAAGACAACAAGAAGTTGTCTTTAGAACAAAGAAGATATGTATTTTTCCATTAATAAACAGAGGACAAATAATTACAGATTACATTGAAGTTCATAGTCCTACTCTAGGCATATCTTCTGTTCTCTTTAGGGACAAGAAACCAGTCAAGGAACCTATCCTGGACGGCCTTTAACTCTGCAGAAGATGTTGGGGTGAAATTCACCAACACATTGGTCTTGTAAAGCTTCTTCAGTTCTGCCCAATCCACCTGGTTCCCATTCATGGGAGTGTTAAGATAAGTAAATTCTGGAGCAGTCACCTCCAGGTTGAACTCAATGGTTGAATCCATCAGCTGCTTGTACAAGTCTGCATCATAGGCTTGCATCCAAGAATGGAAGGTTCTGTTGATCAGCTCATCATCTTCTGGTGCTGGCCTCTGGATATAATGCTGAATGAACCAGAGGGTCTTGGCTTCTCTCCATCTTTCAATCAGAGGATACGGCACAGTAGAGTCAAAGGACCCTTCTGTCCTGAGTAGCAAGATGTTCATAACTTCCACAGGAGCTTTCCTCTTCTGACCTGAGCCACCTGCACCAGAAGGAATACCAGCTTCTCTGGCCTTCTTGTTCTGCCTCTTAACATATCTGAGCCTCTGCTCTTCATCTATGTTCTTTCTGATTCTGGCTTGCCTCTCTTCTGGAGTTTCTTCCTTGTATCTCTTCTCTGCTTCTTCGACAACAGATTCAAGGAAACTCTTCTTTACTTTTCTAATCTTCCTCTTAGCAGGACCAGGAATGGTAGAAGGATCCTGCTCAGCTTCAGATGACTCTTCTTCTGCAGCAAGTTGTTTAGCCATAGTAAGAGACTTCAACTCTTCTTTCTTCTTCTTCTGCAACTCAGCCTGGGCCAGAGTGTTCTCCAACAGGTCCAGACGAGCTTCATGGCTAAAAAGAGTCTCATTGGTGGTCTTCGCCAGATCAGTTCTGGCCTTCTCTTCCCCCTTTTTAACTTCATCAAGGAGGGGCTCCACTACCTGCCTTATAAGATCAGGCAAGGCAGTGTTGGAGGAAGAGTGAAGATCACGCAGCTGCTTGGCTTCCTCCAGATAAGCTTTAGACTCTGCAACAAGTCTCTCCTGCTTCTCCAACATCTCCTGGAGGGAGTCCTTCAGCTTAGCAGTTTGAATCATCTGGCTGGCCATTTCCACTTTGAGTACAGAAATTGGCCTCATCTGCTCCAGCACGTGCTCCTGGAGCTGCTTCTGGCTGTGCATGACATCTAACTTGACAAACAAGCCATTAGCCTTGAAGGAAGCTTTTACCTCTGCCAGAGAGGACTTGAGCTGCTTCAGGAAGATTCTCCTCTCATGCTTAATCTGATGCTCAATCATAGCAGGGGCCATATGCTGGATTGCTTTGGAAAACCGCCCAATCTGCATAATTTGCTCATTGAAGAAAGCCTTCATCTTCTGGAGCACAGCAGGAGACATCTCAAAGTCCTCCTCATCAGAGTACAACTCTGGAGGGAATGAGAAATGCGGACCAAAATTGTAGGAGAAGCCCTCTGGAGTGAGCATGACACCTTTCTGGATTAAGAGGGTTCTGATCAAGACCTTGGCCGCCTCTGGTGTCTCCAACTCTGCTGGGTTTTGAATGTTTAAATTCTTCTTCAGCTCAATCTCCCAAGCAGTGAAGGCAGAAGGAGACATCTCCTCTAGCAGAAGCATGAGATCTTCAACATCCTGGAGTCTTGCCATACTCCAAACCTTGGCATCAGTCAGATCTGCCAGGAGGGGTGAGTGCTCCAACAAAATTGGAAACTGCTCTCTTAGCCAGAGCTGAGCACTCACACTCATACTCTGCCTAATGGGACCCATATCATCAGAAGAGAATATAAAGAGTTTGGGCCCAGAGGCAGAGGAGGAAGGTGCTAAGTGAGCAGGCTCAAGTGAAGCTTCCTCATCTTCACTATCATCGCTTGTTAAACAGGTTGGGGAGGGGGGAGGGGCAGGGAATCCCAGAGCCATAGCAATGGTTGGGTCCTGATCTGTATGGGTTTGGGGAGGGTTGGGGTTTTGTGAAGTAGAGGTGGTAGGAAGAGGTTGTTCTGCACCAGAAGAGGAAGGAATATCTAGTACAGAGTGTGTAGGAGGGATCTGGGAGGTGGAAGAGTTTGAAGGGGGGACTTCTGCACCAGAGGAGGTTGAGGGTACCTCTGGTCCAGAAGATGGGGGAGAGGGGTTAGTGGGAAGATGTGTTTGGGAGTTTGGGGAAGAAGGTGTATGAGCAGGAATGGTAGAGGGTGTAAATACAGGGGTATCTGGGATAGTCTGCTCTGGTGGAAGAGTGGGGTTACCAGAGGCAGATGGGGTTTGGGGAATTTTATCTGGGGGAGAGGTGGAAGGGAAAACAAGATTTATGGGGGGAGAAGATAGAATGGAGGGATTTACCTCTGCTGGGTCAACACCAGCAGGTATAGCCGTCTCTGGAACATCCTCCATCAACTGGGAGGCCTCATCAATAGCCTTCTCCAAGGCCTCTCCAAGATCAGATCCAGATTCAGGATCTTGAAGAATAGCTCTCTTAGCCTTGGATTTCATCACAAGAGGCACTTCCTCTTCTTCCTCTTCTTCTTCTGATGGCTCATCCACCAGAAGGGTTTTCTTGGCCTTCCTGCTAATCTTAGACTTTTTAGCAGAGCCTCTCCTGGCCTCTTCTGGCCGTTTCCTCTTGGCTGCTCCAGCCCTCTTTACAGCTTTATCATCACCCTTCTTCTTAAGCACATCAAGAAGGGGAATCTGGTCCTCCTCTGAGGAACCAGAAAAGGCAACGGTTGAAGAACCAGTTGCTTCAGCAACTTTCTTCTGTGTCTTCTGCTGCTGCTGCTTTCTCTGCCCCTTAGGAGGTGAGGGAATAGATTGAATAGGAGGGGCAGGGATGGCTTGCTCTCCATCAGAGTCGGCATGGCCGTGGAGAGGACCATCCTTGGAGAAGAGGATCTTGGACTTGTGATAATTGTGGCACCAAGATGACCTCCACTTCTTCTCTGGAAGAAGAGAATCCAGAATAAGTGTTAACTTAGTCCCCAAAGAGACATTTGCAGTGAAACAGAACTGCAACTCCCCTGGCTTGGAGGGACAAGGCTCCTTCTTCACCTTCAGCTTGTTCTTCCTCAACACATCCCAGAAAAACTCCGCCCAATTACATTGCACACCATCATATAACGCTCTCATCACACACATCCTACCATTGAAAATGGCATCTGTGCTGTGATTTTCACACATAAGTACTTTAACCACAATATCGAACAACACCTTGAACTTCTGCCTTAAATGCTTATCTACAAAGCCCTTTGTGATGTTCTGGCAGGAAGAACGAGCAAAAATCTTGAATGATCCAACGATATCATCCTCCTTGTATGTCAACGGATCCACTCCCGCCGCAGAAATGTTCTCGAACAAAGCGCAGAAATCGTGCTTAGAAAACACCAAATCATCTTCACCAATCTTTGAAGAGATGTAATCCTCATGAATCTTCATGCGAACCAGAAACTGGGCCGCATAACCGTCAAGGGTGCGAAAGTCCTTGGGAACAGTGGAGATCAACTTCTCCACCCCTGCATTCTGGAACATCTCCAGAACCGACAGCACAACTGGATTCTTGGTGGTATAAAAGTCCACCACCATCTCCGTCTTAAGCTTTTTCATCATCAGGACATGATCGAAATTGCACGGAGGAGCCATTACTGTGAAAGAGAGAGAGAGAGAAAATGCTTTGCAGAGAGAGGTTAGGGTTTGAATAGTATAGAAACGTGAAAGGACAGATTGAAAATAAAATTGATTTAAATAGAGTAATACGCGTGGCTTGAAAATTAAATGAAGTGTGAACGCGTGTTGTTTCAAATTCAATTTAGGAAACAAAATCAATTTTAGCATTGATTGACATTTTGCATAGTGATTAAATCTGATGGCCACGATGAAAGGCAAGATACAGATTTAATCTGGTGCGTTGGCATAGTCATTGGGACTGGGCATAAAGGGGTTTTGTGGCAGTCAAGAGAAAAAGCGAAATGATTGCCTAGGCCCTATACCCTAGTCTTAAATACACTCCGAAGTTGAAAGGTTTTGAGTGTACTTACTAATTTGAAAAGTGTATCCCAATGATCAGAGGCCATAGAAGTAAATGCATACCTGTCACCTGATATTGTAACCAGATGAAACCACAGCTACATCTCCTCTGATGGAGCTCATCTGGTTCTGGTCAGAGAAGGTTTTGGACAAATGACTCAGCACCTCATCTGGGACAAGTGTCACCTGGTGCATATCTCATCTGGTACCTTCTCTGATATATCTAATCTGCAGGTATGTTAGCTCAAGAAAATAAATATATGAAGAAAAGTAATGAAACAAGGATACTTCTCTGATGTTCCCCCTAAAACAAATCTGTCTCTGGATCCAACAAACCTAACTCAAAAGCTAACTCTCTGAATCTGGTCTCAGCCAAAGGCTTGGTTAAAATATCTGCTCTCTGCCTCTCTGTTGCAATCTTTTCCATCCTTATATCTCCCTTCTCAACATGATCTCTGATAAAATGATGCCTTATATCAACATGTTTACACCTGGTATGAAGAACTGGATTCTGGGTAATGGCTATGGCACTATTACTATCACAGAAAATAGGAATATCCTTGGCTCTAATCTGGTAGTCCCTAAGCTGTTGACTAATCCAAAGTAGTTGAGAACAACAGCTCCCTGCAGCCATGTACTCTGCTTCTGTTGTTGATGTAGCAACTGAGGTCTGCTTCTTAGAAAACCAGGATACCAATTTATTCCCTAAAAATTGGCATGTTCCACTTGTAGATTTCCTATCTATTCTGCACCCACCATAGTCTGAATCTGAATAACCACTCAATTCTAAATTGTCATCTGCAGGATACCATAATCCTAAATTCACAGTTCCCTTAAGATATTTCAATATCTTCCTTGCTGCTTCCAAGTGACTTTTCTTGGGATTAGCTTGAAATCTGGCACAAACTCCTACAGCAAAGGTAATATCTGGTCTGCTTGCAGTCAAATACAAAAGAGAACCAATAAGTGCTCTGTACTGAGTCTGGTCCACACTCTCTCCAGACTCATCTGGATCCATGTTGAAATTTGTCATCATAGGGATCTTGGCTGCCTTGCTAGATCCTATTCCAAATTTCTCTAACATGTTTCTGGTGTACTTAGCTTGATTAATAAAAATTCCCTTCTCTGATTGCTTAACCTGCAAACCCAAAAAGTAATTCAATTCTCCCATCATGGACATCTCAAACTGTCCCTGCATGAGCTCACCAAACTTCTCACACAGCTTCTTGTTAGGGGATCCAAATATGATGTCATCAACATATATTTGGACCAGAAGGATGTCCTTTCCTTCTTCTTTCCTAAACAAGGTCCTATCAATCTTACCTTTAGTAAAACCATTGTCCAGAAGAAATTGAGATAGAGTGTCATACCATGCTCTGGGTGCCTGCTTCAGCCCATAAAGAGCCTTCTTAAGCTTAAACACCTTGTCACCTTGTTCAAAACCAGGAGGTTGTTCCACATACACTTCCTCAATGAGAATCCCATTAAGAAAGGCAGATTTCACATCCATCTGGTATACTTTGAACTTCATGTGAGCAGCATATGCTAAGAACAATCTGATAGCTTCTAGTCTGGCAACAGGAGCAAATGTCTCATCATAGTCTATTCCTTCAGACTGAGAATAGCCCTGGGCCACTAGCCTTGCCTTGTTCCTAGTAATGACATCATTCTCATCTTTCTTATTTTTGAAAACCCACTTAGTGCCTATCACCTTTTGATGTCTTGGTCTGTCTACCAGCTCCCAAACATCCTGTCTGGTGAATTGATTCAATTCCTCCTGCATAGCAACAATCCAATTTGAATCTTTCAGTGCCTCCTTGATGTTCTTGGGCTCAATCAAGGACACATAGCAACTGAATAAGGCAGTTAAGTTAATAGTTCTCCTAGTTTGGACACCCTTAGTTGGATCTCCTAAGATCATGTCATTGGGGTGATCAACCAGGGTCCTCCTACCCGTGGTCTTGCCTGGTTGATCATCTTCTGTAGTACCTTGGTGATTATCACCACCTGCAGAAGAGCTTCCCCCTACAGGAGTTCCAACCTCTTCTGGTTCTGCTCCTTGTGAAGGCTGCTGCTTCAGAGAACCAGGAGATGGGTCATCATCTGAATCTGAATCTGAATCAAGAACAGGTGGATTGACTTTGATAACTCTGGGTGTAGTCTGATTCTGGGTCTCATCAGAAGACTTTAAGTCCACCTTGCACTCAAAAGCAGATTCATCAAAAACAACATGAGGTGTTTCCTCCACACAAAGTGAATTCTTATTAAAAACTCTAAAAGCTTTACTGGTGCTGGAATATCCCAAAAATATTCCATCAGCCACTTTAGCATCAAAGGTTCTTAATTTAGATTTCCCATTGTCATGGATGAAACACTTACATCCAAAAAAATGAAAATATGAAACAGATGGGGTTTTACCTTTCCATACCTCATATGGGGTCTTATTGTGTCTCTGGGCAATCAGGCACCTGTTCTGAGTGTAACAAGCTGTATTGATGGCCTCTGCCAAAAATCTCTGTGGAGTGCTGTACTCTGCCAGAAGTGTTCTTGCAGCTTCTTTGAGAGTCATATTCCTCCTTTCTGCAACTCCATTTTGTTGAGGTGTTCTGGCAGCAGATGTCTCATGAAAAATCCCATGATCCTTGCAGTAATCTGCAATATGTGAATTCAAAAACTCTGTTCCTTTGTCACTTCTGATCCTGACTATGCTCTGGTTCTGCTCATTCTGAATCTGCTTGAAGAACTCTGGCAGCTTAGTCATAGTTTCATTTTTCTTAAACAAGAACACTACCCAAGTGTATCTTGAAAAATCATCTACTATTACTAAGGTGTACTTCCTTCCACTGAAACTAAGAGGAGAAACAGGTCCAAACAGGTCCATGTGAAGTAGTTGAAGTACTCTGGTTGTGGTTGTGCTCTGGACATCCTTAAAGGAAGTCTTGGGTTGTTTACCCTTCTGGCATGAACCACAAACCTGATCCTTCTTAAACACTTCATTAGGAAGACCTCGAATGAGACCTTTTCTGGCAATCTTGTTCAATGTTTTGAAGTTAAGATGACACAATCTCTTGTGCCAAATCCAGCTGTTCTCTGCAGATCCTTTAGCAACCAGGCAAGCATTTCTTGGGCAACTGCTAAAATCTGCAAGATAAATGTTACCCTTCCTCAAGCCTATTAGCAAGATATCATTATAATCAGAAGAGAAAACAGTGCATGAATCACTAGAAAACTTCACTGAGTATCCCTTGTCACAGAATTGGGATACTGAAAGCAGATTATGCTTGAGTCCTTCTACGTAGTAGACTTCATCTACAGATACTCCATTGAAGGTCAACTTTCCAACTCCTCTGGTGACTCCATAGTTGTTGTCACCAAACATCACTCTTGGTCCATTTAATGGCTTGAAATCTTGGAGATTATCCTTCTGGAAGGTCATGTGCTTGGAACATCCACTATCAATGTACCAGACATGGTTGCTTGAAAATCCTTTCTCCAATGGACTCTTATCTACCTGCAGAGAGATTAATTAGGTCCCCTACTAGTGCTGGGTCCTGATTGGTTAGTTGCAGGTTTTGTAGGAATCCATAGATAAAGATCATCCCTTGATGGATGAGGAGATCTTATCTTCCTTCCAAATCTATCTACCAGTACATGTCCTCTTACTATGACATATTGAGCTACTGGTCTGATAAGGACACCTTTCCTATAAACAGGTCTGGTGTACCTTTTCTCAAATCTGGCCTTTGGAATGGCCTGCCTCAAAGACATGGTCTTAAAGATCTGGTTATAAGGGTACATCCTAGAAGAACCATCTCTGGTGTCATAACTACCCAGATCAGTTGGTTTTCTATAGATGGGTCTGGAAGACCTCCTCTGGTTCTGATAATTAGACTTGTTCTGGTGATTATAGTTCCTTTGAGTATACCTATTCTGGAATTGATTCCTCTGAGAAAATTGTCTCTGGGGTACCTGGTTCTGCTGAACATTGTTCCTTCTCTGGTAGTTGTTACTCTGATTGGTATTCCCCTTTCTTGAGTGTTTCCTTTGAGGTCCCCTAATCTGTTTAGGTTCCCTTTGAGGATTTCTCTGGGGTCCTCCAATTTGAGTAATTCCTACTCCTTGGGACTCATTGTTCACAGAACCATCAATCTTTAATGGTTCCCCTTTTTGACACTTATTCTCTAACATCTTCTCTTCCAGAACAGTCAACTCTTCTGGACCATTTGTTATTTGATTAACAGAGTGATTCCTTTTCCAATCAGGATTGTGAACCACCTTGTAACCATTACCAGTTAAGTCTTTATCATTCCAGATTTCTACCAATTTACCAGCTCTTACAGACTTGTCTTTATTATAGAGGTATTTATGGGTTTTAGTGGTAATTCCAGAATATCCTAAACCACTCTTATCACAAATGCGCTGAGAAGACTCTGATATGATAGATACAACAGATGGTATCTTAGGAGCTTCTCTGGGCATAGGTATCTCCTCTATGTTGTGAGCAACTTGTTTTCCCTTGATAAGAGTCTGATATTTGGCTCTGAGTTCATTGATCTCATCTTCTTGAGAGGTCCTTTCTTTCATGAGTTGATCTACCAGAGTATCTCTTTCTGTGATCTTATCCTGAAGTTCAGAGACTTCTTTGGAATGATCTTTCATGAGTTCTCTGGTGGATTTGTGCTCATGAGAGAGAGATTGAACTTCAGCTATGAGCCTACCATTCTCTTTTTCAAGTTTTTGACAAAGTTGGACACAATTTTGGAGATCTGATAGCATATGTTGCATATCAGACTCTCTGGAGTTACCAGATGAATTAGAGGATTCAGTACATTTGGAATTAGATAAAACTAGAGTAGTTTCATTTACCTCAGTGATGTCTGCCATGAGACACACATCATCATCTGATCCAAAGTCAGAAGAAGAAGAACTGGAACTAGTATCCTCCTCCTCTGCTTCTGCCAGCAGTGCTCTCTTATCTGCATATCTCCTATCTCTCTTGATTCTTTTCTCTTCTCTTTCCCTAGGAGTAAGCTGAGGACAATCATAACTGTAGTGACCAGTCTTGTTGCATGTGTAGCAGGCATTGTCTCCTCTGGGACTAGGACTTGGCTCTCTCCTCCTCTGGTTGTAGTCTGATCTGGCTGGACTACTTTCTCTCCTCTGGTAGTCAGGTCTGCCAGAGCTACCATCCCTCCTCTGATAATCTGATCTCCCAGAGTTGCCAGGGTTGTCATCTCTCCTCCTCTCTGGAGTTCTGAATCTGGTCTCCCTTGAGTCTCCAGATGTCTTCTCCTTCTCTGCAGGCTTGAAAGAACTCTTCATGTCTCTGGTAGACTCCTTCCAATGCCTTTTGTACCTGCCATACTTTGAACTCATTTTATCTAATTTGTGAGTTAGAAGTGCTACCTGCTCCTTGAGGCTCAAGTCATCTGCAGTAGACTCCTTTGGCTTGACATCAGATTTGATGGTTGAAGAGAATGCAACACCTTTCTGACCAGAAGAGGAAACCTCTTCTGTTTGATCCTCCTCTTGAAGATCATACTCATAGGCTTTGAGATCAGACAACAGAAGATGATGATCCAGAGTATTGAGATCCTTGTTGTCCTTGATCACAGTGACTTTAATTCTCCACCTGCTTGTTAGTGAACGCAAGATTTTACTATTAATTTCTTTTTCAGAGTAGGTCTTACCTAAGGCACTAGCCTTGTTTAGAAGGTTTGTGAGACGCATGTCCAGCTGGTCAATGGTCTCGTCTGATTTCATCTTGAAGGTGTCAAACGAGTGTTGAACAGCTTGGAGCTTGTTGTCTTTGATCTTCTCTGTTCCCTCACAGAGAAGTGCGAGTTTGTCCCACATCTCCTTGGCAGTGACACAGGTTCTGACCTTCTCTATTACCTCCTTGGTGAGAGTGTTGATAATCTCGGTTCTTGCCACCTGGTCCAGGTTATGTAGCTTTCTCTCATCGTTGTCAAGTTCGTCTTTCTTTTTGAGGATTCGTTGTCTGGGAACTCTATCCTCTGCAGCGTCGCTAGTTTCTTCTCTGGACTCAGACCTGCCACTATCAATAGGAGTCCAATAAAATTTAATGGGGCCACTTTCAACCACATCTAACATGCGGGTGGTGAATAGCTCCAAGATGATTACTCATCATGAAGCTCCAGTGGCTATAATTCTCGAACGAGAATTCTGGCAGTTTGCGACTCTTATAAGAAGATTTCGAAGACATATTTACTAAAATAAGGATTTATCTAGATTTTGAACAAAAACAATAAATGAGCAATGGATCTGCCCGGTGACCACCAAAAGCTTTTCAAAGCAGTGGTCGTTGGACACACTGCTCTGATACCACTTGTTGGTCCCACTCGATAGATTAATTGCGGAAGCTTATGTTATAATGTCTTTCAAAGTCTTTTATAAGAGAGTAATAAACAATAAACAATAATTAAAATAAAGCGATAAATAGCACAAGATATATAGTGGTTCGGATTAAATATCCTACGTCCACTCTCCCTTATCACCAAGGGGTCTCACTATCAACCAACTCACAAACTTACTCACTGGAATTTCCGAAGTACCAGCACCTTCTTACAAACTCTTTAGATCTAACTTCGATCTAAAGATAGACTTACTCCAACCTTGTCTAACAAGATGAACAGGTTGAGTATATAAACTCCTTACGAGTAGATGAGTAATTAAGAACAGAAATGAGTGCAAAAGCGTAGTGATCAAAAGCTTAGTATGGCTATATGCGCGTGAATGATTCTAGAGCTTTTTCCAGATCTGCACTCAAGTATATATAGAGGGGATTAGGGACATAGCCGTTGGGAGGCTACTCCAATCAGATCCTCTATATATGGAAGCTTCAATCAATCAATTCCCTAATTGATTGATTGGGTTGGTGAGATCTTGATTGATTATCCTCAAATACTTTCCAATCCTGATCTTGTTGACTTGATTTGAATCACCAACGGTCAATAGCTTCCTCTGCCTAACTCTGATTCTCTCCAGAGAAGGCAGGACCAGACACCAGGCAACCTCGGTGTCTTCTGGTCCTTATCTGGTGAACAACCAGAATACTCAGTAGAATAAGGGGATCAAACTGAACATCTTTTATTCCACCAGACTCGTCTGGTCCGGAATCGTCTGGTCTGGGGAAGGTCCTCTGCCTCTGGTCTGATCTCATCTGGTGAAGTCTTCTGGTCTGGCAGTTCCCCCTAGACTAAGTCCTAATCTAGATCATCATCTGGCTAACAGATCCAGATGGTCCTATTACATCTTCTGGTTTGTTTTAACTCATCAAAACTAACAATTTTTTATCCTAACACACTCAGTGGGACTTCCTTCAGGCTTCTCTTCAGATTCAGGTCTTTCTTCATTGGCTTCAGTCAGTTCTTCTTGAGATGTCATCTTGACTTTCTCAGGCTGTCAGTGAGTTCCCCCTTGCTGAGTTCCCCCTCAACTGAGTGCTTCCTCAGCTAAGTTCTTCTCATATTACAACCTGTCTAACTGAATAGACAAACTATCCTGACCTGATTCTAAAGATACTATCCTGACTGCTTTCAAACCTATTACATGTTGTTTTGGAAAATCATCAAAACTAAACATATCCCAACAGTTTCCCCCTTTTTGATGATTCCAAAACTTCTAACCAAATGATTTTCTATTACAAGAATATTGTCAGAGTACAGGTAATAGTTTGAAATATGCAGGAATTCCCATAGTTTAAAACATTTAAGATCTTGTTCGGTTGACCATTTTTCTTAACAAAACTGGATCAGTGGTCATGTGAACAACCCGCTCTGATACCAATTGATGGTCCCGTTTTAGAAGGGCAAAATGGGAATTCAAGAGCAATTTTTTTTTTTAAACCTTTACCTCAGGGAGTTCAGTATGAGTGAGAAATACTCAAGTCACTGCTCTACTCAGAGGCTGAGTTACCAAGTTAGTGAGAAGGCTTGGAGACTCATGCTCTGAGCAAGGACAGTGGCTTGAGATGATGAACTCTCGAGTGCGTTATCAAATCACAGCTTGCATCCTGACTGAGTTCAGCGACGGAATACTCAAGTCACTGCGTTGCTGAGAGTCAGAGCTATCAAGTCAGTGATGAAACTTGAAAGCTCAGGCTCTCAATAAGGTAGTGACTCGAGAGACTGAACTCTCGAGTGCTAGCCTGATTCAGTCAGTAAGATGAATCTCCCTGACTGAAATGCTTAACTAAAGTTCCTTTTTAAACAATGCTCTCAGTGAGCAGATTTTTGCAATACTTTAGAAGAAAAGACATTCCAAATAATAACACTTGGTTTAACGTGGTTTAGAGACTCAAGCTCTTACATCCACGGCCTGATTGAACAGGAAATCCACTCCTTTGGATTCTTGTTTTTATCGTGCCAAGGTGCACTTACAACTGGACTCACGCCACTCCCTGGGCTGCCCTTCTCCTCACTTACTACCAACAAACCTGACCAGAGGGTTTTGGTTTCAGTTAGGTTTTCTCCAACTGGGTGAGGTTTTCCCTTTACAGTGTGTTAGCCAATAGCTAAGATAGGGAAAACCTCTCTAAGCCTAGAGTTACAAGCTGAACACTCATATGTGTATATTTGAAGACCCTAATGGTCAGTGTTTAAGATGTGAGTAAACCCTCCTTATAACTCCCATGCACGTATGCTACTACCCACACCCTCACAACTCGTAGGTGTTTGTTTTCTTACAATTCTTACAACAACACAACACACCCAACTACGCACCTATGAGCTTGTATATATAATGGGGATTCAAATGTATCCATTGGAGGGAAGATACATTCGAATCCAACATTTAATGGTTTCAACCACTTTTCTTGGAATGCGGCCTTTGTCAGTGTCAGAGTTGCTGCCTCGTGTTGATTGGTCCACGTGGCCTGGATTCACGGATCTTTGACTCAGTGGGTTTGACTAAGACCCACTGACTTTAGGTAGCTTTCTCCTTCACTGACATGATGATCTTCAGTTGGACTGCCTCGTCCTCAGTGTAGTTGTCCTTCAGGGACTATTTGAAGATCTTTCCAGGAAGTTTGTCATAAGGCTGAATGACAAACTTCCCTGACCACAGTAGCCTGACTCCTTCAGGGCCTACTTGGTGCAGCACTGATCCACCTGATCAGGCTCTTCACTGAGTGGTCCACCAGACTTGGCTTAGATCAGCCTGACTTACACTCAGTGGGACTTCCTTCAGGCTTCTCTTCAGATTCAGGTCTTTCTTCATTGGCTTCAGTCAGTTCTTCTTGAGATGTCATCTTGACTTTCTCAGACTGTCAGTGAGTTCCCCCTTGCTGAGTTCCCCCTCAACTGAGTGCTTCCTCAGCTAAGTTCTTCTCATATTACAACCTGTCTAACTGAATAAACAAACTATCCTGACCTAATTCTAAAGATACTATCCTGACTGCTTTCAAACCGATTACATGTTGTTTTGGAAAATCATCAAAACTAAACATATCCCAACAGTTTCCCCCTTTTTGATGATTCCAAAACTTCTAACCAAATGATTTTCTATTATAAGAATATTGTCAGAGTACAGGTAATAGTTTGAAATATGCAGGAATTCCCATAGTTTAAAACATTTAAGATCTTGTTCGGTTGACCATTTTTCTTAACAAAACTGGATCAGTGGTCATGTGAACAACCCGCTCTGATACCAATTGATGGTCCCGTTTTAGAAGTGCAAAATGGGAATTCAAGAGCAAAATTTTTTTTTTTAAACCTTTACCTCAGGGAGTTCAGTATGAGTGAGAAATACTCAAGTCACTGCTCTGCTCAGAGGCTGAGTTACCAAGTCAGTGAGAAGACTTGGAGACTCATGCTCTGAGCAAGGACAGTGGCTTGAGATGCTGAACTCTCGAGTGCGTTATCAAATCACAGCTTGCATCCTGACTGAGTTCAGTGACGGAATACTCAAGTTACTGCGTTGCTGAGAGTCAGAGCTATCAAGTCAGTGATGAAACTTGAAAGCTCAGGCTCTCAATAAGGCAGTGACCTGAGAGACTGAACTCTCGAGTGCTAGCCTGATTCAGTCAGTAAGATGAATCTCCCTGACTGAAATGCTTAACTAAAGTTCCTTTTTAAACAATGCTCTCAGTGAGCAGATTTTTGCAATACTTTAGAAGAAAAGACATTCCAAATAATAACACTTGGTTTAACGTGGTTCGGAGACTCAAGCTCTTACATCCACGGCCTGATTTAACAGGAAATCCACTCCTTTGGATTCTTGTTTTTATCGTGCCAAGGTGCACTTACAACTGGACTCACGCCACTCCCTGGGCTGCCCTTCTCCTCACTTACTACCAACAAACCTGACCAGAGGGTTTTGGTTTCAGTTAGGTTTTCTCCAACTGGGTGAGGTTTTCCCTTTACAGTGTGTTAGCCAATAGCTAAGATAGGGAAAACCTCTCTAAGCCTAGAGTTACAAGCTGAACACTCATATGTGTATATTTGAAGACCCTAATGGTCAGTGTTTAAGATATGAGTAAACCCTCCTTATAACTCCCATGCACGTATGCTACTACCCACACCCTCACAGCTCGTAGGTGTTTGTTTTCTTACAATTCTTACAACAACACAACACACCCAACTACGCAACTATGAGCTTGTATATATAATGGGGATTCAAATGTATCCGTTGGAGGGAAGATACATTCGAATCCAACATTTAATGGTTTCAACCACTTTTCTTGGAATGCGGCCTTTGTCAGTGTCAGAGTTGCTGCCTCGTGTTGATTGGTCCACGTAGCCTGGATTCACGGATCTTTGACTCAGTGGGTTTGACTAAGACCCACTGACTTTAGGTAGCTTTCTCCTTCACTGACATAATGATCTTCAGTTGGACTGACTCGTCCTCAGTGTAGTTGTCCTTCAGGGACTATTTGAAGATCTTTCCAGGAAGTTTGTCATAAGGCTGAATGACAAACTTCCCTGACCACAGTAGCCTGACTCCTTCAGGGCCTACTTGGTGCAGCACTGATCCACCTGATCAGGCTCTTCACTGAGTGGTCCACCAGACTTGGCTTAGATCAGCCTGACTTACACTCAGTGGGACTTCCTTCAGGCTTCTCTTCAGATTCAGGTCTTTCTTCATTGGCTTCAGTCAGTTCTTCTTGAGATGTCATCTTGACTTTCTCAGGCTGTCAGTGAGTTCCCCCTTGCTGAGTTCCCCCTCAACTGAGTGCTTCCTCAGCTAAGTTCTTCTCATATTACAACCTGTCTAACTGAATAAACAAACTATCCTGACCTGATTCTAAAGATACTATCCTGACTGCTTTCAAACCTATTACATGTTGTTTTGGAAAATCATCAAAACTAAACATATCCCAACAGTTTCCCCCTTTTTGATGATTCCAAAACTTCTAACCAAATGATTTTCTATTACAAGAATATTGTCAGAGTACAGGTAATAGTTTGAAATATGCAGGAATTCCCATAGTTTAAAACATTTAAGATCTTGTTCGGTTGACCATTTTTCTTAACAAAACTGGATCAGTGGTCATGTGAACAACCCGCTCTGATACCAATTGATGGTCCCGTTTTAGAAGGGCAAAATGGGAATTCAAGAGCAAAATTTTTTTTTTTAAACCTTTACCTCAGGGAGTTCAGTATGAGTGAGAAATACTCAAGTCACTGCTCTGCTCAGAGGCTGAGTTACCAAGTCAGTGAGAAGACTTGGAGACTCATGCTCTGAGCAAGGACAGTGGCTTGAGATGCTGAACTCTCGAGTGCGTTATCAAATCACAGCTTGCATCCTGACTGAGTTCAGTGACGGAATACTCAAGTCACTGCGTTGCTGAGAGTCAGAGCTATCAAGTCAGTGATGAAACTTGAAAGCTCAGGCTCTCAATAAGGCAGTGACTCGAGAGACTGAACTCTCGAGTGCTAGCCTGATTCAGTCAGTAAGATGAATCTCCCTGACTGAAATGCTTAACTAAAGTTCCTTTTTAAACAATGCTCTCAGTGAGCAGATTTTCGCAATACTTTAGAAGAAAAGACATTCCAAATAATAACACTTGGTTTAACGTGGTTCAGAGACTCAAGCTCTTACATCCACGGCCTGATTTAACAGGAAATCCACTCCTTTGGATTCTTGTTTTTATCGTGCCAAGGTGCACTTACAACTGGACTCACGCCACTCCCTGGGCTGCCCTTCTCCTCACTTACTACCAACAAACCTGACCAGAGGGTTTTGGTTTCAGTTAGGTTTTCTTCAACTGGGTGAGGTTTTCCCTTTACAGTGTTTTAGCCAATAGCTAAGATAGGGAAAACCTCTCTAAGCCTAGAGTTACAAGCTGAACACTCATATGTGTATATTTGAAGACCCTAATGGTCAGTGTTTAAGATGTGAGTAAACCCTCCTTATAACTCCCATGCACGTATGCTACTACCCACACCCTCACAGCTCGTAGGTGTTTGTTTTCTTACAATTCTTACAACAACACAACACACCCAACTACGCAACTATGAGCTTGTATATATAATGGGGATTCAAATGTATCCGGTGGAGGGAAGATACATTCGAATCCAACATTTAATAGTTTCAACCACTTTTCTTGGAATGCGGCCTTTGTCAGTGTCAGAGTTGCTGCCTCGTGTTGATTGGTCCACATGGCCTGGATTCACGTATCTTTGACTCAGTGGGTTTGACTAAGACCCACTGACTTTAGGTAGCTTTCTCCTTCACTGACATGATGATCTTCAGTTGGACTGACTCGTCCTCAGTGTAGTTGTCCTTCAGGGACTATTTGAAGATCTTTCCAGGAAGTTTGTCATAAGGCTGAATGACAAACTTCCCTGACCACAGTAGCCTGACTCCTTCAGGGCCTACTTGGTTCAGCACTGATCCACCTGATCAGGCTCTTCACTGAGTGGTCCACCAGACTTGGCTTAGATCAGCCTGACTTACACTCAGTGGGACTTCCTTCAGGCTTCTCTTCAGATTCAGGTCTTTCTTCATTGGCTTCAGTCAGTTCTTCTTGAGATGTCATCTTGACTTTCTCAGGCAGTCAGTGAGTTCCCCCTTGCTGAGTTCCCCCTCAACTGAGTTCTTCCTCAGCTAAGTTCTTCTCATATTACAACCTGTCTAACTGAATAAACAAACTATCCTGACCTGATTCTAAAGATACTATCCTGACTGCTTTCAAACCTATTACATGTTGTTTTGGAAAATCATCAAAACTAAACATATCCCAACAGTTTCCCCCTTTTTGATGATTCCAAAACTTCTAACCAAATGATTTTCTATTACAAGAATATTGTCAGAGTACAGGTAATAGTTTGAAATATGCAGGAATTCCCATAGTTTAAAACATTTAAGATCTTGTTCGGTTGACCATTTTTCTTAACAAAACTGGATCAGTGGTCATGTGAACAACCCGCTCTGATACCAATTGATGGTCCCGTTTTAGAAGGGCAAAATGGGAATTCAAGAGTAAATTTTTTTTTTAAACCTTTACCTCAGGGAGTTCAGTATGAGTGAGAAATACTCAAGTCACTGCTCTGCTCAGAGGCTGAGTTACCAAGTCAGTGAGAAGGCTTGGAGACTCATGTTCTGAGCAAGGACAGTGGCTTGAGATGCTGAACTCTCGAGTGCGTTATCAAATCACAGCTTGCATCCTGACTGAGTTCAGTGACGGAATACTCAAGTCACTGCGTTGCTGAGAGTCAGAGCTATCAAGTCAGTGATGAAACTTGAAAGCTCAGGCTCTCAACAAGGCAGTGACTCGAGAGACTGAACTCTCAAGTGCTAGCCTGATTCAGTCAGTAAGATGAATCTCCCTGACTGAAATGCTTAACTAAAGTTCCTTTTTAAACAATGCTCTCAGTGAGCAGATTTTCGCAATACTTTAGAAGAAAAGACATTCCAAATAATAACACTTGGTTTAACGTGGTTCAGAGACTCAAGCTCTTACATCCACGGCCTGATTTAACAGGAAATCCACTCCTTTGGATTCTTGTTTTTATCGTGCCAAGGTGCACTTACAACTGGACTCACGCCACTCCCTGGGCTGCCCTTCTCCTCACTTACTACCAACAAACCTGACCAGAGGGTTTTGGTTTCAGTTAGGTTTTCTCCAACTGGGTGAGGTTTTCCCTTTACAGTGTGTTAGCCAATAGCTAAGATAGGGAAAACCTCTCTAAGCCTAGAGTTACAAGCTGAACACTCATATGTGTATATTTGAAGACCCTAATGGTCAGTGTTTAAGATGTGAGTAAACCCTCCTTATAACTCCCATGCACGTATGCTACTACCCACACCCTCACAGCTCGTAGGTGTTTGTTTTCTTACAATTCTTACAACAACACAACACACCCAACTACGCAACTATGAGCTTGTATATATAATGGGGATTCAAATGTATCCGTTGGAGGGAAGATACATTTGAATCCAACATTTAATGGTTTCAACCACTTTTCTTGGAATGCGGCCTTTGTCAGTGTCAGAGTTGCTGCCTCGTGTTGATTGGTCCACGTAGCCTGGATTCACGGATCTTTGACTCAGTGGGTTTGACTAAGACCCACTGACTTTAGGTAGCTTTCTCCTTCACTGACATAATGATCTTCAGTTGGACTGACTCGTCCTCAGTGTAGTTGTCCTTCAGGGACTATTTGAAGATCTTTCCAGGAAGTTTGTCATAAGGCTGAATGACAAACTTCCCTGACCACAGTAGCCTGACTCCTTCAGGGCCTACTTGGTGCAGCACTGATCCACCTGATCAGGCTCTTCACTGAGTGGTCCACCAGACTTGGCTTAGATCAGCCTGACTTACACTCAGTGGGACTTCCTTCAGGCTTCTCTTCAGATTCAGGTCTTTCTTCATTGGCTTCAGTCAGTTCTTCTTGAGATGTCATCTTGACTTTCTCAGGCTGTCAGTGAGTTCCCCCTTGCTGGGTTCCCCCTCAACTGAGTGCTTCCTCAGCTAAGTTCTTCCCATATTACAACCTGTCTAACTGAATAAACAAACTATCCTGACCTGATTCTAAAGATACTATCCTGACTGCTTTCAAACCTATTACATGTTGTTTTGGAAAATCATCAAAACTAAACATATCCCAACAGTTTCTCCCTTTTTGATGATTCCAAAACTTCTAACCAAATGATTTTCTATTACAAGAATATTGTCAGAGTACAGGTAATAGTTTGAAATATGCAGGAATTCCCATAGTTTAAAACGTTTAAGATCTTGTTCGGTTAACCATTTTTCTTAACAAAACTGGATCAGTGGTCATGTGAACAACCCGCTCTGATACCAATTGATGGTCCCGTTTTAGAAGGGCAAAATGGGAATTCAAGAGCAAAAAAATTTTTTTTAAACCTTTACCTCAGGGAGTTCAGTATGAGTGAGAAATACTCAAGTCACTGCTCTGCTCAGAGGCTGAGTTACCAAGTCAGTGAGAAGGCTTGGAGACTCATGCTCTGAGCAAGGACAGTGGCTTGAGATGCTGAACTCTCGAGTGCGTTATCAAATCACAGCTTGCATCCTGACTGAGTTCAATGACGGAATACTCAAGTCACTGCGTTGCTGAGAGTCAGAGATATCAAGTCAGTGATGAAACTTGAAAGCTCAGGCTCTCATTAAGGCAGTGACTCGAGAGACTGAACTCTCGAGTGCTAGCCTGATTCAGTCAGTAAGATGAATCTCTCTGACTGAAATGCTTAACTAAAGTTCCTTTTTAAACAATGCTCTCAGTGAGCAGATTTTTGCAATACTTTAGAAGAAAAGACATTCCAAATAATAACACTTGGTTTAACGTGGTTTAGAGACTCAAGCTCTTACATCCACGGCCTGATTTAACAGGAAATCCACTCCTTTGGATTCTTGTTTTTATCATGCCAAGGTGCACTTACAACTGGACTCACGCCACTCCCTGGGCTGCCCTTCTCCTCACTTACTACCAACAAACCTGACCAGAGGGTTTTGGTTTCAGTTAGGTTTTCTCCAACTGGGTGAGGTTTTCCCTTTACAGTGTGTTAGCCAATAGCTAAGATAGGGAAAACTTCTCTAAGCCTAGAGTTACAAGCTGAACACTCATATGTGTATATTTGAAGACCCTAATGGTCAGTGTTTAAGATGTGAGTAAACCCTCCTTATAACTCCCATGCACGTATGCTACTACCCACACCCTCACAGCTCGTAGGTGTTTGTTTTCTTACAATTCTTACAACAACACAACACACCCAACTACGCAACTATGAGCTTGTATATATAATGGGGATTCAAATGTATCCGTTGGAGGGAAGATACATTCGAATCCAACATTTAATGGTTTCAACCATTTTTCTTGGAATGCGGCCTTTGTCAGTGTCAGAGTTGCTGCCTCGTGTTGATTGGTCCACGTGGCCTGGATTCACGGATCTTTGACTCAGTGGGTTTGACTAAGACCCACTGACTTTAGGTAGCTTTCTCCTTCACTGACATGATGATCTTCAGTTGGACTGACTCGTCCTCAGTGTAGTTGTCCTTCAGGGACTATTTGAAGATCTTTCCAGGAAGTTTGTCATAAGGCTGAATGACAAACTTCCCTGACCACAGTAGCCTGACTCCTTCAGGGCCTACTTGGTGCAGCACTGATCCACCTGATCAGGCTCTTCACTGAGTGGTCCACCAGACTTGGCTTAGATCAGCCTGACTTACACTCAGTGGGACTTCCTTCAGGCTTCTCTTCAGATTCAGGTCTTTCTTCATTGGCTTCAGTCAGTTCTTCTTGAGATGTCATCTTGACTTTCTCAGGCTGTCAGTGAGTTCCCCCTTGCTGGGTTCCCCCTCAACTGAGTGCTTCCTCAGCTAAGTTCTTCCCATATTACAACCTGTCTAACTGAATAAACAAACTATCCTGACCTGATTCTAAAGATACTATCCTGACTGCTTTCAAACCTATTACATGTTGTTTTGGACAATCATCAAAACTAAACATATCCCAACAGTTTCTCCCTTTTTGATGATTCCAAAACTTCTAACCAAATGATTTTCTATTACAAGAATATTGTCAGAGTACAGGTAATAGTTTGAAATATGCAGGAATTCCCATAGTTTAAAACGTTTAAGATCTTGTTCGGTTAACCATTTTTCTTAACAAAACTGGATCAGTGGTCATGTGAACAACCCGCTCTGATACCAATTGATGGTCCCGTTTTAGAAGGGCAAAATGGGAATTCAAGAGCAAAAAATTTTTTTTTAAACCTTTACCTCAGGGAGTTCAGTATGAGTGAGAAATACTCAAGTCACTGCTCTGCTCAGAGGCTGAGTTACCAAGTCAGTGAGAAGGCTTGGAGACTCATGCTCTGAGCAAGGACAGTGGCTTGAGATGCTGAACTCTCGAGTGCGTTATCAAATCACAGCTTGCATCCTGACTGAGTTCAGTGACGGAATACTCAAGTCACTGCGTTGCTGAGAGTCAGAGCTATCAAGTCAGTGATGAAACTTGAAAGCTCAGGCTCTCATTAAGGCAGTGACTCGAGAGACTGAACTCTCGAGTGCTAGCCTGATTCAGTCAGTAAGATGAATCTCTCTGACTGAAATGCTTAACTAAAGTTCCTTTTTAAACAATGCTCTCAGTGAGCAGATTTTTGCAATACTTTAGAAGAAAAGACATTCCAAATAATAACACTTGGTTTAACGTGGTTTAGAGACTCAAGCTCTTACATCCACGGCCTGATTTAACAGGAAATCCACTCCTTTGGATTCTTGTTTTTATCATGCCAAGGTGCACTTACAACTGGACTCACGCCACTCCCTGGGCTGCCCTTCTCCTCACTTACTACCAACAAACCTGACCAGAGGGTTTTTGTTTCAGTTAGGTTTTCTCCAACTGGGTGAGGTTTTCCCTTTACAGTGTGTTAGCCAATAGCTAAGATAGGGAAAACTTCTCTAAGCCTAGAGTTACAAGCTGAACACTCATATGTGTATATTTGAAGACCCTAATGGTCAGTGTTTAAGATGTGAGTAAACCCTCCTTATAACTCCCATGCACGTATGCTACTACCCACACCCTCACAGCTCGTAGGTGTTTGTTTTCTTACAATTCTTACAACAACACAACACACCCAACTACGCAACTATGAGCTTGTATATATAATGGGGATTCAAGTGTATCCGTTGGAGGGAAGATACATTCGAATCCAACATTTAATGGTTTCAACCATTTTTCTTGGAATGCGGCCTTTGTCAGTGTCAGAGTTGCTGCCTCGTGTTGATTGGTCCACGTGGCCTGGATTCACGGATCTTTGACTCAGTGGGTTTGACTAAGACCCACTGACTTTAGGTAGCTTTCTCCTTCACTGACATGATGATCTTCAGTTGGACTGACTCGTCCTCAGTGTAGTTGTCCTTCAGGGACTATTTGAAGATCTTTCCAGGAAGTTTGTCATAAGGCTGAATGACAAACTTCCCTGACCACAGTAGCCTGACTCCTTCAGGGCCAACTTGGTGCAGCACTGATCCACCTGATCAGGCTCTTCACTGAGTGGTCCACCAGACTTGGCTTATATCAGCCTGACTTACACTCAGTGGGACTTCCTTCAGGCTTCTCTTCAGATTCAGGTCTTTCTTCATTGGCTTCAGTCAGTTCTTCTTGAGATGGCATCTTGACTTTCTCAGGCTGTCAGTGAGTTCCCCCTTGCTGAGTTCCCCCTCAACTGAGTTCTTCCTCAGCTAAGTTCTTCTCATATTACAACCTGTCTAACTGAATAAACAAACTATCCTGACCTGATTCTGAAGATACTATCCTGACTGCTTTCAAACCTATTACATGTTGTTTTGGAAAATCATCAAAACTAAACATATCCCAACAGTTTCCCCCTTTTTGATGATTCCAAAACTTCTAACCAAATGATTTTCTATTACAAGAATATTGTCAGAGTACAGGTAATAGTTTGAAATATGCAGGAATTCCCATAGTTTAAAACATTTAAGATCTTGTTCGGTTGACCATTTTTCTTAACAAAACTGGATCAGTGGTCATGTGAACAACCCGCTCTGATACCAATTGATGGTCCCGTTTTAGAAGGGCAAAATGGGAATTCAAGAGCAAATTTTTTTTTTTAAACCTTTACCTCAGGGAGTTCAGTATGAGTGAGAAATACTCAAGTCACTGCTCTGCTCAGAGGCTGAGTTACCAAGTCAGTGAGAAGGCTTGGAGACTCATGTTCTGAGCAAGGACAGTGGCTTGAGATGCTGAACTCTCGAGTGCATTATCAAATCACAGCTTGCATCCTGACTGAGTTCAGTGACGGAATACTCAAGTCACTGCGTTGCTGAGAGTCAGAGCTATCAAGTCAGTGATGAAACTTGAAAGCTCAGGCTCTCAACAAGGCAGTGACTCGAGAGACTGAACTCTCGAGTGCTAGCCTGATTCAGTCAGTAAGATGAATCTCCCTGACTGAAATGCTTAACTAAAGTTCCTTTTTAAACAATGCTCTCAGTGAGCATATTTTCGCAATACTTTAGAAGAAAAGACATTCCAAATAATAACACTTGGTTTAACGTGGTTCAGAGACTCAAGCTCTTACATCCACGGCCTGATTTAACAGGAAATCCACTCCTTTGGATTCTTATTTTTTATCGTGCCAAGGTGCACTTACAACTGGACTCACGCCACTCCCTGGGCTGCCCTTCTCCTCACTTACTACCAACAAACCTGACCAGAGGGTTATGGTTTCAGTTAGGTTTTCTCCAACTGGGTGAGGTTTTCCCTTTACAGTATGTTAGCCAATAGCTAAGATAGGAAAAACCTCTCTAAGCCTGGAGTTACAAGCTGAACACTCATATGTGTATATTTTAAGACCCTAATGGTCAGTGTTTAAGATGTGAGTAAACCCTCCTTATAACTCCCATGCACGTATGCTACTACCCACACCCTCACAGCTCGTAGGTGTTTGTTTTCTTACAATTCTTACAACAACACAACACACCCAACTACGCAACTATGAGCTTGTATATATAATGGGGATTCAAATGTATCCGTTGGAGGAAAGATACATTCGAATCCAACATTTAATGGTTTCAACCACTTTTCTTGGAATGCGGCCTTTGTCAGTGTCAGAGTTGCTGCCTCGTGTTGATTGGTCCACGTGGCCTGCATTGACGGATCTTTGACTCAGTGGGTTTGACTAAGACCCACTGACTTTAGGTAGCTTTCTCCTTCACTGACATGATGATCTTCAGTTGGACTGACTCGTCCTCAGTGTAGTTGTCCTTCAGGGACTATTTGAAGATCTTTCCAGGAAGTTTGTCATAAGGCTGAATGACAAACTTCTCTGACCACAGTAGCCTGACTCCTTCAGGGCCTACTTGGTGCAGCATTGATCCACCTGATCAGGCTCTTCACTGAGTGGTCCACCAGACTTGGCTTAGATCAGCCTGACTTACACTCAGTGGGACTTCCTTCAGGCTTCTCTTCAGATTCAGGTCTTTCTTCATTGGCTTCAGTCAGTTCTTCTTGAGATGTCATCTTGACTTTCTCAGGCTGTCAGTGAGTTCCCCCTTGCTGGGTTCCCCCTCAACTGAGTGCTTCCTCAGCTAAGTTCTTCCCATATTACAACCTGTCTAACTGAATAAACAAACTATCCTGACCTGATTCTAAAGATACTATCCTAACTGCTTTCAAACCTATTACATGTTGTTTTGGAAAATCATCAAAACTAAACATATCCCAACAGTTTCTCCCTTTTTGATGATTCCAAAACTTCTAACCAAATGATTTTCTATTACAAGAATATTGTCAGAGTACAGGTAATAGTTTGAAATATGCAGGAATTCCCATAGTTTAAAACGTTTAAGATCTTGTTCGGTTGACCATTTTTCTTAACAAAACTGGATCAGTGGTCATGTGAACAACCCGCTCTGATACCAATTGATGGTCCCGTTTTAGAAGGGCAAAATGGGAATTCAAGAGCAAAAAAAAATTTTTTAAACCTTTACCTCAGGGAGTTCAGTATGAGTGAGAAATACTCAAGTCACTGCTCTGCTCAGAGGCTGAGTTACCAAGTCAGTGAGAAGGCTTGGAGACTCATGCTCTGAGCAAGGACAGTGGCTTGAGATGCTGAACTCTCGAGTGCGTTATCAAATCACAGCTTGCATCCTGACTGAGTTCAGTGACGGAATACTCAAGTCACTGCGTTGCTGAGAGTCAGAGCTATCAAGTCAGTGATGAAACTTGAAAGCTCAGGCTCTCAATAAGGCAGTGACTCGAGAGACTGAACTCTCGAGTGCTAGCCTGATTCAGTCAGTAAGATGAATCTCTCTGACTGAAATGCTTAACTAAAGTTCCTTTTTAAACAATGCTCTCAGTGAGCAGATTTTTGCAATACTTTAGAAGAAAAGACATTCCAAATAATAACACTTGGTTTAACGTGGTTTAGAGACTCAAGCTCTTACATCCACGGCCTGATTTAACAGGAAATCCACTCCTTTGGATTCTTGTTTTTATCGTGCCAATGTGCACTTACAACTGGACTCACGCCACTCCCTGGGCTGCCCTTCTCCTCACTTACTACCAACAAACCTGACCAGAGGGTTTTGGTTTCAGTTAGGTTTTCTCCAACTGGGTGAGGTTTTCCCTTTACAGTGTGTTAGCCAATAGCTAAGATAGGGAAAACCTCTCTAAGCCTAGAGTTACAAGCTGAACATTCATATGTGTATATTTGAAGACCCTAATGGTCAGTGTTTAAGATGTGAGTAAACCCTCCTTATAACTCCCATGCACGTATGCTACTACCCACACCCTCACAGCTCGTAGGTGTTTGTTTTCTTACAATTCTTACAACAACACAACACACCCAACTACGCAACTATGAGCTTGTATATATAATGGGGATTCAAATGTATCCGTTGGAGGGAAGAAACATTCGAATCCAACATTTAATGGTTTCAACCACTTTTCTTGGAATGCGGCCTTTGTCAGTGTCAGAGTTGCTGCCTCGTGTTGATTGGTCCACGTGGCCTGGATTCACGGATCTTTGACTCAGTGGGTTTGACTAAGACCCACTGACTTTAGGTAGCTTTCTCCTTCACTGACATGATGATCTTCAGTTGGACTGACTCGTCCTCAGTGTAGTTGTCCTTCAGGGACTATTTGAAGATCTTTCCAGGAAGTTTGTCATAAGGCTGAATGACAAACTTCCCTGACCACAGTAGCCTGACTCCTTCAGGGCCTACTTGGTGCAGCACTGATCCTCCTGATCAGGCTCTTCACTGAGTGGTCCACCAGACTTGGCTTAGATCAGCCTGACTTACACTCAGTGGGACTTCCTTCAGGCTTCTCTTCAGATTCAGGTCTTTCTTCATTGGCTTCAGTCAGTTCTTCTTGAGATGTCATCTTGACTTTCTCAGGCTGTCAGTGAGTTCCCCCTTGCTGAGTTCCCCCTCAACTGAGTGCTTCCTCAGCTAAGTTCTTCCCATATTACAACCTGTCTAACTGAATAAACAAACTATCCTGGCCTGATTCTAAAGATACTATCCTGACTGCTTTCAAACCTATTACATGTTGTTTTGGAAAATCATCAAAACTAAACATATCCCAACAGTTTCCCCCTTTTTGATGATTCCAAAACTTCTAACCAAATAATTTTCTATTACAAGAATATTGTCAGAGTACAGGTAATAGTTTGAAATATGCAGGAATTCTCATAGTTTAAAACATTTAAGATCTTGTTCGGTTGACCATTTTTCTTAACAAAACTGGATCAGTGGTCATGTGTACAACCTGCTCTGATACCAATTGATGGTCCCGTTTTAGAAGGGCAAAATGGGAATTCAAGAGCAAAATTTTTTTTTTTAAACCTTTACCTCAGGGAGTTCAGTATGAGTGAGAAATACTCAAGTCACTGCTCTGCTCAGAGGCTGAGTTACCAAGTCAGTGAGAAGGCTTGGAGACTCATGCTCTGAGCAAGGACAGTGGCTTGAGATGCTGAACTCTCGAGTGCGTTATCAAATCACAGCTTGTATCCTGACTGAGTTCAGTGACGGAATACTCAAGTCACTGCGTTGCTGAGAGTCAGAGCTATCAAGTCAGTGATGAAACTTGAAAGCTCAGGCTCTCAATAAGGCAGTGACTCGAGAGACTGAACTCTCGAGTGCTAGCCTGATTCAGTCAGTAAGATGAATCTCCCTGACTGAAATGCTTAACTAAAGTTCCTTTTTAAACAATGCTCTCAGTGAGCAGATTTTCGCAATACTTTAGAAGAAAAAACATTCCAAATAATAACACTTGGTTTAACGTGGTTCAGAGACTCAAGCTCTTACATCCACGACCTGATTTAACAGGAAATCCACTCCTTTGGATTCTTGTTTTTATCGTGCCAAGGTGCACTTACAACTAGACTCACGCCACTCCCTGGGTTGCCCTTCTCCTCACTTACTACCAACAAACCTGACCAGAGGGTTTTGGTTTCAGTTAGGTTTTCTCCAACTGGGTGAGGTTTTCCCTTTACAGTGTGTTAGCCAATAGCTAAGATAGGGAAAACCTCTCTAAGCCTAGAGTTACAAGCTGAACACTCATATGTGTATATTTGAAGACCCTAATGGTCAGTGTTTAAGATGTGAGTAAACCCTCCTTATAACTCCCATGCACGTATGCTACTACCCACACCCTCACAGCTCGTAGGTGTTTGTTTTCTTACAATTCTTACAACAACACACCCAACTACGCAACTATGAGCTTGTATATATAATGGGGATTCAAATGTATCCATTGGAGGGAAGATACATTCGAATCCAACATTTAATGGTTTCAACCACTTTTCTTGGAATGCGGCCTTTGTCAGTGTCAGAGTTGCTGCCTCGTATTGATTGGTCCACGTGGCCTGGATTCACGGATCTTTGACTCAGTGGGTTTGACTAAGACCCACTGACTTTAGGTAGTTTTCTCCTTCACTGACATGATGATCTTCAGTTGGACTGACTCGTCCTCAGTGTAGTTGTCCTTCAGGGACTATTTGAAGATCTTTCCAGGAAGTTTGTCATAAGGCTGAATGACAAACTTCCCTGACCACAGTAGCCTGACTCCTTCAGGGCCTACTTGGTGCAGCACTGATCCACCTGATCAGGCTCTTCACTGAGTGGTCCACCAGACCTGGCTTAGATCAGCCTGACTTACACTCAGTGGGACTTCCTTCAGGCTTCTCTTCAGATTCAGGTCTTTCTTCATTGGCTTCAGTCAGTTCTTCTTGAGATGTCATCTTGACTTTCTCAGGCTGTCAGTGAGTTCCCCCTTGCTGAGTTCCCCCTCAACTGAGTGCTTCCTCAGCTAAGTTCTTCTCATATTACAACCTGTCTAACTGAATAAACAAACTATCCTGACCTGATTCTAAAGATACTATCCTGACTGCTTTCAAACCTATTACATGTTGTTTTGGAAAATCATCAAAACTAAACATATCCCAACACTTCTCTCTCTAAAAATTCTGTATAAACGTGATGTCGTGAGTTCGGGGCTCCTTCAAAACGTGTTTGGAAGAGGTATATATAGGCAACGGGTCGAAACGGGATCTCATGGCCAAAATTCCCGTCGAGCTCGAGTAGAGCTCGAGTAAAAGTACTCGAGCAATGCAAGCTCGAGTGTTAAAATTGTACAGAACGTGAAAAGTACTCGAGCCCCTTAGCTCGAGTAGTTCTACTCGACCGGACCCTGCTTGAGTAGTCTACTCGAGTGCCCGCGTACTGCCTACTCGACCGGCTTCTGCTCGAGTGCACTACTCGAGTGCCCGAGTAATGGCTACTCGACCAAAGCTGGCTCGAGTGCAGTACTCGAGTGCCTGAGTAGTATTTACTCGAGCTCATTCATCTTGAGTACTTGAATGACACTTTTGCTCGCTCGAACTAATACTTTTCGTATTTCTTCAATATCTTCTCATGACAATTTCACGCCTAATCAACCCCCCCAAACTTACCATGTTGCTTGTCCTCAAGCAACGAAATAATAAGTCAAGTGAAATTGTTAGGAATGAGTCAAGGTATCCAATCATGCAAGTACATAAATTCGAGCTTCAAAGATGCATCACAAGTATACTCACTCACCTTCCTTTATCATATTCATGCAACAACAGCAAGAAACACCAAAATCAAACATGGATGTGCACTCAACGATGTGTTTCACTCCCTCACAAGTGTATATCAATAATAAAGGGCACACTCAATCAATCAATCACTCAAATCAGCAGCCATAGGCTTGTAAGCACTCTCAACTCCGAACATACTCTAGAAATCAATGCCGAATCAAAAAGGACTTTTCTCAAGGTTGTAATGTAGGCTTTTTGGACAGGTGGGATAACAATATAGGGTAAAGTGACTAATGTGAATGGAGAATAGAAAATCAAACTTTGGCACTTTGAGATTAGGAACAGAATACTTCAAACATGTTCAATCAACACCCTTTCAATTCCATACTCTCAATACTTCAATTTTTTCTTTCACTCTTTTCATTTTTTTTCAATCACTTCACTTCTTTTTTTTTCTTTTTCGCACAAACACATGAGCTCATTTTTTCTTTCTTTTGCTCATTCCCATTTTTTTTCTCTTTTTCCCACATCTCATAGCTTCATCACTCCTTCTTCTCATATTCACTCAACAAACAACCTTTTCCTTTTTCAACTCAATTCACTCCCTTCACATTCACACTTTCCTATTCTCCACTCAAATTGGGACAAAAAGGCTTAGGAATTGGAATAGTGTTCATATGTGCTAGCAAATAAAATAGGCTTTAGGCTCAAAGGGGCTAACAAGGGATAAATATCAATGGTAAGGAAAATTTTGGCTAAGTGACTCAATAAAATCAAAGATGGCCTAAGATCCTATTCGGCATATCAAACTAGACACAATCAAGAAGCAAGAGCACACACAAGTTCTAGCATCCTCTAAGGTGACGATCCACTCACAAACGAAGAGATTGATTCATGTATCAAAATCTCATAAGGCTCAAAAGCTCACGGCTTTCACATCCATGCTAGTCCTAGTACATTCTCACTCTCATCACACAAGTACTCAAAAGAAAAATTCACAAGCATACAAGTTCTTTCTCAAATCAGCTCAAACTCACACACTCACACAAAAGAATTTCTACTCACCCTTACAACTCACTCTACTCATCAAATCATACTCAAAGATAGCAATCAACAAGCATAAGATGGTTGATAAGCATGAAATGTGCAATAGCGAGTCAACTCAAAATCACCCCAAGGAGTATCTCAACAAACCAATAATCAATCAAACTCAACTCAAAAGATAAGGGGTGCATGCATGTGCAAAGTAATCATAAAACAAATAAAAAACTCCACCCACCCAAACTTCGACCTTGCTAGAGGTCTAAGTTTGGGGTTGTGGGTTACCTCAACCAAATAATTCAATTTCTCTCAATAGCTTTGCACACTCCCTTGTCTCAAGTTGGTTCCTTCAATCTCCACTCCTTTGGCACTCCTTCGAGACAAGCCTACAAGCAACTTACTCAAATACGAGGTTAAACATACGACTCAACAACATCCTAATAACATAAAAGGAAAAAAACTAAAAACACTCAAAAGCAAATAAAAAATAATGGGTTGCCTCCCATTCAGTGCTATTTTTAAAGTCCTCATGCCGGACCGAGCTCAAAGGAGCTTATGGGACATCATACTCAAATTTACCTCCCTCACTCTCATAAGAGTGGTGTTTGAATTTCTTTCCTTGTTGTCCCTCCATCATGAGTTCCTTTCCTCTCTTCTCATTCCCAAGTGTTATGGGTCTCAACTCCTTCTTTCCTTTATCTGGAGGAGTCTTACCAAACAAGTTCTTGAATTTTGACTTCTTCTTCTTAACTCCTCCTTTTCCCTCTAGCTGGACCACGTCCACTTACTTCACCTCTTCATCCTTCAACTTCTTCACTTTATCCCTATCAGAATAATCAAGATCATAATGCTCATGGGTTAAATAGTCAAGTGAAGGACTAACAAAATCATAAATATGAGAAGGATTAGGGATAGAAGGTGTGTCTTCAACACTAGGATCAATGGCATCCATGCAATACAAGCTCTCATCCTCTTTCGAGTGATTCATGGCTTCATATAGGGAGATCTTCACTTCTTGATCATCAACCTTCAACGTAATCTTCCCATTTGCCACGTCGAGCACCATCCCCGCCGTAGCTAAGAACGGTCTTCCCAATATCAGGGGCACGTGCTCATCTTCCTCCATCTCAAGCACTACAAAGTCGGCTGGAAAAATGTGATCTCCAACTCTCACTAGGACGTCTTCAACCACACCTTGAGTTCGAGTGATAGACCGATCTGCAAGTTGAAGCGTCATCATTGTGTGTTGAAGTTCTCCACCTTCTAACTTCTTGAAAAGCGACAAGGGCATGAGATTGATGCTCGTCCCTAAATCACATAGCGCTCCTTTCTTGATCCCGCTCCCATTGTCACATAGGATCGTGAAGCTCCCGAGATCCTTCAGCTTCGGTGGAAGCGCCTTGTGCACTAATGCACTCACCTCGTGGTTCAGCTGCACCAACTTCGGCTCATCCACTCGCCGTCTTTTCGCAATCAAGTCCTTCAGAAACTTTGCATAATGCGGCATCTGTTCCAAAGCATCATAAAAAGGAATGTTAATGTGAAGTTGTTTAAAAACATCAAGAAATTTTGTAAATTTTTCATCAAGCTTCTTTTTCATGAAGCGCTGTGGATACGGAACGGGTATCACAGACTTGGGTACCCCCCATTCATCTCTTTCTGCTTCTTTCACTTTATCCCTTGCTTCCTTTGCCTTCTTCCACTTTGGAACCCTCTCTATCTCCTCAAAGTCTTTCCCCTTCTGGGACTCATCTATATCTTTATGCTTCTCAATCCCTTCACTTTCAACCCCCTTCTCAACAGTAACACCTCCATCTTTCTTGTGTTCTCTTTCTCCCCTCTCAGCTTGAGGCGTGTCAGAATCAGCAGGCATCTGAGGCCCTTCATAGTTGGTTCCACTTCTAAGCTGGATCGCCTTGCAATGCTCTTTCGGGTTCCCCTCCGGCATGGAAGGATATTTTCCCGGCTCTCTATTCACCATCTTTGCAATCTGGCTCATCTGGAACTCTATAGAAGTGAACCTTCGATTGTTCTCTTGTTGAGTTCTAGTCCACTCAACGTTCATCTTCTGGAGGTCTTGATCATGTTGATCACCCTTTTTATGCAACTCCTTCACATCGTACTCCAAGGATGACAACCTCTTACTTCCTTCCTCCACCTTCTGAAGAATAGCTCTCAACATCTCCTCGGTTGATGCACCGCCTTCTCCACCGGGAGGCTTTGAACCTGGATCAACACCTGCAGGAACAGTAATACCAACTTTTGGGTTAGCATAAGAAAAATTCTCATTTTTCCTCCATGTGTTTTGAGGAGGCTGCTGGCCTCCTTGAACTTCTTGTGTGTTCCTCCATTGATTTTGAGGCGGCTGTGGCCCTGGAGGTGCAAATGGCTGACCATAAGAAGGCCTTCCATACTGATTTCCACCTTGGTAGCCATTCTGATTGTAATACGGACCTCCCATGTAATTGGCTACCTCTTGCTGTCCACTTGGCTGGTCTACTCTCTCATTCTCTACTGCATGCTCTCCAACCAAACTCTTCCCCAACTCGAGGTTGTTGATCTTCTCCATCATGGCCATCAATAGCCTTCTCGTTCCTTCTCCCTCTTCAACCTGATGCACCCTCTGAAAATCTGCATCCACACCCCAAGCACCGGCATTCGTGACAATGTTGTCCACGATCTCCCTACACCTCTCTATGCCTTGATTCAGGAATGCTCCGCCCGCACAGGCGTCTAAATGGTCTTGCCCCGCCTTGTTGGCACCACTATAGAAGAATGTCATAATGTCTCCCTCGTTGTACCCGTGCTGCGGGCACTCTATCAGCATGTTTGAGTATCTCTCCCACGCTTGGCGTAGGTCCTCTCCTTGCTTCTGGCGGAAGGAAGAGATCTCAATTCTAGCCTTGATCGTCCTAGATGGAGGGTAGAATCGCTCGAGGAACAGACGCTCGAGCTCAGTCCAAGTGGTAATACCTCCCCGCGGGAGCGTATTATCGTACCACTCCTTGGCTATTCCCGTCAATGAAAATGGGAACAGTCTAAGTCTCTTGGCATCGTCAGACATGCCATTGTAATTGAATGTGGAGGCTATCATGAGAAAGCTCCTCAGATGAGTGTGAGGATTCTCCTTCCCGATCACCCCTTTGAACTGATTCTCGGTAAGCAGCTTTAAAATCCCCGGGGATATCGAGAAGTTGTTCGCCTCAACAGGAGGCAAAGCCACTCCATCATAGTACCGTTGTGGCTGCGCTGCAAACCTCCCTCGAATAGCCATATTGTGATCTACGTTCTGAGGAACGTGTTGAGGATTAGCAGCAGGTACTGGTACTTGTTGGGGTGGTGGTGGGTAAACAGGTGGTTGATTATAGACTGGGGGTGGAGGATACGGGTATGGTGGGTAAGGATAAGGTGGGTATGGGTAATGTTGGTATACTGGGTTGTTGAAAGGGTTATTTGGGTTTTGTGGGTAAGCAGGGTTTTGGTTCTGGTTTTGGGGTTGTGTTTGTGCAGAGTTGATTGTGTCTTGTGGGTTCGGGTGTGGGCTCTCAGTTCCCCCTATGGGTATCTGCTGATTACTGCTGTTTCCATTGGCACCCTCTGCCCGTTCTACAAGAGCAGTATACTCTGCAGCTATTTTGTCTAACTCCCCAAGTTCATCAGAAATCTTGTCTTTGTTTCCCGCGGCAGTAGTCATTCTTCTCAAGAAGGCTCGGTTCCTTCTAGCTATTGTCTCAGGATCTGCAGGCAACCTCTCTTCACTCGTATTGCCTTGTGAGCGTGTTTTCATAAACCTGAAACACTAGCAGAAGGATCAAAACGCAACTGCCTAATAAATAAAAATAAAAATAAAACAGAAAAGAGAGCACTCACTACTAACTACTAAGCTATCGACAAGTCCTATTCAAAAAGCATACAACGCCATCCCCGGCAACGGCGCCATTGACTTGAAGCGATTTTACTAACTTCTACTAGTCGCTCACCCGCAAGCAAACGGGTTCACTGTAGTATTAGCAAGTATAACGACCAAGTATATCGAACCCAAGGGACAGTGTATATGCGAATAGATCCCTGAAGATCTACGCGTTGTAATTAATATGAGTGTATTATTTTTGGATTTTCTGGAAAGATTAATTAAACTAAACTAAATTATCCTACGAATGCAAAAGGAAGATTAAACGAAATAACAAAAGTTGTGTTTTCAAATATGAGATGGTGATGCTTAAGATAGGAATCCCTACGTATACTAACGGAGCAGGTACATAATCAAAATAACTGTGACACAAGAATTAACCTAAGTCTAAGAATGCAAGGTGAAAGCTCGAGATTCTAAACCATAATACTTTACCCTAACACTCGACTTCACGAACCTACTAACAAGTTAATAGATTGTGCTTAATTAATGAGACCCTAATTTAACTAAGGTGATGCGGTCGTCCTCCTTCGCTAAACCGGTAGATGAATTAACCTTTCCTAAACCCTCTCATTAAGTCTACTCGTTGTTAAAGAGTGATACGGTCGTCCTCTCTCTAACACCTTTCGAACGAAATTCAAGAGCGAAGTCTAGATTAATTTTAAGAATTCATTAACCAAGAGAATTAAAACCTAACGTCACAAGTTACCCTAATTACGTACCCACAACCTACTTCTACGAGTTCATCCTACCCTAAGCATGCAAGGGTTTTAGCTAGACATAGATTTAACGTAAACAATAACAATTAGACAAGTGACGAACATGAACATGGTAATTGAATCAAAGAAAAGATCGTACATAAACTAGGGTTTTAAGATATAAAAGAATAAACTTAAATTAATTAGCAACACGAGGTCTCAACATATTCAAGAATAAAAGATATTAAGAAACGAAACTAAAAGTGAAATCGTAATGTAAATTCGTAAGCAAAAACCTCAAAAACGTAAAACTAAACTTGCTCATCTCTTCTCTTCCTTCTCTCTCTAAAAATTCTGTATAAACGTGATGTCGTGAGTTCAGGGCTCCTTCAAAATGTGTTTGGAAGAGGTATATATAGGCAACGGGTCGAAACGGGATCTCATGGGCCAAAATTCCCGTCGAGCTCAAGTAGAGCTCGAGTAAAAGTACTCGAGCAATGCAAGCTCGAGTGTTAAAATTGTACAGAACGTGAAAAGTACTCGAGCCCCTTAGCTCGAGTAGTTCTACTCGACCGGACCCTGCTTGAGTAGTCTACTCGAGTGCCCGCGTACTGCCTACTCTACCGGCTTCTGCTCGAGTGCACTACTCGAGTTCCCGAGTAATGGCTACTCGACCAAAGCTGGCTCGAGTGCACTACTCGAGTGCCTGAGTAGTGTTTACTCGAGCTCATTCATCTTGAGTACTTCAATGACACTTTTGCTCGCTCGAACTAATACTTTTCGTATTTCTTCCATATCTTCTCATCCGGGTATCCGTTTGAGTCGATTCGAAGTCCTACGAACTCCTCTTTTTGCCCTCTATCCATCTATAAGCATCAACGAAACAAATTTGTTAGTTTGTGAAAATAATACTCAAATGACTCTAAATACTTATATGAATCCATCAAAACAAGGGCATTTCGAGCGACGAATCATGACAATTTCACGCCTAATCATCCATATTGCCAGAAAAGAAGTGGAGAGACTCCTGGTGCAAGGGCTTTCACAAATCCAAGATCCTTTTCTCCAAGGATGGCCCTCTCCATGGCCATCCTGACTTTGATGGAGAAGCAGCCATCCCTGCCCCTCCTCTACAAGCAGTGCCTTCACCTGCTAAGGGGCAGAAGCAGCAGAAGAGCAAGAAGAAGTCTGCTGAGGCTACTGGTTCTTCAACCATAGCCTTCTCTGGTTCCTCTGAGGAGGACCAGATTCCCCTTCAAGATGCTTTGAAAAGGAAGGGTAATGGTGAAAAAGCTGCCAAGAGGGCTGGTGCAGCTAAGAGGAAGAGGCCAGAAGAGGCTAAGAGAGTATCTGCTAAGAAGCCCAGAACAAGCAGAAGGGCTAAGAAAACACTTCTGGTGGATGAGCCATCAGAAGAGAAGGAAGAAGAAGAGGTTGAACCTCTTAAGAGGAAACCCAGGGCCAAGAGAGCCATTCTTCAAGATCCAGACTCTAGCTCTGATCTAGGAGATGCATTAGAGCAGGCCATTGAGGAGGCCTCTCATCTGATGGAGGAAGCCACGGCTTCAGAGCAGGTAAACCTTTCTCTCCCATCTATCCCCATTAACCTTGTAACCCCCTCTTCTTCTCCCCCAGAAAACATACCCCTCAACCCCTCTGGTGCCCCCATTTCTTCACCAGGGCAAACCTTACCTGATACTCCCCATTATACTCCCTCCACCATCCCCACACAAACACCTTCTCCTCCTACCTCTCAAATCCCTCTCCCCACTAATCCTTCTCCCCCAGCCCCTGTACCAGAGGTGCCATCAACCTCTGGTGCAGATCAACCCATTCCACCCTCCTCCTCACATAATCCCATCCTAACCTCTGTACCAGAAGTTCCAACTACTGGTGCAGAGCAGCCCCTCTACACAAATTCCTACCCCTCCCCAATCTCACTCTGACCAGATCCCCCCCTCTTCCATGGCTTTGGGATTTGTTGCTCCCCCTCCCTCTCCCACCTGCCTGACCAGCGATGATAGTGAAGATGAGGATGCTTCACTGGAGCCAGAGGTCTTAGCACCATCCTCCTCTGCCTCTGGGCCCAAACCCTTTTCATTCTCATTAGATGACATGGGTCCCATTAGGCAGAGTATGAGTGTAAGTGCTCAGCTCTGGCTAAGAGAGCATTTTCCCATCCTGTTGGAGCACATACCCCTGCTGGCAGATCTGACTGACGCCAAGGTCTGGAGCAAAGCCAGATTAGAAGATGTGGAGGACCTAATACTGCTACTAGAAGAGATGACTCCCTCCACATTCACTGCCTGGGAGATAGAGCTCAAGAAGAAGATGAACATCCAGAATCCAGCTGAGCTTGAGACTCCAGAAGCAACGAAGGTGTTGATTCGTACTTTGCTGATCCAGAAAGGAGTCATGATCAGTCCTGAGGGCCCCTCTTACATGTTTGGCCCCCACTTCTCCTTTCCTCCAGAGCTCTATTCTGATGAGGAGGACTTCGATGTCACTCATGCCGTGCTGCAAAAGATGAAGACTTTCTTCAATGAGCAGATCATGCAGATTGGGCGCTTTTCTAAGGCAATTCAACACATGGCCCCTGCTATGATAGAGCACCAGATCCGGCAGGAGAGGGAGATCTTTTTTAAAACAGATCAAGTCCACTTTTACCGCTGCCAAAGCATCCTTTAAGGCAAATGGACTTTTTGTGAAGCTTGATGTGATGCAGAGCCAGAGACAGCTCCAGGAGCATGTGCTGGAGCAGTTGAGGCCAGTCTCTGTGTTGAAGGTGGAAATGGCTTCTCAGATGCTGCAAACTGCAAAGCTCAAAGATTCCCTCCAGGAGATGTTGGAGAAGCAGGAGCGTCTGGTGGCTGAGTCAAAGGCCTACCTGGAAGAAGCCAGGCAACTCTGTGATCTTCACTCTTCCTCCTCCACTGCCTTGCCTGATCTCATAAGGCAGGTAGTGCAGCCCCTGATTGATAAAGTTAAAAAGGGGAAAGAGAAGGCCAGAACTGATCTGGAGAAGACCACCCTGGAGACTCTCTTATGCCATGGTGCTCGTCTGGACTTGCTAGAGAATACTTTGGCCCAGGCAGAGCTGCAGAAGAAGAAAAAAGAAGAGTTGAAATCTCTTTCCATGGCGAAATAGCTGGCGGCAGAAGAGGAGTCCACGGACACAGAGCAGGATCCTATGGCCGTTTCTGGACCTACCAAGAGGAAGATAAAGAAGGTAAAGAAGAGCTTCCTTGAATCTGTCGTTGAAGAGGCAGAGAAGAGATTCAAGGAATAGTCGCCTGAAGAGAGGCAAGCCAGAATAAGGAAGAACATAGATGAAGAGCAGAGGCTCCGATATGTTAGGAGGCAGAACAAGAAGACCAGAGAAGATGGCATCTCTTCTGGTGCCAGTGGATCCAGCCAGAGAAGAAAAACGCATGTTGAAGTAATGGAGATATTGCCTCTCAGGACAGAAGGGTCCTTTGACTCTACTGTGCCTGTGCCCCTGATTGAAAAATGGAGAGAGGCAAAGACTCTGTGGTTCATCCAGCACTACATCCAAAGGCCTCCACTAGAGGATGATGCTCTCATCAACAGGACGTTTCATTCCTGGATGAAGGCTTACGATGCAAGTCTGTACAAGCAGGTGATGGACTCCACCATTGAATTCAACCTGGAGGTCACTGCCCCTGAATTCCATTATCTCAACACTCCAATGATAGGGGACCAGGTTGATTGGGCTGAACTGAAGAAGCTGTACAAGACCAAGGTGTTGGCAAACTTCACTCCAACATCTTCTGCAGAACTCAAGGCCATTCAAGACAAGTTCTTCGACTGGTTCCTGGTGCCTAAAGAGAACAGAAGATATGCATAGTTTAGGACTCTGAAATACAATGTAACATGTAATCTTTTATCCTATATTATTAATGAAAAGTCGTATCTTCTCTGTTCAAAAAACAACCTCTTGTTGTCTTATTTGTTTGCCTAATAAGATCTATTCTAAGGTCTTATCCTTTTATTATTTTCATGCTTTATGTTTTGATCAGTTCTGGTTAAGTTTTAACTCCATCAAAAAGGGGGAAATTGTTAGGATAAAAGTTGTTAGTTTTGATGAGTTAAAACAAACCAAAGAATGTAATAGGACCATCTGGACCTGTTAGCCAGATGATGAACTAGAATAGAACTTAGTCTAGGGGAACTGCCAGACCAGAAGACTTCACCAGAAGAGTCACCAGAAGACCTACCAGAAGACCCACCAGAGGACTTCACCAGAGGACTTCACCAGAGGACTCCACCAGAAGACTTCACCAGATGAGACTGACCAGAGGCAGAGAACCTTCCCCAGACCAGACAAGTCTGGTGAACCAAAAGATGCTCATAATCATCTCTTAATTCTACTGAGTATTCTGGTTCTTGACCAGATCCAGACCAGAAGATACTGAGGTCACCTGGTACCTGGTCATGCCTTCTCTAGAGAGAATCAGAGTTAGGCATTGGAAGCACTTGATCGTTGGTGATTTTGATCAAGTCAACAAGATCAGGATTGAAAAGTTTTTAAGTCAATTAATCCAAAGATCCCACCAACCAAATCAATCAATTAAGGAATTGATTGATTGAAAGCTTCCCTAAATAGAGGATCTGATTAGATTAGCTCTCCAACGGCTATACTCTAATCACCTCTATAAATACAAGAGTGCAGATTCAAAGAAAGGCTCTAGAGATTCTCACGCGCAAGAAGACATTGTCCAAGCCTTGTTCATTTACTCTTAAGCACTCTTATTGCTCTTATCTTAGATATATACTCTTAAAGGAGTTGTTGGATCTCAACCTGTTCATCTCTAAGAAAAGGTTGAAGGTTGTAGACTTTAGATCGAAGTTAGATCTAAAGTGTTTGTAACAAGGAACTGGTACTTCATAATTCCAGTACGTAAGTGGTTTGTTGGTTGGTTAGTGAGACCCCTTTTGATCAAAGGGAGAGTGGACGTAGGACTTATTGTCCGAACCACTATATATCCGGTCCATTTACTGCTTTCTTTATTTCTGTTTTAATTCATTTGTTTAGTGCTCTTATAAAAGACCTTGTGAAAGTCATAATCTTTAAAGCTTCCGTAAATTAATCTACTTAGTGGGACCAACAACTCTCAATAGCTAAGAAACACTTGGGAAATTTAGATGATTTCGAGTGCTTCTTCTAAAGACTGAATGCTTTGAGTGCTTGAGAGTTTGAGTAATTTCTGGCTTGGAAATTTCCCGTAACCTTGAATGGGTTCAAGGCCTTCTGTATTTATAGGTGATTTGAAAAAATTATCCGTCGGAGAGATAGACTTCTTGTCAACTATGTAGAGTGGCTCAAACGGACATATCTTCATGCACCAGCCATCCTTGCATGGAATTAGGTAGTTGCATTAAATGCACATTAAATGCTTGCCCGTTGAATATGCAGTCTGAAGTCAGTCTTCTGTCAGGTTCCGTACGTGCGTGTCCTTCCCGGATTGGTCCATGTCATCAGGTTGGTGAGAATGTCAGAACTTATTCCTAGGCTTCAGGCTTATCTTATTAAGTTCTTTTTGTCTCGAGCACAAAGGTCTTGTCCTGACGCTGACATTCCTTTTGCATTGCTTGGCTCTACTCAAGTCTTCCCATAACTCAGTATCATCCTGTTCCCTTCAGGACTGAGTTAGTAATGACCTCAGGGTCATACTCTTCATCACTGACACTTACTCAGCCAGCTTAGAAGACTGTCATAAGTTCAGGATGGTAAACTTCGTCTTCAGGCTCTTGTCTTGATTGTCATCAGTAAGTGCTCCTCTTACTGAGTACCTGTGAAGTGTAAAACGACTAAGTACAAATCCTAACCAAGACTAGCCTGACAAAGATAAACAAAAGCAAATCATCTTTTCAGGGGCTTTGAGATCTTAATCAAAACTGACAATGTCCCAACAAGGAAGTCCAGTCCTTGACTGCCTTTATTATCAACAAAGGTGAGGAAGCTTTGAGAGATGCACTCCCACCTCCGCCGACCAAGGATGATGCCAAAAAGGGGGAAAGGGGGAAGAAAAGATCTCTCCCTGAGGCATCGGAGGCTGAGAAGAATGAGGTGTTGACGAGAACACCCAGGAAGTCAGACAGGATTGAAGCAGCGGCAAAGGCTAATGATCCTTTAAGGGATGCTCCAAAATTTCCATCCATCCAAGAGTCTTCAGAGCGCTCGCCAGTAAATACGAGGAAGAATCTGATCACATACGACGCTGACAAAGTAGCTGAGTTGTGTGAGGAAGCTTGGGGATCTACCCCTGAGAAGAGCGAAGAGGCGCGTAGGGCTGAGATAGCTCAGAAGGAGAAAATGAAGATCTTGGAAAAGAAGGTTGAGAAGCTGACTGATATCACTGAACTTCAACAAAGAGAACTAGATGATGCAGTGATCAGTTTGCTTAGGAGAAAGAATGAGAAGCCTGAGCCGAGGAAGTACAGGAAGAGGGCTACACCTCGGGCAAGAAAGCTGATATTTCCCAAAGAGTCTAACACTGAGCCTGTGCTTATCGATTCTTTCATTTCTGAGAAGATCAAGGAATTTTGGGAGGATGCTAGGAACGAATTCATCAGGCTGTGGTATGTTGTCAAGAAGTGGGGCGACTCTGAAGATATTAATGCTCACTTCACTGACTTCATGGTCGACAACTACCCTGAGCTTTTCAAGCTGATTTTGGACGAGGCTGAGAAAGCTAAGGTTCAAATCAAGGCACCTGAATTGATCATTCACACGCCCCCAATGATTCCATGCTGTACCATGTATTACTCAAATGAGATAATGAAGGAGGTGATGCAGATAGCCCGTACTGAAGGATACCAGAATCAGTTCAAGAGAGTTGAAGAATTGAAGAACCGAGTTTATTCTGGCTACGACATTAAGCCTGGAATGCCTAGGATCAGAGTATCTATCCTTGTATATGTAATAGATTAGCTCATTGTACTCACTGAAATATCTTATCAAATTAAATCTATTACATTTGCCCATAGACAAAAACTCATTGTATTTTTGGTTGTTATTTAAATTTTGTACTTATCAAGAATTGCTCTAACACTAATCTTGTCTTATAGATTAGGACTTATTTCCTATAAGTGTTTTGAGGATCTTTTCAGTGTTTTGGCATCATCAAAAAGGGGAAAATTATTGGGACAATGTCAGTTTTGAGTTGATCCCAAAGACCCTGAAAAGATGAGTTGCCTAAGTGTTGTAATAGTCAGACTAGTCTTGGTTAGGTTTGTAAGTTTATTTTACATTCACAGGTACACAATGAAAGGAGTATACATTGTTGGCAATCAAGACTGAAGCCTGAAGACACAAGAGCGCCATCCTGAGTTTATGGCAGTTCTTCTAAGCTGACTGAGTAAGTGATAGGATGAAGAGCATGATCCTGAGATTATTGCTAAACTCAGCTTGAAGGGGACAGGACGACACTGAGTATTTGGAAAAAGACTAGGAGTAAGATCCAAGCAAGTCAAAAGGAATGTCAGCGCCGGGAAACATACGTAGATGAGGACAAACCTGAACTCAATAAAGACAAGACTGAACTGAAGAATGAGTTTTGACATTCTCACCTACCTAATGACGTGGACCAATCTGAGAGCGCCAAGTCATGTACGTACACTTACTTGACCCTGACATCCCTGTACAATTCAACGGGCATGCATTTAATGCAATTACCAAATACATGCAAGGACGGCTGCTGCATGGAGATTGTATCCGTTGAAGTATCCTACAAGAAAGACAACCTAGAAGGTTATCTCTTCCAACAGATAGTTTTTCAAGTTGCCTATAAATACAGAAGACCTTGGTCCCAATCAAGGTTAAGGGAAATTTCGAAGCCAGAAATTACTCAAACTCTCAGCATTCAAAGCATTCGTAGCATTCAAAGAAACACTCGAAAAACCTAGAATTTCCCAAGTATTTATTGAGAAGAGAGTTATTATGTATTCCACTTAGTGTAGCATACATATCTTAAGCTTAGATTGATTATACAATCCTTAGCATAGTCTTGCCTTGTAAGGATAATAAAAAATAGTTGGAATCCAAACTGAAACCAAAACCCTCTTAGTTAGGTTTGTTGGTTGAGGTTAGTTAGTTGGTTAGAAGGAAGAAGGGTCAGTGAGACTGATCTTGGTGCACCTTGGCACATTAAAAATAAGTCAATCCATTAGTGGATTCTCCTGTTGAATCAGGACCGTGGACGAGGAGCTTGAGTCTCTGAACCACGTTATCTCTCTGAGTTTTTACTGCTTTGAGTATTGGTTTATATTGTTATATGTTGGGAAAATAGGGGTACCCAGAAACTATTCGGGATGAAATTTAAATACGAATTTAAATATAATTATTACTAGCATAAATTAATCCTAATTAATTCAAATAATAATTCCAACAACAATTTTATCATCATGCATGCAAAATTAATTAACATAAAATCTATGGCGGAATAACTAAGAAATTATGTGATTACGTACCTCTTGTAAATATGGCCTTTGATTAATCACGACACTATCACGAACGTGCTATCAACCAAAAGACATTCTCAAGTATGTCCCTTTCGTCTTGCTTGATCACCGGTGTGAAGTGCTTTCAAGCAATTAAAATAACCAAGGAAAAAGAAAAATATTTTTGCTCTTGATTTTTCCAACACATGGAACCATGTACTTGGGGATGAAATAATCATCCCCTATTATAAGAGGGGTGGGCCGATTTTTTCAATATTTTAGGGGAAGAGAAATTTTTTTTCTTAGCCACTAAGAAATCTTGAATATATCTCATATATTCTTTTCTCCATAATAAAATATTCCACAAAAATCTTACCCTCTTTATTGAGGGGTATTTTTCGAAAACAATAGGAAGAAATCATAAGATTTGGATCTTCTTGAATATATGAGATAATCTTGTATTCCAAAAATACTTATCTTCCATTATATCTTTCCTAGAAAATCAACAAATTCTTTTCTCTCCTAAATCTCTAATTTTCGAAAATATGCATGAAAATCAGCAATTATATTTTCTTTTATTTTAATCACCTTATTATTTTTGGGCTACTTAATGGGCTACTTGAGGGGCCTTTAGGAGAATTAAGATTGGACCTCCAATGGACTTCTGAGTTTCAATATTGAGTCCCAATATAATTCAGCCCATTAATATTAATTAGTACCACTAATAAATTAATATTGCACTATCCATCTTAATCCATATTATGATCATATGGGCTCTCGGTTATTATTTCCGCGTTTAAGATTATCTAGTCCATTAATTAATTAAGCTTTTGAATAGCTCTAAATTAAGTAATATCTTTCACCTTGGAGTAAAGACAGCTCAACATTATTATCCCTACTGAAGAAACTAATTCTTCACTTGCAAGATTTGGTACGATAAAACTTCTGAGCCCACCAAGGGGACAAATCACACAAGCCGTACTCGTACGCGTTCCTCCGTATTAAATCTTAGCAACCGTCGTATGATTAATATTACTGCCCAAAACACAAAGTTCAAAGTCACGATGATTCTCACTCAACATGAATCAAAGCAGTAACCATTAAGCACACACGGTCCTATTTAAGTGACGGAGATTAAGAAATCAATAACCATTGAGGTCTAATTCTTCACATTTCAGAACAAAAGAATTTATCCTCGCTGTAGGGCCTCTTCAACACATACTAAATGTGCTAGTGCAATCTCTTAGTCAAGACAGACCAATCTGAGATATACACATCGACCTTTTGCGGCGGATTGTTCAATTCCACCTGGGTCGTGAATTTGTATGTTTAGTTACAAGGAAACCATTAATGTGATCTTCCGTGATCGGATATCACCACATTTACTACAATGTAACACGCACTACTTATAATGAACTGGTTGCAATAAATATTCAACATTCAATCATATCTAAAGCAAATGCGATAAAAGATTTATTCTCATAAATAAGTGTTTAATACATGAGTTATACAAAGTAAAAGCATACTTTCACGTATAACTCCAACAATCTCCCACTTATACTTAAAGTCTGCTTTTTAGTATACATCATGCATGTCTAGTCTAGTAGCTCTACGTGATATCTCATGTCAACCACCACTAACCTAATAATTTCTCCTACGTATACTTAAAGCAGATTGGCAAAAGTCTTGACTCCCATTCCATCCACATGTCTCTCGAATGTACTCTGAGGCAGACCCTTTGTGAATGGATCCGCTAGGTTGTCTTCTGACGCTATCTTTGCCACCTCTATATCTCCTCTCTTAACGATTTCTCGTATAGGATGGTATTTTCTTTATATGTGTTTGTTGGCCTTGTGGGCTCTCGGTTCCTTTGAATTTGCAACTGCTCCGGCATTATCACAATAGGCAGTTATCATGTCGAGCAAATTCGGAATAACGTCCAAGTCCACTAAGAAGTTCTTGAACCATACTGCCTCTTTCGCTGCTTCACAAGCAGCTACATATTCGGCTTCCATGGTCGAATCGGCGATGCATTTCTATTTAACGCTTCTCCATGAAATGGTTCCTTCTCCCATGCAAAACACACTACCCGAGGTAGACTTTCTGGAGTCTAGGTCTGATTGGAAATTCGAGTCTGTGTATCCCACGGGAATTAGACTATCTGACTGGTAAATCAGCATCCTATCACGAGTTCTTTTCAGATACCTCAAGATGCACTTTACGGCAGTCCAATGGTCTTTCCTAGGATTACTTTGATATCTCGCCACCATGCCCATGGCAAAGCAAATATCCGGTCTCGTACACAGTATTGCATACATAACACTTCCTACGGCCAAAGCGTACAGAACGCCTTTCATATCATCTATCTCCGCTTGCTTCTTAGGGCTCATTTATTTCGATAGATGGATTTCGTACCTAAAAGGTACAAAATCTTTCTTGGAATCTTGCATGCTGAAACGCTTCAAAACAGTGTCAATGTATGAAGCTTGCGATAAGCCCAACATTCTTTTCTTGCGATCACGAGTGATCTTGATCCCAAGGATGTGACCGGCTTCCCCTAAGTCCTTCATATCAAATTATTTTGATAGCCATACCTTTACATCTGACAATACCTTTACATTGTTTCCAATGAGCAGAATATCGTCTACGTATAATACTAAGATTACCACCATAGTTCAGTCACACTTTTTATACACACAACTCTCGAACTCGTTTTGATCAAACCAATAAGACTTAATAACTTGATCAAAATACTGGTTCCAAGTACGTGATGCTTGCTTAAGTCCATAAATAGATCTCTTGAGCTTGCATACAAGATTCTCTTGGCCTTTTTCAATTAAACCTTTAGGTTGTTGCATATAGATATCTAACCCGTCAAGACTTCCGTTAAGGAAAGCTGTCTTGACATCCACTTCCCAGATCTCGTAATCTAGGTGCGTAACGATCGATAAGAGAATACGGATGGACTTAAGCATAACTACAGGCAAAAAGGTTTCCTCATAATCGATCCTTTCTTTTTTAGTATACCCTTTTGTCACTAGTCTTGCCTTGAAGGTCTCAACCCTTCTGTCCGGTCCTCTTTTCCTCTTGTATACCCACTTGCATCCAATGGGTTCTACCCCACTGGGTGGTTCGACCAACTCCCACACTTGATTATGATCCATCGAACCCATCTCAGCTTCTATTGTCGTTTGCCATGACTCTGCATCTTTGTCTTGGATTGCCTCGTCCTATGTCCATGGGTCTGATTCATCACCGAGAAGCAAATTCGAAGATTCTCCTATTCCCATGAATCTCTGGGGTTATCTAACAAACCTCCCACTGCGATGGGGTTCCGGTTGTGAAGGTGTGACGTGCGGTATATCATCTTGTATACTTGGTATCGGGGTTGGCCCTCTCAATTCTTCTAAGGTAATTTCACTTTTAGGCTTTCGATTGTTCATATAGTCTTCCTCCAAGAATTTAAAGCGTGTACTAATCACGGTCTTTTGATCCTTGGGACTATAGAACATATACCCTTTCGTTCCCGCGGGTATCCTATAAACAGCCTTAACTCCGAACGTGGATCCAATTTACCGGCTTCCTTGTCTAGCACGTATGCCAGACACCCCCATATCTACATGTGTTTCAGATTGGGCTTGCGCCCGGTCCAAAATTCTAGCGGGATTTTAGGAACTTATTTGGATGGCACCAAGTTTAGAATGTACGCCGCCGTTTCCAAGGCATTACCCCAAAATAATTTGGGTAAATCTGAATAACTCATCATGGATCTGACCATTTCTAAAAGATTCTGGTTCCTTCGTTCCACCACACCATTCTGTTGAGAGGTTCCCAGTGCGGTGAACTGGGATACGATCCTTTCGTCTGATAGTTAGTTCAAGAATTCATCGCTGAGGTATTCGCCTCCACGATCTGATCGTAGAAACTTGATACTCTTTTCCCTATGTTTCTCGGATTTGGCCTTAAACTCCTTGAACTTGTCAAAAGTTTCAGACTTATGCCTCATAAGGTAAATGTACCCATATCTCGAGTAATCGTCAATGAAAGTGACAAAATACTCATACTCCATTCTTGCTTTGATCGATATTGGACCACACACATCGGTATGAACGAGTTCTAACACTCCCGTGGCTCTATTCCCCTTGGCTCCAAATGCCCTCTTGGTCATTTTACCCTCTAAACAGGATTCATAAGTTGGAAACGGTTCGACTTGGAATGATTCCAAGGATCCGTCTTTCACCAATTTTTCTATCAGCTTTAGATTAATATGACCTAGTCTAAGATGCCATAGAAGTGTTTCGTTCATTTCTGAAGAACGCTTTCTTTTATTACTCGAAATTATCGACGTGTTATTAGATTCATTATTTGAGTGGTGTGCACACTTAATCGTATAGAGATTGTTTACCAACGTTCCATGACAGATAAAATCATTCTTAAAAGAAATAATAACAACTTTATTAAAAGTAACTAAATATCCATAAAAAAATAACTTAGAAACCGAAATTAAATTCTTTCTAAGTTCGGAACGTATAAAACATCTCTTAAAATTAGAACTCTATCTTCAAAAGACAGGTGCATGACTCCCACTGCTTCGGCTGCCACTCTCGTAGCATCACCTAAAGTGATGGGGATCTCATTCTTGCTAAGTCGCCGGGTTAGCTGGAACCCCTGAAGAGTAAAATAAATATGTTGGTCCCAAAAATATTATTAGCGGAAAGCGTTTTATACTTAATTTTAAGAAAAACCTCTTTTAAGGTGCTAAAACAAATTATGCAGAAAGCAATAAAAGAGACACGAGAATTTTTATAGTGATTCGGATATAACAATTCTACGTCCACTCTCGCTTTCACCAAAGGGGTCTAACTTACCAACCAACTTACTTACTCACTGGAATTGAGAAGTACCAGCTCCTTCGTACAACTTACAACAACCTTTCAATGTGGTGAATAGGTTGAGTAATATTCCAACTATAACTCCTAAAAGAGTAGATATACTTGTATGAACAAGGTGAGTGTATGGTGTGTGTGTGTTTCTCTATCTTTTGTGCTCTCTTGCCCGTCTTTCTTGTATTGAACTCATCACCATGCACTCCTATTTATAGGTGTCAAATAACTAGCCGTTGGAAGTTAAAAATTCAAATATCTATAAATTAAGGAATATAATCAATCATCTTGATTGATTATATGGTTGATTGGTTGACTCCTTTGATTGATTCTTCTTTGATCTACAACCGATATTACTTGATATCAGTTGACTTCCCTTTCTTGACTCTTCTTATCTTTGGATCACAAGATCTTCTTGGTAGAGTAGTCCGGTAGAGCTCATCTTGTAGAGCTCATCTGGTAGAGTAATCTGGTAGAGCTCATCTGGTAGAGTGGTCTGGTAGACTAGTCTGGTATACCTCTTCTTGTCTATCTCATCTGGACCTCTACCTCATTTGGTCCTCTACTCATCTGGTCCCGACCTCATCTTGTCCGGAACATATCTTGTCTCGACCTTATCTTGTCCAAGACTCCTCTTGCCCAAAACTCCTCTTGTCCAAAAGACTCATCTTGTCCAAGACTCCTCTTGTCCAAGACTCTTCTTGTCCAAGACTCCTCTTGTCCAAGACTCATCTTGACCAAGATTCCTCTTGTCCAAGACTCATCTTGACCAATACTCTTCTTGTCCAAGACTCATCTTGTCCAAGACTCCTCTTGTCCAAGACTCATCTTGTCCAAGACTCCTCTTGTCCGGGACTTCTCTTGTCTGGAACTTCTCTTGTCTGGAACTCCTCTTGTCCGAGACTTCTCTATTCTTGTCTAATTCCCTTCCCCCTTAGCCTAAGACCTATTCTAGTCCTAGACTAGTCTGCAGCTGACTAACAGGTTCAGCTGCTCCTATTACAAGTTATTGTTTTAACATCTTCAAAATATCTAATCTATATCCCAACAATTTTCCCCTTTTTGATGATGTTAAAACTAAAGAACTGAATTTAAATAAGACAAGAGAAAATTGAAATCTTAAGATGAGAAGTCTAATCAAGTAGGGTCAACTGATCTTCCCCCTCAAAATATGCTCAGCTGATATTTGGGGCATAATATCAGCTGGTCTTCTTGTGTATGTGCAGGCAATCAAGTTTTTGGTACCCTTTTGGGTTCAGGGGGGTTAGCACAATATTTAGGAAGCCACAAGAATAGATCATCCCTTTTTGAATTAGGTGATCTTATCTTTCTTCCATACATATCCACAAAAACACATTGAACATAAGAGGCTTCGGCATGGTTATTTCTTCTAGAGTCTTTTCTTCTCTTATGAGCTTGTCATGTAGAAGGAATAACTTGTCTTAACGCAACAGTCTTGATATTATGTTGATAAGGATAAGTCTTGCTAGAACCATCAAAAGTTCCTGCTGGTCTGGCAGATGACTTTAAAGTCTTTTGCAGCAGAGTAGGGGTCAGCTGGGACTGCTTCTTTTGAGAAGGTCCAGGCTGTTTTCTACTTTGCTGGTCTTGCTGAGGTCTTTTAAAATTCCTCCTCTGCCTTTTGGGTTTTAGAACTCATCTGCCCATTAAGCTGAGTTGCCTGGTCAGCTGACCTCTTGCCCTTATCAATAAAATTACTAGACTTTTCTTCTTTCTGAACATGTGAGGATTCAGGTTTGGAATAACCAAGACCTGTCTTATCATGCTCTTTTTTAGATGAGGCAACTATGTGTGACACAATATTGTTTGCTGTAGTCAGCTGCTCCAGTCTCAATTTGAGTTTGTCCTCACTTTCTTTTACAATTTTGTTTTGATGGAAGAGTTCATCAAACTTAGCTTCCAGCAGGGTATATTCATTATCTTTCTCAATGTTTTCAACAAGCAGCCTTTCTATCAGCTTAATTTGTTCATCACATCTGGTTTTCAAGTCAGTGGACTCTTCTACCAGTGTTTGAACTTGTTCAGGTGGTAGATCAGCTGATTTGTCAAAATATTTTGAAAGTTTTTGATTTTCTGCTTTCAGCTTTTTGTTCTCTTCTTCCAACTTTTGACAAAGTTGTACAAATTTTTGGAGATCTAATAGCAATATTTGCGTATAAGACTCCTCTGATTGTTTAGAAAAAGAAGAATAAGAAGAAGAAGAGGGAGTTCGATTACTTACCTCATCTGTCACAAGACATATCTCTTCGTTTGGTCCAAAATTTGATGATGAACCAGAAGTGGATGCCTCTTCTTCCTCAGCTGTGAAGCTTCTTTTGGAGTGACTCCTAGTGTATCTTTTATTACTTTTCTTCGAACCCATTTCTGCAAGAAATTGTTAGCAAAAAAAAATATTTGGGTTTTTCAAAAAATTGGATATGTCCTGGTGACCACCAAAAGCTTTTCAAAGCAGTGGTCTATGACACACTACTCTGATACCACTTGTTGGTCCCAAAAATATTATTAGTGAAAAGTATTTTATACTTAATTTTAAGAAAAAACCTCTTTTAAGGTGCTAAAACAAATTATGCAGAAAGCTTTAAAAGAGACACGAGAATTTTTATAGTGGTTCGGATATAACGATCTTACATCCACTCTCCCTTTCACCAAAGGGGTCTAACTCACCAACCAACTTACTTACTCATTGGAATTGGGAAGTACCAGCTCCTTCATACAACTTACACCAACCTTTCAATGTGGTGAATAGGTTGAGTAATATTCCAACTAGAACTCCTAAAAGAGTATATATACTTGTATGAACAAGGTGAGTGTATGGTGTGTGTGTTTCTCTATCTTTTGTGCTCTCTTGCTCGTCTTTCTTATATTGAACTCATCACCATGCACTCCTATTTATAGGTGTCAAATAACTAGCCGTTGGAAGCTAGAAATTCAAACATCTATAAATTAAGGAATATAATCAATCATCTTGATTGATTATATGGTTTATTGGTTGACTCCTTTGATTAATTCTTCTTTGATCTACAACCAATCTTCCTTGATATCAGTTGACTTCCCTTTCTTGACTCTTCTTATCTTTGGATCACAAGATCTTCTTGGTAGAGTAGTCCAGTAGAGCTTATCTGGTAGAGCTCATCTGGTAGAGTTATCTGGTAGAGTAGTAGTCTGGTAGAGTAGTCTGGTACACCTCTTCTTGTCTATCTCATCTGGTCCTCTACCTCATCTGGTCTTCTATCTCATCTGGTCTTCTACCTCATCTGGTCCTCTACTCATTTGGTCTCGACCTCATCTTGTCCCTACCTCATCTTGTCCGGAACACATATTGTCTCGACCTCATCTTGTCCAAGACTCATCTTGTCCAAGACTCCTCTTGTCCAAGACTCATCTTGTCCAAGACTCCTCTTGTCAAAGACTCATCTTGTCCAAGACTCATCTTGTCTGGGACTTCTCTTGTCCGGGACTTCTCTTGTCTGGAACTTATCTTGTCCGGGACTTATCTTATCTGGAACTTCTCTTGTCTGGAACTCCTCTTGTCCGGGACTTCTCTATTCTTGTCTAATTCCCTTCCCCCTTAGCCTAAGACTTATTCTAGTCCTAGACTAGTCTGCAGTTGATTAACAGGTTCAGCTACTCCTATTACAAGTTCTTATTTTAACATCTTCAAAACATCTAATCTATATCCCAGCAAAATATGACCAGTTACCCCGGTATCCACTACCCAAACGTGGGCAGCACACACCGCAACATAAGTTTCAACGACTAAAGCATGAGACTTACCTTTCTTTACCGCCTTCTTAGGCTTAGAACATGTAGACGTCCAATGTCCTTTCTCACCGCAATTGAAGCACTTACCGCTAGCGGCCTTCTTTCCACCTCTTTCGCCCTCAGCCTTGGGTTTCACAACGGTCGGATTTGCTTGGGTCTGGCCTTTTGTCCTCTTTCTCTTCTTCCCTCCCTTGGGACCAGAAGAGGCAGACGAATCGTTTGCCACCATAGCAACAGTTTGATGCTCCATTATAGTCTCCGCCGATACCAAAGCTTGCAAGAGCTCGGGCAAACTATTTGCCCGATCATTCATTTGATAGTTCAATTGAAACTGCTCGAAACTTTTCTGAAGAGAATGGAGAACGAAATCGACCTTAGTAGGGAGATCAAATTCCGCTCCAAGTACCTCCAACTTGTTGAGATAAGCCATCATCTCGATAATGTGATCCCTTACGGGCGTACCCTCCACCATTTTCTGTGAAAGCATCTTTTGCATGGTGATTTGCCTAGCTGTACGATTCTGATGTTTAAACATCGCTTCAAGATTGAGCATTATCTCAGAGAGGGACTCCATGTGTTGGTGTTGGTGTTGCAACACATCTGACATTAGAGTCAAGATGGTACATCTAGCCATCTCATCGAAGTCTATCCAACTCTTATGCTCTTTCTTAATCGACTTGCTCGCATCTTCTGCAGGTTCATCGGGCTTAGGAGTAGTAAGTACCCATTTGTGGTGTTAGAGTGGTTAGGACAATATCAAGGTTACGTTTCCAATAAACATAGTTCTCACCAACAAGTTTGTTATCTTTAAGTATACTAAACAGTGGATTAAAAGGTTGCGACATGATGAACTGAGAATAAAATATACATTCATATCAATATCTAGAAAAATACGAAACTATCACATAATTCGATCACATCAATTATATTGAAACCGTAAAATAATATAATCATGCATCAGCCAACATCTCGAAATAATTTAAATGCGCCACGAGGGATGGTCTATACATTTAAACACATTCAAGCGGATCACAAACTTAAAGTTACAAATCCTTAATTCAAAATTAATAGTTGGCTCCCACTTTGTCCACATACAAACTGACAGGGACTCCATGGGGAGTAAGTTAATATCAATTTCTTATGTCTAAGTAATAACCATAATTCAATACAGGATTGTTATTTCGCTTTGAGCAAGCCACTCGTGGTGAGGGTCAATACTTCCACTAGTAATAATCCACAAGCATCCTTTCGGAATTTATTCATGTGAAATCCGTCTTTTTGGCCGATCCGAGGGGGAAATGTATTCCAAAAAGACTTCACAAATAAATAAATTATGGAGGTCATATTAATCCAATTTTTTATTATCCGGAATAAAATTGCGATTAAAGAAACATACTTAGTAATTTTCGAAAGTAAGATTTTTCTTGGACAATTAAATAATCATGCAAACACATATTAATAAATAATAATTGCACGAACAATTAAAACATCCATCAAAACAAAATTAAAGAAATTGGAGCACTCGAATCCAATTGTCACGGTTTAATCTTCTTCACGTCTTGATGCGAGAAATCGTTCTCGTTGCTTTCATCGTTCATCTCGACAAGCTCCCACTCGAACAACAACACTTCGTCAAAAACTTTGTTTGGGGTTAGGAACGATGTTTGAAATCACACTAAAAAATAAGAACGGAAAAAAAATTCACGGCCCGAGATCTGGCGCGCGTCGGCCCACGGAGGTGGGCTGCGCGCCTCTTGGCGCCACTGCGGCCGAGCACCGGGCGGCAGCTCCTCACGCGCACCGTGCGCCTTCGCATGCCGTGCTCCGGGTTTCGCCGTTCGTCCTCATTTTTCACCCCATGCACGATCCACCCCCATGCACGCGCCACGCATGCATGCATCATCCGGATACGTCATCTGTAACTCTTCGTTTACGTCTTCGTCTTGATCCGGTTACAATTTATTTACAAAATAAATAAATAAACCTATATCTAGACTAGTCTATTGCATTGATTAAATCAAAATAAAAACAATTAATCTACTCGTGGATTTTCTCACAAGAAAAATGAATTCGAACGAATGGAATTAAAAATAAATAATTCACACGCATGAATAAAATAAACATTAAAAACCATGACAATTGGATACCTGCAAAAAAGATCTAGCAATTCTACTATCAATTTTAATTTTAATGTTAAACAATTTAAATTCTAATTTAAAGATCAGAGCACGAAAACCGTGGCTCTGATACCAGTTGTTGGGAAAATAGGGGTGCCCGAAAACTATTCGGGATAAAATTTAAATATAATTATTACTAGCATGAATTAATCCTAATTAAATTAAATAATAACTCCAACAACAATTTTATCATCATGCATGCAGAATTAATTCACATAAAATCTATGGTGGAATAACTAAGAAATTATGTGATTACGTACCTCTTGTAAATATAGTCTTTGATTAATCACGACACTATCACGAACGTGCTACTAACCAAAAGACCTTCTCAAGTATGTCCCTTTCGCCTTGTTTGATCACCGGTGGAAAGTGCTTTCAAGCAATTAAAATAACCAAGGAAAAGGAAAAATATTTTTGCTCTTGATTTTTCCAACACATGGAATCATGTACTTGGAGATGGAATAATCATCCCCTATTTATAAGAGGGGGTGGGCCGATTTTTTAAATATTTTAGGGAAAGAGAAAATCATTTTCTTAGCCTCTAAGAAATCTTGAATATATCTCATATATTCTTTTCTCCATAATAAAATATTCCACAAAAATCTCACCCTCTTTATTAAGGGGTATATTTCGAAAATAATAGGAAGAAATCACAAGATTTGGATCTTCTTGAATTTATGAGATAATCTTGTATTCCAAGAATACTTATCTTCCATAATATATTTCCAAGAAAATCAACAAAATCTTTTCTTTCCTAAATCTCTAATTTACGAAAATATGCATGAAAAATCAGCAATTATATTTTCTTTTATTTTAATCACCTTATTATTTTTGGGCTACTTAATGGGCTACTTGAGGGGCCTTTAGGAGAATTAAGATTGGACCTCCAATGGACTTCTGAATTTCAATATTGAGCCCCAATATAATTCAGTCCATTAATATTAATTAGTACCACTAATAAATTAATATTGCACTATCCATCTTAATCCATATTACGATAATATGGGCTCCCGGTTATTATTTCCCGCATTTAAGATTATCTAGTCCATTAATTAATTAAGCTTCTGAATAGCTCTAAATTAAGTAATATCTTTCACCGGAGTAAAGACAGCTCAACATTATTATCCGTACCGAAGAAACTAATTATTCACTTGCAAGATTTGGTACGATAAAACTTCTGAGCCCACCAAGGGGACAAATCACACGAGCCGTACTTGCACGCATTCTTCCGTATTAAATCTTAGCAACCGTCGTATGATTAATATTACTGCCCAAAACACAAAGTTCAAAGTTACGATGATTCTCACCCAACATGAATCAAAGCAGTAACCATTAAGCACACACGGTCCTATTTAAGTGACGTAGATTAATAAATCAATAACCACTGAGGTCTAATTCTTCACATTTCAGAACAGAAGAATTTATCCTCGTTGTAGGTCCTCTTCAACACATACTAAATGTGCTAGTGCAATCTCTTAGTCAAGACAGACCAATCTGAGATATACACATCGAGATTTCGCGGCGGATTGTTCAATTCCACCTGGATCGTGAATTTGTACGTTTAGTTACAAGAAAACCATTAATGTGATCTTTCGTGATCGGGTATCGCCACATTAACTACAATGTAACACGTACTACTTATAATGAACTGGTTGCAATAAATATTCAACATTCAATCATATCTAAAGCAAATGCGATAAAAGATTTATTCTCATAAATAAGTGTTTAATACATGAGTTATACAAAGTAAAAGCATACTTTCACGAATAACTCCAACATTATATTGCTAAGTCATTCATTGCATATCTTGTCAGTGCTAAATCAATTAACCTGACTCATTAACTCAGTGCACAACCCTTCTAACCACGTCTTCTTAAGAGGAAAACAAGTTTTCAGTAAGCAAACATTAAAATAAGACTTTAAACTTTCAGGGCTCACACATTCCGCACTGAACATAAGTAGATAGTTTGCCAACTGACTCGCCTCAGTGCAGTTAGTAGGTTTGTTACCTACCCTGTGTTCTTTATCACTCTAAGTAAGGGGACTCAGTGAGGTTTTAAGTTAAAAAATATTTGTATACGTATATTCCCCCCCCCCCCCATACACGTATCACTCAGTCTTGTACCGGGACCGACAGATTATATATGTGGGTAGACCGTGGACTAAAATATAAGAATATTTGATGTAAAATTGTGGATATTGTGAGAGTATATTTTATGATTTTCTTTCTATATTTCAAGATATGCAAATTATTTTGGAATGTTCGAATAAAGAAAGTGTGCAAGTTATATGAGACAAAGGGAGTAATAATGGGTGAATTGCGTCAAACCCCCTTGTGGTTTGAAATATCGGCATGAAACCCCACTATGCTTTAAAAATTGTACCGAACCCCCTTGTAGTTTTATAAATATGGTATTAATCCCCCTGTGGTTTATAAATATAGCATTAAGCCCTCAACTCTATTAAGCTTAACAATAGTGTGCAATTCACGCACGTTTTATGCAAATTTTAGTGGTTTTTTTTATTTTTTTAAATATATTGACACATTTATCCCCCCACTAACTAAATTAAATGCTCCTTCTATTTTGAATTTTTTTACGTGTTATTTTTTTTTTTTTTATAATCTTATGCTTTTATATAGTTAATTTATTTAATAATTATTGTCTATAAAATATTATAAATAGACGAGAAGTGAAAAATAATTTTAGAAAATCCTCTTTATGTATAATTATATATTAATATAGCATTTAGTAAATAATTTGTAGTTAGAAATATTAAGAAAAGTACAAATAAAAAAATAAAAGAAATTGGAACCTATCCTGGAAACTTTTCGTTCTAAAGAAAACCAGCAACAATAAATTTCTTCTTGGTCAAGTCTTTGTATGTTCACAATAAGTAATTTTTTTTAAGAAATTCACATATTTTTTTAAAAAGTTGTATAAATTTTACTTGGAGATAAACCCTAATTTTTGTTTAGGTGTTTTATAAAAGAACATCAACACGTTAGAAGTATATAAAAGGTCATACGGATTAAAATTTAATGTTATTAATATTTTAAGAAAAAATGGATCTTGCGCTATATTTATAAAATCACAAGGGAGTTTGACACAATTTTTAAAGCATAAAGGGGTTTCATCCTAATTTTTCAAACCACAGGGGGGTTTGGCGCAATTTACCCGAGTAATAATATAACTCCATTTTATATAATTTTCAAACCCCAAATTAGGATTGATCTCGCAATTAATTGATAGGTGTAATTTTACACTAAATTCACTACATTATCACATAAATTGCATCCAAATCACTATTTATTCTTTCCCACCGAACTATAAATTATCAATTTTTTATTTATAGACAACTTAACTAACTTTTAGGCCAATTTTTTCCTCCTTTATTACATGTGCATCACACGTGATTTTTAAGAAGACATTTTAGTTAAATTATGTATCTTACGTGCAAACTTTTTGACGCAGCAGGGATGTAGTGATGCATGAGGGTTGAGATAATTTCCGTTTTAATATAATATCAAAACTGGGTGTTCAACATCAACAACGTAGAATATAAATACTAGGGTTCTAACGGGCTAAAACAAAGGCCCAATACAAAAACCAAACAATAATAATAAATAAAGTCTGCAAAATAGAGGTAAACATAAATAAATACTTAATATACGGTCTCTTCTCCATCATTCCCTCCCACATCGGAATGATTCACCCTTGAATCGGGATGAGTCTCTTCACCATTAACATATGGGACCAAGTGTTTCACGTTGAAGACATCCGATGTATGCATGCCATCCGGAAGGCGGAGAGGGTACGCATTCACATTAATGTTCTGCACAACCTCAACGGGGCAAATCTTGCTCAATGCTAGCTTGTTGTATTCTTGGCAGTGAAACGATCCTTGGTGAGAACGGCCCAAACAAGGTCGCCAACTTCGAACTCCAAATCTTGTTGCTTCAAATTGGCATAGAACTTATATTGGGAATTGCTTGCTTCCAGGCGAGACTTAGTGGTGGCCTGAACATGCTGCAATTCCTCCCAGTGGAAGCTTGCACGATCATCCACATGGCCACCCGTCGGGAAAGTGATGAGGTCGATGGGACCACGAGGCACGCAGCCATACATGATGAAGAACGGGCAAAATCTCGTGCAACGATTGGAGGCCGAATTGTGGGTAAACTCGACTTGGCTCAATTTCATATCCCATGTTTTCAAGTTGTCACCCACCAAGCAACGAAGGACATTCCCCAAAGAACGATTAACCACCTCGGTTTGGCCATTAGTTTGAGGGTGATAGGCACTACTAAAATGAAGCTCAGTGTTAGCAAGATGCCACAAGTTACACCAAAAGTGGCTCAAGAAACGGGTATCACGGTCGGAGACAATTGGAGATGGTAAGCCATGCAAATAATAGACATCACAGAAGTAAAGTTGGGCAACATGGAGGGCGTCCGATGTCTATTTACAGGGAATGAAATGCACCATCTTACTAAAGCAATCAATAACTACGAAAATTGAATCGAACCCACGTTGGGTGAGGGGAAAACAAAGGACAAAGTCCATACTTACCCCAAGCCAAGGGGCTGAGGGGACAGACAGGCAAGGGCCGATACAGCCTGGTGGTTGACGCGGTGCCCTTCAAAACGTGGCACGTATGACAGCGTTCCACAAACCGAGCAACATCGCGCTTAAGGGAGGGCCAATAAAAACATCATTGTAGCAATTCAATAGTACGGTGACGACCTTCATTGCCCACTCCATGCAATTCGCGTGTGAGTTGAAGGCACAAACTGCTCGACGGGATACATAGACGGGTATCAAAAAATAGAAAACCAACAACCATCGTGAATTTAGTAGTTTTACCCCTAGCAAGTTGCGCCATGATCCACGAGAAGAAGGGATCAATGACATATAGCTCGGAAAGTGATCAAACCCGAGGATTAAAAACACGGCGACGACTGAGGGTGTTGGCTACCGGTTCGAGGCACCAAATTTGTGGCAGATCACAAAGGTGAATTGCTGTAAATAGGCAGCCAAAGCAGCATGTCGAGTGGAAATATTATCTTGACTAGCCATATATTTAAGTGAATTATGGTCCGTAAAAAGAATGAACTCCTTCTTAAACAGATAATGACACTAATGGCACACCACACCGGCGGGCAGATGAGTAAAAGGCCATGGGACGACCATCCTGGCTCAATACAGTTCCAATTCCTACCTTGGAGGCGTCACAGTACAACTCAAAGGGAACACTAAAACCTGGGAGAATCAAAATGGGCGCCGAAGTGAGGCCTTGTTTGATAAGATCGAGAGAAGTGGCTTCCTTGGGAGTCCACATAAACGTTTTACCTTTCATACAATCTGTAATAGGTGCTATAACAAAATTGAAATGCGAGATGAAGCGCCTGTAAAAGGATGCCAACCTGTGGAAACTACGAACCGCTGTAATAGTAGTCGAAATTGGCCAATCACGGATAATAGCAATCTTCACATCATCAACACAGATACCCGCATATGAAATACGAAATCCCAAAAAGAAAACTGAATTTGTGAAGAAAACACACTTCTTGGGGGCACCATAAAACTTTTCCACACGAAGGATAGCCAAGACCTCACGTAGATGAGAAATGTGGTCATGTGTGGATTTGATGTAAATCAGAATGTCGTTGAAATAAACGACGATACACGTGCAAATAAGGGGCCAAAGGGCCTGATTTATGACCCGCATGAAAGTGTTGGGGGCATTCGAAAGGCCAAAAGGCATCACGAGCCATTCTAACAGACCCTTACACGTTTTGAATATTGTCTTCCATTCGTCCCCTGGACGAATACAAATTTGATGGTACCCACTTTGCAAATTGAGCTTAGAGAAAACCATAGAGCCAGACAGCTGGTCTAATAAATCATCAAGGTGAGGAATGGAAAAATGATACAGGATTGTGATCTTATTGATAGCTCGGCTGTCAACACACATACACCAAGAACCATCCTTCTTAGGAGTCAATCAAGCGGGCATTGCACAAGGGCTTAGGCTTTCGCGAACGTGGCCACGACGAAGCAAATCCTCAACTTGATGATGCAACTCTTCATGCTCAGCATGGCTTATCCTGTAATGCGGTCTATTAGGTAAGGATGCACCTGGGACCAAATCAATCTAGTGCTGGATATTCCACAGAGGAGGTAAACGAGAATTATCCCAACCCTCTTGCATCACTACGTTCCTGCCGCATCAATTGCTCTAATACCAATGACGCAATAGGAATGTAGTGATGCAAGAGGATTGGGATAATTCCCGTTTTCAATATAATATAAAAACCTAGTGTTCAAAATCAACAACGTAGAATATAAATACTAGGATTCTAACGGACTAAAACAAAGACTCAATACGAAAACCAAACATTTTTTTTATCTGTAAAGTTGTGAAAACCAAACAATAATAATAAATAAAGCCTGCAAAATAGAGATAAAGATAAATAAATACTTAATATGTGGTCTCTTCTCCACCACTTTTTTTCCCACCAATTCTGCAACTGATTTGCAAACTCTTTCTTTATAGAGTAGATCTCATGTGAAACTTATACATGATATGAAACTAAACTAATACCATTAGATACACTTACGATGATACCATAGCAATTTATGCTGTCATTTCAATTTACAAGTCTAATGATATCAGTGAATACATCTAAGGGTATTAATTTCATATTATAAAATTTGTATAGGAGAATTTGTGTTCTTTCTAAATGCGTGATTTTTAGGGTTTATGGAAAGATAAAAAAAACAATCCTAAAGTTTGGGCTTGGAATCAATTTCAGAATAGATAGAGAAAAAGAGTGTGTTGAGTATACAACATCTATATATATATATATATATATATATATATATATATATATATAAAAGTAGAAGTGAGGAGAGATAAAAAGTTGTATTTATTGGAGCAAGTGAAGTGCACTTGTTTTATGGTGCAATATTGAATCTCACTCTCCACTAAAGAGAGTGGATTAGTTATACCAATTTCTTTTTTTTTTTACTTTGCACTAATAATTTCAAAATTCTTTAGTTTTTTAATGTTAAATCTATTTTCAACACACTATATATCAAATTAAATTATTTTTTGAATAATTTTAATTTAACATATATATTGCACAAATAAAAAAAATTATATTTAAAATATTTATTTTATTATTAAGAGTTTTCTCTTGACTTTAACTATACGATTAATTGAATTTAAATAATTTTATTTAGACTATATAATTTTTTTAATATTAAAATAATTTTATGAATATTAGTATTTGTTTTGAATTTAGTATACAATTAAATAATTATAATGCTCACATATATACAATATAATCTTTACATATTAATTGATTTATGGATAAAATAAAATAAATTTAAACTTTTTTTATAATCGTTCATTGTACCATCTCGGGTTTAAACTTATAATATTCTATCCGTGCATCGCACGGGAGAAATACTAGTTTGTTAAAAGAACCTCCGTAAAAAATTACATACAATGTATATGTCAAAAAATTAGAAGAAATTTGGCGTGACAAATTAATTAAAGTTGTGTTTGGATGGAGGAATTTGAGTTTATAAATTTTAAATCCACAATCTAATTCACTCTATTTGTTTGGATAAAATATTTAAATAAATTGATTTCAAATACTTAGTTTTAATCCTAATTAAAATTGGAAGATTTTAAATATTTAGCAAAATTAAATCATTTAAAATTCATAAATTAAATTTATTTATTTTCAAATTCCTTACATTTAAATGACTCTATTCAAAGCGAACGTAAGTGAGTGCTTTGTGCGTTAAGTAATGTATTTTGTATAGTTAAAGTGGGTTGGTCCATCAATATACATTTAATATGGGCATTTAAATGACTCTATTCACGAACTAAAATGTGAGATAGATATCGTGTATTTGAATTCTTCTACTATTTACAATATAGTTAAAAATAGATCAGAATTTTTACATATTAATATTAAAGATGTAACTTGTAAAAATAATGTCACATAAAAAAAAATAGTCCCCAATTCTTTATGAACAATTTTGGTGTTCCATTTTGTATTCTAAAATGTACAGTAAAACCTTTATATATTAATAATATTGGGACAGGAGGATTTTATTAATTTATAGAGATATTATTATATCGATAAATTAATAATTTATTAATTTAAAGAGGTTTTAACGTATATGCACAGTTGATCTTCAAAGTTCCAAATTCTTTGAATAACTTTAAGTATACATGCATAGTTATTGATGAAAATTAAGTTAAAATACAAATGTACTAGTAGAATTCCATGAACACAAACTCACGTGGAAGTTGAAATTGCTTGTTTAAATTAATTGGTTTTGGAAAATACAAAAATATGGTTCATTGGACTAACATTTGTGCATTGAATCATGGATAGAAGTCAGCACTATATATTTATCCATTGGAATCTTGGTAAATCACACACAAAAATGGTCACCCATCTAAAAGGAATTCAAAAATCAACCATGACCAACCAACAATGAAAAAGTATAAGAAATCAACCTGGATGCAGTCAGAATGATTTGGTGAAATGGGTTGAAAAATCTTTCAATTTGAAAGTTAGCCAAGCAACAATTTCGAACACTCTTAAGAGATCTGCAGAATTTCTATCATCTGACTTTGAGAAAGGTGGGTCGTCTAAGCGTCAGAAATCAGCCAAGTATCCGGATCTTGAGAAGGTTGTTTATGAGTGGTTTCTCCAACATCAAGAGCGTGTGAATATAACCGGGGAGCTAATCTTAGAGAAGGCGAATGAGGCGCTTAAGCTTTTACATCCAGAGGATCCCGCAGATCATCGTCTTTCACATGGTTGGCTTGAGAAATTCAAATCAAGGCATGGTATCAAATCATATCGCCGTTTCGAAGAGAGTGGATCAGTCGACATGCATGATATGGAGAATAAATTGGAGTCCATTAGGGAAAAAATTTATCAATTTCCAAGGAAAGATGTTTTTAATATGGATGAAATTTTGGTTTGTTTTACAGGTTACATGCTGATCATTCACTTGCAACAAAGCAACTTGAAGGTAGAAAACAAGATTAGGAGAGGTTGACAATTGTTATTTGTTGCAATGAAGATGGCTCTGAAAAAAATTCCTCTATGGATTATTGGTAAGTATGCAAAGCCCCGTTATTTTAAGAATGTCAATATGAATAGCTTGAACTGTCAATACTGTGCCAACAAGAGAACTTGGATGACTAGAGTGCTTTTCGAAGAACATGTTCGTTGGCTGGATGAACAAATGCATGGAAGAAAAATTCTTTTGGTAGTCGATAACTGTCCAGCTCATTCAAACAATATTCAAGGTGTACGAGACATCGAGTTATTTTTCCTACCCCCAAACATGACCTCAAAAATTCAACCATATGATGCCGGCATAATAAGAGCCTTCAAAATGTATTACCGTAAAAGATTTTACCGTAAGATTTTGGAAGGCTATGAGTTAGACATACCATCTCCAGAAAAGATCAATGTTTTAGATGCTATCAATATGGCAGTGTCAGCTTGGACCGAAAATGTTCATCAAGAAGCAATAGCAAATTACTTTCGACACTGCAAAATTCGCTCGAAAAATCAAAGCGACTCAAGTGCAAATGATGCAACTCCTGGAGAAGACATTTGTGAGCTTGAGAATTTGATCACCGGTATGCAATATCACCACAAAATGGATGTGAATCAGTTGCTCGACTTTCCGGGTGAAAATAATCAATGTCACGAAGTTCAGAGTCTAGAAGTGATAATGGCCGATGTCATTCATAATCCAGAAGATGGTGAAGCAGAGGATGATTCAATAGCTTTGCAACCGGTCACTCTAAAAGAAGCATTGCAAGCATCAACAACTCTTCTAACTTTTTGTTGCAGTACGAGAAGACAACGCCACAACTATTGGATGCAATAAGGAGATTTAAAGATGAGATCAACGTAGATTTGAAGTTCAAGAAAAAGCAAGTTACAATAGATTCTTATTTTACTAAGTTGTCTTAAGAATATTCAAGTGCATCATATATATATATATATATATATATATATATGGATTATTTTTAATAATTATTTATTTATAGTTTCGTCAGGACCAATATATATACACTGGGATCTCAAAAAAATTATTATCTTATAATTTTATTAATTGGGTCCCAAATTTGTATTGATCCCAACTTGGGATCGGACAAATTATTAGTTTTAGCGAGGTTATTAATTTAATGAGATTTTACTGTAGATGCATGACACTAATAATTAAGAAAATCATTGTATATACCATACCGATATGTGATAATAACTTAAAAAATAAATATATACTTCCTCCGTTCACCAATTTTTTATCCACCATATTTTTTAGGTTTTACACCAATTTTTTACCCATTTCTTTTTTAAAATAAACACCACTCATAAACAAAAAGTTGAGTCCTACAATATCCCCCACAATACCTAGGGATGTTAAACGGGTCACGGGCTGGCGGGTCAGCTCGTTTAGCCCTGAACTGTACAGGATTGGGTTCGAGCATATAGTGAACCGTTTAAAAATAGTTTTTTTTGCTGGATCGGTTTACCCGCTAGCTAAATGGGCTAGCCCGCCGGTTTACCGGGCTGACCCGCTTAGCCCGAAAGTCTTTTTTATTTTAATTAATTCCTTATCTTACAGCTTAACTTCGCGTAAAAGACAGAAAAAAAAATAAACTTCATTCATAAGTTCCTTTATACTTGTATACTTCACGTTTTCAATCTTCTCATCCCACTGTCCAACGCTCTCACTCTCTCAACTCATTGCAGGTCATCGCCCTCACATCGCCGACAGTCGCCCCCAATACACTCACTAATTTTGGCCGCCGCAACCCAGACGCTCTCAAAACGGGGCAACCGCTCTCAAATTGTCGCTGCCCAGACGCTCTCATATTTTTGTAAGCTTTAAATAATTTTAATCTATCAAAATATTTATATTTAATAAAATTTACTACATATTCAAACTTATGAATATACTATTTGAGTAGTTCTACTGTATTATGTATTTAATAGTTACGGACGAGTAGATCTAAATCTAATTATCATATTAAATATAAGTCATTTCAACCTGTGCTTGTTTTGCAAATTTCTGTATGAGAAGATATCTATATACATTATACGCACCCGCCGCCAAGTTGCCAGGATGCGGTGTACACCATTATAATATTTTTTTTTCCAAACCCGTTAGTGACCCGTTTAGCCCGCGGACTGCTAGGGTTAAAGTTAAGTTTCAAGTGCTATGTGGACCGATAAAAATGAATTGATAAGACCCAAGAGTATTTAAGCCTGCAACCCTATTGAGCTGACCCTAATGGATTAGGGCCCGTCCGTTTAACATCCCTAAATACAATATTCCTACTTTATATATTTTATCTACTTTTTTAATAAACTTCTAATTTTTATTAAATTTCGTGTCTAACAGTCGATGAGTAAAATTCCCGTGGAGTTATTGAATACGAAAAGCAGCTGGAATTAAACAAAGCAAGTTTTGAAGAAGTCCAGGTGAAAAAAAAAAACATGGATTCAGAAAAAAAATAAAAAAACAAATTTTAGATGAAAAATTGTTATTATGGAAGGGGTGCATGTGACCATAGCAAAGAAGATTTCAAATACACGTTTAATCAATTAAACAATTCAGACCACTTAAACAAATTATCTTTGATTTTTTCTTAGCCATTTCACCATCACGGGTTAATTTCTCTCTCCCTAGATCAGGCCAACTAACTAGTGCAAATGTTTCTATCATATTTATGATTTAAAGATAAAACAACCTACAAATGTTGATTTTCCTTCTAATTCTTTATAATCCATTATCAAATACTGCATTTATTAATAAGCTAGAAACTTCTTAGTTCATCGCACTTGTTTCATAAATAACAAATTTCTATGCGAGATAGATTTTTTGGTTTAATGTCCACAAAATATATAATTCTTTAAAAAAGTGGAGAGATACATAGTTGATTTGATTTGAATAATTTTGTCAGGATATAATTTTCGTAAAATTATATTATTCTGGCAATTTTATAGATGCACATGTAAACTCATTGATTTTGAGAATACTCAAATGAAGAACATCGAATAAAATACAAAAAAAAAAAAAAAAAAAAAATCCAAGATTTTTATTTCATTAAACAACCGAATACAATGAAATACAATACTTCAATAAATATTAGTAAATGGAATCCTAACAAATCCTATCAAATTTCAACAGTAAAAGAAATAAACTAATAAAATTATTATCTTCCTAAATAATGTTGATTTTTGAAATTTTCTTAATATTAATATATATTTCATCCCCATGCCATTAATATGTATTTAATATCTGCTTTATTCAAGCCCATATACATGAATCCCACCACATTTGCCACAGTTATTTGCATCACCCTTTTTGATAAATGCACTACTCTTGATTTTTTTTTTTCGAAAATTTTACTTCCGACTTTTTTTTCAATTACACTATTTTCTAAATTTTAAAAAAGCGAAAAAAATTCGAATTTTTTTTCCGGAACATCAAATAGTGTATTCATCTTAAGAGTGTATTTAACAGAGAGTCATAATTTGTACCTTTATTTAAATGATCCAGAGCTCAACTCTCAAGTTGACAGGGCCCACAAACGTGTTAGAGAAACATGTTCCAAGATCAAAGCCCAGTATATTTACAACTCCAATTAGTACACCTATCAAATTTAGGGATGTTCACGGCTAAAAATCTAGCCATTTCCCAATTTGATACTGATACGATCTTGCGGCTTGCATTGGAAATTAAATAAAGAGAAAAATAATATTAGATCACTTTTTAGTAGAATATTTTAAAGAAGATTAGTAATCTCATGATGGGGAGCGGACTTATAAAAATAAAGTTCCGATAAAGTAAGGAGGTTATGGTCGATGCATTAAGTAAAGGATGCGCTTTACCATGGGAGTGGGGAGAGGTGAGGTGGGCCCCCTCAAAAGCTGGCGGTAGTACAACACCTCATCAGGGAGCTTTTTGATGCATTCAAGTACAGACCTCTCAAATACAGGCAAGGAAGAGTCCGAAAGCAAAACGACATCTATGGTTTGGATCTTCCTGGTATTGTAAGGCGAAAGGAGTTGATCCATATCCGGGCGGAGCAGTTCAGCCAATTGTTCTCTCAACGGAGGGGAGTCAGACTGACTACCAGATGCTGGCCCAGCAAACTCACCAGCAATTTGTTCTTCAGGCAAAGGGGCTGGAGTGAGAGTAACTTCAGCAGGAGGAGGTAGTGCAAGGGTAGGCGGACTAGCTAATTTCATAAGGTAAGCCACGACATTATCTTCGGTATGGATCAAAACGGATATTTGAAAATATCCATATCTGTATCAAAGTTCAGTTATTTTAAAATTCGAGTGTCCATGACCATATAAAAATTCGGTACGATACGATACGGATATTTTACTTTTCGGTACGGATCAGAGCGAATTTTCGGTTACAAACGGACCGCAGATCGGATCGGCACGGAACAGGGTGCAAAAATGAATTTTTTTACCCTTTTTTTTTATCATTCTCTCCTTTTTTTAATCAATTTAAAAAAATATTAATGCACGCACACTCACACGAATACTAGACAACTTCAACAATAATCAAACATATATCGTTACAAGCTCGAATATAACACATTATTTGACAATGAATGATTAAAAATTGGAGTAACTCTCTTGTGCACTTGGTGTATGGTGCACTCACTCAACATTTGACATTGTTTATACTTAAAAGTTTGTTCCAATTACACTGAAAAGTTTACACTATAAACCAGTTTGCAGTGTAATCCAATCCAACCACACTTTTTAGTGTAATTGGAACAAACTTTTCAGTGTAAACAGTGTCAACTGTTGAGTGAGTGCACCGTGCACTTGGTGCATATGAGAGTTTGCCTAAAAATCAACGTAAATCACCACCAGTAGTGAATGTAAAATATAGTATATAAAATATATATTAATTTTTTTTTTTAAATATCATGTGAATGGAAAGTGCAAAATCACGTTGATCGTAAGACCTGACACAGTGTACACCATATCCAAGTTTTTGTAAGGAATGAATATACATGAACAATGAAATTAAAAGAATAAAAAAATTAAATTTAAATCATTTTGATATACACCTAAACATAAAGTTGTAAGAACTTAATAAGATAAATAATATAGTGTTTGTATTCTGAAAATGATGAGAAATTATGCTATCGTATGGTTTTACTTGAATTCAATAATATTATAATAATATTTGATAAATAAAAAAAAATTAAATACATATTTAATTCGGTTATTCAGTTCGGTACGGTACGGTCACATTCGGTTTTTCGGTATGGTTAATTTGGTAATATTTATATCCGTACCAAAAAAGTATTCGGTTCTATTTCGATACGGTTAAAGTAAAAAAGTCCATAATTTTTTCGATTTGATTCTTTTTCGGGACAAATTTGGTAATCTTCAAACTCCATACACAGCCCTAATCAAATTAATTCACACAAATCTTTTTTATAAATAGATGAAGACATCCAACGGCCTAAAGTGTTTTTTATTCCTTGTAAGATTCCCTCCCTCTTTTTTATTTTTTCTTTCTTTCTTCACTTTGCAGGAAGTCCATGCCATTGCCACCCAAACCTAAGAAGTTGTCTTCTAACTTGAGCATGCAAATCATTTACAATGTCGCTATTGAAACTGAATCTCGTTTGGGCTATGCATTTTGTTCCTCTAAACACAACACACAAATAACATTAATGAAAAGGGTAAGTTTTTCCCGCAATAAATTGAAAAAAAAGTTGAGATACATTTGGAAACTCGAAATCAAGATACGACTTGATAAACATGATAAAAAAAATCATTAACAAAAAAGGGATCGGAGTAGTTGTCGTGAGACAAATCATTATCCCCAAGTTACGAACCTTGAGAGGATTGGAAAGAAGAAAGGCTTCCCTTTCTTGGGGAGAGAACCGTAAACCCCACAGCACATGAGAGGAGGGAGGGTAAGAGGCAGGACAGAGTTTAGAGATGAGTTGCATTAGATCATCTCTAGTGGATTGTTTAAACACCATCCACTCATTGGATGAATGCGTATATGCAATTTAAGTCATTGTGGACTCTTCTTTAAATGGAGAGAGAAGATCATTTATCCACTACATGGAATTGGAGAGAGAGTATGACATGTGGGCCCCCAAACTTGGAAATGTACTTGGAATGGAACATATATCCGTTGCATGCTTTTTAATATATTTGATGGGCAAATCACTATTTGTAGCGTAAATTAAAAAAAAAAATCTGAAATGATACAACAAAGCCGTTGCAATATAGCCTACATACAAAAAAAAATATTCTACTTGTCAATTATTTTATAATGATTTACTTTATTTATTGTATTATCAATGATTAATAATATTAGTTAAAAATAATTATAATTATGTAAAATGTAAAGTGTAAAAAAATAAATAAAGTGATAGTGGGACCCTTGAATAGTAGTATGGATGGATAATATGAATGAATGAATGTGAAAATGTATTTAAAAATGAGGGTGTTTAAAAGGAGATGAGGTGGAGGAAAGAGGGAGGGTGGGTGGATGAAGGATGCTCTTAGTACTAGTAGTAGTACTGGACAGAATAACTGTGGTTGCAATCAGAGTGTCAACGGTGATGCCAACTGACAACTATGGTAAATGTAAAATTAGGGTTAAATTTCAATTTATAAAAAGTAATATAGTATTTTCATATCTTCATGAAAATTTTAGATGGGTGTTACCAATGCTAGGGGTGCAAATAACCTGAATCCATATCCAATCTTGCACTCAACCAACAATGAAGTTGGTTTTTTATGAAGCTTAGCATCAATACAAACTACATTTATATATATATATTTGTGTGTGTACATATTTAGAGAGAGAGAGAGAGAGAGAGAGATGGTTACAACAAAGATAGTTTCAGAAGCAAGCCATGACATTGATATATAATTCCAATTTCTAATCAACAACGTTCTATCTCATCAAGCAATAGGGTAAAATCATACAAAAAGCCACCACGGATTGGCGCAATAGTGCGCAAATCGACATAGTTTCTGGTGTCTTCCATTTTTATAAGTTAGGCAAATTCATTGACAGCAACATTACACTAGATTACAAAAGCCTACTAATCCCAGCAGTACCGCTTGAAACTTGGAGTTGGTGATTCGTTCATTTCGTACCCTCCAGCCCCAGTTTTGTAGTGAGCCAAACACAAACTTGATCCATTTCCTCCGGAATAGTATAGTGACCAAGTCTGCAAGATGAAATTTGTGAAGGCCAAAAATTAAACCAAAGGAGAAAGACTATGTAACAGTAAAAAATGACTTTACGTTGGATAGGATTTAAATGTCACATCCCGAAATCCAGTGGAAGACAATTTCTCTGCAGATTTCTCTCCGAACTTATGAGCAACAACGTCATCTCCTGCATTATTATTTCACCACTATTATGTATCATTGACGTATATATTAGAGTAAATTGAGCAATTTTTTTCCAGAAAAACAAAACCATGAATTTTTACAACTAAAAGAAGAAACACACCCAACACTTCCATTATATTATGAAGCGGATATATAAGTTTCTTACTACCTAACTAGCAATATCAAAGTTGTGGTTGATGGCTATAATCTACATTTCTCTAATATTCACACAACTAAATTCTATAAATCTCCTTTTGCTCAATCATTTTCCATGTATCAATAGAAAAAGTACCAAGAAAACCCTTTGTTTTCCAATTTAGCACCAACAATCAATTGATTAGCCTTAAATTGCATTGCTGGATGCAAAAGATAGATCTTTTGGCATGATTCCCTCCACCTTATCTACATACCACCCACCCCTACCCTTTTGAAACGCAACTGGAGCTTGGGGGCTCCTTCCCATCTCCACCAGTCTAACACATGTAGGGCAGCTTTGCATTTAAATGAGGCTTTTTGTAGGCTCTGGAATGCGATATGAGATTGGTCATTAAGTGGCCACTAGTGTTTAGGTGACAACAGATATATATTTATGAGGCTTACATAACAATGATATTTTTTATCTATAGGCTGTCTTTGTGAGTTGAGACTATATATATGAGGTTTACAAGATATATTTATGAGGTTTCCTATCTTGGAACAGGAACCTTCATTAATAGTTAAGTTTTGCATGCATATAACAGTTGTAGGCTTTCATATTCCATAACCCCTCCATTAAAAGTGGGCCAGCAGCCTTAAGAGTAAAGTAGGCTGCCAATATTCACAACTGCCTAATATAGCTTTTTAAAAAGTGGGTCTCTAGAAAAGCTGCCATTCATCAGGTTTCATACCTTTTCCATGACAAAGCAGAATAGGCAAAGAAGCAGCTCGTCCAGCAGCCTCTTCTATACCTTCAAGTTTGTTACTCAGAGTCCTGGTAAAATTCATAGCATGGTAAGATGTCAAAAGTATAAGGAATGGAAAGAAACATACATCAAAGGAGAGGGCAATTTTGGAGACGAACTTTGCACATGGAAGCCAGCCACTTAATCCAACAACAGCACTCAAATTGGGGGAGAACTGGTTGCCATTCTCAAATTTCCCTCGAGTAAAACAAGTTGCCGAGTAGAGGGCCGTTGCTGCACCCATACTGAAGCCTCCAACACCTAGTTTAACTACAAAAATGCCGATCTCAAACTATGCTTATTGCTAAGTTTCTCAAGATTAGAACTTCGCATAAACCAACCTCTTGAACAAATAAATTTTAAAGATTAAAGCTAATTGAGAAGAAAGGTTATAAAATACTTGAAATTTGAAATTTCCATTCCAAACCCAAACTTATGGAAAGTAAGAACAAATTCATAGACTGCCCTTATTCCATAAGAAGCCCTCAACAATTGTTATTGGAAATTTCTGATCTAATAAAGAAACAAGAGAACAAAAATGTATAGCAAGTACAAATATCTTAGCATTCCCCATTTTGAGGAGTGATAGAGTGGCACTAGAGCTTGATTAAACCTAATTTAACACTCGCAAAAATAACTTAGTCAATTGCTTATGGTCCTAAATTTATCTGACCATATTGATCTTGACTTTCTTTCAGTAACAGGATTTAGCAACTAATGATCAAAGGTAAAGACACATAATACTAATGTCTGTATCGAATTATCTGGACTGATTATGATTTTAATAGTAAGTGAGGTGATAATGTTTCAGCATCCTATCAATCACGACCATCCCCAAGACCCACTCTTGGGCGTTTTTAATTATGAAACAAAATTAACATTGAATTATACCAGTTATTGTAAAAGAGTGACCTAAATTTTTTTATGGCGCAGCATAAGTTCATCAAATGTATTATAAAAAAATCAGTGTCAGATAAGGTACGATCGCAGTGGACAAATCACAATAATGCCCTAAACAGGAAGAAAGCATGATAATTGATAACTAAAGAAGCTCTCAGATATCCTTCACTGGCAGGAGCAGTTTGCATTAAAAAATTGTGAAGATATTGCATAAATGTCAATCAAAGAAGAAAACTCACTGTCAGCAGGTTCATTAGCCAATAAGCTTGCAACATGTGTGGCTGAAGCTTCCAAACCCTCTACATCATCATGGGCAGTTTCCGAAAGGTCATTAACATCAAACCCTATTATAGAGCACGCAAAATCATAACTTTCACCATTTTAAATTAGGAAAACTCTGACAATACTTGAGCCAAAGAAATAAAAAAGAGGTAGAACTGGTGAGGGGAGTGAATGAAATATATACAAAAATGGCTTTGAAGGTACATGTTTTGGTAAGTTGTAGTATTTGTTCGTAGAGCTTTTAGATCAACTGAGGTAATAAATGATAAAGCTGGATGCATATGCTTGTTGATAGTTTATTATCCATATAGCTTGAAAGACCAATACCATTAATGAAATTTTAAATGGTGCAAGCAAGGAGGTGATGACAGGCTGAATGGCGCACAAGCTCATATCCACAATTAATTTCCTTTTAAGAGATTTATCTAAACTACTTTATATCAATTCTTTGTTATCCTAACAATCACTATCATCCACATAGAACAAAAGTGTGCATATACAAAATTCAAAGAAGACAAATGCATCAGACCCAAGTCATTCCAAATTAAAGTGCACACTGAAAATAGATTTGGAATTGGATACTAATGGAAGAAACCTTTTAATGTTCAAAAAGGAAAGGAAGACTCAACTTTAGATTTGGGACATATAAATAAAAAAATACGTAATCTCAAGAAATTAAAGCCAAATTTTCCACCTTATCATTGAAAATTTCTATTGGTTATATTTGGGACCTATGTAACTTATGGCATCTTCGCTGTATCTTATCTGGTTTTTACAAGTGTCATTGGCAGCCACCATCATGTTAATTGAACTAATAAGAATTTTGATGTAACTATCAACTGCTCTTCTGAAAAGAAACCATATAAAGAAATATATTAATTTTTCCACAAATCGCGCACACCTGACAGAATGGTACATCATATATGACATCTATATCCATCTAGTTAACACATTCCCAATAATAACCAATCATTTGACACGCAATATAATCTCAGCATCAAGCCAGTAGCCTGCTGGTATGGATTGTCTATCATTCCAAGCATACTTGTGAATATCGATTGCAACAGAATGGTCTAAGTATGCATCAGCAACCAAAGTAGAAGCCAATCTAGACCATTCATATTTGTCCAATGTGAATAAAAAAATGGTTAAAAAATTTGTCCACAAACTTACAAGCAGTTGAAGGAAAGCCTCCAAATAAAGTTACTGGCTGTTGAGGAGCAGTTGGGCAGATCCACTTTATCTGCAAGCATATTTTGCTAATAGAATTAGTAAAAGTAAAAGCATACTACTTACATATGTTTGTGCTAAATGCTAATCAAAAACTTCCAAAGAGTATCTACTATATATGAGTAAATGATTACACATGAAAAGCTAAATTACTTTCACATGTAACTTATTATTCTTACATTTGGAAGCGGAACAGTTTCCAAGAGACTTGACCAGCTGCAAGAGAAACCAAACCAAAAAGAATTAAATCAATAAACTAATTACAAATGGTGGTTGCAACTCTACTGGATTAAATTGCTGTCATGTCACACACAGCCATAAATGTGAAACATATATACACATCCACTTGGCAAAAGCACATGTCAAACACACCACCAATTACACATATAATAATTCTCAAGAATTTCCAATTGAGTTTAAAGGAGGCCAGGACATTCTAACAATGGTAATAATATTGATTTCAAATCCATCTCATAAAAGTGCTAATTGTGAATCAAGTGGAGAAGCAAAATCGTCTATCGAAACAATATATGTCAACACATATTTATCGGCGATAAGAAAAATTGGACTACACACCTCTTTCTTATTCATGTGTGCATCTCTATTCATAAATTAGATTTTACAAATTTAATAATTAATAATAACTTAACAATAATAATACTCAATTACAATTAGTATAATAGCCCTTCAACCACCTCATAGTAAGTCAAGGTACCCATTTTATGAAAACTTCCAATTTCCCCTCTACTTTTGACTTTTGTGCCTTTAGAAGGCCTAGTATTTCCAAGATTGCAATGGCTTGAGCGATTCTGCTTGAAATTCCATGAGATATCTTCCAAATGTTAGCAAAGGTACTTCTCACACCGAACTCTTTGATCTTCTTAATCATCTTTCAAGTTCCACAAACTCATTTGGACTCAAGAAATTAAATACATCAACCACTCTGATGCAATCAAATCCTGGCATGAGAAGTTTAGGTAAAGCTTTTTTATATCTTTTTGGCCCACAACGCTTGCTTATGTCCGAGGTCTGTTATTAAGATTTGAACTGCTCACTTTGGATTCCCCTATTTGTCTTTTTTCAGTGAAGCAGCTTCTTCCTCAAATCCTAAATTAATACGCATTGAGAACAAAAGGACGTCTTACAAGACTAGACTTTCTGTTCCAAAAATTTACCGGCTTAAAATACTCTTTCTATTATAAGTAACTATTCCAAATTTTCTAATAGCAGATGGCACAAGGTGGACATCTAGCAGGTCTGAACCAAATCTTTATCAATTTGTTACAAATTGACCATATGAAACTTTCATCCTTCCATATTCAAGAATTCTGTAGTGGTCAGAGGTCAAAGTAATCAAAGTTTTATATAGTAAGCGAGCCACAGAAGTAGAGTTCTGATTTTAGATAATTGTTCAAAGATAGTCACCAGATAAATCTTGCATCAAGAAGTAGAACGCAATGTAAATATTACCTAAAAAGAATATATCTATCAGCATAAATTACCTATTGCCGTTATCCCCAAGGCCATGCAGCCATACAATGGTAGCTTGGTGTTTACCCTTAGGCTTGACTACATGTGTTCGTCCAAAATCAAATGTCCTCCTAGCAGTTCTACCAGCTGCATTGAATTTACAGTATCAATTAGGAAAACCATAACCTAATACAAAATCCATAGTTTAAATTAATTAATTTAGTAAACCCACTCCGTCCTAAATAAAAGACAATCATTATTACTAAGATTAGAATCGTATGTTTCTCCGGATACTGCAAAATTAACCTGATTAATAAGAGGGTAACAAATCAAATGCATTTTCTTTCTGTAAAAACAGAAACAATTTCCAATTTATTTTTCCACGCAAGGAAGAAACAAACCAAAACTAACCAGAAGCCGCAACAGAAGAGCCAGTAAAACTCATGTTCCTCCCAGTATTGAATCAGCCACTTACTGCGGTGAGAGCCTGCAAATACAATCATCCAAAAATAAAAATAAATTCCTCAAAATGCAATTTTTTATTTAAACTTCCTCCCGAACAAATCAATTGACAAATAAGATTGGGGATACGAACCCTATTGTGCTCAATTACGCTGAGAAAAAAAGTATATATGCTACGACAAAGATATATCAGCACAGGAAAAACAAAACTAAAAAAAAAAAAAAAATGACGAAAGAAATATGTAAAAAAATGGCGGAGAAAATGCGAATTCCTTTTACAGAGAAGTGGAGCTCTTAAATTCAAATGGAAAATCAGCGATTTAAAGAATAAAGGATTTCACTGATTTGGGGAAATTGAATTTGGAGATTGGGGTTACCTGGTGCGGTTTGAGAGTGAGAAATGGCGATGCTTCGTCGTCTGAATAGTGAATAGTAGTCCCCCCAAGATTCTTCGTTTGGCATCCTGGTGGAATATGAAAACTGAAACCGAAGCAACCCGAAATTGGGGAACCGATTCGGTTCGGTTTTACATTTTATTTCGGTCCAGCACCACAATACTTTTCCCAACATTTTTAGAAGTTTAACCTACAGTTACATCTTTTGTTCACACCACTAAAAAAAATCGAAAAGAAATCGAAAAAACTTGATAATTTTTTAAAAAAAAATTCAAAAATGTGTATTTTGTTTTTTTTTTTTCTGAATTTTCATAAAACAATTCCAAAAAATTGTTAATTTTTTTTAATTTTTTTTTCCAAATTATTTCTTTTGGAAAAATATATTAACAAAAGAATGAACAATATTTCACGTTCACGTGGGCCGTTCCATATATTTTACAAGTTATTCTTTGTAAATTTACATTGTGCAGAATAGCTAAATTTAAAAATTTAGGGTCACATACGATTTCTAATCTTACTAATAATGATAGAGTTGAGTATAATGCAAATTTTCTTATTTGATTTCTAACGTTGCATGTTATACGTATCTTAGTTATTTTGTAAAGCTTTTAACTGGAACTCAGAATGGGTAGCCTAAAATACAATTGAGTTATATATAGCCTAAGTTGAGATGGATATATCGAGATCTAATATAAATAGAAATATCAATATCGTTAATAAATTTAAAAAATTATAAAATTTTAATAACAAATTTTTAATACATAAAATTTAATATAAAATTTGACCAAATTTTATATTTGTAATATTTATCAAAATTATGGATATTTTCTCAATACTTTTTTTGATATTTATTGATTGGCAAAGTATAGAGTGAATCTTGTTCATAAATAAATTTGAATCCATTTACCCATAATATAATTCGCGGGTCGACATTATGTTAAGTGGATTAGTATGGATCGGTCATATAATCACACATTTAAATAATAGCAAATATCGGCATTATGTTAAGTGGGTTAGTATGGATCGATCATATGGCAACTCTATTTTTTTCTTTTATTCCTGAGCCCATTTTTTTTCTCTTTTTTTTCTTGAATTTTACTTTTACGTTTCTTTTCTCATTTTTTTCTTTATTCTTCCACCATTTATTTACCTTTTCATTTTAACTTCTTTTTATTTTTTACCATTCTTTTCTTTTTATTTTCATTTTGGATCCAGATATTTTTAAAATTTACTTAGATTTAATTAACTTTAACAAAGATTCTATATGTTCTATAAATTCAAATAATTATTACTTATACATAATTATAGTTTGTAATTGTATGAAATATGAATAATTTGACATATGAAATATTATTTTTAACGTACAAATGAGTATTAGTCGTGATAACTGAAGGTTATAACCCACATTACAGAAGAATATTAATCATTATAACTAAAGAGTATGTCCTAGATTACAAAAGGGTATCAATCATGAAAACTAAAATGTATGACCCACATTACAAAAGGGTATTAGTCGTGATCACTGAAGAGTATGACCTACGTTACAGAAGGGTATTAGTAGTGATAACTAAAAAGTATTAGTCTTGATAACTGAAGAGTATGACCTATATTACTAAAGGGTATTAGTCGGGTTAACTAAAGGGCATGACCAACATTATAAATGATATTAGTCGTGTTGACTTAAGTGTATGACATGTACTACTTAAGAGTATTAATCAGGATAATTGAAAGGTATGGCCAGCATTACAAAGGGTATTAGCCTTGATACCTGATGGTATGAACTATATTACTAAAGAATATTAGTCAGGTTAACATAAGGGTATTTATCGTGATAATTGAAGCGCATGACCATATTACAAATGAATGTGTAGTTGTGATAACGGAAGAGCATAACATACATTACTAAATAGTTTTAGTCGAGATAATTGAAGAGTCTTAGTCATTACAATTGAACAATATGACCTACAATAAAATATTATGAGTATGTATAGAGTGAAATTAGTTCATACATGAACCATTTTGCAATACCTTTTAGTATAACAACTAATGCCCTTTAGTTTAACCAACTAATTCCCTTTAGTTATATAACTAATATCTTAGTAAAAACAAGTAATACCCTTCAATGAAAATAAGTAATATCTTTACTGAAAACAACTAATATCCTTCAAATTGCTCGTGTATAAATAAATTTTGGGAAATACACACTCTACTACAATTCCTAAGCCTAAAATACACAATAAAACATCAAAAATCCTAAAACCCAAATTCATACAATTGAATACTGATTTATATTTTGAAAAAATAGACCCCACATCCAATTCTCTCTCCTCTCTCCACACGTGCATATCATCTCTTCATCCCCACAATCAGATATGCCCCCTTCTCTCTCTTATTCAAAAACCCCCATTTCTCTCTCTTATGATCTTATCTCTAAAAATTCAAAAAACACGGCCACAATCAGATCGAGAGTTTCTGTATTGCTAAGGGTTGTCCAAGGCAGCAGCGATGCGGGTGGGGCTGAAGTTAAGGCGGCGGCGATGCGGGGAGACCGAGGCAGCGGCGGTACGGGTGGGAGGCGGCGGCGATGCGGGGGAGACCGAGGCAGCGGCGGTAAGGGTGGGGGTGAGAGGGGGTCGACACTCTCTACTCTCTCTCTTACGATCGACGCTCACCGCTCTCTCTCTCTCTCTCTCTCACGATCGACACACCAGAGGCAAATCTGGATCGACGTTCTCTCTCTCACGGTCCTAGGTACGAGGCGGCGCTGTGGTGCAAATGGGAGAGAGGGGGTCGACGGCGGTTCCGATCTGGGACAGGGGATGGGCGAGAGAAGGGGAGATGGAGATGGGCGGTTCCGATCTGAGTTATGGAGATGGGCTAGCGGCGGCGGTTCCGATCTGGGTTATGGAGATGGCGAGTGGCGGCTCGGTTGGTGAGGAGAAGGCGACGCTCGTGAGGAAACGAAGATGGCGGTCCGATCTGGGACAGCGATCCCTGCGATCTGAGGTGAGGCTTTGATCTTCTCTCACTTTACACTTTCTCTCGAGTATCCAGTTTAGTGATCTTTGAATTAGTAAAAAAAAAATTAGATTTATCCATTGAATGTGAGTTTGATTAAGATTTCTAATATTTTGTTTGAATTTAATAATGGGGGGATTTTGTATGGAATTGAAGAACCAATTTTTAGTACAGGAGTAATATTCATATCAATTTTTAGTACATGTGTTATTTTGATGGATTTTACATTTGCTTTCATAATTACGTTTTAGATTTGATTTCTTAATTCCATATGCAGGGTTTTGTAAGTGATCCTGGATAGGTGAGTGATTGTTTAGGTCTAAGGTTTCAATTCTTCTATTAAATTTTTGGCTGAATTTTTGTTCGCACGCCATTAGTTGTTCAAACTCGAACTCTCTCGGTTTAGGGAGATGCCAAGTTTTTGTTGTGGATTTTGGTTGTATTTTGGCTGTTTGTTGTATTAGGAATGCAGAGTATCAAAATTTATGTGAATTTTCTGTTAATTTGGAATATTTAGATATTTGGATAAATCCATCGTTGATTAGCAGAAAACAATGATAGACAAGGTAACTTGCTGCAATTATGTACATCTGTTATGTTGTGTGTCTTATTTAATTTGCTGGTTCCTATTTGTATTCTTTATGTGTAATCTAAATCACATATGTTCCGTTTACAGAAGATCTAATATTGATATCCAAATATCTAAATCTTCAATTGCTCTAATTTTTTGTTGGTGTTGATTTCAGGTATCAAAATATGAAAGGAATCGAAAGTTTCTGGGTGAAAAACGCGAAAACGCCTTCTGTTCACAATTTAGCAGCATTTGTTCATAATTTTAAAGTGTTTGTTCAAAATTTGTGTGCGGCTGTGCACATTTTTTTCTTAGTCTGTTCATTATTTTTTGGGCTGTTTGTGCCTAATTTTGTATATGTAATATTTTTGAAATTATTTAAAGTGTAATTCTCAAATTAATAATAAAGAATTGTTCTTGAATTTGAATCTGAACTTGCTAGAATTCTCAAATATTTATATTTATGTTCAAAAATTATTTTATACTTGTGTTCATAAAATTTATGTTTATGTTCAAAATTAATAAATACCCGAAAATGACAAATATTAATGGTCAAAATTTTGCCTCGGGAACTGTGAAAAAAGCGCCAATCAGTCAATTTTGTGTCAGATTTTGTAAGAATCTGAATTTGAACATGGGCCCATCAAATTGTATGAATGTGTAGTTTTGATTAATGATGGGGACCACCAAATTGTAGCAAATTGTGTCATGGGATTTTTGTTGTTGTATAGTGCATTTAAGCTTATAAGATTGTAGTAAATAATAAGTGCCCCATAAATTTTTAACCTATAATTTGTCAAAGATTATTAGCCTTGATAATCGAAGGGTGAGAAATGGGTTACAAATGATATTAGTCGTGATACTGAAGATTATGTCATATATTATTTAAATGTATTTGTTGTAATACTAAAGGATGTCACTTGCATAAAACATAGATCTTTTTTTTTCCCCGAAAATGATATAAAAGTCATTTTTAAAATTAAATATATCAAAACATTCAAACAATAATTTAATATTGTGTTGCTTATAAGGAGAAAAAAAATTATTACACTTACCGTAAAAAGCAGTGGTGTGGGGTCTAATAATCAATCTCAAGGTAAGAAAACAATTACCTAATTGAAGCTGTTAAACTACATTTAAATAATACTCCCTCCGTTTTTTAATAAATGTCACTTTGACTTTTTAACTATTTTTTAATATATATCATTCTGATATATTTTACCCCAAATATTCCAATTCTAGCCCTGTTAATATCTAGATAAAAATATAATCTCCCACAAATCTTTAATTTCCACAAATTTAGGGATTCATTTTATTTTAAAAATTAAGGGCATTATTGGCAAAATTTTATAATCTTAATTTATAAGAAAAAACCAAAGTGACATTTAATAAAAAATGGAGGGAGTAACAAATAAATATTCATTAAGATTATCACACATTTCACACCGGCTATGTGTAACCCATTTGTAAATGGTCAATGCCGCAAGTTGGGCCCTGGAGGTAATGAGCTGGTGGGTTCTATTTGGATCCTTGTTTGTTATTAGGATCCAAGTTTATACATAAATCTATTTCAATGTATACATACTCTTATTGATTTTCTTCGATATTTTACCGATATTATGCTTAATTTGCACAAAAAGTCAAAATTGATCTTATATACCGGTGTTCATCGTTTTTTTTATGGATATTATGGAAATAACATTATTCTCAATATAAATATCGGTGACCACGAAAAATGGATATATTGGGGATACATCTGAGGTCCAACTTCAACCTGTTGAACCAATCGCACGAGTTCAAATGGTCCCTCCCGATAATTTGATCAGCTCCATGTTCCCAAGCGTGCATGTAATTCATCAACGGCTGCAATAACTCAAGAAAACGGGGATTCTTGGCCAAGTGTATCATCTATGCAAATTGTAAGCGAGCATCCACCAGTAGAAGCTGCTGACACAAAGGAGAAAAATACTGAATTTTCATGTGAAATACCTTTGAAGAGAAGCTGCAGATAGGTCTCAATGGATTGCTCAAGCAGCTGGGGCCCTGAAAAGAGATGATCATCACCCCCGTGTCAGCAATATGTCTAAAAACTTCACAGATATAGAAACATCATTGTTTTTTTTTTTTTTTTGACAGTAAGAAACATCATTGTTTATAGATGATAAGATGGATTCGGTACCTGTGCAGCAAAAACCTTAACTGGAATACACTTGAGAGAAATAGCTGATGCAGATATTCATCTACGAACAGAAGCAACTACTTTCCACAAACATGATAATAATGAAGAGCTTTTTCTATTCTGGAACTTTCAAGAATAATCGAGATATTTTTGTAATCACAGGGTCGATAGAATAGGAATATTTCGTTACATAAAACAGTAAAGACCATATGCAATAGTGCACTCCGTGTAGTATAGCCAAAAAAACAGAGCCATACACGAACAAGAGGACAAAGCCAGTGAGAAATGAGTCTTAGAAGCAGATGTATGAGCTTAAACATCCCTGCCCCTTTTTGGCAGTTGAGTTTCTTCAACATGAAACTCAGATAAAGAGTTGTTTTCACGTGTTCATATAGAATGAAGATAACGTGAAATATTCCTTAAAGCGACTTTTTCACCTTTCATGCCTAAGTTGAAAACGAGAGCTAAGTGATAAACTCAATCATGGTACTCCAGGCAAATTGCTAAAACAGGCTATTTTAACATAGATGGTGTATGGTGAGACAATCATCCCCTGAAATATTCTCAAACATATCCAAAGAATGATTTTCATAGCATGAGGTCCTTCAGAAGATGATTTCTCGTGCAGGAAATTTCCTGATTTACTGAGTGTCATATTCTGACGCGCTCAAATATTCACCGTGTTCCTCAAAGTACTCGACTAAACGCTTCAAGAATTTATCGCCATTGACAGTTTCAGTGTCGCAAATAATGCAACACTGTCTCCTTGCTCGTGTCACTGCAACATTCATCCTTCTGCGATCACTTAAAAAGCCAACCTGAAAACACAGTGCATTCTATATTAGAACCCATATTACCCTTGGGTATGTTTGCTTCGGGATTTAGTGAATTTTGAAATCTAAATTTGAAAATCTATTGGATTTCAAAATTCTGATAAATAGGAATGGTGTATGTTTCTTTTGAGCTTTAAGTAGGGCACGATTTAACTTTATGTAAAATTGATGTGTTTGTGATGTTGTGTTATTAATGATTGTGTAGTATTTAGTGTGTGTTTTTAGAAGTTGTATAAATGAGAAAAAGATGTGTAGATATTGATAAATAAAAGAACAGTGGGAATTAAAAAAAATCATACTTGAATAAATGGGTAATTGGGGAGAGTATGAAATAGTATGTCAAGGTTTCTAGGTATTTATGGGGTTAAGATGTACTGGGTTTAGATTTTGAAACCCCAAATCCAGTTTAGGAATCCCAAATCAAACAAGCCCTTTGAGAATAACTGTACCATTCACCACTAGAAGTACCTCTTTCTTTGAGTTTGATCGGACCATTGAAATGATAATTGCTTCCTTCTCACGGCCTTGAAAACCATCAACCGTAGATATTTCCAAGTCTTTTAGCTTGTCTTCTTTGCTTCTCAATATCCTCAGCAGCACAACCTAGAATAGCATATACATTATTAATATCAATCAGATAGAGGTACACAATTTCACCAATGTACAGTACCTGTGCTGCATAAGGTGTAATAATTCCTATATTGGCCGGTTGAACTCCACTCTCCACAAGTCTCCTAGCATGAGCTATAGAGACAGCAGCTTCGCCCTCATTCAGTGTGCTAGATTCTTCATCCTTCTTCTCATCCATATCACAACTGAAAGAAAACTTATGTTAGTAATAAATGGACCCACTCTGTCCAATTAAGAAACTGTTGAAAAACTCATCAGCTTCTTAGACTTCTGTGATATCCATTTAGCTGTACGATTGCATGCATGCCATATTGCATAATAAATAGAAAAAATACCCAGCAGTGTCTATGAGAAGAAGAGTTGGCTCCGTTGAAGATGACTTCTTGACATCCTCCAGATCGTATAAAGTATGGGCGTTGACACTAGAATGGGCTGTAATCTGTCATTCAAGGTAGATCAAAACACACTCAACAAACAAGTGGACAGCATAATCCAGGGGTCTGACCTTTTTTTTTTTTTTTTTTTTTACTTTTTTGAAACAGAGCTTTTACAGCTGGAAATAAAATAGGGATGATAAATCCTAAAGCATTACAAAGCAAAAGACCAATTCCTAGCTAAGTCCGTCAAAGATAAAACTTTAAACAATTTGTGACGCAAGGACAATAATGCAACTGTATGTTTAATCCTATCCCAAATTTTCTCTTAAGATACACAACTTTCCTAAAAATCTCTCCTATTCCTTTCTAACCAAATAACCGAAACTGCAATCTGGATAACTATTAGGGTCTTAGAATATCCCATTAAATATTTTGTTAAGGTCAACATCTTTGCTTCTTCACTATGTCTTCTGCAAAATTTAAGGTACTATGAAGGATTCTCTCGAATAAACAGAGTGACAAATAGAAACAGCGTCTCTAGAGACCCATCGGAAATGTTCATGCCAAACCTCAAATGGCTCATTAAGTTCTGCTAAAGATCTTGCAAAAAGATATCCATGTTGGATTGCTACAGAAAACACTAACTGTATAGTGATGAGCTATTCATAAATTTACGCATGCAGTAAGGAAGCCGTGAACTTGAATAGGGGCATAGAACTCACATCTTGAAACATGAAGACAGACACACACAAACATACACACAGAAGGAGGGGGGGGGGGGGGGGTGGTAACATATCAGGGCACCTTTCCGTGATAGAGCTCATTGGACGACCAATTCATGATAAGTTCATGCATGCGGTACTGAACAGTGAGCATAGACATGACATCTTCCCCATACAAGTCTGCAAGACGTTCAAAGAGGGTTCTTCCTAATCCTTGCATCTCAGCTTCAACACTTTGGATGGTTGGGGGAAGCTGGAGGTGATCGCCTGACAAAATACATCTTGAGCCCTAGTAAGGCAAAATGAGGTATTTTAGCAATGGGTGCAGAATATGACCATGTTTTTTAAACTATCATCTACAATAGGTATCTGTCTTATCAAGAAATTGGCATAGCTTTCTTAAAAACTTTTTGCAGTCAAATTCAGCAACTACAGTTCTATATTACCTTCAGAAGGGCAATCCAGCATGCTATTTCTAATGCCTGGGCAGCTTCGTCAATAATAACTAAATCGAAGGAAAAGCCTTCCAACTTCTTAGACAGTGCGCCAGTCAAGGTTGTTAATATCACATCTGCATTCTTAAGCACATCAGTCACCGCCAGCTGCTGCCTTTTACGCTCCTCTTTGGACAGAGTCTTAAGTTCCCTTCTAATATCTCTCTTAGTATTTCTGTCCTTGGCTTTTAAAAGTTTACCATTCAAAGCCTGCAGAAATTCATCATGGATATGGAGGCACAATCAAATTATGCATAATATTATTAAGAGTGGTTAGGTGATATCAGTAATAAATCAAACTATGTCACAGTAAAAGAAGGTTATATAAATTGTGTACATCGTGTACCTTCATCTCCTTGCGAATGTCATTTGCAAGGGCACTATTATCCCCACGCAGAACCTACAGGAATATCATAATCAAGATAAATAACCAATCCAAGGATGACGCTTGTGAATCTTGACTAATATTATGTAAAATTGAAGGACTTAGTTACTCCGGGAGTATAAAATGAGATCAACGAATCAAAAAGATCAGGAGGTTCTTACTAGAAAGCAATATATGGAAAACAACTGTGTAGCAAATTGGAGTACATACAGCTAACTATTACAAACTCAGAAGCAGAAGGGAAGGAGTTGCTCTACCCAGAATAAAAGAGTATATGATCAACTGAATAATAGAAAAAGGTAACAAAAAGATATATGTAAAAAAAAGCAAGAAATTGAGGGTTGAGGACCACCTTACCACTAACAGATGGATGTGACACATTAACTAAAGATGAGATAATAACTCTTGAGAATCTAAAATTTGATTTTGGAACAGTAGATAACATTACCTGTGCATCTAAAGCACTATCCAGTACTTGGGGAAGTAAGCGTGCAGGATGTCCCACTCTTACCAGCTTAACTCTGTTATAAAGAGGAAGTGACTTTTAACATTGAAATATTTTGGCTTAGGCAATTTGTAAAAACGCAATAAAGATTAGAACTTACCATTTTTTCATAAAAGTTATAAGAAAAAAGAAAGCAACATGAAATCAAATAACCAATTTTAAAATCTAGCTGAAAAGAGTAATATTTTTGTCTAAGATGAATTCTAAACATGCAACTTGAAAATTCCAAATACCTATGAGGTACAAGTCTCTCCACAATGTTATCAACTGCAATATTGGAGGCGGCACAAGCAAGAATTTTTGATCCACGCTTAACTTCTTGCAAGATAATTTCAACCACAGTAGTAGTCTTCCCAGTTCCTGGAGGTCCATGCAGCAAAAAGAGGTCCTTGGATGATAGAGCCTTTGAGATAGCATCTTTCTTAAGAACGTGAGAACTAAGTTTAGTACATAATTATGAGATCTCCAAAAATTTGATAACTAAGGAACATGAAATAAGCATGTGTTGTATAGACATTGATATACATAACCCTATTAGGGAGTGTAACATAACTGACAATAAAAAACAAATCAAATAAATAAATTTATGTATGATAACCATGTAAGGCAGCCAATTTAAACAAAAAAAAAAAATTCTCGGAAACCTGTGAATGATCAAGGTTCGAGTTTACAAGAGTGAACTTGACATCCTTCTTAGACACTGTTGGCTGCCTCTCACCAAATAAGACAGGGACCAGATTGGCAGCAGGACCCTTCACACCTTTACTTAGCTGGATCAATGTTTCCTTCATCCGACGATAGGTGACCTACAAACAATCACAATTCTGAAAAGTTCTTCACCAAAATATTGAAAGTTGTATCCTGAATAATAAGTTTCTATGTGACAATTTATTAGGTTCAAATTAGAAACTTACGCAATGAAACTCAAACCCACAGCTTTTGGGAGTCAATAGGAGAACTGTCTAACAAGTATATTACCATATATTTTCCCAATTTGAAAATGGCCAAGACCTTTCAAACATTTAAAAATCAGGGCCAAACAATTACTAAAACACTTGAATCTAGTTTCGGCAAATTTTGCATAAATAGGATGTTTATTCTTCAGGACTGGAGATATTAAAGCCAAAGTTACTCTCGATTAATTGTTCGTCAAGCATGACAATTGTACTTGAGGCTTTAAGGCAAACTTTGGATTCAGTGTGCAACGAAAGGGTTCCTTAGTCCAGAATCAAGACACTTTAGCCTTTATAGTTTTCTGGAGAGTTTGCTAGATTACACGAAAAAACAGTAGTGTATAACAACATGTGAGGTAGAAAAGAAAGGCATCTTCCATGGAAATAATATGGCCCAAATCTGTCATGACAAACTCAAGGAATACAAGACAATACGTGTAACTTGAATAAACAAAAATATGCCACTCCACAACTTAAGACCTGTGCCATGAGATAGCATTTTAATCATTAAAGAAACTAATTCATATGATCTAATGAAACAATTGCCACTCGACAACTTAAGATATACGCCTTAAGATAACTTTTTAGTCATTGCAGAAATCAAATCGTATGATCTAATGAACAGGCAATGTACCTCATTTGCCAGTTTTTCAAGGCGTAGGGGACTATTCAGACCTTCTTCTGGTATATCATCAAAAGCAACAGTGATGGATGAGTCCTGCTCTTTCAAAAAGGTATTTTCACAAATTTAACAACCATATGGACATAGAGCATAATCTTAACATTTCCGAAACTCTACTATACCTTTATTCGGTAAACAACACCCTGCCCAAGGGGAGGAGACCCCAAATCCGATTTGTTTGGTTTCAAAACCACAACATCATGAGTTCCGAACTGAAAAACATTAGAATGTGGGGGAAGAGAAAGAACAAAAGCAGTTAGAAGAAAGATAGTCAATTCAAGTAGCAAATATATATTATTCAAGACGCAGCTATAGGACACAATATGTCTGAGTTGTCTACACACCTTTGAGGTAACACATGTTTGCATAAAACATAATGGAAAAGATATCGATATCTTGAAAGAAGGAGAAGAAATAAAGCTGTGGCCCATGTTCATATAATATAATACAATTTGCAACTTTTAGAAGAGCTAGAAACACGAAAATATAGCCATATATAACATTTTGACTGCAGAGACACAAAACAATACCTGCATTACTCCGAAAAAGTGATAGATCAACAAATGCCTACTCAAGAACTAGTCAAAAGCACCCATCAACTAAATAAAAGTACCAAAAGACCTTAAATGAGAGCATATAAATTTATAATAATAATAAAATAACATCAGAATTTAGCCGCATACACTATTAAATACATAACCTGTTTTAAGGTAGTGCACTACAAAGATGGTTTACCTTGTGAGGTGGGAGGACATCACCTTTATTAGAATGAAACTCAAGAAGGCTTTTGCCCATTAATCCTGTCTATAAAACGCACATTTAGAAGAGTCCAGTCCAGCAACGTTATATGTAAAAATACATTTGAAACCAATATTACGTTATTACCTGAGCATCGACGCACTTCAAATTCAGAATGGTCGACCCCTTCTTTTGAGCACTATCCAAACTTCTCGTTGCGCCAGAGCTCATTGAAAGTGAAATCTCGGCTTCCTAAAACAACAATATCATCAAAAATCGCCTAAACAGAATCAGACATCATATATTCAGTACATAAAAATAAAATTAACCACAAAAATGCCCAAATTGTAGGTTTAAACACAATTATACAACAAAAGGGCACTTTAATCGATCATTTCAATCAGAATGTTGGGCGAAAAAGCGTCGTATCACAACACAGAGTGTAGATATCAGAGCGAACACACAAGTATAAATTCATGTATGTGTGCAGAGAGAAGGAGAAAGAGAATTTGATTAAGTACTTTTTCCATGTCTATGAGAGGGGCCATTATGGAGACGAACTGGTCGAGAGTAACTTTTTCATTTGAGGATTGCATTTTGGTGGTCTTCTCCATTGATAGAGCTGCTACACTGATTTCACCCTTCCACTGCCGTGATTGTTTATCGGAGCGACTCGGATTTTATACGACGACGAAGCCTCTAAAAAAAGCCTATTAACATTTTCTTTTTCTTTTCTTTTCTTTTTAAAGGAAGAATCCCCGTACCTAAGGTGCGCATCGGTCGGTTTCAGTTACCGAACAAAATCGAACTCGGGTAACCGAATAAACCGATTTTTCTATGGTTGGTAACCGAAATTTGATAAAACTAAATAAAAACCAATTAACTCTTTTTTTTTTATAAAGTGAAATTGGTTCATACATAAATTATTAAACGATAGTAATTATTATCACTAAAGAGTATTACTTGTTTACACCTCTTTAGTGGAAACAATTAATATTTTTTAGTGAGAACAATTAATATTTTTTTAACGAAAATAACTAATATCCTTCATTAGTTTATGTATAAACCATTTTCACTCTATACTTTGTCTTAACCGGAAAGAAGTTATAAGATTACTGCTACTTCGATTAAAAAAAAATTACTGCTACTTTCTTGGAGATGGGATAAATCATCATCCATAATTTTAGTTCAAATTCTTTTTCAAATAACTAGACTCTCACAAATTGAACAATTTAATTAACGCAAATTGTTATATGAAATATTCTACGGATCCTAAATCCGTAGAATAATCTATATTTAAAAAAATGGGTCTTTCCCTTCACTGCGACCATCCCAACCCGCGCCAACCACCCTGCTTCCTTCTCCCAGCCCCAGCACCAACAACACACCCCCCCCTCCCCACATTCCCCTTCGCCACAACACCCCACCCCCCCCCCCCCCCCCCCCCCCTCTTCCCCCTCCCCTCTCCTCTCCCACCCCCCTCTCCCCACATTCCCATTCGTCATCCCCCATCCTAGCGTCCAACCCCCAACCCCCATCCCCAGCGTCCAACCCCCCGCACCAACAGCCCCCACCTCCCACTACCAACAACCCTGCAAATCTGTTACTCTGTAGTTGTACTATGATGAATAGGGATTGAACATTAATTTTTCTTTAACTTCTGCAATTTTTCCCAATTTTTCCAGAACAAATGAAATTAGGAAAATGAATTTTGGATTGTTTTTAATTCGTAGTGGTTTTACTTTGTAATTTCTCCATTTAAAATGTCCAAATATGTGTTACTATTGGAGCAAGTGTGTGTTACTATTTGAGAAAATGTGTGTTACTAAAAATATATATTACTATTGGAGCAAATATGTGTTACTAAAAATATGTGTTACTATTGGAGCAAATTTATGTTATAGTTAGAGTAAATATGTGTTACTATTGGAGCAAGTGTGTGTTACTATTGGAGAAAATGTGTGTTACTAAAAATATATGTTACTATTGGAGCAAATGTGTGTTACAAAAAATATGTGTTACTTAAAATATGTGTTACTATTGAAGCAAATGTATGTTACTGTTAGAGTAAATATATGTTACTATTGGAGCAAGTGTGTGTTACTATTAGAGCAAGTGTGTGTTACTATTGGAGAAAATGTGTGTTACTAAAAATATATGTTACTATTGGAGCAAATGTGTGTTATGTGTTACTGCTGGAGCAAATGTATATTACTATTAGAGTAAATATGTGTTATTGTTAGAACAAATGTGTGTTACAACAAATATGTGTTACAATTGGAGCAAATGTATGTTACTGATAGAGTAAATATGTGTTACTGCAAATGTGTGTTACAATTGGAGCAAATGTATGTTACTATTAGAGTAAATATTTGTTACTGAAAATGTGTGTTAATGTTAGAGTAAATGTGTGTTATTAAAAATATGTGTTACTATTGGAGCAAATGTGTGTTACTGTTAGAGGAAATATGTGTTACTATTGAAGCAAAATGTGTTAATGTTAGAGTAAATGTGTATTATTGCAAATGTGTGTTAATGTTGGAGCAATAATGTATTGATGTTAGAGCAAATGTATGTTATTGTTGAAGAAAATATGTTTTAATATATAAAACAATAAATTTAAATTTTAAAGGGATGAAAAATAAATTAAAAACACATATTTGTTCTTATAAAAATATATATTTGTTATTATTATTATTTTAAAGTAGAAAAAACCTGTTTTTTAATGACTTGTAACACACATTTGCCCATATAGTAACATAGATTTTGCCCAAACAGTAACACAAACTGGGAGCGAAAATCCTGAAACTTGACTTGCGCGAGATTTTGGAAAAAAACCCCCAAATCCTACCCGACCCGGCCAAGATCCGAGAATTTTTACCTAGAGCGATCTGACCCATAATGTTTTTAATTTTTACCTATTTTAGGTATATTTCACATCATTACCTCCTCTATTTGTGAATCTCCTCTCTCCTACGTGGCATGTCCCATCATTAATTATTTCAAAATCCTGCAATCACATGACTTCTCTTCTTAACTTCCTATTCCATTAACTTCCTATATTAACTTCCTATTTTATTAATATTAACTTCCTATTTTATTAATTCTATTAACTTCTATTTTAAAAATTCTAAATTACTTAAATTAAATTAAAAACTACCACCTTTAAATTAATCCACTCTCACTCACTCCTATTTTTTTATATCTCCGAAAAACTCCACATTTATCTATAATGCACGCATATATATATATATATATATATATATATATTGTGAATCTCTCCACCTCTTTCAATCCTTTATTTCAAAATTCTACAATTCTATAACTTTATAATATTTTTGGTAATATTATATATCCTATATTTAAATTCATACCCCCTATTCACTTATGTTTACTATATAAATCACATTTTTTAATTTGCATGAGTTAGTTAGAATAATTTATTATGTTTTTAATTACAAATTGATATTTTAATTAAATTAAAAAAATATTATACTTTGATTGAATTAATATTTAAAATATTTCATTTTAACACTTTATATATATATATATATATATATATATAATATCAACCCGCGTAATACGCGGGGATCTGGGCTAGTGTGAAATATTTCACAAGAGAGTACCTCTTTAATTAATAGTTTCTGTGTTAAACCAACCACTCTTCACAACACTGAAATATGAAACCCTGCTACTTATCCCGTAGAAAGAAAAAAGACATAAAATACAGACATTAACAAATACATGAACTATCAACATACCAGAAGTCCAGAACAACCATTAACAAGAAATTAAGAATTAAGCAAAGACGCGAGAAATTATGTTTCTTCCTCTCTGCTTAAATTGAGAGACCGGTCTTCTAAAAAACCGGAGAGATCGAGAGGAGAAGAGCGACAGGGCGGCGCTGCAGCGGACGGAGTCAGGATGCTGCCTCCGCGATCTTAAACTCTGAAGAATAGGGTCAAACTAGGATAGACTGGATAGCCGATAATGGAGCAGAATCGGTTCAGGAGATATTTAGGAAAGATATTATTATATTATATATATTTAATTATCTATATAAGTATATATCAGTTTCGGTTATCTATCGGTTAAACACGCAAAATAACCGAAACCAAACCAAATACTGAATTTTCTAATTTCAAAAACCATAACCGAACCAGTAACCGAACCAATAACCGAAAATTCAAACCGAATTTTGTATTTCGATTTGGTTCGGTCTGTATTTTCGATTTTAACCCGATTATGCACACTCCTACCTGTACCTACAGCGTGTCTTCAGACACTCGGGGTATAGGCATTTAGTCGATTCGATCAGTTTGACCCGATTTTCGACCAAAAATTGAATTTTGTAAAATCTTAACTGAAATGGAACTGAATTATATTCAGACTAACCTTCACGGAATTTTTTTTAAAATAAAATCAGCAATTTTGGTTAAATCAATTCATCATCAAAGATTAAGTTATTTCATCTCACTTATGAATTGTAAATCAATAGAAAATTTCTAAGATTTAGGTCTAAAAAAGAAAATTATAACATCAATGACACCAATATATCACTGCAAAACATTGAAACGACATAACCAGGAAAAATAATTTTGAGATGGATCTGGAGACGGAGGCGCCACTGCCCCATAATGCGTCAAAGAGAAAACTGAGAGAGATGTGAGAGCAGAGGTGACCGCTTCGTTGGAAATGAGATGGACATAAAAAGTTGTTTGTCGCTCTGTGACAGAGATTCTGGAGAAGAGAGGCGACTAAGGTCATATTAGGGAGAGAAAAGTGGTGACTGAGTTAACTTGAAGATATTGATTTTGGGGATAATTCATTTTCGAGAAGATGGACCAAACTTGATGTTAATGTTAATATATATTGTACTATTATTAATGATAGATGATATTTAAGTTGGTCAGGTTCTAAAAACATTATATCATTACAACTTCCGAGAGGATCTCTTCATTTTTTTAAAGTACTTCAATTTCTAGCTTGGCCAGTTTTGCTCCTGGACCACTTCATGGTTTTGAGGTTTTTCTTATAATTATGTCATCTTTCTTTTTTTAAGGTTGAACTAATATTAATGATCGATGAAATTTAAGTTGGCCAGTTTTTCTTGTAATTCTATCATCGAGGGCCCTTTGGTTGAAGGAATGTGACCATAATTCCTCATTTTTCCACAAAAAAAAACCTTACATAGGAGGGACAAAATTACTATCAGATGGATAAAAACTAAAGTGGGAGTTTAAGTAAAAAAAAGGGAAGGATATTGGTCGAGTATTTATGGATTTCTTTAGGGAGCTAATCTCGTCGAATGGACAATGTGACATGAGCAGAGTGCTAGAGTCGGTAGACCAAAGTGACAGAGGAGATGAACGAGTTCCTCACATAAACATACACAGTTGGGGAGATAAAACGAGTCCTAAAGAAGATGCTTCCAACAAAAAATCCCCCGGCCCCGACGGTATGCCCCCCCTTTCTTTTAGAAATTCTAAAATGTTGTTAACCATTCTTTTGTCTCTACTTGTTTAAATATCCTTAATAGAGAGGCTGGCCCCACTTCTTTGAATCACACCTTTATAGTGCTCATTCCAAAGGTAAAATTCATAGAAAATTCAAAAGATTTTCGCCCTATTAGTCCGTGTAATGTTATCTTTATAGTGATCACTAAGGTTATCACAAATAGGGCAAAGAGTGTTCTGAACCATATCATCTCACCCATCCAAAGTGCTTTTGTTCCTAACAGGCTAATCACTGATAATGTGATTTCTGCGTTCAAGATATTCCACTTCTTGAGAAAAAATAAATCTGGCAGAAAATTTTTTTTGGCTTTGAAACTAGATATGAGCAAGGCGTACGACCAGATTGAATGGAGTTCTTTTTAGGGCTATGTGTGGAAAATTAGGCTTCTGTTGACAGTGGATAAATCTGGTGATGCAATGTGTAACTTTAGTCTCATATTCGGTTTTTCTTAATGGTCGTCCAACGAAAGAATTCATCCCAAACCGAGGTCTCCGCCAGGGCAACCCCTTATCCCCTTATTTGTTCATACTGTGTGCTGAGGGTTTCTCCTCTTTACTTCGAAAGGCTGAATTGGATGGAGAGCTCACGCGAGTAAAATTCGCAAGGGAAGCCCCTTCGATCACTCATCTATTCTTCGCTGATGACAACATTATTTTCTTTAGAGCAGAACAGTCGGAGGTCAAGAAAGTAAATGACATAATCGCTGCATATGAGACTGCTGATTAGGCGTGAAATTGTCATGATTCGTAGCTAGAAACGCCCTAGTTTTGGTCGAATTTATTGAGTTTTTAGAGCCAAATGAGTACTATTTCTATACATTCATGAATTTGTCTCTTTGATACTCATAGGTGAATCGAGGACGAAAAATGGAGTTCGTAGGACTTTGAATCGACTCAAACGGATGCCCGGATGAGAAGATATCGAAGAAATACGATTGGTATTAGTGCGTGTGAAGAAAAGTGTTAGTTGCAAAGGAAGGAAAGCCCATTCGAGGGATATTGCTCGAGCGCCCCATTCGAGCCAAGGGCTCGAGCGCATAAAACATACAGAACGTTTGGGCCGCTCGAGGGGTATAGCTCGAGCGCCCCGCTCGAGCACCAGAACTGCTCGACCAAGAGAGCTCGAGCGCCCCGCTCGAGCACCAGATCTGTTCGACCACAATAGCTCGAGCGACCCGCTCGAGCGGGTCTGCTCGAGCGCTTCCAAGGCATTTTCTCCCACTTACGTTTTTTGGCCCACGAGTTCACGAATCGGCCCGTTGCCTATATATATCTCTTCCAAACATGTTTTGAAGGATCCCTGAACGCACCACATCACTTTTATACAAAATTTTTAGAGAGAGAAGGAGGAGAAGAGACGAGCAAGTTTAGTTTTACGTTTTTGAGGTTTTTGCTTACGAATTCACGTTACGATTTCACGTTTTAGTTTCATTTCTTAATATCTTTTGTTCTTGAATACGTTGAGACCTCGTTTTGCTAATTAATTTCAGTATTCTTTTATATCTTAAAACCCTAGTTTATGTACGATCTTTTCTTTGATTTAATTACCATGTTCATGTTCGTCACTTGTCTAATTGTTATTGTTTACGTTAAATCTATGTCTAGCTAAAACCCTCGCATGCTTAGGGTAGGATGAACTCGTAGAAGTAGGTTGTGGGTACGTAATTAGAATAATTCGTGAAGTTTAGTTTTAATTCTCTTGGTTAATGAATTCTTAAAATTAATCTAGACTTCGCTCTTGAATTTCGTTCGAAAGGTGTTAGAGAGAGGACGACCGTATCACTCTTTAACAACGAGTAGACTTAACGAGAGGGTTTAGGAAAGGTTAATTCATCTACCGGTTTAGCGAAGGAGGACGACCGCATCACCTTAGTTAAATTAAGGTCTCATTAATTAAGCACAATCTATTAACTTGTTAGTGGATTAGTGAAGTCGAGTGTTAGGGTAAAGTATTAGGGTTTAGAATCTTGAGCTTTCACCTTGCATTCTTAGACTTAGGTTAATTCTTGTGTGTCACAGTTATTTTGATTATGTACCTGTTCCGTTAGTATACGTAGGGATTCCTATCTTAAGCATCACCATCTCATATTTGAAAACACACCTTTTGATATTTCGTTTAATTTTCCTTTTGCATTCGTAGGATAATTTTAGTTTAGTTTAATTAATCTTTCAAAAACCCAAAAACATTACACTCATATTAACTACGACGCGTAGATCTTCAGGGATCTATTCACATATACACTTTCCCTTGGGTTCGATATACTTGGTCGTTATACTTGCTAATACTACAGTGAACCCGTACTCTTGCGGGGAAGCTACTAGTAGAAGCTAGTAAAATCGCTTCAAGTCAATGGCGCCGTTGCCGGGGATGGCGTTGTATGCTTTTGAATAGGACTTGTAGATAGCTTAGTAGTTAGTAGTGGGTGATTTATTTTCTGTTTTTAATTTTATTTCCATTCATTAGGCAGTTGCGTTTTGATCCTTCTGCTAGTGTGTCAGGTATATGAAAACACGCTCACAAGGCAATACGAGCGAAGAAAGGTTACCTGCAGATCCTGAGACAATAGCAAGAAGAAACCGAGCTTTCTTGAGAAGGATGAACGCTGCCGACTTAGGGAAAGAACCAATGGACATCACTAATGAGTTGGAAGATGACGAGAATGAGTTTAACCAGGGGTTGAACCGGGTTGACGGCACTGATGGCAACACTAGTAAGAACCAAGATCCGTTAGGGGATAGTCAGAGCCAAAACCCGAGTGCACAAAACGTTATCAATCCAGCTCAGAATTTTGTCCATAATCCTCTGAATAACCCTGCTTACCCACAAAACCCAAATAACCCTTTCAACAACCCAGTATACCAACATTACCCATACCCACCATACCCATATCATCCACCTCCTGCCTATAACCAACCACCTGTTTACCAACCACCACCGCCCCAACAAGTACCAGTACCTGCTGCTAATCCTCAACACGTTCCTCAGAACGTAGATCAACATATGGCAATTCGAGGGAGGTTCGCGGCACAACCGCAGAGGTACTACGATGGAGTGGCATTGCCTCCTGTTGAGGCAAACAACTTCTCGATATCCCCGGGAATTTTAAAGCTGCTTACAGAGAACCAGTTCAAGGAGGTGATCGGGAAGGAGAATCCTCATACACACTTGAGGAGCTTTCTCATGATAGCCTCCACATTTAATTATAATGGCATGTCTGAAGATGCCAAGAGGCTTAGGCTGTTCCCATTCTCATTGACGGGAATAGCCAAAGAGTGGTACGATAATACGCTCCCGCGGGGAGGTATTACCACTTGAACCGAGCTCGAGCGTCTGTTCCTCGAGCGATTCTACCCTCCATCGAGGACGATAAAAGCAAGAATTGAGATATCTTCTTTCCGCCAGAAGTCAGGAGAGGATTTACGCCAAGCGTGGGAGAGATACTCAAACATGCTGATAGAGTGCCCGCAGCATGGGTACAATGAGGGGGATATTATGGCATTCTTCTATAGTGGTGCCAACAAGGTAGGGCAAGATCATTTAGACGCTTGTGCGGGAGGAGCATTCCTGAATCAAGGCATAGAGAGGTGTAGAGAGATCATGGACAACATTGTCACGAATGCCGGTGCTTGGAATATGGATGCAGATTCCCAGCGAGTGCATCAGGTTGAGGAGGGAGAGGAACGAGAAGGCTGCTGATGGCCATGATGGAAAAGATTAACAACCTCGAGTTGGGAAAGAATTTGGTTGGAGAGCATGCAGCAGAGAAGGAAAGAGTAGACCAGCCAAGTGGACAGCAAGAGGTAGCCAATTACATGGGAGGTCCGTATTACAATCAGAATGGCTACCAAGGTGGTAATCAACATGGAAGGTCTTCTTATGGCCAACCTTTTGTACCACCAGGTCCACAGCCTCCTCCTAATCAGTGGAGGAACAATCAAGGAGGCCAGCAGCCTCCTCAAAACACATGGAGAAAGAATGAGAATTTCTCATATGCTAACCCAAAGGTGGGTATTACAGTTCCTCCGGGTGTTGACCCAGGTTCAAAGCCTCCGAGTGGAGAAGGCGGTGCATCGACTGAGGAGATGTTGAGAGCGATCCTACAGAAGGTGGAGGAAGGAAGTAAGAGATTATCATCCTTAGAGTACGATGTGAAAGAGTTACATAAAAAGGGTGATCATCGTGATCAAGAGCTCCAGAAGATGAACGTTGAGTGGACTAGAACTCAATAAGAGAACAATCGAAGGTTCACTTCTATAGAGTTCCAAATGAGCCAGATTGCAAAGTCATTGAATAGAGAGCCTGGCAAATATCCTTCCATGCCGGAGGGTAATCCCAAAGAGCATTGCAAGGCGATCCAGCTTAGAAGTGTGACAAAATATGATGGTCCCGAGATGCCTGCTAATTCTGAGACGCTCAAAGAAGAAGTTGAGATAGAAGGGATATAGTCTCAAGGTGATGGAGTTGAGGGTGAGAAGGAAGGAGTTAAGATGAAAATTGATGATAAGAGTAAAGAGAACAATGAGTCCCAGAAGGGGAAAGACTTTGAGGAGATAGAGAGGGTTCCAAAGTGGAAGAAGACAAAGGAAGCAAGGGAGAAAGTGAAAGTGACCGAGCCAGAAGAATGGGGGGTACCCAAATCTGTGATACCCGTCCCGTATCCACAACGCTTTATGAAGAAAACACTTGATGAGAAATTCGCTAAGTTCCTTGATGTTTTTAAACAATTGCATATTAATATTCCTTTTTATGATGCTTTGGAACAGATGCCAAATTATGTCAAGTTCCTGAAGGACTTGATAGCGAAGAGACGAAGAGTTGATGAGCCGAAGTTGGTGCAGTTGAACCACGAAGTGAGTGCACTAGTGCACAAGGCGCTTCCACCGAAGCTGAAGGATCCCGGGAGCTTCACCATTCTTTGTGACATTGAGAAAGGGATCAAGAAGGGAGCGTTGTGCGACCTCGGAGCGAGCATTAATTTGATGCCCCTGTCGCTTTTCAAGAAGTTGGAAGGTGGTGAACTTCAACCCACAATGATGACGCTTCAACTTGCCGACCGGTCTATCACGAGACCTCAAGGTGTGGTTGAAGACGTCCTAGTGAGAGTTGAAGATCACATTTTTCCAGCCGACTTTGTAGTGCTAGAGATGGAGGAAGATGAGCACGTGCCCCTGATCTTGGGAAGACCATTCTTAGCGACGGCGGGGATGGTGCTAGATGTGGCAAATGGGAAGATTACGGTGAAGGTTGATGATCAAGAAGTGAAGATCTCCCTATATGAAGCCATGAAGCACCCGAGGGAGGATGAGAGCTTGTATTGCATGGATGCAATTGATCCTCGTGTTAAAGACACACCTCCTATCTCTAATCTTTCTCATGTTCATGATTTTGTTAGTCCTTCACTTGATGATTTAACCCATGAGCATTATGATCTTGATTATTTTGATAGGGATAAAGTGAAGAAGTTGAAGGATGAAGAGGCGAAGAAAGTGGACGTGGTCCAGCTAGAGAGAAAAGGAGGAGTTAAGAAGAAGAAGTCAAAATTCAAGAAATTGTTTAGTAAGACTCCTCCAGATAAAGGTGAGAAGGAGTTGAGACCTATACCACTTGAGGTGGGGAAGGAAGCAAAAGGGCTCATGATGGTGGGGCATCAAGGAAAGGAGTTCAAACACCACTCTTATGAGAGTGAGAGAGGTAAATTTGAGTATGATGTCCCATAAGCTCCTTTGAGCTCGGTCCGGCATGAGGACCTTAAAAATAGCGCTGAATGGGAGGCAACCCATTATTTTTTTTATTTGCTTTGAGTTTTTTAGTTATTAGGGGGTTATTTTGAGTCATATGTTTAACCTCGTACTTGAGAGTTTTATTTTGTAGGCTTGTCTCGAAGGAGTGCCAAAGGAGTGGAGATTGAAGGAACCAACTTGAGACAAGGGAGTGTGCAAAGCTATTGAGAGAAATTGAATTATTTGGTTGAGGTAACCCACAACCCCAAACTTAGACCTCTAGCAAGGTCGAAGTTTGGGGGGGTGGAGTTTTTTTTATGTTTCTTATACATTGCACATGCATGCACGCCCTTATCTTTGAGTTGAGTTTGATTGATTATTGGTTTGTTGAGATACTCCTGGGGGTGATTTTGATTTGACTCGCTATTGCATATTTCATGCCTATCAATCATCTTATGCTTGTTGATTGCTATCTTTGAGTATGATTTGATGAGTAGAGTGAGTTGTAAGGGTGAGTTAGAAATTCTTTTGTGTGAGTGTTTGAGTTTGAGCTGATTTGAGAAAGAACTTGTATGCTTACAAATTTTCCTTTTGAGTACTTGTGTGATGAGAGTGAGAATGCACTAGGACTAGCATGGATGTGAAAGCCGTGAGCTTTTGAGCCTTATGAGATTTTGATGCATTAATTAATCTCTTCGTTTGTGAGTGGATCGTCACCTTAGAGGATGCTAGAACTTGTGTGTGCTCTTGCTTCTTGATTGTGTCTAGTTTGATATGCCGAATGTGATCTTAGGCCATCTTTGTTTTTATTGAGTCACTTAGCCAAAATTTTCCTTACCAATGACATGTATCCCTTGCTAGCCCCTTTGAGCCTAAAGCTTATTTTATTTGCTAGCACATTTAAACACTATTCCAAGTTCCTAAGCCTTTTTGTCCCAATTTGAGTGGAGAATAGGAAAAGTGTGAAGGTTGAAGGGATTGAGTTGATTTGAGACAAGGAATTATGATGGTTGAGTGGTGATAAAATAAGGGTGTGAATGAGATATGAGTTGTGGGAAAGAAAAAATTGAAAATGAGTAAAAGAAAAATTGAGCTCATGTGTTTGTGCGAAAAAGAAAAAAAAAGTGAAGTGATTGAAAAAAAAAAGTGAAAAGAGTTAGAAAAAAAAAATTGAAGTGTTGAGAAAAGTGGAATTGAAAGAGTGTTTGATTGAATATGTTTGAAGTAGTCTGTTCCTAATCTCGAAGTGCCAAAGTTTGACTTTCTATTCTCCATTCACTTAAGTCACTTACCCATATTGTTATCCCACCTGTCCAAAGAGCCTACATTACAACCTTGAGAAAAGTCCTTTTTGATTCGACATTGATTTCTAGAGTATGGTCGGAGTTGAGAGTGCTTACAAGCCTATGGGTGCCGATATGAGTGATTGATTGTTTGAGTGAGTCCCTTAATCATTGATATACACTTGTGAGGGAGTGAAACACATCGTTGAGTGCACATCCATGTTTGATCTTGGTGGTTCTTGTTGTTGTTGCATGAGTATAATAAAGGAAGGTGAGTGAGTATACATGTGATTGATCTTTAAAGCTCGAGTTCATTTGCTTGCATGAGTTGATTCTTTGACTCATCCCTAACAATTTCACTTGACTTATTATTTCATTGCTTGGGGACAAGCAATATGGTAAGTTTGGGGGGGTTGATTAGGCGTGAAATTGTCATGATTCGTAGCTAGAAACGCCCTAGTTTTGGTCGAATTTATTGAGTTTTTAGAGCCAAATGAGTACTATTTCTATACATTGATAAATTTGTCTCTTTGATACTCATAGGTGAATCGAGGACGAAAAACGGAGTTCGTAGGACTTTGAATTGACTCAAACGGATGCCCGGATGAGAAGATATCGAAGAAATACGATTGGTATTAGTACGTGTGAAGAAAAGTGTTAGTTGCAAAGGAAGGAAAGCCCATTCGAGGGACATTGCTCGAGCGCCCCATTCGAGCCAAGGGCTCGAGCGCATAAAACATACAGAACGTTTGGGCCGCTCGAGGGGTATAGCTCGAGCTCCCCGCTCGAGCACCAGAACTGCTCGACCAAGAGAGCTTGAGCGCCCCGCTCGAGCACCAGATCTGTTCGACCACAATAGCTCGAGCGACCCGCTCGAGCGGGTCTGCTCGAGCGCTTCCAAGGCATTTTCTCCCACTTACGTTTTTCGGCCCACGAGTTCACGAATCGGCCCGTTGCCTATATATATCTCTTCCAAACACGTCTTGAAGGATCCCCGAACGCACCACATCACTTTTATACATAATTTTTAGAGAGAGAAGGAGGAGAAGAGACGAACAAGTTTAGTTTTACGTTTTTGAGGTTTTTACTTACGAATTCACGTTACGATTTCACGTTTTAGTTTCGTTTCTTAATATCTTTTGTTCTTGAATACGTTGAGACCTCGTTTTGCTAATTAATTTCAGTATTCTTTTATATATTAAAACCCTAGTTTATGTACGATCTTTTCTTTGATTTAATTACCATGTTCATGTTCGTCACTTGTCTAATTGTTATTGTTTACGTTAAATCTATGTCTAGCTAAAACCCTCGCATGCTTAGGGTAGGATGAACTCGTAGAAGTAGGTTGTGGGTACGTAATTAGAATAATTCGTGAAGTTTAGTTTTAATTCTCTTGGTTAATGAATTCTTAAAATTAATCTAGACTTCGCTCTTGAATTTCGTTCGAAAGGTGTTAGAGAGAGGACGACTGTATCACTCTTTAACAACGAGTAGACTTAACGAGAGGGTTTAGGAAAGGTTAATTCATCTACCGGTTTAGCGAAGGAGGACGACCGCATCACCTTAGTTAAATTAGGGTCTCATTAATTAAGCACAATCTATTAACTTGTTAGTGGATTAGTGAAGTCGAGTGTTAGGGTAAAGTATTAGGGTTTAGAATCTTGAGCTTTCACCTTGCATTCTTAGACTTAGGTTAATTCTTGTGTGTCACAGTTATTTTGATTATGTACCTGCTCCGTTAGTATACGTAGGGATTCCTATCTTAAGCATCACCATCTCATATTTGAAAACACACCTTTTGATATTTCGTTTAATTTTCCTTTTGCATTCGTAGGATAATTTTAGTTTAGTTTAATTAATCTTTCAAAAACCCAAAAACATTACACTCATATTAACTACGACGCGTAGATCTTCAGGGATCTATTCGCATATACACTTTCCCTTGGGTTCGATATACTTGGTCGTTATACTTGCTAATACTACAGTGAACCCGTACTCTTGCGGGGAAGCTACTAGTAGAAGCTAGTATATTCGCAACAAGTCAGCTGCCTCAGTTCAAAGAATCAACCTTGATAGATCTGAGCTTTCAGCAAGTGGCAATGTATCAACTGAACAAATGGATGCTTTTGGTTTTCAACCAGGCGCAATTTTTTCCCATTTATACTAAATACCTGGGACTACCCACTCATTGGCCGATCAAAACGTGAAGTCTTCAAGATTATTTTGGAGCGAGTGTTAAGTTGCCTAAAGAGATGGAAAGAGAGAATCCTTACGAAGGCGTGACATGAAATTTTTCTTAAAACAGTTATTTAGGCCATACCAATGTACGCCATGAGTATTTTTCTTTTCTCCAAGTCTTTATGCGAGAAAATTGAAAATGCGATAGCCCAATTTTATTGCGGAGTCGAGGGTATAGAAAGGAAAACTCATTGGATGAGTTGGGTAAAAATATCTTGTTAAAAAGAAAATGGGGGTTTGGGCTTTCGAGAGATGTTCTATTTAAAAAAAAAAAACTCACCATGGTGGCAAATAATTTTGGTGACTTCTTCATCAACTGAATTCCTTATCAGCTTATATACTAAAGGCACAATACTTTCCACGGGGAGATATTATGATAACCTCTATTGGATACCAGTCGAGCTTCTTATGGAGAAGTCTCATAAATTCTAGAGCTCTTATTGAGGTGGGAACCGCCTGGCAAGTGGGCAATGGTGCGAGTATCTTGGCAATGGTAGATAGGTGGGTTGGCTCAAACCCCAGGTTATGCCCTTTTGTAATCAGACCGAATCAAGAACCAAATTCTAGAGTGTCAGATTTTATAATCAAGGAGACAACAAGTTGAGATAGGGAGAAACTCCTCACTGTTTTTGGACAGAATTCTTACCAGGATATTATAGCGATTCCTCTTTGCACGAGGCTCCCGCCCGATCACCAAATTTAGAATGGTACAAAAAATGGAAAGTTCATAGTAAAGTCCACTTACCATTTGGGAGTGAAGAATTGCTCCAAAGTTAGTATATACCTTGAGACCTTGAGTTCCCTGGATAAAATTTGGAAGAAGATTTGGCATCTTGAGATTCAACCAAAAGTGAAGCATTTTTTATGGAGAGCATGCGTAATTTCTCTAGCTACAAAAGACAATTTAAGAAGGTGAAGGATCGAAATGGTGCCGATCTGTGATATATGTGGCGAAGAGACAAAAATAATATCCCACATTTTTTCACTTGCAGCTGGGCGACAAACATGGGAACAATGCCCCATTCGTATCCTAATCAGTAGGCCATAAAACTTTAAAGTGATTTGTGAGAGAGATGGAGGACCTATTTTCGATGATTGCTTGGAACATGTGGAAAGCACGAATATTGATAATTGATTCTAATAACATGGATTAGTGGTTGTTTGAATCAATTTATGGAATCATCAAATAATTACGTGTGATTGATCATCATTGTAAATGGTAAATACAAAAGATCAGGGTAAAATCGAAGTGAATATGTGTATTGATTATGTATTACTTTCGTATATACATATTTTTTAGGTGTATGAGTGTGCGTAGGTGTATTTGCTAAGTATTTATGAATTTGGACTTATTTTATTCCATTTAATTTGAGGTATTTATACATACCAAGAAGTAGGTAGTGGATTATCTCTTAGACTTCTATGCTTGCATGCATGACATGTGTTATGTTTGACTATTTGATCTTATCTAAGACATAACTTAGTTACAAAGTCTTCTTAGCTTAATGTGCTCGTTCGTAGGGTTGTTCTACTTGGAGCTCCTTGATGCTATTCATCTCTACTCTTTAGTATAAGATGCTCGATTCTGTTGAAGTCCTGCTTCACCCTGTTCGTGTTGCTTATTTGACTCTTAGCTTTAATTTGGTCACCCTAATAAAGTTGTTCGCACACTTAGAGTTGCTCGTCGGGTTGTTCTGAGAGTATCGGGTGAATACGTGTATTGATTACGTATTTCTTTCGTATATGTGTATTTTCGAGGTGTATGAGCGCGTGTAAGTATATTTGCTAAATATTTATGAATTTGGACTTAGTTTTATTTAATAAAATTAATGTTTTTAAACATACCACCAAGTATGTGGTGACAAAACCTTTCAACTACCATGTGTGCATGCTTGACATATGTTTTGCTGACTTTCTTGACCTTATTTAAGTCTATTCTTATCTTCTAGACCTCTTTAGCTCGGAATTGCAAGTTGTTTGTCATGTTATCCTTCCCATTGATGAAGTTTACCTTTGCTTTCCCTTTAGGTTGTTTGATTCTCTTGGAGCTGTTGTCCAACCTGCTCGCCCAGCCTTGCGGGTATTTGGGCAAAATTTGACTAACTTTTCATGGGTTACTCACCCATTGGAGTTGTTTGTCTGGTCTTGGGTTGTGTCTTGTCTATCCATTTTATTAGAGCTACTCGTCATAGTGGGGCTGGGCGTTATTTTTCTTCTTTAACGTATTTTAATTTGTAATCTTGGATTAAGGTCATAATAGTTGTTCGCTTATCAACAATGATATGCCCAAATTTTTTAAGACCGAACCATATCACCCAGATAGGTCGTGAACAAAGTATTGAGACAACAAGCTGAAATTCAGCAACTTTGAAGTACAGGAGGTGGGAGGGAACGAGTTAAATAGGATGCTATACATAAGGAACATTAAATACAGATGCAGCTTGTTACACAGATGGAACATTAGGGTATGGTTTCGTCATTAGAAATTATGAAGGCGAGGTTATGGTGGCTGGAACGTGCCGCTGCTACAATGCGGGGGACAACACTTTACTAGACATACAAGTTATGTGTTTCTCTTTGCAAAGAGTATTAGAATGTGGGCTGCAGAGTTTCTTAGTTGAAACTGGTCTCTTCGACTGGTTAATGAGGGAGGTGGAGAAGAAGCGCCCGAGATGATGATGGTAATTGAAAACATTCAAGAGTTGGTTTGGAGAGCAAAGATTACCAATCTCTTGATTACGAAAAGACATGGAGACCAAGTGGCGTACTTTCTTGTGCACTTGTGTAAAAAACAAGGCAAGAAATAAATTTGGATCGAAGAGGTTCCTTTTAATCAATGGTGCGAGGTGTGAGCCTAACAATCCTTAATTAATAAATTTTATTTCCCTGTAAAAAAAATCACCGAGAGGATGACTGGAAGCCGAAAATACTAACTTTCTACTAATAGTTTCCCCGCAAGCGTACGGGTTCACTGTAGTATAAGTAAGTATAGCGACCAAGTATTATCGAACATAAAGGAAGGAGTGTATGCGAACAGATCCCTGAAGAATCACGCGTCGTAGCTAATATGAGTGTATTTTTTGGATTTTTAGAAGAAAATAAATTATAATCTAAACTAAATTATTTTATTAATGCAAAAAAAGGAAAATTAAGTTACGAATGTAAAAGTGTGTTTTCAAGTATGAGATGATGATGCTCAGGATAAGAATTCCTACGTATACTAACGGAGCAGGTACATAATCAAGGTAACCGTGACGCGCAAGAAATAACCTAAGTAAAAGATTGCAAGATGAAAGCTCAAGAATTAAAACCCTAATACTTTATCCTAGCAATCGACTTCACTAATCCACTAACAAGTTAATAGATTGTGCTTAATTAACGAGACCCTAATTTAAACTAAGGTGATGCGGTTGTCCTCCTTAGATAAACCGGTAGATTTAATTAACCCTTTCTAAACCCTCTCATTAAGTCTACTAATTGTTAAAGAGTGATAAGATCGACCTCTCTCGAACACTTTTTGAACTAAATTCAAAGGTAAAGTTAAGATTGATTTTAAGTATTCATTAATTAAGAGAATTAAAACTACACGTCACGAATCACCCTAATTACGTACCCACATCCTACTTCTACGAGTTCATCCTACCCCAAGCATGCAAGGGTTTTAGCTAGACATGGCTTTTACGGAAACAAAAGCAATCGAAGAAGTAACGAACATGAACATAATGATTTTAACGAATAAATTATCAAACATTAACTAGGGTTTAACGAAATAAATGCTAAGAACTCAAATTAAATTAATAAATCGAAGTATCAAGTATTCAAGAACAAATAACTAAAGGAAAGAAATGAAAAATTAAAACCGAACTATGAATTCGTAAATAAAACCTCAAATACGTAAAACTAAAACTTGCTCGTCTCTTCTTCTCTTCCTCTCTCCAAAAACTAACTCTAATGGTATCAAGTGGTATGTCATGGTGTGTAAAAACGTGTTCGGAAGGTGTATAAATAGGTAACGGGTCAAATTGGGAACTCATGGGCCGAAACCACGCATGCTCGAGCACTCCTCGTGCACTAGGTGCACGAGCACAATCCCATCGTGCGCTCCAATCTTCCAGAGAGCAAAAAGTGCTCGAGTCCTCGAGCTCGTGCACTAAGTGCACGAGTGAACCATGCTCGAGCGCACTGCACGAGCACTCGTGCACTAGGTGCACGAGTTGCATCTGCTCGAGCACAATGCTCGACCACTCGTGCACTAGGTGCACGAGTTCTTCTCGCTTGTGTACTCCAATGATACTTTTGCTCCCTCGAACTAATACTTTTCATATTTCTTCGATATCTTCTCATCCGGGCATCCGTTTGAGTCGATTCAAAGTCCTATGAACTCCTATTTTCGCCCTCTATCCATTTATAAGAATCAAAGAGAAAAATTAATTAGTTTATAAAAATGATACTCAAATGACTCTAAATACTCATATAAATCAATCAAAACACGGGCATTTCGAGCTATAAATTCCGACAATTTCACGCCTAATCAACCCCCCCAAACTTACCATGTTGCTTGTCCTCAAGCAACGAAATAATAAGTCAAGTGAAATTGTTAGGAATGAATCAAGAATCAAATCATGCAAGTAATCGAGCTCAAGTTTCAAAGATCGTTCACACGTACACGAACTCACCCCCCTTTATCATACTCATGCAATAACAACAAGAAACACCAAGAAACATGGATGTGCACTCAACGATGTGTTTCACTCCCTCACAAGTGTATATCAATAATAAGGGGCTCACTTAAACAATCAATCACGTATATCAGCAGCCATAGGCTTGTAAGCACTCTCAACTCCGACCATACTCTAGAAATCAATGCCGAATAAAAAAGGACTTTTCTCAAGGTTGTAATGTAGGCTTTTTGGACAGGTGGGATAACTATATGGGATAAGTGACTCAAGTGAATGGAGAATAGAAAATCAAACTTTGGTACTTCAAGACGAGGAACAAATGACTTCTAACATCTTCATTCCATACAATTTTCAATTCCTCTACTTTCAATACTTCAATTTTTTTCTCAACTCTTTTCACTTTTCACTTTTCAATCACTTCACTTTTTCTTTTTCTTTTCTCTTTTTCGCACAAACACATGAGCTCATTTTTTTTTTCTTTTTGCTCATTCTCAATTTTTCCTTTTCTTTCCAACAACTCATATTCCTCATCACACCTTCTTCTCATAATCACTCAAGCAATCACAATTCTCCTTTTTCAACTCAAATCAATCCCGTCACATTCACACTTTTCCTATTCTCCACTCAAATTGGGACAAAAAGGCTTAGGAACTTGGAATAGTGTTTAAATGTGCTAGCAAATGAAATAGGCTTAAGGCTCAAAGGGGCTAACAAGGGACAAATGTCAATGGTAAGGAAAATTTTTGGCTAAGTGACTCATTCAAATCAAAGATGGCCTAAGTTCACATTCGGCATATCAAACTAGACACAATCAAGAAGCGAGAGCACACACAAGTTCTAGCATCCTCTAAGGTGACGACTCACTCACAAACGAAGAGATCAATTCATGTATCTTAATCTCAAAAGGCTCAAAATCTCACGGCTTTCACATCCATGCTAGTCCTAGTGAATTCTCACTCTCATCACACAAGTACTCAAAAGGAAAATTTGCAAGCATACGAGTTCTCTCTCAAATCAACCTTAACTCCCATACTCACACAAGAAAATTCCTAACTCACCCTCACAACTTAACTCTACTCATCAAAACACACTCAAGAATAGCAATCAACAAGCATAAGATGATTGATAGGCATGAAATATGTAGTAGCAAATTAAATCAATAGCAGCCCAAGGAGCATCTCAAGGTACCAAATAACCAAACTCAACTCAAGAGAGGGTGTGCACCTGTGCAATGTCACCATAAAACAAATAAAAAACTCCACCCCCCAAACTTCGACCTTGTGAAGAGGTCTAAGTTTGGGGTTGTGGGTTACCTCATCCAAATAGTTCAAGTTTCTCAACAACGTGTCACGCTCCTTGGTCTCGAGTTGGTTCCTTCAATCTGAATAACTCCATGATACCTTTACTCCTTCGAGACAAGCCTACAAAATAAACTCTCAAGTACGAGGTTAAAACTTACGATTCAACAACACCTTAATAACATAAAAACACTGAAAAATAAATAAAAATGGGTTGCCTCCCATTCAGCGCTATTTTTAAGGTCCTCATGCCGGACCCAGCTCAAAGGAGCTCACGGGACATGATACTCAAATTTACCTCCCTTACTCTCATAAGAAAAGATGTCTAAGTTCTTTATTCTCTTCCCATCCTCCTTCTTCACCTCGCCCGGTGGGTGTCTCAACTGCTTCTCACCTTTGTCTGGAGGAGTCTTACTAAGCTATTTCTTGAATTTTGACTTTTCCTTCTTAACTCCTCATTTTCCCTCTAGCTGGACCGCGTCCACTTTTTTCACTTCTTCATCCTTCAACTTCTTCCCTTTATCCCTATCAAAATAATCAACATCATAATGCTCATGGGTTAAATCATCAAGTGAAGGACTATTAAAATCATGCCTAAAAGAAAGATTAGGGATAGAAGGTGTGTCTTCAACACGAGGATCAATTGCATCCATGCAATAACAACTTTCATCCTCCTTCGGGTACTTCATGGCCTCATATAGGGAAATCTTTATCTCTTGATCGTCAACTTTCAACGTGATCTTTCCATTTGCCACATCTAGCACCATCACTGCCGTTGCCAAAAACGGTCTTCCCAAGATCAAAGGAACGTGCTCACCTTCCTCCATGTCGAGTACTACAAAGTCGGCTGGAAAAATATGATCCCCAACTTTCATGAGGACGTCTTCAACTAGACCTTGAGGTCGAGTAATAGATCGATCGGCTAGTTGAAGCATCATCATTGTCGGCTGAAGTTCTCCACCTTCCAACTTCTTGAATAGCGACAATGGCATAAGATTAATGTTCGCTCCAAGGTCGCATAATGCTCCCTTCTTAACTCCATTCCCAATATATCACATAAGATCATGAAACTACCGGGATCTTTTAACTTCGGGGGAAGCGCCTTGTGCACTAATGCACTCACCTCATGGTTTAGCTGCACCAACTTGGGCTCATCTACTCTCCGTCTCTTCGCTATCAAGTCCTTCAGTAACTTGGCGTAGTTAGGCATCTATTCTAAAGCATCATAAAAAGGAATGTTAATATGCAATTTCTTAAAAACATCAAGGAATTTAGCGAATTTCTCATCAAGCTTTTTCTTCATAAAGCGTTGTGGATACGGGACAGGTATCACAGATTTGGGTACCCCCCATTCATCACGCTCGGTCTCTTTCACTTTCCCCCTTGCTTCCTTTGCCTTCTTCCACTTTGGAACTCTCTCAATCTTCTCAATGCCTTCCTCTTCAGGCTTTTTGCTCTCTATCTCAATTTCTTTCTAAACTGTCTCACCTCCATCTTTCTTATGTTCTTGTCCCTCCATCTCAATCTCTCCTTGGGCGTCTCAGAATCAGCAAGCATCTGAGGACCGTCATAGTTGGTCCCACTTCTAAGCTGGATCGACTTGCAATGCTCTTTCGGGTTCCCCTCCGGCATAGAAGGATATTTAACCGGCTCTCTACCCAATGATTTTGCAATCTGGCTAATCTGGTACTCCATAGAAGTGAACCGCCTATTGTTCTCTTGTTGAATTCGATTCAGCTCTACATCTCTCTTCTGGAGTTCTTGATCACGCTGACCACCTTTCTTATGCAACTCTTTCACATCGTACTCCAATGAGGACAATCTCTTGTTTCCTTCCTCCACCTTCTGAAGGATAGCTCCTAACATCTCCTTAGTTGAGGAACCGCCTTCTCCACCCGGGGGTTTCGAACCTGGATCAACACCTGGAGGAATTGTAATACCGGCCTTCGGATTAGCATATGAAAAATTCTCATTCTTCCTCCATGTGTTCTGAGGAGGCTGCTGGCCTCCTTGATACCCTTGTGTGTTCCTCCATTGATTTTGAGGAGACTGTGGACCTGGAGGTACAAATGGCTGGCCATAAGAAGACCTTCCAAATTGATTGCCACCTTGTGGATAGTTAGGCCTTCCCATATAGTTGGCCTCTTCCTGCTGACTCGTGGGTGGGTCCACTTTCTCGCTCACTGCTACATTCCCTCCAACTAGATTCTGCCCCATCTTGAGGTTACTTATTTTCTCCATCATCGCCATCAACAGCTTCCTCGTTCCCTCATTCTCCTCCAACTTACAAGCTCTCTGAAATTCTGGGTCCTCGTTCCATGCCCCGGCATTCGTGACAATATTGTCAACGATTTCTCTACACCTTGCTATACCTTGGTTCAGAAATACTCCACTAGCACACGCATCAAGATGGGCTTGACCAGCCTTGCTGGCTCCACTATAGAAGAACGCCATGATATCTCCCTCATTGTACCCGTGCTGCGGGCACTCGATTAATATATTAGAGTATCTCTCCCATGCCTGACGTAAGTCCTCACCTGGCTTCTGGTGGAAAGAAGAAATCTCTATCCTTGCTTTAATGGTTCTAGATGGAGGGTAGAATCGCTCGAGGAACAGACGCTCGAGCTCGGCCCATGTGGTTACACCTCCCCGTGGGAGCGTGTTATCATACCACTCATTTGCTATTCCCGTTAAAGAGAATGGGAACAGTCTGAGCATCTTGGCATCTTCAGACATGCCATTATAATTGAACGTGGATGCGATCATCAGAAAACTCCTCAGATGAGTATGAGAATTCTCCTTCCCAACCTCCCCCTTGAATTGATTCTCGGTAAGCAGCTTTAGAATTCCAGGGAAAATTGAGAAGTTGTTTGCCTCTACAGGGGGCAATGCCACTCCATCATAGTACCGTTGCGGTTGTGCCGCGAACCTTCCTCGAATAGCCATGTTCTGATCGGCGTTCTGAGGAACGTGTTGAGGATTTGCAGGTGGTACTGGTACTTGTTGGGGTGGTGGTGGGTGATAGACTAGTGGTTGGTTGTAAACAGGAGGTGGAGGGTACGGGTATGGTGGATACGGATATGGTGGGTATGGGTAAGGTTAAGGTAAGTTGTTTTGTGGGAAGTTGTTCTGTGGAAATGCAGGGTTGTTCTAAGGGTGTTGGACAAGGTTATGAGCTGGATTGTTTATGTTCTGTGTACCCGGGTTTTGGCTCTGGCTCTCCCCTAACGGGACTTGATTCTGACTTCCATTCCCTCCAGTACCCTCAACCCGGTCCATTACCTTATTAAACTCATTTGCAACATAATCCAACTCATTACTGATGTCCATGTTCACGTTCTCGTTCTCTCCTCCGACAACATTCATCCTTCTTAAAAAGGCTCTGTTTCTTCTTGTTATTGTCTCAGGATCTAACTGTAGTCTCTCTTCGCACGATTCACCTTGCGAGCGTGTTTTCATAAACCTGAAACACTAACAAAAGAATAAAAATGCAACTGCCGAACATGTACGAATAAAACAGAAAAGTAAAGCACTCACTACTAACTACTAAGCTATCTACAAGTCCTATTCAAACGACATACAACGCTATCCCCGAAAACGGCGCCATTGACTTGAAGCCGAAAATACTAACTTTCTACTAGTAGTTTCCCCGTAAGCGTACGAGTTCATTGTAGTATAAGTAAGTATAGCGACCAAGTATTATCGAACCCAAGGGATAGAGTGTATGCGAACAGATCCCTGAAGATCTACTCATCGTAGCTAATATGAGTGTATGTTTTTGGATTTTTAGAAGAAAATAAATTATAATCTAAACTAAATTACTTTATTAATGCAAAAAAAGGAAAATTAAGTTACGAATGTAAAAGTGTGTTTTCAAGTATGAGATGATGATGCTCAGGATAGGAATTCCTACGTATACTAACGGAGCAGGTACATAATCAAGGTAACCGTGACGCGTAAGAAATAACCTAAGTAAAAGACTGCAAGATGAAAGCTCAAGAATTAAAACCCTAATACTTTATCCTAGCAATCGACTTCACTAATCCACTAACAAGTTAATAGATTGTGCTTAATTAACGAGACCCTAATTTAAACTAAGGTGATGCGATCGTCCTCCTTTGATAAACTGGTAGATTAATTAACCCTTTCTAAACCCTCTCATTAAGTCTACTAATTGTTAAAGAGTGATAAGATCGTCCTCTCTCGAACACTTTTCGAACTAAATTCAAAGGTAACGTCACGAATCACCCTAATTACGTACCCACATCCTACTTCTGCGAGTTCATCCTACCCCAAGCATGTAAGTGTTTTAGCTAGACATGGTTTTTACGGAAACAAAAGCAATCGAAGAAGTAACGAACATGAAAATAATGATTTTAACGAATAAATTATCAAACATTAACTAGGATTTAACGAAATAAATGCTAAGAACTCAAATTAAATTAATAAATCGAAGTCTCAAGTTTTCAAGAACAAATAACTAAAGGAAAGAAACGAAAAATCAAAACCGAACTATGAATTCGTAAATAAAACCTCGAATACGTAAAACTAAAACTTGTTCATCTCTTCTTCTCTTCCTCTCTCCAAAAACTAACTCTAAAAGCGATATGGTATCAAGTGGTATATCATGGTGTGTAAAAACGTGTTCGGTCGAATCGGGAACTCATGGGCCGAAACCACACATGCTCGAGCACTGCTCGTGCACTAGGTGCATGAGCACAATCCCATCGTGCGCTCCAATCTTCCAGAGAGCAAAAAGTGCTCGAGTCCTTGAGCTCGTGCACTAGGTGCACGAGTGAACCATGCTCGAGCGCACTGCACGAGCACTCGTGCACTAGGTGCACGAGTTGCATCTGCTCGAGCACAATGCTCGACTACTCGTGCACGAGTTCTTCTCGCTTGTGTACTCCAATGATACTTTTGCTTCCTCAAACTAATACTTTTCGTATTTCTTCGATATCTTCTCATCCAGGCATCCGTTTGAGTCGATTCAAAGTCCTATGAACTCCTCTTTTTGCCCTCTATCCATTTATAAGAATCAAAGAGACAAATTAATTAGTTTATGAAAATGATACTCAAATGACTCTAAATACTCATATAAATCAATCAAAACACAGACATTTCGAGCTATAAATTCCGATAATTTCACGTCTAATCAGAGGATAACCTGTAGAATGTCTTTTTTTTTATAATAGTATGTTCGGTTTTTTTAAGAGGAGAATTGATTTTGAACCTAAAAAATTCGGTTCTTAAAAATATAAACCAAAATTCATTGGTTAGGACCAAAAATTCGATTTTTAGATTTTTGCACACCCCTATCGTTGACCCCCCAACTGTGTGAGATACAAATTGAGGAATGTGCTCGAGTGACAAAACTTGTGGTGAGAGGACCAACATGAAATTTAATAGATACTTTAGCAATATGGTTCTTTTCTATCAAAATTACATAGCATATCCACCTAACGCAAAATTAATTATATCACCAATATGGCTCTCTGTTATCAAAATTCAAATGCGGTGAAGTTAAATGTATAAGCCTTTGTTCATATTCTCATGCTACCAGCTCAAACAAGATTGAAAGGTCATAATTTAAGAACATGAGTACCATACCAAAGTTGGGTGTATCTGCTTCCCAGGTAAGGGATAGCTCTGAATAACACAATGAAGGTGACAAAGGGTCTATTCAAATTCCAACAACCCATGTTTGTATCAAATAAAAAGAACTAGAATTGTTAGAAGACGAAAAAAACATACTCCCTTCGTCCACCAAAAGTATGCTCACTTGCTTTATTTGTCTGTCCACTAAAGTATGCACATTTCTTTTATGGTCACAATAACTTTATTTTCAGCCTTTAACTAGCACTTAATTACACATGTCATTAACTTTACACTCACACACAATTACTTTATTCATTAATGAACCCCACAATATCCTATAATACCCTTACTTTATTTATTTTTTTCTTAAAACTTGTGTTAATTTGGTTTGAGCACACATTTTATAGACGGAGAGAGTAATTACATAAATATCCCTTCACATATTAAATAACTATTAATTCTAGAAAATAAATTCTCTCTCATATTATCTTTATATTTCTGCATTGTCTCTCCAATCTTCTTGATCCTTCCAATTTTCGTCGCTTGTCTACCCTTTTCTCTACTCATATTTCTTTTTTCCTATTATGCAGCTTAGACCAATATTTCAAGATTTACCTCTTGAAGATCATAAAAGATTGAAACTTAAGAACTCACACAAGTGTATATGAACTTGTATGCTAAAATAATAGTACACTAAGAATTTAGAGTGATTCGATCAAATTGATCTATCACCCACTATGAGAGCTTCATCTTTCACTATATCAGATTACACTAGACTTACAATTTCACTCACTTAAGAGATACAACATGATTTACCACACATCACTCTTGAAACACTTAAAATAAGCTAAGTATGAAAATACGATTTCTTCAAACTTCGAGGCCTTATAAGTAGAGCCAAGAGCCATGATCTGAACTGCTTCTTGATGTTCTTAATTTCTTGTTGAGTTAGCTTTTAGTTGTAACAAGAATTAGTTGAAACCGATCATCCATGTACAAGTTACACCTTGCTAAAGTATGCACTTTGAAACCAATTTTCTGCTAGTTAGTTATTTAATTAACTATTCATTTCATAACTAACTTTGCTTCTTGCTCTTTCAAGTTTTCATGGGCCGACCTCATGCACCCCTCTATCACTATTGGCACTTTACCATGCCACGTTTCCTTTTGATTGTAAGCTATACTCCTCACACTCTATGGGGAGTTCCATCTCCCATCTATTTCACACTTCTTATCGCTATCTTTTTATATTTTTTAATGGTTAATTGCAAAAAAAAAAAAAAAAAATCACGTGTTGATGATTAATTATAAACACATGGATTAGTGGTTGTTTTAATCTATTTATGAAATCATTAAATAATTACGTGTGATTGATTACCACCGTAAATGGTAAATATGAAAAATCGGGGTATAATCGAAGTGAATACGCGTATTGATTACGTACTACTTTCATATATATGTGTTTTTTTAGGTGTATGATATGTGTATGTGTATTTGCTAAGTATTTATGAATTTGAACTTATTTTATTCCATTTAATTTGAGGTATTTATACATACCACCAAGTAGGTGGTGGATTGTCTGTTGGGCTTCTATGCTTGCATGCATGATGTTGGGACAATGTCAGTTTTTAGTTGATCCCAAAGCCCCTGAAAAGATGAATTTGCCTAAGTGTTGTAATGTCAGGTTTAGTCTTGATAGGATTAGATCAGGTTAGAATATATTATATTCACAGGTACTCAGTGAGAGGGGAACTCATTGAAACCGATCAAGACTGCAAGCCTGAAGACACAGAGCACCATCACTGACCCTGAAGTTAGCTCTTCTAAGTTGGTTAGCTGAGAGTTAGGATGAAGAGCATGATCCTGAGATCATTGCTAACTCGTCAGTCCTGAAGGAGTCAGACTGCACTGAGTATTTGGGAAGACTTGGAGTAAGAGTCAAGCAAAGCAAAATGAATATCAGTGTCAAGCAAAATGGAACATGTGCTTCGAAGGATGAGGACAAACCTGAACTAAAAAAAGATAAGACTGAACCAAAGAATGAGTTCTAACATTCTCACCTACCTGAAGACGTGGACCAATCAGAGGAAGATGTACGGACCCTGACACAAGCCTAATCATTCCTGCACATTTCAACGGGTCTGCATTTAATGCACTTACCAAATCCATGCAAGTAGGCGGGTGCATGTTAGGATTATGGTTGTCGTGTCTCCTACAAGAAAGGTGTGAGATGACTATCTCTTCCAACGGATAGAATTCAAAATCATCTATAAATACAGAAGGTCTTGACCCAAACAAGGTTACGGGAAATTTCGAAGCCAAGAAATTACTCAGACTCACAAGCTTTCAAGCATTCAAAGAAGCACTCTAACCCTCTATAATTTCCCAAGTGTTTCTTCATTAGTCTAGAGTCATTCTGTATTTCAAAGAGCTTTCATATACATATCATAAGCTTAGAAGTGATAATTCAATCCTTAGCATAGCTTAGTCTTGTAAGTATTACCACACTTAATTAGAATCCAAGCCAAAACCAAAACCCTAAGCTGAGTCAGTGTTAGGTTTGTTGGTTAAGGTTGTTAGTGGTAAAGAGAGGACTATAACTCGTGTAATTCTAGGGATCACTGAGAGTTGATCATTGTGCACCTTAGCACGTTAAAAACAAGTCAATCCTTAAGGGATTCTCCTGTTAAATCAGGATCGTGGACGTAGGAGCTTTATTCTCTGAACCACGTTAAACTCTGAATTGTTACTGCTTTGATATTTGCTTAACTATTTTATCATTCATTCATTGCATACTTTGTCAGGCCTGAATTAATCAACCTGATTGCATAACTCAGCGCACTGCCCCTTTAACCACTGCTTCTTAAGTAAAGTAAAAACTCAGTTTTCAGAAAGCATTAACAAGTCTAAATCTTTCAAGGCTCACACATTCCGCACTCAGACATAATTAGATAGTTAGCCAACTGACTTGCTCCAGAGCTGTTAGTAGGTGTATTATCTAACCAGTGTCTAGAACCTAACTCTGAGTAGATGGACTCAATTTTGAAAAAGAATTGATATACATGTATTCCCCCTATACACGTATCTTAGACTTGCCCGGGACCAACACATAACATGTGTTATGTTTGACTATTTGACCTTATCTAAGATACAAATTAGTTACAAAGTCTTGTTAGCTTAATAAGCTCGTTCGTAGGGTTATTTGGCATGGAGCTCCTTGATGTTATTCATCTCTGCTCTTTAGTATAAGCTGCTCGATTCTCTTGAAGTCCTGCTTCACCCTGTTCGCTTAGCTTATTTAGCTCTTAGCTTTAATTTGATCAACTTGATAAAGTAGTTCTCACACTTAGAGTTGTTTGTCGGGTTGTTTTGGGAGTTGATCTATTGAGTTTCATGTGAGTTGGTCGTTCAGAAGTTGCTTGTGTGACGTAGCTATTCGTCAATGTTATCTTTAATTAATAATCTTGGTGGTTAATCCCTGTTGTGGGCCTTAATGTTTCTCACCTTGATAATAGGTCGTTCGTCTATCAACAATTGCACCCTAGCCTATTTTTATGTTGATCTGGCCGTGATGAAGTGCTGCCCGCACACGCATCTTTCCTAGACCACGTGCCTCTGAAATTGCATTATAACCTCTAAGTTTAGGATTTTAATTGGTTTACCCCATTTTTTGACACATCGGCCCCCAAGTTTCACCTTATTTATGGGTTTTACCCCATTTTTCCTCTTGATATAAAAGGGAAACTTGTCAAAATTTCTCATTTTTCCACCTTCGTCTTCAAGATTTTCTTTGCAAAATCTTTCGTTCGTTATAAATCTCGACGACTTCTCCTATTCAGGCCGCCATCTTTGCCATTGTTTCAAGGTAATTATCAGTTTTTTGTGCATTTCTTCATTGTTCTCTTCTTTTTTCCTTTTCAATTTCCAGTATCCTTTCAAAATCGTCGGGAAATTTTCGAAAAAACCACCATCATCGCCGCCACTATATTCACCGGATACCCCCATTAACCAGTATTAAGCCTTTAGAACCTTTTGATTTTCATGTCCTCTCACTCAAGTAGCGAGAATTTACATCAGAATCTGGAGATAAAGATTCTCGTCTTATTGCGGAATTCGGCATAACTTCTAGAGCAGACAAGATGCATTTCTTTCCAGAGTTCCGTACCATTTTTTAATCCGGCTATCACGGCCACAATCTTCGTGTCTTCGCTTAAACTCCCCTTCCAACAGCACTTTGTCAATCTTTTCTAGAAATGATCGATTTGATTTATCATCTGCCCATTTAAGGCCAGGTAATCGATATTTTTGGATAGAATATGATCTGGTTGTGGAGAAATGGGAGAGGAACCCTTTCCCTAGCTAAGCGAAGGAATGAATGGATGTCGACTGCATTGCAAAAAACTATTTATGCACCCAGTCCCCTAAAGTTAGGGAAAAATTTCGACATTGGGTAGCATCACTTGCCCCATTGAGTGTTGGGAAAAAAAGGGTGCCCGAATCTATTCGGGATGAAATTTAAATACAAATTTAAATCTAATTATTACTAGCATGAATTAATCCTAATTAATTCCAATAATAATTCCAACAACTAATTTTATCATCATGCATGCAGAAATAATTCACATAAAACTTATAGCGGAAAAACTAGGAATTTATGTAATCGCGTACCTCTCGTAGATATGGTCTTTGAGAATAACGGGACTAGCTCGATGATGCTATCAACCGAAAGACCTTCTCAAGTATACCCCTTTCACCTTGCTTGTTCACCGGTGGGAAGTGCTCACAAGAAATTTAATAATATAAGGGAGAAAGAAAAATAATTTTGCTCTGATTTTTCCAACACATGGAATTGTGAAACTGTAAACTGGAGATGAAATAATCAACTCATATTTATAGGGGAGAGGGGGCCGAAATATTCATGGAATAGGGGGGGAGAGAAATTTTTTTTCTTGGCCTCCAAGAAATCTTGAATATATCTCATATATTCTTCTCTCCATAATAAAATATTCCATAAAAATCTCTCCCTCCTAATATAAGTGTAATTTTAAAAAATTATGGTCCAAGATTACAAGATTTGGATTTTCTTGAATTTATGAGATAATCTTGTATTCCAAGAATACATATCTTCCATAATATCTTTCCAAAAAAATCATAAAAATCTTTTCTTTTCCATATCTAATATTTTCGAAAATAATCAAGAAAAATCAACAATAATATTTTCTTTTATTTTAATCACCTTATTATTATCGGGCTACTTAATGGGCTACTTGAAGGGTCTTTAGGAGAATTAAGATTGGACCTCCAATGGACTTCTGAATTTCAATATTGAGCTCCAATATAATTCAACCCATTAATATTAATTAGTACCACTAATAAATTAATATTGCACTATCCATCTTTATCCATATTACGATATTATGGGCTCCCGGTTATTATTTCCCACGTTTAAAATTATCTAGTCCATTAATTAATTAAGCTTCTGAATAGCTCTAAATTAATTAATATCTTTCACCTTGGAGTAAAAGACAGCTCAACATTATTATCCGTACCGAAGAAACTAATTCTTCACTTGCAAGATTTGGTACGATAAAATTTCTGAGCCCACCAAGGGGACAAATCACACGAGCCGTACTCGCACACGTTTCTCCGTATTAAATCTTAGCAACCGTCGTCTGATTAATATTACTGCCCAAGACACAAGGTTCAAATTCACGATGATTCTCACCCAACATGAATCAAAGCAGTAAATCAATAATCACTGTGGTCCAATTCTTCACATTTCAGAACAAAAGAATTTATCCTTGATGTAGGTCCTCTTCAACACATACTAAATGTGCTAGTGCAATCTCTTGGTCAAGACAGGCCAATCTGAGAATTACACATAGACCTTTCACGACAAATTGTTCAATTCCACCTGAGTCGTAAATTTGTACTTTCAGTTACAAGTAACCGTCAATGTGATCTTCTGTGATCGGGTATCACCATATTAACTACAATGTAACACGTACTACTTATAATGAACTGGTTGCAATAAATATTCAACATTCATTCATATCTAAAGCAAATGCGATAAAAGAAATATTCTCATAAATAAGTGTTTAATACATGAGTTATACAAAGTAAAAACATACTTTCACGTATGACTCCAACATTGAGATCATATAATCGGAATATTCGGTCAAGTAGACCCTGGGATCCGTTGTTCCCTCATATCAAATGCTATCGGGAAATTGGATCTTCTACTGAATTGGGGCCATCCAAATTATTGATGATAGTGGTGAGGAAGGTAGGTGGTCGCCTTGACGCCCATTTGAGAGTCTAATTGACTCTGCATACTCTCGATAATCTTCCTCATGGCTATCAACTCGTCCAGAGATGTCCCCTTGCTTGGAAGCTGTTCGACGAATAATGGTACGTGATCAGTTGCTCGTCGCAGTCACTCACTCGAAGGGGGCATCATCCCTATTAGCACAGGGCCTGCCCAGCCTCTCCAGTACACTGGGACGTGAGGTGTCATGGCTGGACTCGGCTGCTCGACTGGGAGTTGATTCTCCCTGGCTCTCATTTTTATCTTGCCTTTGACTCCTCGGGCTTGTGCACTGTCAGTCTTATTAAGCTACTCGTCCCTGGCTTTTCTAGGCCTTTGAGTTCCAACCGGATTTGGCATAGCCCGTGTTTGAGATAGGCCAGGTTGTTCATGTTGCTTCTGAAGAGCTCAAAACATGGCAATTGTGCGAGCAAGGTCCTCCAGATTTCGAGCCAGTGCCTCTAATTTTGGAGGTATATTTTTCTAACAACTGATGGCCCATTCATGTTCGCCAGTTTTTAGTCTCGAGCACACCGACCAGCCGAAGAGGCTCTGGTCGGCGGGGTTCTTATAGGATGATGAAAGAGTTGAGTTTCTCTTTATTGTGGCATCTTGCTATGTGTTTGTTTGAATCTTTATATCTTCAAATGAAGAACACCAAGAACACCTTTCCTTGAGTTTTTGAATAAAAGCTCAAGAACACCTTCAAATCTTCAAGTTTTCAACTTGAATTTCTTGAAGATTTCTTTTATAATCGCAGGTTCGACCCCCCTCTTATAGCGCCAATTTATTGATGATTGATTCTAATCGTGAGGATTAGCTGTTGTTTTTAATCTATTTAGAGAATCATCAAACAACTACGTGTGATTGATTACCACCATAAATGGTAAATAAGTAAGACTGAGGTAGAATTGGATGAACACGTGTATTGATTATGTATTTCTTTTGTATATGTGTATTTTTTAGGTGTATGAGTGTGTGCAAGTGTATTTGCTAAGTATTTGTGAATTTGGACTTAGTTTTATTTAATAAAATCAAGGTTTTTATACATACCACCAAGTAGGTGGTGACAAAACCTTTCAACTACCATGTGTGCATGCTTAACACGTGTTTTATTGACTTTCTTGACCTTAGCTATGTCTATTCTTATCTTCTAGACCTTTTTAGCTCGGAATTGCAAGTTGTTCGTCATGTTATCCTTCCCATTGATGAAGTTTAGCTTTGTTTTCCCTTTAGGCTGCTCGATTCTCTTTGAGCTGTTGTCCAACCTGCTCATTCATCCTTGTAGGTATTCAGACAATATCTAACTAACTTTTCATAGGTTGCTCGCTCATTGGAGTTGTTCGTCTAATGGTCTTGGGTTGTGTCTTGTCTATTCGTTTTATTAGAGTTGCTCATCATAGTGAGGTTGTGCGTCATTTTTCTTCTTTAACCTGTTTTAATTTGTAATCTTGGATTAAGGGCCTAATAGCTGTTCTCCGACCTATAGAGCTATTCGCCTATCATCATCACGAACTTTATGACTTTTATCAATTACAACATGAACTTTGTTTCTTTGCAACTTACTGCACCAACTTTATAAGTTTTACAATTACATATGATAGTTTTTCGTCAATAATTAAATGGCATGTTGTTGGATATGCCACATAAAGCCCATGTAAATGTCAACAAATAATATTATAATTTTTTATAATGAGAATAATGTCCTTAAAATATGTTTTAACTTTAAAAACATAACTAAAAAATGTATTTTAAAGACATTATTTTCATTTAAAAAATAGTTTTATTTGATGACATCTACGTGGATATATGTGTGATATTGCTGGTAGAGATGTCATTTAATATTGTCATATGTTTCAAATTGCAAAACTTATAAAGATGGTGCATCAAATTGTAAAGGAAAAAATTTCATGTTATAATTGATAAAAATCATAAAATTCGTGATTTTTTTTTCAATTAACCCATTTTTTTAAATACAAATATTTTCCTAGAGAACATTGAGAGGTGATTGGGATTAAACCTTGAGAATTCCGACGAATCTAATCGGGTCAGATTAAGGTCAGACCAAGCAAGACCAAATCAAGGCAACCATTTGGTTGAGCATTGATCAGGCGGGCTAACCGACCAGTAATCCCGCCGTTAAATCATAACAGTAGCAAGACCGTTTAGTCGAACCATGATTTCAACCTACTCTCTTTTCACGTCCTCATTCCCGTTTCTTTCGTTAGACTCAATGTAGAACTCTCATCTCATCACCAGGACAATGATCATATCCATCAACGTCGGAAATGATGTAGTAAGAGGAATGTCAATCACCCACCATGCCTGAATAATGCCACTGTATGGTTTTGGAACACATTCCAAGATCCTTTCACAAGAACCATGTCTTTCAAGAAATAATATACAAATATTACTCTATAAAATGAGATTTTTTACACAAGAACCATATCTCCCAAATCACTTTTCACCACCTTCAGGCTCTCTAACAAAAACTTTCCAACATATTTGCAAACTTCATAAATCTATTTATGGTTTGAAGCAAGCTCCACGTACTTGGTAGAATTCTTTACACCAGTTCCTATCTTCGACGAGGTTTACACGCACTAAGTCTTACGAGTCCCTCTTTGTGTACAATAAAGATACCATTACAATATATTTCCTAGTAATGTCAATGACTCATTCTTAGAGAAAATAATAGCTCGTTTCTACGTCATATTGTTACTGCATCGACAACTCACATTTCAGTAAACTATCTTCGTGACCTCTCGTACTCTCCTAGTGTTGAGGTACTTTGATCCTCCAGCTTCTATACTCTTGAACAATGAAAATACATCATTGGTTTTCTAGAAAATATAATAAAGTTAACGTCTAACCGGTGCAAACTCCTTTGGCATCAGAGGCTAACCTCTAATTTCATGATGATACGAAACCTGCTGATGTTGTTTTTTTACAATGGGGCACTTGAAATGGCTTCTTCACTATTTGAATGGTTCATGCATTCTTGGCATCAATATTTGTCGTTATTTTCTTTTATCACTAAATTGCATCACATGTCATATGTGTGTGACCCAAGGGTCACCCCTAGCATAGGACCCTCCGATACAAAAATGAATCCAGATCCAAAACTAAGACAATACACGAGAAATAAAATATAATACACGAGTCTCATTGCAAAGAATCTCAAATCATAATCTTTAAAATCTCAAAATAAACTCATGAATTCCTCGAATAAACAGTTTCCAAATCATTCTAGCCACATGTCTTTTCAAATTTAGCCTTTTGCAGCACATTTGCATTTGTCTTTTATATCTTTAGAATATTCTTCATTACCTTTTGTAATGTTAAAATAACATGTGTTGTTATCCAATTTATTCACCATTTATGTAGTAATTATAAAATTATAAGTCATATTAAAATATATTATCACTTTATAAGTAAAATGAATTGGCTATAGAAATTAATAAGATATGTAAATCATTTTAAAATCAATTAGTGATCAAAATTTATATAGTTTTTATGAATGGTTATCCCTAATCGATTATAATTTGATAGACATATTATTATATTTATTATAGCTTACTCTCACTCCTACAAATATAGTTCATCGTTTCCTAACATAACATTGCTAAAATTCTCTAGGTACTTGTAAATCCATGGATATGATATTAAAAAAAGTGTGGTGATCTTGTAAATAGTTGGTCCTAAAGTGGTGAAGGTCTAGAGGGGGGATGAATAGACCTTCAGTTTTAAAAACTTTTTGAAATAAAACTTAATTGTGCAGTTGTAGGTTTAGGAAACAAGTTTGCAGCTACAGACTTTTGAAACTTTGTAAAGTCTGTTAAAAATTTATTCAACGCAAAGCAAATTTTTAGAGTAGGTTTCTCACACTTTAGGAAGTGTATTGAAAAACCTAAATGTTGTGGAATTAAGTGTGTGTGTGTGTGTGTATTAATGAAAAATCAAATTATAAACTGAGATATACAACTGAGTGATTATGACAATCTACAGCTGTAACTTTTCAGTTTTTAACTTGTGCAATTTTTATGAACCTTTTTCAGAAAGAATGATGAATGTAACTGAATTAAATAATGCAATGAAAATATAAATACATAAATTAAATAACAAAATATATATAGTGGTTCAAAGGTGGTGTAATCCTTCTACATCCACTGTTACACTCTTGGGTGCCAAATCACTAAAGCAAGGTAAATCTTGCAATCACTTAGACGAAAATTATTCCCCCTAAGAACTGGATTACTCACTCAGACCTATCTAAACTTAAGTAAAAGTACAAACTCACTCAGAAAGTCACTCACTAAGATACACCTAAAAATTAAAAAAGACAATAGATCTACACAAGGTAGATTTACAATGGGGTTTATGTGAGGAACAACAACTAAATGATCTAGACAAATAACCTAACAACCTAGTCCTATACTTCTAGCAATGAAAGCACGAGACTCTTGGTAGCTGTAGGTTTGCTTGTGTAGAATGCTTGAAAGCTTGTGTATTGTTATTGTTTCCTCTGAAGCATCTCTCATATTTATAGGAGTCTTGGGGGTCTTTGAGCCGTTGAAGGGATATCAATTTTGAATTTGGGGTCACCTCCAGCTTTGACTTCAGCTAATTAAAGCTTCTTGTCTTGTTGTATAGTCCTTATTGTAGTACAAGTTGTCTTGTAGTGTTAGCTGCCAAATGGTCAACTAATCACTATAGACCTTGTGTCTACTGATTATAATTAATCTCCCTTAATGTTCTGATGTTATTCAAGCTTTGTGAGTAAGTGTACAAATAATACTACACTTAAACAAGCTTGATTAACAATATCATGAACACAAGCCTTCAGCTGTAGCTTTTGATTCTGTACTTGTGCGAACTTTTCAGTTGTAGGCTTTGTTCTTGAAATCTTCATCTGTGGACTTAGAAAAATTCTAAGTTTTTCTTCTCTTTGATTACTGAAATGTTAGTTTTGCACATTATACAATATAAAGATAATTTTAACATCATCAAAATAAAATAAAATGATTCTTAGAACAAAAATATCCTAACAAATATTCGATCTGAGCAAATAAGTTGTGGTTGCTATAGTTTTTAGTGTACCTCGTTTCAATGCAATATAACAATAATCAAAATATTTATGTATACCTTTACTGTTGCTTCTCAAATATAACACATCATGCGGCATATGCGCCTATAATAAGTCATAACCTAATTAATTTGACGCCTTGTGCTTTTTACATTGATGGTTGAATTTTACATTTATATATGTTATTATAAAAATGCATTATACGTGAATTTATGATATTATTTAATATGCATTTCTGGTGACCATCATAGCTAACTAACAAAAAAGTTGGATGCACTTAGGTATATGGTATATTCATCTAAGTTTGACTAAACTTTAACTGTGCCCAAAAAATATAGAAAATTATATTATCATAAATATTAGTTCATATAAAGAAAGTGATAAGTTCTTATAAAGATGCATATTAGTTTGTATGTTAAGCAATATTAACACTTTTCAATATATGATTAGGCGTGAAATTGTCATGATTCGTAGCTAGAAACGCCCTAATTTTGGTCGAGTTTATAGAGTATTTAGAGTCAATTGAGCATTATTTCTACACATTGATGAATTTGTCTCTTTGATGCTCATAGGTGAATAGAGGATGAAAAACGGAGTTCGTAGGACTTTGAATCGACTCAAACGGATGCCCGGATGAGAAGATATTGAAGAAATACGATTGGTATTAGTGCGGACGAGGAAAAGTATCACTTGGGAGGAGTTAGAAGTCACTCGAGTGACTAGGTCGAGCGCCACCGCTCGAGCGCATTGCTCGAGCGCCTAAACGTACAGAAACTTTCTTGCGCTCGAGCAGCTCGAGCGCCACCGCTCGAGCGAATCGCTCGAGCGCCCAAAACATACAGTGTGATATCAGCGCTCGACCAGCTCGAGCGGAACCGCTCGAGCGATTGTGTCATTCGAGCTACACTGCTCGAGCGGGACCGCTCGAGCGCCCGTGGATTTTTGCCTCCGGATGCGTATTTTCGGCCCATTAACTCCCGTTTCGACCCGTGCCTATATATACCTCTTCCAAACACGAAGATCAAATCCCCGACTTTTAGAAATAATTTTAGACTTAGTTTTTGGAGAGAAAGGAGACGAGCAAGCTTTACTTTTACGTTGTTGAGGTTTTTTATACGAATTCTAGTTTCTTTTCAATTCTTAGTTTCTTTTCATTAGTTCGTTACTTTGAACACGTTTAAATTTTGGTTTTAGTAATTCAATTTCAGTTCTTCGTATTTATTTTCTTTTAAAACCCTAGTTCATGTTTCGTATTTTCTTAGTGCAATTCATTATGTTTATGTTCGTTGTTTCTTCGTTTGCTTTTATGTTTGTCACAACCATGTCCGGCTAAAACCCTTGCATGCTTAGGTTAGGATGAACTCGTAGAAGTAGGATGTGGGTACATAATTAGGGTAGTTTGTGACGTTAGTTTTAATTCTCTTAGTTAATGAATTCTTATAATTAATCTGAACTTTACCTTTGAATTTAGTATGAAAGTGTTAGAGAGAGGACGACCGCATCACTCAATAACAACTAGTAGTCTTAACGAGAAGGTTTAGGAAAGGTTAATTCATTTACCGGTTTAGCGAAGGAGGACGACCGCATCACCTTAGTTAAATTAGGGTCTCATTAATTGAGCACAATCTATTAACTTGTTAGTAGATTAGTGAAGTCGAGTGTTAGGGTAAAGTATTAGGGTTTAGAATCTTGAGCTTTCACCTTGCATTCTTTTACTTAGGGTAATTCTTGTTTGTCACAGTTATTTTGATTATGTACCTGCTCCGTTAGTATACGTAGGGATTCCTATCCTAAGCATCACCATCTCTCATTAGAACACAACCCTTAGTTAATTTAATTGCTTTAGTATTTTAGTTTACTTAGTTTATTTCAGTCTTTTAATTAATTCTTTCAAAAAACCCAAAAACATTACACTGATATTAACTACGACGCGTAGATCTTCAGGGATCTATTCGCATGTACACCATCCCTTGGGTTCGATAATACTTGGTCCCTATACTTGCCCATACTACAGTGAACCCGTACTCTTGCGGGGTAGCTACTAGTAGAAGCTAGTGTAGTTCGCTTCAAGTCAATGGCGCCGTTGCCGGGGATGGCGTTGTATGCTTTTTGAATATGACTTGTAGATAGCTTAGTAGTTAGTAGTGGGTGATTTATTTTCTGTTTTTAATTTTATTTCCATTCATTGGGCAGTTGCGTTTTGATCCTTCTGCTAGTGTGTCAGGTTTATGAAAACACACTCACAAGGCAATACAAGCGAAGAGAGAATACCGTTGGACCCTGAGACAATAGCCAGAAGGAACCGAGCCTTCTTGAGAAGGATGAACGCTGCCGACTTAGGAAAGGAACCAATGGATATCAATAATGAGTTGGACGATGCTGCCAACGATTTCAATCAGGCAGTAGACCGAGTTGAAGGCACTGGAGTTAGTGGTAGCCAGAATCAAATTCCATTAGGGGATAGCCAGAGCCTAAACCCGGATACACAAAACGTAGGGAATCCAGCTCAGAACCTTGTCCATAATCCTCCTAACAACCCTGCTTACCCACAAAACCCAAATAACCCTTTCCACAACCCAGCATACCAACACTACCCATACCCACCTTATCCTTACCCACCATATCCATATCATCCACCTCCTGTCTACAACCAACCACCTGTTTACCAACCACCACCCCAACAAGTACCAGTACCTGCTGCTAATCCTCAACACGTTCCTCAGAACGTAGATCATAATATGGCGATTAGAGGGAGGTTTGCAGCGCAGCCACAGCGGTACTATGATGGAGTGGCTTTACCTCCTATTGAGGCGAACAACTTCTCGATATCACCAGGGATTTTAAAGCTGCTGACCGAGAATCAGTTCAAAGGGGTGATTGGGAAGGAGAATCCTCATACACACTTGAGGAGCTTTCTAATGATAGCCTTCACCTTCAATTACAATGGCATGTCTGAAGATGCCAAGAGGCTTAGGCTGTTCCCATTCTCATTGACGGGAATAGCCAAGGAGTGGTACGATAATACGCTCCCGCGGGGAGGTATTACCACTTGGGCCGAGCTCGAGCGTCTGTTCCTCGAGCGATTCTACCCTCCATCTAGGACGATCAAGGCTAGAATTGAGATCTCGTCCTTTCGCCAGAAGTCTGGAGAGGATTTACGCCAAGCGTGGGAGAGATACTCAAACATGCTAATAGAGTGCCCACAGCACGGGTACAACGAGGGAGACATTATGGCATTCTTCTATAGTGGTGCCAACAAGGCGGGGCAAGACCATTTAGACGCTTGTGCGGGTGGAGCATTCCTCAATCAAGGCATAGAGAGGTGTAGAGAGATCGTTGACAACATTGTCACGAATGCCGGTGCTTGGAGTGGAGATGCAGATTTTCAGAGAGTGCATCAGGTTGAGGAAGGTGAAGGAACGAGAAGGCTACTGATGGCCATGATGGAAAAGATCAACAACCTCGAGTTGGGGAAGAGTTTGGGTGGAGAGCATGCAGTAGAGAATGAGAAAGTAGACCAACCCAGTGGACAGCAAGAGGTAGCCAATTACATGGGAGGTCCATATTACAATCAGAATGGCTACCAAGGTGGGAACCAGTATGGAAGGCCTCCTTATGGCCAACCATTTGCACCTCCAGGCCCTCAGCCACTTCAAAATCAATGGAGGAACACACAAGGAGTTCAAGGAGGCCAGCAACCTCCTCAAAACACATGGAGGAAGAATGATAATTTTTCTTATGCTAACCCAAGAGCTGGTGTTACTGTTCCTGCAGGTGTTGATCCGGGGTCTAAACCTCCTGGTGGAGAAGGCGGTGCATCAACTGAGGAGATGTTGAGAGCGATCCTTCAGAAGGTGGAGGAAGGGAGCAAGCGGTTGTCATACTTGGAGTACGATGTGAAGGAGCTGCACAAGAAGGGTGATCATCGAGATCAAGAGCTCCAGAAAATGAACGTTGAGTGGACTAGAACTCAACAAAAGAACAATCGAAGGTTCACCTCTTTAGAGCTCCAGATGAGCCAGATTGCAAAATCAGTGAATAGAATGCCGGAGGGGAACCCGAAAGAGCAGTGCAAGGCGATCCAGCTAAGAAGTGGAACCAACTACGAAGGTCCTCAGATGCCTGCTGATTCTGAAACGCCCCAAGAAGAGATTGAACCTAAAGGAGATGAAGTTGAGAAGGGGAAAGACTTTGAGGAGATAGAGAGAGTTCCTAAGTGGAAAAAGGCAAAGGAAGCAAGAGAGAAAGTGAAAGAAACAGAAAGAGATGAATGGGGGGTACCCAAATCTGTGATACCCGTCCCATATCCACAGCGCTTCATGAAAAAGAAGCTTGATGAAAAATTTGCAAAATTTCTTGATGTTTTTAAACAATTGCATATTAATATTCCTTTTTATGATGCTTTGGAACAGATGCCGCATTATGCAAAGTTTCTGAAGGACTTGATTGCGAAAAGGCGACGAGTGGATGAGCCGAAGTTGGTGCAGCTGAACCACGAGGTGAGTGCATTAGTGCACAAGGCGCTTCCACCGAAGCTGAAGGATCCCGGGAGCTTCACCATTTTTTGTGACATTGGGAACGGGATCAAGAAGGGAGCGTTGTGCGACCTCGGGGCGAGCATAAATCTCATGCCGTTGTCGCTTTTCAAGAAGTTGGAAGGTGGTGAACTTCAACCCACAATGATGACGCTTCAACTAGCCGACCGGTCTATTACTCGACCTCAAGGTGTGGTTGAAGACGTCCTAGTGAGAGTTGGAGATCACATCTTTCCAGCCGACTTTGTAGTGCTAGAGATGGAGGAAGATGAGCACGTACCCCTGATCTTGGGAAGACCGTTCTTAGCTACGGCGGGGATGGTGCTAGACGTGGCAAACGGGAAGATCACGTTGAAGGTTGATGATCAAGAAGTGAAGATCTCCCTATATGAAGCCATGAAGCACCTGAAGGAGGACGAGAGCTTGTATTGCATGGATGCAATTGATCCTCGTGTTGAAGACACACTTTCTATCCCTAATCCTTCTCATATTCATGATATTGTTAGTCCTTCACCTGTTGAGTTAACCCATGAACATTATGTTCTTGATTATTTTGATAGGGATAAAGTGAAGAAGTTGAAGGATGAAGAGGTGAAGAAAGTGGACGTGGTCCAGCTAGAGGGAAAAGGAGGAGTTAAGAAGAAGAAGTCCAAACTCAAGAAACTGTTTAGTAAGACTCCTCCAGATAGAGGCAAGAAGGAGTTGAGACCCATAACACTTGGGAATGAGAAAAAAGCAAAAGGGCTCATGATGGTGGGGCATCAAGGAAAGGAGTTCAAACACCACTCTTATGAGAGTGGGAGAGGTAAATTTGAGTATGATGTCCCATAAGCTCCTTTGAGCTTGGTCCGGCATGAGGACCTTAAAAATAGCGCTGAATGGGAGGCAACCCATTTTTATTTGCTTTCATTTATTTTTAGTGTCTTTTTATATTATTAGGGAGTATTTTGAGTCGTATGTTTAACCTCGTACTTGAGAGTTTTATTTTGTAGGCTTGTCTCTAAAGGAGTAAAGGTATCATGGAGTTATTCAGATTGAAGGAACCAACTTGAGACAAGGGAATGTGCAAAGCTATTGAGAGAAATTGAATTATTTGGTTGAGGTAACCCACAACCCCAATCTTAGACCTCTAGCAAGGTCGAAGTTTGGGGGGGGGTGGAGTTTTTTATTTATTTTATGATTACATTGCACATACATGCATGCCCTTATCTTTGAGTTGAGTTTGATTGATTATTGGTTTGTTGAGATACTCCTTGGGGTAATTTTGGTTAGACTCGCTAGTGCATATTTCATGCCTATCAACCATTTTATGCTTGTTGATTGCTATCTTTGAGTATGACTTGATGAGTAGAGTGAGTGGTAAGGGTGAGTTAGAAATTCTTTTGTGTGAGTGTTTGAGTTTGAGTTGATTAGGGAGAGAACCCGTATGCTTGTGAATTTTTCTTTTGAGTACTTGTGTGATGAGAGTGAGAATGCACTAGGACTAGCATGGATGTGAAAGCCGTGAGCTTTTGAGCCTTATGAGATTTTTAATGCATGATTTAATCTCTTCGTTGTGAGTGAATCATCACCTTAGAGGATGCTAGAACTTGTGTGTGCTCTCTCTTCTTGATTGTGTCTAGTTTGATATGCCGAATAGGATCTTAGGCCATCTTTGATTTGATTAAGTCACTTAGCCAAAATTTTCCGTACCAATGACATTGATCCCTTGTTAGCCCCTTTGAGCCTAAAGCCTATTTTATTTGCTAGCACATATGAACACTATTCCAATTCCTAAGCCTTTTTATCCCAATTTGAGTGGAGAATAGGAAAGTGTGAATGTGAAGGGAGTGAATTGAGTGAAAAAGGAAAAGGTTGTTTGTTGAGTGAATATGAGAAGAAGGTGTGAATGAGATTTGAGTTGTGGGAAAGAAAAAAAAAATTGAGAATGAGCAAAAGAAAAAATGAGCTCATGTGTTTGTGCAAAAAAGAGAAAAAAAAAAAGTGAAGTGATTGAAAAAAAAAAATGAAAGGAGTTAGAAAAAAATTGAAGTGTTGAGAGAAGTGGAATTGAAAGAGTGTTGATTGAATATGTTTGAAGTAGTCTGTTCCTAATCTCGAAGTGCCAAAGTTTGATTTTCTATTCTCCATTCACTTTAGTCACTTTACCTTATATTGTTATCCCACCTGTCCAAAGAGCCTACATTACAACCTTGAGAAAAGTCCTTTTTGATTCGGCATTGATTTCTAGAGTATGGTCGGAGTTGAGAGTGCTTACAAGCCTATGACTGCCAATATGTGTGATTGATTGATTGATTGAGTGAGTCCCTTAAACACTGTTATACACTTGTGAGGGAGTGAAACACATCGTTGAGTGCACATCCAGGCTTGATCTTGGTGTTTCTTATTATTGTTGCATGAGTACGATAAAAGAAAGTGAGTGAGTATACGGGTGATTGACTTTTGAAGCTTGAGTTCATTTACTTGCATGATTTGATTCGTTGACTCATTCCTAACAATTTCACTTGACTTATTATTTCATTCCTTGAGGACAAGCAATATGGTAAGTTTGGGGGGGGGGGGGGTTGATTAGGCGTGAAATTGTCATGATTCGTAGCTAGAAACGCCCTAATTTTGGTCGAGTTTATAGAGTATTTAGAGTCAATTGAGCATTATTTCTACACATTGATGAATTTATCTCTTTGATGCTCATAGGTGAATAGAGGACGAAAAACTGAGTTCGTAGGACTTTGAATCGACTCAAACGGATGCCCGGATGAGAATATATTGAAGAAATACGATTGGTATTAGTGCGGACGAGGAAAAGTATCACTTGGGAGGAGTTAGAAGTCACTCGAGTGACTAGGTCGAGCGCCACCGCTCGAGCGCATTGCTCGAGCGCCTAAACGTACAGAAACTTTCTTGCGCTCGAGCAGCTCGAGCGCCACCGCTCGAGCGAATCGCTCGAGCGCCCAAAACATACAGTGTGATATCAGCGCTCGACCAGCTCGAGGGGAACCGCTCGAGCGATTGTGTCATTCGAGCTACACTGCTCGAGCGGGACCGCTCGAGCGCCCGTGGATTTTTGCCTCCGGATGCGTATTTTCGGCCCATTAACTCCCGTTTCGACCCGTGCCTATATATACCTCTTCCAAACACGAAGATCAAATCCCCGACTTTTAGAAATAATTTTAGACTTAGTTTTTGGAGAGGAAGGAGACGAGCAAGCTTTACTTTTACGTTGTTGAGGTTTTTTATACGAATTCTAGTTTCTTTTCAATTCTTAGTTTCTTTTCATTAGTTCGTTACTTTGAACACGTTTAAATTTTGGTTTTAGTAATTCAATTTCAGTTCTTCGTATTTATTTTCTTTTAAAACCCTAGTTCATGTTTCGTATTTTCTTAGTGCAATTCATTATGTTTATGTTCGTTGTTTCTTCGTTTGCTTTTATGTTTGTCACAACCATGTCCGGCTAAAACCCTTGCATGCTTAGGTTAGGATGAACTCGTAGAAGTAGGATGTGGGTACATAATTAGGGTAGTTTGTGACGTTAGTTTTAATTCTCTTAGTTAATGAATTCTTATAATTAATCTGAACTTTACCTTTGAATTTAGTATGAAAGTGTTAGAGAGAGGACGACCGCATCACTCAATAACAACTAGTAGTCTTAACGAGAAGGTTTAGGAAAGGTTAATTCATTTACCGGTTTAGCGAAGGAGGACGACCGCATCACCTTAGTTAAATTAGGGTCTCATTAATTGAGCACAATCTATTAACTTGTTAGTAGATTAGTGAAGTCGAGTGTTAGGGTAAAGTATTAGGGTTTAGAATCTTGAGCTTTCACCTTGCATTCTTTTACTTAGGGTAATTCTTGTTTGTCACAGTTATTTTGATTATGTACCTGCTCCGTTAGTATACGTAGGGATTCCTATCCTAAGCATCACCATCTCTCATTAGAACACAACCCTTAGTTAATTTAATTGCTTTAGTATTTTAGTTTACTTAGTTTATTTCAGTCTTTTAATTAATTCTTTCAAAAAACCCAAAAACATTACACTGATATTAACTACGACGCGTAGATCTTCAGGGATCTATTCGCATATACACCATCCCTTGGGTTCGATAATACTTGGTCCCTATACTTGCCCATACTACAGTGAACCCGTACTCTTGCGGGGTAGCTACTAGTAGAAGCTAGTGTAGTTCGCTTCAAGTCAATATACAATCTAATATTTTTCACTATACAAATTAATAGTTTTCCACCCACTTTTTTGTACTGACACGTGTCAATTGTGTTTAGTAATTTGGCTAAAAATGAGTGGAGTGACTCATGCACCAAGTGAACACTAGTGTTACTCTTGTGCTAATTGGATCATAAACGACATGCAATTTTGAAATTAAGGATTCATGAATCATGATACATTATTATTAGACCAATCATTATTTTTTTATCCTTTGTTAAACATTAGAAAAATAAGCTTGCAATTCTCTTGTATTTAAGGGTAAAAGATAAGTTTTTAGGATGAGAAATTTCATAAATTTATATTGTACATTTACATCATGAAAGCAGCAGAATAAAAATTAATTAAGTAGTGAGGATTGAAGGGTAGAACTCAGCAATTGTGCCAACAACTTTAGCCTTAGTATCTGGAAAATAGTGTGTTGCGTGCAACTCAATGATCCTACCATCTGAAGAAACTCCAACAGGATAATTAAGAAGATGCCCTGGCAAATCGCCTTCCATAGATTCTTTTGTATAAAGTTGCCAATTTTTTTCTGCAATTTGATTCACCATCTGAATGCACTCTAAACTTTCAGGATAAGAGAATACGTCGTCCATTAGCCCGAGATGCTCATACCACAAGGACATTCGAAACCCATGAATCACGCCCCTCGCCCGTTTCTTGCACGATAGATGATAAGGTTGGTATGCCCCCATCGCAATTTCTGAGTCTCTCCCACCATCCATGGATCGTTGGTTGATGTTTGCAGATCCTACGATTATGTACTCATCATCAACTGTCAAAAGAAACATTATATCTTTCTTGATCAGAAATTTAAGGCCCATGCATGAATAAAAATGGTGATCATACTTACCGATCATCATCTTGGAATGGACATAGATCATCCCTCTCCTGGATTCCTGAGCTCGTCTATAATACGAATTTAGCTCTGGTTTCTCCAATGGCTCGTATTCACCACTCTGTTTCATCTCCCTATTCCCAAGACAAAAGAATGTCAAATAGTCCATAGGGTTCGCTTCAATTCCTTTGGCTTTGAGGGCTTGTACAATGTCAACGTACATCATTTCCATAGTCCTCTTTTGCCAATTCAATATAGCTTGTACTGCTGTACTCTCTGGAAAACCCTCTGGCCACATTGGAATCACAATGTACACTCTAAACTCTTCCCCCGCTTCGATCTTACTTACAATTTTCAATGATAGTTCTTTTGGAATTAAGTGATTAGCCCCGACATCTTCGTCTTTGATATCATTTGAGTACCATGAAAAGGAACTTCCTAAAAAGTATTGATTTTCGATATAGATGAACGTGTTTGCTCTACGAATAGCATAAATATAGGCATCCTGAATGCTACGATCAATTATGTTATCCTTCCCGCTCACTAGGCCCGATCTAACTGCATCTTCGGGCGATTCAGGGAAGCCGAAGGCAGCCCCACCATCAATGGATCGGAACACTTGCACGTTCCATGTCTCTTGATCATCAGTGAACATAACGTATGATGGTGGAATGATGATGTCTTGAAGCTCTTGCAAAGGTAGAAGTAAGTCCATACCACCTTGTTTCCTCCACCTCTGTTCAAAGTTGTAAAGAACATCCCAAGCTGCAGGGCCCTCTACTTTGCAGTGTATGTCGTGCCATGGCTCTCTAGGCCCGCCTTTCTTGAGCGTCGCACCCTTACAATTTGCTTGATGGAAATCATCATGATGGGTGGTAGATAAAGTCCTGAAAATGGAGTGATCTTGTGCATCATATCTCCCATCACAAAGATCAATCCCTCCTACAAAGCTCATGATCCTCCTCCTAGTTTCATCTCCATTAGGCATCTTGTGATCAACGACCACAATCTTCTGATGGTGAGTGAACATCGTATCAATCTCTATATCTTGAATTATGCTACGCCCGTTGTCTGGATTGCGTGGACACAAGACGCAATGCACTTGACTGTTGACGAAATAACTCCGCGTATCTTCATCATGAGTAGCTAATAATCCGTCCTTTTTCAAGAACTTGTGAGAGGTTCTTTCATCCCAAACAAGCATTAATACTCTCACACCTTCATTTGCTTTCTTCTTAAGCAGTTCACCAAGAGTCATGTCCCCACCTGGCTTCGGCCTACTAACGTCTCGTACCAACGTGATCTTTGTGAACACGGACCATCCCGTTATGTAAATCAAATGCTTCGCATTTGAGATTGCATCATAAATATCCTCCCAACAACGTTGGGGCTTGTAGTAACCGCCGTTAGATAATGGAATCTTGGGCATGAAACTATCGGGCACATGGGCGTCTTGGTATAGAGTGACTTTACATCCTTTCCTTTGCGAGAAAAACGTGTAGGGAACACCGGGGAATTCTGGTGTTTTTAGGCCTCGAGACCAGCAACGTTCACGCGCGACGTGGTAGAATTGAAGTTTGACATGGATTTTGGAGGCCCCGTGTATGGGAGGATTTCAAGGTTTGTGTCGACTACATTGCCTTGAATGATTTGATCAACAGTTGTGTAAGCACTTCCAATGAGCTCTGTTCCGACGGGGTTGTCGACTTTGATGGTGAATACAAGTTCGGAGGCCATTGAGGATTTGATGAGTGTCGGTGTTCTACCAATCTTGTTCGCCCGACTCTTATTTTTTCCAAATCGATTGTCGCGTATAGTCGTGAAGCTGTCTTGTTGAAACCTGCTGCATCTTCGATGCCTTCTACTACCTTCATTATCACACACAAAACATAGAAATAGTTCATTAACTGAAAATTGTAGTAAGATAAATATTTAACTTTGATTCATCACACAACCTAACATTACATTTATCAAGTCACATATATAACAACTTAACTAAAAAAAAAAAAATACAAAAGGAAGAAAAATGAAATGGAGGGACCTACTCGGTATTGCATGACTAGCTACAAATTGCATAATTGGTTGGAGACACTTTTGAAATTTTGGTAAACTCATGCAAATTTTTTGGTTGTGAAATTTCCGATCAAGTGTGAAAATTGTAGCTCGATTAATTAGATCATAGCTTATGTGCCAACGTCGTCAGTCTTGTTAACTGTTCAAATCAAGAGGGCTCCACTTTAAGTATAAATAGTCAAAAAAAAAAAAAAAAAAATTCAAAGGAATGAGTTTATGAGAAGGGTTAAGACTATTTTCTTTGTGATTTTTGCTCAATTAATAATACCTCAAAATTCAAATCGTGTCCGTTACTCTTGATTGCATACACACGTTGATATTCATTGGACCAGATAAAACATGATTTTGATGGATGTATTTTAAAATAAAAATAAAAAATTGGATGTAATACATACGAAATTGATCATGTGTTCACCGATAGACATAAATTTATATGCTCACCGTAAATGTGATAATGACACGTAAGCAAGTGGTCAACTATTATTTTAATGACAAAGTAGACAAAAACTTGTATGAGACCACACAAATTAACATCTACCCCTACCAAAGTGTTAATGAGTCAATGCCCTAGTTGTTGGAGTTATACGTGAAAGTATGCTTTTACTTTGTATAACTCGTGTATCAAACACTCGATTTATGAGAATAATTCTTTTATCACATTTGTTTTAGATATAATTGAATGTTGAATTTCTATTGCAAACCGTTCAATATATAGTACATGTTACATTGTAGTTAATGTGGTGATACCCGATCACGGAAGACAACATTAACAGTTTACTTGTAACTAAACGTACAATTCACGACCCAGGTGGAATTGAACAATCCGCCGTGAATGGTCGATGTGTAAGGCTCAGATTGGTCTGTCTTGACTAAGAGATTGCACTAGCACATTTAGTATGTGTTGAAGAGGTCCTACAGCGAGGATAAATTCTTCTGTTCTGAAAGGTGAAGAATTAGACCTCAGTGGTTGTTGATTTCTTAATCTTCGTCACTTAAATAGGACCGTGTGTGCTTAATGGTTACTGCTTTGATTCATGTTGGGTGAGAATCATTGTGACTTCGAACTTTGTGTCTTGGGCAGTAATATTAATCATACGACGGTTGCTAAGATTTAATACGGAGAAACGCGTGCGAGTACGGCTCGTATGATTAGTCCCCTTGGTGGGCTCAGAAGTTTTATTGTACCAAATCTTGCAATTGAAGAATTAGTTTCTTCGGTACGAATAATAATGTTGAGCTGTCTTTACTCCAAGGTGAAAGACGTTAATTAATTTAGAGCTATTCAGAAGCTTAATTAATTAATGGACTTGATAATCTTAAACGCGGGAAATAATAACCGGGAGCCCATATTATCGTAATATGGATTAAGATGGATAGTGCAATATTAATTTATTAGTGGTAATAATTAATATTAATGGGCTGAATTATATTGGGGCTCAATATTGAAATTCAGAAGTCCATTAGGAGGTCCAATCTTAATTCTCCTTAAGGCCCCTCAAGTAGCCCATTAAGTAGCCCAATAATGATAAGGTGATTAAAATAAAAAGAAAATATATTGCTGATTTTTTCATGTTTTTTTCGAAAATAGTAATCAAGAAAAGAGAAGATTTTGTTGATTTTCTTGAAAAGATATTATGGAAGATATGTATTCTTGGAATATAAGAATATCTCATATATTCAAGAAGATCCAAATCTAAGGATCTCATATTGAAATTTTCGAAAATAATTAAGTTTAATAGGAGAGTGAGATTTTTGTGGAATATTTTATTATGGAGAAAAGAATATATGAGATATATTCAAGATTTCTTAGAGATTAAGAAAAGATTTTCTCTTGGCCATAAAATATACAATTTTCGTTCCTCTCACTATTATAAATAGGGGATGATTATTTCATCTCCAAGTACATAATTCCATGTGTTGGAAAAATCAAGAAGCATAGATATTTTTCTTTTTCCTTAGTTTATTAAATTGCTTGAAAGCGTCTCCCACCGGCGATCAAGTGAGGTGAAAAGGGAAATACTTGAGAAGGCTTTGGGTTGATAGAGCGAGATTACAAGTGTCCCGTATATCCAAAGGCCATTACTACGAGAGGTACGTTAATCGCATATTTACTTGTTTATTCCGCCTAGTTAAATATGTGAAATTAATTCAACATGCATGATGATAATTAGTTGTTGGAATTATTATTTGAATTAATTAGGATTAATTCATGCTAGTAATAATTGTATTTAAATTCGTATTTAAATTTCATCCCGAATAGATTCCGGGCACCCCTATTTTCCCAACAACTGGTATCAGAGCCACGGTTTCGGGCTCTGAATTTTAAATTGGAATTTAAATTGTTGAACATTAAATTGAAATTGGATAGTAGAATTGTTAGATCTTTTTTGCAGGTATCCAATTGTCATGGTTTTTAATGTTTTTAATTTCATGCGTGTAAAATAATTGTTTTTTAATTCGATTCGTTCGAATTCGTTTTTCTCGTGAGAAAATCCACGAGTAGATTAGTTGTTTTTATTTTGATTCGATCATTGTAATAGACTAGTCTAGATCTAGTATTTATTTTTTTGTAAAAATAAATTGTAACCGGATCGTGACGAAGAACGAAGAATTAAAAACGGCGTACCCGGACGACGCATACAAGCGTGGCGCGTGTATGGAGGTAAAATCATGCAAGGGGTGAAGAAAACGAGGTCGAACGGCGAAAAAAACGGCGCACAGGGGTGCACGGCGCACGCCGTGCGCAACGGGGGCACGGCGCCGCGCGCACGCGTGCGCGCGCCTCGGGACGCCTCGGGTGCGCTTTGGCGCGCCTCCGTGCAGCGCCTCGGGTGCGCCTCGGGGCTGCGCTTCGGCGCACCTCGGGCAGTTTTCCAGCGCTTCTCGGGCCGGGAAGCGCGCGGGCCCACTTCGTGGGCCGATGCGCGCTGTATCTCAGGCCGTGGAATTTTTTCGGTTCGTGTTTTTTTTTCGTGTGATTTTAAACGTCGTCCCGAACCCCAAACGATGCTGTTTTTGAAGAAGTGTTGCTGTTCGAGTGGGAGCACGTCGAGACGAACGTCGGAAAGCAACAAGGACGATTTTTCGCATCAAGACGTGAAGAAATTAAACCGTGACAATTGGATTCGAGTGCTCCAATGTGTTTAATTTTTGTTTTGATGGATGTTTTATTTCGTGCACTTATTATTATTTGTTAATATGTGTTTGCATGAATTTAATTGTCCAAGAAAAACCTTACTTTCGAAAATTACTAAGTATGTTTTTATAATCGCAATTTTATTCCGGATATTAAAATTGGATTATTTTGGCCTCCATAATTTATTTATTTGTGAAGTTCTTTTGGAATACATTTCCCCCTCGGATCGGCCAAAAGAACGGATTTCACATGAATAAATTCCGAAAGGATGATTGTGGATTATTACTAGTGGCGGTATTGACCCTCACCACGAGTGGCTTGCTCAAAGCGAAATAATAATCCTGTATTTAATTATGGTTATTACTTAGGCATAGGAAATTGATATTAACTTACTCCCCTCGGAGTCCCTGTCAATTTCTATTTGGTCAAAGTGGGAGCCAACTATTAATTTTGAATTAAGGATTTGTAACTTTTAAGTTTGTGATCCGCTTGAATGTATTTAAATGTATAGACCACCCCTCGTGGCGCATTTAAATGGTTTCGAGATGTTGGCTGATGCATGATTATATTGTTTTAAGGTTTCAATATAATTGATGTGATCGAATTATGTGATAATTTCATATTTTTCTAGATATTGATATGAATGTATGTTTTATTCTCATTTCATCATGTCGCAACCTTTTAATCCACTGTTTAATATACTTAAAGTTAATAAACTTTTTGGAGAGAATTATATCGATTGGAAATGTTTTTTTTAAATTTGTCCTTACTGCACGAAAACACAATTGGGTTATTTATGTTAATATACCCGGCAAGCCTAATGATAAGTCAAGCAATGGGAAGAGGCAGTTTATGATCGGAAGCGTGACAATGAATGAAGTGCATCATCTTGACATTTCTGTCTGAGGATTTGAGGCGCATTCATGAAGACATTGTATCCGCTGTTGAAATCATGGAACACCTTGAAGAGATGTTTTCACATCAGAATCCCATGACTAATCAGTTCACCAAACATGACTCGGTCAAGTTGGAAATGGTGGAAGGAACGCCCGTGAGGGAGCACGTTCTCGAGATAATGGCATACCTTAACAAGTTGGAAGTACTTGGTGCGGATTTTGATTGATTTCATATACCATTCCCTACCGAGAAGCTTTGAGTAGTTTCATCTGAACTGTCAGATGAATGAACGGACAAGTCGTTTGCCCGAGCTCTTGCAAGCTTTAGTTTCGGTGGAGGTGATAATGGAGCACCAGTCTAGTGCTATGGTGGCTAATGGTTCGTCTACCTCTTTTGGTCCCAAGGGAGGGAAAAAGAGGAAGAGAACCAAAGGCCGGATCCAAGCAAATCCAATTGTTGCGAAAGGCAAATGCAAAGGCAAGCATCGAAGGGGAAGTGTTTTAGTTGCGGTGAGAGAGGACAATGGAGGTCTGCCTGTTCCAAGCCTAAGAGGCTAGGAAAGTTAGGTAATTCACACACCTTAGTCGTCGAAACTTGTGAAGTGGCGTATACTGTCTATTCGTGGATAGTGGATACGAGAGCTACTGATCACATTTGTTTCATGGGTTTAAGCTAACCCGACGACTTAACGGAAGTGAGATCCCCATCACATCGGGCAATGCTACGAGAGTGGCAGCTGAAGCAGTGGGAGAAGTGCGCCTATCTTGTGAAGATAGAGTTATGGTCTTGAGAGACGTTCCTCATGTTCCTAGTTTAGAAAGAACTCAACCTTCAGTTTCTAAACTGTTTGAATAGATACTCAGTTTCTTTTAATAAGGATGTTATTATTGCTTGAAACGATGAGTTTATCCGTTCCGAAACTTTAATGGATGATCTTTATACCATTATTTGGGCACACCACTTACAAAATTGAATCTAATAACACATCGATTATTTCGAGTAATAAAAGAAAGCGTTCTTCGGAGATGAACGAAACACTTCTATGGCATCTTAAACTAGGTCATATTAATCTAAAGTGGATAGAGAGATTGGTGAAAGACGGATCCTTGGAATCATTTCAAGTCGAACTGTTTCCAACTTGTGAATCCTGTTTAGAGGGTAAAATGACCGAGAGGGCATTTGGAGCCAAGGGGAATAGAACCACGGAAGTGTTAGAACTTGTTCATACCGATATGTGTGGTTCAATGACGATCATAGCAAGAAGGGGTATGAGTAAATTGTCTTTTTCAATGATTACTCGAGATATGGATACATCTACCTTATGATGCATAGGGAAAGAAGTATCAAGTCTCTACGATTTGTTCGTGGAGGCGAATACCTTAGCAATGAATTCTTGAACTACCTATCGGAAGAAGGGATTGTATCCCTGTTGACCACATCGGGAACCCCTCAATAGAACGGTGTGGCGGAACGAAGGAGCCAGACTCTTTTAGAAATAGTCAGATCCATGATGAGTTATTCGGATTTACCCAAGTCGTTTTGGGGTAACGCCTTGGAAACAATGACTTATATTCTAAACTTGGTGCCATCCAAATCGGTTCCTAAAACCCCAATGGAATTGTGAACCGGAGCGCAAGCCCAGTCTAAGACACTTGCAGATTTGGGGTTGTCCGGCATACGTGCTAGACAAGGAAACCGGTAAATTCGATCCATGTTCGGAATTAAGGTTGTTTATAGGATATCCCATGGGAACGAAAGGGTGTATGTTCTATAGTCTCAAGGATTGAAAGACCGTGATTAGTTCGCACTTTAAATTCTTGGAGGAAGACTATATGAACAAAAGAAAGCCCAGAAGTGAGATTACCTTAGACGAGTTAAGAGGGCAAACTCCTATACCAAGTATACAAGATGATATACCACACGTCATACCTTCACAACCGGAACCCCGTCGTAGTAGGAGGATTGCAAGGCAACCCGAGAGATTCATGGGAATTGGAGAATCTTCGGATTTGATTCCCGGCGATGAATCAGACCCATGAACGTACGACGAGGCAATCCAAGACAAAGACGCGGAAGTGTGGCAAACCGCAATGGAAACCGAGGTGGGTTCGATGGATTATAATCAAGTGTGGGAGTTGGTTGATCCACCTAATGGGGTAGAGCCCATTGGATGCAAGTGGGTGTACAAGAGGAAAAGAGGACCGGACGGAAGGGTAGAGACCTTCAAAGCAAGGCTTGTGGCCTGTAGCTATGCTTAAGTCCATCCGTATTCTCTTGTCGATCGCTGCGCACTTAGATTACGAGATCTGGCAAATGGATGTCAAGACAGCTTTCCTTAACGGAAGTCTTGATGGGATCTATATGCAACAACCCAAAGGTTTCGTTGAAAAAGGCCAAGAGCACCTCGTATGCAAGCTTAAGAGATCCATTTTATGGACTTAAGCAAGCATCGCGTACTTGGAACCAGTGTTTTGATCAAGTTATTAAGTCTTATGGGTTTGTGATCAAAACAAGTTCAAAAGTTGTGTGTATAAAAGGTGTGACGGAACTGCGGTGGTATTCTTAGTATTATACGTAGACGATATTCTGCTCATTGGAAACAATGTAAAGGTATTGTCAGACGTAAGGGTATGGCTGTCAAATCAGTTTGATATGAAGGACTTAGGGAAAGCCGGTCACATCCTTGGGATCAAGTTCACTCGAGATCCAAGAGGAGGATGTTGGGTTTATCGCAAGTTTCATACAAAGCCACTGTTTTGAAGCATTTCAGCATGCAAGATTCCAAGAAAGGTTTTGTACCTTTTAGGCACGGAATCCATCTATCTAAAGAAATATGCCCTAAGACGCAAGTGGAGATAGATGACATGAAAGGCGTTCTGTACGTTTCGGACGTAGGAAGTCTTATGTATGCAATGTTGTGTACGAGACCGGATATCTGCTTTGCCGTGGGCATGATGGCAAGATATCAAAGTAACCCCGGGAAAGCACATTAGATTGCAATTAAATGCGTTCTTTAGTTTCTGAAAAGAACTTAGTATGGAATGCTGATTTAACAATCAGACAATCTAATTCCCATGGGATACACGGACTCAAATTTCCAATCAGACATAGACTCCAAAATACCTACCTCGGGTAGTGTATTTTGCATGGGAGAAGGAGCCATGACATGGAGAAGCGATTTGCAGAAATGCATCGCAGATTCGACCATGGAAACCGAATAAGTAGTTGCTTGTGAAGTGGCGAAAGAAGCGGTTTGGCTCAAGTACTTCTTAGTGGACTTGGACGTTGTTCCGAATTTGCCTGACAAGATAACTGTCTTTTGTGACAATGCCGGAGCAGTTGCAAATTCAAGGGAACCGAGAGCCCACAAGGCCAGCAAACACATTGAAAGAAAACACCATCTTATACGAGAAATCGTTAAGAGAGGAGATAAAGAGGTGGCAAAGATATGCGTCGGGGACAACCTAGTAAATCCATTCACAAAGGGTCTGCCTCTGAATACATTCGAGAGACATGTGGATGGAATGGGAGTCAAGACTATTGCCAATCTGCTTTAAGTATAAGTGGGAGGAATTATTAGGTTAGTGTAGGTTGACATGAGATGTCACGTAGAGCTACTACACTAAGACATGCGTGATGTATACTAAAAGCAGACTTTAAGTATAAGTGGGAGATTGTTGGAGTTATACGTGAAAGTATGCTTTTACTTTGTATAACTCGTGTATCAAACACTCGATTTATGAGAATAATTCTTTTATCACATTTGCTTTAGATATAATTGAATGTTGAATTTCTATTGCAAACCGTTCAATATATAGTACATGTTACATTGTAGTTAATGTGGTGATACCCGATCACGGAAGACAACATTAACAGTTTACTTGTAACTAAACGTACAATTCACGACCCAGGTGGAATTGAACAATCCGCCGTGAAAGGTCGATGTGTAAGGCTCAGATTGGTCTGTCTTGACTAAGAGATTGCACTAGCACATTTAGTATGTGTTGAAGAGGTCCTACAGCGAGGATAAATTCTTCTGTTCTGAAAGGTGAAGAATTAGACCTCAGTGGTTGTTGATTTCTTAATCTTCGTCACTTAAATAGGACCGTGTGTGCTTAATGGTTACTGCTTTGATTCATGTTGGGTGAGAATCATTGTGACTTCGAACTTTGTGTCTTGGGCAGTAATATTAATCATACGACGGTTGCTAAGATTTAATACGGAGAAACGCGTGCGAGTACGGCTCGTATGATTAGTCCCCTTGGTGGGCTCAGAAGTTTTATTGTACCAAATCTTGCAAGTGAAGAATTAGTTTCTTCGGTACGAATAATAATGTTGAGCTGTCTTTACTCCAAGGTGAAAGACGTTAATTAATTTAGAGCTATTCAGAAGCTTAATTAATTAATGGACTTGATAATCTTAAACGCGGGAAATAATAACCGGGAGCCCATATTATCGTAATATGGATTAAGATGGATAGTGCAATATTAATTTATTAGTGGTAATAATTAATATTAATGGGCTGAATTATATTGGGGCTCAATATTGAAATTCAGAAGTCCATTAGGAGGTCCAATCTTAATTCTCCTTAAGGCCCCTCAAGTAGCCCATTAAGTAGCCCAATAATGATAAGGTGATTAAAATAAAAAGAAAATATATTGCTGATTTTTTCATGTTTTTTTCGAAAATAGTAAATCAAGAAAAGAGAAGATTTTGTTGATTTTCTTGAAAAGATATTATGGAAGATATGTATTCTTGGAATACAAGAATATCTCATATATTCAAGAAGATCCAAATCTAAGGATCTCATATTGAAATTTTCGAAAATAATTAAGTTTAATAGGAGAGTGAGATTTTTGTGGAATATTTTATTATGGAGAAAAGAATATATGAGATATATTCAAGATTTCTTAGAGATTAAGAAAAGATTTTCTCTTGGCCATAAAATATACAATTTTCGTTCCTCTCACTATTATAAATAGGGGATGATTATTTCATCTCCAAGTACATAATTCCATGTGTTGGAAAAATCAAGAAGCATAGATATTTTTCTTTTTCCTTAGTTTATTAAATTGCTTGAAAGCGTCTCCCACCGGCGATCAAGTGAGGTGAAAAGGGAAATACTTGAGAAGGCTTTGGGTTGATAGAGCAAGATTACAAGTGTCCCGTATATCCAAAGGCCATTACTACGAGAGGTACGTTAATCGCATATTTACTTGTTTATTCCGCCTAGTTAAATATGTGAAATTAATTCAACATGCATGATGATAATTAGTTGTTGGAATTATTATTTGAATTAATTAGGATTAATTCATGCTAGTAATAATTGTATTTAAATTCGTATTTAAATTTCATCCCGAATAGATTCCGGGCACCCCTATTTTTCCAACACTAGTTACACCCATTCTCATTATCTCATACCATGAGACAGTCTAATACAAGACCTACTCGACAAAGTATTATATGAAAATAATTCATGATAAACTTATTATAAAATAATTTTAAAGTATCACTAATCTCATTAGAAGTATCATTAATCTGAGTCAGTGGTATTATATTGTAACTATTGTATATTTTCTTGAACTTAGATTAATGATACTCCTAATGAAATTAATGATATTTCTAATGAGATTAATGATATTTTAAAGTAGTTTCATGATAAACTTATCATGCATCATTTTCATATAAAACCTACTCTATTTTAATTGATTACTTAAATATGGTTAAGTATAGAATGAAAATGGTTGAAGGTATTAATTGTTTTCACTAAAGAGTATTAGTTGTTTTCGTTGAAGGGTATTAGTTGTTTTCGCTGAAGAGTATCAGTTGTTTAATGAAAACAAACTAAGATTTTTTCAATGAAAATCACTTATTCAGTGAAAGCAACTAAAACTTTTTAGTGAATACAACTAATACTCTTCAATGGTTCATATATGAACCAATTTCACTCTATACATCCTTCTTAAATATATTTATGTGTCATTTACACACACACATATATATATATATATGATCATTTCGGTAATATATAACTGCCTATATATATACCTTATGATAAAGCTAGAATTATGTTTCCAGTAGTTTGAATTTGTTTATGTATGTACCCATACACCATACGTAAAGGCTACTCCAAGTAGAAGAAATTTAGCCTGATTAAACGATCATCACATATTTTGGTCAAAGACAAAATTTAAGTCGTTTACGAGTATTTTTATTAAGAGTAATTCTTGTATGAGACCGTCTCATAATATGAGACCAATAATATTTGATCCACTTTTAATTTAAAATGTGTCACTTGTTAATTAAAAAGTTGTCACTTTTAAAAAGTGATAAGGTTTAAAAAAAAAAGTGATAATATTTTTTTATTAAAAGTGACTTATCACTTTTCTTTAAAAATATTATCACATTTTATGATAATCCTATCACTTTTTTTAATTTGATCGGTCTCATATTATGAGACGGTCTCACACAAGTTTTTGCCTTTTATTAAAGAATCACATCAAGCAACTCAAATTTCAGTCAAATGATAATATATACTTCCTTAGTCCCCGAGTAAACTTCCCACTTTTCTTTTCGGGCGGTTCTCCAGTAAACTTCTCATTCCATAAATGGCAAAAATAACACTTTATTACATATAACCTTTAACCTTCAAATTCACACAATATTACCAAAGTGTCACTCATTCAATTCACTTTTCAACACTACTCATTACTTTATCCCAAAAGTCTACATGTGACTCACTATATATTAATAAACAAATACATTTTCTTAAACCATTCAATAAAAAGAAGTGAGAAGAAAGCTCGGGGACAGAGGGAGTAGTTAATAATAATAATCAAGATCAAATATGCAGAAGTATTTAAAGAGAAATATATATATATAATTAATTAGTTTCATCGTAAAACTTGTTTGCATATTGTTTGTATTTTCAAATAATTAAGTTGTTTCATTAAACTATATTACTTTGATAGTAATATTTATATAATAAAAACAACTAATACTGTTTTAAATTGCACAGTAAAACTGGTTTACAAGAGATTTACTTGTACTAAAAACATAGCGCGCGCCTGTGTTATAATTCTACTATGGGTGAACCTTAACTTCATATAGATAAAGATTGAAAAAATTATTAAGCTAATTGTAGAAAATTAAATTCCATTGCAGCACATATATAACAATTTAAAAACAATCATCGCTATAATAATTCATTTAAAGATTAAAAAAATAAAATAAGAAGTGATAAATCAGTAAATTAGAGGGAAATATATACCTTATGAAAAATTTTGGAAAGAAGTCCATGGTGGAGATGATCAATGTCATATATAGTTACATGGAGAACCCCATGTAGTAAAACCCGTGTCATCTTCTTTCTTCTCACTCCTCTTTTTATGATTAATTGCACCCAGGGTCGAGTATTTGTAGAAGACAATTGGACAAATAATATACTTCAAGTTGTAATACATCTAAATATATATAATATTGAAATTTTATGGAAGATTAAATATTGACGCGTAGTTGACATTCATCTCTTCATGTGAATTGAGATATAAAAGATGACACACCTTTGGGAGAGGATAGTTGTAATTATAGTATAGTTTTAATTTGTAGTAGGAACTCTATAAGTATGATAAATAGAGAAAAAAATTAGTATTGGGTAATTATGCTTAGCAGCCTGCGACCAACTTTTTTTCCTAATCACATGGGGTAGCATTAAAAAAACTCAAGTTGGACTAAAATATTTAATTTGTTGACAAGGGGAAAAATGCTCCTTGCAATATTGCCTTTTCTTATCCATTTTTAATTAATTAATGGCAAATTCTAGGGTGCATCCAAGTGCATGCACTTGGATTTTAAGCTCCATTTTGACTTCAAATTTAATTTTTTTAAAATACACACAAACACACCGAACTTTGTGTTTTTTTCTTTTCAGTTGGGGTATTACTGATGTCTTCTAGGAGTATTATTGGTTACTTCTTGGGGTATTGCTGATTTCTTATTGAGGTATTTTTTCAAAAGAATCCCACTACTCAAACTAGGGTTGTAAACGAATCAAACTATTTTGGTTCGATTTGGTATTTATATTCGAGATTTTATAATTCGAATTCGAGTATAAATAATTTTTTTGATTCGATTAATTATCAAATACAAATACAAATACAAATACAAATACAAATACTATGATATTTGATTCGATATTCGTAAATATTCGAGTAAATATTCAGTTAAATATATAATTACATAATTATATAATAATAGTGATAACAAATATAATTATTTATAAATTTAAGTCCATTATAATTATTTTAAGGATATTAACCTTTATAACTTCATCAATAAGTGAGCGTTTAGGCAATTCTTAATTAAATATTTTGATTAAAAAATATTTAATGTAATTTAATTATTAAAAACTTAACAAATTAAAAAAGAATTGCAGGTCAACACTCTTAATTTGATTATTCAAGTGTTTTTTCCATGAATTTGATAATTAATTTTTTTTTTCCATTTACTTACTTGATTATGTTATGCAAATTTTAAGTTTATAGCTTGTTTGTGAATTCAAACAATTTGACAATTTTGAAATGAATATTTGAATATTGACAAAGTATTATGTGAATAGTAATCATGATAACTATTACCGTGAACAACGAATTACTAATATTTCACAAAGTGGTGTAACTCAAGTGGTTAAAATCTCACTACCTATGATACAAAGGTTATGAATTCAAGTCACAACTTTATCTATAAAAAAAATACTAATACCTTATGTTGAAACAACTAATATCTTTAGTGAGAATAACTAATACCACTTCAACTAATATCTTTAATAAAAACAACTAAATACCCTTTGGAGCTGATAACTTTAGTACAATTCACTGATACTTTTAGTTTAATTTACCAATACCCTTCAAACAAGTTTCATTATGAATATTGTTCACATAATACGAGTCGGGAACTTACACCACAAAAAAAATATAAAATTGCCTACAAAAATTGCTAATATGGCTACGAAATTTCCAACAACAAAATTTGTAGTGAGGATTACCGACGAATTACCTAAATAAATTTATACTTGTATAGACATCTTTATTCCCCACCTACAAAAAAATTTGTCTACGGAAATTCCGTAGGCAAATTGTGTTGTAGATAAAATTTTGTAGGCAAATGACTTGTAGGTAATAAAAAAATACCTAGAGATTTTATTTCGTAGACAAATTAATTCCGTAGGCAAGTTGTTTTTATATAGGTTGAGAAATGTAGAAGCTTTCATAATTAGAAAATTTTATAGGTAAATCGTAGATAATCCTTACTACGAACATTTTTGTTGAAAATTTTTTGTAGGCAATTTTAATTTTATAGGAAATTCTTTATTTTTTTTTATAGTGTTACGAGTTAGAAGATGATATTTCTATTTCCGTGTGCATATTCATCCATCTAAAATTTATAATACATTTTTTAATTAATGTACATAAAAAATTAAATTGAATATGAAATATTTATATATAATTGCAATCACGTGCGTGCCATGTTAATCCCCAACGACCACATGCACTAATGTTCAAGCATTAGGCTGGGTCAGATAAAGTGAAACAATGGAATTGTTGTATTGACTTCAAGTGAAGACAGCGTATCCGACACTGACAAGGCCGCATTCCAAAAAATGTAGGTGAACTTATTAATGGTCTGGATCCAAATGTGATTCTCTTCAACGGTAACATTTGAATCCACACCATAAATACAAACTCATAGCTGCATGTTCAAGTGTGTAAAAAGAGAAAATCAACACCTACGAGCTGTGAGGGTGTGAGAAATTTAGTGCAGTTCAAAGGGAGGTATAAGGAGCCACATCTTACACCTAGGACACTAACCATTTGGGTCTTCACATATATTCATTGAGTGTCCAGCTTGTAACTCTTAGCTTAGAGAGGTTTTCCCAATCTTAACTTGAGGCTAACACTTTGTAAGGGAAAATCTCACCTAGTTGGAGAATCCCAAACTGAAACCAAAACCCTCTTTGTCAGGTTTGTTGGTTGAAGTTGTTTAGTGAGTTAGGAAGGAAGTAAGCAGTGTCAGTAGTTGTATTGATTTGGGTGTACTTTGGCACGTTAAAAACAAGTCAATCCTTAGTGCAATCTCCTGTTAAATCAGGGTAGTGGACGTAGGAGCTTGAGTCTCTGAACCACTTTAAACTGAGTGTGATTTATTGCTTAAGTACCTGCTAATTGGTTTGTATCGTGTGCTCACTGAGAGTATCATTCTTAAAGAAGGTTTTAGCTATGTGTTTTGGTCAGGGAGAACCAATCTCACTGACAGGCTTAAGTAAGCACTCGAGAGTTCAGTCTCTCGAGTCACTGCTTTGTTGAGAGTCTGAGCCCACAAGTCAATTGTCACTGACTTGAGAGCTCTGACTCTCATCAATGCAATGACTTGAGTGTCCCGCACTAAACTAATTGAGAAAAAAATTGGTATTATCTCCTAAATTCCCATTTTGCCTTTGAAAGTCTATTTACCGGGACCATCAATTGGTATCAGAGCGGGTTGTTCACATGACCACTGATCCAGTTTTGTTAAGAAAAATGGTCAACCGAACAGATCTTAAATATTTTAAAATTATGGAAATTTCTGCAGATTTCAAACTATTACTTGTGGAACTAACATCGATCTTGTAAAAGAAAATCTTCAGCATTAGAGGTTTTGGAATCATCAAAAAGGGGGAAATTGTTGGGATATATTAGTTTTGATGATTTTTCCAAAACCACATGTAATAGGTTTGAATCAGTCAGGATTATACTTTTTAGTTTCAGGTCAGGCTAAGTTGTTTCTCAGTTAAACATGTTATCAGTGGAGGAAAAACTCAGCTGAGGGGGAACTCATTGACATAGCCTGAGGAAGTCAAGATGACATCACAAGAGAGATAGACTGAAGCCAAGTCAGAAGACCTGAACCTGAAGAGAAGCCTGAAGGATGTCCCACTGAGTATAAACCTAACTATTCTAAGCTAAGTCAGTGGATTACTCAGTGAAGAGCATGATCAGGAGGATCAGTTTTGTACCAAGTAGGCTCTGAAGAAAGCCAGGCTACTGTGGTCAGGGAAGTTTGTCATTCAGCCTTATGAGAAACTTCTTGGAAAGATCTTCAACAGTCTTCTGAAGGACAACTACACTGAAGACAGTTGTGTCTACTGAAGATCATCAAGTCAGTGAAGAATAAGCCATCTGAAGTCGGTGTGCCCTGATCAAGCCCACTGAACCAAAGAGCCGTTGGATTTAGGAGCTTTAGTCTCTGAACCACTTTAAACTGAGTGTGATTTATTGCTTAAGTACCTGCTAACTGGTTTGTATCGTGTGCTCACTGAGAGTATCATTCTTAAATAAGGTTTTAGCTAAGTGTTTTGGTCAGGGAGAACCAATCTCACTGACAGGCTTAAGCAAGCACTCGAGAGTTCAGTCTCTCGAGTCACTGCTATGTAAAGAGCCTGAGCTCACAACTCAATTGTCACTGACTTGAGAGCTCTGACTCTCAGCAGTGCAGTGACTTGAGTGTCCCGCACTGAACTCATTGAGAATTTTTTTTTTGGTATAATCTCCTAAATTCCCATTTTACCTTTGAAAGTCTTTTTACCGGGACCATCACAGCATTATCCTTACACAACTTTTGTGTTGAACTCATAGGAGTTCTCATTGATTTTGCAATTTCAAGTCCAAACCTCTTAACAAGATTCTTTGCATACTTGCTTTGTGAAAAGAAAATACCGTCTCTGTCTTGTTTAATCTGAAGACTTAAGAAAAAATTTAAGTCTCCAACCATTGACATTTTAAAAGTGGTTGTCATTTCCTTTACAAAAAGATCAATCATTTTATCACTTGTAGAACCAAACACAATATCATCAACATAGATTTGGGCAATCATGATGTTATTTTCAGTTTGTTTGATAAATAAGGTCCTATCAGCCACACCTCTAATGAAACCAAAATTAACAAGAAAATCTGTTAACCTTCCATACCAGGCTCTAGGAGCTTATTTGAGACCATATAAGGCTTTGTTCAATTTATACACATAGTCTGGAAAGTCAGGATTTTCAAATCCTTTTGGTTGTTCCACATAGGCTTCTTCAATCAAAATTCCATTCAGAAAAATGGCTTTAACATCCATTGATGTAACTTAATATCCAAAAAGCAAGCAATAGCAAGCAACAGCCTTATAGATTCAATTCTAGCAACTGGAGCAAAAGTTTCATCAAAATAAATTCCTTCTACCCGAGTGTATCCTTGAGCTACTAATCTAGCTTTGTTTCTAACAATATTACCAGATTCATCAGTTTTGTTTTTGAAAATCCATTTAGTCCCTATGACATTTGTATGTTCTGGCCTAGGTACTAAAGTCCAAACATTATTTCTCTCAAACTGATTTAATTCCTCATGCATGGCATTAATCCAGTTCTCATCTTTCAAAGCTTCAATCACATTTTTAGGCTCAATTAGGGAATGATAACACTCATAACTTACCTTGTTGCAGATGGAAGACATACAGATAGTTCTTACCAGATTGCTTACAATACCCATTCTTCTTCTTGTCTGAACTCCAGAATGTTTTTCTCCAATGATTTGTTCTACAGGATGATCTTTAATTATCCTGGTAGATGAAACTTTGTTGTACTCAAGTGAATTCCCATGACATTCTGATTTTTCAGGTGTTGTTTTAGTTGTTGGAACATTTTGAACGACATCTTTACTCTGACCAGAATCTGAAGAGTTCATTGGTACATCAATAAGTCCAGTAACATCATCTTCGATGGTTGGATCTGCAAGACTAGCATTGTCATAAAAAAAACCACATTAATAGATTCTTGCACAGTATCAGTCCTTAAATTATAGATTCTATATGCTTTGCTATTTCTAGAATAACCAAGAAAGAATCCTTATTCACTTTTTGAATCGAACTTGAACTTGTGCAACTGTTCTCTATCATTCAAAATATAACAAACACATGAAAATACTTAACATTTGGTTTTTTGTTATTCAGTATTTTATAAGAGGTTTTTGTGGTTCCTGATCTCAGGTAGACTCTGTTAGAAATGTGACATGCAGTGTTAAGAGCTTCAACCCAAAATCTTTTTGAAAGATACTTTGATACTAACATGACCCTTGCCATCTCTTGTAGAGTTTCATTCATTCTTTCAGCAACTCCATTTTGCTGTGGTGTTTTTAGTGAGAAAAATTCTTGTAAGATACCTTTGTCTTCACAAAATTTTGTAAAGTCACTATTTTCAAATTCTCTTCCATGATCAGACCTAATTTTCTTGATCTTTGAATTGAAAATATTTTTAAATTTCTTATATAGATTTTTAAACACAGAGAATGTTTCAGATTTTTCCTTAAGAAATTCAATCCAAGTGTATCTTGAATAGTCATCAACCAAAATAAAAGAATATATTTTCCCACCTATACGCTCAGTTTCCATTGGACCCATAAGATCCATATGAAGGAGTTCAAAATAATTTTGTGTAGAACAATTTGTCAACATTTTATGTGACATTCTGACTTGCTTACCTTTTTGGCAAGGACCACACACCTTTACCTGTTCAGCTGTAATTTAGGAAATCCATTTACAACACCTGTCTTAATTAATTTTAATATATTCAGATAATGTGTATGCCCAAGTTTTTTATGCCACATAAAACTCTCATCGGATTTCACATTGTTATACGTTTATGTGGTATCAATAACATATCAATTATCCACAGATCTATGACCAACCATAAGACATTCACCTTTTTCATTTTTCACATAGCATGAATTCTTATCAAAGTCCACATGTAGGCCATCATCACATAATTGGCTTATACTAATCAAATTAGCAATCAATTCATCAACATGCAACACATTTGTCAGTTTAGGGAATCCTGGAACATTTAAAGTACCCTTAACAATGACTGCACTTCTAGTACCACCTCCAAAAATCACATGACCATCGGCATCTAATCTATAATCAGTTAAAAAATCAATCATATGCCTAGAACTACCACTGTCAAAATACTAAGAACCGGGTGCATGAGCTTTTAATGAAGTATGCACAATATTACAACTTTTAGACTTACTGACCCAATTAGTTTTTGGAAAATGTTCTTTTAATTGAGGTGACAAATTTGGTGACACATATTTAGCATTCAAATCTATTTTCAATTTCCAGCAGTAAGGTTTAATATGCCCCTTTTTATAGAAGTAATGACATAAAAAATCACTTGATTTTTCAAACAATTTATTTGCAGAGTCAAGAGTATTGATTATAGAATCTGCTCCTGTCTTTACAAATTTAACTGGTTCATTACTAGCTTTAGACTTTTCAGAAGAACCAACATATCCAAGACCTTTTCTACCATAATTACTAGGTACCAAGGCATTGTCCAGAATTTCAGTGCCTCTGGTAAATTTTTTAAAGTTCAAGGTTGAACCTCTAAGCTCTTCTTTCACTTTCTCAAGCTCCATATCCTTACTGAGAATTACTTCGAGCTTGGTTAAGGTATCTCTCAAATCAGAATTTTCTAAAGTCATTGACTTAAGAATTTGTGATTGAGATTCAATCTCCTTGATGTTTTCTTGATATAGGATACAACCAGTTTTATCCAGTAAGGAAGTACCTGTCTCCACAAAAGAACTTGTAAAACAACTCACATTTGGACTGTTATTATCAGATGTTTTGACTAATGATGAAACATTTGTGTCAACATCTGTCTAATAGTCATCCAGATGGTCATCAAGAGTATCATCATATACAAATCTAGCAGAGAAAGCACATTCTTCATTTTTCTCAGACTCATTTTCATCCTCTCATTCATCACTCAAAGTAGCATTAAAGTCCAGTTTCTTTCTTAGCGAGGTGTTAGCACATTCATTTGCATGGTGACCAAAACCAGTACAAGCATCACATCTTACTGACTTTCTATACTCAGGATCATACCTAGGTTTGCTACTACTACTACCCGATTTTCTATTTTGATTAAATCTATTTATTCTTTCAGGTATTTGTTGATTATTGTTAATTTCTACTTTTGGTTGAATTTTGCCTTTTAACCTATTAGCCATGTTCTTTAAAAAAGACTTAAACTGATTTGTTAGAAAAGCAATGTCCTCAGAATTGTCATCACATAAATCAACACATTCAGAATCATAATCAACTTAAGTTACAAATGAAGGTTTTTTAATTTTTGAAGAAGTTTCACCTTTAAAAACAGATACCTTTTTATCAGATGAATCATTCTTTTGATTAAGGTTCATTTCATAGGTTTTTAGAATACTTATCAATTCATTTTGACTCATAGTATCAGTATCCTTAGCTTCTTCTATTGCACTTATTTTAGCATCAAAATGTTTTGGAACAGTTCTTAGAATTTTATGAATTAACCTGGTATTCGAAATTGGATCACCTAGAGAGTTAGATTCATTGGCAATCTCAGAAAGCCTCTCGTTGTCGGCAGAGATAATTTCATCTTCTCTCATCTTGATGTTCTCGAACTTGGTGCCCAACATTTATAATTCTGTTCTACGAACACTCTCAGATCCTTCACAATGCTCTTGCAAGCGATCCCAAGCATCCTTTGCAGATATACAATTCGAAATTAGTTTGAACATAGATACATCAACTGATGTAAAAATGGCGTTCAAAGCTTTCGAATTGTAACTGGCTACGTTTACTTCATCATTGGTCCAATCCCGCTCACGTTTGACTCGTGCTTCATTGTCCTCATCGGCTGGAGTTCTGGGTTGAGTCCATCCAGACAGTACACTCCTCCATGCTCATTCATCAAGGGATTTAATATACATTTGCATCTTCGATTTCCAATATGCATATTTCGATCCATCTAGAATCGGAGGTTTTAAAGCGGGGGTAAGTGGATATTCCATTGCAAATGAAATTTACACACTTAAAGACACAGAATCTAACTAAGTATATCTAGTTATAGCTCTGGTGCCAATTGAAAGGCGTGCGATTGTTTTCCCAGAATGTTGTCGATTGTGTTGAACATAAAAGACAACATACACAGTGGAAGACTTTGAAAAACTGAAAATAAAATTTGCAAACGGGATAACAAAACTTTATCATAGATTATTATTGAATAATCTATGATGCCTCATGGCGAAACTTCACTATAACGAGTAGTGATACAGAGACAAAGTAAATACCAACTATAGAAATTTACATCAAGATCATATACCCTAGGTATACAATAAAAAACCTATAATCCTAACAGTGTAAACCAAATAACCTACTCAAAGGTTGAAACAAAACACTTCTAGGATTACAAAGGAGAGAACTGAAATAACTACGCTCTATATGTAAAATAGGTATCTCGAACTCTTCACTTGAAAGTGTCTCATGCGTATGGTATTTATAGACTTCATTCCTTGCATGTGAACACAGAAATCATGGTTTCCCATGATGTAAAAACCGTCCAACACTAAGTCTCCATGATCTTGATAACCGCCAATGTTGTAGCTTCAAATAACTCACTCTAAACTGCAACTGCCTGACCTGGTAACCGCCACGTCTTCGTTCTGCATGTTTAGATATTAAAGACAACATTGCAACATTCAGAGTTAGTGTTAGGAGAAAGGGATAAATCTGATGTTGTAGAAAATGTTGTAACATTCTTGACAACATTGACCTGACACCAACATCTTGGTTTACAATGTATTCCCGGTAGACTTTAAGTATAAGTGGGAGAATCGATATATCTTTATGTGTATACTAAAAGTTTAGGTTTAGTATAAGTGGGAGATTGTTGGTGTATACCGTAAAGTAAACTTTTATCGGGCTTTCATGGATATATTAGATTTCCTTATTATCTTAAATAAATAGTTTTTCACATTATTGCGTTCTTATGAATTGCTTGTATGTCTGCTTATCTTATATTGTAGATAATATGGTGGGTTTGTAGTCACACAGAAGATCACATTGTCGGTTCCTTATAAGATATAAACAATATTCACAACTGAGATAGTTCTTGACGTAACTACAGGTATAAGTTGTAGTATGAACTTGTTGGTGGCTTGTCTTAACCATTAGTTTATACTAGTACGCTATGTCGTATTGAATGGATCACAGTTAAGACATGTTCTTCTATTCTGACTGTCATGAAGAACTAAAGGTCTTGGTGACTCTTGTAATTATTACTCTAATTGTGATATTTAGATGTGTGGAGCGCTTGTTCACTACTTTGATTTACCATGGGTAAGAATCTTGTTAGATTCAACACACTGTGTATTTTGGGTAATGGCATCGTTCGCACGATGTCTATTTATTGGCATTAGGGAACCATGTCCTGGTGATCCAGATTGATGACGTCCCCTTGAGGAAACTCATAAAGGATTGTCGTATTATCTCTGCTGGTGGATTTAATCCGTACGACAACAAGGTTGAGTGGTACTACTCAAGGAATAATAGATGTTAATTAATTAAAGCTGTCAGAAGCTTTAATAATTAATGAATGTGCGATATCTTTAACACGGGGAGTTATAGAGTCAAATAGAAGCCCTGATTCGGTTCGGAATAGGATGAGAGTGCAACATTAATTCTCTAGTGGAATGAATTAATGTGCACGGGCCAAATAAATGTTCTGGGCTGAACATAAGAGTATTTGGGTCCATGAGGAGCCCAAACCCTATACCTTCTAATAGATCCCTAGTCTGGCCCATGAAACCTAAGGAGTATATATAAAAGGAACTTAATTTCATCCAAACCCTAACACTCATATTGTAGCAGCCGAAATTAGTGATTAGGGTTTTTTAGGAGACAAAATTAGGAGGCGCTTTTCTCCACGTTCAATAGCTTGCCGTCCACTCGGTGTTCGAACAAGGTTGGGAGACAGACTAGAAGATCTCTAGTGGAATTAACGCCTCGGTCTTCAAGGCCAACAAATCTAAACTCGTCTTTAGATGCATGTTTAGGTTTTATGTAAGATTGTATATGTTTGGTATCCCAACAACGATCTTGGGGATGGACCGCCTTCACTGGCGCAATCTATCAAGGTGCACGTCACCCACTGTGTCGGCTGCCACTCTCGTATCATCACCCAAAATGATGAGGATCTCATTCTCTCTAAGTCGCTGGGTTGGCTGGAACCCTTGAAGAGTGAAAAAAATATGATCAATGGCTTCCATATCCACTACCCAAACATGGACATACGCCGAAACATAAGTTTCAGCGACTGAATCATGATAATTACCTTTCTTTTCCGCCTTCCTAGGCTTAGAATAGACAGACCTCCAATGTCCCTTCTCACCGCAATTGAAGCATTACCCTTGGCAGACTTCTTGTCCTCACCTTCACCCTTAGCTTTGGCTATGCCTTTCGCAACAGTTGGGTTTGCTTGGCTCCGGCCTTTGGTCATCTTCCTCTTCTTCCCTCCTTTGGGACCAGAAGAGGCAGACGGGCCATTAGCCACCATAACAGTCGATTAGTTCCCCATTATCGCCTCTGCCAAAACCAAAACTTGCAAGAGCTCGGGCAAACTAATTGCCCGTTCATTCATCTGATAGTTCAATTGAAACTTCTTAAAATTTTTTGGCAGAGAATGGAGTATGAAATCAACCTGAGTAGGGATATCAAACTCAGCACCGAGTACTTCCAACTTGTTTAGGTGAGCCATCATCTCGAGAACATGGTCCCTTACGGGCGTTCCCTCCACCATTTTCTACGAAAACATCTTTCGCATGGTGATTTACCTAGCGGTACGGTTCTGATGTTGAAACATCGCTTTAAGATTGAACATAATATCCGAGGTGGTCTCCATGTGTTGGTGTTGCAACACATCCGATATTGAAGCCAAGATGGTACATATATCCATCTCATCGGAGTCCTTCCAAGTCTTATGCCCTTTCTTAACCGACTTGTTCGCATCTTCGGCAGGCTCATTGGGTTTAGCAGTGGTAGGCACCCTTTTGTGGTGTTGTGCGGTTAGGACAATATCAAGGTTATGTTTCCAATCAATATAGTTCTCTCCAGTAAGTGGGTTATCTTTAAGTATACTAAACAGTGGATTAAAGGGTTGTGACATGATGAACTGAGAATAAAACATACATTCATATTAATATCTATAAAAATTTAAAATTATCACATAATTCAACCACATCAATTATATTGAAACCTTAAAGCAATATAACCCTACATCAGCCGACATCTCGAAACAGTTTAAATATGCCACGTGAGTGTGATCCGTGTATTTAAACACATTCAAGCAGGTTACAAACAAAAACAGTTACAAACCTTTAATTAAAAAATTAATAGTCGGCTCCCACTTTGACCACATAAAAATTGACAGGGACTCCGTTGGGGAGTAAGTTAATATCAATTTCTCATGCCTAAATAATAACCATAATTCAATACAAAATTATTATTTCACTTTGAGCAACTCACTCGTTGTGAGGGTCAATACTGCCACTAGTAATAATCCACAATCATCATTTCAGAATTTATTCATGTGAAATCTGTCTTTTTGGCCGATCCGTTGGGGAAATGTATTCCAAAAAGACTTCACAAATAAATAAATTATGAAGGTAAAAAATTAATCCAATTTAATTATCCGTAATAAAATTATGATTAATTATAAAATTCATCCTTAGTAATTTTTGAAAGTAAGATTTTTCTTGGACAATTAAATTAACACGCAAACACATATTATCAAATAATACATGCACGAAAATAAAACGTCCATAAAAAATAAAAAATAAAACACATTGGAGCACTCGAATCCAATTTTCACGATTTAATTTTCTTCACGTTTTGATGCGAGAAATCGTCCTCGTAGCTTCCATCGTTCGTCTTGAAAAGCTCCCACTCGAACAACAATAATTCGTCAAAACCGTCCTTCGTTTGGGGTTAGGACGACGTTCGGTATCGTGCATAAAATAAAACAAGCACAAAAATATGGTGGCAAGGGCCGAAGGCTCGGCCCGGCCCGCGACAGCCCGCCGAGTGGGCTGTGCAGCCTCGGCACTCAGCGCCCGGTGTGGGTATACGGCCCCCGTCGGGGCGTGTCGTGCCCATCACGCACGGCTGCGTGCGCCTCGCGCACGCCATGCGTCTGTGTCTCACCGTCCGTGCTCATTTCTCCCCATGCACGATCCATGTCCATGCATGCACCACACATGCATGCATTATCCGGGTACACCGTCTTTAATTCACCGTTTCCGTCTTCATTCCGATTCGGTTCTAATTTATTTAAAAAAAAATATACCTAGATCTAGACTAGTCCATTACATTGATCGAATAAAAAAACAATAAATCTACTCATGAATTTTCTCACGAGAAAAATAAATTCGAATGAATCGAAATAAAAATAAAACATTCAAACGCATGAAAAAAACATTAAAACCATGACAATTGGATACCTGCAAAAAGGATCTAGCAATTCTACTATCCAATTTCAATTTAATGTTTAGCAATCTAAATTCCAATTTAAAGATCAGAGCCCGAAACTGTGGCTCGGATACCAGTTGTTGGGGAAATCGGGTTGCCTAGATCTATTCGGGATGAAATTTAAATACGAATTTAAATACAATTATTCCTATCATGAATTAATCCTAAATTAATTTAAATAATAATTAATCCAACAACAAATAATTCATGACAATGAATATAATCACGTAAAATCCTATCGCAGAATATCTAGGAGTTTTACATGAAACGTACCTCTTAAAGCGATGTCCAACCGAAATAGCGGGGAAAAGCGTAACGATCCTATCAACCGTAAAAGTCTTCTCAAGTATTCCCCTTTGCCTTGCTCGTCCACCGATGGAAAGCGCTTAACGAACAACTTAATAATATAAGGGAGGAAGAAAATATTTATTGCTCTTGATTTTTCCAACTCATGGAATTGTGTAAAACTGTAGATGAAATAATCATCCCTTATATATAGGTGGTGATGGTCGATGTTCCTAGTGGAAGTAGGAGAGGAAAAAAATCTTTTCTTGATCTCCAAGAAATCTTGAATATATCTCATATATTCTTTTCTCCATAATAAAATATTTCATAAAAATCTCACCCTCCTAATAATATAGTAATTTTCAAAAATAATGATGAGAGAATACAAGATTTTGATCTTCTTGAATTTATGAGATAATCTTGTATTACAAGAATACATATATTCCATAATATCTTTTTAAGAAAATCAACAAAATTTTCTCTCTCTCCATATATGTCTTTTCCGAAAATTAAGGATAAAATCAGCAATACTAATTTTCTTTTATTTTAATCACCTTATAATTATTGGGCTACTTGAGGGGACTTTAAGAGAATTAAAATTGGACCTCCAATGGGCTACTAAATTAAAATATTGAGCCTCAATATTATTCAGCTCATTAACATTAATTAATATCACTATCAAATTAATATTGCACTATCCATCTTAATCCTTATTACGATAATATGAGCTCCCAGTTATTATTTCCCGTGTTTAAGATTATTTAATCCATTAATTAATTGAGCTTCTGAATAGCTCTAAATTAATTAATATATTTCACCTTGGAGTAAAGACAACTCAACATTATTATCCGTACTGAAAAACTAATTTCAACTTGCAAGATTTGGTACGATAAAACTTATGAGCCCACCAAGGGGATAAATCACATGAGCCGTACTCGCACATGTACCTCCATATTAAATCTTAGCAACCGTCGTATGATTAATATTACTGCCCAAAATATAAGGTTCGAAGTCACGATGATTCTTACCCGACATGGATCAAAACAATAACTATTAACCACACACGATTCTATTTAAGTGACGGGGATTAAGAAATCAATATCCACTGAGGTCTAATTCTTCACCTTTCAGAACAAAAGAATGTATCCTCGTTGTAGGTCCTCTTCAACAAATAAAAAATATGCTAGTGCAGTCTCTTGGTCAAGATAGACCGATCTGAGAAATACACATCGACCTTTTGCGGTGGATTGTTCAATTCCACTTGGATCGTGAATTTGTACGTTTAGTTACAAAGATCCGTCAATGTGATCTTCCGTGATCTGATATCACCACATTAACTACAATGCAACACATACTATATATAGAACATGTTGCAATAAATATTTAACATTAATTCATATTCAAAGAAATAGTGATAAAATATTTATTCTCATAAAACAAGTGTTTAATACATGAGTTATACAAAGTAAAAGGATACTTTCACGTATAACTCCAACAGATGAATGTTATGTTAATCAACTCCGATTTACTGTAAAACTTGTGGGGGGTAGTCATTCTGTCGGCTAACCATATTTTAAACAAAATTTCACACAAGAGTAAGGATGCAACTCCTTATGAATTATGGAAGGGGCGGAAACCGTCGTACAAATACCTCAAAGTGTGGGGGTGTTTGGCAAAATTTGAAGGGCCTCTACCTAAACAAGTTAAAATCGGCCCTAAAATGGTCGATTGCATATTTGTAGGGTATGCACTGAATAGTAGTGTCTATCGGTTTTTAATTCACAAATCAGAAGTTCTTGATATGCCAGAAGACACTTACATTGAATCGAGAAACGTTGTGTTTTTTAACACATCTTTCCTTGCAAGACCAAGAAAGATGAGACATCAACCAAAAGACCTCGAAACGAGGAGGTTGATGAGGATGCTGGGCTGTCTACTCAGGACAGTGAAGAGTTAAGACGCAGCAAAAGGGCTAAGATGGTTAAAACCTTTGATCCCGAGGACTATCAAAGAAGCAGAGTGACTTCGAAATTTTCTCGAGGATATTCCATGTTGGGATAAACCCGTACCTACTATAATGGTACATTGCGACTACCAAGCCGCAAATGGTAGGCACTAAGTGACATGTATAATGGAAGGTCTAGACACATTCGTCGTAGACATAACTCCATAAGATAATTGATCTCGAGTGGTGTGATGTCCATAGATTATATGAGATCTAAGGACAATCTAGCAGATCCGTTGACTAAAAGTATAAATTGAGATCAGTTGTCCAAATTGTCAGAAGGAATGGGTCTAAAATCCATAAAGTGAACTAAAGAAGTGGTAACCCAACCAAGTTGACTGGAGATCCCAAGATCTTGGTTCAATGGGAAAACTAAGCTGTGGAAGTTGGAGGATACACTTGGTAACCCGACCATTCCTTAAAAGACAGTACACCAAGTGTGAACCCATATGTGGTACAAGTTAAGTCTATACGACTTTTAATGAATCCTAAGTCCATGTTGGGGATAGAGTATTACGGGATACTCGTGAACTGATAGGCCGCTTCAAATATCAGTGGATATTAAACACTTATAAATCCAAAGGGCGTCCATGGCCGAAACGGATAAAAATGTGAGAACAAGAAAATAGTGTAGAGATTTTATTGTGTCAGTATTATTGTCTAGGTACACGCCAAGACAGAATGGTTCAAGACATTGTGTCCACCAGGCCGTCAGTGTACTCAGTGATGCTTGACTATGGAAGGTTCAAAGCCCCAACTACCTATACAGATGCAATAACGTCTCGTTTGAACTGGACTGTGAGTCGTTATGTTTATAGGTTCAATTTCCACTCGTGTGGGGGATTATTGGAGAAAATGGCTGGTGGTATTGTTGATAGGCGAACATAAATCGATGATTGGCAAACAAAGATTAAAGCCTTAATAAGGATTACGAGAAATCAACCCCAAATCAAAGATGGTCAACAAAGAGAATCAAGCCGGGGTGCATAAATCAATCCATGGAGCTGTATAAACTGACGAACAACTCTACCGACGAACAACATACTGGCGAACAGGTTTTAAGGCCCGAGACCAGATATGAACATTCTGCCAAGTCACTGATGATGAACAACATTGTCAAAAGGTGGTACATCTACCAGTCTAAGAGGTGTATGTCGACGAACAAAGGACCAAGATCTCAAAGCCAAATTGTGTAAAACACAAAGGCGAACAACTTCTGAGCCATAACCTCAAAATGCGAACAACTTCTATGAAAAAACCATCTTGGATCAACTAAGCCGACCTGGGCGAACAACAATGAAGTCCGAGATAAGACCAAAGAAGACTCTGTAACTAAGATTCAGCTTAGATAAGGTCAAACTGTTGTCAAAGGACACTTGTCAAGCATGTAGGCTAGGGAGACCAAGAGTCATAGACACCTCATGCTTGCTAGTCTCTATAAATAGTTATTCTCCAGCTTAAGAAATACAAATTCAAATTCATAAATAATCCCAAAACACACACTAACACACCATAACGTACACACATACGAAATTAATTCGATTTTGACTTTCGTAACTACAATTACGTAACCCGAGCTTTCGATTTATTATTTACGGTGATAATCAATCACACGAAATTGATTGGTGATCTTAAAACCGAACTAAAACAGTCACTAATCCACCCAATTAAATTTGATCACCAACAAATTTGGCGCTAGAAGAAGGGTTCGAACCTTCGGTTTAGTGTGATTAGTCAAGAACTTCAAGTTGAAAACTTGAAGATTTGAAGAAAATTTCAAGAAACATTTGAAGATTCAAATAGGAGTGTTCTTGGTGTTCTTGGTGTTCTTCATCATAAGAACAAGGACAAATTAATCTGAAATGCCTCAATCCAAGGAAACCCAAGCATCACGTTTGTCAAGGAGAGCATCTCCCACCTGAGCTTCGTCGGCCGACCACCAGGACCGTAATCCCAGGCATACGAACAGATCGCAGCACACTGCCATAACTCATAATCTCCCACCCGAAATGGAGGCCCTAGCGAACAACCCTAATGAACTGGCCAAGACTATTGCTGCTCTCCAAGCTTTTCAGAGACAACAAGATCAGAATAGGTCTTCACAAGTGAGGCCTAAGGACAGACCCATGGAAGTTGTTAGGGCCAGGTCAGCTAGGGGCGAACAACACGGTGAACAGTGCCCAGGTCAGGCGGGATAAAGGCAAAGCCAAGGTGGTCGAACCGAGAGAAGGCCAGGCCGAGTCTGCTCGCGGGCGAACAACAATATCGAGCCATGGAACTACACGTTCCAGTGCTCAGGACAGGCTTGGCCAACCCCAACTCCAGGAGAAAGTTGCTCGCCAGGAAGCAGAGCGTGGGAGAGCAACATTTGAACAACCCCGCCCATCAGTTCATGAGAGACTCTCTCAGTCTGCCTTCAGGCGTCTAGGGCCAAATACGGTGAGCAACCCTAAAAAATAGCTCCAGGATTTGCCACTCCAAGTGAGGGACTGCGATGAGCAGAAAGGTTTGTACCTTTGCTCGTCGAACAGCCTCCTAGTCAGGGGGCATCTTTGGATGAACTGTCAAGCCTAAGAAGGGCAGTAGAGAGCATGCAGGGACAATTGGACCAACAAAGAGGAGTGGGGACGACCAGCCTGCCATCCTCACCATTATCATCCCTCATTCTAAAAGCCCCGATTCAGAAGAAGGTTCAATTCCCAGCCAGTATCCAATACGATGGCCTTGCTGATCCCAGGGTTCATCTAACAAAATACTCAGATTATATGGTCTCGGTGGGAGCTAGCGATGCCACCCAATGCCGAAATTTCCCATTAACTTTGGGGGACCGGGACAACAAGTGGTTTTCGTCACTGCCGCCAGCATCTATCCACTCGTTTGTTCAACTGAGCCGATAATTCCTTTCCCATTTCTCAACGGCAGGATCATATCTGTTCCAAAAGCACCGATTGTCTGACCTAAAACAGAATGATGATGAGTCTGATCGAGCGTTTATGGAAAGGTTCGACAAGGTGCTATTGGAAGGTGAACCCGTCAGTGAGGACACTAAAATCGTTGCCGTTATGGCCGGGTTGAAGAAAAGATCGAAGCTATGGAAAGAGGTACGTCTGAAGTGCCCAAGAAGTTATGCCGAATTCAGAAATCAAGCCGGCATATTCGTTTCCATACACGAGGCCTTGCAATCAAACTTGGGGGAGAACAAAGCTGATCCCAAGGAGAATAACAAGAAACCTGGCGTAACAAGCTATCGAGTCCCGAAAAACATGAAGGCATTCACTGAAGGGACGGAGCTTAAGGAAAAGTTGAATCAAGTGCTAACATTGTCAGTTGATACTGTTTATGAAAATGTAAAAGAGAAAGAGTTGCTCTCCCCTCCACGGAAAATTCGACAAGACACCGACAAACTCAACCCTAACAAGTATTGTGCCTACCATCAAAGTGTGGGGCACTTTACGAGTGAATGTAGAGATTTGCTCAAGCAGCTTTGGCGGTTCTACGAGGAGGGGAAACTTTCCGACTTTGTTAAAAGACAACCCGGAAAGAGAGTTCGGGAGAACAACTCTGAAGATGAGGATGATCAACCTCAGAAAAACAATAAACCAGGACGTCCAGTTCCTACCATTCCTGCTCGTCCTTTAGAAGACTTATACATGATGGAGTCCGCGGGCCCTGCAGGAGGGTGTTCTGATGGACGACCGCCAATCTCCAGCCGAAAGAGAAAGGCTGAGTTACGAGCAATCGATCAAGTCCAAGAAATTGGGGGTTAAACCATCTATCATGCAGACAACAGAATTGACTTTCACCGAAAAAGACTTAGAAGGAATATTAACTCCGCACAACGATTCGCCCGTAATCTATGCAAAGATTATGGGAACACGAGTCCACAGATTGTTGGTAGACACTGGAGCCTACACCAACATCATGTTCAAAAAGACGCTCGATCACCTTGGAGATTATTCGGGCTATATCTGGGATTCGACTCATAGAATAGTAGGCTTCGGGAATGCTGTAACAGTCCCATTGGGAATAGTTACTTTAGCAGTACAACTTGTAACGGCCAACGAACCCGAAAAAAATATTACAAGGATGGTTGACTTCTTGGTCGTAGACCAGGATTCAACTTATAACGGGTTTTTTGGTCGACCCTTTTTAAATGAATTCAAAGCTGCGTGTTCCACTTATCACTATTGTTTGAAATTCCCAACAGCAAGCGGAGCAGGCACTATCAAAGGAGATCAAAGAAAAGCCAGGGAATGTCTCTTACAGTTGCAGGCCAAACATGCACTAGTATCCATGATGGAAGCCACAACTAGCTATCCTGCTGATGAACCATCAATATTAGAGAACATGATGGACATAGAGGAGGACCACATGGATACTGACGAGCAACATCTTGACGAGCAAGTATTAGACGAGCAACTCATTACCACCCATGAGGAACATCATTCTGACAAGCAACAAAGGGGGGGTGACGAGCAACACTCGCCAGATGACTTGGAGGGCCAGGTGATGGCTAACAACAATGAGACAGGACCAACAGATGATCTAGATCCTCGCCTGGGAGCAGAGCCCATGAACATCGAAAATGATTTCAACCCTGAGGAACCAATACTTGATCCTCGTTGGAAAGGACAAAAACGACGAGCAACTCCAGTTGAAGAACTGGAGGCGTTCAAAGTTAATCTTGAAAACAAGGATCTCGAATTATATATAGGATTTGAGCTCCCTGAGCCTTATAGATCCAGAATGAAAGAATTCCTCAGTAAGAATCTAGATGTTTTTGCTTGGTCTCATGCAGACATGGTGGGGATAGATCCAAAACATGCTTGTCACAAGCTCAACATTAATCAAGCAAAAAGGCCTGTCCATCAAAAACGAAGAAAATATGGCCCAGACAAGTATCAGGCTTTGAATGAAGAAGTAAAGAAGTTGTTAGACAACGACTTGATCCGACAAGCACTCTGTCCACAATGGGTAGCAAACCCAGTCCTTGTGAGGAAACCAAACGGGACCTGGAGGCTATGCATAGACTTTACAGATCTGAATGCAGCATGCCCGAAGGATAACTTTCCTCTCCCTCACATTGACCAGTTGGTGGACAGCACTGCAGGTCATGAAATGCTAACATTCATGGATGCCTTTGCCGGGTACCATCAAATTCCAATGCATCCAGACGATCAAGAGAATACATCATTTTATACAAATAAAAACTTGTTGTGTTGGAAGAGAATGCCCTTCGGCCTCATCAACGCCGGAGCAACATACCAGAGGTTGGTAAACAAAATATTCGATGAACAAATCGGAGATACGGTAGAAGTCTATGTAGACGATCTCGTAGTCAAAGCCCCCGAAAAGAAGACCATCTTCAACATTTGACCCAGGTGTTCGATATTCTTCGGCGTTACAATATGAAGCTAAACCCGAAGAAGAGTAATTTCGGAGTCCATTCCGAAAAATTCCTGGGCCATCTTGTTAGTCAACAAGGGATTGAAGCCAATCCAACAAAAGTCAAAGCAATCATGGATATGCAACCACCACGTTCAATAAAAGAAGTGCAAAAGCTCACAGGATACCTAGCAGCATTGAATCGATTCATATCCAGGTCGGGGGACAAATGTCGTCCATTCTTTGAAGCCATCAAGAAAGGACAGTTCGCGTGGACTAGCAACTGTCAAAAGGCGTTCGACCAACTTAAAGACTACCTAGGAGATGTCAAAATCCTATAAAAACCCGTCCCAGGAGAAAAGCTATACTTGTACTTGGCGGCGTCAGAAGTGGCAATCAGTTCTGTTCTGGTACGAGAAGATGGCAAATTTCATCAACCCATCTACTACGTCAGCCAAGCTTTGCATGATGCGGAGATCAAATACTCTCCAACCGAGAATCTGGCGTACGCACTTGTCATGAGTGTGAGGAAGTTACGACCATATTTCTTTGATCATCAAGTTGAAGTGCTAACAACCTTCCCACTCAGACAAATTCTCCATAGCCCCGACACAGCTGGTCGCTTATTAAAATGATCACTAGAGATTAGCCAATTCGGGGTGACCTATGCTCCTCGAACAGCGATCAAAGGGCAAGCGTTAGCCGACTTTATAGTCGAATTAACCTTCCCACCAGATCCGATGAGAGGACTTGATCACCCCTGGCATCTTTATGTTGACGGATCTTCAACCAACGTAGCCTCGGGGGCAGGAGTGGTTCTAATCAGCCCTGACAGACAAGTATTCACCTCGGCGATCAGATTTGGTTTCGTGGCAACCAACAACGAAGCTGAGTATGAAGCTTTCATTGCTGGTCTCCACATATCCCTTGCAGTAGGTGTTAGACGGTTACAAATATTCAGCTACTCACAATTGATTGTGAACCAAGTCCGAGGTGAATACGAAGCGAAAGACGATCATATGATCGAGTATCAGCGAATTGTTGCTTACCTGATGTCTTTGTTAGAACAAGTCTTCATTGAACAAATTCCAAGGACAAGCAACACGCAAGCGGATGCGTTGGCCCGACTAGCAACAAGCGAGGGACCTGCAGAGTTAGCGGACATTATAATTACAAAGATGAATGATCCATCAACAAGAAGTTATAATGTCAACCAACTTGACGAACAAGCAAGTGAAGAAGAAGACTGGAGAACAAGTATAGTCAAATATTTGAAAAGTGGGGAAAAACCAAACAACCCTTTTGAAGCTGCCAAGCTAACAAAACAAGCCGCCAGATATACTCTGGTGGGCGAGCAGCTTTACAAAAGGGGAATATCAATCCCACTTCTCAAATGTTTGCCTATGGGGCAAGGACGAGCAATACTTGAAGAAATACACGCTGGAGTATGCGAAAATCACACTGGGGGGCAAGCCCTGGCATACAAAACTATCAGACAAGGCTACTATTGGCCGACTTTACGCCAAGATGCGATCAAGAAAGCGAAAACTTGCCATCAATGCCAGATTTTTGCCCCAAACATTCATACCCTGGCCCAACAGCTCGTTTCAGTTTATAGCCCGTGGCCATTTGCAAGATGGGGAATGGACATTATTGGTCCTTTCCCAGTAGGAGTTGAAAATGTTTGATTTGCCGTCGTGGCAGTCGACTATTACATGAAATGGGCGGAAGCAGAGGCCATGGTAAAAATCACGCAGCAGAAAATGATCAACTTCATTTGGAAGAACATTGTCTGTCGCTTTGGGGTTCCACAAACCATCGTGACAGACAATGGTCCACAGTTTGATGGAAAAGAGTTGAGAGATTTCTGTATAAAATGGGGGATCAAAAAACATTACTCTACGCCCTATCATCCCCAATCAAATGGACAAGTTAAGGCCGTAAACAAGATAATCAAGCATACATTGAAAGTACGGCTAGCGGAAAGCAAAAGCAGTTGGTCTGAAGAACTCCCGGAAGTCCTGTGGGCATATAGAGTTTCTCCCAGGTCAAGCACCAAAGAAACGCCTTTTGCAATGGCTTTCGGAACAGAAGTTGTAATACCAATCGAGTTAAAAACCAACACATTCAAATGACCAACTTTGATGAGCAGGTGAACAACTCTGCTCTAGCTACTGAGATGGATTTGCTCGAAGAAAAAAGATTAAGTGCTGAGCTAAAAAATGCTACTTACAAGCAGCGAGCAGAACGTTATTACAATTCCCATGTTAAAATCAGGGAATTCAGAGTTGGAGATTTGGTTCTAAGAAAGTTGCTCGCCCAACCTCCAGGTGTATTGGGACCAACTTGGGAGGGCCCGTATCGTATAACGGAAAAATTCATTAATGGTGTATACGATATCGAAGATATGGAAGGCAAGCCGGCCCAATATTCCTGGAATGTTGTACATCTGAAGAAGTACTATCAATGACACGAACAAGTCCTCGTTTGGGCATTGGGCGAACAAATGTCTTGGGGGGCAGGTGATGAACCAAGTAAGACAAACCACAAACCAAAAGATTGCCTAATTTTTTGAAAATTTTGCTAAGTTTAGAATGTAAATTTGTTCGGCACATTGTATAGTCTAGTGCTGTTTCATCTTTTAATTTTAGACAAAGTTGCTCGGCAAAAATATATGTATAAGCGAGCATGTTTTTAGTTAAGTTTTCAAAGTTGTTCGCCAGGTTGTATATGTTAGTGACGAGCAGTCTTACAACACTTGTAAATTTTTTACAATGTATACATAGTTGTTCGTCAAAAAGAAAAGTCTGAAAGCTCGAGGTACAAGTCCATTTTGAGGACCAAAGCCAATTAAAGGTTGTTCGTCTTTTAAGATGAGCAGAACCTAAGGCTAAACCCAAATTCCATTAAGGCAAAGTTCAATTCGAACAAAAGCCCAAAATTATATGTTATAATTGCAAAAGCATTGACAAAAATGTAAAGGCAATTAACATATATAAGAAAATGAGCGAACAAAAGAAAGACATTTCATTAAAATAAAAGGCATTGAGCCTAAAAAATAGTACAACTTGAAAAAGCCATTACAAAAGTACTACAAAAGGAACGAACAACTATTACAAAGAAAAGAAGAAAAAAGGCTAAGTCCTAAGCCTATTGCTGCTCAACGGGAGGAGGATCTTGAGATTGATCGGCAAGAGAAGAACTTTGAACCTGGTCGACCGGTGGGTCGACGATCATATCTCTTACCATGTCTTCAGCAGCCTTTTGCTCCCTTTCAGCTTGCTCGTCCCCAGCTTCCGGCTCCTCCTCTTGTTCGCCCCCATCAACTTGGGGTGGAGGATGGGTAATAGTGATACTGGGGTCAAGACTGTCAATCTTGACCCCCAGCTCGGCGATATCCCCCAGTTGGATCTCAATGTTGTTCGGCGGGGGATAATGCTCCAGAAACTCAAACAGGTCTTTGCCCATTTCCTCCACCATATCCCTGAAATCGTACGAGTCAGCCATGCGAATGCAGTCGGCATAAGCGCAGATGTATCCCAAGTTTGAAATAGGGGCAGACCGGGCTTGGAGCTCGGCCTCGAGCTGCTCGTGAGTGAAAGTGTTGGCCTCCGCGTCCCTGAGGCGAGCAACTTCCGCTTCGAGCTCGGCGATTTTCTGCTCGGCCGCGGACAACTTTTTCTTCTCCTCGCTGAGCAAGGCATCTTTGCCTCCCAATTCACTAGACAAGCCTTGGATTTCTCCAAGATATTTCTTTTCATTGTCAATGTAAACATTGATCTGGTTATTGAGGTGAGCAAGTTTGGCCTCGTACTGGCTGACCAGGCCATCCTTCTCCTCCGTGAGCTGCCGAGCAGTGCTTGCGTAGCGGCAAGCAGTCTCTTCTTGCTCGGCTATCTGGGCCATTGCCCTTTGAGCCATGACGAGGCCATTAGCATGAAGCATCATGGAGAGATAGACGTTATCCGCCAGCCCTTGTTGGAAGATAGCTTTGTCCAGGGGACGTGTCCAAGCTCGGGCGATCAGCCCCGTCGCCCTGCGAACGTGATCGCCGGGAATCTCCCTTATGTTGATGGGAGTCTTCGAGCAAGCGTACTGATGAACAGCACTAGCTCGACTAGGGTGATCGTCAGCACGGTATCTGCGAACAAGAAAGCAAATGACACTTAGAAAAAAAATTGAATCTTGTTCGGCAGAAGCGAAAATAGACTTACTCCTGGAACTTTCGATCGTCCCAACCCAGATGGGTGATATCCTCAGGACCGCGAACAGGAGTGGAATCCCTGCCCGCCTTGCCTGTCTTCTCCACAGGCTCGTTGGAGGAGGGGCGAACAGTTTCTCCCTCCGTGTGATGGCGAGCATGGCTCTGCCCCACTTTCTCCTTGCCCTTGGTCCCGGCAGGAGCAGTCTGGGACACAAAGGTCCCATCCCCTTTCTTTAGGCGCTTGGCACCGCGGGGTGATGGTGCGGGAGGGGGAGAATGTGGTAGATTGGACGAGGGTGCGGCTTGGCGAGCAACTTTCGCCCCCTCCGCCTTATTCGTCATTGCCAACACTTTGGATGGCGGGTCACCCTTCTTCCTCCTTCCCTTTGGAGGTGGCATTTCGTGGACTCTTTGCTCTAAAAGTCTGAAGCAGGGAGGGACAGCGACGGTGACTTGCTCGGCTAAAAAAAAAGAGAAGAGAAATTAGACGAGCAAGTTTAAGAAACAAATGGCGAGCAACATGTATATTGAAAGTTAGAAACTTCCTGTACCTGGGGGCACCTCAATTTGGGCTTCCAGATGGTGGGGGTACGTGAACAGGCGATCAACTTTCTTGTACTTTAGTCTGTTCACGTACTCAATGGTCCTCTCGGCCTTATCTCGGAGGGCGACCAAACATGAAGTGAAGAGGAACTCAGATCCGATCTCTTTCTCTTTCGAGTTCTACTTGAGTAACCGGGGACCTGCGAGCAAATAAAAAAAGTTAAATTAGAACTTTATGCAAGGGCGAACAAAGATGACCTTACGTTTGATTTGCCCATAGGTGGTGGGTTCAAAAATACGCCCAGCACCGCCGTGTGGGCCAGAAGATGCTCGCTAGTCGTCCCCAATAAAGAAGAAGTGCTCCTTCCAATCCCTAATTTTGTTCGGCACTCCCTCCACCAGTTTCAGTCCGGCCCGGGCCTTCAAGTAATAGTATCCTTCCTCGCCCCTCGGACACTTGGTGATAGTCATCAAATAGTTGACCTCCTCGGCAGTGATGCAATCAACATACCCCTCCAGGGCGAACAAGCCCATGATGCCGAGCAGGTTCATCCACCCAATAGGGGTAATTTGGGTGATGGCTAAGTTGGTCGCCTCCAGAAAGCGACCAACAACGGGAGGCAGTGGCAACCTTAGCCCCACGATCAGTGTGTCTATGTTGATCGTCGTACACCCTGGAGGAGGACGATCAGCTCTTTCCTTCCTCTTGGGAGCCCACATGTAGATGTCGTGGGGAATTTGATATGTTTCCCGTATGAGGTTGAGCTCGTCCTTGCGAACAACACTTCTAATTCTGCTCGCCTGGTACTCAGTTCTCACCATATCTAAAACTTGACGCGGGGGGTGAGGAAAGTTGTTCGCGTGCTCATTAGAATATGCTCGCCAATCAAAGGGGCGAGCAACACCAATGGGAATCTCATTTTCGAGCATCTTAGGGCCTGGAAACCCTATCCCTTCCAGAAATTCAGGGGTAAGCTCGTCAAACTCTGGATCTTCCTCAGATTCAGAGCCAGATGAAGATTGCTCGTCAGAGGAGTTGCTTGTGGCCTCCCTAGCTTCTTCGCCTGATTGGCGAGCACCGGAATCCCCCGTTGATCGGACCACGAAATCTACGTTGGGATGCGCTTCAGAGGAAACCTCAAACGACAGTTGTTCGACAAATGGCACAATCGAAAATAAGGGGTCCAATCTTTCCTCTGATCCTTTGTTGCTCGAATGAGAGGACATCGATTCAAGGGATAACTACCTTACTTCAAGATTGGAGGTCAAATGCTGGAGAAATAGGCGCCGAAAAACTTGAAGATCGCCGGAAATGAAGAAAATCACCGGAGCACTGTAGCAAGGAGTGAAAAAGTGGGAAAATATTTGTTTTCCCCTTCTATTTATACCCCAAGCAAAAAACGGGGTCCAAGGTATAATTTCCAGTAAAATATGTGCCAATTTGAAAGAAAATGGGGTAAATTCCGGCAAGTTCAAAAATTGGAGGGCCTATATGCAAATGTAGGGGCGCGTGGCCTCGGAATTGCTCGCGCGTGGGCGGCGCGCAATCATGCCGCCCACGTCATCCTCGAACGTCCCCCAGATCGTGGGAAGGTGAAACGGCGAACTCAACGCTGCTCGCCAAAATCAATGATGTTCGTCCAAATCCTCACCAGAATAGTATCCTAACTACAGTTGCTCGCCAAGAAGTTGCTCGTCAAAGGCAACATCTAGTCAGGATAGGGGGCAATTGTTGATAGGCGAACATAAATCGATGATTGGCGAACAAAGATTGTTGCCTTAATAAGGATTACGAGAAATCAACCCCAAATCAAAGATGGTCAACAAAGAAAATCAAGCCGGGGTGCATAAATCAATCCAGGGAGCTGTATAAACTGACGAACAACTCTACCGACGAACAACATACTGGCGAACAGGTTTTAAGGCCCGAGACCAGATATGAATATTCTGCCAAGTCACTGATGACGAGCAACATTGTCAAAAGGTGGTACATCTACCAGCCTAAGAGGTGTATGTCGACGAACAAAGGACCAAGATCCCAAAGCCAAATTGTGTAAAACACAAAGGCGAACAACTTCTGAGCCATAACCTCAAAAGGTGAACAACTTCTATGAAAAAACCATCTTGGATCAACTAAGCCGACCTGGGCGAACTACAATGAAGTCCGAGATAAGACCAAAGAAGACTTTTTAACTAAGATTCAGCTTAGATAAGGTCAAACTGTGGTCAAAGGACACTTGTCAAGCATGTAGGCTAGAGAGACCAAGAGTCATAGACACCTCATGCTTGCTAGTCTCTATAAATAGTTGTTCTCCAGCTTAAGAAATACAAGTTCAAATTTATAAATAATCCCAAAACATACACTAACACGCCAAAACGTACACACAGACGAAATTAATTCGATTTCGACTTTCGTAACTAAAATTACGTAACCCGAGCTTTCGATTTATCATTTACGATGATAATCAATCACACGAAATTGATTGGTGATCTTAAAACCGAACTAAAACAGTCACTAATCCACCCAATTAAATTTGATCACCAACATGTATTATTTTATTATTTTATTGATATTAAAGTGTGTTTGAGACTTTAGTAGTTGACCAATTAAATTTGGGTGTTTAAATTAATTTTTTCGAAAATTAATTGTTTCAAGTACGTTCTAATGACGAAGGATTTAAAAGCCCTCATCTTTTCTAAAAATATTTAATCACTCGCCATTAACGAGGGATTTTGATGGTTCTCTCCATGCCCTCACCGACGAGATATTTTTTTATAGTGGTAACTGTAAAAGGCAAAATATAAAGTGAAAATGATTCGTACATGAACTATTTGAAGGATGTTAGTTATTTTTTCACTGAAAAAGTATTAGTTATTATTATTGAAAGGTATTACTTATTTTCACTGAATGATACTCCCTCCGTCCTAGTTTTGTTTTCTCATTTGACTTTTTTTTTTTTACTTTAATGTGAGATTTGATTTATAATTTAAGTGGATAAAATATTTTTTTCATGATGACGTATTATTCAATTTAAGTGTATGAGACAAAATGATGATATTTTTCTATGTAATTATTAGTGGAATGAGATGTAACCTAGAAATGTTTGAAGGGGGTGAACAGTACAGTGGGAAAACAAAACTGGGATAGAGAGATTATTAGTTGAAGGGAACAAAGAGTATTAGTTGGTTACAGTAAAAAATATTAGTTGGTTACACTAAAAATATTGTAAAGTGGTTTATTTATATACCTATTTCACTCTATACATAGTCACCGTAAAAATACTTGTGAAAATTTTGAGGTTCACATCGCTAGGTGTATTTTCTATTTTATCATTTAGTTATATGTACGTGTTCACTTTATAAATAAACCTTGACAAAATATAGATGAAAATATGAAAGGTATTAATTATTTTCATTAAAGAGTATTAATTATTTTTATTGAAGAGTATTAGTTGTTTTCACTAAAAATATTAGTTGAGGGATACGAAGAATATTAGTTTTTTTTAAACTAAATTGATTATTAAAGGGTATTAGTTGTTTTCACTAAAAAGTATTAGTTTTGGAGGGTATTAGTTATTTTCATTGAAGGGTATTAATTGAAGGGTGCAAAGAATATAAGTTGTTTAACTAAAAGATATTAGTTAATTACACTAATGAGTACTAATTGGCTACACTATAAAATATTGTAAAATAATATTTATGTATGAACCAATTTCACCCGATCATAAACTTATACAAGTCATAACATCAAACATATACCATCAGAAACGAAATGCAACCCTACGAATCTCTAAAATTAGAGAAGTTTCATGCATATATGCTGATCATAACAAAAATCCTTTAATTCAACATACACTAGCTAATACTTAAAGCACTCCTAATTGAATTTCAAATTGATCATTATATAATATATAATAACATTGAAAATAAATGTACTATTGTACTTGTGAAAACATTAACCAAAAGCAATTACCGAACATAATTTAATACATGACATAACGGGTACAACAATACTCGTAAAGGTTTATAGTTTGAAATTACTTCAAATTTAGGATTATTACTGAAGAGCTATCATCATTAACTTAAGCAAAGGTCGTGATCACTTCTTTCGAATTGTAGCCCTTCTCATTTGATGCTTCTCAGTGCCCTATAAATACCACATTGGTCATATGAGCAATTAACTTAGGAAATATCAAGGAGAGTATGTATAGAATGTAATTTGTTGGTATTAGTTGTTTTTATTAAAGAGTATTAATTTTTTTAATTGAAGGTTAATAGTTCTTCACTAAGACTTTACTATGCAACTCAAAAGTGGTATCAAACGGTTGTTTTTATTATATAATATTATTATCAAATTGATATCTTTTAATAAAATAATAATATTGTTAAAAATATATATACACATAATGTAAATAAGATTACAGTAAACTGAATAACTAATTAGCATATATACTTTGCCAATCTCTCTCTCTCTCTATATTTAAAAAGTAATCTGAACCGAGATAAATATAAAATAACTCAAACATTAAAAAAGAATATTGAAAAAAATCATCATAATGATGAAGAAAAACAATCTATAAACTGTAAAACAAAATATTCAAACAAGCTAAATGAATTTGATTTACAATAAAATAGCAATTTCTCCCTAATACTATATTCACCAGGTGGGAGATGATAAAATCAGGGCAAAATATACCAGGAATAAATTTCAATGCAAAATTTATTTGCAATCTATGCGTGTTTTTGAATAATTTTAGTTATTTTATTAAAATGTATTCTCTCAGTTTCAGTAGAATTCACATCCTTGAGATTAAATTAAGAAAATGAATAAAGTAGCGACATATAAGTAAATACATGGACATTTGTGTGAATATGCATGCAAATCAATGTTTATGTTTTAGGTGGTGTGCAAATTGGTGTGTCTAAATAAAAAGAATGTGCAAATTTCTTTGGAACGGAGAGAATATTAGTATTAATATATTTTAATAAAATAATTAAATGTCATTTTGAATTATATGGTAAAACTAATTTACAGTAAACTTGCGCTTAAATCAAATGCCAATTGTCAATGTTGATTTAGCTTATAAATTCCAGGATAATGGTTTGAAGTAAAACAACATTTTTTTAAAATTAAAAAATGGGCGTTTAGATCAGATATTTATATATACAGTTAATTTAAAACTATAGTGTATATATATATGTAAACAAAGCTAGCTAGGGACATCAAGATTGTAAGCAAGCTTAATAAATCAACCACTACTTACCTCATTAAGTTTAGGTTGGGTATTGGTCTCCAACATCAACCCAAAATGTATATGAGGAAAGTGTGCCCACTGCACCAAGAAAACTTCACAAGTTACTACCCCCAAAAAAATGTGAGCTTTGTAGTCTCGTGGGCTATTAAAAAAGCACACACAATATTTAATAAAACAAAATCTGGTATTTCATTTTATATTTTATTATTGCTAATTTGGTCCAGTGTTGTATAATACAATACGGATCCAAATCAGTGTTTGCAGCTAAAAAACAATTTTGTATTTTTATATATTGTTTGCTCATAAAACAAAATAGGACATACATATTTATTTATTATTTTAGTTATATATACATTTTAGGTTGGGCATGGTTACTTACATTTTTTGCAGCAGTGCTGAATGCTTCCCTATGGCTGATATCTGGATTATTGGCCTTGATTCTTTGAATCTCCTCCCTGGAATTGCAATTATACATGGTGCAAATTAAAAACCAATATATAATAATTATATATATTAATATTGCACTTTAATTCCATTACTTTATGAACTGGTTGTAGGCCGAAGGGACTCGTTGTCTTTTTTCTGGAGCTGTAACAGGAAATTAATTACGACTCGAGACAGTAATTACATATACGGAGTATATAATAATTGAAAAAGCGTGTACGTCGATTAACGATTCTTGGCTCTGCAGGCTTCTTTGTGATAGAAGGCATCTTGTAGTTCCATTTGGAAGATGATGAGCCTAGGTCAACCTTGTACTCAGTTGAAGTGCAGTTAGGAGCCTGCAATAAATTAACAACATATGATCGATTATGAATTAAGTCAAATTTAATACTCACAAATTTTAGCATGCACTTCAATTTTGATTCACACTCTCATACCCAAGTGTGTGTTTTTAGCAATTGGGGTCTTACTGATTTCTTCTTGATTAGGGTATTATTGATTTCCTCTTGCGGTATTTTTTCAAAATTCAAATGAATAACATGCACTGATCAAGTGCACACTAGAAATACTCTTACCATTTATATGATTTATGAGTAGATCTTCTTACGTGAATTTTCTTTTTAAAGTATAATTATTATGCATATAATGTGTCACCATTAAAAATTGCTTAGTTTTTAAACAGTAATACTTTGTTTATATAACTCTGATATCTAAAAAAATTACATGAATTTGACTTCACATAAAATTTTGCCATGATTTATTGGTTTGTGACGTCTCAGTCTAATCATATTAAATTACCCAAATACTAAAATGGAGTTCATGAGACTATTTTCATATAAGTCTCTCTGTAATTAAATGCATGTGTTTACATAAATTTCATGATATCATAAATATGTTTTAAAATACCAAATATTTGGTCAAAAATATTAAAAATTATTGGGATCAGTGCTTGTTTATTTTTTATACACCTGATGAAATTTTAATATTTTTAATCAAATATTTAATGTTTTAAAATAAGTTTACCATGATCAATTATCATATAAAACTTTTGACAAATTTTATTCATTTAAAAAAATATAATTTGTGTGTGGGGAGGATGTTTAATTTCTCATTAATTTGATCAATTTAACCTAAGAAAGAGAGAATTAAAAGGAGTAATTAATTAGAGGAAAAGGGTATGTCCAAAAGATGCTTTCAGAAGGAAGAAAGGAGAAAATAAAAAACATTGATTGAAGTGACTGAATCAGTTAACAAAATGGCAGCTGGAATTGACAGTTGCAGCTTCATCTACCACAATCCCTTTAATTTGTTTCCACAACACAAGACAATTCCTGATCAGAATTAGTACCACTTTTTTTTAACCCTTAAAAAAACCCATTTTTTTATCTATCAAATCAAACTAATCATTAAAAAAACTATAAAGTAATCCTTCATCCCCCAAAATAAGAAGTTAAAAAAAAAAAAAAATCACAGTCTACAAGAAATGTCTGGTAAGGGCGGCTGTTAGGCTGTGGCTAAAATGCTGTAAAATCTTGAAAATATAAACAACCGTTTACTTTTTGATCAAAGATTCCCTCCTAATAAGAATCAAAAGAAATTGAGGAAACCCTAGATTTCAGAAGCCTAGCTATTTTGATTTTTTTAAAAAAATAAAGAATTAATGGAGGAAATTGACCTGGCAGGAAGAAGAGGGGTGGTGCAGAGATTGGATTAATGGCGAAGAAGCCGCCATATTCACTGTCCATAGATTGCCGCAATGCCCACATCTCACTGTCACCAAATCCAACAAGCTATTGCATGGAACACTCACCTATATATAATTCTTTTTATTAAATTATCAAACTAATCAAATTAATTACAACAAAATTATATCAAAAAAAATAAATAGATTTAATTAGATCTTGTACCGTACATGACCGTCATGCACAGTAGAATTGCACACGAAATAATACTGTGCAGTTCTATTGAACATGATGGTTTTCAAATATTAAAGATTGGAGTATGTATAAAATGAAATTAGTTCATACATGAACTATTAATTGTTTCCACTAAACTACTGATATTTTTCAATAAAAATAACTAATATTTTGTAGTGAAAACAACTAATACCCTTGAATGATTCATGTATAAACCATTTTCACTTTATACTTTGTCAAAAGATTGAGATCAATTTAAGAATTTGTGCACAATTATACAGTGTAACGTGAAACGTGACATCAGTTTTGACTGAAAAGTGAGGAGTGCACAAATCTAAGATCTGCACAGTTGAAGAATTTCACAACATATGACAAGGACCCAAAATAAATAATTTAGGGAAAAAAGTAAGAACCCTAAAATGTTGTGAGGGGAGAATTTGGGGTGTTGTCTTCTAGCTGTTGTGAGAAGCTTTTAAATGAAGAAATGGTCCATTAGTTTCAGGCTTTAATCGAAGGCACTAAGAAAAAAGCATAATTTAGACAGCAAGAAAAAAGGCACCGGGAGAAGGAAAATCTACAGAATGAATCTGCAGGGCAGGGCAGGGGTTGAAATGATCATGGTTTGATTATAGTGAGTTTCTTTTTGCAGGAAACGTGATTCCGCCATCAGAAAAAAAAAAAAAAAGACAAATGTTGAAGTAGACACATGATCGAAGAAAACAAGAAAACCCTGGTCATCAGCTTTATTAACCAATTAATTGAACACTTACATGCAATAATAAATAAAATAATTTGTACGAATTAATTAATGGGTTTTGAATTGAAAGAATAAATAGTTGTACCGCAAGAACTATGTTGCAGAAGTTGCAAGGGATGTAGCGGAGTTGCTCGGACACATCCATATCTTATCTGAGGAGGACCAAATTTAGAGGAAGAAGAAGTAAAGCAAGTTGTGAAAATGGTTTCTAATTAGATGAAAGAAAAATAAAGGAGGAAGAGCCCTATATATACATATATTCTTTCTCTCTCTTCCTCTATGGAATTGCTTTTGTTTTGGGTGATTCTGGTGTGCACATATGTGCATTGAATTTTGATTTTTTTAAAGCCCATCAAGTAAATTGAGTTTTGCAAAATTAAAATTAATTATAAAGTGGATTCAAAATTCAAGTGCATGATATACATTTGGTTGCATACAAGAATTTATGTTAATTTAGAGCATCAACTGTAAATTTGGGCTCACGTGAACTTTTTTATTGTTATTAGTATTGTGTATATAAAATGCCATTGTTTAAAAGCAAGTGTTATTTTTTTTTTTTTAAATATTTTGTATGCATAACCCTAATATGATACTTAAAAAAAATACACATGAACTCGAGCTCTAAAAAATGTTTGTTTTGATTTGAGTTATGTATGTAATCAAAACAAGCCATTCATGACCTATTTGCCTCAAATTCACCTCGAAAATGTTGCTTTTAGCTCGATTTTTAAAGTTCATTAACATAAATAAATAAACTCAAACTAAAATGATACTTGATTCGTTTGTTCATGAGCTAGCTCGTATAAATAATAATGTATTAAACTTTAACTGATATTAATTACCACACTTAATTTTTGTGATAAAAATAAAACAATGTAATTAGATTTATTTAAGCAAATGAAATTATAGAATTTATATAGAAATATATAATTTTATTTAAAGATGATAATAGCAAGTTTGTTAAGCTTGTATAAATTCAATTAACTTCAAACACTTAATAATTCGAAACAACTCAATTGAATTATATTTACATCCCTATGCCCTATGAGTTATGCATAGAAATAGGATTACAGTACATATATAGATAGATAAATTAATTGCAGTTTTATTTTAATTTTTCTCTTAGCTAGGTAGTACCGAGGCCAAGGCTGGTGAACTGGAAAAGTAAAAGCTGGTGAATTCTAAAGTTGGGAAATATGATTAAAAGGAGAAATTATAATCGTCAGATAGTAGCTTAAGGGTTAGGGTTTCGATGAAGGCAGGAGAAGGGAGCTTTGGCAGCATATGCAAAAACAGCACCTTTTTCTATTCATTTATATATTATGAATTACTATATATTAGTAAATCTCTGCTCTTCCTTTTCGCCATCTCACGGCGGACGAGGGGGGCGATTTTCCATCATTATGAAATGTCTACATGCGTATGATATATCTAGACTATATTTATTAATTTTAATGTAATTAATATCAGTAGACATGTACTCCCTCCGTCCATGAGTAAACTTCCCACTTTCCTTTTCGGGCCGTCCACGAGTAAGTTTCTCATTCCATAAATGGAAATAACAACACTCTATTATATATAAACTTTAACCTTCAAACTCACACAATATTACAAAAATGCCACTCATTCACTTTACTTTTCAACACTATTCATTACTTTATCCCAAAAGTCAACATGTGGCCCACCATATATTAATAAACAAATACACTTTCTTAAACCATTCAACAAAAAGAAGTGGGAAACTTACTCGTGGACGGAGGGAGTATATATCATGACCACACAACTAGAATTTATGTATTATGTTGTACAAAATACAATTTGGGGCTCCCAACGAGGTTAACAATAATACCAAATTAATGAAAAAATTGAAGAGAATCACTCATTGCACAATATATATTTTGAGAAAGAAGTTATGGTACTTATTTTGCGGATTATGTGTCAATTTAGGAAAAAACTCGCAAATTTAAGACGGATCGCATCGGGTCGAGTGGGTTTAAATAAATAAAAAAATTGCGCCAAGACATAAACTGAAAACTCGCGTTCATGATAAGCATAGTTGTATGCATCAGGTGTACCGTGCAATTTAAGTGTAATATTTCTGAAAAATTACATCTATTATTACTGAAAAGTTATCCTTGTTATTACTGAAAAAATGCATTTAATAAGGGGTAATTTCAGTAATAGTAAGACTAATTTTTCGGTAATATTAAGAATATTTTTTTAGAAATACAGTTGAGTTGGACAGTGCACCTGATGCATAAGAGACTTACTACCCACCATCACTCAATTTATCCCTATTTATTTTTGTCTATCCCCAAAATATATTTTTATTCCCGTTTTGAAAATTATTACTTTATTACTACTCTCACTAACAATCATTTAATTCATCATTGGACCCCCACAATACCCTTATTTAATTTATCTATTTTTTCTTAAAACCTATGTCCATTCCAAGAGGTTCTAGATTTGAGGGATGGGGAGAGTACTATAAAAAAAATAAGTATGTGTTACTACGCCTTATTATAACAATGAATATTTGTACTTGTAGTTACTATAAAAGCAAATATGTATTTTTCTAAGGAGAAATATGTGTTTCTTAATATATTTTTCATCTCAATAAATTTAGATTTTTTAAATTTTACATTAGTACCATTTTTCGTTCATGTAGTAACACAATTTTCTCCATATAATAACACATTTTTCAATACCTATGGAAAAATATTTATTTATGTGAAAAATATATATTTGTGTAAATTAGTATTTGTTATGACAGTAATACCTCCGTCCCAGTTTTATTTTTTCATTTGCCAAAAATGCCCGTCACAATTTTATTTTTCCATTTCCAAAATAAAAATAAAGTGCATCCACCTTTTTATACATCAGCCCTACAATTCAACTGTTTTATTCATTTAAATACTACTTTATTCACCATTCATCATTCTCAAAGACTACTTTATTCATTTAAATATTACAATTCAATTCTCGCATTAAACTCTGTGTAAAGTCAAAAGAAAAAATAAAATTGGAACAAAGGGAGTAATACACATTTTGTCATTAAAGTAACACGTGTTTGTTCATATAGTAACACAAATTGAGAATGCAAACTCCTGAATTTTACCTTCGCGCTATTTTTTAAGACCCACTTGACCCGACCCGATAAGAATCCCCAAGATTTTTTTATTTGAGCTATGTTCTACAATTTATAAATATCCGTATAATATTTTAAATGAGTTTTTGTCAAAATGGACTTTTTTTTTTTTTTTTTTGTGAGATGTCTATATTTGCTATCTTAAAATGCTGTTGGACAATGTCAGTATGATTATAAAAATTAATATTCATCTTCCTTAAAATATGTTTGTTTTGAAAGTATGGTGTGCCAGAAAATTTGGAATTTGAAAATGTTAGAGAATGGTAAAAAAATTATGTGTTTGTTTTGGAATTTTTGCGAGATTTTTTTATGTCAAATTATTTTTTTTTAATTATGTTTGATGTTATATTATTTAAGAGTAAGATCTATTTTATTGAAATAATTATAATAATATAGTATTATATAAGATTTTTAAGAAATGATTGTATGTAGTAGGATTTAATTTAAAATTAAAATTTCAAAACCCAAAAGAGAATGTGACGTGAAAAGCAAAGTCTCAAATGCGATTAAAGCCAAAAAAAAACGTACCTTTAGTTATTTTTTAGAAGATATATTAGGCTATTCAATCATATATATATACTAGATGAGTAACCCGCATATTATGCGGGTTGTTCATAAAATTAATTTAAAATTTTATATTTTATTAACACATCGCATTATTTAATATTATAACATTATATAATACAATCTATTTAAAAATTATGATTCAGTCGAAATGAGAAAAAAAAAAAACCATAGATAACCTTAAAATTTTCCTTGAAAATTTTCACCCGTCAATTTACAATACATAGAAAATAAACATAATATTGTCAAGATAAAAGAAGAGAGAAAGAAAGTAGAATTTATATGAAAAAATATATATCTTTAGAAATAAAGTAATCGTCAAATATTAGCAATTAAATATTTATGTGTGGACAAATAATCGAGGAACAACTAAAATATTGTGAAAAGAAAAGGACAAAAAAGGAATAAGAAAAAATATAGAGTTTAGAATAATAAAATTGAAAATAATTAAGAGTTTTTCAGAAATATATATATATATATATATATATATATATATATATATATAACTCAATTTGTATATAATAAATATTTAAATTTCATAACAATTCATAGTTAGCTTAATTGGTAAACATAATATAAAATACTCTTGAGGTACTTGGTTCAAACGCACCAAAAATCGACACATCAACAAAAAAAATTCTCCATTAGTACATAGAGGGATATTTACTGCGTCAGGCACATGCCTTAAATGATGGAGCAAAGTACATAACATACCTCTATTTCTAGCCATGTCAATACCTCTTTGTGAAATGTGAGAGGCGCCTTTATGAAGTCACAAAAACTTAGATATAATTACTTTGTAAGTGCGCACATTTTCTGATATTTTTGAAATTTAATGTTTGAAAAGTATCATTATTAAAATTTGTAAATGTCACATTGTCTCAAATATGATATGAGACACGCTCATTCTAAACTTTCCATAATGAAGATGCACCCAACACCTATCCGATAACCTAATCATCTTAATTTCTACAATTGAATAAATGGATATTCAATTCGTTATCAAATTGTACAAATGGATGTCAAAGTCATCCACAATTTTCAATTTTTTTAAGAATAGTTTTAGTGTGCACTTGAGTGCATGGTATGCACTTGGATTTTGAAAAAAAAAAAAAAATTCAAGCAGAAATCAGCAATACCCCAAGAAGACATCAGTAATACCCCAAAAAGGCATCAATTAATACCCCAACTGCAAAAAAAATACACAATTCGGTGTGTTTGTGTGTATTTTTAAAAAATTAAAACTGAAGTCAAAATTGAGCTTACAATTTGTCTTTTTTTTAAATTATTTTTTGAAGATTAAATTGATAATTTTAATATTTTTAGATATTTTTTAGCTTTAATTGATTTTTGAAGTTTATTTATTTTTTATTTTCAAATTTAATATTTTAATAAAATAAAGTTAAAGAAATATATCACATCACATGTAACCTGAAGGTTACTTGTTGATAAAAGGTAATGAGGACCAAAATAAAAATAAAATATGTGGTTAGAGGATTCATTATTAAGTGAAAAAATTAAAGAATCTGAAAACAAAATTAAACATTAACAAATATGTGAGAGGCCCTTGTAAAATGGTATTTCCCTCCATCCCACATTTATATGTATTTTTTTTTTCATCCATTTGTTTGCACATAAAAATTAAAAAAACACTACACTTACGATATTCATATATTAACAAAAAATATCATTATTTTTGTCTTTTGGGCCCACAATACATTATTCAATGTATATTGCATGGATGTGGGGCTGCGGGTGCAATAAGATACGGATATGGAGATTCGAATTTTGAAACCTTTAGGGTGCGGGTGCGGGTGCGAGTGCGGCAGAGATACATGAATTTATTTATATTTTATTATATATAATCCTTGTAAAAATATATAAAAATAACAATTTAAATATCATCATCAATCCATACATAGACAATATATCATTCTCATTTGTATCATCGTTACCATTTAGAAGATTACTCATGAAAAATCATAATCATAAAATTTATACAAAATTAGACATACATAAACTTTAGAATTTTTTTGATTTCGCATCGTAAAAATGGGAGTGCAAAATTAAAACATGTTTTTATTCCGTGAGAAGTGAGATGATAAGTCAAATATTTAGAAATAACTTTTAGTTCTTAATTCATTGCTTTCCATTTTAAAAAAATTCTACTTAAAAATAAAACAATTTTTTTTCAAAAACGATAGTATACACATATATATCTTGTTCTGAGGATTCGTGTATCCTTGGAACCAGATACGCGCATCCAAATTCTTTTTTATGTTTTTTTTCACTGACTCACCACGTGGTCAATTGCGTGCGAATCCTACGCGAATCGCACTCGTACCCATACAATATCAGATACTGCATAATGGTGATTTTTGAAAAAAAAAAAACCCGTGTATTAATTATAGCATTCAATTCAATCAATTTCTTCACTTTCTCCTGAAAACACACTCATTACATTTTTCATAAAAAAACGTGCAAATTTTATGGTGCAATAGTGAGACGGGGAGAATAATTATTAAAAAAAAATGAGTATTTCACTTATGTGCAACTCTAGATGCATCATGCAATCTATATATCTATTTGTCAATCACCCTCCCTAAAGCCTCCATTTTGAATCCTTAAATTTATAGAATGAGTTTGAATTATATGTGGCAATCTTTCAATTACAAATTATTTTTTAATTATAATTAATTAATTGACTGTGACTTATTTCATGTAAGTTAAAATTGAATTACAATAGATTAAATGATTGTATTTTTATATCATCTATTTTTAGTTACAATTTATTAATTTACTTCACCCACGAAATGATCTTCGTCGTCCATTGTAAATATATTTTCTGTATTTTTATTTAATCTAATTTTTAAAATTTTAACCATAAATTTAATTAAGAAATAATCAATTAAAGATCATAAATTTAAAATTTAATAGGATAAAAAAATTATTTAATTAAAAGAATAATAATTATTTTAAAAAAGCAATTGAATTATTTTATAAAAATGGACATAACTATAATTAAATTGAATCAACAGAATAAAATAATATAAACATATTCAATATTAAATTAATAATATAGTTTATTTTAACATGCGCATTACGCGGGATTTAAGAGTTAGTTTAACTACAATTTCAGTACAAACTTAATTATAATTTTTTAGTAAAAGTAACTATATTTTTTAATGAGGAAAACTGATACTATAAAAATATACATTTACATTACACAATATATTTAATGCATGCAAGACTTTGTCAAGAAGAATCGGTACAATTATTTATTTGGTGTATTTAGGGTGCTCACTCTATAGTACTTAGAACATGCATGTACGTTCACCTTCCAAAATAAACTAGAATTGGTACAATTATTTTGTGTGTGTTTTTAGGGTGGTCACGCTATAACTTAGAACATCTCTCTCTCTCTTTTCCTTTTTTTCCTTTTAACAAAATGTCATCTGACCGTGGAAGGGGGGGGGGGGGGGGGGGGGGGGGGGGGGGGGGGGGGGAACCAAAATGACTCATCCGAACTAGAATAAAAAATATCTGGGTGTTAAATGAGTAGATGAAATATATGCGATCGAACTTGTACCCAATATCCTAGCCAAGTAGTCAGAAGATCAGTTACTCTCTCCAAGGATGTGAAAATTTGTGTTTGAGCCTGTGCCATCACTATATAAACGGGTATATTGCATCAAACCCCCCGTTGGTTTAAAAAATTGGCATGAGGCTGCCTTGTTTTTTAAAAATTACGCGAAACTCCCATATGGTTTTATAAATATAGCACAAGATTCCTTTTTTTTTTCTTAAAAAAATTAATAACATTAATTTTTAACCCGTATGATCCGTTATATACTTATGACTTGTTGACATTCTTTCATAAAACACCAGAACACAAACTAGAGTTTATCTCCAAGTAGAATGTCAAAATTTATACAAAAAAAAATTAGAATTTTGTGATTATTTTTTTTAAAAAACTTGCTTATGTGAACACATAAAGTCTTAAACAAAAAGAAATTTTTGTTGTTAAAGATATTGATTTTCTTTAGAACGAAAAGTGCGTAGGGTAGGTTCCACTTTTTTTTATTTGTATTTTTCTTAATATTTCAAACTACAGATTAATACACAAATACTCACTAGATGATATATTAATATATAATTAGATATGAAGAGGATTTTTTAAAAGTATTCTCATTTCTCTTCTATTTATAATATTTTATGGACAATAATTATTAAACAAATTAACTATATAAAAAAGCATAAGATTATTAAAAAAAAAAAACTCACAATAGAAGGAGCATTTAATATAGTTAATGGAGGGATAATTGTGTCAATATATTTAAAAAAAAATCCCACTAAAATTTGCATGATCGTGTGTGTGAGTTATACTACTGTCAATCTTAACAAAATTGGGGGTTTCATGCTAAATTTATAAAACTATAAGGGAGTTTCATGCTATATTTATAAAACCACAAGAAGATTTCACGCAATTTTTAAAGCACATGGAGATTTCATGCTGATTTTCCAAACCACAAGGGAGTTTGACACAATTTATCCCTCTATAAATACGAGTTAAAGTGTATTGTACCGATCAAGCAACAATATGATTATTGAATTAATTTGAGATCTAAATGCAAGTTTTAATTCCTGTAAATTATATATAAATTGATCTGAGTTATTAGAAGAAGATTTTTTTTTACCTTTTTTACACCATTGGATTCATTAGGTTTATATATATATAGACACATGCATGTATTAATATAATTGTGATACATAATCCAATATTAAATAAATCTCAATATGACAAAATTGAATATCTCAAGGGGTTAATGTTCCACTGTCTATGAACGAAAGAACATCGATTTGAGTTATCATTTATCTAATAAGAAAAAGGTTAATCTATATATAATAATAATCTATACCAAATTATTGAGGCAATATATAATTTTTTTTTAATAACTAATATTATTTTGAATTACACGGTAAAAGTGGTTTGCTAGAGATGTGATGGACCCGTTTTCGAAGGGCAAAAATGGGAATTCAGGAGCAATTTTTTTTAAACCTTTTGCTCAGGGAGTTCAGCAAGAGTGAATAATACTCAAGGCACTGCATTGCTACGAGTCAGAGCACTCAAGTCAGTGCAATTGACTTGCGAGCTCAGTATCGTAACAAGGCAGTGACTCGAGAGGTTTCACTTCAAGTCACTGCTTTACTCAGAGACTGAGTTCCAAGTCAGTGTGAGCACTTGGAGACTCATGCTCTAAGTAACGCAGTGACTCGAGATGCTGAACTCTCGAGTGTGTTGCCTGAACTGGTCAGTGAGAAGGATTTTCCCTGACCTGAATGCTTAACCAAAGTTTTCTTTTAACAAAGCTCTCAGTGAGCAGATTTTCACAATACTTTAGTAAACACTTTAAAAGATAAGTACGCTAGTTTAACGTGGTTCAGAGACTCAAGCTCTTACATCCACGGCCTGATTTAACAGGAAATTCACTAACTGGGATTCTTATTTTTAACGTGCCAAGGTGCACAGATACACTGGACTCACACCACTCCCTGGGCTGCCTCTCCTCACTCACAAGACAACTTACTACCAACAAACCTAACAAGAGGGTTTTGGTTTCAGTTGGGTTTTCTCCAACTATGTGAGGTTTTCCCTTACAATGTGTTAGCCTAAAGCTAAGACTGGGAAAACCTCTCTAAGCTAAGACTTACAAGCTGAACACTCATTTATATATCTGTGAAGACCTTAATGGTCAGTGTTCTAGATGTGAGACGTGCCTCCTTATACCTCCCATGAAATGCACTAAACTCTCACACCTTCACAGCTCGTAGGTGTTGATTTTTTTCTTCTCACACACACTTCAAACCGCAGCTATGAGCTTGTATTTATAGTGTGGATTCAAATGTAACCGTTGGAGGAAATTACAATTGAATCCATACAATTAATGGTTTCAACCACTTTTCTTGGAATGCGGCCTTGTCAGTGTCAGATTTGCTGCCTTGTGCTGATTTGTCCACGTGGACTGCATCCAACGGATCTTTGACTCAGTGGGTTGACCAAGATCCACTGACTTTAGGTAGCTTCATCCTTCACTGACTTGATGATCTTCAGTGGACTGAACGTCTTCAGTGTAGTTGTCCTTCTGAGACTGTTTGAAGATCACTCCAAGAAGTTTGTCATAAGGCTGAATGACAAACTTCCCTGACCACAGTAGCCTGACTTCTTCAGAGCCTACTTGGTGCAGCACTGATCCTCCTGGTCATGCTCTTCACTGAGTGGTCCACCTGACTTAGCTTAGATCAGCCCGGTTTACACTCAGTGGGACATCCTTCAGGCTTCTCTTCAGGTTCAGGTCTCTGTCATGGCTTCAGTCAGTTCTTCTTGATGTCATCTTGATTTCCTCAGGCTGTGTTGCTGAGTTCCCCCTCGCTGAGTTCCCCCTCAACTGAGTGTTTCCTCAACTGAGTTCTTCTCAACTGACAGCCTATTCTACTGAGAGTTAACCTAGCCTGACCTGAAACAAAAGATACAATTCTGACTGCTTTCAAACGTATTACATGTCGTTTTGGAAAATCATCAAAACTAAACCATATCCCAACAATTTCCCCCTTTTTGATGATTCCAAAACTTCTAACCAAATGATTTTCTATTACAAGAATAATGTCAGAACACAAGTAATAGTTTGAAATATGCAGAAATTCCCATAGTTTAATACATTTAAGATCTTTTCGGTTGACCATTTTTCTTAACAAAACTGGATCAGTGGTCATGTGAACAACCGGCTCTGATACCAATTGATGGTCCCGTTTTCGAAGGGCAAAAATTGGAATTCAGGAGCAATTTTTTTAAACCTTTTGCTCAGGGAGTTCAGCAAGAGTGAATAATACTCAAGTCACTGCATTGCTACGAGTCAGAGCACTCAAGTCAGTGCAATTGACTTGTGAGCTCAGTCTCGTAACAAGGGAGTGACTCGAGAGGTTTCACTACAAGTCACTGCTTTACTCAGAGACTGAGTTCCAAGTCAGTGTGAGCACTTGGAGACTCATGCTCTAAGTAACGCAGTGACTCGAGATGCTGAACTCTCGAGTGCGTTGTCTGAACTGGTCAGTGAGAAGGATTCTCCGTGACCTGAATGCTTAACCAAAGGTTTCTTTTAACAAAGCTCTCAGTGAGCAGATTTTCACAACACTTTAAAAGATAAGTACGCTCAGTTTAACGTGGTTCAAAGACTCAAGCTCTTACATCCACGACCTGATTTAATAGGAAATCCACTAACTGAGATTCTGGTTTTTAACGTGTCAAGGTGCACAGATACACTGGACTCACGCCACTCCCTGGACTGCCTCTCCTCACTCACAAGACAACTTACTACCAACAAACCTAACAAGAGAGTTTTGGTTTCAGTTGGGTTTTCTTCAACTATGTGAGGTTTTCCCTTACAATGTGTTAGCCTAAAGCTAAGATTGGGAAAACCTCTCTAAGCTAAGACTTACAAGCTGAACACTCATTTATATATCTGTGAAGACCTTAATGGTCAGTGTTCTAGATGTGAGACGTGTCTCCTTATACCTCCCATGAAACGCACTAAACTCTCACACCTTCACAGCTCGTAGGTGTTGATTTTTTCTTCTCACACACACTTCAAACTGCAGCTATGAGCTTGTATTTATAGTGTGGATTCAAATGTAACCGTTGGAGGAAATTACAATTGAATCCATACAATTAATGGTTTCAACCACTTTTCTTAGAATGCGGCCTTGTCAGTGTCAGATTTGATGCCTTGTGCTGATTGGTCCACGTGGACTGCATCCAACGGATCTTTGACTCAGTGGGTTGACTAAGATCCACTGACTTTACGTAACTTCATCCTTCACTGACTTGATGATCTTCAGTGGACTGAACGTCTTCAGTGTAGTTGTCCTTCTGAGACTGTTTGAAGATCACTCCAAGAAGTTTGTCATAAGGCTGAATGACAAACTTCCCTGACCACAGTAGTCTGACTTCTTCAGGGCCTACTTGGTGCAGGACTGATCCTCCTGATCATGCTCTTCACTGAGTGATCCACCTGACTTAGCTTAGATCAGCTCGGTTTACACTCAGTGGGACATCCTTCAGGCTTCTCTTCAGGTTCTGGTCTCTGCCATGGCTTCAGTCAGTTCTTCTTGATGTCATCTTGATTTCCTCAGGCTGTGTTGCTGAGTTACCCCTCGCTGAGTTCCCCCTCAACTGAGTGTTCCCTCAACTGAGTTCTTCTCAACTGACAGCCTATTCTACTGAGAGCTAACCTAACCTGACCTGAAACAAAAGATACAATCCTGACTGCTTTCAAACGTATTACATGTCATTTTGGAAAATCATCAAAACTAAATCATATCCCAACAAGATGTTATAAGGAGATGAAAGAAAGAGTCATAAACGTAAAGCAAACAACACAAATTTATGTAGTTCATTTACGTTGTATTAGCTAAATCCACAACCAGAAGAGAGAATTTGTAATTATTATGAGATCTCAGTGTTTTCAGCATACAGAATGATCTAGGTCAAACAATAAGGATATTTATAAATTCCTAACAAACTAGGCCTCGGAAACAGAAACAAGCCCAAACATATTATATACCGTGAAACGAGCTCAAAGCGAGACCCCCAACCAGCTCTACGCTGAGGGTTCAAAGCTTTTTAACAAGAGAATTAGAGCTTGATTGACTAAGTTTATTTTAAATATCTTATAATTTGTTTTAAAAGCTTATAAGATGTACTTCCTCCGTCCACTAAAAGTATGTTAATTGATTTTTTTTATAGGTTTTAAGAAAATGTAGATAAAGTATATATATATAAAGTAAGGGTATTTTAGTGTACTATGCGGTTCATTTATGAATTAAGTGGTTGATTGTGTGAAAGTAAAATCAACGGCATGTGATATAATTTGGTGATTATTGAATGGTAAAGGAAAAAAGATTGTTGTATAAAAAAGTTTGAACAAACTTTTCGTGGACATATGGAGTAATTTTTATGTGGATTATAAGTTGGTAAAATGTTTGTTGATAAAATTTATAAACTCTTTGATAATCTATAAAACATATTTTTTAAAATTTAATTTGAATACTATAAAATATATATTTTTTTTAAATATTTTATGTTGAGATGGGGGTGTATAAGGGTGGGGTGGTTAATTTGGGATGAAATGGATGGGGGTGGTTAAGAAAATAAGTTGAGTTATCCATTTTTTTTTTTTTTTAAATTGAGCTTATATATAAGCTACTAAAAAACTTATTTTAAGAGTTTATAAATTGTTTAGCATTTTTTTTACCAAACAACTTTATAGAACTTATAAATTATTTTAAAAAGTTTATAACTGAACATACTTTTACTATTTACTTATTATAAATAATAAACTAATGATTAGTTTGGAAATCATTTAAAAAAAAAAAACCTAACATCGAGTTTTATTTTGGATTCATGTATATACACACGCTCTATATTATATATTTCCCAAAATATGTTTCTCATAACTTTAAGTTATTTTATTGAAAAAATATATATTTGTTTATTAATATATGCATGATGGACCACAAATTGATTTTTAGGACAAAGTAACAAATAGTTGAAAGGTGAATGAGATGAATGACACTTTTTATAATAATTGTATGAATTTGGAGGTTAATTTTATAGAATGAAAAATATGTTATGGTACGGCAAAAAAAAAAAGTGATAGACTTACTACATAAAGAGTGTAATTTTAGACAAACCTACACTAAAATAACGGGATTTAAACCAAATTCGTCCTCTATCTTTTCACCTTTATCAAAATGGTCCTCTATTTATTTGCTTTATCAATTTAGTCCCGTATTTATTCATGTTTCGCCAAAATGATCCTAATTGGCCTAAAATTTACAAAACCTCACCGTTTTGGTCCTATATTTATTTTCTTTACCAATTTAGTCCCGTATCAATTCACATTTCTCCAATTAGGTTCTAATCGAACGCATAAAGCATAAAATGCCACTTTTTTAGTCACGCGCACTAGTTTTTTCGGGGGAAGCCTATGATGTGATTTTTTTTTTTCAATGTGGTACGCTAGGTGACCATCTTTGCCAAATAAAAAAAACTTGAAATAAAATACAAAAAATCAATTAGAACTATTTTTCATCAAATTAGGACCATTTTGACAAAACTTGTAAAAATACAGAACTAAATTGGTAAAACAAATAAATAGAGGACTATTTAGATAAAGGTGAAAAGATAAAGGACGAATTTGGTTTAAATCCCCTAAAATAACAAAAGAAAAATGACAAAGTCTAGAGTAAAAATAGTTTATACATGAATTATTCGGGGGTATTAGTTGTTTTTACTGAATAATATTAATTATTTTCACTGAAATATATTAGTTGTTTTTACTGAAAAGTATTAGTTGTTTAACAAAAATAAATTAAAACACTTTAGTAAAAACAACTAATATTTTTTAATAAAAATAATTAATACATATTAATAAAAACGATTAATACCCGTTAATATTTATTGTATGAACCAATTTCACTACATACATACTCAAAAAAAATATATTATATAATAGCAAATAAATCCAAATTGCGTTCATCCAAAAAAAAGAGATGCATTATGAAGGTATATATATACCACGTCAGCTGGACAAAGGTGGTTATTGGAAGAGGCAGAGTGTTAATCTTAGGTCGTTTTCGATGTCTGCAGCAATAAATTTTCGTACAGTGTGGGACATATATCATATATCCACCCATATCTATAAATTATTCCCCCTCCACTCCCCATTCATCTAATTTTTTAATCTATTTAAAATATATTTACATGTTTTTTAATAAATAAAATTACTCCCTCCATCCTGAAAAAACTTCCTACAGTGAAATTTTGTAAAGTTTAAAGAATTAAGATAATATGTGATGTAATATAATTAATGTGATTTAAAAAAAAATACAATGAAGCGTGAAGATAATACATAGTAAAATTGTAAAATAAGTGACAATTGATCTATGTAAATAAAAAAGTTAATTGCAAAAAACATCACGAATTTTATGACTTTTATCAATTACAACATGATTTTTTTTTTTTTTTGCAATTTAATGCATCAACTTTATAAGTTTTGCAATTTGAAACATCTGATAATATTTCATCATCAATTAAATAACTTGATTGTCGGATTTGCCATATAGAACCCACGTATATGTCAACATGTAAAATAATAAATTTTTATAATGAGAATAGCTTCCTTTTAATACATTTTAAATTTTAAAATATAACTTAAAAATTTATTTTAAAGACATTATTTTTATTTTCTTTAAATAATTTTATTTGTTGGCGTCTACGTGGATACTTATATGACATTTCGGGTAGGAACGTCATTTAACCGTTGTCGAAAAATTATCAGATGTTTTAAATTGCAAAACTTAGAAAGTTGGTGTATTAAATTGCAAAGGAAAACAATTATGTTGTAATTGATAAAAATCATAATTTTTTTTTTTTTTTTTACAATGAATCCTAAACAAAATAAAGAGTAGAGATAATTATTTGATGGAATGGGGTCGCATTGTTTCAAAAAAAAAAAAAAAAAGGAACGGGAAACTTCTACTGGTATGCCCAAAAAACAAAAACGGGAAGCTTATGTTGGAACAACCGGAGTAATACTATTCTTTAAAAATAATTAGTAATATTTAATAGAAACAACTAATATTGTTTACCACAAATATTTAAAAATTTAAGAATATTACATAATTTATTAATTTTAGTTTGAATTTATAGTCATGGCAAGCACCAGTGTAACTCTTTTGGGAAAGAAAGCCGGAAATCATGGTTAGATTATTGGTTGGCTATTACGGATTTGACAATTCTTATAACACAAACTTTCCTTAAAATATTATGCTATTAATTTATTTAATAATATCATAATATCGAATTAGTAATACAATTGTTTTATAAACTAATTAATTTATAAAAACAATTTTATTATTAATTGAATATTATAAAATAAATTTTATATTATAAACAAGTTTCATAAAAAGGTAACTCTTGTTATAATCCCCTTAATTATTTATTAATTAAATTAATATTATAATATAAATTTTATATTATGAATAAATTTCACAGTTAGGTGAGTAGTCACACTATGTTATAATCCCTGTGAGTTTATATGTTTTCTTCTGGTAACTCTAATGCCACATGTCAACTTTCATTAATTTTTGTGATGCGTCATTTAATTTAAAAGTGTAGATACTTATGTTCATCGGTATGTTTGGAGGGGTGTATTCAATTGAGATTTTATTGGATTTTTTTTAACTTTAAAAAGTTCGTGGATTTAGAAAATTTATAGACTCCATGCAGAGTTTGACTGACTTTTTTTATTGATTTACTTGAATTTTCATAGACTTTACAGGATTGTGGAATACTTTTTTTTTTATTGATTTACATGGATTTCCATATACTCATGCGCTGGAACCATTGATGCAAATATATATAAAACACACTTGTATATAAAAAAAAAGTTATCCAAATTTTTTAGAAAAAAAAAATACATTAGTTAAAAAAATACATTATTATTTCATCTTCATTTCCATCACTGTTATACGTCGCCCTCGTTAGAAGTCTCAGTTTGTTAGAAGAGATTTTGGAGAGTAAAATTTATTTATATTTTTTGAAGAGTAGACTTGACAACGGGGGGGGGGGGGGGGGGGGGGGTAATCCCCAAAGCAAACAGGGACGGAGAATTTTTTTGCCCCATAGGCGGGGATCGGGATAGTATTTGCAGCCCGGGGAATCCCTGTCTCGTTCCCCGCGGGGAGCCGCATAATTTTTTTTATATAATTAATATTAATATATTTATATATAATTTTAATGTTAAAGTAAATTACAAATGAATATTTAATAGTTTCCTACTCAGTTAACTATTTATTAAAAATTATATTTTTTTTATTTAATATTATGTTATTAGTTCCAAATTATAGTAATTTCACTTTAGTATATATGTTAATTAAAAAATATTAGAATTAGAGGTTCTTCAAATTATTTAAATTAATTTCTTAACACCAACTTAAAATAATTGTTGTGTATGATTTAATTTTTTAATTTTTTTTTTTATATTTTAAAAATAAGATAAAAAAATAATTAGGCGGGGAACGGGACGGGGATCCCCGGCGAGGCTCGCCGGGGATCCCCAGCGAGGCGGGGATGGGGGGAAAATTTTCCAATTTATTTTGCAGGGACGGAGATGGGGAATGACCCCCCGTCCCGTTGATATCCCAATGGAAGAGAATCAAAGAAAGTCCATAAATTGTTGAATACTTAAAGATTTTTAAAGACTTTTTAAAATCCGTAGAAATCTCTGGTTATTATAAGAGATTTTGGAGAGTGAAATATATTCATATTTTGGAGGGGAAATCTAAGAAAATTCGTGGAATATTAAAATCCATAGACTGTTGAATACCTAAAGATTTTTTAAGACTTTTTAAAATTCGTATTGAATACCTCAGGATTTTTAAAGACTTTTGAAAATCTAGATTGAATACCCCCAAACTTTAAAAGTCTAAAAAAAATCCTACAGACTCTATAACCAATACACCCCTCTTAGATGATAATAAAATATAATATTTAATCTCTACGAAAAAAATACGGATTAGCGACCGACTTAGCGACCGATTTTCGATCGCAAAATGTGATTAGTGATCAATTTTTGACCGATAAAAATCGGTCGTTAAAATGTTGGTAGCTAATATTAGCGAGCGCCTTTTGAAGTCGGTCGCTAATCTGAGACCGCCACCTGTCAGTCGCTGAACTGACCGGGTCTGACCCGGTCGGGTCATGATTTAGCGACCGATTTCAGGCGGTCGCTAATTTATTTTAAATAAAATTAAACTTTTAATTTGATCGATCGCTAATTTGCGAACCTGCGCAAAAAAAAAAAAAAAAAGTGGTTCAGTGGGTTCAAACCCGCGCGAGCCACTAATTCACTAGCTTATATTAGACGAACCATGTAGATTATAAGCCTTTGTGAGGCTTGTAGAAATAAAGGGGCAAATATGCGCCCAATGGGAATCGAACCCACGACCTCCGGGTAACCCGGAAGAGGTGTGAACCACTAGAACACATGCTATTATGAAATTATATAAATAAAATACAATTATAATAATTAAACTACAATTATAATAAATAAATTAAAATTAATTAAAATTAAAAAAATACTTACGTGGATCTCGGTGGTGCGGGCGTAGGTAGACGTCCCAGTGTCCGGGTTCACTGGGTGGAAGATCTCCATCTGCTCATAGAGAGAGGGCTTTCGTCCCTTCTCCCTCTCCTGTTGCGAACCAAATTCAATAGATTTTAAATATTAAACATTTAAAAGTTTATTAATATTCAAATGTAGATAAAAAGTAAAATACTTACAAAGGAGAGGGAGTGCTCGTAGATGGACCGGGATCTAGCCGATGTCTAGCGACGCCGTGCCCGGTGGGGTCCTTCAATCGGTTCTCCCTGGACTTCTCGGACTTGGCGTTGAATTGCTCACTATTCCAGTGAGCAACCAAAGCGTCCCAGACGGAACGTCCGTCTGGCACTCGACCCAGCTCCAACTGCTGTCCCTCATCAAACTTCTTCTTCAGCCCGTAGATAATATTTTTGTACTTCTCATGCGCTTTCGCGCAGAACAAGCCGTACATAACACTATCATGGGCAGGGTCCCAAACGCACAGCTTCTGCAATTAAATTAAAAAATAAAATATTAATAAATAAATTTATAATAAAATATTAAAAATTAAAATCGATCATAATAAATATACCTTGAACTCCTCGAAGTAGTCCCTCCTCTTTCGCTCGGACACCATGGATCAGGAGGAGGCACCAACCTCGAACGAGAGCTTCTTAATGGCCTCTGAGCCGCAAGAGCTAGTCTCATGGTCTAGAAGCATACTGTGACATCAAAAAGAAAAAATCAAGTTAATATTAATAATTAATATTAATGAATACAATTAAAATTATTTAATTCGTTATCTAAGAATACTTACATGCTGTCTCTAGGGACAATACTGAGACGGCTATCCAACGCGGGATGCTGCCGTGAAGTCGAAGATCCGGCAACAGAAGTAGAGCCAGCAACACTGGACTGCTGTGAGGAGGATAATGTCATCTACGGGGCCCATTGAACCTCCGGGATCACTGATCTCAACGACCCCGACCTCCTCTTACCCCCCTCCCCCGACCCCGACCCCGTCCCCGACCCTGTCCCCACTGTGATCAGGGTTATCTTGAGAGCTCATTTGTAATAATTATAAATTCAACAGATTAGCATACCATATTATATTTATACACATTCAACTAAATTCATACATACGTATATCAATCAACTAAATTCATATATACCTACATATATCAATCAACTAAATTCATACCTACACATATCAATCAACTAAATTCATACCTACACATATTAATCAACTAAATTCATACCTACATATACCAATCATCTAAATTCATACCTACACATATCAATCAACTAAATTCATACCTACGTATATCAATCAACTAAATTCATATATACCTACATATACCAATCAACTAAATTCATACCTACGTATATCTACGTATATCAATCAACTAAATTCATAATTACGTATATCAATCAACTAAATTCATAACTATGTATATAAATCAACTAAATTCATATCTATACATATCAATCAATTAAATATATATCAACTAATTTAATACTTCCTCCTTTTTTTTTAAATATCGTTTTGAGTTTTCCTTTTATTTTCAAAATACTTGTCGTTTTGAATTTTTCAACTATGTAATCCCATTATTATCTCCCACATGACATTTCTCCCATGGATAACTACCACATTCAATTAATTTGGTCATGGTCTTCAATTTCCCAAGGAAGGCTGTTTCTCTTCCACATGAATTCCATGGGTTTTTTCCCCTTCTTAAATTCACATTTTTCTTCACTATTTTCCCAATTGATAAAACCCCTTATATTTCAGTTCTTTTAGTTCGATAGCGCCAGTGAGGAGAAGAAGAATCACAACGAAACCAGGTACCCATGATTTTCACATATTTTTTTTCTTTGTGATCCACTGTGATTTTGCCCGACTAAGTTTTGGAGATGACCTAAAATCAACTAAAGTCCGGAAACTTTCAATTAAATTATTTCAGTTTTTATTAAAGAATGGGAAGATGCCAGAAAAATATTTCTGACTTTGGCTAATGTATACTGTTGCAGGGGTTTCAATTTCACAATGTTAATCATGTCTACAAATAGGAATGATGAATCGAAATCAGATATCCAATCTCAAATTGCTAACTCTATTCAATCTCACCAATTGGCTGTCGATCATCTAGATGAGGCAAAAAAATCCTTTGTAAAGGCTATTAAGGATGCAAAAGAAGCCCTGGACAAGGTCCAATCTTTGGCTTTGACCTTAATTCTGCTCTAGAGTCATTGAATTTGTATGTTCCTGATTCTGATGTTGAAGACGATGCTCTCCAGTCTTCTACACGTTCCATTTTTCGTGGAGCAAGTAAAGTTGAGGAGAAGCCTAGCTTTGGTGATCAAGATGCACAAGAATATGTAAAAAAATATGCTTAAAATTTACGTCCCAAAGTATTTTGAGAAGAAATAGATGAATGTTTCGATTATATTTGACTATTGATTTAAATGTTGAATTTCAAGTTTCATTGTGGCTTAATTGTGTTAAATTTTTGTGATCGGAAAATTTTAAATTTTTATTGATTTTGATAGTTTAATTGTTTGTGTTAATTTGCACAGTAATTTTATCATGATTTGAATAATGGCATGAAGTTCATTTTTCTTGAATGTAATTCTACTTGTTTATTTGATATTCATGGTGCTTTTGTATTAGATTTTGAATGTAATTGTTCCTTGACACTAATTTTAAAAATAATTAATGAAAAATGAAATTGAATGTAAAAATCAATTAATAGAAGCAGGTGTATATAAATACAAAGAAAAGTACAAAAATGTTGTTTCAATTAATAGAAGCAGGTGCATATAAATACAAAGAAAAGTACAAAAATGTTGTTGAAACTATATAGTGTCGTCATCATTACGCGGAGAAGATGGCCGTCCATGCATGCATTCACAATAAATCCACACTCAATATAAATACACACACAATAAATCCACACTTACTTTACTCTTCTGCCACAAATTCATCTTTTCCTCAGACAACTATATATGCAACCCAAATTGTTTAAGTTTTCATTTTTATAAGAACTTACCAAAAAATAAGCTTCAGGATTGATAGGTGAATAATCTTTATACGCTTTCTCTACTGAGATGATCCTCTAGCCATGTTCTCTTGCCAGGAGTTGTTCTCTTTTTGTGAATAGTCACACTAATCACAAAAAGAACTGTAAATATTTAAACTTAGCTTACCCATTCGTTCCGCTAACAAATCTTTAGTAACTTGCAATAATATTGGCTCGCATGAAACTTGGGTATGAAGACGACCAATTCTTTGAAGCCGTTTTTTATTTATATGTGGGATTTTGTACCGACCTCCCCCTCCTAATTTCATGGTTTCTTTCATACACAATTGTAATGTCAACCACACATAATTGAGTTTGATAGGTGAATAGTCTTTATACGCTTTCTCTACTGCATGAACAAATTCTGGAATACTCTTCACATGCATTTTCTGTTGCAACGATTGAATAGCCCTAAAAAACCAAGGTCGAGTATATTGAGATCAGGAGAATTTGGTGGTTGACAGGCTAATCGAATGTCAAATCCACCAGGAGAAGGCGCTTCAAGAAAATCTGGGTCAGTAGGAGGCACATGCGTCCTTACTGTTGGTGATCAAATTTAATTGATAGGATTAGTGACTGTTTTAGTTCGGTTTAAGACCACCAATCAATTACGTGTGATTGATTACCACCGTAAATGGTAAATCGAAGATTCGGGATGTGGAATTATAAATACGAAAATCGAAATCGTATTAATTTCGTGTATGTGTGCGTTTAGGTGTTTAAGTGTGTGTTTTAGGAGTATTTGTGAATTTGAACTTGTATTTCTTAGCTGGAGAACAACTATTTATAGAGACTAGCAAGCATGAGGTATCTATGACTCTTGGTCTCCCTAGCCTGCATGCTTGAGAAATGTGTCCTATTGACCTTTGTTTGACCTTATCTAAGCTGAATCTTAGTTACAAAGTCTTCTTTGGTCTTATCTCGGACTTCATTGTTGTTCGTCCAGGTCGGTTCAGTTGATCCAAAATGGGTTTTCCATAGAAGTTGTTCGCCTTTGGAGGGTATGGCTCAGAAGTTGTTCGCCTTTGTGTTTTACACAGATTGGCTTTGGGATCTTGGTCATTTATTCGTTTCCATACACCACTTAAGCTGGTAAATGCACCATCTTTCATAATGTTGTTCGACATTATAGACTTGGTGGAGGGTCCATATTTGGCTTCGGGTCTCTAGACATGTTCACCAATATGTTGTTCGTCGGTAGAGTTGTTCGTCCGTTTATACACTCCCTGGATTGATTTATGCACCTCCACTTGATTTTCTTTGTTAATCATCTTTGATTTGGGGTTGGTTCTTCATAGTCCTTTTTAAGGCTTTAATCCTTGTTCGCCCAACGATGATTGGTGTTCGCCTATCAACAATTTCCCCCTATCCTGGCTAAATGTTGCCCTAGACGAGCAACTTTGTGGCAAGCAACTGTAGTTAGGATACTACACTGGTGAAGATTCGGACGAACATCATTGAATCTGGCGAGCAACTCCGGGTGCGCCGTTTCGTCTTCCCATGATCTGGGGGATGTACGAAGATGACGTGGGAGGTATGATTGCGCGCCGCCCACGCGCGAGCATTCCCGAGGTCACGCGCCCCTATATTTGCATATAGGCCCTCCGTTTTTCAGTCTTGTTCGGAATCGACCCCGTTTTTCTTCAATTTAAGCCCACATTTTGTTGGAAATTATGCTCCGTACCCCATTTTTTGCTTGGGGTATAAATAGAAGAGGGAAACAAATATTTTCCCACTTTTTTGTTTCTTGCTACAGTGCTCCGGCGAATTCTCCATCTCCGACGACTTCAAGCTTTTTCGACGACATTTCCTCAGTGTTTGGGCCTCCAATTCCGAAGCAAGGTAGTTATTTCTCTTATTCTTCTCTCTTCTTTGCTCTTTTTTTGCTATTTTCTTCATCGCCACCGTGGGGAGAAGTTTGTGCCACCGTTGTTTACCTAGAACCGCCACCGGAGTTGCAGAAAAATATATTTCCAGAATAACTAATTTCTTTTTAAGACAAATGTCCTCCCATTCGAGTAATAAAGGATCAGTGGAAGAATTAGACCCCTTATTCCCGATCATGTCGTTCGTCGAGCAGCCGCCATTTGGGGTTTCCTCTGAAGCGCCTCCCGACATAGATTTTGTGGTCCGATCAACGGGGGATTCCGGTGCTCGCCCATCCGGCGAAGAAGCTAGGGAGGCCACAAGCAGTTTCTCCGACGAGCAATCTTCATCTGGCTCTGAATCTGAGGAAGATCCGGAGTTTGACGAGCTTACCCCTGAATTTTTGGAAGGGATATAGTTTCCAGGCCTTAAGATGCTCGAAAATGAGATTCCCACTGGTATTGCTCGCCCATTTGACTGGCGAGCATATTCCGATGAGCACGCGAACAACTTTCCTCGACCCCCGCGCCAAGTTTTGGATCTTGTGAGAACTGAGTACCAGGCGAGCAGAATTCGGAGTGTTGTTCGCAAGGACGAGCTCAACCTCATACGGGAAGCATACCAAATTCCCCATGACATCTTCACGTGGGCTTCCAAGAAAAAGGAAAGAGCCGATCGTCCTCCTCCAGGGTGTACGGCGATCAGCATAGACACACTGATCGCGGGGCTAAGGTTGCCACTGCCTCCCATTGTTGGTCACTTTCTGGAGGCGACCAACTTAGCTATCACCCAAATAACTCTATTGGGTGGATGAACCTGCTCGGCATCATGGGCTTGTTCGCCTTGGAGGGGTATGTCGACTGCATTACTGCCGATGAGGTCAACTACTTGATGACTATCACCAAATGTCCGAGGGGCGAAGAAGGGCACTACTACTTGAAAGCCCGGGCTGGATTAAAATTGGTGTAAGGGGTGCCGAACAAGATTCGGGATTGGAAGGAGCATTTTTTCTTCATTGGGGGCGATTGGCGAGCATCTTCTGGTCCTCACGGCGGTGCCGGGCGTATATTTGAACCCACCACCTATGGGCAAATCAAACGTAAGGTCATCTTTGTTCGCCCTTGCATAAAGTTCTAATTTAACTTTTTTGTTTGCTCGCAGGTCCCCGGTTACTCAAGTGGAACTCGGAAGAGGAAGAGATCGGATCTGAGTTCCTCTTCACTTCGTGTTTGGTCGCTCTCTGAGATAAGGCCGAGAGGACCATCGAGTACGTGAATAGACTGAAGCGCAAGAAAGTTGCTCGCCTATTCACGTACCCTCACCATCTGGAAGCCCAAATTGAGGTGCCCCCAGGTACAGGAAGTTTCTAATTTTCAATATACATGTTGCTCGCCATTTGTTTCTCTAACTTGCTCGCCTAACCCTTTTATTTCTCTTTTTTTTTAGCCGAGCAAGTCACTGTCGTCGTCCCTCCCTGTTTTGGACTTTTGGAGCAAAGAGTCCACGAGATGCCGCCTCCAAAGGGAAGGAGAAAGAAAGGTGACCCTCTCTCTAAAGTGCTCACAATGACCAACAAGGCCTCTGCTGCCGAGCAAGCCCACCGGACGACTGTTCCGCCGAGCACATCGCCTAAACCGGCTCCCGTCTCCTTTCCTCACGGTCTAAAAAGACTGAAGAAAGGTGACGGCACATACGTCTCCCAGGCGCCCCCCACCACTGACAAAGGAAAATCCAAGATGGGAGGATCTGGTCGCCTGCCTTCCACTGAAGCTGCTCGCCCTCCTACGACCGATGAGAGAGGAGGAAAATCGAGCAAAGACAGGCATACTCCTCCTCGTGGGCCTGAGGACATCACCTATCTTGGGTGGGATGGAGCTAAATTTGCCGAGTAAGGATTCTTCTTTGAACTCCTCCAAGAACTTAATAAGTTAAAAATTCACTAAGTGTTGAAACTTTTTTGCTCGCAGGTATCAGCCAAATGACCACCCAGGGCGAGTAGACATACTTCACCAATACGCCTGCTCGAAGACCCCGCGAATATTCGTGACATCTCAGATGATCATGTTCGCCGGGCAACCGAAATAGTTGCTCGCGCCTGGTCGAAAACTTTGAACAAGGCCGTGCTCGCCCAAGGGGCCATTGACAACTTTCATCTGTCAATGGTGCAAGCTGCCAACTCCCTTGTATCTGCTCAAAGGGGAATGACTCAAGTGGTGGAGCTGGAAGAAGCTGCTCGCCAACATGCTGCCACTGTTCGCCACCTTTCAGAAGAGAAGGATACAATGGCGAACAACTTGAATGGCCAGATTGCTCGGCTCAACAACCAGATCTCCCTCTACATCGACAACAAAAAGAAATACCTTGAAGAAATTCAAGGTTTGTCTAGCGAATTGGAAGGCAAAGAGGCCATGCTCGGCAAAGAGAAGAGCAAGCTGTCTGCGGCCGAGCAGAAGATTACCGAGCTCGAGGCGGAGGTTACTCGCCTTAGAGAAGTGGAGGCCAGCACCTTCACCCGCGATCAGCTCGAGGCAGAGCTCCAGGCCCGGTCTGCCCCCATCTCAAACCTGGGATACATCTGCGCTTATGCCGACTGCATCCGCATGGCTGACGCGTATGATTTTAGAGACATGGTGGAGGAGATGGGCAAGGACTTGTCCGAATTTCTAGAGCACTATCCCCCGCCAAACAACATTGAGATGCAACTGGGGGATATTGCCGATCTGGGGGTTAAAATTGACTGCCTTGACCCCAGCATCATCATTACTCGCCCTCCACCTATGGTCGATGAGGGTGAGCAGGAGGAGGAGCTGGCCGCTGCGGACGAGCAAGCCGAGAGGGAGCAAAAAGTTGTCGAAGATATGGCAAGAGATATGATCGTCGACCCACCGGTCGACCAGGCTCAAAGTCCTACTCTTGTCGATCAATCTCAAAATCCTCTTCCCGCCGAGCAGCAATAGGCTTAGGACTTAGCCTTTTTCATTTTCTTTGTAATAGTTGTTCGTTCCTTTTGTAGTACACTTCTAGAATCCTTGTACTACTTTTGAGGCTCAATGCCTTTTATTTTAATGAAATATCTTTCTTTTGTTCGCTCATTTTCTTTATACGATAATTGGCTTTACATTTTTGTCAATGCTTTTTCAATTATAACATATAATTTTGGGCTTTTGTTTGAATTGAACTTTGCCTTAATGGAATTTGGGTTTAGCCTTAGGTTCTGCCCATCTTAAAAGACAAACAACCTTTAATTGCCTTTGGTCCTCGGAATGGACTTGTACCTTGAGCTTTCGGACTTTTCTTTTTAACGAACAACCATGTATACATAATGAAAAAATTTACAAGTGTTGTAAGACTGCTCGTCATTAACATATACAACTTGACGAACAACTTTGTACACTAACTAAAAACATACTCGCTTAAAATATTTTTGCCGAGCAACTTTGTTAAAAAAGGTGAAGCAGCACTAGACTATACAATGTGCCGAACAACTTTTCATCCTATACTTAGCAAAATTTTCAAAAAATTAGGCAAGTTTTTGGTTTTGCTCTACTTGGTTCACTGGCCCCCCAAGACATTTGTTCGCCCAATCAAGAATTTATTCGTCTCATTGATAGTACTTCTTCAGATGTACGGCATTCCAGGAGTATTGGGCCGGCTTGCCTTCCATATCTTCGATATCGTATACACCATTAACGAATTTTTCCGTTATACGATACGGGCCCTCCCAAGTTGGTCCCAATACACCTGGAGGTTGGGCGAGCAACTTTCTTAGAACCAAATCCCCAACTCTGAATTCCCTGATTTTAACATGGGAATTGTAATATCGTTCTGCTCGCTGCTTGTAGGTAGCATTTTTTAGCTCGACACTTAATCTTTTTTCTTCGAGCAAATCCATCTTAGTAGCTAGAGCAGAGTTTTTTCGCCTGCTCATCAAAGTTGGTCATTCTGAACGTGTTGGCCTTTAACTCAATTGGTATTACAGCTTCTGTTTCGAAAGCCATTGCAAAAGGTGTTTCTCCAGTGCTTGACCTGGGAGAAATTCTATATGCCCACAGGACTTCCGGTAGTTCCTCAGACCAACTGCTTTTGCTCTCCGCTAGCCGTACTTTTAATGTATGCTTGATTATCTTGTTCACGGCTTCGACTTGTCCATTCGACTGGGGATGATAGGGTGTAGAGTAATATTTTTTGATTCCATATTTTATACAGAAATCTCTCAACTCTTTTCCATCAAACTGCGGACCATTGTCTATCACGATAGTTTGTGGAACTCCAAAACGACAGACAATGTTCTTCCAAATGAAATTGATCATTATCTGCTGCGTGATCTTTACCATGGCCTCTGCTTCCGCCCATTTCGTATAATAGTCGACCGCCACGACAGCAAATCGAACATTTCCAACTTCTGCTGGGAAGGGACCAATAATGTCCATCCTCCATCTTGCAAACGGCCATGGGCTATAAACTGATACGAGTTGTTGAGCCGGGGTATGAATGTTTGGGGCAAAATTTTAACATTGGTGGCAAGTCTTTGCTTTCTTGATTGCATCCTGGCGTAAAGTCGGCCAATAGTAGCCTTGTCTGATAGTTTTGTATGCCAAGGCTTGCCCCCAGTGTGATTTCCACATACTCCGACATGTATTTCTTCGAGTATTGCTTGTCCTTGCCCCCTAGGCAAACATTTGAGAAGTGGGATTGATATTCCCCTTTTATAAAGCTGCTCGCACACCAGAGTATATCTGGCGGCTTGCTTTATTAGCTTGGCAGCTTCAAAAGGGTTGTTTGGTTTTTCCCCACTTTTCAAGTATTTGACTATACTTGTTCTCCAGTGTTCTTCTTCGCTTGCTTGTTCGTCAAGTTGGTTGACATTATAACTTCTTGTTGATGGATCATTCATCTTTGTAATTATAATATCTGCCAACTCTGTAGGTCCTTCGCTTGTTGCTAGTCGAGCCAACGCATCTGCTTGCGTGTTGCTTGTCCTTGAAATTTGTTCAATGAAGACTTGTTCTAACAAGGACATCAGGTAAGCAACAATTCGCTGATATTCGATCATATGATCGTCTTTCGCCTCGTATTCACCTCAGACTTGGTTCACAATCAATTGTGAGTCGCCGAATATTTGTAACCGTCTAACACCTACTGCAAGAGATAGGTGGAGACCAGCAATAAGAGCTTCATACTCAGCTTCATTGTTGGTTGCCATGAAACCAAATTTGATCGCCGATGTGAATACTTGTCTGTTAGGGCTAATTAGAACCACTCCTACCCCCGAGGCTACGTTGGTTGAAGATCCGTCAACATAAAGATGTCAGAGGTGATCAAGTCCTCTCGTCGGATCTGGTGGGAAGGTTAATTCGACTATAAAGTCGGCTAACGCTTGCCCTTTGATCGCTGTTCGAGGAGCATAGGTCACCCCAAATTGGCTAATCTCTAGTGACCATTTTAGTAGACGACCAGCTGTGTCGGGGCGATGGAGAATTTGTCTGAGTGGGAAAATTGTTAGCACTTCAACTTGATGGTCAAAGAAGTATGGTCGTAACTTTCTCACACTCATGACAAGTGCATACGCCAGCTTCTCGGTTGGAGAGTATTTGATCTCCGCTTCGTGCAAAGCTTGGCTGACGTAGTAAATGGGTTGATGAAATTTGCCATCTTCTCGTACCAGAACAGAGCTGATTGCCACTTCTGACGCTCCCAAGTACATGTATAGCTTTTCTCCTGGGACAGGTTTGACATCTCCCAGGTAGTCTTTAAGTTGGTCGAACGCCTTTTAACAGTTATTAGTCCATGTAAACTGTCCTTTCTTGATGGCTTCGAAAAATGGACGACATTTGTCCCCCGATCTGGATATGAACCGATTCAATGCTGCTAGGCATCCCGTGAGTCTTTGTACCTCTTTTATCGAACGTGGTGGTTGCATATCCATGATAGCCTTGACTTTTGCCGGATTGGCTTCAATCCCTCGTCGACTAACAAGATGGCCCAGGAAATTTATTGAATGGACTCCAAAACTGCTCTTCTTCGGATTCAGCTTCATATTGTAGTTTCGAAGAATATCGAACACCTGGGTCAAATGTTGAAGATGATCCTCTTTTTGGGGGCTTTTGACTACGATGTCGTCCACATAAACTTCCACCGTATCTCCAATTTGTTCGTCGAATATCTTGTTTACCAACCTCTAGTATGTTGCCCCGGTGTTGATAAGGCCGAAGGGCATTCTCTTCCAACACAACAAGTTTTTATTCGTATAAAATGTTGTGTTCTCTTGATCGTCTAGATGCATCGGAATTTGATGGTACCCGGCAAAGGCATCCATGAATGTTAGCATTTCATGACCTGCTGTGCTGTCCACCAATTGGTCAATATGAGGGAGAGGAAAGTTGTCCTTCGGGCATGCTGCATTCAGATCTGTAAAGTCTATGCATAGCCTCCAGGTCTGGTTTGGTTTCCTCACAAGGACTGGGTTTGCTACCCATTGTGGACAGAGAGCTTGTCGGATTAAGTCGTTATCTAACAACTTCTTTACTTCTTCATTCAAGGCTTGATACTTGTCTGGGCCATATTTTCTTCATTTTTGATGGACGGGCCTTTTTGCTTGATTGATGTTGAGCTTGTGACAAGCATGTTTCAGATCTATTCCCAACATGTCTGCATGAGACCAAGCGAAAACATCTAGATTTTTGCTGAGGAACTCTTTCATTCGGGATCTGTAAGGCTCAGGGAGCTCAGATCCTATGTATAATTCGAGATCCTGGTTTTCAGGATTAACTTTGAATGCCTCCAGTTCTTCAACTGGAGTTGCTCGTCATTTTTGTCCTTTCCAACGAGGATCAAGTATTGGTCCCTCAGGGTTGAAATCATTTTCGATGCTCATGGACTCTATTCCCAGGCGGGGATCTAGATCGTCTGTTGGCCCTGATTCGTTGTTGTTTGTCAACACCTGGCCCTCCAAGTCATCTGATAAATATTGCTCGTCACCACCTCTTTGTTGTTCGTCGGATGGAAGTTCTCCATGGGTGGTGATGAGTTGTTCGTCCAACACTTGTTCGTCAGAGTGTTGCTCGTCAGTATCCATGTGGTCCTCTATATCCATCATGTTCTCGAGTATTGATGGTTCATCAGCATGATAGCTAGTCGTGGCCTCCATCATGGACACTAGTGTATGTTTGGCCTGCAACTGTAGGAGACATTCCCTGGCCTTTCTTTGATCTCCCTTCACTGTGCCTGCTCCGCTTGCTGTAGGGAACTTTAAGCAATAATGGTAAGTTGAACATACAACTTTGAATTCATTTAGAAAAGGTCAACCAAGAAACCCATTGTAAGTTGATTCCTGATCGACGACCAAGAAATCAACCATTCTCGTTATGTTTTTCTCATGTTTCTCGACCGTTACAAGCTGAACGGACAACCTAATTTCCCCTAACGGGACTGTTATAGCATTTCCGAAGCCTAAAATTCTATGATCTGAAGGTCGGATGTAGCCCGAGTAGTCTCCAAGCTGGTCAAGCATTTTCTTGAAAAGAATGTTGGTGTAGGCTCCGGTATCCACCAACAATCTGTGCACTCTGGTCTCCATGATCTTAGCACAGATCACGAGCGAATCGTTATGGGGGGTCAAGATTCCCTCCAAATCCTTCTCAGTAAAGGTCAATTCTGTTGTCTGCATGATGGATGACTTAACCCCCATTGCCTGCACTTGATCGATTTCTCGCAATTCGGCTTTTCTTTTTCGGATCCTCCCGCTGGTTCCGCGGGTTCCATCATGTATAGATCTTCAAGTGGACGAGCAGCAACTGCCGGAACTGGTCGTCCGAGTTTATTGTTCTTCTGAGGTTGATCATCCTCATCCTCAGAGTTGCTCTCCCGGATTCTCTTTCCAGGTTGTCTCTTAACAAAGTCGTAGAGCTTCCCCTCCTCGTAGAAACGCCAAAGCTGCTTGAGCAAATCTCTACATTCACTTGTAAAGTGCCCCACGCTTTGATGGTAGGCACGATACTTGTTGGGATTGAGTTTGCCGGTGTCTTGACGAATTTTCCGTGGAGGGGAGAGCAACTCCTTCTCTTTCACATTTTCATAAACAGTATCGACTGACACTATTAACACTTGATTCAACTTTTCCTTAAGCTTCGTCCCTTCAGTGAATGCCTTCATATTTTTTGGGACTCGATAGCCTGTTACGCCAGGTTTCTTGTTATTCTTCTTGGGATCAGCTTTGTTCTCCCCCAAGTTTGATTGTAAGGCCTCGTGCATGGAAACGAATATGCCAGCTTGATTTCTGAATTCGACATAACTTCTTGGGCACTTCAGACGTACCTCTTTCCATAGCTTTGATCCTTTTTTCAACCCAGCCATAACGGCAATAATTTTTGTGTCCTCGCTGACGGGTTCACCTTCCAACAGCACCTTGTCGAACCTTTCCATGAATGCCCGATCAGACTCGTCATCATTCTGTTTTAGGTCGGACAATCGGTGCTTTTGGGACAAATACGATCCTGCCGTAGAGAAATGGGAAAGGAACTCTCGGCTAAGTTGAACGAACGAGTGGATAGATGCTGGTGGCATTGCTGAAAACCACTTGTGCACCCAGTCCCCCAAGGTTAATGGGAAGTTTCGGCATTGGGTGGCATCACGGGCTTCTACCGAGATCATATAATCAGAGTATTTTGTTAAATGAACCCTGGGATCAGCAAGGCCATCGTACTGGATACTTGCTGGGAATTGGACCTTCTTTTGAATCGGGGCTTTCAGAATGAGGGATGATAATGGTGAGGATGGCAAGCTGGTCGTCCCTACTCCTCTTTGTTGGTCCAATTGTCCATGCATGCTCTCCACTGCCCTTCTCAGGCTTGATAGCTCATCCAAAGATGCCCCCTGGCTTGGAGGCTGTTCGGCGAGCAAAGGTACAAACCTTTCTGCTCGTCGCAGTCCCTCACTTGGAGTGGGCAAATCCTGGAGCTGTTTTTTAGGGTTGCTCTCCGCATTTGGCCCCAGACGCCTGAAGGCAGACTGGGTGAGTCTCTCATGAACTGATGGGCGTGGTTGTTCAAATGTTGCTCGCCCACGCTCTGCTTCCTGGCGAGCAACTTTCCCCTGGAGTTGGGGTTGACCAAGTCTATTCTGGGCACTGGAACGAGTTGTTCCATGACTTGACACTGTTGTTCGCCCACGAGCAGACTCGGCTTGACCCTCTCTTGGTTCGACCACCTTGGCTTTGCCCTTATCCCGCCTGACTTGGGGCACTATTCACCTCGTGTTGTTCGCCCCTAGCTGACCTGGCCCTAACAACTTCCAGGGGTCTGTCCTTAGGCCTCACTTGTGAAGGCCTATTCTGATCTTGTTGTTTCTGGAGACCTTGGAGAGCAGCAATAGTCTTGGCCAGCTCATTAGGGTTGTTTGCTAAGGCCTCCATTTCAGGTAGGAGATTATGGGTTATAGCAGTATGCTGTGATCTATTCGCATGCCTGGGATTATGATCCTGGTGGTCGGCCGACGAAGCTCGGGTGGGAGATGCTCTCCTTGACAAGCGTGATCCTTATGTTTCCTTGGATTGAGGCATTTCAAATTAATTTGTCTTTGTTCTTATGATGAAGAACACCAAGAACACTCTTATTTGAATCTTCAAATGTTTCTTGTAACTTTCTTCAAATCTTCAAGTTTTCAACTTGAAGTTCTTGATTAATCACACTGAATCGGAGGTTCGGACCCTCCTTCTAGAGCCAATTTGTTGGTGATCAAATTTAATTGATAGGATTAGTGACTGTTTTAGTTCGGTTTAAGACCACCAATCAATTACGTGTGATTGATTACCACCGTAAATGGTAAATCGAAGATTCGGGATGTGGAATTATAAATACGAAAATCGAAATCGTATTAATTTTGTGTATGTGTGCGTTTAGGTGTTTAAGTGTGTGTTTTAGGAGTATTTGTGAATTTGAACTTGTATTTCTTAGCTGGAGAACAACTATTTATAGAGACTAGCAAGCATGAGGTGTCTATGACTCTTGGTCTCCCTAGCCTGCATGCTTGACAAGTGTCTTATTGACCTTTGTTTGACCTTATCTAAGCTGAATCTTAGTTACAAAGTCTTTTTTGGTCTTATCTCAGACTTCATTGTTGTTCGTCCAGGTCGGTTCAGTTGATCCAAAATAGTTTTTCCATAGAAGTTGTTCGGCTTTGTGTTTTACACAGATTGGCTTTGGGATCTTGGTCCTTTGTTCGTTTCCATACACCTCTTAAGCTGGTAAATGCACCATCTTTCATAATGTTGTTCGTCATTATAGACTTGGTGGAGGGTCCATATTTGGCTTCGGGTCTCTAGACCTGTTCGCCAATATGTTGTTCGTCGGTAGTGTTGTTCGTCCGTTTATACACTCACTGGATTGATTTATGCACCTCCACTTGATTTTCTTTGTTAATCATCTTTGATTTGGGGTTGGTTCTTCATAGTCCTTTTTAAGGCTTTAATCCTTGTTCGCCCAACGATGATTGATGTTCGCCTATCAACACTTGCGTTGTCTTGTTGGATCAAAATAGTTTCTCTGCACTCCAATCTTGGCCATTTCTCACGAATTGCAGGAACAACCTTTTCAATTAAAAATTCTTTTACAGTCTCTCTCTTAACACTTGTAATTGCCTTCATCTCCATAGTGTCGACTTTCCTATTTCTGCTACTCTTTTGGGCTGGTTGTGCAGTTACAAATGGCCAACTACCAATTATACCTAAAAATATCACTGCTCCTTCATCGTTAAACCTGGGACGAGCCGTGGCTGCCAATAACATAACTTTTCCAATAAATTCTTACTTTGACATGAGCGGTCAGAGTCATCTTCATTCTCCAATAAGTAATATGTTTGATCTTTCTGTGTCAAGTAAAACCATTTTTCGTCTATATGCACATAGTTATATATTCCCTTAAATTTTGGGTCATCCAATGTTGTATTTTCGTCAATCATCGACAAGCAAAACTCTATTCGGGATGTTTTATTTTCCTCTTTTAGATGTGGTTTGATAGCACTTGAGTCACGACGGAGAACAAATTGTTTAAAAAGATCATACAACTTAGAGTAGCTAACTCCTAAATTATTCAAAAGAGATGTCAGTGTTGTACGTTGATGTAGATCTATTTGTTGCACCCGACTTAGATCGATGTTAATTCGTTTACGACCACAATTTCGTGTCTTTCTTGACGAAACATCCACATAAGTGCCTGGGGGGGGGGTTCTCTTGTGAATTCTCCATATTCTTTGAACTGTTCGCAAACTAGTGACATGAAACATATCTTTCACCTCTTTTGTTGTATTCTTTTTTAATTTACCATTGACACTCTTCTCTAATAACGCGTGGTATATAGCCCACCTTTCAGCGTTAGTCAAGGCTCGTTTTTTGTTTCCATGAACATTACCTAAAAATTTAGTAAATAAATATAATGTGGTTTTTAAGATATGGGATCGACAAAAATAAAGCTGTGAAAAATCAGCACACAATATAAAGAAATCTCGTACTACTACATGGAATGGGATAAAAAAAATGCACAAAGAATCCAAAATTTAGCAAGAGATTAGACAAAATTAAAGTAGATAAATGAATCAAACACCCAATTGTACAACTTGAAGGGCCCTAAAACAAATGATACACTCTGTCTTTAAAAAAAAATGATACACTCTGACTTTTCTAACGATATCCCTTATATCAACAACAACTTGTCACATTCTTTTTTCACCTAATGCACTATGTTATCTACTTCACTCTGATTTTGCAAAATGCATAGGTTAGTTGCGGTCAGTTGACAATTTTCTCAATTAACAGATTATTTACAATATAATTGAAGACCTTAATGCTGCATAATTTTTTTTAAATTAGGGATTCAATCACAAATTCAGCACGAGATTAGAAAAAATTAAAGTTGATAAATGCATCAAACACCCAACTGTGCAACTTGAATGGCCTTAAAAAATTTAACACCATGCGTATACTTTAAAAAATAAAAATACCTTCTTCTTGTTCGTCATTGTTATCCTCAATTTGTTGTCCAATCTCTTTCCTCTGATGAATCTGAACACGTTTCATCATCGTCTTCAATTAATTGGTTCAAGTCCAATTCAATAACATGATTCTGATTCAGGTTATTATTAGTATTGAGTTCGATTACTATACTTCTCAATGAAGAAGACGCTACATGAATTGAAGTTTCTCCATTTTGTAATTCATGGTTAATTGGAGGTTGGTTCAAATCGATATCCATGGTGGGTTTGTAAAGAATTGACAGAGATAATTTTCATATTTGTAGATATGACTTGGCGCGAATAAAAAAATTTAGATAATTTTTTTTTGAAATAGAATGCAGTTGTGTGTCTCTTCGTCTAGAAATTTTGGCTCCAATTTTTTTAATATAGTGGTCAAATTTTGGCTCACAATTGAAATAATATGTAAGATGAAGAAGATGAAGTGTTAACTAAACTTGGCGCAAATTAAAAGAAAAAATGGGATCGAAAAATTTAAGAAAGAATGAAATTTTGTTTTTTCCTCTTCATCTTAAATTTTTTGCTCCAATTAATCGGATGTGGTGGTGGAATTTACCTTACAGCTGATACCATGGGGAAGATGCAGAAGATAATTGTGTTTTGCCATCAATTTTTCCTCTGTTTTGGTACGACAAATGAAATATTAATTGGTCAAAGAAGTTTGCCTCTGTTTTGCCTCACATGTTAATTGGTCAAGAAACTTCCTTAATATGCGTGAAAATTGTTACATCGACAAGTAAAAAAAATAGGATGGAGTATATACTAACATACCAAGTAACTTAAAAATACTAAACATTTATATACATGATTTAAAAAACATATACAAACATATAAAATCATACATATACTTACATATATATCTAACTTCACGTATGCATGATTCAAATATACAAACATAAACAAATATGCATGATTCATACAAACATATATATATATATATATATATATATATATATATCCCTTATATTACTAAAAGGGAGTTCCAACTATCCACATGTCATCCTTTCATTCATTTTGCTTACATGTTATTTTGTAAAATTTTTAGAGAAAAATAATTTACATGTAATTCCACCTATGTGACATAATTATGGAAGCTATACATGTGGCTTTATGAATCTTATGTGTCATTTGTGGAAGTTATATATGTGGTTTAATCAATTTTATGAAAAAAAAAAAATACATTTATAAGCATTTGAACTCTACACCTCCTGAATAGAGTTTAAGATGTTTACCAATTAAGCTATGTTATGAATTGCTTCAAAAAACAAATTCTATTGTATTTAACTATATTTGATGATATTCTATATTAAAAAAAATATGTTAATAAAGTATATTTAATTCTACATATTATTAAATTTATAAAATTCTAATTATGTGAAGTTTTAATATTTAACTGAATTCTTTTTATTATCTCATTATATTGAGGATTTTCTATTTAGAAAATCTTAAATTGTAAAAAAAATTAAAAAATAGAATTTAAGTATATTCAATAATTTTGATTTATACTATCAATTAAATAATTAATTAGTTTTTTTAATTTTAACAATTAATCGTCAAATCTTATTGTTTATAAAACACAGTAAACCAAAATTATAATTTTTTAAATTTTTATTTATTTTAAATCATATTTGATATATCATTTTTTATTGACTTAATTGTGTTTAACATGTGTTATTATGTTTGTGTAGTAATATTGTCTCTAATTAAAAGAAATATAATATTTAAACATTGCACACATTTATAGATATGCGCATATTTTGAATATCTATTTTATTTAACATATTCTTTATATTTTTTAAATAGTAAGTTATATTAAAGCTCAAAATGATTTATATTGTCAACGTTATTTTTTATTCTAAAATGCTTATTATTTTATTTTATATAATTTAATGACACACACACACACACACACACACACACACACACACACACACATATATATATATATATATATATATATATGCATGTATGAAAATTACTTATTTTGTACATGTAAAATAAACGACATATTTATTTCGTAGAATATATTATTTAAATAATTTATGGATTTAATATATTTGAAAAAAATAGAGCTTCAAAAATAATATAAAAAAATATTAATAAGTTTAGGGTTAGTTCTATATTAATTCACAATCTTTATGCTCAATCACAATTTAATCACAACATTTAAATTCATCGCATCTTTAGTTGTTTCAATCCGATATATGAATTGTATATTTAGCAAAAAAAAAAAAAAATGCATGAGAGTGCATTAGTGCTTGGATGGAAAATCGACCGAGGAAACCATCCAAGAGAGTCAAAGAGATTATTGAAAATTGTAATTAAAATGAGATTGAACATAAAGGTTGTGAATTAATAAGAATTTAACTCATAATTTTATACGTATATACTATTGGAATATATTCATTATATAATATAATTATATTATTTTACAATGAGCAAATATATTTAAGTATATAAAATACATAAACAATTATTTTTTGCGAAAACTCCGCGTAATACGCGGGCACTCATCTAGTATATATATATATATATATATATATATATATATATATATATATATATCTAACTTTATGTATATCAATCCTATATATTAAAAAATGGTATACAAAGATAATAAACAGTTAAAGTTTAAAAAATTTACGGTTATTATGTAGACGGGAAAGTAACAAGTGAATAGACCGGAACAGATTGCTCGACGGAGGCGGTGGCGATCGGCGGCGGCGGTGGTGTTTTTTAAGTGATGGTCGAAATGCGTACGACTTGTGCCTAAAAACGGTAACAAAAAATTAGGGCGGTCGCTAATCATAGATTTGAGAGGTTCCGAATGACCAAATTTGTGATTAGCGACTACCATAGGCGGTCGCTAATTAGCCAACAATAAATGACCATTGCCCATTTCCAAGAACGGGTCAGCTGACCAGTTTGCGACCGCTTACAGGCGGTCGCTAATTACAAAATTGAATTCAGCGAACGCCTAAGCCATCGCTGATCAGGCGGTAAATAGCGTTGGTCAATTTTGACCGATTTTTTTAGTTTTAGCAACCGTCCAAGCGGTCGTGTGCGGTCGCTAATCATTTGATTTAGTCACCGACTTTTGTGTCGATCGCAATTTTTTTAATTTGAGACAAGTGGTCTTCCTCGGTCGCTAATCGGTAGCTAATACATTATTAAGAGACCGATTTGAAGGCGGTCGCTAATTTCGGTCGTAAAATGCGAGTTGTTTTTGTAGTGAATGATAATTTTATACAAATGACATTAATATGTATTTATGGCAAAGTATTATATAAAAATGATTTATAATAAATTTATCATGAAACTGTTTTAAAGTATCAAATATATGACCAGAAATATCAATAATCTCATCAGAAGTATCATTAAATTGAGTCAGTGGTTGTAAAGGAAAATATTTAAATGAATTAATTTCAGTCCTTTCTACAAGTTCGGGCTTTTAGATGAGGAGAAATTTTTTCATGGTACCAGAGCCACAAGGCTCACGCCCGGACAAAGATCCTGGTTCGATTCCTTAATTCACACTTCTCTACAAGTTCGGTATTCGATACTTAAAATTCCATAATAACCTTATCATAAATTATTTTCATTTAAAATCTACTCTATATTTATATATTGAGTATAATTTTTCAAAGGAAAATTTGTCTCACTATCAATTTTGACTTTTTATAGAGAATTATTAAGGCCAATCAAAATCCAAAAAAAAGTCCGTCTCTCTACGGACTGTAAAAAGTATTAACATATTAAATTTCATTAAAATCAAATATTGATCAAATAAATTACTTTGCTGACCATTACTATAAAAATAGAAAAAAAAAAATCTTATAAATGAAGTTTATCATTCAATAATCACAGGCATTAAGTTACTACAAATTAAAATTTATCATGCATCAATCATAAAAATTCATATACATAATCTTCTATAAAATTAATTTATTATTTATAAATATAAACTTTACAAAATATCTCAAAATATATATATCACATTATAATTTTTTAAATATATAATAAAATTGTAACTATATCATCTCTATTATTGGCTCATCCCACAATTTAAACACGGGGCGAGTTGGCCCAAGGCTAAGGGGTCGTTTGGTTTGTTGAGAGAAATGAGAATAAAAATGATAATGATAGTAGTAAAAAATATAATATGCATAATTTTTAAAATTATATTGTTTGGTTGATAATAAGAATTACTATCATAGTCATTAATTTTGTTTGATGTATTAATATTAATTATTTAGGAATGGAATCAAGAAAATAAAGAAATAGATGGAAAATGGGGTATATAGTGAGTACTTGATACTCGAGCTCGGCTCGTTAATATTAACGAGTAATAATACGAGCTCGCCTCGACTCGTTAACGAGTCTATCGAGCCTAGTGAAATTATAAAAAAAAAATCTTAGTTATCGAGCCTAACGAGCCAAGTTCGACTCGGCTCGTTAAGCAATCGAGTATTTTTCAAGCTCGAGCTCGTTAAGCAATAGAGTATTTTTCAAGCTCGAACTCGTCTAACCTAACAAGTCGAGTCTTAACAAGCCAAGCTAAGCTTACGAGCAGCCGATTTCATTTAACAGCTCTAGATGCATAACATTCTCTTGGGGAATGAATGAAGGAATGAAAGTCATTCTATTGAAATCACGAGGAATGGGTAATTTCTCAATTCTTAGATATGAGACTACTACAGCAGTTATCAAAATGTCCAATCAAACACTCCTTGAGTCCTTTCTAATTTCATTCTCATTCCCAAGTAATAAAGCCATCTACCCAGCAGCTCCTAGCTAGGTCTGTTAAACAAGTATATTCTTATATGTTCCTAAAAACTAGCCTCAAATTTATTTTCATAAATTTTCTCTGTAAAAAGTTGTATTTTAAATAATGAATAACTAAAATAGTTATAGAATCATTTAATAGAACTTTGAAATAAAATTTACTTCATTCTTAAATTGTTTGAAGAGTGAAATAAATTTTAGTTATTTTTATAGTGCCATAGCCTTTTTTTTTTATCGGTATAAATTATATTAATGCAAACACATTTTCACCAATATACATGACTAATAACCATTGACAAATATTTTGCACCTTTGCAATACATATATATGTATTTTAATCGTTAGATATATAATTTGTTGTTCAATATGTAAGAACTCCCGTAACACACGGTATTATACTACAAGTATATATATGAACGTAGGTATCTCTTCAATTTTTAATGTGGAAATATGTGATGGAGGAGACATAGTGTGTACTGTTAACCAGTTTTATGGTAAAATTTATTTGTATTTTGTGTGTAACTTTCTAATACTACCAGTTGTTTTATTAAAAAATATTAATTTAATAATAATAATGTACAATGAGAATAATATTTTAAAAAATAAATTATATGATAAAATTGATTTGCAATAGGCTTACTTATTAGAGAATTAGCAAATGATGGAATTCCAAGATTCAAAGTTGAGTAGAACCTGTGGTGGGGGAAGGGTTATCTCTCACAAGAATAGTGAGGACATGATTCTTACTATTCGTCTCATATACTACTGTCTACACAATAATGTGTTTTATAATATATTGAATCTTTACATTGGGAGAATATTGTGTATGACATCGTTTTATAGTAAAACGTAAAAAAAGATAATTATTAACTTATGATAATTAGTATATTATTTCATTACGAAACCGTTTATGCATTAAATTGGTTATACAATTGAAGTTGGACAATGAATTTGGACCGTAATTTGAATTATTGAAGAATAATTTAACCGACCATGCAAATGAAGCATGACCGGATATAATATGTATTTTGATGAAAGTTTGGACAATTTGTCCGAGTGTTCATCATATGCTTGCCACATAAATATCCAACCGTTAAAATTTATTGTATCATAACTATTACGGCAAACTTAAAAAAATGTTAAACTAAATTCATATTAATATCATTATATTCATTTTGTAATACTATTGTTTTCATAAATTAACATTACACTCAATTTGTACTTAAACACATTTAATTGTGTGTGATATTTGTCAAAAATATTATGATATTACTTATTAAATATTAATAAAAAATTCTTATGGACAAATTTTATAGGACACTTTCTTAAAAAATTATATGCATATCTAGGACATTCATTACAGAACCCTATAATTAATTATAGGGTGCTAGTAACATGTGCATATGCTATAAAAAGGAGAGACAGTGTAATAATAGTTAGTCATTTCGCTTTCAAAGATAATAACAATACTACTAATAATTCGTCATTTTATTGACAAACAAAAGTTGGAGTTGCATGGATCAATTGTATTGACGTATAATAAATTACGAGGGAGGATTTAATTTGTCGCTCAAATTTATCGATCTCGTATGTACTATGTATACTTTAGCAGCAGCACTTGACCACTTGGGTTGGGATGCAAGAGAAATTAATCTACTATTTGTCACCCTAGATCAGTAGCGGAAATACCACTGTGTAAAATGCTATGATATTATTGAATGAATATAATGTAATGGTATATATTTTATATTTATGAACAAGTTTTATTTCTAAAAATTAAAATAACAACTATGCTAAAAAAAATAGAATATCTTTATACACAACAATTTAGTAAAGTACAACATATAGGAACCATGAGAAGTTATAATTAATGGACACACAAAGTAATTGGGCCAGAGAAAAAACCCAAGCCAATCTTAATGGAAACTGCATATAAGTTCGTTGAAACTATGTCACAAGAATCACCACAATGAAACAAATAAAATATAAATATACACATTTATATATATATGAAATACATAATAATAAAAAAAATTGGGGGTACAACCGTACCCCCATGTCACCATACTGCGTCCGCCAGTGCCCTAGATGTTAGTGTCTAAAAAAATAAATGTTCTTAAATTAAGTAGTACTCCCATCAATTCATTTTAAATTACTCATTTTTTCAATAAAATAAAATTTTTATTTTTTTATTTTCTCTTTTTCATAAAGTAGCAACAAATAAACCCAAGCCTTTTAAATTTATCCTTTAAAAAATTGAAAATAATTTTTTACTTTTACTAAAACATAACTTTATACCCACAAATATTAATAAATAATTTTTTATTAAAATGCGTACCTTTTATTTGGATCAATCTAAAATGAATTGGAGGGAGTATATGCTACTGATTGCAAACGAATTACTTGAATCGAGTTGACCATAACTCGAGCTTAAATAATTTGATATTTATGTATTTATATTAACCTATATATTGAGTTAGTCTCGATTGAAACTCCAAATAGCATCGAACTAAGTGTAGGTTTGCAAATTTAATAATTTATTTGAACTCGTTCAATGAATCTCATCAATATAAATGTCCAAAATAAACTTAAATTCAATGATACCCTGTTAGATTGCTCGTGAGACTCGTAGTAAACTCATGAAATAACTTAAATTAATTATAATTAAATGAATGTAATGATATAAATTTCATATTATGAACAAATTTTATAGAAGACTTTGTGTATATTTAATACAGTTTTCAATATGCAAATTTTATAGACAGATACCGTCACACCCCAATTTTTCTAAGACTTTTTAAATACTATTTCATTCGATAATTTATTTTATTTTAAAATTTTGCAGCGGAAATAAATAAATTTTCTCTTTTTGAAAGCCGAAAATAAATGAATAATCAAGTTTACAAAAACCAATAAATGAATCACAAATGAAAAATTAAACATCCAACTGTGAAGATCATAAATTGGTTTAAAGAAACGTGACTCAAAGTCTAAATAAAAAAATAATACTTAAAAACTAAATAAAATTTCTCAAATAACATGCATCCACATCCACCGTCCCTCCACCACACTCCTTCAATCTAAAAGATGTTAAATTGTATGGTATGAGCAAAACCACTCGCTCAGTGTGATCCTCTTGTCAAAACTAAATATAACATACAAATAAAATGCATAACCACAAGCAGTCATGAAATTCACATACTGACATATGCAAACTTTAATTCATGTTATCTTATTATTAATAATTAATGTTGCACGGTTATCCCAAAGATCTCTCTTCAATCCCACTGGGTCCCCCACGAAGACCTCTCTTCAGTCTCATGTTCTTTCTTGTGCACGGCGGTTTCCCCAAGGATCTCTCTTCAATCCTGGGTTCCTCGAGGACCTCTCTTCAGTCTCGGGCCTCTCTTAAGCCCCTGGCCTTTAATAAAAAAAAATTATTATAACTATCACATATCTTCACTTTCATATCATAAATTCATGTTGCAAACTCATACGAAATATTTAATAAAGACAAGTAAACTGAACATAATAAAATCAACTCATGTAGCATGGATGTAGATAAACAATTTACTCATATAAAATATTTAATAAAGACAACTAAACCACACCTCAAATTAATGTCGTGGATGCAATGAAATAACTTTAGTCCTTTTTTTTTATGGTAATGTCCTTGCGTTATGATTTTCAATAAAACATATCTCATTTAATATTTGGAGAAAAAAATATGAAAATTGAATTGAATATAATATACTAAAGATCATATGATATATAAATAGATTATAAAATTTTGAGCTTGTTAAATAAGTTTTTTTTTTAATTTTTAAAACAAAAAAGATTGAATATGTAAAATATGTACAACTGCAGTAAAAGAAATATTTCAGTAAAACGAGAAATCAAAATACTTTGAAAATTTTATATAATATAATTAACTTAGTAACTTATAAAATAACAAAAATCAGAATTTGTGGAGTGATATAAATAGGGTTTTAATATTTTTGAAAGTGAAACAAATGACTTTTCAAAACAAGGATAACATTAGAAATAATTTGATTATAAATATAAAATCAACTCGGATGACCTTGAAAATTTTACTGTATGCTCAAAATATTATTATTCATAAAATTTACTAAAATTATAAGATTTTAACTTATAGAAATATAGATTTTGAATTTTTAAATAGAATAGGCAGAGCTGCGAAAGTTTTGAATAGAAAGGAGTATAAAATTCATATAAAATAGAATATAACTTTGATTGCTTTGAATTTTTTACTGTAAATAAATAACGTAATAAAGAAAAAAATCTTAAAATTTCGTAAATTTTGGAGATGTGGAAGAGAGATTATGAAATTTTAGAAAAGAATTACCTATGAATAATGAGGAAAAGACTTTAGAAGATGATGAATGAAAAATATGCGATTTAAGAGTAGGTTTTATATGAAAATGCTTCATAATAAGTTTAACATGAAATAGTTTTAGAGTATCATTAATTTCATTGGGAGTATCATTAAACCTGTCAGGGGTATCACTAATTTGGGTCAGTGGTATTATATTGTAATTGTTTTAATTTTTCTTGAACTCAGACTAATGATACCCCTGCTGAGATAATGATACTTCCGATGAGATTAATGATACTTTAAAATGGTTTCATGATAAGCTTATCATGAACTATTTTCATATAATCCTTTGTCGAGATTGAATATTTGTGCATATGAAAACTATGGAATTATACACATATATAGAGGCGTGTATTTGGAATTGAACTTTAACTTAGATATGATTATAATTAAGATTTTAAAAGATATGAAAATCTTATCACAAAAGATCTAGGAGTTAAAATATTATTTTCCACAAAAAATCTTTATAATTTAATTTTTAAAATTTAAACCATAAAAAATATCTATCTTGTAAATTAAAATAAATATATTGGAAAATATCTTTTATGAATTTTTTTAAGATATGCGTTATTATTAATTTTAATAAAACTATATATTTTGGAATTAAATAATATTATAAATAATTAATTAAAAAAAATAGGGGTGTTACAGATACTCCTTTCATCCCGTGATCATGTTCACACTTTTCATTTAGATTCGTCCTAACTTTATCTTCACACAATAAAAAGGCCAATTTAAAGAGGAGAGCTAAAGAGGGGGAGTCTTATCCTCGGTGTTAAAGAGGGGCGAGACGAGGGGCAAACAAATATACATAGACGAGGTCCGAAACGAGGGCTGGGTCCCACTCGTCAGTTAATGAGGGTGGACCTCTCATCAAATTTTAAAAAAGTGGCAGCCGAGCGCGATACCCTCGTGACTTAACGAGGATGGGATCCTTCGTGAGTTGACGAGGGTGCCCCTCACCCACCTGACACGTTGCTGCGAGCTAAAGTCTTGTCCCCTCGCTAACTTTGTCGAGCGCACGCCCCTCACCACCATTAAAAACTAGGTGGTTACCGAGGGGATTTACTCTCTTTAACCCCGTCGGTAAATTTTGACTTAAATACACCCATCTTCCCACATTTTCAGCAAACAAACCCTCTCCTCCACACAACTCTTCACACCGCCGCCCTCCACTGCAGCGCCGCCGTTGCCGGAAAGAACAACCAACCTGTCGAAATTTGGTTACGCATTCCCGTGAAAGTTTCTACAGTAATATTTTTCGTTTTAATCAGTTAAAATATTTGTTAGTTAATTATTTTGTTAAAAAAATTATTCATGTATATATATATTTATATGTATGTATATATGCATGTATAGGTATTAGTTGTTAATATATATAGTATTATATGTGTTTAGCTAGTTACTTAGTATTATAATTCTTAATTTATTTATAGGCCATATAATGTTGATCACATTGAGCTAGATTAATTCCTATAGAGAATATTTATTATTTTTTTTGTGTATTGTTTGTAATTTTTGAGTATATATGTTTGTGATATATAGTATTGGTAGTATATATATAGTATTAGTATAATTATTTGATGATTAATTAATTAATGTTAGTTATGTTTAAACAATAATCTAAATTATGATGGTGTGGAGGGTTGATTGTTGATTATAATTTGTTGTAGAATGTGTGTTCCAACTTGATTAATTTTAATTAAGTCGGAAATGGATGCACTATAAGATCTTGATTAATTGGAAAATACGATAAAAATAAACGAAACTCTTTCGAAAATTTTAAATTATATTAAATAATCAATAGGATAGAATATAATGGATTTATCGAATTTTTATTAAATTTTGAATATTCTTTAATTTGAAACAGATTATAAATATGAGTTATTCAAGTCGTAGTTGGATGTATGGTCCAAGAACAATTAATGGAATGATAGCTCCCGATTTCTTTAGTAGTCTTGAATCATTTATACAATTCGCTACTAGCAATCCTGATTGGATGAGTGATTAGGCGTGAAATTGTTATGATTTATAGCTCGTTTTGTCTGTGTTTTGAGTGAATTCGATGAGTATTTAGAGTCAATTGAGTACTATTTTCATAAACTGGTGAATTTGCCTCTTTGATGCTCATAGATGGATAGAGGGTAAAAAATAGAGTTCGTAGGACTTTGAATCGACTCAAACGAATGCCCGAATGAGAAGATATTGAAGAAATACGAAAATTATTAGTTCGTGCAAAGAAAAGTATCACTTGGCTCAAAGGAGGTTGTGCTCGAGCACCACTGCTCGAGCACAAGGGGAATCGAGCGCCTATTGTGTTCTGGAAGAAGAGGCGCTCGACCAGGCTGAGGTCGAGTACCACTGTTCGACCAAGTGTTCCATTCGACCAGTGCAACTCGAGCGCCATCATTCGACCGTTAGATTCATTCGACCACCTGAGGTCGAGCGCCACCACTCGACCAGTGAGGGGTCGAGCACCTTGAACGCTCTGGAAAGAATACCCGCTCGACCACCACTCGAGCATGCGAGATTTTAGCCTTTTCACCCGTTTTCGACCCGTTGCTTATAAATACCCGGTCCCAAGTTCGTTTTTAGACACCCCTTTGATCTCGTTTCATATTTGGAGCAGACTTAGAGCTTGGTAAAGAGATTTTGGAGAGTTTCATACTTGTAATCGAGGTTTTGATTTACGAATTCTTAGTTTAGCTACTTCTTTTGAATCTTTTCGTTTAATTCTTTCGTTCTTGAACCTTTGAGACTCGTAAACCCTAACTTTACCAAATTTATTGAGATTTTGAGATATTCTTTTGTTTATGCTTTCCAATTCTTTTGATTATTTAATTATGCAAATGTTCATCGTTCTTGTGATTATTTTCGTTACTTCAATTACCATGTTAGGCTAGAACCCTTGCATGCTTGGGGTAGGATGAACTCGTAGAAGTAGGATGTTGGTACATAATTAGGATAATTCATGATGTTTAGTGCTAGTTCTCTTAATTAATTAAATTCTTAAAATAAACCCTAGAATTATCTTGCAATTGAGTACGGTAATTATTAGAGAGAGAACGATCTTATCACTCTTTAATAACGAGTAGGCTTAACGATAGGGTTATAGAAGGGATTTATAATCTACCGGTTTATCTAGGGAGGACGGCCGCATCACCTTGGATAAATAAGAGTCTCATTAATTAAGCATAATCCATATAACTTGTTTAGTGGGTTGTGAAGTAGGTTGATATGACGGAGTATTAGGGTTAATTTTTGAGCTTTTAGTCTTTCAATATGGTGTTAGATTATGGAAGTTGATTGTTAGTTTTAGTACACTTAGGATTAATACTTGCACATCACAATTATTTTAGTTGTCGTACCAGCTCCGTTAGTATACGTAGGGATTTCTATCCTGAGCATTATCTTCTCGTATTTGATTAAAACTTAAGTTATTTGTTTGATTTTATTATTTGCATTAATAGAAGTAGACTTTAGAGTAGTTTAATTCCATTCCTACAACCGAACATCCATTCATATTAACTACGATGCGTAGATCTTCAGGGCTTTATTCGTATACATACCTTTCCTTGGGTACGATATACTTGGTCCTTATACTTGCTAATACTACTGTGACCCCATACTCTTGTGGGGTAACTACTAGTATAACTAGTATTTTGCGTTCAAGTCAATGGCGCCGTTGCCGGGGATAACAATTTATGTCCATTGAGTAGTACTTGGAGATAGTTTAGTAGTTAGTAGTGAGTACTTTTACTTTTCTATTTAATTAGTAGTCATCAGACAGTTGCGTTTTGATATTTCTTTTGGTGTTTCAAGTATATGAAAACTCGCTCACAAGGAGAATCGAGCGAAGACCGAACAAAGTTAGACCCTGAGACAACCGCCAGAAGAAACAGAGCCTTCTATCGAAGGATGAATACTCCCGGTGGAGACGATCCAAACATGGACATAGGGAATGAGTTGGATGGAGATGCAGCTAATTACAATCAGGTAGTGGAACGGGTCGAGGGAGCTGAAGGAAATGACAGTCAGAATCAAGTTCCTTTAGGGGAAAGCCGGAGCCAAAACCCGGTCCCACAACATCAAAATAACCCAGCTCAAAACCAAGTCCCAAATCCTCTAAACAACACTGTCTACCCACAAAACAACCCACCTTACCCCTACCCGTACCCACCATATCCGTATCCACCATACTAACCTCCACCTCCTGCTTATAACCAACCTCCTATTCCACAAGTACCTATACCACCAGTTTATCCTCAGCACGTGCCTCAGAATGCTGATCCTGGTATGACAATCAGAGGAAGGTTTGAGGCGTAGCCTCAAGGGTACTATGATGGTGCAATGCCACCAGTAGAAGCTGTTGATAGGCAAACAACCGAGCAACAAGATTAAGCTAATTAAAAGATAAATAATGGCTAAAAGGTCATTAAGAATAAAAAGTTAGAAGAGGCGAGCAACAGGGATTCATCTCTAATAAATCAGATAAGGCGAGCAGCTGGGTCAAGTGTCAAAACACATTAGACGAGCAGCTGGTCAGACGAGCAGCAGGTCACAAATGAGTAAAGACAAGCGATCATCACTAATAAGGAGAATCAAGAATGAACCTAAAGGGCGAGCAGGCGAGCAACAGGGCATCTCAGAGGATCATCAAGAATCCCACTAATTAGGCATTACATTAGGAACAAACAAGTGTCTTAACACTTGTCATTGCGTAACATGTAATAGTTTAGGACTTCAACAAGTGTCTAAGCACTTGTCAATATATAATTTAAGATGGCTAAAGAGGTGACACATCATGCTTGCTTGTACCCTATAAATACCCCTTCATGAGAAGGAGAAAATAAGTTCATTTATTAAAAAACAAGCCCAAACTCTTGCAAATTCAATTCTCAAACCCTACTTGTCTTAAATTAGCATTCAATCCTAGTTTAATCACCTTGTTTGATGATCTTCCAAGCCTAAACAACCACTAATCATCTACATTGAATCAAGATCATCAACAATTGGCGCTAGAAGGAGGGTACCGAACCTCCGGTTGGTTGAAGATTTGAAGGAAACTTGCAAAAAGTCGCTGGAATCGGTAAATTGCAGCCGAAATACGGCAAGGAGTCACCGGAAACTGGGTATAAGAGTGTTAGTTGAGCATTTGTTAAGAATTTGTTCACATTTAGGAACTTGAATGCATGCATATGTGAATAAGGGTTTGTAAATAGCCAAATTCACACATACAAGACTAGTTGTTCTTAAATTGACATTCATAAGCACAAAACCTTCATCAAAACATTCAATATTCAATAATGACGAGATCACAAGAACGACATTCCTCGAGTGCGCACCCGTCACACAGATCGCGAACTAGGGTATCATCAACGGGTGACCATGCACAGACGGTACGGATAACATCCCGAAGAAACGTGCAAGTCACCATCGACACTCTCCCTCCGGAGGTGGAAGCTCTCACTCGGAATCTGGAAGAATTAGCAAAAACAATTGTCGTCCTGAAATTATTGCAAAGACGTCAAGAAGCTATCGGGCCATCAAGAGCTCAGGAGGCGAGCAACCGAGCAGCCGAGCAGGTGGCCAAACAACATGAGGTCATACGAGTGGATGAGGCAGATAGTGCCCAAGCCAGAAGGAACAGAGGCAAAGCCCCAATGAGTGAACAATTAGGAAGCCGAGGGGAATCCACCCCCGGGGAAGGAGAAGAATCAAGTAAGGAGACAACCAAAGATACGGGCCACACTCAAGCAAGAGCAAGAACAGAGAATCGTGGAAAAGATAGGAGAGAAACCATCCAGAGGAGCGAGCACACCCTGCTGCTCGCCCCTCAGTCCACGACAGACTGAGAAAGTCCGCCTTTGGCCGTTTGGGTCCTAACAGAGCTAGCAACATTGCTAGGTGAGCCACATAGGAGAAACGTCCCATTGGAGAGGGACTGCATCATGGTGAAGATAGACTTGATCATGATGAACAGCCTTCCAACGGAAGAACGTCTCCAGATGAATGACAAGCCTTAAAGAAAGCAGTGGAAGAAATACAGAAGCAGTTGGAGACCCAGAAGGGTGTCGGATCAACGGTGTTGCCGTCATCACCACTATCTTCCGTAATCCTGAATGCTCCCATACAAAAGAAGATACAATTCCCGGCTATCAATCTGTATGAAGGGATGACAGATCCAAGAGTCCATCTGACAAAGTATTCACACTTCATGATATCAATGGGGGCTACAGACGCGACTCAATACCGTAACTTCTCGCTCACACTTGGAGACGGAACTCATCGATGGTTCTCAGTATTGACCCCGGGATCCATTAATTTCTTTGCACAACTAAGCAAGGAGTTCCTATCCCATTTCTCTACCGCCGAGTCTTACTTAACATAAAGACATCGGTTGACAGATTTGAAGCAAGGAGACGATGAGTCTAATATAAAGTTTCTCGAAAGATTCGATAAAGTCCTATTAGAGGGAGAAATGGTGAGCGAGGATACGAAGATCGTAGCCGTAATGGCGGGACTCAAGAAAGGAACCGACCTATGGAAGGAAATGCAACTGACCTTCCCCAAGACCTATACAGAGTTCAAACACAAAGCTGGCATATACATCTCAATGCAAGAAACTTTGCAAAAGGAATTAGGAGACAAAGCTGAACAGAAAAAATCGGGGAAAAATCAGGAGGAGAATACAAAGCCCCTAAAAACATGAAAGCCTTTAATAAAGGATCAAATTTGAAAGAAAAGCTGAATCAGGTACTGACCACATCAGTAGAGGCTGTCTACAACAATGTGAAAGATAAAGACATGCTATCGAAACCTAGGAAGATTCAAGTGAATGTCGAGACCTTCTGAAGCAGTTATGGAGGTTCTACGAAGAGGAAAAACTATCGGAGTTCGTAAAAAGGCAGCCAGGAAAGAGACCAAGAGCAGTAGCATCCTCCAGCTCGGAAGATGATGAGAGTGACGAGCAGCCGAGCAGGAGGGATAAGAAAGGAAAAAAGAAAATAACAGCCCCAGCTGAACCAGTGCGGGAAATCTTAATGCTCGAACCAACCGGGCTGATAGGAGGTTGTTCAGATGGAAGACCTCAAATGTCCAAGAGAAAGAGGAAAGCGGAACTCAGGGCTGTGGCTCAAGTCAAAGAGGTAGGAGTAAACCCGACTACTAAGAAGACGGGAGACATAACATTCTCAGAAAAGGACTTAGACGGGATACTCACACCACACAACGACTCACTAATCATCTGTGCCAACATCATGGGAACCTGAGTTCTTCGCCTACTAGTGGATACCGGGTCCTACACGAATATCCTGTTCAAGAGCACATTAGATCAGTTAGGAGATTACGCTGAATATGTCAAGGATTATAATCATAAAATAGTGGGATTTGGAGAAGTTGTAACCATTCCCTTAGGTGTAGTTACATTATCGGTTGAACTTGTATCGACCGAGAACCCTGATAGGAGATTGACTAGAATGGTAGAATTTCTGGTTGTAGACCAACAATCTGCCTACAATGGGTTTCTCGGTCGTTCTTTTATGAATGAATTCAAAGCAGCCATTTCAACGTACTACTATTGTCTTAAATTCCCAAAGGATCAGGTACGGTGAAAGACGATCAGAAGAGAGCTCGAGAGTGCCTCCTGCAACTACAATCAAAAGACAACAAAGTATCTGTCATGGACGAACAACCGAGCAGCAGGGCTGAAGACGAACCTTCCATCTTAAATGAAATTATGGAGTCCGTGGAAACAGAGATGATGGAAGTAGAAGAACAACAGGGTGAAAACGAGCAGCAGGGAGAAGAGGCTGGGCCTGTTCTAAACGAAGTTAAAGATATCGAGCCAAGGTTAGGAGCAAAGCCAATGATGATCGAAGATGAACTTAACCTAGAAGGACCCATCATTGCCCCTCGTTGGAACAAAAAAAGAAGGGCAACACCGGTTTAAGAATTGGAAGCAATAAGAGTCGACCCGAACCGAGAAGACTTGGAACTTTTTATTGGATCTGAGTTCCCTGAGCCATACAGATCCAGAATGAAAGAATTCCTCAAGTCCAATCTCGATGTATTTGCATGGTCGCACGCTGATATGGTGGGCATTAGCCCTGAGCATGCTTGCCATAGGCTAAATATTGATCCAACTAGAAAACCGGTAAAGCAAAAACGAAGAAAATTTGGACCCGATAAGTACGAGGCGTTGGATGTAGAAGTGAAGAAGCTACTGGACAACGATCTCATCAAACAAGCCTTGTGCCCCAGATGGGTAGCGAACCTAGTGCTAATCCGAAAGCCGAATGGGACATGGAGGTTGTGAATTGACTTCACCGACTTGAATGCTGCCTGCCCAACAGACAATTTCCCACTTCCACACATTAACCAGCTGGTAGACAACACGGCCGGGCACGAGCTCCTCACACTCATGGATGCGTTTGTAGGCTATCACCAAATTCTAATGCACCCAGATGACCAGGAGAACACAACATTCTACACCAACAAAAACTTGTTGTGTTGGAAGAGAATGTCGTTTGGGTTTATTACCGCAGGAGCCACGTACCAAAGACTTGTTAATAAAATGTTCGATGAACACATTGGCAAGACGATGGAAGTATACGTGGATGATATAGTCGTCAAAAGCCCAAAGAAGGAGGACCATCTAGAGCACTTATCACAAGCATTTGAAATACTTCGGGCTTACAACATGAAGCTAAATCCCAAAAAGCGCAGTTTTGGAGTTCATTCAGGAAAGTTTCTTGGACACCTGGTCAGTCAGCGAGGCATTGAAGCAAACCCGTCAAAGGTGAAGGCAATCATGGACATGCAGCCACCAAGATCAGCCAAGGAAGTCCAACGGCTCACTGGATGCTTAGCAGCCTTAAATAGATTCATTTCGAGACCTGGTGACAAATGCCGACCTTTCTTTGATGCTATCAAGAAAGGGGAGTTTCAATAGACAAGCAGTTGTCAACAAGCGTTTGAACAACTGAAAGAATATCTTGGTGAAACCAAGATCTTGTCAAAGCCCATCTCGGGAGAGAAGTTGTACCTGGCTGCCTCAGAAGTGGAGATCAGCTCGGTCTTAGTACATGTAGAAGGAAAGTTTCACTTGCCAATCTATTAGTGAGTCAGGCCTTACACGAAGCAAAAATCAAATATTCGCCAATGGAGAAGTTGGCCTACGCATAGGGATGTAATCAAACCAAGTCGTTCGCAAGCTATTCAGGTCTCGACTCGAAAAAATATTCGTTCGAATTCATTTGTTAAGTTTCACGAGCCGAGCTCGAGCTCAATTATTTTATCGAGCCGAGCTCAAGCCTGGTGGTATTTGGCTTGAAAGCTCATGAACAAGCTCATTTATGGAGCTCGCGAACAAGCTCGCGAACAGGCTCGCGAACAAGCTCGTTTATAAGCTCACGAACATGCTTGTTTAATTACTTTTTTTATATAAATATTTTAAAAAATATCCATAAGCATGTAACATAGTATTATAGTATGTTATTTGTGATAAATCTATTTTAAACCATTAATTATCTTTGTTTAGCTTTCGAATTAGTTTGTCTGGATGATGTTTTTATTATCAAGGACAATTATATTTTTAATTAGACATAGTTTAGATGTATTATTTTTGTATAATTTTTAAAATTTTAATTAACTTTTCGAGCCGAGTTTTTTGAACCGAGCCTTTCGAGCTCGAGCTCGAATTATGCTTGATTAAATTGAAAACGAGCTTTTTTCGAGCCGAGCTCGAGCTATTTGCGAGCTTAAAAATTTACACACGAGCCGAGCTCGAGCTCGAGCCTAAAAAAATTCAAATGAGCTGAACTCGAGCTTGACAATATTCAATTCGGCTCAGCTCGTTTACATCCCTACCTACGCACTGGTAATGAGCGTAAGAAAGCTATGACCATACTTCTTTGACCATCAAATAGAAGTGCTAACAACATTTCCACTAAGACAAATTTTGCAAAGGCCTGACACTGCTGGTCGCCTCCTCAAATGGTCCCTCGAAATAAGCTAGTTCGGAATATCTTATGCACCTCGAACAACGATCAAAGGACAAGCGTTAGCCGACTTCATAGTCGAATTAACCTTTCCTCAAGATCCGACGAGAGGTCATAATCATCCATGGTATATATACGTGGACGGGTCATCGACTAAAACTGCATCAGGGGCCAGAATAGTGTTGATCAGCTCTGATAGACAAGTGTTCACTTCAGCTGTCAGATTTGAGTTCATGGCGACGAACAACGAAGTTGAGTATGAAGCACTGATTGCTGGACTTCGGTTAGCATTAGTTGTGGGGGTACGAAGATTGCAAATATATGGAGACTCCCAGTTGATAGTCAACCAAGTCCGAGGGGAATACGAGGCAAAAGATGAGAACATGGCTCTGTATCAAAAGATTGTAGCTCATCTAGCCTCCTTATTCGAACAAATAACATTGAACAAGTGCTAAGAGAAAATAATGCCCAAGCAGATACACTTGCTCGTCTGGCTACTAGCACATGACCAGCAAAGCTTTCAGAGGTTACAATAACCAAAATACTACACCCATCAACTGACGATTACAAAATCAATCAAGTTGAGAAAGAACTTGGAGAGGGTGACTGGTGAGCACCAATACTCAAGTATCTCAAAGATGGCGAAGTACCCGAAGACCCACAAGAGGCAGCTAAGACGACCAGGCGGGTAGCAAGGTTCACTATCATGGATGGATAACTTTTCAAGAGAGGATTCTCACTTCCTCTGTTAAAATGTTTAGCAAGGGGGCAAGGCCAAGAAGTTTTGAAAGAAATCCACGAAGGCGTGTGTGGAAATCATGCAGGAGGGCGAGCATTAGCATACAAGATTGTGAGACAAGGATACTACTTGCCAACTCTGCTGCAAGATGCAATAAAAGTTGCAAAAACATGTCATAGGTGCCAGCTGTTCGCCCCCAGCATTCACAGGCCACCAACTGAACTAATATCAGTAAATAGTCCATGGCCATTCGCAAAGTGGAGGATATACATCATAGGACCTTTCCCGACTGGAAAGAGGAATGTAAGGTTTGCAGTAGTGGTCGTGGACTATTACACAAAATGGGCCGAAGCGGAGGCATTCGTAACAATTACACAAGAAAAAATGATCAAAATTATTTGGATAAGTATTGTATGCCGATTCGGAGTTCCACAGGCAATCTTAACAGACAATGGGAGACAGTTCGAAGGCAAGAAAATAAGAAACTTTTGTAAAAAATGGGGAATCAAAAAACACTTTTCAACGCCCTATCATCCTCAATCCAACGGTCAAGTCGAGGCAGTTAACAAAATAATCAAACACATTTTGAAAATTCGCTTGGTAGACAAGAAAGGAAAATGGTTAGAAGAATTGCCAGAAGTACTCCGGGCCTACAGGGTATCATATAGGACGAGCACCGGGGAAACACCATTTACTATGGCATTTGGCACTGAAGCAGTCATACCAGTAGAGCTCAAGGTACCAACAGAGCGAACAGCAGGGTTCGACGAGCAGTCGAACAACGCGGCTTTGGCTGTGGAAATGGATTTGATCGATGAAAAAAGGATTTCAGCGGAAATGAAGAATGCGATATACAAGAAAAGAATTGCAAAATATTACACTTTGCGCAAGTACAAATCATAGAATTCGAAGTTGGAGATCTGGTGCTTCGAAAAGTGTTAGCACCACTACTAGGAGTATTTGGACCGACTTGGGAGGGCCCATTCAGGATAATCCACAAGTGGTACAACGACACGTACGACTTTGAAGACATGAAAGGCAACTTGGTCCAATACTCCTGGAACACGGCCTTACTAAAGAAGTATTATCAATAGTCAAGAGTCAATGTAAATTTTGCATATTATTATTGTACATTATGAATTTAGGTGTTAATTTTAGAACTTTAAAAAAAATTCTAAGTTTAGAATGCTAGTAAGATATTCAAAATCAAGCAACATAAATGATCATTTGATGTATTTTTATTATGTATTGAGATGTAACTTAGAAAGGCATCAAGGCCCACCTGTTCGCCCATAAAGCCCACCTGTTCGCCCAAACAAAACGCACTAAGCGCAAACTCGATATGCAGCGAACAACAAGGCTCAAGCTGCAGACCAATAAGAATAATGAAGGCTAAGTCCAAAAAGGACCATAAAAAGCCAAATTGGTGAAGGTCAAGTTCCTAGAGAACCAAGAAGACCCATATAAAGTCATACATACAAATTTGCAAACAAAAAGTACCCTACTCTTGAAAAATATAAAGAGAAGTGCTTAAGCAAGAAATATGATGCATAATAAGGGGGGCGAGCAGTAGGGCAAGTACGAAGAAAATACCAACACAAAGAAGCTATAAAAAAACAGTCATTTCATTAATAAATAGAAAAACGATACAACCAAAGAAGAAAAAAGTTATAAGATGAAGCAGCCTAGTACAAAAACTAGAAAGTAGAAACAAGGGTTGTTGGGAAATTGTATAGACTTAAGTTTTAATTAAAATGCCAAAAGGTTCCTCATAAGTCTTGTGTAAGTAAAGTATTAAGTAGAGTTAGAGTTTAGATAATCAGTTCAAATGTTAAGGAACTGGAGTACAGTTAGTAATTGCTGGAGTGTATTGAAGAATGTAGTCCGCTGAAGACAAATGATCTGAGAAATAGTCTAAGTCTTGAATGTTTTCTAAGTGCATTCACACTAAGACTAAAACCATCATGAGAGGACCAAGGTCCACTGATGTGAACTAACAAAACTCATTCAATACTAAACACATTAAAAGCTGTTAGTTAATCTGGTTGGAACAAGGCAAAACGAATTTCAGTGAAGCTTACATTTATTGAAGCAATTAGAAGGTTCTCTCAGAGGAGTTCCACCTTAAATCAAGACAGGATTCTGAGCAAGCAGACTGAACGGCCCAATAAGAAGATGACACGTAGGTGTACTCTACTGACAACCGATCTATCACAGACTGATAAGTACCAAAAGTCTTTCCCTAGCATTCTACAGAAAGTTGGTGAACAGGCATGGTCTTTCATCCGTTTCTTGACAAGACTTAAAGCTTCAAAAAGAGCCGTTTGAACTAATCAGATACAAGAAGACTTACTTGAGAAGATTCAAACTACAACGGGAAGATTTTCAAGAAGGTCTATAAATACAGAAGAACGTGCTTATTTCTATGCACGGGAAACTCAACAAGATCAAAGCAATCTCTACATACATAACTTACAACGAAGCACTTGAAATTACCTTTGTTTCCCAAGTGTTTCACATTTGTAGAGAGCTTTCTAAACCTTTTGTAACCGAGCTTAAAGTTATATTCAAACCTTAGAAAGAGATAATCCATCCTAAGCCTTGAGCTAAACTGTAAGGATTATCTCACAACAGTTGGAACCAAACCCTAATAAAAACCCCAACCCAGTGTTAGGTTGAGAGTTAGTGTTAAGTGGTGTTAGTAAGCTGATTATTAATATCAGTCTGAAAGCTTGTTTGTTTTGGGAACTAAGACCTGGATTTATCCTAGTGATCAAATATCCTTAGAGAGGATTAATTTGATCAGTGCACCTTGGCACTATAACACAAGGAATTCCAAGTGAAAGGAATTCTCCTGTTTGATCAGGACAATGGACGTAGGAGATTATTCTCTGAACCACTTTATATCTTGTGTACTTACATCCAGTTATTTCCTTAAGTGTGTGTTATTCAAACAAGTTTTATCAAAGCAAAACGAGGTTTTCATAAGGGCTCACTAATTCGCATCTGAAAGCTAATTAGATAGTAGTTCAACTGAAAGTGTTGAACTTTCAGTGGAGCTGATATCTCAGTAAGTTTTCATAAGTAAATCTCAGTAGACTTCAAAGTCCACTGACGATCTACTGTCATAAGTAACCTGATAAGTTTTAAAGAAAAGTTTGAATTTGTAACCTCAGGTGTATTCTCCCCTATTTTACTCATTTCGGGACCAACAAGGGTCTTCAGTTTTGGGGAGCCGGAGGAGCAGATGGGGTCTCGGTTGGAGGAGCGACATCGGTGGTGGCTGGACCAGGAGCCTGCTGCTCGCCAGCCACAGGAGACGTACCAGCTTCATCCAAGGGGGCTGGAAAGAGGGGGCTCAGGGCGTCGAAGAATGTGGCATCCTTGTTTACTTCCTCAGTCCTCAACTTTAGGGCGATCACCCGAACATCGTCCTTAAAAACATCTAGGTTCATACCCATATCCCCTAAGTCAGCAACAGGGATGTCAAAACCAGCAGCACGAGGGTTCTCTATGACGTAGTCCGTGAAGTCTTTTGTGACCGAAGTCATGATATCAAGACCATTATCAAGTGCATACTTCACGGATCGTCAATTAGGATACACACAGATATAACTGAAGTTTGTGTTATCAGTTACATCCTGCACATAGTTGGTGTAGGAAATGACACACTTCTTCTCCTTCTCCAGTTGGGTGACATGAACCTTCAGGGATTCAACCCTCTCCACCAGACCAACACGTTCAGTCTCCAAAGTTTGGAGGTGGCCAGTCACGACTCCCAGGTCCAACTTCAGCTTCTCGGAAGCATTCAGGGTGACCTTCTCCTTGTCCTCAGCGGTCTTCAAGCTCCTCTCCCAGCCAAGCTTGGCCTTTTCATACTCACCCTTCAACCGAGCCAACTCCTCGTTCTTCTTTCTTCTTCAGAATAACGACTTTCTCCACTTCGAACTGTTCGATCTTCCGCCCCAAACCCCGGTTGGTCCTCTCCAACTCTATGGCCTGGTCGAGGAACCTCTGAGAAGACACAGCCTGGTGGCTAGCGTTATAACTCAACAGGTGAGCATTGTCACTCAAACTCTGACCTTGGACAATGTCCTGGCACACCTTGGTCCACGAGCGAGGAATAAGCTCAGTTGCTCGCCTAACGTGAGAGTCAGGGATGTCCTGATAAGGAGGGAAGGATTTGTCGCAGCTCAATTGATGGAGTACCTTTGCTCACCCAGGGTACTCTTCAGGCTTATACCTACATCAGGAAAAGTAAAGTTAAATAAAATGTACAAGTAATAGGGAGGCGACCAGCCGAGCAGTAGGAAAAATGACTTACTCTTTCAGCTTAATGGGGTCATAACCCAAGTATGAGTTATCTGGAGAAGACCCTCTCCTCTTGCTAGCCACTACGACGTCAACAACTTGCTGCTCGCTTACCTCCTCTACAGATGAGGAGCGCAGCGTGTCCCTTCTGCTCGTCTGGGACTGCCCTCTAGCTCTTTTTGAGCGGTCATCCTCTTTACGACCAAGGGCAGTCTCTTTGGTGAGTCTTTTCTTGCCCCGGTTATCCTTTTGTATTGGGGGCGAGGAGCAGGATCCTTCGCTGGAGTGGGAGAGGCTTCTTCTTCTTCATCCTCCTCGACTCTTAGCTTGATAAGTGAAGTGGGAGGATCATACTTCTTCTTTTTAGATGGATCCTCAGCGGCCATTTGTTTAACGCGGCGAGCAAGAATATGATAGCACTCTGGGATTACAGGAATAGCTATGGTCACCCTTTGCTCTAAAATAAATAGACAAAAGATTAGATAATGAAAAAGACGACCAGGCGACAAGGCGACCAAGTATGTTAACACAGAGGAAAAACTTTAAGGTACCTTCCGGGATAGTGAGCCTCCAAGTGGTGAGCACTCGTGGTCAATTAAGCAAGTTTTCGGCAGTAGGGTTTTGGGAGATGTTTGATACTACGATCACTCACGTTCTGAAGAGTGATCACAGTGAGGACGTAGAGGAATTCTTCACTCAGCTCAGGGTGCCCCCACTTCAAGATGTGCAAACCTGCAAAATAACAAGAAAGAAAAAATTAAAATTAGTTTCACCCTGTCCATCAAAAGATAAAGGTGAAACCTATGCCTTATTTCGCCAAAGCCTTCGGGTGAATTGATATGGCCGGGTCCGCTAGAGAAGTTAGAGGACGCTCGTCAATCACCGCCGATAAAAAAGAACTGTCTGTGCCAGCTCTTCACCTTGTTCGACACCCTCTCAATCAGTTTTACGCCACTGCGGGCTTTGATGTAGTACCACCCCACTCCTTCTTCATTTGCAGCCGAGGAGATGGTCATCACGTAGTGTATCTCAACAGTACTTATCTTATTTTTATAACCCTCGAGCCCAAAGAGAATTATAAAAGCAAGTAAGTTACACCACCCGTTCGGAGTAATCTGGGTGATGGCCAAGTTGGTATCCTCGAGAAAGCGACCAATCACGGGATGTAAAGGCAGCGGGAACCCAGCATTCAGAACGTCAAGATTGATAGTTGTGCATCCGAGTGGTGGGCGAACAATCGTTTCTCCTTTTTGCGGAGCATACAAATATATGTCGTAAGGAATCCGATAGACCGAACGAATACGGACCAAGTCATTCTCCGTAATCAGGCTGGGTATCCTGCTCGCTGTGTACTGGGTCTCTTGAGCGGCCATAATAACCCTTTCAGGAGGTGGGAAAGAGTTTTGGTGGCGAGTAGCGTAATCAACCCACTCCTGTCTACGAACAACCCCCTCCGGTATCTGAGATTCGAGAGTCGGCTTGGAGATTGGAAATTGATTTCTCTAAGAAACTCCCAAGTTAGCTTATTGGAGGACTGGCCCCATTGGTCACCTCCTTGCCTGCCCACCTGCTCGCTACTCGCCCCAGTGGTCTCTGGGATACTCATCTCGTCGATCTCCGCGGCGACCTCTGCAGAGTCTTCACCTAAGTCAGACGAAGTATTCCCCTACACATCAGGGCGAGCAACTGGTTGGGTGACATCCTGCTCGCCCGAACTATCCACGGTGTAAAAGGCATCGATGGAGCGAGCAACAGAGCTTGCCTCCGAACCCGTGTCCTCATCAACAAGCAGAGTACGAGGGTTTCGAACAAGGGCTTGACCAAGCGAGCGGCGAGGAGCAGGGAGTGACTCTCCACCTTCCATTGGATGTTTTTCCGGATTCCGGCCAACGTGCTCACCGGAGATCGTTCTACTTGAAGACGGAGATGCCATAGGATAAAAATTGGGGGTTTTGATCCAATGAAGGGCATAAAACATGAAATAACAAAGGAAAAATGTGGCGGCACCGGTGACGACAAGGCGGCGGCGGTGATGGCATTTCAAAAGTGGTGGCAGGCGAAGTTAAGGGCAGAAAATAAAGGAAAATTTGAAAAATGCATGTTAAAAGAAAGGATTAAGAGCAAAGAAACAAGAAATCTACCTTCAAATGGAGTGAATCGGTGGAAATCAAGTAAGAATCTAAAAGCTTAAAAAGCTTGAAGGTTTAACAATGGTGAAAATATGTGTGAAGAGGAGAAAAGAAATGAAAGAGGAGGAAGAGAGGTATTTATAAGGAAAAACAAGGGGCTAAATGGAAAATTACGAAAAATAATAAGCCCATACGAGCAATTTCTGAAGGCACGCGTGGGCAGCGGTGACATCATCAACCGCCCACGTCTTATTGTAATACGAGCCTCGGGAAACAAAACGCCACCAGTTCAAAAGTCGGATCCTTGTTGTTCACCCAAGATATTCCCGCCCAAAATATTCGAATCCATGTTGCTCGCCCATGATCCCAGTACGTTGCCTAATAACTATAGTTTGACCTAAAAATGATGATTCTCATTCTAATAGGTTAAACTAGGGGGCATTGTTGATAGGTGAACAGCCGAGCAACATGATTAAGCTAATTAAAAGATAAATAATGGCTAAAAGGTCATTAAGAATAAAAAGTTAGAAAAGACGAGCATCAGGGATTCATCTCTAATAAATCGGATAAGGCGAGCAGCTGGGTCAAGTGTCAAAACACATTAGACGAGCAGTTGGTCAAACGAGCAGCAGGTCACAAAGGAGTAAAGACAAGTGAGCATCACTAATAAGGAGAATCAAGAATGAACCTAAAGGGCGAACAGGCGAGCAACAGGGCATCTCGGAGGATCATCAAGAATCCCACTAATTATGCATTACATTAGGAATAAACAAGTGTCTTAACACTTGTCATTTTGTAACATGTAATAGCTTAGGACATAAACAAGTGTCTAAGCACTTGTTAATATATAATTTAAGATGGCTAAGGAGGTGACACCTCATGCTTGCTTGTACCCTATAAATACCCCTTCATGAGAAGGAGAAAATAAGTTCATTTATTCAAAAACAAGCCCAAACTCTTGCAAATTCAATTCTCAAACCCTACTTGTCTTAAATTAGCATTCAATCCTAGTTTTATCACCTTGTTTGATGATCTTCCAAGCCTAAACAACCACTAATCATCTATATTAAATCAAGATCATCAACAGAAGCGAACAACTTTTCTATCTCCCCAGGGATCCTGAAGATGCTAGTTGAGAATCAATTCAAGGGGGAGGTCGGAAAGGATAATCCTCATACTCACTTGAGGAATTTTCTGACGATTGGATCAACTTTCAACCATAATGGCATGTCTGAAGATGCCAAGAGGATTAGGTTGTTCCAGTTCTCTCTAACTGGAATCACGAAGGAGTGGTACGATAACACGCTCCCACGGGGAGGTATAACCACATGGGTTGAGCTCGAGCGTCTGTTCCTCGAGCGATTCTATCCTCCATCTAGAACAATCAAAGCAAGGCAATAGATCTCATCTTTCAAGTAGAAGTTAGGAGAGGAATTACGTTAGGCTTGGGAGAGATTCTCTAATATGCTAATTGATTGCCCGCGACATGGGTACAACGATGGTGATATAATGGCTTATTTCTACCATGGAGCCAGCAAGGCAGCTCAAGATCACCTCGATGCATGTGCTAGTGGAGCGTTCCTGAATTGAAGTGCAGCTCGGTGTAGAGAGATAGTTGAGAACATTGTCAAGAATGCGGGGCAATAAAATGAGGCACAAGAGTTTCAGCGAGCTTATCAGATGGAAGAGAGTGAGGGTACTAGAAAGCTGTTGATGATAATGATGGAGAAGATTAGCAACTTAGAGGATGGATAAAATCTCAGTGGAGGGAATACTGTAATGAGTGAGAAAGTGGACCACCCAGCAAGCCAGCATGAGGAGGTCTACTATATGGGGAGGCCTAATTACAATCAAGACGGATACCAGCAAGGTGGCAACCAGCAGGAAAGACCTCTCTAAGGTCAACCGTTTGTACCACCAGGTCCACAACCTCCTCAAAATTAGTGGAGAAACAACCAGGGTTATCATGGAGGCCAACAGCCCCCTCAGAACCAATGGAGGAAGAACAAAAATTTCTCGTATGCCAATCCTAAGGCTGGAATATTTGTACCTCCCAGAGTAGATCCAGGTTCAAAATCCCAAGGTGGAGAAGGCGGTGCCTCCACCGAAGAGATGTTACGTGCTATTCTTCAGAAGGTAGAAGAAGGTAGTAAGAGGTTGTCCTCCTTAGAGTATGATGTTAAAGAGTTGAACAAGAAGAGTGATTAGAGAGATCAAGAACTTCAAAGGAGAGACATGGATCTGAATAGAGCTCAACAAGAGAACAATAGGCGGTTCACTTCTATAGAGTACTAGATTAGCCAGATTACAAAGTCGCAAACGAGAGAGCCGGGTAAATATCCATCTATGCCTGAGACAAACCCGAAAGAGCAATTGAAGGCGATCGAATTGAGAAGTGAGACTAAATATGATGGACCTCAAATGCCTGCTGATCTTGAGGAGATACTTAAGGAGATTGAGATGGATGGACAAGAACATAAGAAAGATGGAGGTGAGACAGTTGAGATAGAAGTTGAGAAGGAGGTTGAGGTAGAAGATGCCCAAAAAGGTAAAGACAAGGAGAAACAGATTGAGGAGATTGAGAGAGTTCCAAAGTGGAAAAAGGCAAAAGAAGCAAAGAAGAACGTGAAAGAGACCGAGCGAGACGAATGGAGGGTACCCAAATCTGTGATACCAGTCCCATATCCACAGCGGTTCATGAAAAAAAAATTAGATGAAAAGTTCGCTAAGTTTCTTGATGTCTTTAAAAAAATTGCATATTAACATTCATTTTTATGATGCTTTGGAACAAATGCCTAATTATGCCAAGTTCCTGAAGAACTTGATAGCTAAGAGGCGGAGAGTAGATGGGCCCGAGCTAGTGCACTTGAACCATGAGGTGAGTGCTATGGTGCACAAGGCGCTTCCTCCCAAGTTGAAGGATCTCAGAAGCTTTACGATCTTATGCGATATCGGGAACGGGATCAAGAAGGGAGCATTGTGTGATATAGGGGCTAGCATTAATTTGATGCCTCTATCGTTGTCCAAGTTGGATGGGGGTGAACTTTAGCCCACTATGATGACTCTTCAGCTTGCCGCTAGGTCCATTACTAGACCTCAAGGAGTGGTGGAGGATGTTCTAGTGACGGTGGCAGATCACGTTTTTTCTGCCGACTTTGTGGTCCACGATATGGAGGAAGATGAGCATGTATATCTGATTTTGGGAAGACCATTATTGGCTACTGACAGGATGGTGCTAGATGTGGCTAATGGAAAGATCACGGTGAAAGTCGATGATCAAGAAGTGAAGATAGCGATCTACAAAGCGATAAAATATCCAATGGGAGATGAGAGCTGTCACTTCATTGATTGTGTTGATGACACACTCCTTGACCCTTGCTCTTTCTATGTTCATAATTATGATTATCCTATTCTCGATGAAGTAACATATGATCTTTATGACCTTGATTATTTTGACAGCTTGAAAGAGAACGAGGATGTAAAGTTCATGGATGTGATGAAAGTTGAGGATGAGGAAGAGTTAGATGCGGAGGAGTCCACTTTTGAGAAGATTTTTGATAAGGCGCCACCATTGAAGGCGAAGAAGGAGCTAAAACCACTCCTGGATCACCTCAAGTACACTTACTTAGATGAGAATGAGAAGTACCCGGTAATTGTATCTGCCCTTTTATCTGATGATCAATTAGAGAGACTACTAGTGGTGCTTTATAAGCACAAATCTGCTATAGGTTGGTCAATTGCGGATATTAAGGTATTAGTCCTTCTATTTGCATGTGTAGGATTATATTAGAGGAGGGTGCAAAGGCCATAGTACAAAATCAGCGTAGAGTAAATCCGGTGATACAAGAAGTGATACATAAGGAGATGTTGAAGTTGTTATATAGTGACATGATTTTGGCTATTTCTGATAGCCCATGGGTGAGTCCGTTACACGTAGTTGCTAAGAAAGGGGGTACCACGGTAATTAAAATGGAATCTAATGAATTGGTAGCCACTAGATTAGTAACAGATGGCGTGTCTGTGTTGATTATAGAGAGTTAAACAAGGCAACGTGCAAGGATCACTTTCTTTTGCCGTTCCTTGATCAAATGATTGATAGATTAGGTGGTTTTGAGTATTATTGTTTCCTAGACGGGTATTCGGGATATAACCAGATTATGATAGCACCCGAGGATCAGGAGAAAACCACTTTCACCTGCTATTATAGTACTTTTGCTTTTAGGAGAATATCGTTTTGGTTATGTAATGCACCCGCCACCTTTCAAAGGTGTATGGTGACTATTTTCCATGGCTTGATTGAGAAAATTATGGAGGTTTTCATGGATAATTTCTCCGTCTACGGGGAGTCGTTTGATAAGTGTCTAACTAATCTTGAAGTTGTGTTGAGCAGGTGTGAAGAGACGGACTTGGTGCTTAATTGGGAGAAGTGTCACTTTATGGTGAAAGAGGGTATTGTTCTTGGACATCATATGTCCTCGAAAGGTATCCAGGTTGACAAGGCGAAAGTGATAGCCATTGAGAAGCTTCCTCCACCTTCGACCGAGAAGGGGATTAAGTCATTTCTAGGCCATACGGGGTTTTATAGATGCTTTATAAAAGTCTTTTCACAAATTGCTAAACCCCTTTCGCAGCTTCTTGAAAAAGAAGTCGCCTTTGAGTTTACTAATGAGTGTTTAGTGGCTTTTAATAGGTTGAAAGAAGCGTTGGTGAATGCCCCCATTCTCGTCACTCCGGATTGGTCGAGTCCTTTTGTGCTCATGTGTGATGCTAGCAATTATGCTATGGGGGTTGCTTTGGGGCAAATACGAGACAAGCGGTTTCATGTTATTTATTATGCCTCGAAGATGTTGAATTCTGCTCAAGTGAACTACACTACTACCAAAAAGGAGTTGTTGGCGATTGTGTATGCTTTTGATAAATTTCGACCCTACCTCGTAGGGACAAAAACAATCGTATATACGGATCACGCAGCGATTCGGTATCTCATGAGTAAGAAGGATGCAAAGCCCCGTCTCATTCGTTGGATTTTATTACTCCAGGAGCTTGATGTTGAGATTCGAGACAAGAAGGGGAGTGAGAATGTGATAGCCGATCACCTCTCGAGGATGGAGCTTACCAAGGAGAACACGGTAGAGGAGCGAGAGGTGAATGATGAGTTTCCGAACGAGAAGCTATTTGGTTTAGGGGATGTCTCGGTGTATAAAGTTGAAGGTAAGGCCCCGTGGTTCGCTGATTATGCTAACTTTTTAGCAAGTGGAGAGCTGTCGGCGGACATGGATGCATTGCACCGAAAGACATTCTTGAAGAAGGTCCGGGAATTTATTTGGGATGACCCATACTTGTTCAAAAGAGGGACAGATCTCGTGCTTAGAAGGTGTATGCCCGAGGAGGAGTGGAGTGATATCATAAGACATTGTCACGCCTTACCATGTAGAGGACATTTGGGTCGAGAGAAGACCGGTAGGAAGATGCTTCAAGCCAGTTTCTATTGGCCTACTATATTGAAGGATTGCATGGAATGAGTGAAGAGATGTGATAAGTGCCAACGTTTCAGCTCTATTACTAAGAGGGACGAGATGTCGCTGCACGTGTTTATGGAAATAGAAGTATTTGACGTATGGGGGATTGATTTCATGGGTCCGTTTCCTCCGAGTAATGGATTCTTGTACATCCTCGTGTGTGTTGATTACGTCTCGAAGTGGATTGAAGCTGTCCCTACTCGAGTGAACGACTCCCGTGTTGTGATTAACTTCTTGAGGAAGAATATTTTCTCTAGATATGGAGTCCCGAGAGCTTTGATTAGTGATGGAGGGGGGAGTCACTTTGTGAACAAGTTGATGAAGAAGCTGCTGTCAAAATATGAGGTTAGTCGTCGTATCTCTACTGCTTATCACCCACAATCGAATGGTCTCGCAGAGGTGTCAAATCGTCAAATTAAGGAGATCCTTGAGAAGACGGTGAGTGTTAGTAGGAAGGATTGGACATTGAAGCTTGATGATGCATTATGGGCGTATAAGACAGCTTTTAAGACACCTCTTGGTAAGTCTCCGTACCAACTTATTTTTTGGAAGGCTTTTCACTTGCTGGTTGAGCTTGAGCACAAGGCATATTGGGAAATCAAGAAGATAAATTTTGATAGTGCTATGGTGGGTGAGAAGAGACTACTTCAAGTACATGAGTTGGAGGAGTTTCGAGATAGTGCATATGAGAGTGCCCGAATTTTCAAGGAGAAGACCAAAAGATGGCATGATGCACGTTAGAGGAAGAAGGAGTTCCAAGTTGGTGATCAAGTTCTCGTGTTCAACTCGAGGATGAAGCTATTTGGTGGTAAGCTCAAATCCAAGTGGAATGGTCCTTATGTGGTGAGAGGTCTACAAGAGTGGATTTCTTGAAGTAGAGAAAGAGGATGGGAACGTGTTCATGGTGAACGGGCATAGAGTGAAGAAATTCTACAACTTCTTTTATGAGAATAAGAGAGGTAACTTAGAATCTCATGACCCGTTAGCTCCTTCGAGCTCAGTCCGACATTAGGACTTTAAAAATAGTGCTGAATGGGAGGCAACCCACTTTTACTTGCTTTTGAGTGTTTTGTTTTTCTTTTTAGTTTTTGTGTGAATCGTAAGTGTTAACCTTGTTATTGAGTATTTTTGTGTAGGATTGTCTTGAAGTGCTAGAGTTTCCATAGTAGAGCTTAACGTGAAGCAACTCGTGAAGAGGAAGTATGCCTAGTGAAAGAGCAACCGGAATTTGGAGTATGAGGTAACCCCGAACCCCAAACATAGACCGCTTGATAAAGTCGAAGTTTGGGGGGGTGGAGTTTTATATGCTTTACATCTTGTGCATTGGTAGTGATTGAGGTTCATTATGAATTGAGTGCACGTACTCTTTCGTACTCATCTTTTCAAACTTTTTATTGTGTAGCAAGAAAAAAGTTTGGGGGGGGGTGTATTCGTACTTCACGTGTTGTGCACGAAATTCGTATGAAAAATTGGTCAATTTTTTTGAAAATATTGATGCATGAAGTGGGTTTGTATGGAAATAAGTGTGAGAATATCATTACGTGTTGATTTGTCTTGGTGAATTGCACGTTGAGAAGAGACCCCAACTCCTAGGTCGAATGATCGTTCTGGCTTAAATCGAGGATTTTTCAGATTAGTACATGATTTGGAATTGATTGAATGAAGTTTCGGGTGATTTTATTTGAAAATTTTGAGTTTTGGGCGTGCTTGAGTAGTGCTCGAGCACTATTTGGTCGAGCACCTCCAACGGTCGAGCGCCTATTTGATTCTGGAGGATTAGAGCACTCGACCTGTTGGGAAATGGTATAGACTTAAGTTTTGATTAAGATGCCAAAATGTTCCTCCTAAGTTGTTTATAAGTAAAATATTCAGTAGAGTTAGAATTTAGTTAAACAGTTCTAAATGTTAAGAAATGGAGTGCAATTAAAAATTTCTAGAGTGTATTGAAGAACGAAGTCCGCTGAAGACAAGGTCTGCTGAAGACGAAGTCCACTGAAGACAAGTGATCTGAGAAAGTAGCCTAAGTCTTGAATGTTTTCTAAGTGCATTCTCACTAAGACTAAAACCATCAGGAGAGGACCAAGGTCCATTGTTGAGAACTAACAAAGCTCATAAATGCTAAACACATTAAAAGCTGTTAGTTAATCTGGTTGGAACAAGGCAAAACGAATTTCAGTGAAGCTTACAATAAATGAAGGAATAAGAAGGTTCTCTCAGAGGAGTTCCACCTTAAACCAAGACAAGAATCTGGGCAAGCAGACTGAAGGTACAATGAGGAGATGACACGTCAGTGTACTTTACTGACAGCCAACCTGCCCCAGACTGACAAGTACCAAAAGTCTTTCTCTAGCAATCTACAGAAAGTTAGGTGAACAAGCATGGTCTTTCAGCCATTTCTTGACAAGACTTAAAGCTTCAAATAGAGCCGTTTGAACCAATCAAATACAAGAAGACTTACTTGAGAAGATTCAAATCCAACGGGAAGATTTTCAAGGAAGCCTATAAATACAGAAGGACGTGCTCATTTCTATGCACGGGAAACTCACAAGATTAAAGCTATCTCTACATTCATAACCCTCAAGAAGCACTCGAAATTACCTTTGTTTCCCAAGTGTTTCAAATCAGTAGAGAGCATAACAAACCTTCTGTAACCAAGCTTAAAAGTTATATCCAAACCTTAGAAAGAGATAATCCATCCTAAGCCTTGAGCTACACTGTAAGGATTATCTCACAACAGTTGGAACCAAAACCCTACTCAGTTGTTAGGAGAGTTAGAGTTAAGTGGTGTTAGTAAGCTGATTATTTGTATTAGTCTGAAAGCTGGTTTGTTTTGGGAACTAGGACCTGGAATTATCCTATTGATCAATCATCTTAAGAGAGGATAAATTGATCAGTGCACCTTGGCACTATAACACAAAGAATTCTAAGTGAAAGGAATTCTCCTGTTTGATCAGGACAGTGGATGTAGGAGATTCATCTCTGAACCACTTTATATCTTGTGTATTTACTTCCTGCTATATCCTAAGTGTGTTTTATCCACTCAAAGTTTATCAAGTAAAACGAGTTTTGTAAAGGGCTCACTAATCCGCATCTGAAAGCTAATTAGATAGTAGTTCAACTGAAAGTCTTGAGCTTTCAGTTGAGGTATTATCTCAGTAAGCTTTCTCTAGTAATTCTCAGCAGACTTAAAGTCCACTGACGAGTTACTATCTGAAGTAACCTAATAAGTTTTAAAAGAAGTTTTAATTTGTAACCACAGATGTATTCCCCCCATACACCTGTTTACTCGTTTCTGGACCAACAATTGGTATCAGAGTCGTGGTTCAAAAGACCATTGTTCTAAGTATACGTTGTGCTTAAAGGTATTTTCTATCAGGCCATCTAGATTGATCTTATTGATAAACTTGTTTAGATACTATGGCTGACAATGCAGCTACGGTAGCACCACCAGCGGAGAACAACATGGGAGTTAATCCCTTGAACCATATGTCCCATCACAAGCTTCCACAATTCTTAGTGGAAAATTATGATTTCTGGAAGATCAGAATGAGAGCTCATCTTGCCTGTGTGCATGATGAAATGTTAAGGGTTATTACTAAAGGTCCATTTATTTTTATGACACCTAACCCTAGAACCACAGCTGAGACTATTGCAGATCCAAGAGAAGAATGTCCCAAGGATGAAGATAACTTCACTGCAGATGAGAGGAGGAGAAAAAACCTCAACTTCATAGCCATGAATATTCTCTACACCACCATTCCAGATTCTGTAATGGGAAGAGTGATCCACTACAAGACTGTAAAGGAACTTTGGGACACTCTTGCTCTCATGTGTGAAGGAACTGATAAGATAAAGGAGAACAAGCTTTCAGTAGCAGTTTAAAAATATGAGCAGTTCACAATGGAGCCCACTGAGACCATTGACCAGCTTGATGGGAGGTTCACTGACATCATGAATGAAATAAACTCTCTGGGAAAAGTCTATACCAAAAGAGAAGTTGCCTTAAAAATCCTGAGAGGTCTAACCTCAAGACGGGATGTGTACTCAGTAATGATGCAGAATACCAAGGATCTATCCAGCATGTCTATGCAACAGGTATTCTCTGAACTTAAGTCTTATGAGTTTGATCTTAACAGGAAAAGGGCTCCTGATGAGACCTCAGCTGAGAAGGGAGTTGCCTTCAAAGCTAAGGAGACTGAGCCTAAATCCCCAAAGCCTCAGAAGAGTACAAAGGCAAGCAAGTCTCAAAGCAAAGCTGAGATGCAAGAAGAACTCAGCCTGATGGCTAGAAGGTTTGAGAAACTTAACAGCCGTTTTGGCAAGTACAAAAGATTTTACAGGGATAACAGAGAAGGAAGAAGTTATCCACAGAAAGACACCAGAGAAGGAGAGAAAAACTCAACTGAGCTGGAAAAGAGAAAAGATTACAAGAACTATAACAGAGGTGAAGGATCATCATCAAAGACCAAGGAGTCTACTGAGGAAAAGAATGATGATGCCAATAGATTCTTCCAGTGCAAGAAGGTTGGACATTTTCAATATGATTGTCCTCAATTGAGCACAAAGGAGAGGAAAGAAAGGCAAGCCAAGAGAGACAGGAGATATGGAGAGAGGAAAGCCATGGTGGCTGAGGATGTGGATGAAGATCTGGAGTGAAGATTACATGTGTCTCATGGCAAGAGAAGAACCATAGGTACAATCTAAACCATCCATTTCTCTAGAGCACTCACCTGAGCTAAGCTCAGAGTCAACTGAGGAACTCAATCTTCAGTCCGCTTTGGAACAATTGATGATTGATTTCTCAAGGTTGCAAGAAGCAAGTTTTTGTCTTCAAGATGAAAACAAAAATCTCCTGAGAGAAAACTCTAAGTTAATTAAGTCTGGGAATCAGGCAGACCTTAACTCAGCTCAGTCTACCATTGAGTTGACAAAAGAGGTGGAAACCCTCAAGAGTCAAGGAAATGGCAAAGATCAACTGATAAAAGATCTTACTGAATCTAAGATAAAGTTAACTGAAGAAAAATTAAAACTGGTAAGCCAAATAAAGGATTCTCTCCTGAAAATTGATGTCTTACATAAATCTGAAGAGACCTTGTTAAAAAGGATTGATGCTCTTAACAAACCCTCTCTTGCAATAGAGGAGATTCAAAATTTTCAGATCAATCCTAATAACAAGTGTGGAATAGGCTTTATTCCAAAACCTTCAGAAGGTCCTCTGAGTGTTGCTTCTTAAAGTGGCACAAAGAGAGTTTTTGTTAAGTCTGTGACCTTTTAAACACAGACTTTAGATAAGGGTAAAAGACCAGCTGAGATCACACAAAAGAAAAGTCAAACTAAGCCAAAACCAAATGGGAAGGCTCAGGTGACTAATCTAACCAGATCTCAGCAGAGGTACTATCAGCCGAGGTCTCCACAAATGAAGCAACCTCAGCTGAGAACACCCAAGCATGAGCATTCCTCAAGGAATAACTCAGACATAAGACCTATTCCTTTTGTGCCTAAAGGAAAAGGCCCTTCATACCCTTATCAACAAAAACTCAGGCCAGGTGCACCCAAGCCTAAAAGAAAGAATGTAAAGAAGGTTTATGTTCCTTCAAAGGCTGACACCCATAGAAAGTTTACTCCCAAGGCACCTAGGGAGATAAAAATCTATGTAGATGTTTATGGAAGACAAATTAGCCACTCTAAAGTGATTAGAACTGTAAGGCAAATTTGGATTCCGAAAGGTACAGCTAACCTGGTAGGACCCAACACCAAATGGGTACCTAAAACTTGATTGTGATTGCAGGGCTCAGTGGACCTCAACAAAGGAGATGCTCTAAAATCTTCAGTCTGGTACTTGGACAGTGGATGTTCTAGGCACATGACTGGTAACAAAGATCTCCTGTCAGAGTTTGTTGAGAAAGAAGGTCCACATGTCACCTTTGGTGATAATTCACAAGGAGCCACTAAAGGTTATGGTACTTTAATAATTGGCTCAGTAAGAGTAAGCAATGTATCCTATGTCAGTGGACTTAAGCATAATCTTTTGTCCATAAGTCAGTTTTGTGATAAAGGATACGGTGTTGAATTTTCTTGTAACATGTGTTTTGTCAAGAATATATCTTCACAACAGGTTCTACTGACTGGGTCAAGGAGAGGAAATGTCTATCTTGCAGATTGGAAGTCTTACACACCTAATGCATGTCTCATTGCAAAAAGCTCAACTGATACAAATTGGCTGTGGCACAAAAGACTAAGTCGTCTGAACTTCAAGATGATGAACAGAATAGCAAGACATGGACTGGTGGAAGGAATGCCAAATAAAGTATACAACAAAGAGCATATCTATAAAGCCTGTCAGGAGGGAAAACAAGTGAAAGCATCTTTCAAAAGCAAAGTTGCAACCTCTACTAACAGAGTACTTCAACTGTTACATATGGATCTCTTTGGTCCAGTAACCCCTGTAAGTATCAATGGAAGAAAATATACACTCGTTGTTGTTGATGATTTTTCCAGGTACACTTGGGTGGTATTCCTAGCAAGCAAAAAGGAGACTCAACTGAGGCTGCCAGAGCTCCTGAAGAAAGTTAGCAATGAAAAGAGCCTGAACATTGTAAAGGTAAGATCAGATAAGGGCACTGAATTCATTAACTCTATTATATCTGATTTCTGCAAAGAATTAGGCATTGCACATGAGACCTCAGCTGCAAGAACTCCACAACAAAATGGAGTAGCTGAAAGAAGAAATAGAACTCTCAAGGAGGCAGCAAGATCAATGCTTGCAGAAGCTCAAGTTCCTAAAAGATTTTGGGCTGAAGCTATTAACACTGCCTGCCACACTCAAAATAGATCCATGGTAACCAAACATCAAGGAAAAACTCCATATGAGTTATGGAATGGCAGAAAGCCACAGGTATCTTACTTTCATATCTTTGGTTGCAAGTGTTTCATTCACAACAATGAGAAAACTCAACTGAAAGCATTTGATAGCAAAGCTGATGAAGGAATTTTCTTAGGATATTCCTAAATCAGTAGAGCCTTCAGAGTTTACAATTGTAGAACTCTTGTTGTGGAAAAAACACCTCATGTGGTCTTTGATGAATCTACTTTTGAGTCCAGGAGTAAGAAGAATGAGGAAGTGATAAGCCAAAGACTAACTAGACTGAGTATCAAGTCTAAAGGCTATCCTGAGAATTGTGTTGATATATATATCCCAACCTGGGATAACTTCAATGATCAACAATTCAAAGAGGACACTCAAAGTCAGACCACTTCTCAAAGCTCACCCGAGAACTCTCCTGAACAAGCAACTGATAACTCCAACAGCAACTGAACTGATGAACACTATCCCAGTTCAAGAGATAAGCGATGTCAATGAAGATGTGGTCACAGCTGAGACATCCATTGAGCCTATCATTCAAGGGGGAACCAATGAGATTACCATTGAGAATGAGAACACCTTGAATGATAACTCAGGACTTCAACCCTCTGTTTTATTTCCTGAATTTGATTTCATCCCTGTATCTAGTGACTCAACTTCAGAAGAGTTAAACTCTACTGAAGGACAACAACCTAGGAGGAGTTGGCTCTCAGATCACCCCGTAGAGCAAATCCTAGGTGATCCTACCTCAGGAGTCAAAACTAGAAGTTTTCATGGAGAAAGTGCTTTGTTTTGTTGTTTCTTATCTAACCAGGAACCAGGTTCCATTGGAGAGGCAATTCAAGATTCAAATTGGATCATTGCTATGCAAGAAGAACTCAACCAATTTACAAGAAATTAAGTATGGGAGCTGGTTTACAGGCAATATCACTGCAATGTGATAGGAACCAAGTGGGTATTCAAGAACAAGAAGGATGAAAATGATGTCATAGTCAGAAACAAAGCCAGGCTAGTTGCAAAGGGCTACTCTCAAGTTGAAGGCTTTGATTATGATGAAACTTTTGCCCCAGTGGCCAGATTGGAAGAAATAAGGTTATTTCTTGCATATGCTGCTCACAAGAAATTCAAGGTGTATCAGATGGATGTTAAGAGTGCTTTCTTGAATGGAGTACTCAATGAAGAAGTCTATGTGGAGCAACCCCCAGGTTTTGAAGAAAGCCACAAAGTATATAGACTGAGAAAAGCTCTATATGGACTGAAACAGGCTCCAAGAGCTTGGTATGATACTTTGTCACAATTCCTTTTGGATCATGGTTTTATCAAAGGAAGAGTAGATAGAATTCTTTCAGGATCACAAAAGGAGAGGACACCTTGCTAGTTCAAATCTATGTGGATGATATCATATTTGGCTGTCCCAACCAAGTCCTCTGTGAGAAATTTTCTCAACTGATGAAAGGGAAGTTTGAGATGTCAATGATGGGAGAAATGAACTTCTTCCTAGGACTTCAAGTTAAGCAGTCTCCTGAAGGAATCTTCATCAACCAAGCCAAATACACAAGGGAGCTGATCAACAAGTTTGGATGCCAGACCAGCAAAGTTGCAAGAGTTCCACTCAACACCAACACCAAGATGGAACCTGATGAAGATAGTGAATCAGTAGACCAGACTCACTACAGAGCTATCATTGGATCTCTATTGTATCTCACATCAAGTAGGCCTGATATCACATTTGCAGTTGGGATATGTGCAAGATATCAAGCAAATCCAAAGAAAAGTCATCTGGAATTTGTTAAGAGGATTCTCAAATATCTCAAGGGTACTGGGAATATGGGATTGTGGTATCCCTCAGATGACAATCTGGAACTCACAGGATACTCAGATGCTAACTATGGAGGATGTAGAATTGACAGGAAGTCAACCTCAGACACTTGTCAATTCTTGGGAAGTAAGCTGATCTCTTGGTTCTCCAAGAAATAAAACTCAGTAGCCACAAGCACTACTGAAGCTGAATATATGGCAGCTGGAAGTTGTTGTGCTCAAATTCTTTGGCTAAGACAACAACTGAGAGATTACAATATCTTTGCTAATGAAGTCCCTATTTTCTGTGACAATAATAGTGCAATTGCTATTTCAGAAAATCCAGTTCTCCACACAAGATGCAAACATGTGGATATAAGGCATCATTTCATCAGAGATCATGTGGAGAAGAAGGATATCAAAATGATCAAGATACACACTGATAAACAAAAGGCTGATATATTCACAAAACCTTTGGCTGAAGCAAGGTTTCAAGAACTGTCAGTAGAGCTTGGACTTCTAGATCCAGGAGAGTGAAGGAAGGAGCCAATCTCAGAAGAGTTGATTTCGAATCAGTGGAGGTTCCATCACAGAAGAGGATCAATCTCAGTGGAGTCACTGATCTCAGAAGAACTTCAGATTCTCAGAAGATGTTCAACCTCAGTGGAGGTCAAAAGTTTTAACTCTGCTATTTTTCAAATCTGAAATCTCTTAGTTTTATATTATAAAACTCTTGTAAAAATAGCTAATGAGTGCTTTATGAAAATTAAATCTTTCTTACACTATTTTGAAGAGATTTTGGTATGGCAAGCATTTAATGCGCGTTGTACAAGTCAGAATTACTTTTACAGTTACCTATCTCACGCGCCCTAAAAGCCGGATGATGTGACCTTCCGACTACCAACTCTTTTAATCCATACCCCTCATTTTAGGAGGTTCTTTTCTAACCGTCAAGATCTCAAAAAAACTCCCCACTAACCCCTTCAACTATCCACGACCTTTCACTCAAATTAATCTCAGACGTTGATTGCGAGATTAAATCTCACCGTTCATTACTCATATAAAAGACCCCAATTTCAGTCTAAGAACCTTTTCGAACACTCTCACTAGCAATCACTTACTATCTTTCCCTATTTTCTCTGCATTCCCTTCTCTCAAACACTCAAAAATGGCCAAAATTAATCTAGGGTTCCTTACCAACAAGGATAATTTCTGGTATGAGCCGAAAGTTCTTTTCAACAATCCAGAGATTGAATCAAGACTAGAGTTTGCTCACATTAAAGAGGCCTTGGAGATGGTCAAGGCCGCTGGATTAGAGAAATTCCTATCAGTTCATCCTGAGAACTGCTTTGATAGACAGGTTCTTGAGTTCTTCTACAATATATCCAACTCTGACTCAAGAATCAGGTCATGTCTATTCCTTCAAAGGAAGAAAAAGGTGATGAGAGATGATATGGAAGTTGTTGAACACCAGAAGATCAGGAAGGAAATTCGGATCAGTGGAGATGATTTAAAGGAATTATTTGATCTCCCATCTGAAGGCCCAAATCCAGATACCTGTATCTTGGATAAGGAGGAGGACTGGGTCTACACCATCATGGAGAAAAGGGTAAAATACAGTCCCACAATGAACAAAAGTTTACTTCTTCCAGTTTACAATGTTCTTTGTGAAATTGTTGGGAAATGCATTTTGGGAAACCAGGGGAGCACGGAGCAAGTAAGCAAGAAAAAGTTGCGATTGATGAAGGCAATAGTGGAGAGCAAGGAGAAGTCCTTCAACTGGCAACAGTTCTTCCTAAGGGCTCTGAACAAAGAACATTCAAAATTCCAGCCTGACAAAACTCCCCAATTGGCAAGTAAGCTAAATTTTGCCACCAAGATCTCCTACCTAATAGAAAATGTGGATGTGGGAGTAGACTGGATCTAAGATAGGAAATGGAGTAATCTGAAGACTCTGTTCAAGTCCGGAAAAACTCTAGAGGCAAGAAAGCTGAACATAGAGAAAGAGAGCCCTGAAGCGGCAGAGGAGGAGGTGGAAGCTGGTTCTGCTGGGGAAAAGAGAACCAAATTGAAGAAAAGGCTCATCAAACTAAGTGATAAGATGGCCTTACACAAGGAGGAGAAGGCAGAGAAGGCCTCGAAGAAAGAGAAGAAGAGGTCTTCTGAGGCTGAGAAGGAGAGTTCCTCAAAGAAAGTCAGAGTCACAAACTCTACTGATGAGTCTTCATCAGGTAACCCTGACTCTTCTCCTAATGTGATCTCAACTGAGTCTGACTCAGATGTACCTGCCCCTACCCCCATCAAACCAAAAACCAACCCCAGAACACCTATGAAAACAAAAAAAAAATCCAAACTGGCTAAAACCCCCACTGAAGGCTCTCAACAGCCTGAAAGTGGATCCCAAAATACCACCCCATCTGAGGCATCTGCTGAGGCATCCTCAACCCCCACTGAACAAAACCCAACCCCTTCTGAAACTCAAGCCCAACCCTCATCTGAACCAAACCTCCTGAAACTCATCCAACTCACCTGGAGTCCATCCCAGAGGAACCCTCTGATCTCAGATCACCCACCCCTTCCCTCCCATCGGACGATGAAGAAGAGTACTCATTCTTGGACACTCTTAAGGATGAGGTAGCCTACTCTTTGGAATCTAAGTACCCTGAGCTTGATGGGTACCCCACCCTAAAAACAATGTTTATGAGGCTGAGACTCCTTGTCCAGCTCAAAGACAGAAGATTGGGTCAGATTTTGATGGCTGTCAGAGGCAGCAATTCTGATGAATGGAAGAAGGAGGAGATGGAGGTGCTGAAATTTGCTGGAATGACCAAAACCAGACTTCTCTGTGATGAGAAGATATTTGAGAGTCTGGTTATGGACAAATTAGCTTAGGCAAGAAAGGGAGATGAATTAGAGAAGGCTGGTGGAGGTGAGAAAGAGAAGTCGGATGAGGTTGTAGCTGAGAAAGAAAGGGAAGAGGAAGAAGTAAAAGTTGTAGGAGGAGGAGAAGAGGAGAAAGAGAGAGAAGTAGGAGAAGGAAAAGGTACTTCACCTAAGCAAGGTGATGGTGAAGTAGCCAAGGATGTATCTTTGGCAAGAGATACTGAGGCACAAAATTTGCCAAATGAGAGCTCAGTAGAGGTGTCTACTGAAGTTCTCCCACAACAGCCCTCAGTGGTGACTAAGGAGTCAGCTGAGGTGTTTGGAAACGAAGGAGTTGAAAAAGAGAAAACTGAGGGAGGTGAAAAAGATGTAGAAATTACTGGTGTAGTAAGTGGTGAAATTAGAGCAATCATTCCTGTAAAGGATGATTTGGCTGAAAAAAATCTAGTTGAAAAAGAAAGAGAGAGTGAGAAAGAAAGTGAGATGAGAGTGGAGGAGGGAGCAACTATGGAGGTAGATGTGACAGAAGACTTGGGCTGTGAGATTGAGGGGGAAGGAACTAACATTGTTTGTCATGCAGGTGTTCAAACTGATGAAGTTCCCCCAGTCCAAATCAACCTAACTCCTCTGAGAGATGCTGTTCACTCACTCCAAGAGGAAAGTCTTCCTTCTCTCCAAACTCAACTGAAGGATGTACAAGAGATTGTGCAAGAAGAAGTGGATGAGATGGTCATCCCCTCAGACCATGTGGATGAAATGATGGAGGCCACAACCAACTCACTTCAGAACCTGACCTTGAAGATTGAAGACTCTCAGCAGATGGTGCTGGATGTAGTAGAAGGTCAAAGTGTGCTGGTACTTGAAGGTCTGAAGAAGCTGGAATAGAGAGAAGAAGAAGCAAGAGCTCAATTCCTGAAGGACTCAGTAGACAATGTTTCCATTAACCTAAAGTCTTCTGTTGAGGCTTTCTCAGCTGACCTTATTGGGAAAGTTGAGGGGTTATGGAATCAGAAGATGATGGAATTTGAGGCAAAGCATGAGGAGCTGGGAGCCAACCTGGGGGAGGTCCTGAAGAAGGCGGCAGATGACTTCCCTACACAAGAAAAGACAAATGTACTTATTGATGAGAAGTTAGCTCAATTTGTGCAGTTCGGGGAAACAGCTGGAGCAACCCTGGAAAGACTGGAGGATGAAGTGGACCATTGCTCCACTGAGTTGAAGGCCTTAGCTCATGATCAAATGAAGCTCAACATTTCTGTGGCTAAGTTTGTGATTAATGCCGGAAAGGGGGAAAAGAGGGTAAGTGCGAAGGACATGAAGGCAGATCCTAAAAATAAGATGCAAATTATCCTCGAAACCCCAGAATTTGAGAGAGGCCAGCAAATCAAGAGCACATTGAAGAAGGCAGATGATGAGGCTCAGAAGATTGCTGAAGCCAAGAAAGGGAAAGAGAAGACCCCATCTGAGGACTTATCAAAGTTCAAGGAAGCTCACCTGAAGGAGAAACAAGAGAGAGCTGCTCAGAAGGGTGATTCAACCAAGAGGAAGGCCACTGACGTCCTCTCAGCGGAGGTAGCAAAGAAGACCAGAACCTCAGGGAGGTTAGCTGCTAAGTCCACTGGCTCCACGGAGTCAATTGAGGTACTCCCTATCCTTAACCCTGAACCTATATCATCTGAAGCTCCTAAATTTGCCCCCACAAGAGTCACAGAGCTCACTGAGCTTATCAAAGAGGCTGGTGGGATGAATGAGAGAGCACAAAAGTTAGCTGCTCAACAACAAGAGAGGAGGGACAAGGTGGTTGGGAAGATGGAGACCATTGCTGAGATGGCTGAGAGGAAGAGGAAGGAGAGGCTGACCACTTTTGTTAAGACTACATCCAAGAAGTTCAGAAACAGTTATCAAAGGTGGGCTGCTAAGCTAAAGAAAGACAAAATCACTCCTTCAAAGGCCAAGTTCCCTCACCACGATGAGTGGGTACCCAAGAAACTCAATGATGCATGGGAAACTGCAAAAAGGAAGTTTGTGTATTCCTACTATGTCAGTGGTGAATTGGGAAGGGACAATGTGCAAGAAGTGTTCAGCTCATGGATGTTTGAAGTATATCCAAAGCTCTTCCCTGCCATCATTGAAGCCTGGAATGATAGATTCCCTGATCATGCTTTGAAGGCTCCTGAGCCAATCACCTACTGGCCTCCTCAAGATGCAACTAGAGCAGTTGACAGAGATCGAATCACAGAAGAATGGGTGTCCTTGTGTGAGCAACTAGGTCTCAAGGGTCACTCAAAAGAAGTCATGGAGAGGAAGAATGACCTGAAGATTCGAGTCTTCAAACAATATGGACTTGAACCTCTGTTTGAGTCCATCTAAGGAGTTAAGTGTTTTGCTGGGCATCTGTTTATAAGTCACAACTGATCTTGTTTTGAATCTTTTCAGTGGAAGTTTTGTAATATGTACTCAGTATATTCTTAATGAAAACTCTACTGTTTTGCCCAAGATAATATCTCATTATCATTTAGGCTTATGTACTTGAATATTTTTTACTTACAAAATCCTTGAACTTTTATGTCATCTGAAGAACCTCATCTGAAATAAGATATGTAATAAGATAGGTTCCGACATAATCAAAAAGGGGGAAATTGTTAGGAAATGGTATAGACTTAAGTTTTGATTAAGATGCCAAAATGTTCCTCCTAAGTTGTTTATAAGTAAAATATTCAGTAGAGTTAGAATTTAGTTAAACAGTTCTAAATGTTAAGAACTGGAGTGCAGTTAGAAATTTCTAGAGTGTATTGAAGAACGAAGTCCGCTGAAGACAAGGTCTGCTGAAGACGAAGTCCGCTGAAGACAAGTGATCTGAGAAAGTAGTCTAAGCCTTGAATGTTTTCTAAGTGCATTCTCACTAAGACTAAAACCATCAGGAGAGGACCAAGATCCACTGTTGAGAACTAACAAAGCTCATTAAATGCAAAACACATTAAAAGCTGTTAGTTAATCTGGTTGGAACAAGGCAAAATGAATTTCAGTGAAGCTTACAATAAATGAAGGAATAAGAAGGTTCTCTCAGAGGAGTTCCACCTTAAAGCAAGACAAGAATCTGGGCAAGCAGACTGAAGGTCCAATGAGGAGATGACACGTCAGTGTACTTTACTGACAGCCAATCTGCCCCAGACTGACAAGTACCAAAAGTCTTTCCCTAGCAATCTACAGAAAGTTAGGTGAACAAGCATGGTCTTTCAGCCGTTTCTTGACAAGACTTAAAGCTTCAAATAGAGCCGTTTGAACCAACAAGAAGACTTACTTGAGAAGATTCAAATCCAACGGGAAGATTTTCAAGGAAGCCTATAAATACAGAAGGACGTGCTCATTTCTATGCACGGGAAACTCACAAGATTAAAGCTATCTCTACATTCATAACCCTTGTTGGTCCCGAAACGAGTAAACAGGTGTATGGGGGGGGAATACACCTGTGATTACAAATTAAAACTTCTTATAAAAACTTATCAGGTTACTTAAGACCGTAGCTCGTCAGTGGACTTGAGGTCTGCTGAGAGTTACTTGTGAAAGTTTACTGAGATAATACCTCCACTGAAAGCTCAAGACTTTCAGTTGAACTACTATCTAATTAGCTTTCAGATGCGGATTAGTGAGCCCTTTAGAAAACTCGTTTTACTTTGATAAACTTGAGATTAACAAACACTTATGAAATAGCAGAATGTAAGTACACAAGATGTAAAGTGGTTCAGAGATAAATCTCCTACGTCCACTGGCCTGATCAAACAGGAGAATTCCTTTCACTTGGAATTCCTTGTGTTATAGTGCCAAGGTGCACTGATCAACTTCTCCTCTCTTAGGATGATTGATCACTAGGAAATTCCAGGTCCTAGTTCCCAAAACAAACCAGCTTTCAGACTAATACAACAATCAGCTTACTAACACCACTTAACACTAGCTCTCAACCTAAACACTGAGTATGGTTTTGAGTAGGGTTTTGGTTCCAACTATTTTGAGATAATCCTTACAAGTTTAGCTCAATGCTTAGGATTGGATTATCTCTTTCTAAGATTTGGATATAGCTTTTAAGCTCGGTTACAGAAGATTTGTTAGGCTCTCTACAACTGTGAAACACTTGGGAAACAATGATAATTTCGAGTGCTTCTAGATGGTTATGAATGTAGAGATAGCTTTGATCTTGTGAGTTTCCCGTGCTTGTAACAATGCACGTCCTTCTGTATTTATAGGCTTCCTTGAAAATCTTCCCGTTGGATTTGAATCTTCTCAAGTAAGTCTTATTTTATCTGATTGGTTCAAACGGCTCTATTTGAAGCTTTAAGTCTTGTCAAGAAACGGCTGCAAAACCCTGCTTGTTCACCAACTTTCTGTAGATTTCTAGGTGAAAGACTTTTGGTACTTGTCAGGCTGGGGCAGGTCGGCTGTCAGTAAGGTACACTGACGTGTCATCTTCTCATTGGACCTTAAGTCTGCATGCCCAGATTCTTGTCTTGCTTTAAGGTGGAACTCCTCTGAGAGAACCTTCTTATTCCTTCATTTATTGTAAGCTTCACTGAAATTCATTTTGCCTTGTTCCAACCAGATTAACTAACAGCTTTAAATATGTTTAGCATTAAATGTATGTTGTTAGTTCTTTATCAGTGGACCTTCGTCCTCTCCTGATAGATTTAGTCTTAGTGAGAATGTACTTAGAAAACTTTCAAGACTTTGACTTCTTTCTCAGATCACTTAGTCTTCAGCGGACTTCACTTCAGTGGACTTCATCTACAGCAGACTTCATACTAAAAATACACTCTAGTTTTTACTAACTGCACTCAGTTCTTAACACTTTGAACTGTTTAAATTAAACTCTAACTCTACTGAATAATTTACTTACAAACAACTTAGGAGGAACATTTTGGCATCTAATCAAAACTAAGTCTTATACATTTTCCCAACAATTTCCCCCTTTTTGATTATGCCGGAACCTATCTTATTACATATCTTCTATCAGATGAGGTTCTTCAGATGACATAAAGTTCAAGGATTTTGTAAGTAAAAACATTCAAGTACAAAAGCCTAAATGATAATGAGATATTATCTTGGGCAAAACATCAGTAGAGTTCATTTCTTGATAAAAAGATGAAGTACATATTACAAGAAGTCTACTATCAAAAGTTCAAACTAAGAACATCTGGGACTTATAAACAAATGCCCAGCAAAAAATACAACTTTCTCAGATGGACTCAAACAGAGGTTCAAGTCCATATTGCTTGAAGACTCTGATCTTCAGCTCATTCTTCCTCTCCATCATCTCCTTCGAATGTCCTCTGAGTCCAAGGTGCTCACACAAGGATGTCCACTCTTCAGTGATCCTTTCTCTGTCAACAGCACCAGTTGCATCTTGGGGAGGCCAGTAGGTGATTGGCTCAGGGGCCTTTAGGGCTTGATCAGGGAAGGCATCATTCCGAGCACCACTGATCTCGGGATAGAGTTTGGGATAGGCATCAAACAGCCATGAGTTGAAGACTTCTTGAGCATTGTCCCTTCCTAACTCTCCACTGACATAAAAGGAATAAACGAAATCCCTTTTGGCAGTCTCCCAAGCATCATTGAGCTTCTTAGGGACCCAGGCATCATGGTGAGGAAATCTGTTCAGAGATGGTGTGATCTTGTCTTTCTTCAGTTTGGCAGCCCACTTTAGATAACCACTTCTGAATTTCTTAGAAGTAGTTTTATCAAATGTGGCTAGCCTCTCCTTTCTTTTCCTCTCTGCAAGCTCAGCAATGGTCTCTATCTTATCAACCACCTTATCTCTCCTCTCCTGCTGCTGGGCTGTTAGCTTCCTTGTTCTTTCATTCATGCCTCCAGCCTCTTTAATTAGCTCAGCGAGCTCTGTGACTTTTGTAGGTGCGGACTTGGGAGGTTCAGAAGATAAGGGTTCAGGATTTAGAATAGGGAGTACCTCAACTTCATCAGTAGAGGTTGTGGACTTAGCTGTCACCCTTTCTGAGGTTCTTGTCTTTTTGGCAACCTCTGCTGAGAGAGTTTCAGATGCCTTCCTCTTTGCAGGTTCCCCCTTCTTTGCAGCTCTCTCTTCCTTCTCTTTCAGATGAGCTTCTTTGAACTTTGAGTAGTCCACTGATGCAGTCTCCTTGCCTTTCTTTTTCTCAGCAAGCTTCTGGGCCTCAGCATCAGTTTTCTTGATAGTGCTTTTGATTTGTTGACCTTTCTCGAACTCCGGGGTCTCAAAGATGATTTGCATTTTGTTTCTTGGATCAGCCTTCAGCTCCTTAGAAGATATCCTTCTTTCCCCCTTTCCGGCATTAATCATGCACTCAGCCACAGTGATGTTTAACTTCAACTGATCGTGAGCGATGGCTTTAAGTTCAGTCGAGCAGTGGTCAACTTCATCTTCCATTCTTTCTAGTGCGGCTCCAGCAGTTTGACCAAATTTTACAAATTGGGCCAGCTTCTCATCAATCAGCACATTGGTATTTTCCTGAGTTGGGAAGTCCTCAGCAGCTTTCTTAAGAACTTCACCAAGCTTGGCTCCAAGTTCTTCGTGCTTTGCCTCGAACTCCTGCATCTTCTGGTTCCATAACCCTTCAACCTTCCCAATAAGGTCGGCTGAGAAAGCTTCAACAGAAGACTTTAGGTTGATGGACACGTTCTCTACTGATTCCTTCAGGAATTGAGTTCTGGCTTCTTCCTCCTTCTTCTCCAGGTTCTTCAGACCTTCTAGCATGAGAACACAGTTGCCTTCAACTAGGTCAGACACCATCTGAGTTGAGTCTTGCACCCTCAAGGTTAGATTTTGAAGTGAAGTAGTTGTTGACTCCATCAATTCATCAACATGGTCTGAGAGTATGACCATTTCGTCTACCTCCTCTTGGACAACTTCTTGAACATCTCTCAGTTGAGTTTCAAGAGAAGGAAGCCTTTCATCTTGGAGTATAAGCATTGCATCCTTCAGGGGAGTTAGGTTGACCTGGACTGGAGGGATCTCATCAGTTTGAGTACCTGCATTTAAGATAGTGTTAGATCTTCCTCCCTCAGTCTCACCACCTAAGTCACCTGTAATTTCTAACTCCATTGGAACTCCCTCCTCCTCACTCATCTTACTTTTCTCTTCACTCCTCTTTTCAACTATGATTTTTTCAGCCAATTCACCCTTTACAGGGATGATTGCTTTTATTTGACCACTCACAACTTCAGTGATTTCCATATCTTTCTCACCACCCTCAGCTTTTTATTTTTCTTTTTCAACTCCTTCGATTCCAGACACCTCAGTTGACTCTAAAGCCACCACTGAGGGCTGTTGTGGGAGAATCTCAGTAGACACCTCTACTGGACTCTCCTGTGGCAAATTTTGAGCCTCAGTATCCTTTGCCTTGGATACATCCTTGGCCACCTCACCATCACCTTGCCTTGGTGAGGTCCCTCCTCCTTGTACATTTTTCTCTTTCTCCTCCTCTCCTTCAGCTATCACCTCAGCTGACTTCTCTTGCTCACCAACATCAGCTCTCTTCACCTCATCTCCCTTCTTGGCCTCAGCAATTTTCTCCAAGACCAAACTTTCAAAGACCTTCTCATCACAGAGAAGTCTGGTCTTGTGCATTCCAGCAAAGTTCAGCACTTCAGCTTCCTCCTTCTTCCACTCCTCTGTATTGCTGCCTGTTACAGCTAGAAGAATTTCACCAAGTCTTCTATCCTTGAGCTGGACAATGAGTCGCAGCCTCAAGAATATAGCCTTGAGTGTGGGGAAGTTGTCAAGTTCAGGGTATTTAGACTCCAAAGAGTAAGCAACCTCATCCTTAATGGTGTCTAAGAATGAGTACTCTTCTTCATCGTCTGAAGGAAGGGAAGGGGTAGGGGATCTGATATCGGTGGGTTCTTCTGGAATAGATTCCAGGTGAGTTGAGGTTTGGGTTTCAGGTGGGTTTATTTCAGATGACGTTTGGGATGGGGTGTCAGTGGAGGTTTGTTCAGTAGGGGTTGAGGGAATGGGGTCAGATGGGGTTGAGGATGCTTCAGCAGATGCCTCAGGGGTGGTAGTTTGGGATCCACTTTTAGGCTGTTGAGAGCCTTCAGTGGGGGTTTGAGTGTGAGTTATTTTGGAGATGTGTTTGGTTTTGGCTGGGGTGCGAGGTTTGGTTTTGGGTTTAATGGGGGTAGAAGCAGGGACGGGGGCATCTGAGTCAGACTCAGTTGAGGTTATATGAGGTGAAGAGTCAGGGTTACCTGATGATGACTCATCAGTAGAGTTGGTGATTCTGACTTTCTTCGAAGCAACCTCATTCTCTGCTTCAGAAGACCTCTTCTTTTCCTTCTTTGAGGCCTTCTCTGCCTCAGCCTCCTTATGTTGAGCCATTTTGTCACTCAACTTTACCAGCCTTCTCTTCAGCTTGGTTTTCTTCCCTTCAGCAGGGGCAGCTTCCTCATCCTCAACTGCCTCTGGGCTTTCCACAGCAGGCTTAATCATCCTCCCTTCAAGATTCTTTCCAGGCTTGAATAGGGCTTTCAAATTGCTCCACTTCCTATCAGGGATCCAATCCACTCCCAGATCTACATTCTCTATCAAGTAAGAGATTTTTGTAGCATAATTGAGCTTACTTGATAGTTGGGGAGTTTTGTCTGGTTGGAGCTTTGAGTTCTCTTTGTTCAAGGCCCTCAGAAAGAATTGTTGCCAGTTAAAAGACCTTTCTTTGCTTTCTACAATGGCCTTCATCAGTCTGAGCTTTGGTTTGCTCACTTGCTCAGTACTTCCTTGGTTCCCCAGAATGCATTTACCCACAACTTCACACAGAACATTGTATACTGGCAGGAGTATACTTCTATTCATGGTTGGGCTATATTTCACCTTCCTCTGCATAATGGTATTAACCCATTCCTCCTCTTTGTCCACTATGCACGTGTCTGGATTGGGACCTTCAGAAGGAAGATCAAATAGCTCCTTCAAAACTTCTCCGCTCACACGAATCTCATTTTTTATCTTTTGGTGCTCTGTGACCTCCATGTCATCTCTCATAACTTTCTTCTTCCTTTGCAAGATCAGATGAGACCTGATCCTTGTGTCTGAGTTGGAGACATTATTGTAGAATTCAAGAACCTGTCTGTCAAAACAGTTCTCTGGATGAACAGATAGAAATTTCTCTAACCCTGCAGATTTGAGCATATCTAGGGCTTTTTTGATATGGGCAAATTCAGGTTTTGTCTCAATTTCTGGGGTATCAAACACCACAATGGGTTCATACCAGAAGTTATCCTTATTGGTAAGGAAACTAAGATTAAGTTTAGCCATTTGAACAAGAGATGGGAAATTTGCAGAATGTATAGGATGGATAGGATGGATAGAATGTATCGCAGAAGAGATAGTAGGTGCTTGCTTGGAAGTGTATTCGAAAAGGTTTGCAAGCTTAAGTTTGGGGTTTTTATAAGAGAAATAAACGGTTGGATCTAATCCCGCAATCAACGACTGAGATTGATTTTAGTAAAAAGACGTGGATAGATGAAAAGGGGTAGTGGGGAGTTTTTGAAAGATCTAGACGGTTAGGAGTGAACCGTCAAATATGGATGGTATGGATTGAAAAGGTTGGTAGCCGGAAGGTCACATCATCCGGCTTTTAGGGCGCGTGAGATAGGTAATTGAAAAAGCATGTCTGACTTGTACCACGCGCATTAAATGCTTGCCATACCAAAATCTCTTCGAAACAGTGAAGAAAGATTTAATTTCCCAGAAAGCACTCATTAGTAAGTTTTTGAAACCAAATATATTCTTTAAAAACTAAGAGGCTTTAAATTTGAAATAATATAAAAAAAAAATTTGACCTCCACTGAGATTTGACCTCGTCTGATATTCAAACCACTTCTGAGATGAGGAGACTTCGACTGAGAAGAATCCTCTTCTGAATATGAACCTCCGCTGAGTTGAGGGTAACTCTTCTGAGATTCAATCCTCTCTTTACTCTCCTGGATCTAGGAGTCCAAGCTCTACTGACAACTCTTGAAACCTTGCTTCAGCCAAAGGTTTAGTGAAGATATCTGCCTTCTACTTGTCAGTGTGGATTTTGAGCATTTTGATGTCCTTCTTTTCCACATGATCTCTGATGAAGTGATGCCTTATATCCACATGTTTGCATCTTGTGTGGAGAACAGGATTTTATGAAATAGCAATTGCACTATTGTTGTCACAGAAAATAGGGACTTCATTGGCAAGGATGTTGTAATCTCTCAGTTGTTGTCTTAGCCAAAGAATTTGAGCACAACAACTTCCAGCTGCCATATACTCAACTTCAGTAGTGCTTGTGGCTACTGAATTTTGTTTCTTGGAAAACCAAGAAATCAGTTTACTTCCCAAGAATTGACAAGTGCCTGAGGTTGATTTTCTATCAATTCTGCATCCACCATAGTCAGCATCTGAGTATCCTGTGAGTTCTAGATTGTCATCTGAGGGATACCACAATCCCATATTCACAGTACCCTTAAGATATTTGAGAATCCTCTTGGCAGCTTCCAGGTGACTTTTCTTGGGATTTGCTTGATATCTAGCACAAATGCCAACTGCAAATGTGATATCAGGCCTACTTGCTGTGAGATACAGTAGAGATCCAATAATGGCTCTGTAATGAGTCTGGTTTACTGATTCACCATCTTCATCTGGTTCCATCTTGGTGTTGGTGTTGAGTGGAACCCTTGCAACCTTGCTGGTCTGGCATCCAAACTTGTTGATCAGCTCCCTTGTGTATTTGGCTTGGTTGATGAAGATTCCTTCAGTGGACTGCTTAACTTGAAGTCCTAGGAAGAAATTCATTTCTCCCATCATTGACATCTCAAATTTTCCCTTCATCAGTTGAGAAAATTTTTCACAGAGGACTTGGTTAGGACAACCAAAGATGATATCATCCACATAAATTTGAACCAGCAATGTGTCCTCTCCTTTTGTGATTCTAAAAAGTGTTCTATCAACTCTTCCTTTGATAAAACCATGATCCAAAAGGAATTGTGACAAAGTATCATACCAAGCTCTTGGAGCCTGTTTCAGTCCATATAGAGCTTTCCTCAGTCTATATACTTTGTGACTTTCTTCAAAACTGGGGGTTGCTCCACATAGACTTCTTCATTGAGTACTCCATTCAAGAAGGCACTTTTAACATCCATCTGGTACACCTTGAATTTCTAGTGAGCAGCATAGGCAAGAAATAACCTTATTGCCTCCAATCTGGCTACTGGGGCAAATGTTTCATCATAGTCAAATCCTTCAACTTGTGAATAGCCCTTTGCAACTAGCATGGCCATGTTTCTGACTATGATATCATTCTCATCCTTCTTGTTCTTGAATACCCACTTGGTTCCTATCACATTGCAGTGATATGGTCTGTCCACCAACTCCCAAACTTGATTCCTTGTGAACTGGTTGAGCTCTTCTTGCATGGCAATGATCCAGTTGGAATCTTGAAGTGCTTCTGCTATGGAACTTGGTTCCTGGTTTGATAAGAAACAACAAAACAAAGCACTTTCACCATGAAAACTTCTAGTTTTGACTCCTGAGGAAGGATCACCTAGGATTTGCTCAACAGGGTGATCTGAGAGCCAAGTTCTCCTAGGCTGATGCCCTTCAGTAGAGTTTAACTCTTCTGAAGTTGAGTCACTAGATATTGGAATGAAATTGAATTCAGGAAATAAAACAGAGTGTTGAAGTCCTGAGTCATCATTCAAGGTATTCTCATTCTCAATGGTAATTTCATTGGTTCCCCCTTGAATGATGGGTTCAGTGAATGTCTCAGCTGTGACCACATCTTCATTGACATCTGTTACCTCTTGAACTGGGATGGTTTTCATCAGTTCAGTTACATCTTCAGAAGAGCTCTCAGGTGAGCTTTGAGGAGTGGTCTGATTTAGAGTGTCTTCTTTGAATTGTTGATCATTGAGGTTGTCCCAGGTTGGAATGACTGTATCAACACAATTCTCAGGTTATCCTTTTGATTTGATACTCAGTCTAGTTAGCCTTTTGCTTATCACATCCTCATTCTCCTTACTTCTGGACTCAAAAGTAGATTCATCAAATACCACATGAGGTGTTTCTTCCACAACAAGAGTTCTACAGTTGTAAACTCTGAAAACTCTACTAATTTGGGAATATCCTAAGAAAATTCCTTCATCAGCTTTGCTATCAAAAGCTTCCAGTTGTGTTTTCCCATTGTTGTGAATGAAACACTTGCAACCAAAAATATGAAAGTAAGATACCTGTGGCTTTCTGCCATTCCATAACTCATATGGAGTTTTTCCTTGAAGTTTGGTTACCATGGATCTGTTTTGAGTGTGGCAGGCAGTATTAATAGCTTCAGCCCAGAATCTTTTAGGAACCTGAGCTTCAGCTAACATTGTCCTTGCTGCCTCCTTGAGAGTCCTATTTCTTCTTTCAGCTACTCCATTTTGTTGTGGAGTTCTTGCAGCTGATGTCTCATGTGAAATACCTAATTCTTTGCAATAGTCAGATATAATAGAATTTATGAATTCAGTGCCCTTATCTGATCTTATCTTTACAATATTCAGGCTCTTTTCATTGCTAACTTTCTTCAGGAGCTCTGGCAGTCTCAGTTGAGTCTCCTTTTTGCTTGCAAGGAATATTACCCATGTGTACCTGGAGAAGTCATCAACAACAACAAGTGTATACTTTCTCCCATTGATACTTACAAGGTTTACTGGACCAAAAAGATCCATATGTAACAGTTGAAGTACTCTGTCAGTAGAGGTTGCTACTTTGCTTTTGAAAGATGCCTTTACTTGCTTCCCCTCCTGACAGGCTTTACAGATATGTTCTTTATTGTAAACTTCATTTGGCATTCCTTCTACCAGTCCATGTCTTGCTATCCTGTTCATCATCTTGAAGTTCAGATGACTTAGCCTTTTGTGCCACAACCAGTTAGTGTCAGTTGAGCTCTTAGCAATAAGACATGCATTTGGTGTGCAAGACTTCCAATCTGCAAGATAGATATTTCCCTTTCTTGACCCAGTTAGTAATACCTGTTGTGAAGATACATTCTTAACGAAACACAGGTTACATGAAAATTCAACACTGTATCCTTTATCACAAAATTGACTTATGGACAGAAGATTATGCTTAAGTCCACTGACAAAGGATACATTGCTTACTCTTACTGAGCCAATAATTAAGGTACCATAACCTTTAGTGGCTCCTTGAGAGTTGTCACCAAAAGTGACTTGTGGACCTTCTTTCTCAACAAATTCTGTCAGGAGATCTTTGTTGCCAGTCATGTGCCTAGAACATCCACTGTCCAAGTACCAGACTGATGATATAAGAGCTTCTCCTTTGTTGAGGTCCACTGAGCCCTGCAATCACAGATCAAGCTTTAGGTACCCATTTGGTGTTGGGTCCTACAAGGTTAGCTGTACCTTTCGGAATCCAAATTTGCCTCACAGTTCTAATCACTTTAGATTGACTAATTTGTCTTCCATAAACATCTACATAGATTGTTATCTCCCTAGGTGCCTTGGGAGTAAACTTTCTATGGGTGTCAGCCTTTGAAGGAACAGGAACCTTCTTCACATTCTTTCTCTTTGGCTTGGGTGCACCTGGTCTTGGTTTTTGTTGATAAAGGTATGAAGGACCTTTTTCTTTAGGCACAAAAGGACTGGGTCTTCCATATGAGTCATTCCTTGAGGACTGCTCATGCCTAGGTGCTTTCAGCTGAGGTTGCTTCATCTGTGAAGACCTCGGCTGATAGTACCTCTGCTGAGATCTAGTCTGATAAGTCACCTGAGCCTTTCCATTTAGTTTTGGCTTAGATTGACTTTTCTTTTGAGTGATCTCAGCTGGTCTTTTTCCTTTATCAACAGTCTGTGTTTGAAAAGTCACAGACTTGATAAAAACTATCTTTGTGCCACTTGAAGAAGCAACACTCAGAGGACCTTCTGAAGGTTTTGGAATAAAGCCTATCCCACACTTGTTATTAGGATTGGTTTGAAAATTTTGGATCTCCTCTATGGCAAGAGAGGGTTTGTTTAGAGCATCAATCCTTTTTAACAAGGTCTCTTCAGATTTTTGTAAGACATCAATTTTCAGGAGAGAATCCTTTATTTGGCTTACCAATTTTAAGTTCTCTTCAGTTAACTTTGTCTTAGATTCATTGAGATCTTTTATCAGTTGATCTCTACCATTTCCTTGACTCCTGAGGGTTTCCACCTCTTTTGTCAGTTCAATGGTAGATTTGGCTGAGTTCAGATCTGCTTGATTCCCAGACTCAATTAACTTGGAGTTTTCACTCAAGAGTTGTTTGTTCTCATCTTGAAGACAGAGACTTGCTTCTTGCAACCTTGAGAAATCAATCATCAATTGTTCCAAAGCGGACTGAAGATTGAGTTCCTCAGTTGACTCTGAGCTTAGCTCAGGTGTGTGTTCTAGAGAAATGGATGGTTTAGATTGTACCTCTGGTTCTTCTCTTGCCATGAGGCACATGTCATCTTCACTGCTGTCAGAGAACAGTTCATCAGGTGACTCCAGGTTTTCATCAACATCCCCAGCCATCATGGCTTTCCTTTCTCCATATCTTCTGTCTCTTTTGGCTTGCCTTTCTCTTCTTTCTTTTGTGCTCAGTTGAGGACAATCATATTGAAAGTGCCCAATCTTCTTGCACTGAAAACACCTGTTGGCATCATCATTCTTTTCCTCAGTGGACTCTCTGGTCTTTGATGATGATCCTTCAGCCTTGGTGTAATTCTTGTATTCCTTCTTCTTTTCCAGCTCAGATGAGCTTTTCTCTTCTTCTCTGGTAGTCTTTTGTGGATAACTTCTACCTTCCCTGTTATTCCTGTAAAATCTCTTATATTTGCCAAAGCGGCTGTTAAGTTGTTCAAACCTTCTAGCCATCAGGCTGAGTTCCTCCTGCATCTCAGCCTTGCTTTGAGACTTACTTGCCTTTGTACTCTTCTGAGGCTTTGGGGATTTTGGCTCAGACTCCTTAGCTTTGAAGGCAACTCCCTTCTCAGCTGAGGTCTCATCAGGAGCCCTTTTCCTGTTCAGATCAAACTCATAAGCCTTAAGTTCATAGAATACCTGTTGCATAGACATGCTGGATAGATCCTTGGTATTCTGCATCATCACAGAGTACACATCCCATCTTGAGGTTAGACCTCTCAGGATCTTTAAGGCAACTTCTCTTTTGGTGTAGACCTTTCCCAAAGAATTTATCTCATTCATGATGTCAGTGAACCTCCCATCAAGCTGGTCAATTGTCTCAGTGGCCTCCATGGTGAACTGCTCATACTTTTGAACAGCTACTGAAAGCTTGTTCTCCTTTATCTTGTCAGTTCCTTCACACATGAGAGCAAGAGTGTCCCATAGTTCCTTTGCAGTCTTGCAGTGGATTACTCTTCCCATTACAGAATCTGGAATAGTGGTGTAGAGAATGTTCATGGCAATGAAGTTGAGGTTGTTTCTCCTCCTCTCATCTGCAGTGAAATTATCTTCATCTTTGGGCCATTCTTCTCTAGGATCTGCAATAGTTTCAGCTGTAGTTCTAGGGTTAGGTGTCATAAAAACAAATGGACCTTTAGTAATAACCCTTAACATTTCACCATGCACACAGGCAAGATGAGCTCTCATTCTGATCTTCCAGAAATCATAGTTTTCCACTGAGAATTGTGGAAGCTTGTGATGAGACATATGGTTCAAGGGATTAACTCCCATGTTGTTCTCTGCTGGTGGTGCAACCCTAGCTGCATTGTCAGCCATAGTATAAAAACAAGTTTATCAAAAGATCAATTCAGGTGACCTTAATAAAATACCTTTAAGCACAAGGTATACTTAGAACAACGCTCTGATACCAATTGTTGGTCCCGAAACGAGTACACAGGTGTATGGGGGGGGGGAATACACCTGTGATTACAAATTAAAACTTCTTATAAAAACTTATCAGGTTACTTAAGACCGTAGCTCGTCAGTGGACTTGAGGTCTGCTGAGAGTTACTTGTGAAAGTTTACTGAGATAATACCTCCACTGAAAACTCAAGACTTTCAGTTGAACTACTATCTAATTAGCTTTCAGACGCGGATTAGTGAGCCCTTTAGAAAACTCGTTTTACTTTGATAAACTTGAGATTAACAAACACTTATGAAATAGCAGAATGTAAGTACACAAGATGTAAAGTGGTTCAGAGATAAATCTCCTACGTCCACTGGCCTGATCAAACAGGAGAATTCCTTTCACTTGGAATTCCTTGTGTTATAGTGCCAAGGTGCACTGATCAACTTCTCCTCTCTTAGGATGATTGATCACTAGGAAATTTCAGGTCCTAGTTCCCAAAACAAACCAGCTTTCAGACTGATACAACAATCAGCTTACTAACACCACTTAACACTAGCTCTCAACCTAAACACTGAGTAGGGTTTTGAGTAGGGTTTTGGTTCCAACTATTTTGAGATAATCCTTACAAGTTTAGCTCAATGCTTAGGATTGGATTATCTCTTTCTAAGATTTGGATATAGCTTTTAAGCTCGGTTACAGAAGGTTTGTTAGGCTCTCTACAACTGTGAAACACTTGGGAAACAATGATAATTTCGAGTGCTTCTAGATGGTTATGAATGTAGAGATAGCTTTGATCTTGTGAGTTTCCCGTGCTTGTAACAATGCACGTCCTTCTGTATTTATAGGCTTCCTTAAAAATCTTCCCGTTGGATTTGAATCTTCTCAAGTAAGTCTTCTTTTATCTGATTGGTTCAAACGGCTCTATTTGAAGCTTAAGTCTTGTCAAGAAACGGCTGCAAAACCCTGCTTGTTCACCAACTTTCTGTAGATTGCTAGGTGAAAGACTTTTGGTACTTGTCAGGCTGGGGCAGGTCGGCTGTCAGTAAGGTACACTGACGTGTCATCTTCTCATTGGACCTTAAGTCTGTGTGCCCAGATTCTTATCTTGCTTTAAGGTGGAACTCCTCTGAGAGAACCTTCTTATTCCTTCATTTATTGTAAGCTTCACTGAAATTCATTTTGTCTTGTTCCAACCAGATTAACTAACAGCTTTAAATATGTTTAGCATTAAATGTATGTTGTTAGTTCTTTATCAGTGGACCTTCGTCCTCTCCTGATAGATTTAGTCTTAGTGAGGATGCACTTAGAAAACTTTCAAGACTTTGACTTCTTTCTCAGATCACTTAGTCTTCAGCGGACTTCACTTCAGTGGACTTCATCTACAGCAGACTTCATACTAAAAATACACTCTAGTTTTTACTAACTGCACTCAGTTCTTAACACTTTGAACTGTTTAAATTAAACTCTAACTCTACTGAATAATTTACTTACAAACAACTTAGGAGGAACATTTTGGCATCTAATCAAAACTATGTCTTATACATTTTCCCAACAACCCTCAAGAAGCACTCGAAATTACCTTTGTTTCCCAAGTGTTTCAAATCAGTAGAGAGCATAACAAACCTTCTGTAACCAAGCTTAAAAGCTATATCCAAACCTTAGAAATAGATAATCCATCCTAAGCCTTGAGCTACACTGTAAGGATTATCTCACAACAGTTGGAACCAAAACCCTACTCAGTTGTTAGGTTGAGAGTTGGAGTTAAGTGGTGTTAGTAAGCTGATTATTTGAATCAGTCTGAAAGCTGATCTGTTTTGGGAACTAGGACCTGGAATTATCCTAGTGATCAATTATCCTAAGAGGGGATAAATTGATCAGTGCACCTTGGCACTATAACACAAGGAATTCCAAGTGAAAGGAATTCTCCTATTTGATCAGGACAGTGGACGTAGGAGATTCATCTTTGAACCACTTTATATCTTGTGTATTTACTTTCTGCTATTTCCTAAGTGTGTGTTATCCACTCAAAGTTTATCAAGTAAAACGAGTTTTGTAAATGGCTCACTAATCCGCATCTGAAAGCTAATTAGATAGTAGTTCAACTGAAAGTCTTGAGCTTTCAGTGGAGGTATTATCTCAGTGAGGTTTCTCTAGTAATTCTCAGCAGACTTAAAGTTCACTGACGAGTTACTATCTGAAGTAACCTGATAAGTTTTAAAAGAAGTTTTAATTTGTAACCACAGGTGTATTCCCCCCCATACACTTGTTTACTCGTTTCGGGACCAACACGACCAGTGCTGGGTCAAGCGCCCCTTCTTCCAGAACCAAAAAGCCACTCGACCATAAGGGGGTCGAGCGCTAGCACTGGACCGAGATGGGCGCTCGAGCGGTGCCGTTACAGAAAAGCCCTAGGATGCGCCCCCATCTATAAATACCCCTTTCTTCACTTTTCACACACAAAGCACACACTAGAAGGGGCGAATTGGCTGAGAGTTCGAGCACTATACATTCCTTGCACTCATTTCTTCCATTTTCACAAGAAATCACCCAAGAGCACGAATTTTTTACTCAAAGGTATGTAATTTCTAACTCTCTTCTATCTTTTTGTAGTTTCCACTTCGATTAGGCATGAATTGAGATTTATGAATTAGTGTGTTCATGACAGGAAATTGGGGATTTTCATATTGCCCATTGATTCTTGATTCTTTGTTGATAATTGATGCCTATATGCTATGGGTTTACTAGTTTTTCTTTCAATTTTGAGATTGCATGCGTAGAATTGATGAATTTCTGGAGTGAGAAAGTATGAATGTTAGGAAATGATATGGGTATTGCTTGTTGAGTTAATGTTTGTATGAATTGGAATGAATTGAGTGACTAGAAGCTTGTTAATTTAGTCTTGAGCATGTAAATTGCAAATTTTTGTAATGTTACTTCATGATAGACTTAGCTACGGGATTTATTGATGAATGTGGGGATTATTGAGTGATTGAACTTGTGTTGAGATAGGCATATTACTCTTTGGAATGTTGTTGCCCATTTGGAATGTTGGTGCCCATTTGGATGTTATGAGTTAGATGAGTATGCTTTGAGATAGGAATAATACCTCTATGTGAGCTCGTGTACACGAAGGATATGAATGTGAGATTGTTTGACTATTTGAGTTGTTTTGTATTGTTTATGATGTTCTTAAGTAGTAAATTGTCTCTAATTGTGTGAGCATTTATGTGAGACAAATTTAATGGCTCCCCCGAAGAATTTTGATGATCGGATGGTAAAGGGTGATAAGCTTGAGGAATTGACAGCTGAGCTCACACAAAAGGGTTTAATGCCTTCGAGGTGGGACAACCTGGATTACAAGGAAGATTGGTGCCGGTTTGCATATCGGTGGAACCTAGTGGTTGGTAGAGTGGAGAAAACTCGATGCCCTAGCGTTGAGTTCATAAAGGACATAGGGATTGTGGAAGAAATTAAGAGAATTTTTGTGAAGAACAAGATGTAGGACTTCTACAAGTTGCTCCTCACCAAGGAGATGCACGCAGATTTGGTAGAACAGTTCTTGGTGTCAGTGGAGAAGAAAAATGACGACTCGTTCAGTTTTAACATCTGGAACGAGTGGTATACTTGCTTGGTAGGGTCTATCAACACAGCCGTCATGCTCCCGGCCTTGAAGAGGCCGAACAGATAGTCAAAATCCTTAGTGGCTAATGATTTTTGGAAGGAGATGATTGGAGGAATGACAGGAGACTATAAGGGGCAACATGTGCGAGCCTCCGCGATCAGAAACCCGGTGCTGCGGTACTTAGAGAGAATCCTGGGAAACACGATCTACGTTTGTTTTGAGACATGGACAGTGACTGCAAAACATATTTACGGGTTATGGAGCTTGCTCCACGGGAAGGACCACGATTTTGGGAGAGACTTTTTAGAGCACCACTTGGAGGTCCCTTTCCGCCTCGGAGAGAAGAAGCCGAAAGTAAGAGGAGGGGGCTTGATTTCTATTTTTGTGAGGAGTATGGGATGTGAGCCAGTCTCAGCGGCGATGATTGGGAAAGACATCGACTTCGAGCAGATGTATAGCACAATGATGTTCGAGAAGTGGAAGGATTCATATTGCATAAGGTTCAAGGAAGATGACATGTTCCCTCTTCCCAATGAGCGTCTTGTGACTTTGAGGGGAAAGAAGAAAGAGAATATTGGGATGAATGGGGACAAGCATTTGAAGCTGAGCAAGAAGTTCACCAAGGAGTTAGATGATAAGGGTCTACGTGATTCGAGGCTGACGAAGAGGGCAAGAGAAGAGAGCACCAGTAGTGCTAGTTCGAGTGGGGCCGCTGATGCAGTTGAAGAGGAAGAAGCATACGAGAGAGGAGCTGATGAAGGACAAGGGGGAGAAGAAGAAGCGGGACAAGAACCACAAGCCATGGAGTTTGATTCGCCAGAAGCGGCATCTCCCGAGCCGTGGTACCCATCTCACCTGCAGTAGATGGAGATGGAGCACGAGATTCAGATGCTCCGTACGGATGGCACGTATCTTCGTGAAGCTCAAGACCGGATGGACGCACGATTGGCGAGGATGGAGGACCAGTTTTTGGACATGCACCATTGGATGGAGAAACTCTTTGTTTCCCATATTGGAGTCGATCATCCGAACTACCGCCCTCCGCCACCACCCAATGCTTGATATAGGGGACTCCCCCCGTTTCTTTTCTTTATTTTTTCTTTATTGATGTTGAGACTATTTTTCTTTTCTCTTTTGTCTCTTTTTGGTGATTCTGGTCTGTATTTAACTCTAATCCTTGAGCTGTGATTTTGTGAACTGTTTTGGTGGGGCTATTTCATATATTTCATGTTATTGACTAACCCAGCTTATTGAGTGCTTACTTTGAGTGTGATTTGATGAGTTGGTGTGTTGTGAAGTTGAGTTAGGGTCTGAATTGTGTGAGTGTAGGAGTTAGAGTTGATTTGAGAGGGAACTCGTAAGCTTGTGAACTTCCCTTTTGAATACTTGTGTGTTGAAAGTGAGAATTCACTAGGACTAGCATGGATGTGAAAACCGAGAGATTTGAGCCTTTTAGAGATTAAAATTCAATATGTTGATCTCTTCGTTTGAGAGTGGATCGTCACCTTAGAGGATGCTAGAACTTGTGTATGCTCTCACTTCTTGATTGTGTCTAGGTTGAAGTGCCAAAAGTGATATTAGGCCATCTTTGATTTGATTGAGTCACTTAGCCAAATTTTCCCTACCAATGACATTTATCCCTTGTTAGCCCGTTTGAGCCTTAGCCTATTTTATTTGCTAGCACATTTAAACTTAACCAAATTCTTAAACTCTTTTTGTCCCAATTTGAGTAGAGAATAGGAAAAGTTGTGAATGAGAAAAAGGATCGAGTTAAGTTGAGAAAGGAGAATTATTAATGCTTGAGTGTATCTGAGAAGAAGGTGTAATGAGATTTTGAGTTGTGGGAAAGAACAATGTATTTGAGAATGAGCAACAAAAATATGAGCTCATGTATGTGTGAAAGAGAAAAAAGTGAAGTGATTGAAAAGTGAAACGAGATAGAAAAAATTGAAGTGTTGAGAGTAGTGGAATTGAAAAGTGTATTGCATGAAGATGATTGAAGTATTCTGTTCCTTGTCCCGAAATGCCGAAGTTGGATTTTCTGTTCTCCATTCACTTGAGTCACTTATCCTATATAGTTACCCCATATGTCCAAAGAGCCTATGCTACAACCCTGATAAAGTCCTTTTTTATTCGGCATGGATTCTAGAGTATGGTCGAAGTTGAGAGTGCTTACAAGCCTATGGCTGCTGATATGTGTGATTGATTGATTGAGTGATTCCCTTATTATTGCTAAAAACTTGTGAGGGAGTGAAACACATCATTGAGAGCACATCCATGTTTGATTTTGGTGATTCTTATTGATTATGCATGAGTATGATGAATGGGGTGAGTTTGTGTGTGTGTGATCGATCTTTGATGCTTGAAGTTCTATTACTTGCCTGATTTGGTTCTTTGATTCATTCTTAACAATTTCACTTGACTTATTATTTCATTGCTTGGGGACAAGAAATATGGTAAGTTTGGGGAGGGGGGTTGATTAGGCATGTAATTGTTATGATTTATAGCTGGTTTTGCCCGTGTTTTGAGTGAATTCGGTGAGTATTTAGAGTTAATTGAGTACTATTTTCATAAACTGGTGAATTTGCCTCTTTTATGCTCATAGATGGATAGAGGGCGAAAAATGGAGTTTGTAGGACTTTGAATCGACTTAAACGGATGCCCGGATGAGAAGATATTGAAGAAATACGAAAAATATTAGTTCGTGCAAAGAAAAGTATCACTTGGCTCAAAGGAGATTGTGCTCGAGCACCACCGCTCGAGCACAAGGGGAATCGAGCGCCTATTGTGTTCTAGAAGAAGAGGCGCTCGACCAGGCTGAGGTCGAGCGCCACTGCTCGACCAAGTGTTCCATTCGACCAGTGCAACTCGAGCGCCATCATTCGACTGCTGGATTCATTCAACCACCTGAGGTCGAGCGCCACCGCTCGACCAGTGAGGGGTTGAGCGCCTTGAATGCTCTGGAAATAATACCCGCTCGACCACATTGAGGTCGAGCACTAGCGCTCGACCACCATTCGAGCTTGCGAGATTTTGGCCTTTTTCACCCGTTTTCGGCCCGTTGCTTATAAATATCCGGTCCCAAGCTCATTTTTAAACACCCCTTTGATCCCGTTTCATATTTGGAGCATACTTAGAGCTTGGTAGAGAGAATTTGGAGAGTTTCATACTTGTAATAGAGGTTTTGATTTACGAATTCTTAGTTTAGCTACTTCTTTTGAATCTTTTCATTTAATTCTTTCGTTCTTGAACCTTTGGGACTCGTAAACCCTAACTTTACCTAATTTATTGAGATTTTGAGATATTCTTTTGTTTATGCTTTCCAATTCTTTTGATTATTCAATTATGCAAATGTTCATCGTTCTTGTGATTATTTTTGTTACTTTAATTACCATGATAGGCTAGAACCCTTGCATGCTTGGGGTAGGATGATCTCGTAAAAGTAGGATGTTGGTACATAATTAGGATAATTCGTGATGTTTAGTGCTAGTTCTCTTAATTAATTGAGTTCTTAAAATAAACCCTAAAATTATCTTGGAATTGAGTACGAAAATTATTAGAGAGAGGACGATCTTATCACTCTTTAATAACGAGTAGGCTTAACGATAGGGTTATAGAAGGGGTTTATAATCTACCGGTTTATCTAGGGATGACGACCGCATCACCTTGAGTAAATAAGGGTCTCATTAATTAAGCATAATCCATATAACTTGTTTAGTGGGTTGTGAAGTAGGTTGATATGACAGAGTATTAGGGTTAATTCTTGAGCTTTTAGTCTTTCAATCTGGTGCTAGATTAGGGAAGTTTATTGCCTAGTTTTAGTACACTTAGGATTAATACTTGCACATCACGGTTATTTTAGTTGTCGTACCAGCTCCGTTAGTATACGTAGGGATTCTTATTCTGAGCATCATCTTCTCGTATTTGATATAAACCTAAGTTATTTGTTTGATTTTATTATTTGCATTAATAGAAGTAGACTTTAGAGTAGTTTAATTTCATTCCTACAACCGAACATCCATTCATATTAACTACGACACATAGATCTCCAGGGCTCTATTCGCATACATACCTTCCCTTGGGTACGATATACTTGGTCCTTATACTTGCTAATACTACTGTGATCCCATACTCTTGTGGGGTAACTACTAGTATAACTAGTATTTTGCGTTCAAGTCAATGAGTAAAGGAGATATTAGGTGTCCCTGCTCGAAATTTAGATGTAGGAACCAGAGGTTTAGAGCACCATTGACGTGAAAGCACATTTGTATATAAATGGGTGTATGCCCAATTATCACAATTGGTTTTACACGGTGAATAAAATTGAGGTCATCTATCACACCAAAACTATGATTAGTCGGTGTTGGCTTCATACGGAGTAGATGATACTGCAGGGTCTATCTCTTACCATGACATGATCACAGACTTAACTGGTCCCAACTTTCATTTTGGAAATGTGGAAGATGAACCATTTAATGAGGAACCCCCAAATAAGCATGCTGCTCAACTTTATGACATACTTCGTGCAGCAAACCAGGATTTATATCCTGGTTGCAAAACACACTCACAATTGTCATTCAATGCCCGACTGTTGAACATTAAAACTGAAAACAGACAGTCTGAAAGGGGTTATAATCAAGTTGTTGATTTGATTCGGGAAATTGTTCCTTAAAAAAATCGAGTGCCCAGGAAATTTTCTAATAGGAAACAATTAATGAGTGGGATGGGTCTTCCGGTAGAGATGATTGATTATTGTGCACAAAATTGTATGATATATTGGGGTAATGATAGCGAACTTGAATCTTGTACGGTTTGTGGTCATCCACGGTTTAAACCCCGTAGGCGTGATGTTGATGATCAATGGAAAAAGAAAAGGTCTTATAAGGAGATATTCTACTTTCGTATCATTCCTTGATTGCAAAGATTGTATCAGTCAAATGCTACTACAAAAGATATGACATAGCATGCAAGTTGCTCTAACGATGATTATGGTGTTATGTGTCACCCTGCAGACTCATTGTCTTGGAAACACCTGGATAATCTGTATCCTAAATTTGCTTCCGAGATTCGGAACATAAGGCTAGGCCTAAGCACTGATGGTTTTCAACCATTCGGACAGTCTGGGAAATAATATTCTTCATGGCCAGTGATAGTAACACCGTACAATCTACCTCAATGGTTGTGTATGAAAGATCAATTCATATTTCTTACTGTACTAGAGCCTGGTCCTAAAAATCCGAAGGATAAATTGGATGTTTTTTTACAGCCGTTGATCCGTGATTTGATCTATTTATGAACAATTGAGATGGAAACATATGATGTTGCTACAAAATAATTTTTTTATGCGAGCTGCACTAATTTGGACCATTAGTGACTTTCCAGCTTACTCAATGTTGTCTGGATGGAGCACTGCTGGATGGACAACTTGTCCCTATTATGTAGAATACACTGACGCTTTCACTCCGCGGCTTAGTCGCAAACAATCGTGGTTCGACAACCATCATAAATTTTTACCTAGACATCATCCGTATCAGAGAAACAAGACTGCTTTCAGAAAGAATATGATAGTGAATGACCCACCACCACCCATCCGATCAGGTGAATCACTCCTAAATAAAATCAATTAGGTGGGATGTTGGAAAGTGACAGAAGATGGTGTTGAGGCCCAAAACAAGAGATTAAAATGTGGCTGGAAGAAGAATTTTTTTTTTTTGGGATTTTCCATATTGGAGTACCTTGTTGATCCGCCATAATCTGGGCGTGATGCACATTGAAAAAACGTGTTTGATAATTTGTTCTACACAATAATAAATGTGGAAGGGAAAACAAAGGACACGAATAAATCCAGGGATTAACTTAAATGAATATTGTCTTCATCCATCACTTGTGAAATGTCCACATATAGGAAAGTACCCAAAAACTTGTTATTCACTTGATAAGAGACAAAAGGATGTGTTCAAATGGGTAGATGAGATGAAGTTTCCTGACAACTATGTGTCCAACCTGTCTCGAACTATTGACTGGACAAAATTGAAAATGTTTGGGTAGAAGAGTCATGATTGTCATGTGTTTATGAAGAGGCTACTCCCGATTGCTTTCTGTGAAATTTTTCCACAGAACGTGTGGAAAGCTATCATTGAAATTTGTTTATTCTTCAAGGAGTTAACTTCTACAATGATTACAGTTGAGAACATGACTCGGTTTGAAGTAGATATTCCACTGATCTTATGCAAGTTGGAACGTATATTTCCACTCAGCTTCTTTAATTCGATGGAGCATCTACCTGTACACCTTGCATACGAAACACGAGTGGTTGGTCCAGTACAATACAGATGGATGTATCCATTTGAGAGGTAAACTACAACTTTCAAATATTTAAACAATTTGGCAGTTATTATACTCACTATTGATGTCTCTGGTTAGGTATCTTCATAATTTAAAGCTCAGTGTGGGTAACAAGGCTCATGTTAAAACTTCGATCGCAAATGCATATTTAACAAAAGAAGTATCAATGTTTTGTTCCCACTACTTTGAGAATCATGTTTTGACAAGGCGACATAATGTGCCTCGTAATTACGATGGTTGTGCTGTGAACCCCAGACCGGTACTCCGTCAATTTTTATACCTCCTGGACGATCACTTGGACGGAAGAATACACGATATATTGTAGATGAAGAGAAATAAAAAACATCTCACACCTGCGTGTTACTAAATTGTAGCGAGGTGCAACCGCATGTTGAGTAAGTTAATATTCAAACATCTATAATTATTAAACATATCTTATGATAATATTGATCTATATATCACTATATATCTTCCCTATTGTAGTATGTTTATGCATCAACTTCAAAGTGTTCAACCGAATCTCTTGAGGGCTAAAGAAGATGATAAACTTCAACATATGTTTGCATCATGGTTTGAACAAGTTGTAAGTCAAGTTGATCAAGTTACATAAATAATATATATATATATATATATATATATATATATATATATATATATATATATAGACTCAGGATTAAATATTTTGTTAACTATAGGTTAAGGTAAACAATATTCAGAAACGGTGGATACACGGTCTCTCCAGCGGTCCTGTGAGTTGTGTCACCACATACCCTGGGTATTACGTGAATGGTTATAAATTTCATACACGCACTTATGGTGAATTGAAATCGACTGTGAACAGTGGAGTTTGTATCAAGGGGACAAACTATGATTCAAATGAGAATGATTTCTATGGGATCCTTGAAGAAGTAATACAATTGGAATACCCTGGACGTATTGACAAAAAAGTAATTTTGATCAGGTGTGAGTAGTATGATCCAATTGTGCTAAATGGAACAATAATACATCCTAACTACAAACTTATGGATGTTAATCGGAGGGGAGTATATGACCGTTATGATCCTTTTATATTAGCAAGCCAAGCTACTCAAGTTTACTATTGTGAATACATGGGGGTGCGAAATTATGAATGACTTGCTGTTTGCAAAGTTAAACCGAGATCCTTAGTGGAAAATGATAAAAGGAATGAACAAGAGCTACCCCCGTTCCAAGAGGATGAGATAGATTCACAAATGATTAATGTATAAATGGACATTGATCCTATCGTATTGGCGGATGTCAGTGGTGCACTAATTGCAATTGAGAATGTTGACGTTGGCCATGTTGGCTCACCGATGGGCCTCATAGCGTTTTGTCCTTTATCTCGAGAAGTTAGGTCCTCGTCTCCCTTCCCTAGGCTTGATCTCGTCACGCCCGGATTATTCGTCACACAACATAATATATATATATATATATATATATATATATATATGTGTGGTCTTAATGATCATGTTCTAATTAATTAACTAAATACAGGAGAGGAAGATGGGACGCCCACCACAAATTAGGAAATTGTAGAGAACTTCCACTACCTTGGTCCAAGATAGTATACATACGGCCTTGAATCTGATATACTAGTAAGTATTCTCCTTATACATTTCACAATAATATGAATATTTAAATATTTCTAGAAAATAAATTGTCTGAAAAAAAATGTAGAGACTGATGTTAATGTACAAGCGAGAGCCTCCCAACTGCACCCGACCTCTACTCTAATGTGCAAGCTACAAAGGATAATCTTCCAGAGTTATCTAAGATGTACGTCAAGATTGTTGGAAAAAAGCACGATCGCGTTCGTGGGCTCGGTCAAATGGAAAGTCTAGGCGCATAGTCTCCGGGCCAGGCTCGACATCAGCTGGAACTTATTTTGTGAGCTACAGTCAAATTGATATGGAGCGACTGCTCGCTGAGGAGCACGAGAGAACGCGCAGAGAGGCAGCTGAGGAGAATCGGTTATTGTTGGAGCGTGTGGAAGAGAGAAATAAGGTGTTGCGCGAGGAGTTGACTCGTACCTTTCAGGACCAGTTTACCCAGTGGTTGGCATCGCATGGATCCGGACCCAGCGTCCCACCAGTTGATGGTTATCCCCCACCACCACCCCCGTCTCCACGCGATGGTTATCCTGCATCCCCACCCCCACCCCGAGGACCGGGTTCGAGCCGTGGCAATGGACCGAGATCATGATCATCCTGAAATTGGAACTTTTGAAGACGGGTTAACTATTTTAAATTTATGAATATTTGAGAGTATTGTGTTAACTATGAATTATTGTGCATCGCCTTTATTATGCTTGAGATGTTTATTAACTATCGTGCATGAATTTCTTAATGTTTAGTAAGATTTTAAATAAATTATTTAGGTTAATTTGTATATGTGTATGCGCTTTAATTATAAGTAATATTTGATTAATTTATCCATAGTATATTCAAAATCTTTTAATTAAAAAAAATAACATATGTATGCACAAGGGTGTTAATTTACTGATATTTAAAAATATTATACATAAGTGAAAATGTAATTTTGCAAGTGTTAATTTAATTTTATATGTGAGAATAATAAATAAAATGATATATAATATAAATTTAATTTTGCAATTGTTAACATAATTGTAATGATATATAGTAATTAATTAAAAGTGTAATCATAATAGGAATTATTACAATAATTAATAATCTTATCCATAATATATTCAAAAAAATTTAATTAAAAAAATAATATATGTATGCACAAGGGTGTTAATTTATTAATATTTAAAAAGATTATACATAGTGAAAATGTAAATTTTGCAAGTGTTAATTTAATTTTATATGTGAGAGTAATAAATGTAATGATATATAATATAAATTTAATTTTGCAGGTGCTAACATAATTGTAATGATATACGATAATTAATTAAAAGTGTAATCGTAATAGGAATTATTACAATATTACAATATGAAATGATATATATACATATATATATATTATTACAGTGGAAAATATTTTGATTAACATGTCTTGTCCAAATAGGCAAGGCGCATTGCATAACTCCTTCCACGCGTGGGAGGTCTCGGGTTCGAATCACCTTGGCCATAGTGGAATTTGCAGGTCACCAGGGGGTTGCTCGCGGGTCTGGTCGGTTGCCTTGCCCGACTTGCGGCTTCGAATCCTCCCTATTTTTTTTTCCGCCAATAATATTGACGAGGGCTTACCGCTCGTTAATTGTCGAGGGCCGAGACTTGGGCCAAGATGAGGGCCCCGCCGCTCGTTACTTTGCAGTTGCTCGAGGCGAGGGCATGGCCCACGTTAAATCACGAGGACGTTCTCCCTCGTTAGGCTGCAAAGGACATAGACGAGGGCTACTCTCTTGGCCGAGACAAGGGTTTTCCCCTCGGTATTTCACAAGGGCCCCCTCCCCTCGTTAATTGACGAGGGGCGAGTCGAGGGACAGTGTAACTAGCCGTTTTTTGCTGAGGGCTATTCACCCTCTTTAACCCTTCCCCCCACTTTAAATCTCTCTTTATTTCCCTTTTTAAATGAACAATTTTTTATGGTGTCACATCCTTAAAAGGAAACAAAACTCAATATAAATATTCAAATTTTACCACTTTATACACTAAAAAACATAAACACCCACTTCCATTGGTTCAAATGTCAATAAAATATTTTTTTGTTAATATGTATCGTCAAACACAAGTATGAAGATAAAATTGTGATGGAGGGAGTAACAATTAATAAAACTCAAACATAAATAATCACCCATTTTAAGGATAATTTTTTTTTCCACAATTAATTCAATTTTTATTTATTTTAATAAGTTAAAATCCCTGACAATATAAAGAAATTAGTTCATATAGAATTTTTTTTATATATATATATGGAACAATATTAATATTTTTCTGTAGAGTATGTATAGAGTGAAATTGGTTCATACATGACTTATTAAAGGGTATTAGTTGTTTTCACTAAAGAGTATTAGTTGTTTTCACTAAAGAGTATTAGTTGTTTTCACTAAAGAGTATTAGTTGTTTACACTGAAGAGTATTTGTTTTCCTTATTGAAGAATCGTAGTTTGTTTTCAATAGACAACTAATACTCTTCAGTTAAAACAACACCTTTCAGCGATAACAACTAATACTCTTTAGTGAAAACAACTAATACCCTTCAATGGTTCATTTATAAACCATTTTCATTTTATACTTTGTCTTTTCTGTATTCAAACTAGTGATGCAGAAATCAGTATAGGCTGCCGCCTAGGCCCTAGGCAGTCATCAACCGACCCGATTTTGGTATATTCCGCCTAGGCAGGTCAGTCGTCCATTATTTTTTTTTCCACCATGAAATGACGTAGGTTAGAAAATTCTAATTAATTTTAAAGTAAAAACATGTATTTAGTTGTCTAATTGAGTTATTCACATTTGAAATTTGGAATTATGTAGTCAACATATTGTGTATTTTTTATTTGTCATTTAATTTTTATTAATTTGTAATATATATATATATATATATATATATATATATATATAGACTGTTTTTCGTTGAATCATTGATTTATGCATTTATAAACATTATTTTTTTAAACCTTATTTAAATTATTATCGAATGACTTTTATACAATATTAGTAAAATATAGTGCAACAAAAAAAAATTCAAATCGACTAGCCCCGACTAGTCTTGCCTAGATGACCTAGGTGCTAGGCGTTCAAAATTCACCCGACTAGCGATTTTTTACTTTTGCACCCTTAATTCAAACTGCTTCCGAATAAAATAAAATTGCTTGGTTATGAATAAAAAAATAATCAAAATAATATTATATCAATTGCATTGTATCGAACTCTCAATGTATTCTAGAGTTACAAATGAGCATCATTATAGAGTAGTTCTAGTGTGCATTTTAGTGCATGATATACACTTGAATTTTGAAAAGAAAAAAAAATCCAAACAAAAATTAGTAATACCTCAAGAAGTAATTAGTAATACTCCAATTGCAAAAAAAATACAAAGTTCGAAGTGTTAGTGTATGTTTTGAAAAAATTAAAATTGAAATCAAAATTAAACTTAAAACTCGAGTGCACACTGAAATTTGTGATAAGTCTGAACATTGATCGTAATATTTTTGGTTGGTATATTACAGCTTGCTTATTTGTAACATTGATCTTAATTCCTTTGTCAGGTATATTACTTGCCAAGAAACCACATGTGCTAATAGAATAGCATCTAAATTTTTTTTTTGAAAGGGTCAACGTCTAAATATTTAGTTGAAGGGCCAAAAAAAAATTCAAACTCGAGGAAATTGGTAGAAATATAATAAAATCCAATCGTTTATAAATTATTTGGATTTCTACTTGAAAAATATTCATTACTCTTGTTTAATAAGACTCGTTAACTTAAAACAAGTGAATTTAATTGATATTTGCTTTTTTTAGCTTTCAAATAGTCTTGTTTAGTAAATTTGTGAGCTAACTCGTAGAAATTGATAAATTGACTTTAAATATATAATTTTTACACTCAATGTTTATGAAAATATAATGTAAATAAACATATTTAATTAAATAAAATTATAGAATTTAGCAGATATATATATATATGTGTGATTTTAAAAAATATATACTTTCATTTTTGTTATACCATTGATGAATTCCTAAATCTACAATCGATATTATTATATTCGTCTAACTTCGAATATATATATATATATATATATATCAACACTATATTCAATATATAAACTCGAACTCAGTTTGAAAATAAATAAGTTAAAACTACACATTTTGATATTTGATCGGTTAATTCGATTCGATTACATTTCTAAGTCATTCGAGTCTACTTTATGTGAAGTTGAGTTCGTAAATTTATCTAAAACTTAGAAATTTATACAAATAAAAGAAATTGTGAATTTCGTGCGGCACAAATTAAGAATAGGATTCAGCAGCAAATTAAACTAACTTTTAGGTGGCATACATTGCAATAACCATGGATGGCCACCGCTAAAAAAGTTTATTTTGCGTTCGCTACTTTTTTTTTTTTTTAAATATATACTGTGATAAAAGCTTATCTTTGAGGAGATGAAGATTCCAAATTTTGCAGTTGTCAAGAGATACCAAATGTTGCTTCTTCGCAAAAGTTTATACATTCCACAACAACTCAAAAATCGATCCAAACTAGATATTTTTCTTGGGATTGATCATAAATATCAATACTAATAGTCTATGATTTTTATATATTAATTTTAACCATTAATTTAACTAATATCAAATTAAATTAATGATAATCAGTAAAATTATATGTGAGATTTTGGCTACAAAGCAAATATTATCATTAAACTAAATAATTTATATGCATATATGTCTTCAAACAGAGGAAGTTTTGCATGGGGTAATCTCATTTAAGAAACGTGATACTTTTGTTTATTTGTGATACTAAAAAATATTATAAGAACTTGTAGAAGTAACTTTTCTTGTACATTAAACAACCTCACACAAATTTTTATGCTTCAAATTATTATAAAACAAATTTTAGGCTGCATCCAAGTGCATGCTTAATTTGATTTAAATTTAAAATTAATTTTGACCAATTAAGATCCAACAAAAACTCGCGGGTCAGGCCCAACCCGACCAAAATTCGCGGGTCTGACAATAAATCGGGTCGCAAATGGGTCCCGCACGCTTCGTACCAATACCCGAAGTTATATCACCAATACCCCAAGTTATAATCACTAATATCCCAAGTTATATCATCAATACCCCAAGTTATAATCACCAATACCCCAAGTTATAATCACCAATACCACAAAAATTACTCAATAATACATTGAAGAGTGATATTCAAATAATTATTTAGTGGTACCCCAAGCCTTAATTGCCAATACTCCAAGTTATAATCACCAATACCCAAAAAATTACTCAAAAATACCCCAAGTTATAATTATCAATACTTAAAGAATTACTCAACAATACATTGAATAGTGATATTCCCAAGAATTATTCGGTAATATTCAAGACATAATCTCCAATACTTCAAGGAACAGTCACCAATACTCAGAAGAATAACTAAATCACAATCAACATCTACTGTTTCTTGTGATACAAAATTAAGAAGAAACAAATATTATGTCTAGATCTTAATCCAATGAAAACTAGAATTCTGCTAAAAGTTGAATCGCCATGGATATCTCCATACAGATCACCTGGAAGCTTCTCCAAAATTCTTAAACGCAATTTGAGAAAGAGTGCTCGATTAACGCCAACACTTGATAGAACTATAGTTGTTGGTTATTTTGGGGATTCTGAGACTAGCGTCATTCAATAGGATCTTAACAGCTATATATTACTCCACAGTAATAAAGCACAAAACTTCCACCGCCAAGGACCAAACGGGGCGGCGACGGCGGTAAGGGCGGAGCCAGTAAAATAAAACAGGGCGGACTGCAAGTCTAATATAATATAAATACAATACAAAAGATAAAAGTCAATTTTTTTTTACATAAGTTGCACCCTACGATTCTTTATCCGATAGAATTCATCGATAATAGAATCATGATTAATGTCATCAAACAATTCTCTTTCAATATAAACAACCAAGGAATCTGATAGATATTCACTCTCCATTTTGTTTCGAAGAACGCTCTTGACATGCTTCATAGCTGAAAATGTTCGTTCAGTCGTTGCAGTGGTAACAGGAAGTGTCAAAACAGGGTGAATCAATCTTGTTATATTAGGACACGATTCTACCTTGTTTGTCTCGACTAATGCTCGGGATAGTTCAGAAATAGTCGACAAATTCTGAAAACTTGGGTGAGAAGGTATTTTGGCTCTGTAATGCTGCAATTCAAGTCTCAGCCGTCTCATTTCTTGAACAGTAAAATCTTCAAGATAAAATCTGTCGGCGAGATCATAGATTTGACCCTCATTAAACAAGAAGCACGGAAAACAATATGCAGAATGATTTGAGGGTAAGTACTCTAACCAAGGAAATACTTTATACCACGACATTTGAAAACGACGCATTTGATTTCCATCATATGTTGGCTCATATTCATCTAAAATTGGTTGAAATGCTCCCATTTTAATATAGGCTCGCCTTATCTCATCTTTTTTATTAACGTATTGATCACAAATCGACTTACGTAAAAACGGATCACGTTCAAGTGAATTAAGATTAACCTCATCTCTTTGCACTTGAGGAGGTTGCACATTTGGAGCTACATTATCATTGTTAGATGCAAGAGGCTTTTCACTTGTCAAAGGTTCCTTCCGTTTTAAGTTGGCGAAGAATGATTTAATTGTTTTGGCTTTCTTCCCTTTTTTATTTTCCATTACCTATTACATAATTAGATAAACAAAATTAATAAATGTATTTATAACTACAACTCTACGATTGTTATGATATCAAAAATTAAATTCCCCAATTCACTAATTTCATAGGTATGATTTCAAAAATTAAATTCCCCAATTCATACAATTTCATTCACTACCCTAAATTTTAATATTTCAAACATTAAAACACAAATTTTGTTAATTGCATATGAAACTTAATTAAAGCACAAATAATGAAACTTAATTAAAACATTAAAGCACAAATATTTAAAGAATTCAAGAATTAAAGCACAAATCTATGAATAAACTTAGTTAAACTATTACCCCAAATTTTGGTGGAAAGTTGGAGAAGAGTGTCGAAAATGATTCTTGACACCTTATCGAAAATAATTGCAGCAACGAGCCTTCACGGAGAGCCGGAGAGAACCTTGGAGGAGATGGGGCAAATTTGGGTGCCCCTGCTCCTGTGCTCTGCTTTCTCGCACACGGCTTCTGTGGTGATATTTGACAATTGAATTGTCTAGGTTAGGGTTATATTTTTTATAAGTAATATTTAATATTTTACAATATATATTATATTATACAAAATATGTCAACTACTTAATTGTCTCCAAGTGGTAGTGTAGCTAGCTTATTCCCTAAGAGGTTGCAGGTTCGAATCGGGTGGGCTGCAAATTTTTTTTTCTTTATTAAATTTTTTGGATTTTGAAAAGTTGGCTGGGCTACAGCCCAGCCCACCCCAGCCCACCTTAACCTCCGTCCGTGGACGGCGGCAGGGGCGGAGACGGCGAAGGCCACCAACGAGAAGGCAGAGCAGATGGCGGAGTCCGGGAAGTAGACGGTACAGGTCGGGAAGGAGAAGACCAACAGAATACTCTATAAGACGGAGGAGCGAGGATGGATTAACGTGACCCGTTTACTGCCCTTGAATTTGAAAAAGTCAAAATTAATTACAAATTGAGGTCAAAATCCAAGTGCACGGTATGCACTTGGATGCACCCTAGAATCACTAACATTATAAAAGGTTGATTTAATCTAAAAACAATTCATATGGATTCTTATAATCAAATCCGTTATATAATACTCCTTTCGATTCATTCTAAATTGATACAAATAAAAGTGCACAAATTTTAATAAAAGAATTGCTTATTAGTATTTGTGGATATAAAGTTACTTTTTTAATAAGAGTAAAAGAGTTATTTCAAATTTTTAAAGAGTAAATTTAAAGGGATATAATTTACTTTTTGCTATTTTGAGAAAGAGGGGAAAAAAAATTTAATAGAGAAATGGATTATCTAACATGGATAGAAAGTACTAATAGTTCATTTATATTATTTTAATATGTTAGTTTACATAATTTTTTTATTTTTTTTACATCTTTGGATTCAAGATAAATACCAAACCAAATTAACACATGTCTAAAACGATATGAGAACAACACATGTTAGAATTATTTTTCTAATATATATATATATATATATAGAGATGTCTACTTAAAAAAAAAATCATAGGATAACTTTAAATATGTCAAATTGAATTAAGAGTATTATTTGTGCACACCAATTATTTATTAGGAAAACTAATAATGTTCATAAAAAAATAAATTGATATTGTTCAATAAATACAATTAATACCTTTAAAAATGCACACCAATTACATGATGCAACTAGCATATACAATTTTTTGTTTTTTTTTTTTTTTTTCTGTTTGTAAAAGATAGAAACGAGAGTGTGCATAACAATTTTTAATTGGGTGTGACAGTAAAAGATTCTCATTTTCATTAAATTTAATGGGATGTGATGACTAGATGTGATTTATGATTTATATATCCCGATAGATGTTACATACTCCCTCCGTCCATGAAATATAGTCATATTTCTTTGCACGTGGTTTAATGCAAAATTTCGGAGGGTGTTACGAGGTTTTCTGAGATTCATTTTTTAATAATATTATCATTAATGGAAAGTTCGTTTCGCATACTTTCCATAAACGATCATTTTATTAAAAAATGGACTTCGGAAAATTGCGTAATACCCTCTGACATATTGCATTAAACCACGTGCAAAAAAGCAGGACTATATTTTATGGACGGAGGTAGTAATATAATATGATGAAAATGTTAATTTGGTGGTTATATTAGGATTGAGTTGTAACCAAATTCTCAAAGAGATGGTCAAGCCAGGATCCATCATAACACCAACTATAATAATGATTCAAAATCGTACACATAGAATCGATTGTTTGATTACAACCTACATGCCCTGTAGTAATGTTTTTTTGGACCATATGGAATCAATTAGATTACCACTTCGATAGAACAAAGGAATAGATAATGTGGTGTGGAGCCTGATGTCTGAGAATAGTGGAAAAAGGCGTGGATGAGAAAGAGGCTAGCTAATGCTCTGCTGTGGGGTACCACTATGCAATTCTTCCCCATCACATCTCCCTACCTATTCTCATAGTAATATGTCATTCACATTTCATGTATGTGCAGTGATTGAAAGTCGTGAATTCCATTAATTTTTTATGTTTACGTCTATTTGATTGAATGAAATTTGTTTAACTAATGATTTACTTATCTCACGTGGTTTGTAAATTGTTACAATTAATTCTTTTTTTTTTCATTAAATAAATGTTTCCACTAATCTCTCCTAAACTTCAAAAAAAAAAAAACTTGTGTGAACCAATTCAATCTTCAAATATCAATATTATGGGTATACAATATTATTGTCATGCGTACACACTACTACTATTTAAAAACCAAGTATTTTTTAAATAATATAGTAAATATGCATAATGATACTTGAAAAAAAAGTTCGAGTAAACATAGGTTCACATAAGACTACTTAAAAAGTAATTAGCTTCTTATAAAAACTTTTTTATTTGTTGTATGTATTTTTAAATTTTTTTTCCTATTAAAATTATATTTTTCTCGTATGAAAATGTTAGAAATATAATTTATTTTTTTGATGGAGGGAATTATGTTTTTTTTTTTTTTTAGGGTGGAATCTGCTTTGGATATATTTGGGGAAACGACGGATTGGGTTTGGTGAGGTTGATTGTGGACATATTATCTAAGGCTCAGGTTAAATACAATTCTATATTTTGTTAATACACTCTATCAAAAAAATGTTCGAATTTTTTTTTTCTGAAAAAAATAATTGTTATAACGAGATGCAAGAAAGAATCATCACAAAAGAAGACGACACATATTTTTGTGATTCACCAACATTGTATTGGCTACGTCCACGGGCAGAAGGGAGGATCAGAGTACAGAATGAACTAGGTCAAATAATAAGAGTATTTATAAACCCTTAACAACTCAACCCAGGGGGTTCAAGGCATCTCAACAAATCTCCACCTTGACTTGAATCCTCTCACAGATCAGATGACTATTAAAAGTGCTCAGACGTACAAGCAACTCCCCGTTCTCAGACGTACAAGCAACTCCCCATTCTCAGATTTGCAACTAACAACTTCGGACATTTAACAAGTCCAAACAGTGTTGGAACTTGTTACTCGGAACTGGCTTCATGAACATATCAGCAGGGTTGTCAGCAGTCCCAACTTTCTTCACCTTAATCCTTTTCTCACTTCTCAGAAAATGATACCCAACGTCAATATGTTTTGTTCTCTCATGATGAACCTAACTCTTTGCTAAACATATTGCACTCAAACTGTTACAAAACACAGATGCATAATCAAGATGTAGACCAAGATCTTTAAACAAACTTTTTAACCAGATTCCCTCTTTGGCTGCTTCAGTTAAAGTCATATACTCTGCTTCAGTAGTAGACAAAGTAACTGTAGGCTGCAAAGTAGTCTTCCAACTAACAACATAACCACCAAGAGTGAAAGCATAACCAGTCATGGACTTCCACTGTCCACATCTTCTGCATAATCAGAATCACAATGTCCAGCAACTAAACAGTTAGTAGCACTTCCATAAATGAGACCAACATCAGACGTACCTCGAAAATACCAAAAAGTCCTCTTCACAGCCTGTCAATGTACCTTACCAAGTTGAGTCATAAACCTGCTAACAACATTAACAACATATGCAAGATTAGGTCTAGTGCAGGCCATAACATACATCAAACTCCCTACTGCACAAGCATAGGGAACTCGAGACATGTACTCCTTCTCCTCAGCGGATTTTGGGGCAAAAACATAGATAAATAAATATTAGCAGCACTCGGAGTATCAATAGGTTTAGCTGTAGACATACCAAATCTTGATAATATCTTCTAAATGTAATCCTTCTGAGAAAGGAAAAACTTCCTCTAACTTCTATCCCTGAAAATCTCCGTGCCTAATATCTTCCGAGCAGCACCCAAATCTTTCATCTCAAACTCAGCACAGAGAAGACCCTACAACGTCTGAATATCAGACTTGTTCTTAGCAACAATCAACATATCATCTATATACAAAACCAAGTAGATGAATGAACCATTTTCTGGCTTGTTGTGATACACACAATTATCATACGGACTCCTATTGTAGCCAAGACGTGCCATGTGACTATCTAATATCTTGTACCACTGCCTCAGAGATTGCTTTAGCCCGTATAAGGACTTCTTCAACTTGCAAATGTAATCTTCTTTCCCTGGAACTTGGAAACCATCTGGCTGAGTCATGTATATCTCCTTATCCAACTCTTCATGTAGAAAAGCGGTCTTTACATTAAGCTATCCAAGCTCAAGATCCTGATGGGCAACCATTTGTAATAGCACCCTAATGGAAGTATGTCTGACCACAGGTGAAAAAAATCTCATCGTAGTCTACTCCCTCTCTTTAAGTGAACCCTCTAGCAATGACTCTGGCCTTATACCTAATGCCCTCAGCAGGTGACATCCCTTCATTCTTCTTGAAAACCCATTTACAAGTGACAATCTTTCTCTCAGAAGGCTGTTTCATTATGTCCCAAGTCATATTCTTGTGAAGTAACTTCATCTCATCTCCCATGGCAGCAAGCCATTGAGCAGCCTCTGTACATGTAAAAGCTTCTTTGTAGGTGGATGGCTCATACAAATCCACCTCTTCAGCAACCTGCATAACCCACCATATTCTCATATCCATAGCTCTTTGGAGCTTCAACTTCAATTCTTCTAACTGGATCAAGAGCTATACTATACGGCCTAACTTTAGATTGTTAAGTTTCTGGTGGTGAAACATCTTTCATCTTGGTGTCAGAATGTGAATGTTCTTCTCCATCTTCTTTCTGTGACTCACTCAGCTCCACCTGTTTGTCATTACTATCATTTCCTGACACAACAATAGACTTCACAGTGGGGTTAAACATAGAATTATCATAAAAAATAACATTTCTGCTGAGTATAACTTTACTCTCAGATGGAGACCAAATTCTATACCCCTTAACACCATCCCCATAGCCCATAAAAACTCTCTTCTTCGCTCTGAACTACAATTTATCCTCATTGACATGATAATAAACAGTACAATCAAAAGCTCGCAAAATAGAGTAATCAGCGGAATTGCCAGACCACACCTTATAAGTGTTTTAAGGTTGATATATGTGTGAGGTCCATGGTTTATCAGGCAACATGTCGTTCTCACTGCTTCAGCCCAAAATCTTCAAGTTAATCCAATATTAGAGAACATGCATCGAGCTCTCTCCAGAAGTGTCTGATTCATGCATTCTGCCACTCTATTCTGCTGCGGTGTATGCCTTACTGTACAATGTATTGCAATCATTTTATTCTTGCAAAATTCAGCAAATTCAGAAGAACAGAACTCCAGACCATTATCAGTTCGCAACCTTTTGATTTTCTTCCCAGTATGATTTTCCACCAAAGTCTTCCACTGCTTAAAACTCTTGAAAGCTTCACTCTTATGCTTCACCATAATCACCCAAGTCATTCTTGAGTAGTCATCAATCATAGACAAGAAATATATATGGCCTCCTAGAGATTCAACACGTGAAGGACCCCAATAATAAGAATGGATGTAATCAAGAGTGTCTTTCGTTCTACGAAGTGTCTTGGGAAACTTGCTGCGATGTAGCTTCCCAAAAACACAGTTTTCACAGAATTCAAGACTAGTGACAGAATCTGCATCCCCCTTTCGACAGAATCTGCATCCACCTTTTTGGGGAAATAGTTTTGCCCAGATCTATTCGGAATAAAATTTAAATATAAATTTAAATATAATTATTAATAGCAAGAATTAATCCTAATTAATTAAAATAATAATTTACCAACATGTAATTTCATGCATATTGACTTGAAGCGAACTACACTAGCTTTCTACTAGTAGTTACCCCGCAAGAGAACGGGTTCACAGTAGTATGGGCAAGTATAGGGACCAAGTATTATCGAACCCAAGGGATGGTGTATATGCGAATAGATCCCTGAAGATCTACGCGTCGTAGTTAATATGAGTGTGTTGTTTTTTGATTTTTTAAAGATTAATTAAAAGACTGAATTAAACTAAGTAAACTAAAATACTAAAGCAATCAAATTAACTAAGGGTTGTGTTCTAATGAGAGATGGTGATGCTTAAGATAGGAATCCCTACGTATACTAACGGAGCAGGTACATAATCAAAATAACTGTGACACAAGAATTAACCTAAGTCTAAGAATGCAAGGTGAAAGCTCAAGATTCTAAACCCTAATACTTTACCCTAACACTCGACTTCACTAATCTACTAACAAGTTAATAGATTGTGCTTAATTAATGAGACCCTAATTTAACTAAGGTGATGCGGTCGTCCTCCTTCGCTAAACTGGTAGATGAATTAACCCTTCCTAAACTCTCTCGTTAAGTCTACTCGTTGTTAAAGAGTGATACGGTCGTCCTCTCTCTAACACCTTTCGAACGAAATTCAAGAGCAAAATCTAGATTAATTTTAAGAATTCATTAACCAAGAGAATTAAAATCTAACGTCACAAGTTACTCTAATTACATACCCACAACCTACTTCTACGAGTTCATCCTACCCTAAGCATACAAGGGTTTTAGCCGGACATGGCTTTAACAGACATAAAAGCAATAGAAGAAACAACGAACATAAACATAATGAATTGAACGAAGAAAATAGGAAACATGAACTAGGGTTTTTAAAAGAAAATAAATCTGAGAACTGAAATTTAATTAACTCAAACGAAGTTTCAAAGTGTTTAAAGAAATCAAACTAACGAAAATAAACTAATAAACGAAAAGAAACTAAGAATTCGTACGAAAAACCTCAACAAAACGTAAACGTAAACTTGCTTCTCTCCTTCCTCTCCAAAAACTAAGTCTAAAAGTTATTTCTAAAGTTCGGGGATCTTTCAAAACGTGTTTGGAAGAGATATATATAGGCAACGGGCCGATTCGTGAACTCGTGGGCCGAAAAATGTAAGTTGGTGAAAAGGCCTTGGAAGCGCTCGAGCAGACCCGCTCGAGCGGGTCGCTCGAGCTGTTGTGGTCGAGCAGATCAGGAGCTCGAGCGGGGCACTCGAGCTCTCTTGGTCGAGCGGATCAGGAGCTCGAGCGGGGCGCTCGAGCTATCTCCCTCAAGCGGCCCAAACGTTCTGTATGTTTTAGGCGCTCGATCTACGTCACTCGAGCGGGGCGCTCGAGTGATGATGCTCGAATGAGTCTTCCTTCCTTTGCAACTAACACTTTTCTTCACACGTACTAATACCAATCGTATTTCTTCGATATCTTCTCATTCGGGCATCCGTTTGAGTCGATTCAAAGTCCTACGAACTCCGTTTTTCATCCTCGATTCACCTATGAGTATCAAAGAGACAAATTCATCAATGTATAGAAATAGTACTCATTTGGCTCTAAAAACTCAATAAATTCGACCAAAACTAGGGCGTTTCTAGCTACGAATCATGATAATTTCACGCCTAATCAACCCCCCCAAACTTACCATATTGATTGTCCCCAAGCAATGAAATAATAAGTCAAGTGAAATTGTTAGGAATGAGTAAAAAAAATCAATCATGCAAGCTAATGAACTCAAGCTTCAAAAGTCAATCACCTGTATACTCACTCACTTTCTTTCATCATACTCATACAACAATAGCAAGAACCATCAAGATCAAACATGGATGTGCACTCAACGATGTGTTTCACTCCCTCACAAGTGTATAACAATGTTTAAGGGCACACTCAATCAATCAATCACTCAAATCAGCAGTCATAGGCTTGTAAGCACTCTCAACTCCGAACATACTCTAGAAATCAATGCCGAATCAAAAAGGACTTTTCTCAAGGTTGTAATGTAGGCTCTTTGGACAGGTGGGATAACAATATGGATAAAGTGACTAATGTGAATGGAGAATAGAAAATCAAACTTTAGCACTTCGAGTTTAGGAACAGACTACCTCCGACATTTTCAATCGACACTCTTTCAATTCCACTTTTCTCAACACTTCAATTTTTTCTTTCTCACTATTTTCACTTTTTTTTCAATCACTTCACTTTTTTTCTTTTTCGCACAACACATGAGCTCATTTTTTTCTTTTGCTCATTCTCAATTTTTTTTCTCTTTTTCCCACATCTCATAACTTCATCACACCTTCTTCTCATATTCACTCAACAAATAACCTTTTCCTTTTTCAACTCAATTTACTCCCTTCACATTCACACTTTCCTATTCTCCACTCAAATTGGGACAAAAAGGCTTAGGAATTGGAATAGTGTTCATATGTGCTAGCAAATAAAATAGGCTTTCGGCTCAAAGGGGCTAACAAGGGATTCAATATCATTGGTAAGGAAAATTTTGGCTAAGTGACTCAATTAAATCAAAGATGGCCTAAAATCATATTCGGCATATCAAACTAGACACAATCAAGAAGCAAGAGCATACACAAGTTCTAGCATCCTCTAAGGTGACGATCCACTCACAAACGAAGAGATTAACTCATGCATCAAAATCTCATAAGGCTCAAATCTCACAGCTTTCACATCCATGCTAGTCCTAGTGAATTCTCACTCTTATCACACAAGTACTAAAAAGAAAAATTCACAAGCATACAAGTTCTTTCTCAAATCAGCTCAAACTCAAACACTCACACAAAAGAATTTCTAACTCACCCTTACAACTCACTCTACTCATCAAATCATACTCAAAGATAGCAATTAACAAGCATAAGATGATTGATAGGCATGAAATATGCAATAGCGAGTCAAATCAAAATCACCCCAAGGAGTATCTCCACAAACCAATAATCAATCAAACTCAACTCAAAAGATAAGGCCGTGCATGCATGTGCAATGTAACAAGAAACATAAAAAACTCCACCCCCCCAAACTTCGACCTTGCTAGAGGTCTAAGTTTGGGGTTGTGGGTTAACTCAACCAAACAATTCAGTTTCTCTCAATAGCTTTGCACACTTCCTTGTCTCAAGTTGGTTCCTTCAATTTGAATAACTCCATGATACCTTTACTCCTTTAGAGACAAGCCTACAAGCAACACACTCAAATACGAGGTTAAACATACGACTCAAAATAACTCCCTAATAACTAAAAAAAACTCAAAGCAAAATAAAAATAATGGGTTGCCTCCCATTCAGCGCTATTTTTAAGGTCCTCATGTCGGACCAAGCTCAAAGGAGCTTATGGGACATCATACTCAAATTTACCTCCCCCACTCTCATAAGAGTGGTGTTTGAACTCCTTTCCTTGATGTCCCACCATCATGAGCCCTTTTGCTCTCTTCTCATTCCCAAGTGTTATGGGTCTCAACTCCTTCTCTCCTTTATCTGGAGGAGTCTTACTAAACAATTTCTTGAATTTTGACTTCTTTTTCTTAACTCCTCCTTTTCCCTCTAACTGGACCACGTCCACTCTTTTCACCTCTTCATCCTTCAACTTCTTCACTTTATCCCTATCAAAATAATCAAGATCATAATGCTCATGGGTTAAATAATCAAGTGAAGGACTAACAAAATCATGAATATGAGAAGGATTAGGGATAGAAGGTGTGTCTTCAACACGAGGATCAATTGCATCCATGCAATACAAGCTCTCATCCTCCATCGGGTGCTTCATGGCTTCATATAGGGAGATCTTCACTTCTTGATCATCAACCTTCAATGTAATCTTCTCATTTGCCACGTCTAGCACCATCCCCGCCGTAGCTAAGAACGGTCTTCCCAAGATCAGGGGCACGTGCTCATCTTCCTCCATCTCTAGCACTACAAAGTCGGCTGGAAAAATGTGATCTCCAACTCTCACTAGGACGTCTTCAACCACACCTTGAGGTCTCGTGATAGACCGATCGGCAAGTTGAAGCGTCATCATTGTGGGTTGAAGTTCTCCACCTTCCAACTTCTTGAAAAGCGACAGGGGCATGAGATTTATGCTCGCCCCTAAATCACATAGCGCTCCTTTCTTGATCCTGTTCCCAATGTCACATAGGATCATGAAACTCCCGGGATCCTTCAGTTTTGGAGGAAGCGCCTTGTGCGCTAATGCACTCACCTCGTGGTTCAGCTGCACCAACTTCGGCTCATCCACTCGCCGTCTTTTCGCGATCAAGTCCTTCAGAAACTTTGCATAATGCGGCATCTGTTCCAAAGCATCATAAAAAGGAATGTTAATGTGAAGTTGTTTAAAAACATCAAGAAATTTTGCAAATTTTTCATCTAGCTTCTTTTTCATGAAGCGCTGTGGATATGGGACGGGTATCACAGATTTGGGTACCCCTCATTCATCTATTTCTGTTTCTTTCACTTTATCCCTTGCTTCCTTTGCCTTTTTCCACTTAGGAACTCTCTCAATCTCCTCACTTTCCTTGCCCTTCTGGGACTCATCCATATCTTTATGCTTCTCAATCCCTTCACTTTCAACCCCCTTCTCAACAGTAACACCTCCATCTTTCTTATGTTCTCTTTCCCCCATCTCAGCTTGAGGCGTCTCAGAATCAGCAGGCATCTGAGGACCTTCATTGTTGGTTCCACTTCTAAGCTGGATCACCTTGCAATGCTCTTTCGAGTTCCCCTCCAGCATGGAAGGATATTTCCCCGGCTCTCTATTCACCATTTTTGCAATCTGGCTCATCTGGAACTCTATAGAAGTGAACCGCCTATTGTTCTCTTGTTGAGTTCTAGTCCACTCAACATTCATCTTCTGGAGCTCTTGATCTCGATGATCGCCTTTCTTATGCAGCTCCTTCATATCGTAATCCAAGGATGACAACCTCTTGCTACCTTCCTCCACTTTCTGAAGGATAGCTCTCAACATCTCCTCGGTTGATGCACTGCCTTCTCCACCCGGAGGCTTTGAACCTGGGTCAACACCCGGAGGAACTGTAATACCCACCTTTGGGTTAGCATATGAGAAATTCTCATTCTTTCTCCATGTGTTCTGAGGAGGTTGCTGGCCTCCTTGAACTCCTTGTGTGTTCCTCCATTGATTTTGAGATGGTTGTGGGCCTGGAGGTTCAAATGGTTGGCCATAAGAAGGCCTTCCATACTGATTTCCACCTTGGTAGACATTCTGATTGTAATATGGACCTCCCATGTAATTGGCTACCTCTTGCTGTCCACTTGGTTGGTCTACTCTCTCATTCTCTGCTGCATGCTCTCCACCTAAATTCTTCCCCAACTCGAGGTTGTTGATCTTCTCCATCATGGCCATCAATAGCCTTCTCGTTCCTTCTCCCTCCTCAACCTGATGCACTCTTTGGAAATCTGCATCCATGTTCCAATCACCGGCATTCGTGACAATGTTGTCCACGATCTCTCTACACCTCTCTATGCCTTGATTCAGGAATGCTCCGCCGCACAGGCGTCTAAATGGTCTTGCCCCGCCTTGTTGGCACCACTATAGAAGAATGCCATAATGTCTCCCTCGTTGTACCCGTGCTGCGGGCACTCGATCAGCATGTTTGAGTATATCTCCCACGCTTGGCGTAAATCCTCTCCAGACTTCTGGCGAAAGGAAGAGATCTCAATTCTCGCTTTAATAGTTCTCGATGGAGGGTAGAATCGCTCGAGGAACAGACGCTCGAGCTCGGCCCAAGTGGTAATACCTCCCCGCGGGAGCGTATTATCGTACCACTCCTTGGCTATTCCCGTCAGTGAGAATGGGAACAGCCTAAGCCTCTTGGCATCTTCAGTCATGCCATTGTAATTGAATGTGGAGGCTATCATGAGAAAGCTCCTCAAGTGTGTATGAGGATTCTCCTTCCCGATCACCCCCTTGAATTGATTCTCGGTGAGTAGCTTTAAAATCCCCGGGGATATCGAGAAGTTGTTCGCCTCAACAGGAGGCAAAGCCACTCCATCATAGTACCGCTGTGGCTGTGCCGCGAACCTGCCCCGAATAGCCATATTATGATCTGCGTTCTGGGGCACAGGCTGAGGAGCAACAGGTGGTGTTGGTACTTGTTGAACTGGAGGTGGTTGGTACACAGGTGGTGGATGATATGGGTATGGTGGATAAGGGTATGGTGGGTATGGATTTGGGTTTTGTGGGTAAGCAGGGTTGTTCAGAGGATTATGAACAAAATTCTGAGCTGGATTGATGACGTTTTGTGCACCCGGGTTTTGGCTCTGACTATCCCCTAACAGATCTTGGTTCTTACTGGTGTTGCCCTCAGTGCCGTCAACCCGGTTCAACCCCTGGTTAAACTCATTCTCGACATCTTCCAACTCATTATTGATGTCCATTGGTTCTTTCCCTAAGTCGGCCGCGTTCATCCTTCTCAAGAAGGCTCGGTTTCTCCTTGCTATCGTCTCAGGATCTGCAGGTAACCTCTCTTCGTTCGTATTGCCTTGTGAGCGTGTTTTCATAAACCTGACACACTAGCAGAAAGATCAAAACGCAACTGCCTAATGAATGGAAATAAAAATAAAAACAGAAAATAAATCACCCACTACTAACTACTAAGCTATCTACAAGTCCTATTCAAAAGCATACAACGCCATCCCCGGCAACGGCGCCATTGACTTGAAGCGAACTACACTAGCTTTCTACTAGTAGTTACCCCGCAAGAGAACGGGTTCACAGTAGTATGGGCAAGTATAGGGACCAAGTATTATCGAACCCAAGGGATGGTGTATATGCGAAAAGATCCCTGAAGATCTACGCGTCGTAGTTAATATGAGTGTGTTGTTTTTGGATTTTTTAAAGATTAATTAAAAGACTGAATTAAACTAAGTAAACTAAAATACTAAAGCAATCAAATTAACTAAGGGTTATGTTATAATGAGAGATGGTGATGCTTAAGATAGGAATCCCTACGTATACTAACGGAGCAGGTACATAATCAAAATAACTGTGACACAAGAATTAACCTAAGTCTAAGAATGCAAGGTGAAAGCTCAAGATTCTAAACCCTAATACTTTACCCTAACACTCGACTTCACTAATCTACTAATAAGTTAATAGATTGTGCTTAATTAATGAGACCCTAATTTAACTAAGGTGATGCGGTCGTCCTCCTTCGCTAAACTGGTAGATGAATTAACCCTTCCTAAACTCTCTCGTTAAGTCTACTCGTTGTTAAAGAGTGATACGGTCGTCCTCTCTCTAACACCTTTCGAACGAAATTCAAGAGCAAAATCTAGATTAATTTTAAGAATTCATTAACCAAGAGAATTAAAATCTAACGTCACAAGTTACTCTAATTACATACCCACAACCTACTTCTACGAGTTCATCCTACCCTAAGCATACAAGGGTTTTAGCCGGGCATGGCTTTAACAGACATAAAAGCAATAGAAGAAACAACGAACATAAACATAATGAATTGAACGAAGAAAATAGGAAACATGAACTAGGGTTTTTAAAAGAAAATAAATCTGAGAACTGAAATTTAATTAACTCAAACGAAGTTTCAAAGTGTTTAAAGAAATCAAACTAATGAAAAGAAACTAATAAACGAAAAGAAACTAAGAATTCGTACGAAAAACCTCAACAAAACGTAAACGTAAACTTGCTTCTCTCCTTCCTCTCCAAAAACTAAGTCTAAAAGTTATTTCTAAAGTTCGGGGATCTTTCAAAACGTGTTTGGAAGAGATATATATAGGCAACGGGCCGATTCGTGAACTCGTGGGCCGAAAAATGTAAGTTGGTGAAAAGGCCTTGGAAGCGCTCGAGCAGACCCGCTCGAGCGGGTCGCTCGAGCTGTTGTGGTTGAGCGGATCAGGAGCTCAAGCGGGGCGCTCGAGCTCTCTTGGTCGAGCGGATCAGGAGCTCGAGCGGGGCGCTCGAGCTATCTCCCTCGAGCGGCCCAAACGTTCTGTATATTTTAGGCGCTCGATCTACGTCACTCGAGCGGGGCGCTCGAGTGATGATGCTCGAATGAGTCTTCCTTCCTTTGCAACTAACATTTTTCTTCACACGTACTAATACCAATCGTATTTCTTCGATATCTTCTCATCCGGGCATCCGTTTGAGTCGATTCAAAGTCCTACGAACTCCATTTTTCGTCCTCGATTCACCTATGAGTATCAAAGAGACAAATTCATCAATGTATAGAAATAGTACTCATTTGGCTCTAAAAACTCAATAAATTCGACCAAAACTAGGGCGTTTCTAGCTACGAATCATGACAATTTCACGCCTAATCACATATAAATTAAATTCACATAAAAATCCTATAGCAGAATATCTAGGAGTTTACGCGGTTATGTACCTCTTGGAGAGACGACCTTTGAGTAGAACGGGACACGCTAATTAATCCTTTCAACCGAAAGACCTTCTCAAGTATGTTTCCCTTTAGCCTTGCTCGTTCACCGGTGGGAAGTGCTTAACAAACAATTTAATAAAACAAGGAATAAGAAAAATGTGTTGCACCTAATTTTTCCAACACATGGAACTGTTAACTGGGGATGAAAGTATCACTCCCTATTTATAATAGGGTGGTGGCCGATTTTTTCATGTGGAAAGGGGGAGAAAAAATCTCTTTCTTGATCTTCAAGAAATCTTGAATATATCTCATATATATTTTTCTCCATAATTAAATATTCCACTAAAATCCTACCTCCTTATTTTATGGTGTAATTTTTGAAAATTATAAGATAAGAACCAAGATTTGGACCTTCTTGAATTTATGAGATAATCTTGTATTCCAAGAATACATATTTTCCATAATATCTTTTCAAGAAAATCAATAAAATATTTTCTCTCTCCTAATGAACAAAAAATTCGAAAATATCTATACAAGAAACCAAGTGGGAGATTTCTTAAATTAATGTGATAATCTTGTATTCCAAGAACACTTATCTTCATTCCATAAAAAATTCAAAGAAAATCTTTCTCCCCTTATTCTTGTATTTTTTGAAAATTGCATGAAAAATGGGCAACAATATTTTTCTTTTATTTTAATCATCTTATTCTTATTGGACTATTATTGGGCTACTTATGGGGCCTTTAGGAGAATTAAGATTAAACCTCCAATGGGCTTCTGAATTTTTAATATTGAGCCACAATATAATCCAGCCCATTAATATTAACTAGTACCACTATTAAATTAATACTGCACTATCCATCTTAATCCATAATACAATAATATGAGCTCCTGATTATTATTTTCCATGTTTAATATTATTTAGTCCATTAATTAATTGAGCTTCTGAATAACTCTAAATTAATTAATATCTTGTGTCTTTGAGTAAAGACAACTCAACATTATTATTCATACCGGAAAAATAATTTCCACTTGCAAGATTTGGTATGATAAAACTTCTGAGCCCACCAAAGGGACAAATCACACAAGACGTACTTGCACACGTTTCTCTATATTAAATCTTAGCAATTGTCGTATAATTAATATTATTGCCCAAAACACAAGGTATCGAAGTCACAATAATTCTCACCCAACATGAATCAAAGCAATACGTATTAATCACACAAAATCCTATTTAAGTGACAAATATTAAGGAATCAACAACCACTGAGATTTAATTCTTCTTCGACTAGCACAGAAGAATTTATTCTCTCTATAGGTCCTCTTAAGCACATACAAAACGTGCTAGTGCAATATCTTGGTCAAGACAGGTCAATCTGAGAACTGCACTTCAACCTTTCATGATGGATTGTTCAATTCCATCTAGGTCATGAAGTTGTACACTTATATACATGGAACTGTTAATGTGATCTTCTATGATCTGGTATCACCATATTAACTACAATGTAACACGTACTATATATTCAACGGTTTGCAATTAATATATATATATATGGGATTTAAACCAAATCCGTCCTCTATCTTTTCACCTTTATCAAAATGGTCCTCTATTTATTTGCTTTATCAGTTTAGTCCTGTATCTATTCAAGTTTTGCCAAAATGATCCTAATTGGCCTAAAAATGTACAAAACCTCACCGTTTTGGTCCTATATTTATTTTCTTTACCAATTTAGTCCTGTATCAATTCACATTTCTCCAATTAGGTCCTAATTGAACGCATAAAACATAAAATACCATATTTTTAGGGGGAAGCCTATGATGTGGTTTTTTTTTTTCAATGTGGCACTAGCGGTGGCCAGCTTTGCATATAGACCCAGTTGTTTAACTAGGTTCACATTTTTTTTCCATTTGACACCGGAAAACTCCTCCACACCGATTCACCTGGGAACATGGTTCTGATAACATAATTAGGGCCCCCGATGGACCTCCACCTCTGCATTGGTATGATATTGTCCACTTTGGAACGAGCTAGCCTGCACAAATTTATTTTTAGGCCTTCCTAAAAATATATCATACTAATGAAGAACTTGTTCATCCTTATAAACCCCAAGAAACTCCCATATTATTTTGATGGGATTTAAACCAAAATCATCATCTATCTTTATAGTCATTTATTTATTGTTTTATCAATTTAGTCCTGTATTTCTTCAAGTTTCGCCGAATTGGTCCTAATTTGGTGAAAAATGATTTTATACTTTATGCGTTCAATTAGGACCTAATTGGAGAATGTGAATTGATACAGGACTAAATTGGTAAAGAAAATAAATATAGGACCAAAACGGTGAGGTTTTGTACATATTTAGGCCAATTAGGATCATTTTGGCGAAACTTGAATAGATACAGGACTAAATTGATAAAGCAAATAAATAGAGGACCATTTTGATAAAGGTGAAAAGATAGAGGACGGATTTGGTTTAAATCCCATATATATATATATATATATATATATATATATATATATATAACATTCATTCGTATTTAAAGCAACAATGATAAAAGATTTATTCTCATAATTAAGTGTTTAATACATAAGTTATACAAAGTAAAAACATACTTTCACGTATAACCTTAACAATTCACCCATGTGTCTAAGTCTCATATGCCATAACTTAGTCATGTCTTCCTTAGGAACCTCAGATGATGCAACAACAATAGAAATAGGTAACGTTGAACCCTGCAGAAAATGCAGGGTCCCCCGCTTCACGCCTTTCAGAACCACATTAGAACCCTTGCAGATATTCAAAGCTCCCCCGTCACCTTTGAATTTGAACCCTTACTGTCTAATAGACTCAATGATATCATATTCTTTGTCATGAGTGGAACATGCCTAACATCGTTCAATGTGCAGAATATACCATCATGTGTCTGTAACTCGATTGTGCCTATTCCAACCACCTTGCAAACAGAAATGTTGGCCATCGAAATATTACCTCCATTTACATGCTCGTACGTTGTGAACTACTCTCTGCACAGACATATATGGTATGATGCCCCAAAATCAAGAACCCACACATAGGTGTGATGTGTTTGTTCATAAAAAATTAGGGGTAAATCATTCTCGGAGTTGGTGTCATCTCCTTTAGCAACAACAGCAATATCGCCTGCTTTCTTTTTCTGTCTCTACTTCTTCTGCGGATAATTGGTTTTGCAATGCCCCAACGCTTTACAGTAGTTACAGATATCATCTGGTTTAGGACCATTGGAACATGATTTCTTCTTGAATTTCTTCTTTCCTAAATTTCCAGGAGCCTTACTCCCACTCGCACTGGCTACTAGCCCAGTGGCCTAATTATATGTACTTGTACCAGCCGGCTTATGGCGCAACTCTCTAGTATGTAGAGACGATCTAACATCTTCCAGAGACACAATGTCTTTCCCAATAATAAAAGTCTGCACAAAATTTTCATACGACAAAGGTAGAGAAACCAACAGAATTAACACAACATCCTCATCATCAACTTTAACATGAATATTACACAAATCTAATAAAATTGTATTTAATTGATCTAAGTTTCTCGATGTAACTGACCTTCGTGCATACCCAAACTGAACAGACAGTGTTTCAGCAGTAGCTTATTGGTTAGCAACTTTGTCATACAGGCTCTCCAATTTCAGTCATAGTCCAGCCGCAGTAGCCTCATCTGCAGCCTCAGTAATGACATCGTCTGCGAGGCACAACATAAACAACGAGTGTGCCTTCTCCTCCAGACTAGTCATCTCCGCCTTATCCATAGCGACAAACTTACCCTTGACATCTTTCGACGCCATCAGTGTTGCCCACAACCCTTGTTGTCTCAACAAGGCTCGCATCTTGATCTGTTATAAACTGAAATTGTTCATCCCCATGAATTTGTCGATTTTAATATTTACCCCGAACATCTTTCTCACCAGATCACGAAAATCCTAATCAGCTCTAGATACCAATTTATTATAACAAGATGCAAGAAAGAATCATAAACGCAAAAGAAAATGACATAGATTTATGTGGTTCACCAACGTTGTGTTGGCTACGTCCACGACCCGAAGAGAGGATCCGTATATTATTATGAGAGGATCCAACCAGCCCAACGCAAGGGGTTCAAGGCATCCCAACAGTAATAATTTTTGGATTTTTTTAAATACAAATGTAATAATGTTTAGTTTGTTATTTTTAAATTTTTGGAAAAAAACTTCCGAAATTTATCAAGTTTTTCGGAAAAAAAAAATCAAACATTTTTTTGTGGAGTATATTAATAAAATATAGGACTGCGTTTAACTTGGACCATTATCTAATTGTTGACCCATATTGGTCGTTTGCTAGCAATCGCATAGGCCCAAGATTAATGGCAAGTCCACGCCTAATTATTGTATCCCCTTAGGGGACTTATCAGACCAATTTGGGCTATTGTGGTGTCTTATCTTAAAAGTAAAAAGAGACAGACGTGTAAAATGCCCAAATTGTTGGACTTGGACTTGTATTAAAAAAAAAGTCACACATCCATTATGAACGAAGAGGAAGAGACTTTCTAATGTTATTTAAGAAGCGTAAGGGTGTGTTTACTTGGGTTGATAAACCCAAATAACTCAATTTATAGGCTTTATTAGTCATTTACTTTTCAAGTTAAAAATTCTGGGTTAACCGGTTGCCCCCGGATAAACCCGTGTTGTTTGGCCAAAATAAACCTTTCCAATTTGACCTGTTTATTTTAACTGTAGTCTTATTAAAGGCTGAATGTCCATTTTGCCCCCAAATAATACATGAATTACGGTCAGTGTTCTTAAAAATGGCCTAGTCGGCCGACTAGTCGGTGGTCAGTCGCTAGTCGTGTAACACCCAAAATTATTATATAAATTATTTATTAAAAGAAGTATTTGATTTTGATGTTAAAAATGAGTAATATTTTTATGTTATTATATTTTAATTTGAATAATAAGGATAGATATATGTGTGTTATGCACAATGTATATATATATATATATATATATATATATATATATATATATATATATATATATATATATATATATATATATATATATATATACTGATATAGTTATATAAATAAATTGAAGTATAGAATTTAGATTTTATATTATATACAAAGAGGATAATCATCTATATTAATTATAATTAATAATAAAAGAAAAAATTCGGTAGAAGATAAGCTTTTATCACAGTATATATATTTTTTTAAATGTAGCTGTTGCAAAATAAGCTTTTTTTAGCCGTGACCATCCATGGTAATTGCATTATTGACCAATCCATTAGCAAATATTCAGTTGAACCTAAACTTCCCTATAAATGGTCAATAATGCTTTCTACTAATTTCTACTAAAAGACTAAAAGTTAGTTTAATTTCACTTAGGGAAAGCATATACAGAATCACAGATATACAGTATACATTAAATACACTTCAATCAATGATATCGTTTACTCTAATCTTTATTTTGCTCCTTAACCACAAACTGTCTCAAGGATCAAAATATTATAACTTTATAAGTTAGGAACCAACTTAGCAAACTAGAAGGTCCAGAACATGATTTAAAGCGTTCTAAAGGGAAGCAAAATGGTTTTCGTTAAGCCAAGCTTATCTGCTGGCCAAAGTTCATCTCCGAAGATTGTATACTACGAAGTACGAACAAGAAAAGAAAAAAAACCAAACATGTTGGCTTGGCTTGGCTTCGGCGGCGACCGGCAGCAGGTGGAAAAGGGCGACGGCAGCGGCAGAGGACAAGCGGCGGCCGGGCAGAAGAGGGGTTAGGGTTTTTTTCCTTTCTTTTCCCCAATTCCCCTCACGTTCGTCTGAGAGAAAAAAAGAGAACCAACTTTATATTTTATTTTTCCAAACTTAAGTTTGATTAAAAAAAAATAACAAAACCGCCTTGACCGATTTGGCCGCCTAGGCGGCGCCTAGAATCGAAAACGCCTAATATGGCCGATTAGGCCCAAATCGCGGCGGCCGCCTAGGCCATTTTTTGCATCCTTGAGTAACTTAGTTTTTTTTTATATTATCTAACCACTAAAGTAAACACCTGATAAAATTTAACTCTATCTCAATTCCTACAAAGTAAACACCTGATAAAAGTTAACCCTCCCTCAATACCCTCAAAGTAAACACCTGATAACATGAGTTAACTTAGGCATGTCTACAAAATTAACTTTATCTATACTGTCTTCCCCTTCAAAGTAAACACACCCTAAGTGTCTTTATTACAAGTGCATCAGTCAATACACTTTAGTTATGTATTTGATTTTAGTTAAATTCTTTTCTTGTATTCTCTTTTAAGAGAGCATTGTGAGAAAAGTGGATATCATGTAGATTGTAATGGTGTAGGACTATTGGACGAGAGAGGAGAAATTTGTGTGATTGTAATTTTTTTTAATGGAGTGATGTTTCTTTTGTTTCTCATGGTTTTTCTCCGGTTTTAAAGTTTTCCATGTTAAACTCTTGTGTTGTGGTTGTTATTTTATTTTTTCGTTTTATTTCTCGTTTGTTTCTATTTCTCTTTATTGTGAACATTGAGTTTCCCAACAATTGGTATCAGAGTTCGGGTCAGATCCTTGATATTCTTAGTACACTTTGTGGTTGCAGCATTATTTGATCGTTCATATCAGAAAAGAAGTCTTGAGAAAGGTACGGGGGTCTCTTGTGAGGTAGTTGTTCAGCAAGGGATTGAGAGACAGTATTTGAAGTACTTCGAGTTCAATAAAATTTGACATAGAGAAATATAGAATAATCACTGAGCTGATACAATCTGGGTGGCATAAGGTGCTCTTGTTCAAGATGAAGCAATTGTGGTTGAATGACTTCTGGGAGGGCCAAGAGCTAGAAGTTGCATCATAAATTTCAGCATAAGTCTTTTTCACATACGGACAAGAAAATTCTCAGAATGGTTGATTTTAAGTGTTATATTCACATGGTGGAGTAGGTGTTCTCAGTTTGAGAATTATAGTTCTCTTGTTTGAGGGTCATAATTGTGGGTGAAAACAATGAAGTTATTTTATTTAACCAAGGAAGTTGTTGGACTTGGACTTGTGTTAAAATAAAAGAATGATGTTTATCCCACGTCGGTTGTGAAAAATGGGGAAGAGACTTCCTAATGCTATTTAAGAAGCGTAGGCATTTTTGTTACAAGTGCATCAGTCAATACACTTTAGTTTTGTATTTGATTCTAGTAAAATTATTTTCTTGTATTCTCCTTTAATAGAGGGCCACGAGAAAGATGAGGATCAAGTAGACTTGTAATAGTGTAAGGATATTGGGCGAGAGAGAAGGAATATGTGTGATTATAAGAATTTTTCATAAAATGATGTTTCTTTCGTACTCCGTGAATTTTCTCTGATTCAGAAGTTTTTCACGTTAAATTCTTGTGATGTGATTATTGTTTTGTATCTTCATTTTAATTCTCGTTTGTTGCCATTTTTCCTTGTTGTGAACGGGAACTAAATTTCCCAACATAAATACCATTTGGTATTTAAATGCAAAACCTTTGCCTCATTCCCATACTTGTCTCCAATTTCAACCGCAACTTCACCCAACATTGGCAACTATGTCGCTTCACAGCTCTTGTCGGAGGAAAAAATACTAGTATTTATTTTCTACTATTCACTCTTATGTCCTATTCTCTACTAACTATGATGGGTTCAATAAGGCTCCAGAAAGGATATATGTAAATTTGCTTAGCTATCAAGAAACAAGCCATTAAGGCACAAATGGGCTAACAATGGTCAAAATGTTCTTTGGTGAGAAATTTTTTGTTCAAGTGACTTTTTCTTTTTGACAAAAAGGACCTTTTATCATTTTGAAACAAATTCCTCAAGTCAAGTTATTAAGCAAGACCATGAGCAAGTTCTAGTGCACAATTTTTCAAAATGACCACACTATCAAAGGAAAATAATTTAAAAATGAAACCGTTGAAGCTCAAAAGCTTGCAGGTATATTGATTGTGGTTTATATCCTTTCTCATACTCATTTCTTCTTAAAATCCAATTTACAAGTTTAACCACTTGCAAGATCCATCAAACACTAAATCAAGAAATCCTCACACACCACAAGCTAACAAAAGAAAATACATTCATCAAAAATCACCATTCTCGTGCAAATTCAAAGAGCATCTTGGTGCAAAATGAAATTTAAATAATAAAAAAAACTTCCCCATAACTTCGATATTGTATGCAATTCAAAGTTTGGACTCATGATATGACCATCAAAATATGCAATCAAGCTCAACTTGCTCACTATCCTATATTCTTCATACATTTAATCATTCCATAATTAAGCACAAAACTCACTACCAAATCTCAATGCATTAATAAAAAACTTCACAATGATTCGTGCGCCAATGTAACAAAAATGAATGCTCCCCAAAACTTAGACTTTGCTAAGCAAGTCTAAGTTTGAGTCTGGTGTCAATAGTACCTCACTTATTGCACTAAGCTAGTTTTTCTTCCTCGTCATTCCTCTTTTTACAATTGACGAGAGAAGAATCAACGACAAAGACTATATAAGGTGGAGATAGAAACAGTGGAGAGAATTTAAACAACGAAGTGAAGCAAACATGGAAAATAAAAAATTGTAAGACCAAGAAGAAGAATGAAATAGTTAGATTCATACATGTGATAAATGGAAGCGACACAAATGGTGATTCAAGGCGGTGGCAAGCTCAATCAAGTGGCGCTAGGAAAAGAGGGGGGTGGGGAGTGAGAATTTCATCTCATCTAAAAGTCCGGACTTGTAGAGATGCGAAATTAATTCATTTAATTTATTTTCATTACACTCTCTTCCACTCATGGGCAAGACTCAACTTTTCTCTTTGGGGAGACCCAATGAGTGCACAATTTATATGGGTGAAGTTGCTCTCAGCGGGAATCGAACATAGGATCTTTGTCTGGGCGTAAACCTTTTTACTCTGATACCATGAACGAATTTCATTTCGTCTAAAAGTCTAAACTTGTAGGGAAATGTGGAATCAATTCATATAATGTATTTTCCTTACAGAAAAGTATAAACCTAGCAGAAAGGGGATTTGCCAAGATCAGCGTGGCGAGAAGTGAAGACTAGAAATTAGCGTGATTAGGGTAATAAGTATTTAAGTAACCCTTAAACATACATTAGCGACCAAGATCATTTATCAAAAAGATATAGGATGTAGATTTTGAAATAGAAGGGTGTGGCTTTGTCCCATACTCTTCCAAGTGTTTCTCTTTTTAGTGTGTTATTAAGGTTAGTATTTATCTTACTTCTGTTACTCTAGCTACATTGTATAAACAGGATTTCAAACCTAAATTCACACATAATCCACCCATCAAATGCAATGATCCATATTCCATGATTACCAAAGATCGTCAGTTTTTTGGATAATTTTACAAGTTACTCACTGCATATTAATTATGACATAAAAGATTTTTTTTAAAGAGAACTATGTTTACTAGATACAGTAGGTAAATAAATTAAGTATTTAAAATACATATATACGAGGAAGGTACAGGGCGGGTCCACCTAATACCAGGACTCGTCCCAAACCCGACGGATCCAAGTTTAACCGGGACCAAACTCGTCTTTGGACCCATTTGACCGGGATTTTACCCATCCCATACGAGCTGGGTTTGTGGCGGGTAAGGGATCGCCCCATTGTCATCCTCATTCGGGCATAAAAGTCAAAAGACATTAGAAAAAGGTAAAAATACGGAGTATTTAAATGAAATAAAGAGTGACTTTTAGCAGAAACTGCAATCTTTTTTCAAGTATCTCCTACATCAAATTTTCATTTGCTTAATCATTTCCACATTTCAATAACATGACTAGATAGAAACTATATATTGATTCTTATACATAAAGTCCCTCGAGATGAAACTTGTCTTTTGAAATGGGAGAATGAGAGAATTGGTAATGACATTTTAAAAAACTGATATCTATCATGTGTAAATATTAATTAAATTAATAAAGAATAAAGTATATTTTACTTAGGAGGTGCTTGGTTAGCAACTCTTCAATGGTAATGAGAATGAAAATTATTTTTCATTTATGCCCCCATAATAAAAATCATATGTTGGGGAAAAAATTGTTACAATTGTGACTCCATTGCTAGTGACATGCCCCAATTTTGGAATAGAAATAGAAAACAAATGGTTGTTGGTGGAGGAATGGGGGATTGATTGAGGAGGATGATTGTAGGAAGAGAACGGGATAATTAAAATGAAGTAGTGATTACCTTTATTTAGGAGAGGTGGTAGTGATTTTGCTCTCATTAACCATCATAATTACACTAGTTTTCAATTTCATTCTCATTACCATTGAAGAGTGGCTAACCAAGCGCCCCCTTAATAGTTCTATTGGGATGGGCCATCAAATTTCCGTCAATTTTTTATCTTGAGGGACATTGTGAAACAAAAATTTAATTATTTAAGGATTTTTTAAAACAAACCAATAATTTAAGGACCTTTTGAAAAAAAAAAGTTAATTGTTTAGGAACCTTGTGAAATAATAATTAAAAGTTCAAGAACCTTTTAAAATAAACAAATAATTTAACGACCCATCGAAACAAAATTAATATATAGTTTAAAAACCTAAATATGCATTTTGTCTTAAATAAATGTAGGGAAGAAGAATTAGGTATAGAAACATAAAGAAAAAAACGTCCTTCCTTCCACGATAAATTAAGTGCCTAGTTTGACCATGCAAATGACAGGAGCCTAGTCTGCTACATGATTAAAAAATAATATGTATCTAATTAATCATGGCCTGCAGCTAACTTGATACTAATCTCATTCGCAACATATTTCACTTAAACATGCATGATTATTTTTGGAAATTTTTATTTAAAAATACCACGAAAATTTGCAAAAGAATATGTATTAGACAATATCATACCAGACTTCAGTATGATATGTATTTTTTATATTATAATTAACTAAATTGACATGTCTTGATAAGTTAATTAGTTGTCTGATGTTTTTATAATCATAATTTTGTCCAACCAAAGGGATAAAAACAGTTGTCTGATTTTATTCTAAAGGTTTTTTCTAACCAAAGGAAAAAAGAGGTAAGTGTTAGTTATAAAAAGTAGACGCGTTTAATTGATTCAAATGAAATAAACTTTAATTTATTATTTGTTTAGATTGAATTATATTACATCAGCAATTGAGTTTGAACGAGTAAACATCTAGATGATCACTTTGTCAAAAGCTAACCGTTTTTAATTTCTAAGTTTAGTATATTTAATATTCTATTATATTCTCAATATACTTCATTGAATGAGCATTATATAATTTATTTTTATACATCCGCAGACATATGCAAAATTTTGCTTATACATATAAAGTTAATAGGGTAAGTTCCCTGTACATCAGTTTTTATTGTACAATTTTAAAAACGATATCAATTTTTTTTATTATATATTATTATTATTATTATAAAAGTAATATTTTTAATAAATACATAAATATATACTGTTAAAATATCACACATGATAAAACTGACTCACAATATACATTTCCAAATTGATAAATATCACGCTCTAAGTATAGTCTAAAACAGTAAATTATTGCAACTAAACGAGAAAAATTATAGGATTCCAGAACGATTACCGCCCTGTGATCAATTTTTTTTTTTTTTTATTAAACTAGGATTTTGAAAAATCATGCCATGAATGTCTTAAAATGGACGGTCGACTTTACGTCAATTTTGGACGAAAGGCCAAATTTACAATGTCTTATAGATGATTTGTATTTTACTTTGATATCAGATATTTTTATTTATTTATCTGAATATACTTATAAGCGATAATTCTTAATTATATGTACAAATTGCACCCCATGCAATTAATTTTTCTTATAATTTGTAATATCAGTGAACAGTGATGATCTACATACGTTAGATCGGGGTAGAATCGGATGTGATTTTTGCGTATTTGTACATAAACGATTATATGAGTACAAGTACGGGAGTTTAATGTGTATTTCTTGTATATTTTAGGATCATTTACACGTAATTGTTCGGTAATTCCAAAAGGATTAAACAGTCACTAATCTACGTGATTAGATCGAATCATCAACAATCACATCACTTATCAAGCAATATCGATATCCTTGAACATTTATTTACACAAATGGACGTGTTGTGTATGAAAACTGTTGTAGAATTATTTTATAAGGATGGTGATATTATTTGATAAGTATTGTGGCCTTACAAATTAAAAGAAATTGCACAGTGCAATTGAAGTCGTACAAGTATTACTAGTATTTTTTTATTTAATTGATGTCACATAATTAAAGATGAATATTTTACAACGCCTAAGAAATGGAGAATGCGACAGGACGGTGCGGAGCAAATCAAATTCAACGTAACATATTTAAATTAATAAAATTTTATATTGTAACATAATATTCGATGAAAGCATTAGTTTCACACAATAAAATCAAACATTGTCTTGTTATACATATTTTCAAAATAAAACTATTAGCCTATGTTTTTAGAAGAAAGTTGTATGAACTAGACCCACCCGCCAAAGGAAATTAAAAAAGAAAAAAGGATGGAATTCGAACTGGATCAGACCCAATATCTAATGGGTTTGGTCCATTAAAGTCCTTATAATTCTATTTGTATTATAAAATTTTGAATGAAGACTATACTTAGAAAATTAGCTAGGCTACTAGCCTACTACATATAAATTAACTATTTAGTATATCATCTCTAAACATAATTAGTTTCAGTTTAACAGTACATAAGTGTTTATAAAAATACATATTTTTTTTTCTAAAATATGTCATTTAGTTTTGAAGAAAATCACCGAAGTGAAAGTGTCATAAGAACTTTAGGTTCGACAAATTACCTTCTTAATTTTTCTGGATAAATCTAAAAAAAATAGTAATAATATTGAGTTATAGGTGAAGAAATTCATCTATAATCTTCAAATTCATTCAACTCATGTCTTACGCAATGTAAAATACATAACTACGTTTACATGAAACTTTTTCTAATTATTTTATATACTATTGAGACAAAAAGATAAGATAGCACTTCTAAATTTCTAAATAGAAGTACTAATGAAACCGATATTTACTGTAGAGTCTAGCCTAGTCTACGTTTTACTTTTAACCATTGTTAATATTGTTCAATGCACGTTTTTTTTTTTTAAATTATAATTATTCAACACGCTTTTACGCACCTATATCTATATATAGTGGTAGATTGATGTCCGATATGTCACACCAATTTCCACCGCCAATCAAATAGAATAAATTAGAAGCAGAGAAGGGGAGACCTGTTTGAACACAAATATTAGTGCAAAATGGGTAAGGGTATGTCATTGATAGGGTGGTTGATGGCAGCGGCGATTCTTGTGAGTGGTGGCGCCGCCGACACTTACACCGTGGGAGATGGTATGGGATGGACTATTCCTCCTGGTGGGGAGGTAGCATACACAACATGGGCTGCCGGAAAAGATTTTGATCTTGGAGACACCATAAGTAAGTCTATTTATATATGTTTAATATCTAAATACTTCACGTCACGTTTCAAATAAAGCTCCTATAGTGTTTCATTCATTATTTTATATAAACTTACACATTTTAATCAAAATTGTGTTTCATTCTCGTATCCAATTTCATGGAGCAGCATGCACTAATTTTAAATTCACATGCTCATCACATTTTAATTAAAGCTAGTGTTGTATTTTATTAATTAACTTGTGACAAGTTTTACTTTTGTGGCCACGATATAATGATTCTACCTCTTCTAAATATTGTATATATGTTACAAAATAATCTTTATTTTCTGGGTCTTGATTGAATTTTGTGCTTAGTTTCATTGGTACAATTATATATTAATGTTGTTATATTATTATTGTATGTATTGTGCCAATTAAGTATAAATTCAGATATGATAATTAATATTATTTGATACGGTGTAAATAAAGGTAAAATGATTACTGCCTTTTTTCTTTTTTTTTCAATATTCCTTATGTTATATTTAAAAATAAAATAAATGTATAAATTTAAATTTTATAGAGTGTCAAAATACTAAAAATGTCAAAGAAATGGCCTAGAGTCAAAATAGTGACAAACGTTAATAAATAATAATTTTCTTTTTTAGTTCTAACCGATATTTTATTTCACCGGTTTAGCTGAACGGTTCAATAAAACACCGATTTGAACCTTCTTGGCATGACCTCTCTGTGTGAAATTAATTATAATTAGTTCCAAATTAGGTTCATCGGGAAAACAACAAAAAAATTAAGGATCATCGTGGACCTAGTTCAATTTTTCAATATTTCACGTATATATTACGTAACGAATACTCTACATATTATATAGTTCAATTTTTTTGTTCCATTAAAGTTCAAGTCTCATCCCACAAATTGAAGGGTGCAATTAAGGTGCTGAATTTTTTCGTCTCCATTACATATCATATCATATCATTAAACTAATCGTATATTCTTGTTTAATTTAAAAAAAAATAAAAAAAATTGCAGTATTCAACTGGAGAGGAACACACAACGTTGTCCAAGTGACAAAGGATGGATACGATAACTGCAGTGCGACGAACATGGGATTAGGCCCCATCCAAACAAGCAGCCCATATAACTTTATCCTCAACACCACCGCTCCTCACTACTTCATCTGCACCGTCGGCGACCACTGCCGCCTCGGGCAGAAGGTCACCATCCAAGCCGGAGCCGATTCCCCCGACAACGACGTTCCTCCCTCCTCCTCCGCCTCGTCCCTGACCACCGCCTTGCCCGTTTTCTTCCTGGCCACCGCAACACTTTTGATTTAATCAATTCATGTTTACGTATGTATACTTGTTGTTAGTAGTATTATTTATTTTTGAATAAACACCTATGTCATTGTCATGGGTTGATTGTATTGATGTAGTTAATTTTGTTATTTTTATAGATTTGTCTTTTGATTACTTTGTAATTAAGACAGTCCGATCCCTAGGGCTATTTTTCAGTAAAGATTGATGTCGTCTCACGAAATAATTTCACTAAACTCATTAAACTATTATTGACTTTGCGTTTATATTGCTATAAAAAAAAAATTCACTAATATAAATTACGACAAATTCTAGCTAGGGTGCATGCAAGTGCATATTATGCACTTAGAATTTGATCTCAATTTAAAATTAATTTTAACTTTTCGTCGATTTGGGAACAAACCGGGTCGCAAATGGGTCGGGCGCGCTTCGTACCAATACCCCAACTTAAAATTACCAATACCCAAGTTATATCACCAATACCCCAACTTATAATCACCCCCGACTTAATCACCAATACCCCAAGTTATAATCACCAATACCTCAAAAATTACTCAATAATGCTCAAGATCATTAGTTTCTTTTTTCTCTAGTAAATCTCTTTTGAGCGGTTTTCAGGTACACAAACTAACGCTTTTCTTCCTTTTCCCCTCATTAAGATAGACCTCACTGAGTATGCAATTGCAACCTACACTAGAATTCGAACATGCGACTGTACAGTACAAATGAATTTCTTCAGATTCTAGTATAAACATGTTGGAAAAAATTAGATAAATGTGGTGTGTAGACAAAGATGACTATGCATGACACGGACTAATACGAAAGTCGAGGCACGAGTTTAACTCGTTCTCCGCAAGACGATATTGCCCCGTACCCAGGTGCAATACGGTTCCATGGCAATCGCCCCCAAGATACAACGACTTTAAAGTCTTCCACACGCTGTACTACGAAATGGAAGCTATCGGCGAACGGACTCGGGTATCGGGAACTTTCTTGACACGACTCTAATGCATAACTAAAACTCTAGTATGCATATGCACTTGATATAATTTATATGAAATCGATTTCTAAATGACTTAAACACTTTGTTTCCAAGTTTTTCAAATGACAAATGTGGGGGGTCTATTTATAGATTTCCAAGGGTCGTTAGGTAATAGTTGCGACTCTTCACTATAACCCTTATTCTCCAAAAGTCATAACTCTTGGAAATAATTCAATATTCACCAAAAGGTATATCTCTTAAAGATATAACCTTTGGAATAGTTTTTAAAGACACGACACTTCATGTCTATAAGACACAATCCTTCACTATTACCTTTATAAATACATTCATTAATGTATTTATCCACATATTAAATGACATTAATTTCTCATTCACCCGAAAATTGGTTTTGAGAAATCGAACCAACCAAATCCAATTACGCAAAATGGATATTTAAATTGTCACTTAATATTTAATCAAATATGGTCAAAACCATATTTTCCAACAATCCCCCACATGAATGAAATTAATGCATGTGACACCCTAAGAAAGTTCCGACGAACCATTACTGCATCGGGATAGGTAGCTTCAGGCTTTGAACCTTCCCTAGTGAGATGCCATCGGATTTACTCGCCACTCAGTGAACACGATGTCTTGAACTGGTCGGCTTTTTGTGTAAACTAAGATAATGACATTCACACAATAACGACTCTAATACCTTTTTGGTTCTCACGTTGTTGTCCATTTTGGCCCTGGACCATATCTTGGATTCATAAGCGTGTACTGAATTTCTCTCAGTTAGAAGCGGCCTCACTTCAATGCTTATATAGGTGATCTCCTATCAAGGGTAACCTGCAATACCCCACCCTTGGGATATAGGAATCATTAAAAGCTGTTAAGCTTAACCTTACCACACGTCAGCAGGTTTTATGCACCTGAAGAGGTACATGTTTGCACTTGAAGGGATTCGAGAATACGTTGCAAAAGTTTTTCAAGTGCACATTTGAGTGTTTCATAACTTAGTTGTCTCGTTGAACTAAGTTCTTGGGATCCTCCAGTCATCATGGACGAGTTTCCGCTATGAACACCCTTTTATGTGTGGGTCTTAACCTCATTCCCCTTACCCATAATCCTCTAAAACATCTCAATTTTAACCGGCCGAGTTTCGTCAAAAAATGCAATCACCATTGCATATTTGTTTAGAGGATTTTGTGACACTTCTCCCCCACATTTTCACTGATGGGTTTGGAGTTTGTGTCAAAATATCCAATACAATTTTTGTGTATCCTTTCAACACATTTGGATATTTCAATACAAAATTCCACGCAGGAATTTATGATTTGTTCCACTAACATTGATAAGCACACTGCCAGTGCTTCAATCTTTAAAGTCACCCCCACACTTCGAGATAATTACAGGATCATTTTATCCTCACATTTTACGCAAATTTATCTCCTTGTGTGGTGACTATGAACGAAATTGAACAAATCCATGTGTGGAAACTTTTCCACTAGCCTCTTTGGCCACAGCCTCTTGGTTTTCCATTTAGCTTCAAGGTCACGCCTTAGCTAAACCGCCTCACATTCCGCATGTATATCATGGAGAGACCTCTTTTCCCTCACATTCGAATGTATTTGTGGCAAGAATTTAACTCCCATATTCGTTCGAATTGTCCATCCTTTTCATTTAATATTTCATCAAATATTAATTTGGACACAATCCCGAAACAAATTGGAAAACCAAATGTTTGGAGTTACTTTCCAAGTCCAAAATTTAATCATGGTTGTTACCAAATTAAATTCAATTTTTCAGTGTGGCCGTAATTGCCACCTTTGACTCTCAATAATTCTCCATTAAATTGTACGAGTCAAGTTCTTGTGAAGTAAATTCACACCGCTTGTGCTCTCTAGCACAATTTCAAATGAGGCCCTAATTGCCACCATTTATTCGCGAGAATTTCTCAAGCGAATTATACGACTTAAATCTTTTGGACTAAATCAAAATCACAATTTGTACTCTTAAGCACAAAAATTATTTATCCCCAAATCAAAATTTTAATTTGATATCAAGAGGATCAAATTTATGGAATAATTATAATACCTCTAGTATTAAAATAATTTATTCCATATAATTCCGAAATCATTTCAGGTTAATTAAGCTCAAAAGCCTAATTAAATTGCTTGGATCGACATTCTTGTTCATATGTCCAATCAAAAGGCCAAATGATATTGGGTTCATACCATATTAATATGGTATTCCCAGTTTACTTATTATATACCACATGTAGGCCCATAACTCGACTTGATAGTGGCAGCCCAACCCATTATCATTTCAGCCCATTATCAATTAGAATCACTTTGTATCCCACATTCCATCTAGTGGGAAAAAAGGAGAATTCTTTTTCTCCTCCTCTGGTTCACGCTGAACCATCGCTATTCGCCAGGATCAGACGTATCATCTCAAAACCAGAACCACTATTTCGAAACAGTGCGTCTCTTCTGGGTTTTGATCACACGGCTCAGATTCCTTTCATCGTTCCAGATTAAATTTCACTGCATTCGCTCCGAGCCTCCGACCATTCTTCTCCATCGAAGAAATCTGTAACAATGGCTCAAATTTTAGTACGATGGCGAATCGCGGTACTGAGAACCGCATGACCTCTCCGCCAATTACTCGCGTCCGCCCAGATTTGCCGAATCTTGGAACGGTACACGGCTTCGGACGCGTGCGGCTCAATGCTCATAACCGATTGACCGCCTCAACGCATCGCACACAGACCACCGTCTGGACGAACCTGCCGTATTGCGGGACTGTCACGGCTCCGTCTATGTATTCTATTGCAACGCCGCCAAACGTTTCTCATGAACTCGTTATTATTCCACCGCATTTCTCTGCACTCCAAGTGTTTGTAGAAATGCTTGAAACCCCAAATCATAGTGCTTTCCGCTTGTATCCATAATATAAGAGTTCAAGCTACACAATGATAAAATTGCATCAAGCCTGTTAGTTAAATCATGTGTGTAATAAGGAAATATTTAGAAAGACACAAGCTTTAGAATTAAACTTCCCCGACAAACCGAATGATGTTCACTAGAGTAGCATACTTCATAGTACATCTTCGAAAACACACGAAATATCGTCTTACGAATGTTGGAAAAAATTAGATAAATGTGGTGTGTGTAGACAAAGATGACTAATACGAAAGTCGAGGCACGAGTTTCACTATTCACCAAAAGGTAGACATAACCTTTGGAATAGTTTTTAAAGACACGACACTTCATGTCTATAAGTCACAATCCTTCACTATTACCTTTATAAATACATTCATTAATGTATTTATCCACATATTAAATGACATTAATTTCTCATTCACCCGAAAATTGGTTTTGAGAAATCGAACCAACCAAATTCATTTACGCAAAATGGATAATTAAATTGTCACTTAATATTTAATCAAATATGGTCAAAACCATATTTTCCAACAAAACATACAAGGACGTGAAAATTACCACCAAAAGCAATAGATAAACAAATTCCAAAGTTGCAGAAGCAATATGATCATAAGTTCATAACCAAATTCCAATGAAGCAATATAAACACTTAATTTGATTTCAGAAACTAAAGTTACAGAAGCAAAGCAATCAAACAAAAATCCATCATCAGGCGAAGGCGATTTTGGAGGCGGTGATGCCTGGGTGTGGCGGCGGCGATCGTGGAGGCAGTAATGCCTGGGTGTGGCGGATTTCCGGTGGTCAGCGTGTCTTTGAAAAGGTGGATTGAGAGAGAAATAACGACAGAAGAGAACATTAGTAGCGACCCGTGAATTTTTATTGGGTCATAAACTGGGTCAAATATTTTAATTGAATATTAAAATCCAAGTGCATAGTATGCACCGAAATGCACCCTAAAATCATTCTATAAACTAATAAACTAATTATATGTACGTGCGTATACTTTGCAATATTAGCACATAAATTATTAAACTAATTTTCTGGCTAATTTTTTTTTGGATTTTAAACTGTGTTGTGCACGTGTGTTTTTCAAGAGGTATTTTCATTATAAATAATCCAAGTGTATTGAGAATTGTACTAAACCTACAAAATTATCGGTGAAATGTCATTTAAACCATCAAACTATCAGTGAAATTGCATTTAAACTATCAAACTATTTTTTTTCATCAATCTACACAAGCTATAGTTTTTTTTTTTTTACAAGTTAACCATATATGGTAATTATAAAGAACAATAAAAATGGCAACACTGACAAGATTTATTAACATTGAACAAAATAAAATAAACATTAACATTTAACATGGATCATATCATAAACATTAATATTAAATAAAAGACTCATTTGTGCTGGGTATTTTGGATATTTGATGTTTTTTTGTGTTTTTTGCCTTTTTTTAAATAAGTTGTTGTGTTTTTATTAGGTACCTAATAAATATAAATAAACTAATTCTACACCTCTCGAATTTTTTTATGAGATTAAATTCTTTCATTTTATCAGAGCCTTTAACTCACGCTCATGTCTTGAGTTCAAATCTCACTAAAAAGACTACACTCGTATTTAATTGTTTATTCATCAAACTATCAAACTATCAAACTATTGCATTTAAACTAGGGTTTTTCTACGGTCAGGAAGGGTTTCGCCTTTCCTGACATCAGTAAACCCTTTCAACACCATTAGATCTTCGATCTAACGTATAATATTTTTTTATTAATAATTGCACTTTGCATTAGAGCGTTTGCACTCTGCATATTGCAATTGCACTGCATCGCCCTACTAATAAATTAAATTAATAATTATAAAAGGACAATAATATCCTTTAATTTAAATATTAATTATACAACTACATATATTACAAATTCTTTTTGTATTTAAATACAACTTAACCAAAATTAAAAATAAAATATTTATACGACTTCTTCAAAAATCTAATGAATATTCTATTCTAATTCTTGAAAATATTTTTAGTTACGGATCCTATGAACCCTAATTCTTCAAACAAGCTCTCTGAAAAGAAAGAATCTATGAACCTATGCTTATCCTGATGAACCCTAATTATTCAAACAAGCTTTCTTCAAACAAGTTTTAATTCTTCATGAATATAATGAATTTATTCTAATCCTAAAGAACCCTAAGATCTATAAACCCCAAAAAGCTTTCTGGAAAAGAAAAAAATAATGGAGCTCTTAATCGTATGCAGCTTAATTCTTAACAATGGATGACTTACTATGGGACTCAAAATTAATGATCGTATTGGGTGAATCTTGATTCCAACAAAGGTGAGTGAATTTCTTTACTGCAGTCCTTTTAAAATCATTGAAATTTCCACTCAATCCTTTTTAAATCATTGAAATACAAGGAGGAATCATCGAATATTAAACACAAAGTGGAATCCTCAAACTTATAAATTCATAAAATATGTTTAATGAAAAGAAATATATATATATATAAGGGTAATTTAGTAATTCTCTATAATATTTTTTAAAAATATTAATTAATTTATTCATGGCGAAACTATATCACTCTGGGCGAAATTACACGACGTGTCAATTGTTTATTGGTTTACTTACGTCAGGAAGGGCAAAACTCTTTATGACAGTAGAAAAGCCCATCCTATCATCTAATCAAGCATATCAAGTTCCTAACCTTCATTCTTCGTCGTTCATTTGTTCTTCAAATTTTCAATTCCTCTATGATTGTCGCTCCAATCCAAGATCTCCGCTCCATCCTCTTCGATAATAGATTAATATCAGTTTTCTCCACTTGATCCCACACATATCGAAGACGATCGCGACGGCGAGGATATGGGGCGGAACTGCCTAAAGTCGTTTCCTCTAGGTGAGTGTGCTCTGCTTCAATATTCACTATCTTCTTGTTCTCGATTCTTTCTCCTATCTATTATTCTCCATTATTCTTTGTGTATCATAAAAAAAAACCCCTAATTTTTCAAGAAAATGTATTGCAAAATGAAAGTCACGGCGAAGGCCCAGATTGACGACATTGAGTACTTATTTTTCTTAGCTCCTCTGCTTATTTCGCCACTACCAACGCCGTCCAATTTGAATTAGGCGATCGAGCCCTAGACTTTTACAGGGTATTTTGAATTATTTTCGAGTTATTTATGTAATTTTACCATGTGTGTTTTGTTGGTTAATCTCTGATTTCATGTTTGGTTACCAAAAGTTTTCTTGTCTTGAAATGGGGTATATTAGTTTGATAGACATGTTATTGCAATTTGTGATAAAAGATAGACTTGAATTGCTAGTTTATTAATATGGAATAAGTAGTTTATTGTGTGTAGTGGTCCTGATACTCTAAGGAATGTTGTGTTTCATGATATGGCTAGGACTAGAATATGAGAGAGGACATTTTTCATTTTGGAGTCTTCTGATTTTATTGACGTATTGACTCCTTTGGGATATTGATATAACCATTTTTTTTGTCTGTGTGATGTTTGATTTATCTGAAGGGAAATATAAGAACATAGGATATTAATATAGGCAATATATTACATGTATTAGATTAAGTGTTGTTTTGACAAATCTTAGATAAAACATCCCCTTTAATACCTTTACAAGAGAAGTATACACTATTACTGGAAAATGTCTGTGACCTCATGAAGGGGTACATACATGCAGCGATACATGAACCGTGGATCTTTATTTTTATGCCAATTTTTTTAATATATGATGTTTTCTGATAATTTTAGTTGATTCTTTTCTAAACTTTGTCGTCATAGTCGAAATTTTACTTTACTACTCTACTACACATGTATTCTACGTGATTGTTTAATTATTTTTGGTGTTATTCCATGGCTATCAAATGATTTAGGCATAAGGGTCCCCCCCCCCCCCCCCCTCTCTTTATTTGTCTATATGCTTGTTCAAAGAGATTTGTTTACAAGCTTCGATTTATATTTATATTTTTAGTGTTACATATAATACTCCAATAAGGTAGTAGTTTGGTTGCATTATTCATTTATGGTGATCATTAGTTTGATAATGTTTATAGCTTATAGTAAAAGGTGCATTTAGTCTTAGATGATTGGATAGTTTAACATGACTTATAACCACCAGGTATATTAATTACATACTCCCGATAACCGATAATCGCAAATATTTGTTTACCATTCTCCTCCATTTTTACTTCATTTGATTGCACATCGCGCTCGGGAATTCTTGATAATGGTTATGCAATCATGCCAATAGAGCCAGTTACATTATTATTGCATCATTTTCCCATTCAGTGATCGATAAAAAGAGGTAGTCGTTTAATGGTTTATGCGTACAACACCTTACTTTCGACACATGTCTTCACATTTTGCATGCTATATGCTATTTCCACCCATCTTATTCTCTTTTAAGTTACTAATCAAAGTTTTGGATTAATGTTTTCTTCCATCCTGTTTCTCATCCAGCAGGGATTGATTCAATGATATTGTTGGTCTGTTTTAATTGCCTCTTGGTTGACGACGGGCTGCCATTTCAATACGGTACTCTGTATTTGTTGTCACAAAAGAGTGAAGCAAAATTTTTTCTTTTATTTTTTAAAAATCTGTCATTTTTTTTTTCAATTATGGGATCCCTTTAAAACTTAAAATTTGGACCCAAATTGAAAAAAAATAGTGATTAAATTAATATTAGTTGTAAATTCACCATTGGCGATGATATGGTTAGTGTTTTGCAATTTACATTTTCTTTCGTATTTTTGCAAGCAAATAGTCCACATTTTCTCTTTTTTAGGAGAGCTTTTATCATTTTTGATAGATAGTTCACACCTTTTGTCAATCTCTTATTTTTCTTTGGGGTGGGGGGGTGGGGGGGTGTATTTTATGTATGACATGAGAAACAGTGATTATGGTTAGACGTTTAGAGGGGTGTTGCAAATCTTTGTTTACCATTCTCCACAATTTTTACTTCTTTTGATTGCACATCACGCTTGAGAATTTTTGGTAGTGGTTGTGCAATCATATCAATAGAGTCGATTACAATATTCTTGAGTCGATTTTCTGTTCAGAAAATGATACAAAAAGGTGACCGTTTAATGGTTTTTGTGTGCAGCAGAACCTTACTTTTGACAAATGTTGTCTTCATGTTTTGCATGCTCTTGCGGTTGAAGATGGGCTCCATGTTTGTAAATATGCACCAGGTTGCCAGTGGGCATTTATGTTTACGCAACTGCTTGGTTGGTTCATTCCAGCTTATTACTAGGTTTGCTTTGGTTTTCAATCGCCAACTATTTTTGTATAGACTTTTATGAGACAATGCATTTCTTTGTTTGTGCATTGGGCTGAGATTTTCCAGTTTTAGACGTGGATTTATTAGTGTCAATGAGGTAGGTTCTTCTCATGATCTACAAGATGACTTTATCTTGAACTACAACTCGTTTGTCTCAGTTTGATTGTATATGGACAGTAGGGAATATGATTCAAATAGCAAAATATGGTCCGTGTAACATTGGAATTGAATCAAATTTTGTGTTCTCTGTACAGTAGGGAATATGATTCAAATAGCAAAATATGGTTCGTGTAACATATAATAACCATCTTCTCTTGATCAATCTGGCTTACTAACTTGGGTTGGAGCTTAGAATAAAATACTTTCCTGAAGGCATAAATATGCATCAATACCAACCTGCATGCACAAACCAAAAGCAAGAAAAAATATATAAATGAGATGTGCATTGCAACTCTGTAGAATTTGAAGATAATCCAAGAAAACCAAAGTTGTATTGTGCCAATTTGAGGTAGAAACTTTTCCTCCGTCGAACACTAAACCAAATTTGAATTAAGAAACTTTTACCGTAGTCAAGTGGAATATTTTTAGTGCAAATTCAGATCAGTATCCAGCTTCAGTTGAGAAGCTTCACAAGAGAAATATAATATGAGAAAATGAGAAAAATAGATATACAGTTAATCAATTCGATCGATTAATATTAAAAGTGATTAATTATGCAATCAAGTAATTAAGTCCCAGAAACAGAATTTGGCAAAAAGAAAAGAAAAATTACTAAAAAACAGAGATACTCACAGATTTAGATGATAAATAATTTGTCTAGATTTTACTAAAACTTTATCTGCATTGCTCAGTTTCTTTCTCCCATAACCATTGATAGAAACAAGCTTTAATAAAAGGGGTTTCAAACATTTTCGTACAGAATCAGAAGGGAACAATGTCGCGTACCTTCAACAACAGTAATTCACAAAACCATAACAGGCAACATATAATAGCTAAGAAGAAATATACACTCACCATAATTATTATATACACGTTAACCAAATAAACCAACAAATATTCCCTGAGAATATGAAAACTACAATTACAGCAACATCAGCAGATTGGCTAGAACTCACCATGAAAATACAATTTTAAGAGAAATTGAAAACATTTAAGAATTAAGCATTGGGGAAGTTACCTCAGAATAAAAAAAGGATCGCCCTTATAGATAATAAAAATAAAGCCGTCACTAATTAATTGGAGGAATGACAGATTAAGCAAAGCTACATTTACATGAAAGCATATATGATTTTGAGGTGAAATTACAAAGTTATCCTATAAAGTGTTATTTGAAGATTTCAGAAGAATGTGATAAAGTTAAAAAAAAAAAAAGATTGTTGGAGTAAAGAAATTCTAAATCGACTTGAAAAGTGGTTCGCTGAAATTCAGTGTGTAATGAAAGCAGTTATACGGAAAACGACATTGTGAAACATTAATTATATATTTGAGAGTGAAATATGAAGTATAATATAATTGAGTTTAAATTACAAATCATTTCATAATTTTCTGACAAAATAGATTTGATCCCAAAATTAATTTTTTATTGGATATAGTCTCAATTTCTCTAACATGGTCCAATTTTGATTCCACATCGGTGTTAAAAGACGAAACGACGTCACTTTAAAATTCGAGTTTAGTGATTTCCGACAAGGGTGCTAATGTGATATTTATACTTGCTACTTATATTTGATATTTTCTTTTCTTTTACAATTTTACTAAGAATCATGCATATTTAAAAATTCTGAAAGAAAATGAGAAATCAAATATAATTAGCACATATGAACGCCACATCAATACCGTTGCCATAAATATTTAATTTTGAATTTCAAAACGACGTCGTATTGATTTTTCCGGTTGATTTGGGATAAAATTTGGACTTTGTTAGAGAATTTGAGATTAATCTCGATAAAAAAATAATTTTGTGACTAAATCTGTTTTGTTAAAAAAATATGTGACAATTTATAATTTAAACTTTAATATAACTAAAAAAATGCATGTGCAGACCAAATTCAACTAAACAAAGTTAATATAACTGAGATGTTACTAGTGCACAGATCTTAGTGCATATGAGACTTATGTTAATAAGTACATTTTTATAATGTTTAATTAATATATATTTTGGTAATTCAGGTGTGGTGAAGTTTGATCCAGAAACCGGAAAACAGCACAAGGCTATACAGAAGATAAAATCATATACACAATATTTTGCACAGTCGTTAGTGGCCGAAGCAGAGAAAGACGATAAAGTCATCGCGATTCACGCGGCCATGGGAGGCGGAACGGGACTTAACATATTTCAGAAACGGTTTCCAGAAAGATGTTTCGATGTAGGGATTGCGGAGCAGCACGCCGTCACCTTTGCTGCCGGTTTAGAAATTTAAGAACACCCAAAATCCAAATCGATAGCATGAACAGAGTCTTAATCACAAAAGTATCCCAAAACTGCCGGCATTTAAACAAAAAAATTAAATTCGCAACAAAATAAATCGGAGAGACTTAATTTGATTCAAAATCAAACATAGGTTTAAGGAAGCCTGAAATCAACGATGTATATTAGGACTTAATCGATTCACCATATCTAAGTCGCCCAAACCTAAATTAGAAAAGAAAGATGACCTGTGACAAAGAGAAGAAATCAGATGAAGAGCGGTTGAGTTAGGGTTATCACGATGAAGAAAAAAATGGAGAAGAAGAAGGGGGAGGGCGAAACAAATTAAAGGAATTACGATGAAAATTGTATTTTGATTTAATTTCAAAATTTAAATGATTTTTAAAAATTCCAATTTGATTTTTTTAATTATTTTAAAAAAGAAAAATGATTAAAATAATTACTTTTAAAATAAAAACATTGTAAGGATAATTTTATAATTTTTTCTATTAAAAAATATATTTTCACTCCGGGCGAAGCTAGATCGCAAATGGCGAAACTAAATGACGTGGCAACTTCTTATTGGTTTACTGACGTCAGGAAGGGCGAAAGCCTTCCTGACCGTAGAAAAGTCCAGGTTTCTAAAACTTTGTCTTTATAGTATATTAAGATATCTCGATTGGCAGTTAGTCATATTTTAAATTAGATCCATGTAAGGATTTAGGGAGATTTAAATTCTATAGGTATAAATACATGTAAAAAAATTATATATGTATTGAAATCATGAATGGTTATAATTTCGCTCAAAAAAAAAAAAATCGAGGTGGGGCATTGTCACATGTAAAATATTAAGGGTGGTTTGCATTTAATGTTATCCCCATCCACTTTAGTTTCATTTCACATCATGCAGTGGGTGCTAAACGACGGTATTTCCTAATCAAAATTAAAACTAAATTGAAAAGAAGAGGCAAAAGAGGATGGGGGTGGGCCCCTAAAGAATAATGGAAGGGTGGGTCATTATGATGAAAACCACCTCTGCTGCCAAATGTAATGTTGGGTTGCATTTGGAAACATGGAAGTGACATTTAAACCCACATGCCAACCAACCTATATTTTAATATATAAACTCTCTCCCTCTCTCTTTCTATGGATGAATGCTAGTACCTTTCAGGACCACTCCTCAATAATTTCAGCATTTTTTTAATCCAAATTACCCCCATCATGAAAAACAACAAACAGTAATAAAATAAAACAAATATTAGTATGTACTCAATTTTTATTTTTCAAAACACATATTAATATGTTGAACTGTGTTCTTTATTTTTTTTTTTTTTTTTTTACAATTGAGGTATTATCGATTACTTCTTGAAGTATTACTGATTTCCATTTTGAGTATTTTTTTCGAAATTCAAGTGCATACCATACACTCAAGTGCACATTACAACTACTCATAAAATAATTACTTCTAATCTGGGATTTTCATATATAGAAGAAGTAAATTTGCTGTGCACCAAATCTCTTTGCACTTGTATTTTTCTTAGTTTTCTCCTCACTAATGAAGAGCAAACGACATTAAATCTTTAGATTGGCATAACAAATCTTTCGACTGTCACGTAATTTTTTCCTGTGTACTTTCAATTTTCCGTTAATGTGGGAAAACCTAAGATAAATAAAATTATGAAGCCAAACAAATGTGTGAAATGATCTCAAGGGAGACAATTCACAAATTAACACAAATATCATTCATCTCTCTCAAAATATTAATGTGTCATACCCAACTTATACCCCATCCCACCTTGAAACGGTCTCACACAAACCCTATCCAAATATAAAATGGTAAAACTATAGTAATAAAAAAGTACTACAACTAAGATAAAAAAAATATACAAAAGGATAAAACTTAAATATAAAGTACATGGAACAAAAGTAAAAATAATTGCAAGTATAAGGTACAAATAATGCATCATGCCTTTAAGAAAAGCTATTTAGGGCGTTAATAGAGCAGCTTATGCTTAAGCAGCTTTTGGTTAAAAGCTCCTAGCAGGAATACCTCACATACATATACCAACTTTGGGGAAAAGCTTCAATTCTCAATCGCTATCTACTTTTAATTATTAAAAATTTCACAATCTTTAATTTTAATTACTTCCAAAAGTAAAAGCAACCATAAGCTTCCTTATTGCAGATTTCAGATACAAAGGAAAAGTCTTCACTTTACTAACACCACCAACTTAGTTCTCTAAAGCACAAAATCTGCAGGTCAAAAAAGTTAAAGCTTTCATTTTCAGGATTGCAATAAAGATCATGGTCCTAGAGGCTTACATACAAAAGCAGGAAACCCACCAAGTTAAATATCACCTTTATCAACATAATTGGAATGCACTACTTTTTCCATTCAGTTATTTGCAGAAACTGTAGTACTTAGGGGTGAGCATTGGTATCGTGTTTCGTCTACCCGATAATATTGGACAAGAAAATCCGTTATAAGCAACTTTCACGACGAACACAAATAGACAACAACGACGACATATACTCTTTACAAACAGCTTCAGAATCACTTTTTTCAGAAGCTGTGTGGAGCAGCTTTTGAAAAAAAAGGGTTTGCAAACACCACCTAATACACGGAATAGCCCTAGTAACGAAGCTAGCATAAATAATTGTTCCCAACTATCCAACAACATAAACAAAAACAGATCTTGTTAACTTGTTATAGCTGCTACATATACACACACTGCCATGAAAATATGTGAAACTGATGTGAATCATGTTTTAAAGTGTCTAATAAGCAGAAACCATTTGATATTGATTTTAAATATGCAATTATATTTACAATTTACTGTGGCCTCTGCTATCGAACCCAATGGAATATAAATGCAACATGAATCCTAGAACTAGCATGGAAACCAAAGTTTTAATATCTATCTATTATCCAGCAAAATGTAATTATCATTACCGTAGGATCTTTGATGAAGGTCATGAACTGCTTCCACACTTTTCAATCAAGAATGTGAGCAATCACTTAAACAAGGACTCCAAATGCATAACTCTGTCATACAACAAAAAGCAATTTTTTTACAGACCGGGTCTTCTCATTAGACCAGCAAAATGGTTAGAAGTCGAATCCTGAGGCCAGAAAAATTGATCCTTTTCTACATCTCCACTAAAGGGTAACTTATGTGTCCTAGAAACTAATTCCGTGTTCTTATTTTCACTCTCTGCATTCCACCTACTTTGATGCAATCTGATGCTATTATACGCAGACTCCATTGGAAAGAAAGGAAACCCCTCTTTAGGAAGGCCTTCATGCTGAGATACTCTATGACCAACGTTATCTGTTACACTTCCAGAAGTCGGGCCCGACTCAGAAAATGGACCCAACCGCAAGGACAAGTCAAACCCAATATCGGTTCCCTTTCCCTTGTTGATCTTGGAAGCTGCTTCTGCTCTTTCTTTACCAACACTTTTATCTTCATGATATGGGAAAAGATTCTGTAAGCACCCTCCTTCAGCAGGTTTAGACATTGATGAAAATACTGGGACACCAATAATTATAGAATCGGGCTTCTTAGGTTCACGAAAACCCGACTGAGAAACCTCGTGCCCAAAGCTTGTCCCGTAGTACAACGGATAAACGGAGCCTCTGCTCATCGAAGTATTAAAGTCCACATCAACATTGTTTTTATTGACAATGTGATGTTTGTTACTTTCCCAAGCTAAACGAGAGGAGTCTACATTCGAGGGCATCTTGAGCATTGAGGTATTGGACGTTTGGGCAGGTAACATATCGGAATTGCGTTCATTGACATTCTCATTACGGAATTTAGTAGACATATCACTAGATTCTTGATGAGACGGTCTGAGGTAAGTTCTCGGATTATTGTGACGTTGGCTTCTAGATGCTCTCATTGCTACACATCCCAAGTTAAGTGCAGCTGAAAAACAACCATTCCCATATGATATGATAAATTATAGTCTAGGCTAAGGCTAGGCTATACAAGTAAAAGTAACTACAAAAATTCAATGCTTCAGAGAACAAATGTGCACCTTCAACACAGGGAGGTAAAAGCTCCCCAGACTCTGTAGTCTCGTCTTTTCGAATAATGGTGTCAATTGCATCATTAACACGGTCCCATAAAGTCTCAATATTGGAATACTCAGCCTACCCAATGCATAAAAACACAGGAAAGGCATAATTCAGTCATCAATTGCATACAAAATTCAGCTACAGAGACGGTACCTCAGAATTGGCTTTGGAGTAGATGATTTCTTCGGCTTTCAAGACCACAACAGGCAGCTTCTCTTGCCATTCCTTGTTCTTTTTAGTTGCAGCAGAGTGATTCTCATGTACAAATCTACCAAAATTACATAGTTGAGAAACTCAACAAAATTTACCTCGAAATAGAAAAAGGATTTGCAAAACCCAGTACCTGAAAATCTGTTGGATAATCAGACCTCTGACGGGCTGGTGTCTTTCGCTATGCCAAGCTCTTCGCACACACTCGTACGGTCTTGGGCCAGGCCTAGGCATCTTCGTTCAGCTACACCCAATTTCAAACACGGAGAAGCAATTGCGGAACGGAGGTTGGGGGTAAAGTGGAGAAGAAATCAAAATAAAAAATTAAAATAGAAGAAAGGAGGAGTTGCAGAGAAACCCTGGTGGTGAAAGGCGTAGGGGTGGGGGGCGGTGATGGTGGGGGTAGAGACTTGAGACAATAATTGTTGGAGTGGGTTTTAGCGATGGAGGAAGTGGGGTTGTGTAGTGTTGTGTTGTGTTGTGTTGATGGTGTGATATGGCCCCCAAACCCCGCTTCTCACAAAATTGCAAATGAACCCACGCTCTCCCCCCCCCCCCCCCCCCCCCCCCCCCCCCCCCTCTCTCAACTAGGGTTGTTCTCATCTGGGCCTTTTATTTAAATATTGTATTTTTTAAAACAAATTAGTAATCTACGGTGGTTTTTTAAATCCTTATCAAAATAAGCAAGGGCGCCATCTACAAAGGCGCTCCTACTGTACAAAAAGAAAGAGCGCCATTTAGGATGGCGCTCAACAAAGTTTCCGATCATCAGTCCGGTGCCGACGAGTAAGAAGAAGGGGCGCCGTTGTGAACGGCGCCCATCGACATGTGCAGAAGTCAGTATATGTGTTGAGCGCCATTGCCAATGGCGCCCAACGGATGGTATCAAAATGGTTGTGTAGAGCGCCATTACTAATGGCGCCCAAGGAGTATACCGCCGTTGCAAGTGGCGCCCAAGTGTCAGCCTTTTTCTTCTCCTCTGATTCACCATTTCTCCACGCCATGCAACAGCAGCAGCTTTTGACTCCATGCTGCAGATTCTAATTTTGACTCCATGCAGACTAATTACTCCATGCATTTATGAAAATTAATGAGAGTAGTTGAATTTATGCAGCCTCCCACCCCCTCTATTTCATTCCAAAAAAAATACACGCTTCTTCTTCTTCTACCTCACTCCAAACACACTTCTGCAACTCTCAATTTCCTCCCCTCCAACAAGAATAATTAACCCCATGGCTTCACTCACCTCAACACGAAGTGGTTGCTCTTGGTGCTAATGTTCAACAATCGCAGTCTCAACTCTTGATGTATCAAAGTAAGAATGTTTTTTTTTTTTCCTAGTTCCAACTTGTAAATTTATGGTTCTTATTAAGTTTTATTTGAATAGATTTAAGATGTTTAGTGATTACCATGCATGGTTTAGTGATTTATAATTTTTTTGGCTCCTAGTTAATTATTTTGTATAAATTCTTAAAATAATTCTAACTAAATTTGAGGAATAAATGTTAGAAAACGGTTTTGCTTGCACGTTTGAATTTTTTGATCGAAATTAATATTTTTGCACATTTGAATTATGCATGATTGAAAGCAGTTTTGCTTGCATATTTGATAGGAGCTTTGCATGTTTTATTAATTTTTTAGGGTATAATGTAAAAAAAAATAGTAATACCTTTCAAAATATGGGGTAAGAGTGAATGATTAATTTTAATAACACGTTTGAATTTTAATATGGGGTAAGAGTGAATGATTAATTTTATTAATTTAAAAAATATAGTAAATATCTTTCAAAATATAGGGTAAGAGTGAATGATTACTTTTAATAACACGTTTGAATTTTAATATGGGGTAAGAGTGAATGATTAATTTTATTAATTTAAAAAAAATAGTAATACCTTTCAAAATATGGGGTAAGAGTGAATGATTAATTTTAATAACACGTTTGAATTTTATGTATAATATTTTCTCATTAAGTTTGTTATATTATTGTTTTTAGGTTATTATGCTCTTGAGTTGATGTTTGCAATAATCACAAGATTATAAAGAGGAGTATATTTGGAAGGATTACACATCTTGAGGTATTTTTATTTACATTCACTGAAATTATTTTGAACTGCAAGGATATTGTATTTTTTATGATGTGTTTAGGGTTGATGATGAAAATTGTTTTATGATGTGTTTATAATATTGCATGAAATTTTCCAATTCATGTTTAAGTTTTCCATTTTTATTGTCTGAAGACATACTCTAGGTTTAATTAAATAAGTGGGGACCTTTTAATTACTGAGAATTGAGGAGTATTAAATAAATGTATTGCATGGGTTAGAGATTATACTACAGTTTACAAAAAACTATAATGGATTGGAAATTTGAATCCATATAAATATATTTGAAAGGTATTTTTTAAATTATTAATAAATGAGTGTGAAAGATTCTTTGAACTTTAAGTAGTAATCAAGGGTCTTCATCGCGTCGTAGATGAATTAATCTATTTTAGTTCAAATATTTATGTGTTGCTTTTTAGGATCATGTATTATATAAATTTCGCTTTGAAATATTATATTAATGTCGTGTGTTTATTTATTATATTTTCTTTGACTTTGTTAGAATTTAAAGTGCATCGTGTGAAATGTTTATAATTTTCTTAATCTTTTATTTGTTTGTAAATCCTTTAAAGAATATGCATATGTCATTCTCTAATTAATATTACATTGTTACAGTCTTCTTTGTAATGGCAAATACACAAAAATGGAAGGCGAAGAATCAATTCGAGACACTCGAAAACAATCATTTATGGACTCCTGATGCCGACTTTACTCTTGCTAACAATCTCGTTTATGAGCATTCTGTAGGCCGATGGAAAGTTGGTGGAATTGACAATAGTCAGTCAATTATGAATGCTACATCAAAACTGAATCAACAGTTTCGAAACCGGAATTTTAACACTAGTCAAGTGACCGAACGAATTGCTTCGTTCAAATCAAGGCATGATTGTTGGTCAATGATGATCAACACTAAGGGGCAATGTGAATGGGATAGAGACTTCACTACTATTTCTGCATCAGCTGAGATATGGGAGTTTTGGTTGGATGTATGTTCTAAACTTGTCTTTTACTTATTAAATTCACACTTTGACATTTTTTAGAAATTCATTCATTATTTTGGTACAGGTGGATGAACAATCATACTCTTATAAGTTCTCTGATGAACCTTTATGGGATATGCTTAACATTTTGTTTCAAACTCCGACCCTTCAACCAACAATCTCTGATTGGCGTCGAAGACGTGCACTTGATATGACTTAATTTTATGGTGTTATTATAAATTCAGTTTGTAATTATTTATTTGGATTGTATCAAGACCCCAACATTAATTTAGCATGAAATTATTATGTATTCTTCCACAAATTGGTCTAAAACAATTAATACATAAATAAAAAAAATACAAATCAACTTCCACAAAAGTAGTTATTACATGTATCTATGACCCCCAGTGCCACATCTCGGTGGTCGTCTCCGACGTGGAGGACGTCGTATATCATGATTTTCATCCTCGTTTTGGACCATCTCTTCGGGCTCAAGTGATGCCACATTCAAGGAAGAATTTTCGTAGTTGGGATAAGGAACAGGTGACATGTTAAAGTTAGGTGCCCCAACCATAGACTGGCCATAACCTCTTTGTGCATACACTGCGGGCTCATAATCTGACTGCAAAATGGAAATAAAAGATATGTCTTGGGGGGAGTTTGCATATGGCATGTCAATATTTGTATGTTCGGGTTGCGGGATGTAGGAGGCTTGATTAAACGATGTGTTTTGAAATGTTGTTTGAACATCTGTCATGAATAATAAAATATAATCAAGTAAACTCATATGAAAATATTTATTGTGTAACCTATAAATTCATACCTGGGTAGGTATATTGTGTGAACGGGGAAGGTAAATCAGTTTGATATGGGGCAGTCTGCGATAATTCTTGTGATGCACTAACGCGTCTTCTTTGACCCCTAGAGGCCGAAGTACCAATATCATCAGTCTGATTGTGTCGTCTCTGACTTCTAGATGTAGAAGGCACATTAGAAGTTCCAGTAGCAAATTCATCAATCTGATTGTGTCGTCTCCGACTTCTAGATGTAGAAGGCACATTAGAAGTCTCATTGGTAAATTCATCAAACTGATTGCATCGTCTCTGACTTCTAGATGTAGAAGGGCCAACATTTGTCACTGATGGATCTCCAAGGTATGGAGGTGTTATAAGTAAGCTATTCATATGTGATACAACCTCTCTACTGGTGCGGCACAGATTTTCAAATGATTGTGGATTTTGAAGACTCGCTTGTTCGACATGAATAGATAGACGCTGCATCAAGTGAACCTGGAGAGATTTTAAGTAATTAGTTGACAATTTTAGTTTTTCAACTAGTAGGTGTGACATGTGAACACAATATATATATATATATATATATATATATAAATCTACACATACCATAGAATCACGCGCAGCTGTGTTTGCTGGTTGGTAGCCTGTATTTGTCTCATAATGAGAGGGTGATATCAAACGTCGGGTGATTTTATCAATGCAGATATATTAATGACACAGAACTACGAGATGTATCAGGAATCATAAAGCCACCCAACATAAGAAGTGCACAGCCTCGTGCATACTGATCGACAATCATCTGATCGGTATCATCTGTAATCACAATATCTTCAAGATGTTCTTTCACTGCAGATAGGAGGATTCGCGACTTACTCTTCATATCATTACTATGGGGCATGAAACCTAAAAATTCATCACAATAATTCATCCACTGGTCTTTTGTAAAATTAGGATCACCACAAATAACTGGTCGACCCTCTACAGGCAATCCCCAAATGATCGCCACATCCTGTAATGTTACAGTAGTCTCTCCAATGGGAAAGTGAAACGTATGGGTCTCTGGGCGCCATCTTTCTACCAACGCGGTAATAAGATGATTATCAATTTTAATCGGTCCACATCGAGCAACACCATAAAAACCCATAATTTGTAGAGCATCAAGAATACGAGGGTGCAAACTGACCATATCTTGTACACCTATCTTAAAACTCCAAAAAATATGTGATGTCGCGTGAGTTGCCCTTAAAATATCATCCTCTTTAATTTTTCTCCTAAAAAGTGCTTCTGAACGATGTGTTTTTTGTGAGGTCAAGACAGACGGATCCTCTGGTCCATACAACTCTCTATACGAAGTCATCCTGTTATTATATAAAAAATGAGACTATCTAAAAGAGTATGACTACATATTTTCCTCAACCCATATAATTTTGTTTCAATTTTTTGTTTTGATTAGGCTTCATTTAAAATGAATTTGACTTGCCAATTTAAATAATGTTAAGTACTAATTATTTGATACATGGAATTCCAATTCTACTTATATTGTGTTATTAAAATGAATCATTCAATCTTACCCCATAAAATTAAAATTCAAACGTGACCACACTATTACTATTTTGAAAGGTATTACTATTTTTTTTTTAAATTAATAAAATTAATCATTCACTCTTACCCCATATTTTGAAAGGTATTACTATTTTTTTTAAATTAATAAAATTAATCATTCACTCTTACCCCATATTAAAATTCAAACGTGTTATTAAAATTAATCATTCACTCATACCCCATATTTTGAAAGGTATTACTATTTTTTTTAAATTAATAAAATTAATCATTCACTCTTACCCCATATTAAAATCCAAACGTGTTATTAAAATTAATCATTCACTCTTACCCCATATTTTGAAAGATATTACTATTTTTTTTTAAATTAATAAAATTAATCATTCACTCTTACCCCATATTAAAATTCAAACGTGTTATTAAAATTAATCATTCACTCTTACCCTATATTTTGAAAGGTATTACTATATTTTTTAAATTAATAAAATTAATCATTCACTCTTACCCCATATTAAAATTCAAGCGTGTTATTAAAATTAATCATTCACTCTTACCCCATATTTTGAAAGGTATTACTATTTTTTTTACATCATACCCTAAAAAATTAATAAAACATGCAAAGCTCCTATCAAATATGCAAGCAAAACTGTTTTCAATCATGCATAATTCAAACGTGCAAAAATATTAATTTCGATCAAAAAATTCAGACATGCAAGCAAAACCGTTTTCTAACATTTATTCCTCAAATTTAGTTAGAATTATTTTAAGAATTTATACAAAATAATTAACTAGGAGCCAAAAAAATTATAAATCACTAAACCATGCATGGTAATCACTAAACATCTTAAATCTATTCAAATAAAACTTAATAAGGACCATAAATTTACAAGTTGGAACCAGGAAAAAAAAAACATTCTTACTTTAATACATCAAGAGTTGAGACTGCAATTGTTGAACATTAGCACCAAGAGCAACCACTTCGTGTTGAGGTGAGTGAAGCTATGAGGTTAATTATTCTTGTTGGAAGAGAGGAAATTGAAAGTTGCAGAAGTGTGTTTGGAGTGAGATTGAAGAAGAACCGTGTGTTTTGTTGGGAGGAAGGCTGTATACATTTAAATGAATTCAACTACTTTCATTAAAGCCTTCTTGAATAAATGCATGGAGTAATTGTCTGCAGCATGGAGTCAAAATTAGAAAAGCTGCTGTTGCGTGGAGAAATGGTGCATCAGAGAGGAGAAGGAAAAGGCTGACTACTCCCTTGGGCGCCAATAGTAATGGCGGTCTACACAAAACCCGGATGCTTCCTTGGGCGCCATTGCCAATGGCGCTCAACAAGGAAAGTGAGTTTCAGAAAATGTCGATGGGCGCCGTTCACTTCTTTTTATTCACCGGCGCCGGAATGATGATCGGAAACTCGTTGAGCGCCATTGGGGATGGCGCTCTTTCTTTTTGTACAGTACGGGCGCCTTTGTAGACGGCGCCCTTGCTTATTTTGATAAGAATTTCAAAAACCACCGTAGATTACTAATTTGTTTTGAAAAATGCAATATTTGAATAAAAAACCCAATCACAACTTTCCAAAGTAACACTCTCTAAGTCTCAATGGGGACGTTTTTTCTTCTTTTTTTTTTCTCAAAAAAGTTAGAAACAAGAATTTGAACTTTGAAATTTTAATTGTTCAAACAAGTTTCATAATATAAAATTTAGATTATTAAATATATTTATTGATATTAAACTGAAAATACAGTATAAAATAAAATGGTATCAATAAATACATATAATATTATAAATTTTATACAATGAACAAGTTTCACAAAAGTTCTACTTTCTTCGAAATTTTGAAACCAATTTTAAAAAACCATCATCAACACACTATGCACTTATTATCACACTTCTCAAGACCAAAAAACACTTACTATTTATAAGGATTTAAAAGTCCCGTGGATTGAGTTAATTGATCAATGAATAAAAATTATTATAAAATAAAGTGAGTATTGTAAAAGTATTGTATTTCTATTTTAAAAGTGTGAATGATAATGTGAAACATGACTAAAAGAAACGTGTGAAAAATATTAAGAGAGGGGTAATAATTATGCAATTAAATTACACCCTTCGTCCAATTTGACAATTTTTGTATTCCAATTTGCACTATCCAGTTGGAGTATGTCTCTTGTGAACTCAAATTCAGCATTAGTGGATATACATAACAGTGATAGTATGTATACATAATCATAATACTTGAAGAAATTGAGTTCATGTTCACAGAAGTTTTTTGTCATCTATGGCCCCGTTTGGTTCACGGGACCGGATTGGATTGGAGTGGACTAGTTGGGATTTGACTAGATGAGATTGGATTGAGTTGGATTTATATTTTTTGACATATGTTTGGATTGCAGGATTGTAGATTTTTTTATATTTTTATTTTAAAATAAAATTTATAACAGTTACCCAAATTACCCTCCAAAATAACTTTGTTACCCACCCCCAATAAATCAATTCGATCACTCCAATCTGCTATGGTTTAATGGAATTGCAGCCACCAAGTTGTTTGAGAAGAAGAACAGTGGAATTTCATCCTTAATGCTCAATTCGGCACCAATAATGAAATCGAAAAAGCTCTATCGCCGGAAACCATGGAGTCAATTCGCCATTAATGCTGGAAAAAGAAGCAGCGATGCACCAAATTAAATGAAGAAAAGCATCGGCCAAAAATCTCACCGAAAATTGAAGAGAGCGTCGCCGAAATTCGTGCACCATTCGCTGGGAATTAAAGCTCGAACCAGAAAGCTCCGTGCAATAATGGGTATCCAACACCTGAAATTTAAGGCCAAAACACAGAGCACGCCGGAAAAGCCTATCCACGCCCACGAAGAAGAAGCATTGACGCCGGAAATGGTGAAACGGAAAGCCAGGTTCCATAGCCAGCGTGAATCGCCATCGATTTCGGCGAATCGAAAGATTTTCTCCGGCGTGAATTCCAGTTATTCCGGCCATGAAATTTTCCGGCGTTGAGCTTGAATTCCAGGCGATTGAGCTTTCCGGTAAGCCTCCATGAATTCCGACAAACTGAAATGAAAAGGCGATACTCCTCTTTCTTGGTGCGTAGCTGTGATGGGGAAGTGTTGGGTTTGTGATAAATGGTAGTATGATTTTTGTAATTTGTTGAGTTAATAAGGAGAATGTAGTCATTTTATGTTCAAATTAAAGGGTAATATGGTAATCTTACTAGTTGGGACTAACTAGTCCCACCAACCCCATGGGACTCAATAGTCCCAATGCAGTGGGACTAACTTGGATTTGGGACCCGGGCTGAATTTGGGTCCTGGGCCCAAGTCTTGCAAACCAAACACAATATTAGTTGGGACTAAGCTACCAATCCTGACCAATCCTGCAAACCAAACGGGGCCTATGAGTATTCATATTTTAGTTTTTGGTAATAATACACTTGAACACTCTTTCATCTTCACTCTTAAATCACCATTAATTTACTTCACTTTGTCATTGGAGGACCACACAAAAATCCACTTATCTACCACACGTTACCATGAATGCACTACAATACACTTTCTTATTTATTCCAAATATCTATTTTATACATAAATTATCAATATTTATTAAAATTGCGCCTAGACAAAAAAAATATCAATTTGGATGGAGGGAATACCACATTTTGCTTAATTAATATATGTTGATAGATGAACAATTATCTGTATTAGACGAACAAGGTTAAACTTAAATATCTGAATTATGGCTAAAGCAAATCAACCAATATATGACGAGCAGGTATGACAACAGGGTGGTGTATAAATTAATCAGAGGAGTGTCATTTCCGCCCTTGCACTACTTGACGAACAGCTTTTCGGCGAACAATGCCTCCTAAGATTACATAGATTAAAGAGCACAAGGTAAAGTGATAGGTAAATAACTTTTCACTCTCATTCCAAGAAGAAGAAGAACGTATATTGAAGAACTCATGATGGAAATCAACGAACTAAGCAAAGACAAACAACTCCAAGGACGTGATAAGCCTCAAAAGAAGACTTTGTAATTAAGTTTAGGCCTAGATAAGGTCAAACAAGTCAAAGAGGGCACATGTCAAGCATGTAAGCTTGGAAGTCCATACGTTTTGTCCACCACCTACTTTGTGGTTTGTATAAATAAGTTGGTCTCCAGCAATAAAATTAAGTTCAAATACACAAAAATTCTACTACACACACTCATACACCATCAAACTTACATACGAAGTAAATACGCAATCAATACACGTATTTATGATTTTTTAACCTTGATCTATCTTATTTACTATTTACGGTAGTAATCAATCACATGATATTGTTTGGTGATCCAAGTTATGGTTAAAAATAGTCACTAATCCGTTCGATTAGAACCGATCATCAAAAAATTGGCGCTAGAAGGAGGGTTTGAACCTTTGATTCGTGTTAGATCCTCAAGAGATTCAAGTTGAGAACTTAAAGATTTGAAGACGTTCTTGAGTTTTTTCTTCATAAACTAAAAGAAACTTATCAAGGTGTTCTTGGTGTTCTTCATTTGAATATTTGAAGATTTAAATATTTGAAGATTCAAGCAAAAATACAGCCAAGATGCCTCAGTCAAAGGAGACACAACTTTCTCACCCCTCAGCAGGGACCCCGCTGACCAGGACATGATCAAATGGTCGACGAGCACAAGAACCACGACCAGCAAATAGAGCTAGACCATTGATCGTGACAAATGTTATGCCACCAGATTTGGAGGTATTGGCTAGCAATCCTGGCGAGCTAGCCCGAACAATTGCTGCATTGCAAGCCTTGTAAAAACAGCAAGAACATCATGGCCCTTCACAAGCAAGAGTCAGGTCAAGGCCTGTTGACACACCAAGACCCAAGTCAGCTCACGACAAACAACTTAACGAGGTGGACAGTGCCCAAGTCCAGAAGGCAAAAGGCAAAACCAAGATAAATGAAAGGATGGAAGGCCAAGTTGAGTCAACTCCCAGTCGAGCAGCTCGATCAAGTCATGGGACTTCACGTCCCATTGTCTTAGATAGGCTGGGCAGGCCCCAGCCAAATCAAGAAGTTGCTCGCCCAAGAGAAGGTGAAGGGCGAATAGCTCCCATCCCAACTCGCACATCAGTCCATGAGAGGTTGTCCAGATCTGCCTTCAGGCGTTTGGGACCAAATGGAGCGAGCAACCCAAGGAAGCCAGCTCATGAGATGCCCCCTTCGAGTGAGGGACTGCGACAAGCAGATGGACATGTACCTCTGCTCGCTGAACAGCCTCCGAGTTAGGGGGTGTCTTTGGATGAATTGACATCTTTAAGGAACGCTATCGAGAGTATGCAAGGTCAGCTAGACTTGCAGAGAGAAGTTGGGGCGACCACCATGCTTCCTCGCCATTATCATCTATAATTTTTAAGGTCCCAATTCAAAAGAATATTCAATTCCCGGCGAGCATCCAATATAAGGACACAACAGATCCCCGGGTTCATCTGACTAAGTATTCCGATTATATGATTTCAATGGGGACGAGTGATGCTACCCAGTGTCGGAATTTCCTTCTAACATTGGGGGACCGGGTGCATAAATGGTTTGTTGGAGTTATACGTGAAAGTATGCTTTTACTTTGTATAACTCATATATTAAACACTTGTTTATGAGAATAATTATTTTATCACATTTATTTTAGATATGATTGAATGTTGAATAATTATTGCAACCAGTTCATTATAAGTGGTACTTGTTACATTGTAGTTAATGTGGTGATACCCGATCAAGGAAGATCACATTAACGGTTTTCTTGTAATTAAACGTACAAATTCACGGCCTAGGTGGAATTGAACAATCCGCCGTGAAAGGTCGATGTGTAAGTCTCAGATTGGCCTGTCTTGACTAAGAGATTGCACTAGCACATTTAGTATGTGTTGAAGAGGACCTACAACGAGGATAAATTCTTCTGTTCTGAAATATAAAGAATTAGACCTTAGTGGTTATTGATTTCTTAATCTCCGTCACTTAAATAGGACTGTGTGTGCTTAATGGTTACTGCTTTGATTCATATTGGGTGAGAATCATCGTGACTTCGAACTTTATGTTTTGGGCAGTAATATTAATCATACGACGGTTGCTAAGATTTAATACGGAGAAACGCGTGCGAGTACGGCTCGTGTGATTAGTCCCCTTGGTAGGCTCAGAAGTTTTATCGTACCAAATCTTGCAAGTGAAGAATTAGTTTCTTCGGTACGGATAATAATGTTGAGCTGTCTTTACTCCAAGGTGAAATATATTAATTAATTTAGAGCTATTCAGAAGCTTAATTAATTAATGGACTTGATAATCTTAAACGCGGAAAATAATAACCGGGAGCCCATATTATCGTAATATGTATTAAGATGGATAGTGCAATATTAATTTATTAGTGATAATAATTAATATTAATGGGCTGAATTATATTGGGGCTCAATATTGAAATTCAGAAGTCCATTAGGAGGTCCAATCTTAATTCTCCTTAAGGCCCCTCAAGTAGCCCAATAATGATAAGGTGATTAAAATAAAAAAAAATATAATTGCTGATTTTTCTTGATGATTTTCAAAAATAGCAATATTAGGAGAGAAAAAATTTTGTTGATTTTCTTGGAAAGATATTATGGAAGATAAGTATTCTTGGAATACAAGATTATCTCATATATTCAAAAAGATACAAATCTTGTGTCTTGATCCTATAATTTTTGAAAATTACCCAATAATAAGGAGTGTGAGATTTTTGTGGAATATTTTATTATGGAGAAAAGAATATATGAGATACATTCAAGATTTCTTAGAGACTAAGAAAAGATTTTCTCCAAGCCCATAAAATACATGAAATTTTTGGCCACTTCATTATAAATAGGGGGTGATTATTTCATCCCCAAGTACATAATTCCATGTGTTGGAAAAATCAAGAGTATATATATTTTTCTTTTTCCTTAGTTATTTAAATTACTTGAAAGCATCTCCCACCGGTAATCAAGTAAGGTGAAAGAAAAATACTTGAGAAGGCTTTTGGGTTGATAAAGTGTGATCGTGATTGTCCCGTTTATTCAAAGGCCAATTCTACAAGAGGTACGTAAGTCACATAAATTCTTGTTTATTACGTCATAGATTTTATGTGAATTAATTCAACATGCATGATGTTAAATTTGGTGTTGGAATTATTATTTGAATTAATTAGGATTGATTCATGCTAGTAATAATTGAATTTAAATTCATATTTAATTATCATCCCGAATAGATTCCGGGCACCCCTATTTTCCCAACATAGTTCTCCGCCATGCCATCGGCATCTATCCATTCTTTTGCCCAACTGGACAGGGAGTTCCTCTTCCACTTCTCTACAGCCGGATCATATTTTTCCCAGAAACACCAGTTGTCCGATTTGAAATAGCCTGATAATGAGTCGGACCGAACTTTTTTGGAAAGATTCGACAAAGTACTGTTAGAAGGGGAGTCTGTTAGTGAGGATACCAAGATTGTGGCCGTGATGACCGGGTTGAAAAAGGGCACAAAATTATGGAAGGAAATGCATCTGTCATGCCCAAAGAATTACACAGAATTCTGTAATCGGGCTGGCATTCCATGCATGAGGCTTTGTAAACAAAGATGGGGGACAAGACGGACCCAAATAAAAATTCGAAGAAACCCGGCGGGACAGGTTACCGAATCCCTAAAAATATGAAGGTATTCAATGAAGGGATCGAGTTGAAGGAAAAACTGAACCATGTGCTCACCGTGTCCATTGATACGGTGTACAACAATGTCAAAGAGAAAGACTTGCTCACCTCACCGAGAAAAATCCGCCAAGAGGCTAGCAAGCTCAACCCGAACAAGTATTGTGCCTACCACCAGAACGTGGGGCACTTTACGAGTTAGTGTTGAGACTTGCTCAAGCAACTCTGGCGATTCTTTGAGGAGGGCAAGTTATCAGACTTTGGCAGATGAGCACCTGGTAAAAGACCCCGGGCTAACAATAATCAGAGCTCTGATGAGGAAGATGACGAACAACTCCTCAAGAGCAATAAGCTTGGGCAACCAGCCCCAGCTGCAGCAGCAGGACCATCTAGGGAAATCTTAATGATTGAGCCGTCATGTCCCGTTGGGGGATGCTCAGATGGACGAGCTCCAATATCCAAAAGAAAAAAGAAAGTTGAGCTACGCGTTGTAGCTCATGTTCAAGAGGTGGGAGTCAACACCGTGGTCAAGCAACTTCTGGAGTTGACTTTCAATGAAAAAGATCTAGATGAGATCCTTACTCCCCATAATGATTCACTTGTGATATGTGCAAATACTATGAGGGACCAAGGTACATCGCCTGATGATCGATAAAGTGATGATTTAATCTGAAATTAAGCTAAAAAATAAATATATAGTTTCTCGTGAAACCGTCACCAGAGATAATTGTGAGACTAAATTATTTGGATCAGTAAAAAGTTAATTAATAAATTAATCATAAAAATAGCTCAGGAATAAACTTTTTTCATATAAATTTATTTAATTAATCATTTATACAATGGTTAGAGATGTTAAATGGGTCGCGGGCGGGTGAATTGGCCCGTTTAACCCTAAAACCTATATATTTAGATACAAGTATATGGTAGTCAAATTAAAATCTGGGTCTTTTTGGCCCAAACCATTTAACCTGAGTTTTTTTATTAATTTCCTTACCCCACTAACCCTACGCAGACTTCATTTATGTTCAACAAATTAATTATTCTTTAATTATATTTAGTTAATTTATTATCTTTTCAATTTTCATTAGGGCTCGTGCTTGCCTTCAATTCTCAAATCGTCATTGAACACTCACAACCCTCACGCCTTACTATTGTTGTTGAACACTGGTAAACCCATCACCCCTCCCTTTCATTGTCAAACGATGCCCAACCCCTCATCCCCCTTTGTCGAACACTACCCAGCTCATCATCCATCATTGTCACAGATCTGCTCAGTCCACAATGCCCTGTCATCGAAGATTCCTCTACTCAGTCCGACGTGACAACACGCACTTCTAGTCCCAACACACCGTCGTCGTCTCATTCAACCAAGGTAAAAAAAAATCTTGTGTAATTAATAAAATGGAGGAAATTTTTTCCTGTTGATAGGAAATCTGTTTTGTGTAATCACTTATTGTGTATAGGAAATTTTGTTTTTTTGTAATTAATATTTGAACTTTATGAATAATGTTTCGATGTAATTTTCATAAATTTATGAACAATGTTTGAATTTTAAGTTTAAGTAGTATTGTATTATAAAAATAAATCTATACTTTATATTGAAAATTAATTTTTTAAATTTTATTTTTTGCGGAGCCCGTTAGTGGCACCATTAGCCTGCGCACAACTGGGGTTAGGGTTAGGTCCCAAGTATTAGTTGACCGCTAAGAATGAACCGCTAAGACCCTAGATCTTTTAAGTCCACGACCCTATGGAGCTGTCTCTAATGGGGTAAATGTCAGCTTGTTTAACATCCCTAATAATGATATCTCATGTAAAAAATTACTACAACCCATAAATTGACAATCCATCTACAAAGTTTATTGGTATAATTGTTTACAATTAATACTTTATAGTAAAACGATTAATACATTTCAATGAAACAATTTATGCTCTTGAACTAATACTTTTTAGTGAAACAACTAATATCATTTAAAATTGTATATTGTAGTATAAACAACTAATACATTTTAATGAAAGAACTAATATTCTTCAAACCAATTTCAGGATAAAAGTTATTCATTCAAGACTTTGCCTTAATTAAAATTAAAGTTACGTACTTAAGAAAATACTATCTCCGTCTCATAAAGATAGACTTACTTTCTATTTTCATTCGTCCAAAAAAATAACTTTGTTACTATATTTAAGATATCATTAAATTTGCATTTCGTCTTTGTCCCTATTTAATGTCACTTGTAATTAGTAATTATTAGAGTTGGAAAATTGGGTCGCACGACCCATCGAGCCAATCCAAGTTCATGAGTTGGGTTGGGCCTACCCATTTTCAGATCGGGCCTACAAAAATAGAGCCCAGTCCAGTCCATTATAGCCTGCGGACTAATGAGTTGGTCCGACCCATTTCATTTGTTTAACATGAATAATGAACATAAAAAAAATTGTACTAAAAATACTTGTCAAGCCCCAATATTCATAATATTAAATTTTTACATAAAACACATGATTAATTTACAATAAGAGGCGTGAACTAACGATATATTCGGCATTGTGATCCGTCTCCGAAGAAACTTCGAAGTGAGGTTACCCTTCGAAAGGAACAACCTCAAGGGAGCGGTTCTCAGGGTCCGGATGAGGGTTTTCGTTACTAGAAAGGGAGGACATATGAGTTTTTAAAGAGAAGGTTCAAAAAATAGTTGAGTTGATAAGCTTGATTACAGAGGGAGGCGACAGCGGCGGCGCTTCCTCGGATGGTGGTGGTGATTCACGATTTGTAAATGAGAATAAAAAGAAAAATAAGAAGAATGCAAGAAAATTTTGATTTAAGTCTACTACCTCTTGAAGTTTAAGCGGTCGCGATGTGAAAAGACGCCGGAAAAATTAATTGAGGCACCGGAAAAGCTTGAACGTCGCCGGACGTAATGGAGATAGCTGGAGGTTTTTAAAGTTGCGGATTTGGAAAGTGGAAAAAAAATTCAACTCCCCATTTATATATGTGTCAAAAAACGGGGTAAACCCCGTATTTACTCAACAAATTTGGGGCCAATGTGTGAAGAAACGGGGTATCCAAACTAAGTTAAGAATTGGAGGACCTCTTTGCAATTTTTTAGCACGTGGCCTCGATCTGATGCGCGCATAGGCGGCGCTTAATCATGCCGCCTACATCATTCTTGAATGAGCCCCGGATCTCGGGAGACGAAATGGTTCTTCCAAGTTGCTCGTCCCAGAATGACTTGTTCGCCATGACTCAATAAGTTAATACCCTGGCCACAGTTGTTCGGCCAAGAAGAAGCTCGCCAAGAACAAACATGAGGCCAGATTAGGGGGCAATTGTTGATAGGCGAACAACTTTAGGCTTTTGGCGAACAGGTTATGAGGCTTAACCAGATATTATGGCTACAAAACAATCAAGCTATGATTAATGACCAAGTTTGGCAAAAAGGGTGGTGCCAAAACCAAACGGAGAGGTGTAAATACAGCAAATACCTTAGCACTTGGCGACCAGCTTATAGGCAAGCAGATCTCGAAGACTAAGCCTGGGTCAGGGTATCAATTAATTAAAGCATGAGTGACTAACAGGCATCAAGGAATAAATAGTGAATTAATCAATATAAAGAGTATGATATCTGCCCTACATCCACGATGAGCAACAATTAAACGAACAACGCCCACCAAAGATGAAGATCCAGATTAGTCAAAACCATGATGAAACAATGGGCGAACAACTTATAAGCCCCCTTATCACCAAGCGAACAACTTATAATGAGAAGGGCCAAATGAAGAACAATAGCCAAGCCAATGGCGAACAACTTTCAAGGCGGGATAGAACCAAATTGAAGACTTTATAACTAAGACACAGCTTAGATAAGGTCAAACTAAGTCAAAAGGACACATGTCAAACATGGAAGTTTGGAAGTCCATAGGTCTAATCCACTACTGATTAGGCGTGAAATTGTCCTGATTCGTCACTCGAAATGCCCTAATTCTGGTCGATTTTGTCGAGTATTTGGAGTCAATTGAGCATTATTTCTATACATTGATGAATTTGTCTCTTTAATGCTCGTAGGTGAATCGAGGGCGAAGAACGGAGTTCGTAGGACTTTGAATCGACTCAAACGGATGCCCGGATGAGAAGATATCGAAGGAATACGATTGGTGTTAGTGTTGAAGAAGAAAAGTACTAATTGGAGCAATTTTGGGAGTCATTCGAGTGGACCACTCGAGCACTAGCGCTTGAGCACGTTGCTCAAGCGCCCAAAACTTTCAGAAAAATTCGAGCATTCGAGCAGCTCGAGCGTCACCGCTCGACGGTGTTGCTCGAGCGCCCCAAAACTTGCAGAGGAATCCGAGCGCTCGACCAGCTCGAGCGCCACCTCTCGAGCACTTGCACCATTCGAGCTCCACGTTCGAGCGCCACCGCTCGAGCGGGTCTGCTCGAGCGCCTTCATGTTTTGCGCTTTAAAAATCATTTTTTGGCCCATGAGTTCATGATTCGGCCCGTTGCTTATATATACTCGTCTCAAGCTCGTTTTTGAGAGACCACTTACACCCACGAGATTTAAGAACGTTTTTAGAGAGTTAATATTCGGAGAGAAGGAACGAGCAAGTTTACTTTACGTTTTTTAGGTTTTTCTTACGAATTCACGTCACGATTTTACGTTTTAGTTTCGTTTCTTCATATTTTTGTGCTTGAACACGTTGAGACTCGTTTTATTGGTTTAATTTAAGTTATTCCTTATTTCTTGAAACCCTAGTTTATGATTGATCTTTTCATCGTTATAATTATCATGTTCATGTTCGTTACTTCTTTAATTGTTCTTGTTTACGTAAAACCCATATCTAGCTAAAACCCTTGCATGCTTGGGGTAGGATGAACTCGTAGAAGTAGGTTGTGGGTACGTAATTAGGGTAACTTGTGACGTTAGGTTTTAATTCTCTTGATTAATGAATTCTTAAAATTAATCTTTACTTTACTTTTGAATTTCGTTCGAAAAGTGTTAGGAGAGGACGACCGTATCACTCTTTAACAACGAGTAGACTTAACGAGAGGGTTTAGAAAAGGTTAATTCATCTACCAGTTTAGCGAAGGAGGACGACTGCATCACCTTAGTTAAATTAGGGTCTCATTAATTAAGCACAATTTATTAACTTGTTAGTGGATTAGTGAAGTCGTTTGTTAGGATAAAGTATTAGGGTTTAAAATCTTGAGCTTTCATCTTGCATTCTTTTACTTAGGTTAATTCTTGCGCGTCACGATTATTTTGATTATGTACCTGCTCCATTAGTATACGTAGGGATTCCTATCCTGAGCATCACCATCTCTCATTTGAAAACAACCCTTCGATTCTTAGTTTAATTTTATTTTTTGCATTCCTAGGATAATTTTAGTCTTTTAATTAATCTTTCAAAAAACCCAAAAATATTACACTCATATTAGCTACGACGCGAAGATCTTTAGGGATCTATTCGCATACACTCCATCTCGTGGGTTCGATATACTTGGTCATTATACTTACTTATACTACAGTGAACTCGTACGCTTGCGAGGAATCTACTAGTAGAAGTTAGTATATTCGCTTCAAGTCAATGACGCCGTTGTCGGGGATGGCGTTGTATGTCTTTTGAATAGGACTTGTCGATAGCTTAGTAGTTAGCAGTGAGTGATTTTCTTTTCTGTTTTTTTTTATTTCGTACATATTCGGCAGTTGCGTTTTGATTCTTTTGTTAGTGTTTCAGGTTTATGAAAACACGCGCACAAGGCAATACGAGCGAAGAGAGGTTACCATTAGATCCTGAGACAATAGCAAGAAGAAACTGAGCCTTCTTAAGAAGGATGAACGCTGCCGGAGGGAAAAAACCAATGGACATTACTAATGAGTTGGACGATGTCGAGAATGAGTTCAATCAGGCATTGAACCGGGTTGACGGCACTGATGGCAATACCAGTAAGAATCAAGATCCGTTAGGAGAAAGCCAGAGCCAAAACCTGGGTACTCAGAACCAAAATAGCCCAGCTCATAACATTGTTCAAAATCCTCATAACAACCCTGCTTACCCATATCCTAACTTACCACAAAACAACTTACCTTATCCACCCTACCCATACCCACCTTATCCTTATCCACCATACTCGTATCCTCCACCTCCAGTTTACAATCAACCACCTGTTTACCAACCACCACCCCAACAAGTACCCGTACCAGCTGCTAATCCTCAACACGTTCCTCAAAACACAGATCAAAATATGGCTATTCAAGGGAGGTTTGCAGCGCAGCCACAACGGTACTATGATGGAGTGGCATTGCCTCCTATTGAGGCAAATAACTTCTCGATTTCCCTGGGAATTCTTAAGCTGCTTACCGAGAACCAGTTCAAAGGGGAAGTTGGGAAGGAGAATCCTCATACTCACCTGAGGAGTTTCCTCATGATAGCCTCCACATTAAATTATAACGGCATGTCTGAAGATGCCAAGAGGCTTAGGCTGTTCCCATTCTCATTGACGGGAATAGCTAAAGAGTGGTATGACAACATGCTCCCACGGGGAGGTGTAACCACATGGGCCGAGCTCGAGCGTCTGTTCCTCGAGCGATTCTACCCTCCATCGAGAACTATTAAAGCAAGGATTGAGATCTCTTCCTTTTGCCAGAAGTCAGGAGAGGATTTACGCCAAGCGTAGGAGAGATACTCAAATATGTTGATTGAGTTCCCGCAGCACGGGTACAATGAGGAAGATATCATGGCGTTCTTCTATAGTGGAGCCAGCAAGGCTGGCCAAGCCCATTTAGATGCATGTGCGAGTGGAGTTTTTCTGAACCAAGGGATAGCGAGATGTAGAGAGATTGTGGACAACATTGTCACGAATGTCGGTGCATGGAACGAGGATCCAGAGTTTCAGAGAGTTTGCAAGTTGGAGGAGAATGAGGGTACAAGGAAGTTGTTGATGACTATGATGGAGAAGATCAGTAATCTTGAGATGGGGCAGAATCTGGTTGGAGGGAATGTAGCGGTGAGTGAGAAAGTGGACCCACCCACTAGTCAGCAAGAAGAGGCCAACTATATGGGAAGGCCTAACTATCCACAAGGCGGGTATCCACAAGGTGGCAATCAGTTTGGAAGGCCTCCTTATGGCCAACCATTTGTACCTCCAGGCCCACAGCCGCCTCAAAATCAATGGAGGAACACACAAGGGTAGCAAGGAGGCCAGCATCCTCCTCAAAACACATGGAGGAAGAATGAGAATTTCTCATATGCTAATCCAAAGGCTGGTATTACAGTTCCCCCAGGTGTTGATCCGGGTTCTAAACCTCCTGGTGGAGAAGACGGTGCCTCAACTGAGGAGATGTTGAGAGCTATCCTTCAGAAAGTGGAGGAAGGTAGCAAGCGATTGTCCTCTTTGGAGTATAATGTGAAGGAGTTGCATAAGAAAGGTGATCATCGAGATCAAGAACTCCAAAAGAGAGACATAGAGTGGAATCGAGTTCAGCAAGAGAACAACAGAAGGTTCACTTCTATCGAGTATCAAATTAGTCAAATTGCAAAGTCTCAGCCGAGAAAGCCTGGCAAGTATCCTTCAATGCCCGAAGATAACCCAAAGGAATATTGCAAGGCTATTGAGTTGAGAAGTGGGACCAAGTATGATGGTCCTGAGATGCCTGCTGATCCTGAGACGCCCAAAGGAGAGGTTGAGATAGAAGGAAAAGAGCCTGAGGCAGTTAGAGATGAGATTGAAGAGGTAGGAGTTGAGAAGGGGATTGAGAGTGAAGGCATTCAGAAGAGTAAAGAAGTGGATGAGTCTCATAAGAGCAAAGAGCCTGAAGAGGAGATAGAGGAGATTGAGAGAGTTCCAAAGTGGAAGAAGGCAAAGGAAGCAAGGAAGAATGCAAAAGAGACTGAGAAAGATGAATGGGGGGTACCCAAATCGGTGATACCTGTCCCATATCCACAACGCTTCATGAAAAAGAAGCTTGATGAAAAGTTTGCTAAATTCCTTGATGTTTTTAAAAAGCTACATATTAACATTCCTTTTTATGATGCTTTGGAACAGATGCCTAACTACGCCAAGTTCCTGAAGGACTTGATAGGGAAGAGACGGAGAGTAGACGAACCTGAGTTAGTGTACTTGAACCACGAGGTGAGTGCGATGGTGTACAAGGCGCTTCCTCCCAAGATGAAGGATCCCAGGAGCTTCACCATTCTTTGTGATATTGGGAACGGGATCAAGAAAGGAGCCTTGTGTGATCTCGGGGCGAGCATTAATTTGATGCCTCTTTCGTTGTTCAAGAAGTTAAAGGTGGGCGAACTTCAACCCACGATGATGACGCTCCAGCTTGCTGATAGGTCCATCACGAGACCTCAAGGAGTAGTGGAGGATGTTCTAGTGACGGTGGAGAATCACGTTTTTCCCGCCGACTTCGTTGTACTAGAGATGGAAGAGGATGAGCATGTGCCACTGATTTTAGGGAGGCCGTTTCTAGCTACAGCCGGGATGGTACTTGATGTATTGAATGGGAAGATCACGGTCAAAGTTGATGATCAAGAAGTGAAGATAGCTATTTATGAGGCTATGAAATACCCCATGGGAAATGAGAGTTGCCACTTCATTGACATCACGGACACTTGTGTTGAAGACACACTTTTAGACCCTTGCTCTTTCTATGTGCATCAGTTTGATTACCCTGTTGGGAAAATAGGGGTGTCCGGAATTTATTCGGGATGAAATTTAAATACGAATGTAAATACAATTATTACTAGCATGAATTAATCCTAATTAATTCAAATAATAATTCCAACAACGAAATTTCATCATGCATGTTGAATTAATTCACATATTAACTATGACGGAATAAACAAGTAAATATGTGATTAACGTACCTCTTGTAGAATTGGCCTTTGTATAAACGGGACAATCACGATCTCGCTTTATCGACCCAAAAACCTTCTCAAGTATTTCCCTTTCACCTCACTTGATCACCGGTGGGAGATGCTTTCAAGTAATTTAATAAACTAAGGAAAAAGAAAAATATCTATGCTCTTGATTTTCCCAACACATGGAATTATTTTCTTGGGGATGAAATAATCATCCCCTATTTATAGAGAAGTGACCGAAATTTTTAATATTTTATGGGCCTGGAGAAAATCTTTTCTTAGTCTCTAAGAAATCTTGAATATATCTCATATATTCTTTTCTCCATAATAAAATATTCCACAAAAATCTCACTCTCCTAAATAGGACTTGTAATTTTTTAAAACTTCAATAAGAGATCCCAAGATTTGGATCTTCTTGAATATATGAGATATTCTTGTATTCTAAGAATACATATCTTCCATAATATCTTTTCAAGAAAATCAACAAAATCTTATCTCTTCTTGAATCACTATTTTCGAAATTAATATGAAAAAATCAGCATAATATTATCTTTTTATTTTAATCACCTTATCATTATTGGGCTACTTAATGGGCTACTTGAGGGGCCTTTAAGGAGAATTAAGATTGGACCTCCTAATGGACTTCTGAATTTCAATATTGAGCCCCAATATAATTCAGCCCATTAATATTAATTATTAACACTAATAAATTAATGTTGCACTATCCATCTTAATCCATATTACGATAATATGGGCTCCCGGTTATTATTTCCCGCGTTTAAGATTATCAAGTCCATTAATTAATCAAGCTTCTGAATAGCTCTAAATTAATTAATATATTTCACCTTGGAGTAAAGACAGCTCAACATTATTATCCGTACCGAAGAAACTGATTCTTCACTTGCAAGATTTGGTACGATAAAACTTCTGAGCCCACCAAGGGGACTAATCACACGAGCCGTACTCGCACGCGTTTCTCCGTATTAAATCTTAGCAACCGTCGTATGATTAATGTTACTGCCCAAGATACAAAGTTCGAAGTCACAATTATTCTCACCCAACATGAATCAAAGCAGTAACCATTAAGCACACACGGTCCTATTTAAGTGACGGAGATTAAGAATTCAACAACCACTGAGGTCTAATTCTTCACCTTTCAGAACAGAAGAATTTATCCTCGCTGTAGGTCCTCTTCAACACATACTAAATGTGCTAGTGCAATCTCTTAGTCAAGACAGACCAATCTGAGCCTTACACATCGACCTTTCACGGTGGATTGTTCAATTCCACATGGGTCGTGAAATTGTACGTTTAGTTACAAGTAAACTGTTAATGTTGCCTTCCGTGATCGGGTATCATCACATTAACTACAATGTAACATGTACTATATATTGAACGGTTTGCAATAAATATTCAACATTCAATCATATCTAAAGCATATGCGATAAAAGAATTATTCTCATAACCAAGTGTTTGATACACGAGTTATACAAAGTAAAAGCATACTTTCACGTATAACTCCAACAATCTCTCACTTATACTTAAAGTCTGCTTTTAGTATACATCATACATGTCTTAGTGTAGTAGCTCTACGTGACATCTCATGGCAACCTACACTAACCTAATAATTCCTCCCACTTATACTTAAAGCAGATTGGCAATCGTCTTGACTCTCATTCCATCCACATGTCTCTCGAATGTCACCCGACGCTATCTTTGCCACCTCTTTATCTCCTCTCTTAACGATTTCTCGTATAAGATGATGTTTTCTTTCAATGTGTTTACTGGCCTTGTAGGCTTTCGGTTCCCTTGAATTTGCAACTGCTCCGACATTATCACAATGGACAGTGATTATGATGGGCAAATTCGGAACAACGTCCAAGTCCACTAAGAAGTACTTGAGCCAAACCGCTTCTTTCGCTGCTTCACAAGCAGTTACTTATTCGGCTTTCATGGTCGAATCGGCGATGCATTTCTATAAATCGCTTCTCCATGTCATGGCTCCTTCTCCCATGCAAAACACACTACCCGAGGTAGATATTCTGGATTCTATATCTGATTGGAAATTTGAGTCCGTGTATCCCACGGGAATTAGACTGTCTGACTGTTAAATCAACATTCCATACCAAGTTCTTTTCAGAAACTAAAGAACGCATTTAATTGCAATCTAATGTGCTTTCCCGGGGTTACTTTGATATCTTGCCATCATGCCCACGACAAAGCAGATATCCGGTCTCGTACACAACATTGCATACATAAGACTTCCTATGTCCGAAACGTACGGAACGTCTTTCATGTCATCTATCTCCACTTGCGTCTTAGGGCATATTTCTTTAGATAGATGGATTCCGTGCCTAAAAGGTAAAAAACCTTTCTTGGAATCTTGCATGCTAAAATGCTTCAAAATAGTGGCTTTGTATGAAACTTGCGATAAACCCAACATCCTCCTCTTGCGATCTCGAGTGAACTTGATCCCAAGGATGTGACCGGCTTTCCCTAAGTCCTTCATATCAAACTGATTTGACAGCCATACCCTTACGCCTGACAATACCTTTACATTGTTTCCAATGAGCAGAATATCGTCTACGTATAATACTAAGAATACCACCGCAGTTCCGTCACACCTTTTATACACACAACTTTCGAACTTGTTTTGATCACAAGCCCATAAGACTTAGTAACTTGATCAAAATATTGGTTCCAAGTACGCGATGCTTGATTAAGTCCATAAATGGATCTCTTAAGCTTGCATACGAGATGCTCTTGGCCTTTTTCAACGAAACCTTAGGGTTGTTGCATATAGATACCGTCAAGACTTCCGTTAAGGAAAGCTATCTTGACATCCATTTGCCAGATCTCGTAATCTAGGTGCGCAGCGATCGACAAGAGAATACGGATGGACTTAAGCATAGCTACAGGCGAAAAAGTTTCCTCATAATCGATCCCTTGAGTATATCCTTTAGCCACAAGCCTCGCTTTGAAGGTTTCTACCCTTCCGTCCGGTCCTCTTTTCCTCTTGTACACCCACTTGCATCCAATGGGTTCTACCCCACTGGGTGGTTTGACCGACTCCCACACTTGATTATGATCCATCGAACCCACCTCGGTTTCCATTGCGGTTTTCCACGCCTCCGCGTCTTTGTCTTGGATTGCCTCGTCGTACGTCCATGGGTCTGATTCATCGCCGGGAATTAAATCCGAAGATTCTCCAATCCCCATGAATCTCTCGGGTTGCCTTGCAATCCTCCCACTACGACGGGGTTCCGGTTGTGTAGGTGTGACGTGTGGTATATCATCTTGTATACTTGGTATAAGGGTTTGCCCTCTTAACTCGTCTAAGGTAATCTCACTTCTGGGCTTTCTTTTGTTCATATAGTCTTCCTCCAAGAATTTAAAGTGTGAACTAATCACGGTCTTTTAATCCTTGAGACTATAGAACATACACCCTTTCGTTCCCATGGGATATCCTATAAACAACCTTAATTCCGAACGTGGATCCAATTTACCGGCTTTTTTGTCTAGGACGTATGCCGGACAACCCCAAATCTGCAAGTGTCTTAGACTGGGCTTGCGCCCGGTCCACAATTCCATTGGAGTTTTAGGAACCGATTTGGATGGCACCAAGTTTAGAATGTAAGTCGTTTTTTCCAAGGCGTTACCCCAAAACGACTTGGGTAAATCCAAATAACTCATCATGGATCTGACTATTTCTAAAAGAGTCTGGCTCCTTTGTTCTGCCACACCGTTCTATTGAGGGGTTCCTGGTGCGGTCAACAGGGATACAATCCCTTCGTCTGATAGCTAGTTCAAGAATTCATCGCTAAGGTATTCGCCTCTACGATCAAATCGTAGAAACTTGATACTTCTTTCCCTATGCATCATAAGGTAGATGTATCCATATCTCGAGTAATCATTGAAAAAGACAATTTACTCATACCCCTTCTTGCTATGATCGTCATTGAACCACACATATCGGTATGAACGAGTTCTAACACTTCCGTGGTTCTATTCCCCTTGGCTCCAAATGCCCTCTTGGTCATTTTACCCTCTAAACAGGATTCACAAGTTGGAAACGGTTCGACTTGGAATGATTCCAAGGATCCGTCTTTCACCAATCTTTCTATCCGCTTTAGATTAATATGACCTAGTCTAAGATGCCATAGAAGTGTTTCGTTCATCTCCGAAGAACGCTTTCTTTTATTACTCGAAATAATCGATGTGTTATTAGATTCAATTTTGTGAGTGGTGTGCCCAAAAAATGGTATAAAGATCATCCATTAAAGTTCCGGAACAGATAAACTCACCGTTTCAAGAAATAATAACATCCTTATTAAAAGAAACTGAGTATCTATTCAAACAGTTTAGAAACTGAAGGTTGAGTTCTTTCTAAACTCGGAACATGAGGAACGTCTCTCAAGACCATAACTCTATCTTCACAAGATAGGCGCACTTCTCCCACTGCTTCAGCTGCCACTCTCGTAGCATTGCCCGATGTGATGGGGATCTCACTTCCGTTAAGTCGTCGGGTTAGCTTAAACCCATGAAACAAATGTGATCAGTAGCTCTCGTATCCACTATCCACGAATAGACAGCATACGCCACTTCACAAGTTTCGACGACTAGGGTGTATGAATTACCTAACTTTCCTAGCCTCTTAGGCTTGGAACAGGCAGACCTCCATTGTCCTCTCTCACCGCAACTAAAACACTTCCCCTTCAATGCTAGCCTTTGCATTTGCCTTTCGCAACAATTGGATTTGCTTGGATCCGGCCTTTGGTTCTCTTCCTCTTTTTCCCTCCCTTGGGACCAAAAGAGGTAGACGGACCATTAGCCACCATAGCACTAGTCTGGTGCTCCATTTTCACCTCCACCGAAACTAAAGCTTGCAAGAGCTCGGGCAAACGATTTGTCCGTTCATCCATCTGACAGTTCAGATGAAACTGCTCAAAGCTTCTCGGTAGAAAATGGTATATGAAATCAATCAAAATCCGCACCAAGTACTTCCAACTTGTTAAGGTATGCCATTATCTTGAGAACGTGCTCCCTCACGGGCGTTCCCTCCACCATTTCCAACTTGACCGAGTCATGTTTGGTGTACTGATTAGTCATGGGTTTGATGTGAAGACACCTCTTCAAGGTTTTCCATGATTTCAACAGCGGATACAATGTCCTCATGAATATGCCTCAAATCCTCAGACAGAGATGTCAAGATGATGCACTTCATGTGTTCATTGTCACGCTTCTAATCATAAACTTTCTTTTCCCATTGCTTGACTTATCATTAGGCTTGCCGGGCATATTAACATGAATAACCCAATTGTGTTTTTGTACAGTAAGGACAAAAATTTAAATTACATTTCCAATCGATATATTTCTCTCCAAAAAGTTTATTCACTTTAAGTATATTAAACAGTGGATTAAAAGGTTGCGACATGATGAAATGAGAATAAAACATACATTCATATTAATATCTAGAAATATACGAAATTATCACATAATTCGATCACATCAATTATATTGAAACCTTAAAACAATATAATCATGCATCAGCCAACATCTCGAAACAATTTAAATGCGCCACGAGGGGTGGTCTATACATTTAAATACATTCAAGCGGATCACAAACTTTAAAAGTTACAAATCCTTAATTCAAAATTAATAGTTGGCTCCCACTTTGACCACATAGAAATTGACAGGGACTCCGAGGGGAGTAAGTTAATATCAATTTCCTATGCCTAAGTAATAACCATAATTAAATACAGGATTATTATTTCGCTTTGAGCAAGCCACTCGGGGTGAGGGTCAATACCGCCACTAGTAATAATCCACAATCATCCTTTCGGAATTTATTCATGTGAAATCCATTCTTTTGGCCGATCCGAGGGGGAAATGTATTCCAAAAGAACTTCACAAATAAATAAATTATGGAGGCCAAATTAATCCAATTTTAATATCCGGAATAAAATTGCGATTAAATAAACATACTTAGTAATTTTCGAAAGTAAGGTTTTTCTTGGACAATTAAATTCATGCAAACACATATTAACAAATAATAATAAGTGCACGAAATAAAACATCCATCAAAACAAAATTAAACACATTGGAGCACTCAAATCCAATTGTCACAGTTTAATTTCTTCACGTCTTGATGCGAAAAATCGTCCTTGTTGCTTTCTAACGTTCGTCTCGACATGCTCAAACTCGAACAACAACATTTCATCAAAACAACATCGTTTGGGGTTCGGGACGACGTTTAAAATCACACGAAAGAAAAGGGACGAACCGAAAAATTCCACGGCCCAAGATACGGCGCGCGTCGGCCCACGAAGTGGGCCCGTGCGCCTCTCGGCCGAGCAGCCGAGGCGCACCGAGGCGCTGCAGTGAGACGCTGAGGCGCCGCACCCGAGGCGCCGAGGCGCTGCAGACCGCGCCCGAGGCGCGGACGTGCACCCCGTGCACCGGGTTTCGACGTTCGTTCTTATTTTCTTCACCCCTTGCACGATTTTACGTCCATGCATGTGTCGCGTACGCATGCGTCGTCCGGGTACACCGTTTTTAATTCTTCGTTCTTCGTCACGATCCGGTTACAATTTATTTTACAAAAAAATAAATACTAGATCTAGAATAGTCTATTACAATGATCGAATCAAAATAAAAACAACTAATCTACTCGTGGATTTTCTCATGAGAAAAATGAATTCGAACTAATCGAATTAAAAACAATTAATTCACACGCATGAAATTAACAACATTAAAACCATGACAATTGGATACCTGCAAAAAAGATCTAGCAATTCTACTATCCAATTTCAATTTAATGTTTAACAATTTAAATTCCAATTTAAAGATCAGGGCCCGAAACCGTGGCTCTGATAAAGTTGTTGGGAAAATAGGGGTGCCCGGAATCTATTCGGGATGAAATTTAAATACGAATTTAAATACAATTATTACTAGCATGAATTAATCCTAATTAATTCAAATAATAATTCCAACAATGAAATTTCATCATGCATGTTGAATTAATTCACATATTAACTATGGCGGAATAAACAAGTAAATATGTGATTAACGTACCTCTTGTAGAATTGGCCTTTGGATAAACGGGACAATCACGATCTCGCTTTATCGACCCAAAAACCTTCTCAAGTATTTCCTTTTCACCTCACTTGATCACCGGTGGGAGATGCTTTCAAGTAATTTAATAAACTAAGGAAAAAAAAATATATATGCTCTTGATTTTTCCAACACATGGAATTATTTTCTTGGGGATGAAATAATCATCCCCTATTTATAGAGAAGTGACCGAAATTTTTAATATTTTATGGGCCTGGAGAAAATCTTTTCTTAGTCTCTAAGAAATCTTGAATATATCTCATATATTCTTTTCTCCATAATAAAATATTCCACAAAAATCCCACTCACCTTATAAGCTTGAAGTTTTAAAAAATAATAAGTAGAAATCCCAAGATTTGGATCTTCTTGAATATATGAGATATTCTTGTATTCCAAGAATACATATCTTCCATAATATTTTTCCAAGAAAATCAACAAAATCTTATCTCTTCTTGAATCACTATTTTCGAAATTAATATGAAAAAATCAGCATAATATTATCTTTTTATTTTAATCACCTTATCATTATTGTGTTACTTAATGGGCTACTTGAGGGGCCTTTAAGGAGAATTAAGATTGGACCTCCTAATGGACTTCTGAATTTCAATATTGAGCCCCAATATAATTCAGCCCATTAATATTAATTATTACCACTAATAAATTAATGTTGCACTATCCATCTTAATCCATATTACGATAATATGGGCTCTCGGTTATTATTTCCCGCGTTTAAGATTATCAAGTCCATTAATTAATCAAGCTTCTGAATAGCTCTAAATTAATTAATATATTTCACCTTGGAGTAAAGACAGCTCAACATTATTATCCGTACCGAAGAAACTGATTCTTCACTTGCAAGATTTGGTACGATAAAACTTCTGAGCCCACCAATGGGACTAATCACACGAGTCGTACTCGCACGCGTTTCTCTGTATTAAATCTTAGCAACCGTCGTATGATTAATGTTACTGCCCAAGACACAAAGTTCGAAGTCACAATGATTCTCACCCAACATGAATCAAAGCAGTAACCATTAAGCACACACGGTCCTATTTAAGTGACGGAGATTAAGAAATCAACAACCACTGAGGTCTAATTCTTCACCTTTCAGAACAGAAGAATTTATCCTCGCTGTAGGTCCTCTTCAACACATACTAAATGTGCTAGTGCAATCTCTTAGTCAAGACAGACCAATCTGAGCCTTACACATCGACCTTTCACGGTGGATTGTTCAATTCCACATGGGTCATGAAATTGTATGTTTAGTTACAAGTAAACTGTTAATGTTGCCTTCCGTGATCGGGTATCACCACATTAACTATAATGTAAAATGTACTATATATTGAACGGTTTGCAATAAATATTCAACATTCAATCATATCTAAAGCATATGCGATAAAAGAATTATTCTCATAACCAAGTGTTTGATACACGAGTTATACAAAGTAAAAGCATACTTTCACGTATAACTCCAACATACCCTATCCTTGACGATCTATCTTATGATTCTTATGATCTTGATTATTTTGACAGCTTGGAAGAAAATGAAGATGTAAAGTTCTTGGAGATGAAGAAAGTAGAGGATGAGGACGAGTTGGAAGCCGAGGAGTCAACTTTCGAGAAGATGTTTGATAAGGCACCACCATTGGAGGCGAAAAAAGAGTTGAAGCCACTTCCCGATCACCTCAAGTACGGTTACTTGGATGAGACAAACAAATATCCGGTAATTGTATCTGCCCTTTTATCTGATGATCAGCTTGAGAGACTTTTAGTGGTGCTTCGTAAGCACAAATCTGCTATAGGATGGTCGATCGCGGATATTAAGGGAATTAGCCCCTCGATTTGCATGCATAAGATTAGATTAGAAGAGGGTTTAGAAAATGTTAATTCATCTACCAGTTTAGCGAAGGAGGACGACCGCATCACCTTAGTTAAATTAGGGTCTCATTAATTAAGCACATTTTATTAACTTGTTAGTGGATTAGTGAAGTCGTTTGTTAGGATAAAGTATTAGGGTTTAAAATCTTGAGCTTTCATCTTGCATTCTTTTACTTAGGTTAATTCTTGCGCGTCACGATTATTTTGATTATGTACCTGCTCTGTTAGTATACGTAGGGATTCCTATCCTGAGCATCACCATCTCTCATTTGAAAACACCCCTTCGATTCTTAGTTTAATTTTGCTTTTTGCATTCTTAGGATAATTTTAGTCTTTTAATTAATCTTTCAAAAAACCCAAAAATATTACACTCATATTAGCTACGACGCGTAGATCTTCAGAGATCTGTTCGTATACACTCCATCTCGTGGGTTCGATATACTTGGTCATTATACTTACTTATACTACAGTGAACTCGTACGCTTGCGAGGAATCTACTAGTAGAAGTTAGTATATTCGCTTCAAGTCAACCACCAGCTTGGTGGCTTGTATAAATAGACTGCTCTCTTCTAATAAAATTAAGTTCAAATACAAAAAAATCTCCCTACACACACTCATACACCTTAAAATGCACACATACGAGATAAATACATAATCAATACACGTATTTACGATTTTCTAACCCGATCTATCGTATTCACTCTAAACGGTAGTGATCAATCACACGAAATTGTTTGATGATCCAAATTTCTATTAAAAACAGCCACTAATCCATACGATTAGAATCGATCATCAACAAATTGGCACTAGAAGAAGGGTTTCGAACCTCCGCTTCGTGTTAGATTGAAAAGGATTCAAGACAAGAATTTGAAGATTCAAAGGATTTCTTGAGTTTTCTTCATAAACTCAAAGTAAGTGTTCCTGGTATTCTAGGTGTTCCTCAATCAAACCTTTGAAGATTTGAAGATTTAAACACATCATAATTATGATGCCTCAGTCTAAGGATACACAATTCTCTCATCCTTCGGCTAGAACCCCGCAAACAAGGGCCTCTTTTCCTGGACGATGAGCACAAGAGCCTAGGCCAAGACATCAAGCCAGGCCTTCGGCTATCACAAATATTATGCCCCCTGAATTGGAGGCACTAGCTAGCAACCCAAACGAGCTAGCTAGAACTATATCCGCTTTGTAAGCCTTGCAAAGGCGACATGAGCCACCTGGCCCATCGCAAATAAGAGTCAAATCAAAACCAATGGAAACATAGAGACCAATACTTGCTCGCGACGAGAAAAATGAGGCGGACAGTGCCCATGTTCAAAGGGATAAGGGCAAGGAAAAAATGGTTGAGCGAGTAGAGGGCCAGGCAGAATCTGCTCCCAGCCGAGCAGTTAGATCCAGCCACATGACTTCACGCCCAAGTGTGCTGGATAGACTGTGCCGACCCCAGCCCCATCAATAAGCTGTTGGCCCGAGAGCAGATGAAAGACGAGCCGCTCCTAAACTTGTTCGCCCATCTGTACATGAAAGACTGACCAGGTCTGTCTTTGGGCGCCTGGGTCCAAACGCGGCGAGCAACCCTAGAAGGCAAGCTCATGAGATCCCCCCTCTGAGTGAGGGACTGCGACGAGCAAAGGGTCATGCTACCCTGCTCTCATAATAGCCTCCAAGCCAGGGAGTGCCCTTGGATGAGCTAACAGCCTTGAGGAAAGCTATTGAGAATATGCAAGGGCAGTTAGATTCACAGAGGGGAATTGGGGCGACCAACATGCCAACATCGCCATTATCTTCAATAATCTTGAAAGCCCCAATCCAAAAGAAGATACAGTTCCCGGTGAGCATCCAATACGAAGGCACCACTGATCCTCGAGTCTATCTAACAAAGTATTCGAATTACACGATATCCATAGGTGCAAATGACGCCACACAATGCCGGAATTTTCCCTTAACATTGGGGGATCGGGTGCACAAGTGGTTCTCTGCCCTGCATCTATCCATTCTTTTGCCCAACTAGGCCGAGAGTTTCTCTCCCACTTCTCAACTGCTGGATCGTACTTTCCAAGAAATACCGGTTATCAGATTTAAGACAAGCTGATGACGAATCGGACCGGTCTTTTATGGAATGATTCGACAAAGTGTTGCTTGAAGGGGAGTCAGTAAGCGAAGGTACCAAGATTGTGGTCGTCATGGTCGGGTTAAAGAAGGGCTCGGATTTGTGGAAGAAAATACATCTGAAATGCCCGAAGACTTATGCGGAATTTCAGAATCAGGCCGGTATCTTTGTCTCCATGCACGAAGCACAACAAACAAACTTGGGGGACAACAAGGCTGAACTGAAGGAAAATCCGAAAAAGCCCGGTGGTACCGGCTACCGAGTCCCAAAGAATATGAAGGCATTCAACGAAGGGACAAAGCTAAAGAAGAAGTTGAATCAGGTGCTAACCGTGTCCATTGACACGGTGTACAACAACTTAAAGGAAAAAGAGTTATTCTCCCCACCAAGAAAGATCCGCCAAGAAGCCAGTAAACTCAACCCAAACAAGCATTGTGCCTACCATCAAATTTTGGGGCACTTTACTAGTGAGTGCCAAGATTTGTTGAAGTAGCTTTGACGATTTTACGAGGAGGGCAAGTTGTCCGACTTCGTTAAAAGACATCCTGGTAAACGAGCCCGGGAGGACAACTCTGATGAGGAAGAAAACGATCAACCCCTCAGGAGTAATAAACTCGGGTGACCAGCTCCTGTTGCAGCAGCTAGACCAGCGGGAGATATTTTCATGATGGAGCTATCAGGTCCTGTGGGAGGATGCTCAGATGAACGGGCTCCAATGTCAAATAGGAAGAGGAAAGTTGAGCTACGAGCAGTAGCTCATGTTAAAGAAATGGGAGTCAACCCTACCGTCAAACAACTTCTAGAGTTGACTTTCACTGAAAAGGATCTGGATGGAATCCTGAAACCCACAACGATTCTTTGGTGATATGTGCAAGTATCATGGGGACCAGGATCCATCGTTTGTTGATAGACACCGGAGCCTACACCAACATCATCTTCAAAAGCACGCTCGACCAACTTGGAGATTATGCAGGCTATATTGAAGATTGTAATCACAGAATTCTAGGTTTTGGTGATGTTGTAACAGTTCCACTTGGGATAATTAAGTTATCTGTCGAACTTGTATCGACTGAGAACTCGGAGAGAAGACTAACAAGTATGGTAGAATTTCTGATTGTAGATCAGTCGTCTACCTACAACGGGTTTCTCGGTCACCCCTTTCTAAATGAATTCAAAGCGGCAGTTTCAACTTATTTTTATTGTGTAAAGTTCCCGACCTCGAAGGGTGCAGGATTGTTGAAAGGTGACCAAAAGAAGGTAAGGGAATGCCTCTTCCAGCTTTAATCAAACGAGAAGCGAGTCTCAATGATGGATGCATCCACCAGCTATCTAGTAGGTGAACCATCAATCTTGGATGATATTCAGGACTCCTTAGAAGGTCACATGGAGTTGGACGAACAACCCCATGTTCAGGACGAACAACCCTCACCAAGGGACGAACAGCCCGTGTCAGAAATGAAAATTTCTGCCCCTGACGAGCAACAAATGAACATTGACGAGCAACATTTAAACAATAATCTAGAGGGCCAGAATCTGGTGAACAACGTTGTGCCAAGGCATGCAGATGACCTTGAACTCCGTCCGGAAGTTGAACCAATGAACATCGAAAATGATTTCAACCTTGAGGGACCAATAATAGATCCTCATTGGAAGGGACAAAAATGACGAGCAACTCCAGTTGAAGAGCTGGAAGCCCTCAAAGTGAATCTCGAAAATGAGGATCTTGAACTCTACATCAGGTCTGAGCTCCCGGAGCCTTATAGAACCCGGATGGCAGAATTCCTCAAGGTCAATCTAGATATTTTTGCTTGGTCACACGCGGACATAGTGGGAATTGATCCAAAGCATGCCTGCCACCGACTCAACATTAATTCAACAAAAAAGTCAGTCCATCAAAAAAGACGAAAATATGGACCATACAAGTATTAGGCCCTCAACGAAGAAGTAAAAAAGTTGCTTGATAATGATTTGATCAGGCAAGCCCTTTGCCCACAGTGGGTGGCAAACCCAGTTCTGGTGCGGAAGCCAAATGGAACCTGGAGGCTATGCATAGACTTTACAGATCTGAATGCGGCCTGCCCGAGGGATAATTTTCCCCTTCCGCACATCAATCAACTGGTGGATAGCACGACGGGACATGAAATGTTAACTTTTATGGATGCATTTTTCGGCTACCATCAAATTCCTATGCATCCCGACGATCAAGAAAATACGGTGTTCTATACAAACAAAAACTTGCTCTGTTGGAAAAGGATGTCGTTCAAACTGATCAAGCAGGAGTAACATATCAAAGACTAGTGAACAAGATGGTCGATGACCATATCGGAGAGACAGTGGAGGTGTATGTCGACAATATCATGGTGAAAAGCCCATGAAAGGAAGATCACCTCCAACATCTCGCCCAGGTGTTTGATATTTTACGATAATACAACATGAAGATGAACCCTAAGAAAAACAGCTTTGGGGTACATTTGGGAAAGTTCCTGGGCCATCTTGTTAGCCAGCGGGAGATTGAAGCCAACCTTGTAACGGTGAAAGCAATCGTGGATATGCAACCCCCTCGATCCGTGAAGGAAGTACAAAGATTGACAGGCTGCTTAGCAGCCTTGAATAGGTTCATATCCAAATCCGGAGATAAATGTCATCCGTTCTTTGAAGCCATCAAGAAAGGTAAATTCTCATGGATGAGCAATTGCCAAAGAGCGTTCGAACAACTAAAAGATTACCTGGGAGATGTAAAAAAATTATCAAAACCTGTCCCGGGTGAAAAACTTTACCTCTACTTGGCAGCATCGGAAGTGGCAATCAGCTCAGTACTAGTACGGGCTGATAGAAAGTTCCACCAACCAATTTATTATGTCAGCCAAGTGTTACATGAAGCGAAGATCAAGTATTCACCAACTGAGAAGCTAGCATATGCACTTGTTATAAGTGTTAGAAAGTTAAGACCACACTTTTTTTATCACCAAGTCAAAGTGCTAACAACTTTCCCACTCAAACAAATTCTACATCGCCAAGACACAGCTGGCCGCCTGCTCAAATGGTCACTGGAGATCAGCCAATTTGGGGTAACTTATGCTTCTCGAACAACGATCAAGGGACAAGCATTAGCCGACTTTATAGTCGAGATAACTTTTTCCCAAGATCCGACGAGAGGACTTGATCACCTCTGGCATCTCTACATTGACGGATCATCTACAAACATGGCCTCCGGGGCTGGTGTAGTTCTCATCAGCCCCGACAGACAAGTCTTCACCTTGGCAATCGGATTTGAATTTATGGCAACCAACAATTAAGTTGAGTACGAAGCTTTAATATCTGGTTTTCACTTATCACTTGCGGTAGGTGTTAAACGTTTACAAGTATTCGGCGATTCTCAACTGATCGTTAACCAGGTTCAAGGTGAATACGAAGCCAAAGATGAACAAATGATGGACTATCAACGAATAGTTTCCCACCTAATGTCCTTGTTAGACCAAGTATACATTGAACAAGTGTCTAGGGCAAGCAACACTCAAGCAGATGCTTTGGCTCGACTAGCAACTAGTGATGGTCCCGCTGAGTTGATTGACATTGTTATCATGAAGATGTTCAATCCATTAACAAATGTTGGAGTTATACGTGAAAGTATGCTTTTACTTTGTATAACTCGTGTATCAAACACTCATTTTATGAGAATAATTCTTTTATCACATTTGCTTTAGTTATGATTGAATGTTGAATTTCTATTGCAAACCGTTCAATATATGGTACTAGTTACATTGTAGTTAATGTGGTGATACCCGATCACGGAAGACAACATTAACTGTTTCCTTGTAACTAAACGTACATTTTCACGACCTAGGTGGAATTGAACAATCCGCCGTGAAAGGTCGATGTGTAAGGCTCAGATTGGTCTGTCTTGACTAAGAGATTACATTAGCACATTTAGTATGTGTTGAAGAGGACCTACAGCGAGGATAAATTCTTCTGTTCTGAAAGGTGAAGAATTAGACCTCATTGGTTGTTGATTTCTTAATCTCCGTCCCTTAAATAGGACCGTGTGTGCTTAATGGTTACTGCTTTGATTCATGTTGGGTGAGAATCATTGTGACTTCGAACTTTGTGTCTTGGGCAGTAATATTAATCATACGACGGTTGCTAAGATTTAATACAGAGAAACGCGTGTGAGTACGGCTCGTGTGATTAGTCCCCTTGGTGAAATATATTAATTAATTTAGAGCTATTCAGAGGCTCAATTAATTAATGGACTTGATAATCTTAAACGCGGGAAATAATAACCGGGAGCCCATATTATCGTAATATGGATTAAGATGGATAGTGCAATATTAATTTATTAGTGGTAATAATTAATATTAATGGGCTGAATTATATTGGGGCTCAATATTGAAATTCAGAAGTCCATTAGGAGGTCCAATCTTAATTCTCCTTAAAGGCCCCTCAAGTAGCCCATTAAGTAGTCCAATAATGATAAGGTGATTAAAATAAAAAGAAAATAAAATGCTGATTTTTCCTCTTATTTTCGAAAATTAGAAATATTAGGAGAGAAAAGATTTTGTTGATTTTCTTGGTAAGATATTATGGAAGATAAGTATTCTTGGAATACAAGATTATCTCATATATTCAAGAAGATCCAAATCTTGGATTTTCTTCTGGTATATTTCGAAAATTGCAAGATTAATAGGAGGGTGAGATTTTTGTGGGATATTTTATTTTTGAGAAAAGAATATATGGGATATATTCAAGATCTCTTAGAGTCTAAGAAAAGATTTCTCCAAGCCCATATTCTACTAGTAAATTTCGACCCCCTCACTATTATAAATAGGGGATGATTATTTCATCCCCAAATACATAATTCCATGTGTTGGAAAAATCAAGAGCATAGATATTTTTCTTTTTCCTTAGTTATTTAAATTGTTCGATAGCATCTCACATCGGTGATTGAACAAAGCGAAAAGGGAAATACTTGAGAAGGCTTTGGGTTGATAAAACGAGATCGTAATCGTCCCGTTTATTCAAAGGCCTCTACAAAAGGTACGTAAGTCGCATATTATCTTGTTTATTCCGCCTAGATTATATGTGAATTAATTCAACATGCATGATGATAAATTAGTTGTTGGAATTATTATTTGAATTAAATAGGATTAATTCATGCTAGTAATAATTGTATTTAAATTCGTATTTAAATTTCATCCCGAAAAGATTCAGGGCACCCCAATTTTCCAAACAACTGGTAGCAGAGCCACAGTTTCGGGCTCTGATCTTTAAATTGGAATTTAAATTGTTAAACAATAAATTGAAATTAGATAGTAGAATTGCTAGGTCTTTTTTGCAGTTATCCAATTGTCATGGTTTTAATGTTGTTATTTTTTCATTCGTGTGAATTAATTATTTTTAATTCGATTCGTTTGAATTCATTTTTCTCGTGAGAAAATCCACGAGTAGATTAGTTGTTTTTATTTTGATTCGATCATTGTAATAGACTAGTCTAGATCTAGTATTTATTTTTTTGTAAAATAAATTATAACCAGATCGTGACGAAGAACGAAGAATTAAAAATGGCGTACCCAGACGACGCATGCATGCGCGGCGCATGCATGGACGTAAAATCGTGCATGGGGTGAAGAAAAACAAGAACGAACGTCGAAACCCGGCGCACGACCCGCGCGCGCCTCGGGCCCGGCCTGCAGCGCCTCGGTGCGAGGCCTGCAGCGCCTCGACGCCTTGCCTGCAGTGCCTCGGTGCCTCGCGTGCGGCACTTCGGCGCGCCTCGGCACGCAGCGCCTCGGCTGCTAGGCCGAGAGGTGACTTGATGCGATTGTACTAACTCTACTAGTCGCTCACCCGCAAGTGAACGGGTTCACTGTAGTATTAGCAAGTATAACGACCAAGTATATCGAACCCAAGGGACAGTGTATATGCGAATAGATCCCTGAAGATCTACGCGTCGTAGTTAATATGAGTGTATTGTTTTTGGATTTTTGGAAAGATTAATTAAACTAAACTAAAATTATCCTACGAATGCAAAAGGAAAATTTAAACGAAATAACAAAAGGTGTATTTTCAAATATGAGATGGTGATGCTTAAGATAGGAATCCCTACGTATACTAACGGAGCAGGTACATAATCAAAATAACTGTAACACACAAGAATTAACCTAAGTCTAAGAATGCAAGGTGAAAGCTCAAGATTCTAAACCCTAATACTTTACCCTAACACTCGACTTCACGAATCTACTAACAAGTTAATAGATTGTGCTTAATTAATGAGACCCTAATTTAACTAAGGTGATGCGGTCGTCCTCCTTCGCTAAACCGGTAGATGAATTAACCTGTCCTAAACCATCTCGTTAAGTCTACTCGTTGTTAAAGAGTGATACGGTCGTCCTCTCTCTAACACCTTTCGAACGAAATTCAAGAGCGAAGTCTAGATTTATTTTAAGAATTAATTAACCAAGAGAATTAAAACCTAACGTCACAAGTTACCCTAATTACGTACCCACAACCTACTTCTACGAGTTCATCCTACCCTAAGCATGCAAGGGTTTTAGCTAGACATAGATTTAACGTAAACAATAAGTAGACAAGTGACGAACATGAACATGGTAATTAAATCAAAGAAAAGATCGTACATAAACTAGGGTTTTAAGATTTAAAAGAATAAACTGAAATTAATTAGCAAAACGAGGTCTCAACGTATTCAAGAACAAAAGATACTAAGAAACAAACTAAAACGTGAAATCGTAACGTGAATTCGTAAGAAAAACCTCAAAAACGTAAAACTAAAACTTGCTCGTCTCTTCTCTTCCTTCTCTTTCTAAAAATTCTGTATAAAAGTGATGTGGTGCGTCCCGGGATCCTTCAAAACGTGTTTGGAAGAGGTATATATAGGCAACGGGTCGAAACGGGATCTCATGGGCCAAAATTCCGTCGAGCTCGAGTAGAGCTCGAGTAACAAGTACTCGAGCAATGCAAGCTCGAGTGTTAAAATTATACAGAACGTCAAAAGTACTCGAGCTCCTTAGCTCGAGTAGTTCTACTCGATCGGCTTCTGCTCGAGTAGTCTACTCGAGTGCCCGAGTACTGGCTACTCGACCGGCTTCTGCTCGAGTGCACTACTCGAGTGCCCGAGTAATGTTTACTCGACCGAAGCTGGCTCGAGTGCACTACTCGAGTGCCTGAGTAGTGTTTACTCGAGCACCTTCATCTTGAGTACTTCAATGACACTTTTGCTCGCTCGAACTAATACTTCTCGTATTTCTTCCATATCTTCTCATCCGGGTATCCGTTTGAGTCGATTCGAAGTCCTACGAACTCCTCTTTTTGCCCTCTATCCATCTATAAGCATCAAAGAAACAAATTTGTTAGTTTGTGAAAATAATACTCAAATGACTCTAAATACTTATATGAATCCATCAAAACAAGGGCATTTCGAGCGACGAATCATGACAATTTCACGCCTAATCAACCCCCTCAAACTTACCATGTTGCTTGTCCTCAAGCAACGAAATAATAAGTCAAGTGAAATTGTTAGAAATGAGTCAAGGAATCCAATCATGCAAGTACATAGATTCGAGCTTCAAAGATGCATCACAAGTATACTCACTCACCTTCCTTCATCATATTCATGCAACAACAGCAAGAAACACCAAAATCAAACATGGATGTGCACTCAACGATGTGTTTCACTCCCTCTCAAGTGTATAACAATGATCAAGGGACTCACTCAATCAATCAATCACACAAATTGGCAGCCATAGGCTTGTAAGTGCTCTTAACTTCGACCGTACTCTAGAAATCAATGTCGAATCAAACAGGACTTTTCTCAAGGTTGTAATGTAGGCTCTTTGGACAGGTGGGATAACAATATGGTAAAGTGACTCAGGTGAATGGAGAATAGAAAATCAAACTTCGGTACTTCGAGATTAGGAACAGACTACTTCAAACATATTCAATCAACACTCTTTCAATTCCACTTTTCTCAACACTTCAATTTTTTTTCTAACTCTTTTCACTTTTTTTTTCAATCACTTCACTTTATTTTTTTATTTTTTTGCACAAACACATGAGCTCAATTTTTTTTTCTTCTTTTGCTCATTCTCAATTTTTTTTCCTCTTTTTCCCACATCTCATAACTTCATCACTCCTTCTCATATTCACTCAACAAACAACCTTTTCCTTTTTCAACTCAATTCACTCCTTTCACATTCACACTTTTTCTATTCTCCACTCAAATTGGGACAAAAAGGCTTAGGAATTGGAATAGTGTTCATATGTGCTAGCAAATAAAATAGGCTTTAGGCTCAACGTGGCTAGCAAGGGATACATGTCATTGGTAAGGAAAATTTTGGCTAAGTGACTCAATAAAAACAAAGATGGCCTAAGATCACACTCGGCATATCAAACTAGACACAATCAAGAAGCAAAAGCACACACAAGTTCTAGCATCCTCTAAGGTGATGATCCACTCACAAACGAAGAGATTAATTAATGCATCAAAATCTCATAAGGCTCAAAAGCTCACGGCTTTCACATCCATGCTAGTCTTAGTACATTCTCACTCTCATCACACAAGTACTCAAAAGAAAAATTCACAAGCATACAAGTTCTTTCTCAAATCAGCTCAAACTCAAACACTCGCACAAAAGAATTTCTAACTCACCCTTACAACTCACTCTACTCATCAAATCATACTCAAAGATAGCAATCAACAAGCATAAGATGATTGATAGGCATGAAATGTGCAATAGCGAGTCAACTCAAAATCACCCCAAGGAGTATCTCAACAAACCAATAATCAATCAAACTCAACTCAAAGATAAGGGCGTGCATGCATGTGCAATGTAACAAGAAACATATAAAAAAAAACTCCACCCCCCAAACTTCGACCTTGCTAGAGGTCTAAGTTTGGGGTTGTGTGTTACCTCAACCAAATAATTCTGTTTCTCTCACTAGCTTTGCACACTCCCTTGCTTGAGTTGGTCCCTTCAATCTAAATAACTCCATGATACATTTACTCCTTTAGAAACAAGCCTACAAGCAACTCACTCAAATACGAGGTTAAACATACGACTCAAAATAACTCCCTAATAACTAAAAAAACTCAAAGCAAATAAATAAAAATAAATAAAAAAATAATGGGTTGCCTCCCATTCAGCGCTATTTTTAAGGTCCTCATGTCGGACCAAGCTCAAAGGAGCTTATGGGACATCATACTCAAATTTCCCTCCCTCACTCTCATAAGCGTGGTGTTTGAACTCCTTTCCTTGATGCCCCACCATCATGAGCCCTTTTGCTTCCTTCCCCACCTCAAGTGGTATAGGTCTCAACTCCTTCTCACCTTTATCTGGAGGAGTCTTACTAAACAATTTCTTGAGTTTGGACTTTTTCTTCTTAACTCCTCCTTTTCCCTCTAACTGGACCACGTCCACTTTCTTCACCTCTTCATCCTTCAACTTCTTCACTTTATCCCTATCAAAATAATCAAGATCATAATGCTCATGGGTTAAATAATCAAGTGAAGGACTAACAAAATCATGAATATCAGAAGGATTAGGGATATGAGGTGTGTCTTCAACACGAGGATCAATTGCATCCATGCAATACAAGCTCTCATCCTCCTTCGGGTGCTTCATGGCTTCATATAGGGAGATCTTCACTTCTTGATCATCAACCTTCAACGTAATCTTCCCATTTGCCACGTCTAGCACCATCCCTACCGTAGCTAAGAACGGTCTTCCCAAGATCAGGGGCACGTGCTCATCTTCCTCCATCTCTAGGACCACAAAATCGGCTGGAAAAATGTGATCTCCAACTCTCACTAGGACGTCTTCAACAACACCTCGAGGTCTCGTGATAGATCGGTCGGCAAGTTGAAGCGTCATCATTGTGGGTTGAAGTTCACCACCTTCCAGCTTCTTGAAAAGTGACAAGGGCATGAGATTGATGCTCGCCCCGAGGTCGCACAATGCTCCTTTCTTGATCCCGTTCCCAATATCGCATAGGATCGTGAAGCTCCCGGGATCCTTCAGCTTCGGTGGAAGCGCCTTGTGCACTAATGCACTCACCTCATGGTTCAGCTGCACCAACTTCGGCTCATCCACTCGCCGTCTTTTCGCAATCAAGTCTTTCAGAAACTTTGCATAATGCGGCATCTGTTCCAAAGCATCATAAAAAAGAATGTTAATATGAAGTTTTTTAAAAACATCAAGAAATTTTACAAATTTTTCATCAAGCTTCTTTTTCATGAAGCGCTGTGGATACGGGACGGGTATCACAGATTTGGGTACCCCCCATTCATCTCTTTCTGTTTCTTTCACTTTATCCCTTGCTTCCTTTGCCTTTTTCCACTTTGGAACCCTCTCTATATCCTCAAAGTCTTTCCCCTTATGGGACTCATCTATATCTTTATGCTTCTCAATCCCTTCACTTTCAACCCCCTTCTCAACTTGGGGCGTCTCAGAATCAGCAGGCATCTGAGGACCTTCATAGTTGGTTCCACTTCTAAGCTGGATCGCCTTGCAATGCTCTTTCGGGTTCCCCTCCGGCATGGAAGGATATTTTCCCGGCTCTCTATTCACCATCTTTGCAATCTGGCTCATCTGGAACTCTATAGAAGTGAACCTTCGATTGTTCTCTTGTTGAGTTCTAGTCCACTCAACGTTCATCTTCTGGAGGTCTTGATCACGTTGATCACCCTTTTTATGCAACTCCTTCACATCGTACTCCAAAGATGACAACCTCTTACTTCCTTCTTCCACTTTCTGAAGGATAGCTCTCAACATCTCCTCGGTTGATGCACCGCCTTCTCCACCAGGAGGTTTAGACCCCGGATCAACACCTGCAGGAACAGTAATACCAGCTTTTGGGTTAGCATAAGAAAAGTTCTCATTTTTCCTCCATGTGTTTTGAGGAGGCTGCTGGCCTCCTTGAACTCCTTGTGTGTTCCTCCATTGATTTTGAGGCGGCTGTGGCCCTGGAGGTGCAAATGGCTGACCATAAAAAGGCATTCCATACTGATTTCCACCGTGGTAGCCATTCTGATTGTAATATGGACCTCCCATATAATTGGCTACCTCTTGTTGTCCACTTGGTTGGTCTACTCTCTCATTCTCTACTGCATGCTCTCCAACCAAACTCTTCCCCAACTCGAGGTTGTTGATCTTCTCCATCATGGCCATCAATAGCCTTCTCGTTCCTTTTCCCTCTTCAACCTGATGCACTCTCTGAAAATCTGCATCCACACCCCAAGCACCGGCATTCGTGACAATATTGTCAACGATCTCCCTACACCTCTCTATGCCTTGATTCAGGAATGCTCCGCCCGCACAGGCGTCTAAATGGTCTTGCCCCGCCTTGTTGGCACCACTATAGAAGAATGCCATAATGTCTCCCTCGTTGTACCCGTGCTGCGGGCACTCAATCAGCATGTTTGAGTATCTCTCCCACGCTTGGCGTAAATCTTCTCCAGACTTCTGGCGAAAGGACGAGATCTCAATTCTAGCCTTGATCGTCCTAGATGGAGGGTAGAATCGCTCGAGGAACAGACGCTCGAGCTCAGCCCATGTGGTTATACCTCCCCGTGGGAGCGTGTTGTCATACCACTCTTTAGCTATTCCCGTCAATGAGAATGGGAACAGCCTAAGCCTCTTGGCATCTTCAGACATGCCATTGTAATTGAATGTGGAGGCTATCATGAGAAAGCTCCTCAGATGTGTATGAGGATTCTCCTTCCCGATCACCCCCTTGAACTGGTTCTCGGTAAGCAACTTTAGAATTCCCGAGGAAATCGAGAAGTTGTTCGCTTCAACAGGAGGCAACGCCACTCCATCATAGTACCTCTGCGGTTGTGCCGCGAACCTGCCCCGAATAGCCATATTGTGATCTGCGTTCTGGGGCACAGGCTGAGGAGCAACAGGTGGTGCTGGTACTTGATGAACTGGAGGTGGTTGGTACATAGGTGGTGGATGATATGGGTATGGTGGATAAGGGTATGGTGGGTATGGGTAATGTTGGTATACTGGGTTGTTGAAAGGGTTATTTGGGTTTTGTGGGTAAGCAGGGTTGTTGAGAGGATTTTGGACAAGATTCTGAGCTGGATTGTTTACATTTTGTGCACCCGGGTTCTGGCTCTGACTATCCACAAACTGGTCTTGATTCTGACCACCACTCCCTCCAGAGCCATCAACCCGGTCTACTGCCTGATTAAAATCGTTGGCAGCATCGTCCAACTCATTATTGATATCCATTGGTTCCTTCCCTAAGTCGGCAGCGTTCATCCTTCTCAAGAAAGCTCGGTTCCTTCTAGCTATTGTCTCAGGGTCCAACGGTATTCTCTCTTCGCTCGTATTGCCTTGTGAGCGTGTTTTCATAAACCTGACACACTAGCAGAAGGGTCAAAATGCAACTGCCGAATAAATAAAAATAACAATAAAAAATAAAAACAGAAAATAAGCACTCACTACTAACTACTAAGCTATCGACAAGTCCTATTCAAAGAGCATATAACGCCATCCCCGGCAACGGCGCCATTGACTTGATGCGATTGTACTAACTCTACTAGTCGCTCACCCGCAAGCGAACGGGTTCACTATAGTATTAGCAAGTATAACGACCAAGTATATCGAACCCAAGGGACAGTGTATATGCGAATAGATCCCTGAAGATCTACGCGTCGTAGTTAATATGAGTGTATTGTTTTTGGATTTTTGGAAAGATTAATTAAACTAAACTAAAATTATCCTACGAATGCAAAAGGAAAATTTAAACGAAATAACAAAAGGTGTGTTTTCAAATATGAGATGGTGATGCTTAAGATAGGAATCCCTACGTATACTAACGGAGCAGGTACATAATCAAAATAACTGTAACACACAAGAATTAACCTAAGTCTAAGAATGCAAGGTGAAAGCTCAAGATTCTAAACCCTAATACTTTACCCTAACACTCGACTTCACGAATCTACTAACAAGTTAATAGATTGTGCTTAATTAATGAGACCCTAATTTAACTAAGGTGATGCGGTCGTCCTCCTTCGCTAAACCGGTAGATGAATTAACCTGTCCTAAACCCTCTCGTTAAGTCTACTCGTTGTTAAAGAGTGATACGGTCGTCCTCTCTCTAACACCTTTCGAACGAAATTCAAGAGCGAAGTCTAGATTAATTTTAAGAATTCATTAACCAAGAGAATTAAAACCTAACGTCACAAGTTACCCTAATTACGTACCCACAACCTACTTCTACGAGTTCATCCTACCCTAAGCATGCAAGGGTTTTAGCTAGACATAGATTTAACGTAAACAATAACAATTAGACAAGTGACGAACATGAACATGGTAATTAAATCAAAGAAAAGATCGTACATAAACTAGGGTTTTAAGATTTAAAAGAATAAACTGAAATTAATTAGCAAAACAAGGTCTCAACGTATTCAAGAACAAAAGATACTAAGAAACAAAACTAAAACGTGAAATCGTAACGTGAATTCGTAAGAAAAACCTCAAAAACGTAAAACTAAAACTTGCTTGTCTCTTCTCTTCCTTCTCTTTCTAAAAATTCTGAATAAAAGTGATGTGGTCCGTTCCGGGATCCTTCAAAACGTGTTTGGAAGAGGTATATATAGGCAACGGGTCGAAACGGGATCTCATGGGCCAAAATTCAGTCGAACTCGAGTAGAGCTCGAGTAATAAGTACTCGAGCAATGCAAGCTCGAGTGTTAAAATTATACAGAACGTCAAAAGTACTCGAGCTCCTTAGCTCGAGTAGTTCTACTCGACCGACTTCTGCTCGAGTAGTCTACTCGAGTGCCCGAGTACTGGCTACTCGACCGGCTTCTGCTCGAGTGCACTACTCGAGTGCCTGAGTAGTGTTTACTCGAGCACCTTCATCTTGAGTACTTCAATGACACTTTTGCTCGCTCGAACTAATACTTCTCGTATTTCTTCCATATCTTCTCATCCGGGTATCCGTTTGAGTCGATTCGAAGTCCTACGAACTCTTCTTTTTGCCCTCTATCCATCTATAAGCATCAAAGAAACAAATTTGTTAGTTTGTGAAAATAATACTCAAATGACTCTAAATACTTATATAAATCCATCAAAACAAGGGCATTTCAAGCGACGAATCATGACAATTTCACGCCTAATCAAGAGGCGCGCGGGCCCACTCCGTGGGCCGACGCGTGCCGTATCTCGAGCTGTGGAATTTTTTTAGTTCCGTTTTTTTCGTGTGATTTTAAACGTCGCCCCGAACCCCAAACGATGCTGTTTTTGATGAAGTGTTGATGTTCGAGTGGGAGCATGTCGAGACGAACGACGGAAAGCAACAAGGACGATTTTTCGCATCAAGACGTGAAGAAATTAAACCGTGACAATTGGATTTGAGTGCTCCAATGTGTTTAATTTTTTTTTTTATGGATGTTTTATTTCGTGCACTTATTATTATTTGTTAATATGTGTTTGCATGAATTTAATTGTCCAAGAAAAACCTTACTTTCGAAAATTACTAAGTATGTTTATTTAATCGCAATTTTATTCCGGATATTAAAATTGGATTAATTTGGCCTCCATAATTTATTTATTTGTGAAGTTCTTTTGGAATACATTTCCCCCTCGGATCGGCCAAAAGAACGGATTTCACATGAATAAATTCCGAAAGGATGATTGTGGATTATTACTAGTGGCGGTATTGACCCTCACCTCGAGTGGCTTGCTCAAAGCGAAATAATAATCCTGTATTTAATTATGGTTATTACTTAAGCATAGGAAATTGATATTAACTTACTCCCCTCGGAGTCCCTGTCAATTTCTATGTGGTCAAAGTGGGAGCCAACTATTAATTTTGAATTAAGGATTTGTAACTTTTAAGTTTGTGATCCGCTTGAATGTATTTAAATGTATAGACCACCCCTCGTGGCGCATTTAAATTATTTCGAGATGTTGGCTGATACATGATTATATTGTTTTAAGGTTTCAATATAATTGATGTGATCGAATTATGTGATAATTTCGTATTTTTCTAGATATTGATATGAATGTATGTTTTATTCTCAGTTCATCATGTCGCAACTTTTTAATCCACTGTATAGTATACTTAAAGATAATAAACTTGTTGGTGAGAACTATGTTGATTGGAAACGTAATATGAACATGGTCCTTCCTGCGCAAGAACACTATTGGATATTTAGCGTTGACGTACCCAAGAAACCTAATGATAAGTCAAGTAATGGGGAAAGGGCGATATTCGATGATTGGAAGCATTCCAATGAGCACATGAAGCACATCATCTTGACATTTATGTCTGAAGATTTGAAGCGCATTCATGAAGGCATTGAAGCGGCTGTTGATATCATGAATAGCCTTGAAGAGATATTTCAACATCAGAACCCCATGGCGAATCTGTTCACCATTCGTGAGAAGCTCACGAAGGAAATGGTGAAGGGAACACCTGTAAGGGATCATGTTCTCAATTTTAGGCGTGAGTTTGAGAAACTCGAGTTTCTTGGTGTCGGACAAAGTGAAGAAAGTCAAATCGATTCCATACTCCTAAAGCTATCGAGTAGTTTTGATGGGTTCTTTTGGGAATACGTGTTATCTGAACACAAGTTCACTTTGGATACCCTGCTCAAAGCTCTGATAACGGTAGAGTCATACTTAGGGAGTAGGGACAAGGCTTTGGTGATCAAGAGCTTTTTCTCGAAATCTAGGCCAATTGAGGGTAAGATTGAGAAGAAGGTGGTTGATCGGAACCAAACCAGTAGACACACTTTTGGTGGCAAGGAAAGAGCTTTCAAGCCGTACGGCGTGAAAATATCCGGTAAGAGTAAGTGCTTCAATTGCGGGGAGAGAGGACATTGGAGGTCTACCTGTTCTAAGCCTAAGAAGGCGGTAAAGAAAGGTAAATCCCATGTTTAGTCGTTGAAATATATGTTGCGGCGTATGCTGCCCACGTTCGGGTAGTGGATACCGGGGCAACTGATCATATTTGTTTCACTCTTCAGGGGTTCCAGCTAACCCGACGACTTAGCAAGAATGAGATCACAATCACTTTGGGCGATGCTATGAGAGTGGCAGCCGAAGCAGTGGGAGTCCTACACCTATCTTTTGAAGATAGAGTTTTAATTTTAAGAGATGTTTTATACGTTCCGAACTTTAGGAAGAATTTAATTTCAGTTTCTAAGTTGTTTTTTTATGGATATTCAGTTACTTTTAATAAAGTTGTTACTGTTTCTTTTAAGAATGATGTTATCTGTCATGGAACGTTGGTAAACAATCTCTATATGATTAAGTGTGCACACCACTCAAATAATGAATCTAATAACACGTCGATCATTTCGAGTAATAAAAGAAAGCGTTCTTCGGAGATGAACGAAACACTTCTATGGCATCTTAGACTAGGTCATATTAATCTAAAGCGGATAGAGAGATTGGTGAAAGACGGATCCTTGGAATCTCTCCAAGTCGAGCCGTTTCCAACTTGTGAATCTTGTTTAGAGGGTAAGATGACCAAGAGGGCATTTGGAGCCAAGGGGAATAGAGCCAAGGAAGTGTTAGAACTCGTTCATACCGATGTGTGTGGTCCAATGACGATCAAAGCAAGAATGGGGTATGAGTATTTCGTTACCGTCATTGACGATTACTCAAGATATGGGTACATTTACCTTATGAGGCATAAGTCTGAAACTTTTGATAAATTCAAGGAGTTTAAGGCCAAAGCCGAGAAACATAGGGAAAAGAGTATCAAGTTTCTACGATCAGATCGTGGAGGCGAATACCTCAGCGATTAATTCTTGAACTACTTATCGGACGAAGGGATAATATCCCAGTTAACCGCACCGGGAACCCCTCAACAGAACGGTGTGGCGGAACGAAGAAACCGGACTCTTTTAGAGATGGTCAGATCCATGATGATTTATTTGGATTTACCCAAGTCGTTTTGGGGTAATGCCTTGGAAACAGCGGCTTACATTCTAAACTTGGTGCCATCCAAATCGGTTCCTAAAACCCCAATGGAATTATGGACCGGGCGCAAGTCCAGTCTAAGACATTTGCGGATTTGGGGTTGTCCGGCATACGTGCTAGACAAGGAAGTCGGTAAGTTGGATCCATGTTCGGAATTAAGGCTGTTTATAGGATACCCTGCGGGAACGAAAGGGTGTATGTTCTATAGTCTCAAGGATCAAAAGACCGTGATAAGTACACACTTTAAATTCTTGGAGGAAGACTATATGAACAATCGGAAACCTAAAAGTGAAATTACCTTAGAAGAATTGAGAGGTCAAACCTCGATACCAAGTATACAAGATTATGTACCACACGTCACATCTTCACAAGCGGAACCCCGTCGTAGTGGGAGGGTTCCTAGGCAACCCGAGAGATTCATGGGGATAGGAGAATCTTCGGATTTGGTTTCCGGTGTTGAATCGGACCCATGGACGTACGACGAGGCAATCCAAGATAAAGACGCGGAGTCGTGGCAAACGGCAATGGAAGCCGAGATGGGTTCGATAGATCATAATCAAGTATGGGAGTTGGTCGAGCCACCCAGTGGGGTAAAACCCATTGGATGCAAGTGGGTGTACAAGAGGAAAAGAGGACCGGACGGAAGGGTAGAGACCTTCAAAGCAAGGCTTGTGGCCAAAGGATATACTCAGAAAGAAGGGATCGATTATGAGGAAATCTTTTTGCCTGTAGCTATGCTTAAGTCCATCCGTATTCTCTTGTCGATCGCTGCGCACCTAGATTATGAGATCTGGCAAATGGATGTCAAGACGGCTTTCCTTAACTGAAGTCTTGACGGGATAGATATCTATATGCAACAGCCCAAAGGTTTCATTGAAAAAGGCCAAGAGAATCTCGTATACAAGCTTAAGAGATCCATCTATGGACTTAAGCAAGCATCGTGTACTTGGAACCAGTATTTTGATCAAGTGATTAAGTCTTATGGGTTTGATGAAAACGAGTTTCGAAAGTTGTGTGTATAAGAAGCGTGATGAAACTGCAGTGGTATTCTTAGTATTATACGTAGACGATATTCTGCTCATTGGAAACAATGTAAAGGTATTGTCAGACGTAAAGGTATGGCTGTCAAAATAATTTGATATGAAGGACTTAGGGGAAGCCGGCCACATCCTTGGGATCAAGATCACTCGCGATCGCAAGAAGAGGATGTTGGGCTTATCGCAAGCTTCATACATTGACACTGTTTTGAAGCGTTTCAGCATGCAAGATTCCAAGAAAGGTTTTGTACCTTTTAGGCACGGAATCCATCTATCGAAAGAAATGAGCCCTAAGATGCAAGCGGAGATAGATGACATGAAAGGTGTTCCGTACGCTTCGGCCGTAGGAAGCCTTATGTATGCAATGCTGTGTACGAGACCGGATATCTGCTTTGCCGTGGGCATGGTGGCAAGATATCAAAGTAATCCCGGGAAAGACCATTGGACTGCTATAAAGTGCATCTTGAGGTATCTGAAAAGAACTCGTGAGCGGATGCTGATTTACCAGTCAGATAGTCTAGTTCCCGTGGGATACACGGACTCGGATTTCCAATCAGACATAGACTCAGGAAAGTCAACCTCGGGTAGTGTGTTTTGCATGGGAGGAGGAGCCATTTCATAGAGAAGCGTTAAGCAGAAATGCATCGCCGATTCGACCATGGAAGCCGAGTATGTAGCTGCTTGTGAAGCAGCGAAAGAGGCAGTTTGGCTCAAGAACTTCTTAGTGGACTTGGGTTGTTCCGAATTTGCCCGACAAGATAACTGTCTTTTGTGACAATGCCGGAGCAGTTGCAAATTCAAAGGAACCGAGAGCCAACAAGGCCAGCAAACACATAGAAAGAAAATACCATCTTATACGAGAAATCGTTAAGAGAGGAGATATAGAGGTGGCAAAGATAGCGTCGGGTGACAACCTAGCGGATCCATTCACAAAGGGTCTGCCTCAGAGTACATTCGAGAGACATGTGGATGGAATGGGAGTCAAGACTATTGCCAATCTGCTTTAAGTATAAGTGGGAGGAATTATTAGGTTAGTGTAGGTTGATATGAGATGTCACGTAGAGTTACTACACTAAGACATGTGTGATGTATACTAAAAACAGACTTTAAGTATAAGTGGGAGATTGTTGGAGTTATACGTGAAAGTATGCTTTTACTTTGTATAACTCGTGTATCAAACACTCGTTTTATGAGAATAATTCTTTTATCACATTTGCTTTAGTTATGATTGAATGTTGAATTTCTATTGCAAACCGTTCAATATATGGTACTAGTTACATTGTAGTTAATGTGGTGATACCCGATCACGGAAGACAACATTAACTGTTTCCTTGTAACTAAACGTACATTTTCACGACCTAGGTGGAATTGAACAATCCGCCGTGAAAGGTCGATGTGTAAGGCTCAGATTGGTCTGTCTTGACTAAGAGATTACATTAGCACATTTAGTATGTGTTGAAGAGGACCTACAGCGAGGATAAATTCTTCTGTTCTGAAAGGTGAAGAATTAGACCTCATTGGTTGTTGATTTCTTAATCTCCGTCCCTTAAATAGGACCGTGTGTGCTTAATGGTTACTGCTTTGATTCATGTTGGGTGAGAATCATTGTGACTTCGAACTTTGTGTCTTGGGCAGTAATATTAATCATACGACGGTTGCTAAGATTTAATACGGAGAAACGCGTGTGAGTACGGCTCGTGTGATTAGTCCCCTTGGTGAAATATATTAATTAATTTAGAGCTATTCAGAGGCTCAATTAATTAATGGACTTGATAATCTTAAACGCGGGAAATAATAACCGGGAGCCCATATTATCGTAATATGGATTAAGATGGATAGTGCAATATTAATTTATTAGTGGTAATAATTAATATTAATGGGCTGAATTATATTGGGGCTCAATATTGAAATTCAGAAGTCCATTAGGAGGTCCAATCTTAATTCTCCTTAAAGGCCCCTCAAGTAGCCCATTAAGTAGCCCAATAATGATAAGGTGATTAAAATAAAAAGAAAATAAAATGCTGATTTTTCCTCTTATTTTCGAAAATTAGAAATATTAGGAGAGAAAAGATTTTGTTGATTTTCTTGGAAAGATATTATGGAAGATAAGTATTCTTGGAATACAAGATTATCTCATATATTCAAGAAGATCCAAATATTGGATTTTCTTCTAGTAAATTTCGAAAATTGCAAGATTAATAGGAGGGTGAGATTTTTGTGGGATATTTTATTTTGGAGAAAAGAATATATGGGATATATTCAAGATTTCTTAGGGTATGTTTGTTTTGGTACTCACACGGATGGACTTTGGACTTTGCAATCCACGCTCCATACGAGTTCGGGATTTAAAATCGGGTTTTCAAATCCCAAACTCAATCCCTACCTATAAACCCTATTACTATTTTTCATATAATTAAATACAATCACATCATCACTTTTTTATCATCCACTCAACCTCTCTCCTACTTTTCTCTTACACAATATAATAAAATAATACAACATCAATCACTAAAAGACATTGATTTGACTTAAAGCAAAATCTCACCCTACTAAAATCCCAAAACAAACACATACTCATATTATTCATCAAGATTTTCACATCCTAAGATTTCAAAGTCATGACTTTCCCCGCACACTTAAATCCCAAAACAAACATACCCTTAGAGTCTAAGAAAAGATTTCTCCAAGCCCACATTCTACTAGTAAATTTTGGCCCCCTCACTATTATAAATAGGGGATGATTATTTCATCCCCAAATACATAATTCCATGTTTTGGAAAAATCAAGAGCATAGATATTTTTCTTTTTCCTTAGTTATTTAAATTGTTCGATAGCATCTCCCACCGGTGATTGAACAAGGCGAAAAGGGAAATACTTGAGAAGGCTTTTGGGTTGATAAAGCGAGATCGTAATCGTCCCGTTTATTCAAAGGCCAAGTCTACAAGAGGTACGTAAGTCGCATATTATCTTGTTTATTCCTCCTAGATTATATGTGAATTAATTCAACATGCATGATGATAAATTAGTTGTTGGAATTATTATTTGAATTAAATAGGATTAATTCATGCTAGTAATAATTGTATTTAAATTCGTATTTAAATTTCATCCCGAAAAGATTCCGGGCACCCCAATTTTCCCAACAACAACAAACTACAAAGTCAACCAACTAAATGAACAGTTGGAAGAAGATGATTGGAGAACAGAAATATTCAAATACTTGAAAAGTGGAGAACAACCAAATAACCCTTTTGAAGCAGTCAAGTTAACTAGACGAGCAACCAGATTTACTCTGGTGGGCAAACAACTTTACAAAAGGGGAATTTCTCTTCCACTTCTCAAATGTTTGCCTAGGGGGCAAGGACGAGCCATACTCGAAGAAATACATGCTGGAGTATGTGGAAACCATACTGGGGGACAGGCTTTGGCATACAAGACTGTCAGACAAGGTTACTATTGGCCAACTCTACGACAGGATGTAATCAAGATGGTAAAAACATGTCACCATTGCCAAATATTTTCTCCGAACATTCACACTCCGGCTCAAGAGCTCGTCTCAGTTTACAGCCCCTTGCCATTTTCAAGATGGGGGATGGATATAATTGGCCTTTTTCCAGTCAGGAAAGGGAATGTTCAGTTTGCGGTTGTGATTAGGCGTGAAATTGTTATATTTTGGTGCCCGATTTGACCATATATTGAGTATTTTTTATGAGTGTTTGGAGTCAATTGAGTATCATTTTTATAAACTCATCAATTTGTCTCTTTGGCTTTCATAGTTGGATAGAGGGCGAAAAGAGAAGTTTGTAGGACTTTGAATCGGCCAAAACGGACTCCCGGTTGAGGAGATATGAAGATTTACGAACATGTGTACTACTGCCGAAAAGTGCTCGAGCTCAATTGGTCGTGCATTGACAGTGCATGAGTGGAATCAGGTCGTGCACTCAGTGCACGAGCTCCTCTGGTCGTGCACTTTTTCAGTTCTGGAAGTTTGGAGTGCTCGTGCACTTAGTGCTCGAGCTGTACTCGAGTAAAACACGCCCAAATTCGATCCCAAGCCTATTTATACCCCTTTCCAAGCATATCAACAGAGACGAACACATATTTTTACATACTTTGAGCGAGGAGAAAGCTTGGGAAGGAGTTTTGAAGAATTTTATACGTTGCAATCGAGGTTTTAATTTACGAATTCTTAGTTTTAGTATTTCTTTTGAACGTATTAGCTTAATTCTTTCTTTCTTTACTCTTTGAGTCGATAAACCTAGTTTTTAGAAGGGGTTTATTCATCTACCGGTTTATCTAGGGAGGACGACCGCATCAACTTAGTTAAATTAGGGTCTCTTTAATTAAGCACAATCTATTAACTTGTTTAGTGGATTAGTGAAGTTGATTGATAGGATAAAGTATTAGGGTTTAATTCTTCAGCTTTTCATCTTACAATCTTATACTTAGGTTATTTCTTGCACATCACGGTTATTTTGATTATGTACCGGCTCTGTTAGTATACTTAGGGATTCCTATCCTGAGCATCACCCATTCATATTTGCACACAACCCTTAGTTAATTAGTTTCATTCATTCTTTAGTTTAATTAATTTAACTTAGATTAGAGTTAATTTCTTTAAAAAATAAAAAACAAGCACTCAAATTAACTACGACGCGTAGATCTTCAGGGATCTATTCGCATACATTCCTTCCCTTGGGTTCGATAATACTTGGTCCCTATACTTGCCAATACTACAGTGAACTCATACTCTTGTGGGGTAACTTCTAGTAAAAGCTAGTAAAGTTCGGTTCAAATTAGGTTATGGCAATCGACTATTACACGAAGTGGGCAGAAGCGGAAGCTATGGTGAAGATTACACAACAGAAGATGATCAACTTCATCTGGAAGAACATTGGCTGTCGATTCGGAGTCCCACAAATAATTGTGACAGACAATGGTTCACAGTTCGATGGGAATGAGTTAAGAGACTTCTGCACCAAGTGGGGGACCAGAAAGCACTATTCTACCCCATATCATCCCCAGCCTAACGGTCAATTTGAAGTCGTTACCAAGATTATCAAGCACGTATTGAAAATATGTTTGATGGAGAGTAAAGGCAATTGGTCTGAAGAGCTCCCGGAGGTCCTGTGGGCGTACAGGGTTTCTCCCAGGTCTAGCACCGGAGAAACACCTTTTGCATTAGCTTTCGGGACAGAGGATGTTATTCCAATTGAACTAAAAACCAAAACAATACGGACAACCAACTTTGATGAAGGGGCGAACAACTCTGCTTTGGCTACCAAATTGGATATGCTCGAGAAAAAAAAGAAATCTAAGCTCAAGGTACAAGTCTGTTATTAAGAATCTAAGTCATTGAAAGGTTGTTCGTTTTTTAAAGCGAGCAAAGCCTAAGGCTAAACCCTTATTCCATTTATTAAAGACAAAGTTCAAATAGAACAAAACCCAATTATATATGTTAGAACTGCAAAGCATTGAAAGATATGTAAAAGCAATTGACATATATGAGAAGACGAGCAAATAAAGAACAATTCATTAAGGCCTGAAGCCCAAAAGAGTACAAAAAGCTCAAGAGAGAACGAGCAACTATTATAAAATAAAGAAAAACCTTAAGGCATAGGCCTGCTGCTGCTCGGTCGGGGCTGGGTCTTGAGGCTGGTCGGTAGGATTAACCACCAACATATCATCAGCCAGGTCTTCGGTCGCCTTTTGCTCGCCCTCAACCATGGTCTGTTCACCCTCTTCACCCCTTTCTACTGTGGCCGGGAGAGGGGGGGTGTCAGAATGACACTGGGGTCAAGGAAATCTAACTTGACCCTATAATCGGCCATGTCACCAGGTTGGAGGGTTGAACCCGGCGCGGGAGGATAGGCTTCAAGGAACTCGGTTAAATCTTGGCCGATGTCCTCGACGATATGGGGAACACTGTGCGTACTAACTGAACGAATACAGTCAACATAAGCACAAATGTAACCCAGGTTCGAACAAGGTCCAAGGTGGGCTTGCAGTTGAGTGTCGAACTCTTCTTGAGTGTACATCTCGGCCGACCCTTCTTTAAGGCGAGCATTTTCAGCTTCCAGCTCCGCCAGTTTTTGCTCGGCCTCTTCCCTCTTCTTCTTCTCTTCTTCTCTTCTTCAAGGGCAATTTGGAAAGTGGCGAGCTCGCTTGATTTGGCCTTTAACTCGGCGGAGACTTCTTGATAAGCCTAAATCTGCTTTTTCTCGTTATCATCGGCGAGCTTCAATTGTTTATTGAGACAAGCAATCTTAGCATTATAATTGCTAATTATGTTGTCTTTTTCTTCAGTCAGTTGTCGGGCAGTAGCCACATGACGGCGAGCAACTTCTTCAAGTTCGGCTAGTTGGGCCATTCCCCTTTGGGCAGTGACGAGTGAGTTGGCAGACTTGATCATTGAAAGGAAAAAATTATCTGCCACCCCTTGAGCTTGAGTAGCTTCGTTAAGCGGCCTGGTCCATGCACGGACAATCATCTCAGATGCCCAACGAACATGCTTATCGAGGATGTCCCAGATGGTAGTTGGGGTTTTGGAGCAGGCGAACTGGTGGACGACATCAGCTCGCCCTGGATGGTCTCCCCCCCCCCGGTAACTGTGAACAAAGAATAACAATGAGTTAGAAAATTTCCAGAATTTAAAGATTTGGAAAGTTGTGAAGGAATTACTTACTCAGCAAATTTCATGTCGTCCAAGCCCAGATATGTGATGTCTTCAGGGCCTCGAGCTGGGAGATGTGTATCCTTGCCCGTCTTACCTCCTCGCTCCACTAGCTCAGTTAAGTGATGACGGGTTTTATCTCCTTCATGAGGCGAGCAGTTGATCCCATCTTAACCTTTCCCTTATCCATAGAACGAATGTGGGGGTCAACGGGGGTCCCATCCCTCCTTTTAACCTTTTAACCCCGTGGGGAGGTGGTGATTGTTGAGCCGGAGGGGAGAGGGGTGCTGGTGAGGGGGAAGGTGTCGTGGGGGCAGCCTGCCGAGCATCTTATACCCCAGCAGTTTTCGTGACTAAAGAAATGATCTTCGTAGGAGGATCACTCTTAACCTTTCTTCCGTGAGTAGGCGGCATTTCGTGGACCCTTTGTTCAAGAAGACCAAAACAAGAAGGAACAACAACGGTTTGTTGCTCGGCTAAAAAAAATATTAGTAAGAAGCGCGAGCAAGTAATATAAGGGAATATGTGGCGAACAATTATTTAAATCAAAGTGTTATACCTGGAGGTACTTCGGCACGAGCCTCAAGGTAATGAGGGTAAGTGTACAAGTGAGCAGTTTTCTTACACTTCTTCTCATTTAGATGATCGACTATTCTATCAGCTCGATTGCCAAGAGAGACCAAGCAAGAAGTAAAGAGAAATTCTGAGCCGATTTCTTCCTCTTCGGTGTTCCACTTGAGCAGCCGAGAACCTGCAAACGAACAACAAAAGTTAATTAGCCCAACATACTTCAAGTATGGAAGGAACTTACTTACGCTTAATTTTTCTGTAAGCGGCAGGGGAATTGATTTGTGAACTACCACCACGCGGATCAGCCGCTGCTCGCCAATCACCACCAATGAAGAAGAAGTACTCCTTCCAGTCATGAATCTTGTTCGGCACTCCTTCAACTACTTTTAATCCAGGATGGGCTTTCAGATAGTAATACCCCTCATCGGTGCGCGAGCATTTAGTAATTTTCATCATATAATTGACCTCGTCCGGAGTGATGCGATCAACATACCCTTCAAGAGCAAAAAAGTTCATAATATCGAGCAGATTCATCCAACCAATAGAAGTAATCTGGGTAATGGCTAAGTTGCTCGCCTCGAGGAATTAACCAACAATTAGAGGCAGCGGTAGCATCAATCCTGCGATCAAGGTATCAATGTTGATCGCCGTGCATCCAGGAGGAGGGCGGTCAACTCTTTCTTTCTTCTTGGGAGCCCACATATAGATGTCGTAGGGGAATCTTGTACGTCTCTCGAATCAAGTCAAGCTCGTCCTGGCGAACAATACTTTTGATTCTGCTCGCTTGAAATTCTATCCTTGGTGATTTCCATTTTCTCCTTTCGGGAGGAGGGAAGTTGTTTGCATTTTGCTCTGCATATGTTCGCCATTCGAATGGGCGAGCAACTTCTTCGAGAATCTCATTTTCCATCAGATTAGGGCTTGGGGACTCAATTCCTTCTAAAAATTCCCAAGCCAGCTTGTCAAATTCAGGATTCGACTCTTCTTCAGATTCAGAACTCGAAGACTCCTCCTCGCTCACCCGCGATTAGCAACTTCAGTAATCACCTCGCCAGACGGGCGAGCGCATGTGTCTTCCACCGATCTAACGACAGATTCGGCTTTGTGATCCGTCTCTGAAGAAACTTTGAAGGGAGGTTGCCCTTCGAAAGGAACAACCTCAAAGGAGCGATCCTCGGGGTCCAAATGAGGGTTTTCGTTACTAGAATGGGAGGATATAGGAGTTTTTGAAGAGAAGGTTAAAAAAATAGTTGAGTTGATAAGCTTAATTACAGATGGAGGCGATGGCAACGACGCTTCCTCGGATGGTGGTGGTGATTCACAATTTGTAAATGAGAATAAAAAGAAAAATAAAATGAAATGAGAATAAAAAGAAAAATAAGAAGAATGCAAGAAAAATTTGATCTAAGTCTACTACCTCTTGAAATTTAAGCGGTCGGAATGTGAAAAGACGCCGGAAAAATTAATTGAGGCGCCGGAAAAGCTTGAACGTCGCCGGAAGTAATGGAGATATCCGGAAATTTTAAAAGTTGTGGATTTGGAAAGTGGGAAAAAAATTTCAACTTCCCATTTATATAAGTGTTAAAAAATGGGGTAAAACCCGTATTTACTCAACAAATTTGGGGCCAATGTGTAAAGAAATGGGGTATTTTCCAAACTAAGTTAAGAATCGGAGGACCTCCTTGCAATTTTTTAGCACGTGGCCTCGATCTGATGCACGCGTGGGCGACGCTTAATCATGCCGCCCACGTCATTCGTGGATGAGCCCCGGATCTCGGGAGACGAAATGGCGCTTCCAAGTTTCTCGCCCAAGAATGAGCTATTCGCCGTGACTCAATGAGTTAATACCCTGACCACAGTTGTTCGGCCAAGAAGAAGCTCACCTAGAACAAACATGAGGCCAGACTAGGGGGCAATTGTTGATAGGTGAACAACTTTAGGCTTTTGGCGAACAGGTTATGAGGCTTAACCAGAGATTATGGCTACAAAACAATCAAGCTATAATTAATGACCAAGTTTGGCAAAAAGGGTGGTGCAAAAATCCAGACCGAGAGGTGTAAATACAGCAAATACCTTAGCACTTGGCGACCAGCTTATAGACAAGCAGGTCTCGAAGACTAAGCATGGGTCAGGGTACCAGCTAATTAAAGCATGAGTGACTAACATGTATCAAGGAAAAAATGGTGAATTAATCAATATAAAGAGTATGATATATGTCCTACATCCACGACGAGCAAAAATTAAACGAACAACGCCACCAAAGATGAAGATCCAGATTAGTCAAAACCATGACGAAACAATGGACGAACAACTTATAAGCCCCCTTATCACCAAGCGAATAACTTATAATGAGAAGGGCCAAATGAAGAACAGTAGCCTAGCCAATGGCGAACAACTTTGAAGGCGGGATATGACCAAAATGAAAACTTTATAACTAAGACACGACTTAGATAAGGTCAAACTAAGTCAAAAGGACGCATGTCAAACATGCAAGCTTGGAAGTCCATAGGTCTAATCCACCACCAGCTTGGTGGCTTGTATAAATATACTGCTCTCCTTTAATAAAATTAAGTTCAAATACACAAAAATCTCCCTACACACACTCATACACCTTAAAACGCACACATATGAGATAAATACATAATCAATATACGTATTTACGATATTTTAACCCGATATGTCGTATTCACTATAAACGATAGTGATTAATCACACGAAATTGTTTGATGATTCAAATTTCCAGTTAAAAACAGCCACTAATCTACACGATTAGAACCGATCATCAATACACATCATAACCATTATCTCTTAAAAAATTTGAATAATTACTAGAACATTAGAAAGCATATATATTCTAGAAATTTCTCCAAATTATTTAATTATATAAGAACTAAGAAATTGAAATACTTGGTTGGATGATGTATTATTTGATTTGTTTGTTCACTAATATATTTAATTATTTACATTTTAATATTAAATTTTAAAATATTACAAAAAAATCACAAAAATTAATAAATTTTGCAATATTTATCCGATTCGCGTATCCCCCACGTATCCTTAGAGGGGGATACACATATCCGACTTAAATTTTTTAAAAAAAATTGGATACGTCGTGTGGCGTATCAGATGCGAATCCGACGCGAATCGCACCCGCACATGTATCCCCTGCGTATCTGATACTGCATACCCCCAAAATTTGAAGAATATGTGCAACATAACTCATTACACTTCTACAATCCACATATATATCTTATATTTTTTAATCTAATTTAGTGTCTAACAAGTAACAAGTAACAACACTAATTATAAAATAAAATAAAAACCACAAGCCCAAACATAATTTCAAACAGTAATAAAGGTCATTACAATACCAAATAAGTTTAGAGTCCTAATAGAATTAAAAACAATTAATAATTCCAAAGTCAAAAAAAATTAAAAACACAATAACATATAAATTTTAATGTCTCAAACTACGCAAATGCATCAATCATCATCAATCACAATATTGGCATCCTGTTTTGGCAAATGTATCTCCTCCTCCATCTCTTGTACATCTACATAAACATAAAATAGGAAAAATTAAAATGAAAAAGCACTACTTAAAAATTCAATCGGGTCAAGTGGGTTGCCTATTGTCCGTCAGGTCAAAACAACCCAATTTTTTTGGACCTTCATATTTTATGCCCAGCCCAGCCCGACCCAAATCTCGAGTAGGCCGGGCCGACACGTTGGGTCGGGCTCAAATATCTAACTCTAATAATTGTCTTGGAAAATGAGTAGTCATAGGGGTTAAATGGTAAAACAAAATAAATTTTTTATTTTTCAACTGTAATAACTTTCATTTTTTAATTTGTGAGAAAAAACCTCGAGTATATTTTTGTGGGATAGAATATACAAAAGTTATAAATTATAATTGAACAATTAATAAGTATATTAGAAAATTGGCAAATTATTGTATACACTTGATTTGTTTTTTTTAACAATATTAATTATTTTCACTAAATAATATTCCCTCAGTCCCCCAAATATATTATTCTCTCTTGTCTTTTTAATTCGTCCACCAAATCTATTTTCATACTATTTTTAGAAATAATTACTTTATTACTATCCTCATAAGTCACAAACAATCACTTGGGATTTTTAAGAGGTGAGGAATGGAAATCAAAATCATAGTGTGTGTTTGAAATAATTTACTATGACTTTGATTACAAAAAACAAAGAAATCAACCAAGTTCACTCATTCTAGAGGTATGACTTTGATTTTGTACTCTTTCTATTCCTTACAATTTTACCAAGCTCATTTTCTTTAAAACTAGTGTTCATTCCAATGAGAATAAATTGGAGAACGAAGGAAGTATTACTAATTTCAATGAATAATATTAGTTGTTTTCACTTAACTGTATTATTTATTTTTATTAAATAATATTAGTTATTTTCATTGAACAACATTACTAGTGTAAGCGGTGCACCGAAGGTATTATTGTAAAAAATAAGTTAATTATACTATTAAATATTTTATTTTCCTTTTAAAAAGAAAATTAGAAAAAAGAATTAGCAGCTCGTACCCCACCACCCCCACCAACGGTCTTAATAATACTACTATTCTCTATAATAACGAAACGTCTACACAATTGCTTTTCATCAAGAGGGTGGTGGGCCAGGGGGGAGGATGGGGGCTTCACGGGATTTTGCCCCGACTACGTAATCCTTCATGCCTGAAGTTGATGTGTAATTGCTGGGGGAGCAACCTATAGTTAATTGTCTGGTTTTTATTACTCCATTAATCATGATTAATGTAAATACTATAATTATAGTATTTTTACTACTCTTATATTTAAATAGATCTCATATGGTGTAAGTAATCATGTTGTAAATATATATCACTCCTATAGTGGCGAATCCAGAAACAATTTCAGTGTATGCACAAATTTTTTTAGAATCAATTAATTAAAATGTATAATGTAACATAAATAAAAGAGTTGATCTTGGTATAAATTAATATTACGATGAAATTGGTTTACAACTAATATTGTATAGTTAAATAATAATACTCCATTTGTCCCATTTTATATTGCCCAAGATCTAAAAATATAAAAAAATAAAAAACATTCGCATATCCAAATGGTAAAAAAGCCAACTATATCCTCTCAAACTAACCTCTTATAAACATCTTAATTTATTTACACATCACGTTACTACGTTCCAAATATACCCTTAAGCAATAACAAAACTTCTTTCCATAAAATAGAAATTAATGATCAATATATTCTCAATTTTATATCTTTTAAAACTAATAAATAATTTTATCATTAAAACATGTGTTATTTTCCCTTGAACAATCTAAAATGGAATTTGAGGGAGTACATCTTTTAATGAAACAATTAATACCTTTCAACCAATACCCTTTTAAGGAAATAATTAATAACATTGAAAACAAATATATTATACTAATATAAATAGCTAATACCCTTTAATAATACAACTAGATGAATTATATAATATTAAGAATTACAAAAGGAAAGTTTTTTTATACAAAGTTCATTATTTTTATAGCCTAAAAATAAAAATGTAAACTAAAATAATAATCACAAACTAAATACTATTGTATGTCGTTTGACAAAATAAATAGGATATGCATTTGTATACCCACTTAAACCATGATGAGCTTGGTTTTTTTATGATCATGTTGTAACAACAATTTTTATATTCAATATAATAAACATGAAAATATTCAACTTAATTTTTTTTATCAATCGGATGGACTTTAGATCTTGATCCCAGATCAAACGTTGTTCATGGTGGACTTGCACGAAAAACGCTTTCGAAGCCGCGAAGAACATATTTGAAGCTCCTTCAAATCTTCAAAATTTCTTCGAGGAGAAACGCTTGATCGGAGGGATTTGACACTTTGATCTCATATCAAATGCTGGTTCTGGTCGCTTTCCACGAAAAATATTTTGGGGTTGATGAAGAACGCTTCGAATCTTCAAGTATGGTTGCAGAGAATCCTAAAGTTATCTGAGCTCTCCATGTTTGTTTGTGCTTGAATGTATTGGATGTGTGTAATGAGAGGATGAAGACCTCTATTTATAGGGTGGGGGATGACGATTTTCCTCCTTCACGATGCCACGTAGCGTGCTCTGGTTGTAATGTCAATTTGATGGGCTTGATTGATCAACTAATCAAATTTAATTAATCTGATTTATTATCTTTAAATATTTTTCTTTTTCGATAAAATTTATTTGGTCTTAGTTATACGATAAGTCAATTGTACTTCTTACTGAATACGATTACCCAAAGCTCATACAATTTGACTATTTTGTACCGTGTATATTAAATATCAATTTTAACTATTGAATTTGAAAATTAATTTAATTAAATTCTCTAAATATAAATAGTCAATTTAATTTGATATTAATATTTATTTATATATGTTCGCCATTTAATTCAATGCAAATTTAATGTCAATTCAGGGCCTACAGATGGTAAAACTATCAATTTAAGGCTTGAAAGATTTTTCCTATCAATTTAAGACCTGAAAGATAGAATAATAGCAATACGGGGTTTGAAATTGTCTCAATTTAGCACTCAAATATATTAATACTATGTTTGGTTTTATTATAGTTTATGTTCTTATTTATTTATATACAATAATATTTTTTCATTATTTTTTTTTTCTTTTCTTATCTTTTCTAATCACATTAAATTAATTTCTAGTTATTCAGTTAAGGGTTTAAGGTACATTATAATAAATCCAAATATGATTTTGTTTTCTTTTCTAATCTCTGCAACATTAGACGTACTACACCTCTCTCCAAAACACCACAATACACGCCCTCTATCATCCCTCAAGACCCACACAATACTTGTATTAAAACTGGGACGCACAGAGACATCTGTATTTAGCTTGACAAACCCCATTGTCGGTGGCTTCCTTGTTCCAACACACTGCTATTGTCTAATGGGCCATTGTCGGAGTCATCAACAAAAAGTCCCGATGGTAAGCAGTTGCTCGAGCGACAAGGTCCTGCTCCGACAGATCCACATCCTGGAATACAAACACATTCCTAGCATACCAAACCATCCACAAGGTAGTGGAAAAGATGCAAAACCTTTCTTCACCTATTCGCTGCAGCGTCGTTTTATGTCATCAGAATTGGATCATATGCTACAATAACTGGCATCAATTCCCACACCTTTCAAACCCAACCACAGTCAAGAAACACGTGCTCAACCGTCTTAATGTCCTTACCACGCCTTTTACACATCGGATCCATATCTATAAATCTGGAAATTAGATTAATAGGTGTGGGCATTATATCATATAACATTTTCAAAGGAACATCCTAATCTTAGGAATCACTCTTAGCTTCCAAATCCTCGGCTAATAAGTAGCACTACCAGGTTGAAAAGTAGAATAATGTCTCTCAGCACCATCAAAGTAACTTGATCGTGTTGGATATACCCCGGCCGTTCTTGTGAATCTACAAGCCAAAATATCATGTTTACAGGGAGAGCTCAGTGGAACAGTTTAGATCTTGTTCACATCCTCCCTATCAAACGTGGTATTAAGGACAATGGAGTCCCACCCAGTTCGAGAAATATTTAGTAAATCACACAGCCTCAAGTCCTCTATTTCTGCCACTCTCGGATTTGTTGGAGTTATACGTGAAAGTATGCTTTTACTTTGTATAACTCGTGTATCAAACACTCGTTTATGAGAATAATTCTTTTATCGCATATGCTTTAAATATGATTGAATGTTGAATATTTATTGCAAACAGTTCGTAATAGTAATGTATACATTGTAGTTAATGTGGTGATACCCGATCACGGAAGATAACATTAACAGTTAACTTGTAACAAAACGTACATTTTCACGACCTAGGTGGAATTGAACAATCCGCCGTGAAAGATCGATGTGTAAGTCTCATATTGGTCTGCCTTGACTAAGAGATTGCACTAGCACATTTAATATGTGTTGAAGAGGACCTACAGCGAGGATATATTCTTCTGTTCTGAAATGTGAAGAATTAGACCTCAGTGGTTGTTGATTTCTTAATCTCTGTCACTTAAATAGGACCGTGTGTGAATAATGGTTACTGCTTTGATTCATGTTGGGTGAGAATCATCGTGACTTCGAACCTTGTGCTTTGGGCAGTAATATTAGTCATATGACGGTTGCTAATATTTAATACGGAGAAACACGTGCGAGTACGGCTCGTGTGATTAGTCTCCTTGGTGGGCTCAGAAGTTTTATCGTACCAAATCTTACAAGTGAAGAATCAGTTTCTTCGGTACGAATAATAATGTTGAGCTGTCTTTACTCCAAGGTGAAATATATTAATTAATTTAGAGCTATTCAGAAGCTTAATTAATTAATGGACTTGATAATCTTAAACGCGGGAAATAATAATCGGGAGCCCATATTATCGTAATATGGATTAAGATGGATAGTGCAATATTAATTTATTAGTGGTAATAATTAATATTAATGGATTGAATTATATTGTGGCTCAATATTGAAATTCAGAAGTCCATTAGGAGGTCCAATCTTAATTCTCCTTAAAGGCCCCTCAAGTAGCTTATTAAGTAGCTCAATAATGATAATGTGATTAAAATAAAAAGAATATATTATGCTGATTTTTCATAGTGATTTTCGAAAGTGGCTTATTTGGAGAAAGAAAAGATCTTGCTGATTTTCTTGAAAAGATATTATGGAAGATAAGTATTCTTGGAATACAAGATTATCTCATATATTCAAAAAGATCCAAATCTTGGATTCTTATTCAATAATTTCGAAAATTACAAGCCTAATTAAGAGAGTGAGATTTTTGTGGAATATTTTATTATGGAGAAAAGAATATATGAGATATATTCAAGATTTCTTAGAGACTAAGAAAAGATTTTCTCCAGGCCCATAAAATACTATAATTTTCGGCCACTACTCTTATAAATAGGGGATGATTATTTCATCCCCAAGTACATAATTCCATGTGTTGGAAAAATCAAGAGCATAGATATTTTTTTTCCTTAGTTATTTAAATTACTTGAAAGCATCTCCCACCGGTGATCAAGTAAGGCGAAAGGGAAATACTTGAGAAGGCTTTTGGGTTGATAAAGCGTGATCGTGATTGTCCCATTTATTCAAAGGCTAATTCTACAAGAGGTACGTAAGTCACATAAATTCTTGTTTATTCCGCTTAGATTTTATGTGAATTAATTCAACATGCATGATGTTAAATTTATCGTTGGATTTTATTATTTGAATTAATTAGGATTAATTAATGTTAGTAATAATTGAATTTAAATTCGTATTTAAATTTCATCCCGGATAGATTCCGGGCACCCCTATTTTCCTAACAACTGGTATCAGAGCCACGGTTTCGGGCTCTGATCTTTAAATTGGAATTTAAATTGTTAAACATTAAATTGAAATTGGATAGTAGAATTGCTAGATCTTTTTTGCAGGTATCCAATTGTCATGGTTTTAATGTTGTTAATTTTTCATGCGTGTGAATTAATTGTTTTTAATTCGATTCGTTCGAATTCGTTTTTCTCGTGAGAAAATCCACGAGTAGATTAGTTGTTTTTATTTTGATTCGATCATTGTAATAGACTAGTCTAGATCTAGTATTTATTTTTAAAAAAATAAATTGTAACCGGATCGAGACGAAGAACGAAGAATTAAAGACGGCGTACCCGGACGACGCATGTATGCGTGGCGTATGCATGGACGTAAAATCATGCATGGGGTGGAAAACGAGAACGAACGGCGAAAAACCCGGTGCACGGGGTGCACGAGGCGCACGACCCGCGCATGACGGGTGGCGCGCGCGCATGGGGCTGCTGCCCGGTGCTAGGCCGCCGTGGGCTGAGAGGCGCGCGGCCCACGCCGTATCTCGGGCCATGGAATTTTTTTAAATTAATTTCAGTTCTGTATTTTTTTTGTGTGTGATCTTAAACGTCGTCCCGAACCCCAAACGATGTTGTTTTTGATGAAGTGTTGCTGTTCGAGTGGAAGCGTGTCGAGACGAACGATGAAAGGCAACAAGGACGATATTTCGTGTCAAGACGTGAAGAAATTAAACCGTGACAATTGGATTTGAGTGCTCCAATGTGTTTAATTTTGTTTTGATGGATGTTTTATTTCGTGCACTTATTATTATTTGTTAATATGTGTTTGCATGAATTTTATTGTCCAAGAAAAACCTTACTTTCGAAAATTACTAAGTATGTTTGTTTAATCGCAATTTTATTCCGGATATTAAAATTGGATTAATTTGGCCTCCATAATTTATTTATTTGTGAAGTTCTTTTGGAATACATTTCCCCCTCGGATCGGCCAAAAGGACGGATTTCACATGAATAAATTCCGAAAGGATGATTATGGATTATTACTAGTGGCGGTATTGACCCTCACCACGAGTGGCTTGCTCAAAGTGAAATAATAATCCTGTATTTAATTATGGTTATTACTTAGGCATAAGAATTTGATATTAACTTACTCCCCTCGGAGTCCCTGTCGATTTTTATGTGGTCAAAGTGGGAGCCAACTATTAGTTTTGAATTAAGGATTTGTAACTTCTAAGTTTGTGATCCGCTTGAATGTATTTAAATGTATAGACCACCCCTCGTGGCGCATTTAAATTGTTTCGAAATATTGGCTGATGCATGATTATATTGTTTTAAGGTTTCAATATAATTGATGTGATCGAATTATGTGATAATTTCGTATTTTTCTAGATATTGATATTGATATGAATGTATGTTTTATTCTCAGTTCATCAGGTCGCAACCTTTTAATCCATTGTTTAGTATACTTAAAGATAACAAACTTGTCGGTGAGAATTATGTTGATTGGAAACGTAATCTTGATATTGTCCTAACCGCTCAACACCACAAACGGGTACTTACTACTCCTAAGCCCCAAGAGCCTGCCGAAGATGCGACCAAGGCGGTCAAGAAAGAGCATAAGAGTTGGTTTGACTCCGATGAGATGGCTAGGTGTACTATTCTGGCTTCAATGTCAGATGTGTTGCAACACCAACACCAACACATGGAGACCGCCTCTGAGATAATGCTCAATCTTGAAGCGATGTTTAAACATCAGGACCGTACAGCTAGGCAAATCACCATGCGAAAGATGCCTTTGTTGAAGATGGTGGAAGGTACGCCCGTAAGGGATCACGTTATCAAGATGATGGGTTATCTCAACAAGTTGGAAGTACTTGGTGCGGAATTTGATCTCCCTACGAAGGTCGATTTCGTTCTCCATTCTCTGCCGAAGAGCTTTGAGCAGTTTCAGTTGAACTATCAAATGAATGACCAAGCAAATAGTTTGCCCGAGCTCTTGCAAGCTTTGGTGTCGGCGGAGATGCTAATGGATCATCAAACTGTTGCTATGGTGGCAAACGGTCCGTCTGCCTCTTCGGGTCCCAAGGGAGGGAAGAAGAGAAAGAGGACGAAAGGCCAGACCCAAGCAAATCCAACCGTTGCGAAACCCAAGGCAAAGGGAGAAGGAGGTGGAAAGAAAGCTGCTAAGGGTAAGTGCTTCAATTGTGGTGAGAAGGGACATTAGAGGGCGACCTGTTCTAAGCCTAAGAAGGCGGTAAAGAAAGGTAAGTCTCATGCTTTAGTCGTTGAAACTTATGTTGCGGTGTATGCTGCCCACGTTTGGGTAGTGGATACCGGGGCAACTGTTCATATTTGTTTCACTCTTCAGGGGTTCCAGCTAACCCGGCGACTTAGCAAGAATGAGATCACCATCACTTTGGGCGATGCTACGAGAGTGGCAGCCGAAGTAGTGGGAGTCGTGCACCTATCTTTTGAAGATAGAGTTTTAATTTTAAGAGATATTTTATACGTTCCGAACTTTAGGAAGAATTTAATTTCAGTTTCTAAGTTATTTTTTGATGGATATTCAGTTACTTTTAATAAAGTTGTTACTGTTTCTTTTAAGAATGATACTATCTGTCATGGAACGTTGGTAAACAATCTCTATATGATTAAGTGTGCACACCACTCAAATAATGAATCTAATAACACGTCGATTATTTCGAGAAATAAAAGAAAGCGTTCTTCGGAGATGAACAAACACTTCTATGGCATCTTAGACTAGGTCATATTAATCTAAAGCGGATAGAGAGATTGGTGAAAGATGGATCCTTGGAATCATTCCAAGTCGAGTCGTTTCCAACTTGTGAATCCTGTTTAGAGGGTAAGATGACCAAGAGGGCATTTGGAGCCAAGGGGAATAGAGCCACGGAAGTGTTAGAACTCGTTCATACCGATGTGTGTGGTCCAATGACGATCAAAGCGAGAATGGGGTATGAGTATTTCGTCACCTTCATTGACGATTACTCGAGATATGAGTACATTTACCTTATGAGGCATAAGTCTGAAACTTTTGATAAGTTCAAGGAGTTTAAGGCCGAAGCCGTGAAACATAGGAAAAGAGTATCAAGTTTCTACGATCAGATCGTGGAGGCGAATACCTCAGCGATGAATTCTTGAACTACTTATCGGACGAAGGGATCGTATCCCAGTTAACCGCACCGGGAACCCCTCAACAGAACGGTGTGGCGGAACGAAAAACTGGACTCTTTTAGAGATGATCAGATCCATGATGAGTTATTCGGATTTACCCAAGTCGTTTTGGGGTAATGCCTTGGAAACGGCGGCTTACATTCTAAACTTGGTGCCATCCAAATCGGGTTCCTAAAACCCCAATGGAATTATGGACCGGGCGCAAGTCCAGTCTAAGACATTTGCGGATTTGGGGTTGTCCGGCATACGTGCTAGACAAGGAGGCCGGTAAGTTGGATCCACGTTCGGAATTAAGGCTGTTTATAGGATACCCTGCGGGAACGAAAGGGTGTATGTTCTATAGTCCCAAGGATCAAAAGACTGTGATTAGTACACAATTTAAATTCTTGGAGGAAGACTATATGAACAATCGGAAGCCTAAAAGTGAAATTACCTTAGAAGAATTGAGAGGTCAAACCTCGATACCAAGTATACAAGATGATGTACCACACATCACATCTTCACAACCAGAACCCCGTCGTAGTGGGAGGATTGCTAGGCAACCCGAGAGATTCATGGGAATAGGAGAATCATCAGATTTGATTTCCGGTGATGAATTAGACCCATGGACGTACGACGAGGCAATCCAGGACAAAGACGCGAAGTCATGGCAAACGGCAATGGAAGCCGAGATGGGTTCAATGGATCATAATCAAGTGTGGGAGTTGGTCGAACCACCCAATGGGGTAGAGCCCATTGGATGCAAGTGGGTGTACAAGAGGAAAAGAGAACCGGACGGAAGGGTAGAGACCTTCAAAGCAAGGCTTGTGGCCAAAGGGTATACTCAGTAAGAAGGGATCGATTATGAGGAAACCTTTTCGCCTGTAGCTATGCTTAAGTCCATCCGTATTCTCTTGTCGGTCGCTGCGCATCTAGATTACGAGATCTGGCAAATGGATGTCAAGACAGCTTTCCTTAACGAAAGTCTTGACGGGATAGATATCTATATGCAACAGCCCAAAGGTTTCATTGAAAAAGGCCAAGAGAATCTCGTATGCAAACTTAAGAGATCCATTTATGGACTTAAGCAAGCATTGCATACTTGAAACCAGTATTTTGATCAAGTGATTAAGTCTTATGGGTTTGATCAAAATGAGTTCGAAAGTTGTGTGTATAAGATGCGTGACGGAACTGCGGTGGTATTCTTAGTATTATACGTAGACGATATTCTGCTCATTGGAAACAATGTAAAGGTATTGTCAGACGTAAAGGTATGGTTGTCAAAACAATTTGATATGAAGGACTTAGGGGAAGCCGGTCACATCCTTGGGATCAAGATCACTCGCGATCGCAAGAAGAGGATGTTGGGCTTATCGCAAGCTTCATACATTGACACTATTTTGAAGCGTTTCAGCATGCAAGATTCCAAGAAAGGTTTTGTATCTTTTAGGCAAGGAATCTATCTATCTAAAGAAATGAGCCCTAAGACGTAAGTTGAGATAGATGACATGAAAGGTGTTTCGTACGCTTCGGCCGTAGGAAGCCTTATGTATGCAATGCTGTGTACGAGACCGGATATTTGCTTTGTCGTGGGCATGGTGGCAAGATATCAAAGTAATCCCGGAAAAGACCATTGGACTGTCGAAAAGTGCATCTTGAGGTATCTGAAAAGAACTCATGAGCGGATGTTGATTTACCAGTCAGATAGTCTTGTTCCCGTGGGATACACGGACTCAGATTTCCAATCAGTCATAGACTCAAGAAAGTCAACCTCGGGTAGTGTGTTTTGCATGGGAGGAGGAGTCATTTCATGGAGAAGCGTTAAGCAGAAATGCATCGCTGATTCGACCATGGAAATCGAGTATGTAGCTGCTTGTGAAGCAGCGAAAGAGGCAGTTTGGCTCAAGAACTTCTTAGTGGACTTGGACGTTGTTCCGAATTTGCCCGACATGATAACTGTCTTTTGTGACAATGCCGGAGCAGTTGCAAAATCAAAGGAACCGAGAGCCCACAAGGCCAGCAAACACATAGAAAGAAAATACCATCTTATAGAGAAATCGTTAAGAGAGGAGATATAGAGGTGGCAAAGATAGCGTCGGATGACAACCTAGCGGATCCATTCACAAAGGGTCTGCCTCAGAGTACATTCGAGAGACATGTGGATGGAATGGGAGTCAAGACTATTGCCAATATGCTTTAAGTATAAGTGGGAGGAATTATTAGGTTAGTGTAGGTTGACATGAGATGTCACGTAGAGCTACTACACTAAGACATGCGTGATGTATACTAAAAACAGACTTTAAGTATAAGTGGGAGATTGTTGGAGTTATACGTGAAAGTATGCTTTTACTTTGTATAACTCGTGTATCAAACACTCGTTTATGAGAATAATTCTTTTATCGCATATGCTTTAGATATGATTGAATGTTGAATATTTATTGCAAACAGATCGTAATTGTACTAGTTACATTGTAGTTAATGTGGTGATACCCGATCACGGAAGATAACATTAACAGTTTCCTTGTAACTAAATGTACATTTTCATGACCTAGGTGGAATTGAACAATCCGCCGTGAAAGGTCGATGTGTAAGTCTCAGATTGGTCTGTCTTGACTAAGACATTGCACTAGCACATTTAGTATGTGTTGAAGAGGACCTACAACGAGGATAAATTCTTCTGTTCTGAAATGTGAAGAATTAGACCTCAGTGGTTGTTGATTTCTTAATCTCTGTCACTTAAATAGGACCGTGTGTGATTAATGGTTACTGCTTTGATTCATGTTGGGTGAGAATTATTGTGACTTCGAACCTTGTGCTTTGGGCAGTAATATTAGTCATACGACGGTTGCTAAGATTTAATACGGAGAAACACGTGCGAGTACGGCTCGTGTGATTAGTCCCCTTGGTGGGCTCAGAAGTTTTATCGTACCAAATCTTGCAAGTGAAGAATCAGTTTCTTCGGTACGGATAATAATGTTGAGCTGTCTTTACTCCAAGGTGAAATATATTAATTAATTTAGAGCTATTCAGAAGCTTAATTAATTAATGGACTTGATAATCTTAAACGCGAGAAATAATAACGTGGAGCCCATATTATCGTAATATGGATTAAGATGCATAGTGCAATATTAATTTATTAGTGGTAATAATTAATATTAATGGATTGAATTATATTGGGGCTCAATATTGAAATTCAGAAGTCCATTAGGAGGTCCAATCTTAATTCTCCTTAAAGGCCCCTCAAGTAGCCCATTAAGTAGCCCAATAATGATAAGGTGATTAAAATAAAAAGAATATATTATGCTGATTTTTCATAGTGATTTTCAAAAGTGGCTTATTTGGAGAAAGAAAAGATCTATTTGATTTTCTTGAAAAGATATTATGGAAGATAAGTATTCTTGGAATACAAGATTATCTCATATATTCAAGAAGATCCAAACCTGGATTCTTACTCAATAATTTCGAAAATTACAAGCCTAATTAAGAGAGTGAGATTTTGTGGAATATTTTATTATGGAGAAAAGAATATATGAGATATATTCAAGATTTCTTAGAGACTAAGAAAAGATTTTCTCCAGGCCCATAAAATACTATAATTTTCGGCCACTACTCTTATAAATAGGGGATGATTATTTCATCCCCAAGTACATAATTCCATGTGTTGGAAAAATCAAGAGCATAGATATTTTTCTTTTTCCGTAGTTATTTAAATTACTTGAAAGCATCTCCCACCGGTGATCAAGTAAGGCGAAAGGGAAATACTTGAGAAGGCTTTTGGGTTGATAAAGCGTGATCGTGATTGTCCCGTTTATTCAAAGGTCAATTCTACAAGAGGTACGTAAATCACATAAATTCTTGTTTATTCCGCCTAAATTTTATGTGATTTAATTCAACATGCATGATGTTAAATTTGTTGTTGGAATTATTATTTGAATTAACTAGGATTAATTAATGCTAGTAATAATTGAATTTAAATTCGTATTTAAATTTCATCCCGAATAGATTCCGGGCACCCCTATTTTCCCAACAGGATTGGCTCCATCAAACAACCACGGTTCATTCCACACTCCAATGGATTCTCAATCTCCAACAACCCACACTAGCCTTTTCCAAAAGTGACCACCCCTCCAAGATTACTATCAACAAACAATTAAATTTAAACTCATGATTCTTTTTTTTTTTTTTGATCAGGAAAAAAATTTCATTTAAATAGAATAAGTGCACTTACAGACTGGTGTGAGATACACCAAACAAAATAAGGACAATTTAAGATATACAAATAGAATGACCATTTTTGTATAAATTTATTCCTAATATATGCATTATTGACCGTAACATTTGTAATTATAATACTGATGCTCATATATACATGGAATTAAAAAAAATTGTTAAACTATGTTAATATGCAATCTTTAAATATTTACAATAAGTTTATAAATAATATCGTAAATATTAAAATATTTCTCACATACAACTATATGTTGCAGTCTCCTGAGTCAAAAGTAAAAGATGATTGAAAAGTATGTGTCTCGATTTCAATATGAGACCATCGAAATATAAAACAAACATTATTTACAAAGATAACATTTGAAATTTGTACTTATAAGGATTCATTAGTATTTTATAAAGTTTTCGAGTACAAACTATGTATTTTCATTTTTAGGTATCTGAATTACAATTTTAGTTTAAGAATATCACCTATTATAAATGCTTTTATTTATAAAAAAATTAAATAACATGAAATAAATTTAAATCTATTTTTTTATTGTACATACAAATTTCTTTCGGTCCACGAAATTCACGGGACCTAATACTAGTTTTCTTATAATTCGAGGAGTTACTATGAATTAATTAAATAAGTAATCAACACATTCACTTAAAATCTTATCCATGACAAGTCGACATTGGATAATGATTTCACTATCGATCAACCAACCTAAAGAAGACCTAGAGAGCCTAGAATTCAATCACCTATTTATTCTTGCATGGGAAAAAACACCGGAGTACATTCCCTAAAAATAGATTATTTAATTAATTAAGATATAAATAGATTAACTTAATTTTAATTTAGGGTATTTAATTTTAGTATAATACTGACACTTATTTTAATTAGTCATTATAATTACGTGACAACACATAATATTAGAGTTGCACTACAAACCTTTATATCTTGTGGAAAAACTAGTGTTGGAAAAATACACTATCGAATTTTTAGTGTTGTCATTGGAGACTTAAATTTAATTTAAAAGATGGATGAATATGACCAATACATATAGAATCAATGCTATGCTATAATAAAAATTGTTGGTCCCACTATATGCTTTAAAGAGCTTTTAGAGGTCTAGAAGGGGGGTTAAATAGACTTCTTAGACTCAAAACAAATTTTTGGCTAAGTATATATCATAACACTTGATGTCTTCTGGTTAGAGTACTCTGCTTAACTAAGCTAATAATGCAGAAGTTGTTTGAAGAAGTTGTTTGAAAAAAAATCTTTGATATAAAACCTTTTAAGAAATATGAACTCGTTTATGCAAAATAATTTTAAAAATGTCAAATATAAATGAGAGCGAATGCAATGCAGAAAGTAAAATGACACATGATGTATAGTTGTTCAGATATAATGATCCTACTTCCACTCTCCCTTGAACAAGAGGTCTCACTAACTTACTCACTTAATACTGGAATTGATAAGTACCAGTGTCCTTGTATATAGGGCAGAGCATGGCTCGGTTCGGTTACCGAACCGAACCAAAAAGTCATAACCGAAATAAACCGAATTATATATAAAACTAATCGAAATCAAACCGAAATTTCTTAAAACCGAAAATATTGAAACCGAAAATTTCGGTTCAGTTTCGGTTAATAACCGGAAAACTGAAATATAATGGACTTTTCAATTGGACCATATTTTTACGCTTATAACCTGCTAACAGCTCAAACCCATATGTATTAATAGATTGCAACCAAAATAAAAAACCACAATAAAAATTAAAGAATGGGAAGGGAAGACCAGAAGAGACAAAGACAGTAAATTTGGAAATGAGTAAATGTAACTAGAGTTAGAAATTAGATACTTATATATATCCTCTCATTTCGATTTCGGTTTCGGTTATTTAGGTAAAAATACCAAAATAACTGAAACCGAAACCGAAAGCCAAAATTTCTAAAATTTAAAATCGATACCGAATCAAAAACTGAAATAATCGAACCGAACCAATATTTTGGTTCGGTTTGGTTCGACTCGATTTATTGGTTTTAAACGAACTCTGCTCTCCTACTTGTACAACTTTAGATCTATCGATCTAAGTCTTTACTTACACCAACCTTCCTAAATAATGAATAGGTTATGTAAAAGATCCAACTTAGGACTCCTAAAGAGTGTATAGGCTTGAAAGTGTGAGTATGAGAATGCTTAGGAAATTTAAGTATGCTTGAATCTCTCTTGCGTGTGTCTATCTTCATTCCCAGTACTTAGTATTTATAGGGGTGGATGGAGTTAGTCGTTGGAGGAGCTAATCAGTCGGATCCCCTATACTTGGAAGTTAATCAATCAATTTGTCTTGATTGATTAGGTTGGTGAGATCCTCTAAATAAGGTTGGTTTGACTTTTCAAACTCAGATCTTCAATCAATCTTCAGTCACCAACAGTCTTAAGACTTCGTCTTTATTCTCGTCTGATCTGTCGGTTAAGAGTGAATACTAGAAGACTTCCATATCTTATGGTCTGCCCCTGACTAGTGAACTAGCAGAATGTTGAAGCTCATATGAGAATTTTAAGGCACTTCTGAAATCACCAGTCCAGTTTGGTACATAGGACTCTTCTGGTCAGGGGTAGTTTGGTGAGTCTTCTGGTGTCTCGTCTGATTGACTGCTCTGGATAGCTCTTTTGATCCTCTGCTCTGGTTAACTCTTCTGGTTGACATAATTCCCCCTAAACTAAGTCATATACTAGTCTTCAGCTGACTAACAGGTTCAGCTGATCCTATTACAAGTTTGGTCTTAACATCTTCAAAACTTTTCTAAGTACAAAATTTTATCCTAACAAAAATAGTATGATTTATCCTCCACAACATGAAGAAACTAACTACAATAATTTGGGAAACTTCAACTATGATATAATATCAAATGCAACAAGTCCTCTCTTATTATCGCTTAAAGAACAACAAATGAAGGAAAAGTCACATTTGAATATATGTTGATGAATTATATGAAAGATGATAGAGAAGAGAGAGAAGAGCACGAACGAAAATAAAAACAAAATTGTGCAAAAGAAAGACGGGTAATTGGTCTACTAAAGGTAAATGATTCCTCGGTTTTGAAGCCAAAATGAAAAAATACAATAGCACGGAGAACCAATACCATGTTCTGATAAGTTCATTGAATTTTGTCTATCTTCGAGGATGCACCCCCTCCTATTTTATTTTGTTAATAATATATATATATATAATAAAAAATAAAAATATTATTTAATAAATATTAAAAAAAAATTACTGCCTCTGTCATATATAACTCTTCACATTTTTTTTATTTTGTGAGGGGAAATTTAAAAAAAACGTAAAGGTATCTATGGGACGGAGTGAGTAATTTTTATTTATGTATTTTTAATAATAATAAAGTTATTTTAATTGTACTTTTTTTTACACGTAGAGTATCAATATTGTTTCTTGTAGTTAAGATTGTGTATAGAATTCAAATAAAAACAAACGCAGAAGAAAATAAAGGACGAAAATTGAAAATAATGAACACAGGATTTACGTGGTTCGATCATGATGATCTAAGTCCACGGGAGTATCAAGGCTCCAATCTATTGCACTCTAAGTTTCACGGGGCACAAGGCGGGTCACGGGGCGAGTGGGGCGACCCACTTTAAATATATATTTTGTTATTTAAAAAAAAATACACAATAAATTTCAAATATATAATATAAAAAGTGTTTATAAAATTAAATTATTGGTATTCATATATTATATATTTTAATAGATATGAAAAGTATATTATATTTATATATATTATATAATACTTATGCATATTTATAGGTATTTGTATAATATATATATTAAAATTTATATATAAAACGGGGTACGGGTACTGGCCACGGGTTTGGGTAATACCCAAACCCGCCCTATTCCACTACGGTGCACGGGGCGGAGCAACCCAAGTGGCGCGGGCCAGGTCGGGTTAATATTGACATCCCTACACAAATCTCCTCCCCATTGCACATTGTCCATTATCTCTTCCAGTTTTCTGCTCAAAACTAAGGAACATCCCATGTTACTAGATTCATCAAGTTCATGCAATGATAAAACCGTGAACTTGATAGAACCTTAGTAAACATATCAACATCATTATTTTCAGTAGCAACTTTCTTCACAATCACAATACCCTTTTCAACCATATCACAAACAAAGTGAAGCGTAACATCTATATGTTTTGACCTTTCATGGAATACTTGGTGCTTAGCTAAATGTATTGTACTTTGGTTATCACACAAGACCTCAACACCACTCTGAAAATCCCAAAATCCTTCAGTATCCCTCTCAACCATATAACTTCTTTGATTGCTTCAGTCAATGCAATATATTCGGCTTCAGTGGTGGACAAAGCCACCAATGACTGTTGCACAACCCTCCATACTACATCAGTTCCATACAAAGTGAAAAATATCCTGACAGTGACCTTCTTATGTCAATATTTCCTTCAAAATCTTAATCAACATACCCCTCAAGTGGATTTCCCCCCACCTCATATCTTTTAAACATTAAGCCAGTATTGAGTGAACCCTTTAGGTATCTCGTGGTCTATTTCAATGCTTCCCATTGATCTCTACCATGATCTGCCATGAATCTACTCACAACAGGAAAAACCATGAGCGAAATCAGGCATACTACATATCATAACATACGTAATGCTGCTAACACCACTTGCATATGGTATCTTTGCCATTACTATTTTGTCATCAGTAGTTCTGGGAGCTTGATTTACTGAAAGTTTGAATTGTTGTCCCAAAGAAACAGTCACATGCCTGTTGGGAAAAATAGGGGTGCCCGGAATCTATTCGAGATGAAATTTAAATACGAATTTAAATTCAATTATTACTAGCATGAATTAATCCTAATTAATTCAAATAATAATTCCAACAACAAATTTAACATCATGCATGTTGAATTAATTCACATATAATCTATGGCGGAATAAACAAGAAAATATGTGATTTACGTACCTCTCGTAGAACTTGGCCTTTGAATAAAACGGGACAAACACGTACGCAATTTATCAACCCAGAAGTCTTCTCAAGTATTTCCCTTTCGCCTTATTCGATCACAGGTGGGAGATGCTTTCGAATAATTTAAATAACTAAGGAAAAAGAAAAATATATATGCTCTTGATTTTTCCAACACATGGAATTATGTTCTTGGGGATGAAATAATCACCCCTATTTATAGATGTAGTGGCCGAAAATTGTAGAGATTTTATGGGCCTGGAGAAAATCTTTTCTTAGTCTCTAAGAAATCTTGAATATATCTCATATATTCTTTTCTCCATAATAAAATATTCCACAAAAATCTCACTCACCTTATAAGCTTGAAGTTTTAAAAAATAATAAGTAGAAATCCCAAGATTTGGATCTTCTTGAATATATGAGATATTCTTGTATTCCAAGAATACATATCTTCCATAATATCTTTCCAAGAAAATCAACAAAATCTTTTTTCTTCTTAATATGCAATTTTCGAAATTAACATGAAAAAATCAGCATGATATTATCTTTTTATTTTAATCACCTTATCATTATTGGGCTACTTAATGTGCTACTTGAGGGGCCTTTAAGGAGAATTAAGATTGGACCTCCTAATGGATTTCTGAATTTCAATATTGAGCCTCAATATAATTCAATCCATTAATATTAATTATTACCACTAATAAATTAATATTGTACTATCCATCTTAATCCATATTACGATAATATGGGCTCCCGGTTATTATTTCCCGCGTTTAAGATTATCAAGTCCATTAATTAATTAAGCTTCTGAATAGCTCTAAATTAATTAATATATTTCACCTTGGAGTAAAGACAGCTCAACATTATTATCCGTACCGAAGAAACTAATTCTTCACTTGCAAGATTTGGTACGATAAAACTTTTGAGCCCACTAAGGGGACTAATCACACGAGCCGTACTCGCACGCGTTTCTCCGTATTAAATCTTAGCAACCGTCGTATGATTAATATTACTGCCCAAGACACAAAGTTCGAAGTCACAATGATTCTCACCCAACATGAATCAAAGCAGTAACCATTAAGCACACACTGTCCTATTTAAGTGACGGAGATTAAGAAATCAACAACCACAGAGGTCTAATTCTTCACATTTCAGAACAGAATAATTTATCCTTGCTGTAGGTCCTCTTCAGCACATACTAAATGTGCTAGTGCAATCTCTTAGTCAAGACAGACCAATCTGAGCCTTACACATCGACCTTTCACGGCGGATTGTTCAATTCCACCTAGGTCGTGAACATGTACGTTTAGTTACAAGTAAACTGTTAATGTTGTCTTCCGTGATCGGGTATCACCACATTAACTACAATGTAACTAGTACCATTATGAACGGTTTGCAATAAATATTCAACATTCAATCATATCTAAAGTAAATGCGATAAAAGATTTATTCTCATAAGCAAGTGTTTGATACACGAGTTATACAAAGTAAAAGCATACTTTCACGTATAACTCCAACAATCTCCCACTTATACTTAAAGTCTGCTTTTAGTATACATCACGCATGTCTTAGTGTAGTAGCTCTACGTGACATCTTATGTCAACCTATACTAACCTAATAATTCCTCCGACTTATACTTAAAGCAGATTGACAATAGTCTTGACTCCCATTCCATCCACATGTCTCTCGAATGTACACTAAGGCAGACCCTTTGTGAATGGATGTACTAGGTTGTCCTCTGACATTTATCTTTCCCACCTCTTTATCTCCTCTCTTAACGATTTCTCGTATAAGATGGTATTTTCTTTCAATGTGTTTGCTGGCCTTGTGGGCTCTCGGTTCCCTTGAATTTGCAACTGCTCCGATATTATCACAATGGACAGTGATTATGATGGGCAAATTCGGAACAGCGTCCAAGTCCACTAAGAAGTACTTGAGCCAAATCACTTTTTTCGCTGCTTCACAAGCAGTTACTTATTCGGCTTTCATGGTCGAATCGGCGATGCATTTCTGCAAATCGCTTCTCCATGTCATGGCTCCTTCTCCCATGCAAAATACACTACCCGAGGTAGATATTCTGGATTCTATATCTGATTTGAAAATTTGAGTCCGTGTATCCCACGGGAATTAGACTGTCTGACTGTTAAATCAACATTCCATACCAAGTTCTTTTCAGAAACTAAAGAACGCATTTAATTGCAATCTAATGTGCTTTCCCGGGGTTACTTTGATATCTTGCCATCATGCCCACGGCAAAGCAGATATCCGGTCTCGTACACACCATTGCATACATAAGACTTCCTACGTCCGAAACGTACGGAACGTCTTTCATGTCATCTATCTCCACTTGCGTCTTAGGGTATATTTCTTTAGATAGATGGATTCCGTACCTAAAAGGTACAAAACCTTTCTTGGAATCTTGCATGCTGAAATGCTTCAAAACAGTGGCTTTGTATGAAACTTGCGATAAGCCCAATATCCTCATCTTGCGATCTCGAGTGAACTTGATCCCAAGGATGTGACCGGCTTTCCCTAAGTCCTTCATATCAAATTGTTTTGGCAGTCATACCTTTACGTCTGACAATACCTTTACATTGTTTCCAATGAGCAGAATATAGTCTACGTATAGTACTAAGAATACCACTGCAGTTCCGTCACGCTTCTTATACACACAACTTTCGAACTCGTTTTGATCAAACCCATAAGACTTAATCACTTGATCAAAACACTGGTTCCAAGTAGGCGATGCTTGCTTAAGTCCATAAATGGATCTCTTAAGCTTGCATACGAGATTCTCTTGGCCTTTTTCAATGAAACCTTTGGGCTGTTGCATATAGATATCTATCCCGTCAAGACTTCCGTTAAGGAAAGCCGTCTTGACATCCATTTGCCAGATCTCGTAATCTAGGTGTGCAGCGATCGACAAGAGAATACAGATGGACTTAAGCATAGCTACAGGCCACAGGCCACAAGCCTTGCTTTGAAGGTTTCTACTCTTCCGTCCGGTCCTCTTTTCCTCTTGTACACCCACTTACATCTAATGGGTTCTACCCCATTGGGTCGATCGACCAACTCCCACACTTGATTATGATCCATCGAACCCATCTCGGTTTATATTGTTGTTTGTCACAACTCCGCGTCTTTGTCTTGGATTGCCTCGTCGTATGTCCATGGGTCTGATTCATCACCGGGAATTAAATCCGAAGATTCTCCTATCCCCATGAATCTCTCAGGTTGCCAAGCAATCCTCTCACTACGACGGGGTTCCGGTTGTGAAGGTGTGACGTGTGGTACATCATCTTGTATACTTGTTATAGGAGTTTGCCTTCTTAACTCGTCTAAGGTAATCTCACTTCTGGGCTTTCTTTTGTTCATATAGTCTTCCTCCAAGAATTTAAAGTGTGAACTAATCACGGTCTTTTGATCCTTGGGACTATAGAACATACACCCTTTCGTTCCCGCAGGGTATCCTATAAACAACCTTAATTCCGAACGTAGATCCAACTTACCGGCTTCCTTGTCTAGCACGTATGCCGGACAACCCCAAATCCGCAAGTGTCTTAGACTGGGCTCGCGCCCGGTCCACAATTCCATTAGGGTTTTAGGAACCGATTTGGATGGCACCAAGTTTAGAATGTAAGCCGCCGTTTCCAAGGCGTTACCCAAAATGATTTGGGTAAATTCAAATAACTCATCATGGATCTGACTATTTCTAAAAGAGTCTGCTTCCTTCGTTCCGCCATACCGTTCTATTGAGGGGTTCCCGGTGGGGTCAACAGGGATACAATCTCTTCGTCCGATAGGTAGTTCAAGAATTCATCGCTAAGGTATTCGCCCCCACGATCAAATCGTAGAAACTTGATACTTCTTTCCCTATGCATCATAAGGTAGATGTATCCATATCTCGAGTAATCATCAAATTACTCATATCCCTTCTTGCTATGATCGTCATTGAACCACACATATCGGTATGAACGAGTTCTAACACTTTGGTGGCTCTATTCCCCTTGACTCTAAATGCCCTCTAGGTCATTTTACCCTCTAAACAGGATTCACAAATTGAAAATGACTCAACTTGAAGTGACTCCAATGATTCATTTTTCACCAACCTTTGTATCCGCATTAGATTAATATGACCTAATCTAAGATGTCATAGAAGTGTTTCGTTCATGTCCGAAGAATGCTTCCTTTTACTACTCGAAATAATCGATGTGTTATTAGATTCAATTTTATGAGTGGTGTGCCCAAATAATGGTATAAAGATCATCCATTGAAGTTCCGGAACAGATAAACTCATCATTTCAAGAAATAATAACATCCTTATTAAAAGAAACTGAGTATCTATTCAAAAACAGTTTAGAAACTGAAGGTTGAGTTCTTTCTAAACTAGGAACATGAAGAACGTCTCTCAAGACCATAACTCTATCTTCAAAAGATAGGCGCACTTCTCCCACTGCTTCAGCTGCCACTCTCGTAGCATTGCCCGATGTGATGGGGATCTCACCTCCGTTAAGTCGTCGGGTTAGCTTGAACCCATGAAACAAATGTGATCAGTAGCTCTCGTATCCACTATCCACGAATAGACAGCATACGCCACTTCACAAGTTTCAACGACTAGGGTGTGTGAATTACCTAACTTTCCTAGCCTCTTAGGCTTGGAACAAGCAGACCTCAATTGTCCTCTCTCACCGCAACTAAAACACTTCCCCTTCGATGCTAGCCTTTGCATTTGCCTTTCGCAACAATTGGATTTGCTTGGATCCGGCCTTTGGTTCTCTTCCTCTTTTTCCCTCCCTTGGGACCAAAAGAGGTAGACGGACCATTAGCCACCATAGCATTGGACTGGTGCTCCATTATCACCTCCACCGAAACTAAAGCTTGCAAGAGCTCGGGCAAATGACTTGTCCGTTTATTCATCTGACAGTTCAGATGAAACTGCTCAAAGCTTCTCGGTAGAGAATGGTATATGAAATTAACCTGAGAAGGTACATCAAATCCGCACCAAGTACTTCCAACTTGTTAAGGTATGCCATTATCTAGAGAACGTGCTCCCTCACAGGCGTTCCTTCCACCATTTCCAACTTGACCGAGTCATGTTTGGTGAACTGATTAGTCATGGGATTCTGATGTGAAAACATCTCTTCAAGGCTTTCCATGATTTCAACAGCGGATACAATGTCTTCATGAACGCGCCTCAAATCCTCAGACAGAGATGTCAAGATGATGCACTTCATGTGTTCATTGTCACGCTGTCAATCATCAACTACCTTTTCCCATTGCTTGACTTATCATTAGGCTTGCCGGGTTTATTAACGTGAATAACCCAATTGTGTTTTCGTGCAGTAAGGACAAATTTAAAATACATTTCCAATCGATATAATTCTCTCCAAAAAAATTATTAACTTTAAGTATATTAAACAGTGGATTAAAAGGTTGCGACATGATGAAATGAGAATAAAACATACATTCATATCAATATCTAGAAAAATATGAAATTATCACATAATTCGATCACATCAATTATATTGAAACCTTAAAACAATATAATCATGCATCAGCCAACATCTCGAAACAATTTAAATGCGCCACGAGGGGTGGTCTATATATTTAAATACATTCAAGCGGATCACAAACTTAAAAGTTACAAATCCTTAATTCAAAATTAATAGTTGGCTCCCACTTTGACCACATAGAAATTGACAGGGACTCCGAGGGGAGTAAGTTAATATCAATTTCCTATGCCTAAGTAATAACCATAATTAAATACATGATTATTATTTCGTTTTGAGCAAGCCACTCGTGGTGAGGGTCAATACCGCCACTAGTAATAATCCACAATCATCCTTTCGGAATTTATTCATGTGAAATCCGTTCTTTTGGCCGATTCGAGGGGGAAATGTATTCCAAAAGAACTTCACAAATAAATAAATTATGGAGGCCAAATTAATCCAATTTTAATATCCGGAATAAAATTGCGATTAAATAAACATACTTAGTAATTTTCGAAAGTAAGGTTTTTCTTGGACAATTAAATTCATGCAAACACATATTAACAAATAATAATAAGTGCACGAAATAAAACATCCATCAAAACAAAATTAAACACTTTGGAGCACTCAAATCCAATTTTCACGCTTTAATTTCTTCACGTCTTGATGCGAAAAACCGTCCTTGTTGCTTTTCGTCGTTCGTCTCGACACGCTCCCACTCGAACAGCAACACTTCATCAAAAACAACATCGTTTGGGGTTCGGGACGACGTTTAAGATCACAAAAAAACACAGAACTGGAATTAAGTTTAAAAAAATTCCACGACCCGAGATACGACGAGCGTCGGCCCACAGAGTGGGCCCGCGCGCCACCCGGCACGGCGCCCGCGCCCCGTCGTGCGTCCGGGTCGTGCGCCTCGCGCACCCCACTCACCGGGTTTCGCCGTTCGTTCTCGTTTTCCACCCCGTGCATGATTTTACGTCCATGCATGCACGCATGCATGCGTCGTCCGGGTACGCCGTCTTTAATTCTTCGTTTTTCGTCACGATCCGGTTACAATTTATTTTACAAAAAAATAAATATTAGATCTAGACTAGTCTATTACAATGATCGAATCAAAATAAAAACAACTAATCTACTCGTGGATTTCTCACGAGAAAAATGAATTCGAACGAATCGAATTAAAAACAATTAATTCACACGCATGAAAAAAATAATAACATTAAAATCATGACAATTGGATACCTGCAAAAAAGATCTAGCAATTCTACTATCTAATTTCAATTTAATGTTTAACAATTTAAATTCCAATTTAAAGATCAGAGCCCGAAACCGTGGCTCTGATACCAGTTGTTGGGAAAAATAGGGTTGCCCGGAATCTATTCGAGATGAAATTTAAATACGAATTTAAATTCAATTATTACTAGCATGAATTAATCCTAATTAATTCAAATAATAATTCCAACAACAAATTTAACATCATGCATGTTGAATTAATTCACATATAATCTATGGCGGAATAAACAAGAAAATATGTGATTTACGTACCTCTCGTAGAACTTGGCCTTTGAATAAAACGGGACAAACACGTACGTGCTTTATCAACCCAAAAGCCTTCTCAAGTATTTCCCTTTCGCCTTATTCGATCACGGGTGGGAGATGCTTTCGAATAATTTAAATAACTAAGGAAAAAGAAAAATATCTATGCTCTTGATTTTTTCAACACATGGAATTATGTTCTTGGGGATGAAATAATCACCCCTATTTATAGATGTAGTGGCCGAAAATTGTAGAGATTTTATGGGCCTGGAGAAAATCTTTTCTTAGTCTCTAAGAAATCTTGAATATATCTCATATATTCTTTTCTCCATAATAAAATATTCCACAAAAATCTCACTCACCTTATAAGCTTGAAGTTTTCAAAAATAATAAGTAAAAATCCCAAGATTTAGATCTTCTTGAATATATGAGATATTCTTGTATTCCAAGAATACATATCTTCCATAATATCTTTCCAAGAAAATCAACAAAATTTTTTTTTTCTTAATATGCAATTTTCGAAATTAACATGAAAAAATCAGCATGATATTATCTTTTTATTTTAATCACCTTATCATTATTGGGCTACTTAATGGGCTACTTGGGGGGCCTTTAAGGAGAATTAAGATTGGACCTCCTAATGGATTTCTGAATTTCAATATTGAGCCCCAATATAATTCAATACATTAATATTAATTATTACCACTAATAAATTAATATTGCACTATCCATCTTAATCCATATTATGATAATATGGGCTCCCGGTTATTATTTCCCGCGTTTAAGATTATCAAGTCCATTAATTAATTAAGCTTCTGAATAGCTCTAAATTAATTAATATATTTCACCTTGGAGTAAAGACAGCTCAACATTATTATCCGTACCGAAGAAACTAATTCTTCACTTGCAAGATTTGGTACGATAAAACTTCTGAGCCCACCAAGGGGACTAATCACACGAGCTGTACTCGCACGCGTTTCTCTGTATTAAATCTTAGCAATCGTCGTATGATTAATATTACTGCCCAAGACACAAAGTTCGAAGTCACAATGATTCTCACCCAACATGAATCAAAGCAGTAACCATTAAGCACGCACTGTCCTATTTAAGTGACGGAGATTAAGAAATCAACAACCACTGAGGTCTAATTCTTCACATTTCAGAACAGAAGAATTTATCCTCGCTGTAGGTCCTCTTCAACACATACTAAATGTGCTAGTGCAATCTCTTAGTCAAGACAGACCAATCTGAGCCTTACACATCGACCTTTCACGGCGGATTGTTCAATTCCACCTAGGTCGTGAACATGTACGTTTAGTTACAAGTAAACTGCTAATGTTGTCTTCCGTGATCGGGTATCACCACATTAACTACAATGTAACTAGTACCATTATGAACGGTTTGCAATAAATATTCAACATTCAATCATATCTAAAGCAAATGCGATAAAAGATTTATTCTCATAAGAAAGTGTTTGATACACGAGTTATACAAAGTAAAAGCATACTTTCACGTATAACTCCAACAATGCCTGGCTTCATGCATATTATATCTTCTTAGAACCTTTCTAATGTAATTTTTCTGGGATAGAAATAAGCTTCCAACAACCCTATCTCTGTAAATGTCTATCCCTAGAATCCTTGTTGCATCTCCCAGAACCTTCATCTCATATTTAGAACTCAATTTTCCTTCCATTATCTCAATCTTCGTCATGCTTTTGCTTGTAATAAGCATATCATCTACATAAATTAGTAGATAAGTGATCACATGACTCCCATATTTTTCAAAATAGACACAATTATCATATCTGCATCTTTCAAGGCCTATCTGACTCATAAAGTTGTCAAATTTCTTATTTCACTGCCTTGAACTTCGCTTGAGACCATACAGAGACTTTCTCAAGTAGCAAACCTTATTTTCATTTCGTGGAAGTACAAAATCTTCTGGTTGGTTCATGTAAATGTCCTCAATAAGGTATTCATTTAAAAATGCAATTTTAACATCCATTGGTTGTAATTCCAGATCATCTTGAGCCACCTTTGCAAGTAATAACCTAATAGAACAATGCTTTACTACTAGACAATTTTTTTTATTAAAATCAATCCCTTCTTTCTATGTGAAACCTCTAGCCACCAGGCGATATATCGCAGATATATCACAAATTTTGAGATTGGGATACGAATATTGAGATGCAATGTATTTTTTACATCGTATCGCGGATATATCGCGATATATCGCAAGTTACCGATATCGATATTGGTTAACTTGTAGTACAAAAATGAATGAGTATCGGGAAATATCGCAGATATATCGCAAAATATCGCGGATATATAAAAATATCGCGATTGTTTTTATGTTTATTTTTTTACGTGTTTATATGTTTATTATTTTTCTAAGTTGATTTAGCATTAAAGTGAGTATGTATAGAGTGAAATTGATTCATACATGAATCACTTTACAATATTTTTTAGTATAATCAGTTAATACTCTTTAGTGTAACCAACTGATACACTTTAGTTAAATAAATAATGTTCTTCGTACCCTTCATTGAATACAACTAATACCCTCCAAAACTAATATCATTTAGTAAAAACAACTAATAGGTCATCAACCAATACCCTTTATCTAGGATTACTCCAATATAATGAGTTGGTGTCAATATTATTTGGATAAAGATCATTACATACTCTGTATTTGAACCTCATAGGTCATCATTTTGGTACTAAGTGTATTGTATCATATAATATTCATAATCTTGTATTATATTATGCATTATATTTTATATTGTATTATATTATGTATTTATATCTTGTATTGTATTGTATTAAGTATTATATTTTCAATTTTTTTTACGTTGAACAGTGTTTATATAGTCCGTTATCTATATGCCTACTTTAAACATGTAATTTTATAGTGATTTTAAATGAAACATATGCATAATATCATAATATAATACTCCCTAAAATTTCATGTTAAATTTCCAAAATTTTAATAAAGTTTCCGTCTTTTTTTCAAAAAAATTGCGATATCGATATATCTGTAAATTTAAGGTTGCGATATTACTTGCGATAGCGATTTTTTCATCCTTGCTTGTACCTAACTTTCTCAGTTCTTCCATATTTAATTTTCTTCTTGAATACCCATTTGCAGCTGATAAGTTTCTTCCCTTTTGGTCTATCAACAAGCTTCCAGGTTTCATTCTTCTCAAGAGATTGAAGCTCCTCCATCATTGTTATCATCAAGTGATCTTTATCCATACTTGCAACAGCTTCTTTAAATGACTGAGGTCCATGATACTCAATCTCTTCAGCAGTCACAAGAGCATATGAGACCATGTCAACATGCCCAAACCTGCTTGGAGGGTGAATTTCCCTTCTAACCTCGTCTCTGGTAAGACTATAATTTTTTAGATCTTAGCCCTCAATCACATTATCATCTGAAAAATCCTATTCATCTTCAAAATCTGGAGCCTGCTCCTCCGGTTGATCTTGGTTTTAAGGTTGAATCTGACCTATATCCTCTTGCTCCACCTCAACTTATGTTGCATTGATTGTAATGTCTCCATCCAGATCCTGAGCATCTCCGGTATGATTATATCCCATCACACTTTCATTAAAAATAACATCCCTACTAATGATGCACTTTCTATGTCCTTGCTCCAAACACCAAAGTTTGTATCCCTTAACACCTTTGTGATAACCAATAAAAATGCACTTAAATGCTCTAAGCTCTAATTTATCCTGCCTAATATGAACAAAAGTCCGATATCCAAAAACTTTAAGATATGAGTAATTGGCCAGCTTTTCATACCAGATTTCATCTGGAGATTTGAAATCAACAACAGAAGATGGTGTTTTGCTTATCAGGATACAAGCTGTGCTTACTGCCTCCCCCAAAACGACTTTGGTAACCTTGCATCTGCAAGCATACATCACACTCTTTTAAGGATGGTTCTATTCATCCTTTCTGTAAGTCAATTTTGTTGTGGACTGGATGGAGTTGTCTTATGCCTTGTAATGCCCTTTTATCTGCAGAAGTTATTGGATTCTTCTTAAAGATATTCAAGTCCATTGTCAGTCCTGAGGTGTTTCACCTTCTTTTGTCTTTGGTTTTCTTGCTTGGCAATTCATTCTTTAAACTTCTCAAGAGCCTCACTTTTGTGCTTCATGATATATGCCCAAACCTTTTATTGTAAATATCTATTAAGGTAGTGAAATATCTGCCTCCACCATGAGTCTTAACCCTGGCTGGCCCCCATATATCTGAGTGAATGTAATCAAGAACTTCCTTAGTCTTATGAATCCCCTTTGGATATGGATGCTTTCTTGATTTGCCAAGCACACAATGATCACAGAACTGGAATTTTATTTCAGTGGCTGCCCCAAAAACTTTCCTCTTAGATAGCTTATTCATTCTTTTCTCACCTATGTGACCCAATCTCCTATGCCAAAGTAATGCATCTTCAGAGCTCATTGAGTGATCAATAGATCTAGATATAGAAGTTCCCATTAATATGTATAAACCATTGACTTTCTTGCATGTCATTAACACTTTCCCCCTTCTTAGTTACAAATATAGAACCATCTTGAGTGTTAAATTCACATCCAGCAGCATTTAAAGATCCAAGAGATATTAGATTTCTTTTAAGATCAGGTACATACCTGACCTTTGTGATCTGGATGTCACCTCTATCTGGCATTCTGATTTTGGCAGATCCTATCCCTTCCACTTTGCATGACTGATCATGACCAAGTAGAACATGTCCTCCATCTATTCTCCTTAAATCTTGAAACCAGTTCTCATGAGGACACATGTGAAAGGAGCACCCAGAATCCAGTACCCACTCATTTTGCATTCTGGTATCTGAGATTGTTAAGACCTTTGCACTTTCATAACCTTCTTCAGCCACTGTTACATCGGCCTTTTGTTCCTCTTTGTCCTTCTTGTTTCTTGGACAATTCCTTTTCAAATGCCTAACTTTTTGGCAGGAGAAACACTTTCTCTTCTCCACAAAACCAGTAGGTGCCTCTGAATCATCCTTTTGATTATGCAATTTCTTGAACTTGTTGCCCTTCTTTTTGTTCTTGAATTTAACATTCAAACCTTCCCCTTCAGTTTGAGGTTTCTTCTCATGAAGAGATCTGTCTCCATTTAGCTGCAGAAACTTGGTCTTGATTGCAGTCTGAATTTGATCAAAATTCAATTGATCCTGCCTCCTAAACAATAATGCATCCTTGAAATTATTCAATGACTTTGGCAATGAATTTAGTAACATCATTATTGTATCATCTTCCTCCAAACTGACCCTCCAAATCTTCAAGGTCATCAATGTATTTGTTGAATTCACCCAGTTGCTCGTTCAAATTCTTGTCATCCTTAATCTTGAATGCAAGAAGTTTCTGTCTCATGTATAATTTGTTGGAAATCGATTTAGTTTGATATAAACTCTCCAGCTTATTCATCACCTCAATGACCGATTTAGCCTTACAAACTTCCCTTAGAGGCTTATCCCTAAGGCAAAGAATCACAGCTCTATGTGCTCTCTCCTAGATCTCTGCCTTTCGATTGAGATTAAGCGCAGCTGCCCTCACTTTAAGAAAGCATTCCCCAAACCATCTGTTAAGAAAGCATTCCTCAAACCATGTTGTATTAGCAGAGCCCTCACTTTCATCTTCCATAATTCAAAATCGTTCTCCCCTATCAATTTATCCACCTCCAATTTCAGCATCATCATCTTCAATACAACCGCTTCCCACAGATGGTGCCGATTTGTTAAGATTGTGTATGAATTCAAATAAAAACCAACGCAGAAGAAAATAAAGGATGAAAATAAAAAACAACGAACATAGAATTTACATGGTTCGATCGTGATGATCTATGTCCAAGAGAGGATCAAGGCTTCAATCGAATTCCCTCTAAGTTTCAATGATTACAAAAATTCCCTCAATTTAGAGATTTTTCACTCAATTGAGAATACTCATTTAAGAATCCTAATTCCTAAATTGATAAATGCTCTCAATGAAATCACACATGGAAATTGTGATGATATCTACATGCCTATCTGTTCGACAATGCCTAATAAGTAATCGAACTGTACTTGCTTCAGGTTTGGATTAACAACTTCGATTGCAACCTTCATGGTTATTTCTGTTTTGGAAACAAACTAACTTCATAACTTGCACTCACCATTTTGCTAAGTACACCCCGTTCAATACACTCTTAAACTAATACCAATTGGACAATTGCACTAGTACTAATACCACACTTATGCTACAAGCGGAATGATTGAGACTTTTACTAAAACATATTGAATGCTAATCTAATTTGTTGATCCAAGCCTTATTCCGAATTAACTTATAACTGATCTGTTCAAATTATAATTAGCTCAATCTATGAATATGACTCTCTTTACGTATATGGTTAAAATGATCATCAATGTAGCTATTTCAAATTTCCAATGGACAAAACATGTATTTTCTCTGTCCATTCAAAATATACTCAAACTATTTTTTACAACAATTTTTTTTCTTTATCACTTAATTATTTTGCATGTTGTTGATTTTATATTTACAAAAAATCACTTAATTTATAAATGGATCACATAATACACTAAAATATTCTTATTTTACATACTTTATCTACGTTTCATTAAAACCTATAAAAAACCAATAACATAGTTTCAGTGGATAAAGAAAGTAAATAAAAACAGGATAAAATTTACAATTAGTGTTGGGGAAAAAAGAACAAGATAAAGTTTACAATTAATTGAGAAATAGTGTTGGGGAAAAAGAAACAATACATACACTGTTGAGCAGATCGATATAATGAGATGGAGTCATTGATTCACTTGTTTCCTTGACATAATAGCTAGGGGATAGCTTAATTGAGGAAGATGCTAGAAAGCAAACCGATTTTAATATTAATATTAATATTCCACACTAGCCTATTCAAGATAGGTGGGTGGGTTCTTTCTGTAAAAGATAGGTGGGGGTGGGGGTGGGGTGCATATCCAGAGGTAGATGTTGCACTTCATAGTAACAAGGCTGGACGTTTACAAGTAAGGGAAAGGGATGGAATGGAAAAATGTGTTTGATACAATTAATACTTTCGTTAATTGTTACAATACTTTCATCTAAAACACTCAGAAATTGTGATTACTTGATATTTTGAATGGAATGACTATTATACCACTACAATCCATTTCAATTTTTCCATTTAAATAATTTTAAAAAGATATATTCTTATTATTTCAACAAAAAGTCATACCAGTTATATTTTTATTTTCATTTTCATTTGGGCATAGAAATGAAACTTACTAACATTATAACTCAGATATACAGGCATATTGATAAAAGAGTTAATTGTAATTAAAACAAATATTATTTTTTATTTGCAATTCAACATACTATTTTATTAAGTTTTGCAATTTGAAATATCTAATCATTATCGAAAATAATTAAATGATGTGTCGGCTAGATATGCCATACAAAGTCCTCGTAATGTCAACAATAAAATGATGTTCTTTTAAAATGAAAATAATGTCTCTAAAAGTTAAAATTCATGATTTTTTTTTTTTTTTTTGCAACTAAGCCTTAATAAAACTGAAATGTACAAACTATATTTAATTGTACACGTGAAATGAAACGTTTAGGCTAATACAATTGAAATGTGGCGAATATAAAACTTGGTGATGGATATAATATTTCAATAATACTACAAGCTATTTGAAATATCACCTCATATATTTCATTTCAATATGGGATAATTATTACATATTTAGTTGAACTTCTAAAAAGAACCAACGAATTTCCCTTTTCCACTCCCTTGGACCAACTTAAAACTTATAAACAATCCATTGAGTTTTGCATTTTATTTTACAAATACTTACCTTTATTGGTATAACTCGAGGTAATATTTTGCACATTGGTGTGTAATATGTTAATATCAAATTCTTTTATTAAAAAGATATTTTGAATACCATGTAATTGGTGCAAAAATGTGCATCACAATCGCACCATATTAGAGCTGGTAAGATCATATCGTTATTTTGAAACAACTGTGCACGTCCGATCAGTCTCCATTGTTAGTATTTTTAGAGATAACTCCAATGCTAATATATGTTTGTCTTTTGCACACCATACAACTTATACTAACAAATCAATAACTTTTAATAAAACCACCATTTTAAAAATACACTTTTCAGTATCACAACATAATGTCCTAAACCAATAAACTAGGAGTTTACAAAGAATAATATTACCTTATTACAATGTGAATTTTGCAATAAACTAACTTAATGGTACCAAGACTTCCAATCAAGAAAATGTAAAAAATCATGAAAATAATTTACAAGAGGATCAGTTAATCTCTAACCTATGATTACATACCGCATGAACATAACAAATGAGGCAAACATAGTCAAATGCAAACTATTTTCAAGTTTATCAGACCGAGGAGTCGCATCTCGTTCGTACATTTCCATGGTCTCTGGATTATGTAGTTGCGCTTCTCCTGACACCAACTCGCTTTTTGTGGGAGTCGAATGCTGCCTTTGTATATGAACTTTTGTCCTTTTTCTGGTCTTTCTAGTGCTTGAAAGGGATCTTGAGGATATGGACCATTCCTTAACTTCATTTGTGTCAATCTCTCCTGAGTAACACAAAGTAGGAAATACAGGCGTGTTAAAAGATGATTATGGAGCACACCAATAAAGTGATGAGGACAACAAAAAGCAACAAAATTATTTAAAATCTGCCTATAGTATTTCAAAAGTGAATGACTTAAACTGATACATAAAGTGATCTCTGAAACGGGACAAGGTGTTCAATTGATTCACTAATTGCAGTGAATTTCAATTTATTGAAGTTTTCGTCCAACCTCTTTGGAAGGCGAGAAAAGAACTGGTTAAGCAATCCCCCGACCCCCTTTCAACTCATATATATTAAAAAGGTTGTTGATCTCATAACTTGTTTACTGTACAATTCTGGTCACAAATTTTCCTATTCATTCAAAATTTTGTTTAATTTTGGCTCCAAAATTGCCAGAAAATTGAAAATGGTGTCTTTGTATATCACAAGAATGTCACGTGAGGATTTAATTTAGGGCCAAAATTAGATGGTAGACAAGTTATGGGACTAGAATTGGACATTAGCATGACATAAAAAAAATTAATATTGGGACTGAATAAGCAAGTTATGAGACAAAAAATCTTTTTAACTCCATATCTAAGTCTGTCCTTCCCAGAAAGACCTACATATTGTTTATGAGGAAACAGCCATCAAGAAGTATCATAGTGCAATATAATTGTAATACATTTTCTGAAACCTCATAATAACACCACTTGCATTCATATTTTCCATCAACTGGATGTGTCATGACGGTAAAGGCCAAAAGATATGATCTCTGGATCACAGTGAATTGTTTATACAAGCAGTCTGCAACTTTTGAATAAGAAATCTGAAACATATTTAGAAAGCAATATTGTATGCTAAATCCACAAAACTGCTTACTCCCAGTGCACACTTAGCAAGTGCAACTGAGCTTAGTCAGGTTGAGTAGTGTGAGGCTCCAACTCGACTCCGTTACTAGACTCAAACTCACCGAGCTTAGGTTTTCTGAACTTGAAGGGCAATCGAGCTTCACTCGACTCAACAAGATGACTTACATAACATTAATTAGGATTATTTTCATTTTATTATACTTATTTACTTGTAATAATAAGTACACTAAGTGTAAAAGCCTGTCTAAGCACAAGTAGCTCGAGAGCCGATCCAGATTAATTCACTTACACCACTAATCTATTTCCCCACACTATTTAGGGTGACACTTATTATTCACTTTAATTAAGAAAGAACAATAAAAACGAGTGCTTTTCCTATTTCATAATAAGGAAACAAGCACATGCAAAACTCACGCTTTAATTAGAAGAAAAAGAACTAAAACATAACCTTGAAAGATCTCCATGCTAGTGAAAGAATCTCCTGTGACACCTAGCAGATCCCAGCTCCTCGTACTCTGCCTTGGTGACGCACATTGCTTCAAAATCAGGACTAGATGCTAAAAGCGATCCTCCTCTCCAAACACCTAGTATTGGACTGCGGAAGAAAGGTAATTAGTGCTAAAGAAAAATCTTTCGTGCAAAACTCTTGGATGAAAGAAGACTTTACTCTTCTTGACTTGTAATCTTCACTTGGTATTCATCAGGAACAAGAGGCCGGAGCTCCATTTCTCTGATCAAATAAAGGATTATTATTTCCAAGTAACATGACGAAAAGACCTGCTTTAACTTGACATAGTGATGCTTACAGTCTTTGGGCAAATCGGGGAAATAATGTGCTTCCACCAGTCAATATAATACTGCACACCAAAGATCGTATAAAGTATATTCAGAATAAATTTAGGTCAAAGTATAAGCCTATAGCATTTTAGCATGACCACCTCTCGTACAACACAGGGTGAAGTTGAGGATGACAAGAATTGACAGCTCGAACAATGCATTCTGCGAGTCCTGCCTGGTTCATTCCTAAGTAACATTTGCATATGGTATATGTTATCAAGTCAGCAAAAGGGCTTCATAGAGTACTTATGGCGCACCTAAATTTACGAGATAGAAATGCACACACCCAAAAAAAAAAAAAATTGTGCATTCCTGAGTTCTTCATACAAAATTAGATGATCATATCTAGTATTAGAAATGAACGATTAGAAACACAATGAATATGGAGTAGGCGACGGACCCAAATCAGCTGGCCTAAATATCATCTCCGGAACAAGGAACCGCTCATTTGTCAAGGTAAATTCCTGCCAAAATAGAAAACTTCTAAGAGCCCGGAAACAGCTAGAAACTGAGCTTTATTAAACGAGATATACCGTTTTTGTAAGGTCTGTATTTCTCCTCTCCCTGGGAGCATCCTGCTGCTCTTCTTCATCATTCTCCCCTGAAGTGGAAGAAGGTGATTTTTTATCCAAGGCTAAGTATCTATTTGCTTCATCGGGATCTTTCACGAAACCCTTTGTATGAGTGATGCCATCGGGAAGCACGTAATTACACTTAAACATATTGCCTTTTCCAGGTTTCCTACAAGTTAATTATCAAGCAGGAAAATAAGAAACAACTTTTCAAGTAATGCCAGTTTATAGAGTTTCATGTATTGTATGGTACAATTTCAAGTATGAGAAATGTCCTTCCCGATTTAGCTTTTGTGGTGTCAAATAATTGTAGGTTTGACCATGTTAAGCAAAATGTCAACCATTTTACCATGTATATGCTAACCCAAAAGTTCCTACAAGATGAATTACATAAAAAAAATTGTGCCAAATCTGCAACATAACTGGTGAGATTATTTTCCCAGAAGGCCATATTACATTACAACTTTGAAATAAATCTATGAACTACAAACATGTCTAGAAAAATATACTACTATACAACATTTTACTATTAGTAAGGGACATTATCTCAGGCATGAAGCAATCAACCAATGAACCAAGAGATCTCTCCTTATCCATTATATTGAGGATAGTGCCATTGCCATTTTAATCAAGAAGTCAGAATTCACAAGACAATTCCTCCGATTGAAGTTTTAAAGACCATTCTAACAGTCTCTCTTTCACTCTCCTCGATCCTATTTACATACATGCACCTTCCATGTGCTCCTGAAGTTGATGCATTCTAATTCTTCTTCCTCTAACAAAATTTAACACACTATCATACTACTTTCTAATCCTCCTCCCTGATGCAGTATACTTAACCCAACTTTTCCAACACAAATTACATTTTGTTTTTCCTCTTGCATTTTAATATGTCCATTATCGCCATATAATAATCAACATCTACCAATTCAGGCCATTAATCCTTCATATCTTCAAATGGCATACCATTGTGTAAAGTTCTGTAATTGAAGAGAAAGCTATAAACAGGGCATGTTCTTCAATCCTAAAAGCTCCAAAAAACCCCCAGAAACATAAAAAAGAATTTAAGTGACATAGAAAACGAAATAAAGGGAAAAGAATAAAAAACCTCGCAATCTTGAGGTCCCTTTGCACATCAAGAGAAACAAAGCAAAGCTTCTCCTTCACATCATCCATAATGAAGCTCTCATCCATCACATTCACACTCCTATAACTCACCAACTCCTTAAGATAATTCGTCAGCGCCTTCCCCCCGAGATCCATTCTCTTCACCCCATAATTCAACGTGAAGTTCTGGAAAACCGCCGCCGCGTGCGTGAAGCTAAACCCGCAGTCCACCACCAAGCTACACTGCGTTTTCGCCACCAATCCGTACGGCCTTCTCGAAGCCTCGTACAAATGCACCAGCGACGGCGAATCGGCCACGAATAGGGCTTTGAAATTGAGTTCCTCGAAAATGATTTCGTCCACGGAGCGCTGAATCGAGGGGAGAGTGAAGAGGGGTTCGGTGAGGAGAAGGGAAGTGTTGGGCGGGTGGATTTTGAGGAGGTTTGTGAAGAGGTGGGCCCAGAGGGAGGACTGGAGATCGGGGTTGATGAGATGCCCGCGGTCGAAGGGGCGGCGAAGGGTGGCGGAGGTGAGGTCCTCGGAGGGGGAGAGGAGTTGATCGGCGAGAAGCCATTTTTTGGAGGAAGGGGGACGGGCGGTGCAGTTGGGGACTACGCATGTGGGGTCGCGCTCGCCGCCGATGCCGGCTTTGATGAGGCCGGCGCCGTTGTCGACCACCACCACGTTTGACATTTTTGGCGGCGGCGGCGGTGTGTTTGGGGTTTATGGTCTTTTCAACTCCCGGTCCGGCATTGTGGAAGCAAATTGGGGTTTAACATCACTGGAATCCCGAAAATTAAAATGTTTCTATAATAAAGTATAGTAATTATTTTATCCATGTGTTTTTGGTTTTAAAATCTAATGCATTTCAAAAATCATTAATTTTTAAAAATAATTTAAAATTCAGAAATAACATCACCTATAAATAAATACTTAAAATAAATTACAACGATTTCAATCACACCATAATCAAGAGTTCATCCCTGTAAAAAGAAAATTATTAAAAAAAAATTGGGTCCTCTGATAACGAGCGAATATATTGTTTTAAAAATACAAGCTAATAAAAGAAAATTAAAAAATTTAAGGGTCAACATTGAGATCCAAATTAGCAAAATAAAATTTGCGTGTCAAATGAATCTTCCCAAAAAATTGCACAAAAACAAACAAAAAATTTCGCTCTCAGGTTTGTGTTACTTTAAGGGCAAATGGGTGTTACTGTAAAAGTACGTATGTGTTACTATATCAGAAACAGTGTGGAATCGCGAAAAGACAGAGGTTTAAATCATGAAGAAGAAAATCTTGATAAACACCAAAAAATTTTAAAATTATTAGATAATCATAACATCATAATTCTTATTCATGTGTTACCATACGAAGTTGGAAGAATCTGAACAATAAAAAGACTATATGATTAAGAATACATGTGTTACTACATGAACAAATGAGTGTTACTACAAAAACTAAAAAGTGCTACGATATGAGCTAGTAATACATTTTTGCTCATGCAGTAAAACTCGTTTGTTCATACAGTAACATAATTTTCAGCAATATGAAAAATGGGCGACCCATTTGACCCGCGAATTTTGAAATTTTCTATTTAAAGCAGTAACACACTTTTGCTCATGCAGTAACATTCGTTTGTTCATACAATAACACAATTTCCAGCAGTTTGATGACTCGTTTGACCTGTCTTTGACCCGCAAATTTTGAAATTTTCTATTTAAAGCAATATTGCATATTAGAATTTGTGAATAAAAAAAACATCGTATGCTTATGACGAGCTAATATTTTCATGCTAGATTTTTTTTCCTCCGACCAATACGGTTTGAACGTTTATCAAATATTTAATTAGGACTATCATTAATCTGTGTCAATGGTATTATATTGTAATTTTTATAAAAAAAAAAATTGAATCCAAATTAATGATACTTCTCATGCAATTTTTGATACTCCTGATCAAATGTTCAATATTTTAAAATAGTTTTATAATAAGTTTATCATGAACTATTTTCATATAAAATTTACTCTTATTTTAATTTTAATTTAGAAAATATTCAATTAATTAAAAAACATACCTTTTTAAACAAGTATTTAATTAAATATGGAGCATATCGGAAAAAAAATTAGCATTAACATGTGTCCCTAAAGAGCAAACAAGAAGCGAGCATACTTAGAATGTTTGCTTATAATAAGGAAATGATGTAATCCCATGTTTAGATATCCATATACTAATATAATAATCCCTCCGATTCAAAATGTTTGATGTTTTAGGATTTGTTGTGAGAATTAAGAAGTGGTATATAGTGACTATTATACCCTTATAATATATTGATTGAAAAAGAGATTTATGGAAGGTCAAATAGTTTATTTATGGTGTAACATTATTAAAAGGTAAGGAAAAATTATGAGTGATATTTTAGGGGGATTTAAATAGGGGCATAATAGGAAAATAAGGTGCAAAATACCCTAAAACATCAAATATTTTGAAACAAAAAAAACACCCTAAAACATCAAACATTTTGAATCGGAGGGAGTAATAAAATGTTCTAAATATAGTAACTAATTATATCAAAAGTCTTTCTAATTTTGGTAATATAATATTTGATATTTACACCTAATTAAAGTCACATATACAATTAAAAGAAAAAGTCCTTTCATATTCTAACAAATAATTTGCATCAAAGATTTTAATCCATTAAAATAGAATCATACATAAAAATTTACTATAAATTTTGTTGGGTTAAATTTTTTTTATTTATTAAACTTGTTATTTTTTCCTTTAATTATTATTATAACTTATCATATCTTAATATTGATGTTGACAGGCATTTTCGTACTGATAAATGTATGTGACTATTTGGATTATGCCCTGCAAACAATAAATGTAAAACGAACACGAACGATGGGGGAAGAACTTTCGTTCTTCCCTCGAATGAGAGTTTTTTGCATATATGAGAAATGAGAGGAAATGTGAACCATTTACAGTGAGGGGGTGACCCCCTATTTATAGAGGTTCACCCCCAAAGGCCCAAAAGTGGCCCTAAATTCGTCTCAACCCTTTATTTTAGGGATTTATTACAATATTAATCTAACAATCAACCGTAGACCTATAATACATTAAATACTCTTTTCTGATGTAGACTCTCAATCTTGTCGGGTCAGTGTATCTTCAGGAATCTGACCTTCTGTCAGGCGAGGATATTTCCTGCTGTAACAATTGATTAATTTAAATCATAAACTATCAATTTTGATAACAATGTATTTTTTTAACAAAATATTTTAGAAATTAAACCATACCAAAAATTCTTTCTAATTTTAATAAACATAATATTTAATATTTTGACATAATTAAAATTAAATATGTAATTAAAAAATGTCTTTCATTGTAAATATTTTTTTAAAAGACTCTATATTATAGTAGAGTATGTATAGAGTGAAATTGGTTCATACATGAATCATTGAATAACATTAATAATTTTGACTAAAGAGTATTAGTTGTTTTCACTGAAGGGTATGAGTTGCTTATACGGAAGAGTTTTAGTTTGTTTTCACTAAACAACTAATACTCTAGTGAAAACAATCAATACTCTTCAATGAAAACAACTAATACTCTTTAGTGAAAATAACTAATATCTTTCAATGTTTCATGTATGTACCATTTTCGCTCTATAATACTCCCGCCGTCCCAAGATTTTGTTCACACTTGCCTTAAATGGACGTCCCAAGATTTTGTTCACACAAAAAAAAAAAAATTATTATATCTCACAAAAGTCAATAAAACATAAAATTATTCAACTCCACACTCACATACTCCCATTTTTCTTAAAAACGGTGTCAAACCCAAGTGTGAACATCTTGGGATAGAGGGAGTAATATGTATCAAAGGTTTAATCCCCTAAAATATTAAGTAACATAAAAATGCATTAATACATTTTGTTTAGTTAATTCTTTTTTTTATTTATCAAGTTTTTTTTAATTAGTGTAACTTAATATTAATTAATTAAAATCATAATTAAATTATTTGTAATGATAACAATTGAAAATTTGACGGTGTATTTGATTTATCCTGATTTTCATCGATATTCATTAGATAAGATTATTTGTGATTGTCTCCTTTAAAACATAGTTAGTTGGAGTTCTCTAAACTTATGAGTAACAATAAATGAAATTTATTTCACCTATGAGTCTATCTTATAAGTATCTTTTTTTTAGCACATTCCATATGTATCATTATAAAAGTCTTGAAATATCTATTTTGATAGGAATATAAATTTACAATTGAATTTTCTTTTAAAAATGAAAGAATCTTGCGTGAGACAATTTGTCTCATACACATGAGATGATGTTCCACTTAAATATTTGAGGCATACTCTCTTTTATATCATAGTTTAGTTGGAGCCCAATAAATTCATAGGTCATATAGTAAATGCAATTAGTTTCATGCATTACAACGTCTTATAATTATCATAATAAAATCCTAATTTTAAGACATGAAAAAGATCCGGAAAAAAAAATCATGCAAATATTGGAACACTAAACACAACAAATATGTTTATGGAGAACTTAATATACCAGTGTAATTTTTAAAAATATAATATAGAGACATTTCAAAGCATCCCAAAAATATTTTAGTTCCATATGTTTATAAAATACATTGAGGTTTTTAATTTTGTAGTAGGATTTATAAAATATATGTAAGAAAGGGTGTGTGACGATGATAATGATAGAGAAAGATAATACAAAATACTATATTCATGTTTAGAAATTTGTTGTTTTAACTTTATGATTTTTTATTTTATTTTTAATATGAATTTATCATCATTACAATTATTTTATATTATATATTAAAAAAATAACGGTACACAAATATATAGACACAAACTTATATGAGACAATTGCATACATAGACAAAATTCATTTGTCAAGTTTTAAAGGTGAATATGATGTAAATACAAAGTGAAACCCCATCTCATATATGAGATTTTGATTGCCTCACACGTCAAGACTCCCTCAAATATATATTATATTAACTATTTAAATTTAAAAAAGGAGTAGATTTTATATGAAAATAGTTTATGATAAGCTTATCATTAAACAATTTTAAAGTATCATTAATCTCATCATGAGTATAATTAATCTCATAAAAAATATCATTAATCTAAGTTCAAGAAAATTTACAACAATTACAATATAAAATCACTGATCTAGATTAATGATATTCCTGGTGAAATTAATGATATTTTAATACTGTTTTATGAAAGTTTATGATGAACTATTTTCATATAATAATTTTCCTTTAAAAATTATTACACACATTATATATATATATATATATATATATATATATATATATATATATATATATATATATATATGGATCGTGCATCGCACGGGTAACATACTAGAAATAGTTAAAAACGGTTAAGTGTTATGAAACAATTTGAATGTCCTAGAAGTTACAAGATAGGGAGTTACATGTCTATGGAGGTTACAAGCAATGATTTAGGATTATCATAATGTCCTAATAGCAATGATTTAGGATTATCATAATGTCCTAATAAATTATCATTATGTATATTCATGCATGGCTCCACTATAAATAGGAACCATGAAACCTTCATTGTACACCACCAAGAAGTTGAATAAAAATCATTCTCCCTAAAATTGTTCTCTCTTTACTTTGCACTCTATATAGTATTCATATTCCTATTAGTTTTATAACACGTTATCAGCACAATTCTTTACCTTGAGCCTAGTTGAAGATATTTGAGCGAGTTCAAGTATCATACACTATTCTTGAGGTAATATTATCTTTGTCAATTTGTTCTTCCATTATGGCTAACCTCACAAAGTTAGAATTTGCAACTCTAGATATCACCGGAAAAAATTATTTATCGTGGATTCTAGATGTTGAAATTCATCTTGAGGCAAGAGGTCTTGGAGAAACTATTATTGATAATAATAATGCACCAAATCAAGACCGTGCAAAAGCAATGATCTTCCTTCGTCATCATTTGGATGAAGGATTAAAGAATGAATATTTAACTTTGAAAGATCCACTAGTTTTGTGGAAAGATTTAAAAGAAAGATACGACCACCTGAAGATGGTCGTCCTTCCAAAAGCCCGGTATGATTAGCTCCACTTACGTCTACAAGATTTTAAAACTGTTAATGAGTATAATTCGGCCATGTTCCGAATTACTTCTCAATTAAAATTATGTGGAGAAATAATAATTGATAATGATATGCTTGAGAAGACATTCTCGACTTTTCATGTCTCGAATTTGCTCCTGCAGCAGCAATATCGAGAAAAGGGGTTTAAAAAATATTCTGAATTAATTGCTTGTTTTCTTTTGGCTGAACAAAATAATGAATTATTATTGAAAAATCATGAGTCCCGACCCACTGGTTCTAGTCCATTCCCTGAAGCGAATGCGACTCAATCCCAAAATTATGGACGTGGTCGTGGTCGTGGACGTGGCCATTTTCGTGGTCACGGTCGTGGTAGATTTACTCCATATAATACCCACCATGATCGTGACAAAAAGCAAATTGTCTCCCAGAAGAGAGACAATGGTGAAAAGAAGAAATATGAGGTATATTGTCACCGGTGTGGAATGGAAGGTCATTGGTCCCGCATATGTCGAACATCGGATCATCTGGAAAAAATGTTGAAACAAATTTTGTTGATGAGAATGTTGCTTTCAATGGTGATGATGTTGCCATGACTCATCTTGATGTAGCTGATTTCTTTAATGATGTTAACTAAGCATATGATATATGTATTTTCATTATGAATAAAATATTTATATATTTGCATCTTTCATTAATTTTAATTTCTAATTTATGTTTTATTTTTTTATTTTTTATGAAGAAGCAATGGATGTCAAACTTTTGGGAATAGATTTAGATGGTGATATTTATCTAATTGATAGTGCTACTACACACACTATACTTCAAAATGAAAAATATTTTTCTCATTTGCAAAAGGGGGAGACAAATGTTAATACCATAAGTGGTAGTGCAAATTTGATTGATGGCTCCGGAAGAGCCACAATTTTTCTCCCTAAAGGGACCAAACTTGTTATACATAATGCACTACTCTCTCCCAAGTCTCGAAGAAATTTACTAAATTTTAAAGATATCCGCAGAAATGGGTATCATGTCGATACTTTAAATGAGAAAAATCATGAATGTTTATTGATAACACAAGTGGTTTCTGAAAAGAAATGTGTGTTAGAAAAGCTGTATTCACTCTCTTCTGGCCTATATTATACGAAAATATATACAACTGAAACATATCACCTAATAGACCAGAAGTCTATTACTCCCAAATATTATATGGTTTGACATGATCGTCTTGGACATCCTGGTTCCATAATGATGAGACGAATAATTGAAAATTCACATGGCCATCCATTGAAAAATATAAAGATGTTGAATTCCAATGAATTCTCATGTGTTGCTTGCTCACAAGGAAAATTAATTGTGAGACATTCACCAACTAAAGTTGGGATTGAATCCCCTGCATTTCTAGAACGAATTCAAGGAGATATATGTGGGCCTGTAGATCCACCATGTGGACTATTTTGATATTTTATGGTGCTAATTGATGCATGTACAAGATGGTCACATGTATGTTTATTACCATCTCGCAATCTGGAATTTGCGAGATTGCTTGCTCAAATAATTAAATTATGAGCACAATTTCCAGATCATCCAATTAAAAATATTCGTCTAGACAATGCTGGTGAATATTCATCACATATTTTCTATGGTTATTGCATGTCAATTGGAATAAGTATTGAACATCCTGTAGCTCATGTTCATACACAAAATGGTCTAGCTAAATCATTTATCAAAAGATTACAATTAATCTCTAGATCATTATTAATGAAATCAAAAATTCCTTTGCATGCATGGGGACATGCTATATTACATGCAGCAACACTTGTGAGAATTCGGCCGACAAGTAATAATAAATTTTCTCCCCTACAATTAGCTTTTGGCTATGAGCCCAATATATCACATTTAAGAGTCTTTGGGTGTGCGGTTTATGTTCCTATTGCACCGCCTCACCGTACTAAATTGGGCCCCCAACGAAGATTGGGAATATATGTCGGGTATGAATCACCTTCAATCATAAAATATATTGAACCATCTACATGTGATTTGTTCACTGCACGATTTGCAGATTGTCATTTTGATGAATATCATTTCCCGACATTAGGGGGAGGTAAGGACCAACCGAAGAATGAAATTAATTGGAAAATAAGAATAGACTTCCTTGATCCTCGAACAAAATAATGTGAACTTGAAGTTCAAAGGATTATACATTTGCAGAATATTGCAAATCAATTACCGGATGCATTTAGTGACTCCAAAAGAGTTACTATGTCACATATTCCTGCAGAAAATGCTCCGGTTAAGATTGATGTCCCTGAAGGACAAATAACAAGTGCTAATGAGTCTAAAGCACGCCTGAAGCGTGGTAGACCTCTTGGTTCCAAAGATAAAAATCCTCGAAAGAAAAAAAGATTAAATAAAAGTGATGAGTCAATAGATAATGAAGGATTCACACGTAGTGATAAAATTCTACTTCCTGAAAAGGTTGCTTCTGAAGATATTGCTCCTGAAGAGCAAGATTCTAAAGAGAATGAGGTTATTGAAGCCTCAATAAATTTTGTCACTACGGGGAAAAGTTGGAACCGAAGAGAAACAATAATTGATGACATTTTTGCATATAATGTAACACTTGATATTATGGAGAAAATGAGGATCATGAGCCCAGATTGGTTGATGAATGTCGGCGTAGAAATGATTGGTCAAAATGGAAAGATGCAATCCAATCTGAATTGGATTCACTGGCAAAAAGAAAAGTATTTGGACCTATAGTCCAAACATCAGAAGGTATAAAGCCAGTAGGATACAAATGGGTATTTGTGCGAAAAAGAAACGAGAAAAATGAAATTGTGAGATACAAAGCATGATTGGTAGCCCAGGGTTTTTTCACAAAGACCTGGATTTGATTATGATGAAACATACTCCCCTGTAATGGATGCGAACACATTCAGATATCTTGTAAGTTTTACCGTGCATGGAAAACTTGACATGCGCTTGATGGATGTCGTCACTGCATATTTGTACGGTAATCTTAAAAAAGATATTTATATGAAAATCCCTTAAGGATTTAACATGCCTGAAGCGTGTAAATCAATTCCAAAGGAAATGTGTTCTATCAAATTGCAAAGATCTTTGTATGGACTCAAACAGTCTGGACTTATGTGGTATAATCGTCTTGCTGAATGCCTAGTTAAAGAAGGTTATACCAATGACCCAATATGTCCATGTGTGTTCATAAAGAAAGATGGGTCAAATTTTGTGATAATTGCAGTATATGTCGATGATCTCAATTTGATTGGAACTCCTGAAGAGCTCCAAAAGGCAGTTTCATATTTGAAGAAAGAATTTGAGATCAAAGATTTTGGACAGACTAAATTTTGCCTTGGTTTGCAAAAATATTTAGAAGGTGGGATTTTGGTTCACCAAACTGCTTATACCCAGAAGGTATTAAAGCGGTTTTACATGGAAAATGCACATCCATTAAGTACCCCAATGATCGTTCGGTCTCTTGATCCTAATAAGGACCCTTTTAGACCGCGAGATGAAGATGAAGAGATTCTTGGTCCTGAAGTACCATATCTCAGTGCTATTGGTGCACTAATATATCTTGCTAATTGTACTAGACCAGATATATCATTTGCAGTAAATTTATTAGCAAGATTTAGTTCATCTCCTACACGACGACATTGGAATGGTATAAAGCATATTTTCCGCTATCTCCAAGGAACAATTGATCTTGGCTTATTTTACTCAAATAAATCTCGACCTGAATTGCTTGGCTATGCTGATGCTGGATATTTGTCTGACCCACATAAAGCAAGGTCTCAAACAGGATATGTATTTACATGTGGTGGTACTGCAATTTCATGGCGATCTACCAAGCAATCGCTTGCTGCCACCTCTTCAAATCATGCTGAAATTATATCAATTCATGAGGCCAGTCGAGAATGTGTTTGGCTAAGATCAATGACCAGTTATATCTGAAAAATTATGGATTGTCACTTGACAATAAAAATCCCCCAACTGTATTATTTGAAGATAATGCAGCTTGTATAACTCAACTTAAAGGAGGATATATTAAAGGAGATAGAACCAAACATATTTCACCAAAATTCTTTTTTACTCATGAGTTGCAAAAGAATGGTGAAATTGATGTGCAACAAATCCGATCAAGTGAAAATTTAGCAGATTTGTTTACCAAGGCATTACCGACTGCTACCTTTGAAAAATTGGTGAAGCGTATTGGCATGCGTCGGTTAAAGGATTTTAAATGAAGTCTGAATCAGGGGGAGTATTGATACACTAAGTAATATGTACTTTTTCCTTACTTGGATTTTTGTCTCACTGGGTTTGTTTTCCCTTGTAAGGTTTTTAACAAAATAAGTTTGTATAACGACGGACATCCAAGAGGGAGTGTTATGAAACAATTTGAATGTCCTAAAAGTTACAAGATAGGGAGTTACATGTCTATGAAGGTTACAAGCAATGATTTAGGATTATCATAATGTCCTAATAGCAATGATTTAGGATTATCATAATATCCTAATAAATTGTCATTATGTATATTCATGCATGGCTCCACTATAAATAGGGACCATGAAACCTTCATTGTACACCACCAAGAAGTTGAATAAAAATCATTCTCCCTACATATTGTTCTCTCTTTACTTTGCACTCTATATAGTATTCATATTCCTATTAGTTTCATAACATTAAGTTATTTTAGTTGCATTATAGAAAATGTTTAATTAAAATAAAGAAATATACATTTTTGAACAAATACTCAATTAAGTATGGAATCGAAGGAAAAATAATAATTTAGCATTATCATTGGTCCCTAAAAAGCAAAGAGCATGCTTAAAACTGTTTGCTTATAATAATATGTCATTCTCACATTGATTTGGCTTATCTGTCATTTTATGAATAAGTTGAGTAATACATGTCATTTTGTTAAAGATGTGTTGACAATCTATGTTAATTTATAACTCTTATGTGGCCTTATAATAATAGGTCTAATTTAAAATAAAAATAAAAATTGCATTTACATAGATTTGAACCTTGCACCTCATGTGATAATTAAATGATAACTTACCAATTAAACTAAACTAAGAATGTTTGTACATTTTGAATACATATTATAGTTAACTTGGGTCTATGAAGTACATTAAAAAGTTCTTGTGATTTTACCAATTTATATTTATCCAACTACATTTGATGATGACTAAAGAAAATATATTTAAGGATGATTAAAAAAAAATGAGTAGACCTTATATTTAAATAAAATCTTAACAATTCAAATCAGAAATTAAATATATTTATTCTGCTATTATTAAATTGATCAATTAAATTGTAAAAAAAATTGTGAAATCTAAACATTTAATTTACTTTACCTTTATTGTTTTACTATATTTGAGAATTTCTTATTTAGAAAATAATAACTCATGAAAATTCAGACAATAGATTCTCCATATATACTAATAGAGAGTTTATACTGTTTATGTATCAATTTATTTTTTCTTTTGATGATGTGTCATCAATTGAATAACTAGAATTATGTGTAATATTAAGTGTCAAGTATATAGAGGGTTTGATATAATTGCATGATGATACACTAATTAAAATATAATTAATCGTTTATACAATTGTATTAATAGATTATGTAAAGTAAAATTATTATAAAAAATAGTTGATTCAATGGCTTTTTTATTAATCCATATATGTGTACATATTATTATTATTTTTAAAAATTTTAAATATACAATAATATATGATATATATTTGTGAATATACAATATAGGCTTCCATTAATTTTTTTATTAATTGTATAGTAAATTGAAATTAATCTTATAATATTATTTCACATGCTTATAATAATTTAAATACCTAGCATGAATCATAATATAATTATAGTAAATTAATTTAAAATTGACTAAAAATTAAATTATAAATAATATTATTTATGATTTCAATTACCATTAATTGAATTAAACAATATAATTATACACACACATTTAGATATAATGCATTATATTGTAAAATTAAATTCAATGGAAATTCCGCGTAATACGCGGGGTCACATCTAGTATAACTTTAAACTATTGTATAATCTTTGAATATGAAGGATCAATACCCTGAATTGGTACATGTTGATTATTATATAGCAATAATCGACATATTAGAATGCAAGAGGAAAACGAAAATGCAAGAGTAAATTTCAGGCATGAGAGTGAACTTGTCAAAATGCTCCCTTTTTGGAATCAATGTCGATGATGTTTTATTGAATGGTATGACTTACATGTTGGGATGTAATTTTGGAAGTTTCCCTTTCATTTATTTGGGAATTAAAATTGGAATGTCCGCAAACAAAGAAGTTGCTTGGAATCACGTGCTACAAAAAGTGAAGGAAAAACTCAAATGGTGGCAAAATCTAAAACTTTCGTTGGGAGTGAGATTAACTTTGCTCAACCTGATCCTAAATTCAATCTCGGTTTATTACTTGTCCATGTACATCATGCCAAAGAAGTTTGTGAGAAAAATGTGAAATTGCAAAGAAAATTATTTTGTGGGATGATGAGAGTTCCAGAAAATTAGTTTGGGCTAGGTGGGGTGTCATTTGCAATTCGAAGAAGAAAGGGGGCTAGGTGTGAGGGATTTGAAGTGTTTTAATAGAGTTCTTCTTTGTAAATGGGTGTGGAGGTTCTTTAACGAGATGGAGAGCTTGTGGGCAAGGGTGGTCGAATCAAGATTCGGCATGAGGTGGGACTGCTAGGGGGTCGAAGGGTGATAAAAATTTGAATGGTTGGTGGAGTGGGGCTATGAAGACAGCAGGTGGGGGGGGCCTATTTTTTTAAGATTATTGTAAAGGTGTTGGGGGATGGGAGTGACACGTATTTTTGGATGAAGAGTGGCTAGGGGAGGGTGGGTGTCTCAAGGATAGATTTTCCAGATTTTATTACTTGAGCAATTGGGAGGGTAGAGTGAGTGATCTAGGAGAATGGAGGGAGGAGAGGTGGAGTTGGACGTTCACTTGGTGGCGTGAACTATTTGATAGGGAGAAACCTTGGCTTGATGATTTGACATTGTTGCTTGACAGGTTTCCTATTCAGAGTGCAGTTAAGGATAGTTGGAGATGAAGAAGGACAACTAAAGGCATTTTTAAAACATGAGACGTATATGGATGGCTAAGAGAGCACAAGGAAGGTAGAAGGGAGGAAAGAGAGAAAGAAAAGGCATTTAAATGCATTTGGAACAATTTCACACCGCACAAAGTCATTATTCATGCATGGAGAGTTATGTGGAGGAGATTTCTAACTAAGAAGAAGCTTTGGAGAAAAAGGATTATTGGTCCAAATGAGGATGTGAGTTTTTTTTTTCGGGGATAAAACCGAATCAGTAAAACACATTTTTTTAATGTTTTTCTTTGTATTCGATTTGGATGGAGGTAGTAAAATGGTGGGGCATAAGCATCGTATTTTCTTCAAATCATATTTCGAACCTACTACACTTTAGTGGGCTTCTAAATGGGAGAAGAGGGAAAGACGTTGTGGTATGCCTTTGGGAATGCACCATTTGACTAATTTGGAAGTGGAGGAATGCAGAGATTTTTAGAAACACAAATTTCTCAATTATGCAGGGATTTTTAGAAACACAAATTTCTCAATTAATAAGTTTGTGGATGAGTTGAAGGCTACGATTTAGAGCTGAATAACAAATAAGGAGAAGAAATGAAACAATTTTGCTTTCGAGGACTAGTTAAGAGAACCAAGTTTAGTGATGAGAGTGTAATTTTTTGTGTTGGGTGTATATTGTTGATGCAGGCTAAAAATTATTTCGGTACATCTCATACCATGTAATCTGTACATTTCACGAGAATTAGTGAATGAAGTTTTTTTTTTCCGATAAAAAAACAACAACCATGAATGTTTATTTTCGTACGGAATCATTGGTGGATTGGATAAAGGTTGGGTTGTTGGAGATGGACAACAAGAGATTCTGTCGGTATGCTACGACGATGTGGACTATGTGGTTTGTTAGAAACTTGTGTGTATTTCAATATACTAGGCTCACTGGACATGATATGGTGGCAAAGGTGGGGGTCCATAGACGGAAATTTCAGGAGACACGTCAATTAAGACCGGCTGTTGCAAGATCGAGAATGAGCGTTCATTGGGTGCCTCCCGATTCAGGGTTACTTGAAATTTAATATGAATGCATAGGTTATAGTGGAGTTTGGCGCTAGTATCACTGGTGTAGCGAGGATAAAAATGGTAGGGTAACTTGTTGTTTTGCTGAAAGGTGTGAATCTCTTGATGTTAATGTTATGGATACCTGGAAGTTGTGATGGAGCAGGGAATCCGTCGTTTGGAGGTTGAGTCGGATGCCCAAGTAGTTATTATGTTATCCGGTGTTCCAAACTTGATTTTACTTACGTTGGGAACATTATTCGTGATTTTTTAGTGTTGATTAAGAGCTTTGATAATGTTATCTTTATGTGGACGAGGAGAGAAACAAATGTTGTTGCTCATAAGTTGGTTATTTATGTTTTCCCGTCTGTTTTTTTTATTTCCTTTTGTTTTGTTTTGGATCCCAGATCCGCTTGTAGACTCGGGTTGAAGTCAACTTTGAGGTACTTAATGACAGTTGTTAAAAAAAAAGTAAAATAAATATTTTTGTTACTTATATAGTAAATTTCGGATTGACAATTCTTTTTAACTACAATATATACAATTCACACAAATGTGTATATAAAAAAGAGTAGGTTTTGTGTGGAATCGTCTCACGCGAATAACACGGTATAATTTTGGAATGACGCTTAAGCTCTTTTAAAAGAGCACATATTAATTTATTCTAATTGGTGGACCACTTTCTTATGAAGCCATTTACACTTTATATATATATATATATATATATATATATATATATATATATATATTTTAAAAAAACTTTGCAATTTGACACATTAATGATTTCTACTTTATCCGTAAAGCCCACATCATTTCTGATTTTTAGTGATGATTTCTATACTTGAGATGCAGGTTTTTTTTTCCTTCCCGTTTTTTGTCTTTTTTTTATCATTTTTTTTTGTAAAAATAGAATAAAAAAATACATTTTTCAGTAAAATAATTATTATTGACAAAGTATAGAGTGAAACTGGTTTATACATGAATCACTGAAGAGTATTAGTTGTTTTCATTGAAGAGTATTAGTTGTATTTACTGAAGAGTATTACTGATTTACACTAAAGAGTCTTAGTTGTTCAGTGAAAATGAACTAAGACTCTTCATATAGATCAGTAATACTCTTCAGTAAAAACAACTAATATTTTTCAGTGAAAACAACTAATACCCTTCAGTGATTCATATATAAACCAATTTTACTCTATACATACTCATTATTATTAGATCTTTGCGGAAATATATATATATATATATATATATATATATATATATATATATTTCTATTCTTTTACCTATAAATAAATAACGATCATAATTGACAGGATAGTCCTCCAAAAATAAATGATATATATGTGGGTCATGCGGCTTACATGATTGTTTTATGATGCTTAAGTCAATTTGCCCCTAGCTAAATCAGTTTAAAAGACAAATTGCGTAACACTCATACGTCAATAGTAGGTTTCCTATGAAACTTTTTTATAATATGAAATTGATTTGTTATAATTATTTGTTGATACCATTATATATATTCATTTATACCATAACATTTATAATGTGATTTCAGTTTATAAGTTTAATGGTATTAATGAACACATGTAATAGTATTAATAAATACGTGTAATGTTATAAATAAATAACAATCATAATTGACAGGATAGTCCTCCAAAAATAAATGATATATGTGTGGGCCGTGCGACTTACATGATTATATTATGATGTTTAGTCAATTGCCCCTAGCTAAATCAGTTTAAAAGACAAATTGTGTAACACTCATAAGTCAGAGTAGACTTCCTATTAAATATTTTTATAATATGAAATTGATCCTGTTACAAGTATTTGCTGATATCATTATATATATTTACTGATACCATAATATTTATACTGTAATTTCAGTCTATAAATTTAATGGTATCAATGAACATATGTAATAATATTAATAAGTACGTGTAATGATATAAATGACATATTATAAAACTGACTCAGTATGAGATATTTTGCATAAGCCATAACAGGAGAGTGGGTGGCTATAGTAGAAGTAGACAATATATTATGTTAGTATTGTACCTTTGACGTTGTCTTCAATTAAGTAGGAACATATCTTTTAATTGTTGAAGCACTCATGCAATGCTTGTGTTTTTGTCTTGTTGGGAAAGTAACGACATATTTTCTTCACATTAAATTTGTGGCTTTGACTAATTAATTAATAAAAAAAATGTTTCAACTATAATTTCATGTTGACTTCCTCCATCACGATATTATATCGATCAGTTGATATCTTATACACTACGGAAGTAAAAATCATGCAATTCTTTTTTATCATTTAAAATTGTATGTGCAGAAGAGATGGAAGAGAAAAGAAGCATATCATGCCTTATAAGTTGCAACATACCATACTATCCACTATGAATTTACGACCCGGCTTAATTAGACTCACTTCTTCTAGGCCTTTTTAATAAATAAATCAAATTAATTTTTCTTACACATATTAGATTTAGGAGTATGTATAGAGTGAAATTGATTCATATATAAATTATTAAAAAGTATTGTTTTGCTTTTACCTACGAGTATTAGTTGTTTTCACCGAAAATTTTTAGTTTGTTTTAGTAAATAACTAATACTCTTCAGTGAAAACAATTAGTACCTTTAGTGAATTAACTAATACCCTTCAATAATTTATATATGAATCATTTTCACTCTATACTTTGTCTAGATTTAGACCTTCACAAATAGTTTTTTAAGTTCAATAGATTGACTCACAACTCATGTAACCCTCCCCCCCCCCCCTTCCCTCCCTCCCTCCCTATTTATATTTATATTATCCTTAAAAATATATTAAACAACTATCTTTTATATTGATAAAATTATATAATTAATAATATGATTTAATATATTTAAATAAAAACAAATCGATAAAATTTATTTTGAACAAGTGTAGTTACTCTTTTGTGATTAAGTGATGAACTTCACTTTCCAGGAGAGTGACTTGTCTTCCAAAATGTATGAATTTTTTTTTAATGTTTTTTCTTTTACTTTTCATTAATAATTTCAAATTTAAAAAAAAAAAAAATCATTTTAAATCTATTTCTAACGCACTGTAAATTAATCATTTTTATGACCTTTGATTTGGTATTAATATTGTATATATAAAATTCACATTTATTATTTTTTTAAAAGTATTTTTGTTGAATATAATTATATGAGTTACATTTTTTTTAATTATATAATTTTTATAAAGAAATTGGGTCTGAGACTACTAAAAAGTCTACACATATTACAAGTAACATGTTAAATTTGAGTTTCACAACTATATATAAAATCTAAACTTTTCAACGAAAAATTCAACTATATATCTAGTTACATTATATGTATACCGATAAACTGAAACATTTTACTGTATAATAAATAATAGAGATTTTTATATGAGACGAACATATGGTGTACATAGTCGTAATACAAATTCAAATTAATTGTATCTAACTATTAAATCAATTTGCATTTTTCTGACTGCTTAATAAATTTGAATCTCCATAAACAATTGTCTTACAAAAGTGTTTGTAAAACATGCCTATTTATTATGGTATCACTTGATAGAAATCTACAGAAATTAAATTAGTTATAGCATGAGAGGAACAAGTTCATTACAAAATAGATAAGGAATAACATCAAAACATAACTAAAAATCAGACGCAGAGTACTCTGTTAATGCCCACTTCAAAATCCAAAATAATCACTGTTCATTCTTTAGTAGTTTTAAGCGTCGCACCGATTGAATGAAGTTTCTGCAAAAATATTTTAATACTCATTTTAGATAATGCAAGTTAAATATTTCAAAAACAATTTATTGGTTAAATAATGTAAGTAACATATTTGGTGTAGACTTACCCCCAAGGTACATCTCCAGCAAGCAGCCAATCTCCCTCCGTATCTTGGTATGTAAGCTTGTACATTGTTACATTTTCTTCACCTAAATCATAACCCAAAAATTCAAAATTTGTCAAATAATTTGTTCCTTTTACCATGTTTGGCATACTAAAATTTTAATTGCAAACGTTCATGTTAATTTGCTTACATTTTCCAAACATGGCCATGAGGGTAGCAGTAAGAGATTGATAAGAATGATGGATAGTTAAGTCAATTTTCCTTGCTATTCCAATTCCTTCCATTTCCACTTTCACATACATTGAATATGGTCCTCTGCCGCCGTAGTTGGAGGCCGTGCTTTCACGGCGGTGCTGCTCGCAAACTTTCCTCATCGAGGTCTTTACCGGCGGCCACCCCACCACGTCAGCACCCGATCTGTTGACCACCAACCAAACACGATGTTATAATCATGCAAGAGGTCCTTATATAAAAATTGAAGCAATATAATTTCTCTAGTAAAAAAAAATTCATTAATTAAGAAAAAATTGCTAAAGAAGCTAAGTGATATAATTATTGTGACTAGAGAGAGAATATATACCTATTTGCGGATTTGTGTTGAAAATGATTTTGCTTATAATTATGGTCCCATACGAACAAGGGCAAAGTGCGTTTTCCATGTGAAAAAGTTTCATCAAATTTGCGCTTTTTAGAATCGTTTTTGTGTGCAGATAAAGAGGTCGAAAGTGCAAGATCGAGTTGAAGATGATCAGCCATCGTTATCTTGAAGCAAATTCCAAGAGAAAAAATAATTAATACTAGAGTTTGGGTATGTTGTAGTACTATATATAACACACAAAGATATGCAAAGAGAGAGGAGAGGCATATGTGTCCCTCCTTTATGTGGGTTGGGGTTGGGGGGCAACAATTCCCAAAGTAAGTGGTATATGATTGCTGGAGTATTAGCCGACCCGATTGCCGAATTGCTTTAATTCCCCTCTTTTGAAGCCGACAACCTTCTTTCTTTATTCCAACTAATTTCCTTTGCTGCCTCCTAATTAACACACTCTACCCTCCTACTCCTACTTCCCCCTTCTATAAATAAAAAATATCTACCCCACCTCAATTTGATTGATGTATGAATAAAAGTGTAATGATATATAAGATTATGAATAACATTAATTGTGTAAATCAGTTGCACAATCGATTTACTGTTCAGTGAAACGAGAAAATACCATTCAACTGGTGTGCACAATACAACTGATTTCTGAGTAATATCATTCAATAAAATAAATATTATTCAATGAAACGAGTAGTACTTCCTACGATTCATTTTAGATTGACCCAAACAAAAGGACACAATTTTTAATAAAAGAGTTGTTTATTAGTATTTGTGGGTATAAAATTGTTTTTTAAAGGGATATAATTTACTTTTTGCTATTTTGGAAAAGGGGAAAAAAAACAATAAATTTAAATAAGATTGTGAGTAAATCTTGTGTTAATCAGTTACACCGTAAGCACAATCGATTTTTAGTTATACTATTCAGTAAAATGAATAGTGGTGTGTACAATACAATTAATTTTTTTAGTAATATCATTAAAAAAATAAATATTATTCAATGAAACGAGTAACATCATTTAAAAGAAGTGCAAGTTTGAAATAGTATAACTGATATATACAAATTAATTCTTGCAGTGATGGATCATGAGACAAGTCTTAATTGTGTGCATTTTTACGTTTTTACCCATTTATTCTAACACTTAATAGTATGTAATGAATTTGGATGATTTCAAACTAGACAAGTCCACAAAAGAGTGTCTGATCAATTGTACTAATACTTCAATTGTTCTCATAGTTAGTAACAAATTCAGTACATAAAATAGAAGAGTGTTGTTAAAAATGATATTTCCACCGTACGTATTCTATTCAATTAATTAGACGACGCGTGATAGATAAATCTCCATTTCCATATAATAAGCCACTAATTATTTTGATACGTCTTGTGCATTGAACTCGTTACCTTTGATCATAATCTCACACACTAATGTATAGCATTATGTCAACTTTTAGTGGTTAGGTTTAATAAACTGTCGATAAATTATTTTGATAATAATATTAAATAAATTATCTTATGGGTAGTTGGGTTTTACTTAAGTGTTCCAAATTAAATTGAAGTTCATATCATAGGCTCCATGATGAAATACAAATTCATATAATAAGATTTGTTGGTTATTCTAAAGAACACGAAGAGTAGGTGTGTTTTTAGATTCGAGTGTTAATTGTGTTTAATAAATCCAATTAAGATTCCAAGCACGAGGACAAGCACAAGATGCATGCATTTGTACATATCACGCAGAGTCGCAGACACTGCTTCGGAAAACGTATATTACTACACATTATGGGCCGGGCATGTTAAAAAAAACCCATGTTAATTAAAGTGCAAGTAAAAAAAAAAAAAACTTCGAATGTTATTCAAATAGTTATAAAAAATCAGGTAATTTGAAATATTATCAAATACACTTATTAAATGACTAGAATAGTCGTTCGACTCATTAACAAATATAAAATCATTTCACGTATTAAATCTTCTTCCTATTTGTATTGAATTATCAATGGATTGTTTGCTAATTAATTAGGATATGTGATAATTGCTTATAATTGAATGTAGTGCATTTTAGGTTCATTTTCTTAAAATTATTTGCTTTTATCGATCATTTCTTAATCATTTGCACTTGATTTGTGGAAAGAATGTGCTTCATGTTATGGTAGGAAAATAGGTTAGTTATCGAGCAAACTCGATTCCAAAACGAGATAAAACCAATTAAAGAAGAAATCAATTTTTGAAATATGGTCGACTCGAACCACGTCCATAGTAACTTCTTAAAGTGTTTTCCAGAGTAAAATATGTGTATGAGGTCAGCTGGAGTTGAGTTGTGGAGCTTGAGCATTTCAATCGAGCTATAGCCATCCTCTAGAAAATTTATTTTGCAACTTCAGAAAATAGTATTTCTTTATTAGTGAACGATGTTTAAATATTCATTTTATCAAATTATTATTGGATTGTAAACTTAGGATGTGCTTACGTTGGATGATTATTGGATAAAAAGGCAATTTAATTTTTGTGGTGATATACAAAATTTTACCCAAATATTCAGGAGCCATCAATATCTCCTTGTCATTGCAAGTTAGTGAAAAAAAAAGGGAAAATAGCAACTTTGCCAAAAAATTTATAGGACAATTATTTTTTGCCATATATATATATATATTTTTAAATATGTTTCTTGTCCAAACAAGGTTGACAATGTGTCAACTTTTTGTCAACTATTTTGTCAATTTTTTTAGGCATAAAAGAAAAACTTTAAAAAAAAAAAAAAAAAAATAGAGTAAAAAACAATTGTCCTATAAATTTGAGGACAATTTCATGAATTTAAAAAAAAAAAAAAAATTGAACCGCCAGCCGTGGCGTCAGTCAAATTAAGATTGAATTTCAAGATTTTGATATAGAACCCTATTTGAATTTTCCAATCTCAAAATCAATTTTGAAATCCTAATTAAAATTAGAATTTGAATTAGGACAGTCTTTTAATCCATTTGTTCACAGTTTGGTCATTACCTAATTAGATTGAAGTTCTCTCCCGTAACATTAAAATTTAAAAAAATGACTTAGATTTTTAATTATGTACACATATAGACATAACACTTATATTATTTTTAGTAATTAGAGACAGTGCTGGACCGGACCCTGTTCTTTTGTCTACCTCGTCTAATTTTTTAATTCACCACAATATATATATATATATATATATATATGTTTCAAGGGGAATAAAGATTTTAGCATATAAAGAAACATATGTTCCCTATATTGTTTCTTCGTTTTTGTGTTGTGTTTGAAAAAAGAAAAAAAAAACATTGAATCAATTTGTGCATGTAATTGCACTGGGTACATCACTTAAAGCATACGTTACAAGTCATTAATAGGGTGCCACCTCCGGAGTTAACATGGTTGTCCTTTCCATACCAAATCCCTCATCCAAGTCCCATCTTGATAAGATTAGGGAGCAGATATCAAGTGTATCACGCGTGATCCTCACATTAACTCCGTTTAATTGCATATATTTCATTTGATTCATAATGTTTCTTACTTCTCACATTTTGTATTGAATCACGAACATACTATTTCTTTTACAAATTTACCCTTCTCAATATTTATACATTTTAAGGAATGAACAAAAAATTGTGTAATATTTGTTGGTGCAATCAGGTCAAACGAATTTCTCAGAAAGATAGTTTAAAAGTAAAAAAGAACAACTTGTTTTCAAGTATTACTCAAGGATGCAGAAGTAAAAGTTCACTAGTCAGACTATTTCTGGCCGCCTAGCGCCTAATCCACGCCAAGGTAGCCAGCTAATTTTTGTTCCTAAATTTTAGAAGATTACATAATAAACTACCATGTTTTGTTTTCCTATATATACACATATATATATATATATATGACAAAATATTATATGAAAATAGTTCATAATAAGTTTATCATAAAATTATATTAAAGTATCGAATATTTGACAAAAAATATCTATAATCTCTCTGGGTCGGTGGTATTATATTGTAATTATTGTAAATTTTCTTGAACCCAAATTAATGATACTTCTAGTGAGATTATCGATACTCCTGGTCAAATATGCGATACTTTAAAATAGTTTCATGATAAGTTTATTATGAACTATTTTCATATAAAACTTAATATATATATATGTGTGTGTGTGTGTGTGTGTGGGGGGGGGGGGGGGGGGGGGGAGAAAGAGACAAAGTATAGAATGAAAATTGTTTATACATAAACCATTGAGGGGTATTAGTTGTTTTTATTGAAGAGCGTTAGTTGTCTTCACTGAAACATCTTAGTTATTTTCTGAAAACAAACTAAGACTCTACAGTGAAGACAACTAATACTCTTTAGTGAAAACAACTAATATTTTTTAGTGAAAAAAACTAATACTCTTTAGTGAAAACAACTAATACATTTCAATAATTCATTTATGAACCAATTTCACTCTATACATACTCTATATATATACACACATTCAACTTTTGCCCAAATTTACCTACACACAAGATTTATATATAAAAAAAATTCAATCAAATATATTTATATGTATATATCACAACCAATGGAAGGAGAACGACGAGCGGCAAGCTTGAATGTGGGTGACGGCGAAAGCAAGTTATAATAATAATTCTCAATCTATTTTAACTTTTAATGTTTAACTTTTAATTATTTTTGAGTAAATCAAACATAAAAAATATAGAAAAAAAATTCACCTAGCCGATTATGCCGCCTAGATCCGCTTAAACCTGCTTAGGTGGCGCCTAATCTAAAAAAATGCATATAATTGCCGATTTTTCATACCTCCACAATTCCCTTACTTCATCTAATTTTTTCAATAAAATATTAATTTTCATCAAATTCTATGTCCAACAATAAAGAAAAATAAAATTCATGGAATGAGGGAAGACTTTTTATTATTAAATACTAGTATTTCTCCCGTGCGATGCACGATATAAATATTAATAAATCTTAATGTGTAACATATGACAAAGTTTTATATGAAATTTGTTCATGATAAATTTATCTTGAAATTATTTTAAAGTATTAAATATTTGATCAAGTATATTAAAAATTTATCAATAGTATCAAAAATTGGAACTACACTTAAATTATGATTTCACGAATCCCAATTTTTTATACTCCTAGTGAGATTTCTAATATTTTTCATCAAATATTTGGTACTTTAAAAAAATTTCATCATAAGTTTATTATGAACAATTTCCATATATATAATATAATCCGTAAAAATTGTATTGTAAATATAAATTAAATTTATCTTGTCCAAATGCACATTAAATATTTATCCATTGTTTTACTAAAACTTTTTCTATAATATAAATATTATATATGAGAATATAATTAATTAAATACTTCCTCTATCCCAATTTTATTTTCATTCCATTATTCACACTCCCCGTCCCCCACAACACTTCTAAATTACATTACATTCAACTAATAATTAAAAAAAAAAAAAATCATTTTGTTTCATTCACTTAAATTGAATAATACACCATCATAAAAAAATTATTTAATTCATTACTATATTACAAATCAAATTTAACATTAATAGTTAAGAAAAGTCAAATGTGAAAAAAAAAAAAAAAGGATAGACTGAGTAACATTTGTTTAACCACTAACTCAAAAATGACATCTAATAGAACTTATAGAATAAAATAAATACAATTATTTTGCAATATTGATTACAATTATTTAAAGTATTAAAGAAAAATATAAAATCATCTCATTTAATTATTAATGTGATTGTTACTACTAATTAAATTCTTTCACCCATTATTTTTTTTCACTTGTCAATAGATTTTACACTAAAATTTTATTATTAGTTTAAGATAGTTTACATCATATTCAATAACAAAACTTATAATTAGTTTAATATTGGGTACAACATATCAATAACAATAAAAAATTCATCTATAATAATCCTACATAAAAAAACAATATAAAACGAAAAATATGTATGGTATTTAGTATTAATAAAGAAAAGAAAAAAAATATGGTCTGCTAACTTGAAGAAGTTGTCAACTGTTCTCCACATTCCCTGCCTCGAGTCACATACACGTGCAAATGGATGACCAGCGTGTCCCCCACTCTATCCCCAAATAACTCTGTTTAATTTTAAGTGAAAAAAGAGCGTGAACAGTATTGTTACTTTTCAGCGCATGTGAGCCACGAAATCATCACAAAGCGAGTACTATGCACGTTCAACTGAGGACACTCCTAACATTCAACTGAGGCTGTTGTTTTTATATATGTATAGATTACTCCCTCCATTTCGAATCAACTAGCATACTTGAACGTGCATACTTTAAAAGAAATGGTTAATTTAAATTCACCACATTTATGCTTAGTATCAATTTAATCACGAACTTTTAGATTTTTGTATAAAAACCCAACTTTTGATATTGTTGCAATTTGATACACGTTTTTTTTTCTTCGGGCCGACAACCGATGATTTGGCTCGCCGGAGCGTGTGTCATCTTGCCATGTAGATTACACATGTTTATTTAATTTATTTTTTGAATTCACGTTACAAGTAACACTTACAATGGAAATAACACCTTTCTACTTAAGATAAAAATAGCAACCGAATAAATTAAACAACCAACATAAATTATATGTAATATTTCTCTTTGCGATCTTAGTTTTTTAGATTAATTTATTTGGTTGCTATTTTAATTTTAAGTAGAAATGTGTTATTTAAATTGTAAGTGTTACTTGTGATGTAGATTTAAAAAATAAATAAAATAAACATGTGTAGTCCTAAGAGGCAAGATGACACACACTCCGGCAAACCCCATCATCGGTTGCCGGCCGGAAGAAAAAACGTGTATCGAATTGCAACAATATCAAAGGTTGAGTTTTTTTTACAAAAATTTAAAAGTTCGTGATTAAATTGATACTAAACATAAATGTTGTGAATTTTTATGAAATTAACCCTAAAAGAAAAAAATACTTTTTAAATAGAATAATAGTATATGAATAAATATGACTATATTTTTGTGAGCGTGCACACAAATCAATATTTTTTCTTTTGAAATGTGCAAATTTTTACTGAACAAACCAAAAAGACAAACGTTCAAGTTCTCTTGGATAGTGGTGGTATGCTCTAAGAAATTCAAATCATATTCTTAACTCTATACTCGACAAATACTTGGCCAAAATATGACTTTTTTTTTTTAATTTGACTCGTATGTTTTTAGTAATTATTGTACTTGAAATTTACAAAATATCTTTCATTTCTCAAATACGTTTCACCCAAAGTGATGATCCTGACATAACATAATTTCTACCATTTCATTCACTCACTCCAAAAAAAAAAGTTGCATGAAATAAGCCTCAATAGAGATTCAAGAATCTCCTGTACCACTTCATCTTAGCCATAAATTAAATTTTAAAATCCCACATTCTCAACTGCATAAATTTCCAATTTCTACACATCATTCCATTCCAAAAGTTTAACCAATACTCTGCAAAATCACAGGTCAAAAATAAGCAATTCATCATCATAATTCATAAACACTACTTGAAATTTGAAAAGATTACATTATCTTTGTCATTCGAGCTAAACAAGTCCATTCACCAAAGATTCACCACACAGCTTCTTAATTTCATCAATCATACCCAACTCATCCTTCTCTTGCTGAATCTTTTCCTGCAATTTCTTCAGTTTTTTCTCGTAACTTTCGATTGCTTTCATCTTCTCTACAATCACTGCTTCGGTTCTTGCTTCCACGTCCTCAATAGTCGAAACACCACCATACACACCTGATTCAGCCTCTGACTCATCCACCCGACTTCCATTTTCATAAGTTCGAGGTCCTTCATTTGAGCGAGCATGGATTTGACCTCTGAAGAAGTCAACTGCACAAAAGTCGAAGCCTCCAACTTCTTATAAATGCCGCAAACCCACTCTAAAAGGACCGAACGCGCTTCCATTGAAAACATGCTTTCTTTACAAATGTCCCCGTACTTTCTGAAGATGGCCTTAACGAGAGGCTCTAAATCCCATTTCACTCTGTACCCATCAACATCAACATGATCAGATATGCGCTCATTGTTTTCACGAGCTTGAGTTTGAGCAAGAAGATCGAGTACATTCTCGCACGAAACTAGCTGATGTTCTGTTTGCAAGTATATACTCGTGCCATTCTCATGGCCTATACTTTTACCGGAACTAATAATCTCATCCTGAAAACAACGAATAACAATTGTGTGAACTCCATCTAATTTTTGACTCATTTACAAAATGGGTCTAACAAAACCTTATATGATTCATTTGGTTAAGCGAGGAAAACAATGCAAAGTAGCACAATGTAGTACCAAAGGAAATTCAATTTTAATTACATAAGAATGTGTGGAAACTAATGGTACTTAAATTGGATGAGATTAAGAGCTCGTTTACATTGTTAATTCCATATGAGATTAAGAGCTCGTTTACATTGTTAATTCCATCGTACCTGAGCTTCAATTGTGCGTGAAGATTCCATTGGAACGGGGCTTTTTCTATCGAATCTTTGTGAACCAAGTGCTATCGAGTTCGGTACGTACTAACGTTAAGAGATGTAGTGTCCTAACAAAACACCATAAGACTACTAAATTTAATCAAGTCTTTTAGTTGGCTAGATTTCAGTAATACCATATGATCAAACTTTATTCTACAATCATTGGTTCCCAGAATAAAAGCCAAGTATGAAGAATAACTGCAATAAAACACATTGTTGTGATAAAAAAAAGGCGTCAAGCCATCAATAAAACACAGAAATTGAACATGCAAAAAGCCACATACCTCCCATATTTGTAAAGTTCAAAATATCTCAACATTTTCTCAATGGCAAAAATTGTCTAAAATTTGTACGAGACGATCCACAGGTGAGCACAAGTTAACATATAACCCTTCTAATATATCCACGAAGAATCACCTATATTTTTTCAAAATTCAACATATAAAAGGCATATTATTGCTGTCTACATTATTATTTAATGTTAACAAATACAAGGTTTTTAGTGCGACCAGAGCAAAATCCTTGAATATGAATCACTTGCAGACATAGAAACCAAAATTCAAAAGGGAATGCGAAGTAAAAATAAAAATACAGATTATATATACCGTTGAAGAAGCATTGCCCAAAGGGCCTGAGGGTTGAATCAAACCATCAGTATCAGCATCACCATTAGAGCATTTGATTAACGAGTTATCGACCGTGGACTCTTCTTTCTTTTTTTGTTTTTGGAACTTTCTAGGTCTCCCTCTTTTCTTCTGCATTTTTTTCTATTCTTGTGGTAATTTTTTTTTTTTTTGAGAAACTTTCTTGTGGTAATTTTTGTTCTTGTGTTTCTCTTCACTCCTTCAAATTCAAAAGTGAGAAGCCGAATGGACGTGTGTGTTGATGATAATAATATGCAATATTCTTTAATTTATGGGTTTTGGTTGGGGCACTAGAATGGGCTTTGAATGAAAGAGTCCATTCCTATAAAAAAAAATAAAAAATGAAAGAGTCCACAATTGGGAGGTGTTTAGATGATGGATTTGAAGTTGAGAAGTGTGATGTGCCTGAAATATGCAATGAAAGTGTTAGATGCTTGATCTAACCATTAACTGAAATTGTATAATAACTTGAAGAAGAAAGATAATTGAAGAGATTATTTGAGGGAAAAGGAGAGAGAGAAAACATGGGAGAGAATAGTACTATTTTTGGGAATTTATGCTGCATTCCGGGTGCATATGTGCACCTGTTGACTGGGAGACAACAAAATGGACGTGTCAGATTGATTTGACATGTGTCGGGCCAATGTCTGGTGCAGCTCAATGGTTACTCAGGCTCTGAGCCATGCGATCTTATGAGCCGGACATTGCAATGTTATTTTTTTTTTGTTTGTTTAATAATTGCAGGTGTTTGGGCCTATATTTTATGTTATGGGTATTACTTTGGAGACTTGTGACTGGTAGACCCTATAAACTATATATAATGTGTGTATTATATTTATGGAGTTGTAAATTAATTATTTTTTGAAAAGTGAATCAATTATTTTAAAATAAAATATGATCTAATTAAATTATTTCATTTTATGAAATTATTTTTATCTCGTTTGCATTTTATCTATTCCCCTATGTAAAATATAATTTATTACCATTTTGTTTATTTTTTATTCGTAATAAAATTTTCTTTAATATTAGCAACTAGATTTTTCTTGTGAAATGTCACAATGATTTATAAGTCAAAAATTCCTTACCATTCGACATTTAGGCAAAATCGGTGCTACAGTGCCACATTCTACCACCCATGTATTTGTCATTTCAACCCTCCAAAGTTTGAACCAAAAGAAATGAAATTCCAATAGGATTATTAGACAAAAAATGCTTAGTATTCTAATGAATTAGTTAAACCTGTATCAGGAAAAATAAATAATAAGTTGTATTATTCGAGAATAATGTAATTTTTTACAATTACCACTTCCATATAAGTAAAAGGTTTTCAAAAATAAGTCTCCTTCTCAATAAAGCCATAGTCTTCCTTTAAATTTTGTCAACCACAGAGAAAAAATAAGGGGCAATTACAAATAGGTTCACCTTGTTAGAGTTTATTAACCTTTGGTTGAAAATTCTACCATAAATACAAAATGGTTTAAAAAGTGGACCCATCACCCTTCTTTTCTTCCAAGCTGTTGCAACTTTTTTGCCACCTACCAAGTCCCCTCACCCGGTTCCAGCCCCACTTTACCTCTTCAAAATGGGTCCCTACTCCCTAATTTTCCATTATAGCACGTCCCCTCCCCTTTTTTATTTGACTGGCGCCTTAACCCATACTGCCTTTCCCCTTTTTTCATTTGTTTTTTTTTATTTCTATTAATTATTCCTTTTTATATATTCAAAAGCTTTTTTTTTTTCATTTTGGAGATTTATACAGATGTTTTACACAAATATAACACATAAAATTATATTTTTTATTAATTGTGTTTCATCATTTATTTTGCTCAGACATACTTTGCACATATATTTTACACATAAATTTTATTTTTTATTAATTGTGCAACAATTTTGTATCATTCATATTTCAATAATATACTTTGAACAAATATTTTGCACAAATATTTTGATCAGATATACTTTGCACAAATATTTTACACAAATATACTTTGCACAATTATTTTGCTCATATAACTTTTATTTTTTTATTAATTATGCAACATTACATGTTTCTATCAATTACATATTTAAAATTAAAAAAATTACATATTTGAATTTAAAATTAACAAATTAATAACTAAAATTACATATTTAGGCCTCTATTAAAAAAAGTGTGCAAAAAAAAATAAAAATTTACAGTATCTTCATCTTCAATTTGCAGTATCTTCACCTTCGTTCTTGTCCAACAAATTTGCAGTATCTTCATCCATTTTTCTCCTAAAAAATTGAACACACACTAGCACACTAACACACGCACAAACAACACACAACGCATGTACACAAAAATCACCCAGAAGCACACACACGCGCATACAAATCAAAAGAACAATTGATCGGAAAAAATAATTAAAAACATTAGAGATCGAATAACACACTAGAAATTCCTCTCAAAATCGACGGAATCTCAAGATCTGCGGCTGTGAGTCGGTCTCTTCGGAGTTCTCGAGCGTCACCACCGGCTTTTGGCGCCGCCTCCTCCATAATCTTTCGGCCTCCGCCCGCTTCCTTCACTTCTTCTGGCCAATAAGAACCCAGATTTTGTCCGAAGAACAAACCCTACAGATTTGACGCCGCCCCCCCTGCGAATGGAAGACCGAAGTTGTCTCCCCCTTGCAGATCGATGTCGCCATCAATGAGACTGACGATGTTCTCTCTATTTTTAGAGAAATACCCTTCCCTCTACTGTCGTGCGCACGTGCGACTCTTACTTTTGCCTCCGATGTCGAATCTGTCTTGTCGTCGCCGCAAAGAGAGAGGAGAGATAGGGCATATGGGTGGAGGGAGGAGAGAGATAGAGATGGAGAAGGGGGCCTGCATATTTAGGAGGAGAGAGGTGATGGAGAGAGAAATAATTTCAAATAGAGAGAGAGGGGGGGGGGGGGTTGAGGGGGTATATTCACGTGAGATTTCTTGGGGGGTGGGGAGGGGTAGGCTGCGTAGGAATTTTGGGGTATGGGCCACCTTTTAAACCAAATTGCATTTTATTAAAGTTGAGAAACTCAATTGTGTTTTGGGCCTATGTGTAGAACTTAGATGTAATATTCTAAAAAAAGGGGATAAACCAAATGCAACCAATACAAATATTAAAATGATCATGTCTAACATATTTCACAAGTACAATAACGGTAAAAAATTGCGGTAAACTGAGTTCAAGTGTTAACAGGTTATGCACTAATAAAATAAATCTTCACTACCATTCGCCATTCTCATTATCATTTTCACCCAAAAACTTGATTGCCAAATTCGTTAAAGCACAAATTTGAACTCACACGCAAGTGTACGAGATCGTTGTTATAGTAAGACAATTGACCAAGTTATAAAATTATCGAACCCAAAGGAAGCAAATGGTTAACTAAGTCAATTCACGTTGGCATGCATGGAAAATTAAAGGACAAGTTCAGGTTGATTACGCTAACTAAACAATGAAATTAAAACAAGCAAACTAGCAGCAATAAAAGAAATATATCTAACTTCGTGAGACGAAGTGCAAGGGGATTTGAATGCCTCAAATGGTTTCCGCTATGTAATCTTTATGATCTATCCTCAACTTATACAATATTTCAATTGCAAATTGATTGTACCAAGTATTCCCTTCACCTAACCCTTCAACAGATTATCAAAGACTTAGGGCTTGTTGACGGTATCCTATGTCCCAACTCTCTCTCGACGAATTGGCACAAGATAAGCACATCTATTCACTCCTCACTCACACCCAATGACTTTCTCAAATTAATGTAACTCTCGTCTACACTAACAACCATCCACACATCGATACAAGCAATTCATTCATAGAGCTAAATTAATTCCAATCAACAAGGGCACGCGTACAACATGCAACTAAAATAAGCACAAATTTAAGATCAATCTCAATTCTCACATAACTTTCACCATTCAAGACATACGGAGGTTTTGATGCTTAGGATATCTTCAACCTAGTGAAATTCAAGTAGGATAGACAAGCCATTTCTATGTATCAATTTGGATTTGCTAGAAGACCTCGTCAATTACCTAAACAACCATCCAATCAATTGATGTTTAATGATGGAGTTCTTTGCGATCAACTCTCCCTCGACTAATCAAACACAAAATAGACGCATTCAATCATTAATCTCACACTTATTCATCTAATCATGTTCATGTAACTCTCGCCTACACTAAACATGCCTCAACAAACAAGCTACAAGAGATTAACAATCAAAGCTCAATATAAATCCATCAATAAAAGCATAAATCCAAATATCAACATAGATTAGGCAAAGAACAATCTCAACTCAAAATTTCACATGGTATCAAACATCCCAAACATCAAAAGGGTTAGCCCATGGTTTCACAAGCAAAAACCATAGCTAAACAATAACAAAACATAATACCCATAGCTAAATGAAAATGAAATTGCAATAATAAAGAAATAAGTCACCTCTATGGAGAGATTTAGCTACAAAACTTGAGAATACTTGCTTGAATTGAAAATAACTACTGAATGAAAGCTTAATCTAATCTATGGAAATGAAAGGAATACAAAAGAAAAATGAAAGAAAAAAATATGGAGGAAATCGGACAGTCGTGCAGCCTCAAAAAAGCTCTCCTAATTCTGATGAAATGATGTATTTATAGTGTGGGATGATGGCTTAGGAGGAGTGGGTGGAAAATGAGGTTAAAAAGACCAAAATCAAGCAGAAATCGGACAGTCGTGCAGCCTCAATGATTTTACGTAGCTGAGTAATTTGCTGTTGCACGACTTGGCTCTCTGTTGTTCTCTGGAGAAATAATAGAATCGTGTTTCTATATTTTCAAATGTGCTGAAACCCTTTTCTAATCCTCAACACTTTATCAAATGGGCCCCGCAACTTTAGATATGCAATTCCGGCGAACAAGACCGTGGCCTCCCTTCGATTTCCGGTGTGAATTTCTGTAATTCCCGGTGTTGATTATAGCGATGAAGAGTGAGCTTTCCGGCACCGTAAACTTCAAGCTTTTTCTGCGCGTGGCGGTTTGCAAAATTCCGGCGGATAGAACGAGTGGTGCTTCGACTTCTCCAGCATCTCGGGTTTCAATTTCCGACGATTTCTAGCTCGTGAGCTTTATTTCAGCACTGCGTAGCTTTCCATGATTCGACAATGGCGTGAGATGAGCTGCTATATTTCCTTTGCTTTCTTCACGTGAAGTCTCAAGCCAACAGCCAAATTACTAATTCAAGTAGGAAATGGGCTGAACCAATTTGTCATTTTGGGCCGAATCTTGGGCCTCAAACCATTCTCCAATTTAATTGCTTTGGGCTTCTTTTCAATTAATTGCTTTGGGCCATGAGTTGCTGCTATGAGATGAAAATGAACATCAAATGTGTGAAATTAATTCCCAAGCACATTTTATTTTCTTCTTTCAATCACTCTTCTCGATCAACCTCATTTAGCATGTATCCGTATCCAAAAATATTATTTTTCTGCAAAATAAATTACAAATATCTTTCTCGACAATTAAGCACAAAATATCAAATTAATGTAAATAATCACACAAAGTCCAATAAAATGAGTAAATAAATTGCATGAATTTTGAGCAATTATCACACTAATCACCCCTCCAAACTTAAAGTGTTGCTCATCCCCGAGCAACAAAAGAAAATAAAGAACAAGTGGGAGGATTGCGAAGAAATGAGTGTTAAAGAGAAAAAAATCGAAATGCAAAACTTGCTCTTTTCACGAATATGAATTCAAGTGCTTCACAAATCAACTAACAATTAGGAATTCAGAAGAAACAAGACAATCAAATCACCATGATCCTCACGGGAAGTGTATAGCTCATCGCTCAAAAGTGTATAGACGTGTAAACACTCATATGTCAATTCATAAACATGCACCACCATAAGCTTGTCAATTATCTAAGCATCTTGCCTCAAACTTGCATTTAGTACTAAATCAAAAAGGACTTTTCATTTGGTTGCAATGTCGGCTCTTTGGTCAAGGTGGGAATTTTTGATAGAGTGACTCGTAAACTAGTGGAGCGAGAAATAAAGACGCATAGACACATCTCAAAAATCTCAAGACAAATTTGCAATTGGCCGATTACAACTCAAAAACTCCAACTCCACAATTTACTTGATCTCTTTTTTTTCTCAAGCACACTCCCTTCACCCCATCAAGCACTTTTGAATTCAAAGCTCTACCAAATTCTTGTACACATGAGAGTTATTCTTCATTTTTCAATTTTTTCCAACTCAATCTTTTTTTTTTGTACAACTTCTCAACTCATATTTTTTTCTCTTCTTTTTCACTCCTCTTTTCTATCACACAAATTCATCCACCAAATTTTTATTGAAGCTCAAATCAACCTCACTACCCACATTCAAGCTCCACTAGTTCATAGGGACAAATAAGCTAAAAAAGAAGGATAATTCGGCTAAATTTGTAGGTTGCCAAGAAAATTAAGTCAATAGACTCAAAGTGGCTAACTAGGGAAAAATATTCATTTGGTATGGAAAATTTAGCAAAGTGGCTTTTCAAAACAAAGATGGCCTAAAATCATTTTTAACACCTTATGCAAGTAGAGACCTAGAGCAAGACTAGGGGCAAGTTCTAGAGCACAATGACTACTGCAGCATAGTCTGTTGCATGTCTTGCTGAAACTGCAAAGATTGAGTATTGAGCATCTTTATCAATTCTTCTGTGGATTGTCCAGAGCTATCCCCAGGTGCTTTGATTTGGTATTGCTCTCTCTGCTGATGTGACCAAGTGTTATCATTCTCCTCTAAGTATTGGGGTTGGGCTACACCTACACCAAGTTTTCTCACAAAAGGGGTTAGCGCAGTTAGTTTATCACTAATTGATGAATCACTTACCTCATGATTAAATTGTTGAGAATTCGCCGCCATGTTTGCAATGAGATTTCTCGCTTGTGTTTAGGTTTTATCAAAGAGGGCTCCTCCACTTGCTGCATCTATCAATCCTCGATCTGTGAGGCTCAACTCGTAATAAAAGTACTGGATCAGAAGTTGTTCAGTGATCTGATGTTGTGGACAGCTTACCACCAACTTGTTAAATCGCTCCCAATACTCGTAAAGAGTCTCCCCTAGGGCTTGCTTCACAGCGCAAATTTCTTTGTGTAGGCTTGCCACCCTAGAGGATGGGAAGTACTTCTGCTAAGAATAACTGTTCCATCTGAGCCCAAGTAGTGACCGTCGCGGGAGTCAAATCGTATAGCCATCACTTTGCTGAATCCTTCACTGAGAATGGGAAGGCCTTCAATTTCACTAGCTCCTCCGTCACATCTTTGGGCCCCATGTACGAGCAGACAACATGGAACTCCTTCAAGAAAGTGTGTGGATCCTCACCTGCACGACCATAAAATACAGGCAACAAGCGAACTAAACTAGATTTAAGCTCAAAATTATCACCGTCAGTTGGGTAAACTATGCAAAATCAATTCTGTGGAAGTTGTTTGTTTGCCAATTACTTCAAAGATTGTTTAGCTGCCATAACACGTGAAACCGACAAAAAAAATGACACAAAAAAATAAACAAAAATAAGCTGCAAAAATTCGCTACTATAGTGACACTGGACAGATCAGTGTCAGAATTGCCGAAATGTAACTAACACACAAAATAAACGGGGGATTACGGGGATAAAAAAATTACCAACTAAAACATAAAAAAATAGAAAAATTAGCCCAACTAATCACACTCAATAGACAAAAATAATTTCACACCATTCGCCGGCAACGACGCCAAAATTTGGACAGCGCTGTCGAGGCGCGCTAAATTACAATAAGTAAATTACCCTTGTTACTCTACTGACTCGTAGTAGTAGCAAGCAAGGGGTCGATCCACGGGGAACGTGGAAATTAAAATTATGTCTTTTGAGATGATTGATGGGACAAATAAATAGGGGGGGGGGGGGTTTGGAATGATTTTTCTAATACACTATTAAAATAAAAATTAAATAAACTAAGCAAACAAATAACACAATATAAATTCAATTAATTAACGCATTCCAATTCGCGGTTCTTTCACCACTTGGTCTTGACTATGCTAATCAAATGTATTATTCGCTCAACTTTTTCCACGGATTAATGACCCTCGATAAACAACAAGCTCCATTCACCGGTTTTATCCCTTAATATTATTCTATTGAAACAAGCTCTTCAATGAACATTTCTAACCAAACAGTCTAGATACGATCTAAATTTAATTTGGTAGAAGCATTAAACCTTAGGATAAGGTCAAACAAATTCCCAAACACGCAAGCTCGGTTTGAAAGAATTTCATTTATATCACCCTAGTAAATTACTAGTTGCTACTAATTGTCATATAATCGCAACAATTACGGATTACGAAATATGAACTAGCAAACATGCATGAAATAATTAACCTAGATGATCAAGCCAAATTAATTACTCAAGCAATTAAACCGTAAAAATAGATGACATAAATAATTTGTGTAAAAAGTCTCACGAATAAAACAAGGTTCAATTAGCAATCATCAAAACACAAGTTTAGAAATCTCCGGAATTGGAATAAAAACAAACTAACTAGACATGGTTGTGGGCATCTTCATGGTTAAACTGCTTCTCTTCAAGACTTGTAGCTCACGTCCATAACCTGATCTTCTCCTTGCGTATGTGAATGATGGTGGAGTATATGAGTCGCTGCTATGTATATCTCCGGTATGGTGGCTCCTAGGGTTGTGCGTATCTCCCACTCCGCAACATAATATATATATATATATAAGGCTGCCTACCTACTTGCTCTCCACGGAAATTAATTAACGTGGGTTTAAGTTGGGCCTCAATTTACCAAAAGTAATGGGTTGTTGTCTTCTTAAGATGGGCCAAATTCACAAGTTTTATTTGACCTATTTACGCATTGATTTTGTTTATATCTTGAGCTCCCGAACTCTGATTGACTCAATTATTTTTTTGTTGCGATCCTGGTTTCAGACGCTTCACATGGTTCAAGTCTCACCTTCATTACTCTTATGTATCAGTCTCAGTAATTTTTCTCTTCTCACTCAAATTGTTCCAAAATACCCTAAAATTCGTAAAAAATATAAAATAAATGTATTGAGACCATAATAGCTTAAGTCGAATAACTACGAGAAAAATATAAAATTATTGTTATAAAACAATGAATTAAAGAACACAATTTACTTAATAATTACTACTTATCAAATATCAAGATAATAAAAACACACAATATCTAACAAATGGTAAATACCAAACTACGGGTAATTGTTCAATAAAGCCCAATTCAAAATAAAAAAAGTACACATCAAACAAAATTAATATCCTAATCCAAAAATAGCAATGTGCAAATAATTGTCAAATTAATATAATAATAAAAAACAAAAGACTAAAGCTTCCACTACTACAGGTTACTTAGGACATGGATATTGGACCTACATCAACATTAACTTGTCAAACCGATAAGTTAATGTACAAAACCTACAACAGGTTGAAGCAAAAACGATAATTAGAAGAACACCACAAAATAACAAAAGTATTAACTGGAACATCTTTCTCCGAATCTCCAAATCTATTTTTCGAAGATCTTCCAACATATTTATTTTCAACGAATTCTCTTCAACTTTAGCTTTCTTATACTTGTCTACCTGATATTCTAGCTCAACAATTCTACAACATAGCTCATCATTAGTTCCTTCCATATCCGCAAGACCTGATTTCTTCAAATACAACCTTTCATATAGGTATTTCTCCTTCTCTAACCTGCAGTCCAACTGATACTTTAGTTTATCCCGTTCAGACTTCAACTTCAAAATAAAATCCCTCTGGAATTGTGGGAGTGGAGGATTAATCCACACCCAAAATTGGCAATCATTTACCTACTTAAATGTTATGAAAGAAGAGGTAACCGTATTATACACCAATTCGTAGATTTATACAAGTATTCAAGAATGAGGGTAGTTCAAAAGAATCACTAAAGAGACTCTAAACCAATACAAATTAAAGGCTACATTAATCTTACTAACACAATTCAATTGATAAATTCTCTACGAAACAGTATATAGACACAACAAGCAGTGGTTTACAGAAGTCGACATAAATTAGTATAGTAGCTTCACCAAAAGATATTCGATAAGATAACAACAAAAATGAATAAATCCCAATACTCATTCAAAGATGAACTAAAGCACAACAAAAAAATAAATAGAACATAATGTTTGAATATATTTAACCAATTTGGGTTAAAACATAACAAATTGGGGGCAAATCAATAAAGAACAAAAAGGAAATCGACGAATTTTATGCAAAATTCAATCTATGATGAAAATAAGATTGATTAAAAACATGTAGAATATAGTGATAAACTTAATTAGCGAAATAGGTCAACTGTAACAAATTTGGGGCAAAAAATTTGAGAGACATTATTGACTTACGAACTGAAAAAACATGGAATCCAAGCAAAGTTACCAACTTAAAAGAGTTATCTATTGGAGAGGACAACGAACAAATCTTCGAACATGATTTTTGTCTGTCATGGAAAGAACTTCTATCGACTTCAACATATGGCCACATAGTAGATCACCAGGGTCTATATTCGAGCTCGTGGAATCTGACTTTGTGGAATTGCTCGTTGATTTGTGAGTTTCGGAGCTTATTTTTGACATCTTCACTTCAGAAACTGCTACGGGATGAATTATTTGGTGTGAAAGCAAAGGTCGAGATCATATGGGCAACTCCAACAGGAAATGGGCGAAGAAAAAACACGAAGGGAACATTGATAAAATTGGTCCTTTGATGTTTTTTGACCTAAAATTGAAGATTAAAAAATGAACGGTGGAGATGGATTTTAAACGGCTGAGATCAATGGGGGTACGCATGCCCCGGGTGCGCAGTAGTAAGTCCCACTATTTCTTTTTATCATTCCTCAATGCCAGAATTGTTGATAGGCGAACATCAATTACCGCTTGACGAGCAAGAGTTAAGGCCTAGAGGAGGATTATGAATCTAAATACCCAAACCAGAGATAACTAACAAAGATAATCAAAATGGGAGTGCATGAACCAATCCGAAAAGTGTATTAAATAACGAGCAACTACCTCGACGAACAACTTATTGGCGAACAAGCCCAAGATACGGGGCCAGGTATGATCACCATACGAAGTCCTAGGTGACAAGAAACATCAATAAAATGTGGTACACTTACCAACTTGTAGAGTGTATGTCCCTAATCGGCCAATCAAGTCAACTAGATCATTGACGAACAAGAATTAAAGATCCAGAAGCACATCAGAATGAAACACTCAGGCGAACAACTTCCAGACCATATGATCAAGGAGCGAGCAACAAATGCAAAAAACACAAGTGAAGCCTCCAAGCAAATAATGGCGAACAACGTTGAATCCGTGATAAGACCAAATACAAGACTTTGTAACTAAGTTTCAGCTTAGATAAGGTCAAATGTGGTCAAAAGGACACATGTCAAGCATGCAAGCTTGGTAGTCCAAGAGTCATGTACACCTCCTACTTGGTGGTTAGTATAAATAAATTGTTCTCCAGCTATAAAATAAGTTCAAATTCACAAACACTCCAAATACACACACTCATACACCTAAACATACACACATACGAAATAAATACGAATTCAACTCTCATATTTACGATTTTACAATCCGAACTATCGAATTTATCATTTATGGTGGTAATCAATCACACGTTCTTGTTTGGTGATTCTAAAACCGGTTAAAAATAACCACTAATCCCTGCGATTGGAACTGATCACCAACAATTTGGCGCTAGAAGAAGGGTTCGAACCTCCATTTAAGTGTGATTATCAAGAACTTCAAGTTTGAAACTTGAAGATTTGAAGAAATCCTTAAGAAATTCTTGAAGATTTAAGCAAAAGTATTCTTGGTGTTCCTCAAATTCAAATTTGAAGAATTAAAAATTGAGAAGATAATTCAAATCAAAATGCCTCAATCTAAGGAAACTTGGGTTTCACATTCCTCGATGGGGATTTCCCCGACTCGAGTCTCATCTACTGATCACCAGGACCGTAATCCGCATCATGCGAACACGGTTCAATCTTTGGTAGCAACTCACATAATGCCTCCAGATTTGGAGGCATTGGCAAGAAACCCCCATGAATTGGCCAAAACGATAGCTGCTCTCCAGGCAATTTAGAAATAACAAGAACAACCTAGACCTTCACAGGCAAGGTCTAGGTCTCGATAACTAGAAGTAGTGAGAGCAAGATCTGCTCGAGGCGAGCAACATGAGGTCAACAATGCCCAAAATCGAGGGGACAAAGGCAAAGTTAAGATGGTGGACCAAATAGAAGGTCAGGCTGAATCAGCCCATGGGCGAACAACAATCTACAGTCATGGGACGTCTCGTTCCAGTGCACAGGACAGACTGGGCCGACCATAACTTCAACTAGAAGTTGTGTACCCGGGACCAGAGCAAGGGTGAGCAACTTGCGAACAAGCACACCCATCAGTACATGAAAGACTTACTAAGTTTGCCTTCGGGATCCTAGGTCCCAATGCGGCGAGCAACCCAAGGAGGCAGCCTCAAGGGATTCCCCCTCCAAGTGAGGGACTACAACGAGCAGAAGGACATACATCCTTGCTCGCCGAACAGCCTCCAAGTCAGGGGGCATCTCTTGAGGAATTGTCAAGCTTGAGAAAAGCTGTAGAGAGCATGCAAGGCCAACTTGACCTTCAAAGAGGAATTGGAGCGACCAGCATGCCATCCTCACCACTATCTTCAATTATTTTGAAGGCCCCAATTCAGAAAAAGATACAGTTCCCAGCGAGCATACAATACGAAGACATTGCTGATCCCCGAGTTCATCTAACAAAATATTCAGATTATATGATTTCCATGGGAGCCAGTGATGCCACGCAGTGCCAGAATTTTCCCTTAACATTGGGGGACAAGGTTCATAAGTGGTTTTCTGCCATGCCACCCGCATCCATACACTCATTCGCCCAATTGGGCCGAGAGTTCCTCTCTCACTTTTCAACTGCATGATCGTATCTTTCCCAGAAGCACCGACTATTAGATTTAAAATAAAACGATGATGAATTAGATCGGACTTTCATGGAAAGATTCGATAAAGTATTGCTGGAATGGGAACCAGTTAGTGAGGATACAAAGATTGTAGCCGTCATGGCCGGGTTGAAAAAAAGATCAGATTTATGGAAGGAGGTACGTCTGAAATGCCCAAAGAGCTATGCCGAGTTCAGAAATCAAGCCGATATATTTGTCTCCATGCACGAGGCCTTGAAAACAAATTTGGGGGACAACAAAGTTGATAAAAAAGAGAACAACAAAAAACCCGGTGGAACATGCTATCGAGTCTCGAAAAACATGAAAGCATTCAACGAAGGGATAGAGTTGAAGGAGAAACTAAATTAGGTGCTGACAATATCTATTGATACTATATACAACAACGTAAAGGAGAAAGAGTTTCTTTCCCCTCCTCGGAAAATTCGTCAAGAAACTGGTAAACTCAATCCAAACAAATACTGTGCCTACCACCAAAGTGTGCGACACTTTACGAGTGAATGTAGAGATTTGTTCAATCAACTTTGACAGTTTTATGAGGAGGGAAAACTCTCTGACTTTGTCAAGAGGCAACCTGGGAAGAGAGGCCAGGAGAGTAGCTCAGGGGATGAGGTAGATGACCAACCTCCAAGGAACAATAGACCTGGACGACCAGCCCCCGCCATTGTTGCTCACCCAGTAGAAGATGTATATATGATGGAATCCGTAGGACCAGCCAGAGGATGTTCTGATGGGCGACCACCAATGTCAAATCGTAAAAGAAAGACTGAATTATAGACGATTGATCACGTACAAGAAATGGGGGTTAATCCATCTGTCCTACAAACATCGGAATTAACCTTTACAGAGGACTTAGAAGGAATATTGACCCCCCATAATGACTCTCTCGTAATTTGTGCCAAGATTATGGGAACCAGAGTACATCGATTGTTAGTGGACACCAGGGCTTACACTAACATTCTTTAAAAAAAACTGGGAGATTATTCGAGCTATATCCAAGATTCAAATCATCGTATCCTAGGCTTTAGAAATGCTGTAATAGTCCCTTTGGGAGAAATTAGGTTGTCTGTACAACTTGTAACGGCCGAGCAACCCGAGAAAAATATAACAAGAATGGTAGATTTCTTGGTTGTGGATCAAGAGTCAACTTACAATGGGTTCCTTGGTCGGCCCTTTTGAATGAATTCAAAGCTGCATGTTCAACCTACTATTATTGCATAAAGTTCCCAACAACAAGTGGGGCCGGTTCGATAAAGGGAGACCAAAGAAAAACTCGTGAGTGTCTTCTACAGATGCAATCAAAAGAAGGACAAGTGTCCATAACGGAAGCCACCACCAGTTACCCAGTTGATGAACCATCAATACTGAAAGATGTGATGGAGGCAGAGGAAGATCGTATGGATCTGGACGAGCAACTCCTACCCGCGGATGAACAATATTTGGGCGAGTAACTCATTGCCACCAAGGAGAAAACTTTACCAGACGAACAACATTCGGGTGGTGACGAGCAACTTGCCACCAACGGCCTGGAGGGCTGTAACCTGGAAAACAATAATGAACCAAGACAGACAGATGATCTTGAACCCCATTTGGATGCAGACCCGATGAACATCGAAAATAACATCGACCTTGAGGGACCAATAATAGATCCTCGTTGGAAAGGACAAAAACGATGAGCAACTCCAGTCAAAGAACTAGAAGCCTTTAAAGTTAATCCCGAAAATGAGGATCTAGAATTATACATAGGATCTGAGCCCCCTGAGCCTTACAGATCCCGAATGAAAGATTTTCTCAAGGCGAATCTAGATGTTTTTGCATGGTCTCATGAAGATATGGTGGGGATAGATCCAAAGCATGCTTGCCATAAACTCAATATCAATCAAGCAAGAAGGCCAGTCCATCAAAAAAGAAGGAAGTATGACCCAGATAAGTATCAAGCTTTAAACGAAGAGGTGAAGAAGTTGCTAGACAATGATCTGATCCGGCAAGCACTTTACCCACAGTGGGTAGCAAACCCGGTCCTTGTGCGAAAACCGAATGGAACCTGGAGGCTATGCAAAGATTTCACAGATCTGAATGCAGCATGCCCGAAGGACAATTTTCCTCTTCCGCACATCGATCAATTGGTGGACAGCACTGCGGGGCACGAAATGCTAACATTCATGGATGCATTTGCTGGATACCATCAAATCCCGATGCATCCCGACGATCAAAAAAATATAATATTTTATACTAATAAAAATCTATTGTGCTGGAAGAGGATGCTATTTGGTCTTATCAATGCGGGAGCAACATATCAAAGACTGGTGAACAAGATGTTCGATGAACAAATTGGAGATACGGTGGAAGTCTACGTTGATGATATTGTGGTCAAAAGTCCCAAGAAGGAAGATCATCTCTAACACTTAGCCCAAGTATTTGATGTCCTCCGATACTACAACATGAAACTGAATCCAAAGAAAAGTAGTTTTGGAGTGCATTCGGGGATGTTAATGTTGTTGGTAGTGAAGTATTCACTATTTACTTTGAAACAACATGAATTTGCCCTTTCTTCTCATTAACCAACACTTTGTGATCAAATGTTGTCTTAGATGTTTTAACATGCAGGTTGAAGATCTAGAAGGATCTACAAGTTTTTGGAATACTCAATGTTTCAGTGAATGTTGCATAACATTGTTAGCAACATGAGCGGTTACGGGTTCCAGAAGGATCTACAAGGATCTACAAGGGCCTACACGATCCAGACTTATCCAGGACGTTTTAGAACAATCTAGATCAGGCGGTTGCATCAAAGAATATCATGAATAAGGATAAGAACGTGGAGACTACATGAAGATCATGGAGCGGTTATAAAGAGAAATTATTTTTGGATTGAAGACTTGCGCCTATAAATGAGTACACCTACTCTAGTGTTGATCCTGAGTTTAAAGGTGATAGGGCAGTTATTCCAACATTTATGTTCTACTTAGAAGTAGAGTTCTTCTCGTATAACTTGCGGTCGAAGCTATATCCATAGATAGTGAGATCATAGATATAGAGTGAGATCAACTTTGACGGTGTATTGTGAAATACGCTTAGCCAATTTAGATTTGATAGGTGATATCGAGTCTTGTTTCCGTTGTGAACGATTTTACTCTTCACACAACTTTTGTATCACTAATCTTTATATAGTGAACCTTTCGCTGTAAGGCTAGCACAAACTATTTAAGATAGTTTGTATTAAAAAGTATTCTATCTCGCAATTGTGTGTTTAAGTCTTCCGCTGTACACGTTTTATATTCTGATTTTCCAGATTGTTGTAGTGATTGCTTTAACATCCGTTACAACATCTATACTGTTTAACACACGCACACTCTCAATTGGCACCAAAGCCATAAACTTAATATACTAAGTTTAGATCCTGAGTTTTTAAGTGTGTCTTTTACTATGGAATATCCTGTAAACACCCCACTTAGGCCCCCTATACTAGATGTAAATAACTATGCCTATTGGAAACCTAAGATGCACATGTACATCAAGTCTATTGATGAACGTGCTTGGAGAAGTGTTCTGACCGGCTGGGAATGGCCCAGAAATCAAGCAGATGATGATGACGAGACAAGAGTCAAACGAGAGATTGAATGGACAAATGAGGAGACCACGACGGCAAGCTACAATTCCAAAGCTCTCAATGCTATCTTTACCTCTGTTGATGTGTCTATGTTCAAGATTATATCAATATGTACCACGGCTAAAGATGCATGGGAGAGGCTTCAAGAACATTGTGAAGGGAGTGGAAGTGTTCGAAGGACCAAACTTCGAATGCTTGGGACCAAGTTCGAAAATCTAAGGATGAAGGATGATGAGACGATCACGACTTACAATGAAAGGCTGAGTGAAATTGTCAACGAATCACATGCACTTGGTGATCCAATTTCCAATGTACGTGTTGTACACAAAATTTTACGATCCGTTCCTAAATGATTCAATGCAAAAATTTGTGCTATTGAAGAAGCCAAGGATACTGACACTTTAAGTTAGAATGAGCTTGTAAGTATTCTCAAAACTTATGAGATGAACACAACTCAATCTAATGATACAAGTGAAGGAAAGAAGTTGTTGTTTTCAAAGGTGAAACATCTTCTAACACTGAAAATCAGCCCTTTGTGACTGAGGTTGAGTCTGATGAAGATGTTTTAGACCAATGTTACAACACTCCTGAGCACATTGCCCTACTTACAAAGAAGTTCAATTCCTACCTGAAGAAGAAACTGAACAGATCCAGAGGAAATGTCCAACAAAGGACTCCTTTCAACAACACACCATCAGACCCAGAGAAAATGAAGGATCAGAATCAATCAAGGCAATTCAGAGGTAATAAATCAAGTTATGATCCTGAATTTAGAAAATCAGTTAGATGTGATGCATGTACTGGATTTGGACACTATGCAAATGAGTGTGCAAATACCAGGTTAAGACAGAAACTGAATTTTAATGTTACCTTTAGTGATGACTCAGATGATGATGAACCTGAAGGTTCTAAAGATGAGGAATTAGCTTTTTCTGCAAGAATTAATTATGATGATTCTTTAGATGATGATCTGGATGATCTAGACAATGATGCTGTTTCCAATGTTGTAACATCAGAAACAACATTTGTCAAAAATCATTCAGATTTGAACTGTTTTAATGGGTGTGTTGATGAGACAGGTTCTAATGACATAAGAAATGATGATTCCAGTATAGCCAAAGAGAATGATAATCTCAGAGAGACTGTGACAAAGTTGGAAGTCATTCTAACAAGGAAGGATTTAGAAATTTATAAGCTAAAGGAAGAATTGAAAAATTCTACTTTAAGTTTTAAGAAGTTTTCTAAAAGTTCTTCCATTGTAAGTGATTCTTTCACTACTGGACAGTCTAGTAAACATGGTTTAGGCTATTGTGGTGAGACTACTTCTAAACTTGTGAATAATCCTGTAAAATTTTGTTAAAGGAAAAACTGAACTTTTTGCTGAGACAAAAGTACATGTGATTGATAAACCTGTTAGGAAGTATGTATGTCACTATTGTTCTGAAATTGGTCATATTTGTCAGTTTTGATTAAGATCCCAAAGCCCCTAAAAAGATGTTTTGCCCTTTGTTTATCTTTGTCAGGCTAGTCTTGGTTAGGTTTTATACTTAGTCATTTTACATTTCACAGGTACTCAGTAAGAGGAGCACTTACTGATGACGATCAAGACTTAGAGCCTGAAGACGGTTTTACCATCCTGAACTTATGGCAGTCTCCTAAGCTGGCTGAGTAAGTCTCAGTGATGAAGAGTATGACCTGAGGTCATTACTGCTCAGTCCTGAAGGGAACAAGATGATACTGAGTTTATGGGAAGACTTGGAGTAGAGCCAAGCAATGCAAAAGGAATGTCAGCGTTAGGACAAGACCGGTGAGCCCAAGACAAAAGGAACTTAACAAGACAAGCCTGAAGCCAGGAATAAGTTCTGACATTCTCACCAACCTGATGACGTGGACCAATCCTGGAAGGACACGCACGTACGGAACCTGACAAGAAGACTGACTTCAGACTGCATTTTCAACGGGCAAGCATTTAATGTGCATTTAATGCAACTACCTAATTCCATGCAAAGGACGGCTGCTGCATGAAGTATGTCCGTTTGAAGCCACTCTACATAGATGACAAGAAAGGCTATCTCTCCAACGGATAGTTTTTCAAATCACCTATAAATACAGAAGACCTTGAACCCATTCAAGGTTACGGGAAATTTCCAAGCCAGAATTTACTCAAACTCTCAGGCACTCAAAGCATTCAGTCTTTAGAAGAAGCACTCGAAACCCTCTAAATTTCCCAAGTGTTTCTTAGCAACTGAGAGTTAATCTGTATTCCAAGAGCATACAAGAAATATCTTAAGCTTAGAGAGATTATCTAATCCTTAGCATAACTTTGTTTTGTAAGGATAATCTCAAACTAGTTGTAATCTAAACTGAAACCAAAACCCTTTGTTAGGCTTGTTGGGAGTAAGTCAGTTCGTGTGTTAGTAAGGAAGTTTGTATAGATCAGTGAGGTTAGCTGGTCTTGGTGCACCTTGGCACGTTAAAAACAAGAATCCCTTGAGTGGATTTCCTGTTAAATCAGGCCGTTGACGTAGGAGCTTGAGTCTCTGAACCATGTTAAACTTGCTGTGTTCTTATTTGCTTTGATACAATTCAATTACCTGCAACTTCAACAGTTCATTCATTGCATAAGTTTTATCAGGTCTGAATCAATCAGCTTGATCCATTAAAAAGAGCACTGCCCTTACTAAACACTTTTCAGTGGAGTAATCAGTTTTCAGAAGCAAACTAATCAAGACTTTAAACTATCAGGGTTCACGCATTTCCGTACTGAACTTGAACTGATAGTTAGCCAACTGACCCTCACCCCTGTGTAGTCAGTAGGTGTATTATCAGCTCTTAGTTCTTTATCACTCTGAGTGAAGGGGACTCAGTAAGGTTTTAAGTTTGAAAATTGGTATACATGTATTCCCCCCATACACGTATTCTTCAGTCTTGTACCGGGACCAACAAGTGGTATCAGAGCAGTGGTTCAAAATACCACTGACTTTGAATACTAATAGTTTCAGAGGAGAAACTGTTGGTGGTCACTGAATAGATCTGAGTTTGCTTTTCATAAAACTTGCATCATCATGACTTCGAGGAGACTTGAAGCTTCGTTACCTGAATTCTCTGTATCTAACTTTGTCTATTGGAAGTTTAGATTAGAAGCGCATCTTGATGCCATCCATGACCAGATGCCGCGTGTTCTCAGTGAGGGACCGATCAAGATCACTATTCCCAATGTCAGAGGACTGGGATATGAGCATCTTGAGATTGGCGTGCAGGTTCCGAAAGAAAGGAAATACATGACCAACGATGAAATCAAGATGGTGGGACTGGACAACGTTGCCAGAAACATCATTTTGCATACGGTGCCCTTCGAGGAGTTAGCTAGGCTGATGAACTTAAAGACGACAAAGGAGGTTTGGGATGAGCTGACCAGGATGTGCGAGGGGTCAGAGAAGATAAAGGAGAACAAGAGAAACATTGCCATTCAGAAGTTCAAAGCGTTCGAAATGCTGCCTAATGAGACAATCGATCAGATGGAGTCAAGGTTCATCAAGTTGATGAATGAGTTGGTGATGCTGGACAAGGATGTTCCAAAGAGAGATGTTGCTTCAAAGATCCTGAATGCCCTTCCTGAGAGATGGGACAACAACGTAATTATGCTTAAGAACACTCAGGATATGAGCAACATAACTTTTGCTTTACTTTTTTCAGAGTTGAAGGCACTGGAATTTGATCTTAACAAAAGAAAGAAGAAAGTTCAGCCAGAAGAGGAAGAAAAGGAGAAAACTCCTGAGAAAAGTGTGGCGTTCAAAGCCAGGTCTGAACCTATTGAGTCTTCATCAAAGTCACTGATGGAGATGAGCAAGGAAAAACTTGCCGAGGAGTACAACCTGATGGCCAGACGCTTTGATAAGCTTAATTCCAGGTTTGGTCGTTATAAGAAATTTTATCAGGACTCACGTGACAGGAAACCTGAAGGAACCCACCAAAGCTCAAGGAGATATGAGGAAAGGAGAAACACTGACCAGAGGAGAGATCGTGGTGATGAAAGAAGATATTCAGATCCAAAGCTCGATCGTAGAGATAAACAGAGACGTACTCATGATGACAAGCACTCAGGGAAGACTGAAAGCTCATCAAGACAAAGGGAACCTGACTCAAGAAGGAACCCTGAACCAAGGAAAGAAAGAGGAGATGAGCAACCAACATGTTACAACTGTAACAAGAGCGAACACTACCAGTATGACTGTCCGAAGCTGAGTGCAAGGGAAAGAGAGGATAGGAGGGCCAAGAGAGACCAGAGACTTGCTGACCGGAGAGCCATGCTTGCTGAGGATGCAACTGACTCTGATGGTCCTGAGGAAAGGTCACCTGAACTCTTTTCTGATGATGAGTACAATGATGTTTGCCTAATGGCAAGAGAGGAACCTGAGGTAACATCTAACTCTGTATGTGGTTCCTACACTAGTCAAAATCCTGAGCTTAGCTCAGAGTCAGTCAGAGAAATGAACCTTCAGATCTGCCTGGATCAATTGATGGTTGATTTCTCCAGATTGCAGGAGACTAATGTCTTCTTGGTAGAGGAGAACAAGAAATTGAGTACTGGGGTTCAAAACCTGAATGATCAACTCACTCAGTCTGATCTTAAAGAATCAGCTCAGATTGTGAGACTAACTCAGAAGATTGATTTAATCAATGCTGAGCGTCTTCCAAGAGAGAAAATTCTGAAGGAACTGGCTGATGAAGAGTTGGTCAGGAAGGAAGAACTGAAGGTACTTAAGAGTAAGTTTGATGACCTCTTTACCAGCCATGAAATCCTGAAAAAGAGTGAGGACTCTCTCAAGAAAAAGGTTGCAGCAATGAATAAGTCCTCAGTGGCTAGAGAGGAAATAAACAGCAGCCAGATGCTTGGGAATGAGAAAAAGAGACTTGGATATGTTCCTAAGAAATCCTCACAAGGTCAATCTCATGTTGCTTCAGGGAGCAACACTGAGAGGGTATTTGTTCAGGCAGGCCAGAGTGCACCCAAGGTTGTACTCTAGGCCCGTCAAACTGATAAGGGCAAGGAAACTGTTGACACAGTCAGGGTTGCCCCTAAGGCAGCTAAGCCAAAACCCAAGGGAAAGGCAAAGCAACCTGTTAGGATAAAAGTTGTATAGTTTTGATGAGTTAAAACAAACCAGAAGATGTAATAGGACCATCTGGACCTGTTAGCCAGATGATGATCTAGATTAGGACTTAGTCTAGGGGGAACTGCCAGACCAGAAGACTTCACCAGAAGAGTCACCAGAAGACCCCACCAGAGGACTTCATCAGAGGACTCCACCAGAAGACTTCACCAGATGAGATTTGACCAGAGGCAGAGGACCTTCCCCAGACCAGACGAGTCCGGACCAGACGAGTCTGGTAGAACAAAAGATGCTCAGTTTGATTCCCTGTTTCTACTGAGTATTCTGGTTGTTAACCAGATTAGGACCAGAAGACACCGAGGTTGCCTGGTGTCTGGTCTTGCCTTCTCTGTTGAGAATCGGAGGTTGGCAGAGGAAGCATTTGACCGTTGGTGATTCAAATCAAGTCAACAAGATCAGGATTGGAAAGTATTTGAGGATAATCAATCCAAGGACCCCACCAACCCAATCAATCAATTAGGGAATTGATTGATTGAGGCTTCCTTAAATAGAGGATCTGATTGGATTAGCTCCCCAACGGCTAGCCCTAATCCCCTCTATAAATACAAGAGTGCAGTTCAAGAAAAAGCTTTAGAGATACCCTATGCGCATATGTCCATCCAAGCTTTTGATAATCACTCTTAGCACTCTTATTGTTCTTTCATTCATATTCACTGCTTTGAAAAGCTTTTGGTGGTCACCGGGCAGATCCATTGCTCTTTAGTGCTTTTGTTCAAATTCTTGTTAAATCCTTATTTTTTGTCAAAATGTCTGCAAAATCTTCTTATAAGAGTCGCAAGTTGCCAGAATTCTCATTTGAGGATTATAGCCACTGGAGCTTCATGATGAGTAATCATATGGGAGCTATTCACCACCGCATGTTAGATGTGGTAGAAAGTGGCCACATTCAATTTTACTGGACTCCTATTGATAGTGACAGGTCAGAGTCCAGGGAAGAAACTAGTGAAACAGCCCAAAAAGCTGCAAAGGATAGAGTCCCCAGGCAAAGAATCCTAAAAAAGAAAGATGAGCTTGACAACGATGAAAGAAAGCTCTACAACTTGGACCAGGTGGCAAGAACCGAGATTATCAACACACTCACCAAGGAAGTGATAGAGAAGGTCAGAACCTGTGCCACTGCCAAGGAGATGTGGGACAAACTTGCACTTCTCTGTGAGGGAACAGAGAAGATTAAAGACAACAAGCTCCAAGCTGTTCAACATTCGTTTGACACTTTCAAGATGAAACCAGACGAGACCATTGACCAGCTGGATATGCGTCTCACAAACCTCCTGAACAAGGCTAGTGCCTTAGGTAAGACCTACTCTGAAAAGGAAATTAATAGTAAAATCTTGTGTTCACTAACCAGCAGGTGGAGAATTAAAGTCACTGTGATCAAGGACAACAAGGATCTCAACACTCTGGATCATCATCTTCTGTTGTCTGATCTCAAAGCCTATGAGTATGATCTTCAAGAGGAGGATCAAACAGAAGAGGTTTCCTCTTCTGGTCAGAAAGGTGTTGCATTCTCTTCAACTATCAAGCCTGATGTCAAGCTAAAGGAGTCTACTGCAGATGACTTGAGCCTCAAGGAGCAGGTAGCACTTCTAACCCGTTAATTAGATAAAATGAGTTCAAAATATGGCAGGTACAAAAGGCATTGGAAGGAGTCTACCAGAGACAGGAAGAGTTCCTTCAAGCCTGCAGAAAAGTAAAAGACATCTGGAGACTCAAGGGAGACCAGATTCAGATCTCCAGAGAGGAGGAGAGATGACAACCCTGGCAGCTCTGGGAGATCAGATTATCAGAGGAGGGATGGTAGCTCTGGCAGACCTGACTACCAGAGGAGAGAGAGTAGTCCAGCCAGATCAGACTACAACTAGAGGAGGAGAGAGCCAAGTCCTAGTCCCAGAGGAGACAATGCATGCTACACATGCAACAAGACTGGTCACTACAGTTATGATTGTCCTCAACTTACTCCTAGGGAAAGAGAAGAGAAAAGGATCAAGAGAGATAGGAGATATGCAGATAAGATAGCATTGCTGGCAGAAGCAGAGGAGGAGGATACTAGTTCCAGTTCTTCTTCTTCTAATTTCAGATCAGATGATGATGTGTGTCTTATGGCAGACATCACTGAGGTAAATGAAACTACCCTATGCTTATCTAATTTCAAATATACTGAATCCTCTAATTCATCTGGTAACTCCAGAGAGTCTGATATGCAACAAATGCTATCAGATCTCCAAAATTGTGTCCAACTTTGTCAAAAACTTGAGAAAGAGAATGGTAGGCTCAGAGCTGAAGTTCAATCTCCCTCTCATGAGCATAAATCCACCAGAGAACTCATGAAAGATCATTCCAAAGAAGTCTCTGAACTTCAGGATAAGATCACAGAAAGAGATACTCTGGTAGATCAACTCATGAAAGAAAAGAACTCTCAAGAAGATGAGATCAATGAACTCAGAGCCAAATACCAGACTCTTATCAAGGGAAAACAAGTTGCTCACAACATAGAGGAGATACCCATGCCCAGAGAAGCTCCTAAGATACCATCTGTTGTATCTATCATATCAGAGTCTTCTCAGCGCATTAATGATAAGAGTGGTTTAGGATATCCTGGAATTACCACTAAAACTCATAAATACCTTTATAATAAAGACAAGTCTGTAAGAGCTGGTAAATTGGTAGAAATCTGGGATGATAAAGACTTAACTGGTAATGGTTACAAGGTGGTTCACAATCCTGATTGGAAAAGGAATCACTCTGTTAATCACATAACATATGGTCCAGAAGAGTTGACTGTCCTGGAAGAGAAGATCCTAGAGAATAAGAGTCAACAAGGGGAACCATTGAAGATTGATGGTCCTATGAACAATGAGTCCCAAGGAGTAGAACTTACTCAAATTGGAGGACCCCAGAGAAATCCTCAAAGGGAACCTAACCAGATTAGGGGACCTCAAGGGAAACACTCAAGAAAGGGGAATACCAATCAGAGTAAGAACTACCAGAGAAGGAACAATGTTCAACAGCACCAGGTACCCCAGAGACGATTTTCTCAGAGGAATAAATTCCAGAATAGGTATACTCAAAGGAACTATAACCACCAGAACAAGTCTACTTTTCAGAATCAGAGGTGGTCTTCCAGACCCATCTATAGAAAACCAACTGATCTGGGAAGTTATGACACCAGAGATGGTTCTTCTAGGATGTACCCTTACAACCAGACCTTTAAGACCATGTCTTTGAGGCAGGCCATTCCAAAGGCCAGATTTGAGAAAAGGTACACCAGACCTGTTTATAGGAAAGGTGTCCTTATCAGACCAGTAGCTCAATATGTCATTGTAAGAGGACATGTTCTGGTAGATAGATTTGGAAGGAAGATAAGATCTCCTCATCCAACAAGGGATGATCTTTATCTATGGATTCCTACAAAACCTGCAACTAACCAATCAGGACCCAGCACTAGTAGGGGACCTAATTGATTTCCCTGCAGGTAGATAAGAGCCCATTGGAGAAAGGACTTTCAAGCAACCATGTCTGGTACATTGATAGTGGATGTTCCAAGCACATGACCTTCCAGAAGGATAATCTCCAAGATTTCAAGCCATTGAATGGGCCAAGAGTGATGTTTGGTGACAACAACTATGGAGTCACCAGAGGAGTTGGAAAATTGACCTTCAATGGAGTATCTGTAGATGAAGTCTACTATGTAGAAGGACTCAAGCATAATCTGCTTTCAGTATCCCAATTCTGTGACAAGGGATACTCAGTGAAGTTCTCTAGTGATTCATGCACTGTTTTTTTTTCTGATTATAATGATATCTTGCTAATAGGCTTGAGGAAGGGTAACATTTATCTTGCAGATTTTAGCAGTTGCCCAAGAAATACTTGCCTGGTTGCAAAAGGATCTGCAGAGAACAGCTGGATTTGGCACAAGAGATTGTGTCATCTTAACTTCAAAACACTGAATAAGATTGCCAGAAAAGGTCTAATTCGAGGTCTTCCTAATGAAGTGTTTAAGAAGAACCAGGTTTGTGGTTCATGCCAGAAGGGTAGACAACCCAAGACTTCCTTTAAGGATGTCCAGAGCACAACTACAACCAGAGTACTTCAACTACTTCACATGGACCTGTTTGGACCTGTTTCTCCTCTTAGTTTCAGTGGAAGGAAGTATACCTTGGTGATAGTAGATGACTTTTCAAGATACACTTGGGTAGTGTTCTTGTTTAAGAAAAATGAAACTATCACTAAGCTGCCAGAATTCTTCAAGCAGATACAGAATGAGCAGAACCAGAGCATAGTCAGAATCAGTAGTGATAAAGGGACAGAGTTTTTGAATTCACACATTGCAGATTACTGCAAGGACCATGGGATTTTTCATGAGACATCTGCTGCCAGAACACCCCAACAAAATGGAGTAGCAGAAAGGAGGAATATAACCCTTAAAGAAGCTGCAAGAACACTTCTGGCAGAGTACAACACTCCACAAAGGTTTTGGGCAGAGGCCATTAATACAGCTTGCTACACTCAGAACAGATGCCTAATTGCCCAGAGACATAATAAGACTCCATATGAGGTATGGAAAGGTAAAACCCCATCTGTTTCATACTTTCATGTTTTTGGATGTAAGTGTTTCATCCATGACAATGGGAAATCTAAATTAAGAACTTTTGATGCCAAAGTGGCTGATGGAATATTTTTAGGATATTCCAGCACCAGTAAGGCATTTAGAGTTTTTAATAAGAATTCACTTTGTGTGGAGGAAACACCTCATGTTGTTTTTGATGAATCTGCTTTTGAGTGCAAGGTGGACTTAAAGTCTTCTGATGAGAACCAGAATCAGACTACTCCCAGAGTAATCAAAGTCAATCCACCTATCCTTGATTCAGATTCAGATTCAGATGGTGACCCATCTCCTGGTTCTCTGAAGCAGAAGCCTTCACAAGGAGCAGAACCAGAAGAGGTTGGAAGTCCTGTAAGGGGAAGCTCTTCTGCAGGTGGTGATAATCACCAAGGTACTGCAGAAGATGATCACCCAGGCAAGACCACGGGAATGAGGACCCTGGTTGATCACCCCAATGACCTGATCTTAGGAGATCCAACTAAGGGTGTTCAGACTAGGAGAACTCTTAACTTAGCTGCCTTATTCAGTTGCTATGTGTCCTTGATTGAGCCCAAGAACATCAAGGAGGCACTGAAAGATTCAAATTGGATTGTTGCTATGCAGGAGGAGTTGAATCAATTCACCAGACAGGATGTTTGGGAGCTGGTAGACAGACCAAGACATCAAAAGGTGATAGGCACTAAGTGGGTTTTCAAGAATAAGAAAGATGAGAATGATGTCATTACTAGGAACAAGGCAAGGCTAGTGGCTCAGGGCTATTCTCAGTCTGAAGGAATAGACTATGATGAGACATTTGCTCCTGTTGCCAGACTAGAAGCCATCAGATTGTTCTTAGCATATGCTGCTCACATGAAGTTCAAAGTATACCAGATGGATGTGAAATCTGCCTTTCTTAATGGGATCCTCATTGAGGAAGTGTATGTGGAACAACCTCCTGGTTTTGAACAAGGTGACAAGGTGACAAGGTGTTTAAGCTTAAGAAAGCTCTTTATGGGCTGAAGCAGGCACCCAGAGCATGGTATGACACTCTATCTCAGTTTCTTCTGGACAATGGTTTTTCTAAGGGTAAGATTGATAGGACCTTGTTTAGGAAAGAAGAAGGAACGGACATCCTTCTGGTCCAAATATATGTTGATGACATTATATTTGGATCCCCTAACAAGAAGCTGTGTGAGAAGTTTGGTGAGCTCATGCAGAGTCAGTTTGAGATGTCCATGATGGGTGAAATGAATTACTTTTTAGGTTTGCAGGTAAAGCAACCAGAGAAGGGAATTTTCATAAATCAGACAAAGTATATCAGAAAAAATGTTAGAGAAATTTGGAGTAGGATCTAGCAAAGCAGCCAAGATTCCTATGATGACAAATTTCAACATGGATCCAGATGAGTCTGGAGAGAGTGTGGACCAGACTCAGTACAAAGCACTTATTGGTTCTCTTCTGTACCTGACTGCAAGCAGACCAGATATTACTTTTGATGTAGGAGTATGTGCCAGATTTCAAGCTAATCCCAAGAAGAGTCATTTGGAAGCAACTAGGAAGATATTGAAATATCCTAAGGGAATAGTGAATTTAGGATTATGGTATCTTGCAGATGACAACTTAGAGTTGAGTGGTTATTCAGATTCAGACTATGGTGGATGCAGAATAGATAGGAAGTCTACAAGTGGAACATGCCAATTTTTAGGGAATAAATTGGTATCCTGGTTTTCTAAGAAGCAGACTTCAGTTGCTACATCAACAACAGAAGCAGAGTACATGGCTGCAGGGAGCTGTTGTTCACAACTACTCTGGATTAGTCAACAGCTTAGGGACTACCAGATTAGAGCCAAGGATATTCCTATATTCTGTGATAGTAATAGTGCAATTGCCATCACCCAGAATCCAGTTCTTCATACCAGATGTAAACATGTTGATATAAGGCATCATTTTATCAGAGATCATGTTGAGAAGGGAGATATAAGGATGAAAAAGATTGCAACAGAGAAGCAGAGAGCAGATATTCTGACTAAGCCTTTGGCTGAGACCAGATTTAGAGAGTTAGCTTTTGAGTTAGGATTGTTGGATCCAGAGACAGATTTGTTTTAGGGGGAACATCAGAGAAGTATCCTTTATTTATGCCTTACTGCATATTCTCTATTTTATTTTATAAACTAACATACCTGCAGATTAGACATATCAGAGAAGTTATATCTCCAGATGAGGTATGCACCAGGTGACACTTGTCCCAGATGAGGTGCTGAGTCAGATTCAGGAAATGTCCAAAGTCTTCTCTGACCAGGACCAGATGAGTTCCATCAGAGGAGATGTAATACCAGACTAGCTGTGGTATCATCTGGTTACAATATCAGGTGACAGGTATGCTTTTACTTCTCTGGCCTCTGATCGTTGGGATACACATTTCAAATTAGTAAGTACACTCAAAACGTTTCAACTTCGGAGTGTATTTAAGACTAGGGTATAGGGCCTAGGCAATCATTTCGCTTTTTCTCTTGACTGCCACAAAAACCCTTTTTTGCCCAGTCCCAATGACCACGCCAACGCACCAGATTAAATCTGTATCTCGCCTTTCATCGTGGCCATCAGATTTAATCAATGTGCAATATGTCAATCGATTCAAAAATTGATTTTGTTCCCCAAATTAAATTTGCTATTACACGCGTTCACACTTCATTTAATAATCAAGCCACGCGTGTTGCCCTATTTAAATCAAAATTTCATTCAATCTGTCCTTTCACGTTTCATATCTTTTCAAGCCCTAACTTTCTCTCTGCAAGTCTTTCGATCTCTCTCTCTCTCTCTCACAGCAATGGCACCCAATTGCAATTTCGATCCAGACCATGTCTGCAAGAAGCTCAAGACTGAAATGGTGGTGGACTTCTATTCCACTAAGAATCCAGCCGCACTGGAGATTTTGGAGCTTCTCCGACGTTCTGGGCTGGAGGAGTTGATTTCAAAGGTTCCCAAGGATCTGCACACCTTGGATGGCTATGCTGCTCAGTTCCTTATCCGGATGAAGATCCATGAAGACCCTATTTCATCCAAGATTGATTCGGAGGATGTTGTTTTCTCGAAGGCAGACTTCTGTAGTCTTTTTGGTAACCTTTCTGCGGAAGGTGTGGACCCACTGAAGTACAAAGAAGGAGAGGCGTTGGATTCCTTCAAGATGTTTGCCAGGAGTTCTTGCCAGAATATTACTAAGTGCTTCTTGGACAAGCATCTTAGGCAGAAGTATAAGATTCTTTTCGATATTGTGGTGAAGATTCTCATGTGCGAGAGCCATAGCACAGATGCCATCTTCATTGGCAGGCTCTGTGTTATGAGGGTCATTCTGGATGGTGCCCAATGTAACTGGGCTGAGTTCTTCTGGGGAGTGCTAAGGAAGAACAAGGTGAAGGTCCAGAAGGAAGAATGCCCCCAGTTGCCAGGAGAGCAACAGTTTGTGTTCAATGCTAATGTATCATTGGGCACAAAACTCACCCTAATTCCGGACTCAATCCTTCCAGAGAAGAAATGGAGACAATCCTGGTGTAAGGGCTTTCATAAGTCCAAGATTATGTTCTCCAAGGATGGTCCCCTTCATGGCCATCCTGATTCTGATGGTGAGCAAGCCATCCCTGCCCCTCCCCTTCAAGCCATTCCCTCACCTGCTAAGGGGCAGAAGCAACAGAGTTCGAAGCAGGCTGCTGGAGCAACTGGTTCTTCAACAGTTGTCTTCTCTGGTTCCTCGGAGGAGGACCAGATCCCCCTTCTGAATATTCTGAAGAAGAAGGGTGAAGTGGCTGAGGCTACTAAGAAGGCTGGAGCAGCCAAGAGGAAGAGGCCAGAGGAGGCCAAGAGAGGCTCTGCTAAGAAGTCCAGGACTAGCAGGAAGGCTAAGAAAACCATTCTGGTGGATGAGCTATCAGAGGAAGAAGAGGTTGAACCTCTCAAGAAGAAGTCCAAGGCCAAGAAAGCCATTCTTCAAGAGCCAGACTCTGGCTCTGATCTTGGAGAGGCCTTGGAGAAGGCTATTGATGAAGCCTCTCAGATGATGGAGGATGCCTCTGCTCCAGAGTTTGTTGTGCCTGCTAATGTTGACTCAGCAGAGGTAAACCTTTCCAACCCATCATCATTTCCCTCCCCTGCTCATGTTAACCTAGTTACCCCCACTACTTCACCACCAGACACCCAAACACAACCCATATCATCTGCTCCTGGTGTTCCTTTATCTTCACCAGAGCAGACTCTCCCAGACACTCCAACATTCATTACTTCTGCCATCCCTCAAACACCTTCTCCCCCACCTTCCCATATACCTTTAAACACATATCCCTCTCCCCCAGCTTCTGTACCAGAGGTGCCTTCAACCTCTTCTGGTGCAGAAATTCCCCTTCCAAACACTTCCACATCACAAATTCCCATTACACCTTCTGTACCAGAGATCCCATCTTCTTCTGGTGCAGAGCAATCCATTCCTTCCACTTCCACCTCTCAAAATCCTACCCCTCACCAAACCTATACAGACCAGGACCCAACCATTTCTATGGCTCTAGGATTCGTTGCCCCTCCCCCTTCTCCCACCTGTTTAACAAGCGATGATAGTGAAGATGAGGAAGCTTCACTTGAGCCTGCTAACTTAGCACCTTCCTCCTCTGCCTCTGGGCCCAAACCCTTCACTTTCTCATCTGCAGAAATGGGTCCCATTAGGCAGAGTATGAGTGTAAGTGCTCAGCTCTGGCTAAGAGAGCATTTCCCAGTCCTTCTGGAGCACTTACCACTTCTTGCAGAGCTTACTGATGCCAAGGTCTGGAGCAAAGCCAGACATGAAGATGTGGAGGACCTTATGCTTTTGCTTGAGGAAATGGGTCCCTCCAACTTCACTGCTTGGGAGATTGAGCTGAAGAAGAAGATGAACATTCAGAACCCAGCAGAGCTGGAGACCCCTGGTGCAGCTAAAGTCTTGATTCGCACCCTGCTCATCCAGAGAGGGGTAATGCTCACTCCAGAGGGCCCCACTTACAAGTTTGGTCCTCATTTTGTCTTCCCTCCAGAGCTTTATTCAGATGAGGAAGACTTTGAGATGTCTCCTGCCGTGCTCCAGAAGATGAAAGCCTTCTTCAACGAGCAAATCATGCAGATTGGGCGTTTCTCCAAAGCAATTCAACACATGGCCCCTGCTATGATAGAGCATCAGATCAGACAGGAGAGGAGGATCTTCCTGAAGCAGATCAAGTCTACTCTGGCTGAGGTTAAAGCTTCTTTCAAGGCCAATGGCCTCTTTGTCAAGCTGGATGTTATGCATAGCCAGAAGCAGCTCCAGGAGCACGTGCTGGAGCAGATGAGGCCAGTCTCTGTGCTGAAGGTTGAGATGGCCAGCCAGATGATCCAGACTGCCAAGCTGAAGGACTCCCTCCAGGAGATGTTAGAGAAGCAGGAAAGGCTTGTTGCAGAATCGAAAGCCTACCTGGAGGAGGTAAAGCAGCTGCATGATCTTCACTCTTCCTCCAACACTGCCTTGCCTGATCTTATAAGGCAGGTAGTGGAGCCCCTCCTTGATGAAGTTAAAAAGGGGGAAGAGAAGGCCAGAACTGATCTGGCGAAGACCACTAATGAAACTCTTTTCAGCTATGGAGCATGTCTGGACCTGCTGGAGAACACCTTGGCCCAGGCAAAGTTGCAGAAGAAGAAGAAGGAAGAGCTTAAATCTCTTACAATGGCTAAGTAGCTTGCTGCAGAAGAGGATTCATCAGAAGCAGAGCAAGATCCAATCTCAATCTCTGGACCTGCAAAGAGGAAGATCAGGAGAGTCAAGAAGAGCTTCCTGGAGACTGTTGTTGAAGAAGCTCAGAAGAGATACAAAGAAGAGACTCCAGAGGAGAAGCAGGCAAGGATCAGGAAGAACATAGATGAAGAGCAGAGGCTCAGATATGTTAGGAGGCAAAACAAGAAGAGTAGAGAAGCTGGTGCTCCTTCTGGTGCAGGTGGATCTAGCCAGAGGAGGAAAGCTCCCATTGAAGTGATGAACATTCTGCCTCTCAGGACAGAAGGGTCTTTTGACTCTACTGTGCCTGTGCCCTTGATTGAGAAATGGAAGGAGGCAAAGACTCTCTGGCTCATCCAACATTACATCCAGAGGCCAGCACCAGAGGATGATGAGCTGATCAACAGAACCTTCCACTCCTGGATGCAAGCTTATGATGCAGAGTTGTACAAGCAATTGATGGACTCTACCATTGAGTTCAACCTGGAGGTGACTGCCCCTGAATTCACTTATCTCAACACTCCCATGGTAGGAGACCAGGTTGATTGGGCTGAGCTGAAGAGACTGTACAAGACAAAGGTGTTGGTGAACTTCACTCTAACATCTTCTGCAGAGTTGAAGGCCGTCCAGGATAGGTTTCTTGACTGGTTCCTTGTGCCCAAGGAAAATAGGAGATATGCATAGAATAGGACTCTGAACTTCAATGTAATGTGTAATCATCTTGTCCTTATTATCAATGAAAATATCATATCTTTTCTGTTCAAAAGATAACCTCTTGTTGTCTTAATTGTTTGCCTGATAAGATCTATTCTAAGGTCTTATCTTTATTGTTTTCATGCTTAAGTCTTTTGTTTTGATCAGTTCTGGTAGTGTTTTAACTTCATCAAAAAGGGGGAAATTGTTAGGATAAAAGTTGTATAGTTTTGATGAGTTAAAACAAACCAGAAGATGTAATAGGACCATCTGGACCTGTTAGCCAGATGATGATCTAGATTAGGACTTAGTGTAGGGGGAACTGCCAGACCAGAAGACTCCACCAGAAGAGTCACCAGAAGACCCCACCAGAGGACTTCATCAGAGGACTCCACCAGAAGACTTCACCAGATGAGATCTGACCAGAGGCAGAGGACCTTCCCCAGACCAGATGAGTCCGGACCAGACGAGTCTGGTAGAACAAAAGATGCTCAGTTTGATTCCCTGTTTCTACTGAGTATTCTGGTTGTTAACCAGATTAGGACCAGAAGACACCGAGGTTGCCTGGTGTCTGGTCTTGCCTTCTCTGTTGAGAATCAGAGGTTGGCAGAGGAAGCATTTGACCGTTGGTGATTCAAATCAAGTCAACAAGATCAGGATTGGAAAGTATTTGAGGATAATCAATCCAAGGACCCCACCAACCCAATCAATCAATTAGGGAATTGATTGATTGAGGCTTCCTTAAATAGAGGATCTGATTGGATTAGCTCCCCAACGGCTAGCCCTAATCCCCTCTATAAATACAAGAGTGCAGTTCAAGAAAAAGCTTTAGAGATACCCTACGCGCATATGTCCATCCAAGCTTTTGATAATCACTCTTAGCACTCTTATTGTTCTTATCACTCTTATAGTGAGACCCCTTGGATAAAAGGGAGAGTGGACGTAGGATATTCAAATCCGAACCACTATATATCCTGTGTTATTTATTGCTTTCATTTACTTATTCTCTTATTGGCTTTTGTGCTCTTGTAAAAGAATTTGAAAGACATTTAACTTAAGCTTCCGCAATTAATCTAACTAGTGGGACCAACACAACCTAAGGAGGTCCCTGAGAACTCATGCCAGGGAAAGCCTCAGCGAAAGCAGAGGAAGACTCAGGCCAAGAGCTCTCAGACTGGTCAGCGAGGGTACCATCATGCTTGGCAATACCAACAGGGAAGGCCAAATATGATGACTCCCCCATGGTTTTGGCATCCTGAGGCCTTTAACTGTTTTCCATTCCCTCACTTGCCTAGGGGGAGTAGAACACATGGCCCTTATCAAGAACAAGGCCCAAGACCAAAATGCACCCACTCAGGCTCCTGTGAAGCCTAAGTCTAGCACTCATACACCATCTTCCTCTCAGGCAAAGAAGAAGAAAGTTGTGTATGTCGATGTTTCAGGGAGACAGATTTACCACTCTGAGGCAGTCAGGGTTGTTAAGCAAGTCTGGATCCCGAAGGGTACAACTGACACAATAGGACCCAACACATAATGAGTACCTAAAGCCTGATTTGATTGCAGGCGGCTGTGAATCACAACAAGAGGAGAGAAGACTCAATCAAGGCTGTTTGGTACCTAGACAGTGGTTGCTCAAGGCACATGACTGGAATGAAGAGTTTTCTCCAAGAATATCAAGCTAAAGATGATCCACAGGTAACCTTTGGTGATAACTCAAAAGGTGTTACTAAAGGTTTTGGTGTCTTAATAATAGGTACAGTCAGAGTGGAAAATGTGTCCTTTGTGGAAGGACTAAAGCATAACCTGTTGTCAGTAAGTCAATTCTGTGACAAAGGGTTCAGTGTTGAGTTCTCATCGAATATATGTTCAGTCAAGGACAAATCAACACAAGTGCTTCTATCAGGTATCAGGAAAGGTAACGTTTATCTCGCTGACTGGAGCAGCACTATTCCTAATACTTGTTTTGTTGCTAAAAGCTCTCTAGAGCTCAGTTGGTTATGGCATAAGAGATTAACTTCAAGATTCTTAACAAAATTTCTAGACAGTCATTCGTTGAAGGTCTACCTAATGAAGTTTTTGGCAAAGATCATGCGTGCAAGGCTTGTCAGGAAGGAAAACAGGTCAGAGCATCATTCAAAGAGAAAGCTTCTCATTCCACTGACAGGATTCTTCAGCTCTTGCACATGGATTTATTTGGTCCCATAACACCTGTTAGTATGAATGGTAGAAAGTATACCCTTGTGGTTATTGATGATTATTCTAGATATACTTGGGTTATTTTCTTGTTGAATAAGAAGGAGACACAGGTGAAGCTTCCTGAGTTGCTCATGAGACTCAGCAATGAGAAGAATCAGTCCATTACTAAGATCAGATCTGACAAGGGCACTAAATTTATAAATTCATATATTTATGACTTTTGTAATGAACTTGATATAGCTCATGAGACTTCTGCAGCTAGAACCCCACAGCAGAATGGTGTCGCTGAAAGGAGGAACAGGACACTAAAGGAAGCAGCTAGGACCATGCTGGCAGAGTCAGGATTGCCCAAGAAGTTCTGGGCTGAGGCAATCAACACTGCATGCTACACTCAGAACAGATCCATGCTGGAATAAAAGGAAACCTCGTATTTCAATCACTACATGTTGTTTTTGATGAATCTGCTAATGAGTCTAGGATAAAAGTGTTGAATCCTGAAACTGAAGAGGTCACAAGGAGAGTGACAAGGCTGAGCTTGAAAAATCAGCCTGATCCAAAGGTCAAAACTGTACCAATTCCAAGATGGGATGATGACGATGATCAGGATGATGAATCAAGTGCCACTCCTAAGCCCAGCACATCAGGGATTGTTGAGCCTCAGACCGAGGAACAGGCTCAACCTGAGGTAAGTACCGTCTATGAAGATGCTGTCGCAGCTGAGACGGTTCCTGAGTCACCTCATCAAGGGGGAATCAATGTCCCTGACATTGAGCTTGTTAATCCCTTTGGTATAGACTCAGGATTATCCCCTTCTGTTCAATTTCCTGAATTTTATGAGCCCGTAGACACTAACATTGCAGGTACTTCAGGAACAACTCCTGGCAAGAGAGCATGGCTAGAGGATCATCCCATTGATCAAATCATTGGTGATCCAACTGAGGGAGTCAGGACCAGACGGTTCCATGGTGAGAGTGCATTGTTTTGTTGCTTTCTCTCTGAGCAAGAGCCTCAGAACATTGAAGAAGCTCTCACTGACTCGAATTGGATCATTGCCATGCAAGAGGAGTTGAATCGGTTCACAAGGAATCAGGTTTGGGAACTGGTAGATAGACCTAGGCATCAAGGAGTAATTGGTACCAAGTGGGTCTTCAAGAACAAGAAGGATGAGAATGGTGTTGTGGTAAGGAACAAGGCTAGACTGGTTGCAAAAGGGTATTGTCAATCTGAGGGAATAGACTACGATGAGACTTTTGCTCCAGTGGCTAGGTTGGAAGCTATCAGATTGTTCCTTGCATATGCAAAATATAAGAAGTTCAAGGTGTATCAAATGGATGTCAAGAGTGCCTTCCTGAATGGTGTACTCAATGAAGAGGTTTATGTTGAACAACCTCTCGGGTTTGAGGTTGGAGATAGAGTATACCATTTGAAGAAAGCACTCTATGGACTTAAGCAAGCACCAAGAGCTTGGTATGATACCCTCTCTCAATTCCTGACAGACCATGGATTCAAGAAGGGAACTGTGGATAGGACACTGTTCAGGATCACTGAAGGTGATGACATTCTCTTTGTCCAGATTTATGTGGATGACATAATATTTGGATCACCAAATCATCAGCTCTGTGAGAAATTCTCTAAGCTGATGACTGGTAAATTTGAGATGTCAATGATGGGAGAGATGAACTTCTTCTTAGGATTGCAGGTCAAGCAGACTGATCAAGGTATCTTCATTAATCAGGCCAAGTATACAAGAGACTTGATTCATAAGTTTGGTGTTCAGAACAGCAATCCGGCCAGGATCCCTATGAACACAAATTGGAAGATGGATCCTGACACTGAAGGGATTTCAGTAAATCAGACTGAGTACCGAGGGCTGATAGGTTCTTTATTGTACCTGATTGCAAGTAGGCCTGACATTACATTTGCAGTTGGTGTGTGTGCTAGGTATCAGTCTGATCCCAAGAGAAGTCATTTGGAGGCTGCTAAGAGGATACTTAAGTATTTGAAAAGGACAGTCAATTTGGGACTATGGTATCCTTCAGATGATAACTTAGAACTGACAGGTTATTCAGATGTAGATTATGGAGGGTGTAGGATTGATAGGAAATCAACCTCAGGGACATGTTAGTTTTTGGGTAGTAAGTTGATCTCGTGGTTTAGTAAGAAGCAGAATTCAGTGGCTACATCCACAACTGAGGCTGAGTATATGGCTGCAGGTAGTTGTTGTACTCAAATTTTGTGGTTGAGACAACAGTTGAGGGACTACCAGGTATTTGCTAATGAGGTTCCAATCTATTTTGACAGCAATAGTGCAATAGCAATTACTCAGAACCCAGTGCTTCACACAAGGTGTAAGCATGTGGATATTAGGCATCACTTCATTCGAGATCATGTGGAGAAGAAAGATATTAGGATGGAGAAGATTCACACTGACAGGCAAAGAGCTGACATCTTGACTAAGTCTCTGGCTGAAGCAAGGTTTTTGGATCTGTCAGTGGAGTTAGGACTTTTAGATCCGGGAGAGCAGTCAGTGTAGGGTTCTAGGGGGAACTCAGGCCAGACTCGACTCAGCGAGGTATCAGGGTGCTACAATGTCTCCCTGACAGGTATGAGTTCTATCCTGACTCTTGTGAATACCAAGCGTCTCCCTGAGTCCTTCGTCCTGAAAATCTTTATTAAATGCATTTCATTTTCATTAAAAGCGCGCCTTTTCATATTTAAACCCACGCGCAATGGAGCATTTAATGCCTCAATTACTTTTTCATATACGTGTCCGTTTTATACGTAATATGACTGACTTGGGTACTTGATTGAAATTGAGATTAATCCTGGCCCTTCATTTCAAAACCTTTCGAATTCAGGAATTAATCCCAACCCAACGTCTGAGTAACTGACTTAGTCTTATCAATCAAGAATGCCATTCGAGGTTTTTACGCAAACACAAAGCACTTCTGCACACTGAGTATTCTCCTACTCAAAATTTCCACAAATTTTTCCTAAAAATCTCTACTTCTTCAAAATCAATGGCACATCTTGATTCCAACTGGACAACCGACAAGCTCGAGGACGTTGTCAATAGCAAGCTCGTATACATGGAGCAAGTTATCTCCATGGAAGGTACTTGTCTTACAGTGGAGGAAATCAAGCCTGTTTTTAAGTGGATTTCCAAAGCTGGGTTGGAAACATACTTCACCACTCGCCCTATCTCTGTGCTTCCAAGAACGGTCGTGGAAGCCAGTTCAACCTATTCCTGCGTAGGGGGGAACTCTTCACGAAGGTGACGGCACTCAAGCCAAAGGGGGAGAAGGACGGCGACGACGAACCTCTCTACAACTCAAAGGTGGTCACCATTGACATCAGGAGGGCGGTCAAGGAAGTTTTTGGGTTGCCATCCTCAGGCATCAACCCAAAGTTCTACAAGGAGAACTCTGAGGGAGAACTCCTGGGTAAGTGGACCAAGGCAGGATCGTCTGAGTTCAAGGCTCGTCAGAACAAGAACACTCTGAAACCTGAATACAGAGCTCTTGTGGACCTTGTGTCCAAGGTGGTGATGGGATCCACGGGATCTCATGAGCAATTGAGCCTGCCCAAGCTGAGGCTGATGGGGGCTATAGTTGATGGCGTGGAAGCAAACTGGGAGCAGTTCTTCCTGGATTAACTTCATCAGGTTGGTCTGGACAAGCTGAAGAGGGATGAGGAGAAGAAGCACGTCTCCATTAGTGCCATTCTGCCTTTTGGAACCAGACTCTCAGTCCTGATTGCTCATGCTTGCCATGGGTACACCTTCGACTTCGAGGATAGCCTTTCCTCAAAGAAGGTGATGTTTACCTCACTGGGTGATACCTACTCAATGCTAGGGCTAACTGATCCCAATGCTAAGGCAAAAGGTCAGGCTAAAAGGCCAGCTGGTAAGGCCAAGAGGGTGGCTACCAGTCTCATTGAAAGGGTAGATGACCTCCTTGAGAGGAGGAAGGAGATGGAGGAGGTTATGGCGTCTGAGAAGGTGGTGGATCAGCCTGCAGTGGAGGAGGCTGAGAAGAAGAAGAAGAAGAAGAAGAAGAAGAAGAAGAAGAAGAAGAAGAAGAAAAAGGTGAGAGTTGTGCTACCAGGGAAGAGCACCGTGTCTGGGACTGAGTCTGATCCCAAGAGAGCCGTATCTGAGGCTGGGGGAACTGACGATGACGTCAGAAAGGAGAGTGATCAAGGGGAGAGGCCACTTAAACGACTTAGGAAGGGACCTAAAAAATCCCCTGCTAAGAGCCTGCCTGTACTGAGTGAGAGGGAGAAGTCAAGCTCTCCGAGAGCCTCTGACTTGGAGAAGGTGAGAAAATCTATCGAGACGGCTGAGTTGTTGCAGCCTGAGATAGTACCCACACAAACTCCCACTAACCCTAAAACCCACACTCCATCCAACCCTGATCCCTCACATCAACCCACCCATTCCCTCCAAACCTCAGAACCAAATGATCAAACTGAGTCAGTGCCACCAGCCTCACCCACGAATGAGCCTGACCAATCATCCGAGCCAAACCTTCCAAATCCCACAGACTTCCCCTCTTACCCCAACCACAAAGATTGCCCCAAATCCTTCCAGACTGAAGAGGATGATTTCCTTATAATGCAGGAGGAGGAGGAGCTAGATGAACATATGATGGGTGGTGTGCTGGAGAACACCCTTAGGGGAAATGCCACAGAGTGGGCAGCTAAGTGCTGGCCCTGGCTGAACAAGTACAAGGAGCTGCTGGCAAATGTTGTCGAACTTAAAGTTTGGTTGGAGTTCAAGCAATCCAACATGCAAGAACAATATTTGCTAGTGGATGCTCGTGGCTGGGAGAACTGGGAAACCGAGGAGGCCAGGTTATGCTCGTATTTTGGACTGACTAGCTGGCTCCAACTGCTCAATTTTGAAAATCTAAAGGAACTAGTCAATAACCTGATGTCCAAGAGCAAGGCTGACATCCTGTCTGAGGATGAGGAGGATGAGGATGATGATGAAGATGCTCAGGGTGGAGCAATGGAGGAAGCCGTGGAGGAGACGGTAAGGGAAGTTGATAATATGATCTCTGAGCCTCAAGCTCAGGGGAAAGGTGCGACGGACACTGGTGCCAAGGGTGGACCAGTGGCTGAGGATGTTTTGAACATCACAGCCGCCGATGAGACATCTGTCGATGAAGGGATTCCCTGCCCTGAGACAAGGGAGAAAGATGTTGAGGCGTCTAATGAGACTCCCAGTTCCGAGGGACAAGCTCCTAAGGTTCGAGATGGCATGGCTGAGTGATGGTCCCGTTTTCGAAGGGCAAAAATGGGAATTCAGGAGAATTTTTTTTTAAAACCTTTCCTCAGGGAGTTCAGCAAGAGTGAGGAGTTCTCAAGTCACCGCTCTGCTCAGAGGCTGAGCTACCAAGTCAGTGAGAAGGCTTGGAGACTCATGCTCTGAGCAAGGACAGTAACTTGAGAGATTACACTTCAAGTCACCGCTCTGCTAAGAGGCTGAACTACCAAGTCAGTGAGACTTGGAGGCTCATGCTCTTAGCAGGACGGTGACTCGAGATGCTGAACTCTCGAGTGCATTGCCTGAACTGGTCAGTGAGAGGAATCTCCCTGACCTGAATACTTAACTAAAGTTTTCCTTTTAACAATGCTCTCAGTGAGCAGATTTTCACAACACTTTAGTAAATACTTTTAAAGATAAGTACGCTCAGTTTAACGTGGTTCAGAGACTCAAGCTCTTACATCCACGGCCTGATTTAACAGGAAATCCACTAACTCTGGATTCTTGTTTTTAACGTGCCAAGGTGCACTTACAACTGGACTCACGCCACTCCCTGGGCTGCCCCTCCTTTCTCACTGACAACTTACTCCCAACAAACCTAACTAGAGGGTTTTGGTTCCGGTTTGGTTTCTCCAACTAGGTGAGGTTTTCCTTTACAATGTGTTAGCCTTAAAGCTAAGATTAGGAAAACCTCTCTAAGCTATGAGTTACAAGCTTGACACTCAAAGTATATAAGTGATAATCCTAACGTCAGTGTCGTGGGTGTGAGCAACACTTCCTTATAACTCCCTTACAACTCACACACACTTATAGCTTGTAGGTGTTGATTTTTCTTTCTTCACACACAATACAACACACTTGAATATGCAGCTATGAGCTTGTATTTATAGTGTGGATTCAAATGTAACCGTTGGAGGAAATTACATTTTAATCCATACAATTAATGGTTTCAACCACTTTTCTTGGAATGCGGCCTTTGTCAGTGTCAGAGTTGCTGCCTCGTGCTGATTGGTCCACGTGGCCTGGATTCACGGATCTTTGACTCAGTGGGTTGACCAAGACCCACTGACTTTAGGTAGCTTCCTCCTTCACTGACCTGATGATCTTCAGTGGACTGAACGTCTTCAGTTTGGTTGTCCTTCAGAGACTGTTTGAAGATCACTCCAAGAAGTTTGTCATAAGGCTGAATGACAAACTTCCCTGACCACAGTTGCCTGACTCCTTCAGGGCCTACTTGGTGCAGCACTGATCCTCCTGATCATGCTCTTCACTGAGCGGTCCACCTGACTTAGCTTAGATCAGCCCGGTTTACACTCAGTGGGACATCCTTCAGGTTTCTCTTCTGGTTCAGGTTTCTGACTTGGCTTCAGTCTATTCTCCTTGATGTCATCTTGATTTCCTCAGGCTGTGATGCTGAGTTTCCCCTCGCTGAGTTCCCCCTCAACTGAGTGTTCCCTCAACTGACAACCTATTCTACTGAAAGACTAACCTAGCCTGACCTGAAACAGAGGATACTATCCTGACTGCTTTCAAACCTATTACATGTTTGTTTTGGAAAATCATCAAAACTAAAACATATCCCAACACTGAGCCTGAGCAGGCGGCCATGACCACTCAACAACTGCCTTCAGTGCACCCTGAAGAGTGGACTAAAGATGCAGGGGCTGATAAAGGAAAGCAGCCAATCACTGATGAGGTCGTTGATGATGATGAGGATGTGATGATTACTGGGGTCGGCCGTGCTGAATTCACAAGCATTGTGAAGGTCAAGAAGGAGAAAACCACGGAAAATCTAGCTGAACTTCAAGAGGAAGTGATGAGGCTATGCGCTGAAAATGAAGAAGACTCTAAGGCCCTGGCAAAACACATCAAGTTGACAAAGCCAGCTTACAACACCGTTGCCAACAGGGAGCTGATTTTGTTAAAGAGAACGATGACTGACACGGCCAAGTCAGTGAGAAACGAGAGAAAGCTCACGAAGAAGATGCTGAGGAAGACTCTCAAGCAACTTGAGGAGAGGGACGCGATCAGGGATGACAAGTTAAATCAGGCAGTGGACAGGCTTGCAGTTCAGACTGGGGCACTTGTCACTCAAGCCATGAAGGACTCAGCGACCAAACTAGAGCTGGAGTCAGGGAAGTTGGATTGAACCTCTCAGTCAGTTGCAGAAATTTTGGCTAAGGCCACTGAGGAGTCGGCAAAGATATTGGCTGAAGCTAGCAGAGTCAGCGGTGAGTCCTTGAAGGTGGAGGAAAGGATCACCAAGGCTGAACAAAGACTCCAACTCTCTATGGACGTCTTTGAGAAGAAAGTAAATACTGCTATCAGCTCAGTCTCGTTTGCAGGAACTGGAATCTCGATGGGAGTTGAGTTACTGAAGGAGGGAATCAATGATATCCATTCCTTAGCCTCTTTTGTAATCAACAGCGGATCTGACGCATTCCCATCCGAGGCTAATGATGATGCCAAAAAGGAGGAAATGAAGAAGAAAAGATCCCACCCTGAGGCATCTGAGGTAGTCAACCAAGGCGAAACAATTCAAGCCGATAATGAAGCCAATCCTGAAGGGAATGTGCTAAGGGTAAGGAAGTCAGCAAGGTTGGCGGCTGTAGAGAAGGAAGGAGAAGAAATTGTTGCCAGGCTGAAGACGGAGGCAGCAAAGGCAAAGGCTGATGAACCTTCTAAGCAACCTGAGCCTGTTCAGAAGTCTTCTCCCATGAGCTCAAGGAAGAACCCCATCACTTACTCGGCTGAGGCGGTGGCGGAGTTATGCGCTGAAGCGTGGGGAGACCCTTCTGAGAAATTTGAGGCTGTGCGCAGAGCTGAAATTGCACAAAAGGATAAAATGCGTATCTTGGAGAAGAAGGTTGAAAAGCTGACTGACATCACTGAGCTTCAACAAAGAGAACTCGATGATGCGGTGATCAGTCTATTGAGGAGAAAGAAGGCGAAGCCTGGGCCTAGGAAGTACAGAAAGAGGTCTACAACAAGAAAATCAACGATTCTTCAAGTCAGAAGGCCAGAATCAGGATTAAGGGAAGCATATGTCGATGAGTTCATCTCCGAGGCACGAAGGAGTTCTGGGCTGACGCGAAGGATGAGTTTGTAAAATTGTGGTATGTTGTGAAAAAGTGGGGCGACACTGATGATATTAATGCTCACTTCACTGACTACATGATGGACAATCATCCTGAGTTGATCCAAAAGATCCTGGAGGAGGCTGATGCAGCTCAAGTTCAGGTGAAGGCTCCTGAGTTCACGATTCGAGCTCCTCTCTTAGTTCCTGGAACTCAGAAACACAATACAAAGACCATTATGATGGAAGTTTTGAAGATTGCCAAGGCTGAAGGGTACGTGAATCAACCTAGCAGAGTTGACGAGTTAAAGGTAAGGGTCTATGCAGGATATGGACTTGAACCTGAAATGAGATTACTCTAGGTGTTCACAGTTTTTTGTAATAGATTAGATTCATTGTAATCACTTCCACATTTATCAATGAAATCTATTACTTTTGCCCACAGACAAAAACTCATTGTCTTTTTGGCTGTTATTTAAATTATGTACTTTATCAAGAATTGCTCTAATACTGCCTTATCTTATAGATAGGTTCTTATATTTCCTCCAAGTGTTTTGAAGATCTTTTCAGTGTTTTGGCATCATCAAAAAGGGGGAAATTGTTGGGACATTGTCAGTTTTGATTAAGATCCCAAAGCCCCTGAAAAGATGTTTTGCCCTTTGTTTATCTTTGTCAGGCTAGTCTTGGTTAGGTTTTATACTAGTCATTTTACATTTCACAGGTACTCAGTAAGAGGAGCACTTACTGATGACGATCAAGACTTAGAGCCTGAAGACGGTTTTACCATCCTGAACTTATGGCAGTCTCCTAAGCTGGCTGAGTAAGTCTCAGTGATGAAGAGTATGACCCTGAGGTCATTACTACTCAGTCCAGAAGAGAACAGGATGATACTGAGTTTATGGGAAGACTTGGAGTAGAGCCAAGCAATGCAAAAGGAATGTCAGCGTTAGGACAAGACCGGTGAGCCCAAGACAAAAGGAACTTAACAAGACAAGCCTGAAGCCAGGAATAAGTTCTGACATTCTCACCAACTTGATGACGTGGACCAATCCTGGAAGGACACGCACGTACGGAACCTGATAAGAAGACTGACTTCAGACTGCATTTTCAACGGGCAAGCATTTAATGTGCATTTAATACAACTACCTAATTCCATGCAAAGGACGGCTGCTACATGAAGATATGTCCATTTAAATCCACTCTACATAGATGATAAGAAAGGATATCTCTCCAACGGATAGTTTTTCAAATCACCTATAAATACAGAAGACCTTGAACCTATTCAAGGTTACGGGAAATTTCCAAGCCAGAATTTACTCAAACTCTCAAGCACTCAAAGCATTCAGTCTTTAGAAGAAGCACTCGAAACCCTCTAAATTTCCCAAGTGTTTCTTAGCAACTGAGAGTTAATCTGTATTCCAAGAGCATACAAGAAATATCTTAAGCTTAGAGAGATTATCTAATCCTTAGCATAACTTTGTCTTGTAAGGATGTTCTCAAACTAGTTGGAATCCAAACTGAAACCAAAACCCTTTGTTAGGCTTGTTGGGAGTAAGTCAGTTCGTTTGTTAGTAAGGAAGTTTGTATAGATCAGTGAGGTTAGCTGGTCTTGGTGCACCTTGGCACGTTAAAAACAAGAATCCCTTGAGTGGATTTCCTGTTAAATCAGGCCGTGGACGTAGGAGCTTGAGTCTCTGAACCACGTTAAACTTGCTGTGTTCTTATTTGCTTTGATACATTACTTACCTGCCACTTCAACAGTTCATTCATTGCATAAGTTTTATCAGGTCTGAATCAATCAGTTTGATCCATTAAAAAGAGCACTGCCCTTACTAAACACTTTTCAGTGGAGTAATCAGTTTTCAGAAGCAAACTAATCAAGACTTTAAACTATCAGGGCTCACGCATTTCCGCACTGAACTTGAACTGATAGTTAGCCAACTGACCCTCACACCTGTGTAGTCAGTAGGTGTATTATCAGCTCTTAGTTCTTTATCACTCTGAGTGAAGGGGACTCAGTAAGGTTTTAAGTTTGAAAATTAGTATACGTGTATTCCCCCCATACACGTATTCCTCAGTCTTGTACCGGGACCAACATTCGTCCTTACTGTCAAAATATGAAAAGAGATCTGGAAATTCAAAGAGTGTTGTCTGAAATGTCTTCACATTCTAAGAAACACTGGTCAAAATCTGCTAAGAAAAAGAAAGAACATGTTACTTGTAATGTTGTTCAAACTTCTCTGAAAGCATGTGTTCCTGATCTATGGTACTTTGATAGTGGTTGTTCTAGACATATGACTGGTCATGTTAACTACTTGTCTGATTATGAACCTTGTAATGGTGGAACTGGTCATGTTAACTACTTGTCTGATTAAAAATTATGGAGAAGACTTATTAATAGCTCAAATATATGTTGATGACATTGTTTTTTGTTCAACTTGTAACATTATGTTAAACAAGTTTGTTGAAGCAATGACAGCAACATTTGAGATGAGCATGGTAGGTGATTTAAATTACTTCCTAGGACTTCAAATCAAACAAACTGATAAAGGTATTTTCTTCTCACAGAGCAAGTATACAAAGAATTTAGTGAAAAGGTTTGGTTTAGAAAGCTCAAAAGTCATGAAAACTCCTATGGGATCTACACAAAAGTTGTGTAAAGACACTGTTGGTCAAGATGTTGATCCAACTTTGTATAGATCCATGATAGGTAGTCTTCTGTACTTAACTTCAAGCAGGCCTGATATTATGTATAGTGTTTGTGTTTGTGCTAGGTACCAAGCTTGTCTCAAGGAGTCTCATTTGAATGCAGTCAAGAGAATCATAAAATATGTGGCTGGTACAACTGATCTTGGTATATGGTATACCAAAGACACAAGCAGTGCACTTGTTGGATATAGTGATGCTGACTGGGCTGGAGACATTAATGATAGGAAAAGCACAAGTGGTGGTTGCTTTTATATGTGTAACAATTTGATTTCATGGCATAGTAGAAAGCAGAATTGTGTATCACAATCTACTGCAGAATCTAAATACATTGCTGCAGGTAGTTGCTGTACACAACTTCTTTGGTTGAGTAAAATGTTTAGTGATTATGGTTTAGAGAGTGACACTTTAACTGTATTTTGTGATAACACTAGTGCTATCAATATTTCGAAAAATCCAGTTCAACACTCACTTACTAAACACATAAGTATTAGACATCATTTCATAAGGGATCTTGTAGAAAAGAATATTGTGAAGTTAGAATACAGACCCACTGAAAATCAATTTGCTGATGTGTTTACTAAAGCATTAGACCATGAGAGATTCTCATTCCTGAGAAAATCTCTTGGTATGTGCACAATCTGAGTAACTGAGAAGCGGATGTTGTTATGTTTGTTAAAACATTTATAACAACATCAGGGTATTTGCATGTTCTAATTAAAGCTTGTTCGTATACTTTGTTTCATAATTTCTTTGTAAAATAAATCTGAACTAAGTATGTTTGTTATGTAAAAATAAAGAGGAACCACTCTTCTCAAACGCATAATAAGCTTTTGAAAAAGCACATCAAGATGTAACTAATTCACTGAGTAACTATGGAGCACGGAGTTCGCTACTACGATGTCTTCTTTTCAAAAGGTGATTAGTAAAACATCAATATGTCACAAATCCATTGAGTAATTATGGGGCACGGAGTTCGCTGCTACGATGCACTCTCTTGAAAAGATGGATCAATGTGAATAAAAAGTGCTAAAATTTGTTTGATAAAAAGTGCGACATTGGATATTAAAACCAGTGTTGAAGTGTGTGTTCCAATTTTGAATACAACATCATATGGAGTTCGTATTTATTTTCTAAGTCAAGTTATGGACCCATTTTTCAGGAATCTGTTTTTAATTTCCACATGTATAAACCCACATTTTTCAATTTTATTCAATTAGTGCATAATTTAGTGTATTTAATTAATTAAAATTCGGACTTTCAATCTTGGAATACCCACAATCTTATTATGGGGGAGTGGGAAGTTTCAACTTCTTAAAATCCAGAATTTTCCTTTTGTGGGTAATTAAAATAACTTCTGTATTCTCTCCTATATATATCCTACATGTTATTATGTTTAATTTTCTGTGTTTAATCATATGAGTGAAGTTCAGAATTTTTCTTATAATTGTTGAAGTGAGTGTGTTCGCATTCTAGGGTTTAGTGCTATTTCTCTCAAATTTTATTTTTACTTGCCTCTATTGCTCCATCATCGAGCACAACACCTCCTACTACTCTAACTCCTGTTCAAGCTTTCCCCGTAAACATCTACATCCCAAATGAAGCCACTGTTGATCAGCTTGAGTCGATCGCACGAGGCATTGCACAAAGCCTTCAAGGAAGCCCTGTGGTTCCCAAGCTAACCATTGGTTCTATTGAAGTGGATGTTGCATCCTACTTGAACCAAACTCAAAACCCTTCACCTACTGTTCATATCGAAGGCACTTCTTCGATTGCTCAACCAGAAATTCCAAAATCCTCAAGCCAAGCCAAAAACCCTACTGCTAATGTTTCAAAAGATGTTGAAACAGGTGATTAAGTCATGGAGAATGCTGACATTGCTGAGGAGACTGTTGCTGAAGAAACTAGGGAGAAAAGCCCTAATGCTGAGGTCCCTAATTTTGAAGTGTCGGAGGAAGACAAAGAAGAATCACCCAAAACTGATTCTTCAATGTCTGAGGACTCTGAGCCTGCTCCAATAGCCAAAGCTGTGAAGAAAAAGGGTGGCAAGAGGAAAAGGAGCCCTGTTCAATCAAGAAGGAGATCGGGTAGAGCATAGAAAAGGGTGAACTACTCTGAAACTGCAAGGAAGAAGAAGGATGATGAAGGAGATGTTGCTACTCGACCTATTCGAGTATTTTCTGAATCTGAAAAGGAGTCAAGCTCCAAAGATTCATCTGAGAAAGAGGCTGATCATTCTCAAAGCCAGGAGAAGGAAAAATCTGATGAGAGTGATGTACCTATATTTGAACTGAGGAGGAGAGCAAGAGTTGAGCTGAGGACCAAGAGGAAGTTTGAGTATGCTACTGGTGGTGCTGGAACAAGTGCAGTAGCACCAGAACCTGAAGCTGATGAAAACAGTTCTGAGAGTAGCTCAGATAAAACCAAAACTGATTCTGATCAAGGTAATGCATCTGAACATTCTGTTGAGCATGTTAGTTCTGATAATGATGATGATGAATCTTTAGACCAAAAGTTGGAAAGATTGAGGAAGAGAAATCTGTTAATTGAAAGAAAAATTAACATTGATGAGTTTGAGTCTAAAGGTCTGGTTAGATACTTAGAAGAAAGAAGTTTGATGCATGCTGTTACCTTTGCTGATGCATTTGTCACTGATTGGGTGTATGAGTTTTATGCTTGTCTGAGAAAGAATCATGCTAGAAGGAATTCTAGGTGGTATGGTTCTGTGAGATTTAGGGATAGAAATGTTCCTTTTACTCCTAAGTTAATTAATCAGTTTGTGCATGTTGAGGATGTTGAGGAGGAGGATGTTCCTCATATGGATGAGATTATAAATGTCCTGACTGGAGGAAGAGTTAACAAATGGAAGAAGAATATGTTGGCTGCCTCATTGACCCCTTTGTATTCAGTCCTACACAAACTGGTGGTGTATAACTGGATACCCTCTACAAATTCCACAAAGGTGACCAGAGATCAGGCTGTACTAATGTACATAATTGGTGTAATGAAATTTTTTAACCTTGGCTTGGTTATTTTTCATCACATGATGAAGTTTGCTGGGAAGATCTCTGAGAAAGGCAACTTGCCTTACCCTGTGCTGATTTATGGATATTTGAGGAGTCACAACTTTATTCACAGAAGAAATGAGTTGTTGAGGGGGAGAGTCAATCTGATGGGTATATCTCATTATTTACTGTCTGGAAATAGAGTGTTAGACTTACCTCTGCAGGATAATACTGAAGAAGAAGATACAGAACCACACCAACCTGTTCCTGACCCTGCTCCTGCACAAGATGCTGCACAAAATGCTGGGAACATACCTAGCAACATTCCAGCTCCCACAACCTATTCTCTGAATATATCACCCGAATTTATTCAAACTCAGCTGAAGCACTTGCAGGACTCAATTGATGAACTTCAATTCCTGAAGAACTACTGGGAAAACCTCATTTCTGCCACAACATGGGGAGTACCAGTTGCTGCTGCTGCCAGGGGAGTTGAAATTCATGAAGTGAATGCTGATGAGCCTGTTGCTGCTGAGGTTGCTGAGGAAGGTGGTGCAACTGGACCTGATGAGACTGGAAGAGGTGCAGATGCTGATGCAGATGTTGTTGCAAACCTTGCAACATATTATATCCAGGAGGAAGAGGAATTATATGGTGATCTGCCTGACATATCAGTCAAAGTTTGAAGATGCTTAGAGACTAGAGGAAGCACAATTTATGGGGGAGCTTAGTGCAAGATGCTTGGAGCTGCAGCTGTATATTTTATACAGTGATATCAAGTTCCTCTTTTGTGATTGCCTCTAAGTACTCTTGGTTGATTTATGTTTTTAATTAATTTTGCTCTGATAGGAAGTTGTTAATTTCTGAAAGATAATTATATTAGTTGTTTAGTGATTATATTAGATAGGATTTATTTCAGTTATTTTTATTTAAATGGGTAAAACATTATGTTACTCATTTTGTTGATTTTGATGGGCATATATGATAATGTTCATTCTGTTTTGGTGAAATTAACTTAGTGTTATTTCATCTTGATTTTGGTGGTTCAACTTACAGTTGATCATCTTGTTTTTTGGCTGTTTTGCTACACAAGGTTGAAAATCTAAGTGTACAATACGATGTTGATCTCTATTGTACATACATCACTGACTTATATATTGAGAAATATATACATCAGGTGCGTTGTATCAGAAAGGTCAAATTGGGGGAGATTGTTAATGTTGTTGGTAGTGAAGTATTCACTATTTACTTTGAAACAACATGAATTTGCCCTTTCTTCTCATTAACCAACACTTTGTGATCAAATGTTGTCTTAGATGTTTTAACATGCAGGTTGAAGATCTAGAAGGATCTACAAGTTTCTGGAATACTCAATGTTGCAGTGAATGTTGCATAACATTGTTAGCAAGATGAGCGGTTACGGGTTCCAGAAGGATCTACAATGATCTACAAGGGCCTACACGATCCAGACTTATCCAGGACATTTTAGAACAATCTAGATCAGGCGATTGCATCAAAGAATATAATGAATAAGGATAAGGACGTGGAGACTACATGAAGATCATGGAGCGGTTATAAAGAGAAGTTATTTTTGGATTGAAGACTTGCGCTTATAAATAAAGGTCGAATCTTTCAGTACCAAGCGTGGAGTAAACGAGTACACCTACTCTAGTGTTGATCCTGAGTTTAAAGGTGATAGGGCAGTTATTCCAACATTTATGTTATACTTAGAAGTAGAGTTCTTCTCATATAACTTGCGGTCGAACCTATATCCATAGATAGTGAGATCATAGATATAGAGTGAGATCAACTTTGACGGTGTATTGTGAAATATGCTTAGCCAATTTAGATTTGATAGGTGATATCGAGTCTTGTTTCCGTTGTGAACGATTTTACTCTTCACACAACTTTTGTATCACTAATCTTTTTATAGTGAACCTTTCGCCGTAAGGTTAGCACAAGCTATTTAAGATAGTTTGTGTTAAAAAGTATTCCATCTCGTAATTGTGTGTTTAAGTCTTCCACTGTACACTTTTATATTCTGATTGTCCAGATTGTTGTAGTGATTGCTTTAACATCCGTTACAACATCTATACTGTTTAACACACACACACTCTCAGGGGAAATTCCTGGGCCATCTTGTTAGCCAGCGTGGTATTGAGGCCAACCCATCAAAGGTCAAAGTGATCATAGATATGCAGCCACCTCGTTTAATAAAAGAAGTTCAAAGACTAACAGGTTGCCTAGCAGCTCTGAACAGGTTCATATCACGATCGGGAGACAAGTGTCGTCCATTCTTCAAAGCTATCAAAAAAGGAAAGTTCACATGGACGAGCAACTGCCAGAGAGCATTCAAACAACTTAAAGATTACCTGGGAGATGTAAAGAATTTATCAAAATCCATCTCAGGAGAAAAGCTCTATTTATATCTGGCAGCATCTGAAGTGACGATCAGCTCTGTATTGGTGCGACCACATGGTAAATTTCATCAACCAATCTATTACGTCAGCCAAGCTTTGCATGAAGCGGAAATCAAGTATTCACCAACCGAAAAGCTGGCGTACGCCCTTGTCATGAGTGTAAGGAAGTTAAGACCATACTTCTTCGATCATCTAGTCGAAGTATTAACAACTTTCCCACTTAGAGAAATTCTTCATCGCCCAGACACAACTGATCGTCTTTTAAGATGGTCACTGGAGATTAGCCAATTTTGGAGTGACCTATGCTCCTAGAACAACGTGTTGGGAAAATAGGGGTGCCCGGAATCTATTCGGGATGAAATTTAAATACGAATTTAAATACAATTATTACTAGCATGAATTAATCCTAGTTAATTCAAATAATAATTCCAACAACTAATTTTCATCATGCATGTTGAATTAATTCACATATCAACTATGGCGGAATAAACAAGTAAATATGCGATTAACGTACCTCTTGTAGAATTGGTCTTTGGATATACGGGACAATTACGATCTCGCTCTATCGACCCAAAAACCTTCTCAAGTATTTCCCTTTTCACCTCACTTGATCACCGGTGGGAGATGCTTTCAAGTAATTTAATAAACTAAGGAAAAAAAATATCTATGCTTCTTGATTTTTCCAACACATGGAATTATGTCCTTGGGGATGAAATAATCACCCCATATTTATTGACAAGAGTGGCCGAAATTTTTGACATATTTTGGGCTTGGAAAAAATCTTTTCTTAGACTCTAAGAAATCTTGAATATATCCCATATATTCTTTTCTCCAAAATAAAATATTCCACAAAAATCTCACTCTCCTATATAGGTGTAATTTTCGAAAATAATAAGAGGAAAATTCAAGATTTGGATCTTCTTGAATATATGAGATATTCTTGTATTCCTAGAATACATATCTTCCATAATATCTTTCCAAGAAAATCAACAAAATCTTTTTTTCTTCTTATCATGCAATTTTCGAAATTAACATGAAAAAATCAGCAATATATTTTCTTTTTATTTTAATCACCTTATCATTATTGGACTACTTAATGGGCTACTTGAGGGGCCTTTAAGGAGAATTAAGATTGGACCTCCTAATGTACTTCTGAATTTCAATATTGAGCCCCAATATAATTCAATCCATTAATATTAATTATCACCACTAATAAATTAATATTGCACTATCCATCTTAATCCATATTACGATAATATGGGCTCCCGATTATTATTTCCCGCGTTTAAGATTATCAAGTCCATTAATTAATTAAGCTTCTGAATAGCTCTAAATTAATTAACATCTTTCACCTTGGAGTAAAGATAGCTCAACATTATTGTTCGTACCGAAGAAACTGATTCTTCACTTGCAAGATTTGGTACAATAAAACTTCTGAGCCCACCAAGGGGACTAATCACACGAGCCGTACTCGCACGCGTTTCTCCGTATTAAATCTTAGTATGATTAATATTACTGCCCAAGACACAAAGTTCGAAGTCGCAATGATTCTCACCCAACATGAATCAAAGCAGTAACCATTAAGCACACACGGTCCTATTTAAGTGACGGAGATTAAGAAATCAACAACCACTGAGGTCTAATTCTTCACCTTTCAGAACAGAAGAATTTATCCTCGCTGTAGGTCCTCTTCAACACATACTAAATATGCTAGTGCAATCTCTTAGTCAAGACAGACCAATCTGAGCCTTACACATCGACCTTTCACGGCGGATTGTTCAATTCCACCTAGGTCGTGAAAATGTACGTTTAGTTACAAGTAAACTGTTAATGTTGTCTTCCGTGATCGGGTATCACTACATTAACTACAATGTAACTAGTACTATATATTGAACGGTTTGCAATAGAAATTCAACATTCAATCATATCTAAAGCAAATGTGATAAAAGAATTATTCTCATAAAACGAGTGTTTGATACACGAGTTATACAAAGTAAAAGCATACTTTCACGTATAACTCCAACACAACGATCAAGGGGCAAGCATTAGCCGACTTTATCATCGAACTAGCTTTCCCCCAAGATCCGATGAGAGGGCTTGATCATCCATAGCATCTCTACGTTGATAGGTCATCTACTAACATGGCCTTGGGGGCGGGTGTAGTACTCATTAGCCCCGACAGGCAAGTTTTCACCTCGGCCATCAGATTCGGGTTCATGGCAACCAAAAATGAAGCTGAGTATGAGGCCCTCATCGCTGGTCTCCACCTATCTCTAGCAGTAGGTGTTAGACGTTTACAAATATTTAGGAATTCACAATTGATCGTGAACCAAGTTCGAGGTGAATACGAAGTAAAGGACGATCAAATGATCGAATACCAACAAATAGTTGCTCACCTGATGTCGTTGTTAGATCAAGTCTTTATTGAACAAATTCCAAGGACGAGCAACACTCAGGCAGATGCACTAGCTCGACTAGCAACAAGCGAAGGCCTAGCATAATTAACGGATATTGTTGTTGGTCCCGGTACAAGACTGAGGGATACGTGTATGGAGGGGGGGGGAATACACGTATACAATTTTTTCTAACTTTGTTACTGACTGAGTTCTCTTAGCTCAGAGTGGTAAAGAACTCAGGGTTGATAAAATACCTACTGACTACACTAAGTGCTGGTCAGTTGGCAAACTATCAACTTGAGTTCAGTGCGGAAATGCATGAGCCCTAAAAGTTTATAGTCTTGTTAATGTTTGCTTTTTGAAAACTTGATTACTCAATTTTGAAGAAGTGATTAGTAGGGCAATGTTCAAGTTACTGATCAGGCTGATTGATTCAAGCCTGATAAAACTGATGCAATGAATGACTTAATGAATAAGCAATAAGAACAATATCAAAGCAGTAAAGAACACAAGGAGTTTAACGTGGTTCAGAGACTCAAGCTCCTACGTCCACAGTCCTGATTGAACAGGATAATCCACTAAGGATTAGCTTGTTTTTAACGTGCCAAGGTGCACCCAGATCAGCTAACTCACTGACCCTTACAAACTCTTTCCTAACTCACTAACTGACTTCAACCAACAAACCTAACAAGAGGGTTTTAGTTTCAGTTTTGTTTCCAACTAAGATTGTGATTATCCTTACAAGACAAGGCTATGCTAAGGATGGATAATCACTCTAAGCTTATGATATACCTAGGTTCGCTCAGTGGAATACAGAATAACTCTCTTTGCTAAGAAACACTTGTGAAATTTAAGGTTTTTCGAGTGCTTCTTTCTAACGCTGAATGCTTTGAATGCTTGAGAGTTTGAGTAATTTTTGGCTTGGAAATTTCCCGTAACCTTGAATGGGTCCAAGGCCTTCTGTATTTATAGATGAATTTGAAAACTATCTGTTGGAAGAGATAACCTTCTAGTCATCTACGTAGGGTTGTTCAACGGATACATCTTCCATGCAACAGCCGTCCTTGCATGGATTTGGTAATGCATTTAATGCTCCATTTAATGCTTGCCCGTTAAAAAGTGCAGTCTGAACTCAGTCTTCATGTCAGGTCGTACGTGCGTGTCCTTCCTGGATTGGTCCACGTCATTAGGTAGGTGAGAATGTCAGAACTCATTCCTGGGCTTCAGCTTGTCTTAATTAGTTCATTTTGTCTCAAGCACAATGGTCTTGTCCTGACACTGACATTCCTTTTGCATTGCTTGGCCCTACTCCAAGTCTTTTCCCATTACTCAGTATCATCATGTTCCCTTCAGGACTAAGTTAGTAATAACCTCAGGGTCATACTCTTCATCACTGACACTTACTCAGCCAGCTTAGACAGACTGCCGTAAGTTCAGGATAGTGCTCTGCGTCTTCAGATTTCAGTCTTGATTGTCATCAATGAGTACTCCTCTCATTGAGTTCCTGTGAATTGTAAAATAACTAAGTACTAATCTAACCAAGACTAGCCCGACTAACTAAGGCAAAACATCTTTTCAGGGGCTTTGGGATCTAATCAAAACTGACATTGTCCCAACAATTATTATCACAAAGATGAACAACCCGTCAACAACAAATTACAATGTAAATCAACTAGACGAGCAAACCAAAGATGAAGACTGGAGAACAGAAATAGTCAAATATTTGAAGAGCGGGAAAAAACCAAACAACTCTTTTGAAGCAGCTAAGCTAGTCAAGCGAGCTGCCAGATACACTCTGGTAGGCGAACAACTTTTCAAAAGAGGAATATCAATCCCACTCCTCAAATGTTTGCCTAGGGGGCAAGGACGAGCAATACTCGAAGAAATACACGCCGGAGTATGCAGAAATCACACTGGGGGGCAAGCCTTGGCATATAGAACTATCAGGCAAGGATATTATTGGCCAACTTTACGTCAGGACGCAATCAAAATGGCAAAAACTTGTCATCAATGCTAGATTTTTGCCCCGAATATTCACACCCCAGCTCAAGAGCTCGTTTCAGTTTATAGCCCTTGGCCATTTGCAAGATAGGGGATGGATATTATTGGCCCTTTCCCAACAGGAGTCGAAAATGTTCGATTTGCCATTGTGGCAATCGATTATTATACAAAATGGGCAGAAGTAGAAGCCATGGTAAAGATCACACAACAGAAGATGATCAACTTTATATGGAAGAACATTGTCTGCCGTTTTGGAGTTCCACAAACAATTGTGATAGACAATGGTCCGCAGTTTGATGGGAAAGAGCTGAGAGATTTCTGCATAAAGTGGAGAATTAGAAAACATTATTCTACTCCCTATCATCCCCAGTCCAATGGACAAGTTGAAGCCGTTAACAAGATTATCAAACATACTTTAAAAATATGATTGATGGAGAGCAAAAGAAATTGGTCTGAAGAACTCCCGAAAGTTTTATGGGCATACAGGGTTTCTCCCAGGTCTAGTACCGGAGAAACACCCTTTGCAATGGCCTTTGGAACAGAGGCTGTTATCCCAATTGAGTTAAAGGCCAATACAATCAGGATGACCAACTTTGATGAACAGGCGAACAACTCTGCTTTAGCTACTGAAATGGACTTGCTTGAAGAAAAAAGAATAAATGCCGAGCTAAAAAAATGCTTCATATAAGCAGCGAGCATAGAGGTATTATAATTCCCATGTCAAAATCAGGGAATTCAGAGTTGGAGGTTTGGTTCTAAGAAAGCTGCTCGCTCAACCTCCAGGTGTATTGGGACCGACTTGGGAGGGCCCATATCGTATAACAGACAAATTTCTTAATGGTTTGTATGATATTGAGGACATGGAAGGCAACTCAGCCCCATACTCCTGGAATGCTGTACATTTGAAGAAATACTATCAATAGGGAAAACAAGTTCAACCTATGGGCGAGCAAGAATCTGTGCGGACAAGTAAACCAAAAACTTGCCTAATTTTTTTGAGAATTTTGCTAAGTATAGTATGGAAAGGTGTTTGGCACACTGTATAGCTTGGTGCTGTTCATTTTTTGTTTCATGTAAAGCTGCTCGGCAAAAAAAAATATTATAAGCGAACAACTCTTTTGTAAGTAGTTAAAGTTGTTCGTCAGAGTGTACATGTTAGTGATGAACAATTTTTGAACACTTGTAAATTTTCATCATGTAAATATAGTTGCTCGTTAAACGATGAGTCAAAGTTTGAGGTATAAGTCCAATAATAAGGATCAAGGCCATTTAAAGGTTGTTCGTCTTTTAAGATGAGCAGAACCTAAGGCTAAACCCGTATCTCTTTAAGGCAAAGTTCAAATTGAACAAAGCCCAATATTATATGTTGTGATTGCAAAGGCATTAAACAATAATGTAAAGGCAATTAATATATAAAAAAGAAGATGAGCGAACAAAAGACACTTTCATTAATACTAAGGCTTCAAGCCTAAAAAATATTACAAAAAGTATTAAGGTGGAAAGCAACTACAACAAAAGGATGACCAGCAACTATTACAAGAACAATACGTCAAGAAATTCTAAGATCTATTCTTGTCCTTGCTCGCCTCGGGGAGGGTCCTGAGATTGATCAGTTGGGGGATCAACAATCATTTCATTGATCATGTCCTCGACTGCTTTCTTTTCTTGTTCGGTGACACTTGGCTTAGCATCTACATCTTGCTCGTCTTCGTCTACAGGAACTGGAGGACGAGTAATAATGATACTGGGATCAAGTTTGTCAATCTTGATCCCATAATCTTCCATATCTCTGAGCTGGAGTTCTATCCCGTTGGGAGGGGGATGATGCGCAACAAACTCAGCAAGGTCCTTCCCGATGTCTTCAACAATATCAGGTCTCTCATAGCAACTAACTGCACGAATACAGTCAGCGTAAGTCGAGATATATCCCACGTTTGAAGAAGGACCCGTTCGGACTTGCACTTCTGCCTCGAGCTGCTCGAAAGTGTACATCACCCCCATCACCTCTTTAAGGCGAGCAACTTCAGCCTCAGCCTCGGCCAGCTTTTGCTCGGCAGCAACTTCTCCTCTCTTTCTCTCCTCAAGTTCAGCGTCCTTACTCTTCAGCTCGGCCGACAACACTTGGTAGTCTTCAATGTGTTTTTTCTCGATGTCATCGGCGAGCTTGAGCTGATTGTTGAGACGAGCAATCCTGGCCTCGTACTGGCTGACCAGGCCATCTCTCTTCGGACAGCTGCCGAATAACGGCGAGTAGCCTCCTCAAGCTTGGCCAGCTGGGCCATCCCTTTTTGGGTGGTTACGAGGGAGTTGGCGGCCTGCATCATCGAGAAGTGAAAGTTGTCCGCCACTCCCTGCATTGAGATTGATTTGTCCAGCGGCCTTGTCCATGACCGGGCGATCAACTCTGTAGCCCGACAGACATGCTCGCCCGGGATTTCCCTTATGTTGACAAGGGTCTTGTAGCAAGCGTATTGATGAACGGGGTTTGTTTGCCCAGGATGATCCTCCGCCCGGTATCTGCGAACAAAGATACAAATAACACTTAGAAATTTTTATAGAAATAAGAATTTGCAAAATACCTGAATATCAAGTTAGGATATAAACTTACTCGGTAAATTTCTTGGCATCCCAGCCAAGATATGTAATATGCTCCGGCCCTCTTGGGGGAGTCTGCCTATCTTTGCCAGCCTTGCTCGCCCTTTCTGCTGGCTCAGTTGAAGTGTGGCGAGCAACTTCAACGGCTTGGGCACGGCAGGAACCTTTTCCCTTCAACGGCTTGGGCACGGCAGGAAGCCTGGGCTACAGGGTCCCATCTCTCTGTTTCAATCGTTTAGCCCCATGGGGAGATCCAGCTAGGGGAGATGGTGGAGTGGCACCAGGGGGAGAGGCAACTTGCCGAGCAACAGGAGCCCCAATAGGTTAGTTCGTCATCGCCAGAACCTTGGATGGCGGATCCCCTTTAACCTTTCATCTTTGGGAGGCGTCATCTCGTGGACTCTTTGTTTGAGAAGGCCAAAGCACGGGGGAACAACTACCGTAACTTGCTCGGCTAAAAAAATGGAAAAAAGTATGTTAGACGAGTAAGTATTGAGATAAGAAGTTATTGATGAGCAAGTTTATTTTTGGGAGTTAGAATCTTTTATACCTGGGGGCACCTCAACTTGGGCTTCGAGATGATGTAGATACGTGAACAGGCGAGCAGCTTTCTGGCACCTCTCTTGGTTCACGTGTTGGATGGTCCTGTCCGCCTTGTTCTGAAGGGCGACCAGACAAGAAGTGAAGAGGAACTCGGAGCCAATCTCTTCCTCTTCCTCTTCCATATTCCACTTGAGCAATTGAGGAACTGCGAACAAACAAGAAGAGTTAAATTAGAACAACCTAAGTCAAAGATGAACAAAAGCAAGCTTACGTTTGATTTTTTTGTATGAAGCAGGGGAATTTATGCACCCAACACCACCGTGTGGGCCAGAAGATGCTCGCCAATCACCCCTTATGAAGAAGAAGTGCTCTTTCTAATTCTTAATCTTGTTCAGCACTCCCCCCACAATTTTAAGTCCAGTCCGAGCCTTCAAGTAGTAGTATTTCTCTTTGCCTACTGGACATTTAGTGATCGTCATTAGGTAGTTGACTTCTTCAGCAGTAATGCGGTCAACGTACCCCTCCAGGGCGAACAAACCCATAACACCGAGCAAGTTCATCCACCCGATTGGAGTAATTTGGGTAATGGCGAGGTTGACCGCCTCCAAAAAGCGACCAACAACCAGGGGCATTGGCAGCCTCAAGCTGGTGATCAAGGTATCAATGTTGATCGTCGTGCATCCTGGTGGTGGGCGATCAACTCTTTCCTTCTTTTTTGGGGCCCATATGGGGATATCGTAGGGAATTTGTAGGCCTCTCGGATCAAGGCAGGCTCCTCCTTGCGAAAAACACTCTTAATCTTGCTCGCCTGGTATTCAGTCCTCACCAAATTCATTACTTGACGCTTGGTGGGAGGGAAACTATTCGCAAACTCGGCGGTATATGCTCGCCAGTCAAACGGGCGAGCAACTCCGGAAGGGATCTCATTTTCTAGCATCCTAGGGTTTGGGAAATCTATCCCCTCCAAATAATCACGAGTTAGTTCGTCAAATTCGGGATCCAAATCTTCATATTCTGAGCTTGAAGAGGACTCCTCATCTGAATCCCTGCTCGCGGCCGCTACAATCTCTTCGCCGGATTGACGAACACCAGTATCCTCCACAGATCGGACCACTGAATCAACGTCGGGATGTGTCTTCGATGAGATTTCGAACAATGGTTGTTTTTCGTATGCCACAATTGGGAAAAGGGGATCAAGGCTTTCCTTGGAATTATGATTACTCGAATGTGAGGACATTGAATTTGAAAGTTTTTAGGGATATTGGTGGTGGTTTCCGGTGAGAAAGCCTTGACAAAGGGCGGTGAAGTCACAGGAGGCGACGACGGCGGTTTTGCACGGTGGTGATGGTGGTGTAGTGAAAAATTAATGGAAAAATGTAGAGAACAAGAAAAATAAGAAGAATAAAGGTATAAAGTAAGTTTAAATACCTTAGAACTTGAATGGACACGCCGGAAAAGATCAAAGGTCACCGGAGATGGAGGTTTTTGCCGGAATTGTTGTAGCAAGGAATGAAGAGTGGGCAATTTTTCATTTCCGACTCGTTTATATACCCAGGCAAAAAAAGGGGTAAAATCCGTTATTTCTTCGAAATTCTGGGGTTAAAACGCAAAAAAAAAAGGGTCTCAAATGAATAAAGATGAAATATGGAGGACTAAAACATAAATATCAGAGTGCGTGGCCTCGTTTTTAATTGTGCATGGGAGGCGCCCAATCATGCCCCCCACATCATCATTGAAAAATCCCCAGGTCTCAGGAAGACGGAACGGTGCTACAAAAGTTGCTCGTCCAAGGCGGAGGTAGTTTGTCCTATTGCATCATTACAATGATATCCTGATAATAGTTGCTCGACACAAAGTTGCTCGCCCAAAGAAACATCTGGCCAGGATAGGGGGCAATTGTTAATAGGCGAACATCAATTACCGCTTGGTGAGCAAGAGTTAAGGCCTAGATGAGGATTATGAAACAAAATACCCAAACCAGAGATAACTAACAAAGATAATCAAAATGAGAGTGTATGAACCAATCCGGAAAGTGTATTAAATGACGAGCAACTACCTCGACGAACAACTTATTGGCGAACAAGCCCAAGATACGGGGCCAGGTATGATCACCATACAAATTCCTAGGTGACGAGCAACATCAATAAAAGGTGGTACACTTACCAACTTGTAGAGTGTATGTCCCTAATCGGCCAATCAAGTCAACTAGATCATTGACGAACAAGAATTAAAGATCCAGAAGCACATCAGAATGAAACACTCAGGCAAACAACTTCCAGACCATATGATCAAGGAGCGAGCAACAAATGCAAAAAAACACAAGTGAAACCACCAAGCAAATAATGGCGAACAACGTTGAATCCGTGATAAGACCAAATACAAGACTTTGTAACTAAGTTTCAGCTTAGATAAGGTCAAATGTGGTCAAAAGGACACATGTCAAGCATGCAAGCTTGGTAGTCCAAGAGTCATGTACACCTCCTACTTGGTGGTTAGTATAAATAAGTTGTTCTCCATCTATAAAAATAAGTTCAAATTTACAAACACTCCAAATACACACACTCATACACCTAAACGTACACACATACGAAATAAATACGAATTCAACTCTCGTATTTACAATTTTACAATCCGAACTATCGAATTTACCATTTACGGTGGTAATCAATCACACGTTCTTATTTGGTGATTCTAAAACCGGTTAAAAACAGCTACTAATCCCTGCGATTAGAACCGATCACCAACAAGAATGACATTTAACAACCTCCAAGTAGGGACCACAACTACAATGCAATTAAAGATAAGTACTGGGGTAAAAACTAATAGACCAAAGTTTTTAGGGATAAAATGTAAATAAGCAGATAATAGCATCTAATGCCACGTGTAATGTCCATGTGAATTGTTCCTCTTTATTAACCACCGTTGGATGCCTCACTTGTACTTGCCTCTTCAATATTCGGACCAAACATAGCCTTATCTCCACACTTGAGCTTTTCCCCAGAAAATCTTAACTCTGCTTCTCCACCGACTCCTTCCGCCTTCACCAAGACTCCGCGACATTCATCTCCTCCAATAAGCCGACGGAAATGCCCTCTATTATCGTGCTCATAACAATAACCCTGTGATGAGTAGATCCTTGCCTACAAGGATCGAGAGAAGGAAACAACCTCGCGATTAAGGGGGTGTCTTCCCAAGATTTGATTTTCCAGTCTTTTTCGTCCATAACACCAGTGACTATTTTTTGGATTTTCCTCTTTCTAGGATTCGATGCCGAGCCAAAATTGTCGGAGGTTGAACAAGCATGATTCCATCTTCGTCCACTAGAGGTAATTTCTGTGACGGTAAAATCTTTTTTCCAACTTGCTTTCTAAGTAGTGATACATGAAAAATAGGGTGGATCTTAGATCCTTCTAGTAGGTGTAGACGGTAAGCCACATTCTCAATTTTTTCCAAGATCTTGTACGGTCCAAAATATTTCGATGATAGCTTCACATTCCTTCGGAGATGAACTGTGTTTTGTCTAAAGGGTTGGAGTTTGAGAAAAACCATGCCCCCCACCTCAAAGCTTTTTTCTTGCCTGTTCTTGTCAGCATAGAATTTCATACGCCCTTGTGCAAGCTGTAAATTTTGTTTCACCATTTCTGTCATCTGCTACCTCTGTTGTAAAAGATCCCTAACATCAGTATTGTCGGAGTCCAGATAGGGCCCAAGGTTATGGGTAGGAGGTAGATAACCATATAAAGTTTGAAAGGGAGTCATTTCGAGACTGGTATGATAGTTGGTGTTATACCAGTACTCAGCCAATGACAACCAGTTTAACCATTGTTTAGGATTTGAATGCTCCATACATCTCAAATACTACTCTAGACACTGATTCAACCATTCAGTTTGCCCATCTGTCTGGGGGTGATAGGTTGAACTCAAGTGGAGCTTAGTTCCCACCAACTTAAATAACTCTTGCCAGAATGCACCAATGAAAATCCTTCCCCTGTCTGAGACTATGTTTACTGGTAGGTCATGTAGTTTGTAGATGACATCCAAGATATGTTTAGTCAGAGTCTGAGCTGTAAATGGGTGAGAGAGAGCAATAAAGTGTGAATATTTGGTAAACCTGTCAATGATTACCCAAATAACACTCCTTCCCCAAGAATTAGGGAGCCAATCAATGAAATCCATTGAAATGTGTGTCCAAGCTTGATCTGGTATAGGCAGTGCTGCAAAAGCCCAGGATACAGCCCATGTTCTGCCTTATTTTGTGCACAAGTGTCACAAGACTTCACTAGATCAGTGATGTATCCCTTCATGTTGGGCCAAAAGAAGAGCCTTTTAATTTTGTGGTAAGTCCCTGAGATTCCAGCATGTCCTCCATCAGTAGGCTTCTAACTCCCCCTGTTAAGCCAACCACCACCCTCTTTTTGTATCTAAGAAGTCCTTCAGTCATTTTGAACTCAGGGTAGGAATCAGATTTTGTAGACTTTGCAGAGACGATCTTCTGCACAAAATCATCCCCTTCATAACTTTGTAGTACCTGTTTGATCCATAGAGGTAGCACAGTAGACACAGCAACACAAACCACCACTTTTTCCTTCCTTAATAAGGCATCAGCTGCTACATTCTCTTTTCCCTTCTTATACTGTATCTCATAATCAAACCCAAGTAGCTTAGTGATCCATTTCTGCTGCATTGGAGTCACCACCTTCTGGTCCAACAAGTGTTTAAGAGCTTGTTGGCCTGTCTTGATTATAAACCTTTGACCCTGTAGGTAGTGTTTCCATTTTTCAATGGCCATCAACACTACTAGGAACTCCCTTTCATACATAGAGATGGCTTGATTCTTTGGACATAAAGTCTTACTCAAGTAAGAAATGGGTCTTCCTTCTTTCATGAGGACTGCCCCAATACCCCTTCCACTAGCATCTATTTCCACCATAAATTGTTTGCTGAAATTAGGTAATGCCAAAACAGGAGCAGTTACCATGGCACTTTTCAAGGTATTGAAGGCCAATTCAGCTTCCTCATTCCACATGAACCCATCTTTCTTCAAGAGATTTGTCAAAGGACTGCTAATTAGCCCATACCCCTTGACAAATTTCCTGTAATAACCAGTAAGCCCAAGAAACCCCCTCAACTGCTTCACATTCTTAGGAATTGGCCAATCCACCATACTGGAAATTTTGCTAAGATCAGTAGCCACCCCGTTTTGTGAAATTACATGGCCCAAATACTTAATTTGGGTCTGGCAAAATCACATTTACTCCTCTTTGCAAACAACTGATTTTCCCTGAGTAGATTCAACACAATCTCCAAATGCTTGATATGATCCTCCCAGCTTGAACTATAAATTAGAATATCATCAAAGAAAACCAAGACAAATTTCCTTAGATGATCTCTAAACACCTTATTCATCAAAGACTGGAAGGTGACAGGTACATTGCATAACCCAAAGGGCATCACTAGGAACTCATAGTGCTCATTATGAGTCCTAAAAGCAGTTACGTATCTGTGCTCAGGGTTCATTAAGATCTGGAAGTATACTGACCTTAAATCAACCTTAGAAAAATAGCTTGCTCCTTGTAACTCATGTTGGTCCCAAAATGGTTATCCAGCGGAAAGCGTTTTAAGTTTATTTTTAAGAAAACCCAATTTTCAAAATAAGTGCTAAGATAAAATGCAGAAATCTAAAGTGCAGAAAAGTAAATGACACCGGATTTATAGTGGTTCGGACAACAGGTCCTACGTCCACTCTCTCTTTCTCCAAAGGGGTCTTTCTCACTCTCCAACCAACTTACTCACGAACCACTGGAATTTGGAAGTACCAGCTCCTTCGTACAACTGCTTACAACAACCTTATCTTGTAGATGGACAGGTTGAATAAAGCTCCAACTAGAACTCCTAAAGAGTATATATTACTTGAATGAACAAGGTGAGTGAGTGGAAGAGTTCGTGTGCTTTGTGCTCTCACGCGACTCTTGTATATTGAACTAATCCCAGCACTCCTATTTATAGTTGTAGGATTAACTAGCCGTTGGAAGCTAGAAATTCAAACAACCATTATTGGAGGGATATAATCAATCAAAGATTGATTATATGATTGATTAGTTGACTTTCAATCAAGCAATCAAATCCTCCATCAATTGACTCTCCAGATTGCTTTCTTCTCCATCATGATCTCCAAAATCTCCTTGTCTCCAGATTACATGCAGCCTCCATGTGGGTGAACAAATCCGCCTCCCTCGTCTGGTCAGGACTCGTCTGGTCTGGGGTCTGGTGACATATCTGCTCTGATCCTCATCTGGGAGAGGTCTTCTGGTCAGACTCCTCTGGCAGACTCCTCTGGTGACTCCTCTGGCGACTCCTCTGGTGACTCCTCTGGTCAGAGCTCATCTGGTCCATACCTCATCTGGTCACCTCCTCTGATCAGACTCCTCTGGTCCCCTCTCATCTGGTCACCTCCTCTGATCAGACTCCTCTGGTCACCTCTCATCTGGTCACCTCCTCTGATCAGACTCCTTTGGTCACCTCTCATCTGGTCTGCACAGATTTCTTCCCCCTTAACCAAAGACCTATTCTAGACTAATCTGTAGCTGACTAACAGGTTCAGCTAGTCGTATTACAAGTTCTTGTTTTAACATCTTCAAAACATCTAATCTATATCCTAACAATTTCCCCCTTTTTGATGATGTTAAAACTGAAAGAACTGAAATAAAACAAGACAAGAAAACTTGAAATATCTAAATAGAGATTCTAGCAGGTTGGGTCAACTGATCTTCCCCCTCAAAGTATGCTCAGCTGATATTGGGGCAAAACATCAGCTGGTCTTCTTGTGTATCTGCAGGCAATCAATTTTTTTGTACCCTTCTGGGTCCAGAGGGGTTAGCACAATTTTTAGGAAGCCACAAGAATAGATCATCCCTTTTTTAATCAGGTGATCTTATCTTTCTTCCATATATATCCACAAAAACACACTGAACATAAGAAGCTTCGACATGGTTATTTCTTCTAGAGGCTCTTCTTCTCTTATGAGCTTGTCCAGTAGAAGGAATAACTTGTCTTAAAGCAACAGTCTTGAAATTCTTTTGATAAGGATAAGTCTTACTAGAACCATCAAAGGTTCCAGCTGGTCTGGCAGATGACTTGGAAGTCCTCTGCAGGTGAGTAGAAGTCATCTGGTTCTGCCTCTTTTGAGAAGATCCATACTGTTTTCTACTCTGCTGGCCTGGCTGAGTTCTTTTATTCTGGGTATAGCCCTTCTTAAAATTCCTCCTCTGCCTTTTGGGTTTTTGAGTTTTAGGACTCATCTGCCCATTAGGCTGAGTTGCCTGGTCATCTGGCCTTTTACCCTTATCAATAAAATTACTAGTCTGTTCTTCTTTCTGAACATATGAGGATTCAGGTTTGGTATAACCAAGGCCTGTTTTATCATGCTCTCTTTGAGATGAGGCAGCTATATGTGACACATCATTGTTTGCTATAGTCAGCTGCTCCAGTCTCAGCTTGAGCTTGTCCTCACTATCTTTTACAATTTTGTTTTGATGGAAGAGTTCATCGAACTTAGCTTTCAGCAGAGTACATTCATTATCTTTCTCAATGTTTTCAACAAGCAGCTTTTCTGTCAGCTTAGTTTGTTCATCACATCTGGTTTTCAAGTCAGTGGACTCTTCTACCAGTGTTTGAACCTGTTCAGCTGGTAGATCAGTTGGGTTGCCAAAACATTGTGAAAGCTTCTGATTTTCTGCTTTCAACTTTGTGTTCTCTTCTTCCAATTTTTGACAAAGTTGTATAGAAGATTGGAGATCTAATAACATCTTCTGCATATCAGACTCCTCTGATTGTCCAGAACAAGAAGAAGATGAAAAAGAAGAGGGAGTTCGATCACATACCTCGTCTGTTACCAGACATATCTCTTCGTCTGGTCCAAAATTTGATGATGAACCAGAAGTGGATACCTCATCTTCCTCATCTGCTAGGCTTCTTTTGGAGTACCTCCTGGTGTCTCTTCTACTGCATCTCTTCGAGCCCATTTCTGCAACAATTGTTAGCACAACAAATATTTGGGTTTAAAAAAAATGGATCTGCCCTGGTGACCACCGAGATGATTTCAAAACAGTGGTCTGTAGGACACACTGCTCTGATACCACTTGTTGGTCCCAAAATGGTTATCCAGCGGAAAGCGTTTTAAGTTTATTTTTAAGAAAACCCAATTTTCAAAATAAGTGCTAAGATAAAATGCAGAAATCTAAAGTGCAGAAAAGTAAATGACACCGGATTTATAGTGGTTCGGACAACAGGTCCTACGTCCACTCTCCCTTTCTCCAAAGGGGTCTTTCTCACTCTCCAACCAACTTACTCACGAACCACTGGAATTTGGAAGTACCAGCTCCTTCGTACAACTGCTTACAACAACCTTATCTTGTAGATGGACAGGTTGAATAAAGCTCCAACTAGAACTCCTAAAGAGTATATATTACTTGAATGAACAAGGTGAGTGAGTGGAAGAGTTCGTGTGCTTTGTGCTCTCGCGCGACTCTTGTATATTGAACTAATCCCAGCACTCCTATTTATAGTTGTAGGATTAACTAGCCGTTGGAAGCTAGAAATTCAAACAACCATAATTGGAGGGATATAATCAATCAAAGATTGATTATATGATTGATTAGTTGACTTTCAATCAAGCAATCAAATCCTCCATCAGTTGACTCTCCAGATTGTTTTCTTCTCCATCATGATCTCCAAAATCTCCTTATCTCCAGATTACATGCAGCCTCCATGTGGGTGAACAAATCCGCCTCCCTCGTCTGGTCAAGACTCGTCTGGTCTGGGGTCTGGTGACATATCTGCTCTGATCCTCATCTGGGAGAGGTTTTCTGGTCAGACTCCTCTGGCAGACTCCTCTGGCAGACTCCTCTGGTGACTCCTCTGGCGACTCCTCTGGTGACTCCTCTGGTCAGAGCTCATCTGGTCCATACCTCATCTGGTCACCTCCTCTGATCAGACTCCTCTGGTCACCTCTCATCTGGTCACCTCCTCTGATCAGACTCCTCTGGTCACCTCTCATCTGGTCACCTCCTCTGATCAGACTCCTCTGGTCACCTCTCATCTGGTCTGCACAGATTTCTTCCCCCTTAACCAAAGACCTATTCTAGACTAATCTGTAGCTGACTAACAGGTTCAGCTAGTCCTATTACAAGTTCTTGTTTTAACATCTTCAAAACATCTAATCTATATCCTAACAACTCATCTAGCAACTCATCAATTATAGGTATAGGATAATTATGTTAAATGGTAAGCTCATTCAAATACCTTTAATCCACACACATCCTCCAAGTGCCATCTTTTTTCTTCATAAAAAATACCGGTGAAGCAAAAGGGCTCTTGCTGTCTTGGATCACTCCAATATCCAACATCTCCTTAACTATCCTTTCAATTTCCTCCTTGTGTGTGTGTGAAGTCCTGTAAGGATATTGTTGCTTTGGAATACTCCCTGGTTTCAGCAATATTTGATGTTCCACCCCCCTACCAGGTGGTAAACCAACTCGTTCTTCAAAAATATCCTTGTAATTTTTCAAAAGTTCTTGCAATTCCTTTCCCATCACCTCTTGGGTTAGCTTAGTTGTAACCACATACATTTCTTCAATTGCTGATGTTGACTCAATGTGCACCATCTGATACAAGTCAACCCCTGATATCATGTTACAAGCAATATTAGAGGTCAGAGCCTGTAATTTAATCTTCTTTCCCAGCACAGTGACAGTAAATGTCATTTTCTCGTAGTCAAGTTCAATAGGTGTACATGACTTGAGCCAATCACCACCAAAATTAGATCACAACCCTCATTGTCCAATAGCCTCAAGGAGTAAGTGAACTCATTGCCCTGTATTTTCCAGCTAAATACATCCACTTGCTTGGCACTAATCAGCCTCTGGACATTAGCCACCCTTACCAACAAGGGATTGATAGGTGTAAGTGGGCACCTTAGTCTCTTGGCAGTAGCAGATTGAATGAAACTAATTGTACTTCCAGTATTAATTAGGATATTCAACCTGTGATTGTTGTATTCTCCAAACAATCTCATGGTGGTAGTACCAGTTTCACCCCTCAAGGCATTCAGGGTGACATGTACTTCCTCCAACAATTCTGGCTCATTTTCCCCTTCCATGCCTTCAATAGTTAACAAACTATCAAAGCAGCCATCATCATCAATCATAATCATGTATGTAATCTTTTGTTTACATTTGTGACCAAAAGTATAAGGTTCATCACAATTGTAACAAAGACCCTTCTCTCTCCTAGCTGCCATTTCTGAAGGTGTTAACACCTTGATAGGAGTCCTCTTCCCATTAGAAGGAGGTGTAGTTGTTGTTGCAGTAACAACATCAGCCTTCTTAAAATTGGGGTTGAACTGATTATAACCCTTGTTAGCTGGTTTAAGCTTTTTGGTTAATGCATCCAATGTTGCCACCTATTTTCTTCCTAACTCAATTGCATGCTCCAATGTTTTGGGTTCAAACATGGCAATAGATTATTGTAATTCCTCAATAAGACCACTTAGGAAGCTAGCAACAAAGTATTTTTCAGAGAAATCTTCCCTATTAACCAACAAAATACAACCTTTCAATTCTTCAAACTTATCCACATAATCCACATAAGATCCAGTTTGTTTAAGCTTATTAAATTCAGCAACAACTCTAGTTTCTTGCATATCCTCAAATCTGGCTGTAAGCACCTCAATAAATTGTGCCCAAGTAAGTTCAACATTTTTCTTAACAAAATTTTGATACAATAGAGCAGTTTTACCATCAAAATGCATAGATGCTAGTCTTACCTTATGTGAATCTGAAGCCACTGGAACCAGCTTGAAATAAAAGTTGCACCTCAGGATCTAAACCCTAAGGTTTGAACCATCAAATCTAGAGAAATCCACCCTAAGCATAGGAGTATGCACCACTGCTCCATTATGCTCCTGGATCTGCACATTCTTAGGTGTTTCCAGATATTGGGTAGCATTTCCCGCATTGTTTGATACAAGTTTTGGATCTCCCAGAATGGAATCACGATCTGAAATGCTCTTTCACTTCTCTGTATTCATGATCTGTAACTGAAAGGCTGCTAGAGTGTTTGTGACATATATGATCCAACTTACCCATAATTTCTGATCGTTGATCATCCACCTTGGAGGTAACCCCTTGGATAGAATCCTCCAATTTAGCAGAAATTCCATGAATAGAATCCTGTAATTTGGCCTCCGTAGCTTCTCTTTTCAGTGTTTCTGTTTGAATGACTTGTTCTAATTTCCTTTGTGACTCTTACAGGTCCTTGAAGCGAGTACCCTCTGCCATCGTTCAAAGGAAATCGACTCTGGATACCAAATGTTAAATGCTTGATCTAACCATTAAAGGTAATTAACTTTTTTTTTGTATTTTCTGGAAATTGTATAATAACTAGAAGAAGAAGATAATTGGAGAGATTATTTGAGGGAGAAAAAGAGAGAGAAAACGTGGGAGAGGATAGTACTATTTCTTGTTATCATTCCTCAGTGCCAGAATGACATTTAACAACCTCCAAGGAGGGACCACAACTACAATGCAATTAAAGATAAGTATTGGGGTAAAAACTATAGACTAAAGTCTTTAGGGATAAAATGTAAATAAGCAGATAATGGCATCTAATGCCACGTGTACGGTCCATGTGAATTGTTCCTCTTGATTAACCATTGTTCGATGCCTCACTTGTACTTGTCTTTTCAATCTTCGGACCAAACATAGCCTTATCTCCACACTTGAGCTTTTCCCCAGAAAACCCTAACTCTGCCTCTCCACCGACTCCTTCCGCCTTCACCAAGACTCCGACGACATTCATCTCCTCCAATAAGTCAACGGAAATGCCCTCTATTACCGCGCCCATAACAGAAAGACATAGGGTGTGTTTGTTAGCAATGTTTTAAAAAACTAATTCGGGAACCGATGCGTTTTTCTATAGTACACCGAGGCATAAGAACTAAGGCGTAGATTAATATATATATATATATATATATATATATATATATTCATAACCAAATATATCTTATTTTTATTAAGAAAAATAAACTAACTAAACAAAATTAATATTTTAGGTGGTGATGGGATATCTAATCCCATTATTTTAAGCGGTTGGTTCATATTTTTAGGCGGCCAAGTGGGAAAATCCACATTTCTTGGGATTGAGAAACTGAAAAGTTTAAATTGATTTCAAATTAAATAAAAGATAATACTAAAATAAAAGGGAAAATATTAAGTAAATTAGTTTCCACATTTCTAGGGATTGTGAAACTGAAATTTTAAATTGATTTCAAATTAAATAGAAGATAATACGGAAATAAAAAAGGTAAATCAGTATCACTCGGTAGTTCCACATGGAATATGAAGAATCGCAGAAGAGAGGAGAGCAGAACTGAGGTTACGGCCTCAGTACACCTCGGTTCACCTTGGTCAAATGAGGCGCACGCCTCAGGCTCTACAACAGAGGCGCACACATCTGAGGCGGTTTTTGCCATTTTCGAACTGAGGCTAGCCTCAGTTCATTTTTTAAAACATTATTTGTTAGAAAGGAGTTTTGTCAATTTAGGGCCTGAAAGATTGTAAAATCATTAATTTAAGGCCTGAAAGATTTTTCCTATTGATTCAGAGCCTGAAAGATTGAAAACTATCGATTCAAGATCTGAAAGATAAAACTATTAGTTTAGGACTCACTCATTTTAAGACCATCTTTGATCTCTAGTAATTTCTTGTTATCCGATAATATTTTTATAAACCATTATTCCAAAAATATAAAAGATATATTAATTTCACGTGATTGATAAAATGAACAATAAAATAAATAACGAAAAAATAATAATGCATATAAATAAAATAAAAAAATAAATTATAATATTTCAAACATGGTCTTAATATACTCAAGTCTTAAATTGATATGTTATATCTTTCAGGTCCTAATTGATAGTTTTTCTATCTTTCAGACCTTAAATCGATAGGAAAAACCTTTTAGGCTTTAAATTGATAGTTTTACCATCTTTGAAGCCCTGAATTGATATTAATCCTTTGAAAATTATAAACTGATTATAATCACTTAGAATGGTGTGCAAAAGTGATTTTAATTATTTTTAGATTTAATAATTCTATTTAATTAAATTAATTAGAATTTAAAATTTAAAATTTAAAAGTTGAAAAAATATGTTTTTTTTATCCGATTATAACTTCTCACTAATAATTTACTCTATTCAAATATTTTATCAAACACTCAACATCTAGTCTAACATCGTCTACTTTTACAAACCAAGCATAGTCTGTACATATAACAATGTCTACTTAACGCCTCTTCATCCATGGACTCTGAATTGTCCGAAGAAATGAGACTCTGAAATGAAATATTATATTTCCCACTTTGAGGTTATTCAATCCAAATTTGGTCTTTGGAAGCAACTGTTTTTGTTTAGAAGAAACTATGCTATTTAAATATTTTAACAGGATGAATATTGAAGATGATGTGTATTTGTAATTTTGAATTATGACAAAAATTTGTATGAAATCGTACTACAAATCCTAGTCTTGAATTATTTAAATTTTATGGTTTGTACAAAAAATTTAGGATAAAATTCGGTCTACATTTATACATTTTTAAAATTATACAAGTTATAAAGTCGCATGATCCATTTTTTTTGTCGAGTTAAGCTCGCATTTGAAATTTTGGAACTCAATCGAATTCCAGTCGAGTTGAGTTTGAACTCATCGTTACTCGATTTATTTAGTAAGGCCTCTTCAATCATCTCACACCCTTTAAATAATTAAAATTAACATATTAGGACCACATCAAAAGTAAAAAAATTCTAACAATATCATAACACATGATAGCCTATACTTGATTCGAGACCGTTTGATACAATTTTATTTGAGCTAGGGTCAAAATGTATATTAAACAAGCTTGAACAAAAATTTATGTTCGGAATAATCTAAATTTCGGTTCGAACTCGAGCTGGATAACTATTTTTTTTTTAAAACAAATGTAAAAATGACAAACTACTGGAGCTCGACCCGTGTTCGGCTCGATTAAAGCTCATTCGAGCTAGTCGATAAATTACCAAACAAGCTCAGACATACAGATCAAAATTCAATAGCATTTCAAAAAAGTTTGAACACCGGTATGTTCGACTTGGCTCGACTCATTTCCCGCCCTATATATGTTTTAAATTCCCAAATTTCAACAAAAAATTCACCAAAACATTTCAATTCCAAACAAAAAATGTCACAAAAAAACATTTCAGAGTGAACACAAAACGCTGCAAATCCACACACCCAATGGTGATTAATTCACCAACATAAGTCTTCAAAAAACAACATTAAAGCATGCATAAAAAAAAAAAAAAATCAAACTAAAGCAGGCCGTGCACCAAAGATTTAGCATAGTTGGAGTTCATTTCTTTTACCACATTTAGTGCTGCGGACTGCTCATCCTTAGCTTGTTGTAACCTTTGTTGCAACTTTTTCACAATATGCATTTCTTCCTCCAACTCCTTTTCCAAATGTTCAACAACTTTCATCTTTTGACCAAACAAAGCGACGTTTCTTACCTTGTCGCGATGGTACGTCTCTATCCTCTCCGATACCCACACGAGCATTTGGCGAAGCCATCCGACATCCACTTTAACGAGCTGAAGGTCCTGAATTTGACCAAAAATTGGGGCGAGATCAGAATGTGTCATGTTTATAACAGACAAAGCTTCCAACTTTTTATAAATGTTGCACACCAACTCTAACAGGCTCCAACGCGATTCCGTTGAAAACGAGCTCTCCTTAACTATGTCGCCGTGCTTCTGAAAGATGGCCGCCACGAGAGGACCATATTCCTTTCTCACTTTGTATCCATCAACCACCACAAACTGTGTGGATTGAAGCACATCAGGACTTGCATTTTGAGGCTGACAATGTAAATCCTAAAAACAAATATAGTATAATTAATTCTAATTTGATATCTATGATATTGATTTCAAAAAAGAATAATAGTTGACATGACATACAAGGAATAAGAAGGCAAAAAGCTGGAAAAGAAACACCAAAGGTTCACTGCTGTTTGCAATTATTAGAATTTGACAAAAACTTGTATGAGACCGTCTGTCTCACTCTCAAATCATGGGACAACACAAATGAACACTCACTCTTACTAAAGTGTTATATGTGCCAATGCGCAACTTATATCTTCTTGCATTGTCTCATGTGCAGTCTCACGCAAGATCTACTGTAAGCATTTTTATATATATGATTTCAGTTGATTTTTTTGTAAAGGAAACAAAATTACACAAGGTTTGAGTGTTCTAAGAGATTTAATTAGAAAATTATCATTGTTTTATTCAAAGCCACAATCAAAGACTCTTTTTTTTCTTAGAAAATATGCAATTTTTATATGTGAAAGCAAAGGTGGAATGAAGGTAGTAATACTTTTAACAAATTTACCAAAACCCCTTCTCATTGAGTGATCACAAAAACATGAGACTGGATTCATGAAGAAAAATGAATGAATCTACTAAAAAAGTTAAAAAAAAAAATTAGATCTTGTAAGACTGATTCATGGTGAAACAATGTACGAACGAAAGGAGGAATGTTAATTTATGCTAGTTTTTATGTTAATAGAATTAAAAATAGAACAAATAATACCAAAAAATACACTCCCTCCGTCCCGGGAATTTGTTCACATTAGGGTTTGATACATTTTTTTAAGAAAAATGAGAGTATGTAATTGTGGAGTTAATAAAATAATGATAATTTTATGTTTTATTGACTTTTGTGAGAGAGAATTATTTCTTTTTTTTTTTTGGTGTGAACAAATTCCCGGGACGTCCATATAAGACAAGTGTGAACAAATTCCCGGGACCAGGGAGTATATATATAGCTTATATATACGTACCGTTGAAGAAGCATTGCCCAAAGGGCGTGAGGGTTGAATCAAAGCATCATTAGAGCTTTTGATTAATGACTTATCGTCCGTGGATTCTTCTATAAATTTTTGTTTTTGGAACCTTACACATTTCCGCTTTTTCTTGGCTATCCTCTTTCTCTCGTTCTGCATTTTTTTTTTTGGTTATCCTTTTTCCTTGTGTTTCTCTTCACTCCTTCAAGTCCTAAGTGAGAAGTCGAATGGACGCGTGTTGATGATAATAAAATATAATATTGTTTTTTATTTTTTAAAATACAATAAACTTTAATTCATGGGTTTATGGGTTTTGGTTGAGGCACTTGAATGGGTTTTGAATGAAAGAGTCCACAATTAGGAGGTGGATTTGAAGTTGAGAAGTGTGATGATATATAATTGGATGCTTGATCGGTTGAGCCACATAGGATGTGTTTTTGAAAAGTTATAAAGTGATTATAATTATTTGGAATTGTGTGTAAAAGTGATTTTGAATGTTTTTATATTATTATAATTTTATTTAAAATAACTAATTAGAATTTATAATTTAAAAGTTGAAATTTTTTGTTTTTACTCGATTATAGTTTTTTACTAATAATTTACTCTATTCAAATTTTTTATCAAACACTCAGCAATTACTTTATACTCTCTTCATCCCACTATAAATTTCATACTTTCATTTTTTTTAGGGAAAATACACTTTTTTGTCCTTTAACTTTGGTTGATTTTGGTTTTCGTCCTGTTAACTTTAGAATTTTGAATTTCATCCTAGAACTTACAAAAATTGTGTTTTTCGTCCTGTTAACTTTGGAATTTTGAATTTCGTCTTATAACTTACAAAAAATTGGTGCCACGTCAGATTTACCGGACAATTTTTTGTAAGTTATAGGACAAAAAACACAATTTTTTGTAAGTTATAGGACGAAATTCAAAATTACAAAGTTAACAGGACGAAAAACACAATTTTTGTAAGTTATAGGATGAAATTCAAAATTCTAAAGTTAACAGGACGAAAACCAAAGTCTATCAAAGTTAAAGGATAAAAAAAATGTATTTTCCCTTTTTTTTTATGTTCCACTATAAGTTTCTTATTTCATAAATAAAAAAATTAAAAAAAACACTTCATATATTAATAATTAAATACTTTTTTAAACAACTATTATTTAATTTTGCATAACTCATCATTACTTTTCACAAAAGTTAACATTTGACTCACCATATATTAAACAATACACTTTCTTAAACAAATCAACAAAAAGAAAGACGAAACTTATACGCAAGAAGTACAAATTTTGTTAACACTCATCACGTTCATCAGTGAATTTTTTTTTTCTCTCAATAACTAAATTAAACCACTCCCACAAAATCTTTTTTTTTTTTTTTTTTGCAAAGACAACCATAAATTCGCTCCTATCATTTTCAAGGAAATGAAAGTGGAATAACTATGAATATAATGTTTTACAATTATTTTTGTCTTCTAAATTATTTATTATTAGTATTATAAAAAACATTATTAGTGTATAATATATTTTTAATAGAAATTAAAAATTAATACTTCCCGTTCAATAAAACTAGTCTTACCTTCTAGTTCAGTAAGTCCAATAAAATTAGTCATGTTTCTTAAGAAGATAATACTCTACACTATTAAATTATAATTATATTTACTTTTACACGCCATATGTACATGTTTTTTAAAATTCATGCAAAAGCAAATAAATGAGAAATATTTTACTATCAATAATTTTCATTATATAAATCACAGTAATAATAATTATATCTATGCAAACCAAAATCCTAGTAATAATTTATACTATCAAATCAAGCACGGTCGATGCATAATAACCATGCATACTTAACGCCTTCTTCTTGTATAGTCATATCCATCATGAACTCTAAATATTTGAAGAATTATTTCATTACATTGCTGTTTGCAATTATTAGAATTTTTATAGATGTGATTTCAATTAATTATTAGTAAAGAAAACCAAGGTTTGAGTGTTCTAAAAGATTTAATTAGAATTAGAATTAGAAGTATTTGCCAAATAATATTTTTAGCAAATTTACCAAAACCCTTCTTCATTGAGTGATCACAAAAACATGAGATTGGAATTATGAAAATGAAATAAAAGAATGGATAAGTATACATATGGTAATCTACTAAAAAGTTAAGTGCAGATTTTACAATACTGTCTCGCAGTGAAATAGTGTATAAATTAAAAATAAGAGCAACTCATATAAATCTTTACCTTAATTTAATCATTTTCAAGGATTCTCATTTTAGAACTATGCATGTGCACACATATACTCGGACGATAAATACGATCTAATGATGTAATGTCAATTTCTTCAAATTAAGTTTTCCTGTTATTTTATCAAAATGTATATATTTTTACTTGTAGTATCTTAAGGCAGATATATACCAACATCATTGAAAATAAAGACGAAACAAATTCATTTTTCATTTCTTCGGTATGATGATAAATAATATAACAAAATTAACACCAAACCAAGAAAAACTAAACAATATCTTTCACAAGCGAATTTTAAAACATAGATCAAATAAATGATGACTGAAAATTTTGATACACCTCAAGTTAGTTAATTTTATGCTACAGGAGTCCAGCTAGATTTTAAAGAATTGTACCTTAATGTGATTTTTTTTTAGTTTAAAAATCTTGAAGTTGAGTTTTAAAGTCTGACTTTAAAAAAATCTAACACTACACCTATATAATTAATATATAAAACTTAGTATCAATTAATATCACTAACTATTATTCTAATTTCACTACACACAATATCAATTTTAACCCGGATTTCATTCTCTATCTTCTTTTAAAATAGTAACAATCGTCTAGTCATTACAATCACATCTAATCATTATAACTATACTTAACAAACTATAAAAACTTGTGTTCTTCAAATATCACTTTTATATATACTCACTATCACTTTTATGCATGCAAACTGTTACTGTAACGTATTTATTTAAATAGTGATAGTTGATATCATATATAATAGTGATAATATGTTTACACAACAGTGACTTGAAAGAAAAAAATTCATATAAACTCAGTTTCACGTTAAATTTCAAATATTACTTAGATTTTAAAAATCGATTTTTAGAAGTAACAAACCCAATAAGAACACTACTTAAAATTTATTGTGCAAGAGAAGGAATAAAAAGGGTTAAAAATAAATACCCGAGAAGAAGCCATAGCCCTTTCCAGAAGCAGACGAGCACAATCCTCTACCCTTGAATCAGGGCGTCGGATACTAATAATCTTTCTTTCGATCATTTTTCTGCGTGCTAATTGGGATTTCTCCACCTTAACAGGAACTCTTCTTTGAATTTTGTGTTTAGATTCGAAAAAATTAAATATTAAAAGACGCAACTTCGCGCAGTTATTGGGCTAGAATTGGTCAAGCCCTGAATAAATTTTTAAATACTAATTAATTCAATTCAATTAAGAAAAAAAACTGCAAAAATATAAATGTTAGAGAATGTGATGGTGAGAATATTCTAGAATAGATTCAATTCAAATTATTTTGAATTACTATAAAAATATTTTGTAAAAGTATTGTAAATATCCTGTAATCTCTTTTTTCTGTAAAAGGTTATAAATATTCTGTAAAGTTCCGTAAAAAAACATATTCCTTCTTCTCTCTTTTCACCATCATATATGCACGAAAATAATCATATGTTCCGGTGGGTACAATATAATATACTCACGCGGATGTGATAATGACACATAAACAAATAGTGATAATAATACATATATGCAATAATAAATTATCGCATTCGCGTGGGTATATTATATTGTGTCACGGTCATGAGATAATTTCCACATATATGCAATAATAAAAAGAAATTAACTATTTTCCTAAGACAAATTATTGAGTGAAACTGGTTTATACATAAATCACTGAAGAATATTAGTTGTTTTCATTGTATAAGATGTGTTTAATCAAAGCCGCTCACTATATATTTATTCAACTCAACTGATAAGTGTGAGCTAACATTTAATCAAATTGGTGATGATGAGTTTGTGAAGATGTTTATGAGTTAACAGAATTCAGTCTAATACTAAAAGTTGAGACAGCATATTTTTCTATCCCTACAACCTTTGGTCACTAGATGAAATATACTTACACTTGATTGAAGATAATGAAAGGTGGTTGGCTTTTCAATGAGTCCACCCTCCTTTTTACTCCAAAGTTCTTTATTTTAAAATATTTTTAGTCAATATTAACAAATTCTAGTGCGTGGAGTTTGTGGATGTAGGTAAACAAACAATTTTTTCGGTCAAATTGAATAATGCATTTTATTGTTCTTTGAAATTGCATATACAGGAACGATCTGTATGTGTATAAGTTAGAGCCATAGTTTACTTCCATGTTTTATTGCTGATCGTCTAAAAATCAACAACTTGTTGAATTAAACATACATATATATTTTCCATAATTTAATACTATTCCATTAACCAAGTTTTTTATTTTGTTAATTATAATCAGCACCGCATTTCATAGGTTTATGTTTGATTTTTTTATAATTCTTTAAACAAACACTGGTTAAACTCAATAATTAGCATTGAGAATAAAAAATGTTGTGGTTTCATATGCTATCTTTTTATTTTTTTTTTCCTTAAATGAGTGTAAATATATGTTTGTTTATAAAGTGAACACAATTTTAGATTTGTTTTACAAATATCAGTTCTTTAATTTATATCAACACACTTCCTCAATTCATGGGGAACAATTTTTTACTCACGGTTAAGAAAAATTCTCTACAACATCCAGTAATTTATATATATTTAAAAATTCTATTAAAGTATTCCAGAATACTCTAAGTTTATTATTCAAGAGAGAGTCCTACATAAATTAAATTATAAAATTTAATATCAATAATAAAAATTATATGATTTTTTTATACAATTATTAAAATATATGATTTATTTTAGATAACAATATAAATGTAAACTTCAGTGTGACACGGTTGGAAGGGAGATTAAATTTTTGGGGCAAAAATATTCAAAATTTGACATCACCTAAAAGAAAAATTATTCACTACGCATACACTCAAATGCATATCATGCACTTCAATTTTGATTTTTTTAATATACACACAAATATACCAAACAATGTTTTTTTTTTCTTTTTTTTTTTTTGCAATTGGTGTATTTCTGATTTTTCTTGAAATATCACTGATACTTTTTGAAATATTTTTTTAAAATCCAAATACATATCATACACTCAAATCAAAGAACTACTCTTCATTCACCCTATAAATCTACACTGCGAGAAAGCCTCCCCTTTCAACAATATGGTTCAAGATTGAAATTGTCAATAGCACGTATACACACAGAAGTAAAATTCAATATTATAGTGATAATCAAACTCATAAATCCAAAATATACTCCCACACATTAACAAAACGATAATAATAATTCGAGTAGTGTGAAATTCCTCAAATAACCTTATCATTTTCACTGAATCTAAAAAAAGATTATTTTGACGTACGACAAAACAATAATAATAAACTTCATTTAATAAACATGTTTACATTATAAAATAAGAACATTTTAAACAATTTACACTCTTCTAATAATTTTTTTACTATAAATTGGACTAATCAAAAGAAAATATGACTATTTTTATTGGGCGAAAAGAGTAGTATTTATATACGGAAAATTTAAAAGCATATGTACATTGGTCTAAACGCTAGTTGCCTAGTTGGCAACCAATTAAAGAAGCTTACAAATTATCCTCAAAAATCATCATCTACAATATTTCATCATCCTGTTGTGGATATATAGAACCATCCTCAATGGGGAGAGAAGGCGGTGTGCCGGGAGGGATACAAGCTGCACCGTTCTCACCAGCAATTATACACAGCGCCTCGGCTTCTCTTAGGGTAGAATCGAGGTCGATGTGGCCACTCAGCTCGTTGATGAATTTCAGGAGCGTGTCGAAATCCATACGCTCCCCGATTATCTTGTTACGGTGTCTCTTGAGGATAGCAACACATACGTAAAGGTGTAGATGCTCACTCGAATAGTGGGTCCACAATACTTCCCACATACGCATTGTCTTATCGTATTCAAATTCCCTATAAGATATAGGGTGGTCATTGAATGAGCTATACTGATTAAGGGACCATAATTCGGATTTAAACAAACAAAAAAAAAAAATACTTGCCTCTTGAATTGTATCAAGATCCATCGGAAACAAAAGAAATAGTTCAAGCAATCATTCTGCATAAAATAGTTGTGCAATGGTGCATCTAACAACTCGACCAGCTGCATTGCACGGTATGGGAAGATATTGATTAGATATGTAAAAAATAGGGATATCATTTTTGGTCTCAAAAGTTTCACCATTTTCCAGTTCACTTTCACTATCAAACTTTGTAGTTGGTCCTGAAAGTACACTTGTATTCCATTTTTTTTTTTTTTTTTGACAGATGTATTCCCATATTTTAGTCCCACGGCGGAAATATGGGTGTAAAAATGGACTTTAAGGAGCAAACTTGATAGTGAGTGCAGTGGAATGGGGGACAAAAATAAAAAAAGGGTCAAGTTTTTTAAGAACAAAAATGATATTATCCCTAAAAAAATGTAGCTCAAGTTTTAACATTTGGATATTAGGAGGAGGGAGAGAGAGAACCTTTGACAGTGCAAAGAGTTGCGAGTGCATCCCACTTTGGTCACGATTGAAATTAGGTCCAAGACGCTCCATAAGGTATACAAAGCACCAAAAGGACTGGGATTCATCTCTCATTACATACAGGATTGGGGATAGAAGATCACTCATACCCTAAAACACACTCAAATCAGCAGAAGATGAGAAACAACTATGCAGGAGATGCAAATATTTTGACAAAACTTGCACATTTAATCAGAGGGTAAAAGCTAACTACCTGACAGTACCCTAGATCAAAGTTGTAAAACGAGTACGTCAACAGTATGTCTCGCATCAGACACACATAAGGATTTTCGTCCCCATCGTAGAATGACAGTGACCTGTCGGTCCTCACCTTGAAAAGAAGATTAAAAAAAAGTTGTTTGATAAGAATACTGCTACTGACTCTCTCTCTCTCTCTATATATATATATATCTCTCGAGAGAGAGAGAGATAGAAAGATAGGAAGGTGCAAGTAAACCCTACCACATCCTTGTCGATAAGGCCTTTCCTCTCTCGAAATTTCGTGAACCGTTTTGCCTGCTCTGGAGAAATGCTCTGAGAAAGTAAACCAATTAGAACTTCTAATCTCGTAGAACTAAATCAAGAAAGATGTATTCTTAATGAAATATATATAGCTCAATTTAAGTATCTATCACTAAAATAGTATAGATTTACAAGAATGTGAATTGCGTCATTATTATTTCAGGCATGATAATTTTTATTGCTTTTGCGTGGGATCCTGGCTCATGGAACATTTTCCATGAGTTTAGATCTCTAATAAGCCTTCAAAATTAGTCGAGAAAATAAGTTTTCTACCATGAAGTCACTCCCTTCAAAGACATTACCATGTAAGAAGCATAATTAAATTACTATATGTCAGAAGATATTCAAAAGTTCAAGATCTCCAGAAGTTGTCCTGATTTTGATTACTGTGTGAATTTTATCCACAAATGGCCGCCAACAAATTGAGCAACTAAAGGGTGCATAAGTGAATGATCAAGTAATAGTTCACTACAAGGTTATTATGACATACAGCCCAGAGTGAGACTCAACAACCTTAATTATTACAACTGGCTTTCAGAAAAATGCTTTTAGATTATTCATATTAAACCTACTTTTGGGAAGTATTGGCCATAAAAAGCAGTACACTTGAGTTTAACTTCATCTAACGTCATACTAAGCTACGGGCAAGATCAGACTATAAACATAAAGTGCACGCAATAGATAATGTATTAAGAAGAGGAAAATGGAACAAGGGCACATAAGGAAAAATTAGTGAATCAATCATGTGTTGAATATCGAAATATAAGAAAAGGACATTAAAATAGCATTGTCATTTCTATAATTAAGATTAGACTGGTCATATGGATCTAAGTTAGAAACATAATGAACATATCATAAAGAAAATTCATTTTAGAAACAAACCCTACAAATGAACCAATTATAACAAATTTATAATTCACGCATTTAAAATGACAAACCTGCCATTGCCTTTTGATTGTTTCATACTCTGACTTTTTTACTGACATGAGGTACTCTCTCTCTGCATATGTTGAATCATAAGCATGATATCCTAGCAAGAATGCCCAAACCTGCAAAATAGAAATAAATTTCACAACACTGGAAAATAGCAAAATATGTCAATTCACAAACTTCTAGATTGATCAAGTATAAAAAGATTCTTCTTCCACTAAGCAGACCTCTTTCCGCAAATCGTGCTCTACGCCTCCATAGAAGATTCTCTTTAGTAATGCTTTTGAATCCATTACTCGCCCTTCTGCATCCAAGAAGGTAGCCCACTGCAAGTAAAGATTTAACTAAGATGAAATAAAAAATAAACAGTTTAAGAAATCACATTAGGTAAACTCAATACAGATATTTGCATTCCATACCAAGAAAAACAATATGTGTATGTACCTGCCATTTCCACACATTATTAAACTAGAATTATTAGAGCACAGAGCCAAATTAATGATTGAAGACTGAAACATGGGTAAGATTCATCTTCATGTGCCAAATGATCCTTCGTGTTAAAGAACAGTGACTGAAGAACGTCATTCCAAAATAACACAGTGTTTCTTGAAAGATTTGTGATAAAATCAGTCCTTATGTGCAAAGGAATTTTCATGTATTATACACAAGAAGAATTTACTATGACATCCGCATCCTTCTTAGATTCCACTTCCTTATAAAAATTCTAGCGCATAGAAGTCAAAACAAATTTTCAAATGTGGAAACCACATATACATATATCTATATAGTAATAATATCTATAATAGTAGTGTCGTACATAAAGGGATATGCTAGAGAATCTATTATGAAGTAACTACTGTGTCACCAACATCAATCATATTAAGCTCTTCAAATATGTAAAATGGTAAAACCAATAGTATGATAAATAAATTAGAGGGAAATATGGAGAACCACGTATTTTCTATGTAGAATAGACCTAAAAAAGTAGCACATTTAAATCTGCATCAGGTAGCAAATAGGTTTACCTCTTCTTGCCCCAATGGTGGCTGACGTGGTTTTCCCCATACTAGTGATAATTTATCAACCTGCCAGTGGAGGAAGAGATATTAATAAAATTCAACATACGTCATCAGCGCAAGAGCGGGAGGAAGAATGTTGATTACTGCTGGATGAACATACATGACTCAACATTAAAGGTTAGAAACTATAGTTCAATAAGTTTCTGGAATATATTTTTCATTATGTATTTTTTAAAAGGTAGTTTCTGCTCGTAAAAGATATGATCAACAGGCAATGCAAAACTAACAATAGCTTGATACTCCTGAGAAAAGACATAACAACCTTCCATATACTATCTGACGAAAAAAATTGTGACGGAAACAAAAACCCACTTGGATTTGAAAATCTGGATAAATAGTAAAAATGTGTGTCTGTTTTGGGATTTTGTAAGGAATGGTTTTTGCTGAGATGCCACATCAATCATGGAAAAGTAGGAAGATTATAAGAAAGTATCATAAAAAGTTTTGAGGTAGTATTAGGTTAAGATTGCAGTAGGACTTTGAAATTTGACTATCAAACCCAAAAAGAACATACTTTGAGATTTCAAAATCCCGAATCCAAGTTGGGACGATCCAAAAAAGGCGTACTTTTAGTTCACTAGCAAGGTGAAGGGAATGATAAATGGAGAAATTACTCCATCCATCTCAAAAAAGGAGTTCTGTTTCTAAAACATTTTCGTCAAAAAATAAAAAAAGAGCCATGCTTGAAAAGTCCAAGATTCCTCTTTATAAGTGAAATTTCACTTAAAAGGAATCTTTGACTTATCAATGAGGGCCTTATTTTGGGGAAAAAAATGTATTAGAAACACGACTGTTTTTAAGACGGATGGAGTACATTGATTGAAAAACAAAGGGGGATGTAGTATAGCTAGATATTTCATATCATAAATGAATATAGTGTAACTAATGCCATGAAATAAAATAAGCGGACAACATTTTCTGTTTAAGACAGGGTGATACGGGCAACATACAGAAGAGTGGAGATACTGCAAAATATCAAAATAGCTCCTTCATATACCTCCTTATAATTGACTAGCTCAAAATTTCCCACATTGGTGGTGGCTTCTTCAACAAGAATTACTTTCCTAGGTGAGGTGTTCTGTGAAGGGACAAAGCCCCAAATGAGCAGTCCTTGAAAAGATGTTTTAAGCAAAACTAAAAAATAATATGTTGAAAATGAAAACAAACTTGCAGTGAAATTTTGACATCGAACTTGACAGGAAACGCATCAAAAAATTCTTACCCAGGACCACTTGTAGACTTGCCAAGAGCCATGAAAATTCCAAAAGGTGGACTTTCTCCCCCCCCCCCAAACACAAACACACAAAAAGCAATAATACTGTCTACAATCACAACAAACCTAATTGAAGGAAATTCTTGAAGATACTCATTAACGTGTCTAGCAAACGATAAGGCACATGATAAATAGAAGTCCACAATAGTGTAATTTCTACGAACAGGAAAGAGATACATAAATGTAAATATTATTACCTCTACTGGATCAGACACTACAGAAACCTCATCCGGAACCTTTGAAGGCTCGTTTGATGTTGTCGGGAGGTGATGTGCAGGTGTCATATCACTATCCTTCCTCCCCTCAATGGGAGTAAATCCATCAAGCTGGCTTTCTCGGAAGAGTTGGGAAGTTGTTTCACGAGCAAATCTGGTAACAAGTGAAAATTTCTCCAATACTTGAATTGAAAGATCGCGGGCAGGATCATGATGCTTTGCCCTCCTACCATTTTGCTGAAAAGTAGAGCTTTTATCTGCCTCTTGATCAGCAAAAGTGGGGGATGCATTCTTAGGAGAAGGAGATGTAACAGGAACAGCCCTAGGAAGCTCCAAGGAAGACAGGGTTCTCTGCACAAATAAAACAATTAATTTTAGTAGATTGGTCTATTCGTAGAAGATTGATAGTGTATTGGAAATTGTGGTAAAGTAGGGGAAGAGTGTGTAAAGTAAAAAGGAAAAAAATAGAAATGTGTGGTAGATGATTGATAGTGTATTAAAAATTGTATTTGAAAAAAGTAAAATAAGTATATTATAGGTATTATAGACTATAATTTTACAGGATCTGAAATCCTATTTGAAAATCTGGATAAAATAAACACGAATTTGGATCCGAAATAGTGGGTTCAGAAGCTGTAGACAAACATAGCCTTATAGCCAATTAAGCAACCAAATTGTCTGCATACCTGGAGAGGGTTTTGAAAATCATTCACAAGAAATACATTGGCATCTTCTGCTGACCTGGAAATAAGAGATCAGGTAAGCCACAGATGAGAATTATAAATAATTATCTAAACAAATGCTTGTTAAATGTTATATCAACAATATCAAGGTCGAAACATATTAAAACCCCTATTCTCCATGCAGCATAAAGCCAAATCCCATAAACTCCCAAAACTTAAATGAGGGAAACCATGATCTAATCAAGTTCCATTCTCATCCTTTGATATACTTATTAATTACATTTGTTGGATAACTAGAGCAGTTAGCAGCAAACTACTTCCCAATACTACAACAATTTATGGGCACCATTCTAGCAAACATCATCATGAGATGAGACTACAACAGAATATGAGGACCATCCTTTATGTCAAATGATAATCCTGCACAACTATTAGGAAAGTAGGCAGTTTGCTCATTTTAATTTATCCTAAAACTACAAAAGTAGGAAAGCAAGTGACATACTGACATGTTATACATACAATTCTCCATTTTCATGTTTGTTATCATTCCATAAATCCAAATGCATAATTATGATGACATATATCTTTTCTCCATTTCCTATAGAAATACAGATTAAACTTCAATACATATGTGTATATGTGTGCTCGCGCATTTAAGAATCCAGCACTTCTAGGAAAAAGTTTTTAGGAAGCATGATAGTTTCCAGAAGAGGTTCACGCAGCAAATTCATAGAATGCTCAATATGCCAATTGATAGTTATTTCCGAAACAAGAGAAAGCATGAATATGGACATATTATATTTTTAAATCTGACTCTTACTCTATTCTTTTACAACTAAGGTTTCTATTTTCTTTTCAATACTTTCCAGGATGGGTCCGGTGGGATACTCAATTCTTTTATAGATGAACGCAAGGAGAGGAAATATAGAAATTATGAATGCTTGTATATCCATATGGCGAACTTGTAAACTACGCAAAAACATTACAGTAACCCTTTTGATGATTAATAAGATATAATGTAAAACAATTCAAAGTGCCTCACATGGTAGTAGTAATGAGCTGCTCTTGGCATTCAAATCAGATGAAACACAATTTGATTGCTTTATGACAGAAAAATAACTATTACACAAAAGAAGTTATATAAGGAAAGAATGCTGACACTTGGCAAACCATACCTGACAAGAACAACATGTTGCTTGATGGTGGCAAGAAATTCACGGACTCCTCCATTGTAGAAATAAAGTGGAGGGAAAGCAAGTCCTGAAGTAATACAAAGAATTAACTATTTCAGTATCCCATCCGTATAGGAAACATTGAATGAACAAATATGGTCATGGAAAAAAAGTAAGTAATCACAGCAGAAATCATGGTTTTATTGATAAATCTTACTTCCTATTTTATCAAATGTATGTCAAATGCAACACAAATCATTCAAAAACTTCGATTTTATCCATCTGCCTGCAGCAGTAAACCGTTTATTCTTTTTCCTTTCAGGCTGTTCAATAAAATCAACAGTGTCTTTCATATTATATTTCCCATTTTTGGGAAGCCAAGAATATACTCAAAACTAAGGGGCAGTGGCCAGAAAAATGCATATTTACATTCTTTAATGGTTTACTGAGTGTTAAGTCACTTTGTAACTACTTAAACTTCCACAGTATCATTATATTGCTTCAAAAGCAGAGTTTGACACTTAGAAACAATCAAGGTTGTTAAAAGCGATAAGCGCACTCAAAGCGCAAAGACCCTCTAATGCTTTAAGCGCAAAGCGCAAAAAAAAAGCGCGCTTCACTGAAGTGGTGCATACCATTCTAAAAACATTATACATGTTAAATAACATAATATTATAGGCACTTAGCAATCCATTTAGTATGTACATGAGACAAAGTGAGAAACATTAAAGCTTGTCATTAGCTATTTCTTAATTCACAATGATCAATAACAATATTAAGTTTCTAATTCATGCAAAAATCATTGATCGTGCTGAGCCTGATCACCGATTACACATATTCATTCTCTAGTTACTTGCATCCCACAACTTCTCTGAGAAGATAACTTATTTGCGTCAATAACTGCCCTAGATATTTTTATTTTTGAGTGTTATTAATTAAATAGGCACTTGGGCTTAGTAAATAGCTGGGCTTTTTACTTATTCTAATGGGCTTATTAATTAAAACCTAACCCTAGCTTTATTTTTAAGAAAAAACTGCCGCCCAGATCTCATTTCACTAAAGCAACAGTTTTGACCGATTCTTTCTTCAGAGAATAGCGCAAAAAGCGGCCCAAAGCGCGCGCTTGATTGAAACCGCCTCGCTTGGCCAAGTGAGAAGCGGTAACATGTAATCACGCCTCGCTTTGAGCGCTTAAGCGCTGAAGCGCTCGCTTTTAACAACCTTTGAAACAATACCTTTTGTAGCATTAGGAATATAATGTAAATACCAACAGTGATAGATAGATCCCCCATAAGTGTTACTAATTCTCATGATAATATCAAGACTTTTATACTTCATTAAAGTCATAAACCCCAAAATTGTACTCCTTCAGTCAAGAATTTTCATGTGCTTATATTAACAAATTGTCACTACTAAATAAGATAATACAAATATGAGGTTACAATTTATTTGACTGATGGAACATACTGAAATTGAAGATAACAGAGATATTACTAGCTCACACAATGAATACCTGATGACATGACTACAATGATATATTGCCATCCCAGTGTTGGAGTGTGTCTGCGTATTGAGCGTATGTCTGCAAACGGAACAGCCCTAATAGTATAAAGACTTTTATCTGCATCAAAAAATCAAAATGCAAACAATAAATTTATGCTGTCAGGAACGATATTTCATCACATAAAACAAATTAAAGTAACTACTGATCTACATGCTCTACCTTTCTCAGACAACCTTGCATTCGAACTTTGCCCTTTGTAGGGAATCCATGTCTACATTATAAGGAAAAAGAAAAGTTAATTTCAATTTTTATGACTGGAGTGCACTGATTATCAGTGTTACCCATCTCAAATGAAATACTCACACTTAATTAGATTAAGAAGTTGAATGATAATAATAAAAAATGAACTAGTAATGCCATAAATAAAAGTAGACAAGAAGACTTAGAAGAACATAAACATTTAATGGTGCCTTCCCATCCTATTATTAACTAATTTCTTGGAAGTTAAAGAAACCATTAATTATGCACGAGACATATTGGATTTCCACAATATAAAACTAGGAGTAGGTCTTGAGTGAGACTATCTCGCGGTGATACAGAATATAAGAGAATATAAGTTGTGCACGGCGCATTAACACTTTGGAAGGGATGGTGGTAATTTGTGTTAGTTTGTGAACCGTCTCACCGTTTCACACAATTGCTGTTTTAGATACTCTTCCATAGGATACTCTATAACTCACAAACACAAACACAAAAAAAGATAAAAAAAATAAATATATATATATATATACTTCAGAGTTCTGACCAACAAAACCAATTTTTATTCTACAAGTGAAATTCAAGAAAAGAAATCAAGATTTCTTGTCCAAATAAAAAGAAAAGCAAAGTACCATGAAAAGAGCATTTCCTTGCTTGATTAACTTCAATCGACCACCAATTCTCTCGGAAGCGAACTGAGTGGGATGTATTGTCACATTATCCTTGGTATACACAATCTCCGCACCCTCCGGAGGCTCGCTGGATAAGCTCCGTCTAATACTACTATCACTTCGGATCATGCTTACAGTGCCCTAATTGCAATCATTTCGAACAGAATATAAGAAAATCCGAAACAAATTCCAATCACACACAAATTAAATAAAAAAAACAATTGAAAAACCAATTCAGCTCCTGCACTAATGATCAAATAACCGATCCTTACGAAAATAACGAGCGACTTAAGTAAAAAACAGGCCGATAGCATCTGAATATCAAATTGATTACCTGTTGAACCGACGCGGCGTAATCGGCATCATCGGATAGATCATGCATTTCAGGTTCGTGCATCGCTATTAAGTATGTCTACGAATGTGGAAGGAACGAAAGGGATCGCGTGTGGTTTCTTGGAGACGAAGGAGAAGAGATGGTGATTTTTTATATTATTTGAGTACAGAGAGAAAAAAAAAATATAATAAAAAGGGGGTGGGGTGGGTGGGTTGGCGGGTTTTGGCATCATCTAAATTGACCCGAGAAGGTTCGCTTCCAAGTTCCAGACGAATCACGCGGGTCACCGGGTCCAGCTAAACTTAACTAGTAAGCTTAGCAGAGCAACCGACTAACGAAATCTATTTAAGTTGGATTAGGTATATTATTGTTACTTCACTACAGTTTTATTTTTTCTTTTCACACTTCATTTTCCTTTAAATAATTTTAAATTATATCTTATTCTATTAATAATTACAAAAAAAAAAATATCTTTATTCTATCTCATTCACTTAAATTAAATAATATGTTATTACCAAAAAATTATTTTATCCATTTAAATACTACAAATTAAATTTCATAATAAAAATCAAATGGAAAAAAAAATTGTGACGGATGAAATATTAGTGAATTGCATTAAAATATTGGAGAATTGAATTATAAATAATTAGTATGAATATCACTCACATAGTACTTTATCATTGAAGTAATTTTGCACTAAATTATATGATAGTATTACTACTGATAAAAAAATAGTATTACTACTATTATTAGAATTATGGTTCAATTGCATGTTAGCTCACAATTTTTTTTTTCAAATTTTAATTTAATTTAAACTTTTGAATTTTAGTAAAAATCTCAGGTGGCGCTTAGTTTGGGAATTCTTTAATAGGAATAGAAATGAGAACAAATATATGATAATTATAGTGGTTAAAGAGAATAGAAGATGATTCTCCCTACTATTTTTTTTTTCTACATAAGGTAATCATTACCGTATTTGATTAATCATCCTCGATCATTCTATCGTGCCATTTATTTTTCCAAGATTAGAGTACAACACTAGTAATGAATCCCCTAGAGACAATAATTCATTCAACACATCTAAGGGCAAAGAAGAAAAATTATTTTCCATTCTCATTATCATTGAAGATTTTGAAACAAGCGTCCCCTCAATATTTTTTACAATTTAAACACTTAATAGTGAAATACTTGAATATACGAGATTGTGTGCAAATAGAATAGCAATTGAGACCAAAATCATATAGAATTGAATACTTTTAGTATTATAAAGACACAATTTTGATGGCGGTCATAACAGCTAAATGGATTGGAAAGTAGGCAGAGAGATGTATACCTTAGGTCATGGTCTCTTTCGGCCCGCAAAACTGGGATTTGAGATTTGGTTTCTCCATCCATTCATTTTTTGGTTTTACAAATCCAATTCTTTGTTCATATATACATCAATCTCTATTATACATCTACGTATCTAAAATAATCACATCACTACTTTTAACTCATTTGTTCATTCTCTCTTCTACTTTTTTTTTTTTTACATTTACTCATTCTCTCTCCTATTTTTCTTATATTTAATTATTATTTTACTTACTAACAACAATAAAGTAACATATCATCATCACTCAAAAGTATTAATTTGAAATAAAGTTGCATTCACCATTACTCCCTCATCTCAAACTATAATTTTCACTTTATTTCTGCATCCACTTTATTTCTCCATTTGAATTTGTCAAATCCAACTCGAGTTGAAAGAGAACATTGCGTAAGTTATCTTCAATTTAATAGGCAATGACAACATAGTATCTTCTATCTTTATCTTATGGATTCTCTTTTTCCACCAAACAACCATTTTAAAATTATCTGACTTTCACTACATCTTATCAAATACTCATAAATAAATACATATCTTAGACTCTTTTGTACTAAATAATCTCCCAAATTTTATTTTTTTATTTTCTACCCATTATCTCATCTAACATATCAAACATGCCCTATAGTTAAGCATCATAGTCATTTTGTTAAGAATACGTCAACAAACCACATTAAATGAATCATATGTAACGAGATTTCTGATGAAAACATTGACATGAAATTTAAACTTGTGGCTTTAGAAGAAAATGTACATAGGGAGTTTAAACTCTTAACATAAAATTTTGGTGTAAATTGCAAAAATCCCTCGAAATTTATCTAAATTATTAAAAGAACTTCATGGTTTGAATAAGTACCAAATACCCATTTAAAAACCCAAAAATTTATTTGGTTGATCGAGAAATGAAAATTCATTTATTTATTTTGTACTATTCATATTTGCATCGATTGCTATTAAATTTTACATGACTCGCCAGCCAAACAAATTTTTTAATCTTTTTAGGAGGTATATTGTAAATTTGTAATTTATGAAATCCACATAATTCTTTTTAATAATTTTGAAAAATCTTAAATAAGATTTTAGTAATTTACCCTTAAATCTTTTGGTCACTTGCCCTACCAACTAGTGTTAGCGATTAGAGTAATGATTGCTTGTAATTAACGTGATTATATTTAGAGTTTAATTCGATACAATTGCATGCAATTTCTATCCATTTCAAACCTAATTGCATTTGATTTGTGATTGTGTATATTTGTGAGACTTTGCAGAAGTTCAGATATGAAAACTGATTATGTTACCTTTGTGAACAATAAGCGGAAACGCTAAAAAGATGGAGAAGTAAATGTGCTCGAGCACACGAGATGCTCAACTCGAGCAACAGGTTAGAGTTGGAAATTTGAAAGTTTGGGCTCCAACCAAGTTGAGCACAAATCATCCAGGTCAACTGATGGAGACGGGATCGTGATAACGATCTGGGATTATTATATGAAGATTTGGAGAATCAAGAAGATGATATTTTATTTGTTATTTGATTTAATTAGATTAGATTTGGTTTATTTATATTCAGTTATTATATTTCTTTTCCTCTAAGTTATTTAGTATTATAAATAGGAGTCTCGAGATTATTGTAATTCAGTTGTTGATGAATTTAAAATATAATGGGTCTTATCCCCTTCTGTGTGTTTTAATTGTTGTTCTTTGATAAGTCGAGTTTAGCATGTAAATTTTGTGTTCATCATAATATATTATGTATTTTATTTTGTTATTATCTCATAATTATCTGAATTACAATATTTTGGTCTCGTTTACTTTAATCCTATATTTTCAATAAAATTTCAGGTTATCTTACCATTATTTCTTTACAAAGTTTGAGACGAGTCAAATTGTGATATTTTAGTGGGTGTAAATGGATTGAGCTGAGGTAAATGTGAAGTCCTGCGTGGAGGTTTTAGTTCTGAATTGTGCAGATGTTACACATGAAGACTGAAATATTGGGATTATCTTCTAATGTGCCGGGAGAGAAGTTAGCTAATCCCCAAAATTTTGCAAAGATTTAATGGCACTTAATGATAATTAAGTGGGATTGCTTTTATGTGGGGAAAGTTGGACTTGTTGAAAAGGGAATAGAGAGAAAGGAGACATTGCCAAGAAAGATGAAGATACATGCATGAAGATGGGGAAGATGGATGCATGGGATTTCCATGCACTCAAGCAGCGTGTATAATCTCTATCGGTATCATATAGGAGAATTTTTACGTATTTTTATTGCTTTGTTTTATAGTCATGTCTAGCAGCTAAATTTTCATTCTAGTTTGAGGATGTGTGGAACCCTGAGTAATTTAATACTTTTTCATTATGTTGATGATCTTGATTCAATGTAGATGATTAGTGGTTATTTAGGCTTGGAAGATCATCAAACAAGATAATTGAACTAGGATTAATCACTAAATTGAAACAAGTTAGGGTTGAGAATCGAAATTGCAAGAGTTTGGACTTGTTTTTTAATAAATGAACTTATTTTTTTCTTCTCACGAAGGGATATTTATAGGGTACAAGCAAGCATGAGGTGTCACCTCCTTAGTCATCCTAATTTACACATTTGACAAGTGTTTAGACACTTGTTTTAGTCCTAAGCTATTACATGTTGCACAATGACAAGTGTTAAGACACTTGATTGTTCCTAATGTAATGCCTAATTAGTGGGATTCTTGATGATCCTCCGAGGTGTCATGTTGCTCGTCTGTCGCCCTTTTGGTTCATCCTTGAATCTTCTTATTAGTGCTGCTCGCTTGTCTTTATTCCTTTGTGACCAACTGCTCCCCTGACCAGTTGCTCCTCTGACCAGCTGGTCATTTTGTCTAGCTTTGTTGTTGGGAAAATGTATAAGACTTAAGTTTTGATTAGATGCCAAAATGTTCCTCCTAAGTTGATTTGTAAGTAAATTATTCAGTAGAGTTCGTGCTTAGTTAATCAGTTCAACTGTTAAGGAACTGAAGTACAGTTAGTAATTTATAGAGTGTATTTAAGAATGAAGTCTGCTGAAGTCAAAGTCCGCTGAAGATGAAGTCCGCTGAAGACAAGTGATCTGAGAAGAAGTCTAAGTCTTAGCATTCTCACTAAGACTAAAACCATCAGGAGAGGACCAAGATCCACTGATGAGAACTAACAAAGCACATTCAATGTTAAACATATTAAAGTTTGTTAGTTAATCTGGTTGGAACAAGGCAAAACGAATTACAATGAAGCTTACAATAAATGAAGGAATAAGAAGGTTCTCTCAGAGGAGTTCCACCTTAAAATAAGACAAGAATCTGGGCATACAGACTAAAGGTCCAATGAGAAGATGACACGTCAGTGTACTTTACTAACAGCCGACCTGCTCTGGACTGACAAGTACCAAAAGTCTTTCCCTAGCTATCTACATAAAGTTGGTGAACAGGCATGGTCTTTCAGCCGTTTCTTGACAAGACTTAAAGCTTCAAATAGAGCCGTTTGAGCCAATCAGATACAAGAAGACTTACTTGAGAAGATTCAAATCTAACGGGAAGATTTTCAAGGAAGCCTATAAATACAGAAGGACGTGCACATTTCTAAGCATGAGAAACCCACAAGATCAAAGCTATCTCTACATTCATAACAACTAGAAGCACTCGAAATTACCTTTGTTTTCCCAAGTGTTTCACATTTGTAGAGAGCCTAACAAACCTTATGTAACCAAACTTAAAAGCTACATCCAAATCTTAGAAAGAGATAATCCAATCCTAAGCCTTGAGCTAAACTTGTAAAGGATTATCTCAAAATAGTTGGAACCAAAACCCTACTCAAAACCCTACTCAGTGTTTAGGTTGAGAGCTAGTGTTAAGTGGTGTTAGTAAGCTGATTGTTGTATCAGTCTGAAAGCTGGTTTGTTTTGGGAACTAGGACCTGGAATTTCCTAGTGATCAATCATCCTAAGAGAGGATTACTTGATCAGTGCACCTTGGCACTATAACACAAGGAATTCCAAGTGAAAGGAATTCTCCAGTTTGATCAGGACAGTGGACGTAGGAGATTCATCTTTGAACCACTTTATATCTTGTGTACTTATTCCCTGCTATTTCCTAAGTGTGTGTTAATCTCAAAGTTTATCAAAGTAAAACGAGTTTTCTAAGGGCTCACTAATCCGCATCTAAAAGCTAATTAGATAGTAGTTCAACTGAAAGTCTTGAGCTTTCAGTGGAGGTATTATCTCAGTAAGCTTTCACAAAGTAACTCTCAGCAGACCTCAAGTCCACTGACGAGCTACTGTCTTAAGTAACCTGATAAGTTTTATAAGAAGTTTTAATTTGTAATTACAGGTGTATTTCCCCCCCCCCCCCCCCCATACACCTGTTTACTCGTTTCGGGACCAACAATTGGTATCAGAGCAGTGGTTCAAAAGACCATTGTTCTAAGTATACCTTGTGCTTAAAGGTATTTTCAAGGTCACCTGAATTGATCTTTTGATAAACTTGTTTTTATACTATGGCTGACAATGCAGCTAGGGTAGCACCACCAGCAGAGAACAACATGGGAGTTAATCCCTTGAACCATATGTCTCATCACAAGCTTCCACAATTCTCAGTGGAAAACTATGACTTCTGGAAGATCAGAATGAGAGCTCATCTTGCCTGTGTGCATGATGAAATGCTAAGGGTTATTACTAAAGGTCCATTTATTTTTATGACACCTAACCCTAGAACTACAGCTGAAACTATTGCAGATCCTAGAGAAGAGTGGCCCAAGGATGAAGATAACTTCACTGCAGATGAGAGGAGGAGAAACAACCTCAACTTCATAGCCATGAACATTCTCTACACTACCATTCCAGATTCTGTAATGGGAAGAGTGATCCACTGCAAGACTGCAAAGGAACTATGGGACATTCTTGCTCTCATGTGTGAAGGAACTGACAAGATAAATGAGAACAAGCTTTCAGTAGCTGTTCAAAAGTATGAGCAGTTCACCATGGAGCCCACTGAGACTATTGACCAGCTTGATGAGAGGTTCACTGACATCATGAATGAGATAAATTCTCTGGGAAAAGTCTATACCAAAAGGGAGGTTGCCTTAAAGATCCTGGGAGGTCTAACCTCAAGATGGGATGTGTACTCTGTGATGATGCAGAATACCAAAGATCTATCCAGCATGTCTATGCAACAGGTATTCTCTGAACTTAAGGCTTATGAGTTTGATCTGAACAGGAAAAGGGCTCCTGATGAGACCTCAGCTGAGAAGGGAGTTGCCTTCAAAGCTAAGGAGTCTGAGCCAAAATCCCCAAAGCCTCAGAAGAGTACAAAGGCAAGCAAGACTGAGATGCAGGAGGAACTCAGCCTAATGGCTAGAAGCTTTGAACAACTTAACAGCCGGTTTGGCAAGTATAAAAGATTTTACAGGGATAACAGGGAAAGCAGAAGTTATCCACAAAAGACCACCAGAGAAGGAGAGAAAAGCTCATCTGAGCTGGAAAAGAAGAAGGAATACAAGAATTACACCAAGGCTGAAGGATCATCATCAAAGACTAGAGAGTCTACTGAGGAAAAGAATGATGATGCCAACAGGTGTTTCCAGTGCAAGAAGGTTGGGCACTTTCAATATGATTATCCTCAACTGAGCACAAAAGAAAGAAAGGAAAGGCAAGCCAAAAGAGACAGAAGATATGGAGAAAGGAAAGCCATGGTGGCTGAGGATGTTGATGAAAATCTGGAGTCATCTGATGGACTGTTCTCTGACAGCAGTGATGATGACATGTGCCTCATGGTAAGAGAAGAACCAGAGGTACAATCTAAACCATCCATTTCTCTAGAACACACACCTGAGCTAAGCTCAGAGTCAACTGAGAAACTCAATCTTCAGTCCGCTTTGGAACAATTGATGATTGATTTCTCAAGGTTGCAAGAAGCAAGTTTCTGTCTTCAAGATGAAAACAAACAACTCTTGAGTGAAAACTCCAAGTTAATCGAGTCTGGGAATCAAGCAGATCTGAACTCAGCCAAATCTACCATTGGACTGACAAAAGAGGTGGAAACCCTCAGGAGTCAAGAAAATGGTAGAGATCAACTGATAAAAGATCTCAATGAATCTAAGACAAAGTTAACTGAAGAGAATTTAAAATTGGTAAGCCAAATAAAGGATTCTCTCCTGAAAATTGATGTCTTACAAAAATCTGAAGAGACCTTGTTAAAAAGGATTGATGCTCTAAATAAACCCTCTCTTGCCATAGAGGAGATTCAAAATTTTCAAATCAATCCTAATAACAAGTGTGGGATAGGATTTATTCCAAAACCTTCAGAAGGCCCTCTGAGTGTTGCTTCTTCAAGTGGCACAAAGAGAGTTTTTGTTAAGTCTGTGACATTTCAACCACAGACTTTGGATAAAGGAAAAAGACCAGCTGAGATCACACAAAAGAAAAGTCAAACTAAGCCAAAACCAAATGGAAAGGCTCAGGTGACTTATCAAACTAGATCTCAACAGAGGTACTATCAGCCGAGGTCTTCACAGATGAAGCAACCTCAGCTGAGAGCACCCAGGCATGAGCAGTCCTCAAGGAATGACTCATATGGAAGACCTATTCCTTTTGTGCCTAAAAGAAAAGGTCCTTCATACCTTTATCAACAAAGACCAAGGCCAGGTGCACCCAAGCCGAAAAGAAAGAATGTAAAGAAGGATTTTGTTCCTTCAAAGGCTGACACCCATAGAAAGTTTACTCCCAAGGCACCAAGGGAGATAACAATCTATGTAGATGTTTATGGAAGACAAATTAGCCAATCTAAAGTGATTAGAACTGTGAGGCAAATTTGGATTCCGAAAGGTACAGCTAACCTAGTAGGACCCAACACCAAATGGGTACCTAAAGCTTGATTTGTGATTGCAGGGTTCAGTGGACCTCAACAAAGGAGATGCTCTTAAATCTTCAGTCTGGTACTTGGACAGTGGATGTTCTAGGCGCATGACTGACAACAAAGATCTCCTGACAGAATTTGTTGAGAGAGAAGGTCCACAAGTCACCTTTGGTGACAACTCACAAGGAGCCACTAAAGGTTATGGTACTTTAATTATTGGCTCAGTAAGAGTAAGCAATGTATCCTTTGTCAGTGGACTTAAGCATAATCTTCTGTCCATAAGTCAATTATGTGATAAAGGATACAGTGTTGAATTTTCATGTAACCTATGTTTTGTCAAGAATATATCTTCACAACAGGTACTACTAACTGGGTTAAGGAAAGGAAATATCTATCTTGCAGATTGGAAGTCTTGCACACCAAATGCATGTCTTATTGCTAAGAGCTCAACTGACACTAATTGGCTATGGCACAAAAGACTAAGTCATCTGAACTTCAAGATGATGAACAGGATAGCAAGACATGGACTGGTAGAAGGAATGCCAAATGAAGTATACAACAAAGAACATATCTGCAAAGCCTGTCAGGAGGGAAAGCAAGTAAAGGCATCTTTCAAGAGCAAAGTAGCAACCTCTACTGACAGAATACTTCAGCTGTTACATATGGATCTCTTTGGTCCAGTAACCCCTGTAAGTATCAATGGGAGAAAATATACACTTGTTGTTGTTGATGATTTCTCAAGGTACACATGGGTGATATTCCTAGCAAGCAAAAAGGAGACTCAACTGAGGCTGCCAGAGCTCCTGAAGAAAGTTAGCAATGAAAAGAGCCTAAACATTGTAAAGATAAGATCAGATAAGGGCACTGAATTCATTAATTCTATTATATCTGATTATTGCAAAGAACTAGGTATTGCACATGAGACATCAGCTGCAAGAACTCCACAACAAAATGGAGTAGTTGAAAGAAGAAATAGAACTCTCAAGGAGGCAGCAAGGACAATGCTTGCAGAAGCTCAAGTTCCTAAAAGGTTTTGGGCTGAAGCCATCAACACTGCCTGCCACACTCAAAATAGATCAATGGTAACCAAACATCAAGGAAAAACTCCATATGAATTATGGAATGGCAGAAAGCCACAGGTATCCTATTTTCATATTTTTGGTTGCAAGTGTTTCATTCACAACAATGGGAAAACTCAACTGAAAGCTTTTGATAACAAAACTGATGAAGGAATTTTCTTAGGATATTCCCAAATCAGTAGAGCTTTCAGAGTTTACAACTGTAGAACTCTTGTTGTGGAAGAAACGCCTCATGTGGTCTTTGATGAATCTACTTTTGAGTCCAGGAGTACGGAGAATGAGGAGGTAATAAGCAAAATACTAACCAGACTGAGTATCAAGTCTAAAGGCTATCCTGAGAATTGTGTTGACACATACATCCCAACATGGGACAATTTAGAAGATCAACAATTCAAGGAGGTCGCCCAAAGTCAAACCACCCCTCAAAGCTCACCTGAGAGCTCTCCTGAACAAGCAACTGAACTGATGAACACTATCCCAGTTCAAGAGGTAAGTGATGTCAATGAAGATGTGGTCACGGCTGAGACATCCACTGAACCCATCATTCAAGGGGGAACCAATGAGATTACCATTGAGAATGAGAATACCTTGAATGATGACTCAGGACCACAACCCTCTGTTTTATTTCCTGAATTTGATTTTATTCCTATATCTAGTGACTCAACTTCAGAAGAGTTAAACTCTACTGAAGGGCATTAGCCTAGGAGAACATGGCTCTCAGATCACCCTGTTTAGCAAATCCTAGGTGATTCTTCCTCATGAGTCAAAACTAGAAGTTTTCATGGGGAAAATGCTTTGTTTTGTTGTTTCTTATCAAACCAGGAACCAAGTTCCATAGCAGAAGCACTTCAAGATTCCAACTGGATCATTGCCATGCAAGAAGAGCTCAACCAGTTCACAAGGAATCAAGTTTGGGAGTTGGTGGACAGACCATATCACTACAATGTGATAGGAACCAAGTGGGTATTCAAGAACAAGAAGGATGAAAATGATATCATAGTCAGAAACAAAGCCAGACTTGTTGCAAAGGGCTATTCTCAAGTTGAAGGATTTGACTATGATGAAACATTTGCCCCAGTAGCCAGATTGGAGGCAATAAGGTTATTTCTTGCATATGCTGCTCACAAGAAATTCAAGGTGTACCAGATGGATGTTAAAAGTGCCTTCTTGAATGGAGTATTCAATGAAGAAGTCTATGTGGAGCAACCCCCAGGTTTTGAAGAAAGTCACAAAGTATATAGACTGAGAAAAGCTCTATATGGACTGAAATAGGCTCCAAGAGCTTGGTATGATACTTTGTCACAATTCCTTTTGGATCATGGCTTTATCAAAGGAAGAGTTGATAGAACTCTATTCATGATCACAAAAGGAGAGGACACTTTGCTTGTACAAATCTATGTGGATGGTTTCATTTTTGGTTGTCCCAACCAAGTCCTTTGTGAAAAGTTCTCTCAACTGATGAAGGGAAAATTTGAGATGTCTATGATGGGAGAAATGAATTTCTTCCTAGGACTTCAAGTTAAGCAGTCCCCTGAAGGAATCTTCATCAATCAAGCCAAATATACAAGGGAGCTAATCAACAAGTTTGGATGCCAGACCAGCAAAGTAGCAAGAGTTCCACTCAACACCAACACCAAGATGGAACCAGATGAAGATGGTGAATCAGTAGACCAGACTCATTACAGAGCCATCATTGGATCTCTACTGTATCTCACAGCAAGCAGGCCTGATATCACATTTGCAGTTGAGATTTGTGCAAGATATCAAGCCAACCCCAAGAAAAGTCATCTGGAAGCTGCTAAGAGAATTCTCAAATACCTTAAGGGTACTGTGAATATGGGATTGTGGTATCCCTCAGATAATAATCTGGAACTCACAGGATACTCAGATGCTGACTATGGAGGATGTAGAATTGACAGGAAATCAACCTCAGGCACTTGTCAATTCTTGGGAAGTAAGCTGATTTCTTGGTTCTCCAAGAAACAAAATTCAGTAGCCACAAGCACCACTGAAGCTGAGTATATGGCAGCTGGAAGTTGTTGTGCTCAAATTCTTTGGCTAAGACAACAACTGAGAGATTACGATATCTTTGCCAATGAAGTCCCTATTTTCTGTGACAACAATAGTGCAATTGCTATTTCAGAAAATCCAATTCTCCACACAAGATGCAAACATGTGGATATAAGGCATCATTTCATCAGAGATCATGTGGAGAAGAAGGACATCAAAATGCTCAAAATCCACACTGACAAGCAGAAGGCAGATATCTTCACTAAACCCTTGGCTGAAGCAAGGTTTCAAGAGTTGTCAGTAGAGCTTGGACTCCTAGATCCAGGAGAGTAAAGAAAGGATTTAATCTCAGAAGAGTTACCTTCAACTCAGTGGAGGTTCATATTCAGAAGAGGATCTTTCTCAGTAGAAGCTCCTCATCTCAGAAGAGTCCTGAATATCAGACGAGGTCGAACCTCAGTGGAGGTCAAAAGTTTATACTTATGATTTTTTCAAATCTAAAGCCTCTTAGTTTTTAAAATATATATTTTGATTCAATAGAATTACTAATGAGTGCTTTCTGAAAATTAAATCTTTCTTACACTTTTTCGAAGAGATTTTGGTATGGCAAGCATTTAATGCGCGTTGTACAAGTCAAGTTTACTTTTACAGTTACCTATCTCACGCGCCTTAAAACCCGGATGATGTGACCTTCCGGCTACCAACCCTTTCAATCCATACCTTTCATTTTAGGCGGTTCTTTTCTAACCGTCAAGATCTCTTAAAAACTCCCCACTAAACTCTTGAACTATCCACGATCTCAAACCAAATTAATCCCAGACGTTAATTTCACCGATCAATCTCACCGTTCAATACTCATATAAAAACTCCAAACTTACACTTGTAAACCTTTTCAAAATCACTCACAAGCAAAACTCCATTCTATCTATCCATATACACTCTGCAAATTTTCTCTCAAACCCTTTCGTTCAAATTGCCAAATTAAATCTAAGTTTCCTTACCAATAAGGAAAATTTCTGGTATGAACCCATCGTGGTTTTTGATAACCCTGAGATAGAATCCAAACCAGAATTTGCTCATATCAAAGAAGCCCTAGAGATGCTTAAAACTGCTGGGTTAGAGAAATTCTTAACTGTTCATCCTAAGAACTGTTTTGATAGGCAAGTTCTTGAGTTTTTCCATCATATATCCAACTCTGATTCGAGGATCAGATCTCATCTCATACTACAGAGAAAGAAGAAGGTGATGAGGGACGACATGGAAATTGTTGAACACCAGAAGATAAGAAAGGAGATCCGCGTCAGTGGTGATGACTTGAAGGAGTTGTTCGATCTCCCCTCTGAAGGTCCGAATCAAGATACTTGTATTGCGGACGAAGAGGAAGAATGGGTCAATACCATTATGCAAAGAAAGGTGAAATACAGTCCAACAATGAACAGAAATGTGCTCTTGCCAGTATATAATGTTCTCTGTGAAGTTGTTGGAAAATGTATACTGGAAAACTAGGGAAGCACGGAGCAGGTGAGCAAGCCCAAGCTCAGACTGATGAAGGCCATTGTAGAGAGTAAGGAGAAGACATACAACTGGCAACAATTCTTTCTGAGGGCGTTGAATAAAGAGCACTCAAAGCTCCAACCTGACAAAACTCCCCAACTATCAAGTAAGCTCAATTTTGCAACAAAAATCTCCTACTTGATAGAGAACGTAGATCTGGGAGTGGACTGGATTCCAGATAGGAAGTGGAGTAATCTAAAAGCCTTGTTCAAGTCTGGAAAGGCTCTGGAGACAAGGATGATCAAGCCTGCTGAGGAGAGCCCAGAGGCAGTTGAGGAAGAGGGAGCTGGCCCTACAGAAGGAGGGAAGAAAACCAAGCTGAAGAGAAGGCTGGTTAAGTTAAGTGATAAAATGGCCCAGCACAAGGAGGCCGAGGCAGAAAAGGCGTCTAAGAAGGAGAAGAAGAGGTCTACTGAGGCGGAGAAGGAGAGTGCCTCTAAGAAAGTCAGAGTCTCCAACTCTACTGATGAATCTTCATCAGGTAACCCAGACTTTTCTCCTAACATTATCTCAACTGAGTCTGACTCAGATGTCCCTGCACCCACCCCCATCAAACTCAAAACAACTAAACCACGCACCCCTGCCAAAACCAAATGCATCTCCACAATAACTAAAACCCCCACTGAAGGCTCTCAACAGCCAGAAAGTGGATCCCAAACAACCCCCACTGAACCCATCTCAACCCCTACTGAAACCATTACATCAACCCCTTCTAAACCCACACCCTCAACCCCTACTGAACAAAACCCATCCTCCACTGACACCCAAACCCAAACCTCTTCTGAAGCAAACCTTCCTGAATCACACTCAACTCACCTGGAGTCTATCCCAGAGGAGCCAACGGAAAGCAGATCCCCTACCCCTTCCCTTCCTTCAGACGATGAAGAAGAGTACTAATTCCTAGACACTCTCAAGGATGAGGTAGCTTACTCTTTGGAGTCCAAATACCCTGAGCTTGATAGCTTTCCCACTCTCAAAGCCATGTTCTTGAGACTGAGACTCCTTGTCCAGCTCAAAGATAGAAGACTTGGTGAAATCCTTCTGGTTGTCAGAGGCAGCAATGCAGAGGACTGGAAGAAGGAAGAGGTGGAAGTAATGCAGTTTGCTGGGATGCACAAAACCAGACTTCTCTGTGATGAGAAGATCTTTGAAAGTCTGGTTATGGAGAAGATAGCTGAGGCCAGGAAGGAAGTAGAGGTGGAGAAGGTTGCTGGAGGTGAGACAGAGAAGCCAGCTGAGCCTATAGCTGAAGAAGGAGCTGAAATTGAGCAAACTATTGAAGCAGCTGAGAAGGAGAAGGAGAAAGAGAAGGAGGAGGAGGAGAAGGAGAAAGAAATTGAACAAGGAGGAGGTGCTTCACCAAAGCAATGTGATGGTGAAGCAGCCAAGGATGTATCCATGGCAAGGGATACTGAGGCACAAAATTTGCCACAGGAGAGCTCATTAGAGGTGTCTATTGAAGTTCTCCCACAACATCCCTCAGTGGTGGCTAAGGAGTCAACTGAGGTGTCTGGTACTGGTGGAGTTGAAAATCTAAATGAAAAAGAAACTAAGGTGGAAATCACTGGAGTGAAGAGTGGAGAGATAAGAGCAATCATCCCTGTAAAGGGTGAATTGGCTGATAAAAATGTAGTTGAAAAAGAGAGTGAGGGTGAGAAAAGAGAGAAGAGTGAGGAGGAGGGAGTTCTTATGGAGGTAGAAGCATCAGGAGACTTAGGTGGTGAGGCTGAGGGAGTTAAAGCTAACATTATTTGCCACGCAGGTACTCAAACTGTTGAAATTCCCCCAGCAGAGGTCAACCTAACTCCTCTGAGTGATGATGTTCACTCACTCAAAGAAGAAAGCTTTCCTTCTCTCCAAGCACAGCTGAGAGATGTCCAGGAGATAGTACAAGAAGAAGTGGATGAGATGGTTATCCTCTCAGACCACGTTGATGAACTCATGGAATCCACAACAACACCACTTCAAAATCTCACTCTAAAAGTTGAAGACTCTCAGCAGATGGTGATTGATGTCGTTGAAGGATAAAGCGTGCTGGTCATAGATGCCCTGAAGAAGCTGGAGCAGACTGAAGAAGAGGCCAGAACTAAGTTTCTAAAAGACTCAGTGGAGAACGTATCCATCAACCTAAAGTCCTCAGTAGAGGCTTTCTCAGCGGACCTACTTGGGAAGGTTGAAGGGTTGTGGAATTCTAAGCTGACTGAATTCGAGGCCAAACATGCTGAGTTAGGAGCCAAATTGGGAGAAGTTCTGAAGAAGGCAGCTGAAGACTTCCCCACTCAGGAGAAAACAAATGTGCTGATCGATGAGAAGCTAGCACAATTTGTTCAATTTGGGCAGACAGCTGGAGCGACCCTGGAGAGGCTAGAAGATGAGGTAGATCATTGCTCAACTGAGCTGAAAGCTTTAGCCCATGATCAACTGAAGCTCAACATTACTGTGGCTGAGTGCATGATTAATGCAGGAAAGGGGCAAAAGAGGATAAGTGCTAAGGATATGAAGCTTGATCCAAAGAACAAAATGAACATTATCCTTGAGACCCCTGCCTTTGAGAAAGGCCAACAGGTGAAGAGCACTCTGAAGAAGGTGGATGCTGAAGCTCAGAAGATTGTAGAGGCCAAGAAGGGCAAGGAAACCTCCTCAGCTGACCTATCAAAGTTCAAAGAAGAGCATCTGAAGGAAAAGGAGGAAAGAGCTGCAAAGAAGGGGGAAACCACAAAGAGAAAGGCATCTGATGCCCTCTTAGCTGAGGTAGCCAAAAAGACAAGAACCTCAGGGAGGTTGGCAGCTAAGTCCACAACCTCATCTGATGAAGTTCAGGTACTCCCCATTCTTAACCCTGAACCTCTGTCATCTGAACCTCCTAAGTCTGCACCCACAAGAGTCACAGAGCTCACTGAGCTAATTAAAGAGGCTGGAGGGATGAACGAGAGAGCACGAAAGCTAACAGCTCAACAGCAGGAAAGGAGAGACAAGGTGGTTGGGAAGATGGAAACCATTGCAGAGCTAGCTGAGAGGAAAAGGAAGGAGAGGCTAGCCACGTTTGATAAAACTACTTCAAAGAAGTTCAGGAGTGGTTATCAAAGATGGGCTGCTAAGCTGAAGAAAGACAAAATCACTCCTTCTAAGAACAGATTTCCTCACCATGATGCTTGGGTGCCTAAAAAGCTTAATGATGCTTGGGAGACTGCTAAAAGGGAATTTGTGTATTCCTTTTATGTCAGTGGAGAATTAGGAAGAGATAATGCTCAAGAAGTTTTCAACTCATGGTTGTTTGAAGCCTATCCTAAACTCTATCCTGAGATCAGTGATGCTTGGAATGATGCCTTCCCAGATCAAGCCCTGAAGGCCCCTGGGCAAATCACCTACTGGCCTCCTCAAGATGCAACTGGTGCTGTTGATAGAGAAAGGATCACTGAAGAGTGGATATCCTTGTGTGAGCATCTTGGACTCAGAGGACATTCAAAGGAGATGATGGAGAGGAAGAACGAACTGAAGATCAGAGTATTCAAGCAATATGGTCTTGAACCCATTTTCGAATCCATCTGAGAGTTAAGTATCTTTGCTGGGCATTTGTTTATAAGTCCCAGATGTTTTTAAGTGTTGAATCTTTTGATAGTAGATTTCATGTAATATGTACTTCACCATTTATCATGAAATGAACTCTACTGATGTTTTTCCCAAGATAATATCTCATTATCATTTAGGCTTATGTACTTGAATGTTTTTACTTACAAAATCTGTGAACTTTGTATGTCATCTGAAGAACCTCTCTGAAAGAAGATATGTAATAAGATAGGTTCCGGCATAATCAAAAAGGGGGAAATTGTTGGGAAAATGTATAAGACTTAAGTTTTGATTAGATGCCAAAATGTTCCTCCTAAGTTGATTTGTAAGTAAATTATTCAGTAGAGTTAATGCTTAGTTAATCAGTTCAACTGTTAAGGAACTGAAGTACAGTTAGTAATTTATAGAGTGTATTTAAGAATGAAGTCTGCTGAAGTCAAGTCTGCTGAAGATGAAGTCCACTGAAGACAAGTGATCTGAGAAGAAGTCTAAGTCTTGAATGTTTTCTAAGTGCATTCTCACTAAGACTAAAACCATCAGGAGAGGACCAAGATCCACTGATGAGAACTAACAAAGCACATTCAATGCTAAACATATTAAAGGCTGTTAGTTAATCTAGTTGGAACAAGGCAAAACGAATTACAATGAAGCTTACAATAAATGAAGGAATAAGAAGGTTCTCTCAGAGGAGTTCCACCTTAAAACAAGACAAGAATCTGGGCATACAGACTAAAGGTCCAATGAGAAGATGACACGTCAGTGTACTTTACTGACAGTCGACCTGCTCTGGACTGACAAGTACCAAACGTCTTTCCCTAGCTATCTACAGAAAGTTGGTGAACAGGCATGGTCTTTCAGCCGTTTCTTGACAAGACTTAAAGCTTTAAATAGAGCAGTTTGAGCCAATCAGATACAAGAAGACTTACTTGAGAAAATTCAAATCCAACGGGAAGATTTTCAAGGAAGCCTATAAATACAGAAGGACGTGTACATTTATAAGCACGGGAAACTCACAAGATCAAAGCTATCTCTACATTCATAACAACTAGAAGCACTCGAAATTACCTTTGTTTTCCCAAGTGTTTCACATTTGTAGAGAGCCTAACAAACCTTCTGTAACCAAGCTTAAAAGCTACATCCAAATCTTAGAAAGAGATAATCCAATCCTAAGCCTTGAGCTAAACTTGTAAAGGATTATCTCAAAATAGTTGGAATCAAAACCCTACTCAAAACCATACTCAGTGTTTAGGTTGAGAGCTAGTGTTAAGTGGTGTTAGTAAGCTGATTGTTGTATCAGTCTGAAAGCTGGTTTGTTTTGGGAACTAGAACCTGGAATTTCCTAGTGATCAATCATCCTAAGAGAGGATTACTTGATCAGTGCACCTTGGCACTATAACACAAGGAATTCCAAGTGAAAGGAATTCTCCTGTTTGATCAGGACAGTGGACGTAGGAGATTCATCTCTGAACCACTTTATATCTTGTGTACTTATTCCCTGCTATTTCCTAAGTGTGTGTTAATCTCAAAGTTTATCAAAGTAAAATGAGTTTTCTAAAGGGCTCACTAATCCGCATCTGAAAGCTAATTAGATAGTAGTTCAACTGAAAGTCTTGAGCTTTCAGTGGAGGTATTATCTCAGTAAGCTTTCACAAAGTAACTCCCAGCAGACCTCAAGTCCACTGACGAGCTACTGTCTTAAGTAACCTGATAAGTTTTATAAGAAGTTTTAATTTGTAATTACAGGTGTATTCCCCCCCTATACACCTGTTTACTCGTTTCGGGACCAACAAGCTTTGTTAACGATAAATCCCAGTTGCTCGCCTCCTTTGATCTTTTTTGCTTCTAATGACCTATTTATCTATTATTTAACTTTTAATTAGCTTAATCTTGTTGCTCGGTTGTTCGCCTATCAACAATGCCCCCTAGTTTAACCTATTAGAATAAAAATTATCACTCTTAGGTCAAACTATAGTTATTAGGCGGTGTGCTGGAGTCATGGGCGAGCAACAGGGATTCAGACTTAGTATATCCAGCTCGCTGTATACTAGGTCTCTTGAGCCGCCATGATAATCCTTTCAGGAGGTGGGAAGGAATTGTGGTGGTGAGTGGCGTAGTCAATCCACTCCTGTCTACGAACTATCCACTCCAGTATCCAAGATTCAGGAGTCGGCTTGGAGATGGGGAAATTGATTTCTCTAAGAAACTCCCAAGTCAGCTTACTGGAAGGTTGGCCCCGTTGGTCGCCTCCTCTCTTGCCCACTTGCTCGCTGCTCGCCCCGGCGGTCTCAGGAACACTCATTTCGTCAATCTCCGCAGCGACCTCTGCAGAGTCTTTCCCCAGGTCAGACGAAGTGTTCCCCTCCACATCTGGGCGAGCAACTGGTTGAGTGACGTCCTACTCGCCCGAACTATCCACAACATAAAAAGGGTCAATGGAGCGAGCAACGGAGCTCGTCTCTGAGCTGGTATCCTCGTCAAAAAGTAAGGTACAAGGATTCCGAGCAATAGCCTGGCAAAGCGAACAACGAGGAACATGTGATGCCTTTTTAACTTCCATCGGTCGTTTCTCTGGATTCCGGCTAAAATGTTCATCGGAGATAGTTTTACTCGAAGATGGAGACGCCATGAGAACAAAAGATAGGGTTTTTTTGTCCAAAAGAAGAGTTAAAACACAAAATCAAATGAGGGAACACGGCGGTGCCGGTAACGACATGGCGGTAGAGGCGATGGTGATTTAAAGATGATGATGATCAGAGAAAATCGAAATGCAAGTATAAAAAGTAAACTAAAAAGGAGAAAACAAACAAATTACCTTGTAAATTGAAGAAATTAGTCGAGAAATAGCAAGAATTTGAGAAGATAGAAAGCTTCAAAGAATCAACAATGGCGGAAATTGGTTCATGAGAAGTAAAAAAAAAGTAAAGAGGGAAGAAAATGGGTATTTATAAGGAAGCGAATGGGGGCACAAGGTAAAAGTGCTAAAAATCAAGGCCCCTACGAGTAAATTAGGCAATAGGTGTGGGTGGCAGCTGACGTTGGAGCCGCCCACGCCACTTCGTGAAACGCACCTAGGAACTCGAACCATCACCAGCCCAAGCGTTACGCCCTACTGGTCGCCCGAAATTTTCCCGCTCAAAATTTTTGAATCCCTGTTGCTCGCCCATGACTCCAGCACACCGCCTAATAACTATAGTTTGACCTAAAAGTGATAATTTTTATTCTAATAGGTCAAACTAGGGGGCATTGTTGATAGGCGAACAGCCGAGTAACAGGATTAAGCTAATTAAAAGTTAAATAATGGATAAAGAGTTCATTAGAAGCAAAAAAGATCAAAGGAGACGAGCAACTGGGATTTATCGTTAACAAAGCTAGATAAAACGAGTAGCTGGTCACATAGGAATAAAGACAAGCGAGTAGCACTAACAAGAAGATTCAAGAATGAACCAAAAGAGCGAGCAGGCGAGCAACAGAGCACCTCAGAGGATCATCAAAAATCCCACTAATTAGGCATTACATTAGAAACAAACAAGTGTCTTAACACTTATCATTGTGTAACATGTAATAGCTTAGGACTATAACAAGTGTCTAAACACTTGTCAAATGTGTAAATTAGGATGACTAAGGAGGTGACACCTCATACTTGCTTGTACCCTATACATATCCCTTCATGAGAAGAAAAAATAAGTTCATTTATTCAAAAATAAGTCCAAACTCTTGCAATTTCGATTCTCAACCGTAACTTGTTTCAATTTAGTGATTAATCCTAGTTCAATTATCTTGTTTGATGATCTTCCAAGCCTAAATAGCCACTAATCATCTACATTGAATCAAGATCATCAACACATTAGTTGTGATGTTTTTGGTTTATACTCAATTTCTTTGTTATTTATATCTACGCGATACATGTTTAATTAACTGAATAATTTGGAATTGCTACCTGAATCTATTGGTTATTTAATCTAGCTAAATTACCGTTATAATCCGTAATTGTTATAATTGTGTAATTGAAGTAGCAAATAGGGCAAAACACTCTAGGGATAGCGAAGTCTAGATTGTATGATTCGGACGTTCCGGTTTCATAATCTAGTTTATCCTATTATTTTCATTCGTTAATGCATTCAATAAATTGAATCTTGAATACATGTGTTGGTGTTATTTATTTGAATAGATTAATTGGATGTCGTACCTGCTAATTAATTAAACTTAAGAAATAATTCGAACTAGTTTGGTCGTACCACTGGTTTAGGGATAAGATTCGAGTAGAATTACAGACTTCATATATTTTAGCTTGAGTTAATTATTCAGGGGGGAACCATTCAAGAACTAGACTTTTCTTTTATTGGATTCTTATTACTTTTCTTCTTGTTTAATATTTTTGCATATTGTCTTTAGTGATAATTCAACAAACCAAATCCCCCCCTCATTTTTTTGCTTTTGATACACGAATTTTCTCAATAAAATTATATTGTTCCTCGTGGGTTCAACCCTTGCTTATCCTACTACATTAGTGGGTTAGTTAAGGTAATTTATTTTTGGGTGCCCACGACAGCACACCAAATTTTTGCGCCGTTGTCGGGGAAAGATTTTTCTTTTTTTAATTGAATTTTTCGTGTATTAATTTTTGTTGAAAAAAAGAGTTCTTGAAAAAAAAATTAAAAAAATCCGAAATAAAAAGTTCATTGGGTTTGCTCTCAGTATTACACTAATCCATCAAGGATAGATTTTGTCTTTGCAAAAGTAATGAGTTATGATGCAAGTATGGTACCCAATCATCATTATGGAGTCCATCATGACACATACTTCGGAGACAATCACTGGCCACAACACCATGATCAAAGTCCTCCACTATTCATAAATCATGAGAGTGGTTATGATAATGGTGGACAGATCAACTATTGGCAAAATCATGGCCCCTCATTAGAAGATTTGGTGAAAACTATGGTGTTGAACACATTAACTTTTCAACAAACAACACAAGTAGCCATGCGAAACTTGGAGTCCAGGTACGAGAATCTAGAGTCAGGGCAAAAGAATTTGAGTCACAAATGAGCCAAATAACTACTGCCCTTTGCCAATTACTAGCTCAGAACAGTGGTGGAGAAGATAGAGGGCAGAATGAAGAAGAAGGTGGGAGTATGAAGTCGTTTGGTAGCCATATTGAGGTCTGGGACGAACTGATCAAGAAAGAGGAGGTTATTGAGAAAAATTTGGACCTGGAGACAGACACTGAACCCCTCAGTGTCGGTGTACCAGGACAGAAAAATGAGGTAAAATTTCATAGTTCAATTCCTATTGCTACTAATTCATTACCTTTCCCTTCCAGGTTTGAAAATAGTGGAAAAGACCAAGGACCAGCAGGTTCTTGATGCGTTTCAGAAAGTTGAGGTCAGTATACCATTAGTTGATGAGCCGATAAAGCAAATCCCGGGATATGTTGAATCATTGAACGAGCTTTACACTGACAAACTATGGCTATCTTGGAATACTTTGATGGTAGAGAACATTGTGTCTCAATGTAAAATGCCCCTAACAAGAGAGAATTATCCTACTCCTATTACGTGAAAAGGGAAGTTGATCGTCGAGCCAACGACAATAAAAAAGGGCGCTGGTTGGGAGACAACTCAATATTTTTATTTTATTTTTCTTTCATTTCCATTATTTTAATTTTAATTTCCTTTTTAATAATTTAATTTGTTTTGTTTATTTTAGGTTCAGGTTATGCTGGAATGAGATGCATTTGGGCTAACGTAGTTTTACTAAGAAAGAAAAATTGGGCCTGCAAGAACTTTTACTAATAATCCATACTTTAATATAGAGGAAACATCTCTTGCCTATGTGTCATCTTTGTTTTTCCTCCATTTTGTTATCTCTCCATCCTCCTTTATCTAAGTTTCTGAATTTGATCCTGACTGTTAATCTTTTTAGCTTTTAATCCCAACCCTTCGCTTTTGTAATGTTTTTTCTATAAATTTGTCATCTCTTCCAAATGTTGTATTCATTGTTTGCATTGTCCGTCCATCTATTGGTATGTTCACTCTTGATTTTGCCATTTGTTGTTCTTTTTTATTTTTTTATATTAATTTCGTTTGTATATTCTAATTGATTAATTTTTTGCATTGTCCGTCCATCTATTGGTATTTTTTTTTTCTCTATTTTGCCATTTGATCTCCTTTGTTTTCTTATATTCATTCCATTTGTATGTTCTAATTGAATATTTATTTTGTTAATTTAGTCATCCTTTGTTGTTTTGACTATTGATTTTTTCTTCTTTTTTTCTTATCCAGGGTACGAGTGGTTCGTGATCGGGACTATCGTACTTTTAGGATTGAAGATTACTTACAAACATTTTTTTTAGATCTTCTCTCTGATCTTTAATGGAGTGTTTTCCATGACGAATCATTGATTCTATATTTTACCATATTTGCTCCATTTTTAACATAATATATATTTAATTTTTATATTTCGTTAGTTTTTTTATTCCAATAATTTAGGAGTGAAATTCATATGCGCCATATAATTATAATTATAACAACTACAATTAAAACCAATTCTATTCATATCACTCCTATTTCATATTTGGATAAAGATTCGGATGAATATTTTAGACAAGTAATAAAATTCACATGTATTTAAGTCTTCAATAATTCAATTTTGATTGTAAACTAATCAAAGAATATTTGACTTATAAATATAAATAATTATTTTAATGAATTATATTAGTTGTATTTTTTTTTTTTGTTGACACACGTTCTAATTAATATGATGATCACATATATTTAAGAATATTCAACATTCAGTACAATCTAAAACCTTTAAAATCAACTATTTATATTTATTTCATTTAATTTAAAAAAATCACGATTGTTGTTTTTTAATATGAAATATACATAGTAAGGTTGACAATTACAATTAAGGCTGGGTGAAAGAAAATTCAATACTCATTTAACTTAAATTAGCAAAATAATTGGAATTAATTTATAATTTGTTTGACAATTTTATTTTAAATTATGAGTAATTATACTGATTAACAATATGCAAGGAATTTTTGAAACGTTTTAATTTTATTCCATACATATTTAGAGTATGTTTGACATTTTATATAATTATTTAATATAATTTATTAATTTTATGACTAATCATTATTTTTCTAAAATAATAATAATGACTATGATTCTGTTTACACAAAAATAATGAAAAATGGAAGTAATAATAATATATTATTATAATAAACATTAAAAACTTTGTACAGCCACAATGTTGCCTTTTATAGATTCGGGTTTTACCTTTACAATGTAATATCTATTAAATTGAAAATAAATTATATTGTCCTATTTTGACTTTATACATGGAATTTTCATTAAATGTTTGATCATCATCATAGAATCTTAAATTGCATTCCTATTTACACTAAAATGACATATTTAAAACATAAATGTCAACTAATTAGTTTAATTTAAAATAGACAAGTTTATCTTTGTTTAATTTGTGGTTGAATCTAATTTTATTTTTGGAACAATCGTAAAAACAAGACTTATTTTTACCACTAATTGCATTTAGGGGACTAAACTATTAGCTTTTGCAGGGCAAGTACCAAACTATCAAATTGTTGCAAAAAAGGGCCTCAGACAGTTTTAAAGATAAAATAAGGGTGAAACAATAATTTTTGGTCCTAGCTATAACTTATTTAATTTCCTATTGTCACCCCAAAAAATTTAACAATTCCAAATACATCTCATAACTTATTTGACTCTCAAATTTATATCATTTTTTGCCAAAAATAAATAGAAAACGATCCAATTTGAATCACATGAAAGTCTAGCGTAGGCCAAATGCAGCTTTTAGGCAAGTTTCTAACATGGAGTAAATGTGTATATTTTTAATTGATTTCTCTTTTATTTTAACTATTAAAAAGATAAAAAAAAACCATTCACATAAATTTGAATTCTATAAAAGAAAACTTGAAATTCTATTTTAAAAACTGAAATTAAATTTAAAATCAAAATTTGACTTTTATGTGATTCAAAACGACATTTTTTTTCAGCAGCGAAAATAAGACTTAAGTTGGACTATCAAATAGTTACAGAATGTAATTGGAATTGTTAAATTTTTCGGGACGACAACGGAACACTGGATAAGTTATGAGACCAAAAAATATATTTTTTCTCCCTATATTTGTCCTTAAAATTGCCCGAGGTCCTTTTTTTATAACAATTTGATAGTTCGGTACTTGCCCGGCATAGTCGAAAGTTCGGTCCTCGAACCTCAATAAGTGGAAAAGATTATCCTATTTTTGCATTTTGTCCTTTATTTTTCATTCAAATTGTGTATCGATCACAATCTTATTTTGTAATTTAATTTTGTATTCTTTTGATAAATTTATTAGAACCAGTTATATATGATTCTTCAATAAAATTATAATAATTGCAAATATTTGAAATCTTTTCCCAACTTTAATTATGAAAGTTCTATTAATTGTTTCAACTGATGCAATATAAATCTTAAATTGCATGTCTATTCATATTAAATCGATATGTTTAATTCATATGACCAACTAATTATTTTAATAGGTAGGTTTTATATGATATGGTTCATGATAAGCTTATTATGAAACTGTTTTAAAATATCGAATATTTGATCAGGAGTATCGATAATCTCACCAGAAGTATCATTAATTTGGGTTCAAGAAAATTTACAACAATTACAGTATGATATATTTATAATATAAATAATATAGTTATTGAATCAATTTCTTATATTTATGTAAAATATATATAAAGATATACTTTGTGCAATTGCTTGGTTTTATAAAAATTGTTCCTTCGAACATAACTTTAATGCAAATATGTATAATGTATGTTTGGGGATGTAATTTCACAAATTGATGGAGAAAGATGTATACATTAGAATTAATCTAATTATCTTTTATAGTCGAGTACTTTTTGTTTTTCTTTTTGTGATTTTTTTTCTATTTACAATTTCCAGAGTTCTTGAAATATAAACCATGGATATACATACACAAAACATATTATATTGATTAATTATTTATACTAATCAAGTGAGTTCTCAGAGTGACATCATTTAATCTTTAGTCTTGAAAGAAGAAAAAATAATTATGGATTCTTTGTATCTATTATTGATCAAACTTTAAAAGTGATACTGTTATAAAATATATGTTTGCATCTCATATATTGAAATTATGAAAGGAAAATATTACATAATTATCTTACTTTGAAATTTTCATACCTTGCAATGTGATTTTTCTCTAATTAATAACGGTCGCTGAATTTAATTCATGTTTTTTTATTCATTCATTCTAGGTTTTAGCAACCTCAATTTATTGAGGTTAATGTAAAATAGATAGTTGAAGTAAATGTTAAGATTAGACATTGTAATTGAATTGATAGAGTTGTTTATCTTCAAAATTGAAGCTTAGGGTGGAGGGGATGTGGTCCCCTTTCATTTTTTTTTTTTTTTTTTTGTCTTTCCTAGGTTTCTCCAAATATAGAGAAAACTCCAATTAATTGAATGGAAAAAGCTTGATCTTGAATTCTTGATGGAGGCTATAGAGCAAAATTAGTTCATGCATGAACCATTTGAGAAGTATTGATTGTTTTTACTAAAGTGTATTAGTTGTTTTTACTAAAGGATGTTAGTTTTTTTTTTTTTTACTAAAAGATATTAGTTGAAGGGCACGAAGAATATTAATCTTTTGACTAAATGGTATTAATTAGTTGCACTTAAAGGTATTAGTTGTTATACTAAAAAGTATTGCAAAGTGGTTCATGTATAAACCAATTTCACTCTATATATACTCCTTGATGGAAAATATAAAAGATGAACTTATATTTTTTTTTATGATATACGTTTTGGTGAGATGGGGTATGAATGATTTCTTCGATTTATTTTTCATTTGGTTGTGATGATTTTCAGTTGCTTTAGCAAAATGAAAAAAAAAAAAAAAAACCAAACAAAATTTTATTATAATATTTTTTTAAAATAAATTTTGCATGTGACAAATATATAAAATATATTATATTTTATCTTTTGAAAGTTTAAATTATTAATGTCAATCATAAGTAAAAATAGTTGTTGTGGTATTTTTTGTATTTGGTAATTGATATTATTTACAATATTTTAATGGATATGACGTCTCTATGCTCATCTATGTCAGAAATCACTTATGATATTGAGAACAGAAAAATCAGAGTAAACGTTGCATGATGTTGGTTTGTACTATCTAAAGATTCAAATAGGGAAAAAAGTGGAAGTAAGAAAATCCATGTATGATTTTATCCCTTTGGATGAGATCAAGATGCGTAATGAATCATAAGGTAAAACTCTGTTAGTATATTCCAAAATAATGTTATTTAAATCTTAATTTTACAACAGATGTAATTGCTTTTGTGATTTGGGTATATGATGTGGAAGAAGATAACGGGAATGATAGAATTACAAAAAATGTGGATGTTGAAATAGAAGATGAGAAATACTTTTAATTGTTTTTTGGATTTAGAAAAAAATAATTAATTGTTTAAATATTCCTTTAATTTTTATAATATTTTAAATGTTATTATGATTTTTAGTTGCGTGAGAGTGTAGGGGTGGCATACCTTACCGTACTGGCCATATCGTACCGCACCGCATAGCGTACCGAAATATTCGGTATGCAAAAATTCATACTGATACCGTACCAAAAGTTTAGGTATACCGAACTTCGATATACCGAAATTTCGGTATACCAAAAATGCACACCGCATACCGTACCGAATATTCGGTATGCCGTACCTTACTGATATTTCGGTATACACCGATCTATACCAAAATTCCGGTACATACTGAAATACCGATTCATACCGAAATATCGGCCATACCGGTCCATACCGAAATATTTAACTAATTATTTAATATAAAAATAATTTAAATATTAAATTTTAATAATAAATTATCGGTATGGTATATACCGAATTACCAAAAAAAAAATCGGTATACCGAAAATATTTCGGTATACCAGTATATACCGAAAATATTTTGATATTTCGGTATGATACCAGAATTTTCTAAATATTCATACCGATACCGTACCGAAAAATATGGTATACCGAAATTTTCGATAAATTCAGTATTTTTGGTATGGTAAGTGCGGTATACCGGTATTTTTGGTATTTGCTCCACTCCTAAGAGTGACATGCACATTGTGGGAAGAAATTTGTGACCTTTATTAATATATAACAAACACAAATCTGATGAACCCATTATCATTGTGTTAGAGGCTTAAAGATGCTAAAATTCAGCCACAATATACAAAGGTAGTAATTTTGACAAGTATCTGTGATAATTTTTAAAAAAAATAGTTTTATGCGTAATAATTTTTTCTATGATACAAGTAAAATACATGTCGAACTCAGTGTATGCGCACCGACTTAACATTAATGAAGATTTCTCAGAGGTTCATGACTTTAGGGATCAGTACGAAATTTGTTGATACTTAAATAAATAAACATATGCATATATATATATGTATATATTTCTTTTTAATTTTATATTTTAATTTGTGGTTGAGATAGATTTACTAAGGGGCGCTTGGTTAGCAATTCTTCAATAATAATGGGTATGAAAATTTATTTCCATCTATGCCCTCATAAAAAAAATGATATGTTAGGGGAAGAAGTGTTCCAATGGTGACACCATTGCTAGTGTCATGCCCCAATTTTGGAATAAAAGTTGACAACAAATGGTTGTTGGTGGAGGAAGGGGGAGTGATTGAGGAGAATGATTGTAGGAAGAGAATAGGGTAATCAAAATGGAGTAGTGATTACCTTATTTAGGAGGAGAGGTAGTGATTTTGTTCTCATAAACCATGCTAATTACACTAATTTTCAATCTCATTCCCATTATCATTGAAGAGTTGTTAACCAAGCGCCCCCTAATTGTTCTTTTTTAAAATAGGCTTGAAATGATTCTTACAAAAATTCCAACACCAATAATTGTAACTAAGGGCACTTCAAGCCGATCGTCTGCTTAAGGGATTTTGATGATGATAAAATTAGATGTTTGTCGGATATTGATGAGATAACAGAAATATTTTTCCATTTGGTGTATGATTTGTTAGGGTGATGAAGATTGATTATTATTATTATTATTCAGATACAAAATCAGATACAAAAAATGGTATCACCTTAACATATTTATTATTTAAATATTGATGTGTTTGTTATGGTTTTTATTTTTTGAATTGACGGTTTTGTTGTTATGTAGTCAATTCCGGACAAATTTATAGAATTCTACGGTTGGCTGTCTTGAGGAGTGTTGTTTCATGGATATTATGGACAACTCTGGTAGGCAATGGTATGTCAATGTTGGTTGGAAGTATGGTGGATGTCCGTGCTTCTTCGGTGAAAAATGGAATGAACTTTTGTAGTATTTTGATGTAAAAAATGGTGACCTACTATTCTTTTCAGTTTTGTCGAAGTGTAAAGCTCTTTATATTAAAAAGTTCAATTGGTGATGGTATCATGTATCAAGTTAGGCGATACAACATCATTCTGCATTTACACGTGATTATGGTTAGTTTTAAAAGTGTTGTTGGTGTCCATAATTATTATTATGAAAAATCTTGTTTATTTATTTATACAGTATATTTTAGCTTTATTTAATATGGTTTAACTTTGGAGGTTGGAATCTTTATAAATGTATTGTATATTACATATCGAGTGGTTCACACAAACTATATCCCAAATTTTCTTGCAAAGTTTGGAGATCCAGTGGTAATTTATTTCTTCATTTACTGATTTCATAATTGATGTCTAATACTTGTCAACTTTGTAATGTGGTATATTACATTCCTAGATCATACATGTTGGTTTTTCCCGTTTTATTGGAGATACATTTCCTGCGGTCTGTTTGGTGAAAACCGCGACTGGTAGATCCATAAATTCAAGATGCTATGAATTAGACGGAAGTTACGAATTCACGTGTGATTGGAACATCTTTTTAAAAGGAATTTATCTACAAGAAGTTACCTACATAACTGTTTTGTATGACTACATTGAAACCTTTTGTGTTACACCATATTATAAAGACCATTGCTCGATTTTTATGGCTACTGAGGATATGAATAACAATGAATACGCAATTTATTGTATGAAAATTTATTGTATTTTGTTTTCTGTTTCTTACAGATTTTAAAATTTTGTAGATAAGTATGGAGCACCATACAATGAGCATTGCACTATCACTACATACTCTTTACCTCCACCTCCTTCAGTTACAAATCTTGCGGTATATTGATAGTACTTTTTTTATGGGTATAATAAGATATTCAGTACATTTATATTTACTCATAAATATTATTTTAAAAAAAAATAAATTTTATTTTTTAAGCTTCACACAATTTCCGATGGGTTTAGGCTTCACACCAGGTGTGACTCCATTCAGTGGCGAAATAGATTAATATGTAAAAATAATAATGTTGTAGCATAATAATTAGGAAAAAGTTTTATTTTTATGTTATTAGCAAAGTTCTCTAATTAATAATCGTATTTTCCAATATTAGATGTAGAAACTACCTTTATCAGTTACTCTACTTTTCGGTCGCCAGACAAAGTTTGTTGCATTAAGAACTACATTTGGTGGCCAGATATTTATTGTTAAGTATGAATGTATACTTAGTTCTGATGAATCTACATCAAAATTGGTTCGTTTGTCAACATTCTAGGAAGATATTGTGATGAAGATTGAAATTAGATTTGGTGATGTTATATGTTTTACCCATGATGGAAAGTATTTCACAATTACTTTATCACAACCACCTGAATAGCCCGACATGTGTTTTGTTTGTAAACACCGTATGTTGTTTTTACCATGAACTAGTATTTTGCCTACCCGTGCTTTGCACGGAAAATATTTTTTTACAATTTTTTCTATATATGAGTAAGTTTTATATGCAAATGGCTCATGATAAGATTATCATGAAACTATTTTAAAGTATCGAATATTTGACCAGAAGTATCATTAATCTGGGTTCAAGAAAATTAACATTTTACAATTTATTCGGTCACAAATTAAGTGTGTATATATATATATATATATATATATATATACATACACTAATAAAGAGTTTCGTTTATTGGCGTGTCAAACTATGATTAATTATGTTGATGTGTCATTTATAGGTTGATAATAGTCCTAAGTGCTATAATTTTGTTGGCTGATAATTATTATTTTTATTTTTTTGGAATTTGTTATTATATCAGTGGTTGAGAAAATAATTACAATATTTAACTTTTGCATCATGCTCCATATGTCAAGCATAAATTAGTTTTGATTTAATAATAAAGTCTTACTCTCTCCGTTCCAACTCTTTATTCACACCCTTAAAAAGGAAATAATTCACACTTACAAAAGTTAATAAATCATATTTTATTATTTAACTTCACACTCACATACTCAATTTTTCTTTATAATTTATCATGTACCGCTATGAATTTTTTTTTTTTTTTTTGGTGGATGGAGTATTTTACACTTATATTGCAATTCTTTTTTACCCACTTCAAATGAAAAATATTTTCTAAACTCACTTTTACATTTTTATAATTTTGAAACCAAAATATCATCAGAAGTGAATATAAAAAAAGTTAATAAAGTTGATTTTGGTGGGTCACCTGTCACGTGGGTAAAAAATATATATGGTAGAAAATGGGCGCTTTTTCATGTGTTATGTTAGTTTTTTATTTATTTTTTGTTTAGATTATTTTTTTTATGCATGTTTGTTTATATTTAAAAAAAATTGATATTTATTTTCTCCTTACATATATTCATATTTTAATTGATTTGTGTATATTTTTTAAGGTTTTCGGTCATTAAAAATACATCTGCAAATTTTACTATATTTGTGACATTTGGTGTTGATTATAGGTATGTATAAAAAATGTATGACATTCTTTTTTGATGGGTGAAACAAAATTATCAAATATAGAATCAAACTTTAAAAAAATTAATACATGTGTAGAATATATTAATTATATAAATATTTTTTTCATACAAATATAATATTTTTATATATTTTTTAAACGACACAATTTCTTTTCTTTGCATAATGGTTTATAACAAAAATTGAATACAAACTTTTCTAATTATATGTAAGTGTAAGATGAAAAAATATCAGTTTTAAAATCATCTAAATCAAATGGTTTTCTAATATAAATCGTAAATAATCCAAACCTATAAAATTTTAAATTACTTATATAATATTGACGGAAATGATCACATGTCCACTGGTGGACACAATATTATATACTCATCGTAAATGTGTTAATGATAAATAAGTAAGGGCCCACTATTATTTTATTTGATTGTTTATACTTGCTTATGTGTCATTAACACATTCGTTGTGGGTATATAATATTGTGTCTACCGGTGGGCATATGATCAATTACTATAATATTGGATAACCACCGAAGTCATTAGAATACATCTCATTATATATAATAAATAAAATATCAATAAAATAAAGCAGAAGATAGTTACTAATAAAGTTATTGTAATGACATAACACTCTCAGAATACACCAATAACGTTTTTCATCCTTGTTCAAACATATGGTAAGAAAAAAAATCTATAAATATATAATACAAACAATATTGCCTTTTATAGGTTTGAGCGGGAAAATGTTTCGACCGTTGATCTGTTTTCTCTGTTTCGATCTCTATCGTTCGTTTTTTTTAACTAATTACGGTAAGTCTAATAATTAATTGTCAATAAAGTCATCCTTTTATTCCACTTAATATTGACCGCTTAGTTTTTCTTGATTGAATATGATCCCTTGGATTAATTGCTTAAATTTAGGGAGAGTAATTTTATGTAGGCTATTTATACTGACTATTTCATGGTTCATTTGCATTGTCTCAATTTCTCTGTTTCCTCTCCCATCCTTATGGTTTCAAATTTGTTGTTTTTCTTTTAGATAGAACGTATTTTTCAGCAAATATGTAATGTAAATTTTAGGTTCATAGTTTTGTAAAGATGTATATATGCATCAAAGTTTAGTTAGTTTTCTTAACATAGTCATCAAGATTTTTAGATTGTGCAATCCATTCGTCAGAAAATTAAAGGATTGTTGAAGATTTAATCAAGGGCTTCATGATTTTTTGAAGATTTTTTAATAGGTTTGCATACTCCTTTATTTTAACTTTTAGATTTTAGGGATTTCATCATCTTCTATTAATCTATCATTAATGATACCTCATGTATACTTATTTCATAATTATTGTAGGCTGAATATTATCTTCTAATTCAATTTTGACTTTTTTTATATTGTAATTATATTTATCCTTAATTAACACGTTATAATTGATAGTGTTTATTATGATGAATTTTTTTCCCACTAAAACTGACACTGGATCCCTCGCTGTGATGGTATTAGGACAAATAAGATTGAAGAAAAAATTATGATTGTAGAATAAAATCTGATAGAAAAATAAAAATATTGCAATATTAATGATGGGATTGACTTTTATGAGCACATAAATCACAAAAAAAATATGTATTAAGAGAAGAATTAGAGTATAGAATAAACAAATTTTTTTTTTGAAAGCTAGAATAAACAAATATTGAATTTGAAGATATAAGGTTCTAGGAAATGATCTGAAGATCTAGATTTTTGAAGATTAACATAATATATATACATATGTACATATATATTTATATATTTACAAAATAAATGAAGGGTTAAAAGATTCAATATAAACTAAGTTAGTGTTAGTCAAACTTGATATTCTTTGAAATCTTCTTTTATCGATATTGTACATTAATTAATTTTCTAATAACACGTTTTGATTTTTAAATTAAAATTTTTTGCACAATTTTGGCCTATTCTATGTGATTTATCACATCAATGCACATTTATAATACTAATAAATTTATAAATGATTTCGATGATTAAGTTATAAACGTATAGCTTTGGTTTTAAATTAATTTTTCCCCACAATTTAGGCGTGTTCATGTAATTTATAAAATCAATGCACCATTTAGAATAATTATTAATTTACTTATGAATTTTATAATTAAGTTATAAAAGCGTAGCTTTGATTTTAAGTTAAAATTATTTGCACAGTTTAGGCTTATTCCCTGACTTGGCCAAATCAATGCACCATTTATTAAAATTTATAAATGATTTCTATAATTAAGTTATAAACATGTAATATTTTAACAATAAACGACTAAGTCCAGCTTATTAAAAAATTAAATATAGATGACTAAATTTTGACGTTCATACAAACCTTAACTTAATAGAAGAATCTGCATTTTACATTATCTTATCATTATATTTACATTTGATTTTGGATGATGATATTCACCATGGTTAATTATGTTTTTAACAATCTGACAAATAAAAATCTCTAAATAGCAGTAATAGATAATTATTGTATGCGAAATATATAGAAACTGAATAATTTTTTTTTATAAATCCAAATTTATTTGTGACACGGTTCATATAAATGCATATTATTGCTCAAATCAATTCTCCTTTAGTCACCACTAATTTATAAATTGATTCCTTTAATTATGTTATAAATTTTAAATTTCTAAATTATAAATAGATATTTTGTAATTTGAATTAATAATTATTCTATATGTATATAGTAGATATATTCCAATTAAAATTTATTGACATAGAGTATTAGTTATTTAGTGAAAACAAACTAATACTCTTTAGTATAAACAACTCATACTATTCAGTGAAAACAACTAATAATAGTTGAATGATATTAGTTGTTTATACTAAAGAGTATTGCATCTAATTTATAATTGCCTTCTGACAAAGTATAGAGTGAAAACGGTTCATACATAAAATATTTTAAGGGGTATTAATTGTTTTCACTAAACGTTATTAATTCTGGAGGGTATTAGTTATTTTCACTCAAGAGTATTAGTTGTTTAACTAAAGAGTATTAATTGGTTATAGTAAAAGGTATTTGTTGTATTAAAAAATATTACAACATGGTTCATGTATGAACCAATTTCACTCTATACATAAAGGACAAAAATTATATTAGATTACAGAGAACTTAAACTTGGACAGGAAAACAAAAATTAACATGTGTAAAACATTCAATTTAAAAATAAAAATCTACGAAGAATCATTCTCTAATTTATACAAAATTTTGATTGTAGAATTAATGTTTACACAAAGACAAAGTAAAGAGTGAAAATGGTACATACATGAACCACTAAAAGGTATTTGTTGATTTCACTAAAGAGTATTAATTATTTTTTATTGAAGAGTGTTAGTTGTTTACTGAAAATATACTAAGAGGGGTGTATTCAATTGAGATTCTATTGGATTTTTTTTTTACTTTAAAAAGTCTGTGGATTTAGAAAATCTATAGACTGCATGCAGAGTTTGACTGATTTTTTTTATTGATTTACTTGGATTTTTATAGACTTTATAGGATTTTGTGGAATGCATTTTTTTTTATTGACTCCGACGCTGGAACCATTGATGCAAATATATATGGGACACACTTGTATATAAAAAAAGTTATCCAAATTATTTAGAAAATAAAAAAAACAAAAATACATTAGTTAAAAAAATACATTATTATTTCATCTTCATTTCCATCACCGCTATACCTCATCCTCATTAGAAGTCTCAAGTTGTTAGAAGAGATTTTGAAGAGTAAAATTTATTTATATTTTGTGAATAGTAGACTTGACAACGGGACGGGTAATTCCCAAAGCAAACAGGGACGGAGAATTTTTTTGCCCCGTAGGCGGGGACCGGGATAATATTCTCAGCCTGGGGGATCCCCGTCTCGTTCCTCACAGGGAGCCGCATTATTTTTTATATAATTAATATATTTATATATAATTTTAATTTTAATGTAAATTATAAATAAATATTTCATAGTTTCCTAATCAATTAACTATTTATTAAAAACTACAGTTTTTATTTAATATTATGTTATTAGTTTCAAATTATATTATTTTCACTTTAGTATATATGTTAATTAAAAATATTAGAATTAGAGGTTCTTCAAATTGTTTAAATTAATTTTTTTAACACCAACTTAAAGTAATTGTTGTGTATGATTAAATTTTTTAATTTAAATATTTATTTATATTTTAAAAATAAGATAAAAAATGCCGGGGATCCCCAGCGAGGTGGGGATGGAGGAAAAATTTTCCCATTTATATTGCAGGGATGGAAATGGGGAATGACCCCCAGTCCCCACCCCGCCCCGCCTCGTTGACATCCCAATGGAAGAAAATCAAAGAAAGTTCATAGACTGTTGAATACCTAAAGATTTTTTACGACTTTTTAAAATCCGTAGAAATCTCTGGTTATTAGAAGAGATTTTGGAGAGTGAAATCTATTCATATTTTGGAAGGGAAATCTAAGAAAATCCGTGTAGTATTAAAATCCATAGACTGTTGAATACCTAAAGCTTTTTTAAGACTTTTTAAAATCCGTATTGAATACTTCGGGATTTTTAAAGACTTTTGAAAATTTAGATTGAATACCCCCAAACTTTAAAATTCTAAAAAAATCCTACAGACTCTATAACCAATACACCCTTCTAAGACTTTTCAGTGAAAACAACTAATATTGTTTGGTAAAATAATTAATATCTATCAATGATTCAGGTATGAACTAATTTCACTGTATACATACTTTTACACAAATAACTACAACTGTGGTAGATCATCCCAATGATCTCATTTTCAAATTCAAAATCTTTGGGAAATCCTCCAATCACAAATTTACATATGAAATTTACAAATTCAATGAAATCTAAAAAAAAAAAATATACATTAGTTCATGAAAATATTAAATATATAAACTCTAGAATTCACAAATAGAAAAACAATGAAAAATTTATAAAATTATGGTTAAGAGATTAAAGGTCTTAGAGTATAAATAGGAGATAAAATCAATTGTTCCTAATTTGTAGCTAATGATGGATAAATGGATTCCTAACTTTTAGCAAATCGTGAATAAATTAATTATTAATATATCTTAATTAATTGAACGCTGATGATGAAAAATAAAAATCTGATTGACGATCAAAATTGCTTCCCCCCAAAATTATTTTATATAAAGTAGGGTGTTTTATATATTATTATTATAGATTATAGATATTATAGATTATAGATATTATAGATTATAGATTTATACATTTAAAATATAATTAAAAAGTTAAATATTAAATAGTAAGCATTGGTAAATAAACAACAAATTACAATTTTCATCGGACATCAATAACATTATATTCTTTGTCAAGTGTTGGTAGCTCAAGTGGTTGAGGTCACCACCTAAGACCCAGAGGTCTTGGGTTTTTGACACGGGGAGGGAATTTATTTCCCTCTTGTGGTGGGATGGTGTTCCCCTGTTATGATGGGGTGGTGTTCCCCTCTTGTGGTGGTTGCGGTTCCGGCTGCAGTGCGGTTGTGGTTCGGAGTTGCGGATTCGGGTGGTCCCCCTCTTGTGGTGATTGCGGTTCTGGTCTACAGCGAGATGAAAAGATGTTGCCATGTACCCGGTGGTCGAAGGAACTATTGTAATTGATTATGTTAGGAAATTATTGTAATTGATTACCTTCAAAAAAAAAAAAATAACATTATATTCTTTAAAATAATTTTACCATATTTACAAAATCCACACTTCTAAAAAATTTATATAAAACTTTATTGAGACAAAGCAATCCAATCACCAATAAATCTTGATTAAGAAAGATAGTTTGACCAACTTCGTACTGATATCACATAAATAATAATAATAATAATAATATAAATGATATTTATAAATATAATATGTTACTATTTATTAGTATGCAAATTATAAATAATTATATTGATAGAACAATTTAATACAAAATTTTGTCTATAAAAATTATTTCATTTTAGGTAACGATTTGTGCACTTGCGAAAAGTTGAAATTAGATTAACAAACAATTATGAGAATACCTAATTATATTTTAGTAATAAAAATTTGACGTGAAGTATATAAATTAGCAAGACCAAGAATATGGGATGTTAAAATCCCATGAAATGGGATAGAGGTGCAAATAATTAGGAAATCCGTTAATGCATATAGTTCTAATTAGGTAATTACTTAATATTAATATTTACTTTCCACATATCACGAAAAATTTAAACCGAATACAAATTTACACTAAACTACCTACTTTAAATTTTTATTCGATTATTTGAAATCTATAACCTTTCAATTGGTATTAATCTATACCCTTTAAATTGATATTTATCAAACACATAAAACATATATAATTGACATCTTGACTTTAATTATGAGATACTCATTTACCATTAATTTGTTTCTCATCTAAAATGAAAATCTTAAAACAATTAGAATGTAGGCTCAACTTTAATTTAATATTCCAACACTCCCATTTAACTCGTAAACTAATATTATATCAAACAATCCCAACGTACTATATTAACCACTCGATGATAATTATTGATACATTAATATAGATAAAATAACAACAGGCTTATACCAGACATATGGATTAACCAATAATATGTCCAGTGTGCACTTATGAAAAGTTGGAATTATATTTTTGTTAACATTACAAAAATTTGAAATTATATTATTGGGCAATTACAAAATACGGGAATGCCTAATTATATTTTATTACTTACACATTGGCCGCTGATTGTTACATTAGCAAGATTAATGAAGTCGGTTTCTACCACTAAAAACCCAATTCATGGGAATATGATGAACACCAAAAAACGGGCTACTTATATATTATTAATATTAATTAAACAATGATCATTAATTGTAAAATTAGAAAGACCATTATTATATGATGTTGCTATTAAATGCACAATTCATGAACTAATAAAAAAACAAAACACGGGACAACTAATTATATATTTTGTTAATTAAACATTGGCATCTAAACCAAAAATACAATCTACACTACTCCTAAGGATCCGATAACTCAACAATTCAGCTGATCCGATAACTCAACAAATAAAAAAAAACATTTGGGCCGTCCAGTGAAGATCGAGTTCGGAATCCAGAAAATTGGACGAACATACAACATCAACACCACATACACCCAAAGGCAAAGTAGTCAAAACATACAGCCAATGCCGGACAACAAAAAAGCGAAAAACAACAGGATGCAATATAGAACCAGAGCATTGAGAATGAGACACATAACACTATATATATACACATGGAAAGCAAAACAGCAGCGCACTATTCTGGGTAATATGTAACGCTCCAAAACGCATCAATTTAGCCCAAGATTACAACCACATACAATGACATATACCAAATCAGGAACAAACGGCAAGGATCAAACACAAAAAACCATTGAATGGCCAGAAATTACTCCCGCCCAAATCCATATTAGAAAAAATAGTGTGCTTTATATATTATAGATAATATTGAATGTCATTTATTCATTAAATCATCATATTATTAAATAAATGTTCATTTATTAACGGAATAGTTATATTTATTCCTATGTAATAAAACATCTTCAAAACAATTTACTATTGCAATTTAAACAAAACAACATTTACACAATGAGTATTCAAGCCCGCGAAACGTCGCGGGTCTATAACTAGTAATAAAATAAAATAAAATAAAATAAAAGCAGCCCACTTCTTTATTTCTTAGTTAACATTCTTCTACCTATTAACCTTTCTCATCAACGAGAATACATTACACCCCTAATATCCTTCCTCCAATTCAGACCCACGCTTACTCACGCCTGCTTCTACCAGTTTTCCGCCTGCACCGGAATTTCCGTCCGTCGTTCCGCCATTAATTCCGGCCGCCACAGAATTTTTGGTCGTGTCCTACAACATTCCCGTGCTCAGCAATTCCTGGTTCCATTCACTCACACCGGTCACGCTCCACAACGCCACAAAATTATTTCCGGTTGCTACGAATTATCGCAGGTCGCCGAAATTGGGACGGGTAGGCGTTTTCACTGTCTCGCATCTGTGTTCCTCCGTCGGAGGCATTGATGGTGAATCTCAGACCAAGAAATGATGTAAGAGGTCTAAATTGCAGAAATCATATGGTTGCTCCAGGAGCAACGCCATATTCCTACCAATTAAATACTGGTAACCCCGCTCAACTCTGTTTAAAATCTTGTTCAATGTGATTAGTTGTTTTGTATATCTTATGTGCTATGGACTATCACATGTTTAGGTGTGGGGGGTGATATTGTGTCTTTTAGTATTTCTGTATTTTGTATATTTTTTTTGTAGTTGAATAAATTAAATCTCGTGTTTTGTTGAGTTGAGTCGAGTAGCATGAAAAAAGTTAGGTGAGATTGATAATTTTTATTTGGGATAAGGCGATGCATCTTGTTGGTCTTGATAATTAAATGATGAAGAATGTGCAAGATTCAATACAATAGGCGTTAAATGTGAGCTTTTGAGCTTTTAAGAGCAATACATTTATATTATGCTCCATTTTCTTCGTGCTATGAGTGATCAAACATGATTTGTATGTTCTAGAACTTGCTTTGTTATGCATTTTGAGACCACATAGTGAATTCATGCATTTGAATGATAATGGCATTTAGGATAAACCATTTTGATAGCCTTTTCTTTGAAACTCTACCCTTGGTAATTTTTCCACTAGTTTGCCCTTGAGCTTATGGCCTTTTTCTTGATTGAATACATATAATAAGCTTATATCATTTTTATTCTATTTGGCCAATATTTTGAACCCTTCTAATCAAGAAGTTTGAATGAATTGCATGTGCCAATGGTGGGTATTGATTGTTGTAGGAAAAGGGGGTAAAAAAAATATGAAAAGAAAAGAAAAAGATTGTGGCAGAAAAAAAGAGAAAAAAAAAGCCACTGTGGGAAGAGTTGAAAAAAAATGAGAAAAGTGTTTTTATTTTTGTTAGGGGAAGCTGATATGGTGATTACTTGGTACATTAAATTCTTGATGTATTTGAAATTTGCCAAGTAAAGTGCAAAAATGAGTAGGGGTGATACGTATTGAAAAGTGTAGTGAATGGGGGTGAATTCCTTGTGCGTTCTTTGAATTCACAACTTCTTGATTCGATATAGCCAACATTCTATTCCTTATTCTGCCCCTAACCAATGCCCCATTATAACCCTTAAAAGACCCTTTGACTTTTGCATGATATTCATAAATTAGTGGTGGAGATTTGATATATAAGCAAACTTATGGTAATGATATGTCGTGTTTTGATATTGAGTGATTTTTTTCCCTTGCAAACACTTGAGGGAATTGAGTGATATCCTCGTGAGGTATTGAATCTTGGCACGTTTAACTTTGTGATATTATTAAGTATTGATGAGGTGCACTTGTTTAGTCCTAAGAAATAATGTCATGGTCACTCTACTTTTTTTTATTGTTATTGACTCGATTTTTCACGGTTTGGTATTTTGGAATTCATGTTGTTGAAGAAATAAAAAGTGATGATTTTGTTTTGCCTTGTGATTTTGTCTAATACATACTTGTGGACAAGCATAATTTAGGTGTGGGGGAATTTAATAAGTCGAGTTTAACATGTAAATTTTGTGCTCATTATAATATATTATGTATTTTATTTTGCTATTATCTCGTAATTATCCGAATTACAATATTTTGGTCTCGTTTACTTTAATCCTATATTTTCTATGAATTTTCAGGTTATCTTATCATTATTTTTTTTTTTACAAAGTTTGGGACGAGTCAAATTGTGATATTTGAGTGGGTGTAAATAGATTGAGCTGAGGTAAATGTGAAGTCCTACGTGGAGGTTTTAATTCTGAATTGTGCACATGTTACACATGAAGACTGAAATATTGAGATTATCTTCAAATGTGTCCAGAGAGAAGTTAGCTAATACCCAAAAAATTACAAAAATTTAATAACACTTAATGATAATTAAGTGGGATTGCTTTTATGTGGGGAACGTTGGACTTGTTGAAAAGGAAATAGGGAAAAAGGAGACATTGACAAGAAGGATGGAGATACATGCATGAAGATGAGGAAGATGGATGCATGGGATTTACATGCACTCAAGCAGCGTGTATAACCTCTATCGATATCATATAGGAGAATTTTTAAGTATTTTTATTGCTTTGTTTTATAGTCATGCCTAGCGGCTAAATTTTCATTCTAGTTTGAGGATGTGTGGAACCCTGAGTAATTTAATACTTTTTCATTAGTTGTGATGTTTTTTATTTATACTCGATTTCTTCGTTATTTATATCTACGCGATGCATGTTTAATTAACTGAATAATTTGGATTAGCTATCCGAATATATTGGTTATTTAATCTAGCTAAATTACCGTTATAATCCGAATTGTTATAATTGTGTAATTGAAGTAGCAAATAGGGCAGAACACTCTAGGGATAGCGAAGTCTAGATTGTATGATTCGGACGTTCCGGTTTTATAATCTAGTTTATCCTATTATTTTCATTCGTTAAGGCATTCAATAAATTGAATCATGAATACATGTTTTGGGATTATTTATTTGAATAGATTAATTGGAGGTCATACCTGCTAATTAATTAAACTTAAGAAATAATTCGAACTAGTTTGGTCGTACCACTGGTTTAGGGATAAGATTCGAGTAGAATTAAGGACTTCATATATTTTTGCTTGAGTTAATTATTCAGGGGGGAACCATCCAAAAACTAGACTTTTCTTTTATTGGATTCTTATTACTTTTCTTCTTGTTTAATATTTTTGCATATTGCCTTTAGTGATAATTCAACAAACTAAATCCCCCTCTCATTTTTTTCTTTTGATACACGAACTTTCTCAATAAAATTATATTGTTCCTCGTGGGTTCGACCCTTGCTTACCCTACTACATTAGTGGTTTAGTTAAGATAACTTATTTTTGGGTGCCTACGACAGCACACCATTCTTTCAGTATTCATAGGAATCACTGGATTAACACTTTAATCGCATTTTCACTTATTCGGGTATTCTCATAATCAACGGATATTACGTTGTACGTTCCCGTTGCGTCAGTTGGTATCAGAGCCGCAACTTTGATACAGATTTCGGTGGTGATGTCGATTTTCCCTCACATAATAACTATTATTATTTTATTAATCATGATAGTAATTTTGTTAGTGAATTTTCAAAGCTCTCTTCTACTTATCGTCTTAGAATTTTGGGTCACACTCGTACTGCTAATATTTTCAAGATGCATTATTTGATAGTGCTATTTAATCTCTTTGGAGAAGAGACCAGTTTTGATTCGAGGATGAATCATTTCGAAGAGGGAGAGAGTAATGGAGACGAGATCGTGATAATGATCTGGGATTATTATATGAAGGTTTGGAGAATCAAGAAGATGATATTTCATTTGTTATTTGATTTAATCAGATTAGATTAAATTTATTCATATTCGGTTATTATATTTATTGTCCTCTAAGTTATTTAGTATTATAAATAGGAGTCTCGAAATTATTGTAATTCAGTTGTTGATGAATTAAAAATATATTGGGTCTTATCACTTTCTGCGTGTTTTTATGGTTTTTCTTCCAGTACTCATATGAATCAATGGATTAACACTTTAATTGCATTTTTCACTTATCCGGGTATTCTAAGAATCAACGGATATTACGTTGTACGTTCCCCCTGCGTCACCAATCGACTTGAGCATGTAAATCTTCTAGTGCACTTTTTGTGCTCGACTAATTTGGTCGAGCAACATTCATTCAAACCACATATTTTGTTAGCAAAATATGATAGCACTTAGAAGAATCACACTTTCAAATATGTTCGAGTCGAGCATATAGTGCTCAAGCACCAAGGTAGAACCAAGGAAAACTACAAAACAAATTTGGTGTTAGCCTAACAATATCCCTCGACTTGAGTAAGTATCTAAACTTGAAATTTTTGTTTGAGCACATTCATTCAACCGAGATAGAGCCAATATTTTTAAGAATTATGTTAACATTACAATTCTCGACTTAATATGTCAAACATTAAACTTTTACAGTCTAGCCTAGGGACATGTGCAATAAATATTTCATTTTTAGAAGGAGATTAGGTTTCCTTAGAGCTTTTGGCCTCCCTTTAACACATAGTTACACACACTTGAAATTTTCTACATTTGTAAAGAGAGATTTTAATTCTTTTAAAGATATGAGTGTAGTTGCTTTCAATAGAAATCGAACCTAGGACGTGTGAGCGTGAGCCTTTTGCCTCTAATACCATGAAAGAATTCCATCTTATCTAAAAGTCTGAACTTGTAGAGAGATGTGGAATCAATTTAAATATTTAATTCCCTAACATCTTTTGATTAAGGAATCGAATTGATTACCTTCTCAACATGCATGTATTTTCTTGATCCTAGTGTAGATAATCTCATTCTACTTCAAGTATGAGATGTATTTCTTTGAAAGCTAACTGATGAGTGCAAAATGAAGCACATCAACAATATTCAAAGAATCAAAGAGATAAGAAAGCAATTTCTTGAGGATGCCCTCAAGAAGCCATAAACAAGCTCCAGATTGTCTTTGGATCTTCTGAAAAATGGCTCTCCAGCAGCAACCGAGAGCTCCGGTGAAAACCTGCCCAAAACCGGGTCGGTGAGGGCTCCGGCGTCGGTCCTCTGACGCTCAAGACAGTCAGATTGTCATGGAAGGAAAACAATGATAAATGCAGCCAAGGGGAGTGATTTTAGGTTAGGAGATACCTTGAAATGGTGAAGGGAGAGGGTATTTATATTTGAGTCTCTGAGGGACATAAGAGTCAATCTCTTAGTGTTGCCCTAATTGGTTTGGGGACCACTAGGACCACAGACTTGTGTGGTGCTGCCAAGTGTCCCATATGGCTGATATTAGTACTTCAAGTAATACATATTATTCTTGATGCCATTAATCAAGAGATGGAAAAATGACATTTGTATTGTATTCTTCTTCTATTGCTCAAATAACATCAGAGGAAAAGATAATGCTCCCTGTTCTTAAAGAGCTCATGACTGATTAACACTTATACTTTGTTCGTTCATTGTTACCAGTTCCAGAGCCTAAATAGGCTCTGGAGAAATATGTTCCAAAAGCATTGGGCATCACTCCCAAGGTAGTAAGAATTTATTCAGGCTTTTATTAGACTGTTATTATTTTCATAAGCTCTGCTGCTCAGTTTAGCAAGCTCTGCCCAGAGCTTGTTATTTTGACAAGTAACTTCTTTCTTTATAACTGATGTAGTATGCCAATTCTGGCAGAGCCTACCTCAGACATGTTTTCATAGTTTTGGTCTCGACCCAGAGACCATTACCCCAGAGCCGTGACTAGCTCTGGACTAAATAAGTTCATATCGGGTTAAGACACCATTGAAGGTATGTATATGAGAGTAAGCCCCCTTTTTGGCCTATCTCTCGGCCTTCGTACGTTCCGGCTCTGGAGCTCTTTACAAGCTCTTCTTAGAGCTTCTCCTCTGATGAGTGTCGTTCTTTCACAGACTTGATGGTGGGAAGCCATCTCTGGCTTAGCCTACATCAACTACTCCCCCCTATTCCAAGTGACGTGTCAGAGGTCTCTTGGAATAAATGTCGTTCTAGTTCTGGAACTATTTCATGTGCTCTGCAGAGAGTCTTTTCTCTGGAGTGCATTATACTATTTTCATATTCATACTCTATACAAAGTTGTGTACTTCCGCATTGGTAATTCAGTTTCTTATTTCTATTTCATGCTCAGCTCGGTCTGAGGCATATAATTTCTGCTCAGTTTGCACTACGGTTTCTGGTACAAATATAATCTCTGCTCAACATATACTAAGATTCGTATGGTGTAAGTTCATTTCCCAGATATCATCTATGCTTAACTTGTGTTAAGACTTATAAGAGGTGAATCTAAATCAAGAAATTCATATTTCGGCTTTGATTCATGCTTAACTCATGCTAAGGCTGATAGAATGTAGGCTCTAAGTCGAAAAGTTTACCTCTCAGATGTGACCCTTTCTCAGCTCGTGCCCAGACTTAAAGGATGTGAATCTGAATAGAAATTCCATCTTTCAGATGTGATCCACGCTTAACTCGCATCAAGACTTGTAGAATATGAATCTGAGAGACACATAACTCCACAATTTTATAGGGATCTATCTCAACTGTAGAAGATAGTTCCCTCGGTTCTCAAATAGCCATCTCAAAATGTCACAATGTAAACATTCAGTGCTTACATTCTAAAAATGATAGCTGATAAGGATCTGAGTTTATTCAGACATGGTATTCCTTCAAGTTACTGATATTCCACGGAATAGGCATTTTCATACCGTTCTGATCCGCTAATTCATATATCTCTGACCAGAACACGAGTGACCACTTACGGGCCCTCCTGGTTTTGCAAATTTTCCAATTTTCATGCATTTATCATAAACGACTTTAATCTAATTCTTAGAACGTCAAGTTCTGAATCGAGTCATTTCTCCAATTGAGGCTTATCCCCTCTTATCTTACTTTTATCGTCCGTGCCTTTCCTGACGCTAGTACTTTCTGCATTCTCTATATGTCTACTATCGTATGTTTCTTTGTACTTTTTGCAAATTTGATTCTAATCTTTGCAGAAATCATTGCCTCAAATTTGTGTTTAATTTCTATTAAGTCTAATAATCAAATGCTATCTCTGCTCAACTAGTGTTGAGACTGATAAAATTTCTGAATTCATTTTTTCAATTCTCAGGCATTGATGCTAACACATATTTCATATCTGGTTCTTATTTCAGGTTCTCTGAAATAAAAATTCTCAATTTTCATTTATCAGCTCTGCGGAGATGATGCTAAAGCATACTTCCTCCTTCAGTTTTTATTTCTAACATCTGTGAAATAAAAATTCTCAATTTTCATTTGTCAGCTCTGCGGAGATGATGCTAAAGCATACTTCCTCCTTCAGTTTTTATTTCTAACATCTGTGAAATAAAAATTCTCAATTTTCATTTATCAGCTCTGCGGAGATGATGCAAAAGCATACTTCCTCCTTCAGTTTTTATTTCTAACATCTGTGAAATAAAAATTCACAATTTTCATTTATCAACTCTAGAGAGTTGATGCTAATGCATACTCTTTCCTCTGGTTCTTATTTCAGGCTCTCTGAAATAAGTTCTCAATTCGTTTTCAACTCTGGAGAGTTGATGCTAATGCATACTCTCTCATCTGGTTCTTATTTCAGGCTCTCTGAAATAAAAATTCTCAATTTTCATTTATTAGCTCTGCGGAGATGGTGCTAAAGCATACTTCCTCCTTCAGTTTTTATTTCTAACATCTGTGAAATAAAAATTCTCAATTTTCATTTATCAGCTCTGCGGAGATGATGCTAAAGCATACTTCCTCCTTCAGTTTTTATTTCTAACATCTGTGAAATAAAAATTCACAATTTTCATTTATCAGCTCTGCGGAGATGATGCTAAAGCATACTTCCTCCTTCAGTTTTTATTTCTAACATCTGTGAAATAAAAATTCATAATTTTCATTTATCAACTCTAGAGAGTTGATGTTAATGCATACTCTCTCCTCTGGTTCTTATTTCAGGCTCTCTGAAATAAGTTCTCAATTCATTTTCAACTCTGGAGAGTTGATGCTAATGCATACTCTCTCCCCTGGTTCTTATTTCAGGCTCTGAAATAAAAATTCTCAATTTTCATTTATCAGCTCTGCGGAGATGATGCTAAAGCATACTTCCTCCTTCAGTTTTTATTTCTAATATCTGTGAAATAAAAATTCACAATTTTCATTTATCAACTCTAGAGAGTTGATGCTAATGCATACTCTCTCCTCTAGTTCTTATTTTAGGCTCTCTGAAATAAGTTCTCAATTCGTTTTCAACTCTGGAGAGTTGATGCTAATGCATAGTCTCTCCTCTGGTTCTTATTTCAGGCTCTCTGAAATAAGTTCTCAATTCGTTTATTCCGAGTCATACATCTTGCATGCTCTCAAATTTATCCTCTAACTCTGGGCCCATTTCATATAGAGACCCATTGATCTTTCATTCTATTCTGCGCTTGGCTTAGGATGAGGCTTCTCCCTCTCTCTCAAGAGCATGTGCCCTCTTTATTTTGTGTATCATACTTTGCCAGGTGTTCCAGCTCTTGGAAACTTGCGATCTTTTGCTCTTCATGTGCTTCCTATATTAACAATTAAGCTTTCAGTTTCTTATCTTTGCACACCTTCTAAGTCGTGCTTTTCAATTCTTGCCTTTTTTTATCCTGTAAAAAGGATTATGATTGTGGGGAGTAATGTGTGTGTACACTCATGCCCAACCTTTCAGAGTTTACTTCTGTTTACGAAGTAGACTGTGCTATTCAATTCTTGAGTTGTGTATGACTATGTCTTGCCTCCACTCCCCTTTCTTTCCGTTCAAGGAAATAAATTATCATTCTCGCAACTTTTCAATTACTTAGAATAGTTTCCAAGGTTTTTATCTAGGTTTGCAAAAACCTATTTTTCGATTTTCTGAAAGTAGTATGTTCTCAATTCTACTCTCTGTTTCAGGCTCATTCCATGTTTAAAGCCCTTTTCAGCCAGTGCTTATATTTTGAGGCTCTTCTATGCTTTCAGAGCTTGCACGCTCTTCATATCTTAGTTTGTATCAGGATCTTTGATAAAACTTTATCGAAAAACTTATGCTTATTTTAACAAGACTCATAAAGTGTAAATTCAATTCTGATTTCGTTATGAATTGGTATTCATATCTCGGTTTCGATTAAGGCTCATGCCATAAATGCTATCCATGCTCAACTGGTGTTAAGACTGATAGGATGTAAATTCAATTCTCAAATTCTGCCTATGCTTGGTGCTAAGACTCATAAGGCATAAATTCTATTCACATTTCGGCTGTGATCCATGCTTAGCTCATACTAAGGCTGATAGAATGTAAGCTTCTGCAAATTGTAACTCTTATCTGATATGCTCATACTCAGCCAGGTCTAGTTTTCTGACCCGTAATTTTGTCGGCTCTGACAGCTGTTCTGGCTTCTCTTGGGGCTGCACCCCTCAAATCTGTTCTCACTTTCTTGGTGGCTGTCCCACCGGCAGCTGCTCTGCCAATTCTGGTTCTCTCCGGGATGTCTCCGGGAGAGTAGGCACGCTCTGGGCCTAAATTCGGGTTCTCACGTTGGTCTCCCCGAGGACATCTCCTGGGGGAGAAAACAATTGAAGGGTATCCAGACCCTATCATCCTGAGCCACATTGAAGACTCTAGGACAAGGCGCGCTCGGGGCCTTAAATCTGGGCACATCATGTGTCCGTAAATCGCTCATATTCAAACACTGAGGAGCTCCTCGGGTGGGAGTCCTTTCTGCCACAACCTGATCAACTGTATTCTTGATCAATGTACGCAACTGTTCAACTCTTTCACGGAATCAGAGCTTAACTATTCTGAGTCAGTGTTATCTCTGGATGTTTCTCATCCACTGTCGTGACCGCGGGAGTGGTCACATTTTCTGAGGCATCCGAGCCTCCTGCCCCATTCATGCTCGTTGGAGTACCCATAGGAGCAGTGGTAGTAGACATGCTCAATATTAACCGAAACCGGCGGTTCTGGAACCGCTGGTTCCACGGTTCCGTGGTTCCGATTTCAGAATCGAATCGAAACCGTAAAATACACGGTTCGGTTCCGATTCCCCTAAATTTTGGAACCAAAACTGCCGGTTCGAACCGGAACTGCCGGTTCCTGGGCGATTCCGGTTCGAACCGGCAGTTTCAGTTCGAACCGGCGGTTTCCTGCTTTCAAATTAAAAAAATAGTCGTTTGTAGCCGTTAGAACCGGCGGTTCGAACCGGAACTGGCGGTTCCAACGGTAGTTTTTTTTTCCTTAAAAAACTTTAAAAAACGGAAAACTAGCGGAACCGGCGGTTTGGGAACTGGACCAAAACCGGTTTTCCGCCGGTTTAGTTCCGGTTCTTGCATTCCAACTTTTGGAACCGCCGGTTCGGAACCGGAACCGGCGGTTCCGGAACCGTGAGCATCTGTAAGTGGTAGTGTCATCAAAATCCTTTCCCAGATCTCGAGGAGTAGGATTTGTTATGTCTGAGAGCCATAGAACAAATAGCAGCTTAGTTCATGGTTTTCACAGAACACATATTAATCATCACATACTTACCCCTTTTTGCCAAAATCTCCGGAAGAAAAAGGTGGTTGTAAAAACAGAGATAACATTTTCAGAGACTAAATTTTTATAAAAGCTCTCAACAGAGATCATAGCATAACGTGTTCCTCGAGAATCACAATAACATCTTTCGGGACCCTTGTAAATTTTTACACGGATCAAATCACATTTCCATGACAAACAAGAAAAACACGTTCAAATGACATTTATCACATGCTCTCACATTGACTATCAAAGTATGGAGCACAACAATTTCAGAAGAATGCTATTACACACTTTCGGCAAACACTCGACATATTTTTCCCAAAATTAGCTAAGGGGAAAAGGATTCTCATGAGGGTCAAAGTATATATCTACTCATATTTTCATCAAGGCATCTACGAAGAGCATATTCACATACATTCAATCACACATTTAGTGTATCTTCCTAGCATATCGGTTAAGCGAGAACTACTAATGCAAATTTTGGCATACTTCATGCAATCTCACAAGGTTTCATCCACGAAACCGCTACTGATGCAGATCTTAACATGCTCGATGCATCTTTTCAGCATATTAGTTAGAAAAATACTTATTTCTAACAAATCTAGCACATGTTCTCATGCAAAATTCGTAATTTCTTATATGAACTAATTTTTTTATTCATAACTAGTTTCGAGTAACTCATGAATCAATTCATTCATCATTTTTCAAACAACGTATCGATTTCAGGTCACGTAATAAGGAACTGAAATACTTATCTTGGATTATCCAGCGTGAACTGACAAAGTCCGTTTTACCATGGACTCCACACCCCCCTTCCTCTCAATGGAGCGGAATCCATCTTTCCACGAGTTTCCCTCGCACATTCGCATTTTTTTCCAATGCGGAAATCGTGATCGTTTTCCCTCAGAGAAAATAAACAAAATCATTAGGAATCAAATTATTTTCCTTTGTACTAGATAATTACTTATCATATCGAGGTCCACTTAGAAACAACAAATTCTAAGTGCAAACCGTAAAACGAATTCAGTCACACAATTATTAGACTAATTGTTCGACAATCACATTTTACCACACAAAATTCAATTTCATACTCTAGCCAAAGAATTCTCATGCCCACATATATGTACACGCACATATATGCTCGTTTCCTCTATGCTAATCACGTATACATCTTAGCAAAGCTAGGCAATTAATCATACAAGTTCGTTGCAATATTTAATTGTATTCTAGAAAACACTTTCACATGCTTTGCGAAGTAAATCTAGCAAGAATTTCTTCCACTCAATTATTCTCTTGAACATTTAATCAAACACGTGGTAGGTATATCATACTCTTCCTTACTACACACTACTCACGCTTTGTTTTCAAATATAGAAGCAACAAAGTTCGTCTCAAATATCATATCAAGCATCATTCACTATCACCAAATGTATCAATTCAGTCAAACTTCTAAAACGTGAATAGCCTATGCACCAGAATTCACTAGCATGTTACATATTCATCATTTCAAACATTAAGCCATAGGAAGATATCAAAGTTTCTATTTCTTCACTTCATCCATGTGTCTGATGGAATTTTCGTCATTCAATTCATAGAATAACATAGGTCTGTTCTTAATCTCATTAGTACTAGTAATTAACAAGTAATTACCAATTTCATTAGTATTGCCTAAACAAGGCTTTTCAATTCCCTATCCACAAGAAATTAATCATCTATAGGAGAAGGTATGAGTATTACCTCCACCCATAATACTCAAGGCCGCGATTCCGATACCCGGATCGTGGAATACTCCCGACCATGGACTGCTCGTGGCCAAGGCTAGAATAACTTGCCTTGAAATACATCGGGCGACAACTAATTTTCCATCTCCTTGCTCTATAAAATCATTAGAAAAAATTTAGTTTCTAATATTCACTGTTCATTTTAACCAAGAAAGTGTAGAGAAAAATCCGCAAATGAAATGCGAAGTTGGGCTGTAGACATCCTCCTGCACGTTGGGCCCAAAAATCAAACCCCAAATAAATTTTATTGGAATCAAAATCAGTGAAAGAAGGCACTGGCCGCAGATGATAAAGGCGCAACTCGGGCTGCTTGCAAATTGGGCAAATCAAACCAGGCCCAAATGAAGTCGGTCATCAATTTCAACAGAACCATGAACAGGCCCAAGTTGATGTGGAAACGGGGTGATAGAGTGGCACAGTAGTGTTGCTGCGTGAAAGTCCGACACGCCGTCGATTAATGAGCGGCAAGCGGTGGTGTTTGATTTGCTGCGACCAGCCACAGGGGCGGCATCGGTCATCCTTCGTCGAAGCAACGACGCACACAAAAAAAGGGGGCCAACCTTGCAATCTATCGCAGCAGGATTAAGCGCCAGCGAAGCGGCGCGGTGGCGGCCGGTACTCGCTGGCGGCGGGCCCGAAAAGACGCGCGACGGTGGCTAATCCCGGTGGTGCGGCGGTCGATCCCTGAAGGCGCGATAGCCTGATGCATAACATCAATCACAGAGGCGTGTTTGAAGCGGGGGGAAATTCCACGCCCTTTTTCTCTTTTTTTTTCAAAAAAATTTCTGGCCCCAATTGGAATTAGGGCTACGGGCTTTTCTCTTCAGCCCTGTATCTGCTGCAATCAAGATGGGGAAATTAAATCCCAAATTACTATAATTCTACAAATAAATCCAAGGAAATTGAACTTTTCGAATTTTCCCAAAATTACATCAAAATAGACACAAAATAGGTGTGATATCAAACCCCAATTTGCAATTTCTAGCTTGAAGAAAGCTTAAAAGGATGAAACTTATCTTTAGTTTTCTGATGAATTTCTGGAACGGGTCTTGTGTATACAACAAGAATTCACCCGATTTTTGCAGAAATCCTCACGCCTCAGCCTGGATTTCCCACAGACGGCGCCAGCTGATGAGTGCAAAATGAAGCACATCAACAATATTCAAAGAATCAAAGAGATAAGAGATAAGAAATCAATTTCTTGAGGATGCCCTCAAGAAGCCATAAACAAGCTCCCTATCGTCTCTGGATCTTCTGAAAAATGGCTCTCCAGCAGCAACCGAGAGCTCCGGTGAAAACCTGCACAAAACCGGGCCGGAGGGGGCTCCGGCGTCGGTCCTCCGATGCTCAAGACAGTCAGATTGTCATGGAAGGAAAACAATGATAAATGCAGCCAAGAGGAGTGATTTTATGTTAGGAGATACCTTGAAATGGTGAATGGAGAGGGTATTTATATTTGAGTCTCTGAGGGGCATAAGAGTCAATCTCTTAGTGTTGCCCTAATTGGTTTGGGGACCACAGACTTGTGTGGTGCTGCCAAGTGTCCCATATGACTGATATTAGTACTTCAAGTAATACATATTATTCTTGATGCCATTAATCCATAGATGGGAAAATAACATTTGTATTGTATTCTTCTTCCATTGCTCAAATAACATCAGAGGAAAAGATAATGCTCCCTGTTCTTAAAGAGCTCATGACTAATTAACACTTATACTTTGTTCGTTCATTGTTACCAGTTCAAGAGCCTAAATAGGCTCTGGAGAGATACTTTCCAAAAGCATTGGGCATCACTCCCAAGGTAGTAAGAATTTATTCAGGCATTTATTAGTCTGTTATTATTTTCATAAGCTCTGCTGCTCAGTTTAGCAAGCTCTGCCCAGTGCTTGTTATTCTGACAAGTAACTTCTTTCTTTATAACTGATGTAGTCTGCCAATTCTGGCAGAGCCTACCTCAGACATGTTTTCATAGTTTTGGTCTCGACTCAGAGACCATTACCCCAGAGCCGTGACTAGCTCTGGACTAAATAAGTTCATATCGGGTTAACACACCATTGAAGGTATGTATATGCGAGTAAGCCCCCTTTTTGGCCTATCTCTCGGCCTTCGTACGTTCCGGCTCTGGAGCTCTTTACAAGCTCTGCTCAGAGCTTCTCCTCTGATGAGTGTCGTTCTTTCACAGACTTGATGGTGGGAAACTATCTCTGGCTTAGCCTACATCACTAACCATCGTCAGATTTGACATCTCTCTTGCATCAAGAATTCTAGAATTAAAACACTCACAAACAATGTTGAGCATATGTCACATTTGGGTTATTCATAGAAATGTGATTTTCTCCACTCCCTTGCTGGCTTATCCATCAATCGATTTCATGCATCTTCGTTCAATTCCTTGATCTGTTCCATTATTTCCTTCCATTTCAAGTGTGTTGAACAATATTTACCAAAGATAAAAAAAAATCATTTACATTGAAAAAAACTATATTATACAAATCAAAGTGGAAAACAACTGAAGATATAGCAAATGAGGATAAGTCTCCAATAAAATCTTCAAAATAACTAAAAGATACTACAAATCTCTGCTTCATATCTACAGTCAATACCTTCTAAAAATTCCGGTGACATCAACAACGCTATCACTTATTAACTGAAAAGTTGTCAATTTTAAAAAGTGATAAAGTTTTAACAAAAAATGATAATATTTTTGTTAAAAGTAACTTATCACTTTTCTTTAAAATCATTGTCACACTTTATTATAATACTATCACTTTTTTTATTTGGTCGATCTCATACTATGAGACGGTCTCACATAATTTTTTGTCATTAGTTTATATTATTTTTATACTAACTAAAGTTTCGTGAAAAGGTTGACTTATCATAAAAAAAATCTATAACTTGTGTCATTATTTATTTAAAGTTCAATCTGGTAAAACATAATTCGTTTAAAATCTCCAACTATATTAATTTTAAATTTTGATGTGTTGGAACATTGTCAGTTTTGGTTAAGATTCCAAAACCCCTGAAAAGATGATCTGCCTTTGTTTGTCTTAGTCAGGCTAGTCTGGGTTAGGTTCTTATAATTAGTTATTTTACACTTCACAGGTACTCAGTGAGATGAGAACTCACTGATGACAATCAATACTAAGAGCCTGAAGACGAAGAGCACCATCCTGAACTTATGGCAGTCTTCTAAGCTGGCTGAATAAGCGTCAGTGATGAAGAGTATGACCCTGAAGTGATTACTAACTCAGTCCTGAAGGGAATGTTGATAGGCGAGCATCAATCATTGTTGGGCGAACAAATATTAAGGTCTCAATAGAGGTTGCGAAGAAGTCAACCCAAATCGAAGATGATTAACAAATAAAATTAAAAGGGAGTGTACAAACTAATCCAGGAGGTGTACAAAATGACGAACAACCCCGAAGACGAACAACTTGACGATGAACAAGGAACCCAGTATCCCCAGTTCATCCCAATCCGAAGTTCAGGCGAACAACTTTCAAGCCACATCCACAAAAGGCAAATAACTTTGGGGTAGAAACCATACTAGATCCAACAAGCCGACCTGAGCGAACAATAATGAAGTCCGAGATAAGACCAAAGAAGACTTTGTAACTAAAATTTAGCTTAGATAAGGTCAAACAAAGGTCAAAGGACACATGTCTTACATGCAAGCAAGGAAGTCCAAGAGTCTTGGACACCTCCTACTTGCTAGCCTCTATAAATAGTTGTTCTCCAGCTGAGAAATACAAGTTCAAATTCACAAATAATTCCCAAAACACACACAAACACACCTAAACATACACATACATGAAATAAATACGATTTCGACTTTCGTAACTACGATTTCATAACCCAAATCTTTGATTTACCATTTACGGTGGTAATCAATCACACGTAATTGATTGGTGGTCTTAAACCGAACTAAAACAGTCACTAATCCATCTGATTAAATTTGATCACCAACAAATTGGCGCTAGAAGGAGGGTTCGAACCTTCGATTTAGTGTGATTAGTCAAGAACTTCACTAAAAACTTGAAGATTTGAAGAAAACCTCAAGAAACATTTGAAGATTCAAGCAAAAGTGTTCTTGGTGTTCTTCAATACAAAATTTGAAAACAATTTAATTTGAAATGCCTCAATCAAAGGAAACACAAGGTTCACGCTTATCCAGGAGAGCATCTCCTACTCGAGCTTCGTCGGCTGACCATCAGGATCGTGAACCCAGACATGCGAATAGATCGCAACATACGGCCTTAACTCATAACCTTCCCCCTGAAATGGAGGCCCTAGCGAACAACCCTAGCGAACTGGCTAAGACCATTGCTGCTCTCCAAGCTCTCCAGAGACAGCAAGGGTAGAATAGACCTTCACAAGCAAGGCCTAAGGATAAACCCCTGGAAGTTGTTAGGGCCAGGTCTGTTAGGGGCGAACAACACGTGGTGAACAGTGCCTAGGTCAGGCGGGATAAGGGTAAAGCCAAGGTGGCCGACCGGAGAGAGGAGCAAGCTGAGTCTGCTCACGAGCGAACAACAATGTCGAGCCATGGGACAACCCGTTCCAGTGCCCAAGATAGACTTGGCCAACCTCAACCTCAAGATAAAGTTGCTCACGAGGGAGCAGAACATGGGCGAGTAACTTTTGAACAACCTCGCCCATCAATTCATGAAAGACTTTTCCAGTCTGCCTTCAGGCGTCTAGGGCCAAATGCGGCGAACAACCCTAGAAAGCAGCTCCAAGACATGCCCGCTCCGAGTGAGGGACTGCGACGAGCAGAAAGGCTTGTGCCTTTGCTCGCTGAACAGCCTCCAAGCCAGGGGACATCTTTGGATGAGCTGTCAAGGCTAAGAAAGGCTGTGGAGAGCATGCAGGGACAATTGTACCAACAAAGAGGAGTGGGGACGACCAGCTTACCATCATCACCCCTATCATCTATCATTCTAAACTTCCCATTGACTTTGGGAGACCGGGTGCACAAGTGGTTTTCTGTAATGCCACCAGCATCTATCCACTCGTTCATCCAACTAAGTCGAGAGTTCCTCTCCCATTTCTCAACAGCAGGATCATACTTGTCCCAAAAATACTGATTGTCGGACCTAAAGCAAAATGACGATGAGTCGGATCGGGCGTTTATGGAGAGGTTCGATAAAGTGCTGTTGGAAGGGGAGCCCATCAGCGAGGACACAAAAATTGTTGTTGTTATGGTCGGGTTGAAATAAGGATCAAAGCTGTGGAAAGAGGTACGTCTGAAGTGCCCGAGAAGCTATGCCGAATTCAGAAATCAAGCCGACATATTCATTTCCATGCATGAGGCTTTGTAATCAAACTTGGGGGAGAACAAAACTGATCCCAAGGAGAACAACAAGAAACCTGGCGGAACAGGCTACCGAGTCCCGAAAAACATGAAGGCATTCAATGAAGGGACGGAGCTTAAGGAGAAATTGAACCAGGTACTAACAGTGTCAGTCGATACTGTATATGAAAATGTAAAAGAGAAAGAGTTGCTCTCCCCTCCACGAAAAATCCATCAAGACACTGGCAAACTCAACCCTAACAAGTACTGTGCCTACCATTAAAGCGTGGGGCATTTTACGAGCGAGTGTAGAGATTTGCTTAAACAGCTTTAGCGGTTCTACGAGGATGGAAAGCTCTCCTATTTCGTTAAAAGACAACCTGGAAAGAGAGCCCGGGAGAACAACTCTGAAGATGAGGATGATCAACCTCAGAAAAATAATAAACCCGGGCGACCAGTTCCGGCCGTTGCTGCTCGTCCACTTGAGGACCTATACATGATGGAACCCGCTGGACCAGTGGGAGGATGTTCTGATGGACGACCACCAATCTCCAACCGAAAAAGAAAAGCCGAATTGCGAGCGATCGATCAAGTACAAGGAATGGGGGTTAAGCCATCCATCATGCAAACAACAGAACTGACCTTTACTGAGAAGGATTTGGAGGGAATCTTGACCCCCCATAATGATTCGCTCGTGATCTGTGCCAAGATTATGGAGACCAGAGTGCATAGATTGTTGGTGGACACCGAAGCCTACACCAATATTCTTTTCAAGAAGACGCTTGATCAACTTGGAGACTACTCAGGCTATATCCGACCTTCAAATCACAGAATTTTGGGCTTCAGAAATTCTATAACAGTCCCGTTAGGAGAGATTAGGTTGTCCGTTCAGCTTGTAACGGTCGAGGAACCCGAGAAAAACATAACAAGAATGGTTGATTTCTTGGTCGTCGATCAGGAATCAACCTACAACGGGTTCCTTGGTCGACCTTTCCTGAATGAATTTAAAGCTGCATGTTCAACTTACCATTATTGTCTGAAGTTTCCAACAGCAAGTGGGGCAGGCACAATAAAGGGACATCAGAGAAAGGCTCGGGAATGTCTCCTGCAGTTGCAGGCAAAGCATGCACTGGTATCCATGATGGAAGCCACCAACAGTTATCCTGCCAATGAACCATCAATACTGGAGAATATAATGGACATAGAGGAAGACCACATGGATACTGACGAACAACATCTTGACGATCAAGTGTTGGACGAGCAACTTATCACCACCCAAGGGGAACCTCGTTCTGACAAACAACAAAGGGGTGGTGACGAGCAACACCCACAAGGTGACTCGGAGGGCCAGGTGTTGACTAACAATGACGAATTAGGACCAACAGATGATCTAGATCCCCGCCTGGGAGCAGAGCCAATGAGCATTGAAAATAGTTTCAACCCTGAGGGACCAATGCTTGATCCTCATTGGAAAGGACAAAAACGACGAGCAACTCCAGTTGAAGAACTAGAGGCGTTCAAAGTTAATCCTGAAAATAAGGATCTCGAATTGTACATAGGATTTGAGCTCCCTGAGCCTTACAGATCCCGAATGAAAGAGTTCCTCAGTAAAAATCGAGATGTTTTTGCTTGGTCTCATGCAGACATGGTGGGAATAGATCCAAAACATGCTTGTTACAAGCTCAACATCAATCAAGCAAAAAGGCCTGTCCATCAAAAACGAAGAAAATATGGCCCAGATAAATATCAGGCTTTGAATGAAGAAGTAAAGAAGTTGTTAGACAATGACCTAACCCGACAAGCACTCTGTCCACAATGGGTAGCAAACCCAGTCCTTGTGAGGAAACCAAACGGGACCTGGAGGCTATGCATAGACTTTACAGATCTGAATGCAGCATGCCCAAAGGACAACTTTCCTCTCCCTCATATTGACCAATTGGTGGACAGCACAGCAGGTCATGAAATGCTAACATTCATGGATGCCTTTGCCAGGTACCATCAAATTCCGATGCATCCAGACGATCAAGAGAACACAACATTTTATACGAACAAAAACTTGTTGTGTTGGAAGAGAATGCCCTTCGGCCTCATCAACGCCGGAGCAACATACTAGAGGTTGGTGAACAAGATGTTCGACGAACAAATCGGAGATACGGTAGAAGTCTATGTAGACGATATCGTAGTCAAGAGCCCCCGGAAAGAAGACCATCTTCAGCACTTGACCCAGGTGTTCGATATTCTTCGACATTACCATATGAAGCTAAACCCGAAGAAGAGCAACTTTGGAGTCCCTTCTGGAAAATTTCTGGGTCATCTTGTTAGTCAACGTGGGATTGAAGCCAATCCAACAAAAGTCAAAGCTATCGTGGATATGCAGCCACCACGTTCGATAAAGGAAGTGCAAAGGCTTACAGGATGCCTAGCAGCATTGAATCGATTCATATCCAGATTGGGGGACAAATGCCGTCCATTCTTCGAAGCAATAAAAAAAGGACAGTTCACATGGACTAACAACTGTCAAAAGACGTTCCACCAACTTAAGGACTACCTGGGAGATGTTAAAATTCTATCAAAACCCATCCCAGGAGAAAAGCTATACTTGTACCTGGCAGCGTCAGAAGTAGCAATCAGCTCCGTTCTTGTACGAGAAGACGACAAATTCCATCAACCCATTTACTACGTCAGCCAAGCTTTGCACGAGGCGGAGATCAAATACTCCCCAACCGAAAAGTTGGCATACGCTCTTGTCATGAGTGTGAGGAAGCTACGACCATACTTTTTTTATCATCAAGTTGAAGTACTAACAACTTTCCCACTCAGACAAATCCTCCATCGCCCCGACACAGCTGGTCATCTGCTAAAGTGGTCACTAAAGATTAGCCAATTCAGGGTAACCTATGCTCCTCGAACAACGATCAAAGGGCAAGCGTTAGCCGACTTTATAGTTGAACTAACCTTCCCACCAGATCTGACTAGAGGACTTGATCACCCCTGGCATCTCTACGTTGACGGATCTTCAACTAATGTAGCCTCGGGGGCAGGAGTAGTTCTGATCAGTCTTGATAGACAAGTATTCACCTCGGCAATCAGATTTGGTTTCATGGCAACCAACAACAAAGCTGAATATGAAGCTCTCATTGCTGGTCTCCACCTATCCCTTGCAGTAGGTGTTAGACGGTTACAAATATTCGGCAACTCACAATTGATTGTGAACCAAGTTCGAGGTGAATACGAAGCGAAAGACAATCATATGATCGAGTATCAGCAAATTGTTGCTTACCTGATGTCCTTATTAGATCAAGTCTTCATTGAACAAATTTCGAGGACAAACAACACGCAAGCAGATGCATTGGCCAGACTAGCAACAAGCGAAGGACCTGCAGAGTTGGCAGACATTATAATTACAAAGATAAATGATCCATCAACAAGGAGTTATAATGTCAACTAACTTGACGAACAAGCAAGTGAAGAAGAAGACTGGAGAACAAGTATAGTCAAATACTTGAAAAGTGGGGAAAAACCAAACAACCCATTTGAAGCTGCCAAGCTAACAAAGCAAGCCGCCAGATACACTCTGGTAGGCGAGCAACTTTACAAAAGGGGAATATCAATCCCACTTCTCAAATGTTTGCCTAGGGGGCAAGGACGAGCAATACTCGAAAAAATACATGCCGGAGTATGTGGAAATCACACTGGGGGGCAAGCCTTGGCATACAAAACTATCAAACAAGGCTATTATTAACCGACTTTACATCAAGACGCAATCAAGAAAGCAAAAATATGCCATCAATGCCAAATTTTTGCCCCGAACATTCATACCCCGGCCCAACAGCTCGTATCAGTTTATAGCCCATGGCCATTTGCAAGGTGGGGGATGGACATTATTGGTCCCTTCCCGACAGGTGTTGGAAATGTTCGATTTGCCGTCGTGGCCGTCGACTATTATACGAAATGGGCGGAAGCAGAGGCCACGGTGAAGATAACGCAACAAAAAATGATCAACTTTATTTGGAAAAACATTGTCTGTCGCTTTGGGGTTCCGCAAACCATTGTGACAGACAATGGTCCGCAGTTTGATGGGAAAGAGTTGAGAGACTTCTGTGCGAAGTGGGGGATCAAAAAACATTACTCTACGCCCTATCATCCCTAATAAAATGGACAAGTCGAAGCTGTGAACAAGATAATCAAGCATACATTAAAAGTACGGCTGGCGGAGAGCAAAAACAGTTGGTCTGAAGAACTTCCGGAAGTCTTATGGGCATACAGAGTTTCTCCCAGGTCAAGCACCGGAGAAACACCTTTTGCAATGGCTTTCGGAACAGAAGCTGTGATACCAATCGAACTAAAGACCAACACAATCAGGATGACCAACTTTGATGAGCAGGCGAACAACTCTGCTCTAGCTACTGAAATGGATTTGCTCGAAGAAAAAAGATTAAGTGCCGAGCTAAAAAATGCTACCTATAAGCAGCGAGCAGAACGCTACTATAATTCCCATGTTAAAATCAGGGAATTCAGAGTTGGAGATTTGGTTCTAAGAAAGTTGCTCGCCCAACCTCCAGGTGTATTGGGACCAACTTGGGAGGGCCCGTATCGTATAACGGAAAAATTCGTTAATGGTGTATACGATATCAAAGATATGGAAGACAAGCCGGCCCAATACTCCTGGAACGCTATACATCTAAAGAAGTACTATCAATGAGTTGAACAAGTTCTTGATTGGGCGAACAAATGTCTTGGGGGGCAAGTGAACCAAGTAAGGCAAACCAAAAACTTGCCTAATTTTTTGGAAATTTCGCTAAGTGTAGAATGGAAAGTTGTTCGGCACGTTGTATAGTCTAGTGCTGTTTCATCTTTTTTAATTTTCGATAAAGTTGCTCGGCAAAAATATTATAAGCGAGCATGTTTTAGTTAGTGTTCAAAGTTGTTTGTCAGGTTGTATATGTTAATGACGAGCAGACTTACAACACTTGCAAATTTTTCACAATGTAAATATAGTTGTTCGTTAAGGAAAAAAGTCCAAAGCTCGAGGTACAAGTCCATTTTGAGGACCAAAGCCACTTAAAGGTTGTTCGTTTTTTTAAAATGAACAGAACCTAAGGCTAAACCCTGATTCCATTAAAAGGCAAAGTTCAAATCGAACAAAGCCCAAAATTATATGTTATAATTGCAAAAGCATCGACAGAAATGTAAAGGCAATTAACATATAAAAAGAAAATGAGCGAACAAAAGAAAGACATTCATTAAATAAAAAAGGCATTGAGCCTAAAAAATAGTACAAGGATTCTAAAAGAAGTGTACTACAAAAAGAGCGAGCAACTATTACAAAAGGAAGACTAAAAAATCTAAGTTCTAAACCTATTGCTGCTCGGCAAGGGGAGGGGCTTGAGTCTGGTCGGCAGAAGGATCGACAATCATGTCTCTGGCCATATCTTCAGCAGCCTTTTATTCCTTTTCCTTAATGGCTTGCTCGTCTTCGGCCGTCGGCTCTTCTTCTTGCTCGCCTTCATCAACTTGAGGTGGAGGGCGAGTAATGGTGATATTGGGGTCAAGGCTGTCAATCTTGACCCCCAACTCGGCTATATCCCGCAGTTGGATCTCGATGTTGTTCGGCGGGGGATAAGTCTCCAAGAACTCAGTCAAGTCCTTGCCCATCTCTTCCACCATATCCTTGTAGTCGTACGCATCGGCCATACGAATACAATCGGCGTAGGAACAGATATATCCCAGATTTGAGATGGGGGCAGACCGAGTTTGGAGCTCAGCTTCGAGTTGCTCGCGGGTGAAGGTGCTGGCCTCCACCTCTCTGAGACGAGCACTGTCTGCCTCGAGCTCAGCAATCTTCTGCTCGGCCGTAGACAACTTTTCCTTCTCTTCGTCGATCAGGGCCTATTTGCCTCTCAATTCACCAGATAAACCTTGGATTTGTTCAAGATATTTCTTCTCATTATCGATGTAGATGTTGATCTGGTTATTGAGGTGAGCAGTTTTGGCCTCATACTGGCTGACCAGGCCGTCATTTTCTTCGGTCAGTTACCGAGCAGTGCCGGCGTAACGACGAACAGTATCTTCGAGCTCGGCGAGCTGGGCCATCCCTTTCTGGGCAGTTATAAGGCCATTTGCATGCTGCATCATAGAAAAGTGGAAGTTGTCTGCAATGCCTTGGGCAGTGATGGTCGTCTCCAAGGGCCGTGTCCAGGATCGGGCAATCTATTCAGTTGCCCGGCAGACATGTTCGCCCGGGATCTCCCGAATGTTCACCGGGGGTTTTGAGCAGGCGTATTGATGAACGGAGGCTGCTTACCCTGGATGATCGTTAGGCCGATACCCGCGAACAAAGATATAAGTTGCGAGATGTTATTTAAGTCTATAAAAGTTGTTCGCCAGTAATAAAGTTAGATGTGCTTACTCTTGAAATTTCCTCTCGTCCCAACCCAGAAGGGTTATGTCCTCGGGACCGCGAACAGGAGTGGAGTCCTTGCCCGCTGTGCCTGTCTTCTCCACCAATTCGATGGAGACGCATCGAGCAGTTTCTTCCTCAGAATGGGGACGAGCATGACTCTGCCCTACTTTCTCCTTGCCTTTATTTCCGGCAGGAGCACTTTGGCCCACGAAGGACCCATCCCCTTTCTTTAGGCGCTTGGCGCCGGGGGTGATGGAGCAGGAGGTGGAGAGGGTGGAGGATTGGATGGGGGCATGGCTTGGCGAGCAACTTTCGCCCCCTCGGCCTTATTAGTCATTGCCAACACCTTGGAAGACGGATCACCTTTCTTTCTCCTTCCTTTGGGAGGCGGCATTTCGTGGACTCTTTGCTCTAAAAGTCTAAAGTAGGGAGGGACGGCGACGGTGACTTGCTCGGCTAAAAAAAAAAAATTTAGGCGAGCAAGTTAGAGAAACGAACGAAGAGCAAGGTTTATGTTGAAAGTTAGAAATTTTTATACCTGGGGACACCTCGATTTGAGCTTCCGGGTGGTGGGGGTACGTGAACAAGCGAGCAGCTTTCTTGCACTTTAATCTGTTCACGTACTCGATGGTCCTCTCAGCTCTATCCCGGAGAGCGACTAAACACGAAGTGAAGAGGAACTCAGAGCCAATCTCTTCCTCTTCAGAGTTCCACTTAAGCAGTCGGGGACCTGCGAGCAAATAAAAAAAGTTAAATTAGAACTTTATGCAAGGGCGAACAAAGATGACCTTACGTTTGATTTGCCCATAGGTGGTGGGTTCGAATATGCACCCGGCACCGCCGTGTGGACCAGAAGATTCTCGCCAGTCCCTCCCAATGAAGAAGAAATGCTCCTTCCAATCCCGAATCTTGTTCGGCACCCCCTCCACCAGTTTCAATCCAGCCCGGGCTTTCAAGTAGTAATATCCTTCCTCGCCTCTGGGGCACTTAGTGATGGCCATCAGGTAGTTGACCTCTTTAGAGGTGATGCGGTCAACGTACCCCTCTAGGGCGAACAAACCCATAATGCCGAGCAGGTTCATCCACCCTATGGGAGTTATCTGGGTGATGGCCAAGTTGGTCGCCTCTAGAAAACGACCGACCACCGGGGGTAACGACAACCTCAACCCGGCGATCAAAGTATCAATGTTGATCGCCGTACACCCAGGTGGAGGCCGATCAGCCCTCTCCTTTCTTCTTGGAGCCCACATGTATATGTCGTGGGGGATTTGATATGCTTCTCAGATGAGGGAGAGTTCGTCCTTGCGAACAACACTTCGGATCCTGCTCGCTTGATAGTCAATTTTCACCAAGTCCAAAACCTGACGCGGGGGGCGAGGAAAGTTGTTCGCATGCTCAGCAGAGTATGCTCGCCAGTCGAATGGGCGAGCAACACCTGTAGGAATCTCGTTTTCGAGCATCTTGGGGCCTGGAAACCCTATCCCTTCCAAAAATTCAGGGGTAAGTTCGTCAAATTCCGGATCTTCCTCAGATTCAGAGTTGGAGGAAGATTGTTCGTCGGAGGTGCTACTCGCAGCCTCCCCAACCTTTTCGCCGGATTGGCGAGCACCGGTGTCCTCTGTTGATCGGACCACAAAATCCATGTCGGGACGTGCTTCTGAGGAAACCTCAAACGGCGGCTGCTCGACAAATGGCACGATCGGGAAAAGGGGATCTAAATTCTCCTCGGAATTTTGGTTGCTCGAATGGGAGGACATTAGTTTAAGAATGAAGATTTTGAGTTTTAGAAATGGGTTTATGATCTCCGGTGACGGTTCTGGGCGGGCGACGGCGGCACGAATCCTTCCACGGCGGTGGTGGTGCGAATTTGGGAAGAAAAGAGATAAAAGAGAAGAAATAAGAAGAGTAACTACCTTGAAAATGGAGTTGGAAGCCAAATGCAAGAGAAACGAACGCCGGAGAGCTAGGAATCGCCGGAAATGGAGAAAATCGCCGGAGACACTGTAGCAAGAGATGAAGAAGTGGGAATTTTTTTCCCTCTTCTATTTATACCCCATGAGAAAAACGGGGTACCAGGTGTAATTTCCCACAAGATACGGGTTGAATTGAAGAAAAACGGGGTAAAAATCAAGCAACTCTAAAAATTGAAGGACCTACGCGAAAATATAGGAGCGCGTGACCTAGGAACTCCTCGCGCGTGGGCGACGCGCAATCATGCCGCCCACGTCATCCTCGTACATCCACCAAATTGTGGGAAGGTGAAGAGGCAGACCTGAAGTTGCTCGCCCTATTCGATGATGTTCGTCCAAATCTTCACCAATATAATATCCTAACCATAGTTGCTCGCCACAAAGCTGCTCGTCTGAAGCAATGTCTAGTCAGGATAGGGGGTAATTTTTGATAGGCGAGCATCAATCATTGTTGGGCGAACAAATATTAAGGTCTCAATAGAGGTTGCGAAGAAGTCAACCCCAAATCGAAGATGATTAACAAAGAAAATCAAAAGGGAGTGTACAAACTAATCAAGGAGGTGTACGAAATAACGAACAACCCCAAAGAAGAACAACTTGAAGATGAACAAGGAACCCAGTATCCCCAGTTCATCCCAATCCGAAGTTCAGGCGAACAACTTTCAAGCCACGTCTACAAAAGGCGAACAACTTTGGGGTAGAAACCATACTAGATCCAACAAGCTGACCTGAGCGAACAACAATGAAGTCCGAGATAAGAACAAAGAAGACTTTGTAACTAAGATTCAGCTTAGATAAGGCCAAACAAAGGTGAAAGGACACATGTCTTACATGCAAGCAAGGAAGTCCAAGAGTCTTGGACACCTCCTACTTGCTAGCCTCTATAAATAGTTGTTCTCCAGCTAAGAAATACAAGTTCAAATTCACAAATAATTCCCAAAACACACACAAACACACCTAAACATACACATACATGAAATAAATACGATTTCGACTTTCGTAACTACGATTTTATAACCCAAATCTTCGATTTACCATTTACGGTGGTAATCAATCACACGTAATTGATTGGTGGTCTTAAACCGAACTAAAACAGTCACTAATCCATCCAATTAAATTTGATCACCAACAGGGAACATGATAATACTGAGTTAGTGGGAAAGACTTGGAGTAGAGCTAAGCAATGCAAAAGGAATGTCAGCGTCAGGTCAAGTCCGTTGTGCTCGAGATAAAAAGAACTTAATAAGACAAGCCTGGAGCCTAGGAATAAGTTCTGACATTCTCACCAACCTGATGGCGTGGATCAATCCGGGGAAGACACGCACGTATGGACCCTGACATGAAGACTGACTTTAGACTGCCCTTTCAAGGGCAAGCATTAAATGGCGCATTAAATGCAAATACCAAATCCATGCAAGGACGGCTGCTGCATGGGAAATATGTCCGTTTGAAGCACTCTACATAGAGGACTAGAAGGCTATCTCCTCCAACGGATACGTTTTCAAATCACCTATAAATACAGAAGACCTTGAACCCATTCATGGTTATGGGAAATTTCCAAGCCAAAAATTACTCAAACTCTCAAGCACTCAAAGTATTCAGTCTTTAGTAGAAGCACTCGAAACCAGCTAAATTTCCCAAGTGTTTCTTAGCTACTGAGAGTTATTCTGTATTCCAAGAGCGTACTAGTGTTTCTTAAGCTTAGAGTGATTATCCAATCCTTAGCAAAGCTTTATCTTGTAAGGGTAATCACAACCTAGTTGGAATCCAAACTGAAACCAAAACCCTAAGTTAGGTTTGTTGGTAGTAAGTTCAGTTAGTGAGTTAGTAAGGAGTTGTATAGGTCAGTGAGGTTAGCTGATCTTGGTGCACCTTGGCACTTTAAAAACAAGAATCCCTTGAGTGGATTTCCTATTAAATCAGGTCGTGGATGTAGGAGCTTGAGTCTCCGAACCACTTTAAACTCCCCATGTTCTTACTGCTTTGATATTGTGCTTGCTTGTCATATTATTTGTTCATTCATACCATTTGGTTATTATCAGGCTGAATCAATCGACCTGATCATCAAACAGAGCACTGCCCTACTAATCACTATTCAGAATTGAGTAATCAAGTTTTTCAGAAAGCAAAGTAAACAAGACTTTAAACTATCAGGGCTCACGCATTTCCGCACTGAACCTGAATTGATAGTTAGCCAACTGACCCGCACTAAGTGTCGCCAGTGGGTATATTATCAACTCTTAGTTCTTTATCACTCTGAGTAAAGGGGACTCAGTACGGTTTAAGTTGAAAATTTTGTATACGTGTATTCCCCCCATACACGTATTCATCAGTCTTGTACCGGGACCAACAAGTGGTATCAGAGCAGTAGTTCAAAAGACCACTGAATTTGAGTACTAACAGTTTCAGAGGAGAAATTGTTGGTGGTCACTGAACAGATCCGAGTTTGCTTTTTATAAAACTTGCATCATCATGACTTCGAGAAGACTTGAAGCTTCGCTACCTGAATTCTCTGTATCTAACTTTTTCTATTGGAAGTTCAGACTAGAGGCACATCTTGATGCTATCCATGACCAGATGCCGCGTGTCATCCAGGAAGGACCTATCAAGATCACTATTCCTAACGTCAGAGGAAGGGGATATGATGATCTTGACATTGATGTACCTATTCCTAAGGAAAGGAAGGATATGACCACTGATGAGATCAAGATGGTGGGACTGGACAATGTGGCCAGAAATATCATCTTGCATACGGTGCCTTTCGAGGAGTCAGCAAGGCTGATGAACTTAAAGACGGCAAAAGAGGTTTGGGATGAGCTGACCAGGATGTGTGAGGGGTCAGAAAAGATAAAAGAGAATAAGAGGAATATTTCCATTCAGAAGTTCGAAGCGTTCGAGATGCTGCCTGATGAGACTATAGATCAGATGGAGTCAAGATTCATCAAGTTGATGAACGAGTTGGTGATGCTGGACAAGGATGTCCCTAAGAGAGATGTTGCTTCAAAGTTCATGAATGCCCTTCCTGAGAGATGGGACAACAGTGTAATTATGCTTAAGAGCACTCAGGATATGAGTAACATAAATTCTACTTTACTTTTTTCAGAGCTCAAAGCACTGGAATATGATCTTAACAAGAGAAAGAAGAAAGTACAGCTGGAAGAGGAACAGAAGGAGAAAACTCCTGAGAAAAGTGTGGCGTTCAAGGCCAGGTCTGAACCTGCTGAGTCTTCATCAAAGTCACTGATGGAGATGAGCAAGGAAGAACTTGCTGAGGAGTACAACCTGATGGCCAGACGCTTTGAGAAGCTTAATTCCAGGTTTGGTCGTTATAAGAAATTTTATCAGGACTCACATGACAGGAAACCTGAAGTAACCCACCAAAGCTCGATGAGGTATGAGGAAAGGAGAAACACTGACCAGAGGAGAGATCGTGGCGATGAAAGAAGATATTCAGACCCAAAACCCGATCGTAGAGATGAACAGAGACGTACTCGTGATGACAGATAATCAGGGAAGACTGAAAGCTCATCAAGACAGAGGGAACCTGACTCAAGGAGGAAACCAGAACCTAGGAAAGAAAGAGGAGATGAGCAAGCAACATGTTACAACTGTAACAAGAGCGGACACTATCAGTATGACTGTCCGGAGCTAAGTGCAAGGGAAAGAGAGGACAGGAGGGCCAAGAGAGACAAGAGACTTGCTGACCGGAGAGCCATGCTCGTTGAGGATGCAACTGACTCGGATGGTCCTGAGGAGAGGTCGCCTGAACTCTTTTCCGATAATGAGTACGATGATGTTTGCTTGATGGCTAGAGAAGAGTCTGAGGTAACATCTAATTATGTTTGTGGTTCTCACACTGGTCAAAATCCTGAGTTCAGCTCAGAGTCAGCCAGAGAAATGAACCTTCAGATCTGCCTGGATCAATTGATGGTTGATTTCTCCAGGTTGTAGGAAACTAATGTCTTCTTGCCAGAGGAGAACAAGAAATTGAGTACTGAGGTTCAAAGCCTGAATGATCAACTCACTCAGTCTGATCTTAAAGAGTCAGCTCAAATTATAAGACTAACTCAGGAAATTGATATGATCAATGCTGAGCGTCTCCCAAGAGAGAAGATTCTGAAGGATTTGGCTGAGGAAGAGCTGGTCAGGGAGGAGGAGCTGAAAGTACTCAAAAGTAAGTTTGATGACCTCTTTGCCAGACATGAAATCCTGAAAAAGAGTGAGGACTCACTCAAGCAAAAGGTTGCAGCAATGAATAAATCCTCAGTGGCTAGAGAGGAAACAAATAGCAGCCAGATGCTTGGGAATGAGAAAAAGGGACTTGGATATGTTCCAAAGAAATCCTCACAAGGCCAGTCTCATGTTACTTCAGGGAGCAACACTGAGAGGGTATTTCTTCAGGCAGGCCAAAGTGCACCTAAGGTTGTACTTCAGGCCCGTCAAACCGATAAGGGCAAGGAAACTATTGACTCAGTCAGGGTTGCCCCCAAGGTTGCTAAGCCAAAACCCAAAGGAAAGGCCAAGCAACCAAAGGAGGTCCCTGAGAGCTCAGGCCAGAGAAAGCCTCAACGAAAGTAGAGGAAGACTCAGGCCAAGAGCCCTCAGACTGGTCAGCGAGGGTACCATGATGCTTGACAATACCAACAGGGAAGGCCAAACAAGATGACACCCCCATGGTTTTGGCATCCTGAGGCCTTTAACTGTTTTCCATTCCCTCACTTGCCTAGGGGGAATAGAACACAGGGTCCTTATCAAGAACAAGGCCCAAGACCTGCTGCACCCAGACCTAGGAAGAACAGGAGGCCAGCCCAAAAGGCACCCACTCAGGCTCCTGTAATATCTAAGTCTAACACTCATACACCATCTTCCTCTCATGCAAAGAAGAAGAAAGTTGTGTATGTTGATGTTTCAGGGAGACAGATTTACCACTCTGAGGTAATCAGGGTTGTTAAGCAAGTATGGACCTCGAAGGGTACAACTGACACTATAGGACCCAACACCCAATGGGTACATAAAGCCTAAATTGCTTGCAGGCGGCTGTGGATCACAACCAGAGGAGAGGAGACTCAAACAAAGCTGTTTGGTACCTAGACAGTGGATGCTCAAGGCATATGACTGGAATGAAGAGTCTTCTCCAAGAGTTTCAAGCTGAAGATGGTCCACATGTAACCTTTGGTGATAACTCAAAAGGTGTAACTAAAGGTTTTGGTGTCTTGATAATAGGTACAATCAGAGTGGATAATGTGTCCTTTTTGGAAGGACTAAAGCACAACCTGTTGTCAGTAAGTCAGTTTTGTGACAAAGGTTTCAGTATTGAGTTCTCATCGAATATATGCTCAGCTAAGGACAAATCAACAGAAGTACTTCTATCAGGTATCAGGAAAGGTAACGTTTATCTCGCTGATTGGAGCAACACTATTCCTAATACTTGTTTTATTGCTAAAAGCTCTTTAGAGCTCAATTGGTTATGGCATAAATGATTAAGCCACCTGAACTTCAAGATTCTTAACAAAATTTCTAGACAATCACTTGTTGAAGGTCTACCTAATGAAGTTTTCAGCAAAGATCATGTGTGCAAAGCTTGTCAGGAGGGGAAGTAGGTCAGAGTGTCATTCAATGAGAAAGCTACCTTCTCCACTGACAGGATTCTTCAGCTTTTGCACATGGATTTATTTGGTCCCATAACACCTGTGAGTATGAATGGTAGGAAATATACCCTTGTGGTTATTGATGATTATTCTAGATATACCTGGGTTATTTTCTTGATGAATAAGAAGGAGACACATGTGAAGCTTTCTGAGTTGCTCAGAAGGCTCATCAATGACAAGAATCAGCCCATTACTAAGATCAGATCTGACAAGGGCATTGAATTTATAAATTCATATATTTCTGACTTTTGTAATGAACTTGGTATAACTCATGAGACTTCTGCAGCTAGAACCCCACAACAGAACGGTGTTGCTGAAAGGAGGGACATGACACTAAAGGAAGCTGCCAGGACCATGATGGCTGAGTAGGATTGCCCAAGAAATTTTGGGCTGGGTCAATCAATACTGCATGCTACACTCAGAACAGATCCTTGCTGAACAAACAACATGCACAGACCCCATATGAGACATGGAATAAGAGAAAGCCTCGTATCTCTTACTTTCATGTATTTGGTTGTAAGTGCTTCATCCTCAACAATGGGAAGACCCAATTGAAAGCCTTTGATAGCAAATCTGATGAAGGAATATTCTTAGGATATTCTGAAATTAGCAAAGCCTTCAGGGTTTACAATTGTAGGACCCTTGTTGTGGAAGAATCACCACATGTTGTGTTTGATGAATCTACTAATGAGTCTAGGGTAAAGGTGTTGAATCCTGACACTGAGGAGGTCACAAGGAGAGTGACAAGGCTGAGCTTAAAGAATCAACCTGATCTAAAGGTCAAAACGGTGCCAATTCTTAGATGGGATGATGACGATGATCAGGAAGATGACTCAAGAGCCACTCCCAAGCCCAGCACATCAGGGATTGTTGAGCCTCAAACTGAGGAACAGGCTCAACCTGAGGTAAGTACCGTCTATAAAGATGCAGTCGCAGCTGAGACGGTTCCTGAGTCACCTCATCAAGGGGGAATCAATGTCCCTGACATTGAGCTTGTAAATCCCTTTGGTATAGACTCAGGTTCATCCCCTTCTGTTCAGTATCCTGAATTTTATGAGCCTGTGGATACTAACATTGTAGGTACTTCAGGAACAACTCCAGGTAAGAGAACATGGCTAGAAAGTCATCCCATTGACCAAGTCATTGGTGATCCAACTGAGGGGGTCAGGACCAGACGGTTTCATGGTGAGAACGCATTGTTCTGTTGCTTTCTATTTGAGCAAAAGTCTTAGAACATTGAAGAAGCTCTCACTGACTCGAGTGGTAGATAGACCTAGGCATCAAGGTGTGATTGGTACCAAGTGGGTCTTCAAGAACAAGAAGGATGAGAATGGTGTTGTTGTAAGGAATAAGGAAAGAATGGTTGCAAAAGGGTATTGTCAGTCTGAAGGAATAGACTATGATGAGACTTTTGCTCCAGTGGCTAGGTTGGAAGCTATCAAATTGTTCCTTGCTTATGCAATATATAAGAAGTTCAAGGTGTATCAAATGGACGTCAAGAGTGCCTTCCTGAATGGTGTACTCAATGAAGAGGTATATGTTGAACAATCTCCCGAATTTGAGGTTGGAGATAGAGTATACCATTTGAAGAAAGTGCTCTATGGACTTAAGCAAGCACCAAGAGCTTGGTATGATACCCTCTCTCAATTCCTGACTGACCATGGGTTCAAGAAGGGAACCGTGGATAGGACATTGTTCAGGATCACTGAAGGTGATGACATTCTCTTGGTCCAGATTTATGTGGATGACATAATATTTGGATCACCAAATCACCAGCTCTGTGAAAAATTCTCTAAACTGATGACTGGTAAATTTGAGATGTCAATGATGGGAGAGATGAACTTCTTCTTAGGATTGTAGGTCAAGCAGACTGATCAAAGGATCTTTATTAATCAGGCCAAGTATACAAGAGACTTGATTCAAAAGTTTGGTGTTCAGAACATCAATCCGGCAAGGATCCCAATGAACACAAATTGGAAGATGGATCCTGACACTGAAGGGACTTCAGTGAACCAGACTGAGTACCGAGGGCTGATTGGATCTTTGTTGTACCTGACTGCAAGTAGGCCTGACATTACGTTTGCAATTGGTGTGTATGCTAGGTATCAGCCTGATCCCAAGAAGAGTCATTTGGAGGCTGCTAAGAGGATAGTTAAGTATTTAAAAAGGACAGTCAATATGGGACTATGGTATCCTTCAGATGACAACTTAGAACTGACAGGTTATTCAGATGCAGATTATGGAGGTTGTAGGATTGAGAGGAAATCAACCTCAGGGATATGCTAGTTTTTTGGGAAGTAAATTGATCTTGTGGTTTAGTAAGAAGCAGAATTCAGTGGCAACATCCATAACTGAGGCTGAGTATATGGCTGCAGGTAGTTGTTGTGCTCAAACTTTGTGGTTGAGGCAACAATTAAGAGACTACCAAGTGTTTGCTAATGAGGTTCCAATCTATTGTGATAACAATAGTGCTGTAGCAATTACTCAGAATCCAGTGCTTCACACAAGGTGCAAGAATGTGGATATTAGGCATCACTTCATTCGAGGTCATGTGGAGAAGAGTGATATTAGGATGGAGAAAATCCACACTGACAGGCAGAGAACTGACATCTTGATGACTTGAACCAAAAATACTAGCTTTCTACTAGTAGTTTCCCCACAAGAGTACGTGTTCACTGTAGTATTGGCAAGTATAGGGACCAAGTATTATCGAACCCAAGGGAAGTGATGTTTGTGAATAGATCACCGAAGATCTACGCATCGTAATTAATATGAGTGTATGTTTTTGGGTTTTTTTAAAAGAAAATATAATCTAAACTAAATTTCTCTACGAATGCAAAAAGGAAAATTAAACTAAGAACGTAGAAGTGTGTTTTCGAATATGAGATGGTGATGCTCAGGATAGGAATTCTGTTGGGATATTTTAGTTTTGATGATTTTCCAAAACAACATGTAATAGGTTTGAAAGCAGTCAGGATAGTATCTTTTAGTTTCAGGTCAGGCTAGGTTGTTTCTCAGGAGAACAGGTTATCAGTGGAGGAAGAACTCAGTTGAGGGGGAACCCTACTGAGAGGAACTCAGCTGAGGGGGAACTCTACTGAGAGGAACTCAGTGAGGGGGAACTCACTGACACAGCCTGAGGAAGTCAAAATAACATAAAAAGAGAACAGACTGAAGCCATGTCAGAAGACCTGAACCTGAAGAGAAGCCTGAAGGAAGTCCCACTGAGTATAAACCTGACTTTCTAAGCTGGTCAGTGGACTACTCAGTGAAGAGCATGATCAAGAGGATCAGTGCTGTGCCTAGTAGGACCTGAAGGAGTCAGGCTACTGAGGCTGGGAAGCTTGACAAATAGCCTTATGTCAACTCCCCTGAATGGACTTCAAGTCTACTGAAGGAAGTCCACTGAGAAGACTTAAAGTCCAATGATGGTTCCTAAGAAGACTTTAAGTCTACTGAAGAAAGGTATCCTGAGAGGATTACAAGTCAGCTGAAGACAAGTCGCCTGAAGTCAGGACTACCCTGATCAAGTACCCTGAAGAAAAGAACCGTTGGACTCAGTCCACGTGGACCAATCAAGTCAAGGCAGCAAATCTGACAAAAGCTGACAAAGGCCATACTTTACTGAAAAGGAGAATTTCACTCCAGAGATAGTCTGGATTTGAATGTTACTCTCTCCAACGGTAACATTCAAATCTACACTATAAATACAAACTCAAGCTTCATTTGTGAATAAGCAAGGAGCTGGTGGTGCGAGAGTGGTGCAAGTCTGAGGGAGTCATAAGGGTGCACCATCTCCATCAAGAACACTGACATTGAATTCTTCATAGTCATATTTGAGTGTTCCAGTTTGTATACTCGAGCCTATCATATACATCCTAAGCTTAGAGAGATTTTCCCAACCTTAGCTCAAAGGCTAAAACCATGCAAGGGAAAATCTCACCTAGTTGGAGAGAACCAAACCAAACTAAACCCTTTCCAGAATAGTGTTAGGTGTTGCAGTGAGGTGAGGAGAGGCAGTCCCTGAGTGAAGAGGGATGTGAGGCCAGTTCGAGAGGCAGCTCCGCGGAGGGGTGTGAGTCCAGTTGTGAGTGCACCTTGGCACGTTAAAAACAAGAATCCCGGGTAGTGGATTTCCTGTTAAATCAGGCAGTGGATGTAGGAGCTTGAGCCTCCGAACCACTTTACATTGCTGTGTTCTTTATTGCTTTACTGACTTGCATAACATCAGTGTTAAAACAAAAATTTCTCCTAATTTCCCATATTGTCCTTGTTTGTGAATGAAAATTCGGGACCAACAAATTCCTACCTATATTAACGGAGCAGATACATAATCAAAGTAACCATGACGTGCAAGAAATAACCTAAGTAAAAGATTATAAGATGAAAGCTTAAGAATTCAACCCTAATACTTTATCCTAACAATCGACTTCACTAATCCACTAACAAGTTAATAGATAGTGCTTAATTAATGAGACTCTAATTTAACTTCGGTGATACGGTCGTCCTCCCTAGATAAACTGGTAGATTAATTAACCCTTTCTAAACCCACTCGTTAAGTCTACTCATTGTTAAAGAATGATAAGGTCGTCATCTCTCGAACACTTTTCGAACGAAATTCAAAGGTAAAGATAAGATCGATTTTAAGAATTCATTAATTAAGAGAATTAAAACTAAACGTCACGAATTACCCTAATTACGTACCCACATCCTACTTCTACGAGTTCATCCTACCCCAAGCATGCAAGGGTTTTAGCTAGACATGGTTTTAACGGTAATAAAAATAATTGAAGAAGTAACGTACATAAACATGATTATTTGAACTAATAAATTATTAAACATAAACTAGGGTTTTAAGATATAAATGCTAAGAACTGAAATTAGATTTGATAAAAATGAAGTCTCAAGTGTTTAACGTCAATGAGCGAACGAAAATAAATTAAAATCTAAACTGAAACAAGAATTCGCAAAGTAAAACCTCGATTACACGCAAAAATAAAGCTTGCTCGTCTCTTCCCTCTTCTAACTCCAAAAAATGAACTCTAAGTGTCAAGTGGTATGTAAAATCATGTTCGGAAGGGGTATATATAAGCAACGGGTCGAATCGGGAGTTAATGGGCCAAATCCACGCCTGCTCGAGCACTACTCGTGCACTAAGTGCAAGAGCACAATCCATTTGAGTGCATAAAACTTCCAGAGAGCCAAAAGTGCTCGAGTCCTCGAGCTCGCGCACTAGCTGTACAACTTGATGTTGCTCGAGCACTATGCACGAGCACTCGTGCACTAGGTGCACGACCTGGTGTTGCTCGAGCACTATGCTCGACCACTCGTGCACCTATGAGCTCATTTTTTTCTTTTGCTCATTCTCAAATTTTTTTTCTTTCCAACAACTCCAAACTTTATCACACCCTTCTTTTATCACAACTCAACCATCTTAATTCCCTTTCTCAACTCAACTCAACTCAATCCCTTCAACATTCACAACTTATCCTATTCTCCACTCAAATTGGGACAAAAAGAGTTTAAGAATTTGGATTAGTTTAAAATGTGCTATCAAATAAAATAGGATAAGACTCAAATGGTCTAACAAGGGATAAATGTCATTGGTAGGGAAATTTTTGGCTAAGTGACTCAACAAATCAAAGATGGCCTAAGATCACATTCGGCATATCAAACTAAACACAATCAAGAAGCAAGAGCACACACAAGTTCTAGCATCCTCTAAGGTGACGACTCACTCACAAATGAAGAGATCAATTCATGCATCTTAATCTCAAAAGGCTCAAAACTCACGGCTTTCACATCCATGCTAGTCCTAGTAAATTCTCACTCTCATCACACAAGTACTCAAAAGGAAAACTCGTAAGTCAACTACTTCTCTCTCAAATCAACTTTCACTCCCATACTCACACAATAGAATTCGTAATTCAACTTCACAACTCACCAACTCATACTCACACTCAAAGATAGCAATCAACAAGCATAAGATGATTGATAGGCATGAAATATGTAGTAGCACCTCAAATCAATAACAGCTCAAGGAGCATCTCAGGCTCAATATATAACCAAACTTAACTCAAAGAGAGGGTGTGCGCCCGTGCAATGTAACACTAAACATAAAAAAAACTCCACCCCCCCAAACTTCGACCTTGCGAAGAGGTCTAAGTTTGGGGTTGTGGGTTACCTCATCCAAATAATTCAGTTTCTCTCAACAACTTGGCACACTCCCTTGTCTCTAGTTCCTTCAATTTCCACTTCTTTGGTACTCCTTCGAGACAAGCCTACAAAATAAAACTCTCAAGTATGAGGTTAGAACTTACGACTCAACAACACCCTAATAACATAAAATACTCAAAAGCAAATAAAAATGGGTTGCCTCCCATTCAGCGCTATTTTTAAGGTCCTAATGCCGGACCAAACTCAAAGGAGCTTATGGGACATGATACTCAAATTTACCTCCCTTAATCTCATAAGAATGGTGGTTGAATTCCTTTCCTTGATGTCCCTTCATCATGAGTTCCTTTTCTTCCTTCTCCACCTCAAGTGGTGGGGGTCTCAACTTCTTCTCACCTTTATCTGGAGGAATCATACTAAGCAATTTCTTGAATTTGGACTTTTCTTCTTAACTCCTCCTTTCCCCTCCAACTGGACCACGTCCACACTTTCACTTCTTTATCCTTCAACTTCTTCCCTTTATCCCTATCAAAATAATCAAGATCATAATGCTCATGGGTTAAATCATCAAATGAAGGACTATTAAAATCATGCTTAATAGAAAGATTAGGGAGAGGAGGTGTGTCTTCAACATGAGGATCAATGACATCCATGTAATAACAACTCTCATCCTCCTTCGGGTACTTCATGGCCTCATATAGGGAGATTTTTATCTCTTGATCGTCAACTTTCAACGTGATCTTCCCATTTTCCACATCTAGCACCATCCCCGCCGTTGCAAAAAATGGTATTCCCAAGATCAAAGGCACTCACTCATCTTTCTCCATATCGAGCACTATAAAGTCGACTGAAAAAATGTGATCCCCAACTTTCACGAGGACGTCTTCAACTACACCTTGAGGTCGAGTAATAGACCGGTCAGCAAGTTGAAGCGTCATCATTATCGGCTGAAGTTCTCCACCTTCCAACTTCTTGAAAAGCGACAATGGCATCAGATTAATGCTTGCTCCAAGGTCGCACAACACTCCTTTCTTAACTCCATTCCCGATATCACATAAGATCGTGAAACTCCCGAGATCCTTCAACTTCGGGGGAAGCGCTTTGTGCACTAATGCACTCACCTCATGGTTAAGGTGCACCAACTTGGGTTCATCTACTTGCCTCCTCTTCGCTATCAAATCCTTCAGAAACTTGGCATAATTCGGAATCTGTTCCAAAGCATCATAAAAAGGAATGTTAATATGCAATTTCTTAAAAATATCAAGGAATTTAGCAAATTTCTCATCAAGCTTCTTCTTCATGAAGCGCTGTGGATACGGGACGGGTATCACCGATTTGGATACCCCCCATTCATCACGCTCGGTTTCTTTCACTTTCTCCCTTGCTTCCTTTGCATTCTTCCACTTAGGGTCTCTCTCAATCTCCTCGAGGTCTTTTCCCTTCTAGGACTCATCCATATCTTTACTCTTCTGAACGTCTTCACCCTCAACTCCTTTCTCAATTCCTACCTCCCCACTCTTTTCTCCTTCTAACTCAATGTCTCCTTAGGGCATCTCAGAATCAGCAGGCATCTGGGGACCATCATAGGTGGTTCCACTTCTTAACTGGATCACCTTGCAATGCTCTTTCGGGTTCCCCTCCGGCATAAAAGTATACTTACCCGGCTCTCTTCCCAATAATTTTGCAAGCTGGCTCATCTGGTACTCCATCGAAGTGAACTGCCTATTGTTCTCTTGCTGGATTCGATTCAGATCCACATCTCTATTCTGGTGTTCTTGATCACGCTGATCACCTTTCTTATGCAACTCTTTAACATCATACTCCAAAGAAGATAATCTTTTGCTTCCTTCCTCAACCTTCTGAAGGATAGCTCTCAACATCTCCTCATTCGAGGAACCGCCTTCTCCACCCGAAGGCTCTGAACCTGGATCAACACCCGGAGGAACTGTAATTCTGGTCTTCGGATTGGCATATGAGAAGTTCTCATTCTTCCTCCATTGGTTTTGTTGAGGCTGCTGGCCTCCTTGATAGCCTTGATTACTCCTCCATTAATTTTGAGGAGGTTGTGGACCTGGAGGTACAAATGGTTGGCCATAAGAAGGCCTTCCAAATTGATTGCCACCTTGTGGATACCCGCCTTGATTGTAGTAAGGTCCTCCCACATAGTTGGCTACCTCTTGCTGAACTGTGGGCTGGTCCACTTTCTCACTCACTTCTACATTCCCTCCAACCAAATTCTGCCCAACCTCAATATTACCTATCTTCTCCATCATTGCCATCAACAACTTCCTCGTTTCCTCACTCTCCTCCAACTTACAAGCTCTCTGAAATTCTGGGTCCTCGTTCCATTGCCCGACATTCGTGACAATATTATCTACAATCTCTCTGCATCTAGCTGTACCATGATTCATAAATGCTCCACTAGCACATGCATCAAGATGGGATTGACCAGCCTTGTTGGCTCCACTATAGAAGAACGCCATGATATCCCCCTCATTATACCCATGCTGCGGGCACTCAATTAACATGTTAGAGTATCTTTCCCACGCCTGACGTAAGTCCTCTCCTGGCTTCTGGCGGAAAGAAAAGATCTCTATCCTTTCTCTAATGGTTCTGGATGGAGGGTAAAATCGCTCGAGGAACGGACGCTCGAGCTCGGCCCATGTGGTTACACCTCTCTGTGGGAGCGTGTTATCGTACCACTCCTTTGCTATTCCCGTTAAAGAGAATGGGAACAGCCTGAGCCTCTTTGCATCTTCAGACATGCCGTTATAATTGAACGTGGATGCGATTATCAGAAAACCCCTCAGATGAGTATGAGGATTCTCCTTCCCAACCACCCTTTTGAATTGATTCTCGGTAAGTAGCTTTAGAATTCCAGGGGAAATTGAGAAGTTGTTGGCCTCTACCGGAGGCAATGCCACTCCATCATAATACCGTTGCGGCTGCGCCGCAAACCTTCCTCTAATAGCCATGTTCTGATCGGTGTTCTGAGGAACGTGCTGAGGATAAACAGGTGGTACCGGTACTTGTTGGACTGGTGGTGGTTGATGTACTGGTTGTTGGTTATAAACAGGAGGTGGGGGATACGGGTATGGTGGATATGGATATGGTGGGTATAGGTAAGGATAAGGTAAGTTGTTTTGTGGGAAGTTATTTTATGGATATGCAGGGTTGTTCTGATGATGTTGGACAAGGTTATGAGCTGGATTGTTTACGTTCTGTGTACCCGGGTTTTGGCTCTGGCTTTCCCCTAACGGAACTTGATTCTAACTGTTAGTTCCTCCAGTGCCCTCAACCCGTTCTACTCCTGATTGAACTACGCTGCAACATCATCCAACTTATTATTGATGTCCATGTTTTCATTCTCTCCTCCGGCAGCATTCATCCTTCTTAAAAAGGCTCGATTTTTTCTTGCTATTGTCTCAGGATCTAGTTGTAGTCTCTCTTCGCTCATATCTCCTTGCGAGCGTGTTTTCATAAACCTGAAACACTAACAAACAAATTAAAAAGCAACTGCCGAACGAGTAAGAATAAAACAGAAAAGTAAAACACTCACTACTAACTACTAAGCTATCTACAAGTCCTATTCAAACGACATACATCGCCATCCCCGGCAACGGTGCCATTGACTTGAACCGAAAATACTAGCTTTCTACTAGTAGTTTCCCCATAAGAGTATGGGTTCACTGTAGTATTGGCAAGTATAGGGACTAAGTATTATCGAACCCAAGGGAAGTGATGTATGTGAATAGATCCCCGAAGATCTACGCGTCGTAATTAATATAAGTGTATGTTTTTAGGTTTTTTTTAAAAGAAAATATAATCTAAACTAAATTACTCTACGAATGCAAAAAAGAAAATTAAACTAAGAACGTAGAAGTGTGTTTTCGAATATGAGATAGTGATGCTCAGGATAGGAATTCCTACGTATACTAACAGAGCAGATACATAATCAAAGTAACCATGACGTGCAAGAAATAACCTAAGTAAAAGATTGTAAGATGAAAGATCAAGAATTCAGCCCTAATACTTTATCCTAGCAATCGACTTCACTAATCCACTAACAAGTTAATAGATAGTGCTTAATTAATGAGACCCTATTTTAACTACTGTGATACGGTTGTCCCCCCTAGATAAACGGTAGATTAATTAACCCTTTCCAAACCCTCTCGTTAAGTCTACTCGTTGTTAAAGAGTGATAAGGTCATCCTCTCTCGAACACTTTTCGAATGAAATTCAAAGGTAAAGATAAGATCGATTTTAAGAATTCATTAATTAAGAGAATTAAAACTAAACGTCACAAATTACCCTAATTACGTACCCACATCCTACTTCTACGAGTTCATCCTACCCCAAGCATGCAAGGGTTTTAGCTAGACATGGTTTTAACGGTAACAAAAACAATTGAAGAAGTAACGAACATAAACATGATGATTTGAACTAATAAATTATTAATCATAAACTAGGGTTTTAAGAAATAAATGCTAAGAACTGAAATTAGATTGATAAAAACGAAGTCTCAAGTGTTTAACGTTAATGAGCGAACAAAAATAAATTAAAATCTAAACTGAAACAAGAATTCGTAAAGTAAAACCTCAATTACACGCAAAAATAAAGCTTGCTCGTCTATTCCCTCTTCTAACTCCAAAAAACGAACTCTAAGTGTCAAGTGGTATGTAAAATCATGTTCGGAAGGGGTATATATAAGCAACGAGTTGAATCGGGAGTTAATGGGCCAAATCCATGCCTGCTCGAGCACTACTCGTGCACTAAGTGCACGAGCACAATCCATTCGAGTGCATAAAACTTCCAGAGAGCCAAAAGTGCTCGAGTCCTCGAGCTCGTAAAATAGGTGCACGACTCGATGTTGCTCGAGCACTATGCTCGAGCACTCGTGCACTAGCTGCACGACCTGGTGTTGCTCGAGCACTATGCTCAATCACTCGTGCACTAGGTGCACGAGTTCTTCTCGCTTGTGTACTCCAATGATACTTTTGCTCCCTCGAACTAATATTTTTCGTATTTCTTCGATATCTTCTCATCCGGGCATCCGTTTGAGTCGATTCAAAGTCCTACGAACTCTTCTTTTCACCCTCAATCCATCTAGGAGCATCACAGAGACAAATTTATTAGTGTGTAGAAATAGTACTCAATTGACTCTAAATACTCAATAAAATCGACCAAAACTTGGGCATTTCCAGCTACGAATCATGACAATTTCACGCCCAATCACTTGACTAAGCCTTTGGCTGAAGTAAGATTTATGGAACTGTCAGTGGAATTAGGACTCTTAGATCCGGGAGAGCAGTCAGTATAGGGTTTAGGGGGAACTCAAACCAGACTCGACTCAGCGAGGTATCAGGGTGCTACTATGTCTCCCTGACAGGTATGAGTTCTATCCCGACTCTTGTGAATGTAAAACGTCTCCCTGAGTCTTTCGTCCTAAAAATCCTTATTAAATGCATTCCGTTTTCATTAAAAGCGTGCCTTTTCATATTTAAACCCACGTGTATCGGAGCATTCAATGCTTCAGTTACTTTTTCATATACGTGTCCGTTTTATACGAAATATGACTGACATGCGGATATGATTGATACAGAGTTTAATCCTAGCCCTTAATTTCAAAACTTTTCAAATTCAGGATTAATCTCAACCTCATGTTTGAGTAACTGACTAATTCATATCAATATAGTTTGCCATTTGAGGATTTTACGCAAACACAAATACACATTGCACACTGAGTATTCTCTTGCTCAAACTCAAATCTCTTGCAAAATCTTTTCTCTCAAATCAAAATCAATAGCATTCCCAGACTCCGCCTGATCAACTGACAAGCTCGAGGATGTTGTCCAGAATAAACTCGTACACATGGAGCACGTAATCTCCATGGAAGGTACGTGTTTGAATGTTGAAGAGATCCACCCAGTTTTCAACTGGATCTCTAACGCCAGGATGGAGAAATACTTCACCTTGCGTCCCACTTCTGTGCTTCCAAAGATGGTTGTGGAGGCATATTATAACTTTTTCTTGCGCAAGGGTGAATTGTTCACCAGGGTTACGGTGCTGAAGCCAACTGGTGAGAAGGATGATGATGGGGAGCCCTTCTACAACGTGGAAGAGAAGGATGTTGACTTGAGGAAGGCCATCAAAGAGGTCTATGCCTTGCCATGCACCGGAATTAACCCCAAGACGTATAAGAAGAATGCAGAAGGAGAGCTTCTGGGGGTATGGACCAAAACTGGCTCGTCGGAGTTCAGGAAACGTCAACACAAAGACACCCTGAAGCCAGAGTACAGGGCACTAATTGATCTGGTGTCCAAGATCATCATGGGATCAACAAGCTCGCACGAGAAACTTAGTCTGCCCAAGCTCAGGATCATGAGAGCTCTAGTTGATGGCGTGGAGGCCAACTGGGAGCAGTTTTTCTTAGACCAGATCAACCAAGCTGCCACTGACAAGCTGAAGAAGGACACTGAGAAGAAGCACATCTCAGTGGGAGCCATCCTTTCTTTCGGAACCAGGTTGTCCATCTTGATTGCCCACCCATGCCAGGGGTATACTTTTGACATGGAGGACAACCTTTCCACCAAGAAAATAATATTCACCTTTCTGAGTGACACCTACTCCGTTCTTGGTCTTGCTGACCCCAATGCTCCTGCCAAGGGTCAGAGGAAGAAGCCTGCGGGCAAAGCTAAGAAGGTGGTCACTAGCCTGATGGAGCGGCTGGATGAGCTCTTTGAAAAGAGAAAGGAGGTGGAAGCTGAGGTAGCAACAGAGCGTGCTGAGGCATAGGAGGTTGCTGAGAAGGTCCAGGAGGAGAAGAGGACCAAGCTGAAAGTGGTGCTGTCAGGAAAGGCCACTAAGTCTGGGACTGAATCAGCTCCCAAGAGGACCAAGTCAGCGGCTGAGGGAACTGATGATGAAGTCAGATCGGGGGAGGAGAAGAAGGGTAAAAGACCCTTGAAGAGGCTGAGAGAGGGACCTAAGAAATCCCCAGCCAAGGGCCTGACTGAAGTGAGTGAGAGGGAGAAGTCAAGCTCACCACGAGCCTCTGACTTGGAGGTAGTGAGAGCCACGATCGAGACGACTGAGATTTTGTAGCCCGAGATCAACCCTACCCCTTCACCAAAACCCACTGAACCCACTCCATCATCCAACCCTGATCCCGTGATAAAGCCGACTACTTGTTTTGTTTGAAGGAAAACCTTTATCTTTCCTATTGAGTCCTCAGAGGGGCGGCCCACTGCTTCTCCATTTGCTCGATCAGGGGAACCTCGCCAACATACGGTGTGCTCCATCACAGCAAGAGGGCTTTGAATATGAAAGAGCATACGCCCTATTCTCTAGCAGCTTGGTGGGTTTAGGCCTTGCGTATGCAGATTCATATGCTTAGGCCTCTTCGTATGCATCTACCGATGCGCCTTTTGTTTTGATTTGGAGGGATCTTAGGATCTACATAGGCTTATTACAGCCTTGGGAAAAGACCGGAAGAACGAGACGATCCTTTCTTTAACACTTCAAACAAAATGAGAAAAAGGGGTCGGCCCAACATGGCTAGGTTAAGAGATAATTGAGTATGCCATGACGTTGTTAGGATCTCGTATAGTCCTTTATGGCCCTGACCTGTAAATGGACCTTTATGAGCTTTTAAAATATCTTTTAGTCCATGACCAATGCCCCAGTTGGTCCTATACATGTGACCCGCTATCAGGAAGCCGAAGATGTTGACGAAGGAAGACAACTCACGAAAGGAGAACCGTGGCGAACTACCGGCGTGTCTAGTCCTGCATCGATGTGCTCACTTGCCTTAAAAAAGAATGAAATACTATTTGACTAAAAATGGAACGAAATGATCTTGTTTTTTGGTCCTCAGTTGAAAAGAGATGTCTTGAGCAATCGGAGAAGCACTTTGATAAACAGATTGGATCTTGACCGATTCAATTAAGGTATTAGTGTTTGTTCTATTAGACAACAAAGATCGCATTTTTCACTTCGTTCAAATAAGAGCCGTACCTTGCTAAGACCAATAAAGAGAGCCGAAGTTATAGTTAAAGCTACTAGTAGAAAACCGAAATAACTTGTTATAGTAAGCATGAAAGGGTTAAATGAAATATGTTATTTTTATGCATATGTTTCTAAAGCATTTACCTAAGTTTCCATTCTTGTTATGTAATGCAATATGTAATTCTTTTTCATAATCAAAAGTGAGAAAATGATAGGTTCAAAAATATCTATGCGATATTCTCTCAAAATTCTTTTTTCATTCAAGGATAAAGTTATTAATCAACAAAGAAAAATAAAAATTCTTAAAAGATGAGATCACCAAGGAGAAGTTGAGCTGAATTAGCATCCGTCGGAGATGGGTTCTTTTAAAATTCATGTTGATGCGGTTCTCTAACCAGGTTCTCACAAAGAAAACATTGGAGTGGTGGGTATAGATTGGGCTACTCATAACTGGAATAGGATCTATTTACGCCCTTTTTTCGGTGGACATGGTGGAGACTCATGCACTTACACTTAGGAAAGGTTCTGACCTGACAAACAAATAAACTAAGTAATAAGACATAACACATTGGAATAATCTAAATCAGCCTGACTCAAAAGTGGAGTCATTTCCTTTCAAAAATCAAATTCCCGAATTCCATTCCCTTCAATGGGAAATGGAATTCGTTCCACTCTTATAACATATGTAGAATAAGCATTTTTCTGTTTACCTTACCTAATTAAAAAAAAGTATTCTTTTTTATTTTTAGTATATTTTATCATTTTCAAAGCGGCGAGTCGGATTTGCCTAATTAACTCATTTGTAATATAAGGCCCTGACACCAACCCCACCCCAACTGAGTCAGTGCCAACCAACTTATTTACCACTGAGCCTGACCAGTCCTCTGAACTCAACCATCCTACCCCTGATGACTTTCCCTCATACCCAAACCCCAAAGATGGCCCCAAAACCTCTCAAGCCGGAGATCAGGATGATGATTTCTTGGAGATGCAGGAGGAGGAGGAGCTAGATGCCAACATGGTTGGTGGGATTTTGGAGAACAACTTGAGGGGGAACGCCATAGAATGGGCAGCCAAGTGTTGCCCTAATCTGAATAGGTACAGAGAGCTGTGTGCTAATGTTGTAGAGCTCAAGGTCTGGCTGGACTTCAAACAGTCGAACATGCAAGAGCAACACATGCTCGTTGATGCCAGGGGCTGGGAGCACTGGGAGCTGGAAGAAGCCAGGCTCTGTACCTACTTTAATCTAACTAGCTGGCTGCAACTCCTGAACTTTGAAAATCTAAAGCAGCTGGTTACTGAGATGATGGCGAGGATGAAGGCTGATCTTCTCACGGAGTCAGCGAAGGAAGATGAGGATGAAGATGGAACTCAGGGTGGAGCCTGTGAGATAATGGTGGAAGAGACTGCTGGAGAAGTCGATGAGATGATCCCTGAGTCTCAAACTCAGGGGGAAGGTGCAAAAGTCGTTGGTGCCACGGGTGGACCAAAGACTGAGGATGCTGAGAACATCTCAGTTGCCGATGACACATCAGTCAATGAGGGATTCCCTGCCCTGAGATAAAGAAGGATGATGTTGAGGCATCTAAGGAGACTCCTAGTTCTGAGGGACTTATTCCCAAAGTTCGAGCTGGCTTAGCTAAGCCTGAGCAGGCGGCTATGACCACTCCCCAACTACCTTCAGTGTACCTTAAAGAGGGGACTGAGGATGCAGGGGCTGACAAGGGAAAACAGCCATTCACTGAAAAAGCCACAGAAGATGATGATGTGATTATAACCGGAGTTGGAAGAGCTGAATTCACCAGTATTGTGGAGGTGAAGAAGGAGAAGACCACGAAGAACTTAGTTGAGCTTCAGGAGGAGGTGATGAGGCTCAGGGCTGAAAAAGAACAGGACTCCAAGGCCCTGACAAAACACATCAAATGGACCAAGTCAGCGTACAACACACTTGCCAACAAGGAGTTGATACTGCCGAAGCTCACAATGGTGGATACAGCTAAGTCTGTAAGGAGTGAGAGGAGGAGAACAAAGAACATGCTAAGGCAGACTCTCAAGCAGCTTGAGGAGAGGGATGAGCTCAGAGATGAAAAGTTAAGTCTTGCGGTAGAGAAACTTGCAGCTCAGGCTGGGGCGCTCTTTACTCAGGCTCTGGACGATTCAGCGTCCAAGTTGGAGCTGGAGTCAGGGAAGTTAGCTCAGACTTCTCAGGATGTTGCCGAGGTTTTGGCTAAGGCCACTGGAGAGTCAGCGAAAGATACTGGCTGAGGCGAGCAAGGTCAGCGGTGAGTCCTTGAAGGTGGAGGAAAGGATCACCAAGGCTGAACAAAGTCTCCAACACAACATGGAGATCTTTGAGACAAAGCTGAAAGCTGCCATCAGCACTATATCATATGCAGGAACTGGGATAGCCACGGGAGTTGATATGCTGAAGAAAGGCGTGCAGGAAGTTCAATCATTAGCTGCATTCGTTATCAACAGTGGAGTTGAAGGGACTCCATCCCAGGCCAATGATGGTGCCAAAAAGGGGGAAAAGAAGAGGAAAAGATCCCGCCCTGAGGTATCTGAGGCAATAAACCAAGGAGAGGTAGTTATGGCAGACCCAGAGGCAGTCCCTGAGGGGAATGTCGTTTTTGTGCGGAAGTCAGCAAGGCTCGCTGAAGCGGCGGCAGAGGCAGAAGCTGTGGCGAAGAAGGCTAATGACCCTTCCAAGGAACTCCCTTCCAAACCAGTTGAGGCCATTCAGAAGTTACCCCCAGTTAATACAAGGAAAAATCCCATCACATACTCTGCGGAGACAGTGGTGGAACTTTACGCTGAGGCATGGGAAACACCTTCTGAGAAGTCGGAGGCTGAGCGCAGGGCTGACATAGCTCAGAAAGAGGAGATGCGCATACTGGAGAAGAAGGTGGAGAAGCTGACTGATCTCACTGATATGCAACAGCGTGAATTGGATGATGTTGTGGTTAGTCTGCTGAGGAGGAGGAAGGTTAAGCCTGAGCCACGGAAGAACAGGAAGAAGCCAACAGCAAGGAAGTCTACATTACTACAGGTCAGGAGGCCAGAAACAGTTCAGAGGGAAGCTCATGTTGATGAGTTCATCTCTGAAACGTGGAAGGAGTTATGGATTGATGCAAGGGATGAGTTTGTCAAGTTATGGTACATAGTGAAGAAGTAGGGCGACTCTGAAGACATCAATGCTCACTTCACTGACTATATGATGGACAACCACCCTGAGTTGATTCAGAAGATCTTGGAAGAAGCTGATGCAGCCCAAGCCCAAGTGAAAGCTCCTGAGTTCGTTGCTCGACCACCCCCTCTTGTTCCTGGAACTAGAAAACACGATACAAAGGCCATCATGACTGAAGTTTTGAAGATTGCTAAGGCTGAAGGTTATGTGAATCAGGTTAAGAGATTTGATGAATTGAAGGCAAGAGTTTATGCTGGTTATGGACTCAAACCTGAAATGAGATTAGTCTAGTGATTCACATCCTTTCTTGTAATAGAGTAGATTCATTGTAACCATTTCCATATCATTCAATGAAATCTATTACTTTGCCCACAGACAAAAACTCATTTTTTTTTGCTGTCATTTAAATTCTGTACTTTATCAAGAATTGCTCTAACACTGACTTATCTTATAGATAGGACTTTATATTTTCCTCTAAGTGTTTTGAGGATCTTTTCAGTGTTTTGGCATCATCAAAAATGGGGAAATTGTTGGGACATTGTCAGTTTTGATTAAGATCCCAAAACCCCTGAAAAGATGATCTGCCTTTGTTTGTCTTAGTCAGGCTAGTCTTGGTTAGGTTCTTGTAATTAGTTATTTTACACTTCACAGGTACTCAGTGAGAGGAGAACTCACTGATGACAATCAAGACTAAGAGCCTGAAGTCGAAGAGCACCATCCTAAACTTATGGCAGTCTTCTAAGCTGGCTGAATAAGTGTCAGTGATGAAGAGTATGTGGTGGTCCCGTTTTCGAAGGCCAAAATGGGAATTTAGGAGTTTTTTTTTTAAACTTTGCATTGCACCCTGAATGAGTTCAGTGAGAGAACACTCAAGTCACTGCATTGCTTAGAGTCAGAACTATCAAGTCAGTGATGAGACTTGAAAGTTCAGGCTCTAAACAAGGCAGTGACTCGAGAGACTGAACTCTCGAGTGCTTGCTTAAGCCTGTCAGTGAGATTGATTCTCCCTGACTAAAATACTTAGCTAATTTCTTTTCAACCTTTCGAAGTACTCTCAGTAAGCATACAATACAAATAATTAGCAAGTGCTTAAACAATAAAATGCTCAGTTTAACGTGGTTCAGGGACTCAAGCTCTTACATCCACGGCCTGATTTAACAGGAAATCCACTAACTGGGATTCTTGTTTTTAACGTGCCAAGGTGCACGACTCCACTGGACTCACGCCACTACCTAGGCTGCCTCTCCTCCTTCCTCACTAACAACTTACTACCAACAAACCTGACTAGAGGGTTTTGGTTTCAGTTGGGTTTTCTCCAACTAGGTGAGGTTATCCCTTACAATGTGTTAGCCTTAAGCTAAGATTGGAAAAACCTCTCTAAGCTAAGAGTTACAAGCTGAACACTCTTTTTATATCTGCGAAGACCCTAATGGTCAGTGTTCTAGATGTGAGACGTGCCTCCTTATACCTCCCATGAAACGCACTAAACTCTTACACCTTCACAGCTCGTAGGTGTTGATTTTCTCTTCTCACACACACTTCAAACCGCAGCTATGAGCTTGTATTTATAATGTGGATTCAAATGTTACCGTTGGAGAGAATCACATTTGAATCCAGATTATCAGTAGGGAAAACCTACTTTTCTTGGAATGCGGCCTTGTCAGTGTCAGATATGCTTGTCTTGACTTGATTGGTCCACGTGGACTGCACCCAATGGATCTTTGGCTCAGTGTGCTTGATCAGGGCGCACTGACTTCAGATAGCTTATCCTCCACTGACTGATGATCTTCAGTAGACACAATTGTCTTCAGTTATGTTGTCCTTCAGGAACTCTTTGAAGATCTCTCCAAGAAGTTTGTCATAAGGCTGAATGACAAACTTCTCTGACCACAGTAGCCCGACTCCTTCAGGGCCTACTTGGTGCAGCATTGATCTTCCTTATCATGCTCTTCACTGAGTAGTCCACTGACTTAGCTTAGATCAGCAAGGTTTATACTCAGCGGGATATCCTTCAGGCTTCTCTTCAGGTTCGGGTCTCTGCCATGGCTTTAGTCAGCTCTTCTTGTGATGTCATCTTGATTTCCTCAGACTGTGTCATTGAGTTCCCCCTCAACTGAGTTCTTTTTAACTGACAGTCTATTCTACTGAGAGCTAACCTAGCCTGACCTGAAAATAAAGATACAAACCTGACTGCTTTCAAACCTATTACATGTTGTTTTGGAAAATCATCAAAACTAAAACATATCCCAATAGTATGACCCTGAAGTCATTACTAACTCAGTCCTGAAGGGAACAGAATAATACTGAGTTAATGGGAAAGACTTGGAGTAGAGCCAAGCAATGCAAAAGGAATGTCAACGTCAGGTCAAGACCGTTGTGCTCGAGATAAAAAGAACTTAATAAGATAAGCCTGAAGCCTAGGAATAAGTTCTGACATTCTCACCAACCTGATGACGTGGACTAATCCGGGAAAGACACGCACGTACGGACCCTGACATGAAGACTAACTTCAGACTGCACTTTCAACGGGCAAGCATTAAATGACGCATTAAATGCAAATACCAAATCCATGCAAGGACGGCTGCTGCATGGGAAGTATGTCCGTTTGAAGCACTCTACACAGAGGACTAGAAGGCTATCTCCTCCAACGGATAGTTTTCAAATCACCTATAAATATAGAAGACCTTGAACCCATTCAAGGTTACGGGAAATTTCCAAGCCAGAAATTACTCAAACTCTCAAGCACTCAAAGTATTCAGTCTTTAGTAGAAGCACTCGAAACCAGCTAATTTCCCAAGTGTTTCTTAGCTACTGAGAGTTATTATGTATTCTAAGAGCGTACTAGCGTTATCTTAAGCTTAGAGTGATTATCCAATCCTTAGCAAAGCTTTGTCTTGTAAGGATAATCACAATCTAGTTGGAATCCAAACAGAAACCACAACCCTAAGTTAGGTTTGTTGGTAGTAAGTTCAGTTAGTGAGTTAGTAAGGAGTTGTATAAGTCAGTGAGGTTAGCTGATCTTGGTGCACCTTGGCACGATAAAAACAAGAATCCCTTTAGTGGATTTCCTGTTAAATCAGGCCGTGGACGTAGGAGCTTGAGTCTCCGAACCACGTTAAACTCCCTGTGTTCTTACTGCTTTGATATTGTGCTTGCTTGTCATATTATTTGTTCATTCATAGCATTTGGTTCTTATCAGGCTGAATCAATCGGCCTGATCATCAAACAGAGCACTGCCCTACTAATCACTATTCAGAATTGAGTAATCAAGTTTTTTAGAAAGCAAACTAAACAAGACTTTAAACTATCAGGGCTCACGCATTTCCGTACTGAACCTGAATTGATAGTTAGCCAACTGACCCGCACTAAGTGTCGTCAGTGGGTATATTATCAGCTCTTAGTTCTTTATCAGTCTGAGTAAAGGGGACTCAGTAAGGTTTAAGTTGAAAATTTTGTATACGTGTATTCCCCCCCCCATACACGTATTCATCAGTCTTGTACCGGGACCAACAAGATCGTAATTGAATAGTTTATTTATTTATGTTTCTTATACTTCATAGTATAAACATCAGAAATTATTACTAACACTTAAAATTTTTATATTAATTCAAATTTGTCAAAATTACCAAAAACATGAAATTACATATTACATGGTTGGTCAAAATTACTAAATGAAAGAATATGAATATGTTTTGAAACTCTACTTACTTTAAAGAACTAATATTAATTGATTTTTATAGTAAAAATCAAAAGTGATGTGTATTTAGAAATAATTTTATTTAAATTAAATTGAGAAAGTAATGTGTTTACAAAAAAATTAATTATATTGATAGTGTGGTGTAGTTATTTTGGTTAACTATGTTAGAATGACTTTTAGAAAATCCAAAAGCAAGTAAAATCTATTTTACCAATATTGATTTTAAGTGCTTAAAAATGCCTTAAACATTACCTAATTGATTATTTTTAAAATAAGTTATTCTCTCCATGAAAGTTTGCAAGCACTAACTATATATAAATAATAGATTAAAAGCACACAAAAAATATAAGATTAAACAATATATTAATTCCTAAAAAGATAATTATGTAATTAACAAAATATACAAAATATTTAAATTTAAATTAAATGTATATTTCTTTCATTAGCCAATTTACATAAGCTTACACAATTACTTCTACCTACCAAAATATGATAAATTAACTTTTTCCAAATTAATCTAACCCAAATGAACAAATACCAACGCTAACAAATGTAAATAAAATTAATATTCTAGATCAAAAACTAAAATGTTTTAGATGAACCACAATTTCTCCATAATTATCTCCTAACATCTCGAAAATATATAACTAAAATTTACTGCAGATGATATTTATGGGATAAATGTCATAATAAATTAGCATATAAATTTTATCGAAAATTGGACAATTATAGGTAACACTTCAATATTTAAATTAAAATTCCAAAAATAATGATACACCCATTAAAGGATATAAGATATCATCGTAAACGTTGTCAAATCTTCAAATATATATGATCAACGTGAAGTTAGCAATTTTGTTGTGATTATCATATCTTTAGGTTTTATTGTGTATATTGTATTTATGTATAGATTGTCTGGTATTAATGAAAACTAATTTACTTTGTATATATTTTATTTTTTTATATGGTATCATTCACCTCCAACCATTCTTTATTTTTAGCCTTTTTTTTTACATTGCTGATATATTATTGCTGTTGTAAGAGAAGCAAGGAAATTAGAAAAAGTAAAGCAATTGAATGAGTGAGATAAGATTTTGGATAATATTTCATTCATAAACCCCTTAAGAAACATATGTATTCTATATAAACATATAACCACTGCCCTAAAAATTAGGACAATAACCCACTATACTAATCATGACTAGTTAAATAAGAAAGTAACTCATAGATCAACCGTACCACTTATTCAATCAAATAACTTATGGTATAAAAGAAGCAGACAATTGTATATTTCATCTTCCTGAACACCTTTGAAGAATATCTTCAATTCTCTCATGAATATCAGGAAATATCTTTACAAGTCTTCAACAAACGTATGAACCTATAAATATGTGTTAAAATACAGATTCACCCAATTAGCATTTTTTTTCCATAACAACAAAAAAAATCCAAGAAGATAGAATCACAAAACAAAAGGAGTAAAATCTAATAACATAGAAGATTCACAAATTGTGGTGACGATATTGAGAGACCATGTAGAGTATAAATAGGAGAGAATTTTAAACGGTTCCTAAATTCAAGCTAATGATGGACAAGTTAAATACCCATTTACCTTAATACTGAACAAATGAATGTAATTATTTACAATGTACGTTTGTAAAAGCCACAATTAAAACCATTCCATATCAAATGATGCAAATGCTACAATTAAAATCATTCCATATTAAATCAAGAAATAGATCCAACGGCTACTATAAGAAAGATCAGAAATCATCAATGACCAAAATAAAATGGCGCTGAAACTATAAATGGAAATCCTAGTGCTATTATATATTTGTAGATTTTCCCCAAATTTGAATTATCAACATTTTCGGTTCCTTTTTTAAGCCATTTCGTCTAAAAATTCCCTCAGTTGTTTTTCTTTCTCCATTAAGGTAAGATTTATCAAAATTTTAACTACAATTTTATGTATCATCGCCTGTCGAAGCTTATCAGATGAAAAATTCTTGTGTTTTCAAAGCTAGGGTTTTGGTGTTTTGTTTTAGAAATTTCAGAATTTAGCATTTGGGTGTTTATGTTTAACCATTATTTATGCATATATGGGTATGTATGTGTACAAATTTAACGATTTATACTATTTTATTAGATATTTTGTTCATTATTTTTGCATATTTGGGTATGTATGCGTACAAAAAGATATTTAATTTTGTTTAAGTCAATATAACATATGACCATAAGCAGTTAATTTTATAATTGTTGAATATAGAAAATGCAAATGACCATTTCGTAAAAGTAACCTTAATTTTGTGGATTTGGCATGGACATAGACTAATTAGGTACGAAAAGGGTAAATTAACAGCTTTATAATATTTAAAATTGTCAAAACATTAGGGATCTTTTGGCATTACACTAGGAATTGTAGTGGGTTTTGGTTAACTATATATGCTAGTATTAATTTTTTGCTTTATGTGTTTGATTCACTATATATGACCCCATTTTACGTATTTTTTATGTGTTTACTTTATGCAATTTATTGGCTTGGTTTTGTACAGATTGTTACAAATTAGAGATGGTGCGAGATAGAAGATCTAAGAAAGGGAAATAGTTATCCAGTCACAGTGATTATGATGATGACAAGGGAAATACAAGAAAGAGAAAGTGTTGTGAAAGAGACAGTCGACTATCCGTTAGAGGTACCTTCCTCTAGTTTATAATACTTGATTCCTAGTTTGTAATTGAATGTCTGTTATAATTGTGTTATATTTTGTTCTGTTTTACAAGGATTGCCAAGTTCAAAATGTAGGTTCATAGACGGCGGGAATAAAATAAAAAGTTTGTTTATTGATTAATTGTTATACCTTTTTTTTTGTATTTGATTGATGTATATGCTTTGTGTTTTAGATTATGTACTGTATTTTGAATTACAAGTAAAATAGTTATACAGTACGTCTACTCATCGAATGAATTAGGTACTTGAATTGGTTTAAGTTTTTGGTTAACTTTGTGTGTAAATGATCTTGTGTGTAAGTATATAGAATAAATGATCATGTGTGTAACTTTGTTACTGATTAAATTTTGGTCCTAATTTTTTAATAGAATCTGAAAGTCCACTTATCATTAAGAAGGGATGATGAAGAACGAATTCAGGCGAATTGGGTATTTTTATTAACGAATTACTTACATTCATGGACTCACAGTTTGACTACATTTTTTTGTCTACCAATGATTAGAAGCTGAAAGTCCAAAAGAGATTAGAAAATCACATAATAGGAAAAAATAAAGAGATTTAATTACACCTAGTGAGTCGGGTACTATTGTATTATCAAATATATGTATAAATTTGATTTTGTATTCTCAAAATTGGATTGATTATGGTTTTAATTTTCTTATTTCAGAGAACGACATTAAAGAACTTGCTAAGAAGACACGTAGACGGAAAATGGCTCCTGAATCAGGTATTTCTTAGCTTTTCTTTATTATGTAGACAGGCCTAAGAAAATATACTTTCACTCTATTAGAAGATGAAATTCCAAAAGAACTGACAATTTTGGTTTGGTATTTCATTGGTTAAGAAGCTTCGAGTTCAGAGCTCAATAAAAAAGGGCGTCAACGTAAGAAGATGAGTTCATCGGGTATTAGATGATATTTTATGAATAAAAATTCTATTGTAGCAAATCTGAAATTTAAATTTTACATTTGTTTTTGTGTTTGGTTAATTTCTTATTAATTAGATTACATTGTAAGCATGGGCGTAATAAAATGAAGGATGAAAAAGAAATTGATTTAGACTTGGAAGGTAAGTTTTATTTGGGTTTCACGTTGATGAATTCAAACATAACACAAGTTGATAAATTGTATTTGACACAGGTTATTAAAGAAGGTAAGTAAAAGGGAAATCAAAATGTGGGGAAGATGAACCCAAGAAAAGGAATTTTGAAGTTGCCAGACAACCATCAAATAAAAATGTTGTGCGCCCATTGAACTGTTTTGGTGAGAATGCAATACCACTTTTGGATGTTTGTAAATTTATTGAATTTATGCAACAAATTTAGTTGATTTATGTAACAAAATTATTGAATTTATGCAAAAATATTATAATGTTCGTAAAATATTATTTGAAATATGTGTAATGTATGTTACAGGTAGGGTGGTAGTAGTGAAATGAGAGACGTATTACAGATCTAATCTTGGGAAAACCATCAAGGAGATAAACGTATTGCAGTTTTGTGAGTGTCATCTTAGGTTCGTGAAGTTTACACCGTTTTGGCTGCTGTTTGATTCAATTTATAGGAGGGACGATTAAAAAATATTGAAGAGGAGCCATACGTATGAAGAAGATATTCGGAAGATAGTACAGACTTTTGACTTCGATTCAAATTATTTTATTATCGGAGAGACTAGGGTGCCATTAATGAGAATTGATGCTAAGCTAATATTTGACATTAGCTGTGGGACAAACAAAATCAATCTGTTGTAGAGTGTAAGACTCCTTAATGTATCGGTCGTATTTTTGAAATGGAACTGTGTAACACCAAAGCATTTTTAGTATTGTACAAGAATCTAATCCCGATGAAGCTTAAGCAAGTGTTACTGCCGTATGATGAAGAGAGTTATAAGGATGTTGCAAGATTGTTACACTGCTACCTAATGGCGGTTGTGTTTTCTCCGAACAGAAGTGGGGTAATTTCATCCCACGTATCTGCTTATTTGGATAATTTTGAAGAGATATGTTGGTACAACTATAACTTGTATATTGTTGACTTCTTAAAGACACAAATAAAGTCAAGACACAAGATGGATGCTGGAGGGTGTGCTATCATGATATCGGTAAGAACAAGGTTTCAGATACAAAATAGAATACTTTCAAATTGTTATATTAATGTGTCAATTTTTTAATAACTCTTTTTTCCCCAGTATTGGTTATGTGAACACAAAGAATTAGTGGCGGCAAAAGACAAAACTTCATTCCAAAAGTTCCTGAAATGAAACTTATCTGACGTACACAAAGGCATTTAGCTTGTTAGGCTTTCAAAAATAGGAAAAATAAGTGTTTAGCCTTTTGTTACATAAGTTATTGGACCGCGCTGTCAAGGCGCACCAAATTATAATAAATAAGTAACCCTGGTTTACTCTACTATTTTGTAGCAGTGGTAAATAGGGGTCGATCCACGGGGAACGTGGAAACTAAATTATGTAGTACGAACAAATTAATAGAGCCACTAAACAAATAAATAGGGGGGGGGGTTGGATTGATTTTTTTTACTATTAAACTACTTAAAATTAAAATTAAAATTAAAATAAGCAAATAAATTTCACACAAATAGAATTCAATTAATTAAATGATTCTAATTCACGGTTCAATCTCCACTTGATTTTGACTATGCTACTTAAACATATTATTCGCTCAACTTATTTAACTGATTAATGATCCTCGACAAACAACAAGCTCTATTTATTGATTTTACCCCTTAATAATATTCAATTGAAACAAGCTCTCCAACGAACCTTTCTAACCAAACAGTCTAAATACGCTCATAGATTTAATTTGGTAGAAGCATTAAGTCCTAGGATAAAGATCAAACAAATTCCCAAACACACAAGCTCGGTTCGAAAGAATTCGATTTATATCACCCTATCAAAATACTAGTTGCTACTTATTGGCATAAAATTGCAACAATTACGGATTACAACTTACGCACTAGCAAACATGCATGAATTAATTAACCTAGGTGGCCAATCCAAATGAATTAAACATACAATTAAGCAATGAAAATAGATTATATAAATAATCCGCTTAATAAGTCTCACGAATAAAACAGGTTCAAATAGCAAACATCAAAACACAAGTATCGAAATCCCCGGAATTGGAATATGGGTTTTAGCCTTCCATAGACTTAAAATAAATAATAGAGTCTAAGTACGAAAGCATGAAATAAAAGACAAACTCAAAAGCTCCTTCACGATCTCTTGCTTGCTTCCGTCCTTCACGTGCATGCTTGCATGGAAAATATGGGGGCGTAGGTATGTGAGGGTGGAATGCATGGGGTGTAGAGGAGTGGTAAAGGGCTGCTGCCTGCTTCGGGTTATGTGTGCGTGGAAACTAGGGCAACTGCCTGCTTCCCATATATACTACTTTCCAACGAAAAAGAGCTGCCAAAGGTGTGAGCCTCCTCCTTTCCTCTTGGCCACACAATCTTGAGTTGGTTTTGGTAAGCAAATCCTCTAATTTTGGTAAACAATCATTCTGCAGGATCTACATTAATTAACTTCTTTTTTCTTCCACTTTCTTTCCATGAACTCTCGTGCTATTTTCTTCCATTGCAATTAAAAATTACTATTAATCCAAAAATTAACAAGATAAAAAATAAATGTGGGTTTTATCAATTCAAAAGTACAAAGGTGACAAAACACACAATTTCAATATAATTGAGTGCAATAAATCACACTCAATTCGACTAAAATCATGCATTAATTCACACTTATCAGTTATCTGCCTGTTATGTTTTGTTATAGTTGGTGTTTCTGAAAATAATATTTTTATTTTATTTTATAGATTGATAGGTTGGTAGTGAGACCAACATCGACTAAGAGGGAGGCCCTTTTTTCAGAGATGCAATCTTTACATGCGGCTGAGTTCCAGAATATCACAAAGATGAACTCTGATAGTGGAGTATTTCTAACGAGCGAAGGAGAAGAGTTTGACCCAACTGCAGAAGATATATTCGCAGTGAAAAAAGGGATAAAACTGAAGAAGGTTCTAATATGGCAATGAACAATGTTGGTGTTGCACAATCATCAAAGAAAAATACTGATAGTCCGGTTTCAATTTTGGTTGGTGAAGTACACAATGGTTCTATCAGCATAGGCAGTTTGTTAGATGAGTTTAGGAAAACCTTCAACATTTAAGGTCCCTTTTCCAATGATTTTACCTTTTGATCCACCACCATATGTAACAGTTCCACCATTATAAGGTTCATAGTCAGACAAGTATTTAACATGACCAGTCATGTGTCTAGAACAACCACTGTCAAAGTACCATAGATCAGGAACACATGCTTTCAGAGAAGTTTGAACAACATTACATGTAACATGTTCTTTCTTTTTCTTAGCAGATTTTGACCAGTGTTTCTTAGAATGTGAAGACATTTCAGACAACACTTTCTGAATTTCTAGATCCCTTTTCATTTTTTGACAGTAAGGACGAATATGACCAATTTCAGAACAGTAGTGACACACATACTTCTTCACAGGTTTTTCAATCTCATGTATTTTTGTTTTGGCAAAATACTCAGTTTTTCCCTTAACAAATTTTACAGGATTATTCACTAATTTAGAAGCAGTCTCACCATGATAGCCTAAACCATGTTTATTAGACTGTCCAGTAGTTAAGGAGTCACTTACAATGGAAGAACTCTTAGAGTATTTCTTAAAACTTAAGGTAGAATTTTTCAATTCTTCCTTTAGCTTAGAAATTTCTAAATCCTTCCTTGTTAGAATGACTTCTAACTTTGTCACAGTTTCTCTGAGATCATCATTCTCTTTGGCTATACTGGAATCATCATTCCTTATGTCATTAGAACCTGTCTCATCAACACACCCATTAAAACAGTTCCAATCTGAATGATTTTTGACAAATGTTGTTTCTGATGTTATAACATTGGAAACAACATCAGTGTCTAGATCATCCAGATCATCATCTAAAGAATCATCATAATCAATTCTTGCAGAAAAAGCTAGTTCCTCATCTTTAGAACCTTCAGGTTCATCATCATCTGAGTCATCACTAAAGGTAACATTAAATTTCAGTTTTTGTCTTAACCTGGTATTTGCACACTCATTTGCATAGTGTCCAAATCCAGTACATGCATCACATCTAACTGATTTTCTAAATTCAGGATTATACCTTGATTTATTACCTCTGAATTGCCTTGATTGATTCTGATCCTTCCTTTTCTCTGGGTCTGATGGTGTATTGTTGAAAGGAGTTCTCTGTTGACCATTTCCTCTGGATCTATTCAGTTTCTTCTTCAGGTAGGAATTGAATTTCTTTGTAAGGAGGGCAATGTGCTCAGGAGTGTTGTAACATTGGTCTAGAACATCTTCATCAGACTCAACTTCAGTCACAAAGGGCTGATTTTCAGTGTTGAGTGATGTTTCACCTTTGAAAACAACAACCTTATTTCCTTCACTTGTATCATCAGATTGAGTTGTGTTCATCTCATATGTTTTGAGAATACTTACAAGTTCATTCTGACTTAAAGTGTCAGTGTCCTTGGCTTCTTCAATAGCACAAATTTTTGCATCGAATCGTTTAGGAACAGATCGCAAAATTTTGTGTACAACTCGTACATTAGAAATTGGATCACCAAGTGCGTGTGATTCGTTGACAATCTCACTCAGCCTCTCATTGTACGCCGTGATCATCATCCTTCATCCTTAGATTCTCGAACTTGGTCCCAAGCATTCGAAGTTTGGTCATTCGAACACTTCCACTTCCTTCACAGTGCTCTTGAAGCCTCTCCCATACATCTTTAGCCGTAGTACATGTTGATATAATCTTGAACATAGATACATCAACAGAGGTAAAGATAGCATTGAGAGCTTTGGAATTGTAGCTTTCTGTCGTAGTCTCCTCATTTGTCCATTCAATCTCCCGTTTGACTCTTGTCTCGCCATCATCATCTGCTTGATTTCTCGGCCATTCCCAACCGGTCAGAACACTTCTCCAAGCACGTTCATCAATAGACTTGATGTACATGCACATCTTAGGTTTCCAATAGGCATAGTTATTTCCATCTAGTATAGGGGGCCTAAGTGGGGTGTTTACAGGATATTCCATAGCAAAAGACACACTTAAAAACTCAGGATCTAAACTTAGTATATCAAGTTTATGGCTCTGGTGCCAATTGAAAGTGTGCGTGTGTTATAAAGTGTGGATGTTGTAACAAATGTTGAAGCAAATCTTACAATAATCTGGTAAATCAGAATATAAATCGTATACAGCGGAAGACTTAAACACACAATTGCAAAAGGGAATACTTTTTAACACAAACTATCATAAATAGTTTGTGCTAGCCTTATGGCGAAAGGTTCACTATAAAAAGATTAGTGATACAAAAGTTGTGTGAAGAGTATAATCGTTCACAACGGAAATAAGACTCGATATCACCTATCAAATCTAAATTGGCTAAGTGTATAACATAATACACCGTCAAAATTGATCTCACTCTATATCAATGATCTCACTATCTATGGATATAAGTTCGATCACAAGCTATGCGTGAAAAACTCTATTTCAAGGCATAACATAAACGTTGGAATAACTGCCCTATCACCTTTAAACTCAGGATCAACACTAGAGTAGGTGTACTCGTTTACTCCACACTTGGTACTGAAAGATTCGGCCTCTATTTATAGGCAGAAATCTTCAATCCAAAAATAACTTCTCTTTGTAACTGCCTCCATGATTTTTATGTTGTCCCACGTCTCTTTCCTTATTCTTCATGCTTCTTAATGCAACCGCCTGATCTAGATAGTTCTAAAACGTCCTGGATAAGTCTGAAACGTGTAGGCCCTTGTAGATCCTTGTAGATCCTTCTGGAACCCGTAACTGCTCATGTTGCTACCAATGTTAAGCAACATTCACTGCAACATTGATAATTCCAGAACCTTGTAGATCCTTCTAGATCTTCATCCTGCATGTTAAAACATCTAAGACAACATTTGATCATAAAGTGTTGGTTAATGAGAAGAAAGGGCAAATTCATGTTGTTTCAAAGTAAATAGTGAATACTTCACTACTAACAACATCAACACTGCGTGATGATAATTTGCCAGTGGACAAGGTCAAAGCTCACCAACTATAGCTTAGAGCGACGAGGTACATACTTATTGACGATCAGCTCTATAAAAGAAGTTTTTGCCTACCTCTCCTAAAATGCATCACCCTGGAAGACAGCATGAAAGTCATGAAGGAGATACACGAGGGCATTTATGGAAACCACGCAGGTGGCCAGAGCCTGGCTTACAAAACCCTGAGGTGGGGATACTTCTGGCCAACTCTGAAGCGGGATGCGATCGCTTACACCCGGGTCTGCTGCAATTGTCAGATTTGGGGGCCAAATATCAAGATATCCCAGAGCTACTCTCATCTATGTATAGCCCATGGCTATTCACCCAATGGGGCATAGACTTGATCGGTCCGCTCCCGACCGCCCCGGGGGGGGGGGGGGGGATAAAGTTCACAGTCGTCGCCGTCGACTACTACACCAAGTGGGCTGAGGTAGAACTGTTAAATAAGATCGAACAGACGCAGATCATCAGTTTTACTTGGAAAAACATAATATGCCATTTCAACCTCCCTCAAATGATCATCTCAGACAACGAGAAGCAGTTCGATGGGCTAGACATGATCAATTTCTGTGAAAGATAAAAGATCAGGAAGAAGATTGACATAAGAACTCAGAAACGCCGCATACAAGCAAAGGTCTGAGAAGTTTTACAATTCAAAGGTTCGAACTAGGCAATTCAATGAAGGTGATCTGGTCCTGAAGAAGGTACAAGGCCCAAGAGGTATTTTCGACCCAAAATGGGAAGGGCCCTTTCGCATAGCGAAATCCTTCCCAAGGGGGCATATCAGCTCGAGCACCTCGACGGCGGTCCAGATCAATACCCGTGGAACAGTTGCCACCTCAAGAAATTTTACCAATAAAATACTTTGTAAACACCAAAATTTCGATATCAAATGAAATCTTAATTTATCTAGTCCTTTTTTACTAAATCATTACCAAGGATTCTAAACAAGCAAAAAACGAGGGCCTCCGGAGGTCCAAACCCATTTCTCTCAAGGAAGAAAAAAGGGAGAGGACCGAAAAATGGCAGAAGTGCTTAAATTGGTCAAAGGCCCCTCCATTTCCAACCAAGGCACTACCCGCCGTAAGTAAAATGACAAAAGTCTCACGGCGAGCTAGCTCTTGCTCGAGCAAACCCCTCGTTTTCCACCCAGGTAGTTGCCAAGTTGCAATGGAACCGGCAACGATAAGACCCAGGTGAAGCATTCACTTCTCTTAAAACCTAAAAATTGTGTATATAATTTGATGCAAACATGGTTAAAGGAAAGAAGCACAAAGACATACACAACAATGTGTAAGGGCTAAGGCCCAAAAGTCAAGTCATCCATACACAAAAATAAAAAGTGGCAGAAATGCAGAACAAGAAATTGTTCCAAAAGCCCCCTGGGCAAATATTAGCAGCAATAAAAGTAAATGAGTTCAAGGCCAAAACGTGGCCACAATAGTTTACGCCCCATGGGCACAGATCAAAAATAGAAAAATTAAATAAAGGCCACACACGACCATCAAAAATCAAATGCCCACTGAGCACATCAATCTATTTTTTCAGGCGGTCGGAGGTTGATCTTCAGTGGAGCCAAGAGCAGGAGCGGCACCGGTCCCAACATCGGCGGGACCACCATCTGCATCCTCCGGGTACAGTAGAGTCTCAGGACGGGGCCACCAGGTCATATCCACCCCTAAATCTCTCTCAAGATCTCTAAAGCCGGTGGGATGTCCCGCATGGCGCAAGCCACGTGAAGAGGAAGACCAACAGTGGATCCAACCCGGTAGGAAGATATGAAATCCACCACCAGGGGAAGCCGGGAAGGATCATCACCCAACTGTCTGGATAACAAACAAGGGTTAACAAAGGTAACAAAATTAAGCATAAATGTAGACTAGAGTTCAGAGTCATACCTCTGCAACCATTTGGGGTCCCGACTAAGAAAGGTCCGGTCCCGCTCATACAAAACCTGCTACTGGGCGTGGCGGCGGCAGCAGCAGCGGCGGGCTCGGGGGCAACTTCCTCTCCTCCCACATTCTCCACCGGAGCAGTCTCATTCTCAGTAGCAGGCTCATCAACCCCAGTGCCTGGGTTCTCCACCTCGTCAACCACAGTGACATCATCATTATCTTCATCCACCAGTAAAATTCATCGGGTCCTCCTTTGCTTTAATCTCTTCTTTGGGCCTTCCCCCGACCCTGGGATCCTCCCTCCTTACCATCTTTTATGTGTCTTCTCTTTGGAAGAGGGGGCGGCGGAGACGGTGGGGCTGTGCGAGCCACTTCTAGGCTTGCCTGCCTGAGGGGGATCCCCTCTGGAATGGGTGGGAGCATGACCGGCGGAACTGGGGTACCTCCACGTCCCCTACAACCTCGACACATAGCCTTAAGAACTCCTGGAGCGCTCGACATAACTTGTGACATGCAATAGGAGTATATCGGAAAATCGGGACCTATCAGAATATGGGACATTATAAATACAATCCAGCTTTGCGATAAATTCACATAATACTTGTAAGGAATTAAAAGTGCACTCGGCATCAGAGTTTGACACATACTTGCCTCTTGGTTCAAGTGACGATGGAATAGGAAAAACCGAGCTTGGCGTCTGGATTCAGCCGTATTCAAAGTACCCACTTGACATTGAATGACCGGAAACTTTTCAAATTGTCGGAGCACGAGGTCGAAGTTCCAATTAAGATCCTCGCGACTGGGCACAAGATAGCCTGCAAAGAAAATAGAGAAAAAATAGATTAGTAAAAAACGATCAGGGGATAATCACACTGGACTCACTCTTCTTTTTCCAGCGAAAGGCGGTGGGAACAGCCATCTCCCGACCAGATACGTCCATCGGCCTCTAGGATTCGGTAACCCAGAACCAGCGATCCTGGAAATGGCGAAGCTTCGGTGGTATCCCCAGTATCAGCCTATCCAAACTCGACCTATTAGCGCGACCCCGTAAGTAGATATCAACCTATCCAAACTCGTCCTATTCAGGCCCAGAAGGTAAATAACCTCACCCAGGGTCGGCATCTGGAAAAGCCGATGCCCGCCGAACAGGGTGAACATGGATATGAGCAGGAGCCACGAGTTGGGATGGAGTTGCGCCAGGGCAACTTCCCAGCAAACCAGGAGATGCACCAAATTATGGTGCAAAGGAAAGCGCAACCCCGCCTCCATGGCAAAGAAGTTGATTGCGACCATACCAGGCAGTGGTTGATCGGTTCTCTCCGTCAGTCTCGGAGGATACAGATGAACATCAATGGGAACTTCCCATCAGATCCGCCAGGCAGCCAAATTTGTGGCGGTCACAGTGCTTGCTCCCTCATCCTTCGAGGTATACCACTCCGAAGCCCTAGCCTCCACGATAGATCGGGGATCGCGCCTCACGAGGATGTAGGGGTACCTTCTTAGATAGTCGGAATAGTTGAAGACCGGCGGTGGCCCAGCCCTTTGATCGGCAAAGTTCTCCCAGGCTTGATAGGCCACGGAGACTTGTTCGTTATAGATGTTCACGTCCTGGGCATACTCCACCCCAGGTCCCTCCTCATCCTGCCGATCCGCCCACTTCATCTTCGGCTGGGTTGCCTCCAGCCCTCTATCCTCTCTAACCGGTTGGGATGGAGGGTTCCCAAAGATAGACTCAAGGTCATCCTCATCGGAAAACCTCAAACTTCCCGAGATCGAACGGGAAGGGTGCGGATGATTTCTCCGGCCAGACGCGTTGGACTCTCTGTCAACCATTTTCGAAGAAAATAGAAGAAATAGAAATAGAGTTACCTTGGAGAATTCTGAAGGAAGATCATCGGATTCTTCAAGAGATTTGAGTAAACTAAGCTAATTGATTGAAGCGGGAAAAGAAAGATTTGAAGGCAGCGGAATAAGCCCCTTTTAAAGGGAAAGATTGGGGTAAAAGTGAAATTGAAAATTCAAAATCAGAGGGGAATTGAAAGTTCCCAAAGTAGAGGCGACGGTTCATCTTCTGTCGCGATAACCGAACGTGACCATAGGAAAAGTTCATGCATTTCCAATAAAGGCGCATCTTATCGAAAAGACTGGCCTTTTCAGTGCCATCATTACACCTTTTCGAAAAGCAACACCAAGCGGTTACTTTTCTGAAGGGTCTCACACGCCGAGTAAGCCACTATTCGGAGTGCACCAGTTACCTCACGACACGTGGATCACCATCAAGTACACATATATCATGAAATATTTTCCAGCAGATACTCCTCCTCGAGAAGATAATAAGATATAATCCAATTATTGTTTCAAGATTACGTCAGCTCAGCCACCTCGTGACCTCGGCGGCCGAGCTGAGGGGTAATTATTGTGAGGGAAAAAATATTTGACCCCAACCTTGCCGTAGGGGCGACTTAAGACCCGGACCAAGGAAGGTAGCCAATGACCTCGACCTCCGTACCGGCCAAAACCAAGTGAAGTGTGAGCTCGCCAAAGAAGACCAGGGAGGCGCTTGTAGATGTCACCGTGGACCTCGCCAACAAGGCGAGGTCTCCACCCAGCTGGATCCATTCCCGATAAGGATTTGAGACCTGGTACGGGAACGAAGGACGAAACTGCACGATAGACTGTTGCGCCCGTTACTGGCTAATCCAGAAAGGACGAGCGCCACCACAGATGACGGGTACTGGAAAGGACTGAAGGGCTCCTGATGCGACCAGTACTCGCAGAAAATTGTTATCTTCTCATTCGAGGAGGACAATTGGCTGCTGCAACCGATTGAGGGCGCTTATTCCCTTCAATTCAAGGTTGCGGCTAGAAAAAGTCAAGTATGTAGCAATTATTGAGGATTCTATCCAAAACTAGGGCAACACAATGTAACCTAGATATTACTATAAATAGAGCCATAGAGCTTATAATTAAAGAGAGAACACCCATTAAGATCGAGCCTAAACCTCTTGGCAAATCTTCGTGCATTTATTTTCTTTGCATTTACACTTAGTTCTAGCCTAAAGGGAGAAGCTCAATAAGCTCTCCTCCCTTGACACTATATCTTATTTTATCCGATCATAGCCACATCGAAGCTCATACAAATATCAATCGGGTAACAATTGTCCTAAAGGACATCCTCCTTTTGCCACCATACCTTTTGAAAGGTTTTGGATCATTCTTCTTTCCTTTGGCAGCAAGGTTCTGTAGTCTCTTGGCCAATCCACCATCAGAGTTAGATAACTCTTCACCAAGGTCAGAATCAGTTTCACCTTCCTCAGGGATAGAAGGTCCAACAGTTTCCTTTCCTTTTCCAGTTTTCTCCTCTTCAACTTTTCTCATATCAGCTATTTCTTTCATAGCTTTCTCCTTGATATAAGCAAACTGGTTCAAATTGACTTCCCTACCACCAATAGTGATTCTTTGCCTAGAAGAGCATTGAACCATATCTTAATAAGTAGTAATATGTCAAGAACAGTTGCATTTTCATCCAAATCAACATGCATAAGAAAGTCTTCATCTAGTAACAGTGTTGGGTTAACACTTCCAATACTATTAGAGGTTTCAGCAGGTTTTGGTGAGGTTTGAGTGGGGTTTGGTTCAACGATAGGTTCAACAATAGGTGTAGGTTCATCTATTGCCATGGGAGTTGGAATTTCAGTAGGTTTAGGATTTTCAAAAGGAATTTTTGGAACAGGGGTTTCAGAAATGGGGTTTTCAGTAGGAATTTGTGATTGAGATGAAGGGTTTGAAGGCTCACCACTTGATTCTGGCATATACTTGGATAGGTCAACTGGTACAGATCCAATAGTGATCGTGGGAGGCATAGGTGCGCTACCAACATCACGTACAATCCACTCAATCTCCGTCGTGGCAGTGGATTCAGGGAGAACCATGGAGAGTGGAATGGGTTCTTGTGTTGTCAAAGAGGACATAACACTTTGGTCAACACTAGGAGATTCATTTCCAGTAGCCATTGAAGCAAGTAGGTTGAGAGGATTTTCGGAGGTTGTAGATGTGTTTGGTGAATTTGGTTTGCTTGAGCTTTGTAAATTTGAAGGAGCTTGAGTGTTAGACATTATACCTGTAATAATATATAGCACCCAATTAAAATATCATTAAATTGCAATCACAAAAGCAAGAAAGAAACTGAAAACAAACACATATGCAATAATATTCGAATCGAAAATACCTTTCTAATTAACTCTGTGCTTTATCACTCAATTAATGTTAGCCTATTGTATGTTAAACACACAATTCAATTCGATATTTATAGAGTGAAAATAGTTAATTGAAGCACATAAAGTTAAAGTGAAAATCGTGGGTTTGGAGAGAGAATCTGACAATTATGTTGAATAAGAGAGAAAAAGTGGGTAAGTTGTGGAGATTATGAGATAATTAATTGAATAATTAAATAATTAAATAACTATCCTAATTGTATATATTGTAATTAATCTAAAATTAGTAAATAACAGTGTAATTATCACATTAATATTCTTGAATCTACAATTTTTTTAATCTTAAGCATGTATACATGAGAAAATTTCGAACATTTAAACTAACACAATGATAACCAAAATGATGGTACACACACACCTCAACACACTTATAAATTTTAACTTTCAAGCACAAAATCACTTGATCATATTGATCCACCTTTTTGAAAGAGTACATCGTAGTTGTCAGCTCCGTGCCCCATAGCTACTTAGTGGATTATGCCATATTGAATTAATTACCTTTTGAAAAGAGATCATCATAGTAGCGAGCTCCGTGTCCCGTAGTTACTCAGTAATTAACCCAATATCGATGCATATTTAATCACCTTTTGAAAATAGATCATCGTAGTCGCGAGCTCTGTGTCCCATAGTTACTCGGTGATTAAGCATCTATTGTGTTTTTTCAAATTTTAAACATTCAAGGGATGTGTGTCCAGAAAATAATTTTCAAGGTTCAAATGAAAAACTTTCTACATGAAATTCACTTAATAGACAAAATAGGTTTGACACATAGAAATAAAAACATGACTCATACTGATGTTGTTTAAAATGTTGTCAACATTTTGCACAACATCCTATTAAAACAGACTCACATATTACATAAACCAAGAGATTTCCTAAGGGAAGAAAACCTCTCATAATCAAGGGCTTTAGTAAATATATCAGCTAATTGTTTTTCAGTAGAAATATACTCTAATTTCACAACTTCTTACTCTACAAGGTCTCTTATGAAATGATGTCTTATACTAATATACTTAGTTAATGAGTGTTGCACAGGGTTTTTAGAGATATTTATGACACTAGTATTATCACAATAAACAGTCAGAACATCACTATCAATGCCATAATCATAAAACATATTTCTTAACCATAGAAGTTGTATACAACAACTTCCTGCAGCAACATATTCCGATTCAGCAGTTGATTGTGAAACATAGTTCTGTTTCTTGCTATGCCATGAGATCAGATTGTTCCCCATGAAGAAACATCCACCACTGGTGCTCTTCCTATCATCTGCATCTCCTGCCCAATCAGCATCACTATAGCCAACTAAAGCACAGTTAGTATCTTTTGAGTACATCATACCCATTTCACTAGTTCCAGCCACATATATTATAATTCTTTTCACAGAATTTAAATGAGACTCTTTAGGATTTGTCTAGTATCTTGCACATAAACAAACACTAAACATGATGTCAGGTCTACTAGAAGTAAGATATAACAAACTTCATATTATTGATCTGTACAATGTTGGGTCAACATTCTGCCCATCACTATCTTTACTCAGTTTTTGTGTAGAACCCATTGGTGTTTTCATGATTTTAGCATTCTCTAATCCAAATCTCTTAACCAGTTTATTAGCATATTTACTTTGTGAGAAAAATATACCACCTTTATTTTGTTTAGTTTGTAATCCAAGAAAGTAGTTTAGATCACCAACCATAGACATTTCAAATGTTGTAGTCATCTCATGCACAAATTTATTCAGCATGTGTTCACTTGTTGAACCAAATACAATATCATCCACATAAATTCGAGCAATTAAAAGATAATCATTTGAATGTTAAATAAACAAAGTCCTATCAGTTTCTCCTCTAACAAAACCAAATTGAATTAGGAAATCAGTTAGTCGCCCATACCAAGCTCTAGGTGCTTGTTTGAGACCATACAAAACCTTATTCAGTTTATAAGCTTAATCTTTAAGTATTCCATTTAAGAAGGCAGCTTTAACATCCATTTGGTGTAGCTTAATATCAACAAAGCATGCAATTGCTAATAACAGTTTAATAGACTCAATTCTTACTGCAAGAGAAAATGTTTCATCAAAGTATATTCCTTTTATTTGAGTATAACCTTATGCCACTAGCCTAGCTTTGTTTCTAATTATATTACCAGCTTCATCAGTCTTTTTTTGAAAATCCATTTTGTTCCTGTGACATTAGTATGACTAGGTCTAGGAACTAGACTCCAAACTTCATTTCTTTCAAACTGGTTTAGTTTTTCATGCATTGTATTTATCCAATTTACATCTTTAAGAGCTTCAGCTACATTTTTAGGCTCAATTAATGAATGATAACATTCAAAATTTACCTGATTGCATATAGAGGACATGCAAATAGACCTTACCACATCCTTGGGACCAGTTTCAAATTATCTTCTGGTTTTTACTCCAGTATATTGTTCACCAATTATCTGATTCATTGGATGACTCTTTAGAATCCTGGAAGAAGGTGTTCTTCCTGATTCTAATACATTTTCTTACTTGACAATCTTTTCAGATTTTCAGGCAGTGTTGTCCCTGATGATGTCTCATTTTGAGCAACATCCTTTTTCTGGTCAGAAACTTTTGGAGTTTCAATGAGATCAGCAACATCATCCTCATAATTTGTACCTGCAATACTAGAAGTATCATCAAATACCACATTATAGGATTCTTGAACAGTATCAGTCCTCAAATTGTATATTCTGTAAGCTTTGCTATTCCTAGAGTAACCTAAGAAAAATCCTTTATCACTCTTAGAGTCAAATTTATGCAATTGATCTCTATCATTAAGTATGTGGCAAACACACCCAAAAATATGAAAGTACTTTAAGTTAAGTTTTCTGTTGTTCAGGATTTCATATGGTATTTTAGAAGTTCCAGATATAATGAACACTCTATTTTCAACATGACATGCAGTATTTAAGGCTTCTGCCCATAATCTTTTTGAAAGACTTTTAGAAATTAACATGACTCAGACATCTCTTGAAGAGTTCCATTCTTTCTTTCAGCAATGCCATTTTGTTGTGGTGTTTTGGGAGAGGGAAACTCTTGAAAAATACCTTTATTTTCACAAAATTCAGTGAATGAGCTATTCTTAAATTCTCTACCATGATCTGATCTTATCCTGCTTACTTTCAAGTTATAAACAGTCTTAAATCTTTTGTAAAGAATTTTGAATGCAGAAAAGGCATCTGATTTTTCTTTCAAGAATTCAACCCATGTAAATCTAGAAAAATTATCTACATCAACTAAAAAGTGTCTCTTGCCACCTATACTTTATGTTTCCATAGGACCCATCAAATCCATATGTAACAGTTCTAAACATCTTGTTGTGGTGCATGAAGATATCACTTTGTGTGACACTCTTGATTGCTTACCTTTTTGACATGGTCTACACACTTTAGCATCATTAAACTATAATTTAGGTAAACCAACTACAACTTTAAGTTTAATCAATTTCTGAATGTTTCTATAATTAGCATGTCCTAATTTTTTAATGTCATAAGTATTGATAGGCGAAAATCAATTACTACTTGGCGAAGAAGAGTTAAGGCCTAAATGAAGATTATGAAGCAAAATACCCAAACCAGAGATGACTAACAAGGATAATCAAGATGGAAGTGCATAAATCAATCTGGGAAGTGTATTAAATGACTAGCAACTACCTTGATGAACAACATATTGGTCAACAGGTCCAACACCCGTGGCCGGGTATGATCACCATGCCAAGTCCTAGGTGACGAGCAACATCACCAAAAGAAGGTGCACTTACTAGCTTATAGAGTGTATGACACCAATCAGCCTATCAGGTCAACCAGACTATTGACGAACAAGAATTAAAGATCCAGAGGCTCATCAACATTTAACACACATGCGAACAACTTATGAACCATATAATCAAGGAGCGAGCAACAAAGACAGAAGTCACAAGTGAAGCCTCCAAGCAAATGACGGCGAACAATAATAGATCCGTGATAAGACCAAATACAAGGCTTTGTAACTAAGTTTCATCTTAGATAAGATCAAATATGGTCAAAATGACACATGTCAAGCATGGAAGCTTGGTAGTCCAAGAGTCAAGTATACCTCCTACTTGGTGGTTAGTATAAATAAGTTGTTCTCCAGCTATAAAACTAAGTTATGTTGGTCCCGGTACAAGACTGAGAGATACGTGTATGGAGGGGGAATACACGTATACAAATTTTTCTGACTTTCAAACTGACTGAGTCCCCTTAGCTCAGAGTGGTGAAGAACTCAGGTTTGATAACGCACCTACTAACTGCACTGAGTGCTGGTCAGTTGGTAAACTATCAACTTGAGTTCAGTGCGAAAATGCGTGAGCCCTGAAACTTTATAGTCTTGTTAATGTTTGCTTTCTGAAAACTTGATTACTCAATTATGAAGTAGTGATTAGTAGGGCAGTGTTCAAGTTACTGATCAGGCTGATTAATTCAAACCTGATAAAACTAATGCAATGAATGACTTAATGAATAGGCAATAAGAACAATATCAAAGCAGTAAAGAACACAAGGAGTTTAACGTGGTTCAGAGACTCAAGCTCCTACGTCCACGGTCCTGATTGAACGGGATAATCCACTAAGGATTAGCTTGTTTTTAACGTGCCAAGGTGCACCCAGATCAGCTAACTCACTGACCCTTACAAACTCCTTCCTAACTCACTAACTAACTTCAACCAACAAACCTGACAAGAGGGTTTCGGTTTCAGTTTTGTTTCCAACTAAGATTGTGATTATCCTTTCAAGACAAGGCTATGCTAAGGATGGATAATCACCCTAAGCTTATGATATAACTAGGTTCGCTCAGTGGAATACATAATAACTCTCTTTGCTAAGAAACACTTGGGAAATTTAAGGTTTTTCTAGTGCTTCTTTCTAACGCTGAATGCTTGAATGCTTGAGAGTTTGAGTAATTTCTGGCTTGGAAATTTCCCGTAACCTTGAATGGGTTCAAAGCCTTCTGTATTTATAGATGGATTTGAAAACTATCCGTTGGAAGAGATAACCTTCTAGTCATCTACGTAGGGTTTGTTCAACGGACATATCTGTTAGTGTTAGTGTCCTAGAGATAATCCGTCGAAAGGACATAATACTAAGATAATATTCAGATTTGGTTTAATATTATTATTAGTTTAATATTAAATGTATGGCGTTACACTTATCTGAATATGATGTTTGATTGTTTGCATATATTCTTATTTGTGTTCCCATGAATCACTACTATCATTGAGTGAGTGAGTGAGAACTCAGATGACTTAAGTGTTGGTCCCACTAAGTAGATTAATTGCGGAAGCTTTAAAGGTTATGTATTTTAACAAGACCTTTTATAAGAGCACTAAATAAATTAAGACAAAATTGAAGAAAGCAGTAAATGGACCAGATTTATAGTGGTTCGGATTTCAATATCCTACGTCCACTCTCCCTTTGATCAAAAGGGGTCTCACTAACCAACCAACAAACCACTTACGTACTGGAATTGTGAAGTACCAGTTCCTTCTTACAATCACTTTAGATCTAGCTTAGATCTAAAGTCTACAGCCTTCAACCTCTTCTTAGAGATGAACAGGTTGAGATCCAACAACTCCTTTACGAGTATATATGTAAAATAAGAACAATAAGAGTGCTTAAGAGTGATAAGATAAAGGCTTGGAATGTGACTTCTTGCGCGTGATGATCTAGAGCCTTTCTTTGAATCTGCACTCTTGTATTTATAGAGGTGTTTAGGGTGTAGCCATTGGAGAGCTAATCTAATCAGATCCTCTATTTAGGAAAGCTTTCAATCAATCAATTCTCTAATTGATTGATTGGGTTGTTGGGATCCTTGGATTGATTGACTTCAAAACTTTCTAATCCTGATCTTGTTGACTTGATTTAAATCACCAACGGTCAAGTGCTTCCAATGCCTAACTCTGATTCTCTCCAGAGAAGGCAGGACCAGGTACTAGGTAACCTCAGTGTCTTATGGTCTGGATCTGGTCAAGAACTAGAATACTCAGTAGAATTAATAGATGATTATGAGCATCTTTTAGTTCACCAGACTCGTCTGGTCTGGACTCGTCTGGTCTGGGGAAGGTTATCTGTCTCTGAATAGTCTCATCTGGTGAAGTCTTCTGGTGGAGTCCTCTGGTGAAGTCCTCTGGTGAAGTCCTCTGGAAGGTCTTCTGGTAGGGTCTTCTGGTGACTCTTCTGGTCTGGCAGTTCCCATAGACTAAGTCCTAATCTAGTTCCTCATCTAGTTAACAGGTCCAGATGGTCTTATTACATCTTCTGGTTTGTTTTAGCTCATCAAAACTAACAACTTTTATCCTAACAATTTCCCCCTTTTTGATGGAGTTAAAACTGATAAAAAACATAAACACTTAAGCATAAGAACAATAAAAGATAAGACCTTAGAATAGATCTTATCAGACAAACAAGAAGACAACAAGGAGTTGACTTTAAGACATAGAAGATGTGATATTTCATTAATAATAGGAACAAAGAAGATTACAGATTACAATTCAGTTCTGGTCGTATTCTAAGCATATCTTTTGTTCTCCTTAGGTACCAGGAACCAGTCGAAGAATCTGTCTTGAATGGCCTTGAGCTCTACAGAAGATGTTGGAGTGAAGTTTGCCAACACTTTGATCTTGTACAGCTTCTTCAGTTCTGCCCAATCCACCTGGTACCCTATCGTGGGAGTGTTGAGATAATGAAATTCAGGGGCAGTGACTTCTAGGTTGAATTCAATAGTTGAGTCCATCAGCTGCTTGTAGAGCCCTGCATCGTATGCCTTCATCCAAGTGTGGAAAGTCTTGTCGATGAGCGCATCATCCTCTTATGGAGGCCTCTGAATGTAATGCTGGATAAACCATAAGGTTTTGGCTTCTCTCCATTTTTCAATCAAGGGCACAGGCACAGTAGAGTCAAAAGACCCTTTTGTCCTGAGAGGTAATATCTCCATCATTTCCACAGGAGAGTTTCTTCTTTGGCTGGATCCACTGGTACCAGAAGAGATGTCAGCTTCTCTGGTCTTTTTATTCTGCCTCCTAACATATCGGAGCCTCTGCTCTTCGTCTATGTTCTTCCTAATCCGGGCTTGCCTCTCTTCAGGCGTCTCTTCCTTGAATCTCTTCTCTGCCTCTTCAACGACAGATTCAAGGAAGCTCTTCTTGACTTTCCTAATCTTCCTCTTAGCAGGTCCAGAAACGGAAATAGGATCCTGCTCTGTATCAGTGGACTCTTCTTCTGCTGCCAGCTGCTTAGCCATGGTAAGAGATTTCAACTCTTCCTTCTTCTTCTTCTACAGCTCCACCTGGGCCAAAGTATTCTCCAGCAGGTCCAGACGAGCCCCATGGCTAAAGAGAGTCTCCAGAGTGGTCTTCGCCAGATCAGTTCTGCCCTGCTCTTCCCCCTTTTTAACTTCATCAGACAGGGGTTGCACTACCTACCTTATGAGATCAGGCAAGGCAGTGGAGGAGGAAGAGTGAAGATCACGGAGTTGTCTGGCTTCCTCCAGGTAGGCCTTGGATTCTGCAACCAACTTCTCTTACTTCTCGAGCATCTGCTGGAGGGAATCCTTAAGCTTTGCAGTCTGCAGCATTTGTGAGGCCATCTCCACCTTCAACACTGAAACAGGTCTCACCTGGTCCAGAACATATTGCTGAATCTGCCTCTAGCTCTCGTGCACATCCATCTTTAAGTACAGGCAGTTAGACTTGAAAACTGCTTTGGCAGAGGCAAAAACATCCTTGATCTGCTTCAAGAATTTTCTCCTCTCATCCTTATTCTGGTACTCAACCAAAGCAGGAGCCAGGTGCTGCATGGCCTTAGAGAATCTGCCAATTTACATGATCTACTCATTGAAGAAGGCCTTCATCTTCTGGAGCACGGCATGAGTCACATCAAAGTCCTCCTCATCAGAGTAGAGCTCTGGAGGAAAGGAGAAATGGGGGCCAAACTTGTAAGAGGGGCCCTCTGGGGAGATCATGACTCCCTGCTGGATCAATAAGGTGCGAATCACCACCTTGGCTGCCTCTGGAGTCTCGAGCTCCGCAGGATTCTGGAGATTCAGCTTCTTCTTTAAATCAATTTCCCAGGCAGTGAAATTAGAAGGACCCATCTCCTCAAGCAGCAGCATGAGGTCCTCCACATCTTCAAGTCTGGCCTTGCTCCAGACCTTGGCATCAGTTAGATGCACCAGAAGTGGTAAGTGCTCAAGAAGGATAGGGAAGTGCTCTCTTAGCCAGAGCTGAGCACTTACACTCATACTCTGCCTAATGGGACCCATATCATCAGTTTAGAATGAAAAGGGTTTGGGCCCAGAGGCAGAGGAGGATGGGGCTAAGCTAGCAGGCTCAAGTGAAGCATCCTCGTCTTCACTATCATCGCTAGAGAGGCATGTGAGAGAGGGAGGGGGAGAAACAAATCCCAAAGCCATGGAAGGGTTTTGTTCTGTGTGAGATTGGGGAGGGGTAGGAATTTGGGTAGAGGGTGTGGGGAGGGGCTGCTCTGCACTAGAGGAAGTAGAGGGAACTTCTGGTACATAGGCTGGAATGGGAGTTTGAGAGGTGGAAGAGGGTGGAATGGATTGTTTTACACCATAGGTTGATGGCACCTCTGGTACAGGGGCTGGGGGAGAAGGGTTTGTGGGGAGAGGGATTTGTGAGGAAGGGGGAGAGGGTGTTTGTGTAGGGATGGTGGAGGGAGTGTATAGGGGTGTATCAGGTAAGGTTTCACCTGGTGAAGAAATGGGGGCACCAGGAGCAGGGGAGGTAGTTTGGGTATGGGTTTCTGGGGGAGAAGTAGTGGGGGATACAAGGTTAATGGGGTCAGAGAATGGGATAGGAGGGTTTACCTCAACAGAAGAGACTGGAGCATTTGAGTCTTGCAATATTATGGCAGCTTCATCAATCGCCTGCTCCAGTGCATCTCCAAGATCCGATCCAGAATCTAACTCTTGAAGAATGGTCCTACTGGTCTTAGACTTCTTCTTCTTAAGAGGCTCAACCTCTTCAACTTCTTCCTCCTCTTCTGATGGCTCATCCACCAGAAGCGTCTTCTTAGCCCTTCTACTTGTTCTGGGCTTCTTCGCAGAGGCCTTCCTGGCATCTTCTGGTCTCTTCCTCTTAGCTGCTCCTGCCTTCTTAGCAGCTTACCATCACCCTTCTTCTTCAGGATAGAATGAAGGGGAATCTGGTCCTCCTCAGAGGAACCAGAGAAAGCTATGGTTGAAGAACCAGTAGCTTCAGCAGGTTTCTTCTTGCTCTTCTGCTGCTTCTGCCCCTTAGCAGGTGAGGGCACGGCTTGGAGAGGAGGGGCAGGGATGGCTTGCTCTCCATCAGAATCAGGATGGCCATGAAGAGGACCATCCTTGGAGAAAAGGATCTTGGATTTGTGGAAGCCCTTGCACCAAGAGGCCTTCCACTTCTTATCTGGGAAGATGGAGTCCAAGATCAGAGTAAGCTTGGTGCCCAAAGACACATTGGCATTGAAGAAGTACTGCTGCTCTCCTGGCAAGCTGGGACACTCCTCCTTCTGTACTTTCAACTTGTTCTTCCTCATCTGTGCTATGGCTCTCACACATCAGCACTTTCACCACAATATCAAAAAGTACCTTGTACTTTTGCCTGAGATGCTTGTCCAAAAAGCCTTTCGACAGGTTCTGGCATGAAGATCTGGCAAAGATCTTGAACGATTCAACTGCTTCTACTTCCTTATACTTCAAAGGGTCCACACCTTCCGAAGAAATATTCCCAAAAATTCTGCAAAAGTCGTGCTTCGAGAAAACAACGGCCTCCTTGTCAAGCTTGGAGGAGATGTGGTTATCGTGGATCTTTATCCTGACCAAAAAAACTGTGCAGCGTACCCATCCAAGGTGCGCAGAACCTTGGGAACCTTGGTGATCAACTCCTCTACTCCAAACTTCCTAAGTAACTCCAGAATCTCCAGCGCTGCTGAATTCTTGGTGGAATAAAAGTCAACCACCATCTCCGATTTGAGCTTTTTGCATACGTGATCAGGGTCAAAATTGCATTTGGGTGCCATTGCTAAGATAGAGAAAGAGAGAGAGAGAAAGAAACAGATAACTTGCAGAGAGAGAGGTTAGGGTTTGAGAGTAAGAAAACGTGAAAGGACAGAACGAAAAATTTTGGTTTAAATAAGGGAAGATGCGTGGATTTGAAAATAAATGAAGTGTGAACGCGTGTAATGGTAAAATTTAATTTTAGGGAACAAAATCAATTTTAGAATTGATTGACATTTTGCACTGTTGTTAAATCTGACGGCACAATTAAAAGGCAAGTTACAGATTTAATATAGTGCGTGGGCATGGTCATTGGGACTGGTATTGAGGGGGTTTTGTGGCATTCAAGAGAAAAAGTGAAATGATTGCCTATGCCCTTTATCCTAGTCTTAAATACACCCTGAAGATGAAACGTTTTGAGTGTATTTACTAATTTTGAAAGTGTATCCCAATGATCAGAGGCCAGAGAAGTAAATACATATCTGTCACCTGATATAGTAACCAGATGATACCACGGTTAGTTTGGTGTTACATCTCATCTGATAAGACCTCATCTGGTTCTGGAATCGGTTTATGAACCACATCTGGGATGTATCTCACCTGGTACACGCCTCATCTGGTGCATACCTCATCTGGAGATGTAACTCCCTTGGTATATCTAACCTGTAGGTATGTTAGCTTGAATACATAAAAGTTATGTAACATAATGAAACAATGAATACTTCTCTGATGTTCCCCCTAAACTAAATATGTCTCTGGATCCAAAAGTCCTAACTCAAATGCTAACTCTCTGAATCTGGTTTTAGCCAAAGGCTTAGTTAAAATATCTGCTCTCTGCTTCTCTGTTGCAATATTTTCCATCCTTATATCTCCCTTCTAACCATGATCTCTAATAAAGTGATGCCTTATATCCACATGTTTGCATTTGGTATGAAGAACTGGATTCTGGGTGATTGCTATTGCACTATTACTATCACAAAAGATTGGAATATTCTTAGCTCTAATCTGGTAGTCCCTTAACTGTTGACTAATCCAGAGTAGTTGTGAACAGCAGCTACCTGCGGCCATATACTCTGCTTCTGCTGTTGATGTACCAAGATACCAATTTATTTCCTAAAAATTGGCATGTTCCACTTGTAGGCTTCCTATCTATTCTGCACCCACCATAGTCTGAATCCGAATAACCACTTAACTCTAAATTGTCATCTACAGGATACCATTACCCCAAGTTTACTGTCTCTTTAAGATACTTCAATATCTTCCTAGCTGCTTCCAAATGACTTTTCTTAGGATTAGCTTGAAATCTTGCACACACACCAACTGCAAAGGTTATATCTGGTTATATCTGGTCTGCTTGCAGTCAAGTATAAAAGAGAACCAATAAGTGCTCTGTACTGAGTCTGGTCCACACTCTCTCCAGACTCATCTGGATCCATGTTGAAATTTATCATCATAGGAATCTTGGCTGCTTTGCTAGATCCTATTCCAAATTTCTCTAACATGTTTCTGATGTACTTAGCCTGATTGATGAAAATTCCCTTCTCTGATTGCTTTACCTGCAGACCTAAGAAATAATTCATTTCACCCATCATAGACATCTCAAATTGGCTCTGCATGAGTTCACCAAACTTCTCACACAGCTTCTTGTTAGGGGATCCAAATATAATGTCATCAACATATATTTGGACCAGAAGGATGTCCTTTCCTTCTTCTTTCCTAAACAAGGTCCTATCAATCTTACCCTTAGTAAAACTATTGTCCAGAAGAAATTGAGAAAGAGTGTCATACCATGCTCTAGGTGCCTGCATCAGCCCATAAAGAGCTTTCTTAAGCTTAAACACTTTGTCACCTTGTTCAAAACCAGGAGGTTGTTCCACATACACTTCCTCAATGAGAATCCCATTAAGAAAGGCAGATTTCACATCCATCTGGTATACTTTGAACTTCATGTGAGCAGCATATGCTAAGAACAATCTAATGGCTTCTAGTCTGGCAACAGGAGCAAATGTCTCATCATAGTCTATTCCTTCAGGCTGAGAATAGCCCTGAGCCACTAGCATTGCCTTGTTCCTAGTAATGACATCATTCTCATCTTTCTTATTCTTGAAAACCCACTTAGTGCCTATCACATTTTGATGTCTTGGTCTGTCTACCAGCTCCCAAATATCATGTCTGGTGAATTGATTCAACTCCTCTTGCATAGCAACAATCCAATTTAAATCTTTCAGTGCCTCCTTGATGTTCTTGGGCTCAATTAAGGACACATAGCCACTGAACAAGGAAGCTAAGTTAAGAGTTCTCCTAGTCTGGACACCCTTTGTTGGATCTCCAATTATCAGGTCATTGGGGTGATCAACCAGGGTCCTCCTTCCTGTGGCCTTGCCTGATTGACCATCTACTGTAGTACCTTGGTGATTATCACCAACTGCAGGAGAGATTCCCCCTACAGGAGTTCCAACCTCTTCTGGTTCTGCTCCTTGTGAAGACTTCTTCTTCAGAGAACCAGGAGATTGGTCATCATCTGAATCTGAATCTAAATCAAGAATAGGTGGATTGACCTTAATTACTCTGGGAGTAGTCTGATTCTGTGTTTCATCAGAAGACTTTAATTCCACCTTGCACTCAATAGCAGATTCATAAAAAACAACATGGCGTGTTTCCTCCACACAAAGTGAATTCTTATTAAAAACTCTAAATGCTTTGCTAGTGTTGGAGTATCCCAAAAATATTCCATATGTTACTTTAGCATCAAAAGTTTTTTATTTTGATTTCTCATTGTCATGGATGAAACACTTGCAACAAAAAATGTGAAAATATGAAACAGATGGGGTTTTACCTTTCCATACCTCATATGGAGTCTTACTATGTCTCTGGGCAATTAGGCATCTGTTCTGGGTATAACGGGCTGTGTTGATAGCTTCTGCTCAAAACCTTTATGGTGTATTGTACTCTGCTAGAAGAGTCCTTGCAGCTTCCTTTAGGGTTCTATTCCTCCTTTCTGCTACTCCATTTTATTGGGGTGTTCTGGCAGCAGATGTCTCATGAAAAATTCCATGTTCCTTGCAATACTCTGCAATGTGTGAATTCAGAAACTCTGTCCCTTTGTCACTTCTGATCCTAACTATGCTCTGGTTCTGTTCATTCTGAATCTGCTTGAAGAATTCTAGCAGCTTAGTGATAGTTTCATTTTTCTTAAACAAGAATACTACCCAAGTGTATCTTGAAAAGTCATCTACTATCACCAAGGTGTACTTCCTTCCACTAAAACTAAGAGGAGAAACAGGTCCATGTGAAGTAGTTGAAGTACTCTGGTTGTGGTTGTGCTCTGGACATCCTTAAAGGAGGTTTTGGGTTGTTTACCCTTCTGGCATGAACCACAAACCTGATCCTTCTTAAACACTTTATTAAGAAGACCTCGAATAAGACCTTTTCTGGCAATCTTATTCAGTGTTTTGAAGTTAAGGTGACTCAATCTCTTGCGCCATAACCAGCTGTCTTCTGCAGATCCTTTAGCAACCAGGCAAGCATTTCTTGGGCAACTGCTAAAATCTGTAAGATAAATGTTACCCTTCCTCAAGCCTATAAGCAAAATATCATTATAATCAGAAGAAAAGACAGTGCATGAATCACTAGAAAACTTCACTGAGTATCCCCTGTTGGGACATTGTCAGTTTTGATTTAGATCCCAAAAGCCCCTGAAAAGATGATTGCCTTAATCTGTCTTTGTCAGGCTAGTCTTGGTTAGGATTAGTACTTAGTCATTTTACACTTCACAGGTACTCAGTAAGAGGAGAACTCAATGGAGACAATCAAGACTCAGAGCCTGAAGACGAAGAGCACCATCCTGAACTTATGGCAGTCTTCTAAGCTGGCTGAGTAAGTGTCAGTGATGAAGAGTATGACCCTGAGGTCATTACTAACTCAGTCCTGAAGGGAACAGGTTGTCACTGAGTAAATGGGAAGACTTGGAGTAGAGCCAAGCAATGCAAAAGGAATTTCAGCGTCAGGACAAGACCGGTGAGCTCAAGACAAAATGAACTTAATAAGACAAGCCTGAAGCTCTGGGATAAGTTCTGACATTCTCACCAACCTGATGACGTGGACCAATCCGAGGAGGACACGCACGTACGGAACCTGACACAGAGACTGAATTCAGACTGCATATTCAACGGGCAAGCATTTAATGTGCATTAAATACAAATACCAAATCCATGCAAAGGCGGCTGCTGCATAGAGATATGTCCGTTTGAAGCCACTCTACATAGATGGCTAGAAGGCTATCTCTCCAACGGATAGTTTTTCAAACCACCTATAAATACAGAAGGCCTTGAACCCATTCAAGGTTACGGGAAATTTCCAAGCCAGAAATTACTCAAAACTCTCAAGCAATCAAAGCATTCAGCCTTTAAGAGAAACACTCGAAAACTTCTAAATTTCCCAAGTGTTTCTTAGCAACTGAGAGCTATTCTGTATTCCAAGAGCTAATTAGAATTATCTTAAGCTTAGAGAGATTCTCCAATCCTTAGCACAGCTTTGCCTTGTAAGGATAATCTCAACTTAGTTGGAATCCAAACCGAAACCAAAACCCTAAGTTAGGCTTGTTGGGAGTAAGTCGGTTAGTGTGATAGTAAGAGGAGTTTGTATAGATCAGTGAGGTAACTGGTCTTGGTGCACCTTGGCACGATAAAAAACAAGAATCCCTTGAGTGGATTTCCTGTTAAGTCAGGCCGTGGACGTAGGAGCTTGAGACTCTGAACCACGTTAAACTCCTTGTGTTCTTACTGCTTTGATATTGTGCATACCTGCCATATTACTTATTCATTCATTGCATTCAAGCTTATCAGGTCTGAATCAATCAACCTGATCTTCTAAAGAACACTGCCTTACTAAACACTTCTAAGTTTTGAGTAAAACAAGTTTTCAGAAAGCAAACTAAACAGGACTTTAAACTATCAGGGCTCAAACATTTCCGCACTGAACTTGAACTGATAGTTAGCCAACTGACCCGCACCAAGTGTAGTCAGTGGGTGTATTATCAGCTCCTAGTTCTTTACCACTCTGAGTGAAGGGGACTCAATCAGTTTAAGTATAAAAAAATCGGTATACGTGTATTCCCCCCCCCCATACACGTATTCCTCAGTCTTGTACCGGGACCAACAAGTGGTATCAGAGCAGTGGTTCGAAAGACCACTGACTTTGAATACTAATAGTTTCAGAGGAGAAACTGTTGGTGGTCACTGAACAGATCTGAGTTTGCTTTTCACAACTTGCATCATCATCATGACTTCAAGGAGACTTGAAGCTTCGTTACCTGAATTCTCTGTATCTAACTTTGTCTATTGGAAGTTCAGACTAGAGGCACATCTAGATGCCATCCATGACCAGATGCCGCGTGTGCTCAGGGAAGGACCGATCAAGATCACTATTCCTAACGTCAGAGGACTGGGATACGATGATCTTGCGATTGGCGTGCAGGTTCCTAAGGAGAGGAAAGACATGACCAACGATGAAATCAAGATGGTGGGGCTTGACAACGTCGCCAGAAACATCATCTTGCATACGGTGCCCTTCGAGGAGTCAGCCAGGCTGATGAACCTAAAGACGGCAAAGGAGGTCTGGGATGAGCTGACCAGGATGTGCGAAGGGTCAGAAAAGATAAAGGAAAACAAGAGGAATATTGCCATTCAGAAATTCGAAGCGTTCGAGATGCTGCCTGATGAGAGCATAGATCAGATGGAGTCAAGATTCATCAAGTTGATGAATGAGTTGGTGATGTTGGACAAGGATGTCCCAAGGAGAGATGTTGCTTCAAAAATCCTGAATGCCCTTCCTGAGAGATGGGACAACAGTGTAATTATGCTTAAGAACACTCAGGATATGAGTAACATAACTTCTGCTTTACTTTTTTCAGAGCTAAAAGCGCTTGAATTTGATCTTAACAAAAGAAAGAAGAAAGTTCAGTCAGAAGAGGAAGGGAAGGAGAAAACTCCTGAGAAAAGTGTGGCGTTCAAGGCCAGGTCTGAACCTGTTGAGCCCTCATCAAACTCTTCATCAAAGTCACTGATGGAGATGAGCAGGGAAGAACTCGCTGAGGAGTACAGCCTGATGGCCAGACGATTTGACAAGCTCAATTCCAGGTTTGGTCGTTATAAAAAGTTTTATCAGGACTCACGTGACAGGAAACCTGAAGGAACCCACCAAAGCTCGAGGAGATATGAGGAGCGAAGGAACACTGACCAGAGGAGAGAACGTGGTGATGAAAGGAGATATTCTGAACCAAAAACTGAAAGAAGAGACGAACAGAGACGTACTCGTGATGATAGATATCCAACCAAGGCTGAAAGCTCACCAAGAACCAGGGACCTGACTCAAGGAGGAACCCTGAACCGAGAAAAGAAAGAATAAGTGAGCAGGTAGCATGTTACAACTGTAACAAGATTGGTCACTATCAGTACGATTGCCCGGAGCTGAGTGCTAGGGAGAGAGAGGAAAGGAGAGCCACGAGGGATCTAAGATCTGCTGATCGGAGGGCTATGGTGGCTGAGGATGCAACAGACTCTGATGGCCCCACTGAAAGGTCACCTGAACTCTTCTCGGATGATGAGTACGATGATGTCTGCCTAATGGCTAGGGATGAGCCTGAGGTAACATCAAATTCTGTTTGTGCTTCTTACACTGGTCAAAATCCTGAGCTCAGCTCAGAGTCAGTTAGAGAAATGAACCTTCAGATCTGTCTTGATCAATTGATGGTTGATTTCTCCAGACTGCAGGAAACTAATGTCTTCTTGGTAGAGGAGAACAAGAAATTGAGTACTGAAGTTCAAAACCTGAATGAACAACTCACTCAGTCTGATCTCAAAGAATCAGCTCAGATTGTGAGACTAACTCAGGAAATTGACATGATCAATTCTGAGCGTCTCCCAAGAGAGAAAATTCTGAAAGAACTGGCTGAGGAAGAGCTGGTCAGGAAGGAAGAGCTGAAAGCACTTAAGAGTAAGTTTGATGACCTCTTTACCAGACATGAAATCCTGAAAAAGAGTGAGGACTCTCTCAAGAAAAGGGTTGCAGCAATGAATAAATCCTCAGTGGCTAGAGAGGAAATAAATAGCAACCAGATACTTGGGAACAAGAAAAAGGGACTTGGATATGTTCCTGAGAAATCCTCACAAGGTCAGTCTCATGTTGCTTCAGGGAGCAACACTGAGAGGGTATTTGTTCAGACAGGCCAGAGTGCACCTAAGGTTGTGCTCCAGGCCCGTCAAACTGATAAGGGCAAGGAAACCGTTGACACAGTCAGGGTTGCTCCTAAGGTAGCTAAGCCAAAACCCAAGGGAAAGGCAAAGCAACCTGCGGAAGCCCCTGAGAGCTCAGGCCAGGGAAAACCTCAGCGAAAGCAGAGAAAGACTCAGGCCAAGAGCCCTCAGACTGGTCAGCGAGGGTACCATCATGCTTGGCAATACCATCAGGGAAGGCCAAACATGATGACACCCCCGTGGTTTTGGCATCCTGAGGCCTTTAACTGTTTTCCTTTCCCTCACTTGCCTAGGGGGAATAGAAATCAGGGCCCTTATCAAAAACAAGGCCCAAGACCTGCTGCACCCAGACCTAGGAAGAACAGGAGGCCAGCCCAAAAGGCATCCACTCAGGCTCCTGCGAAGCCTAAGTCTAGCACCCATACACCATCTTCCTCTCAGGCTAAGAAGAAGAAAGTTGTGTATGTCGATGTTTCAGGGAGACAGATTCACCACTCTGAGGCAATCAGGGTTGTGAAGCAAGTCTGGATCCCGAAAGGTACAGCTGACACAATAGGACCCAACACCCAATGGGTACCTAAAGCCTGATTTGCTTACAGGCGGCTGTGGATCACAACAAGAGGAGAGAAGACTCAATCAAAGCTGTTTGGTACCTAGACAGTGGTTGCTCAAGGCACATGACTGGAATGAAGAGTCTTCTCCAAGAGTATCAGGCTAAAGATGGTCCACAGGTAACCTTTGGTGATAACTCAAAAGGTGTTACTAAGGGTTTTGGTGTTCTAATTATAGGTACAGTGAGAGTGGAAAATGTGTCCTTTGTGGAAGGACTGAAGCATAACCTGCTGTCAGTAAGTCAATTCTGTGACAAAGGGTTCAGTGTTGAGTTCTCATCGAATAAATGTTCAGTCAAGGACAAATCAACACAAGTGCTTCTATCAGGTATAAGGAAAGGTAACGTTTATCTCGCTGATTGGAGCAGCACTATTCCTAATACTTGTCTTGTTGCTAAAAGCTCTCTAGAGCTCAGTTGGTTATGGCATAAAAGATTAAGCCACCTGAACTTCAAGATTCTTAACAAAATTTCTAGACAGTCACTTGTTGATGGTCTCCCTAATGAAGTTTTTAGCAAAGATCACGTGTGCAAAGCTTGTCAGGAAGGGAAGCAAGTCAGAGCGTCATTCAAAGAAAAGGCTTCTTACTCCACTGACAGGATACTTCAGCTTCTGCACATGGATCTATTTGGTCCCATAACACCTGTGAGTATGAATGGTAGAAAATATACCCTTGTGGTTATTGATGATTATTCTAGATATACTTGGGTTATTTTCCTGTTAAATAAGAAGGAAACACAGGTGAAGCTTCCAGAGTTGCTCAGAAGACTCAGCAATGAGAAAAATCAGTCCATTACCAAGATCAGATCTGACAAGGGCACTGAGTTTATAAATTCATATATTTCTGACTTTTGTAATGAACTTGGTATAGCTCATGAGACTTCTGCAGCTAGAACCCCACAACAGAATGGTGTCGCTGAAAGGAGGAATCGGACACTGAAGGAAGCTGCAAGGACCATGCTGGCTGAGTCAGGATTGCCCAAGAAGTTTTGGGCTGAGGCAATCAACACTGCATGCTACACTCAGAACAGATCCATGCTGAACAAGCAACATGCTCAGACCCCATATGAGACATGGAACAAAAGAAAACCTCGTATTTCTTACTTTCATGTGTTTGGTTGTAAGTGCTTCATCCTCAACAATGGGAAAACCCAGTTGAAAGCCTTTGATAGCAAATCTGATGAAGGAATATTCTTGGGATATTCTGAAATTAGCAAAGCCTTCAGGGTTTACAATTGTAGGACCCTTGTTGTGGAAGAATCATCTCATGTTGTCTTTGATGAATCTGCTAATGAGTCTAGGGCAAAAGTGCTGAATCCTGACACTGAGGAGGTCACGAGGAGTGTGACAAGGCTGAGCTTGAAGAGTCAACCTGATTCCAAGATCAAGACTGTGCCAATTCCCAGATGGGATGATGATGACGATCAGGATGATGAACCAAGTGCCACTCCTAAAACCAGCACATCAGGGATGGTTGAGCCTCAGACAGAGGAACAGGCTCAACCTGAGGTAAGTACCGTCTATGAAGATGCTGTTGCAGCTGAGACGGGTCCTGAGTCACCTCATCAAGGGGGAATCAATGTCCCTGACATTGAACTTGTTAATCCCTTCGGTATAGACTCAGGATCATCCCCTTCTGTTCAATTTCCTGAATTTTATGAGCCTGTAGACACTAACATTGCAGGTACTTCAGGAACAACTCCTGGCAAAAGAACATGGTTAGAAGATCATCCCATTGATCAAATTATTGGTGATCCAACTGAGGGAGTCAGGACCAGACGGTTTCATGGTGAGAGTGCATTGTTCTGTTGCTTTCTCTCTGAGCAAGAGCCTCAGAACATTGAAGAAGCTCTCACTGACTCGAACTGGATCATTGCCATGCAAGAGGAGTTGAATCAGTTCACAAGGAATCAGGTTTGGGAACTGGTAGATAGACCTAGGCATCAAGGTGTGATTGGTACCAAGTGGGTCTTTAAGAACAAGAAGGATGAGAATGGTGTTGTGGTAAGGAACAAGGCTAGACTGGTTGCAAAAGGGTATTGTCAGTCTGAAGGAATAGACTATGATGAGACTTTTGCTCCAGTGGCTAGATTGGAAGCTATCAGGTTGTTCCTTGCCTATGCGACATATAAGAAGTTCAAGGTGTATCAAATGGATGTCAAGAGTGCATTCCTGAATGGTGAACTCAATGAAGAGGTATATGTTGAACAACCTCCCGGGTTTGAGGTTGGAGATAGAGTATACCATTTGAAGAAAGCACTCTATGGACTTAAGCAAGCACCAAGAGCTTGGTATGATACCCTCTCTCAATTCCTGACTGATCATGGGTTCAAGAAGGGAACAGTGGATAGGACTTTGTTCAGGATCACTGAAGGTGATGACATTCTCCTGGTCCAAATTTATGTGGATGACATAATATTTGGATCACCAAATCAGCAGTTATGTGAGAAATTCTCTAAACTGATGACTGGTAAATTTGAGATGTCAATGATGGGAGAGATGAACTTTTTCTTAGGATTGCAGGTCAAGCAGACTGATCAAGGTATATTCATTAATCAGGCCAAGTATACAAGAGACTTGATTCATAAGTTTGGTGTTCAAAACAGCAATCCAGCCAGGATCCCAATGAACACCAATTGGAAGATGAATCCTGACACTGAAGGGACTTCAGTGAATCAGACTGAGTATCGTGGGCTGATAGGTTCTTTACTGTACCTGACTGCAAGTAGGCCTGACATTACGTTTGCAGTTGGTGTGTGTGCTAGGTATCAGTCTGATCCCAAGAGAAGTCATTTGGAGGCTGCTAAGAGGATACTTAAGTATTTGAAAAGGACAGTTAATATGGGACTATGGTATCCTTCAGATGACAACCTTGAACTGACAGGGTATTCAGATGCAGATTATGGAGGTTGTAGGATTGATAGGAAATCAACCTCAGGGACATGTCAGTTTTTGGGAAGTAAGTTGATCTCGTGGTTTAGTAAGAAGCAGAATTCAGTGGCAACATCCACAACTGAGGCTGAGTATATGGCTGCAGGGAGTTGTTGTGCTCAGATCCTATGGTTGAGGCAACAGTTGAGGGACTACCAAGTATTTGCTAATCAGGTTCCAATCTATTGTGATAACAATAGTGCAATAGCAATCACTCAGAACCCAGTGCTTCACACAAGGTGCAAGCATGTGGATATTAGACACCACTTCATTCGAGATCATGTGGAAAAGAAAGATATTAGGATGGAAAAGATTCACACTGATAGGCAAAGAGCTGACATCTTGACTAAGCCCTTGGCTGAAGCAAGGTTTATGGAACTATCAGTGGAATTGGGGCTTTTAGATCCGGGAGAGCAGTCAGTGTAGGGCTCTAAGGGAACTCAGGCCAGACTCGACTCAGCGAGGTATCAGGGTGCTACAATGTCTCCCTGACAGGTATGGGCTCTAACCTGACTCTTGTGAATCTCAAGCGTCTCCCTGAGTCATTCGTCCTGAAAATCTTTATTAAATGCATTCCGTTATCATTAAAAGCGCGCCTTTTTATATTTAAACCCACGCGCACGGAGCATTTAATGTCAAAGTTACTTTTTCATATACGTGTCCGTTTTATACGGAATGTGACTGACTTGGGGTTTCAATTAAAACTGAGATTAATCCTGGCCTCTCATTTCAAAACCTTTCGAATTCAGGAATCAATCTCAACCCCACGTTTGAGTAACTGACTTAGTCTTATCAATCAAGGGTGTCATTTGAGGTCTTTACGCAAACACAACGCACAATTTGCACACTGAGTTTTCTCTCGCTCACACACAGAATTTCTAAAACCTCTTTCTCAAAACACAATGGCATTCCTTGATTCCGACTGGACAACCGACAAGATCGTCGATGTTGTTGAGAAGAGGCTGGTACACATGGAGCAAGTCATCTCCATGGAAGGTATCTGTCTAACGGTTAAGGAAATCAAACCCGTTTTTAAATGGATTTCCGACGCCGGGTTGGAAACATACTTCACCACCCGCCCCTCTTCTGTGCTCCCAAGAACCGTGGTGGAAGCCTATTTGAACATGTTCTTGCGGAAGGGTGAAGTCTGCACCAAGGTGACTGCGCTAAAGCCGACGGGGGAAAAGAATAGCGACGGAGAGCCTCTCTACGACTCGGAGGTGGTCACCATTGATCTCAGGCAGGCGGTGAGGGAAGTCTTCAAGCTGCCATCCTCTGGCATCAACCCCAGGATTTACAAGGAAAACTCGGAGGGAGAATTCCTTGGGAAATGGACCAAGTCAGGGTCTTCGGAATTCAGGGCCCGTCAGAACAAGAGCACTCTGAAGCCGGAGTACAGGGCTCTGGTGGACTTGGTGTCCAAGATGGTGATGGGAGCAACTGGCTCTCACGAGCAGTTGAGTCTGCCCAAGTTGAGGCTCATGGGAGCAATCGCTGATGGAGTGGAAGCGAACTGGGAGCAGTTCTTCCTCGATCAACTCCATCAGGCGGGATTGGACAAGATCACGCGTGACGAGAAGAAAAAGCACATATCTGTCAGTGCCATCTTGCCTTTTGGCACAAGATTGTCCATGCTAATTGCTCATGCGTGCCACGGGTACACTTTTGACTTTGAGGACAACCTTTCCTCAAAGAAGATCATGTTTTCATCACTGAGTGACACCTATTCAGTGCTAGGGCTGACTGATCCCAATGCGAAAGCAAAGGGTCAGGCCAGAAAGCCAGCTGGGACGGCCAAGAGAGTGGCAACCAGCCTCATTGAAAAGGTGGATGAGCTCCTTGAGAGGAGTAAGGAGGCTGAGAAAGCTGTTGCTGAGGAGGTGGAGCAACCTGATGTGGGCGCGGCTGAGAAGAAGGAGAGGAGGGTGAAAATCGTGCTGTCAGGGAAGAGCACGAAGACAGGGACTGAGTCAGATCCCAAGAAGGCCGGGACTGAGGCTGAGGGAACTGATGATGACGTCAGCTTAGAGGGCGCTCAGGGAAAGAGGCCCCTGAAGAGACTTAGGAGGGGAGTAAAGAAGTCTCCTGCTAAGAAACTCCCTGAATTGAGTGAGAGGGAGAAGTCAAGCTCTCCTGGAGCCTCTGACTTAGAGGAGGTGAGAAAGACTGTCGAGACGGCTGAGTCATTGCAGCCTGAGACAGCATCCACACAAACACCCCCACACCCTGAAACCCAAACACCTTTCATCCCTGACCCCACACCTCAAACTCCCCAACTCCCCCAACCTTCAGAGCCAAATTACCCCACTGAGTCAGTGCCATCAACCTCACTTACAATTGAGCCTGACCAATTAGCCGAGCCAAACCTTCCCAACCCTTCAGATTTTCCCTCATACCCCAATCCCAAAGACTGTCCCAAATCTATTTCAACAGAAGAGGATGTGTTCCTTGAAATAGAAGAGGAGGAGCTGGATGAGCATATGGCGGGAGGTATACTGGAGAATACACTCAGGGGGAATGCCACGGAGTGGGCAGGAAAGTGCTGGCCTGGGCTGTACAAATACACTGAATTGCTGGCATATGTGGTGGAGCTCAAAGTTTGGTTGGACTTTAAACAATCAAACATGCAGGAGCAACATATGCTAGTAGACGCACGCGGCTGGGAACATTGGGAGACGGAGGAGGCCAAGATCTGCTCATTCTTTGGCCTGACAAGCTGGCTTCAACTTTTGAACTTCGACAACCTTAAGAAGCTTGTGGCTGAAATGATGGCCAAAAGCAAGGCTGATCTTCTCTCCGTTGAAGAGAGGGAGGATGATGAGGACGATGATGACGCTCAAGGTGGAGCTGTGGAAAAGGCAGTGGAAGAGACTGCAAGGGAAGTAGATGAGATGGACTCTGAGCCTCAGGCTCAGGGGGAAGGTGACAAGAACACTGGTGCCAAGGATGGACCAGTGGCTGAGGATGTTGTGAACATCTCAGCTGCCAATGAGACATCTGTCGATGAAGGGATTCCCTGCCCTGAGACACGAGAGGAAGATGTTGAGGCATTCAAGGAGACTCTCAGTTCCGAAGGACAAGTTCCTAAGGTTCAAGTTAGCTTAGCTGAGCCTGAGGAGGCGGCTATGACTACTTCACAACTGCCTTCAGTGTACCTTGAAGAAGGGACTGATGCTGCAGGGGCTGACAAGGGAAAGCAGCCAATCACTGAGGAGGCCGCTGATGATGAAGATGTGGTCATAACCGGGGTCGGCCGTGCTGAGTTTACAAGCATAGTGGAGGTCAAACAGGAGAAAACCTCGGAAAATCTAGCTGAACTTCAGGAGGAAGTAATGAGGCTACGTGCTGAAAAAGATGAAGACTCCAAGGCCCTGGCGAAACACATCAGGTGGACAAAGTCAGCTTACAACACCCTTGCCAACAGGGAGCTGATCTTGCTAAAACGCACAATGACTGACACGGCCAAGTCAGTGAAGAATGAGAGGAAGCGCACAAAGAAGATGCTCAGGGACACTCTCAAGAAACTTGAAGAGAGAGATGCGATCAGGGACGAAAAGATGAATCAGGCAGTGGACAGGCTTGCAGTTCAGACTGGAGCTATTGTCACTCAGGCCTTGGAGGACTCAGCGTCCAAGTTGGAGCTGGAGTCAGGGAAGCTGGATCGCACATCTCAATCAGTGGCGGACATTTTGGCTAAAGCCACTGAGGAGTCTGTGAAGATACTGACTGAGGTTAGCAGAGTCAGCGGTGAGTCCTCGAAGGTGGAAGAAAGGATCACCAAGGCTGAACAAAGTCTCCAACTCTCTATGGAGGTCTTTGAGAAGAAAGTCAATGCTGCCATCAGTTCCGTATCCTTTGCAGGGACTGGGATTTCAATGGGAGTTGAGTTATTGAAGGAGGGAATCAATGATGTCCATTCCCTAGCCTCCTTCGTAATCAACAGCGGATCTGACGCATTCCCATCTGAGGCCAATGATGATGCCAAAAAGGGGGAAAAGAAGAAGAAAAGATCCCGCCCTGAGGCATCTGAGGCAGTTAGTCAAGGAGAGATCGTCCTAGCTGATCCTGAAGCCAATCCTGATGGAAATATTCTAAGGGTAAGGAAGTCAGCTAGGTTAGCGGCAGTGGAGAAGGAAGGAGAACAATTAGTTGCCAAGCTGAGGGAGGAGGCAACAAAGGCAAAGGCTAATGAACCTTCAAAGCAACAACCTTCAAAGCAACAACCTGAGCCAGTCCAAAGATCATCACCCATGAGCTCAAGGAAGAATCCCATCACTTACTCAGGTGAGTTAGTTGCGGAGCTATGTGCTGAAGCATGGGGAGATCAACCTGAAAAGACTGAGGCTATGCGCAGAGCTGAAATTGCTCAGAAGGAGAAGATGCGCATTTTGGAGAAGAAGGTTGAAAAGCTGACGGATATCACTGAGCTTCAACAACGTGAACTAGATGATGCAGTGATCAGCTTGCTAAGGAGGAAGAAGGCGAAGCCTGAGCCAAGGAAGTACAGAAAGAAGCCAACAGTTAGGAAGGCAACAATTCTTCAAGTCAGTAGGCCAGAATCAGGAGCAAGGGAAGCTTTTGTTGATGAGTTCGTCTCAGAGACTTTAAAGGAGTTTTGGACTGATGCAAGGGATGAATTTGTCAGGCTATGGTTTGTTGTGAAGAAATGGGGCGACACTGACGATATTGATGCCCACTTCACTGACTATATGATGGACAATCATCCTGAGCTATTTCAGAAGATCTTGGAGGAGGCTGAGGCAGCTAAAGTCCAAGTGAAGGCTCCTGAGTTCATCATTCGAGCTCCTCCCTTAATTCCTGGAACTCTAAAGCATGACACTAAGGCCATAATGATGGAAGTCTTGAAGATAGCTAGAACTGAAGGATATGTGAACCAACCTGGAAGACTTGACGAGCTAAAGGCAAGAGTTTATGCAGGATATGGACTCAAGCCTGAAATGAGATTAGTCTAGGTGTTCACAGGCTTCTTTGTAATAGATTAGATTCATTGTAATCATTTCCTCATCCATCAATGAAATCTATTACTTTTGCCCACAGACAAAAACTCATTGTCTTTTTGGCTTGTTTAAATTCTGTACTCTATCAAGAATTGCTCTAACCCTGTCTTATCTTATAGATAGGATTGTCCTATTTCCTCTAAGTGTTTTGAGGATCTTTTCAGTGTTTTGGCATCATCAAAAAGGGGGAAATTGTTGGGACATTGTCAGTTTTGATTTAGATCCCAAAAGCCCCTGAAAAGATGATTGCCTTAATCTGTCTTTGTCAGGCTAGTCTTGGTTAGGATTAGTACTTAGTCATTTTACACTTCACAGGTACTCAGTAAGAGGAGAACTCAATGGAGACAATCAAGACTCAGAGCCTGAAGACGAAGAGCACCATCCTGAACTTATGGCAGTCTTCTAAGCTGGCTGAGTAAGTGTCAGTGATGAAGAGTATGACCCTGAGGTCATTACTAACTCAGTCCTGAAGGGAACAGGTTGTCACTGAGTAAATGGGAAGACTTGGAGTAGAGCCAAGCAATGCAAAAGGAATTTCAGCGTCAGGACAAGACCGGTGAGCTCAAGACAAAATGAACTTAATAAGACAAGCCTGAAGCTCTGGGATAAGTTCTGACATTCTCACCAACCTGATGACGTGGACCAATCCGAGGAGGACACGCACGTACGGAACCTGACACAGAGACTGAATTCAGACTGCATATTCAACGGGCAAGCATTTAATGTGCATTAAATACAAATACCAAATCCATGCAAAGGCGGCTGCTGCATAGAGATATGTCCGTTTGAAGCCACTCTACATAGATGGCTAGAAGGCTATCTCTCCAACGGATAGTTTTTCAAACCACCTATAAATACAGAAGGCCTTGAACCCATTCAAGGTTACGGGAAATTTCCAAGCCAGAAATTACTCAAAACTCTCAAGCAATCAAAGCATTCAGCCTTTAAGAGAAACACTCGAAAACTTCTAAATTTCCCAAGTGTTTCTTAGCAACTGAGAGCTATTCTGTATTCCAAGAGCTAATTAGAATTATCTTAAGCTTAGAGAGATTCTCCAATCCTTAGCACAGCTTTGCCTTGTAAGGATAATCTCAACTTAGTTGGAATCCAAACCGAAACCAAAACCCTAAGTTAGGCTTGTTGGGAGTAAGTCGGTTAGTGTGATAGTAAGAGGAGTTTGTATAGATCAGTGAGGTAACTGGTCTTGGTGCACCTTGGCACGATAAAAAACAAGAATCCCTTGAGTGGATTTCCTGTTAAGTCAGGCCGTGGACGTAGGAGCTTGAGACTCTGAACCACGTTAAACTCCTTGTGTTCTTACTGCTTTGATATTGTGCATACCTGCCATATTACTTATTCATTCATTGCATTCAAGCTTATCAGGTCTGAATCAATCAACCTGATCTTCTAAAGAACACTGCCTTACTAAACACTTCTAAGTTTTGAGTAAAACAAGTTTTCAGAAAGCAAACTAAACAGGACTTTAAACTATCAGGGCTCAAACATTTCCGCACTGAACTTGAACTGATAGTTAGCCAACTGACCCGCACCAAGTGTAGTCAGTGGGTGTATTATCAGCTCCTAGTTCTTTACCACTCTGAGTGAAGGGGACTCAGTCAGTTTAAGTATAAAAAATCGGTATACGTGTATTCCCCCCCCATACACGTATTCCTCAGTCTTGTACCGGGACCAACATCCCCTATCACAAAATCGGGATACTGAAAGCAGATTATGCTTGAGTCCTTCAACATAGTAGACTTCATCTACAGATACGCCATTGAAAGTCAATTTTCCAACACCTCTGGTAACTCCAAAGTTGTTGTTACCAAACATCACTCTTGGCCCATTCATTGGCTTGAAATCCTGGAGATGATCTTTCTGGAATGTCATGTGCTTGGAACATCCACTATCAATATACCACACATGTTTGCTTGAAAGTTCTTTCTCTAATGGGCTCTTATCCTCCTGCAGAGAAATCAACTAGGTCCCCTACTAGAGTTGGGTCCTGGTTGGTTAGTTGCAGGTTTTGTAGAAATCCAAAGATACTTGCTGGATGAGGAGATCTTATCTTCCTTCCAAATCTATCTACCAGCACATGTCCTCTTACAATGACATATTGAGCTACTGGTCTGATAAGGACACCTTTTCTATAAACTGGTCTGGTGTACCTTTTCTCAAATCTGGCATTTGGAATGGCCTGCCTTAAAGACATGGTCTTAAAGTTCTGGTTGTAAGGGTACATCCTAGAAGAACCATCTCTGGTGTCATAACTACCCAGATTAGTTGGTTTTCTATAGATGGGTCTGGAAGACCTCCTCTGGTTCTGAAAATTGGATCGATTCTGATGATAAAATTCCTTCTGAGTATTCATGTTCTGGAATCTTCTTTGAGCATATCCCCTTTGAGATCCCTGATTCGGATTGAGGTTCTCTGGTTTAGTATATCTCCTTTGATATCTCCTATTCTAATTAGGTTTTCTCTTAGAGTTTCCCTTTTGAGGTCCCCTAATTTGCTTAGGTTCCACTCTTTTAGGTTTTCTCTGAGGTCTCCTAATATGATTAGGCATCTGAACAGAACCATCAATCCTCATAGGTTCTCCTATCTGGCGTTTATGCTCTAAGATTTCCTCTTCCAGTTCAGTGAACTCATTGGGAACTTCATCTATATGGTCAACAGAGCAATCATTAATGCGATTAGGATTTTTAACTGCTCTGATACCACTTGTTGGTCCCACTAAGTAGATTAATTGCGGAAGCTTTAAAGGTTATGTCTTTTAACAAGACCTTTTATAAGAGCACTAAATAAATTAAGACAAAATTGAAAAAAACAGTAAATGGACCAGATTTATAGTGGTTCGGATTTCAATATCCTACGTCTACTCTCCCTTTGATCAAAAGGGGTCTCACTAACCAACCAACAAACCACTTACGTACTGGAATTGTGAAGTACCAGTTCCTTCTTACAATCACTTTAGATCTAGCTTAGATCTAAAGTCTACAGCCTTCAACCTTTTCTTAGAGATGAACAGGTTGAGATCCAACAACTCCTTTACGAGTATATATGTAAAATAAGAATAATAAGAGTGCTTAAGAGTGATAAGATAAAGGCTTGGAATGTGATTTCTTGCGCGTGAGGATCTAAAGTCTTTCTTTGAATCTGCACTCTTGTATTTATAGAGGTGATTAAGGTATAGCCGTTGGAGAGCTAATCTAATTAGATCCTCTATTTAGGGAAGCTTTCAATCAATCAATTCCCTAATTGAATAATTGGGTTAGTGGGATCCTTGGATTGATTGACTTCAAAAATTTCCAATCCTGATCTTGTTGACTTGATTTAAATCACCAACGGTCAAGTGCTTCCAATGCCTAACTCTGATTCTCTCCAGAGAAGGAAGGACCAGGTACCAGGTAACCTCAGTGTCTTCTGGTCTGGATCTGATCAAGAACCAGAATACTCAGTAGAATTAAGAGATGATTCTGAGCATCTTTTGGTTCACCAGACTCGTCTGGTCCGGACTCGTCTGGTCTGGGAAAGGTTCTCTGCCTCTGAACAGTCTTATCTGGTGAAGTCTTCTGGTGGAGTCCTCTGGTGAAGTCCTCTGGAAGGTCTTCTGGTAAGTCTTCTGGTGAAGTCTTCTGGTCTGGCAGTTCCCCTAGACTAAGTCCTAATCTAGTTCCTCATCTGGCTAACAGGTCCAGATGGTCCTATTACATCTTCTGGTTTATTTTAACTCATCAAAACTAACAACTTTTATCCTAACATTAAGTATGATTCTCAAATAGCCCCGATCAAGGATCATCAAGAATTGGATATTGATGATGCAATTGAGATTGGTGTGCGATCTGCATCATACTCTTAGAGAGTGTAGTAAGATCTTACTTACTACGAGATACCGGGTATCTCATGATGGATGCACAGATACCTTAGAGGATATTGGTATACCCATCCGAGAAACCGTTTGATGTAATTCCACATAATGTATCTACGGGTGTCTCGGTTAGTGGGAGCGATGTGATACTCCTCTGACTTGAGGTCAATATGCACAACATGTGTGGAGTGATGAACTTTGATCATGACCGACGCTTGCACCCTTCCACGGGTAGATATGGCATGGATTGGGTTCATCGTGAAATGCATGTGCGTGGTAGTTGAGCCAAGAATATGATTCATTCCTCAATGTGGATTTAGAGAGAATACTCATCTTCTCATCATAATTGGATCTAAGTCATCGGTCGACGCACATCAGCTTAGACTTTGTGGCTAAGTGTGATATACTTGATCAATTAGTGATTTGAGATAATATGATTAAGTCGACTTGGACTTTGTGGCCAAGTGCGATGCGAGCGATCAATTAGTGATTTGAGATAATATGATTAAGTTATTTGAATAGACACTTCATCATGTTCAAGACTTAATCGGGTATTCGCGAATGAAAGGAAGATATCACAATAGCCTACAGTATTACAGGTAGCTGCAGATTTCCTTGCAATGTACCTCGTATATTGAGAATGTCTGATTTATTGTCTAGGGTTCAATTAAGACCGTTAATTTGACTAATCGCTCGATATATGAGGGCCTATGGGTCACACAACAAGTAATGGCAATTTAACAATTATAGTTGGTTGATTAAATATTGTATTGGATATAATATTTAATTTATGGAGAATATAATAATAATTATATTTGGAATTAATTATTATTATTATTATTTGATTAAATTGGATTTAATTAAATAGGAAATCCCAATAATAATATTTGGAATATTATTATACAAGAATGATAGATATGGTATATATATTATTCGTTGGAACATATCTACGGAAATATAATCCGTAGAGATTATATTACGGGCTAGGCCCGATATCTTGCTTATTAATTAAGCCAAGTTAATCCCTATAAATATGTATCTTATGGGAATTTCGAAAATATATAAGAATTATAATTTCTCCATAAAATCTCCAGTCGGAATTTTCCTAGCAAATTCTTCCCGAGATTCAACGCTGGCATATCGATGCTGGCTGGTAAAAAGTAATTACGTGGATACCATAGTGGAGGATTCCACGTACAAATCACTGTAAGGATTTATATATCATCATTTATCCTTTATGTTTTATGTTATACAACTATTTGCAGATTCGTTGTTGGTGAATCGTTATCTTCCGTTGCGCTGAACATGGTGTTCGTGCCTCTAAAACCCAACAATATCTCCCATGCAGCAGCCGTCCTTACATGGATTAGGTAATTCATTTAATGTTCCATTTAATGCTTGCCCGTTGAAAAGTGTAGTCTGAACTCAGTCTTTATGCCAGGTCCGTACGTGCGTATCCATCCTGGATTGGTCCACGTCATCAGGTTGGTGAGAATGTCAGAACTCATTCCTGGGCTTCAGGCTTGTCTTATTAAGTGCTTTTTTGTCTCAAGCACAACGCTCTTGTCCGGACGCTGACATTCCTTTTGCATTGCTTGGCCCTACTCCAAGTCTTTTCCCATTACTCAGTATCATCATGTTCCATTTAGGACTGAGTTAGTAATGACCTCAGGGTCATACTCTTCATCACTGACACTTACTCAACCAGCTTAGAGAGACTGTCGTAAGTTCAGAATGGTGCTTTGAGTCTTCAGGCTTTAGTCTTGATTGTCATCAATGAGTACTCCTCTCATTGAGTTCCTGTGAATTGTAAAATAACTAAGTACTAATTTAACGAAGACTAGCCTGACCACTAAGGCAAAACATTTTTTTAGGGGTTTTGGGATCTAATCAAAACTGACATTGTCCCAACAATTTCCCCCTTTTTGATGATGCCAAAACACTGAAAAGATCCTCAAAAAACTTAGAGGAAAATCAAAGTCCTATCTATAAGATAAGTCAGTGTTAGAGCAATACTTGATAAAGTACAGAATTTAAATGACAGCCAAAAAGACAATGAGTTTTTGTCTGTGGGCAAAGTAATAGATTTCATTGATAATATGAGAATTGAGTACAATGACTTAATCTATTACAAGGGGCTGTGAACACCTAAACTAATCTCATTTCAGGCTCGAGTCCATAACCAGCATAGACTCTGACCTTCAACTCATCTACTCTCTTAGGTTGGTTCACATATCCTTCAGCCTTGGCTATCTTCAACACTTCAGTCATAATCGCCTTCATATCATGCTTGTTTGTTCCAGGGATTAGAGGTGGTGGTCGAGCAATGAACTCAGGAGCCTTCACTTGGATATTGGCTGCATCATCTTCCTCCAAGATCTTATGAATTAGTTCAGGGTGATTGTCCATTATGTAGTCAGTGAAGTAGGCATTGATGTCTTCAGTGTCGCCCCATTTCTTCACTACGTATCAGAGTCTAACGAACTCATCCCTTGCATCAACCCAAAACTCTTTTAAAGTCTATGAGATGAACTCATCGACAAGAGCTTCCCTCAGTGTCACCTCCGGCTTCCTGACTTGAAGGATTGTTGATTTTCTGGTTGTTGGCCTCTTTCTGTACTTCCTCGGCTCAGGCTTCGCCTTCTTCCTCCTCAGCATGCTCAGAATCCCATCATCCAGCTCCCTTTGTTGAAGTTCAGTAAGCTCTGAAAGCTTTTCAACTTTCTTCTCAAGGATGCGTATCTTCTCCTTTTCAGCAATTTATGTCCTGCGCTGAACCTCACTCTTCTCATGGGGCAGACCCCAAGCTTCTTCGTGCAAGGATGCCACTTCATTGGTATCTAAGAAGATCAGATTCTTCCTTGTGCTAAGAGGTGAGCGCTCTGAGCTTCCTTCAGGGATGGATGGAAGTTGAGCTTGAACTTGTTCTTCTGAAGGATCATTAGCCTTTGCCACTGCAGCCAACCTCACTGACTTCCTTGGAGTAGACTGAGCCTCCGATGCCTTAGGGCGGGATCTTTTCTTCTTTTCTTCCCTCTTTTTGGCATCATCCTTTGCCTGAGGCAGAGTCTCCCTGAGGACCTCCTGCCCATTGTTGACGATGAAAGATGCTAAGGACTGAACCTCCAACACACCTTCCTTCAACATGTCCACCCCATTCGCAATTCCAGATCATGTGAACGAAATACTGGCTATGGTGGCATCCACCTTCTTTCCAAAGATCTCCATGTTGGTGTGGAGTTTCTCCTCAGCCCGAGTGATCTTGGCCTCCACCTTCCCAGTCTCCTCGCTGATCCGGTTGGCTTCTGAAACTATTCAAGCAGACTCCTGAGCTGCCTTGGCCAAACCCTGAGTGACACTCTCAGAGATTTAAGCAATCTTCCCTGACTTGGCCACTGAGTCGTTTAGGGCCTGAGTGAAAAGCTCTCCAGTCTGACTTGCCAGAAGCTCCACTGCCTTAGTCATTCTTTGCTCATGTTTCTCTTCGAGCAGGTTTAGAGTCTGCTTGAATTGCTTCTTCATCTTCCTCCTCTCCTGCCTCACTGACTTAGCAGTGCCAACCATAGTCTTCTTCAGCGCGATAAGCTCTTTGTTGGCGAGAGTGTTCTTCAGCGCGATAAGCTCTTTGTTGGCGAGAGTGTTGTAGGCTGACTTGGTCCACCGAATATGTTTGTGGAGAGCCTTGGCTGCTTCTTCTTTTTCTTCCCTGATCCTCTGGATCTCTTCCCTGAGCTCAGTCAAGTTCTCTGTAGTCTTTTCTTGCTTTACCTCAATGACACTGGTAAAGTTGCCTCTCCGGATGTCAGTGATGACCACTTCATCATCAGCCTCTTCTTCCTCTGTCATTGGTTGCTTTCCCTTGTCAGCTCCTGCAGCATCAGTCCCCCCTCCAGGGTGCACTGAAGGCAGTTGTTAAGTGGTCACATCCGCCTGCTCAGGCACAACTGAGCCATCTCGAACTTCGGGTAAGATACCCTCAGAACTAGGAGTCTCCTTTGGTGCCTCCACATCATCCTCCTTTACCTCAGGGCAGAGAATCCCTTCACAAGCTGATGTGTCATTGGCAGATAAACCAACCTTGTTGGTCTCATCAACTGCTCCACCCTTGGACGCAGCCCCTGAATCACCTTCCCCCTGAGCAAGAGGCTCAGAGACCACTGCATCTATCTCCTTAACAGTTTCCTCTACTTCCTTCTCATCTACTCTTCCCTGAGTATCATCATCCTTGGGCTCATCCTCGAAGTCCTCATGCATTCCAGCCTTCATTCTATCCACCAATTGCTTTAGATTCTCGAAGTTTAGCAACTATAGCCAACTAGTGATCTGGAAATAAGAGCATAGTCTGGCTTCTTCCTTCTCCCAGTGTTCCCAGCCTCTGGCATCGACAAGCATATGCTGCTCCTCCATATTGGATTGCTTGAATTCGAGCCAGACTTTGAGCTCAATGACATTGGAGCATAGCTCCTTGTATCTGTGCAAGCTAGGCCAGCACTTCGATGCCCACTCTCAGGCATTCCCCCTGAGTGTATTCTCGTACATACCACCCATTAACCCGACATCCAGCTCCTCCTCCTCCGCCATGTCAAGAAACTCATCAACTGAGTCTCCCACAGTAGTGGTTTGGGGCAGTCTTTGGGGTTGGGATAAGACGGGAAGTCTTCAGGATTAGGTGTGGAAGTGTTTGGCTCCGGGTTATGGTCAAGCTCAGTGATGGATAAAGTAATGGGCTCTGACTCATTTTGGGGAGGGGTGAGGTCAGGAATTGATGATGAAGGTTTAGGGTGAGATGATGGTAGGGTGGGTTCAGTGGGGTGTGAGGTTTTGGTTAGGCTGAGATGAGAGTAGGGTAGGCTAAGTTGGGTGAGAGGTTTGATCAGGGTGGGTGTTGGGATATAGATTAGATGTTTTGAAGATGTTAAAATAAGAACTGGTAACTAGTCTAGGACTAGAATAGGTCTTAGGCTAAGGGGGAAGGGAATTAGACAAGAGAAGATGAGTCCGAGACAAGAGGAGTCCCACACAAGAGAAGTCCCAAATAAGAGAAGTCCTAGACAAGAGGAGTCCCAGACAAGAGAAGTCCAAGACAAGAGGAGTTCCAGACAAGAGGAGTTCCAGACAAGAGAAGTCCCGGACAAGAGGACTTCCGGACAAGAAGAGTTCCATACTAGTGGAGTCTTGGACAAGAAAAGTCTTGGACAAGATGAGTCTTGGACAAGAGGAGTCTTGGACAAGATGAGTCTTGGACAAGATGAGTCTTGGACAAGAGAAGTCTTGGACAAGATGAGTCTTAAACAAGATGAGTCTTGGACAAGATGATTCTTGGACAAGATGATTCTTGGACAAGATGATTCTTGGACAAGAGGGGTCTTGGACAAGATGGGTCTTAGACAAGATGGGTCTTGGACAAGAGGAGACTTACACAAGAGGAGTCTTGGACAAGAGGAGTCTTGGACAAGAGGAGTCTTGGACAAGAGGAGTCTTGGACAAGATGAGTCTTGGACAAGAGGGGTCTTGGACAAGATGAGTCTTGGACAAGAGGAGACTTGCACAAGAGGAGTCTTGCACAAGAGGAGTCTTGGACAAGATGAGACTTGGACAAGAGGAGTCTTGGATAAGATGAGACTTGGACAAGAGGAGTCTTGGACAAGAGGAGTCTTGGACAAGAGGAGCCTTGGACAAGAGGAGTCTTGGACAAAATGAATCTTGGACAAGAGGAGTCTTGGACAAGATGAGATCGGGACAAGATGAGGTAGAGGGCCAGATGAGGTAGAGGACTAGAGGACAAGATGAGTAGAGGACCAGATGAGGTAGAGGACCAGATGAGATACATGGCCAGATGAGGTAGAGGACCAGATGAGGTAGAGGACTAGCTGAGGTACCAGATGAGGTAGACAAGAAGAGGTGTACCAGACTACTCTACCAGATGAGCTCTACCAGATGAGCTCTACCAGACTACTCTACCAGATGAGCTCTACCAGACTACTCTACCAGATGAGCTCTACCAGATTACTCTACCAGATGAGCTCTACCAGACTACTCTACCAGATGAGCTCTACCAGACTACTCTACCAAGAAGATCTTGTGATTCAAGGATAAGAAGAATCAAGAAAGGGAAGTCAACTGATATCAAGGAAGATTGGTTGTAGATCAAAGAAGAATCAATCAAAGAAAGAGTCAACCAATCAATCATATAATTAATCAAGATGATTGATTATATTCCTTTATTTGTAGATGTTTGAATTTCTAGCTTCCAGCGTCTAGTTATTTGACAACTATAAATAGGAGTGCTTGGATGAGTTCTATATAAAAAGAGTCGGGCGAGAGCACAGGAAAAACACACGAACTCTTCTACTCACTCACCTTGTTCATTCAAATATTTTATCCACTCTTTTAGGAGTTTTAGTTGGATCTTATAATCAATCTATTCACCTTGAAAGGTTGTTGTAAGCAAATGTACGAAGGAGCTGGTACCTCCCAATTCCAGTGGTTCGTGAGTAAGTTGGTTGGAGAGAAAGTCCCCTTTGGAGAAAGGGAGAGTGGACGTAGGACCTATTGTCTGAACCACTATAAATTCTGATGTTCTTTATTTTCTGCACTTTAATTTTTTTAGCACTTTCTTTAAAAGGGTTTTCATTAAAAATAAACTCAAAACGCTTTCCGCTGGATAACCTTTTTGGGACCAACAAGTGGTATCAGAGCGGTGTGTCCCTAGACCACTACTTTGAAAAGCTTTTGGTGGTCACCAGGACAGCTCTAATTTTTTTAAAAATCCAAATTTATTTTTTGTGCTAACAATTTCTTGCAGAAATGAGTTCGAAGAAAAGTAGTAAAAGATACACTAGGAGTCACTCCAAAAGAAGCTTCACAGCCGAGGAAGAAGAGGTATCCACTTCTGGTTCATCATCAAATTTTGGACCAAGCGAAGAGAAATGTCTTGTGACAGATGAGGTATGTAATCGAACTCCCTCTTCTTCTTCTCATTCTTCTTTTTCTGAACAATCAGAGGAGTCTTATACGCAAAATTTACTATTAGATCTCCAAAAATCTGTACAACTTTGTCAAAAGTTGGAAGATGAGAACACAAAGCTGAAAGCAGAAAATCAAAAGCTTTCACAATGTTTAGGCAACCCAACTGATCTACCAGCTGAACAGATTCAAACACTGGTAGAAGAGTCCACTGACTTGAAAACCAGATGTGATGAACAAAATAAGCTGATAGAAAAGTTGATTGTTGAAAATATTGAGAAAGATAATGAATATACTCTGCTGAAAGCTAAGTTCGATGAACTCTTCCATCAAAACAAAATTGTAAAAGATAGTGAGGATAAGCTCAAGCTGAGACTGGAGCAGCTGACTACAGCACACAATGTTGTGTCACACATAGCTGCCTCATCTCAAAGAGAGCATGATAAGACAGGCCTTGGTTATTCCAAACCTGAATCCTCACATGTTCAGAAAGAAGAAAAGTCTAACAATTTTATTGATAAGGGTAAGAGGTCAGCTGACCAGGCAACTCAACCTAACGGGCAGATGAGTTCTAAATCTCAAAAACCCAAAAGGAAGAGGAGGAATTTTAAAAGACCTCAGCAAGGTCAGCAGAGTAGAAAACAGCCTGGACCTCAAAAAAAGCAGTCCCAGCTGACTCCTACTCAGCTGCAGAAGACTTTTAAGTCATCTGCCAGACCAGCTGGAACTTTTGATGGTTCTAGTAAGACTTATCCTTATCAACAACATTTCAAGACTGTTGCATTCAGACAAGTTATTCCTTCTACTGGACAAGCTCATAAGAGAAGAAGAGCCTCTAGAAGAAATAACCATGTCGAAGCTTCTTGTGTTCAGTGTGTTTTTGTGGATATGTATGGAAGAAAGATAAGATCACCTGATTCAAAAAGGGATGATCTATTCTTGTGGTTTCTGTTAGGATAAAAATTGTTAGTTTTGATGAGTTAAAACAAACCAGAAGATGTAATAGGACCATCTGGACCTGTTAGCCAGATGATGATCTAGATTAGGACTTAGTCTAGGGGGAACTGCCAGACCAGAAGACTTCACCAGAAGAGTCACCAGAAGACCCCACCAGAGGACTTCACCAGAGGACTCCACCAGAAGACTTCTCCAGATGAGATCAGACCAGAGGCAGAGGACCTTCCCCAGACCAGACGAGTCCGGACCAGACGAGTCTGGTGGAACAAAAGATGCTCAATTTGATCCCCTTATTCTACTGAGTATTCTGGTTGTTCACCAGATAAGGACCAGAAGACACCGAGGTTGCCTGGTGTCTGGTCCTGCCTTCTCTGTAGAGAATCAGAGTTAGGCAATTGGAAGCATTGACCGTTGGTGATTCAAATTAAGTCATCAAGATCAGGATTGGAAAGTATTTGAAGACAATCAATCAAGATCTCACCAACCCAATCAATCAATTAGGGAATTGATTGATTGAAGCTTCCATGTATAGAGGATCTGATTGGATTAGCCTCCCAACGGCTATGTCCCTAATCCCCTCTATATATACTTGAGTGCAGATCAAGAAAAAGCTCTAGAATCATTCACGCGCATATAGCCATACTAAGCTTTTGATCACTACGCATATTGCACTCACTTTTGTTCTTAATTACTTATCTACTCGTAAGGAGTTTATACACTCAACCTGTTCATCTTGTTAAGATAAGGTTGGAGTGAGTCTATCTTTAGATCGAAGTTAGATCTAAAAAGTTTGTAAGAAGGTGCTGGTACTTCAGAAATTCCAGTGAGTAAGTTTGTGAGTTGGTTGTTAGTGAGACCCCTTGGTGATAAGGAAGAGTGGACGTAGGATATTTATCCGAACCACTATATATCTTGTGTCTTTTATCGCTTTATTTTAAATTTTGTTTATTGCTCTCTTATAAAAGATTTTGGAAAGACATTATTACATAAGCTTCCGCAATTAATCTATCAAGTGGGACCAACAAGTGGTATCAGAGCCTAGGCAATCATTTCGCTTTTTCTCTTGACTGCCACAAAACCCCTTTATACCCAGTCCCAATGACTATGCCAACGCACCAGATTAAATCTGTATTTTGCCTTTCATCATGGCCATCGGATTTAATCACTGTGCAAAATGTCAATCAATTCTAAAATTGATTTTGTTTCCTAAATTGAATTTGAAACAACACGCGTTCACACTTCATTTAATTTTCAAGCCACGCGTACTACTCTATTTAAATCAATTTTGTTTTCAATCTGTCCTTTCACGTTTCTATACTATTCAAACCCTAACCTCTCTCTGCAAAGCATTTTCTCTCTCTCTCTCTATTTCACAGTTATGGCACCCAAGTGCAATTTCGATCCAGACTATGTCTGCAAGAAACTCAAGTCAGAAATGGTGGTGGACTTCTATTCCACTAAGAATCCGGCCGCTTTGGAGATTTTGGAACTTCTCCGACGTTCTGGGCTGGAGGAGTTGATCTCAAAGGTCCCCAAGGATCTGCGTACCTTGGATGGATATGCTGCACAGTTTCTTATCCGGATGAAGATCCACGAAGACTATATTTCTTCCAAGATTGATTCAGAGGATCTTGTTTTCTCTAAGGCAGACTTCTGTGGTCTTTTTGGTAACCTTTCTGCGGAAGGTGTGGACCCACTGAAGTACAGAGAAGGAGAGGCGTTGGAATCCTTCAAGATGTTTGCCAGAAATTCATGCCAGAATATTACTAAGGGTTTCTTGGACAAGCATCTTAGGCAGAAGTATAAGGTGCTATTTGACATTGTAGTGAAGATTCTTATGTGTGAGAGCCATAGCACAGATGCCATCTTCGTTGGCAAGCTCTGTGTTATGAGGGCCATTCTGGATGGTGTTCAATGTAACTGGGCTGAGTTCTTCTGGGGGGTGCTGAGGAAGAACAAGGTGAAAATACAGAAGGAAGAATGCCCCCAGCTGCCAGGAGAGCAACAATTTGTGTTCAATGCTAATGTTTCATTGGGCACAAAACTCACCCTAATTCTGGATTCGATTCTTCCAGAGAAGAAATGGAGACAATCCTGGTGTAAGGGCTTTCATAAGTCCAAGATTATGTTCTCCAAGGATGGTCCTCTCCACGGCCATGCCGACTCTGATGGAGAGCAAGCCATCCCTGCCCCTCCTATTCAATCTATTCCCTCTCCTCCTAAGGGGCAGAGAAGGCAGCAGCAGCAGAAGACACAGAAGAAAGCTGCTGGAGCAACCGGTTCTTCAGCCGTTGCCTTTTCTGGTTCCTCAGAGGAGGACCAGATTCCCCTTCTTGATGTGCTTAAGAAGAAGGGTGATGATGATAAAGCAGTTAAGAAGGCTGGAGCAGCCAAGAGGAAGCAGCCAGACGAGGCCAGGAGAGGTTCTGCTAAGAAGAGGAGGACTAGCAGAAAGGCAAAGAAAACCCTTCTGGTGGATGAGCCATCAGAAGAGGAAGAGGAAGAAGATGAAGTGCCTCTTGTGAGGAAATCCAAGGCTAAGAGAGCCCTTCTTCAAGATTCAGACTCTGGATCTGATCTTGGAGAGGCCTTGGAGAAGGCCATTGAGGATGCCACCTAGATGATGGAGGATGCTCCAGTGCCTGTTATGCCTGCTGGTGTTGACTCAGCAGAGGTAAACCCTTCCTTTCCCTCTCCCTCCCCCATAAATCTTGTTTCCCCTTCTACCTCTCCCCCAGATAACATTCCCCAAACCCCATCTGCCTCTGGTAACCCCATTCTTCCACCAGAGCAGACTATTCCAGATACACACGTCTATACTCCCTCTACCATTCCTACACCTTCTCCCCCAAATTTCCAAACACATATCCCCACTTACCCCTCTCCCCCACCTTCTGTATCAGAGGTACCCTCAACCTTCTCTGGTACAGAAGTCCCTCCTTCAAACACTTCCACCTACCAAATCCCTCCTACCCATTCTGTACCAGATATCCCTTCCTCTTCTGGTGCAGAGCAACCAATCCCTACCACCTCTACTTCACAAAATCCAAATCCTCCCCAAACCCATACAGACCAGGACCCAACCATTTCTATGGCTCTGGGAATCGCTGGCCCTCCCCGCTCTCCAACCTGTTTAACCAGCGATGATAGTGAAGATGAGGAAGCTTCACTTGAGCCTATTGACTTAGCCCCTTCCTCCTCTGCCTCTGGGCCCAAACCCTTCACTTTCTCATCTGCAGAAATGGGTCCCATTAGGCAGAGTATGAGTGTAAGTGCTCAGCTCTGGCTAAGAGAGCATTTTCCAGTTCTTCTGGAGCACTTACCACTTCTGGCAGAGCTTACTGATGCCAAGGTCTGGAGCAAGGCCAGACTTGAAGATGTGGAGGACCTGGTGCTATTGCTTGAGGAAATGGGTGCCTCCAACTTCACTGCTTGGGAGATTGAGCTGAAGCAGAAGATGAACATTCAGAACCCAGCAGAGCTGGAGTCCCCTGGTGCAGCTAAGGTCTTGATTCGCACCCTGCTCATCCAAAGAGGAGTCATGCTCACTCCAGAGGGCCCCACTTACAAGTTTGGTCCTCACTTTGTCTTCCCTCCAGAGCTTTATTCAGACGAGGAGGACTTTGAGATGTCTCCTGCTGTGCTCCAGAAGATGAAGGCTTTCTTCAACGAGCAGATCATGCAGATAGGGCGCTTTTCCAAAGCAATTCAACATATGGACCCTGCTATGATTGAGCACCAGATTAAGCATGAGAGAAGAATCTTCATGAAGCAGCTCAAGTCCTCTCTGGCAGAGGTCAAAGCTTCTTTCAAGGCTAATGGCTTGTTTGTCAAATTAGATGTTATGCACAGCCAGAAGCAGCTCCAGGAGCACGTGCTGGAGCAGATGAGGCCAGTCTCTGTTCTCAAGGTGGAGATGGCCAGCCAGATGATTCAGACTGCTAAGTTGAAAGACTCCCTCCAGGAGATGTTGGAGACGCAGGAGAGACTTGTTGCAGAGTCTAAGGATTACCTGGAGGAGGCCAAGCAGCTTTGTGATCTTCACTCTTCCTCCAACACTGCCTTGCCTGATCTCATAAGGCAGGTAGTGGAGCCCCTCCTTGATGAAGTTAAAAAGGGGGAAGAGAAGGCCAGAACTGATCTGGCGAAGACCACAAATGAGACGCTTTTTAGCCATGGAGCTCGTCTGGACCTGCTGGAGAACACTTTGGCTCAGGCTGAGTTGCAGAAGAAGAAGAAAGAAGAGTTGAAATCTCTATCTATGGCTAAACAACTTGCTGCAGAAGAAGAGTCATCTGAAGCTGAGCAGGATCCTTCTACCATTCCTGGTCCTGCTAAGAGAAAGATTAGAAAAGTAAAGAAGAGTTTCCTTGAATCTGTTGTCGAAGAAGCAGAGAAGAGATACAAGGAAGAGACTCCAGAGGAGAGGCAAGCCAGAATCAGGAAGAACATAGATGAAGAGCAGAGGCTCAGATATGTTAGGAGACAGAACAAGAAGGCCAGAGAAGCTGGTATTCCTTCTGGTGCAGGTGGCTCAGGACAGAAGAGGAAAGCTCCTGTGGAAGTTATGAACATCTTGCCACTAAGGACAGAAGGGTCTTTTGACTCTACTGTGCCTTATCCTCTGATTGAGAGATGGAGAGAAGCCAAGACCCTCTGGTTCATTCAGCATTATATTCAGAGGCCAGCACCAGAAGATGATGAGCTGATCAACAGAACCTTCCATTCTTGGATGCAAGCCTATGATGCAGACTTGTACAAGCAGCTGATGGATTCAACCATTGAGTTCAACCTGGAGGTGACTGCTCCTGAATTTACTTATCTTAACACTCCCATGATTGGGAACCAGGTGGATTGGGCAGAACTGAAGAAGCTTTACAAGACCAAGGTGTTGGTGAATTTCACCCCAACATCTTCTGCAGAGTTGAAGGCCGTCCAGGATAGGTTCCTTGACTGGTTTCTTGTCCCTAAAGAGAACAGAAGATATGCCTAGAATAGGACAATGAACTTCAATGTAATCTGTAATTATTTTGTCCTCTGTTTATTAATGAAAAATACATATCTCTTTCACAGTTATGGCACCCAAGTGCAATTTCGATCCAGACTATGTCTGCAAGAAACTCAAGACAGAAATGGTGGTGGACTTCTATTCCACTAAGAATCCGGCCGCTTTGGAGATTTTGGAACTTCTCCAACGTTCTGGGCTGGAGGAGTTGATCTCAAAGGTTCCCAAGGATCTGCGTACCTTGGATGGATATGCTGCTCAGTTTCTTATCCGGATGAAGATCCATGAAGACTATATTTCTTCCAAGATTGATTCAGAGGATCTTGTTTTCTCTAAGGCAGACTTCTGTGGTCTTTTTGGTAACCTTTCTGCGGAAGGTGTGGACCCACTGAAGTACAGAGAAGGAGAGGCGTTGGAATCCTTCAAGATGTTTGCCAGAAATTCATACCAGAATATTACTAAGGGTTTCTTGGACAAGCATCTTAGGTAGAAGTATAAGGTGCTATTTGACATTGTAGTGAAGATTCTTATGTGTGAGAGCCATAGCACAGATGCCATCTTCGTTGGCAGGCTCTGTGTTATGAGGGCCATTCTGGATGGTGTTCAATGTAACTGGGCTGAGTTCTTCTGGGGGGTGCTGAGGAAGAACAAGGTGAAAATACAGAAGGAAGAATGCCCCCAGCTGCCAGGAGAGCAACAATTTGTGTTCAATGCTAATGTTTCATTGGGCACAAAACTCACCCTAATTCTGGATTCGATTCTTCCAGAGAAGAAATGGAGACAATCCTGGTGTAAGGGCTTTCATAAGTCCAAGATTATGTTCTCCAAGGATGGTCCTCTCCACGGCCATGCCGACTCTGATGGAGAGCAAGCCATCCCTGCCCCTCCTATTCAATCTATTCCCTCTCCTCCTAAGGGGCAGAGAAGGCAGCAGCAGCAGAAGACACAGAAGAAAGCTGCTGGAGCAATTGGTTCTTCAGCCGTTGCCTTTTCTGGTTCCTCAGAGGAGGACCAGATTCCCCTTCTTGATGTGCTTAAGAAGAAGGGTGATGATGATAAAGCTGTAAAGAAGGCTGGAGCAGCCAAGAGGAAGCAGCCAGACGAGGCCAGGAGAGGTTCTGCCAAGAAGAGGAGGACTAGCAGGAAGGCAAAGAAAACCCTTCTGGTGGATGAGCCATCAGAAGAAGAAGAGGAAGAAGAGGAGGTGCCTCTTGTGAGGAAATCCAAGGCTAAGAGAGCCCTTCTTCAAGATTCAGACTCTGGATCTGATCTTGGAGAGGCCTTGGAGAAGGCCATTGAGGATGCCACCCAGATGATGGAGGATGCTCCAGAGCTTGTTGTGCCTGCTGGTGTTGACCCAGGAGAGGTAAACCCTTCCTTTCCCTCTTCCTCCCCCATAAATCTGGTTTCCCCTTCTACCTCTCCCCCAGATAACATTCCCCAAACCTCATCTGCCTCTGGTAACCCCATTCTTCCACCAGAGCAGATTATCCCAGATACCCCCGTCTATACTCCCTCTACCATTCCTACACAAACACCTTCTTCCCCAAACTCCCAAACACATCTTCCCACTAACCCCTCTCCCCCACCTTCTGTATCAGAGGTACCCTCAACCTCCTCTGGTGCAGAAGTCCCCCCTTCAAACACTTCCACCTACCAAATCCCTCCTACCCATTCTGTACCAGATATCCCTTCCTCTTCTGGTGCAGAGCAACCAATCCCTACCACCTCTACTTCACAAAATCCAAATCCTCCCCAAACCCATACAGACCAGGACCCAACCATTTCTATGGCTCTGGGATTCGCTGGCCCTCCCCGCTCTCCAACCTGTTTAACCAGCGATGATAGTGAAGATGAGAAAGCTTCACTTGAGCCTATTGACTTAGCCCCTTCCTCCTCTGCCTCTGGGCCCAAACCCTTCACTTTCTTATCTGCAGAAATGGGTCCCATTAGGCAGAGTATGAGTGTAAGTGCTCAGCTCTGGCTAAGAGAGCATTTTCCAGTTCTTCTGGAACACTTACCACTTCTGGCAGAGCTTACTGATGCCAAGGTCTGGAGCAAGGCCAGACTTGAAGATGTGGAGGACCTGGTGCTATTGCTTGAGGAAATGGGTGCCTCCAACTTCACTGCTTGGGAGATTGAGCTGAAGCAGAAGATGAACATTCAGAACCCAGCAGAGCTGGAGTCCCCTGGTGCAGCTAAGGTCTTGATTCGCACCCTGCTCATCCAAAGAGGAGTCATGCTCACTCCAGAGGGCCCCACTTACAAGTTTGGTCCTCACTTTGTCTTCCCTCCAGAACTTTATTCAGACGAGGAGGACTTTGAGATGTCTCCTGCTGTGCTCCAGAAGATGAAGGCTTTCTTCAACGAGCAGATCATGCAGATAGGGCGCTTTTCCAAAGCAATTCAACATATGGCCCCTGCTATGATTGAGCACCAGATTAAGCATGAGAGGAGAATCTTCATGAAGCAGCTCAAGTCCTCTCTGGCAGAGGTCAAAGCTTCGTTCAAGGCTAATGGCTTGTTTGTCAAATTAGATGTTATGCACAGCCAGAAGCAGCTCCAGGAGCACGTGCTGGAGCAGATGAGGCCAGTCTCTATTCTCAAGGTGGAGATGGCCAGCCAGATGATTCAGACTGCTAAGTTGAAAGACTCCCTCCAGGAGATGTTGGAGACGCAGGAGAGACTTGTTGCAGAGTCTAAGGCTTACCTGGAGGAGGCCAAGCAGCTTCATGATCTTCACTCTTCCTCCAACACTGCCTTGCCTGATCTCATAAGGCAGGTAGTGGAGCCCCTCCTTGATGAAGTTAAAAAGGGGGAAGAGAAGGCCAGAACTGATCTGGCGAAGACCACAAATGAGACTCTGTTTAGCCATGGAGCTCGTCTGGACCTGTTGGAGAACACTCTGGCCCAGGCTGAGTTGCAGAAGAAGAAGAAAGAAGAGTTGAAATCTCTATCTATGGCTAAACAACTTGCTGCAGAAGAAGAGTCATCTGAAGCTGAGCAGGATCCTTCTACCATTCCTGGTCCTGCTAAGAGGAGATTAGAAAAGTAAAGAAGAGTTTCCTTGAATCTGTTGTCGAAGAAGCAGAGAAGAGATACAAGGAAGAGACTCCAGAGGAGAGGCAAGCCAGAATCAGGAAGAACATAGATGAAGAGCAGAGGCTCAGATATGTTAGGAGACAGAACAAGAAGGCCAGAGAAGCTGGTATTCCTTCTGGTGCAGGTGGCTCAGGTCAGAAGAGGAAAGCTCCTGTGGAAGTTATGAACATCTTGCCACTAAGGACAGAAGGGTCTTTTGACTCTACTGTGCCTTATCCTCTGATTGAGAGATGGAGAGAAGCCAAGACCCTCTGGTTCATTCAGCATTATATTCAGAGGCCAGCACCAGAAGATGATGAACTGATCAACAGAACCTTCCATTCTTGGATGCAAGCCTATGATGCAGACTTGTACAAGCAGCTGATGGATTCAACCATTGAGTTCATCCTGGAGGTGACTGCTCCTGAATTTACTTATCTTAACAGTCCCATGATTGGGAACCAGGTGGATTGGGTAGAACTGAAGAAGCATTACAAGACCAAGGTGTTGGTGAATTTCACCCCAACATCTTCTGCAGAGTTGAAGGCCGTCCAGGATAGGTTCCTTGACTGGTTTCTTGTCCCTAAAGAGAACAGAAGATATGCCTAGAATAGGACAATGAACTTCAATGTAATCTGTAATTATTTTGTCCTCTGTTTATTAATGAAAAATACATATCTTCCTTGTTCTAAAGACAACTCCTTGTTGTCTTATTATTTGCCTGATGAGATCTATTCTAAGGTCTCATCCCTTTATTGTTTTCTTGCTTAAGTTTACTTTTGATCAGTTCTGGTGTGTTTTAACTCCATCAAAAAGGGGGAAATTGTTAGGATAAAAATTGTTAGTTTTGATGAGTTAAAACAAACCAGAAGATGTAATAGGACCATCTGGACCTGTTAGCCAGATGATGATCTAGATTAGGACATAGTCTAGGGGGAACTGCCAGACCAGAAGACTTCACCAGAAGAGTCACCAGAAGACCCCACCAGAGGACTTCACCAGAGGACTCCACCAGAAGACTTCTCCAGATGAGATCAGACCAGAGGCAGAGGACCTTCCCCAGACCAGACGAGTCCGGACCAGACGAGTCTGGTGGAACAAAAGATGCTCAATTTGATCCCCTTATTCTACTGAGTATTCTGGTTGTTCACCAGATAAGGACCAGAAGACACCGAGGTTGCCTGGTGTCTGGTCCTGCCTTCTCTGTAGAGAATCAGAGTTAGGCAATTGGAAGCATTGACCGTTGGTGATTCAAATTAAGTCATCAAGATCAGGATTGGAAAGTATTTGAAGACAATCAATCAAGATCTCACCAACCCAATCAATCAATTAGGGAATTGATTGATTGAAGCTTCCATGTATAGAGGATCTGATTGGATTAGCCTCCCAACGGCTATGTCCCTAATCCCCTCTATATATACTTGAGTGCAGATCAAGAAAAAGCTCTAGAATCATTCACGCGCATATAGCCATACTAAGCTTTTGATCACTACGCATATTGCACTCACTTTTGTTCTTAATTACTTATCTACTCATAAGGAGTTTATACACTCAACCTGTTCATCTTGTTAAGATAAGGTTGGAGTGAGTCTATCTTTAGATCGAAGTTAGATATAAAGAGTTTGTAAGAAGGTGCTGGTACTTCAGAAATTCCAGTGAGTAAGTTTGTGAGTTGGTTGTTAGTGAGACCCCTTGGTGATAAGGGAGAGTGGACGTAGGATATTTATCCGAACCACTATATATCTTGTGTCTTTTATCGCTTTATTTTAAATTTTGTTTATTGCTCTCTTATAAAAGATTTTGGAAAGACATTATTACATAAGCTTCCGCAATTAATCTATCAAGTGGGACCAACAAGTGTGGAAGTTATGAACATCTTGCCACTAAGGACAGAAGGGTCTTTTGACTCTACTGTGCCTTATCCTCTGATTGAGAGATGGAGAGAAGCCAAGACCCTCTGGTTCATTCAGCATTATATCCAGAGGCCAGCACCAGAAGATGATGAGCTGATCAACAGAACCTTCCATTCTTGGATGCAAGCCTATGATGCAGACTTGTACAAGCAGCTGATGGATTCAACCATTGAGTTCAACCTGGAGGTGACTGCTCCTGAATTTACTTATCTTAACACTCCCATGATTGGGAACCAGGTGGATTGGGCAGAACTGAAGAAGCTTTACAAGACCAAGGTGTTGGTGAATTTCACCCCAACATCTTCTGCAGAGTTGAAGGCCGTCCAGGATAGGTTCCTTGACTGGTTTCTTGTCCCTAAAGAGAACAGAAGATATGCCTAGAATAGGACAATGAACTTCAATGTAATCTGTAATTATTTTGTCCTCTGTTTATTAATGAAAAATACATATCTTCCTTGTTCTAAAGACAACTCCTTGTTGTCTTATTATTTGCCTGATGAGATCTATTCTAAGGTCTCATCCCTTTATTGTTTTCTTGCTTAAGTTTACTTTTGATCAGTTCTGGTAGTGTTTTAACTCCATCAAAAAGGGGGAAATTGTTAGGATAAAAATTGTTAGTTTTGATGAGTTAAAACAAACCAGAAGATGTAATAGGACCATCTGGACCTGTTAGCCAGATGATGATCTAGATTAGGACTTAGTCTAGGGGGAACTGCCAGACCAGAAGACTTCACCAGAAGAGTCACCAGAAGACCCCACCAGAGGACTTCACCAGAGGACTCCACCAGAAGACTTCTCCAGATGAGATCAGACCAGAGGTAGAGGACCTTCCCCAGACCAGACGAGTCCGGACCAGACGAGTCTGGTGGAACAAAAGATGCTCAGTTTGATCCCCTTATTCTATTGAGTATTCTGGTTGTTCACCAGATAAGGACCAGAAGACACCGAGGTTGCCTGGTGTCTGGTCCTGCCTTCTCTGTAGAGAATCAGAGTTAGGCAATTGGAAGCATTGACCGTTGGTGATTCAAATTAAGTCATCAAGATCAGGATTGGAAAGTATTTGAAGACAATCAATCAAGATCTCACCAACCCAATCAATCAATTAGGGAATTGATTGATTGAAGCTTCCATGTATAGAGGATCTGATTGGATTAGCCTCCCAACGGCTATGTCCCTAATCCCCTCTATATATACTTGAGTGCAGATCAAGAAAAAGCTCTAGAATCATTCACGCGCATATAGCCATACTAAGCTTTTGATCACTACGCATATTGCACTCACTTTTGTTCTTAATTACTTATCTACTCGTAAGGAGTTTATACACTCAACCTGTTCATCTTGTTAAGATAAGGTTGGAGTGAGTCTATCTTTAGATCGAAGTTAGATCTAAAGAGTTTGTAAGAAGGTGTTGGTACTTCAGAAATTCCAGTGAGTAAGTTTGTGAGTTGGTTGTTAGTGAGACCCCTTGGTGATAAGGGAGAGTGGACGTAGGATATTTATCCGAACCACTATATATCTTGTGTCTTTTATCGCTTTATTTTAAATTTTGTTTATTGCTCTCTTATAAAAGATTTTGGAAAGACATTATTACATAAGCTTCCGCAATTAATCTATCAAGTGGGACCAACAGTTTCCTAAATACTGTGCTAACCCCCCTAGACCCAAGAGGGTACCACAAACTTGATTGCCTGCAGATACACAAGAAGACCAGCTGATATTATGCCCCAAATATCAGCTGAGCATATTTTAAGGGGGAAGAACAGTTGACCCTGCTTGATTAGACTTCTTATCTTAAGATTTCAATTTTCACTTGTCTTGTTTAAATTCAGTTCTTTCATTTTAACATCATCAAAAGGGGGGAAATTGTTGGGATATAGATTAGATGTTTTGAAGATGTTAAAATAAGAACTGGTAACTAGTCTAGGACTAGAATAGGTCTTAGGCTAAGGGGGAAGGGAATTAGACAAGACAAGAGGAGTCCGAGACAAGAGGAGTCCCAGACAAGAGAAGTCCCAAATAAGAGAAGTCCCAGACAAGAGGAGTCCCAAACAAGAGAAGTCCAAGACAAGAGGAGTTCTAGATAAAAGGAGTTCCAGAAAAGAGAAGTCCCGGACAAGAGGACTTCCGGACAAGAAGAGTTCCATACTAGTGGAGTCTTGGATAAGAAAAGTCTTGGACAAGATGAGTCTTGGACAAGAGGAGTCTTGGATAAGAGGAGTCTTGGACAAGATGAGTCTTGGACAAGATGAGTCTTGGACAAGAGGAGTCTTGGACAAGAAGAGTCTTGGACAAGAGGGGTCTTGGACAAGAGGGGTCTTGGACAAGATGAGTCTTGGACAAGAGGAGACTTGCACAAGAGGGGTCTTGGACAAGATGAGTCTTGGACAAGAGGAGACTTGCACAAGCGGAGTCTTGCACAAGAGGAGTCTTGGACAAGATGAGACTTGGACAAGAGGAGTCTTGGATAAGATTAGACTTGGAGAAGAGGAGTCTTGGACAAGAGGAGCCTTGGACAAGAGGAGTCTTGGACAAGATGAGGTCGGGACAAGATGAGGTCGGGCCAAGATGAGGTAGAGGACCAGAGGAGGTAGAGGACCAGATGAGGTAGAAGACCAGAGGACCAGATGAGGTAGAGGACAAGATGAGTAGAGGACCAGATGAGGTAGAGGACCAGATGAGATAGAGGACCAGATGAGGTAGAGGACTAGCTGAGGTACCAGATGAGGTAGACAAGAAGAGGTGTACCATTCTACTCTACCAGATGAGCTCTACCAGACTACTCTACTAGATGAGCTCTACCAGACTACTCTACCAGATGAGCTCTACCAGATTACTCTACCAGATGAGCTCTACCAGACTACTCTACCAGATGAGCTCTACCAGACTACTCTACCAAGAAGATCTTGTGATTCAAGGATAAGAAGAATCAAGAAAGGGAAGTCAACTGATATCAAGGAAGATTGGTTGTAGATCAAAGAAGAATCAATCAAAGAAAGAGTCAACCAATCAATCATATAATCAATCAAGATGATTGATTATATTCCTTTATTTGTAGATGAGTTCTATATAAATAGGAGTGCTTGGATGAGTTCTATATAAAAAGAGTCGGGCGAGAGCACAAGAAAAATACACGAACTCTTCTACTCACTCACCTTGTTCATTCAAATATTTTATCCACTCTTTTAGGAGTTTTAGTTGGATCTTATAATCAACCTATTCACCTTGAAAGGTTGTTATAAGCAAGTGTACGAAGGAGCTGGTACTTCCCAATTCCAGTGGTTCGTGAGTAAGTTGGTTGGAGAGAAAGTCCCCTTTGGAGAAAGGGAGAGTGGACGTAGGACCTGTTGTCCGAACCACTATAAATTCTGGTGTTCTTTATCATTTCTGTACTTTAAATTTCTGCACTTTAATTTTTTTAGCACTTTCTTTAAAAGGGATTTCATTAAAAATAAACTCAAAACGCTTTCCGCTGGATAACCTTTTTGGGACCAACAGTGGGTTGGGGTAGGCTCAGTGATGGGTGATGTTGAGGGTTGGGGTTCAGTGGGGTTGGACTCGCGTTGCAGCAGTTCTGCAGTATCAATCGTTTCCCTAACCTGCTCCAAGTGAGAGGCTCTTGGAGAGCTTGACTCCTCCCGAATTGAACTGATCTCCCTTAGCTTCTTAGCCGAAGATCTCTTAGGCCCTTTCCGCAGCCTCTTCAAAGGCCTGTCCACCAATTCCTCTCCGCCTGATCTGACATCATCGTCAGTCTCCTCAGCCTCAGAAATGGCCTTCTTGGAGACCTTCCCAGTCCCTTTCCTTACACCTTTAGCCGTGGCCTGACTCTTCAGCACCACCTTCAGCTTGGCTTTCTTCTCCTCCAAAGCCTTTTCCTCTCTCTCCTTCTTTGCCTCCTTCTCAGCAGCAATCTCCTCTTCAGTCTCCTTCCCCTTCTCCAGGAGACTCTCCACCTTCTCCAGCAGGGCAGGCACCACCTTCTTGCCCTTGGAAGCTGGTTTCTTCTTCTGACCCTTAGGAGGACCATTGGGGTCAGGGATGCCAAGGATGGCATAGGTGTCAGCAGCCGTGGAGAACATCACTTTCTTGGAGAAAAGATCATCCTCACAGTCAAAAGTGCAATCCTGACATGCGTGAGCTATCAGGATCGACATTTTTTTGCCGAACGGAAGGATGGCTCCCATTGAGATGTGTTTCCTGTCCTCATCCTTCTTCAGTTTGTCCCGAGCAGCTTGACTCAGTTGATCAAGAAAGAACTGCTCCCAATTGGCCTCAATGCCATCCACCAAAGCTCTCATTATTCTCAGCTTTGGCAGGCTTAGCTGCTCAGGAGACCCAGTTGTGCCCATAATCATCTTAGAGATGATATCCACCATGGCACGGTACTCAGGCTTGAGTGTCTCTTTATGTTGCCTCGCCCTGAACTCTGGCGACCCAGATTTTATCCAATCTTTAAGGAGCTCACCCTCCTTATTCTCTTTGTAGGTCCTGGGATTGATTCCAGAGCATGGACGTCCGTACACCTCCTTCACAGCCTTCCTCAGGTCGATCGTCCGGGTCTCCACATTGTAGAGCTCCTCACCATCTTGATTCTTCTCCCCAGTAGGCACCAAAACAGTTACCTTCGTGAATAATTCACCCTTGTGAATGAATAAATTCAGGTACGCCTCCACCACTGCCTTTGGAAGAACATAGGTGGGTTTATTCGTGACAAACTTCTCCAGCTTGGCGTCAGTAATCCATTTGAAGACTGGAAGAATTTCTGCAACCGATTGGCTGGGTCCATCCATGGACAAGATGTGATCCATGTTTACCAACTTGCTCTTGACAACATCCTCAAGTTTGTCCATAGATCAAGTGGTGTCAATGAATGCCATTTAGAGAATTAGGGTTTGAGAAATTTGCAAGATGAGAATTTGAACGAGAGAAAGTTCAGTGTGCTTAGTGCGTTTGTGTTTGCGTAAATTTCTCAAATGACATTCTTTATTGATATAAAATGAACGATTAGTCAGACGTGGGGTTGAGATTAATCCTGAATTTGGAATTTTTTGAAATGAAGGGCCAAGATCAATCTCAGCATCAATCATTTCCCTAGTCAGTCATATTCCGTATAAAATGGACACGTATATGAAAAAGTAACTGCGTGCATTAAATGCTCCGACACGCATGGGTTTAAATATGAAAATGCGTTTTTTAATGAAAACGGTCAGCATTTAATGAAGATTTTCAGGATGAAAGACTCAGTGAGACGCTTCAAATTCACAAGAGTCAGGATTGAACCCATACCTGTCAGGGAGACATTGTAGCACCCTGATACCTCGCTGAGTCGAGTCTGACCTGAGTTCCCCCTGGATCCTATACTAACTGCTCTCCCGGATCTAAGAGTCCTAACTCCACTGACAGTTCCATAAATCTTGCTTCAGCCAAAAGCTCAGTCAAGATGTCAGCTCTCTACCTGTCAATGTGAATTTTCTCCATCCTAATGTCCTTTTTCTCTACATGATCTCAAATGAAGTGATGCCTAATATCCACATGCTTGCACCTTGTGTGAAGCACTGGGTTCTGAGTGATTTCTATAGCATTATTGTTGTCACAATAGATTGGAACCTCATCAGCAAATACTTGGTAGTCTCTCAATTGTTGCCTCAACCATAAAATCTGAGCACAACAACTACCTACAGCCATATACTCAGCCTCAGTTGTGGATGTTGCCACTGAATTCTATTTCTTACTAAACCGCGAGATCAACTTACTCCCCAAAAATTGACATGTCCCTGAGGTGGATTTTCTATCAATCCTACAACCTCCATAATCTGCATCTGAATAACCAGTCAGTTCTAAGTTGTCATCTGAAGGATACCATAGTCCCATATTAACTGTCATTTTCAAATACTTGAGTATCCTCTTAGCAGCCTCCAAATAACTTCTCTTGGGATAGACTGATACCTAGCACACACACCAACTGCAAAAGTAATATCAGGCCTACTTGCAGTCAGGTACAACAATTATCCAATAAGCCATTGGTACTCAGTTTGATTCACTGAAGCTCCTTCGGTGTCAGGATCCATCTTCCAATTGGTGTTCATTGGGATCCTGGCTGGATTGCTATTCTGAACTCCAAACTTCTGAATCAAGTCTCTTGTATACTTGGCCTTATTAATGAAAATCCCTTGATCAGTCTGCTTGACCTGCAATCCTAAAAAGAAGTTCATCTCTCCCATCATTGACATCTCAAATTTACCAGTCATCAACTGAGAGAATTTCTCACAGAGCTGATGATTTGGTGATCCAAATATTATGTCATCCACATAAATCTGGACCAAGTGAACGTCATCACCTTCAGTGATCCTGAATAAGGTCCTATCCACGGTTCCCTTCCTGAACCCGTGGTCAGTCAGGAATTGAGAGAGTGTATCATACCAAGCTCTAGGAGCTTGCTTAAGTCCATAGAGTGTTTTCTTCAAATGGTATACTCTATCTCCAACCTAAAACCTGGGAGGTTGTTCAACATATACCTCTTCATTGAGTACACCATTCAGGAAGGCACTCTTGACGTCCATTTGATACACCTTAAACTTCTTGTATGTTGCATATTCAAGGAACAACCTGATAGCTTCCAACCTAGCCACTGGAGCAAAGGTCTCATCATAGTCTATCCCTTCAGACTGACAATACCCCTTTGCAACCAATCTTGCCTTGTTCCTTACTACAACACCATTCTCATCCTTCTTGTTCTTGAAGACCCCCTTGGTACCAATAACACCTTGATGCCTAGGTCTATCTACCAGTTCCCAAACCTAATTCCTTGTGAACTGATTCAACTCCTCTTGCATGGCTATAATCCAGTTCGAGTCAGTGAGAGCTTCTTCAATGTCTGAGGCTCTTGCTCGGAGAGAAAGCAACAAAACAATGCGCTCACACCATGGAACCGTCTGGTCCTGACTCCCTAAGTTGGATCACCAATGACCTGGTCAATGAGATGACTCTCTAGCCATGTTCTCTTGCCTGGAGTTGTTCATGGAGTACCTGCAATGTTAGTGTCTACAGGTTCATAGAATTCAGGATATTGAATAGAAGGGGATGATCCTGAGTCTATACTAAAGGGATTTACCAACTCAATGTCAGGGACATCGATTCCCCCTTGATGTGGTGACTCAGGAACCATCTCAGCTGCAAACGCATCTTCATAGACGATACTTACCTCAGGTTGAGTCTGTTCCTTAGTCTGAGGCTTAACTGTTCCTGATGCGCTGGGCTTAGGAGTGACTCTTGAGTCATCTTCCTGATCGTCGTCATCATCCCATCTTGGAATTGGTACAGTTTTGACCTTTGGATCAGGTTGAAAAATTAAGCTTAGCCTTGTCACTCTCCTTGTGACCTCCTCAGTGTCAGGATTTAACACTCTTATCCTGGACTTAGTGACAGATTTATCAAACACAACATGTGGTGATTCTTCCACAACAAGGGTCCTACAGTTGTAAACCCTGAAAGCTTTACTGACTTCAGAATATCCTAAGAATATTCCTTCATCAGATTTGCTATCAAAGGCTTTCAACTGGGTCTTTCCATTGTTGAGAATGAAGCACTTGCAACAAAAAATATGAAAGTAAGAAATATGAGGCTTCCTCTTGTTCCATGTCTCATATGGGGTCTGTGCATGTTGTTTGTTCAACATGGATCTGTTTTGAGTGTAGCATGCAGTGTTGATTGCCTCAGCCCAAAACTTCTTGGGCAATCCTGACTCAGCCAGCATGGTTCTGGCAGCTTCCTTCAGTATCTTGTTCCTCCTTTCAGCGACACCATTTTGTTGTGGGGTTCTAGCTGCAGAATTCTCATGAGCAATACCAAGTTCATTACAGAAATCAGAAATATATGAATTTATAAATTCAGTACCTTTGTCAGATCTGATCTTAGTAATAGACTGATTCTTCTCATTGCTGAGTCTCCTGAGCAACTCTGGAAGCTTCACCTGTGTTTTCTTTGTATTCAACAAGAAAATAACCCAAGTATATCTAGAATAGTCATCAATAACTACAAGGGTGTACTTCCTACCATTCATACTCACAGGTGTTACAGGGCCGAATAAGTCCATGTGCAAAAGCTGAAGAACCCTGTCAGTGGAGAAGGAAGCATTCTCTTTGAATGATGCTCTGACCTGCTTCCCTTTCTGACAAGTTTTGCACACATGATCCTTGCTAAAAATTTCATTAGGTAGACCTTCAACAAGTGACTGTCTTGAAATTTTGTTAAGAATCTTGAAGTTCAGATGGCTTAATCTTTTGTGCCATAACCAACTGAGCTCTAAGGAGCTTTTAGCAACAAAATAAGAATTGAGAATAGTGCTGCTCCAATCAGCGAGATAAACGTTACCTTTCCTAATACATGATAGAAGTACTTGTGCAGATTTGTCCTTGACTGAACATATATTCGATGAGAACTCAACACCGAAACCTTTGTCACAAAACTAGCTTACTGACAACAGGTTATGCTTCAGTCTTTCCACAAAGGACACTTCTCCACTCTGATTGTACCTATTACCAAGACACCAAAACCTTTAGTAAAACCTTTTGAGCTATCACCAAAGGTTACCTATGGACCATCTTTAGGTTAAAAATCTTGGAGAAGACTCTTCATTCCAATCATATACCTTGAGCAACCACTTCTAGGTACCAAACAGCCATGGTTGAGTCTCCTCTCCTCTTGTTGTGATCCACAGCCGCCTACAAACAAATCAGGCTTTAGGTACCCATTGGGTGTTGGGTCCTATTGCGTCAGTTGTACCCTTCGGGATCCAGACTTGCTTCACTACCCTGATTGCCTCAGAGTGGTAAATTTATCTCCCTGAAACATCAACATACACGAATTTCTTCTTCTTAGCCTGAGAAGAAGATGGTGTATGAGTGCTAGGCTTAGGCTTCACAGGGGCCTGAGTGGGTGCCTTTTGGGCTGGCTTCCTGTTCTTCCTAATACTTGGTGCAGCAGGTCTTTGGGCTTGCTCTTGATAAGGGCCCTGTTTTCTGTTCACCCTAGGCAAGTGAGGGGAAGGAAAACAGTTAAAGGCCTTAGGATGCCAAAACCATGGGGGAGTCATCATACTTTGACCAGTCTGATGACTCTTGGCATGAGTCTTCCTCTGCTTTCGCTGAGGTTTTCTCTGGCCTGAGCTCTCAGGGGCCTCCTTTAGTTACTTGGCATTTCCCTTGGGTTTTGGCTTAGCAACATTGGGGGCAACCCTGACTGTGACAACAGTTTCTTTGCCCTTATCAGTCTGGCGAGCCTGGAATACAACCTTCTTTGTATTCTGGCCTGCCTGAACAATAACCCTCTCAGTGTTGCTCCCTGAAACAACATGAGATTGACCATGTTAGGATTTCTTAGGAACATATCCAAGTCCCTTTTTCTCATTCTCAAGCATCTAGCTGTTATTTATTTCCTCTCTAGCCACTGAGGATTTATTCATTGCTGCAACCTTATACTTAAGAGAGTTCTCACTCTTTTCAGGATTTTATGTCTGGCAAAGAGGTCATCAAACTTACTCTTGAGTACCTTCAGCTCTTCCTTCCTGACCAGCTCTTTATCAGCCAGTTCTTTCAGAATCTTCTCTCTTGGGAGACGCTCTGCATTGATCATGTCAATTTCTTGAGTTAGTCTCACAATTTTAGCTGACACTTTCATATATGACTGAGTGAGTTGATCGTTTAGGTTTTGAACCTCAGTACTCAATTTCTGGTTCTCCTCTACCAAAAAGACATTAGTTTCCTGCAACCTGGAGAAATCAACCATCAATTGATCCAGACAGATCTGAAGGTTCATTTCTCTAGCTGACTCTGAGCTGGGCTCAGGATTTTGACCAGTGTATGAACCACAAACAGAGTTAGATGTTACCTCAGGCTCTTTCCTAGCCATAAGATACACATCATCGTATTCATCATCAGAAAAGAGTTCAGACGACCTCTCCTCAGGATCATCCGAGTCTGTAGCTTACTCAACGAGCATGGCTCTCCGATCAGCGTACCTCTGGTCTCTCTTAGCCCTCCTGTCTTCTCTTTCCCTTGCACTCAACTCTGGGCAGTCATACTGGTAGTGCCCATTCTTGTTACAGTTGTAACATGCAGCTTGCTCATCTCCTCTTTTCTTTCTTGGCTCAGGGTTCCTTCTTGAGTTAGGTTCCCTTGGTTTAGATGAGCTTTCAGTCTTGCCTGAGTGCATGTCATCACGAGTACGTCTCTGTTCATCTCTTCGATCGGGCTTTGGGTCTGAATATCTTCTTTCATCACCACGATCTCTTCTCTGGTCAGTGTTCCTTCTTTCCTCATATCTCCGTGAGCTTTGGTGGGTTCCTTCATGTTTTCTATCACGAGTATCCTGATAATATTTCTTATAACGACCAAACCTGGAATTAAGCTTTTCAAAGTGTCTGGCCATCAGGCTGTACTCCTCAGCAAGCTCTTCCTTGCTCATCTCCATCAGTGACTTTGATGAAGGCTCGACAGGTTCTGACTTGGCTTTGAACATCATGATTTTCTCAGGAGCTTTTTCTTTCTCCTCTTCTTCTTGCTGAACTTTCTTCTTTCTCTTGTTGAGATCATATTCCAGTGCTTTAAGCTCTAAAAAAAAGTAAAGCATAAGTTATGTTACTCATATCCTGAGTGTTCTTTAGCATAATTACACTGTTATCCCATCTCTCAGGAAGGGCATTCATGATCTTAGAAGCAACATCTATCTTTGGAACATCCTTATCCAACATCACCAACTCATTCATCAACTTGATGAATCTTGACTCCATCTGATCTATCGTCTCATCAGGCAGCATCTCGAATGCTTCGAACTTCTGAATAGCAATATTTCTCTTATTCTCCTTTATCTTTTCTGACCCTTCGCACATGCTGGTCAGCTCATCCCAGACCTCCTTAGCCGTCTTTAAGTTCATCAGCCTCGCTGACTCCTCGAAAGGCACCGTATGCAAGATGATGTTTCTGGCCACATTGTCCAGTCCCACCATTTTGATCTTATCATTGGTCATATCCTTCCTCTTCTTAGGAACCTGTACGACAATGTCAAGATGCTCATACCCCAGTCCTCTGAAATTAGGGATGGTGATCTTGATAGGTCCTTCCTTGATAACACGTGGCATCTGGTCATGGATGTCATCTAGATGTGCTTCAAGTCTGAACTTCAAGTAGACAAAGTTAGAAACAGAGAATTCCGGCAATGAAGCTTCAAGTCTCCTCAAAGTCATGATGATGCAAGTTTTATGTAAAGCAAACTCAGATCTATTCAGTGACCACCAACAGTTTCACCTCTGAAACTATTAGTATTCAAAGTCAGTGGTCTTTTGAACCACTGCTCTGATACCACTTGTTAGTCCCAGTACAAGACTGAGAGATACGTGTATGGGGGGGAGGGGAATACACGTATTGTTGGGATATGTTTTAGTTTTGATGATTTTCCAAAACAACATGTAATAGGTTTAAAAGCAGTCAGGACAGTATCTTTATTTCAGGTCAGGCTAAGTCATTTCTCAGTGGAATAGGCTGTTCAGTTGAGGGGGAACTCAGCGAGGGGGAACTCTGCAACACAGCCTGAGAATATCAAGATAACACCAAGAAGAACTGACTGAAGCCATGCCAGAAACCTGAACTAGAAGAAAAGCCTGAAGGATGTCCCACTGAGTGTAAACCAGGCTGATCTAAGCTAAGTCAGGTGGACCACTCAGTGAAGAGCATGATCAGGAGGATCAGTGCTGCACCAAGTAGGCCCTGAAGGTGTCAGGCTACTGTGGTCAGGGAAGTTTGTCATTCAGCCTTATGACAAACTTCTTGGAGTGATCTTCAAACAGTCTCTGAAGGACAACCAAACTGAAGACGTTCAGTCCACTAAAGATCATCAGTCAGTGAAGGAGGAAGCTACCTAAAGTCAGTGGGTCTTGGTCAACCCACTGAGTCAAAGATCCGTGAATCCAGGCCACGTGGACCAATCAGCACGAGGCAGCAACTCTGACACTGACAAAGGCCGAATTCCAAGAAAAGTGGTTGAAACCATTAAATGTTGGATTCAAATGTATCTTCCCTCCAACGGATACATTTGAATCCCCATTATAAATACAAGCTCATAGCTTCTTTGTAAGTGTGTTGTATTGTGTGAAAGAAGAAAATAAACACCTACAAGCTGTGAGGGTGTGTTAGTTATTAGGGAGTCATAAGGAAGTATTACACACCCACGACACTGACCTTTAGGATTATCACTTATATTCATTGAGTGTCAAGCTTGTAACTCTTAGCTTAGAGAGGTTTTCCTAATCTTAGCTTTAAGGCTAACACATTGTAAGGGAAAACCTCACCTAGTTGGAGAAAACCAAACCAAACTAAACCCTTTCAGAGAATGTTAGGTTTGTAGTGAGGTGAGGAGAGGCAGCCCAGGGAGTGGCGTGAGTCCAGTTGTAAGTGCACCTTGGCACGTTAAAAACAAGAATCCAAGGAGTGGATTTCCTGTTGAATCAGGCCGTGGATGTAAGAGCTTGAGTCTCTGAACCACGTTAAACCAAGTGTTATTTATCATTATGTACTTGCTAAAGGTTTTGTTATTTCCACTCACTGAGTGTAGTTCGAAAGAAAGAAGTTAGCCAAGTATTTAAGTCAGGGAGAATCTATCTCACTGACAAACTTAAGCAAACACTCGAGAGTTCAGTCTCTCGAGTCACTGCCTTGTTACGAGACTGAGTTTTCAAGTTACCACACTGACTTGACCACTCTGACTCGTAGCAACGCAGTGACTTGAGGCTTTTCGCACTTAACTCAACACGTACTCGAGAGCTCAGTCTCTCGAGTCACTGCCTTGTTGAGAGCCTGAGCTTTCAAGTCTCATCACTGACTTGATAGCTCTGACTCTCAGCAACGCAGTGACTTGAGTATTTCGTCACTGAGCTCATTCATGTTGCGTTGTGGTTTTAAAAAAAAATTGTTTGCTCCTGAATTCCCATTTTGCCCTTCGAAAACGGGACCATCACGTATACAAAATTTTCAGACTTTCAAACTGACTGAGTCCCCTTAGCTCAGAGTGGTGAAGAACTCAGGGTTGATAACACACCTACTAACTGCACTGAGTGTTGGTCAGTTGGTAAACTATCAACTTGAGTTTAGTGCAGAAATGTGTGAGCCCTGAAAGTTTATAGTCTTTTGCTTTCTGAAAACTTGATTACTCAATTCTGAAGTAGTGATTAGTAGGGCAATGTTCAAGTTACTGATCAGGCTGGTTGATTCAAGCTTGATAAAACTGATGCAATGAATGACTTAATGAATAGGCAATAAGAACAATATCAAAGCAGTAAGAACACAAGGAGTTTAATGTGGTTCAGAGACTCAAGCTCCTACGTCCACGGTCCTAATTGAATAGGATAATCCACTAAGGATTAGCTTATTTTTAACGTGCCAAGGTGCACCCGGATAACCTAACTCACTGACCCTTACAAACTCCTTCCTAACTCACTAACTAACTTCTACCAACAAACCTAACAAGAGGGTTTTGGTTTCAGTTTTGTTTCCAACTAATATTGTGATTATCCTTTCAAGACTAGGCTATGCTAAGGATGGATAATCACCCTAAGCTTATGATATAACTAGGTTCGCCAGTGGAATACAGAATAACTCTCTTTGTTAAGAAACACTTGGGAAATTTAAGGTTTTTCTAGTGCTTCTTTCTAACGCTGAATGCTTGAATGCTTGAGAGTTTGAGTAATTTTTGGCTTGGAAATTTCCCGTAACCTTGAATGGGTTCAAAGCCTTCTGTATTTATAGAGGGATTTGAAAACTATCCGTTGGAAGAGATAGCCTTCTAGTCATCTACGTAGGGTTTGTTCAACGGACATATCTCCCATTCAGCAGTTGTTCTTGCATGGATTAGGTAATTGCATTTAATGCTCCATTTAATACTTGTCCATTGAAAAGTGCAGTCTGAACTCAGTCTTTATGTCAAGTCCGTACGTGCGTATCCTTCCTGGATTGGTCCACGTCATCAGGTTGGTGAGAATGTCATAACTCATTCCTGGGCTTCAGGCTTGTTTTATTTAGTTCTTTTTGTCTCAAGCACAACGGTCTTGTCCTGACGCTGACATTCCTTTTGCATTGCTTGGCCCTACTCCAAGTCTTTTACCATTACCCAGTATCATCCTGTTCCCTTCAGGACTGAGTTAGTAATGACCTCAGGGTCATACTCTTCATCACTGACACTTACTCAACCAGCTTAGAGAGACTGCCGTAAGTTTAGGATGGTGCTCTGAGTCTTCAGGCTTCAGTCTTGATTGTCATCAATGAGTACTCCTCTCATTGAGTTCTTGTGAATTGTAAAATAACTAAGTACTAATTTAACCAAGACTAGCCTGACCACTAAGGCAAAACATCTTTTCAGGGGTTTTGGGATCTAATCAAAACTGACATTGTCCCAACAAGTTCAAATTCACAAACACTCCAAATACACACACTCATATACCTAAACGTACACACATATGAAATAAATACGATTTCAACACTCGTATTTACCATTTTATAACCCGAACTATCGAATTTACCATTTAGGGTGGTAATCAATCACACGTTCTTGTTTGGTTATTCTAAACTCGGTTTAAAACAGCCAATAATCCACGTGATTAGAACCGATCACCAACAATAAGATTTCATCAGTTTTCATGCTATTACAAACATTGTTTGAACCAATCAAGTAGCAATTATCAGCAGATCTATTTCAAGTCATCAAACACTCATTGTTTTAGTTAAAAACATTACATGCATTCTTGTCAAATTTAACATGCAAGTTATCATCACATAACTGACTAATACTAATCAAGTTTGCAAGAAGACCATCAACATGTAACACATTTGATAACTTTGGAAAACCACTCACATTAAGAGTTCCTTTTTCTATGATTGTTCCCTTAGATCCACCACCATAAGATACATTTCCACCATCATATGACTTATAATCAGCTAAATATTCTATTTGTCCAGTCATATGTCTTGAGCAACCTGAATCAAAATACCATAAACCTGGTACACATGCTTTCAGAGAAGTATACACAACATTACATGAGATTTTAGTTTTAGAAGTCCAAGATTTATTAGTATGTCTTTCATAATGTTTTAACACTCCGGGTAACATGCCTTTATCATTTTTCAACTTTGCACAATATAGCTTGATATGACCTATTTCTGAACAATAATGACATACATAGACTTTATCATTCTTCCTAACATGCTTTTCAGAATTATCAGAATTAACATTTTCATGTTTTGCTTTAACAAATTTAACATGCTTATCAGAATGAGAAGGTTCAGAAGTGTCACCAACAAAGGCTAGTCCAGCTTTGTTTGTCTGTCCAAAAGTCATAACATCATCCAACTTCATTTTCCCTTTTGAGAATTTCTTGAAACTAAAAGTTGATCTTTTCAAATCCTCCTTAATTTTACATAGTTCCAAGTCCTTTCTAGTCAAGATCACTTCCAACTTTGTGAGAGAATTCCTTAAATCAGAATTTTCCAAAGTCAACGACTCTAGAATCTGATTTTTGGATTTAAGCTCCTTACTCAGCTTCTGTCTTTCAAATTCACATTCCTTGTGAATTTCATCTGTATTACCTGTCTCATCAAGTAAACCATTAAAATAATTCACACCTGGACCATTTTTACCCAGTGTTGTCTCAAATGACATATCATTTTCGTCAACATCAGAGTAATAATCATCCAGATGATCATCAGAAGTATCATCATACTCTATCCTAGTAGAAAAACACATTCTTCTACTTTATTATATTTATTTTCATCACCAGAATTATCACTCAAAGTAGCAGTCAAACTATACTTCTTTTTCAGTAAAGTATTAGCACATTTATTAGCATAATGACCAAAACCAGAACATGCATCACATTGCATATTCTTTCTGTATTCAGGATCATATCTAAATTTGTTATTTCTATTATGAGGTTTAGTTTGATTGAAACTTGTTATTCTTTTAGAAACTTGAGGTGAGTTATTGATCTGAACTTTAAGTTGAGCAATACCTTTAGCATTGTTCATTTTCTTCTTAAGAAACTTATTGACTTTCTTAGATAAGAGAGCAATGTTGGCTGGATTGTCAAGACAAAAACTGACAACATCATCATCATTATCAGATTCAATTTTAGTAATATAAGAAGTCTTTTCAGAAATAGAAGAAGTACTACCTTTGAACATAACAACCTTTTAATCATATTTTAAATCTTCAGCTTGTGTTATATTCATTTCATATGTTTTTAGATTACTTATAAGTTCATTTGAGACATGGTATATGTATCTTTAGCTTCCTCAATAGCACATATCTTAGAATCAAATCTTTTAGGTACAGTTCTAAGAATTTTGTGTACTAACCTGGTCTTGGAGATAGGATCTCTAAGAGCATGAGCTTCATTTGCAATCTTACTGATTCTTTCATTATAGGGTGAAATTGTTTCATCTTCTTTCATCTTCATGTTCTCAAACTTTGTCCCAAGCATTCGAAGTTTGGTCCTTCGAACACTACTTAATTCTTCACAATGCTCTTGTAATCTTTCCCAAACATCCTTTGCAGAAATGCAAGTTGAGATTAGTTTGAACATGGAAACATCAATTGCTGTGAAAATAGCATTTAAGGTCTTCGGGTTGTAACTAGCCAATTGTATTTCTTCATTTGTCCAGTCCAATTCCTTCTTGATCCAGGCCTCATTGTCCTCATCAACTGGTATCCTCGGCTGAATCCAACCAGATAAAACACTCATCCATGCGCGTTCATCAATGGACTTGATGTACATACGCATTTTAGGCTTCCAATACGCATAATTTGTTCCATCTAAAATTGGAGGCTTAAGTGTAGGAGTAAGGGGATATTCTATTGCAATAAAAAATATACACAAGACATAGGTTCTAAACTTAAAAGACTAAGTTTTGGCTCTGGTGCCAATTGTGAGTGTGTGTGGTATTTTTTCAGAGTAGTGTTAACTAAAATGTTGACAACATGCGCGAGAACACAAGATAGCTACGAATGGTTTTAAACAGTACTAAGCAGCGGAAGACTTAAACACCCTACAGACAAAATTTAAAATTTTTCATATACTTAAATAAAGTCTATGATGCCTAATGGCAAAAAGCTTCACTATAACCATGTAGTGATACAAACAATGATCTAACATAAGATCTCAAAGTGAGGGTAAGGTGTAAACACACCGCCTAAACAGATCTACGATGACTAGAAAACTGATCATACTCAGACATAAATCTAGTCTATCTTTTATCCCAATATTGATAGGAGCGTTGCAGCGCTCGACCAATACAAAAGATAGTAATAACTGCACTTCTACACTAGATGTACTTGAACACTTGATAGTGTAGCTCTCGTTTACTACTTTCTGGCTTATTTCCCCTAGTTTTTCCTTCGATCTAAATCTGGTATTTATAGATGTAGGATCCACCGGAAGTTACAATTACTAGATTAGTTTGGAATGACCTAGAAACAATTCCTCCACTAACTCCATAACCACCCATGATGTATTTGATCTCCTCGCTTGATAACTGCAGCCACATGACCTGGAACATTCTAGGTCTTCAGCCTGCGAACACAACATCAAACACAACATATAACAAAAGTGTTAGTGTTAGGAGAAATGGCAAATTAAGTAATGTTATCCATAATTTTGCCTAAACATTTTTTACAACACTTGCATAAAATTAACAAATACAATAAGAATTAATAATTGAATATGACCAAAATATATTAAAATACGAATACCATTGTTGTTGTCCTTTGTTGTGGCCGCTAACAACGTGCCCTTTACATGTCCCTTCATGAAGGTCCCATCGATAAATAGCATGGGATGACAGCTTAGAAAGCCCTCCATGCAAGCCTTGAATGCGATAAAAACTCATTCAAAATGGTGAGTGGTGTTGTGGTGCTCTAGAGCCACAACATTACCGGGATTTTTGCGTTCTAGTGCTGCACAATATTATCTAAGTTGGTCGTAAAAATCTTGATAGCTACCATATACCTGGGCTTTGGCAGCCTCAATCGTGCGCCAAACTTTGTAGTAAGGAATGTGAAAACCGTAATTATCCTTTATAAGGGACATTACATCATTACCACATATTTTGTTGTCATTCTTGAATTTTTCAAGGCACAACTCACCCATAATTTTTGGACCCAACATTTTGGCCATAACATTAACTAACTTCCCAATACACTTATGAGTGAATTTTGCTTTGTAAATCTCATAATTCCCTGTAACAAGCTGTTTCTTTGCCTTTATGAACCAATCATAGTTTTGACTTTCATACTCCGTACAAACAACGTAAATATATTTTGGTCCATTCCTAATGAACTTAAAATTGAATTTCAGCTTAGATGAATACTTAACTATTGCATCCCTAAAACCTTTCTTGCCTCCAGGAAATACAGTACCAACACCTTCTTTTAATACGTCAACCCATTCATCTGATAAATAATACTTCTTTGGCAAAATTGGAGACACATCGTAGGTAGGGATGCTCAAAATACCACTAAACTCTTCCATCCCCCCATTAGCAGATATCTTATCCCCATAAATACAACAATGGGTTTCACTACCAACTTTTCTAAAATGGTGATCAGACCCATTACTATTATGAGAATGGTTTTGAGTGTCAACTTCACATACATCAACATAAACTAATCTAATTGAAGAACATTCATAAATCATGAAAATATTTCTAATATCATCATCACTCTCCAAGAGACAATTATTGATACTACCAACATAGCATGAAAATGAGTAGTTTATTGATAAGTCGTAATTATTGAGTAATTTTTGTGCTTGTTTTATAATAAGAATATTATATTTTGCTCATAATTATTCAACTTATGTTATTATGGTCTCAATGGATTGATTTTATATTTTTCTATGAATTTCAGGGTATTTTGGAACATTTTGAGTGAGAGGAGAAAAATTATTGCAACTGATACAGATGAGCAATGAAGAAGAGACTTGAACCATGTGAAGCGTCTCGAAACCAAGATCGTAACAAAAAAAAATCTAGTCAATCGGAATTTGGGAGCTCAAGATATGGACAAAATAAAATTGGCGCGCAACATCCCAATTTCTTTCGCGAATTTGGGCGAGAATCGGGCCTAATTAACAGCCAACTTTCAATATGATTCAAGGCCCATAAGGTGATTATTAGACAGCAGCCCTTACTTAAGTTGGCAGACTGATCACTTGAGGCTCAAGCAATCCAAAGCCCATATATTAATTCCTTACTTTGGAAATTCACGAATCACATGATGGTATTTATTTGAGCCCTAGCAGCCATCGGATATTACCTCACACATGCAGCCACCATTCATATTACAACGTTGGGACATAGCCAAGAAGGATTACGGATGTGAGCAATCGTCGAAGAAGAAGATGATTTCCATGAAGATTTCCACACCCACTTCTAGTAAGTTTTGCTTTATTTCAATTCCGGGGATTTCTAAACTCGTGTTTTGATGATATAGCTAATTGAACCCTATTTTATTTGTGAGACTTTTTACACGGATTATTTATATCATCTATTTTTACGGTTTAATTGCTTGAGTAATTAATTTAGCTTGATCACCTAGGTTAATTATTTTGTGCATGTTTGCTAGTTCATATTTCGTAATCTGTAATTATTGCGATTATATGACAATTGGTAGAAACTAGTAAAATTGTTGGTCCCGAAACGAGTGTGTATGGGGGGAATACACCTGTGGTTACAAATTAAAACTTCTTGAAAACTTATCAGGTGACTTCATAGAGTAACTCCTCAGTGGACTTCTAGTCTGAGAATTACTTGTGAAAGCTTACTGAGATAATACCTCCACTGAAAGCTCAAGACTTTCAGTTGAACTACTATCTAATTAGCTTTCAACTGCGGATTAGTGAGCCCTTTACAAAACTCGTTTTACTTGATAAACTTTGAGTGGATAACACACACGTAGGAAATAGCAGAATGTAAGTACACAAGATATAAAGTGGTTCAGAGATGAATCTACTACGTCCAGTGTCCTTATTAAACAGGAGAATTCCTTTCACTTGGAATTCCTTGTGTTATAGTGCCAAGGTGCACTGATCAATTAATCCTCTCTTAGGATAATTGATCACTAGGATAATTCTAGGTCCTAGTTCCCAAAACAAACCAGCTTTTAGACTGATGCAAATAATCAGCTTACTAACACCACTTAACTCTAACTCTCAACCTAACAAGTGAGTAGGTTTTGGTTCCAACTGTTGTGAGATAATCCTTATAGTGTAGCTCAGGTCTCAGGATGGATTATCTCTTTCTAAGGTTTGGATATAGCTTTTAAGCTTGGTTACAGAAGGTTTGTTATGCTCTCTACTGATTTGAAACACTTGGGAAACAAAGGTAATTTCGAGTGCTTCTTGAAGGTTATGAATGTAGAGATAGCTTTAATCTTGTGAGTTTCCCGAGCATAGAAATGAGCACATTCTTCTGTGTTTTTAGGCTTCCTTGAAAATCTTCCCGTTGGATTTGAATCATCTCAAGTAAGTCTTCTTGTATCTGATTGGTTCAAACGGCTCTATTTGAAGATTTAAGTCTTGTCAAGAAACGGCTGAAAGACCATGCTTGTTCACCTAACTTTCTGTAGATTACTAGAGAAAGACTTTTGGTACTTGACAGTCTAGGGCAGGTTGGCTGTCAGTAAAGTACACTGACGTGTCATCTTCTCATTGGACCTTCAGTCTGCTTGCCCAGATTTTTGTCTTGCTTTAAGGTGGAACTCCTCTGAGAGAACCTTCTTATTCCTTCATTTATTGTAAGCTTCACTGAAATTCATTTTGCCATGTTCCAACCAGATTAACTAACAGCTTTTAATGTGTTTAGCATTTAATAAGCTTTGTTAGTTCTCATCAGTGGACCTTGGTCCTCTCCTGATGGTTTTAGTCTTAGTGAGAATGCACTTAGAAAACATTCAAGACTTAGACTACTTTCTCAGATCACTTGTCTTCAGCGGACTTCGTCTTCAGCAGACCTTGTCTTCAGTGGACTTCATTCTTCAATACACTCTAGAAATTTCTAACTGCACTCCAGTTTTTAACTGTTAGGATATAGATTAGATGTTTTGAAGATGTTAAAATAAGAACTTGTAATAGGACTAGCTGAACCTGTTAGTCAGCTACAGATTAGTCTAGGTCTATAATAGGTCTTTGGTTAAGGGGGAAGAAATCTGTGCAGACCAGATAAGGTGACCAGATGAGGTGACCAGATGAGGTGTCCAGACCTGAGCAGACGAGTCACCAGAGGAGTCTGCCAGAGAAGTCTGACCAGAGGACTCTGACCAGAGGAGTCTGCCAGAGGAGTCTGGCCAGAAGACCTCTCCCTGATGAGGTTCAGAGCAAAAATGTCACCTGACCAGATGAGTCCAGACCAGAAGTCCCCAGACCAGACCAGACGAGTCCTGACCAGATGAGGGAGACGGATTAGTTCACCCACATGAAGACTGCGTGTATCTGGAGACAAGGAAATCTAGGAGTTCAATGATGGAGAAGAAGGCAATCTGGAAGTCAACTGATAGGAGGATTGATTGATTGATTGATTGGTATCAATCTTAAAAGATCTAATCAATGAAGGAGATCAATCAATCAATATAATCAATCTGTGATTGATTAAATTCCTCCAATTGTGGTTGTTTGAATTTCTAGCTTCCAACGGCTAGTTAATACTCACAACTATAAATAGGAGTGTTTTGGTTGAGTTCATTACACAAGAGTCGGGCGAGAGCACAAGAAAAATACACGAACTCTTCTACTCACTCACCTTGTTCATTCAAATATTTTATCCACTCTTTTAGGAGTTTTAGTTGGATCTTATAATCAACCTATTCACCTTGAAAGGTTGTTGTAAGCAAGTGTACGAAGGAGCTGGTACTTCCCAATTCCAGTGGTTCGTGAGTAAGTTGGTTGGAGAGAAAGTCCCCTTTGGAGAAAGGGAGAGTGGACATAGGACCTGTTGTCCGAACCACTATAAATTCTGGTGTTCTTTATTTTCTGCACTTTAAATTTCTACACTTTAATTTTTTAGCACTTTCTTTAAAAGGCTTTTCATTAAAAATAAACTCAAAACGCTTTCCGCTGGATAACCTTTTTGGGACCAACAAGTGGTATCAGAGCAGTGTGTCCTACAGACCACTGTGTTGAAATTACTTTGGTGGTCACCAAGGCAGATCCATTTTTTTGAAAACCCAAATATTTGTTGTGCTAACAATTTCTTGCAGAAATGGGTTCGAAGAAAAGCAGTAGAAGATACACTAGGAGTTACTCCAAAAGAAGCTTAGCAGATGAGGAAGAAGAGGTATCCACTTCTGGTTCATCATCTAATTTTGGACCAGACGAAGAGATATGTCTAGTGACAGATGAGGTATGTAATCGAACTTCCTCTTCCTTTTCATCTTCTTCTTTTTCTAGACAATCAGAGGAGTCTGATATGCAGAAGATGCTATTAGATCTCCAAACTTCTATACAACTTTGTTAAAAGTTGGAAGATGAGAACCCAAAGCTGAAAACAGAAAATCAGAAGTTTTCACAATGTCTAGGCAACTCAGCTGATCTACCAGCTGAACAAAATCATACACTGGTCGAAGAGTCTTCTGACTTGACAACCAGGTGTAATGAACAAGTTAAGCTGATAGAAAGGTTGGTTGTTGAAAACATTGAGAAAGACAATGAATATAATCTGCTTAAAGCTAAGTTTGATGAACTCTTCAACCAAAACAAAATTGTAAGAGAAAGTGAGGACAAGCTCAAGATGAGATTGGAGCAGCTGACTACAGCAAACAATGTTGTGTCACACATAGCTGCCTCATCTCAAAGAGAGCATGATAAGACAGGTCTTGGTTATACCAAACCTAAATCCTTACATGTTCAGAAAGAAGAACAGCCTAGAAAGTTTATTGATAAGGGCAAGAGGTCAGCTGACCAGGCAACTCAGCCTAATGGGCAGATGAGTACTGAAACTCAAAAACCCAAAAGGCAGAAGAGGAATTTTAAGAAGGGTTATACCCAGAATAAAATACCTCAGCCAGGCCAGCAGAGTAGAAGACAGTCTAGATATTCTCAAAAGAGGCAGAACCAGATGACTCCTACTCACCTGCAGAAGACTTTCAAGTCATCTGCCAGACTAGCGGGAACCTTTGATGGTTCTAGTAAGACTTATCCTTATCAAAAGAATTTCAAGTCGGTTGCTTTAAGACAAGTTACTTCTTCTACTGGACAAGCTCATAAGAAAAGAAGAGCCTCTAGAAGAAATAACCATGTAGAAGCTTCTTATGTTCAGTGTGTTTTTGTGGATATGTATGGAAGAAAGATAAGATCACCTGATCCAAAAAGGGATGATCTATTCTTGTGGCTTCCTAAAAATTGTGCTAACCCCCCTGGACCCAGAAGGGTACCAAAAAGTTGATTACCTGCAGATACACAAGAAGACCAGCTGATATTTTGCCCCAAATATCAGCTGAGCATACTTTGAGGGGGAAGATCAGTTGACCCAGCCTGCTAGATTCTTTATCTTGTAATTTCAAATTTTTTTATCTTGTTTTATTTAAGTTCTTTCAGTTTTAACATCATCAAAAAGTGGAAAATTGTTAGGATATAGATTAGATGTTTTGAAGATGTTAAAACAAGAATTTGTAATAGGACTAGATGAACCTGTTAGTCTGCTACAGATTAGTCTAGGTCTAGAATAGGTCTTTGGTTAAGGGGGAAGAAATCTGTGCAGACCAGATAAGGTGACCAGATGAGGTGACCAGATGAGAGGTGACCAGATGAGGTGTCCAGACCTGAGCAGACGAGTCACCAGAGGAGTCTGCCAGAGGAGTCTGACCAGAGAAGTCTGACCAGAGGACTCTGACCAGAGGAGTCTGACTAGAGGAGTCTGCCAGAGGAGTCTGACCAGAGGAGTCTGACCAGAAGACCTCTCCCAGATGAGGTTCAGAGCAGAAATGTCACCTGACCAGATGAGTCCAGACCAGAAGTCCCCAGACCAGACCAGACGAGTCCTGACTAGATGAGGGAGACGGATTAGTTCACCCACATGAAGGCTGCGTGTATTCTGGAGACAAGGAAATCTAGGAGTTCAATGATGGAGAAGAAGGCAATCTGGAAGTCAACTGATAGGAGGATTGATTGATTGATTGGTATCAATCTTAAAAGATCCAATCAATGGAGGAGATCAATCAATCAATATAATCAATCTGTGATTGATTATATTCCTCCAATTGTGGTTGTTTGAATTTCTAGCTTCCAACGGCTAGTTAATACTCACAACTATAAATAGGAGTGTTTTGGTTGAGTTCATTACACAAGAGTCGGGCGAGAGCACAAGAAAAACACACGAACTCTTCTACTCACTCACCTTGTTCATTCAAATATTTTATCCACTCTTTTAGGAGTTTTAGTTGGATCTTATAATCAACCTATTCACCTTGAAAGGTTATTGTAAGCAAGTGTACGAAGGAGCTGGTACTTCCCAATTCCAGTGGTTCGTGAGTAAGTTGGTTGGAGAGAAAGTCCCCTTTGGAGAAAGGGAGAGTGTACGTAGGACCTGTTGTCCGAACCACTATAAATTCTAGTGTTCTTTATTTTCTGCACTTTAAATTTCTGCACTTTCTTTGAAAGGGTTTTCATTAAAAATAAACTCAAAACGCTTTCCGCTGGATAACCTTTTTGGGACCAACATTAACATTTAGAACTGTTAAACTAAATTCTAACTCTAATGAATATTTTACTTACAAACAACTTAGGAGGAACATTTTGGCATCTTAATCAAAACTTAAGTCTATACAATTTCCCAACAATTTCCCCCTTTTTTATTATGCCGGAACCTATCTTATTACATATCTTCTTTCAGATGAGGTTCTTCAGATGACATAAAAGTTCAAGGATTTTGTAAGTAAAAAGCATTCAAGTACATAAGCCTAAATGATAATGAGATATTATCTTGGGCAAAACAGTAGAGTTTTCATTAAGAATACACTGAGTACATATTACAAAACATCCACTGAAATGATTCAAAACAAGATCAGCTGGGACTTATAAACAGATGCCAGCAAAAACACTTAACTCCTTAGATGGACTCAAACCGAGGTTCAAGTTCATATTGTTTGAAGACTCAAATCTTCAGGTCATTCTTCCTTTCCATGACTTCTTTTGAGTGACCCTTGAGTCCTAGTTGCTCGCACAAGGACACCCATTCTTCTGTGATCCGATCTCTCTCAACTGCTCCAGTTGCATCTTGAGGAGGCCAGTAGGTGATTGGCTCAGGAGCCTTCAAAGCAAGATCACGGAATCTATCATTCTAGGCTTCAATGATGGCAGGGAAGAGCTTAAGATATACTTCAAACATCCATGAGTTGAACACTTCTTGCACATTGTCCCTTCCCAATTCACCACTGACATAGTAGGAATACACAAACTCCCTTTTTGCAGATTCCCATGCATCATTGAGTTACTTGGGTACCCACTCATCGTGGTGAGGGAACTTGGCCTTTGAAGGAGTAATTTTGTCTTTCTTTAGCTTAGCAGCCCACCTTTGATAACTGTTTCTGAACTTCTTGGATGTAGTCTTATCAAAAGTGGTCAGCCTCTCCTTCCTTTTCCTCTCAGCCTTCTCAGCAATGGTTTCCATCTTCCCAACTACCTTGTCTCTCCTCTCTTGTTGTTGAGCAGCTAACTTATGTGCTCTCTCATTCATCCCACCAGCTTCTTTGATAAGCTTAGTGAGCTCTGTTACTCTTGTGGGAGCAGATTTAGGAGCTTCAGATGATATAGTTTCAGGGTTAAGGATAGGGAGTACCTCAACTGACTCTGTGGAGCCAGTGGACTTATCAGCTAACCTCCCTGAGGTTCTGGTCTTCTTTGCTACCTCCACTGAGAGGACGTCAGTGGCCTTCCTCTTGGTTGATTCACCCTTCTGAGCAGCTCTCTCTTCTTTCTCCTTCAGGTGAGCTTCCTTGAACTTTGATAAGTCCTCAGATGGGGACTTCTCTTTCCCTTTCTTGGTTTCAGCAATCTTCTGAGCCTCAACATCTGCCTTCTTCAATGTGCTCTTGATTTGCTGGCCTCTCTCAAATTCTGGGGTTTCGAGGATAATTTACATCTTGTTTTTAGGGTCTGCCTTCATGTCCTTAGCACTTACCCTATTTTCCCCCTTTTCGGCATTAATCAAAAACCCAGCCACAGATATGTTGAGCTTCATTTGATCATGAGCTAAGGTCTTCAACTCAGTGGAGCAATGGTCAACTTCATCCTCCAGCCTTTCCAGGGTTGCTCCAGCTGTTTGTCCAAAGTTCACAAATTGAGCTAACTTCTCATCAATTAGCACATTTATTTTCTCTTGTGTAGGGAAGTCCTCTGCCGCCTTCTTCAGGACCTCTCCCAGCTTGGCTCCCAGCTCCTCATGCTTTGCCTCAAATTCCATCATCTTCTGATTCCATAACCCCTCAACTTTCCCAATAAGGTCAGCTGAAAATGCCTCAACAGAGGACTTTAGGTTAATGGACACATTGTCAACTGAGTCCTTCAGGAATTGAGCTCTTGCTTCTTTTTCTCTCTGTTCCAGCTTCTTCAGACCTTCAAGTACCAACACACTTTGACCTTCTACTACATCCAGCACCATCTGCTGAGAGTCTTCAATCTTTAAGGTCAGGTTCTGAAGTGATTTGGTTGTGGACTCCATCATTTCATCCACGTGGTCTGAGAGGATGACCATCTCATCCACTTCTTCTTGCACAATCTCTTGTACATCCTTCAGTTGAGTTTGAAGAGAGGAAGACTTTCCTCTTGGAGTGAGTGAACAACATCATTCAGAGGAGTTAGGTTGATTTGGACTGGGGGAACTTCATCAGTTTGAACACCTGCATGATAAACAATGTTAGCTCTTTCCCTCTCAATCTCACAGCCTAAGTCTCATGTCACATCTACCTCCATAGCAACTCCCTCCTCCTCTCTCTTCTCACTTTTCTCATTCTCCTCTTTCTTTTCAACTAGATTTTTTCCAGCCAATTCATCCTTTACAGGAATGATTGCTCTAATTTCACCACTTACTACACCAGTAATTTCTACATCCTTTTTACCTCCCTCAGTTTTTTCAGTTTCTTTTTCAACTCCTTCGTTTCCAGATACCTCAGCTGACTCCTTAGTCACCACTGAGGGCTGTTGTGGGAGAACTTCAGTAGACACCTCTACTAAGCTCTCCTTTTGCAAATTTTGTGCCTCAGTATCTCTTGCCAAAGATACATCCTCGGCTACTTCACCATCACCTTGCTTAGGTGAAGTACCTTCTCCTTCTCTTATCTCTTGCACTTCTTTCTCTTTCTCCTCTTCTCCTCCTCCTACAGCTTTTACTCCTTCCCCTTCCCTTTCTTCCTCAGCTACAACCTCCTCTGGCTTCTCTTTCTCACCTCCATCAGCCTTCTCTAATTCATCTCCCTTTCTTGCCTCAGCTAATTTGTCCATAACCAGACTCTCAAATATCTTCTCATCACAGGGAAATCTGGTTTTGGTCATTCCAGCAAATTTCATCACCTCCATCTCCTCCTTCTTCCATTCATCAGAATTGCTGCCTCTGACAGCCATCAAAATCTCACCTAATCTTCTGTCTTTGAGTTGGACAAGGAGTCTCAGCCTCATAAACATTGCTTTTAGGGTGGGGTACCCATCAAGCTCAGGGTACTTAGACTCCAAAGAGTAGGCCACCTCATCCTTAAGAGTGTCCAAGAATGAGTACTCTTCTTCATCATCTGATGGGAGGGAAGGGGTAGATGATCTGAGATCATAGGGTTCCTCTGGGATGGACTCCAGGTGAGTTGGATGAGTTTCAGGAGGGTTTGGTTCAGATGAGGGTTGGGCTTGAGTTTCAGGAGGGGTTGGATTTTGTTCAGTGGGGGTTGAGAGGATGGGTTCAGAGGGGGTTGAGGATGCCTCAGCAGATGCCTCAGATGGGGTGGTATTTTGGGATCCACTTTCAGGATGTTGAGAGCCTTTAGTGGGAGTTTTAGCCATTTTGGAAATTTTCTTTGTTTTCATAAGCGTTCTGGGCTTGGTTTTTGGTTTGATGGGGGTAGGGGCAGGTACATCTGAGTCAGACTCAGTTGAGATCACATTAGGAGAAAAGTCAGGGTTACCTGATGAAGACTCATCAGTAGAGTTTGTGACTCTGACTTTCTTTGAGACACTCTCCTTCTCAGCCTCAGAAGACCTCATCTTCTCTTTCTTTGAGGCCTTCTCTGCCTTCTCCTCCTTGTGTAAGGCCATCTTATCACTTAGTTTGATGAGCCTCTTCTTCAATTTAGTTCTCTTCTCCGCAGCAGAACCAACTTCCACCTCCTCCTCTGCCGCTTCAGGGCTCTCTTTCTCTATGTTTAGCTTTCTGGCCTCTAGAGTTTTTCCAGACTTGAATAGAGTCTTCAGATTACTCCATTTCTTATCTTGTATCCAGTCTACTCCCACATCCACATTTTCTATTAGGTAGGAGATCTTGGTGGCAAAATTTAGCTTACTTGCCAATTGGGGAGTTTTGTCAGGCTGGAATTTTGAGTGTTCTTTATTCAGCGCTCTTAAGAAGAACATTTGCCAGTTGAAGCTCTTCTCCTTGCTCTCAACTATTGCCTTCATCAATTGCAACTTTGGCTTGCTTACTTGCTCTGTGCTCCCCTGGTTTCCCAGAATGCATTTCCCAACAATCTCACAGAGAACATTGTAAACTGGAAGAAGTAAACTTTTGTTCATTGTGGGACTGTATTTTACCCTTTTCTCCATGATGGTGTAGACCCAGTCCTCCTCCTTATCCAAGATACAGGTATCTGGATTTGGACCATCAGAGGGGAGATCAAATAATTCCTTTAAATCATCACCGCTGATCCGAATCTCCTTCCTGATCTTCTGGTGTTCAACAACTTCCATATCATCTCTCATCACCTTTTTCTTCCTTTGAAGGAATAGACATGACCTGATTCTTGAGTCAGAGTTGGATATATTGTAGAAGAACTCAAGAACCTGTCTATCGAAGCAGTTCTCAGGATGAACTGATAAGAATTTCTCTAATCCAGTAGCCTTGACCATCTCCAAGGCCTCTTTAATGTAAGCAAACTCCGGTCTTGATTCAATCTCTGGATTGTTGAAAAGAACTATCGGCTCATACCAGAAATTATCCTTGTTGGTAAGGAACCCTAGATTAATTTTGGCCATTTTTTAGTGTTTGAGAGAAGGGGATGCAGAGAAAATAGGGAATGATAGTAAGTGTTTGCTAGTGAGAGTGTTCGAAAAGGTTCTTAGACTGAAATTGGGATCTTTTATATGAGTGATGAACGGTGAGATTTAATCCCGCAATCAACGTCTGAGATTAATTTGAGTGAAAGGTCGTGGATAGTTGAAGGGGTTAGTGGGGAGTTTTTTAGAGATCTTTACGGTTAGAAAAGAACCGCCTAAAATGAGGGGTATGGATTAAAAGAGTTGGTAGCCGGAAGGTCACATCATCCGGCTTTTAGGGCGCGTGAGATAGGTAACTGTAAAAGTAATTCTGACTTGTACAACGCGCATTAAATGCTTGCCATACTAAAATCTCTTCGAAATAGTGTAAGAAAGATTTAATTTTCAGAAAGCTCATTAGCTATTTTTTATAAGAGTTTTATAATATAAAACTAAGAGATTTCAGATTTGAAAAAAATAGCAGAGTTAAAACTTTTGACCTCTACTGAGGTTGAACCTCTTCTGAGAATCTGAAGTTCTTCTGAGATCAGTGACTCCACTGAGATTGATCCTCTTCTGTGATGGAACCTCCACTGATTCGAAATCAACTCTTCTGAGATTGGCTCCTTCCTTCACTCTCCTGGATCTAGAAGTCCAAGCTCTACTGACAGTTCTTGAAACCTTACTTCAGCTAAAGGTTTTGTGAATATATCAGCCTTTTGTTTGTTAGTGTGTATCTTGAGCATTTTGATATCCTTCTTCTCCACATGATCTCTGATGAAATGATGCCTTATATCCACATGTTTGCATCTTGTGTGGAGAACTGGATTTTCTGAAATAGCAATTGCACTATTGTTATCACAGAAAATAGGGACTTCATTAGCAAAGATATTGTAATCTCTCAGTTGTTGTCTTAGCCAAAGAACTTGAGCACAACAACTTCCATCTGCCATGTATTCAGCTTCAGTAGTGCTTGTGGCTACTGAGTTTTGTTTCTTGGAAAACCAAGAGATCAGCTTACTTCCCAAGAATTGACAAGTGCCTGAGGTTGATTTCCTGTCAATTCTACATCCTCCATAGTCAGCATCTGAGTATCCTGTGAGTTCCAGATTGTCATCTGAGGGATACCATAATCCCATATTCACAGTACCCTTGAGATATTTAAGAATCCTCTTAGCAGCTTCCAGATGACTTTTCTTAGGATTTGCTTGATATCTTGCACATATCCCAACTGCAAAAGTGATATCAGGCCTGCTTGCTGTGAGATACAGTAGAGATCCAATTATAGCTCTGTAGTGAGTCTGGTCTACTGATTCACCATCTTCATCAGGTTCAATCTTGGTGTTGGAGTTGAGTGGAACTCTTGCAACTTTGCTGGTCTGGCATCCAAACTTGTTGATCAGCTCCCTTGTGTATTTGGCTTGGTTGATGAAAATTCCTTCAGGGGACTGCTTAACTTGAAGTCCTAGGAAGAAATTCATTTCTCCCATCATTGACATCTCAAACTTTCCTTTCATCAGCTGAGAGAACTTTTCACAGAGGACTTTGTTTGGACTACCAAATATGATATCATCCACATAGATTTGAACTAACAATGTGTCCTCTCCTTTTGTGATCCTGAAGAGAGTTCTTCTACTCTTCCTTTGATAAAGCAATGATCCAAAAGGAATTGTGACAAAGTATCATACCAAGCTCTTGGAGCCTATTTCAGTCCATATAGAGCTTTTCCCAGTCTATATACTGTGTGGCTTTCTTCAAAACCTGGGGGTTGCTCCACATAGACTTCTTCATTGAGTACTCCATCAAGAAAGCACTCTTAACATCCATCTGATACACCTTGAATTTCTTGTGAGCAGCATATGCAAGAAATAACCTTATTGCCTCCAATCTGGCCACTGGGGCAAAAGTTTCATCATAGTCAAAGCCTTCAACTTGAGAATAGCCCTTTGCAACTAGCCTGGCCTTGTTTCTGACTATCACATCATTTTCATCCTTCTTGTTCTTGAATACCCACTTGGTTCCTATCACATTGCAATGATATGGTCTGTCAACCAGCTCCCATACTTGATTTCTTGTAAATTGGTTGAGCTCTTCTTGCATGGCAATGATCCAATTTGAATCTTGAAGTGCTTCTCCAATGGAACCTGGTTCATGGTTAGATAAGAAACAACAAAACAAAGCATTTTCTCCATGAAAACTTCTAGTTTTGACTCCTGAGGTAGGATCACCTAGGATTTGCTCAACAGGGTGATCTGATAGCCATGTCCTCCTAGGCTGATGCCCTTCAGTAGAGTTTAACTCTTCTGAAGTTGAGTCACTAAATACAGGGATGAAATCAAATTCAGGAAATAAAATAGAGGGTTGAAGTCCTGAGTCATCATTCAAGGTGTTCTCATTCTCAATGGTAATCTCATTGGCTCCCCCTTGAATGATAGGTTCAGTGGATGTCTCAGCTGTGACCACATCTTCATTGACATCACTTACCTCTTGAATTGGGATAGTGTTCATCAGTTCAGTTGCTTGTTCAGGAGAGCTCTCAGGTGAGCTTTGAGAAGTGGTCTGACTTTGAGTGTCCTCTTTGAATTATTGATCATTGAAGTTATCCCAGGTTGGGATGTATGTATCAACACAATTCTCAGTATAGCCTTTAGACTTGATACTCAGTCTAGTTAGTCTTTGGCTTATCACTTCCTTATTCTCCTTACTCCTGGACTCAAAAGTAGATTCATCAAAGACCACATGAGGTGTTTCTTCCATAACAAGAGTTCTACAATTGTAAACTCTGAAGGCTCTACTGATTTGGGAATATCCTACGAAAATTCCTTCATCAGCTTTGCTATCAAAAGCTTTCAGTTGAGTTTTCTCATTGTTGTGAATGAAACACTTGCAACCAAAGATATGGAAGTAAGATACCTATGGTTTTCTGCCATTCCATAATTCATATGGAGTTTTTCCTTGATGCTTGGTTACCATGGATCTATTTTGAGTGTGGCAGGCAGTATTAATAGCTTCAGCCCAAAATCTTTTAGGAACTTGAGGTTCTGCAAGCATTGTTCTTGCTGCCTCCTTGAGAGTCCTATTTCTTCTTTCAGCTACTCTATTTTGTTGTGGAGTTCTTGCAGCTGAGGTTTCATGTGCAATGCCTAATTCTTTGCAGAAGTCAGATATAATAGAGTTAATGAATTCAGTGCCCTTATCTGATCTTATCTTTACAATGTTCAGGCTCTTTTCATTGCTAACTTTCTTCAGGAGCTCTGGCAGTCTCAGTTGAGTCTCATTCTTGCTTGCTAGGAATACCACCCAAGTGTACCTGGAGAAATCATCAATAACAAAAAGTGTATATTTTCTTCCATTGATACTTACAGGGGTTACTGGACCAAAGAGATCCATATGTAACAGTTGAAGTACTCTGTCAGTAGAGGTTGCAACTTTGCTTTTGAAAGATGCTTTCACTTGCTTTCCCTCCTGACAGGCTTTACAGATATGTTCTCTGTTGTATACTTCGTTTGGCATTCCCTCCACCAGTCCATGTCTTGCTATTCTGTTCATCATCTTGAAGTTCAGATGACTTAGTATTTTGTGCCACAGCCAATTAGTATCAGTTGAGCTTTTTGCAATAAGACATACATTTGGTGTGCAAGACTTCCAATTTGCAAGATAGACATTTCCTTTCCTTGACCCGGTCAGTAGAACCTGTTGTGAAGATATGTTCTTGACACAACACAGGTTACAAGAAAATTCAACACTGTATCCTTTATCACAAAACTGACTTATGGACAAAAGATTATGCTTAAGTCCACTAACGTAGGATACATTGCTTACTCTTACTGAGCCAATTATTAAAGTACCATAACCTTTAGTAGCTCCTTGTGAATTATCACCAAAGGTGACTTGTGGACCTTCTTTCTCAACAAACTCTGACATGAGATCTTTGTTGCCAGTCATGTGCCTGGAACATCCACTGTCCAAGTACCAGACTGGAGATTTGAGAGCTTCTCCTTTGTTGAGGTCCACTGAACCCTGCAATCACAATCAAGTTTTAGGTACCCATTTGGTGTTGGGTCCTACCAGGTTAGCTGTACCTTTCGGAATCCAAATTTGCCTTACATTTCTAATCACTTTAGAGTGACTAATTTATCTTCCATAAACATCTACATAGATTGTTATCTCCCTAGGTGCCTTGGGAGTAAACTTTCTATGGGTGTCAGTCTTTGAAGGAACAGGAACCTTCTTTACATTCTTTCTTTTAGGCTTGGGTGCACCTGGCCTGAGTTTTTGTTGATAAGGGTATGAAGGGTCTTTTCCTTTAGGCACAAAAGGAATAGGTCTTCTGTATGAGTCATTCCTTGAGGAATGCTCATGCCTGGGTGCTTTCAACTGAGGTTGCTTTATCTGAGAAGACCTCGGCTGATAGTACCTCTGCTGAGGTCTATTATGATTAGTCAACTGAGCCTTTCCATTAGGTTTTAGCTGCATTTGACTTCTCTTTTGATGGACCTCAGCTGGTCTTTTACCTTTATCTAAAGTCTGTGGTTGAAAGGTCACAGACTTAACAAAAACTCTCTTTGTGCCACTTGAAGAAGCAACACTCAGAGGACCTTCTGAAGGTTTTGGAATATAACCTATCCCACACTTGTTATTAGGATTGTTTTGAAAGTTTTGAATATCCTCTATGGCAAGAGAGGGTTTGTTAAGAGCATCAATCCTTTTTAACAAGGTCTCTTCAGATTTTTGTAAGACATCAATTTTCAGGAGAGAATCCTTTACTTGGCTTACCAATTTTAAATTTTCTTCAGTTAACTTTATCTTAGATTCAGTAAGATCCTTTATCAGTTGATCTTTGCCATTTCATTGACTTTTGAGGGTTTCTACCTCTTTTGTCAATTCAATGGTGGATTGAGCTGAGTTAAGATCTGCCTGATTCCCAGATTCAATTAACTAGGAGTTTTCACTCAGGAGATTTTTGTTTTCATCTTGGAGACAAAAACTTGCTTCTTGCAACTTGAGAAATTAATCATCAATTGTTCCAAAGCGAAATGAAGATTGAGTTCCTCAGTTGACTCTGAGCTTAGCTCAGGTGTGTGTTCTAGAGAAATGGATGGTTTAGACTGTACCTCTGGTTCTTCTCTTGCCATGAGGCACATGTCATCATCACTACTGTCTGAGAACAGTCCATCAGATGACTCCAAATCTTCATCAACATCCTCAGCCACCATGGTTTTCCTTTCTCCATATCTTCTGTCTCTTTTGGCTTGCCTTTCCTTTCTTTTCTTGGTGCTCAGTTGAGGACAATCATATTAAAAGTGTCCAATCTTCTTACATTGAAAACATCTGTTGGCATCATCATTCTTTTCCTCAGTAGACTCTCTAGTCTTTGATGATGAACCTTCAGCTCTGGTATAGTTCTTGTATTCTTTCTTCTTTTCCAACTCAGTTGAGCTTTTCTCTCCTTCTCTGGTGTCTTTTTGTGGATAACTTCTCCCTTCCCTGTTATCCCTGTAAAATCTCTTATACCTGCCAAAACGGTTGTTAAGTTTTTCAAGCCTTCTAGCCTTTAGGCTTAGTTCCTCTTGCATCTCAGTCTTGCTCTGATATTTGCTTGCCTTTGTAATCTTTTGTGGCTTTGAGGATTTTGGCTCAGTCTCGTTAGCTTTGAAGGTAACACCTTTCTCAGCTGAGGTCTCATCAGGAGCCCTTTTCCTGTTCAGATCAAATTCATAAGCCTTAAGTTCAGAGAATACCTGTTGCATAGACATGCTAGATAAGTCCTTGGTATTCTGCATCATTACAGAGTATACATCCCATCTTGAGGTTAAACCTCTCAGGATTTTTAAGGCAACTTCTCTTTTGGTATAGACTTTTCCTAGAGAGTTTATCTCATTCATGATGTCAGTGAACCTCCTATCAAGCTGGTCAATGGTCTCAGTGGGCTCCATGGTGAACTGCCCATACTTTCAAACAGCTACAGAAAGCTTGTTTTCCTTTATCTTGTTATTAGGATTGATCTGAAAATTTTGAATCTCCTCTATTGCAAGAGAGGGTTTGTTAAGAGCATCAATCCTTTTTAACAAGGTCTCTTCAGATTTATGTAAGACATCAATTTTCAGGAGAGAATCCTTTATCTGGCATACCAGTTTTAAATTTTCTTCAGTTAACTTTATCTTAGATTCAGTAAGATCTTTTATCAGTTGATCTTTGCCATTTCCTTGACTCTTGAGGGTTTCCACCTCTTTTGTCAACTCAATGGTAGACTGAGCTGAGTTAAGGTCTGCCTGATTCCCAGACTTAATTAACTTAGAGTTTTCTCTCAGGAGATTTTTGTTTTCATCTTGAAGACAAAAACTTGCTTCTTTCAACCTTGAGAAATCAATCATCAATTGTTCCAAAGCGGACTGAAGATTGAGTTCATCAGTTGACTCTGAGCTTAGCTCAGGTGAGTGCTCTAGAGAAATGGATGGTTTAGATTGTACCTCTGGTTCTTCTCTTGCCATGAGACACATGTCATCTTCACTGCTGTCTAAGAACAGTCCATCAGATGACTCCAGATCTTCATCCACATCCTCAGCCACCATGGCTTTCCTCTCTCCATATCTCATGTCTCTCTTGGCTTGCCTTTCTTTCCCCTCCTTTGTGCTCAGTTGAGGACAATCATATTGAAAATGTCCAACCTTCTTGCACTGGAAGCATCTATTGGCATCATCATTCTTTTCCTCAGTAGACTTCTTGGTCTTTGATGATGATCCTTCACCTCTGTTATAGTTCTTGTAATCTTTTCTCTTTTCCAGCTCAGTTGAGCTTTTCTCTCCTTCTCTGGTGTCTTTCTGTGGATAACTTTTTCCTTCTATGTTATCCCTGTAAAATCTTTTATACTTGCCAAAACGACTGTTAAGTTTCTCAAACCTTCTAGCCATCAGGCTGAGTTCTACTTGCATCTCAGCTTTGCTTTGAGACTTGCTTGCCTTTGTACTCTTCTGAGGCTTTGGGGATTTAGGCTCAGTCTCCTTAGCTTTGAAGGCAACTCCCTTCTCAGCTGAGGTCTCATCAGGAGCCATTTTCCTGTTAAGATCAAACTCATAAGCCTTAAGTTCAGAGAATACCTGTTGCATAGACATGCTGGATAGATCCTTGGTATTCTGCATCATTACAGAGTACACATCCCATCTTGAGGTTAGACCTCTCAGGATTTTTAAGGCAACTTCTCTTTTGGTATAGACTTTTCCCAGAGAGTTTATTTCATTCATGATGTCAGTGAACCTCCCATCAAGCTGGTCAATGGTCTCAATGGGCTCCATTGTGAACTGCTCATATTTTTGAACTGCTACTGAAAGCTTGTTCTCCTTTATCTTGTCAGTTCCTTCACACATAAGAGCAAGAGTGTCCCAAAGTTCCTTTGCAGTCTTGTAGTGGATCACTCTTCCCATTACAGAATCTGGAATGGTGGTGTAGAGAATATTCATGGCTATGAAGTTGAGGTTGTTTCTCCTCCTCTCATCTGCAGTGAAGTTATCTTCATCCTTGGGCCATTCTTCTCTTGGATCTGCAATATTCTCAGATGTGGTTCTAGGGTTAGGTGTCATAAAAATAAATGGACCTTTAGTAATAACCCTTAAAATTTCATCATGCACACAGGCAAGATGAGCTCTCATTCTGATCTTCCAGAAATCATAATTTTCCACTGAGAATTGTGGAAGCTTGTGATGGGACATATGGTTCAAAGGATTAACTCCCATATTGTTCTCTGCTGGTGGTGCTACCCTAGCTGCATTGTCAGCCATAATAACTAAACAAGTTTATCAATAAGATCAATTCATATGACCTGATAGAAAATACCTTTAAGCACAAGGTATACTTAGAACAATGGTCTTTTGAACCACTGCTCTGATACCAATTGTTGGTCCCGAAACGAGTAAACAGGTGTATGGGGGGAATACACCTGTAGTTACAAATTAAAACTTCTTGAAAACTTATCAGGTGACTTCAGAGAGTAACTCGTCAGTGGACTTCTAGTCTGCTGAGAATTACTTGTGAAAGCTTACTGAGATAATACCTCCACTGAAAGCTCAAGACTTTCAGTTGAACTACTATCTAATTAGCTTTCAACTGCGGATTAGTGAGCCCTTTACAAAACTCGTTTTACTTGATAAACTTTGAGTGGATAACACACACGTAGGAAATAGCAGAATGTAAGTACACAAGATATAAAGTGGTTCAGAGATGAATCTCCTACGTCCACTGTCCTGATTAAACAGGAGAATTCCTATCACTTGTAATTCCTTGTGTTATAGTGCCAAGGTGCACTGATCAATTAATCCTATCTTAGGATAATTGATCACTAGGATAATTTCAGGTCCTAGTTCCCAAAACAAACCAGCTTTCATACTGATGCAAATAATCAGCTTACTAACACCACTTAACTCTAACTCTCAACCTAACAACTGAGTAGGGTTTTGAGTAGGGTTTGGTTCCAACTGTTGTGAGATAATCCTTATAGTGTAGCTCAGGGCTCAGGATGGATTATCTTTTTCTAAGGTTTGGATATAGCTTTTAAGCTTGGTTACAGAAGGTTTATTATGCTCTCTACTGATTTAAAACACTTGGAAAACAAACATAATTTTGAGTGCTTCTTGAAGGTTATGAATGTAGAGATAGCTTTAATCTTGTGAGTTTCCTGTGCATAGAAATGAGCACGTCCTTCTGTATTTATAGGCTTCCTTGAAAATCTTCCCGTTGGATTTAAATCTTCTCAAGTAAGTCTTCTTGTATCTGATTGGTTCAAACAGCTCTATTTGAAGCTTTAAGTCTTGTCAAGAAACGGCTGAAAGACCATGCTTGTTCACCTAACTTTCTGTAGATTGCTAGGGAAAGACTTTTTGTACTTGTCAGTCTGGGGCAGGTTGGCTGTCAGTAAAGTACACTGACGTGCCATCTTCTCATTGGACCTTCAGTCTGCTTGCCCAGATTCTTGTCTTGCTTTAAGGTGGAACTCCTCTGAGAGAACCTTCTTATTCCTTCATTTATTGTAAGCTTCACTGAAATTCATTTTGCCTTGTTCCAACCAGATTAACTAACAGCTTTTAATGTGTTTAGCATTTAATGAGCTTTGTTAGTTCTCATCAGTGGACCTTGGTCCTCTCCTGATGGTTTTAGTCTTAGTGAGAATGCACTTAGAAAACATTCAAGACTTAGACTACTTTCTCAGATCACTTGTCTTCAGCGGACTTCGTCTTCAGCAGACCTTGTCTTCAGCGGACTTCATTCTTCAATACACTCTAGAAATTTCTAACTGCACTCCAGTTCTTAACATTTAGAACTGTTAAACTAAATTCTAACTCTACTGAATATTTTACTTACAAATAACTTAGGAGGAACATTTTGGCATCTTAATCAAAACTTAAGTCTATACAATTTCCCAACAATAATATTTACTACAGTGTTATAAATCGAATTCTTTTGAACCGAGCTAGCGTGTTTGGGAATTTGTTTGACCTTTATCCTAGGGTTTAATGCTTCTACCAAATTAAATTTAGATCGTACCTAGACTGTTTGGTTAGAAAGGTTCATTGAAGAGCTTCTTTCAATAGAATAATTTTAAGGGATAAAACCGGTGAACAAAACTTGTTGTTTATCGAGGGTCATTAATCCGTGGGAAAAGTTGAGCGAATAATACGTTTGATTAGCATAGTCAAGACCAAGTGGTGAATGGACTGCGAATTGAAATACTCTTAATTTATTGAATTTTATTTCGTACCTATTTATTATTTTTATTTTTAATTTATTTTTTTTATCATGTAATTTTAATATTAATTTATTGATTTAGTAGTTTTAGAAAATCAATCCAAAGCCCCCCTGATTTGTTTGTCCCATTAATTATTTCAAAAGACATAATTTTAATTTGCAGTCGACTGAATGGAAGCTCAAACTTGTGAGAAGTTACCATCGCAGCATGAAGTTAATCCAAGTAACGTGAACACTGTCACGTTGAGTGTAAAACTGCTGGAAGAGGTTAGAAAGCCTATTTCGTCAACTCCAGTTGATGAAAAAGAAGAGAAAAATTCGGAACAGACCGACACTGGGCTACCCAGTGTGGAGCAGAATCCGAAAATCAGTGATGAAAAGGTTAGTGCTTCAGTTCTCAAGTCCTATTATGCTAATATTTTTCCTTTTCCTTCCAAGTTGGAACCACCAGTAATGGAGAAATATTCTGAAAATGGTGTTGAAGTCCTCTCAGACGATGTTGGTGTTGTGAACTTTGTTCAAAAAGTTCAAACTACGCAAATAAAATCTGCATCCCCCAATGCCAAGGCATCTGGAGTGAAACATGAGATGGATGAAATTTATGTACCTTTATTTGAGCCGATAAAATAAATTTTGGGATATGTTATGTTTTTTGAAAGGTGTGCATGAGTGTTTTTTCAGAATGTTGTCAAAGGTGTTGAAACAAATACGACAACATACACAGCGGAAGAGTTTGAAAAATAGAATATAAAATTTGCAAATGGAATATCAAAATTTTATCATAGATTATTATTGAATAATTTATGATGCCACATGGTGAAACTTCACTATAACGTGTAGTGATACAAAGACAAAGTAAAAACCAACTATAGGAATTTACATCAAGATTATATACCCTAGGTATACAATCAAAAACCTATAATTCTAAGAGTGTAAACCAAAGAACCTACTCAAAGGTCGAACTAAAATACTTCTAGAATTACAAATGAGAGAACCGAAATAACTACACTTGTTATATGTAAAATAGGTATGTCGAACTCTTCACTTGATAGTGTCTCATGCTTACGGTATTTATAGAATTCGATCCTTGCATGTGAACACAAAAATCATGGTTTTCCATAATGTAAAAACCGTCCAACACTAAGTCTCCATGAACTTGATAACCGCGCATGTTATAGCTTCAAATAACTCACTCTAAACTGCAACCGATTGACCTGGTAACTGCCACGTCTTCATTCTGCATGTTTAGACATTAAAGACAACATTACAACATTCGAAGTTAGTGTTAGGAGAAAGGGAAAATTCTGATGTTGCGGGAAATATTGTAACATTCTTGACAACATTGACCTAACATCAACAATCTCTCCCAATTTGGCATTTTGACTACAACACAACTGATGTTATAAACATGCAGTAAAATGTGTTTAAGTATGTACACAACTAAACATCAAAGAAAATATATTTAATTGTTAAACCAAATCAAGTAACCAAAAATCTAAACAAAACAAAGTACAAACTGAGTACTTTGGACAAAAACATCACAAGGACTAAACAAACTAGAGTGTTCCCAAAATAATCTAAACAAAAACATCAACAATTCAGACTAACAATTTATAGACTAAACTATGAAAGAAGAATATAAACTAAATAGCAATAGAGCATTTGAATCTCAGAATTGAATATGTGAAGAAGAGAGAGGATTGGACTGATCTTTCATAAGTCAGCTGCATCTTCATAGTCTGTACGAACTCCCCCTATCTTCATTCTTCCTTGAATTCTAAGCTCTTTCTTGGTCTCCACCTAGATCACCATAGAGTGTTTCTAGGTCTTCATCATCATCTTTTTCGGCAATAGGTTCAACAATTGGAACATCAACATCTTCATCAGCAGGAACTTCTTCAATTTGTACACTACTGGTACTGGCACCATCATCAATTTTAACTCCCCCTGAGTTCAAACCACCATCATCAGAAGCATCTACATCAGGTCATACTCCCCCTGTTGGAGTAGAAAGCAGCAACTCCCAGAAAGCCTTCTGGTTCTTCATATCTTGAATTATTGACTGCGTGTTTGTAATGGTTGTCTGCAAGGTCTCAATTTATTCAGTAATATAATTTGGAGTTAAAGAAATTGATTTGATTGTAGCATTATGAGGAATGTTGGCAGAAGTATTGCCAACATTCTCAGCGGCATTAGCGGTTTCCTGAGTATCCTGTTCTTGATGTTCTTCAGCTGGTTCGTGATAAGGTAAATCAATGACTCTTGGCCCTATGAGTAGGACACTGGAGATTCCAAAGCTAGTTGTGAATCCACTGATAGTTTCTTCTCTTGGATTCCTTTCAAAAATTTTGTTTTCAAGCATCTTGTATATCAGACTTGGATAGGGAAGCAATCCTTTTCCAGTAAAATCACCAGTATAAGACAATACATTATTAAAGATTGTTTGCCCTGGATTGAATTTCTTCAACTGTCCAATCTTGTACATTAAGATGGCTTGTTCTTTGGTTAGAACAGTAGTATAGGAAGATGGCAACCAGTTGTACACACATAGTTTATGAAGAACAGAATACAGACTGGTTAACTTAGAACTACTCAATCTATTTTCCCAAACCATAATCTGCCCACCAGTTAAGACTTTGATAACCTCATTCATGTCATCAACTGGTTCTTCAATCATAGAGCTAGTTCTCAGGAATAAATTGATCGACTTGGGTGTAAACCTGAGTTTAGCTCCTCTAAACCAAACAGTACAATAATGCTTAGAATTTGTTTTACCCAAACTTTCTCTCAGATTTGCATAAAATTCATAAATCCATTCCAAAATATAGGGTGTAGCAAATTCAAGAGCATGCAACAGTGATCTTTCCCTAAAATATTCAACTAAATTATGCTCTCTAAAGTCAGTCATTTTGACTACCTTTTCTCCCACAAGTATCCTAGTGCGAATTTTCCTATACTTATCACTTTTCAAATCATTATATTCTTCTTCTTCACTAGAAGTGTGATCAGATAGTACCTTTGCACTGGAATCAGAATCACTTGGAGAGGGATCACTGGATTCAGGTTCAGAGTTCTTCTCTTCTTCTTCTTTCTCCTTTCTGGTTCAGATTCTTCAGATGTTGCCATAGGTGATGGCACATCTTCGGCAACAACATGTTCTCTTTCAGCAATAGTTGGCATAGGAACAATTTTCTTTTTGGCCTTACTTCTCTTTCTTACTTGTGCAATGGGCACATTCATCTCGGAATCAGAATCTGGCACTTGAGTGGGTCCAGATTACACTTCTTCTGTTTCAGCTACATTAGGACCTGTAGCTGTTTTTTCATCACCAAGTAGTATTTTAGGATGTTAAGTCTTCAGTTTCAGAACTTGATATGTGGCAGCAATTTGTTCAAATGGTGTTCCTAAACCGAAGTTTATGGAGATAGGATTAAGGTCAAGATAGTCAACCACATTTATAGTAGGTTGAACAGAGGATGAAGGTACATCAGTTGTGTCCTTCATAGAAATAGGATTTGGAATCGAAGATGAAGGATTGACATTTTGTGGGATTGGTATTTTGAAAGAACCGACAGTAATCGAAGGGGATGTTGGCGGAGAGGCGCCAACATTAGCAACAACATTCTGGGAATCGGTTTTCGAGGCCATTGATGCTAGTACTTTGAGAGGATTCTCAGATGTGGAAAAAGATGCAGGAAATTTGGGGGAATGAGGAGAAGATGGAAGGTCTCTTCGAGATGACATTTTAACCTGCAAAAGAATTGAAAATTTTGATTAAAAAATTAATGAATAAAAATATTCAGTAATTTTACACATATACGCATCTCATAGGCTGAAGAAGATGATACTAAATAATATTGTGAGTGACACTTGAGTATTCTATCAAAAATACCTTCAGGGATTCATAAAACAAGATTCGAAATAAGCTTATAAGTACTTAGAACTAACACTGAATTAAGAGATCTTATATAGAAGAAAAAATGGAAGTTATAACATATGCCCCACTTTGTATCGTGCATTATGTGGTGGCTTTTGAGAACCTCCCCCATAAACTATTCGAACGTGGTGTGAGAATTTTTGTGATATAAAATATGAAAAAGAAATATATATATATATATATATATTACCCACGATTTTTTATTTATGCTAAGACCGAATTTGAATAAATACTGTAGAATATTCTCAATATATTCCCTAAATATTTATCATATTCAAAAATCAATTAATTCATATAAATCAAAAAGTAATTCGAATTCTCAGAATATTATTATTTTTGTTAGAACACGTATCTCAACATTTCAATAACACAATCGACATTAGATTGTTTTATCAATCAAGCAATTTTATCACAAGATTTCACATTGATCCACCTTTTGAAAAGAGAACATCGTAGTTGCGAGCTCCGTGCCCCATAGTTACTCAGTGAATTTATAAACAAATTGATACATTTTAATCTCCTTTTTAAAAGAGTACATCGTAGTAGCGAGCTTCGTGTTCCATAGTTACTCAGTGATCAAAGTATCTTATTTGTGATATTTTTTTTTAAACTTCAATACACAATTATATGTGACAACAAAAATAATCTCATTTTCAAATTCAAACAACCATCAATTGGTACGAATCATCAAGAATTAAATAGAACAAATACTTAGAAAAATTTTACTGAGATTTTTCTAATGTTGTGAATAATGTTGAAACATACTTCACAACACAGTACTAATTTATTCAGACAGCATAAGCCAAGAGATTTTCTGAGTGAAGAAAACCTCTCAAAATCAAGAGCTTTAGTGAATATATCTACAAGTTGTTTTTCAGTGGAGATATATTCTAATTTCACTATTTCTTTTTCAACAAGATCCCTAATAAAATGATGTCTTATACTTATATGTTTTATCAAAGAATGTTGTAAAGGATTCTTTGATATATTGATAGCACTTGTATTATCACAATATATAGTTAGTATATCACTGTTCAAACCATAGTCATAAAACATTTTCTTTAGCCAAAGTAATTGAGTACAACCACTTCCTGCTGCAATGTATTCAGATTCAGCAGTGGATTGAGAAACACAGTTCTGTTTCCTACTGTGCCATGAGATAAGATTGTTTCCCATATAGAAACACCCTCCACTTGTACTCGTCCTGTCATCACTGGCCCAATCTGCATCACTATAACCGATTAATGTACAATTAGTGTCCTTACCATACCAGATTCCTAGATCACAAGTTCCTGCAACATATTTAATGATCATTTTTACAGCATTCAGGTGTGATTCTTTAGGATTAGCCTGATATCTAGCACACAAACATACACTAAACATGATGTCTGGTCTACTTGAGGTTAAATAAAGTAAACTGCCTATCATAGATCTATATAGAGTTGGATCAACACATTATCCTGAATTGTCTTTACACAGCTTTTGTGTTGAACCTATATGAGTTCTCATTGGTTTTGCAATTTCATGTCCAAACCTCTTAACAAGATTCTTTGTATACTTGCTTTGTGAAAAGAAAACACCTTATTTGTCTTGTTTAATCTGAAGACCTAAGAAAAAATTTAAGTCTCCAACCATTGACATTTCAAAAGTGGTTATCATTTCTTTTACAAAAAGATCAAACATTTTATCACTTGTAGAACCAAACACAATATCATCAACATAGATTTGGGCAATCATGATGTTATTCTCAGTGTGTTTGATAAATAAGGTTCTATCTGCCTCACCTCTAATGAAACCAAAATTAACAAGGAAATCTATCAACCTTCCATACCAAGCTCTAGGAGCTTCTTTGAGACCATATAAAGCTTTGTTTAATTTATACACATAGTCTGAAAAGTCAGGATTTTAAAATCCTTTAGGTTGTTCCACATAGGCTTCTTCAATCAAAATTCCATTTAGAAAAGCAGCTTTAACATCCATTTTATGTAAACTTAATATCCAGAAAACAAGTAATGGCAAGTAGTAGTCTTATAGATTCAATTCTAGCAACTGGAGCAAATGTTTCATCAAAATCAATTCCTTCTACTTGAGTGTATCCTTGAGCTACTAATCTAGCTTTATTTCTAACAATATTACCAGATTCATCATTTTTATTTTTGAAAATCCATTTAGTCCCTATAACATTTGTATGTTCTGGCCTAGGTACTAAAGTCCAAACATTATTCCTCTCAAACTGATTTAATTCCTCATGCATGGCATTAATCCAGTTCTCATCTTTCAAAGCTTCAATAACAATTTTAGGCTCAATTAGGGAAAGATAACACTCATAACTTACCTTGTTGCAGATGGAAGACATACAAATAGTTCTTACCAAATTGCTTACAATACCCATTCTTCTTCTTGTCTAAACACCATAATGTTTTTCTCCAATGATTAGTTATGCAGGATGATCTTTAATTATCCTGGTAGATGGAACTTTGTTGTACTCAAGTGAATTCCCAGGACATTCTGATTTTTCAAATGTTGTTTTAGTTGTTGGAACATTTTGAACAACATCGTTACTCTGACCAGAATCTGAAGAGTTCACTGGTACATCAATAAGCCCAGTAACATCATCCTTAATGGTTGGACCTGCAAGACTAGCCTTATCATCAAAACCCACATTAATAGATTCTTGCACAGTATCAGTCCTTAAATTATAGATTCTGTATGTTTTGCTATTTCTAGAGTAACCAAGAAAAAAATCCTTTATAACTTTTTTAATCGAACTTGTGCAACTGTTCTCTATCATTTAGAATATAACAAACACAACCAAACACATGAAAATACTTAACATTTGGGTTTTTGTTATTTAGTAATTCGTAAGAAGTTTTTGTGGTTCCTGATCTCAAACAGACTCTGTTAGAAATGTGACATGCAGTGTTAAGAGCTTCAGCCCAAAATCTTTTTGAAATATACTTTGATACTAGCATGACTCTAGCCATCTCTTGTAGAGTTCTATTCTTTCTTTTAACAACACCATATTGCTGTGGGGTTTTAGGTGAGGAAAATTCTTTTAGAATACCTTTGTCTTCACAAAATTTTGTAAAGTCACTATTTTCAAATTCTCTTCCATGATCAGACCTAATTTTCTTGATCTTTGAATTGAAAACATTTTTAAATTTCTTATACAGATTTTTAAACACGGAAAAGGTTTCAGATTTTTCCTTAAGAAATTCAATCCAAGTGTAACACACTTTTGATTTATTCAGCTGTAATCTAGGAAGTCCATTTACATCACCTGTCTTAATCAATTTCAATATATTCTAGTAATGTGTATGCCCAAGTTTTTGATGCCACAGAAAACTCTCATCAGTTTTTACATTGTTACACATTTTTGGGGTATCAATAACATAGCAATTTTCCACAGACCTATGACCAACCATCAGATATTCACCTTTTTCATTTTTCACATAGCATGAATTCTTATCAAAGTCTACATGTAGGTCATCATCACATAATTGACTTATACTAATCAAATTAGCAATCAATCCATCAACATGCAATATATTTGTCAGTTTTGGGAATCCTGGAACATTTAAAGTACCCTTACCAATTACTGCACTACGAGTACCACCTCCAAAAATCACATGACCATCGACATCTAATCTATAGTCAGTTAAAAAATCAATATTGTCAGTCATATGTCTGGAACTACCACTGTCAAAATACCAAGAATCGGGTGCATGAGCTTTTAATGAAGTATACACAACATTACAACTTTTAGACTTACTGACCCAATTAGTTTTTGAAAAATGTTCTTTTAAATGAGGTGACAAATTTGGTGACACAGATTTAGCATTCAAATCTGTTTTCAATTTCCAACAGTAAGGTTTGATGTGTCCTTTTTTATAGCAGTAATGACATAGAAAATCACTTGATTTTTTAAATAATTTATTTGCAGAGTCAAGAGTGTTAATTATAGAATTTGCTCCTAATTTTACAAATTTAACAGGTTCATTACTAGCTTTAGACTTTTCAGAAGAACCAACATAACCAAGACCTTTTCTACCAAAATTACCAAGTACCAAGGCATTGTCCAGAATTTCAGCGCCTCTGGTAAATTTTTTAAAGTTCAAGGCTAAACCTCTAAGCTCTTCTTTCAGCTTTTCAAGCTCCATGTCCTTCCTTGTGAGAATTACTTCGAGCTTGGTTAAGGAATCTCTTAAATCAGCATTTTCTAAAGTCATTAACTTAAGAATCTGTGACATGTGATTCAATCTCCTTAATGTAATCTTGACATAGGATACAACCAGTTTTATCCAGTGAGGAAGTACCTGTCTCCACAAAAGAACTTGTAAAACAGCTCACATCTGAACTGTTATTACCAGATGTTTTGACTAATGATGAAACATTTGTGTTAACATCTGTATAATAGTCATCCAGATGGACATCAAGAGTATCATCATATACAAATCTAGCAAAAAAAGCACATTCTTCATTTTTCTCAGACTCATTTTCATCTTCTAATTCATCACTCAAAGTAGCATTAAAGTTCAGTTTCTTTCTTAGCAAGGTGTTGGCACATTCATTTGCATAGTGACCAAAACCAGTACAAGCATCGCATCTTACTAACTTTCTATACTCAGGATCATACCTAGGTTTACTACTACTACCTGATCTTTTGTTTTGATTAAATCTATTTCTTCTTTCAGGCATTTGTTGATTATTGTTAATTTCTACTTTTGGATGAATATTGCCTTTTAACCTATTAGCCATGTTCTTTAAAAAAGATTTAAACTGATTTGTTAGAAAAGCAATGTCCTCAGAATTGTCATCACATAAATCAACACATTCAGAATCAGAATCAACTTCAGTTACGAATGAAGGTTTTTCAATTTTTTAAGAAGTTTCACCCTTGAAAAGAGATACCTTTTTATCAGACGAAACATTCTTTTGATCAAGATTCATTTCATAGGTTTTTAGAATACTTATCAATTCATTTTAACTCATGGTGTCAGTATCCTTAGCTTCTTCTATAGCACATATTTTAGCATTAAAACATTTTGGAACAGTTCTTAGAATTTTATGAACTAACCTGGTATTCGAAATTGGATCACCTAGAGAGTGAGATTCATTACCAATCTCAAAAAGTCTCTCGTTGTAGGCCGAGATAGTTTCATCTTCTCTCATCTTGAGGTTTTCAAACTTGGTGCCTAGCATTCATAGTTTTGTTCTACGAACACTCCCAGATCCTTCACAATGCTCTTGCAAACGATCCCAAGCATCCTTTGCAGATATACAATTCAAAATTAGTTTAAACATAGATACATCAACTGATGTAAAAATGGCGTTCAAAGCTTTTGAATTGTAGCTGGCCAAGGTTACTTCATCATTAGTCCAATCCAGTTCACGTTTGACTCGTGCTTCGTTATCTTCATCGGATGGAGTTCTGGGTGGAGTCCATCCTGAAAGTATACTCCTCCATGCTCGTTCATCAAGGGATTTAATATACATTCGCATCTTTAGTTTCCAATATGCATAATTCGATCCATCTAGAATCGAAGGTTTTAAAGTGGGGGTGAGTGGATATTCCATTGCAAACGAAATTTACACACTTAAAGACACAGGATCTAACTAAGTATATCTAGTTATGGCTCTGGTTCCAATTGAAGGGTGTGCGTGAGTGTTTTTCCAGAATGTTGTCAAAGGTGTTGAAACAAATACGACAACATACACAGCGGAACACTTTGAAAAACAGAATATAAAATTTGCAAATGGGATATCAAAATTTTATCATAGATTATTATTGAATAATCTATGATGCCTCATGGCGAAACTTCACTATAACGTGTAGTGATACAAAGACAAAGTAAAAACCAACTATAGGAATTTACATCAAGATTGTATACACTAGGTATACAATCAAAAGCCTATAATCCTAAGAGTGTAAACCAAAGAACCTACTCAAAGGTCGAACTAAAACACTTCTAGAATTACAAAGGAGAGAACCGAAATAACTACACTTGTTATATGTAAAATAGGTATCTCGAACTCTTCACTTGATAGTGTCTCATGCGTACGGTATTTATAGATATTGATCCTTGTATGTGAACATAAAAATCATGGTTTCCCATGATGTAAAAACAGTCCAACACTAAGTCTCCATGATCTTGATAACCGCTCATGTTGTAGCTTCAAATAACTCACTCTAAACTGCAACCGATTGACCTGGTAACCGCCACATCTTCGTTTTTCATATTTAGACATTAAAGATAACATTGCAACATTCGAAGTTAGTGTTAGGAGAAAGGGCCAATTCTGATATTGCGGGAAATGTTGTAACAGTCTTGACAACATTGACCTAACATCAATATTTTTAATGGAGTTCCTCATCAACTACCGAAGGCTAACTAGGAATGAGAAGATCATGATGGGGGGGAAGCACTGTTCATCAGAAAATACTACCTTTTGACCGAAAGGATTACTTTACTCCTATAACGTGGAGAAATTGAGGTTGGTCGTCGAGCTAAAAGACGTTAAACAAAAGCACTCTACGGGAGGCAGCCCGTATTATTTTTTAATTTTTGTAATTTTTATTTTGTCGTTGTCTTCTTCATAGATTTCTTCATGTTTTTTCTATAGTCTCTTGAATTCTTAAGGATGACGGTCACCCCAGCCAGCGAGCACTCAACTCAACCCAGGTGACTTTTTTCCATTTCTTACACATCCTCCTTGTTTTTCTTTGATATTTTGTTGTTTCTTGAGGTCAAGCAACATATTAAGTGTGAGGGTGATGTTAACTTTTTGCTTTGCAAGACATGAGTATATAGGGTTTTTAGTTATTAGTTTACTTGTTGCATTTGATATTATTGTATTGTGGTAGTCGTGATAGTCGAGTTTTGTGTACTGTTAGTTTGAGTAATATGGAATGACAAAAGAGTCACGTACGATTGATTTTTGTGTTTATTTCTTTGGAATTATGGTCGTATTACCGAATTTTAGTGATAGATTTGGATGAAAATGCACAAGATTTGAAGCCAAAAACCCATTTTGTGAGCTTTTGAGCCTAGGAGCAATACATCGTATATATGCTCAGTTTTTCTAGTTGTGTGGTCAATCTCAGTGTGATTATTCTAGAACTTGCTCTCTTATGCATTTCCAGACTGTATTTGTGAACTCATACATTAAAGTGATAAAGACATCTAGGACTACCCCTTTTGGCTTATATGTTCCTACCCTATTACATTTATCTTTAGAAGCCAAATTGAGCCTGCGCCTTTTATTTGATCAAGCACACTATTTAGTCATTATCCGTATTTTATTGAAAACTCATCCGTTTGCACCCTTGGTTGAGATTTGATTGTGAATTATATGTTGGAGTTATACGTGAAAGTATGCTTTTACTTTGTATAACTCGTGTATCAAACACTCATTTTATGAGAATAATTCTTTTATCGCATTTGCTTTAGTTATGATTGAGTGTTGAATTTCTATTGCAAACCGTTCAATATATGGTACTAGTTACATTGTAGTTAATGTGGTGATACCCGATCACGGAAGACAACATTAACAGTTTACTTGTAACTAAACATACATTTTCACGACCTAGGTGGAATTGAACAATCCGTCTTAAAAGGTCGATGTGTAAGGCTCAGATTGGTATGTCTTGATTAAGAGATTGCACTAGCACATTTAGTATGTGTTGAAGAGGACCTACAGCGAGGATAAATTCTTCTGTTCTGAAATGTGAAGAATTAGACCTCAGTGGTTGTTGATTTCTTAATCTCCGTCACTTAAATAGGACCGTGTGTGCTTAATGGTTACTGCTTTGATTCATGTTGGGTGAGAATCATTGTGACTTCGAACTTTGTGTCTTGGGCAGTAATATTAATCATACGACGGTTGCTAAGATTTAATACGGAGAAACGCGTGCGAGTACGGCTCGTGTGATTAGTCCCCTTGGTGGGCTCAGAAGTTTTATCGTACCAAATCTTGCAAGTGAAGAATTAGTTTCTTCGGTACAGATAATAATGTTGAGCTGTCTTTACTCCAAGGTGAAATATATTAATTAATTTAGAGCTATTCAGAAGCTTAATTAATTAATGGACTTGATAATCTTAAACGCGGGAAATAATAACCGGGAGCCCATATTATCGTAATATGGATTAAGATGGATAGTGCAATATTAATTTATTAGTGGTAATAATTAATATTAATGGATTGAATTATATTGGGGCTCAATATTGAAATTCAGAAGTCCATTAGGAGATCCAATCTTAATTCTCCTTAAAGGCCCCTCAAGTAGCCCATTAAGTAGCCCAATAATGATAAGGTGATTAAAATAAAAAGAAAATATATTGCTGATTTTTCTTTGTTGAATTCGAAAATTAGGAATTAAGAAGGAAAAAGATTTTGTTGATTTTCTTAGAAAGATATTATGGAGGATAAGTATTCTTGGAATACAAGATTATCTCATATATTCAAGAAGATCCAAATCTTGTGATTTACTTCTTAAAATTTTCGAAAACTTCAAGTTTATAAGGTGAGTGAGATTTTTGTGGAATATTTTATTTGGAGAAAAGAATATATGAGATATATTCAAGATTTCTTAGAGTCTTAGAAAAGATTTTCTCCAAGGCCCAATATCACTTAAATTTTTGGCCATCACCATTATAAATAGGGGTGATTATTCCATCCCCAAGTACATAATTCCATGTGTTGGAAAAATCAAGAGCATATATATTTTTCTTTTTCCTTAGTTATTTAAATTGTTCGATAGCATCTCCCACCGGTGATTGAACAAGGCGAAAAGGGAAATACTTGAGAAGGCTTTTGGGTTGATAAAGCGAGATCGTAATCGTCCCGTTTATTCAAAGGCCAAGTCTACAAGAGGTACGTAAGTCACATAAATTTTTGTTTATTCCGCCTAGATTTTATGTGAATTATTTCAACATGCATGATGTTAAATTGGTTGTTGGAATTATTATTCGAATTAATTAGGATTAATTCATGCTAGTAATAATTGTATTTAAATTCGTATTTAAATTTCATCCCGAATAGATTCCGGGCACCCCTATTTCCCCAACAACTGGTATCAGAGCCACGGTTTCGGGCTCTGATCTTTAAATTGGAATTTAAATTGTTAAACATTAAATTGATATTGGATAGTAGAATTGCTAGATCTTTTTTGCAGGTATCCAATTGTCATGGTTTTAATGTTGTTTTTTTCATGCGTGTGAATTAAGAGTTTTTAATTCGATTCGTTCGAATTCGTTTTTCTCGTGAGAAAATCCACGAGTAGATTAGTTGTTTTTATTTTGATTCGATCATTGTAATAGACTAGTCTAGATCTAGTATTTTTTTTTTGTAAAATAAATTGTAACCGGATCGTGACGAAGAACGAAGAATTAAAAACGGCGTACCTGGATGATGCATGCGTGTGCGGCGCATGCATGGATGTAAAATCGTGCATGGGGTGAAGAAAATGAGAACGAACGTCGAAACCCAGCGCACGACCCGCGCGCGACGGGTTTCCGCGCGCGCCTCGGGCGCGGCCTGCAGCGCCTCGGCGCGAGGTCTGCAGCACCTCGCGTGCAGCGCTTCGGCGCGCCTCAGCACGCAGCGCCTCGGCTGCTCGGCCGAGAGGCGCGCGGGCCAACTCCGTGGGCCGACGCGCGCCGTATCTCGGGCCGTGGAATTTTTCGGTTCTCCTTTTTCTTTCGTGTGATTTTAAATGTCGTCCCGAACCCCAAACGATGCTGTTTTTGATGATGTGTTGTTGTTCGAGTGGGAGCGTGTCGAGACGAACGTCGGAAAGCAACAAGGATGATTTTTCGCATCAAGACGTGAAGTAATTAAACCGTGACAATTGGATTTGAGTGCTCCAATGTGTTTAATTTTGTTTTGATGGATGTTTGATTTCGTGCACTTATTATTATTTGTTAATATGTGTTTGCATGAATTTAATTGTCCAAGAAAAACCTTACTTTCGAAAATCACTAAGTATGTTTATCTAATCGCAATTTTATTCCGGATATTAAAATTGGATTAATTTGGCCTCCATAATTTATTTATTTGTGAAGTTCTTTTGGAATACATTTCCCCCTCGGATCGGCCAAAAGAACGGATTTCACATGAATAAATTCTGAAAGGATGATTGTGGATTATTACTAGTGGCGGTATTGACCCTCACCCCGAGTGGCTTGCTCAAAGCGAAATAATAATCCTGTATTTAATTATGGTTATTACTTAGGCATAGGAAATTAATATTAACTTACTCCCCTCGGAGTCCCTGTCAATTTCTATGTGGTCAAAGTGGGAGCCAACTATTAATTTTGAATTAAGGATTTGTAACGTTTAAGTTTGTGATCCACTTGAATGTATTTAAATGTATAGACCACCCCTCGTGGCGCATTTAAATTGTTTCGAGATGTTGGCTGATGCATGATTATATTGTTTTAAGGTTTCAATATAATTGATGTGATCGAATTATGTGATAATTTCGTATTTTTCTAGATATTGATATGAATGTATGTTTTATTCTCAGTTCATCATGTCGCAACCTTTTAATCCACTGTTTAGTATACTTAAAGATAACAAACTTGTTGGTGAGAACTATGTTGATTGAAAACGTAACCTTGATATTGTCCTAACCGCTCAACACCATAAATGGGTACTTACTACTCCTAAACCCCAAGAGCCTGCCGAAGATGCGAGCAAGTCGGTCAAGAAAGAGCATAAGAGTTGGTTTGACTCCGATGAGATGGCTAGGTGTACTATTCTGGCTTTAATGTCAGATGTGTTGCAACACCAACACCAACACATGGAGACCGCCTCTGAGATAATGCTCAATCTTGAAGCGATGTTTAAACATCAGAACCATGCAGCTAGGCAAATTACCATGCGAAAGATGCTTTCGTTGAAGATGGTGGAAGGTACGCCCGTAAGGGATCACGTTATCGAGATGATGGGTTATCTCATTAAGTTGGAAGTACTTGGTGCGGAATTTGACCTCCCTACTAAGGTCGATTTCGTTCTCCATTCTCTGCCGAAGAGCTTTGAGCAGTTTCAGTTGAACTATCAAATGAATGACCGGGCAAATAGTTTGCCCGAGCTCTTGCAAGCTTTGGTATCGGCGGAGACTCTAATGGATCACCAAACCGTTGCTATGATGGCAAACGGTCCGTCTTCTTCTTCGGGTCCCAAGGGAGGGAAGAAGAGGAAGAGGACGAAAGGCCAGACCCAAGCAAATACAACCGTTGCGAAACCCAAGGCAAAGGGAGAAGGAGGTGGAAAGAAAGCTGCTAAGGGTAAGTGATTCAATTGTGGTGAGAAGGGACATTGGAGGGCGACCTGTTCTAAGCCTAAGAAGGCGGGAAAGAAAGGTAAGTCTCATGCTTTAGTCGTTGAAACATATGTTGCGGCGTATGCTGCCCATGTTTGGGTAGTGAATATCGGGGCAACTGATCATATTTGTTTCACTCTTCAGGGGTTCCAGCTAACCCGGCGACTTAGCAAGAATGAGATCACCATCACTTTGGGCGATGCTACGAGGGTGGCAGCCGAAGCAGTGGGAGTCGTGCACCTATCTTTTGAAGATAGAGTTTTAATTTTAAGAGATGTTTTATACGTTCCGAACTTTAGGAAGAATTTAATTTCGGTTTCTAAGTTGTTTTTTGATGGATATTCAGTTACTTTTAATAAAGTTGTTACTGTTTCTTTTAAGAATGATATTATCTGTCATGGAACGTTGGTAAACAATCTCTATACGATTAAGTGTGCACACCACTCAAATAATGAATCTAATAACACGTTGATCATTTCAAGTAATAAAAGAAAGCGTTCTTCGGAGATGAACAAAACACTTCTATGGCATCTTAGACTAGGTCATATTAATCTAAAGCGGATAGAGAGATTTGTGAAAGATGGATCCTTGGAATCGCTCCAAGTCGAGCCGTTTCCAACTTGTGAATCTTGTTTAGAGGGTAAGATGACCAAGAGGGCATTTGGAGCCAAGCGGAATAGAGCCACAGAAGTGTTAGAACTCGTTCATACCGATGTGTGTGGTCCAATGACAATCAAAGCGAGAATGGGTTATGAGTATTTCGTCACCTTCATTGACGATTACTCGAGATTTGGGTACATTTAACTTATGAGGCATAAGTCTGAAACTTTTGATAAGTTCAAGGAGTTTAAGGCCGAAGCCGAGAAATATAGGGTAAAGAGTATCAAGTTTCTACGATCAGATCGTGGAGGCGAATACCTCAGCGATGAATTCTTGAACTACTTATCGGACGAAGGGATCGTATCCCAGTTAACCGCACCGGGAACCCCTCAACAGAACGGTGTGGCGGAACGAAGAAACCGGACTCTTTTAGAGATGGTCAGATCCATGATGAGTTATTCGGATTTACCCAAGTCGTTTTGGGGTAATTCCTTGGAAACGGCGGCTTACATTCTAAACTTGGTGCCATCCAAATCGGTTCCTAAAACCCCAATGGAATTGTGGACCGGGCGCAAGCCCAGTCTAAGACATTTGCGGATTTGGGGTTGTCCGGCATACGTGCTAGACAAGAAAGCCGGTAAGTTGGATCCACGTTCGGAATTAAGGCTGTTTATAGGATACCCTGCGGGAACGAAAGGGTGTATGTTCTATAGTCCCAAGGATCAAAAGACCGTGATAAGTACACACTTTAAATTCTTGGAGGAAGACTATATGAACAATCGGAAACCTAAAAGTGAAATTACCTTAGAAGAATTGAGAGGTCAAACCTCGATACCAAGTATACAAGATGATGTCCACACGTCACATCTTCACAACCAGAACCCCGTCGTAGAGGGAGGGTTCCTAGGCAACCCGAGAGATTCATGGGGATAGGAGAATCTTCGAATTTGGTTCCCGGTGTTGAATCGGACCCATGGACGTACGACGAGGCAATCCAAGATAAAGACGCGGAGTCGTGGCAAATGGCAATGGAAGCCGAGATGGGTTCGATGGATCATAATCAAGTGTGGGAGTTGGTCGAGCCACCCAATGGGGTAGAACCCATTGGATGTAAGTGGGTATACAAGAGGAAAAGAGGACCGGACGGAAGGGTTGAAACCTTCAAAGTGAGGCTTGTGGCCAAAGGGTATACTCAGAAAGAAGGGATCGATTATGAGGAAACCTTTTCGCCTGTAGCTATGCTTAAGTCCATCCGTATTCTCTTGTTGATCGCTGCACACCTAGATTACGAGATCTGGCAAATGGATGTCAAGAAGCCTTTCCTTAACGGAAGTCTTGACGGGATAGATATCTATATGCAACAGCCCAAAGGTTTCATTGAAAAAGGCCAAGAGAATCTCGTATGCAAGCTTAAGAGATCCATTTATGGACTTAAGCAAGCATCGCGTACTTGGAACCAGTGTTTTGATCAAGTGATTAAGTCTTATGGGTTTGATCAAAACGAGTTCGAAAGTTGTGTGTATAAGAAGCGTGACGGAACTGCGGTGGTATTCTTAGTATTATACGTAGACGATATTCTGCTCATTGGAAACAATGTAAAGGGATTGTCAGACGTAATGGTATGGCTGTCAAAACAATTTGATATGAAGGACTTAGGGGAAGCCTGCCACATCCTTGGGATCAAGATCACTCGCGATCGCAAAAAGAGGATATTGGGCTTATCTCAAGCTTCATACATTGACACTGTTTTGAAGTGTTTCAGCATGCAAGATTCCAAGAAAGGTTTTGTACCTTTTAGACACGGAATCCATCTATCGAAAGAAATAAGACCTAAGACGCAAGCGGAGATAGATGACATGAAAAGTGTTCCGTACGCTTCGGCCGTAGGAAGCCTTATGTATGCAATGCTGTGTACGAGACCGGATATCTGCTTTGTCGTGGGCATGGTGGCAAGATATCAAAGTAGTCCCGGGAAAGACCATTGGACTGCCGTAAAGTGCATCTTGAGGTATCTGAAAAGAACTCGTGAGCGGATGCTGATTTACCAGTCAGATAGTCTTGTTCCCGTGGGATACACGGACTCGGATTTCCAATCAGACATAGACTCAAGAAAGTCAACCTCGGGTAGTGTGTTTTGCATGGGAGGAGGAGCCATTTCATGGAGAAGCATTAAGCAGAAATGCATCGCCGATTCGACCATGGAAGCCAAGTATGTAGCTGCTTGTGAAGCAGCGAAAGAGGCAGTTTGGCTCAAGAACTTCTTAGTGGACTTGGACGTTGTTCCGAATTTGCCCGACAAGATAACTGTCTTTTGTGACAATGTCGGAGCAGTTGCAAATTCAAAGGAACCGAGAGCCCACAAGGCCAGCAAACACATAGAAAGAAAATACCATCTTATACGAGAAATCGTTAAGAGAGGAGATATAGAGGTGGCAAAGATAGCGTCGGGTGACAACCTAGCGGATCCATTCACAAAGGGTCTGCCTCAGAGTACATTCGAGAGACATGTGGATGGAATGGGAGTCAAGACTATTGCCAATCTGCTTTAAGTATAAGTGGGAGGAATTATTAGGTTAGTGTAGGTTGACATGAGATGTCACGTAGAGCTACTACACTAAGACATGTGTGATGTATACTAAAAGCAGACTTTAAGTATAAGTGGGAGATTGTTGGAGTTATACGTGAAAGTATGCTTTTACTTTGTATAACTCGTGTATCAGACACTCGTTTTATGAGAATAATTATTTTATCGCATTTGCTTTAGTTATGATTGAATGTTGAATTTCTATTGCAAACCGTTCAATATATGGTACTAGTTACATTGTAGTTAATTGTAACTAAACGTACATTTATTTGTAACTAAACGTACATTTATCGACCTAGGTGGAATTGAACAATCCGCCGTGAAAGGTCGATGTGTAAGGCTCAGATTGGTCTGTCTTGACTAAGAGATTGCACTAGCACATTTAGTATGTGTTGAAGAGGACCTACAGCGAGGATAAATTCTTCTGTTCTGAAATGTGAAGAATTAGACCTCAGTGGTTGTTGATTTCTTAATCTCCGTCACTTAAATAGGACCGTGTGTGCTTAATGGTTACTGCTTTGATTCATGTTGGGTGAGAATCATTGTGACTTCGAACTTTGTGTCTTGGGCAGTAATATTAATCATACGACGGTTGCTAAGATTTAATACGGAGAAACGTGTGCGAGTACGGCTCGTGTGATTAGTCCCCTTGGTGGGCTCAGAAGTTTTATCGTACCAAATCTTGCAAGTGAAGAATTAGTTTCTTCGGTACGGATAATAATGTTGAGCTGTCTTTACTCCAAGGTGAAATATATTAATTAATTTAGAGCTATTCAGAAGCTTAATTAATTAATGGACTTGATAATCTTAAACGCGGGAAATAATAACCGGGAGCCCATATTATCGTAATATGGATTAAGATGGATAGTGCAATATTAATTTATTAGTGGTAATAATTAATATTAATGGATTGAATTATATTGGGGCTCAATATTGAAATTCAGAAGTCCATTAGGAGGTCCAATCTTAATTCTCCTTAAAGGCCCCTCAAGTAGCCCATTAAGTAGCCCAATAATGATAAGGTGATTAAAATAAAAAGAAAATATATTGCTGATTTTTCTTTGTTGAATTCGAAAATTAGGAATTAAGAAGGAAAAAGATTTTGTTGATTTTCTTGGAAAGATATTATGGAGGATAAGTATTCTTGGAATACAAGATTATCTCATATATTCAAGAAGATCCAAATCTTGTGATTTACTTCTTAAAATTTTCGAAAACTTCAAGTTTATAAGGTGAGTGAGATTTTTGTGGAATATTTTATTTTGGAGAAAAGAATATATGAGATATATTCAAGATTTCTTAGAGTCTTAGAAAAAAATTTCTCCAAGGCCCAATATCACTTAAATTTTCGGCCATCACCATTATAAATAGGGGTGATTATTTCATCCCTAAGTACATAATTCCATGTGTTGGAAAAATCAAGAGCATATATATTTTTTTTTTCCTTAGTTATTTAAATTGTTCGATAGCATCTCCCACCGGTGATTGAACAAGGCGAAAAGGGAAATACTTGAGAAGGCTTTTGGGTTGATAAAGCGAGATCGTAATCGTCCCGTTTATTCAAAGGCCAAGTCTACAAGAGGTACGTAAGTCACATAAATTCTTGTTTATTCCGCCTAGATTTTATGTGAATTATTTCAACATGCATGATGTTAAATTGGTTGTTGGAATTATTATTTGAATTAATTAGGATTAATTCATGCTAGTAATAATTGTATTTAAATTAGTATTTAAATTTCATCCCGAATAGATTCCGGGCACCCCTATTTCCCCAACATTATATGCATGGCAACTTGGATCTTGTGATGAAATGGTGATGTTGTGAAGGTGGAAAGTGGTGTTGAAACAAAATGTTGAAAAAAGAAAAAGAATTCCAGCAAAAAAAAAGAGAAAAAAGAAGAAAAGAAAGGCTGGAAGAAGAAAAAAAAGGGTTAAAAAATGAGAGATTTGAATTTTCTTACTATGGAGAATTGTGACTTGGGATAATGAGTTGTTAATGCAAAGAAGGGAGATGATCGGTGTATTTTTTTAGGTGTGTTATGCATCTATTTCACAATTGATCTTGACTAGCAGACCTCATATTTTCCCTTTTATTTTACCCATACCCCAAGCCACGTTACAACCAATGATAAGACCTTTTGATTTTACACGAGTTTCACTTTTTTTAGTGGTGAAGATTTGATTTGCGAGCAAGCATATGGTAATAGCACATTAGATTTGACATGAGTGTTTTTGATGTCCTTTATATACACACTTGAGCGAAAAGAGGGGTATCCATTGTGAGGGTATTGAATCTTTGTGCATTTGAGTCTAATGAAGTTGTTAGAAGTTGGTGAGATGTCCTATTTTCTTTTATCACACTTGAGTCATGATCACTTATTCTCTCTTGATCTTGTTATTGTCTTGAACTCTTAAGTGTATAAGACTTGATTCATTTTGCTTTGGTTTATTTGATTGCTTAAGGACAAGCAAGGATTTAAGTGTGGGGGAATTTGATAAGTCATAATTATTGAATAATTTGTGTGCTTTAATTGGTTGTTTTATAACAATAATTTTATATTTTACTCGTAATTGTTCGACTTATGTTATTATGGTCTCAATGCATTAATTTTATATTTTTCTATGAATTTCAAGGTATTTTGGAACATTTTGAGTGAGAGGAGAAAAATTATTGCGATAGATACAGATTAGCAATGAAGAAGAGATTTAAATCATGTGAAGCGTCTCGAAACCAGAATCGTAACAAAAAAATAATTGAGTCAATCGGAATTTGCGAGCTCAAGATATGGACAAAACAAAATTGGCGGACAGCAGCCCAATTACTTTCGCGAATTTGGGCGAGAATCAGGCCTAATTAACAGCCCACTTTCAATATGATTCAAGGCCCATAAGTTGATTATTAAAAAACAGCCCTTACTTAAGTCGGCAGAATGATCACTTGAGGCTCAACTAATCTGAAGCCCATTGTTGGTCCCGGTACAAGACTGAGTGATACGTGTATGGGGGGGAATACACGTATACAAATTTTTCCTTAACTTAAACCTCATTGAGTCCCCTTACTCAGAGTGATGAAGAACACAGGGTAGATAACAAACCTACTAATTGCACTGAGCCGGTCAGTTGGCAAACTTTCTACTTATGTTCAGTGCGGAATGTGTGAGCCCTGAAAGTTTATAGTCTTGTTTAGTTTGCTTTCTGAAAACTTGTTTATCTTTTTATGAAGTCGTGATTAGAAGGACAATGCTCTCAGTTTAATGATCGGGTTGATTGGTTCAAGCCTGATTAAAGATGCAATGAATGACTTAATCAAATAAGCAGTTAAGAACAAATATCAAAGCAGTAAGAACACAGGGAAGTTAACGTGGTTCAGAGACTCAAGCTCCTACGTCCACGGTCCTGATTTAACAGGAGATTCTACTAAGGATTGACTTGTTTTTAACGTGCCAAGGTGCACCAAGATCAGCTTCACTTACTGACCCTTACTTCCTCCTTCTAACACACTAACTTCCACCAACAAACCTGACTAGAGGGTTTTGGTTTCAGTTTGGATTCCAACTAGGTTGTGATTATCCTTACAAGGCAAACCTATGCTAAGGATTGGATAATCACTCTAAGCTTAAGATAATTCTAGTACGCTCAGTGGAATACAGAATAACTCTCTAACTAAGAAACACTTGGGAAATTTAAGGTATTTCGAGTGCTTCTTTGAATGCTGAATGCTTTGTGTGCTGAGAGTTTGAGTAATTTCTTGGCTTCGAAATTTCCCATAACCTTGCTTGGGTCCAAGGTCTTCTGTATTTATAGGCAACTTTGAAAACTATCCGTTGGAGGAGATAGCCTTCTAGGTTGTCTTCTCGTAGGATTGTTCAACGGATTTAATCTCTATGCAGCATCCATCCTTGCATGTATTTGGTAAGATGCATTAAATGCGTGCCCGTTGAATTGTGCAGGGATGTCAGGTTCAAGTCAGTGTCCGTACATGACTTGGCGCTCTCTGATTGGTCCACGTCGTCAGGTAGGTGAGAATGTCATAACTCATTCTTCAGTTCAGTCTTGTCTTTACTGAGTTCAGGCTTGTCCTCATCTACGTACATTTCCCAACGCTGACATTCCTTTTAACTTGCTTGGATCCTACTCCAAGTCTTCACTCAAATACTCAGTGCCGTCATGTTCCCTTCAGGCTTAGTTTAGCAAAGATCTCAGGATCATGCTCTTCATCTTGACATTTACTCAGTCAGCTTAGAAGAACTATCATAAGCTCAGGATGGTGCTCTTGTGTCTTCAGGCTTCAGTCTTGATTGTCATCAATGAGTACTTCTCTCATTGAGTACATGTGAATGTAAAATAAATTAACTTACAAACCTAACCAAGACTAGCCTAACTACTAAGGCAACTCATCTTTTCAGGGGCTTTGGGATCTAATCAAAACTGATATTGTCCCAACACCCATATATTAATTCCTTACTTTGAAAATTCAAGAATCATATGATGGTATTTATTTGAGCCCTAGCATCCACCAGATATTACCTCACGTACGCAGCCACCATTCATATTACAATGTTGAGACGCGGCCAAGAAGGACTACGGATGTGAGCAACCGTCGAAGAAGAAGATGATTTCTATGAAGATTTCCACACCCACTTCTAGTTAGCTTTGCTTTATTTCAATTCCAGGGATTTCTAAACTTGTGTTTTGATGATTGCTAATTGAACTCTATTTTAATCGTAAGATTTTTTACACAGATTATTCATATCATCTATTTTTACGGTTTAATTGCTTGAGTAGTTAATTTAGCTTGATCACCTAGGTTAATTATTTTGTGCATGTTTGCTAGTTCATATATTATAATCTGTAATTGTTGCGATTATATGATAATTGGTAGCAACTAGTAATATTTAGTAGGGTGTTATAAATTGAATTCTTTTGAAACGAGCTAGTGTATTTGGGCATTTGTTTGACCCTTATCCTAGGGTTTTATGCTTCTACCAAATTAAATTTAGATCATATCTAGACTGTTTGGTTAGAAAGGTCCATTGAAGAATTTGTTTCAATAGAATAATATTAAGGGTTAAAATTGGTGAACAAAACTTGTTGTTTATCGAGGATCATTAATCCGTGGGAAAAGTTGAGCGAATAATATGTTTGATTAGCATAGTCAAGACCAAGTGGTGAGTGAATTGCGAATTGGAATAGTCTTAATTTATTGAATTTTATTTCGTACATATTTATTATTTTAATATTACTTTATTGCTTTAGTAGTTTTAGAAAATCAATTCAAACTCCCCCATGATTTGTTTGTCCCATTAATTATTTCAAGAGGTATAATTTTAATTTATATGTTCCCCGTGGATCGACCCCTTGCTTGCCACTACTACGAGTTAGTAGAGTAATTGAGGGTTATTTATTTATTGTAATTTGACACGCCTCGACAGCGCGATCCATTTATCAAAAGCAAATTGGACCATTTAAGAACAACCCGGTTCTTGAAATTAATGAAGGAACTTCTCCGATCAATGGAAAACAACTTACATTCTTGCTTAAATTTGGTGGTGAGAATGATATTATCGACCATTTGACAACCTTCTTCACCAACACATCGCTTGAAATGGTTGAATTTCATCGCGAGCGTGGTGCATGATTGAGGTTGAGCTCCAATAACGTCCGCACTATATAATTTGGGGTTTTGAGCTCCTTCTCAAATATATTATATATGTTGGCCCTATTTTGAATTTTAAATTGGTTCAGGGAAGTGGTTAGAGCTGTGAAGTGACAGAATGTTATGGTGAGGTAGAGGCAAGGATGAAAATATCGGTATTGGTGGAAATATCATGTTGGGATATTTAGTTTTGATGATTTTCCAAAACTACTTGTAATAGGGAATGAGCAGTCAGGATTGTGTCTTATAAGATTCAGGTTAGGCTAGTCTATTTTCAGTTTACAGGTATTCAGTTGAGGGGGAACTCAGCTGTCTCGGAACCTAAGAAGTCAGAGCTATCCTAGAGCAAACAGACTGGAGCATCAAGTCAGAACCCTGAAGACCGTCCTGAAGGAAGTCCCACTGAGTATAAACCTAACTTTCTAAGCTGGTCAGTGAACTACTCAGTAAATAGCATGATCATGAGGATCATTGTTGTGCCTAGTAGATCCTGAAGGAGTCAGGCTACTGAGGAATGAGAGGCTGACAATTTGTCTTATGTCAACTCTCCTGAGTGGACTTTAGTCCACTAAGTAGACTTAAAGTCCAATGAAGAAAGTCTACTGAGAAGACTTAAAGTCCAATGAAGAAAGTCCACTGAGAAGACTTAAAGTCCAATGAAGGAAGTCTACTGAGTAGACTTCAAGTCCAATGAAAGTTTCTAAGAGGACTTCAAGTCTACTGAAGAAAGTCCACTGAGAAGACTTAAAGTCCAATGAAGAAAATCCACTGAGAAGACTTAAAGTCCAATTAAGGAAATCTACTGAGTAGACTTCAAGTCCAATTAAAGTTCCTAAGAGGACTTTAAGTCTATTGAAGAAAGTCCACTGAGAAGACTTAAAGTCCAGTGAAGAAAGTCCACTGGGAAGACTTAAAGTCCAATAAAGGAAGTCTACTGAGTAGACTTCAAGTCCAATGAAAGTTCCTAAGAGGACTTCAAGCCTACTGAAGAAAAGTATCCTGAGAGGATTTCAAGTCAGCTGAAGATAAGTCGCCTGAAGTCAGGACTACCCTGATCAAGTACCCTGAATAAAAGAGCCGTTGGACTCAGTCCACGTGGACCAATCAAGACAAGGCAGCGAATCTGACAAAAGCTGACAAGGCCGTACTTCACTGAAAATGAGAATTTCACTCCAGAGATAGTCTGGATTTGAATGTTACTCTCTCCAACGGTAACATTCAAATCCACACTATAAATACAAACTCAAGCTGCATTTAGAAGAGTGGAGCAGATGTGAGAGAGAGTGCAAGTTCAATGGAGGCATAAGGAGGCACCATCTCCATCAAGAACACTAACACTGAGTTCTACATAGTCATATTTGAGTGTTCTAGTTTGTATACTCGAGCCTATCATATATATCCTAAGCTTAGAGAGATTTTTCCAATCCTAGCTTTTAGGCTAAAACCATGTAAGGGAAAATCTCACCTAGTTGGAGAAAGCAACACCAAACCCAAACTCTTTCCCGAGTGTTAGAGTTAGTGGTTGAAGTTAGGTGTGGAGAGGCAGTCCCTGAGAGAAGAGGGATGTGAGGCCAGTTCGAGAGGCAGCTCCGCGGAGGGGTGTGAGTCCAGTTGAGAGTGCACCTTGACACGTTAAAAACAAGCTAATCCTTAGTGGATTATCCTGTTCAATCAGGTTAGTTGATGTAGGAGCTTGAGCCTCTGAACCACTTTACATTGTTGTGTTATTTATTGCTTTACTGATTTGCTTAAGCACTGCACTGACCACTCATTTACAAAGCATTTCAGTGCATTCCAGTGTTTAAAAAAAATCCTAAATTCCCAAATGCAAATGTTTTCACGGGACCATCATATCGGTACTTTAAATTTACGGGTATATCGATGGAAAATCGATATCGAATATCGATATCGGTAAAAAATAAAAAATTGACAGAAATTTTATTAAAATGATGGAAATTTAACATGAAAGTTTAGGATATATTGCAACTAACTTTAATATATATATGTTTAACTAAAACTAAAAAAAATGAATTATTTATAGCAAATATATCAATAACAAAATATTTAAGCAGTCAATAATTGTTCATAATAATTTAATACAATATAAATAATACAATTAAGCATAAAGAAATATTTTTCTTGCAAGATTATTGAATAAATGGTGGTTTAGTAACTAAATCTTCTCAAAATCTAAAATAATATTCATGGACAACAAACGAAGAAGAGATTAATTTATTTCCCGATTTTTTACCGATTTTTTCCGATTTTTACAGATATTTCGTCGACATTTCCTCGAAATTTCTGGATATTTGGTAAATTTTGAACTACAGCTAATCGATATCGACATCGATATCGATATTTCACGACATTTACCGATATTTCCCGATATTTTACCGATATTTTGGAAAAAATCTCGTTTTGGTGGATATCCATATCGAAACTTCCCAAAACCCAAAATATCGTGAAATTTTCGTTCTTGGGTAGGAGATGGTAGTTGAGATGGAGAGTTGGGAAAGTTTGAGAGAGAAGGGGGAAGGTGATGCAAATGTAGGGGATAAGGTAAAGTGCAAACGTAGGGGATAAGGTAAAGTGAGATCCACATATTAAAACTACAAAATGTATAACTTTGCAATTAAATGTAGACTTTTGTTATGTAGAAAAAATGGTAGGGATTTTTATAATTAAAAATAGGGACAAAATCTTTTTTACCCTTAATTTAACATACAAACTCTTTTTTACCAAACAATTTATAAAAACTCTTTTTTACCCATTTTACTAGATGAAATGTCTCATATACCCTTTAGTTTCTATTCCTACTTTCTCATTCCTTTTCCTATTCCCACTCCTATTCCTACTCCTATTCCTTTCCATAATATTATTCCTATAAATAATATTATATCAATTCCAAAAATAAAAAAAATTAGAAATATAATATTATATTAATTCCAAAAAGAAATAAATTTAGAAATATAATATTATATAATTTTACCATTGATAAGGAAAATAATTTTTTCAATATATATGTTTAGAAATAAATATTAGTTATTAATATTTTTATGAAATATAATATTATTTTTATTATAATAAAATAAAATATTTTTCGTGTTATTATAAACACCGATAAAAAACACTTTATATTATTAATATTAATTAATAAATTGATATTGTCCATTTTTTTTATTGAATTTCAACAAGTATTCTTGAAATATCGGAGAACTGGCGGAGATTTACTAAAACTACATTCTCAAACATAAATTCGTGACGGAGTCGGGTCGAAACCACTTTTTAAGTCGTTTTACACTAGAAAAGACGAAAAAAATTAATTTAAGTGATATTCAAATATTTAATTTCTAATAAGTTTCAACAAATACTATTGAAAGGTCGGAGTAAGGTTGGAGACATGACAGAGATTTGCTAAAATGGAACTTTCATTCAAATTTTTGAGACGGAGCTGTGTCGGAATCGATTTTTAGGTTGTTTTACCCTAGGAACGACTAAAATGATACATGAATTTGAGTTAAATCTATATTTTAAATTTTAATCGAGTTTTAACAAGTACTCTAGAAGCGTCGGAGCATGGTAGGAGATAATACGGAGATTTGCTAAAATGATATTTTCAATCATAATTTTGTGACGGAGCTGCGTCAGATTCGTTTTTTTTTATCATTTTACCTTATGAACGACGAAAAAGATAAATGGATTGAGTGACATGAACTATTTAAAATTTATATAGCTTTGAAAAGTACTATTGAAAGGTCGGAGCATGGTTGGAGACAGGACGGAGATTTGCTAAAATGGAATTTTCATTCAAATTTTTGCGACGGAGCTGTGCCAGAATCGATTTTTAGGACGGTTTACCCTAGAAATGACTAAACAAATTCATGAATTTGAGTGACGTCTATTTTTCAAATTTTAATCAAGGTTTAACTAGTAATCTACAAGAGTCGGAGCATGGTTGGAGACATGATGGAGATTTACTAAAATAATATATTTAATCATATTTTTGTGACGGAGCTGTTGCAGAATTACTTTTTAGGTCGTTTTACCTAAAGAATGACGAAAATTATACATGAACTGAGTGATATCCATTTTCAAACTCTTATTAAGCTTTAACCATTACTATTGAAATGTCGGAGCACGGTCGGAGACAGAACGAATATTTGCTAAAATGAAAATTTCATTCAAAATTTTGCGACGGAGTTGTGTCAAAATCATTTTTAGGTTGTTTTATTCTAGGAACGACTAAACAAATACATGAAATTGAGTGAAATCTATTTTTAAAATTTTAATCGAGTTTTAACAAGTAATCTAGAAGTGTCGGAGTATGGTTGGAGATAATACGGAGATTTGCTAAGCAGACATTTTAATCATAATTTTGCGACGGAGCTGTAGCGGAATCACTTTTTAGGTCGTTTTACCTTAAGCACGACAAAAATTATAAATGAATTGAGTGAAGTTCATTTTTCAAACGTTTATTGATTTTTGACAAATATTATTGAATTGTCGGAGCACGGTCGGAGACAGGACGGCGATATGCTAAAATAGAATTTTCTTTCAAATTGTTGCGACGGAACTGTCTTAAATTCGATTTTTAGGTCATTTTACTCTAGCAACGACTAAACAAATACATGGATTTGAGCCACATCAATTTTTTAAATTTTAATCGAGTTTTAACAAGTAATCTAGAAGAGTTGGAGCATGGTCGGAGACATGATGGAGATTTTCTAAAATAATATTTTTAATCATAATTTTGTGACGGAGCTATTGCGGAATCGCTTTTTAGATTGTTTTACCTTAAAAACGACGAAATTGAGTGACGTCCATTTTTCAAACTTTTATTGAGCCTTAACAAGTACTATTGAAATGTCGGAGCACGGTCGGAGATATAACGAACATATGCTAAAATAGAATTTTCATTCAAATTTTTGCGACGGAGCTGTGTCGGAATCGATTTTTAGGTCGTTTTACTCTAGGAACGACTAAAATAATACATGAATTTGAGTTAAATCTAATTTTTAAATTTTAAACGAGTTTTAACAAGTACTCTAGAAGAGTCGGAGCATGGTAGGAGATAATACGGAGATTTGCTAAAATGATATTTTCAATCATAATTTTGTGATGGAGCTGTGTCAGAATTGTTTTTTTTATCGTTTTACCTTATGAATGACGAAAAAGATACATGGATTGAGTGACATGAACTATTTAAATTTTATATAGCTTTGAAATGTACTATTGAAAGGTTGGAGCATGGTTGGAGACAGGACGGAGATTTTCTAAAATGGAATTTTCATTCAAATTTTTGTGGCGGAGCTGTTCCAGAATCGATTTTTAGGACGGTTTAACCTAGAAATGACTAAACAAATTCATGAATTTGAGTGACGTCTATTTTTCAAATTTCAATCAAGGTTTAACTAGTAATCTACAAGAGTCAGAGCATGGTTGGAGACATGATGGAGATTTACTAAAATAATATATTTAATCATATTTTTGTGACAGAGCTGTTGCAGAATTGCTTTTTAGGTCGTTTTACCTAAAGAACGACGAAAATTATACATGAACTGAGTGATGTCCATTTACAAACTCTTATTAAGCTTAAACCATTACCATTGAAATGTCGGAGCACGGTCGGAGACAGAACGATTATTTGCTAAAATGAAAATTTCATTCAAAATTTTGCGACGGAGTTGTGTCAGAATCATTTTTAGGTTGTTTTATCCGAGGAACGACTAAACAAATACATGAAATTGAGTGACATCTATTTTTAAAATTTTAATCGAGTTTTAACAAGTAATCTAGAAGTGTCGGAGTATGGTTGGAGATAATACGGAGATTTGCTAAGCCGACATTTTAATCATAATTTTGCGACGGAGCTGTAGCGGAATCAATTTTTAGGTCGTTTTACCTTAAGCACGACAAAAATACATGGATTTGAGCCACATCAATTTTTTAAATTTTAATCGAGTTTTAACAAGTAATCTAGAAGAGTCGGAGCATGGTCGGAGACATGATGGAGATTTCCTAAATTAATATTTTTAATCATAATTTTGTGACGGAGCTGTTGCGGAATTGTTTTTTAGGTTGTTTTACCTTAAAAACGACGAAATTGAGTGACGTCCATTTTTCAAACTTTTATTGAGCTTTAACAAGTACTATTGAAATGTCGGAGCACGGTCAGAGATAGGACGAACATAAGCTAAAATAGAATTTTCATTCAAATTTTTGCGACGGAGCTGTGTCGGAGTCGATTTTAGGTCGTTTTACTCTAGGAACGACTAAAATAATACATGAATTTGAGTGACATCTATTTTTAAATTTTAAACGAGTTTTAACAAGTGATGGTGTGAGAGCGGCGACGGGGGACGGTGTGACAACGACAGTGATGGTGTGAGAGCGGGGGAGGGTGAATTTTTTAGATTTTAAAATTTTATAAGTTATAATTAATTCTTCAATTTAATTAACGGTGCATGTTGTTCCTCTCCGTTAGTTTCTAATGGTAAATTCGTATGAGATTATTTTTGTTAAAAAAAAAAAGGACAATTTTCATGAGGACGAATTCTCATGGGACCATTTGTGCAATTTTTCCTTTTCTAAATTAATATATTGAATCATAATTTTGTGATGGAGTCAGGTGGAAATCATTTACTAGGTTATTTTACTTTAGAAAATATGAAGAAAAAAAATACATGAATTTGACCGACGTTCATTTTTTTTTTAATCATTGTTGAGTTTTATGACATGTTGTAGCATTAATCAATGAGTTATTATTATACTTATATCCATATATACTTATATATTCTTTTATTTTCATTTTTTCTTTTAAATATGTCAAAGTATGATAACTAAATGGAAAACATGACAAAATGAAATTTAAAGGACATAAATTTACAAAATCATACAAATTTAGAGACCAATACACATACACAAAATATATTCCACAAACACAAGAAATATCACTCTCTCAATGGGGAAAAATCAATTCATACACAATAGCATTGAAACAAATCTCAAAATTCTTGCACTTCAAAATTAAAGGTTGGACAAAAAAAAAAGTGTTTCTAGATCCCAATACTTCACAGGTCCATTACATTCTCATATCAAAGAACTGAGGAGCTTGGACATGTTGTCTTATAATGTCCAACACCACCACACACCGAACACCTAAGTGGGCGTGGTTGATCACCATTGACTCTAGACGATTGTGGCACATCAAAATCTTCTACATTGTCATCCTCCGAAGATTGTGCAGCATCAGTGGCACCAACTGGAATATACACGTGACAATTAACTCGATTGTGGGATGGTTGGTTGCAACGTGAACATTTTTGTCTTTTACGCCTTGAAGATGAAGTCTCGAGGGTCGGACGCCTCCTGCTTACCCTAGGACGTCCTGCTTGCTTAGGACAAGATGGAGCATCACATTTAATTAGTTTGTCATGATCAGGCGTCACCCATTCATTTGGGTCAGGTACGGGCATGACCGATCCTCCCCACATGCCTTTTAGATGAGTAGAGCTATAAATATCATCTACAAATGCACTGATCGGATAATTTGCGAACCTATGGAAAGAGTAAAAGCACATCACACAATATGATAGAAAAACAATATTTTAGTAATACAATATAAGACAAAAATGATAATACATTCAATATTCAAGAGTTTATTTTACCTGATTGCAGCAATAGCGTGACTGCACGGTATCAATTCTAACTGAAACTCACAACATTCACATTCACGAGTGACCAAATCAACAATGTGACTCTTGATACCATGAAGTACCTTAAATTGATTTTCAGCCAACGGTTGCACATAAAACACTTCCGATAAAATATTCAACCGTGACAACTGAGATGTGACCCGCTACAAAATTTACCCTCTTCATTTAACTTGGCTTTGGTAAGTCTAGTATAAAACCAATCCTGGGTTATTTGTCTAACGAATTCTAACACGTACACAATAGGCATCTTACGGGCCGACATAATACGTTGGTTCCAAGATTCAGCTGCATTAGTTGTCATGAACTCGTAACGTGGTACACGATAATGCACCCTCGCCCACCTATCAGGTTTAGCAGTTTTCAGTTTTTCTAAAATCTTCCCAGAGTCCTTTAGTTTGATTGAATCCATAATCCTGTAATAGTATTCAAAATACATTAAAAAATAAAAACAAAAAAATAAAAAATTATGTTAATAGTAATACCTATCATATTCCGACACACGGTACGAGTATGCAACTTTCTTGAAAAATCTTACCATCTTCCGACTGAACACAGCAAAATTCTTTTGTATATGATAATAACAAAGACCATGGCTTGCTTCGGGGTAGACTATGCTCATAGCATGAATTATACTTTTGTGTTGATCAGAAACAATCAACAAATTCTTTGGACATTTATACGCCTCTCGTAATCTCGAAAGAAACCAGGTCCAAGATTCATTATTTTCCACGTGACCAACACCCGTCGCAAGTGGATAAATTTGATGATTGCAATCTTGTGTTACAGCAACAAAGACAACTCCTTTGTACTTACCTTTCAAATGAGTCCCATCAACAACGATGACTGGCCTTCCGTGATTGATGAACCCTTCGATTGAAGCACGGAGAGCATAGAATACGAATTTGAACTTATTGTCATCATCCACCTCTAACTTTATATGGCTTCCAGGATTTGCAACTTGAAGCTGATGCAAATACAATGGTAATGAGCTAAATGATTCCTTTGCATCACCAAATATCATATCCTTGGCACATTGTCTTGATCTAAACACATGATTGTACAGTAAATTCAATCCATACCGACTCTGCAACTCTTTCATCATCTCTATTGGACGCTTTGCAGTTGTTTGATCTTGCTGGTTAGCTGCATACAATGATCCTATAACTTTAGCGGGCAACGAACGTGGTGCGTTGCAAAGTGGATCCAAACGACATGTGTGAGCTCTGAACTTCTTTGTTATCCACAAACCATATTTTCCTTCTGCGCGGAATACAAAATCACACTTTTTCAACTTGCATCTCAAATACCATCTCTTGGGTTCTGCTCGCTTCACACGGTACTCAACCTTCTTGTGCAAATGGTAGTGCCCAACTGATGTATACAATTCATCTTTGCTAAGATATATGTTATCCTCACTGAGTTCACCAAGAGGGGTATTCGAATCCGGAAGATCCGCAGGGGAAAGGGGAAAAGACGAAGGTATGCCAGGTATTTTCCATGGACGTGGAGTTTCATTTTTCTTGGTACATGGAGTATTACTGTTTTTCGGATGAAGGTCAGACGCATTTTCGGAGGACGCACAATCGTCGGACAAAGCAGTAGACAAATCATCAGTGTCTGAACCAGTAGACAAATCATCAGCGTCTGAACCAGTATCCATATCAGTTGGCACATCACTATTGTGGCATGATGTTTTCAAGTCTTCATTGGAGTTAGCTGACACGTCTTTTGCAGGATTACTAGAATTATTACTAAAGTGGGTTGACTTGTTCAGAGCATCGAAACTTTTCATCAAATTTACAAAACCCCCACCTTGTGTGAATGCACCGCGACTACCCACAAAACCGTCATAGTTCGGATCGCCCATCTGCAGTGTGAAGGACACTAGAAAATGAGTCCAAAGAATCAGCAACACAAAGTAAAATAAGGCATATATAGGAGCAGATTACAAAACTATTTCTGTTCCAATAATCTCTCTCTTCTGTTTCTTTCTCAGAGTAGGTGTGTATATCAATACTATATTTTTGCCATTCAATATCCTTCTTCTATTATTATTTATTTTATTTTATTTTGTAACTTTGCATCGCCGTTTTAACGTTTCCATGCAGCTATGTATGCCACATAAAGAAACCTCCAAAAGGAGCATAATTTTAGAATAAAAGATTGAAGTTTACAAACAAATATAGAAGGGAGAAAACCTTAATTACTTCTTTGACGAGAAGAAGGAGACGCTGAAGCTTTCCGATCTGAAAGAAATCTAAAATTGACGGTGACAGAGTTTTTTCTGTGATGTAAAACTAAAATTGATTGGGGAATTTTATAACAAATAAGGAACAATTTTCAATTGCGAAAATTCTGGGATATGGTATTTCCCACCGTGAAGATATGGGTTATTTTAGTAAAGTTTTTTTTTTCTTTTTTTGGTTTCCGGAAAATACCAAAGAAACTTGGAGAGGAATTAATCCAATTTAAAACATACCAAACCCCTTTAAAATATCTCTTGTTTATGAGACCGTTTCATGACATGAGAACATACAAATCAACACATACCCCTACCAAAGTCCTACCAAAGTGTTAATGAGTCAATGCCCTAATTACACTCATTTCTAATGTCTCATGCCATGAGACGGTCTCATACAACCTACTCTTTAAAATAATAAACAAATATATTACTTTTAGAAAAGAAAGATTTGTTCATGATTTGAGCGCGAGGAAACTGGAAAGAGATTTTTTTTTGGAATATTCCCCTATTTATTAGGATTTTAAGTATATGATTATATTTCAATTAAATACCAACAAATTTATATTAGGTTGTTTGATATAAATATCTCCTTCCATGTTTAATTGGTTACTTAATAATCTATATCTATTCCTCCGAAATAATTTTTAAATTTCATTTTACATTTTGAGTATGTATGAGCGAAAATGGTTCATAGGAAGTATTTAGGAGTATTAATTGTTTTTATTAAAAAATATTATTTGTTTTCACTGAAAAGTAGTATTAGTTTATTTTTAATAACAACTAATATCTTTTAGTGAAAACAACTCCCTCCGTTTTAATTTTGTTTTCTCATTTGTCAAAAAGGTTCGTCCCAATTTTGTTTTTCCGTCCCCAATATACAATCCAACTATTTTATTCATTTAAATATTACTTTATTCATCATTCACCATTCTCAATACTACTTTATTCATTTAAATACTATATTTCACTCTCGCATTAAACTCCGTGTGAAGTCAAACGAAAAAATAAATCTGGGAGGGAGGGAGTCCCATTCAGTGAAAACAACTAATATTTTATTGAATTAAATATATATAAATGCATTTTACTCTAGTTTTATTATATTTTAAAGAGTATGTGTAGACTAAAATTGGTTCATACATGAAACAATGAAGGATATTAGTTGTTTGTATTAAAGAGTATCAGATAGGAATTAAAATTGTTTTCGTCCCGTAACTTTTTACCTTTTTCTTTTTGGTACCATATTTATTTACTTTTTCGATTTAGTCCCACAACAATTCAAATTTACCCAAATTAGTCCCAAATGACCGAAAAACTCGTGAAACGACGCCGTTTTGGTCACGTGCCGGTCACATGCTAAGATTTTCCGGTGGAATAGGATGACTTGTCACATTTTGCGGACGTGGCACGCTGACTAAGTAATTTCTCTTATAAAATAAATATAAAACTAAAAATAAAGCCACCTGCAATTAAAACAAAAACAAATCAAAGCTACCTAAACAGTTTTTGTTTTAAGTGCAGGTAGCTTTATTTTTTGTTTTAAGTTTTAAAATTTTTTCTATTGAAAAAATGAGTTGGAAAATATTTCTTTAGTTTTATATTTATTTTACAAGAGAAATTACTTAGTCAGCGTGCCACGTCCGCAAAATGTGACAAGTCATCCTATTCCACCGGAAAATCTTAGCATGTGACTAAAAGAAAAAGGTAAAAAGTTACGGGACTAAACAACTAATACTCTTTAGTGAAAACCACTAGTATTCTTTTGTAAGAATAACTAATACCCTTAATTGGTTCATGTATGAATCATTTTCACTACATACTTTGTCTTTTTTAAGAGAAGGTATATATTAATGATGTTCAAGGTAAAACTTGTTGGAAGTGTATAATTAAATTATACCAAAGGTATCACCTTCGAACTGTATTGAGAGCTCTATTGTAAGCAGTTCGCCAATTTTTAAATAATGAATCAATTGTCACATAATCTTGAATGTTGAGTATGAGATTTGGGTGGATTGGTGATAGCACATATGATCTTAAAGTAAAGATCTATCATACTCTCTTTTAAATACCATTTTATCATTTTAATTATTAATATACAATTCGTTCGCAAAAACTATTCTACCAAATTCAAATAAAACTATAGAATTGCATATAAATTACTTTAGAAAATAAACTCTCTGTAAAATAAATTACGTATATCAATTGCTTTGTGTACTCCTTTTAAAATGTAATACTCATATCATTGCATAATATTACTTATTTCATTTGATGATATTATTTAAAAACTAATTACACTATACACACTAGTGAAATGATATTAGGCTAACATGATTATACTAACATGCCAGACATTATGCACCGTAGTAATCCACATGAGAACAGCATTTAAAATTAAATCAAAACCAATATAACAATTTCGCTTTGGCATCAACGAGACAAAATTCAACAAAATACTTTGTATAATTCCATTCCAATAATACTAAAATCAGAAAGGTCATAAGCAAGTTATCCATTCGCATAATACTTAAATATACATTTCATTGATTGCTAAGTTGTGAATTTTTCCAAATGTCGTAGCAGAATGATTTACGATAAGTTGGACTATCAGTAGCAACAACGTCACTAACAGGCCGACCTGTGACCAAGCACTCAAAATACTTAATACAAAAGATTCCACAATCTACAGAATTAGTCTGTTGGGGAGAATACGCATAACAATCAAAAGTCCATTTTTCTTTTTCTTTACTTTCGGGGTCATCCAACAATGAAGGCATAACACTGGCAAGTTTCTCGAACGCTTCTGTTTGATCTTTTGACCATCTTTTCACACTTGTCGTCAATGAATCATACACGATAATATGGCGACTTCTTATGATAATCTCGTACAACACCCAGTGACCATTATTTACATGGGCAACGCCATAAACTTTGTTCGCTTGTATCCAGCTCAACGATGGACCATCCCTAGGTAGAATTCCAATCACATATTTCATCATGAGTTTGCCTTGATTTGCCAAATCCCACCTAGCATTTTCGTGTTCCGTCTCAGGCAACAATTTCTCAATGCCTTTCATTTTAACCTGCATAAGTTAAAAATATATCAGACGTATTTTAGCATGATATGAGGTAAAATATGGTAAAGAATGATCTTAGGAAAAACTTTACCCAAAATTGAAAATCAACACAAGTCCAGTTTTTGACAAAATCATTAGGAGATTGCTTCAATTTCATCAATATCATATGCATAAGAACATCAATATGCTACAAAGTTCAAAAGGGAGAAAAGTTGGTAAAAGAAGTGTCAAATACAGTACTTAGCAAATTAAATGAATAATATTAAGAAAATATACCTGGTCATCCAACTTTCCTCTCGTGTCCAATACATCATCAAACCATTTGGGGCTTACATTCTTAACATACGTCATATTAACAGGGAGTTTGATACAAGAACTTTTGTTCTTTTTATACCAACTCAGAAAATTATTAAAATTGTTTATGTTAAAGGTGTCAAATGTGTTGTTCCTGGGGTGAATGTTAGCTTTTGATAGATTACTCGCCAATGTTTTGATCCTTTGTTTCCCCTTTCGACGATAGTTGTTGGGATCAGTGTAAGGTGATTTTTTAGCATGAGATGGCTTCTTTTGTCGGGTCACCCTTCTAGATGAACGCCGATTCACTCTTTCTCCTTCTTCCTGTTTGTTTATATAAAATAAGCAAAAAAATATAACTAGAGTAACATAGATGTACTGAATATAGTCATGCCACAAAAAAAAAAAATCAATATAAAGAAATTTGTTTAAAAAAAAAAAATTGCAAGAGATGTTCTTAAAATTGAATCAAACCTCATAATGTTGATCGACAACATCGTCTAAAGTCAAATCCTACATATTGAAAACATATTGAAATTATTATCCTCTTTATTTGTAAATTAATTAATTATTCTCAACATAATAATTCGAGTTTTAATTATGTTCAAATAAAAAAAAATATAAAATTGGTCTTACAATGATTTGCGTATTGGGATCAATTGGTTCGGGTTTTGTGTAAAGGACACTGAAAGGAACATTGAAAAATCTTGATTCGAATGTATTGAAATTGTCACTCTGATCAAGGTTTGTGTCTGAAAAATATTGGGGAGCGCGTGGGGACTGACATAGAATTATAATAACAATTCAATTAATTTAAAATAAATATAGTGAAATTAATAATAATGGACATTAAAGAACATAGAACTTACAATGACATCCTTGTTACTAGGATCTTTTGATTCAAAATTACTGAAATGGTGAGCAAAATCAACAGCAGTCTGTTGAGCATGTCTTTTAACGTGGGGGGACTGACAAGTTAAGAGAATGTAAAAGATAAACAAGTGATAACTATGACTAAAAAAAATTATATATTAATTACAAGTACATGTCTGAAACAATTTTTTTAGAAAACTTACATTCCCATGCATATTGTGATCTTTTGATTCCCTTTCAGTGCAGTTGTCGGTTGTAGTGTGTTGATCGTGTTTTGGACACTGGGATGACTAGCAAGGGATATCAATAATAATAGATATAAAAACCAATGCATACGTAAATTAGCAAAAATATTAGAATTACATCTAACCTGCCCTTTTCTCTCCATCATACACTTGATTGTGGTTTCAAGTGTTTGTTGTCTAGCTATAACATTCTTCATACTAGTCTGAATCAGATCAAACTTTGCATTCAGTTCCTGTAAATACTCCAACACAAGTTTCATGTCTGCACCACTACTGCTAGTACCATCATCTCCAATCAGATCCTCATCAAAATTTTCAGATGTTTTCTTGTATTTTTTTTCAATTTCAGGAGACAGTGACTTTGGATCCAATAAATTTTCTTCTTCCCACTTGACAGCAGATACATATATTGGCGAGTTAGCCTCGTAATCCAATGGCTCTAACCTAGAATGAATAATTATCTAAAAAAAAAAGTAAAATCAGTTTAGTAAAGATAAAATATAAGTATTTCATAAAATATTTTTCAAAATAGAATTAAACAAAAAAAAATCTCACATTGTGGGCCAAACTACCAGGTTGGTTCGGGTCAATGAATACTGCACTCTTTAACTCTTTAAACAAGATGCAGGAGGTTGAATCCCACCATAGAATCCTAGGATGCGATTTACTGTACATATCGGTTCGTATTCCACACAAATCCCCAATTTTGGGCACTGCTTCATAGGACCAACATTGTAGTGCAAAAACAAAACCATTGCACTCCACCCAATCAGACTGCATGCCATTTTTCTTTACTATCAACCTTGAGCAAGACTCAGATCTTCGGATCATATTGGCTCGTATATCGGCAACCAAAAATTCAAACGCAACAATACCCCATGGAAATTGATTGAAATCTTCCAGGTTTTCCACCAAATGGAAGTAATCCATGTTTATCTTCTTGTTGTCCTTGTGTTGTGCAAGGAGCAATCCGTATAATATCCAAAGCAACCCCAACTTCAAACAATCTTCACTGTTTGGATCAGCATTTAGGAATGCTGCCTCAACATGTTTGCACTTAACACTCTCCTTCAAATGTGGGAAAACTCTATTGTAAAATTCAGATTTTCCTGGGCATGCTATCTTCTGACCAAATCTCAAACCTGTAACCAATGCGAACTCTCTTGGTCCGAATTCCATAGTTTGGTTTGCACAATGAAAAATAAGCTTATTGCTCCACTCGTTTCTATCTTGATTCAATAACAAATGGACAATTAGTTGTCCGTTAAAGTTCATATATTTTATTTTGAGGAGTGACCCAAAGCATGAATTATGAAGTTTCGATATGTTATCCCCTATGAGTCGATCGTTTATTTTCTTTAGTATTTTCAGCTTAGCTCGTGAATTTATTTTTATTGACAACTCCTTCTGTGGCGATGCCATCACAATCTATGATCTGTGTTACCATAACATAATAAAAAAAAAGTGTTGTTATACTTACCAAAATTTAAAGTTATAAGCTACTTGATAGCTAATTAAAAAAAAAATTGTATCATGTGTAGACATGGTAGACACCTGAATATAGAATAGACAAAAAGTAGTGAATCTTTGCAATTTAATCTAAATTTTTTAATTTTTGCAAATAAAACTCCAACTTACCCCACCTTAGAAAAATATGTTGTAAATGAAATGGATGCAGTGGACTATAATCCTACTTCTCGCAATTACTATCACATATAATAAATAATTAAATCTAAACTCACGCACAGTTTCTATTTTTCCATTCATACTTTTTCTCGAAAATTCCAATAATGGTGAAAATTTATATCCATCCCTATAATTTCCTAGTAAATCTATTGAAGATCAACGCTTACAGCCCACCAAAACTCTCATCATAAAACATCATTAATATTCATTTGACATAATTCCATAGAACACTGTTTCAAATAACATAATTCCAAAATTATCATAGAACACGTTACAGCCCCCAAAATTTTGAATAACTTAATTAACATTCCATAGGACACGTTTACTCCTATGGCAATTCATCTGCTTGTTTACGTGATACGTGCAAATTAAATAACATATATGATGTCGAAATAATTTTAGTGAAAGAAGATACCTTGAGTTCTTGTGAATGAGCATACGAAAATTTTGATGGTGGATTAGTGAATGAGCAGACGAAATTTTTATGTTTGATTAGTGAATAAGAAAACATAGGGTAAGATATATACTAAATATAGATATATTAGGAATGGGCTTGACGTGAGCTAATGACTATAATCCTTAAAAATTTTGTTCTAGAAATAGAAATAGGAAATAAAATATATAAGGAATATGTACTTCTAATGAAAATCTTGATTTATTTGTATTTCTAATTAAATAACAGATTTTTTTTAATAATAATAAAATATGAAAGATATATTTTTAGTAAATCTCGGTTTGGCGGATGGGATCTCCTGTTACACAAGGGTGTAACATCCCCTGTTACACGATAATGTAACCTGTCAAAGCTCAATAAAATTTTAAAAACTGGACGTCACTCAATTCACGTATAATTTTCGTCGTTCTTAAGGTAAACGACCTAAAAAACGATTTCGCTACAACTCCGTCACAAAATTATGATGAAAAAATCGTTTTAGAAAATCTCCATCATGTCTTCAACCATGCTCCAACTCTTCAAGATTACGTGTTAAAACACGATTAAAATTTAAGAAATAGATATCACTCAAACTCTTGTATTTGTTTAGTCATTACAAGGCTAAAACGGCCTAAAAATTTATTCTAACACAGCTCCGTCGCAACATTATGATTAAAAATATTATTTTAGAAAATATCCATCATGTCTCCGACCATGCTCCGACGCTTCTAGATTGCTTGTTAAAACTCGATTAAAATTAAAAAAAAATGATGTGACTCAAATTCATGAAATTATTTAGTCGTTCCTAGGGTAAAATGAACTAAAAATCGATTCTAAGACAGCTCCGTCGCAAAAATTTGAATGAAAATTCCATTTTAGCATATCTCCATCCTGTCTCCGACCGTGCTCATACATTTCAATAATATTTGTCAAAAATCAATAAACGTTTGCAAAATGAACGTCACTCAATTCATTTATAATTTTCGTCGTACTTAAGGTAAAACGACCTAAAAAGTGATTCCGCTACAGCTCCGTCACAAAATTATGATTAAAATGTCGGCTTAGCAAATCTCCGTATTATCTCCAACCATACTCAGACACTTCTAGATTACTTGTTAAAATTCGATTAAAATTTTAAAAATAGATGTCACTCAAATTCATGTATTTGTTTAGTCGTTCCTAGGATAAAACAACCTAAATATGATTCTGACATAACTCCGTCGCAAAATTTTGAAAGAAATTTTTATTTTAGCTAATATTCGTCCTGTCTCCGACATTTCAATAGTACTGGTTAAAGCTCAATAAGAGTTTGACAATGGATGTCACTCAATTCATGTATAATTTTCGTCGTTCTTTAGGTAAAATGGCCTAAAAAGCGATTCCGCAATAGCTCCGTCACAAAAATATGATTAAATATATTATTTTAGTAAATCTTCATCATGTCTCCAACCATGCTCCGACTCTTGTAGATTACTAGTTAAACCTTAATTAAAATTTAAAAAATAGATGTCACTCCAATTCATGAATTTATTTAGTCATTTCTAGGGTAAAACGTCCTAAAAATCGATTCTGGCACAGCTCCGCCGCAAATTTTTTAATGAAAATTCCATTTTAGCAAATCGCCGTCCTGTCTCCAACCATGCTCCGACCTTTCAATAGTACTTTTCAAAGCTATATAAAATTTAAATAGTTCATGCCACTCAACCCATGTATCTTTTTCGTCGTTCATAAGGTAAAACGATAAAAAAAATGAATCTGACACAGCTCCGTCACAAAATTATGATTGAAAATATCATTTTAGCAAACCTGCGTATTATCTCCTACCATGCTCCGACTATTCTAGATTACTTGTTAAAACTCGATTAAAAGTTAAAAAAATAGATGTCACTCAAATTCATGTATTTATTTAGTTGTTCCTATGGTAAAAGGACCTAAAGATCGACTCTGACATAGCTCCGTCGCAAAATTTTGAATGAAAATTCCATTTTAGCATATGTTCGTCCTGTCTCCGACTGTGCTCCGACATTTCAATAGTACTTGTTAAAGCTCAATAAAAGTTTGAAAAATGAACGTCACTCAATTTCGTCGTTTTTAAGGTAAAACGACCTAAAAAGCGATTCCGCAACAGCTCCGTCACAAAATTATGATTAAAAATATTATTTTAGAAAATCTCCATCATGTCTCCGACCATGCTCCGACTCTTCTAGATTACTTGTTAAAACTCGATTAAAATTTTAAAAATTGATGTGGCTCAAATTCATGTATTTGTTTAGTCGTTCCTATGGTAAAATGACCTAAAAATCGAATCTAAGACAGATCTGTCGCAAAAATTTGAATGAAAATTCTATTTTAGCATATCTTCGTCCTGTCTCCGAACGTGCTCCGACATTTCAATAATATTTGTCAAAAATCAATAAAAGTTTGAAAAATGAACGTCACTCAATTAATTTATAATTTTCGTCGTACTTAAGGTAAAACGACCTAAAAAGTGATTCCGCTACAGCTCCGTCGCAAAATTATGATTAAAATGTTGGCTTAGCAAATCTTCGTATTATCTCCAACCATACTCCGACACTTCTAGATTACTTGTTAAAACTCGATTAAAATTTTAAAAATAGATGTCACTCAAATTTATGTATTTGTTTAGTCGTTCCTAGGATAAAACAACCTAAAAATGATTCCGACACAACTTCGTCGTAAAATTTGAATGGAATTTTCATTTTAGCAAATATTCGTCCAGTCTCCAACCGTGCTCCGACATTTCAATAGTACTGGTTAAAGCTCAATAAGAGTTTGAAAATGGACGTCACTCAATTCATGTATAATTTTCGTCGTTCTTTTGGTAAAACGACCTAAAAAGCGATTCCGCAACAGCTCCGTCACAAAAATATGATTAAATATATTATTTTAGTAAATCTCCATCATGTCTCCAACCATGCTCCGACTCTTGTAGATTACTAGTTAAACTTTGATTAAAAATTGAAAAATCGATGTCACTCAAATTCATGAATTTTTTTAGTCATTTCTAGGGTAAAACGTCCTAAAAATCGATTCTGGCACAACTCCGCCGCAAAAATTTGAATGAAAATTCCATTTTAGCAAATCTCCGTCCTGTCTCCAACCATGCTCCGACCTTTCAATAGTACTTTTCAAAGCTATATAAAATTTAAATAGTTCATGTCACTCAATCCATTTATCTTTTTCGTCGTTCAAAAGGTAAAATGATAAAAAACACGAAGCTGACACAGCTCCGTCACAAAATTATGATTGAAAATATCATTTTAGCAAATCTCCGTATTATCTCCTACCATGCTCCGACACTTCTAGAGTACTTGTTAAAACTCGATTAAAATTTAAAAAATATATTTAACTCAAATTCATGTATCATTTTAGTCGTTCCTAGGATAAAACAACCTAAAAATCGATTCCGACACAGCTCCGTCGCAAAAATTTGAATGAAAATTTCATTTTAGCAAATCTCTATCCTGTCTCCAACCTTGCTCCAACCTTTCAATAGTATTTGTTGAAACTTATTAGAAATTAAATATTTCAATATCACTTAAATTAATTTTTTTCGTCTTTTCTAGTGTAAAACGACTTAAAAAGTGGTTTCGACCCGACTCCGTCACGATTTTATGTTGGAGAATGTCGTTTTAGTAAATCTCCGCCAGTTCTCCGATATTTCAAGAATATTTATTGAAATTCAATAAAAAAAAATGGACAATATCAATTTATTAATTAATATTAATAATATAAAGTGTTTTTGATCGGTGTTTATAATAATAAGAAAAATATTTTATTTTATTATAATAAAAATAATATTATATTTCATAAAAATATTAATAACTAATATTTATTGCGAAACATATATATTGAAAAAAATTATTTTCATTATCAATGGTAAAATTATATAATATTATATTTCTAAATTTATTTATTTTTGGAATTAATATAATATTATATTTTTAATTTTTTTTATTTTTGGAATTGATATAATATTATTTATAGGAATAATATTATGGAAAGGAATAGGAGTAGGAATAGGGAAAGGAATAGGAGTGGGAATAGGGAAAGGAATGAGAAAGTAGGAATAGAAACTAAAGGGTATATGAGACATTTCATCTAGTAAAATGGGTAAAAAAGAGTTTTTATAAATTGTTTGGTAAAAAAGAGTTTGTATGTTAAATTTTGGGTATTTTTTATAATTTGGTGTTAAAAATATAAAGGTAGGGGGATTTGCAATTTTCCCCAATTTAATAAATTGGCCAAAGGGCCGGGAACAAAACGTGAGCAACAAAAAGTCTAACTTTGCAATTCTAATGAGTATAGAGAAACTTAATACTTTTGTTCCCCTAAAGAAAAAAAGTGAGAAAGGAGCTCTTTACTTTCCGAGTGATAGATGCCATGCAAGTTTGACCTAAAAAAATTTTATGTTAACGGTTATTCCATTAAAAAAAAAAACATTTTAAAACTTAGTCTCAATATTGAAAAAAAGTGAGAAAGGGGCTCTTTACTTTCCGAGTGATAGATGCCATGCAAGTTTGACCTAAAAAATTTTTATGTTAACGGTTATTCCATTAAAAAAAAAACATTTTAAAACTTAGTCTCAATATTTATAATGCTCAGTCAGAATACTCTATTTTAACCATATTTATATATGTATCTTGTGTTCAATATTATACATGTCATGCGTGATTGGTAATGATTGATGATTATTTCATCTGTTTAATGTATATATTAAAAACAATTGAATATTAATTGAAATATTTTTTTTAAATATAGTACAACTTACATGACTACTCAAATTTCAATGTCAATGGTCCCAGTATGTATATATTATAAATGGGTCCTTCCATGAACTTTTATCAAAAACACAAAAATTATTTTAAGATGATCTTAAAAAAAAAAAAAATATCTCAGCAAAATAAGTTAAAATTTGTTAAAATGTTGATAATAAAATAGCAATATGAGAAAAATACAATAAATCACAAAAGAAATTATGAAAATTCTGATACTCGCCAAAAAACTCAATAATATCGCAAATGTTAAAACCTAATAAAAATAGTACTACTGATTTTTTGTTACACGCATATGCGCTATCTAATTTTTCTTCTTCCATGCTAAATCATGTATATGTGTTCCAAATTAGTTATATCTATTTTCTATTCTATATCATTTTGATGCGTGCCAAATTAATTGAATAAAAATTAATAACCAACGATCAACTTGTATTTATAGCAAATACACAAGTTAAAATTCATAAAATAGTATATGATGACACGTGAAATATGGAACAAAATATCTAATTTGCATGAGATCGTCTTGCAACACCGAATTGCATTTCGATGGAAAAAAAAAAAAAAATAACCAAAGACGAAGTCATCCTCTAAATATATATATATATATATATATATATATATATATATATATATATATATATATATATATATATATATATATATATATACACTATTACATGAAAATGTATCGAAATCATTATTAGAAATCCACAATAGAAAATTGCTCGCTCTGGCTGTGCGAGTGAATGCAAAATTATATTTTTACAGCAAAATGTATTAATTTAATTATGCATAAATTTAGTAGTATATTTAAGTGATTAAATTTAAAACGTTTATCAACGTGAAAGTACGAGGAAGAGTGGAGGATTTGGTTAGCTATAATATCTTTTGACTGACCCCTTTTACGAAGGAATAAATAGATGAATGGAGAGAGAGTGTCCTAGGATCTGATGAATTAAATTAAACAACAAAAATGGGATGGTTTACTCTTTACTAATAAGGCGTGTGACAATCTGGTCACGCGAACTGGTCTCCCTAAATTATGACTTGTATATTATTTTAGTTTATACACAGTAATATGACATGTACTAGATGACTAAAAAAAAATTAATACCATTTAAAAAAAAAAATCTATTAACTACCACAACTTACCTTAATAACCTAATAATTAATAATAAAAACAAGAAAATTAATTAAACCATCGCACATGGAAATTTTAAATAAACCTAAAAACGACACATGAACAAAATACAAAACAAAACAACACATAAGTAAAATACACTATAGAATCACACATCATCACAATAAAACTCCCTATAAATATATAAAGGGATGTGTCAATCCCATATTATACATTACGTAAGGTGGAAAATGAATTTTCAAATATAAAATAATGGAATAATGACAATTCAAGGCTTGAAAAATAATAAAACTATCAATTTAAAATTTGAAAGATTTTTCTTATCGATTCAAGACCTAAAAAAATAGAACTTATCAACTTAGGATTCAAAAATACTAAGAACATGTTTGGCATATTATAATTTATATTCTTATACATACATACATGCATATATATATATATATATATATATATATATATATATTATTTTCTCATTATTTTTTTTATATTTTTCAATCACGTGAAAATAATATATTATACTCCCTCCATCCACGAAAAGTATGTTAACTTGTGTGCACGTTGTTTAATGTAATATGTCGGAGAGTATTATGAAGAATTGTAAGGTTCGTTTATGAACAAAATGATTGTTTATGAAAAATATGTATGTCATACTTTTCATAAACAATCTCTTTGTTCATAAACGGACCTCACAATATCCCATAATATCCTCCGACATATTGTATTAAACCACGTGCAAACAAGTGAACATATTTTTCGTAAACGGAGGGAGTATATTTTTTGGAATTATAATTCATAAATATATAAATGCATAATTAGAAATTATAATAGGTCAAACATGATTTTAAAATGAGTGGGTTTCTAAATTAATAGTTTATATCTTTCAGGTTTTAAATTGATAGTTTTGTATCTTTCAAATCCCGAATCAATTAAAAAAACCATTTAATCCATAAATTGATAGTTTTACTATCTTTTGTACCCTAAATTGATAAAAAAAAACTTTAATAAGAATATATGAATTTTCAAACGAAATAATTCGACTGTGCTCACATAGGTGATAGGTGCTAACACCCTGTCTACAGACTATAAGTTGGGGGCTTGGAAACCCTTTCAATTTCAATAAGAATTGCGTGCATAGAAAAATTAATCTAAGATTTTGAGGTTAGTAAAGACCTGTCTCATCACTATAAGAAAACATATTTTAGCAATAGTAATTTTGTCATATTCTATTGTTATTAATTTTTTATTTAAAAAATTTTAGTGACAGGAAACATTTTTTAATAACAGGCATTGTTGATAGACGAACTTCAGTAAGAGCTCAGCGAGCAAGAGTTAAGGTCTAAGTGAAGATTATGAAGTCAAATACTCAAACTAGAAATGATTAAGCAAAAGGGAGTGCATAAACTAATCCAGGTAGTGCACTTTGTGACGAACAATAAGGACGAACAACAATGAATCTGAGATAAGACTAAAAACAAGACTTTGTACCTAAGTTTCAGCTTAGATAAGGTCAAAGAACACATGTCAAGCATACAAGCTTGGAAGTCCAAGAGTCATGTACACCACCTACTTGGTGGTTAGTATAAATAGTTGTTCTCCAGTAATAAATTTTAAGTTCAAATTCACAAATACTCCAATTACACACACTCATACACCTAAACGTACACATACACGAAATAAATACGAACTAGATACTCGTATTTACGATTTAATAAACCGAACAATCGAATTTACCATTTACGGTGGTAATCAATCACACGTTCTTGTTTGGTGATCCTAAAACCGGTTAAAAACAGTCACTAATTCTCACGATTAGAATAGATCACCAACAGGCATGTCATTAAAAAATGTTTCCTGTGGGCACTATGGCTATCAGGAACCCATAGAGAAAGTGAAAACGAAATTATTAAAGATTTTTAACTAGAAAATTTTTAATGACATAATTATTGATCATTTGGTTTGAGGGATTGTCTGGGATTGTCTTTATAATCCCAGGTAATCTCGTGCTTGGTTTGAGGATTTGCATAGGACCATGGTCTTGGATAGACTAGAACGACTATCTTGTATACAATTCGATTCAGAAAATTTGGTTCTAATCCAAATTTTCTAGTTCTAGCCTATCTATTTTTCGATAGTCGTTCTAATCCAATCATATCCCGTAAACCAAACTGTTGTTTCAATTAAAATGAGTCGTCGGGACCCCGGGATATCGACTTCCGCCAACAGTTAACTATTGAAGATTGCATTCCGTTCATATTTTCATTATAGCCTACAACTAATTCAGTTTCTACTTTTAGAAGATTAAACGAATGTCTTTGTATATAATATAAAGATGAAAACACATATTACATAAAAAAATTTAATAATATACGTTATACAAATAAAAAATATTAAAGTGAGTATTCATAAAATGAATATCCGACAAAAAACTGATTTTTAAAATAATTTATATAAAAATATAAATATAAATAATATTAATATTAATATTACGTTTATACCCATTTTCATTGTTTCATGTCTGTCTTATACAAAACCTACTCATATATCATAGGTCAAAAGAAAATGAAATAGCACCGGTGTATAATTGGATTTTAATTAATTTCCGGGCAGATTTTACGTTAAATTAATGAAAAGATAGTTGATGTGGACAAGTGTTGGTAATATATTAAATGAAATATGCAAAAATGATTAAAGAAAAAAGTAGTTGAAATAAAAAGAAATAAAGAAAGTGGAGGTAGGAACCCAAGAGGATTGTCCCCCTAATGCATGCCCAAAGCAACCCCTCCTTTGGCGCCGGTGTCTCCGCTTTGCCTTTGATACAACACACACATACTTTTACACTTTTTTGTGTGTGCAAATATGTCGAGAACTAAATTACACTTTGTAGTGTTTAGCTTTGGAAACTTCTTTCTGGAAAAATCCCTTGCTCACATTCTGCACTCCTGTTCCCAATTCCACTTCTTTTTTCTTTCACCTACACTCACATATTTTAATAGAATTGATAACTAAGCTAGTGTATTTTCTCTTTTTAAGTAATTCAAATTATTATCACTTAAATTATATGGCACCTCCTATTCAAAATATATATTAGTTGGAATAAATGCTGAATGTACATATGTTAAGAAAATAATTGAATTCTTATTTTTTATTAAAAGAACACATTTATCTAATTTTTTTAATGATTTTAGGAATACCATCAAAATGTTATCTAATTTGCAAATAAAATAAAAGGTCAAAACAACATTTATTTTGAACGGGTGAATTTTATTTTGATAATTTAAGAGAAATCTTGTGTGAGACCGTCTCACCATGAACCAGCATCAGTTTTCATTATAAATGATATCACTGTTAAGATAAATTGTATCACTAATTCAAAAAATGTATGTAAAACGTATTATTTTAAAGCAAATTTTTTAAAAGTGATACACTTTATGTTAAATAAAACTGCATTCCTCACTTATAAAAATGCAAAATGTTAAAAGTAATACACTTTACACTAAACAATAATAATAGTCTTACAATAGTTTTGCAGTGAGACGATATCACATAAGTTTTTACCATAATTTAAATATCAGAGTTCCACTCGACTAATTAATACGATGATAGAAGGACTTCCCTTCGTTTGTTTTTGGAAAAAACAGATGTAGTTGCAACTAATAATTCATTCATACTTGGTGTAGTTACAAATGATATTAAATCATGTGTACACTACATGAAACTATCTAGTGAAGCATTATATTAATTAAATACGACAAAAGTTTTAATTGTGGGGTGAAGGGTGGAGGGGGAATTACTTAGGCTTGCTAACTACGCTTATTCATAATGACACTAGCAAATGTGAACATTTTGACATCCCTAAGTCATGAATTTTCATGTGGATATATAACGAAGTCCCTAGATTTTAAGTGTCAAAAAATTTACCAGACTTTTTCACTGTGTGATATAACTTTTCAATAGATCATAATTATCTCTTTTTAAGGTATAAGATACTAATACTATTGTTAAATATTTTATTTGAAATGATACATTTTATAATATATTATTTTTTGAAAAACATTTTAATAATTTAAAAAAGTGATAATAGTTATATATTGCTAATTGTATATCAATCGCATGGCGAGATGATTCCACACGCATTACTTACACGGTGAGAAGTTCTAAATTACGATCACATGGTAGAGATATCGATACGATCATGAATATTGACTTAATTTGTTTAGTCCCATATAAAGTAATTAACAAAGACCGGCCTAATTCAACTAAGCCAAGACAAAAATTACATTCTTATGACAGGCTAATGTACCAACTAATTAATTAATATAATAAAAAAAAAGGGAAGCATGTAATTAAAAAATTGAAGACAAGGTGGACTAAAAAAAAGAGTTGTTTTGTGTTTTTTAGTAGAGAATATTTCAGGTGCATGCGCAAGAGAAGGAAGAAAAGGTGTTTGATATTCTCATTTGAGTGAAAACTAAGCATGAGAACCCTAAAAGTGAGATTGGGCTCCTCTTTGATATCATTTTCCTCACCTTCTTCTCCTTCTCATCCCGAGGCAAAACCCTACCCCCTACCCCCCACCCCACCCCCAAAATAGATACATACATATATACAAATACATATACATATACATATACTTTGTCTCTGTATTAGCTTATTGCTAGCTTCTTTCTCATGATCTTAGCTTCTATAAGTTTACCCCATAACAAAACGGATGATCAACCTTTTGCTCTCTCTCTCTCTCTCTAATATTTAGTAAACCCTAGTTGATCCCACTAGCAATTAACATTTTTTTTTCTTTTGTTTTCTTTTGCTCAATATATAGCACACAAAAAGCGAAATAAAAGCTCACTTTCCTTTCCAATAGAGTGATGCAATAATTTCCCCATTTTATCAATCACAGAGTTTTAGATTCTATATTTAGGCATATATGCATATAGTTAGGACAATTTCATTTTTTCTTGATTATTATTGTTTTTATCACTATCAATCGATCTCTTCCAAGATCTTGTTGCATCATAGACATATAACACCCCACCAAAATTTAAATAGTTGATATTAATTCTAATCGAATAGTGATCCGATCCCACTTCCCAAATATTGCAACCCTCAACAACCATCATATATATATATATATATATATAGCCAGCTCCAACCAAACATCCCCCATGATTTCAAGATGTCCATAAGTTATGATTGTGCTGTCTTTTTCAATTACTCCATGTTGGACCATTTCCGTGACCCTTTATTCAATTTAATTATATTGCCCCATTTAGATGTTTTGACTCATTCACCTTATAAAATCTTGGAAAAATAGAATTAATTTTTGTGTATGTACATAGATTGGTGATGAGGTTGAAGAATTTAAGCTAGGGTTTTTATTTTGGGAGGTAATATGGAGAGCGATGTTGGTGAGGTTCAATCCGAAGACGAATTTACTGATGCAAAAGTAAGGTACAATCTCAGATTGAGCCGCGCCAATATCACTCCCCTGCTTAAAACGATAGGTTCTTTCATTTCTATGTGTGTCTTCTACTGAATTCGTAAGAATCAATGTATTTGAATTTATCAGCACTTTTTAGGATATTTTAAGAATCAACGGAATTAGTGTGTTCTTGTGTGTCCTATGTGTATATGTAATTCATCTATATTATATATATGTTCTTGCTTGATCATTAATTTTTCAATTCTTTAATGGTACTTACTTAGTTATAAACTCTTTATAAATATTAATTACATGAGTAGAAACTTATAACTCTAGCCATTTTTTTTTTAAAGATGCAATGGAATCATATAAATTGTTAATTTCTCAGGTACCTTAAGTTGTATGACTTTGTTTTGATGCTTAATACAGGTCCAAGATTGGAACACCTTTCATCGGCTGCATATGTATATCATGTACGTACGATAAGAGTTATTCACATTATGAATTTTCTTTAATTACAGCCTAGTTCCTTAAAATATATTAATTGTATATAGTTAGGTTTGTTGTCGTTCATTTTTCCTAATACTCCCAACGTTTCTTTTTTTTTTTTTTTTTTTTTGTTGGGCTTAAAGTTTGTTTCAAAATAATTATCAATATTTTTGCTATTTTACCCTTTAATTTTCTCTTAAAATTAATTTCTCTCTCTCTCTCTTTTTTTGGAAAACATATTTTCTCTACACCCTCTCTTTGTGTAATTACTTAGGCCTTATGGAGTTCTTTCACTACCCTCCGACCCAGGGGGTCTCACCTCTTGTTTCTCTTTTTTCTTTTTTATGAACATAAATATGTCAAAATTTTATATTCCTTAATTAATTTATACAAAATCTAAAGAACAACCAAAATATAATGGAGGGAGTAATTAATACTTCAGGACGTTTTTAGTCCATTGTGATTTCTTATTATTACACACCAGAAGAAAATAAAAAAATTATCAACAAAATTAGAATTGCTTATAAAAAATCCAACAAAAAATTTTGTGATGGGAACTGCCTACGAAATTGTCTAAAAAAAATTATAATTATATAGGCATATTCATTTCTCTACCCACAAAAAAAATCACTAGGGGGTGAAATTCCTAGGTAATTAATTACCTACAAAGATTTATCCACAAATATGCCTATGAAAATGTCATAGGCAAACTTTTTGTAAGTGAGGAATGAAGATGTCTATATAATTAGAATATTTTGTAGGCAATTTTATAAGCAATTCCCACCACATAAAGATGTTAAACGGACTGGTCCTAATGGCCGCAAACCTAAATGGTTCAGGGTCTTAGCAGTTCACTTTTAACGGTCTACTAATAGTTAAAAACTAACATTAACGGTTTGCAGGTTAGCCACTAACGAGCTACAAAATAAAAATAAAATTAAAATTCAAAATATGTATGATAGAAAATATCAAATTAAAGGATATATAATAACATTGATGATTATTATATTAAATCATATCAACCAAATTTTAAATAAAATTCAACACTAATGAAAATATAACACTATTTAACACACAACATCTCTATTACTTTATATTATATTTTTATTTGTATATTTTAACACATTTCATATAAAATAGTATGTATAAAAAAAATATAAAAAAAAAATTAAATGGTCTATAACCCTATAGGAGCCCTATAGAACTTCAGGCTACTAACCCAATCCCTCAATAAATAATTTATTTCTCTCTGCTCCACATACACAATTTACAATTCAATTCAATCTCATCTTTTTCATACTTTATCAACAACCCAACACAATCTAAAATAATTATTTTTATTATTTAATAATAACATTTATCTGTAATCAATTTTTAAATTATATTTATAAAGTAATATATTAAATTATTTGTTATTCAAAATTATAATTAAAAAATTATCATACACTTTAAAATAAACTACAATTTCAATATCAAAGTTAAATTTTCTAGTGGTGGGATATAAATATATATATGAAAAATAAAAGATATTATGTGAAATGATTAAAAATAGAAAAAAAGAGATAATATAAAATTGTGATTCAAAATATATTAATATTTGTCTCTATTTATAAATAATAAAAAATTATTAAATTTGATATAAATATTATTTTTATTATTTTATAAATTAATATCTAAAAATAAAAATTCAAAACTCATTTACTAAAATTTAATATATCCAATAGTCTACTGCCACATGTTATGTCACAATAAAAAAGAAAGAAAATGTTGATCACAATCCTGTAGAGCTGGGTAAAATACCGAAAAAATCGGTATACCGAGCTTATCGTACCGAAAAAAAACCGAATTTACCGAAAAGTTTGGTATACCGAAAATTTCGGTAAGGTATGTTGCCGTACCGAAAATTTCGGTATAGTAACGGTATGAAAAGTGGCATACCGAGGTATATACCGAAATACCGAAATTAATTTATAATTTTAATTATTTTAATATTGTACCATTATAAATTATTAGACGGTAGTCTTATTATTAAAAATGCGGAAGCCCAATCAATCTTATTATTTAAAAAGAGCACAAACTACTTATTTTTCTTAATTAATATAACCATAGGTCCATAGTCCATTCTTATACAAGCGCTATGCTTATCCCTTTCCTACCTCCTTCAATCCCTACCCTCTAACTCAATCAAATGTTGTCTCTCTCAATCTCATTTTGCTAAAAAGAAAGATAAAAAAGACACTGGTAATCGAATATTGAATCCAAAACGTTGAGAATTTCTATTTAAACCAGAAGTTAGTCTTATTCAGTTGTTGTCAAATGAGTAAATTCATGACAATAGTAACAATATATATGGAGTAAATCTGATTTTTTTTTTTTTTTTGAGAATTATTTGCAAAATATAATTTATAAGTTTTCTCCGAGGTTCTCGCTTGTTAAGATTTCAAAGATGTCTTTTTTTCATTTATTAGTAGTTTATTTTACAAATTTTTTGGGAAAGAACGGTATACCGAAATCATACATACCGATATTTTCGGTACGGTATAAGGTATGAACTAAAAACTACGGTATACCGTACCGAACCACCCCTACAATCCAGGCTGGTTCACCATTCGGATCGTGGCTGTTCTTTTACTTTTGCATTTTTTTATTATTTATCTTTTTGTCTTTTTTCTGAAAATCGATTGCTACGCACGCCCATAAACATAGCCTAAATGGTCCAGAACCAAAACAACCCTAATTTAAATGGGCTTAAAGAAGATTAGAAATAAAATTTGATTTTTACTGATTCAAAACGGGTTGGCCCAACTGGCCATGACTCTTTTAACATTCCTAACCACATAATTTTTTGTTGAATTTTTTTAATCATATTAATTAATTTTGTAGGTAAATTTTTTAGTGACAATTTATATATGAATGTGGCATCTGTCATATGCCCACCTTTATCATCACTTTTTGTGTACTTCATTCATCTAGAACGTGATATTGCAACATGTATAATAGGAAACTAGTAACAGTCCGTACTTCGCACAAAAGTCTTTTTTTTTTTTTTCAATTTTTATTCTATATTATATATTCTTTTTTGAAATTTTTGAAATTGATCTTTTTTTTTCTTTAACAAAAATAACTAAAACTAATACTTACAAAAAAATCATTTATATTCACAAAAATAATTGAAATGTTATTATTCATTTTTTTATTATTATAAATAAAATTATTAATACATTTACAGGTTCACTTTGATTTTTTAACACAATAATATTAAAAAAATAAAAAAAAATTAATTTTTCATTTAAAAAGTAGTCTATTTATAAAATTTAAATTATATATGTCAAATAAGGCAAATATAATGCACAAATTATTCTTTACTGTTAGAAAGTGAAAATTTGAGGATTTATTAGATCAATTTTTTTATTAAATAAATTTAAGTTAATTGATAAAGAGTTTATTGAAAGATACCGTGCAATAAAACATAAATAAATTGTGTTTGGAAGATATTATTTTTTTTTGTTTCATGATTACTTTGATATTTTCCTAATTAAGACATTCCACAAATATTTTCATGCCACATAAAAATATATAATTCATAATCACAAAAAATAAATAAAGTATAAAATTATCATTATTTTATTCAACTCTACACTCACATAACACATTTTTTCTTAAACAACGTAACACTTTCAAATGTGAAAAAAAAAAAAAACAGTAAGACGAAGGGAGTATTTTTTAAATTAAAATTACAGTCCTTATTTTTTCCGTCCTATTTGGGTTTATTATGGCCGATTGTGCCTAAATTCGCGACTCTTAAAAATTACAGTCCTTAAATTTTCAGCACGAAAAATAATGGTCCTCATTTTTTCTACCCAAAAAATTAGGTCCCCTCTTTGTCATCCCCAAAGTTACGATCCTTAAAAGTATTTTTTAAAAGATTATTTAATATTAATAAAGAACAAACACACAAACAATATTTACCAAGATGATGGTCGACTCAAATCAAGAGCAGCAAGTGATTCATTAGTTGATCATTTTTACCACCATCAGACATCTGAAATGAAGATCTTTTAAAAAAGAGATATTTTCTTATTTTTGAAATAGAAGCTATTATTCAAATGCACTCCCATTTGTGGAACTGACCATGGTGATTTGCATTTTCGGAGGTCGGATACTAAAGGGAATTTTTCTATAAAATTTGGATATAATATATATATATATATATATATATATATATATATATATATATTGGAGAAAAGTCAGCCAACACAAGGAAGAAAATAATTTTAACAAAGAGTTTGAAACAATATGGGGGCAAAAAAAATTGTCTTTCAATATTCCCCCTAAAGTCTGTACTTTTTTTAATGGAAAATTAATAATGATTTAATTAAATGCAATTTTTCTAATCACTATGTTCCTATAACTCCTACTTGTCACACCATTCATGCTCTTTTCTTCTACCCGTCGACTACACATATTTGAAAAAAACTCAATTTGTGGCTAGAAATTAAGGATGGTATAGGTCTAGCAATTATGAAATTTCTCATCAAAAGATATGATGATAGCAAGAGCACAAGCCTTGAGAAAATTGTGAGGCGGCCTGGGGAATCTGGAAGAAACGGTGTGATATGAAACATGGAAAAAAAAAACAGATTGTCGGGGTCAGCATGTCGTGGCAACTTCAAAGTCGAATGAGCTTTAAACTATCTACAAAGTTTCCAGCGAGCTCAAATTTCTTCCCCAAGGAACTCCCAAGAATTAAAGCCTATTGATGAACTTTTAGAAGGTCTTACTTTGTGCACGGATGTTAGGTTCAATGAGAAAAAAATGGATTTCTCTATATGATTAGCTTTTATTAGTCCGAGGGAGGAGTGATAGTCGTAGGATGCAAAATGATTAATCATCCAGGATAAATTTTACGGGTTGTTTTTTTTATTTTATTAAGATTAGGGGTCTATTGATCTCAACTAAAAAAACGGATCATATATGCGCAAATAAAAAAAGGTGATGTGTCAATTTGATCCTCACCAATAAGATGAGATACTTGATTGGTCCAATTCACAACTTTTAAAAGTTACTGTCCTTAAATTATCCGTTCAGAGATTCAAAGTCTTAATTTATCTATCACCCTAAGTTATAGTTCTTAAAAAATTACTCTTTATCAAGTACATAAAATTCACAGTTTCAATAAGAAATTTAAAAAATTGATGTGCATCCATTTAAATATAAATCCCATCAAACGACATTTAAATTCTGCATAATTGAATTTCACATAAAGCTCAATGATTTCAATAACATTCACTAATTTTAAATTTTCTTCAAAATAATCAATTTTCCTTCAACATAATCTTCCAAATAATCAATTTTCCTTCAACATAATCTTTAATTTATATACTATTAATTTGTCTCATGTATAATAATAAAATTATTTTTATTCATTACATAATATTACTTTAAAAATCAATAAGATTTATTTATAAAAAAACATAATATATATATATATAGTATCATTCCTTAGTTAATAATTTATGGATAAATATATATATATATATATATATATCATTACAATTAAATTTATTTAAGGATTAACTCTTATGTAAAAAAATTAGGGATCAAGGATCCATTAATTGTAGTCCAAAATGAAATATTTCGCAGATCTTAATTGGGTCAGACCGGGTCAAGTAAATCTTTCTACAAAACTCACGCAAACACAGAATGTAGAAGTTCGCTCTCAAGTCGTGTTACTATAAGCGCAAACATGTTGTAGTATAAGAACACATATTTGAACTTATTTTAACACATGTAAGCTATGTTGTAGTATAAAGACACATATTTGAACATATTTTAAAATGTGTTATTATATGAATAAAAGTATGTTATTGTATGAACAAAACCTGTACAAATTCGGGAAAAAAACCAAGATTCAAAGAGATAAATAATAAATTAAAAATTTTTATATTTGTCCTTATAGAAATACATATTTGTTTTAAAGTTAGTGTAAGAACATATATTTATTTTTGTAATGGCTAGGGTTTAGGGTATGCACTTGAATTTAAAAAAAAAACATCAAACAGTAATTAGTAATACCCAAGAAGTAAACAATATATTTGGTAGTTGTATTAAAATTAAAGAATATTGATGAGTGAGTATCTTTAGAGACGTATGTGCAAATACTACACGTTGGATAAAAATATAATTTTAAAGTGGTATATTTAGTAAACGGGAGGGGGGGGAGGGGGTAATGAGTTAAGAAGTGCGTGAACATATTAAAATAGTGTGGCAAGATAGCTACGTTCTATAAAAAAAAAAAATTGTAATAAATATAGTATTTAATTTAATTTGATTAATAATTAATAATTTTCATATTTGATTTCTGATATATATAAAAAAACAATGTTATTTATTTTTAAAAGATTTAAATAATAATAAATTTAAATCATTCAAAAAAACTCAAATCAGACTATGCTACATGGCTCGATTGAGCTTAATTCGATCTAAATTTTAGGTTAATCGACACAGTTTGGCCTGACTGAGGGTGAATTTGGGCTCAATTTAGATTTTATTAGGGTTAATTGTGTCTAAATTCACAACTCTTATAAATTCCAGTCATTAAATTGTTAGCCCCAAAGTTACGGTCCTTACAAAAAATATTTTCAGAATATTAACTTTCACCTTGAGTATTGAGTGATAGACATTAACTCTTCGAAGTGATATTTACTTAGTTAGGGGAAGGGGTAAAATAAGGACAGTAACACTTTCGACTGAAAAAATGTGGATCGTGGCTTTCAGAGGTGACAATTTAAGTACAATAACTTTTAAAAATAGTTAATCTTTGTTATATCAACCCAATTTAGTTACAATTGGGTAAAAATTCAACCCGAATTCAAGTTAAATCACGCTAATAAGTGCGAATTTCAAGCCAAGTCGGGCCAATTAATCCAATTTGCTTTGATTCAGGCTGATTTGGCCTCAAATCTCGACTTTTAAAATGTCCTTAAATTGTCCGCCCAAAGGTTTAAAATCCTAATTTTCCTATCATCCCTAAGTTACGGTTCTTACAAAAATCTTTCTTGCTCCTACATGAATATCATTATACTTCTTTAAAAAAATTAATCATTTTCATGCAATACAACAATTATAACAAATTTAAACGAAAGTTTAGTGAAACGAATTATGCGATGATTTGTGCCACCAATAAACTTGTATTCATAATAAATAGGGGAAATTCTTTTGTTCCAAAATACTTCGAATATAAAATATGATTCTTCTTCAAAAAGTTTACACCAGACTTTATTATGCGTTAAAAAAAAAAAACAACCATAATATTATTTAGGGTGTAAATAATTATATGATTTTCATCATAAATACAACCAAATTTAAAAATATAAACTGTTTATACATAGTCGATTAATATTTTGGAGGAAAACTTAAATAATTTATATATGGTTGAGCTAGAAATTTTTTTTATTATTATTAAAAGTTAAATTATAAAAAAATAGAGAGTTTGTATAATGGGTCTTGAGGTAAAATGAGCTGCTAGGCTTTCTTTCCTCATTTAATTTTTATTCTTGGGTTGCCTTCCTTTTGAATGTAAGCCGTCTATTAATTAATTGGGCATCAACTCTCAGCTCTCAGTCCAATTTTTTTTCATCGACTCGTTTCTTCGATTGATCTCAATAAACATGTATTTATATTCAAAAATACTAATTTCCTGCAAAATAAATTACATACATCTTTCTCGATAATTAAGCACAAACAATCACATTAATGTAAATAAATGCAAGAAATCCAATAAAATAGGCAATTAAAATGCATGACTTTCGAGTAATTTTCACACTAATAGTGAAATTGTTTCATACATGAACCACTTTACGATACTTTTTAGAGTAACCAACTAATACTCTTTAGTGTAATCAACTAATACATCAGCAAAAATAATTAATACCCTCCAAAACTAATACCCTTTAATGAAAACAACTAAGACCTGTCAAACGCTCTATACTTTATAGATTTAAAACAAAATTTATAGATAATAATCAAACACATAAAATTGAAAAAGTATGTAATACTTTTTATTAGAACAACTGATACTCTTTAGTGTGAAGAAACTAATACCCTTTAGTGGAACAACTCATACTCTTTGTACCTTTCAACTTATACTTTTTAGTGAAAACAACTTGTCCCCTCCAAAGCTAATATCATTTACCTAAAACAACTAATACCCTTTAATGAAAAACTAATATCTTTCAAAGTGGTTCATGTATGAATCAATTTCTCTCTATAATTGCCCTACATTAATTAGTGTACCACAATACAAAAATATAAAATATTAAAAAAGAGTATGTATAGAATGAAATTGATTCATACATGAATTATTTGTATTAGTTGTTTTCACTAAAGAGTATTAATTGTTCTCACTGAAGGGTATGAGTTGTTTATACTGAAGAGTATTAGTTTATTTTTCCTAAATAACTAATACTCTTTAGTGAAAACAACAAATACTCTTCAGTGAAAACAACTAATACTCTTTAGTAAAAACAACTAATATCCTTCAATGGTTCATATATGAAACATTGACCCTCCATACTTTGTCTTTTAATAAAGGGTGCGTGAGATTTAGTGATTATATGCATACACATAGTATTACCCCAAATAAAACCTGATCCATATAAAATATTTTAAAATTGTTACTCACTAAATTTTATTAAATTATAAATGTAATATTCGTAAAAATTTAATTACACCCATGATTGCATTTATACAATAAGTGTGCAATTGTTCTAGTAATTTGTGTAGAAAGAAAAATCAATTGCTCGAGAAGGAACTACAACAAGGGTTTTTCTTAGATCAGACACCCTATCGAGTTGTCTGATATCAGGTATGGTCTATAATTGCGCCATGTGTCATCGCACTGTATCGCACTGGCCTGTTATCTGTTGAGTTAAAATATTATATTTAAATTATATTTTAAATTATATTTTCTTATTTACAATTCTACCCTTTTAAAATAAAATTACCTAAATTAATAACATTCATCTATATATAATTTTCTTTTACAAAAATTCATATATTAATTAATTAAAATTATAAATAAATTAATTAATTAAAACTAAAGAATTAGAATTAGGTCATATGGAATTATTTGGGGATACGGGTACCATCCGCTCATCGCCGCTTACGGTCATTCTCTCTTTATGCCAATAAGGCCTGCTCACCGCCTGTTTAATTCCACCGACGATAGTGAACAATAAGTCTTCGATCCCAAACGTGCGAACTATTACGAGAGAATGTCTTAATCTATGAGTGATGAACAATGATGATGAACTTGAATGATGTAATAAATCTAGGGAAAAAATGATTTCAAATTTAATTAGAATATTTTTTAAATTGTATGACAAAAAATTAATTAGAATATCTTTTTATAAATTAAATAAGGATAAATTTGTAAATTATATCATATTTATAAAATATTAAATTTAATATAATATTTAAATATGACAACAAACTCGATACTACTCGATGCAACTCGATAGAAAATTACATCATTAATTCAACAGGTAGCAAGTCATCAAATATAAACCATTAGACTTTATTAGATTTTAAATCTGATGGTTTATAGAGCATACCTGATATCAGACAACTCAACAGGATGCCTAACCTAAGAAAGCCCCAACTAACAATTCTTCATGTACTTAGAAATGACACATTTATAAACTATGATTGTCAATATATCACATAATTTTGTAACATTGTCCCATGATTCCTGTAAAATGGAAATCAATTACTCGAGGAGGCCTAATAATTGCTCATATAATTATTGATGATTCATATACATCTATCTATAGTATATTTTCTGTTACAATATGAATGCACGTAAAATACAGCTAAAAAATTAGGTATGTGATAATAAACTTCAGTAGTTGAAAGATTTTGGCTCAATTACAAATAAAATCACCACTTTTCTGTGAATTGCAATATAAACTAAACTTTTGAATTTTGGCAAAAAAAATCATCACTTTCATATTTGTTTGCAATTTAAATTTCGGACAATTTATCTCTTGTCCAAAAGCTAACGTGTACAAATAAATATACTATCATCATCTCAGTATGTATTCACATCATTAATTATTTATAAAAATAATAAATAAATTTGTAATGCCCCAAACCCAGATAGTCCGCATACTTATCCAAGTTCGAGTCGTCACTTAATGAATAGGAAAATAAGTGAGATATTTTTTTTAAAAAAGAAAATTTAATGAAGGAAAATTTGAGAGGATAATAATTTAAATTGTTCTTAACTTTAAAAGTTTAGGCGAAGTCACCAAAACCAAACATTAAACAGAAAGCATAATTAGGCTAAGAAATATTATGGCAGCGGAAAAGTATTAGTGAGCTTAACAGTCTAACATAAGTCCAAATTAGCAGTTGCTAATAACAAGTCCAAGTTAACAGAAGGAAGCAAGGAAATAAATAGTCTTTAATAAAAAAAATTCAATTATTGGTGTGGGAAGACTGAGTCCACGGTTGCTCCCAATGCTCAATCGGCTCACCTGAAAAGTGATAAAATAGGGCATGCGATTTTGAATTCTCAATGTGGGTAGCCCGTACGCTATTACGTTCATAGTTTGATATCATAAATGTCATTATATTATTTTCAGAAAACATCGAGATGACACCAACGTCGCTTGTAAAACCGAGACGATACCAACATCGCTCGTAAAATCGAGACGGACCACCTCCGCTCATAAACACCGAGATGACACCATCGCTCGTAAATTCGATACGATACCAACATCGCTCGTAAAACTGAGACAAACCATCTCCGCTCGTAAATACCGAGACGGCACCAACATCGTTCATAAAACCATAATACAAATCAATAAATGATATTTCAACTACAAACATAAATAAAGGCAATACGGTTAATGCCACCCACCTCGAAATGAAGGAAAAGACGTCCGAGTATCACCGGGCCGGTCGCACTCTTTCCTAGTGAAATTCTCATTTTTAGTCTCTAATCAAAGACCTATACATTTAAGACACAGTGTGTTGGTCCCAAGGGACTTTTGGTTAATACACGTCTTTCGTCTTTTAGTCGTAATTTATCATAACTTACTCTTTTCGTTACAAGTCAAGTTATACTTAAAAGAAATTCTTAAAACGGTATTTTCGACACACCACACATCTTTAGACTCTTATTAACATGCTCTTAGGAAGTGACACGTAAAATAGAAAACAAACTTTTCAAATAAAGACAACGGTTTAAACGTTAAGACAACTTTCGAGTAAATTTGCCCGGTTTCGACTATTCACTATCGACTTTGGGGTATTTTCTAAATTATGATAAGGTTATCTAAAAATTTAGCAAAAGTACAGTAGATAATATCTTAACATATATTTCACCCATAAAAAATGGGTCTTATTAAAAGATATACGGAAAATGGGTTTTTGGATTTATTTCCTAAGATAAAACAGTGATTCTTAAAAACTCCAGTAAGTTTTCAGTGTTGTGACACATAAGAAACAATTTTCCTAAAAATACTAAAATATTTCCAAAAATCACGAAATTTACAAAGTAGATGCATCACACAATTTCAAATATTTCCTAAGTTTTGACTTTGGGCAAAATATGTAAGAAAAAATGTGTTTTGACTCGTTTTTGGAAGAGGCACATAAACTTTTCTGTCTTTCCAATCACGTACCAACAAGAGAAAATAATTTTGTAAAATTATTTAAACTATTCCTAAAATCATGAAAATTTTCAAGAATGAAGCTAACATAATTTAATATTTTATTTTGATTTTTATAAAAATAAATACCTAAGTGAGAATTACCAAAAAAAAATAAAAGAATCACAAAAATGTCACAGATTGTCACACTAACTTCAAAAATCCATAGATTATTGAATATAACTTCAAAATACATAAGACCAGTGGCCAAATAAAGCTAACTTGGCCTATTTTTAAAATATGCAAACAAAATCCCAGGGACTTCAAGTCATGAGAACGTATTAACTCAGTCATTCAACAGAAAATGGATTGTTCATCATTTGATATGCCAAAAACATCTAAAATCCTATTTCTACCTTCACACACCATGAAACTTTCATTTCTTTCAATATCATCAACATAAAATATCACATAGTCAAGAATCAAGAAAAAACTTCAAGAAAATCACATAATTTTCTTCCTGACAAGAGATGTCAAAACAAAACTAAAGATTAGAGGTTTTAGGTGAAGTTACCCTTGTAGTAAGTCTTCTTTAAAAGGCTAGGGCCTAAATGCCTTCTTCAAGTTTTTCCCTATGATTAATCTTTACTTCTTGACTCCTTGGATGAGTGGGTAGCTTGAGCTAAAAAGATGGGGTCCTTGTATGGTAAGAAATGGGAGAAGAAGATTTCTTCTCCCTTAGGGATGAAATGACCGAAACTTTGACTAGGGGAGGAAGAGGGAGAGTTTCTTTCTCTTAGGTGTCTTTTAATGAGAATGAGGAGTGATGACCAAGTTATTTAATAGGCATGTGATATAATATGGAGAGCTTAGATTGAAACATATGGATGGTTGAGATAGAGGGAGGACAAAGCAATTAATGGGGGGGGGAGGGAGTTCAAGTACTAGGGGGTTCGGGATCTTTTGTTTGGGAGTGTTGGCTCATTTTGGATGCGAAAGAGGCAGCTGGTCGTCCATTCTTGGTGGGCCCCATGACCTTTCGGCTCAGGGTGTGAGTTTCGATACTGAAAAATGGGGTTTTGTTCGGGGTTTCGGGGCTCCGGAAGTCATGTTTCATTCATTTTTCTATCAAATAATTTTAAATCTTTAAAAGCTTATAAATAAGAAAGTTTTAACTTAATTTATCAGTTAGGTTCCCGGTTGGTTTGGTTTTTGTTCGGTAGATTCGAGTTTTGACGTTTTTAGGGCTTTTCGCCCGATTTTTGCCGACTAAGTTAAAACTCTCATACTAAAAATACAAAAGGTTTATCCACTTATTTTGGACTTGTATTTTATCCATAATTAGGCTTATTCAGTACCGGTTCATTCAGTATTAGGGTTCCTAGAGTGCTGTCGATCCAGTTCTGCTTGTGTGTTACCCAAAATAAGAGATTTTGAATAAAAATGAAGTTTCTCTTTCGAAAGAACATTCGAGAATAAGACGATATTCACACATAAGATAAAATAAAGCATAATTTTGGTCGGGGTATTACATCCTACCCACCTTCAAAGAAATTTCGTCCTCGAAATTTAACTTACTTGGTTAAGTCTAGGTCTTGCGGGTATTTTGCTAAAATTTCGTAATCTCTCTCCCAAGTGGCTTCCTCCTTTCCGTGCCTACTCCACTGTACTAAAACTAAAGGGATTTCTTGATTCCTAAGTGTGTGTATTTTCCTTCCTAAATTTCTTACGGGTGTCTCTCCGTATGTTAGGTCTCGTCCTAATTCTAAGTCTCTAAAGTTAACGACATGCTCGGGGTCACCTACATACTTCCTGATCGTAGAAACGTGAAAAACGTTGTGTACTTGAGATAGGTTAGGGGGTAAAGCTAAGCGATAGGCTTCGTCTCCAACTTTCTCTAGTATGTCAAAAGGTCCGATGTATCAGGGTTTTAGTTTGCCTCTTTTCCCAAAGCGGATTTGACCTTTCATTGGTGCTACCTTGAGAAATACTTTATCTCCAACTTCGAAATGTAGATCCTTCCGGCGAGTGTCAACGTACGATTTCTAAGGGTCTTGTGCAACTTTGATCCTTTCCTTAATTCGAGAAACAATTTCCACTGATTGTTCCACAAGTTTTGGCCCTAAAATCTTACGAACTACTACTTCGTCCCAACAGATAGGTCATCTGCATATTTTTCCGTAAAGTACCTTAAAAGGTTACATTTGTATCGTAGCTTGGTAACTGTTATTGTAGGTAAATTCCACAAGTGGGAGGTGAGTCTCCCAGTTTCCTTCTCTTTAAGATTATTAGTTAGAGTCTCAAGAGTAGTCATTTTTTTTCTTTTTCTCATTCAATTTTCTCAATAGTCTATGAATTATTTGCTTGCTTCTCTCACACATTGGTGGATCAAACTACCGAAAATAGTTCTAATACCCAATATTCTAAAATAATAATGAAGGTGTGGGATTATTATTAAATTCGGCTATGTATATAAAATAAATTATATTCGAACTTTCTTACCGGGTACTTCTTGTAACGCCCCGAATCCAAAACACATAAATATCCCAGATTCGAGGTGCCACTTGTGACTAAAATCCGAACTATAAAATTTTTGAAGGAAATATAACGGAAATGAGAGATGATTTTTATGCAGCGGAAGAATGAGTAGAATAATATTTATAAGTATCTCACACGCATATGTATATGAATATAAAACTTATTATCAATAGTATCATTTTATTTAAGTGGGGAACTCCGTGTCGTCTCTATTACTGTCCTTGCTCCACGAACTCATAATCTGCAAGGGTTGTAAAAAGGGGGCGTGAGATTTGAATTCTCACGTATGGGTGATTTGCAACGTCATGGGATTGGTAAATCCGAAGTATATTAAATTATACTCATTAATAAAATATATAATTTATTTAAGCAGTTGACATAATAATACAAACATCATATATCATACAAATAACAAATTCACATAATAATCAGTTGGGCACAACAGGTTTCACATCATATAATTGAAATATCACAAGTTGATTCACAGTAAGGGGCAAAGCCCACAATCAATTTCACATATAGTAAATCACTTCCAAAACAATATAAACAATTTCCGTCCCCCCTGACCATGCACCTGATCTATTATCAAACATGGCCACGCACCACTTCCACAAACGAATCCCGTGACCATGCACCTGATCTATTATCAAACATGGCCACGCACCACTTCCACAAACGAATCCCGTGACCATGTACCTGATCTATTATCAAACATGGCCACGCACCACTTCCACAAATGAATCCCGTGACCATGCACCTGATCTATTATCAAACATGGCCACGCACCACTTCCACAAACGAATCCCGTGACCATGCACCTGATCTATTATCAAACATGGCCACGCACCACTTCCACAAACGAATCCCGTGACCATGCACCTGATCTATTATCAAACATGGTCACGCACCACTTCCACAAACGAATCCCGTGACCATGCACCTGATCTATTATCAAACATGGCCACGCACCACTTCCACAAATGAATCCCGTGACCATGCACCTGATCTATTATCAAACATGGCCACATCCATTATAAACAATTCCCCGTGACCATGCACCTGATCTATTATCAAACATGGTCACATCCATTTTCAACTTCCTTACCAAAACTGACAATTCGAACTGTACACGTAATTCATACTTAAATAGATTTATGCTCATAAAATACTCTTATTATCATGCAGTCACAAACGATTGTATAATTAGATAAACACAACAATCCATACAAGGTATATACGTAATAATATCATATAGTTCACACACTTATATAATAGGTTTACACTCATGTTGTATATTTGATTTTAGATTGATTTAGTGGAGTTCAGAGTATACCAGCACAACGTATTATTAGCAGATCAATCAACCGATCATCACTCACCTGTTAACTCCGGGTCCCGTGAATGATGTACGAACAGATGGTCGGAAACCTCGTGTGCGTTCCAACTAGTACCGAATCCTAGTAGGAAGATATTTAATTAAAAGTTGACCTTTGAAAACGTTTAGGAAAACTTGAGTGTTTGTGTTACGAGAATCGAGAAAGTTGTGGTCTTATAAACTCAAAAAAGACTTGCTTAAGGGTCACACCCTATTTTGGTAAATACACCACTTCTAAAAAGGTGAGTGTATTGAGGGAGTGTATTTACTAGTATACTTGTGGTATGACTATTTCGATTACTACAAAAATAATCTTTTGATAAGTACACCCCTTTTTAAGAGGAGGTGTATTAAGGGGGTGTATTTACTAAAAGCAGTAGTGTAACAGGGGGGTGTATTTACTGAAAGCAGTGGTGTAACAGGGGGTGTATTTACTGAATCCAGTGGTGTCCTTAACAAAGGCCCTTTAAGGAAGAAAAATATAAGAATTCATATTTTATAAAAACCTCTTATTAAAACTTATTAAAGACTTTGGCTTTTCTAAGACAAATTATAAAAAGTACTTTTCTTTTCTAATATTAATATTACTTCTAAAGTTGATTAGTGACACTTTTAGGAAATAAAAGGATCATATTAATTTTCCCAAAAAATACTCTTTTCCTTTGTTATTAATTTTGGATATAAACTACTTGTCTTTTTGTTCCTAATTTTCTAACAGTCGTACAAGGGGAAGACGAGTTTCCATTTGTCTCCAAAAATTCAACTAATATTACTAACAACTAATTTCATCACCAAATCATCAGCTAACCAAACCAACTAATTCATCCATTCTAATAATATCATCCAACTAATCCAATAACACTAGACAACAATTTCAATAATACTAAACAACTTAAAACAACAATACTAAACCACTATTCCAATAATACTAACCAACTAATTTAATAAATACTAACCAACAAAGCCAACAATACTAAAAAAAACTAATTCAACAATATTAATCAACAAAACCAATACCACCAAACCTAACAACTAACACTATATAACAATTTCAATAATACTAATATCAACAACATCAAAACTCCACCCATCAATCTTATAGTCTCTAAATAGAAAACTCCAAAGTTTACAAAACTCATAACCGTGCCGGTTTTCTATTCTAGCTAATACGAGAAATAGAGAAGAGGCTAGTAATTCTTACGAGTCCCAAATTGGGCGGCCTAACGGCGTCGTAAAAGGGTTCGATTATTTATCGGATAATTTCGGCAGCATAACGGCGCGATTCGGGAATTCGGAAAAGTGAATTGGACAGCCTAACGGCGTCGGTTGGAATTTCCAGAAATTCCGGCAACAGCAACCGATTCAAACGGCGTCAATTTCGATCGGAAATTACGAAGAGGAATTATTGTGAGTCTTTAATCGGGATTGAGAAATTGGAGGAAAATTGAAATCAAAGGATCGAATTAGTGAATGAATCGGGAGGACGAGACTCACCAAAAGGCAACAAGCGAACGGACGGCTTCGTCGGCTGAAGGAGGCGGCGGCGCTCGACGGGAAGAGCGGCGGCAGTGGGAGACGGGTTGTGGCGTGGCGACGGCTGGAGCGAGAGGCGCACGGCGGCGATGGCTGTGCAGCGGCGCTTCGGTGGTGGCGGACGGCGCGGCTGAGAACGGCGCCGCCTCGCTGGGCGGAGGCCGAAGGCGGTGGAGGGCGGCTTCGGAAGAGGGAGCGATGGCGTTCCAGTGAAGAAGCGTGGTGGAGTTTGGTCGGGTAGAGGAGGAGGCTGCGGTTGTCGGCTGGAAAGGGGCGGCGTTTGGCGGTGATTTGTAGAGAGAGGCAAGAGTTGTTTAGTTAAGTAGAGAGAGAGAGAGTTGGGTATTTTGCTGAGAATGGAAATTTGGGAATTGAAAAGGGAAACTGATTTTGGGAAAGGAACGGTTCATATTTATAAGGGAAATTATTTTTAATTAATCAATTAATTTTAAGAGGGGGGAAAAAATATGTGGATGAGAATAACACTCTAATTAAATTAATTTAAAAAGGGAAGTAATTCATGTGGGTAGGGATTAATCCCCTTTAATTCTCATATTTTCGTTCCCACTTGATACAGTTTAGGGATCGTTTGGTTCGCGAGTTTAATCCCGATTCGATAATTAATACAGTTTTAAAATTCGATTAATATTTTAAAGTATTTTAATTATTCTCAACAAATTAAACGGATCAAAAACCCAATTTTTAAACTTTAATATTTAATTTCCCGTAGTCCCTTGTCCGTTTGAAAGTTTCGATTTCTTTCTTCGAACTTGAGAATTTGAAATAGAGTATATATTTAAATTACACAGTAGCACACAAAATAATAAAATTAAAAGAAACAAAGATAAGAAAATAAAATAAGGGTTCTAGGAGTATAAAAGGTATAAAACGGGACGGGGTATTACACTTCTCACAAGCAAGAAACCTTCGTCCAACATTGTCATCTTTCCAAGATGTTGACTGCAACACGGCCACAAAAGCACCTGGTAAGTTCGGAGCTTCAACTTGAATAGGACATTAAACCGAAATTGTGAAAAGTTTGGGTTGAGATGAAAATTGAGAGAGAAGATTTAATAAGCTAACCAACAATTAGGAGATGATTGAGGCACGATTCAGACTAGGATCTGCATTTTGGGTTGTTTTCATGCTTGATGCTTAAGATTTGGGAAGAGTATTGACAAAAATTGCGAGAAAGAAGAGTTTATTCCCTTCTTTGCGTGTTTTTTAAGATACTATATTTTAATTATATTGATTTTTTAGTTTACCTAATTTTATTTATTTTAATTAATAATTAATATAGTGACATGGAAAAAAGAACCAAGTAAAAAAATCCCAGTTGGCATCCACATTAGCGAGGGCGCTGAAAAGCCCCAAAATTGGTTGGCACGTGAGCGGCACATGACAAAAAAATAGCGTTGTTTCAGGATTCTGACGAAAATTAGACAAAAATTAGACAACATTAGAAGTTACGTGACCAAAATTGAACAAACGTTAGAAGTTCTGGGACCAAATTTGAAGAGTCACAATTTTTTGGACCAAAATTGGACACTCAATAAGTTACGGAACCAATCGATTGCTGATAAACCCTATTTCTTTGAGAAACGATTCTGTTACGGTTGTAAACAGGTGATTCTACACCAAATAATGAATTGGGATATTTTCCAATCGGGCCTATAAAATTTGAGCCCAGCCCAGCCCAGCCCAACCTATATAAAAAATTATACTCCACCTATCCATGAAATTTTTACCCCATTATTGTTGGACACAAGATTTAATGAAAGTTAGTATTTTATTGAAAAAATAGATAAGGTAAGAGTATTGTAGGGAGTATTGTGCGACTTGTTTATTTGTTTGTGAGTAGTGTTTATTTCCAGAATGAAAATGAGTAAAAAAATTGGAGGACAACCTAAAAAAAAAGTGGGTAAAAAATTGGTGGACGGAGGGAGTACTATAAAATATAACTCATTACACTTTCACAATCCACATATATTTTATATCTTAATCTACTTTAGATCATAACAAGTTACAATACTAATTTCGATCTATTTTAGAAAAATATTAATTTCAGCCTGCCAAGCGGGCCGCCCATGGCCCATCGGACCAAAACGGCCCAATTTTTTTGGGCCACTATTTTTTAACCTGGCCTGGCCCAAATCACGGGCGGGCCAAGCCGGACTCAAATTGTCAGCTCTAACTGTATCTAATCCAAAAGATGAGTCTAGTAAATAGTTGACGTGGATCTAAACGAAAGTATTAAGGATAAGTTTAGGGAACTCTACTGAAGTTGAAAAAGTTATATTAATAGAATTTTGTAGTAAAATCAACATTGTTGATTACACAAAAATTAAATGTGCAAAATTAAATGGATGTTGTAAGGTGTTTGCAAGAAAACCACTATTATTAATATTTTTAGTGGGGTGGTGGAGTAGTTATTATTTAACTCATCAAATGTTGACTGAACCATCAGACGTGAACTCCATATCTGATTCCATATTCACTACCATACTACCTCTGGCTTCTATACCAGACGAATCGGAAGACAAGTCGATGACCACCGAATGCTCCCGTAGGTTCTAAGTAGTCTCAAACATGTAGTCGCAGATGTTCACGAGAGGTTCATCATCCAGAATGATTCCACGCAGAGTCTCCTCCGGGCAGACCTGGATAAGCCTCATTTGGAAAATTCGGATTTCCTCCTCCAGCTTTTGGTATTCATTCCTCATGCGGTGGTAGAGCGCTTTAAAAGCTCACGGAGATGGAGGGATCCTCCATTTCGGTTGTGGGGGGTGGCATTTCTGGTGTTGTTGCAGCCATTTTTTCACTCTAGAGGTTAGGGTTTCAAAGGGAATTTTGGAAAGAGGGGTTTTATTGGGATGTCAAATAGGTTGCAATTGTGGAAGTATATATAGGCGAACAAGTGTGGATGAACATAATTGGGGATGATTTGTGTTTCTTGTTAATTGGCTCACATTGTGACATTCTTAATGGCGGGAATTGAAGTGAATTTTCCCTCCCAAATCCAGTTTAATAGATTTATGTTATGTTAATGAAGGTGTGCGTGTGTTGTAAAGTATAGATGTTGTAACGAATGTTACAATCTGGAAAATCAGAATATAAAACATGTTCAGCGGAAGACTTAATCACACAATTACAAGATGGAATACTTTTTAACACAAACTATATAAAATAGATTGTGCTAGCCTTACGGCGAAACGTTCACTATAATAAGATTAGTGATACAAAAGTTGTGTGAAGAGTTAAATCATTCACAACGGAAACAAGACTCGATATCACCTATCAAATCTAAATTGGCTAAGTGTATAATACTATACACCGTCAAAGTTGATCTCACTCTATATCTATGATCTCACTATCTATTGATATAGGTTCGACCGCAAGTTATACGAGAAGAACTCTACTTCTAAGTATAACATAAATGTTGGAATAACTGCCCTATCACCTTTAAACTCAGGATCAACACTAGAGTAGGTGTACTCGTTTACTCTACACTTGGTACTGAAAACTTCGACTTCTATTTATAGATGGAAGTCTTCAATCCAAAAATAACTTCTTCATGTAACCGCTCCATGATCTTCATGTAATCCCACATCCTTATCTTTATTCATGTTATTTCGTTATGCAACCGCCTGATCTAGATTGTTCTAAAACGTCCTGGATAAGTCTGGATCGTGTAAGCTCTTGTAGATCTTTGTAGATCCTTCTGGAAGCCGTAACCGCTCATGTTGCAACCAATGCTTGCAACATTCACTGCAACATTGAGTTTTCCAGAAACTTGTAGATCCTTCTAGATCTTCATCCTGCATGTTAAAACATCTAAGACAACATTTGATCATAAAGTGTTGGTTAATGAGAAGAAAGGGCAAATTCATGTTGTTTCAAAGTAAATAGTGAATACTTCACTACCAACAACATTAACAATCTCCCCCAATTTGACCTTTCTGCTACAACACACCTGATGTATATATTTTTGTTGGTCCCGAACGAGTAAACAGGTGTATGTGGGGGGGAGGGGGGAATACACATGTGGATACAAATTAAAACTTCTTGAAAACTTTAACAGGTGACTTCAGAGAGTAACTCGTCAGTGGACTTTAAGTCTGCTGAGTGTTACTTGTGAAAGCTTACTGAGATAATACCTCCACTGAAAGCTCAAGACTTTCAGTTGAACTACTATCTAATTAGCTTTCAACTGCGGATTAGTGAGCCCTTTAGAATACTCGTTTTACTTGATAAACTTTGAGTGAATAACACACACTTAGGAAATAGCAGAATGTAAGTACACAAGATATAAAGTGGTTCAGAGAAGAATCTCCTACGTCCACTGTCCTGATCAAACAGGAGAATTCCTTTCACTTGGAATTCCTTGTGTTATAATGCCAAGGTGCACTGATCAATTACTCCTCTCTTAGGATGATTGATCACTAGGATAATTCCAGGTCCTAGTTCCCAAAACAAACCAGCTTTCAGACTGATACAAATAATCAGCTTACTAACACCACTTAACTCTAACTCTCAACCTAACAACTGAGTAGGGTTTTGAGTAGGGTTTTGGTTCCAACTGTTGTGAGATAATCCTTACAGTGTAGCTCAAGGCTTAGGATGGATTATCTCTTTCTAAGGTTTGGATATAGCTTTTAAGCTTGGTTACAGAAGGTTTGTTATGCTCTCTACTGATTTGAAACACTTGGGAAACAAAGGTAATTTCGAGTGCTTCTTGAAGGTTATGAATGTAAAGATAGCTTTAATCTTGTGAGTTTCTCGTGCATAGAAATGAGCACGTCCTTCTGTATTTATAGGCTTTCTTGAAAATCTTCCCGTTGGATTTGAATCTTCTCAAGTAAGTCTTCTTGTATCTGATTGGTTCAAACGGCTCTATTTGAAGCTTTAAGTCTTGTCAAGAAACGGCTGAAAGACCATGCTTGTTCACCTAACTTTCTGTAGATTGCTAGAGAAAGACTTTTGGTACTTGTCAGTCTGGGGCAGGTTGGCTGTCAGTAAAGTACACTGACGTGTCATCTTCTCATTGGACCTTCAGTCTGCTTGCCCAAATTCTTGTCTTGCTTTAAGGTGGAACTCTTCTGAGAGAACCTTCTTATTCCTTCATTTATTGTAAGCTTCACTGAAATTCATTTTGCCTTGTTCCAACCAGATTAAATAACAGCTTTTAATGTGTTTAGCATTTAATGGGCTATGTTAGTTCTCATCAGTGGACCTTGGTCCTCTCCTGATGGTTTTAGCCTTAGTGAGAATGTACTTAGAAAACATTCAAGACTTAGACTATCTTTTCAGATCACTTGTCTTCAGCGGACTTCGTCTTCAGCAGACCTTGTCTTCAACGGACTTCATTCTTCAATACACTCTAGAAATTTATAACTGTACTCCAGTTCTTAACATTTAGAATTGTTTAACTAAATTCTAACTCTACTGAATATTTTACTTACAAATAACTTAGGAGGAACATTTTGGCATCTTAATCAAAACTTAAGTCTATACAATTTCCCAACAATTTCCCCCTTTTTTATTATGCCGGAACCTATCTTATTACATATCTTCTTTCAGAGAAGGTTCTTCAGATGACATAAAAATTCAAGGATTTTGTAAGTAAAAACATTCAAGTATATAAGCCTAAATGATAATGAGATATTATCTTGGGCAAACAGTAGAGTTTTCATTAAGAATATACTGAGTACATTTTACAAAAACATCCACTGCAAAAGATTCAAAACAAGATCATCTGGGACTTATAAACAGATGCCCAGCAAAAATACTTAACTCCTTTAAATGGACTCAAACAGAGGTTCAAGTCCACATTATTTGAAGACTCGAATCTTCAAGTCATTCTTTCTCTCCATGACTTCTTTTGAGTGGCCTTTGAGACCTAGTTGCTCGCACAGGGACACCCACTCTTCTGTGATCCGATCTCTGTCAACTGCTCCTGTTGCATCTTGAGGAGGTCAGTAGGTGATTGGCTCAGGAGCCTTCAAGGCTTGATCAGGGAATCTATCATTCCAGGCTTCCATGATAGCAGGGAAGAGCTTTGGAATATACTTCAAACATCCAAGAGCTGAACACCTCTTGCACATTGTCCTTTCTCAACTCACCACTGACATAGTAGAAATACACAAACTCCATTTTTGCAGTTTCACAAGCGTCAATGAGTTTCTTGGGTACCCACTCGTCATGGTGAGGGAACTTGGCCTTTGAAGGAGTGATTTTATCTTTCTTTAGCTTAGCAGCCCACCTTTGATAACTATTTCTGAACTTCTTGGATGTAGTCTTATCAAAAGTGGTCAGCCTCTCCTTCCTTTTTCTCTCAGCCATCTCAGCTATGGTTTCCACCTTCCTAACTACCTTGTCCCTCCTCTCCTGTTGTTGAGCAGCCAGCTTCTGTGCTCTCTCATTCATTCCTCCAGCCTCTTTGATAAGCTCAGTGAGCTCTGTGACTCTTGTGGGGGCTGATTTAGGAGTTTCAGAAGAGATAGGATCAGGGTTAAGGATAGGGAGTACCTCAACTGACTCCGAGGAGCCAGTGGACTTAGCAGCTAACCTCCATGAGGTTCTTGTCTTCTTTGCTACCTCCGCTGAGAGGACGTCAGTTTTCTTCCTCTTGAATGATTCCCCCTTCTGAGCAGCTCTCTCATTTTTTTCCTTCAGGTGAGCTTCCTTGAACTTTGATAAGTCCTCAGATGAGGTCTTCTCCTTCCCTTTCTTAGCTTCAGTGATCTTCTGTGCCTCAGCATCTGCTTTCTTCAAAGTGCTCTTGATTTGCTGGCCTCTCTCAAATTCTGGGATTTCGAGGATAATTTGCATCTTGTTTTTAGGGTCTGCCTTCATGTCCTTCGCACTTACCCTTTTTTCCCCCTTTCCGGCACTAATCACAAACTCAGCCACAGAAATGTTGAGCTTCATTTGATCATGAGCTAAGGCCTTCAATTCAGTGGAGTAATGATCAACTTCATCTTCCAGTCTTTCCAGGGTTGCTCCAGCTGTTTGCCCAAACTGCACAAATTGAGCTAACTTCTCGTCAATAAGTACATTTGTCTTCTCTTGTGTAGGGAAGTCCTCTGCCGCCTTCTTCAGGACCTCCTCCAGCTTGGCTCCCAGCTCTTCATGCTTTGCCTCAAATTCCTGCATCTTCTGATTCCATAACCCTTCAACTTTCCCAATAAGGTCAGCTGAGAAAGTCTCAACAGAAGACTTGAGGTTAATGGAAACATTATCTACTGCATCCTTCAAGAATTGAGCTCTTGCTTCCTCTTCCTTTTGTTCCAGCTTCTTCAGTCCTTCTATTACCATCACTCTTTGACCTTCTACTACATCAAGCACCATTTGCGGAGAATCTTCAATCTTCAAGGCCAGGTTCTGAAGTGATCTGGTTGTGGAATCCATCATTTCATCCACATGGTCTGAGAGGATGACCATCTCATCAACTTCCTCTTGCACAATTTCTTGTACATCCTTCAGTTGAGCTTGGAGAAAAGGAAGACTTTCCTCTTGGAGTGAGTGAACAACATCCCTTAGAGGAGTTAGGTTGACTTGGATTGAGGGAACTTCATCAGTTTGAACACCTGCATTACAAACAGTGTTAGTTCTTTCCCCCTCAATCTCACATCCTAAGTCTCCTGTCACATCTAAATCCATAGCTACTCCCTCCTCCTCTCTCTTCTCACTTTTCTCATTCTCTTCTTTCACACTCAATGGACATACATCGCCTTTCCCGGCAATGGCGCCATTGACTTGAACCGAACTTTACTAGCTATACTAGAAGTTACCCCACAAGAGTATGGGTTCACTGTAGTATGGGCAAGTATAGGGACCAAGTATTATCGAATCCAAGGGAAGGTGAGTATGCGAATAGATCCCTGAAGATCTACGCGTCGTAGTTAATATGAGTGTATGTTTTTGGATTTTTAATGAAATAAAATCTAAGCTATAATACTCTACTAAGGCAAAAGAAAGAATTAAATTAATTATCTAAAGTTTGTTTTCAAATATGAGATTGTGATGCTCGTGATAGGAATTCCTACGTATACTAACGGAGTTGGTATGGTAATTAGAATACTCATGACGTGCAAGTGATAATTCTAAGTAAAAGATCGAAAGATTAAAAGCTCAAGAATTTATCCCTAATACTTAGTCCTATCAATCAACTTCACTAATTCACTACACAAGTTAATGAATTGTGCTTAATTAACGAGACCCTAATTTAACTAAGGTGATGCGGTCGTCCTCCCTAGATAAATCGGTAGATGAATAAATCACTTCTAAATCCTCTAGTTAAGCCTATTCGTTATTAAAGAGTGATAAGATCGTCCTCTCTCTAACAATTTTCGTACTTAATTCAAAGATAAATCTAGAATTTATTTTAAGCGTTTGTTAATTAAGAGAATCAAAACTAAACATCACAAGTAATTCAAATTACGTATCAACGTCCTACTTCTACGAGTTCATCCTAGCCCAAGCATACAAGGGTTCTAGCCTAACATGGTAATTGAAAGAACAAAAGCAATAACGATAATAAGAAACATAAGCATGCTTGAATCAATAATTAAATCAAAGAACATAAAAAAAGAATAAATTAAAGTCTAAAAAATAATCTTTTATAATCTGAAAAGCTAGGGTTTTTTAATCTCCAAGAATAAAGAAAGAAAGAATTAATCTAAGAAGTTCGAAAGAAATAATTAAACTATGAATTCATAAGCTAAAACATCTATTACAACTTGTAAAACTCTTCCAATCTTCTTCCCAAGCTTTCTCCTTCGAAAAACGAGTGTAAATATATGTAGATATGTCTTGTTATGTGTTTATATGCTTGAAAGGGGTATATATAGGCTTTGGGACGAATTTAGACGATTTTGGGCTAAAAAAATGCAAAAATGCTCGAGCTATGGTGCAGGTCGAGCGCTAGCGCTCGAGCTATGGTGGCATTCTAGCTATGGTGCTCGAGTGGTGCCATTCGAGCTATGGTGCTCGAGCAGTTTTCGGCTGTTGTACATTTGTTCTTAAAATCTTCATATCTCCTCAACCGGGAGTCCGTTTTGGCCGATTCAAAGTCCTACGAACTCCTCTTTTCGTCCTCTATCCATTTATAAGTATCAAAGAGACAAATTAATGAGTTTATAAAAATGATACTCAAATGACTCCAAACACTCATAAAAACACTCAAAACGTGGGCAATTCGGGCACCAAAACATAACAATTTCACGCCTAATCACCTGTAACCATATTTGTGCACAGGATTATTGGGTTAGGAAAGTTCAAAAGAGGTGCTGCAGATGCACCATTGATTGCTAAGAAGAAATAAAAGAAGTCCAAAGTAGTCGAAACCTCAAAGCCCCCTGTTATTCATCACTACAAATCTAAAGCTAAGAGAAAGTTGGAGTTGATTGACGATGTAGATGATACTGTTATTCTCAACAACAAAGAAATTTCTAAGGAAATGAGGAGGAAAAGAAGACATTCAAAAGATGCTATAGAATCTACAGCTCAAATGACTAAGTCTACAGATGCAGACTTAGAAACTGTAGCTAAGGCTGATGGAGAAAAGGAAATTGTTCCTAAGGAGACTCAAGACATCATAATCTCTTCAACTGCAGAGTTTCCAGTAAGAGACATTGAAGAGAGAATGAAGGAGTTGGTGGATGCAGAATCTGGAGATGTTATGTTAGATGATGAACAATTATCTGCAGAGCATGTTCAACAACTGCAAAGATATGAGGGATGGAGAGATTTCAGGAACAAGCTGGATATTCTAAAAAAGAAAGAGGCAGAAGAATTCATTTGGATTCAAGAATGGAGTAATACTTCAAACATTGAGGAACTTTTGGACAATAAGTTCTTTTTCAAAAAGATAGCTGAGATGAAGAAAAAGCAATTTGAGGAAAGAAAATCCCTAGAAGCTAAGAAGGGAAAAGGGAAAGAAGTGGTATTTGAACACCTTAGAGGAAAACCTTTGAGTAAATCTGCAGCTGAGGCTCAGAGAATAGTTCTTGCAAATGAGCCAGATGACAAAGCTATAATTCCTGGAGTAGAACTTTTGTCTGCGGCTGGAGATGATGAGAGCTCAGATGAGGAAGACATGCCTCATAATGAAGATTTAGGTGGAAGTTCAGCTGTGCCACCTAGTCCTCCTATGGAAGACTTATCCAACCTCAACACTTTGGTAGAAGGAGTACAAATTGCTGCTCAAGCTGGATTTCCTACTGAGAAAGAAACTAAGGAAAAAGAAGATGGAATGGATGCCAAGAAGGATTATAAGTCTCCCTGCAAACCAGATGATTCAAAGAAAGGAGAAAACGATGATGATGATGATGCTGGTGATGGAGGTTTACCACCTCAAGGAGGCCAGGCTATTACAAATGTTTCATTTGAAGCAAAAGCAAGTGAAGTTGAACCTACAGACCATGTTGCTCAAGAGTCTACAGATGGATCTCAGCAGCTGTTGTCTACTGGCAATTTAGGTAAGGATTTAGAGACTTTTAAAGCTCAATTCGCCTTCATTATTTTAGACTTTGCTGACCCATCTACACCTTTAGGTGAAGAGACTATGACGGAGAAAGATATTGATGATTACTTAAAGGAGTTGGCTACACCAGAAGTGCCTACACCTTTAAATCTGAAAAGGAAGACCCCTGCCCCTCCCAAGACTGACCCTAAGAGACATAAGTTAATTGAGGATGAAGGAAAATCAGAAATTGTTCTAAGAATTTCTGAAGGTGAAGAGGAAGACATACTTGAAGAGGAAACTGTGAATAATGAATTTTTTTTTAAGAAAGTGACCAAGATTGAAACTACTGTGGAGGAAATGTCAAAGAACATCAAGGATGAATTAAGGAGAATTCTAGAGCACATTATTTCTAAAAAGATCAAAGAAAGAATTCAAGATATGCTGATCAAGCTCTTTGAGAAAGCAAAAGAAGAAAAACTGCAGATTCAGGAGAAATTCAAAGAATTTATTGAGAATCTTGGCAGTATGCATTTGACCATGAAGAAAGAGCTACAGCGGAAGGATGTGATGATTGGAGAATTGAATAAGACCCTTGGAAAGGTTTTGGATGACAACAAGCAAATCAAGGAAGCTATTGAAGGAATAAACAAAAACATGTAATCACTAGCTGCTAATTCCAGTCAGATGGAATCTAACCTATCTGCAAAGATGGATACCCTCCTTGGATATTTTACTGATGGCAAAAAGGGGGAAGATACTACTGTATCCATGGGATTAGTGGAGAAGTCTAAAGAGAAAGAGGCATTTGATAAAGCCCTATCCAATATTCAAGATCTTCAAGGAAGCTTTGAGAGAGAGATAAATCAAGCTTTTAATGCTGGACTGAGTGGTTTTGATAAACCAGTTGGAGGTGTTTCCCTGTTTGCCAAGCCACAAGAGAAGCCTAAAGGACAAAACTATACAGGAAGAATTGTTAAAATCCCACAGACTAAAAACCAGAGGCATATTGGTAAATGGGAAGCCAAGATGATTCAAAGGAGAGAGGCTAAACTTCAAGGTGCTAGAGTACAAGAGAGGAAAATACATCATGTCTCAGTCTTTGCTCAACAACTATTAGGAAACATTCAGAGTCAATACTATGAGAATCCTACAGTCGAGAAATCTTCAGCTATTGTGCCTGTAGACCTGGTTTCAACAGTTAAGGTTAATCCTGCAGCTGAAGTGGTTGAGGAGTCTACAGATACAGCGATTTAAGAAGATGAGAACCTGATGGAAGAGACTAAGAAGCTTATGGAGGAATTTAGGAAGATTGGTCCTCTACATTCTTTACTCAAGAAGCATGCCAGTCTTTCAGATAGATTCAGACTATTCAAAACCTTGAAAGGTCAAGGTACTCTTTATACAGGTGACAATGCTAAACTTTTAAGGAAGCTTGGAGGAGGAGCTCAGAAGAAGCAAGCCTGGAAGAAGAAGATGCCCGGGACTCTATCCCCAAGATCCAGAGCAAGGAAAGAAGAAGAAGAAGCAGAGAGTGCTAGGATTGAATTTGAGATGCTAGAAGGTTATGAAGAAGAAGATTTGAAGAATGCAGCACTTATTGCACAAGGAATCATCCCTGAGAGTCCTGAAAGGAATGATTCTGATGAAGATGTTGATCCTAAACACAAGAGGAGGTAAGAATGTTGATATCTAGTTTGATTCAGGAAGAATTGTAATAGATCATTGAATTTGTAATAAACTTGCAGATGAATACAATTCTCCCTATATCATCTAGTTTTTGTTTATCTCTTTATGCAATTTAGTTTTTCATTATTTTGTTTGAAGGTTTTGCCATCATCAAAATAGGGGGAAATTGTTAGGATATTTTTGTCCTAAGAATTTTCTTGTTTAATTTTGATAATGTCAAAACATATATGTGTTTTGTGAGAATTAACATTACAGGTACTAAGAGATATGAAGAGTTTAAAAGTTGAAAGTCGATATCTGCAAACATTAGATAAAAACCCTACAACTATTTTCTAGACAAGTCTACATCTGCAAAGTTGAAAACAAGTCCACAGCCGAAGAGTCTACATCTGCAGAGTTAAAGACTACAAGTTGTAAACTTGAGACTAGAAGGACTAATTAAGTGTAGTACAATCTGTACACTCATTCACTTAGTTTTAAATGTCTCAGTATTTATCAGAGCTAATTACTAGCCAGTAGAAACAAGTGTTTCAGTGATTAAAAGTTCTTTGAGCAGTCATCACTAAAAGACAACTTGTACTACTTTGAGGACTGAGCTACATGACAAGAAGCTTTTATTAACTGAAGTCAAAGCTGGAGGAGAAAATATTTCAAAATTTTGAATCCCTCCAACGGCTAGAGGACCCCCAAGACTCATATAAATAGGAGAGGAGACCTCAGAGGACGAACAACAACAACCCCAAGCTCCCAAGAAAACCTACACAAAGTCTACAGCTCTCAAAAAGTCTACAGTTCTTCCAGAATTAGAAGTTTTAGGACTTAGAGGCTAGGAATTTGTGTTGTATCTTTCGTTGTTGTTCTCTCACTATACATTTACATTTGTATTCCACTTAGTGTGGGTATCATTCTTAGTGAGTGTGTTGTTCTAAGTGAGATTGAGAGTAGTTCTGAGTGAGTTTTGTGTTTCAACCTAGATTAGAGTATTCTGAGTGAGGATCCTAAGTCTTAAGGGAACAACTTTGTGTCTAAGTGAATATTCTTAGTAGATTTAACACCTTCGTGGTGTAACAGTGGACGTAGGAGGATTACAACACCTCTGAACCACTATAAACTCTCTCAACTACCTTATATTTAAATTCCTGCATTTCATACTTATTTATTTATTGCTTAGTGCATCATTCATATCTTTCATAATCTGGTTGTTTGATTTTTCACTTCACACACTTTACTTATTTCCACTGCACAAAGTGTTAAAATACTCAAAAGTATTACAACACTAACTTTGATAAGTGTTTGAAACTTACAGACTTTGTTTTTAACAAGTCTGCAGCTGCAAACTTTAGTTTTCCAACTCTACAGCTGCAGAGTTTAAACTGTATAGTTTAAAAGTTTTAAAATCCGTTTTTAAGAATCAAGGTCTATTCACCCCACCTCCTCTAGACCTTGATACACCTTTTGGGACCAACAAATCTCTATGGTCCTTGGGAGACTTTTGCTCAATAAGACTTTTGCCCCTTTGAGATCTTATCTCGTCCGGGGACTTTATGCCATTACGACGCATGTCCTCGTAATTAGTCTTATGCTCTAGGGAGGCTTGCCTCTTAAAGAGTCTTATGTTCCTTGGTTGAGATCTTGTTCAACCAAGGGTTTTTGCCCTCTGAGGCGGGTCCTCGACGAGGGGCTTTCATCCCCAAGGTATGGCCATTGGATGGGGTTAACTCCTGGATGAGCTCGGGTCTCGTTTCAGGACTCTGTGCCCCACCCGCAGTATATCCTCGGATGGGGGCTTGTTTTGCTTCGGCCAATGACTTTCCTTAGACCTCGGCTCTACGCCCCATTCCAGGCATGCCTTATAATGGGGACTTTGTATTGCTTTGGTTGAGGCCTGGCCTCGTCTAAAGGCTTTGAATAAGATTCATCGAATCAGGTGGTAAAATTGAACTTTATTCCATCAAGTTTGAGAGTTACAAATGGTTTATTGATAATATTTCTTGAGGTTGGTAGCATTCTAGGGGTATTGGTCTTGGATGTCGTCAAGGTGTTCTACCTCGTATACCCCGTTTGCTAAAAACTTTGCATCTCAAAATGGTCCTTCCCAGTTTGGGCCGAGGGAGACCTTTGAGGTGGCTTGGATTTTCTTTAGGATGAGGTCGCCGATGGAGAATTATCTGACCTTCACTTTGGAGTTGAAGAACTTCTCTAATTTTCTTTTGTAGTCTTCGTTCTTCAAAGCGGGCGAGAGTCTTCTTTCTTCTAATATGTCTAGGTCAGCTCTCCTGGCCTCGTCATTTTCTTCCGTAATAGCCTACGATGTTCGGTGGCTTGGCACCACGATTTCAGACGGGATGACGGCCTCGGTCCCAAATACTAAGGCGAAAGGGGTTTCGCCTGTTGAGTTCCTAGAAGTCGTCCTATAGGACTAAAGGACCTCAGGGAGGTCGGCGACCCATTTGCCCTTGACCTGATCCAATTTTGCTTTGAGCGTATGCTTGAGGATCTTGTTCACTGCCTCGACCTGACCATTTGATTGTGGATGATACGGGGTGGAGAATTTCTTCTTGGTGTTCTATTTTTCACAAAACTCCATAACCTCTAGGTCGTGAATTGCTTCCCGCTGTCAAAGATGATTGCTTGGGGGAGGCCAAAGCGTCACATGATGTTCCTCCAGATGAACTTGATGACCTGGGCTTGGTCGATGGTGGTTAGTGCCTCGGCCCATTTAGTGAAGTAGTCGACCGCGACCATGGCGAACTTCCTTCCACCCGGTGCCATAGGCATTGGACCTATGAGATCAATGCCCCACTGCACAAAAGGCCATGGGCTATACATTAAAGTTAGGTTCTCTTGCGCCACATTGATGTTTGGGGTCATTGTCTAGCATCAGTGGTAAGATTTGGCATATACGATTGCGTCCCGGTGCATGCTGATCCAAAAGTACCCCTGTCTCAAAGTTTTGTGGCAGATAGACTGCCTCCCGGAGTGATTTCCGCAGACTCCGCTGTGGATCGCATCGAAGATAAGCCTCCCTTGCTCCGGGGTGATACATTTGAGAAGGGGTAGGGTGAAACTTCTTTTGTAAAGTTGATCATTGATAATTGTGTACCTCATTGCTCTTTACTTCAATTATCGAGACAGGATCCAGTCCTCCAACAAGGTGTCATCTTTTAGGTATGCAAGGATCGGAGTCATCCAACTTAGCGCCTCATCGGCTACCGGTGCCACCAATTGTTGGTTGATGGAGGGAGCTTGTAGCTTGGTTAAGTTGATATTAGAGAGGTCGGCGACACCTTTCGAGGTGGCAAGTTTGGATAGGGCGTTGGCTTGTGAGTTCTGTTCCTTTGGGATCTATTCAATGTAGACTTGGGGGAACTTCTTGTATAGTTCGATAGCGTGCTCATGATACTTGATCATTTTCTCACCTCGCACCTCGTACTCTCCTGTCAATTTATTGACCACTAAAAGTGAGTCCATAAAGATGTTTAGCCTTCGGACCCCGACATTGATAGCTAAGTCGAGGCCACCAATGAATGACTCGTACTCCGCCTCGTTATTGGTTGCGTGGAAAAAGAACCTGACAGCATTGGTGAAACATTGGTCGTCTGGTCCCGTCAAGATGATCCCGGCCCCGGCACAAGTGCTTGTCGAGGAGCCATCCACGTACAACTTCCAAGCTGGGTGATTTACCTTGGAAGGGTGTGGGGGATAAGTGAGTTCCACCACGAAGTCGGTAAGCGCTTGGCCTTTGATGGCGGTCCTAGGGGCACAAGTGACCCTGTACTGCGAGTCCTCCATAGATCATTTGATCAAATGCCCACTGATGTCGGGACGTTGCAATACTTGGCGGAGAGGAAGAGTTGTTAAGACCTCGATTTGATGGTAAAAAAAAGTATGGTATCAATTTTCTGACGCTCATGACCAGAGCTTAGACTATCTTTTCCAAATGTGAGTATTTGACCTCGGCTTCGTGTAGGACTTGACTTACGTAGTAAATCAGCAAGTGGTCTTGTCCCTCAGCCCTTACCAACATAGCGCTTAGGGCGCTGTCTGATGCGGCAAAGTAGAGGTAAAGCTTCTCGCCTAGGATTGGTTTGGCCAAGTTCTTGGGGTTGGCCAGGTACTCTTTTAGCTTGAGGAAAGCTAATTGGCTTTCTTTGTTCCACAAGAAATTTTTGTCCTTGATGGTGGAAAAGAATGGCTTACTTTTATCACCTAGCCTTGAGATGAATCTGTTTAGCGCGGGCAGTCGTCCAGTTAGCACTTGTACTTGGTGAACCGTCCTCAGCTCTGTCATATCAATGATGGCTTTGATCTTGGCCGGGTTGGCCTCGATGCCCCTCTGACTGATGATGTGGTCGAGAAATTTTTCCTTGCTGACGCCAAAGTGGCACTTCTTCGGGTTGAGCTTCATGTTGTAAGCTCTCAGTATGGTGAACGCCTCGACAAGATCTCGTAGGTGGTCTTCCTTTTTCATACTTTTGACCATGATGTCATCAATATAGACCTTCATGGTTTTGCCTATTTGGTCGGCGAACATAGTGTTTACTAGCCTTTGATAAGTTGCCCCGGCGTTCTTCAATCCTACATCCTCGTCCAGGAGTACATGTTCTTTTCAGTGTGAAAAAGAGTGTGCTTGAAGTCCTCCACAGCCATAGGAATTTGATGATAACCAGTAAATGCGTCCATGAATGATATCATCTTGTAGCCCATCGCGCTGTCTACGAGATGGTCGATGTGCGGCATAGGAAAATGATCCTTGGGGCATGCCGAGTTCAGATCTGTGAAATCAATGCAAAGCCTCCAGATGTTGTTCACTTTCTTGACGAGGATGGGGTTTGAAACCCACGGTGGCTCGTCTTGTGCTGGCTCGATCAGTTTATTCTCGAGGAGCTTTTTGACCTCGACGTCTATGGCCTCATACTTCTTGGGCCTGAATTTTCTTCACTTTTGTGCGACGGGTTTTCTATTGGGATCAATCTTTAAGTGGTGGCAAGCATGCTTTAGGTCGTTACCGACCATATCGCGATGATCCCATGTGAACATGTCACTGCTTTTCTTCATAAATTTGAGGATATCGATCCTTAAACCTATCGAGATGTATGTCCCAATTGTTACTTCTAGACTAGGTCGAGTCGGATCCATGAAGACTCTTTCCAGCTCCACTATGGGAGCGGTCTCTCTAGGATCCGGATATTCGCTTCGAGGTCGAATTCAACAACTATTGGCTCGAAGCCAATTTTGGGTTCCATGGGGTCATCAAGGACGTGGACGAGACCATGTTCAATTTCCATGGGCACCTTGATCTCTTCGTTTGGGATTTGGTCAAGGTCTGAGATCACATTAATGTTAAAACTAGGTACGGAATTTAAAAGAGAGCATGAGTAGTTCAAACATTTTCTAGCCATTTTTTGGTCCCCTTTTACCGTGCCAACTAGGCCCTCCATAGTGGGGAACTTGATACTGTAAAAGTAGGATGAGGCAACTGCCTCAAAAGTTTCCAGGAAGGGACAACCTAGAAAGCCATTATAGATGTTTGGTTGGTCGACCATTACAAAGTCTAACTGCCTAGTTATCTTCGTCTCTTCCTTCTCGTGGTCGACGAGCTCCACAGATAGCTTGATTCTTTCATAGGCTTGAACGGCGGTATCTCCAAAACCTCGGAGGATGGTGTCGAATGACTTGATGTATGTTGCGAAGCTCCCCATCTTGTCGAGGGTCGACTTGAAGAAGATGTTGTAGAAGCAACCATTGTCCACCAACAGACGATCAACGGTGATGCCGAGGATCTTGGTGGAGATGACGAGGGCGTCATTCTTCGGGCAGAGAGCCCCTTCCCGATCAGCATTAGTGAATGTGATCACGGAAGTCTTGGAAATGGTTGGTTCCGGAGGGGAGATGGTGTGGACACTCTCGAATGCCCTTATCTTGGCCTTCCTCTTGTGGTTCGACATGGTCGAGACCGAGATAAGGCCTCCAAGGGTTCCTCCCCCCTGGAGAGTGTTCACGCATCCCCTTGCTCTTGTTGGGGGACATCATCTTCTTCGTCCTCCTCTTCCTCGTCCTCGACGAGTGCAATGGGAGGAGCTTGCTTATGCACCTGTGGCCTTTGGTGACGGGGTTGCCTCTGTTCTGTTCTGGCTCATGGGGGCGGGGTATGCCGGCTTCTTAACAAAGTTGTTGAGTTTACAGTCCTCGAATAGCTTCCAAAGCTATCGGAGGAGGTCTCGATATTCGCTAGTATTATTCCCCGCGGCATCGTGGTAAGCGCACCACTTTGCCCTGTCCACATGCCTCTTTTTGTGGACGTACCTGGGCTTCTCTAACATATTGTCATGTTGGATGGTGTTGTAAATGTACGTTGGGGTCTGAGCTAAAACTTGGAGCAGCTGCTCGTCCGTCTCGTTGGTCATTTCTTGAATGCGTCTGGCGCCCTATTTCCCGCCTGTCGAGGTGTAAACGGGTTTCTCCTATATTGGGGGAAGAATTTGGGTTTTTTCCCTACTCCAACTTTTGCAGCCGTGACCTTGGCCTCGGCCTTTGGAGTCCCCATCCTTTGAACCAGAAGTTTCTGACGAGGTATCATCTCCCCGGCCCTCCTCTTGAACTCGGTGTATGTCGGGGGGAGGCGCTTGGAGAGATGCATGAACATGTGGAAGAGAGCAGCAAAGCCATTGAGAGTTGAGTAGAGAGAGAGAGAGCTTATCACTAACGGGCTCCCCAGTGAGGATGATCTCGTCGACCCGGTCGATGTACGCCTCGTCAGATTCATTGTCCGCTTGCTTTATATTCATCAACATATAGCATCCTTCGAGCCTGGCGATCTTGGCCGCGAAGTAGGTGACAAATTTTTCACTCAGGTCGGCGAAGCTCGTGATTGAGCGCGAGGGCAGGTTGACGTACCACTTGTGCGCCAATTCTCCCAAGGTGGGGGGGAATAGGCGGCACTTCGTGTCATCAGATGCACCTCGGCCCATCATATAGATCTGGTACTTGCTCAGATGAGTCTCTGGATCGGTCCTTCCCTCGTATAGAGGGGTTTGGGGGGGAGACTAACCTTCGTCTGGACGTAGACCTCTTCAATCTCCAGTGACAGGGGCTCCCTGCCGAGGTTGGGACGTCTCGATGGAGAGTCCCTGGCCTCCATCTTGTTCTCTATTTCGCTGAAGCGTTGCTGGAGAGCAGCAATGAGGGCTCCTTGGTTGCCCTCAGACCGGAGGGTGACATCGGGGCCAAGTCGCTCGTGTGCCAAGACATAACGGTCGAAGTTCGCGGCGGGGGAGCTTTGGGCTTCTTCCAGCTGCCTACGCGCTGGTGAGCGGCGCCACTCCAGCGCCTCGATTGGTGCCCCCTTTATCGCGGTTGGATATTTTAAAGACCTCGTGAAGGTCTCCGAATCAGACTCCGGGGCGGATTGTGCCCAAGATTTGCCTCCCAGGTGGCTAAATACAGACCGTGTGTTCGACCCTCCCGACTTCTCTGGTCGGAGGGCGTCCCCATGGCTCTCACTTAGAACCACGTAGGTCTTTTTCCGAGGTGATTTGCCTCGGGGAGGGTTTTTCCTCTTCGGGGTAGGATGAGTGGCCTGTATGCCGAGATCCTGCCTCATTTCTCGAGCCTTTTGCTGGAGCTGTTCGATGACAGTCTCCACCTGCTCGAGGGTCTGGAAGTCATTAGGGATAATGGGAATATCCCGTGTCAAACTGACTGGTGTGGCGACGGCTGCAGTGGCTGCAGTCTCGGGTGCTGGGTTGGATGTTCCTGCCCCAGCGTCGTGATCGGTCATATCTTAAGATTTTTGGGAATCTTTGAAGATATGAAGATTTAGATGTTTTTTAACATCTAACAGTGAGTGTTCTTCGAGCTTTCGATTCAAAATTTCTGGGTTGGCTACCCTCCTTCTAGCGCCAATTGTTGTTACTCAAAATATGTATCTTAATACGGTTATGTGACATTTGGGCTGAGTAACTAACTTAATAATTTCGGTTGATTTGGGAATTAATTGCTTGAGGCTCGTAAGTAATAAATGAATACGAGAAAGCAATAAATGAAAAAAGATTTGCTAAGTCTTTGTGTAGACTTGGGCTTGAAGTGGTAGGTGTGTATTAAATGCTAATGAACATGTATTTATAGCCCAATGGCAGCCCAACATTTAATACTTGGCTATTTATATGCCCTTGGGCTGACCAAAACTTATTCGGGCAGCTCAGCATTTAATACTTGGGTTGGCCCTAGTTTCGAGTAATGGGTCGAGGTCCTTTGTGTAGGTGAGCTCGGCCCAATATGAGTCGGCCACGTGTAAAGTGGTTTGTACTTGTTCCTGAGATCGTGAGATTTCCTGCCATAAGTATGGCCTGTCCCTCTAGAGTTGGTGTCGATTAATTGTTCCTCGTACTAAGAATGGAATGATTGTCTGATGGCGTCTGGATTTGGCCTTCTCTTGGATAAGACCAAGTACGTGGCATCCTCGTCCTGAAGGTTGCCGAGGTGGCTCCTTTCCTTCCTTGATTCTAGACTTAGTCTCTCTTCTTAAACCTCTCGTTGTCTCTTTTGGATGGTCGTCCTCGTCTATACACTGGCGTGGAGAGCCGTGGCCGACCTTGCCTTCGCCGTGGACCTTATCTGGTCAGCTTGGAGATGAATCATACTCGACAAGGCTTGTGCTAGGCTCGCTAGCTATTTTCCTCGTCTTTCTATCCTTTCTCCTTGACGAGGTCGTGTCTCCTCGTCTCTGAGATATGATATTCTTTGCTTCGTCTTTCATTTTAAGGGACCGAGCCTCGTCTAGCCTGGGGCGGCTGCACCTCATCATAGCTGAATTATTCGTCACACAACAATATATATATATATTCCATCACTTTTTTAGGATTTCATTATACATGTTAATTTACATTTTATTAATTGGATACTTATTGTTGATCTAAGGCATGAAACAATAGATAATATATGGATGTGAAACAAGGAATCATGAGCGCATTTACTAGGCTATTGTAGTGAGTAATTTATGTTAACATAATTCTACACGTGGTGCATGCGTACATGAGATAATAATATTTTTTAATTTATGAAATAAATAAATCATGTCTAGAAAAGTAAGAGAATGTTTGATTTGGGATTTTGAATTTAAATTTTAAAATCTAATGGATATCAAAATCTAGTGTGTGTTTGTTTTGAGATTTAAGTAAGGTAGGATTTAACTTTATAAGTAAAAGTTAATGATATTATATTTATTATATTATTGTGGAAAGGTGGTTGTAATGATTGGATGATTGTGTAATGATTAATGTACTTATAGATATTTATAGGAGAGGATTTAAAAATCCTATTTTAAATTTTCAAACTAGAATAGTATTTAGATTTTAAAATCCTAAATTTGGATTCCAAAATCCAAATCAATATCCCGTAAAATAATACTTTAAGCCATTATGGAGAACCATGCCCATCAACTCAGCACGTGGGAGGTTGGAATATCATGTCTAACAACACCATTCTCATCTCATCTTATTTTTCTCATTTTCGGATCATGTTATCGAATATCATGCCGATTTTCGGTCATTGTATATGATTATGTGAAGTTTTATACTTAATAGATGGTGAATCTAAATTGATACACAAAATTACGAGTGTGAAGTTTTTTTCCCTTGATTGTTTGCTGAAATTGAGAAAGAACTCCGTAGACAACGACATGATAAATTTTGAATAATATTTGCAGTTTTAAACATGATCATAATATTAAGTGAAAAGGTTCAAAGTTATATTGGAATTGCAGAGTTTTGCATCAAAGTAAGAAGGGATGGGGATTTGGGGAGAAAACATTCGTTCGTGGCTCTATCAACTCGACAGGAAGAGATGTGGGCAATCTCGAGTGAAGGAGATTAGTGACTCTGCCTAAATGCATGATATGATTTCTTGAGAAACATGTCGGGTGCCCCTTGAAACTCTTACTCTTGTTAATTTTCCACTAGTTTGTCCCTTTGAGCTTATGACCCTTTTCTTGATTGAACACATATATGATAAGCTTATATACATTTTATTCTATTTAATCAGTATTTTGAACCATTCTTGTCAAGAAGTGTGAATGGATTTCATGTGCCAATAGTGGATTTTGATTGCGATTGGGAAATGGGGGTAAAAAAAAGTGTGAAAAAAATAATTGTGGCGAAAAAAAAAGTTGTGGCGAAAAAAAAATGCCCATGTTGTAAGAGTTGAAAAAAAAAAGGATTAGAAAACATGTTGTGATATTTCCTCGATGTGCTTATTCTGAAAAACATTTGATGAGGGATTTCATATCTGCTGAGGGAGGTTAATTCGTTGAACAATTGGCATGTTGTTAACTTATGATAAGATTGTAGTTGTCAAGTGAAGTGAAAAAGAGCATGAATATGGGGTGATATGTATTGAAAAATGAAACGAATGGTGGTGCATCTTTTGTGTGTGCTTTGATTTCACAACTTCTTGACTTGATATAAACCAAATCCCCATTACAACTCTTATAAAGACTCTTTGACTTTTGCATGACATTCATGGTTAGTGGTGGAGATTTGATATATGGGCAAGCTTTATGGTAATGGCATGTTCTATTTTGATATTGAGTGGTTTTTGTTCCCTTGCAACACTTGAGGGAATTAAGTGATACCCACATGATGTATTGAATCTTGACATGTTTCACTTCGTGATGTTATTGAGTATTGATGAGGTGCTTATATTTTATCTTGAGAATAATTACATGATCACTTATTCTTTAAATTGTTGTTGACTCAATTTTTCAAAAAAAATTTATTAGAAAAAGAACTTTTATTCATGAGGTATAAAAAATACCTCCAAAGGCTTATGATAGAGTTTAACAGAAGCCAAACATAAAAAAGAACAATTTCACATATCAAATTTCCCTAACTCTTAGCAGCCCAAGACTTTCTGTGGACTCACACACCACTCTTTGTACGAATGCATTCAAATCACTTTATTCTCTGTTTTAAACCATCCACAAAGTCTCGATTTCAGTTATTCCACCACTTTGTCAACTAGAGTCGGATCGTTCCAAAATACCACTGCATTTCTTGTCTTCCATAGCAGCTAAATGATACATTCTCATATCCCTACCACATACTCTCTCCCTTCCTTCCCTCTCAACAACTTGCCAAAATATAGCAAACTCATGGAGGGCGATGAAGGAAGAGTCGTAGTGATCCTCAACTACTCGAGACACTTCATCCAAATTTTATATGAGAAGTCGCACTCAAACAGAACGTGTTGTACAGACTTAATTTTTCAGTACATGATGGTTTTTGATTAATTCTCTTGAGCTTGAGTAGAAATGACTATTTGATTTTGTGATATTGATATCTATCCATTTTGAGCTTTTATCTAGTCCATACTTGAGGACAAGCGATGTAGGTGTGGGGGAATTTGATAAGTCGAGTTTAGCATGTAAAATTGTGCTCATTGTAATTATATCACATAATTTATTTTACTATTATCTCGTAATTGCCAATTTATATTTGTTTGTCTCGTTTGCTTTGATTTGATATTTTTATGATTTTCATTTGGAAACTTTTAATTAAGCTTAAAACGGACCACATTTGAGATACGAGAGGATACATTAAGATGGGCCGAATGTGAAGAATACAACAAAAAAATGGGAGTCTCAGTGTTAAATGCTATATGATTTTAAAGCATAATGATCGAGAGTGCATATGGTATCTAAGGGGCAAAAAATCTTCGTTTTCCTTACTTTTTAATGCCTTGTGATTAGACCCTAACAAGGGATCATATTTATTTTTTCCCCATATACTTTGGAGGAGTTTTCTCTGGACTTGGAAGAAAATAATTTTGGAGTGTTGACTTTGAGGAAAACGGACGACGACAACTCTTCACTTTTGGGAAGATAGGAGATTAACAAATTCCTCTTTGTTGGATGTGAATCAGTATTTCACAAAGACAGTTGTTATTAATATTTTTATGTTTTGTTTTATAGCCATGTTTAGTGGTTGAATTTATATTCTAGTTTGAGAATGTATAGATCCCTGAATGATTTAGTACTTTTTCATTAGTTATGTTGTTTTTTCTTTTTACTCGATTTCTTATTTATTTGTTTCTACGCGTTGCGCATTTAATTAATTGATTAATTTTGTAACCCCCCAAATCTGGAAATGCTACTTTGTGAAACATGCACTCCGAAAAACCATATGGTTTTATTAAACAATTAAATAAACGAATACTAATAGATAAACATTTGAGACTAGTTAGATAGATTAAACTGATTACTTATCCAAAATAGATATAGTAAACATGCATAAATCCAAAAGTAGTTAGGTTATATAACTTAGTCAGAATATGATAATCATAGCAGCAGAAGATTTAACATGAACATAATTAATCGTTAATTGTTCTGATATAATACAACAGTGGAAGTGTGGGAAGTGGCATGGCTACTGCAGCTCCGGGGCCTCGTCATCGTACCTGAAAATGTTTAAATAGTTCGGGTGAGATATAAATCTCATTGGATAATCCGTACACTGTCATGCAGTTTTGTAGTATCCTAAAGTACGTCCAACACATCTATCATTGCTTCTCTCATCCTTACATACTTCTCTCATAATTTTCTCATACTTCTCTCATAATTCTCCCATACTTCTCTCATACATTCATATATGAACCGTAGGTCGTAACCTTGAGGGTTACCATGAGAAATTACTATCGTGCAATTGGTACCCTTTGGTCGATACCCGGTAGCTGAACATGTCTTGGGCCATGTGTCGACGTAACCTGGACCATCCGGGTCAACGGGTTCAGAAACATCTAGTCGTACAATTAAACAAAAAGATCCACTAACAGACCACATGATATTACAACATCAATATAGATAGCATCACCCACCTTTTATGCAGAAAAATCTAGCTTTGAGGACGTAGCAACGGTTGAGTCCGAGCCGGGAGACAACACTTCTACCTAGCACATTCTTATCAATTTTAGTTATCGATATCTTATAGGCTTCTTTGATGTATAAACATGTTGGTCCAATAAGGACTTGTGTCGCACTTATTATATTATATCGTCTTATAGAGTTTACCAAAAACTTTTAACATTAACGGGTTTATCTTTATTTAAACATTATTGTGTTGGAGTTATACGTGAAAGTATGCTTTTACTTTGTATAACTCGTGTATCAAACACTCGTTTTATGAGAATAATTCTTTTATCACATTTGCTTTAGTTATGATTGAATGTTGAATTTCTATTGCAAACCGTTCTATATATAGTACATGTTACATTGTAGTTAATGTGGTGATACCCGATCACGGAAGACAACATTAACAGTTTACTTGTAACTAAACGTACATTTTCACGACCTAGGTGGAATTGAACAATCCGCCGTGAAAGGTCGATGTGTAAGGCTCAGATTGGTCTGTCTTGACTAAGAGATTGCACTAGCACATTTAGTATGTGTTGAAGAGGTCCTACAACGAGGATAAATTCTTCTGTTCTGAAAGGTGAAGAATTAGACCTCAGTGGTTGTTGATTTCTTAATCTCTGTCACTTAAATAGGACCGTGTGTGCTTAATGGTTACTGCTTTGATTCATGTTGGGTGAGAATCATTGTGACTTCGAACTTTGTGTCTTGGGCAGTAATATTAATCATACGACGGTTGCTAAGATTTAATACGGAGAAACGCGTGCGAGTACGGCTCGTGTGATTAGTCCCCTTGGTGGGCTCAGAAGTTTTATTGTACCAAATCTTGCAAGTGAAGAATTAGTTTCTTCGGTACGAATAATAATGTTGAGCTGTCTTTACTCCAAGGTGAAATATATTAATTAATTTAGAGCTATTCAGAAGCTTAATTAATTAATGGACTTGATAATCTTAAACGCGGGAAATAATAACCGGGAGCCCATATTATCGTAATATGGATTAAGATGGATAATGCAATATTAATTTATTAGTGGTAATAATTAATATTAATGGGCTGAATTATATTGGGGCTCAATATTGAAATTCAGAAGTCCATTAGGAGGTCCAATCTTAATTCTCCTTAAAGGCCCTCAAGTAGCCCATTAAGTAGCCCAATAATGATAAGGTGATTAAAATAAAAAGAAAATATATTGCTGATTTTTCCATGTTAAATTTCGAAAATTGCATATTAAGAAGGAAAAAGATTTTGTTGATTTTCTTGGAAAGATATTATGGAAGATATGTATTCTAGGAATACAAGAATATCTCATACTAGGGTGCACCCCCGCGAATTTCGCGGTCTGAAACTTTTTACAGTTTCAAATTGTATTTTGCAGTTAGAATTTTATTAAAAAAAAGTGTGTATTACAATCTGTTATTCATAGTAAAATATTACATGGTGGCAATATTTTTTGGGAATCATATGATATCTCAGTGACAATATCTTTTCCAAAATATTTTAATTCCCTCCTACAAATTTCATATCTATCAATATTTTATAAAAATAAATTCCAAAAATATCTTAGAAAAGAAATCGTTCAACTGTGAAAAAAGATTTGCTTGCATTAATTTAATATTTAAAATAATATTTCATATTATACGTAAATATTTTGTTTCCATTGATTAAAATATATTCATAATTATTGTATTTTAGAGTAAGACATTTTTTAAAGTTTTAATACTTAAATTCACTCCACATATTTTTAAAGTTCTTTTTGGCCAACACTATAAGTTTTTAACCATGAAATTTATTCCACATATTTTTTTAGAAATATACATTATTTATATAACAGTCTTTTACTTATTTATCATTTGCAATACTATTTTAATAATTTCATGTTAAAACATTATAAAAGAGGAATTGAAATCCTAGTCTAGAAAAGAACATATGTATTTTACATTTTAATAGTTTATTTTGACGGTAAGATTTTATCCAAAAATAAACTTTTGTATTACAATCTATTATTGAAGGCAAGATATTATATTTGGTGACATTTTTTTTTTTGGTATCATACACTCTTTCGGTGACAATATTTTTTCTTAAATATTTCAATTTTCTTCTACAAATTTCACATCTATCATACTTTGCAAAAATAACTTCCAAAAATATCTAAGCAAAGAAATCGATCAACTGTGAAAAAAGATATGTTTGCATTAGTATAATAATTAAAATTATATTTCATTATTTACATAAAAAAAATTTATTGAAGGCAAGATATTATATTTTGTGACATTAATTTTTTTGGTATCATACACTATTTCGGTAACAATATATTTTCTGAAAAATTTCAACTTTGTTCAACCGTGAAAAAAAAACTTACTTGCATTAATATAATATTTAAAATATTATTTCATATTATGCGTATATATTTTATTTTCATTAGTAAATCATTTTTTTTCACTATAATTACTAATCCATAAAAAAATTATTCCACATATTTTAAGAAAAAAACATATACATTAATTATATAAGATTTAACAATCTTTTACTTATTTATCAATTACAATACTCTTTTAATAGTTGTATGTTAAAAAATATTAAAAAAATATTAAAATCCTAGTCCATAAAAGAATATCTATATTTTGCAATTTAATAATCTATTTTGGCCATATAATTTTATTAAAAATAAAATTTTCTATTACAATCTATTATTGAAGGAAATAATTTTATTTGGTTGCAAGATTTTTTTAGTATCATACGCTATTTCGGTGAAAATATCTTTTCTAAAATATTTCGAATTCTCTCCTACAAATTTCACATATATCAATATGTTGCAAAAAATAAATCCTAAAAACAAAACATCCAACAATGAAAAAAAGAATTGCTTGCATTAATTTATTGTTTAAAAGAATATTTTATATTATACATAAATATTTTGTTTACATTGATTGAATTTTATTCAGATTTATAGTATACTATAGAGATTAACAACTCTAAATTTTACAAATAATTAATTCCTAAAAAAAAATTAAAAAAAAAATATCTTCATCCGTCGATTTCAAATTATCTCGATAAACAGGGGTTGTGAGACCCTTTTTGTTACAGTGATGCTCCGGGGTTGGATCGTCATATCAAGTATTTATTCATATTTATGCAAGAAAAAAAATTACGGTTCAATTAGATTAAAATAAAATTGATCTCTTACCCAATGTGGTGGTTTGCGGTATTCCGATGCAGTTCAAGGCCGCGGTGGTCCGAGGGAAAAAAATCCATGTGGAGGCGGCGGTTCGTGAATAACCTGAGAGAAGAGAGACGACAACGTGAGAGAAGAAGAGAAGAGAGAAAAATAATATTATACCTATAAAGAAAAATCAAACAATGAATGAGAAAATAAAGAGAAGTGAAGATGATTAGGGTTGTAAATCAGAATGAAAACTAAAGTGAGATTTGACATTTATAGAAAATGCAAAATGAAATGTACGGTTGAGATTAAAAGTATAAAATATATGGTGTAGATTAAGTCTTAATATGATTTAAAATATACCTAAAATAACTTTTAAGGAGAATGCAGGATTTTGAAATAAATGATTTGAGAGGTGCCACATCATTTTAAGAGAAATGTGGTGCTGACACATCATCTTGGAGATGTTTGGAAATATAGTATAATAAGATATTCAAGAAGATCCAAATCTTGGATTTTCATCTTATTATTTTCGAAAATCACCCCATAACAAGGTGAGTGAGATTTTTGTGGAATATTTTATTTTGGAGAAAAGAATATATGAGATATATTCAAGATTTCTTAGAGTCTAAGAAAAGATTTTTTCCAAGCCCAATATTCATCAAATTTTCGGCCACTCTATGTTATAAATAGGGGATGATTTTTTCATCCCCAAGTACGTAATTCCATGTGTTGGAAAAATCAAGAAGCATAGATATTTTTCTTTTTCCTTAGTTTATTAAATTACTTGAAAGTATCTCCCACCGGTGATCAAGTGAGGTGAAAAGGGAAATACTTGAGAAGGTTTTTTGGGTCGATAGAGCGAGATCGTAATTGTCCCGTATATCCAAAGACCAATTCTACAAGAGGTACGTTAATCGCATATTTACTTGTTTATTCCGCCATAGTTAATATGTGAAATTAATTCAACATGCATGATGAAAATTAGTTGTTGAAATTATTATTTGAATTAATTAGGATTAATTCATGCTAGTAATAATTGTATTTAAATTCGTATTTAAATTTCATCCCGAATAGATTCCGGGCACCCCTATTTTCCCAACAACTGGTATCAGAGCCACGGTTTCGGGCTCTGATCTTTAAATTGGAATTTAAATTGTTAAACATTAAATTGAAATTGGATAGTAGAATTGCTATATCTTTTTTGCAGGTATCCAATTGTCATGGTTTTAATATTGTTAATTTCATGCGTGTGAATTAATTGTTTTTAATTCGATTCGTTCGAATTCGTTTTTCTCGTGAGAAAATCCACGAGTAGATTAGTAGTTTTTATTTTGATTCGATCATTGTAATAGACTAGTCTAGATCTAGTATTTATTTTTTTGTAAAATAAATTGTAACCGGATCATGACGAAGAACGAAGAATTAAAAACGGCGTACCCGGACGATGCATACAAACGTGGCGCGTGTATGGTCGTAAAATCATGCAAGGGGTGAAGAAAACGGAGACGAACGGCGAAAAACGACGAACGGGGTGCACGGCGCACGACCCGGGCGCGACGGGAGGCCGGCGCCGCGCGCACGCGCGCCTCGGGCACGGCCTGCGGCGCCTCGGGGCGCTCCGGGCAACGCCTCGGCGCGCCTCCGTGCAGCGCCTCGGGTGCGCCTCCGTGCAGCGCCTCGGGTGCGCCTCGGCGCGCCTCCTGCAGCGCTTCGGCGCTTCTGACCGAGAGGCGCGCGGGCCCACTTCCTGGGCCGACGCGCGCCGTATCTCGGGCCGTGGAATTTTTCGGTTCGTGCTTTTTTTCCGTGTGATTTTAAACGTCGTCCCGAACCCCAAACGATGCTGTTTTTGATGAAGTGTTGTTGTTCGAGTGGGAGCATGTCGAGACGAACGTCGGAAAGCAACAAGGACGATTTTTCGCATCAAGACTTGAAGAAATTAAACCATGACAATTGGATTTGGGTGCTCCAATGTGTTTAATTTTGTTTTGATTGATGTTTTATTTCGTGCAATTATTATTATTTGTTAATATGTGTTTGCATGAATTTAATTGTCCAAGAAAAACCTTACTTTCGAAAATTACTAAGTATGTTTTTATAATCACAATTTTATTCCGGATATTAAAATTGGATTATTTTGACCTCCATAATTTATTTATTTGTGAAGTTCTTTTGGAATACATTTCCCCCTCGGATCGGCCAAAAGAACGGATTTCACATGAATAAATTCCGAAAGGATGATTGTGGATTATTACTAGTGGCGGTATTGACCCTCACCACGAGTGGCTTGCTCAAAGCGAAATAATAATCCTGTATTTAATTATGGTTATTACTTAGGCATAGGAAATTGATATTAACTTACTCCCCTCAGAGTCCCTGTCAATTTCTATGTGGTCAAAGTGGGAGCCAACTATTAATTTTGAATTAAGGATTTGTAACTTTTAAGTTTGTGATCCGCTTGAATGTATTTAAATGTATAGACCACCCCTCGTGGCGCATTTAAATCTTTTCGAGATGTTGGCTGATGCATGATTATATTGTTTTAAGGTTTCAATATAATTGATGTGATCGAATTATGTGATAATTTCGTATTTTTCTAGATATTGATATGAATGTATGTTTTATTCTCATTTCATCATGTCGCAACTTTTTAATCCACTGTTTAATATACTTAAAGTTAATAAACTTTTTGGAGTGATTTATATCGATTGGAAATTTTTTAAATTTGTCCTTACTGCACGAAAACACAATTGGGTTATTTATGTTAATATACCCGACAAGCCTAATGATAAGTCAAGCAATGGGAAGAGGCAGTTTATGATTGGAAGCGTGACAATGAACACATGAAGTGCATCATCTTGACATCTCTGTCTGAGGATTTGAGGCGCGTTCATGGAGACATTGTATCCGCTGTTGAAATCATGGAACACCTTGAAGAGATGTCTTCACATCAAACCCACGACTAATCAGTTCACCAGACATGACTCGGTCAAGTTGGAAATGGTGGAGGGAACGCCCGTGAGGGAGCACGTTCTCAAGATAATGGCATACCTTAACAAGTTGGAAGTACTTGGTGCGAATTTTGATTGATTTCATATACCATTCTCTACCGAGAAGCTTTGAGCAGTTTCGTCTAAACTGTCAGATGAATGAACGGACAAATTGTTTGCCCGAGCTCTTGCAAGCTTTAGTTTCGATGGAGGTGAAAATGGAGCACCAGTCTAGTGCTATGGTGGCTAATGGTCCGTCTACCTCTTTTGGTCCCAAGGGAGGGAAAAAGAGGAAGAGAACCAAAGGCCGGATCCAAGCAAATCCAATTGTTGCGAAAGACAAATGCAAAGGCTAGCATCGAAGGGGAAGTGTTTTAGTTGCGGTGAGAGAGGACAATGGAGGTCTGCCTGTTCCAAGCCTAAAAGGCTAGGAAAGTTAGGTAATTCACACACCTTAGTCGTCGAAACTTGTGAAGTGGCGTATGCTGTCTATTCAAGGATAGTGGATACGAGAGCTACTGATCACAATTTTTTCATGGGTTCAAGCTAACCCGACGACTTAACGGAAGTGAGATCCCCATCACATCGGGCAATGCTACGAGAGTGGCAGCTGAAGCAGTGGGAGAAGTGCGCCTATCTTTTGAAGATAGAGTTATGGTCTTGAGAGACGTTCTTCATGTTCCTAGTTTAGAAAGAACTCAACCTTCAGTTTCTAAACTATTTGAATAGATACTCAGTTTCTTTTAATAAGGATGTTATTATTTCTTGAAACGATGAGTTTATCTGTTCCGGAACTTCAATGGATGATCTTTATACCATTTTTTGGGCACACCACTCACAAAATTGAATCTAATAACACATTGATTATTTCGAGCAATAAAAGAAAGCGTTCTTCGGAGATGAACGAAACACTTCTATGACATCTTAGACTAGGTCATATTAATCTAAAGCGGATAAAGAGATTGGTGAAAGACGGATCCTTGGAATCATTCCAAGTCGAACCGTTTCCAACTTGTGAATCCTGTTTAGAGGGTAAAATGACCAAGAGGGCATTTGGAGCCAAGGGGAATAGAACCACGGAAGTGTTAGAACTCGTTCATACCGATATGTGTAGTTCAATGACGATCATAGCAAGAAGGGGTATGAGTAAATTGTCTTTTTCAATGATTACTCGAGATATGGATACATCTACCTTATGATGCATAGGGAAAGAAGTATCAAGTTTCTACGATTTGATCGTAGAGGCGAATACCTTAGCGATGAATTCTTGAACTAGCTATCAGACGAAGGGATTGTATCCCTGTTGACCGCACCGGGAACCCCTCAATAGAACGGTGTGGCGGAACGAAGGAGCCAAACTCTTTTAGAAATAGTCAGATCCATGATGAGTTATTCGGATTTACCCAAGTCGTTTTGGGGTAACGCCTTGGAAACAACGACTTACATTCTAAACTTGGTGCCATCCAAATCGGTTCCTAAAACCCCAATGGAATTATGGACCGGGCGCAAGCCCAGTCTAAGACACTTGCGGATTTGGGGTTGTCCGGCATACGTGCTAGACGAGGAAGCCGGTAAATTGGATCCACGTTCGGAATTAAGGTTGTTTATAGGATATCCCATGGGAACGAAAGGGTGTATGTTCTATAGTCTCAAGGATTGAAAGACCGTGATTAGTTCGCACTTTAAATTCTTGGAGGAAGACTATATGAACAAAAGAAAGCCCAGAAGTGAGATTACCTTAGACGAGTTAAGAGGGCAAACTCATATACCAAGTATACAAGATGACATACCACACGTCACACCTTCACAACCGGAACCCCGTCGTAGTGGGAGGATTGCAAGGCAACCCAAGAGATTCATGGGAATTGGAGAATCTTCGGATTTGATTCCCGGCGATGAATCAGACCCGTGAACGTACGACGAGGCAATCCAAGACAAAGACGCGGAGGCGTGGCAAACCGCAATGGAAACAGAGGTGGGTTCGATGGATTATAATCAAGTGTGGGAGTTGGTTGATCCACCTAGTGGGGTAGAGCCCATTGGATGTAAGTGGGTGTACAAGAGGAAAAGAGGACCGGACGGAAGGGTAGAGACCTTCAAAGCAAGGCTTGTGGCCTGTGGCCTGTAGCTATGCTTAAGTCCATCCGTATTCTCTTTTCGATCGCTGCGCACTTAGATTACGAGATCTGACAAATGGATGTCAAGACAGCTTTCCTTAACGGAAGTCTTGATGGGATCTATATGCAACAACCCAAAGGTTTCGTTGAAAAAGGCCAAGAGCACCTCGTATGCAAGCTTAAAAAAATCCATTTATGGACTTAAGCAAGCATCGCGTACTTGGAACCAGTGTTTTGATCAAGTTATTAAGTCTTATGGGTTTGTGATCAAAACAAGTTCGAAAGTTGTGTGTATAAAAGATGTGACGGAACTGCGGTGGTATTCTTAGTATTATACGTAGACGATATTCTGCTCATTGGAAACAATGTAAAGGTATTGTCAGACGTAAGGGTATGGCTGTCAAATCAGTTTGATATGAAGGACTTAGGGAAAGCCGGTCATATCCTTGGGATCAAGTTCACTCGAGATCACAAGAGAAGGATGTTGGGTTTATCGCAAGTTTCATACAAAGCAACTGTTTTGAAGCATTTCAGCATGCAAGATTTCAAGAAAGGTTTTGTACCTTTTAGGCACGGAATCCATCTATCTAAAGAAATATGCCCTAAGACGCAAGTGGAGATAGATGACATGAAAGACGTTCCGTACGTTTCGGACGTAGGAAGTCTTATGTATGCAATGTTGTGTAAGAGACCGGATATTTGCTTTGCCGTGGACATGATGGCAAGATATCAAAGTAACCCCGGGAAAGCACATTAGATTGCAATTAAATGCGTTCTTTAGTTTCTGAAAAGAACTTGGTATGGAATGTTGATTTAACAATCAGACAATCTAATTCCCATGGGATACACGGACTCATATTTCCAATCAGACATAGACTCCAAAATACCTACCTCGGGTAGTGTGTTTTGCATGGGAGAAGGAGCCATGACATGAAGAAGCGATTTGCAGAAATGCATCGCAGATTCGACCATGGAAGCCGAATAAGTAGTTGCTTGTGAAGTAGCGAAAGAAGCGGTTTGGCTCAAGTACTTCTTAGTGGACTTGGACGTTGTTCCGAATTTGCCCGACAAGATAACTGTCTTTTGTGACAATGCCGGAGCAGTTGCAAATTCAAGGGAACCGAGAGCCCAAAAGGCCAGTAAACACATAGAAAGAAAATACCATCTTATACGAGAAATCGTTAAGAGAGGAGATAAAGAGGTGGCAAAGATATGCGTCGGGGACAACCTAGTAAATTCATTCACAAAGGGCCTGCCTCTGAATACATTCGAGAGACATGTGGATGGAATGGGAGTCAAGACTATTGTCAATCTGCTTTAAGTATAAGTGGGAGGAATTATTAGGTTAGTGTAGGTTGACATGAGATGTCACGGAGAGCTACTACACTAAGACATGCGTGATGTATACTAAAAGCAGACTTTAAGTATAAGTGGGAGATTGTTGGAGTTATACGTGAAAGTATGCTTTTACTTTGTATAACTCGTGTATCAAACACTCGTTTTATGAGAATAATTCTTTTATCGCATTTGCTTTAGTTATGATTGAATGTTGAATTTCTATTGCAAACCGTTCTATATATAGTACATGTTACATTGTAGTTAATGTGGTGATACCCGATCACGGAAGACAACATTAACAGTTTACTTGTAACTAAACGTACATTTTCACGACCTAGGTGGAATTGAACAATCCGCCGTGAAAGGTCGATGTGTAAGGCTCAGATTGGTCTGTCTTGACTAAGAGATTGCACTAGCACATTTAGTATGTGTTGAAGAGGTCCTACAGCGAGGATAAATTCTTCTGTTCTGAAAGGTGAAGAATTAGACCTCAGTGGTTGTTGATTTCTTAATCTCCGTCACTTAAATAGGACCGTGTGTGCTTAATGGTTACTGCTTTGATTCATGTTGGGTGAGAATCATTGTGACTTCGAACTTTGTGTCTTGGGCAGTAATATTAATCATACGACGGTTGCTAAGATTTAATCGGAGAAACGCGTGCGAGTACGGCTCGTGTGATTAGTCCCCTTGGTGGGCTCAGAAGTTTTATTGTACCAAATCTTGCAAGTGAAGAATTAGTTTCTTCGGTACGAATAATAATGTTGAGCTGTCTTTACTCCAAGGTGAAATATATTAATTAATTTAGAGATATTCAGAAGCTTAATTAATTAATGGACTTGATAATCTTAAACGCGGGAAATAATAACCGGGAGCCCATATTATCGTAATATGGATTAAGATGGATAGTGCAATATTAATTTATTAGTGGTAATAATTAATATTAATGGGCTGAATTATATTGGGGCTCAATATTGAAATTCAGAAGTCCATTAGGAGGTCCAATCTTAATTCTCCTTAAAGGCCCTCAAGTAGCCCATTAAGTAGCCCAATAATGATAAGGTGATTAAAATAAAAAGAAAATATATTGCTGATTTTTCCATGTTAAATTTCGAAAATTGCATATTAAGAAGGAAAAAGATTTTGTTGATTTTCTTGGAAAGATATTATGGAACATATGTATTCTAGGAATACAAGAATATCTCATATATTCAAGAAGATCCAAATCTTGGATTTTCATCTTATTATTTTCGAAAATCACCCCATAACAAGGTGAGTGAGATTTTTGTGGAATATTTTATTTTGGAGAAAAGAATATATGAGATATATTCAAGATTTCTTAGAGTCTAAGAAAAGATTTTTTCCAAGCCCAATATTCATCAAATTTTCGGCCACTCTATGTTATAAATAGGGGATGATTTTTTCATCCCCAAGTACGTAATTCCATGTGTTGGAAAAATCAAGAAGCATAGATATTTTTCTTTTTCCTTAGTTTATTAAATTACTTGAAAGTATCTCCCACCGGTGATCAAGTGAGGTGAAAAGGGAAATACTTGAGAAGGTTTTTTGGGTCGATAGAGCGAGATCGTAATTGTCCCGTATATCCAAAGGCCAATTCTACAAGAGGTACGTTAATCGCATATTTACTTGTTTATTCCGCCATAGTTAATATGTGAAATTAATTCAACATGCATGATGAAAATTAGTTGTTGGAATTATTATTTGAATTAATTAGGATTAATTCATTCTAGTAATAATTGTATTTAAATTCGTATTTAAATTTCATCGCGAATAGATTCCGGGCACCCCTATTTTCCCAACATATTGAAATACTTAAAAGTTTTGGAATTTTATAAGGTTTCTTTCATTTTTCCTTTTTAAGGACACTTGTGGAACTTAAAGTCCTTATTTCGAAACTCACACCATACCACATGTCGTTCGCTTAAACACAAGTATTTTCATAGCATTCAAACATTCTAAATTATTATTATTATTAGTGAGATTTTTAAGTGTAAGTCATATAAACAAGAAACTAAATTAAGGACATTAAGTTTAAAAAAAGCAGTTTGCTACTTAGAGTGTTTTTCCTCTAACTTTAACCATTTTTTAAAAATACTTAGACACATTCAATTGTCACGAAATTTATACAGTAGGTACATAATCAAGTACAGTTTACATATAAAATTTGTCCTATATCATTTGGTTCATGAAAATATGAGTTCTAGCTAGACTTGTTTTTGAAACGTGACACTAAGTTACAGAAACTATCAAGTGAGTTTTTATCGTGTGTAGTGACCAAAATATTTTTAATAAAATTATTTCTACCTACACATAAATCCTGGAAAAATTCATAGTGATAGATAATTTCATGCATTATTTTATTATGAATTTTATAAAATTCAATAGTGAACGTATCAAAGCAGTTTTACACGTAAACACGAAAAATATCACAGATTGTCACACTTTCTTTAAAAATTCAAAGCTTATCAACGAAAAATTCAAATAACATGAAACCAGTGGCAATTGTAAGATAACTCATTCTAGTTTCATAATATGTAAACATAATACTTAGAATCTAAATGTATGAGATCTCATTTTACTCCAGAAGCATCAGGTTGCTCCAAAACAGTGAATTTTCTACATACATGTGTGAATGCTTACTTCTATTCTTATACCTATCATGCCATAAAATTTTCACCACTTAATATACATTAAAAAAAACATCTCCTAGCATGAATCTAAAAATCCATACTCATATTTTATACAATACTTTAACATATTCTAACATACAAACCTATCATGCTTACAAGATCACATATGACACATATTTAAAGAGTTATGAAGTTAGGGTTGTTTCTAACCTTTTGGGGGATTTTCTTTTTAGCTAAGAGGGCCTATTTAGCTCTTGAAGTTCTTGTAAAAGAGTAGGAATGAAGCTCCTTGGATGAAAGAATGCTAAAACAAGTAAGAACACAAGTTAGCATTAGAATTCAAGATAACTTGAATGAATGGAAGGAAGTAGATGACACATTGCATTGAATGACCTCAAACCTTAAACTTTTTACCAATGGGGACTTATACTTCAACTTTTGGGCCTCCTGTGGATGCAAATGAGAGAATAAATATATCTTATCCCTTCTTCTTGGTGATTGCCGAAAGGGGTGAGTGTGGAGGGGGAGTTGGGGGCTTTTCTTCCTATCTCGTGGGATTGTTGGCAAAGTGAAATACAAGAGTGTGAAGTGGGGTATTTATAGGGGATGAGGAATGGGGGAGTAACCGGCTGTGGAGGTAAGGGAGGAGGAGAAGAAGTCTTGACATGTGATGGAGGGAGTACAAGGTACTAAGTATTAAAATAAGAAGGCTTGTGCACAATTTAGGGGAAGGGATGGAGGCAAGACTTTGATGCCCTACTCCAGCAGCTAGCCGTCCTATTTGTGGACCCATGGGAGGACTTTTGGGCCATCTCTGTATTATTAGACGCGATATATATATAGTTTTCAGTTTTGCAATCAGGTGTTTTTGGACTAAGTTTCGAGCTCAATAAATGAAGTTTTGGATCAATTTTTATAAGAATAAACTAGAGTTTTAATTTTACTAGTTCAAAAATTATTATTTAACTTATTTTATTAATTGAGTATTAATTATGGTCTGTATTTATTCGTCGGATCGAAAATCGGGGGTTTTTCGCTCAACTTTCGGCGACAAGTAACTGATTTTTGTTCAATTTAGTGAACTAACTTCTAAATACTAACAACTAACATTTACCGATAAAAAATAATAATTATGAGTGTTATTAGAACATTGAAATGCCTATTTAGAATTTGTATTTTATTCACTTTATCAGTTCATGATTTAATTTCATCAGTAATAGTGTTGGGAGTACCTCGGTTCGGCTCTCTCTTTCGTCGTTTGGAAAATTAAATGAATAGACTTATTGTCCTCCTTTTGAAAATAAAACATGAATGTATGAACACAATAAATATTAATATTTATTTATATAACTCAAAATGGGTCGGAGTATTACAAATTTAGATTAGCTACCCAAATCTATTTGTTAATTTAATTTAGCTAAATTGTTGTTATAATCTGTAATTGTTATAATCGTGTGATTGGAGTAGCAAATAGGAAAAATCACCCTAGGAAGAGCAAAGTCTAGGTTGTATGTTTCGGACGTTCCAATTTCATAGTCTAATTTATCCTATTATTTTCGTTCATTAATGCATTCAATAAATTGAATCCAAAAAATGAGTAGTTCTAGGGTGCATCCAAGTGCATACTATGCACTTGAATTTTGCACCCAATTAAAATTAATTTTGACCAAATCTAAAAATTTACGGGTCAACTTAACCCGACAAAAATTCGCGGGTCATCTATCACCTGTGCAAAGATCACGACCGTGCTCTGCTATTTCCAGTTGTGTAGCGGCCAACGAGGATTACCAATGGTGGTGGAGATCGTATCTCACGTCTGGATCATGTACAGTTAGTTCTTCATGAAAAGTCAAATAATTTCGTTGGTATTTCCAAAACGTTAGATGCAGTTTAGTATGCAAATTATAAAAGCAACATAAGAATTAGTTATTTTATGGTGAGATATGGAGAGCACAACTTCGTTTTATTTAGTTACAGCAAAATTCATGGTTGATAACTTCATCAAATCTACCCAACTCGATGGGTTTTCAACTGTTGATTGTTGGTATGTTAATGTAATTAGGTTTTATTTCACTATTTTTTTGGGTATTGATAATTATAATTTGGGATATTGATGATTTAGTCTTTGGTACTACTGGATAATTATTTGGATATCACTCATCAATGTATTGTTGATAATTTTTGGGGTATTAGTGATTATAACTTGAGGTATTGTTGAGTAATTCTTGGGGTATTGTTGATTATAACTTGAGGTATTGATGATTAAGTCTTGGGGTATTGGTGAATAATTTTTTTGGGGATATAACTTGGGGTATCGATGATTATAACTTCGAGTATTGGTGAATGGTGATTATAATTTGGGGTATTGATGATTATAACTTGAGATATTGGTAATATAACTTGGGGTATTAGTACTTGGGGTATTGGTGATATAATTTGGGGTACTGGTGATTATAACTTCGGGTAATTGTGATATAACTTGAGGTATTGGTGATTATAATTTGAGGTATTGGTGATATAACTTGGGGTATTTGTGATTATAACTTCGGGTATTGGTGATTATACCTTCGGGTATTGGTGTATAACTTGGGGTATTGGTACGAACCGTGTGCGACCCATTTGCGACTCGGTTTATTGCCAGACCTGCGAATTTTGGTCGGGTTGGGCCCGACCCGCGAGTTTTTACTTTTTGGTCAAAATTAATTTTAAATTGGTATCAAATTCAAAGTGCATGTTGTTATGCACTTGGATGCACCCTAAAATTTGTCCCCAAAAATATGTTTTGTGGTTATTTATTTGAATAGATTAATTAGGGGTCGTACCTACTAATTAATTAAACTTTGGAAATAATTCAAACTAGTTTGATTATACCACTGATTTAGAGATAAGATTCGAGTAGAATTGAAGGCCTCGTATATTTTTTATTGAGTTAATTAAATTATTCAGTCTTTTATTTGATTCTCATAATAATACTTCTTGTTTATTATTTTTGCATATTGTTTCTAGTGATAATTCAACCAACCAATTTCCCTCATTTTTATTGTTTTTGCTACACGATTTAATCAATTAAATTATATTGTTCCTCGTGGATTCGATCCTTACTTATTCTACTATATTAGTGGATTAGTCGAAATAATTAATACTAATTTTGTGTGTCGGCGACAACCCATCAACTTATACGATACACCTAGTGCATAAAAGACTTACTCTTTAACAAAACAACTAATATCTTTCAAAATAATTTATATATGAACCAATTTTCATTTTATAATTGACCTAAAAGAAATATTTAAAAAAAATGCAATGCATTAACCAATAGCCAATAATTTTAAAAACAAGAAATAAAATTCAATTTGTCTACTATTTTTAAGTAAAATAGTTCTAGTGTGCACTTGAGTGCATGATATACACTTAAATTTTGAAAAAAATAACCCAAACAAAATAAAAATACATCAAGAGTTAATCAATGATACTCCAATAAGTAATCAATAATACTCCAACTATTAAAAAAAAAAAAAAAAAAAAAAACAGTTGGTGTGTTTTGAAATGGATACACAGGCACAACCTTTCGCAAGAAAAATTAATTAATTTATTATATCACATCGATCTATACAATTGGATGGATGGACACAGAAAGAAAGAATGAACCCTAATTTATAAATCTCTCCGCTGTGCTTACCTTAAATTATAATTTTTCCAAAAAATGTTGTTTATTTATTCAACTTTTTGGTGGAGTTGGATGTGAAATCGGATCGAATTTGGTAAATTTTTGTAGAATAATTCCTTTTCAAAATCCTTTTGGGTGTAATATTAATTGCTTGATTCTGCATGAGAAAAGTGGAGGTGGGGGGATTGGAGACATAGTAGAGAGAGAAGGAATTTCTCTGGGTGAAACATGTCTGCGGTAGTGTGCGGTAAGAGATCGAATATTTTCGAGGAATCGCCGTCGTCGCCGCCAGTCTCCAAGAGAATCCGCTGGTCTTCATCTCCGGCGAGATCCTTTTCTCCGCCGAGGGCTGCCGCCGCCGCCTGGATCTCCAATTCGTCCTCGCCACTTGATCATCTCGTCGCTCTTTTTCCTGATATGGAGAGACAGGTTTCTTTTCTATTACGAAAATATCTTTTTAAGTTTTCTGATTTATAGCAGGAAGATATGTTCGGATTTCAATCCTCTGCTGCTCTAATTCGTAAATTTCTAGATTAGAGGAAAAAAAAAAGGTGTTGATCTGATTGAATTTGTGTGGCTGAATAACTTTTTCTGTAATTATAGATGGAGTTTTTAGTTACTGATAGTTCAAAGTTTGTTTTTTATGCATATATGGCATTCTTATTCACAGTATTCGATGCTTGATTAGCATATGTTTGGGAAATGAATGGATTTGTGCCTCTAATCTATTAGCTGGCTTTATGTCATCTCAAGTAAAATGCGTTTAAGATTAAAATCTCTTGGCAAACTGAGGGTTAATTGATGATAAATTTATGAAAACCGTGAATAGATTGCCACTGAAGCTAATTATATACTTTTACTCAAGTTAAAACTGTGATGGTTGTTTTTTATATTTTCCTTATATAGTCAAGCGTCATAGTCTTATTTGAGAATATATCACAACTACATGTTTGAGGTCCAACCATCAAATATGCTCCATTGTAGTTTCTGGAGTATAGCTTAAGAGTAACACTCCTATTGGTCTGAGTTTATTTTTCTCTTATTTCCTTTCCTAGGATGTTTAGGAATAATGCTCAATTTCTTAAATGAAATCTTAAAGAAATATTTTTCACGAATGAAATAATGATCTGAGTCTCTGACACCATATATCTCAAGAGTGCTTTCTGGGGCTAGTGTAAACAAGAATCTCCATTTATTAAGATCTCTACAAACAATGATTAAAATTTTGTGGGAGTAAGGGTTATTTTTTGGGAATGGAGTGCATATAGTGATTTAGTTTATTTTATCTGTCAAATACTAGTGTTCTACTTTGTAACAGACATATCATCATCATCATCAAACCTACTCCTGCTACATGCCGGATCGGCTACTTGAATACAAAATTCATGTAAGGAATTGTGATGAAATTGTTGGTTGGTGGTCATTTCTAACATCAACGGTGACATATTTTTCGTAGTGCTAGATTGTCACAACCAACACAAATGTGTTTGGGCAATCTTAGGAGTAGTTTTCCTTTCATGTGCACTTTATAAAGTGATAACTAATCTTGGTCAACGAATTATAAATTACTCTATCCGTTCCACAATGAGTGTCAAGTCAAACAGGAGTTATTTGTATGGGATGAGGGAGCACAATGAGTAGATCTTCTTTTCTTCTATTGAAAATCATATCTAACCGTTCAATAAGTTTTGTGTTGCGCCATTGATTACTTTGATTGAACTTTATAATACATCATTCACTCTGGTCAGTAGAAAAGAAATTACTCCATCTGTCTCACAAAAAATTCTTATTCACTTTCTCTTGTTGACATAGGACTAAATTATCACCTGATTCTTCTATTTTGAACTTTTTAAAAAAATAAATATTCTTAATTACAGGCTTTGAAAAGCTTTCATTTTTATACTCTGCTTCAATAGAGAGCAACTATTGATGAAACTATCCAACAAGGAACTTTTATGTTTTGGTATTACTATTATTATTAACATTATCATCAACAACATCATCATTATATTAAGTATTACTTGGTATTGTCTTATGCTCATTGACCAGCCTCAGTCATTCTGGATCTATTTTGATTTGAGGAATGCTGCAGGAAATATATGACATGCATACTAATATTTTTCGGTTGGTTAATAATAGAAACACGAGGAATGTATTGAATGAACCAAAGGAAAACTTAAATTATGATTACAACAATGGATTGAATGAACCAAAGGAGAACGTAAATTATGATTATAACGTAATTTGAGTTTTGGTTTCCGAGTCCATATTTTTAGTTATATTTTGCGACAGAAAAGGAGTTTTTTTTGGGGATTTTAATGACTTTATAGGAAACTTTTCCCTTATTAATTGATATTGTCATTCTGCGCTGGATACACGATTTTCTAGGGGGCTCTCCTAACGCTCACCTAAGCTAATCCTTAGCCATGATTATATCGCCAATTGAGGGTTTTTCATCACCAAGATTTTTATATTCTCTTGAATCTCTGAATTCGATATCACTAATACACAAAAGATATGGTATGAACTAGTTCTATTTTTTTCTCTATTAATGGGAGTATGCACTTTAGTTCTCTTCACGATTGGTAATATGTTACATAGACAAGTTATACATTTTTTTCTCTTGGTTAGTTTGCTGGACTAATTTATTGATTGAAAATGCTTTATGTATGTAGTTTCTGGAGAATGCCCTCGAAGAATCTGGTCATGATTTGGATTCTGCAATTAGAAGACTAAATGAGCTTAGATTGAGTGCTGCAGAAAGTGTATCTGATGTATCCCAGGAAACTGATACACAATATTCAGCTCAAGGTGTTCATCTTTCTTTCGCTTTGCATTTAGAATCTCTATTCTCAATCCTTCACTTAGTCGTTAATTTTCTGAAATGGTAATTTTGATTTTGGGACTAACCATTCTGTCCGAAGCCTTGATTGCCCTCTTTGTCTGACACTCATAATGAGTAACATATATAGATCTCGAAGTATGCTAACTTTGAGGGGGATCTCATTTCTCTGTAGTCTGTACTATATTTGTTTTCTTAATTAAATCAATGGATACTTTAAATATATAAATATTATAGAGATATTAGAGATAAAAAAATAAGGGTGATTGCTGAAAAGGAAAAATAATTTAACTGCTCTATTCAAATCTTGAATTGTGTTGTCTTTGTCAATGTGGCATTTGTAATGACGTTAAATTCTGCTTGCTTTGTAGAAGTCTCCAGTGCGCACTATTTCTGCCACAATCTGCCCCCTGTTAATAGCTGTACTCTACCTATTAAGCATATATCTCAATTGTAAATGTGCCGAGCTACTATAATAGCAATCACCTTAAATAAAAATCACAAACACCTCATCATTAACCCTTGTAGCCTTTTAAGTTGGATACGGGATTGCCAACTATTTAATGTCTAAAGACTGCATACACATTCATTTCATAATTCAACCTATTCTTATATTATTTTGGTAATAGCCTACTCAGTATATTAAATCCTGAGATTTGCTCCTATTTTAGCTTATTTTGATGATATTTATTATGACTAGTTTTGAGAGGGTAAGGGGGTGGATGGAAACGATAGGTTTTCAGTAGAAATTATCTTCTTTTTTATTCTGGAGTGAGAAGCAGAATGGAGAAGGCAAAGCAATGAGGGAAGTAATATGGGATGAAATAAAATTTTATTCATCTGTGACTATTGATTTACTACTATTTTCTCTTTTCAAGTCTGTTAGTGCTTCATTAACTCCCTGCGTTTGAAAATTGAAAATCTGTGTGCATACTTTATAGTTTTGTTTAGTTATAAACTCTCTGTTGTACTTTATCAGATAGAGGCTATTTGACTCTGTGTAGTGCTTTATGTACTCCTCTCTACTCCGTTTGGAAGAGCAAAATTTGGCTTCAATGTATATGCTTGCCCAGTGTAACCTTTTTTAGGAACAGTTTATCAAGAGAGAGGGGGTAAGTTAAGGGGAAAGGAGGAAGGAATTGTGGGAAGTTAAGAGTGTGTTTGGCCGAGCTTATGTCTTAGATTGAGTTTTATTAGAAAGATCTTAACACGCTCGCGCAATAGTTAAATGCTGTAATCTTATTAGTTCTTCCAGAAAGTTGGAAGGTCGCTACAAGTTTTTAAGATAAGGTCTTTAATATCATTACTCCTTTAATTATGATCATTGTGTAGTCCCAAACTCACCAGTATTGTATTTTAAATGTTCTATGATCTTGTCTTATCCAGTTGTGTTGTTGAAGTTCATTAGAAAGAGCGTACATGCTCTCAAAATAATTAAACATTGCAATATTATAAGTTCTTTCAGATAGTTGGAAGATCCTAAATAATTTTTTTATCAAGGGCGTTAATAATACTCGTTTTTAATAATTGGACTAACAGAATCACCAGTAGTATATTCTAAAAGTTATATATTCTTGTCTTATTCACACACACACATCTTATAGGCGCATATAAGATGGAGTTCTCAAATGAGGCTGAGAAGCTTGCCACTGCCTCTTAGTAAATTACTGTTACGTATGGTAGGCGTGCGGTGAACACAGAAAAACTGTTCCGCTCTAGAAATCCAGGCAGAAGGGTTGTCACCCGAAAAGAGCGGCAATTCGAACTTGTTTTGTTGCTGCAACACTGCTGGGGCAGTTCGAATTTGAGGTTGAGAGACAGTAGGGCGAGAGGTCGCCACTGCTGAAGCCTCCCCTATAGCGATTCCCTTATCCTTTGCTAACATGGAAAGTGTAGCCTGAATTTCGGCTAAGCTCGAACGAACGGCCTGCATATCTGAGTGTAGATCATCAACCCGTGTCTCGATAGCATCGTGACGCTCAGTCGAGAGTTCCTGACCCTTCACCAGCGCTGCTACTCCTTTCTCTAACGTAGCAACCACAGTTTCCAATGAATCCACGCGTGTATCGCTTTTAGCCATTTTGATCCGGCAGGTCGGACCAAATTGTTAGAAGCAAGGAATAGCACACGAGAAAACAAGACAGAAACCCAACGGAAAATTCCGTCCAAGCCAAAGCGGCACTTAATTAATTTCTGCGCAAAAACCTAAACAATGTTCTTCCCAGGTATTTATAGTTTAATAAGGCCCCGTGGGAAAAAGCCCATAACCAATCAATAATCCAAAACATAATTAAAGTAATAAATATGATAAATAATAAATTATAAATAATTTGGCTCATCAAGAACTAAGGCCCAACAACTTCTTTCTTCTTCCCTCTCGCACGCCTACCATACGTAACAACTTCTTTCGCGCGTCAACATGGCTCTCATTGCAATGGAGGGGAATGCCCTTCACTGGCTGCAGTGGACGATGGGTCGCTTCCCAGGAATCAGTTGGCAAAAACTCACCGTTGAGCTTCTGAAACGCTATGGTGATGACCCTCGTACTAATCAATATGAAGCCCTGGCTGCGACGCGCCAAACAGCAACTGTAGACGAGTATGTGGACATATTCATTGCCCGATTGTCCGCCGTCACTAACCTACCAGATTCAGTTGCTCTGGGACTATTCTTGAATGGTCTCCGGGATGATATCCGTCTGCGGATTCGTTCTAAAGATGCCGAAGAGATCAGCCATACTATGCACTTGGCAAGAGAAATTGAACGAGAAGTGGACGCGCTTCGTCCTTCACATGCGAATCGCGGAACCCCTTCTTCGTTCCGCCCCAATTTCTCGAAGCCGCCTCAATCAGGGAGCTTTCGTCCGTCACAACCCCCTGCCTATTCGCGCCAAGGGTTAGGTTCAACACCCCACTCATCGGTGCGTGATTCCTCTAGCGCCAAACCAGCTCGAACTGACCTAACCCGGTCCCAAGCGGAATCAGCGGTGTCCTCGGCGTCATCCCGCTATCGTACTGTCAAGCAGATGAACCACTCTGATTATCTGGACTTACGAGCTCGTGGTCTGTGTTACAAGTGTCGCGAGCCATTTTCTCCCACTCACGTTTGTTCTCAACGATCCTTACGTGTAATGGTAATGCTAGATGACGATGCGGATTGTGAATTTAATGAACTGAATGTCATGGAGTCAGACTCTGCCCAAGGGGTTGAGGACCTTCCTGGGCTGGAATTATCTGCTGCAGCCGCGTGTGGGTTTGATGGCCCACAAACGATGAAGGTGTTGGGTCTATTGAAGGATGTTCAGGTGGTGGTTATGGTGGATAGCGGGGCTACTCATTGTTTTATATCGCCCCAGATCGTCAAGAACCTAGGACTCTCAATAGACAACTCGGCCACTCTGCCGGTCCGTTTAGGCGACGGAAACCAAGTTCTTACAGCAGGCCTCTGCACGGATATACAACTTACTCTTGCATCTATTGAATTCAATATACATGCTTATGTGTTTCCGGTAACAGGAGTTGATATCATTTTGGGGGTCTCCTGGTTAGCTACCTTGGGTGAGGTTAAAGCCAATTTTGCCAATCTTTCTATGTCTTTTATTTTTAACGACATTCCAGTCACGATTCGGGGTATCCCTGGCCTTGAGAGGAGACAAGTTTCGTCGGCATCTTCGCTGAAATTGACGGATATTGATCAGTGTTGGATGGTTTGGGCCTTGGAGTTGTCAACGGGGGAGCTGCTCCTACCAGATGCCATTCCTCAGGATGTCAAGGATCTGTTGCACGAGTTTTCCCAGGTGCTTGAACCTTTACCGGGGCTGCCACCTCCGAGAGATTGTGATCACAGAATTCCATTGGTCCCGGGAGCTGCACCTGTTTCGATTCGACCATACCGTTACAGTGCTTCGCAGAAAACAGAAATTGAGCGCTTAGTGGAGGAAATGCTTACTGCAGGACTGATACAGCCTAGTTCAGGCCCGTATTCGAGCCCAGTCTTGCTCGTCCATAAAAAAGACGGTAGTTGGAGGTTTTGTGTGGACTACCGAGAGTTGAACAAGCGTACAGTGCCTGATAAATATCCAATCCCAATCATTCAGGAATTGCTTGATGAGTTACACGGTGCTACATGGTTCACACGATTGGACCTTCGTGCGGGCTACCACCAGATTCGGGTGGCTCCCGAAGATGTGCACAAGACTGGTTTTCGCACACATTCAGGTCACTATGAGTGGTTAGTTATGCCGTTTGGATTGCAAAATGCCCCCTCTACTTTCCAAGCGGTTATGAACGATTTGTTTCGCCCTTTTCTTCGGAAGTTCATATTGGTTTTCTTTGACGATATTCTGATATACAGCCCAGATTGGGAAACCCACCTCGGTCACCTTCGCCAGACTCTATCTATTTTAGCTTCGGCTTCATTGGTGGTCAATCCCAAGAAATGCGCTTGGGCGAAACGATCCGTTGATTATCTTGGTCATGTGGTGTCGGCAGATGGTGTGAAAATGGACCCATCGAAAATTTTGGCAGTCCTACAATGGCCTGTCCCGAAGTCAGTTAAAGGAGTCCGGGGATTTCTGGGGTTGACTGGGTACTACAGAAGGTTTATTCGAGATTATGGCATAATTGCCCAGCCACTTACTGAACTTCTTCGTAAGGAAGCTGGGGCAAAGTTTGTGTGGGGATCTAATGCACATCAGGCGTTCACTTTATTGCAAGAAGCAATCACAACAGCACCTGTGCTGGTGATGCCCGACTTCAACGAGGAATTCTGTATCGAATGCGATGCTTCGGGTCATGGCATCGGAGCGGTGCTTATGCAACGGGGTCGCCCGGTTGCCTACTTCAGCAAGGCATTATCTCCAAGAAATTCCACCAAGTCTATGTATGAGAAGGAACTCATGGCACTTGTTTTGGCAGTCACTCATTGGAGGCAGTACTTGATGGGCCGAAAATTTGTGGTGCGTACTGATCATCGAAGTTTGAAGCACCTTTTGCAGCAATCAATTACAGCACCAGGCTATTGGGTTTCGAGTTCCGCATTGAGTACAAGCCGGGGTCGTCGAATGCAGCGGCTGACTCCCTCTCTCGACGTGACAGTGAGGCTGAATTAGGGGCTTTGTCGATCCCAAGATGGGTAGATTGGGATGAGCTGAGGAAGGCAGTAGATGGGGACCCTTTTTACGCTCCAATTATTCAGCAATTAGCTAGTGGTGGCACTGTAAACGGACCTTACACGTTGGTTCATGGTGTTCTTTTCTATCGAGATCGTTTGGCTGTGCCCAAATCATCACCTTGGGCAACAAAATTGCTGTCAGAATTCCACGCCACTCCCACCGGAGGGCATTCGGGGGCGTATCGCACCTATCGCCGCTTAGCAGCCAATGTGTATTGGCCAGGAATGATGAAATCAGTTACGTCCTTTGTTGCTGATTGCCTCGTGTGTCAGCGAAATAAATCTGACACGCGCTCTCCGGCGGGATTGTTGCAGCCGTTACCCATTCCGGAACGGATTTGGGAAGATATTAGTATGGATTTCATCTCTGGTCTTCCCCGTTCACAGCAATGGGATGTGATTTTGGTAGTGGTGGATCGTCTGTCCAAAGCTACTCATTTTATTGGACTCTTGCATCCTTTCACAGCACGAGATGTGGCCATGGCTATAGCCCGAGAGATCGTTCGGCTCCATGGGGTTCCTCGTTCAATTGTTTTGGACCGAGACCCAATCTTCTTAAGTTCATTTTGGAAGGAATTATTCAGGGCAATAGGTACTCAACTTCGTATGAGCTCCTCTTATCATCCGGAAACCGATGGCCAAACTGAGGTTATGAATCGTTGTCTTGAAACTTACTTGCGATGTTTTACCTTTGAGCATCCCAAGAAATGGGCGCAATGGCTTCCATGGGCAGAATACTGTTTCAACACGAGCTTTCACTCATCAGCAGGTTGTACTCCCTTCGAGGCTGTCTACGGTCGTCCTCCTCCTACCATTGTTCAGTTCTTACCAGCTGAAATCAGGGTCAAAGCAGTTGCTGATGAGCTGTTGGAGAGGGACTCCATTCTGAAAAATCTTCGTTTCCACTTGGAGAAAGCACAGCAGCGGATGTCCCGGGCTGTAAACAAGCATCGCCGAGAGGTCACTTTTGAGGTGGGGGATAAGGTGTTTCTCAAGTTCAGACCGTATAGACAAGCATCCTTGTTCAGGCGCCTGAATGTCAAGCTGGCACCGCGTTATTTTGGTCCTTTTGAGGTTTCCGAGCGCATAGGAGCAGCTGCCTACCGCTTAATTCTTCCCGCGGGATCTCGCTTGCACCCGGTTTTCCATGTTTCTCAGCTGAAACCGGTTTTAGGGGATCAACAAGTGGCTTCAAACCTCCCTCCAGAACTGTGTGATGATGCCCCAGAGTTTGTTCCGTCAAGTATTCTCCGTTACCGTCGTGTTTGGAGGGGCGACGAGAGGGTGGCTCAGTTTTTGGTTGCTTGGAAGGGCCTTTCAGATGATGATGCAACTTGGGTTGATGAAATTCATTTTCGTTCTCAGTTTCCAGATTTCCACCTTGAGGACAAGGTGTACTTTGAGGGGGAGGGAGTTGTTACGTATGGTAGGCGTGCGAGAGGGAAGAAGAAAGAAGTTGTTGGGCCTTAGTTCTTGATGAGCCAAATTATTTATAATTTATTATTTATCATATTTATTACTTTAATTATGTTTTGGATTATTGATTGGTTATGGGCTTTTTCCCACGGGGCCTTATTAAACTATAAATACCTGGGAAGAACATTGTTTAGGTTTTTGCGCAGAAATTAATTAAGTGCCGCTTTGGCTTGGACGGAATTTTCCGTTGGGTTTCTGTCTTGTTTTCTCGTGTGCTATTCCTTGCTTCTAACAATTACCTAATCTTTGCAAGTTTACTGCTATTTATAATTTTTGTTCTTAGAGAAGGCTAGTTGAATGTTTATAGTGCTACGGAGAGGGAGGGTTGCTGAGGAGGGGTCACTCCATGTTGAGTGTTAATGTCCCCTTTGGCTGTGACAGGAGTTTTGTAGCCACCACTTCGCTGCCCCCCCCCCCCCCCCCCCCCCCCCCCCCCCCCCCCAAAAAAAAAAATCCACAAGGATAAAGTAAGAAATTCCTTAGCTTGGAAATATACATATGTTAGACATTCTTAAGCTCTCCAAACTCAATCTTTGTCTTCATGTGTTTCCCTTTTTACATTTTGGTTTTGCTGTGGCCCAGAAACACCTCTACTTGATTAATCTTCATTGATTATCTGTTTGAAAATTTAGAAATATCTTTCACTTCACTCTAATGCAAGCATCAATTGAGGTGCTTCAGGTTTATCAGAAATTTAATTATATGAGCTCAATCCACCATGAAACCTGTCCTTTAAAAACATGTATAATACTATAATTGAGGTTTGACCTTCAACCTTAGGCTCAGGTTCATTTTGGTGTCTTGAAAATCTAGGGGATCTTTCCGAAAGTCCTACTCCTACCCTGATCCTTGTTGAAGGCCTTGACTCCTTTTCTCCTCCATTCCCTTTTCTTTGTCGTTGCGCATGTTAATAATTCTAGTTTTTGAGTTGTCTCTTCTTACACTATGACTTCCCCTATCCGAGGCTCAGATTTGTAATAGAGTTCTAGACAGTCCGAGTCAACAAAGTGAATCCTTAATCACTTCATCACTGACAGTTTGAGAGTATAGATCTGGGTAAATGATCCATTCTAGGAAAAATATTCTTGATGATTTTTTATTTTTTTGGTGGTCTCGAGGTAATGCTGTTTCTTTTTAGAATTCATGATATTTATTGATCCATGAGTTTGGTTTTCTTGAAAACTGTGATTTTCTTATTTGCAGCTCTTTGGGCTGCTATTCATATGAATATCATTGCAGTTGCTTGACATGGTTATGCTTTTATTTCCAGATGCAGCTCCGGCTGCAAATAATGGGGCTACTGCCTCAAGGGAAGACCCACCCAGTGGAAGTAATATTCCTACCAGTGGTGCAGAGTGGGTGGAGCTTTTGATAAGCGAAGTGTATAAGGCTTCAAACATTGAGGATGCCAAGGCTCGTGTATCACATACGCTTGAGGCATTAGAAAAGTCCATTTGTGCTAATGCAACTTCAGAGGCTGCACAGAGCTTTCATAAAGTACGTCACTTAATGCTACTGTCCACCGACCTTCTTTACAGCATCCCCTATTTGATTTAGATCGTCGTTAATCTCATTATTTAACTGGTATCTGATCATTGTAGTTGCATTCAGATTTCTCTATTTTCTTGCATTCCTCTTTTGAATCAGTTTGATCTTAAATTTAGTGATATCAATGCTGCTTATATAAAATTGACACAATGCATCAAAATGTCTTTATACTATCAACTTTTGTTTTGATAACTATTTTTGTTTCAAAAAGCTATTCTAGTGTTGAATATTTTTTTCATGGGCTCCCTTGAGACGAAAATTGCCGGAAGTCTTTGTTGGTTTAACTAATATGTATGTTAACTTTATTAATATCAAACATGTTTTGAGCAAGCCGGTTTAATCTCAATACATCAAGTGATATATATTAAAACTAAATAAACCTGACATGTATATTATTTTTCTGTCAAAAAAAAAAAAAATGCATTATGCCAATAAATTTAGAGGGCCAGAGTTTTTCCAACATACTTTAAAATGGGATTTATCCACATTTTGTAGAAATGAAAAATAACCAATTTGTGAAAGGACGCCACCTTCATAAAACTCAGTGTCTTGAGCTTCTGCAGATCTAAACCACTTTCATACACTTTTGACTAGCAACACACACATATACATATATATATATATATATATATATATAACACGATGGATATGTTAATAGGGATCGAAAACCCATCATCTCCTCTAAAGTTTACATGCCTTCCACTTTGTGTAGGACAACATTATGCTAAAGCAGCAACTGGAAGCGCTGATTCAAGAGAACTCAATTCTGAAACGGGCAGTTTCTATCCAGCATGAACGACAAAAGGAGTTTGAGGAAATGGGGCAGGAGATGCATAAGCTGAAACAACTGGTATCACAATACCAGGAGCAAGTGAGAACTCTCGAGGTAAGACTCACAAGCTTTAAATACTTGCTCAACGCTTATTTTTTCGTTGGTATGCACTGGTTGTAGCGTGCAACTCGAGTGCATTTTTTTAATGGTGTTAGTCGTTTTACTAAAATATATTAGTTGGTCAGCGTTAGATGTTGTCACTGAAAAATGTTACTCTTTTGTTAAAACTGAAGAAAATAAAGTTTCATATGGCTCTATTCCTGGGATTTCCATCCCTTTGTTAAAACTATAGGAGTCTTGACATATGATTTTTGTTCGTTTCGTGTGTTCAGGTGAATAACTATGCGCTTGCTATGCATTTGAAGCAGGCGCAACAAAGCAACTCGATTTCGGGGCATTTTCATCCCGATGTGTTTTAGTTGATTATTATTTATAACCATTCCTGCGTGTAATGTTAACTTAATGATTTTAGTGACACACCTTTGCTTGGATTGTGTTATTAGGGTGAGGCCACACCCTATTTATATATTATGATGTTCTCTTAATTGAACTTAAAACTTGCACATATGCCATCATAAATTCCTAATTGGATTTTTTTAATGGTTGGCAAGGTTGTATACACATTCAAATATATTTTTAAATAGTATTAGTTGTTTTTACTGAACAACTAGTTTACAAGAGACTTATTTATTGTGATTCACGGTGGACTTGTGTTGGTAAATTAGGCAACGAAGACAAATTATCGAGTTGTTATATTAAATCAAACAAATATCATCCATGGTTTTTTTTTTATCAAAAATCTCTTTTCAAATGAAATATATAAAAAAAATTGTGTGAAAATATCGACTCATTTTCAATTTTTCATTTATATAAATATCGGTTTCTGTAATTCGATTTTATTCTTCTTACGATATTAAATCGTTTCTAATTAGGTTTTCAATACGTTATACGACTTTACATTTTACCATTACAACCTGACAACCTTACATTAAAGGGTTATTAGGTGGTGGTGCATTTTAGGGAGTTGATACACATGGAATGTGCATGCTATTCAATTTATTAATTAAAAAAATTAGGGATTGACATTAGATTTAGGAATGTGCTTCGCTTTAATTCTCAAGTTTAAATTGGTAAGGTGCTTTTAATTTTTGAGGAGTCTCTCCTAATTTTGTCCATAAACAGTGGTGGAGATTGTTTATGACCTACCTACAATTCTTTTTTAAACATGTAGACATTTTTATTTTTAAATTATCTATAGTTTTTTTGAGTCATGCTCAAAATTTTGATTTAAAAAGAAAAAACAATTTTCATTAAATGTTTAAATTTAACCATATATCCTTCCCCAAAACCAACCACATAAATTAAAATTTAGGATTTAAGACATAGAGTATAAATATATGTTTGTTCTTAGTTAAATGTGATCTCTCATCACATCTCCATGATTTTAGCATTAGAAGAATACATTTTGCCACCTCTTTACACAGCCTTCAATTCTATATTTTCTAAAAGACAAAGTATAGAGTGAAACTAGTTTATACATAAATCCACGAAGGATATTAGTTGTTTTCACTGAAAAATATTATTGATTTACACTAAAGAGTTTTAGTTATTCAGTAAAAATGAACTAAAACTCTTCAGTGTAAACTAGTGATACTCTTCAGTAAAAATAATTAATACTTTTCAGTGAAAACAACGAATATCCTTCATCGATTCATATATAAACCAATTTCACTCTATACATAATTACATACTCTTTCTAAAATTGCAGGAAGAATAAAATTGGAAGAAACAGTAAAAAAAAATGTGAAATTTTATCTAGTTGTAAACAAATGTGTTGCTAAAACATCACTTATTTGTGAAATATATTAGAGTATACATCGTAAAAAAATCCATCACAGCGTCGTCAAAAAGACAAATCACATCATACTCTTTTTTTTTTTTTTTCTTTTTCTCAGTAATTATTTCAAATTAAAAGGGAAATATGGACGAAAATCAATCAACAAATAAACTTTCGCCACCTAGATTCCACTCGTTTTCTTCACGCCTTAAGTACGACGTTTAGCACGACTCTTTAGGTAAATCGGGTTGTACTATTCTGCACGCACACCCACAATCATTAATCAAACACCTGCGTAGTATCCGGTGATCAAAACGTGATCAGACTTCTCATATAATATAAACAAAACAAGTCAATATTTTACTTGGAAAGAGTACAACTTTCTGAAGCATCTTCACATGCAGATCACGTGCGGTGATCCACACCAGATTTTTTTTCTTTTTTTTTTTTTACAGCCAATGTATCACATGTGTGTGCGAAAATTCGGGAAAAGATTCCATCCGACGTCGTTTTCACTCGCCTAATAATGGGTTACAAGTATTTGTTGTTTTCCTATTTTGAGATTATTTGATATGACAAAATATATTATCTTTATGTTGCCGTGTTTATGATTGAAATTTGCAACATAAATTGGTTGGGAATCAAAGTTTCTTTTGTCCGTCATAAAATGTTGCATTTCTTGCCTTTTTTTTTTTTTTTTTTTTTTCATTTTTTACTTTTCAATAGAATACACAAAATTATTAAAGAGATGCCAATGCAAAATTCTGAATGGCAGGACACATAGGCACGAGAGGGATAAATTGTACTCCCTCCGTCCCACTCTAAATGTCCAACTTTTCTTTTTTGGTTGTCCCACACTAAGTGTCTCATTCCATAAATGGAAAAAACAACACTCTACTACATATAAACTATAACCTTCAAATTCACACAATGTTACCAAAAATGTCACCCATTCAATCCACTTTTCAACACTATTTATTACTTTTCAACACTATTCATTACTTTTCCACCATATATTAATAAACAAATACACTTTCTTAAACCATTCAACCAAAAGAAATGAGACGCTTAGACCGGGACGGAGGGAGTACTAAGCAAGCTATGAGATCGATCAAGGAAGCGTAAACAAGGATCTTTGAAGTCGTGGTAATTAGTTGTTGCACCTGGAGAGGATGTTTGATTAAACTTATAAGCTCTTTATAACAGCTTATAAACTGTTTAAGAGTTTATAAATACTATCTATGTGTTTGATAACATAAAAATTTTATCAGCTTATAAGTTGTAAAAGAATTGAAATTTTCCAACCTATTTTCCTAACCACCTCTACCCACCTCTACCTCAACATAGAAAATAAAAAATATATTATTTTAAATTAAAATAAAAAAATTTAAAAATATTTGTTATAAATTCTAAAAAATCTTATAAGTTGTATTAGTCAAACATTTTAGCAACTTATTAATTACTTAAAAATTACATCATATAAGCTCTTAAAAAATTTATAAGATGTTTCAAATAAACTTAGCCAAACGGGCTCTTAGAGATGGATTTTGGGAACGATTGGGGCGATCGTTTCCCTTGAATATTGAATTTTTTTTGTCCCTTTTTTATTAAATTTATTATTTTATAAAAGTTCATTCCATTTGGATTGGAAATGCGTCATATACTATAATATAAAAAAATTAGTCTCCCTGGAAATACATTTTTTTGGAGTAATTTTAGTATGCATTTGAATGCATGATATGTAATTTAGATTAAAAAAAAAACCCTAAATAGACATTAATAATACCCCAAGAAATAGTCACTAATACACCATGAACATACCATACACTCAAGTGCACGGTTTTTTTATATTATAATATATGACATATTTCTTTAAAATTGACTTAAAACTTTTAAAAAAAAAAATATTGTCACATTTTATTAAATTTTTTTTTTTTTTTTAGTTTGATCGGTCTCATGCTATTATGAAACAGTTTCACACAAGTTTTTGTTAAAAAAAAAACATTTTTGTTAAAAAAACATTTTATATGTACAAGAATCCGTTGCAATATTTCATTGAAAGTGATTGATGGATTCGAATATTGTGAGAACCAAATAATTATTCGGGATAAGAATAGTATAATTAAGCATAGCATCACTAAACAGCATTTAATACTTGTCCGTAAAACAGTATTTTTTTAAGATGACGCTGCAGGAAAACTATAAAATAAAAATACTATGCCAGTATTTTCCAAGAAGTCTTTTTTTACGTGTCATAATCACAAAATAGAATAAGAAGAAAAGGGAATTTCTTAAGTAGGAAACGGTTATTAATTATTCCAATATATTCTGTAATGTGTCTAATTTTTGACCCTGTAATTGATCAATGAATTCCCAGCATACTTTTGGAATAGCGTGTGTGGATTGGGTGGTAAAGATTTGTTGATGTGAGAGTAACATTTTGTGAAAATAAGTGCATGAAAATTAAGTGGTTCTAACAATTTGGATAAGAGTATCTATAATGAGTCATTACCAATCAACAAGATGAAGACAAAACAAAGTTTTAAGAAAGATTGATTGTATTATTATAAGCTTTTGTTTGTCTCACATAGTTGGATAAGAACATAGTTGATAGGTGCTATTTTGCTTTCTTTTTTTCTTTTCAAGATGAGGGTGGTATTAATTTAAGTTGAGCAAAGCATATTGTATGAGAGACGGTTTGCATGACGTTACACAATAAATATATGTAAAAAAAAATTTGTGCGAAAATGTTGGGTGAGATTGGTTGTGAAATGTAATCTAAATTTAATATAATTTTAATCCCTTGCTCGTTTATTTAAAGACAAGTATATAGGGAAATAATTTTATCGTAAAATTTAAATGCATTTTAAACATTATTATTATCAAATTATAATAAAAAAAAATATTATAAATCAGTTTACAATAAAATTAGTTCACACTTCACGATATTATTTAACTTATATAAAATAATGGTTACATATCAATTACCCAATAAAATTAGAGTATGTAAATAGTGAAATTGGTTCATACATGAATTATTGAAGAGTATTAGTTATTTTCACCGAAAAATATTAGTTGTCTTCACTAAAGAGTCTTAGTTTATTTTCAGTAAACAACTAATACTCTTTAGTAAAACAATTAATATCTTTTAATGAAAATAACTAATACTCTTTAGTGAAAACTACTAATGCCCTATATTAATAATTCATGTATAAATAATTTTTACTCTATACTTTGTCTAAAACTATCTTAAATAAGACCAAGCCAAAAGACAATATCAATCTAATAGATAGACCAAATCCAAAAATAATTTTTGTCCATATTATTAATTCTTTAGTGAAGAATAAATCTTTTGTAAATCAATTCATGTGAAACTTTTAAAAAAAATATCAATTTTAATGAAACACTCAGTAATATTTAAAAACCATATAAAACCTAAAATAAATTGATGTTTGTTGGTTTGTTTATGTAATAAATCGAGAGCGTAAAATAGAGACGCGAATTTGTTCACCCAGTTCGTCGATAATGACTACGTCTGGGGGCATACCAAGCCAGGAGTTTCACTAATATGTGTGTGTATGAGTGTATACAATTCTGAGTACAATGATCTATTTATAATAGAAAAGACATAGTCTAAACCTAAAGTCCGTTTAGGTTATAAGTCCATTAGTAATGTCCACATCAAATCTTCTAAATTTGGTATAATAAATCTTCTAGATTTATAAACTCCCCACTGGACATTACGACATAACATATATGTCTTGTCATAAAAACTCCACGTGCTAGGTAGCAACCAAATATTTAGTTAGGGAGGAATGTAATTGATCTTCCGGATCAAATCTTCTAGATTTATTTCGGGGTTACCGCTCCCCCTGAAGACAACAATCTTTTAAGCTTTCGCAACTCAATACCATGAACATACTTTTCAAAAGTAGATGTAGGTAAGGACTTAGTGAACATATCTGCTAGATTGTCACTAGATTACACCTTTTGAATGGTAATCACGGCACTCTTATGGAGTTCGTATGGGTAGAAAAACTTAGGTGAAATATATTTCGTCAAGTTTCCCTTGATTTGCCCATTACTCATTTGTGCAATGCAAGATGCGTTGTCTTCAAATATAATAGTGGGGAAAGTATCGCCTTTAGCGATACCACACGAGTCACCAATGTGTTTTACCAAGGATCTTAACCAAACACATTCTTGTGCGGCTTCAAACAAAGCAATTATCTCTGAGTGGTTTGAAGATGTGGTAACTATTGTTTGTTTAACCGATCTCCATGAGATCGCGGTACCACCACACAGAAAAATGTAACCAGTCTGGGATATGACATTGTGAGGATCAGATAAATAGTCAGCATCCGCATAACCTACCAAGGTTTTGTCTTGGTTCCTTCGGTAAAACAGTCCAAGGTCTTGAGACCCTTGGAGGTACCGTAGAACATGCTTAACACCATTCCAATGTCTCCTCGTAGGAGAAGGCTATATCTCGCAAGCAAATTAACTGCAAATGCAATGTCCAGTCTAGTGCAATTTGCAAGATAGAGTAATGCTCCAACAACGCTAAGATAAGGAACTTTTGGCCCCAGAATTTCTTCTGAATCTTATCTTGGTCTAAATGGGTCCTTATCCACTTCGAGGGATCGGACAACCACATGTGTGCTAAGTGGATGAGATTTATCCATATGAAATCTCTTCAATACCTTCTTCACGTAGGTTGACTGATGTATAAGAATTCCTTCTGGGAGATGCTCAATCTGCAGGCTGAAGCAATACTTGGTTTCACCCAAGACTTTCATTTTGAATTCAGCTTTCAAGATTGAACTGGCTTATTCAATCTCTTTGCATGTTCCGATTATATTTAGGTCATCAACATATACGGATATAATGCAAAAACCACCTTGAGATTTCTTTGTGAATACGCATGGGAAAACTATATCAATCGTGTATCCCTTCTTCTGGAGGAATTCATTAAGTCAGTTGTACCACATGAGGCCTGATTGCTTTAGGCCGTACAACGACTTCTACAGTTTTATGCTATACATACTGCGATTTTCACCATCCCTCATCTGGGGAATGTCAAATCCATCGGGGATTTTAATATAGATGTCGGCATCTAGTGATCCGTATAAATATGCGGTTACTACGTCCATCAATCTCATCTGGAGATTCAATTTAACTGCCAAAGATATTAAGTAGTGGAACGTTATAGCGTCCATTAAGGGAGAATAGGTTTGATCAAAATTAATACTGGGTCTCTGCGAAAACCCTTGAGCTTCCAGCCTCGCTTTATACCTCTCTACAGTATTGTTCTCATTTTGTTTTCGTACAAAAATCCATTTATATCCTACAGGGATAGCACTCGTGGGTGTACGAACGATAGAGTCAAATACTTTTCTTTTATTTAGCGATGCGAGCTCTGCTTCAATTGCCTTTTTCCATTTTACCCAATCGGAGCGCTTTCGGCACTCAGCGATAGTTTTGGGTTCTGGATCTAGATCGTTATTTATAACAGAAAGAGCAATTATCGCTGCAAATGTATCGTCAACGACAGTAATATTTCTATTATATGTTTCTCTTGTATCTATGAAATTCATAGAGACTTCAACGTTTATGTCAACCAGACCTTCCTCATTTCCCAGTGTATCTAGGTCTGGTCGTTCTGCGGTCCTAGTGTGTTGAATATTTTGTGCACGTGTTTCATTACTAGGACGCTCGTCTTCTAGACGAGTCTCTTCTAGAGACTTTAAGTAATCTAGACGAATCTCTTCTAGAGATTTTACGTTCGGCTGACCAGTTTTGCTAGTCTTTCTTTTAGGTGTACTTGTATCTTATGTAGGTCCTTTACGCTTCTGGCGTGTGGGGGCATGTATACTTGATTTACTTGGGACCTCAACCCTTTGGGGAGCATTTACTGCGGGTATATGCGATTTAGTTACACCTCTATGGTCAGTGAACGCGTCTGGTAGATTGTTTGCTAAATTTTGCAAGTTAATGATCTTCTGAACTTCCAGTTCAGATTGACTAGTGTATGGATCTAGATACTGAAGATTACTTACGTTCCATGTAAGCTCCCGACATTCATTCAATTTTGAATTCGGATCTCCCCCTAATGTCGGGAAGTGATCTTCATCGAACGTGCAGTCAGCGAACCGGGCCGTTAATTGATCCCCGGACAAAGGTTCTAGGTATTTCACGATGGATGGAGAGTCATATCCAACGTAAATACCTAGCTTCCTTTGTGGGCCCATAGAGGTCCGCTTTGGTAATGTTATCGGAACATACACCGCACATCCAAAAATACGCAGATGGGAAATGCTTGGTTCTTTCCCATGCACTAGCTGTAAGGAGGAATGATCATTATATGCAGTTGGACGGATTTGTATTAAGTGTGATGCATGTAGGACTGCATGCCCCCAACATGAAGTGGGTAGTTTAGAGTTCATAAGCAATGGTCTAGCGATAAGTTTGATACGTTTTATTAGCGCTTCAGCAAGACCATTTTGGGTGTGGACATAGGGGACCGAATGCTCCACTTTAATTCCCAGGGCCATACAGTAATCTATAAAGGCCTTTGAGGTAAACTCAGCAGCATTATCCATGTGAATCAATTTAATTGGATAATCTGGAAATTGAGCTCTAAGCTCAATAGTTTTCACAATGAGCTTTGCAAAAGTTTGATTGCGGGTAGACAACAAACAGGCATATGTCCACCTAGTGGAGGCATCACTTAGGACCATGAAATACCAAAATTGTCCTGATGCTGGGTGAATCGGTCCACAAATGTCTCCCTGAATCCGTTCAAGGAAAAACGGAGACTCTAGTCTCACCTTGGTGTGTGACGGGCGCACTATTAACTTACCCTTAGAACATGCATCACATATAAATTCATCAACATGAGGGATTCTATTATTCGAAATATTATGACCAATGGAATTAGATAGAATCCTACGTATCATAGTTTGTCCTGGATGACCTAACCGCTGATATCATAATTTAAAAGAGTTCTGGTCATGAAATTTCATACTCATAGCTAGATGGAGATTAGACGGCCGGATGTAGGAATAGTACAATCCGGAAGAGAATGAGGGAAGCTTTCCTATAACTTGTTTACGACTACCTCGAGTAATAGTCATCAATAGGTATTCGTTATTATTCTCAGTTTCAGTTTCAATGTGATAACCATTAGATCTTATATCTTGTTGGTCCCACTAGTTAGATTAGTGCGAATGCGGAAGCTTGACTTAAATAAACCTTTTTAGACTTCAAATGAAAGATGCAGAGAGTAAAGAAAAGTAGTAAATAACACACGATATATAGTGGTTCGGATGTTAAAATCTTACGTCCACTCTCCCTTATCAAAGGGGCCTTACTACCAAACAACCAACTTACGAACACTGGAATTTCACAAGTACCAGCTCCTTGATACAATCTTTAGATATGTTCGATCTAAAGCTTCTCAATACTACAACCTTATCTTTAGAGATGAACAGGTTTAGTATCTAAATTCCAACTACAAGAACCCCTTAATGAGTAAATAGGTATTAAGAGCCTAGAGTGCTTAATTGCTTAAGTGTAATGTAAAGCTTAAGATTTTTTCTTCGTGCGCGTAACTACCAGCACTCTTGTATTTATAGAGGTGCTTAGGGTTTAGCCGTTGGAGAGCTAATCTAATCAGATCTCTATGTATGAAAACTTCAATCAATAAATTCCCTAATTGATTGATTGGGTTGGTGAGATCCTTTGGATTGATTCCTCATTTGATTTTCCAATCCGATCAAGTTGACTTCATTAAATGCACTAACGGTAATAATCAGCTTCCTTGGAAAACTCTGATTCTTCCAGAGTAGAAGGACCAGATACCAGATGACCCAGAGGTCCTCTGGTCCAGAGTCGGTTGTGAAACAGCTGTTCCCTTAGATTCAGGAGATGATTCTAAGGTACTTTTATTTCACCAAACTCGTCTAGTCTCCTGGACTCGTTTGGTTTTGGGGAAAGTCTTTTGCCTCTGATCTGATCTTCTCTGATGAAGTCTTCTGGCGGAGTCCTCTGATGAAGTCTTCTGGTGACTCTTCTGGTGAAGTCTTCTGGTCTGATAGTTCCCCCTAGACTAAGTCCTAATCTAGTTCCTCATCTGGCTAACATGTCCAGATGGTCCTATTACAACTTCTGGTTTGTTTTTAACTCATCAAAACTAACAACATCTATCCTAACAATTTCCCACTTTTTGATGAAGTTAAAACAACACCAGAACTGAAATAAGAAAATAAGCATAAAAAAAATAAGGACAAGATCTTAGAATAGATCTCATCTGGCAAACAATTAGATAACAAGAAGTTGTCTTTCAAAGCAGAACAGAGATGAACATTTCATTAAGATCTGAATAGAGAAGATTACAGAGTACAAGATAAGGTTCCTATTCTAAGCATATCTTCTGCCTTCTTTAGGAACAAGGAACCAGTCCAGGAAGCGATCTTGAATGGCTCTGAGCTCTGCAGAATTGGAAGGAGTGAAGTCAATCAGAACCTTGGTCTTGAACAACTTCTTCAACTCTGCCCAATCAATCTGGTCCCCAACCAGAGGGGTGTTGAGATAGTGAAACTCTGGTGCAGTCACTTCCAAATTGAACTGGATGGTAGAGTCCATCAGTTGCTTGTACAGATCCTGGTCATAAGCCTTCATCCAGGTGTGGAATGTTCTGTTGATAAGATCCTCATCCTCTGGAGGAGGCCTCTGGATGTAGTGTTGTATGAACCACAAAATCTTTGCCTCTTTCCACTGCTAAATCAGAGGCACATGCACAGTAGAATCAAAGGATCCTTCTGTCCTGAGGGGTAGGATGTCCATCACTCTAGTCTGCACCTTCTTCTTCTTAGAGCTTCCACTAGGAGCAAGACCAGCTTCCTTTGCTTTCTTATTCTGTCTTCTCACGTATCTTCTTCTCTGTTCTTCATCTATGTTCTTCCTTATCCTTGCTTGCTTCTCTTCTTCTGTCTCTTCCTTGAATCTCTTCTCTGCTTCTTCAACAACTTCTTCAAGGAAGGTCTTTTTCACTTTCCTTATCTTTCTATTAGCAGGGCCAGGGACAGTCACTGGATCTAGATCAGATTCTAGAGATTCCTCCTCTGCAGTCAGTTGCTTGGCCACAGCAATGGATCTAAGCTCATCTTTCTTCTTCTTATTCAACTCTGCTTGAGCAAGAGTGCTCTCCAGAAGATCCAAGCGTCCAGAGTGATTGAAGAGAGTCTCATTTGTGCTCTTTGCCATGACAGTTCTGACCTTTTCTTCCCCCTTTTTAACTTCATCAAGAAGGGGCTCCACGATCTGCTTGACCAAAACAGGCAACTCAACATAAGAGGAAGAGTGCAACCCATTCAGCTTCTTTGCCTCTTCCACATAGGCCCGAGCTTCTGCAACCAGAACCTCTTGCTTGTCCTGCATCTAGCATAAGCCATCCTTAATCTTGGCCATATCCAGCATCTGCGTGGCCAGAGTAGTCTTGAGAACCGAGACAAATCTCATTTGCTCCAAGACATAATCATGAAGCTCATCACATCCAACTTCAGAAACAGCCACTCCTTGAAGACAGCTTTAGCAGATGCGAAAGTGGACTTGATCTATTTGAGCTGCTTCTTTCTCTCTTCTCTGATCTGGTGCTCAATCATGTCAGGGCCAAAATGCTGCATCCCCTTACAAAAGCGGCCAATCTGGTGGATCTTCTCATTGAAGAAGAGCTTCATCTTCTTCATCATTGCAGACGTGACATAAAAATCTTCCTCCTCTGAATAAAACTCTGGAGGGAATGAGAAGTATGGTCCAAAGGAGTAAGTAGGACCAGCATGAGAGATCATTACTCCTCTTTGGATCAGAAGAGTTCTGATCACGACTCTGGCATAATAAACCGAGACTAGCTCTAACGGGTGTTGAAGATTCAACTTCTTCTTAAGGTCAGTCTCCCACCTGGAGAAATTTGAAGTGCCCATCTCATCAATGAGAAGCATGAAGTCTTCAACATCCTCTTCTCTGGCTGTGCTCCACACTTTGCCATCAGTGAGGTTTGCCAATAAGGGAAGGTGCTCCAGCAGAACAGGAAAATGTTCTCTTAGCCAGAGCTGAGAACCTTTGCTCATACTTTGCCGAATAGGGCCCATTTCTGCATCATTGAAGGAAAAAAGAATAGGGCCCCTGACAAAGGAGGATGTGGAGGGAGGCTTAAGTGAAGCATCCTCCTCTTCACTATCATCACTACCTGGGCTTACAGGGGAGCCAGGGAGGGCAACAAAACCAAGAGTCGTGCTTAAGTTAGATAGGGTTTGAGTAGAGGTGGAAGGGTTAGTTTGATGGGGGGAGGAGGGAAGGTGTTCTGTACCAGAAGAGAGAGGGGGGAAAAATAACCACCTCTGGTACATAGGCTGTTTGTGAGGTAGAGTGAGGGATTTGAGGTTGTGTTTGGGAGATTTCTGGGGTAATTGGGGTTGGGTCTGAAAGGGGGGGAGAGGTCTGTATTTAAGTGGAAGGGGGATGATCTGGATTCTGGGCTTCTGGGGGAGAAAGGGAGGGGGAGATAAGAGTTATTGAGGGAGAGGGAGAGGGAAAAGAGTTTACCTCAGCTGAGTCAACATCAGCTGGAATATTGGCAGGTGCAGTCAAAGGGGCATCTACACCTGGAACACTGGAGATGTCCTCAGTCACCTCCTGAGCAGACTCATCTACTGCTTGATCCAGAGAAGTCCCCAGAGAAGAGCTGGAATCTTGATCCTGAAGGATGGCTCTTCTGGCTCTGGGCTTCTTTTGAAGAGGAACCTCCTTCTCTGCAGCTTCATCTTCTTGGTCTGTGGGTTCATCGACCAGAAGAGACTGTTTATGTGTCTTCTTCTGCTTCTTCCTCTTAGGAGCAGAAGGCTTTCCGACATCTCCTCCTTCTTGTCTGCTTCTTTTCTTTTTCAGACCACCCTTGAAAGTCTTAGGAGAAAAAAACTTGCCCTTCCTCGTTTCTCTTATGTTTCTTCAAAGAAGAGGAAATAGGTATTAAGATCCTAGAGTGCTTAATTTCTTGAGTGTAATGTAAAGCTTAAGAGTTTTTCTTCGTGCGCGTAACTAGAACCTTTCTTCATACCAACACTCTTGTATTTATAGAGGTGATTAGGATTTAGCCGTTGGAGAGCTAATCTAATCAGATCTCTATGTATGGAAACTTCAATCAATCAATTCCCTAATTGATTGATTGGGTTGGTGAGATCCTTTGGATTGATTCCTCATTTGACTTTCCAATCCGATCAAGTTGACTTTATTAAATGCACCAACGGTAATAATCAGCTTCCTTGGAAAACTCTGATTCTTCCAGAGTAGAAGGACCAGATACCAGATGAACCAGAGGTCCTCTGGTCCAGAGACGGTTGTGAAACAGTTGTTCCCTTAGATTCAGGAGATGATTCTAAGGTACTTTTGTTTCACCAGACTCGTCTCGTCTCTTGGACTCGTTTGGTTCTGGGGAAAGTCTTCTGCCTCTGATCTGATCTTCTCTGATGAAGTCTTCTGGCGGAGTCCTCTGATGAAGTCTTCTGGTGACTCTTCTGGTGAAGTCTTCTGGTCTGGCAGTTCCCCCTAGACTAAGTCCTAATCTAGTTCCTCATCTGGCTAACAGGTCCAAATGGTCCTATTACAACTTCTGGTTTGTTTTTAACTCATCAAAACTAACAACATTTATCCTAACATATCTTTAAAACTAAGCAGTGTACGCTCAGATTGTGGAAACAATAAAGCATTATCGATTATGAGTTCGGTACCCATGGGGAGGACAATGAAAGCTCTTCCGGAGCCCACTATCATAATATTATCATTGGCTATCGTAGTTACACTCCCCTTACGTTCTACCAAGTTATGAAAATACTTCATATCTCTTAAGATTGTATGTGTGGTGATGTTATCTACCAAACATAAATTACTATTTGCATCCATCATGCCAGAGGAAATAGCCCAAACTTAATATCTGATATGTTTACAAGTCATATATAAGAATAGCAATATCCAAGTAAATTTAATGGACAACGTTAAGGTAAACACATCAAAGCTAAAACATAAATATAATATCATCCATAAAATAAAATAAAGTATCTGAAAGATAGGATCCAAAATATAAATTATTTTAACAAAAAACCTAGTATTAAAATAATCAAATACGCAAATCACTCATTATCTCCATAGTCTTTGAGTTCTATGCCCAAAAGATCATCGTTGTCATGGTCAAATTCTGCTTCAGGCAGGCTGACATGGTGAGATTCGACTTTAGGAGCCTTCCCATTGTCGTCCTTCTGCTGCTTTTGATAAGCCTCAACCAAGTGCTTGGGAGTGCGACACGTGCGAGACCAATGGCTTTTGCATCCGTATCTGTAGCAGGACTGCTCAACCTTATCTTGAGTGCCAGATTTTTTAGAAGCAGGATTCGTGTTAGGTGCAGCCTTTCCACGAGCCTGAACCTGATTGTCTTTCGAGGTATCTGGACCACCAGATTTACTACGACCTCGGCCTTTTCTACGAGTTCGTTTACTTCCTCTCCTCATTCCACGCTTGCGACCACTTGTACTGCCACTAAAAGTGCATAAATTAGCTCAGAGTGTACAGTGTAGTTCTTAGCCCTATACTGCTGCTGGAGTACAAGGTTGCTAGCGTGAAAAGTTGATAGCGTCTTCTGGATCAACTCGGCCTCAGTTATATCTTGTTTGCATAGTTTTAACTGAGGTGGAATACGATGTAGAGCTGAGTTGTACTCCGTCACAGACTTAAAATCTTGGAAACGGAGGTTCAACCAGTCGTATTGAGCCTGAGGGAGGAGTATATCGTTTTGTTGTTGGAAACGGTCCTTCAGGGACTTCCACAATATTTCGGGGTCTTTCTCAGTGAGATATTCATTTTTCAGGTCCTGATTAAGATGATGTCTAAGGAAGATCAAAGCTTTCTCCTTCTGGGCATCAGTTGATTCCGAATCATCGACAATAGTACCACTTAACTCAGTTGAGGCTAGATGGATCTCAACATCTAGCGCTCATGTCAAATAGTTACTACCATCAAGAGCAAGCTCAACAAATTCTCTTTTGATAATATCAAACATTATACACTACAATTTTAAAGTGACATGGTAAGAATTGTGACTAATTTATTGACAACGGAGAAATAAAGATTTATTTGATTATTCTAGAGCACATAGAAGCAAGAATTGGGCGACGTCTACCCAAAACATGATTTACGGTCCGACAAGTACCGGGCGCCGCCTACCCCGGCAATATATGCGGACTGTAATAAGAGTATTATATGCAAAAATAATAATGCATGCAAGATAATTAAATCATAAAAGGCATGCACATATATTAATTAAGCATATAAGACAATTTATTGAGAACTAATATTGAAATTAATTTTAAAATTCTCGGGCTTAATTCATATGCAAGAAAATTACTTTTTAATTTTTCAAGTATTATTCGAAAAATTTGATAAGTTAATTTGAGGGCACAAAAGTATTAAAATTATATGAGGCCCAAAATAAATAAAAAAATGGTCCAAGTCGCATTGGGCTCGATTTGGCCCAAAAGTGGCTAGGGTTGCACGGCATCCGGAGGCACGCAGTCATGCACGGCGACGGGCGCGGCTACGTGCGCGCGGGTGCGAGAGGGCATGGGCGGTGTCGGGCCGCGGTCGTTTAAACCCCTTTTTCGTTTCGATTAACTGCAAACAAAAAAAAAATAATTGATGCGATAATTCAAGTACATATAAATCATAGTATGCATGGATCAAATAATTCGATACGACAATTAATAATAAATAAAATTAATTTTGATCGTACTGATTAGCCTCGGAAAGAGTCTCGTGCTGATAACGTGTTATAAATCGAGAGCGTAAAATAGAGACGCGAATTTGTTCACCCAGTTCGTCGATAACGATTACGTCTGGGGCGTACCAAGCCAGCAGTTTCACTAATATGTGTGTGTATGAGTGTATACAATTCTGAGTACAATGATCTATTTATAATAGAAAAAATCTAGTTTAAACCTAAACCCGTTTAGGTTATAAGTCCATTAGTAATATCCACATCAGATCTTTTAAATTTGGTATAATAAATCTGCTAAATTTATAACCGTTTACGGATTATCCTAAATAAATCGATGACACAGCATGAATTATATAAATGCCATGTTGCCCACGCAAAATAAATAAGTATAATAATCACTCTTTTTCATAATAAAAAAATTGAAAATATGGAATCCTGAATAAATAATATGATATGACACAGCATGAATTATATAAATGCCATGTTGCCCACGAAAATGAATAGTATAATAATCACACTTCTTTATAATAAAAAAATTGAAAATGTGGAATGGGATTCGAGCCCCGGATGTCCTATACATCCACATTTCGTGTAATAATAGTTAGAGGACCCTGCTAAATGGCGAGAATTAATAAAATTGTATATTATTCGTAAAAAAAAACACTTACGCCTCCTATTTCTTCTACTCCCTCAAGAACTCATTTCTTCGTATTGAATTCTCAGTTAAATTCATTCCATTTTGATATAAATTTGAAAAAAAAAATGGACCTGCAATTAATTAATTTGTCCACGGAGTGATGAAATGACAATACAATTAGAATGATATATAGGGTGAGAGGTGGGTGGGTGACTAAAAATAATATAGGCAGTGATGATGATTTTTTAAAACCTCAATTAAAATTATAAAGACTAAAATATAATTTTCTGCCTTGACAGATTCTGCCCAAACAGAATTATCGATAAGTTAAATAATAACATTTTATTATCCAATTATGTTCTCTTTAATTCCTGTAGCCATGTTTATTCAATTATTTGTGCTCCATTGCATTATAAATTTTCTATTAGAATTGATATTTTATTAATTTGTTTTGCGTAAAATAGAATAAAACCTGACATTTTTTTACTACTAGTTCACTAGGACTAATGAATAATTAATACTTAAAAATTGTAAATTTATTACATTTTTCTTAATAAGCAAAAAATAGCAATAAACTCAAAAAAATCCTTGATAATTGATATGGGAATAGATTTTATAAGTAGAATATTAAATCATGCAAAAAATATGAATAAACACAAAGCTCATAACATAATTACATAAATCATTTATAACTAAATAAGAGAGGATATAATTCACTCAACTGCACGCATTTCTATATCCAATTATTTCAGTAGTGAAAAAATTCTTTTAAAGTGTTATTTTTGAAACAACAATGATTTAAACAATGATTACTTTTGCTTTTGTCGAAAACCATCCAAATGGATTGAATTATTATTGTAAAGTAAGAATTGGTAGTATTTGAGATAAGAAGCACCGCTTCCACTTGCTTCATGTTTTTTCTTTTCAAACTAATTATTTAATTAGCATATGCATTGCAAGTTTGCAACCATGACTGTTCCCAAAATTTTGAGTTACTGTTATAATTAATCTAATAAAATTCATAAATTCCCACCTAATTAACCTATTATAATACACAAATTCTTCTGTGAACAAGTTTCATAATACGAAACTAATATCATTAAACGCATTCACTGATATCATTAGATCTGTAAACTAAATCACAGTATAAATTGTTATGACATTAGTAAATGGATCCAATAATATCAGTTTCATACTACTCTCCCCATTCTCGGTTAAACTTCACATATAGTTGGACACACTTTTTTAGAAATATTGTTGAAGACTTTTATTTGAATATAAAATTATAGTAAAAGAGTATTATTTCTATTTTAAAGATGTGAAGATTATCTACGAAGCAAGTATGAACAAATTTCACCAGAGATCTCTATTTACAATATACTCCTTCCACTTTAAATGTCCTTTTAGAAGAGAAATCTTTCATAATTATAATAATTATCATGTGCTTATAAGAATTAAATAATCATATTTCAATTGTATCTCTCTATTTCACCAGATTTCAATTTTATCTCTCTATTCTTTATACAAATATTTAACGTTATTTTTTTTTAATTCACGTGAAATAAATTTAAACATAAATTAAACTGTACTTCTCACAAAACTAGCATCAATAAATAATTACAAGACCTGTCCTATAATTTCAGGTACCTAATCAAGGAACAAATTAAAGCCCTTAATACTTGCTATAAACCGCCTATTTAGAGGTATGATATATAATTAAAATTTAAAGGGGTCAACCCCTTTGAAAAACTTTTAAATAATTTCGTCTTATTAAAAAATTTATTTTGTAAAATTGCATGAAATTAATTAATTTAAATATTTTTCTTATGAGAATTCGAGGATTCACTGGCACATAAATTCATCCAGTTGAGAGGACACCAAACTTAATATTCGTAAACTATACAGCCTTTGGTTATTCAACTTAATTAGTTAGTACTACTTATTCTAATAATCTTTATTAATTATGAATTTTAATATATTTTTGACATTTGTCTTGAGATGTTTGGATTTTTTATATTTGCATGTTTTATTCTTTTTAAAGTTCAATAAACTTATTAAATTCAATAAATAGATTTTAAAATAAATATGAATGATATAAATTTAGATCCAGTGTTGTATTAAATCGTCTTATTCAATACAAATAAATACATGTAGATCTAATTAATTTATCGCACATTTTTAAAACACACGATACGAAAGATTCAATTAGATGTAGGAGTATCATATATTTATGCATGCCATTGCCATAGATCAAAATCCAATTATAATTAATCCATACACACAATCACAATGTGTTGCATCATCAGCATCGAGACTGAAAAAGTGTGATGCCCGACAGACGTACCGATAATTACTGAGGAGTACTATAAATTAATTGGAATTTGGATATACCCATTCGGACAAAAGAGGCCCACATATCACATCTGCTCTCTCAATCATTACATGTACATGTTACTACTTACTAGTATACTGCATCTTAATTTTCTCATATTTATTTTTAGACCCGACCGATCTTTTACGCATCCTATAATTAAAATGTACTTTTAAATTATTTTAATTATGTAATTACAGTTGTTTATATTGAATAACTGTGGTTGTTTGATTGTAATTGATCGGTGAAACAATCGAAATTATTCCGTGGAAATAAGTAACAATACTATATAAAATTTACTTCAATTGCACAATTTCCCTTGGTGTACAAAAGAATTTATTTATTCTTAACTTCTCTTATGACTTTTTTTTTTTTATAAGCGGAAGAAAATTCATTCATTAATTATTGAGTAGAAAAAATACCTAGAACATAGTACATCAAACACCACCATAATACAACATAATCGCTCTAAATTTATTAACTCAATTTTTTCAGCAAACGAATTATATTCCTAATTCACTCATTAAAACAAATATTATCTATTTTAACATCTCCAGCATGAAACCAACTCCACTCATGGATCTTTAGATCCCTTACTGTTGGAGTTATACGTGAAAGTATGCTTTTACTTTGTATAACTCGTGTATCAAACACTCGTTTTATGAGAATAATTCTTTTATCACATTTGCTTAGCTATGATTGAATGTTGAATTTCTATTGCAAACCGTTCAATATATAGTACATGTTACATTGTAGTTAATGTGGTGATATCCGATCACGGAAGACAACATTAACAGTTTACTTGTAACTAAACGTACATTTTCACGACCTAGGTGGAATTGAACAATCCGCCGTGAAAGGTCGATGTGTAAGGCTCAGATTGGTCTGTCTTGACTAAGAGATTGCACTAGCACATTTAGTATGTGTTGAAGAGGTCCTACAGCGAGGAGAAATTCTTCTGTTCTGAAAGGTGAAGAATTAGACCTCAGTGGTTGTTGATTTCTTAATCTCAATCACTTAAATAGGACCGTGTGTGCTTAATAGTTACTGCTTTGATTCATGTTGGGTGAGAATCATTGCGACTTCGAACTTTGTGTCTTGGGCAGTAATATTAATCATACGACGGTTGCTAAGATTTAATACGGAGAAACGCGTGCGAGTACGGCTCGTGTGATTAGCCCCCTTGGTGGGCTCAGAAGTTTTATTGTACCAAATCTTGCAAGTGAAGAATTAGTTTCTTCGGTACGAATAATAATGTTGAGCTGTCTTTACTCCAAGGTGAAATATATTAATTAATTTAGAGCTATTCAGAAGCTTAATTAATTAATGGACTTGTTAATCTTAAACGCGGGAAATAATAACCGGGAGCCCATATTATCGTAATATGGATTAAGATGGATAGTGCAATATTAATTTATTAGTGGTAATAATTAATATTAATGTGCTGAATTATATTGGGACTCAATATTGAAATTCAGAAGTCCATTAGGAGGTCCAATCTTAATTCTCCTTAAGGCCCCTCAAGTAGCCCATTAAGTAGCCCAATAATGACAAGGTGATTAAAATAAAAAAATTATATAAATGCTGATTTTTCAAGTATATTTTCGAAAAAAGAGAATAAAAAAGAAATAAGATTTTGTTGATTTTCTTGGAAAGATATTATGGAAGATATGTATTCTAGGAATACAAGAATATCTCATATATTCAAGAAGATCCAAATCTTTGGATTTCTTATTGTGTTTTTCGAAAATTACCCTTTATTTAGGGGAGTGAGATTTTTGTGGAATATTTTATTTTGGAGAAAAGAATATATGAAATATATTCAAGATTTCTTAGAGGCTAAGAAAAGATTTTCTCTAAGCCCATATACACACAAGATTTCGGCCATACCCATCTATAAATAGGGGATGATTATTTCATCCCCAAGTACATAATTCCATATGTTGGAAGAATCAAGAAGCATAGATATTTTTCTTTTTCCTTAGTTTATTAAATTACTTGAAAGCATCTCCCACCGGTGATCAAGTGAGGTGAAAATGGAAATACTTGAGAAGGCTTTGGGTTGATAGAGAGAGATCGTAATTGTCCCGTATATCCAAATGCCAATTCTACAAGAGGTACGTTAATCGCATATTTACTTGTTTATTCCGCCTAGTTAATATGTGAAATTAATTCAATGTGCATGATGAAAATTAGTTGTTGGAATTATTATTTGAATTAATTAGGATTAATTCATCCTAGTAATAATTGTATTTAAATTCGTATTTAAATTTCATCCCGAATAGATTCCGGGCACCCCTATTTTCCCAACAACTGGTATCAGAGCCACGGTTTCGGGCTCTGAATTTTAAATTGGAATTTAAATTGTTAAACATTAAATTAAAATTGGATAGTAGAATTGTTAGATCTTTTTTGCAGGTATCCAATTGTCATGGTTTTAATGTTGTTAATTTCATGCGTGTGAATTAATTGTTTTTTAATTCGATTCGTTCGAATTCGTTTTTCTCGTGAGAAAATCCACGAGTAGATTAGTTATTTTTATTTTGATTCGATCATTGTAATAGACTAGTCTAGATCTAGTATTTATTTTTTTTGTAAAAATAAATTGTAACCGGATCGTGACGAAGAACGAAGAATTAAAAACGGCGTACTCGGACGACGCATACAAGCGTGGCGTGTGTATGGACGTAAAATCATGTAAGGAGTGAAGAAAACGAGGACGAACGGCAAAAAACGGCGCACGGGGGTGCACGGCGCATGCCGTGCGCGACGGGAGGCCGGCGCCGCGCGCACGCGCGCGCGCGCCTCGGGCAAGGGCTGCGGTGCCTCGGGGCGCTTCGGGCGGCACCTCGGCGCGCTTCGGGCGGCGCCTCGGCGCGCCTCTGTGCAGCGCCTCGGGTGCGCCTCGGGGCTGCGCCTCGGGCGCGCCTCCTGCAGCGCTTCGACGATTTTTGGGCCGGGAGGCGCGCAGGCCCACTTCGTGGGCCGACGCGCGCCGTATCTCGGGCCGTGGAATTTTTCGGTTCGTGTTTTTTTTATGTGTGATTTTAAACGTCGTCCCGAACCCCAAACGATGCTGTTTTTGATGAAGTGTTGCTGTTCGAGTGGGAGCACGTCGAGACGAACGTCGAAAAGCAACAAGGACGATTTTTCGCATCAAGACGTGAAGAAATTAAACCGTGACAATTGGATTTGAGTGCTCCAATGTGTTTAATTTTGTTTTGATGGATGTTTTATTTCGTGCAATTATTATTATTTGTTAATATGTGTTTGCATGAATTTAATTGTCCAAGAAAAACCTTACTTTCGAAAATTACTAAGTATGTTTTTATAATCGCAATTTTATTCTGGATATTAAAATTGGATTAATTTGACCTCCATAATTTATTTATTTGTGAAGTTCTTTTGGAATACATTTCCCCATCGGATCGGCCAAAAGAACGGATTTCACATGAATAAATTCCGAAAGGATGATTGTGGATTATTACTAGTGGCGGTATTGACCCTCACCACGAGTGGCTTGCTCAAAGCGAAATAATAATATTGTATTTAATTATGGTTATTACTTAGGCATAGGAAATTGATATTAACTTACTCCCCTCGGAGTCCCTGTCAATTTCTATGTGGTCAAAGTGAGAGCCAACTATTAATTTTGAATTAAGAATTTGTAACTTTTAAGTTTGTAATCCGCTTGAATGTGTTTAAATGTATAGACCACCCCTCGTGGCGCATTTAAATTGTTTCGAGATGTTGGCTGATGCATGATTATATTGTTTTAAGGTTTCAATATAATTGATGTGATCGAATTATGTGATAATTTCGTATTTTTCTAGATATTGATATGAATGTATGTTTTATTCTCAGTTCATCATGTCGCAACCTATTAATCCACTGTATAGTATACTTAAAGATAATAAACTTGTTGGTGAGAACTATGTTGATTGGAAACGTAATATAAACATGGTCCTTCCTGCGCAAGAACACTATTGGATATTTAGCGTTGACGTACCCAAGAAACCTAATGATAAGTCAAGTAATGGGGAAAAGACGATATTCGATGATTGGAAGCATTCCAATGAGCACATGAAGCACATCATCTTGACATTTATGTCTGAGGATTTGAAGCGCATTCATGAAGGCATTGACGCGGCTGTTGATATCATGAATAGCCTTGAAGAGATGTTTCAACATCAGAACCCCATGGCGAATCTGTTCACCATTCGTGAGAAGCTCACAAAGGAAATGGTGAAGGGAACACCTGTAAGGGATCATGTTCTCAATTTTAGGCGTGAGTTTGAGAAACTCGAGTTTCTTGGTGCCGGACAAAGTGAAGAAAGTCAAATCGATTCCATACTTCTAAAGCTATCGAGTAGTTTTGATGGGTTCTTTTGGGAATACGTGTTATCTGAACACAAGTTCACTTTGGATACCCTGCTCAAAGCCCTGATAACGGTAGAGTCATACTTGGGGAGTAGGGACGAGGCTTTGGTGATCAAGAGCTTTTTCTCGAAATCTAGGCCAATGGAGGGTGAGATTGAGAAGGAGGTGGTTGATCGGAACCAAACTAGTAGACTCACTTTGGAAGGCAAGAAAAGAGCTTTCAAGCCGTACGGCGTGAAGATATCCGGTAAGAGTAAGTGCTTCAATTGCGGGGAAAGAGGACATTTGAGGTCTACCTGTTCTAAGCCTAAGAAGGCGGTAAAGAAAGGTAAGTCTCATGCTTTAGTCGTTGAAACATATGTTGCGGCGTATGCTGCCCACGTTTGGGTAGTGGATACCGGGGCAACTGATCATATTTGTTTCACTCTTCAGGGGTTCCAGCTAACCCGGCGACTTAGCAAGAATGAGATCACAATCACTTTGGGCGATGCTACGAGAGTGGCAGCCGAAGCAGTGGGAGTCGTGCACCTATCTTTTGAAGATAGAGTTTTAATTTTAAGAGATGTTTTATACGTTCCGAACTTTAGGAAGAATTTAATTTCGGTTTCTAAGTTATTTTTTTATGGATATTCAGTTACTTTTAATAAAGTTGTTACTGTTTCTTTTAAGAATGATGTTATCTGTCATGGAACGTTGGTAAACAATCTCTATACGATTAAGTGTGCACACCACTCAAATAATGAATCTAATAACACGTCGATCATTTCGAGTAATAAAAGAAAGCGTTCTTCGGAGATGAACGAAACACTTCTATGGCATCTTAGACTAGGTCATATTAATCTAAAGCGGATAGAGAGATTGGTGAAAGACGGATCCTTGGAATCGCTCCAAGTCGAGCCGTTTCCAACTTGTGAATCCTGTTTAGAGGGTAAGATGACCAAGAGGGCATTTGGAGCCAAGGGGAATAGAGCTACGGAAGTGTTAGAACTCGTTCATACCGATGTGTGTGGTCTAATGACGATCAAAGCGAGAATGGGGTATGAGTATTTCGTTACCTTCATTGACGATTACTCAAGATATGGGTACATTTACCTTATGCGGCATAAGTCTGAAACTTTTGAAAAGTTTAAAGAGTTTAAGACCGAAGCCGAGAAACATAGGGAAAAGAGTATCAAGTTTCTACGATCAGATCATGGAGGCGAATACCTCAGCGATGAATTCTTGAACTACCTATCGGACGAAGGGATCGTATCCCAGTTGACCGCACCGGGAACCCCTCAACAGAACGGTGTGGCGGAATGAAGGAACCGGACTCTTTTAGAGATGGTTAGATCCATGATGAGTTATTCGGATTTACCCAAGTCATTTTGGGGTAACGCCTTGGAAACAACGGCTTATATTCTAAACTTGGTGCCATCCAAATCGGTTCCTAAAACCCCGGTGGAATTGTGGACCGGGCGCAAGCCCAGTCTAAGACATTTGCGGATTTGGGGTTGTCCGGCATACGTGCTAGACAAGGAAGCCGGTAAGTTGGATCCACGTTCGGAATTAAGGCTGTTTATAGGATACCCTGCGGGAACGAAAGGGTGTATGTTCTATAGTCCCAAGGATCAAAAGACCGTGATTAGTACGCACTTTAAATTCTTGGAGGAAGACTATATGAACAATCGGAAACCTAAAAGTGAAATTACCTTAGAAGAATTGAGAGGTCAAACCTCGATACCAAGTATACAAGATGATGTACCATACGTCACATCTTCACAACCGGAACCCCGTCGTAGTGGGAGGATTGCTAGGCAACCCGAGAGATTCATGGGGATAGGAGAATCTTCGAATTTAGTTCCCGGTGTTGAATTAGACCCATGGACGTACGACGAGGCAATCCAAGACAAAGACGCGGAGTCGTGGCAAACGGCAATGGAAGCCGAGATGGGTTCGATGGATCATAATCAAGTGTGGGAGTTGGTCAAGCCACCCAGTGGGGTAGAACCCATTGGATGCAAGTGGGTGTACAAGAGGAAAAGAGGACCGGACGGAAGGGTTGAAACCTTCAAAGCGAGGCTTGTGGCCAAAGGGTATACTCAGAAAGAAGGGATCGATTATGAGGAAACCTTTTCACCTGTAGCTATGCTTAAGTCCATCCGTATTCTCTTGTCGATCGCTGCGCACCTAGATTACGAGATCTGGCAAATGGATGTCAAGACGGCTTTCCTTAACGGAAGTCTTGACGGGATAGATATCTATATGCAACAGCCCAAAGGTTACATTGAAAAAGGCCAAGAGAATCTCGTATGCAAGCTCAAGAGATCCATTTACGGACTTAAGCAAGCATCGCGTACTTGGAACCAGTGTTTTGAACAAGTGATTAAGTCTTATGGGTTTGATCAAAACGAGTTCGAAAGTTGTGTGTATAAGAAGCGTGACGGAACTGCGGTGGTATTCTTAGTATTATACGTAGACGATATTCTGCTCATTGGAAATAATGTAAAGGTATTGTCAGACGTAAAGGTATGGCTGTCAAAATAATTTGATATGAAGGACTTAGGGGAAGCCGGTCACATCCTTGGGATCAAGATCACTCGCGATCGCAAGAAGAGGATGTTGGGCTTATCGCAAGCTTCATACATTGACACTGTTTTGAAGCGTTTCAGCATGCAAGATTCCAAGAAAGGTTTTGTACCTTTTAGGCACGGAATCCATCTATCGAAAGAAATGAGCCCTAAGACGCAAGCGGAGATAGATGACATGAAAGGTGTTCCGTACGCTTCGGCCGTAGGAAGCCTTATGTATGCAATGCTGTGTACGAGACCGGATATCTGCTTTGTCGTGGGCATGGTGGCAAGATATCAAAGTAATCCCGGGAAAGACCATTGGACTGCCGTAAAGTGCATCTTGAGGTATCTGAAAAGAACTCGGGAGCGGATGCTGATTTACCAGTCAGATAGTCTAGTTCCCGTAGGATACACGAACTCGGATTTCCAATCAGACATAGACTCAAGAAAGTCAACCTCGGGTAGTGTGTTTTGCATGGGAGGAGGAGCCATTTCATGGAGAAGCGTAAAGCAGAAATGCATTGCCGATTCGACCATGGAAGCCGAGTATGTAGCTGCTTGTGAAGCAGCGAAAGAGGAAGTTTGGCTCAAGAACTTCTTAGTGGACTTGGACGTTGTTCCGAATTTACCCGACAAGATAACTGTCTTTTGTGACAATGCCGGAGCAGTTGCAAATTCAAAGGAACCGAGAGCCCACAAGACCAGCAAACACATAGAAAGAAAATACCATCTGATACGAGAAATCGTTAAGAGAGGAGATATAGAGGTGGCAAAGATAGCGTCGGGAGACAACCTAGCGGATCCATTCACAAAGGGTCTGCCTCAGAGTACATTCGAGAGATATGTGGATGGAATGGGAGTCAAGACTATTTCCAATCTGCTTTAAGTATAAGTGGGAGGAATTATTAGGTTAGTGTAGGTTGACATGAGATGTCACGTAGAGCTACTACACTAAGACATGCGTGATGTATACTAAAAGCAGACTTTAAGTATAAGTGGGAGATTGTTGGAGTTATACGTGAAAGTATGCTTTTACTTTGTATAACTCGTGTATCAAACACTCGTTTTATGAGAATAATTCTTTTATCACATTTGCTTTAGTTATGATTGAATGTTGAATTTCTATTGCAAACCGTTCAATATATAGTACATGTTACATTGTAGTTAATGTGGTGATACCCGATCACGGAAGACAACATTAACAGTTTACTTGTAACTAAACGTACATTTTCACGACCTAGGTGGAATTGAACAATCCGCCGTGAAAGGTCGATGTGCAAGGCTCAGATTGGTCTGTCTTGACTAAGAGATTGCACTAGCACATTTAGTATGTGTTGAAGAGGTCCTACAGCGAGGAGAAATTCTTCTGTTCTGAAAGGTGAAGAATTAGACCTCAGTGGTTGTTGATTTCTTAATCTCAGTCACTTAAATAGGACCGTGTGTGCTTAATAGTTACTGCTTTGATTCATGTTGGGTGAGAATAATTGCGACTTCGAACTTTGTGTCTTGGGCAGTAATATTAATCATACGACGGTTGCTAAGATTTAATACGGAGAAACGCGTGCGAGTACGGCTCGTGTGATTAGTCCCCTTGGTGGGCTCAGAAGTTTTATTGTACCAAATCTTGCAAGTGAAGAATTAGTTTCTTCGGTACGAATAATAATGTTGAGCTGTCTTTACTCCAAGGTGAAATATATTAATTAATTTAGAGCTATTCAGAAGCTTAATTAATTAATGGACTTGTTAATCTTAAACGCGGGAAATAATAACCGGGAGCCCATATTATCGTAATATGGATTAAGATGGATAGTGCAATATTAATTTATTAGTGGTAATAATTAATATTAATGGGCTGAATTATATTGGGGCTCAATATTGAAATTCAGAAGTCCATTAGGAGGTCCAATCTTAATTCTCCTTAAGGCCCCTCAAGTAGCCCATTAAGTAGCCCAATAATGATAAGGTGATTAAAATAAAAAGATTATATAAATGCTGATTTTTCAAGTATATTTTCGAAAAAAGAGAATAAAAAAGAAATAAGATTTTGTTGATTTTCTTGGAAAGATATTATGGAAGATATGTATTCTAGGAATACAAGAATATCTCATATATTCAAGAAGATCCAAATCTTTGGATTTCTTATTGTGTTTTTCGAAAATTACCCTTTATTTAGGAGGGTGAGATTTTTGTGGAATATTTTATTTTGGAGAAAAGAATATATGAGATATATTCAAGATTTCTTAGAGGCTAAGAAAAGATTTTCTCCAAGCCCATATACACACAAGATTTCGGCCATACCCATCTATAAATAGGGGATGATTATTTCATCCCCAAGTACATAATTCCATGTGTTGGAAAAATCAAGAAACATAGATATTTTTCTTTTTCCTTAGTTTATTAAATTACTTGAAAGCATCTCCCACCGGTGATCAAGTGAGGTGAAAAGGGAAATACTTGAGAAGACTTTGGGTTGATAGAGAGAGATCGTAATTGTCCCGTATATCCAAAGACCAATTCTACAAGAGGTACGTTAATCGCATATTTGCTTGTTTATTCCGCCTAGTTAATATGTGAAATTAATTCAACATGCATGATGAAAATTAGTTTTTGGAATTATTATTTGAATTAATTAGGATTAATTCATGCTAGTAATAATTGTATTTAAATTCGTATTTAAATTTCATCCCGAATAGATTCCGGGCACCCCTATTTTCCCAACACTTACAACAAGTTCTTCCGAAGTTTGAATATTGTTGAAAGTTGTCTCATTCCTTGTCTTTCAAATTAGCCAAATTAGGCATTCACATATACAAGTTATAATGAGGGGAGAGGGATGGTTAATGATCTTTCTAGAGTGACGGGTAATGAGGAGAAGACTTTGTTTTGGACTGATAGATGGATATTCGAGTGTGCTCTTAAAAATTCTTTTCACCGTCTTTTTAGAGTCAGTGAGATGGGTTATTGGGGGTCGAATGGTTGGGGGTGGGATTTAAAATGGATTAGAGATCTCCGTGGGAGGGATGTGTCTATGTCTAACGATTTATGTGCTCTTCTTAACAGGTGCAAATTAATCCAAAATGGTGCAGATTTTTGGAGTTGGTCTCATAAGAAGCGGATTTTTTCAACAAAAGAAGCTTACTCGGTGCTCGATGCCTCAAAACTAAGCCCGAATCCGGATAATCTTCATCGTAGAGCGTTCAAAAGGTTGTGGTCCAGTTACGCCCCCAAAGGGGTTCAAACCATTATGTGGAAGTTGATCAAATAAAGGATGCCGACTAGAGATATACTGAGGAAGAGGAAGCTAATTGATGAAAATGAAGATGTTTCTTGTGCTCTATGCAACGAAGTGGAGGAGGACATCCCCCATCTATTCTTGGAGTGTCGTTTTAGTGCACACATTTGGTCCAACATCTTCTCTTGGTTGAACTTTACCCCGTTTGCCCATAGATCTCCTTTGACCCATTTCCTTCATTTTTGCGCCATTTTCGGAACAGGTAAATCAAAACGCATTAGGGCTACTATTTGGTTATGTGTAGCGTGGATGATTTGGAAACAAAGAAACGAGTTCATCTTTGATTCTTGTGATATTAATGTTGAAAAGGCGATAGATGAAATAAAAGCTAAGTTGTAGTCGTGGCTTTCCGTTAAGGTGTCTTCTTTTAGAGCGTTACCTTTCCATAGTTGGTTGAATTGCCCCAAGTCATGTTTTGGGGGTTTAATTTCCTGCTGTTTTTTCCTGCTGTTTTTTTGGAGCTTAATCCAGCTTTGTGGAGCATGACTTGGCTAGGGTAGTATGTACCGTTGAGTTGTGGATTTAACATTGTTGTAATCTCCTAGCATTGTACGGGTTGGGGGTACTCCTTGTACTCCGAATAATGAAGTTTTCTTTTTCTGATAAAAAAAAAAAGTTAAGAGTTATTTTTGCTTTCTTCCCTTTGAAAAGTTGGTTAAAGTGCAATAAATTGGTTGAGAGCTTCAACGAAATGAATGTCTTTACCCCCAACCAATCACAACACTTCATCCAAACCTTAATTATATGAGAAATTGCATTAAAAAAGAACGTGTCTAACCGTTCATCTTCTTCTTTACAAAGTGCACACATTAGTCTTTGGTAGATAGGAATTATGTTCCATCTTTGAAGCTTTGAGACCGTTGGCAAACTCTTCGACAACGGTCTCCAGGCATGTACTTTGTAATTTAAAAATAATATTAATTTTCTTGTAGAGTTATATTAAAAATAAAAGAAATGAAAAAAAATATATCTCTTATAAACTAATTTCATCATACAATTCATAATGGTATTAATTAGTATTTTATTAAATTATGTTACTATTCAACTTTTTTTTAATGGAACAACTTATAATATTTAAAAACATATTAAATGCAAGTATATTTTACTATTAAACTTATTCACAACATACTTTCCTCTATATATATTCAATGGATAAAGGTGAGTGGTTGCATGCATGTTATAAAATGGGTATGTATAGAGTGAAATTGGTTTATATATGAATCACTGAAGGGTATTAGTTGTTTTCACTGAAGAGTATTAGTTATTTTAACTTAAGAGTGTTACTGGTTTACACTGAAGAGTCTTAGTTCATTTTCACCGAACAACTAAGACTCTTTAGTGTAAATAAGTAATACTCTTTAGTAAATATAACTAATACTCTTCAATGAAAACAACTAATACCCTTTCGTGATTCATGTATAAACCAGTTTCACTCTATACTTTGTCTTACAAAATATACTTTCTCCATCACATGATTACCTTCACTTCCCGATCCAATCTGTCCAAATTCAATCTCCACTCCTTCAAAAAAATATAACACTCAATATAAATATTCATATTAGATCTATTTTATACACTAAAAAACATAAACAACCACTTTAATTAATTGAAATATTTAATAAAATAATCTTTTTTAATATATGTACCCAAGAAAATATGAAGATAGAGTTGGGAGGTAAAGAATATCAACAAAAAATTCTGTGAAAGTGGTATTGGACAAATTTTAGTTTCAAATGAGACTGGTTTTTAAGTGCTCTCAAGTGCATAGCGTGATCTTGAATTTTGAGTTAATTCCAAATCAATTTTAAGTTTTTAAAATTCAATTTTCTTAATAAACTTTGAAAAGTTAAAATGATTTGAAATTGGACTCAAAATCCAAGTGCATAATATGGACCTGGGTGCATACAAGAACTTGTATTTAAAAATAAAAATGTGTTAAGTAAAAAAATATAAATTTTGTCTTAAATAATGAAATCCGTTGAAACGAATAAAAAAAAAAAAAACTCTTTCAATAAACACTTATGATAGGAAAACTCGTAGTTAATTACTATCAGATAATGCAAAAAATATTAGATTTTGATTCTAATTAACCGCTTAGACAAAATAAGTGGAATAAAAGTAAAAAAAAAATATTTGTGACAATAAATGCATCCCAACAAAAAAAAAAAAAAAACCAAATTATTAGAGATCTAGTATTCAGCTGCTCAGTTAGCTTCACGATTTGAACAAATCAAGACAAAGTTTCTGCAAATTCAACCGAATGCTAAAAAACGTTTTTTCTATTTAAATGCTGAAAAACGTTTTCTTTATTTAAAATAAAAATTATTATAGGAGAAGCGTCGCAGACGGCAGATGATCAAATTTTAATTTCAAGGTGATTTTGAATCTAAAATTGAGTTTTAGTAAATATTAGTATAAATTTTGGTCAATGGTACTTATATGGTTCGACACCACTCACTTTTAATTTTCTTTTTTTTATATAAATCCAATTAAACTATTAATATGTCCAATCACTTACAAACATCCACTAAATTAATGTCTGATCCTGAATCAGCAAGCAGACCGGGACAAAAAGACAAAAAACAACACTTGCAATAATATTATTTATTTATTTTTATGGAGCCGAGATTTATCTTATTTGTAATATCATAGAACTTTTAAAAACCGGATAAGTGAGAACTCTCTTCTTCTTAAGAATTGGTTAGGTGTAAATATGTTTTTCTGCACCTATTTTGTATTTTTTTTCTTTATTGTAATATAACTAATATTTGTAAGTAAAACAATTATTATACCACATTAATTTTTTTTTTATGAATTACTCACTCTGTCCACAAAAATATATTCACTTGTCTTATTTGTCCGTCCAGCAAAAATATGCACATTCCCTTTATAAAATTATTGATTTTATTATCACCCTCCAACCAACTTTTACACTTGTACACAATTACTTTATTCAGAAATGACTCTACAATACCCTTATTTATCTATTTTGTCTACATTTCTCTTAAAATTTGTGTACATCCATCTAAGCATATTTTTCATGGACGAATGTAGTAGTTAATAAAAATACATATAAAATGCAAACTTGTTGCACCATAAAATTAATTTATGCATGACTTTGTCTCTTCAAAATGTAACTGCTTAGCATTCTTAAAAAAATAGAATTCACGTGAAAACGGTTCCATAAGAGACATACTCTTACATTATGCACCTCAATTCAAATAATTAATAGATAAAATCTTGTAAGTACCACTCTAGCGTGAAACTCATTTACATTTTTACCAATATTGGATGTTTTCATTTAAAAAAAAAATACAATTATTTTTGTTGGAAATTTTGTTCATGTGATGTTTTAAACATTCATGTGTGACCAAATATTGAAAAAATTAAATTAAATTTCTAAAAAATAATTTGTGATATGATCATTCTACTCATAGAGTATATGATCGTGATGTATTTAAAATCTCAAAACCAAATTTCAATGAGTGATAAATGAATACGCGAAGATGAGGCATCACGCCCTTTAGTGAGAAATTATAGTGGTTGAAGGGGGAACCAAGCAAAGGTATCCTTACTCGTCCCACATTGAAAAGTTGGAAGATAAATTCCATTTATATATATATATATATATATTGTTGGGAAAATAGGGGTGCCCGGAATCTATTCGGGATGAAATTTAAATACGAATTTAAATACAATTATTACTAGCATGAATTAATCCTAATTAATTCAAATAATAATTCCAACAACGAATTTTCATCATGCATGTTGAATTAATTTCACATATTAACTATGGCGGAATAAACAAGTAAATATGCGATAAACGTACCTCTTGTAGAATTGGCCTTTGGATATACGGGACAATTACGATCTCGCTCTATCAACCCAAAGCCTTCTCAAGTATTTCCCTTTTCACCTCACTTGATCACCGGTGGGAGATGCTTTCAAGCAATTTAATAAACTAAGGAAAAAGAAAAATATCTATGCTTCTTGATTTTTCCAACACATGGAATTATGTACTTAGGGATGAAATAACCACCCCTATTTATAATGAAGTGGTCGAAATTTTCATATATTTTATGGGCCTGGAGAAAATCTTTTCTTAGTCTCTAAGAAATCTTGAATATATCTCATATATTCTTTTCTCCATAATAAAATATTCCACAAAAATCTCACACTCCTTTTTTACTTATAATTTTCGAAATTAACAAGAGGAAATCCAAAGATTTGGATCTTCTTGAATATATGAGATATTCTTGTATTCCAAGAATACATATCTTCCATAATATCTTTCCAAGAAAATCAACAAAATCTTCTTTCTTCTTGATTTTAAATTTTCGAAAAAAATACATGGAAAATCAGCATTATATTTTCTTTTTATTTTAATCACCTTATCATTATTGGGCTACTTAATGGGCTACTTGAGGGGCCTTTAAGGAGAATTAAGATTGGACCTCCTAATGGACTTCTGAATTTTAATATTGAGCCCCAATATAATTCAGCCCATTAATATTAATTATTACCACTAATAAATTATTATTGCACTATCCATCTTAATCCATATTACGATAATATGGGCTCCCGGTTATTATTTCCCGCGTTTAAGATTATCAAGTCCATTAATTAATTAAGCTTCTGAATAGCTCTAAATTAATTAATATATTTCACCTTGGAGTAAAGACAGCTCAACATTATTATTCGTACCGAAGAAATTAATTCTTCACTTGCAAGATTTGGTACAATAAAACTTCTGAGCCCACCAAGGGGACTAATCACACGAGCCGTACTCGCACGCGTTTCTCCGTATTAAATCTTAGCAACCGTCGTATGATTAATATTACTGCCCAAGACACAAAGTTCGAAGTCGCAATGATTCTCACCCAACATGAATCAAAGCAGTAACCATTAAGCACACACGGTCCTATTTAAGTGACTGAGATTAAGAAATCAACAACCACTGAGGTCTAATTCTTCACCTTTCAGAACAGAAGAATTTATCCTCGCTGTAGGACCTCTTCAACACATACTAAATGTGCTAGTGCAATCTCTTAGTCAAGACAGACCAATCTGAGCCTTACACATCGACCTTTCACGGTGGATTGTTCAATTCCACCTAGGTCGTGAAAATGTACGTTTAGTTACAAGTAAACTGTTAATGTTGTCTTCCGTGATCGGGTATCACCACATTAACTACAATGTAACATGTACTATATATTGAACGGTTTGCAATAGAAATTCAACATTCAATCATAACTAAAGCAAATGTGATAAAAGAATTATTCTCATAAAACGAGTGTTTGATACACGAGTTATACAAAGTAAAAGCATACTTTCACGTATAACTCCAACATATATATATAAGTTAGCCAAATTAGATGCATAGAACTCTAACCCATAGATCCCACGTGTGCGCGCCATAGTCCCGGTATGAGCGTGAAACTTGGTTCATGGTAATTGGATTTTGATTCATGGTCTGGGGGCATCCAATTTTTTGGAGAACCAAAAACTCTACTAGTCTATTTTTTTAATTGGATCCGATGGACCGGCTAATTCGGATATGGACTGACCTAATATACTTGAATTTATCCAAAAAAATTCGTAACTCGCAATTCAAAGAGAACTGGTCAATGCTTATTCGGGATTTGAATTTCGAATTTATCAGAGCTTATCTGTAAGGTTCTTTGAACCTGGACGTTTCGTAATCCCCCAAGTCAAGAAGTTACTTGATATTATAATATATGTGACCCCTTCAATATCTCCCCTAAATATTAGTGCTGGTTTGCCCATAAATAGGACCATAAACTGATTTTGAAATAACTTTTTGCATACACAAAAAATCTCATGCATACAAAATTTTCGAACATTTCAGTACATTCATTTAGAGTTCGTTTTGCTCTAACTCCTTTTTGTTCGTCGGAGCTTTGTGATCAGCGGTGTTACTGATAACAAAGATGGAACCGTTTTACCTTTGGAGACATTATGCATATTTTTTTTATATCAGAAAATGGATTTCATTCATAAAAAGGGGCATGAGTGATACCCAAATTTACAATGAAAGGGGTAAAAAATTACCCAACAGTTGAGATTCAAACATATATCATACTTAAGAATTCTAAATTTTCAACTAATCTTGGCAAAGAATCCCTCTAGGCTTTATACTCCACTCACTATAAGAAATCTTATGTCTCCAAGTCCCTCTTACATTTATCAAACTCCAAAGTTTGCTCTTGATGTCCTCCACGATATCCTTCAATTCTGACCTTTCGCTCCTAAAGATGACAGCATTCCAGTATTTCCACAGGGACCAAATGATGCATTCCCACAAGCCAACCATAAGAGTCTTTCCATCATTCCCTCTAATAAGTCTACTAAAATGGAGTAGGCTTATCTTTGGATTAGATGATAAGACCGTGCATACCCCAAACCATTTAACATATTCCATCCAAATAGGATACACGAATTTGCATTCGAATAAAACATGTCTTACAGTTTCGGGTACTACACCACAAAATGGGCAATATAGATTCGAAGCTTGTGGGAGAACCTGTCTTCGCTGTAGACTCGTTGTGGTTGGAAGTCGCTCCCAAAGAACACGCCAAACATGAATGCACACTTTTGACGGCACCCATTTGTTCCAGATTGTTTTAAACTCCTTCTTCTCCTCTCTTGGATTTTCTTCGCCTCCTTCCTCTTCCTGCGCGAGTCGCATATAAGCAGATTTTGTGTTATATCTTCCATCTTGTGACAATCTCCATTTCCACTTGTCCGCCTTGTCTTGAGAGGGTGTGTACCTGTTAATTAGATCAAGCAAACTATTATAAGTAGGCAACTCTCTTTCAAACAGCTCTCTTCTCCAATTCCATTTCCAACACCATATTCCCTCTCTCCACTCTCCCATCTCTCTCACTCTCATAAAATTATTTTGACTTAACTTGTACAATCTAGGAAAAATTACTTTCAACAGTCTCTCTCCTACCCACGGTTATATATTATGTATTACACTACAAACAAATCGCAGATTAGCGATCAATTTTTGGTCAAAAAACAGGATTATCGACCGATTTATGTCGGTCGCTAAAAAGCGGGTAGCTAATATTAGCGACCACCTTTTTAAATCGGTGCCGATCATAGAACGCCTCCTGGCAATCGTTGATCTATCCGGGTATGACCCGGTTGGATCGGGGATTTGCAACCGCCATAGCAGCGGTCGCTAATCTTATTTTTAATAAAACTAATTGTTTAATTTAAAAATTACGATTAGCGACCGAATTGAGGGCGGTCGCTAATCACCGAACCTGCAAAAAAAATGACTCAGTGGGTTCGAACCCGCACCCATTAGGTTCCGAGCGGGGCACGAACCACTGAGCCACTGGCCCATTAGCTTATACTTATCGAGTCATATTGTATATAAGTCTTTATAAGGCTTGTAGAAACCACTGAGCATATATGCGCCCAAGAGGAATCGAACCACCAACCTCTAGGTAACCCGGAGGAGATGTAGACCACTCGGACACTTGCTATTATTGTTTATTTTTATGCATTTAATTGTATATAACTTCAACTTGAGTCCCATTTTTTTAAACTTATCAAATTAATTCCTTTTTGTTTCTAATTCATTCATTTATATATATTTACTAACTTTTTTTTAAAATTTTGTAAATTTAATACTTTAGACTAATATAAATTATTAATTTATTGATTTTTTTTATGCATTTAATTGTATATAACTTCAAAGTGAGACCCATTTTTTTTTTTAAATTCATCAAATTAATTTTTTTTTCTAGTTCATTTATATAGATATTTTCACATATTAATATTCATACAATATATGCAAACCTATATTGATTCATACAAATTATTTATAAAATCATAATAAAGACATAAATTCACTAAAATATTTAAAAAAAAAATACAAATTAACTAAATTGTTTAAACTTCCTCTCTCCCTCTCCCTCCCCCCCCCCCCCCCCCCCTCCCTCCCTCCCTCCCTCCCTCATTCTTCTTCTGAATGGATCATTATTCCAGTGATCCACCAGAGCGTCCCAGATGGAACACCCGTTTGACGCTCGACCCAACTGCACCCGCTCCCCACCCTCCCACCGCCTCTTCAACTCGTAGATAATATTTTTGTACTGCTCATGCGCTTTCGCACAGAACAAGCCGTACATAACACTATCATGGGCAGGGTCCCAGCCGCACCACCTCTGCAATTAAATTAAAAATAAGTATTAACAAAAAAATTAAAAAATTAAAAATTAAAATCATAATAAATAAATTTTTTATACCTTGAAATTCTCGAAGTACTCCAACCTCTTTTGTTCAGGCACTAGGGTCCACGAGTAGGCACCAAGCTCGAACGAGATCATCTTAATGGCCTCTGAGATGCAAAAGTCAGTCTCATGGCCTGGAAGCAGCCTTTGACCACAAAATAAAAATTCAAGTTAATACTAATAATTAATATTAATATAATTAAAAGTATATAATTCATTAAAAATATTTACTTGTTGTCGAACAGGACAACAGTGAGATGATTATCTTGAGGGTTCATCTGTAATAATTATAAATTTAACAGATCAACATATCATGTTATATTCATACCTACATATATATACCAATCAACTAAATTCATACCTACGTATACCAATCAACTAAATTTATACCTACGTATATCAATCAACTAAATTTCTACGTATACCAATCAACTAAATTCCTACGTATACAAATCAACTAAATTTATATCTACGTATACTAATCAAATAAAATTTTATACCTACATATATATACTAATCAACTAAATTCATACCCATTAACTAGCACATATATAAAATTTTATAACATGTAAACACATATAATTTCAACTAACATAGATATCAACTAACATACCAATTAACTACCAATCAACATGTAAACATGTATATTTCTAATAACATATATAATTTCATATATAAAACATGTATATCAATTTCAACAAACACATAAATTTATAATTTCCTCAACATTAATATTATATAATTTCATAACAAACGTATATATACTATCCTACAAACATATATAATTGTCTCAACATTATAATTCATAAAACAGGATTTAAAAATAATTTAAATGGTTAAAATTTTAAAAACTTACGGTTATTGCGTAGACGGGATGCAACTAGTGTTCTAATCGGATTGAAATCATCGACGGACGTGGCGGCGTCGACGGTGTGAGTAATTTTTTTTTTCGTGAACAAAATGGCGTACGGATTCGAAAATATTACCAATTTATTGGTCTTTTTGACCGATTCTATTGGTCCATTTGACCATTTTAGAATTAGCGACCGCCAGTTAATTTGTTGGCCATTAATGACCCTCAACCATTACCAAGAACGGGTCAAACTTACCGATCTGCGACCGTCCGGAGGCGGTCGCTGATCATAAAATTGAAATCAGCGACCGCCATAGCGGTTAAAATTATTTGTCCTTTTTTATCGACCTTTGGGTTTAGCAACCGTCCTGACAGTCGTTAATTGTGTTCAATTAGAGACCGACCGTCCTTGGCGGTCGCTAATTGTTTCATTTAGAGACCGATTTTAATAGTGGTCGCAAATTTTTATATTTTGGGACTACTGATCTATTTCGATCGCTAATACATAATTTTGAAACCGATTTTTTTACGATCGCTAATTCGATCGCAAAACGCATTTTTTTTTGTAGTGCTAACCAAGACGTATTTGTCTCGGGGAAAATGAGTTTTTCTTTAACTCCGTTTCTATTCTATTTTTGTTATTTATTTTACGTTGCCGTGTACACTTACATCCAACAGTTTTACTATAAAAATCGAATAAAATTTTCTATATTTTTCAGTAAAAACAATGTATTTAAATTACGTGCTATACTTGATGAACAATCGACATTCTCTAATTATAATATGCAAACTACGTATTAATGGCCGTTAGATCCCATCAGAATCCCCGAGTAAACATCAACACTTAATCGAGATAAAGACGCTACATGTTTCAGCAATAATTAAAAAAATTGACGGGACAATAACTGGATGACTCATTATCGCTATCCACTCTTTACCATCCACTTGTCTGTAATTAATATTATTGTATAGATCATTACTTTATATATTAATCAAACTAATTGACTATTGCACCCTAGAAATAGCTAGTGTTGAAAGTGTGTACGTATTTCTTTCGTTTTTAATAGACACAACTAAAACATGGATTTAATATGTTATATTTATGCATACAAGTGAAAAATATTTCTTCCATCCCAATTTTGTTTTCTCATCTGCCATAAATGTCCGTCCCAATTTTATTTTCTCATCCCTAAAATGGAAACTACTTAATTCATTTAAATAATATTTTATTCATCATTCATTATTCTCAATATTACTTTATTCATCATTCATCATTCTCAATACTACTTTATTATTTAAATACTAAAATTTAACTTTCGCATTAAATTTCGCATACAGTCAAACAGGAAAACAAAACTGAGACGGAGGGAGTATATTTTTGGAAAGGCAGTTAGTAAGAAGATTTAAAAGAAAAGTTGACATTCTTTAATGGAATCTTACAACACTAAATTTGTAAGGATCGCTTATTGAGTTTATCAAAATTAAATTTAAGTTAGATTTTGAGATTCATTTTATAGACTCTCACACAAAATGTAGTGTATTAACCCTCGTTTAATATTTTTTCAAACTTCATTAGTTATATTTGCATTTGGTTGCATGTATAACGGTGGGCTAATATAATATTTTATTTTATAATTGTACCTAACTTTTAGTAATTAAATAACCAAAAGTTCACCACTATAATTTAATTATGTGGCATTAAACGTGACTTTATATTATAGTACGATTAAAGGAGTGGCCGTATTAGGTTTGTCCCTACCAAAAGTTTTCAAACTTTTATTGATCCATCGTTTTCATATATTCAACTTGTTGCTAATGGGATCAAGGATAAATGATATATCTTTCAGCCCCTCAAAGTTAATTGTTTTACTAATTCAGCCCCTCTACAAATTATTATAAGCCAGTCCACCTCTCAATTGCCATAATCCGAGCACTATGCCCCTAACCAGATTTTCCAGCCAAATTAGGATATAACTTAATGTTATATTTCCTCTTTGCGCACACATACTTCTAATCCATCCAAAATCAAAATAAAAGGTAAAAATTTAACTTTACAAATAAACCGTTTTAATTTGTTTGGAGCAAAATATGACAACATTTTGTGTGCATAACCCACCGCCACGTACACCTTACAAGTTACAACTCAAGTATATATTTTTAAACAATATTACTTATTTTTATTAAATAATAACAATTGTTCAATTGATACTTTTAAGTGAAAATACTTGTCACTGTTCAGTGGAAACTACAAATACGGTCTAAATATACACTTTTATTGCACGCTGCACCAGATGTACAACAGACTCACTCGCAGAAAATATATGTTTTTTATGATATTATTTTAAATTATAATTTCTTAATATGGGAATTGGGAAATAACCCAGCTAAAAATTAAGGCCAAACCCATTCAAATGAACCTTAATTACCATTAACAATATTATTAAAATTTATTAGATTAAAAAAAAAAAGGTAGCCGGGGTGTGACATTGAAACCCGTTTAACGGTTACGATATCGATCAAATCGACGCTGAGTCCTCTTTTCCACCGTTGGATTTAACTTTTGTTCAATCCTTACAAGAAATCGAGGGAAAATTGGACGACGAGCTCACCACCACCACCACTATAAATACCCCCTTTCACAACGCTTCTTCTGCGTTCAATTCATCTTCACTATCTCCTCTCCACGTTCTCAATTGAGGTCACATATCAACATTTTTCTCCAAATTTATTTCTGTAAATTTCTTCAAAGTTATTGAAATCTCTGTTCTAATTTTGGCTGCAGGTAGTGAAACAGAGGAGTAATTAAGTAGCTAGCCATGACGATCAAGCCAACAGTCCGAATCGCGGAGAGAAAGCTGGTGGTAAAGGACAGAACCATCCTAACGAACGTGCCTGAAAACGTGGTGGCGGCGGCGGCGGGGTCGACGGAGGGGGTGTTTCTGGGCGCGGTCTTCGATCAGGAAAGCAACCGCCACGTCATCTCCCTGGGTACCCTGCGCGATGTGCGCTTCTTAGCTTGTTTCAGGTTTAAGCTATGGTGGATGGCCCAGAAAATGGGGGAGAAAGGCGGGGACATCCCCCTCGAGACCCAATTCCTATTGGTGGAAACCAAAGACGGGTCCCACCTCGAATCCGACGTGGACGGCGACGACGAGAACAAAATCGTCTACACCGCGTTCCTCCCTCTAATCGAAGGCCCCTTCAAGGCCTGCCTCCAGGGGAGCGGCGACGGAGACGGAGACGAGCTTCAGCTCTGCCTCGAGAGTGGGGATGCCGACGCGAGAGCCTCCGCATTTTCCCACACGGTTTACATCGCGTCGGGCACGGATCCGTTCAGGACGGTCTCCGACGCGATGAAAGCCGTCAAGTCCCATCTGGGCACCTTCAAATTAAGAAGCGAGAAAAAATTGCCCGGAATCGTGGACTACTTCGGGTGGTGCACGTGGGACGCATTTTACCAGGAAGTCACACAGGAAGGGGTCGAGGCGGGACTGGAGAGCCTCAAATCGGGCGGAGCCCCACCCAAGTTCGTGATCATCGACGACGGCTGGCAATCAGTCGCCGCGGATGATCACGAGCAACAACAACAGGAACAACAAAAACAGGAGATCGGGGCGCCGAGGCTGCTTCGGCTCACGGATATCAAAGAAAACTCCAAGTTCCAAAACAAGGAATCGTCAACCGGGATAACGAACATCGTCAAAATTGCTAAGGAGAAGCACGGGCTGAAATACGTGTACGTTTGGCACGCGATAACGGGGTACTGGGGCGGGGTGAAGCCCGGGGGGACAGGGTACGAATCCGCTATGCAATATCCAAAAGTGTGTAAAGGTGTGATGGAAAATGAACCAGGATGGAAAAATGATGCACTCGCATTGCAGGGCGTAGGGGTTGTGAATCCGAAGAACGTGTACAAATTCTACAACGAGTTGCACAGCTACTTGACTCAGTCGGGCGTGGATGGGGTGAAGGTTGATGCCCAGTGTTTACTGGAGACTCTGGGGGCCGGGTTGGGGGGTCGGGTCGAGTTAACTCGGCAGTATCATCAGGCGCTTGATGCCTCTGTGGCTAGGAACTTTCCGGATAATGGTTGCATTGCTTGCATGAGTCACAATCTTGAATCTCTTTACTGGTAATTAATTTTTGAGATACTGTTAATTATTGATTCTGGCAATATATAATTAATATTTAAAATATATATACAGCTCGAAGCAGACGGCTATTGTACGCGCATCGGATGATTTCTTTCCGCGCGAACCTGTGTCGCATACGATCCACATTGCTGCGGTGGCGTACAATTCAGTGTTCTTAGGGGAGGTGATGCTTCCGGATTGGGACATGTTTCATTCTGTTCATCCGGCTGCTGAGTACCATGGATCTGCTAGGGCTATTAGTGGTGGACCTGTTTATGTTAGGTAATTTGTTAATCTTGTTACATTTTTATGATGTAATGCTAAGGATCGATGGACTTTGTGTGTAATAGTGATGCACCAGGGAAGCACAATTTCGATCTGCTAAGGAAGCTCGTGTTACCCGATGGGACGATCCTCCGAGCTCTTTTACCCGGTCGACCTACTAAAGATTGCTTATTTTCCGATCCGGCTCGTGATGGCATTAGGTGAGAGTATATTCTTCATTTGCCTTCAAGGGTATACTGAAATTTTCGGTTATTGTATTTGTTATCCTATTAATTATACCGAAAATTTTGAGATTCAAAAATTCGTTATTTGAAAAATGCATAACGATTGTATACCAAATTCTTAAATAGTGTATATACATTATGCACGTGATAAATGTCTTATGCGTGCAATAAGGTTCAAACTACTTTTTGAAATTACCACCATTTGGATATATAATATGATGTCCTTGATTTGTTAAACTTTGTAAAGTTTCAATTTTTCAAGCTTCAAATTCCATATTGGTGTGCTGTCCCATCATGACATTGAATTTGAGTCTATATTTTGTAGAAAGTAGAGCATCAAAATAATATTCAAAAGTAGCATTTTGTTTAAAGACAATATATCTTTAGACTGTATGACTGATAAATAATCGTTGTTGAAATCTTGTAGCCTATTGAAGATATGGAACATGAATAAGTACAACGGAGTATTAGGTGTATACAATTGCCAAGGTGCAGCATGGAGTAGTGTTGAGAGGAAGAACATATTCCACCATACAAATTCTGAAGCGATAACTGGATATGTAAGGGGGCGCGATGTCCATCTCATCAGAGACATCGCCCACAACTCCAACTGGAATGGGAATGTTGCTCTCTACGCCCACACCACGGGATCTCTCACCACTCTCCCGTACAATGTCGCCATGCCAGTGTCCCTTAAGGTTTTAGAACACGAAATTTTCACAATTACACCGGTTAAGATATTGGGCCCCGGTTGCAACTTCGCCCCAATTGGCCTCGTCGATATGTTCAACTCTGGTGGAGCAATTCAAGGCCTCGAATATGATTTGAAGGCGGATAATGGATCGGGAGAGGCGGTGGCTTTCGTTTCAATGGAGGTGAAGGGGTGCGGCCGTTTCGGGGCTTACTCGTCGATTAAACCCAGAAAGTGCACTGTTGGATCGTCTGTGGTCGAATTTGGCTATGATTCTGACTCCGGGTTGGTGATCTTGAACTTGGTTGAGATGCCTCTTGAGGATCAAAAAGTTCACAATGTTGGGATTGAATTATGACTATATGATGTCAAGGCTAGATTATGAGCATATATATGATTTAGGTGTTGCATTTGGTGTTTAGAGTAGAATAATGTTAATGTGATAAGGGGTATTAATAAATATGATGTGGTGGAGGTGTTGTACTTTGAATTACAATTCAATAAATAAGTTGTAGCCGATCTGACTTCTTTATTATTCTGTGAGTTACTCTTAAGAAATATAAAAAATAGAAAGTATTTGTTGACTAAAAAAACACATGCACGTAGATTTTTACCTTTTCCCCCTGAAGGAGTTAAGTCTAGCACGAACAATGGTAGGTATAAACACTTTCATAAGTGGTAGAAATATACCGAGTACAATGACATTAACTTTTCAAATAAAATGATGCAGTATTTCTTAAATTGGTAAAATAAAAAATAATAATTTTGATATAACACATATAAAAAAAAAAATAGAAGTATGCATTAATGTTTTAGTGATGCATGTTTTTTTTTTTTTTCCTTTTTTCTTTTATGACGAAATAAAATGAGTTATATTTTATTTTCCTTCTCCTTTGGAAATGAGTTATACTCCCTTCGTCCCAATGATTATTTGCATATTTTCCTTTTTCGCCCGTCCCAAAATTATTTGCACACTCTAAAAAAATATTGATTTGCGTGCACACTCTCAATAATATACACATATTTACCCATATGTAATTACTTTACTCAAAAAGTTAATTTTTCTTAAAATGTGTGCCGTTTTAAGCGTGCAGATAATACCGGGACGGAGGGAGTATATATTTTTTGTGCTAATTGAGTTTTTGAAAGAGAACCAATCCCCTTGACGATGTGAGTACGTATTTTAATTTACTGTAGTATTATATTTAAAATATTACTCCATATGCTAATTATCATTTAATCTGATTCCCAATTTGGTTGTATGTGATGTGTTTCAATATTGAGCTACAATAATTGCTTCATCCCAAGGTATTCCACAGTTAATTTTGGCATTTTTGAAACAACAAGAACATGGAATTATGATTCATTATTCACGTTTTTAATTTACTTTTATAGTCATTACTTTGCAAGCTGACGTGATGTTAATTAAAAAAAATTAGGCAGGAAATAATTTTATTGGTCAAAGAATACAAAGTATACTAACTCTTTAATAAAAAATAAACAAAAAAAAAAAAGAATTCATATAGATAGACGAAAAGAGTAAAATGAAAAGGGTAACACTCATATGAAATATTTCATATGTGAAATATAATTAAAATAGGTAAATATTGAAAATTGGTCGCTCCAGGAAAAAATTCGTGGATCTTGGCCGGGTCGAGTTGAATTTGGAGGGTTTTTTCCAAAATCTCGCGCAGGCCATATTCCAGGATTTTCGCTCCCAGTTTGTGTTACAGGATAGACAAAATGTATGTTACAATATGGGCAAATGTGTGTTACAAGTCATTAAAAAACATGTTTTTTCTACTTTAAAATAATAATAATGACAAATATATATTTTTACAAGATCAAATATGTGTTTTTAATTTATTTTCCATCCCTTTAAATTTAAATTTATGGTTTTATACATTAAAATATATTTGTTCCTACAGTAACATACACTTGCTCTAGATTCAAATACATTTTTACTCCAACATTAACATACATTTTCAATAATACACATTTTCGCTCCCAAATTGTGTTACAATATAAGCAAAATGTATGTTACAGTATAGGCAAAATGTATGTTACTATATGGGCAAATATGTGTTACAAGTAATTAAAAAACAGGGTTTTTCTACTTTAAAATAATAATAATGACAATATATATTTTTACAAGATCAACTATGTGTTTTTAATTTATTTTCCATCCCTTTAAATTTAAATTTATGGCTTTATATATTAAAATATATTTGTTCCAACAATAACTTACATTTACTCTAACATCAAATACATTTTTTTGCTCCAACATTAACACACATTTGCAATAATACACATTTACTATAACATTAACACACTTTGCTTCAATAGTAACACATATTTCCTCCAACAGTAACACACATTTGTTCCAATAGTAACACATATTTTTAGTAACATACATTTACTCAAACATTAACACACATTTGCAGTAACACACATTTACTCTAACATTAACACACTTTGCTTCAATAGTAACACATATTTTCTCTAACAGTAACAGACATTTGCTTTAATAGTAACACGTATTTTTAGTAACACTCATTTACTCAAACATTAACATACATTTGCAGTAACACATATTTAATCTAATAGTAACACACTTTGCTTCAATAGTAACACATTTTTCCTTTAACAGTAACACACATTTGCTCCAATAGTAACACGTATTTTTAGTAACACTCATTTACTCTAACATTAACACACATTAATTTGCGATAACATGTTTACTCTAACATTAATACACTTTGCTTCAATAGTAACACATATTTACTCTAATAGTAACATACATTTGCTCCAATTGTAACACATATTTTTAGTAACACATTTACTCTAGCATTAACATACATTTGCAGTAACACATATTTGCTCCAATAGTAACACACATTTGCTCCAATAGTAACACATATTTTTAGTAACACACATTTGCTCCAATAGTAACACACATTTGCTCCAATAGTAACACATTTACTCCAATAGTAATATATTTTTTTAGTAACACACATTTTCTCTAATAGTAACACACGTTTGCTCCAATAGTAACACACGTTTGGTCCAATCGTAACACACATTTGCTCCAATAGTAACACAAATTTCAGGAACTTTTTCGAGGCATTAAATCAAACATACATATGCTGCAATAGTAACACATATTTACTATAATAGTAACATATATATGATCCAATAGTAACACATATTTTTAGTAACACACATTTGCTCCAATAGTATATTTTTAGTAACACACATTTTCTACTATAGTAACACATATTTACTCAAACAATAACAAACATTTGCTCCAATAGTAACACATATTTTTAGTAACCAACACACGTTAAAATGACAAGAATTCTATCTATAATGTTTCATACGAAATTTCATAAATTTTATTTTATTGACCAATTTTTAAATTTAAATATGAAGAACAATTAACAAATAAATATTTTCAAATACTAGTAGGGAATTTGGAATGTGTGGAGGGAGGGGGAGGGGGTAGTGTGTAGCAGGGCTTGAAATGGGTTGGGGGAAGTGTAGCAGGGCGGGGGGAGGGGTGTTGGAGTTATACGTGAAAGTATTCTTTTACTTTGTATAACTCGTGTATCAAACACTTGTTTTATGAGAATAATTATTTTATCGCATTTGCTTTAGATATGAAAGAATGTTGAATATTTATTGCAACCAGTTCATAATAGTACTAGTTACATTGTAGTTAATGTGGTGATACCCGATCACGGAAGATAACATTAACTGTTTCCTTGTAACTAAACGTACAAATTCACGACCTAGGTGGAATTGAACAATCCGCCGTGAAAGGTCGATGTGTAAGTCTCAGATTGGTCTGTCTTGACTAAGAGACTGCACTAGCACATTTAGTATGTGTTGAAGAGGACCTACAACGAGGATAAATTCTTCTGTTCTGAAATGTGAAGAATTAGACCTCAGTGGTTGTTGATTTCTTAATCTCCGTCACTTAAATAGGACTGTGTGTGCTTAATGGTTACTGCTTTGATTCATGTTGGGTGAGAATCATCGTGACTTCGAACCTTGTGCTTTGGGCAGTAATATTAATCATACTACGGTTGCTAAGATTTAATACGGAGAAACGCGTGCGAGTACGGCTCGTGTGATTAGTCCCCTTGGTGGGCTCAGAAGTTTTATCGTACCAAATCTTGCAAGTGAAGAATCAGTTTCTTCGGTACGGATAATAATGTTGAGCTGTCTTTACTCCAAGGTGAAATATATTAATTAATTTAGAGATATTCAGAAGCTTAATTAATTAATGGACTTGATAATCTTAAACGCGGGAAATAATAACTGGGAGCCCATATTATCGTAATATAGATTAAGATGGATAGTACAGTATTAATTTATTAGTGGTAATAATTAATATTAATGGATTGAATTATATTGGGGCTCAATATTGAAATTCAGAAGTCCATTAGGAGGTCCAATCTTAATTCTCCTTAAAGGCCCCTCAAGTAGCCCATTAAGTAGCCCAATAATGATAAGGTGATTAAAATAAAAAGAAAATAATAATGCTGATTTTTTTTCCTTATTTTCGAAAATTGTTTCTATGGAGCAAGAAAAGATCTTGTTGATTTTCTTGAAAAGATATTATGGAAGATAAGTATTCTTGGATTACAAGATTATCTCATATATTCAAGAAGATCCAAATCTTGGATTCTTGATTCATTAATTTCGAAAATTGTATGGCTTATAAGGTGAGTGGGATTTTTGTGGAATATTTTATGGAGAAAAGAATATATGGGATATATTCAAGATTTCTTAGAGTCTAAGAAAAAAAATTTCTCTCTCCTATTCCAAGAGAATTTCGAAATTCCTCTCTCCTATAAGTAGGGGATGATTATTTCATCTCCAGTTTACAGTTTCACAGTGTTGAAAAAAAAATCAGCAACAATTTTTCTTTTTCCTTAGTTATTTAAATTACTTGAAAGCATCGCCCACCGGTGATCAAGTAAGGCGAAATGGAAATACTTGGGAAGGTTTTTGGGTTGATAAAACGTGATCGTGATTGTCCCGTTTATTTAAAAGCCAATTCTACAAGAGGTACGTACATCACATAAATTCTTGTTTATTCCGCCTAGATTTTATGTGAATTAATTCAACATGCATGATGTTAAATTTGTTGTTGGAATTATTATTTGAATTAATTAGGATTAATTCATGCTAGTAATAATTGAATTTAAATTCGTATTTAAATATCATCCCGAATAGATTCCGGGCACCCCTATTTTCCCAACAAGGGGGGGAGTGTGGCGCGGGGGAGGAAGGGGGTGGGTGATGTTGGTTGGAGCTTGGAATAGGTTGGTGGCGGGGGAAGTGTAGGGGGTGGGGGTGGGGGGTGGGGGTGGGGGGTGGGGTTGGGAGGGTGGAATTGGTTACCACGAATTGTGTTTGGGGGTGGGGGACAGCAAGCTGTCGGTTGTTGGGTGGAGGCGAGAACTGTAGCATGGAGATCCATTTTTTGTATATGGACTATTCTACGGATCTAGGATCCGTAGAATATTTTATATAACAATTTGTAAAATGAAAATCAAGCAATCTCTTATGTTGTTCACTTCTAAAGTATATAAGCAGACTCAAACACATTGAGTAAAACAACCACGCATACTAATAAAAAAAAAAGTGAAAATAAACACTCAAATCATCCCATGATTACTTGTACAATCAACATCGAATTGAAATCACTTCTACGACGGTCAAACAACATAAACCAATTGGGAAAATAAAACCATCAACACCAACCAACAATATATATAAAAATGAGCGAAGAAAATGTACGATGGCTAAGAAAGTAGCACACAAGAAAAATTTACGTACGGTGCATCAACACTGAAATAGATAAAATTGTAACCGCATTTTCACCATCATTCTAGTCGTTGTCGAGGTTCCTCCTGTGCCAAATAACCGCTTTCTATGAAGACGCGGCGGACATCGTCGAATGGATGAGAAGAGAAAAGTTTGCGTTCTTCCTTAACCGCCATATAGGTATTTTTTCTGACCGTATTCACTTCCATTAAATAATTTTTAACAGTCCTAAAATCTTAAGCCCTAAATTGTTAAATTCAAATCATTCAAATTCCATATTAGTTACTTAGGAAACTTGTTAAATTGATATCATTATATGCATTTGCAGATACCATAGCATTTTATACTGTAACAATATCAACATGTAATGATATTAATTTTATACTATAAATAAATTCCACATGTGAGTTTGTGATTCCAAATTAATAGAATCTTTCTTTCCAACCTTATATTGATAATTGGCACATTTTTGACGCGAAACTCCAAATAATAAACAACATAGTGGATGGGAAATTGGGCTTTGGGAAATCTAGTTGGACCTACACTCGGCCTAGTTTACGAGTTTTAGTTGTTTTAATATGTGTGTAGCCCAAAGCTTATTGATAATTCTCTTCGGGGCAAATTCTTTTCTAGCCATAGTGTATATGTTGTATGTAAAAAATGCCCTAACCATTTGCAAAATTTATTTTCTAGCCATTTCAAGGGTATAATGACATTATTACCCCCAAAATAAACATTTTATTCCCTTTGACTCCCCTGCCCTAAGCTGACCGATTGGTTAGAAAAGAATTTTTGCATTAATCAATTTAGTTTTAATTTTCCCCCTGAATTGTTGCCAAATTGGGTCTTTTCATCCAATTTCCCCCTCAAATGCAATTTCCCCCTAAATTGTTGCCAAATACAGAAAACGTAGGTGGGTTTTCGTTGGCTTTTAAAAGCAACCAATCGAATTGGAGCTGGGTTTTTTTGCGAATGTGAAAATAGAAAACGTGTTTTGTTGAAAGTTTACACGAATTGTTACGATTAACTTCAAGTAGAAAGCTTTCGTGGATTTGAAGGTATGTATTCTTTTTTTCGACTCTCAGTTTTCGGGCTCCTGTTTTTTCTCAAATTTCTTTCGTTAACCATGTACATTGATTGGTTTTCTTCTTGTTATTCCTTGTTATGTGCGCGTTGAATTTAAGTCTGGTCTGTTATTTTACACGGTATTTAACTACCCCTGTTTTGCTTCCGGAGTTCTTCTAATTGTCGTTTGCATCACCTTTCCCTTTTACTGTAACTTAAGTTTGTATCATTAATTTATATCTTCATTGTTTTACATCAATAGATATGAAGACAAGGAAATTTTTGGGTGTAAATTATAATGGATATTTTGAAGATTCGAAATATGTTGGTGGTAGTTTTGGTGTTGTAAGGATATTTGAGCAGAAGATGAAGCTCACTAACTTTAGTAGACTTGTTCTTGAATTATGTGGTCCAACTAGCTGCGGGAAATATTATACATTTTTTGAACTTGCAAAATTCGGATCTCCATCTATGGGTAAAAATATTTTTGTTGAGATTAAGAACGATGATGATGTCGAGTCGTTTCTTACTTGTTCAGATGCCCCTGAGGTTTATGTGTGTAGTGAGTCATTTGAAATCCCCATTTGTGAAGATTTAGGTCAGCAGGGCACGACAAGTTCATCTGTTCAAAACAAAAATGTGAATGGTTTGGAGGATTTAGCTTCTAATAATTTTAGTTTTCCCCCAAATCTTCTCGATCACGTAGTGTCTATAGATAGTGACAAAGATTTAAGTAGTCCCCACTGTTCTGAATCTTCATACTCCTCCTATGAATCAGAGGATGAAGATGACTGCCCACCCCCAGTACCCTCACATCCAGTACCTAATCTGCCTATTCCCGATCCTTGGTTGATCCCACGCATCCCCAAAAATTTACATCCCCAGGAAGTACATTCCCCACCAACCTTCCAAAAGCACGTTCCTGGACAGTTATCCACAAAAGACGTATTTTTGGCCAAAGCAGAAATGGTTCACTCTGTTGGTCTCCACCATCTTAACAATCACTTAGATTTTCGTATTGCACGGTCGTGTACTGAGAGATGGGCTGCGGTCTGTCCTAATTTGGACAGTTTCTTTGCAATCAATGCAAGGTCCACGAAAGGGGTGTGGGGGTTCAGCCTTTGTAAAAGTCACACATGCCGTTTTGATCCCGATTGCAGTCGACCAAGAAGGCTCCCTTCAAAAGTGCTTGGGTCCATATTTGCTAACAAACAGAAGAACAGGGAGGATGCCTACACACCCAAGAGTATCCAAACTGAGTTGATTAAAATGTATGGGATGGATGTGTTGTATGGCCAATCCTTTAGGTCGAAGCATCGCATGGCCGACATAATATATGGAAATCATCTCGAGTCATTTAAGATGCTTTCTTCTTACCTGTAAATGCTAGGTACTGCAAATCCCGGATCTCAAATGAAGCTTTTAAGGGAACATGATGGTAGGTTCAATTTTTTTTTTTTTTGCGCTTTGTGCTTCAATCGAGGGTTTTAAACATGCAAGGCCTGTTATAGTTGTGGATGGAACTCACTTGAAGGGAAAATACAAGGGTATTGTATTTGTTGCTGTTACCCAAGAAGTGAACCATCGAGTGTTTCCCCTGGCTATGGGCATTGGTGCTGTAGAAAACAATGAGTCATGGACGTAGTTCCTTCATCGATTAAGAGAAGCCTTTGGTTCACCTCCAGGTCTTTTGATTGTGTCTGACCAACACTTGAGCATAATACATGCTGTTGAGACTGTTTTTCCGGGTGTAGCTCATGGTTTGTGTTTATTCCATCTAAAAAAGAAATATGCTAAATACGGGAGGACTGTGGCAGAGTGTTTCTCATCAGCAGCACATACCTATATTCCTGATGAATTCAACAGGTACATCTACATTGTAAATTCTTTATCCTTTAGTTATTTTTGCATAACATGTTTTTGAGTTCTTACTCTTGTGTTTTAATTTAAATAATTTGGAATCATATGTAGATGCATGAGTGTTCTTGATAGTGTTTCTGGAGGTAAACTGGGTGAATCTCTACGAAGTAAAGAGTTTGATCGCTGGTCACGAGTTAACTGCAAAACTCATCGGTATGAGTTTATGACGTCAAACTGTGTAGAGTCGTGGAACAGTCGAATTCTTTGGGCACGTGATAAGCCAGTTGTCTATGTTTTAGAAGCAATTAGACATGTTATGCAAGATTGGTTCAACGAAAGGAGTACTGAGCTAGGTTCAGAGTCTGGTTACCTTTGCTCGCGTGTATCCAATATCCTTTCTAGGCAACAAATAATGGTCGATTCATACAGCGTCGAGCATGTGACTGCATATCAGTTTACAGTGTCCAGGGAAAACAACAGTTACATGGTCGACTTGGATAAGCGTACCTGCTCATGCTTTCAGTTTGAAAAAGAAGGTATTCCATGCGTTCATGCACACGCTGCCATCAGGTACGATGTATATCTATCATACAGTTTTATTTTGCTGATATTTGTGATTAGTATGTTTATTGGTTCGTTAATAATGTTGACATGTGTTTAGAATTTTTGAATTATTATCTTAAATTTGTCTTAGTTTTTTTTAAGTATGGTTTTAGGTTGTTCCTTGTGTTGTACGTTCATTGCTTGCTTTGTTGGTGTTTTTATAGGAAGCGTAATTTGAAAGTGAGTAGGTATGTCAATATTTGCTACACATCTGATAGTGTGCGACGAATATGGGCGGGTTCAGTAATGCCCGTACCTGATCCGAAAAACTGGTGTGTTTCTGAAAATACAAAAGATGTTGTATGCAATCCACCACCTATACACAAGCAAGCTGGTCGGCTAAGGATGAGTAGGAAGAAAGCTAAAATAGAACTGAAGCCTAAGAAGAAGCGCAAGAGACAACAATGCACACGCTGTCATGGGTTTGACCACAATCAAGCAACCTGCCATGTGTTCATGCCTTTAAATTCTGTAAAAAGTCAAAATTCATTGGATGAACCAGAGTCATCCTGTTGTCCTCCTCAATGGAGTCATCCCTAATGTACTTGTTGATAGACGATCAGACGAGCAACAATATTTTGGAGGTTTAAGAGACTAATTATACAAATTAGATGTCGGCGACCAGCAGAGATAAAGAGAGCCTCAAGCAACAGGCGACCAGGAGTGACGTCAGATGGGTGTCAGACGACCAGCACAACAAAGAAGCAAGATGAACAAATAATTAGAATAAAGCAATGACAAGATACACCATCTAGGCGACCAAGCGAGCAAGAATGGCCCACGAAGATCAGCTCAAAATTCCACTAACTTAAACATTGCATTAGAAGCAAACAAGTGTACTAAACACTTGTCATTGTATAAGATGTAATAGTTTAGGAATAAGACAAGTGGCTAAACACTTGTCAAAGCCAAAATCAAAGGGCTAAGAGAGTGACACCTCCTACTTGCTTGTAAATCTATAAATACCCCTTCATGAAAGGGTCAAAATAAGTTCAAATATTCAAGAAAAAGACCAAACTCTGGTAATTTTATTTCTTAATCTCTCTTTACACAAAATCATCACTAGCATTTTTGTTTGGTGACCTTCTTAGTGTTAAAACAACCACTAATCATTAAATCCGGATCAAAGTCATCAACAATTGACGCTAGAAGAAGGGTCCGAACCTTCATTTGATCAAAGATTTGAAGAATTCAATAGGAGAGCCACCGGAATCTGCAAAATCAACACCGAAATCCGGCCAAAGTCACCGAAAACTGAAAAAAGTCACCGAAAAGCTGGAAAATTAAAGAGGTAATTCAACACTTGTGAAGAATTTGTTCATATTTAAGAATTAGAATGCATGCATGTGTGAATTAGGGTTTGTTAAATAACCAAATTCACACATACAAGGCTAGTTATTCTTAAATTGATAAAGATAAACACAAGATCTTCATCACCGGAATACTCAATCGAAAATGGCGGGATCACAAGAAAAATAGTCTTCAAGTGCACATCTGTCACGAAGATCGCAGAGTCGGGTATCATCTACAGGTGACCATGCACGTACCGTACGAGCCACATCCAACAGAAATGTGCAGGTTACTATCGACACCCTTCCCCCGTAGGTGGAAGCCTTAGCCAGAAATCCGGAAGAACTCGTGAAAATAATTGCCGTTCTGCAATCGATCCAAAGACAACAAGAAAGAGCGGAGCCATCAAGGGCGCTGGAGACGACCAGGCGGTCAGCCGAGCAGAAGAGTAAGAGGCACGAGGATAAACGAAATGATGAGGTGGATAGCGCTCAGGCTCAACGGAATAAAGGCAAAGCCCCAATTAGCGAAAGATTGGGGAGCAGAGGGGAATCCACCCCGGGAGGAAATGAGGAGTCGAGCAAAAGCACAACGAGAGGAACAAAACATAACATCGGAGAGAGATCGGAGCACAGGAGAGAAGGTAAGGAGGCCACATCACCGCGAAGTGAGCAGCGACCACGCATTGATGCTCGCCCCTCCGTTCATGATCGCATAAGGAGGTCAGCATTTGGACGACTTGGCCCTAACAGAGCCAGCAATGTTGCCAGACGACCAACTCAGGAGAAACATCCCGTTGGGGAGAGGCTGCACCAGGACGAGGTCATTGAACTTAGTCACGGCAAGCAGCCTACCAATGATGGAGCGTCTCCGGATGAGTTGCAAGCCCTCAAGAAAGCAATCGAAGAAATGCAGAGACAGTTAAATTCAAAGGGCATTGGCTCGACGGTTTTGCCATCTTCGCCGTTGTCACCAACAATCCTGAACGTGCCGGTTCAGAAGAAAATACAGTTCCCGGCCGTCAGTCTATACGAAGGAAGTTCGGATCCCAAAGTTCATCTTGCAAAATACTCCGACTTCATGATATCCATGAGGGCATCAGATGCTACACAATGCCGTAACTTCCCACTCACACTTGGGGATGGCCCCCATCATTGGTTTTCGGCACTTGCTCCAGGGTCCATCAACTCCTTCGCACAACTGAGTAAAGATTTTTTATCACATTTTTCCACTGCCGGATCATTCTTAACTCAGAGGCACCGTTTGGCCGACATCAAGCAAGGGGATGACGAGTCAGATAGGAAGTTCCTAGAGAGGTTTGATAAAATACTTCTGGAAGGAAAGATGGTCAGCGAAGATACCAAGATGGTAGCAGTAATGACGGTCTTGAAAAAAGGAACCGATTTGTGGAAATAAATACATCTTGCCGGCCCAAAGACATATGCAGAATTCAGACATCGGGCGGGCATACATGTATCCATGCAGGAAGCACTGCAGAAAGAATTGGGCGATAAAAGTGATCCCAAGAAAGTCGGAAAGAAGTCCACGGGAAGTGACTATAAAGCCCTGAAAAACATGAAAGCCTTCAATGAAGGGGCAGAGCTGAAAGAAAGGTTGAATCAGGTGTTCGCTACATCGATAGAGGCCGTGTATAACAATATTAAAGACAGAGACATGCTTTCAGAACCAAGGAAAATCCGACAAGAACGCGGAAAGCTGAATCCGAATAAATATTGTGCCTACCACCAGAACATCGGACATTTCACTAGTGAATGTCGGGACTTATTGAAATAACTTTGGAGGTTCTATGAAGAGGGTAAACTGTCTGAATTTGTGAAAAAGGAACCAGGGAAGAGACCTAGAGCGGTTGGTCCACCCAACTTGGATGACGAAGACAGTGACGATCAGCCGAGCAAGACGACCAAGAAGGGAAGAAAGGTTCCAACAGCCCCAGCAGAGCCGATGCGAGAAATTCTTATGCTTGAAGTAAGTGGACCTGTTGGGGGATGCTCGGACGGAAGGCCTCCAATCTCAAAGAGGAAAAGGAAAGCAGAACTGAGAGCGGTTGCCCAAGTAAGGGAAGTGGGAGTCAATCAAGCCACCAAGATGATGGGAGACTTGGTGTTTTCAGAAAAAGACTTGGATGGTGTGCTCACCCCGCACAATGACTCATTGATCATATGTGCTAACATCATGGGAAACCGGGTCCACCGATTACTCGTGGATACCGGCTCATATATAAACATTCTGTTCAAAAGTACATTAGATCAGATAGGAGATTGTGTAGAGTATGTAAAAGATTGTAATCATAAGATAGTGGGATTCGGAGATGCTGTAACCGTTCCCTTAGGAGTAGTAACGTTGTCAGTTGAACTTGTATCGACCGAGAATCCTGACAGGAGGTTGACTAGAATGGTAGAATTCCTAGTGGTAGACCAACAATCCTCCTATAATGGATTTCTTGGTCGACCTTTTATTAATGAATTCAAAGCAACTGTTTCAACGTACTATTATTGTGTTAAATTCCCAACACCAAAAGGGTCAGGTACGGTAAAAGGTGATCAAAAGAGAGCTCGTGAATGCCTCATGTAGTTGTTGCCCAAAGACAATCAAGTATCAGTAATATGTGAACAGTCGAGCAGCAGTGTTGAAGATGAACCATCCATACTTGATGAAATCATGGAGTCTATCGATACAGAGATGATGGAGGTGGACGACCAACAGGAGGGTGAGCAAGAGATCCAAAACGACCAACAAGGACAAAAGACTGAACCTTGCCCAAACAATGTGGAAGACCTTGAACCACGGCTAGGAGTAGAGCCAATGATGGTTGAAGATGAACTCAACTTGGAAGAGCCCATCATTGATCATCGATGGAAAAATAAAAAAAGGAGAGCAACACCGGTCGAAGAGTTGGAAGCAATCAGAGTCGACCCGAACCGAGAAGACATAGAACTCTTCATTGGATCTGAGCTCCCAGAGCCTTACAGATCCAGAATGAAGGAATTCTTAAAGTCCAATCTCGATGTATTCGCATGGTCACATGCCTATATGGTAGGCATCAGCCCTGAGCATGCCTGCCATAAGCTAAATATTGACCCAACCAAAAAACCGGTGAAGCAAAAAAGAAGGAAGTTTAGGCCCGACAAGTACGAAGCATTGGATGTAGAAGTAAAGAAACTATTGGACAACGACCTTATCAAAGAGGCATTGTGTCCTCGATGGGTGGCGAATCCAGTGCTGGTAAAAAAACCGAATGACACGTGGACATTATGTATCGACTTCACAGACCTGAATGCTGCATGTCCCAAGGACAACTTCCCATTGCCACACATTGACCAGTTGGTGGACAACACAGCTGAACATGAACTCCTCACATTCATGGATGCATTCGCTAGCTACCATCAGATACCAATGCATCTAGACGACCAAGAAAGTACGACCTTTTACACCAACAAAAATTTGCTATGTTGGAAAAGGATGCCATTCGGGCTAATCAACGTGGGAGCCACATATCAACGACTCGTCAACAAAATGTTCGATGAACACATTGGAAGAACAATGGAGGTATATGTGGACAACATAGTGGTGAAAAGCCCGAAGAAGGAAGATCATTTGGAACACCTAGCACAGGCGTTCGAAATACTCCGAGCATACAACATGAAGCTAAATCCAAAGAAAAGTAGCTTCGGTGTTCATTCAGGCAAATTCCTCGGATATCTTGTTAGCCAGCGAGGCATTGAAGCAAATCCGTCAAAGGTGAAGGCCATTCTGGATATGCAGCCACCAAGATCCGTCAAGGAAGTGCAACGGCTAACCGGGTGTTTGGCAGCTTTGAATAGATTCATTTCAAGGTCCGGGGACAAGTGCCGACCCTTCTTCGATGCTATAAAGAAAGGCGGATTCCAGTGGACGGATCATTATCAGCAGGCGTTTGAGCAGCTGAAGGAATATCTCAGCGATACCAAAGTCCTGTCAAAACCTGTTCCAGGAGAAAAGTTATACCTCTATCTGGCAGCCTCAGAGGTGGCCATCAGTTCAGTTTTGGTTCGTGCAGAAGAAAAGTTCCATTTACCCATATACTACGTAAGGCAAGCATTGTACGAGGCAGAAATCAAATATTCCCCAATGGAAAAGCTGGCATACGCGCTGATGATGAGCGTCAGGAAACTACGACCATACTTCTTCGATCACCAGGTAGAAGTTTTGACAACCTTCCCACTAAGACAGATCTTACAAAGGCCAGACACTGCTGGTCGCCTCCTCAAATGGTCCCTCGAAATAAGCCAGTTTGGAATATCATATGCACCTCGAAAAACGATCAAAGGACAAGCATTAGCCGACTTCATAGTCGAGCTAACCTTTCCTCAAGATCCGACGAGAGGTCATAATCACCCATGGCATATGTACATCGACGGATCATCCACCAACACGGCATCAGGAGCCAGAATAGTGCTAATCAGCCCAGATAGACAAATCTTCACCTCGGCGGTACGATTTGATTTCATGGCAACAAACAATGAAGCTGAGTATGAGGCATTGATAGCCGGACTCCATCTAGCACTGGCAGTCGGAGTTAGGAGATTACAAATATACGGTGACTCACAACTGATAGTCAACCAAGTCCGAGGAGAGTACGAGGCCAAAGATGAAAACATGATGTTGTATCAAAAGATCGTAGCCCATTTGGCTTCTATGTTTGAACAAATTTACATTGAACAAGTACCTCGGGAGAATAATGCTCAAGCAGATGCACTTGCTCGCTTGGCTACTAGCATGGGCCCGGCAGAGTTGTCAGAAGTCACCATCACGAAAATATGTCAACCTTCAACACATGACTACAAAGTCAATCAGGTGAATGAAGAATATGACCCCCCAAACTTAAAGTGTTGCTCGTCCCCGAGCAACGAAAAAAAAATAGAATAAGTGGGAGGATTGCGAGAAATGAGTGTCAAAGAAAATAAATAGCAATTGTCAAGTTCCTTCAATCTAGTCAAGCTCTTAAGTACAAAAATCAACTAGCAAGTTCACAAGTCGTGTTCAAATCAATGCAAGATCAAGGCTCAATCCACAATTTTCCTCTCAAGTAAGTGTATCACTCATCACTCAAAAGTGTATCAAGGAATATATGCTCTCAACAATCATTACACACAAATGCACTACCATAGGTTTGCCAATCATCTAAGTTCTCCACTACTTGCTAAGTGATCAATTCAAGAATCAATGAGGACTTTGCATTTGGTTGTAATGTTGGGCTCTTTGGTCAAGGTGGGGAAAATTTGGATAAAGTGACTCGTAAACTAGTGGAGCGAGACATAAAGACGCATAGACACATCTCAAAAATCTCAAGACAAAGTTGCAATTGATCAAGTTGCAACTCAAAAACTCATACTCCAACAATCGACTTGTCTCATTTTTCAAACACATTCTTCACCATCAACCATCAAACACCTCTTTTGAACTTGAAACTCTACCAAATAGCTATACAAGAGAGAGTTTCCTTCTCATATTTTTTTCTTTTCACAAATCAACTCCATCTTTTTCTTGTACAATTTTTTCACTCATCTTTTTCTCTTCTTCACTCTTTACACTTATCACACAAACTCATCCACCAAATTCACATTGACGCACAACTCAATCTCACTATCCATGTTCAAGCTCCACTAGTTCATAAGGAAAAATTAGGCTCACAAAAAGGATAATTTGGCTAAATTTGTAGGTTGCCAAGAAAATAGGTCAAAAGGCTCAAAAGGGCTAACTACGGAAAATTTTCATTTGGTATGGAAAATTTGGCTAAGTGACTATTCAAATCAAAGATGGCCTCATATCACTTTCAAAATTTTCACACTTAATGTAGCCTCAAACAAGACAATTGGCAAGTTCTAGAGCACACAAGCATGAACGATACTCACAAGAAAGAAATTAGACCAAAATATATGCAAGTCTAAAGGCTCTAAAGCTCACGGTCTTGTCTAATTATGGATCGAGCACAAAATCAAGCATTATCGTCACATGAACAAGTAAGCAAGCAAGTCTCAATCAATACCATCAAGCTCAACTAAATCTCAAAAACCAAACAATCACCATCAATTGACTTTTCGACACCAAGCCACACAATCTTAAATCCAAAGAATATACTAAAAAATATACAATAAGCCCACAATTAAGCACAACTTTTTCAAAAATTGAGCAAAACAAGTTGGTGCAAATGGAATTGTAATACGAACATACCCCCCCAAACTTTTTCATTGCTACACAACTAAAAGTTTGGAAAAGTAGTGCCACAATGAGATTTGCAACCAACTACTCACCAAGCAATTCACCATATTAAGCAAGCTACTAAAAAATATCAATCAAACAAATCACACATGCATGCAAAAATCCAAGAACATCTTGGTGTAAAATGAAATACAAATCACAAAAATAAAACCCCCCCAAACTTCGACATTGCTAAGCAATTCAAAGTTTGGGCCCATGATACGATCAACCAAAATGTACAACCAAGTGCTCTCAACCCCAATGAACTCACATGCAATTTTTCCACTAATGGTGCGTCGGTGCTATGAAACAACAAGTAAATACCCCCCCAAACTTAGACATTGCCAAGCAAGTCTAAGTTCGAGCCCGGGGTCCGATTGTACCTCACAATTTGCACCAATCACACTCCGTTTCTAGCTCATCTTCTTTTATGCTCTCCCTCTTTTTGCAATTGAGCTCTAAATACCTCAAACATTCATCTCAAAGCGTACCCAATCCCCTACAAAACAAGACAAAAATAAGAAAAGGTCAAACACACACTAACATAAGAAACGAAAAACACTTAAAAAGGGTAAAATAATGGGTTGCCTCCCATTTAGCGCTAGGTTTAGTGTCCTTTGCCGGACTTATTGATTGAAACCAAACTTCCTATCGGAATGGCCAAGGATATCGATCCTCATTGCCATTGTACTTCATCCTTTGAACTTCTACATCAAGGAGGCTCTTGTGAAATAAGGACCAATTATCCATCTTCCTCTCACATCTTTTCATGTATGGACGTCTCTTTTCCTCACTCACCATCCTCTCTCTCCATACCTTCCCTTTTTGTTCAAGGATGCCCAAGCTTTTCATCACTTCCTTTTTAGGGTCAAAATTATCAAGAGGTAAGATAAAATCAATAGGAGAGATAGCATCTAAAGTACAAATTGAAGAGATTAAAGGTTTAGAAATGCTCATTTCGGTCTTCAATTTGTCCTTCAATGCTTCTTGATTCTCTTGTTCATTGTCGCTCTTGTCCATCAAGGGACATTCCTCTTCGTAACTTTCAACCAAGGAATTTTCGGCTCCATCTTTCTCCTTTTCATCCTTCTTCCTATCAATGCAAACAAGGGAAAAATCATCATTAACATCATCAAAGAGAGGGTTATTAAAAATATGAGGATAGAAAGGGTCATGAGAATTCTCCCAAGTTTCTTCAACATAATGCTCAATTGCATCAATCATCTTGCATTTAAGATCATCCTTCTCATCACTTGGACCCTCCTCTTTTCCGTCTTCTACTTCATCTTCTTCTCGTTCATCCTTTTATTCATCCTCTTCTTCTTCTTCAATATGTATTCCTTGAAGGTATCTCAAAATACGAATATAATCTTCATCTTTGTCTTCTTCTTCAAGGAAATTCCATAGAGCGTAGTTCAACACTTCCTCTTCTTTCTCTTCCTCTTCTATTTTTATTCTCTCAACCTTCTCTTCAACTTCCTCGACTACTTCTTCCTTTTGCTCTTCTTCCTCCTCTTCTTGCTCAATGCAACTCCTAACAAGGTTGTGATCTAACTCTTCTCGGTCAAATCTTGATTTGGATGGAAATCCACTTTGTTCACTTTTATAGTTCACACTGGAGCAAAGTTGATCAACTTTACATTGCAAATCATGCATTTGTTTTGCAAGATCTGGGACAATAATGGAGGGTGTTGTCTCTTCTAACTCTCTCCTCCTTTCTTCGGCTTGGCGATTACACTCCAAGTAGGCCGCAAATGAATCATTAAAAGTAGACTGCATTTCAAGGAGTCTCGAAAAAGTTTCAAGGAAACTTGGATCTTGATAAAATGAAGGAGATTGGTGCATTTTCCACTCATAGTCGAAAGCTTCTCCATTATAGTGCCCAACTTCCTCTTGTTGTGGAGGATATACCATACCATCTTGATAAAAACATGGATTCCAAGGGTATTGATAATATCCGTCCATCTATCCAATAAAGCACACCTACACAAGGAAGAGTATCAAATTCAAACAAAATAAAAGAAAATGCACTATCAATCACGTTCAACTAGCACTAAGTTACACTAAAACCAACTAATCCCCGACAACGGCGCCAAAAACTTATTTGCCAAATTTGTTAAAGCACAAATTCGAACTCACTCGCAAGTGTACGAGATCATTGTTATAGTAAGGCAATTGACCAAGTTAAATATCGAACCACGGGACTAGTGGCTAGTGTAGCCCTAATACTATGCATTGTCGCGTAATTGTAGTGCGGATAAAGGTTTTGGATCGGAGTTTTCTCGAAATTAAAACACAAATGAAAGCAACTAAACAAATAAAAGAAAATAACTAAATGAAAGCAACAAGCAATTTTTCAGGATTTTCGAACAATAAAACGAGACGTGTTCGGGTGTTCATCATCACATGAGAATCAAGTACACGATTCGATAAGTAATAACTATTCAAGTTTCCAATCATCTATAGAAGCAATCACTAAACATCACGTATTCACCGTACTGGATAAGCCTAGGTAAACACGTCAAATGAAAACATCGGATCGTTAATCTTCTCACTTATCACCAATTTCTCAATTAAGCAACAAGTGTAGGAAATATGGGGTTCTAATGAAAATACCCAACTCTCGTTGCGATACTCCAATATCCACTCAAATCGCATAAATCACTCACACCCATATTAGATCATGCATCGACCCAACTCTCGTTGCGATAAACACACAATCTAAATACGAATTACAAGAGCAATCATGAAATCGAACAATCAAAGTCCATAATCCTAATAGATTGACCTTCAACTAGAATATATATCACAAAACAAATCAAATACTCAATTACACATGTAAATCCAAACACCCAAACACAAGAAAATTAACTAAGCATAATATCAAACAAGCTCATATGAAATAAAGAACAATAATCCATAAATAAGAAATTAAACCAAAGGAAAATGAAATTAAGGAAAGAAGTCACCTCTTGGGAATTGATTTAGCTACAAAACTTGAAAATCCTTGCTTGAATTGAAAGAAACTACAAATTAAAAGCATAATCTAAGCTAATCTATACTAGAAATTGAAAGGAAAATCAAAAGAAAAATAAAAAGAAAAAGAAGAAAAATGAACTAGGGGAATTAGGGTTCTAAGCTATGAGTGTGTTGTGTTTTCCTCCCTATAATCTGAGAAAAATGGTATATATAGTGGGGGGAAAAGACTTGGGACGAATTTGCAAAGAAATCCCTCAAAAATGATGAATTTTCGAGTTTTTAAGCCTTTACCGAATTTGTAGCGATATCTATCTCGCGAGAAATTGGAAACCTTGAAAATGGCCTGAAATTCTCTCTGCACATTTCACACCGGTTTGCATTTTTCTGTACCGGCCGGAATGCTTAGGCGTTAACCGGTATTCAAGGGCCGTAGCCATTGTACCGGTTTGGGCTTCTCGTATCGGTTTGGGCCCTAATGGTATCGGTCGGTATGAGCTCGATTCTTCGATTCCAGGCATCCATGGCTGCTGCAAATTCCGGCATCGAAGTGTTGAGCTTTTCCAGTTTCCGGGTACGGTGCTTGGCTTCTGCTTCTCCTCAGGCGTGCGACGGGCTTCAATTTCTGGTGTATCTGCTTCGAATTCCAGCGTCACGGCGGCGTGGCTTTGCTTGAAATTCCGGCGAAGGTGAGCGTGAGGTGGCTTTGCAGGTGTGGATCGAAGCTTTGGCGAATTCCATTAATGGCGGCCTTGAGCTTTCCCGGCGGCATTACAGTTCTGGGCAATTTCCAGGCGACGGCGGCTCCAATTGCGTTGAAGAATTGCGTCGAATTCCGGCTATACCCTTTTCCGACGCGGCGGCTCTGATTTACACCAGCTCGAATTCCAGTTTCCGGCATGAAATTTAGCAGCAGCGTGTTCGAGATTTCCGGCAATAAACTTCAATTCAGGCGTCGAGCGCTGCAATTTCCGGCACAAGCTTCGAACGGTGCGACTTCTTCCGGCGAGTATATGGTTGATTTCCGGCCAACAATGGCTTTCTCTCTCTTTTCGAAAAACAATGGCGGCGTGCAAACTTTGCTTTCCAAATTAGAAAGTCATCTTTGACTTCTTCTTAAAATAAACGTGGGGCCCACGTGCTTTTCTTTCCTTCCTTTTCAGCATTTCACGTGGACTGCTGCTTCTTTTCAAACTTTGCTGATTGAATTTCAAATGGGCCTCCAATCTTGGGCTTCTCCTTTTAATCCTTCCGGACCTCTTTTAATTAATCACCTTGGGCCGAAAATCATTTAATTAAAATGAGCCCAATTAATTCCCTTTCTCGACTCGTTTTCTTCTCGACTTCATTAAGCACGTATTTGTATCCTGTTGGTCCCGAAACGAGTAAACAGGTGTATGGGGGGGGGGGGGGGAATACACCTGTGATTACAAATTAAAACTTCTTTTAAAACTTATCAGGTTACTTAAGACAATAGCTCGTCAGTGGACTTGAGGTCTGCTGAGAGTTATTCTGTGAAAGCTTACTGAGATAATACCTCCACTGAAAGCACAAGACTTTCAGTTGAACTACTATCTAATTAGCTTTCAGATGCGGATTAGTGAGCCCTTTAGAAAACTCGTTTTACTTTGATAAACTTGAGATTAACACACACTTATGAAATAGCAGAATGTAAGTACACAAGATGTAAAGTGGTTCAGAGATAAATCTCCTACGTCCACTGGCCTGATCAAACAGGAGAATTCCTTTCACTTGGAATTCCTTGTGTTATAGTGCCAAGGTGCACTGATCAACTTCTCCTCTGGTAGGATGATTGATCACTAGGAAATTCCAGGTCATAGTTCCCAAAACAAACCAGCTTTCAGACTGATACAACAATCAGCTTACTAACACCACTTAACACTAGCTCTCAACCTAAACACTGAGTAGGGTTTTGAGTAGGGTTTTGGTTCCAACTATTTTGAGATAATCCTTACAAGTTTTAGCTCAATGCTTAGGATTGGATTATCTCTTTCTAAGATTTGGATATAGCTTTAAGCTTGGTTACAGAAGGTTTGTTAGGCTCTCTACAATTGTGAAACACTTGGGAAACAATGATAATTTCGAGTGCTTCTGGATGATTATGAATGTAGAGATAGCTTTGATCTTGTGAGTTTCCCGTGCTTGTAAATGTGCACGTCCTTCTGTATTTATAGGCTTCCTTGAAAATCTTCCCGTTGGATTTGAATCTTCTCAAGTAAGTCTTCTTGTATCTGATTGGTTCAAACGGCTCTATTTGAAGCTTTAAGTCTTGTCAAGAAACGGCTGCAAAACCATGCTGTTCACCAACTTTCTGTAGATTGCTAGGTGAAAGACTTTTGGTACTTGTCAGGCTGGGGCAGGTCGCTGTCAGTAAAGTACACTGACGTGTCATCTTTTCATTGGACCTTAAGTCTGTATGCCCAGATTCTTGTCTTGCTTTAAGGTGGAACTCCTCTGAGAGAACCTTCTTATTCCTTCATTTATTGTAAGCTTCATTGAAATTCATTTTGCCTTGTTCCAACCGGATTAACTAACAGCTTTAAATATGTTTAGCATTCAATGTACTTGTTAGTTTCTTTATCAGTGGACCTTCGTCCTCTACTGATAGATTTAGTCTTAGTGAGAATGTACTTAGAAAACATTCAAGACTTAGACTTCTTTCTCAGATCACTTAGTCTTCAGTGGACTTCACTTCAGCGGACTTTATCTTCAGCAGACTTCATACTAAAATACACTCTAGTTATTACTAACTGTACTCCAGTTCTTAACACTTAGAACTGTTGAACTAAACATTAACTCTACTGAATAATTTACTTATAAAACACCTTAGGAGGGACATGTTGGCATCTAATCAAAACAAGTCTTATACATTTTCCCAACATATCCAAAAACATTAATTTTCTGCAAAATAAACACAAAATACCTTTCTCGACAAGTAAGCATATTTAATCAAATTAATGTAAATAATCACCCAAAATCCAATAAAATGAGTAAATAAATTGCATGAATTTCGAGCAATTATCACACTAATCAAAGACGATGACTGGAGAACACCCATTATCAAATATCTTCGCGATGGTGAAGTCCCGGGGGATCCTCAGGAAGCAGCCAAGACGATCAGGCGAGCAGCAAGGTTTACAATCATGGATGATCAACTCTGCAAGATAGACATTTCCCTTTCTTGACCCAGTTAGTAATACCTGTTGTGAAGATACATTCTTAACAAAACACAGGTTACATGAAAATTCAACACTGTATCCCTTATCACAGAATTGACTTATGGACAGAAGATTGTGCTTAAGTCCACTGACAAAGGATACATTGCTTACTCTTACTGAGCCAATACTTAAAGTACCATAACCTCTAGTGGCTCCTTGAGAGTTGTCACCAAAAGTGACTTGTGGACCTTCCTTCTCAACAAATTCTGTCAGGAGATCTTTGTTGCCAGTCATGTGTCTAGAACATCCACTGTCCAAGTACCAGACTGATGATATAAGAGCTTCTCCTTTGTTGAGGTCCACTGAGCCCTGCAATCACAGATCAAGCTTTAGGTACCCATTTGGTGTTGGGTCCTACAAGGTTAGCTGTACCTTTCGGAATCCAAATTTGCCTCACTGTTCTAATCACTTTAGATTGGCTAATTTGTCTTCCATAAACATCTACATAGATTGTTATCTCCCTAGGTGCCTTGGGAGTAAACTTTCTATGGGTGTCAGCCTTTGAAGGAACAGAAACCTTCTTCACATTCTTTCTCTTTGGCTTGGGTGCACCTGGTCTTGGTTTTTGTTTATAAAGGTATGAAGGACCTTTTCCTTTAGGCACAAAAGGACTAGGTCTTTCATATGAGTCATTCCTTGAGGACTGCTCATGCCTGGGTGTTCTCAGCTGAGGTTGCTTCATCTGTGAAGACCTCGGCTGATAGTACCTCTGCTGAGATCTAGTCTGATAAGTCACCTGAGCCTTTCCATTTGGTTTTGGCCTAGATTGACTTTTCTTTTGAGTGATCTCAGCTGGTCTTTTTCCTTTATCCACAGTCTGTGGTTGAAATGTCACAGACTTGACAAAAACTCTCTTTGTGCCACTTGAAGAAGCAACACTCAGAGGACCTTCTGAAGGTTTTGGAATAAAGCCTATCCCACACTTGTTATTTGGATTGGTTTGAAAATTTTGGATCTCCTCTATGGCAAGAGAGGGTTTGTTTAGAGCATCAATCCTTTTTAACAAAGTCTCTTCAGATTTTTGTAAGACATCAATTTTCAGGAGAGAATCCTTTATTTGGCTTACCAATTTTAAATTCTCTTCAGTTAACTTTGTCTTAGATTCATTAAGATCTTTTATCAGTTGATCTCTACCATTTCCTTGACTTCTGAGGATTTCCACCTCTTTTGTCAGTTCAATGGTAGATTTGACTGGGTTCAGATCTGCTTGATTCCCAGACTTAATTAACTTGGAGTTTTCACTCAAGAGTTGTTTGTTCTCATCTTGAAGACAGAGACTTGCTTCTTGCAACCTTGAGAAATCAATCATCAATTGTTCCAAGGCGGACTGAAGATTGAGTTCCTCAGTTGACTCTGAGCTTAGCTCAGGTGAGTGTTCTAGAGAAATGGATGGTTTAGATTGTACCTCTGGTTCTTCTCTTGCCATGAGGCACATGTCATCTTCACTGCTGTCAGAGAACAGTTCATCAGGTGACTCCAGGTTTTCATCAACATCCCCAGCCATCATGGCTTTCCTTTCTCCATATCTTCTGTCTCTTTTGGCTTGCCTTTCTCTTCTTTCTTTTGTGCTCAGTTGAGGACAGTCATATTGAAAGTGCCCAATCTTTTTGCACTGAAAACACCTGTTGGCATCATCATTCTTTTCCTCAGTGGACTCTCTAGTCTTTGATGATGATCCTTCAGCCTTGGTGTAATTCTTGTATTCCTTCTTCTTTTCTAGCTCAGATGAGCTTTTCTCTCCTTCTCTGGTAGTCTTTTGTGGATAACTTCCACCTTCCCTGTTATCCCTGTAAAATCTCTTATATTTGCCAAAGCGGCTGTTAAGTTGTTCAAACCTTCTAGCCATGAGGCTGAGTTCCTCCTGCATCTCAGCCTTGCTTTGAGACTTGCTTGCCTTTGTACTCTTCTGAGGCTTTGGGGATTTTGGCTCAGACTCCTTAGCTTTGAAGGCAACTCCCTTCTCAGCTGAGGTCTCATCAGGAGCCCTTTTCCTGTTCAGATCAAACTCATAAGCCTTAAGTTCAGAGAATACCTGTTGCATAGACATGTTGGATAGATCCTTGGTATTCTGCATCATTACAGAGTACACATCCCATCTTGAGGTTAGACCTCTCAGGATCTTTAAGGCAACTTCTCTTTTGGTGTAGACCTTTCCCAGAGAATTTATCTCATTCATGATGTCAGTGAACCTCCCATCAAGCTGGTCTATGGTCTCAGTGGATTCCATGGTGAACTGCTCATATTTTTGAACAGCTACTGAAAGCTTGTTCTCTTTTATCTTGTCAGTTCCTTCACACATGAGAGCCAGAGTGTCCCATAGTTCCTTTGCTGTCTTGCAGTGGATCACTCTTCCCATTACAGAATCTGGAATAGTGGTGTAGAGAATGTTCATGGCAATGAAGTTGAGGTTGTTTCTCCTCCTCTCATCTGCAGTGAAATTATCTTCATCTTTGGGCCATTCTTCTCTAGGATCTGCAATAGTTTCAGCTGTTGTTCTAGGGTTAGGTGTCATAAACACAAATGGACCTTTAGTAATAACCCTTAACATTTCATCATGCACACAGGCAAGATGAGCTCTCATTCTGATCTTCCAGAAATCATAGTTTTCCACTGAGAATTGTGGAAGCTTGTGATGAGACATATGGTTCAAGGGTTTAACTCCCATGTTGTTCTCTGCTGGTGGTGCAACCCTAGCTGTGTTGTCAGCCATATTATAAAAGCAAGTTTATCAAAAGATCAATTCAGGTGACCTTAATAAAATACCTTTAAGCACAAGGTATACTTAGAACAATGGTCTTTTGAACCACTGCTCTGATACCAATTGTTGGTCCCGAAACGAGTAAACAGGTGTATGGGGGGGGGGGGGGAATACACCTGTGATTACAAATTAAAACTTCTTTTAAAACTTATCAGGTAACTTAAGACAATAGCTCGTCAGTGGACTTGAGGTCTGCTGAGAGTTATTCTGTGAAAGCTTACTGAGATAATACCTCCACTGAAAGCACAAGACTTTCAGTTGAACTACTATCTAATTAGCTTTCAGATGCGGATTAGTGAGCCCTTTAGAAAACTCGTTTTACTTTGATAAACTTGAGATTAACACACACTTATGAAATAGCAGAATGTAAGTACACAAGATGTAAAGTGGTTCAGAGATAAATCTCCTACGTCCACTGGCCTGATCAAACAGGAGAATTCCTTTCACTTGGAATTCCTTGTGTTATAGTGCCAAGGTGCACTGATCAACTTCTCCTCTGGTAGGATGATTGATCACTAGGAAATTCCAGGTCCTAGTTCCCAAAACAAACCAGCTTTCAGACTGATACAACAATCAGCTTACTAACACCACTTAACACTAGCTCTCAACCTAAACACTGAGTAGGGTTTTGAGTAGGGTTTTGGTTCCAACTATTTTGAGATAATCCTTACAAGTTTTAGCTCAATGCTTAGGATTGGATTATCTCTTTCTAAGATTTGGATATAGCTTTAAGCTTGGTTACAGAAGGTTTGTTAGGCTCTCTACAATTGTGAAACACTTGGGAAACAATGATAATTTCGAGTGCTTCTGGATGATTATGAATGTAGAGATAGCTTTGATCTTGTGAGTTTCCCGTGCTTGTAAATGTGCACGTCCTTCTGTATTTATAGGCTTCCTTGAAAATCTTCCCGTTGGATTTGAATCTTCTCAAGTAAGTCTTCTTGTATCTGATTGGTTCAAACGGCTCTATTTGAAGCTTTAAGTCTTGTCAAGAAACGGCTGTAAAACCATGCTGTTCACCAACTTTCTGTAGATTGCTAGGTGAAAGACTTTTGGTACTTGTCAGGCTGGGGCAGGTCGCTGTCAGTAAAGTACACTGACGTGTCATCTTTTCATTGGACCTTAAGTCTGTATGCCCAGATTCTTGTCTTGCTTTAAGGTGGAACTCCTCTGAGAGAACCTTCTTATTCCTTCATTTATTGTAAGCTTCATTGAAATTCATTTTGCCTTGTTCCAACCGGATTAACTAACAGCTTTAAATATGTTTAGCATTCAATGTACTTGTTAGTTTCTTTATCAGTGGACCTTCGTCCTCTACTGATAGATTTAGTCTTAGTGAGAATGTACTTAGAAAACATTCAAGACTTAGACTTCTTTCTCAGATCACTTAGTCTTCAGTGGACTTCACTTCAGCGGACTTTATCTTCAGCAGACTTCATACTAAAATACACTCTAGTTATTACTAACTGTACTCCAGTTCTTAACACTTAGAACTGTTGAACTAAACATTAACTCTACTGAATAATTTACTTATAAAACACCTTAGGAGGGACATGTTGGCATCTAATCAAAACAAGTCTTATACATTTTCCCAACAATTTCCCCCTTTTTGATTATGCCGGAACCTATCTTATATCTTCTTCCAGATGAGGTTCTTCAGATGACATTCAAAGTTCACAGATTTTGTAAGTAAAAACATTCAAGTACATAAGCCTAAATGATAATGAGATATTATCTTGGGCAAACATCAGCAGAGTTCATTTCATTGAAAAATGATGAAGTACAAATTACATGAAGTCAACTCTAAAAAAGTTTCAAACTTAAACACACCTGGGACTTATAAACAAATGCCCAGCAAGAGATACAACTTTCTCAGATGGACTCAAAAAGAGGTTCAAGTCCATATTGCTTAAAGACTCTGATCTTCAGCTCATTCTTCCTCTCCATCATCTCCTTGGAATGTCCTCTGAGACCAAGATGCTCGCATAAGGACGTCCACTCTTCAGTGATCCTTTCTCTATCAACAGCTCCTGTTGCATCTTGAGGAGGCCAGTATGTGATTGGCTCAGGGGCCTTCAGAGCATGATCTGGGAAGGCATCATTCCAAGCATCACTGATCTCGGGATAGAGTTTGGGATAGGCATCAAACAACCATGAGTTGAAGACTTCTTGTGCATTGTCCTTTCCTAACTCTCCACTGACATAGAAGGAATATACAAAGTCCCTTTTTGCAGTCTCCCAAGCATCATTGAGCTTCTTAGGAACCCAGGCATCGTGGTGAGGGAATCTGTTCTGAGATGGTGTGATCTTGTCTTTCTTCAGTTTGGCAGCCCACTTAAGATAACCACTTCTGAACTTTTTAGAAGTAGTTTTGTCAAAAGTGGCTAACCTCTCCTGCTTCTTCCTCTCAGCCAGTTCTGCAATGGTTTCCATCTTCCCAACCACCTTATCTCTCCTCTCCTGCTGCTGGGCAGTTAACTTCCTTGTTCTTTCGTTCATTCCCCCAGCCTCTTTGATTAGCTCAGTGAGCTCCGTAACTCGAGTGGATGCAGACTTGGGAATTTCAGAGGATAAAGGATCAGGGTTAAGAATGGGAAGTACCTCAACTTCATCAGTAGAGGTTGTGGACTTAGCTGCCAACCTCCCTGAGGTTCTTGTCTTTTTAGCAACCTCTGCTGAGAGTACATCAGTTGCCTTTCTCTTGGCAGGTTCCCCCTTCTTTGCAGCTCTCTCTTCCTTCTCTTTCAGATGAGCTTCCTTGAACTTTGAGAGATCCACTGATGCAGTCTCCTTGCCCTTCTTTTCCTCAGCCAGCTTCTGGGCTTCAGCATCAACTTTCTTGATGGTGCTTTTGATTTGTTGACCTTTCTCGAACTCCGGGGTCTCAAAGATGATTTGCATTTTGTTCCTTGGATCAACCTTCAGTTTCTTAGAGGATATCAATCTTTCCCCCTTTCCGGCATTAATCATGCACTCAGCCACAGTGATGTTTAACTTCATCTGATCGTGAGCGATGGCCTTAAGTTCAGTCGAGCAGTGGTCAACTTCATCTTCCATTCTTTCCAGTGCAGCTCCAGCAGTTTGACCAAATTGCACAAATTGGGCCAGTTTCTCATTGATTAGCACATTGGTCTTCTCCTGAGTTGGGAAGTCCTCAACAGCCTTCTTGAGAACTTCACCAAGCTTGGCTCCGAGTTCTTCGTGCTTTGCCTCGAACTCCTGCATCTTTTGGTTCCACAACCCTTCAACCTTTCCAACAAGGTCGGCTGAGAAAGCTTCAACAGAAGACTTTAGGTTGTTGGACACGTTCTCCACTGAGTCCTTCAGGAATTGAGTTCTGGCTTCCTCCTCCTTCTTCTCCAGATCTTTCAGAGCCTCAATGACTAGCACACTTAGTCCCTCAACTACATCAATTACCATCTGCTGTGAGTCTTCAACTTTCAGTGTGAGATTTTGAAGTGATGTAGTTGTGGACTCCATGAGTTCGTCAATGTGGTCTGAGAGTATGATCATTTCGTCTACCTCATCTTGTACAATTTCTTGAACATCTCTCAGCTGAGTTTCAAGAGCAGGGAGCCTTTCTTCTTGAAGTTTGAGCACTTCATCCTTCAGGGGAGTTAGGTTGACCTGGACTGAGGGGATCTCATCAGTTTGAGTACCTGCATTTAAGACAGTGTTAGATCTTGCTCCCTCAATCTCACCACCTAAGTCACCTGTAACTTCTACCTCCATTGGAACTCCCTCCTCCTCACTCAGCTTACTTCTCTCATCACTCTCTTTTTCAACTATTTGTTTTTCAGCCAATTCACCCTTTATAGGGATGATTGCTTTTATTTGGCCACTCACAATTCTAGTGATTTCAACATCCTTTTCAGCACCCTCAACTTTTTCTTTCTCTTTTTCAACTCCTTCTATTCCAGTCACCTCAGTTGACTCTGAAGCCACCACTGAGGGCTGTTGTGGGAGAATCTCAGTAGACACCTCTACTGGACTCTCCTGTGGCAAATTTTGAGCCTCAGTATCCCTTGCCTTGGATACATCCTTGGCTACCTCACCATCACCTTGCCTTGGTGAGGTCCCTCCTCCTTGTACATTTTCCACATTCTCCTCCTCTTTCTCCTTCACCTCCTCTCCTTCAGCTACCAATTCAGCTGATTTCTCTTGCTCACCACCATCAGCTTTCTCCACCTCAGTTGCCTTCTTAGCCTCAGCCATCTTCTCCATCACCAGACTCTCAAAAATTTTCTCATCACAGAGAAGTCTGGATTTAGTCATCCCTGCAAACTGCAACACCTCCACCTCCTCCTTCTTCCAATCATCAGCATTGCTGCCTCTGACTGCCAGTAGAATTTCTCCTAGCCTCCTATCTTTGAGCTGGACAAGGAGTCTCAGTCTCAAGAATAATGCTTTCAGGGTTGGGTACCCATCAAGCTCAGGGTACTTAGACTCCAAAGAGTAAGCAACCTCATCCTTAAGGGTGTCTAAGAATGAGTACTCTTCTTCATCGTCTGAAGGAAGGGAAGGGGTAGGGGATCTGATATCAGTTGGCTTTTCTGGGATAGACTCCAGTTGAGTTGGATGTATTTCAGAAGGGTTTGGTTCAGATGAGGTTTGAGCTTGGGTATCAGGTGAGGTTGGGTTTTGGTCAGTGGGGGTTGATGATGTGGGTTCAGATGGGGTTGTTTCAGTAGGGGTGGAGATGGGTTCAGTGGGGTTTGTTTGGGATCCACTTTTAGGCTGTTGAGAGCCTTCAGTGGGGGGTTTGAGGGTGAGTTATTTTGGAGATGCGTTTGGTTTTGGCGGCAGGGGTGCGAGGTTTAGTGGTTTTAGGTTTAATAGGGGTAGGAGCAGGAACATCTGAGTCAGACTCAGTTGAGATAGTGTTGGGAGAAGAGGTTGGGTTACCTGATGAAGACTCATCAGTAGAGTCTGTGACTCTGACTTTCTTCGAAGCAGCCTCCTTCTCTGCTTCAGAAGACCTCTTCTTCTCCTTCCTTGAGGCCTTCTCTGCCACAACCTCCTTATGTTGAGCCATTTTGTCACTCAACTTTACCAATCTCCTTTTCAGCTTTGTTTTCTTTCCCTCAGCAGGGGTATCTTCTTCCTCCTCAATTGCCTCTGGGCTTTCCACAGCAGGCTTAATCATCCTTGCCTCCAGAGTCTTTCCAGACTTGAATAAGATCTTTAGATTGCTCCATTTCCTATCAGGGATCCAATCCACTCCCAGATCTACATTTTCTATCAAGTAAGAGATATTTGTTGCATAGTTTAGCTTACTTGATAGTTGAGGAGATTTGTCAGGTTGAAACTTTGAGTGCTCCTTATTCAAGGTCCTCAGAAAGAACTGCTGCCAGTTGTATGGCTTTTCCTTGCTCTCAACTATCGCCTTCATCAGCCCGAGCTTTGGCTTGCTCACTTGCTCAGTACTCCCTTGGTTTCCCAAGATACATTTACTCACAACTTCACAGAGAACATTGTAAACTGGCAGGAGTTCACTTCTGTTCATTGTTGGAGTGTATGGTACCTTCCTTTGCATTATGGTTTTGACCCATTCTTCCTCTTTCTCCACAATGCACGTGTCTGGATTGGGACCTTCAGAAGGAAGATCAAAAAGCTCCTTCAGAACTTCTCCGCTCACTCGAATCTCCTTCTTTATCTTTTGGTGCTCTGTGACCTCCATGTCATCTCTCATAACTTTCTTCTTCCTTTGTAAGATCAGATGAGACTTGATCCTTGTATCTGAGTTGGAGACATTGTTGTAGAATTCAAGAACCTGTCTGTCAAAACAGTTCTCTGGATGAACGGATAGAAATTTCTCTAACCCAGCACTTTTTATCATATCAAGGGCTTCTTTGATGTGAGCATACTCGGGTCTGGACTCAATTTCTGGGTTATTAAAAACCACGATGGGTTCATACCAGAAGTTATCTTTATGGGTAAGGAAACTAAGATTTAACTTTGCCATTTGAATAAGAGGGTTTGAGAGAAACGATTTGCAGAGAGTTGAGAAAAGAAGTAAGTGTTTGCTTTGGAAGTGTATTCGAAAAGGTTTACAAATGATCGTTTGGAGTTTTTATATGAGTAATGAATGGTGAGATCGAACAAAGAGATCAACGCCTGAGATTGATCGTGTTTGAGATCGTGGATAGTTGCAAGGTTTAGTGGGGGGGGGGGGGTTTAAGAAATCTTGACGGTTAGAAAAGAACCACCTAATATGAATGGTATGGATTTAAAAAGTTGGTAGTCGGAAGGTCACATCATCCGGCTTTTAGGGCGCGTGAGATAGGTAATTGAAAAAGCATGTCTGACTTGTACCACACGCATTAAATGCTTGCCATACCAGAATCTCTTCGGAACAGTGGAAAGAGATTTAATTTTTCAGAAAGCACTCATTAGTAAATATATTGAAACCAATTAAAAAATATATAAAACTAAGAGGCTTTAGCTTTGAAAATAACATAAGTATAAACTTGACCTCCACTGAGGTTCGACCTCGTCTGATATTAAGGCCTCTTCTGAGTATGAATCTCCACTGAGTTGAAGGTAACTCTACTGAGATTCAATCCTTTCTTTACTCTCCTGGATCTAGGAGTCCAAGCTCCACTGACAATTCTTGAAACCTTGCTTCAGCCAAAGGTTTAGTGAAGATATCTGCCTTCTGCTTGTCAGTGTGGATTTTAAGCATTTTGATGTCCTTCTTCTCCACATGATCTCTGATGAAGTGATGCCTTATATCCACATGTTTGCATCTTGTGTGGAGAACTGGATTTTCTGAAATAGCAATTGCACTATTGTTGTCACAGAAAATAGGGACTTCATTGGCAAAGATGTTGTAATCTCTCAGTTGTTGTCTTAGCCAAAGAATTTGAGCACAACAACTTCCAGCTGCCATATACTCAGCTTCAGTAGTGCTTGTGGCTACTGAATTTTGTTTCTTGGAAAACCAAGAAATCAGTTTACTTCCCAAGAATTGACAAGTGCCTGAGGTTGATTTTCTATCAATTCTGCATCCTCCATAGTCAGCATCTGAGTATCCTGTGAGTTCTAGATTGTCATCTGAGGGATACCACAATCCCATATTCACAGTACCCTTAAGATATTTTAGAATTCTCTTGGCAGCTTCCAGGTGACTTTTCTTGGGGTTGGCTTGATATCTTGCACAAATCCCAACTGCAAAAGTGATATCAGGCCTGCTTGCTGTGAGATACAGTAGAGATCCAATAATGGCTCGGTAGGAAGTCTGGTCTACTGATTCTCCATCCTCATCTGGTTCCATTTTGGTGTTGGTGTTGAGTGGAACTCTTGCAACCTTGCTGGTCTGGCATCCAAACTTGTTGATCAGCTCCCTTGTGTATTTGGCTTGGTTGATGAAGATTCCTTCAGTGGACTGCTTGACTTGAAGTCCTAGGAAGAAATTCATTTCTCCCATCATAGACATCTCAAACTTTCCCTTCATCAGTTGAGAAAATTTCTCACAGAGGACTTGGTTAGGACATCCAAAAATGATATCATCCACATAAATTTGAACCAGCAATGTGTCCTCTCCTTTTGTGATTCTGAAAAGTGTTCTATCAACTCTCTCTTTGATAAAACCATGATCCAAAAGGAATTGTGACAAAGTATCATACCAAGCTCTTGGAGCCTGTTTCAGTCCATATAGAGCTTTCCTCAGTCTATATACTTTGTGACTTTCTTCAAAACCTGGGGGTTGCTCCACATAGACCTCTTCATTGAGTACTCCATTCAAGAAGGCACTTTTAACATCCATCTGGTACACCTTGAATTTCTTGTGAGCAGCATATGCAAGAAATAACCTTATTGCCTCCAATCTGGCTACTGGAGCAAATGTTTCATCATAGTCAAATCCTTCAACTTGAGAGTAGCCCTTTGCAACTAGCCTGGCCTTGTTTCTGACTATGATATCATTCTCATCCTTCTTGTTCTTGAATACCCACTTGGTTCCTATCACATTGCAGTGATATGGTCTGTCCACCAACTCCCATACTTGATTCCTTGTGAACTGGTTGAGCTCTTCTTGCATGGCAATAATCCAGTTGGAATCTTGAAGTGCTTCTGCTATGGAGCTTGGTTCCTGGTTTGATAAGAAACAACAAAACAAAGCACTTTCACTATGAAAACTTCTAGTTTTGACTCCTGAGGTAGGATCACCTAGGATTTGCTCAACAGGGTGATCTGAGAGCCAAGTTCTCCTAGGCTGATGCCCTTCAGTAGAGTTTAACTCTTCTGAAGTTGAGTCACTAGATATTGGAATAAAATCGAATTCAGGAAATAAGACAGAGGGTTGAAGTCCTGAGTCATCATTCAAGGTATTTTCATTCTCAATGGTAATTTCATTGGTTCCCCCTTGAATGATAGTTTCAGTGAATGTCTCAGCTGTGACCACATCTTCATTGACATTGGTTACCTCTTGAACTGGGATGGTGTTCATCAGTTCAGTTACATCTTCAGGAGGGCTCTCAGGTGAGCTTTGAGGAGTGGTCTTATTTTGAGTGTCCTCTTTGAATTGTTGATCATTGAGGTTGTCCCAAGTTGGGATGAATGTATCAACACAATTCTCAGGATATCCTTTTGATTTGATACTCAGTCTAGTTAGCCTTTTGCTTATCACATCCTCATTCTCCTTACTTCTGGACTCAAAGGTAGACTCATCAAATACCACATGAGGTGTTTCTTCCACAACAAGAGTTCTACAGTTGTAAACTCTGAAAGCTCTACTGATTTGGGAATATCCTAAGAAAATTCCTTCATCAGCTTTGCTATCAAAAGCTTTCAGTTGAGTTTTCCCATTGTTGTGAATGAAACACTTGCAACCAAAAATATGAAAGTAAGATACCTGTGGCTTTCTGCCATTCCATAACTCATATGGAGTTTTTCCTTGATGTTTGGTTACCATGGATCTGTTTTGAGTGTGGCAGGCAGTATTAATAGCTTCAGCCCAGAATCTTTTAGGAACCTGAGCTTCAGCTAACATTGTCCTTGCTGCCTCCTTGAGAGTCCTATTTCTTCTTTCAGCTACTCCATTTTGTTGTGGAGTTCTTGCAGCTGATGTCTCATGAAAAAAACCTAATTCTTTGCAATAATCAGATATAATAGAATTTATGAATTCAGTGCCCTTATCTGATCTTATCTTTACAATGTTCAGGCTCTTTTCATTGCTAACTTTCTTCAGGAGCTCTGGCAGTCTCAGTTGAGTCTCCTTTTTGCTTGCAAAGAATATCACCCATGTGTACCTGGAGAAGTCATCTACAACAACAAGTGTATATTTTCTCCCATTGATACTTACAGGGGTTACTGGACCAAAAAGATCCATATGTAATAGTTGAAGTACTCTATCAGTAGAGGTTGCTACTTTGCTTTTGAAAGATGCCTTTACTTGCTTCCCCTCCTGACAGGCTTTACAGATATGTTCTTTGTTGTAAACTTCATTTGGCATTCCTTCTACCAGTCCATGTCTTGCTATCCTGTTCATCATCTTGAAGTTCAGATGACTTAGCCTTTTATGCCATAACCAATTTGTGTCAGTTGAGCTCTTAGCTATAAGACATGCATTTGGTGTGCAAGACTTCCAATCTGCAAGATAGACATTTCCCTTTCTTGACCCAGTTAGTAATACCTGTTGTGAAGATACATTCTTAACAAAACACAGGTTACATGAAAATTCAACACTGTATCCCTTATCACAGAATTGACTTATGGACAGAAGATTGTGCTTAAGTCCACTGACAAAGGATACATTGCTTACTCTTACTGAGCCAATACTTAAAGTACCATAACCTCTAGTGGCTCCTTGAGAGTTGTCACCAAAAGTGACTTGTGGACCTTCCTTCTCAACAAATTCTGTCAGGAGATCTTTGTTGCCAGTCATGTGTCTAGAACATCCACTGTCCAAGTACCAGACTGATGATATAAGAGCTTCTCCTTTGTTGAGGTCCACTGAGCCCTGCAATCACAGATCAAGCTTTAGGTACCCATTTGGTGTTGGGTCCTACAAGGTTAGCTGTACCTTTCGGAATCCAAATTTGCCTCACTGTTCTAATCACTTTAGATTGGCTAATTTGTCTTCCATAAACATCTACATAGATTGTTATCTCCCTAGGTGCCTTGGGAGTAAACTTTCTATGGGTGTCAGCCTTTGAAGGAACAGGAACCTTCTTCACATTCTTTCTCTTTGGCTTGGGTGCACCTGGTCTTGGTTTTTGTTTATAAAGGTATGAAGGACCTTTTCCTTTAGGCACAAAAGGACTAGGTCTTTCATATGAGTCATTCCTTGAGGACTGCTCATGCCTGGGTGTTCTCAGCTGAGGTTGCTTCATCTGTGAAGACCTCGGCTGATAGTACCTCTGCTGAGATCTAGTCTGATAAGTCACCTGAGCCTTTCCATTTGGTTTTGGCCTAGATTGACTTTTCTTTTGAGTGATCTCAGCTGGTCTTTTTCCTTTATCCACAGTCTGTGGTTGAAATGTCACAGACTTGACAAAAACTCTCTTTGTGCCACTTGAAGAAGCAACACTCAGAGGACCTTCTGAAGGTTTTGGAATAAAGCCTATCCCACACTTGTTATTTGGATTGGTTTGAAAATTTTGGATCTCCTCTATGGCAAGAGAGGGTTTGTTTAGAGCATCAATCCTTTTTAACAAAGTCTCTTCAGATTTTTGTAAGACATCAATTTTCAGGAGAGAATCCTTTATTTGGCTTACCAATTTTAAATTCTCTTCAGTTAACTTTGTCTTAGATTCATTAAGATCTTTTATCAGTTGATCTCTACCATTTCCTTGACTTCTGAGGATTTCCACCTCTTTTGTCAGTTCAATGGTAGATTTGACTGGGTTCAGATCTGCTTGATTCCCAGACTTAATTAACTTGGAGTTTTCACTCAAGAGTTGTTTGTTCTCATCTTGAAGACAGAGACTTGCTTCTTGCAACCTTGAGAAATCAATCATCAATTGTTCCAAGGCGGACTGAAGATTGAGTTCCTCAGTTGACTCTGAGCTTAGCTCAGGTGAGTGTTCTAGAGAAATGGATGGTTTAGATTGTACCTCTGGTTCTTCTCTTGCCATGAGGCACATGTCATCTTCACTGCTGTCAGAGAACAGTTCATCAGGTGACTCCAGGTTTTCATCAACATCCCCAGCCATCATGGCTTTCCTTTCTCCATATCTTCTGTCTCTTTTGGCTTGCCTTTCTCTTCTTTCTTTTGTGCTCAGTTGAGGACAGTCATATTGAAAGTGCCCAATCTTTTTGCACTGAAAACACCTGTTGGCATCATCATTCTTTTCCTCAGTGGACTCTCTAGTCTTTGATGATGATCCTTCAGCCTTGGTGTAATTCTTGTATTCCTTCTTCTTTTCTAGCTCAGATGAGCTTTTCTCTCCTTCTCTGGTAGTCTTTTGTGGATAACTTCCACCTTCCCTGTTATCCCTGTAAAATCTCTTATATTTGCCAAAGCGGCTGTTAAGTTGTTCAAACCTTCTAGCCATGAGGCTGAGTTCCTCCTGCATCTCAGCCTTGCTTTGAGACTTGCTTGCCTTTGTACTCTTCTGAGGCTTTGGGGATTTTGGCTCAGACTCCTTAGCTTTGAAGGCAACTCCCTTCTCAGCTGAGGTCTCATCAGGAGCCCTTTTCCTGTTCAGATCAAACTCATAAGCCTTAAGTTCAGAGAATACCTGTTGCATAGACATGCTGGATAGATCCTTGGTATTCTGCATCATTACAGAGTACACATCCCATCTTGAGGTTAGACCTCTCAGGATCTTTAAGGCAACTTCTCTTTTGGTGTAGACCTTTCCCAGAGAATTTATCTCATTCATGATGTCAGTGAACCTCCCATCAAGCTGGTCTATGGTCTCAGTGGATTCCATGGTGAACTGCTCATATTTTTGAACAGCTACTGAAAGCTTGTTCTCTTTTATCTTGTCAGTTCCTTCACACATGAGAGCCAGAGTGTCCCATAGTTCCTTTGCTGTCTTGCAGTGGATCACTCTTCCCATTACAGAATCTGGAATAGTGGTGTAGAGAATGTTCATGGCAATGAAGTTGAGGTTGTTTCTCCTCCTCTCATCTGCAGTGAAATTATCTTCATCTTTGGGCCATTCTTCTCTAGGATCTGCAATAGTTTCAGCTGTTGTTCTAGGGTTAGGTGTCATAAACACAAATGGACCTTTAGTAATAACCCTTAACATTTCATCATGCACACAGGCAAGATGAGCTCTCATTCTGATCTTCCAGAAATCATAGTTTTCCACTGAGAATTGTGGAAGCTTGTGATGAGACATATGGTTCAAGGGTTTAACTCCCATGTTGTTCTCTGCTGGTGGTGCAACCCTAGCTGTGTTGTCAGCCATATTATAAAAGCAAGTTTATCAAAAGATCAATTCAGGTGACCTTAATAAAATACCTTTAAGCACAAGGTATACTTAGAACAATGGTCTTTTGAACCACTGCTCTGATACCAATTGTTGGTCCCGAAACGAGTAAACAGGTGTATGGGGGGGGGGAATACACCTGTGATTACAAATTAAAACTTCTTTTAAAACTTATCAGGTAACTTAAGACAATAGCTCGTCAGTGGACTTGAGGTCTGCTGAGAGTTATTCTGTGAAAGCTTACTGAGATAATACCTCCACTGAAAGCACAAGACTTTCAGTTGAACTACTATCTAATTAGCTTTCAGATGCGGATTAGTGAGCCCTTTAGAAAACTCGTTTTACTTTGATAAACTTGAGATTAACACACACTTATGAAATAGCAGAATGTAAGTACACAAGATGTAAAGTGGTTCAGAGATAAATCTCCTACGTCCACTGGCCTGATCAAACAGGAGAATTCCTTTCACTTGGAATTCCTTGTGTTATAGTGCCAAGGTGCACTGATCAACTTCTCCTCTGGTAGGATGATTGATCACTAGGAAATTCCAGGTCCTAGTTCCCAAAACAAACCAGCTTTCAGACTGATACAACAATCAGCTTACTAACACCACTTAACACTAGCTCTCAACCTAAACACTGAGTAGGGTTTTGAGTAGGGTTTTGGTTCCAACTATTTTGAGATAATCCTTACAAGTTTTAGCTCAATGCTTAGGATTGGATTATCTCTTTCTAAGATTTGGATATAGCTTTAAGCTTGGTTACAGAAGGTTTGTTAGGCTCTCTACAATTGTGAAACACTTGGGAAACAATGATAATTTCGAGTGCTTCTGGATGATTATGAATGTAGAGATAGCTTTGATCTTGTGAGTTTCCCGTGCTTGTAAATGTGCACGTCCTTCTGTATTTATAGGCTTCCTTGAAAATCTTCCCGTTGGATTTGAATCTTCTCAAGTAAGTCTTCTTGTATCTGATTGGTTCAAACGGCTCTATTTGAAGCTTTAAGTCTTGTCAAGAAACGGCTGCAAAACCATGCTGTTCACCAACTTTCTGTAGATTGCTAGGTGAAAGACTTTTGGTACTTGTCAGGCTGGGGCAGGTCGCTGTCAGTAAAGTACACTGACGTGTCATCTTTTCATTGGACCTTAAGTCTGTATGCCCAGATTCTTGTCTTGCTTTAAGGTGGAACTCCTCTGAGAGAACCTTCTTATTCCTTCATTTATTGTAAGCTTCATTGAAATTCATTTTGCCTTGTTCCAACCGGATTAACTAACAGCTTTAAATATGTTTAGCATTCAATGTACTTGTTAGTTTCTTTATCAGTGGACCTTCGTCCTCTACTGATAGATTTAGTCTTAGTGAGAATGTACTTAGAAAACATTCAAGACTTAGACTTCTTTCTCAGATCACTTAGTCTTCAGTGGACTTCACTTCAGCGGACTTTATCTTCAGCAGACTTCATACTAAAATACACTCTAGTTATTACTAACTGTACTCCAGTTCTTAACACTTAGAACTGTTGAACTAAACATTAACTCTACTGAATAATTTACTTATAAAACACCTTAGGAGGGACATGTTGGCATCTAATCAAAACAAGTCTTATACATTTTCCCAACAATTTCCCCCTTTTTGATTATGCCGGAACCTATCTTATATCTTCTTCCAGATGAGGTTCTTCAGATGACATTCAAAGTTCACAGATTTTGTAAGTAAAAACATTCAAGTACATAAGCCTAAATGATAATGAGATATTATCTTGGGCAAACATCAGCAGAGTTCATTTCATTGAAAAATGATGAAGTACAAATTACATGAAGTCAACTCTAAAAAAGTTTCAAACTTAAACACACCTGGGACTTATAAACAAATGCCCAGCAAGAGATACAACTTTCTCAGATGGACTCAAAAAGAGGTTCAAGTCCATATTGCTTAAAGACTCTGATCTTCAGCTCATTCTTCCTCTCCATCATCTCCTTGGAATGTCCTCTGAGACCAAGATGCTCGCATAAGGACGTCCACTCTTCAGTGATCCTTTCTCTATCAACAGCTCCTGTTGTATCTTGAGGAGGCCAGTATGTGATTGGCTCAGGGGCCTTCAGAGCATGATCTGGGAAGGCATCATTCCAAGCATCACTGATCTCGGGATAGAGTTTGGGATAGGCATCAAACAACCATGAGTTGAAGACTTCTTGTGCATTGTCCTTTCCTAACTCTCCACTGACATAGAAGGAATATACAAAGTCCCTTTTTGCAGTCTCCCAAGCATCATTGAGCTTCTTAGGAACCCAGGCATCGTGGTGAGGGAATCTGTTCTGAGATGGTGTGATCTTGTCTTTCTTCAGTTTGGCAGCCCACTTAAGATAACCACTTCTGAACTTTTTAGAAGTAGTTTTGTCAAAAGTGGCTAACCTCTCCTGCTTCTTCCTCTCAGCCAGTTCTGCAATGGTTTCCATCTTCCCAACCACCTTATCTCTCCTCTCCTGCTGCTGGGCAGTTAACTTCCTTGTTCTTTCGTTCATTCCCCCAGCCTCTTTGATTAGCTCAGTGAGCTCCGTAACTCGAGTGGATGCAGACTTGGGAATTTCAGAGGATAAAGGATCAGGGTTAAGAATGGGAAGTACCTCAACTTCATCAGTAGAGGTTGTGGACTTAGCTGCCAACCTCCCTGAGGTTCTTGTCTTTTTAGCAACCTCTGCTGAGAGTACATCAGTTGCCTTTCTCTTGGCAGGTTCCCCCTTCTTTGCAGCTCTCTCTTCCTTCTCTTTCAGATGAGCTTCCTTGAACTTTGAGAGATCCACTGATGCAGTCTCCTTGCCCTTCTTTTCCTCAGCCAGCTTCTGGGCTTCAGCATCAACTTTCTTGATGGTGCTTTTGATTTGTTGACCTTTCTCGAACTCCGGGGTCTCAAAGATGATTTGCATTTTGTTCCTTGGATCAACCTTCAGTTTCTTAGAGGATATCAATCTTTCCCCCTTTCCGGCATTAATCATGCACTCAGCCACAGTGATGTTTAACTTCATCTGATCGTGAGCGATGGCCTTAAGTTCAGTCGAGCAGTGGTCAACTTCATCTTCCATTCTTTCCAGTGCAGCTCCAGCAGTTTGACCAAATTGCACAAATTGGGCCAGTTTCTCATTGATTAGCACATTGGTCTTCTCCTGAGTTGGGAAGTCCTCAACAGCCTTCTTGAGAACTTCACCAAGCTTGGCTCCGAGTTCTTCGTGCTTTGCCTCGAACTCCTGCATCTTTTGGTTCCACAACCCTTCAACCTTTCCAACAAGGTCGGCTGAGAAAGCTTCAACAGAAGACTTTAGGTTGTTGGACACGTTCTCCACTGAGTCCTTCAGGAATTGAGTTCTGGCTTCCTCCTCCTTCTTCTCCAGATCTTTCAGAGCCTCAATGACTAGCACACTTAGTCCCTCAACTACATCAATTACCATCTGCTGTGAGTCTTCAACTTTCAGTGTGAGATTTTGAAGTGATGTAGTTGTGGACTCCATGAGTTCGTCAATGTGGTCTGAGAGTATGATCATTTCGTCTACCTCATCTTGTACAATTTCTTGAACATCTCTCAGCTGAGTTTCAAGAGCAGGGAGCCTTTCTTCTTGAAGTTTGAGCACTTCATCCTTCAGGGGAGTTAGGTTGACCTGGACTGAGGGGATCTCATCAGTTTGAGTACCTGCATTTAAGACAGTGTTAGATCTTGCTCCCTCAATCTCACCACCTAAGTCACCTGTAACTTCTACCTCCATTGGAACTCCCTCCTCCTCACTCAGCTTACTTCTCTCATCACTCTCTTTTTCAACTATTTGTTTTTCAGCCAATTCACCCTTTATAGGGATGATTGCTTTTATTTGGCCACTCACAATTCTAGTGATTTCAACATCCTTTTCAGCACCCTCAACTTTTTCTTTCTCTTTTTCAACTCCTTCTATTCCAGTCACCTCAGTTGACTCTGAAGCCACCACTGAGGGCTGTTGTGGGAGAATCTCAGTAGACACCTCTACTGGACTCTCCTGTGGCAAATTTTGAGCCTCAGTATCCCTTGCCTTGGATACATCCTTGGCTACCTCACCATCACCTTGCCTTGGTGAGGTCCCTCCTCCTTGTACATTTTCCACATTCTCCTCCTCTTTCTCCTTCACCTCCTCTCCTTCAGCTACCAATTCAGCTGATTTCTCTTGCTCACCACCATCAGCTTTCTCCACCTCAGTTGCCTTCTTAGCCTCAGCCATCTTCTCCATCACCAGACTCTCAAAAATTTTCTCATCACAGAGAAGTCTGGATTTAGTCATCCCTGCAAACTGCAACACCTCCACCTCCTCCTTCTTCCAATCATCAGCATTGCTGCCTCTGACTGCCAGTAGAATTTCTCCTAGCCTCCTATCTTTGAGCTGGACAAGGAGTCTCAGTCTCAAGAATAATGCTTTCAGGGTTGGGTACCCATCAAGCTCAGGGTACTTAGACTCCAAAGAGTAAGCAACCTCATCCTTAAGGGTGTCTAAGAATGAGTACTCTTCTTCATCGTCTGAAGGAAGGGAAGGGGTAGGGGATCTGATATCAGTTGGCTTTTCTGGGATAGACTCCAGTTGAGTTGGATGTATTTCAGAAGGGTTTGGTTCAGATGAGGTTTGAGCTTGGGTATCAGGTGAGGTTGGGTTTTGGTCAGTGGGGGTTGATGATGTGGGTTCAGATGGGGTTGTTTCAGTAGGGGTGGAGATGGGTTCAGTGGGGTTTGTTTGGGATCCACTTTTAGGCTGTTGAGAGCCTTCAGTGGGGGGTTTGAGGGTGAGTTATTTTGGAGATGCGTTTGGTTTTGGCGGCAGGGGTGCGAGGTTTAGTGGTTTTAGGTTTAATAGGGGTAGGAGCAGGAACATCTGAGTCAGACTCAGTTGAGATAGTGTTGGGAGAAGAGGTTGGGTTACCTGATGAAGACTCATCAGTAGAGTCTGTGACTCTGACTTTCTTCGAAGCAGCCTCCTTCTCTGCTTCAGAAGACCTCTTCTTCTCCTTCCTTGAGGCCTTCTCTGCCACAACCTCCTTATGTTGAGCCATTTTGTCACTCAACTTTACCAATCTCCTTTTCAGCTTTGTTTTCTTTCCCTCAGCAGGGGTATCTTCTTCCTCCTCAATTGCCTCTGGGCTTTCCACAGCAGGCTTAATCATCCTTGCCTCCAGAGTCTTTCCAGACTTGAATAAGATCTTTAGATTGCTCCATTTCCTATCAGGGATCCAATCCACTCCCAGATCTACATTTTCTATCAAGTAAGAGATATTTGTTGCATAGTTTAGCTTACTTGATAGTTGAGGAGATTTGTCAGGTTGAAACTTTGAGTGCTCCTTATTCAAGGTCCTCAGAAAGAACTGCTGCCAGTTGTATGGCTTTTCCTTGCTCTCAACTATCGCCTTCATCAGCCTGAGCTTTGGCTTGCTCACTTGCTCAGTACTCCCTTGGTTTCCCAAGATACATTTACTCACAACTTCACAGAGAACATTGTAAACTGGCAGGAGTTCACTTCTGTTCATTGTTGGAGTGTATGGTACCTTCCTTTGCATTATGGTTTTGACCCATTCTTCCTCTTTCTCCACAATGCACGTGTCTGGATTGGGACCTTCAGAAGGAAGATCAAAAAGCTCCTTCAGAACTTCTCCGCTCACTCGAATCTCCTTCTTTATCTTTTGGTGCTCTGTGACCTCCATGTCATCTCTCATAACTTTCTTCTTCCTTTGTAAGATCAGATGAGACTTGATCCTTGTATCTGAGTTGGAGACATTGTTGTAGAATTCAAGAACCTGTCTGTCAAAACAGTTCTCTGGATGAACGGATAGAAATTTCTCTAACCCAGCACTTTTTATCATATCAAGGGCTTCTTTGATGTGAGCATACTCGGGTCTGGACTCAATTTCTGGGTTATTAAAAACCACGATGGGTTCATACCAGAAGTTATCTTTATGGGTAAGGAAACTAAGATTTAACTTTGCCATTTGAATAAGAGGGTTTGAGAGAAACGATTTGCAGAGAGTTGAGAAAAGAAGTAAGTGTTTGCTTTGGAAGTGTATTCGAAAAGGTTTACAAATGATCGTTTGGAGTTTTTATATGAGTAATGAATGGTGAGATCGAACAAAGAGATCAACGCCTGAGATTGATCGTGTTTGAGATCGTGGATAGTTGCAAGGTTTAGTGGGGGGGGGTTTAAGAAATCTTGACGGTTAGAAAAGAACCACCTAATATGAATGGTATGGATTTAAAAAGTTGGTAGCCGGAAGGTCACATCATCCGGCTTTTAGGGCGCGTGAGATAGGTAATTGAAAAAGCATGTCTGACTTGTACCACACGCATTAAATGCTTGCCATACCAGAATCTCTTCGGAACAGTGGAAAGAGATTTAATTTTTCAGAAAGCACTCATTAGTAAATATATTGAAACCAATTAAAAAATATATAAAACTAAGAGGCTTTAGCTTTGAAAATAACATAAGTATAAACTTGACCTCCACTGAGGTTCGACCTCGTCTGATATTAAGGCCTCTTCTGAGTATGAATCTCCACTGAGTTGAAGGTAACTCTACTGAGATTCAATCCTTTCTTTACTCTCCTGGATCTAGGAGTCCAAGCTCCACTGACAATTCTTGAAACCTTGCTTCAGCCAAAGGTTTAGTGAAGATATCTGCCTTCTGCTTGTCAGTGTGGATTTTAAGCATTTTGATGTCCTTCTTCTCCACATGATCTCTGATGAAGTGATGCCTTATATCCACATGTTTGCATCTTGTGTGGAGAACTGGATTTTCTGAAATAGCAATTGCACTATTGTTGTCACAGAAAATAGGGACTTCATTGGCAAAGATGTTGTAATCTCTCAGTTGTTGTCTTAGCCAAAGAATTTGAGCACAACAACTTCCAGCTGCCATATACTCAGCTTCAGTAGTGCTTGTGGCTACTGAATTTTGTTTCTTGGAAAACCAAGAAATCAGTTTACTTCCCAAGAATTGACAAGTGCCTGAGGTTGATTTTCTATCAATTCTGCATCCTCCATAGTCAGCATCTGAGTATCCTGTGAGTTCTAGATTGTCATCTGAGGGATACCACAATCCCATATTCACAGTACCCTTAAGATATTTTAGAATTCTCTTGGCAGCTTCCAGGTGACTTTTCTTGGGGTTGGCTTGATATCTTGCACAAATCCCAACTGCAAAAGTGATATCAGGCCTGCTTGCTGTGAGATACAGTAGAGATCCAATAATGGCTCGGTAGGAAGTCTGGTCTACTGATTCTCCATCCTCATCTGGTTCCATTTTGGTGTTGGTGTTGAGTGGAACTCTTGCAACCTTGCTGGTCTGGCATCCAAACTTGTTGATCAGCTCCCTTGTGTATTTGGCTTGGTTGATGAAGATTCCTTCAGTGGACTGCTTGACTTGAAGTCCTAGGAAGAAATTCATTTCTCCCATCATAGACATCTCAAACTTTCCCTTCATCAGTTGAGAAAATTTCTCACAGAGGACTTGGTTAGGACATCCAAAAATGATATCATCCACATAAATTTGAACCAGCAATGTGTCCTCTCCTTTTGTGATTCTGAAAAGTGTTCTATCAACTCTCTCTTTGATAAAACCATGATCCAAAAGGAATTGTGACAAAGTATCATACCAAGCTCTTGGAGCCTGTTTCAGTCCATATAGAGCTTTCCTCAGTCTATATACTTTGTGACTTTCTTCAAAACCTGGGGGTTGCTCCACATAGACCTCTTCATTGAGTACTCCATTCAAGAAGGCACTTTTAACATCCATCTGGTACACCTTGAATTTCTTGTGAGCAGCATATGCAAGAAATAACCTTATTGCCTCCAATCTGGCTACTGGAGCAAATGTTTCATCATAGTCAAATCCTTCAACTTGAGAGTAGCCCTTTGCAACTAGCCTGGCCTTGTTTCTGACTATGATATCATTCTCATCCTTCTTGTTCTTGAATACCCACTTGGTTCCTATCACATTGCAGTGATATGGTCTGTCCACCAACTCCCATACTTGATTCCTTGTGAACTGGTTGAGCTCTTCTTGCATGGCAATAATCCAGTTGGAATCTTGAAGTGCTTCTGCTATGGAGCTTGGTTCCTGGTTTGATAAGAAACAACAAAACAAAGCACTTTCACTATGAAAACTTCTAGTTTTGACTCCTGAGGTAGGATCACCTAGGATTTGCTCAACAGGGTGATCTGAGAGCCAAGTTCTCCTAGGCTGATGCCCTTCAGTAGAGTTTAACTCTTCTGAAGTTGAGTCACTAGATATTGGAATAAAATCGAATTCAGGAAATAAGACAGAGGGTTGAAGTCCTGAGTCATCATTCAAGGTATTTTCATTCTCAATGGTAATTTCATTGGTTCCCCCTTGAATGATAGTTTCAGTGAATGTCTCAGCTGTGACCACATCTTCATTGACATTGGTTACCTCTTGAACTGGGATGGTGTTCATCAGTTCAGTTACATCTTCAGGAGGGCTCTCAGGTGAGCTTTGAGGAGTGGTCTTATTTTGAGTGTCCTCTTTGAATTGTTGATCATTGAGGTTGTCCCAAGTTGGGATGAATGTATCAACACAATTCTCAGGATATCCTTTTGATTTGATACTCAGTCTAGTTAGCCTTTTGCTTATCACATCCTCATTCTCCTTACTTCTGGACTCAAAGGTAGACTCATCAAATACCACATGAGGTGTTTCTTCCACAACAAGAGTTCTACAGTTGTAAACTCTGAAAGCTCTACTGATTTGGGAATATCCTAAGAAAATTCCTTCATCAGCTTTGCTATCAAAAGCTTTCAGTTGAGTTTTCCCATTGTTGTGAATGAAACACTTGCAACCAAAAATATGAAAGTAAGATACCTGTGGCTTTCTGCCATTCCATAACTCATATGGAGTTTTTCCTTGATGTTTGGTTACCATGGATCTGTTTTGAGTGTGGCAGGCAGTATTAATAGCTTCAGCCCAGAATCTTTTAGGAACCTGAGCTTCAGCTAACATTGTCCTTGCTGCCTCCTTGAGAGTCCTATTTCTTCTTTCAGCTACTCCATTTTGTTGTGGAGTTCTTGCAGCTGATGTCTCATGAAAAAAACCTAATTCTTTGCAATAATCAGATATAATAGAATTTATGAATTCAGTGCCCTTATCTGATCTTATCTTTACAATGTTCAGGCTCTTTTCATTGCTAACTTTCTTCAGGAGCTCTGGCAGTCTCAGTTGAGTCTCCTTTTTGCTTGCAAAGAATATCACCCATGTGTACCTGGAGAAGTCATCTACAACAACAAGTGTATATTTTCTCCCATTGATACTTACAGGGGTTACTGGACCAAAAAGATCCATATGTAATAGTTGAAGTACTCTATCAGTAGAGGTTGCTACTTTGCTTTTGAAAGATGCCTTTACTTGCTTCCCCTCCTGACAGGCTTTACAGATATGTTCTTTGTTGTAAACTTCATTTGGCATTCCTTCTACCAGTCCATGTCTTGCTATCCTGTTCATCATCTTGAAGTTCAGATGACTTAGCCTTTTATGCCATAACCAATTTGTGTCAGTTGAGCTCTTAGCTATAAGACATGCATTTGGTGTGCAAGACTTCCAATCTGCAAGATAGACATTTCCCTTTCTTGACCCAGTTAGTAATACCTGTTGTGAAGATACATTCTTAACAAAACACAGGTTACATGAAAATTCAACACTGTATCCCTTATCACAGAATTGACTTATGGACAGAAGATTGTGCTTAAGTCCACTGACAAAGGATACATTGCTTACTCTTACTGAGCCAATACTTAAAGTACCATAACCTCTAGTGGCTCCTTGAGAGTTGTCACCAAAAGTGACTTGTGGACCTTCCTTCTCAACAAATTCTGTCAGGAGATCTTTGTTGCCAGTCATGTGTCTAGAACATCCACTGTCCAAGTACCAGACTGATGATATAAGAGCTTCTCCTTTGTTGAGGTCCACTGAGCCCTGCAATCACAGATCAAGCTTTAGGTACCCATTTGGTGTTGGGTCCTACAAGGTTAGCTGTACCTTTCGGAATCCAAATTTGCCTCACTGTTCTAATCACTTTAGATTGGCTAATTTGTCTTCCATAAACATCTACATAGATTGTTATCTCCCTAGGTGCCTTGGGAGTAAACTTTCTATGGGTGTCAGCCTTTGAAGGAACAGGAACCTTCTTCACATTCTTTCTCTTTGGCTTGGGTGCACCTGGTCTTGGTTTTTGTTTATAAAGGTATGAAGGACCTTTTCCTTTAGGCACAAAAGGACTAGGTCTTTCATATGAGTCATTCCTTGAGGACTGCTCATGCCTGGGTGTTCTCAGCTGAGGTTGCTTCATCTGTGAAGACCTCGGCTGATAGTACCTCTGCTGAGATCTAGTCTGATAAGTCACCTGAGCCTTTCCATTTGGTTTTGGCCTAGATTGACTTTTCTTTTGAGTGATCTCAGCTGGTCTTTTTCCTTTATCCACAGTCTGTGGTTGAAATGTCACAGACTTGACAAAAACTCTCTTTGTGCCACTTGAAGAAGCAACACTCAGAGGACCTTCTGAAGGTTTTGGAATAAAGCCTATCCCACACTTGTTATTTGGATTGGTTTGAAAATTTTGGATCTCCTCTATGGCAAGAGAGGGTTTGTTTAGAGCATCAATCCTTTTTAACAAAGTCTCTTCAGATTTTTGTAAGACATCAATTTTCAGGAGAGAATCCTTTATTTGGCTTACCAATTTTAAATTCTCTTCAGTTAACTTTGTCTTAGATTCATTAAGATCTTTTATCAGTTGATCTCTACCATTTCCTTGACTTCTGAGGATTTCCACCTCTTTTGTCAGTTCAATGGTAGATTTGACTGGGTTCAGATCTGCTTGATTCCCAGACTTAATTAACTTGGAGTTTTCACTCAAGAGTTGTTTGTTCTCATCTTGAAGACAGAGACTTGCTTCTTGCAACCTTGAGAAATCAATCATCAATTGTTCCAAGGCGGACTGAAGATTGAGTTCCTCAGTTGACTCTGAGCTTAGCTCAGGTGAGTGTTCTAGAGAAATGGATGGTTTAGATTGTACCTCTGGTTCTTCTCTTGCCATGAGGCACATGTCATCTTCACTGCTGTCAGAGAACAGTTCATCAGGTGACTCCAGGTTTTCATCAACATCCCCAGCCATCATGGCTTTCCTTTCTCCATATCTTCTGTCTCTTTTGGCTTGCCTTTCTCTTCTTTCTTTTGTGCTCAGTTGAGGACAGTCATATTGAAAGTGCCCAATCTTTTTGCACTGAAAACACCTGTTGGCATCATCATTCTTTTCCTCAGTGGACTCTCTAGTCTTTGATGATGATCCTTCAGCCTTGGTGTAATTCTTGTATTCCTTCTTCTTTTCTAGCTCAGATGAGCTTTTCTCTCCTTCTCTGGTAGTCTTTTGTGGATAACTTCCACCTTCCCTGTTATCCCTGTAAAATCTCTTATATTTGCCAAAGCGGCTGTTAAGTTGTTCAAACCTTCTAGCCATGAGGCTGAGTTCCTCCTGCATCTCAGCCTTGCTTTGAGACTTGCTTGCCTTTGTACTCTTCTGAGGCTTTGGGGATTTTGGCTCAGACTCCTTAGCTTTGAAGGCAACTCCCTTCTCAGCTGAGGTCTCATCAGGAGCCCTTTTCCTGTTCAGATCAAACTCATAAGCCTTAAGTTCAGAGAATACCTGTTGCATAGACATGCTGGATAGATCCTTGGTATTCTGCATCATTACAGAGTACACATCCCATCTTGAGGTTAGACCTCTCAGGATCTTTAAGGCAACTTCTCTTTTGGTGTAGACCTTTCCCAGAGAATTTATCTCATTCATGATGTCAGTGAACCTCCCATCAAGCTGGTCTATGGTCTCAGTGGATTCCATGGTGAACTGCTCATATTTTTGAACAGCTACTGAAAGCTTGTTCTCTTTTATCTTGTCAGTTCCTTCACACATGAGAGCCAGAGTGTCCCATAGTTCCTTTGCTGTCTTGTAGTGGATCACTCTTCCCATTACAGAATCTGGAATAGTGGTGTAGAGAATGTTCATGGCAATGAAGTTGAGGTTGTTTCTCCTCCTCTCATCTGCAGTGAAATTATCTTCATCTTTGGGCCATTCTTCTCTAGGATCTGCAATAGTTTCAGCTGTTGTTCTAGGGTTAGGTGTCATAAACACAAATGGACCTTTAGTAATAACCCTTAACATTTCATCATGCACACAGGCAAGATGAGCTCTCATTCTGATCTTCCAGAAATCATAGTTTTCCACTGAGAATTGTGGAAGCTTGTGATGAGACATATGGTTCAAGGGTTTAACTCCCATGTTGTTCTCTGCTGGTGGTGCAACCCTAGCTGTGTTGTCAGCCATATTATAAAAGCAAGTTTATCAAAAGATCAATTCAGGTGACCTTAATAAAATACCTTTAAGCACAAGGTATACTTAGAACAATGGTCTTTTGAACCACTGCTCTGATACCAATTGTTGGTCCCGAAACGAGTAAACAGGTGTATGGGGGGGGGGAATACACCTGTGATTACAAATTAAAACTTCTTTTAAAACTTATCAGGTAACTTAAGACAATAGCTCGTCAGTGGACTTGAGGTCTGCTGAGAGTTATTCTGTGAAAGCTTACTGAGATAATACCTCCACTGAAAGCACAAGACTTTCAGTTGAACTACTATCTAATTAGCTTTCAGATGCGGATTAGTGAGCCCTTTAGAAAACTCGTTTTACTTTGATAAACTTGAGATTAACACACACTTATGAAATAGCAGAATGTAAGTACACAAGATGTAAAGTGGTTCAGAGATAAATCTCCTACGTCCACTGGCCTGATCAAACAGGAGAATTCCTTTCACTTGGAATTCCTTGTGTTATAGTGCCAAGGTGCACTGATCAACTTCTCCTCTGGTAGGATGATTGATCACTAGGAAATTCCAGGTCCTAGTTCCCAAAACAAACCAGCTTTCAGACTGATACAACAATCAGCTTACTAACACCACTTAACACTAGCTCTCAACCTAAACACTGAGTAGGGTTTTGAGTAGGGTTTTGGTTCCAACTATTTTGAGATAATCCTTACAAGTTTTAGCTCAATGCTTAGGATTGGATTATCTCTTTCTAAGATTTGGATATAGCTTTAAGCTTGGTTACAGAAGGTTTGTTAGGCTCTCTACAATTGTGAAACACTTGGGAAACAATGATAATTTCGAGTGCTTCTGGATGATTATGAATGTAGAGATAGCTTTGATCTTGTGAGTTTCCCGTGCTTGTAAATGTGCACGTCCTTCTGTATTTATAGGCTTCCTTGAAAATCTTCCCGTTGGATTTGAATCTTCTCAAGTAAGTCTTCTTGTATCTGATTGGTTCAAACGGCTCTATTTGAAGCTTTAAGTCTTGTCAAGAAACGGCTGCAAAACCATGCTGTTCACCAACTTTCTATAGATTGCTAGGTGAAAGACTTTTGGTACTTGTCAGGCTGGGGCAGGTCGCTGTCAGTAAAGTACACTGACGTGTCATCTTTTCATTGGACCTTAAGTCTGTATGCCCAGATTCTTGTCTTGCTTTAAGGTGGAACTCCTCTGAGAGAACCTTCTTATTCCTTCATTTATTGTAAGCTTCATTGAAATTCATTTTGCCTTGTTCCAACCGGATTAACTAACAGCTTTAAATATGTTTAGCATTCAATGTACTTGTTAGTTTCTTTATCAGTGGACCTTCGTCCTCTACTGATAGATTTAGTCTTAGTGAGAATGTACTTAGAAAACATTCAAGACTTAGACTTCTTTCTCAGATCACTTAGTCTTCAGTGGACTTCACTTCAGCGGACTTTATCTTCAGCAGACTTCATACTAAAATACACTCTAGTTATTACTAACTGTACTCCAGTTCTTAACACTTAGAACTGTTGAACTAAACATTAACTCTACTGAATAATTTACTTATAAAACACCTTAGGAGGGACATGTTGGCATCTAATCAAAACAAGTCTTATACATTTTCCCAACATATCCAAAAACATTAATTTTCTGCAAAATAAACACAAAATACCTTTCTCGACAAGTAAGCATATTTAATTAAATTAATGTAAATAATCACCCAAAATCCAATAAAATGAGTAAATAAATTGCATGAATTTCGAGCAATTATCACACTAATCAAAGACGATGACTGGAGAACACCCATTATCAAATATCTTCGCGATGGTGAAGTCCCGGGGGATCCTCAGGAAGCAGCCAAGACGATCAGGCGAGCAGCAAGGTTTACAATCATGGATGATCAACTCTACAAAAGAGGATTCTCACTCCCGTTATTGAAATGCTTGACAAGAGAGCAAGGCCAAGAGGTTTTACGAGAAATTCATCAATGCGTTTGTGGAAATCACGCTGGGGGGCGTGCGTTGGCTTACAAGACAGTAAGACAAGGGTATTATTGGCCTACATTACTGCAAGATGATATCAAAGTTGCGAAAACTTGTCACAGATGCTAGATATTCGCACCCAATATTCACAAGCCACCAACCGAGATGATAGCAGTCAATAGTCCATGGTCATTCACAAAATGGGGAATCGACATCATAGGGCCTTTCCTAACTGGAAAAAGGAATGTAAAGTTCGCAGTGGTGGCCGTGGATTACTACACAAAATGGGCTGAAGCAGAGGCACTCGTGACAATCACGCAGGAAAAAATGATCAGTTTCATATGGAAAAATATCGTGTGCCGATTCGGAGTCCCACAGGCAATTTTGACTGACAATGGACGACAATTTGAAGGCAAGAAAATAAGAAACTTTTGTGAAAAGTGGGGGGGGGGGGGTAAAAAGCATTTTTCAACTCCATATCATCCTCAGTCTAACGGCCAGGTCGAGGCAGTCAACAAAATAATCAAACACATATTGAAAATTCGGTTGGTGGACAAGAAAGGAAAATGGTCAGAGGAGCTACCAGAGGTACTATGGGCATACCGAGTATCATACAGGACAAGTACGGGAGAAACTCCATTCACCATGGCATTCGGTATTGAAGCAGTTATACCCATAGAGTTGAAGGTACCAACAGAGCGAACAACAACGTTTGACGAACATGCGAACAACAAGGCTTTAGTTGCAGAGATGGATTTGGTTGACGAGAAGAGAATTTCGGCAGAAATGAAGAACACAATATACAAGAAAATGATCGCAAAGTATTACAATTCACAAGTAAAAATTAGGGAATTTAAGATCGGAGATCTCGTACTTAAAAAAATGTTAGGACCACCACTAGGAGTATTTGGACCGACTTGGGAGGGCCCATACAGAATAACTCAGAAATGGGACAATGGTACTTATGATCTAGAAGACATGAAAGGCAACTCGGCCCAATACTCCTGGAACGCAGCATTGTTAAAAAAATATTATCAATAGGTAGAAAATTATGCAGCATGCATATGTAAAATTTAATTTAGAATTTCATATTATTTCTTATCATGTGTGCAGTTTTAAGTATGTCAAGAAATTTTTGAAAAGTTTTATGGATGTGTATAAAGTTTGTATTGTGAAGATTAGTTTTTTAAGTTATTCGCTTCACAAAGCAAGATTTCTCGCTCAAACAACCCAGACAAGGGGGCGAATAACAAAGCTAAGGGCGAACAAGCCCAAGGCCAAATCCACATAAGGATAATAAGACCCAGAATTATGGGCGACCATGAAAGAAACATCCAAGGCCAAGCCCATAAGGACTCATAAGGCCCAATTATTTAAGGCTAAGTCTGTTTAAAGATAAAAGCCCACCTAAGCCGATCAGGCGATCACCAGGTACAAAGACATCTTAAAAACGAAAAAACAGTTTTCTGTGAAGATCGTATAAAGTTTGAAATGAACAACAAAGTCAGCAGCGAGCAAGCGAGTAGCAAAGAGGTATAATAAAGAAAAAAGATAGCCAATGTTTCTAAACTCATCCTTCATTAAAAAGAAAGAGGTTACAAGCAAAAGAAATAAAAGTACAAGTTGGCCCTAACAAAGCTACGAAAAAACAAAAAACAAGAAGTCTTCAAGCTTGGGGGGCCGGGGGAGCATCTGTGGTCGCCGGAGCAGTTGGCGTTGCATCAGGAACGGCGGTAGCAGTCGTGGCCGCTGCGGCTGAGGTACCCGCCCCGTCGATTGGAGTTAGGGGAAGGGAATTAAGGCCGTAAAAAATGTCCGCTTCCTTGCTCGGCTCCTCGCCCGAGAATTGAGGAGCGACGACTTGAACACCTTCCCCAAAGATGTCCAGGGGGACTCCCATCTCCCCAAGGTCTGCCACTGGAAGGGAGAACCCGGCACCAATAGGATTGTCCTTGACGTAGTCAATAAAGTCTTTCTTGGTGGTGGCCAAAACATCCATGTTATGGTCCAAGGCAAACTTCACTGACCTTATACTCTCGGCGTAGGCACAAACATACCCCAAGTTGGTGTTGTCGGCCACATCTTGAGCATAGACGTCGTAGGCGACCATGCCGGTTTTCTCTAGAGTAAGGCGAGCAACCTCAGCTTGTAGCTCTTCAACCTGGGCGACCATAGAAGTCTTCTCACCCTCCAGCACTTTTATTCGCTCATCGGCAACCCCCAACTCAAGAGACAGCTTCTCGGACTGGTTCAAGGCGAACTGCTCGCTGCTCACCGAGGCATTGTACATTTGCTCTAGATTCGCCACGGCCTTGGCATGTTCAGCCTTTTCTTGAGCAAGCTCCTCATCCTTTTTCTTCAGAGCGGTTGCCTTCTCCGCTTCAAAACCCTCAATCTTGCGACCAAGACTGCGGTTAGTCCTCTCCAACAAGACGATCTGGTCGAGGAGCCTCTGGGCCATCACAGCTTGATGGCTGGCATTATAAGCGACCAGACGAGCATTATCGCTAGCAGTTTGGTCCTGGACAATTTCTTCGCAGGTCCTGGTCCAAGAACGAGGGACCATCTCAGTCGCCCGACGAATATGGGAGTCCGGGATATCAAGATATGGGGGCAGGGTCTTCACGCAACTAAGTTGATGAAGCACCTCTGACCGCCCAGGATGCTCCTCAGGTTTATACCTAGAGAGAAAGAAAAAGCTTCAAGTTAGAAAGCATCACAAAAAGGCGACCATCATGGATGCAGTTTGGAGACTTACTCCCTCAACTTCATGGGGTCATACCCCAAGTACGAGCGATCATTGGATGCTCGTTTGTTCTTCAAAATGCCGGCCACAGCCTGCTGCTCACTCACAATCTCGAGCGAGGAAGGTTTGGAGATGGGGGAGCACGGCTGCTCGCCTCCATGACGGACTTGGAGCGTTTTGACACTCGCTCAGCACCTTCCCCTTCGTCACGAGAGTCCTCCCGAGGTGCCTTCTTCTTGGGCCTTTCTTTTTCTTTCTCCGTATCACGAGGAGAAATAACAGCCTTAGAAGCTCCTTTGGATCAACCACCAGCGACCCGGGGGCGAGCTCGAGGGCCAGGCCCCTCTCCAGCACGGAGCCAAATAAGTGAGAGAGGGGGGTCTTGTTTTCTTCTGGTCGGTTCCTGAGCAGCCATCTATTTTACCCGGGCGGCCAAGAGATGATAAGACTCCAGAATAGTGGGTACGGCGACGGTCACTCGTTGATCTGCCGAGAAAGAAAGAAACACAAATTAGTACGTCAAGCGATCAGGCGAGCAAGCGAGCAAAAGGGTAACATCAATAAAGAATGGTTACCTCCGGAGTACTAAGTGAGCCTCTAAGTGATGAGGACTCGTGAAGAGTTGGGCAATCTTCTTACAATGAGCCTTCAAAAGATGGAGAATGTCGCGATCGGCAGGATTCCGGAGTACTATCACAGCCAATGTGTACAGAAACTCCTCACTCAGGCCTGGATTACCCCACTTCAAAACTTTTGGACCTGCAAAACAACAAAAAAGTAAAAAAAATTAAAATTAGTCCCCAACGCGGTCCCAGGAAGGAAATGAGAGAGCCTACGTTTGACTACGCCAAAATGTTCAGGGGAGTTAATGCGCGCTTGGCCGCCTGAGAAATCCGCCGATGCTCGCCAGTCGCCCCCGATAAAAAAGAATTGGTTATGCCAACTCTTGACCTTGTTGGAAACTCCTTCAATGAGTTTTACTCCCGTCCTCGCCTTAAAATAGTACCAGCCCACGCCTTCTTCTTTGCAGGTTGAGATGACCAGGGCGTAATGGATCTCAGCAGTACTAAGTTTGTTTTTGTACCTTTCGAGGCCGAAAAGAGTCATCAGAGCGAGCAAATTACTCCACCCGTTGGGAGTAATCTAGGTTATCGCCAAGCCAATATCCTCTAGGAAGCGACCAATGAGGGGATGGAGCGGCAACGGGAACCCCGTGTTGAGAATGTCCAGGTTGATCTCCGTACAACCTGGTGGTGGGCGATCAGCAGTTTCTCCTTTCTTGGGGGCGTACAAGAAGATGTTATAGGGGATCTTGTAATGAGACCTGATGCTATCCAAGTCATCCTCAGTAACTAAGCTGGGAATCCTGCTCGCTCTATAAATACTCTCCTGGGCGGACATGATTACACGAGAGCGAACAGGAAAGGCTGTAGAAAAGCGAGCAACGTATTCACCCCATTCATTTTGGCGAACAACACCTTCGGGTATCTGAGACTCGGGAGTCACTCTAGAGGTAGGGAAACCTATCTCCTCAAGAAACTCCCAAGTCACAGACAGTCGTGGTCGCTCCACCTCAGGATGGTCGCTTTCAGCTTCGATCTCAGCGGCCACATCTTCTGAATCTTCCCCCAAGTCAGAGGAAGTAACCCCCTCTGCATCTGGGCGACCAACAAGGTTTTGGATCTCTTCGTCGCCAGAATTCTCCGAGGCATAGGCTTCGACGGAGCGAACAACGGAGGATGCCTCGGAGCCTGTTTCTTCGTCTACTAGCAAAGTTCTTGGATTTCAAGCCAAGGCCTGACGAATCGATTGGTGAGGAACAGAGGAGGCTTCTTCCATAGGGCGTTTTCCAGGATTACGTTCAAAAATCTCGATTGAAGCAGTTTCGCTTGAAGAGGAGGCCATTCGAAAAGTTATTTTCGAAAAAATGACGAAAATAGTAAAGGATGTTAAAGAGAGAATGAAAGATTTTTTTTTCGAGTAGAGGCGGCGGAGCACGGCAGAGCACGGCGGCGATGAGGGAAATACGGCGGTGGAAGGAGTTTCCGAAAAGAAAGATGAAAAGACGAAAACAAAATGCAGAAGTAAAAAGCAAAATTGAAATTAAAGACGAAAACGGGTGATTACCTGAAGACTGAACACAAATTCTATCGAGAATTTCGTAGGAGTAAGTGGAAAAAGCTTGGAGTGAAGCTTTAATGGCAGAAGATAGAAGGAAATTCGAGAAAATAAAAAGAAAAAAGAAGATGGATATTTATAGGGGCCAAAAATGGGGGTCAATACGAAATTTTTGGAAAATTTCGTAGACCCCTATGTGCAAATAAATAAATACGCGTGGGCGGCAGTGACGTCACCTGCCACCCACGACGTTTCGGATCCCGAGAATCTTGGGAATTCAACTGTCACGCACGCATGGGGTGCCCCATTGGTCGCCCCTATGACCGGGTGATCGCCCGAGTTCCCGCCCAAAGAATTCAAAAAATCTGTTGCTCGCTCCATGCACATAATCATCATCCTATCAAAATTATGCCTTGTTCCTTATTAGTAAAAAAATTTCCTAATAAAGAACAAGTCAAGGGGCAATGTTGATAGACGACCAGGCGAGCAACAGTGTTTTGGAGGTTTAAGAGACTAATTATACAAATTAGATGTCGGTGACCAACAGAGATAAAGAGAGCCTCAAGCACCAGGCGACCAAGAGTGACGTCAGATGGGTGTCAGGCGACCAGCACAACAAAGAAGTAAGATGAATAAATAATTAGAATAAAGCAATGACAAGATACACCATCTAGGCGACCAAGCGAGCAAGAATGACCCACGAAGATCAGCTCAAAATTCCACTAACTTAAACATTGCATTAGAAGCAAACAAGTGTACTAAACACTTGTCATTGTATAAGATGTAATAGTTTAGGAATAAGAAAAGTGGCTAAACACTTGTCAAAGCCAAAATCAAAGGGCTAAGAGAGTGACACCTCCTACTTGCTTGTAAATCTATAAATACCCCTTCATGAAAGGGTCAAAATAAGTTCAAATATTCAAGAAAAAGACCAAACTCTTGTAATTTTATTTCTTAATCTCTCTTTACACAAAATCATCACTAGCAATTTTGTTTGGTGACCTTCTTATTGTTAAAACAGTCACTAATCATTAAATCCGGATCAAGGTCATCAACAGTACTAACATTCAACTTTTGAATATTAATTAAAGATCTGTATTATGCTATTTGGTAAATTTTATAATACTTTGAGAAGTGTTGTAATGTGAATGGGATGTGGCATATTCTAACTTGTATATATACGTTAATTTCATTATTATTTATCTTAGTTTTTTTAAGTGGTGGTAACTACGTAGTTGATGTGGAATGGGACGGAGTGTATAAAAGATTGTATTGTTAAGTTTGTGGACTGTAATGGAATGTGGAGTATTCTAACTTGTAGATGCATGTTCATTTCATTATTAACTGTGTTCAATTTTTTAGGTGGTGGAAACAACGTAGTTCATGTGAATAAGCCGGAGTGTAGTGGAGTGGGTTGTTAAGTGTGTGGAATACAATTATTAATTATTTTATCCTCCTGTTTCCACATATAATAATTGTTTTATAATTAATGTGCACTATTTTGTGCTTCCCATTAACGTTACGCCATTAAATATTATATTTTCATTATTGACAAGGAAGAAGAATATGTTAATAAAACTTCATCTTCTTAGAAGAACACATTATTCCACATTTAGACCACACATTATTCCACATTTAGACCCAACTATGTTAATAAGAACTTCATCTCCACGTTATTTCACTGTATTTCAATTTAATACTCATTATTCCACATTTAGACCACACTATTCTATTCCACACTAGTCCACACTATTCTACATAGCCATAGTTTATTTGCAACCCAATATATATTATTCCACATTTAGACCATACTATTCTATTCCACACCAGTCCACACTATTCTACATAGCGGCAGTTTATTTGCAACCCAATATACATTATTCCACATTTAGACCACACTATTCCACGCAGTCCACACTATTCTACATAGCAGTAGTTAATTTGTAAACCCAATATACATTATTTTACATTTATACCACACTATTCCACACCAGTCCACACTATTCTTCATAGCGGCAGTTAATACCTTCATTTTCAAACCAAACCCGAATAATCCCAATTATTCCTATTATAAAATTAGGGCCAGAAAAAAAATTACTAAAAAATCACAGTGTGGCGCCAATTTCTTATAAATGGCACCAACACCTATCCCAAAAGCAAATTCTGACAACCGAAACCAATCCCAGTCCAATCGAAGTGATGCCTTCAGCCGTGCCCAATCCCAACCCAATCCAAGCGGCGCATTCATTGACCCCGTTCCCAATTCGACTTCAATTAGACCCTATGGTTATTTAATCACCCAAATGTCATACTAGAAACTCTACCTTTTCCAGTGCAAAATTTGTCCAGCAAAATATGTAGGTTATTTAGTTTTTATTATGTATACGTCTTTATTCGCTAGTTTTTTATTTGGAAAGCGTAATTTCCACATGTTTCCCCAATTTCCTTTAATTTATGAAGTATCCATACATGTCATTTTAAAATGAGGACTTTCGATGTTCGAGTTTCAATGATAAGAACATAAATTGATTCGTAAAAGAGTATTTCACATCATCAATCCAAAGTTTTCTTAATTTGAAAAACGTAATTTTCACATGTTTCCATACATGATTTCCTACAACTAATGAACTCTCCATACTTGAAACGGTAAAATGAGAACGTCTGATTGCTCGCTTTTTAATATCAACATATGCATGTAGAAATAAAATATATTTCCACATCAATCCACATAATTCTACTTCAATCCACACAATTCTACATCAATCCACATGTATTTAATCAGAAATAAAATGAGAACGTTTGATGTTAGCCTTTTAATATTAACATATATATGTAGAAATAAAATATATTTCCACATCAATCCACACAATTCCATATTAATACACACAATTCCACATCAATCCACATGTTTTTAATCCACATAAAATGAGAACCTTTGGTGTTAGCCTTTTAATATTAACATATGCATGTAGAAATAAAATATATTTCCACATCAATCCACACAACTCCACATATATATATCCACATGTCTGTAATTTAATTAAAATGAGAACCTTTGATGTTAGCCTTTTAATATTAACATATATATATGTAGAAATAACATATATTTCCACATCAATCCACACAATTCCATATCAATCCACACAATTCCACATCAATCCACATGTCTTTAATCCACATAAAATGAGAACCTTTGATGTTAGCCTTTTAATATTAACATATGCATGTAGAAATAAAATATATTTCCACATCAATCCACACAATTCTACTTCAATCCACACAACTCCACATATATATCCACATGTCTTTAATCCACATAAAATGACAATGTTTGATTGCTCTCCTTTTAATATTAACATATGCATGTAGAAATAAAATATATTTCCACATCAATCCACATAGTTCCACATCAATCCACATGTCTGTAATTCGAAAAATGTAGTGTCCACGTGTTTCCACGATTTCTTACAACTTATGAACTCTCCAAACTTGAAACGGTAAAATGAGAATGTTTGATGTTAGCCTTTTAATAATAACATATACATGTAGAAATAGAATATATTTCAAATTCAATCCACTTGTTTTTAATTCGAAAAACGTAATTTCCACATTTTCTCCACAGTAACATGACATGAAACATTTTTAAATTTAACCAGTATTAAATTTAGACTTTATCCATTTAATCTAAATTATGTCTTAAATACTTAACATATGTCTAATTGCAAGACAGAATCAGAAGAAAATTAATTTAAATATATTAATCGTCATTACAACTACAATAGATAACAATGTCATCATATCATTTGCTCATCTGTGATATCCTATATATATCTAAACACAAGTACTGACGATAGACGATAGTTTTTTTCACATCAATTTCCCGGAATGAAACCCCAGAAATTAAACACTCAAAAAACTTGAGGCACATCACACCACAATCGTTGTTATTCAACTGACCAGGGGAGTCAGGGCTAAGAGCAACACGGTAAACTTTATTACCACCAGATACTTTTCCGAGAGCTGAAGCAAATAATGCAAATTCCTCCTTCCCATTCCAATTCGGAAAAGATACACACAACAAATCGTACACTTTGATCATGGACTCTCGAGGCTAAATTTCAAAAAGAACCCAGTGGTTATCATTTATACAAGCAATACCGAAAACACTGTCTGCTTCTGCCCAACTTAGTCCGCGTCCGTAAATGGGCAGTATTCTCTCTAGGTAGGGCATGAGAAGTCTACCCCTCGAACTCCAATCAAATTTGTTTTTTCTTGTATATTTCCCCGGTACCCTGGATTCTAATGCAAGCCTAAGCAAGGAATCCTGCCAAACAAAATAAAATGGATTACACAGGAAAAAGTCTAAAGGTATAAGTGCATCGAAGAAAATGTTGCATTACACCCTAAAAATTTATGAAATTTTCAAGTAGAAAATAGACTTTCTTACCCAAAATGCACCATCTACAATTGTCATTTAGGTTTAAACATTTATGGCCATTTTCTAACCTTCAGCATCACAACATGCATCAAAATATCGAGGTTCTACAAGAATGACAACAACAAATTTAATGGGGTTAAACATCTTATAACAAAAACGTAAAAAATAATAGTATAGACTAAAGAGAGGTTTGATTAATACCCATATACTCAACCATCCTCTTGGAGACCAAATAGCATCGAACGATCTTTGGCTATTGGGGAGGAGCGGGACACTAAATGAAACAGGGTTCTTCCTTCGTCTGAGAAGAGCACCAAAATCATTTACTTCCGCCTTACTGTACGTGTAAAACGGCCAGTATTTCCCATTCTCTCCAATTTTAGAAATATTGTGTTCCATCCTATCCAACACCATGGAGACCTCCTGTGCGCTAGGCTAAGAGAACAAAAAACAAACGGTATGAAATCAATATGAAACTATTAATTACACTATATCCAAACCACAAAAAAAATGACCTGTTGCGGGCAAGGAATCCTACGCTTCGTCAGGTCTGTGAACGGGGAGATTGTGCATTTACCAGGAAGCTTATGGCGAGGAGGTCGTATTACAGTTTGTTTCTTTAAAAATTTACGAGATTGAGTGGAAGGACAAATAGCATCTTCATGAAGGGAAATCTGAAAATGCAGATATGTAATCATTTAGCTAAAAATATCTGTAAATTCAGTGAACATAAACGGTTTAAACAACGTACCTCTATTCCATCACCAGATGTATCCACCTCCAATTTACAACGACCTGGGACATCCACCAACGTACTCGTATTGGCTCCATGCGCAACAGGACTCTCATGTGCTACATTTTGTGCTTTGGAGGATGGCTGTACGATGTTGAAACAAAATTGGAGTTTGCCTAAGAAACAATCATTAATAAAAGTTAGAAATAATATGAAATTATCAAACCTCTGATGAAATGTTGTCTTGTGCAGTAGTGATCGGTGGAGAGAACAGTACAATTGCTTTGCATGGTGACACCTGCCGCAATTTAGTTAGTTGAAAGTTTATGAAGCCAACATAACTATTTGAAGAGGTAAATTGAAACTTAGAAACATTTTACGCTAACCCGTGTTGATTAAATCTCATTCCCTGGGGCTGTGGCAGCATCTACAGGATGTGGAGTTTGATCGTCCATTCCAAACCCAGTGTCCCTCGCATCTCCAGATTGTGATTGTGTGGTCTCATTGGAAACTAGATGTGGAGTTGGATGGTCATTTGATCCTTCATCCATTTCAGCAACTCCACAATCTTTGGCATCTCCGCTTTCCAGGGTCTCGTGTGAAAGTGGTTGTCTTGTTTGATGATCAATTGATGCCTCATCTAATTCAATGCGGCCACGGGGTTCTGCAAAACCACCCTCTTCATTGGAATGTAATTGTGGAGTTTGATAGTCAGGTGATATTACTTCATCATCATGGGAAACTAACTTTCCCTTGTCGTTTCCAAATAAGGTGTTGGGTTCAACACACTAAAGAAAATTTAATTAATTTAATAGTTAAAATAGAGAATAATATAAAAATGCTAACAGAAATTGTTAGTTGAAATAGAGAATTAGATCAAAATTGTACCTTATCAGGTGTGTCTTCACTGTATGTTACCTCCGCAGGATTCACCGGAAACTGTTTTGTAAAACTTTGTAATTCCCATCACTCTGTTTTTTATTGCTTTTGACAGATTCAACTGCAATTTTAATATCCTTCACCGACTCTTCAAACTTCTTCTCCATGTTAACTTGATAAGCCTTCATGGACTCTTCAAACTTCTTTTCCATGTTAACTTGAAGAGCTTTCATGGACTCTACAAAATTCTTTTCCATGTTAATTTGATAAACCTTAATCTCTTCCAGCATTTTCTTATTTTCAACACTCGAGTTCTCCAGCTTCAACAACACAAACTCAAACCTTTTACCAAATTCACCTTTGGACTCAGCCTCAAACAATTCTTCATCTTCTGACTCAGACTCGGAAACAGCTCGTTTATCTACAGATGACCCAACACTAACTACACAGTACTTTTGCTCCCACTCTAAAGCACTAGTATGCTGTGTACTCAAGTTCTCAAAATCTGTACGCATCAGCCTCTGATGTACAACTTATAAAATGATGAGTAATAGGTACGTTAAAATTAAATAATAAAAAATCAAGATGTGACCAGAAAATGAATTTACATATTGCATACCTCTTCCGGAAACCTTGAACTAGCATCCAACCGATTACTCAGCAGATTATACTTGGGGTTACCAATAGGAGACCAGAGTAGCATCCTAGGTTGCAAATCGGTATCAATGGTATCACGTTGAACATAACTAAGATTAGCAACCCAGGGCATTGCTTCAAACGTCCAGTATTGAATTGCAGTAACAAAACCATAACAGTCTATTACACAACCACCAACACTTTTGTCACATCTTTTTCTCTTCTTCTCCAACTTCCTACTTCTGTACTTATCAACCTTTACCTTTACACACAACCTACTCCTAACATCTTCAACTAAAAAGATATAAGCTATCATCCCCCATGGGAAATCATTAAACAAACTGAGATCATCCACAACATGGAAAAATGACATGTCAACCTTAGAAATTTACCTATGTTTGACAAGGAAGAAATCGTACACAATCAATAGGTAAGCAACTTTCAAGGAATCTTCAGACGTCGGGTCTACTTCTTCAACAAAAATTGTTTTGATCGTACTAAGGAAGACGTTTGACCCATACTCCCTAAAGTACTTGTCATACAATACTAAGTGAGATAAGAAAGATGCTGGCCTTACCCCAAATCGTAAACCAGTAAGTAGAGCAAATTCAGGAGGTCCAAACTTTCATACTACGCCACCGACATTTAGATTTACATCGTTTGTTGACATACAAGAAGAATCAACACACTTTAAAATGTGCGTGATTAGATGACCATGGATATTTTGCTTCTTCAAATGTAAGAAATGTCCAAAGCAGCTTTGTTCAAACCTCGTAATGTTATCAGCCGATAATCGTCCTTTGGTAAGATCTATTAGCGAGAAATCAACTCTAGACTTTAAACACAAGTTCGACATGATTTTACCTATAATATTAAAAAAAAACAACGCATTAACTCCTATGACAAAATCAAGCAAGCAGTTCAAATGAATATCAAACAGAGAGTAAACTGATATTGCAAACAAATGATATTGTAAACTCATTTTCAGCAGTACAGAGTACAATTGGAATTGAGGTTACAACTAACATACTATTCATGGACTTAATTGGGGAGACAATAAATTGAAAAAACACAGATAAAAAATCACACAATTGCGTAACCTAATTTCACAGAGTTCCCGCAAAAACTCACATGTAACCCTAGTTCAAGAACAGGCTAATGAATATTCAAAGTCGAATTATACACAACAAGATATCAATTTCACAATACCATAGAGTAAAAGGTAAAGAAAAACAAAAGGACAAGAATCAAACGTGCCTTGATATCAACTACAGCAAAGAAGCAACGGAAAAGAATCACACAGCTAGGGGAAGCTTTTGGGACAACTCACTCAACTGGTTGGAGCCCGCACAGAAGTCGGAGATGGATTACTGGAAAAAAGCGCCGAGCAAGCAAGGAGAAGGAGAAGAGCGCAGAGTTTTTTGATTCAAGAATTCAAAATTTCGGTCAGGTTTGATAATGTTTTGGGCAGGGACAAAATTGATCCAAGTTAATTTGTTTAAGGGGATTTCCATCTTTTTACATATGAATTGGCTAGGAAAGAGTTTTTGTAAATGGTTAGGGCATATTCGATCTATTAGGTATACACCAGGGGCTTTTTTCACAATTGTCTATTTCTCTTTTCTAAGGGGTCCATCAATCCAGTCGAATTCAAATGACAAGAGATCGGTTAGAGGGTCCAATAAAATTATATAAAAGCCCAAGAAGTTGTAACCGCAGAAAGTTATAAAAATAGTAAGGGTTAATTGCAAATAAAATTACAATTTTTTTAAAAAAATTGTAGCTTAATCTAAAATTTTGAATCAGAGCTAATAATATCTCAATTTAAAATTTATTAACAATTCTAACCAAAAGATATTTTTTCGTCTACCTGAAGATGATGATTAATTATGTGTTGTTATCTGAATCAATCTAAGTATATTAATACAATTAATTACTTCATCAAATGCACCCGGGGGTCCGCCGTGCCTTCATATTGTATACTTGCAGGGAACTGGATCTTCTTCTGAATTGGGGCTTTCAGAATCACTGAAGATAACGGTGAGGTAGGAAGAGCAGTATTCCCATAACCTCTTTGCAAGTCTAACTGACCCTGCATACTTTCGATTGCCTTCCACATGGAGACCAATTCTTCTAATGATCCCCCCTGACTTGTTCGGCAAACAGTAGTGCATGACCATTTGTTCGTTGCAGTCCCTCACTTGGTCAGGGAGCATCATGGATTGGTCTTCGTGGATTTGGAGCCCCATTTGGGCCGAGGCAACCAAAAGCGGATCTGGTCAGCCTCTCGTGAATAGGCTGGCGAGCTGGGCGAGCTCTTCCAGCCTCTGGGTGTTCCTTAACTACCCTATGTTCAGGGCGACCAATTCTGTCCAGCACACTCTGGCGTGTGGTCCCCCGGCTTACTCCTGTAGCTCGATTAGGGGTTGATTCCCCATGGCTAGCTAGTTCGTCGAGCTGTTTCTCTTTGCCCTTTATTTTATGGACTTGGGCGTTGTCCGCCTCATTTTGGTGGTCATCTCAAGCCTTCTCATGCTCACTAGCTCTTATTGGGCTATTCCTGGATCAGACATGAGATGGACCAGGTTGTTCATTCTATTTTTTAAGGCCTGAAGCATTGCAATAGTTCGAGCTAGTTCATCAGGATAGCTAACAAAAGTTTCTAGCTCAGGTGGCATTGGTTGATGTGTAGCTGTTAGATGGTTTTCTTGTCCGCGACGAGCTACTTCTGCTCGCCCGCCAGCTTGGGACGCTTTTGAATCTGAATTTCTTGTCACATGTTGAGAATGTTGGGTTTCATGTGATTTAGGCATCTTTGTGCAAAGTGTAAGTGTTAGTCTTCAATGGTCCCGTTTTCGAAGGGCAAAATGGGAATTCAGGAGAATTTTTTTTTCCTAAAACCTCTTCTCGGGGAGTTCAGCAAGAGTGAGTAATACTCAAGTCACTGCATTGCTACGAGTCAGAGCACTCAAGTCAGTGCAACTGACTTGCAAGCTCAGTCTCGTAACAAGGCAGTGACTCGAGAGGTTTCACTTCAAGTCACCGCTCTGCTAAGAGGCTGAACTAGTAAGTCAGTGAGACTTGGAGGCTCATGCTCTTAGCAGGGCGGTGACTCGAGATGCTGAACTCTCGAGTGCGTTGCCTGAACTGGTCAGTGAGAGGAATCCCCCTGACCTGAATACTTAAAAAATGTTTTCCTTTTAAATGATGCTCTCAGTGAGCAGATTTTCACAACACTTTAGTAAATACTTTAATGAAAACAAACGCTCAGTTTAACGTGGTTCAGAGACTCAAGCTCTTACATCCACGGCCTGATTTAATAGGAAATCCACTAACTCTGGATTCTTGTTTTTAACGTGCCAAGGTGCACTTACAACTGGACTCACGCCACTCCCTGGGCTGCCCCTCCTTACTCACTAACTTCCACCAACAAACCTAACTAGAGGGTTTTGGTTTCAGTCTGGTTTCTCCAACTAGGTGAGGTTTTCCTTTACAATGCGTTAGCCTAAAGCTAAGATTAGGAAAACCTCTCTAAGCTATGAGTTACAAGCTTGACACTCAAAATATATAAATGATAACCCTAAAGGTCAGTGTCGTGGGTGTGAGCAACACTTCCTTATAACTCCCTAACAACTCACACTCTTATAGCTTGTAGGTGTTGATTTTTCTTTCTTCACACACAACACACTCCTACCGCAGCTATGAGCTTGTATTTATAGTGTGGATTCAAATGTAACCGTTGGAGGAAATTACATTTGAATCTATACAATTAATGGTTTCAACCACTTTTCTTGGAATGCGGCCTTGTCAGTGTCAGAGTTGCTGCCTCGTGCTGATTGGTCCACGTGGCCTGGATTCACGGATCTTTGACTCAGTGGGTTGACCAAGACCCACTAACTTTAGGTAGCTTCCTCCTTCACTGACTGATGATCTTTAGTGGACTGAACGTCTTCAGTGTAGTTGTCCTTCAGAGACTGTTTGAAGATCACTCCAAGAAGTTTGTCATAAGGCTGAATGACAAACTTCTCTGACCACAGTAGCCTGACTCCTTCAGGGCCTACTTGGTGCAGCACTGATCCTCCTAATCATGCTCTTCACTGAGTGGTCCACCTGACTTAGCTTAGATCAGCCCGGTCTACACTCAGTGGGACATCCTTCAGGCTTCTCTTCTGGTTCAGGTCTCTGGCATGGCTTCAGTCAGTTCTCCTTGATGTCATCTTGATTTCCTCAGGCTGTGATGCTGAGTTCCCCCTCGCTGAGTTCCCCCTCAACTGAGTTCTTCTCAACTGACAGCCTATTCTACTGAAAGACTAACCTAGCCTGACCTAAAACAGAGGATACTATCCTGACTGCTTTCAAACCTATTACATGTTTGTTTTGGAAAATCATCAAAACTAAAACATATCCCAACAAGTTTGTACCATTGAAGACTAACACTTACACTTTGCACAAAGATGCCTAAATCACATGAAACCCAACATTCTCAACATGTGACAAGAAATTCACATTCAAGAGCGTCCCAAGCTGGCGGGCGAGCAGAAGTAGCTCGCCGCGGACAAGAAAACCATCTAACAGCTACACATCAACCAATGCCACCTGAGCTAGATACTTTTGTTAGCTATCCTGATGAACTAGCTCGAACTATTGCAATGCTTCAGGCCTTAAAAAATAGCATGGACAACCTGGTCCATCTCATATCCGATCCAGGAATAGCCCAATAAGAGCTCGTGAGCATGAGAAGGCTAGAGATGACCACCAAAATGAGGCGGACAACGCCCAAGTCCATAAAATAAAGGGCAAAGAGAAATAGCTCGACGAACTAGCTAGCCATGGGGAATCAACCCTTAATCGAGCTACTGGAGTAAGCCGGGGAACCACACGCCAGAGTGTGCTGGACAGAATTGGTCGCCCTGAACATAGGGTAGTTAAGGAACACCCAGAGGCTGGAAGAGCTCGCCCAGCTCGCCAGCCTATTCACGAGAGGCTGACCAGATCCGCTTTTGGTTGCCTCGGCCCAAATGGGGCTCCAAATCACGAAGACCAATCCATGATGCCCCCTGACCAAGTGAGGGACTGCAACGAACAAATAGTCATGCACCACTATTTGCCGAACAAGTCAGGGGGGATCATTAGAAGAATTGGTCTCCATGTGGAAGGCAATCGAAAGCATGCAGGGTCAGTTAGACTTGCAAAGAGGTTATGGGAATACTGCTCTTCCTACCTCACCGTTATCTTCAGTGATTCTGAAAGCCCCAATTCAGAAGAAGATCCAGTTCCCTGCAAGTATACAATATGAAGGCACGGCGGACCCCCGGGTGCATTTGATGAAGTACTCTGATTATATGATATCAATGAGGGCAAGTGATGCAACCCAGTGACAAAACTTTCCATTGACTCTGGGGGACCGTATCCATAAATGGTTTTCGGCTCTGCCACCAGCTTCGATTAATTTGTTTGCCCAGCTAGGCAAATAATTCTCATCCCATTTCTCTACGGCCGGGTCTTATCTATCCCAGAGACATCGGTTATCCGACTTAAAACAGGCTGACGACGAGTCGGACCATTCGTATTTGGAAAGATTTGATAAGGTCTTGCTGGAAGGGGAATCAGTCTGCGAAGACACCAAAATTGTAGCCGTCCTAGCTGGGTTAAAGAAGGGCACTGAACTTTGGAAGGATGTACATCTCAGATGCCCGAAAACTTACGCTGAATTTCGTGATCGGGCAGGAGTCTTTGTCTCCATGTACGAGGCCTTGCAAAAAGACATGGGGGACAAATGCGAACATAAGAAAAGTGGGAAAAAGACTTGTGGTGGAGGTTATCGAGCCCCGAAGAATAGGAAAGCATTTAACGAAGGGACAAAACTGAAAGACAAGCTGAATTACGTACTCACCATATCAATCGATGCGGTGTACATTAATGTCCGGGACAAGGAATTACTTACTCCTCCAAGAAAGATACGTCAAGACGCTAGCAAGTTAACACAAAATAGGTATTGTGCCTACCATCAGAGTGTGGAGTATTTTACAAGTGAATGTCGTGACTTACTAAAGCAATTGTGGTGATTCTATGAGGAGGGTAAGCTATCTGAGTTTGTGAAAAGACAACCCGGTAAGAGAGGCAGAGAAGACAAGTCTGAGGATGACGATGTTGAACAAGCTCCCTGAAGGAATCGTGCTGGGCGATCAGTTCCAGCACCAAAAGGAGGACCAGTTCCCGAAATTCAAATGATGGAGCCTGCAGGACCTGTTGGTGGTTGTTCTGATGGACGACCGCCAATCTCAAATAAAAAAAAGGCTGAGCTACGTGCAGTTGCCAAGGTGAAAGAAATGAGAGTCAACCTATCCATTCTTCACACAGCAGAGTTGACCTTCACTGAAAAAGATTTGAAAGAAATCGTAACTCCCAATAACGATTCCCTCGTTATTTGTGCCAAGATAATGGGTACCAAAGTGCACCGACTATTGGTGGATACCGGAGCCTACACCAACATCATCTTTAAGAAAATGCTTGATCAACTAGATGACTATGCTAGCTACATTCAAGATTCAAATCACCGAATCCTAGGTTTCAGAAATGCTGTAACAGTCCCATTAGGGATAAGGATGAAAATATCCAGAAATTTCCACGATATATCCATTTTTTGTGGTCACCGATATCGATATTGGGGGTAACGATATTTCCATAGTATCCGTAAAAAAATGATAAATATCAGTATCAATTTTGACTATATTTTTGTGCAAATTGAGCATAAAATCGGTCAAATATCGGTAAATATCGAAAAATATCGAGAAATATCGAAAAATTATTGAGAAATATAGAAAAAATATCCATAATTTTGTTAAATATCACAAATGTAAAATATGGTCAAATTCTATTGTAAAGTTTATGTATTAAAAGTTTGTTATTAAATTTTTACAATTTTTTAAATTTATCGATATCGATATATCTATCGATATTTCCACAAATTTAAGGTCCCGATATATCCATCGATACTGATATTTTCAACCTTAGGGATAATTAGGTTGTCTGTACAACTGGTGTCGACCAAGGATCCCAAAAAGAATATAACTAGAATTGTGGATTTCCTGGTTGTAGATCAAGAATCCACCTACAATGGGTTCCTTGGCCGACCATTTCTAAATGAATTTAAAGCTGCAGTTTCAACCTACCACTACTGTATTAAGTTCCCGACAGCCAATGGTAGGGGAACACTAAAGAGAGACCAAATAAAAGCTCGAGAATATCTCCTTCAACGTCATCCAATTAGAGAATATGAAATTATGATGGAAGCATCAACCAGCCACCCAGACGATGAACCTTCTGTCCTCAATGATATTTTGGGAACCCAGAATGATCAGATGGACATAAACAAACAACCCTCGTCCATGGGCGAACAAAAGTTGCTAGACGGCGAGCAAACCTTGCCAGTAGCAAAATTATCGATGGTTACTGATGAACTGAGTCCATGCATCGACCTGGAGGGCCCAGTTATGGTGACCAACAATGGCACTAATCCAACAAAGGATTTTGACCCCCGCTTAGGTGCTGAACCAATGAACATCGAGGATGAGCTAAGCCCATAAGGGCCAATTGTTGATCCACGGTGGAAGGGACAAAAACCGGCGAGCAACTCCAGTCGAAGAACTGGAAGCCCTCAAAGTTAACCCTGGCCGTGATGATCTTGAACTCTACATCGGGTCCGAGCTCCCTGAGCCCTTCAGGACTCGAATGGAAGAATTTTTGAAAGTTAACCTTGATGTCTTTGCATAGTCACACGCTGACATGATGGGAATTAATAAAAAAAACTTGTCATAGATTAAACATCAATCCAGCCTGAAGACCCATCCACCAGAAACGACGGAAGTATGGGCCTGACAAGTATCAAGCTTTGAATGAAGAAGTTAAGAAGTTGTTGGACAACGACCTAATCAGACAGGCGTTGTGCCCACAATGGGTTGTAAATCCCGTCCTAGTGCGAAAGTCGAATAGAACTTGGAGGCTATGCATAGATTTCACAGATCTGAATGCAGCATGACCGAAGGATAATTTTTCACTTCCGCACATTGATCAACTGATGGATAACACATCAGGATATGAAATGTTCACATTTATGGATGCTTTCGCTGGTTACCACCAAATCCCGATGCACCCAGATGATCAAGAAAATACAGACCTTCTACACAAACAAGAACTTACTTTACTGGAAAAGAATGTCGTTCGGATTAATCAATGCAGGAGCAACTTACCAGAGGCTGATGAACAAAATGTTTGATGAACATATCGGGGAGACGGTGGAGGTGTATGTTGATGACATAGTCATCAAAAGTACTCGAAAAGAAGACCACCTCCAACATTTATCCCAGGTGTTCGACATTCTCCAAAAATACAATATGAAGTTGAATCCAAAGAAAAGCAGTTTCAGAGTACATTAAGGAAAATTCCTGGGCATCTAGTTAGTAAACGGGGAATTGAAGCCAATCCTGCAAAAGTCAAAGAAATCGTTGATATGGAGCCTCCTCGTTCCATCAAAGAAGTACAAAGTGTTGGGATATAGGTTAGATGTTTTGAAGATATTAAAACAAAGACCTTGTAATAGGACTAGCTGAACCTGTTAGTCAGCTATAGATTAGTCTAGGTCTAGAATAAGTCTTTGGTTAAAGGGGAAGAAATATGTGTAGACCAGATGAGGTGACCAGAGTAGTCACCAGAGCAGACGAGTCATCAGAGCAAATGAGTCACCAGAGGAGTCTGTCAGAGGAGCCTGACTAGAGGAGTCTGCCAGAGGAGCCTGACCAGAGGAGTCTGCCAGAGGAGTTTGACCAGAGGAGTCTGCCTAGAGACCTCTCCCAGATGATGTTCAGAGCAGAAATGTCACCAGACCAGAAGACCTCAGACCAGACGAGTACTGACCAGACGAGGGAGATGGATTAGTTCACCCACATGGAGGTTGCGTGTAATCTAGAGACAAGAAAATCTTGGAGTTCGATGATAGAGAAGAAGCAATCTGGAGAGTCAACTGATGGAGGATATGATTGATTGCTTGATTGAAGTCAACTAATCAATCATATAATCAATCTTTGATTGATTATATCCCTCCAATTATGGCTGTTTGAATTGCTAGCATTCCAACGACTAGTTAATTCTCACAACTATAAATAGGAGTGCTAGTGATGAGTTCAATATACAAGAGTCGGGCAAGAGCACAAAGACACATGAACTCTCCCATCACTTAACTTTGTTCATTCACGTATATACACTCTTTAGGAGTTTTTAGTTGGAGATTTACTCAACCTATTCACCACTTAGAAAAGATGTTGTAAGTTGTTGTACGAAGGATCTGGTACTTCCCAATTCCAGTAGTTAGTAAGTTGGTTGGAGAGAAAGCCCCCTTTGGAGAAAGGGAGAGTGTACGTAGGACCTGTTGTCCGAACCACTATAAATCCTTGTGTTATTTACTTTTCTGCCCTTTAGATTTCTGCATTTCAATTCTAGCACTTATTTTATAATTTGGTTTTTCATTAAAATATTTCAAAATGCTTTCTGCTGGATAACCTTTTTGGGACCAACACAAAGGCTGACAAGATGCCTAGCAGCTTTAAATAGGTTCATATCACGATCAGGGGACAAATGCTGTCCATTCTTTGAAGCCATTAAAAAAGGCAATTTTATGTGGACGGGCAGTTGCCAGAAAGCTTTCGAACAACTAAAAGACTACCTGGGAGACGTAAAGATTCTATCAAAGCCAATCCCAGAAGAGAAGCTTTATCTGTATCTGGCAGCCTCAGATGTGGCAACAAGTTCCATTTTGGTACGAGCAGAAGACAAATTCCACCTTCCTATTTACTATGTCTGCCAAGCTCTGCATGAAGCTGAGGTGAAATACTCGCCCACCAAAAAGCTGGCATATGCCTTGGTCATGAGCGTTAGAAAGTTAAGACCGTACTTTTTTGATCATCAGGTCGAAGTACTAACAACTTTCCCACTCAAGCAAATACTGCATCGACCCGATACAGTAGGCCATCTGTTAAAATGGTCTATAGAGATTAGCCAATTTGGAGTGACCTATGCACCTCGAACATCGATTAAGGGTAAAGCATTAGCTGACTTCATAGTCGAGCTGACTTTTCCCTAAAATTCGACGAGAGGGTTAGATCACACATGGAACCTCTATGTAGACGGTTCGTCAACAAATTTGGCCTCAGGGGCAGGGGTAGTTCTTATCAGCCCCGACCGATAAGTATTCACTTCGGCAGTCAGATTCAAGTTTATGGCCACCAATAATGAAGTTGAGTACGAGGCCCTCATTGCAGGTCTCCACTTATCACTAGCCGTCGGAGCCAGACAACTCCAGATTTTTGGAGATTCTCAACTCATTTTGAGCTAAGTACGAGGTGAATATGATGCTAGAGACGAACATATGATTGAGTATCAACGAATTGTAGCTCATTTGATATCTATGTTAGACCAAGTATATATCCAGCAGGTACCTCGAACGAGCAACACACAAGCTGATGCCCTAGCAAGATTAGCAACGAGTGACAGGCCAGCAGATATAACAGACATCATCATCATTAGAAAAACCCAACCTTCGACGGTGGATTTTAAAGTAAATCAGGTGGTTGAACAGAAAGATGACGATGATTGGAGAACTCCTATAGCCAAATACTTGAAAGACGGTGAACTGCCAAGCAATTCTTTTGAAGCTGCAAGAATAATAAAACAAGCATCCAGGTATACCCTGGTAAATGAGCAGCTTTACAAAAGAGGCTTTTCAGTCCCGCTACTCAAGTGTTTGTCTAGGGGGTAAGGAAGGACTACTTTGGAAGATATACATTCCGGAGCCTGTGGAAATCATGCTGGGAGGCAAGCTTTGGCATACAAAACTATAAGGCAAGGCTATTACTGGCCGACCTTACAAAAAGATGCAATCCAGATGGCCCGAGCTTGTCACCGATGTCAAATATTTGCTCCAAGTGTCCGTACCCCTGCTCAAGAACTCGTTTCAGTTTTATGTCCTTGGTCGTTTGCACGATGGGGAATGGATATTATTGGACCTTTCCCGTGTGGAAAAGGAAATGTACGATTTGTTGTTGTGGCCGTGGATTACTATACAAAATGGGCAGAAGCAGAAGCTCTAGTTAAAGTCACCCAAGAAAAGATGATTGACTTTATATGGAAGAACATTGTCTATCGGTTCGGAGTTCCTCAAACACTTGTAAAAGACAATGGTCCTCAGTTTGACGGAAAAAAGCTTCAAGACTTCTGCACAAAGTGGGGGATCAGAAAATACTATTCAACCCCTTATCATCCACAATCAAATGGTCAGGTAGAAGCCGTCAACAAAATAATCAAACATATTCTTAAAATATGGCTAACAGAAAGCAAAGGCAAGTGGTCTACAAAATTGCCAAATATATTGTGGGCATATAGAGTTTCTCCCAGGTCTAGCACCGGAGAAACACCTTTTGCATTAGCATTTGGAACTGAAGCCGTCATTCCAGCTGAATTGAAGACCAAAACATTGAGAACAGCCAACTTTGAAGAAGTGGCGAAAAGCTCTGCCCTATCAGTCGAACTAGATTTGCTCGAAGAGAAAAGAATCACGGCTGAACTAAAAAATGCAATATACAAGCAGAGAGCAGAGCGTTACTATAACTCTCAAGTCAAAATAAGAAATTTTGAGGTCGGCGACCTCATTCTGAGAAAAAAGCTCACCCCACCTCTAGGCATATTTGGCCCGACTTGGGAGGGCCCATACAGGGTAACGGACAGGTTACCCAATGGTGCATATGACATTGAAGAGTTAGATGACAACTCAGCCCAATATTCTTGGAATGCAGCTAATTTGAAGAAGTATTTTCAATAGACGAGCTATTTTGCCTATAAGAAGTGAAGTGACGCTACTTAGCTGGGCGAGCTACTAAGTTCCTTGGGCGAGCTAAAATGGCATGTGCACAAGTAAGATCCAAAAACTTGTCTAATTTTTTGAAAAATTTCACCAAATATTGGTGGTCGAGCAGAATTGATTTGGTCAAGTTATTTGCGATCAAGCGCTGATTCCCTCTTGTATAGTTTAATTCCTTTAAAAATCCAAGGTTGGCTTGACAAGATGTATAATGGTCGAGCTACTTTGACTTTGGGTGTAAATTATGTGTTTTGATAAGTTGATTGTTTGACAAAATGTATAGAGGTCGAACAACTTCAGCTTAGTTTATTATGGTTTGTAAATTAGGTCGTCATTTGCACTTGTAATTTTTGAAAGCAAGTTCAATCTTAAGTTGTTCGTTCAAAGGAGATTCAAGCTCAAGGCACAAATTGATTATACAATCAAGCCCATCAAAGGCTGTTCGTTTTTAAATGAACATAGCCTAAGGCCAAAGCCCTCAAATTTCTAAGGCAAGAGTTCTTAAGGAACAAAGCCCAACTACATTAAGATTGTTAAGCATAAGTATAAATGCAAAGAACAATTAGTGTAAAGAGATTAAGACGAGTAAAAGATGTTTCATTGATAAACAAGGCTTGATCGCCCAAAACGATTACAATAGAAACTCCTCAAAGGAGCGAACAACTACGAAAGAGAAAGAAATAAAAGACCTAACTAGTCCTATCATCTAAGAACCCTGTCCGATGGGAGGAGGAATGTTGTCATCCTTGGGGTCTTCAAGAGGTGTCCCAGCTAGAGAAGGATCAATAGGGACCTCTTGAGTGAGCTCGGCAATCAGCCCCTCAGCATCAGCTCGCTCTTGGAGAGCTTTCTCACTTTGATCGACCAACTGGGCCTGCTCGCCCTCTACGACCTCATCCTCTTCGTCATCATCTGGGGGACTAGTGATAATGACTTGGGGGTCAATAAAATCAATGTTGACCCCATAATCTAGCAGATCGCCTATTTAGAGAGTTGTCCCAGGCGCAGGAGGGTAAGTTTCAACAAAGTTTTTGAACTCGTTGCCGATCTCTTCGACAATGGGGGCAACCTTAAACTCATTTGCTATGTGAATACACTCCGCGTAGGCCATCACAAAGCCAATGATCGAGCCCACCTCCATTTTTAGAATGAACTCCTCTTGAGTGATAGAATTGGCGAGCTGATTCTCGAGGTCGGCAACCTTGGCAGTCGCTTCCGTCGAATACTTCTCGGCGACCTCTTTCTGCTGTTGGACGCGAGCAAGTTCTGCTCGAAGCTGTTCGCCCTCGACCATCTTGGCCTTTAGCTCCTCAGAGACTTTAACATGCAGCTCAATGGCGCGCTGCTCACTCACTTGGTGTGCCTTCACCTTATCTTGAAGGCTGGCCACCATCTTCTTCGTCTCGTCCCTTGTTGGTCCCACTAGTCAGTACTTGAGAATATGCGGAAGCTAGATAGATAAACTTTTGTAAAAACCTTTTTAAAGCACACAAAAAAGACAAGAGATAATTAAGAAAGCAATAAATAAGACGAGATATATAGTGGTTCGGATGTTAAAATCCTACGCCCACTCTCCATTTTGCAAGGGGCCTTACTAACCAACCAACTTACTCACAACCACTGGAATTGACAAGCACCAGCACCTTGTTACACACTTTAGATCTGACTTCGATCTAAAGTACAATCCACTCCAACCTTATCTATCAAGATGAACATGTTGAGTATTGATTCCAACTATAAACTCCTTAATGAGTAGATAAGTAATAAGATCCTAAGAGTGCTAGATTGATTGAGTATAGTAAAAGCTTGAGAGTGTTCTTCGTGCGTGTAACTAGAGCTTTTCTTCATAACGGCACTCTTGTATTTATAGAGGTGATTAGGGTTTAGCCGTTGGAGCGCTAATCTAATCAGATCTCTATTTATGGAAGCTTCAATCAATCAATTCCACAATTGATTGATTGGGTTAGTGAGATCCTTAGATTGCTATCTTCATTTGACTTTCCAATCTAATCAAGTTGACATTTTTATAAACACCAACGGTCAAATGCTTCCTTTGCACAACTCTGATTCTTCCAGAGTAGGCTGAGCCAGACACCAAATGGCCCAGAGGTCCTCTGGTCCAGAGTCGGTTAAGAAACAGTTTTTCCCTTAGAATTTGGAGATGATTCTAAGCAACTTTTGTTTCACCAGACTCGTCTGGTCTGGGGAAAGGTCTTCTGCCTCTGATATGATCTTCTCTGGTGAAGTCTTCTGGTGGAGTCCTCTGGTGCAGTCTTCTGGTGACTCTTCTGGTGAAGTCTTCTGGTCTGGCACTTCCCCCTAGACTAAGTCCTAATCTAGTTCCTCATCTGGCTAACAGGTCCAGATGGTCCTATTACATCTTCTGGTTTATTTTCCAACTCATCAAAACTAACAACATTTTTCCTAACAATTTCCCCCTTTTGATGAAGTTAAAACAACACCAGAACTGATCAAAAGATAAGCATGAAAAGCACAGTAAGACAAGATCTTAAAATAGATCTTATCATGCAAACAAAGAGACAACAAGAAGTTGTCTTTCAAACAGAAAAGATATAAACTTTCATTGATGTATCAGAAGAGATTACAAATTACAAGGTAAAGTTTCTATTCTAAGCATATCTCCTATCATCCTTTGGAACGAGGAACCAGTCCAGAAAGCGATCTTGAACTGCTCTGAGCTCTGCAGGACTGGATGGGGTGAAGTCCTTGGGTACCTTAGTCTTGAAAAACTTCTTGAGTTCCCCCAATCAATCCGGTCTCCGTTTATTGGAGTGTTGAGATAGTGAAATTCAGGTGCAGTCACTTCCAGATTGAATTGGATGGTGGAAACCATCAGTTGATTGTAAAGATCAGAGTCGTAGGTCTTCATCCAGGTGTGGAATCTCCTGTTGATTAACTCTTCGTCTTCTGGTGGAGGCCTGTAGATGTAGTGTTGGATGAACTAGAGAGTCTTTGCATCCTTCCATTGGTTAATCAACGGAACAGGCACAGTCGAATCAAAAGGTCCTTCTGTCCTGAGAGGTTGGACATCCATCACTTCAATGGGCTTCTTCTTCTTCTGGCTTGAACTTCCACTGGCACTAGAAAGAGGGAGACCAGCTTCTCTTGCCTTCTTGTTCTGCCTTCGAACATATCTCAGTCTCTGCTCTTCATCGATATTCTTCCTTATCCTAGCAGCTTTCTCTTCTTCAGTTTCTTCTCTGATACTCTTCTCGGCTTTTTCTACCACTTCTTCTAAGAATGTCTTTTTCACCCTTCTTAACTTCTTCCTAGCAGGACCAGGAATAGTCACTGGATCTAGTTCAGAATCCAGGTTCTCCTCATCTGCAATAAGTTGCTTGGCCACTGCAATTGATTTGGCTCATCCTTCTTCTTCTTCTGGAGCTCAGCTTGAGCAAGAGTACTCTCCAATAGGTCCAGACGACCAGAATGGTTGAACAACGTATCATTAGTACTCTTTGCCAGATCAGTTATGGCCTTCTCTTCCCCCTTTTTGACTTCATCAAGGAGGGGCTCTACAACCTGCCTAATCAGAGCAGGTAGTTCAATGTTAGAAGAAGAGTGAAGGTCTCTGAGTTTCTTAGCTTTTTCAACATATGCCTGAGCCTCAGCCACCAAGCGTTCCTGCCTTTGCATCATCTCCTGCAGGGAGTCCTTCATCCTGGCAGTCTCCAACATTTGAGAGGCCATCTCTACTTTGAGAACTGAGACTGGGCGAAGCTGATCCAGAACATGCTCTTGAAGCTGTCTCTGGCTGTCAATGATATCCAGCTTAAGGAAGAGATTATTTGCTTTGAAAGAGGCCTTAGAAGAGGCAAAAGTGGCCTTGATCTGCTTCAGAAAATGCTTCATCTCCTGCCTGATCTGGTGCTCTATCATTGCTGGCCCAAGATGTTGCATGGCCTTGCAGAATCTGCCAATCTCCTGGATTTGTTCATTGAAGAACAGTTTCATCTTCTTCAGCATAGCACGAGTGACATTAAAGTCTTCCTCATCTGAGTACAACTCTGGAGGAAAGGAGAAGTGAGGGCCAAAGGTGTAGGAGAGGCCCTCTGGAGAGATCATCACTCCCCGTTGGATTAGTAGTGTTCTGACAACCACTTTAGCAGAGGCTGGAGTTTCTAGCTCTGCAGGATTCTGCTCATTCAGCTTCTTCTTGACTTGAATCTCCTACTGAGAAAAACCAGAGGTGCTCATCTCATCTAACAAGAGCACCATATCCTCAACATCTTCTAGTCTGGCTTTGCTCCAGACTTACCCGTCAGTCAGGTCTACCAAGAGGGGTAAGTGCTCAAACAGAATTGAGAATTGCTCTCTTAGCCAGAGATGGGCACTTACACTCATACTCTGTCGGATGGGGCCCATGTCTGTGTCATTGAATGTGAAGAGAGTGGGCATCCGAGCAAAGGAGGATGAGGCTAAGTTGGGAGGCTCAAGTGAAGTATCCTCATCTTCACTATCATCGCTAATTGAGCTTGTGGGGGGAGGGAGGAGGAGCAAGAAATCCCAAAGTCATAGAAGAGGAGGGATTTGGATCTGTTTGAGTAGGAGGGGGGAGGGGGAGAGGGAGAGGATGTTTGAGTGGGAAGGGGAGAGGATGCATGTGGAGGAGTCTGTTCTGGTGCAGGTGCAGATGGTTGTGCACCAGAAACAGATGGTTGGGCTAGGGTTTCTGGGGGAGAAAGGGAAGGTGAAATGAGATTAACATGAGATGGAGAAGAGGGGTTACCTCGGCTGAGTCAACATCAGCAGGAACCACAGCAGGGACAGATACAGTGGCCTATGTATCTAGAATGGTAGCAACAACCGAGGTCACATCCACTTCCATCTCTGGATGAGCTGCTTCTTCAAGGGCCTGATCCAGAGAGGTATCCAGAGAAGAGCTGGAGTCTGGATCTTGCAAGATGGCTCTCCTGACCCTTGACTTCTTCTTGAGAGGAGCCTCTTCCTCATCTTCAAAGCCCTCCACATCTGTAGGCTCATCCCTTAGAAGATACTTCTTCTCTGCCTTCTGTTGCTTCTTAGATTTCTTCCCAGAAGGTTTGCTAGCACCACCTTCCTCAGGTCTGGTCCTCTTCTTCGTTGGACCACCCTTATTTGCCTTTGGTGAAGATATTGAACTATCTTCACCACCCTTCTGCTTCTTCAAAGCAGACGAAAGAGGAATCTGGTAATCACCTGAAGAACCAGAAATCACCATATTTGAGGAATCAGGGACATCAGACTTCTTCCTCACATTTCTCTTGCCCTTAGGAGGGAAATAATAGCTTGAATCGGCTGGGTAGGGATGGCTCCTTCTCCATCCGAATCTAGATGCCCGTGTAGAGGTCCATCCTTGTTGAACTTCTTGCAACCACTGGCCTTCCACACCTTATCTAGTAGCAGATGATCTAGAATAAGAGTGAGCTTTGTCCCTAAGGACACCTTGGCATTAAAGTAGAATTGCATCTCTCCAGGCTTCTCTGGGCACGCCTCCTTCTGGATCTTTGCCTTTTTCTTCCTCATCACATTCCAGAAGAACTCTGTCCAGTCACACTCAACACCATCATAGATCGCCCTCATCACGCACAATCTCCCAGTGAAAATCGCATCTGTACTATTATTCACACATCAGGATCTTCACAACTATATCAAAGAGTACCTTGTATTTCTGCCTCAAGTGCTTATCAAGAAATCCCTTAGTCAGGTTCTTGAAAGAGGACCTTGCAAAGATCTTGAAAGACTCAATCGCCTCACTCTCCTTGTACTTTAATGGATCCACTCCAGCTATAGGAACATTTCTAAAAAGCTTGCTAAAATCCCTCTTCAAAAGAACCACCATCTCGTTGTCAATCTTCGAAGTAATCTCATCATCATAAATCTTCATCCGCACCAGGAATTGGCCAACATAATGATTCAAGGTGCGAGAGTCCTTTGGAATCGCAGAGATAAGATCTTCAACGCCAGATCTGCTAAGAAGATGCAGGATCTCTAACGCAACAGAGTTGCGAGTGGAATAGAAGTCCACAACCATCTTCGTCTTCAACTTTTGACAGGCATAAGCAGGGTTGAAGTTGCATTTGGACGTCATTTCTGTAAGAGGGAAGGAGAAAGAAGAAGGCTTTTGCAGAAAGAGGTTAGGGTTTGAGAATATTTGAAAATGTGAAGAGACAGAAAAAAAAATCAGTTTGTAAGAGAAATGTACGTGTGGACTTGAAATTAATTGAAATGTGTAGGCGTGGAATTAACATTAAATTAAGGGGACAAGATCAATTTGTTAATTGATTGACATATTTCACTTTAATTAAATCTGATGGCCAAGATGAATTTAGGCAAGATACAGATTTAATTGTGTGCGTGGCGCAGTCATTGGGACTGGGTTCGAGGGATTTTGTGGCAGTCAAGAGAAAAAGTGAAATGATTGCCTAGGCCCATGACCATAGTTTTAAATACACTCTGAATATGAAACATTTTGGGTGTATTTAGTAATTTAAAAGGTGTATCCCAATGACCATGCATAGTAGAGTAAAGACTTACCTGTCATCTGGTATTGTAACCAGATGATACCACATGTGCTCTGATGTTACATCTCATCAGGTGAGGCTTGTCTGTTATCTGGTATGGACCCAAGGCATGATTTAGGTTATCTGGTCCATGGCTCATCTAGAGATGTAACTTCTCTGGTATATCTTATCTGTAAAAATGTTAATGATAAGGGTAAATAATAAAAGAGGCATTACTAAAATCAAAGGATACTCTTCTGATGTTACCCCTAAACAAAATCTGTCTCTGGATCCAATAATCCTAACTCAAAGGCTAATTCTCTGAATCTGGTCTCTGCCAAAGGCTTAGTGAGAATATTTTATCTCTGCTTCTCTGTTGCAATATTCTCCATCCTTATATCCCCTTTCTCAACATGGTCTCTGATGAAATGGTGCCTTATATCAACATGCTTGCATCTGGTGTGAAGAACCGGATTCTGGGTAATGTCTATTGCACTGTTGCTATCACAAAATATTGGAATATCCTTAACCCTAATCTGGTAGTCCCTAAGCTGCTGACTAATCCATAGTAGTTGTGAACAACAGCTTCCTGCGGCCATGTACTCTGCTTCTGTAGTTGATGTAACAACTGAAGTCTGCTTCTTAGAAAACCAAGATACTAACTTATTTCTAAGCAATTGGCATGTACCACTAGTAAACTTTCTATCAATTCTGCATTCACCATAATCTGAATCTGAATATCCACTAAGCTCAAAGTTATCATCTGCAGGATACCATAACCCCAAATTAACTGTTCCCTTAAGATACTTCAAAATCTTCCTAGCTGCTTCCAGGTGACTCCTCTTAGGATTAACTTGAAATCTGGTACACACACCTACAACAAAAGTGATATCTGGTCTGCTTGCAGTCAGATACAGAAGAGAACCAATAAGAGCTCTGTACTGAGTCTGGTCCACACTCACTCCAGACTCATCTGGATCCATGTTAAAATTTATCATCATAGGAATCTTGGCAACTTTGCTAGATCCTACTCCAAATTTTTCTAACATGTTTCTGATGTACTTTGCTTGATTGATAAAGATTCCCTTCTCTGATTGCTTCACCTGCAAACCTAAGAAATAATTAATCTCACCCATCATGGACATCTCAAACTAGCTCTACATGAGATTCTCAAACTTCTCACGCAGCTTCTTGTTAGGGGATCCAAATATAATGTCATCAACATATATTTGGACCAGAAGGATGTCCTTTCCTTCTTCTTTCCTAAGCAAGGTCCTATCAATCTTACCTTTAGTAAAACCATTGTCCAGAAGAAATTGAGAAAGAGTGTCATACCATGCTCTAAGTGCCTGCTTAAGCCCATAGAGAACCTTCTTAAGCTTATACACCTTGTCACCTTATTCAAAACCAGGAGGTTGTTCCACATACACTTCTTCAATGAGAATCCCATTAAGAAGGCATATTTCACATCCATCTGGTATACTTTGAATTTCATGTGAGCAGCATATGCTAGAAACAATCTAATGACTTCTAGTCTGGCAACAGGAGTAAATGTCTCATCATAGTCTATTCCTTCAGACTGAGAATAGCCCTGAGCCACTAGCCTTGCCTTGTTTCTAGTAATGACATCATTCTCATCTTTCTTATTTTTGAAAACCCACTTAGTGCCTATCACCTTTTGATGTCTTGGTCTGTCTACCAGCTCCCAAACATCCTGTCTGGTAAATTGATTCAACTCCTCCTGCATAGCAACCATCCAATTTGAATCCTTCAGTGCTTCCTTGATGTTCTTGGGCTCTATCAAGGACACATAGCAACTAAATAAGGCAGCTAAGTTAAGAGTTCTCCTCGTCTGGACACCCTTAGTTGGATCTCCTATAATCAACTCTGTGGGGTGATCAACCAGGTTTTTCCTTCCCTTGGATTTGCCTGATTAACCATCTAATGCAGTACCATTGGTGATTATCACTAACTGCAGGAGAGCTTCCCCCTACAGGAGTTCCAACCTCTTCAGGTTCTGCTCCTTGTGGAGGCTTCTGCTCTAGAGAACCAGAAGATAGGCCACCATCTGAATCTGAATCGGACTCTGAATCAATAACAGGTGACTTGACTTTGATGACTTTGGAAGTAGTCTGATCCTGTGTCTCTTCTGGAGACAGATTCCTTAAGTCCACCTTGCACTCAAGAGTAGATTCATAAAAAAATAACATGAGGTGTTTCTTCCACATAAAAAGAGTTCCTATTAAAGACTCTGTATGCCTTACTGGTGTTGGAATATCCTAAGAATATTCCATCTGCCACTTTAGCATCAAAAGTTTTTAATTTGAACTTCCCATTGTCATGGATGAAACACTTGCATCAAAAAACATGAAAGAATGAAACAAATGGGGTTTTACCTTTCCATACCTCATATGGTGTCTTACCATGTCTCTGGGCAATGAGGCATCTGTTCTGGGTGAAACAGGCTGTGTTGATGGCTTCTGCCCAAAATCTCTGAGGTGTGTTGTATTCTGCTAGAAGAGTTCTGGCAGCTTCCTTAAAAGTTATGTTCCTCCTTTCTGCTACTCCATTCTGTTGGGGTGTTCTGGCAGCAGATGTCTCATGAAAAACTCCCTTGTCCTTACAGTACTCTGCAATGTGTGAATTCAAGAACCCTGTTCCTTTGTCACTTCTGATCCTCACTATGCTCTGGTTCTGCTCATTCTGAATCCGCTTGAAGAACTCTGGCAGCTTAGTGATAGTTTCATTTTTCTTAAACAAGAACACTACCCAAGTGTATCTTGAAAAGTCATCTACTATCACCAAGGTGTACTTCCTCCCACTAAAACTAAGAGGTGAAACAGGTCCAAACAGGTCTATGTGAAGTAGTTGAAGTACTCTGGTTGTGGTTGTGCGCTGAACATCCTTGAAGGATCTTGGGTTGTTTACCCTTCTGGCATGAACCACAAACCTGATCCTTCTTGAACACTTCATTTGGAAGACCTCAAACTAGACCCTTTCTGGAAATCTTGTTAAGTGCTTTGAAGTTCAGGTGACTCAACCTCTTGTGCCAAAGCCAACTGTTCTCTGCAGATCCTTTTGCAGCCAGACAAGTATTTCTTGGACAGCTATTGAAATCTGCAAGGTAAATGTTACCTTTCCTCAAGCCAACAAGCAAAATATCATCATAATTAGAGGAAAATACAGTGCAAGAATCACTAGAGAACTTCACTGAGTATCCCTTGTCACAGAATTGGGATACCGAAAGCAGATAATGCTTGAGTCCTTCAACATAGTAGACTTCATCTACAAATACGTCATTGATGATCAAATTTCTAACTCCTCTGGTGACTCCAAAGTTATTGTCAACAAACATCACTCTTGGCCTATTCATTGGCTTGAAATCCTGGAGATGATCTTTCACAAATGTCATGTGCTTGGAGCATCCACTATCAATGTACCAAACATCATTGCTTGAAAGTCCTTTCTCCAATGGGCTTTTGTCCTCCTGCAGAGAGATCAATTAGGTCCCCTACTAGTGCTGGGTCCCGATTGGTTAGTTGCAGTGTTGTTTGTAGGAATCCAAAGATAAAGATCATCCCTTGCTGGATGAGGGGATCTTACCTTTCTTCCAAATCTATCTACCAGCACATGTCCCCTGACAATAACAAATTGAGCTGCTGGTCTGATGAGAACACCTTTCATATACACTGGTCTGGTGTATCTCACTTCAAATCTGGCCTTTGGAATGGCCTGCCTCAAAGACATGGTCTTAAAGGTCTGGTTATGAGGGTACATCCTTGAAGAACCATCTCTGGTGTCATAACTACCCAGATCAGTTGGTTTTCTGTAGATGTGTCTCTGGTTCTGACGAGAGCTAGCCCTTTTCCGGTGATTATAGTTCCCCTGAGTGTATCTGTTCTGGAATCGATTCCTCTGAGAAAACCTTCTTTGGGGTCCTTGGTTCTGATGATAGTTCTGTTGTCCATTGTTTCTTCTCTGAGAATTCCTATTCTGATTGAAATTCCCCCTTCTTGAGTGTCTCCTCTGAGGTCCCCTAATCTACTTAGGTTCCACTCTTTGAGGATTCCTCTGAGGTCCTCCAATCTGATTAGGTCTAACTCTTTGAAGTTTAATGTGAACAGAACCATCAATTTTCATTGGTTCCCCATTTTGAAGTTTAGTCTCTAAGATTTTCTCTTCCAGTTCAGTTAACTCTTCTGGACTACATTCTACATGATCAGCAGAGCAGTCCTTGTTCCATCCAGGATTGTGAACTACTCTGTAACCATTACCATTAGGATTTTTTTCATCCCAGATTTCTACCAATTCACCAGCTCTTACAGATGTGTCTTTGTTATAGTGATATTTATGTGATCCTGTAGTAACTCCAGAATATCCTAAACCACTCTTATCATTAATGCGCTGAGAAGACTCTGATATAATAGATACAATAGTTGGTATCTTTGGAGCTTCTCTGGGCATAGGTACTTCCTTAATAGTTTGTTGAACTTGCTTTCCCTTGATAAGAGATTGGTATTTGGCTTTAAGTTCATTGAACTCATCTTCCTTAGAGTCTCTTTCTCTTATGAGTTGATCTACCAGAGTATCTCTTTCTGTGATCTTATCCTGAAGTTCAAAGACTTCTTTGGAATGATCACTCATGAGTTCTCTGGTGGATTTCTGCTCATGAGATAAAGATTGAACTTCTGCTCTGAGCATACCATTCTCTTTTTCAAGTTTCTAGCATAATTGAACACAATTCTGGAGATCTGATAGCATTTGCTGCATATCAGACTCTTTGGAAGTACTAGATGAGTGAGAGGATTCAGTACATTTGGAATTAGATAAACACAAGATAGATTCTTGTACCTCTGCGATGTCTGCCATGAGACATATATCATCATCAGATCCAAAGTCAAAAGAAGAAGAACTGGAACTAGTATCCTCCTCCTCTGCTTCTGCCAGCAATGCTCTCTTGTCTGCATATCTCCTATCTCTCTTGAATCTCTTCTCTTCTCTTTCTCTAGGAGTAAGTTGAGGACAGTCATAGCTGTAGTGGATTAGCTTGTTGCAACTGTAACAAGTGTTGTCTCCTCTGGGACTGGGACTTGGATCTCTTCTCCTGGGGTTGTACTCTGGTCTGGCTGGACTACTCTCTCTCCTCTGGTAGTCTGATCTGCCAGAGCTGCCATCTCTCCTCTTCTCTGGTGACTTGAATCTGGTCTCCCTTGAGTGTCCAGATGACTTCTCTTTGTCTGCAGATTTGAAGGAACTCTTCCTGTTTCTATCTCTGGTTGATTCCTTCCAATGTCTTTTGTACCTGTCATACTTGGAGCTCATTTTGTCAATTTTTCTAGTTAAGAGTGCTACCTGCTCCTTGAGGCTCATGTCATCTGCAGAAGACTCCTTCACTTTTTCTTCAGTCTTGATGGTTGAGGAGAAAGCAACTCCTTTCTGACTAGAAGAAGATATCTCCTCTGATTGATCTTCTTCTTGTAGATCATACTCATAGGCTTTCAAATCAAAGAGTAGAAGATGATGGTCAAGAGTGTTGAGATCCTTGTTATTCTTGATGACTGTGACTTTGATCCTCCATATGCTTGTTAGTGATCTTAAAATTTTGCTATTAATTTCTTTCTCAGAGTAAGTTTTACCTAAGACACTAGCCTTGTTGAGGAGATTTGTGAGACGCATGTCCAGCTGGTCAATGGTCTCATCTGGCTTCATCTTGAATGTGTCAAATGAGTGTTGAACAACCTGAAGATTGTTGTCTTTGATCTTCTCTGTTCCCTCCCAGAGCAGAGCTAATTTGTCCCACATCTCCTTAGCTGTACCACATGTTCTTACCTTCTCGATAACTTCTTTGGTGAGGGTGTTGGTAATCTCAGTTCTGGCTACCTGGTCCAGGTTGTATAGCTTTCTCTCATCATTGTTCAACTCATCTCTCTTCTTGAGGATTCTCTGCCTTGACACTCTTCCATCCGTTCTTTCTTTAGTCGTAACACTAGTCTCTTCTCTGGATTCTGATCTGCCATCATCAATAGGAGTCCAATAAAATTGAATGGGGTCACTCTCAACCACATCAAGCATGCGGTGATGCATAACTCCAAGATAATTGCTCATCATGAAACTCCAGTGGTTATAATCATCGAAAGAAAATTCAGGTAATTTACGGATCTTGTAAGCAGATTTAGAAGACATTTTGAGGAAAGATAAAAGATTTTATGCAAAAGATTTTCAAAGCAATGGATCTGCCCGGTGACCACCAAAAGCTTTTCAAAGCAGTGGTCTAGGACACACTGCTCTGATACCACTTGTGGTCCCATTACTCAGTACTTGAGAATATGCGGAAGCTAGATAGGTAAACTTTTGTAAAAACCTTTTTAAAGCACACAAACAAGACAAGAGATAATTAAGAAAGCAATAAATAAGATGAGATATATAGTGGTTCGGATGTTAAAATCCTACGTCCACTCTCCCTTTTGTAAGGGGCCTTACTAACCAACCAACTTACTCACAACCACTGGAATTGACAAGTACCAACACCTTGTTACACACTTTAGATCTGACTTCGATCTAAAGTACAATCCACTCCAACCTTATCTATCAAGATGAACAGGTTGAGTATTGATTCCAACTATGAACTCCATAATGAGTAGATGAGTAATAAGATCCCAAGAGTGCTAGATTGCTTGAGTATAGTAAAAGCTTGAGAGTATTCTTTGTGCGCGTAACTAGAGATTTTCTTCATAATGACACTCTTGTATTTATAAAGGTGATTAGGGTTTAGCCGTTGGAGAGCTAATCTAATCAGATCTCTATTTATGAAAGCTTCAATCAATCAATTCCCTAATTGATTGATTGGGTTGGTGAGATCCTTGGATTGCTATCTTCATTTGACTTTTCAATTTGATCAAGTTGACATTATTCAAAACACCAACGGTCAAATGCTTCCTTTGCACAACTCTGATTCTTCCAGAGTAGGCTGAGCCAGACACCAGATGACCCAGAGGTCCTCTGGTCTAGAGTCGGTTAAGAAACAGTTTTTCCCTTAGAATCTGGAGATAATTCTAAGCTACTTTTGTTTCACCAGACTCGTCTGGTCTGGACTCGTCTGTTCTGGGGAAAGGTCTTCTGCCTCTGATCTGATCTTCTCTGGTGAAGTCTTCTGGTGGAGTCCTCTGGTGCAGTCTTCTGGTGACTCTACTGGTGAAGTCTTCTGGTCTGGCAGTCCCCCCTAGACTAAGTCCTAATCTAGTTCCTCATCTGGCTAACAGGTCCAGATGGTCCTATTACATCTTCCGTTTTATTTTCCAACTCATCAAAACTAACAACATTTTTCCTAACATCCCTTTCTTTGGCAATGCGGCTCACGGTAGCCGCATGGTGACGGGCATCCCTCTCCATATCGTCGACCTGGCCGACCAGCCTTTGTACCGCTCCAGGGACCTGCTCACCTCCATAAGACACAAACGACCATTATCACGAGGTGTTTGTGTCTTGGCGATTTCATTTAATTCTTTGGTCCAGGAGCGAGGGACTGTCTTGGAGGCGCGTCAGACAAAAGGATCTGGAATCTCACGGTAGTTGGCGGGTACCTTTGAACAGGAATATTTGATCGCACCTGGATAGTTGTTGGTGTCATAACTGCATGAAAACATGTCAAAGTGTTATAAAAAAACCACAAAGAAAGAGAAGAGAGTTCCCAACAAAGAACTTACGCATCATGGCGACCTTTATCCCAGCCGAGATAGGTCGCATCGTATGGATGATCGGCGTGTGCCTCGGGAGCAGATGCGACCAGGGGCTGCTTGTGATATTGCTCCGAAGAAGGAGCTCGCCTACCATCAGGCTCAGTTGGGCGAGCAGGAATAGCTCCACTCCCATGGGCGACCTTGGCCTTCTTGGCTGCCCTTTCAGCATCAGAGACGAGAGTGTCGTCTCCTCGAAGAAGTTTCTTCGACTTGGGGGTAGCAGCCGCGGGCGTACTGCTAACTTTGGTGGGCTATTTATCTGGGCTCGATCCACTCCCTTGTCGTGGATCATCTCTGCCCGCCTTCACCGCTAAGGCGATTATTTTTGTAAGGGGATCGACCTTTTTCCTCTCTCTTTTGTTCGGCATTTCCCACACTACTTGGTCAAGGATATGAAATGAGGGATGGATGGCAACTGTGACGAGCTGATCTGCAAGAAAACAAACAACAAAAAATTAACGAGTGTAAAGGATAAGAATGCGAACAGTTCTGCTCGCCAAGATCAAGGAATTTACCCTCAAGAACTTGAGCCTGGGCCTCAAGATGGTGGGGGTAGGTGGTGAAGCGAGCAACCTTGCGTGTTGACTCCAAGCAAAGATGGCTGATGCTACGATCTGCCTGGCGACAAAGAGTGATCAGGCCAACTGTGAACAGGAACTGATCGCTGATACTGTCCTTGGCACTTCGCCACTTGATATTTTTGGGACTTGAAACACAAAAAGAAAAAAAATTAAAATTAGTCTTATCACTTCAAATATATAGAAGGGATAAGACTCATGAATCAAGTCCCTAAACTCTGCCGGAGTGTTAATTCGCTCAGGGCCGCCATAAGGGCGAGCAGAAGCACGCCAGTCACCACCTATCCAAAACCAGTCGTGCTTCCAATCTCGCACCTTCCCAGGGATATCATCCACCAACCTCAAATTTGGCCACGCCTTGAGGTAATACCAGCCCGCCTCTTCCCTGGTGCAGGCAGTAAGTGATATGAGGTACTTAACCTCTTCATCGGATAACTTATTGGGGTAGCCTTCCAGGGCGCACAGTACCATAATGGACATGAGATTCATCCACCCAACAGGAGTTAGTTGGGTGATGGCAAGGTTTGTCCACTCAAGGAAGCTGCCGATCAGGGGTATAGTGGAAGAGTAACTCTGGCACCCAGAGCGGCCAAGTTGATCGTCGTAAGTCCACGGGGCGGGTGATATGCTCTATCGTCAGTGAGGGGAGCGTACATGTAAACGTCAAAGGGGATCTTGTAGTCCCTCCTAATCTGAGGCAAGTCCTCATCGGTGATGGCGGACACGATGCAACTCACCCCATACTCCGTAGCTCTAAGTTTGCGCTTTCCGCGAGCTGGTACAAGGAATCGGGTAGATTGTTCCCTCTCATACTCGTCCCAATCAACTTGGCGAGCTAGAGCGACCGGGAGTTGATGCTCGATTGGGTCTGGCATAGGAAACTGAATGTCCTTTAGATATTCCCAGGTTAGTTTGTCCGGGCGAACAGGTTGTAACACCTCGACCTCCTCCTCCTCTTCGTGGAGATCAGAGCTGGTCTCCTCCTCAAGTTGGCGAGCAGGATTTGCTCGCGCAACCCTTTCTCAAGATGGACGGGCCCCCGAATCGACGGAGCGGGCTACTGAGGCCGCGTCGGGATTGGACTCTAAGTTAACTATGGGAATGAAGGATTCCCCGATGGGTCGCTTCCCGGGATGGCGCTGAGGGTAAGATCCAATTTCGGAGTGAGAGGACATTGAAATAAAAAAGGTTCCTTGAGGAAAAAGCTTAAATCCGGCGTCAATGGTGGATTCCGGGGAAGGATTTAAAAGGACGACGGTGGTTTAAAATCCCAGACGGCGGAGTTTAGGGTTTTTGGGTGTTTCTCAAAATCCCGATTGCAAAAATAAAGAAGAAGAAGAAGAAGAAGAAGAAGAAAATAAAGAGATTATTACCTTGATTTGAAGAAATCGTCGCTGGAAAGGGTGTTTTGTTGCTGGAAGTTCGAAAAGAGGAAATAGAGATTTTGGTGCTAAGATTGTGAAAGAAAAAATGAGAAAAATGGAAAATTTCCCCTATTATAGTATATGGAAAAACGGGGTCCCGGGCGAACAAAATCGAAATTACAGGGACTAGATTGCAATTACCAGACGCGTGCCACCTCTCTCCGATAAAACTGGAGGTGCATCACCTCGGTCTTGTGTGCGCGTGGGCGGCGGCAATTATTCCGCCCACGTCACACCTCGAGCCCTACCCCAGACCTTGGGATTCCAACCGTCACCCATACGAATCAGCTCGGCCAAAGTTGTCCGCTCATGTAAAGTTGATCGCGCCATGTTATATCAGCTCGCCTCCATACCACCAGATAGTTGCCAACCCATAAGTTGCTCGCCTTGCCCTATCACAACATAATGATTGACAAGGGGGCAATTGTTGATAGGCGAGCAGAAACGTCATTAGGGCGAGCAGATTTAACCCGAAGTACTCACTCTTAAGACAAAATTAAGCCAACAAAACCAGGCTGAGCAGGAAATGTCAGGCGAACGGGTTTTGTCCGCCTAGCAACTTTAATCAGGCAAGCAGCTTTAACCTAAAGACCATGTGGATCCAGATGACGCCCCGACGAGCATATCTAGCACATCGGCGAATAGATCTAGCTACAATATCAAGACATCAAATTATCAAGAATAAAGACCAACAAAATCAAACTAAAGACTCCTCAAGGACAAGTCCAACAAGACGAACAACTCCTGAATACGAGCAAGTTCAATGTAAAAGGATAGAATTTAGTTTAGATATGGTCAAAATAGTCAAAGCCCAAGTGTCACACATGCACACTAGGGAGGTCAAAGATCTTGTACACCTCCTACTACGCAAACATGTATAAATACTTAGATTTTTCAGCTAATAAAATAAGCACAAATTCATATACACGTCCAAACTTCGATTATACACTCAAAGCACCTCGATTATCTTATATACGAATTAAATACGTATTCAATACACGTGTTTATTCTATCCTAATCCGAATTTTCGTATTCACTAATTACGTTAGTGATCAATCACACGTTATTGTTTGATGATCCAATTAACAATTAAAAACAACCATTAATCCTTGTGATTAGAAATAATCATCAACAGTGTGTACTTGATTACATAATATGCACTTGAATTTAAAAAAAAATACCACAAGTAGAAATCAACAATACTCCAAGAAATAATCAGTAATACCTCAATTGTTAAAAAAATACACAATTCTGTGTGTTTGCGTATATTTAAAAAAAATTGAAATCAAAATTGAGCTTAAAATCCAAGTGCATGCTATGCACTTGAATGCATGCTAGAATTTGTGTAAAGTCTAAAGTGTGACCTATTTTTTCTATTTATCAATCTTTGATTATTAACACGTATTGATATGAAACATAAAATTTATTAATTATATTTTCACCATCTACACTACATATGAGATATCCAGAATATTAAAATATAAAGTGAAATATAAAAAATACACCTGTGATATCATTGCCCAAGAATAATCTCTACAAAAGTCGCAAATGGGCTAGAACTAATCACCAAAATTTAAAAAATACCCAGGTTATTTACATTACCCTCTTTGGTTAACACACTACTGGAATAAAAATACTATTATTTGAATGAATACATTATCTCATATATTCCTAAAATACTCTCCATCATTATTTCCTGTTTACCTCTCCTCATTTTCTCTTTCATTGCAATGCAAGGATGGAACTAACCCACCCCCCTACATCCCCTCCCCATTTCTTCTTCCCATGCACCCCATCCAGCCTCTTCTGTTCATCCCAAATCCATATTCCAGATTTCCCGTCCCAGCCCCACCCTTAAAATTCATTTTCCCCAGTCCTCTTTCTCCTCCTCCTCTCCCCACTGCAAATCAAAAAAAAAAAAAAAAAAAACTCGCCCCACCCCACACTCCCCCAAGTCTCCGAACCCCATCATAGCTGCCATTAGCCGCAACACTCTAGCCTTCACCACTCCCCGCCCTCAACTTGATTTAGAGATTAACAATTTAAGCCCGACCCGGCCTACTCGATGTTCTTAATGGATTAGGGGTGACAAATGGGACCGGTCGACCAGCACTGACCCGCTGGACTGCCCTCATTTTCTGATCCGGTCCGGTACCAATCGAGCCTCTATTTTAAAGGCCCAGCTTGACCTAGGCGGATCACCGGGCCACCAGGCCAAAATGACCCTTTTAAAAAAATTGTAAAATAAATAATTTATATTCAATAAAATAATTTTATTTTCAAACAAATTTTATTGTCCTACTTTCTTGGTCAAGATATGAAATATGACCATTAATACAAATTTATAATATAATTTGAGTATCCGCGTCCGATAAATAACTTATATTAATTACTTGGAAAAACTATTGCACCAACTGAATAGTAATATTAACTCAACAAGCACTCTAAAATATCACATGACACTTGACATATTAGACCAAACTACACTTAATATATAAATTTTATAAAAAAAAAAAAAAAGTCGGGCCAGCCAAAAGTTTCGGGCTAGCCTGGCCCGAGTCCAATCGGTCCGACGGGCCTATCGAGCCGGGCCAAATTGACCCGATTCTTTTCGGGCCGATATTTTTCAGGTCCAGTCTATCCTAAAAGACGGGCCAACCGGGACGGGCCACCACTAGTATGGATTGAGCTTGAAGGATGTGCGCGGGTGTTTTTCCAGAATGTTGTCGAAGGTGTTGAAACATAAAAGACAACATACACAACGGAAGACTTTGAAAAACAGAAAATAAAATTTGCAAACGGGATATCAAAACATTTTCATAGATTATAAAATAATCTATGATGCCTCATGACGAAACTTCACTATAACGAGTAGTGATACAAAGAAAAGTAAAGACCAACTGTAGGAATTTACATCAAGATCATATACCCAAGGCATACAATCAAAAGTCTAGAATTTTAATCGTGTAAAACAAATAACCTATTCAAAGGTCGAACTAAAACACTATATTGAATTACAAAGGAGAGAACCGAAATAACAACACTTTCTATATGTAAATAGATATCTCAATTTCTTCACATGATAGTGTCTCATGCGTGTGGTATTTATAGACTTCGATCCTTGCATGTGAACACAAAAACCATGATTTTCCATGATGTAAAACCATCTCACACTTAAGCTCCATGATCTTGATAACCACCTATGTTGTATCTTTAAATAACTCAATCTAAACTGCAATCGCCTGACTTGGTAACTGCCATGTCATCATCCTGCATGTTTAGAAATTAAAGACAACATTGAAACAACTGGAGTTAGTGTTAGGAGAAAGGGCGAATTCTGATGTTGCGGAAAATGTTGTAACATTCTTGACAACATTGACTTAAAATCAACATAGCTTACTGTAACAACAAATTTCGTGAAAAACACGAAAATAATTTATAATTTGAATTTGTTCGGATCAAACCGAGAAAACTTGCGGGTTCTTGATTCTAAACTTGATCCTCTGATTCTTCTCTTCTGTTGACTTTGACTTTGACTTTGATCGAATATTGGCTTTGATTTCGGACTTGAATGTTTATAACGTTAATCCAAGGGTGAAAACACCTTGTTTTGGATTAAACGTTGTTTCTGGATGAACGCTCTTGAATCTTTAGGAAGAACGATCTTTGAATCTTCGAATGTTGATGAAGAACGCTTTGAATATTTCTTCAAATCTTCGAAGGAAAACACCGGATCGGAGGGGTTTCGAGCCTTGATCTCTGATCTGGAACTGTTTCTGGTTGATTTGGACGAAGAACGCCGAAGAACGATGAAGAACACCTTTGAATATTCAAAGGCCTTGAAGAACGTCCTTGGAGTTCTTTTTAATCTTCGAGGACAAACGCCGGATCGGAGGGGTTCTGAACCTTAATCTCTGATCTGTAGTTGTTTCCGGAGGATTTGCACGAAGAACGACGAAGTACGCTTTGAATCTTCAAGAACGGTTGCAGAGGATTCGCTTGATCGTCTGAATGCTCGTTCGCTTCGGTTGTGTTCGTCTTGAGTGTGAATAATGAAGGACCCTATTTATAGGGTGGAGAATGGCAAACCTGCCTTTCCTGACGTGCCACGTGGCACATCCTGGTTGGTCCATGCCATTTGATTGGCGTGATTTGCGATCATTTAATTCTCGTTCTTATGGTAAATAAAGCGTACTTATTACCCAATATGAGTATCGAACACTCATTTAATTCAACCGACTTGTATCGTGTATATTTAATATCAATTTTTTTTAACTATTTAATTCAAGAATTAATTTTAATTTAAATTCTCAAAATAAAATAGTAAATTTAATTTGATATTAATATTTTATTTGTACACGTGTCACCATTTAATTGGGTACAAATTTAATTTGCTTACAAATGCCCCCTCGTGGTTTGTTCACGGTCTTTTGTGACTTAAAGTGAATGAAGCACAAAATTGACTTCTCCACATTTCTCATTTTAGAGAAGGCTCAAACAATTTCATTTATTTGATTGGCCCAAAAGGGATTTTATTTTGCGGACTTTAATTTTTTTTTTTTTTTTTTTTATGTCCAACAAGTGAAGCCTACCAATCAAAGAAAGTGGGCTGCCCTTTTATAATTACTTGACCAAACAATTTAATTGTTTGCAAATAATTATAATCCATCAATTTTTTAGTCCATCTCTTAATTTGATTTGGTAAGCCCAAAGAAGGTCACTTGGGCCCAGGCTATTTGCACTAACCTCTATGTTAAAGGCACTAACCGGATGAATACACTATTTTTTGTTCGATTTTTTTTTTTTTTTTCAATTTTTTTTTATTTTTTCGAACATTTTTTCTGAACATAATGAAATACACAATATTTCGAAAAAATAAATCGAATTTTTTGTTTATTTTCAGAATTTTTTTCCGAAAATGTTGCAAATTTTCGAAAAAATAAGTAGTGTATTTATCCAGGTAGTGTATTTAACACAGAGGCTAGTGCAAATAACCGTTGTCTTTCTTTTATTTAGAATTGACAGGTTTAGATTCAGGCCCAATTTTTTTTAAGCCCAATACTCTATTTTTATTGTATTGGCCCAAAGAAAGCCCCTTTATGCAGAGACCTGCTTTCCTCTCCACGGCAGATGCGTAAACTAACAAGATTTTCTTTTTTAGAGTGCATATCCCACGCAGAAATTTTCAACAATTTTCCTTTCAGATTCTTTGCGGATTTGTGCAGATTTTCAGTTGACTCAACAAGAGTCTTAGGCAGATTTACAAAGCAAAATTACAGCACTTTGATTTGCATGAAGGGATCAATTAGCTCCCAGTAACATGTCACTTTTCCATTTCAGGCAAAGGGCAGTGCATTACACCTATAAAAGGGACTCTCCTTTTCATTTCTCATCCACGCAGCAAACAAGACAGCACAGAGGTAAAACATTACAACTTACTAGAAGTACATGTACAATATATGTACTTTTACTTCTGCAAATTAATAACATAATTTGAATTTTCTCAGACTTGCAAGACTTAACTTCCTAGCACAGCAAGATCACCCAAAATAAAATTCAAAGGTAATTTCTTGGACCTTAATTTTACTTTCTCCACTGTCCTTTTTTTTTTTTTCTTTTCGCGTATTGTACACTGTATTTAAAGGATAGGAGAGGCAAATCAGCCACCATGAATCCACAGAGACCTGTGTCCATCAGTGTTCACCACAACCTTCATGCCGGCAGAATCGATTTTGGTTCATTACCACTACAACCACTACCATTACCGTGGCACCGACCTCATTACTGTTGCACTGCAATTACCACCGCACCACCACCGGCTTCAAATTTTCATTACAACTACCGTTGCACCGGCTTTACCACCACTACAACTACAACTACCTCCAGAGCACCATCGATTGCTTCAACCGGGCTCTATCAGAGAAGCGGGCGTCGGAGGTTCAGACCGATCTCGAAATCGGATGGAATTCAAGGCGAGAACCAGACACTTCCTTACTCAGGCATTCCATCGAGCAGCTGGCGGGCGTGGCTTGGTGATGACTCGCGGGCGGATTTGACGACGGCTGGCGCTTCAGTGACAGAGGCCAAGACAGACCCGACGGCCGTGTTTGTTGGCTGCGCTGGGCTTGGTGAGGCAACAGACCACAAGACCCAGACGGCGGTGTCGATCGCGAGGCGGTTCTGTTCGTGAAGCAACGACTCTAGCAACAGAATAACTCCGGCGGGAGGCGGCTCTGAGCACCAACGGCTTCAGGCGTGGCGGCGCAATTTCTGACAGAGGCTTCAGGTGACTTTCGGCGAAGCAGCGGCGCTGCAAGGCTTAGACGGCGGCAGCAATTGCGAAGGCGGCGACGCATCGCCGGGTGTGGCGGTCTTCGAGGAGACGGTGACGATGCGATTGATTCGGCCGCAAGCAGGGGCAGAAGTGCGACGCACAGGCGGCTTCGATCTACGGCGGCCGAGGGAGGAGGTGGCGCCGTTGTGCGATTTCCGACGGGGCAAGGCGGCATTTGTGGAGGTAGTGATGCTGGCAACGGATTCGGCAGACTTCCAGAGGTACCAGATCGGCGGCGATTTTGATTCGCGTGCTAGAGACCGGAATGAGCAGTGGCATCGCGGACTTCGATGATGGCTTCGGCTGATTTTTAATACTGGTGACCGAGAGTGGTAGTTGCGGTGCCCAATTTGACGAGAGGAGGACAAAATTGATTTTAGGTTCTCTGCGTGCGAATTGGGAATTCTGTATTCTTACAAAAGAGAGAAAATGGGCTTCAATTTAGAAAATGAGGCAATGGGCTTCAGGTATTACTTTAGCCCAATATATTTAATATAAGAATATGTTGCTGGGTTTTAATTCCAACAGCCCAACAATTTCATTCTTATTATACTTATTGGGCTTAATAACTTTTTTTTTCCAAGAAGTAATTGGAAAAATCAACTGATAAAATTCATTTAAGTAATTTTAGAATTGACATTAAAATCTCATGTCTAATTAAATTACTTAATCTTTTTGCCCTCACTTCTTTCTTTTTGCTCTTTTTTAACCCCTATAAAATTTGTGTTGCAGCTTCGTTTCTGCAATCCTTCATCATGGTCCACTTCAAGAATACTACGACGTCCACTGGCAAGCGCTACTTAATGATCCTTGACGACGAACACCAACCTCTTGACAAGGGCATCCATTTGTGCGTTGAGAAGCTGGTCCTTGGAAAATACGTGGAGCCAATGACTCATATCAGCAATGAGTTTCGCCTGGAGGAGTGGTCCAAGGAGGTTTCACTAAGCAAGATGTCTAAGGCTTGGGTGCTGAAAGCAGCGAATCACGAGAAGCCAGCTCCGAACAAAGTCAACCCTTTACCTACTTTGGGACGTCGCATCGTGGATCATCAGACAAGATGGAACGGCCCTTTGAAGTTCGCAGGTGAATTCCACTACACCAAAGGATACTGGGAATGGACGGAGGACATCCTGAGCAGGTGTGAAAAAGCTCTCCGGAATATACGGAGTTATGACGCCGTTTTTGCATCGCTCTTCACGTATGACTGCAATTCAGAGATCATCAAGGCTTTCTGTGAGGCGTGGTGCCCATCCACCAACACTTTGCTCACAACTTTCGGAGAAATATCGATTTTGTTATGGGATATACATAACTCGACAGGACTTCCTTTGATGAGCCAGATTTTTGATGAAGTGGTATCGGATGCACTGGAGTTGTTTGACATAACTGGTGATTTCATCCTCACGCAGAGCTGCAAACAACTTCTTCATGCTTATCATTTGCTTTGTGGAGGCGAGAGTGAAGCCAAAGTGTCCATTGCTCGATGGGTAAGCTTCTGGTCAGTCAAGCCGATAAAGCATCAACCACCCCTGACTCGTATCGAGAAGAAGAAGACCACTCGTCCCAAGACTACTCACAATCCTTCTGGGGGGTGCCCCCGCATAAACCATGGACCCCTGGGGAATTAACGTCGTTCAAAAGATTGAGTATTGACCGACATGACCATGAAGAGACGTATTTGGCCGCCTTTCTAGCGTGTTGGCTATGCACATTTGTTCTTCCCAATGAAGAAGAAGATTTGATAGGGCCGAGCACCTTCAAGATGGCGTGCTTAATGGGAAAAGGGAAGGAGGCTAGTCTCGCTTCCAGTCTTGGTGAGCATTTACAGAGGCTTGAACAGTATCTCGAGACGATCAGACCCGTCTGAAGATCGAGGGGCCTTCCTGGTTTATTTTATCTATACCTGCATAGCTCAGTAGTTCAAGACACACTACATGGCCAGCCATAGATTGAGTAGGCCTCTCATGATACTTTACTCTGGCGAAAACGGTGCTCGATATTACGAACCTGCAGATGCTCGTAAGCAAATCCATAAAGGGGACCAGGTTGTATTGACGTGCAATATTGGGAGTGACCAGTGCTTGTATGTGGACAAGGGAGAAGGGCGATGGGGCACTTGGAGCTACTTCATAACCATGCGTTCCAACTTCCTTCCTAGGCGAAGGCGATCATTTCATTAACGAGCCTGACAGTCCACACCATTTTAGCCGTCAGTTTGATTTCTATCAAGAAGTACCGAGGATGTCGAAGATGGGCGATACCCGCGAGTGTTCCTTGACAAGAGACTTCTTTTGCTAGAAATGGTGTACTTCGTGTGGTACCCGCTCCAGAGTGTATCTTCCACCCCCTCCTCACACTGTAAGGACTTTTTCTTCATCAGAGTATAAGAAATGGTGGCACCAAGTCCATGGTGAATACTTAGACACCCACATAAAGGTTTTGACTGATTCAGAGCTCATTCCTAAGCAACAGAACAAAGTGGTTGAGGCTGAAGAAGTCAATTCACGTAATAAATGCAAGACTTTTCCGGATCAAACGATTCCAGACTCGGCATATGCTGCAACATTCCTTGTTGGGCCAAGCAAAATGAAGAGCACCTCTCGACACTCAGGAGAAGATCGAAGTGATCAAGATGTCAACTGGAAGCATAGGCAACAAACTTCTAAATCTCCTAGACTTGTGATAGATCCCGACACATCCCTCCAAAAGAAGGTTTATTATCACTTCTTCTTTTCCATTTCCCTTTTACCTCATAGTCTCTCTCACCATCCTGCATTTCTGATTCTTCTCAGTCTAGACAAGAAGTGTTCGGAACAGAGGATGAAGGACACAATTCGGATGAAGGAGAATCATCTTCCTCAGTAGCAACTTCAGTAGCTTTTGTTGGACTTTCCGCATTCAAGCCTGTCAAGCCCTTCAAGCCAATCAAACCCATCGAGCTCATGACAGGTGTTGTCTCCGTAATTAAAGGAGAAACTTTTGTTGAGAAATGCAAACGGTCTTACGTCTCGACTCTGTGGAAGGACTTCTTAGAAAAAGTTATTAAAACTCCTATCGAATCGTTGTCTTTCATAAAAGATGAGGTACCTTTCGTGATGAAAGAAATCAAAGCATTCGACTTAGTTGATTCTTCTATCCTGGAGGATGTTTGACAGCTTTATTTGGCAAGGCTAATGTCTACGATGCAACAGGGTCCAAGTCTACTGAGGGAGTGACAAAAGAAACTCTTTCTTCACAAAAGGCGGAAGCAGCAAGCGCTCTTAATGTTTGTGAGGCGACCGAAAAGGATGAATCCAACAAGTTGGAGGCTGCTCGAGTAACATTGAAGCAGATGGATAAGGAGCTTACTGAGTTATCCAAAAAGAGGAAGAGACTTGTTGAAGCATTACAACAACCTCAAGAATCTCTTAAAAGTGCCAAAGTTAAAACTCAAGCTGCCAAGGATGCCCTCCTTGTTATCGACAACACTCCGATTTTGGAAGAGACCGTAACTGAAGAAGTAATGAAGTGAAGATCGAAGTTGGAAGCTTGAAGGATTTGGATCCTTTTGTGTAGATTTTATTTAGGATTCCCTTATGTTATTCCCCTTTTTGTACCAACTTCTTTGGCTTTGAATAAGAACTTGATCAACTTTGTCTTTACTTTCCGTGCTGGTTTTTTTCAACATCTCATTTAAATATTTAAATTCAAGTAAGATAACTGAAACATGATTGAACTCAGAGAATTTCTAAGCTGCCTACATACCTCTTTGGTTTAAGAGGATCAATTCATAACGTAGTTAAAAAAGGGTATGATTTTATTTGTGGGGGGCCGTACACAGTTTAACCTCATGCGGGCCAGGAGGAACTATTCTTTAACCACTGTAGATAACGTAGGGTATTGTTTAACCATTAGAAACACCCTTAGTGGGGTGAATTAATAGTTTAACCACATGTAATTACCTTTGGTGGTTTGGTTCACAGTTTATCCTCATGCGGACCAGGAGCGACTGACAGTTTAGGCTCGTGCGTCATGGAGCTTTCTGCTTGGTTTATTTTACGCGTATAGCGTTTCAGGAATTTCCCATTTATGGGGCCAATTCTTACACCATCTTCAGAGATCAGCTTGTACGCACCATTCGTATAAACTTCCGTCACGACATAGGGGCCATCCCATCTGGGTAAGAATTTATTTCCGACACGATGAGTGACAACAATAGGCCTCTTCACAGCCAACACCAAGTCGCCCACTTGGAAAGATAGCGTCTTCACCTTTTTGTTAAAAGTTCTGGCAAGGCGAGACTGATAACACTCGAGTCTTTGTTGTGCTTCCAGCCTTTTCTCATCCAAAGCTTCTAACTCTTCGAGATGCAGATTTGCATTCTCTTCTTCTGTCAGAGCCTCGTCATACACAGTGACGTGATTTACAGTTGCTACATCTTCAGCAGCTTCCTCTTGCCTTCCTATATCAATGGTTGCTCTCACCCGACCATCCCTTCTTCTGACTAGGACTGTCCGTGCAACGCTATCGGTGTTAGTGATAAATCCATTTCTGATCATTATAGCAACTCTCCTTTGTAAGGCTTCTTCACTTTCTTGAGGAATCTGCATTTGAGCAACAGAGGTGTTGATAAAGTTAGATGATGCAACAATTTCTTTATCATCATCTTCCTCCCTAGTGTAGATGACCGTCATTATCCTTGCAATTAAAGCCTCTCCACACGATTCGATCAAAGTGGTTCATCGCTTTATACGGGACAGAATTAAGCTTCAAATTTTGTGGGAGTGTGCAGGTTTAGAAATCCTCCCTTCCCGACACTCATTTCTTTTGTGTGGCCCTAATCTTCCAAAGATGGATCTGGACTTTCTTTCAGCTGATCCCAATCTGTTGAAAACTGACCCATGCTTCAGGCGGTTGCCTCCTTCAAATGTTCCTAACCTCTCAAAGATAGAAACCTTCTTCACTTTTTCACCGTTCTCATCAAATACATCCTCCGTGGATGAGAATGCCCCTTCAGAGATATGATTTGTGCTTGTATTTGCTCTTTTGATCGCGATGCGAATCGTTTTTGGTGCCACATACCCCGAACCAACTCTGGTATTCTTAGCAGGGGCGTAAATGCTTTTGCTTGCTGGCTTTTGAATGGAGTTAACCCCATGTTTTGATGGTTTGACGACCTCTTGGGGTAATTCCTTCAACGCAGGATTTTCTCGTGGATCATATCCAACCCGAACAAGGCCGTAAGATTTCGACATCACAGCTTCAGCTAGTTCACCATGTTCTGTCGTAGCTCCACGAGTAGGACGAGTGAATCCTTCAAGTGGCTAGGAGGAAGGTCTTGTTGCGTCAAGCTTGGTTAAGGGCAATGTCAATCCCTCTAATGCTTCAACAATTTGGAGAGGTCGTTTACCTTTATCAACACGGGATGGCGGTGCAGTTTTCTTTTTCGCTGCGGTTTGCATATCCTTTGCCATTTCTTGTAGCAAGTCTGCTTCAACTTTAGTTGTACTCTGAAAGTAGTACCTAGCATCAACAAAATATGACTCAGCATCCGTGAAAGGCTTGGCATCGCCAAATACTCTCTTTACTTCACCATCCTTATTATATTTGAAGCATTGGTGCATTGTAGAGGGTATCACGTTGTTTTCATGCAACCACGAACGTCCTAGCAGCATATTGTACGAGGTCCTGGCATCTATCACATGAAAGAGCATAGTTGAGGTCATCTCATCGATTAGCAAGTCCAGCGTCATCGTTCCAAGGGCCTTCTGACCTTCTTGATTGAAGTCTTGGATCATTAGTCGGCTGTGGCTGAGTTCATCAACTGTTATGCCCAACTTTTTCATCACTCTTCAAAGGCAGGATGTTTACCCCAAACTCTCTATTAATTAGCATATGGTTGATCTTTTGTCCTTTAGCATAGCCTGTCACGAACAAAGGTCGGTGTTACACCCGGTGTTGCTACCCGACCTATCAGTCAGCCCGGTTAAACCATCCCAAGCCAAGAGCGGAGGGAGCTGGTTAGCGAGCCCGACCAAGTCGTCGGGAAGAAAGCCAGAGGTGCCATGTCGACGACCACCGAGAGGATAGCGGGTAAAAGCCTTAGCCAGGGGACTAAAGCCGGCCGATCGACGGCGAGCGTTGGGCAGCCCCAGACGCTCTCTGCCCAACTCCTGAGGACATGACCCCCAGGGTGCCCGCCACCTATTCGCTACCAGGGTACCCGTGTACCCGGCTACCCGTTCTCAGGTGATGACAGCAACCTAACACGTCCAGTCCCATTAGACGTGCGGATGTGACAGGGTCAGAGTAGGTCCAGCAGGAGGAATCCCATCAGTAGGAGTCAACAGTGCTAGGTGACGCTCTCTCATTGGCCCGTAGAGGGGGCTATAGCCACTCATGGCTATCTAGCTAGGATTCAGTGGGGCCCGCGGGCATACCAGCTCAAGATGGTGAAGCCCACCATGTACACAATAAATGACACAACACATTTATTACAAAGACTCTACTTGAGAGCACATTTACTCTTGCATTTATTACTCTCAGTTTATATAATCCATAAATCCTACCCGCTGGGAGTCGGACGCCGAGTTTCTCACGAAATCGCTGTCAATAATTTGGCGCTAGAAGAAGGGTGACTAATAGTGAAGTGCACTCGGTTTCATTTATCTAGTTATCCACGTCGAACCACATTCTTGTTTCTCTCGAAAATACCAGAAGCTTATACCAAAATGGACACGTCCAAAGCTACCTGCACCCTGCAACAAGCCGAAGATATCGCCGAAACCGCTACCCCGGCCCCGACGGCAACACTCCAGGGGCTTTTTGAGTTCCTGTCCACCATACGGACTCCGGAAGACCTGTAGGCGGCAAAGGCGATGATCAAACGCTGCCAGGCTGAAATCAACGCAGTTCCTATCCGCACCCATCGGGCCGGAAAGGAGCCAGCCCAAACGAGGGCCACCAGCAACCCTCGGCCAGAGCGGGAGTCGGCCAGGGGGGCTACCACTTATGTGGCCCGACCTCAGAACTTGAAGAGGCACCTCGACGAGGAGGCCGACTCACAACGTGCCTCCCGCCAGCCAGCGAGAAAGGGAACGCTCTTCCCGACGTCACAATAACGCGGCCTCAAGGCCGTCGGTCCGTGACCGTCTGAGAGATAACTCGCGTCCCTGATCTCCCCCCGCGGCTAACAACGCAATGGCCGAAATCTTGAAAAAGGTGTCGGACCTAGAGGCAAAGCTCGAGAAACGCGATGGGCAACACCACTTCGCTTACATGTCCAACCCACCTCTCGCGGACATCCTGGCACGAGCACCCGCCCAGCTGAAGATCAACGTGACCGCGGTGGGACAGTATGACAGGGAGACGGACCCCGTCACCCACTTGAGTAAGTACTCAACTTACATGATCTCCATGGAGGCCACTGACGCTACCCAGTGTCGAATGTTTCCATTGATCCTCGGTGATAGAGCTCACGGTTGGTACTCCTCGCTACCCGTGGGGAAGGTGGTCTCATTCCCCCAACTGGGAGAATTATTTCTGGAGCACTTCTCCTCTATGGCGCCACGACTGGCCGGCGCCAACCGAATGACCAACTTGGCCCAAGGGAAAGACGAGTCGGACCGGGCGTACATCTACCGGGTCGACCGCATAATCATGGAGGGCGAGCCTGTCGGGGACGAGGTCAAGCTCGTCGGCATCATAGGCGAACTTCGCCTAAAAAGAAGCTGTGGAAGTCCATAAACCAGGACTACCCCAAGTCCTACGCGGAATTCTAGCAGCGGGCCGGAAAAATTATCTACAACGCCGACATCCTGGCTCAGCGGCTAGGAGAGAGCACACAGGCAGAAAAAGAGAAGCCCCACGTTCAGACGGGCACCGCACCGAACTGGAGGAACTTTTCCTACCGGGCTCTCCAACCGTTCAAACCTTTTGACTCCATCGAGGTGCAGCTGGCCGAGAAACTCTCGGCCACCCCGGAATACGTGTACATACAGATCCGGGATAAGAACATGGTGCCCAAAGCCCATCCATGGATCCACAAACCAGGAGTGCAGCTCAACCCCAACAAATACTGCCACTACCACTAGACCGTCGGGCACAACACCAGCGAGTGCCGCGACCTCCTGAAGCAGTTGTGGAGGTTTTTCGAAGAGGGGAAGCTGGAGGAGTTCGTGAAGAGACCGATGGTCAAGCCGGAGGTGTAGCCCGCTGCTCACCCCGTCGAGCAAAACCGAGAGGTAGCCCTCATCTGCTCGTTGATACCGGAGAACTATGCTCGCTGCACCATCAACATGCTCTCCCTGGTGGGGGGGATTTGCTCCTTCCATCAAACTCTCCAATCGTCGGCAGAAGAGCGAGCTGCGGGCCATGGACAACATCCACCAGATCACCATGCCGGTCAACATGACGGCCAAAGAGTCCGATCTTCTCGCCTTCAGGGAGGAGGACCGCACGGGGGTCATCTACCCCAACCAGGACGCCTTGGTCGTGTCGGTCAACATCATGGGCGTCACCGTCCACCGCATGCTGGTCGACAATGGGGCGTACTGCAACATCATTTTCAAAGCCGCCTTCGACTAGCTGGACAGTTCCTTCGAGAAATACGTGGAGCCGTGCGACCAGATCATCAAAGGCTTCGGGGACGCCACCGTAAAGCTATATGGAATAGTTAAGTTAGATGTAGAGTTAGTTTCTAGCATAGATGCTGATGTTAAGGCTTCGAAACAGCTCGACTTTATAATAATCGACCAGCCGTCAACCTATAACGGTTTTCTCGGCAGGCTATTCGAGCACAAGTTCGATGCCGCCGCCTCAGCATTCAATTATTGTATCAATTTCTCAACCCCCTCTAGGAAGGTGGGAACTCTTAAGGGTAATAAAAAAATGGCACGCAGATGTTTGGCGTATATTGATCTTGCTTTAAATTCCACAAATCTAGATTTCATTTGTACTATCGGGGAGGGATACATGGATATAGACGAAGAAAACCCACCCACTACCCACCCTATGGAAGAAGATTCTCAAACTTTCGTAGATACTCAAATTGAGCTGGAACCAAGAATCAGCTTTGAGCCTATGGAAGTCGATAGCACGCTGATAGGAGAGATCGATGATCCCCGCTTCGGGGAGCGGGGTGCCAGCCCAATAGAGAAGCTAATATCTGTAACAATGAAGAATCGACCAGAAGTGTGCGTCCAGCTCGGATCAAAGATGTCAGACGAGATGCGAGCTGCGATGACGGCATTTCTGGAAGATAATTTAGACGTATTTGCATGGTCCCATAAAGATATGGTAGGGATCGATCCAGCGATATGTTCCCACCAATTGCACATCGACCCTGCCCGCAGGCCGGTATCACAAAAGAGAAGGAAGTTCGGGCCGGACAAATATGCGGTCATAGCCACCGAGGTCAAGAAGCTGCTCGACAACAAGCTAATCGGAATGGTCAACCCCGAAGATAAACCTCAATGGGTGTCCAATGCAGTACTCGTCAAGAAGACCAACAACACCTGGCGGCTATGCATTGACTTCACAGACTTGAACAAAGCATGCCCCAAGGATCACTTCCCGATGTCGCACATCGACCATCTGGTGGATAGCACGGCCGGGTACGAGATACTCACTTTCATGGATGCATTTGCCGGCTATCACCAGATCCCGATGGCCGCCGATGACCAAAAGCACACCACCTTTCTCACAGAGAAGAACATGTATTTCTGGAAGCGGATGTCATTCGGGCTGATGAATGCAGGGGCAACTTACCAAAGATTGGTCAATCACATATTTCACAACCAGATCGGGGCGACCATGAAGGTCTATATAGACGATATCGTCATCAAAAGCGAGAAAAAAGAAGACCACCTCACCCACCTAGCCAAGGCATTCGACATTCTGAGAAGGTATCGGATGAGGCTCAACCCAACGAAGTGCAGCTTCGACATCGAGTCGGGCAAGTTCCTGGGGCACATGGTCAGCCAGCGAGGCATCGAGGCAAATTCGACCAAGGTACAAGCAATCCTTGACATGAGTGCTCCCCGCACGGTAAAGGAGGTACATCGGATTACGGGCAGCCTGGCCGCCCTCAGCCATTTCATATCCCGCATGGGGGACCGGTGCAAACCTTTGTTCGATAGCATGCGGAAAGGAAAACTGAACTGGACGTCACAGAGCCAGCTCGCATTCGATAATTTGAAGGCATATCTCTCGAACGCCCAAATATTGGCCAAGCCCGTACCAGGCGAGAAGCTCTACTTATACTTGGCGGCTTCAAAATCAGCTCTCAGCGCCGTACTAGTGCGGGCTGAGGGGCAGACACATCTACCAATCTATTATGTCAGCCAGACACTCCATGCTGCCGAACTACGGTACCCGCCATTGGAAAAACTGGCTTACGCGCTAGTAATGAGCGTGCAAAAGCTGCGGCCATACTTCTTCAACCACCAGGTCGAGGTGCTAACCACCATACCACTACGACAAGTCTTACATTGGCCAGATACGGCGGGCAGATGCCTCAAGTGGGCGGTGGAAATCGGTCAGTTCGAGGTCACGTACGCTCCCCGAACGTCCATCAAAGGCCAGGCGATGGCCGATTTCATAGTCGAGCTTACCTAACCAGAGGCGATGTCCAAGATTGAGTAACCACCATGGAAGATGTACGTCGATGGATCCTCCACGACCGCACAGGCCGGGGCAGGAATTGTCCTTCTCAGCCCGTCCGGCCAATCATTTACGACGGCCATCAGATTCAGATTCCACGCAATAAATAACGAGGCCGAATATGAGGCATTGATTAACGACCTAGAAATGGCAATGACCATGGGAGTGAAGCGGCTACATATCTACAACGACTCGCAGCTTGTGACATGCCAGATTTTGGGGGAGTACGAGGCCCACAGCGACAGGATGCTAGCCTACCAAGGGTTGGCTAAAAACTTACTCAGAAAATTCGACCAGGTGCATATAGAGGTGGTACCCCGACTCGACAACACGCAGGTAGACGCTCTTGCCCGCCTCGCAACGTCTGAGGGGGCGGCCGACATGTCACAGATTACAGTCACTTACATGCCCGCTCTGCCGAGCTCGAACCCGCGGGTGGCCAGCATGGAGCAGGAGGGGGATAACTGGATGACCCCCATTCTGAATTACCTGCGAAACGGTAAACTTCCGAACGATCGGGTAGCGGCAAGACAACTGCAACTTTGGGCGGCTAGATACACAATCGTGGGAGATCAGTTGTACAAACGAGGTTCCGCTCTACCTCTCCTACGGTGCATAACCCCAGAGCAAGGCAGAAGGATCATGGAGGAAATCCACGAGGAGCTCTGTGGGAACCACGCCGGGGGTCAGGTACTCACCCAGAAGGTTATCCCCCAAGGCTGTTTTTGGCTCACCTTGAAGAAGGACGTGATCAACTACGCAAGGGCATGTCACAAATGCCAAATATACTCGCCAGCAATTAACCAGGCTCCAATAGAGCTCACTTCAATCTTGAGCCCGTGGTCGTTTACAAAGTGGGGGATCGATCTCATTGGTCCTTTGCTCACAACCCCAGGCAGTGTCAAGTACGCAATCGTAGCCGTGGATTACTTCACCAAGTGGGCAGAGGCGGAATCATTGAAGACAACCGACCAGGACCACGTAATCAGATTCATCTAGCGCAACATAATTTGCCGCTTCGGTCTCCCACAAGTCATCATTTCGGATAATGGGAAGCAGTTCGACGAGTTGGAGATGGAGAGATTCTTCTAGAGACACAAGATCAAGAGACTGTTCTCAACGCCCTATCACCCACAGTCAAACGGGCAGGTCGAGGCAGTAAACAAGATAATCAAACACACGTTGAAGGCAAGGTTGGAGGAAAGCAAAGGGACGTGGGTGAGCAAGTTACCCAAAGTGTTATGGTCGTACAGGACAACCAGTCGCACGGCCACCGGGGAGACTCCTTTCGCTTTGGCTTTCGGGACATAAGCAGTCATCCCGGCGGAGGTCGTCATCCCGACCCTTCGCACCTCGCAACTCGTGGAGGACGGGAACGACAAGGCCATATTGAACGAATTGGATCTGTTAGAGGAAAGAAGGCTATCCACTGAGCAGAAAAACATAGCCTATAAGCGCCGGGCGGAGAAGTACTTCAACTCGAAAATAAAAATCAGAGAATTCAAGGTTGGGGACCTAGTCTTACGACGAACGGTCGGACAGCCCAAGGGGGCATTTGGCCCGAATTGGAGGGACCCCTAAAGATCTCCAAGCGCTTGGCCAATGGGGCCTACGAGCTCGAGAGCCTTGAGGGCTGTAACACCCGAAATTTATTTAAGTATTAGATGATTTATGGTTTAGTTTTACTTTGGATTTAAGTTTTTAAGTGAAGTGTTTTGAAATTAATTAAAGTTGTGACTTACTTTTTAGTAGCATGGACCGAAATTATAGATATATTTATATAGGGATTTCAGATTTTTTTAAGAGGTGTAATTGTGTTTTCGATTTCGGTCCATTAAGTGTACGTTTTAAGGAGAAACGTTACCAACAATTAAAAAGGGCAGTTTTTTTTCCTTTTCCCTTCCTCTTGGCCGTGTGTGTAGTTTTTAGGAGGGATTTATATGTTTTTAAAAGGCAAGGAGTTATAAGGAGATTTATTGGCCACATAGGTTACAATTAGGTGGTTAAATTCAAGAATTAAGGGCTTTATGTTACATTTTCTTTAGGGGTCGGTTACTAACTTGTTTGTAGGAATTTTTTAAAGGGTATTAAGATTATTAAGAGGACTTTTGACTTAGATGAGAGGGGCTGGACGTTTTTGCTTAAAAATGGGCATAAAAGTGTAAGTTATGAAGTTATTAGGAGGTTACTAAGGTGGAATTAAAGACTGAAATTTAAAGGCATGTAAGGGGGTTACAAGAGCGATATTTTACTAACTTTTGGCCGTCCAAAACTCAGAAAAAGAGAGGAAAAATTCGTGAGGTTGAGTGTGAGGAAATAGAGAGAAGAGTGTGAAAAGTTCATCCAACAAAGAGAGAAAAATAGGAAAGTATGTTCGAATAATTCAAGTGTGGCCGTGAGATACAAGTTGGCTGTGAGTTTGAAGGAGTTAGGACGTGTATTTGCAAGTTGATTCGTCCTAAGTTCGTGGTGATTTCATAGTGCTAAACGAATTGAAGGTTTGGTAAGACTATTTAGGGTGATTTCTTATTTAATCCTTTAAGTTTGGAAACAAGATTATCTTCTTCTTTTATAGAATTTTCTAAGTGATGATTATATTGTATGAAGGTTGTTCATGTGTCCGAAATGATGAGGAAGTATTGAGGATTAGCAAAATAAAGGGGCTTAGTGAAAGTGTGCATATCGTATACTTTTTTTTCATCCGTGTTCGAACATCAAATTTCGTAAGGTTTAAAAGGTGGGGAATTTTATTTACACTTTAGATATGCATGTATATTGTGTGCATGTATCATGTTTATACGAATTCTGAGCCCCGAAGTGGTTCGTGAGAGATGTGTGTACAATAGCCTTTGTGGTCATTGTATGATGAAAAGAAGATACCCGGTTACGTGTTTAATTTGAAGTTTAAATTTTATTCCCCACTATGTATGAAATTATTTCATACTCACCCTTTCCATTTAAAATTTTCAGGATGAAAAACGAAGGAGAAAGCCGAGGGAATGAGTGGTGCAGACTTGGAAAAAAAAGATGAAGAATTGAAGATTTTATTTAAAGTGGTATTTTTTTATCTAAAGGATGATTTTTGAAACGTATTAATTCATGGTTTGGTTTGGATTTTGAAACTTGTTAGACTTTGAAAGGACTTTGGATATTTTTGGGACATTTTAATGAGTATTTATGATTTTTGGATATTTCTTTATTTTATGGTATTACTTGTGCTACATGTTGGTTTTAATTGGTTGAATTCTTTATGCATACAAATAATATAAAGTGTATTTTTGTGTTGATAGAGGTTCATGCATGGGTATTATATTTTATGTAATTCACACTTTAAAAAGATAAATTGGTATTTTCGCATAAAAAGTAATTAGTGTGTTTTTGGGCTTTTATGAAAACTAGTGTGGTTTGTGTGATTTTCTAAGAAAATTCTAACTTGTGGGCAAAAATTATTGTTTATAACTTTTGTAGTATTTTTATTAATATATTGGTTAAAAGTGTATTTTGGGTATTTAGTATATTTTTTAGTGTTAGAGTGTGTATGCTTGTCAAGCGTATTATGTGCAAAGTTTTATTTTCTAAAATTCATTTTTTTTAAAATTTATTGCCAAGTATTAGCTACTTTAGTAAATAGTAGTAAAATGACCCTTTAAAAATAGTGTTTTTCTGTCTGGGGTGTTTGTAAGTGTGTCTTAAGATTTCAAGCTTTATTTTTAATAAAAGGCCAAAGAAAGTTTTATTAGTAGTATGTGGATTTCAGTCTTATGGACGATAACTTTATTTTATTGACTCTTGTTTTCAATTAATGTTTTAATGATGGTTGATAATATTTTCACAAGTAGATTATATTTTTATGTTGAGTTAATTATTATTATTTTTTATTTGTGCACGTTTACGTTTCCGCTAAGAAAAGATTTAGATTCACTTTCTCTAAAAATTTTTTTTAAGATTTGGAAAAGTTCACACTCAAGCGAATATTTATAAAATATGGTACTTTAACTATAAAATAGTACCTTGAGAAGTAGGGTGTGACATTATGGTATCAGAGCAGGTTTACGATTCTGTAGACTTGCAAAAATGTTTTAAAAGTACAAAAGTTGTGAAAATTTTATTTTGAAAGTATGAAAGTCTAAGATTTTAAAAGAACGTTTGAAGCAAGTCCACCACTTATCTCCTGCAACGGCTCCTCCAGGTTTGCAAAAGTGTTTTCGAAATGTTTTAATATTTAAAGTTATTACGTGATACAAGTAAATGTTTTGATACATATGATGTTATGCATATGAATTATATTTAAGCTCATACTATGTTTTGAAGATTTTGCTCAACAAATGTTTTATGTGAGGTTATAAAATGCATGCATGCAAATGAAAGTGCATTTATTTTATCCATAAAATGATGCACGAATGAAAGAATGATTGAAGTATATGAGCAAAATAAAAAGTTTTGATATGTATGAGCAACTTGATAAATTACAAAGAATAATATGGTATGCACACTAGGCCTGCTATGAAAGTATGATAAGTGCTAGAAATTGAAAGGCATAATATGGGAATTATGAACCTAAGTATTCAACTAGAGGCATGAATTAAGTATGTGAATGAAATGATGCATAAATGGTGAATTCTAGAGATAAGTAGAACTCAAAGTTTTGGGATTTTAGAAATATTACTATAAATTGAATATTTTGGGCTTACTTTAGGGTACCCTCCTGATTTAGATGCCTCCTAGAAGAAGTTTGCGTGTACGGAATAGAAGAGGTCGAGCGAATGCACCAGCTGCTCCTGAAGCACCTGCTGCACCGAATGTGCCTGATGTACCTGAGGCACCTGCTGAGCCTGAGGTACCAGTTGAACCAGGAGAACCTGAGGTACAAGAGGTTGCACCAGTAGCACAAGAAGTGGTGGCTGTCCAACCTGAGACAGTTAGTACAGTACAAGTAGTTGAGCAATTTCGGAGGTTCAAACCTTCCACCTTTAATGGAAGGGATGGACCGGACAAAGTGGAGAGATGGTTCCGATCCATGGAGAGAATTTTTAGTCTGATTCAGTGTACAAACGCTCAAAGGATTGCTTGCGTATCCTTCCAGTTGGTCGAAGATGCTGACCACTGGTGGGAAAGCTATTGGAGGATTCGGTCCGAGAAGGAAAGAGAAGAGTTGACATGGGATCATTTTAAGGAGATCGTGATGGAGAGATACTATCCCCAATCCTATAGGGATAGTAAGGAGACGGAGTTCCTTGAGCTGAAGCAAGGAAATTCCACGGTGGCTGAGTATGAGCTTAGATTCAGCCAGTTAGCAAGGTTTGCCCAACACCTTGTTGACACTGAATCAAAGAGAGTGCTGAGATTCATTCGAGGTTTGAGACCAGAAATCCGAGGAATATTATCTGGACAGGGTGATCTATCGTATGTGGAGGCTTTCTCTAGAGTTGAGAGAATCGCTGCAAGTCATAGGATTGATGTTGGAGCAAATGTTCAGGTAAATGTGGGAGGCAAGAGGCCGTGGTTGGGTCCTAGTCGTTTTGAAGGACCCAATAAAAATAGAAGATTCAGAGCTGGTCCGGGTCCGGGTGCGCAGACTCGGGGTCCTGCACAGAATCAGGGTTCTGGGGCAGCGAGACCGAGTCAGCAGATGGGACAACGATGGTGTGCAGACTGTAGAAGATACCACATAGGAGAGTGTCTGAAGGAGAAATATTTTCGGTGCAAGTAGCCGGGGCATATAGCATTGCAGTGTCCTACTCTACCATCACCTTTACCCAGGAATCCACCACCCCCGCCACTTAGAATTCAGGAGGCAACACCTAAGACGTAGGCAAGGGTGTTTGCTCTTGAAGGACCATCGGGGCCTAGTGGATCGTCTGGGGCAAGCGGAAGTGGGAAACAACCAGATATGTTGGCAGGTATGCTTTCAATTAATGGAGTACCTATAGTTGCACTGTTTGACACCGGGGAAACACATTCTTTTATATCTTCTAAGTGTTGTAGCAAGGCTGGTTGTCGGGTAACTGACGCCATAGAAGCCTTGGAAGTTAGTCTATCTTCCGGTAGGACTTTTCACACTGATAGAGTAGTAGAAAATCTGGAGATTCAGATTTGTGAGCGAACTCTAGTGGGTTATATGCACGTGATAGAGATGGAGTTGTTCGACATTATTTTTGGTATGGATTGGTTAGAAGAGTATCAAGCTACTATTGATTGTGGAAAGAGGGAAGTAGTGTTGAAACTTCCGTCGGGTGAAGAGCTAGTTTATTTCGGGTCAAGGCTGAAGAAGGGAAACCTGATAGTAACAGATATGAAAGAGGTAAAGATGCTAAGGAAGGAGGGGTGTCAGGGTTATCTGGTACACGTGACGGATGAACAAAAGCTGAAGCTAGAAGATGTACGAGTTGTATGTGAATACCCAGATGTGTTTCCAGAGGAGTTACCTGGAATACCTTCTGATCGACAAGTGGAGTTTACCATCGATTTGGTGCCCGGAGCCGCCCCAGTTTCGAAAGCACCTTATCGAATGGCGCCAAAGGAACTAGAAGAGTTAAAGGTCCAGTTACAAGAGCTGTTGGACAAGAAGTACATCCAGCCTAGTGTATCACCTTGGGGTGTGCCTGTGCTATTTGTAAAGAAGAAGGACGGATCTATGAGGATGTGCATTGATTACAGGAAGTTGAACCGGCTTACTATTAAGAACAAGTATCCTTTACCAAGAATCGAGGACTTATTCGACCAGTTGAAAGGGTCAGGAGTATTCTCCAAGATTGATTTGATGTCGGGTTATCACCAGCTGAAAGTAAGGGAAGAGGATAGGCCGAAGACCGCGTTCCGAACAAGATATGGGCACTTCGAGTTTGTAGTGATGCCATTCGGACTTGCAGTATTCATGGACTTAATGAACCGAGTGTTTCACCCCTACTTAGATAAGTTTGTCATCGTCTTCATAGATGACATTCTAATCTACTCCAAAGGTGAAGTGGAACATGAGGAGCATTTAAGGACTGTTTTGGAAGTATTGAGTAGAGAGAAGCTGTATGCAAAGTTCAAGAAGTGCGACTTCGGGTTAGACAGAGTAGCATTTCTGGGACACGTGATTACAGCACAAGGTGTGGAGGTGGATCCAGCGAAAGTTGAAGCTGCGGGCGAGTGGAAGACGCCGACTAATGTTACGGAAATTTGCAGTTTTCTGGGTTTGGCAGGGTATTATCGGAGATTTATTGAGGGGTTCGCCAGGTTGACATCCCCAATGACTAACTTAACTCGGAAAGGTGTGAAGTTTTTATGGTCTCGGGAGTGATAGGAGAGCTTCCAGGAACTGAAGAAAAGGCTAGTGTCTGCGCCAGTGTTAGTTATTCCTGAAGTTGCGGAGGGATTCGTGGTTTACAGTGATGCCTCTAAGCAAGGATTGGGTTGTGTACTTATGCAGCACGGAAGAGTTGTAGCTTATGCATCGAGGCAGTTGAAGACACATGAGTTAAACTACCCTACTCACGATCTAGAGTTGGCTGCAGTGGTGCACGCTTTGAAGATCTGGAGACATTATCTGTACGGGACCAAGTGTGAGATATATACAGATCACAAAAGTTTGAAGTATATATTCACACAAAAGGAATTGAATATGAGGCAAAGAAGATGGTTAGAGTTAGTGAAAGACTACGATTGCAGTATCAACTACCATCCGGGGAAGGCGAACGTGGTAGCAGATGCTTTGAGTCGCAAAGGAAGAGGCGAGTTGAGTTGTCTATTGACGACACAGGATGATCTGGTGAGACAGTTTGAAAAGATGAGGTTGGAAATCGTGAAGCCAGCAAAAGTTTTGGAAGCAACAATTTTGGCGATGCAGGTTCAATCAATTTTGAGAAGCAGAGTCGTCGATGCGCAGAAGGGAGATGCATTTTTAGAGAAAATGCGCAAGCGGGTTATTGATGGAGTTGGTCAAAACTTTGTAGTCGCAGATGATGGAGCATTGATGTATAGCGGAAGATTGTGCGTGCCAGATGAGAGTGAGCTGAAGAAGGAGATATTAGAGAAAGCTCATAGTTCGCTTTACACGGTACATCCGGGTGGAACCAAGATGTATAGGGACTTACGAGCTCAGTTTTGGTGGAAGAACATGAAGAATGATATAGGTTCGCATGTGGAAAAGTGTTTAACCTTCCAGCAAGTGAAAGCCGAGCATCAACGACCTTCGGGGTTGATGAAACCATTAGAAATTCCTCAGTGGAAATGGGAGCACATCACGATGGATTTTGTGGTCGGATTACCTAGGTCAGCGAAGGTAAATCAGGCTATCTGGGTAATAGTGGATAGATTGACTAAATCTGCCCACTTTTTACCTATGAAGATGACGAATAGTATGGAACAGTTGGCCCAATTGTACATTCGAGAGATTGTAAGATTGCATGGAGTACCCGTTTCTATAGTGTCAGATAGGGATTCCCGTTTTACTTCCCAGTTTTGGAAAGAACTACAAGCTGCGATGGGAACGAGATTGAACTTCAGTACGGCTTATCATCCTCAAATAGATGGTCAGTCGGAAAGAACTATTCAGACGCTTGAGGATATGCTTAGAGCCTGCGTTTTGGATTTCGGCGGAGGATGGGAAGAATATCTACCTTTAGTAGAGTTTGCGTACAATAACAGTTTTCAAGCGACGATTGGAATGGCTCCATATGAGGCGTTGTACGGACGAAAGTGCAGATCTCCACTATATTGGGACGAAGTTGGCGAAAGAAGAATGTTGGGGCCCGAGATTGTGGAAAGAACGGTTACAGTTATAGACAAAATCCGGGAAAGAATTCGAGTGGCTCAAGATCGGCAAAAGTCTTACGCAGATCGGAGGAGAAAGTCCGTGTCCTTTGAACTTGGAGAGAAAGTATTCCTGAAAGTATCACCGACTCGAGGAGTAGTACGTTTCGGACGAAAAGGGAAGTTGCAACCTAGATTCATCGGACCATTCGAGATTTTAGAGCGAATTGGAGATTTGGCGTATAGATTAGCTCTACCGCCAAGTTTGTCAGTTGTGCACAATGTATTCCACGTATCTATGTTGAGGAAGTACGTGCATGATCCTAGTCATGTAGTGGACTTTTCAGAGTTGGAAATCGATGAAGGTCTAACATATGAAGAAGTACCAGTAGAGGTCCTAGATACGAAAGTTCATCAGCTCAGAAATAGGGACGTATTGCACGTGAAAGTTTGTTGGAGTAGACATGGGCACGACGAAGCGACTTGGGAGCGTGAAGATGAGCTAAGAGCAAAATTTCCGGGATTTTTGTGATAGGTATGTTTCGCTTCTTAAATTTCGAGGACGAAATTTGTTTTAAGGGGTGTAGGATGTAACACCCGAAATTATTTAAGTATTAGATGATTTATGGTTTAGTTTTACTTTGAATTTAAGTTTTTAAGTGAAGTGTTTTGAAATTAATTAAAGTTGTGACTTACTTTTTAGTAGCATGGACCGAAATTATAGATGTATTTATATAGGGATTTCAGATTTTTTTAAGAGGTGTAATTGTGTTTTCGGTTTCGGTCCATTAAGTGTACGTTTGAAGGAGAAACGTTACCAACAATTAAAAAGGGTAGTTTTTTTCCCCTTTCTCTTCCTCCTGGCCGTGTGTGTAGTTTTGTAGGAGGGATTTATATGTTTTTAAAAGGCAAGGAGTTATAAGGAGATTTATTGGCCACATAGGTTACACTTAGGTGGTTAAATTCAAGAATTAAGGGCTTTATGTTACATTTTCTTTAGGGGTCGGTTACTAACTTGTTTGTATGAATTCTTCAAAGGGTATTAAGAGTATTAAGAGGACTTTTGACTTAGATGAGAGGGGCTGGACGTTTTTGCTTAAAAATGGGCATAAAAGTGTAAGTTATGAAGTTATTAGGAGGTTACAAAGGTGGAATTAAAGGCTGAAGTTTAAAGGCATGTAAGGGGGTTACAAGAGTGATATTTTACTCACTTTTGGCCGTCCAAAACTCAGCAAAAGAGAGGAAAAAATCTTGAGGTTGAGTGTGAGGAAATAGAGAGAAGAGTGTGAAAAGTTCATCCAACAAAGAGAAAAAAATAGGAAAGTATGTTCGAATAATTCAAGTGTGGCCGTGAGATACAAGTTGGCTGTGAGTTTGAAGGAGTTAGGACGTGTATTTGCAAGTTGATTCGTCCTAAGATCGTGGTGATTTCATAGTGCTAAACGAATTGAAGGTTTGGTAAGGCTATTTAGGGTGATTTCTTATTTAATCCTTTAAGTTTGGAAGCAAGATTATCTTCTTCTTTTATAAAATTTTCTAAGTGATGATTATATTGTATAAAGGTTGTTCATGTGTCCGAAATGATGAGAAAGTATTGAGGATTAGCAAAAGAAAGGGGCTTAGTGAAAGTGTGCATATCGTATACTTTGTTTTCATCCGTGTTCGTACATCAAATTTTGTAAGGTTTAAAAGGTGGGGAATTTTATTTACACTTTAGATATGCATGTATACTGTGTGCATGTATCATGTTTATATGAATTCCGAGCCCCGAAGTGGTTCGTGAGAGATGTGTGTACAATAGCCTTTGTGGTTATTGTATGATGAAAAGAAGATACACGGTTACGTGTTTAATTTGAAGTTTAAATTTTATTCCCCATTGTGTACGAAATTATTTCGTACTCACCCTTTCCATTTAAAATTTTCAGGATGAAAAACGAAGGAGAAATCCGAGGGAATGAGTGGTGCAGACTTGAAAAAAAAAAGATGAAGAATTGAAGATTTTATTTAAAGTGGTATTTTTTTATCTAAAGGATGATTTTTGAAACATATTTAATTCATGGTTTGGTTTGGATTTTGAAACTTGTTAGAATTTGAAAGGACTTTGGATATTTTTGGGACATTTTAATGAGTATTCATGATTTTTGGATATTTCATTATTTTATGGTATTACTTGTGCTACATGTTGGTTTTAATTGGTTGAATTCTTTATGCATACAAATAATATAAAGTGTATTTTTGTGTTGATAGAAGTTCATGCATGGGTATTATATTTTATGTAATTCACACTTTAAAAAGATAAATTGGTATTTTCGCATAAAAAGTAATTAGTGTGTTTTTGGGCTTTTATGAAAACTAGTGTGGTTTGTGTGATTTTCTAAGAAAATTCTAACTTGTGGGCAAAAATTATTGTTTATAACTTTTGTGGTATTTTTATTAATATATTGGTTAAAAGTGTATTTTGGGTATTTAGTATATTTTTGATTGTTAGAGTGTGTATGCTTGTCAAGCGTTTTATGTGCAAAGTTTTATTTTCTAAAATTCATTTTTTTTTAAAAATTTCTTGCCAAGTATTAGCCACTTTAGTAAATAGTAGTAAAATGACCCTTTAAAAAGAGTGTTTTTCTGTCTGGGGTGTTTGTAAGTGTGTCTTAATATTTCAAGCTTTATTTTTAATAAAAGGCCAAAGAAATTTTTATTAGTAGTTTTTGGATTTCAGTCTTATGGACGATAACTTTATTTTATTGACTCTTATTTTCAATTAATGTTTTAATGATGGTTGATAATATTTTCACAAGTAGATTATATTTTTATGTTGCGTTAATTATTATTAGTTTTGATTTGCGCACGTTTACGTTTCCGCTAAGAAAAGATTTAGATTCACTTTCTCTAAAAAAAAAGTTTAAGATTTGGAAAAGTTCACACTCAAGCGAATATTTATAAAATATGGTACTTTAACTATAAAATAGTACCTTGAGAAGTAGAGTGTGACAAGGGCAACCCGGCCCAATACCCTTGGAACGCCTCCCTGCTCAAGAAATACTACCAGTAGCTGCTAATCAGGTTTGTAATTGGGGTAGCCCGCGTCACTCTTTTGCCCGTCGGGGGCCACAATATAATCGCATCTTGAACGCATTTTGCAATTAATAAAATCGATTGTTAACTTAATCTTGTGTTCGTGAAGTCGATGCCCGTCAATTGGCTAAAATACTTCACTTATTAATCATTTGGTTAATTTTTTAATCAATTGTTAACTCAATCTTGTGTTCGTGAAGTTGCTGCCCGTCAATCGGCTAAAGCACTCCACTCATTAATCATTTGGTTAATTTTTTAATCGATTGTTAACTCAATCTTGTGTTCGTGAAGTCGCTGCCCGTCAATCGACTAAAGCACTTCACTCATTAATCATTTGGTTAATTCTTTAATCAATTGTTAACTCAATCCGGTGTTCGTGAAGTCGTTGCCCGTCAATCGGCTAAAGCACTTCACTCATTAATCATTTGGTTAATTTTTTAATCGATTGTTAACTCAATCTTGTGTTCGTGAAGTTGCTGCTCGTCAATCGGCTAAAACACTTCACTCATTAATCATTTGGTTAATTTTTTAATCGATTGTTAACTCAATCTTGTGTTCGTGAAGTTGTTGCCCGTCAATCGGCTAAAGCACTTCACTCATTAATCATTTGGTTAATTCTTTAATCAATTATTAACTCAATCCGGTGTTCGTGAAGTCGCTGCCCGTCAATTGGCTAAAACACTTCACTCATTAATCATTTGGTTAATTTTTTTAATTGATTGTTAACTCAATCTTGTGTTCGTGAAGTCGCTGCCCGTCAATCGGCTAAAGCACTTCACTCATTAATCATTTGGTTAATTTTTTAATCGATTGTTAACTCAATCTTGTGTTCGTGAAGTCGCTGCCCGTCAATCGGTTAAAGCACTTCACTCATTAATCATTTGGTTAATTCTTTAATCAATTGTTAACTCAATCCGGTGTTCGTGAAGTCGCTGCCCGTCAATCGGCTAAAGCACTTCACTCATTAATCATTTGGTTAATTCTTTAATCGATTGTTAACTCAATCTTGTGTTCGTGAAGTCGCTGCCCGTCAATCGGCTAAAGCACTTCACTCATTAATCATTTGGTTAATTCTTTAATTGATTGTTAATTCAATCCGGTGTTCGTGAAGTCGCTGCCCGACAATCGAAAATAACACTTAAATAAAGAGAACATTTCATTAAAGAGAAATGGAAAACAAAAGTCTGGATTACAAAGGCCCATAGCCGGCAAAGGAAAGAAATAAAATAAAGCCTTCAAGGGGCATCCCCATCAACCACCCCCGGCTCATCGGCCGCCTCGTCGTCAGCCAAGGGGTAGATGAAAGTCCCCGCATCACCGAGGAAAGACAGATCCACCCCGCGGTCGGTAATATCCCTTAGAGTGATGTCGTACTCTGCCGATGGGGGGTTGGCCTCCATGTAACTCTTCAAGTCCTCCAGGGGACCAGAGAGATCGGCCTCAGGATTCTGCCGAAGAAGAGAGCGGATCGAGTCAGCGTATGCGTTGATGTAGATCATGGAGCCGGCCGACTCGCTTTCCCCCTCGAGGCGGGCACGCTCTGCGGCCACGCGCTCCTCAGCCTCCGCAGCGAGGGCCTCGCGGACCTTCCGGACGTCCTCAGCCATCCTCGCCTCAGCATCGGCATGGGCCTTCTTCCTGGCCTCGAGGTTTCTCTCCACCTCCGTGCAGCGGGTACGGGCGGCCTCCATCTCTTCCTCAAGCTTCTTGGCTTTCTCTTCCAGTCGTGCAACCTCGTCCTTCTTCGTCTGGAAAGCCGCCTTGTAAGAAGAGAAGGTCCGCATCTCTCGCTCGTAGTCGAGCAGGATGCTCTCCATCGCGATGGCGTCGCGGGAGGAACGGATAGCCGAGGACCTCATCCGGTCAGCCAGAGAAACGGTGCGCGCAACCTTCTGGCAGTTGAGGGTCCAAGATCGGGGCAGATTCACCACAGTGCGGCGAAGCTCCTCCGGCCAAGTCTTGGGGACGGCCTCTAAGTACGGGGGATCCTGCGAGCGTAGAAACTGAAGAACCTCTGGCGGGGGCAGAGGATCAGGTCTACAAAATATCGGGGCGAAAAGTTAGCTAAAAGAAAAGGATCATAAAACGATCACGAAATTCAGGGAAAATATGAGGGCACTTACGTAAGATGGTTGCCCCAGCCCAGGAATGAGAAATCGCTCCGGTCGCGAGTGGAAGATGCCGGGCTCCCTGAGGCAGCTTCGGAGGTGTCTGCAATTAGACCCCCGGTGGTTGGATTGACATCAACCGTCACCATGGCGGGCTCAATGGGGGTCTGGGCATCTACCCGGGCTTTCTTGGCAGGAGGCTGGTCACCGGCAGGCGCCGTCGGAGGTGCCGATAAGGAAATCTGGAGGTTAGCCTGGGTGGTCAGCCCTGAGGCTCTGACCGCTCCCCGCTTGGCCAGTTTGGCGACGATGTTTTTCTTCGGTGCCATGTCAACAACCGTCTCCTCAGAGGTTTCGCAGTTGACGATGGGGATCTGGCTGGCGTCGGGCAGGCGCTGGGAAGGAGAAGTCAGAGAAACAGACGGCGCGGCCTCACTCTCCACCGGGAAGCGTTGCTCTGAGGACAAGAGGCGAAACATCGAGTAAGAAGCCCGTCGAGTAAAGAGTGAATAAAAAGACATCGGGCAGGAAAGTTCTTACCACCAAAGTTCAGCTGCCGGGGAAAGGTTTGGAGGTCGGAGAGTCTTCGCTGCTCGTTGCTATTCAGCTGGTCGACGTCGGGGTTTACGTTGCTCTCCTCCTTATCAAGGGCAAGGGCCTGCCTAAAGTCGTTGGTCAGGTCACTCAAATTGGGCGCCGAATTGCCTGCACAATGAAATAGAAATTAGATCAGTACGGGGGAGATAGGAGTAATGTAAGTGTATACCTCGTCGGTTGTGGATACGATATTCGCGGGGAATCGAAATGACCGATCCATCGGGACCCACACTCTCCCAGACGCCGCTGACCCACCACCATTTCTGGTGCCAGCCCGTGACTTTCGACGAGATGCCGAAGACGATGGAGTCCCCACCCCGGGGCTTCACACAGTAGTGCCCCGCATTCGCCGGTCCAGTGGAAGCCACGGTGTAGTATAAATGGTTAATCTCGTCGGGGGACGACATCCGATGAAGCCCCCGACGCCCAAGCGCGACCATATCGCCCAATAGATAACTCTACCCATTGGGCGTAATCTGGGTGATAGACAAATTCCAAGAGGCGAGTAGCCTGGAAATCGCCGGGTGGAGCGGGAAGCGGAGACCCGCGTGCAGGACGTCCGCATTGATGGCAATCAACCCCTCAGGGGGCTGGTCGGCGCGCTCGTTGGCTTGAGGGGCATAGAAGTAAATATACACGGGGACCTTGAAGGTCCAGTAGAGATCCAAGAGATCCGCGTTCGAAGGCAAACAGCTGGGGCGTCGAGAGGCACCAAAGTCGGATTCCTGGGATTCGCGGTAAGACCGGGCGGGGCGGCTTCGTTGATGCCCACTAATGTATTTAGCGTAATTGAACCCGATCAGCCGGCTATCCGCATAGGCGATGTTCTCGGGCATCGCTTCCTACTCGAAGAGGAAATTCTCAGCCCGGGGAGGGTAAGCGAATACTGGAGTAGCACTGAGAACAGGAACCTCGCGTTGAGGACTCATCCTCTCCAGATCATCGGCAAAGGCATCCACGTCTGTGGAGGTGCCTTCGCCTTCCCGGGCTACGGCGGCTCGAGACGTTCCCTCTCCGGCTTGGTGGAGTGGTCTCTCAGTGGCGGCGACAGAACTGGAAGACGTCGACGGCGTCGACGCTCTCTACCGAGTTACTCATTTTGAAGAAGAAAAGGAAGAAGATGAAGAGAGATTACCTTGGAAGAAAAAGGTTGCCGGAATCTGGGGGAAATGGAGGAGGAGTCGCCGGAAAATTTAAATTTTTGCAAAGAGGAAGCGTGAGGAAAAAGAGTGAAAGTGAAAATGAGGGCTGAAGCCCCCTATTTATAGAAGAATTGGGGGAGGGACTAAAGTGTAAAAAATGGGGTTAAAATCAGAATTAAACAAAAGTATGGGGGCGCGTGTGGGGCACGCGCCTAGATATTAGGCGACAGGATCGGCAGACGTGACGCCTAGGATCCTGTGTATCAGGCACGCCAGCCGATGACGTCAGCAGGCGCAGAATTCCAAGCGGTGCCTCAGAAGACGGAACAACACCTCAAATTCAAAATTGTGGGTTAACCAGCCCGCCACCCGACAGCGGGGCCTCCCCGATGACGGGCTGGTGGGGCACTTGTTACACCCGGTATTACTTCCCGACCCATCGGTCAGTCGGGTTAAACCGTCCTAAGCCAAGAGCGGAGGGAGTCGGTCAGCGAGCCCGACTAAGCCATTGGGGAGAAAGCCAGAGGTGCCATATCGACGACCCCCGAGAAGATAGCGGGTAAAAGCCTTAGCCAGGGGACTAAAGCCGGTCGACCGGCGACGAGCATCGGGTAGCCCCAGATGCTCTCTGCCCGACTCCCAAGGACATAACCCCCAGGGTGCCCGCTACCTATTCACTACCCGGGTACCCGTGTACCCGGCTACCCGTTCTCATATGATGACAGCAACCTAACACATCCAGTCCCATCAGATGTGCGGATGTGATAGGGTCAGAGTAGGTTCAGCAGGAGGAATCCCATCAATAGGAGTAAACAGTGCCAGGTGGCGCTCCCTCATTAGCCCGTAGAGGGGGCTATAGCCACTCATGGCTATCTAGCTAGGATTCAGTGGGGCCCGCAGGCATACCAGCTCAAGATGGTGAAGCCCACCATGTACACTATAAATAGGGCCTTAAATGCCCATTGTAAGGACACAACACATTTATTACAAAGACTCCACTTGAGAGCACATTTACTCTTACATTTATTAATCTCAGTTTATATAATCCATAAATCCTACCCGCTGGGAGTCGGACGGCGAGTTCCTCACGAAATCACTGTCAACAGTCGGTTATGAGGCTACGAGCCGAGCAGTAAGTCATCTTCTGTAAAACTTAAGATGTGTGCACAATCAACACTTTTGTTACAAGGCTCTCTTTCAGATGAAGTGGTTTCATCTATATCCGCCTTATAACATGAGGTGTCATAATTGTCACCATGTTCAGCAGGGACAAGATTTGCAGTTGCTTCTTCTTCTAGTAGGACTATCCCATGCTCAACTAACTGCATGACTTTATCCTTGAAGATGAAGCAGTCTTGGATTGGGTGACCCACAAGCCTGTGGTACTTGCAGCATTTCGGTCATTAACGCGTCCAGCTTCTTCCGGGCACTTCATTTCTGGCAACGCGATGAGTTTGCTTTTCATCAAATCATCGAATATTCCTGAGACGTCGGAGTCTAGGAATGGATATTGCCTCTGTTGCATTTCTTTCAAAGTCTTTCTTCTTTGCTCCCTTTCTGGAGCAACAACAACAACTTTCCCTTTGTCATTTCTGTCTTCTCGCTCCTTATGATATTTGATAGTCTTTGCATTTGTTTGCATGTCTTCTTTGTGAGGAGTTCAGACAAAGGTTTTGCTTCCATTCTTAACTTCTTGCTTGTCCTTGAACTTTCGAGGTTCTTGGACTGGTGGTTCACTGGATCCACTTGATGCCATGCTCAACTCCATGTCGTGAGCTCTTGTGGCCAATTCTTCAAAGGTTCGCGGTTGGATACCTTGGAGAATGTATCGGAGACCCCACTTCATCCCTTGGATGCACATTTCGATCATGGAAGTCTCGGATGGTCTGTCTTTGCAGTTCAGAAGTTTCTCCATCGATTAATGTAATCGATGACAGACTCTTCTTTCCACAGGCGTAAATTTGTCAGCTCGATCATGCTAACCATTCTTCTCGTACTGTAGAAACGGTTCAGGAACTCTTGCTCCATTTGATCCCAGCTATTGATTAGCCTCCAGATCAATGTACCAGTCGAAGGCATTTCCCTTGAGGGAGCGGACAAACTGTTTGACAAGATAGTCTCCATAAGTCCCGGCATTATTGCACATCTCAACAAAGTGGGCCAGTGCTGCTTCAGATTTCCCTTTCCATCGAACTGTTGGAACTTCGGAGGTTGGTAACCTACTGGCATTCGCAAGTTGTCAATCCTATTTGTGTAGGGCTTGGTGTAGGTGAAGGTTGACTTGGAACCATCCTCAAATTTCCCTTTCACCGTCTCTAATATGATCTCTCTAAGCTGATCGATCTGAATCCCTCCACCAGATGAAACTTGCAGCTCCTTAGCAGTCTCTTCAGTTTCGGCTACTTGTCGCCTGGTTGAGGTCTCCTCCATTCCTTGGTCCTCAACTTGTTTGCCGTGGGCGTGACTTGCATCACTATTCTCCACCTTGTTCATCAAGTTGGCAATCTGAATGTCTTGCCTTTTGACATGCTCTGCAAGCCCCTCAATAGCTTTGAGAATGCTGGTAAATCTTTCCTCAATAGTTGGGGAGTTGACCTCTTCATCTTCAGCAGTGCAGACCGACTTCTTGGTTGTTGCCTCCATTGATGGATTGAATTTTGTAAAGGTCTCAGTCAGTGACCGCTTCGCCATACTTCTTGTCACGACCTGGCTGTTAGAGGCTTTTGATGAGTTGGTTTTTTGCACAATAACTTTGTGAGGAGTCATCCTAGTGATCTTGAGCTTTACTTGAGGAGAGAAGAGATGAGAGGTAGAGTCGGTCCCACTGGGCGTGCCAAATTTTGTAACAATAAATTTCGTGATAAACATGAAAATAATTTACAACTTGAATTTGTTTGGATCAAACCGAGAAAACTTGCGGGTTCTTGACTCTAAACTTGATCCTCTGATTCTTCTCTTCTGTTGACTTTGACTTTGATCGAATATTGACTTCGATTTCGGACTTGAATGTTTATAACGTTAATCTAAGGGTGAAAACACCTTATTTTGGATTAAACGTTGTTTCTGGATGAACGCTTTTGAATCTTCAGGAAGAACGATATTTGAATCTTCGAATGTTGATGAAGAATGCTTTGAATATTTCTTCAAATCTTCGAAGGAAAACACCGGATCGGAGGGGTTTCGAGCCTTGATCTCTGATTTGGAGCTATTTCTGGTTGATTTGGACTAAAAACAACGAAGAGCAATGAAGAACACCTTTGAATATTCAAAGGCCTTGAAGAACGTCCTTGGAGTTTCTTGGAATCTTTGAGGACAAATGCCGGATCGGAGGGGTTCTGAACCTTAATCTCTGATCTATAGTTATTTCTAGAGGATTTGCACGAAGAACGACGAAGAACGCTTTGAATCTTCAAGAACGGTTGCAGAGGATTAGCTTGATCGTCTGAATGCTCGTTCCCTTCGGTTGTGTCCGTCTTGAGTGTGAATAATGAAGGGCCCTATTTATAGGGTGGAGAATGGCAAACCTGTCTTTCCTGACGTACCACGTGGCACATCTTGGTTGGCCCATGCCATTTGATTGGTGTGATTTGCGAATTAGTTTAATTCGCTTCCATTTTTTTACGAGATATCATTTAATTCTCGTTCTTATGGTAAATAAAGCGTACTTATTTCCCAATATGAGTATCGAACACTCATTTAATTCGACCGACTTGTATCGTGTACAATTAATATCAATTTTTTAACTATTTAATTCAAGAATTAATTTTAATTTAAATTCTCAAAATAAAATAGTAAATTTAATTTGATATTAATATTTGATTTGTACACGTATCACCATTTAATTGGATGCAAATTTAATTTGCTTACACTTACAATATAGAGGCCCAACGTTAGGCCATTTTGGCCCGACGGGTCAGATGGACTCGGACCATTTTGCCCCGATGGGCCATAGGCAGCCCACCTGTTCCGATCAGATTTTTTACAGTTAAAATAATAAAAGTTTTAAATTTTAAAGTTATTAAATTATACAAAATAGAATACACTCTATTTTATAAATTGATAATTAGTGTTGTTAGTTGTTACTGTTAGCTACTAAAGTAGACAAAGAAAATATAAAATATGCATGTGTATTGTGAAAGTGAGATGAATTATGTATATGTACTCCCTCCGTCTCCCAAATCTATTCTTACTTTATTTTTTTGTCCGTCACCCAAATCTATTCTTATTCCTATTTAAGAACATTATTACTTTATTACTATCTTCACAAATAATCACTTTATTCTTAAATGAATCCCACAATACTCTTATTATTTATCTACTTTATCTCTTTCTTTTTTAAAACCCGTGACCATTCCAAGGGGAATAAATTGGGGGACGAATTGAGTAGTATTTATAGTACAACTTTTAATGTTAAACTTTCATTAAAAAAAAAAAAATTGCCCGAGCTGGCCCATTTGCTCGTGGCCCATATAGGACTGGGCTTGACTGTAGTGCAAATAATCTGGGCCTTAAAAGAAACTGTTCGGCCCAAATATCATTTAAGGGGACGCTTGGTTAGCAATTCTTCAATGGTAATGGGAATGAAAATTTATTTCCATCTATGCCCTCATAAGAAAAATGATATGTTAGGGGAGGAAGTGTTCTAATGGTGACACCATTGCTAGTGTCATGCCCCAATTTTGGAATAGAAGTTGACAACAAATGGTTGTTGGTGGAGGAAGAGGAGAGTGATTGAGGAGGATGATTGTAGGAAGAGAATATGGTAATCAAAATGGAGTAGTGATTACCTTATTTAATTGGAGGAGAGGTAGTGATTTTGTTCTCATAAACCATACTAATTACACTAATTTTCAATCTCATTTCCATTACCATTGAAGAGTTGTTAACCAAGCGCCCCCTAAATATTACCCAGCCCAAGTTGAAAAATAAAGAACTAAAGGCAAAAGAGAACAATCCCAAGTGAAGAAATTGCAAAGGTGTAGAAACTGACCCATCTTCAAACAGAAACAATTGCAACTGATAAAGAGACCCCGTAACATTTTATTTTTCTTGTGAAATCCTACAAAAAAAAATTATGATGCAATTAGTGACACATAAGTAAGTATTTTATAGATTAGTTTACTTGCAATTTAAAAGGGTATTTTGTTACTATCAAACTTATACATTTTAATGAAAAGATAATTACTGTTCAAAATTCACATAAAGTGCGAATAAATTTTACAGTAAAACTCGTTCATAATATTTTTTCCCCGTGGTGACGCAATTAAGATTATCACATAGACTAATAGCAGAAACATAAGCTTTTGGAGATAGCAAAGATATTATATGGGCGCCATTTAGAGGTACTTTGCATTTATGTATTAAAACTTCAACAAAATATTTTTGTGAGGCATACATATAAATATTTCGTTGCGTGTTTTATTTGATATCTATCTATACTTATATAATAACAAAATCTTATACTAAATATAGAAACTTTTTTCCAACCCCAAATTTTGTTTACTAAATCTGTATATAATTAAAACTTACTACTAAAACAGCCACACTATCCTAAAGCATATATATCATCTTTAATTATTCGACTTATGCACTTTCCAATATTAATTAAGCATTACTATCATCTTTAATTATTCGACTTATGCACTTACCAATATTAATTTTCAAACTTTCCCTCTGCCCAATACAAATACAAATACACCCTACATTCAATAATAATAATCAAAATAGCTGCTAAATATTTTCCTTTAAGTAACACGTAAAATCGTAAATATTCGTACTCATATTATTAAGGCTTTTCTTCTCACCACCAAAGTAATCATCAACATTTTGAAATAATAATGACATCCTTTGAACAAAGGAAGTTTGAGGCATGGCAAAATCTGGAATATTGTTGAAGGTATGTTAATATCATCTAATCTCTCTATTTTATAGTATGGCTTTAGAAAACAGTCTATAAAATCTTTTTATTTCAGAGAAAAGCATCGTCCACTTTTCCTATTGAATTAGGTTGTTCTATAAGGTGATATCTTTTTAATTTTTTATTTTATTTTAATCATAATTTATTAGTTTTACGGATTAAGTACATATTAATTCATGTCATTTATTCTCACCGCTCTCAGCAAATTTGCGATTATAACCTCTTATATAATTTGAGTGCTTTGGTGTGTTATAATCAATCAACAAATTATTTGGGTGAATCTATCTCCCTTCACGCCGTTTTATAATTGTTTAGTGAGTTGATCTAAGTTGAATCAATCAACAATGAGGGATTTGGGTTAATTGAATGAAACTTTGTTTAACGAGCGAGGAAATTGCGGTTAATGAGTCGATTGCAAATCCCGATCAATTGAAAGATTATGTTTGGGATTAAATTTATTTTTCAATTTTTTTATGTTTTCCTATTAATTTTAGTTATTTTATTAATTTTAATGAATTTTGGTAATAATAATTTTTTTTGCATATATAAAAGACCAATCCGAGATTGACACGACGATAAAAAATAAAAGAAAATGTTAAATAAGCATTGACTAATAAGGTCACCTGTTGCAGCCAGTTTTTGGACCCTTTTCAAAACAAGGAGCAACTTAATAAACTAAAATGACTTAATGAAAAAATATTTAAGTGGACCATATTAAGAGTCTATTTGGCTAAGCTTATTTGAAAAACCTTATAAATTCTAACATCTAATAAGTTATTTTGAGAGCTTATAAGATGTAATTTTTAAATAGCTTACAAGTTGCTAAAGTTATTGGCTAATACAACTTATAAACTTTTTTAGAATCTATAATTAATTTTTTTTAATTTTAATTTTGTTATAAAATATATATATATATATATATATATATTATTTTATGTTGAGAGGTAGTGATGGATGGTTCTAAATTGGAGGTGGAGATGGTTAGGAAAATAAGTTGGAAAATTCCAACTTATTTTTACAACTTATAAGTTGTTAACAACTTATTTTATAATCTTATAAGTTGTTAAACATCGTATTTTATCAAATACATTGATATTGCTCATAAGCTCAGTCAAACACCCACTAAGAAAGGGTTGACTTAGTGGAGAAAAAGTATATAATCCTTATAATTTATTATTTTAAAGGAGTTTTTGTTAGATTTTTTAATTTTATTTAAAATTATTAAAAAATAATTTTACCAAAATATTATTCAAATTCAAAGTGTTATTTTTCAAATGTAATCTTTATTTGTTTTTAAATCATATATATAAAAAAATTATAATTCTCCATATTTTTATATATTTTTGTATTTTTAAAGATTTTTTAAGGATTCATAATAATAATAAAAATAAAAAGATGTGATAATAGCTTACAATATATTTTTAGGATTTATTAACATAATCGGAGTTTATAGCTCTATGTGACTGATTAATATTAACATAACCGGAGTTTATAGCTCCATGTGACTGATTAATATTAATATGACCGGAGTTTATAGCTCCATGTGACTGATTAATATTAACATAACCAAAGTTTATAGCTCCATGTAATTGATTAATTATGAAGGTTTGGTGTTCTGAAAGCTTCAAGAGCATTATGCAGTACTTATTAAGGAAAATGAAGGTACGTCATATTATATAAACATGTATTTATTGATGTCTATTTGTAACTTTCCCATTTCATGCCCTATATGACAGCTGATATAATAACATGTGTTTACATATGATTTTTCCATCTCTCATTATGTGCTTCTGATTTTTTTCTCAGAAATTGTTGGTGATGAATTGATTATAATCTTCACAATATTGAAAGACCTGTAAGTTTTAATCCAATTCAACAAGTTAATCCAATTCAACAAGTTACTAAAAAGACCCGATATATAGAAATAAAGTTGAATTCCTGCAAATGTCATTGGGAAAAAGTGAAAGTTGTTACCGAAAAAAAATTAATACTAATCCTATTTGGTTTTGAAAGTCATTTATTAAGAGTTATTTTTTAAGTTCATTTTGTTCTTCAATTTCATCAATATCAACTTCAAAATGATAGTCATTTTCTTTGGAAAATTATTAACTTTGCATGTTGGTTATTCAACTTTTTTATTTTGTAATTTTTAAATCTATTGTATGTGTGTCTTATTTTGATCGTAAGTATCTGCTATATTTTTTCAAAAAATGGTGCATGCACTAAAATTTTCAATTACTTTGATGAAATTAGATTCATCAACATGAAATAATCGTTAATTATAATCTTATATAATGACTAATGGGTTGTTAGGTGAAATTATAAAACAATAGTATGTGATAGATAAAATGAATGAATTAAATTACACACATACCTCTTAAATGGGTGAGATTTGGTGGGTTTCTTACTTTTTAAAAATCACAGACTAAATAGTATAATTTTAAGCACACGTTATGACTATAATTCACATACCCTCTTATTGAACTCTTCCAACCAAGAAAAACATATTCAAAGTAAGATTCTCACGAACAATATCACACACATACATAAATACACACACATATATATATATATATATATATATATATTATTTAAAAAAGTTTAATTATGATCTTTAAATGTATATATAAAAGATTTAAAATATACTAATCGTGCACCGCACGGGTGATATACTAGTTTTAAATAAAAACAAAAGATAGAACGGTGATGGAAATATAGCTGAAACTTTCGATAATGGTTTGTGAACATTATTAGTTTTAGTTATTGATGCAGTCGACATCATATATATAATCACATGTTCATCGACTGATCGTACAATATGAAATTGGTTATTTATTTTTTTCTCAATTATCAGTAAAAGATAAAAAGAATAATATAAAGTTGTTACAAGAAAAGAGGATATATTGTTTGTTCTCAGAGAAGAAACAGACTGGAATTTGCTGTCAAAACAGAGGAGAATAATCCACATGCATGCACAATTTATTTTTTATTTTAAAGTAATATATTGTGAATATAAAGTGTAACATACTTGTATATGTTGTAGATTTTGACTAATTTTTTATTCGTTTCAATTAATGTTGTGCAATTAGAGAGCTAAATTCAGTACAATAGTTTTTAGCACTTAGCACAAATATTTTATACGAATTTCATAAAGAATTCATATATGATCATTGATTAACTATTTTTATTAGATTATTATAAGTTTTAAAGGCAAAGTATTATATAAAAATAGTTCATGATAAGCTTATCATGAAACAATTTTAAGGTATCATTAATCTCATCGGGAGTATCATTAATCTCATCAGGGATATCATTAGTCTGAGTTCAAGAAAAATTATTTTTAAATTTTCCTGAACTCAGACTAATGATACCCCTGACATGTTTAATGATACTTCTAATGAGATTAATGATAATAAAAAACTATTTCATGTTAAGCTTATTATGAAGCGTTTTCATTTATATAACACCTACTCCCTCAACAAATATATAATAGAAGTAACAAAAATTATTTATAAGTTACACTACAAAAAATACCTCATTTAAAGAGGGTTTTTAGAAGGGGAAATAAATCCCTCGAGTTTGAAGAGGGAATTGTTGGGACATTGTCAGTATTGATTAAGATCCCAAAACCCCTGAAAAGATGATTTGCTTTTGTTTACCATTGTCAGGCTAGTCTTGGTTAGGGTTTGTACTTAGTCATTTTACACTTCACAAGTACTCAGTAAGAGGAGCACTTACTGATGACAATCAAGACAAGAGCCTGAAGACGAAGTTTACCGTCTGGAACTTATGGCAGTCTTCTAAGCTGGCTGAGTAAGTGTCAGTGATGAAGAGTATGACCCTGAGGTCATTACTAACTCAGTCCTGAAGGGAACATGATGATACTGAGTTTATGGGAAGACTTGGAGTAGAGCCAAGCAATGCAAAAGGAATGTCAGCGTCAGGACAAGACCGTTGTGCTCGAGACAAAAAGAACTTAATAAGACAAGCCTGAAGCCTAGGAATAAGTTCTGACATTCTCACCAACCTGATGACGTGGAACAATCCGAGAAGGACACGCACGTACGGAACCTGACAGAAGACTGACTTCAGATTGCATATTCAACGGGCAAGCATTTAATGTGCATTTAATGCAACTACCTAATTCCATGCAAGGACGGCTGCTGCATGAAGATATGTCCGTTTGAGCCACTCTACATAGTTGACAAGAAAGACTATCTCTCCAACGGATAGTTTTTCAAATCACCTATATATACAAAAGGCCTTAAACCCATTAAAGGTTACGGGAAATTTCCAAGCCATAAATTACTCAAACTCTAAAGCACTCAAAGCATTCAGTCCTTGAAAGAAGCACTCGAAACCATCTAAATTTCCCAAGTGTTTCTTAGATATTGAGAGTTATTCTGTATTCCAAGAGCGAACTAGCATTATCTTAAGCTTAGAGAGATTATCCAATCCTTAGCATAGCTTTGCCTTGTAAGGATAATCTCAACATAGTTGGAATCCAAACTGAAACCAAAACCCTAAGTTAGGTTTGTTGGTAGTAAGTTGTTGGTGAGTTAGTAAGGAGTTTGTATAGGTCAGTGAGGAAGTTGATCTTGGTGCACCTTGGCACGTTAAAAACAAGAATCCCTTGAGTGGATTTCCTGTTAAATCAGGCCGTGGACGTAGGAGCTTGAGTCTCTGAACCACGTTAAACTCCCTGTGTCCTTATAGCTTTGATATTGTGCTTACTTGTTATATTACTTGTTCATTCATAGCATTTGTTTTATCAAGCTGAATCAACCAGCCTGATCATCAAACAAGAGCACTGCCCTACTAATCGCTACTCCAGTATTGAGTAATCAAGTTTTTCAGAAAGAAAACTAAACAAGACTTTAAACTATCAGGGCTCACGCATTTCCGCACTGAACTCGAATTGATAGTCAGCCAACTGACCCGCACTAAGTGTAGTCAGTGGGGAGATTATCAGCTCTGAGTTCTTTATCACTCTGAGTAAAGGGGACTCAGCAAGGTTTTAAGTTAAAATTTTGTATACGTGTATTCCGTCCCATACACGTATTCACCAGTCTTGTACCGGGACCAACAAGTGGTATCAGAGCAGTGGTTCAAAAGACCACTGACTTTGAATACTAATAGTTTCAGAGGAGAAACTGTTGGTGGTCACTGAACAGATCTGAGTTTGCTTTTCATAAAACTCGCATCATCATGACTTCGAGGAGACTTGAAGCTTCGTTACCTGAATTCTCTATATATAACTTTGTCTATTGGAAGTTCAGATTAGAAGCGCATCTTGATGTCATCCATGACAAAATGTCGCGTGTTCTCAGGGGAGGACCGATCAAGATCACCATTCCTAATGTCAGGGGGAGGGGATATGACGATCTTGAAATTGGCGTACCTATTCCTAAGAAAAGGAAGGATATGACCACTGACGAGATCAAGATGATGGGACTGGACAATGTGGCCAGAAATATCATCTTGCATACGGTGTCTTTCGAGGAGTCAGCAAGGCTGATGAACTTAAAAACGGCAAAGGAGGTTTGGGATGAGCTGACCAGGATGTGCGAGGGGTCAGAAAAGATAAAGCAGAATAAGAGAAACATTGCCATTCAGAAGTTCGAAGCGTCCGAGATGCTGCCTGATGAGACAATCGATCAGATGGAGTCAAGGTTCATCAAGTTGATGAATGAGTTGGTGATGCTAGACAAGGATGTTCCTAAGAGAGATGTTGCTTCAAAGATCCTGAATGCCCTTCCTGAGAGATGGGACAATAGTGTAATTATGCTTAAGAACACTCAGGATATGAGTAACATAACTTCTGCTTTACTTTTTTCAGAGCTTAAAGCACTGGAATTTGATCTTAACAAAAGAAAGAAGAAAGTTCAGCCAGAAGAGGAAGAAAAGGAGAAAACTCCTGAGAAAAGTGTGGCGTTCAAGGCCAGGTCTGAACCTGTTGAGTCTTCATCAAAGTCACTGATGGAGATGAGCAAGGAAGAGCTTGCTGAGGAGTACAGCCTGATGGTCAGACGCTTTGATAAGCTTAATTCCAGGTTTGGTCGTTATAAGAAATTTTATCAGGACTCACGTGACAGAAAACCTAAAGGAACCCACCAAAGCTCAAAGAGATATGAGGAAAGGAGAAACACTGACCAGAGGAGAGATCGTGGCGATGAAAGAAGATATTCAGATCCAAAGCCCGATCGTAGAGATGAACAGAGACGTACTCATGATGACAAGCACTCAGGGAAGACTGAAAGCTCATCAAGACAGAGGGAACCTGACTCAAGAAGGATCCCTGAACCAAGGAGAGAAAGAGGAGATGAGCAACCAACTTGTTACAACTGTAATAAGAGCGGGCACTATCAGTATGATTGTCCGAAGCGGAGTGCCAGGGAAAGAGAGGACATGAGGGCCAAGAGAGACCAGAGACTTGCTGATCGGAGAGCTATGCTCGCTGAGGATGCAACTGACTCTGATGGTCCTGAGGAGAGGTCGCATGAACTCTTTTCCGATGATGAGTACGATGATGTCTGCCTGATGGCAAGGGAGGAACCTGAGGTAACATCTAACTCTGTATGTGATTCCTACACTGGTCAAAATCCTGAGCTTAGCTCAGAGTCAGTCATAGAAATGAGCCTTCAGATCTGCCTGGATCAATTGATGGTTGATTTCTCCAGATTGCAGGAAACTAATGTCTTCTTGGTAGAGGAGAACAAGAAATTGAGTACTGAGGTCCAGAACCTGAATGATCAGCTCACTCAGTCTGATCTTAAATAATCAACTCAGATTGTGAGACTAACTCAGAAGATTAATTTAATCAATGTTGAGTGTCTCCCAAGAGGGAAGATTCTGAAGGAATTGGCTGAGGAAGAGTTGGTCAGGAAGGAAGAATTGAAAGCACTCAAAAGTAAGTTTGATGACCTCTTTGCGAGATATGAACTCCTGAAAAAGAGTGAGGACTCACTCAAGCAAAAGGTTGCAGCAATGAATAAATCCTCAATGGCTAGAGAGGAAATAAATAGCAGCCAGATGCTTGGGAAAGAGAAAAAGGGACTTGGATATGTTCCTAAGAAATCCTCACAAGGTCAGTCTCATGTTACTTCAGGGAGCAACACTGAGAGGTTATTTGTTCAGGCAGGCCATAGTGTACCCAAGGTTGTACTTCAGGCCCGTCAAACTGATAAGGGCAAGGAAACTGTTGACACAGTCAGGGTTGCCCCCAAGGTTGCTAAGCTAAAACCCAAGGGAAAGACAAAGCAACCAAAGGAGGTCCCTGAGAGCTCAGGCCAGAGAAAGCCTCAGCGAAAGCAGAGGAAGACTCAGGCCAAGAGCCCTCAGACTGGTCAGCGAGGGTACCATCATGCTTGGCAATACCAACAGGGAAGGCCAAACATGATGACACCCCATGGTTTTGGCATCCTGAGGCCTTTAACTGTTTTACATTCCCTCACTTGCCTAGGGGGAATAGAACACAGGGTCCTTATCAAGAACAAGGCCCAAGACCTGCTGCACCCAGACCTAGGAAGAACAGGAAGCCAACCCAAAAGGCACCCACTCAGGCTCCTGTGAAGCCTAAGTCGAGGACTCATACACCATCTTCCTCTCAGGCAAAGAAGAAGAAAGTTGTGTATGTTGATGTTTCAGGGAGACATATTTACCACTCTGAGACAATAAGGGTAGTTAAGCAAGTCTGGATCCCGAAGGGTACAACTGACACTATAGGACCCAACACCCAATGGGTACCTAAAGCCTGATTTGCTTGCAGGCGGCTGTGGATCACAACAAGAGGAGAGAAGACTCAAACAAAGATGTTTGGTACCTAGACAGTGGATGCTCAAGGCATATGACTGGAATGAAGAGTCTTCTCCAAGAATTTCAGGCTAAAGATGGTTCACATGTAACCTTTGGTGATAACTCAAAAGGTGTTACTAAGGGTTTTGGTGTCTTGATCATAGGTACAGTCAGAGTGGAAAATGTGTCCTTTGTGGAAGGACTGAAGCATAACCTGTTGTCAGTAAGTCAATTCTGTGACAAAGGTTTCAGTATTGAGTTCTCATCGAATATATGTTCAGTCAAGGACAAATCAACACAAGTGCTTCTATCAGGTATCAGGAAAGGTAATGTTTATCTCGTTGATTGGAGCAGTACTATTCCTAATACCTGTTTTGTTGCTAAAAGCTCTCTAGAGCTCAGTTGGCTATGGCATAAAAGATTAAGCCACCTGAACTTCAAGATTCTTAACAAAATTTCTAGATAGTCGCTTGTTGAAGGTCTACCTAATGAAGTTTTTAGCAAAGATCATGTGTGCAAAGCTTGTCAGGAAGGGAAACAGGTCAGTGCTTCATTCAAAGAGAAAGCTTCCCATTCCACTGACAGGATTCTTCAGCTCTTTCGCATGGATTTATTTGGTCCCATTACACCTGTGAGTATGAATGGCAGGAAATATACCCTTGTGGTTATTGATGATTATTCTAGATATACTTGGGTTATTTTCCTGTTAAATAAGAAGGAAACACAGGTGAAGCTTCCAGAGTTGCTCAGAAGACTCAACAATGAGAAGAATCAGTCCATACTAAGATCAGATCTGACAAGGGCACTGGATTTATAAATTCATATATTTCTAACTTTTGTAATGAACTAGGTATAGCTCATGAGACTTCTGCAGCTAGAACCCCACAACAAAATGGTGTCGCTGAAAAAAGAAACAGGACACTGAAGGAAACTACCAGGACCATGCTGGCTGAGTCAGGATTTCCCAAGAAATTCTGGGCTGAGGCAATCAACATTGCATGCTACACTCAGAACAGATCCATGCTGAACAAACAACATGCACAAACCCCATATGAGACATGGAATAAGAGGAAACCTTGTATTTCTTACTTTCATATATTTGGTTGTAAGTGCTTCATCCTCAACAATGGGAAGACTCAATTGAAAGCTTTTGATAGCAAATCTGATGAAAGAATATTCTTAGGATATTCTGAAGTTGGTAAGGCTTCCAGGGTTTACAATTGTAGGACCCTTGTTGTGGAAGAATCACCACATGTTGTGTTTGATGAATCTGCTAATGAGTCTAGGATAAAAATGTTGAATACTGACACTGAGGAGGTCACAAGGAGAGTGACAAGGCTGAGCTTAAAGAATCAACCTGATCCAAAGGTCACAACTGTGCCAATTCCAAGATGGAATGATGACGACGATCAGGATGTGAACCAAGTGCCACTCCTAAGCCCAGCACGTCAGGGATAGTTGAGCCTCAGACTGAGGGACAGGCTCAACCTGAGGTAAGTACCGTCTATGAAGATGCGGTTACAGCTGAAAAGGTTCCTGAGTCACCTCTTCAAGGGGGAATAAATGTCCCTGACATTGAGCTTGTTAATCCCTTTGGTATAGACTCAGGTTCATCCCTTTCTGTTCAATTTCCTGAATTTTATGAGCCTGTAGACACTAACAACTCCTGGTAAGAGAACATGGCTAGAGAATCATCATATTGATCAAGTCATTGGTGATCCAACTGAGGGAGTCAGGACCAGACGGTTTCATGAGGAGAGTGCATTGTTCTGTTGCTTTCTCTCTGAGCAAGAGCCTCAGAACATTGAAGAAGCTCTTACTGACTCGAACTGGATCATTGCCATGCAAGAGGAGTTGAATCAATTCACAAGGAATCAGGTTTGGAAACTGGTAGATAGACCTAGGCATCAAGGTATTATTGGTACCAAGTGGGTCTTTAAGAACAAGAAGGATGAGAATGGTGTTGTGGTAAGGAACAAGGCAAGACTGGTTGCAAAAGGGTATTGTCAGTCTGAAGGAATAGACTATGATAAGACTTTTGCTCCAGTGGCTAGGTTGGAAGCTATCAGGTTGTTCCTTGCATATGCAATATACAAGAAGTTTAAGGTGTATTAAATGGATTTCAAGAGTGCCTTTCTGAATGGTATACTCAATGAAGAGGTATATGTTGAACAACCTCCCGGGTTTGAGATTGGAGATAGAGTATACCATTTGAAGAAAGCACTCTATGGACTTAAGCAAGCACCAAGAGCTTGGTATGATACCCTCTCTCAATTCCTGACAGACCATGGGTTCAAGAAGGGAACCGTGGATAGGACTTTGTTCAGGATCACTGAAGGTGATGACATTCTCTTGGTCCAGATTTATGTGGATGACATAATATTTGGATCACCAAATTATCAACTATGTGAGAAATTCTTATTGGGATATATTTTAGTTTTGATGATTTTCCAAAACAACATGTAATAGATTTGAAAGCAGTCAGGATTGTATCTTTTGTTTCAGGTAAGGCTAGGTTATTTCTCAGTAGAATAGGCTATCAGTTGAGAAGAAATCTATTGAGGAAACACTCAGTTGAGGGGGAACTCAGCAATGCAGCCTGAGGATATCAAGATGACACCAAGAAGATCTAACTGAAGTCATGCTAGTGACCTGAACCTGAAGAGAAGCCTGGAGGATGTCCCACTGAGTGTAAACTTGGCTGTTCTAAGCTAAGTCAGGTGGACCACTCAGTGAAGAGCATGATCAAGAGGATCAGTGCTGCACCAAGTAGGCCCTGAAGGAGTCAGGCTACTGTGGTCAGGGAAGTTTGTCATTCAGCCTTATGACAAACTTCTTGGAGTGATCTTCAAACAAGTCTCTGGAGGACAACTACACTGAAGATCATCAAGTCAGTGAAGGAGGAAGCTACCTAAAGTCAGTGGGTCTTGGTCAACCCACTGAGTCAAAGATCTGTTGGATCCTGCCCACGTGGACCAATCAGCACAAGGCATCAACTCTGACACTGACAAGGCCGCATTCCAAGAAAAGTGGTTGAAACCATTGATTGTATGGATTCAAATGTAATTTCATCCAACGGTTATATTTGAATCTACACTATAAATACAAGCTCATATCTGCTTATTCAAGTGTGTCTGAAGTAAGTAAAATCAACACCTACGAGCTGTGAAGGTGTGAGTGTTTAGTGCATTATATTGGGAGTTATAAGGAGGCACGCTTCACATCTTGTACACTGAACTTTAGAGTTCATAGATATATACAAATGAGTGTTCAGCTTGTAACTCATAGCTTAGAGAGGTTTCCTAATCTTAGCTTTAGGCTAACTCATTGTAAAGGAAAACCTCACCTAGTTGGAGAAACTAAATCGAAACCAAAACCCTCTTGTTAGGTTTGTTGGGAGTAAGTTGTCAGTGAGTTTGTAAGGAGGGGCTGCCCAGGGAGTGGCGTGAGTCCAGTGTTTTGTGCACCTTGGCACGTTAAAAACAAGAATCCCAGTTAGTGGATTTCCTGTTAAATCAGGTCGTGGATGTAAGAGCTTGAGTCTCTGAACCACGTTAAACTGAGCGTACTTATCTTTAAAAGTATTTACTAAAGTGTTGTGAAAATCTGCTCACTGAGAGCATTGTTAAAAAGGAAACTTTGGTTAAATATTCAGGTCAGGGAGAATCCTCTCACTGACCAGTTCAAGCAATGCACTCGAGAGTTCAGTATCTCGAGTCACTGCTTTGCTTAGAGCATGAGCCTCAAGCCTTCACACTGACTTGGTAGCTCAGCCTCTAAGTAGAGCAGTGACTTGAAGTGTAACCTCTCGAGTCATTGTGTTGCTAAGAGCATGAGTCTTCAAGTCCTCTCACTGACTTGGTAACTCAGCCTCTTAGCAATGCAGTGACTTAAGAACTCTTCACTCTTGCTGAACTCTCAGAGCTAAAAGTTTTTTTAAAAAAAATTGCTCCTGAATTCCCATTTTGCCCTTCGAAAACGGGACCATCAATTGGTATCAGAGCGGGTTTTTCACATGACCACTGATCCAGTTTTGTTAATAAAAATGGTCTACCGAACATAACTTTAATGTTTTAAACTATGGGAATTCGTGCATATTTCAAACTATTACCTGTGTTCTGACATTATTCTTGTAATAGAAAATTATTTGGTTAGAAGTTTTGGAATCATCAAAAAGGGGGAAATTGTTGGGATATATTTTAGTTTTGATGATTTTCCAAAACAACATGTAATAGGTTTGAAAACAGTCAGGATTGTATCTTTTGTTTCAGGTCAGACTAGGTTATTTCTCAGTAGAATAAACTGTCAGTTGAGAAGAACTCAGTTGAGGGGGAACTCAGCAATGCAGCCTGAGGATATCAAGATGACACCAAGAAGATCTAATAGAAGCCATGCTAGTGACCTGAACCTGAAGAGAAGCCTGGAGGATGTTCCACTGAGTGTAAACTTGGCTGTTCTAAGCTAAGTCAGGTGGACCACTCTGTGAAGAGCATGATCAAGAGGATCAGTGCTGCACCAAGTAGGCCCTGAGGGAGTCAGGCTACTGTGGTCAGGGAAGTTTGTCATTCAGCCTTATGACAAACTTCTTGGAGTGATCTTCAAACAAGTCTCTGGAGGACAACTACACTGAAGACGTTCAGTCCACTGAAGATCATCAAGTCAGTGAAGGAGGAAACTACCTAAAGTCAGTGGGTCTTGGTCAACTCACTAGGTCAAAGATCCGTTGGATCCTGCCCACGTGGACCAATCAGCACAAGGCAGCAACTCTGACACTGACAAGGCTGCATTCCAAGAAAAGTGATTAAAACCATTTATTGTATGGATTCAAATGTAATTTCATCCAACGGTTACATTTGAATCCACACTATAAATACAAGCTCATAGTTGCGTATTCAAGTGTGTGTGAAGTAAGAAAAATCAACACCTACGAGCTGTGAAGGTGTGAGTGTTTAGTGCATTATATTGGGAGTTATAAGGAGGCACGATTCACATCTTGTACACTGAACTTTAGAGTTCATAGATATATACAAATGAGTGTTCAGCTTGTAACTCATAGCTTAGAGAGGTTTTCCTAATCTTAGCTTTAGGCTAACTCATTGTAAAGGAAAACCTCACCTAGTTGGAGAAACTAAACCGAAACCAAAACCCTCTTGTTAGGTTTGTTGGGAGTAAGTTGTCAGTGAGTTTGTAAGGAGGGGCTGCCCAGGGAGTGGCGTGAGTCCAGTGTTTTGTGCACCTTGGCACGTTAAAAACAAGAATTCCAGTTAGTGGATTTCCTGTTAAATCAGGTCGTGGATGTAAGAGCTTGAGTCTCTGAACCACGTTAAACTGAGCGTACTTATCTTTAAAAGTATTTACTAAAGTGTTGTGAAAATCTATCACTGAGAGCATTGTTAAAAAGGAAACTTTGGTTAAATATTCAAGTCAGGGAGAATCCTCTCACTGACCAGTTCAGGCAACGCACTCGAGAGTTCAGTATCTCGAGTCACTGCTTTACTTAGAGTATGAGCCTCCAAGCCTTCACACTGACTTGGTAGCTCAGCCTCTAAGTAGAGCAGTGACTTGAAGTGTAACCTCTCGAGTCACTGTGTTGCTAAGAGCATGAGTCTTCAAGTCCTCTCACTGACTAAGAGCATGAGTCTTCAAGTCCTCTCACTGACTTGGTAACTCAGCCTCTTAGCAATGCAGTGACTTGAGAACTCTTCACTCTTGCTGAACTCTCTGAACTAAAAGTTCTTTTTAAAAAAATTGCTCCTGAATTCCCATTTTGCCCTTCGAAAACGGGACCGTCAATTCTCTAAGTTGATGATTGGTAAATTTGAGATGTCCATGATGGGAGAGATGAACTTCATTTTAGGATTGCAGGTCAAGCAGACTGATCAAGGTATCTTCATTAATCAGGCCAAGTATACAAGAGACTTGATTCACAAGTTTGGTGTTCAGAACAGCAATCCTGCCAGGATCCCTATGAACACAAATTGGAAGATGGATCCTAACACTGAAGGGACTTCAGTAAATCAGAATGAGTATCGAGGGCTAATAGGTTCTTTATTGTACCTGACTGCAAGTAGGCCTGACATTACGTTTGCAGTTGGTGTATGTGCTAGGTATCAGTCTGATCCCAAGAGGAGTCATTTGGAGGCTGCTAAGAGGATACTTAAGTATTTGAAAAGGACAGACAATATGGGACTATGGTATCCTTCAGATGACAACTTAGAACTGACAGGATATTTAGATGCAGATTATGGAGGTTGTAGGATTGATAGGAAATCAACCTCAGAGACATGTCAGTTTTTGGGAAGTAAATTGATCTCATGGTTTAGCAAGAAGCAGAATTCAGTTGCAACGTCCACAACTGAGGCTGAGTATATGGCTACAAGTAGTTGTTGTGCTCATATTTTATGGTTGAGGCAACAATTGAGAGACTACCAGGTATTTGCAAATGAGGTTCCAATCTATTGTGACAACAATAGTGCTATAGCAATTACTCAGAATCCAGTGCTTCACACAAGGTGCAAGCATGTGGATATTAGGCATTACTTCATTCGAGATCATGTGGAGAAGAAGGATATTAGGATGGAGAAAATTCACACTGACAGGCAAAGAGCTGACATCTTGACTAAGCCTTTGGCTGAAGCAAGGTTTATGGAACTGTCAGTGGAGTTAGGACTCTTAGATCCGGGAGAGCAGTCAGTATAGGGTTTAGGGGGAACTCAGGCTAGACTCAACTCAGCGAGGTATCAGGGAACTACAATGTCTCCCTAACAGGTATGAACTCTATCCTGACCCTTGTGAATTTCAAACGTCTCTCTGAGTCCTTCGTCCTGAAAATCTTTATTAAATGCATTTTGTTTTCATTAAAAGCGCGCCTTTTCATATTTAAACCCACGCGCAGCGGAGCATTTAATGCCTCAGTTATTTTTTCATATACGTGTCCATTTTATACGGAATATGACTGACTTGGGTAAATGATTGATATTGAGATTAATCTTGGCCCTTCATTTCAAAACCTTTCAAATTCAGGGATTAATCTCAGCCCCACGTCTGAGTAACTGATTTGTTCTAATCAATCAAGTATGCCATTTGAGGTTTTTACGCAAACACAAAAGCACATCTGCACACTGGGCTTTCTCTCTTGCTCAAAGCACTCACATAATTCCTAAAAATCTCTCTTCCTTTCAAAATCTATGGCACTCCTTGATTCCAACTGGACAACAGATAAGCTTGAGGATGTTGTTAACAACAAGCTGATACACATGGAGCAAGTCATCTCCATTGAAGGTATCTGTCTTACTGTTGAGGAGATCAAACCAGTTTTCAACTGGATCTCCAAAGCTGGGTTGGAAATATGTTTCACAATGCGCCCTATCTCTATGCTTCCAAGAGCAGTCATTGAAGCCTATTTCAACATGTTCCTGCGAAAGAGGGAACTTTTCACAAAGGTGACTGCCCTCAAGCCGACGGGAGAGAAGGACGTCGACTGCGAGCCCTTCTACACATCGGAAGTAGTCACTATTGACCTTAGGAGGGCAGTCAGGGAAGTTTTCGCTTTGCCATTCTCAGGATTCAATCCCAGGTTTTACAAGGAGAATTCGGAGGGAGAACTCCTGGGCAAGTGGACTAAGACTGGCTCTTCTGAGTTCAGAGCCCGTCAGAACAAGAGCACCCTGAAGCCTGAGTACAAGGCTCTTGTGGACTTAGTGTCCAAGGTGGTGATAGGATCCACAGGCTCTCATGAGCAACTAAGCCTGCCCAAGCTAAGGATTATGGGGGCAATAGTTGATGGTGTGGAAGCGAACTGGGAGCAATACTTCCTTGATCAACTTCATCAGGCTGGACTGGACAAACTAAAGCGGGATGATGACAAGAAGCATATATCTGTTGGTGTCATCCTGCCCTTTGGAATGAGGATATCCATCATAATTGCTCATGCCTGCCATGGGTACACCTTCAACTTTGAGGACAATCTTTCCTCCAAGAAGGTGATGTTTACTTCACTGAGTGACACCTACTCAATGCTAGGGCTGACTGATCCCAATACTAAGGCAAAAGGTCAGGCTAAAAAGCCAGCTGGGAAGGCCAAGAAGGTGGCAACCAGTCTCATTGAGAGAGTGGATGACCTCTTTGAAAGGAGTAAGGAGGTTGAGGAGGAGATTGCCGCTGAGAGAGAGGAGACTCAGCCTGCGGTAGAGGAGGTTGAGAAGAAGAAGGTGAAGATAGTGCTGCCAGGGAAGAGCACTGAGTCAGGGACTGGGTCAGATCCCAAGAGAGCCGATTCTGAGGCTGAGGGAACTGACAATGACGTCAGAAAGGAGAAAGTTTAGGGAGAGAGGTCACTGAAACGACTTAGGAAAGGGACCCAAAAAGTCCCCTGCTAAGAGTCTGCTTGAGATTGCAGAGAGGGAGGAGTCAAGCTCTCCTAGAGCCTCTGACTTGGAGGAGGTAAGAAAATCTATCTAGACGGCTGAGTTGTTGCAGCCTGAGATAGTACCCGTTTCATCCCCCAATCACCCTGAAACCCAAATAAAAACCAACCCTGACACCACACCTCAACCCACCCAATCACCCCAAACCTCAGAGCTAAACATCCCAGAGTCAGTGCCATCCCCTCAGAGGCCTGACCAACCCTCAGATTCCACCCCTACCCCTGATGACTTCCCTTCCTATCCCAATCCCAAGGACTGCCCAAAGGACCTTCCAACTAAAGAGGATGATTTTCTCGAGATGCAGGAGGAGGAGGAATTGGATGAGAACATGGCTGGTGGCATTCTGGAGAATACTCTAAGGGGGGATGCTACTGAATGGGCATCCAAGTGCTGGTCCGGGCTGACCAAGTTCAGGGAGCTTGCCGCGAATGTTGTTGAGCTCAAGGTCTGGTTGGATTCCAAACAATCCAATATGCAGGAGCAGCATATGTTGGTAGATGCTTGTGGATGGGAGCACTGGGAGATGGAGGAAGCAAGACTTTGCACTTACTTCGGACTGACCAGCTGACTTCAACTGCTAAACTTTGATAACCTGAAGCAACTGGTGTCAGACATCATGTCCAAGTCAGTTGCTGACATCCGTACCGACAGAGAGGAGGATAAGGATAAGGAGGATGATGAAGGTGCTCAGGGTGGAGCATTGGAGAAAGTTGTAGAGGAGACAGCTAAGGGAGTTGATGATATAGTCCCTGAGTCTCAAACTCAGGGGGAAGGTGCGAAAGACACTAGTGCCAAGGGTGGGCCAGTGGCCGCCGATGAGACATCTGTCGATGACGGGACTCCATGCCCTGAGACAAGGGAGAAAGATGTTGAGGCATCAAAGGAGACTCCCAGTTTCGAAGGACAAGTTCCTAAGGTTCGAGATGGCATGGTTGAGCCTGAGCAGGCGACCACGAACACTCAACAACTGCCTTCAGTGCACCCTGAAGAGGGGACTGACGCTGCAGGGGCTGCCAAGGGAAAGCAACCAGCCACTGACGAGGCCGCTGATGAAGATGACGATGTGCTTATCACTGGGATCGGCCGGGCTAAATTCACTTCCATCGTGAAAGTCAAGGAGGAGAAAACCTATGAAGATCTAGCTGAACTTCAGGAGGAAGAAATGAGGTTACGCGCTGAAAAAGAGGAGGAAGCCAAGGCCAGAGCCAAGCACATCAGGTGGACAAAATCAGCATACAACACTCTTGCAAATAAAGAGCTGATTTTGTTGAAGCGTACGATGACTGACACGCCAAGTCAGTAAGGAGTGAGAGAAAGCATACGAAGAAGATGCTAAGGCAAACTCTCAAGCAACTTGAGGAGAGGGATGCAATCAGGGAAGATAAGCTAAATTAGGCAGTGGAGAAACTTGTTGCTCAGGCTGGAGCGCTCTTCACTCAGGCCATGAATGACTCAGCGTCCAAGCTGGAGCTGGTGTCAAGGAAGATTGATCAGACCTCTCAGTCTGTTGCTGATACTTTGGCTAAGGCCACTGAGGAGTTCGCAAAAGTACTGGCTGAGGCTAGCAGAGTCAGTGGTGAGTCCTTGAAGGTGGAGGAAAGGATCACCAAGGCTGAGCAAAGTCTCCAACACAACATGGAGGTCTTTGAGAAAAAGTTGAAAGCTGCTATCAGCTCAGTCTCGTATGCAAGCACTGGGATTGCCACGGGAGTTGAGATATTAAAGAAGGGCGTTTTGGAAGTTCAATCCCTAGCCTCCTTTGTAATCAACAGTGGAGCTGAAGGAATCTGATCCTAGGCCGATGATGATGCCAAAAGGGGGAAAATAAGAAGAAAAGATCCCGCCCTGAGGCATCGGAGGCAGTCAACCAAGGCGAAACCATTCTAGCTGATCCTGAAGCCAATCCTGAAGGGAACGTGCTAAGTGTGAGGAAGTCAGCAAGGTTGGCGGCAGCTGAGAAGGAAGATGAGGAGATTGCTGCAAGGCTGAAGGCTGAGGCAGTAAAGAAGGCAAGGGCTAATGAACCTTCGAAAGTTTCCAAGCAACGTGAGCCAGTTTAGAAGTCTCCCCCCATGAACACAAGGAAGAATCCCATCACTGACTCTGCAGAGACGGTGTTGGAGTTATGCGCTGAGACGTGGGGGATATCTTCTGAAAAGACTGAGGCTGAGCGCAGGGCTGAGATCGCACAGAAAGAGAAAATGCGTATCTTGGAAAATAAAGTAAAAAAGCTGACTGATCTGACTGGTTTGCGATAAAGGGAACTCGATGATGCAATGATCAGTCTGCTAAGGAGAAAGAAGGCGAAGCCTGAGCCCAGGAAGTGCAAAAAGAGGCCTACAGTAAGGAAGTCAACAATTCTTCAAGACAGAAGGTCGAAATCAGGATTAAGGGAAGCTTATGTCGACGAGTTTATCTCGAAGGCACTGAAGGAGTTCTGGACTGATGCAAGGGAGGAGTTTGTGAGATTGTGGTACGTGGTGAAGAAGTGGGGCGACTCTGACGATATCAATGCCCACTTCACTGACTACATGATGGATAACCACCCTGAGTTGATCCAGAAGATCTTGGAGGAGACTGAAGCAGCTCAAGTCCAACACTATGGAAGTTCATGATTCGAGCTCCTCCCTTAGTTCCTGGAACTAAGAAGCACAACACTATGGCTATTATGATGGAAGTTTTATAGATTGCCAAGGCGGAAGGTTACGTGAACCAACCTGGGAGAGTTGACGAGCTGAAGGCAAGAGTCTATGCAGGCTATGGACTTAAACCTGAAATGAGATTAGTCTAGGTGTTCACTGCCTCTTTGTAATAGATAGGATTCATTGTAACCTCTTCTAAATCAATCAATGAAATCTATTATCTTTCCCACAGACAAAAACTCATTGTCTTTTTGGCTGCTGTTTATATTCTGTACTTTATCAAGAACTGCTCTAACACTGACTTATCTTATAGATAGGACTTTATATTTCTTCTAAGTGTTTTGAGAATCTTTTCAGTGTTTTGGCATCATCAAAAAGGGGGAAATTATTGGGACATTGTCAGTTTTGATTAAGATCCCAAAACCCCTGAAAAGATGATTTGCTTTTGTTTGTCAGACTAGTCTTGGTTAGGATTTGTACTTAGTCATTTTACACTTCACAGGTACTCAGTAAGAGGAGCACTTACTGATGACAATCAAGACAAGAGCCTGAAGACGAAGTTTACCATCCTGAACTTATGGCAGTCTTCTAAGATGGCTGAGTAAGTGTCAATAATGAAGAGTATGACCCTGAGGTCATTACTAACTCAGTCCTGAAGGGAACAGGATGATACTGAGTTTATGGGAAGACTTGGAGTAGAGCCAAGCAATGCAAAAGGAATGTCAGCGTCAGGACTAGACCGTTGTGCTCGAGATAAAAAGAACTTAATAAGACAAGCCTGAAGCCTAGGAATAAGTTCTGACGTTCTCACCAACCTGATGACGTGGACCAATCCGGGAAGGACACGCACGTACGGAATCTGACAGAATACTGACTTCAGATTGCATATTCAACGGGCAAGCATTTAATGTGCATTTAATGCAACTACCTAATTCCATGCAAGGACGGCTGCTGCATGAAGATATGTCCGTTTGAGCCACTATACATAGTTGACAAGAAAGACTATCTCTCCAACGGATAGTTTTTCAAATCACCTATAAATACAGAAGGCTTTGAACCCATTCAAGGTAACGAAAAATTTCCAAGCCAGAAATTACTCAAACTCTCAAGCACTCAAAACATTCAGTCCTTGAAAGAAGCACTCGAAATCATCTAAATTTCCCAAGTGTTTCTTAGATATTGAGAGTTATTCTGTATTCCAATTGCGAACTAGCATTATCTTAAGCTTAGAGAGATTATCCTATCCTTAGCATAACTTTGCCTTGTAAGGATAATCTCAACATAGTTGGAATCCAAACTGAAACCAAAACCCTAAGTTAGGTTTGTTGGTAGTAAGTTGTTAGTGAGTTAGTAAGGAGTTTGTATAGGTCAGTGAGGAAGCTGATCTTGGTGCACCTTGGCACGTTAAAAACAAGAATCCCTTGAGTGGATTTCCTGTTAAATCAGCCCGTGGGCGTAGGAGCTTGAGTCTCTGAACCACGTTAAACTCCCTGTGTCCTTATCGCATTGATATTGTGCTTACTTGTTATATTACTTGTTCAGTCATAGCATTTGTTTTATCAAGCTGGATCAATCAGCCTGATCATCAAACAAGAGCACTGCCCTACTAATCGCTACTCCAGTATTGAGTAATCAAGTTTTTCAGAAAGCAAACTAAATAATACTTTAAACTATCAGGGCTCACTCATTTCCGCACTGAATTCGAATTGATAGTCAGCCAACTGACCCGCACTAAGTGTAGTCAGTGGGGAGATTATCAGCTCTGAGTTCTTTATCACTCTAACTAAAGGGGACTCTGTTGGGAAAATAGGGGTGCCCGTAATCTATTTGGAATGAAATTTAAATACGAATTTAAATTCAATTATTACTAGCATGAATTAATCCTAATTAATTAAAATAATAATTCCAACAACAAAATTTACATCATGCATGTTGAATTAATTCACATATAATCTATGGCGAACATAATCAAGATGATATGTGATTAACGTACCTCTCGTAGAACTTGGCCTTTGAATAAACGGGACTAACACGTACACGCTTTACAAACCAAAAAGCCTTCTCAAGTATTCCCTTTCGCCTTATTCGATCACCGGTGGGAGATGCTATCGAACAATTTAAATAACTAAGGAAAAAGAAAAATATCTATGCTCTTGATTTTTCCAACACATGGAATTATGTACTTGAGGATGAAATAATCATCCTCTATTTATAAGCATGAGTGGCCGAAATTTAGAGGGTTTTTGGGCCTTGGAGAAAATCTTTTCTTAGGCTCTAAGAAATCTTGAATATATCTCATATATTCTTTTCTCCATAATAAAATATTCCACAAAAATCTCACACTCCTTATAAACTTAATATTTTCGAAAATTTCAATGAGAAATCCCAAGATTTGGATTTTCTTGAATATATGAGATATTCTTGTATTCCAAGAATACATATCTTCCATAATATCTTTCCAAGAAAATCAACAAAATCTTCTCTCTCCTTGATCTTCTTATTTTCGAAAATTTTATTTTAATCACCTTATCATTATTGGGCTACTTGAGGGGCCTTTAAGGAGAATTAAGATTGGACCTCCTAATGGACTTCTGAATTTCAATATTGAGCCCCAATATAATTCAATCCATTAATATTAATTATTACCACTAATAAATTAATATTGCACTATCCATCTTAATCCATATTACGATAATATGGGCTCCCAGTTATTATTTCCCGCGTTTAAGATTATCAAGTCCATTAATTAATCAAGCTTCTGAATAGCTCTAAATTAATTAATATATTTCACCTTGGAGTAAAGACAGCTCAACATTATTATCCGTACCGAAGAAACTTATTCTTCACTTGCAAGATTTGGTACGATAAAACTTCTGAGCCCACCAAGGGGACTAATCACACGAGCCGTACTCGCACGCGTTTCTCCATATTAAATCTTAGCAACCGTCGTATGATTAATGTTACTGCCCAAGATACAAAGTTCGAAGTCATAATGATTCTCACCCAACATGAATCAAAGCAGTAACCATTAAGCACACACGGTCCTATTTAAGGGAAGGAGATTAAGAAATCAACAACCACTGAGGTCTAATTCCTCACCTTTCAGAACAGAAGAATTTATCCTCGCTGTAGGTCCTCTTCAACATATACTAAATGTGCTAGTGCAATCTCTTAGTCAAGACAGACCAATCTGAGCCTTACACATCGACCTTTCACGGCGGATTATTCAATTCCACCTAGGTCGTGAAAATGTACGTTTAGTTACAAGTAAACTGTTAAGGTTGTCTTCCGTGATCGGGTATCACCACATCAACTACAATGTAACTAGTACCATATATTGAACGGTTTGCAATAGAAATTCAATATTCAATCATAACTAAAGCAAATGCGATAAAAGAATTATTCTCATAAAACGAGTGTTTGATACACGAGTTATACAAAGTAAAAGCATACTTTCACGTATAACTCTAACAATCTCCCACTTATACTTAAAGTCTGCTTTTAGTATACATCACACATGTCTTAGTGTAGTAGCTCTACGTGACATCTCATGTCAACCTACACTAACCTAATAATTCCTCCCACTTATACTTAGAGCAGATTGGCAATAGTCTTGACTCTCATTCCATCCACATGTCTCTCGAATGTACTCTGAGGCAGACCCTTTGTGAATGGATCCGCTAGGTTGTCACCCGACGATATCTTTGCCACCTCTATATCTCCTCTCTTAACGATTTCTCGTATAAGATGGTATTTTCTTTCTATGTGTTTGCTGGTCTTGTGGGCTCTCGGTTCCTTTGAATTTGCAACTGCTCCGGCATTGTCACAAAAGACAGTTATCTTGTCCGGCAAATTCGGAACAACGTCCAAGTCCACTAAGAAGTTCTTGAGCCAAACTGCCTCTTTCGCTGCTTCACAAGCAGTTACATACTCGGCTTCCATGGTCGAATCGGCGATGCATTTCTGCTTAACGCTTCTCCATGAAATGGCTCCTCCTCCTATGCAAAACACACTACCCGAGGTTGACTTTCTTGAGTCTATGTCTGATTGGAAATCCGAGTCCGTGTATCCCACGGGAACAAGACTATCTGACTGGTAAATCAACATCCGCTCACGAGTTCTTTTTAGATACCTCAAGATGCACTTTACGACAGTCCAATGGTCTTTCCCAGGATTACTTTGATATCTTGCCACCATGCCCATGGCAAAGCAGATATCCGGTCTCGTACACAGCATTGCATACATAAGGCTTCCTACGGCTGAAGCGTACGGAACACCTTTCATGTCATCTATCTCCGCTTGCGTCTTAGGGCTCATCTCTTTCGATAGATGGATTCCGTGTCTAAAAGGTACAAAACCTTTCTTGGAATCTTGTATGCTGAAACGCTTCAAAACAGTGTCAATGTATGAAGCTTGCGATAAGCCCAACATCCTCTTCTTGCGATCGCGAGTGATCTTGATCCCAAGGATGTGGCCGGCTTCCCCTAAGTCCTTCATATCAAATTGTTTTGACAGTTATACCTTTACGTCTGACAATACCTTTACATTGTTTCCAATGAGCAGAATATCGTCTACGTATAATACTAAGAATACCACCGCAGTTCCGTCACGCTTCTTATACACACAACTTTCGAACTCGTTTTGATCAAACCCATAAGACTTAATCACCTGATCAAAACACTGGTTCCAAGTACGCAATGCTTGCTTAAGTCCATAAATGAATCTCTTAAGCTTGCATACGAGATTCTCTTGGCCTTTTTCAATGAAACCTTTGGGCTGTTGCATATAGATATCTATCCCGTTAAGACTTCCGTTAAGGAAAGCCGTCTTGACATCCATTTGCCAGATCTCGTAATCTAGGTGCTCAGCGATCGACAAGAGAATACAGATGGACTTAAGCATAGCTACAGGCGAAAAGGTTTCCTCATAATCGATTCCTTCTTTCTGAGTATACCCTTTGGCCACAAGCCTTGCTTTGAAGGTCTCTACCCTTCCGTCCGGTCCTCTTTTCCTCTTGTAAACCCACTTGCATCCAATGGGTTCTACCCCATTGGGTGGCTCGACCAACTTCCACACTTGATTATGATCCATCGAACCTATCTCGGCTTCCATTGCCATTTGCCACGACTCCGTGTCTTTGTCTTGGATTGCCTCGTCGTACGTCCATGGGTCTGATTCAACACCGGGAACCAAATCCGAAGATTCTCCTATCCCCATGAATCTCTCGGGTTGCCTAGGAACCCTCCTACTACGACGGGGTTCCGGTTGTGAGGATGTGACGTGTGGTACATCATCTTGTATACTTGGTATCGAGGTTTGAACTCTCAATTCTTCTAAGGTAATTTCACTTTTAGGTTTCCGATTGTTCATATAGTCTTCCTCCAAGAATTTAAAGTGTGTACTTATCACAGTCTTTTGATCCTTGAGACTATAGAACATACACCCTTTCGTTCCCGCAGGGTATCCTATAAACAGTCTTAATTCCGAACGTGGATCCAACTTACCGGCTTCCTTGTCTAGCACGTATGCCGGACAACCCCAAATCCACAAATGTCTTAGACTGGGCTTGCGCCCGGTCCACAATTCCATTGCAGTTTTAGGAACCGATTTGGATGGCACCAAGTTTAGAATGTAAGCCATCGTTTCCAAGGCATTACCCCAAAACGACTTGGGTAAATCTGAATAACTCATCATGGATCTGACAATCTCTAAAAGAGTCCGGTTTCTTCGTTCCGCCACACCGTTCTGTTGAGGGGTTCCCGGTGCGGTTAACTGGGATACTATCCCTTCGTCCGGTAAGTAGTTCAAGAATTCATCATTGAGGTATTCGCCTCCACGATCTGATCGTAGAAACTTGATACTCTTTTCCCTATGTTTCTCGGCTTCGGCCTTAAACTCCTTGAACTTATCAAAAGTTTCAGACTTATGCCTCATAAGGTAAATGTACCCATATCTTGAGTAATCGTCAATGAAGGTGACGAAATACTCATACCTCATTCTCGCTTTGATCGTCATTGGACCACACACATCGGTATGAACGAGTTCTAGCACTTATGTGGCTCTATTCCCCTTGGCTCCAAATGTCCTCTTGGTCATCTTACCCTCTAAACAGGATTCACAAGTTGGAAACGGCTCAACTTGGAGTGATTGCAAGGATCCGTCTTTCACCAATCTCTCTATCCGCTTTAGATTAATATGACCTAGTCTAAGATGCCATAGAAGTGTTTCGTTCATCTCCGAAGAACGCTTTCTTTTATTACTCGAAATGATCGACGTGTTATTAGATTCATTATTTGAGTGGTGTGCACACTTAATCGTATAGAGATTGTTTACCAAGTTCCATGACAGATAACATCATTCTTAAAAGAAACAGTAAAATCTTTATTAAAAGTAACTGAATATCCATCAAAAAAACAACTTAGAAACTGAAATTAAATTCTTCCTAAAGTTCAGAACGTATAAAACATCTCTTAAAATTAAAACTCTATCTTCAAAAGATAGGTGCACGACTCTCACTGCTTCTGCTGCCACCCTCGTAGCATCGCCCAAAGTGATGGTGATCTTATTCTTGCTAAGTCGCCGGGTTAGCTGGAACCCCTGAAGAGTGAAACAAATATGATCAGTTGCCCCAGTATCCACTACCCAAACGTGGGCAGCATACGCCGCAACATATGTTTCAACGACTAAAGCATGAGACTTACCTTTCTTTCCCGTCTTCTTAGGCTTAGAACAGGTCGCCCTCGAATGTCCCTTCTCACCACAATTGAAGCACTTACCCCTTAGCAGCTTTCTTTCCACCTCCTTCTCCCTTTGCCTTGGGTTTCGCAACGGTTGGATTTGCTTGGGTCTGGCCTTTCGTCCTCTTCCTCTTCTTCCCTCCCTTGGGACCCGAAGAGGAAGACGTACCGTTTGCCACCATAGTAACGGTTTGGTGATCCATTAGAGTCTCCGCCGATACCAAAGCTTGCAAGAGCTCGGGCAAACTATTTGCCCGGTCATTCATTTGGTAGTTCAACTGAAACTGCTCAAAGCTCTTCGGCAGAGAATGGAGAACGAAATCGACCTTAGTAGGGTGGTCAAATTCCGCACCAAGTACTTCCAACTTATTGAGATAACCCATCATCTCGATAACATGATCCCTTACGGGCGTACCTTCCACCATCTTCAACGAAAGCATCTTTCACATGGTGATTTGCCTAGCCGTACGGTTCTGATGTTTAAACATCGCTTCAAGATTGAGCATTATCTCAGAGGCGGTCTCCATGTTTTGGTGTTGGTGTTGCAACACATCTGACATTGAAGCCAGAATAGTACACCTAGCCATCTCATCGGAGTCTAACCAACTCTTATACTCTTTCTTGACCGACTTGCTCGCATCTTCGGCAGACTCTTGGGGTTTAGGAGTAGTAAGTACCCATTTATGGTGTTGAGTGGTTAGGACAATATCAAGGTTACGTTTCCAATCAACATAGTTCTCACCAACAAGTTTGTTATCTTTAAGTATACTAAACAGTGGATTAAAAGGTTGCGACATGATGAACTGAGAATAAAACATACATTCATATCAATATCTAGAAAAATACGAAATTATCACATAATTCGATCACATCAATTATATTGAAACCTTAAAACAATATAATCATGCATCAGCCAACATCTCGAAATAATTTAAATACGCCACGAGGGGTGGTCTATACATTTAAATACATTCAAGCGGATCACAAACTTAAAAGTTACAAATCCTTAATTCAAAATTAATAGTTGGCTCCCACTTTGACCACATAGAAATTGACAGGGACTCCGAGGGGAGTAAGTTAATATCAATTTCCTATGCCTAAGTAATAACCATAATTAAATACAGGATTATTATTTCGCTTTGAGCAAGCCACTCGGGGAGAGGGTCAATACCGCCACTAGTAATAATCCACAATCATCCTTTCGGAATTTATTCATGTGAAATCCGTTCTTTTGGCCGATCCGAGGGGGAAATGTATTCCAAAAGAACTTCACAAATAAATAAATTATGGAGGCCAAATTAATCCAATTTTAATATCCGGAATAAAATTGCGATTAAATAAACATACTTAGTAATTTTTTAAAGTAAGGTTTTTCTTGGACAATTAAATTCATGCAAACACATATTAACAAATAATAATAATAAGTGCACGAAATAAAACATCCAATTGTCACGGTTTAATTTCTTCATGTCTTGATGCGAAAAATCGTCCTTGTTGCTTTCCGTCGATCGTCTCGATACGCTCCCAATCGAACAGCAACACTTCATCAAAAATAGCATCGTTTGGGGTTCGGGACGACGTTTAAAATCACACGAAAAAAAACAGATCTGAAAAAATTCCACGGCCTGAGATACGGCGCGCGTCGGCCCACGGAGTGGGCCCGCGCGCCTCTCGGCCAAGCAGCCGAGGCGCCGAAGCACTGCACGTGAGGCGCCGAGGCGCTGCAGGCCGCGCCCAAGGCACGCGCGCGCGCTTGCGCGCGCGTGTGCTTGCGCGCGGCCGGCCACCCGTCGCGTGCGGGTCGTGCGCCGTGCACCCCGTGCGTCGGGTTTCGACATTCGTTCTCATTTTCTTCACCCCATGCACGATTTTATATCCATGCATGCGCCGCACACGCATGCGTCGTCCGGGTACGCCGTCTTCAATTCTTCGTTCTTCGTCACGATCCGGTTACAATTTATTTTACAAAAAAATAAATACTAGATCTAGACTAGTCTATTACAATGATCGAATCAAAATAAAAACAACTAATCTACTCGTGGATTTTCTCACGAGAAAAATGAATTCGAACGAATCGAATTAAAACCAATTAATTCACACGCATGAAAAATAACAACATTAAAACCATGACAATTGGATACCTGCAAAAAAGATCTAGCAATTCTACTATCCAATTTCAATTTAATGTTTAACAATTTAAATTCCAATTTAAAGATCAGAGCCCGAAACCGTGGCTCTGATACCAGTTGTTGGGAAAGTAGGGGTGCCCGGAATCTATTCGGGATGAAATTTAAATATGAATTTAAATTCAATTATTACTAGCATGAATTAATCCTAATTAATTCAAATAATAATTCCAACAACAAAATTTACATCATGCATGTTGAATTAATTCACATATAATCTATGGCGGAAATAATCAAGATGATATGTGATTAACGTACCTCTCGTAGAACTTGGCCTTTGAATAAACGGGACTAACACGTACAGGCTTTACCAACCCAAAAGCCTTCTCAAGTATTCCCTTTCGCCTTATTCGATCACCGGTGGGAGATGCTATCGAACAATTTAAATAACTAAGGAAAAAGAAAAATATCTATGCTCTTGATTTTTCCAACACATGGAATTATGTACTTGGGGATGAAATAATCATCCCCTATTTATAAGCATGAGTGGCCGAAATTTAGAGGGTTTTGGGCCTTGGAGAAAATCTTTTCTTAGGCTCTAAGAAATCTTGAATATATCTCATATTTTCTTTTCTCCATAATAAAATATTCCACAAAAATCTCACACTCCTTATAAACTTAATATTTTCGAAAATTTCAATGAGAAATCCCAAGATTTGGATTTTCTAGAATATATGAGATATTCTTGTATTCCAAGAATACATATCTTCCATAATATCTTTCCAAGAAAATCAACAAAATCTTCTCTCTCCTTGATCTTCTTATTTTCGAAAATTTGATGAAAAATCAGCATTAATATTATCTTTTTATTTTAATCACCTTATCATTATTGGGATTTTAATGGGCTACTTGAGGGGTCTTTAAGGAGAATTAAGATTGGACCTCCTAATAGACTTCTGAATTTCAATATTGAGCCCCAATATAATTCAATCCATTAATATTAATTATTACCACTAATAAATTAATATTGCACTATCCATCTTAATCCATATTACGATAATATGGGCTCCCGATTATTATTTCCCGCGTTTAAGATTATCAAGTCCATTAATTAATCAAGCTACTGAATAGCTCTAAATTAATTAATATATTTCACCAAAGAAACTGATTCTTCACTTGCAAGATTTGGTACCATAAAACTTCTGAGCCCACCAAGGGGACTAATCACACGAGCCGTACTCGCACGCGTTTCTCCGTATTAAATCTTAGCAACCGTCGTATGATTAATATTACTGCCCAAGATATAAAGTTCGAAGTCACAATGATTCTTACCCAACATGAATCAAAGCAGTAACCATTAAGCACACACGGTCCTATTTAAGGGACAGATATTAAGAAATCAACAACTACTGAGGTCTAATTCCCCACCTTTCAGAACAGAAGAATTTATCCTCGCTGTAGGTCCTCTTCAACACATACTAAATGTGCTAGTGCAATCTCTTAGTCAAGACAGACCAATCTGAGCCTTACACATCGACCTTTCACGGCGGATTGTTCAATTCCACCTAGGTCGTGATAATGTACGTTTAGTTACAAGTAAAATGTTAATGTTGTCTTCCGTGATCGGGTATCACCACATCAACTACAATGTAACTAGTACCATATATTGAACGGTTTTCAATAGAAATTCAACATTCAATCATAACTAAAGCAAATGCGATAAAAGAATTATTCTCATAAAACGAGTGTTTGATACACGAGTTATACAAAGTAAAAGCATAATTTCACATATAACTCCAACCGACTCATCAAGGTTTTAAGTTAAAAATTTGTATACGTGTATTCCCCCCCACCCGTACACGTATTCATCAGTCTTGTACCGGGACCAATAGGAATTAACGAGCAAAATTATTTATCGAGCAATTTAAAGAGGGTAAAAATTCCCTCGTTCATATTGAGGGATTTGACGAGGAAATGTGGGACCCTGAGAGTTTGTCGAGCGTTTTCACGAGGGAAAGAGCCCTGCCAAACTTCACGAGGGTTATTCCCTCGGCTTCTTTCTGACAGGTGCAGAAGTCACGAGGGTTTCCTTCCCCTCGACAAGTTCACGAGGGAAATTCCCTCGGTTAAGAACTGACAGAATTACACGAGGGATTTTTTCCCTCGGCTGCAGACTGACACCATTTCATGAGGGATATTTCCCTAGGCAATTTGAATCGGCCATTTCTCAAGGGGGTCAAACCCTCGTCTGCTGGAGCAGGCTTTTGCAGAAGGCGTGCGAATCTAAGCATGGTGAGGGGATTTTCCCTCTTTAAATCCCTCGCCCATGAGCAAATTAACTCCCAGCACCAACCCATCATCTTCTTCGTTTCTGTATATGCTTGGAGGGGGAGAAGCAAAAAGAAGTAGGAGAAGAGAGAGTGCAAGCGGCTGCCAAAAATAGTCCACCACTACGCCGGAAATACTCCTCCACTAGTTGAACGTGCTCTACACATTTTCGTGAATATTTCTAAGGTAAAAAAATTCATTTTAATAGGTTAAAATTATTTATTTGCGTGCAATAATTATAATTTCATATATCATTGTTAAATTGCATGCGTATAGTGTATTTGTTGTTTCATTGTGTAAGATTAACTAGCTAAGTAGTGTAAATTACCAACTAATTAGTATAAATTAATTAATATATGAATATACCTATGAAATTAGAGCTTATAATTGCACACTTGATAAAAATTAATGTCCACACATGCATCATGTATATTAATTATTTTGTTAATTATAAGTAATTAATTACTACTGGAAATTATTTAATTAATTAATTTTATTATAAGGACTTGTTGCATGACATATATATGACTCGTTTATTTTGATGAAATTATATATAAGTATATGTTGGAGTAGTGGAGGGGTATATATGTTGGAGTAGTGGAGGGGTATATATGGTGTATAGTAGTGTGCATTCCGAACTTGATTAATTATAATTAATTAAGTCGAAAATTGATGCACGTAGGAATTTTGATTAACTGGGGAATACGAAAAAACAAAACGAAACTCTGCCGAAATTTTTAGAAAATATTAATTAATTAATTAATTATAATGTAATAATAATTTAATAGGAGAATACAAATGATTAATTATAGGGTTTTGAGTATTAATTCATTAATATGAAACAGATTGATATGGATTATTCAAACCGTTTACGTTGGATGTATGGTCCAAGATCGATTAATGACATGATAGCTCCTGAATTTATTAGTGGACTCGATTCATTCGTAGACTTCGCCACTAGTAACCCGAATTGGATGAATCGAGGAAAGATTAGGTGTCCTGCAACAAATTTAGATGCAGGAACAAGACATTTCAGTACCCCGATGACGTGAAAGCTCATTTGTATAGAAATGGTTTTATGCCAAATTATTACAATTGGGTTTTTCACGGTGAGGAAAATTGGGGTCAAATTTGGCATCAATGCAATGATCAGGCGACGACTTCGTACGGGCCGATTAATGAGACAACAGGATCTAGCTCGTACCATGATATGATCACGGACTTAACTTTCGGTCCCCACTTTGGAGATGTGGATGACGAGCCGCCTATTGAGGAACCTCCTAATCAGTATGCTGCACAGTTTTATGATATACTTCGTGCAGCGGATCGGGATTTGTATCCTGGATGCGAATCACACTCGCAACTGTCATTCAATGCCCGTATGCTGAACATTAAAACTGAAAACAGACTATCTGAAAGGGGTTATAACCAAATCGTTGACTTGGTTCGTGAGATCTGTCCTTCGGATAATTCTGTGCCCAAAAAGTTTTCCGATAACAAACAGTTGATGGGTAAGATAGGACTTCCTGTGGAGAGGATCGAATGTTGTGCAGGGAATTGTATGTTATATTGGGGTGCGGATAACGATCTTGAATATTATAAGTTTTGCGGTCGGCCACGGTTCAAACCCGCTAGACGCGATGTGAATGGTCGACTGAAAAAGAAGAGCCCTTTCAAGGAGATGTTCTACTTTCCCATCATCCCCAGACTACAAAGTTTGTATCAGTCCAATGCAACTGTGAAGGATATGACATGACATGCAAGTTGCTCTAATAATGATCAGTCTGGTGTTATGCGTCACCCTGCAGACTCGCAGGCTTGGAAACACTTGGACCAGTCGTATCCTGAATTTGCATCAGAAATTCGGAACGTGAGGTTGGGCTTGAGCACCGACGGTTTTTAGCCGTTTGGGCAGTCGGTGAAATAATACTCCTCATGGCCGGTGATAATGACACCTTACAATCTACCACCTTGGATGTGCATGAAGGATCAATTCATGTTTCTAACGGTTCTAGTTCCTGGTCCAAAAAATCCAAAGGATAAATTGGATGTATTTTTACAACCATTGATCCGTGACTTGATAATTTTATGGGAATATGGAGTGGTAACGTACGATATTGCTACAAAGTAGAATTTTTTGATGCGAGCTGCACTAATCTGGACCATAAGTGACTTTCCAGCCTACTCGATGTTGTCTGGATGGAGCACATCTAGAAGGCTTGCTTGTCCGTATTGTGCAGAATACACGGATGCTTTCACTTTGAGGCTCAGTCGAAAATAGTCGTGGTTTGACAACCATCGTAAGTTCTTACCCAGATATCATCTGTATCGAAGGAATAAGACTGCATTCAGAAAGAACAAAACAGTTGATGATGATCCACCGCCTATCCGTACAGGTGTTTTGATCCTTGAGGAAATTAATTGGATTGGATTTATGAAAGTTATGGAAGATGGTGCTGATGCTCACAACAAAGTTTTAGATGGGGGTTGGAAGAAGAAGAGCATTTTCTGGGATTTGCCGTACTGGAGCACCCTATTGATCAGATACAATTTGGATGTGATGCACATAAAAAAAATGTGTTTGATAATATCTTCTACACGGTGATGAATGTGGAAAGGAAAACGAAGGACACAAATAAATCTAGGGATGAGCTCAATGAATACTGTCGTCGACCCTCGGTGCAGAAATGTCCACATACAGGAAAGTACCCCAAAGCTGTTTATACACTTGATAAGAGGCAGAGAGATATTGTTTGCAAGTGGGTAGATGAGTTGAAATTCCCTGATGATTATGTGTCCAACATGTCTCGTTGCGTAGACTGGAGCAAATTGAAGATGTTTGGGATGAAGAGTCATGATTGTCACATGTTTATACAGAGACTGCTTCCAATTGCTTTCCGTGAATTACTGCCGGCCAATATTTGGAAAGTTATCACTGAAATTAGTTTGTTTTTCAAGGAGTTAATATCTAGGACCATTACAGTGGAAAACATGACTAGGTTGGACCATGATATCCCAGACATCTTGTGTAAATTGGAACGAATATTTCCACCCAGCTTCTTTAATTCAATGGAGCATCTACCTGTCCATCTTGCATATGAGGCAAAGATCGCTGGTCCAGTACAATACAGATGGATGTACCCATTTGAGAGGTAATCTATTAATTTACCTGTTTCTTCTTTAATATAATCTCGTTCGAGAATTACAGTAGCTCATCCGTGGACCTTGAATTAGGTATCTTCACAATTTAAAGTTAAGTGTGGGTAACAAGACGCATGTGGAAGCTTCAATTGCAAATGCTTATTTAACAAAAGAAACATCAATATTTTGTTCCCATTATTTTGAGGACCATGTGCTGACGAGGGGACACAATGTACCTCGCAATTTCAGCGGTCGTGAAGTACATGAAGCAGTTGATGGTAATCTTTCAATATTTGTTCCTCCTGGTACACATCTTGGAAAGAAGGGTAAAAGATGGATTGTAGACTTAGAGAAGCAAGCTGCTCACACATACGTGTTACTAAATTGCAATGAGGTACAACCGTATATTGAGTAAGTTAACCTACCTCTTAGTGGAAACTTAACATTTTAGCGATCTTCTAATTTGTGCCTCAATTGTACGTAGTGTATTTTTCGAGCAACTACTGCTTGTTCAACCGAATCTATCAGGTGCTGAGAAAGACAATGTGCTTCAAATGGAATTTGCATCGTGGTTTGAACAACTTGTAAGTGATATGTATAAGTAACTTGTTATTATTAATTTTTATATATAAACCAAGAGCTTAATGGAATATATCGTAAAATTTTAAAATATAGGTTGAGAGAAATCTTATTCAGGATCAGTTTATACGTGCTCTCGCGGGCGGTCCTAGCAGTACTGTCACCACGTACCCTGGGTATTACGTGAATGGTTTCAAATTTCACACACGAGATTATGGTGCCTCTAAAGCAACTATGAACAGTGGAGTTTGCATTAAAGGAACAAACTATGATTCCAATGAAAATGATTTCTATGGGATACTCGAGGAAGTAGTGGTTTTAGAATACCCTGGACTTACTGAAAAAAAGTTGTTCTGTTCAAATGTCAGTGGTTTGATCCTACTGTACCGAGGGGAACAAGAATACATCCTCAGTATAAACTCGTGGACATTAATCCAAGAGGACGGTACGGTTGTTATGATCTATTTGTGCTTGCAAGTCAAGCTACTCAGGTTTACTATTGCAAGTATCCCGGTGCATCTATCCAACCCACTCGAGAGTGGTGGGCAGTTTGCACCACCAAGGCGCGATCCTTAGTGGAAGTCGATAGAAAGAGTGAACCAGAGCTTCCCCTATTTCAAGAGGACGATATAATATCTCAGATGAATATGCAAATAGATGATGATCATGTCGTTTTGGCTGATTTTGACGCTGCACTAATTGATGTAGAGATTGAAGAAGAGGAAGAAGGTGAAGAAGATGTTGAAAATGATGAAGAAGATGATGAAAATGATGAAGAAGATGAAGAAGATGACGATGAAGATGAAGAAGATGAAGAAGATTGATGAATTAATGAATTTATATTGTTATATATTGTGTACGCTTGATGTATTGATGTGTTTGCTTGTGTTAATTAATTAATGGATTTTGTATTTGTTGTGTTTGTTTGATTTATTGATGTATTGATGTGTTTGCTTGTTTTAATTTTACATTGTTACTAAATGTATTAATTGCTATGTATATAGATGGCTGGAGGTAGAAGTATCTGTAACTTGTTCGGTGGCCCGCGATCGTCCTCTCGTACACCAGAGTCGGACCAAGAGAGAGAACTGGTACAACTCTTTTTAGTTGTCCCAACCAAAATATCTTGTACACATGTTATAACTGTAAGTAATTGTTAAATACAAATGGAAACATCGGAAATAAATACGGGTCGACGCAGCTTTTGGGGATCCTCCTCACAAACCGGAAGAGTAATGGTTCCTGATTTGCAGAATCAGGATGAAGAACCAGATATGGTTGAGGATGACCCTGTCGTTCTGGAAACTGCGGAAGAGCTCGCTAACCATGCACCTCGTCCGAACCGGCTACGCATCTATACGTATCACAATATGTATGTTAAATATAACTTTGCCTTTTTTATTTAATTTTATTAAAATATATATCAATGTGTGAAACAACGTTTCTACAGATTAATGCCCTCGAATGTTGTTTCGAGGTTGATCCGGAATATCATGTCCCGTCGAATGGAGATGGGCGGGTTCACATATAAGCTGGTGTCAGAAGGAAGGAGGAAAGAGTGGTGGGAGACATTCCAGGTAATTGTTAATTTTGTTAAGTAGGTAGTATTATATGTATGTCTAGGGTTGTAAACGAATCAAACAATTTTGGTTCGATTTGGTATTTGTATTCGAAATTCGGTATTCATATTCGAAATTTTATAATTCGAATTTGAGTATAAATAATTTTTTTTGATTCGATTAGTTATCAAATACAAATACAAATACTATGATATTTGATTCGATATTCGTAAATATTCGAGTAAATATTTGGTTAAATATATAATTACATAATTATATAATAATAGTAATAACAAATATAATTATTTATAAATTTAAGTCCATTATAATTATTTTAAAAATATTAACCTTTATAACTTCATCAATAAGTGAGCGTTTAGGCAGTTCTTAATTAAATATTTTGATTAAAATATATTTAATGTAATTTAATTATTAAAAACTTAACAAATTAAAAAAGAATTGCAGGTCAACACTCTTAATTTGATTATTCAAGTGTTTTTTCCATGAATTTGATAATTAATTTTTTTTTCATTTACTTACTTGATTATGTTATGCAAATTTTAAGTTTATAGCTTGTTTGTGAATTCAAACAATGACAATTTTGAAATGAATATTTGAATATTGATAAAGTATTATGTGAATAGTAATCATGATAACTATTACGTTGAACAACGAATTACTAATATTTCACAAAGAGGTGTAACCCAAGTGGTTAAAATCTCACTACCTATGATACAAAGGTTATGAATTCGAGTCACAACTTTATCTATAAAAAAATACTAATACCTTATGTTGAAACAACTAATATCTTTAGTGAGAATAACTAATATCACTTCAACTAATATCTTTAATAAAAACAACTAAATACCCTTTGGAGCCGATAACTTTAGTACAATTCACTGATACTTTTAGTTTAATTTATCAATACCCTTCAAACAAGTTTCATTATGAATATTGTTCACATAATACCTTCTCTTAAATATTATTTGTTAGGAACATGCTTGAAAAAAAAATTGATTCGAATATTCGACTCAAGTATTCGTATATTTTCTAATAATTCGATATGAGTTTCAAATCAAATATAAATCACATTTACTGTTCGAAAAATATTCGATTCGAATTCGATATTCAGAATAATTTCACAAATACAAATTCAAACACAGTGGTATTCGACTCGATTCGATTCGTTTACATCCCTATGTATGTCTACATTTTTACTTAATTAAAATAAACGTGATTGTATATATTTTCTTCCGAGGGAGACCTACTGGGATCCGACGATGGAAAATATTCTGGTAATTAAAAAGCTGTTCATCCAGAGGTCTAGAGAATGATTCACGGATCTCCTCAGTCTTTGGAAGAGGATCCATCGAAATGAAGGAAAAAACCCACCGTGGGAGCCGACATTCTGGACTGCACTACTCGAGTACTGGTAATCGCCCTAAGTCATTGCCAAAAGCAACCAGTGTAGGGCAAACCGCTTATCTACGGTCGGAGGAAGAGGCCCCTCAAAACACAAAGGAGGGGCAAAAGGAGCTGCACAATGGACTGAGGAATACGTAAGTAATTAATCCTGCACTACAACATAGGGAGATTTTAATTTCTTGATTATACATAACCCGAATTTTTTGGAATACAGGAGAAGAAATATAACCGACTCCCAACTGAATGGAAAATTGTGCAACATTTATAACCGACTCCCAACTGAATGGAAAATTGTGCAACATTTCCACAGCTGTGGGGAAGGGGAGTACACGTATGAGGGAATTGCTGAAATAATTGTAAGTGTTTTACATTAATATTAACAATATAAATAACACGTTTATATACTTTTTCATTTACACAATTTTTGTATGTCTGGGGCTCCGTGGAGGAACGAGTCTCGCAATTACCGCCTCCAGCGGATGAAGATGAGTGCTTAAATCGATTGAGTCAAGCGTATGCTGAGACAGTGAGGCTAGAACACGGAAAAGTTAGGGGTCTCGGTCAAATGAAGACGATGCGCATACAATCTGGCCCAGGCGGGACATCATCTGGCACACACATTAGCGGCTATGACCAAAGAGATGTTGATCGCTTGTTGGCTGAAGAGCGCGCGAGATATGAAAGAATGTTGGCGGAGCAACAGAGACAGTATAACAAAAACTTGCGTCAGGAAGTGCACAACCAGATGATGGCGTGGATGCAAGGACATCAGGAAAACCTATCTAGTGGGTTTTCCCAACCAGCTACTTCATATCCTCCTTACCTAGCTTATCCTTCTTATCCTCCCGCCCCTGGTTACTCCCCTTATCCTCCCACTGGTCCTTCTAGTGGTGTTCCTCCCGTTCCTCCTAGTGGTTTTCCCGCCGCCCCTTATCCTCAGGCTTCTCCTGCTCGTCCTCCAGCTTCTGGTCCTTCCCCGTCTCGTCGTAATTCCATATCTCCAACTGGATTTGTAGACCTACTTGAAAGAGGTGCATATTCTGGTTACCCTCCGAGGGGTAATTATTCTGGAAATGAAAGAGGTGGTGATGATGATGATGATGATGAGAGATAGATGTTTTGAATATTTGATCGTGTTTTGGAACTATATATGTTTGTTTAAGATTTTACTGTTTATCTAGATTTGAGCATGTCTGGATATTTGAGCATGTGTGGATATTTTAATTTATATGTCTGGATATAATTCGAACTATATATGTTGGTTTGTTATTATTATTATTATTGATTTTAGTAAAAAACAATTTAAAAAATATTTATTTTAAAATTTTATTGATTTAAAAAAAAAAAGCAAACTCTATATGTGTATATGTGTACACATATTAGTAAATAGTGGAAATAAATATATGTGTATTAGTGTACACATAATAGTAAATAGTGAAAATAAATTTAAAAAGTACTTTTTTTTAATTTTATTGATTTTTAAATAAAATAACGATCAATATATGTGTATATGTGTACACACATTAGTAAATAGTGAAAATAAAGCAAAAAAGTATTTATTTTTAAAAACAAAAACGATCAATATATGTGTAATAGTGAAAAATAATTAAAAGATATTTATTTTAAAGTTATATTGATTTTTAAATAAAAAACGATCAATAATGAAAATAATATATACAAGTGACAGTTTAGTTTTATATATAATAATAATTTTTATATAAAATATAAAAAATAATTAATATTAAGTAGTATTATATTTAAAATATATAACTGAAAATATATTAAACATATATATTACACCCTAAAACATAACAAGTAAATAGCCTTGTCCAAGCGGCACGGCGAAACACGCAAGGCCTCCGCATACATGGAGGTCGCGTGTTAGAAACCTGAGGGGGTCGAATTTTGCCCAATTTCAGCCTAGAGTGAGGTGGAAGGGTGCTAGCCTAGCGGATCCGCGGGGGAGGGGTTGTGCTTGAGGTCGTGGATTCGAAACCCATGAAATTACATTTTTATTTCGGAAACGCTACACGAGGGAATTTCCCTCGCCACGTCAGCCGAGGGAAAATTCCCTCGCCCAATGCCCGCCTGTCATGTCAAAATTGAAGAGGGATTTTTTTTCCTCGTGCTCAGTTCCCTAGGGTAATGAAGAGGGATTTTTCCCTCGTGCTCAGTTCCCAAGGGTTTATTCCCCCGCCCTCCCCGAGGGCTTAGCCGAGGAAACTTTTGTCGAGGGAAATATTCCCTCGTCTGGTCCCACGCAAAATCCCTCTTTAAAACCCTCTCTATTTTTCGAGGGATTCTTTTTTCATTAGTGTACAGATTAGCGATGAGCATTTTGGAGAGGGAATAAATCTCTCTTCAATACCCTCTCTATCATCGATTTCCTCTTTAAACCCCTCTCCAAACCCCTCTTTAAATCAACTTATTTTTGTGGTGTTAAAAGAAGTTCCCTCGAAATTACACTCAGGATCTTTGTTTATATATTATAATTTTATTTCATCTATACAACGATATAAAATTAATTCATTTGATTACTTATATAAGTACTCATCTCTTCGAGAACAATTAAGATATCACGTGCAGAATTTTCTTGACAATAAAAAAAATTAATATCGCGCTTATACTTATATTCTATACAAAGAGTTATCTGAAATTGTATATCATAAGGTAAACTATAATAAAAAGTACTCATCTTCCCATATTTGACTTAATAGTAAAATAACCAGTGTACCCCTATTCTCTTAATAATCCCACATGTCATATTTTCTTCCAATTGTTCCATCAATATGTACCATCTTCCATTCAAATTTCAAAAAACACAATCCATTTCAAATAATCCCTCAGCTCATACTAATCTGCTCCCATAAAGCTACGGAATTGATTTTCCATTTCAAATTATACAACCAAGCTCCTCGTTTCCATTTCAAATTCACAATCAAGCTCCAGGTTCCATCTCAAATCGATGGGAGAAGTGAATTCATCTATTCTCCTCAACGTGTCTTTCGAGCTCGAGTCCAAGTTGATCGTGGTTGATTGCACTTCTACCTTCGACGATTTTGCATAGCAGGTTAGGTGTACATGGCCTAACCTTTCTTTTTGCAATTTGAAATTTTGTTTCACAGTCGGTGGGCTTAGTAATCGTGTTCTTGCTTCAGATGTTGATCTTAGAAATTTGATTAGCCTTTGTGAAATTAAAGCAGAGAAAATGGTTCAGATTGTGTTAATTTTGGATACTTTCTCTTCCAACCAGTCTTCGAATATATCATCCTTAAGTTCAAATTGGTTATCCCAACAAAGTCTACCTATTTCTTGTGATCAATATGAATATTTCGATCATGACATTCCAACATATGATATATGTCCATATGTAGAGAAGAAAATTTTATTATCCTGTGATTGGGATCATATACTTGATGAAGGTGTTGGTACTCATTTTAAGGGTGGGGCTGATGTATTTAAATGAGAACTTATTTTGTACTCTACGGCTAAAGGATTTGAGTTTCGTTTTCTTTGAAATGAACGAAATTATGTAAATGTTGCTTGCAAAGAGGTAAAAAGTACATGTTGTTCTTGGTTCATAAACGGAAAGCTTGATCATTTAAAAGGATCGTTTGTTGTTTGGAAGTGCAATCTCGTTCACAATTATCATTCAAACATGTTATCTAATGAACACAAGAGGCTTACACCTGCGATTATTGCTACATTCGTTGGAGATACGGTTAAGGCCAATCCAAATATGTCGGGAATTGATTTGCTAAAAACTATTAAACAGTTTTATGGTGTCGATATTCCGTATTGGAAGGCTTGGCGTAGCCTTGTTCTGCGAGAGGTCAAAATTATGGTAATTTCAATGAGTCGTACTCTAATTTAGAACGGTATTCACAAGCTATTTTGCAATGTAATCCTAGAAGTGTTGTACATCTGGAAAAGAATGGAAACAGTAATTGTTTTGTACCCATATCTGTTGCGGTGAAAGCAAGTATTCATGGTTTTAGAAGTTGTCGTCCAATGTTATTCATTGATGGGACTTTCATGAAAGAACAAGCTAAAGGCACCTAGTTGGCAGCTGTTGCCAAGGATGGGAACAATGGTAAGCCTAAATTGCTGCTGTACATTTTTATCTGTTTTTTTTCCAGGATTATTTCCTGTTGCCTTTGCTCTCGTTTCGGCAGAAAATACTGAAAATTGCGTATGGTTTCTTAAAAAACTTCGTGACATTATCATACATGATAAAGAAGTTTTCTACCTATCTGATAGGAATCTTGGTCTCTTATCTGCTTTTTCGTCAATATTCGACAAGCCTGTCCATTTCTTTTGTTTGTACCACCTTATTCTTAATCTTAAGGGTCGTTTTTCAAGAGGATTTTCTCCGAAACAAAGATCAAAGCTGGTAAAAACTTTTAGAGAGTGTGCTTATGCTCCCAATATTCGTTTATTTAATGACAAAGTTGCATCATTCTTAGAACTTGGTGGAGACATTGCTAAAGATTGGCTTTCAGAATTGTCGTATGAAAGATGGGTTGTTTCTCATTCTCCACACTCCACTAGGTATGGTGAAATGACTTCCAGTGCAACTGAATCTTTTAATTCTTGGATTCGTCAATTGTGTGAACTTCTTGTTATGTGCATGATTGTTAGGATATAGATTGGATGTTTTGAAGATGTTAAAACAAGAACTTGTAATAGGACTAGCTGAACCTGTTAGTCAGCTACAGATTAGTCTTGGTCCAGAATAGGTCTTTGGTTAAGGGGGAAGAAATATGGGTAGACCAGAGGAGGTCTGACTAGATGAGGTGACCAGATGAGAGGTGAACAGATGAGAGGTGACCAGATGAGAGATGACCAGATGAGGTGTCCAGACCAGAGCAGAAGAGTCACCAGAGCAGATGAGGTCCAGATGAGTCTGACCAGAGGAGCCTGGCCAGAGTAGTCTGACCAGAGGAGTCTACCAGAGGAGCCTGACCAGAGGAGTCTGACCAGAAGACCTCTCCCAGATGAGGTTCAGAGCAGAAGTGTTACCTGACCTGACCAGACCTGACCAGAAGACCCCAAACCAGACGAGTCCTGACCAGATGAGAGAGACAAATTAGTTCACCCACATGGAGGCTGCATGTAATCTGGAGACAATGAGATTTTGGAGATCATGATGGAGAAGAAGGTAATCTGGAGAGTCAACTGATGGAGGATCTGATTGATTGCTTGATTGAAAGTCAACTAATCAATTAATATAATCAATCTGTGATTGATTATATCCCTCCAATTATGGTTGTTTGAATTTCTAGCTTCCAACGGCTAGTTAATTCCTACAACTATAAATAGGAGTGCTTGGATGAGTTCATTAGATACAAGAGTCGCGCGAGAGCACACAAAGACACACGAACTCTTCCACTCACTCACCTTGTTCATTCAAGTATTATATACTCTTTAGGAGTTTCAGTTGGATCTTATAATCAACCTGTTCACCTAGAAAGGTTGTTGTAAGCAAGTGTACGAAGGAGCTGGTACTTCCAAATTCCAGTAGTTCGTGAGTAAGTTGGTTGGAGAGAAAGTCCCCTTTGGAGAAAGGGAGAGTGGACGTAGGACCTGTTGTCCGAACCACTATAAATCCGGTGTCATTTACTTTTCTGCACTTTAGATTTCTGCAGTTATTTTTAGCATTTCTTTAAAGGGTTTTCATTAAAATAAACTCAAAACGCTTTCCGCTGGATAACCTTTTTGGGACCAACAAGTGGTATCAGAGCAGTGTGTCCTAGACCACTGTTTTGAAATTATTTTGGTGGTCACCAGGGCAGATCCATTTTTTTGAAAACCCAAATATTTGTTGTGCTAACAATTTCTTGCAGAAATGGGTTCGAAGAAAAGCAGTAGAAGATACACTAGGAGTTACTCCAAAAGAAGTTTAGCAGATGAGGAAGAAGAGGTATCCACTTCTGGTTCATCATCCAATCTTGGACCAGACGAAGAGATATGTCTAGTAACAGACGAGGTATGTAATCGAACTTCCTCTTCCTTTTCATCTTCTTCTTTTTCTGGACAATCAGAGGAGTCTGATATGCAGAAGATGCTATTAGATCTCCAAACATCTATACAACTTTGTCAAAAGTTGGAAGATGAGAACTCAAAGCTGAAAGCAGAAAATCAGAAGCTTTCACAATGTCTAGGCAACTCAACTTATCTACCAGCTGAACAAAATCATACACTGGTCGAAGAGTCTTCTGACTTGACAACCAGGTGTACTGAACAAGTTAAGCTGATAGAAAGGTTGGTTGTTGAAAACATTGAGAAAGACAATGAATATAATCTGCTCAAAGCTAAGTTTGATGAACTCTTCCACCAAAACGAAATTGTAAGAGAAAGTGAGGACAAGCTCAAGATGAGATTGGAACAACTGACTACAGCAAATAATGTTGTGTCAAACATAGCTGCCTCATCTTAAAGAGAGCATGATAAAACAGGCCTTGGTTATTCCAAACCTGAATCTTCACATGTTCAGAAAGAAGAACAGCCTAGAAATTTTATTGATAAGGGCAAGAGGTCAGCTGACCAGGCAACTCAGCCTAATGGGCAGATGAGTACTGAAACTCAAAAACCCAAAAGGCAGAGGAGGAATCTTAAAAGACCTCAGCCAGGCCAGCAGAGTAGAAGACAGTCTGGGTCTTCTCAAAAGAAGCAGAACCAGATGACTCCTACTCACCTGCAGAGGACTTTCAAGTCATCTGCCAGACCAGCTGGAACCTTTAATGGTTCTAGTAAGACTTATCCTTATCAACAAAATTTCAAGACTGTTGCATTAAGACAAGTTATTCCTTCTACTGGACAAGCTCATAAGAGAAGAAGAGCCTCTAGAAGAAATAACCATGTCAAAGTTTCTTATGTTCAGTGTGTTTTTGTGGATATATATGGAAGAAAGATAAGATCACCTGATTCAAAAAGGGATGATCTATTCTTGTGGCTTCCTAAAAATTGTGCTAACCCCCCTGGACCCAGAAGGGTACCAAAAAGTTGATTGACTGCAGATACACAAGAAGACCAGCTTATGTTTTGCCCCAATATCAGCTGAGCATACTTTGAGGGGGAAGATCAGTTGACCCAGCCTGCTAGAATCTCTACTTGTTATTTCAATATTTTCTTGTCTTGTTTTATTTCAGTTCTTTCAGTTTTAACATCATAAAAAAGGGGGAAATTGTTAGGATATAGATTGGATGTTTTGAAGATGTTAAAACAAGAACTTGTAATAGGACTAGCTGAACCTGTTAGTCAGCTACAGATTAGTCTTGGTCTAGAATAGGTCTTTGGTTAAGGGGGAAGAAATATGGGTAGACCAGAGGAGGTCTGACCAGATGAGGTGACCAGATGAGAGGTGACTAGATGAGAGATGACCAGATGAGGTGTCCAGACCAGAGCAGATGAGTCACCAGAGCAGATGAGGTCCAGAGGAGTCTGACCAGAGGAGCCTGACCAGAGTAGTCTGACCAGAGGAGTCTACCAGAGGAGCCTGACCAGAGGAGTCTGACCAGAAGACCTCTCCCAGATGAGGTTCAGAGCAGAAGTGTTACCTGACCTGACCAGACCAGACCTGACCAGAAGACCCCAGACCAGACGAGTCCTGACCAGATGAGAGAGACAGATTAGTTCACCCACATGGAGGCTGCATGTAATCTGGAGACAATGAGATTTTGGAGATCATGATGGAGAAGAAGGTAATCTGGAGAGTCAACTGGTGGAGGATCTGATTGATTGCTTGATTAAAAGTCAACTAATCAATCAATATAATCAATCTGTTTATATCCCTCCAATTATGGTTGTTTGAATTTCTAGCTTCCAACGGCTAGTTAATTCCTACAACTATAAATAGGAGTGCTTGGATGAGTTCATTAGATACAAGAGTCGTGCGAGAGCACACAAAGACACACGAACTCTTCCACTCACTCACCTTGTTCATTCAAGTATTATATACTCTTTAGGAGTTTCAGTTGGATCTTATAATCAACCTGTTCACCTAGAAAGGTTGTTGTAAGCAAGTGTACGAAGGAGCTGGTACTTCCAAATTCCAGTAGTTCGTGAGTAAGTTGGTTGGAGAGAAGGTCCCCTTTGGAGAAAGGGAGAATGGACGTAGGACCTGTTGTCCGAACCACTATAAATCCGGTGTCATTTACTTTTCTGCACTTTAGATTTCTGCAGTTATTTTTAGCATTTCTTTAAAGGGTTTTCATTAAAATAAACTCAAAACGCTTTCCGCTGGATAAACTTCTTGGGACCAACAATGATAGATAACATTATATCCAATATTGATCGTTTATTTGTAGAAAGGAGATCTCAGAGCAAAGAATGGCACAGTCTCTTAACTCCATCCAAGCAGTATACTTGGCTTGAGTACGGTGGATTGGGCATGACTTGGGAGGTTAGGCAGTGTTCCACATATGATCAATATATAGTAGATTCTGCCCCATCTGTTGTTGTCGATTTATCCCTCTCTGTTTGCACTTGCTATCAGTGGCAAGTAAGTGGTTTCCCTTGCTCTCATGCAGTCGCAGTAATTCATAAACTCAGATTATCAATTTTCTCTCATATTGATGAAGAGTTTTTTGTGGAGAAATATGTGCAATGTACAAGCTAGATATATCTCTTGTCCCTCAAACAGAAATGTGTGAGGTTGCTCCTTTAACCAAAGGACAAGTTATGCTTCCTCCAATTTTGAAACGTTCCACTGGTAGACCGAAGAAACGGAGACGGCGCAGTGTTGGTGAACCAGTCAAAACCAAGAAGAAATATTGTGAACTCTGTTTTAAGATGGCCCTCCACGACACTCTTACATGTTCATTGAATAGTCGACCTTAAAGGAGGAAGCATAGACTTTTTTTTATGCCATTTATGATTGTTATGTTTAGATCATGGTTGTAAGATGTCCAAATGGCATTACCGACATTATATTTTTTGGAACTAATAATCTACAGCATTACCGACATTGCACTTGCAATCAAACAACTTATCAATATTACAATACAAATCAAGAACAAATTTTTAATTTCAAACTTGGAAGAGTAATTTTGTATGCTGCTTCCATTTGATTGTTTGGTGGCCGACTTTGCACTTCCCCATTGTCATGGCCAATCCACTCCACTTCTATTGGTGAACTCCAAGAACTCCAATCATGTTTTTCACAACTGTAGAACAACTGTCCCGGATTCCACTCCGTTTTGGAAATCTTAATCGTTGTATGCCGACCACATTTGACACAACTTGATTTCCTGTACATTGGATAATTCTTACTCCCCCTGAAATTGCAAGAGCTAGACATTTTTTGTGGTGTTGAGTAAGGCTGTTGATTGGACGAAGCATATATAGGGGAAAACATAAGGATGCCCAACGGCTATATTAAAGGATAATGTCAATGTTTTTTTTTTATGCCCAACGACTATATTAAAGGATAATGTCAATGTTTTTTTAAAGAGTAATACATCCAAAATCTTATAATGAATTGGGTGATTATATATATAAGCATTATATACAACCAAGATATACAATATTTTTCAGAAACATATACAACTATTTCAACATATATACAAGTTCGTGAAACAGCTGTATATATACAACTTTTGTGTCGTATATACAACTTTTACATCACATATACAAGTTTCAAGTAGCTGTTACATACAATTTTTATGTTGTAATCAAATGAAGTATACTTTATTAATTTTTTGGTCCAAATCATTCCTATTAATTTTTGTTTTATGGAGATTATTAAATTTTTGGTCCAAATCATTTAAAAAAAATCCACAAAATTTTTGAACGTTTTTATACTTGGGTTTAGGGGTTCCTTTTGGAATGTTTTTCTTTATTAAAAAATAATAATCTTAATAATATACATTATCAAAATTCTTTTTTGTGCCTAATTGATAAAAATGCATAAATCACTGGACAAACTATTAAATTGGGCCTGCAGAAGGCCCAATTACACGTTTTCAATTCTTACCATATAATAAATAAATAATTTGGAGGACCTAATTTATCAATTCTTATAATATATACCTCGGCTGTTTATTAAATAAATTTGTTACATAATACACGAAATTATGAAATAAGCTGTTTAGTATACCAGGTATTAATTTGGGCCTACAAAATGTATCTTCATCGTCAAGGCCCAATTACACATTTTTTATACTTCCTCCCTTAACCTAAGCAATTGTTTAACCATTTTTTTTTGGAGTTTGTGTTCCTTTAAATATTTATTTCTTACATAACATAGCACACAGTTTCACCCTATTTCCAGGCCCAAGAAGTTGGGCCGGCACATTGTTTCACCTATTTCCAGGCCCAAGAAATTGTTATACATAACTTGCCCAAATATGTACAACTTTTGAAAATATGTACAATTTAATAAAAACTTCCTTTGCCAACAGAGATCATGTTGATAAATATACTTACTTTTGAAAATCATGTTGGGAGCATACATAATTTGAATTCTTACCAAGAAAAATAAATAAAAATATAAGTGGATGAACCCATAATATAACTTTAGTTACAAAAGATAAGGAATAATTTTCTTCCCCTTACATAATAAAGAAACTTCATTATACATACTTTTGAATATTGAATAAGAAGCTTCCTAAACATGCTTAATACAAAAAACTTGTGAACAAAAGGCTCAGAAAGCTCACACAAGTTTCTTAACTAAGCATCAAAATACTATTTCTAAATGCATAACTAACCTTCTTAACTAAGCATCAAAATACTATTAAGCACAAGTTCATACAATAAGCATCTATACTATAGATACTATTCAAAATGCCAACCGAAGTTGCTTTCTTAAACGATCCCACGCCTAGAATCGCTTAATCGAAAATGGAGTTTCCAAGCTCTCAACGAACCCAAACACTTTGCAGTAACCTTCTTCGATTCTATCCGAAGGGGACATTTCAAATGTTCCATCCCTTAAATCAAACACTGCAAATTTACCAATTGGATCAATTCGACACATGATTTTCACATTCTTTGGCTTAATTAACAAAAGAGGTTGCAAATTAACGAACCTACGGTTATACGGGATTACATTCCACGGCATAATTCTGAAATGATTCCATGTATCACCCTCAATAGCACTCTATTTTAAAATTCAAATATCTTGAGACTGAACAGGGTTGATTAATCTAGAATGCAATGCTAGGGTCTCATTATCCAATCCCACCATAGTGAACCCAAAGAATACCACATTATTACACACATGTAACTCAATTCTACCATAACTCCAATCATCAAGTTTTAAAGAAAAAATCCATTTTCTTGCTATCTGCCAATGGAGTTTCCCATTAACGAATATCCCAGGGTCCCCAATAGGATAATCGTATTCGGATGGGAAACTTCCTATTTGGCTCCATGCACATGAATTACGAGAAAAAACACTTACCTCAGTTATTAATTCACTGTTGTTGAACATAGAGATCATCACCAATTTGTAATCGTCTTCAGCTTCATGGTAGCCCATACCAAAGAAGGTAATAGCCCAGGTTGCTCCAGGGGGGAAGTTGATTTTGTGATGGGGAATCACAATTCTCTTGGTAGTAAGTGGATTGTACAGAATATACAAGTCTTCAACATTACACATGCAAATCAAGCCATTGCATGTGCCTACCAATTCTTCACTCCTGTCTCCATCATAGACAATCCTCTTGTTCAGCATGCCCAGTGGAGATGCCTCATATGCTAGATTAAAATCCCCCATTCTCCTTTCAAAGAAGAAAAACTTCAGATTTTGAAGGACTATGTTCTCTAAGTGTTTTTTCACACAAAAAAAACGGCTGTTAAATGCGCATTCCACCTCCTGGAGACCCTCTTAAAAACCAGCAAATCAGCTACAGGCGAGCACGATACTATCTCCATTTTAATCTCCTCTGGCAGCTGTTCAACTTCTTCCTCTTCATTCTCCATTGTTGTTGCTTTGTTGCTTTTCTCGAACAATGTAGCGTGTCTCAATCAATTTGACTGAAGTGGTGTAGCTTTCTTCCCAATATGTACTGCAAATCTAGCATTACTTTTCTATAAAAGATCTTGAAAATATAATATATAATAATAATAATAATAAGAAGATACAACTTATACTAAAAGCTAATTACAATAATTCCGTATTTTGATAAACGGGTCTGTTAAGAACATTTTAGGGGATTTTTTGTAATGAATTTGCTAACCCAAAATAGCCAAATTAACTAATAAACCTAGTTTCAAATTATTCGAAAATGGGAATTTGGGCTTAGTGGATTTTCTACCCAAAATCGATTAATGTGTGTCTTTTTTGGGAATTTCCTGATTTTTTTTAATTGGGCCCAACGATAATTCAAATTTGGTGTGCACTAATTATAAACAAAATTTATTATTCAATTAAAATACGGACCCAAACACAACTTATCATGTATGCATTTATACTTGTTCTTATAAACGTAATATAAAAACCTTAACAAGTAACACATTTAATAATATTTTTCCGGCCTAGAATTTTTACAAGTAATATTCTATCTTAATACTATTTATGTATTACATAATTAAAAAAAAATTCACCCTCGATGATATAAAAATGAGGTATCCCTTCGATATATATTTATAATATTGTACATTCAACAAATAAATTTTGTATATTTAGCCATGTGTAATATCTTGTTGGGACATTGTCAGTTTTGATTAAGATCTCAAAACTCCTGAACAGATGATTTACCTTAGAATGTCTTAGTCAGGCTAGTCTTGGTTAGGTTTCTATACTTAGTCATTTTACACTTCACAGGTACTCAGTGAAAGGAGCACTCACTGATGTCAATCAAGACTAAGAGCCTGAAGACGCAGAGCACCATCCTAAACTTACGACAGTCTTTCTAAGTTGGCTGAGTAAGTGTCAGTGATGAAGAGTGGCCCTGAGGTCATTACTAACTCAGTCCTGAAGGGAATATGATGACACTGAGTAATGGGAAAAGACTTGGAGTAGGGCCAAGCAATGCAAAAGGAATGTCAGCGTCAGGACAAGACCGTTGTGCTCGAGACAAAAAGAACTTAATAAGACAAGCCTGAAGCCCAGGAATGAGTTCTGACATTCTCACCAACCTGATGACATGGACCAATCCAGGAAGGACACGCACGTACGGACCTGACATGAAGACTGACTTCAGACTGCACTTTTAACGGGCAAGCATTAAATGGAGCATTAAATGCAATTACCTAATCCATACAAGGACGGCTGCTGCATGGGAGATATGTCCGTTGAACAACCCTACGTAGATGAATAGAAGGCTATCTCCTCCAACGGATAGTTTTCAAATCCATCTATAAATACAGAAGGCCTTGAACCCATTCAAGGTTACTGGAAATTTCCAAGCCAAAAATTACTCAAACTCTCAAGCATTCAAGCATTCAGCATTCTAAAAGAAGCACTCGAAACCAGATAAATTTTCCAAGTGTTTCCTAAATTAGTGAGAGTTATTCTGTATTCCTCTGAGCTTTCAAGCCATATCTTAAGCTTAGAGTGATTATCCATCCTTAGCATAGCTTAGCCTTGTAAGGATAATCATACACTAGTTGGAATCCAAACTAAAACCAAAACCCTCTAGTCAGGTTTGTTGGTTGAAATTGTTTAGTGAAGTTAGGAAGGAGTTTGTATAGTTCAGTGAGGTTAGCTGATCTTGGTGCATCTTGGCACGTTAAAAACAAGTTAATCCCAAGTAGTGGATTATCCTATTCAATCAGGATCGTGGACATAGGAGCTTGAGTCTCTGTACCACGTTAAACTCCTTGTGTTATTACTGCTTTGATATTGTTCTTAACTGCCTTTTCATTAAGTCATTCATAACATTTTTTTTTATCAGGCTTAAATCAATCAGCCTGATCACCAACTTGAACACTGCCCTACTGATCACTATTTCAGAAAAGAGTAATCAAGTTTTCAGAAAGCAAACATAACAAGACTATAAAATTTCAGGGCTCACACCTTTCCGCACTGAACTCAACTTGATAGTTTGCCAACTGACCAGCATTCAGTGCAGTCAGTAGGTCTGTTATCAACCCTGAGTTCTTTATCACTCTGAGCAAGGGGACTCGGTCAGTTCAAAAGTGAGAAAAATTTGTATACGTGTATCCCCCTCATACACGTATTCCTCAGTCTTGTACTGGGACCAACATATCATCATCATAACATCTGCGCCCTTTGTTCATAATAATATAATAGTTTATCAATCATACACAATTAATCATAACATACTTTCATAACCCAAAAGCATATACAACTTTATTACACATAAATTTGGGCCCAGGTCGAATTAAGCCCAAACCATTTATATATTTTTAAGTTCTATTCATGTATACAACTTACATTTTTTAAAAATGTCTACATGTACACATATATTGAAAATAGACAATTACTAAGTAAATATACAACATTTCCAGAGATATAAAAATTTTTAATTCGTGTACAGTTATTCACTATATATACAATTTCATGCATTATATACAACAGGGATGATATATAATAAGGAACAATTGTTAAAAATTGCTAACATGTATACATATATTATAAATATACAATTACTAAGTAAATATACAACATTTTCCGAGATATACAGTTTTTTTTAACATGTACAGTTATGCACTCTATATACAATTATATGCATTGTATACAATTATTTAGTTCTTTATACAACTTTTCCTAGTATATAATCTATCCAACAAATATAATCATCTCCCAAACCAATACATTTAAACAGGAAGAAAGGAATTCCAAATATTATAAAGACTGGTAAACTTCAACAGTACACCATTTTGTCTTAAATAAATTACATGGTGTAGAATTTCAAGATAGAATCAACAACATACACTACATATCATGATCTTGGTTTACAAAGCAGCAAACCATTTTGCATCTGTACTCACTAGCCCTTTTAAGACTGAAACTACATTTTCCGAACTCCTTCCCACTAATTATGTCCTCAATATGTTGGCACACAACCACCCCACAATCTAAAGTCCCCTCCACCTGTTATAAACATGCCTCACTTTTAGCTTTTATAGAGGGAGCATTTATAAGTAAATGCTTGAGGAACTTTCTACTAAAGATCTTCTTTAGCTTTGTCTCCACATAATCAACCTGTTTAGCAAACACAAAATAAAAAAAAAAGCTCAGAAAGACTGTGTACAACGTGACGTAAAAGGTATATGTGTTGAAATCTAACATTACATACCACCACTTTCGAGCCAACAAATGGGGGTCACTCATATCTCTTCTTGGACGAAGAGAATTATAGAAGATCCATTGGAATGTCCTAATATTCAATCTTAATAGGGTCCAATGGTCTCCTAAGCCCTGAGTCCTACCATTACCAGTTTTGGCCTCTACTAAAAGTGGGAATAACAATACATCTTTTGCACCACATTTCTCTAACACATCATCCACTATTTTTTTTACAATTATGGCCTTTTTGTGCTCAGGTTTTGGAAACAAAAGACTCTAAAACAACCAAACAAGAAAATAAGCATCAACAAAATCTATTGAAATAGTACATAGTTTCTGATAACATTCGTAAAAGGTATGTTACCCAAATTGCAGAAGTAAACACTATTGTGCTGCTAGCTGTTGTGGATCCACTATATTTTTCTTTCATTAATTCACTCCAACTGTCAATACCTTCAACATAAAAATGGTACCATATAATAAAAACCATATAAAAAAAATTTAGTACTTTTAGTTACTGAGCAAGTACATAAACATTACTGGAGTTGATACTCTATCATGGTTGAGGATCTTCAGGATTTCAGATACTCGTAGTTCAGATATATATATCCAATCCCATTCCAAACCACATAACTGTAACCAAACATATTTAATAAACAATTAATTTAATATACAATATAAAACATGTGTAACAGTTCAATCAAAATTTAAAAAACTAGTACCTTCCCCCTCCTTGGTCCCAGAACTGTGAAATATTCTTCTTAATTGCATCATCAACCTTCTTAACTGCAGCATATTCATTCTTGAAGTTCAACTTACCCCTAGGAACTTTTGGAACAAAGTTCTCATCCGCATCATGAATCTCCAAGATCTCACGTGTATTGAGCTGTGGTGTTATTGTTATTCCCTCTCTATCAGCTAACTTTGTCCTCTCCTTTACTCGTCTAATCATCGTGCTTGGATCTTGATTTCATTTTGAACGCTTCTTTTTTGTTACCGGCATCTTCAAATCTTCAACCGCATCTATGTGGCTATTGATCTCATCGTAAATCTTTATCAAATCTTCTAACTTTTTATTCTTCTCACTGAGCTCCTTGTTCTTCTCCTTTCTTTATAAAGTTCCTCAACAGTATCCACTTGTGCCAAGTTCTCCGGGTTATTCCAAATTTGTGTGTCATTCATAACCTTTAACCTCAATTCCCCATTCTCAGAACTGATCTTCTCAATCTCTTACTGCAGCTCCATAATTTTTTGTTTGTGCAAATCTTCCTGTGCCAACATTTCTAGTTTCAAAGTTTCAAAAGCTTTTTCTTTTGTCTCCAAGGAATTCTTTAACTCTTGAATCTCTAAGTCATTCTCCTTATTCTTTCTGGTTTCTTATTCTAATTGTGGCAGATTTTCGTCTGAAGTTTGAGCCTTCCGTTCTGTTCCCTCTTCCGTCCCCAAGCCATATCTAACTGCACACTCCACAAAATGGTCAAGGTTTTCAAAACCATTCGCCACTAATTCCTTATTTGCAGTTGCAAGGTTTAACTGAGTATCCCACAATGTCCACGATGGGCTACCAAAACCCTCAGGGATTCAAGGTGGAGATCCTGCCTTCGAACTTCCTTCCTTTGGGATACTCACATCTTCATCTGCTCTACCAATATCACCTTCTTTTGGTGCACAAACAGTCTTCCCACTTCTACAAATATCCACTTCCTTTGGTGCAGAAACATCCTCCTCTATTGGCCCAACAACCCCTTCCATTAGTGCACAAACATCCGCATCTATTGCACCATCATCCCCTTCCATGGGTATAGAAACACCATCCGATATTCTACCTACATCCACAGGTATGGCCAATGTAATTGTGTTGCAGAAATCATCCCCACTCTCAGATTCATTTTCTGAGCGCTCCTTGCTCTCAGAAATAGTTTCCTCCGTCTTCTTACTCTCAGTCCTTTCCTCCTCACTCTCCTGACTATCTCTGTCATCTTCAGTATCCGAATCTTCCGCAGAATCACTTGTATTTTGGCTCTCCCATGTCCTCAACAGTTTATTGAATACTCGTTTCTCCCTTTTAGTTGTTTCTAATATTTCTGTATGTACCTAATAAACATACCAAATACAGGTTGTTAATGACAAAGATCAATAAAAGGAGTCATATGAGCACAAATCGTATTAATAAAATGTTGTGATTATAATGAAAACCTCAAGTTGTGCAACATTAATCTTGGAAACCTTCCTCTTAAGGTCATTCAAATCCCATTTTAAGAATCTGGGACAGGCATCTCTCTCTATGGGATTGATCAAAGACGTGTGCTCGCACAACCAATACTGTGATCAACAAAGTTTAACATTCAATATAAAGTTTAACATTAAAAAAAACATTCAATCTAAAGAGTATGTGTTAACAATTACTTACGGGAATCAACATGCTACAACCTCCAACAGACAAATTCCTTGTGGACTTTATCTGGTGCTTTAACAGTTCCACAATATAAACACACCAATTGTATTCACAGATTTTCTCTATATCTTCAAACAAAACAGTTAGGTGTGTAGCCATGGCCGAATTTTAGTTAGGGGCCAAAAAATATGCAAACATGTAGCTCAATGTCAAACAGATTGTGCCCTTATAACTATCTACATCAACCTTCCTAAGTACTACTTTCAAATTATCATAGCACAACTTCTTTGATACCACTAATGTACCTGCACTCTTTTTAATCTCACGCCCAAAAATTCGATAAATCCATGGGGGATATTTGTAATCACTAGACTTTAATTGTATACGCTTGGTACCACAAACTACCCCAAAAATCAGTTGAACATCACGAGAGCTAATTAATAATTTTTTCCCCCCAATTACAACGGATTCAGATTTTTTTATCAAAAGCAAGAATAATTTCCCTAATGTTTTCTTCGATTTTAATGCTTCTCTTTTTCAAAATCTCCTCCTCAGTACCAAATATGGAATTGAACAACAACCAAAAGGGTGTCTTCTTCATCTCCTTTAGGTGATTATTGTTATATTGAACACCCTTCAATTCCTTGATGCACGTTCTTAGGTTACTCCGATAGTACGTTGTGTTCTTTTTAACAATCACCTCAGCTATAGCCAATACCCAAAAAAGACAGAACTTAAATGATGTATAATAAAAGTTAACAAAAGAGGGCGAAGAAAAAATACTTGACTAACCAAAATGGTCTTTCTGCAAGATCCTCTCCTTTTTATACTTCATTTTTTTCCCTTTCCCTCTCTTGCGGCTGCACTCTGCATTTGAGTTTCTATCCTCCAACACATCAGCCTTCTTTTCTCTTGTAGGATTTATATATATAAAATCCATATCTAATGAAGCATAATTAAGTTAGAAAATGTGGAAAATGAGATTCACTAAATTTAAAGAAACTAAAACCGTTACCTGATTCATACTCTGATTCTCCTACGGAGGTACATAAATTCCAGTAATTTTAGGGTTTGTCAAAGAAAATCGATCTCAAATTGGGGGCATATTGGGGGCAAAATGTAGGAACTATCAAAGGGGGAAAATGTTATTACCTTTCTTTCTCGGCCTTTCTTCCTTTGTTTCCCGCTGTTTCTTTCCTCATTTTTCTCCTCGGGACAGTTCTTCTTTTTCCGATCAACAGCTATACTCAATCCTTCGCCCTTTCCAATGATTAATGTTGCACTAACAATTTCCCAACCCAAAATGATTCGGTTAAAGTAAAATGTAAGAATTTCGTAAGAATTTTTTGAAATGTAGAAATGGGGAAAAAATATCTGTTCACGACGAATTGGGTGAAATTTTCGGAAATTTTGAAAATGGTGAAAATGGAGAAAGACGCTATTAGGCAACTTGTTTGATTTTATTATTAGACAGGTAATTGGGAAATGAAACTGTTGCAAAGGGAAGTTAGGGGCAATTTTGTACACTAGGGTGGAAAATAGACTCTCTTTAGTTGACTAGGAAAAGATATGTAGTGGAGTCTAAAGAGCAAATTGGAGTATGGACCTTAGAGTTTTTGCCCCTACTTCTAATTAAGTTAAAGAAATTATACTTTTTTAAAATTTTGAAAATCAATGATATAGTTTATAGATAAAAGTACTACTTTTAAACTTTTAATTAATAGCTATCAACATTTACAATTAAGATCTCCATCGCATCATGGGATATAAAGGCTTAAACTTATAATAGTTGTAATTTGATATATCAGAGAAACACGATTTTTATAGATAAATATACCACCTATATAACTTTATAATTATGACAATGAAACTATGAAAGATGAGAATAAGAAAACCAAATGAAAATGAGAAATTGTTATATGAAATAATCTACGGATATAGGATTCGTAGAATAATCTACATTTAAAAATTTTGCGGATTTTGGCCGGGTCGGGTTGGGTTTGGTACATATTTTCCAAAATCTCGCGCAACTCAAGTTTCAGGATTTTCGCTCCCAGTTTGTATTACTGTATGGACAAATGCATGTTATTGAAGGGCAAAATGTGTGTTACTATTAGACTAAATGTTGTTTTTCCATTATTTTTTATGTATCTTTACTGAAATAAATATTTTTCTTACAATATAAAAGCAAAATGTGTGTTACTATCTATTAAAATATTGATTTTCACAAATATTTATTTATTTTTACAAAAATTTTTTTTTTACATACAATAACATATGTAAGGTAGTGAAAAATGTGTTATTATAATAACATAAATGTCTTACACAATGGCGAATAAGCATTTTATAAAAGTAAAAAGAAAAAGATAGGTGGCCCCACAACCTGAGGCTAAGGTATCAAATAGAGGAAAATACCCCGGAAAAAACTAATCCAGATTACTCTTTTTCCAGGTCACCACATTATATAAGTCCTTCTGCACTTGTGCCCGTGCATCCTCAGGTTTAGTACGAACCTTCCATAGATTGTAGTTGCTAGTCAGTGACGATTTCTTCGCGCATCTTCTCTTTTTTGTACTTTTAGCCTTGCTAATCAGGGGGGGTACTTCCTTCTCCATCCCGTCGTCCGAAACATCACCCCATTTTTCACTCAGAGCAGTAAATGAGTTAGTATATGGAACTAAAGCCCCAATACCCACATGACGTTCAACAAACTTTGATTGAGTAGTCTTCCCAGCCATCCCATGAGATTTGGGACCAAAAACATAATTCCAGTGCCCCACTTTAGTAGAATTATTAATAGTAACCAAGGCAAGTGCACTCCTCTCGGGAGAAAGAGAACCACTCTCCTAAAAATTAGGTGTATCAGATACACCCCCAGGACTGGTAGATTCACTGACTTTGGATTTCTGGCATGGACTAACTGCACCTGCCCCTCTCCCATCCTCAAAATCAGTTTGGGAAATCCCTCTAGGGTCACAAGAATCACCCAAACCAAAAGTCCCTTCCTTATCAAATGGATAAAGATGTGTTTGCACAATTACATAAAATCACCCTCCCAGGTTGTGTTACCATAAGGACAATCATATGTTACTGTAAAAGCAAATGTGTGTTACTGTTGGAGCAAATATGTGTTAGTGTTAGAACTGTTGGGGTTATACGTGAAAGTATACTTTTACTTTGTATGACCTATGTATTAAACACTTACTTATGAGAAAAAATCTTTTATCACTGTTACTTTAAATATGAATGAAATATATATTTGTTGCAAACCGTTCAATAAGTAGTATGTGTTACATTGTAGTTAGTGTGGTGATACCAGATCACAGAATATCACATTAACAATTCCTTGTAACTAAATGTACAAATTCATGACCTAGATGGAATTGAACAATCCACCGTGAAAGGTTGAGGTGTAGTTCTTAGATTGGTCTGTCTTGACCAAGAGATTACACTAGCACATTTTGTACATGCTGAAGAGGACCTACAGAGAGGATAAATTCTTCTGTTCTGAACGGAGAAGAATTAGACCTCAGTGGTTATTTATTTCTTAATCTCCGTCACTTAAATAAGATTGTGTATGGTTAATACTTATTGTTTTGATACATGTTGGGTGAGAATCATCGTGACTTCGATACCTTGTGTTTTGGGCAATAATATTAATCATACGACAGTTGCTAAGATTTAATACGGAGAAACGTGTGCGAGTACGTCTTGTGTGATTTGTCCCCTTGGTGGGCCCAAAAGCTTTATTGTACCAAGTCTTGCAAGTGGAAATTAATTTTCTGTGATAATAATGTTGAGTTGTCTTTACTCCAAGACACAAGATATTAATTAATTTAGAGCTATTCAGAAGCTCAATTAATTAATGGACTAGATAATCTTAAATACGGGAAATAATAACCGGGAGCCCATATTATCGTAATATGGATTAAGATGGATAGTGCAATATTAATTTAATAGTAGTATTAATTAATATTAATGTGCTTAATTATATTGCGGCTTAATATTGAGAAGCCCATTGGAGATCCAATCTTAATTCTCCTAAAGGCCCCTCAAGTAGCCCAATAATATTAAGGTAATTAAAATAAAAGAAAAATATTATTGCTGATTTTTCATGATTATTTTAAAATATAATGATATAGAGAGAGAAAAGATTTTGTTGATTTTCTTGAAAAGATATTATGAAAGATATGTATTCTTGGAATACAAGATTATCTCATAATTTCAAGAATATCCAAATCTTGTTATTCATCCTATTATATTTGGAAATTATCCTATTATTAGAATGTTGAGATTTATGGAATATTTTATTATGGAGAAAATAATATATGAGAAATATTCAAGATTTCTTGGAGGCCAATTTGTTTTCCTTTTCCACAAGCATGTAATTTATGGCCCCTTCATATTATAAATAAGGGGTAATTTTTTCATCCTCAGTTTACAAGTTTCATGAGTTGGAAAAATCAAGCGCAATAAATATTATTCCTCTTCCTTTATATTATTAATTGTTCGTTAAACGTCTCCCACCGGTGAACGAACAAGGCGAAATGGGAATACTTGAGAAGGTCTTTCAGTTCTTAGGATTAATTTGTTTGTCCCATTCTTCTCAATGGTCGTCGCTTCAAGAGGTATGTAATCGCGTAAACTCCTAGATTTTCCGCTATAGGATTTTACGTGAGTTTATTCATATGCATGAATTTTTTGTTGTTGGATAATTATTATTTAAATTAATTATGATTAATTAATGGTAGTTATAATTAATTTTAAATTCATATTTAAATATCACCCCGAATAGATGCGGACACCCCGATTTCCCCAACAAGAGCAATGAGTGTTACCAGTGGAGGAAATGTGTGTTGATGTTAGAGAAAATATGTGTTACTACAAATGTGTGTTAATGTTAGAGTAAATGTGTGTTACTACAAATATGTGTTACTATTGGAGCAAATGCGTGTTACTATTGGAGCAAAAATGTGTTAATGTTAGAGGAAATTTGTGTTACTATTGGACTAATGTGTGTTAATGTTAGAGCAAATGTATATTATTATTTGAACAAATGTGCGTTAATGAATAAAACAATAAATCTAAATTTAAAGGGATGAGGAATAAATTAATAATCACAAATTTGTTCTTGTAAAAACATATATTTGTCCTTATTGTTATTTTAAAGTACAAAAACCTATTTTTTTAATGACTAGTAACACACATTATGTTCTTCGGTAACATGCATCTGTCCATATAGTAACACAAACTGGAAGTGAAAACCCTGAAACTTGACTTGCGCAAATTTTTGGGAAAAAATCACCAAACCTGACCCGACCCCACCCGGCCAAGATTCGTGAATTTGACCTAGAACGACCAGACCCATAAATATTTTAAATATATTTTATATGTGAAATATTTTATAAGAGATTTCCACAATGAAAAGAGTTTTTTAAGCATATGCAACCCTGGGCGTCAATTTGAGTCCAAAAAAACATCATTTTGTTAAAAAAAAAAAAAATTAATGCAAAGTTTACCTAAATAATAATATATATCAAAGTATTCATTATTTTAATTTTTATTTATATAAGCTGATATATAATTTGATATTTACATTTGTGAGCTAAAAACACATCTTATAAAAGAATTTAAATATACTGATTTCAATGATATATAATATTAAAAAATTATATAATACAAAAATGTGAAAATTAAACATTAAAAATAAAAATAGGATTGACCTTGTGTGAAATCGTTTCACCATAAAACTGGTTTATTAATACTTTATAGTAAACAACTAATATTCTTTAATGAATCAAGTAATACTCTTTGATGAAACATCCTATATCATTCAAAACTAATATCTTATAGTATAAACAAATAATACTCTTTAATTAATTTAACAAATAAAACCCGTTAAACCACATATTTGAATCTGCTGCAGTACTAGGACTCAAATTTGAGTATATATATATATATATATATATATATATATATATATATCAGAGAGAGGGGGGTGTGTATAATTTAAGAGAGCCCACATAGGCTCGAGAGAAGGGAAAACAAAAGAATACATAGGAACAGGAGAAAGAAGAAACACGTATAAACAAAGATAAAGAGAACATCACGAAAAATACAAAACAAGAGACGAACACACAAGCAGAAACAATATATAAAATTAGGAAAACACTCAAAAAAGAAGATAGAATTAAGGGATAAGAGGAGCATACCGGACAAGATGTACAAGGTATGTGGGGGAGCTATACAGATTTGGAGATGCGCAGGCGAGGATATACAAAAGTATGGGATGGATTAGGTATGCATGAACTTGATAATTAGGGATAGAAGGAATCGGACAAGGAAGGGAGATTAGCAAAACATTTCGAGAATGAGAAAATATTTTATTGATGGTTTTTTCTATGTCTCTATGTACAATGGAGGGGTTGCCTTTTATAGGCCAGAAAGAAACAGGACTAAGACTACATGGACAACTATAATTCATACAAAATAAGTGGAAGAGAAACGCTAACGTGTCTATATTTACATCGTCAATATCTTAAACGTGTCCTAATACTGTTCAAGTTTGTTGTGCTGTCCTATTCTTCTTGATGTCTCGGTGGGTGTCTGGAACTGTGAAATCTGTACTGTTGTTGGAGTCTTCCTCCATCTGTGAAAACTGTTCATCCAAATTGATGATGTACTGTTCTTCAAATAGTTCTCCTTCTCCACTGAAGGGGAGGAGCATGCGCCAGTTGGTGGTGGCGAAAATTTGTATGAAATGTCCTTCCCCGAGGAGTTTGTAATTCTGCCAGTCCCATTTCCATTGTGTGAATTGGTGCTTTGAGCTTTGGGCATATTTGTAAACTGTGTTTAGCTCAATTCTGTTGAAATCGTATGGGCTAGCTTCCAAATTTCGGAGAGTGTCTTCTTCGGAAATAACCACCCTTTTTCGGGATGGTCGATAGGAGGTCTGCATAACTTCTGGGAGCGTTGAGAAGATTTTGCAGAAGAATCTCCTCTTCATCGACCAATTGGGGATATTTCCACAAATGAGGAGGAACTTTTCCCCAAACTTCTCGAAGAGTGTATTAAGTTTTTCTTCGGGATGATACTCTAGAAAATCAATCATTCCGTTGTGATAGAACTGTATTATTTCATCAAAGGGTAAATCTGTTTTATTGAGATCAATTTGGAGTTTGAGGAACCCAGGAATTCCCAAGGGAGATTCAGGTTCTTCCTGTATTGAACCCATGCAACATGGGTTTGTACAACCTTTATTTGTTTAAACTGTAATTCTCCGAAGTGGATCTGGAGGATCCTTTTCTGGAGATCAATCAGGACCTGTGGAAATTGTGTAATCACTTTGTTTGAAATAATCTGTTCTAATTCTGGAACCCTTTCGAAGACGGGTTTCATGACCTGTGATAGGGGAAGATCCAGTAGTCTAGCCTTGAAGGCTTCATGACTGGATGATGGAATAATTTTTTCAAGCTTTTCTGTGTTTAAATCATTAATCTGTTTATTAAGCTTTGGTACAGTTTTTTCTAAGATACTAATGGTGTTATCCTTATAACTTATAGCATTATTATTTTGGATTAATTGTGCCTGTAAATCAATAACCTGTTTTTCTAAGAGAACAATCCTTTCATTTTGTTTCTCTATAATCTCTGTGGGATGTTCTTTCACCATTTCTGTGTATGTTTTAACTTCCTCTGGCTCAATATAAAAATTCATTCCTATCTCATTTCTAGCATATTTAATGGCTTCCTCAAAGGTTTCGTATCCCTTGTAGGAAGGATTTTTTATCTGGCTAACCTGTCTAACTGTATTGAAATTATGGAAGATTCCAATTTTAGTTCCTAAAAAAACCACATAGTATCTATACCTGGGTTTATAGGAATAATTATCTTTTTTATCATTTTCGAAATAAGAACAGAGGGCATTAAGGACTTGAACTTTGAAGGAGGTGGCATTGGGCATTGTTTTGAGGTGCCAGATGTTGTCCAAAAGACACTCCTGTTCCCGTGTCGCACTGTGTTCAATTAAAGGACGGAATTTCTTTTCTTTCTCTGTGCAAATGGGTAGAAGAACTGTGCCAAACTGTAAATATTTATCAGTATTGCTGGAGGATTGACCAGTGCTTGTTTCTGAAACTTTGTTAATTTTCGGATCCATCGAGCCACAACTGATGCAACTATTTTCTGTATTAACCTTCTTCTTGCTGGAGGGTCGTATGAGTTTACGATCCATTTCCTGTATTTAAGAATTTGTTAATATTTCTTGACAATAAATCAGCTATACTATTATCATTTCCCTTAATGTGTTCGAAATTAATTTTGTACCCATTTCCTTGGATCAAATTTTGCAAATTAATCCATCTGATTCGATTCACTTTTTTGCTATTATCATTTCTTAAGAATATTACTATTGCTTCGCAATCTGTTCTTACCGTGAATTCTTTGTTTAAAAAGATTCTGAATTTTTCTAAGGCGTTTATTAAGGCCTGGATTTCAAAATCTAGAGATGTCCAATTTTTTCCTATCTTCCCAAAATTTCCACTAAAATAGGACGCTATTCTTTCTTCGTTTTTTGGACTGTATTTGTGGGGTTTACAGATCATTACTGCTCCCCATCCTTCTTTGCTTCCATCGCATTCGATAATAATGTAATCACTAATTAGAGGTAATTCTAGAGGTTTTATTTTCTTTACTTCTTCTTTTATCTTTTTTATTAATAAGATATCTTCTTTATTGAAGAATCGTTGCCCGTTTTTAGTTGTTTTACTATATAAGGGACCTGCCAATTTGCTAAGGTTGGGTATAAATTTTCTGGCATAATTTAGTAATCCTAAGAAGGCTTGTATCTGTTTTAATCCTTCTAATTTATCAGGAAATTGCAGAATTTTTTCCGAGATATGGGGCTGTAATTCTATTCTGCCATTTCCAATTTCTAATCCTAAGAATGATATCTTTCTTTTAAAAAGTTCCATTTTTCGTTTGCTAACTACAATTCCATTTTTTTTTTATTTCATCGAAAACAATTTTTAAATGTTCTTCATGTTCCTGAATAGCATTACTTGCTACAAGAATGTCATCAATATAAACTAGACAGAAATCGTACTTCAGGAATATATTATCCATGAATCTTTGGAAAATTGAGGGAGCATTTTTTAGGCCAAAACTGAGGACATTCCATTCAAACTGTCCTTCGGAGCATGTGAATGCTGTCCATGGTTTGAACCAATCTTCTAGTTTAAGCTGATTATAACCTGACTTTAGATCAAATTTACTAAAAACTTTTCTATCTTGTATTAGGTTGATCAAGCTATCTTTATTGGGGATATTATATCCATCATCGATCGTGTTGTCATTTAACCTTTTGTAATTATACACGATCCTTGCTTTTCCTCGTTTAATTTCCCTGTGGTTTCGGACTATGAAGGCTGCTGACCTATGAGGACTTTCAGACCTTCTAATCAATTTTTGATCCAACATTTCGGGGATCTGTTTTTTGAATTCATCTTTATCTAAGGGATTATATTCGATATTAGCTGTGATAATCCTAATATCAGGGTTTTTTATCTTCATTTTACAAACATACTCGACCCTTGATTTCTTAATATCTTCGCCTATTAATCCCAGTTTTTCTAGCGTTTGAATTATGGGATAATTTTGGCTCTTTGTTATGTCAGGTCCTTTTTCTAGCTCATGGCTTAAGAAATTTCCCAAGTTAACCAAACTTTCATTCTCTATATAATTCATGCGATTGTTATTTTCCTTATAAAAATCTAATTGGCCTAGTCCACCACGCTTTCGTGCGAACTCTGATGCGTAACTGTATCTATTAGTAGGAAAACTATAAACTTGTTTGCTTAGAGTAATATTGTTTTTATTAATAATTATACTTCCATTCAAACTTGTTATGAAATTTAATCCTAGAAGGAAGTCTTTTGATTTTATGGATTTTGGATTTATTAAAACCTGAGGTAACTCGTATTTATAACTATAGTTTCCAGCAAAATCTAAGAATTGGATTCCTAATGGGTCAATATAGTGAGTAATTGGTATAGTTCTGTTTTCAACTGTCCTAGTCACTAAACTGTAATTCAATTTTTTATGAAATTTCTCTGGGATCAGATCATATCCCATTAAGCTTTTGGTACTCCCTGTGTCTAATAAGGTTTCTAACTCAACGAAATCGTTGTTACTAAGCCATATTTTGCATCGTAAGGTTATTAGACTGGAATTTCCCTTTTCATTGTTACTTAAATTATTTAGTAAGATTGTTTTTTCCAAATTTTCAGACAACTTATTTGATTCCTCTATATCTATATCTTCTTCTATTCTTTCCTTTCCTTTAGCCAATCGTTTTTCTAGATTTTCTATTCGCAAATTATGCTGAGTCACCTAAGTTTCTAGGTTTATAATCTTTATTTTTTCTAATTCGATGGCTAATTCATGTTTCTCAATTTTTTCTTTATAAAAATCATTATTTAAATTGGGAATATTAACACTTCCTTCTAAATCTGTAGGAATGTTACGCATCAGAGTTCGCACGAAAGCGTGGTGGACTAGGCCAATTAGATTTTTATAAGGAAAATAACAATCGCATGAATTATATAGAGAATGAAAGTTTGGTTAACTTGGGAAATTTCTTAAGCCATGAGCTAGAAAAAGGACCTGACATAACAAAGAGCCAAAATTATCCCATAATTCAAACGCTAGAAAAACTGGGATTAATAGGCGAAGATATTAAGAAATCAAGGGTCGAGTATGTTTGTAAAATGAAGATAAAAAACCCTGATATTAGGATTATCACAGCTAATATCGAATATAGTCCCTTAGATAAAGATGAATTCAAAAAACAGATCCCCGAAATGTTGGATCAAAAATTGATTAGAAGGTCTGAAAGTCCTCATAGGCCAGCAGCCTTCATAGTCCGAAACCACGGGGAAATTAAACGAGGAAAAGCAAGGATCTTGTATAATTACAAAAGGTTAAATGACAACACGATCGATGATGGATATAATATCCCCAATAAAGATAGCTTGATCAACCTAATACAAGATAGAAAAGTTTTTAGTAAATTTGATCTAAAGTCAGGTTATAATCAGCTTAAACTAGAAGATTGGTTCAAACCATGGACAGCATTCACATGCTCCGAAGGACATTTTGAATGGAATGTCCTCAGTTTTGGCCTAAAAAATGCTCCCTCAATTTTCCAAAGATTCATGGATAATATATTCCTGAAGTACGATTTCTGTCTAGTTTATATTGATGACATTCTTGTAGCAAGTAATACTATTCAGGAACATGAAGAACATTTAAAAATTGTTTTCGATGAAATAAAAAAAAAATGGAATTGTAGTTAGCAAACGAAAAATGGAACTTTTTAAAAGAAAGATATCATTCTTAGGATTAGAAATTGGAAATGGCAGAATAGAATTACAGCCCCATATCTCGGAAAAAATTCTGCAATTTCCTGATAAATTAGAAGGATTAAAACAGATACAAGCCTTCTTAGGATTACTAAATTATGCCAGAAAATTTATACCCAACCTTAGCAAATTGGCAGGTCCCTTATATAGTAAAACAACTAAAAACGGGCAACGATTCTTCAATAAAGAAGATATCTTATTAATAAAAAAGATAAAAGAAGAAGTAAAGAAAATAAAACCTCTAGAATTACCTCTAATTAGTGATTACATTATTATCGAATGCGATGGAAGCAAAGAAGGATGGGGAGCAGTAATGCTCTGTAAACCCCACAAATACAGTCCAAAAAACGAAGAAAGAATAGCGTCCTATTTTAGTGGAAATTTTGGGAAGATAGGAAAAAATTGGACATCTCTAGATTTTGAAATCCAGGCCTTAATAAACGCCTTAGAAAAATTCAGAATCTTTTTAAACAAAGAATTCACGGTAAGAACAGATTGCGAAGCAATAGTAATATTCTTAAGAAATGATAATAGCAAAAAAGTGAATCGAATCAGATGGATTAATTTGCAAAATTTGATCCAAGGAAATGGGTACAAAATTAATTTCGAACACATTAAGGGAAATGATAATAGTATAGCTGATTTATTGTCAAGAAATATTAACAAATTCTTAAATACAGGAAATGGATCGTAAACTCATACGACCCTCCAGCAAGAAGAAGGTTAATACAGTAAATAGTTGCATCAGTTGTGGCTCGATGGATCCGAAAATTAACAAAGTTTCAGAAACAAGCACTGGTCAATCCTCCAGCAATACTGATAAATATTTACAGTTTGGCACAGTTCTTCTACCCATTTGCACAGAGAAAGAAAAGAAATTCCGTCCTTTAATTGAACACAGTGCGACACGGGAACAGCAGTGTCTTTTGGACAACATCTGGCACCTCAAAACAATGCCCAATGCCACCTCCTTCAAAGTTCAAGTCCTTAATGCCCTCTGTTCTTATTTCGAAAATGATAAAAAAGATAATTATTCCTATAAACCCAGGTATAGATACTATGTGGTTTTTTGAGGAACTAAAATTGGAATCTTCCATAATTTCAATACAGTTAGACAGGTTAGCCAGATAAAAAATCCTTCCTACAAGGGATACGAAACCTTTGAGGAAGCCATTAAATATGCTAGAAATGAGATAGGAATGAATTTTTATATTGAGCCAGAGGAAGTTAAAACATACACAGAAATGGTGAAAGAACATCCCACAGAGATTATAGAGAAACAAAATGAAAGGATTGTTCTCTTAGAAAAACAGGTTATTGATTTACAGGCACAATTAATCCAAAATAATAATGCTATAAGTTATAAGGATAACACCATTAGTATCTTAGAAAAAATGGTAACAAAGCTTAATAAACAGATTAATGATTTAAACACAGAAAAGCTTGAAAAAATTATTCCATCATCCAGTCATGAAGCCTTCAAGGCTAGACTACTGGATCTTCCCCTATCACAGGTCATGAAACCCGTCTTCGAAAGGGTTCCAGAATTAGAACAGATTATTTCAAACAAAGTGATTACACAATTTCCACAGGTCCTGATTGATCTCCAGAAAAGGATCCTCCAGATCCACTTCGGAGAATTACAGTTTAAACAAATAAAGGTTGTACAGACCCATGTTGCATGGGGATCAATACAGGAAGAACCTGAATCTCCCTTGGGAATTCCTGGGTTCCTCAAACTCCAAATTGATCTCAATAAAATAGATTTACCCTTTGATGAAATAATACAGTTCTATCACAACGGAATGATTGATTGTCTAGAGTATCATCCCGAAGAAAAACTTAATACACTCTTCGAGAAGTTTGGGGAAAAGTTCCTCCTCATTTGTGGAAATATCCCCAATTGGTCGATGAAGAGGAGATTCTTCTGCAAAATCTTCTCAACGTTCCCAGAAGTTATACAGACCTCCTATCGACCATCCCGAAAAAGTGTGGGGGTGTGTATAATTTAAGAGAGCCCACATAGGCTCGAGAGAAGGGAAAACAAAAGAATACATAGGAACAGGAGAAAGAAGAAACACGTATAAACAAAGATAAAGAGAACATCACGAAAAATACAAAACAAGAGACGAACACACAAGCATAAACAATATATAAAATTAGGAAAACACTCAAAAAAGAAGATAGAATTAAGGGATAAGAGGAGCATACCGGACAAGATGTACAAGGTATGTGGGGGAGCTATACAGATTTGGAGATGCGCAGGCGAGGATATACAAAAGTATGGGATGGATTAGGTATGCATGAACTTGATAATTAGGGATAGAAGGAATCGGACAAGGAAGGGAGATTAGCAAAACATTTCGAGAATGAGAAAAGATTTTATTGATGGTTTTTTCTGTCTCTATGTACAATGGAGGGGTTGCCTTTTATAGGCCAGAAAGAAACAGGACTAAGACTACGTGGACAACTATAATTCATACAAAATAAGTGGAAGAGAAACGCTAACGTGTCTATATTTACATCGTCAATATCTTAAACGTGTCCTAATACTGTTCAAGTTTGTTGTGCTGTCCTATTCTTCTAGATGTCTCGGTGGGTGTCTGGAACTGTGAAATTTGTACTGTTGTTGGAGTCTTCCTCCATCTGTGAAAACTGTTCATCCAAATTGATGATGTACTGTTCTTCAAATAGTTCTCCTTCTCCACTGAAGGGGAGGAGCATGCGCAAGTTGGTGGTGGCGAAAATTTGTATGAAATGTCCTTCCCCGAGGAGTTTGTAATTCTGCCAGTCCCATTTCCATTGTGTGAATTGGTGCTTTGAGCTTTAGGCATATTTGTAAACTGTGTTTAGCTCAATTCTGTTGAAATCGTATGGGCTAGCTTCCAAATTTCGGAGAGTGTCTTCTTCGGAAATAACCACCCTTTTTCGGGATGGTCGATAGGAGGTCTGCATAACTTCTGGGAGCGTTGAGAAGATTTTGCAGAAGAATCTCCTCTAAATCGACCAATTGGGGATATTTCCACAAATGAGGAGGAACTTTTCCCCAAACTTCTCGAAGAGTGTATTAAGTTTTTCTTCGGGATGATACTCTAGAAAATCAATCATTCCGTTGTGATAGAACTGTATTATTTCATCAAAGGGTAAATCTGTTTTATTGAGATCAATTTGGAGTTTGAGGAACCCAGGAATTCCCAAGGGAGATTCAGGTTCTTCCTGTATTGATCCCCATGCAACATGGGTCTGTACAACCTTTATTTGTTTAAACTGTAATTCTCCGAAGTGGATCTGGAGGATCCTTTTCTGGAGATCAATCAGGACCCGTGGAAATTGTGTAATCACTTTGTTTGAAATAATCTGTTCTAATTCTGGAACCCTTTCGAAGACGGGTTTCATGACCTGTGATAGGGGAAGATCCAGTAGTCTAGCCTTGAAGGCTTCATGACTGGATGATGGAATAATTTTTTCAAGCTTTTCTGTGTTTAAATCATTAATCTGTTTATTAAGCTTTGTTACCATTTTTTCTAAGATACTAATGGTGTTATCCTTATAACTTATAGCATTATTATTTTGGATTAATTGTGCCTGTAAATCAATAACCTGTTTTTCTAAGAGAACAATCCTTTCATTTTGTTTCTCTATAATCTCTGTGGGATGTTCTTTCACCATTTCTGTGTATGTTTTAACTTCCTCTGGCTCAATATAAAAATTCATTCCTATCTCATTTCTAGCATATTTAATGGCTTCCTCAAAGGTTTCGTATCCCTTGTAGGAAGGATTTTTTATCTGGGTAACCTGTCTAACTGTATTGAAATTATGGAAGATTCCAATTTTAGTTCCTCTAAAAACCACATAGTATCTATACCTGGGTTTATAGGAATAATTATCTTTTTTATCATTTTCGAAATAAGAACAGAGGGCATTAAGGACTTGAACCTTGAAGGAGGTGGCATTGGGCATTGTTTTGAGGTGCCAGATGTTGTCCAAAAGACACTGCTGTTCCCGTGTCGCACTGTGTTCAATTAAAGGACGGAATTTCTTTTCTTTCTCTGTGCAAATGGGTAGAAGAACTGTGCCAAACTGTAAATATTTATCAGTATTGCTGGAGGATTGACCAGTGCTTGTTTCTGAAACTTTGTTAATTTTCGGATCCATCGAGCCACAACTGATGCAACTATTTTCTGTATTAACCTTCTTCTTGCTGGAGGGTCGTATGAGTTTACGATCCATTTCCTGTATTTAAGAATTTGTTAATATTTCTTGACAATAAATCAGCTATACTATTATCATTTCCCTTAATGTGTTCGAAATTAATTTTGTACCCATTTCCTTGGATCAAATTTTGCAAATTAATCCATCTGATTCGATTCACTTTTTTGCTATTATCATTTTTTAAGAATTTTACTATTGCTTCGCAATCTGTTCTTACCGTGAATTCTTTGTTTAAAAAGATTCTGAATTTTTCTAAGGCATTTATTAAGGCCTGGATTTCAAAATCTAGAGATGTCCAATTTTTTCCTATCTTCCCAAAATTTCCACTAAAATAGGACGCTATTCTTTCTTCGTTTTTTGGACTGTATTTATGGGGTTTACAGAGCATTACTGCTCCCCATCCTTCTTTGCTTCCATCGCATTCGATAATAATGTAATCACTAATTAGAGGTAATTCTAGAGGTTTTATTTTCTTTACTTCTTCTTTTATCTTTTTTATTAATAAGATATCTTCTTTATTGAAGAATCGTTGCCCGTTTTTAGTTGTTTTACTATATAAGGGACCTGCCAATTTGCTAAGATTGGGTATAAATTTTCTGGCATAATTTAGTAATCCTAAGAAGGCTTGTATCTGTTTTAATCCTTCTAATTTATCAGGAAATTGCAGAATTTTTTCCGAGATATGGGGCTGTAATTCTATTCTGCCATTTCCAATTTCTAATCCTAAGAATGATATCTTTCTTTTAAAAAGTTCCATTTTTCGTTTGCTAACTACAATTCCATTTTTTTTTATTTCATCGAAAACAATTTTTAAATGTTCTTCATGTTCCTGAATAGTATTACTTGCTACAAGAATGTCATCAATATAAACTAGACAGAAATCGTACTTCAGGAATATATTATCCATGAATCTTTGGAAAATTGAGGGAGCATTTTTTAGGCCAAAACTGAGGACATTCCATTCAAAATGTCCTTCGGAGCATGTGAATGCTGTCCATGGTTTGAACCAATCTTCTAGTTTAAGCTGATTATAACCTGACTTTAGATCAAATTTACTAAAAACTTTTTTATCTTGTATTAGGTTGATTAAGCTATCTTTATTGGGGATATTATATCCATCATCGATCGTGTTGTCATTTAACCTTTTGTAATTATACACGATCCTTGCTTTTCCTCGTTTAATTTCCCCGTGGTTTCGGACTATGAAGGCTGCTGACCTATGAGGACTTTCAGACCTTCTAATCAATTTTTGATCCAACATTTCGGGGATCTGTTTTTTTAATTCATCTTTATCTAAGGGACTATATTCGATATTAGCTGTGATAATCCTAATATCAGGGTTTTTTATCTTCATTTTACAAACATACTCGACCCTTGATTTCTTAATATCTTCGCCTATTAATCCCAGTTTTTCTAGCGTTTGAATTATGGGATAATTTTGGCTCTTTGTTATGTCAGGTCCTTTTTCTAGCTCATGGCTTAAGAAATTTCCCAAGTTAACCAAACTTTCATTCTCTATATAATTCATGCGATTGTTATTTTCCTTATAAAAATCTAATTGGCCTAGTTTATATATATATATATATATATATATATATATATATATATATATATATATCATATTAAGAAATTTTATGGCTTTTATAAACTAATGAAGAAGATGACCACTAATTAATTAGTGTTTGCCAGTTAATTCAACAAGAACCCCACTAACTAAACATTTAACTTTGATTCCCGTAATGATTATAAAGCTAATCATTGCACCCCTAACATGCAAGCTACTACCATTTGTTAATTAATTAATCATGATAAGTATGATTATAATAAATACCAATTAGTTAAAAATATGTTATACTTTTTTTTTTCAATACTAATTATTTCTAAAAAATATTTTAAATGCGAGTCATGTTATTGGGTTCGTTGTTCAATTGAATAAATACATGTTGAGTTATGATTGTCATTTCCGTTTAATAGTATACAAGTACTAGTATGTAAAAATAGCATATATATTGGTAACGGGGTCAAACAAGCCTCTGTGTTATAATTCCATGTATTTTATATATATAATAAAAGTAATTTTATTTTAGTAATTTTACATGGTATCATAAACTATACAGTTTTACAATATATAACATGTCACAAATGACAAAAACACACCAGCCATTTCAAATAATAATGATAACTTCATTAAAACGTGGAATGATTATATATGTAGGTACGTATTTGTCATACCCACGTATTAAGCTAACACTGTGAAACGGGTCTTCTATTTCACTTTGATGTTCTATTTTATAATTCATTCATTAATTTTGAATACATGATATATATAATAAATAACATCACAAGACATGTACTCCTAAATCCCAATTTTATTTTCCTATTTGACTTTAAATAAAATTTAATGCAATAATTAAAATATAATATTTAAATGAATAAAATAGTCTTGAAAATGGTTAATAAAGTATTATTTGAATGAATAAAATAGTTGAATTGTAGGGTGAAGTTCAAAAAAATTAATGGATTTTATTTCTATTTTGGGAATGAGAAAACAAAATTGGGACGGACCATTTTGAGAAATGAGAAAACAAAACTGGGATGGAGGAAGTAATACTGATAATAAAACGCAAAATGAAACATTAAAGTGAATTCATTTTGTTTACAACAAGGGGTGATTCGATATGATATACCGAAAATATCAAATCATACCGTATACCGTACTAGAATTTTAGGTATGAGAATATTCATACTAATATCGTACCGAAAAATTTCAGCAAACCAAAACTTCGTTATATCAAAAGTTACATATATAACGCGCGCATATCATATCGACAATTCGATATACCGTATCATATCGAATTTTTTGTGTATACCGAAATAGCGTACGCCGTTTTATTTCGAAATATCGATATACCGTTCCATACCGTTCATATCGAAATTATTTATAAATTATAATTTTGTAGATTTTGGTACATATCGGTATACCAAATACCGATTATTTTTTGGTATTTCAGTATATATGCAAAATTTTCGGTATAGAATTTTCATAATATTACTATACCGAAATTTTTTGGTACAATATTATATTGTACCGAGAATATCCGTATACATAAATTTTTGATAAATTCCATAAATTTTGATCCGTTAAGCACGGTATACCGAGAATTTCTCTTACACAATACCCTATGTTATCAAATACCCTATGTATATATATATATATATATATATATATATATTTTTTTTTTTTTTTTTTTTATCGGTAAATGTTACTCCCTCTAATTCAAAATAAGTGTCGTTCTAGAGATTTTAGGACAAATTAAGAATTATAAATTTTGACATATATACCCCACCTAAATCTCTAAAATATCTATTATATTTTGATAATATCTAACAGATCTGTTATATTTTAATATAATCCCTAAAATATCTCTTATATTTTGAATTTGAATTCGGGGTAAATCGGGAAAACACGTGAAAAAATAGTTAAAACGACACTTATTTTGAAACAAATTGTAACCTCTAAAACGACACTTATTTTGAATCGGAGGGAGTAGTTGTTAGTAGTTAAATTAGTTCACCAAACCTTCAAATCCTCCAAAAAATCTTCAAGCCACCTTATAACTCCCATAATTCGTTCTCAAATGGAATCAAACCCGGGTCACTCACTAGAGTGAGGAACCCGGTGGCCAGGTGAGCTAAGCCACCTGGTTTACCCTATGTATATATGTAAATTGTACACTAGTCTATATCTCATCAAAATTAATTCATTTTATTATTTCTCTTACACAATATCCTTGTTATCGAATAATCAACATAAATGTAAGAGAAATAATAAAATGAATTAATTTTGATGTGATATAGACTAGTGTACAATTTACATATATACATATAGAATATGTATGGAGTAAAAATGGTTCATACATGAATCACTGAAGGATATTAGTTGTTTTCACGGAAGAATATTAATTGTTTTCACTGAAAAATCTTAGTTTGTTTTCACTTAACTACTAAGACTTTTCAATGTAAATAAGTAATAATGTTCAGTAAAAATAACTAATACTTTTTAGTAAAAATAACTAATACATCCTAGTAATTTATATATAAATGAGTTTCACTTTATACTTTGTTATATACATATAATATAATTTTAATAATTTTGGGGGTGGTTGCATCGTAGATATAAAAGGGTGTCCGTTGTTCGTCGGCCACAAGTATAGCCGACAGGACAGAGAGACCGTAATCCGGCAAAAACGGGGGTGCATGTCATATTTCACACGGTGGGTCACCCTACCTCACATGCACACCCCCATCCATCTATTTGGATCCTATGTTTTCCTTTTTTTATTCTTCATAATAAACAATTTAATAATTTAGACCCCAATAACAAATTATTTTCCATAATACACTTTTTTTTCCTAAAGATAAATTATTCCTCCGTACTCCAAAACTATGAGAGTTTCGTTACTCAAATTCCAAAATTCTCTAAATTCACCCCACTTACGAAACATACTCCAATGAAATTTTAAAATTAATAGATATTACTAAATATACCACATTTTATTCCTATAATATCATTACTCTATCAAAATAAATAGGAATAATGTTAGTTTAAGACCTGAAAGATAGTAAAACTATCAATTTTTAAGGCCTAATTTTTTTTTCTTATCGATTCAAGGCCTGCGAGATAGAAAACTATCAATTCAGGACCTGAAAGATATAACCTATCAATTGAAGACTCAAGAATATTAAGATTATGTTTGTCATATAATGATTTTTATTTTTATTTTATTAATATACATTATTATTTTTTCATTAATTCTTTTGTTTCTTATTTTTTCAATCACATTGAATTAATATATATTTCTATTTTTGAATATATAATTTATAAAAATATTATTGGATAATAAAAAATTATTAAAGACCAAACACGGTCTTAAAATTAGTCATAAATTAACAGTTTTATCTTTCAAGTCCTGAATCGATAGTTTTCAATCTTTCAGGCCCTTAATCGATAGGAAAAATCTTTCAGGCCTTAAATTGATAATTTTACTATCTTTCAGGCCCTAAAATGTAAAACTCCAAATAAAAAATAACATTTTCCTATTTCATATTCTCTTAATTGTCTCTCTTCTCAAGATTTTTTTTTTTATTCCTTCTTATTCTTTAAGTTTTGATCGAAATTTGGAAAAAGAAAATCTTAAAATATTAAGTATATTTGAAAAATATTATAAATAATCAACCACATTTTAAAAAATATATAAATTACAAAAATTAATTAATAAAATAAAATTCTTAAAAATTATTTTTAAAAATAAATAATATTTTTCCAACAATTTTATTTTCTTCACCGTTCAACTATCACTTAACTATTTCACACGTCATCGATTTTACACTTATAAATAATCACTTAACTCATAAATAGACCACACAATACACCAAAATACTCTTATTTTATCTACTTTATCTATATTTTCTTAAAACCTGTTGTTGATAGGCGAATAGCCGAGCAACATGATTAAGATAAAAAATATTAAAATAATAAGATTAAGAAGTCATTAAGGGTAACAGGTCAAAAAGGACGAACAGCAGGGAAGAAAAGTCCTAGGAGGCGAGCAGCTGGGTCAAAGGACCGGTTCAGGGGAGGCGAGCAGCAGGTCATGTGAGCATAAAAAAGAGAGGCGACCAACTGGGCTAAGAAGGAGCAAAGAGAAGTAACAAGAGGCGAGCAGGCGAGTAAGAGGGCACCTCGGAAGACATCAGAAATCCCAATAATTAGGCATTACATTAGGAACAAGCATGTGTTTTAACACTTGTCATTGTATAAAGATGTAATAGCTTAAGGAGATAACAAGTGTCTTAACACTTGTCATGATGTAAATGAGGATGATTAGGAAGGTGACACCTCCTACTTGCTTGTAACATTATAAATACCCCTTCATGGGATAATAAGAAGGAAGGTAGTTAATTAAAAAACAAGCCAAACTCTTGCAAAAATTCTTCCCAATCTTTCCTTGAAGAAAATGAGCTTTAATCCTTGATATATTTCTTGTTTGATGATCTTCTGAGAGTAAAAGAGCCACTAATCCTTTGATTCAAGTTAAGGTCATCAACAATTGGCGCTAGAAGAAGGGTCGAACCTCCGTTAGTTGAAGATTTGAAGAATCCTTGTGAAAAGTCGTCGGAATCTGCAAAAATCCGGCAGCAGGTCGCCGGAAACTGGGTTTGTAGGTGTTGGCTGGTGTTTGTGAGGTGTTGTATTTAGAGATTTAAAGACTTGAATGCATGCATGTATGAACAAGGGTTGTGACAAGCCAAATTCATACATGCAAGACTAGTTGTTCTTAAATCCACATTCATAAATACAAAGACTTTCATCAAAGGACATTTTGATATTAAAAAATGACAAGATCACAAGAACCACAAGAATCGAGTACGCATCCGGCTAGCAAGTCCCGAACTAGGGTATCATCAACGGATGATCATGCACGAACGGTGCGGATGATGTCTCGACGAAATGTCCAAGTCACCGTCGATACTCTTCCCCCTAAAGTGGAGGCTTTGGCCCAGAATCTGGAAGAATTGGCAAAAACAATCGCCGTTTTGCAATCCTTGCAACAGCGACAGGAAGCCGCTGGACCATCAAGAGCCCGGGAGACGACCAACAGGGCAGCAGGGCATAGATCATCTAAGACCCCGGAGATGAGCAACCGGGCAACGGAGCGAAGATCTAAGCAATGAAAGGATATAAGAATAGAGGAAGTTGACAACGAACAAGCAAGGAGGGCCAAGAGCAAAGCTCCAATTAGCAAACAACTAGGAAGCCGAGGAGAATCTACCCCAGGGGGTGACAAAGAGTCGAGCAGCAAGGAAACAAGGAATCGGAGTCACGAAGAATATAGAAAAGAAAGCTTTCAAAGGAGTGAGGAGCGGGCACACCCTGTTGCTCGCCCCTCGATCCACGATAGGCTCAGAAGGTCAGCTTTTGGCCGCTTGGGTCTGAATGGGGCAAGCAATATGGTCTGGCGGGTCACACAGGAGAAACGTCCCGTTAGTAAGGGACTGCATCGTGAGGAAGGCCCTGAGTCAAACTACGATGAACAGCCTTCTAACGGAGGAGCGCCTCCAAACGAGTGGCTTGACCTCAAGAAGACAATTGAGGAAATGAAAAAACAGTTAGATGCCCAAAATGGCGGGGGGCCCACAGTACTTCCATCATCACCATTGTCCCCTGCAATATTGAACGCACCGGTTCAAAAGAAAGCGCAGTTCCCAGCTGTTAGCCTATACAAAGGAAATTCGGACCCAAAAATACACTTGTCTAAGTACACTGATTACATGATATCAGTGAAGGCATTTGACGCGACACAATGTCGTAATTTCCCTTTAACTCTTTGTGATGGCCCCCACATATGGTTTTCCGCACTCGCCCCAGGTTCCATAAATTCGTTCATGCAACTTAGCAAGGAATTCCTGTCGCACTTTTCGACAGTCGGATCTTATCTCACGCAAAGACATAGACTTGCGGATCTAAAAAAAGGAGATGAAGAATCTGATCAGGCTTTTCTTGAAAGGTTTGATAAAGTCTTGCTGGAAGGAGAAATGGTGAGTGAAGACACCAAAATCGTGGCAGTAATGACAGGACTCAAAAAAGGAACGGACTTATGGAAAGAGATGCACCTAGCTTTTCCCAAAACATATTCCGAGTTTAGACATAAAGCTGGCATATATATTTCAATGCAGGAAACTTTATAGAAGGAATTGGGAGATAAAACTGACACTAAAAAATCGGGGAAGAAGTCAGGAGGAGAGTACAAGGCTCCCAAAAACATGAAATCCTTTAGTAAGGGGATCGAGTTGAAGGAAAAGTTGAACCATGTCCTATCCACATCAATAGAGGTTGTATACAACAATGTGAAGGATAAGGATATGCTGTCAGAACCCCGAAAGATACGGCAGGAACGAGGAAAGTTGAATCCCAACAAATATTGTGCGTATCATCAAAATATAGGCCATTTCACGAGTGAATTCCGGGACCTCTTAAAACAATTATGGAGATTTTACAAAGAGGGGAAACTGTCAGAGTTTGTTAAGAAGCAACCAGGCAAGAGACCCAGGATGACAGTTCCATCTATCTCGGAGGATGATGAAGAAGACGAGCAGTCGAGCAGGATGGACAAGAAAAAAAGACATTCACGGCTCCGGCAGAACCCGTCCGAGAAATTTTAATACTTGAACCAGCCACGCCAGTAGGAGGTTGTTCAGATGGAAGACCTCCAATATCCAAAAGAAAAAGAAAGGCAAACTTAAGAGTCGTGACCCAAGTCAGAGAAGTTGGAGTGAACCAAGCTACTAAGAAGACAGGCGACTTGGTGTTTTCTGAAAAGGATCTAGATGGAATACTCACCCCACATAACGACTCACTGATCACCTGTGCCAACATCATGGGGATCCAAGTCCACCGCCTGCTTGTGGACACCGGCTCCTACACAAATATCATATTTAAAAGCACACTAGATCAGTTAGGTGATTATGATGAATATGTAAAGGAATGCGAACCTAAAATAGTAGGGTTCAGAGATGCTGTAACCGTTCCCTTAGGTTTAGTTACGTTGTCGGTTGAACTTGTATCGACCGAGAATCCTGAAAGGAGACTGACTAGAATGATAGAGTTCTTAGTTGTAAATCAACAGTCTGCCTACAACGGGTTTCTCGGTCGACCTTTTATGAATGAATTCAAATTGGTTGTTTCAACGTACTACTACTGTCTTAAATTTCCAACTCCGAAAGGTTCAGGTACGGTTAAAGGTGATAAAAAAAAAGCTCGGGAATGCCTCCTGCAACTTCAACCTAACGACAACAAAGTATCTGTCATGGACGAACAGCCGAGAAGCAGGGCTGAAGATGAACCCTCCATCTTGGATGAAATCATGGATTCCACTGACACCGAAATATGGAGGTGGACGACCAGCAGGGCAAGGACGAGCAGGAGGGCTCCGGCGAGCAGCAGGGAAGAGAAACCGTACCTAAACTAAACAAAATTAAAGATCTTGAGCCAAGACTAGAGGTGGAACCAATGATCGAGGATGAGATTAATTTAGAAGGACCCATTATCGATCCTCGTTGGAAAAATCAGAAAAGAAGAGCGACTCCGGTTGAGGAGCTAGAAGCAGTAAAAGTCGACTCGAATTGAGAAGACTTGGAATTATTCATCGGATCTGAGCTTCCTGAGCCATACAGATGCAGAATGGAAGAATTCCTCAAGTCCAATCTCGACGTATTCGCATGGTCGCATGCTGATATGGTAGGCATCAGCCCTGAGCATGCCTGCCATAAGCTAAATATTAACCCAACCAAAAAACCGGTGAAGCAAAAAAGAAGAAAGTTTGGGTCCGACAAATATGAAGCACTGGATGTGGAGGTAAAGAAGCTACTTGATAATGATCTCATCAAAGAAGCCTTATGTCCCAGATGGGTAGCAAATCCAGTTTTGGTGAAAAAACCAAATGGCACGTGGAGGTTATGCATCGACTTCACCGATCTGAATGTCGCTTGCCCTAAGGACAACTTTCTACTGCCTCACATTGATCAGTTAGTGGACAACACGGCGGGACACGAACTCCTCACCTTCATTGACGCATTCCCCAGGTATCACCAAATCCTGATGCACCCTGACGACCAGGAACACACAACATTTTACACCAACAAAAACTTATTATGTTGGAAGAGGATATCGTTTGGGTTAATCAATGCATGGGCCACGTACCAGAGACTCGTTAACAAGATGTTCGATGACCACATTAGGAAAACAATGGAAGTGTGCGTGGACGACATAGTCGTAAAAAGTCCGAAAAAGGAAGATCATTTGGAACACCTCGCACAAGCATTTGAAATACTTCGGGAATACAACATGAAACTAAACCCAAAGAAAAACAACTTCGGAGTTCACTCGGGAAAGTTCTTAGGGAACCTGGTCAGTCAGCGAGGTATTGAAGTGAATCCATCAAAAGTCAAAGCAATCATGGACATGCAACCACCAAGGTCGGTCAGGGAGGTTCAACGACTAACCGGATGCTTGGCAGTGTTGAATAGATTCATCTCAAGATCCGGAGATAAGTGTTGACCTTTCTTCGACGCTATCAAGAAAGGGCAGTTCCAATGGACAAGCAGTTGTTAACAAGCATTCAAGCAATTAAAGGAATATCTAAGTGACACCAAGCTTCTATCAAAGCATGTCTCAGGTGAGAAACTATACCTGTACCTATCTGCGTCAGAAGTGGCAATCAGCTCGGTCCTAGTTCGGGCAGAAGGAAAGTTCCATTTACCGATCTACTATGTAAGTCAGGCCTTACACGAAGCAGAGATCGGATATTCGCCCATGGAAAAGTTAGCGTACGCATTAGTGACGAGTGTGAGAAAGCTAAGGCCGTACTTCTTTGATCACCAAGTGGAGGTGCTAACAACATTCCCTCTAAGACAAATTCTACAAAGGCCTGACACTGCTGGTCGCCTCCTCAAGTGGTCACTAGAGGTAAGCCAGTTCGAAATATCTTATGCACCTCGAACAACGATCAAGGGACAAGCATTAGCCGACTTCATAGTCGAGTTGACCTTCAATCAAGATCCGACGAGAGGTCATAACCATCCATGGCACATGTACATGGACGGATCATCAAACAATACAGCAGCAGGAGCCGGGATAGTGCTAATCAATCCAGATAGGCAAGTGTTCACTTCGGCGGTCAGGTTCGAATTCATGGCAACAAACAACGAAGCTGAGTACGAAGCACTGATAGCCGGACTACGACTGGCTCTGGCTGTGGGGGTTCGAAGAGTCCAAATTTATGGAGATTCTCAGCTAATAGTCAACCAAGTCCGTGGGGAGTACAAAGCTAAAGGTGAAAACATGGCCCTGTATCAAAATATTATTGCTCACCTGGCTTCACTCTTCGAGCAAATTTATATTGAACAAGTGCCAAGGGACAACAACACACAAGTAGACGCACTTTCTCGCTTGGCTACTAGCACGGGACCAGCAGAACTTTCACAAGTCACAATAACAAAGATTTCTCACCCATCCACCAGTGACTACAAAATCAGTCAAATTGAAGAAGAACTGACAGAGGAAGATTGGAGAACACCGATATACAGGTATCTCAAAGACAGCAAAGTGCCCGAAGACCCACAAGAAGCAGCTAAGATAGCCAAATGTGCAGCGAGATTTACTATCATGGATAACCAACTTTACAAAAGAGGATTTTCACTGGCCCTACTGAAATGTTTGGCAAGGGGGCAAGGATAGGAAGTGTTGAAGGAAATACACGAGGGCGTATGTGGAAATCACGCGGGAGGGCAAGCATTGGCATACAAGACAGTAAGACAAGGATACTATTTGTCAAACCTGCTACAAGATGCAATCAAAGTTGCAAAAACATGTCATATGTGCAAGCTGTTCGCCCCCAACATCTATAAGCCACCAACAGAACTGATATCAGTGAATAGTCCATTGCCATTTGCAAAGTGGGGGATAGATATCATAGGACCTTTCCCAACGGGAAAGGGGAATGTAAGATTTGCAGTAGTGGTCATGGACTATTACACAAAATGGGTCGAAGCCGAAGCACTAGTGACAATAACACAAGAAAAAATGATCAGCTTTATCTGTAAAAACATAGTGTGCCGATTCGGAGTCCCACAAGCAATACTGCCGCATAATGGAAAGCAGTTCGAAGGAAAGAAGATAAGAGACTTCTGCAAAAAATGGGGTATCAAGAAACATTTTTCAACACCCTACCACCCTCAGTCTAATGGCCAAGTCGAGTCAGTTAACAAAATCAAGCATATCCTGAAAATCCGTCTGGTGGATAAGAAAGGCAAATGGTCAGAAGAACTGCTAGAGGTACTTTGGGCATACAGAGTATCACACAGGACAAGCACCGGGGAAACGTCATTCGTTATGGCATTCGATACCGAAGCGGTTATACCTATAGAGCTCAAAGTACCAACTGAAAGAGTAGCCGAGTTTGATGAACAAGAAAATAATGAAGCACTGGCTGCAGAAATGGATTTGATTGACGAAAAAAGAATTTCAGCAGAAATGAAAAAAGAAATATACAAAAGAAGAATCGCAAAATATTACAATTCGCATGTGAAAGTCAGGGAATTTGAAGTCGGAGATCTGGTACTACGAAAAGTTCTAGCACCACCACCAGGAGTATTTGGACCGACTTGGGAGGGCCCATTCAGGGTAACCCACAAGTGGTACAACAGCACGTATGACCTTGAAGACATGGAAGGCAACTCGGCCTAATACACCTGGAACGCAGCTTTATTGAAGAAATATTATCAGTAATTAGGAAACCGATGTAAAATTCTCTATGTAGACTAGTAAAGTTTTCTATGTAGACTATCATTTGTATTATTGTAAGGTTGATAAAATTTTCAAACTTTTTCGGCAAAAATTTGTAAATATGATTATTCGATGTATTACACGGTTGAATAAACAAGAAGGCATCAAAGCCCAGTTGTTCGCCTAAGGAGAAGAGCTGCTCGCCGGAGATAGTCGAGTGTCATAACATAAAGTCAAAAGGAGGCGAGCAGCAGGGCCCCAAAGTCGCAGAAGCCCAATTGATCACCCTCTTAACACAAAGTTGCTCGCCCCAAGGTTAAATGCACTTAAGCACAAACATAGCAAGTGGCGAGCAACAGGGCATAAAGAGGATAAAGCAGAGGTCAAGTTCTTGAAAGGACCAAATTGACCCATGTATAAGTAATGTAAAAACATGCAAAGAGAAGTATTTAACTTTCAATCAAAGAAAGAAATACTTAAGAAAAAATAAATAAACGGCAAATGAAAGGCAGACAAATAAAACATAAAGTGCGAGTTCATTCATCAAAAGGATTTCCAATAAAAAGTACGACTTCATTAAAGATAAAACTTCTGGTACAAGTGCAAAAGGAAAAAAGTTACAATTGACCTAGCACATCAACTAAGGAAATATAAAAGATTTCAAGATTCGGGGGCCGGAGGGGCTAGTGGAGCCGGAGGATCTTCAGCAGGAGGTGGAGAAGCATCTTGGTTGGTCGCCACTGGGACCTGCTGCTCGCCTGCTGCGGTGGAGGTGCTCGTCTCACCAAGAGGATTCGGAAAGAGAGGACTTAGAGCATCAAATACAGTGGCATCTCGGTTCACTTCCTCAGTCCTCTCCTTCAGAGCAACCACTCAGACATCATCCTTAAAGATGTCCAAGTTGACCCCTATTTCTCCGAAATCGGCAACAGGGATGTCAAAACCGGCGGCTGGAGGGTTCTCGATGACGTAGTCCGCGAAGTCCTTGACGGTACTGGTCATCACATCGAGACCATTGTCCAAGGCATACTTCACGGACCTTACACAATCCGCATATGCACAAATGTAACCAAGGTTGGTGTTATCGGTTACATCCTGCACATACGTCGTGTAGGATATGGCTCGCCTCTTCTCCTTCTCCAACCGGTCGACATGAACCTTTAAAGACTCGACCCGCTCCACTAATCCCACCCGCTCCGTCTCTAGAGTTTGCAAACGCTCGGTGGCTACCCCCAGGTCCAACTTCAGTTTCTCCGAGGCGTTGGAAGCCACTTTCTCTCGATCTTCGAAGGCCTTTAAGTTCTTCTCCCAGGAGTGTTTGGCCCTCTCAAATTCAGCCTTCAGTTTGGCCAACTCCTCTCCTTTCTTCTTCAGCTGAGTGTCCTTCTCCGCTTCAAGCTGCTCTATTCTGCGGCCCAGGCCCCAATTCGTCCGCTCGAGTTTAATTTCTTGATCAAGGACTCTTTGGGCAGAGATGACCTAATGACTCGCGTTATAGCTTAGGAGGCGGGCATTGTCACTCAGACTTTGATTCTGAAGAATCTCTTCGCCCGTCTTTGTCCAGGAGCGAGGGACAAACTCTGTAGCCCGCCGGACGTACGAGTCCTTGATTTCGTGATAGGCGGGGGGCAAATTTAAAACAGCTAACTTGGTGGAGCACTTTAGCTCGCCCGGGGTAGTCTTCCTTCTTATATCTGTACAAAAAAAAAATACAAAAATTAGTTAAACAAATGAAAAGAGGGTGAGCAGCGGGGCAAAGAGAGATACTTACTCCCTTAGCTTAACGGGGTCATATCCAAGGTAAGAGCTATCAGGTGAGGAACTCCTTCCCCGTGCGGTGACCATAGCACCAACAACCTGTTGCTTGGTTACCTCCTCACCGGCGAGGAGCGAGCAGCAGACCTGCTCGCCTATGAGGGGCCTTGTCCCCTGGCCCGTTTGGAGTGGTCATCGTCCTTTCAGGGGGCTATCTCCTTAGTCAACCTCTTCTTCCCCCGGTTATCTTTAGGAGGCGAGGAGCAGGGAGGAAGGCGAGGAGTAGGGGCAGGCACTTGGGGAGCCTCTTCCTCATCATGCGCTTCCGCCCTCAACTTGATCAGAGAGGTGCAAGGGTCGAATTTTTTCTTCTTCGAGGGTTGATTGGCCGCCATTTGCACGACTCAGCGAGCAAGGAGATGGTAACTCTCTGGGATTCGATGGATAGCAACTGTTACCCTTTGAGCTAAAAGTAAAATATAAAATCAAGTTCAACAAGTCAGAGGCGACCAGTTGAGTTCAAAGAATAAACAAAACTCAAGTTACCTTCAGGGACGTCGGCCTGAGCCTCCAAGTGATGAGCACTAGTGGTTACGAGAGCAAGCTTCCGACAGTGCGCTTTGGAGAGGTGGTTGATGCTGTGGTCTTTCACGTCCCGAAGGGAAATCAACGCAAGAACATACAAGAACTCCTCACTCAGCTCGGGATGCCCCCACTTCAGAATGCGCGGACCTGCAAAATAAAAAGAAAAAGATTAAAATTAGTTCACCTTGGATACGATAAACCAAGAGGTGAAACCTACGCCGAATCTCTCCAAAATGGGTGGGAGAATTGATACGCCCAGGTCCTCCCGAAAAATTAGAAGACGCTCGCCAGTCGCCGCCGATAAAGAAAAACTGTTTATGCCAGCTCTTCACTTTATTGGTTACCCCCTCGACCAGTTTAACGCTGCTGCGAGCCTTAATATAATACCACCCTAACCCCTCTTCATTGACGGCTGAAGTGATGGTCATCGCATAGTGGATTTCCACAGTGCTGATCTTGTTCTTATAACCTTCTAACCCGAAGAGAGTTATAAAGGCCAACAGATTGCTCCACCCGTTCGGAGTGATCTGGGTTATGGCTAAGTTGGTGTCTTCCAAAAATCACCCGATTATTGGATGTAGGGCAAGGGGAACCCCGTGTTGAGAACATCTAGGTTGATGACAGTACATCCAGGGGGCGGATTGTCAGCAGTCTCCCCTTTCTGCGGAGCGTATAAGTGGATGTCGTACGGGATGTGGTAGGAAGAGCGGGTCCGGGCCAAGTCATCTTCTGTGACTACGTTCGCCACTTTGCTTGCCGTATACGGGGATTCCCGAGCTTCCATAGTAGCCCTTGGAGGAGTAGGGAAGGTATTGTGGTACCGGTTGGCATAATCGATCCACTCTTGCCTTTGGACAACTGCCTCAGGTATCAGGGACTCAGGAGTTGGTTTTGAAATAGGAAAGTTGATTTCGCGAAGAAATTCCCAAGTCACGCCTGGCTAATCGCCTCCAGAGTGAGCCACCTGCTCACTAGGGACTTGTTGCCCACTGCTCGCAACCTTATCTCCAGGAAGACTCATCTCCTCGATCTCGGCGGTGACCTCGGCGGAGTCTTCACCCAAGTCTGAGGATGTTCCTTCTCTCAGCGAGGAGCGAGCAACAGGGCCTTGGACGTCTTGCTCGCCTGAACTCTCCACAGTATAAAATTCATCAAGGGAGCGAGCAACAGAGCTCGCCTCAGAACCCGTTTCTTCATCTACGAGCAAAGTTCTAGGGTTTTGAGCAATTGCTCGCTGGAGCAAACGGCGAGGAGCGGGAAGAGGCTGTTCATCTTCCATGGGCCGTTTCCCCGGATTCCGGCCAACGAGCTCGATGGATGGCGTATTACTCGAAGAGGGAGATGCCATTTGGAAAAATTGGAATCAAATAAAAAAGAAGGAACCAAGGGGGCAGCGCCAATGGTGTCACGATTGAGAAAAAAACAAAGAACAATGGCGGCGCGATGGCGGTGACGCGGTGACGATGGTGGCGAAGGCGGCGGAATTTAATAACAGAAGAAAAAACGAGAAAATAGAAAATTGAAAGACAAAATGTAGAGAATTGCAATAAAAAAACGAAGGATTCACCTTCAACTCAAGAGAAATCAATTGAGATTCGAAAAAAATTAGTGAAGAAGAAGCTTCAAAAATCGTCAATGGAGGTTCGTATGCAGGAATCGGGAAAAAGAAACGAAAAGGTGAAAAAGAGCTATTTATAAACAAAGGATTCGGGGGCAAAATTGAAGATTTTTGAAAAAAGAGGCCCCTATATGCAAAATGAAAAATGCACGCGTGGGCAGCGGTGATGTCACCAACTGCCCGCATCGCCTCGTATCTCGCACCTCGGGAAGCGAAAAGTTGCGAGTTCAAACGGCACTCCCTATTGGTCGCTCCCTAAATTCCCGCCCAAAAAATTCAAAACCCTGTTGTTCGCTCCCTGTTAAAACATAAAGTGTGAGGTCCCTGTTGTCCGCCTCTTAACATAAAAATATAACCCAGTTTATAGTTTGACATAAAAGGATGTTCATCCTTATATGCCAAACTAGGGGGCATTGTTGATAGGCGAATAGGCGAGCAACATGATTAAGATAAAAAATATTAAAATAATAAGATTAAGAAGTCATTAAGGGTAACAGGTCAAAAAGGACGAACAGCGGGGAAGAAAAGCCCTAGGAGGCGAGCAGCTGGGTCAAAGGACCGGTTCAGGGGAGGCGAGCAGCAGGTCATGTGAGCATAAAAAAAAAAGGCGACCAACTGGGCTAAGAAGGAGCAAAGAGAAGTAACAAGAGGCAAGCAGGCGAGCAAGAGGGCACCTCGGAAGATCATCAGAAATCCCAATAATTAGGCATTACATTAGGAACAATCATGTGTTTGTTATTGTATAAAGATGTAATAGCTTAAGGAGATAACAAGTGTCTTAACACTTGTCATGATGTAAATGAGGATGATTAGGAAGGTGACACCTCCTACTTGCTTGTAACATTATAAATACCCCTTCATGGGATAATAAGAAGGAAGGTAGTTAATTAAAAAACAAGCCAAACTCTTGCAAAAATTCTTCCCAATCTTTCCTTGAAGAAAATGAGCTTTAATCTTTGATATATTTCTTGTTTGATGATCTTCTGAGAGTAAAACAACCACTAATCCTTTTATTCAAGTTAAGGTCATCAACACCTGTAAAAAAATAAGAAAAATGACCTTACTTTTGGGGATGGAGATAGCAATTAATATTAAGACATTGAGAGTAACTAGTGTGCACCAATTGCACCAACTTTAATTCAATTTAATTTTAGTCCATCTTAAACAAGTCATATCTAAAAATTAGAATGAAAACATCATTTTCGGACAATAAAAAATTTATTTGTTGGTTCAAATTGCAAACAAATGTTAAGTTGAAGTTTTATTTGTGAAAATTCAAAAGTTTAGATTAGATTGCAATTTGTGAAAATATTGTGATTTAATTTGCAACTAACCCTTTTATGATTGGGCTTTTAATACACTACTCCTGTCATTACAACTTTTTTAACAAAATAAAACTCTTTAATGACAAAGAACAAAGTTTTGTGATATGATTCAGTCACTAAAGATCATCTTCTTGTCATTTAAAATTTTTAATTAGAAGAAAGAACTAAATAAATTAAATATTTATTTAAAGGGGAAGAGGCAGTAGTTGGTGGCGTGAATTAGGCCTTAACATCTGAATAAATCAATTAAAGAGAAAAGGTGCAAGGATTCAAAATCAAAATATGAATTATATTCCATAATTCAAATTGAATCGGTGCAAATTCGAAGAACTGCCAAAGGTCGCAACTGCTCTGTTCTTTCATAACAGACACGCCTTTTCAATTAGATGACTTCACAGTCTATAAATACTCCTCCTTCCAGAGCATTGAGGGCACTGAAAATTAATAACCGTTCTTCTCTTGTGATTAATTCTTCTTCCTTTTAAATATTTTCAAGTTCTTATTTTTCAAAACACTTGCGATTTATATTTTTGAAATTCGGTAGGGTGTAACCATCGAATTTTTGTGAAATAGGGGTTGTATCCTAAAATGGCAATTCATTGTGAACCATTTACACCTGAGTGGGAGGAATTAATACCTTTAAAGATAACATCGTTTTTTGGTGTACCTAACCTATCTTTATATCCATTACCCACTAATAGTGTTAATGTTCTAGAGACAATCCTTTGTAAGAACATAATACTAAGATGATATTCAGTTTATGGTTTAATATTATTGATTGGTTTAATATTAAATGTATGGCTTTACACTTATCTGAATGTTATGTTTGAATGTTTGCATTATTCATATATGTGTTCCCTTGAATTGATACTGTCATTGAGTGGGTGAGAACCCAGATGACTCAAGTATGATTCTCAAATAGCCCCAACCAAGGATAATCAAGAATGGGATATTGATGATGCAATGGAGATTGGTGTGCGATCTGCATTATACTCTATGGGAGAGTGTAGTAAGATCTCACTTACTACGAGATACTGGGTATCTCATAATGGATGCCCAAATACCTTAGAGGGTATTTATATACCCATCCGAGAAACCATTTGATGTAATTCCACATAATGTATCTTCGGGTGTGTCGGTTAGCGGGAGCGATGTGATAATCCTCTGACTTGAGGTCAATACACAAGACATGTGCGGAGTGATGGACTTTGACCATGACCGACGCTTGCACCCTCCAACGGTAGATATGACATGGATTAGGTTCATCACGAAGTGCATGTGCGTGGTAGTTGAGCCAAAAATTGGATTCATTCCTCAATGTGGATTTAGAGAGAATGCTCGTCTTCTCATCATAATTGGATCAAAGACATCGGCCGATGCAAGTCGACTTGGACTTTATGGCCAAGTGCGACGTGACTGATCATTAGTGATTCGAGATAATATGACTAAGTTATTTCAATAGACACTTCATCATGTTCAAGGCTTGATCGATTATTCTCGAATGAAAGGAAGATATCTCAATAGCCTACAATATTACAGGTAGTTGCAGATTTTCTCGCAACGTACCTCGTATATTGAGAATGTCTGATTTATTGTCTAGGGTTCAATTAAGACCGTTAGTTTGACTAATCGCTCGATATACGAGGGCATGTGAGTCACACAACAAGCAATGACAATTCACCAATTATAGTTGGTTGATTAAGTATTATATTACATATAATATTTAATTTATGGAGAATATAATAATAATTATATTTGAAATTAATTATTATTAATATTTAATTAAATATGAAATCCCAATAATAATATTTGGAATATTATTATATAAGAATAATAGATATGGTAAATATATTATTCGTAGGAACAAATCTAGGGAAATATAATGCGTAGAGATTATATTTACGGGCTAGGCCCGATATCTTGCTTAGGAATTAAGCCAAGTTAATCCCTATAAATATGTGTCTTATGGAAATTTCAAATGACACAAGAAATATAATTTCTCCATAAAATACCTAGCTCAAGATTTCCTAGCAAGTTCGTCTCGAGATTCAACGTTTGCACCTCAGTGCGGATTGATGAATAGCTATTGCGTGAATACCATAGTTGAGGATTCTGCTTACGAAGCACTGAAAGATCTCTTGTTAACATATCTCGTATTTAATTATGCAATTATCTGTTCATTGTTGGTGAATGATTATTCTGCTGCGCATGCTTACGTGCCTCTAAAACCCAACACCCACATATTATATAAAAAATTAAAGTTATTAATTTTTCTGCAATAGAGTCGGTATTAGTGAAGGCACAACTAAATGATGGAGACAAGCTTGAGAAGTTGAATGTGCTTAACTACAAAAATTTGGGTATGAAGATGGAGTACCTTTTGACAATTGAAAAAGTATCCTATGTTCTAGTTGAAAGCTATCTGGAGGAAGTCACTAATGCGAACGCAACTGAGGCGCAAAAGACTGAAACAATAAAGAAGGCAAAGAAGTGAAAGAATGATGACTTCACCTGTCGCTGCACCATTATGCAGTCACCGAACAACACGTTGTTCAATGTGTTTCACGCCCACAAAACAGCTGTAGAACTGTGGAATGCTATAAAAAAGGTACACCAATGAAGATCTTGGTAACAAGTCATATTTGTTAACAAGTATGTTGAGTATAAGATGTGGATACTCGACCAATCATCGATCAGGTCAACGAGTTAAATGATATAACAACTAAAGGTGCTGATGCTGGTGAACCAATTTCTAAAACTTTTCAAGTTTCCACCATCATTGGTAAACTCCTGCCTTCGTGCAAAGATTACCAAAAGAAACTGAAACACAAGAAGAATTGTCTCTTTTGATGAACTTCTTCAGGGTATTCATTTTGAGAATGAAAGTCTCAAAAGATATAATTCAGTTTCTTCGAAGAAAGATGGTGTTAATCATATGGATAATAAAAATCTTCATGGAACTTCTAAGGAAAACCGAGGAAAATCCAAGAAGATGAAAAAAATCCAAAAGAAAATGGGAACGATGACAACAACAACAAGAAAAAGAAAGGTTGTTGTCGGGTGTGTGGCAAACCTAATCATCATGCTAGGTAATGTTATCTCCACAAGGGGAAAATGAGAAAAAAGAAGATAAAAATGAACAAACCAACATTGTTGACAAAAACTTTGTTGCGGTAATGTCTGAGATCTATTTGGTTAACAACAACACTACTGAATGGTGGTTAGACTCAGGCACAACATGTCATGTCATGTCATGTCACCCCAAACAACAATATGTTCAAGACATAAGAAATGGTGAAAGAGGTCATAGCCGTCTACATGGGAAATACTTCTTCAAGTAAAGTTCTCGGTGTTAGCATTATTGTTCTTCCCCTCACATAAGATAGCACATTAACTCTGAGTAATGTGTATCATATCCCTGCTATGCAAAAAAATCTTGTATCCATCACTAAGTTAGACGAAAATGATTTTAAAGTAGCTTTAGGTTCCCAAAAGGTGTCAATCACTAAAAATGGAAAGTATGTGGGAAAAAAGGCTACATGAAATATAATATGTACTTATTGAATGTTGAGTACAATAATACTACATCTTCTGCTTACTATTTTTATTATTTACTTAATGTTGATGAACATGTTAATTAGCATTATAGATTAGGACATATTGGTATAAAAGTTATGTGTCGCATGATAAGAAATGAATTAATTCCTAATTCTTTTGAAACTTTTACTACAAATACATGTGAATGTTGCTCTCGGCCTAAGTTGATTAAAACTCCATTTAAAAGTATTGTTAGATCAACTAATTTACTTGAACTTATTCATACAGATACTTATGATAATAAAGAGCATATTACTAAAGGTGGTAAAAGATATTTTATAAAAATTTTATTGATGATTATTCTAAGTTCACCTATGTGTATTTGCTTAGAACTGATGAGGCCTTCAATAAATTTAAAATCCTCCAATGGGAAGTTGAGAATAAAACCAATTTAAGGAGCAAGCGATTGAGATCAGATAGAAGAAGTGAATACTTATCTAATGAATTCACATCATTTTTGTTGACGATCGTTTCTAATCTCGAGGATTAGTGGTTTTTTTTAGTTGCTAATTAGATCATCAAATAATTACGTGTGATTGATCACTACTGTAAATAGTGAATACAATTATTCGGGTTAAGAAAAGATTAATACGTGTATTGATGACGTATTTGACTCATATGTGTGTAAATTGAGGTGTTTTAGTATGTGTAGTCCAAGTTTTGATGTATTTATGAATTTGTGCTTACTTTTATTCATTAAAAATCAGGGTATTTATACAAGTCCTCCAAGCAGGAGGTGGCCTGACCTTTGTTCTCCCATGTGTGCATGCTTGACACATGGGGAGTTGACTATTTGACCTTATCTATGCTAATTTCTATCCTCTAAGCTGGATTTGCTCGTATTTAAGAGCAGTTCGTCACTGTTGGGCTTGTCCTTGAGGAGTCACTAGCTTGATTTTGTTGGTCGACTTATCTTCTGCCTTGGTGCTTTGGCTAGAGTAGCTCACCAAGGTCTTATTCATATTCGGATGGCTGTAGCTCGACTGAACTAAGTAGCTCGCCTAGCTGGAGTAGCTCGCCTAACTATTCCAGCTCGGCCTGACTTGTTTTAGCTTGTTTAAACTTGCCTTTGGTGTGATTTATTTGCTTAAACCTGTTCACCTTAATTGCAATGTAGCTCGTCTATCAACAATTGCCCCCTAGCCTGTCTTTATGTTGTGAAGACTATGTGCGAACTACTAATGGGCTGGCTATAACCTTGGGTGTCGATGATGAGTTGCATCACTAGGGGCGAGCTGCATCTGCAATGTCAGGCTGGAACGAACATGCGACAGTTGAGATCCCAAAGTGTGGGAACGTCTCGAGGCGTGACGTGGGCGGCATGATTGCCGCCGTCCATGCGCGCACGAAACCGAGGCGATGCGCCCCCTATTTTATCAGAATAGGGCGGCACGCGCCTCACAATTGCACAGAGGCCCCTCAAGTCTTCGTCCTCTCACGCTTTTGACCCCGTTTTTTGCCTCATTTAAAAGGGAATTTTTTTTCCTTTTTTCTTAATTTTCACTTAAACCTTCCAGCGCCAAAACCTTTCACTTTCTTCTTTTCAAATTTCCGGCAACGTTTCCACCATTTCCGACGTCGGTTCTGTTTGTTCAAAGCTTTCTAAGGTAAAAGTCTTGTATTTCTCTTCTCCTTGTGTTTAATTTTGTTTTCATTTAGGTAGAAAATCCCAAACTCCACCGATAAACCTTCAAACAGTCGTCGTCTCTTGACATCCCTCGCCAGAAACCGCCATTAGATCCGTCTGCAGCTTTTATCCTTATTTCATAAAGAAATTTCTCGTACAAATATCCTTAAACTCGCATACTGGCTCTGATCCACCTCGAAACCCGGGGAAGCGCCCAATCGAAGAGTCAACAACTCCCGTTCCTGTGGTAAACTTAGACTCAGATCCGGAGGCGACCTCTGTCGTTAGATCGATAGATTCAGGAGCTTGCCCATCCAAGGAGGAGATCACCGAGGTAGATCCAGCACACAACATTCAACAAAAAACTAGCTCCGATCTACACTCCGACGAAGAGGGCGAGGTCGAGGTGCAGCAGATCGGCCCCAGACGAGCTAACGTGGGAGTATTTGAGGAGCATTAATTATCCCATGCCTAACCCCATCGAACGCCAGATCCTAGATGCAGTAGTTTGCAAGGTCGACTGGGATGCCTATGAGAGGGAGTACTCTAGGCACTTCACTATTCCAGCTCACGGGAAATGAAGACTGAAGACAAACGAGTTCGTGGCGAGCTACATCATGTCTACCATCACGGAGGAGGATTTGCCCAAGATTAGAAGGGATTACAAGATCCCTTTTGACATTCATATGTACGCTCCCTTGCAAGATGACTGAGCAGATCGCCCACCCTACGGGCTCACGGCGATCAACCTTGCCACTTTAAAGATTGGGGTCACACTTCCCCTACATCCTCTAATTGGTCGATTCCTGGAGCAGACTAACTTGGCTATTAGCCTATTAAGTCCAATGGGGTGGATGAACCTGATGTTGATCATGGTGTTATACGCCTTGAGGGGTACCCGAACAAGCTCTCTGCGGATGAGGTGAACTACCTCTGTTGGGTTTTAGAGGCACGAACACCATATTCGGTGTAGCAGAAGATAACGATTCACCAATAAAAAATATGCATATGGTTGTATAACATAAAACAGAAAGGATAAATAACAATATATAAATTCTTACAGCGGTTTATACGCGGAATCATCAACTATGGTATCCATGCAACAGTTATTCACCAACCCGCACTGATATGCCAGCGTTGAATCTCGAGACGAACTTGCTAGGAAAATTCAAGCTAGATATTTTATGGAGAAATTATATTTCTTGTGTATTTCCTGAATTCCCATAAGATACATATTTATAGGGATTAACTTGGCTTAATTCCTAAACAAGATATCGGGCCTAGCCCGTAAATATAATCTCTACGGATTTATTTCCCTTAGATATGTTCCTACTTATAATATATTTATCATATCTTATTATTCTTGTATAATAATATTCCAAATATTATTACTGGGAATTCATATTTAATTAAATCTAATTTAATTAAATATTAATAATAATTAATTCCAAATATAATTATTATTATATTCTCCATAAATTAAATATTATATCTAATATAATACTTAATCAACCAACTATAATTGGTGAACTGCCATTGCTTGTTGTGTGGCCCATAGGCCCTCGTATAACGAGCGATTAGTCAAACTAACGGTCTTAATTGAACACTAGACAATAAATCAGAGATTCTCAATATACGAGGTACGTAGCGAGGTAATCTGCAACTACCTGTAATACTGTAGGCTATTGTGATATCTTCCTTTCATTCGTGAATACCCGATTAAGTCTTGAACATGATGAAGTGTATATTCAAATAACTTAATCATATTATCTCAAATCACTAATTGATCAAGTATATCACACTAAGCCATAAAGTCTAAATTGATGCGCATCAACCGACGACTTAGATCCAATTATGACGAGAACACGAGTATTCTCTATAAATCCACATTGATGAATGAATTATATTCTTAGCTCAACTACCACACACACACATTTCTTGATGAACCCAATCCATGCCATATCTACCCGTGGAAGGGTGCAAGTGTCGGTCATGGTCAAAGTTCATCACTCCACACATGTCGTGCGTATTGACCTCAAGTCAGAGGAGTATCACATCGCTCCCACTAATCGAGAAACTCGTAGACACATTATGTGGAATTACATCAAATGGTTTATCGTATGGGTATACCAATACCCTCTAAGGTATCTGTGCATCCATCATGAGATACCCGATATCTCGTAGTAAGTGAGATCTTACTACACTCTCTAAGAGTATGATGCAGATCGCACACCAATCTCAATTGCATCATCAATATCCCATTCTTGATGATCCTTGATCAGGGCTATTTAAGAATCATACTTAAGTCATATGAGTTCTCACTCACTCAATGACAGTAGTGATTCATGGGAACACAAATAAGAATATATACAAACAATCAAACATCATATTCAAATAAGTGCAACACCAAATATTTAATATTAAACCAACAATAATATTAAACCATATCTGAATATTATCTTAGTATTATGTCCTTGCAATGGATTGTCTCAAGGACACTAATACTAACAATCTCTCACTTAGACTAGAGTCAATCACCTATATGTCTAACCCCTAGACCATCAAATGTCTAGTGTGTACATGAATAATCAGTGAAAAAGATTTGCAAGATATCCTTTATGGGAAATATTTTAATTCTATTTCTTCTATCGTTATGATCTCTCAGATCAAATGATAATGCCTCGGTACATGCTTATTTTTTGTTATTAGATCTTGGTTCCTTTGCTCACGAAATCACACCAATGTTGTCACAATACAACTCTATTTGACAATTGGCACTCGGAACTACCCCTAGTTATCTCAAGAACCTTAAAATCCAGACAACCTCAAAGGCTTCTGATACAGGAATGTACTTAGCTTCGGTTGTTGAATCGGCGGTCAGATCTTGCTTGGAACTATTCCAGCTTACCGCCTCATCATTGAGAACAAAAATATAATTTGACTGTGATTTGTTATCTTCACAGTCGGACTGGAAACTCGCATCAGCATAGCTCGTAACGACTAGCTTTGACTTCCTACCGTAGACAAGAAAATATTCTTTAGTACGGCTGAGGTACTTCATAATATTCTTGAAAACAATTCAGTGAAGCTCACTTGGATTCTATTGGTATGTACCAGTGATGCTGACAGCGTATGCCACATCTGGTCTTGTGCAGGTCATGGCGTACATGATGGACCCAATTGCAGATGCTTATGGAACGTCCTTCATGTGCTCGATATTAGCTTCGCTATAAGGACAATCCTTCTTCGACAGTCTTATCCCATGATTTGTCGGTAGAGACCCTCTCTTAGAGTTCTACATCGCAAAATGCTTCAACACCTTATATACGTAGGTGGATTGTGACAGCCCTAACATCTTCTTGGATCTATCCCTATGGATCTTGATCCCTAAGATGTAGCATGCTTCACCAAGATCCTTCATCATGAAGGTCTTTGATAACCAATATTTCACGTACTGCATTAGCGGGATGCTATTTCCTATAATCAATATGTCATCGACATATACGACTATAAAGACAATACTCTTCCTGCTGCGTTTATAATAAACGCAAGGATCTTTCGAATTTCAGATGAAGCCAAAGGATTTGACAGCTTCATCAAATTGGATATTCCAACTCCTAGAAGTTTGCTTCAATCCATAAATGGATTATTTAAGCTTGCACACAAGGTTAGATTTTGGCTTAGATATAAAACCCTCCGGTTGATTCACAAACACTTCCTTACCAATGTTACCATTGAGGAAAGCTGTTTTGACGTCCATCTACCAAAACTTATAATCGTGGTGTGCTGTTATCGCAAGTAAAATTCGAATGAACTTGATCTTAGCAACTGGCGAGAAAGTCTCATCATAGTCAATACCTTCGCATCGATTATAACCTTTCGCCATCAACCTATCTTTATAGGTTTGTACTTTGCCGTTTGCATCAGTCTTATGCTTAAAGACTCACGTGCAATCTAGGACTTAATTGGTGTACATCGAGTCCATCTCGGATTTCATGGCTTCATACCACTTCTCTGAGTCAACGTCTAATGTTGCTTCAGTGTAAGTTCTAGGTTCGTCTTTATCCAGGATCTCCACGTCATCATGTTCCTACACGAGGAACCCATAATACCTAGTGGGTGGATTACGAATCCTTGTCGACTTATAGAGTTGTGGTTGTGCAGACTGTACATTCTGATTGTGAAAATTTGTGGTGCAGAGACTGCATCATTGACCGGAGAATCCTCAAGAGCGACACTTTCAGATGCATCTTGGGCGGGAGTTTGAACTATGTTATTCCCATTCAGCCCACTTTGAGGTTGTTGCGAAGGCAATGCAACTCCAATTACGCTCTCATTGGCTGAAAGAGGATCATCTAGTGATAAACATCCACCATGAGAGTCGATGAATGCTCCAACTGATTCTTTGTCATGTTGCTTTGACAAATCATCAGTCTCTATGTAATTTGTGGTTCTTGAAGCTCTTCAAGTTTTATATTCTTACGACTATGTTCCTTAAAGACGTACTCGTCTTCTAGGAACTTAGCTTGCCTAGAAACAATCATTGTTTATTTCTCCGGTAAATAGAAATGATATCCTCTTATCTCCTTAGGATATCCCACAAAATAACTATTTTCACCTTTGGATTCTAACTTATCAGTTAGCATTTTCCTCACAACTGCAGGGCAACCCCACGTTTTAATGTGTAGAAAAGATGGCTCCTTACCATGCCATAGCTTGTATGGGATTTGCTCAACTGTTTTGGACGAAATCCTATTTAGAATGTAGATTGAGCTTTGTAATGCGTATCCCCATAAGAATGTTGGAAGAGAGGTAAAACTCATCATGGACCTTACCATGTTTAACAAGGTTCCGTTTCTCCTTTCGGACACACCATCCATTTGAGGTGTTCCGGGAGGATCCCATTATGATTGGATCCCATGAAGCTTCAAGTAATCAGTGAACTCATGGCTAAGGTACTCACCTCCTCGATCCGATTGAAGAGTTTTGATACTCTTACCAAGATGCTTATCTACTTCAATCTTATACTCCTTGAATTTCTCAAGTGACTCGGACTTGTGTTTCATAAGATACACGCATCCGAATCTAGAGTAATCGTCAGTTAAGGTGATGAAGTATCCGAAGTTGCCCCTAGCTAGAGTGGGCAATGGTCCACAAACATTTTCGTTGTGAACCAACTCTAGAACTTCTTTGGCACGTACCCCTTTCCTGGAAAAGGGTTTATTGATCATCTTGGTCATGAGACAAGATTCACAATTGCCATAAGACTCTAAGTCTAATGGGGTTAAGTAGTCCAACTTTCTTAACCTTGCAATTCTTTTCTCATTTGCATGACCAAGTCTACAATGCCACAAGTAATTCGGGTTTTCATGATTACTAAGCTTGACTCATCCTACTTTGTATATTAAGACCATCATGTCCATAACTTAACAAATGCCCAGCAGTTTGAACTATTAGTGAACGTGTTTATCTTAATAACAATCATACTTGTTCCAGCAGCTGAAGCACCTTGTGCTTTCTTCTCGGTTGCTAGAACCTTACAGTCCTTCTTCCAATGCCCATTCCGATTGCAGTGGAGGCATACATCCTTATTAACCCACTCTTTCTTTTGAACTCCACCTTTTACCTTCAGGAAGTTGGACTTGGAGCCCTCTTAGCCTTACTCCTTCACTTCTTCTTGCCTTTCAGGTCAGAAGAAGTAGAAGCACTCACCATGAGCACCTGTTTTTCCTTAGCAGTGGAAGACTCAAAAGTTTTAAGCATGTTATGAGGCTCCGACATCATCGCTTCCGTCTTCTTCATATTAAAATTTACTACTAAACTAAAATATGAATCGGGAGCGACTTGAGGATGACACCTGAGGTAAAATCTTCCCTCCTTTAGCCAACCGACATCTGAACAGATCTCTCATCACTTCATAAATCTCAAACGAGATCTAGAATCAAAGAGATCCTTCAGGCTCTTGAGCATCTCGAAGGGATCCATTTTCTCATGTTGCCTTTGCAATTCGGAAGTCATGCCGATCAATCATAACATAGAGCTGGGAAGCATTATCTTGATGCTTCTTTGAGCTGTAACGTTAAATGCTGCAGCCTCAATTGAACCAGCCTCAGGGGTAAAGGGATTGTCGTATCCAACACGTACTCAATCTTTTATTGTCTTAGCACCAAATGCACATTTCAGTGCCAGTCCAGAAAATTTGGCCCAACCAATTTGTTCATTTCCAAAACATTTCTCAATGACAAGTTATTCATTTCAACAATTCTAGAGAAATAAACTAAAACAGGAATTAAACACATAATTCCTATGATCAATATTCAGCAATCAAAATAAACATGGTCTTTTAATTTATTTTATCTCCATTATTTTCACATACTTAACGACCTCATCGGAAGAGTACGAATTTATATCTAATATAAATTGTAATGTACTAGGATCCACATTCCTACTATTACAATGACTGCTTGGGCTGGACATTGCAACAACAGAACTGGTAGGTCTCTAAACCAATTGTCTCACACAACCCCTAGTTGATTGAACCAGTTCAATCGGATGTCACCTAATTCGCATTTCCCTGCTTGGGCTGGTGAAACAGATTTAAGTTAGTTTACAACCATTAAGCGGCGACAAACATATCCCTATAAAAGTTCCATTAGATGTAGATCTGAGCAAAAGACTTGGGTCTTAAATACTCATTGGAACGAAATATCCGGTTTACTTTTAATTTTAATGGAAGACATCTTTCAATCTAATGAAAAACCATATTTTAATGAAGAACATTTTAAAGGCGGGGTATTAATTGCTTAATCGAGATCCAACAAGACAACTACGTTACATTTGAGCAATTATTGGGCGTCGCCTACCCAAACATGACATGCACAGACAAACATATATAGGGCGCCGTCTACCCAAACATTTAATACGGTCCGATAAATATTGGGTGCCGCGTACCCAAACGATTTAATGCGGGTTATATAACTAACAATACATATATCGATTCACATAAGTAGTTATATAAGTGGGGAGCAACTAATCAAGTTCTCATGTTTTATTTCAAAACTTAAATTTGCATAAATAAAGCATTTATTAAATATTTAGCACATAAATCAAATAAACATGCAAAATATTTAATAACACATAAATCAAATAAACGTGCATAACAATTAATTATTTGTAAGTAAAATATTGCTAAAATTAGAAATACCAATGAGCTCCAAGCTCTCGGTCAATTTCTAAAGTCATTTTCAAAATTATTTTGCCCAAAAATTAATTATGAATTTGGTCCAACCAAACAAGCCTTTATCTCATTTTTTAGAATTTTGGTCCAACCAAACATTCTCTTATTAATTTTCAGATCTATATTATCTTGGTCTAACCAAACACACCCTTATTTTGGTTTTTCAAAAATTCCAAAAATTCCAAAAAATTGTCAAACCAAACAAGGCATTAATATATTTTCTGGAATTTAAAAAATAACCCAGGGATTAATCTGCAATTATTTCAGAAGCATCAGAATTGCACAAATACCCCAAGGGCCAAATTGCAATTACCAAAAAATCCAGGAACTGCAGAAAGGACCAAGGTTTAATTTGCAATTTTCTAAAATTTCTAAATTTGCAATTACACCCTTAGTGAATTCCAAATTCTCAAAATTTAGTCCTTCAAGCAGAGTAGTTAAGGCACACAGGCCCTTCGTCAACGACCCAGACTGTGGTATACCACGAGCGTCCATCGGAGCCGCCAGCGATGCGCCACCACCAGTCTCGAACAAGACCAGTGGTAGGACGGTGCGACTCCACGATGGATCGAAACTAGATCGAAACCAGGCACGGCTAGAGGATCTGGCTAGCGCCGCCACGAGATTGCCTCCAGTGGCTTCTTCGCCCAGCAAATTCCTCTATGCAGCGGCCGAAATCACATATACGTGGATTTTTATTTCAATCTGATTCGCCACCGATTCGAATAGTGGAACATCTCGTAGCTCAGATTCGCCGGCAGTTCGAAAAGCAAATCAATCCCCATAAAATTAAATTTCTGGCGCGGCGAAAAAATAACAAAAGGCGTCAATTTCCAAGTAATTATCTTTCGATTGTCAGTATGTCGGCTGACGACTTAGATCCAGTTATGATGAGAACACGAGTATTCTCTCTAAATCCACATTGAGGAATGAATCCTATTCTTGACTCAACTACCACGCACATGCATTTCGTGATGAACCCAATCCATGCCATATCTACCCGTGGAAGGGTGCAAGCATCGGTCATGGTCAAAGTTCATCACTCCATACATGTCGTGCGTATTGACCTCAAGTTAGAGGAGTATCACATCGCTCCCACTAACTGAGACACCCGTAGACACATTATGTGGAATTACATCAAACAGTTTCTCGGATGGGTATACCAATACCCTCTAAGGTATATATCCATCCATCATGAGATATCCGATATCTCGTAGTAAGTGAGATCTTACTACACTCTCTAAGAATATGATGCAGATCGCACACCAATCTCAATTGCATCATCAATATCCCATTCTTGATGATCCTTGATCGGGGCTATTTAAGAATCATACTTAAGTCATCTGAGTTCTCAATCACTCAATGACAGTAGTGATTCAAGGGAACACAAATAAGAATATATGCACACAATCAAACATCATATTCAGATAAGTGCAACGCCATATATTTAATATTAAACCAACAATAATTTTAAACCATATTTGAATATTATCTTAGTATTATGTTCTTGCAATGGATTGTCTCTAGGACACTAATACTAATAACCTCATGGCGCCCACCACATGTACTGGAGACGAGGCGGGCTGGTATTATCTCAAGAGTCGGCCCGGCCTCAAAATGATTGAAGATGTCCCCGGAAAAGTAAGGGACTAGAGGCACGATTAGTTCTACATCGGTGGGGACTGGCATGCTTCAGCTCGCCCATACGGTGGCGAGGAGAGGATAAACACTCCGGCGGAGTTTGGGATGCTCAAGCATGAGTTTTACTTCTTCATTGTTTTTGAAGGTGTAAAACTAATTTTAATCTTTTTCTCTTTGTTTCAGGTCCCAAGGCTCTCAAGTGGAGGAGTACTAAGGACGAAGCCGAAGACCTGTTCATGTTCGTCGTGAGCCAGATCGCCCTTTGAAACCGAGCTAATCGTATTGTTCATCATCTTTGCTTGGAATCAACTCGAAGGGTAGCTCGCCTAACAACTTATCCTCACCATCTTGAGGCACAAGCCCAAGTCCCAGACGGTAAAATTTCCTCCTAGCACGGCAAACTACTTAGTTCAATTTTTTTCTAACTTTGGTAGCTCGCTCACTTGCAGACCAGCTCGTCATGATTGTCATTCACCCTTCCTTCTGCACGCTTGACCAATACGTGTGGGAGATGCTGACAAAGTGAGGTAGGAAGAAGACAGATCCTTTTTTAAAGATGGTCGCCATGGTGGCCAAATCTGGTAAGGACGACCCCCACCAAGCAGGTGGGCAGAGCTCGGCAAAGCAGCCCGCTCCAGTGAGCAGTCTGCCTGCGGCTACCACTCCCAAGATAAAAAGACTCCACCGTGGAGATGGCACTCCCATCTCCGAGGGTGAGCGAGCTCCTAAGAAGAGCAAAGGGCCCCAAGGAGGTGGAGCAACCGTAGCCCGCTCCAATGAGCTGGAATATGGGCTGACTCCATCTGTGGAGCATCATGTCGAGCAACAGGTGAGCGCCGGCAGCCAAGAGAGAAGGGAGGGTCACCCTCATGATGCGGCCTACCTCGGCTGGGAGTCAACTTGCTATGATGCGTAAGTATCTTTGCATTACTTACTTCTCTTACTTTACTTTTTTTAAACTCCTTTTCTCGTTTTTGTAGCTATCAACCCAATGATTTTCCTGGTCGATCCAATATGGTGCACCAGTATGCATGCTCAAAGGTGCTGACCTCGTTCAGAGAGATCCCAAATTCCTTCGTCCGGTGAGCTGCTAAATCCATCGGCCGATACTGGACTAAAAATTTGGATGGATCTGTGAAAACGTAGGCCCCAAGGGACAACGGTCGCCTATGCATAATCAATATTGGCAATACTCTAGTTGTCGTGCAAAAACTGGTCGACCAGGTTGAGGACCTGGAGAGGGATGCTAAGCAACATGTTGCTACAGTTCGTCGTATCTCGAAAGAGAGAGATGAGGCCAAGGAGGAGGCCAAAAAGCTTGTTGGCTACCTCCAGAATAAGGTGAAGGCCTATTAAGTGGGCGAGCAGCGGGCTTTTGATCTTCACGTCAAAGTCTCTAAGGAGCTTAAGGCCAAATAAGCCAAGAACGAGCAACTCCGTGCCGAGCTCGCCCGCATACAAAAGTAAAAAGAGACAGCGGAGAAGTTCGCCACCGAGGTCACTGCCAAGGTTGCCGACCTGGAAGGGCAGCTCGCCAACTCCATCCCAAAAGAAGAGTTGCGGCCCAAGATGGAGATGTGCTCAATTCGAGGCTTTGTGAGTGCCTATACCGAGTGCATTAGGGTCGTTAATGAATTTGATGTGCCTCATATTGTAGCTGAGCTCGACAAGGAATTCAGGACGTTCCTTGAAAGCAATCCTCCAGCTCCAGGGACCTCCCTCCAAATTGGCGACCTGCTGGAGTACGGGGTCAAGATTGACTTCCTTGACCCTACGATTGAGATCACTTATCCCCCAGAAGATGATCAAGAGGAGGTCGCAGAAGGCGAGCAAGACGTGCCCGCCGGCCAAACTGAAAAGGCTCAGAAGGAGTGAGCTGATGCGGAGGGGCTCATTGCTGAGCTAACTGAAGATATCCCCCTTGATCCAACAACCCAAGTGATACCTTTGGAGGACCCTAAGGACGAAGACCTCCCTCCTCCTTCAAAGCAAGGATCTTTGAGTAGGTCTTCTTTTGTAATTTCTTTTATTGTAGTTGTCTGCTCCTGTAGGGAGTTCGTTTGGTAATCTTGGGCGAACTGTCTTTATTTTCAATGAAATTTTACCTTTTTGCTCGTCTTGTTCTTCATACATTAATTATTATTTTATATTTATACTCCACAATCTTAATGTATGTAGTTGGGCTTTGTTCTTAAAGAACTTTGCCCTTAAAAATGGAATAAGTGTCTTGGCCTTAAGCTATGTTAATTTAAAAACGAACAACCTTTAATGGGCTTGATCATATAACTGACTTGTGCCTTGAGCTTAAACTTTCTCCTTTGAACGAACAACTATCATTGAATCTTGTTAAAATATTACAAGTATAGGAGACGACCTACTTTACAAAACTTTACAAACTAAGCTAAAGTAGTTCAACTACTATACACTTTGTCAAACAACCTTTAACCTGTCAAAATATATAGCTCATAAACCAAGTCAAAGTAGCTCGACCTCTATACATTTTGTCAAACAACTTCAGACTTGTTGAAAGATCAAAACTATTCAAGCACAAACAAGTAGCTTGTCTAAAGTAGCTCGATAAACTGAACTTGTTCGACTACCAACACTTAGTAAAATTTTCAAAAAATTAGGCAAGTTTTTAGGCCTTACTTGCACATATGCCGCTTTAGCTCGTCCCTCTGTCATAGTAGTTCACCCTGTACAAGGGCAGCACTATCATTCCCCTTAGACAAAGTAGTTCGCCTATTGAAAGTATTTCTTCAAGTTAGCTGCATTCCAGGAGTATTGGGCCGAATTGCCTTCTAGGTCTTCAATATCATAAGCACCATTGGGTAACCTGTCCGTGACCCTGTATGGGACCTCCCAAGTTGGTCCAAATACACATGGAGGTGGAGCGAGCTTCTTTCTTAGGACGAGGTTGCCAACTTTGAATTCCCTTTGCTTGACGTGGGAATTGTAATAACGCTCTGGTCTTTGCTTATATGTTGCATTTTTTAGCTCGGTTGTGATTCTTTTTTCTTCGAGCAAGTCCAGTTCGACTGATAAGGTAGAGTTGTTCGCCTCTTCTTCAAAGTTGGTAGTTCTTAAAGTTTTGGTCTTTAGTTTAACTGGGATAACTGCTTCGGTTCCAAATGCTAGTGCAAAAGGTGTTTCTCCGGTGCTAGACTTGAGAGAAACTCTGTAAGCCCACAAGACATTCGGGAGTTCTAAAGACCACTTTCCTTTACTTTCCGTCAATCGTATTTTGAGAACATGTTTGATTATTTTATTGACGGCTTCTACTTGGTCATTCGACTGTGGATGATAGGGGGTCGAATAATGTTTTCTGATGCCCCACTTGTTGCAGAAGTCCCTTAGCTTCTTCCCATCAAACTGAGGACCATTGTCTGTAGCAATTGTTTATGGAGTTCCAAATCGACAGACAATGTTCTTCCAAATGAAGTCAATAATTTTTTCTTGGGTAACTTTAACTAAGGCTTCTACCTCTGCCCACTTGGTATAATAATCTATAGCCATGACGGCAAACCTACGTTCCCCTTTCCAGGTGGGAAAGGTCCAATGATGTCAGTTCCCCATCGTACAAATGGCCAAGGACTGAAAACTAAGACGAGCTCTTGGGCTGGTGTGTGGATGCCTGGGGCAAAGATTTGCATCGATGACAAGCTTTGGCCATCTGGATTGCATCTTTTCATAAGGTCGGCCAATAGTAGCCTTGCCTTATTATTTTGTAGGCTAGAGATTGCCCCCCAATATGATTTCCACATACTCCTACGTGTATGTCCTCCAAAGTAGCTTGCCCCTGCCCCCTAGACAAACACTTGAGAAGTGGGACCGAAAAGCCCCTTTTGTAAAGTTGCTCGCCCACCAGGATATACTTGGCTGCTCGTTTTGTTGTTTTGGCAGCTTCAAAAGGATTGCTTGGCAGTTCACCATCTTTCAAGTATTTGACTAAAGGAGTTCGCCAGTCATCATCATCAAGTAGTTTGCCAATCTGGTTAACCCTGTAATCTGAAGTGGATGGATTGGTCCTTCTGGTGATGATGATGTCTGTCAATTCTGCTGGTCCTTCACTGGTGGCCAGTCTAGCTAGTGCATCAGCTTGTGTGTTCCTCACTCGAGGTACTTGTTGAATGTATACTTGGTCTAGCATTGATATCAGGTGAGCAACTATTTTTTTATACTCCATCATATGTTCATCATTGGCTTTGTATTCACCTCGTACTTGATTTTCAATGAGCTGAGAGTCTCCAAAGATTTGGAGTCGTCTGACTCCAACAACAAGTGATAAATGGAGACCTGCTATGAGGGCCTCGTACTCAGCTTCGTTGTTGGTGGCCATAAACTCAAATCTGACTGTAGAGGTGAATACTTGCCTATCGGGGCTAATGAGGACTACTCCTGCCCCCGAGGCCATGTTTGTAGATGAACCATCCACAAAGAGATGCCATAAGTGATCTAGCTCTCTCGTCGGATCTTGGGGAAAGGTTAGTTTAACTATAAAGTCGATTAATGCCTGACCCTTGATTGCTGTTCGAGGTGTATAAGTCACTCCAAACTGGCTAATCTCTATGGATCATTTGAGTAGGCGGTCTGCGGTGTCTGGTCGGTGTAAGATTTATCTGAGTGGGAAAGTTGTCAGCACTTCGACTTGGTGATCGAAGAAGTACGGTCTTAACTTTCTAACACTTATGACCAATGCATATGCCAGCTTTTCAGTGGGTGAATATTTCACTTTAACTTCATGCAGATCTTGGCTGACATATTAGATAGGCTAATGGAACTTTCCGTCGGCCCAAACCAGAATAGAGTTGATGGCCACCTCCGATGCTGCCAGGTACAAGTATAGTTTTTCCCATGGGATAGGTTTTGACAAGATTTTTACATCTCTCAGGTAGTCCTTGAGCTTTTCGAAAGCACTCTGACAGCTGCTCGTCCACAAGAAGTTGTCTTTTTTAACGACTTCAAAAATGGATGACATTTATCTCCTGATCGGGATATGAACCTATTTAAAGCAGCTAGGCACCCAGTTAGTCTTTGTACCTCTTTCACTAAACGAGGTGGTTGCATATCCACGATGACTTTTACTTTCACAGGGTTAACTTCAATCCACCGTTTACTAACCAGATGGCCCAGAAACTTTCCCGAATGTACCCCGAAGCTGCTTTTCTTCGGGTTTAGCTTCATATTGTATCTTCGGAAAATATCAAAAACCTGGGTGAGATGTTGGAGGTGGTCTTTCTTTCTGGCACTTTTCACGACTATGTCGTCAATGTATACCTCCATCGTCTCTCCAATGTATTCGTCGAACATTGTGTTCACGAGCCTCTGGTAGGTTGCCCCTGCATTGATTAGTCTGAACGACATCCTTTTCCAGTAGAGTAAATTTTTATTTGTGTAGAATGCCATGTCCTCCTGATCATCAGGGTGCATTGGAATCTGGTGGTAGCCAACAAAGGTATCCATAAACGTAAACATTTTGTACCCTGCTGTACTATCCACTAGTTGATCAATGTGCGGAAGTGGAAAGTTGTCTTTGGGATATGCTGCATTCAAGTCGGTGAAGTTTATGCATAGCCTCCAGGTCCCGTTTAGTTTCCACACTAACACCGAATTTTCCACCCATTGAGGACACAACGCTTGCTAGATCAGGTCGTTGTCAAGCAGCTTTTTCACCTCCTCATTGAGTGCTTGATATTTATCGGACCTGTACTTTTATCTTTTTTAATGGACTTGTCTTTGGGCCGGGTTAATATTCAGCCTATGGCAAGCATATTTCAAGTCGATCTCAACCATGTCAGCATGTGACTTAGCGAAGACATCAAGGTTAGCTTTGAGGAACTCAACCATCTGGGTCCTATAAGGCTCTGGGAGCTCTGTAAAGTTCAAGATCGTCACGGTCAGGGTTAACTTTGAGGGCTTCCAGTTCTTCAACTGGAGTAGCTCGCCGTTTTTGTCCCTTCGACCGTGGATCTATGATTGGTCCCTCTGGATTTAGCTCATCCTCAATGTTCATCGGGTCAACTCCCAGGCGAGGGTCGAAATCAACTGTTGGTCTTGGGTTAATGTTGCTCGCCATGGTTGGGTCTTCCAAGCCAACATTCAAAGGTAGCTCGTCAATGGCCATAGATGGTTCCCCCATTGGCAAGAGTAGTTCGCCCTCAGGCAGGAGTAGTTCGCCTGAGGGCTGGAGCTTGACTTGAATACAAAATACTAGTTATACTAGTAGTTACCCCACAAGAATATGGGATCACAGTAGTATGGGCAAGTATAGGAACCAAGTAGTATCGAACCCAAGGGAAGGTATGTATGCGAATAGAGCCCTGAAGATCTACGCGTCGTAGTTAATATGAGTGTGTGTTCGGTTTCAAAAATTATATTAATCTACTCTATATTCTATTACTATTAATGCAAATAATGAAATCAAACAAATAACTAAGGATTTAATCAAATACGAGATGATGATTCTTAGGATAGGAATCCCTACGTATACTAACGGAGCTAGTACGATAACTAAAATAACCGTGATGTGCAAGTATTAATCCTAAGTGTACTAAAACTAGGCAATCAACTTCCCAAATCTAGCACCAAATTGAAAGACTAAAAGCTCAAGAATTAACCTTAATACTTCGTCATATCAACCTACTTCACAACCCACTAAATAAGTTATATGGATTATGCTTAATTAATGAGACCCTTATTTACCCAAGGTGATACGGTCGTCCTCTTTAGATAAACCGGTAAATTATAAACCCCTTCTATAACCCTATCGTTAAGCCTACTCGTTATTAAAGAGTGATAAGATCGTCCTCTCTCTAATAATTTTGGTACTCACTTCCAAGATAATTCTAGGGTTTATTTTAAGAATTCAATTAATTAAGAGAACTATTATCCTAATTATGTACCAACATCCTACTTCTACGAGTTCATCCTACCCCAGGCATGCAAGGGTTCTAGCCTAACATGGTTTTTACGATAACGAAAGCAATTAAACAAGCAACGAACAAAAACATGATTAATCTAGTTGAAAAACTCGAGAACATAAACAAGGGTTTAAGAAAGAATTAAAGTCTAAGAACGAATATCAGTTAACAACTGAATCAAAAGTCTTAAGTACCAAGTGTTTGAAGGAAAGAAGAAAGAAAATCAAAATCAAACTCTAATCTATGAATCTGTAATGTCTAAACCTCGATTACACGTAAAGTATGCTTGCTCAACTCTCCCAGTGTTCTTCTCTCTCTGAATCTATCTCTAATTGTGAAGTTGTTCCTTTAAACGTGCTTGGGATGGGGTATATATAAGCAACGGGTCGATATGGAAGCTTATGGGCCGAACTTAACCTTGAGGGACTCGACCTCCACTTGGTTGAGTGCATAGGACTCGAGCTCTACTTGGTCGAGTGACCACATAGGACTCGAGCTCCTCTTGGTCGAGTCCTTAGGACTCGACCTCTTCACGCTTGAGTGCGCACTCGACCGCTCGAGTCCCTAGGACTCGAGCAAGGCTTGGTCGAGTGCTTTGCTTCTCCAGAAAATCACTAGGGCTCGAGCTCTTGTTACTTGAGTCCTTAGGACTCGAGCTCCAGTGCTTGGGTCCTCCTCCTTCGGGTTAAATTATACTTTTGCTCATTCGGACTAGTACTTCTCGTATCTCTTTCATATCTTCTCATCCGGGAGTCTGTTTTGGCCGATTCAAAGTCCTACGAACTCCATTTTTCGCCCTCTATCCATCTATGAGCATCAAAGAGGAAAATTAGTTAGTTCATGAAAATAATGTTCAATTGACTCTATATACTCATCGAAATCACTCAAAACACGGGCTAAATGAGCTATAAATCATGACAATTTCACGCCTAATCAACCACCCCCCAAACGTACTATATTGCTTGTCCTCAAGAAATGAAATAATAAATCAAGTGAATTTTTTAGGAATGAATTAAAGAATCAAATCATGCAAGTAATTGAGCTCAAGTTTCAAAGATCGATCACTCGTACACACACTCACCCCCTTCATCATACTCATGCAATAACAATAAGAAACGCCAAGATCAAACATGGATGTGCACTCAACGATGTGTTTCACTCCCTCACAATTGTATATCAATATTAATGGACTCACTCAATCAATCTATCACACATATCAGCAGCCATAGGCTTGTAAGCACTCTCAACTTCGACCATACTCTAGAATCCATGCCGAATAAAAAAGAACTTTATCAAGGTTGTAATGTAGGCTCTTTGGACAGGTGGGGTAACTATATGGGATAAGTGACTCAAATGAATGGAGAACAGAAATACCAACTTTAGTACTTCGAGACGAGGAACAAAATACTTCAATTATCTTCATGCAATACACTTTTCAATTCCACTACTCTCAACACTTCAATTTTTTTTTCTAACTCGTTTCACTTTTTCAATCACTTCACTCTTTTTTTCTCTTTCACACATATATGAGCTCATATTTTCTTTTGCTCATTCTCAACTTCATTGTTCTTTCCCACAACTCAAAGCATTATTACACCTTTTCTCATACTCACTCAACCATAAACCATTCTACATTCTCATCTCAACTCAATCCCTTCTCATTCACACTTTTCCTATTCTCCACTAAAATTGGGACAAAAAGAGTTTAGGAATTTGGATAAGTGTTAAAATGTGCTAGCAAATAAATAGGCTAAGGCTCAAACGAACTAACAAGGGATAAATATCATTAGTAAGCTCATTTAGGCTAAGTGACTCAATAAATCAAAGATGGCCTAAAATCACTTTCGACATTTCAAACTAGACACAATCAAGAAGTGAGAGCACACACAAGTTCTAGCATCCTCTACGGTGACGATCCACTCACAAACGAAGAGATCAATATAATGCATTTTAATCTCACAAAGGTTCAAATCTCACAGCTTTCACATCCATTCTAGTCCTAGTGAATTCTTACTTTCACAACACAAATATTCAAGAAGAAAAATTTGTAAGTATACAAGTTCCCTCTCAAATCAACTCTAACTACTGCACTCACACAACTTAGACTCTAACTCAACTCCACAAATCACTAACTCATACTCACACTCAAAGATAGCAATCAACAAGAATAAGAGAATTAATAAGCATGAAATATGTAGTAGCACATCAAAGCAATATCAACTCAAGGAGCATCTCAAGCACAATATATAACCAAATTCAACTCAAAGAGATGGTGTGCGCCTGTGCAATGTAACCATAAAACATATAAAAACTCCACCCCCAAACTTCGACCTTGTGAAGCGGTCTATGTTCGGGGTGGTGGTTACCTCATCCAAATAATTCAGTTTCTCCTAATAACTTGGCACACTCCCTTGTCTCAAGTCAGTCCCTTCAATCTCCACTTCTTGGGCATTCCTTCACCCTCAAGGCAAGTCTACAAAATAAAACTCTCAAGTACGAGGTTAGAACTTACGACTCAAAATAAAAATACTAATAACTAAAAATACTCAGAAGTAAATAAAAATGGGTTGTCTCCCACACTACACTATTTTTAAGGTCCTAATGTCGGACCGAGCTCAAAGGAGCTTATGGGACATGATACTCAAATTTATCTCCCTTATTCTCATAAGAGAAGATGTCTAAGTTTTTCGCTCGATTCCCATCCTCCTTCTTCTCCTCGGGCGGTGGTTTCACCTTCTTATTTTTCACTCTCCACGGAGGTACCCACTTCTTGATTTTTTTCTTCTTAACATCAACTCCTCCTTTTCTCTCCAACTTGGCTAAATCCATACTTTTCAATTCTCCATCATTCAATTCCTCTTTTCCTTTATCCCTATCAAAACAATCAAGATCATAACGCTCGTAGGTTAAATCATCAAGTGAAGGACTATCAAAATCATGAATATAAGAAGGGTAAGGATTAAGAGATGTGTCTTCAACACAAGGGTCAATGACATCAATGGAATGACAGCTCTCATCCTCCTTCGGGTGTTTCATGGCCTCATATAGGAAAATTTTCACCTCTCGATCATCTACCTTTTCCGTGATCTTCCCATTTGCCACATCTAACACCATTCCCGCAGTAGCTAGGAAAGGTCTTCCCAAGATCAAGGGCACGTGCTCATCTTCCTCCATGTCTAGCACCAAAATCGGCTAGAAAAATGTGATCTCCAACTTTCACGAGGACGTTTTCAACTGCACCTTGAGGTCGAGTAATAGACCGATCGGCAAGTTGAAGCGTCATCATTGTCGGTTGAATTTCTCCACCCTCAAACTTCTTAAATAGCGACAATGGCATCAGATTAATGCTCGCTCTAAGATCGCACAACGCTCCCTTCTTGACTCCATTCCCAATATCACATAAGATAGTGAAACTCCCGGGATCTTTCAACTTCGGGGGAAGCGCTTTGTGCACTAATGCACTCACCTCATGGTTCAGCTGCACCAGCTTGGGCTCATCGACTCTCCTCCTCTTAGCTATCAAGTCCTTCAGGAACTTGGCATAATTAGGTATCTGTTCCAAAGCATCATAAAAAGGTATGTTAATATGAAACTTTTTAAAAACATCAAGAAACTTGGTAAATTTTTCATCTAATTTCTTCTTCATGAATGCTGCGGATATGAGACCGGTATCACAGATTTGGGTACCCCCCATTCATCTCGCTCAGTTTCCTTCATGTTCTTCCTTGCTTCTTTTGCCTTTTTCCACTTTGGGACTCTCTCAATCTCCTCAATCTTTTCCTGCTCAAGGTCTTTACCTGTCTGACCATCTTCTATCTCAACTTTCTCAACCCCATCTTTCTTATGTTTTTGACCCTCCATCTCAATCTCCTTATGTATCTCCTCAAGATCAGCAGGCATTTGAGGACCGTCATACTTGGTTCCACTTCTTAGTTGGATCGTCTTGCATTGTTCTTTCGGGTTCCCCCCGGCATAGAAGGATACTTCCCGGGCTCTCTACCCAATGATTTCACGATCTGACTAATCTGATACTCCATAGAAGTGAACTGCCAATTGTTCACTTGCTGAATTCTATTCAGCTCCATATCCATCTTCTGGAGATCTTGATAACGCTGATCATTCTTCTTACTCATCTCCTTCACATCATATATACTTTAGAGAGGATAGGCTCTTACTACATTCCTCCACCTTGTGTAGAATGGCACGTAACATCTCATCAGTGGTAGCACCTCCTTCTCCTCCGGGGAGTTTTGAGCCAGGGTCGACATTTGGAGGTACAGTTATCCCCGCTCTTGGATTGTTGTAGGACAAGTTATCTTCCTCCATTGGTTCTGAGGAGGCTGCTGGCCTCCTTGATACCCCTGAGCATTCCTCCATTGATTCTGAGGAGGCTGTGGACCCGGTGGTACAAACGGTTGACCATAAGTTGGTCGCCCCTGATAATTTCCACCTTGGTAGCCTTTCTGATTATAATTAGGCCCTCCCATATAGTTGACTTCCTCATGTTGGCTTGCTGGGTGGTCCACTTTCTCACTTACTGCAGTATTCCCGCCACTCAGATTCTGCTCAACCTCTAGATTGTTGATCTTATCCATCATTGCCATCAATAGCTTTCTAGTACCCTCACTCTCATCCATCTGATAAGCTCGCTGAAACTCTTGTGCCTCATTCCATTGCCCCGCATTCTTGACAATGTTATCACAATCTCTCTATACCGAGCTGCACCACAATTCAAGAACGCTCTACTAGCACATGCATCAAGGTGGTCTTGATCTGCCTTGCTGGCTCCACAGTAGAAATAAGTCATTATATCACCTTCGTTGTACCCATGCTACGGACACTCAATGAATATATTATAGTATCTCTCCCAAGCCTGACGTAAGTCCTCTCCTGACTTCTGCTTGAAAGATGAGATCTCTAGCCTTGCTTTGATTGTTCTCTGTTAGGATAAAAGTTGTTGGTTTTGATGAGTTAAAACAAACCAAAAGATGTAATAGGACCATCTGGACCTTTTAGCCAGATGAGGAACTAGATTAGGACTTAGTCTAGGGGAACTGCCAGACCAGAAGACTTCACCAGAAAAGTCACCAGAAGACCTACCAGAAGACCCTCCAGAGGACTTCACCAGAGGACTCCACCAGAAGACTTCACCAGATGAGACTGACAGAGGCACAGAACCTTCCCCAGACCAGACGAGTCTGGTGAAACAAAAGATGCTCAGAATCATCTCCTGATTCTTCTGAGTAATCTGTTTCTTAACCAACTCTGGACCAGAAGACACTGAGGTTGCCTGGTGTCTGGCCCTACCTTCTCTGGAGAGAATCAGAGTTAGGCATTGGAAGCACTTGACCGTTGGTGATTTAAATCAAGCCAACAAGATCAGGATTGGAAAGTTTTGAAGTCAAATCAATCCAAGGATCCCACCAACCCAATCAATCAATTAGGGAATTGATTGATTGGAAGCTTCCCTAAATAGAGGATCTGATTAGATTAGCTCTCCAACAGCTAAACCCTAATCACCTCTATAAATACAAGAGTGCAGATTCAAAGAAAGGCTCTAGATTCTCACGCGCAAGAAGTCATATTTCAAGCCTTTGTTTTATCACTCTTAGCACTCTTATTACTCTCATATTTCATATATACTCTTAAAGGAGTAGTTGGATCTCAACCTGTTCATCTCTAAGAAAAGGTTGAAGGCTGTAGACTTTAGATCTAAGCTAGATCTAAAGAGTTTGTAAGAAGGAACTGGTACTTCACAATTCCAGTAAGCAAGTTGGTTGTTGGTTGGTTAGTGAGACCCCTTTTGATCAAAGGGAGAGTGGACGTAGGATATTGAAATCCGAACCACTATAAATCTGGTCCATTTACTGCTTTCTTCAATTTTGTCTTAATTCAATTATTGTGCTCTTATAAAAGATCTTGGTAAATGACATTTTCTTTAAAGCTTCCGCAATTAATCTATCTAGTGGGACCAACATTCTCGACGGAGGGTAGAATTATTCGAGGAACAGACGCTCGAGCTCGACCCATGTGGTTACACCTCCCCTTGGAAGCGTGTTATCGTACCACTCCTTCGCGATTCCAGTTAAAGAGAACTGGAACAACCTGAGCCTCTTGGCATCTTTAGACATACCATTACGGTTGAAAGTTGAGGCAATCATCGGAAAATTCCTCAAGTGAGTATGAGGATTATTCTTTCCGACCTTCCCCTTAAATTGGTTCTCCACTAGCATCTTCTGAAATGTTATTTGCCTCCACTGGTGATAATGCTACACCATCATAATACTGTTGCGGCTGTGCCGCAAACCTTCCTCGAATTGTAATACCAGGATCAGCGTTCCGAGGAACGTGCTGAAGATAACTGGTGGTGGAGGTATATGTGGGATTTGAAGTTGGTTATAAGTAGGGTGTGGAGGGTAGTGTGTTGGATACGGATATGGTGGGTACTGGTAAGGATACGGTGGGTTGTTTTGTGGGTAGACAGGGTGTTGTGGATTTTTGTGGATGACTTGATTCTGGTTTTCAGTGGGATTGCTCGGGGTCTATAGAATTGGGTTTTGGCTGGTGCTCTCCCCATGGTGTGTTTGCTTTTGATTATCGACTCCCTTAGCACATTTAACCCGTCCTACATTCCGTTCATAATCTTTAGCTGCGAGATCCAAATCGCCGCTGAAATTCTTATTTAAATTATCGTCACCACCTCCTGCGGTATTCATCCTTCTCTGGAAGGCTCGATTCCTTCTGGCGATAGTCTCAAGGTCTAACTTTGTACGATCTTCGCTCGTTTCTCACTTTGAGCGTGTTTTCATATACCTGAGTACTCAACAAGAAAGATCAAATGAACCAGACAACAAGTAATAAAACATAAAATAAAAGCACTCACTACTAACTACTAAACTATCTCCAAGTCCTAATCAATGGACATATATCGCCATCCCCGGCAACGGCGCCATTGACTTGAACGCAAAATACTAGTTATACTAGTAGTTACCCACAAGAGTATGGGATCATAGTAGTATTGGCAAGTATATGGACCAAGTAGTATCGAACCCAAGGGAAGGTATGTATGCGAATAGAGCCCTGAAGATCTACGCGTCGTAGTTAATATGAGTGTGTGTTCGGTTTTAAGAATTATATTAATCTACTCTATATTCTATTACAATTAATGAAAATAATGAAATCAAACAAATAACTAAGGATTTAATCAAATACGAGATGGTGATGCTTAGGATAGGAATCCCTACGTATACTAACGGAGCAAGTACGATAACTAAAATAACCGTGATGTGCAAGTATTAATCCTAAGTGTACTAAAACTAGGCAATCAACTTCCCTAATCTAGCACTAGATTGAAAGACTAAAAGCTCAAGAATTAACCTTAATACTTCGTCATATCAACCTACTTCACAACCCACTAAACAAGTTATATGGATTATGCTTAATTAATGAGACCCTTATTTACCCAAGGTGGTACGGTCGTCCTCCCTAGATAAACCGGTAAATTATAAACCCCTTCTATAACCCTATCGTTAAGCCTACTCGTTATTAAAGAGTGATAAGATCGTCCTCTCTCTAATAATTTTGGTACTCACTTCCAAGATAATTCTAGGGTTTATTTTAAGAATTCAATTAATTAAGAGAACCAGCACTAAACATCACGAGTTATCCTAATTATGTACCAACATCCTACTTCTACGAGTTCATCCTACCCCAGGCATGCAAGGGTTCTAGCCTAACATGGTTTTTACGATAACGAAAGCAATTAAACAAGCAATGAACAAAAACATGATTAATCTAGTTGAAAAACTCGAGAACATAAACAAGGGTTTAAGAAAGAATTAAAGTCTAAGAACGAATATCGCTTAACAACTGAATCAAAAGTCTTAAGTACCAAGTGTTTGAAGAAAAGAAGAAAGAAAATCAAAATCAAACTCCAATCTATGAATCCGTAATGTCTAAACCTTGATTACACGTAATGTATACTTGCTCAACTCTCCCGGTGTTCTTCTCTCTCCGAATCTATCTCTAATTGTGAAGTGGTTCCTTTAAATGTGCTTGGGATGGGGAATATATAAGCAACGGGTCGATTTGGAAGCTTATGGGCCGAACTTAACCTTGAGGGACTCGACCTCCACTTGGTCGAGTGCATAGGACTCGAGCTCTACTTGGTCGAGTGCCCACATAGGACTCGAGCTCCTCTTGGTCGAGTCCTTAGGACTCGACCTCTTCACGCTTGAGTGCGCACTCGACCGCTCGAGTCCCTAGGACTCGAGCAAGGCCTGGTCGAGTGCTTTGCTTCTCCAGAATATCACTAGGGCTCGAGCTCTTGTTACTTGAGTCCTTAGGACTCGAGCTCCATTTCTTGAGTCCTCCTCCTTCGGATCAAATGATACTTTTGCTCGTTCGGACTAGTACTTCTTGTATTTCTTTCATATCTTTTCATTCGGTAGTCTGTTTTGGCCGATTCAAAGTCCTACAAACTCCATTTTTCGCCCTCTATCCATCTACGAGCATCAAATAATCAAATAGTTAGTTCTTGAAAATAATGCTCAATTGACTCTATATACTCATCGAAATCACTCAAAATACTGGCACAATGAGCTATAAATCATGACAATTTTACGCCTAATCAGAGCTGTTTGTCAATTTCCATTTGGTCATCCTAAGATTCTAGCATATCGTCAAGGATGGAGGGTTCACCTATAGGATGACTGGTGGATGCTTCCATCATTGACACTCGTCTTTCATTTGATTGTAGTTAAAGGAGACACTCTCAAGCTTTTTTTGGTCTCCCTTCAAAGACCCAGCTCCACTAGATGTGGGGAACTTAATACAGTAGTAGTAGGTTTAAACTACTGCTTTAAATTCATTTAAGAAAGGTCGGCCGAGGAACCCGTTGTAGGTGGATTCTTGGTCTACAACCAAAAACTCCACCATTCTAGTTATTCTCTTTTCGGGATCCTCAGTCGATACAAGTTGCACAGACAACCTAATTATCCCTAACTGGACTGTTACAACATTATCGAAGCCTAAAATTCGGTGATTAGAATCTTCGATGTAGCCTGCATAATCTCCAAGTTGGTCGAGCGTCTTCTTGAAGATGATGTTAGTGTAGGCTCCGGTGTCCACCAGCAGGCAATGTACCTTGGTTCCTATTATTTCGGCATAAATTACGAGGGAATTATTATGGGGAGTCATGATTCTGTCCAGGTCCCTTTCAGTGAAGGTCAACTCCGAAATATGCTGAACTGACGGGTTGACTCCCATCTCTTGCATCTGAGCTACAGTCCATAGCTCAGCCTTCCTCTTTCTGTTGGAAAGTGGAGCCCATCTATCTGAGCAGCCCCCTACAGGCCCTGACGACTCCATCATCAAAATCTCTGCGGGAGGTCCAGCCGCAGTAGCTGGATTAGGTTATCCCCTTTTGTTGCTTCTGAGGGGTTGTTCGTCTTTGTCCTCATCAGAGCTTTGGGGGTTATTCGCCTGAGGCTTCTTTCCAGGCTGCCTCTTGATAAAGTCGGTCAACTTACCCTCCTCGTAGAATCGCTAGAGCTACTTTAGCAAGTCTCTGCACTCACTGGTAAAGTGTCCCACACTCTGGTGGTAGGCACAATACTTGTTTGGGTTCAACTTGCTAGTATCCTAGCGAATCTTCCTTGGTGGGGCAAGCAGTTCCATCTCCTTCACATTATTGTACATCATATCAATTGATACGGTCAGCACCTGGTTAAGCTTGTCCTTCAACTCTGTCCCCTCGTTAAAAGTTTTCATGTTCCTGAGGACCCTGTAGCCGGTTCCGCCAGATTTTTTCGTGTTTTCCTTCTGGTCTACTTTATTGTCTCCCATATCTTTCTGCAGTATTTCAGGTATGGAGACGAAGACTCCCGCCCGATTACGGAACTCGGCATAAGTTTTCGGGCACTTAAGATGTACTTCCTTCCAGAGTTCAGTGCCCTTTTTCAATCCAGCTAGGACAGCCACAATCTTGGTGTTCTCACTTACAGATTCCCCTTCCAGCAGGACCTTGTCGAACTTTATCAAGTACAACCGGTCTGATTCATCATCGGCTTGCTTCAAATCGAATAACCGATGCCTCTGGGATAGGTAAGACCCAGCCATGGAGAAGTGGGATAAGAATTATTTGCCCAGTTGGACAAACGAATGAATGGAAGCCAGCGGCAGAGCCGAAAATCATTTATGTACACGATCCCCTAGGGTTAGGGGAAAGTTCCGACATTGGGTAGCGTCACTTGCTCCCATGGAAATCATGTAGTCGGAATACTTGGTCAGATGCACCCGGGGATCCGTCGTTCCCTCGTATTGTATGCTAGCAGGGAACTGTATTTTCTTCTGAATCGGGGCCTTCAGAATTATCGAAGATAATGGAGAGGAAGGAAGGGTAGTTGCCTCGAAATCCCTTTGCAAGTCCTGCTGGTCTTGCATGCTCTCAATGGCCTTCCTCATTGACACCAGCTCATTGAGGGACCCCTCGTAACTTGGAGGTTGTTCAACAAACAACGGTGCATGAACGTCGGTTCATCGCAGTCCCTCACTTGGAAGGGGATTCTTATGGGCTAGTTTTCGGGGTTCTTCGCCCCATTCGGACCCAGGCAACTAAAAGCCGACCTGGACAATCTCTCATGGACTGATTGACGAGGTGGATTTTGGTCTGGTCGACCTACTTCAACTCTAGGTCGAGCTACTTATCCATGATGGTCAGGTCGACCAAGTCTATCCCGTACGCACTGGCGTGTAGTCCCATGGCTGGCCCCCACTGCCTGACTTGGGGTGGACTCCCCATGGCTGGCAAGCTCGTCGAGCTGCTTTGCCTTGCCCTTTTCTTTCTGGGCTTGGGCACTGTCCGCCTCGTTTGGCCGGTCATCCCATACCTTCTCATGCATGTGAGCTCTTGTTGGGATGTGCCTTGCTCTGACCTGAGAATGACCAGGCTGCCCCTACTGCTTTTGCAATGCTTGAAGCTTTGCTATTGTGCGAGCTAGATCATCTGGATTACGAGCTAGAACTTCTAGCTCTGGAGGCACGGGTTGACTAGCTGCTGGCCTATTATTCTCCACAGGCCGAACTGTTTGAGCTCACCGGCCAGCTAAGGAGCCCCTGGTGGGTGAGGCCCTCCTAGAAAGGTGAGAGTGTTGTGTTTCCTGAGACTAAGGCATCCTTAGCTTGGGTGTTGTATGAATCTTCAAATGTTCAAATCTTCAAATGAAGAACACCAAGAATACTCTTGCTTGAGTTTTCAAAGGAAACCCAAGAACTTCTTCAAATCTTCAAGTTTTAAGCTTGAAATTCTTGCTAATCACACTTAATCGGGGGTTCGGACCCCTCTCTCCAGCGTAAATTTGACAATCGTTTATAATCTCGAGGATTAGTGGTTGTTTATAGTTGCTAATTAAATCATCAAACAATTATGTGTGATTAATCACTACCGTAATTAGTGAATACGATTATTCGGGTTAAGGTACGATTAATACGTGTATTGATGACGTATTTGGCTCATATGTGTGTAAATCGAGGTGCTTTAGTATGTGTAGTCAAAACTTGGATGTATTTATGAATTTGTACTTACTTTTATTCATTAAAAATCAGGTATTTATACAAGTCCTCCAAGTAGGAGGTGGCTTGACCTTTGTTCTCCCATGTGTGCATGTTTGACACATGGGGAGTTGACTATTTGACCTTATCTATGCTAATTTATATCCTGTAAGCTGGATTTGCTTGTATTTAAGAGCAGTTCATCACTGTTGGACTTGTCCTTGAGGAGTCACTAGCTTGATTTTGTTGGCCAACTTATCTTCTGCCGTGGAGCTTTGGCTAGAGTAGCTTGCCAAGGTCTTATTCGTATTCAGATGGCCTTTGCTATGGTGTAGCTCGACTGAACTAAGTAGCTCGCCTAGCTGGAGTAGCTCGCCTAACTATTCCAGCTCGACCTGGCTTGTTTTAGCTTGTTTAAACTTGCCTTTGGTGTGATTTATTTTCTTAAACATGTTCGCCATAATTGCAATGTAGCTCGCCTATCAACAATTTTGTTTACAAATGGAATTGTTAGAGAATTTTCTGCACCTAATACTCCACCTTAAAATGGAGTAGCTGAAAGAAAGAATAAATCCTTAATGGAAATGGTAAGTGGCATGTTTATACATTCAAAGTTACCAATGAGTTATTGGGGCGAGCAAGAAACAAATGAAAATTCTATATGAGTTGTTTACTAGGCTTATACCTGGTATTAGACATCTAAGAGTTTGGGGTTATATTGCGTATGTTTTAGACGCTACATTAAAAAGGCCAAAACTTGGTAGTAAAGTTGTGAAATATGTTTTTATTGGTTTTTCTGCTATGGGTAAAGCATATAAATTTCTTAGACTTCATGATAATATAGTATTTGAGGTTGTACATGCTATATTTTATGAGCACTTGAATATTCGAGATGCTGATAAAATGGAAATAAATAATGACTTGTTTGGTGAACTTGATAATGATGAGCAGGTATCCAAAATGAAATTGTAAATGATGAAAATTTAGAAGAGAAAGAGAATGATGAGATAATCGAATTGATGAGAAGTAATAGACATAGAACTGAAAATAATTTTAGTCGTGATATGTTTACATACATGCAAGGAAGAAAATATCGCCATCGCAAGTAATATCGCAACATTAAATTTACGGAAATATCGATGGATATATCGATATCGCAATTTTTTGAAAAAAACACGGAAACTTTATTAAAATTTTGGAAATTTAACATGAAATTTTAGAGAGTATTATAATATAATATTATACATATGTTTCATTTAAAACCACTATAAAATTATATGTTTAAAGCAAACATATAGATAATAGACTATATAAACATTGTCTAACATAAAGTAATTGACAATATAATACATAATACAATACAAGATATAATGCATAATACAATACAAGATGACGAATATTACATGATACTATACAATTAGTGCCAAAATAATGACCTATGAGATTCAAATACAGAGGATGGAATGTCACCTTTGTCCAAACAATATTGATACCAACTCATCACATTGGGGTAATCCTAGATAAAGTGTACTAGTTGATGACCTTGTAGTTGTTTTTACTAAAGGATATTAGTTGTTTCCACTGAGGGGTACGAAGAACATCAATTATTTAACTAAAGGGTACTAATTAGTTACACTAAAGAATATTAATTGATTACACTAAAAAATATTGCAAAGTGATCCATGTATGAATCAATTTCACCCTACACATGCTCACTTTAATGCTAGGTCAACTTAGAAAAATAATAAACATATAAACACATAAAAAAATAAACATAAAACAATAAACATAAAAAATTACGATATTTTTATATATCTGTGATATTTTGTGATATATCTGCAAGATTTCCCGATTCTCATTCATTTTCGATCTTGCATTCTCTATTAGCATATATTGTAGATTTACTAGCAATACAGGAGAAGATCACTGGAATGAACTAAAATGAGTACTAAGGTACTTAAAGTCAACAAAGAATTATGGTTTTCATTATAAATGCAATTCATTTACACTTGAGTGTTTTAGTGATGCAAATTGGGCATTAGATGCAAATGAATCCAAGTCAACTAGTGGATGGTTACTCAATATTAGAGGTGGGATAGTTTCTTGGGCATCAAAGAAGCAGAATTGTGTTGCTTTATCTTCTATGGAATCTGAGTATAAAGTTTTGTCCTATGTTTGGGAAAGAGCTTGTGTGCTTTAAAAGATTCCAAAGAAAAATTCATTTTATAGAATCTAAAAATGGTCCCACAACTTTGTATTGTGGCAATCAAGCTGTTATTTACAATGCAAAGAATGAGAGAGTATCATATCATAGTAAACGTATTGTTATGAGATACAATCATGTTAGAAGTATGATAAAAAAAAGGGGAAAATCATACTTGAGTATGTCCCAACAAATCAAATGCTTGCGTATTTGTTAACAAAACCTTTATCGGGAGTTAACATTAAAAAGGTCATGCGAGATATGGGACTATACCGATGGAATAAGGTGTCTTGATTGAAACCAACTTCATCCTAAGGTACAAGTAAAAAATTGGCACCTTAACATAGAGTTTAAAAAGACAATTTAATATTAGATACTGACGAAATGCAAATTTGGATACATTTCAAAGTGCATAACTTGGAAATAGTGGGGGTGATATTATTTTGAAAGCTCTATATCTGACCTATGCACTTTTATTACCACAAGAAGTTAAGGTTAGATTCTAAATCCTTAATAGACTTATAGCTTTGTGGGATGCGTTGTGGACATTCATGATAAGTCCACCTATGTAAGTAGATAGGTAAGAGAGGTCGCTTCTAAGGGAATATATCAATAAGATCCTAGAGTACTTGCGAGACCAGGATAAGCACAAATCCCATTATGAATTGGTGCTGCAAAAAATAAAGAAGCAAGAAATCATACTCGACGAGAACTTGATTCCATTGGTTTCATGTTCAACCATAAGTTAAAGGCTTAATCCACTTCATGGCTATTCGTTGTGTAAAGCAAGTTGTATATTTATATAAATATATTAAAGTATTATTAGTTTCATAAATATAATAATTGACCATATGTATATTTATATAAATATACATAAATGAAAGAAATAAAGAATTAAATAAATTAAATATTTATTTAGGGGAAGAGGCAGTAGTTGGTGGCGTGAATTAGGCCTTAACATCTGGACAAATCAATTAAAATGAAAAGGTACGAGGATTCGAAATTAAAAAAATGAATTGTATTCCACAATTCAAATTGAATCGGTGCATGATCGATTCAAATTCGAAGAACTGCCAAAGGTTGTAACTGCTTTTTTTTTTCATAACAGACACACCTTTTCAATTAGATGACTTCGGGTTCTATAAATACTCACTGAGGGCACTAAAAAATTAATAGTCTCTCTTCTCTTGTGATTTATTTTTCTTACTTCTAAATATTTTCAAGTTTTTATTTTTCAAAACACTTGTGATTTTTGTTTCTGAAATTCGTTAGAGTGTAACTATCGAATTTCCGTTAAATATATTTTGTATCTTGGAAGATCAATTCCTTGTGAACCATTTACACCTGAGTGGGAGATATTAATACCTTTAAAGATAGCATCGTTTTTTGTGTGCCTAACCTGTCTTTAAATACATTACCCACATATTATATAACAAAGTCTATGTTGTGCACTTTTTACGAAATTCACACAGGTGTATGAGATCAACACTTAAGTTGCGCCCCGTGATTACTAGCACGGCCAACGACGAGTTGGAAAACTCTTTAAATCGATCATATCAAGTTAAGACAATAAATATTACTCCATCCGTCCCTAAAAAATTATCCTTTGTTTGCACGTGGTTTAATGTGATATGTTGGAGAGTATTACAGGGTTTTCTGAGGTTCGTTTTTTAATAAAAAGATCGTTAATGGAAAGTTTGTTTTGCATACTTTCTATAAACGATCATTTTATTAAAAAGGGACATAAAAAAAACCCCATAATACTCTCCGACATATCTCATTAAACCATGTACAAAAAACAAAACTATTTTTTGGGGACAGAGGTAGTATTATTTTGTCTCATGTAGGGTCAGAGAGAAATGAGAAAAGAGATACATCAAGGACTAAAAATTGCACAAAAGCAAAAAAAAAAAAAAAAATCACATTAGGAGAAACACTAAGGAGTGCAAAAAAAAAAAAAAAATCTAACAACAATAGAGGCACAACAACATATGAAACAACAAAGAACGTACACAGGCAATTTCAAGGTCACCGCTGCCACATACCGTCCCCCCCCCCCCCCCCCCCCCCCCCAATACCCAGCCCAAACAACTCACCCAAGCAATGTCACCCACCAATTAAACGAGAAAAGTCGAGAGAAAAATAACATCGCAATGTCACCGAACTCAGAAGTGATGAGCATAAGTGGAAGAAGGAAAAACAGTGGAAAGGTGCAAAAGAGACAAATAAAAAGAATTGGATGATGTGTATGGAGGGACTCACTGATGAACATAACATCATCTACGAGTGGGCACAAAAAAGCTACTTTTATAAATGACATATAATCATTAAAAAGAAAAAAATTGAACGAACAATTATATCATATTTTTAAATCCACTGACATTTCATATATATAATAAGGTTTAAGTAAATTGTGAAACTTTCGTATTTTTTACCCCTGAAAAATGACACAATGCTGGTTTAATTAGTCCAGTAGGGGATCCAATCCCGTAAATTAATAAATAAATAAAGAAAAAAACTAAATACATAACATATATCATTAAAGTGTATATATGTTTGAAGAGTAGTTCTAGTGTGCACTTGAGTGTATGGTATGCACATGAATTTTGAAAAAAAAAAAAAAAAATACCCCAAGTAGAAATCAATAATACCCAAAGAAGAAATTAGTAATATCCCAAAAAACAAGAAGTAATAAGTAATACTTCAATGCAAAAAAAAATATTACATACACGCGCACATACACACAGTTCGACATGTTAGTGTGTTTAGAAAAAAAAGATCAAAATTGAAGTCAAAAGTGAGCTTAAAATCCAAATGCATGTCATGCAATTGAATACATACTAGAATTTGTGATGTTTTAATTAAAATAGATATATATGTTCCAAATTAATAAACATAAATAATCATTATATGTATTAAATTTCTAGCATGCACTTGAAATTTAAGCTCAATTTTGACTTCAATTTTGTTTCTTTTTTCAAAACACACACAAACACAACGTACTGTTTTTTTTTTTTTTTTTTTTTTTGTAATTGAGGTATTACTGATTACTTCTTAGGGTATTATTGATGTCTTCTTCTGGTATTACTGATAACTTCTTGCGGTATTGTTGATTTTTGCTTGGGATATTTTTTTTTTTTTTTAAATTCAAGTGCATATCATACACTCAAGCACACACTGTAACTACTCTAAATTAATTATATAATCTCAATTCAAATACAATTTAAATGTATAATTTATTTATATATAACTTAATTAAAATAAATAATATATATGTTATTTTTTATATATAATCATAGGTAAAATGAATATGTCTCTTGTGCACCAAATGCATGATATAACTGGGTAAAAAATGACCCACTTTTTATATGGACCGCGCCTATCTATTACCAATATATAATAGAAGTTCGGTCACATGTCTTTCATCATCTAGTGGTTTAGCGGGCGTGCATGTGATTTTAGTATCACTTGGTTGTGAGTTCGGATGACAACATTTTAAGCTCTTTTTTTTTTTCTAATTCTTGCACACCATTCCATTTAAGCAACACTTAATGGATCAATACATAAGGTATGATCCATTTTTTGAATCTATTTATGTTTCAGATTTTTTATTGAGCAACTTTTCTTTATAATATACAATGACATTTTATTTATAATTAATTGCAATTTTCAATGTTAGTTGGGTAAAAATGATCTACATTTCACAGTGTCAAGAAGTGTAACTTTTTAGTGTTGAGGGGATAAACTTTTATGTGTTACATATAATAACTTTTTATTGTTGTATGAAATAATTTTTTTGTTTTAAGTAGGTTAACTTTTGTGTTATATGAAGACCAACTTTTCAGTGTTTAGTAGGAATACTTTTCAATGTTGAGTGGAGTATTTTTTTACCAAACAAATGTATATCAATCTAAAATTATTTGGTAAATAGAGTCCACATTTTTCAATTATAGAAAAGTTAATTTTTCAGTTTTACTTTGGGTAACTTTTCAAATTTATCTTGGGTAACTTTTCTTTGTAATGCACAATTACTTTAGTGTTATATGAAGACCAACTTTATAGTGTTTCGTGGGAATTATATACACATTAATATGATAAAAATGTGCAAACATGATATAATATTTATGAAACACAGTTTACAAAAAAGAAATTCATCTATATCTCTCGATTTCAACCCTACAGTTATTTCTAATTTATTTCTAATTTCTTCAATGGAAGAGCCAATCAATTAAACCCGCCATCATCTTTAATTTCTGCTTCATTCACTAGGCAATTCAGGTTTACCTTCTGCACAAATTCTTCAGCAATTAATATTACCCAAAGAAAGTAGAGAAATTTCCGTCGCATTCATAAAACGATAAGTCGCATAATCAAACAAGTTAAATAAAAAAAAAAATTGAAATCAATTAACCAACTTCTATAATCTCTTACCCTATCCACTGCTTCCATAGTGTTGTCAACAATAGAGAAAAGTTGTGGCTATATTGCATGGGAGGAGAGAGGAAAAAATAAAACAGATTTATTTTTTATATTGAAAAGATAGAGGAAAGTGTGTTATCGTGATAGAGGATTAACGAAAGAAAGATAAAAACAGTTTTGAGGAGCGCTCCACATTGTATTAAAGGATACAAATGTTAAGAATTGGATAGGGGCAAAGCGAGTGCACTTTGTCTTTAACTAAAGAAAGAAAAAACAAAACAACCGAAATACATTTAGCACGTTTATAGAAAATACAAATTTAAAGCACCTAGCATAAGTGGTCGAAAGGCGCCTTCCGCAACTTGCAAGTCGTGCGATCGAGCTCCAGGTGTGCAACAATTTACCTATAATTCTTTTGTAAAGGGAAGTTTTGGTTCGAGATTGTACCTCTATTTTTTAAAATTGATCCTGTTTCTTTAAAATTCAATTATGTTTTTTTACAAGCATTGGTAAAATAAAATTTTCCTTTAAGAATATTTAACCTAAAGTTAATACAGTAGTACAAATTCATTGTTTATGTTCAGTCAATTTCAGGCAATATGTTGTTTCCTTGAGAGGTTGATTGATTTGATGGTAAGTAATAATTTTTATAATAATGGACTTAAAATCACTATTTGATTTTGACAGAATATATGAAAGCAACTATTCTTAAAGCTCAAACTGTATGAACATGTGTATGCTTCGTGAATTGGTGATTCATATTAAATATGGTTTAATGTGGTTTTCAACAAAGTGTAGTTTGTTGCGAGAAACTTATTTCGGCTTTTAACAATTTTGTTCCACGTTCTTTGTTGGTCCATTTTTTTCTTTTCAAATTTGATCATTTTCTTTAATTTTTTTTGGATCAAAGCTATAAATTTTTTAGACTAAAATTACAATGTATACATTATTTTGGAATCAAAATTGCCCTTTTCTTGAAACAAAAAATATCGAATAAAATTACAAGACCAAGAATATCGAAAAAATGACTATTTTTGCTTACCACTTATTCCCAATGGGACAAAAATGCAATTTACCCTTACATTGGGTAATATAATTACGGGCTGATCAATTTTACCAGGTCTTCGGTAAACATAATCAACTTTAACAAACAATAAAATTTGGAGGAAAACAACCAATATCCCTCCTCCTCAAGCAAACAAACGGACTCTAATTAAAAAATATTTTATAATTTAATTTTTTTAAAAAAAATTGAATAAAAAAAAAAAGAATTGCAGGTCTATGCTCTGTTTATTAAAATATTTTTCATGAATATGATAAAAAAAATTCATTTACGTGTTTGATTATGTTATGCAAATTTTTAAGTTTATGGCTTGTTCGTGAATTCAAACGATGGAATCAATTTTGAAATGAATATTTGAATATAAGTATGTATAGGGTGAAATTGGTTTATATATGAATCACTGAAGGGTATTAGTTGTTTTCACTGAAAAGTATTAGTTATTTTTACTGAAGAGTATTACTGGTTTACACTGAAGAGTCTTAGTTCATTTTCACTGAACAACTAAGGCTCTTTAGTGTAAATCAGTAATATTCTTCAGTAAATACAACTAATACTCCTCAATGAAAACAACTAATACCCTTTAGTGATTCATGTATAAACCAGTTTCACTCTATACTTTGTCTTTGAATGAATATTACTTGTTTGGAACATGTTTGAGAAAAAAAATTCATTCAAATATTTGACTCGAGTACTCATATACTTTTTAGCAATCCAATATGAATTTCAAATCAAATATATATAAATCATATTTCTTACTCGAAAAATATTATATTCGAAATAATTTTATAAATACGAATTTAAAATAGTGGTATAAATATTCGACTTAATTCGATTCGAGTAGAAGAATTGTCAAAAATATCAACAATTAGCTTTTGTTACTATTTAAATTATTATTTTAAATACAAATACACAATACTAATATTGAAATATAAAGTACCCATTTTTTTTAACTAAAAATCAAAATTGGAGCGGTTCGAACCAAATGGCTAACCTACTCCACAATCGCACGTGTGACGATGATGGCTAATCTCTCATCCCTCTCTCCCTCTCTCTTTCTCAAATAAATAAATAAATAAATAAATAAATAAAAAATTTCTGAGAAAGTATTAATTGGATCAAATGTAGTCAGGCCTTTTTAATAGCCTAATATTCTTCTCGGGATTGGTGGAAAAGACTTCCACTTCCTTCTATAAATACACCCCTTTCATCTCGCCCTAACACCCACTCTTTCTCTATCATCTTCTTTTTCATTTTTCTGAAATCAAATATTTAGGGCTCATCTTTCCATTTCCAAACTGGCCCTTCTCTTATTCTTCCACAGCTTTCTTGAACTGCGAACTGTACATCACCGTATACATCCAAACCGGAGGTGATGCAATCATTTGCGGTTCAATAAAGCTGTGGGAAGATACGGCGAGGCCCATCCACTATTCAGTTTAATTTGCAAACTGCATGGTATCTCTATTAATTACTTAATCTTGTTCTCTTTGTTTACAATTCTGTCTTTTTGTTCGAAATTAAACTAGATCTGATCTGATGAGCATGACATTTTCTGATCTTGAATTTGGTATTTTAAAATTTATATATGTGATACCAGTTACCAGTTTTCCCTCAACCACACAGGAAGGATAAGAGAAGATTATTAGTCCTATTCTGTTTTCCAGTAATACCCAGAATTTGTTTATTTGTCCCATCTCTAGATCTATACTTTTTTTATTTTTGAATTTTCAATCCCAAGATTGAATTAATTTCTGAAGGCTTCACATTAATATAATCATAATTGCATTTTTATAATTTATGTCATCACTAAATAATTTTCACAGAATACCAAAAATTTGTTTCTGAGCTTTCTCCTCTCCCTAGATCTATTTTTTTTTTTTTTAATTTTCTGATAATTAATAATTCAAGTTGAATTTTCTGAAAGCTTCATAATTGCATTTTATAATTTATGTCATCACTAAATAAGTTTCACCTAGATCCATGTATATATTTTGTTTTGAATTTTCTGATAATTAATTCAAGTTGAATTTTCTGACATTAATTATTCATTCATAATTGCGTTTATGTGTATGACTAATAATAAGTTTGATATATCAATAATTTAATGGGCAGAAATGTGGATGGACCACATATGTTGCATTGCCTTTCTAATATACAACCAATTCAAGAAGACATGTTGATGGATTTGGTGAAGCATGTTTCTGAAAAGGGGTGTGTTTTTGGGATGATATATTTTACCACTGTGATTTCACCTCGGGAAAGAAGGGGAGAAAACTAAGTCAAAATATTTGCTCAACAAAACCAAACAAACTTCAAGAAAATCAGGTTCAAATGCCCCCTCCACCCCACATTGGTAAAAGACATTCTTGTAGCAAAAAATACAACAATTTTGTTTTGTCTTGTTAGGGATTTGTAATCCTCAACATCAGATCCTAATATTTGTATTTTCTCAACACTGCCTTACTATTTCTTTTTATTTAATTCAAAAACAACATGGCAACTGATTGGCCCAAATTCAATGCACAATATTAGATTAATTGCTCATGATGATATTCTTATTGCTGGAACCAATATTAATTTGTGATTATACAAATTCTTGTATGAGTCCAATTTCAAATTAATTTTGATTTGGATTTTAACAAGTCAAAATTGATTTGAAATTGTACTTAAAATTCAAGTACAGAAGAATCCCTCTTGTGATTAATGTTAATGATAATATTTTTATTGGAACCAATACACTACAAAAAAGATGGAGTTTAGCGACGGGAATTTTGCGACGGCAAGAATATCCGTCGCAAATTACTATCATTTGCGACGGATTTTTGTAAGTCGTCGCAAAAAATGAAAATTTGCGACGACTTAGGAAGTCCGTCGCAAATGATAGTAATTTGCGACGGATAAGCCGTCGCAAAATCTAGGGCCCACCAACTTGGTCTTGAACCGGCTACATTTGCGACGGAAAGGTCGTCGCAAATTTCAATTTTGAGTTTGCGACGGTGAATTCCGTCACAAAACATACCCGTTTAAAGGTGACCGTTCGGGAAGCGACCCGTTTGACTGATTTGCGACGGAAGAAGCCGTCGCAAGTTTAAACTTTGTAATTGCGACGGACGAAAGCCGTCGCAATGCTTACATTTATATTCGCGACCTCTCGGGAAACGGCCCATTGACTGATTTGCGACGGAATGTCCGTCGCAAATTCGAGTTGTTTTACGCGTCTTATCGGGAAACGGTGCGTTGACTGATTTGCGACGGCTTTTCCGTCGCAAATCAGTAAGAAACGGCGTCGTTTTGCGTTTGACGGGCAAAATTTGCGACGGACAGGCGTTCGTCGCAAATTTTTTTCCACTTATTTATACAGGCCCGCCGCGTTGCAGACGGAGAAAGAGAGAAAAGAAGAAGAAGAAGAGGAAAAAGAGAGGAAAAGGAAGGAGAAGTCGGGTGCCGTCGCTGTAGAGCCAATCCGTCCCCACCGAGTTCTCGTTTCGTCATCTTCTACAAATAAATCGTAAGTTTTATTCATTTTTACCGTTTAAAATTTAATTTTAAAGAATGTTTAGAGAATTGATTTTAGTTGAGAATTGATTTTAGTTGAATTGTTTGAATTATATTAGTAATGAATTGATTTTAGTTGAATTAGTTGATCGAATTTTAATTTAAAGCATTTTTAAATTTTTGTTAATTAAGTTTAGAATTGAATTAGTTGAATTGTTTGAATTATATTAGAAATGAATTGATTTTAGTTGAATTAGTTGATCGAATTTAATTAGTTGATTGAATTTTAATTTAATTTTAAAGCATAATTAATTTTTGTTAAGTTTAGAATTGAATTAGTTGAATTGTTTGAATTATATTAGAAATGAATTGATTTTAGTTGAATTAGTTGATCTAATTTAATTAGTAGATCGAATTTTAATTTAATTTTAAAGCATGTTTAATTTTTGTTAAGTTTATAATTGAATTAGTTGAATTGTTTGAATTATATTAGAAATAAATTGATTTTAGTTGAATTAGTTGATCTAATTTAATTAGTAGATCGAATTTTAATTTAATTTTAAAGCATGTTTAATTTTTGTTAAGTTTATAATTGAATTAGTTGAATTTATAATTATTACAGATGAACCCAGGTCAAGATAATTTTCTCAGTGTCATCATAGTCGACAACAAGTAAGTATTTTTTAATGAATTATGTATACTTTTAATTATATATATATTAATATAATTAACTTGATTTTTTAATTTTGTTGTCACAGACTGCTTCCAGCCCATGAGACTAGCTTAATCGTCTCACAAATCATTAGGATGAGACAATTTGAGTATGGTGCCCACTCGTGGAGTCAAGTGTCCGAGCAAAAGAGGATGAAGTACTTTGATGACTTCAAGGTATAAAAAATTTATTTATTATGATTTTAATTTAACTTTTAATTTTTTAATTTATTCGTTAATATTCTATTTTTAATTTATTTGCAGAGGCAGTGCGTTTGGGACCCTGCCAACGATAGTATTATGTACCAATTGTTTTGTGCGAAAGCGCAAGAACGGTACAAAGATATTATCTACGGCCTGAAGAAGCGGTGGGAGCGTGGGGATCGGGTGGAGTTGGGTCGAGCACCAGACGGACGATCGATATGGGATGGTTTGGTGGATCACTGGAACAGTGAACCATCATTCTGAAGAAGATCATGAAGGGAGAGAGATAGAGAGAGAGAGAGAGGGGAGAGGGAGAGAAGAGAGAGAGAAGAGAGAGTCAGTTTGAACAATTTATTTATGTTTTTTGAACAATTTATTTATGTTTTTCGAACAATTTTTGGTAAAGACATTCCCGGTTACAAGGTTTCCGCCATTATTACAGAGATAATGAGGGATAATTTAGAGTAGAACGCAATGAAGTTCAAACTCGTCTCGTCGCAGCGGAAGCAGTACTACTTGGATGGGTTTTGGGTATATATATGCAAATATTTATAAACAATTAGTTGGTTAAAAATATTTGCATATATATACTCGAAACTCATCCAAGTAGTACTGCTTCCCCTGCGACGAGACGAGTTTGAACTTCATTGCGTTCTCCTCTAGATTATCCCTCAATATCTCTGTAATAATGACGGAAACCTTGTGACCGGGAATGATGCTACAAATAGTATTTCAACAAAGATATTACTAATTCAGTGTTAATTAACTAATTACTTGTAGCAAACATATACATGATCTTAGATGAATTAATTTGGTGAATTTTGAAAAAAAAAATGAGTCAATTTGGATACATATACAATTAATTGCGTACAAATGAACGAATTATAAATTTAAGCGGGAGTCGAAATAAATAATTTTACCAAAATAATAAAACTTAAATGGCCCCAATATTTATAAAAACAAGTTAGAAACGAAAATGAATTAATTTGGTGAATTGTAGAAAAAAAATGAGTCAATTTGGATACATATACAATTAATTGCGTACAAATGAACGAATTATAAATTTAAGCGGGAGTCGAAATAAATAGTTTTACAGAAATAATAAAAATTAAATGGCCCCAATATTTATAAAAACAAGTTAGAAACGAAAATGAATTAATTTGGTGAATTGTAGAAAAAAAATGAGTCAATTTGGATACATATACAATTAATTGCGTACAAATGAACGAATTATAAATTTAAGCGGGAGTCGAAATAAATAGTTTTACAGAAATAATAAAAATTAAATGGCCCCAATATTTATAAAAACAAGTTAGAAACGAAAATGAATTAATTTGGTGAATTGTAGAAAAAAAATGAGTCAATTTGGATACATATACAATTAATTGCGTACAAATGAACGAATTATAAATTTAAGCGGGAGTCGAAATAAATAGTTTTACAGAAATAATAAAAATTAAATGGCCCCAATATTTATAAAAACAAGTTAGAAACGAAAATGAATTAATTTGGTGAATTGTAGAAAAAAAATGAGTCAATTTGGATACATATACAATTAATTGCGTACAAATGAACGAATTATAAATTTAAGCGGGAGTCGAAATAAATAGTTTTACAGAAATAATAAAAATTAAATGGCCCCAATATTTATAAAAACAAGTTAGAAACGAAAATGAATTAATTTGGTGAATTGTAGAAAAAAAAATGAGTCAATTTGGATACATATACAATTAATTGCGTACAAATGAACGAATTATAAATTTAAGCGGGAGTCGAAATAAATAATTTTACAAAATAAAAAAAATAGTTGGGCAAAATATTTTAATAAACAACTTAGAAACGAAAAGAAATTAATTTGGTGAATTATAAAAAAAATGACTTAATTTGAATACATATACAATTAATTGAAAAAAAATAAACGAAAGTAGCTTGTGCCCTAGTGGCGCGCGCCCTCTCCTCTTGCACAAAAGGTCCCGTGTTCGATTCCCCTTGGACACAAAAAATAGATTAATTGTTCCAGGCCTAATAAGACTAATATAGAAGGTGAGCTGCATATAACAAGGAATGGGCCGGTTGGCCCAGTGGTCCGCGCCCGCCCCGGCCTCGGGTGCCCGGGCTCGAACCACGCGAGCCACTTTTTTTTTTGTATAGGCTCGGTAATTTGCGACGGCCATATTCCGTCGCAAATATTTAATTTTGCGACGGAAAACAGCCCGTCGCAAATTATAACACAAAAAAGTATAAAAAATATATAAAAACATTTGCGACGGAATTTAGCCGTCGCAAATGTTGTTGACCCGATCGGGTCTGACCCGAAAAGTTTGCGACGGACAACTGTCCGTCGCAAATTCTGTGTGACCCGGCCGGATCTGACCCGCCGATTTTGCGACGGATTTGTCCGTCGTTAATTTGCGACGGATGGCTGAATCCGTCGCAAAAATTTGCTACGGCTGTTTTAGGTACGGATATGTGTCCGTCGCAGATCCCGTCGCAAAACACTGTTTGCGACGGATTTTCCGTCGCTAATTCCGTCGCAAAACAATGTTTTTTTTGTAGTGATATTTGTATAAGTACGACGTATCACTGTTTGTATGTTAAGATTTAGTACTTTATATAAATGTTAAAATGTGACATTTCATATCCTAAAAGGTTAGTATGATCAATTTGAAGAAGAGATGACTCTAAAAGTAATTTTTGAATGATAGTTTTTACTTTCGTTTTTTTGACTTGCTTTCTATATACTTTTATCTCACAAAAATAGACCATTTATATATTTAAGATATCATTAAATTTTTATTACTTTACAAGATTAGTGTCTAGTTATTAGTAACTGATCGCATAGGACCTATATTGGAAAACAAAATAAAAATTTATATTCCAATTATAATAACTTCTGTAAGTTCTCAATTTTTGTAAAAAAATTACTATAAGACTATTTATGTGGGATGAAGAGAGTATTCTTGTTTTGATATATATATTTATAATAATAATATACTTATGTGCTATTTTTCTATTTGAGTAAGAAAAGTATTACCAACTCCTCCAATCAATATTCTTTATTGCATGTGCAGCCTTCTTCCTTTTGCTTTAATAGTATCCAAAATTTGTAGTAATATTTCTTTTAGGTGCTTTTTGCTTGAAAATTGTTTATATATATCCAGTAAGTTTTTTTCTCTTTTTTCCTATTTGAATTGTTTCAGGTGAATCTGAATTTGGATATTAATTATCAAGTGACAATTATATATGTTAAACCAAACCACTAATTGGCTTGCATTTGATCAAGTCAAAAAAGCATGCATTAATATGGGTGATGTGCAACCCATTTCTGCTTTTGCTATAAAGAAGAGTTAAAGGGGTTCATCTACCTTTGCTTTCTGTCCATTTATATATGGTTGGAAAAATCACTTAAAAGTAGCAACTAACAGACAGCAAAAAGTTGTGATGATTTGATCCTGGGCAATCTTGGCACTGATATGCCTGTCTTTGATTAATTATTTAATTAACAAAAGCTTTAAAATTAATATAATGCATAACCCTCTTCCTGTGTCTTGATACAATGCATGCCTGCAAAATCAAGAATCTGAATAAACTGGAAAATGACAACAATTCTCTAAATCAAGTACTCCCTTCCAAATTCTCTAAATTAAATACTTCTTACATCCCAAAACTACTTTCTTAATAGGAGAGGACATTGTTTTTTAAGAAAATAAAATTTAGTGCGTATGAGATTGAATAAATGAAGAGGATTTTTGACTTTGAGAATGTGGATTTTTTTTTTTTTTTGAGTGTGATAGTACTAGGATTTAAAAAAAAAAAAAAGGATACAATATTTAGAATCGTACAATTTTATTACACGTAACTGTATATAACACAAGATATAAATTTGTATTCTAAATTCTCTATATTTGAGTAGTGATTCTTCGTGCTTCATTATAATTGTACTATTTGGATTGAAAACTAAGGGGGCGCTTGGTTACCAATTCTTCAATGGTAATGAGAATGCAAATTGATTTACATCTATGCCCTCACAATAAAAATGATATGTTAGGGGAAGAAGTGTTCCAATGGTGACTTCATTGCTAGTGTCATGCCCCAATTTTGAAATAGAAGTGGACAACAAATGGTTGTTGGTGGAGGAATAGTGGAGTGATTGAGGAGGATGATTGTAGGAGGAAAATATGGTAATAAAAATGGAGTAGTAATTACCTTATTTAGGAGGAGATGTAGTAATTTTGTTCTCATGAACTATGCTAATTACACTAATTTTTAATCTCATTCTCATTACCATTGAAGAGTTGTTAACCAAGCGCCCCGTAACTACTAATTACACACACAAAAAAGAACTAAATATATATAACTTTGGTACAACACTAGATATATAACGTTAAATCCAGTTGACATGAACTAATTAAAAATGTTGATACAATACCCAGTAATTTGCTATACATTTGTGTATCTTGTAGGATTGTTTGCAGTTAGCAATATGATGAGGACTCCAAAATACTTGTCCAATTGAGTATTTTTAGGTGGCAAAATATTATATAAAAATAGTTCATGAAACAGTTTTAAAATATCAAATATTTAATCAGGAGTATAAATTTTTTTATCAAAAGTATCATTAATTTGAGTTCAATACAACAATTACAATATATATCCAGATTAATGATACTCTTAATCATATATTCAATATTTTAAAATAATTTTATGATAAACTTATCATAAACCATTTTTATATAAAACTTACTCTTGTTAATCAGTAACATAACAATTATTGAACGTTTTAGTAAAAGAGACACTGGAAATGAAGACATTATACAAAGCTTAATAAGTTATGAACAAAATTTATAAAATCAGCTTGTTGGAGTAATTTTCTTAAATATATGATGATGAATGTTTTCAACAAATAACGTATCACTCATTAGAAAACAATATAATATAAAACTATAGATAATTTCATGCGGAAAACATAATTGATAATTTGTTTATCTATAAAAAAAATGTTATAATAGAGAAACTCTCCTGTAACCGTTAACCATTCTTTTAAAAAAAAAAAAATTAATGAAAAGCGCATTAGTAAGCACTAGTGATCTTTTTACCCGTGCTTCGCACGGATAGAATTAGTTACAACTTTTTAACAATGATAATATCTTATCTTTAATTATAAAACTTAAAATAACTTTTTTTAATAAATTTTTTTATCATAAACCTTTTTTTTTATCCCAGATTAAATATACTTCGAATGAAATTTGTTATGTTCTCGATTAAATATTTAATAACTTAAAACAATTTCTTGATTAAATTAAGATGAACTATTTTCTTATATAAACCATAACTGACATAGAACATAAATTGAACGTAACAAATTAATATTTTAATAGATGTGTTTGCTAATATGCATTGTCCAATAACATGATACCATATATAAAAAAATTCAGCATATAATTAAAATATTTTAAACATCAAACTACAAAAGAGACTAATTTTTTTATAAATACTCCATCCGCCCCTTTTTAATTGTATCATTTTTATCCAAAACGACGTCCTTTTTTTAATAGTCAATCCATTAATATAAATCAATATGTTACCTACTTTTTCTAACAATGCCTCTAATAAATGACAAAGATAATTATCATTTTGTAATAAATAGAAGTATAAGTAACAAAGGATGGTAGGAGTAACTATTTCTTACAAGAAAATAGGGGAGTAAGTCTTGTCTGAGACTGTCTAATCCCATGAGACAACGGGATGAGGTATAAATTAGTTGTTGATATATTAACATTTTGTTATGAGTGAATGTTAATTTGTATTGTCTCGTGCCATAAGACGGTCCCATATAATTTTTTGCAAAAAGTAAACACAAAAATAAATTACATTAATATTAATTTATGACATTGAATAATTATTTAATAATTTCACATATGCATTCGGTAACACACGTGTACGTTTAACAATAAATATGGAAGAAGATTCATGATTTATTGTCTCCCACATTCAAAGTTCTGAATTAATCCAAATTATTTAATTATTAAAGGTGGATGAATTTTTTACTCCTCTATACTGTAAGTGGAAGCAAACCATAATTTTTGGTCCATTATTACTCTGCATATCAACTCCACTTTTACTATGCATATCATAACCCAGCTAAACCAGTAAGCAATTAAAAAAGTCATTGACAACCACAACCAAATTAAGGTCACCGCCTGAAATTCCACCATCTAAAAAAAATTCATCAGATTTCGAAAGCCATTGAAATGAGAATTACAATTCGATAGTTATTTATGAAATTTAAGGTATATTTCAGACATTTAAATTGTTTTATATTTTTGTTCTTCAAAATTTATTCAAATCCTCATCATTTTTAGGTTAGACCCAAAAAGAGAACCAGCCGTCGACTGGTGAAACATCGATTAATTACGAAAGGATTACAAAGTCATCGGTCCAATTTCATCCAAAATTTTGTTTGCATGTCTAATTCCAGGTGATTTAGATCGTTTAATTATTTGATTTACGAAATATAGATTTCATTTTAATCCTAAATTAATTTTAATACTTTAAAAACCTTAACATTTTTTCCCAGATGCATAATAAATCAATCGGATAAATAATGAAACCGATCAAGATTCGAAGAAACTTACTGAAGTATGAAAGATTCACAATTATTCTGTTTAATTGTTCAGTGTACTTTTGCTGCATGTCGAAGATAAGGTAATCTGACCACTCCCAGAAGCCAAATGTTGTTAATTTATTGGTAACACATGAATTTTCCAAAGGTAAGCATAGTCTTGATTTAATCTAATTTCAATTTTAGTTAATTAACACCTTAAACATTCATATCCGTGGCAGAGTGGACAAATTCGAAACGCATGACGAATTTCAAACAGATTGGTAACATTTATTTTTCTAGGACACGAACAAACACTAAAACATACTATGAAGGTACAAAATTCTTTGCATTTTAATCTGATTTAGTAATCTCTCAATTATTAATTTGAAATGAAAAAATGGAATATTTGGTAATAATATATTACCATAAAACAATGATCGACATATAAAAAAGGATCGTTAACAAAGCACTATAACACTCATAGGAGATAATGACATTCAGGTAATTGTATATTATTATTTTTTCTTTTGATAAATCATGATGGTAGTAAGCATATATTTAAAAAGTAATTTTATAGTATTTCTTGTATGAGATGTATTATCAGTAGCCGGTATTAAACACGGCAATCTATAAAAACAAACAATAATATTATTATTCATAAACGATTGACACTATAAAATAAGTTATAATAATCATATCAATCCAGAAGCATTAATTCAGAAACAACATGACCTTATTGAATCATCCTCAAAAGATAAAAAAATAAAAATATGGAAAGTATCATTTTCTTCATTGAGCTCATTGTATAAATAAACTTTATCAGATATTTTTAAAGAAACACTCAAAGCCACAGATCTCCAATTGTCTCACAAACGCATAAAAACAGAATGCCCACAATGACATTCTATGAAATGATGATCATAACGAACATTAAAAATTTCTCCATTGATTACGTTCTTCAACTGAATAGTAAGACTAATAGATTAAAAAACACTATCTGCATTCCTTGGAAAAATCCTGGAATATAAAGAATAATATGTTGAAATCAGAAATATACACAATTTTTAAAAAATATGTATATAAACTTTGTATAAAATAAATATTCACTAAAAAATAAGATATAAAATATAATAAATACCTATCAAACAATACATAAACTCAGATTGATTGCAATCTACAAAAACTTGAGAATGATAATTTTTAGGAAAGCTAACTGAAAAAGATCAATATTGTGCTATTTAAAATATAAAAGAATATTAAGCAAAAAATACACGTAAAAAATATAAAATTACCATGATTAACATTCCGAGACCATGTAGTAACCTCGTAATCATTGTCTAAAAAAACCCACATAAAATATTTAAAAACCATCATATAACAAAGTTAAATATTTAACTCTATCATAACAATGGAATTCATCATGCCAATTTTTTTTTTTTACTTTCAACTGAAGCCCATTGTCCTCACTGTGTATGTGCTCACATACTGGTTTCAAAATTTAGTTCTAAAAAGGAAACACTTCGAAAGCGTATTTACATATAATTAAAACTCGAAATAATTACTACTAATTTTACTCCATTCATTTCAGATTAATTTTCAATCAAATAAAAAAAATGAAACTTGTAGTGGTTTATATAATAACATGAATAAAATGAAACAAAGTCAACTACGGATTGTGAATAAAGATTTGGACGATCAAAACCAACCAATTGTTAAAAAAAGTCAATTATATCTACATAAGTTAAAGGAATGATAAAAATTAGATGATAACCAATGATAATATCAACATACTATAGTATATTCTAAAGAAATTGGGAGTAGAGATGAATACTAAGATGGAGATAATAGAGTGAATGAAAAGATCACACAATTAGTGGAATACAATAGATAAATGTGTATGAGTAGAGTATTAAGGGTGGACAAAGTATTATATGAAAATAGTTCATGATAAGTTTATCATGAAACAATTTTAAAGTATCAAATATTTAATTAGGTGTATCAATAATCTCATCGGGAGTATCATTAATCTGGTCAGTGATATTATATTGTAATTGTTTTAAATTTTCTTGAATTCAGATTAATGTTACTTCTGATGAATTTTTTGATACTCCTGGTCAAATATTCGATACTTTAGAACAATTTCATGATAAACTTACCATGAACCATTTTCATATAAAACCTACTCTTGAGGGTGATGTTGTATAAAGATTTATTATTAAATTAATAAAATTGGTTGGAGTGAGTGTAAAAAGTAATGACATTTTATGTAAATATATATGTGAATATAAAGTTAAGTATATAGATTTCCATTTATAGAGTGTGCAAAGTGTTTAGGGGCGGAAGAAAAAGGAAAGTGTACAAAGTGTTTGAGGACGGAGGAAGCATGAAATTATGTAAACATTAAAAGATGACTCAACTTTAACCTTTCTTCACAAAAGAACAATGCACCATAATATTGACAATTATGAGTATGATCTTCATCCCAATAATCGGTATCTACAAAAAATTATTTTGTTAAAGTAAATTTAAAATTATTAGATTATATCTTAGAAAGGTGAAGAGCTATAATTTAAGAACTATCCTTATTCTGACTCATCAACTACGTATTGGATCTTGACTAGATGCGATTTTACTAACTTCTACTAGTCGCTTACCCGCAAGCGGACAGGTTCACTGTAGTAAGAGTAAGTATAATGACCAAGTATTATCGAACCCACGGGATAGTGTATATGCGAATAGATCCCTGAAGATCCACGCGTCGTAGCTAATATGAGTGAAATGTTTTTGGAAAAATAAATTAAAGACTGAAATAAACTAAGTAAACTTAAATACTAAAGAAAGCAAATTAACTACGGGTTGTGTTCTAATGAGAGATGGTGATGCTCAGGATAGGAATCCCTACGTATACTAACGGAGCGGGTACATTATCAAAATAACTGTGACACACAAGAATTAACCTAAGTCTAAGAATGCAAGGTGAAAGCTCAAGATTCTAAACCCTAATATTTTACCCTAACACTCGACTTTACTAATCCACTAATAAGTTAATGGATTGTGCTCAATTAATGAGACCCTAATCTAACTAAGGTGATGCGGTCGTCCTCCTTCGCTAAACCGGTAGATGAATTAACCTTTCCTAAACCTTCTCGTTAAGACTACTAATTGTTATTGAGTGATGCGGTCGTCCTCTCTCTAACACTTTCGTACTAAATTCAAAGTTATAGTTCAGATTAATTATAAGAATTCATTAACCAAGAGAATTAAAATCTAACGTCACGAGTTACTCTAATTACGTACCCACATCCTACTTCTACGAGTTCATCCTACCCTAAGCATGCAAGGGTTTTAGCCGGACATGGTTTTAACAAAAATAAAAGCAATAGAAGAAACAACGAACATAAACATAATGAATTGAACGAAGAAAATAAGAAACATGAACTAGGGTTTTAAAAGAAAATAATTCTAAGAACTGAAATTTAATTAACTAAAACGACGTTCAAAGCATTTAAAGTAATCAAGCTAATGAAAAGAAACTAAGAAACGAAAAGAAACTAAGAATTCGTATGAAAAACCTCAACAACGTAAAAGTAAAGCTTGCTCGTTCTTCTCCTCTTCCTCTCTCTAAAAACTAAGTCTAAAGTGATTTCTAAAAGTCCGGGTATCCTTCAAAACGTGTTTGGAAGAGGTATATATAGGCACCGGGTCGAAACGGGAGTTAATGGGCCGAAAAAATGCATCCGGAGGCCAAAATATGGAAGTGCTCGAGCAAAAACACGCTCGAGCGGCCCCATTCGAGCATATAGGTCGAATGAAACAGGTGCTCGAGCGCTCCCGCTCGAGCTGGTCGAGCGGCGAAACTTTTCTGCCATTTTTCGGTCATTCGAGCAACACGCTCGAGCGCTGGCGCTCGAGCTGCTCGAGCGGTCTTCGGCTGCTGTACACTTGTTCGTAAAATCTTCATATCTCCTCAATCGGGAGTCCGTTTTGGCCGATTCAAAGTCCTACGAACTCCTATTTTCGCCCTCTATCCATCTATGAAAACCAAAGAGACAAATTACTGATTTTATAAAAATGAAACTCATTTGACTCCAAACACTAATCGAAAACACTCAAAACATGAGTAAATCGGGCACCAAAACATAACAATTTCACGCCTAATCAGATCTCTTAATTTTATTTTGTCAATCTCGATATCCTCACCAGCCAAATCAGTAACATGCGATGAATAATTGTATAATGATGATTATTGGCTAATGTCACCCCGGTGATTATATTACTTTTTAGAAGAAATTATTTGTCAATTGCAAATTCAATTTACATATTGTATTTAAGAGGGAAAAAAGTATAATCAACAGTTCATAGTCATAATTTTTTATGCTAATCAATTGCTTGTATTGATAATTATTTATATATTTAAATTAAAACAATATCATTAGTGATTTCGTCGAGAGGTTGATTTGAAACGTCTTTTATACTCGATGCAGATACCTCTTTCAAAATATATAATACAATTTTCTTCCTGATGTAGAATTTTTTTCATCGTTTATGAGTCGTAGTTTTCTAAGATAATGAATGGCGCCATGCCTAGACCAAAGTGTACTTTGGCTAAATCGAGTTAGATGAGACACCAAGTAAGACACCACCCATAATTTTTCATGCCTTAAACCACCATGAGATCATTATAAATGGAGGTCAAACATATTTAAATATCAATCCATGGTTTGGACAAAATAAAAATAATTATAAATTACTAAGAAAATGAAGTAGACTAAATATCTAATAATCGAAATAAAGTAATAATCAATGTAGATATCATAACATCAAAGTTTAAGCAAGTCATCACCCATCCCCGTCCACCATATCCTCTATAAGTTTTGTGCATGTAATAAAAAAAATCTCCATTTAACTAAAATCATAGTAAAAAAATTAAAGCATTAGAAATTAAATTACTAATCATAATATCATAGTCAAACCATGTTTATAGCTCATCTTTCACTTATATTACATCATTAATTGTGAGTTTTTTAAAAAAATAACTAAAATCTCCACGGATTATATGAGAGAAGTGGTTAACTCAAGATTAAAGAAGGAATAAAAAAATAGAACGTACGATAAACTAATCTGCTTCTAATCTAAATTAAGTGGATATTATAAAAGAATATGATAAAAGAGAGGCACATCTAAAACCTAATAAGAGAAGAAAATTTCTTAATGACATTATAATTGCACCTGTTGACATCGACACCTCTTTCCCAGTTATAACTTTAAAAAAATATAGTTGACAAATTAAGAATAATAATTTTAAAAGTTGCGAATTGACGTCAAACCAGTCCGAATCAACTCAAATTGAGCCAGACTTGGGCTGGAATTCAAGGTGAAATTGGACTAATTGACCGGTTTAGCCTCACTTTGCTACTTTTATAAGTTAAAGTGCTTGAATTGTTAGCTAAAAAATTAGAGTCCTCATTTTGTAACTTACCTAACTTACACTTCTCAAAGATTTTTTTTACCCAAAAACATATTCAAGTTCTCTTTTATCCTTGCAATTTTGATTGTTCCATTTTTTTTTTTTTTACCAAACTCAAGTTGTAACTTATATTTAATATGATTAGTGTATACTATGTGCATATATAATATTATTATTAATTGTTTACAAAAATATATGATTGTAAAATTATATTGCATAAATAAAAATAAAAAAAGACATATCATCTAAACTTAGTTTGTAAGGTGTGGATATATTATACCGCTATTCACACCCCATACAATACTATACATACCCCATAATTTTTATTTTATTTTTAATAAAATACTTATGTGTAAAATGACAATTTTATCTTTGTATAGATAGTAATAAAATCGATCAACTGAAATTCAAAACAAAAAATTGAAAAGTATAGATTGATTCTTCAATGAGAAAAAAATTGCTTTGATCCTTTGACGAAGCTGAACCTCCATCTTAATTAAAAAAAAAAATTGTTTGAGTTTTGAAGTTTTACCTTCAATTGATTTCTTAAGTTTTTTATTTCAAAAACTTTTTTCATTTATGATTGTTCCAAGAGTGAAATCTCTATCAGCAGTTCATGTGGGATTTACGGTAGCTATTTTTAATTTATGAATTTTTCATTCGTCAATGTCATCATGTTATTTCTTCACATTATGAGTGATTCAAGCCTCTATAGTAGCTATTTTACACACAACAAACTTCAGCATTCGAAGTTGATCCTTTGATAAATTCAGTGTATTTCATAGTTTTTTTTTCAGATGTGGTTTTCGGTGCCACGTAAACCGCTCATTCATAAGGCTTGTTTTGAATAATCCAGATTTATGTGCAATCTGTCTAGACGTGTTTTTACCTTCCTAGATTCCGACAATTGCTTAGAAATAAATATTCAATAAAACAATGATTTCTAACCAGTTAAACTCCTCTACACATTGAAAGAAAAAAAATAATTATACATTAATTATATTTATGCATTGATTAAAAGTGTTTATTAGTTAGGAATATAATTGTCTCGTTAATTAGAAATTTTAAATCATTCCCAAAAATCCTTAATAAAAAAAATATTAAAATACACTTTGATGCATTAAATTTGAAAAATGAATAACTAAATGTGTTTGTATCTTAAGTGTAACATATTTTCAAAATGATTAAAAATTATACATCAATTGGAATTTAAAATTCACTCGTTATAAATTCATTTGTCTCAATGTGTACTAAAGATTCAATATATTTATGCAAAGCACAGAGAGAGATAATATCATATGTCGCTATATAACTTTTGTCGACTCCAATTTCAATTTTATATATATATTTTTTAATTTTGATCTTTTGGTCCTTTTAATGTGAATTTTATCCTCTTTTTTATGTCTATTTATAGTCCTATATGTTATTGTATTTTTAATATAAGGAAAAACTAAATATGGGTGTAAATTTTAAACTCAAAATACAAAGACGTCTAAAGTTAAAAATAAGCTACAAAGGGGTTTTCAAACTAAAGAGAAAAAAAGTGTGAGAACTAATTTGGGATGATGGGAGTAATATTTAGCCAAAGACATAGTTTAAAATGAACAGTTAAAAGTATGCAAAAAGACATGTAATAAAATTTTAATTAGTAGATCTTGTGTGAGACTGTATCATGCCATGAGACGGTAGGATGTAGTATAAATTGCGCACGACACATTAATAATTTGATATGAGTGGGTGTTAATTTGTCTTGTCTCATACCATGAGTCACACAAGTTTTTTTTTTTCTTATCAAATTTAATTTACAAAATATGAAATCATTTTTTCCACTTCAGGCAAAATAAAATTTAATTTTCAATGTGAGTCATGTGACACAGATATTAACTCACATTGCTCAACCTGCTAAATATACATGTTACAAATTAATATCTTGATACTAATGTTTAACACTTCTAACACTATGATTAATGGGTGTTAGTCAATGCTATTAATATATACGGAGTATATACTAAAAAAAATTATGAATCTCACATATCACACTAAGGTAATATTTACCCAACATTCATTAAAAAGATTGAGAATTAGTTGTGTGCATTTTTAAAAACCACTTACTAATAAGATGTGTAGCTTTTCAATAAAAGCAGATGTAACTTTTTTTTTTTAAAATACACTTGGGTTGTATGGTGCACCTGATGCACAAGAGATTTACTCAGATATTAAAAGTAAAATATTTTATATTTTTTCAAATTCACAATTCAACAACCATGTTTATTAAAAAAAAAAATTAAAATCTTGAGTCCACATATCATATTTAGGTTGAGAAACTCTCTTATGCACTTGGTACATGATGCACTCACTCAATAGTTGAGATTGTTTATACTGAAAATAAGTTTTCAGTGTAAATTTTTCAGTATAATCTAACAAAATATTTCAATATAGCCAGCCTACATTTTTTAGTATAAACAACAACTGTTGAATGAGTGCACCATGCACCTGTTAATTAGTCATTTACTTACCAATGTACAAACCCCAGACCCCTTTACCCTCCTAAATATATTTTTACCTTTAACAAAATTTGGAATTGATTTTTATGATGAATAATAAATTATATTCCAAATTTAAATTGATTAGTATTAAATTGTTATAATTCTGATTGCATTATTTTAGGAAATAAATGATGCGTGCATGGTTTTAGGAATACTAATTTGAGTGTTTCATATTATACAATGATTATTATTTTTTATTTCATGCTATAAAATATTTTTTTTAATGAAAATTGAGTAATATGACCAATATTTTTATATTTAAATTATTATAATTTTTTTGCATATCCAACTCACCATAAAATGTCTTGATTACCGTACCAATTCATTTTTAAAAGTTTCTCATTGATTGTGATGGTTGGCAAATGAATAATCCCTTTAATTTTGAGAAATTATATGTAAAACATAAAAATTTATACCTATTTTAATATGCTAAATATATTAAGTAATATTACAATTACCTTTAATAAGCAATTTCCTCTTAAAGGATTTCACCCAATATGAAGTTTCAATAAACATATATCTAGAATATATGTCACTATTTAAGAACCAGTCAACAATTAATAAAAATGAAGTAAAAATTGAGCATAGATTGAGTGATTTAAATTGATAATAAATTTAGTTATGGTCAAATACATTATGTGGAAATTAAACCAATTTGTAATTAAATATACAAATGAAGCATCAATTTAAATCACGCTCAAATTAATATTCTTATGTATTAATTAATTGGATTGCAGAAAATCACATCTAAAAAATTATATGAATAAAGGATTTGCATATGTCAATAACCTTTTTGCAAATTCATTAAATTAAGTACATAAACAAAAGGTTAATTGCAAATAAAATCATAACCTTTTCACAAATTGCAATTTAATTTAAACTTTTAAATTCTTGCAAACAAAACCTCAACTTAACATTTAGCTGCAATTTTAACCAAAATGTAGATTTCAATCAACCCGTAAATAACCCTAAATTATGTGTTGTCACCCGAATAAATTTAAACATATTAACCCTATTAATTATTCATTATCAGGTAAGTGAAACATCATTTTCGGACATTAAAAAATTTATTTGTTAGTTCGAATTGCAAACAAATGTTAAGTTGAGGTTTTGTTTGCCAAAATTCAAAAGTTTAGATTAGATTTCAATTTGCGAAAATGTTGTGATTTATTTTGCAATTAACCCTAAACAAAAACTAAATTTTGTTAACCAAATAATTAGATTGCTACCACAATGACAAATTTTTATTGATTATCTGTAAAATGAACAAATAAGAAAGAAAATAATATTAAGTGCTCGATTTTTATAAAAAGTATACCTTAATTTCCTTGGATGTTAATGTAAAATTATTTAATTTCTTAAATGTTAATGATATATTAATTAATTAGTTTCTTCTTTTATATATTAGTTTTGATCTATATATTACTTAAATTCGAAACAATATAAATATTTGATATTTGATTGTTGTTAATTTGTTATCAATATATATATATATATATATAATATTTGGTAGTTATATTTATAAAAAAATTAATATTAATTCATAAAATTTGGGGAGAAGACATTTATGTGGTTTGGGAGAAAAAAAATGGATGAATACACACGTGCAGACTTAATTTTTACTTTAGTAACATAAAAAAAATCTTATATAATTTATGGTTAGAATATATATTTTAATTAATTAGTTATCAAAGCCAGAATTTATGGCACGTTATCTAAGATAGGCAGGCCATTATGTAATAAACTCTAAATTGCATTTTTTATATCAAATCCATAATATATTTTTAATTTATTTGTGTTGAATTATCTTTTGAATTTTTTTATCGAATTATTTGTAGATGTAATTCGTAGTCCATTATGTAAGATAAGCATTACTCGCGCGGTTGATCATATAACTACGGGATACACAAAATTTACAGAAAGTGATTAAATATAAACTTGAAATATAACCATATAAGGGACGAAAACGATAAATAAGATATGATGATTGAACGGTTAATGTAAAAAAAGATGAATGTTGCAATGATTAATGTAATTTAAAATTAAACTTAGAATATAATAAGAATGTTAAATAAAAGAATATAGCACTCGTGCACTAAAAAATCTTCAAATTTCAAGGTTGTATATAGGTGCGTGAAAAATTCTTGAAAATCCCTAATAAATATTGAAATTCTTCGTACTTCAAGTGGCCGAGAAAGTCTGACGGATGTGTGAAGATCGGGTCGGAAACTGATCCATGGAAGATCACGATGAATACGGCGGCCACCATGTCCGTGTCGTAAAAAATTTCAGTGGAGGTCATGACGCGTGAGGCATCACCATATCAAAAAATATACGGGTGATCATTATTATTTGTTGGAGGATGGAGATGAAGACATGTAAACTACTTATGGCCTTATGAAGAGATTGAGGTTGTAATTTGAGAAGAATGCAAGACTGAATGAGAAGATGAGATGAGTTGTGAATGGTGATGAAATGTGATTAAATAGAAAGATGAAGAATAAATGCACCCTAAATTGCAGCAATTTTTCTATCAAATATGAGAATGTGAGGATAAATACATAGTCAAACATACCATAAAATTAACAAAATAAATTGAATGGCCAAGATTTAATATAAAAAATGATCTAACGGCCTAAATTGTTTGGCGCCTAAACTATCTAAGGAAATTATTTTGCTATTATATATTTATGATTAGCAAGATTCGAATTTGATTCGAGTATCATGATTCGAATTCAAGCCCAAATTAATAGTATCTTTTTATTCAAAAGATATTAATATTCAAAAACGAAAATCATAGTTTTCGCGAATATTCAATTAAATATATTTATTTATAATTTAATAAGCAGTTAATAATATGCTTTATAAATTTAATGAATAATTAATTGTATATATTTTTTAATTAATTAATAATCATTAATATATTACTTGATATTATTTTATTTCTGGATAGTTTAGGAAAATAAATAGGATTTTTTTTAAATATATATATTTTTATAAAAAATATAATAAAGTTTAGACAAAGTATAGATTGAAACTAGTTTATACATAAATCATTGAAGGGTATTAGTTATTTTCATTGAAGAGTATTAGTTGTATTTACTGAAGAGTATTACTGATTTACACTAAAGAGTCTTAGTTGTTCGGTGAAAATGAACTAAGACTCTTCAGTGTAAACTAGTAATACTCTTCAGTAAAAACAACTAATATTTTTCAGTGAAAACAACTAATACCATTTGGTGATTCATATATAAACCAATTTCACTCTATACATAATCTAAAGTTTAAATTTCAAAATCGAATAATTCGAATACACTTTCCAATAAAAGAACGAATCAAATTTAAAATGAACGCATTCCAATATTTTATCAAACTGAATCAAAATTGCAATATTACTTATCTTTTAGTCTTCTGTATCATTCAACCCACATAATTTGTTTTGGACAAAGTATAGAGTGAAACTGGTTTATACGTGAATCACTAAAGGTTATTAGTTATTTTTATTGAAGAATATTAGTTATATTTACTGAAGAATATTACTGATTTACACTAAAGAGTCTTAGTTGTTCAGTGAAAATAAACTAAGACTCTTCAGTGTAAACCAATAATACTCTTCAATAAAAATAACTAATATTCTCCAATAAAAACATTTAATATCTTTCAGTGATTCATATATAAATCAATTTCACCCTATACATACTCTTTGTTTTGATTGAACAGGTAAAGTTGGAGAAAAATAGTTTTTTGGTCCCGCAACTTGTCTAGTGTCCAATTTTGGTCCCAAAAATATTAACTTTTTAATTTTGGTCCCATAACTTATTGAATCGTCCAAATTTGGTCCCAAATGGGACCAAAATTGGACAATTCAATAAGTTACGGGACCAAAATTGAATAATTAAAATTTTTGGGACCAAAATTGGACACCAAACAAGTTAGGGACAAAAAATTATTTTTTCGTATTCATTATTTTTTTTTCTTTTCTCACCTTATATATATATATATATATATATATATATATATATATATATATATATACATACACACACATACACATATATCAAACACTATTTAATTAATTATACTCTAAAATAATCTTTGTAATAATCATGTATATATTATTGGTGGAGACGAGATCACGATAGCAATTTGGAATTATTTTACGAAGATATGGAGAATCAAAATTTATATGAAAATTATTAATTTATTATTTTATTTACTCTATCGCAATTTAAATTCTTAGTTAGTAATTAAAATTTAATTATTAGTATTTTATGGGAGCTTTGTAATTCATCTTAAATAATAATTATTGGAATTGAAAAATAATGGGTTTTTATTTTTCATGTTTTATAGATGTTTTTCAAATATTTGTATTTATATTCATGAAAAATAAATCCATTGATATATATATATATATATATATATATATATATATATACATACGCACACATACACATATACCAAACACTATTTAACTAATTGTACTCTAAAATAATCTTTGTAATAATCATGTATATATTATTGGTAGAGACGAGATCACGATAGCAATTTGGAATTATTTTACGAAGATATAGAGAATCAAAATTTATATGAAAATTATTAATTTATTATTTTATTTACTCTATCGCAATTTAAATTCTTAGTTAGTAATTAAATTTTCATTATTAGTATTTTATGGGAGCTTTGTAATTCATCTTAAATAATAATTATTGGAATTGAAAAATAATGGGTTTTTATTTTTCATGTTTTATAGATGTTTTTCAAATATTTGTATTTATACTCATGAAAAATAAATCCATTGATGTATATATATATATAAAAGGTGAGAAAAGAAAAAAAATTAATGAATACGAAAAAATAATTTTTGTCCCTAACTTGTTTAGTGTCCAATTTTGGTCCCAAAAAATTTAATTATTCAATTTTGGTCCCAAAAATTTTAATTATTCAATTTTGGTTCCGTAACTTATTGAATTGTCCAATTTTGGTCCCATTTGGGACCAAATTTGGACGATTCAATAAGTTATGGGACCAAAATTGAAAAGTTAATATTTTTGGGACCAAAATTGGACACTAGACAAGTTGCGGGACCAAAAAACTATTTATCTCGGTAAAGTTGTAATCTAACTATATGAATTAAAAATCATTTTAAAATCAATCTCGTAACTCTAGGTTTTTTGCAAAATTAAAGTCCCAAAATATTTATGTGATTTTATTTTGGGTTCTAAAACCAAGATGGATTTTGAAATTTTAAATCAGTTCTTAAACAAAGACAATATAATACTCCATACTTGATTTCTCAACTTTGTATATATAATTACTAGAAATTAAGAGTAGAAAGAAGTAACACAAAATAACATATAAAATCAATTTTATTGAAATGGAGACAGCAAAGCAATATTGAAACTCTCTTTTTATAAATCACTAGATTTTGACAAAAAAATAAAATAATAAATAATCTAATTTCAATTGGTTGTATCAATAAAACTTAGAGGGGTGTATTCAATTGGGATTCTATTGGATTTTTTTGGATTTTAAAAAGTATGTGGATTTAGAAAATTTATAGACTCCATGCAGAGTTTGACTGATTTTTTTTATTGATTTACTTGGATTTTCATAGACTTTACAGGATTGTGGAATACATTTTTTTTTATGATTTACATGGATTTTTATAGACTCCGGCCCTGGAACCATTGATGCAAAATATATATGGAACACCTTTACATATAAAAAAAAAGTTATCCAATTTATTTAGAAAAAAAAAAAAAGCATTTTTATTTCATCTTCGTTTCCATCACCGTTATACCTCGCCCTCATTAGAAGTCTCAGGTTATTAGAAAATATTTTGGAGAATAAAATTTATTTATATTTTTTTAAGAGTAGACTTGACAACGGGGTGGGTAATCCCCAGAGCAAACAGGGACGGGGAATTTTTTGGCCCCGTAGGCGAGGACCGGGATAGTATTCTCAGCCCGGGGGATCCCCGTCTCGTTCCCCGTGGGGAGCTACATTATTTTTTATATAATTAATATATTTATATATAATTTTAATGTTAAAGTAATTTACAAATAAATATATCATAGTTTCCTACTCAATTAACTATTTATTAAAAATTACATTTTTTTATTTAATATTATGTTATTAGTTTCAAATTATATTATTTTCATTTTATTATATATGTTAATTAAAAATATTAGAATTAGAGGTTCTTCAAATTGTTTAAATTAGTTTTTTTTAACACCAACTTAAAGTAATTGTTGTGTATGATTAAATTTTTTAATTTAAATATGTTTTTATATTTTAAAAATGAGATAAAAAAATAATTAGGCGGGGAACGGGGAATTCCCGTGAGACGGGGATCTCTGGCGAGACAAGGATACCCACTACTACAAATTCGAACTTAGATAGTTGTACTTAGATAGCTATTATAAAAATCGCTTTCCAAGAACCCACTTGGAGAGCGGTTATGTAAAGTAATTTATTAAAAAAAAAAATCCTAAGATAGCGGTTTATAACCGCTTTCTAAGATTTAACCTTAGAAAGCGGTTATAAACCGCTATGTAAGTACTAAATTGCAAGATAGCGGTTCGAAACCGCTATCTAAGATCTAACTAGTATAGCGGTTCAAAACCGCTATCCAAGTGACCACTAGGATAGCGGTTAAGAACCGCTCTCTAAGTAAAGACTTGCATAGCGGTTAAGAACCGCTCTCTAAGTGTTTGACCCAATTTAAATGTCCAAATCCCTAATTTAGTCAGCCAGCACCGATCTCCTTCCTCCCTCCTCTCTCCCACCCGCGACAGCACGCCACCGTACTCTAGCCTTGCGCCGATTGTAGCCCTGCGGCGCCCTGCCCTCCGCGCCTCGCCACGCCGTCCCAGGCCGCACGCCTCTTCCGACGTGGCCCCAGTCCGCGCACCTCCGCCGCCGCCTCTCCGCGGCCGCCGTAGCCCGCCGCCTCCAGGTAATACTCCAATTTATCTGTTAATTTCATGAATTTATACTATAGTTAGTTAGTGTTAATTTCATGAATATATATATATACTAATTAGTGTTAGTTTATTTATATATATACTAGTTAATTAGTGTTAATTTCATGAATATATATATATATACTAATTAGTGTTAGTTTATTTATATACTAATTTATTTGATTAATATATATAATTAGGTATATATAGAAATTGTTAATTTATATACTAATTAATTTGATGAATATATATACTAGTTAATTTATTTATATACTAATTTATTTATATACTAGTTAATTAGGTAATTAGTGTTTGTTTATTTAAATTCTAATTTATTTGATGAATATATAATATAATTAGATATATATAGAAATTGTTAATTTATATACTAATTAATTTGATGATTATATACTAGTTAATTTATTTATATACTAATTTATTTATATACTAGTTAATTAGTTAATTAGTGTTTGTTTATTTATATACTAATTTATTTGATGAATATATAATATAATTAGGTATATATAGAAATTGTTAATTTAATTTATATTTGATGAATATATTTGATTCTAAGCTCTTGATGTCGGTAATTAATTTATATATGCATCTCATGTTGTATGATTGTGAATGAGGATGATAATGGAAATTTAAATGAATAATAATTATTAGTGATATAATTTGCCTTCCATTAATTGAGGTGGTGAATTAATTAAAATGGTTTTTGGGCCCAAAATTATTGAAATTGTGTGATTGCGTAATTTGATTCACTCTAGTTATGCATGACTAAACAGTAGAAAAGAGATACTAACCACGATATGATTTAAATTGCCTTGTGATAATTACATTAAAGCTAACTTATTATTAGCATTCAACTCATAATAAGATTGTTATCATGTCCTTGTTAGGGTTAGAATTCTTAATTGAAGGCTTTATGATTAATTTTAGATGGAATTGTTAGAATGCATGTTAGAATTTTAGCATGCCTAGCTAGAGGTTATAAAATTTTACAAAATAGTAGTAGTTGTAAATAGAGTTGGATTGCTAATTATATATAGACTCAACTCGTGTGCTTTTCGATTAATGTATATATATAGGCATCTCTAGTTTTATATGGATCGGAAGTGGGTTCGAGCAGATAGATTATCAAAGGAGTATAGGAATGGGGTGGAAGAGTTTTGTAATCATGCAATTAGACACTGCACCGACCATTGATACATTTTATGTCCGTGTTGGAAATGTATGAATGGAAAAACTGTTAGTGGTCGAGAAAGTTTGTTAGACCACTTGATGTGTCACGATATTGATAAAACATATACCGTTTGGACATTTCATGGTGAGAGAAGAGATGGATGTAGCTCAAGCAACATAAGAACTGACTTTAGGTTTGAAGATACAGTGGTTGAGGATAGTATTGGAGATGTACCGAATGTTGATACATCGAGTGGGGATGACACAAATCTGCGAGATCACCCTTATATGTCAGAGAAATTAAGGGATGACGCTGGATTATCCCTTTGGCTCGGGTGTAAGAAGGCAACAAAAGTGTCAGCTGTGTTGATATTGTTCAACCTAAAAGCAGCACACCAGTTGACCGATGCGTGCTTCTCAAGCATGTTGGAAGCAGTTAGTGGTCTATTGCCCGATGGAAATGTACTGCCTACGAAAGCATATGAGGCTAAGCAAATGCTTAAGTCCATTGGGTTAACACATCAGAAAATTCATGCTTGCCCGGGTGATTGTATCTTGTTTCGGAAGGAGTATGAAGACCTCAATGAATGTCCCAAGTGTGGGAAGAAGAGATATCTGAAAAATAAATCTCCAGCGAAGGTGATGTGGTACTTTTCGATAATACCAAGATTCAGAAGAATGTATAGTAGCGATGTGGATGCCAGAAATTTGACTTGGCATCATGATTATAGGATCAAGGATGGAATGCTAAGACACCCTGCTAATTCACCCCAGTGGAAGACATTCGATGCCAGACATCCAGAATTTGGGAACGAACCACGACATTTGCGTCTTGTACTCTCAACTGACGGAATGAATCTGTTTGGTATGCAAAGTACCAACCACAGTACTTGGCAAATGATTATGATAGTTTATAATCTTTCACAGGACTTGTGCATGAAGCGCACTTACATGATGTTGTCTATATTGATATCAGGATCCAAACAACCTGGTAACGACATAGATGTATATCTGGCTCCTTTGATAGAGGACTTGAAGCTCCTGTGGGATGAGGGTGTCGATGTGTATGATGCTTATAGAAAGGAGAATTTCAAGTTGAAGGTCATGTTGTTTGGAACTATCAATGACTTCCCCGCTTATGGGAATGTATCTGGATATAGTGTGAAGGGGGCCGATGCATGTCCTTGGTGCACCACGAACACAGATCACATTCGTTTATGTCATTGTAGGAAGACTGTTTATATGGGGCATAGAAGGTGGTTGGAGCCAACACATGAGTACAGAAGAATGACTTATGCATTCGATAGCACAATCGAGGAACGTGGAGCACCACGTTTATTGTCAGGTACAGATGTATTGAACGAGATGAAGAATGTCAACACACAATACGGAAAACACTTTGCAAAGAGTCTCCCAACTAGAGGCTGGAAAAAGGAATCAATTTTCTTTCAATTGCCCTATTGGAAAGAGTTGTATGTTAGACACTTCATTGATCTAATGCACGTTGAGAAGAATGTTTGTGCTAGTTTGCTCAATAATCTGCTAGCTGATAACAAGTCCAAGGATGGTTACAATGCAAGAATGGATATGGTTGATATGGGTATAAGAGCAGAATTGGCACATGTGTGTGAAGAAGGTAAACCACCGAAATTACCTCCTGCTGCACACACCTTGTCCAAGAGTGAGAGAAAAGTGTTTCTTCAAACACTAAAGGATGTGAAAGTACCAGAGGGTTATTCGTCCAACATACAGAGACTTGTTTCAGATGATGGCGTGAAATTGACGAATCTGAAATCGCATGACTATCATGTCATTATGGAGAATTTCTTGCCCATTGCAATACGTTCTATCTTGCCTGAAAATGTGCGCATAACCATAACAAAGCTTTGTTGGTTCTTCAAGGCAATGAGTAGCAAGGTCATTGATCCTAAAAAATTGCTTGGTTTTCAGAGACAGATTGTGGGGACATTATGTGAGCTTGAAATGTATTTCCCTCCATCATTTTTTGATATAATGGTTCACCTAACTGTTCATTTGGTACACGAGACAAGAATGTGTGGTCCTGCTCGTATGCGATGGATGTATGGTGTAGAGAGATACATGAAAGTGCTGAAAGGGTATGTGATGAATATGTTCAGGCCGGAGAGATGCATTGCAGAATGATATTTAGTAGAAGAAGCAGTTGAGTACTGGTCTGAATTTATTCCAAATATTGATGCAATTGGACTTCCAAGTACCCGATACACTAATAGGATGGATGGTGAAGGAATTACCAGTGGTCAACCAGTATGTGTTAGTATGGAGGAGCTAACACGGATGCACTTGTGCATACTTCACAACACGGTCGATGTGCTTCCTTTTATTGACCTGCACATGCAAGCACTGTCTGAGTCCTTTCCCACCAGAGATAGATCATGGATTGAAGCTGAGCATAATCGGACGTTTGTTGACTGGTTCAATGGTTATGTTGCAAATATGTTGTCACAGAATAAAGAATCAGTGAAAGAAAGAGTTAAGTGGCTATCCAGATTGCCTGATAGGCATGTGTATTCATACAAGTGTTATCTTATCAAAGGATACACTTTTTATACCAGGGATCATGATGCCGCAAGTACAATGCAGAATAGTGGGGTGTCTATTACTGCAACTGCATGGAATGAGTCGATTACCACATACTTTGGACAGATTGTCAATATTTAGGAACTCGACTATGTTGGTCACCGAGAACCAATCTTCGATTGTAGTTGGGTGAGGATCCCAAATGGGGTCCAAGTTGAATGTTCTGGGTTTGTACGCGTCGATTTGAAGAATGTGGGATACAGAGACGACTCTTACATAATGGCCAGTCAAGCTCAACAAATTTTCTATGTCCCCGACCTAGTGAACAAGAAATGGTCAATTGTGCTTCTGTCAAAAAAATTTAACCATAGTTACCAGATCAACGACCAAGTCGATGAAGATATTGACATGATTGATGATCCTTTTCAGAACTTCACACATTCTGTACCCTCTTTTGATGATCTTGCAAATCCACGTCCATACCAGAGAAATCTTAGAAACGAGGATGAATATAACAATCCGGATCTCGTTAACATTCATGGTCATGAACAAGAAAAGTCAACCAAAAAACGAAAAAGAAAAACCAGTGCTAAAAAGAAATGTACGACTTTATTAAATGTTGTTTTTTCTACTTTATTAAATGTTGTTTCTGTTTATTTATTTAATATATTTTTTTCTGTTTCACAGGATCATGGATCAACCGCCCTATGATGGAGATGATGGAGATTATGGGGGTGATGGAGATTATGGGGGTTATTTTCCCTATGATAGAGATGATGGGGATGATGGGGATGATAGAGATGAGGGAGATCATGATGACTTGGGACAGGATAACACTGATGCTCACACCTCTTGTAGCTCTAGAGAGAAGAGCAAGAGGGGTATAGTCACGATGACTTCATTGAAGAAAGACCGTAGCAAAGGAAAATTACTGAAGGTAATTAATTTTATTACATCTGAACAGTTTAATTTTTATTATTTTTAATAATTGTTTGTTGAGCTAACGATATCATTGAATTGCAGTTATCATTCAATGAGTATGGGCAGCCGATTGGACCTGAGAGTGCGAAGTTGGCGCACTACATTGGATCTGCAGTCAGGAGAGTGGTCCATATTGTGCTGTCATGCAGTGACTGGCATAAGCCTGAAATGAGTCCTTACAAGGAAGCGTTATGGGATGAGCTCGTGGTATGTAAATTAATTATATGCATATTTTCATTATTGCATGACTTATATTTATGTATAAGCTTGTGAAATTTCTAAATATTCATAAAATATTTTATATGTGTATGCAGCAAACATTCTCCGGCCTTGATCACACAAGGAAGCATCAAATACTTATGCAAGCTGGGAATCCGGCCAAAAAAATTCGGTCTTTTCTGAGGAGAAATTCACGAGACTCGAAGACTGGTCAGTACTCGCCTAAGCCGCCTAAGGACTATGAGGAATCCCATATGGTGGCCCCATATTGGCAGGAATTCGTGCGTAGATCTATGCTTGATGATTTCAAGGTAACCTTGATCAATGTCATTTAATCTATTCCTATTAATGCACAATTTTTTAAGTGTTTATTGTATTTATATTACACTGTATGAAAAAAGTAATAGAAATAGCGTACAAGCTAAGAATATGGAGGCGCGATATCGTGGATCTTCCAAAAGTTATGCACGTATTAGGGAAGATTTGTTGAGCTAAAAATACTAACTTTTAATTTTTTTCATGATCATTCACTCTTAATATATATTCACTTTTAATAATTTGGGGACATATTTATCATTATCGTAGAAAGAAGAAAAAAGGAAAGCTGGAGAGAGTGTGCCTGTTGTTACCCGTTACGAGTTATTTCAAACTACAAGAAAGACTCGAGATGGAAATTTTCCCGATAACAGATCTCAGTGTATCTCTGAAGAAGCGGTAATTCATCCATTATTTTATCCTTTACATTAAAAACAATTACTTCATTTGAAATGATTTAATAATATTTTTTTGTTATTCAGGAGCGCATATCTCAGAGCATGACGCCCGACGACATCCGCACTGTGGGGACTGATGATCTGTTTGCACAGGCAATAGATCGTCAGGAGCATCCCAGACGCTTACGAGCTTTTGGATATGGCGTCACGAAGAAAACATTAGAGATGGCACCCGGTGTTGCGGCTATGTCTATGGTGGAAAAGCTTTCTATGCAGGTTGCCGACTTGGTTAAACAGATGGAGATCATGAATCAAAGACAATTGAGACAAGGGATGTCGTCGAGTAGTGCTAGTTGTGAAAACAATGTCCCGACTATGTTTTCCGCTGATGCTAGAAACGAATTCAACGATCCACTTCAAAACGTCTCCCAGGTATCAGATGTATCTCGTATTTATTTTAATTAAAGACTAGTATAATTTTCTAAACTTAATATCTTCTTCGAACAGCCAGTGGAATGTTTCCTTTATGTGGAGCACCCTCTTCGATTGGTGGCAACTGGAATGTTGCACGACAGCTCTAGTGGAATCATTCACGGTCGTCCCCACGCTTCTGGCTTTGTGAGAGTCACACTTATTGTACCTGAAATCGGAGAAGAGAATTCACCAGTGCCAAGACCAGAAGATGATGCCACCACAGTCGGAACAGCGGTCGGACACTTTCTCGAATGGCCGAGGAACTTGGTCTCTCTCACCAAGAAGGTAAAATTCATGGTATTAAAGTTTAATATTTTATTTATTCTAAATTATATTAAAAATTGATTGTAGATACTGCCGACTCCACAAAAGGCTCCACAAAGATCAAGTGGTATTGAGAGGGAGAGACCGAGGGAACCCACTATTGGTGTTCGCAGACGATGATTAGGTTATCCAGTGCACGGTGACTTACCCCACGACGTCACTACAATGTCAACAACGCACTTGATGGTTTCGTCCCCCACCTACGATCCAGTTGTGGTTCCCATTACTTCTTACTTTCACCAGGTTGGTTATGAAGAGTTCATCCTACCGAATTATGTGAATGAAGTAAAGTGGTTGAGTGCAACTACCATAACTCTTTACCTCAGGTATGTGTTAATTAACTAATTCTCAATATTTACTTCATATATATATAGTTTAATTTTCTTATTAAATACTCCCTCCGTCCATGAAATATAGTCCTGTTTCTTTGCACGTGGTTTAATGCAAAATGTCGGAGGGTGTTACGAGGTTTTCTGAGATTCATTATTTAATAATATTATCGTTAATGAAAAGTTTGTTTCGCATACTTTCCATAAACGATCATTTTATTAAAAAAACGGACTTCGGAAAATTGCGTAATACCCTACGACATATTGCATTAAACCACGTGCAAAAAAGCAGGACTATATTTCATGGACGGAGGTAGTATTAATTAGTGTATGTTTGTTTAAGATATTTGGGTGAGGTATATTTCACCCTAGATATCGGGGCAAGTGCAAAGTATTCATTCGTATCTCCACAAGTGTGTTGCATGTTTGGTAAGAGGACACCATTAATGAGGGATATTGTTAACCATATGTTGAAATATACTGGGAAAAATCATCTCATTTTCTGGCCGACAAATGTGGGGTGAGTACAATTAATATTTCATAAAATATTTTTTTTTATATAAACAAATGATTATCTTTTAATATTATTAATATAATATTGTAGTAAACATTGGGTGCTGGTGGCCATAGACATGAATGAACTTAATGTGTATTATATGGATCCAGCTCACGGTGGAGTGTATACAAATCGTCCTAATCTCATGACATTTATGGACGGGTAAGTTAGTTTTTAATATTCTCATATTATTATTTGTTTTACTTTTAAAAAGTATGCATATCTAATCTGAGCTTTATTTTCTAAATATTTTTTATAGTGTAATGAGAATGTTTCGGAGTAGTCTTCCAGGTCAAAGCTCAAAAACCATTAGTAAAGTGTTGTGGAAAAATATTTCGGTAAACTTACTTTATAAATTTTCCAATTCAATTAAAAATAATCATAGGTATATATAGTACGTGATTATAATTGCTAATCAATAGGTTCCGAGGCAGCAAGATGGCGATCACTGTGGACATTTTGTGTGTTGCTACATTGAAGATATAATCTTGACTTCTCAGACGACTATACCTGATGAAGTAAGTTGATTTATCGATTTATTTAAATTATTATTGATTGATATATATAACATATTCGTATTAATTAATTAAATTTTAAATGTAATTTGTAGTTTGTGCATAATTCTCGGATCCCGACTTACAACAAAGCTAGAATTGACAAGTGGAAAATGGATTGGATGGAGTATTTATACAATAGGTTCTTAATGTAATTTTCTTTTTGTAAGACATTAACTTTTGGCATGTAACTTAAATATTAATTTGTGATGATATGATATTATTATGAATTTTTTGGTAATTAATTATATTTATTTGATGTTATGGATTAATATTTGATGGTATGGATAAATATATTTATTTGTATATAAACATGTTTATTAAAATAAAATAGAAAATATAAAAAAAAATTAAAAATCAAAGAAAGCGGTTAAGAACCGCTTTCCTAGTGAATTAAATAAAAAAAAACGTAAATGCACTTGGATAACGGTTAAGAACCGCTTTCTAAGTAAGGATCTTAGTTAGCAGTTCGAAACCGCTTCTAAGAAGTAGACTTGGATAGCGGTTTGAAACCGCTTTCTAAGAGATTGACTTGGATAGTGGTTCGAAACCGCTTTCCTAGTACACAGCGGTTTTTAACCGCTATCTAAGTTTTTATCTTGGATATCGGTTTCCTAACCGTTTTCTTAGCTTAGATAGCGGATTTTTAGAAAGCGTTTCCAACCGCTTTCTAAGCTAAAAAATAACCTCTTTCTAAGTCATTTTTTGTACTAGTGACCCAGCGAGGCGAGGATGGGGAGAAATTTTTTCCCATTTATTTTGCAGGGACGGAGATGGGGAATGACCCCCGTCCCGTCCCGTTGACATCCCAATGGAAGAGAATCAAAGAAAATCCATAAACTTTTGAATACCTAAAGATTTTTTAAGACTTTTTAAAATCCGTAGAAATCTCTTGTTATTAGAAGAGATTTTGGAGAGTGAAATCTATTCATATTTTGGAAGGTAAATCTAAGAAAATTCGTAGAGTATTAAAATCCATAGACTATTGAATACCTAAAGATTTTTTAAGACTTTTTAAAATCCGTATTGAATACCTCAGGATTTTTAAAGACTTTCAAAAATCTGTATTGAATACCCCCAGACTTTAAAAGTCTAAAAAAATCCTACAGACTCTATAACCAATACCCCCCTCTTAATATTATTTTTAATTGTTGAAAGATAGATTTATTAACTTTTAAAAACATTGGTATAAAATTGTTAAAAAAACATTGGGAAAAAATACTACTTAGATTTTAAGTACAATTTCAAATCAATTTTTTTAACTTTTCAAAGTCCAATTTGGTTAAAGATTTGTGAAAAAATCAAAACTGATTTGAAATTTTGGACTCAAAAGCCAAATGCATACTATACACTTTGATATATATAAGAATTTGAGTCTTGATATTATTTATCCAACAGAAAGCATGTGATATATTTTGCTATTACAAAATGAGAAGTTTTACCACTCGGGTTTACACTCTCGTGAGATCTTTTCTCCCGACGGATAGAACTTTCTAAATTAGTCATAGACAAATACAAATGAGATTAGTTATTTATTTGATATCTTATGCGTATTGTTCAATTTATATGCATTTTAAAATATAGTTGGGGTTATTTTTAGGGCTATTCAAACAATTCAACTGTTAAAAAATACATGTAACTTAATTAATAAGTGAGTAATTAGATAAAGAGCCGAAATTGAAAGATATAAATTATAGTAGTGAGTAGTATAGTGATAGTTGAAGATTTCCAATGATGAATTAGGTGGATCACGAGGTGCGTGGCGATAGCAACGCGACGACGTATTATTGCCACTTTCTTCCTTTTCTTACGGATGTTGTGCCCTTTCTCCTTTTCTCTTCTCCTCGGATTCATTCCTTTTCGTACTATGTAAACTTATTATTCCACCTCACTAATTATTCCCTTCTATATTCTACTAATTTCACACCTTTTTTTTTTTAACGCTCATTCATGGAGTAGGACTGCCGTGAAATGGGTAAATTGCAAGGATGGTCCCATGAGAATTTGTACTTGACAGATTTGGTCCCATTTTTAGCAGAAAAGGTTCCATCCGTTAAATATTTTACATCTATGGAATACTGGATGAAAAAATCTTTTCAACTTGATTTTTGGAGGGAAATGGGTCAACTTTTACTATTAACAATCATTTCAATGTAAAATGCAAGTATAGAGGCGATTCTACAACTTTAGTTCGTAGAGTTTTAAGAAGTTGAAAATTAATTATTTTTAAGTTGAGAATTATACGCGCGAGTTTTTGGCAGAAAACTAACTGGCGTGTGGGCCTCATGCTCGTTAATCTATTATATTTTTACGGAAAAATCGTATGAGACTATTTGCGCTAAAAAAAAGACCAAATTCATGAGGACCAATTCTTATGGGACCATTTCTGCAATTTCCCCCCTGTGAAATTGGTTTATAGCATGAAACTGATGTCATTAGATGCATTTATTGATACCATTAAATGTATTCATTGATATTATTACATTTTATATAGTAATTTTAGTTTATAAATCTAATGGTATCAGTAAATGCATGCAATAATATCAATGAAAAAAATTAGTGGTATTAATTTCATAAAAGTATGAAACATGTTATAGGAGAATTTGTGCACTCACGAAGTGAACATTCAATTAACTTGCTCTCTTTTGACAGTTTTTTCGAACACATTATAATGTGGTCGGTAAATTCGGTGAAAAATAAAATTTTGCATATCATTTATTTATATTTAGATCTTTTCTCAAAAAAAAAAAAAAAAAAAAAATTAACCTAACACAATTCAAACAAAACAATTAATTCGATTCGTGAAATTTGAAAAATATGTTTCCTTTCGTTTTTGAATTTGTTGAGAAGTAGTACGCGTTTCTACAAATATTCGATAATCTATGTTGCACGGGTGCGGGGCATGAGTGTGGGAACAATATGATACGGATTCAGGAATTCAAAAAATTTAGGGTGCAATTCGTCAAGAATGCGCACGCCTATTTATTTATATATAAAATCTAAAAGACATATATAAATTTTAAAAATTTGTAAATTAAATGCATGTAATTTACATTTTCTCTGACCCGCATATTCAATAATTTAATATAATTAAGTAACAAAATATCAATTCAAGTTTAATTAGTCAAATACATACGTTATAATAGTGAATCAATCTAAAAAGAGTGTCACAATTTCAATTTCAATTATTTTATGTGATAAAATTCAATTAAAGTAACATATTTGAAGTTTAACAATTAGAAATTGCGAGGCGGATTCGAGAATCTATTAGATAAATTCCTTAGGTGGCAGCGAATTCATCACGTGGAGAATCAGATCCACGGATCCCTTTTAAAACTTATGGAGTAGACAATTTAATATGAATGCAGTTGCTTTGATACCGTGAAAGAATTTCGCCTCATATAAATTTCAAACTTATACATAAATATGAAAATAATTCATTTAATTATTTTTTTCCGAATATATTACATTTTCAAATGTGATGACCAAGATTGTAGGCCCAAATTGCCTAATCATTATTTGCTCTGTGCGTGTACGTAGCCTTTAATGTACATGCATGTAGGAGCTGTGCCTGTGCGTTGGTAGAAAGAATAATAATGTATCTATATGATTTAAATTGTGTACTTCGACATTAATCTGTCTTGGTAGGAAAAATAATAGTAGGTGGGGGCCCTGGGGGCGAGGGCTTCGCCTTTTGCTACAAGGAAAAATAATAGTAATGAATTTCTATATGATTTAAATTGTGTATTTCTCCGATAATAATGTGTTTTGATAGGAAAAATAATGATGTATTTCTATATGATTTAAATAGTGTATTTCTTCGAATATAATGTATTTGTGAATTAGATCTGATATTTTTTATATATATATTTTCATTTACAATCTGTTACACCCGACAAATATTACCCGACTATTCGGGTAACGGGCTCAACCCATCAGGCCGAAGTGGCTCACGAGCGGGGAAATTAGGATCGTCGGGCTCAACCGAGTAGGCGGGTAGGGCACCAAGCCTACCCGACGAAGACCCCGATGACTTATCGGGAAGCGTACTTGTTATGTAGACCAAAGTTCGATCGGCCAGCGGCGAACTCTGGGAGAGAGCTCTACCCGCTTCCCGTGAAAGTTTCCCCGGGCTACTCGCTACCCACAGGGTACCCGGTTACCCGTTTACCAGTCTGCCCGATCCCAGGCGTCGCCAGCTGTGAGAGTACGTCCAGTACCATTGGTTCAGAGGATGTGACTGGGTCAGAGTAGGTAGTTGGGCCAGGTCCCATCAGTAAAGTGGCAGCAGTGCCAGGTGGCATCTTCCCATTGGTCCATAGAGGGGGGCTGTAGCCACTCATTACCTCCCAGCTAGGAATAGGAGGGGCCCACGGGCTTACCAACCCAAGGTGGGGAAACCCACCATGTACACTATAAATAGGGTCTTAAATGCCCATTGTAACAGACAACTCATTTTATTGCAAATCTACTCTTGAGAGCTCATTTACTCTTATATTTACTACTTTCAGTTATCATAAATACTTAAGTCCTACCCGCTAGGAACCCGACGGCGAGATCCTCACGAAATCGCTGTCAACATTTTGGCGCTAGAAGGAGGGTGACTGATATCGAAGTATACTCGGTTTCGTTCATCTAGTTACCTCAAAACGAACCACTTCACCCTTTTTTCTCAAAAATCCCAGCTGATCCCGTTCTAAAAATGGCCACTTCGAAAGCTACTCGAACCCAGCAGCAGGTCGAGGACGTCGGCGAGGCCGCCACTCCGGTTCCGGCCACGGCGGAAACTCTCCAGGGCCCTTTCGAGTTCTTATCCGCAATAAGAACCCCGGAGGACCTCCAGGCGGCAAGAGCAATGATCGAGCGCCGCCAGGCCGAGATCGACGCCGCTCCTATCCGCACTCATCGCCCCGGAAAGGAACCAGCCCGAACTAGGGCCACCAGTAACCCTCGTCACGAGCAAGAGGCGGCCGGGAGGGCCACCAGCAACCCTCGTCCTCAAAATCTAAAAAGACGCCTCGACGAGGAGGCTGACTCTCAGCGACCATCCCGCAGGCTCGCGGGCTCTGTTTTCTCCAGACTAGGGTCTCAGGCTCGGGGAGCTGCCCGACCCTGTGAGTCTAACGCCAGTTCTAGGCCCCGGGAGCGAGAAAGTGAGCGCTCTTCCAGGCATCACAACGACACGGCCCCGAGGCCGTCGGTCCGTGATCGTCTGGGAGACAACCCGCATCCCCGCTCTCCCTCGGCGGCCAACAATGCCATGGCTGAGATCCTGAAAAAGGTATCAGATCTGGAGGCCAAACTCGAGAGGCGGGACGGACAACACCACTTCACTCACATGCCTAACTCCCCTCTCGCCGACATCCTGGTACGGGCCCCCGCCCAACCAAAGATTAACGTGGCCGCTGTGGGCCAGCACGACAGGGAGACGGACCCCGTCACCCACCTGAGTAAGTACTCCACTTACATGATCTCCATGGGGGCAACTGATGCCACCCAATGCCGGATGTTTTCATTAACCCTCGGTGACAGAGCTCACCGTTGGTACTCCTTGCTGCCCGTGAGGAAGGTGGTTTCATTCCACCAACTGGGGGAGCTGTTCCTGGAACACTTCTTCTCGATGATGCCACGTCTGGCCAGCGCCAATCGCATGGCCAACTTGGCCCAGGGGAAAGACGAGACGGACTGGGCGTATATCGACCGGGTCGACCGCATCATTATGGAGGGCGAGCCCATCGGGGACGAGGTCAAGCTCGTCGGTATCATAGGCGGGCTCCGCCTGAAGACGAAGCTGTGGAAATCTATGAACAAGGACTACCCCAAGTCCTACGCGGAGTTCCGATAGCGGGCCGGAAAGATCATCTACAACGCCGACATTCTGGCACAGTAGCTAGGCGAGAGCGTCCCGACTGAGAAGGAAAAGCCCCGCACCCAGGCGGGCACCACGCCGAGCCAGAGGAACTTTTCCTACCGTGCCTCCCAGCCGTTCAAACCCTTCGACTCCGTCGAAGTGAAGTTGGCCAAGAAATTATCGGCCACCCCGGAGTACGTCTACGTACAGATCCGAGATAAAAATATGGTGCCCAAGACACGGCCTTGGGTTCACAAGCCGAGGGTGCAGCTCAACCCCAACAAATACTGCCATTACCACCAGACCGTCGGGCACAACACGAGCGAGTGTCGCGACCTCTTGAAGCAGCTCTGGCGGCTCTTCGAGGAGGGGAAGCTGGAGGAGTTTGTGAAGAGACCGGCGGTTAGGCCGCAGACGCAAGCTGCTGCCCACCCCGTGGAACCAAACAGGGAGGCAGCCCTCATATGCCCCCCGATGCCGAAACATCAAGCTCGTCGCGCCGTCAACATGCTCTCCCCGGTGGGAGGATTCGCACCCACCACCTCGGTCTCCAATCGCCGACAGAAAAGCGAGCTGCGAGCGATGGACAATGTCCATCAAATCACCATGCCAGTCAATATGACGGCAAAAGAGTCAGACCTCCTAGCCTTCAAGGAGGAGGATCGCACTGGGGTCATCTACCCGAACCACGATGCCCTGGTCGTATCCGTTAACATCATGGGCATCACCGTCCATCGCATGCTCATCGACAATGAGGCCTTCTGCAACATCCTCTTCAAGGCAGCATTCGACCAGCTAGACAGCTCCTTCGAGAAGTACGTGGAGCCATGCGACCAGGACATCAAGGGGTTCGGCGACGCCACGGTGAAACCCTACGGGATAGTTAGGCTAGCTGTAGAATTAGTTTCTAGTATAGACGCTGAGGTTAAGGCTTCGAAAAAGCTCGACTTTATTATTGTCGATCAGCCGTCAACCTATAACGGGTTTCTCGGTAGGCCATTCGAGCACGAGTTCGGAGCCGCCGCCTCAGTATTCTATTATTGTATCAAGTTCTCAACCCCCTCCGGGAAAGTTGGGACTCTTAAGGGTAATCAGAAAATGGCACGCGGATGTTTAGCGTATATCGATCTTATTTCAAATTCCACAAATTTAGATTATATCTACACAATTGAGGAGGGGGACATGGAGCTAGACGAAGAAATCCCACCCACGGCCCACCCAATGGAAGAAGATTCCTAAAATTTTGAAGACACTCAGATCGAACTAGAACCTAGAATCGACTTAGAGCCCATGGAAATCGACGGCACCCTAACAGGAGAAATCGATGATCCACGCTTCGGCCAGCAGGGTGCCAGCCCAATCGAGAAACTAATCTCTGTTACAATGAAGAGTCGACCAGAAGTGAGCGTCCAGCTCGGCTCGACGATGTCCTCTGAAATGTGAGCCGCTATGACCGCATTTCTAGAGGAAAACATAGACGTGTTCGCATGGTCCCATGAAGACATGGTCGGGATCGATCCAGCAGTGTGTTCCCACCAGTTACACATCGACCCAGCCCGCAAGCCGGTCTCGCAGAAAAGAAGGAAGTTCGGCCCAGACAAGTACACAGTCATAGCCACGGAGGTAAAAAAAACTACTCGACAACAAGCTTATCGGGATGGTCGACCCCAACGATAAACCCCAGTGGGTATCTAACGATGTACTGGTCAAGAAGAGCAACAACACCTGGCGGCTATGCATCGACTTCACAGACCTGAACAAGGCATGCCCCAAGGATCACTTCCCGATGCCCCACATCGACCATCTGGTGGATAGCACGGCCGGGCACGAGATACTCACTTTCATGGATGCATTTGCCGGCTATCACCAGATCCCGATAGCCGCTGACGATCAGAAGCACACCACCTTCCTAACCGATAAGAACATGTACTTCTGGAAGCGGATGTTGTTCGGTCTCATGAACGCAGGGGCTACCTATCAGAGGCTAGTCAACCACATGTTTCACGACCAAATCGGAGCGACTATGGAGGTATATATCGACAACATCGTCGTCAAAAGTGAGAAAAAGGAAAACCACCTCACTCACCTAGCCGAGACGTTCGAAATTCTAAGAAAGTATCGGATGAGGCTCAACTCGAAAAAATGCAGTTTCGGCGTCGAGTCGGACAAATTTTTGGGGCACATGGTCAGTCAGCGAGGAATCGAGGCAAACCCAGTAAAAGTTCAGGCAATCCTCGACATGAGCGCTCCGCACACGGTAAAGGAGGTGCAGAGGGTGACGGGCAGCTTAGCCGCCCTCAGCCGTTTCATCTCCCGCATGGGGGACTGGTGCAAACCATTGTTCGACAGCATGCGGAAGGGGAAACTAAACTGGACACCCCAGAGCCAGCTCACGTTCAATAATCTGAAGATATATCTCTCAAATGCCCATATATTGGCCAAGCCCGTCCCCGGCGAGAAGCTCTACCTGTACTTGGAGGCCTCGGACTCAGCTCTCTGCGCCGTGCTAGTGCGGGCTGAGGGGTAGGCACATCTGCCGATCTATTATGTCAGCCAGACACTCCATGCCGCTGAGCTACGGTACCCGCCCTTAGAAAAGTTGGCTTACGCACTAGTGATGAGTGTGCGTAAGTTACGCCCATACTTCTTCGATCACCAGGTAGAAGTGCTAACCACAATGCCACTCCGATAAGTTTTACATCGACCAGACACGGCGGGTAGATGCCTCAAATGGGAAGTAGAGATCGGGCAGTTTGGAGTCACATACGCTCCCCGAACGTCCATCAAAGGCCAGGCGATGGCCGATTTTATTGTTGAGCTCACCTACCCGGAGGTAATGTCCATGATCGAGCAACCACCATGGAAGATGTACGTCGATGGATCCTCCACAACCTTGCAGGCAGGAGCGGGAATTGTCCTACTCAGCCCGTCCGGCAAATCGTTCACAACGGCCATCAGGTTCGATTTCCACGCAACTAATAACGAGGCCTAATACGAAGTGCTAATCAACGGCCTGGAAATGGCCATGGGCATGGGAGTAAAGAGGTTTCAGGTCTACAGCGACTCGCAGCTCGTGACTTGCCAGATTTCAGGGGAGTACGAGGCGCGCAGTGACAGAATGTTGGCCTACCAAGGATTAGCTAAGAACCTCATCGAGAAATTCGACCAAGTCCACATAGAGGTAGTACCCCGACTCGACAACACTCAAGCAGACGCCCTTGCCCGCCTTGCAACATCGAAGGGGGCAGCCGACATATCGCAGATAACGGTCACTTACCTGCCCACTCCATCGAGCTCGAACCAGCGAGTGGCTAATCTGGGGCGGGAGGAGGATAGCTGGATGACCCCCATTCTGAAGTACCTCCACGACGGTAAACTCCCAGACGATCGGGTAGCGGCTAGACAACTGCAACTTCGATCCACCCAGTACACGATCATCGGGGACCAGTTGTACAAGCGAGGCTTCGCCCTACCTCTCCTAAGATGCATAACTCCGGAGCAGGGGAGGAAGATCTTGGTAGAAATCCATGAGGGGCGCTACGGGAACCACGCCGGCGGCTAGGTGCTCGCCCAGAAAGTTATCCGCCAGGGTTATTTCTGGCCCACCCTGAAGAAGGATGCGATCAGCTAAGCAAGGGCATGCCACAAATGCCAAATTTATTCGCCAGCAATCCACCAACCTCCGACCGAGCTCACTTCAATCTTGAGCCTGTGGTCGTTTGCAAAGTGGGGGATCGATCTCATTGGTCCTCTGCCCACAGCCATGGGCAGTGTTAAGTACGCGATCGTCGCCGTGGATTACTTCACCAAGTGGTCGGAGGCGGAGTCGCTGAAAACTATCGACCAGGAACACGTCATTAAATTCATTTGGCGCAACATAATCTGCCGGTTCAGACTCCCACAGATAATCATCTCGGACAACGGGAAGCAATTCGATGGGTTAGAAATGGAAAGATTCTGCCAGAAGTATAAAATCAAGAAGCTGTTCTCGACGCCCTACCATCCACAGTCGAACGGGCAGGTCGAGGCAGTAAATAAGATAATCAAACACACGCTGAAGGCGAGATTGGAGGAGAGCAAGGGAACATGGGCAAGCAAACTGCCCGAAGTGCTATGGTCATACAGAACGACCTGCCGCACAGCCACCGGGGAGACTCCTTTCGCTCTGGATTTCGGAACGAAGCGGTGATCCCGGCTGAGGTTGTTATTCTGAGCTTCCGCACCTCACAACTCGTGTGGAATGGGAACGACGAAGCCATGCTAAACGAGTTGGACCTGCTGGAAGAAAGAAGGATGTCTGCCGAGTAGAGGAATATAGCTTATAAACGTCGGGCTGAAAAATACTTCAACTCAAAAATCAAGATTAGAGAATTCGAAGTCGGGGACCTGGTCCTACGACGGATAGTCGGGCAGCCCAAGGAAACATTAGGCCCAAATTGGGAGGGACCCCATAAAGATCTCCAGGCGCCTGGCCAACAGGGCTTACTAATTAGAGAGCCTTGAGGGCAATCCGGCCCAATACCCTTGGAACGCCTCCCTACTCAAAAAGTACTACCAGTAGCGGTTAGGTAGTTTAGCCCGCGTCATTCTCTTGCCCGTGGGGGGCCTCAATGTAATCGCACCTCGAGCGCAAATTTGCAATCAATAAAATCGATTGTTAATCCAATCTTGTATTCGTGAAGTCACTGCCCGTCTATCGGCTAAAGCACTTCACTCGTTAATCATATGGTTAATTTTTAAATTAATTGTTAATTCAATCTCGTATTCGTGAAGTCGCTGCCCGTCTATCGGCTAAAGCACTTCACTCATGGTTAATTTTTAAATCGATTGTTAATACAATCTCGTAATCGTGAAGTCGCTGCCCGTCTATCGGCTAAAGCACTTCACTCACTGATCATATGGTTAATTTTTAAATCGATTGTTAATTCAATCTCGTATTCGTGAGAGTCGCTGCCCGTATATCGGCTAAAGCACTTCACTCGTTAAATATTAATATGTTGGTCGATTCAAATAAAACGGAAAAAGCAAAAATAAAAGGAAAACAACACCAAAGAGAAAAGAACTGTTTCATTAAATGGAAAGAGATAGGGGTTACAAAGGCCCGCGGCCAGCAAACTTAGCAAAAGAAGAAAAAAAAAGGCTAATCAAGGGGCCGCCCCGTCCACCACAGAAGGCTCCTCGGCCGACTCCTCGTCCGCAAGAGGATAAATGAAGGTCGCCGGGTCGCCGAGGAACGATAAATCCACCCCGTGGTCAGTCAAATCCTTCAAAGTTATGTCGTAATCCGCGGAAGGGGGATTGGACTCGACGTAGCTCCTCAGGTCCTCCAGGGGGCCGGTGAGGTCGGCTTCAGGGTTCCGGCGCAGCAGGGAGCAAATCGAATCGGCATAAGCATTGATATAAACCATGGATCCAGCCGACTCACTCTTACCGGCTAGACGGGCACGTTCAGCAGCCAGGTGCGCCTCAGCCTCCGCAGCAAAGACCTCCCTGGCCTGGCGGACCTCCTCAGCCGCCCTCGCCTCGGCGTCGGCACGCGCCTTCTTCTCCCTCTCGACGGCGGCCCCATCCAGCTCGGCGTGGCTCTTGCGGGCAGCCTCTAGCTCCTCCCGGAGCTTCTTGTTCTCCTCCTCCAGCCGGGCGGCTTCATCCCTCTTGGTCTGGAAGCTAGCCTTGTACGCGGCCAGAGTTCGCGCATCCCGCTCATAATCGAGCATGATGCTCTCCAGAGCGATGGCATCGCGGGAAGCGCGGATGGCGGCAGACCTCAACCGGTCGGGCACAGAGACGGTGCGGGAGGCCTTCTTGCAGTTGAGGGTCCACGACTGGGGCAGGTTCACAACTGCCCGATGAAGCTCTTCCGGCCAGGACTTGGGGACGGCCTCCGTGTAGGGCGGATCCTGCGAGCGCAGGAACTGGAAAACCTCTGTCGGGGGCAAGGGATCAGGCCTGCAACACATGGCGACATGGGCAGTTAGCAAGGGAAGTGAAGGGAAGAAAAGAAATTCTAAAAGAAAAGAAGTTCTAAATGAAGCTAACTTACGTGAGATGGTTGCCCCAGCCCAAGAAGGAGAAGTCGCTACGGTCGCGGGAGGCAGAGGCCGGACTCGACGGTTCCGACAACCAACCCGCCCGTAGTCGGGCTCACGTTCACGGTCACCATGGCCGGCTCGACCGATGTCTGGCTCTCTACCCGGGCCTGTTTGGAGAGGCGTTGGTCGCCCCATCGGGGATGGAGGCACTGCCGGTGCGGGGGTCTGCGGATGGGTGCGAGTCGTCACCCCGACTGCTCGGACAGCTCCCCGCTTCACCAGTTTGGCCAGAGCGTTCTTTTTAGGAGCCATATCGACAGTCTCCTCAGAGCTCGACAATAATGAAGAGCGAAAGTAAGAATGAGAAGAGGAGACCCCTATTTATAGGAGAAGTGGGGAGGGACTAAAGTTCAAAAAATGGGATCAAAAATGAAAATAAGCAAAAGTCAGGGGGCGCGTGAGGGACACGCGCGCAACAGTTGGGGATAGAATCGGCGGACGTGACGCTTGGGATCCTGCGCGTCAGTCACGCCATCCCGTGACGTCAGCAGGCGCGAACTACGAAGCACCACCTCGGAAGACGGAAAATTACCCCCAAAATTCAAATTCAAACTCAAATCTGCGGATCGACCAGCCCGCCACCCAACAACAATAGCCCCCCGATACCGGGCTAGTGGGGCAATTGTTACACCCGACAAATATTACCCAACTATTCGGGTAACGGGCTCAACCCATCAGGCCAAAGTGGTGCACGAGTGGGGAAATCAGGATCGTCGGTCTCAACCGAGTAGGCGGGTAGGGCACCAAGCCTACCCGATGAAGACCCCGATGACTTATCGGGAAGCGTACTTGTTATGTAGACCAAAGTTCGATCGGCCAGCGGTGAACTCTGGGAGAGAGCTCTACCCGCTTCCCGTGAAAGTTTTCCCGGGCTACTCGCCACCCACAGGGTACCCGGTTACCCGTCTGCCCGATCCCAGGCATCGCCAGCTGTGAGAGTACGTCCAGTACCATCGGTTCAGAGGATGTGACAGGGTCAGAGTAGATAGTTGGGCCAGGTCCCATCAGTAAAGGGGCACCAGTGCCAGGTGACGTCTTTCCATTGGTCCATAGAGGGTGGCTGTAGCCACTCATTACCTCCCAGCTAGGAATAGGAGGGGCCCACGGGCTTACCAACCCAGGGTGGGGAAACCCACCATGTACACTATAAATAGGGCCTTAAATGCCCATTGTAACAGACAACTCATTTTATTGCAAATCTACTCTTGAGAGCTCATTTACTCTTATATTTACTACTTTCAGTTATCATAAATACTTAAGTCCTACCCGCTAGGAACCCGACGGCGAGATCCTCACGAAATCGCTGTCAACACAATCCATTATTAATTAAACTAAAATACAAAAATGAAAATGTTATTGTAGTTACAAATTTTTACAACTCATTATTTCCATCTCCATTTACAATTCTTTCTTAAACTTCATAACTTCATATATATGTTCGACAACAATGTGTGTTGGTGGAAACAAATACATTTCTATTTTATTTAAATTGTGTATCTATATGATTTAAGTTGTGCATTTCTCTGATAATATATAATGTGTCTTGGTAGGAAAAATAATGATGTATTTCTATTTGATTTAAATTGTGCATTTCTCCGACAATTGTTGGAAATTGGTTTAAATAAAAGGGTTCATATCCTAAGTTTGACTATTTTTTTAGGAATGAAAATGTTAGTTTTTGGGAAAACAAAAATAACGAGGTTGTTCTACTCGCGGAGTAGATGAACGTGGTATATTTAATATCTCAAAACCGATTTCCGGTGAGTGAGAAATTAATTTGGGAAGTTGTAGGATTATTCACTTGTGTTGAATAAATTCCATGGGAAATGAAAAATGAAGTTTCATCCCACATTGAAAAATTACAAGGAAAGTTCCTTGTATATAAGAAGGAAAATATTCATATTCTTCACATTGGTACATGGGGACCCTAACCATGGACCACACGCGCGCGTGCGCGCGCCCCGCCCGGGCACGTGCCCGTGTTTCTTGGCAATTGGGCTTTGGGGCCTACCTATATTTTTAGAGTACCAAAAATATCAAAAGACTCAATACCTTTTTGGATCGAACCATTTGGGTGGCCCATCCGGATTTGGGTCAGCCCATGAATATAATTAATATACTCCAGACGTCTGGAATATTCCGTTTTGCTTCCCAAGAAAGAGAAACACGGTTTCTCACCCACTACAGAACGCGGGTACTCCATGATCTCCAAGTTCTCCAATACAGCACCCCTCATCTGCAGTCGAATTTCCGCCTATATATACCCCTCTATACCCAAACTTTCAGAACACTTACAACCTTCGAATTTTTGAGTTCTCAGAAAGCCTTTCGCAATATACTTTTTCTGTTCAGTTCAAAATTCCGATTTCGTTCGCCGAAAGTTTGTACACGGTGGTGTTACTGGTATAAACTGTTAAACCTTTTTACCTTTAGAGACTTGTACGCACGATACCGTAAGCACTATAAGGGGACATATACAGTCTTGCGGGAAAAGAATTTTCCTTGACTCGTTTTTTCTCTTTACAAATTCGTTTCATACTTGTGTTTTTATTTCTTTCATTGTAGTATACGAGTACACACCAAAAACAACAATCGCAAGACTGAATAGATTCTTTCTTCTCGTATACTAAAATGTCGAACAACGATTATGATAACGATATGGACACGACACATGCGACGCCTGTTACCACTGGTGTTACCCCTACTGTTAACACCAAAGATGCTGCTGCTATCACTGACTCTACTACTGTACCAACTGGACATCCTACGGATGAACCAGTACCTATGGGTACAACAACGACTCAGGCTGGTAATCCGGTTCCTGCTGTGGGGACCTCCTCGGATAATCCAGTTACCCCTCCTGCTTTCCAGTTTGGAAACTTCGGCAACTACCTTGCTGAGTGGTTGAATACTAATCCCTTCGTGGGAAATTCCAATGACAATCCCTTCGTGGGAAACTCTAATGGCATTCCCTTCGTGGGACACTCAAGAACTAATCCCTTCGTGGGAAATTTCAGTACTAATCCCTTCGGGAAAAGCTTGACCGACAATCCTTTCGTAGAAAATGTCGGGGCTAATCCTTTCTTGGCAACCAACCAGGCCTCCCTCCCAGGGACAGTAAGGCCGGTTATGGTGAAAGGAGAAAAACCCAGAAAGTTTTCGGGTAATGACTTCAAGAGGTGGCAAAAGAAGATGCACTTCTATCTGACCACCATCTCCTTGGTGAAATACATCAAGGAAGATAGCCCGAATCTTCCCACAGAAGATGATGATCGGGAAACAAGGATTGCCTATGATCATTGGATCCATGATGACTATCTGTGCAAGAATTACATCTTGAATGGGTTATCTGATGCCCTCTGCGATCTATACGATGTGTATCCGACTTCCAAAGCCTTGTGGGAATCTTTGGAGAAGAAGTACAAAACTGAAGTCACGGGAACTAAGAAGTTCGTAGTCTCCGCTTTGTACGACTTCAAAATAGAAGACAACAAATCTGTTGTCGAACAGGTCCAAAAGCTGCAAGTGGTGTTTCACAACATTACAGTACAAGGGATGGGGCTGCCCGAGCCCTTTCAGGTAGCCATTGTGATTAATAAACTGCCTTCGTCTTGGAAGGAGTTTAAGTCCTACCTCAAGCACAAGCGAAAGCAAGTGACCATGGAGGATCTTGTTACCTGACTCCAGATCGAGGAGGATAACAAGAAAAGAGAGAAGAAGGGTTCGACTACTTCTATCGAGGCAAAGGCAAACCTGATAGAGAAAGGTGAGTCATCGAAGAAGAGGAAGCGTCAGGATGACAAAGGCAAAGGCAAGGTTGTTGCTGCTGCTCCTGCCTCGAAGAAATTCAGTGGAAAATGCTACAACTGTGGCAAACCCAATCATCGGGCTGCTGATTGTCGTCAGCCCAAGAAGGACGACAAAGGAAAGAAGAACTATGTGAAAGTTGCTGAACGTGAGCTCACGGAGATGGATATGTCTGCTGTAGTGACCGAGGTCAATGTGGTGGACAACAAGAAGAAGTGGTTTGTGGACATTGGTGCCACCTGCCACGTTTGCTCGGAGAAATCTGCATTCTCCACTTATTCTCATGCTGCGGGGAGAAAACTCTCCATGGGAAACCAAGCCTCGTCTGAAGTGGCTGGTGTAGGAACGGTGGTGATCAAGCTGACATCGGGAAAGGAGTTGAAGCTAAAGGATGTGCTGCATGTCCCAGACATCCGGCAGAACCTCATTTCTGGCTCCTTGTTAGTTATTAAGCTAGTGTTTGAGTCCAATGACGTTGTACTTAGAAAATTTGGCATCTTTCTAGGGAAAGGTTACCTCAAGAAGGGTCTTTTTAAGATGCCAGTCATGACTTTACGGTAAAGGCACAAACACTACTATCAATGAAAATGCTTCAGTTTCCATTTATATCGCTGAGTGTTCCTCTTTATGGAATTTTAGAATAGGACATGTTAATCTAATATCTATAAAATGTTTGGTAAATTTAGATTTACTTAAAATAAAAAATGTGGATACATCCAAAAGATGCGAAATATGTGTTGAAGCAAAAATGGCTAAATTACCATTTAAAACTGTTGAAAGGAACACAACTCCCCTAGAATTAATTCACACGGATGTATGTGATTTAAAATTCGTGCAAACTAGAGGAGGGAAAAAGTTTTTTATTACTTTTATTGATGGCTGCACGAGATTCTACTACATTTACTTACTACGAAGTAAAGATGAAGCTATTGAAGCTTTTAAAAACTATAAAAATGAAGTAGAGAATCAATTGAACACTAGAATTAAAGTAATTCGTAGTGATAGAGGTGGAGATTTTGTGGCTCCATTTGAACAATTATGTGTCGAATCGGGCATAATACATCAAACGACAGCTCCCTACTCACCTCAGTCAAATGTTATTGCGGAGAGGAAAAACCGAACATTAAAAGAGATGATGAACACAATATTGATCAGCTCGGGTTTACCCCAGAACATGTGGGGGAAAACTATTCTGTCAGATAACCACATTTTGAATAAAATTTCACTTAAGACTCAAGATAAAACTTCTTATGAGTTGTGGAAAAATCGCAAACCATCTTACAAATACCTCAAAGTGGGGGTTGTTTGGCTAAGGTTGAAGTGCCACTTCCTAAATAAGTGAAAATCGGGCCTAAGATGGTCAATGGGATCTTTATAGGATACACATTCCATAGTAGTGCCTATCATTTTTTGTTCACAAATTAGAAATACTCGATATGACAGTAGGTACTACAATAGAATCAAGAAATGTTGTTTTCTTTGAAAATGTGTTCCTGTGTAGGGACAACGAAGAAGTGAGTTCAAATAAACGAACTCATGAGGAATCAAGTGAAGCTGCAGGTGTTTCCACTCAGCAGAGTGAAGAACTCAGACGCGGTAAATGAGCTAAAATTGATAAGACCTATGGTCCAGACTTCATCACATATGTGTTAGAAGAAGAACCTCAGACTATCAAAGAAGCTCTCTCTAGACCGGATGCACCTCTGTGGAAAGAAGCAATAAACAGTGAATATGATTCGATTCTGCAAAATCATACATAGGAGCTGATTGACCTCCCTAAAGGTTGTAAGACCCTAGTATGTAAGTGGATCCTTAAAAGGAAGTGCAAAGCAGATGGACCAATTGATAAGTATAAAGCCCATTTGGTTGCAAAGGGTTTTAAACAAAGAGAATGGTATGATTTCTTTGACACATATTCACCGGTTACAAGGATTACATCCTTTCGTGTACTTATCGTGATTACTGATTTACATAATCTCAAAATACACCAGATGGATGTAAAGACTGCTTTCCTTAACGGTGAAATATATGCTGAAATATACATGGATCAACCAGAGGGTTATGTTGTACCCGGGAACGAGAAAAAAGTTTGTAAACTCGTTCAGTCGTTGTCTGGACTTAAACAAGCTCCTATACAGTGATATTTGAAATTTGACAATATTATATTGTCAAATGGGTTTCAAATTAACGAATGTATTAAGTGTGTATATGTGAAAGATACACCAAATGGATTTGTTATCGTGTGCTTATATGTCGATGACATGTTAATCATATGTAAAAATTCAAATGTGATCGTTAATACGAAAAACATGTTAAAATAATTTTTTTTGACATGAAAGATATGTGTTTAGCAGACGTGATTCTAGGAATCAAAATTGAGAGAACTTCAAATGAAATTTCTTTAACACAATCTCATTATGTTGAGAAAGTCTTGAAGAAATTCAAAGAATTTGATGATCCACCTGCTAAAACTCCACTGGAACAAAATATTCATCTAAAGAAAATCAGAGGTGAACCAGTTAATCATTTGGAATATGCAAGGATCATTGGAAGCGTTGTGTACATTACTAATTGCACACGTCCTAATCTTGCATGCTCTGTGAACAAACTGAGTAGGTACACGAGCAATCCAGGTCACGAACATTAGAAAGCTCTGAAAAGGATCTTGAGATACTTAAAGTATACTCTTGATTTTGGGCTGCACTACACGAGACATTCAGCTGTACTTGAAGGGTACACTGATGCTAATTGGATATCCGATAGTAAAGACTCATTCTCAACTAGTGGATATGTATTACTATTGGAGGAGCAACCATATCGTGGAAATCTACAAAGCAGCCGTGTATTGCCCATTCCACCATGGAATCTGAGTTCATCGCTTTAGATCAAGCTGGTGAAGAAGCTGAGTGACTTCATAACTTTTTAGAAGACATTCCTTGTTGGAACAAACCGGTATCATCTGTAATGGTACACTGTAACTGTCAAGATGTTATTGGTAGAGCTTTAAGCAGTTTGTATAATGGAAAGTCGAGACATATTCGTCGTCGTCATAACTCCATTGGACATTTAATCTTAACTGGTATTATAACAATTGATTATGTAAGATCAATTGATAACATAGCGGATCCACTCACGAAGAGCTTAAACCGAGATTAAATGAATAAGCTGATAGAAGGAATGGGTCTAAAATCCATAAATAAAACTGAAACAGTGGTAACCCAACCATGATGACTGGAGATCCCAAGAACTTAGTTCAAAAAGGAAAACTAAGATGTGAATGCTAGTTGTGCAACAATTGAAAATCATGACCATTCCTGACAGCACCGTGTCAAGTGTTAGTAGACCCGTGAGTTTTGGTAAAGGATAAGTCGTTGACTTTTAATGATTCCTATAAGTCCATGTGGGACTGAGTATGACGGGATACTCGAAAGGAGATTACTTATATAAATGAGAAGTGAGGGCTGCTTCGACCAAACATTTATGAATACAAAGGGCGTCCAGGGCCAAAATGGACAAAAACGTAAGAACAAATCGTAATCGAGACTGACTTGTGTTTGCACTGTTTGTAAGGTATACACTAAGGAGGATTAGTTTAAGGCATCGTGTCCACTAAGCCACCGGTATACCCGATGGTGTCGGGCTACGAAAAGTTCAAAGTCATTGGCTACTTATCCGGAAGCAACAAGGTCTCAAACGAGCTGAACGAAGAGTCTGGCTCTGTATAGGTGCAATTCTCACTCATGTGGGGGATTGTTGGAAATTGGTTTAAATAAAAAGGTTCATATCCAAAGTTTGACTAATTTTTTTAGGAATGAAAACGTTAGTTTTTTGGAAAACAAAAATAACGAGGTTGTTCTACTCGCAGAGTAGATGAACGTGGTATATTTAATATCTCAAAACCGATTTCCGGTGAGTGAGAAATTAATTTGGGAAGTTTTAGGATTATTCACTTGTGTTGAATAAATTCCATGGGTAATGGAAAATGAAGTTTCATCCCACATTGGAAAATTACAAAGAAAGTTCCTTGTATATAAGAAGGAAAATATTAATGTTCTTCAAATTGGTACATGGGGACCCTAACCATGGACCACACACACGCGCGCGCCCTGCCTCGCCTGAGCCCAGGCCCGTGTCCGTGGGTCGTGGTTCTTAGTTCTTGGCAATTGGGTGGGCTTTGGGGCCTACCTATATTTTTAGAAAACCAAAAATATGAAAAGGGACTGAACCGTTTGGGTGGCCAATCCAGATTTGGGTCGGCCTATGAACATGATTAATACACTCCAGAATTCATCTGGAATATTCCGTCTTGCTTCCCACGAAAGAGAAATACAGTTTCTCTCCCACTACAGAACGTGGGTACTCCATGATCTCCACGTTCTCCTCTACAGCACCCCTCATTTGCAGTCGGATTTTCGCCTATATATACCCCTCTATACCCAGACTTTCAGAATACTTACAACCTTCGAATTTTCGAGTTCTAAGAAAGCCTTTCGCAATATACTTTTTCTGTTCAGTTCGAAATTCCAATTTTGTTTGCCGAAAGTTTGTACACGGTGGTGCTACTGGTATAAACTGTTAAATCGTTTTACCTTTGGAGACTTGTACGCACGATACCGTAAGCACTATACGGGACGTGTTCAGTCTTGCGGGAAAATGAGTTTCCTTGACTCGATTTTTCCCTTTATGAATTTGTTTCGTACTTCTGTTCTTATTTCTTTCATTGCAGTATACGAGTACACACCATAAACAACAACAATAACGTATTTGTGAATTAGATCTGATTTTCTTTTTTTATTTTATATATAATTCATTTACAACCCATAATTATTTAAATTAAAATACAAAAAGGAAAATATTATTATTGTTACATATTCTTACAACTAATTATTTCCGTCTCCATTTACAATTCTTTCATCTCGATCAACTTCATAGTTTCATATATATCTCGACAATAATGTGTCTTGGTAGGAAAAAGTACTAATGAAACTGTTTAAATTTTGCATGTTTTAGGGTTTAGGGTATTCAATATATTGATCGAGTATGATTGAGTATAAGGATATTAGTATGTTGAATATTATGTTGAACCATTTAAGTTGAGTATGCACATTAATATATTGATTGAGTATAAGGGGGCGCTTGGTTAACAACTCTTCAATGGTAATGGGAATGAGATTGAAAATTAGTGTAATTAGCATGGTTTATGAGAACAAAATCACTACCTCTCCTCTTAAATAAGGTAATCACTACTCCATTTTGATTACCCTATTCTCTTTCTACAATCCTCCTCCTCAATCACTGCCCTATTCCTCCACCAACAACCATTTGTTGTCCACTTCTATTCAAAAATTGGGGTATGACACTAGCAATGGAGTCACCATTGGAACACTTCTTCACCTAACATATCATTTTTATTATGAGGGCATAGATGGAAATATATTTTCATTCCCATTGCCATTGAAGAATTGTTAACCAAGCGCCCCCTAAATGTTGAATCATTTAAGAATAACATGGTAATTGAATAATATTAGTTGAACCGATTAAGATCAGTATGCTAATTGAATAATATTAGTTGAACAATTTAAGATTAGTATATTGATTGAGTATGTACATTAGTTTGAATAATATGAGTTGATTGGGTATGAAGTTTCATTTTAATTTAAGTTTATATATGTTTATAGATGAGTGGACAAGACAACGACCCTCTAAGAAATTAGGATGACCACAGTGAGGAAAAAAATTTGAAAGAGTTCCCTGAGATCCCATGTCTCCGAGGTTCGGCGCCCGAGGTCTATATCGCAGACCTCTTCACAGAACCATATTGTAGGTTCTTAGTCCCAGCCTCAGGTACACGAGTCACAACCTCCCTTCATGGTGATTTCACACGAGGATTCATCCTCATGCCATCATCCTACAACTGACAGCCGGCTTAGCATTTATCTCGGTGGAGTCTCATAAGCCATTTAATATTGAATAATTCTAGTGAGCACTTGAGTGCTTAGTATGCACTTGGATTTAAAAAAAAAAATACCTGACTTGAACGCAAAATACTAGTATTACCAGTAGTTATCCCACAAGGGTATGGGATCACAGTAGTATTATAAGGACCAAGTATATCGTAACCAAGGGAAGGTATGTATGCGAATAGAGCCCTGGATATCTACGCGTCGTAGTTAATATGAATGGATGTTCTGGATTTAATGATTGTACTAAACTACTCTATATGCTACCACTATTAATGCAAATAATGAAACTAAACGAATGACAAAGGTTTTAATAAAATATAAGATGATGATTTTCAGGATAGAAATCCCTACGTATACTAACGGATGTGGTACTATAACTAAAATAACCGTGATGTGCAAGTATTAATCCTAAGTGTACTAAAACTAGGCAATCAACTTTCCTAAACTAGCACCAGATTGAAAGACTAAAAGCTCAAGAATTAACCTTAATACTTCGTTATATCAACCTACTTCACAACCCACTAAACAAGTTATTTGGATTATGCTTAATTAATGAGACTCTTATTTACCCAAGGTGATACGGTCGTCCTCCCTAGATAAACCGGTAAATTATAAACCCCTTCTATAACCCTATCATTAAGCCTAATCATTATTAAAGAGTGATAAGATCGTCCTCTCTCTAACAATTTTCGTACTCAATTCCAAGATAATTCTAGGGTTTATTTTAAGAATTTAATTAATTAAGATAATCAAAACTAAACATCACGAGTTATCCTAATTACGTACCAACATCCTACTTCTACGAATTCATCCTACCCCAAGCATACAAGGGTTCTAGTCTAACATGGTAATTGAAGTAACGAAAACAATCACATGAACGATGAACATTTGCATAATTGAATAATCAAAAGAATTGGAAAGCATAAATAAAAGAATATCTCAAAATCTCAATAAATCTGGTAAAGTAGGGTTTAGAAGTCTCAAAGGTTCAAGAATGAAAGAATTAAACGAAAAGAATCCAAAGAAGTATCTAAACTAAGAATTCGTAAATCAAAACCTCGGTTACAAGTATGAAACTCTCCAAAATCTCTCTACCAAGCCCAAGTATGCCAAAATATGAAAAGTGATCAAAGGGTGTCTAAAAACGAGCTTGGGACCGGGTTTTTATAAGCAACGGGCCGAAAACGGGTGAAAAAAGGCCAAAATTGTGCATGCTCGAGTGGTGGTCGAGCGCTAGTGCTCGACCTCAACTTGGTCGAGTGGCCTTGACTTACAGCGCCAAAATGGCGCTCGAGTCCCCTTTGGTCGAGCGGTGGTGCTCGGCCGTGAATTGGTCGAATGAAACACGAGGTTGAATGGTGGCACTCAAGTTGCACTGGTCGAATGGAACACTTGGTCGAGCGGTGGCGCTCGACCTCAGCCTGGTCGAGCGCCCCTTCTTCCAGAACTCAATAGGCGCTCGATCCCCCTTGTGCTCGAGCGGTGGTGCTCGAGCACATCCTTCTTTGAGCCAAGTGATACTTTTCTTTGCACGTACTAATACTTTTCGTATTTCTTCAATTTCTTCTCATCCGGACATCCGTTTGAGTCGATTCAAAGTCCTACAAACTCCATTTTTCACCCTCTATCCATTTATGAGCATCAAAGAGGCAAATCCATCAGTTTATGAAAATAGTACTAAATTGACTCTAAATACTCATCGAATTCACTCAAAACACGGGCAAAACGAGCTATAAATCATAATAATTTCACGCCTAATCAACCCCCCAAACTTACCATATTGCTTGTGCTCAAGTAATGAAATAATAAGTCAAGTGAAATTGTTAAGAATAAATTACAGAACCAAATCATGCAAGTAATAGAACTTCAAGCTTCCAAGATCGATCACCCACACACAAACTCACCCCCTTCATCATACTCATGCATAATCAATAAGAATCACCAAAATTAAACATGGATGTGCACTCAACGATGTGTTTCACTCCCTCACAAGTGTATATCAATAATAAGAGACTCATTCAATCAATCAATCAATCACACATATCAGCAGCCATAGGCTTGTAAGCACTCTCAACTTCGACCATACTCTAGAATCCATGCCGAATCAAAAAGGACTTTATCAAGGTTGTAACGTAGGCTCTTTGGACAGGTGGGGTAACTATATGGATAAGTGACTCAAGTGAATGGAGAATAGAAAATCAAACTTCAATATTTTGAGACGAGGAACAGAATACTTCAATCATCTTCATGTAATACACTTTCAATTCCACTACTCTCAACACTTCAATTTTTTTTCTAACTCGTTTCACTTTTTCAATCACTTCACTCTTTTTCTCTTCACACATACATGAGCTCATATTTCTTTTGCTCATTCTCAACTTCATTGTTCTTTCCCACAACTCAAAATCTCATTACACCTTCTTCTTAGATACACTCAAGCATTAATAATTCTCCTTTCACAACTCAACTCGATCCCTTTCTCATTCAAAACTTTTCCTATTCTCCACTCAAATTGGGCAAAAAGAGTTTAAGAATTTGGTTAAGTTTAAATGTGCTAGGAAATAAAATAGGCTAAGGCTCAAACGGGCTAACAACGGATAAATGTCATTGGTAGGAAAATTTTTGGCTAAGTGACTCAATAAAATTAAAGATGGCCTAAGATCACTTTCAGCATTTCAAACTAGACACAATCAAGAAGTGAGAGCACACACAAGTTCTAGCATCCTCTAAGGTGACGATCCACTCACAAACAAAGAGATCAACCTAATGAATTTTAATCTCTAAAAGGCTCAAATCTCTTGGTTTTCACATCCATGCTAGTCCTAGTGAATTCTCACTTTTAACACACAAGTATTCAAAAGGGAAGTTCGCAAGCATACGAGTTCCCTCTCAAATCAACTCTAACTTCTACACTCATACACTTCAGCCTATAACTCAACTTCACAACACACCAGCTCATCAAATCACACTCAGAGTAAGCAATCAACAAGCTGGGTTAGTCAATAACATGAAATGTACGAAATAGCCCCACCAAAACAGTTAAACAAGATCACAACTCAAGGATTAGAGTTAATACAGACCAGAATCACAAAAAAGAAACAAAAGAGAAAAGAAAAATATTCTCAACATCAATAAAGAGAAAATAAAGAAAAGAAGCTGGGGAGTCCCCAAGATCAAGCATCAGGAGGTGGCGGAGGGCGGTAGTTCAGATGATCGGCTCTAATATGGGAAACGAAGAGTGTCTCCATCCAACGGTGCATGTCCAAAAACTGGTCCTCCATCCTCGCTGATCGTGCGTCAATCCGGTCTTGAGCTTCACGAAGATACGTGACATCCGTTCGGATCGTCTGAATCTCTTGCTCCATCCACATCCACTGCAGGTGAGATGGGTACCACGGCTCGGGAGATGACACTTCTGGCGACTCAAACTCCATTGGTTGTGGTTCTTGTCCCGCTTCCTCTTCTCCCCCTTGTCCTTCATCAGCTCCTCCCTCGTATGGTTCTTCCTCTTCAGCTGCATCTACGATCATACTCGAACTAGCTCCACTAGTGCCCTCTTCTCGTGCCCTCTTCATCGGCCTCGAATCACGCAGACCCTTATCATCCATCTCCTTGGTGAACTTCTTGCTCAGCTGCAAATGCTTGTCCCCGTTCATCCCAATATTCTCTTTCTTCTTTTCCCTCAAAGTCACATGACACTCATTGGGAAGAGGGAACATGTCATCTTCCTTGAAACTTATGCAATATGAATTCATCCACCTCTGGAACATCATTGTGCTATACATCTGCTCGAAGTCGATGTCTTTCCCAATCATCGCCGCTGAGACTGGCTCGCATCCCATACTCCTCACAAAAATAAAAATGAGGCCCCCTCCTCTTACTTTCGACTTCTTCTCTCCAAGGCAGAAATGGACCTCGAAGTGGTGCTCCAAGAAATCTCTCCCAAAATCGTGGTCCTTCACGTGAAGCAGATATCGATGTATACTGTAAAGCAAACTTTTGTTGGGCTTTCATGGAAGTATATTTGATTTCCTTGTTATCTGAAATAAATGATTTTCACATTATTGCAATCTTATTAATTGCTTGTATGTCTGCTTATCTTATATTGTAGATAATGTGGTGGGTTTGTAGTCACACAGAAGATCACATTGTCGGTTCCTTATAAGATATAAATAGTATTCACAACTGAGATAGTTCTGGACATAACTATTGGTATAAGTTGTAGTATGAACTTGTTGGTGGCTTGTCTTGGCCATTAGTTTATACTAGTACGCTATGTCGTATTGAATGGATCACAGTTAAGACATGTTCTTCTATTCTGGCTGTCATGAAGAACTAAAGGTCTTGGTGACTCTTGTAATTCTTAACCCTAAGTGTGATATCTAGATGTGTGGAGCGCTTGTTCACTACTTTGATTTACCATGGGTGAGAATCTTATTTGATTCAACACACTATGTATTTTGGGCAGTGGCATTGTTCGCATGATGTCTATTTATTGGCATTAGGGCACCGTGTCTTGGTGATCCAGGTTGATGACGTCCCCTTAAGGAAACTCATAAAGGATTGTCGTATTAAACCCTGCAGGTGGATTATATCTGTACGACAACAAGATTGAGTGGTACTACTCAAGGAATAATATATATTAATTAATTAAAGCAGTCATAAGCTTTAATAATTAATGGACATGCAATATCTTTAACACGGGGAATTATAGAGTCTAATAGAAGCCCTGATTCGGTTCGGGATAGGACGGGAGTGCAACATTAATTCTCTAGTGGAATGAATTAATGTTCACGGGCCAAATAAATGTTTTGGGCTGAACATAAGAGTATTTGGGTCCGTGAGGAGCCCAAATCCTATACCTTCTAACAGATCTCTTGTCTGGCCCATGAAACCTAAGGAGTCTATATAAAGACCTCAATTTCGTCTTTGAAACCCTAGCACTAAAAAAATGAGCAACAGCCAAAAACAACGATTAGGGTTTTGGGTAGACGATCAGGAGGTGCTTTTGCTCCATATTCGACAGCTTGCCGTCCACTCGGTGTTCGAACGAGGTTGGAAGACAGACTAGAAGATCTCTAGTGGAATCAACACCTCGGTCTTCAAAGGTAACGAATCTAAATTCATCTTTAGATGCATGTTTAGGTTTTTATATAATCGTATTCGTTTTGGTATCCCAACAACGATCTTGGGGACGGACTGCCTTCACCGGCGGGTTCCATCAAATGGTATCAGAGCCAAGGATTCGTGGATTGTTGGCTCTGCCTGAAACGTATAGTTATGTATGCTATTCTATTGTTATGGTTTTCGATCTATTCTCTGTCACAAACCTTGTGTGTGATGTTGTAATCGTTTTTCCCACCATATAATAAGTGTGGGTAGTATAGGATTATTTATAGATCAATGTAATAGGGTTGTGTTCGCTTGTATTTGATGTGTTTTCTGATCACTAGAGCAGGTGATGTCGGATGGAGGAGGTGGAAATGGATTTCAGGCTTTTCGTGTTAAAGGTTTTTGGCCCTAGACGGTGATGTTCACTGTTTTGGCCATAACTTTTGACTCGGGAGTCTGTTTTCTGCAAGTAAGCCCATTTCGGAAACCTCGTGACATTATCTATATTCGTCACAGCAATGATGTGACTCCCTGTGGTGAGAGATAATTCAATCGTCTTGGTGAAGTTTTCTGCCAGTTTTGTTCGGGTGACAGAATTCGAGCTGTTCGAACCATTTCTTGCTTTGCGTGAGAGGCCGATGCGAGGCATCCATCCGCACCCTTGTTTTATCATTGTAATAGTTTTGATAGGCTGGTTTTGATAGTTTTACAAGGGGCTGTGATAAATGTGCATTTATTTATACTTTTATTTATCGTTTTGTGGCATGCTTGTAGTTGTAATTTATTTTTTATTATAATTTACTATGCCTGCAAATAACCTTCATGTGTAAATGATTAAGTAAGTTAATTTTAATTTAATTAATTCATTGACCTCAATAATTGGTCTTTAAGTAAGGTGATTGTTGCTCGTGGGACCTTGGGAGTCTCCCCTGTTGATGATCGATTCTAATCAGAAGGATTAGTGGCTGTTTTTACTCGTTAATTAGATCACCAAATAATTACGTGTGATTGATCACTAACGTAATTAGTGAATACGAAAATTTGGGTTAGGGTATAATTAATACGTGTATTGATTACGTAATTAATTTGTATGTTTAATAATCGAGCTGCTTTGGATGTATAATCGAAGTTTGGACGTGTATATGAATTTGTGCTTATTTTATTAGCTGAAAAAAATCTAAGTATTTATACAAGTTTATCTTGCAGGAGGTGTACATGACCTTTGACCTCCCTAGTGTGCATGTATGACACTTGGGCTTTTACTAGTTTGACCTTATCTAAACTAAATTCTATCCTTCTACACTGGACTTGCTCGTATTCAGGAGTTATTTGTCTCGTTGGACTTGTCCTTGAGGAGTCTTTAGTTTGATTTTGATGGTCTTTATTCTTGATAAGTTGTTGTCTTGATATTGTTGCTAGGTCTATTCGCCGAGGTGCTGATTATGCTCACTAGGACCTCATCTGGGTCCACATGGTCTTTTGATTAAAGTTGCTCGACGAGCAAGGTCTGCTCACCTGACACCTTTCGTTCAGCTTGGTTTAATCTCGTCTTAAGTGTGGGTAATTTGGGTCAATTATGCTCGCCCAAATGACGATTCTGCTCGCCTATCAACAATTGTCCCCTTGCCAATCATTAAGTTGTGATAGGGCAAGACGAACAACTTATGGGTTGGCAATTATTCAGTGATATGGAGGTGAGCTGATATACCATGGCGCGATCAACCTTTCATTGGCGAACAACATTGGTCGAGCTGATCTGGGTGGGTGACGGTTGGGATCCCAATGCCTGGGTGTGGCTCAAGGTGTGATGTGGGCGGAATGATTGCCGCGCCCACGCACATACGAAACCGAGGTGACGCACCCCCAATTTTATCGGAGAGGGTCTGTACGCGCCAGGTAATTGCAACTTAGTCCTAGTATTTTCAAACTTGTTCGCCTAATACCCCATTTTTTCGCATACTATTTAAGGGAAATTTTTCCATTTTTGCTTATTTCCACTGTTCATTCTCAGCGCGAAAATTACTCCTCCCCTTTTCAAATTTCCGGCAACTGAACTTCATCTCCGGCGACGATTCCTTCGAATCAAGGTAGTAATCTCTTCTATTTTTCTTCTTTTTCTCTTTTATTTCTGTGACTGTGGGTGTGAGAAACGCCATAAAACCCTAAACTCCGCTATTTGGGATTTTGAACCGTTGTTGGCCTTTCAGTTTCCGCCGAAAAACACCATTAACACCATTTGAAGCTTTGTTATCCGAAATGTCCTCCCATTCCAAAACTGGATCATATACTCCTCGCAACCCTGGGAAACGGCCAATTGAAGAACTTCCTATTTTTGTAAACTTAGAATTTGACCCCGATGCGGCCTCCGTAGCTCGCTCTGTGCATTCGAGAGCTCGCACGTCTGGGGAAAGAGAGGAGCGAGCAAATCCTGCTCACCAGGTTGTAGAGGAGACCAGTTCTGACCTTCACGAGGACGAGGACGAGGAGGTCGAGGTGCTTCAGCCAATTAACCCAGATGAACTAACTTGGGGGTACCTGAAGGATATCAACTTCCCTATGCGAGACCCTATTGAACATCAAGTCCCGGTCGCCGTTGCTCGCCGAATTGACTAGGACAAGTATGAGAGGGAATACTCCAGCCGCTTCGAGGTTCCAGTTCGTGGAAAGCGAAAGCTCAAGGCAACTGAGTATGCGACGAGTTGTATCGTGTCCGCTGTCACTGAGGAGGAGCTACCCAGAATTAGGAGGGATTACAAGATTCCCTACGACGTACATATGTACGCTTCTCTAAAGGACGATAGAGCTGATCGCCCACCGCGCGGGCTCACGGCGATCAATTTGGCAACACTAGATGCTGGCGTCACATTGCCACTGCATCCCCTGTTCGGCAGGTTTTTGGAGCGGACAAACCTAGCCATAACCTAACTAACTCCGGTTGGATGGATGAACCTCATGTCCCTAATGGTTCTGTTCGCCCTAGAAGGGTATCCAAATAAACTGTCCGCCGAAGAGGTGTGCTACCTTATGACGATCACTGCCTGTACTGGAGAAGAGGCGGGCTGGTAATACCTTAAGGCGCGACCAGGTTTAAAGCTTGTGGAGGACATTCCCGGAAAAAGTGCTAGACTGGAAGCACGATTGGTTTTGGATAGGGGGTGATTGGCGCGCTTCTGCTCGCCCTTATGGCGGCCCTGAGCGAATTGATACCCCGGCGGAGTTTAGGGACCTAACGCGTGAGTCTTATCCCTTCCATTTATTTGAAGTGATAAGACTAATTTTAATTTTTTTCATTTTTATGTTTCAGGTCTCAAGAATCTGAAGTGGCGAAGTGCTAAGGATAGCATCAGCGATCAATTCTTGTTCACTGTCAGCCTGATCGCTCTCTGTCGTTGAGCAGATCGCAGCATCAGCCATCTTTTCCTCGAATCCACACTTAGGGTTGCCCATTTCACCACCTACCCTCATCATCTTGAGGCCCAGGCCCAAGTTCCCGAGGGTAACTTTCTCAATCTTGGCGAACAAATCTGTTCGCAATTTTATGTTGTATATCATCTTTTAATTTATAGTGTTTCTTTCTTTTGTAGATCAGCTCGTTACTATTACCCTCCACCCGTTTTGGACCAACACGTTTGGGAAATACCGACCAAACGTGGTGAAAGAAAGATGATCCCCTGGCGAAGATGATCGCCCTGGCGGCCAAGGGGGGAAAAGATGACCCAAGGCAAACTGGTGGATCGAGCTCGGCGCAACAGCCCGCTTTAATAAGTAGTCCGCCGAAGAATACTACCCCCAGATCGAAGAGACTTCTTCGAGGAGATGGCACTCCCGTCTCTGACACTGAAAAGGCAGCCAAAAAGGTAAAAGTCGCCCAAAGCTGTGCGGTCGCTCCAGCTCGCCTAGCCGAGCTCGGTGGAGAGCGAACTCCCTCAATGGAGGTGCATTCGGAGCAGCATATGGTCGCCGCTGCTCCCGAAGGACATGGGCAGGCCTCTGACCCGACCTATCTGGGATGGGACAAAGGTCGTTTTGACAGGTAAGTTTCTCTTCGCCCTGGGTACCATTCACTTTTTTTTAAATCTTGTGTTTGCCCTTTTTTCCACAGTTACGAGGCCGAGCAATACCCGGGGCGATCAAACTTGGTGCACCAGTTCACCTGCTCCAAAGTTTGCCCAACTTCAGGAAGATCCCAGACTCCTTTATCCGCCGCGCCTCTGAATCTGTTGCTCGAAGCTGGAGCAAAGAGCTGAATCAAACCGTCAAAGCGCAGGCACCTCGTGATAATGGTCGCCTGTGCCTTATTGAGGCGGGCAACACCCTGACCGCCATTCAGAGGTTGGTCAACCAGGTGGAAGACCTCGAAAGAGAGCTCGCCAATATGCAGTCACAGTTAGCCGCATTGCCAAAGAGCGAGACGATGCCAAAGCCAGAGGCTAAGAAGATGGTAGCTGGCCTCGAGAATAAGGTGATAGCTCATCAAACGAGCGAGCAGCGTGCTCTCGACCTGCATATCAAAGTCTCTGAGGAGCTTAAGGCCAAAATGGTCGAGGTCGAACATATTCGAGCAGAGCTTGCTCGCATCCAAAAGCAGAAAGAGGTCGCTGAGAAGTATGGGACTGAAGCAACTGCTAAGGTTGCCGACCTCGAGATCCAGCTCGCCAACTCCATTACCCCAGAAGAGCTAATTCCAAAAATGGAGGTGGGCTCGATCATTAGCTTTGTAACGGGCTATGCTGAGTGCATCTGGATCGCCAACGAGTTCAAAGCCCAGGTCGTGGTCGAGGAGATCGGTAAGGAGCTCACCAACTTTATCGAATCCAACCCTCCAGCCCCAGGCACAACCCTCCAAATCGGCGATCTGCCCGATTATGGAGTTAAACTTGATTTCATTAGTCCTGGGGTTGTAATTACGAGTCCCCCTGAGGATGACGAGGAGGAGGAGGTTGCTGGGGACGAGCAGACTCAGCTGGTCGATCAAAGCGATAAAGCTCTCCAAGAGCGAGTTGATGTTGGGGGGCTTATTGCCGAGCTCACTCAAGAGGTCCCAATTGATCCTTCTCTTACTGGGACACCTCTTGAAGACCCCAAGGATGATAACATTCTCCCTCCTGCCGGACAGGGCTCTTAGACGATTAGGGTAGATAGGTTTTTCATTGTACTTTTCTTTTTGTTGTTCGCTCCCTTGTGGAGTTTATCTTGTAATTTTTGGGCGATCATGCCTTATCATTAATGAAATCATATTTTGCTCAACTTTTTTTTTACATTAATTATTCTTTGCATTTATATTTATGCTTAACAATCTTAATGTAGTTGGGCTTTGTTCCTTAAGAACTTTTGTCTTAGAAATTTGAGGGCTTTGGCCTGAGGCTATGTTCATTTAAATATGAACAGTCTTGGATGGGCTTGATTGTATAATCAATTTGTGCCTCGAGCTTGAATCTCCTTTGAACGAACAACTTAAGATTGAACTTGTTTTCAAAAATTACAAGTATCAAATGCGACCTAATTTACAAACTATAATAAAGTTAAGTTGAAGTTGTTCGACCTGAACATTGTCAAACAACCAACTTACCAAAACATATAATTTACATCAAAAGTTAAAGTAGCTCGACCACTATACATTTTGTTAAGCCAACCTTAAACTCTTAAAAGGAAATGAAACTATACAAGAGGTAAACAACATTAGATCGCAAACAACTTGACCCAATAAATTCTGTTCGACCATCCATACTTGGTAGAATTTTTAAAAAATTAGGCAAGTTTTTGGATCTTACTTGTGCACCTGCCCTTCTAGCTCGCCCAGGGAACTTAGTAGCTCACCCAGCTAAGTAGCGTCACTTTCACTTTTCATAGGCAAAGTAGCTCGCCTATTGAAAATACTTCTTCAAATTAGCTGCATTCCAAGAATATTGGGCCGAGTTTCTATCTAAGTCTTCTATGTCATATGCACCATTGGGTAACCTATCCGTTACCCTATATGGGCCCTCCCAAGTCGGGTCAAATATGCCTGGAGGTGGGGCGAGCTTTTTCCTCAAAACGAGATCGCCGACCTCAAACTTTCTTATTTTGACTTGAGAATTGTAGTAACGCTCTACTCTCTGCTTGTATGTCGCATTTTTTAGTTTAGCTATAATTCTTTTTTCTTCGAGCAAATCTAGCTCGACTGATAGGGCAGAGCTGTTCGCCACTTCTTCAAAGTTGGTCGTTCTCATTGTTTTGGTTTTCAATTCAACTGGAATGACGGTCTCAGTTCCGAATGCTAATGCAAAAGGTGTTTCTCCGGTGCTCGACCTGGGAGAAACCCTGTATGCCCATAGCACGTCTGGCAATTCTGTAGACAAGTTGCCTTTACTTTCTGTTAGCCGAATTTTAAGAATATGCTTGATTATCTTATTGACGGCTTCCACTTGACCATTTGATTGTGGATGATAAGGGGTTGAATAATGCTTTCTGATCCCCCACTTTGTGCAGAAGTCTCGAAGCTTTTTCCCATCAAACTGAGGACTATTGTCTGTTACAAATGTTTGAGGAACTCCGAACCGACAGACAATATTCTTCCATATAAAGCCAATCATCTTTTCTTGGGTAACTTTAACTAGAGCTTCTGCTTCTGCCCACTTTGTATAGTAATCCACAGCCACAACAGCAAATCACACGTTTCCTTTTCCACGCGGGAAAGGCCCAATAATATCCATTCCCCATCTTGCAAACGACCACAACAGCAAATATTCGATACTTTAAAATAATTTCATAATAAACTTATAATCATGAACCATTTTCATATAAAACTTACTCTAGAACCATATATTATAACTATGTTAGAACTAAATTGATATATATGAAATGAAACCACTAATTAAGGAAAATAAGTTATGATTTAGTGTTTGTAAACTTATGGAATCTGATTTTTTCTTTTATTGACAGCGTACGTTTTAATCACAACTCTAAATGGATATTCAACTTATAATTGGGTAGGTGCAATGTAGGTGAGAACGCACTATGCATTGATAGCTTTGTCACAAAATTAAAGCACCAATTCTCATCACTGAACCGTGCACTGTGTGTGTGGGCAGAAATCGAGTAGTACTATATAAGCACGATGTGTTTGTTTAGGCATAAATAAAGTATTTATATAAGCCTTATAAATATTTTATACCAACTCATTCAACACTCACGAACTAGCTTGCAGGCCTGATCACGACCTAACCGATAGAATGTTCGTCTCACGATTATTTTCACATTTACTTTTTTAACATTCCAACATTAATTACTTTCACATTTAAAAAAAAATATCACATACACAAAAATCAATAAAATCTCATTACCTTTATTCAACCTTTTCCTTAAAAACGATGTGTCATCCCGCTATAAAAAAGTTATGGGACGGAGTGAGTATTAATTTTGAATTTATTCATTATGTAAAGAAGTTGAGCTCAAATAAATACTCCCTCCGTCCAATATAAATGAGCAAATAATTTTTACATGGATTTTAAAAAATGACAGTTGTTTATGTATAAAGTAGATAAGCTGGAAGATATTTCGGGTGTCTATGTATAAAATAATTATTTGTGAGCGTAAAAATTAAGTAAAACATTCATTTTTATCTATACCTATTTATATTGGACATACCAAAAATGAAAATTTGTCTATTTATGTTATACACGGATGGAGTATTTTTTAAAAGCAAGACCTGAGATCTCAGTGTTTTTTGAAAGGTTAATATATAAAAATTAAAAAGCAATGATTTTGGGAGAAGTAGACAAAGTTTAACCTATTTCACGGAAATGTATGCGTTTGTTAGTGGGGGCATGCAAAGAACAAAAAGCAAACAAGATGATGATGGATCAAGTATGAATCAATTATTGAGGAGTAATAAAGATGAGAAAAGTGCCTACTCGAATCTTCTCTGCTACATCTCTCAGTTTCTTTCCCCACTCGACACAGACCCTATAGCTAAAAATTAATTTTAATTTCCAATAATTTTCCATGGTAAATAGTAGTATAAGATTCCAACTGCCAACCAATATTCCCTCCATTTTTCTTTTTATAAAGAAAAAAGCACTTAATTAAAACATAGCTAGATGAGTCAAAATGATTTGAATTTTGTGTTGTACAGGATTGTCTTGTGTAGTAAAAAAATCCTATAATTTTATTGCATATATATTTTTTGACTACACCGACAATGTTGTGCCGCATTGGAGCCAAATATACGGACAATTATGTACAGCACATGATCCAAATACGAATCAAGGTTGAAAGGGCCTATAATTAAGCTATAGATAAACTTACAAAGCAAAAGAAAAAAAAAAAAAAAAGTGGTGGGGTGGTTTTCTACCTATAAAATGTACAAAATATTAATTACGAGCTAAATTGAATGAAGAATAGTACGTATTTACGGGTTGAACCAAATGATAATTAAAAGGAATTACCGGGAGAGAGCTGAGATTTGGTGGTGATGGAGCATGCACCGCAGTAAAAAGTCCAGAATTACCATGTCTTCCCACAGTTTTCTTGAACTTAAAAGTTACCACGTTTTCTGCAAGGACTAAAATTCAAGCACAACTAGTAGTTCAAGAAAGCTGTGGAAAAGCATGAGATCCAGGACTTGCAAATTACGTCTTTTTAATCTTGATCTCGTGTTTGTGCATATATATAGAAATACATGTATAGAAGTATATGGTAATTGTAGACTGTAATAAAAAAATTACCAGTTGAAAGTGAATAAGAAAGCGCCCATACACGTACATACAAAGTGTGATGGACCACTCTAGCACATTGTGTTTGTGCAGCTTTAAAGAGAATAGGGAGGGAATAAATTTGATTTAAGGGGTTAAGTCCAAAATCCTATTTTGAATTTTCCCTACTACGTCCAGCGCCATGTCTGGGGTTCAATTAATACCCAATTTTAGAGTTGTAATATAAGCTAGCTAGGGTTAGAAAAATTGATTTTAGATTTGGAGAATTTCTTCTCATCAAAAAGTTCAAACTTGTAAAGAGGTATGAACTCCCACTCGTGGGATGCCCAATGATTGAACAATTTAATATGGGTGGAGTTGAGTTACTCTCTATGGGGGCGTGAGTCTTTTGGCTCTAATACCATGTAAAAAAATTTGCTTCATCTAAAAGTCCGATCTTATAGAGATGTATGAAATTAATTCATTCATTTAAGGCAAAAACTTGTATGAGACCGTCTCATGGCATGAGACCTCACAAATTAACACTTACCCCTACCAAAGTGTTAATGAGTCATTGCCCTAGTTACACACATTCCCATTGTCTCATACAAGACCTACTCTTCATTTAATTATTTCTCCTAAATGCAGGTCTTGCGTGAGACGGAACAAAATTTTGTAAACAATGTTTTAACTCTTTTGGAATGAGCGTGTGTTAATAATGATAGTCTGTGAACTGTTTCACAATTGAATCCACCAACTCAAATTACTAATTGTACTCCAGCTAATTAAAACACTCATGATAAAATCAAACTCAAGAGCTAACTTAGCTAATAACTTGATATGCTCATTTATACCCTATGTCATAAGTGATTCAAAATTAGATACTCCTCGGTTAAGATCAGTTTTTACATAGATTTGGGGACACATTTTATGAAAAAAAAAAAAAAAGTGTGATGGGTGGAATGTTGAGGAATAATTTGGACTTCTATTATTAAAGTAAATGAATATTGGCTGGATTGAGTGTAAAAGTAAGGACATTTTAAGTATTCCATAAATTTTTCAATAATAATTGTAATCCCAAGTTCTGTTTTGGTCCCTTTCTTTTTTGGCAAATTTAGGCGCATTAATTAATTTCTGGAATCAAACTGCAATTTATATATTTTCTTGGGACTACAACTACAATTCTTTTTTGACCAAAAATATCGAAAAAAAATTATGGGACCAAAACTGTTGAAAAAAAGAGCCATTTCGCAAACCTCTCATTCTTTTGAGACCAAAAGTGCAATTTACCTTGTAAATATATATATTTAAGTTTTTAAAGGATAATTTTTTTTTAGGATGGGGTTGTTGAAACTAGGGGTGGTTCGGTACTATATACCGTAGTTTATTCATACCGTATACCGTACTAAAAACATCGTTATATATAAAAAGTCATAGGGTTACCGTACCAAAAAATTTGGTATATTATGGTATAATTTCGGTATGCCATTGTTGGCCAATTTTTTTTTAAATAAACTACTAATAAATGAAAAAAAAAAATCGGAATCTTAACAAACGAGAACCGTGGAGAAAAAATATGAATTATATTATGCAAATAATTAATTCTCCAAAGAGAAAATAGATTTCACATTTACTTCACATATGTTGTTACTGTTGTCATGAATTTACTCACTGGACAACAACTGAATAAGACTAACTTTTGATTTAAATAGAGATTTTCAACGTTTTGGATTCAATATTCGACCACCGTTGTCTTTTTTTTTTTTTTTTTTTAGTGGAATGAGATTGAGAGAAACGACCTTCGACTGTGTTAGAGGGTAGGAATTGAATAAGGTAGGAAAGTAATTAGCATATCTCTTGTATAAGGATAAATTATGTGTTTATGGTTATATTAATTAAGAAAATAAGTACCGTTTGGATGCTATGGAAGGTAAGGAATAAAATTATTTTGAGGATGTGGAGTATGAGGTGGACAAGATTTTTGAAGAAGTTGGAGGAAGGGTTTGGAGTTGGTTGTTGATAAATAAAAAAATTCACTGTAACTCGTCTTTAAAAGATTGGCTATGTTGCTCTACGCTGGTTTTCTAAAATTGATCTGTGATGGTTAATATTTGGGAGGGATTTATGTAGGCATGTCTCATGCCGCTGCTTTTATTTAAGAAATAAAAAATCTTATTTGCCAGATAAAAAATTTTTAAGAAAAATAAGTAGTTTGTGCTCTTTTTAAATAACAAGAGTGATTGGGCATCTACATTTTTAATAATAAGACTACCATCTAATTATTTATAATGACACAATATTAAATATTATTAAAATTATAAATTAATTTCGGTATTTCGGTATATACCTCGGTATGCCACTTTTCATACCGTTACTCTACCAAAATTTTCGGTATACCAAACTTTTCGGAAAATTTGGTATTTTTGGGTACGATAAGCTCGGTATACCAAACTTTTCGGTATTTTTCCAGCCCTAGTTAAAACTGATATGGGATAAATAAATAAATAAATAAATAAAAGTGTGAAAAGTGATTTGTAATGGAGGGAATACTTAGATTTTTTTTTTTTTTAATTACTATGACTTATATTTGAAAAAAGGGGGGAAATGTAAAACCATCCCAGCACCCTTCACATGCAAGCATGTGGAGATCCATGATTTCCCACCAATTAATTTGAGTACAAATGGTATGGGGTGGTCGGTAGTTTATTTATATGCCCGGCCCCCACCCCACCAAATTATAAAAAAAGTTTGGAGTTTTTTCTGCATCATGCGTGATGATAGATTGAGTAGGTTTTATATGAAAATTATTTATATTAAAAATATTATGAAATTGTTTTAAGTTATTGAAATTTTTTTAAGAATATCATTAATTTTATTAGGAGTATTATTAATTTGGGTTCAAGAAAATTAATAACAATTGTAATATAATATTATTGACTCAGATTAGTTATACTCCTGATGAGTTTAATAATACTTCTTATAAAATTAATGATAGTTTAAAACTATTTCATAATAAGTTTATTCTGAACTATTTTTATGTAATATTATAACCATATATAATCCATGAAAAGATCAGAAATTATCGGGTTTCTGCTTTAATGATTAAGTTCTATTAATTTAATATATTTTGAATTTCTTCTAAGTACTATGATTTTAATTTACGAGCTTTCTCAATATGTGGAAGTACTTATCAAATCACTTAAATAATTTCACTAAATATTATACATGTCAATTTTATTTTATTTTAGATAATCATCCGAAGCATTAGGGTTTAAATGACTCGCACATGACATAGGTGATATTACGTAAAATTTAATGTATATATTATTTAAAAGATCATTAAAATGAATAAAAAAATTGTATCGTTACAAAAAGTTTGTGGAATAAAATTTTACTATCCAAAGAAAAGATATTGTTGTATGCATTTAAGTGCATAACATGTATTTGAATTTTGAGTTCAATTTTAAGTTAATTTTGACTTTTCAAAGTTCAATTTACTTAATAAGTTTTGAAAAGTCAAAATTAATTTGAGATTGGACTCAAAATCCAAATGCATGTTCTGCACATATATGGTTATATACAAAAATTTGTGTTAAAAGATTAACAATGTTTTAAAAATTAAAACTATCAAAATAAAAATTAGTGAGTGGTTTTTGTGTGCATTCAAGTGCATAACATGCATCTGAATTTTGAGCGCAATTTCAAATCAATATTGATTTTTGAAAGCTGGCTTACTTATTAAATGAATATGTCAACCGCTTTAAAGTTTACTTAATTGGCATGAAAAGTCACTACAAGAAAATAAAAAATTATCTACAATATTAAAATTCTTAGGCCTAGCTACATAATTTTTCAACAAAAGTTTTTTGTAGTTAGATTGTCTACGACTTGCCTACCAAAATTTCTAATCATGTAGGTACCTTCATACTTCAATTTACAAGTCATTTGCTTACGAACTCAATTTACCTACGAAATAAAATTTCTAGACATTAATTACTTATAAGTAATTTATCTATAAAAATTTATCCACAAATAATATACCTAAAAAAACCTTTAGGCAAATATCTTTGTAGTTGAAAATGTAAATATTTATATAATTAAAAAAATTTGTAGGTATTTTCGAATTAATAGTTTAGATATCCACTGGTACACAGTATTTATACTTGATATATTAGCTTTGCTAAAAGTAACTGCGGATGATGACAAAAACATTCATCACATCATCCTGAAGTGAAGGGCCTAGCCTCTGAAGTTCTTTCTGTGTACACGTGCATCTATTTCTTAGTGAATTAAAAAAATTAGTAGTATATATTCTTTGTACGTTTTGAAACTATTTATACGTCCAGTATATGTTCATCTCTATGCGTAATTTCAAGTCACGGTTATTTTTTAGGGGAAAAAGATTAAATTGCAAGTTCGTTCAGATATCCGCGGAACAAAATTTTATTTCAAGTTAAAGTTATATATGTTTTAAATCTCATTTCAATCGTTAGGTTCAGTGATTTTTAATTTTCTATTTTAATTGTTGTAAAATAAAGAGCGCAAAACAGAAACACCGATTTGTTTACCCAGTTCGTCAATAATGACTACGTCTGTGGGCATACCAAGCCAGAAGTTTTTCACTATATTTCTGTGTGTTACAATACTGAGTACAGGGATATATTATAATAACAGACATCCTAAAGCCTATTAGGTTACTTGGCCCATAAGTAATGTCCACACCAAATCTTCTGTATTTGACATATCAAATCTTCTGAATTTACAACACTCCCCCTTGGACATTACGACTCGACGTATATGTCTCATCAGAAAACTCCACATGCTAGGTAGCAAGAAAAATGTTTAGTTAGGGAGGAGTACAACTATTGATCTTCCGGATCCAATCTTCAGGATTATTTTGAGGTTGCTACTCCCCCTGAAGACAACAACCTTTTAAGTCTTCACATCCCGATACCATAAATATATTTTTCAAAAGTAGAGGTAGGTAGGGACTTAGTGAACAGATCTGCTAGATTGTCACTAGATCGCACATGTTGTATGACAACTCTTCCGGAGTTCGTATGGGTAGAAAAATTTCGGTGAAATATGTTTCGTCAAGTTTCCCTTACCGTACCCATTACTCATTTGTGTGATGTAGACTGCGTTATTTTCAAATATAACAGTAGGGGATATATCGTTTTTAGCAATATTACACGAGTCACCAATGTGTTTTACCAATAATCTCAACCAAACACATTCTCATGAGGCTTCAAACAAAGCTATTATCTCTGAGTGGTTTGAAGATGTGATGACCATAGTTTGTTTAACCAATCTCCATGAGATTGCAGTACCACCACAGAGAAAAACATAATCAGTTTAAGATATGGCATTGTGGGGATAAGACAAATAGCCACCATCTGCATAACCTACCAAGGTTTTATCTTGGTTTCTAGGGCAAAACAATCCAAGATCTTGAGATCCTTGGAGATACCGTAGAATATGCTTAACACCATTTCAATGTCTCCTTGTAGGAGAAGCGCTATATCTCGCAAGCAAATTAACTGAAAATGCAATATCCAGTCTAATGCAGTTTGTGAGATAAAGTAATGCACCAACAACGCTAAGATAAGGAACTTCTGGTCCTAGAATTTCTTCTGTATCTTCTTTTGGTCTTAATGGGTTCTTATCCACTTCGAGGGATCAGACAACCATAGGTGTGTTAAGTGGATGAGATTTATCCATGTGAAATACCTTTTTCACGTAGGTTGATTGGTGTATAAGAATTCCTTCAGGGAGATGCTCGATCTGCAGGCCGAGGCAATACTTGGTTTTGTCCAAATTTTTCATTTTGAATTCAGCTTTCAAGATTGAATTGACTTCTTCAATCTCTCTTTTTGCAAGTTTCGATTATGTTTAGATCGTTAACATATACTGATATGATGCAAAAACCACTTTGCGATTTCTTTATAAATACGCAAGGGAAAGCTATTTGTTTGTATATTCCTTCTTCAGGAGGAATTCACTAAGTCGGTTGTACCACATTAGACCTGATTGTTTTAGACCGTACATCGACTTCTGTAGTTTTATGCTATGCATACTGCGATTTTCATCATTCCCCATCTAGGGAATCTTAAATTCATCAGGAATTTTCATATAGATGTTGGCATCTAGTGATCTGTATAAATACGCGGTTACAATGTTCATTAATCTCATCTGGAGATTTAGTTTAATTGTCAAATATATCAAGTAGCGGAACGTTATCCCGTCCATTACAGGAGAATAGGTTTGATCGAAATCAATACTGGGTCTCTGCGAAAACCCTTGAGCTACTAGCCTCGCTTTGTATCTCTCCACAGTATTGTTCTTATTTCGTTTTTGTACAAAACCCATCTATATCCTACAGGGATTGCACGTGCAGGTGTACGAATGATAGAATCAAATACTTTTATTTTATTTAGCGAGGCGAGCTCTGCTTCAATTACCTCTTTCCATTTCACCCAATCTGAACACTTCCGACACTCAACTATTGATTTGGGTTCTGGATCCAGATTATTATTTATAACTGAAAGAGCAATTATCGATGTAAATGTGTCATCGACGACAACAATATTTCTATTATAAGTTTCTCATGTATCTATGAAATTCATAGAGACTTCAACGTTTATATCAACCAGGTCTTCTTCATTTTCCAGTGTATCTAGGTCTGGTCGTTCCACAGTCCTAGTGCGTTGAATATTTTGGGCACGTGCTTCATTACTAGGACACTCGTCTTTAGGACGAATCTCTTCTGGAGATTTTAAGTTAAACTGACCAGTTTGGCTAGCTTTCATTCTAGGTGTGTTCACATCTTTTATAGGTCCTTTATGCTTATGGCGTGTGGGGGCATGTATACTTATTTTTATTGGGACATCTACCCTTTGGGGTGCATTTACTACAAGTATATGCGATTTAGTCACACCTCTATGGTCAGTAAACGCATATGGCAGAGTGTTTGCTAAATGTTGCAAGTTAATGATCTTCTAAACTTCTAGTTCAGACTGACTGATGCGTGGATCTAGATACTGAAGATCACTTATGTTCCATGTAAGTTCCTGGCATTCATTCAATTTTGAATTCGGATCTCCCCCTAATGTCGGAAAGTGATCTTCATCAAATGTGCAGTCAGGGAACCGGGCCGTTAATTGATCCCCAAAAAAAAATTCTAGGTATCTCAAGCTGGATGGAGAGTCAAATCCAACATATATACCTAGTTTCCTTTGTGGGCCCATAGAGGTACACTTCGGTAATGTTATTGGAACATACACTGCACATACAAATATACGCAGATGGGAAATGTTAGGTTCTTTCTCACGCACTAGATGTAGGGGGAATGATCATTATATGCAATTGGACGGATTTGTATCAGATGTGATGCATGTAGGACTGCATGCCCCCAGCATGAGGTGAGTAAGTTTGAGTTCATCAGTAATGGTCTAGCGATTAATTTGATACGTTTTATTAGTGCTTCAGCTAGACCATTTTGGGTGTGGATGCAAAGGACCGAATGCTCCACTTTAATTCCCAGTGCCCATACAGTAATATGTAAAGGCTTTTGAGGTAAACTCAACAATATTATCCATACGAATTGATTTTATTGGATAATCTGGGAACTGAGCTGGAAGCTCAATAGTTTTTGCAATAAGCTTGACAAAGGTTTGATTGCGGGTGGACAGCAAACAGGCATAAGTCCACCTAGTGGAGGCATCAATTAAGACCATGAAGAGGCATCAATTAAGACCATGAAATACCGAAATGGTCCTAATGTTGGGTGAATCGGTCCACAAATATCTCCATGAATCTGTTCAAGGAAAACTAGAGATTCAAGTCTCACCTTAGTGCGTGACGGCCGCACTATTAACTTACCATTTGAACATGCATCACAAATAAATTCATCAATGGGAGGGATTCTATTATTCGATATATTATGAACAATGGAATTAGATAGAATCCTACGTATCATTGTTTATCCTGGATGACCTAACCGCTGATGCCATAATTTAAATGAATTTGAGTCATGAAATTTCACATTCATGGCTATATGGAGATTAGAAAGTCAAATGTAGGTATAGTACAATCCAGAAGAGAATGAGGGACGTTTTTTAATAACTTGTTTACGGCTACCTCGAGAGACAGCCATCAAAAGGTATTCGTTATTATTCTCAGTTTCAGTTTCAATGTGATAACCATTAGTTCTTATGTTTTTTAAACTGAGAAGGGTACACTTTGACTGATGAAACAACAAAGTATTGTCAATTATGAGTTCGGTACCCATAGGGAGGATGACAGAGGCTCTTCCGGAGCCACTATCATAATATTATCATTGGCTATTGTAGTTACACTCTCTTTTTTTTCTATCAAGTTATGAAAATACTTCATATCTCTTAGGATTGTGTGTGTGGTGGTGATATCTACCAAACATAAATCACAATTTGTATCCATCATGCAAGAGGAAAATACCCCAAACCTAATAGTGTTGGGTTTTATTAGGACGAACACCATGTTCGACGCAGCGGAAGATAACGATTCACCGACAACGAATCTCATAATTGGTTGTATAACATAAAACAAAAGAATAAATAAACAGAATATAAATCCTTACAACGATTCATACGCGGAATCCTCTACTATGGTATCCACGTAATAACTTTATACCAACCCAAACCGATTTGCCAACGTTGAATCTCGAGAGGAATTTGCTAGAAAAATTCTGACTAGAGATTTTAGGAAGAAATTATATTTCTTGTGTGTGTTTGGAATTTCCATTGGACTCATATTTATAAGGATAGTCTTGGCTTAATTCCTAAGATCACAGGCCTAGCCCGTAAATATAATCTCTACGGATTATTTTTCCTTATAGATATTTTCCTACGAATAATATCTTGACCATATAATATTCTGTATAATAATATTTCAAATATTATTATTGAGAATTCAAATCTAATTTAATTAAATATTAATAATAATTAATTTCAAATATAATTATTATTATATTCTCCATAAATTTAATATTATATCCAATATAATATTTAATCAACCAACTATAATTGGTAAATTGTCAGTACTTGTTGTGTGACCCATATGCCCTCGTATATTGAGCGATTAATCAAACTAATGGTCTTAATTGAACCCTAGACAATAAATCATTATTTCTCAATATACGAGGTACGTTGCGAGGAAATCTGCAACTACCTGTAAAACTGTAGGCTATTGTGATATTTTTCTTTCATTCACGCATACCCGATTAAGCCTTGAACATAATGAAATGTCTATTCAAATAATTTAATCATATTATCTCTAATCATTAATTGATCAAGTATATCACACTTAGCCACAAAGTTTAAGTTGATGCGCGTCGGCCGACGACTTAGATCCAATTATAATGAGAAGACGAGTATTCTCTCTAAATCCACATTGAGGAATTAATCTTATTCTTGGCTCAACTACCACGCACATGCATTTCGTGGTGAACCTAATCCATTTCATATCTAAACTTGGAAGGGTGCAAGCGTCGATAATGGTCAAAGTTCATTACTCCACACATGTCGTGCGTATTGACCTCAAGTCAGAGGAGTATCACATCAATCTCACTAACCGAGACACCCATAGATGCATTATGTGGAATTACATCAAAAGTTTCTCGGATGGGTATACCAATACCCTGTAAGGTATTTGTGCATCCATTATGAAATATCTAGTATCTCGTAGTAAGTGAGATCTTACTACACTCTCCCATAGAGTATAATGCAGATCATACACCAATCTCAATTGCATCATCAATATCCCATTCTTGATGATCCTAGATCAGGTCTATTTGAGAATCATACTTTAAGTCATCTGAGTTCTCACTCACTCAATGACAATAGTGATTCATGGGAACACAAATAAGAATATATGCAAACAATCAAACATCATATTCAGATAAGTGTAACGTCATACATTTAATATTAAACCAACAATAATATTAAACCAAATTTGAATATTATCTTAGTATTATGTCCTTACGATGGATTGTCTCTAGGACACTAACACTAACAAATAGTTGATATGTTCACAAGCCATGTATAAGAATAGTAATATTCACAAATATAACGGATAACATATATTAAAGTAAACACATCAAAGCTAAACCACAAATATCATACCAAAGGTAAAATAATGTATCCAAAAATAGAATCCACAATAATAAGAGGTCTCAATCAAAATAAAGTACTGAAAATGATCAAATATTCGAATCACTCATTATCTCCATTATTTTTTAGCTTCTTGCCCAAGAGATAGTCGTTGTCATAGTCAAATTCTGCTTCAGGCAGACTGGCATGGTGAGATTCACCCTGAGGGGCCTTCCCCTTGTTGTCATTTTGCTGCATATGATAAGCCTCAACAAAATGGTTGGGAGTGCAACACGTGCGAGTCCAATGACCTCTGCATCCGTATTTGTAGCAGGACTGTTCAATCTTGTCTTGAGATCCAGATTTTTGTGGAGCGGAATTCGTGTTGGGTACACCCTTTCCATGATTTTGAGCTTGGTTGTCGTTCAAGGTTCCTTGACTACCAGATTTACCACGACCTCGGCCTCTACCCTGGGTTCGTTTATTTTCTCTCCCTCTTTTACACTTACGTCCACTCAGGTTTCCCTGAGCTATAGCATGTGCTTTCAGGCACTGCTTGCGAGCTAACCAATCTAGAATTATAATTTCTCATTAGGAGTTGGTTGTGTTTTCTTGCTACTAAAAGTGCAAAAATCAGCTCTGAGTGGACAGTGTAGTTTTTGGCCCTGTACTGCTGCTGGAGTACAAGGTTACAAGTATGGAACGTTGATAGTATTTTCTGTATCAACTCGGCCTCAGTTATTGCTTGTCGGCATAGCTTTAACTGAGATACAATACGGTGCAAGGCAAAATTATACTCCGTCACAGACTTAAAGTCTTGAAAATGGAGGTTCATCCAATCATATTGTGCCTGAGGGAGGATTATATTGTTTTGTTGCTGGAAACGGCCCTTCAGAGACTTCCACAACACTCCGTGGTCTTTTTCAGTGAGGTATTCATTTTTTAGGTCTTGATTCAGGTGGTGCCTGAGAAAAATCAATGCTTCTGCCTTTTGGGCGTTAGTGGATTTCGAACCTTCGACAATGGTTCCGCTCAACTCAGTTGAATCTAGATGAATCTCAACATCTAGAGCCCATGTTAGGTAATTACTACCATCGAGAGCAAGCTCAGCAAATTCTCTCTTGGTAATGTCAGACATTCTCACTACAATATTTAAAGTGACATGGTCAGACTTGAGACCTTTTGTTTACAACGGAGAAATAAGGATTTATTTAATCATGCTCAAACACATAGGAGCAAGTATTGGGTGGCAAACATGATTTACGTTCCGACACGTACTGGGCGCCGCATACTCAGACAATGTATGCGGACTATAATATAAGAATTATGTGAAAAAATAATAATGGATGTATGAGCAATTATCATATATAGCATGCACATATAGTAATTAATCACATAAATTAAATTTGGGCCTTATTTAATTTATTGAGAACTAATAATTAATTCTAAAAAGGGACAAAGAAAACTGGTCCAGTTTAAATTAATAAAGGCCCAAAATTCTTTTCATTTTATTTTCAAAAAGCTGGCCTAAGCTAAATTAAACAAAAAAAACCCAGGTTAATTAATTAAAAAGGCCCAAAAGTTTTTCTTTTTTTTCAATAAATTCGGACCAAGGTAAGTTAATGCGTTATTTGGGCCTTGTAGCCCAGTTCCTCACTTGGATATTGGGCCGGCCTAACCTGTTGGGCCTGAATCTGCCAATTGCTGGCCGAGCGCGGCCACCATATTGAGCCACCGAGCGCAAAACAGTGGTTCTCCGAACCAGGCATTGGTCCTCCTCCGCCAAATTAGCAGTGCATGGAATTAAAACGGCAAGCAGCCACACGATAGATTTAATCAGTGAGAGACGACAGGGGCAGCACGGCGATGGTCGGCTCCCGTTGGCGTCAGGGGGCTAAACAATCGGCCAGTCCCCTGTGGCGCGACGATGATGGGGAGACGCGATGGCGACAGAACATCGTTGGTGCGGTGGCGCTTTGGCATGATTGGTAGCTATAGCGGCAACGAGAATAAAAGGGTGTGATGGCTGCAATTGCAGTGGCCTCTACTATTGCGCCACTGCCAATGGCTTCGATAATCGCTGCAACTTCGACAATTGCAGCGACGTGGTTGTCACTCGGGTTCTGCCGGAACCCTATTTCGCATCGTCGTGGCCGGGAGAATGGGACTCAACAGGAATCTTTCCGATTGGACCTTACTCGGTCCGTGGATCGGGCTCAATGGGAGCGCAATGATCCCATAAATTCAGTCAGGTAAAAGCAGTAGTATTCGGATTTACTCAGCAAGTTAAACAAATTGAATACACAGACTGGGATTTCATATTTATAATGTATAACACAAAATAAGAAATTGAGTTAATCAATGAAAAATTCATTAATGAAATAAAATAGAATAAGTACTGTACACCTTATGGAAATCGGAGATTTAGGAGCACTCGTGTTGATAACGTGTTGTAAAATAAAAAGCGCAAACCAGAAACACTGATTTGTTTACTCAATTCATCAATAATGACTACATCTAGGGGCATACCAAGCCATGAGTTTTTCACTATATTTCTATGTGTGTTACATGGATATATTTATAATAACAGAAACCCTAAAGCCTATTAGGTTACTTGACCCATAAGTAATGTCCACACCAAATCTTCTGAATTTGACATATCAAATCAGCATTAATCACCCATATTGCGGGTTCATTGTTTTTTATGTTGACGTTGATTTTCGACGATTTTATTTTAATGAATTTATCTAATTAAAAAAAAGGAATCCATATAAATTAATTAATCTCATATTTTTTTTAAAGTTTGAATTTTAAGATAATTTTTTTCATGGAATCAGAGTCTTTGATTCACGCGCCTACGTCCGGGCCTTAAAACCCTGCAAACATAATTTCACCCATGCTGAAAATTATAAATTTGTTGGCTTAGTAATATTTTAAAAAGTTTTTATTTTAAATAAAGTATAGAGTAAATATGGTTCATATATGAATCATCGAATGATATTAGTTGATTTCTCTAAATAGTATTAGTTGTTTTTATTGAAGAGCATTACTAGTTTACACTGAAGAGTTTTAGTTGTTCAGTGAAAACAAACTAAGACTCTTCAGTGAAAACAACTAATATCCTTCAATTAAAATATCTAATACTCTTTAGTAATAACAACCAATACTCTTCAATAATTCATGTATGAATCAATTTCACTCTATACATACTCTTTATTTTAAGGATGGTCTTGTCTTAGATCATTGTAATTTTATTCTGTACGATTGATCTATATTTGATCCACATAATGTTCAATTCGATCCAAATAAAAAAGATCTTAATAATGAATACCTGAAACTTTAGTTATTCGTAAAATAATATCATACAAACTTTTATCTTATATTTTTAGCAAATTAATATATAAAATGTTTCAACCGTTACCTCAACTTTTTTTTAGCAATACGGAAGAATAAATAAAACTTATATGATATATGTTTGTTGTTACCCTAATATGTATCTTAATACGGCTTATGTGGCTTTGAGTGAGTAACTAACTTAATAATATGAGACTAATTGGGCATTAATTGCTTGAGGCTTTTTGTTAATAAATGAAGAACAATAAGCAATAAATGCAAAGAGATTTGTCAAGTCTTTATGAAGAATTGGGCTTGAAGTGGTTGGATCCTTTATTAAATGCTAATGAGCATGTATTTATAGCTCAAGGGTATACCCTTGGGCAGCCCAACATTTAATGCTTTGGCTGGCCCTAGTTTCGAGTATGGGCCGAGGCCCACCGAGGTCATGACCTCGTCCCAATGCGTGGTGGACACATGGAAAGTGCATGTCCTTTCCTCTTTCACTGATGGAATTACTCTCTAAAGTGTGATTTGTCCCTCTAGGTTAGGTAGAGATTCACTATTCCTTGTCCTCTTTAAGGAATGATTGTCTCTGATAGCATCTGACATTGCCTTTAATGGAGTGTACGGACCTTCACCTCGTCTCATCCTTGCCGAGACTGCACTTGTTCTTCATGACATCAGCTTCGGAGGGAGCAATCCTTGCTCTTTTTGGCTGCAAGTCGGCGCCTCTCCTTCAGCCCGAGGTCGACACCTTTAGTTAGTCTTGAATGCCGACTCTTTCTTTGAGCTCGTGTGGCCTCGACGGCACCTTGTCATTCGTGCGCCGAGGTAATCTTGTTTTCCTTCATGACGAGGTTGTCCTTACTCCGCCGCGGCCTATCTTGCCTTCTCCTCTCATCCCAAAGGTGGATAAATGTACACACAACAATTGCCCCCTGTTGGGAAAATAGGGGTGCCCGGGAACTATTCGGGATGATAATTAAATACGAATTTAAATTCAATTATTACTAGCATGAATTAATCCTAATTAATTCAAATAATAATTCCAACAACAATTTTTATCATCATGCAAGTTGAATTAATTCACATAAAATCTATGGCGGAAAAACTAAGAGATTATGTGACTACGTACCTCTTGTAGATATGATATTTGATTATCACGGGACGTGCTACCAACCAAAAGACCTTCTCAAGTATTTCCCTTTCGCCTCACTTGGTCACCGGTGGGAAGTGCTTTCAAGAATTAAATAACTAAGGAAAAAGAAAAATATTGTTGCTGGTTTTTTTTCAACACTGTGAAACTGTAAACTGGAGATGAAATAATCATCTCCTATATATAGGACTAGGAATTTCGAAATTTGTATATGGAATAGGGGAGAGAAAATCTTTTTCTTGGCCTCCAAGAAATCTTGAATATATCTCATATATTCTTTTCTCCATAATAAAATATTCCATAAAAATCTCATCTCCCTAAAATATGAGATCTTCGAAATTCATGGGAGAAATAAACTAGATTTGGATCTTCTTGAATTTATGAGATAATCTTGTATTCCAAGAATACATATCTTCCATAATATCTTTCCCATATCCATAAATTTCGAAAATTATAAGCAAAAAATCAGCAATAATAATTTTCTTTTATTTTAATCATCTTATTATTATCAGACTACCTAATGGGCTACTTGAGGGGCCTTTAGGAGAATTAAGATTGGACCTCCAATGGGCTTCTGAATTTCAATATTGAGCCCCAATATAATTCATCCCATTAATATTAATTAGTACCACTAATAAATTAATATTGCACTATCCATCTTAATCCATATTACGATAATATGGGCTCCCGGTTATTATATCCCGCGTTTAAGATTATCAAGTCCATTAATTAATTAAGCTTCTGAATAGCTCTAAATTAATTAACATCTTTCACCTTGGAGTAAAGACAGCTCAACATTATTATCCGTACCGAATAAACTAATTCTTCACTTGCAAGATTTGGTACGATAAAACTTCTGAGCCCACCAATGGGACAAATCACACGAGTCGTACTCGCACACGTTTCTCCGTATTAAATCTTAGCAACCGTCGTATGATTAATATTACTGCTCAAAGCACAAGGTTCGAAGTCACGATGATTCTCACCCAACATGAATCAAAGAAGTAACCATTAAGCACACACGGTTCTATTTAAGTGACGGAGATTAAGAAATCAATAACCACTAAGATCTAATTCTTCACATTTCAAAACATAAGAATGTATCCTTGCTGTAGGTCCTCTTCAACACATACTAAATGTGCTAGTGCAATCTCTTAGTCAAGATAGACCAATCTGAGATATACAAATCGACCTTTTGCGGTGGATTGTTCAATTCCACCTGGGTCGTGAATTTGTACGTTTAGTTACAAGGAAACCGTTAATGTGATCTTCCGTGATTGGGTATCACCACATTAGCTACAATGTAACTCGTACTACTTATAATGAACTGGTTGCAATAAATATTCAATATTCAATTATATCTAAAGCAAATGCTATAAAAGATTTATTCTCATAAATAAGTGTTTAATACATGAGTTATACAAAGTAAAAGCATACTTTCACGTATAACTCCAATAATCTCCCACTTATACTTAAAGTCTGTTTTGTAGTATACATCATGCATGTCTAGTGTAGTAGCTCTACGTGACATCTCATGTCAACCTACACTAACCTAGTAATTCCTCCCACTTATACTTAAAGCAGATTGGCAATAGTCTTGACTCACATTCCATCCACATGTCTCTCGAATGTACTCTGAGGCAGACCCTTTGTGAATGGATATACTAGGTTGTCCTCCGAGGTTTATCTTTGCCACCTCTTTATCTCCTCTCTTAACGATTTCTCGTATAAGATGGTATTTTCTTTCAATGTGTTTACTGGCCTTGTGGGCTCTCGGTTCCCTTGAATTTGCAGCTGCTTCGGCATTATCACAATGGACAGTGATTATGCTGGGCAAATTCGGAACAACATCCAAGTCCACTAAGAAGTACTTGAGTCAAACCATTTATTTCGCTGCTTCACAAACAGTTACTTATTCGGCTTTCGTGGTCGAATCGGCAATGTATTTCTGCTAATCGCTTCTCCATGTCATGGCTCTTTCTCCCATGCAAAACATACTACCCGAGGTAGATATTCTGGATTCTATATCTGATTGGAAATTTGAGTCTGTGCATCCCATGGGAATTAGACTTGTTGATGAACGTATTTAATCGGATGGATTAATGGCTGTTTTAAATCTGTGTTACGTCACCAATCAATACGTGTGATTGATTACCACCGTAATTGGTAAATCGAGGTGTGAATTTATCGAATTAGTAAATTCGGTAGTCGAAATTGAACTGATTTCGTATGTGTGGGCGTTTTAGGTGTATTTGTGTGTGTTTTGGAATTGTTTATGCATTTTAACTCTTTTTGAACTTATTCTTTCATAAGCTGGAGAACAACTATTTATAGAGACTAGCAAGCATGAGGTGTCCAAGACTCTTGGCCTCCCTAGCCTGCATGCTTGACATGTGTCCCTTTGATCTTATCTAAGCTGAATCTTAGTTACAAAGTCTTCTTTGGTCTTATCTCGGGCTCATTGTTGTTCGCCTAGGTCGGCTTGATTGATTTTGTTGATTCTCCAACTGAAAGTTGTTCGCCTCTTGAGGTTGTACTTTGGAAGTTGTTCGCCTTATGGCTTTGTTCAGCTTGGCTTTGGGATCTTTGTCCTTTGTTCACTTGTACACACCTCTTTGGCTGTTTGTTGTATCATAGTTTGACCAAGTTGTTCGTCATTGATGACTTCACAGTTGGCTCATTCTTGGTCTCGGGTCTTAATACCTGTTCGCCCATTAGTTGTTCGTCGGGGGAGTTGTTCGTCACTTTATACACCTCTCAGATTGGTAGATGCACCCCAATGTTGACTATCTTTGTTTAAGCCCGTAACTCTTGTTCGCTTCATGCTGGATGATGTTCGCCTATCAACAAGACTGTCTGACTGTTAAATCAGCATTCCATTGCTAGTTCTTTTCAGAAACTACATAATGCATTTAATTGCAGTTCAATAAGCTTTTCCGGAGTTACTTTGATATCTTGCCATCATGCCTGAGGCAAAAGCAGATATCCGGTCTCATACACAACATTGCATACATAAGGTTTCCTACGTCCGAAGCGTACGAAACGTCTTTCATGTCATCTATCTCCATATGCGTCTTAGGGCCTCTTTCTTTTGATTGATGGATTCCGTGCCTAAAAGGTACAAAACCTTTTTTGGAATCTTGCATGCTGAAACGCTTCAAAAAAGTGTCTTTATATGAAACTTGCTATAAGCCCAACATCCTTCTCTTACAATCTCAAGTGATCTTGATCCCAAGGATGTGACCGGCTTTCCCTAAGTCCTTCATATCAAACTGATTTGACAGCAATACCCTTACATCTGACAATACCTTTACATTGTTTCCAATGAGCAGAATATTGTCTACGTATAATACTAAGAATACCACCGTAGTTCATGTCACACTTTTTATACACACAACTTTCGAACTCGTTTTGATCAAACCCATAAGACTTAATCACTTGATCAAAATACTGGTTCCAAGTACGCGATGCTTGCTTAAGTCTATAAATGGATCTCTTAAGCTTGCATACGAGGTGTTCTTGGCCTTTTTCAATGAAACCTTTGGGTTGTTGCATATAGATGTCTAATCCGTCAAGACTTCCATTAAGGAAAGTTGTCTTGACATCCATTTGCCAGATCTCGTAATCTAGGTGCGCAACGATCGACAAGAGAATACAGATGGACTTAAGCATAGCTACAGGCGAAAAGGTCTCCTCATAATCGATCCCTTCTTTTTTTAGTATACCCTTTGGCCACTAGTCTTGCTTTGAAGGTCTCAACCCTTCCGTCCGGTCCTCTTTTTCTCTTGTACACCCACTTGTAGGGTTCTACCCCATTGGGTGGTTCGACCAACTTCCACACTTGATTATGATCCATCAAACCCATCTCGGCTTCCATTGCTGTTTGCCATGACTCCGGGTCTTTGTCTTGGATTGCCTCGTCGTATGTCCATGGGTCCGATTCATCACCGGGAATCAAATCCAAAGATTCTCCTATTCCCATGAATCTCTCGGGTTGCCTAGCAATCCTCCCACTGCGACGGGGTTTCGGTTGTGAAGGTGTGACGTGTGGTATATCATCTTATATACTTGGTATCGAGGTATGCCCTCTCAATTCTTTTAAGGTAATTTCACTTTTAGGCTTCTGATTGTTCATATAGTCTTCCTCCAAGAATTTAAAGTGTGTACCAATCACGGTCTTTTGATCCTTGGAACTATAGAACATACACCCTTTCGTTCCCGCAGGGTACCCTGTAAACAGCCTTAATTCCGAACGTAGATCCAACTAACCGGCTTCCTTGTCTAGCACGTATGTCGGACAACCCCAAATTCGCAAGTGTCTTAGACAGGGCTTGCGCCCGGTATACAATTCCATTGGGGTTTTAGGAACCGATTTGGATGGCACCAAGTTTAGAATGTAAGCCGTCGTTTCCAAAGCGTTACCCCAAAACGATTTGGGTAAATCAGAATAACTCATCATAGATCTGACCATTTCTAAAAGAGTATGGTTCCTTCGTTCCGCCACACCGTTCTGTTAAGGGGTTTCCGATGCGGTTAATTGGGATACGATCCCTTCGTCCGATAGGTAGTTCAAGAATTTATTGCTGAGGTATTAGCCTCCATGATCGGATCGTAGAAACTTGATACTTCTTTCCCTATGCGACATAAGGTAGATGTATCCATATCCCGAGTAATCGTCACCAAAAGTCACAACATACTCATACCCCCTTCAAGCTATGATCATCATTGGACCACACATATCGGTATGAATGAGTTCCAACACTTCGGTGGCTCCTTTCCCCTTGGCTCCAAATGCCCTCTTGGTCATTTTTCCCTCTAAACATAATTCGCAAGTTGGAAACGGCTCAACTTGAAGAAACTCCAAGGATCCGTCTTTCACCAATCTTTGTATTCGCATTAGATTAATATGACCTAATCTAAGATGCCATAGAAGTGTTTCGTTCATATCAGAAAGAACGCTTCCTTTTATAACTTGAAATAGTCGATGTGTTATTAGATTCAATTTATGAGTGGTGTGCCCAATTAATGGTATAAAGATCATCCAACAATGTTTCGGAACAGATAAGCTCATCGTTTCAAGAAATAATAACATACTTATTAAAAGAAACTGAGTATCTATTCAAAATAGTTTAGAAACTAAAGGTTTAGTTCTTTCTAAACTAGGAACATGAAGAACGTCTCTCAAGACCATAACCCTATCTTCAAAAGATAGGCGCACGTCTCCCACTGCTTCAACTGCCACTTCTTGTAGCATTGCCTGGTGTGATGGGGATCTCACCTCCGCTAAGTCAACCCATGCCAAATGAAACAAATGTGATCATCGGTTCTTGTATCCACTATCCACGAATGGATAGTATACGCCACTTCACAAGTTTCGACGACTAAGGCGTGTGAATTACCTAACTTTCCTAGTCTCTTAGGCTTGGAATAGGCAGACCTCCAATGTCCTCTCTTACCGCAGTTAAAACACTTCCCCTTTGATGCTAGCCTTGGCTTTGCCTTTCGCAACAATTGGATTTGTTTGGGTCAGGCCTTTGGTTCTCTTCCTCTTTTTACCTCCCTTGGGACCAAAAGAGGTAGACGGACTATTAGCCACCATAGCACTAAACTGGTGCTCCATTATCACCTCCACCGAAACTAAAGCTTGCAAGAGCTCGGGCAAACGACTTGTTCGTTCATTCATTTGACAATTCAGTTAAAACTGCTCAAAGCTTTTCGGAAGAGAATGGAGTATGAAATCGACCTGAGAAAGGACGTCAAAATACGCGCCAAGTACTTCCAACTTGTTAAGGTATGCCACAACCTCGAGAACGTGCTCCCCCACGGGCGTTCCCTCCACCATTTCCAACTTGACCGAGTCATGTTTGGTGAACTGATTAGTCATGGGTTTCTGATGTGAAGACATCTCTTCAAGGTTTTCCATGATTTCAACAGCGGATACAATGTGTTCATGAATGCGCCTCAAATCCTCAGACAGAGATGTCAAGATGATGCATTTCATGTGTTCATTGTCACGCTTCCAATCATAAACTGCCTTTTCCCATTGCTTGACTTATCATTAGGCTTGTCGGGTATATCAACGTGAATAACTCAATTGTGTTTTTGTGCAGTAAGGACAAAATTTAAATTATATTTACAATCGATAAAATTCTTCTCCAAAAAGTTTGTTAACGTAAAGTATATTTAAACAGTGGATTAAAAGGTTGCGAAATGATGAAATGAGAATAAAACATACATTCATATTAATATCTAGAAAAATATGAAATTATCACATAATTCGATCACATCAATTATATTGAAACCTTAAAATAATATAATCATGCATCAGCCAACATCTCGAAACAATTTAAATGCGCCACGAGGGGTGGTCTATACATTTAAACATTCAAGCGGATTACAAACTTAAAAGTTACAAATCCTTAATTCAAAATTAATAGTTGGCTCCCACTTTGACCACATAAAAATTGACAGGGACTCCGAGGGGAGTAAGTTAATATCAATTTCTTATGCCTAAGTAATAACCATAATTCAATACAGGATTATTATTTCTCTTTTAGCAAGCCACACGTGGTGAGGATCAATACCGCCACTAGTAATAATCCACAATCATCCTTTCGGAATTTATTCATGAGAAATCCGTCCTTTTGGCCGATCCGAGGGGAGAATGTATTCCAAAAAGACTTCAAAAATAAATAAATTATGGAGGCCAAATTAATCCAATTTTAATATCCGGAATAAAATTGCGATTAAAAAAAACATACTTAGTAATTTTCGAAAGTAAGGTTTTTCTTGGAGAATTTAAAATCATGCAAACACATATTAACAAATAATAATAAGTGCACGAAATAAAACATCCATCAAAACAAAATTAAACACATTGGAGCACTCAAATCCAATTATCACGGTTTAATTTCTTCACGTCTTGATGCGAGAAATCGTCCTTGTTGCTTTTCATCGTTCGTCTCGACATGCTCACACTCGAACAGCAACACTTCATCAAAAACAACTTCGTTTGGGGTTCGGGACGATGTTTGGAATGACACAAAAAAATGAGAAAGGCAAAAAATATTCCATGGCCCGAGATCCGGCGCGCGTCGGTCTTTCGCGGCGGATTGTTCAATTCCACCTGGCTCGTGAATTTGTACGTTTAGTTACAAGAAAACCGTTAATGTGATCTTCCGTGATCGGGTATCACCACATTAACTACAATATAACTCGTACTACTTATAATGAACTGGTTGCAATAAATATTCAACATTCAATTATATCTAAAGCAAATGCGATAAAAGGTTTATTCTCATAAATAAGTGTTTAATACATGAGTTATACAAAGTAAAAGCATACTATGGCAGCGGCCACGGACAAAGGAAAAGGCATCGTCGAGGTGGAGTCCCCGGTGATAACTTTGATCTCCACCTTTCCCTCTGGGAATCGAGATGAGCTTCGAGACGAGAGGGCTTTGATGCCGAGGAAGAAAATATCTCGAACTGAGGTCAACATTAGTATCGATGACTACATGGTGGACACGCAGACTCCACCGCTGACGGAGAGGGATCCTGAGGATGGGTCCTTCTTGAGGCGGGACCTGAAACGGGTCGAGGACCTCCCTTTGTAAGTCTTCCTACGTGTTTCCTTTAGTACCTTAAATATTTTTTCTTAGTATTTTTCCTAAAGAGAGAACATGCTCACATGTTTGATTTGTTATGCAGGCTCTTCGAAGAACCCCTACCATCTCGGCAGGTTGTGGACTTTCTCGCCTCCCGGTGTGGGACTGAAATGGATGTGCTCCCGGCGCATCTCAAACGTACCATCTAGGATGTGCCCCGGGCTTGGACACTAGCTGTCGAGGAGGCGGTGTCCAAGAATTCACTGGACGGGAACTTGTTCCTGTCTCAGTCCTTTTTTCTCTAGGGGGCCTCCTGCATGTCTCGCATTTTTGCTCAAAGAAATGCCGAGGAAAGGGAGAGGACGGGCCTGGTTGCCGACTTGACCACCAAGATTTGGGAGCTGAAAGATGCTCGGGAGGAGATGAGCGCTGAGAGGGCCAAGGCTGAGTCAGTTTTGGTCGAGGTGGAGAGGATGAAGACTCAGCTGGCCGAGGCTGAGCGATTGAAGGTAGAGGCCGAGACCCGCTCTGCAGCAAGTGTGGATTAGATCATTCGTCTCAGACAGGAGGCCGATGCCGTTGCGATTCTGAGGCAGTCCCTTGAGCAGCGGGTTTTCGAGCTCAAAGCGAAAGTGCTTCAAAAGGATAACGAGATCAAAGAGGCAGATGTGGTCCTCAAGGACATGAAAGCTCGGGTGGACATCCTCGACACTCCTCCAGTTTACGAGCCGACGAAGGACACTCGGTAACTCTTCAACTATGCCTATTACTTGGCTATCTCAGATTCTATAAAGATAGTCAAGAAGGTTGATGATCCGAAGGCCAAACTGGAGAAGTTTTTCAAGGACTTCGTCCTTAGCCACCCACTCGATCCTGCCTTCTACATGGCCGTCAAGGATCTTGAGGTCGAACATGGCGTCGATCTCTCCTGGTGGCCCGACCGGAGCTGGCTGCTTATACCGAGTGAGGGTCCTCCTGAGTCTTCCAAAAACGAGGCTAGGGATGAGAACGAGGCAGCCCCTGCTGATGAGACCGCCCCCACAGCAACTGAGACTGCTCCGACCACCGACGAGACTGCCCCCGCTGCTGACAAGACTGCCCTTGCTGTCGAGTAGGACATACCTTTTTTTTGTTTTGTTTTGATGAATGATGTAACTGCTCGTAATGGCCTCCTTATGTACTTTCTTCAAAATTAATGAACTTTCCTCTTTGCTTTTCATCTTTGACTCTTGTACTTATATTTTGTGATCTTTTAGCCTCGACAAGTTTAGGACTTCTTTTTTATGAAAGACTGAGAAATCTAACTCATAAAACTTCGCTTAAAAGCAGTTGACGCCGAGTTGTAATGAATTTACCCCGGCTTGCTGACCCCGAGGTCTTGCCTCGTTAAGGGTCTTGGCACTTTGTGAGGTCAGACCTCGTCTAAAATTTGGTCTAATTTGTGCTCGTACTTAGAGACGAGGCTCTAGGTATGAGTCTTGCATGTGCTCGTACTTTGAAATGAGGCTCTCGGTACGAGTCTGATCTGTTCTCGTACTTCGAGATAAGGCTCTAGGTACGAGTCTTATCTATGCTCGTACTTCGAGACGGGGCTCTAGGTACGAGTCTTGACTATGCTCGTACTTTGAGACGAGACTCTAGGTACGAGTCTGATCTGTGCCCGCACTTCGAGACTTAGCTCTTAGATTTGGTTTTAACTATACCGTCTTAAAAGGTTTATATGTTAACGCTCGCCTGTGAGTTTAAACTCATCGGGAGGCTTTTGCCCCTTTGAGATCTCGTCTCGTTCGAGGACTTTTATGCCATTACGAAGCATGTCCGCGTAATTGGTCTTAGTGCTCTAGAGAAGCTTGGCCTCTTAAAGAGTTTGGGTGTAACATGACTGCTTAAAAGGTCTCACTGTTAATGCTTGCCTCGGATCTCTATGGTCCTCGGGAGATTTCTGCTCAATGAGACATTTGCCCCTTTGAGATCTCGTCTCGTCCGGGGACTTTATGCCATTACGACGCATGTCCTCATAATTGGTCTTATGCTCTAAGGAGGCTTGGCCTCTTAAAGTGTCTTAGGTGCCTTGGTTGAGATCTTGTTCAAAACCAAGAGCTTTTGCCCTCTGAGGCGGGTCATCGACGAGGGTCTATCGTCCCCCAAGATATGGCCCTTGGACGGGGTTAAATCCTGGATGAGCACGGGTCTCGTTTCAGGACTCTGTGCCCCACCCGAGTTATGTCCTCGAATGGGGGCTTATTTTGCTTTGGTCAAGGACTTGCCTTATACCTCGGCTCTGTGCCTTATTCTAGGTACGTCCTAGAATGGGGACTTTGTATTGCTTTGGCTGAGGCCCGGCCTCGTCCAAAGGCTTTGATTGGAATGAGACTCATCGCATCGAATGGTAAAATTGAACTTTATTTCATCAAATTTGAGAGTTACAAGGGATTATTGATAATATTTCTTGAGGTTGATGGCGTTCCAAGTGTACTGGTCGGGGATGTCGTCGAGGCGTTCTAACTCGTATGCCCCATTTACTAAAAACTTCACGACTCGAAATGGGCTCCTGAGTTTGGGCCGAGAGGGCCTTTCGAGACGGCTTGTACTTTTTTCAGGACGAGGTCACCGACGGAGAAGTGTCTGACCTTCACTTTGGAGTTGAAGAATTTTTCTAATTTTCTCTTGTAGTCCTCGTTCTTCAAAGAAGACGAGAGTCTTTTCTCTTCTAGTACATCCAAGTCGGCTCTCCTGGCCTCGTCGTTTTCTTCTGTGATGGCCTATGGCGTTCGGTGGCTTGGCATTATGATTTCTGATGGGATGACCGCCTCGGTCCCGAATGCTAGAGCGAAAGGGGATTCGTCTGTTGAGTTCCTGGACATCGTCCTGTAGGATCAAAGAACCTCGGGCAGGTCGGCGACCCATTTTCCCTTGTCCTTATCTAGCTTGGCCTTGATCGTATGCTTAAGGATCTTGTTCACCACCTCAACTTGGTCGTTCGACTGTGGGTGATATGGTGTGGAGAATTTCTTCTTAATATTCCACTTTTCACAAACTCCATCACCTCAAGGCTGTCGAATTGCTTCCCATTGTCGGATATGATCGTCTGGGGAAGGCCAAAGCGGTATATGATATTCCTCCAAATGAACTTGATGATCTGGGCTTGGTCGATGGTGGTTAGCGCCTCGGCCTCGGCCCACTTGGTGAAGTAGTCCACCGCGACCACGGCGAATCTTCTTCCTCCAGGGGCCGTAGGCATTGTGCCTATGATATCTATGCCCTATTGCGCAAATGGCCATGGGTTGTACATCGATGTTAGGTTCTCCGGTGCCACCTTGATGTTTGGGGCCATCGTCTGGCATCGGTGGCAAGATTTGGCATAAGCGATTGCGTCTCGGTGTATGCTGATCCAAAAGTACCCCTGTCTCAAAGTTTTATGGTAGAAAAACTGCCCCCCGGCATGATTTCCGCATACTCCACTGTGGATCGCGTTGAAGACAAGCCTCCCTTGCTCTAGAGTGATACATTTGAGAAGGGGTGGGGTAAAACTTCTCTTGTACAGCTGATCATTGATAATTGTGTACCTCATCGCTCTTTGCTCCAATTGTCGATCTTGGACCCGATCCTCTGGCAAGGTGCCATCTTTTAAGTATGCGAGGATCGGAGTCATCCAACTTAGTGCCACGTCGGCCAGTGGTGCTACTAATTGTTGGTTGATGGAGGGAGTTTGAAGCTTGGTTAAATTGATATTGGAGAGGTCGGCGGTGCCTTCCGAGGTGGCGATTTTGGATAGGGCGTCGTTTTGCGAGTTTTGTTCCCTTGGGATCTGTTCAATGTAGACCTGGTGGAACTTTTTGCATAACTCGACCGCGTGCTTGTGATACTTGATCATTTTTTCACCCCGCGCCTCGTACTCTCCCGTCAACTGATTTACCACCAAAAGTGAGTTCATGAAAATGTTTAGCCTTCGGACCCCGACCGAAATGGCTAAGTCAAGGCCACTAATGAGTGACTCGTACTCCGCCTCATAGTTGGTGGTGTGGAATGAGAACTTGGCGGTATTGGTGAAGCATTGGCCGTCTGGCCCCGTTAAGATTATACCGGCCCTGGCACAAGTGCTTGTCAAGGAGTCATCCACGTATAGCTTTCAGGCTGGGTGGTTTACCTTAGAAGGGTGTGGGGGATAAGTGAGCTCTACGATGAGATCGGCAAGTTCCTGGCCTTTTATGGCGGTCCTCGGGGCATAAGTGACCCCGTATTGAGAGACTTCCAAAGACCATTTGATCAGACGCCCACTGGTGTCGGGACGATGCATTACTTGGCGGAGAGGTAGGGTTGTTAAGACATCGACTTGATGGTAAAAAAAGTAAGGTCTTAACTTTATGACGCTCATGACCAAGGTGTAGGCTATCTTTTCCAAAGGAGAATACCTGACCTCAGCTTCGTACAGGACCTGGCGCACGTAGTAGATCGACAGGTGGTCTTACCCCTTGGCCCTCACCAACACGGCGCTTAGAGCACTGTCGAATACGGCTAAGTAGAAGTAGAGCTTCTCGCCTGGAATTGGTTTGGCCAGGATCTTGGGGTTATCCATGTACTCCTTTAGCATAAAAATAATAAATGACTCTCTTTGTTCCACAAGAACTTTTTGTCTTTGATGGTGGAGAAGAAAGGCTTACTTTTATCACCTAGCCTTGAGATGAATCTGTTTAGCGCGACCAGTCGTCTAGTTAGTACTTGTACTTGGCGAACCGTCCTCAGACCTATCATGTCGACGATGGCTTTGATCTTAGCTGGGTTAGCCTCGATGCCCCTCTGACTGACGATGTGACCGACGAACTTCCCTTTACTGACGCCGAAGTGGCACTTCTTTGGATTGAGCTTCATGTTGTAAGCTCTCAGTATGGTGAATGCCTCGGCAAGATCTCGGAGGTAGTCTTCCTTTTTCATGCTTTTAACCACGATGTCGTTGATATAGACCTCCATGGTCTTGCCTATTTGGTCGGCAAACATGGTGTTTACTAACCTTTGATAAGTTGCCCCAACGTTCTTCAATCTGAAGGGCATCCTCGTCCAGGAGTACATATTTTTTTCAGTGTGAAAGGAAGTGCGTTTGACGTCCTCCACGGCCATAGGAATTTGATGGTATCCGGCGAAGGCATCCATAAAAGACATCATCTCGTGGCCCACCACGCTGTCCACTAGGTGGTCAATGTGTGACATATGAAAGTGGTCCTTAGGGCATTCCGAGCTCAAATCTGTGAAGTCGATGCAAAGCCTCCAGGTGTCGTTCACTTTCTTGATAAGAACGGGGTTCGAGACCCATGGCGGGTCGTCTTGTGCCGGTTCGATCAGTTTATTCTCGAGGAGTTTTTTTACCTTGACATCTAGGGCCTCGTACTTCTCAGGTCCAAATTTTCTTCTCTTTTGTGTGACGGGCTTCATATTGGGATCGATCTTTAAGTGGTGGCAGACATGTTTTTGGGTCGATGTCGACCATGTCGCGATGATCCCATATGAACACGTCACTATTTTTTTCATGAATTCGAGGATTTCGATCCTTAAATCCGTCGGGATGTTTGTCCCAATTATTAATTCAAGGCTATGTTGAGTTGGATCCATGAAGACTCTTTCCAGCTCCTCTATAGGAGCGGTCTCTCTTGGATTCGGGTATTCGCCCCATGGGTCAAACTCGATAACTATTGGTTTGAAGCCAATTTTGGGTTCCATGGGGTCGTCCATGACTTGGACAAGATCCTGTTCGACTCCCATTGGCACCTCGGCCTCCTAGGATGACATTGTGTCGAGGTCAGAGATTACATTAATGTTAAAACTATGTGCGGAATTTAAAAAGGAACACGAGTAGTTTAAACATTTTCTATCCACTTTTTGATCCCCTTTTACCGTGCCAACTAGGCCCTCCGTAGTGGGGAACCTGACACAGTAAAAGTAGGATGAGGCAACTGCCTCAAAAGTTTTAAGAAAGGGACGACCTAGAAAGCCATTATAGATGTTTGGCTGGTCAACTATTACAAAGTGTAACTGCTTAGTTATCTTCGTCTCTTCCTTCTCGTGGTCGACGAGCTCTACGGAAAGCTTGATTCTTCCATAGGCTTGGACGGAAGTATCTCCGAAGCCTCAGAGGACAGTATCGAATGGCTTGATGTATGTCATGAAGCTTTCCATCTTGTCGAGGGCCGACTTGAAGATGATGTTGCAGAAGCAACCATTGTCCACCAACAGAAGATCAACGGTGATACCGATGATCTTGGTAGAGATGACGAGGGCATCATTTTTTGGGCAAAGGGCCCCTTCCCAATCAGCGTTAGTCGAGGTGATCACGGAAGTCTTGGAAATGGTTGGTTCCGAAGGGGAGATGGATTGGACATTCTCGAATGCCCTTATCTCAGCCTTCTTTTTGTTGTTCGACATCGTCGAGACCGAGATAAGGGTTCCTCCCCCTGGAGAGTGTTCACGTGTCCTCCTGCTCGAATAGGGAGAACATCATCTTCTTCATCTTCCTCCTCATCCTCGATGAGCGCGACGAGAGGAGCTGGCCTTGGTGCATGTGGTATTTGGTGACGGGGTTGCCCACTGTTTTGTTCTGGCTCATGGGGGGCAGGGTAAGTCGGCTTCTTGACTAAGCTGTTGAGTTTGCCGTCCTCGAACAGCTTCCACAACTGTTGGAGGAGGTCTCGGCACTCGCTCGTGTTGTACCCCGTGGCATCGTGGTGCACTCACCACTTTGCCCTGTCCACACATCCCTTGTTGTGGACGTGCCTTAGCTTCTCCAGAAATGTTGTCATGTGGGATGGTGTTGTATGCGTACGCCGGGGTTTAGGCTAAGACTTGGAGCAACAGCTCATCCATCTCGTTGACTCATTTCTTGAATATGCCCGGTGTCCTGTTTCCCATCTTACGAGGTGCAGACGGGTTCTTCCTATGTTGGGGGGAGGATTTGGGCTTTTACCCTACTCCAGCTTTTGCGGCCGTGGCCGCGGCCTCGGCCTTTGGAGGCTCCATTCTTTGAGCCAGAAGTTTCTAGCGAGTTATCATCTCCCTGACCCTTCCCTTGAACTCGACGTGCATCGTGGGGAGGCATTTGGAGAGATGCCTGAACATGGGGGAGAGGGCGGCAAAGCCTTTGAGAGTTGAGTGGAGGGAGAGCACGTCATTGATGGGCTCCCCAGTGAGGATGATCTCGTCGACCCGGTCGACGTACGCCTCATCGAACTCGTTGCCCACTTTCTTGATATTCATCAGCCTATGGTGTCCTTCAGGCCTGGCGATCTTGGCCGCGAAGTAGGTGATGGAATTTTCGCTCAGGTCAGCGAAGCTCGTGATTGAGTGCGAGAGCAGGTTGACGTACTACTTGTGCGCCAGTTCTCCCAAGGTGAGGGGGAATGGGCGGTACTTCGTGTTGGAGTTATACGTGAAAGTATGCTTTTACTTTGTATAACTCGTGTATCAAACACTTGTTTTATGAGAATAATTCTTTTATCACATTTGCTTTAGTTATGATTGAATGTTGAATATCTATTGCAAACCGTTCAATATATGGTACTAGTTGCATTGTAGTTAATGTGGTGATACCCGATCACGGAAGACAACATTAATAGTCTCCTTGTAACTAAACGTACATTTTCACGACCTAGGTGGAATTGAACAATCCGCCGTGAAAGGTCGATGTGTAAGTCTCAGATTGGTCTGTCTTGACTAAGAGATTGCACTAGCACATTTAGTATGTGTTGAAGAGGACCTACATCGAGGATAAATTCTTTTGTTCTGAAATGTGAAGAATTAGACCTCAGTGGTTGTTGATTTCTTAATCTCCGTCACTTAAATAGGACCGTGTGTGCTTAATGGTTACTGCTTTGATTCATGTTGGGTGAGAATCATTGTGACTTCGAACCTTGTGCTTTGGGCAGTAATATTAATCATACGACGGTTGCTAAGATTGAATACGGAGAAACGCGTGCGAGTACGGCTCGTGTGATTAGTCCCTTTGGTGGGATCAGAAGTTTTATCGTACCAAATCTTGCAAGTGAAGAATTAGTTTCTTCGGTACGGATAATAATGTTGAGCTGTCTTTACTCCAAGATGAAATATATTAATTAATTTAGAGCTATTCAGAAGCTTAATTAATTAATGGACTTGATAATCTTAAACGCGGGAAATAATAACCGGGAGCCCATATTATCGTAATATGGATTAAGATGGATAGTGAAATATTAATTTATTAGTGGTAATAATTAATATTAATGGATTGAATTATATTGGGGCTCAATATTGAAATTCAGAAGTCCATTAGGAGGTCCAATCTTAATTCTCCTTAAAGGTCCCTCAAGTAGCCCATTAAGTAGCCCAATAATGATAAGGTGATTAAAATAAAAAGAAAATAATAATGCTGATTTTTCTCTTAATTTTCTAGAATTAATGATAAGGAAGAGAAAAAGATTTTGTTGATTCTCTTGGAAAGATATTATGGAAGATATGTATTGTTGGAATACAAGAATATCTCATATATTCAAGAAGATCCAAATCTTAGGATCTCTTCATGAAATTTTCGAAAATTGTAGTTACAATTAGGAGGGTGAGATTTTTGTGGAATATTTTATTTTGGAGAAAAGAATATATGAGATATATTCAAGATTTCTTAGAGTCTAAGAAAAGATTTTCTCCAAGGCCAAAATAATCCTAATTTTTGGCCACCTCTAATTATAAATAGGGGATGATTATTTCATCCCCAAGTACATAATTCCATGTGTTGGAAAAATCAAGAGCATAGATATTTTTCTTTTTCCTTAGTTATTTAAATTATTCGAAAGCATCTCCCACCGGTGATCGAATAAGGCGAAAGGGAAATACTTGAGAAGGTTTTTGGGTTGATAAAGCGCGTACGTGTTTGTCCCGTTTTATTCAAAGGCCAAGTTCTACAAGAGGTACGTAAGTCACATATTTTCTTGTTTTTTTCGCCATAGATTATATGTGAATTAATTCAACATGCATGATGTTAAATTGGTTGTTGGAATTATTATTTGAATTAATTAGGATTAATTCATGCTAGTAATAATTGTATTTAAATTCGTATTTAAATTACATCCCGAATAGATTCCGGACACCCCTATTTCCCCAATAACTGGTATCAGAGCCACGGTTTCGGGCTCTGATCTTTAAATTGGAATTTAAATTGTTAAACATTAAATTGAAATTGGATAGTAGAATTGCTAGATCTTTTTTGCAGGTATCCAATTGTCATGGTTTTAATGTTATTTTTTTTCATGCGTGTGAATTAATTGTTTTTAATTCGATTCGTTCGAATTTGTTTTTCTCGTGAGAAAATCCACGAGTAGATTAGTTGTTTTTATTTTGATTTGATCATTGTAATAGACTAGTCTAGATCTAGTATTTATTTTTTTTGTAAAATAAATTGTAACCGGATCGTGACGAAGAACGAAGAATTAAAGACGGCGTACCCGGACGACGCATGCGTGTGCGGCGCATGTATGGACGTAAAATCGTGCATGGGGTGAAGAAAACGAGAACGAACGTCGAAACCCGGCGCACGGGGTGCAAGACGCACGACCCGCACAAGCATGCGCGCGCGCCTCGGGGCGTGGCCTGCAGCGCCTCGGCGCTCGGCCTTCAGCGCCTTGGCCTCGACGTGCAGCGCCTCGCGTGCGGCGCTTCGGCGCTCGGCATGCAGCGCCTCGGCCGCTTGGCCGAGAGGTGCGCGGGCCCACTCCGTGGGCCGACGCGCGCCGTATCTCGGGCCGTGGAATTTTTTTTCGGTTCTGTTTTTTTCCGTATGATTTTAAACGTCGTCCCGAACCCCAAACGATGTTGTTTTTTATGAAGTGTTGCTGTTCGAGTGGGAGCGTGTCGAGACGAACGACGGAAAGCAACAAGGACGATTTTTCGCATCAAGACGTGAAGAAATTAAACCGTGACAATTGGATTTGAGTGCTCCAATGTGTTTAATTTTGTTTTGATGGATGTTTTATTTCGTGCAATTATTATTAATTGTTAATATGTGTTTGCATGATTTTAATTGTCCAAGAAAAACCTTACTTTCGAAAATTACTAAGTATGTTTGTTTAATAGCAATTTTATTCCGGATATTAAAATTGGATTAATTTGACCTCCATAATTTATTTATTTGTGAAGTTCTTTTGGAATACATTTCCCCCTCGGATCGGCCAAAAGAACGGATTTCACATGAATAAATTCTGAAAGGATGATTGTGGATTATTACTAGTGGCGGTATTGACCCTCACCCCGAGTGGCTTGCTCAAAGCGAAATAATAATCTTGTATTTAATTATGGTTATTACTTAGGCATAGGAAATTGATATTAACTTACTCCCCTCGGAGTCCCTGTCAATTTCTATGTGGTCAAAGTGGGAGTCAACTATTAATTTTGAATTAAGGATTTGTAACTTTTAAAGTTTGTGATCCGCTTGAATGTATTTAAATGTATAGACCACCCCTCGTGGCGCATTTAAGTTGTTTCGAGATGTTGGCTGATGCTTGATTATATTGTTTTAAGATTTCAATATAATTGATGTGATCGAATTATGTGATAATTTCATATTTTTCTAGATATTGATATGAATGTATGTTTTATTCTCATTTCATCATGTCGCTACCTTTTAATCCACTGTTTAATATACTTAAAGTTAATAAACTTTTTGGAGAGAATTATATCGATTGGAAATGTAATTTTAAATTTGTCCTTACTGCACGAAAACACAATTGGGTTATTCACGTTAATAAACCCGGCAAGCCTAATGATAAGTCAAGCAATGGGAAAAAGACAGTTTATGATTGACAGCGTGACAATGAACACATGAAGTGCATCATCTTGACATCTCTGTCTGAGGATGTAAGGCGCGTTCATGAAGACATTGTATCCACTGTTGAAATCATGGAAAGCCTTGAAGAGATGTTTTCACATCAGAATCCCATGACTAATCAGTTCACCAAACATGACTCGTTCAAGTTGGAAATGGTGGAAGGAAAGCCCATAAGGGAGCACGTTCTCGAGATAATGGCATACCTTAACAAGTTGGAAGTACTTGGTGCCGATTTTGATTGATTTCATATACCATTCTCTACCGAGAAGCTTTGAGTAGTTTCATCTGAACTGTCAGATGAATGAACGGACAAGTCGTTTACCCGAGCTCTTGCAAGCTTTAGTTTCGGTGGAGGTGATAATGGAGCACCAGTCTAGTGCTATGGTGGCTAATGGTTCGTCTACCTCTTTTGGTCCCAAGGGAGGGAAAAATGGGAAGAGAACCAAAGGCCGGATCCAAGCAAATCCAATTGTTGCGAAAGGTAAATGCAAGGGCTAGCATCGAAGGGGAAGTGTTTTAGTTGCAGTGAGAGAGGACAATGGAGGTCTGTCTGTTCCAAGCCTAAGAGGCTAGGAAAGTTAGGTAATTCACACACCCTAGTCGTCGAAACTTGTGAAGTGGCGTATGCTATCTATTCGTGGATAGTGGATGCGAGAGCTACTGGTCACATTTATTTCATGGGTTCAGGCTAACCCGACGACTTAACGGAAGTGAGATCCCCATCACATCGGGCAACGCTACGAGGGTGGCAGATGAAGCAGTGGGAGAAGTGCGCCTATCTTTTGAAGATAGAGTTATGGTCTTGAGAGACATTCTTCATGTTCCTAGTTTAGAAAGAACTCAACCTTCAGTTTCTAAACTGTTTTTTTAATAGATACTCAGTTTCTTTTAATAAGGATGTTATTATTTCTTGAAACGATGAGTTTATCTGTTCCGGAACTTCAATGGATGATCTTTATACCATTATTTGGGCACACCACTCATAAAATGGAATCTAATAACACATCGATTATTTCGAGTAATAAAAGGAAGCATTCTTCAGACATGAACGAAACACTTCTATGGCATCTTAGATTAGGTCATATTACAAAGGTTGGTGAAAAATGAATCCTTGGAGTCACTTCAAGTTGAGTCATTTCCAACTTGTGAATCCTGTTTAGAGGGTAAAATGACCTAGAGGGCATTTGGAGCCAAGGGGAATAGAGCCACCAAAGTGTTAGAACTCGTTTATACCGATATGTGTGGTTCAATGATGATCATAGCAAGAAGGGGTATGAGTAATTTGTCATTACTCGAGATATGGATACATCTACCTTATGATGCATAGGGAAAGAAGTATCAAGTTTCTATGATTTGATCGTGGAGGCGAATACCTTAGCAATGAATTCTTGAACTACCTATCGGACGAAGGGATTGTATCCCTGTTGACCGCACCGGGAACCCCTCAATAGAACAGTATGGCGGAACGAAGGAAGCAGACTCTTTTAAAAATAGTCAGATCCATTATGAGTTATTCGGATTTACCCAAGTCATTTTGGGGTAATGCCTTGGAAACGGCGGCTTACATTCTAAACTTGGTGTCATCCAAATCGGTTCCTAAAACCCTAATGGAATTGTGGACCGGGCGCGAGCCCAGTCTAAGACACTTGCAGATTTGGGGTTGTCTGACATACTTGCTAGACGAGGAAGCTGGTAAGTTGGATCCACGTTCGGAATTAAGGCTATTTATAGGATACCCTGCGGGAACGAAAGGGTGTACGTTCTATAGTCCCAAGGATCAAAAGACCGTGATTAGTTCACACTTTAAATTCTTGGAGGAAGACTATATGAACAAATGAAAGCCCAGAAGTGAGATTACCTTAGACTAGTTAAGAAGGCAAACCCCTATACTAAGTATACAAGATGATGTGCCACACGTCACACCTTCACAACCGGAACCCCGTCGCAGTGGGAGGATTGCTAGGCAACCCGAGAGATTCATGGGGATAGGAGAATCTTCGGATTTGGTTCCCGGCGATGAATCAGACCCATGGACATACGATGAGGCAATCCAAGACAAAGACGCGGAGTCGTGGCAAACGGCAATGGAAATCGAGATGGGTTCGATGGATCATAATCAAGTGTGGAGTTGGTCGAACCACCCAATGGGGTAGAACCCATTGGATGTAAGTGGGTGTACAAGAGGAAAAGAGGACCGGACGGAAGGGTTGGGACCTTCAAAGCGAGGCTTGTGGCCAAAGGGTATACTCAGAAAGAAGGGATCGATTATGAGGAAACCTTTTCGCCTGTAGTTATGCTTAAGTCCATCCGTATTCTCTTGTCGATCGCTGCGTACCTAGATTACGAGATCTGGCAAATGGATGTCAAGACGGTTTTCCTTAACGGAAGTCTTGACGGGATTAATATCTATATGCAACAGCCCAAAGGTTTCATTGAAAAAGGCCAAGAGAATCTCGTATGCAAGCTTAAGAGATCCATTTATGGACTTAAGCAAGCATCGCGTACTTGGAACCAGTGTTTTGATCAAGTAATTTAGTCTTATAGGTTTGTGATCAAAATAAGTTCGAAAGTTGTGTGTATATAAGGTGTGATGGAACTGCGGTGGTATTCTTAGTATTATACGTAGACGATATTCGGCTCATTGGAAACAATGTAAAGGTATTGTCAGACGTAAGGGTATGGCTGTCAAGTCAGTTTGATATGAAGGACTTAGGGAAAGCCGGTCACATCCTTGGGATCAAGTTCACTCGAGATCGCAAGAGGAGGATGTTGGGCTTATCGCAAGTTTCATACAAAGCCACTGTTTTGAAGCATTTCAGCATGCAAGATTCCAAGAAAGGTTTTGTACCTTTTAGGCACGGAATCCATCTATCTAAAGAAATATGCCCTAAGACGCAAGTGGAGATAGATGACATGAAAGACGTTCCGTACGTTTCGGACGTAGGAAGTCTTATGTATGCAATGTTGTATACGAGACCGGATATCTGCTTTGCCGTGGGCATGATGGCAAGATATCAAAATAACCCCGGGAAAGCACATTAGATTGCAATTAAATGCATTCTGAAGTTTCTGAAAAGAACTTGTGATGGAATGCTGATTTAACAGTCAGACAATCTAATTCCCATGGGATACACGGACTCAAATTTACAATCAGATATAGAATCCAGAATATCTACCTCGGGTAGTGTGTTTTTCATGGGAGAAGGAGTCATGACATGGAGAAGCGATTTGCAGAAATGCATCGCCAATTCGACCATGAAAGCCGAATAAGTAACTGCTTGTGAAGCAGCGAAAGAAGCGGTTTGGCTCAAGTACTTCTTAGTGGACTTGGACGTTGTTCCGAATTTGCCCATCATAATCACTGTCCATTGTGATAATGTCGGAGCAGTTGCAAATTCAAGGGAACCGAGAGCCCACAAGGCCAGCAAACACATTGAAAGAAAACACCATCTTATACGAGAAATCGTTAAGAGAGGAGATAAAGATGTGGCAAAGGTAAATATCGGATGACAACCTAGTACATCCATTCACAAAAGGTCTGCCTCAGAGTACATTCGAGAGACATGTGGATGGAATGGGAGTCAAGACTATTGCCAATCTGCTCTAAGTATAAGTGGGAGGAATTATTAGGTTAGTGTAGGTTGACATGAGATGTCACGTAGAGCTACTACACTAAGACATGCATGATGTATACTAAAAAGCAGACTTTAAGTATAAGTGGGAGATTGTTGGAGTTATACGTGAAAGTATGCTTTTACTTTGTATAACTCGTGTATCAAACACTTGTTTTATGAGAATAATTATTTTATCACATTTGCTTTAGTTATGATTGAATGTTGAATATCTATTGCAAACCGTTCAATATATGGTACTAGTTGCATTGTAGTTAATGTGGTGATACCCGATCACGGAAGACAACATTAACAGTCTCCTTGTAACTAAACGTACATTTTCACGACCTAGGTGGAATTGAACAATCCGCCGTGAAAGGTTGATGTGTAAGTCTCAGATTGGTCTGTCTTGACTAAGAGATTGCACTAGCACATTTAGTATGTGTTGAAGAGGACCTACAGCTTGGATAAATTCTTCTGTTCTGAAATGTGAAGAATTAGACCTCAGTGGTTGTTGATTTCTTAATCTCTGTCACTTAAATAGGACCATGTGTGCTTAATGGTTACTGCTTTGATTCATGTTGGGTGAGAATCATTGTGACTTCGAACCTTGTGCTTTGGGCAGTAATATTAATCATACGACGGTTGCTAAGATTGAATACGGAGAAACGCGTGTGAGTACGGCTCGTGTGATTAGTCCCCTTGGTGGGCTCAGAAGTTTTATCGTACCAAATCTTGCAAGTGAAGAATTAGTTTCTTCGGTACGGATAATAATGTTGAGCTGTCTTTACTCCAAGGTGAAATATATTAATAAATTTAGAGCTATTCAGAAGCTTAATTAATTAATGAACTTGATAATCTTAAACGCGGGAAATAATAACCGGGAGCCCATATTATCGTAATATGGATTAAGATGGATAGTGCAATATTAATTTATTAGTGGTAATAATTAATATTAATGGATTGAATTATATTGGGGCTCAATATTGAAATTCAGAAGTCCATTAGGAGGTCCAATCTTAATTCTCCTTAAAGGCCCCTCAAGTAGCCCATTAAGTAGCCCAATAATGATAAGGTGATTAAAATAAAAAGAAAATAATAATGCTGATTTTTCTCTTAATTTTCGAGAATTAATGATAAGGAAGAGAAAAAGATTTTGTTGATTCTCTTGGAAAGATATTATGGAAGATATGTATTCTTGGAATACAAGAATATCTCATATATTCAAGAAGATCCAAATCTTAGGATCTCTTCATGAAATTTTCAAAAATTGTAGTTATAATTAGGAGGGTGAGATTTTTGTGGAATATTTTATTTTGGAGAAAAGAATATATGAGATATATTCAAGATTTCTTAGAGTCTAAGAAAAGATTTTCTCCAAGGCCCAAATAATCCTAATTTTCGGCCACCTCTAATTATAAATAGGGGATGATTATTTCATCCCCAAGTACATAATTCCATCTGTTGGAAAAATCAAGAGCATAGATATTTTTCTTTTTCCTTAGTTATTTAAATTATTCGAAAGCATCTCCCACCGGTGATCGAATAAGGCGAAAGGGAAATACTTGAGAAGGTTTTTGGGTTGATAAAGCGCGTACGTGTTTCTCCCGTTTTATTCAAATGCCAAGTTCTACAAGAGGTACGCAAGTCACATATTTTCTTATTTTTTTCGCCATAGATTATATGTGAATTAATTCAACATGCATGATGTTAAATTGGTTGTTGGAATTATTATTTGAATTAATTAGGATTAATTCATGCTAGTAATAATTGTATTTAAATTTGTATTTAAATTTCATCCCGAATAGATTCCGGGCACCCCTATTTCCCCAACACTTCGTGTCATCAATTGCACCTCGGCCTATCATATAGTTCCGGTATTTTACTCAGGTGAGTTTCCAGATCAGTCCTCCCCTCGTACAGGGGGGTTTGAGGGGGTGTGACCTTCGTTTGGACGTAAGCACCTTCGATCTCCAAGGATAGCAGCTCTCTGCCGAGGTTAGAATGTTTGGATGGAGAGTCCCTAACTTCCAACTTGTTCTCCATCTCGTTCAGGCGCTGCTGGAGAGCAGCTATGACGGCCCCCTGGCTTCCCTCGGCTCGGAGAGTAACCTTAGGGCCCAGGTGCTCGTGTACCGAGATACGGCGGTCTAAGTTCGCGGCAGGGGAGCTCTGGGCTCCCTAAAGTTACCTACGTGTTGGTGGATGGTGCCCCTCCAGCACCTCGGTTGGTGCCCCATTTGCCAGGGTCGGATATTTCGAATACCTCGTGAAGGTCTCCGACTCAGATTCCGGGGCGGATTGTGTTGGAGTTATACGTGAAAGTATATTTTTACTTTGTATAACTCATGTATTAAAGATTTTTTTATGAGAATAATTCTTTTATCACATTTTCTTTAGATATGGATGAATGTTAAATATTTATTGCAACCCGTTCAATATATATAGTATGTGTTACATTGTAGTTAATGTTGTGATACCAGATCACGGAAGATCGCATTGACAGTTAATTGTAACTAAACGTACAATTCACGACCCTGGTGGAACTGAACAATCCGCCGTGAAAGGTCAATGTGTAATTCTCAGATTGGCCTTTCTTGACCAAGAGATTACACTAGCATATTTAGTATGTATTGAAGAGGACCTACAGCGAGGATAAATTCTTCTGTTCTGAAATATGAAGAATTAGACCTCAGTGGTTATTGATTTCTTAATCTCTGTCACTTAAATAGGACCGTGTGTGATTAGTAGTTATTGCTTTCATTCATATCGGGTGAGAATTATCGTGACTTTGAACCTTGTATTTTGGGCAGTAATATTAATCATACGACGGTTACTAAGATTTAATACGGAGAAACATGTGCGAGTACGGCTTGTGTGATTTGTCCCCTTGGTGGACTCATAAGTTTTATCGTACCAAATCTTGCAAGTGGAGAATTAGTTTCTTCGGTATGGATACTAATGTTGTGTTGTCTTTACTCCAAGGTAAAATATATTAATTAATTTAGAGCTATTCAAAAGCTCAATTAATTAATGGACTAGGTAATCTTAAACACGGGAAATAATAATCGGGAGCCCATATTATCGTAATATGGATTAAGATGGATAATGCAATATTAATTTGATAGTGGTGTTAATTAATATTAATGGGCTGAATAATATTGGGGCTCAATATTGAAATTCAGAAGTTCATTGGAGGTTCAATCTTAATTCTCCTAAAGGCCCCTCAAGTAGCCCAATAATAATAAGGTGGTTAAAATAAAAGAAAATATAATTGCTGATTTTTTTCCCTATTAAATTCGAAAATTATATGTAGGATAGAGAAAAGATTTTGTTGATTTTCTTGGAAATATATTATAGAAGATATGTATTCTACGAATACAAGATTATCACATAAATTCAAGAATATCCAAATCTAGTATTTTTCTCCCTAAATTTTCTAAAATTATAATATTTAGGAGGGTGAGATTTTTGTGGAATATTTTATTATGGAGAAAAGAATATATGAGATATATTCAAGATTTATTGGAGATCAAGAAAAGATTTTTTCCTTTCCATATTCCACTAGGAAAATCTGCCCCTACATATTATAAATACGAGATAATTATTTCATCTCCAGTTTATAATTTACGTGTTCCATGAGTTGGAAAATTCGAGAGCAATAAATATTTTCTTCCCCCCTTATACTATTAAATTGTTCGTGAGCGCTTCCCACCGCGAACGAATAAGGCGAAAAGGGAATACTTGAGAAGGCTTTAACGGTTGATAGGATCATTACACTTATCCCGTTTATCTCGGTTGGACGTCGCTTCAAGGGGTACATATTCATGTAAAATTCTTAGTTTTTCCGCCGTAGAATTTTATGTGATAATATTCATATGCATGATCTTGTGTTGTTGGATTAATTATTATTTGAATTGATTTAGGATTAATTCATGCTAGTAATAATTGAATTTAAATTCGTACTCAAATTTCATCCCGAATAGATCCGGGCACCCCAATTTCCCCAACAGATTGTGCACAGGATTCGCCTCCCAGGCGGCTAAACACGGACCGTGTGTCCGACCCTTCAGATCTCTCTGGTCGGAGGGCGTCCCCGTGGCTCTCACTTAGAACCACCAAGGTCTTTTTCCGAGGCAATTTGCCTCGGGGAGGGATCTTCCTCTTCGGGGCAAGAGGGGCATGTATGCCGAGGTCCTGCCTCATTTCTCAAGCCTTTCGTTGGAGCTATTCGATGACAAACTCCACCTACTCGGGGTCTGGAAGTCGTCAGGGATAATGGGAATATCCCGTGTCTGCCTGATCGACGTAGTGGCAGTCGTGGCCTCGGGTGCCGGGTTAGATGTTCCTACCCCAGCGTTGTGATCGGTCATATCTTAAGATTTTTGGAAACCTTTGAAGATACGAAGATTTGGATGTTTCTTAACGTCGAACAGTAAGTGTTCTTTGAGTTTTCGATTCAAGATTTCTGGGTTGACGACCCATCTCTCTAGCGTCAATTGTTGTTACCCAAAATACGTATCTTAATACGGTTTATGTGGCTTTGAATGAGTAACTAACTTAATAATATGAGATTAATTGGACATTAATTGCTTGTGTCTTTTTGGTAATAAATGAAGAACAATAAGCAATAAATGCAAGTAGATTTGTCAAGTCTTTATAAAGACTTGGGCTTGAACTGGTTGGATCCTTTATTAAATTCTATGAGCATGTATTTTGGGCAGCCCTAAAGCTATCCGGGCAGCCCAGCAATTAATGCTTGGGCTGGCCCTAGTTTCGAGTTTGGGTCGAGGCCCTCCGAGGTCATGACCTCGTCCCAATGCGTGGTGGATACGTGGAAAGTGCATGTCCTTCCCTTCGTCACGGATGGGATTACTCTCTAAAGTGTGATCAGTCCCTCTGGGTTAGGTGCAGATTCACTGTTCCTTGTCCTCTTTAAGAAATGATTGTCTCTGATAGCGTCTGACATTGTCTTTAATGAAGTGTACGGACCTTCGCCTCGTCTCGTCCTTGCCGAGACTGCTCCTGTTCTTCATGACATCTGCTTTGGAGGGAGCAATCCTTGCTCTTTCGGGCCGCACTTCGGCGCCTCTCCGTCATGCCGAGGCCGACTCCTTCAGTTAGTCTTGAATGCTGACTCTTCCTTTGAGCTCGTGTGGCCTCGGCGGCGCCTCATCATCCATGCGCCGATGTCATCTTGTTTTCCTTCATGATGAGGCTATCCTTGCTCCGCCGCGGCCTATCTTGCCTTCTCGTCTTCTCGTCTAGTCCCGAAGGTGGATAAATGTACACACAACAATGTTGATTAAAAAAATTCAAGTATATATTCAACAAAACTTGTTGCTTAATAAGATAGATAAATCATAAAACATATAAAATAAGAGATAAATAAATTATAAGAAATAGAGAACATAAATAAATAAATAAAATTTTGGATCCCATATTTCTATTCTTCCACTTTTTTTGTATACTCCATCCCTTAAATAGAATATTCAATTGAGGTCTACATTTGCTGCTTCGCTTGTTTGCTGGTGGAGTAGTTTCTGTAATTTTAATAACCCTTTCAAACCAAACACCCTATATATATATATATTTTTTTGCAAACTATTATATAAAAATAGTTTATGATAAACTTATCATAAAACTATATTAAAATATTGAATATTTAATAAAAAAATATCGATAATTTTACCAAGAGTATCATTAATCTGGGTCGGTGATATTATATTATAATTGTTGTAAATTTCTTTGAACCCAAATTAATGATACTTCTGGTGAAATTATTGATACTTTAAAACAGTTTCATAATAAGCTTATCGTAAACAATTTTCACATGAGCGGTCTATATATATATATATATATATATATATATATATATATATATATATATTTTGCTGAAATACTCCCAAATTATGACATACTCCATAAAAAATACGAAATTGGATTCTAAATCTGAAATACTTACAAATCATGTATTCAAAGTTTGGAATATCCAATTACACCATTTATTTGAATGGTTGAGAACACTGTATGAAGTATGAACCTTTTTAATTAGCCGAACTTGTTATTTTTCACATATGTTTGAATTTCAAATTTTTTTATAGATAAATTTTAAAGGTGCATCTAAGTGCATAACATGCACTTGATTTTTAAGCTCAATTTTATTTTTTTTAAAATACACAAACACACCGAAATGTGTGTATTTTTTTTTTTTTTTTTTTTTTTTGCAATTGGGGTATTACTGATGTCTTTTTAGGGTATTACTCATGATGTCTTCTTGGGAAATTATTGAAAACTTCTTGGGGTATAGCTGATTTCTTCTTGAAATATTTTTTTCAAAATTCAAGTGCACACTAGAACTACTATTTTTTATATACTCCCTCCGGTTTTTTTCTTTTTCTTTTTTTTTGTTTACATGCTTTGTATAAAATTAAAAAAACATAAAATTTTAATAAATTTACCCTCCGATAAAAAAAATAGAGGAAAGAGGATGTTTTAGAGAAAAATATTTTTCAAAAAGCAGAGTTATTTATTTTTTTATACTCGAGTATGTCGAAAAAAAAAAGTTTCAATATTATAACACCAGACTAATTCATCATGATCTATGGATCACCTAAATTGATTTTAAAGGTGTTGTGTGAGAGTCTCGTGCAAACTCAAAAATAATCCTATACTCCAACCCAACCATAAGTTGCCTAGCTACTCTGATCACAAAATCAATTTCAAGATATGAAGTCACAACATAATTAGACAACTCTGAGTTATAGCGTGGTTTGATATAATTTAATTTCTAAGTCAGATATATTGATGAAAATTTTAATATGACTTAATTAAATACCTATAAGGGAATATAATTAATTGAAGTATATATGCTTTGAATAATCGGTCAAAGACAACTAAGTAACAGGTGAAAGGATAAGTCATGGGAAATACAATATTTGGCAGTAAGAAAGGGTGGTCCTAGGAATTAGTATAATTAATTAATTTTATACCAGGAAGATATATATTGATGAGTGTAGTTTACGTGATTTGTTTCACTTTCAAGCAACAATCTTCTATCTACCAACACATTTTGACTCATGATCCCTCACTCCCATAATTGGACACAGTAACATCATAATTAAACATAATATTAAAATAAATATTGAGATACTATTTAAAAAAACACAATTGATTACACAAAAAGTAATATATATATATATATGTATGCGCGCTTTAAATTTATCGTCTTAGTAATTAAGTTGATCACAAACACTTATATAGAATGAGCATGTATAGAGTGAAATTGGTTTATAGATGATATTAATTATTTTCATTAAAATATATTAGTTGTTTTCACTGAAAAATCTTAGTTTATTTTCAATAAACAACTAATACCCTTCAGTGAAAATAATTAATATCCTTTAGTGAAAACAACTAATAATTTTCAATGGTTAACGTATGAACCATTTTCACTCTATACTTTGTCAAACAAAATAAGTTACATGTAAAATAAGAGGATGTATAGAGTGAAAATGGTTCATACATGAATCATTGAAGGGTACTAGATGTTTTCATTTAAGAGTATTAGTTATTTTCACGGAAGGGTATTAGTTGTTTTTACTAAAGAGTTTTAGTTTATTTTTATTCAAAAAACTAAGACTCTTTGATATGAACAAGTAATATTCTTTATTGGAAATAATTAATACTTTTTAATAAAAACAACTAATACTCTTTAACGATTTATGTATAAACTTTTTTTACTTTATATTTTGTCGTAAAATAATACATATATTGAAAATTTGTTAATTTTGGTCGGGTTGCAACAAGAGTATTATTTTCCTCAAAAATCTCGCACAAGAGTTTACAGTAAACAATTGTTCATATTTTTTAATATTTGATATTACATTTTTTGATCTGCATATTATGGAACTTTATACTTATTTTTGATATTTTTAAAAGGAAAAATAAAAGTACAAGCATGACGCCTTGATTTATGCACCACAAGGTTTGTGTAGGCCACACTTATGAACTTGTACCGGAATTGTCGCAAAATCTGCCAAATTTATCCTATCTCTTTGCCCTTCCAATTCTCCCTCTTCGTTGTGAGAACTGAGAACCTGCTGATTCATACGACCTTTTCAATTGCTTTTCCTCTCACCAATACTCACTAAATAATATTCCCTTCCAAATTATAGATTCCCTTGTTTTTATACACACATATTACTACACTTGAATAAAAACGATAAATTGCTTGATTATGACAAAAAATTGTGTAATAAATTGGTTTCTTATTACCCACAATGTAATAAATTGATTTTTTTTCTAAAACCAACTAAGTTTGCTCAAGTAAGAAATACAAAAAAAAAAAACTATTTAGAATATCATCCACAATAGTTGGAGACTTAACCCAATAATAAAAACTTGAGATTGTTCTGTAAAAAAAAAAAAAACAGACTTTAGATTGATTCAAACGCTCTGACAAAATAATGAGTTAGACCATTGACTTTTCTATAAACAAAACTTGTCATATAAACATTATGATGCATTAATATATCTTAAAAAATTGTTATAGAAGCGGAAATAAAATCCGTATTCATTGTATCGTCACTAATACACCTGTTGATCCAACACTCTCACTATAAGAGAAATCAAAAGTTTTCAACTAAGTGAGGAAATTAAAGGTTCCCCACTTGAAAGAGAATCAAAGTTCTTACTCGGGAGAGAGATTAGAGGCTTTGAAAGAGGTAAAATAATTGAAACCCCAAAGAGGTAAAATATGTTCTAATTAGGCAAAGTACATCTTTAGGTCCCTAAGGGGTTGTTAACTTAGGGATAAAGATGGATTAAGCACATTCAGATAAAGAAAAAAATGGATGTGGCAAATCCTTTGAACAGTAAATTTGTAGTATTTACTTTAAGTTGGATGTGATAGAGTTGGATGAAACTTTATGTCAAATCAATATTTTTTAGAGGTGATGATGTATTATTTTATTATTGTTAGTTAGTGAGATAATGATTAAGCGTAAGAAAATTAGGAAAGATAATGAGTTGGAATAAGAAAAATAAAAGAGAAAATAAATTGGTGTAAGAAAAAATTGTGATGTGATAGTTTTAGGGATGTAATGTATAATAGAGGTGGATGATATTAGGATGGAGGATGCAATGTGCAAATCCAAAAAGTCACTAGGATCGGTAGAAGTTTATCCTCCATCGGAATGTGTCCAACCCTAAGTAAACACCCCCTAAACTATTGACTTTTTCTTCAAAAGGTCATTAAACTATTTGTTTGTATAAAAAAAATCCCTAAAGTATTGACTATTGATTCACGAGGACCCTACACTTTTAACTTTTGTTTTGAATGATCCTTAAATTATTTGTTTATTTAAAAAAAAAAATCCTTGAACTATTGAATTCTTGTTTCACGAAAGGTCCTTAAACAAAAGTTAATAATGTAGGGACCTCGTGAGAGTCAATAGTTTAAGAATTTTTTAAAACAAATAAATAGTTTAAGGACCATTCAAAATAAAAATCAATTGTTTAGGAACCTCGTGTGACAAAATGAATAGTTCAATTTTTTTTTTAAACAAGTAAATAATTTAAGGATCTTCTAAAAAAAGTTAATAATTTAGAAACCTAAAAATATAATTTGCCCTCTAATTATTATTCTTTTAGAAAAACATGTTCTTTAATTTAATTTATTTTTTTATTACATCAAGAGAACCGACCCACCCACCTACCCTCGTTTTCTGAAAATGCGCATTGTGTTCTCCTATAGTAATCGCAAACTATACCAGAAGAAGTAAATTAAACATGTTATAATTACTAGAAAAAATGAACTTTTTTTTTATAATAGATTTTTTTTTTTGTCCGGTTAGCTATTTTTATTTTGATTTTAGTTCCATCAACTTCAATTGATTAATTCAGCTATAAAAGATGAAATATTTAATTGATCAATCAGACTCCATCACATTAATTGACGAATTAGACATTGCAACACCAGTGTCGTTCAATTGGATGCTTCACTTCCTATTATTAATTACATGACTATATTTTTCCATTGGCAAAATTTTATATGAAAATAGTTCATAATAAATTTATCATGAAACTATTTTAAAGTATTAAATATTTGATTAAAAATATTTAAAATTGGGGTCAGTATATTATATTGTTAATTTTTTTTGCTCCAACTTTTGATACTCCTGATGAAATTTTTACACTTTTGATTAAATATTTAATATTTTAAAATAGTTTCATGATAAATTTATCATAAACTATTTTTATATAAAACCTAGTCTAGAGAACTAAAATGAAAATAAGAGTAATTTAAAGGATTAAACTATTATTATTATTGTTATTATTATTATTATTATTATTATTGTTATTATTATTATTATTATTATTATTATTATTGGAAGAGATAGGGGTGTTGAAAAGAATGGACGACAGAAGACCAAACACAGTAATAATGAAGCCATCACATTCACACGTTGGGCCTTCACACCTAGCTCAGTCCTCAGAGTAGTCAGTACACTGCAACTCCTCAACCCCACGTGTGCCTCAAATAATACATCCAATACTTTTTTCTTCTCATATGTACATATTTAAATATTTTTGAAATTAGACTGGGATTATTATTATTATTATTATTTTATTAGAAAAGGTGAATCTCTATTATTATTTTATCCGGAGAAAATTATTTGCATTTAAATTTTGAAATATTATAATATATATATAAAATGAATCTTTGAGTATGTTGTGGCACAAATTATCACTAAACCGGGTGTCCCGGGAATTAGGTTAGGAGATCGGCCTATCACCAAAAGATTGGCTAACACCAGGTGGTTGGCCTATCACTAGGAGTTTAGCCTAGCACCAGGAGTTCGGCCTATCACTGGGAGATCGGCCTAGAACCAGGAGACCTATCACCAAGTCGGCCTAGCACCAGTTGGTCGGCCTAGTGCCTTACCTCCAGTTCGGCCTAGCGGTCTATCACCAAGTGATCATCCTATCAACATAGCTCCAAGTGTGTCTATCACCAGGTCAACCTAGCACCAAGTGTGTCTACCACCATGTTGGCCTAGCACCAGTCTCCGTCGAGCATCAGTTCAATGTCGCCCAAAGATACGTCGACCTCACAAGATCAAAGGTCAACAACATGAAAGATATCAAAGTACAATCACTTTTATGAGTCGAGACAAAGACATTAAATGTAAAGTAGATATAGATCAATGATTATAATAAAATCCTAAAATAAAGGGTTCATATTAGTCCAGGCCATTCTTGGTCACTAAATTTGGTCCCCTGTAAATAAGAGACCTCACCCCCATTGTAAAGGGCTTTTGAGCTCTAACTCTCTCCCACGTAGACTTTACCATACACCCATTTATAACAAAAGACTAAGGGTCCCAGGGGACACCCAAAGTCATTTTTAAGGGAATAACTCATCGGTTCTTTCCCCATTGTTTGTGTTCTTCATTTCATCACTATTATATACTCCCTCTGATTCAAAATAAGTGTCGTTCTAAAGATTTTTATACAAATTAAGAATTATAAATTTTGACATATATACCCAACATAAATCTCTAAAAGATTTATTATATTTTGATTATCTTTAATGGATATGTTATATTATAATATAATCCCTAAAATATTTCTTATATTTTGAATTCGAATTCGGGGTAAATCAGGAAAAAATGTGAAAAAATAGCTAAAACGACACATATTTTGAATCAAAATTTAAACTTTTAAACAACACTTATTTTGAATCGGATGGAGTATTTGTTATCCACTAATTGGATCTACCCCTATAGTCACATAAATTTGTCATCTATATTAAAAAAAGTCGGTAACAACAGAGTATTAGGCGGATATTTGTCAAAATTAATGTTTATATTATATACTAGTATATAATTAATATAAAGAATATTGTATTTTAATATTAAATTAAGGGATACTTTGTTAAAAACTCTTTATAGGAACGAAAATGAGTTTAGGTGTAGTTATGATTGTTAAAGTAAACAAAAGATATTAACGTTATTTTTTCTTCGTTAATCATTACGCTCTCATTCTGGAATTATTTTTGTAGTAATTAAGAAGGAACAATTGTTGTCTAGTACATAGATTAGTAAAGTATTCTTGTAGAGTACATGGGCCAAAATAAATGATTCTAAACTACATTGACCCCTTAATAATGGTCTATTATACCCCTAATTCCCCTATCCTGCAGCTCGGCCATCACGTCACAAAAATTTGCAGCTCGCCCTAATGGTCTATTATAATGCTCTCTTAGCTCATCTTCCCCTAATCTGCAGCTCGCCCATCACGTCACTGAAGCTTCCTCATTCAAATTTCAAAATGAGATCAAGCTATATACCAGATGCTCCATCAACGTTCCTCACTCTGCTTTCAACATTCAAATTCCCTCTCATCCAAAAGGGCCCCGCTGCATTTCTTCACAATTACCAAATATTATGATCAATTTACCTCAATTTAGCGAAGACTCGTCTTATTCCGTTGTTCTCAATGTGAAAACGAGCTCGAGTCCAAATTGATCATGGTTAATGGTTCCTCCTCTTTTACTATGTTTGCAGACCAGGTGAGGGGTACTTGGCCGAATCTTGTTATTAGCAATTGCAAGTTTCATTATTCGGTTGGTTGCCTTATTAATTGTCTTTTTGCTTCGGATTCTGATCTCAGAAATTTGATTGTGTATTGTGAATTGAAGGGGGGGGGGGGGGGGGGGAATTGGTAGATATTTGTTTAAATTTCGAAGAATGCCCTTCTAGTGGTAGTGTGCATCTTGATTTTTTAGATGATTCAATCCCCAGTTATGATGTATGTCCATCTTTAGAGAAGAAGTCTTTGTTAAGTCGCGATTGGGGGCATTTAATTGATGGTGGAGTTGGGATGGTTTTTAAAGGTGGTTCTGGTGATTTTAAACGTCAACTTATTTTGTATTCTACTTCCAAAGGTTTTGAGTTTCGATTTATTAGAAATGAGAAGAATTATGTTAATGTTGTTTGCAAGGAGGCTGCCACAACTGATTGTGCATGGTTTATAAAAGCGAAGGTTGATCGTATCACGGGTTCGTTTGTTGTATGGAAATTGAATCTTGTTCACAATTGTCATTCTAATATGCTTTGTAATGATTATAAGAGGTTGACCCCTGTAGTTATTTCATCCTTTGTTGGTGATACGGTTAAGGCTAATCCCAACATGAATGGAATTGATCTCCTTAAAACTGTAAAACAATTTTATGGTGTAGATATTCCTTATTGGAAGGCTTGGCGCAGCTTGTATTTTGCTAGGATCCAAAATAATGGTGATTTTGCAGAGTCATACTCTAATTTAGGGCTGGTTTCCAAAGCTATTTTGCAACGTAATCCCGGCAGCGTGGTTGATTTGGAGAAAAATTGTTTAACCAATTGTTTTGAACGCATATTTGTTGCACTTAAGGCTTCTATTGATGGTTTTGCAAGTTGTCGTCCTATGTTATTCATCTATGGAACTTTCATGAAGGGACAAGCAAAAGGCACATTGTTAGTTGCAATTGCTAAGGATGGAAATAATGGTAATATTGGCTAAAACATTCATTTTTATAAAATGTTAATGTTTAGTTTACCTTTTCTTATTGTTTAACTAACTCATATAATCCGATTTTCAGGATTGTTTCCAGTGGCCTTTGCTCTTGTTTCTGCAGAAAACGCTGATAATTGGGTATGGTTTCTAGAAAAACTTCGTTCCATTATCATACACGATAAAGAAGTGTTCTACTTATCCGATAGGAACGTTGGTCTTTTGTCCGCATTCTCCAGTGTTTTTGACAAACCTGTCCATTTCTTTTGTTTGTACCATCTTGTTCTAAATCTAAAAGTTCGATTTTCTAGGGGTTTTTCTTCGATTCAAAGGTCGAAGTTGGTAATAACCTTCAGGGAGTGTGCTTATGCTCCCAATGTTCGTTTATTTGATGCTAAACTGGAAGAATTCTTACATCTTGGTGGGGACCTTGCACGAGATTTTCTTTCTCAATTGCCATATGAAAGATGGGCAGTTTCACATTCCCCACACTCCACTCGTTATGGTGAAATGACGTCAAATGCCGCTGAATCATTTAATTCTTGGATTCGTCAATTCCGCGAGCTTCCTGTAGTCCGTATGATAGATAGCATTATTTCGAACATTGATCGTTTGTTTGTACAACGGAGATGCGAGAGCAAAGAATGGACAGGGTTGCTATGTCCTGTTAAGCAGCACACCTGGCTTGAATATGGTGAAATAAGCAAGGCATGGGTAGTTAAGGAGTGTTCATCAAATGGGCAGTTTAGAGTGGAGGCCACCCCATCCGTTATTGTTGATTTATCTTTGTCAGTTTGCAAGTTACGGGGTTCCCATGCTGTCACGCCGTAGCAGTTATTCGTAAACGGAGCTCATCCATTTACCAACATATCGCCCCTGAGTTTTTTGTTGATAAATATGTTCAGTGCTACCTTCAAAATATCTATCCTGTACCACAGACAGAAATGCTAGAGGTTGCTCCACTGTGCGAAGAAGATGTTATTCTACCCCCCATTTTGAAGCGTCAATCTGGTAGACCGAAGAAACGAAGAATTGCTTCTAACGACGAGTCAAGTAAAAGAAAAAAAAATGGTGCACCCTTTGCGAGAAGATATCTCTGCACGATAGCCTTACGTGTTCGTTGAACAAGCGTCCACAACATCAGTCATAATAAAGGTACATATTATTTATGAACTGAACATTCTAAGCATGAAATATCGTTCTAAGCATTTCACTGCATGCAACAAAATATATTAGCATTCTCATGCACCCTAATTAACTATTTTTCTAAGCATTCACAGTGTGCATATTCATACATATTACCATAACAAGGATCCTAGCAGTATTGCAATGCAAATCATAGCAAAATTGGCAACGAATAAAGTTGGAAGTGTGATTTTGTAGGTTTGCTGCATTACATCCCGTGCTCCCTTACTTTGAACTTCGCCAAAATCATCTCCTACTATTGGTGCACACCAATTACTCCAACCATGTTCTTCACAGCTATAGAATAACCTTCCCGGGTTTCGATCAGTTTCCGACACCTTGATCGTTGTACGTCGACCGCATTTTATACACCCTGTTTTTTTGTACACAAGGTACTTCTTTGATGATTGCAGATTGCTTGAGCTAGACTTTTCTTTGCTTGGGAATTTTTTCTTTTTTGGGAATTTTTTTAAGCTTGGTCGATACCATATATATAAGCAAATCCTCCAACGGCTCTATAAGGAAACCCCCAACGGCTATTTTTTTTTCTGTATAAGTTTTACCTTGTATATTGAGGTACAATTCAATATGATCCACTTTATATAATCCAATATGTACAATTTATATAATTGTAATACCCCTTTATTTATATAATTGTTTATTTTAGAATATACAATTCAAAACTTGTACATTACAAATTAAAAAAAAATGTCCAGTATTTAATGTACAATATTTGAGAAAAATAATGTACATCAAAATATACAATTTCTTGTAATGTACAGTACATCAAAAAATACGTCACCATTAATTGATATATAATTGTAATATATAGTCAATTGAAATGGTCCATGTAAAGGTGTTCTTACAGTTTCTCAGAAAAATAATATACAATTGATTACATATACTTATACATTAAATATACATTTTCTTCTAATGTACAGTACTATTTGTTCTAATGTACAATTTCAGAAAAATCTCAGAAAATAACTCACCATTAATTGATATAAAGTCTCAGAAAAAATAATATACAATTTCTTCTAATGTACTTCAAAAAATAACTCAACGTTAATTGATATAAAATTGTAATATATAGTTCAATTGAAATGGCCCATGTTCAATTGATATATAATACTTAAATAACTCCTATCAGAATATTACATTATAAAATATTGTTGAATATTGAATTATAAAAATACTTATATTTTTGTGATTTATATAAAAAAAATATTTTAAAGTTGTATACTTGTACATCTTTTTAAAATAATAGGTCATTTAGTACAATTTTATTGAACTATATTAAGTACACTTATTTTCACGTATATTTTTTAGGTTGGACACTTATTTAAAAAATAATTTTTTGGTTGGACAACTTTAAAAAAAGGAATATATACATCACCATTTATACATATATAATTGTAATATAAAGTTCCTAATAGTTATACATTTAGAACATTTAGAACATTTTGTGGGCCATGCAATTGAAATGGCCCATGTAAATTTGTACTTAAATTACGTTCAACTGGGCCTTATATATTTAATATACATATATATCGTGCAATTTTGGATTATAAAATATTGAATATATCAACCATACGTATATCTGAATATTCAACTTGTTAAATGTATAATTTTCTTATACTTGTACCATGGAATTGTACATTAATGAAAAGTATGGAACATTTCACCAATATACACACTGAATATTTTTTTATCATGATATGTCATTTATTTCAATTTTATTAAATAATTAAGAATATAATTTATTTTAAAATATCTAATCCCAATCATTATTTTTTTATAATTAGGTCATATTTTGTAAAATGTAAATTTCGTATTAGGCCATTTAGTACAATTGGAAAACAATTATTAACTGTAAATGTAAATTTACACTTTACGTAAAGACTTTTTTCTACATTTCATGTATAAATTGTTCGTTTTTGTGGGACATACTGTATAATTAGTTAATTTCCAAGTTTAAGACGGAACATTCATCAATATATATACCAGAGTATTTTTTTTTTCACTAAATTATATAAGTGATACTACATTTTTAAAAAATAATGATTGTAATAAATTATTTACTTAAAATTGTAATTAATTATGTGATTAGTAAAATATGTATTGTATATACCTAAAAATTATATATTACTAGGCCCACAAGAATTATACATGTTCATTTAAGTAATGGCCCAATTAATCATTCCAGAATTTTTTAATTTAATTAAAAGGCAAAGCCCAATTTGTCCAAATCGATCAAATCTTTTATAAGATCACAGCTAAGATATTCAGTACATTGGGAAGAAAGAAGCTACGCTCTGTCAAATTGATTGTGACAAGCTAAATCCACTATTTCAAAGTCTCGAAGAACCAAAATCTTGCATTATTGACCATCCAACCATGGCGAATGAAGAAGATGAAGTTCGAGAGCTACCGGAGGACATGAGGATCGAGATAATATCTCGCTGTCGTGTTGCTGATCTCTTAGAGTTTAAGAGGGTCTCTCGTTTCTGGAATGAGCTGATTAATAGTCGTTTCTTTGTGAAGAAACATCTAAAGAATCAGATTAATCAGAATCGACAGATTTTCTTCTTTGAGAGGAGTATGGGTAGCTTTAATCTTGCATATGAAGAATCTGCCCCTCGAATGCCAAATAGGAGAATCCTCTATGATGGAGACCGACAAACAGAGTATGTGGCCACATGCAATGGTTTGGTTTGCATGTGTAATCTACAAGACCAATACACCTTGTACAATCCCATGACTACGATGAGCATTTCGGTTCCGAATCAAAAGATCAACTTCCCCCCTGGAGGCACTTGGGCGATTACTTTTTTTGGAATGGGGTATAACGAGGCTGAAGATGATTACAAATTGGTCAGGATCTCAATGTTCAACAACACTGAATTGATTACGGAGGTAAGTGTTTTCTCCCGTAATACTCGGCAATGGAGCCAAATCAGTAGTTTTCCATACGATTATCCGGTTGGAGAACCCGGGATATTCGTTAATGGAAAACTCTATTGGCAGATAGCAACAAAGGGTGTATGTTCTCTGGATATTGCTAATTGGACTTACCGTAAAATTGCATTTCCTATTTGTGCATTTGTGGATTTCTTTGGGTACGGTATGGTAGGTTTAGATGATAAAACTCTAGCTCTGCATTCTAGGTTGATCAACCCTGTGCAGGCTCAAGATCTGTGGCTTTTGAATGATGGGGATGTTTGGGTTTATTTCAGAATTATGGTATGGCATGTTGTACCCATGTACCGTAGGTTTGTTGATGTCCAGCCCCTATTCTTGATTAAGCCCAATAATGTGTTGATAATGTGTCGAATTGATCCTATTGGAGACTTTGGGATTTTTGATTTAAGGGATGAATCGTTTGTACTAGTTGAATCAGATGGGATAGAAGAAGGATATTGCAAAGCCTTTGGGTTCACTGAAAGCTTGAATCCCCATTTCCCTTTGGTATGTAGAAGATGTACTTGGAATCCCCTTCTGCTAGCATTAAGATTAGTATATGGATTTTGCTTACACACATATAGGTTGTGTTAAGTATCTAAGTTAATCCTTTTTTGTTTAGAATATATTTTTGTTAAGCTTATGCTTTAGTTAGAATGAAGATGCTTAGATGATGAACTTGTGATAGGATGTTTTGATAAAGTCTTATGAATGTACACAAGTTTGTTTTATTAAGCATCTAATTAAGCTTTGGTATGTAATGGGAAGAACTTGTATCCCCCACTTTTGTTAACAAACTTGCGAATGATGGATGCAATTATTTATGCTATCTAAGGGTATTTTGTTTACTAATGTTTATACAAGTTTGTCTCTACATTTGTGGGTTGTATTATGGTTATGTTATGAGGCATTATTTCTTGTTTAATGATAATATAGTAAATATTATGATTGTAAGCATTGATGAATGTTGCCCACTATCCTACATCAATATTAACATTTGTCTCTAATGTTCAAATCTTATATGATTAGTACAAGTATATATTAATGGTGATGTGGTAAACAAATGTATGTTGTATAAAGCCTTCTCCAGTCAAAATTAAAGTGGGATTTAAAGACCAATGTAAATTGTCTATTTGCAATTGCATGTAAAAATTGTATATTGTAATTGTATATCGTAATTGTATATTGTAATTGTATATTTAAAATAGTATATTATTTTTTGGGCCTATATTATATTGTACATTTGTCACTAATGTTCAAAAGTATATTGTATATTACAATTACATAATAGCCCAATTCGAATTGTATATTACAAGTATATAATAGCAGGACAGAAAAAATTGTATATTTAAACTGTATATTTTATATTTGTGTAAGTTAATGGTATTAGTTTATTAATGAGTAGTTATCAGGTCAAGGCAAATAAATTTTGATAGCTCAAGCACAACAACGATTAGTATAAATAGACCAATTGGAACTGTATATCATCCTATTATTGTATCCAATAAATTGTATATTTATACTTTATATTCCAAATTGTGAATAAATTGTATATCTTGTCTTGTATTATTGGGCCGTTGGTATATAAAATAAATTTGACATCGACGTATAATATGTATTTGTGTATTGGATTTGTGAATTTGTATTTTAAAAAAAAAATTGGTCTAGAATTTGGTTATTGTATATAGGCCCAATATCGGGGTATTGGGCTGAGCACAACTCAATATATTGTTGGCCAAGTTTAAATACAGTCCCATGTTTGGTGAATACAACCCCACCCAAAAAAAAAATCGGAAATTCATATGATTAGTGTTTTTTTTTGTATTTTCGGAAATTTTTTCCGATTAATTGTCAAAATTTTCGAATTTTTTTCCAAACATTTTTTTCTGGGGTTGTTGACTTGAAGCGATTTTACTAACTTCTACTAGTCGCTCACCCGCAAGCGGACGGGTTCACTGTAGTAAGAGTAAGTATAATGACCAAGTAGTATCGAACCCAAGGGATGGTGTATATGCGAATAGATCCCTGAAGATCTACGTGTCGTAGTTAATATGAGTGTGTGTTTTTGGGTTTTTTGGAAAGATTAATTAAACTAAACTCAATTATCCTACAAATGCAAAAGGAAAATTAAACTAAGTATCTAAGGTGTATATGCAAGTATGAGATGGTGATGCTCAGGATAGGAATCCCTACGTATACTAACGGAGCAGGTACATAATCAAAATAACTGTGACACACAAGAATTAACCTAAGTCTAAGAATGCAAGGTGAAAGCTCAAGATTCTAAACCCTAATACTTTACCCTAACACTCGACTTCACGAATCTACTAACAAGTTACTAGATTGTGCTTAATTAATGAGACCCTAATTTAACTAAGGTGATGCGGTCGTCCTCCTTCGCTAAACCGGTAGATGAATTAACCTTTCATAAACCTTCTCGTTAAGACTACTAATTGTTATTGAGTGATGCGGTCGTCCTCTCTCTAACACTTTCGTACTAAATTCAAAGGTAAAGTTCAGATTAATTATAAGAATTCATTAATCAAGAGAATTAAAACTAACGTCACAAATTACCCTAATTACGTACCCACATCCTACTTCTACGAGTTCATCCTACCCTAAGCATGCAAGGGTTTTAGCCGGACATGGTTTTAACAAAAATAAAAGCAATAGAAGAAACAACGAACATAAACATAATGAATTGAACTAAGAAAATAAGAAACATGAACTAGAGTTTTAAAAGAAAATAATTCTAAGAACTGAAATTTAATTACTTAAAACGAAGTTTCAAAGTGTTTAAAGAAATCAAACTAACGTAAAGAACTAATAAACGAAAATAAACTAAGAATTCGTATGAAAAACCTCAACAAAATGTAAATAAAGCTTGCACGTCTCCTTCCTCTCCAAAAACTAAGTCTAAAATTATTTCTAACGTTCGGGGGTCCTTCAAAACATGTTTGGAAGAGGTATATATAGGCACGGGTCGAAACGGGAGTTAATGGGCCGAAAATACGCATCCGGAGGCAAAAATCCAAGGTTGCTCGAGCAAAACGCTTGAGCGGTCCCGCTCGAGCAGTGTAGCTCGAATGACACAATCGCTCGAGCGGTTCCGCTCGAGCCGGTCGAGCGCTGAAATCACACTGTATGTTTTGGGCGCTCGAGCAATTCGCTCGAGCGGTGGCGCTCGAGCGCAAGAAAAGTTCTGTACATTTAGGCGCTCGAGCAATGTGCTCGAGCGGTGGCGCTCGACCTAGTCACTCGAGTGACTTCCAACCCATCCCAACTAATACTTTTCCTCGTCCGCACTAATACCAATCGTATTTCTTCAATATCTTCTCATCCGGGCATCCGTTTGAGTCGATTCAAAGTCCTACGAACTCCGTTTTTCGTCCTCTATTCACCTATGAGCATCAAAGAGACAAATTAATAAGTTTATAAAAATGATACTCATTTGACTCCAAACACTAATCGAAAACACTCAAAACATGAGCAAATCGGGCATCAAAACATAACAATTTTACGCCTAATCAGTTGTATTAACAAAAGATAGGATTGTATAAAAACTATTGGGCCTAATTCGAATTGTATATAATAAAATCATTGTACTGAAAAATTGTATATTTAAACTGTATATTTTAAATTTGTGTAATTAATGATATTAGTTGAGAAATGAGTAGTTCAAGCCCAATAACATTAGTATAAATACACCATTTGGCTTGTATTATTAGGCCGTTAGTATATAAAATTGACTAAAACTTTTTTGGTCTAAAATTGACTAAAACTTTTTTTTTGTATTTTCGGAATTTTTTTCCGATAATTGTCAAAATTTTCGAATTTTTTTTCCAAACATTTTTTTCTGGGGTTGTATTAACAAAAGATAGGATTGTATAAAAACTATTGGGCCTAATTAGAATTGTATATAATAAAATCATTGTACTGAAAAATTCTATATTTAAACTGTATATTTTAAATTTGTGTAATTAATGGTATTAGTTGAGAAATGAGTAGTTCAAGCCCAATAACATTAGTATAAATACACCATTTGGCTTGTATTATTAGGCCGTTAGTATATCAAATTGACTAAAACTTTTTTGGTCTAAAATTGACTAAAACTTTTTTTTAATATTTGTAATGGGAATGTGTACTAAATGGCTTTTGTATATAAAATGTACAGCTTTTTCTGGAAATATATTTGGACCCAATATATTTCTTGATATAAATGTACAAAATTAAATTGATTATATAATATTAACTAAAATATACAATGTCATTTATAAATCTCCATTTTATACACTCATGTACAATTAAAAAATCAACATTACTGTATATTTTCAATATAATCTTTTAGTACATTTTAGTAATCTTTACTGTAAAAAATATACAATGTCATTCATAGGTTGCCAAGCATTATTTCACAAAATATTCATCTCTTGAAAAACAATACTTCACTAAAATATCCCAAGTTACACCACACTTCACATATTAGTCATTCCAAACACTTTCAAGTTTAACAAACATAAATGGTGTTCATACTCTAGTCTTCAGTTTCTGGTTCAACAAACCATGAAACCATTTTTGCTCTATATTCAGTAGCCTTTTTATTACTAAATGTACCTTTAACCAATTCTCTTCCACACACAATGTCTTCAATATGCTGGCATACCACCAAACCACAATCTAAAGTCCCTGCCACTTGCTGCAAACAAGCTTCACTCTTTGCTTTTGTAAATGGAGCTTGTATTAGTCGGTGCTTAGGGTACTTTTTCGCAAAGATTTCCTTCATTTTGGATTCAACATAATCAACCTGCCAGCATTTTGGTCAAAATGATTAGTGAACTTTAAATTTGTACATTTTGGACAAAAATTTAGTTCATACTCCAAATTCTAACTTACCACAACAGATGAACCCAACAAATGGGGGTCAGTCAGTTCACCCCTTCTTGGTCGTAAAGAATTATAAAATTTCCACGAGCAAGTATTAAGATTCAATTGTAATAATGTCCAATGATCTCCTAACCCCTGAGTCCTACATCTCCCAGTGGATTCCTTCACCAGAAGTGGAAATAGCAAAACATCCCGACATTCACACTTCTCTAACTTGTCATCCACACATTTTTTAACCACTTTTGCTCTTCTCTTTTCTGGCTTTGGAAACAAAAGATCCTAAAAGCATGCCCAAACAATTGATAAATGTACAATTTGTCATTTATTGAATAACTAAACAATGTCAGAATTAATTAACTTACCCATACTGCAGAGGTAAATATATGTATACTTTGCCTGTTAAAGTTTCACCATATTTTCCTTTTACTAACTCCATCCAAGAGTCAATCATCTTCAACAAAACAGTGGCCATTTAATTACCATTGAATTTAAATATATAAATAACAAATAATTTAATAAAGGTTTTAGAAATTTACCGCAGTTGATATACGGTCATTGTGGAGGAGCTTAATTATTTCGTCCATGCTAATTCCTGACATAGATCCCTGGCCCTTCCATACAACAGCCCTGTCACAAAGATCAAAATATGAATCAACAACAATGCCATGAAAATAAATATTAAGGGGAAGTAAAAACCTTAAGATACCTACCTTTTCCCTGCTTGATCCCACAATCTACACAATTTGTCTATAATATTTGCACCAATTTTTCTAACTGCCGGGAACTCCTTCTTTAACTTCAATTTCCCAAATCTACTGCCATCATCAAAAGCGTCATCCGCATCCCCAATTTCAACAATTTCACGTGTACTCGGTTGCTGTGTAATTTCAATTGTTTTTCGTCCAGCAAACTCCGTTCTCTCTTTAACCCTTATAACCATTGTGCTCGGTTCTTGTAAACGTTGCGTACGCTTCTTTCTTGTCACTGGAGTTTTAAAAGCTTCACCATTATCCACATGATTATCAATTTCCTCGTATATGTTATTAAGCTCTTCATCACTGTTGCTCCCCCCACTCAACTCCTTATTCACGTCCCGTTTCTTCTCAGTATACAGTTGCTCTAATAAATCAACCTCTGTCAACATGTCCGGGTTCTGCCAAATCTGACTCTCTGTACACACGGCTTCTGAGTTATCTTTCTTCGTCGTTTCGTGACAATCTTGATATTTGTTTTCTTTCTCAACTGCCGCAACATCTTTTTGTAAAACTTGCTTCTTTAACTCAGTCAACTCCTCATCTTTCATGGCGACTGTCCTTTTAAAGAATCCAATCTCCATGTCCTTTTGATCTACTGTACTTTTCAAGACATCAATCTCCAAATACTTCGAACTCACGGTCCGTTTCAAGGCTTCAATATCCAAATCTTTCAAACTCATGTTCTGCTTCAAGGCTTAAATAATCTTCGTATCCTTTGAACTAACGGTCCTTTTCAACTCTTCAATCTCCAAATCCTTCGTATACACAGCCCTTTTCAAGTCTTCACTCTCCAAATTTCTTTTTAATTCCTCAATCTCCAAGTCCTTGTCACTGATTTTTACCCGTGCTTCTTCTAGATGCATCCTAAGTACATCCATCTCGTTATCACTCTTATATGTCCTCTTGTCTTTACCCAAACCATAACTCACAGCCACATCCACCATGTTTTCAATACTCTCTATATGTGATTCCATTTTTTTTATGGAAGTGTGGTTGAGGGTAACTGTGTCCCCCACAAATCCCACGATGGGCTTCCGAGTACTGGTTCGAAAATCCCCGCTGTTTTCGAACTCTCTTCTCTATTTGGTTCAAATGCTTCTAGGTTCTGTCCCACTGGTGTTACCAACCTTATTGTATTGAAAATTTCATCTTCACTTTCTGATTTAGCTTCCTCTGTATCAGCACTCTCCGTATCACTAAGCCCTTCAGAATCTTCGTCGGTCTGTGAATTTGTCTCCCAACTCTTCAACAATTTCTGGAAAATATGTCTCTCGCGTTCAGTTGTTTGCAAAATTTCAGTGTGTACCTGGAACAAAGATGGAAGGTAGAATTTTCAGTGTTAAACTGTTAATCAATATCAAACATCTATTTTTGATAATTCTAAGTTAATTGGAATAAAAAATACCTCAAGTTCTGCCACATTAATTTTTGAAACCTTCTTCTTCAGTGCATTCAAATCCCACCTTAAAAAATGAGGACAAGCATCAATATTTGTCGGAGTAATCAATGATGTGTGCTCGCACAACCAATACTGCAAAAAAATAATACGACTCATAATTACAACTTACATAAAAGGTTGTGCAGTATATACAAAGTATTGCAGTATATGCAGTATCTTACAGGTATCAACATGGCACAACCTCCTGCAGCCAAGTTCCTTGTGGTCTTTACTTGGTGCTTTAACATGTCCGCTATATAAGAACACCAATTGTACTCGCACATTTTCTCATACTCCTCAAATAATATGGTTAGGTGAGTAGCAATAGCAGCATTCTGATTAGGTGCCATTAAACAGGCAAACATATAGCAAAGTGTTATTCTTACAGTGTCCCTACAACTCTCTGCACTAACCTTTGTCACAAAAATTTTCAACTTCTCATAGATCATCCTCTTCACTAAAACTAATGGCCCATTACTCTTTTTAATTTCAACCCCAAAACATCTATTAACCCAATCTGGGTATTCAGAAACAATAGACTTTAATTTTATACATTTCTTACCACTAACTACACCAAAGATCAACTGAACATCTCGACTACTTATTAACAATTTCTTCCCACCTATGCAAAAAGTTTCAGTCTTTTTATCAAAAGACAATATTACTTCCCTGATGTTCTCTTCAATCTTGACGCATCTCTTTTTCAATACCTCCCCCTCTGACTCAATTACAGATTTGAACAACAACCAAAATGGGGTCTTCTTCATCTCCTTGATATGGATACTTTTATAACTAATCCCCTTCAGTTCCTTGATGAATGTTCGGAGGTTACTCCGATAGTAAGTCGTATTCTTTTTAACAACTACATTAGCTAATACAACAAAATAATATTTAGGCAAAAAACATTCAGAATTGTTACTGTCTAGAAACTAAATAAGTAAATAATTAAAAAACATACCCAAGTGGTCTCTGAGTATTGTTTTATCTTTTTTGTACTTGCCTCTCTTCACACATTTTCTGCTACACTGCGAATCCGTGTCTGAATGATCACCCTTCCTTTTTAATGTTGGATTAACATATAAAAAATCCATATCTACAGTCACAACATCAACAAAATCTAGGTTCAGATAATCTATAGCTATATAATCTCAAATGGGTATTTGCATAAATAAAATTGAAAACTGGAAAATTACCCGTATATGATTCTGATTCTTGCGTTTTTTTTACCTAAAATGGCGATGTTTTTGTTATAATTCACAACAAATGCTAAAAAAACTGTAGTTAGGGCACAAAAAAGGACGTACCTTTCTCTGGGGTTCTTATTTTTTTGTTCCTAACTTCTTCGCCGATGGTATCTCTGTCTAAATCGACCGGTGACGACATATTTCGCTTCCGATCAACCACCATTTTCGCTTTCGATCGACGGTAATAGTTTAGCAAGGAGTTTTCGAAAATCTTGTGTGCTGTGAGTTTTGTGAAGTGGGGGGAATTAATTTACTGTAATAGTTTTCTAATTTTTGAAATGGGAGAAGTTTCTATTAAGGTTAATTTTATTTTTGGGTTGATAGGACAGCTGAGAGGATTGAAACCGTGTCCTTTTTTTACAGCGTAGGGATTTTTTAGTCCATTCCCCATTTTTTTAGATCACACTTTTTTGACCAAATATCCTATGTAGTTTAGCCTAAAGGGGTATAAGCCCCACGTACCTCTCAGTTTTTCCCCCAATTAAGAATGACACTTTTTTTAAAAGACAAATGAGTAAGTGATTGTGAGGTTGAATATTTTAAAGGGCATTACTATTCATCTACATAAAAAAAATGCTTTGTTCACCTACCTTCTTTTTTTTTTTTTACAAAAATATGTTTAATAAAAATATCAATATACCTTTAAAAGAAATAAATATTAAATTTATTAAATACTCATGCTTTCAACACCCACCCAAAATTTTAGAATTCACGCAATTTTTTTACTCTTTCGGACACAGTTGCACCATTAAAGAAGAAAAGGAAAAAATATAAGGGGGTATAATCATAAAGACACAATTTAAATGAGATTAAAGTATTTTAAAAAAAATCTCAACAAATTTTTATACTATGAAAATAAAAGGAATTTGAGTTTTCTTCAAACGGTCAGGAAGGGGGCCCAGCAAAAGAGGAAAAAATTAGGGTATACTAATTAATTTTGGGAAGGAGGGGTTGGTTTAGAGGCGCATGAATGTGGGGGTGTACTATTTGGTTGGAGGTTGTTTGTATAAAATGAAAGAAAGGAAAATAGAAAATGTAAGGTTTGGGAGGGGAAAGGAAGGAAGAAATAAATAATTTGGGGTGGTGATGGTGGTTCTGTAAAAAAGAAAAAAAATGAAGTGTTGGTATGATATTTATTAAATTTTAAATTGGTGGATGTGTATATTTAGTGAATGGTGTAAATAATATATTAAGGTTATACTTGTAAATCTTAAGGGGGTGCATTAAGAAACATAAAAGAATAACTAGTATATATGGTGGGTTAACTTAGTAGTGGGTGAACAAAGTATTATTATTGGTGTTAATAGCCGCACTCAATTTTATAACAAAGTAAAGTTATTTTATTGATTTCTGTAAAAAAAAAAAAAATTAAGAATGTGAAAATAGCTGTGACAGGAGGAATACTTCATTTTGATTGTCTATTCGTGTTTCTATAATTATTTTTTCTCAATTATTTCATTATTTTTTAACTAATAACAATTTATTTCCGCTCTATTTTAAAATTAAAATCACATGTAATAGTTATTTAGACAAACATTCATCCAATATATCACTTTCAGGGTTTGCAGGAAAAAAAATATGATATTATCACGATACCCTTTTAACATACAATAAACACGTGGATAATTATGTACAAAAAGTACAAGTGTCTTTCTCCAAACAATAATTTAAGTACGCATTATATTTTAAAAAACCATCTAACTCAATTTTATATTATACGGGTGCAAGGTGCTGATGAGATACTATACGAATGCGAGAATAGTATGTACAGAATGAAATAGATTTATACTTAGTCATTGAAAGGTATTAGTAAATAAAATTTTCAATAATTCATGCGTGAACCAATTTCATGTATTAGTAAATCCTTCAATGATTCATGCATGAACCAATTTCACTCTATACATACTCTAATTTGTTATACGAGAATGGATTTTTTTATTTTTTTATTTTAGGATGCAATTCGTCAAAGATACGTATATTTATTTTATATATTTTATTATATATAATCCTTATAAGATATATAAAAATTCATCAATTTAAATATAATTAGCACATAAAATTTGTTTACATATTAATTGTGCACATCTCAATTAAATACAAAAGCTCAAACCAAATCATTTTATATTTGACACAGGTTATTTGCACCAGCCTCTCTGTTAAATACATTACCAGAATGAATACACTATTTTGTGTTTGAATTTTTTTTTACTTTTTTGGAAAAAAATTCGAACATAATGTAATTGAAAAAAAATAAGTGCAAATAACCGTGGACTTTATATTTATGTAGAAGCCCAAATTTTTAAATAGTGAAGCCCAGACAAAAATAATTCAAAATCCCAAATGTATTTGTGCTAACTCCTTTACCCTATTTCGTCACACATATTCTGCTTTTTTTTCTTTTCTTTTTCTCAATTCGTCCTCTTCTCTACTTTTTGCCTAATAGAATCTTCTGTTACACAATAGTGTAACATCTCCTGTTACACCGTTAAATTAATGACATGTGTTATATATTGGATATAAATTAACCCTACTATCTCTTGTTACACCATTAAATTAATGACATGTGTTATATAGTGAATATAAATTAACCCTACTAAAATAACTATGATTAGAGAAAATTTCTATTTTCTCCCAATCAAATCTTTCCAAAATATTTTCAATTTGTCTTCGGAACGAATATTGTGACTATCTTTGAAATATTCGTTTACAAAATTTTAACTTTCTAAATAATTATGAGTTATTTGTAAATTTAAACATACAACATATAAATATTTACACGTGTCACATATTTAAGGGAAAAAAAATGTATTTAATAGTTTTTGATAAAATAAAAATAATTATTTTATAATATTATACATTATACTTAAAATATATTTTTAGTGATTTTTTATAGTCGAATAATTGATTCCTTTACTAATTATAAATAAATATTTTCAATATTTTTACTGAATTTTTTTTTTAAATTTGGTTAACCCTACTTTCAAGATTTTTAAGAAAATAATAGTTTAATTTTTTTTAAAAAAAAATTTTGTATACCATTTTTAACTTAGATGTTAATATGATGGTGTACGTTCAGTTTTTAATTAATTAATTATATATATATATATATATATATATATATATATATATATATATATATATATATATATATAACTCTTATTATTTTAAATATTTGTCCCTTTTGTTAAAAATTTTAAAAATAATTAATAGTTTAGATTTAAAAGGATGTACTATTTTTTTTATAGTTTTGATTTGACTGTTAATTCGATGTTTATATAACTGTATAAGCATTGCATACAATTTTAATTAATTTTTAAACACAATTTATATATTATTTTTAAATATATTTATACATAAATTAAAAATAATATTGTGGGCCATTTGAAAATAAATTTAAAATTTAATAAAGGAATTAATTTAATTTAGTTTTAGGTGACCCGCGTATTGAACAATTTGTTAGTTGTTAATATTTTTACAAAATTATAATAAGAAATATTGATTATATAGAAAAATAAAATTCTACAAAAATAATCCAGAGATAACATAATATTTTTTTGGAGGTGAAAAAATTAGATTGTGAGATGATTAATATTTTTTATCTAATCATAGTTATTTTGGTAGAGCTAATCTAACGGTCTAACATGTTCCGCCTTTTTGCACAGAGCAACGATGCTTCTCTGCCTCGGAGTAGCCCGAATTCGATTTCGACCACTACCAATCTGCCAAAATTAGTCTTCTCCATAATTACTTTCCATTTCCATACACAATCTACACATATTATTTACTCACTTATAAATAGAATCTGAATCCTTAGATCTATGTATTTATGAATATGATGCGTGGTCTTGAGTTTTTTAGTTTTAAAAAATGAAGTTCTGAAAACAACCTGGATTCGTGGTTCTCCGGCACCCAATTCGCGTTTTTTATTTTTTTTTATGATTGCCACTTAGCAATTCAATTTGTAATTTAAAAAAATTGAAATTAATGAGCATTAACATAAATCAACATTTTTTTAGATTGTTTTAAATTATTTATACGAATTACCACAGCATTCATACCATAATTATTTCCAAAATCATTAAATTGTTAATAAATAACTACACAATAAATTACTGAATAAAACAGAATGAACTATGTTCCCCATTTTTGTTGGCAAAAAATCACACATGCAAATCAGCCGCCGAACAGCATAAAATATAGCCCGCATTCATTCAAATAAAGAGCATCAATTGTATAGCAAGAAATTGAACGAAACAAATTAGATTTGAAACTAGCTAGAAAGAACTATAACAGATTAAAATAATAAATAAGTGTGTACTGGTGTAAATCCAGAAGATTTGATATACCAAATCTAGAAATTTTGGTTTGGACATTACTTATGGGCCTAGTAACCTAAATAGACTTTAAAGTTTCTATTATTATAAATATAACTTTGTACTCAGCATTATATACACATAAAAATATAATGAAAAACTTCTAGTTTGGTACGCCCCAAATGTAGTCATTCATGACAAACTAGGTAAACAAATCGGTGTTTTTATTTGAACTCTTTATTTTACAACACGCTGTCAGCACGATTGCTCTACCAATTACAATTCAAAACAAAAAGATTGTTTTGAACAAAATTTGGGAATGGAGAAAGCCGAAGCACATGTTTTTGAAGCTGATACCAAAGGCGGCTAAAGCCGCGAATTTAATCCAAAAACCGAACACAATTTCTCTGAAAAACCCTCCCCTGTTCCTCAATTCCGCAACAATGGCCGCAAAACCCTCATCAACCAGCGTAAACCCAACTTCAATCCCCCAAAAACTGCAACCGCAGATCAGAGAGCAATCGAGCACCAAGAGAAGCGAATCAACGAGGTTTTATCGATTCTGATTCCAATCTCTGACCAAATCAGCGAAGCGGTGAAGGAAGCAGAGTCGTTCAAGTTTGAGTGCTCGGAGGTCGGGAAGCAGGTTGAACGCCTCTGCCAAATGCTCCGCTCCGCCGTCCGCCTCGCGATGTCCACCACTGCCGGCGACGCCTTCTACGATCGCCCGCTCCACCGTCATAGCATCCTCCGTCGAATTGTGACGATAGTTTCGATCGCTGATTTTCAGAATCTATTAGCGCTCCTTGATTCGTCAATGGTCGACATGATTTTGGGGGTCTCCCAATTTCATCGCACGACTTCAGGACGAAGGAGGAGGGAACTGGACCCTTTTTCCTTTATTGGGCAAATTTCTTGAGAAAATTAAACAAATTTGGGCCTTTCTTAATTGGGCCCAGCATTTATTTCCTTGAATTATTTAAAGCTTTATTCAAATAGAACCCAACATAATTTAGGTCTTAATTTCATCAACTGCAGGAGTTACTTTCTCTTGACGATAAAATCATTTTCTCTTGTGAAGATACTCGAGTGACTTAGTAGACAACTTATGGATTGCCTACGGCGTCTCGTCGCTAAAGAAGAAGGTTGAGGAATCTCAACCGTGGATTAAGAATTTATTCAGTTTTGAGCTTCCTCCCTCTATAATCATTATGAGACATGACATGATCAATTACTTCTTAAACGAGAAAGCAAGTAGTCCGTCCGCCAACGCTTGATGCGAGATAAGTTTCATCAGATGTTTGGGAACCCTTTGACTTAAACCGAAAATACTAGCTTTCTACTAGTAGCTTCCCCGCAAGAGTACGGGTTCACTGTAGTATTGGCAAGTATAGGGACCAAGTATTATCGAACCCAAGGGAAAGTGTGTATGCGAATAGATCCCTGAAGATCTACGCGTCGTAGTAATATGAGTGAAATGTTTTTGGATTTTTTTGAGAAAAATTAATTAAAATAAACTAAACTATCCTACGAATGCAAACAGAAAATTAAGCTAATAATTTAATATGTGTTTTCAAATAAGAGATGGTGATGCTCAGGATAGAAATTCCTACGTATACTAACGGAGCAGTTACATAATCAAAATAACCGTGACATGCAAGAAATAACCTAAGTAAAAGAATGCAAGATGAAAGCTCAAGATTTTAAACCCTAATACTTTATCCTAACACTCGACTTCACTAATCCACTAACAAGTTAATAGATTGTGCTTAATTAATGAGACCCTAATTTAACTAAGGTGATGCGGTCGTCCTCCTTCGCTAAAATGGTAGATGAATTAACCCTTTCTAAACCCTCTAGTTAAGTCTACTCGTTGTTAAAGAGTGATAAGGTCGTCCTCTCTCTAACACTTTTCGAACAAAATTCAAAAGAAAAGTTAAGATTAATTTTAAGAATTCATTAATTAAGAGAATTAAAACCTAACGTCACGAATTACCCTAATTATGTACGTACCCACAACCTACTACTACGAGTTCATCCTACCCCAAGCATGCAAGGGTTTTAGTTAGACATGGTTTTAATGAAAACTAAACCAATAGAATAAATAACGAACATGAACATAATGATTAACACGAAGAAAAGATCAAACATAAACTAGGGTTTCAAGAATTAAAAGAATAAACTGAAATTAAATCAATAGAATGAAGTCTCAAAGTGTTCAAGAACAAAGATCTGAAGAAACGAAACTAAAAAGTAAAACCGTGATGTGAATTCGTAAAGAAAACCTCAAAACGTAAAATTAAAGCTTGCTCCTCTCCTTCCTCTCCAAAACCGAACTCTAAAAGTCAAAATCTATCAAGTGGTGTGTGGTGGTCTGTAAAAACGAGCTCGGGACGAGTATATATAAGCTTTGGACCGAATCGGGAACTCGTGGGCCGGAAAAACGAACTCGGAAACTTAAGCCTTGAAGGCGCTCGAGCTGTCGAGCTCGAGCGGATGCGCTCGAGCTAAGTGGTCGAGCGAAGCAAATGGTCGAGCATAGGCGCTCGAGGTGTTGAGCTCGAGCGAAGAAAACTCTCTGTAAGTCAGAGGCGCTCGAGCTATTGAGCTCGAGCGGAAGCGCTCGAGGTGCACTGGTCGAGCGGAACAGGTGCTCGAGCGGAGGTGCTCGAGTGGTCTTGCTCGAGCTGCCCTTCTCTCCTTTCAACTAACACTTCTCTTCTCACGCACTAATACCGTTCGTATTTCTTCGATATCTTCTCATCCGGGCATCCGTTTGAGCTGATTCAAAGTCCTACGAACTCCATTTTTCGCCCTTAATTCACCTATGAGCATCAAAGAGGCAAATTCATCAATGTAAAGAAATAGTACTCATTTGACTCTAAAAACTCAATAAAATCGACCAAAACATGGGCAAATCGGGCACCAAAACATAACAATTTCACGCCTAATCACCCTTATTGTTGGGTTCCGGTCTAGTAAAAGGCTTAATTCCTTCTTTTATATTTTCAGCAAGGATGCAGAAGTCGAAAAACACTAGGCGGACATTTTTGGGCCGCCTAGGAAAATCCGCTTAGTTTTTTTTAACACTTTAAAATTTTAATTTGAAATTTAAGAGATGAAAAGTCACAACAATTAACATAAAATCATAGTCATAATAAATTACAAAATAAAAATTGACTACTCAAAGGTCTACTTCAAAATAAAAACAAATGTTTAATAATTCATCAATGACAATAACTAAATTAAACAGTACGATTATCGGAAGGTTGCTCATCTCCATAAACGCGATCATCATCATCATCAAACTCGAACTCAACGTCCTCCTCTACTTGCTCATCATCGGAAGAGAAATCATCCTCATCAAGATCTCTTGTCGGACGATTTTTCGAGGAACATTCTCCACCTCATCATGAGAACTCGTAGTCAAAGCCAAGCTCAAACCGGAACCCGAGGCAATATCTTCCTCCACAACATCATCATCAACAGATTCAACCCCACCAATAATCCAATCTTGTGCAAAACTAGCATCTTCCTTTGCTAAAAGGACTTCCACATCCTTTTCGTTTGATCTCCTTTTTTTTGTTCAACAATTTTGCATTGAATTGGACATACACAAGATTGTTTACTCGTTCGGCTAGAAGCTTATTTCTTTTCTTCGTGTATATCTAAGAAGTAAAAAGATGTAAAAGTAAATAATTCACGTTTAACAATATTTAAAGCTAAAAAGTCACATAATAATTTACAAATTTAGCACAAATAAATTTTACTAACCCCTTCAAAAGCACTCCAATTTCTTTCACAACCGGAAGAGCTAGTGGTCAAAGAAAGTATCCTCATAGCAAACTTTTGCAAATTAGGAGTGCGCAAACCATATGTTGACCACTAAGAGACTACACATACACAAAGAAAAAAAATATAAAGATGTAACTTGCTTCAATTTAATTAATCTAAACCAAAATTTCAAAACTATAAAATTCTTAAATTTTACCTGGATCAAAATTTTCAATGCTTGCTTCCTTGCACTTAAGAGCCAACTCTACTCCAAATAGAGACTCTTTATACCTGTACATTGGTAGCTCCACATTCATAATCTTATTTTGCATTTCAATATCCTGAGGAAACATACCACCCAAGCATGCAAGAGCTCCAGCTATAGCATCCGGATCCAAGTGAAGAAGGGGATCTCGATAATGGTAGAATGGATTCAAGAGATAAGCCGTCAAATGGAGTGGAGTGTTGAGCCTGTCTTTGATCTTTGCATTAATAATGTCAATGATAGGGTCATAGCTCTTAGCAATATTGTTCAATGATGCTTTAATTTCCACATTTGCCTTCAAAAGCTCACCGTATACAAAGCCCATAGATGGTTTCTTGTCTCCATCAACAAGTCGAAGCACCTTCACCAACGGGCTGAAAACTTGCAAGCACGAGGAGACACCATGCCAAAATGACATACTCAACACTGTGTTGTAGGCAATTTTTCCTTTGGCAGTCCTTGAGAATTTGCATTGCTCCCACTCTTTGCTCGCAAAGATTGCCTTTAATTGACTCCTTTTCTCGGATAGGTTCTGGAGAGAGAGAAATGACGATGCAAATCTTGTTACTCCGGGTCTAATTATGTCTCTCTTCTTTGTGTGCACTCTCATCATAGCTAAGGTTTTGTGATGAGCATAGATGAAGATAGTCAATGCTTTAGCTTGATCAAATTTTTTTTTTTGAATCTTGGTAGATTTCCAATGCTTTCAAGCATAAGATTCATCGAGTGAGCAGCACACGGGGTCCAAAAAATTTGAGGTCTCTTTAGCTTCAACAATTTTGCAGCTGCCATATTGTTCGAGGCATTGTCAGTTACCACTTGAACAATATTTTCTGGACCGACCTTCATTAAGAAAAAAAACAATTAGTACATTACACAATCGAATATTATAAATAATATATTATAATTTATAAAACATAAATATGAACTTTAATCTTCAAATAATAATAAATGAAATCAAGTACCTCTTCAATGCACTTATCGACGTAGTCATAGATTACTTGGCCTGTATGTGGAGTGTCGGAGAAGTCCTTGGAGGAAATAAAACTAGTGCCAAGTCTACAATTCACACAAAAATTCATTATACTCCTGCTCTTTCTATCACTCCAAGCATCTGTCATAATTGAGCATCCTTTGACTTTTCACTCTTCTTCTTGTGCTTAAGTTTTGCTTTTGTCCTCTCAACCTTTTTCTTCAAGAAAGACTCGCTTATTTCATAACGTGTAGGAGGCTTACACCCTGTTACATATTGACCAATAGCCTCGAACATCGCCTTGCAACTATCCAACACGAATACAGCAAAAGGAATGTGCGCTTTATAAGCAAATCTACAAACGTATTCTTTCACTTTGTCAAGCTTTTCTTTGCAAATGACCTCTTTGATGTTTTGATCACGCAAGTTCTTTTGACGATTCAAGGCTTCCTCGGGGTTGATTTGATTTGCAAATCCATCCATAGGTCCAGTAGTCTCGTGCTGCGTCTTGGACCCTGTAGACTCTCTCAACGATATCTCTTCATCAATATCAATGTCATCACCTAAATTCACATTTGATCTTATATCTTCATCATGCTGTTTCTTCCCGGCCCTCTTTCTCTTTCCTTCACCGATTGCATTTCTACACTTGAGCTGGTCTTCTTTGGTAGATTTTTTTGCATGCAGCCACATTTCCCCTTATGCCCGCAATGTGTTGCTTAATTATATAAATTCCTCCACTAATTTCCTTTTCACATAAAATGCATTTCACCCTATCCAAATTTGTTGGATCTACCAACACAGCATACTCCCACCCGACATCATTTGATTTTCTTTTGAGAGTCTCATTCACAAAAGTCGAAGAAGCCATATGCCTAACCAATAAAAAATATTCAACGATTAAACTACCATATTTGCTATCAAGTATCAACAATTCTATTTCTTATATAGTATATACATAAATACTAAGTCAATAAAGGCAATAACCAAGTCCAATTAACAATATACACATATGATATATCTAGCTATCACTTCAATTATCATCATTTAATATTAATTAAGCCACAAAAATAACAAATATGGCCGTTCAAAAATTTAAACATGATGCAAACATCCTAATCTACTAATTGTCTAATCATGAATATTGAATACAACTATACAAGTAATCAAGTATACAACAATTTACTTTTTAGTTCTACTTTCTACAAAAATGATGCAAAAATGGCCACAATGACAATTAAATCTTCTAATCATGAATACAATTAAATTTGTCCATAAATGGCAGTTTCATGGACAAAAAAGGCAGGGATAATCTCATAATCATGAAGACATGAATACAATTAAATTAGCAATTTACTTAATCTTCTAAGTTTAAGTTCTAATCATGAATACTATTGAATTAAAAATTTACTTAATCTTCTAAGTTTAAGTTCTAATCATGAATATAATTGAATTAAGTAACAATTTAATAAATAAAAAAAATTGGAACTTGCCTGCTTCAGCTTCAGCAGCGACCGGCGGTGGACGCGGAAGAGGGTGGCCGCAGCGGACGGGCGGCGGCAGCAGAGGACGGCGGCGACTGCTTATGGCTATGGAGGTTATGGCTTTTTTTTCTTCCCTTTTTCTGTTAGTTCCCGACTCGTATGAAAGAAAGAGGTTCCCTATTTGGCTTTTACTTTTTAAGTTTTTTTCCATTTAAGTAAGTTTGAATAAAAAAAAATAAAAAAAAAGGACTTTGACCAAACCTGACCGAGTTGACCGACTTGGCCGCCTAGGCGGCGCCTAGAACCGAAAATGCCCAATCTGTCCGATTATGTCCAAATCACGGTGGCCGGGCGGCCGCCGCCTAGGCCATTTTTTGCATCCCCGATTTTCAGCAATTGACACTGTTTGGTGCAACATATGCTTGTGAATTATTTGCTGTAGAAATTAGGATTTATGTGAAAAATCCTTGTGTGTCTCTTATTACCTTCGCTGCTAATTTTATTCACTCAAACAATGCCCAAAATTTTCATATACAGGTTTGTCTGAAGCAAACATGGACATTGACTAAAATTTGAACTTGAATAGTTGCTCCTACTGGTATAACTATTTATGTGAATTAAATTTACATTATTAATATAAAACACATATATTGTCTGGGTAGGCGGCACCCAATATTCGTCGGACCGTACATCATGTTTGGGTAGACGATACCCAATATTTGCTCCTTTGTGATTGAGCATGTAAATTAAATCCTATTTCTCCTTTGTTAATAAAAATTCATATCGTATGTCTTACTATGTCCATTTAAAACGTAGTAAAAATGCTTGGTATTACTAAGAGAGAATTTACTGAGCTTGCTCTCGATGGTAATAACTACGTGACATGGGCCATAGACGTTGAGATTCATCTAGCCTCTTCCTAATTAAGCGGAATCATTGTCCATGGTCCCAAATCCACTGATGCCTAGAAGGTAAAAGCATTGATTTATCTCAGATACCACCTAAATCAGGATTTGAAATATGTGTACCTTACTGAGATGGACCCTAGCATTTTATGGACATCCCTGAAGGATTGTTTCCATCAACAAAATTATATAATCCCTCTAGCACAATACGATTGGCTGAATCTCCATTTTCAAGATTTAAATCTATAACAGAGTGCAATTCTACCTTGTATCCTATTGTATCTCAGTTAAAATTATACAAGCGGCAAATTACTGAGGTCGAGTTGATACAGAAAAATCTTATCAACATTCCATGCTAGTAACCTTGTACTCCAGCAGCAGTACATCTCTCACTCAGAGCTAATTTCTGCTCTTTTAGTTGCAGAAAAACACAACCAACTTCTAATGAGAAATCACAATGCTAGACTGGTTGGCTCACAAACAGTGCCCGAAGCACATGTTGTAGCTCAAGGGAGCCGGAGTGGGTGTAAGCGTGGAGAGGAGAAAATCCGCAACTCCAAGCACTTGGTTGAGACTTATCGAAAGATACAAATTGACAACAAGGGCAAGGACCCTCAGGGTGAATCTCACCATGTTAGTCTGCCTGAAGCTGATTTTGACATAGACAACAATGATCTTTTGAGCTTAGAGCTCGAAGATTTTGGAGACAAAGAGTGTTTTACATAATTGGACATTATTAGTATCTTGACTTGAGCTTTGAGATTCATCTTGCTTTATTTGGGACAAATGTAATGAAATTTTTACCCCATCTTTACTCAGAAGGCAGATACACTGATTAAATTCTCTGATGCCATCTCAATAAGATATCAATTGTTTATGGAAAATCCCTGAAGGATTATATGTTGGAGTTATACGTGAAAGTATGCTTTTACTTTGTATAACTCGTGTATCAAACACTCGTTTTATGAGAATAATTCTTTTATCACATTTGCTTTAGTTATGATTGAATGTTGAATATATAGTACATGTTACATTGTAGTTAATGTGGTGATACCCGATCACGGAAGACAACATTAACAGTTTACTTGTAACTAAACGTACATTTTCACGACCTAGGTGGAATTGAACAATCCGCCGTGAAAGGTCGATGTGTAAGGCTCAGATTGGTCTGTCTTGACTAAGAGATTGCACTAGCACATTTAGTATGTGTTGAAGAGGACCTACAGCGAGGATAAATTCTTCTGTTCTGAAAGGTGAAGAATTAGACCTCAGTGGTTGTTGATTTCTTAATCTCCGTCACTTAAATAGGACCGTGTGTGCTTAATGGTTACTGCTTTGATTCATGTTGAGTGAGAATCATTGCGACTTCGAACTTTGTGTCTTGGGCAGTAATATTAATCATACGACGGTTGCTAAGATTTAATACGGAGAAACGCGTGCGAGTACGGCTCGTGTGATTAGTCCCCTTGGTGGGCTCAGAAGTTTTATTGTACCAAATCTTGCAAGTGAAGAATTAGTTTCTTCGGTACGAATAATAATGTGTAGCTGTCTTTACTCCAAGGTGAAATATATTAATTAATTTAGAGCTATTCAGAGGCTCAATTAATTAATGGACTTGATAATCTTAAACGCGGGAAATAATAACCGGGAGCCCATATTATCGTAATATGGATTAAGATGGATAGTGCAATATTAATTTATTAGTGGTAATAATTAATATTAATGGGCTGAATTATATTGGGGCTCAATATTGAAATTCAGAAGTCCATTAGGAGGTCCAATCTTAATTCTCCTTAAAGGCCCCTCAAGTAGCCCATTAAGTAGCCCAATAATGATAAGGTGATTAAAATAAAAAGATAATATCATGCTGATTTTTCTAAGGTATTTTCGAAAATATGAGTATTAGGAGAAAAAAGATTTTGTTGATTTTCTTGGAAAGATATTATGGAGGATAAGTATTCTTGGAATACAAGATTATCTCATATATTCAAGAAGATCCAAATCTTGGATTTTCTACCTATGTTTTTCAAAAATTACAACCTATTTAGGAGTGTGAGATTTTTTGTGGAATTTTTTATTTTGGAGAAAAGAATATATGAGATATATTCAAGATTTCTTAGAGTCTAAGAAAAGATTTTCTCCAAGGCCCATATTCCTTATAATTTTCGGCCACTTCCATCTATAAATAGGGGATGATTATTTCATCCCCAAGTGCATAATTCCATGTGTTGGAAAAATCAAGAAGCATAGATATTTTTCTTTTTCCTTAGTTTATTAAATTACTTGAAAGCATCTCCCACCGGTGATCAAGTGAGGTGAAAAGGGAAATACTTGAGAAGGTTTTTGGGTCGATAGAGCGAGATCATAATTTTCCCGTATATCCAAAGATCAATTCTACAAGAGGTACGTTAATCGCATATTTACTTGTTTATTCCGCCATAGTTGATATGTGAATTAATTCAACATGCATGATGAAAGTTAGTTGTTAGAATTATTATTTGAATTAATTAGGATTAATTCATGCTAGTAATAGTTGTATTTAAATTCGTATTTAAATTTCATCCCGAATAGATTCCGGGCACCCCTATTTTCCCAACAACTGGTATCAAAGCCACGGTTTTGGGCTCTGATCTTTAAATTGGAATTTAAATTGTTAAACATTAAATTGAAATTGGATAGTGGAATTGCTAGATCTTTTTTGCAGGTATCCAATTGTCATGGTTTTAATGTTGTTAATTTCATGCGTGTGAATTAATTGTTTTTAATTCGATTCGTTCGAACTCGTTTTTCTCGTGAGAAAATCCATGAGTAGATTAGTTGTTTTTATTTTGATTCGATCATTGTAATAGACTAGTCTAGATCTAGTATTTATTTTTTTTGTAAAATAAATTGTAACCGGATCGTGACGAAGAACGAAGAATTAAAAACGGCGTACCCGGATGACGCATACAAGCGTGGCGCGTGTATGGACGTAAAATTATACAGGGGGTGAAGAAAAACAAGAACGAACGGCAAAAAATGGCGCACGGGGTGCACGGCGCACGCCCGCGCGCGACGGGAGGCCGGCGACGCGCGCACGCGCGCGCCCGCCTCGGGCGCGGCCTGCGGCGCCTCGGGGTGCTCCGTGCGGTACCTCGGCGCGCCTCCGTGCAGCACCTCGGGTGCGCCTCTGTGCTGCACCTCGGCACGCCTCCTGCAGCGCTTCGGCGCTTCTGGCCGAGAGGCGCGCGGGCCCACTTCGTGGGCCGACGCGCGCCGTATCTCGGGCCGTGGAATTTTTCGGTTCGTGTTTTTTTTTCTGTGTGACTTTAAACGTCGTCCCGAACCCCAAACGATGCTGTTTTTGATGAAGTGTTGTTGTTCGAGTGGGAGCGTGTCGAGACGAACGTCGGAAAGCAACAAGGACGATTTTTCGCATCAAAACGTGAAGAAATTAAACCGTGACAATTGGATTTGAGTGCTCCAATATGTTTAATTTTGTTTTGATGGATGTTTTATTTCGTGCACCTATTATTATTTGTTAATATGTGTTTGCATGAATTTAATTGTCCAAGAAAAACCTTACTTTCGAAAATTACTAAGTATGTTTAATTTAATCGCAATTTTATTCCGGATATTAAAATTGGATTAATTTGGCCTCCATAATTTATTTATTTGTGAAGTTCTTTTGGAATACATTTCCCCCTCGGATCGACCAAAAGAACGGATTTCACATGAATAAATTCCGAAAGAATGATTGTGGATTATTACTAGTGGCGGTATTGACCCTCACCCCGAGTGGCTTGCTCAAAGCGAAATAATAATCCTGTATTTAATTATGGTTATTACTTAGGCATAGGAAATTGATATTAACCTACTCCCCTCGGAGTCCCTGTCAATTTCTATGTGGTCAGAGTGGGAGCCAACTATTAATTTTGAATTAAGGATTTGTAACTTTTAAGTTTGTGATCCGCTTGAATGTATTTAAATGTATAGACCACCCCTCGTGGCGCATTTAAATTGTTTCGAGATGTTGGCTGATGCATGATTATATTGTTTTAAGGTTTCAATATAATTGATGTGATCGAATTATGTGATAATTTCGTATTTTTCTAGATATTGATATGAATGTATATTTTATTCTCAGTTCATCATGTCGCAACCTTTTAATCCACTGTTTAGTATACTTAAAGATAACAAACTTGTTGGTGAGAACTATGTTGATTGGAAACGTAACCTTGATATTATCCTAACCGCTCAACACCACAAGTGGGTACTTACTACTCCTAAGCCCCAAGAGCCTGCCGAAGATGCCACGAAAGCGGTCAAGAAAGAGCATAAGAGTTGGTTTGACTCCGATGAGATGGCTAGGTGTACTATTCTGGCTTCAATGTCAGATGTGTTGCAACACCAACACCAACACATGGAGACCGCCTCTGAGATAATGCAAAATCTTGAAGCGATGTTTCAACATCAGAACCGTACGGCTAGGCAAATCACCATGCGAAAGATGCTTTCGCTGAAAATGGTGGAAGGTACGCCCGTAAGGGATCACGTAATCGAGATGATGGGTTATCTCAACAAGTTGGAGGTACTTGGTGCGGAATTTGACCTCTCTACTAAGGTCGATTTCGTTCTCCATTCTCTGCCAAAAAGCTTTGAGCAGTTTCAGTTGAACTATCAAATGAATGACCGGGCAAATAGTTTGCCCGAGCTCTTGCAAGCTTTGGTATCGGCGGAGACTCTAATGGATCACCAAACTGTTGCTATGGTGGCAAACAGTCCGTCTTCCTCTTCGGGTCCCAAGGGAGGGAAGAAGAGGAAGAGGACGAAAGGTCAGACCCAAGCAAATCCAACCGTTGCGAAACCCAAGACGAAGGGAGAAGGTGGTGGAAAGAAAGCTGCTAAGGGTAAGTGCTTTAATTGTGGTGAAAAGGGATATTGGAGGGCGACCTGTTCTAAGCCTAAGAAGGCGGGAAAGAAAGGTAAGTCTCATGCTTTAGTCGTTGAAACATATGTTGCGGCGTATGCTGCCCACCTTTGGGTAGTGGATACCGGGGCAACTGATCATATTTGTTTCACTCTTCAGGGGTTCCAGCTAACCCGGCGACTTAGCAAGAATGAGATCACAATCACTTTGGGGGATGCTACGAGAGTGGCAGCCGAAGCAGTGGGAGTCGTGCACCTATCTTTTGAAGATAGAGTTTTAATTTTAAGAGATGTTTTATACGTTCCGAACTTTAGGAAGAATTTAATTTCAGTTTCTAAGTTGTTTTTTTTATGGATATTCAGTTACTTTTAATAAAGTTGTTACTGTTTCTTTTAAGAATGATGTTATCTGTCATGGAACGTTGGTAAACAATCTCTATACGATTAAGTGTGCACACCACTCAAATAATGAATCTAATAACACGTCGATCATTTCGAGCAATAAAAGAAAGCGTTCTTCAGAGGTGAACGAAACACTTCTATGGCATCTTAGACTAGGTCATATTAATCTAAAGCGGATAGAGAGATTGGTGAAAGACGGATCCTTGGAATCGCTCCAAGTCGAGCCGTTTCCAACTTGTGAATCCTGTTTAGAGGGTAAGATGACCAAGAGGGCATTTGGAGCCAAGGGGAATAGAGCCACGGAAGTGTTAGAACTCATTCATACCGATGTGTGTGGTCCAATGACGATCAAAGCGAGAATGGGGTATGAGTATTTCGTCACCTTCATTGACGATTACTCAAGATATGGGTACATTTACCTTATGATAAGTTCAAAGAGTTTAAGGCCGAAGCCGAGAAACATAGGGAAAAGAGTATCAAGTTTCTACGATCAGATCGTGGAGGCGAATATCTCAGCGATGAATTCTTGAACTACTTATTGGACGAAGGGATCGTATCCCAGTTGACCGCACCGGGAACCCCTCAACAGAACGGTGTGGCGGAACGAAGGAATCGGACTCTTTTAGAGATGGTCAGATCCATGATGAGTTATTCGGATTTACCCAAGTCATTTTGGGGTAACGCCTTGGAAACGACGGCTTATATTCTAAACTTGGTGCCATCCAAATCGGTTCCTAAAACCCCAATGGAATTGTGGACCGGGCGCAAGCCCAGTCTAAGACATTTGCGGATTTGGGGTTGTCCGGCATACGTGCTAGACAAGGAAGCCGGTAAGTTGGATCCACGTTCGGAGTTAAGGTTGTTTATAGGATACCCTGCGGGAACGAAAGGGTGTATGTTCTATAGTCCCAAGGATCAAAAGACCGTGATTAGTACACACTTTAAATTCTTGGAGGAAGACTATATGAACAATCGGAAACCTAAAAGTGAAATTACCTTAGAAGAATTGAGAGGTCAAACCTCGATACCAAGTATACAAGATGATGTACCACACGTCACATCTTCACAACCGGAACCCCGTCGTAGTGGGAGGGTTCCTAGGCAACCCGAGAGATTCATGGGGATATGAGAATCTTCGGATTTGGTTCCCGGTGTTGAATCAGACCCATGGACGTACGACGAGGCAATCCAAAACAAAGACGTGGAGTTGTGGCAAACGGCAATAGAAGCCGAGATGGGTTCGATGGATCATAATCAAGTGTGGAAGTTGGTCGAGCCACCCAGTGGGGTAGAACCCATTGGATGCAAGTGGGTGTACAAGAGGAAAAGAGGACCGGACGGAAGGGTTGAAACCTTCAAAGCGAGGCTTGTGGCCAAAGGGTATACTCAGAAAGAAGGGATTGATTATGAGGAAACCTTTTCGCCTGTAGCTATGCTTAAGTCCATCCGTATTCTCTTGTCGATCGCTGCGCACCTAGATTACGAGATCTGGCAAATGGATGTCAAGACGGCTTTCCTTAACGGAAGTCTTGACGGGATAGATATCTATATGCAACAGCCCAAAGGTTTCATTGAAAAAGGTCAAGAGAATCTTGTATGCAAGCTCAAGAGATCCATTTACGGACTTAAGCAAGCATCGCGTACTTGGAACCAGTGTTTTGATCAAGTGATTAAGTCTTATGGGTTTGATCAAAACGAGTTCGAAAGTTGTGTGTATAAGAAGCGTGACGGAACTGCAGTGGTATTCTTAGTATTATACGTAGACGATATTATGCTCATTGGAAACAATGTAAAGGTATTGTCAGACGTAAAGGTATGGCTGTCAAAACAATTTGATATGAAGGACTTAGGGGAAGCCGGACACATCCTTGGGATCAAGATCACTCGCGATCGCAAGAAGAGGATGTTGGGCTTATCGCAAGCTTCATACATTGACACTGTTTTGAAGCGTTTCAGCATGCAAGATTCCAATAAAGGTTTTGTACCTTTTAGGCACGGAATCCATCTATCGAAAGAAATGAGCCCTAAGACGCAAGCGGCGATAGATGACATGAAAGGTGTTCCGTACACTTCAGCCATAGGAAGCCTTATGTATGCAATGCTGTGTACGAGACCGGATATCTGCTTTGCCATGGGTATGGTGGCAAGATATCAAAGTAATCCCGGGAAAGACCATTGGACTGCCGTAAAGTGCATCTTGAGGTATCTGAAAAGAACTCGTGAGCGGATGCTGATTTACCAGTCAGATAGTCTAGTTCCCGTAGGATACACGGACTCGGATTTCCAATCAGACATAGACTCAAGAAAGTCAACCTCGGGTAGTGTGTTTTGCATGGGAGGAGGAGCCATTTCATGGAGAAGCGTAAAGCAGAAATGCATCGCCGATTCGACCATGGAAGCCGAGTATGTAGCTGCTTGTGAAGCAGCGAAAGAGGCAGTTTGGCTCAAGAACTTCTTAGTGGACTTGGACGTTGTTCCGAATTTGCCCGACAAGATAACTATCTTTTGTGATAATGCCGGAGCAGTTGCAAATTCAAAGGAACCGAGAGCCCACAAGGCCAACAAACACATAGAAAGAAAATACCATCTTATACGAGAAATCGTTAAGAGAGGAGATATAGAGGTGGCAAAGATAGCTTCGGGTGACAACCTAGCGGATCCATTCACAAAGGGTCTGCCTCAGAGTACATTCGAGAGACATGTGGATGGAATGGGAGTCAAGACTATTGCCAATCTCCTTTAAGTATAAGTGGGAGGAATTATTAGGTTAGTGTAGGTTGACATGAGATGTCACGTAGAGCTACTACACTAAGACATGCGTGATGTATACTAAAAGCAGACTTTAAGTATAAGTGGGAGATTGTTGGAGTTATACGTGAAAGTATGCTTTTACTTTGTATAACTCGTGTATCAAACACTCATTTTATGAGAATAATTCTTTTATCACATTTGCTTTAGTTATGATTGAATGTTGAATTTCTATTGCAAACCGTTCAATATATAGTACATGTTACATTGTAGTTAATGTGGTGATACCCGATCACGGAAGACAACATTAACAGTTTACTTGTAACTAAACGTACATTTTCACGACCTAGGTGGACTTGAACAATCCGTCGTGAAATGTCGATGTGTAAGGCTCAGATTGGTCTGTCTTGACTAAGAGATTGCACTAGCACATTTAGTATGTGTTGAAGAGGACCTACAACGAGGATAAATTCTTCTGTTCTGAAAGGTGAAGAATTAGACCTCAGTGGTTGTTGATTTCTTAATCTCCGTCACTTAAATAGGACCGTGTGTGCTTAATGGTTACTGCTTTGATTCATGTTGAGTGAGAATCATTGCGACTTCGAACTTTGTGTCTTGGGCAGTAATATTAATCATACGACGGTTGCTAAGATTTAATACGGAGAAACACGTGCGAGTACGGCTCGTGTGATTAGTCCCCTTGGTGGGCTCAGAAGTTTTATTGTACCAAATCTTGCAAGTGAAGAATTAGTTTCTTCGGTACGAATAATAATGTTGAGCTGTCTTTACTCCAAGGTGAAATATATTAATTAATTTAGAGCTATTCAGAGGCTCAATTAATTAATGGACTTGATAATCTTAAACGCGGGAAATAATAACCGGGAGCCCATATTATCGTAATATGGATTAAGATAGATAGTGCAATATTAATTTATTAGTGGTAATAATTAATATTAATGGGCTGAATTATATTGGGGCTCAATATTGAAATTCAGAAGTCCATTAGGAGGTCCAATCTTAATTCTCCTTAAAGGACCCTCAAGTAGCCCATTAAGTAGCCCAATAATGATAAGGTGATTAAAATAAAAAGATAATATCATGCTGATTTTTCTAAGGTATTTTCGAAAATATGAGTATTAGGAGAAAAAAGATTTTGTTGATTTTCTTGGAAAGATATTATGGAGGATAAGTATTCTTGGAATACAAGATTATCTCATATATTCAAGAAGATCCAAATCTTGGATTTTCTACCTATGTTTTTTGAAAATTACAACCTATTTAGGAGTGTGAGATTTTTTGTGGAATTTTTTATTTTGGAGAAAAGAATATATGAGATATATTCAAGATTTCTTAGAGTCTAAGAAAAGATTTTCTCCAAGGCCCATATTCCTTATAATTTTCGGCCACTTCCATCTATAAATAGGGGATGATTATTTCATCCTCAAGTACATAATTCCATGTGTTGGAAAAATCAAGAAGCATAGATATTTTTCTTTTTCCTTAGTTTATTAAATTACTTGAAAGCATCTCCCACCGGTGATCAAGTGAGGTGAAAAGGGAAATACTTGAGAAGGTTTTTGGGTCGATAGAGCGAGATCATAATTATCCCGTATATCCAAAGGCCAATTCTACAAGATGTACGTTAATCGCATATTTACTTGTTTATTCCGCCATAGTTGATATGTGAATTAATTCAACATGCATGATGAAAGTTAGTTGTTGGAATTATTATTTGAATTAATTAGGATTAATTCATGCTAGTAATAATTGTATTTAAATTCGTATTTAAATTTCATCCCGAATAGATTCCGGGCACCCCTATTTTCCCAACATTATATTCATCGTCGTTTATAAAAATCCCTGAATGATTATATTCATCATCGTTTATAAACATCCCTGAAGGATTATATTAATCGTCGTTTATAAAAATCTCTGAAGGATTATATTCATCGACAAAAATTGAATAAAATCGATAGTAGAAAATTTCGACAGATTAAAATTATGGCTGATGCCAAATAATTTTTAAGGTAGTCGAGATCGATGATTCCCCAAGCGAATCTCAGCATACCAGTTTACCTGAAGCAAACATGGACATTGTCAGTGATATAACATTAAATACTATGAGTTATCAAGATACATAGTGTCATTATTTTATGATTTTTATGCATGTTATGACTATATGCTTCGTCATAATTAATATTTGCGAAAAATTACAACTCAATTACCGGATGTCTTTAACAACTCCAGCAACAGTCACTGAATTACATATTTATATAGAATATTCCCGATTAAAATTGATGTCCCTGAAGGACAAAGTATTACATGCTAATGAATCTAAAGCACGCCTGAAGCCTGGAAGATCTCGGTAACAAAATCCAAACTCTTGAAGAGTTGTAGATGTGGTCTTAAAATCCAACTTAGATTAATACAAATTATAGCATGAGCGGTTGATCCATCTAAAATAATAACGTGATATGTCGGATTTTGTCTAAGTTCATTGGCTGTAATACGACAAACCCTTTCGTAAATAAATTTATATGGCATGTACAAAGGGTGAACTTAGAGTACGGCTGAATCGTACGAAAGTTGGGATTAAATCTCCCATTTTTAGAATGATTTCATTGAGATATTTATGTACTGATGAATTAAATCTCCCATTTTTTGGATGGTTTCATTGATATATTTGTGGACTGATTATCCTAGCATGGGGACCGTTTTGAGAGTTAATGACCATAATTAATGCTTTCACACGGTGGACTTATGTATGCTCGATATCCACCTGCAATCACGCTTTTGCCAAGCCTATTGCAAATCTATTGAGCTTAGTTCTCATTTCCCAATTTATCAAATTAAATCCATTCTAATGGATAATGCCAATGAGCTCACATTGACAATATTCAATGTTTATTAAATTAGTTCAATGTTTATTTTTTACCTTGGAGTAAAGACAGCTCAACATTATTATCCGTACCGAAGAAACTAATTCTTCACTTGCAAGATTTGGTACGATAAAAATTCTGAGCCCACCAAGGGGACAAATCACACGAGCCGTACTCGCACACGCTTCTTCGTATTAAATCTTAGCAACCGTCATATGATTAATATTACTGCCCAAAACACAAGGTTCGAAGTCACGATGATTCTCACCCAACATGAATCAATACAATAACTATTAATCACACATCATACTATTTAAGTGACGGAGATTACGAAATCAATAACCACTAAGGTCTAACTCTTCACATTTTAGAACAGAAGAATTTATCCTCGATGTAGGTCCTCTTAAACACATACTAAATGTGCTAGTGCAATCTCTTGGTCAAGACAGGCAAATCTGAGATATACACATCGACCTTTTGCGGTGGATTGTTCAATTCCATTTGGGCCATGAATTTGTATGTTTAGTTACAAGGAACTCGTTAATGTGATCTTCCATGATCTGGTATCACCACATTAACTACAATGTAACTCGTACTATAAATAGAACGGGTTGCAATAAATATTTAACATTCATTCATATCTAAAGCAAATGTAATAAAAGAATTATTCTCATAAAACAAGTGTTTAATATATGAGTTATACAAAGTAAAAACATACTTTCAAGTATAACTCCAACACTAACATCCTGAAGTTGTAATCGAATGAATTTATAGGTTCCAGCTGCAGTTAAATTAATAAAGTGAACATGGCCTATATACACCAAATGCGCAACAACATTTGACACATTGAAAATGGCCAACCTACACTTAAGCTCAGAGAGAGAGAGAGAGAGAGAGAGAGAGAGAGAGAGAGAGAGAGAGAGAGAGAGAGAGAGAGAGAGAGAGAGAGAGAGAGAGAGAGAGAGAGAGAGAGAGAGAGAGAGAGAGAGAGAGAGAGAGAGAGAGAGAGAGACCTTAGAAAATATTTATAAGAATAAAAAAGTACGATACCATGTAAAATTGCATCATTGACCCGGTTGATCCAAAATATGTCTGAAACTAACAAAATCAAAAGAGAACGAAGAATGAAGGCTTCAGAACATTGATGAGCATGCGTCAATTGGAGAAAAATGTGGTTGTAAAACATGCTTCGTGAACTTAATAGGCCTAGTATTCGCAACAACCGCAAAGTTTTTTATAACGTACTCCCTCGACTCTACAAAGAAATTTTCAAACCTAGACATCAAATACCAAGGAACATATTCATGTATCTTCGTTCCCTGCAGTAATTAAAATTAAAAGAAGAATGAAAATTACAAATTCCAATCTAAAAAATAGAAAAAGTCTGCAGCAAACAAAATAACATGTCTGCATAACAAAACAGTCTAAGAAACAACATGAGCATCCATCATCAACACAACCAAGCTACCTCTTCCCTCATTGACCCATTTCTGGAAAGCCCTAACGCAAATGAATAAGGTGAAAAGGTCACAAAGGGTAAGCAATAATAGAGGAGTCATAACGATTCCAAATATTCTTAGACAACGTAGATTAGAAACACACATTTCAAATTTATATACACTCAGAATACATTGCACCCTATACATGCAGAATGTGTAATTAATATCAAGACATTTAATTGAATTTAATAGCACACAGATCACGTGCAACTGTGAAAGTTATATGAGTATGGTATTGCTGCAAGAGATTGAGGATCCCATTTTAGAATCCATAAGACCAAACACATGCAACATACTTAGTTAACAACACTACATTAAATTGAATTCAATAGTTCACACATCATCCGCAACCACATTATCTTATATAAGTATGGAATAACCGCAAAAGACCCCAGATCCCTCACTAGAATGCATAATACCAAATTCCCCATTAAAATACAGAAAATAGGCAATAAATGTGAACAACACGGCTTTTAGATGTTAAACACCATACATCTCGTTGGAAAAAACATCAATCCGGGAAGCATTTAGCTTTGTAGCATTTATAGACCTAAAAATCATAAGTGACATAAATAAATATAGGATCAAACATTCATATAGTCAATATGCATGATAATCTCGTGATTTAACGGATTTAATGGGCCTAGAGTAAAAAAGGTCCTTCCGGTTTCCCCACGAAAATTATAGGATGAAAATCCAACATGTATAATATTCCTATTTAAGAACTGTATTTAATACCGATTAGAACTATTTACGATCATTCACACCGAACTAGAATACCCACCAGACACACAGAAAATAAAGAAGTGAATAGATAAGCTACATGAGGAGAGATTAAAGTAGAGGATATCCTAGAAGACGGAGGAAAAAAAACACGCAAATTTTTTACTTTCACTCTTTATTTAAGGAATTAAACGCAATCACCGCCAACAGCTTTGCAAAACTTAAAAGGAACCGTCCATTAATACAGGGGATTGAATGTTAAGATTTTCATAGCAATCGGGTGCAACATAGGTAGAAAAATGACCCATGCATTCAAATTATAATGTGCAGCGTAAATATAGAAACACAAATATAGGTATGCACCTTATCGTATCATTCATACACTATGCTACATAAAAATGGATCGAAAACCGCCATGGAAAATTCCCTCCAAATCCCCGTAAAATAGCCCCAGTCAACACCCAATTAACAAAATCCAGGGATAAAAAAGAACAAAAGAATCTCACGAAATTTTATTTTTTTAAATTTAACAATATAACTGCAAACTGACTAATACTACCAAAAAATTCAAATTTGCACAGTTAATATATTTGATACCGGCCCCTCATATTGATTTACATAAATTTTTTTAAAAGTTACAAGATCAAAATCATGGTTTATACAATCTAAATTTATTAAAGTTAAAGTGAAATACATGTGATTTATTTACAGAGGCCGAGACATGAGTATAATTCAGAATTAGTGATAGAAATACATGAAACAACAAATAGACTGAGTCAACTATTGATATATTGCTCATCTTCAACTCATAGAAAGCGGACCAAAAAAAGGTTTTGGTAAAATTCTGTTTAATTATACTAAAATTACTACAGTCATGGAAATTTATCAATTGCATCCGACAATATAGAAAATCAACAATATATATTTACTGCAATTACAATTTGAACTGAAAAAGCAAAAAGAAATAGGCCGAAACATTATTGATTTTGGTACACTATCTTCTAAAAGTGTCGAAACAAAGATATCTAAAAAACCATGTAACCACAAATTAAACACCACATAGAACGTAGCGAAGGACAAAGTATGAATATTTCACAAAAAATGCGAGTAAAAATATTTCGGAATTAGGTCCCTCAACTTTTATAAATGTCCAAAACAAATACATTTAAAAATTACACTCTACATACCAAAATATAAAATCATGTGCATAATTACAAGAAGATATTGTTGGGAAAATAGGGGTGCCCGGAATCTATTCGGGATGAAATTTAAATACGAATTTAAATTCAATTATTACTAGCATGAATTAATCCTAATTAATTCAAATAATAATTCCAACAACAAATTTTACATCATGCATGTTGAATTAATTCACATATAATCTATGGCGGAATAAACAAGAAAATATGTGACTTACGTACCTCTCGTAGAACTTGGCCTTTGAATAAAACGGGACAAACACGTACGCGCTTTATCAACCCAAAAACCTTCTCAAGTATTTCCCTTTCGCCTTATTCGATCACCGGTGGGAGATGTTTTCGAATAATTTAAATAACTAAGGAAAAAGAAAAATATCTATGCTCTTGATTTTTCCAACACATGGAATTATGTACTTGGGGATGAAATAATCATCCCCTATTTATAGAGAGTAATGGCCGAAAATTATAGGAATATTGGGCCTTGGAGAAAATCTTTTCTTAGACTCTAAGAAATCATGAATATATCTCATATATTCTTTTCTCCATAATAAAATATTCCACAAAAATCTCACTCTCCTAAATATACTTGAAGTTTTCGAATATAATAGGAGAATTCCCAAGATTTGGATCTCCTTGAATATATGAGATATTCTTGTATTCCAAGAATACATATCTTCCATAATATCTTTCCAAAAAAATCAACAAAATCTTTTCTCTCCTACTTACAATTTTCGAAAATTACACTTAGAAAAATCAGCAATATATTTTCTTTTTATTTTAATCACCTTATCATTATTGGGCTACTTAATGGGCTACTTGAGGGGCCTTTAAGGAGAATTAAGATTGGACCTCCTAATGGACTTCTGAATTTCAATATTGAGCCACAATATAATTCAATCCATTAATATTAATTATTACAACTAATAAATTAATATTGCATTATCCATCTTAATCCATATTACGATAATATGGGCTCCCGGTTATTATTTCCCGCGTTTAAGATTTTCCAGTCCCTTAATTAATTAAGCTTCTGAATAGGGGATTTAAACCAAAATCGTCCTGTAACTTTTTACCTTTATTGAAATGGTCCTGTATCTATTTGCTTTATTGATTTAGTCCTGTATGTTTTCAAAATTTGTCAATTTCGTCCTAATTGGCCGGAAAAGACATAAAACAGTTTCGTTTCGGTCACGTGCAAGCCACGTGATCGTGTTTTCCGGCGAAAATGTATGATGTGGCATTATTTTACGATGTGGCACGCTGAGTGGAAATTTTGCCAATTAAAATAATCATAATAATAACTTAAATATTCCAACTCATTTATTTGAATAAAAATTAATATAAAATAAAACAGGGTTCCGACGAGGGCATTGTCGGAGAGGTTGAGAAGACGGAGGCTTCCGGCGAGGTATTCCTGGAGTTCGCCGGAGATCAAATTGTTGGAGAAATCGAGTAACGCTAATTTACAACCAATTTTAGATAACACTAATTTACAAGAAATTTTTGGTAAATATTTCCAATTTTCTAACGCTAATTTTTTTATTTCTTTGATTTTAACTTCTAATCTAATTTCTAAAGATTTTAAATTTTAAATTTATTTTAATTGTTTTATTTTATATTAATTTTTATTCAAATAAATGAGTTGGAATTTTTAACTTACTAATATTATTATTTTAATTGGCAAATTTCCCACTCAGCGTGCCACATCATAAAATAATGTCACATCATACATTCTAGGCGGAAAATGCGACCACGTGACCGAAACGACACAGTTTTATGCCTTTTCCGTCCAATTAGGACGAAATTGGCAAATTTTAAAAACATACAGGGCTAAATCAATAAAGCAAATAGATACAGGACCATTTCAATAAAAGTAAAAAGTTACAGGATGATTTTGGTTTAAATCCCTTCTGAATAGCTCTAAATTAATTAATATATTTTACCTTGGAGTAAAGACAGCTCAACATTATTATCCGTACCGAAGAAACTAATTCTTCACTTGCAAGATTTGGTACGATAAAACTTCTGAGCCCACCAAGGGGACTAATCACACGAGCTGTACTCGCACGCGTTTCTCCGTATTAAATCTTAGCAACCGTCGTATGATTAATATTACTGCCCAAAGCACAAGGTTCGAAGTCATAATGATTCTCACCCAACATGAATCAAAACAGTAACCATTAAGCACACACGGTCCTATTTAAGTGACGGAGATTAAGAAATCAACAACCACTGAGGTCTAATTCTTCACATTTCAGAACAGAAGAATTTATCCTCGCTGTAGGTCCTCTTCAACACATACTAAATGTGCTAGTGCAATCTCTTAGTCAAGACACACCAATCTGAGACTTACACATCGACCTTTCACGGCGGATTGTTCAATTCCACCTAGGTCGTGAAAATGTACGTTTAGTTACAAGGAGACTGTTAATGTTGTCTTCCGTGATCGGGTATCACCACATTAACTACAATGCAACTAGTACCATATATTGAACGGTTTGCAATAGATATTCAACATTCAATCATAACTAAAGCAAATGTGATAAAAGAATTATTCTCATAAAACAAGTGTTTGATACACGAGTTATACAAAGTAAAAACATACTTTCACGTATAACTCCAACAGATAAATCTAGGCAAACTTTAATTGACCGATTAAAAATAGGAACACGAATCTAGGCAAGCATCACGCTACAGAATTTAGATGATAGGCTGCAAAATTTATAAAAATTCAATACAACTTCATAAATTTATCACTCGATCCTCAACCCACTAAAAAGTTCACAAGAAAATGTTTGGGAAAATTCCTCCTAACTATAATAAATTTTCTCCAGTAAACAATCAATTAACTGCATCCAGGGAAAATGCAAGACTAACGATTTACATTTACCGAATTAAAAATTTGAATAAAAAAGGCAAAGAAGACTAATATTATATATTTATGGTTCTAGTACATTCTCCAGCAAAAGGGCTGAAATAAAGATATCCAAAAATTGCATGACCAAAAATAAAACAACATACCGACCATAGCGAAGGATAAAGTGTTAATATTTCCTAAAAAATGGTGGCTAAAAAATTTCACATTTGAATTCTTTAACTTTTTGAAAGGTGAAAAATAAACACTTTAAAAAATACATTATCCATACAAAAAATACAATTGTCGGTGTAAATTCCGAGACACGAATCTAGCCAAGGACTACGCTGCATAATTTACAAATAAAATTTATATAAATTTAATACACCTCAGTAAGTCTATATATACAAATATGATCCACTGGATTAACAACAATATACATGAACCCATGAACGATGGTCCGATCAAAACAACGAACAAATCAACAGCATACAAAGCATCCGTAGAGAGAACCCCACGGTAATAAGAAAACTACGACCTGTAACGCAGAAGAACACCACGGGCCACAATAAAAAAAAGTCCTGCAAAATAAACGTGGGAAAAAAAATATAAAAGAAAAAAGAAGAAAAAAAATATAACAATTAATACGATCAAAGGAAAAAAACGAAACAACAATTGGAGACAGTCCTAAAAAAAACTGATCACTACCGCCTAATACAAGTATAATAATCCATCAACAAAGCAGACAACACAATTCAAACGGAGAGCACATAAAAGAGAAGAAAAATGTACACGACGAGATTAATAAAAAGATAGCCGACAATGGCCAACAAGCACGAAGATGAAGAAAAGGGAGAAGATAATGGAGAGTGAACATGAGAAGAAATGACCAAATTTATAGAAAATACTAATGAAAAGGGACGACCAAGATGAAAGCAGACGAAAGAATGGAGAGGATTAAAAGTCAAAGGTTGACTGAATGAGAGGACAAGGAGCTACAAACAAAAGAAAATAGACAACGCCACATAGGCACCTTGAGCCTTGGCTATATAAGAGCATCCGCAATGGTTGCTTTTGAATTGATTATAACTCTAAAAAATAAGTTACTACCATTGTAGCACAAGGTTTTAACCCAAAAAAATGTTTCTCTCTCTTGTGCAGAGTAACTCTAAAATGAAAATATCAAATAGAATTATTAGACAGAGAGTGTTGAATACACATACGATGGAATGGGCGATTGGAAACAACGCACCCAAAAAGTGGCATAACTGTCAGCCAGCTGGCAGCGTACACCTTTTTCCTTTTTGTCATTTATTTTTTCAATACATTATGCAATGTGGGAATACCATTTACTAGCTATGAGTTTCATGATATAAATTGTTTCATATATATTTGGATGTATATATATTTAATATAAGGAAATTGAATTTAAAAATTATATATATATATATATATATATATTTATATTATGGAAACAATTAATAATTAAATTGGATTTAAATATTAAATATATATTTTAATAATTGAAATGAATAGTGTGAAATAATGGAGAAATATACATATATTTAAATAGTGGACAATAATTATAATATGTTAAATAAATAATTGAGTAATTTAATATAACATATTAATAAAATAAAACGAGTTGATAATGGGTCCCTAAAAAAGGGTTATAACCATGTAAGGGTTGTGAAGGTTAGTGTAAATTGATTATATTTTGTGAAAAGATGTGTTGGCAATGAGGTAGATGAGAGAGTCTAACTAATTAAATCATGACACATATTATTAAGACACCTCATTAAAACTCTCAATTAATATACATTTTCAATAAAAATAACTAATTAACATTATTCAATAAAAAAAACTATTTAATATTAATCACCTTATATATTTTAGTGAATTAATTAATAGCATTTAAAAATGTATATTTGAAGAACTTTGACATTTCCATATTGAACCTTTGGCACATTATTCGTGATTATTTTCATCATATATATTTCCATCGGAAATGATCACATGCCCACCGGTGGGCATGATATTATATATCCACCACAAATATGTTAATGACACATAAGCAAGGAGTCCACTATTATTTTAGCTGATTGTTATACTTGCTTATGTGTCATTAACACATTCGTTGTGGGTATATAACAGCGTGCCCACCGGTGAGCATGCGATCAATTCCGATATTTCCATAGCCCAAATAATTTTCAGATTTGTAATTTTAAATTAAATTTGGGTTAAGATGAAGCCTCAGTTACAAACAGCCTGTGTAAATATTGTCTTAGGGCCTACTTAAGCGTTTCTTTGTGCTTCAGTTTCTAAGGTAGGTTTTGTTGCATTTCGTAGGGGGTTATCGATATTAATCTCTTGTTGGATTTTAAATTTTGAGTTTTTCCAAACGTGGTATTCTGTGCTCGCTACCAATTTTACCCACTAGAATTATTTTATTTTATTTCATTTTATTTTTCTTTAGTAGATTTTAAAATGAAGCTTTCATCTTGGACAGGCTGTGATAATGCTCTGGTAGATTTTTATTCTTTTGTAGCAAAGAATAAAGAATATGATAATATGAGTCTTTTTTATATATGCACGATAATATGGCATCCATTTAATTGTCTTTGGGCTTGAAACTCTTGGGCTTATCTTAGCCCAATTCAATACTATACATGGGCTTTAAAAAAAACTTAAGAGTTATACTTTAGGGGCCGGATACTCCCTCCAACTTTAAAATATACACCTCCAAATCTTTTATTTTACTTACTAGTGATCGTAAAATCCCGTGCTTCGCACGGCCGGAATTGTTACATTGTTTAAACTATAATAATTGTCATACTTTAATTACATAACTAAAAATCTACAAAATTTTTTAAAAGAAAATATAACAATTTTTTTTCTTAAACTCAAATTAACGGATACTTCTCATTACATTTTTAATATTTTATTTATAATATTCAATATTTTAAAATAGGTTTATGATAAGTTTATTATTAACCATTTTCATATAAAATTTAATCATGGGATAGGATATAAATTGGACCCATCACGCTAACATTTCAACTTAGGCTTATTTAAATTTGTATTATCTAGTTCCACGAGACAAACTCGCGCAATTTTAAGCTATAGTTAATATGAATCTACAATATTATAACAATTTTTTTAATAATACCTTTTTTTTAATACCAAAATCAAACACATAATAGTAATTTGTGACTTATTAAATATTTGTAAAAATTAATTTTATGGGTTAAAAGAGTGAGATGACACTAAAAAAAAATTAAAAAGGTTAATTAAATCAAACCAATTATAACAACTCTTTTGTAAGGTTTACTGTCGTTACAATGTATGATTTTTTTTTTTTTTTTTGCCTCAATAAGAACATAATATAAATTACTTATAATATGAGCCTTTATGATCTAGTTATATTAAATTTTAGTGAGACGAAGCATGCGGCAATATGTGTCACTGTTAAACATGAATTCGTATGCACCTCATTTGTTATCAAATGCACAACATCTCAAACTTGGGTGTAGTCTAAAAGTGAAGAAAAAAAAAGAATTAATACAATATACAAATAGATGCTTGGATTGTTTTTTTCTAGATATTTTTTTTAAAGGATTTTCTAGATAGCTTTCCTTTACCCTATTCCATCCGAGTTTTTTTTAAAAGACAATTAATTGAGGAACTCCGCTAAATAAAAATTTAAATAGTCAAACCCATAATACATAACATGAGTGATTAAGTCATATGCTCAATTGATGCAGGAATGTCACCTTAAAAGAGAGTTTATAAATACATCAAGTGTATGATACACTTCATATCTATTATACATGAAGCAAATGAAGTAAAATACTTTGTTTGCTAATAATGTTTGGTGCAAGAAGGAAAGAGAAGTTATAATTATATTTAAGGTTCTACACTCAAAATATTACCGAATTACTTTATGAAATTAGTAAAATATACAGATGATTAGCAAAAAATAAATCACTCGAGATCTTCTAGTCATATTAACTTCCAAATAAAGTAATATGGATTCCAACCATAATAAATTGAAATCACTTGGAAGGGAAATTAAGGGTAAAAACATCAGCAGTACTCGAACAAACTGCAAACCCTAGATTGAATTCAATAGAGAATATTACATATAATTTATGAGGCGGTGATTCAATCTCTGAGGTTGAGGACTGAAAGTAATATTGTATTTCCTTTAACAACAGTCGATAATGAGAATAACATTGAGATGCAAGATGTCATTTGTTTTGTGAGTGAAAGTGGCTTTTCATTGAGAACAGATTTAGGATCTCATTTGTATTGAATGTTGAAAACCCTGTTTCTGATATCAGAACTGCAAATCAATCATGACATTTTATGAAGAAACCAATCGAAAATACAAAGATGATGCCACAATCATTGCAATAATCCGAGAATGAGTGAAGATAGGAAAAGATGAGACTTAAGTTGTGAGTAGTGGAAACTCGATGATTAAATACACTGTTGTAGAAGAGTCGTATCTTTTAAATTCAGCCTATTTTTTACGATGAAGATTAGATTACTAAACTTTGACGGTTAGGATTTGAATCCATTGTGAGAATGAGTATAATGGTCGGTCAATATATATTTATTGCAATAATATATGTAAATAAATTAGTCAAATATATTATGAATAAATCATTAAACAATTTAAATCCTAATTTACAGTCTAAATTACCATAATTATTAGAAAAATAAATGAACTATCAAATCATGAAAAAATAATCAACAGTTTGAAAACTTTCCCCGCCAAATTATTTATGTTTTATTATATATTTATTTATAGATAGATTAATTATAAATAGATAGATAGATAGATTGTCTACTATCATTGAACAGACTAAAATTAAAATAGTACTACTTAAAATGGACGAAGGTAGTCATACTTATCAACTAATTACCATGCTTTGTTGATTTCTTTCACATTAAATTCTCACTCAATCATTTTGCCTAATAGACAAATCTTATGAAAATACAATAATCATGTTTCTCACCTCTTGATTAGAGAGTTAGGGAAGTGGAAATATTTATTGGTTGTATTAAAATTGAATGAGATTGATATGTGACAGTAAATATTTAATGAAATTGAATGAGATTGGATAAAATTATAATTTTATAGTGAATATATTTAGTAAATATTATAAAATATAGTGGGTGAACTCATTAAAATTGTTGTGTCAAATAGTTGTGTCCTACAATAAATATATCCATAAAGAAGTACATATTTAATTTGATTCAAAATTAATAATTTCGCTTTCCTATTTTTAATTAAAAAATAATTTTTTGTATTTTTAAAATAGTTATGTAATAATAAAATTATTTATTTTGAAACTTATCATATGTGAGGTGACACATTTTTAAAGAAAAATTATCTTATTGACTTTTTGGTCCAATAAATTGAGATTTTTTAAATTAATAGCGATAACAAACACCTAAACAAAATTAAATAACAAATGATATAAGACAAATATAGCAAAAGATAAGTACCTCATGTCATAAGAAAAATAACCAAACTAAAATATTCATAGTCAGACAGTGAATTGTTTCTAAACCTTAGCATCCATATAAATACAGTCTCTACAACACTTACAGCTCTGGTCTCCAACCACTTTTAACTGACATTTCAGTTCATTCTTCTATCAATTAATTCAATATCTTGACAGATCAAATATCTCATTATTATACCACTCAAAATTTTTACATCTTGACGTTGTTCACATAAAAATTAATTTTTGTTCATTTTTAAAATTAAAAAATCAGATATACTTTTTTGTGTCCTAGAAACCAATTGAGGAGCATTTATAGGGACCGAACAATTGTAACCAATACAAATTAAATACTTAAATGGTTGTAGATGAAATATTCCACATGACACTAATTGTAAAGATAGAGTATATAAAATATGATTTTTGAAAAAATATCAAATCAAATAATGTAAAAAGTTTATTATAAAATAAATAATTAAAAATATCACCTCTCATCTTGCCATGGAAACTGAATAAATTTAGTGAAACCTTCTTGTTGAAAATTGATACACCCAATTATCCAATATTAAGCAAATATGTTTCTATATTTATTATACATAGATAATAAAAATGTCAATTGAAATTGAAATTGATATTGAATAATATTAATATAGGGAAAGCATACAAATTATCCAATGTTTATAAATCTAACTAATATTAAACACAAACATAATGCATAGATCTAAACTTATCCAAGTCTAAATCACTATTCTTTTTATTTAAAGAAATGCATAAACGTAAAAGAATAAAACTTGGCATTTGAAAAAAATATGTATAATGAAAGATGTATATATAAAACCCTTTGGTAAGAAATTTAAGTCCATTATCTTTATAATTTTTTTTAGAAGGATTTAATTGTATTTCATTATAACTCCTACTATTTCGGTGGTATAAGTTCGTAAAAGATTGAAAAAAAATTATATTAACATCATTAACTGGTCAACAAATTTTGACAGAAATCCCTCGTATATTAACTACTTAAATCTTTTAATTACCATTTGTTACTAATGTAGTCGTTGATTGTGATGTTGGGAAAAATTAGGAAAATATCTCTTGACAACAAATAAAATAGATCATTCAATATTTAAATAATAAATGATTATTTTTTTATGTTTTTCACTATAAATCTATAGACATTGGAATTGCTATTTAATTTGGACAATCAAGTTGTTAATTTGACAATTAATTATAATATCATATATTAACGTTCAATACATTAAACTCAAATTGACCTTCAGACATGTAAATACCATGCATGAATGTTATATTCATCAATAAATCATTTATACAATTGACTCTATATATAATTGTAAAATTAGCAAAAACTATTTAGACATCAAAATGGAACAAAGAAAATCAATATGACATTAATTTGATGAATTATGCATATATTTTTAAAATGTCTATATATATATATATATATATATATATATATATATATATATCTATATATATATATCACTTTTCACTTAAAAATATAAGTATTCAAAAAATATATATAAAAAATTCTTGGAAAGAAATATAATATTTTCTGTTAACATTGGCAAATCAATTTTTATTTAAAATTATACTACTTTTTAATTTAAAAAGTGATAATTTTTTTAAGTGATATACCATCAACTTTTATAATATTACTTTTATAATATTACCATGACATATGGATCAACTATTGTAACACCAACGTTTTTGCATCCGCAATAGAAGAATTCTTCTAAAATCTAATAATAAAGTCTAATTATAATAATTCACTTTACATATAAATTTTATCAAGCGTTTCAATCAAACAAATAATTACTATAATCTTGCTTTTAATATTTAACATCCACCAAATGCGCAATAAATTAAGTAGGTGGGCTTTTTCTTTTTTATTCTCCGATGATTAAGCAAATCATCTTAGGTGTGAATATGTTTCCATTTCTAAATAATGGTATTTATTATACCAAATATGTTCATATACAAACTGGTATAACTGAAATTTTATAGTAATTATGGAACTTCAATAAAAAATAAATTTAAATTAGTGAGAGATATTTGTATAAAAAAATATTATCATATTTGATATAAATAAAAAAATTAGATTTCAATTACAAATTAATTGAACGACTCAAATTATAAAAATATTTTATATTCAATTTTAAATACACATGTATTAATAGACCTTGTTTGGGTTCAATTATTCGGAACAAACATGTGCTTAAAATTAATTACTTGGCTTTTATTAATTTAATTTGTCTAATTAATGTAAATAGACATGTAATCAACTTTTATAATATTACCATAACATATGGATCAACTTTTGTAACACCAATACTTTTTTGTATCTGTAATAGAAGAATTCTTCTAAAATTCAATAATAAAATATAATTATTAACAATTAAATTTTCATATAAATTTTATTAAGAGTTTTAATAAAATAATTAGTTCCTATAATTTTGTTTTTAATAATTAACATCCACAAAATGTGTAGTAAAGGTGGACTTTTTATTTTTTATTTTCCGATAATTAAGCAAATGAAGTTAGGTGTTAGTAAGTTTCCATATCTAAATAATTGTATTTAGTATACCAAATATGTTCATATACAAACTGGTTTGACTGAATTTTTATATTAATGTATGGAAATTAAATAAAAAATAAATTTAAATTAATGAGAAATATTTGTATGCAAAAAATATTATCATATTTGATATAAATTATTAAAATATTTATATTCAATTTTAAATAAACATGTATTAGTAGACCTTGTTTGGGTTCAATTATTCGGAACAAACATGAGCTTAAAATTAATTACTTGACTTTTATTAATTTAATTTGTGTAATTAATGTAAATAGACATGTAACTTAAGAATTTTTTTTATGATGATTGAAATTGTTACTATAATAATAAAATTATAGAAAATTTACTATAATAATGAGAAGTTGACCAGATACACAATTTTTAATTTATATATTTTATTAATTTTGAACACATTGTTATATTTTATTATCACATGTTAATTATAGGGATAATACAATTCAATTACACAATAAGTGGCAGGTTTAAATGAAGAAAATAATAAACAACATTTAAACTTGGTCAACTATCTTTATTCTATCATAGAAGAAAACAATTACGCTTAAGAAAAAACTGAAACAAATGCGTTACTTAGCCTTGTAAATAGTATATAATCATAAATTAATTATATAATTTGTGGACTATATGAAGAGCACATATAAACAATACTCTTACAAAAAAAAAAAAAAAAATTGAACTAATTGCCAACCCTGATCCTAAATTTGAGTTATTGGTCAAATGTTATCAACTGAATTAGTAGGATTCAATTCTAATAAACATCACCGAATTTAACAATTCCCTAAACTTGTTCTACATACAAAATTAAATTATAAATTAATCATCCAATCTCATTCATGGTTAGTAAGATGAATGAGACCAATAATATTCGAATGTCAAGCACGTGTATTGAAAATAATTGACGATTCAATTAGGGATGGAACCAAAATACACAAAGTTGATACCCAAAAATAAGAAAGATTTGTGCAAGTGAAGATAACTTGAGGACAAAAATGTAGTGTTTACAAAGATCAAAGATAGAATCAGTACACGTACAATGAAATCCAAAAAAAAAAAAAAAACTCCTTACATTAACACATACATCAATTACAAATATAATAAAGAATACAACGTTAACCCAAAAATATGGATAACAAATCTACATAATTAAAAATAAAAAATGAGAAAGAATAATGATCGAAACCTATAAGCACAAACGCATCAGGAGTTTAAACTTATGTCCCTTGCTCTTTTTTGTGATCCATGTGTGGCAGGAAATCGAAGGCATTTCAGAAATTGCTCGAGGTTAAATCATTCCACAATATGCCTCAAGACATATAATGATAGAAGCCAATTTACGCATTAACTTCCACAATGCTCAAGAAATCAATGAAAAATGTGAGAGAAGAATGGTTAAAATCGAAGAGCAAAAAGGAGTATAAATAGTATTTTTTTTAATGTTGAAATGGTAGCTAGCTGAAAATTAGGAATCACATTAAAAAAATAAAATCAAACATACTATACTAATATACCAATCAAGAACGAACGGTAGAGATCGAAACAGAGAAAACCGATCAACGTACGAAAACGTTTCCCGCCCAAATCTAAAAAAGACAATGAAGCTTGTATTATATAGTTATAGATGAAATTCCTATATTATCCTTATTATTTAAAACTTAAATATTCAACCCTAATCCTAATTTGAATGAACAATCATCGTCTCCATCCTGCCGCCACCATCACTTTCCGCCGGGCACTGTGTCCGCATTTTTCTCCCTTTTTAATCCCGTTTTCAAACAAAGATTATCGAAAATCACTATATTTCTCGAAAAAAATGATCAAAAGTAACCATATTTAGCAACAAAATATAATAGAACACCATATTGTTCGAAACACCACAATTTTTGGAAAAAATAAATAAAAAATACATTTAAAAAAAACAGCCAAATAAGAGAAAGCCAAAAAAAAAAAACAGAACTGGATTTAAGAAAAAAGGGAAGAGAGGAGCCGTGTTTGACTTTTTTTTTTTCTGATCTTGATTTCGGCGTAAATGTTGCAGCATTCAATTTTGTTTAATCACGAAAAAACAGAGGTTTAAATCATGAATAAGAAACTTGATAAACACTAAAAAATTTTAAAATTGTTAGATAATTATAACATCATAATTTTTATTCATGTGTTACCATATGAAATTGGAAGAATCTGAACAATAAAAAAACTATATGATTAAGTAATTCATGTGTTACTACATGAACAAATGAGTGTTACTACAAGAACTAAACAGTGCTACGATATGAGCTAGTAACACACTTTTGCTCATGCAGTATGTAATACCCCGTCCCGTTTTATGCCTTTTATATTCCTAGAACCCTTATTTTATTTTCTTATCTTTGTTTCTTTTTATTTTAATATTTTGTGTGCTTTTGTGTAATTTAAATATATACCCTTTTTACAAATTCCTAAATTCGTAGAAAGAATCGAATCTTTCAAACGAATAAAGGATTACGAGAAATTAAATACTCAAATTAAATTAAGGATTTCGATCCGTATAATTTATTGAGAATAATTAAAATACAATAAAATATTATTCGAATTTTAAAACTGTATTAATTCTCAAATCGGGATTAAACTCGTGAACCAAACGATCCCTAAACCGTATCAAGTGGGAACGAAAATATCCGAATTAAGGGGGGTTAATTTCTAGCCACTTGAATTAATTAGCTTTTTGAATTAAATTAAATTGAAAGATTAATCACACCCACATATTAACTCCTTCCTTTATCTTTAAAATTAATTAAAAAATTAAAAGATATTTTCCTATATATACTCCCTTCTCTTAGGCTACGGGATTTGTTTTCTTCCCCAAATTAGAAACAAGATCAAACCGTATACTCCCTTCTCTCTACTATCTCTCTCTCTCTTCTCTTCCAACCACCACCGCCCTTCTGCCTCTTTCTCCGATCGGCCGCCGCCCTTTCTCCCCTTCACGGTGAACGGCCGCCGGCTACCGCCTCTCGCTCGAAGGCGGCGTCGCCGCCCCTTCACGGCGGCCATCGCAGCGCCTCGCCCAGCTCCGCTCCAAGCGCCGCCGTCCTCCCGCTTCCAGACGTATCCCTTCGCCGCCGTGCTCTCAACCCAGACGCAGTGCTACCACCGGAGTCGCTCCGCCTCCCTTCGCCGACGCCGCCCACCGCTGCGCCTCCCGCGACCGCCGTGCGACGCCCACGAAGCAACGCCGCCACGCGCCGCTTGACGCCAAACGCCGCCGCTAGCCCAGCCGTCGCGACGCCTCTCCCCGCCAAGCGCCGCCGACCGATTGCTTCGGTGAGTTTTGAATCTTGCCCGTTCGTTTCAAATTTAGCAGCCCCTTTTGATTTTAATCTCTCAATTTCACTCTTCATTTCCAATTGAAATTGAGGTGCTATTGAATTAATCTCCTTCTTTTCATCTTCGTACTTTCCGATGATGCCTCCTTGAATCGCTGCTGCCGGAAATTTTGGAAGGACCGAAACGACGTCGTTATGCCGCCGAAATTATCCGACGAGCCACCAATCGAACGCCGTTAGGCTGCCCGATTTGGGACTCGTAAGAATTGCTAATCCCCTCTCTAATTCTTGTAGTAGTTGGGATAGAAATTGGACTGGTATTTCTTTTGTAAAGGTTTAGTATCACTGTTTTAGTGATATAGTGTTATTGGTTTTGACCATTAGTATTTTACTTGTATGAGTATTATTCTTATAGATGTGTGGTACTTGGACTTAGTGGATTTATATTATTCTTTTAGTTGTTTAGTATCATTCCTATGACAGTTTTGTATCATTGTTTTAGTTGGACAAACTATTAGTATTATTGAATTTATTGTTTAGTGTTGTTGGTTTAGCTGTTAAGTATTATTGATTAGTTGGAGGGTATTAGTGAATGTATGAATTAGTTTGGTTTGGTTAGCTGATGATATGGTGATGAAATTAGTTGTTAATAATATTAATTGAGTTTTTGGAAACAAATGGAAACTTGTCTTCCCCTCGTACCTCTGTTAGAAAATTAGGAACGAAAAGATAAGCCGTTTAATACTCAAAATTTAGTAAACAAATGAAAAGTAGCATTCTTGGAAAATAGTATTATTCTATTGTTTTGAAAGTAACACTATTCAATTTTAGAAGTGTTACTAAAGTTAGAAAAGAAAAGTACTTTTTATAAACTTCTTAGAACGTCTAAGTTTATTTTTAAGTTTTAATAAAGGTTTTTTATTTATAAAATATGATTAATTATATTCAAGATTTCTTTTAAAATGAGGAATAGAATTCTTAAGAAAGAAAAACCTTTTCTTTAATTTTATTAATATTTTTCTAAGTAATTTCTTATTTTTCTAAGTAATTCCAAGATGAATTCTTATATTTTCTTCCTTAAATGGCCTTTATTAAGGACATCCCTAAATTCAGTAAATACACCCCCCTGTTACACTACTTCTTTCAGTAAATACACCCACTGTTACACAACAGAAATTAGTAAATACACCCCCCTAATACACCTCCTCTTAAAAAGGGGTGTACTTATCAAAAGATTGTTTTAGTAGTAATCCAAATAGTCATACCACAAGTATACTAGTAAATACACTCTCTCAATACACTCACCTTTTTAGAGGTGGTGTATTTACCAAAATAGAGTGTGACCCTTAAGCAAGTCCTTTTTGAGTTATAAGACCACAACTTTCTCGATTCTCGTAACACAAACTCTCAAGTTTTCCTAAACGTTTTCAAAGGTCAACTTTTAATTAAATATCTTCCTACTAGGATTCGGTACTAGTTGGAACGCACACGAGGTTTCCGACCATCTGTTCGCACATCATTCTCGGGACTCGAAACAATCAGGTGGGTGATGATCCGTTGATTGATCTGCTATTAATAACGTCGTGCCGGTATTCTCTGAACTCGACTAAATCAAATCAAAAGTATCTAATCCAACATAAATGTAACACCTATCTATATAACTGTTTGGATTATGTGATATAACTATATATGTTATATTTAGCCTATTGTTTTGTGAATCGATCACCACTGCATGAGTAAATACCTTACGTGAGCATGAATCAGTTCAGTTATCAGTCAAGTATTTTCTCAATGAAGTTGTTGTATCAGTTTTATGGAAAATCAGTAAGTACGGAGTTGTGATTTGGGTATTGTTTTTCCGACCTCCGGGGACAGCTGTCATTGGACGCCCTCGGAATCAAGGTCGTTGATTGTTTTTCCGGCCTCCGGGGACAGCTGTCGTTGGACGCCCTCGGAATCAAGGTCGTTGATTATTTTTCCGGCCTCCGGGGACAGCTGTCGTTGGACGCCCTCGAAATCAAGGCTGTTGATGGTTGGAGTTGAAAAGAGTAACTATGATGGAAGTGGAATGGTGGTACGTTTATGGTTTGATAGTTGTGATAATATGTGATATGACCTTGGGCTTTGCCTTAATGTGAACCAACTTGTGCTATTTCAATTATATTATGTGAAATATGCTTAATGCCGATGAATTACTATATAAACTGTTTCTTCTGTGATATATTGTAACCTTGTTTATATGTCAACTGCTTAAATAAAATAAACACTTTATCAATGAGTATAACTTAATATATTTCTGATTTACCAATCCCATGATGTTGCAAATCACCCATATGTGAGAATTCAATTCTCACGCCCCTTTTTCCCTAAACCCCTTGCAGATTATGATTTCGTGGAGCAAGGACAGTAATAGAGACGACACGGAGTTCCCCACTTAAACAAAACATTCTGTTAATACTATGCTTTATGTACACATATATGTGTGAGAGATACACATTAAAATTATTCTATTCATTTCTTCCGCTGCATAAAAACTCATCATCTCTCATTTCCGTTATATTTCCTTCAAAAATTTTATAGTTCGGACTTTTGATCACAATAACACTTCGAATTCGATATAATTAATATATATTGGGTTCGGGGCGTTACAAGTGGTATCAGAGCTTATGTTCAAAACTTTCGGACCAAAATCCAAATCATTGTTTTCATCAAACCAAAATTCTCTTTCTTTATTAAATTTTCTTGTCATGTAACTATAGATCACTAATTAAATCACTTGAGGGGAAATGTGTCTCCTATTACTGTCAGAAGCTCCTCGAAGGTATGTTCTTATTTTATTGCCTTAAAGTTTGTGATATTACGACAACTTGACTTTCATAACAAAACTCCAATCAAAAGATCGCGAACTCGAAACAACACCTACGAGGTGTTGAAAGAACTACGAAATGTCATTTATATTACTATTAAAATGCAGATAATTAGTGAATGATAGAAATTAATATATTTGTGTAAATTTATAAACTTCATAAATGATGTTATATGATTATTTGAACTATGTGCTTTAATTGTTTAAATTATGTTTCTGCATAACTAAAATTTTGACTAGGAAACTCCTTTCCATATAAGAATCCACCTAAGATAGTTTTATCCCGATAATTAGAAGACACTTAGCTAACCTTAGAATCTATAAGTGTGTTTATAACCCAGTTTAAGAGACTGCGTGCAAAGGCAATAGCCACTCAAATATCCCCAGACGAGACACATTTGACAGTCGTGATTCATTTTACCAGAATGGTTACTGAGTTGTTCTCCGTCCTATCGCAGTAAGACTACTCGAACGGACGAGAATAGAAGACCCAGTACAAAGGCCCCACATTCACTTGGAGACATACCTAGAAAGAAGCCGGCAATGGGTATTCCCGTTTGATAGTAGTGATCAGTTAGAGTGATCAAACCCTTTCAAACAGTTATCCTTTTGATGTAGTCACAAATACATACACCCTAGATGTGCCACCCTTTCCTGACATATAGTAGTAGTCAGACGTATGACCGTTTTACTCAGACCGTAGCAGCATAGCTCTAACCCGCTCCTTTTGTCGCCTGTGGACCGTTCTGATGCAAGGAAATGCGTTAGAATTGTACTTAGAAACCTTTTGTGTTCTATGACGTAATGTAAGGGGACTAACTCCGTAGAACCAAAACTTTTTAGATATATACATACTTATTACGTGCTCACTACTTGTCAATATGTTTTACTTGCTTTATATATTAAATGTCATATTTTATCTGATTATCACTTAATGACACATTAGTTGTTCCTAGAATACTGTGCGAATGTGAGCACTGTACCATTGGGGCCCCAATGCGCAGCTGGTGAATTATGTACCACACGTGTTTTCAGTGAACGTTTGGTGTTAATTTTGGTTAATCCGATTTTGTTTTTATAACTTTCTCGCACCTATACATACCATAAAAATATTATTCTTTTCCGATTAGAACCACCTTTAGAATGGCACCAGAACGTAGACGTGGACGACCCCACGTTAACCCCATTCCATCCTATAGGACAGAACTCACCTTCTCAGGCTGAACCTAAGCCACCTCAGCAGGCCGCGCTAAGAAATGTCTGGAATTACTATGGAAATTAAGGACCGAATTTGAGGTTTACCCCTAATGCTAAGCGATCACTTAGTAGAGTCCGACCTTCACATCCTTAAGATGAAAATCTTTGGCATAATCCTAGGCTTTGACTGTTTAACAAAGGACGAAGCGATAATAGAATGCGCAGAACAAGAGATTGACCTCGAAACCCGTAATGGTCAACGCTTCACATTTCTTGGAATCAAGACCAAGAAGGAAACCCAAGTAATATCAGCAATCCAAGCTGCAGTAATATTACGAAAGAGAAATGCCAAGCTTACCTCGTCCATATCTCAGCAGGAGAGAAAGACGACAAGTTGCGCATCAAGGTGCCAATTGTGGATGGATATCTTGACATGTTTCCCGAGGAATTAACCGGGTTACCTCCTGATCGTCAGATAGAGTTCTCCATCGACTTGATACCTGGGGCAGCACCAGTATCTAAAGCACCCTATCGAATGGCTCCAAAGGATTGGAAAAACTGAAGGAACAACTGCAATGCTTGCTTGAAAAGAAGTTCATCAGGCCTAGTGCACCACCATGGGAAGCACCCGCGTTGTTCGTGAAAGAGGAAAGATGGAACTTTCCGTATGTGCATAGACTATCGAGGTCTCAATCAACTGATCATTAAGAACAAATATCCTTCTCCAAGGATAGAAGACTTGTTCGACCAGTTGAAGAATGCTACCGTAATCTCAAGGATCGATCTAATGTCTGGTTACCACCAGCTAAAGGTCAAGAGCGAGAATATTCCGAAGACAGCATTCCGGACTCGGTATGGACATTACGAGTTCACCGTGATACCTTTCAGAGTAACGAACGCTCCGATAATTTTCATGGATATGATAAATAGAGTGTTTCATCCGTACCTAGACTAATTTGTCATCGTCTTCATTGACGACATTCTTGTGTACTCTAAGTACAAAGAGCAACACGAAGAACATCTCAAGGCAGTCTTAAGGACAATGAGACGAGAGAAGTTTTATTCCAAATTCAACAAGTGTGAATTTTGGATCAACTGCTTATGTATCGATTAGTACTAGAGCTTCTCACTCCATTGTGTCTAAGAATTTAAGAAAATTTGAGGATATAGAGTATAGAAGAGTAGACCTTAAGTGAAAGTGAACTTTTGAGGAATACAATGAGAACCTAAGCCGAGTGAATTGATTGGAGATAGACTTGGATGAACATCAAATAGAAACTGAACTGCACGTTCTTAAGTTGAGTAGTTAGGCGTTATTGAAAACGAACTAGTTTTATGCATAAGAAGGAATATGAAACTTGGGCATAGTTACTTTCTTTTGGGATAACATAAGATTTTAAGCTTAAGTAGAGCCTTTTTGTGGAATGAGTAAGCTAGATGTAATCTTAAGTCTTACGTGTTAAGAATTAACATTTATATGTTATGGGAATACTTTAGTTGAAAAAGAAAGGACATTTGATTTTATCTATGGGATACATAGTGGACTTCGAAGTAGAGGAAATTTGCAACTATGTAGGAAGAAAAGTTTGCATGTTTGAGGATTAGAAAACCTTCTAAGTCTTAAATCAGGTAGAGTGACAACAAACTTAGTCGACCAAGAAAACCGAGAAGTTATTTTGGGTTTAACTAATGAGAAAGCTTTCAAAAACCAAACCTCTCCACTAAGCCACTCTTTTTGGACCAAAAGTTTTAGAGTAAGTAGTTAGACAAAATTACTTTGAGTGGAGTAAGATATAGTATCAGTTCATCCTAAACCTAGAATCCTCCACGCAGTATTGTGCAGATACCATGGTTTACGCATTCACCCTATAACCGACATTACGTAAAAGGATCCTAGGAGCGCAAAAGAACGATAAATTCTTGAGAGGAATACGTAAGCGCGCTGAGAAAGGAACCATTTAGAAGTTCGTATTGAGTACTGATGGAGCTTTAATGTTCGATAACAAAATCTGTGTGCCTAAGGATGAAGGAGTGAGGAATAAAATTCTGAAAGAGGCACATAACACTACATACACCATTCACCCCAGAGAGACGATGATGTATCGGGGACTGGAAGAAAACTTTTGGTGAAGGGTATGAAGAGATCGATAGCTCAATTCGTCAGGAGCTGTTTAACCTGCCAACGAGTTAAAGCAAATCACCAACGACCTCCAGGGTTGTTGCATCCTCTGGAGATGCCAGAGTGGAAATGAGAGAACATCACTATGGATTTTGTCACCGGATTTCCGAAAACGGTGAAAAATCACGATGCCATTTATGTTATCGTAGATAGACTTACGAAAACTGCCCACTCTATCCCTGTTATAATGACTTATATGTTGGACAAGCTCATCCAACTATACATAGCATAGGTAGTTAGACTGCACGGTGTACCAGTCTCGATAGTGTCCGATAGAGGTCCCATTTTACCTCCAAGTTCTGGGGAAGTCTACAACGAGCCTTAGGTACTGAATTGAAGTTCAGCACCGCATACCACCCGCAGACTGACGAAAAATTGGAAGGAACTATCCAGACACTCGAAGGTATGCTGAGAGCTTGCGCTCTAGATCTTGCAGGAAGTTGGAAGAGCCACCCGCCATTTGTAGAGTTCGCATATAACAACAGTTATCAGGCGACAATACAAACGGCACCGTACGAAGCACTTTACGGGAAAAGGTGTAGATCACTAGTTTGTTGGGATGAAGTCGGAATTCGAAAGATTCTCGAACCCGAACTAGTTGAACGATCGGTTGAGATAGTCGCAAAGATTAAAGAAAGAATCAAAGCTGCTCAAGACCGTCAGAAGTCATATGCGGACGCTAGGAGAAGAGATTTACAATTCGACATTGGCGATAAAGTATTTCTCCGAGTGACACCAATGAAAGGTCTAATCCATGTTAAGAAAAGAGGTGAGCTAAAGTCGCAATACAATGGGCCATTTGACATCCTGAATAGAATCGGGGATGTGGCTTATCGCTTAGCACTACCACCAGAGTTATCGCGAGTGCATGATGTGGTCCACATATCTATACTCAGGAAGTACATAAGCGATTCAAACCCTGTTTTTAGTCGTATAGATTTAAGTTTAAGTTGTGACCTGACTTATGAAGAAGTTCCAGTTACTATCCTAGGAAGGAAATTGCACTTGTTAAGGAATCAAGAGATATCATTAGTTCTAGTCCAGTGGAGCCGACACGAGAAAGAAGAAACAACTTGGGAAATGGAGGATGAAGTCCTAACCAAATGCCCTCAATGCTTAAGCAATACCTAGGAGATGAATTTCGGGGGCGAAATTCTGTTAAGGGGGTGAGGATGTAATACCCCGTCCCGTTTTATACCTTTTATATTCCTAGAACCCTTATTTTATTTTCTTATCTTTGTTTCTTTTTATTTTAATATTTTGTGTGCTTTTGTGTAATTTAAATATATACCCTTTTTACAAATTCCTAAATTCGTAGAAAGAATCGAATCTTTCAAACGAATAAAGGATTACGAGAAATTAAATACTCAAATTAAATTAAGGATTTCGATCCGTATAATTTATTGAGAATAATTAAAATACAATAAAATATTATTCGAATTTTAAAACTGTATTAATTCTCAAATCGGGATTAAACTCGTGAACCAAACGATCCCTAAACCGTATCAAGTGGGAACGAAAATATCCGAATTAAGGGGGGTTAATTTCTAGCCACTTGAATTAATTAGCTTTTTGAATTAAATTAAATTGAAAGATTAATCACACCCACATATTAACTCCTTCCTTTATCTTTAAAATTAATTAAAAAAATTAAAAGATATTTTCCTATATATACTCCCTTCTCTTAGGCTACGGGATTTGTTTTCTTCCCCAAATTAGAAACAAGATCAAACCGTATACTCCCTTCTCTCTACTATCTCTCTCTCTCTTCTCTTCCAACCACCACCGCCCTTCTGCCTCTTTCTCCGATCGGCCGCCGCCCTTTCTCCCCTTCACGGTGAACGGCCGCCGGCTACCGCCTCTCGCTCGAAGGCGGCGTCGCCGCCCCTTCACGGCGGCCATCGCAGCGCCTCGCCCAGCTCCGCTCCAAGCGCCGCCGTCCTCCCGCTTCCAGACGTATCCCTTCGCCGCCGTGCTCTCAACCCAGACGCAGCGCTACCACCGGAGTCGCTCCGCCTCCCTTCGCCGACGCCGCCCACCGCTGCGCCTCCCGCGACCGCCGTGCGACGCCCACGAAGCAACGCCGCCACGCGCCGCTTGACGCCAAACGCCGCCGCTAGCCCAGCCGTCGCGACGCCTCTCCCCGCCAAGCGCCGCCGACCGATTGCTTCGGTGAGTTTTGAATCTTGCCCGTTCGTTTCAAATTTAGCAGCCCCTTTTGATTTTAATCTCTCAATTTCACTCTTCCTTTCCAATTGAAATTGAGGTGCTATTGAATTAATCTCCTTCTTTTCATCTTCGTACTTTCCGATGATGCCTCCTTGAATCGCTGCTGCCGGAAATTTTGGAAGGACCGAAACGACGTCGTTATGCCGCCGAAATTATCCGACGAGCCACCAATCGAACGCCGTTAGGCTGCCCGATTTGGGACTCGTAAGAATTGCTAATCCCCTCTCTAATTCTTGTAGTAGTTGGGATAGAAATTGGACTGGTATTTCTTTTGTAAAGGTTTAGTATCACTGTTTTAGTGATATAGTGTTATTGGTTTTGACCATTAGTATTTTACTTGTATGAGTATTATTCTTATAGATGTGTGGTACTTGGACTTAGTGGATTTATATTATTCTTTTAGTTGTTTAGTATCATTCCTATGACAGTTTTGTATCATTGTTTTAGTTGGACAAACTATTAGTATTATTAAATTTATTGTTTAGTGTTGTTGGTTTAGCTGTTAAGTATTATTGATTAGTTGGAGGGTATTAGTGAATGGATGAATTAGTTTGGTTTGGTTAGCTGATGATATGGTTATGAAATTAGTTGTTAATAATATTAATTGAGTTTTTGGAAACAAATGGAAACTCGTCTTCCCCTCGTACCTCTGTTAGAAAATTAGGAACGAAAAGATAAGCCGTTTAATACTCAAAATTTAGTAAACAAATGAAAAGTAGCATTCTTGGAAAATAGTATTATTCTATTGTTTTGAAAGTAACACTATTCAATTTTAGAAGTGTTACTAAAGTTAGAAAAGAAAAGTACTTTTTATAAACTTCTTAGAACGTCTAAGTTTATTTTTAAGTTTTAATAAAGGGTTTTTATTTATAAAATATGATTAATTATATTCAAGATTTCTTTTAAAATGAGGAATAGAATTCTTAAGAAAGAAAAACCTTTTCTTTAATTTTATTAATATTTTTCTAAGTAATTTCTTATTTTTCTAAGTAATTCCAAGATGAATTCTTATATTTTCTTCCTTAAAGGGCCTTTATTAAGGACATCCCTAAATTCAGCAAATACACCCCCCTGTTACACTACTGCTTTCAGTAAATACACCCAATGTTACACAACAGAAATTAGTAAATACACCCCCCTAATACACCTCCTCTTAAAAAGGGGTGTACTTATCAAAAGATTGTTTTAGTAGTAATCCAAATAGTCATACCACAAGTATACTAGTAAATACACTCTCTCAATACACTCACCTTTTTAGAGGTGGTGTATTTACCAAAATAGAGTGTGACCCCTAAGCAAGTCCTTTTTTAGTTATAAGACCACAACTTTCTCGATTCTCGTAACACAAACTCTCAAGTTTTCCTAAATGTTTTCAAAGGTCAACTTTTAATTAAATATCTTCCTACTAGGATTCGGTACTAGTTGGAACGCACACGAGGTTTCCGACCATCTGTTCGCACATCATTCTCGGGACTCGAAACAATCAGGTGGGTGATGATCCGTTGATTGATCTGCTATTAATAACGTCGTGCCGGTATTCTCTGAACTCGACTAAATCAAATCAAAAGTATCTAATCCAACATAAATGTAACACCTATCTATATAACTGTTTGGATTATGTGATATAACTATATATGTTATATTTAGCCTATTGTTTTGTGAATCGATCACCACTGCATGAGTAAATACCTTACGTGAGCATGAATCAGTTCAGTTATCAGTCAAGTATTTTCTCAATGAAGTTGTTGTATCAGTTTTATGGAAAATCAGTAAGTACGGAGTTGTGATTTGGGTATTGTTTTTCCGACCTCCGGGGACAGCTGTCGTTGGACGCCCTCGGAATCAAGGTCGTTGATTGTTTTTCCGGCCTCCGGGGACAGCTGTCGTTGGACGCCCTCGGAATCAAGGTTGTTGATTATTTTTCCGGCCTCCGGGGACAGCTGTCGTTGGACGCCCTCGGAATCAAGGCTGTTGATGGTTGGAGTTGAAAAGAGTAACTATGATGGAAGTGGAATGGTGGTACGTTTATGGTTTGATAGTTGTGATAATATGTGATATGACCTTGGGCTTTGCCTTAATGTGAACCAACTTGTGCTATTTCAATTATATTATGTGAAATATGCTTAATGCCGATGAATTACTATATAAACTGTTTCTTCTGTGATATATTGTAACCTTGTTTATATGTCAACTGCTTAAATAAAATAAACACTTTATCAATGAGTATAACTTAATATATTTCTGATTTACCAATCCCATGATGTTGCAAATCACCCATATGTGAGAATTCAATTCTCACGCCCCTTTTTCCCTAAACCCCTTGCAGATTATGATTTCGTGGAGCAAGGACAGTAATAGAGACGACACGGAGTTCCCCACTTAAACAAAACATTCTGTTAATACTATGTACACATATATGTGTGAGAGATACACATTAAAATTATTCTATTCATTTCTTCCGCTGCATAAAAACTCATCATCTCTCATTTCCGTTATATTTCCTTCAAAAATTTTATAGTTCGGACTTTTGATCACAATAACACTTCGAATTCGATATAATTAATATATATTGGGTTCGGGGCGTTACACAGTAACACTCGTTTGTTCATACAGTAACACAATTTTTAGCAATATGAAAAATGGACGACCCCTTTGACTCGTTTTTGACCCACGAATTTTCTTTTTAAAGCAGTAATACACTTTTGCTCATGCAGTAACACTCGTTTGTTTATACAGTAACACAATTTTCAACAGTATGAAAAATGGGCGATCCGTTTGACCAGCAAATTTTAAAATTTTCTATTTAAAGCAATATTGCACCGTGCAATATTGCATATTATAATTTGTGTATAAATAATTATGATTCCTACCGCTCTCACCTCCCTTCTTTATATATTCTATTTTGTGTGAAATTAACTAAGGAATGATTTTTTTTCATTACTTAATTATTCCTGGTCAATACCAGAATAATTATTATTATTAAATCATTCTTGTCCTATCTTTATTTCTAAACCATTGAACCATAATTCCATTCAATCATACCAGTTATTAGAATCAATTTATTTCGCACTCAACTCTTTTTATACCTAATAAAATTATAGATAAAAATTTGTGCTCAATAATTGCACATATTTAGTATGTGTGCATCTCGACAAAACCTGCATCCTCCTTTTCTTTTTTATTTTTTTACGCAAATAAAATTTGAGATTGAGATTTGTAATTTCTTGGTGATATTTCTAGGTGAGATTTGAGATTGATTTGATCAATGCATTTCTCCATAGTACGTGAAAAGTTTGCTCGAAAATATACAAAAATATTCGGGAATTGATTAGTAATATAAGATATTTACAAGTATGGCATGAAGAAATTGAATTCTTCTTAGATTCATAAAGTGAAACGAAAAATTCTAAAGTTGAAGATTGAAAATTTGCTCAATGATGCGAGACACGTAGTAAAACACTCATCAACATAGAGAATTACTCCAATCATCCGAATTATTATGATTTGTGTCAAATCTTTGCATAATGAGTTAAGAAGAACATGTGAAAAATAAAAGATTTTGAAATAAATATCTCAAATAAATATCTCTTTGATGAAAATTGTTACTTTGTATATTTGAAAATGTTACTTAGTTTTTTTTTTTATCAAACTAATACTCTCTCCACCCTTTAAGGTTTTTCTACAGTCAGAAAGGATTTCGTCCTCCCTGACGTTAGTAAACCCTTAAATACCATTGAATTATTGATCTAGTGGATAATACATCTTTTAAACGATTGCACTTTGCATTAGAGCATTTGCATTGTGCATATAGCAATCACACTACATAACTCTACAAATAAATTAAATTAATAAATATAAAATGACAAAAATATTTTTTATAATTTAAAATTATTATAAATTACACATATATCACCAAGATAAAAACCCTCCCCACCCCCCTTCTTCTCCCCCGCCACCCATCACCAAATCTACCCCCACCCCACCTTCTTCTTCCTACCCCAATCCCCAGCACCAAAACACCCTCCCCAACCATTATTCCTAATACGTTTTAGCCTAGGCTTCTCAAACCCCAATCCCACGGTCCCAGCCTCAATTTCCCACCCCTTTTTTTTAATCTTCTTTCCCAAAACATCGGAAGCTCACAGTTCCACCGCCTAATCATGTTCTTCCTCTATTGCTTGCATCTCATTCCCCTGATTTGTTCTTTTAAAATTTGAAAAATATCTATTCTGAAAAAATTAGTCATACAAAAAATTTGTAGATAAACTCCTAAACGAAACATTAATATTAAAAGGGTGAAATTATAGAACATTAATAACAAAAAAAATCTGGGATTTGAACATGAGAGTAATCTTGAATTAAATTAAGAAACCCCTTCATCTCTGCAATTAAATTTTTTATTTGGAGGATGAAGAGAGATGTTGAAAATGATTACTTTTGTTTTTCTTTAATTAATTGTAATGAAAATACAAATTTGAATCCTCAAGCATAAACACGCACGATTAGTTTTTTTTAATTAATTGTAATGGAAATTTATTGTAAGGGTAGTTCTGTAATTTGTTATCTATTTTTTATAAAAATTAATTCATTTATTCATGGTGAAAGTGTATCGCCATGGGCGAAGTTATATGATGTGTCAAATATTTATTGGATTACTGACGTTAGAAAGGGCGAAACTCTTTCTAACCATAGAAAAATCCATCCTTCAATAATGTTCCTATGAATTTTTCAACAATAGATTGAGTATTAATATAAAATAGACGTGCATATATAGTGTGAACCAGATTCATTGTGAAACTGATTTTCAACTAATACTTTTTAGTGAGAACAATTAACACATTTCACTAATACCCTTTAATTAAAAAAAACTATTACACTTCAGCAAATATCATTTAGTTAAACAATTATTACCTTCAGTGAATACCATTTAATGAAAAAACTAATACCCTTTTAGTGAATATACTCTAGTAAAACCATTGTCACTCTTTACCGAAACCAATTAATAAAATAAACCCATATGCTCCAAACTAGTTCACTCTATATCTATAATATATTTAAAAGTGGCTTAGCCACATAAATCATTTTTGGACCTTCTTACCCCTATCATACATTTTTTTGACATTTCTCCCCTTCTCTTATTTTACCTTTTCACTCATTTTCTTCCCCTTCCCGTGCGACGCTGTTTTCTCCCCCCCCCCCCCAACTGCCGCTTGGTCAGTTCTCTGATGCATATCGATCTCCGAATCTTATTGGCATTTCCCCCCCCTTCTCTTATTTTTCCTTTTCCATTCATTTCCTTCCCATTCCAATCGACGTTTTTAATCCTCTCCTACCCCTTCTCTTGCGTCGCCTCTCCGGATGGATAATCCATCGCCAGCTCTCACTTAATCTCTCGAATCTGGCCGATTGTATGATCCAATGGATTCGAACATGAAATGGCTGGTTGCGGCTCAACGTTGTTTCTCCGTCTAGGGCTGCGAATTTTAATGGTAGGATCAAAATCATCTTCAGAGGCGGCGACGTGCGACGTTGTTTTCTCCCCCCCCCCCCCCAACTGCCGCTTGGTCAGTTCTCTGATGCATATCGATCTCCGAATCTTATTGGCATTTCCCCCCCTTCTCTTATTTTTCCTTTTCCATTCATTTCCTTCCCATTCCAATCGACGTTTTTAATCCTCTCCTACCCCTTCTCTTGCGTCGCCTCTCCGGATGGATAATCCATCGCCAGCTCTCACTTAATCTCTCGAATCTGGCCGATTGTATGATCCAATGGATTCGAACATGAAATGGCTGGTTGCGGCTCAACGTTGTTTCTCCGTCTAGGGCTGCGAATTTTAATGGTAGGATCAAAATCATCTTCAGAGGCGGCGATTTTAAGGCTGAGCATAGGAATCTGGTGAGTTTGAGCAATTGGATTGAGAGAAATCTCGATTGAGAGGAATTTGACAGGATCGTATTTTCCACCTTTTGTCTCTACTTTATGGGATCATCGCCGCCGTTGCTCTTGTAATTAACCCTATTCTCCCTCGATTTCGATTTCATGATTTGTTATTATGGATGTGAAGCTAATGATGATGCCCTGAAATTTCGTGTATTTGAAAACCTAATTTTCTCTCTCTTGGAAACTTTAATAGTTGGGATGAGATGAATGATTTCTTCATACATTAATTTATTTTCAAGACACGCCACTAAATGATGCTATTCTGTTGAGAAGATTTTTTTAGCAGCTTCATACTCATTAATTATATTGGTATTTGCAATGGGCATAATGTTTCTCTGATTTTTTTATTCAAAGAAAATTTTGGATTAATGTTATTGGATGTTGAAGTTATAGCAATAGTAAAGGAAATTCTTATCATCTGAACTTTAGTTATCTAAATTTAGGGATCTGTTTGATTTCTTATATAACATTGGATAACCAATATATGCACATGAAATTTGAATAACTATTCGGGGTTAATTTGGATTACGGAAGGAATAAGTATGCCATGACATCTCCAATTGGATTGGCTATATAGTTTCACAGAGTATTACAGATTTAGGTATGGTGGGCTGCATATCTTGTATTGGGTTTTAGAGTGTTGCTAGGAGCATTAGATTTTGGACTATCAATAAATGTGTGCAACTCTTATTCTCTTGAAGGCTTTTTCTTGTTCTTGACCTATATTATTAATTATTTGTACAAAAATTCTATTTGCAGGCTTCAAGAGCATAACATGTCTGGTAAAGATGCATACAAATATTTCGTGCTCAGAGCTCAGGAAATAGCTACATCACTAAATTGGACTCCAGTTAACTGGTAAGCACTTATTAGTTTGTGAATATCAAACCAAAGCTGGAACTTTTTTTTTTTTTTTGTCAATTCTAAACTGAAAAACCTTTAAACATTTGAAACACAGCATAATTGTGATTCTGCTTTTGATTCTTTGTAGTATTTAAGAACTATTGCAATATTTGATTACTATATCTCTTATTCTCAGTGAAGAAACCTTCAATACCTTTCCAGAAAGTCTCAACAGCAAGACTGCGGTGCATAATGCCTATTTTTAACAAAATAATCCCAAACTTTAGCACACTTATAACTTTGTCTTTTAAATTTATTGATATAATGGCACCTTATGTTTTTTCCACAAAAACATTAATAATGGTTTAATTCAACAAAATCTTTCGTGGTTTGAAAATGTTACACGGGTTTCTCTTTTTTGCCAATGCCTATTTTTTCTTGGATCACCGGTCTATTTGGATTTATCTTGGTCCTTAATTTTCTTTTATGGGATTACCAGGATTGGCAATGCAACACTGATTGCGGAAACTCAATGTTGCTCTTTGCAGCATTTGGATGTATGTGGTTGTCATGAAATCGGTGATGCTGGAGTAATAGCTATTGCTAGAGAAATTGTCCAGACAACCCACGCAGCTCAGTTCTCTGGATGTAAGTGTTTTCCTGGTTTGTCTTTATATTCCATCTCATAATTAATGAAAATCATATTGCTGGAGAAAAAATTCTTCTATTTCCAATTAGATTAATAACAAACTCTCCCAGAACATAAAAAAATTCAATATTCTGGGATGAACTATAATCTTTTAAAAGTGATTGTGATGCCTAACTTTGTCCTATATCGGATAATATCTTTTTTAATCGAAATTGTACTCGAACATATAGTCCAATATTTGATTTTGATTGATAGAGTGAATTCCCTTTGAACCAGGATGATTGTTTTCCCTCAAAATGACATGTTATGTATCGGGATCTATTTGTGTTTTTTTCAGTGCACTATTTTTTCTTGGATCACCGGTCTATTTTTGAATTTATCTTGGTCCTGAATTTTCTTTTGTGAAATTACCAGGATTGTAAAGGATTCACCAAAAATCCTGATTCACAACGAAATTGCAACTGGTGAACAGGTTGGAAAGAAAGTATACACACCATGCATTCTTTCTGTGATCAAATGTCATGAAAAAAGTCATCTAAAAATGAAGTTGTGTTTGCACATAATAGATTGTGATGTTAGACGAATGAAAGGTTTTATTCCTCTGCTTCAATTTCTCTGTGTTTTTTTAACTTAATGTAATCCAATCGGAGCCCTACTACTATGGCAGATGGTGCGTAAACAATTTAATAAATTCAATAAAAATTAATTCTTGGAGTATTATCCCGCAGGTTCTAATTTCTTCTTCTTTATAGGGTGGCTGCTTTCACAGATTGGAATATTATGTCTGCAACACCCCGCGTCCTTTTCCCTCTCATCAAATCTCTCTGGACTTGAGAAATTATGTGGGTGATCACTGAAATTGTACATCAGTTCAGTTTTGGCATACAAAAATCGATATTACTATTTTTTTTTCTCTTAACAGGGATCTTTTATATGAATTGATTGAGATTAAAGTTGGGGGTTGATTTACAATTGATTAAATACAATTGAGAGTCCCAGAGTATAGTTGGACGACTCAAAAAGTATTCAATTTCCTCAATTTCTTGGTTAATGGAGGTTTGTGTCATTTACATATATTTAGTTCATGAAATATTTACTTGTTATTTTAAATCCAAGTTTTCAATATATTATCTAACATGTGAGAAATCAGAATGTGCCAATAAGTACCTAATTGGCTAATTCTAAAAGAAAAATTACTTCATGGTTTAAGGATAAAATTAATTAGGTTGAACATGAATTCGTTTACAGTTTGCTCAAGAGAATTTGAATATGTTTTATGTACCTAAAAGCTAAAACTACACGGAAATAAGTACAATATTACATGGATTTTGGATAAAATTGATAGTGTAGTACAGTAAAAAAATTAGTATTTGGGTTATAGCCATCTTTTAGACATCTATTAGATCGTGTTTCTGAACTTTTCTTCAGTATGATGGATTAGTAGTTTTCTTATTACCAGAAGATAGTTTTCTCAATTTGTTGGAAAATAACTCCGAATAAAAGAATCAGGCATAATATATTTGATTTCTTCTGCAGACCATAGATAACATCAATATGATACTGAGTTCATAAAATAATGGTGCCCCAGCAAGGGGAATCCCTCAAAATGCTTCCTTTTCGCCAAAAAAATTACTCGGCCTGCTGCATTACGTCTTCTTAATACGGTCTGTTAATTCATTCTATTTTCATTCTATCTCTTTAAGATGTAAATTATGTGTGTCGAGTTACCGTCATAATGAGAAACATAGCAATGAATAAATTTTTATGGAAATTTTTTTTTTGCTAGATATTGAGGATTTTTGAACTTTACCATCCATGTCTTTTCTTTGGCTGATCACCATTTGTACTTCTCTATCGCGCTGTTAAGGTGTAAAAAAATGGAATCTAGAAGCAAAATGTAAATGAGAACACACTTCTAAAATCTCACGTTTGAGTGAAAAAATTGATTGTCTTAGTTTTACTCTGTAGACGTTTAGTTCAAGAATAGATTAATATGACGGTTTGTTCTATATAATACTATTGAAATATTATCATGGTCTAACATTGCTAACAGATATTTTGGTTATAGCTTAGTGTCTGATATTAGCTTATTCCCACACAAAATTTTTGGCAAATACGTCTTTAAAGCCTCTCACATCTCTTTTCACTCCCAGTTTGGGCTGTGTTTGTGAATTATTTTTTCGAGGAACGCATTGAGTAATGGTGATGAAGAAGGGAAGGCCCTGGTATTGACTGCATTTTTTCGAGGAACGCATTGAGTGATGGCGCTTTACCAAAATGTTGTCGGGAAGCTGTCGTTGGTTGATGTTCGTAGAATCGAGAATGAGTAACAGAAGCGGGTTGTGGATAAGTTGGTTCGTGCTGTTAATGATGATATGGAGGGATTTTTCGGGAGGGCTAGGCAGAGATTTGATGCGTAAGGCTCCTGAGTTTTTGTTTCTAATCGATTTTATGGGTTTTAGTTAACGTGCTTATGGCCCTGCTGTTGTGCCTCACCTGTTTGTAGAAATGAATGTGTTAGTTTCACATTGAGCAGGTTAAGGAACGATGTTTCTCTATCAATGTCATATGAATGATTTGCATTCCTTTGTTGATGTTGTTGATATTTCTGCTTATTTTTTTGTTTTTCTAATGCATGATGATGATTTAGACTATTTTTCTGATAATTCAGAAATTAGTTGGTTTTATTGCCTGTACATAGTGCTCACTCGATAATGATTCAAATTTTTAATTGTTATTTGTTAGATATAACATCTAAAACTCAATTTCCAATCCTTTATAGATAGTGTTCACCCGGCAATGATTCAAAATTTTGGTATGATTCTTAGACAAATCATCTAATTGATCTATGATCATTTTAGCAATAAAATTTTAGAATAAATTGCGTCCGACGTGCAACGCACGTGGTTCCAAACTAGTTTTGCCAAAATAGGCTAGTGACATTTGATGTAAATAAATATATGTAGGGGTAGTTATTTAATTTAGGAGGTAGATGAGTTTCCAAAAATAGTATGATAAACTTATTGAAGGCCACTCGATTTGAAAAAAACAATAAAAATTTATTAAAGGAAGGAAGGATTACGTGCTAGCATAAAAAATATTTTCATAAACATTTAACAAATTATTATATTTATGCTATTAAATTTTCATATATTTTTTGAATATTTAGAATATGATAATGCTCTATTCTCAAAACTAATTTTAACTTATAATATATCAAAATTAATTTAGAGGGGTATACTGGTTATAGAGTTTGTAGGATTTTTTCACACTTTTAAAGTTTGGGGGTATTCAATCTGGATTTTCAAAAGTCTTTAAAAATTTTGAGGTATTCAATACTGATTTTAAAAAAAATTTAAAAATCTTTAGGTATTCAACAGTCTATGGATTTTAATACTCCGTGAATTTTTTTTATTCTTTTCCAAAATATAAATAGATTTCACTCTCCAAAACCTCTTCTAATAACTAGAGTTTTCTACGGATTTTAAAAAGTCTTAAAAATTCTTTAGGTATTCAACAGCTTATAGACTTTCTTTGATTTTCTTCTGTTGGTCCCGTACAAGTCTAAGTAATACGTGTATGGGGGGGGATACACGTATACAATTTTTCACTTTCTTTTTCAAAGCTGAGTCCCCTTAACTCAGAGTAGTGTTAAGCACTGAATAGATAATAGACTTACTAACAGCACTGAGGCAAGTCAGTTGTCCAACTATCTATTTATGCTTTGTGCGGAAATGTGTGAGCCCTGAAAGTTTATACACTTGTTTAAGTGTTTTCTGAAAATTGAATGTTCCTTTTTAAGAAGTCGTAGTTAGAAGGGCAGTGCAATGAGTTTGATGGTCAAACTGATTAGTTCAACACTGACAAAGTATGCAATGAATGACAATGACAATGAATAATCAATACAAAGCAATAATCAAAGCAGTAAATGAACTCAGAACGTTTAACGTGGTTCAGAGACTCAAGCTCCTACGTCTATGGTCCTAATTCAACAAGAGAATCCTCTAAAGGATTTACTTGTTTTAACGTGTCAAGGTGCACAAAGACCAGCTCACTAATCCTCTTCCTTCTAACTAACTAACTAACTAACTAACTTCCACCAACAAACCTAACACTGATGGTTTTGGTTTCAGTTTGGATTCCAACTAGTTGTGATAATCCTCACAAGGCAAACCTATGCTAAGGATTGGATTATCACTCTAAGTTTAAGATATGAAAAATATAGCTCAGTGGTAGAGCTGTTAAACGAAACGAGTTGCTCGTGAGCTCAGCTCGACTCGGCTCGTTAAGGCTCGACTCGGCTTGACTCGTGGTGTTAAATGAGCCGAGCTCGAGCTCGAAATATACCCGTTCACTTAATGAGCCGAGCCGAGCTCGGCTTGTGAGCTGCTCGATAGGCTCGAAATATAAGGGGTATTTATATAAATTTATTAATTAGGTCATAAGTTCCCTCTTCTTACTCAACAAAACAACTCATTTTTCCACTCCATTTCATTCATATGCAGCCCCCAATACCCTAGCCCCAAAATTCCAGCCACCACCGCCCGGTCGTCCACCACCCACCGCCCGTCTCCCACCGGCCACCGCCTATAGCCGCTACTTCACGCAATATCGCAGTCCCAGATCTACTCCTACTTCACGCGGTGCAACCCCAATTTCTCGGCCAACACCGCGTGCCGCCTCCCGCCTATTCCACGGCCACCACTTCAGCGGCATCCCAGACCCCCACTCAGCCACTTAACACAGCGTCGCAGGGTAGCATGCCCCGATCTGTTCCGTCTTTTCTCTCTTTCCCTACTTCAATAATTTGAAGATTAGGAATATATAAACTCAAGAATTAAGATTGGTATTTATTTTTTAATCTATTATGTGATTGGATTGTTCGTACTCTTTTTTGCTCAGTTTTTATTTATGCTCTGTGAATTCCTATTTTAAAGGCATTGTTATACGTTTACCAAGTTCTTGAGGCCAACTATTGGTATTGGTTTTTCGGCTAATGATTGAGAATATTTGTGGCTGCAAATTGTCCATGTTCTTAAATGATTCAAGTGTTCTTAGTTGTTGTGTTTCTGGTAAAGTATCTTCATGTTCTTGAATATTTACAAGAATTTCAATATTTAAGTTAAATTTGTTAAAAAAAGTTTTTGACCTCGAGCTCGTTCGAGTCAAGCTTATTTGGTTAAATGATTCGAGCTTGAGCTCGTTCCAGTCGAGCTCATTTGGTTAAATGATTCGAGCTCGAGCTTAAGAGGATAATTATCGAGCCGAGCTGAGCTAAATTTCGAGCTCGATTGCCTTAACGAGTGAGCTCGAGCCGAGCTCGATACATGTACGAGCCGAGCTTGAGCTTCTACTACTTGGGCTCGCTCGACTCGTATAACAACACTACTCAGTGGAATACATAATAGACTCTAAACTTAAGAAACACTTAGGAAATTCTAGGTTTTTCGAGTGCTTCTTTGAATGCTTTGTGTGCTAAGAGTCTTGAGTAATTTCTGGCTTCAAAATTTCCTATAACCTTGTTTGGATTCAAGGCCTTTTGTATTTATAGGAAAACTTGAAAACTATCTGTTGGAGAGATAGCCTCCTAGTCACCTTTCTTGTAGGATACTTCAACAAACATATCTTCATGCAACAACCGTCCTTGCATGGATTTGGTAAATGCATTAAATGCTTGACCGTTGAATTCTGCAGGGATATCAGGTTCAAGTCAGTGTCCGTACATGACTTGTCTTCTTCTCATTGGTCCACGTCAGCGGGTAAGTGAGAATGTCGGAACTCATTCTTCAGTTCAGACTTGTCCTTCCTTAGTTTTTTTTGTTCTCATCTTCGTACATGGGCCACCCCTGACGTTCATTTTGCTTACTTGGATCCTACTCCAAGTCTTCTCCCAAATCACTCGGTGCAGTCCTGTTTCCTTTAGGCGGAGTGAGCAATGATCTCAGGATCATGCTCTTCACCCTGACACTTATTCATCCAACTTAGAAAGACTTTCATAAGCTCAGTGATGGTGCTCCAGTATTCTTCAGGCTTCAGTCTTGAATGTCAACAATGAGTACTCCTCTCACTGTGTACTTGTGAAAATAAAATATTCTAACCTAACAAGACTAGCCTGACAATTACAACACTTAAGGCAAATTCATCTTTTCAGGGTATTTGAGATCAACTCAAAACTGACACTGTCTCAACATCTTCCATTGAGATGTCAACGGGGCGGGGCGGGGCGGGGTGGGGTGGGGACGGGAGTCATTTTCCATCCCCGCCTCGCCGAGTATCCCCACCTCACGCGGATTCCCTATTCCCCGCCAAATATTTTTTTATCTCATTTTTAAAATATAAAAAATAATATTTAAATTAAAATATATAATCATACACAATAATTACTTTAAGTTGGTGTTAAAAAAACTAATTTAAACAATTTGAAGAACCTTTAATTTTAATATTTTTAATTAACATATATACTAAAGTGAAAAATATATAATTTGAAACTAATAACATAATATTAAATAAAATATAGATGTGATTTTTTAATAAATAGTTAATTGAGTAGGAAATTATGAAATATTTATTTATAATTTACCTTCGAATTTAAATTATATAAAAAAATAATGCGGCTCCCCGCAGGGGGGGGGGGGATCCCCCGGGGTTGGGAATACTATCTCGGTCCCCGCCTACGGGGCAAAAAAAATTCTCTGTCCCCATTTTCTTTGGGGATTCCCCAACCCGTTCGGGGCGGATCCCCACGGGTATCGAGATTCCCCGCCACACTGCCAAATCTACTCTTCAAAAAATATAAATAAATTTTACTCTCCAAAATCTCTTCTAACAACCAAAGACTTCTAATGAGGGTGATGTATAACGGTGGTGGAAATGAAGATGAGAATAATAATGATGAATTAATAATTTTTTTTTATAACTAACGTATTCTATTTTATTTTCTAAACAATTTGGATAACTTTTTTTTATATACATGTGTGTTCCATATACATTTGCATCAATGGTTCCAATGTCGGAGTCTATGAAAATCCATGTAAATCAATAAAAAAAAATGTATTCCACAATCCTGCAAAGTCTATGAAAATTCAAGTAAATCAATAAAAAAAAGTCAGTCAAACTCTGCATGGATTCTTTAGATTTTCTAAATCCATAGACTTTTTAAAGTTAAAAAAAATTCAATAGATACCCAATTGAATACACACCTCTTAATTTTTGGATATTTAATTTAACGTAAATATTGTACATTTAGAAGTAAAACTTTATATTGAATGTGAAGTTCTAATTTTTACAGTATTTTTTGTTTAAAATAAATTTGAAATTAGTTGAATTGTTTAGAAACGAACAAACTAATGTATAATATTTTGAGTTTATTACAAATTAGTTTTCCTCTTACACTTAAAAAACAAATTGGTTCTCTACTTTTAGTAAAATACATCTAGGTTTAAAAATGGTCCCCGCACTCAACCCCCACCTCCTCCCCCACCCCATTTTACTGACCTCTCCCCTCTCTTCTATTCCCATTTTCATATTTCATTCTCTCTCCTTCGTCCCTCTCTCTCCCACCCAGTGGCGTCACTGCCCTCACTCTCCTACTCACACAGCGCTACCCTTCCTCTCCCACGCACGCACCGGTGTCGCCGCGCTTCCTCTCCCACTCACGCAGGGCCGCCACGCTCCCTCTCCCACTCACGCAGTGGCATCGCCCTCCCCCACTCATGCAGTGGCGCCGCGCTCCCTCTCTCACGCAGCGGCGCCGCCCCCCCTCTCTCTCCCACTCACGCAGTGGCATTGGGGATGATGCCCTCTCTCTCACAAAGGGGGCGATGATCAGATCTGAGCGAGAAAGACCACCGATCTGTAAGGTGTGGCACCGATCTGGAGAGGACGTCATTGTTCCGAGCAGAGGACGTCCATCACTCACTGTCGATGCGATCCAGACTCCAGCCACTTAAAAAATCATTGTACCAGTAAGTTCGTGTGTGATATTTGTGCAAATGGATTGTGGGAGCTTTAGTTAAGAAGGAGCTTTCTGAGTTTTGATGATATATTTTTAGAAGAAGACCTTCTGTATAATTAATTTTTCAATTGACTTGAACTTTTGATGCTCTGCTTTTTGGAGAGGTTTGTACTTTGTAGGATCGTTTGTGTGGCTGGGATTGTGGGGTAATTTTTATTTTGCTTATTGTGATTTATTGATGGATTTATTGTTGTTTCATTTTAATTGTAATTATTTGTTGGATGATAGGGAGTTTTTTTAGGAGAATGTTGGTAATCGGTTCTAATCCCGTGGATTAGTGGCTATTTTTAACAGAAATTAAGATCATCAAATAATTTCGTGTGATTGATTACCACCGTTTATAGTAAATACGATAGATCGGGATAGAAAATCGTATATATGTGTATTGATTTCGTATTTTGCTGGGAAAGTGTATTGAGTTAAGTTTTGATTAAGATGTCAAAATGTTCTCCCTAGAATAATGTAAGTAAATTATATTCAGTAAAATTAGTCTAGAATTAGCCAGTTCAAATGTTAGGGAACTGATGTACTTTTGCTAATTCCTAGAGTGTATTTAAGAGTTACTCGCAGAAGACAAGTCTACTGGAAAGAAGTCTACTGAATAAGTCACCTAAGGCACAAATGTTTTCTACGTGCATTTATGCTAAGGGAAGTACCATCAGTAGAGAACTGGAAATCTACTGATGAAGACTAACAAGCGCATTTATAGCTTAAACACATTAAAAGCTGTTAGTTATTCTGGTTGGAACAAGGCAAAAGGAATGTCAGTAAAGCTTGCAACAAATGAAGGAATAAAAAAGTTCTCTTAGTGGAGTTCCACCTTAAACCCAGACAACCTCTGTACCAAGTTAACTGAGCGGCCCAATGAGAAGCTGACACGTAGGCGTACCATACTGACAGCCGACCTCTCACAGACTGACATGCACCAAAAGTCAAGTCTTACCTTTTTCAGAGAGCTAGTAGTAGGCAAAGATTTATCAAGTCGTTTTTATGCGACATAAAGCCAAAAAGAGTCGTTTGAGCCAATCAGATACAAGAAGACTTACTTGGGAAGACTCAAACTCTAACAGGAAGATTTTCAAGAGGTCCATAAATACAGAAGGTCGTGCCCATTGTCATGCACGGGAAACATCAAAGATCTAGCATTCTTTACACTCACAAACGCACAACGAAGCACTCGAAATCACTAAAGTTTCCCAAGTGTTTCATTATTTCTAGAGAGTATTCAATACCTTCTGTAAATCATACTTAAAGCCATATCCAAAGCTTAAAACGAGATAATCCATCCTTAAGATTTTGAGCTTACCTTGTAGGATTATCTCACATCAGTTGGAACCAAACCCTACCCACAGTTAGGTTGAGAGTTAGAGTTAAGATGTGTTAGTAAGTTGATAAGTTGATATCAGTCTGAAAGCTGGTTGTTGGGAACTAGGACCTGGAATTATCCTAGGGATCAAATATCCTAAGAGAGGAGTATTTGATCAGTGCACCTTGGCACTATAACACAAGGAATTCCAAGTGAAAGGAATTCTCATATTTAATCAGGACAGTGAACGTAGGAGATTCTTCTCTGAACCACTTTATATCTTGTGCATTTACCTTTCTGTTATTTCTTAAGTGTGAGTTGTGATAAACAAGGTTTTATCAACTAAAACGAGTATTTTTTAAGGGCTCACTTTTCCGCAATTGAAAGCTAATTAGATAGCAATTCAACTGAAAGTCTTGAGCTTTCAGTGGAGCTGATATGTCAGTAAGCTTTCTAAGTAAATCATCAGTAGACTTCCTTGTCCACTGAAGGTTTATTATCTTGAGTAATCTGTTAAAGTTTTAAGAGAAATTTTTTAATTTGTAACAACAGGTGTATCCCCCCATACACCTGTATAACTCGTTTCGGGACCAACATATTTATTTTGTATGTGTGCGTTTTGTGATGTATAAGTGTGTGTAGGAAGAATTTTTGTGTATTTGAACTTATTTTTCATAAATAGAGAACAACTTATTTATACAAGCCACCAAGTAGGAGGCGGACAAGACTTTTGGACTACCAAACTTGCATGCTTGACATGTGTCCATTTGACCTAGTTTGACCCTATCTAAGCTTAACCTTAGATACAAAGTCTTTATTTGGGTTTTATCTCGTCTTCATTTTGGTCTTCAATTCGTCCTCCAATGCTTCTTGATTCTTTTGCTCATTGTTGCTCGTGTCCACCAAGGGACAATTCTCTTTATAACATTCAACCGAGGAATTTTCAGCTACATTTTTCTCATCACTTGGACTCTTTTCTTCTTCCTCATCTTGCCTCTCTTCACTCTTCTTCTTTTTTTCTACCTCTTCACCCTTAGTTTTCACTTTCTCCTCTCCATTCACTTCTTTTTCTTCTTCATTATGTTCTCCTTGAAGGGTTCTTATAATACGAATATAATCTTCTCTATCTTCTTCTTCATCCTCTTCTTATTAATCATTTTCTTCCTCTTCTTCTTCTTCTTCAATATGTATTCCTTGAAGGTATCTCACAATACGAATATAATCTTCATATTTATCTTCTTCTTCAAGTAAATTTCAAATATGGGCGTAGTCCTACTCTTCCTCTTCTCCTATTCTCTCAACCGTTTCTTCGACTTTCTCGACTACTTCTTCTTCCTTTACTTGCTCAATGCAACTCCTAACAAGGTTGTCATCCAACTCTTCCCGATCAATTCTTGATTCGGATGGAAATTCACTTTGTTCACTTTTATAATTCACACCGGAGCCAAGTTGACCAACTTTACATTGCAAATTTGCAAGATCGGGGACAATAATGGATGGTCTTGTCTCTTCTATCTTTCTTCTCCTTTCTTCGGCTTGTCGACTACACTCCTAGTAGGCCGCAAATTTCTCATTAAAAGTAGTCCAAGTTTCAAAGAGACTTGAATAAGTTTCAAGGATGCTTGAATCTTGATACTATGAAGGAAATTGTTGCCTTAGCCAATCCTAGTCGAAAGCCTCTCCATTATCGTACCCAACTTCTTCTTCTTATGGAGGAGAAGATATACCATACCATCTTGATTAAAACATGGATTTCAAGGGTCTTGATAATATTCGTCCATCTATCTAATGAAGCACACCTACACCAAATGAAGAGTATCAAATTCAAACAAAATAAAAGGAAATGCACTATCAATCATGTTCAACTAGCACTAAGTTACACTAAAACCAACTAATCCTTGGCAATGGCGCCAAAAACTTTATTGCCAATTTAGTTATGCACAAAATTAAACACCACGAAAGTGTACGTGTGTTGTCATAGTTAGGCAAGTGGCCAAGTTAAATTATCGAACCACATGACTAGTGACTAGTGTAGTCCTAATACTATGCGTCGGCGTGTAATTGTAGTGCGGATCAACGTTTTGGAAAGGGGTTTTCTCAAAATTAAAGCAACTAAACAAATTAAAACAATTAACTAAATGAAAGCAATAAATAATTTTTAGGAATTTTCTAACAATTAAAAGAGACGTGTTCGGGTGTTCACCATCATATGAGAATCAAGTACACAATCGATAAGTAATAACTATTCAAGTTTCCGATCAACTATAAAAGCAATCACTAAACATCACGTATTTACCATATTGGATAAGCCTAGGTAAACACATCAAATGAAAACATTGGATTGCTAATCTGCTCACTCATCACTCAATTTCTCAATTAAGCAACAAATGTAGGAATTATGGGGTCCTAATGAAAATACCAAACTCTCGTTGCGATACTTCAATATCCACTCAAACTTCATAAATCACTCACACCCATACTAGATCATCCACCGACCCAACTCTCGTTGCGATAAATACACAATATAAATACCAATTACAAGAGCAATCATGAAATCGAACAATCAAAACCATAATCCTAATAGATTGACCTTCAACTAGAATAAATATCACAAATCAAATCAAATACTCAATTACCCATGTAAATCCAAACACCCAAACACAAGAAAATTAACCAAGCATCATATCAAACAACTCATATAAAAGAAAGAACAATGATCCATAAACATGAAAATTAAACCAAAAGGAAATGAGATTAAAGAAAGAAGGCACCTCTATGATGAAATGAAAATTACACTCTTCAAAATACTCCGATCCTTGCTTGAAATATAAACAACTATTAATTGAAAGATTAATCTAATCTAATCTAATCTATACTGGAAATTTAAAGGAAATGCAAAAGAAAAATAAAAAGAAAATAAAAAAAATAGAAGAAAACTATTATAGGGGATTAGAGTTCTAAAACTCTCTATTGTTGTTCCTTTAAATTTGATGAATGTGGGTATTTATAGTGCTTGAGAGGAGTGGGTCGAAATTGCAAATTAATCCCTAAAAATACTGAATTTTCGAATTTTACCCCATCTGCCGAGTCAACTCGGGTTGACTCGGTCAACTCAATGCATTAAATCTTTAACTCGGCTGCAACTCACTCAACTCGGTCCAAACTCGGTTCTGACTCAACTCAAACTCAGCACGAATTCATCTCGGTTTACAGGCATTTGGCTCGCTCGAGACGAATCGCCCCAAACCGAGATAATGGCTACGACTTTGGGCTCTCGGTTAGGCAGAAATGGGCTCGGTCGAGATTTGCTCTCCCTCTTTTCTTCAATTTCCGGCGTCAAATGGGGCAGCTTCAATTCTGAGCGGCGCTCCTGCTGCAACTCCGACGAGCTCGAGTCGTTTCCGATGGCGAAGCTTGCTGCGGCGTGTTGAATTTTGGACGAAGCTTTAAGTTTCCAGCGTCACAAGCTCGTTTTCTCTTTCTTCGAATTGGAAGTAGCAGCTTCTCTCCTCAATTGAAAATGGCGTGGGGATTCAATGAGGTGGGCCCCAGCTGAAAGTATCATCCTTTTCTTTCTTAAAATAGATAAGGCTTCCAGCTGCTTTCTTTCTTCCTCTCCAGTAATTCACGTGAGGGGCAGAAGAAACAAAGAAATAAGCTTTCTTATTAAATTCCTTCATGGGCTGCTGCATTTTTCACTTGGGCCGAAAATTGTTGGAATTAAAATGAGCCCAATTCATTCTCTATTTTAACATCGCTTTATCTTTTAATTTTCTTCTCGACCCATTCTTTTGATAAACTTCACAAAATTAGAATTTAGAAGCACGTGTTTGCTTCTAAAAAATATTCATTTTCCTGCAAAATAAACACAAATGTCTTTCCCGACTATTAAGCACAAATGATCACATTAATGTAAATAAATACAAGAAATCCAATTAAATTTATTAAAAATAGTACACGAATTTCTAGCAAAAATCACACTAGTTGCATCATACGGGGGAATTACTAGTAAACACTAAGAAAAGGAATCTATTTGTAACTTCCCTAATATATTTTAGTGAAAATATACAAAAGTGTCCAAAATTTAGGGGGCACTTGATTTTTGCCCCCTATTTTACAAAAGATGTATTTTGCCCATTTTGGACCTAAATTGTCCACACTACCCTAACTCATTCATTTTCCATTTTCACAAAATAATTCTTATTTCACAAATTAACATTCTTGCATCCAAACACTCCAATTGCATCCAAACACTCCAATTGAACAAATGGAGAAAAATCTGGAAAATTAATGTAGAACCCACCGAGAAAGGCAATAACCGAAGAAAGAATTCCGGCGGCGGCGTTGGGCAAGGCTGAACAGCGAAATCATGCGCCTTGTTCGCGTTTGTGGTCCAAATCGATTCACACAACACATTATTGCTTAAATCAAGACTTTTAGAGATCAATTTCATTCATTCATATTACACCCATTCAAGAAATCAAACACCATTGTTTGGTTGGCCAAGGTATCTCCACCAAAAAAAGATGCAAGAGTGATTGAGTGTCCAATTCAATTCAATTTATGTCAATAAGGTATGGAAATTCACTCCTTTGATCATTTATTTTGTATTGTGGTGTTAATGAAACATGAATTACTAAAAAAAAATCTCAAAAAAATGCATTCATGTAAATGCCCACCAAGTGTTTGACAAAAGTCCTAAATGAAGAATATGATATGTTTGTGTGTTAAATTCACTCATTTGACAATTTATTTTGTATTGTGGTGATAAGGTATGGAATTATTCAAAGTATTTGTTAAGTGAAATTTCTTTCATGTAGATGCCCACCAAGTGTTTGACAAAAGTCCTAAATGAAAGAACATGATAAGTTAAATTCACTCATTTGACCATTTATTTTGTAGTATGGTGAGAATGAAGCATGAATTTCTCTAAATGTTCAGCTATGATGTATCTTTTGAGTGTGATGTTTTTAAATTGAAGGGAATTTGTGCTAACGAAGCTTGCCAACCGCTTGCCAACTTATTGCCAACAATTTGCCAACTGCAACAACACCTTTTGTGAAAGTTATGAATGCGTATGGTCTTATTTTCTGTGATTTTATTAGTTTATACTCTAACCCGCACCCTTTTTGTGTAGTTCCCAGATGAGTGAATGAAGATTTTTGGTGATTCATTTTAACGGAAAATGGGATGGCACTTCTTATGTGGGTGGTATTTCTCGTGGTAAAGTTATCCACGATGAACATATCAACTTCTGTGTATGCCTTCAACTTTGCCTCCTCTTCCCGTGGATGCTCCAAATGTGAACTTCACTCCCGGGGTACTCAAGATAGACGATATATTTGTTAGCAAAGAAGAGATGTGTACTTCTATTTTCATGTTTGTTAGCAAAAGATAGACGACATATTTATTAGCAAAAAAGAGATGTGTACTCAAGATATTTCTATTCCAAAAGTAGGGCAACTTAGGTTGGTTTGCATCCTCATTTGGTCCACATTGTCAGTTTATCGTGCAGTAGATCTAGTTTGTTTTAGGTAAGTTATTGTGTATGATGTTGCATGTTTATTTCAATTCAATTAAGCAATCCTTTAAGTTTGCCATTTATTGTCGTTTTGAGCCTCAATTGATACTATAAATATGGTTGTACACATTTTACTCTGCGTGGCTAACACTTGACCCCGTATGATTATTTACCATGTTGGAAAATGAGTTGGCATAGGGTTGACACAAGTGTTGGCATAGGATTAAAATAAATAGTTGACACACCAATGATTGTTTTATTCTTTCACCAAGCCATTTAACAATAAATTAATAAAATAAAAAGATCAAACAACCATCAATATTCAAAATTGCAAAAAATTAGTGTAAAAAACAAAGTCGACTATTAGTTTATCGTCTCACATATCGAGTGAAAGTTGAATATTTAGTGGTTGTCATCCTATGTGTTTCCATATACATCTTTTCGGGATAATAAGCAAAAAAACAAGTATATAAATCACTTTGTACTTCAACGTTCAAACTCGTAAATTGTTAAAATAAGCCGGCAAAAGAAACATAATTTGTTAAAATTAGTACATTGAGAAAATAACCTATATAGGGCTTCAAACATTAGTATAAAGAGCATGACATATTCTTTATTAATCATGTGGAAATCTCAAAGCTCACTGATCCTACTCTAATATTTTCTTTCCAACATAATAGTGCTGTGAGAGTTGACAAATAGTTGGCATTGAGTTGAATATAGTTGGCAAAAAATTGTGAACCATATATGAATGTACTAATATAAAGTTATTGAACATTATATCAAGCCCTAACTATTGTGGTTAATATGAGATGACATTTATTGCAAAAATACATGACCAAGGAAATGAATTAGCAGATCAAATTATTATGCTCTTTCATTCAGGAATTTTGTCAAACACTTGGTGGGCATTACATGAATGAATTTTTTTCAGAATTTTTTTGAGTGATTCATGTATCATTAACACCATAGTACAAGATAAACAATCAAAAGAGTGAATTTCCATACCATATAGACATAAATTGAATGACATGAACTGTAATCTTACTCCCTTCGACAAAAAATCGGTCTTGGACTGCTACACTATTCCACACGAATTTTCCTCCTACTCCCGTGACTAAATTGGCCGAAGCTATGGAGGAACAACGGAGGCTCGCCGCGAATTTTGAAAGAACCCGTTTGAATTTGGGAAGAAACCGTACAAAATGGAAGAAATTGCGAAGAAACAGGTAGGATTTGGGAAGAACCTGTCACTGGTTCTTCAATTTCAACATTTTCGTTTTTTTTTTTTTTTTTCTTTTCAGAATTTTTAATTTTTGGGTTGGTTGTTGTTTGGATGCAAGGTAATCCTAATATTAGAAGAAGAAAAAAAAAACTGAAATGAAAAATGAATGAGTAAGAGTAGTGTGGACAATTTAGGTCCAAAATGGGCAAAATACATCTTTTGTAAAAAAGGGGGCAAAAATCAAGTGCCCCCTTAAATTTTGGGCATTTTTGTTTGTCTCCCTATTTTTTATCTTTGAAACCGAGGATGAAGATTTATGATTAGCTTCTTAGAGAGACTAGAAATTTTTAAATTTTTAAGTTAGGAGTATAATTAGTGCACAATTTTTTTAATGAAGACAAATTTTAGGGTGCATTTAAGTGCACAACATGCACTTGGATTTTAGATCTAATTTCAAATTCAATTGAATATTTGACCCATACACATTTAAACCGGGTCTTCTTCTTCGCCCATTTCGCACTTCCTCATCCCTTTCTTTTCCTCTTGCAACCATCGCCCATTTCGCACTTCTTCTTCTCTCTCTTTTTTCTCTTGTAACCGTGTTCATCTCAATTGAAAAGAGGCCTACTGATTTGTTTGAACTCAAAGTCGTGCACTTCAAAAGTTGCCCATATTGACATCAACATCATCCGGTAAAGCTAGTTTGGGATTTCAAGAATTTCAAGTGGGGTGGAATTAAGAGATATCCAGAACAGGCAAAGCCGCCGCCACAGCCCACCATAATCTCCGTTGTTGACATTGCAAAGCCACTTTGATGAGGCGGTTAGTGGAGGGACAAACGGCGCCTTCAGAAGATAATTCGGAAATGGGTTTACATAATTTGAAATGGTTATTGCATGCCGATTACTGGTTAATTAACTTATCATTGTTTAGAATATTGTTAGATTATTGGTTTAGGTGTATTGTTAATTATTTTGGAGGTATTGTTGATTATAACTTGAAATATTGGTGATTAAGTCTCGGGTATTGGTGAATAATATTTTAGGAATATAACTTGGGGTATTGGTGATATAATTTGGGGTATTGGTGATTATAACTTAGGGTATTGGTGATATAACTTGGGGTATTGATACGAAGCGCGTGCGATCCATTTACGACCCGGTTTGTTGCCAGACCCGCAAATTTTGTATGGGCAATTATCAGACCCGCGAAAAGTTAAAATTAATTTCAAATTGTGATCAAATTCAAAATGAATAGTATGTACTTGTATGCATCCTTGATAAAAAATGAAATTACAAAATAGATGTCCCGATTTTGATCGAGCGGAAAAAAGTATCATTTTCATTCATAGTAACCGAATGAAGATATAATTTATTAGGGAAGGGGGATAGAGCAGTTGTGTTGCGAGAATAAATTAAAGGTGTTGGTGGGTGTATGATAATTTAACGAGAATGAATATTTTACTTATTTATATTTTTAACAAAAGTATTTTAAAATATCCAAACTAACATATATAAAAGAAGAAGAATCTCAAGTGAGCATAGTTATTAATTATTCTTTTTTTCATTAATAAATGTCATTTAGATTCTAAATTTTGTTCGGAATTATTTTTATGTTTACCTATTTTCACCTCTTTTATTCGTTTTTAGGTTGATCATAACACAAAATTTCGAGATAACTAGTTTTGACATGAATGACAAAAAACATACAAATTCGTGAAACTTTAACAACATTCAACAAAAGGTTGATAGTACCAAGAATATATGGCCTTCTTTGTTACTACATTCAACAAATATATGGCCTTCTAATTCGTGCTTTGAATTAGGGAAAGGGGATAGAGAGTAGTCAAGTTTCGGTAGGTTGCGAGAATAATGATGTTGGTGGGTCTATGATAAATTGATAATCAAATGAGAATGCAAATTTTCATTATTTTTGTTTCAATACCATCTAAAATAAAAATAATAAGGAAAAGACAAAAGTATAGAGTAAAAATAATTCATATATAAAACATTGAAGGTTATTAGTTGTTTTTACTAAAGTTTATTAGTTATTTTTATTGAAGGGTATTAGTTATTTTTACTGAAGAATATGTGACAGTTGATTTGTAAATTCTTCAATAGTAATGTGAATGAGGATAAATATAGGGTGATATTGATTATAGTGGTTAATGGGAACAAAAGATTATTCATGACACTATTTTCTCTCCTAAATAAGGTAATCACTACCCCATTTTATTACATTTCTATCTTATTATAATTATCTTCCTCAATCATTACAAATGCCACGACCAACTACCTCTCCTTTTGCCCATTTTTTCCATAACTAGAGCATAAAACTAAGGATGTAACATCATGAAGACAATCAATCATCCAACATATCCAAGGGTGGAGATGGAAAATGATTTTCATTCTCATTCTCATTGAAGAATTTGAAACAAGCGTCTCTTAAAACTCTTTAGTGAAAATAATTAATACCCTTCACTTATTCATATATGAACCAATTGTACCCTATACATACTCTAAGTAAAATGTCAATAAACATATTTATCAATTATTCCCTTTTTGTTTTTTTAATAAATATCATTTTAAATTCTAAATTTAATTACATATTATTTGTTATTTTAGTTCTTTGCACTCTTTTTTTTTCCAATTTACCCCATCAAAAAAAATCTCTAATAATTTTTTAATTAAGATTTTTTTTCACTATTAATTCTTCATATCTCTTCTGTTGTTACCCGATCTAATTCCTATTGAAAGGTTAGCATAGTAAATGTGGTTTGGGATTGGATAAAACAAAGAAAGACTCGGTAGTTAAGAACAATAAATGCCCTTAACCTTCAAGTCAATGATGAACACTTTAAAGCTTAAAAAAGAGCAAATGCAACGAGACTTGCTAAGTTTTTTTTTGGACTTAGTTTTAATGTGTGTTGTGTTTATTAATAAACTCATGAGACCCTATTGATGTTGCCTTAGTATCTTTGGAAAACCATGCATTTAATGTATGAATATTTCTCTCTAATGGGGACTTTTGTCATTTTCGGCAGATTTGGCCAGTTCTGAGCCACTAGCATCTTGTCAAATGTGCATTGGCAGAGGATTCTCTGTCCTAGGGGGATTTGTTTCCTAAACTAGGTGTATCTTAGCCAATTGGATTTGAGATCCACCTCCTTTTGGGACTGATCTCCATCGATTGTACGACTGATTGGGATCTCCTCACTGGGTGAGGTCGCATCTTTCTCTGCTCGATGTGACTATATTGTTCATCCAGGGCTGCGAGACTCTCAGGTTAGCTCACATGTATTGTTCATAGCTCGTCAGGTTCCTCGCCGCACAAGTTAGCTCTGGGAGGTCCCTTATTGTACCCGGTCTCCTGGCACGTCGCTATCGTTGCTTGCGTGTGGTCCATAGTCCTCGCCATACTTGGTATAAATAGTGCCACAACATCTCCTACCATATTATAAATTATTCTTTCCTAATCCTAAGTTTCTTTATTTTTTTGTCCGAATTACTAAAAATTTACGTTTCATTTTTTTATTTTATAAATCACTAAAATGAATATGTGTATAATGTGAAATTTGTTCAAACATAAACTACTTTGCAATATTTTTTAGTATAACAACTCATATTCTTTAGTGTAAACAACTTATACCTTTTAGTGAAACAACTCATACGCTTCATATCTCTCAACTCATACTCTTTAGTGTAAAGTGTAAACAACTAATTTTTTTTACTAAAAACAACTAACACCCTTTAATGAAATAACGCATACCTTTCAAAGTGGTTCATATTATTGGGTTTTAAAGGCACGTAAACACGTAATACATGCACAGTGGAATAATATAGTTCACTAACAACGAACAATTAATCGAATAATAATTTACAAGAATAATTAAATAGAATTCTTACAGAGTTTCGTACGCGGAATCCTCCACTATGACATCCACGCAATAACTTTTTATCAACCCGCACCGACTTGCCAGAGTTGAATCTCGAGATGAACTTGCTAGGAAAATTCGAGCTAGAGATTTTATGGAGAAATTATATTTCTTGTGTGTATTTAAGAATTCCCACATAACTCATATTTATAAGGATAGTCTTGGTTTAATTCCTAAGCAAGATAACAGGCCTAGCCCGTTAAATATAATCTCTACGGATTATATTTCCTTATAGCTATTTTCCTACGGATATTATCTTGACTATATAATATTCTGTATAATAATATTCCAAATATTATTATTGGAAATTCATATCTAATTAAATCTAATTTAATTAAATATTAATAATTATTATTATATTCTCCATAAATTAAATATTATATCTAATATAATATTTAAACAACCAACTATAATTGGTGAATTATCATTGCTTGTTGTGTGACCCATAGACCCTCTTATATCAAGCGATTAGTCAAATTAACGCGGTCTTAATTGAACCCTAGACAATAAATCAGACATTCTTAATATGCGAGGTATACTACGAGGAAATCTGCAACTACCTGTAATAATGTATGCTATTGTGATATCTTCCTTTCATTTGCGAATACCCGATTAAGCATTGAACATGATGAAGTGTCTATTCAAATAATTTAATCATATTATCTCGAATCACTAATTGATCATTCGTGTCACACTTGGCCACAAAATCCAAGTTGGCGTGTAATGGCCGATGTCTTAGATCCAATTATGATGAGAAGACGAGTATTCTCTCTAAATCCACATTCGATGAATGAATCCTTTTCTTGGCTCAACTACCACGCACATATACTTCATGAGGAACCCAATCCATGCCATATCTACCCTTGGAGGGTGCAAACATCGGTCATGGTCAAAGTTCATCACTCCGCATATGTCGTGCGTATTGACCTCAAGTCAGAGGAGTGTCACACCTCTCCCACTAACCGAGACACCCGTAGACACATTATGTGGAATTACATCAAACGGTTTCTCGGATGGGTATGTCAATACCCTCTATGGTATTTGTGCATCCATTATGAGATATACCTAGTATCTCGTAGTAAGTGAGATCTTACTACACTCTCTCATAGAGTATAATGCAGATTGCACACCAATCTCAATTGCATCATCAATATCTCATTCTTGATGATCTTTGATGGAGCTATTTGAGAATCATACTTAAGTCATCTGAGTTCTCTCTCACTCAATGACAGTATTGATTCATGGGAACAAAAATATGAATAAATGCAAACAATCAAACATAATATTCAGATAACTGTAATGTCATATACTTAATTTTAAATCAATCAATAATATTAAACCAAAACTGAATATCATCTTAGTATTATGTCCTCACAAAGGATTGTCTCTAGGACACTAACACTAACACATATATGAACCAAATTAACTTTATACTTAGTCCAATAAAATAACATATATTGACAAACAAAGTTATTATTGCAAATAACCTGACCCATTGAAATTTATTGTAAATATATTATAATTATGGATATTACTTGGAGGACAAGATACATGATAAGTCGAGAGGTCTAATGGGCTTTTCAGGTTACATCAATATTACTAGTATAAATATATCATTGATTATTATATTTTAAACACAACAGAGAATACACAAATTATATAGTGAAACCCTCCTGGCGTGGTACGCCTCCAAATGTAGTCATTCATGACGAACTGGGTAAATAAATTTGTATTTCCGTCCTCTTTATTTTATAACACGTCATCAGCACAAATGTTCTAATAATTAAGTTTCACTCCAGTTTTCCGCAAAAACATACACATATTGATGAGATTAAGAGAACCGACACCCCAATTCAAATACCAAGGGTTAATTCAGTTGCTCCACAAAGGGCTTTTGAAAGTGGGCTCAATTACTGTAACACGATTTGTTGGTCCCGCACAAGTTTGAGTGATACGTGTAGGGGGGGGGGGGGAATACACGTATACTAATTTTTAACTTTCTTTTCGAAGTTGAGTCCCCTTAACTCAGAGTAGTGATAGGCACTGAAAAGATAATGCAACTATTAACTGCTCTGAAGTAAGCCAGTTGGCTAACTATCTTTTTATGCCTTGTGCGGAAATGTGTGAACCCTGGAAGTTTATAGACTTGTTTTAATATTTTCTGAAAATTGAATGTTCCTTTTTAAGAAGCCGTGGTTAGAAGGGCAGTTCAATGAGTTCAGGTCAGACTGATTTATTCAGTACTGATAAAGTATGCAATGAATGAATAAAGATAAGCAATGAAAAGCAATATATCAAAGCAGTAAAGAACTCAGAGCGTTAACGTGGTTCAGAGACTCAAGCTCCTATGTCCACGTTCCTGATTCAACGGGAGAATCCACTAAAGGATTGACTTGTTTTTAACGTGCCAAGGTGCACAATGACCAGCTCACTGATCCCTAGAATGCGAGTTCTAGTCCTCTTCATTCTAACCAACTTTCTAACCTTAACCAACAAACCTAACACTTAGGGTTTTGGTTTCAGTTTGGATTCCAACTATTTGTGATAATCCTTACAAGGCAAACATATGCTAAGGATTGGATTATCACTCTAAGCTTAAGATATATATGATACGCTCAGTGGAATACATAATAAACTCTAGACTTATAAGAAACACTTGGGAAATTAAAGGGGTTTCGAGTGCTTCTTTGAATGCTTGAATGCTTGTGAGTCATGAGTAATTTCTGTCTTTGAAATTTCCTGTAACCTTGTTTGGGTCAAGGTCTTCTGTATTTATAGGTGGGTTTGAAAACTATTCGTTGGAGAGTAAGCATTCTAGACACCTTCTTGTAGGATACTTCAACGGACATAATCTTCATGCCGCAGCCGTCCTTGCATGGATTTGGTAAGTGCAATAAATGTTTGCCCGTTGAAAACTGTAGGGATGTCAGGTTCAAGTCAGTGTCCGTACATGACTTGTCTTCTTCTCGTTGGTCCACGTCAGCGGGTAGGTAAGAATGTCAGAACTCATTCTTCAGTTCAGTCTTGTCTTTTATGAGTTCAGGTTTGTCCTCATCTACGTATGTGATCCAGCGCTGACATTCCTTTTGCTTGCTTGGATCCTACTCCAAGTCTTTTCCCAAATCACTCAGTGTAGTCCTGTTCCCTTCAGTCTAAGTGAGGAATGATCTCAGGATCATGCTCTTTGTCCTGACACTTATTTAGCCAACTTAGAAAGACTGCCATAAGTTCAGTGATGGTGCTCTCGTGTTCTCTAGGCTTCAATCTTGATTGTTATCAATGAGTTCTCCTCTCACTGAGTACCCGTGAATATAAAATACTCTAACAGTTCTAATCTATCAAGACTAGCCTGACTATTACAACACTTAGGCAAATCATCTTTTTAGGGTATTTGGGATCAACTCAAAACTTACATTGTCCCAACAAATTTCCCCTTTTGATGATGCCAAAATACTGAAAAGGTCCACAAAACACTTAGTAGAAATAAATCCTATCTATAAGATAAAACTTCAGTGTTAGAGCAGTTATTGATAAAGTACGGAATTTAAATGAACAACCAAAAAGACAATGAGTTTTTGTCCATGGGCAAATGTAATATATACCATTGATAATATGAAAGGGAGTACAATGGCCCTATCTATTATAACAAAATTTAGGGTACGATTAGATTCTACGCAGTTCAGGTTTGAGCCCATATCCATTATAGACTCTATCCTTTAGCTCGTCAATTCTGTCCAACTGATTAATGTACCCCTCAGCCTTGGCTATCTTTAGCACCTCTTTCATGATTGTCGTTGAGTTATACATAGTTGAGCCAGGAATGTATGGGGGAGTACGAGTGATAAGTTCAGGGGCCTTCACTTGAACTTTAGCTTTGCCAGCCTCATCCATGATGAGCTTGAACAATTCAGGGTAGTTGTCCACCATGAAGTCAGTGAAGTGAGCCTCGATTTCTTCAGTGTCGCCCCACTTCTTGACTACATACCAGAGCCTGATAAACTCGTTTTGAGCATCCACCCAAAATTCCTTCAACTCCTCAGATATGAAAGTGTCAATGAGGACTGGCTCAGTGCTCGACTCAGTTGGGACTTAGGTCTTCTTCGCCCTTGGTGTAGCTGCCTTTCTGTACTTCCTTGGCTCAGGCTTCTCCTTCTTTCTCCTCAGTAAGCTAAAAATTCCATCATCCAATTCTTTTTGTTGAAGTTTATTGATGAAAATTAGCTTCTCAACCTTCTTCTCCAGTATGCCCTACTTTTATTTTTAAGCAATAACAGCCCTGCGCTGAGCTTCAGTTTGTTCAGGTGCGACTCCCCATGCCTCTGAGAAAAGATTTGCTACTTGATCATCATCATAAGTAATGGGATTCTTTCTTGTTTCAATGGGTGAGTGCATTAAAGCTTCTGGAATAGGAGGGAGTTGAGGAAGAGTTGATGGTTCATTAGCCTGTGCCGCTAACCTGGTTAACTTTTGCGGAGTGGACTGGATCAGTGCAGTGCCAGTTGCCTCAGATGCCTCAAAGTTGGATCTTTTCCTCTTCACAACCTTTTCCCCCATTTTGGCATCATCCTTGACAAGAGGTAGAGTTCTTGGAACTGAATCTTTCAAGAATTCATTTTGGTTGTTGAGGACGAAAGCAGCGAGTGATTGAAATTCCTTGCTCTTTCATCAGGTCAACTCCAGTCTCAATTCCAGAACCAGTTAAGTCAACTGAGACAGGCTTGAGCTTAGCTTCTTGTCAAAGACTTCCATTGAATTCTTCAAGCACTGTTCAGTTTCAGCCAGCCTTGAAGACATCTTCTTTGACTCTAAAGAGATCTTCTCTGTTTGATCAGTGATGGCCTTGGTGAAGAGCTCAGTAGACTTCTCAGTTAGCGTCTCCACTGCCTTCAGGATCAGTTCTTCGTTGTGCTGCTTCATTTGAGTCAGAGCCCCTTGGATGAGCTTCTTTGTTTTCTTCCTCTTTGTCTTGACTGAAGTAACTGTGACCTTCATTGCCTTCTCTAGATGTTTGAGTTTGTTGTTGGCAACAGTCTTGAGTGCAGACTTCATCCACCGGATTTGCTTTCGAATTGCCTTGTCCTTATTGGTTTGCTCAGACTCAAGCATTTGCAGCTTGTTCTCCAACAGGGCAAGGTTCTCTGTTGTCTTTTCTTGCTTCACAGTAATGATATCAGTGAAGTTCCCTTGGCGGACATTAATGAGCACAACGTCATCTTCTCCATCATCTTCAATAAGTGGTTGTTTTCCCTTTTCAGCCCCCGCCTGCTCAGTTTCCTCTTCAAGATGCACTAAGGGCAGTTTTGGAGAGATCTCAGCCGCCTGCTCCTCAGGCTCAGCTGAGACTACTCGAACTTCAGGGACTAGCCCTTCAGAACTAGGAGTCTCCTTGAATGCCTCAACAACTTCCTCATGTATCTCAGGGCAGGGAATTCCTTCATCGACAGTTGTCTCATTGGCGGATGAACCAACCTTGTTGGTCTCATTAACTGCTCCATCTTTAGACGCAGTTTCCTTCGCACCTTCCCCTTGAGCACTAGGCTTAGAGTCCATCTCGTCCAACTCCTTCGCAGTCTCCTCCACCATCTTTTCATTTGCCTTTCCTCCATGGCCTCCATTACCACCATCATTATCATCATCATCCCTGTCATCCTTCTTCTCAGGAGTATCAAGAAACCTCCCTTCCTTCGCGATCTTCAACCTCCCAACAAGAGCCTTCAGGGCCTCGATATCAAGTATTTCTAACCAACTGGTTATGTTGAAGTACGAGCATATCGAGCCTCCTCTTTGACTTAGAAGTCCCAGCCACGAGCCTCAACCATCATTCTTTGATCCTGCATGTTGGCTTGTTTGTACTCCAGCCAAACTTTAAGATTAGTCACATGATTACACAAGGTTGGGTATTGCTCTAGGCCAGGGAAACACTTATCCACCCAATCTAAATCCCTCACTCTGATCATATATTCAACAAGAGCCAGGGAGACATCTTCATCGTCCTTCTCCTCAGGGTCATCAACGAGGTATTCAGGTTGATTGGGTTCTTTGGGGTCAGTGGGTTGGGATAAGGTAGATTCTTTTGGATTAGTGGATGTAACTAGAAAGTGTGATGGAGATGGAATGGATGGTTCAGTGTGGATGTCAGTGGGGTTGGGATTGTTTGGCTCTGACTGAGGTTGTTCAGTGGGCAATGGGTCATTTGGTTCAGTGGGAAGTGAAGTGGGTTCAGTGGGGTTTTGGGTAGGCTCAGGTTGAAGTAGGAAAGCCGTGTTGATGACTTCCCGTACTTGGGTCAAATCAGAGTCCTCCACCTCAGGTTCCTCCCCAACCACCCTCTTCAATCCCTTCTTCAGCCTTCTCATCGTCCTTGGCTTTACCACCAACACACCTCCTTCCATGACCTCATCGTCAGTCTCCGCAGCCTCAAGACTGGCCTGCTTGGAGACTTTCTCAATCACCTTCTTCTCAGCAGTGGCCTTTTGCTTCAGCACCACTTTCAGCTTGCTAGCTTTCTCCTCAACCTTCCGCTTCTCCCATTCCTTCTCCTTCTCACGCTCAGCTAGCGTCGCTTCAATCTTCTCCTGACCTCAGAGAATGAGGTTATCCACATCCTCGAGAAGACTTCTCTTCTCAGGCTTCTTGATCTGAGTCTCAGCCTTCTTCTTTTAACCTTTAGGAGGTGCATTTAGGTCAGCGATCCCCAAGATTGGAAGGTGACAACCTCAGAAGAGAACATGACCTTCTTTGCAGACAAGTCATCCTCCCAATCAAATGAACACCAGGACAAGCATGAGATATCAGCATGGATAGCCTGGTCCCAAAGTGAAGGGCTCCTGAGATAGAGATGTCATTCTTATTCTCATCTCTACTCATCTTCTCCACAGCCACTGAGGCAAGCTGGTCCAGGAAGTTCTGCTCTCAGTTTGCCTCCACTTGACCAACCATAGCAGCCATTATCTTGAGTTTGTCCTTGCTAAGTTGTTCATGGGAACCAACGTTCCCCATGATGATCTTGTTGACTATATTCACATGCGCCCTGAACTCTGGCTTAAGGGTATCCTTGTGCATACGGGCTATGAACTCTGAAGAGCCTGACTTGGTGAATCTCTCCATTAACTCCCTTCTTGATTTTCCTTGTACGTTTTGGGGTTGATACCGAAGCAGGGTAACCCAAACACCTCCTTGATTGCCTTCCCCAGGTCAATCTCCTTAACCTCTTCCTCGAACACATCGTTCCCCTCTTCGTCCTTACCCTTGGGCACTTGCACCGTCACCATGGTAAAAAGTTCACCTCCCTTCTTGAACATCTTTATGTAAGTTTCCAAAACTGCATTCAGAAGCAAAATAGATGGCCTCTTGGTAAACTAATTCTTGAGCCCGGTCTTTGATATCCAGTCCAGAACGAGCTTGATCTCCTTCCCCTTCAAGCACCGACCTTCCATAGAGATGATCTGTTCAATATGAACAAGCTTGTTCTGGACTACGGATTCGTAGTCTACAACAGTCCAAGAGTTGCTTGAGGTAGCCATTTGGTTTTGGAAAGTTAGAGAAATTTACAAAGAAAGCTTTGAGCGAGAGAAAACTTAGTGAGCAAGTGTGTATTTGTGTAAGAGTAAATTTCACAAATGGCTAAACAATTGATGCTAATCAAACAGTTACTCTGACGTGTGGTTGAGATTAATCCTGAATTTGAAAAGTTTTAAAATGAGAGGCCAGGATTAATTCAACGAAATTCTCTTTGATCACGTCAGTCACATTCCGTAGAATACAGACACGTATATGATAAAGTAACTGTACACATTAAATGCTCCGATGCGCATGGATTTAAATATCAAAAGTCGAGCATTAAATGATAATGGTCAGCGTATAATGCGATTCTCAGGATGAAAAATTCAGTGAGACTGTTCAAATTCAAAGAGTCGGGATTAGAAATTACATACTAGTGAGGGCAACATTGTAGTACCTATTGGAGTTATACGTGAAAGTATTTTTTTTACTTTGTATAACTCATGTATTAAACACTTTGATTTATCAGAATAATTTTTTTATCACATTTGCTTTGAATATGAATGAATGTTAAATATTTATTGCAACCCGTTCAATATATATAGTATGTGTTACATTGTAGTTAATGTGGTGATACCGGATCATGGAAGATCACATTAACGGTCTCCTTGTAACTAAACGTACAAATTCACAACCTAGGTGAAATTGAACAATCCGCCGTGAAAGGTCGATGTGTATATCTCAAATTGGCCTGTCTTGACCAAGAGATTATTCTAGGTATATTTAGTATGTGTTGAAGAGGACCTACATCGAGGATAAATTCTTCTGTTCTTAAATGTGAAGAATTAGACCTCAGTGGTTATTGATTTCTTAATCTTTGTCACTTAAATAGGACCGTGTGTGGTTATTAGTTATTGTTTTGATTCATGTTGGGTGAGAACCATCGTGACTTTGAACCTTGTGTTTTGGGAAATAATATTAATCATACAACAGTTGCTAAGGTTTAATACGGAGAAATGCGTGTGAGTACAGCTTGTGTGATTTGTCCCCTTGGTGGGCTCAGAAGTATTATCGTACCAAATCTTGCAAGTGAAGAATTAATTTCTTCGGTATGGATAATAATGTTGAGTTGTCTTTACTCCAAGGTAAAAGATATTAATTAATTTTGAGCTATTCAGAAGCTCAATTAATTAATATTTTAGGAGTCAAATAGGTTTTTTTTTTGGGATAGAGGGACTTGAACCCTCACAATTTTTAAAGACTAGAGAATCTTAAACACGGGAAATAATAATCGGGAGCCCATATTATCGGAATATCGATTAAGATGGATAGTGCAATATTAATTTATTAGTGGTAAAATTAATATTAATGGGCTGAATAATATTGTGGCTCAATATTGAAATTCAGAAGTTCATTGGAGGTCCAATATTAATTCTCCTAAAGGCCCCTCAAGTAGCCCATTTAGTAGCCCAATAATACTTGTTTTTAACGTGCCAAGGTGCACCTGGATCAATACAACAATGATCTTGCTTACTTCCTTCCTAACTCACTAAAAAACTTCAACCAACAAACCAGGCAAAGAGGGTTTTGGTTTCAGTTTGAGTTTCTCCAACTAGGTGAGGTTTTTGTTGGGAATATAGGGGTGCCCGGAATCTATTCGGGATGAAATTTAAATACGAATTTAAATACAATTATTACTAGCATGAATTAATCCTAATTAATTCAAATAATAATTCCAACAACTAATTTATCATCATGCATGTTGAATTAATTCACATAAAATCTAGGCGGAATAAACAAGAATTTATGTGACTTACGTACCTCTTGTAGACTTGGCCTTTGAATAAACGGGACTATCACTATCTCGCTTTATCAACCCAAAAGCCTTCTCAAGTATTCCCTTTCACCTTGTTCGGTCACCGGTGGGAGATGCTATCGAACAATTTAAATAACTAAGGAAAAAGAAAAATATCTATGCTCTTGATTTTTCCAACACATGGAATTATGTACTTGGGGATGAAATAATCACCCCCTATTTATAATGGGTAGTGGCAAAAAATTGTATGGAATATGGGCCTTGAGAAAATCTTTTCTTAGACTATATGAAATCTTGAATATATCTCATATATTCTTTTCTCCATAATAAAATATTCCACAAAAATCTCACTCACCTATTATTCTTGCAAATTTCGAAAATTATAGAGGAAATCCAAAGATTTGGATCTTCTTGAATATATGAGATATTCTTGTATTTCAAAAATACATATCTTCCATAATATCTTTCCAAGAAAATCAACAAAATCTTTTCTCCCCTAAATAGGCCATATTTTCGAAAATTTAAATAAAAAATCAGCATGATATTATCTTTTTATTTTAATCACCTTATCATTATTAAGCTACTTAATGGGCTACTTGAGGGGCCTTTAAGGAGAATTAAGATTGGACCTCCTAATGGACTTCTGAATTTCAATATTGAGCCCCAATATAATTCAGCCCGTTAATATTAATTATTACCACTAATAAATTAATATTGCACTATCCATCTTAATCCATATTACGATAATATGGGCTCCCGGTTATTATTTCCCGCGTTTAAGATTATCAAGTCCATTAATTAATCAAGCTTCTGAATAGCTCTAAATTAATTAATATATTTCACCTTGGAGTAAAGACAGCTCAACATTATTATCCGTACCGAAGAAACTGATTCTTCACTTGCAAGATTTGGTACGATAAAACTTCTGAGCCCACCAAGGGGACTAATCACACAAGCCGTACTCGCACGCGTTTCTCCGTATTAAATCTTAGCAACCGTCGTATGATTAATATTACTGCCCAAGACACAAAGTTCGAAGTCACAATAATTCTCACCAACATGAATCAAAGCAGTAACCATTAAGCACACACGGTCCTATTTAAGTGACGGAGATTAAGAAATCAACAACCACTGAGGTCTAATTCTTCACCTTTCAGAACAGAAGAATTTATCCTCGCTGTAGGTCCTCTTCAACACATACTAAATGTGCTAGTGCAATCTCTTAGTCAAGACAGACCAATCTGAGCCTTACACATCGACCTTTCACGGCGGATTGTTCAATTCCACCTAGGTCGTGAAAATGTACGTTTAGTTACAAGTAAACTGTTAATGTTGTCTTCCGTGATGGGGTATCACCACATTAACTACAATGTAACATGTACTATATATTGAACGGTTTGCAATAGAAATTCAACATTCAATCATAACTAAAGCAAACGTGATAAAAGAATTATTCTCATAAAACGAGTGTTTGATACACGAGTTATACAAAGTAAAAGCATACTTTCACGTATAACTCCAACAATCTCCCACTTATACTTAAAGTCTGCTTTTAGTATACATCACGCATGTCTTAGTGTAGTAGCTCTACGTGACATCTCATGTCAACCTACACTAACCTAATAATTCCTCCCACTTATACTTAAAGCAGATTGGCAATAGTCTTGACTCCCATTCCATCCACATGTCTCTCGAATGTACTCTGAGGCAGACCCTTTGTGAATGGATCAGCTAGGTTGTCACCCGACGCTATCTTTGCCACCTCTATATCTCCTCTCTTAACGATTTCTCGTATAAGATGGTATTTTCTTTCTATGTGTTTGTTGGCCTTGTGGGCTTTCGGTTCCTTTGAATTTGCAACTGCTCCGGCATTGTCACAAAAGACAGTTATCTTGTCGGGCAAATTCGAAACAACGTCCAAGTCCACTAAGAAGTACTTGAGCCAAACCGCTTCTTTCGCTGCTTCACAAGCAGTTACTTATTCGGCTTTCATGGTCGAATCGGCGATGCATTTCTGCAAATCGCTTCTCCATGTCATGGCTCCTTCTCCCATGCAAAACACACTACCCGAGGTAGTTATTTTGGAATCTATGTCTGATTGGAAATTTGAGTCCGTGTATCCCATGGGAATTAGATTGTCTGATTGTTAAATCAACATTCCATACCAAGTTCTTTTCAGAAACTAAAGAACGCATTTAATTGCAATCTAATGTGCTTTCCCGGGGTTACTTTGATATCTTGCCATCATGCCCACGGCAAAGCAGATATCCGATCTCGTACACAATATTGCATACATAAGACTTCCTACGTCCGAAATGTACGGAACGTCTTTCATGTCATCTATCTCCACTTGCGTCCTAGGGCATATTTCTTTAGATAGATGGATTCCGTGCCTAAAAGGTACAAAACCTTTCTTGGAATCTTGCACGCTGAAATGCTTCAAAACAGTGGCTTTGTATGAAACTTGCGATAAGCCTAACATCCTCCTCTTGCGATCTCGAGTGAACTTGATCCCAAGGATGTGACCGGCTTTCCCTAAGTCCTTCATATCAAACTGATTTGACAGCAATACCCTTACGTCTGACAATACCTTTACATTGTTTCCAATGAGCCGAATATCGTCTACGTATAATACTAAGAATACCACCGCAGTTTTGTTACACCTTTTATACACACAACTTTCGAACTTGTTTTGATCACAAACCCATAAGACTTAATTACTTGATTAAAACACTGGTTCCAAGTACGCGATGCTTGCTTAAGTCCATAAATGGATCTCTTAAGCTAGCATACGAGGTGCTCTTGGCCTTTTTCAACGAAACCTTTGGGCTGTTGCATATAGATCCCATCAAGACTTCCGTTAAAGAAAGCTGTCTTGACATCCATTTGCCAGATCTCGTAATCTAAGTGCACAACGATCGACAAGAGAATACAGATGGACTTAAGCATAGCTACAGGCCACAGGCCACAAGCCTTGCTTTGAAGGTCTCTACCCTTCCGTCCGTTCCTCTTTTTCTCTTGTACACCCACTTGCATCCAATGGGCTCTACCCCACTAGGTGGATCAACCAACTCCCACACTTGATTATAATCCATCGAACCCATCTCGGTTTCCATTGCTGTTTGCCACGACTCCGCGTCTTTGTCTTGGATTGGCTCGTCGTATATCCATGGGTCTGATTCATCATCGGGAATTAAATCCGAAGATTCTCCTATTCCCATGAATCTCTTGGGTTGCCTAGCAATCCTCCCACTGCGACGGGGTTCCGGTTGTGAAGGTGTGACGTGTGGTATATCATCTTGTATACTTGGTATATGAGTTTGCCCTCTTAACTTGTCTAAGGTAATCTCACTTCTGGGCTTTCTTTTGTTCATATAGTCTTCCTCCAAGAATTTAAAGTGTGAACTAATCACGGTCTTTTGATCCTTGGGACTATAGAACATACTCCCTTTCGTTCCCGCAGGGTATCCTATAAACAGCCTTAATTCCGAACGTGGATCCAACTTACCGGCTTCTTCGTCTAGCACGTATGCCGGACAACCCCAAATACGCAAGTGTCTTAGACTGGGCTCGCTCCCGATCCATAATTCCATTAGGGTTTTAGGAACCAATTTGGATGGCACCAAGTTTAGAATGTAAGCCGCCGTTTTCCAAGGCATTACCCCAAAACGACTTGGGTAAATCCGAATAACTCATCATGGATCTGATTATTTCTAAAAGAGTCTGCTTCCTTCGTTCTGCCATACCGTTCTATTGAGGGGTTCCCGGTGCGGTCAACAGGGATACAATCCCTTCGTCCGATAGGTAGTTCAAGAATTCATTGCTAAGGTATTCGCCTCCATGATCAAATCGTAGAAACTTGATACTTCTTTCCCTATGCACCATAAGGTAGATGTATCCATATCTCGAGTAATAACAAATTACTCATACCCCTTCTTGCTATGATCATCATTGAACCACACATATCGGTATGAACGAGTTCAAACACTTTGGTGGCTCTATTCCCCTTGGCTCCAAATGCCCTCTAGGTCATTTTACCCTCTAAACAGGATTCACAAGTTGGAAATGACTCAACTTGAAGTGACTCCAAGGATTCATTTTTCACCAACCTTTGTATCCGCATTAGATTAATATGACCTAATCTTAGATGCCATAGAAGTGTTTCGTTCATTTCTGAAGAATGCTTTCTTTTATTACTCGAAATAATCGATGTGTTATTAGATTCAATTTTATGAGTGGTGTGCCCAAATAATGGTATAAAGATCATCCATTGAAGTTCCGGAACAGATAAACTCATCGTTTCAAGCAATAATAACATCCTTATTAAAAGAAACTGAGTATCTATTCAAAACTAGTTCAGAAACTGAAGGTTGAGTTCTTTCTAAACTAGGAACATGAAGAACGTCTCTCAAGACCATAACTCTATCTTCAAAAGATAGGCCCACTTCTCCCACTACTTCAGCTGCCACTCTCGTAGCATTGCCCGATGTGATGGGGATCTCACTTCCGTTAAGTCGTCGGGTTAGCTTGAACCCATGAAAAAAATGTGATCAGTAGCTCTCGTATCCACTATCCACGAATAGACAGCATACGCCACTTCACAAGTTTCGACGACTAGGGTGTGTGAATTACTTAACTTTTCTAGCCTCTTAGGCTTGGAACAGGCAGACCTCCATTGTCCTCTCTCACCGCAACTAAAACACTTCCCCTTCGATGCTAGCCTTTGCATTTGCCTTTCGCAACAATTGGATTTGCTTGGATCCGGCCTTTGGTTCTCTTCCTCTTTTTCCCTCCCTTGGGACCAAAAAGAGGTAGACGAACCATTAGCCACCATAGCACTAGACTGGTGCTCCATTATCACCTCCACCGAAACTAAAGCTTGCAAGAGCTCGGGCAAACGACTTGTCCGTTCATTCATCTGACAGTTCAGATGAAACTACTCAAAGCTTCTCAGTAGAGAATGGTATATGAAATCAATCAAAATCTGTGCCAAGTACTTCCAACTTGTTAAGGTATGCCATTATCTCGAGAACATGCTCCCTCACGGGCGTTCCCTCCACCATTTCCAACTTGACCGAGTCATGTTTGGTGAACTGATTAGTCATGGGTTTTTGATGTGTAAACATCTCTTCAAGGCTTTACATGATTTCAACAGTGGATACAATGTCTTCATTAACGCGCCTCACATCCTCAGACAGAGATGTCAAGATGATGCACTTCATGTGTTCATTGTCACGCTGTTAATCATAAACTGCCTTTTCCCATTGCTTGACTTATTATTAGGCTTGCCGGGTTCATTAGCGTGAATAACCCAATTGTGTTTTCGTGCAGTAAGGACAAATTTAAAATTACATTTCCAATCGATATAATTCTCTCCAAAAAGTTTATTAACTTTAAGTATATTAAACAGTGGATTAAAAGGTTGCGACATGATGAAATGAGAATAAAACATACATTCATATCAATATCTAGAAAAATACGAAATTATCACATAATTCGATCACATCATTTATATTGAAACCTTAAAATAATATAATCATGCATCAGCCAACATCTCGAAACAATTTAAATGCGCCACGAGGGGTGGTCTATACATTTAAATACATTCAAGCGGATCACAAACTTAAAAGTTACAAATCCTTAATTCAAAATTAATAGTTGGCTCCCACTTTGACCACATAGAAATTGACAGGGACTCCGAGGGGAGTAAGTTAATATCAATTTCCTATGCCTAAGTAATAACCATAATTAAATACAGGATTATTATTTCGCTTTGAGCAAGCCACTCGGGGTGAGGGTCAATACCGCCACTAGTAATAATCCACAATCATCCTTTCGGAATTTATTCATGTGAAATCCGTTCTTTTGGCCGATCCGAGGGGGAAATGTATTCCAAAAGAACTTCACAAGTAAATAAATTATGGAGGCCAAACTAATCCAATTTTAATATCCGGAATAAAATTGCGATTAAATAAACATACTTAGTAATTTTTGAAAGTAAGGTTTTTCTTGGACAATTAAATTCATGCAAACACATATTAACAAATAATAATAAGTGCACGAAATAAAACTTCCATCAAAACAAAATTAAACACATTGGAGCACTCAAATCCAATTGTCACGGTTTAATTTCTTCACGTCTTGATGCGTAAAATCGTCCTTGTTGCTTTCCGTCATTCGTCGCGACACGCTCCCACTCGAACAGCAACACTTCATCAAAAACAACATCGTTTGGGGTTCGGGACGACGTTTAAAAACACACGAAAGAAAAAGGAGAATCGAAAGATTCCACGGCCCGAGATACGGCGCGCGTCGGCCCACGGAGTTGGCCCGCGCGCCTCTCGGCCGAGCAGCCGAGGCGCTGCGTGCCGAGGCGCGCCGAAGCGCTGCACGCGAGGCGCCGAGGCGCTGCAGGCGCGCCCGGGGCGCACGCGCGCGCTTGCGTGCCGCCGGCCACCCGTCGCGCGCGGGTCGTGCGCCGGGTTTCGTCGTTCGTTCTCGTTTTCTTTACCCCATGCACGATTTTACGTCCATGCATGCGCCGCGCACGCATGCGTCGTCCGGGTACGCCGTTTTTAATTCTTCGTTCTTCGTCACGATCCGGTTACAATTTATTTTACAAAAAAATAAATACTAGATCTAGACTAGTCTATTACAATGATCGAATCAAAATAAAAACAACTAATCTACTCGTGGATTTTTTCACGAGAAAAACGAATTCGAACGAATCGAATTAAAAACAATTAATTCACACGCATGAAAAAAAACAACATTAAAACCATGACAATTGGATACCTGCAAAAAAGATATAGCAATTCTACTATCCAATTTCAATTTAATGTTTAACAATTTAAATTCCAATTTAAAGATCAGAGCCCGAAACCGTGGCTCTGATACCAGTTGTTGGGAATATAGGGGTGCCCGGAATCTATTCGGGATGAAATTTAAATACGAATTTAAATACAATTATTACTAGCATGAATTAATCCTAATTAATTCAAATAATAATTCCAACAACTAATTTATCATCATGCATGTTGAATTAATTCACATAAAATCTAGGCGGAATAAACAAGAATTTTTGTGACTTACGTACCTCTTGTAGACTTGGCCTTTGAATAAACGGGACTATCACTATCTCGCTTTATCAACCCAAAAGCCTTCTCAAGTATTCCCTTTCACCTTGTTCGATCACCGGTGGGAGATGCTATCGAACAATTTAAATAACTAAGGAAAAAGAAAAGTATCTATGCTATTGATTTTTCCAACACATGGAATTATGTACTTGGGGATGAAATAATCACCCCCTATTTATAATGGGTAGTGGCCGAAAATTGTATGGAATATGGGCCTTGAGAAAATATTTTCTTAGACTCTAAGAAATCTTGAATATATCTCATATATTCTTTTCTCCATAATAAAATATTCCACAAAAATCTCACTCACCTATTATTCTTGCAATTTTCGAAAATTATAGAGGAAATCCAAAGATTTGGATCTTCTTGAATATATGAGATATTCTTGTATTTCAAAAATACATATCTTCCATAATATCTTTCCAAGAAAATCAACAAAATCTTTTCTCCCCTTAATAGGCCATATTTTCGAAAATTTCAATAAAAAATCAGCATGATATTATCTTTTTATTTTAATCACCTTATCATTATTGGGATACTTAATGGGCTATTTGAGGGGCCTTTAAGGAGAATTAAGATTGGACCTCCTAATGGACTTCTGAATTTCAATATTGAGCCCCAATATAATTCAGCCCATTAATATTAATTATTACCACTAATAAATTAATATTGCACTATCCATCTTAATCCATATTACGATAATATGGGCTCCCGGTTATTATTTCTTGCGTTTAAGATTATCAAGTCCATTAATTAATCAAGCTTCTGAATAGCTCTAAATTAATTAATATATTTCACCTTGGAGTAAAGACAGCTCAACATTATTATCCGTACCGAAGAAACTGATTCTTCACTTGTAAGATTTGGTACGATAAAACTTCTGAGCCACCAAGGGGACTAATCACACGAGCCGTACTCGCACGCGCTTCTCCATATTAAATCTTAGCAACCGTCGTATGATTAATATTACTACCCAAGACATAAAGTTTGAAGTTACAATGATTCTCACCCAACATGAATCAAAGCAGTAACCATTAAGCACACACGGTCCTATTTAAGTGATGGAGATTAAGAAATCAACAACCACTGAGGTCTAATTCTTCACCTTTCAGAACATAAGAATTTATCCTCGCTGTAGGTCCTCTTCAACACATACTAAATGTGCTAGTGCAATCTCTTAGTCAAGACAGACCAATCTGAGCCTTACACATCGACCTTTCACGACGGATTGTTCAATTCCACCTAGGTCATGAAAATGTACGTTTAGTTACAAGTAAACTGTTAATGTTGTCTTCCGTGATCGGGTATCACCACATTAACTACAATGTAACATGTACTATATATTGAACGGTTTGCAATAGAAATTCAACATTCAATCATAACTAAAGCAAATATGATAAAATAATTATTCTCATAAAACGAGTGTTTGATACACGAGTTATACAAAGTAAAAGCATACTTTCACGTATAACTCCAACAGTTTTCCCTTACAATGTGTTAGCCTCAAGCTAAGATTGGAAAAACCTCTCTAAGCTAAGAGTTACAAGCTTGACACTCAATGAATATATGTGAAGACCCTAATGGTCAGTGGCGTGGGTGTAAGAAGTGCTTCCTTATACCTCCCTTGTACTGCACTAAAACTCTCACACCCTCACAGCTTGTAGGTGTAGATTTTCCTCCTCTCACACCCTTAGAAATGTAGCTATGAGCTTGTATAAATAGTGTGGATTCAAATGTTACCATTGGAGAGAAGTACATTTGAATCCAGACCATTAATAAAGAATCATATTTCTGAGACAGTGCGGCCTTGTCAGTGTCAGATGAGCTGTCTTGACTTGGTTGGTCCACGTTGACTGAATCCAATGGCTCTTTGATTCAGTGGGCTTGATCAGGGCACACTGACTTCAGATGGCTTATCCTCCACTGACTTGATGATCTTAAGTAGACATGAATGTCTTCAGTGTAGTTGTTCTTCAGTAGACACTTGAAGATCTTTCCAAGAAGATTCTTATAAGGCTGAATGACAATCTTTCCTGACCTCAGTAGCCTGACCCCTTCAGGGTCTACTAGGTACAGCACTGATCCTCCTGATCATGCTCTTCACTGAGTAGTCCACTGACTTATCTTAGAATAGTCAGGTTTATACTCAGTGGGACTTCCTTCAGGCTTATTTTTCAGGTTCAGGTCTTCTGGCATGGCTTCAGTCTGTCTTTCTTGTGATGTTATCTTTACTTCCCCAGGCTGTGTCAGTGAGTTCCCTCTCAGCTGAGCCTTTCTCCTTTGAGTGATTCTTCAACTGAGTTCTTCCTTCACTGATAACATGTTCTACTGAGAAATAACCTAGCCTGACCTGAAACTAAAAGATACAATCCTGACTGCATCAAATCTATTACATGTGGTTTTGGAGAATCATCAAAACTAATATATCCCAACAATTAAAATAAAAGAAAATATAATTGCTGATTTTTTCTTGAAATTTTCGAAAATAAGAAATATGGAGAGAGAAAAGATTTTGTTGATTTTCTTGGAAAGATATTATGGAAGATATGTATTCTTGGAATACAAGATTATCTCATAAATTCTGTTGTAAATAAGTGCGTAAATAAAGAGACAGCGTTTGTTAACCCAGTTCGTCGGGAATGACTACGTCTGGGGGCGATCCAAGCCAGGAGTTCCACTAATATTCTTGTGTATGAGTGTATACAATTATGAGTACAAAGATATATTTATAATGCTAAAGCCCTAGTCTAAGATATAAAGCCCATTGAGTTTCTTGGTCCATAAGTAATGTCCACATCAAATCTCCTAGATTTGGAATATTAAATCTTCCAGATTTATAACACTCCCCCTTGGACATTACGATTTAACATAAATGTCTTGTCATGAAAACTCCACGTGCTAGGGATCGGCTAAATAATAAGTAGGGAGGAATGTCATCGATCTTCTAGATCTAAATTTTCTAGATTTATTTCGGGGTTATTGCTCCCCCTGAAGACAACAACACTTTAAGTCTTTGCATCCCAATACCACGAACATACTTTTCAAAAGTAGACGTAGGTAAGGATTTAGTAAACAGACCTGCTAGATTATTACTAGATTGCACCTTTTGAATAGTAATTACGCCACTCTTCTGGAGTTCGTATGGGTAGAAAAACTTAGGTGAAATATGTTTCGTCAGGTTTCCCTTGATGTACCCATTACTCATTTGTGCGATGCAAGCAGCGTTGTCTTCAAATATAACGATGGGAGGTGTATCGCCTTTGGCGATACCACACGAGTCACCAATGTGTTTTACCAAGGACCTTAACTAAACACATTCTCGTGCGGCTTCAAATAAAAATATTATCTCTGAGTGGTTTGAAGACGTGGTAACCATGGATTGTTTAACCGATCTCCATGAGATCGCGGTTCCACCACAGAGAAAAATGTAACCAGTCTGGGATATGGCGTTGTGGGGATCAGACAAATAGCCAGCATCCGCATAACCTACTAAGGTTTTGTCTTGGTTCTTACGATAAAACAGTCCAAGGTCTTGAGATCCTTGGAGGTATCGTAGAACGTACTTAACACCATTCCAATGTCTCCTTGTAGGAGAAGCGCTATATCTCGCAAGCAAATTTACAGCAAATGCAATGTCCGGCCGGGTACAATTTGCGAGATAGAGCAAAGCTCCAACAGCGCTAAGATAAGGAACTTCTGGCCCCAGAATTTCTTCTGAATCTTCTCTTGGCCTAAATGGGTCCTTATCCACTTCGAGGGATCGGACAACCATCGAGGTGCTAAGTGGATGAGATTTATTCATGTGAAATCTCTACAATACCTTCTTTACGTAGGTCGACTGATGTATAAGGACTCCTTCTGGGAGGTGCTCGATCTGTAAGCCGAGGCAGTACTTGGTTTTACCCAAGGACTTCATTTCGGATTCAGCTTTCAAGATTGAACTGGCTTCTTCAATCTCTTTGCATGTTCCGATTATGTTTAGGTCATCAACATATACAGATATGATGCAAAAACCATCTTGCAATTTCTTCGAGAATACGCATGGGAAAGCTTTATCGAATGTGTATCCCTTCTTCTGAAGGAATTCACTAAGTCGGTTGTACCACATGCGGCCCGATTGCTTCAGGCCATACAACGACTTTTGTAGTTGTATGCTATACATACCGCGGTTTTTCACCATCCCTCATTTGAGGAATGTCAAATCCATCTAGGATTTTCATATAAATATCGGCATCTAGTGATCTGTATAAGTACGCGGTTACTACATTCATTAATCTCATTTGGATATTTAGTTTAACCTACCAAACATATCAAGTAGTGGAACGTTATTGAGTCCATGACGGAAGAATAGGTTTGATGAAAATCAATCCTGGGTCTCTGCGAAAACCCTTGTGCTACAAGCCTCACTTTATACCTCTCCACAGTATTGTTTTTATTTCGTTTTCATACAAATACCCATTTATATCCTACGGGGATAGCGCGCGGGTGTACGAACGATAGAGCCAAATACTTGTCTTTTGTTAAGTGATGCGAGCTCTGCATCAATTGCCTCTTTCCATTTAACCCAATCGGAGCGCTTCCGGCACTCGGCGATTATTTTGGGTTTTGGATCTAGATTATTTATAATGGAAAGGGTGATTAGTGCTGTAAATGTGTCGTCGATGACAGTAATATTTCTATTGTATGTTTCTCCCGTATCTGTGAAGTTCACAGAGACTTTGACGTTTACGTCAACCAGACCTTCCTCATTTTCCATTGTATCTGGGTCTGGTCGTTCCACGGTCCTAGTGTATGGAATATTTTGTGCACGTGCTTCATCACTAGGACTCTCATCTCCTAGAGACTTGGAGTTATCTAGACGGATATCTTCTAGAGATTTTCCATTCGATTGACCAGATTTGCTAGCCTTTCATTTAGGTGTGTTACTATCTCTTGAGGATCCCTTACACTTTTGGCGTGTGGGGGCATGAGTACTCGTTTTTCTTGGGACCTCAACCCTTTGGAGAGCATTTACTGCAGGTATATGCGATTTAGTCACACCTCTATGGTCAGTGAACGCGTCTGGCAGATTATTTGCGAAGTTTTGCAAGTTAATGATCTTCTGAACTTCCAGTTCAGATTGATTAGTGCGTGGATCTAGATACTGAAGATTACTTATGTTCCACGTAAATTCCCGGCATTCATTCAATTTTGAATTCGGATCTCCCCCTAATGCCGGGAAGTAATCTTCATCGAACGTGCAATCAGTGAACCGGACTGTTAATTGATCCCCAGACAAAGGCTCGAGGTATTTCATGATGGATGGAGAGTCGTATCCAACGTAAATACCGAGTTTCCTTTATGGGCCCATAGAGGTCCGCTTTGGTATCGTTATTGGAACGTATACCACACATCCAAAAATACGCAGATAGGAAATGCTAGGTTCTTTCCCACGCACTAACTGTAGGGGGGAAGGATTATTATATACAGTTGGACGAATTTGGATTAAGTGCGATGCATGTAGGACTGCATGCCCCCATCATGAAGTGGGTAGTTTGGAGTTCATAAGCAATGGTCTCGCGATAAGTTTGATACATTTTATTAGCACCTCAGCAAGACCATTTTGGGTATGGACGTAGGGGACCAAATGCTCCACTTTAATTCCCAGCTCCATACAATAATCTATAAAGGCCTTCGAGCCGAACTCAGCTGCATTATCCATGCGAATCGATTTGATTGGATAATCCGGGAATTGAGCTCTAAGCTTGATAGTCTTCGCAATGAGCTTCGCAAAAGCTTGATTGCGGGTGGAAAATAAACATGCAAATGTCCACCTAGTGGAGGCATCAATAAGGACCATGAAATAACAAAACGGTCCTGATGCTGAGTGAATCGGTCCGCAAATGTCTCCTTGAATTCACTCAAGGAAAACCGGAGACTCTAGTCCAACCTTAGTGCGCGACGGGTGCACTATTAACTTACCCCTAGAACATACATCACAAAAATATTCATCAACATGAGGGATTCTATTATTCGTAATACTATGACCAGTTGAATTAGATAGAATCCTATGTATCATTGTTCGTCCCGGATGACCTAACCGCTGATGCCATAATTTAAAGGAATTTGGGTCATGGAATTTCATACTCATCGCTAGATGGGAACTAGACGGCCGGATGTAGGAATAGTACAATCCGGAGGAGAAGGAAGGAAGTTTCTCAATAACTTGTTTACGCCTACCTCGAGTAATAGTCATCAAAAGGTATTCACTATCATTCTCAGTTTTAGTTTCAATATGATACCCGTTTATCCTAATGTCCCTAAAACTGAGTAGGGTACACTTAGATTGTGGAAACAATAAAGCATTATCAATTATGAGTTCGGTACCCATGGGGAGGACAATGGAAGCTCTTCCAGAGCCCACTATCAACGTACTATCATTAGATATTTTAGTTATACTCCCCTTACGTTCTATCAAGTTATGAAAATACTTCCTATCTTTTAGGATCGTATGTGTGGTGGCGCTATCTACCAAACATAAATCACTATGGGCGTCCATCATGCAAGAGGAAATAATCCAAACCTAGTAGCTGATTTGTTTACAAGCCATAAATGAGAACAGCAATATCCAAATAAATATTATGGACAACTATTAAGGTAAACATATCAAAGCTAAAAATAATAAATTTATTCATAAAATAAAATATCCGAAAGAAAGGATCCCAAAATATAATATGAAATTGTTTTATTCAAAAAACAAAGTAAAATACTAGGAATAACTAAATATGCGAATCACTCGTCATCTCCAAAATTCTTAAGTTCAATGCCCATAGGATCTACGTTGTCTTGGTTAGAGTCTGCTTCGGGCAGACTGACATGGTGAGATTCAACTCTAGGAGCCTTCCCCTTATCGTCCTTCTGCTGCTTTTGGTAAGCCTCGACCAAATGTTTGGGAGTGCGACACGTGCGAGACCAATGGCCCTTGCATCCGCATCTGTAGCAGGACTACTCAACCTTATCTTGATTATCAGATTTTCGGGTAGCGGAGTTCGTGTTAGGTGCAGCCTTTCCACGAACCTGAGCTTGATTGTCATTCAAGGTACCTGGACCACCGGATTTATTACGACCTCGGCCTTGGCTACGAGTTCTTTTACTTCCTCTCCCCCTTCCACGCTTGCCACCTCTTGTACTACTTTGAGCTTCGGCATGTGCTTCGGGCACAGCTTTTGAGCCAACCAGCCTCGCATTATGATTCTGCATAAGGAGCTGGTTGTGCTTTTCCGCTACTAGAAGTGAAGAAATTAGCTCAGAGTGTACAGTGTAGTTCTTAGCCCTTTACTGCTGCTGGAGTACAAGGTTGCTTGCATGGAAAGTCGACAAAGTCTTCTGGATTAAGTCATCCTCAGTTACAGTTTTCTTACATAACTTTAACTGAGACACAATATGATGTAGGGCTGAGTTGTACTCCGTAACAGACTTAAAGTCTTGGAAACAGAGGTTCAACCAATCGTATTGTGCTTGAGGGAGGAGTATGTCATTTTGTTGTTGGAAACGGTCCTTCAGGGACTTCCACAATGTTCCGGGGTCTCTCTCAGTGAGATACTCATTTTTCAGGTCCTGATTGAGATGATGCCTAAGGAAAATCAAAGCTTTCGCCTTCTGGGCATTAGTTGATTTTAGATCATTGAACAATCGTGCCGCTAAGGTTGTTTGAGGCTAGGTGTATTTCAACATCTAGCGCCCATGTCAGGTAGTTACTACCATCAAGAGTAAGCTCAACAAATTATCTTTTGATAATATCAGACATAATTCACTACAATTAAAGTGACATGGGTAAGAGGATTGACCAAATTCATAGACAACGGAGAGACAAGGATTTATTTAGTTATTCTAAGGCACATAGATGCACGTACTGGGCGCCGTCTACCCAAGGCATAAATTTACGGTCCGACAAATACCGGACGCCGCCTACCCGTGCATAATATGCGGACTATAAATAAATAAACTATGTGCAAAAAAATAGTAATGCACGTAGGATGTTTAAATCACACAAGCATGCAAAAACAAGTAAGAAAGATAATCACATAAAAATAATTTCTAGAAAATATACGATTTAATAGACAGAGGGAATAATCATAAGAGTAATTATTTCATGTATATTAACGCAATTTAACGAAAATATTTTCAGGATTAAAATAAATTAACGCGGATTTGTGATACCAAAGACGCAAATCACAAAAATCCGGGAAAAACACCGCGAGTGTCGCGCATGGGGAATAGGCGACAAGGACGTGCGGCGGCAAGAGACGGCCGCGTCACAAACGCACGGCGGCGCGGCAGCCCGCGCGCAACAGGCGGCGGCTCCATGCGCGACGACACGGCGGCTCGCGGCGCAACAGGGCGGCAGTGCACGGCGCGACAATGCTGCAGCGCTCGGCTGCGGCGCATCGGGGTGGCGACTGCGCGTGGCGAGGCGGCAGTGTACGGTGCGGTGGCGCGCGGCGCGGTAGCAGCACTCGGCGTGTCGAGGCGGCAGCACAGGCGCAGGCAGTACGGCAAGGTGGCGCGCACGCGGGGAGGCGGTAGTGCGCGACGGCTGCGGGCATAGCCAGGCGGCAGCGCATGGCGCTGCGGGTCGACGAGGCGGCACGTCGGGGTGGCGGCTATGCCGCAACAGGGCATCAGCGTCGGCGCGCCAGAGGCGACGGCTGCGCGGCGTAGGCCCGCGGTGGTGCGGTGCGTGTGGCGACTACAGGTTGGTGGCGGTCGATCGTCTTTGGGGCGACGACCGTTGCACGTTGATTCAATTCACAAAATAATTTTAACGTAATATAATTACACGCATGTATATTTAGGAACGAAATCAAATTCAAAGTACACAACAAATCATGTGATTCATATAAAAATAAATTAAGGGCGTACCGTATAATCTCGGTTAGAGACTCGTGCTGATAACGTGTTGTAAATAAGTGCGTAAATAAAAAGACAATATTTGTTGACCCAGTTCGTCGGGAACGACTACGTCTGGGGGCGATCCAAGCCAGGAGTTCCACTAATATTCTTGTGTATGAGTGTATACAATTATGAGTACAAAGATATATTTATAATGTTAAAACCCTAGTCTAAGATATAAAGCCCATTGGGTTTCTTGGTCCATAATTAATGTCCACATCAAATCTCCTAGATTTGGAATATTAAATCTTCCAAATTTATAACAAATTCAAGAAGATCCAAATCTTTCATTCTTGCTCTATGATTTTTTAAAATTACCCCTTAATGAGGAGGTTGAAATTTTTGTGGAATATTTTATTACGAAGAAAAGCATATATGGGATATATTAGAGATTTCTTAGAGATTAAGAAATGATTTTCTCTCCCTTATTCCATAGCAAAAAATCTTTCATCCCCTCTTATAAATAGGGGATGAATATTTCATCCCCAAGTACATAATTCCATGTGTTGGAAAAATCAAGAGCAAAAATAATTTCTTTCTTCCTTATTATATTAAAATTGTTCGTGAGCGCTTCCCACCGGCGAACGAATAAGGCGAAAGGGAAATATTTGAGAAGGTTTTTACGGTTGATATGATCGGTACGCTTGTCCCGTAGATCTCGATTGGACGTCGCTTCAAGAGGTACGTAATAACTTAAATTCTTAGTTTTTCCGCCGTATAATTTTACGCGAATATATTCATATGCATGATTAATTTATTGTTGGTATAATTATTATTTGAATTAATTTAGGATTGATTCATGCTAATAATAATTAGATTTAATTCGTATTTGAATTTCATCCCGAATAGACCCGGGCACAGAATTCCCCAATAGTACCCTCATACCTCGTTGAGTAGAGTCTGATCCTGAGTTCCCATTCGACTCTAAACCTTAGTTCCCCCTTGATCCTACACTGACTGCTCACCCGGATTTAAGAGTCCTAACTCCATTGATAGTTCCAAAAATCTTGATTTAGCCAAAGGCTTAGTCAAAATGTCAGATCTCTGCCTATCAGTGTGAATCTTCTCCATCCTTATATATTTCTTCTCCACATGATCTCTTATGAAGTGATGCCTAATATCCACATGCTTGCACCTTGTGTGAAGCACTGGGTTCTGAGTGATAGTTATAGCACTATTGTTGTCACAATATATTGGGACTTCATTTGCAAACACTTGGTAGTCTCTCAATTGTTGTCTCAACCATAAAATCTGAGCACAACAACTACCTGCAGCCATATACTCAGCCTCTGTTGTGGATGTTGCAACTGAATTCTGCTTCTTTGAAAACCAAGAGAACGACTTACTCGCTAAAAACAGACATGTCCTTGAGGTTGATTTCCTATCATTCCTACAACCTCCATAATCTGCATCTGAATACCCAGTCAGTTCTAGGTTGTCATCTGAAGGATACCATAGTCTTAAATCGACTGTCCTTTTCAAATACTTCAGTATCCTTTTTGCAGCCTCAAGATGACTTTTCATAGGGTCAGACTGATACCTAGCACACACACCTACTGCAAAAGTTACGTCATGCCTACTCACAGTCAGGTACAATAGTGATCCTATCAGCCCCCTGTACTCAGTCTGATTTACTGATACCGCATCAGTGTCAGGATCCATCTTCCAATTTGTGTTCATTGGGATCCTGACTGGATTGCAATTCTGAACTCCAAACTTTTGAATCAAGTCTCTTGTATACTTGGCCTAATTAATGAAAATTCCTTGATCAATTTGCTTGACTTGCAATCCCAAAAAGAAGTTCATCTCTCCCATCATAGACATCTCAAATTTACCAGTCATCAACTTAGAGAATTTCTCACAGAGCTGATGATTTGGTGATCCAAATATGATGTTATCCACATATATTTGGACCAAGAGAATGTCATCATCTTCAGTGATCCTGAACAATGTCCTATCCACTGTTCCCTTCTTGAACTCATGGTCAGTCAGGAATCGGGAAAAAGTATCATACCAAGCTCTAGGAGCTTGCTTAAGTCCATACATTACTTTCTTCAGTTGGTATACCTCGTCTCCAACCTCAAACCTTGGGGGTTGTTCCACATAAACCTCTTCATTTAGGATACCATTAAGAAACACACTCTTCACATCTATTTGATACACTTTAAACTTCTTGTATGTTGCATAAGCAAGAAATAGCCTGATTGCTTCTAGCTTAGCCACTGGAGCAAAGGTCTCATCAAGTCTATTCCTTCAGACTGACAATATCCTTTAGCTACCAGCCTTGCCTTGTTCCTTACTACAACTCCATTCTCATCCTTCTTGTTCTTAAAGACCCACTTGGTACCAATAACACCTTGATGCCTAGGTCTATCTACCAGTTCCCAAACCTGATTCCTTGTGAACTGATTCGACTCCTCCTGCATGGCTATGATCCAGTTCGAGTTAGTGAGAGCTTCATCAATATTTTGAGGCTCTTGCTCAGAGAGAAAGCAACAAAATAGTGCACTCTCACCATGGAACCTATGGGTCCTGACTCTCAGTTGGATCACAAATTACTTAGTCAATGAGATGATATTCTAGCCATGTTCTCTTGCCTGGAGTTGTCCCTGAAGTACCTGTAATGTTAGTGTCTACAGGTTCTATAAATTCACGAAATTGAACAGAAATGAATGGAACTGAGTCGTCGTCAAAGGGATTGATGAGATCAATGTCAGGGACATTGTTTCCCCCTGATAAGGTGACTCAGTTGTGACCGCATCTTCATTGACAGTACTTACCTCAGGTTGAGCCTGTCCCTCAGTCTGAGGCTCAACTACCCCTGAATTGCTGGGTTTAGGAGTGGCTCTAGAGTTGTCATCCTGATCTTCGTCATCATCCCAACTTGGAATTGGCACAACTTTGACCTTTGGATTAGGTTGATTCTTTAAGCTCAGCCTTGTCACTCTCCTTGTGACCTCCTCAGAGTCAGGATCCAACATTTTTACCCTAGACTCAGTGACAGATTCATAAAAAATAATATGTGGTGATTCTTCCACAACAAGGGTCCTACAATTGTAGACTCTGAATGCTTTACTGGCTTCAGAATATCCTAAGAATATTCCTTCATCAGATTTTCTATCTAAGGCCTTCAATTGGGTCTTCCCATTGTTGAGGATGAAACACTTACACACAAATATATGGAAATAAGAGATATGAGGCTTTCTCTTATTCCATGTCTCATAGGGGGTCTGTGTATGTTGTTTGTTTAGCATGGATCTATTCTGAGTGTAGCATGCAGTGTTGATTGCCTCAGCCCATAACTTCTTGGGCAATCCTGACTCAGCCAGCGTGGTCCTGACAGCTTTCTTCAGTATCTTGTTTCTCCTTTCAGCAACACCATTTTGTTGTGGGGTTCTAGATGCAGAAGTCTCATGAGCTATACCAAGTTCATTGCAAAAGTCAGAACTATATGAATTTATAAATTCAGTGCCTTTGTTAGATCTAATTTTGACAATGGACTGATTCTGCTCATTGCTGAGTCTCCTGAGAAACTCTGGAAGTTTCACCCTTGTTTCCTTTTTATTTAACAAGAAAATAACCCAAGTATACCTATAAATTTTTATCAATGACCACAAGGGTATATTTCCTACCATTCATAATCACAGGTGTTACAGGGCCAAACAAATCCATGTACAACAGCTGAAGAACTCTGTCAGTTGAGAAGGTAACTTTCTCCTTGAATGTAGCTCTGACCTGCTTCCCTTCCTGACAAGCCTTGCACACATGGTCCTTGATAAAAACTTCATTAGGTAAACCTTCAATAAGTGAAAGTCTAGAAATTTTGTTAAGAATCTTGAAGTTCAGATAGTTTAATCTTTTATGCCATAACCAGCTGAGCTCTGAAGAGGTTTTAGCAACAGAACAAGTATCAGGGATAGTGCTTCTCCAATTAGCTATATAAACATTACCTTTCCTAATACATGTAAGAAGCACTTGTAGTGTTGATTTTTTCTTTACCAAACAGATATTAGATGAAAACTCAACAATGAAACCTTTGTCATAGAACTGACTCACTGACAAGAGGTTATGCTTCAGTCCTTCAACAAAGGACACATTCTCCACTCTGACTGTACCTATTACCAAAACACCAAAACCTTTAGTTAAACCTTTTGAGTTATCACCAAAGGTTACCTGTGAGCCATCTTTAGCTTGAAAATCTTGAAGGATGCTCTTCATTCCAGTCATGTGCCTTGAGCAACCACTGTCTAGGTACCAAACAGTCTTGATTGAGTCATCCCTCCTTCTCCTGTAGCCCACTGCCGCCTGCAACAAAATTAGGCTTTAGGTACCCATTGGGTGTTGGGCCCTATGGTGTCAGTTGTACCTCTCGGGATCCAAACTTGCTTCACCACCCTGATTATCTCAGAGGAGTAAATCTGTCTCCCATTAACATCAACATACACTACTTTCTTCTTCTTAGCCTGAGATGAAGATGTTGTATGAGTGTCAGGCTTTGGAGTCACAGGAGCCTGAGTGGTAGCCTTTGGGGATAACTTCATGTTCTTCCTAGGCCTAGGTGCAACGGGCCTTGGGGTTTGTTCCTGAGAAGGGCCTTATTTCCTATTCCCCCTAGGCAAGTGAGGGAACTGGAAACAGTTATAGGATTCAGGATGCCAAAACCATAGGGGTGCTATCATGTTTGGCCTTCCTTGAGGGTATTGCCACACATGATAATATCCCCGTTGAGCAGTCTAAGTGCTCTTGGCCAGAGCTCTCCTCGACTTGCATTGAGAAGTTTGCCTGCGCTCTCAGGGGTCTGTTCAGGTTGCTTAGTCTTTCCCTTGGGTTTTGGATTCACAACATTAGGGGCAACCCTGACTGTCTCAACAGTTTCTTTGCCCTTATCAGTTTTGGGGGCCTGGTACACAACTTTCTTTATACTTTGGCCTGCCTGAACAAACACCCTCTCAGTGTTGCTCCTTGAAGAAACATGAGATTGACCCTGTGAGGATTTCCTAGAATCAAAGCCAATTCCAGATCTTTCATTCCCAAGCTTCTGGCAGCTATTTATTTCCTCTACAGCCACAGAGGATTTATTCATTGATGCTACCTTTTTCTTAAGAGCATCCTCACTCTTTCTCAGGATTTCATGTCTGGTGAAAAGATCACCAAACTTACTCTTGAGTTCTTTCAGTTCAGTCTGCTTGGCTAGTTGGTCTTCAGCCAGTTCCTTGAGAATCTTCTCTCTTGGAAGGCGCTGAGAATTGATCAACTCAATCTCTTGTGTTAGCCTTACAATCTGAGAAGATTCATTCAGATCTGACTGAGTTAACTGACCAGTCAGTGTTTGAACCTCAGTACTCAATTTCTCGTTCTCCTTCACCAAGAAGACATTAGTTTCCTGCAACCGGGAGAAATCAACCATCAATTGCTCAAGACAGAGCTGAAGGTTCATTTCTATAGTTGACTCTAAGCTAGACTCAGGATTTTGACCAGTGTATGAAGCACATTCAGAGTTAGAATTTACCTCAGGCTCCTCTCCAGCCATCAGGCACAAATCATCGTACTCATCGTCGAAAAGAGTTCAGGCGACCTCTCCTAAGGACCATCCGAGTCAGTGACATCTTCAGCGAACATGGCTCTCCTATCCGAATATCTCAGATCTCTCTTAGTCCTCCTGTCTTCCCTTTCTCTCGCACTCAGCTCAGGGCAGCCATACTGATAATGTCCACTCTTGTTACACTTGTAACACTTTGTTGGCTCATCTCCAGTTTCTCTTCTTGAATCAGGGTTCCTTCTTAAGTCAGGTTCCCTCCGTCTTGATGAGCTTTCATTCTTGCTTGAGTACTTGTTGTCACGAGTATGTCTCTGGGCTAACTCCTCGCGATCAGGATTCGGGTTAGAATACCTCCTTTCTTCACCTCGATCACATCTCTGGTCAGTGTTCCTCCGGTCTTCATACCTTCTGGAATTGTTATGGCTTCCATCAGTTTTTCTCTCTCTTGTATCCTGATAGTACTTTTTGTATCGACCAAACCTTAAATTCATCTTCTCAAACCATCTGACCATCATACTGTACTCCTCAGTGAGTTCCTCTTTACTCATCTCCATCAGTGACTTTGATGGTGATTCTGTAGGTTCTGACTTGGCTTTGAATGCCACACTCTTCTCTGGAGCTTTTTCCTCCTCTTCAGCTACTACTTTCTTCTTTCTCTTGTTTAGATCAAATTCTAATGCTTTGAGCTCAGAGAAAAGTAGAGCTGAAGTAATGTTGCTCATATCCTGAGTATTCTTGAGCATGATAACACTGTTATCCCATCTCTCAGGGAGAGCATTCAGGATCTTAGAAGCAACTTCTCTCTTAGGGACTTCCTTCCCTAATAGCACCAACTCATTCATCATCTTGATGAATCTTGACTCCATTTGATCAATGGTCTCTTCAGGCAGCATCTCGAAACTCTCAAACTTCCGAATGACAATATTCCTCTTGTTCTCCTTGATCTTCTCAGACCCCTCACACATTTGGTTTGACTCATCCCACACCTCTTTCGCAGTCTTCAAGTGCATCAGTCTGGCTGACTTCTCGAACGACACCGTATAAAGAATGATATTCTTGGCTATGTTGTCCAGTCATCTCATCTTGATCTTATCATTGGCCAGTTGGCTCCTGTCCTTCGACACTGGAGCTCCAATGGGCTGATCATCATATCCTAGTCCTCTGACATTGGGAATGGTGATCTTGATGGGGCCGTCCTTGATCACACGAGGCATTTGGTCATGAATTGCATCTAAATGTGCTAGAAATTTGAATCTCCAATAGACAAAGTTAGAGACAGAGAATTCAGACAAAGAAGCTTCGAGCCTCCTTGAAGTCATGATGCTAGTTTTCAGAAAATATGCAAGCAAAGATTTGTTTAGCGACCACCAACAGTTTCTCCACTGAAATTATTAGTATTCAAAGTCAGTAGTCTTTTGAACTACTGCTCTGATACCACTTGTTGGTCCCGGACAAGTCTGAGTGATACGTGTATGGGGGGGAATACACGTATACAAATTTTTAACTTTCTTTTTGAAGCTGAGTCCCCTTAACTTAGAGTAGTGATAGGCACTGAAAAGATATTACACCTATTAACTGCTCTGAAGCAAGTCAGTTGGCTAACTATTTTTTTATGCCTTATGTGGAAATGTGTGAGCCCTGAAAGTTTATAGACTTGTTTTAATATTTTCTGAAAACTGAATGTTCCTTTTTAAGAAGTCGTAGTTAGAAGGGAAGTGCAATGAGTTCAGGTCAGGCTGATTGATTCAGTACTGACAAAGTATGCAATGAATGAATAAAGATAAGCAATGAAAAGCAATATATCAAAGCAATAAAGAACTCAAAATGTTTAACATGGTTCAGAGACTCAAGATCCTACGTCCATAGTCCCGATTCAACAGGAGAATCCACTAAAGGATTGACTTATTTTTAACGTGCCAAGGTGCACAATGACCAGCTCACTAATCCCTAGAATGCGAGTTCTAGCCCTCTTCTTTCTAATCAACTTTCTAACTTTAACCAACAAACCTAACACTTAAGGTTTTGGTTTCAGTTTGGATTCCAACTATTTGTAATAATCCTTACAAGGCAAACCTATGCTAAGGATTGGATTATCACTCTAAGCTTAAGATATATTTGATACGCTCAGTGGAATACAGAATAGACTCTAGACTTATAAGAAATACTTGAGAAATTAAAGGGGTTTCGAGTGCTTCTTTGAATGCTTGAATGCTTGTGAGTCTTGAGTAATTTATGGCTTCAAAATTTCCCGTAACCTTGTTTGGGTCAAGGTCTTCTGTATTTATAAGTGGGTTTGAAAATTATCCGTTGGAGAATAAGCCTTCTAAACACCTTTTTGTAGGATACTTCAACGGACATAATCTTCATGCAGCAGCCGTCCTTGCATGGATTTGGTAAGTGCAATAAATGTTTGCCCGTTGAAAACTGCAGGGATGTCAGGTTCAAGTCAGTGTCCGTACATGACTTGTCTTCTTCTCATTGGTCCACGTCAGCGGGTAGGTGAGAATGTCAGAACTCATTCTTCAGTTCAGTCTTATCTTTTCTGAGTTCAGGTTTATCCTCATAGACGTACATGATACAGCGCTAGCATTCCTTTTGCTTTCTTGGATCCTACACCAAGTCTTTTTCCAAATCACTCAGTGTAGTCTTGTTCCCTCCAGTCTGAGTGAGCAACGATCTCAGGATCATGTTCTTCATCCTGACACTTATTCAGCCAGCTTAGAAAGACTGCCATAAGTTCAGTGATGGTGCTCTCGTGTTCTTCAGGCTTCAGTCTTGATTGTCATTAATGAGTTCTCCTCTCACTGAGTACCTGTGAATATAAAATACTCTAACAGTTCTAACCTATCAAGACTAGCCTGACTATTACAACACTTAGGCAAATCATCTTTTCAGGGTATTTGGGATAAACTCAAAACTGATATTGTCCCAACACGATTACCTCTGATAAGGGCCATTCAGAGGTCACCAACGTAACGACAGAGACCGACGATCTTCCTCCGTTACCTTCATTAAAGGTCGCCTTGTGCCGCCACTCTGTGTTTCATACTATCGCGACACATTACTAGCTTCGTCGCATACCCATCCCAGTTTCTGTCACAACCACCATAGCTTGTCATCGACCGTGCCCATACATCTCTGTGGGTAATTTTTTGAATTGGAGCCGCCCGACACTAAGTAAGGTGAATTAGGACAGTGCTTCAACTTTTTTATTATGATCAATTTGGGAGTATCAGGTTTATATTTCCTTTTTTTTCAATTTTTGTTTGCTTGGGAAGACAAGTCGAGAGAGCAGCATTTAGGAACCCTTACCGTAGGGTTCCACTCTGGTAAAGTGGTTTAATCCCTTTTAAATCTCACCACATAGAACCATTTGTCGCAGAATAGACTTGGAAATGATTTGCTGTAGAAATTAGGATTTATGTGAAAAATCCTTGTGTGCCTATTATTGACTTTTGCGGCTGATTTAATTCATTCATACAATGTCTGATATAACTCAGAAAATTTTGTCAAGCTTGCCCTTAACAATAATTATTACTTGACTTGAGTTTCAATATTGAGATTTTTCTTAATACATTTGATTTAAGTGGAACAATTGTAACAATTTTTTTAATCCACCTTTGCCCAGAAGGCAACAAAACTTATTATTCTCTGACACTATCTCGATGAAGGAAAAATCTATAGCAGAAAATATCGATAGTGAAAAATATAAATGTAAAAAACTATTCATGACAGAAACCAATATATGAAAATTATGGTTGAGGTTAAAATAATAGTTGAGATGGTCAAGGTCGGAAGTGTCTCAAGAGAATCTCACCATACTAGTTTTCCTGAAGCAAACGTAGGCATTCACAATGATGTTGAACTTCATAAATCTTATGAAAATAAGTAATCAAGATATAAAATATTATTATGTTTTGTGTTTTTTCATTGTTTTAGAATTTCTCTTAAGTATGTTGAGGCTATATTTTCCATTCTATTTTGAGAATTATATCTTTGCAAAAATTACAAATTAATTACCAGATACCGTTAATGACTCTAGAATAGTTAGCAAATCACATTTTTATATAGAAAATATTCCGGTTAAGATTGATGTCTCTAAAAAGAACAAAATAATAAAGTGCTAATGAATCTAAAATATGCAAGAAGTGTAGGAGACCATAGTTACAAAATTCAACATCCTAAAGAGTTGAAAAGGTGGTCTCAAAATCTATTTTAGATTCATAGCATAAGCGATTAGTCCATCCAAGACAAAACATGATACGTCAAATTTTGTCTAAATTTATTGATTAGAAGTATGAAAAATAACATAAACCCTTCTGTAAATGAATTTATTTGTGTGACATGTGTAAAGGGTAAACTTATAGTACGGTTGTCTCGTACTAAAGTTGGAATTGAATCTCTTATTTTTCTTGAATGATTTCATGGAGATATTTGTGGACTGATTCATCTGGTATCGAGACTATTTTAATAATTTATGGTCATAATTGATGCTTCCACACGGTGGATTTATGTGTGTTTATCATCCACATGTTATAATATTTTGGTCAAACTTATTGCTAATTATTTAAGCTTAGGTCCCATTCCCAAATTATTTTATTAAACATATTCGAATGGATAATGCTAGTGAGTTCACATTGAAGGCATTTAATGATATTATATGGCATTGAGAAATTTAAGTGAAACATTTAGTCCCTTATGTCCTTACCTAGAATGGTCAAGTTGAGTCACTAATATGATGCATCAAATTAATTGCTAAAACCTTTACTACGAAATTCCAACTTACGTATTTCATGTTGGGGGCATAAAATTTTGTATACAAATATTCTAATTCAAATCCGACCTATTGCATATTGTTATTACTCTCCTTTTACAACTAGTGCATAGAAAATAACAATCATTTCCCATCTGCGAATATTTAGTTGTGTAATACTTGTAACACCACCACACAACAAATCTAACAACCCAGCTGGCTGACTGCACACTTAATGAAGAGTCATTTCTCGGCATTATGGGGAAATAAGAATCTAAAATTAAATGAATGCCGAAAATTTTCCCTGAAGAAAAAAAGATTTTCCCTGAAGAAAAAAAGATCTTTCCTGAAGGAAAATATCTTCAACATTTAGATGCAAGCACTAGTTAAAGTGGACTGGAAGTTCAAAAGATAATTAACTTGCAATATTTATCAAGTAATCTGTCAGATACATTTATTGAAGTAAAGAAGTGACTGTAAATGGTTGGTGTACCAATAAAATCAAGTATATATGTTAATACCCCCATACGCTAGAAGCATAAAGGACCTCCCAACACGAAAGAAATAAATCTATGGTAAATTAAAGCTAGCAAAATGTTAGTCACACTTGAAATCTCTTGAAGAGCTTCGTCCTGAAGATATTAATCCTAGTAATAAGCACATGCACAAAATAATTAAAATACTAGAATTGCAGAACCAACCAGATCAAAATATTTTAGAAAATGATGAAGATCTAGTTGATATGAATTTTATAAATAATACAGGAGAAATTGAAATACCATCATTGTTGACAACATATTCGTACCCACAATTGCTCTTTCTAAAATCTAGATCCAGTACTCATAATGGGTGCCCGAAGCACTTTTATGTGGGTGAAAAAGAAGCAAAATGTGACAGAGCTAGACTCGCTAAACAAAAGAAAATTATTTGGCTTTATCGTACGTACACCTTAAATATTATCTTGCACCCGAAGTTTTCTCCCCAATGGATATAAAACCTTGTTGGATTTATATGGTTATTTGTACGAAAAACCAAATGAGTATAACGAGGTGGTGAGCAAGATTAGTAGCTTAGTGGATTTTCACAGAGACCCGATATTGATTTGGATAAAACATTCTCCTGATATGGATAATATAAAATTCTCATACTATATATTTCTAGCAGCAAATATAAATTAAAAAAGCAGTTGATGGACCTTGTAACCGCATATTTATTTGGTTATTAGATGCCAATATTTATTTGATCCCCGAAGGATTTAAGATTCCTCAGATGAGGAATAATGAAAATTGCAGTATGTATAATATAAAACTGCAGAGGTCATTATATGGCTAAAAATAGTCGGGTCTAATGTGATACAACCAACTTAATGAGTTCCTCCTGAAGAAGGAATATACAAACAATGAAGCATTTCCTTGCGTGTTTATAAAGAAATCATTAAATTGTTTTTGCATCGTTTCAGTTTATGTTGATGATCTAAATATAATTGGAACATGTAAGGAGATTGAAGAAGCTAGTTAAGTCTTAAAGACTGAATTTGAAATGAAAACCTTTGTGAAAACCAAGTATTGTCTCAGCCAACAGATTGAGCATTTCCCAGAAGGAAAAATGAATTTGATATCTCCCTAAAGGACATATGAATTTTATACATCAGTCAACATACTTGAGAAGGTATTTATGAGAGATTTTATATGTATAAATCTCCTCTATGCTAGTATTTGTTTAATCCATTTGAGTGGATTTGTGCTTGGACCAGAAGTTCATTACGTGAGCACCATTGATGAAATATGGATGTTAGTTACATGTATGATCTCATACCATTATATTTTGTTTGCACTAGTGCTACAATACCATGGATGTTTGTTAAATAATCTACTGTTACCACCTCCTCAAACTATTCAGTGATTATTACTCTATATGAGGTTTCACGAGAATGTGTTTGGAAGTTCTTGGTAAAACACATTTGTGATTCATGTGTTATTACTAGAAGTAATGACAAAATGCATATCCCCAAAATTCTTTTTTCACATGAACTCCAGAAGAGAGGTAAAATCATTATATGAAAGGTGTGCTAGTGACAGTCTGACAGAATTGTCTACAAAATTCCTTCCTAGCTACATCTACTTTTGAAAAATAAGTTCATGGTATTGAAATGCATATACTTGGAAGATTGTTGCCTTAAGGGGGAGTGACAATTTTAAAATAACTATGAAGATTGGATCCTAAAGATCACAATGATTGTACTATTTTCCCTTTTATCTAAATTTATCCTCTAGATTATTCTATTTAAGTTTTAATAAAACATGAACATCACGTCGTAATGTTCAAGGGGAAGTATTTTAAATTTATTATAATTATGGACATTACTTGGAGGACAAGATACTTGATGGGTCGAGAGGCCTAATGGGCTTTTAGGGTTACATCCCTATTACTAGTATAAATATATCATTGATTATTGTATTGTAAACACAATAGAGAATACACAAAATATAGTGAAAACCTCCTGGCTTTGTATGCTCGCAAATGTAGTCATTCATGATGAACTTAGTAAACAAATTTGTATCTCCGCGTTCTTTATTTTATAACAAAAATAAAGGGGATTTGCACAAAATTTTAAATTCTGGAATTGCAGACTGAAATTAAATAAAAAGAGTAGGTATCTTGTGAACTTAAATTTATACAAATTTATTTTTTCAAGTATCACAATTATGTACATATTGTTGATGTTGGCCTAGTATTGTACAGAATATTACAACATATTTTGCAACATCGGAATTTGCCCTTTCTCCTAACACCAACTCTGAATGTTTCAATGTTGTCTTTAATGTCTAAATATACAAATTGACGATTCCCAAGTTACCAAGTCAAGCGATTGCAGTTTTTAGAGTGAAAGTTAAAGATAGACATGGGTGGTTACTGAAGTGATGGAGCTTAGTGCTAGACGATTTTAGATCATGGGAAACCATGATTATCAAGTATTCACATGTTGGTTTTGAAGTCTATAAATAGAGCACGCATGAGACATATTCAAGTGAAGAAATCGAGACTTCTATTTACCTATAGCAAGTGTAGTAGTTTCGGTTATCTCCTTTTTGTTGGTAGATATATATTATATCCTACTTAACATTTGTAATTCTAAGAGTGTTTTTGTTAGGTCTACAATAAGGGTTTGAGACCTTTTGGTTATATATCTAGGATATATCACCCTATAGTAAGATCTTACAGTGGGTCTTTATTTTGTCTTTGTATCACTACTTGTTATAGTGAAGTTTCGTCATAAGGCATCATAGGCTATTTATAGTCTATGAAAAGTTTTGATATCCATTTACAATCTGTTTTTCAATTCTTCCGTTGTGTATGTTGTCGTTTATGTTTCAACACTTTTGACAATATTCTGGAAAAATACCCACACACTCACTTCACACATATATATACACTATTATTGGTTTAATTTTTTTTTTGATTTTTTAAACGTTGATAGTATTTTATGCATAAAAATGTACATTATGTATATATAACAATGATATTTAAACAAAGCGAGTCACAAGTTTTTGTCTATGTTGATAGGCGAGCAAGATCTCATTTTGGGCGAGCAACATTATGATACCTAATTTCAAGATAAAGAGATAAACAAAGTCTAATCAAGAGGTGACGAACAACTTCGTTATGGCAATCAACTGCCACCAGACGACCTACTCCACATGATGAACAACTTCACATTTATGTGAAAAAGACATAACCCAAAGGCCAATAAGATCCAGACGAGCTACATTGATAAAAGAGCCAAGACTGATGACTAACCAATAAAGAATCAAGCTAAAACTCCTCAAGGAAGAGTCTAAATGTGACGACCAGCTCATGGTTACGAGCTAAACCAGTTTAGAGGATAAAATTTAGCTTAGATAAGGTCAAATAGTCAACTTTTCCATGTGTCAAGCATGCACACATGGGAGAGCAAAGGTCTAGCCACCTCATACTTGGAGGTTTGTATAAAAGCTTTAATTTTTAATGAAATAAGGTAAGTGAAGATTTATAAAATAAATTCCAAAAGAATCCTACACACACGCATACACCTCAAGTACACACACATACGAAAGAAATATGTAATCTATACACGTATTTACCAAGTTTAATCCCGATTCTTCATATTTACCCTTCCCGGTGGTAATGACTCACACGTAATCGTTTGATGATCACTTAGATTAGTATAAAACAGCCACTGATCCTCAGCATCAGATTCGATCACCAACAAATTGGCGGTAGAAGGAGGGTTCAAACCTTCGATTGACAAGAAATCTTCAAGAAATTCGAATTAAAAACTTAAAGATTCAAAGGTGTTCTTGAGCTTTTCTTAAAAAATTCAAGTAAAGTGTTATTGGTGTTTTTCATTTGAAGATTTACATATTTGAAGATTCAAACAAGCATTCACCCAAGATGCCTCAATCAAGAGAGACCCAACTCTCACATCACCCAGCAAAACCCCGCCGACCAGAGCCTCATCGGCTAGTCGGCGAGCTCAAAATCCCCAGCCCATGGATAGGAACGGGCCAACAGCTAGCCAAAATATGCCTCCGGAGTTAGAAGCCTTGGCCCGGAACCCAGAGGACCTTGCTCACACAATAGCAATGTTGGGGTTACACGTGAAAGTATGTTTTTACTTTGTATAACCTATGTATTAAACACTTATTTATGAGAATAATTTTTTTATCACGGTTGCTTTAAATATGAATGAAAGTTATATATATTTATTGCAAATCGTTCAATATATAGTACATGTTACATTGTAGTTAATGTGGTGATACCGGATCACATAAGATCGCATTAACAGTTCTTTGTATATAAAAGTACAACTTCACGACCTAGGTGGAATTGAACAATCCATCATGAAAGGTTGAAGTGTAGTTCTCAGATTGGCTGTCTTGGCCAAGAGATTGCACTAGCACGTTTTGTATGTGCTAAAGAGGATCTACAAAGAGGATAAATTCTTATGTGCTGAACGAAGAAGAATTAGACTTTAGTGGTTGTTAATTTCTTAATCTATGTTACTTAAATAGGACTGTGTGTGATTAATACTTATTGCTTGATTCATGTTGGGTGAGAATCATTTGTGACTTTGATACCTTGTGTTTTGGGCAATAATATTAATTATATGACAGTTGCTAAGATTTAATACAAAGAAACGTGTGCAAGTACGTCTTGTGTGATTTGTACCCTTGGTGGGCTCAGAAGCTTTATCATACCAAATCTTGCAAGTGAAAATTAGTTTTCTGGTATGGATAATAATGTTGGGTTGTATTTACTCCAAGGCACAAGATATTAATTAATTTAGAGTTATTCAAAAACTCAATTAATTAATGGACTAAATAATCTTAAACACGGAAAATAATAACCAGGAGCTCATATTATCGTAATATAGATTAAGATTGATAGTGCAGTATTAATTTAATAATGGTATTAATTAATATTAGTGGGCTGAATTATATTGTGGCTCAATATTGAAATGTCCAAGCTATTTACCCCTCCAACTAATGGAGATACAACTCTATCAATATTTTAATATTATATTAAAATTGTAAAATTACATGTATAACCTTAATAATTAAACAAAAAAAACTAAGACTACATACACCCCCATCTCATTTTTATGCAGAATATGTTTCGACAAAAAAAGTTTCCAAAAAATTAACACAATATTTCGGAAAAAATGTTTCAAAAAATTAACAAAGTATTTCGGCAAAAGTATTTCCAAAAAATTAACACAATATTTCGGCAAAAATATTTTCAAAAAATTAACACAGTATTTTGGCAAAAATATTTTCAAAAAATTAACCAAGTTTCGGAAATTCGTTACCAAAAATTTAAACTATTAAAGATTTAGGCAATTGGTGTCCAAAAATATGTAAGATTTTCAACTAACCAGGTCCGAAAATTGGTTTGATGGAAATTTGAAAAAAAAACGTGCAAATGACAATCATACAACTTTCAATGTCTTTTAATATCTAAAGTATCAATATTTCATACACAAATACACACAATATAAAAAACTAACAACATTAAACACTTAAAATTAGGATTTATACATTAAAGAGAAAATATATGAAATAAGAGACAAAAAAATACATAGGAAGATTGAAATGCTCCCATTCTAGTTTAAAAATATAAATTAATCGTTGTTGTGCCGTCTGATCGTGTTATGACGGAGGCAAGATCAATCTCTTTTTTTATCCTTCATATATATATGGTTGAACGTCTTTTGCGTAAGAATGAGATGATGGTGTATGTAGTTTTAGGTTTTATGTTTTTGTTTTTTAATTATTAAGGTTATATATGTAAATTTACAATTTTAATAAAATATTAAATTATTAATGGAGGTGTATCTCCATTAGTTGGAGGGGTATTTAGTCTGGGCCATATTGAAATTCAGAAGCCCATTGGTGGTCCAATCTTAATTATCCTAAAGGCCCCTCAAGTTACCCAATAATAACCTAATAATAATAAGGTGATTAAAATAAAAGAAAAACATTGTTGTCTATTTGTTCCTATAAAATTTCGAAAATAATAAGAGTAGAAGGAGAAAGATTTTCTTTGATTTTTTTATGGAATGAAGATAAGTATTCTTGGAATACTAGATTATCTCATTAATTCAAGAAATCTCCTACTTGGCCATCTTATTATGAAAATTTCGAAAATATTGGAAATTAGGAGAGAAAGATTTTGTTGTGTTTCTTGAAAATATACTATGGAAGATATGTATTTTTGGAATACAAGATTATCTCATAAATTCAAGAAGATCCAAATCTTGATTCTTGGACACCTAATCATTTGTAAATTATCCATAAAAATAAGGAGGCGGGATTTTGTGAAATATTTATTTTATGGAGAAAAGAATATATGAGATATATTCAAGATTTCTTGGAGATCAAGAAAAGATTTTTTACATCCCTATTCCAAGACCAAAATTTTGTTCCCCCTTATATTTTAAATGGGGGGTGAATTTTTCATCCGCAGTACAGTTCCATGTGTTGGAAAAATTAGAAATCAACAAAAGTGGTGCAACATATTTTCTTATTCCTGTTTATTTAATTTATTTGTGAGCAGTCCCCACCAGTGAACGAGTAAAGGGCTAAGGGAATACTTGATAAGGCTTTTGGGTTGATTGTGATACTGTCTCGTTTCTACTCAAAGGTTGTCACTCAAAGAGGTACGTAATTGCGAAATTCCTAAATTTTCTACTATAGGACTTTCACGTGATGGTTTTGTATGCATGAAATAATTTGTTGTTGGTGAATTATTATTTGAATTAATTAGAATTAATTCATGCTAGTAATAATTATATTTAAATTCGTATTTAATTTTCATCCTGAATAGATCCCCGGAAAGATTTCCCCAACAAGCAATGTTGTAGGCATTGCAGAAGCAACAGGGGCAACCTGGTCTTTCCCACACAAAGATTGAAGAAGGCCAGGGACGAACATCTTAATGAAGTTGACAGTGTGCAAGCCCAGAAAGTCAAGGGTAAGGCCAAAATGAATGAGAGGCTGGGGAGTCTTGGGGAGTCCACCCAAAGCCGAGCAAGAGAATCTAACCATGGAACCTCACGGTAATGTGTGCTAGAAAGGCTAGGTCGGCCCCAGACGAATAGAGATAAATCTCACCCAAGAGCAACTGAGGGCCGAACAACTTCTATTCCAGCTCGCCCATCAATCCATGAGAGGTTATCCAGGTCGGCCTTTGGGCGCCTGGGTCCTGATGGGGAGAGCAACCCTAAAAGCCTGTTCATGAGATGCCCACTCCAAGTGAGGGACTGTGGAGAATAGATGGTCATACACCATTGCTCGCCGAATAACTACCAAGTCAGGGGGCATCTTTGGATGAACTGGTGGTTATGAGGAAGGTCATTGAAAGCATGCAGAGTCAACTTGACTTACAACGGGGTGTTGGGGCGAACACCCTACATTCCTGTTGGGATATAGATTAGATGTTTTAAAGATGTTAAAATAAGAACTTGTAATAGAAGCAGTTGAACCTGTTAGTCAGCTGCAGACTAGTCTAGGACTAGAATAGGTTTTAGGCTAAGGGGGAAGGGAATTAGACAAGACAAGAGGAGTCCCGGACAAGAAGATTTTCAGACAAGAAGAGTCCCGGACAAGAGGAGTTCCAGACAAGAGGAGTCCCAGACAAGAGGAGTCCCATACAAGAGAAGTTCCAGACAAGAGGAGTCTCAGACAAGATGAGTCTTGGACAAGAAGAGTCATGGACAAAAGGAGTCTTGGACAAGATGAGTCTTGGATAAGAGGAGTCTTGAACAAGATGAGTCTTGGACAAGAGGAGTCTTGGACCAGATGAGGTAGAAGACCAGATGAGGTAGAAGACTAGATGAGGTAGAAGACTAGATGAGGTAGAGGACCAGATGAGGTAAAGGACCAGATGAGGTAGAGGACCAGATGAGTAGAGGACCAGATGAGGTAGAGGATCAGATGAGGTAGAGGACCAGATGATGTAGAAGACCAGATGAGGTAGAAGACCAAATGAGTAGAGGACCAGATGAGGTAGACAAGAAGAGGTGTACCAGACTACTACTCTACCAGACTAATCTACCAGACTACTCTACCAAGAAGATCTTGTGATCCAAAGATAAGAAGAGTTAAGAAAGGGAAGTCAACTGATATCAAGGAAGATTGGTTGTAGATCAAAGAAGAATCAATCAAAGAAAGAGTCAACCAATTAATCATATAATCAATCAAGTTGATTGATTATATTCCTTAATTTATAGATGTTTGAATTTCTAGCTTCCAACGGCTAGTTATTTGACACCTATAAATAGGAGTGCATGGTGATGAGTTCAATACAAGAAAGACGAACAAGAGAGCACAAAAGATAGAGAAACACACGAACATACCATACACCCACCTTGTTCATACAAGTATTATATCTACTCTTTTAGGAGTAGTAGTTGGAATATTACTCAACCTATTCATCACATAGAAGGGTTGTTGTAAGTTGTACGAAGGAGCTGGTACTTCCCAAATAATATTTTTGGGACAAACAAGTGGTATCAGAGCAGTGTGTCCTAGACCACTGCTTTGAAAAGCTTTTGGTGGTCACCAGGACAGATCCATTTTTTTTTAAAAATCCAATTTTTTTTTTTGCTAATAATCTCTTGCAGAAATGGGTTCAAAGAAAAGTAGTAGAAGATACACTAGGAGTCACTCCAAAAGAAACTTCACAGCCGAGGAAGATGAGGTATCCACTTCTGGTTCATCATCAAATTTTGGACCAAGCGAAGAGATATGTCATGTGACAGATGAGGTATGTAATCAAACTCCCTCTTTTTCTTCTTATTCTTATTTTTCTGAACAATCAGTGGAGTCTTATACGCAAAAATTGCTATTATCTCCAAAAATCTATACAACTTTGTCAATTACAGGAAGAATAGAACACAAAGCTGAAAGCGGAAAATTAAAAGCTTTCAAAATATTTTGACAAATCAGTAGATCTACCAGCTGAACAGGTTCAAACACTGGTAGAAGAGTCCACTGACTTGAAAACCAGGTGTGATGAACAAACTAAGCTGATAGAAAGGCTGCTTGTTGAAAATAATGAGAAAGATAATGAATATACCCTGCTGAAAGCTAAGTTTGATGAACTCTTCCATCAAAACAAAATTGTAAAGGAAAGTGAGGACAAGCTCAAACTGGGACTGGAGCAGCTGACTACAGCAAACAATGATGTGTCACACATAGTTGCCTCATCTAAAAAAGAGCATGATAAGACAGGCCTTGGTTATTCCAAACCTGAATCCTCACATGTTCAGAAAGAAGAAAAGTCTAGAAATTTTATTGATAAGGGTAAGAGTTCAGCGGACCAGGCAACTCAACCTAATGGGCAGATGAGTTCTAAAACTCAAAAACCCAAAAGGAAAATGAGGAATTTTAAAAGACCTCAGCAAGGTCAGCATAGTAGAAAATAGTCTGGACCTCCTCAAAAGAAGCAGTTCAAGCTAACTCCTACTCAGCTGCAGAAGACTTTTAAGTCATCTGTCAGACCAACTGGAACTTTTGATAGTTCTAGCAAGACTTATCCTTATCAACAGAATTTCAAGACTGTTGCGTTAAGATAAGTTATTCCTTCTATGGGACAAGCTCTTAAGAGAAGAAGAGCCTCTAGAAGAAATAACCATGACGAAGCCTCTTGTGTTCAGTGTGTTTTTGTGGATATGTATGGAAGAAAGATAAGATCATCTGATTAAAAAAGGGATGATCTATTCTTGTAGCTTCCTAAATATTGTGCTAACCCCCCTGGGCCCAGAAGGGTACCAAAAACTTGATTGTCTGCAGATACACAAGAAGACTAGCTGATATTATGCCCCAAATATCAGCTGAGCATATTTTGAGGGAGAAGATCAGTTGACCCTGCTTGATTAGACTTCTCATCTTAAGATTTCAATTTTTTCTTGTCTTGTTTTAATTAAGTTCTTTTAGTTTTAACATCATCAAAAATGGGGAAATTGTTGGGATATAGATTAGATGTTTTGAAGATGTTAAAACAAGAACTTGTAATAGGAGCAGTTGAACCTGTTAGTCAGCTGCAGACTAGTCTAGGACTAGAATAGGTCTTAGGCTAAGGGGGAAGGGAATTAGACAAGACAAGAGGAGTCCCGGACAAGAGGAGTTCCAGACAAGAGAAGTCCCGAACAAGAGGAGTTCCAGACAAGAGGAGTCCCAGACAAGAGGAGTCCTGGACAAGAAGAGTTCCAGACAAGAGGAGTCCCGGACAAGAGGAATTCCAGACAAGAGGAGTCCCGAACAAGAAGAGTTCCAGACAAGAGGAGTCCCGGACAAGAGGAGTTCCAGACAAGAGGAGTCCCGGACACACTACAAAAAAATAATTTTTTGGTGACAAAAATGTTGTGACAAATATAAAGGTTGTTACTAAAGCCTATGTTTTTGTGACAATATTTAAATTTATCACTTAAAGTATATATTTTCGTGACGATCACCTATATTGTCACGTAAAGGGGCGACCTATTGTGACGATTTATCGAGTCATCACAAGTACTTGTGCGCGATAGCAAAAGTCTTTGTATTGTGACAATTCTTTTGTGATGAACCACAAGTCATCACAACAAGTATTAACTTATGGTGACGACATCTATCTTCGTCATGTAAAAGGATATATATTGTGACAATTCTGAAATCGTCACAATATACCTTTATTTTTTGTGACGACTTTCATCTTTGTCACGTAAACAAGAGATCTATTGTAACAATTTGTACACTGTCACAAGAAGTATTGGTTTCTAGTGACAATCTCCTCGTTCGTCGCAAAAAAAGAGAGATATATTGTGGCAATCCATAAGTCATCATAAGAAGCCTTTATATTGTGATGACGATTTCCATCATCATCGCTTAAAGTGAGAATCTATTGTGACGAATCGCGGGTCGTCCCAAGAAGTTCTTTTATGGTGATGACTTCTATCTTTGTCGCGTAAAAATGATATCTATCCTGATGATTCACAAGTCGTCACAAGAAGTCTCTATTTGTGGTGATGACATCTATTTTCGCTGCGTAAAAAATAATATCTATAGTGACTATTCGCAAGTCGTCACTAAATGCCTCTATTTGTGGAGACGACTTTCATCTTCGCCACGTAAAAGTTAGATCTATTGTGACAATTCAAAAGTCATCAGAAAATGTCTTTGCTTGTAGTGACAACTTCTATCTTCGTCGCGCAAAATGAGATCTATGGTGATGTTTCACAGGTCGTTACTATAGGGTTCTGTTTGTGGTGGCGATTCCATCTTCGTCACGAAAAAAATGAAATCTTTTGTGAGGATTCAAAAATCGTCAAAAGAAGCCTCCGTTTGTGGCGATGACTTCCATCTTCGGCATAAAAAAAATTAATCCTTTTTGCATTTTGTGTGTACAATATTAGTTTATTTTATTAAAATGTTTAGTTTGATAGTAGTATCTTTTTAATTAAACAACTAATACTATTTTAAATCGCATAATGTGTTTGGTTTATGAGAGACTTACTCTTAAAGAAGCCCAAAATTCTGGCCCTAGATGTAAAAATCGACCCATTAAACTAGCAGCCCTTTAAAATATGAAAGTCAATGTAACTAAACCAAAATAAATAAAAAACTCTAAAAAGGTTAGAAATGACATCATAGCGGGGGATTGAACCCCTGACCCAGGCCATAAAGCCACACATATTATACCATTAGACCAAGGTACTAACTATTGAACATATCATGAAAATGAATATATAATTACAGCTAGAACACTAAAAAATTAAGGCCAAAATATTCCGTTTTGGGGGATCGAACTCCTGACCATCTGCCAAAGTATTTTTTTCGCATAGCCAATGCACCAGGCAAGTAGCCATGATTTAGATCTACAACGAAAGTATAATAAATTAGCATTACAGGCTGCCAAAACTATCGATAGCTATATATCTAATCTAACAGCGAACCCTTATTTTTGTTTGCTTTTATTTTCACTCAATACCCTAATTAGTTAATTTTGGCGCTAATTGTTTCGTCGTTGTTCCCCCAAATTGTGTTCTTGCTCCACGCCCGGCCTCGCAAGAAACTCGCTTGGTCTTCCGTTCGGTTGATGGGCTGCTGCCTGTGAAGGTTTTGCGGCTTTGCGGATTAATTACGGTGGCAACTTCGACCAATTGTCTCTGCCTAAATTTTTCTTTTGATTGACTTAACTTTGATCAGGTTTAATTTCTAAATCTACTCTTGTATATCTTTCAATTTTTGTGCGAATACTCCTGTGAATCCAGTTTTATGGGCGTGTTTTATGTTATAATTAGACCAATTGTAAGATAACAAAATTGGTCTCTTATTCATATATAATATAGACTATGTTCTTCACAATATCTTGTCAATTTATATGGATGACTTTGATTATATAAGAGTAAATATGAATCTACTCTATTTACTACCGTTTGTGAATGGTGAAATATCACTTTCCTTGAAAATTTAGTTTTATAGATGTCAATTTAATTTGGTAGAAAATCTCATGTGAGGATCTAATAGTCATTAATTTGTATGCTTATCTGCTGTGACCACATATATGGAAATTTGAATTGCCTGAAACTATTTTGTTCTTGTGGTTATATCTCTAATTCAATAATTAGTGGTTCGAAAATCTTGATAAGATCACTAGTCGCTCACTTGTTTCTACTTGATAATCTAATGCCCCAGCACTCTCAGGGAACTAAATAAACAAGGACATTAGTTAACTTGCAAAGAGCTAGCAGCTGTTAACTTTACTATAAAAATTCTTAAGAGAAATGAAATTGAATAATTGAATTCCAAAATTGGGAGTTGGAAGCTCATTTGATGCCTTTTTAATTATTTACATGTTTAGAATATATGCTGGTGGGAAGTTAGTATTGAGTTTCCCCAACAGTTAGAAGAAGAATATGGGACCATATTTGAGAATGTATGTGGTTTTATCTACATTAGTGTTATAATTTGAAATGTGATTTTTTTTTTATTTCCTAGGTACACAACTATGGATAAGAGTTGGATTAGGGATAAAAATAGATTTTCCGTATCATATGTTAATGGTGTCAAGTCATTCATTAATTTTGCTATGCAAAATGCAAAGGGATCTAACAACTTGATTTGTTGTCCTTGTGTTATTTGCAATAATGCATACTATAAAAACACGGACGGAGTTGAATGTGACTTGCATATAAATGGTTTTAGCAAGACTTACATAGATTGGATATATCATGGTGATACATTACCAGTTATGGAGGACAATGAGAATGAAATAGGTGACCCTATTAACGATGTGGAGTCCAATAGTTTTGATATGGGTGATGAATTGAATGATTTCGTAGCTGAAATGAGGGAAGCAGAACAATCGAATAATGACAGTGGGGAAGAAAGTACAACATTTGGTAAGTTGTTAAAAGATGTGCAACGCAATTTGTATCCTGGTTGCAAGATATCACTATTATCTACTGTTGTTAAACTGTTGCATCTGAAGGTTATGGGTAAGTGGAGTAACAAGTCATTCACCATGTTACTTGAATTTATGAAGGATGTATTACCAGAGGGTGATGTGCTCCCATCAACACTATACAGAGCAAGAAAAACACTCGTGGAAATCGGGTAGGGGTATGAAGAGATCGATGCTTGCAAAACTGATTGTGCTTTATTTTGAAGAGAAAATGAAAAGGAGGATACATGTCCAGTATGCAAAGAATCAAGGTGGAAGAGTATTAATGGTGTTAAACGAGTTCCTCATATAAAGTTAAGATATTTCCCTTTAAGGCCTAGGCTGAAAAGACTTTTTATGTGTAAAAAAAATAGCTTCAAAGATGCGATGGCATAAAGAAAAACGCGTAGATGAGGAGGGTATCTCAAGGCATCCAGCTGATTCATTAGCCTGGAAGCATTTTGACAATCAATTTCCTAACTTTGCTAAAGATCAACGTAATGATAGATTGGGATTGGCAAGTGATGGATTTATGCCATGTTCAAACTTGGGACTTTCACATAGCATGTGGCCTGTCATGCTAATAATTTACAACTTACCTCCATATGATTGTATGCGCACTCCATTTATCATGATGTCTTTACTCATTCCTGGTCCAGACTACCCTGGGAAAGATATCGATGTATTCTTGCAACCCTTGATAGAGGAGTTGAAAGAACTATGGGACATAGGTGTTGAGACTTATGATATACACAGTAAAGGAAAATTTCAGTTGCATGCTGCAGTATTATGGACTATAAGCGACTTTCCAGGGTATGGTTTGTTATCTGGTTGGTCAACCTCAGGTCATTATGCATGTCCATGTTGTTTAAGTCAAACAGACTCCGACCGATTGAGAACCAAGTCTTGTTTCATGGCGCATCGCTGTTTTCTACCTAAAAGACATCCATTCCGTAAAAATATGATTGACTTTAATGGTAAAGAAGAACATCGTGAGAAGCCTACTCATTTATCTGGTGATGATGTATTATACTGGCTTGATGAATTGCATACGTTGTTTGGCGAATTTGGTAAGCATCCGACCTTAAATAAGAAAAGAAAGTGTGCTCCCTATCAAGAAAATTGGGTAAAGAAGTCGATTTTCTTTGAGTTGCCATATTGGCATAAATTGTTAATTAGGCACAACCTAGATGTGATGCACATTGAAAAGAACATATGTGAGAATGTGCTTGGTACATTATTAGATATTCAAGGCAAAACAAGATCCTCCAATTGCACGTGAGGATCTGTGTGATTGGGGAATTAGAGAAGAACTACATTTGCACGAAAGAGGAAACAAACGCATAAAGTCAGCTGCATGTTTTACTCTATCAGCAAGCGAAAGGAATGAATTTTGTCAGTTTTTGAAATCAATTAAATTTCCAGATGGCTTTGCTGCAAATATCTCTAAACGTGTGAAGGATAACAAAATATCCGGATTAAAATCACACGATTTTCATATTTTACTTCAAAGATTAATCCCTGCTGGAATTCGTGCTTTTTTGCCTAAGGAAGTAGTTGAAGTTTTGTACGAGCTTGTAGATTATTTCAAGGAGCTATGTTGCAAGACCTTAGATGATGCAAATGTAGAAAAATTAGATAAAAACATACCTATAATTTTGTGTAAGTTGGAAAAGATACTACCTCCGTATTTTTTTACCATTATGGTGCATTTGTCTGTCCATTTGGCTAAAGAGGCAAAGATTGATGGTCTCGTGCAATTTCGCTGGATGTATCCAATTGAGAGGTACAATATATTTTATTATTTATAATGATTTTGCAGTAACCTAAAGTAATTAATTTATTTACTTGTGATTTAGATTTTTGGGCAACCTTAAAGGTTTCATTCATAATAAAGCTCGTCCAGAAGGTTCAATTGCAGAAGGTTACATTGTAAGTGAGAGTTTAACATTTCTTTCTATGTATCTTCCGGACATGGAAACGAGATTCAATCGTCGGGCCCGAAATTTTGATGGTGAACATGACAAACAAACTGAAGGAATATCTGTATTTTCAATGAAAACTCGACCATTTGGGCTAGTTAAGTCCAAGTCTTTGATTTCAAGTGATGAAATTAGCAAGGCACACTGGTATATTTTGAGTAGTTGTGATGAAGTTCGGCCTTATCTAAAGTAAGAAACTATATGATTTTTTTTAATTCATTTTATTGGTTTAATGTAGTTTGTTTGATCATTTCTATTATCCTTGTAGGATCCACAAAGCTACAGTAAAAGGTATTAGCTTGGATCAAATTGGTGGTGATGATATGATCATTGGCAAAAGGATGAATTCCCCAAGTGGTTTAAGGAACATGTAAGTATATATCATGGGTTATATTGCTATGTGAAAATATAATATGGGTATGAGGTATTTATAGTTTTGTAATGGCTTAACCTTTTGTCCTATAGTTATCACACAAGCTTGTTGTCATAACAAGTCATCAATGTTTTGGATGGTTGGAATAAATTAATATATCCAAGGAAAAAAGTATTGTTGGTGTGGCTAGAAAGAAAACTATAGTTATTTCCTGAAAATGGATGGAGCACCCTTTAGTCTTTACAAAACTCATGAGATGTTGTATATCAGTTCATTAAGTTAAATGATCAAAGACATTTTTTTTTGGACTAGATTTTATATATTATCGCAGAAATGGAGCATTTTAACTATATATTATCTCCAGAAACATGCATTTTGTTCATAAATTGTAGCATCTGTGACGTCTAGATTTATTATTAAGATTTGGTAATACAAATTCAAATGAATAAGCTAAGATTACATAAATATTGGTATTAGTTTATGCTTTAAAGTAAGTCAAAGAGAGAGAGACAACAAGAGCATGTGGAAACGGGTTCGTGAACATGCGAAGCTCTTTCCAAGTCAGATCTAATACTAGGCTTTCTTAACTTCCAAATATTGATGTATAGTTTGCATTAATATTGGGAAAACATATCCTACACTGCTAATAGGAGCTAAACCTGGTGCAAATATGTTTTTTGTGGAAACTCTCTGCATTTCTGCTTTTTTATGTTCTGGGTTCAAATTCTTGTTTTCTGTCTTGTGAATTTAGTTCAAGCAAAAAATTGAAATTTGTTCCAAATTTTTTTTGTAGCATGGCTCTGGGTCATATGCTTTGCCAATCTTGTGTGTGTATGTATTTTATAGAAAGGGAGTTTTACTATGTTTGGTTTAAATTCATTAATGGGAATAGTAACCAAAATTAATTTTCCCTATTAATGAAAATAATATGTTGGTAGAAGGTGTTGGGATATGGTTTAGTTTTGATGATTTTCCAAAACCTCATGTAATAGGTTTGAAAGCAGTCAGGATAGTATCTTTAATTTCAGGTCAGGCTAGGTTATTTCTCAGTAGAATAGGCTGTCAGTTGAAAAGAACTCAATTGAGAAAGCACTCAGTTGAGGGGGAACTCAGCGAGGGGGAACTCAGCAACACAGTCTGAGGAAATTAAGATGACATCATAAGAAGAACTAACTGAAGCCATGGCAGAAACTTGAACCTGAAGAGAAGCCTGAAGGATGTCTCACTGAGTATAAACCTGGCTGATCTAAGCTAAGTCAGTGGACTACTCAGTGAAGAGAATGATCAGGAGGATCAGTGCTGTACCAAGTAGGCCCTGAAGGAGTCAGACTAATGTGGTCAGGGAAGTTTGTCATTCAGCCTTATGACAAACTTCCTGGAAAGATCTTCAAGAGTCTACTGAAGGACAATTACACTGAAGACAGTCATGTCTACTGAAAATCATCAAGTTAGTGGAGGATAAGCCACCTGAAGTCAGTGCGCCCTGATCAAGCTCACTGAACCAAAGATCTGTTGGATTCAGTCCACGTGGACCAATCAAGTCAAGACAACATATCTAACACTGACAAGGCCGCATTCCAAGAAAAGTAGGTGAAATCTATTAATTGTATGGATTCAAATGTAATCTCCTCCAACGGTTACATTTGAATCCACACTATAAATACAAGCTCATAGTTGCGGTTTGAAGTGTGTGTGAATGAGAAAAATCATCACCTACGTGTTGTGAAGGTGTGAGAGGATAGTGCATTTTCATGGGAGATATAAGGAGGCACGTTTCACACCTTGTACACTGATCATTAGGGTCTTCACAGATATAAAATGAGTGTCCAGCTTGTAACTCACAGCTTAGAGAGGTTTTCCCAAGCTTAGCTTTAGGCTAACAGATTGTAAGGGAAAACCTCACCTAGTTGGAGAAAACCTAACTGAAACCAAAACCCTACTTGTCAGGTTTGTTGGTGGAAGTTGTTGTTGAGTTAGGAAGGAAGGAAGCAAGATCTGAGTATATAGATCTGGGTGCACCCCGACACGTTAAAAGCAAGAAACCCAAGTTAGTGGATTTCCTGTTAAATCAGGCGCATGGATGTAAGAGCTTGAGTCTCTGAACCACGTTAAACTAAGCGTTGTTTATTGTTTAAGTACTTACTAAAGTGTGGTGTAAAATCTGCTCACTGAGAGCATTGTTAAAGAAACTTTGGTTGAGTAATTTAGTCAGGGAGAACCAATCTCACTGACATGCTTAAGCAAGCACTCGAGAGCCCAGTATCTCGAGTCACTGTGTTGCTTAGAGCATGAGTCTCCAAATCTTCTCACTGACTTGGTAACTCAGCCTCTAAGCAGTGCAGTGACTTGAAGTGTAACCTCTCGAGTCACTGTATTGTTGAGAGGCTGAGTCCTCAAGTCACCACACTGACTTGATACCTCTGACTCTAAGCAATGCAGTGACTTGAGTGTACCATTCACTGAACTCATTCAGAGTGCAATGCAAATCTTAAAAAAATCCTAAATTCCCATATTTTCAGTGTTTGCGAAGGCTATTCCGGGACCATCAATTGGTATCAGATCGGGTTGTTCACATGACCACTGATCCAGTTTTGTTAAGAAAAATAGTCAACCGAACAGATCTTAAACGTTTTAAACTATAGGAATTTCTGCATTTTTCAAACTATTACTTGTGTTCTGACATCGTTCATGTAATAGAAAATCTTTTTGTTAGAAGTTTTGGAATCATCAAAAAGGGGGAAATTGTTGGGATATGGTTTAGTTTTGATGATTTTCCAAAACCTCATGTAATAGGTTTGAAAGTAGTCAGGATAGTATCTTTAATTTCAAGTCAAGCTAGGTTATTTCTCAGTAGAATAGGTTGTCAGTTGAGAAGAACTCAGTTGAGGAAGCACTCAGTTGAGGGGAACTCAGCAACACAGCTTGGGGAAATAAAGATGACATCACAAGAAGAACTGACTGAAACATTGGCAGAAACCTGAACCTGAACCTGAAGAGAAGCCTGAAGGATGTCCCACTGAGTATAAACCTGGCTGATCTAAGCTAAGTCAGTGGACTACTCAGTGAAGAGCATGATCAGGAGGATCAGTGCTGTACCAAGTAGGCCCTGAAGGAATCCGGCTACTGTGGTCAGGGAAGTTTGTCATTCAGCCTTATGACAAACTTCCTGGAAAGATCTTCAAGAGTCTACTGAAGGACAATTACACTGAAGACAATCATGTCTACTGAAGATCATCAAGTCAGTGGAGGATAAGCCATCTGAAGTCAGTGCACCCTGATCAAGCTCACTGAACCAAAGATCCATTGGATTCAGTCCACGTGGACCAATCAAGTCAACACAGCATATCTGACACTGACAAGGCCGCATTCCAAGAACAGTAGGTGAAACCTATTAATTGTATGGATTCAAATGTAATTTCCTCCAACGGTTACATTTGAATCCTCACTATAAATACAAGCTCATAGCTGCGGTTTGAAGTGTGTGTGAATGAGAAAAATCAACAACTACGAGCTGTGAAGGTGTGAGAGGATAGTGCATTTTCATGGGAGATATAAGGAGGCACGTTTCACACCTTGTACACTGACCATTAGAGTCTTCACAGATATAAAATGAGTGTCCAGCTTGTAACTCACTGCTTAGAGAGGTTTTCCCAATCTTAGCTTTAGGCTAACACATTGTAAGGGAAAACCTCACCTAGTTGGAGAAAACCTAACTGAAACCAAAACCCTACTTGTCAGGTTTGTTGGTGGAAGTTGTTGTTGAGTTAGGAAGGAAGGAAGCAAGATCTGAGTGTATAGATATGGGTGCACCTTGGCACGTTAAAAGCAAGAATCTCAAGTTAGTGGATTTCCTGTCAAATCAGGCCCGTGGATGTAAGGGTTTGAGTCTTTGAACCACGTTAAACTAAGCGTTGTTTATTATTTAAGTACTTACTAAAGTGTGGTGTAAAATCTGCTCACTGAGAGCATTGTTAAAGAAACTTTGGTTGAGTAATTTAGTCAGGGAGAACCAATCTCACTGACATGCCTAAGCAAGCACTCGAGAGTCCATTATCTCGAGTCAATGTGTTGCTTAGAGCATGAGTCTCTGTCTTGTTGAGAGGCTGAGTCCTCAAGTCACCACACTGACTTGATGCTTCTGACTCTAAGCAATGTAGTGACTTGAGTGTCCCACTCACTGAACTCATTTAGGGTGCAATGCAACGTTTTAAAATAAAAATTCCTAAATTCCCATATTTTTAGTGTTTGCGATGGCTATTCCGGGACCATTAATTGGTATCAGAGCGGGTTGTTCACTTGACCACTGATCCAGTTTTGTTAAGAAAAATGGTCAACCGAACATATCTTTAACGTTTTAAACTATGAGAATTTATGCATTTTTCAAACTATTACTTGTGTTCTGACATCATTCATGTAATAGAAAATCTTTTTGTTAGAAGTTTTGGAATCATAAAAAAGGGGGAAAATGTTGGGATATGGTTTATTTTTGATGATTTTCCAAAACCTCATGTAATAGGTTTGAAAGTAGTCAGGATAGTATCTTTAATTTCAGGACAGGCTAGGTTATTTCTCAGTAGAATAGACTGTCAGTTGAGAAGAACTCAGTTGAGGAAGCACTCAGTTGAGGGGGAACTCAGCAACACAGCCTGAAAAAATCAAGATATCACAAGAAGAACTGACTGAAGCCCCGACAGAAACCTGAACCTGAAGAGAAGCCTGAAGGATGTCCCACTGAGTATAAACCTGGCTGATCTAAGCTAAATCAGTGGACTACTCAGTGAAGAGCATGATCAGGAGGATCAGTGCTGTACCAAGTAGGCCCGGAAGGAGTCAGGCTACTATGGTTAGGGAAGTTTGTCATTCAGCCTTATGACAAACTTCCTGGAAAGATCTTCAAGAGTCTAATGAAGGACAATTACACTGAAGACAATCATGTCTACTGAAGATCACCAAGTTAGTGGAGGATAAGCCATCTGAAGTCAGTACGCCCTGATCAAGATCACTGAACCAAAGATTTGTTGGATTCAGTCCACGTGGACCAATCAAGTCAAGACAACATATCTGACACTGACAAGGCAGCTTTCCAAGAAAAGTAGGTGAAACCTATTAATTGTATGGATTCAAATGTAATTTCCTCCAGCGGTTATATTTGAATCCACACTATAAATACAAGCTCATAGCTGCTGTTTGAAGTGTGTGTGAATGAGAAAAATCATCACCTACGTGCTGTGAAGGTGTGAGAGGATAGTGCATTTTCATGGGAGATATAAGGAGGCACGTTTCACACCTTGTACATTGACCATTAGGGTCTTCACAGATATAAAATGAGTGTCCAGCTTATAACTCACAGCTTAGAGAGGTTTTCCCAATCTTAGCTTTAGGCTAACACATTGTAAGGGAAAACCTCACCTAGTTGGCGAAAACCTAACTGAAACCAAAATCCTACTTGTCAGGTTTGTTGGTGGAAGTTGTTGTTGAGTTAGGAAGGAAGGAAGCAAGATCTGAGTGTATAGATCTGGGTGCACCTTTGCACGTTAAAAGAAAGAATCCCAAGTTAGTGGATTTCCTGTTAAATCAGGCCCGTGGATGTAAGAGCTTGAGTCTCTGAACTACGTTAAACTAAGCGTTGTTTATTGTTTAAGTACTTACTAAAGTGTGGTGTAAAATCTGCTCACTGAGAGCATTGTTAAAGAAACTTTGGTTAAGTAATTTAGTTAGGGAGAACCAATCTCAAATACATGCTTAAGCAAGCACTCGAGAGTCCAGTATCTCGAGTCACTGTGTTGCTTAGAGCATGAGTCTCCAAGTCTTCTCACTGACTTGGCAACTCAGCCTCTAAGCAGCGCAGTGACTTGAAGTGTAACCTCTCGAGTAACTGTCTTGTTGAGAGGCTGAGTCCTCAAGTCACCACACTGACTTGATACCTCTGACTCTAAGCAATGCAGTGACTTGAGTGTCCCACTCACTGAACTCATTCAGGGTGCAATGCAAAGTTTAAAAAAAAATCCTAAATTCCCATATTTTCAGTGTTTGCGAAGGCTATTCTGGGACCATCAGAAGGGTTGTCCCAATAATGATCACATTTTTAGTATTGTGCTCTAATTTTAAAGTAAATGAGACAAAAAATATGGTTGATTGATGAATAATAGAGGGGAGGCAGTGAATCAAAATTAAATAATGATTTATTTATTTTAGCCAAGAGAGACTATTAAAAATCTCCTAAATAATTGATTGAAGGAAACATTATGATTTGCGCATTCACAAAAGAATTTTATGAGGCTGCAGAAACTAAAAAAAGAACCCCTATATTTTTTTCCATAGCTTTCCAGGTGAAATTAATGACCAAAATATCCCTACTTGTGAAATTAATGACCAAAATATCCCTACTGGTGATGTACAGAAGTGTAGGGAGATCTTCCACTATCCAACACAGTTTCAAACAAATCACCCTTAGACTCTTGATCATATTCTAAAGCTTTAAGACTATTTACTGTGTTATTATTGCTTCTAGCAACACTCCTTTGCATCCCTTACGAATCGATCCTTCCCATCGAGAAAATCTCCTTGCTATCATCGTACCCTATGGACGGAGAATTCCCCAGGGGCTCGATGAAGCACGGGTTAGGCATTCGTTGCTAATAATATTGGTATTCGATTATCAGATGCATTTTAGCAAATAATCATAAAGGACTTTTAGTATTCGAGCATGTGGAGCATGAGTTTCTATCCTATATTCGATTATCATAATCATTCATTTGATGTTTCAAGCATAAAATGTTATTATCATAGATAGCAGTAGTAGAATGAGAAAAACAGAACAATTAGAAAACATTAGATTTTCCTACATTGGGATTTCAGTTTCTTGAATATCTTTTCTTGCTTCAGCAATCAGCTTCTACAAGTAACTATGATAATTTTATTAATCACTTTTTCATAAAATGTTGTTACTTCTTTATCCTAGCTAATGTTCTTCCTTGCACAAATGAACCTACTGCACCACCAAAAGTCTGAAAAAGCTACTGATGATATGTGGGCTCTAGCAAATGGTCCACTAAGGTTGAACACGAGTTTTTATAATGGATGCATCATAAACTAGGTTCGTTTTCATACAAAAGAGTGTGATAAGTTACGAAAGACCCAAAATAGTGTATTGGTTGTTGAAGCATACCATAAAAATGAAATTATTAAGTTTTTTAGATTCCTAAGAAGGGTTGTGGAGCTAAACTACATTGGTGGTTATAAAGTGGTTATATTCCCATGCGAATGGTTTGATATGGGGAACAAGAAAGCTAAGAATGCTGATAAGCAGTTCACTAGCATTGATATAAATTCAAGATGGTATAAAAATGAGCCATACGTATTACCAAATCAGGCGCAACAGGTTTTCTATATAAATGATACAAAACTAGGGAAGAATTAGCAGATTGTGCAACGAGTGCAACATAGACATCTATGGGATCTCCCTGAGGTTGAACTGGAGAATGATGTGGATGTAGACATTGATGAACAAGCTCAAAACGTAGAAGCAATGCAACAATATCAGTCTAGTGGTGTAAATCTGGTCATCGAACACAACACGGACAACCTTCAAGTTCAATATTCTAGAGAAGGTGTGGAACCTGAGGAGTTTGATATTACTGCAATGCAAAAAACTAGTAAGAATATGTTTCTTAAAGCTAAAAGTCTGAATAGACAGTAGCTTGAGTGCAATGAAGGTATGGAGGAGGAGGAGGAGGAGGAGGGGGAGGGGGAGGGGGAGGGGGAGGGGGAGGAGGAGGAGGAGGAGGAGGAGGAGGAGGAGGCAGCAGCTCATATAGTCTAATTTTTCAATTTTATTGAACTTTTACATTTAAGACTTGCTTGACTAGAAAAAGTTGAATTGGTGATTGACAACTCTGCTACAAGGGGATATTTGATAGGAGGTTTTACTACTGTGTATGTACTTAATCACCAACATTATTTGAAGTGTCCTTGTTGTAATTTAGTTGCTGTAAATTAATTAATGCAAGAAAGGGAGCGAAGAAGTGTTTTGAAGTGTCCCTGTTTAATTTTGTTATCGTTAAAAAAAGGGATATGGTGTAAGATCTTGTAGGGAAGATAAAAATTACTCATCAAATTATTGATTAGTTGGTACTTAATCTGCTATTCTTCTTTAGGAATCTTGGTTATAATATGTTTACATAATTACATTTCCTCATGTACATATTTAATTGGTCCAACGGGACATTATAGCCATTAAAATTATATCACAATAATTTCAAATCTTTATGTCAATACACTTTTAAAACATTCATATAAAAAATCGAATATTTTATAAGGTGAAAAAAATGTGGAGTACGTCTCTGTGAATTTGTTCATTGTATGAAATTGATATCATTACACACATTCACTAATACCATTATACAAATTCACTAATATTATTATATGCATTTAATGATAACGTAACATTATATACAGAGATTTAATTTAAATTATAACGGTATCAGTGAATGCATTTGATGATATTAATGAGTACATGTAATGGTATAAATTTCATACTACAAATTTTTTTCACGGGAGGTTTTAAAAAAATATATATACTAGTTTGAAATACGGAGAATATTACCTTAACTAGAGCTGTCAAAATGGGTTGAGACCGTTGGCCCGACCCGCCCCACCATACTTAAAAAGAGGGTTGGGTTAGAAATATCTTAGCCAGTTTAGAATAATTGTGCTGGCCCGTTTGGGCTGCGAGCTTGTGTGGGTTGGTGCGAGCCTATCTTCGTTAAATAAAGTTTTTTTTAATAATTTTTTTACATTTTTTGTACATTGTCAACTATTATAGTATCATTTTTCAGGATTTGAATTGTAGGATTCTATTTTAATGAATTATTATTGTTAATATATTGTGAACTTTAATTTGTAGAAAATTACTTTTCTAATTAATAATAAGAATTTTTATTTTAATATTTTTATAGTGATAGTTATCAAGATAAATTGTTTGATTACATTTGATTTTGATGAATTTTATATATTAGAGCTTTTAAATTATATATTTTAAATTAAAAAAAATAAAAATAATATTAAAAAATTAAAAGTTGGTCGGCTCGCAAAAACCCCCAGCCCGCCAATAAGTTGGTTGGCTCGCTTTTGCGGATTTTAGCTCACCCCGCCCCGTTGGCCCAATTTGACAGCTCTAACCTTGATGCTAACTTGATATAATGCATGATAACACCCCAAATATTATCGTGTATGCCATTTGTAAATTGTGCCCATTTTGAATAATATTACTCATTTAACTAAATTATATTACTTGAAAACTAGTTACACCTACACACTTGTGAATGGTTTTACTTAATTTCAATGAATGATATTACTAAAAAAACTGGACTGTTGCACTGTTAAGCTGGTTCATACACAATATTACTATAATATTTTCGGAATACCTTAAACACTAACAATAAGATTATCGGGTTCTCATTAAGTTGGTCGAGGGTATATTTCCAGTCAACTATTTAGGAGTCCGGGGGCGATGCGCAATCAGTGGGGGAGCTCAAGAAAAATACTATGTTACGATTTTCTATTTTAGTGTGACAATGTTATGATAATTTAAGTAATGTATTATTAAATTATACATTTGCACAGAATGTTTTAATAACTAAAATGTGAAATTAATATATGGAAAAGGATAGAGCGAAGAAGTTCATAAGGTATTAATCGTTTCACTAAACTGTATTAGTTGATTTCACTAAAAGCTATTATTTGTTTCACTAAAGAGTATTGGTTAAAGGATACTAATTATTTTACTAAAGAGTAATAGTTATTATCAATAAAAAATATTAATTACTCTCTCTAAAAGGTATTAGCCACCTGTAACGCCCCGAACCCAGAATATATTAATTATATCGGATTCGAAGTGTTATTGTGATCAAAAGTCCGAATTATAAAATTTTTGAAGGAAATATAACAGAAATGAGAGATGATGAGTTTTTATGCAGCGGAAGAAATGAATAGAATAATATTTATAATATATCTCACACACATATATAAAGCTTATTATCAATAGTATCATTTTATTTAAGTGGGGAATTCCGTGTCGTCTCTATTACTGTCCTTGCTCCACGAACTCATAATCTGCAAGGGTTGTAAAAAGGGGGCGTGAGATTTGAATTCTCACGTATGGGTGATTTGCAACGTCATGGGATTGGTAAATCCGAAGTATATTAAATTATACTCATTAATAAAAATATAATTCATTTAATCAGTTGACATAAAAATTCAAACATCATATATCATATAAATAACAAGTTCACATAATAATCAGTTGGACATAACAGGTTTCACATCATATAATTGAAATATCACAAGTTTATTCACAGTAAGCGGCAAAGCCCAAAGTCATTTTTCAAGTAACGGCCTAATCTGTCAAAATCATTTCCAACACATCGTGAATCTCTCCCAAACCATTTCTCACCAACAAATCATGTGACCATGAATCTGAATAATTATTATCACTCATGGTCACCACAAATAATATCAGCGACCATGAATCTGATCTATTATCACTCATGGTCGTACGTGTCATTCCACAAAATAATTACCAGTGACCATGAATCTGACTTATTGTCACTCATGGCCATACGCATCATTCCGCAAGAATAATTACCAGCTTTCCTTTTCCTCACAAAAACTATCATTTCGAAACATGGGGAGAATACACATAATTCATACTTAAAAGATTCATGCTCACAACATGCCCTTTATCATGCAATGGTGCTCGATTCAAATAAAACAATAGACATATTTTATCATATATAAGTATACCACGTAATTCAAATTTTTATATTATAGGGATACATTTATGTTGGATTAGTTGTTTTAGATTTATTTGGTCGAGTTCAGAGTATACCAACACAACGTATTATAAGCAGATCGATCAACAGATCATCACCCACCTGTTAACTCCGGGTCCCGTGAATGATGTACAAGCAGATGGTCGGAAACCTCGTGCGTGTTCCAACTAGTACCGAATCCTAGTAGGAAGATTTTTAATTAAAAGTTGACCTTTGAAAACGTTTAGGAAAACTTGAGAGTTTGTGTTACGAGAATCGAGAAAGTTGTGGTCTTATAAACTCAAAAGGACTTGCTTAAGGGTCACACTCTATTTTGGTAAATACACCACTTCTAAAAAGGTGAGTGTATTGAGGGAGTGTATTTACTAAAAGCAGTGGTGTAACAGGGGGGTGTATTTACTGAATTCAGTGATGTCCTTAATAAAGGCCTTTTAAGGAAAAACAAACTTATTAACCTTGGAATTACTTAGGAAAATAAGAAATTACTTAGAAAAATATTAATAAAATTAAAGAAAGGTTTTTCTTTCTTAAGAATTCTATTTCTCATTTTAAAAGAAATCTTGAATATAAATATATATTTTTATAAATAAAAACCTCTTTATTAATTTTATTTGGTTTTTAGAGAAAACTTTTATAAGAGTATCTATGTAATTTTCTTCTTATTAATAGTAATACTTCTAAAGTTGATTAGTGATACTTAAACAACTAATTCAATAATATTAAACAACTAAATACAATAATACCAAACTACAAAACCAATCATACTAAACCCACCAAACTAACAATACTAAATACCAAATTCAATAATACTAACCAACTAAACTAATAATACTAAACACCTAAACCAAGAATACTAAACAGCTATTCCAACACAACTTAACAGTATCAAACAAACCAACTCCATGGTACGAAATTAACATCAAAAGTCCATCTAAGCTCTTAATCCAAAAATAAGTATCTTAATTTTACAAGATCTCAACATCACCGGAAATAACAATTCGATCTCTATCCAAACAACTACGAGAATTAGAGAGGGGTTAGCGATTCTTACGAGTCCCAAATTCGGCAGCCTAACGACGTTCGATTGGTGGCTCGTCGGATAAATTTCGGCGGCATAACGACGTGATTCTGGATTTTCCGATAACAAAACAAGCAGCTAATTATTACGACGACATCTAAATTGAAGGTGAAAGGAATAATTTCGTGAGATTAAATTAAAAGGGCTGTTAAATTGAAATATTTTAAACGACATAACTCACCTAAAGAAGCGAGTGAATCGGCGACGCGGGGAAAAAGAGGATGGCGGCCGGAGCTCTGCGACGGTGCTGGAGGCGTCGCGCGACTAAGGAGAGGGAGCGCCGGCGGCGTTGGGCTGAGGCGTGACGGCGTCGGCTGGAAACAGAGGCGCGACGGGCGGCGACGGCCGTGGTCACTGGTCACGGCGGTGAGCGGCGTCGCAGGTGCGACGGCGGCTCGAAGCAGGGGGGCGTTGGGCTGGAGACGGCGGCGCTCCTGGGGCGAGGCCGCGGCGGCTGTCGATCGGAGAAGGGAGGAGGAGCCTGCCGATGGTGGTGAGCGCGGACGGCGGAGGGCGGTGCTTCGCAGCAGCGCTGGAGGCGGCAACGGGCGAGGCGCTTCGCTTCCGACTGGAGTTGAGGGGAGGCGATGGGCGGTGGGAGAGCACGACGGCCGAGGCGCGGCGGAGAAGAAGAGGCGTTGGGTCGCGGCGTGGCGTGCACGGCGGCGACGCAGCTTCGGCGGTGGCATCGCGTCACGTAGGCGGAGGGCGGCCGGAGGCTGGGAACAGAGGCGACGACGATGCTCCGTCCTGGGAGCGAAAGGCGGCCGACTGGAGGCGGGGGCTCGAGCGCGACGACGCTATGGAGGCGACGGTTGTTGCCGGAAAAAAAAAGGGAAGGGGGCAGCGGTTCTAGAGAGAGGCGAGAGAAATATGTTGAGTAGAGAGAGAAGGAAAAATGGGTGATGAATGGGGAGGAAAGTCCGTATGTATCTCTTAGGAAGAAAGTTAATTAGTTAATAAATTAATTTAAAGGGAAGGAATAATTATGTGGGTGAGATAAATTTTCAAATTAATTTAATTTAAAAGGAAAAGTAATTCATGTGGATGAAAATAATCCACTCTAATACATGATATTTTCGAACCCACTTGATACGGTTTAGGGATCGTTTGGTTCACGAGTTTAATCCCGATTTAATAATTAATACTGTTTTGAGATTCGGTTAATATTTTATTGTATTTTAATTATTCTCAATAAATTATACGGATCGAAATCCTAAATTCAAACTCGATTATTTAATTTCTCGTAGTCCTTTATTCGTTTGAAAGGTTCGATTCTTTCTTACGAATTTAGGAATTTGTAAAAAGGGTATATATTTAAATTACACAAATAGCACTCAAAATAATAAAATTAAAAAGAAATAAAGATAATAAAATAAAATAAGGGTTCTAGGAATATAAAAGGTATAAAACGGGACGGGGTATTACATCCTCACCCCCTTAACAGAATTTCGCCCCCGAAATTCATCTCCTAGGTATTGCTTAAGCATTGAGGGTATTTGGTTAGGACTTCATCCTCTATTTCCCAAGTTGTTTCTTCTTTCTCGTGTCGGCTCCACTGGACTAGAACTAATGGTATCTCTTGATTCCTTAATAAGTGTAACTTCCTTCCTAGGATAGTAACTGGAACTTCTTCATAAGTCAGGTCACAGCTTAAACCTAAATCTATACGACTAAAAATAGGGTTTGGATGAATTTCGGGGATGAAATTCCTGTTAAGGGGGTGAGGATGTAATACCCCGTCCCGTTTTATGCCTTTTATATTCCTAGAGCCCTTATTTTATTTTCTTATCTTTGTTTCTTTTTATTTTATTATTTTGTGTGCTTTTGTGTAATTTAAATATATACCCTTTTTACAAATTCCTAAATTCGAAGAAAGAGTTAAATCTTTCAAAGCGAATAAAGGACTACGAGAAATTAAATACTCAAATTAAATTAAGGATTTCGATCCGTATAATTTATTGAGAATAATTAAAATACAATAAAATATTAATTGGGTTTTAAAACTGTATTAATTTTCGAATCGGGATTAATCTCATGAACCAAACGATCCCTAAACCATATCATTTGGGAACAAAAATATCTGAATTAAAGGGGATTAATTTCTGGCCACATAAATTACTTTTCTTTTGAATTAAATTAAATTGAGAATTAACCTCACCCACAAGATTATCCTTTCTTTTTAATTTAATTTTTGATAGTAAAAATCTTAGCTAGATCCGGACGTGAGGAATTCCTAAAAGGCCAGTTAATGTTTTTAGAGAAGGAATCCGTATATATATACAATTCTGCTTTCTCTCTCCTTTATTTCAATCAGTTTCCTCTTCCTTCCTTGACTAATTCCATTCAGTTTCCCAAATTCACTCTGACCTCTCTCTTCTTCCTCCGTAGCAAGCCACGGCCACCGCCTCTTCTTTCAGGCAAGACACCGCCGCGCCTCACCCTCCTCGGCCGCCACGGCAGCTGCCAATGCCGCCCTACTCTTTCATCGCCACCGCCTCTTCGAACGGCACAGCACCGTGACCCCTGTCCTCTCCTCCAGTTGCGACCTCCGTTGCGCCACCAAGCACGGGCGCCGCCGAACGACATCTCTTCCCGGTCGCGAAGCCGTCGCCTCTCTCTCACTGTCGAAGCCAGGCCGCCACCGTACGCCACCGCGCGAGCACCGCCTCTGTCCTCCTCCAGACGCAGAGCCAAATGCCTCGTCGCTCTCTCCTCCTACACCGATCATCCGACGCCGGAAGCAAAGCCAACCGCCGCTCCTTCGCCCACCCCCGCCGTGCGACACCGTAAAACAGCGCCGCCTCTTCCCTCCGCCGCCGAAGCACCGCCGTCGCTGATTTTCCCTCCTCCTTGAGTGAGTCCCAATTTCATTTCAAAATCTCCGATTGAAATTTGTAAATTTGAATTCGATTTCAATTTTCTCTCAATTAATCCCTTGTTTGAAATTCATAAATTCGTTTCCTTAATTTTTGTTTGGATGGAGGTATCATCACTATTTTCGTCTTTTCCGATGAAGTTTGAAGAACGAACTGCTGCCCGTTTATTTTTGAATCACCGAAACGACGCCGTTAGGCTGTCCAAATAACCCGACGAGTCTCCGAACTACGCCGTTAGGCTGCCCGTTTTGGGACTCGTAAGAATTGCTAACCTTATTTCTATTTCTCGTAATAGTTGGATTAGGAATTGAACCATTTTAGATTCCCCGTTGAGTCGTCGTAAGTTTTTAAGAATTGTTTTGGATTTGAGACTAGTAGATGGACTTTGATTTTGTTGTTTTGGTGAGTATTGAATTAGCTATGTATTGTAGTGATTTAGAGTACTGGTTATTTTGATTCATATTAGTGTAGATGGAATTGTATTATTGATGATTTTCTTATTAGTGTTATTAGAATAGCTGAAGAGTAATATTGGATTAGTTGGTTAGTATTATTGAATGGATTACTTTAGTATTATTGAATTAAGTTGTTTAGTATCGTTGAAATAGTTGTTTGGTGTTTTTGTATTAGTTGAGTTTTGGAGACAAAGGGAAACTCGTCTTCCCCTTGTGCGACTGTTAGAAAATTAGGAACGAAAATATAAGTCGTTTTATATTCAAAATTTAGTAAACAAATGAAAAAGGTAGAAAATGGTATAATCCTTTTATTTCCTAAAAGTGTCACTAATCAACTTTAGAAGTAATATTAATATTAGAAAAGAAAAGTACTTTTTATAAACTTCTTAGAAAGTCTAAGTTTATTAATAAGTTTTAATAAAGGGTTTTTACTTATAAAATATGATTAATTATATTCAAAGAATCCTTTTAAAATGAGGAATAGAATTCTTAAGAAAGAAAAACCTTTTCTTTAATTTTATTAATATTTTTCTAAGTAATTTCTTATTTTTCTAAGTAATTCCAAGATTAATTCTTATATTTTCTTCCTTAAAGGGCCTTTATTAAGGACACCCCTAAATTCAGTAAATACACCCCCATGTTACACCACTGCTTTCAGTAAATACACCCACCTGTTATACCACAAGTATACTAGTAAATACACTCCCTCAATACACCCACCTTTTTAGAGGTGGTGTATTTACCAAAATAGAGTGTGACCCTTAAGCAAGTCCTTTTTGAGTTTATAAGACCACAACTCTCTCGATTCTCGTAACACAAACTCTCAAGTTTTCCTAAACGTTTTCAAAGGTCAACTTTTAATTAAATATCTTCCTACTAGGATTCGATACTAGTTGAAACGCGCACCGAGGACTCGACCCTCTGCCTACACATCATTCTCGGGACTCGAAACAATCAGGTGGGTGATGATCCGTTGATTGATCTGCTATTAATAACGTCGTACCGGTATTTTCTGAACTCGACTAAATCAAATCAAAAGTATCTAATCCAACATAAATGTACACCCTATTATATAACTGCTTGAATTATGTGATATAATTATATATACCTTATATGGATTGTTGTGTTTATCTAATTATATAAATTGATTATGACTGCATGATAATAAGGACATTTTGTGAGCATGAATCTTTTAAGTATGAATTATGTGTATTCTCCACATGTTTTGAAATGATAGTTTTTGTGAGGGAAGGGAAAACTGGTAATTATTCTTGCGGAATGACGCGTATGGCCATGAGTGACAATAAGTCAGATTCATGGTCACTGGTAATTATTTTGTGGAATGACACGTACGGCCATGAGTGATAATAGATCAGATTCATGGTCGCTGATATTATTTGTGGTGACCATGAGTGATAATAATTATTCAGATTCATGGTCACATGATTTGTTGGTGAGAAATGGTTTGGGAGAGATTCACGATGTGTTAGAAATGATTTTGGCAGATTAGGCCGTTATTTGAAAATGGTTTTGGGCTTTGCCCCTTAATGTGAATTAACTTGTGATATTTCAATTATATGATGTGAAACCTGTTGTGCCCAACTGATTATTATGTGAACTTGTTATTTGTATGATATATGATGTTTGTATTATTATGTCAACTGCTTAAATAAATTTATATACTTTATTAGAGGGAGTGTATTTACCAAAATAGGGTGTGACCCTTAAGCAAGTCCTTTTTGAGTTTATAAGACCACAACTTTCTCGATTCTCGTAACACAAACTCTCAAGTTTTCCTAATAATTCAAAGGTCAACTTTTAATCAAATGGTTCCGTACTAGGATTCTGTGCTAATCGAAATACGCACGAGGGATCCGATATTCTGTTTGTACGTCTTTCACGGGACCCGGAGTTAACAGGTGGGTGATGATCGGTTGATTGATCTGCTCATAATACGTTGTGCTGGTATACTCTGAACTCGACTAAATAAATAAAAAATAATTAATCCAACATAAACGTAAACCCTATTATATAACTGCTTGAATTATGTGATATAATTATATATACCTTATATGGATGGTTTGTGTTTGTTGATTATATGAACTGATGACGATTGCATGATATAAGGGCATTTTGTGAGCATGAATCTGTTTAAGTATGAATTATGTGAATTCTCCCCACAATTTGAAATGACAGTTTTATAGGAAAGAGGAAAGCGAGTAATTATTGATTTGATGTGCAGCAGTTTTGTTTGTGGATTGACACGTACGGCCATGAGTGATAATAGGTCAGATTCATGGTCGCTGATATTATTTGTGGTGACCATGAGTGATAATAATTATTCAGATTCATGGTCACATGATTTGTTGGTGAGAAATGGTTTGGAAGAGATTCACGATGTGTTGGAAATGATTTTGGCAGATTAGGCCGTTATTTGGAAATGATTGTGGGCTTTGCCCCTTAATGTGAACCAACTTGTGATATTTTAATTATATGATGTGAGACCTGTTGTGCCCAACTGATTATTATGTGAACTTGTTATTTGTATGATATATGATGTTTATATTATTATGTCAACTGCTTAAATAAAGTATATATTTTATTAATGAGTATAACTTAATATATTTCGGATTTACCAATCCCATGATGTTGCAAATCACCCATATGTGAGAATTCAATTCTCACGCCCAATTTTCCTAACCCCTTGCAGGTTATGAGTTCGTGGAGCAAGGACAGTAATAGAGACGACACAGAATTCCCCACTTAAATAAAATGATACTATTGATAATAAACTTTATATATGTGTGTGAGACATATTATAAATATTATTCTACTCATTTCTTCCGCTGCATAAAACTCATATCTGATTTTATTATCCCTATTTCTTTCAAAAATTTTATAGTTCGGACTTTTGATCACAATAACACTTCGAATTCGATATAATTAATTTATATTGGGTTCGGATATATATATATATATATATATATATATATATATATATATATATACACACTGAGTATAAAAAAATAGATAATTTTTATCACACTTAAAAAAAATAGTTTTTGGCGCCTAATTAACTCAATTTCGTAACCCTACACACTAATATTTTGTATTAGATTTTCTATATTTCCTAATCCCCACATATATCACAATCTGCCTCCCTAAGTTTGAAATAGATTTACCCTATCCCACGGTCTCCCTTCCTAAACTTTTGCTCACATTCTTAAATCTAAGAAAGGTTTTTATTTTCTCTGTTTTAATCTTCTCACCTCGCCTCTACCAGGAACCAATCGCTGGGAAGGTTTAGTTGTCGATCTCTACCCTCTGTCCATCATCTTTGTCTTCAACTTCAATTAGGTTTAATTTCTAAATCTAGTTTATGTGATTGCAGTTTGATGTTGTATATACATACATATATGTATATGTATGTATAAAAAATTTATTTGATGAATTTGTTTCCATTATTGTGTCGGACAATTTACTCCAGCCGAGGGCACCGTTCCGGTGCAGTGCCTACTCCGGTGACTCTGCTCCTCCGACACAATAAATAAAATTGGAGCATATAATAAATACGTATAAGTTATTTGAATGCGATAAAAAATAACTTTGATTTACTAATATCTAGTACACTGTTGGAGTTATCATATTTATGGACGTAATTGCTAAAGTTATTATCATATTGGGAATTGTAGGATAATCAATGCAAATTCCATTTATTAAATTTTATGTGTGCTTTGTTTAATAATTATTTTGGTAACTTATTAAATTTCATGGATAATATGCCCTGATTTTGGTTCTCTATTAATGAAGTTTACAAAAAAAAAAAATTAGAGAGGGTTGGGGATGAGGATGGGCGTGCAGGATGTAAAGCAAAAATATAGGATAATCAATGCAACTTCCATTTATTAAATTTTGTATTTGCTTTGTTTAATAATTATTTTGGTAACTTATTATATTCCATTGATTGTTTATGCCCTGTTTTTGGTTCTTTGTCAATTAAGTATGAGAAAAAAAGAGGTTTGGGGATGGGGCGTGGAGCATGTGGAGAAAATTTGTTTCAATGCTTATGCTTGAGAAATTAAAATTTTCATATTTGTTTAGGATCTTCATTTCTTTTTTGTTTTCATTTAGTAGATAAAGTTGGAGTAACCAAGTGTATATAATTATAGATGTTAAATAATTTTCACTTATATTGTGCCACTAATATGACCACCAAGTGTATTTCAAATGCATAAATGTGTTTATTATTATTTTTTTTTTTGGGCCAAAATTGAATATCTTAATGGACTCAACTATTAGCACTCGAATTTTTTCTCAATACACCTATACGACAATTTTTTTTAGTATAATGTACCTTTATGTTGGGATATGCTTTAGTTTTGATGATTTTCCAAAACAACATGTAATAGGTTTGAAAGCAGTCAGGATAGTATCCTTTAGATCAAGTCAGGCTAGGTTAGCTCTCAGTAGAATAGGTTGCTCAGTTGAGGGGGAACTCAGCGAGGGGGAACTTCTCAACACAGCCTGAAGATATCAAGATGGCAACCAGAAGAGCTGACTGAAGACCTGCCATCAACCTGAACCAATGGAGAAGCCTGAAGGATGTCCCACTGAGTGTAAACCGGGCTGATCTAAGCTAAGTCAGGTGGACCACTCAGTGAAGAGCATGATCAGGAGGATCAGTGCTGCACCAAGTAGGCCCTGAAGGAGTCAGGCTACTGTGGTCAGGGAAGTTTGTCATTCAGCCTTATGACAAACTTCTTGGAGTGATCTTCAAACAGTCTCTGAAGGACAACCACACTGAAGACGTTCAGTCCACTGAAGATCATCATGTCAGTGAAGGAGGAAGCTAACTAAAGTCAGTGGGTCTTGGTCAACCCACTGAGTCAAAGATCCGTGAATTCAGGCCACGTGGACCAATCAGCACGAGGCAGCAACTCTGACACTGACAAAGGCCGCATTCCAAGAAAAGTGGTTGAAACCATTAAATGTTGGATTCAAATATATCTTCCCTCCAACGGATACATTTGAATCCCCATTATAAATACAAGCTCATAGCTTCATTGTAAGGGTGTGTTATTGTGAGTGAAGAAAATAAACACCTACAAGCTGTGAGGGTGTGTTAGTTGTTAGGGAGTCATAAGGAAGAGATACACACCCACGACACTGACCTTTAGGGTTATCACTTATATTCTTTGAGTGTCAAGCTTGTAACTCTTAGCTTAGAGAGGTTTTCCTAATCTTAGCTTTAAGGCTAACACATTGTAAAGGAAAACCTCACCTAGTTGGAGAAAACCAAACCAAACTAAACCCTTTCAAAAGATTGTTAGGTTTGTAGTGAGGTGAGGAGGGCAGCCCAGGGAGTGGCGTGAGTCCAGTTGTAAGTGCACCTTGGCACGTTAAAAACAAGAATCCAAGGAGTGGATTTCCTGTTGAATCAGGCTGTGGATGTAAGAGTATTGAGACTCTGAACCACGTTAAACTTGCGTTGTTTATTTTTCAAGTATTTACCAAAGTGTAGTGAAAATCAACTCACTGAGAGTTTTGTTAAAGGAAACTTTGGTTAAGCATTTCAGTCAGGGAGATTCCGTCTCACTGACTAAATCAGGCTAGGCACTCGAGAGTTCAGTCTCTCGAGTCACTGCCTTGTTGAGAGCCTGAGCTTTCAAGTCTCATCACTGACTTGATAGCTCTGACTCTCAGCAACGCAGTGACTTGAGTATTCCGCCACTGAACTCAGTCAGGGTGCAACGCAAAGGTTTAAAAAAAAAAATTGCTCCTGAATTCCCATTTTGCCCTTCGAAAACGGGACCATCAATTGGTATCAGAGCGGGTTGTTCACATGACCACTGATCCAGTTTTGTTAAGAAAAATGGTCTACCGAACAGATCTTAAACCTTTTAAACTATGGGAATTTCTGCACATTTCATACTATTACTTGTACTCTGACATCATTCTTGTAATAGAAAATCATTTGGTTAGAAGTTTTGGAATCATCAAAAAGGGGGAAATTGTTGGGATATGCTTTAGTTTTGATGATTTTCCAAAACAACATGTAATAGGTTTGAAAGCAGTCAGGATAGTATCCTTTAGATCAGGTCAGGCTAGGTTAGCTCTCAGTAGAATAGGTTGCTCAGTTGAGGGGGAACTCAGCGAGGGGGAACTTCTCAACACAGCCTGAAGATATCAAGATGGCAACCAGAAGAGCTGACTGAAGACCTGCCATCAACCTGAACCAATGGAGAAGCCTGAAGGATGTCCCACTGAGTGTAAACCGGGCTGATCTAAGCTAAGTCAGGTGGACCACTCAGTGAAGAGCATGATCAGGAGGATCAGTGCTGCACCAAGTAGGCCCTGAAGGAGTCAGGCTACTGTGGTCAGGGAAGTTTGTCATTCAGCCTTATGACAAACTTCTTGGAGTGATCTTCAAACAGTCTCTGAAGGACAACCACACTGAAGACGTTCAGTCCACTGAAGATCATCATGTCAGTGAAGGAGGAAGCTAACTAAAGTCAGTGGGTCTTGGTCAACCCACTGAGTCAAAGATCCGTGAATTCAGGCCACGTGGACCAATCAGCACGAGGCAGCAACTCTGACACTGACAAAGGCCGCATTCCAAGAAAAGTGGTTGAAACCATTAAATGTTGGATTCAAATGTATCTTCCCTCCAACGGATACATTTGAATCCCCATTATAAATACAAGCTCATAGCTTCATTGTAAGGGTGTGTTATTGTGAGTGAAGAAAATAAACACCTACAAGCTGTGAGGGTGTGTTAGTTGTTAGGGAGTCATAAGGAAGAGATACACACCCACGACACTGACCTTTAGGGTTATCACTTATATTCTTTGAGTGTCAAGCTTGTAACTCTTAGCTTAGAGAGGTTTTCCTAATCTTAGCTTTAAGGCTAACACATTGTAAAGGAAAACCTCACCTAGTTGGAGAAAACCAAACCAAACTAAACCCTTTCAAAAGATTGTTAGGTTTGTAGTGAGGTGAGGAGGGCAGCCCAGGGAGTGGCGTGAGTCCAGTTGTAAGTGTACCTTGGCACGTTAAAAACAAGAATCCAAGGAGTGGATTTCCTGTTGAATCAGGCTGTGGATGTAAGAGTATTGAGACTCTGAACCACGTTAAACTTGCGTTGTTTATTGTTCAAGTATTTACCAAAGTGTAGTGAAAATCAGCTCACTGAGAGTTTTGTTAAAGGAAACTTTGGTTAAGCATTTCAGTCAGGGAGATTCCATCTCACTGACTAAATCAGGCTAGGCACTCGAGAGTTCAGTCTCTCGAGTCACTGCCTTGTTGAGAGCCTGAGCTTTCAAGTCTCATCACTGACTTGATAGCTCTGACTCTCAGCAACGCAGTGACTTGAGTATTCCGCCACTGAACTCAGTCAGGGTGCAACGCAAAGGTTTAAAAAAAAATTGCTCCTGAATTCCCATTTTGCCCTTCGAAAACGGGACCATCACTTTACATATGATTATAAAGTTGGTTTACTGAAAAAATACATGTGTGTCATTAGTTGCATTATTTTTTTTTTTTTCTAAGTGCTCAAATTTGTTGCTATGGTATCACAAGTTTCTGGTGTATTTTCATGCTCTCTTTAATTGTGTATGTATGATAAGAGTGTTCTAAAACTTAAATTAGGATATCAATCTATTCCAAGAACTAACAATTATGTCTTTTTTTTCCTTTCTAGTCATCTATTACAATTTAGAATACAATTGCTCATCTCTCAAAATTGTTATATCTATGGTTATGATTTTATCATCACCTTTTTTTGGATTAATATTTTTCTCTTTTGGTGTTTATAATATAACAATTTAATATGTAAGATGTCAGATAAGATTAGGTTGATCACGCATGTACATTTTTATTTAATGTTTGGTTTCATTCTTTTTAGGAAAATTGTAGATGGCTTCAGGTACAACACTAAAGAGGCTTCGCAAGTCACAGGGCAACCAACAAACAGATTTCCAACCACCTGCAAAAAGGACACCTGATGGAGTTATAGGATCAACAAGTAGAAATACATCCAGATCACTAACTTAATTTCAATCATCAGGAACAGTCTTTAGAAATGTGTCTGAATCATTAAATTCAGATCAGAATCATAATACACATCAAGTTGAGAATTCTGCTAGTCCTAATGCACAACGTGCAAGCGCATCAATAACAAATTCAGGAGAGGATGTCGATGATTATTGTTACAGCTAGAAATATCCTCGCCTGACAGGAGGTTAGATTCCTGAAGATGCACTGACCCGACAGGATCGAGGGTCCACATCAGACAAGAGTGTTTAATGTACTATAGATCTACTGATTGATCGTTAGATTAATTATTGTAATAAATTCCTAAAATAAAGGGTTAAGACGAGTTTAGGGCCACTTTTGGGCCTTTGGGGGTAAACCTCTATAAATAGGAGGTCACCCCCTCATTGTAAGGGTACACATTTATCCCACTTTCATCATGAATGCAAAAAACTCTCATATTCGAGGAAAGAATACGGTTTTTATTGTTTGTCGGGTATAACCCGAATAGCCACATACATCTATTCATACGAAAATGTCTTTCAATAATTTGACGCTAGAAGAAGGGTACGAGCTCGTGTTCATCTCAACGGATGAACACCGAAATCTTTCCCTAAAAAAACCAAAAATCAAACCCTACGAACAAAAATATGATTTTGTTCATCATTCCGTGAAACAAAAAAACCTTACAACTAGTATCTTTCATAGATTAGAACAAAAGTTTCCCAACAAAATTTCAGAAAATCCACTTTCTTACAGCAGCAAAAAAGCTCACGGAGCTACAAAAAAAATGGAGCAGAAAGAAGACCAAGCTCCTGTGTCCAATTCCGGTCGTTTTGGGCAACAGGGTCGTACACCGGGTTGTGGCATCGGAGCTCCGGTACAGAGCACGTAGACCGCCGCCGTTGCATCGCAGCACCAGGACGCGCCACATCGAAACTAAGGCCGTGCTACCATCACCACCCCACCTCTATCTCTCGCCGGAAAACCACCCACGGTGTGGTATACTCAAGAAAACCACCAGTATTGGGTGTATTCAAGCAAAAACTCGAGGGAGGGGCCACTGTTTTGTGTTCAAATCCCCTGCGTGCATCGATCGCTGCATATAATTTTCTACACTGGGACAACTTTTCAATCAACTTTTGACACATTTTCCAAAACACCTCGGTCCGTGCGCCCCACCCGAGCAGGGCGCTCGCCGCCCAAAGCTCGGCCTCCCATTTACCGCACAGCCGCCCTCGCGGTGCCACCCCGCGACCCAACTCACAGCGACCAGCTTCCCCAATCCACCGCCTCCAGCGGCCTCCCGCACGGCCGCCTCCCATGACCTCCCTGCGTCTCCCGCGACCCTGCCCGCATCGTCTGCGGTCTACCCGCGTCACCGCCCATCACTCCACCCACACGTACCCACGCCGCCGATCGGTACTCCTCCCCACGCCGCCTAGGGCTCGCAGCCCGCAGCCACCCAGCCGCCTCCGACCAGAGCTCGCGGTCCGCGCCTCCCCGCGATGCCCAGCTTGCCTCCCAGGTACGCCGCCTATCGCGGCCGACCTGCCCGTCACGATCAGCCTCCCCGACGCGACCAACTGCTCCTCACAAACCCAAGCCGCCTAGATCTTAATTTCAACGCACAAGGCATATTAATCTTTGTTATGGGTCTGATTTCATTTATTGGGCCAGGGTTATTTTTTAAATCTGCTGGGCCAGGATATATTTAACTATTGGGCCCCTTTTTAATTTAATCTATTGGGCTTTTTTATTCATCTAAGTTGTTGGCAAGTTTTATTTAACTGTGGGACCTGTGTTAATTTTTACATCAGTAAATAAATTAATAAAAAAAATGGCAGCAGCTCTGGGACGAGCATCCGGACCCTCTTCATTAACGAAAAATCTACGGGTAGTCCTTTGCCCACTCGAATCAGGTTTATTTCGATAACTCGCTATTAATATATATTACAACTCGCAAATTTCATATAAATTAAGAGCGGGGGCATATATTCATATTTTGAAAATTCAAAGCGGGGACAATTTTTGAAATACAATTTTCATTTGATATGTCCTTTTAATATATATCGCAACTCGTAAATTTTCATATACATTAAAAGGTGGGGGCATGGATATAGATATCTAAGCTCATTTTGTGATATTAGAAAATAAATTATTTGACACTGAGTATTATTAAATACAGTCAGTTATTTAAAACATCAAGTATAATTTCACAAAATTATCGAGGTTGATCACCGAACACATAACTCAATATTTAATAATGGTCACACCTTTCGAATACAAACATTTGTCCGCCTTCATAGGCGTTGACCGGTCCGCCTTTTAGGCATTGATGTTCCGCCTGGAGTGGCGAAGTAATCCGCCTTCTAGGCGTTGATTAGTCCGTCTTTTTAGGCGTTGACATTTCGATTAGTTCACCTTCACCGGTGTCAACTGATCTACTTCTTGAGTTAATCCGTCTTCCTGGCATTGATTAGTCCGTCTTTTAGGCATTGATGTTCCGCCTGGAGTGGCGAAGTAATCTGCCTCTTAGGCGTTGATTAGTCCGCCTTTTTAGGCGTTGACGTTTTGATTAGTTCGCCTTCACCGGCGTCAACTAATCTACTTCTCAAGGTAATCCGCCTTCCTGGCATTGATTAGTCCGCCTTTTAGGCATTGACGTTCCACCTGGAGTGGCGAGGTAATCCGCCTTTTAGGCGTTGATTAGTCTGCCTTTTTAGGCGTTGAAGTTTTGATTAGTTCGTCTTCACCGGCGTCAACTAATCTACTTCTCGAGTCGATCCGTCTTTTAGGCATCGACATTCCGCCTAGATTGGCGAAGTAATCTGCCTTCTCGGTGTTGATTAATCCGTCTGTTAGGCGTCGACTTTCTGCCCGGATCGACGAAGTAATCCACCTTCTTGGCATTGATTAATCCGTCTGTTAGGCATTCACTTTCCGCCTGGACCTGGATTGGCGAAGTAATCCGCCTTCTCGGTGTTGACGTTCTGCCTAGAGTGGCGAGGTAATCCACATTTTTAGGCATTGACGTATTGATTAGTTCGTCTTCACCGGCGTCAACTAATCTACTTCTCAAGTCAATCCACCTTTTAGACATCGATATTCTGCCTAGATTGGCGAAGTAATCCACCTTCTCGACGTTGATTAATTTGCCTTTTTGGCGTTGACATTCCGCCTGGATTGACGAAGTAATCCGTCTTCTCGGCATTGATTAATCCACCTTTTAGGCGTCGATATTCCGCCTAGGTTGGCGAAGTAATCCGCCTTCCCGACGTTGATTAGTCCGCCTTTTAGGCGTTGACATTCCGCCTGGAGTGGCGAGGTAATCCGCCTTTTAGGCATTGATTAGTTCGTCTTTTTAGGCGTTGACGTTTTGATTAGTTCGTCTTCACCGACGTCAACTAATCTACTTCTTGAGTCAATCCGCCTTTTAGACATCGACATTCTGCCTAGATTGACAAAGTAATCTGTCTTCTCGGCGTTGATTAATCCATCTGTTAGGCGTCGACTTTCCGCCCGGATCGATGAAGTAATCCGCATTCTCGGTGTTGATTAATCCGCCTATTAGGCATCGAATTTCCGCCCGGATTGGCGAAGTAATCCGCCTCCTCGGCATTGATTAGTCCACCTTTTATGCGTTGACATATTAATTAATTCGCCTTCACCGGCGTCAACTAATCTATCACTCAAGTTGATCCGTCACTCGGCCTTGATTAGTTCATCTTCAACGGCGCCAACTAATTCGCTTCTCGGCCTTGATGGGTGAGGTGTCAATGCTTCACGAATAACACCTCACCCCATCACTTTTGCCCGCTTGTGGCTATGATATATTGCATCCTGATCGCTCTGTTTAATCTTTCACCGATTGTTAATTCAATTGTGTATTCGTGAAGTTGCTGCCCGTCAGTCGGTTAAAGCACTTCACCATTTTTATCATTGATTAATCAATTCATCGATTGTTAAATCAATCTCGTATTTGTGAAGTCGCTGCCCGTTAATCGGCTAAAGCACTTCACTCATTAATCATTTGGTTAATCTTTTAATCGATTGTTAATTCAATCCTGAAATCGTGAAGTCGCTGCTCGTCAATCGGCTGAAGCACTTCACTCATTAATCATTTGGTTAATCTTTTAATTGATTGTTAATTCAATCTTGTATTCGTGAAGTCGCTGCCCGTCAATCGACTAAAGAACTTCACTCATTAATCATTTGGTTCATCTTTTAATCGATTGTTAATTCAATCTTGTATTCGTGAAGTTATTGCCCGCCAATCGGCTAAAGCACTTCACTCATTAATCATTGATTAATCAATTCATCGATTGTTAATTCAATCTCGTATTCGTGAAGTCTTTGTCCATCAATCGGGTAAAGCACTTCACTCATTAATCATTTGGTTAATCTTTTAATCAATTGTTAATTCAATCTTGTATTCGTGAAGTCGCTGCCCGTCAATCGGCTAAAGCACTTCACTATTTTTATCATTGATTAATCAATTCATCGATTGTTAATTCAATCTCGTATTTGTGAAGTCGCTACCCATCATCGGCCAAAGCACTTCACAAGTATTTCATTTGTTAAGACAATTAAAATTGGTTGTTAAATTAATTTTTTGTTCGTGAAGTCGCTGCCCCATGCGGCTGTAGCACTTTGTTAATTTATCATCGCGGTCCTTACCGCCCTGTTACTAAAATCGATGCCCCATGCGGCTATAACATTTTATTTATTAATCATCGCGAATCTTATCGCTAAATTATTAAAAAATTGATATCTGTCAGCGGCAAGAACTCTTTATTAATTGAACGTCACGGTTCTCGACTCGGGGGCAGGATAGAAGATCGTACCCCGCCTAACTCGACCAGTTTCAGAAAAGTTTGATAATTCGAAGATGACACGAAAGATTCGCCCATCAAGGACCCTATCGTCAAAGATCCCCCGGGGCATCCGAGTATCCTGTTTTCAGGCTCGGGGGCAGAACCTAATTGAAGCAAAGATCAAGATCGAACTCTGGCCGCAATCAGAGCCCAATCTTGGGGGCAATTGTTATAGCAGGAAATATCTTCGCCTGACAGGAGATCAGGTTCTTGAAGATACACTGACCCGACAGGATGGAGGGTCCACATCAGACAAGAGTGTTTAATGTACTATAGATCTACTGATTGATCGTTAGGGTCTACATAAAGGGTTAAGATAAGTTTAGGGCCACTTTTGGGCCTTTGGGGGTAAACCTCTATAAATAGGAGGTCACCCCCTCATTATAAGGGTACACATTTATCCCGTTTTCATCATGATGCAAAAAACTCTCATATTCGGGGGAAGAACACGGTTCTTCCCCTATCGTTCGTGTTCGATTACTTTTATTATTTATCGGGCATAACCCGAATAGCCACATACATCTATCCATACGAAAATGTCTGTCAACAATTATGGTAATAATTTTTTTGTGCATGATTTAATATTCTAGTGTCCATGTGTTTTTCTTATAATATTGAGTTTAATCAAATATTATTTTATTTTATTAGATAATGTGAATCAAAATGACAATGTTGCAAAATGTAGACGAGGTGTAAGAAGATGTTTAAAATTAAACAAGCATGTGGAAGATGTTGTTGGAGTTATACGTGAAAGTATGCTTTTACTTTGTATAACTCGTGTATCAAACACTTGTTTATGAGAATAATTCTTTTATCGCATATGCTTTAGATATGATTGAATGTTGAATATTTATTGCAAACAGTTCATAATAGTACTAGTTACATTGTAGTTAATGTGGTGATACCCGATCACGGAAGATAACATTAACAGTCTCCTTGTAACTAAACATACATTTTCACGACCTAGGTGGAATTGAACAATCCGCCGTGAAAGGTCGATGTGTAAGTCTCAGATTGGTCTGTCTTGACTAAGAGATTGCACTAGCATATTTAGTATGTGTTGAAGAGGACCTACAGCAAGGATAAATTCTTCTGTTCTGAAATGTGAAGAATTAGACCTCAGTGGTTGTTGATATCTTAATCTCCGTCACTTAAATAGGATCGTGTGTGCTTAATGGTTACTGCTTTGATTCATGTTGGATGAGAATCATTGTGACTTCGAACCTTGTGCTTTGGGCAGTAATATTAATCATACGACGGTTGTTAAGATTTAATACGGAGAAACGCGTGCAAGTATGGCTCGTGTGATTAGTCCCCTTGGTGGGCTCAAAAGTTTTATCGTACCAAATCTTGCAAGTGAAGAATCAGTTTCTTCGGTACGGATAATAATGTTGAGCTGTCTTTACTCCAAGGTGAAATATATTAATTAATTTAGAGCTATTCAGAAGCTTAATTAATTAATGGACTTGATAATCTTAAATGCGGAAATAATAACCGGGAGCCCATATTATCGTAATATGGATTAAGATGGATAGTGCAATATTAATTTATTAGTGGTAATAATTAATATTAATGGAGTGAATTATATTGGGGCTCAATATTGAAATTCAGAAGTCCATTAGGAGGTCCAATCTTAATTCTCCTTAAAGGCCCCTCAAGTAGCCCAATAATGATAAGGTGAATAAAGATAAAAAGAAAATAATTATGCTGATTTTTCGTATAATTTTCGAAAAAAGCATTTATTAGAGGAGAAAAGATTTTGTTGATTTTCTTGATAAGATATTATGGAAGATATGTATTCTTGGAATACAAGAATATCTCATATATTCAAAGAGATCCAAATCTTGGGATCTCTTCTCATAATTTTCGAAAATAGCTAAATAATATGGACGGTGAGATTTTTGTGGAATATTTTATTTTGGAGAAAAGAATATATGAGATATATTCAAGATTTCTTAGAGTCTAAGAAAAGATTTTCTCCAAGCCCAAATATACTTAAATTTGCGTCCACCTCCTATTATAAATAGGGGATGATTATTTCATCCCCAAGTACATAATTCCATGTGTTGGAAAAATCAAGAGCATATATATATTTTTCTTTTTCCTTAGTTATTTAAATTACTTGAAAGCATCTCCCACCGGTGATCAAGTAAGGCGAAAGGGAAATACTTGAGAAGGCTTTTGGGTTGATAAAGCGAGATCGTGATTGTCCTGTTTATTCAAAGGCCAATTCTACAAGAGGTACGTAAGTCACATAAATTTTTGTTTATTCCGCCTAGATTTTTTGTGAATTAATTCAACATGCATGATGTTAAATTTGTTGTTGGAATTATTATTTGAATTAATTAGGATTAATTCATGCTAGTAATAATTGAATTTAAATTCGTATTTAAATTTCATCCCGAAGAGATTCTGGACACCCTTATTTTCCCAACAACTGGTATCAGAGCCACGGTTTCGGGCTCTGATCTTTAAATTGGAATTTAAATTGTTAAACATTAAATTGAAATTGGATAGTAGAATTGCTAGATCTTTTTTGCAGGTATCCAATTGTCATGGTTTTAATGTTGTTAATTTTTCATGCGTATGAATTAATTGTTTTTTAATTCGATTCGTTCAAATTCATTTTTCTCGTGAGAAAATCCACGAGTAGATTAGTTGTTTTTATTTTGATTCGATCATTGTAATAGACTAGTCTAGATCTAGTATTTATTTATTTTTTAAAAATAAATTGTAACCGGATCGAGACGAAGAACGAAGAATTAAAGATGACGTACCCGGACGACGCATGCATGCGCGGCGCATGCATAGACGTAAAATCATGCATGGGGTGAGAAACGAGAACGAACGGCGAAACCCGATGCGCGGGGTGCGCGAGGCGCACGATGGGGTGCAGCATGGCGCGGGCACGCACGCACGTAGGCGGCGCCCGACAGCCAGCTGCTCGGCGCCATGCCGAGTGGCGTGCGGGCCAACTCCGTGGGCCGACGCGCGCCGTATCTCGGGCCGTAGAATTTTTTTTTAAATTAATTTCAGTTCTGCATTTTTTGTGTGATTTTAAACGTCGTCCCAAACCCCAAATGATGCTGTTTTTAATGAAGTGTTGATGTTCGAGTGAGAGCGTGTGGAGACGAACGATGGAAAGCAACAAGGACGATTTTTCGCATCAAGACATGAAGAAATTAAACCGTGACAATTGGAGTTGAGTGCTCCAATGTGTGTAATTTTATTTTGATGGATGTTTTATTTCGTGCACTTATTATTATTTGTTAATATGTGTTTGCATGAATTTTATTGTCCAAGAAAAACCTTACTTTCGAAAATTACTAAGTATGTTTATTTAATCCCAATTTTATTTCGGATATTAAAAGTGGATTAATTTGGCCTCCATAATTTATTTATTTGTGAAGTTCTTTTGGAATACATTTCCCCCTCGGATCGGCCAAAAGGATGAATTTCACATGAATAAATTCCGAAAGGATGATTGTGGATTATTACTAGTGGCGGTATTGACCCTCACCACGAGTGGCTTGCTCAAAGCGAAATAATAATCTTGTATTTAATTATGGTTATTACTTAGGTATAAGAAATTGATATTAACTTACTCCCCTTGGAGTCTCTGTCAATTTTTATGTGGTCAAAGTGGGAGCCAACTATTAATTTTGAATTAAGGATTTGTAACTTTTAAGTTTGTGATCCGCTTGAATGTGTTTAAATGTATAGACCACCCCTTGTGGCGCATTTAAATTGTTTCGAGATGTTGGCTGATGCATGATTATATTATTTTAAGGTTTCAATATAATTGATGTGATCGAATTATGTGATAATTTTGTATTTTTCTAGATATTGATATGAATGTATATTTTATTCTTAGTTCATCATGTCGCAACCTTTTAAAATCCACTGTTTAGTATACTTAAAGATAACAAACTTGTCGGTGAGAATTTTGTTCATTGGAAATGTAATCTTGATATTGTCCTAACCGCTCAACACCACAAATGGGTACTTACTACTCCTAAGCCCCAAGAGCCTGCCGAAGATGCGACCAAGGCGGTCAAGAAAGAGCATAAGAGTTGGTTTGACTCCGATGAGATGGCTAGGTGTACTATTCTGGCTTCAATGTCAGATGTGTTGCAACACCAATACCAACACATGGAGACCGCCTCTGAGATAATGCTCAATCTTGAAGTGATGTTTAAACATCAGAACCGTACAACTAGGCAAATCACCATGCGAAAGATGCTTTCGTTGAAGATGGTGGAAGGTACGCCCGTAAGGGATCACGTTATCAAGATGATGGGTTATCTCAACAAGTTAGAGGTACTTGGTGCGGAATTTGATCTCCCTACTAAGGTCGATTTTGTTCTCCATTCTCTGTCGAAGAGCTTTGAGCAGTTTCAGTTGAACTATCAAATGAATGACCGGGCAAATAGTTTGCCCGAGCTCTTGCAAGCTTTGGTGTCGGCGGAGACTTTAATGGATCATCAAACTGTTGCTATGGTGGCAAATGGTCCATCTGCCTTCTCGGGTCCCAAGGGAGGGAAGAAGAGAAAGAGGACGAAAGGCCAGACCCAAGCAAATCCAACCGTTGCGAAACCCAAGGCAAAGGGAGAAGGAGGTGGAAAGAAAGCTGCTAAGGGTAAGTGCTTCAATTGTGGTGAGAAGGGACATTGGAGGGCGACCTGTTCTAAGCCTAAGAAGGCGGTAAAGAAAGGTAAGTCTCATGCTTTAGTCGTTGAAACTTATGTTGCGGCGTATGCTGACCACGTTTGGGTAGTGGATACCGGGGCAACTGAACATATTTGTTTCACTCTTCAGGGGTTCCAGCTAACCCGACGACTTAGCAAGAATGAGATCCTCGTCACTTTGGGCGATGCTACGAGAGTGGCAGCCGAAGCAGTGGGAGTCATGCACCTATCTTTTGAAGATAGAGTTTTAATTTTAAGAGATGTTTTATTCGTCCCGAACTTTAGGAAGAATTTAATTTCAGTTTCTAAGTTGTTTTTTGATGGATATTCAGTTACTTTTAATAAATTTGTTACTGTTTCTTTTAAGAATGATACTATCTGTCATGGAACGTTGGTAAACAATCTCTATACGATTAAGTGTGCACACCACTCAAATAATGAATCTAATAACACGTCGATCATTTCAAGTAATAAAAGAAAGCGTTCTTCGGAGATGAACGAAACACTTCTATGGCATCTTAGACTAGGTCATATTAATCTAAAGCGGATAGAGAGATTGGTGAAAGATGGATCCTTGGAATCATTCCAAGTCGAACCGTTTCCAACTTGTGAATCCTGTTTAGAGGGTAAGATGACCAAGAGAGCATTTGAAGCCAAGGGAAATAAAGCCACGGAAGTGTTAGAACTCGTTCATACCGATGTGTGTGGTCCAATGACGATCAAAGTGAGAATGATGTATGAGTATTTCATCACCTTCATTGACGATTACTCAAGATATGGGTACATTTACCTTATGAGGCATAAGTCTGAAACTTTTGATAAGTTCAAGGAGTTTAAGGCCGAAGCCGAGAAACATAGGGAAAAGAGTATCAAGTTTCTACGATCAAATCGTGGAGGCGAATACCTCAGCGATGAATTCTTGAACTACTTATCGGACGAAGAGATCGTATCCCAGTTAACCGCACCGGGAACCCCTCAATAGAACGGTGTGGCGGAACAAAGAAACCGGACTCTTTTAAAGATGGTCAGATCCATGATGAGTTAATCAGATTTACCCAAGTCGTTTTGGGGTAATGCCTTGGAAACGTCGGCTTACATTCTAAACTTGATGCCATCCAAATCGGTTCCTAAAACCCCAATGGAATTGTGGACCGGGCGCAAGCCCAATCTAAGACATTTGTGGATTTGGGGTTGTCCGACATACGTGCTAGACAAGGAAGCCGGTAAGTTGGATCCACGTTCGGAATTAAGGCTGTTTATAGGATACCCTGCGGGAACGAAATGGTGTATGTTCTATAGTCCCAAGGATCAAAAGACCGTGATTAGTACACACTTTAAATTCTTGGAGGAAGACTATATGAACAATCGGAAGCCTAAAAGTGAAATTACCTTAGAAGAATTGAGAGGTCAAACCTCGATACCAAGTATACAAGATGATGTACCACACGTCACATCTTCACAACTAGAACCCTGTTGCAGTGGGAGGATTGCTAGGCAACCCGAGAGATTCATGGGGATAGGAGAATCTTCAAATTTGGTTCCCGGCGATGAATCAGGCCCATGGACATACGACGAGGCAATCCAAGACAAAGATGCGGAGTCGTGGCAAACGACAATGGAAACCGAGATGGGTTCGATGGATCATAATCAAGTGTGGGAGTTGGTCGAGCCACCCAATGGGGTAGAACCCATTGGATGTAAGTGGGTGTACAAGAGGAAAAGAGGACCGGACGGAAGGGTTGAGACCTTCAAAGCGAGGCTTGTGGCCAAAGGGTATACTCAGAAAGAAGGGATCGATTATGAGGAAACCTTTTCGTCTGTAGCTATGCTTAAGTCCATCCGTATTCTCTTGTTAATCGCTGCGCACCTAGATTACGAGATCTGACAAATGGATGTCAAGATAACTTTCCTTAACGGAAGTCTTGACGGGATAGATATCTATATGCAACAGCCCAAAGGTTTTATTGAAAAAGGCCAAGAGCATCTCGTATGCAAGCTTAAGAGATCCATTTATGGACTTAAGCAAGCATCGCGTACTTGGAACCAGTGTTTTGTTCAAGTGATTAAGTCTTATGGGTTTGATCAAAACGAGTTCGAAAGTTGTGTGTATAAGAAGCGTGATGGAACTGCGGTGGTATTCTTAGTATTATACGTAGATGATATTCTGCTCATTGGAAACAATGTAAAGGTATTGTCAGACGTAAAGGTATGGCTGTCAAAACAATTTGATATGAAGGACTTAGGGGAAGCCGGTCACATCCTTGGGATCAATATCACTCGCGATCGCAAGAAGAGGATGTTGGGCTTATCGCAAGCTTCATACATTGACACTGTTTTGAAGCGTTTCAGCAGGCAAGATTCCAAGAAAGGTTTTATACCTTTTAGGCACGGAATCCATCTATCGAAAGAAATGAGCCCTAAGACGCAAGCGGAGATAGATGACATGAAAGGTGTTCCGTACGCTTCGGCCGTAGGAAGCCTTATGTATGCAATGTTGTGTACGAGACCGGATATCTTCTTTGTCGTGGGCATGGTAGCAAGATATAAAAGTAATCCCGGGAAAGACCATTGGACTGCCGTAAAGTGCATCTTGAGGTATCTAAAAAGAACTCGTGAGTGGATGCTGATTTACCAGTCATATAGTCTTGTCCCCGTGGGATACACGAACTCGAATTTCCAATCAGACATAGACTCAAGAAAGCCAACCTCGGGTAGTGTGCTTTGCATGGGAGGAGGAGCCATTTCATAGAGAAGCGTTAAGCAGAAATGCATCGCCGATTCGACCATGGAAGCCGAGTATGTAGCTGCTTGTGAAGCAGCGAAAGAGGCAGTTTGGCTCAAGAACTTCTTAGTGGACTTGGACGTTGTTCCGAATTTGCCCGACAAGATAACTGTCTTTTATGACAATGCCGGAGCAGTTGTAAATTCAAAGGAACCGAGAGCCCACAAGGCCAGCAAACACATAGAAAGAAAATACCATCTTATACGAGAAATCGTTAAGAGAGGAGATATAGAGGTGTCAAAGATAGCGTCGGGTGACAACCTAGCGGATCCATTCACAAAGGGTCCGCCTCAGAGTACATTCGAGAGACATGTGGATGGAATGAGAGTCAAGACTATTGTCAATCTGCTTTAAGTATAAGTGGGAGGAATTATTAGGTTAGTGTGGGTTGACATGAGGTGTCACGTAGAGCTACTACACTAAGACATGCATGATGTATACTAAAAAGTAGACTTTATGTATAAGTGGGAGATTGTTGGAGTTATACGTGAAAGTATGCTTTTACTTTGTATAACTCGTGTATCAAACACTTGTTTATGAGAATAATTCTTTTATCGCATATGTTTTAGATATGATTGAATGTTGAATATTTATTGCAAACAGTTCATAATAGTACTAGTTACATTGTAGTTAATGTGGTGATACCCGATCACGGAAGATAACATTAAAGATCTCCTTGTAACTAAACGTACATTTTCAAGACCTAGATAGAATTGAACAATCCGCCGTGAAAGGTCGATGTGTAAGTCTCAGATTGGTCTGTCTTGACTAAGAGATTGCACTAGCACATTTAGTATGTGTTGAAGAGGACCTACAACGAGGATAAATTCTTATGTTCTGAAATGTGAAGAATTAGACCTCAGTGGTTGTTTATTTCTTAATCTCCGTCACTTAAATAGGACCGTGTCTGCTTAATAGTTACTGCTTTGATTCATGTTGGGTGAGAATCATTGTGACTTCGAACCTTGTGCTTTGGGCAGTAATATTAATCATACAACGGTTGCTAAGATTTAATACGGAGAAACGCGTGCGAGTATGGCTCGTGTGATTAGTCCCCTTGGTGGGCTCAAAAGTTTTATCGTACCAAATCTTGCAAGTGAAGAATCAGTTTCTTCGATACGGATAATAATGTTGAGCTGTCTTTACTCCAGGTGATATATATTAATTAATTTAGAGCTATTCAGAAGCTTAATTAATGGACTTGATAATCTTAAACGCGGGAAATAATAACCGGGAGCCCATATTATCGTAATATGGATTAAGATGGATAATGCAATATTAATTTATTAGTGGTAATAATTAATATTAATGGATTGAATTATATTGGGGCTCAATATTGAAATTCAGAAGTCCATTAGGAGGTCCAATCTTAATTCTCCTTAAAGGCCCCTCATGTAGTCCATTAAGCAGCACAATAATGATAAGGTGATTAAAAATAAAAAGAAAATAATTATGCTGAGTTTTCTTATAATTTTCGAAAAAAACATTTATTAGAGGAGAAAAGATTTTTTTAATTTTCTTGGAAAGATATTATGGAAGATATGTATTCTTGGAATATAAGAATATCTCATATATTCAAGGAGATCCAAATCTTGGGACCTCTTCTCATAATTTTCGAAAATAGATAAATAATATGGAGGGTGAGATTTTTGTGGAATATTTTATTTTGGAGAAAAGAATATATGAGATATATTCAAGATTTCTTAGAGTCTAAGTAAAGATTTTCTCCAAGCCCAAATATACTTAAATTTTCGTCCACCTCCTATTATAAATAGGGGATGATTATTTCATCCCCAAGTACATAATTCCATGTGTTGGAAAAATTAAGAGCATATATATATTTTTTTTTTCCTTAGTTATTTAAATTATTTGAAAGCATTTCCCACCGGTGATCAAGTAAGGCGAAAGGGAAATACTTGAGAAGGCTTTTGGGTTGATAAAGCGAGATCGTGATTGTCCCGTTTATTCAAAGGCTAATTCTACAAGAGGTACGTAAGTCACATAAATTCTTGTTTATTCTGCCTAGATTTTATGTGAATTAATTCAACATGCATGATGTTAAATTTGTTGTTCGAATTATTATTTGAATTAATTAGGATTAATTCATGCTAGTAATAATTGAATTTAAATTCGTATTTTAATTTCATCCCGAATAGGTTCCGGGCACCCCTATTTTCCCAACAGATGTAAGTTTACTAACTTATTGATTTTTATTTTTATTTTTATGGCATTAGACTCATATAGCTATTTTCTTTACAGCATGGGAAAATTAAAATCTTTATCAAAGATAATGTGAGAGAGCTAGATAACAATGCAAATAATTTTTCTGAAGCAATTAGATATACTATTCGGACCATGGCGGAACTTGAAGGTGTATCTACATGGAAGCAAGTTCTAGAGGAAAATAAAAATCTTTGTCGCAAAAATTTATTGGTAGTCTATTTTGTTGTAACCTTATAATTTTATTTATTTCATTTTTATTAAAAAAATAATTCTTATTACACATGCTACAACTATTGATTGATTTGTAGACATGGTTTGAGATTGAAGATTTGACTAGCGATCGTGTGGCACGTATCATAGATGACAAGCTCCGAATTAGTTACAGAAACTGGCGAAACACTTTAAAAGAATGTTATGATTCACTTGTAAAGAAGAGTCTTGATCCAAGGGAAGAAAGTCCTCGGGCAGAGGTTGATCTATGTAAATGGTTGGCTGTCTGTGATTGGCTCGAGAGCGATGCTTTCAAGGTTCTTTTAATTCTTAAGTTTTCCAAATCTTGTTAATAATATAGCTATCAAATTTTAAATTTTTATCTTCATGCAGAGGAGATCAGAAACTAATAAGAAAAACAGAGAAAAAATACCATTCAACCACACCTCTGGAAAGAAAAGCTTTTATAATCAGTACAAGAATATGGTAGGTCTTTTAATTAATTTTGTTTCTAGGTTTTTGTAATAAAAATTATTGTTTAATGCATGTGTTCATTTTATACAGGTTGGTATGAGCAGGATTACACTTTTTAGAAATACTCACGTTAATAAGGCTAGCGACTTTGTGAATTCAAGTGCTGCTGAGGCTTATGTAAGATGCTTATTAGAAAATTAGTTAATTTAATATGTTGTATTTGATATTTATTAAATATTTAAACATTAAATTGCAGAATAAAATGATAGAATTAGAAGAAGCAGCATTGGAAGAAGGAGAAACACCTATGTCAGAGGATCAAATACTCGAAACTGCTCTTGGACGTCGAACTGGGTATCAAGGTACCTCAGAGATCTAACTCCTTATCGACTACCCAAAATGGTTCTGAACTGAGTTTGAAGTTGAATGAAACACAAGCTACACTTGATGAAACTCAATTAAAGCTAAATGAAACTCAAACAACACTTGAGAGTGCACAAGGAGAAATTAACACCCCCTCGCAGCAATTGGAAGAGCAGAAGGAGAAGAATAAGAGCTACGAGGACAAGATTGCTGATCTACAATCACAATTTCAAGGAATGCAACAATTTATGTTGAAGCTGCAGGGCCCTACATCCAATCTTTTTTGGTATGAACACTAACTTTTTTTACCATTACTATACAATTTTTTTAACTCTCAATCAGCTTTGACTAGAAAAGTAGCTTAATCATTTATATTTTGGTTTATTTTGAATATATCATAAGATTTGTGTGTTAAAACTTAATAATTTGCAAATGTTATTCATTGTGTGCAGAATGAATGTTTGCTTTCGTAGAAGATTTATATGGAATGAAGATGACTTCTCAATTTCGTACAGAGCTTTGGACATAGAAAGTATCGAATTATTATTTTGGTGCAAATACTTTTGTAATTTCAAAATATTTTGACTGTGAAGTTTAGTACTTTGATATTATGATGAATTTTAATACTTTTAGTGATTTTAGCTATTGGGGATGACGAAAGTTTTACACTATGATGAATGTTTTACATTATATTGTTGAATTGCATTTATGATGAATTTCTAATGACGAAATTGAACTTTTTTAGCTGACTAATTTTATAACTTAAGATGACAAAGTTTTCGTCACAAGAAGGTACCTCCGAAGATGAATATATGTTACTATTGTGACAATAATTTCATTGTAAATGTTTATTGGTGACGAACATAATTGTCACAACAAACAATCAAATAAAGAATTCTTGTGACGATAATGCTCTAGAATTGTGACAATATATTTATCACAACTATTCTTTCTTAAGTGATAAATATATTTTATCTCATAAGACAAGAAAAATAAAAATATTATTTTGACGAAAAATAATTTGGATGACGAAAATTTAGGATTATAGTGATAATAATTTTGTCACAAGAATATTAACCGCATGGACAAATAGGTTTCTCACAAGAAAATTGAAAATTGAGGATGTTGTAACGAATAACTAATTTGGGTGATAATAATTTCGTTACGACAATATTATTTACAGTGATAAATATGTTTTGTCACGCCAAGCAAGAAAAATGTAGGGCAGTTGTGATGAAAAATAATTTGGGTGATGAAAATACATATTTATGGGGACGATAAATTCATCACAACAACATTATATTTGGCGAAAAATAAGTTTTATCACGTGAAACAACAAGAAAGTAATGATGTTGTGACGAAATATATTTTGGTGATGAAAATATTTAGTTATAGTGACAATGTTTTTGTCATGACAACATTATTTATGGTGACAAATAAGTTTTGTCACGTGAAATAACAAAAGTATATGGATGTCGTGACGATACATAATTTAGGTGATGAAAATATAAGGTTATAGTGGCAATAAATTTGTCACAACAACATTATCTTTAGTGGCAAATAGGTTTTGTCACAAGAAACAACATAAATGTAGGGATATTGTGACATAAAAAATTGGGTGATGAAAAGATGGAGTTGTAGTGATGACATATTCCTCACGACAACGTTATCTTTGGCGACAAATATATTTCGTCACTAGCTGTTGTGACGACATCCTTTCATTGTCACCACATATCTATCGTGATGGGCTTTTGGTGACGGTGCTTGTGACAAAAAATATTGTCACCACAAGGTTTTAGTGATGAAAATTCACGTTTTTGTGATTAAAAAAATTCGCCACAAAAAAGTAATTTTTTTGTAGTGACAAGAGGAGTCTTGGACCAGAGAGGTAGAAGACCAAATGAGGTAGAAGACCAGATGAGGTAGAGGACTAGATGAGGTAGAAGACCAGATGAGGTAGAGGACCAAATGAGGTAGAGAACCAGATGAGTAGAGGACCAGATGAGGTAGAGGACCAGATGAGGTAGAGGACCAGATGAGTAGAGGACCAGATGAGGTAGACAAGAAGAGGTGTACCAGACTACTACTCTACCAGACTAATCTACCGGACTACTCTACCAAGAAGATCTTGTGATCCAAAGATAAGAAGAGTCAAGAAAGGGAAGTCAACTGATATCAATAAAGATTGGTTGTAGATTAAAGAAGAATCAATCAAAGAAAGAGTCAACATATTAATCATATAATCAATCAAGATGATTGATAATATTCCTTAATTTATAGATGTTTGAATTTCTAGCTTCCAACGGCTAGTTATTTGACATCTATAAATAGGAGTGCATGGTGATGAGTTCAATACAAGAAAGACGGGAAAGAGAGCACAAAAGATAGAGAAACACACGAACACACCATACACTCACCTTGTTCATACAAGTATTATATCTACTCTTTTAGGAGTTGTAGTTGGAATATTACTCAACCAATTCATCACATAGAAGGGTTGTTGTAAGTTGTACGAAAGAGCTAGTACTTCCTAATACCAATGAGTAAGTAAGTTGATTGGTGAGTGAGACCCCTTTGGAGAAAGGGAGAGTGGACGTAGGACAAGTTGGTCTGAACCACTATAAAATCCTCATGTCTCTTTTATTTACTATTTTTTATTTTCAATTTTCTGCATAATTTATTTTAGCAATTTAAAAAGGGTTTTTCTTAAAATTAAGTATAAAACGCTTTCCGCAAATAATATTTTTGGGACCAACAATTCCTCTCCATTATCTTCAATTATTCTAAAGGCCCCAATTCAAAAAAAGACTCAATTCCCCGCCAGCATCCAATATGAAGGGACGGTGGATCCCCGGGTCCATCTTACAAAATATTCCAACTACATGATTTCAATGGGTACTAGTGATGCCACCCAGTGTCGGAATTATTCCCCTAACTCTAGAGGACCGGGTGTATAAATGGTTATCTTCTATGCAACTGACGTCCGTTCATTCATTTGCCCAGCTAGGCAAGGAGTTTATCTCCCATTTCTCAACAGCCGGATCGTACCTCTGGAAAGGTTTGACAAAGTCATGTTAGAAGGAGAGTTGGTAAGTGAAGATACGAAGATTGTGGTCGTTCTGGCCGGGTTAAAGAAGGGCATAGAGCTGTGGAAAGAAATACATCTTACCTGCCCAAAGAATTATGCTGAGTTCCACAACCGGGTGGGTATTTTTGTCTCCATGCACGAAGTCTTACAGAAAGACATGAGAGACAAGGCGGACCCGAAGGAGAATGCAAAGAAACTCGGCGGAAGCGGTTGCTGAGTCCCTAAAAATATGAAAGCATTCAATGAAGGGACATAATTGAAGGATAAGATGAACCAGATGCTCACCATGTCCATTGATATGATGTATAATAATGTGAAGGAGAAAGACTTGCTCTCCGCACCCAGAAAAATCTGTCAAGAAGCTAGCAAGCTCAACCCAAACAAGTATTGTGCCTACCACCAAAATATGGGGCACTTTACAACTGAGTGTAAGGACTTGCTTAAGATACTCTGGCGATTTTATGAGGAGGGCAAGTTTTCAGATTTTGTATGGCGAGCACCTGGAAAAAGGCCCCGGGCGAACAACCCACAAAGCTTAGATGAGGAAGACGACGAACAACCACTTAAGAGCAACAAGCCCGGGCAACCAACTCCAGTTGCGGCGGCATGACCAACAAGATAAATCCTAATGATGGAGCCATCAGGGCCTGTGGGAGGTTGCTCGGATGGGCGATCTCCAATCTAAAAAAGAAAGAGAAAGGCGGAGCTATGTGCAGTAGCTCAAGTTCAAGAAATAAGAGTCAACCCTTCAATCAAACACATCCCGAAATTGACTTTCATAGAAAAAGATCTAGACAGAATCCTTACTCCCCATAATGATTCCCTCGTTACATGTGCCAATATCATGGGGACCAAAGTTCACCGCCTGCTGATCGCCACCGGAGCATACACTAACATCATCTTCAAGAGTACGCTTGATCAACTCAAAGATTATACAAGCTACATTGAAGATTCCAGTCATAGAATCTTAAGATTTGGTGATGTTATAACTATCCCACTTGAGATAATTAGGTTATCTGTCGAACTTGTATCGAATGAGGACCCAGAGAGGAGATTAAATAGAATGGTAGAATTTTTTTTATTGTAGATCAGCAATCTACCTACAATGGGTTCCTCGGTCGGCCTTTTCTTAATGAATTTAAAGCGGCAGTTTCAACCTACTACTATTGTATAAAGTTCCCAACATCAAAAGGTGCAGACTCATTAAAGGTAGATCCGAAAAAGGCAGGGGAATGCCTCCTTCAACTACAAGCTAGTGAAAAAAGAATTTCGATGATGGAGGCATCCACTAGTTACCCTGCAAATGAACCATTGGTCTTAGACGATATTTTGGAATCGAAGAAGGTCAAATGGTGCTGGACGAATAGCTTCCACCTCTAGGCGAATAGTTTTCGCCTAAAGGTGAACAACCTGCACCAGTGAGGGAACCTGTAATCTTGGACGAGCAACCTATGAATATAGACGAGCAACCTCTAGTAGATGGCCTGGAAGGCCCAATCCCGGTGAACAACCTTGAACCAAGACAAGCGAATGATCTGGAACCCCGCCTAGGAGTTGGCCCAATGGACATTAAAGACGAGTTAAACCTTGAGGGACCAATAATAGATTCATGATGGAAATGATAAAAACGATGAGCAACTCCAGTCGAAGAAATGGAAGCCCTCAAAGTTAATCTTGATCGTGACGATCTCATACTCTACATTGGGTCTGAGCTCCCTGAGCCTTATAAAATCCGAATGAATGAGTTCCTCAAGGCGAATCTCGATGTTTTCGCATGGTCACATGCAGATATGGTGGGGATTGACCCAAAAGATGCTTGTCAATGGCTCAATATCAATTTGGCCAGAAAACCAGTTCATAAAAAAAGAAGAAAGTACGGGTCGGATAAATATCAGGCTCTCAATGAAGAAGTTAGAAAGCTGCTTGATAACGACTTAATTCGGCAAGCTCTTTACCCACAATAGGTAGCAAACCTAGTTCTGGTGCTGAAGCCCAATGGAACCTGGAGGCTGTGCATGGACTTCACTGATTTGAATGCAGCCTGCCCAAAGGATAACTTTCCTCTTCCACACATTAACCAACTGGAGGACAGCACAGGTGGACATGAAATGTTAACTTTCATGGATGCATTTGCTCTACCATCATATTCCAATGCATCCTGATGATCAAGAAGATACGACTTTAAGAACAAAAACTTGTTGTGTTGAAAAAGGATATCATTCGTATTAATCAATGCAGGAGCCACTTATCTGAGACTGGTGAACAAAATGTTTGATGAACACGTTGGGGAGACGGTGGAGGTGTAGGTAGATGACATAGTGGTAAAAATCCCCCGAAAAAAAGATCACCTCCAGCATTTGACCCAAGTATTCAACATTCTTCGAAAATACAACATGAAGTTAAATCAGAAGAAAAACAGCTTCGGGGTACACTCGGAAAAGTTCTTGGGCCACCTGGTTAGCCAACGGGAAATTGAAGCTAACCCTGTAAAGGTGAATGCCATCGTGGATATGCAACCACCACATTCAGTGAAGGAAGTACAAAGATTAACAGGCTGCCTTGCAGCTTTGAACCGATTCATATCCCGATCGGGAGATAAATATCGTCCATTCTTCGAAGCCATCAACAAAGAAAAATTTCAATGGACGAGCAACAACCAACATGCATTCGAACAACTCAAAGATTACCTGGGAGATGTGAAAATTTTATCAAAACCCATCCCAGGTGAAAAGCTATACTTGTACCTAAGAGCATCAGAAGTGGCGATCAGCTCAGTCCTAGTACGAGGAGATGGAAAGTTCCATCAGCCCATCTACTATGTCAACCAAGCTTTACATGAAGCTGAGATAAAATATTTGCCAACAGAAAAGCTGGCGTATGCACTTGTTATGAGTGTACGAAAGTTGCGACCGTACTTTTTCGATCATCAGGTTGAAGTACTAACAACTTTCTCACTCCGACAAATTCTACAATGCCTAGACATAAGTAGACTTGCCCAAATGAACCGGAACCATCGGTTCTAACTGACGGTTTGTCGGTTCTAACCGAAACCATAACCGGCAATAGTGGAACCGTCACTAAACCGGAACCAAAATCGTGTATTATAAGGTTCGATTTCGGTTCTACTAAATTGAGAACCATAACCGCCGGTTCGGAACCGACGGTTCCACGGTTCGAACCGGCGAGCTATTATATATAAATATATATCATTTTAATACCTATGATAATATTAATATTTTATAAAAAAATTAATTATTGTATTTTTTAATTGTAATGTAGGTTGTAAGTACTAAATATTAAGTTACTTTCATGTAAAAAATTTAAAATTGTAATTTATAAACTTTGTATTACATATTTTTAAAATTTATAAACCTTAGTTATTATTTATTTATATTGTAATTGTAATTTTATTTTGTATGTTAAAAGTTGAATACAATAAAATTTTACTTGTTTAAAGTCAATTTTCATTTTTTTGTACTTAAATTAAGAAAAAATTATATGTTATTTATTAAAAAAAGAAAGAAAGGTTCGGAACCATGAACCGTCGGTTTGGAACCGGAACCGTCAGAATTGAAACTAGAACCAGAACTGATAGAACCGGAACCGTCCATCCATGTTTAGCGATTCAATTCAGGTTCCACTAAAATGGAACCGGGAACCGGCGGTTCAAAACCGGAACCGACGGTTCGGAACCGTTGGGCTACTAACTGGTCATCTACTTAAATGGTCTCTGTAGATTAGCCAATTCGGGGTAAGTTATGCTCCTCGAACAGCGATCAAGGGTCAAGCATTAGCCGACTTCATCGTCGAACTAACTTTTCCCCAAGATCCGATGAGAGGACGTGATCATCCTTGGCATCTCTATATAGACTGTTCATCCACCAACATAGCCTTGGGGGCAGGTATAGTTCTCATAAGCCCTGACAGACAAGTCTTCACCTCAGCCATTACATTTGAATTCATGGCCACAAACAATGTAGCTGAGTACGAAGCTCTAATTGCATGTCTACACCTATCACTTGCTGTGGGAGTGAGACGACTTCAAATATTCAGAGATTCTCAGCTCATTGTAAACCAAGTCCAGGGTGAGTACGGAGTCAAGAATGAACACATGATCGAGTATCAAAAGATAGTTGCTCACCTGGTGTCCATGTTAGATCAAGTATACATTGAACAGGTACCCCGGGTGAGCAACACCAAAGCAGATGCACTAGCCCGACTAGCAACCAATGAGGGTCCAGCTGAGTTGTTCGACATCATCATCACCAAAATAATAAATCCATCAACATTGAACTACAAAATAAATCAAGTTAACGAGCAGCTTGAAGATGATGACTAGCGATCACCTATAGTCAAATACTTCAGAAATGGCAAACAACCGAACACCCCTTTTGAAGCTGCCAAGTTAACAAAATGAGCAGCCAGGTATTGTTGGAGTTATACATGAAAGTATGCTTTTACTTTGTATAACTCATGTATTAAACACTTGTTCTATGAGAATAATTCTTTTATCGCATGTGCTTTAGATATGAATGAATGTTAAATGTTTATTGCAACCCGTTCTACATATAGTATGTGTTACATTGTAGTTAATGTGGTGATACCAGATCATGGAAGATCACATTAACGAGTTCCTTGTAACTAAACGTATAAATTTACGACCCAGGTAGAATTGAACAATCTGCCGCGTAATATCGATGTGTAATTCTCAGATTGGCTTGTCTTGACCAAGAGATTGCACTAGCACATATTGTATGTGTTGAAGAAGACCTACAGCAAGGATAAATTCTTATGTTCTGAAATATGAAGAATTAGACCTCAGTGCTTATTGATTTCTTAATATTCGTCACTTAAATAGGACCGTGTGTGCTTAATGGTTACTGCTTTGATTCATGTTGGGTGAGAATCATCGTGACTTCGAACCTTGTGCTTTGGGCAGTAATATTAATCATACGACGGTTGCTAAGATTTAATACGGGGAAACGCGTTTGAGTACGGCTCGTGTGATTAGTCCCCTTGGTGGGCTCAGAAGTTTTATCGTACCAAATCTTGCAAGTGAAGAATTAGTTTTTTCAGTACGGATAATAATGTTGAGTTGTCTTTACTCCAAGACAAAAGATATTAATTAATTTAGAGCCATTCAAAAGCTCAATTAATTCATGGACTAGATAATCTTAAACATGGAAAATAATAACCGGGAGCCCATATTATCGTAATATGGATTAAGATGGATAGTACAATATTAATTTGATAGTGATATTAATTAATATTAATGGGCTGAATAATATTGGGGCTCAATATTGTAATTCAGTAGCCCATTGGAGGTCCAATCTTAATTCTCCTAAAGGCCCCTCAAGTAGCCCGATAATAATAAGGTGATTAAAATAAAAGAAAATTTATTATTTCTGATTTTTTCATATTATTTTCGAAAATTGTATACATGGGGGAGAAAAGATTTTGTTGATTTTCTTGGAAAGATATTATGGAAGATATGTATTCTTGGAATGCAAGGTTATCTCATAAATTAAGAAAGATCCAAATCTTGGTATCTTTATCATAATTTTAGAAAATAACCTATTAGATAGGAGGGTGAGATTTTTGTGGAATGTTTCATTATAGAGAATAGAGTATATGGGATATATGCAAGATTTCTTGGAGGCCAAGAAAAAAAATTTCTCTCCCCGTATTTCCACATTATTTTTTGCCACCCTCATCTATAAGTAGGAGATGATTTTTTCATCTCCAGTGACACAATTCCATAAGTTGGAAACATCAAGAGCAATAAATATTTTCTTCCTCCCTTATATTATTAAATTTTTTGTGAGCGCTTCCCACCGGCGAACGAATATGGCGAAGAGAGAATACTTGAGAAGGCTTTTACGTTTGATAGGATTGTTACGCTTGTACCGTTTGTCTCGGTTGGACGTCGCTTCAAGAGGTATGTATTCACGTAAAATTCTTAGTTTTCCGCGGTAGAATTTTATGTGATTATATTCATTGGCATGATATCTTTTGTTGTTAGTTAATTATTATTTGAATTAATTTAGGATTAATTCATGCTAGTAATAATTAGATTTAAATTCGTATTTAAATTCCACCCCGAATAGATCCAGGCACCCCGATTTCCCCAACAACTGGTATCAGAGCCACGGTTTCGGGCTCTGATCTTTAAATTGGAATTTAGATTGTTAAACATTAAATTGAAATTGGATAGTAGAATTGCTAGATCTTTTTTACAGGCATCCAATTGTCATGGTTTTAATATTTTTATTTTTATTTTTCATGCGTATGAATGTTTTGTTTTTAATTCAATTTGTTCGAATTTATTTTTCTCGTGAGAAAATCCACGAGTAGATTAGTTCTTTTTTATTTGATTTGATCAATGTAATAGACTAGTCTAGATCCTAGGTTTATACGTGAAAGTATGCTTTTACTTTGTATAACTAATGTATTAAACACTTGTTTATAAGAATAATTCTTTTTATCACATTTGCTTTAGATATGAGTGAATGTTGAATATTTATTGCAACCAGTACATTATAAGTGGTACTTGTTACATTGTAGTTAATGTCGTGATACCTGATCACGGAAGATCACATTAACGGTTTCCTTGTAACTAAATGTACAATTTCACGACCTAGGTGGAATTAAACAATCCGCCGTGAAAGGTCGATGTGTAAGTCTCAGATTGGTTTGCCTTGACTAAGAGATTGCACTAGCACATTTAGTATGTGCTGAAGAGGACCTACATCGAGGATAAATTCTTCTGTTCTGAAATGTGAAGAATTAGACCTCAGTGGTTATTCATTTCATAATCTCCGTCACTTAAATAGGACCGTGTGTGCTTAATGGTTACTGCTTTGATTCATGTTGGGTGAGAATCATCGTGACTTCGAACCTTGTGCTTTGGAGTAATATTAATCATACGACGGTTGCTAAGATTTAATACGGGGAAACGCGTGCGAGTACGACCCGTGTGATTAGTCCCCTTGGTGGGCTCAGAAGTTTTATCGTACCAAATCTTGCAAGTGAAGAATCAGTTTCTTCGGTACGGATAATAATGTTGAGTTGTCTTTACTCCAAGGTAAAATATATTAATTAATTTAGAGCTATTCAGAAGCTTAATTAATTAATGGACTTGATAATCTTAAACGCGGGAAATAATAACCGGGAGCCCATATTATCGTAATATGGATTAAGATGGATAGTGCAATATTAATTTATTAGTGGTAATAATTAATATTAATGGATTGAATTATATTGGGTCTCAATATTGAAATTCAGAAGTCCATTAGGAGGTCCAACCTTAATTCTCCTTAAAGGCTCCTCAAGTAGCCCATTAAGTAGCCCAATAATGATAAGGTGATTAAAATAAAAAGATAATATAATGCTGATTTTTTAAGTGTAATTTTCGAAAATTGCTTATGTGGAGTAAGAAAAGATCTTGTTGATTTTCTAGAAAAGATATTATGGAAGATAAGTATTCTTGGAATACAAGATTATCTCATATATTCAAGAAGATCCAAATCTTGGATTCTTATTCATTATTTTAGAAAATCACAAGTCATATAAGGTGAGTGAGATTTTTGTGGAATATTTTATTATGGAGAAAAGAATATATGAGATATATTCAAGATTTCTTAGAGTTTAAGAAAAGATTTTTTCCAAGCCCATTATACCACATATTTTCGGCCATTACACTTTATAAATAGGGGGTGATTATTTCATCCTCAAGTACATAATTCCATGTGTTGGAAAAATTAAGAGCATATATATTTTTCTTTTTCCTTAGTTATTTAAATTACTTGAAAGCATCTCCTACTGGTGATCAAGTAAGGCGAAAGGGAAATACTTGAGAAGGTTTTTGGGTTGATAAAGCGAGATCGTGATTGTCCCGTTTATTCAAAGGCCAATTCTACAAGAGGTACGTAAGTCACATAAATTCTTGTTTATTCCGCCTATATTTTATGTGAATTAATTCAACATACATGATGTTAAATTTGTTGTTGGAATTATTACTTGAATTAATTAGGATTAATTCATGCTAGTAATAATTGAATTTAAATTCGTATTTAAATTTCATCCCGAATAGATTCCGGGCACCCCTATTTTCCCAACAACTGGTATCAGAGCCACGGTTTCGGGCTCTGATCTTTAAATTGGAATTTAAATTGTTTAACATTAAATTAAAATTGGATAGTAGAATTGTTATATCTTTTTTGCAGGTATCCAATTGTCATGGTTTTAATGTTTATTTTTTTTATGCGTGTGAATTAATTGGTTTTAATTCGATTCGTTCGAATTCATTTTTCTCGTGAGAAAATCCACGAGTAGATTTGTTGTTTTTATTTTGATTTGATCATTGTAATAGGCTAGTCTAGATCTAGTATTCATTTTTTTTAAAAATAAATTATAACCGGATCGAGACGAAGAACGAAGAATTAAAGACGGCGTACCCGGACGACGTATGCATGCGTGACGCATGCATGGGCGTAAAATCATGCATGGGGGGAAAAACGAGAACGAATGGCGAAATCCGGTGCACGGGGTGTGCGAGGCGCACGACCCGTGCACGACGGGCGCGGCAAGGCACGAGCGCGCGCGCGCGTAGGCGGCGCTCGGCGGCCAGCTGCTCGGCGCCGTGCCGAGAGAAGCACAGGCCCACCCCGTGGGCCGACGCGCGCCGTATCTCGGGCCGTGAAATTTTATTTCCGTTCTCGATTTTTTGTGTGATTTTATACGTCGTCCCGAACCCCAAACGAAGGTTTTTTTGATGAAGTGTTAATGTTCGAGTGGGAGCATGTCGAGACGAACGATGGAAAGCAACAAGGACGATATTTCATATCAAGACGTGAAGAAATTAAACCGTGACAATTGGATTTGAGTGCTCCAATGTGTTTAATTTTATTTTGATGGATGTTTTATTTCGTGCACTTATTATTATTTGTTAATATGTGTTTGCATGAATTTTATTATCTAAGAAAAACCTTACTTTCGAAAATTACTAAGTATGTTTCTTTAATCGCAATTTTATTCCGGATATTAAAATTGGATTAAATTTGGCCTCCATAATTTATTTATTTGTGAAGTTCTTTTGGAATACATTTCCCCCTCGGATCGGCCAAAAGGACGGATTTCACATGAATAAATTTCGAAATTATGATTGTGGATTATTACTAGTGGCGGTATTGACCCTCACCACGAGTGGCTTGCTCAAAGCGAAATAATAATCCTGTATTTAATTATGGTTATTACTTAGGCATAAGAAATTGATATTAACTTACTCACCTCGGAGTCCCTGTCAATTTTTATGTGGTCAAAGTGGGAGCCAACTATTAATTTTGAATTAAGGATTTGTAACTTTTAAGTTTGTGATCCGCTTGAATGTGTTTAAATGTATAGACCTGTTGGAATTTATAAGCACGTAAACATGCGCAGTGGAATATTAAAGTTCACCAACAACGAACGATTAATCGCATATTAATTTCCAAGAATACTAAACGAGATTCTTACAGAGCTTCGTACGCGGAGTCCTCTACTACGGTATCCACGCAACAGCTATTCACCGATTTGCACCGAGGTGCCAGCTTTGAATCTCTAGACGAACTTGCTAGGAAAACTCGAATAAGAGATTTTATGGAGAAATTATTTTCTTATGTATTTTTTTTTGAATTCCCATGACACGTATTTATAGGGATTAACTTGGCTTAATTCCTAAGCAAGATATCGGGCCTAGCCCGTAATATAATCTCTACGGATTATATTTCCCTAGATACGTTCCTACGAATAATATCTTTACCATATATATTACTCTTGTATAATAATGTTCTAAATATTATTATTGGGATTTCATATTTAATTAAATCTAATTTAATTAAATAATAATAATAATTAATTCTAAATATAATTATTATTATATTCTCCATAAATTAAATATTATATCCAATATAATATTTAATCAACCAACTATAATTGGCGAACTGCCGTTGCTTGTTGTGTGACCCATAGGCCCTCGTATATCGAGCGATTAGTCAAACTAATGGTCTTAATTGAACCCTAGACAATAAATCAGACATTCTCAATATACGAGGTACATTGCGAGGAAATCTGCAACTACCTGTAATACTGTAGGCTATTGTGATATCTTCCTTTCATTCGCGAATACTCGATTAAGCCTTGAACATGATGAAGTGTCTATTCAAATAACTTAATCATATTATCTCAAATCACTAATTGATCGCTCGTGCCACACTTGGCCACAAAGTCTAAGTCGACTTGCATCGGCCGATGTCTTAAATCCAATTATGATGAGAAGACGAGTATTCTCTCTAAATCCACATTGAGGAATGAATCCTATTCTTGGCTCAACTACCACGCACATGTATTTCGTGATGAACCCAATACATGCCATATCTACCCGTGGAAGGGTGCAAGCGTCGGTCATGGTCATAGTTCACCACTCCACACATGTCGTGCATATTGACCTCAAGTCAGAGGAGTATCACATCACTCCCACTAACCGAGACACCCGTAGACACATTATGTGGAATTATATCAAACGGTTTCTCGGATGGGTATACCAATACCCTCTAAGGTATTTGTGCATCCATCATGAGATACCCGGTATCTCGTAGTAAGTGAGATCTTACTACACTCTCTAAGAGTATGATGCAGATCGCACACCAATCTCAATTGCATCATCAATATTCCATTCTTGATGATCCTTGATCGGGGCTGTTTGAGAATCGTACTTCGGTCATCTGAGTTCTCACTCACTCAATGACAGTATCGATTCAAGGGAACACATATATGAATAATGCAAACAATCAAGCATAATATTCAGATAAGTGTAAAGCCATACATTTAATATTAAACCAAACAATAATATTAAACCATAAACTGAATATCATCTTAGTATTATGTCCTTACAAAGGATTGTCTCTAGGACACTAACACTAATAATCTCCCACTTGGACTAGAGCCAATCACCTACATGTCTAACCCCTATACCATCAAATGTCTAGTGTATACATGAACAGTGAAAAGGATTTGCAAGATTATCCTTTATGGGAAATGTTTTAATTTCATTTCTCATATCAATATGATCTCTCGGATCAAATGATAACGCCTCCGTACATGCTTATTTCTGTTGTCAGATCTCGGTTCCTTTGCTCATGCAATCGCACCAATGTTGTCACAATACAACTCTATTTGACAACTGGCACTCGGAACTACCCCTAGTTCTCTCAAGAACCTTAAAATCCAGAAAGCCTCAAAGGCTTCTGATATAGCAATGTACTTAGCTTTGGTTGTTGAATCTGCGGTCAGATCTTGCTTGGAACTATTCCAACTTACCGTCTCATCATTGAGATTGAAAATATAATTTGACTGTGATTTGTAATCTTCACAGTTTGACTGGAAACTCGCATCAGCATGGCCCGTAACGACTAGCTCTGACTGTCTACCGTAGACAAGAACATGTTCTTTAGTACGCCTGAGGTACATCACAACATTCTTGACAGCAATCCGGTGAGACTCACCTGGATTCTGCTGGTATCTACCAGTGATGTTGACAGCGTAGGCCACATCTGGCCTCGTGCAAGTCATGGCGTACATGATGGAACCCAATTGCAGATGCATATGGAGCGTCCTTCATGTACTCGATATCAGCTTCGCTAAAAGGACAATCCTTCTTCGACAGCTTTATCCCATGATTTGCTAGTAGAGACCCTCTCTTAGAGTTCTCTATCACAAAACACTTCAACACCTTATCTACGTAGGTGGATTGTGACAACCCTACCATTTTCTTGGATCTATCCCTATGGATCTTGATCCCTAAGATGTAGCATGCCTCACCAAGATCCTTCATCATGAAGGTCTTTGATAACCAATCTTTCTCGGACTGCATGAGCGGGATGCTATCTCCTATAATCAATATGTAATCGACATATACGACTATAAAGACAATACTCTTCCCGCTGTGTTTACAATAAACGCATGGATCTTCCGAATTTCTAATGAAGCTAAAAGACTTAACAGCTTCATCAAATCGGATATTCCAACTCCTAGAAGCTTGTTTCAATCCATAGATGGATCGTTTAAGCTTGCACACAAGATTAGATTTTGGATTAGATATAAAACCCTCCGGTTGAGTCACAAACACTTCCTTATCAATGTTGCCATTGAGGAGAGCTGTTTTGACGTCCATCTACCAAAACTCATAATCGTGGTGTGCTGCTATCGCAAGTAAAATTCGAATGGACTTGATCTCAGCAACTGGCGAGAAAGTCTCATCATAGTCAATACCTCGTGTTGACTATAACCTTTCGCCACCAACCTATCTTTATAGGTTTGTACTTTGCCATTTGCATCGGTCTTACGCCTGAAGACTCACTTGCAACCTATGGGTTTTACCCCTCTTGGCAATTCAACCAAGTCCCAAACTTGATTGATGTACATCGAGCCCTTCTCGGATTTCATGGCTTCATGCCACTTCTCTGAGTCAACATCTAATGTCGCCTCAGTGTAAGTCTTAGGTTCGTCCTTATCCGGTATTTCCACGTCATCGTGTTCCTCCACGAGGAAGCCATAATACCTATCGATTGGATTACGAATCCTAGTTGACTTACGGAGTTGTGGTTGTGCAGGCTTTACATTCTGATCATGAAAATTTTGTGGTGCAGCGACTTCATCGTTGACCGGAGAGTCCTCAAGAGCGACACTTTCAGATGCCTCTTGGGTGGGAGTTTGAACTATGCTATTCTCATTCAGCCTACTTGGAGGTTGTTGCGAAGGCAACGCAACTCCAATTATGCTCCCACTGGCTGAAAGAGGATCACCTAGTGATAAACTTCCACCATGAGAGTCGCTGAATACTCCCACTGATTCTTTGTCATGTTTCTTTGACAAATCATCAGTCTCTATGTTAATTGAATTTCTTCAAGTTCTATCTTCTTACGACTTTGTTCATTGAAGACATACTCGTCTTCTAGGAACCTTGCCTGCCTAGAAACAATCACTGTTTGTTTCTCCGGTAGATAGAAATAATATCCTCTAGTTTCCTTAGGATATCCCACAAAATAACCCTTTTCACCTTTGGATTCCAACTTATCAGTCTGCATCTTCTTCACAATTGCGGGGCAACCCCACGTTCTTATGTGTAGAAAAGCTGGCTTTTTGCCACACCATAGCTCGTATGGAGTTTGCACAACTGATTTGGATGGAAACCTATTCAGAATGTAGATTGAGGTTTGCAATGCGTGTCCCCATAAGAATGTTGGAAGAGAGGCAAAACTCATCATAGACCGCACCATGTCCAACAGGGTTCGGCTTCTCCATTCGGACACACCATTCATCTGAGATGTTCCGGGAGGAGTCCATTGTGACTGGATCCCATGAAGCTTCAAGTAATCCATGAATTCATGGCCAAGGTACTCACCTCCTCGATCCGATCGAAGAGTCTTGATACTCTTACCAAGTTGTTTCTCAACTTCGGCCTTGTACTCCTTAAATTTCTCAAATGATTCGGATTTGTGTTTCATAAGATACACATATCCGTACCTTGAGTAATCGTCTGTAAAGGTGATGAAGTAGCTGAATTGACCCCTAGCTAGAGTGGGCAATGGTCCACAAACATCGCTGTGGATCAACTCTAGAACTTCTTTGGCACACACCCCTTTCCCCGAAAAGGGTTTATTGGTCATCTTGCCCATGAGACAAGATTCGCAACTTCCATAAGACTCTAAGTCAAATGAGGTTAAGTAGTCCAACTTTCTTAACCGTGCGATTCTTTTCTTGTTTGTATGACCAAGTCTATAATGCCACAAGTAAGTCGGGTTTTCATGATTACTAAGCTTGAGTCTTTTATTTTGTATATTAAGAACATTATATCCACAATGTAACAAGTATAAACCATTCACAAGCGGAGCATTTCCATAAACATCACCATTAAGGGAAAAAATAACAAGTATTATTTGCAAAACGGAAGGAAAATCCCTCAATGTCTAACATAGGAACGGAAATAATGTTACGAGTAATAGACGGAACAAAATAACAATTATTTAATTCAAGTCTAAAACTAGAAGGTAAGTCTAAAACATAAGTCCCAACACGTTCAGCAGCAACTCTTGCTCCATTCCCCACGTGAAGGGCGACTTCACCCGGTCTAACCGCTCTGCTGTCCTTGAGCCCCTGCACATTTGTACAAATGTGTGAGCCACAACCGGTATCCAATACCCAGCAGTTAGAATCATTTGTGGACATGTTTATCTCAATAACAAACATACCTGTTCCAGTGGCTGAAGCACCTTGTGCCTTCTTTTCAGCTGCTAGAACCTTGCAGTCCTTCTTCCAATGCCCCTTCTGCTTGCAGTGGAGGCATACATCCTTATCTACCCGCTCCTTCTTTTGAATTCCACCTTTCGGCTTGAGGAAATTAGGCTTGGAGCCTTTCTTAGCCTTGCGTCTATGCTTCTTCTTCCCTTTAGAGGCAGAAGAACTAGAAGCACCCACCATGAGCACAGGCTTTTCCTTAGCAGTGGAAGACTCAAAAGTCTTGAGCATGTTATGAAGCTCAGGCATGGTTGAAACCGTCTTGTTCATATTGAAGTTCACAACGAAACTCGAGTATGAATCGGGTAGCGACTGAAGAATGGCATAAACAACAACATTGGTCTGCAGCTCAATGCCCAAACGACCAAGTTTCTCTATTAGCCCTATCATCTTCAAAACATGAGGGGAGACTTTCCCTCCTTCAGATAACCGACATCTAAACAGATCTCTCATCACCTCATAAATCTCTGAACGAGACTCGGAATCAAAGAGATCCTTCAGATGTCTAAGCATCTCATAGGGAAGCATCCTCTCGTGTTGCCTTTGCAACTCGGGAGTCATGCCGAGCAGCATAACACACTGAGCCTGGGAAGCATCATCTTGATGCTTCTTTTGAGCTTCGGCGTCGAACGCTTCGGCTTCCTCAGAACCAGGCTCAGGGGTATCAGGGATTGGCGTGTCCAACACGTACTCAATCTTTTCTTGCCTAAGCACCAAACGCACGTTTCAGTGCCAGTCCAGAAAATTTGGCCCAGCCAATTTGTTTGTTTCCAAAACACTTCTCAACGACAAGTTATTCATTTCAACAATTCTAGGAAATAAAATTTAAACGGGAATTAAAACACATAATTCCTATGATCAATATTCAGCAATCAAAATAAACATGGCCTTTTATTTATTTTGTCTCCATTATTTTCACATACTCAACGACCTCATCGGAAGAGTACGAATTTATATCTAATATAAATTGTAATGGACTAGGATCTACAATCCTACTATTACAATGACTGCTTGGGCTGAACATTGCAACAGCAGAACTGGTAGGTCTCTAAACCTATTGCCTCACGCAATTCCTAGTTGATTGAACCTAGTTCAATCGGATGTCACCTAATTCTCGTTTCCCTGCTTGGGCTGGTGAAACAGAATTAAGTTGGTTTACAACCATTAAGCGGCGACAAAACATGCCCCTATAAAAGTACCGTTAGATGTAGATCCGAGCAAAAGACTTGGGCCTTAAATACTCATTGGAACGAAATCTCCGGTTTACTTTTAATTTTAATGGAAGACATCATTCAATTGAAAAACCATATTTTAATGAGGATCATTTTAAAGGCGGGGTATTAATTGCTTAATCGAGATCCACATGTTAATCTATATCACATTTGAGCAATTATAGGGCGCCGCCTACCCAAACATGATTTTATGCGGACTAACATTTATTTGGGCGCCGTCTACCCAAAACATAAATAACGGTCAGACAATTATTGGACGCCGCCTACCCAAACAATTATAATGCGGACTATAAAGCGCGTTAACAAATTTAAACAAAAGTAAGTTAACCAAGCGGGAAATTAACAATTACCAAATTATTAAAACAAAATTAAAATTTAATTTTAATTTTGAGAATAATAATTTTAATTATTAAAATTTTTAATTAATCTAAATAATCTCGTGTGCAGTGGGAAAAATAATTACCAAATTATTAAACAAAATTAAAATCTAATTTTAATTTTCAAATAATAATTTTAATTATTAAAATTCAAATTAATCCAATTGATTTGAATTATTTTGGTCCAACCAAAATTCCTTTTAAAAAATAAACAACATTTACTTGGCCCAAAAACGCATCCCAATGATTTATTGATGGTCCCGTTTTCGAATACCAAAATGGGAATTCAGGAGATAATTTTTTTTTTAAAACATAGCGTCGCACCCTGACTGAGTTCAGTGACGGAGTACTCAAGTCACTGCGTTGCTAAGAGTCAGAGCACTCAAGTTAGTCCAAACTGACTTGTGAGCTCAGGCTCTTAACAAGGCAGTGACTCGAGAGACTGAACTCTCGAGTGCTAGCCTAAGCTTGTCAGTGAGATTGGTTCTCCATGACTAAAATACTTAGCTAATCTTCTTTTCAATCTTTCCAAGTATGCTCAGTAAGCATACACTACAAATAATTACCAAGTGCTTAAACTATAAACAACGCTCAGTTTAACGTGGTTCAAAGACTCAAGCTCCTACGTCCACGGCCTGATTTAACAGGAAATCCACTACATGGGATTCTTGTTTTTAACGTGCCAAGGTGCACCAGATCTATACTCCAGATCTTACTTCCTTCCTTACAAACAACTTACTACCAACAAACCTGACAATGATTGTGGTTTCAGTTGGGGTTTCTCCAACTAGGTGAGGTTTTCCTTTACAATGTGTTAGCCTAAAGCTAAGATTAGGAAAACCTCTCTAAGCTATGAGTTACAAGCTGAACACTCATTTGTGTATATAATTGAACCCTAATGGTCAGTGTACAAGATGTGAATTGTGCCTCCTTATATCTCCCATATAATGCACTAAACACTCACACCTTCACAGCTCGTAGGTGTTGATTTTTCTTTTTTTCACACACCTTACAACGAAGCTATGATCTTGTATATATAATGGGGATTCAAATGTATCCGTTGGAGGGAGGATACATTTGAATCCACCATTTAATGGCTTCAACCACTTTTCTTGGAATGCGGCCTTTATATGTGTCAGAGTTGCTGCCTCGTGCTGATTGGTCCACGTGGCCTGGATTCACGGATCTTTGACTCAGTGCGTTGACCAAGACCCACTGACTTTAGGTAGCTTCCTCCTTCACTGACTGATGATCTTCAGTGGACTGAAAGTCTTCAGTGTAGTTGTCCTTCAGAGATTGTTTGAAGATCATTCCAAGAAGTTTGTCATAAGGCTGAATGACAAACTTCCCTGACCACAGTAGCCTGATATCTTCAGGGCCTACTTGGTGCAGCACTGATCCTCTTGATCATGCTCTTCACTGAGTGGTCCACCTGACTTAGCTTAGATCAGCCCGGTTTACACTCAGTGGGACATCCTTCAAACTTCTCTTCTGGTTCAGGTCTCTGGCATGGCTTCAGTCAGTTCTTCTTGGTGTCATCTTGATATTCTCAGGCTGTGTTGCAGAGTTCCCCCTCGCTGAGTTCCCCCTCAACTGAGCAGCCTATTCTACTGAAAGCTAACCTAGCCTGACCTGAAATAAAAGATACTATCCTGACTGCTTTCAAACCTATTACATGTTGTTTTGGAAAATCATCAAAACTAAACATATATCCCAAAGATTTCTCCCTTTTTGATGATTCCAAAACTTCTAACCAAATGATTTTCTATTACAAGAATAGTGTCAGAATATAGGTAATAGTTTGAAATATGCAGAAATTCCCATAGTTTAAAACATTTAAGATCTGTTCGGTAGACCATTTTTCTTAACAAAACTGGATCAGTGGTCATGAGAACAACCTGCTCTGATACCAATTGATGGTCCCGTTTTCGAATACCAAAATGGGAATTCAGGAGCTAATTTTTTTTTTTAAAACATAGCGTCGCACCCTGACTGAGTTCAGTGACGGAGTACTCAAGTCACTGCGTTGCTAAGAGTCAGAGCACTCAAGTTAGTCCAAACTGACTTGTGAGCTCAGGCTCTTAACAAGACAGTGACTCGAGAGACTGAACTCTCGAGTGCTAGCCTAAGCTTGTCAGTGAGATTAGTTCTCCCTGACTAAAATACTTAGCTAATCTTTTTTTCAATCTTTCCAAGTATGCTCAGTAATCATACACTGCAAATAATTACCAAGTGCTTAAACTATAAACAACGCTCAGTTTAACTTGGTTCAGAGACTCAAGCTCCTACGTCCACTGCCTGATTTAACAGGAAATCCACTACATGGGATTCTTATTTTTAACGTGCCAAGGTGCACCAGATCTATACTCCAGATCTTACTTCCTTCCTTACAAACAACTTACTACCAACAAACCTGACAATGGTTGTGGTTTCAGTTGGGGTTTCTCCAACTAGGTGAGGTTTTCCTTTACAATGTGTTAGCCTAAAGCTAAGATTAGGAAAACCTCTCTAAGCTATGAGTTACAAGCTGAACACTCATTTGTGTAAATAATTGAACCCTAATGGTCAGTGTACAAGATGTGAATCTGCCTCCTTATATCTCACATATAATGCACTAAACACTCACACCTTCACAGCTCGTAGGTGTTAATTTTTCATTTTTTCACACACCTTACAACGAAGCTATGAGCTTGTATATATAATGGGGATTCAAATGTATCCGTTGGAGGGAGGATACATTTGAATCCACCATTTAATGGTTTCAACAACTTTTCTTGGAATGCAGCCTTTGTCAGTGTCAGAGTTGCTGCCTCGTGCTGATTGGTCCACGTGGCCTGGATTCACGGATCTTTGACTTAGTGGGTTGACCAAGACCCACTGACTTTAGGTAGCTTCCTCCTTCACTGACTGATGATCTTCAGTGGACTGAAAGTCTTCAGTGTAGTTGTCCTTCAGAGATTGTTTGAAGATCATTCCAAGAAGTTTGTCATAAGGCTGAATGACAAACTTCCCTGACCACAGTAGCCTGACACCTTCAGGGCCTACTTGGTGCAGCACTGATCCTCTTGATCATGCTCTTCACTGAGTGGTCCACCCGACTTAGCTTAGATCAGCCCGGTTTACACTCAGTGGGACATCCTTCAAACTTCTCTTCTGGTTCAGGTCTCTGGCATGGCTTCAGTCAGTTTTTCTTGGTGTCATATTGATATTCTCAGGCTGTGTTGCAGAGTTCCCCCTCAACTGAGCAGCCTATTCTACTGAAAGCTAACCTAGCCTGACCTGAAACAAAAGATACTATCCTGACTGCTTTCAAACCTATTACATGTTGTTTTGGAAAATCATCAAAACTAAACATATATCCCAACAATTTCCCCCTTTTTGATGATTCCAAAACTTCTAACCAAATGATTTTCTATTACAAGAATAGTGTCAGAATATAGGCAATAGTTTGAAATATGCAGATATTCCCATAGTTTAAAACATTTAAGATATGTTCGGTAGACCATTTTTCTTAACAAAACTGGATCAGTGGTCATGAGAACAACCTGCTCTGATACCAATTGATGGTCCCGTTTTTTAATACCAAAATGGGAATTCAGGAGATAATTTTTTTTTAAACATAGCGTCGCACCCTGACTGAGTTCAGTGACGGAGTACTCAAGTCACTGCGTTGCTAAGAGTCAGAGCACTCAAGTTAGTCCAAACTGACTTGTGAGCTCAGGCTCTTAACAAGGCAGTGACTCGAGAGACTGAACTCTCGAGTGCTAGCCTAAGCTTGTCAGTGAGATTAGTTCTCCCTGACTAAAATACTTAGCTAATCTTCTTTTCAATCTTTCCAAGTATGCTCAGTAAGTATACACTACAAATAATTACCAAGTGCTTAAACTATAAACAACGCTCAGTTTAACGTGGTTCAGAGACTCAAGCTCCTACGTCCACGGCCTGATTTAACAGGAAATCCACTACATGGGATTCTTATTTTTAACGTGCCAAGGTACACCAGATCTATACTCCAGATCTTACTTCCTTCCTTACAAACAACTTACTACCAACAAACCTGACAATGGTTGTGGTTTCAGTTGGGGTTTCTCCAACTAGGTGAGGTTTTCCTTTACAATGTGTTAGCCTAAAGCTAAGATTAGGAAAACCTCTCTAAGCTATGAGTTACAAGCTGGACACTCATTTGTGTATATAATTGAACCCTAATGGTCAGTGTACAAGATGTGAATCGTGCCTCCTTATATCTCCCATATAATGCACTAAACACTCACACCTTCACAGCTCGTAGGTGTTAATTTTTCATTTTTTCACACACCTTACAACGAAGCTATGAGCTTGTATATATAATGGGGATTCAAATGTATTCGTTGGAGGGAGGATACATTTGAATCCACCATTTAATGGTTTCAACAACTTTTCTTGGAATGCAGCCTTTGTCAGTGTCAGAGTTTTTGCCTCGTGCTGATTGGTCCACGTGGCCTGGATTCACGGATCTTTGACTCAGTGGGTTGACCAAGACCCACTGACTTTAGGTAGCTTCCTCCTTCACTGACTGATGATCTTCAGTGGACTGAAAGTCATCAGTGTAGTTGTCCTTCAAAGATTGTTTGAAGATCATTCCAAGAAGTTTGTCATAAGGCTGAATGACAAACTTCCCTGACCACAGTAGCCTGACACCTTCAGGGCCTACTTGGTGCAACACTGATCCTCTTGATCATGCTCTTCACTGAGTGGTCCACCTGACTTAGCTTAGATCAGCCCGGTTTACACTCAGTGGGACATCCTTCAGACTTCTCTTCTGGTTCAGGTCTCTGGCATGGCTTCAGTCAGTTCTTCTTGGTGTCATCTTGATATTCTCAGGCTGTGTTGCAGAGTTCCCCCTCAACTGAGCAGCCTATTCTACTGAAAGCTAACCTAGTCTGACCTGAAACAAAAGATACTATCCTTACAGCTTTCAAACCTATTACATGTTGTTTTGGAAAATCATCAAAACTAAACATATATCCCAACATTTATTAATTTAATCCATGAGAAACTCCAGGCCCAACACATTAATCAATTCTATTAAAAATCAGGCCCATGATATGAATTAATTTAATAAAAGCAGCCCAACAAGGTAATTAAAATAGGCCCAAATGGCCTTATTCAGGCGTTCATCTCCATTGATGCGCCGCCTAGTATATTCATGGCAGAGATGCTTTTCACCACCGGCGTCTATCAGTAATTCTCCCGGCGTATAACGATTGAAGGCCCTGATCTCGATGGCCGCTCTAAGCCGCCCATCGAATGTCCGAGAATAGCCTCCGTAAGCCAGTAGCAGTCCGACTGCTCGCCGACCAGCGGCGGCCACCCATCGGCCACACCAGTCCATCAGCAGAAATTGGCCTCTGTCCGATACCGTTCTTCGATGGCACCGTGTCGAAGGCCGGCAACTCACAGCGAGTCGCGCGGCTCGAGACACGCCGAAGTTTTAGCCGCTTGCCTTCGTCGCCCAGTGGTCTGCGCAGGGCCAGTCGCGCACCATAGTGGCGTTCAACATGCCAGTCGTGCACCCCCGTGGCGCTCAGTAAAGCCGTCGCGCACACCAGTCGCGATAATGGGCTGATCGAAATCTGGCGTATCTAATACCCTTGAACCAGATTTCAATTTTTTTTTTATAAGGAGAAATCCAATTTCTCAAATAAAAAACTAGTAATTCAATTTAACAAAAGCCAAAATAAATTCTGCAATTTTAAATTGAATAACATATGGACAAGAATAGAGTAAAATTAAATTCACAAATAATAATTTACCCATGATTAATCAATTATGCAATTAATCAAGAGCCTGAGCTCTGATACCACTGTTGGAATTTATAAGCATGTAAACACGTAAACATGCGCAGTGGAATATTAAAGTTCACCAACAACGAACGATTAATTGCATATTAATTTGCAAGAATATTAAATGAGATTCTTACAGAGCTTCGTACGTGGAGTCCTCTACTACGGTATCCACGCAACAGCTATTCACCGATTTGCACCGAGGTGCCAGCTTTGAATCTCTAGACGAACTTGCTAGGAAAACTCGAATAAGAGATTTTATGGAGAAATTATTTTCTTGTGTATTTTTTCTGAATTCCCATGACACGTATTTATAGGGATTAACTTGGCTTAATTCCTAAGCAAGATATCGGGCCTAGCCCGTAATATAATCTCTACAGATTATATTTCCCTAGATACGTTCCTACGAATAATATCTTTACCATATATATTATTCTTGTATAATAATGTTCCAAATATTATTATTGGGATTTCATATTTAATTAAATCTAATTTAATTTAATTAAATAATAATAATAATTAATTCCAAATATAATAATTATTATATTCTCCATAAATTAAATATTATATCCAATATAATATTTAATCAACCAACTATAATCGGCGAACTACCATTGCTTGTTGTGTGACCCATAGGCCCTCGTATATCGAGCGATTAGTCAAACTAATGGTCTTAATTGAACCCTAGACAATAAATCAGACATTCTCAATATACGAGGTACGTTGCGAGGAAATCTGCAACTACCTGTAATACTATAGGCTATTGTGATATCTTCCTTTCATTCGCGAATACTCGATTAAGCCTTGAACATGATGAAGTGTCTATTCAAATAACTTAATCATATTATCTCAAATCACTAATTGATCGCTTGTGTCGCACTTGGCCACAAAGTCCAAGTCGACTTGCATCGGCCGATGTCTTAGATCCAATTATGATGAGAAGACGAGTATTCTCTCTAAATCCACATAATATTCAGATAAGTGTAAAGCCATACATTTAATATTAAACCAAACAATAATATTAAACCATAAACTGAATATCATCTTAGTATTATGTCCTTACAAAGGATTATCTCTAGGACACTAACACTACCAAGACCACCCCTCGTGGCGCATTTAAATTGTTTCGAGATGTTGGCTGATGCATGATTACATTGTTTTAAGGTTTCAATATAATTGATGTGATCGAATTATATGATAATTTTGTATTTTTCTGGATATTGATATGAATGTATGTTTTATTCTCATTTCATCATGTCGCAACCTTTTAGTCCACTGTTTAATATACTTAAAGTTAATAAACTTTTTGGAGAGAATTATATCGATTGGAAATGTAATTTTAAATTTGTCCTTACTGCACGAAAACACAATTGGGTTATTCACGTTAATAAACCCGGCAAGCCTAATGATAAGTCAAGCAATGGGAAAAGGCAGTTTATGATTGATAGCGTGATAATGAACACATGAAGTGCATCATCTTGACATCTCTGTCTGAGGATTTGAGGCGCGTTCATGAAGACATTGTATCCACTGTTGAAATCATGGAAAGCCTTGAAGAGATGTTTTCACATTAGAATCCCATGACTGATCAGTTCACCAAGCATGACTAGGTCAAGTTGGAAATGGTGGAAGAAATGCCCGTGAGGGAGCACGTTCTCGAGATAATGGCATACCTTAACAAGTTGGAAGTACTTGGTGCGGATTTTGATGTCCCTTCTCAGGTTGATTTTATATATCATTCTCTACCGAGAAGCTTTGAGTAGTTTCATCTGAACTGTCAGATGAATGAACGGACAAGTCGTTTTCCCGAGCTCTTGCAAGCTCTAGTTTCGGTGGAGGTGATAATGGAGCACCAGTCTAGTGCTATGGTGGTTAATGGTCCGTCTACCTCTTTTGGTCCCAAGGGAGGGAAAAAGAGGAAGAGAACAAAGGCCGGACCCAAGCAAATCCAATTATTGCGAAAGACAAAGCCAAGGCTAGCATCGAAGGGGAAGTGTTTTAGTTGCGGTAAGAGAGGACAATGGAGGACTGCCTGTTCCAAGCCTAAGAGGCTAGGAAAGTTAGGTAATTCACACACCCTAGTCGTCGAAACTTGTGAAGTGGCGTATGCTGTCTATTCGTGGATAGTGGATATGAGAGCTACTGATCACATTTATTTCATGGGTTCAAGCTAACCCAACGACTTAACGAAAGTGAGATCCCCATCACATCGGGCAATGTTACGAGAGTGGCAGCTGAAGCAGTGGAAGAAGTGCGCCTATCTTTTGAAGATAGAGTTATGGTCTTGAGAGACGTTCTTCATGTTCCTAGTTTAGAAAGAATTTATAAACTGTTTTGAATAGATACTCAGTTTCTTTTAATAAGGATGTTATTATTTCTTGAAACGATGAGTTTATCTATTCCGAAACTTCAATGGATGATCTTTATACCATTTTTGGGCACACCACTCACAAAATTGAATCTAATAACACATCGATTATTTTGAGTAATAAAAGGAAGCATTCTTCGGACATGAACGAAACACTTCTATGGCATCTTAGATTAGGTCATATTAATCTAATGCGGATACAAAGGTTGGTGATAAATGAATACTTGGAGTCACTTCAAGTTGAGTCATTTCCAACTTGTGAATCATGTTTAGAGGGTAAAATGACCTAGAGGGCATTTGGAGCCAAGGGGAATATAGCCACCAAAGTGTTAGAACTTGTTCATACCGATATGTGTGGTTCAATGACGATCATAGCAAGAAGGGGTATGAGTAATTTGTCATTTTATTGATTACTCGAGATATAGATACAACTACCTTATGATGCATAGGGAAAGAAGTATCAAGTTTCTACGATTTTATCATGGAGGCGAATACCTTAGCGATGAATTCTTGAACTACCTATCGGACGAAGGGATTGTATCCCTGTTGACCGCACCGGGAACCCCTCAATAGAACGGTATGGTGGAACGAAGGAACCAGACTCTTTTAAAAATAGTCAGATCCATGATGAGTTATTCGGATTTACCCAAATCGTTTTGGGGTAACGCCTTGGAAACGACGACTTACATTCTAAACTTGGTGTCATCCAAATCGGATCCTAAAACTCCAATAGAATTGTGGACCGGGTGCAAGCCCAGTCTTAGACACTTGCGGATTTGGGGTTGTCCGGCATACGTGCTAGACAAGGAAGCCGGTAAGTTGGATCCACATCCGGAATTAAGGTTGTTTATAGGATACCCTGCGGAAACGAAAGGGTGTATGTTCTATAGTCCCAAGGATCAAAAGACCGTGATTAGTTCGCACTTTAAATTCTTGGAGGAAGACTATATGAATAAAAGAAAGTCCAGAAGTGAGATTACCTTAGACGAGTTAAGAGGGCAAACTCCTATACCAAGTATACAAGATGATGTACCACACATCACATCTTCACAACCGGAACTCCGTTGCAGTAGGAGGATTGCTAGGAAACCCGAGAGATTCATGGAAATAGGAGAATCTTCGGATTTAATCCTCGGTGATGAATCAAACCCATGGACATACGACGAGGCAATCCAAGACAAAGACGCGGAGTCATGGCAAACGGCAATGGAAGCCGAGATGGGTTCGATGGATCATAATCAAGTGTGGGAGTTGGTCGAACCACCCAATGGGGTAGAACCCATTGGATGCAAGTGGGTGTACAAGAGGAAAAGAGGACCAGACGGAAGGGTTGAGACCTTCAAAGCAAGGCTAGTGGCCAAAGGGTATACTAAAAAAGAAGGGATCGATTATGAGGAAACTTTTTCTCCTGTAGCTATGCTTAAGTCCATCCATATTCTCTTGTCGATCGGTGTGCACCTAGATTATGAGATCTGGCAAATGGATGTCAAGACAACTTTCCTTAACGGAAGTCTTGACGGGATAGATATCTATATGCAACAGCCCAAAGGTTTTATTGAAAAAGGTCAAGAGCACCTCGTATGCAAGCTTAAGAGATCCATTTATGGACTTAAGAAAGCATCCCATACTTGGAACCAGTGTTTTGATCAAGTGATTAAGTCTTATGGGTTTGATCAAAACGAGTTCGAAAGTTGTGTGTATAAAAAGTGTGACGGAACTGCGTTGGTATTCTTAGTATTATACGTAGACAATATTCTGCTCATTGGAAACAATGTAAAGGTATTGTCAGATGTAAGGGTATGGCTGTCAAATCAACTTGATATGAAGAACTTAGGGAAAGCTGGTCACATCCTTGGGATCAAGTTCACTCGCGATCGCAAGAAGAGGATGTTGGGCTTATCGCAAGCTTCATACAAAGACACTGTTTTGAAGCGATACAACATGCAAGATTCCAAGAAAGGTTTTGTACTTTTTTTTGACATGGAATCCATCTATCCAAAGAAATATGCCCTAAGACGCAAGTGGAGATAGATGGCATGAAAGACGTTCCGTACGTTTCGGACGTAGGAAGTCTTATGTTTGCAATGTTGTGTACGAGACCAGATATCTGCTTTGCCGTGGGCATGATGGCAAGATATCAAAGTAACCCCGGGAAAGCACACTAGATTGCAATTAAATGTGTTCTGTAGTTTCTGAAAAGAACTTGTGATGGAATGCTGATTTAACAGTCAGACAATCTAATTCCCATGGGATACACAGACTTAAATTTCCAATCAGACATAGACTCCAGAATAACTACCTCGGGTAGTGTGTTTTGCATGGGAGAAGGAGCCATGATATGGAGAAGCGATTAGCAGAAATGCATCGCCGATTCGAGCATGAATACCGAATAAGCAACTGCTTATGAAGCAGCGAAATAAGCGGTTTGGCTCAAGTACTTCCTAGTGGACTTGGACGTTGTTCCGAATTTGCCCATCACAATCATTGTGGTGGAGCAGTTACAAATTCAAGGGAACCGAGAACCCACAAGACCAGCAAACACATTGAAAGAAAATACCTTCTTATACAAGAAATCGTTAAGAGAGGAAATAAAGAGGTGGCAAAGATAAATGTCGGAGGACAACCTAGTATATCCATTCACAAAGGGTCTGCCTCAGTGTACATTCGAGAGACATGTGGATGGAATGGGAGTCAAGACTATTGCCAATCTGCTTTAAGTATAAGTAGGAGGAATTATTAGGTTAGTGTAGGTTGCCATGAGATGTAACGTAGAGCTACTACACTAGACATGCATGATGATGTATACTAAAAAGCAGACTTTAAGTATAAGTGGGAGATTGTTGGAGTTATACGTGAAAGTATGCTTTTACTTTGTATAACTCATGTATTAAACACTTGTTTATGAGAATAATTCTTTTATCACATTTTCTTTAGATATGATTGAATGTTGAATATTTATTGCAACCAGTTCATTATAAGTGGTACTTGTTACATTGTAGTTAATGTGGTGATACCTGATCACGGAAGATCACATTAACGGTTTCCTTGTAACTAAATGTACAATTTCATGACCTAGGTGGAATTGAACAATCCGCCGTGAAAGGTCGATGTGTAAGTCTCAGATTGGTTTGTCTTGACTAAGAGATTGCACTAGCACATCTAGTATGTGCTGAAGAGGACCTACAGCGAGGATAAATTCTTCTGTTCTGAAATGTGAAGAATTAGACCTCAGTGGTTATTCATTTCTTAATTTCCATCACTTAAATAGGACCGTGTGTGCTTAATGGTTACTGCTTTGATTCATGTTGGGTGAGAATCATCGTGACTTAGAACCTTGTGCTTTGGGCAGTAATATTAATCATACGACGGTTGCTAAGATTTAATACAGGGAAACGCGTGCGAGTACGGCTCGTGTGATTAGTCCCATTGGTGGGCTCAGAAGTTTTATCGTACCAAATCTTGCAAGTGAAAAATCAGTTTCTTCGGTACGGATAATAATGTTGAACTGTCTTTACTCCAAGGTGAAATATATTAATTAATTTAGAGCTATTCAGAAGCTTAATTAATTAATGGACTTGATAATCTTAAACGCGGGAAATAATAACCGGGAGTCCATATTATCGTAATATGGATTAAGATGGATAGTGCAATATTAATTTATTAATGGTAATAATTAATATTAATGGATTGAATTATATTGGGGCTCAATATTGAAATTCAGAAGTCCATTAGGAGGTCCAATCTTAATTCTCCTTAAAGGCCCCTGACTTGAAGCGAAAATACTAACTTCTACTAGTCGCTTACCCGCAAGCGGACGGGTTCACTGTAGTATTAGTAAGTATAATGGCCAAGTATTATCGAACCCACGAGATGGAGTGTATGCGAATAGATCCCTGAAGATCTACGCGTCGTAGCTAATATGAGTGTAATGTTTTTTTTTGGTTTTTTGAAAGATTAATTAAAACTAACTTAAACTAATTAAACTAAAGAATTAAAGAAGACAATTTAACTAAGGGTTGTTTTCAAATGTGAGATGGTGATGCTTAGGATAGGAATCCCTACGTATACTAACGGAGCAGGTACATAATCAAAATAACTGTGACGCGCAAGAAATAACCTAAGTAAAAGAATGCAAGGTGAAAGCTCAAGATTCTAAACCCTAATACTTTACCCTAACACTCGACTTCACTAATCCACTAACAAGTTAATGACTCGTGCTTAATTAATGAGACCCTAATTTAACTAAGGTGATGCGGTCGTCCTCCTTCGCTAAACCGGTAGATGAATTAACCCTTTCTAAACCCTCTAGTTAAGTCTACTTGTTGCTAAAGAGTGATACGGTTGTCCTCTCTCTAACACTTTTCGAACGAAATTCAAAAGTAAAGTTAAGATTAATTTTAAGAATTCATTAACCAAGAGAATTAGAACCTAACGTCGCAAGTTACCCTAATTACGTACCCACAACCTACTTCTACGAGATCATCCTACCCCAAGCATGCAAGGGTTTTAGCTAGACATAGGTTTTACGTAAATAATAGCAATTGAATAAGTAACGAACATGAACATGATAATTAAGACGAAGAAGAGATCAAACATCAACTAGGGTTTAACGAAATAAAAGAATAAACTGAAATTAACTCAAGAAAAGAAGTCTCAACGTGTTCAAGAACAAAAATATAAAGAAACGAAACTAAAAAGTAAGATCGTAAGATGAATTCGTAATGAAAACCTAAAAAACGTAAACGTAAAGCTTGCTTCTCTCCTTCCTCTCCAAAAATGAACTCTAAAAGTCTAAAAATATCAAGTGATGTGTGTTCTTTTTTCTAAAACGTGCTTGAGACGAGTATATATATGCAACGGGCCGAATCGTGAACTCATGGGCCGAAAAACGCCTTGTAAAACGCGAAAAATGAAGGTGCTCGAGCGGTCGCGCTCGAGCATATAGCTCGAATGACACAAGTGCTCGAGCGGTGGCGCTCGAGCTGCTCGAGCGCTGAAAATCTTCTGCATGTTTTGTGGCGCTCGAGCAACACGCTCGAGCGGTGGTGCTCGAGCCACTCGAGCGCTAGAACTTTTCTGTATGTTTTGGGGGCTCGAGCAACGTGCTCGAGTGCTTTACTCGAATGCTCCCAAAATTTCACCAAGTAGTACTTTTCTTCTTCAACACTAACACCAATCGTATTTCTTCGATATCTTCTCATCCGGGCATCCGTTTGAGTCGATTCAAAGTCCTACGAACTCCGTTCTTCGCCCTCGATTCACCTACGAGCATCAAAGAGACAAATTCATCAATGTATAGAAATAATGCTCAATTGACTCCAAATACTCGACAAAAATCGGCCAAAATTAGGGTATTTCGAGTGACGAATCATGACAATTTCACGCCTAATCAGCCCCTCAAGTAGCCCATTAAGTAGTCCAATAATGATAAGGTGATTAAAATAAAAAGATAATATAATGCTGATTTTTAAGTGTACTTTTCAAAAATTGCTTATGTGGAGTAAGAAAAGATCTTGTTGATTTTCTTAAAAAGATTATGGAAGATAAGTATTCTTGGAATACAAGATTATCTCATATATTCAAGAAGATCCAAATCTTTGATTCTTATTCATTATTTTCGAAAATCACAAGTCATATAAGGTGAGTGAGATTTTTGTGGAATATTTTATTATGGAGAAAAGAATATATGAGATATATTCAAGATTTCTTAGAGTCTAAGAAAAGATTTTTTCCAAGCCCATTATACCACATATTTTCGGCCACTACACTTTATAAATAGGGGGTGATTATTTCATCCTCAAGTACATAATTCCATGTGTTGGAAAAATCAAGAGCATATATATTTTTCTTTTTCCTTAGTTATTTAAATTACTTGAAAGCATCTCCCACCGGTGATCAAGTAAGGCAAAAGGGAAATACTTGAGAAGGTTTTTGGGTTGATAAAGCGAGATCGTGATTGTTCCGTTTATTCAAAGGCCAATTCTACAAGAGGTACATAAGTCACATAAATTCTTATTTATTCCGCCTAGATTTTATGTGAATTAATTCAACATGCATGATGTTAAATTTATTGTTGGAATTATTATTTGAATTAATTAGAATTAATTCATGCTAGTAATAATTGAATTTAAATTCGTATTTAAATAATATCCCGAATAGATTCCGGGCACCCCTATTTTCCTAACAGACACATACATGCGTGATGCATGCATGGACGTGGATCGTGTGTGGGGATTAAAAGGGGCACAGACAAAATACCAGTGCGCACAGCGTGCGCACAACGCACGTGGCCCGTGTGCACAACGTGTATCTACATGGTGGGCTGCCGCAAGCGGACGGGTTCACTGTAGTATTAGTAAGTATAATGGCCAAGTATTATCGAACCCACGAGATGGAGTGTATGCGAATAGATCCCTGAAAATCTACGCGTCGTAGCTAATATGAGTGTAATGTTTTTTTTTTTGGTTTTTTGAAAGATTAATTAAAACTAACTTAAACTAATTAAACTAAAGAATTAAAGAAGACAATTTAACTAAGGGTTGTTTTCAAATGTGAGATGGTGATGCTTAGGATAGGAATCCCTACGTATACTAACGGAGCAGGTACATAATCAAAATAACTGTGACGCGCAAGAAATAACCTAAGTAAAAGAATGCAAGGTGAAAGCTCAAGATTCTAAACCCTAATACTTTACCCTAACACTCAACTTCACTAATCCACTAACAAGTTAATGACTCGTGCTTAATTAATGAGATCCTAATTTTACTAAGGTGATGCGGTCGTCCTCCTTCACTAAACCGGTAGATGAATTACCCCTTTCTAAACCCTCTAGTTAAGTCTACTCGTTGTTAAAGAGTGGTACGGTCGTCCTCTCTCTAACACTTTTCGAACGAAATTCAAAAGTAAAGTTAAGATTAATTTTAAAAATTCATTAACCAAGAGAATTAAAACCTAACGTCACAAGTTACCCTAATTATGTACCCACAACCTACTTCTACGAGATCATCCTACCCCAAGCATGCAAGGGTTTTAGCTAGACATAGGTTTTACGTAAATAATAGCAATTGAATAAGTAACGAACATGAACATGATAATTAAGACGAAGAAGAGATCAAACATAAACTAGGGTTTAACGAAATAAAAGAATAAACTGAAATTAACTCAAGAAAAGAAGTCTCAACGTGTTCAAGAACAAAAATATAAAGAAACGAAACTAAAAAGTAAGATCGTAAGATGAATTCGTAATGAAAACCTAAAAAATGTAAACATAAAGCTTGCTTCTCTCCTTCCTCTCCAAAAACGAACTCTAAAAGTCTAAAAATATCAAGTGATGTGTGTTCTTTTTCTAAAACGTGCTTGAGACGAGTATATATATGCAACGGGCCGAATCGTGAACTCATGGGCCGAAAAATGCCTTGTAAAACGTGAAAAATGAAGGTGCTCGAGCAGGCCTGCTCGAGCGGTCGCGCTCGAGCATATAGCTCGAATGACACAAGTGCTCGAGCGCTGAAAATCTTCTGCATGTTTTGGGGCGCTCGAGCAACACGCTCGAGCGGTGGCGCTCGAGCTGCTCGAGCGCTAGAACTTTTCTATATGTTTTGGGCGCTCGAGCAACGTGCTCGAGCGCTAGTGCTCGAGTGCTTTACTCGAATGCTCCCAAAATTTCACCAAGTAGTACTTTTCTTCTTCAACACTAACACCAATCGTATTTCTTCGATATCTTCTCATCCGGGCATCCGTTTGAATCGATTCAAAGTCCTACGAACTCCATTCTTCGCCCTCAATTCACCTACGAGCATCAAAGAGACAAATTCATCAATGTATAGAAATAATGCTCAATTGACTCCAAATACTCGACAAAAATCGGTCAAAATTAGGGTATTTCGAGTGACGAATCATGACAATTTCACGCCTAATCAACCCCCCCAAACTTACCATATTGCTTGTCTTCAAGCAATGAAATAATAAGTCAAGTGAAATTTTTAGGAATGAGTCAAAGAATCAAATCATGCAAGCAAATGAATTCGAGCTTCAAAGATCAATCACAAGTATACTCACTCACTCTCCTTCATCATACTCATGCAACAATAACAAGAAACACCAAGATCAAGCATGGATGTGCACTCAACGATGTGTTTCACTCCCTCACAAGTGTATATCAATGATCAAGGGACTCACTCAAACAATCAATCACTCATATCGGCAGCCATAGGCTTGTAAGCGCTCTTAACTCCGACAATACTCTAGAAATCAATGCCGAATCAAAAAGGACTTTTCTCAAGGTTGTAATGTAGGCTCTTTGGACAGGTGGGAATCAATATGGTAAAGTGACTCAAGTGAATGGAGAATAGAAAATCAGACTTCGGTACTTCGAGATTAGGAACAAATTACTTCAAACATATTCAATCAACACACTTTCAATTCCAATTCTCTCAACACTTCAATTTTTTTCTTTCTCACTCTTTCACCCTTTTTTTTTCAATCACTTCACCTTTTTTCTTCTTTTTCGCACAAACACATGAGTTCATTTTTTTCTTTTGCTCATTCTTAATTTTTTTCTCTTTTTCCCACAACTCATAACTTCATCACACCTTCTTCTCATATTCACTCAACAAACAACCTTTTCCTTTTTCAACTCAATTTAATCCCTTCACATTCACACTTTTCTATTCTCCACTCAAATTGGGACAAAAAGGCTTAGGAATTGGAATAGTGTTCATATGTGCTAGCAAATAAAATCGGCTTTAGGCTCAAAGGGGCTAACAAGAGATTCAATGTCATTGGTAGGGAGAATTTTGGCTAAGTGACTCAATAAAATCAAAGATGGCCTAAGATCCTATTCGGCATATTAAACTAGACACAATCAAGGAGCAAGAGCACACACAAGTTCTAGCATCCTCTAAGATGACGATCCACTCACAAACGAAGAGATTAATTCGTATATCAAAATCTCATAAAGCTCAAGTCTCACGGCTTTCACATCCATGCTAGTCCTAGTGAATTCTCACTCTCATCACACAAGTACTCAAAAGGAAAAATTCATAAGCATACAAGTTCCTTCTCAAATCCACTCGAACTCAAACACCCACACAAAAGAGTCCCTAACTCAAATCCACAAATCACCCTACTCGTTAAACATGCTCAAGAATAATAACTAACAAGTAGAAGGGGTCAATAAGCATGAAATATGCAACAGCAAATCACATCGAATTCACCCCGAGGAGCATCCCAAGACACCAAATGACCAAACACACTCAAAGATAAGGGGTGCTCCGGTGCAATGTAACAAGAAACATAAAAAAACTCCACCCCCCAAACTTCGACCTTGCGAAAAGGTCTAAGTTTGGGGTTGTGGGTTACCTCAACCAAATAATTCGGGTTCTCTCAAATGTAGCACACTCCTTTGCTTGAGTTCCTCCCTTTTGTGTACTCCATGACTCCTCTATTCTTTCAAAACAAGCCTACAAAATAAACTCTCAAGTCCGAGGTTAAAACTTACGATTCAACAACACCCTAATAACATAATAAGACACTAAAAACAAATAAAAGCAAATAAAAATGGGTTGCCTCCCATTCAACGCTATTTTTAAGGTCCTCATGCCGGACCGAGCTCAAAGGCTTATGGGACATCATACTAAAAAATACCTCCCTTATTCTCATAAGAGTGGTGGTTGCATTCCTTTCCTTGATGCCCTTCCATCATGAACTCTTTTGCTTTCTTCTCATCCCCAAGTGTTATGGGTCTCAACTCCTTCTCACCTTTATCTGGAGGCGTCTTACCAAACAAGTTCTTGAATTTGGACTTTTTCTTCTTAACTCCTCCTTTCCCTTCCAACTGGATCACGTCTTCACTTTTCACCTCTTCATCCTTCAACTTCTTCACTTTATCCCTATCAATATAATCAAGAACATAATGCTCATGGGTTAAATTATCAAGTGAAGGATTATAAAATTCATGAATATGAGAAGGATTAGGGATAGGAGGTGTGTCTTCAATATGAGGATCAATTGCATCCATGCAATACAAACTCTCATCCTCCTTCGGGTGCTTCATGGCTTCATATAGGGAAATATTTACTTCTTGATCATCAACCTTCAACATAATCTTCCCATTTGCCACGTCTAGCACCATCCCCGCCGTTTCTAAGAACGGTCTTCCCAAGATCAGGGGCACACGCTCATCTTCCTCCATCTCTAGGACCACGAAATCGGCTGGAAAAATATGATCTCCAACTCTCACGAGGACGTCTTCCACTACACCTTGAGGTCTCGTGATGGACCTATCAGCAAGCTGGAGCGTCATCATTGTGGGTTGAAGTTCACCCACCTCTCACTTCTTGAACAACGAAAGAGACATCAAATTAATGCTCGCCCCGAGATCACATAGCGCTCCCTTCTTGATCCCGTTCCCAATGTCACATAAGATGGTAAAGCTCCCGGGATCCTTCAGCTTTGGAGGAAGCGCCTTGTGCACTAATGCACTCACCTCATGGTTCAACTGCACCAACTTCGGCTCATCCACTTGCCGTCTTTTTGCGATCAAGTCCTTCAAAAACTTTGCATAGTTGGGCATCTGTTCCAAAGCATCATAAAAAGGAATATTAATAGGCAATTGTTTAAACACATCAAGGAATTTAGCGAATTTCTCATCAAGCTTCTTTTTCATGAAGCGTTGTGGATATGGGACGGGTATCACAGATTTGGGTACCCCCCATTCATCTCTCTCGGTCTCTTTCACTTTCTCCCTTGCTTCCTTTGCCTTCTTCCACTTAGGAACTCTCTCAACCTTCTCAATGCCTTCCTCTTCAAGCTCTTTGCTTGCTTGAGTGCTTTCACCCTCAACCTTCTTCTCAGCTCTCATCTCTTCAATCTCATCTCTATCTTGGGGTGTCTCAGAATCAGCAGGCATCTGAGAACCTTCATAGTTGGTTCCACTTCTAAGCTGGATAGCCTTACAATGCTCCTTGGGATTACCCTCAGGCATTGAACAAGGTTGTGAGCTGGATTATCTACGTTTTGTGTATCCGGGTTTAGGCTCTGGCTATCCCCTAACGGAACTTGATTCTGGCTACCACTAACTCCAGTGCCTTCAACTCGGCCCAATTCCTGATTGAACTTGTTCGCAGCATCATCCAACTCATTAGAGATGTCCATTGGTTCTTTCCCTCCTCCAGCAGTGTTCAATCTCCTCAAGAAAGCTCGGTTCCTTCTAGCTATCGTCTCAGAATCCAATGGTATTCTCTCTTCGCTCGTATTGCCTTGTGAGCGTGTTTTCATATACCTGACACACTAGCAGAAGGATCAAAACGCAACTGCCGAATGAATAAAAATAAAAATAGAACAGAAAAGAAAAACACTCACTACTAACTACTAAGCTATCGACAAGTCCTATTCAAAAAGTATACAACGCCATCCCCGGCAAAGGCGCCATTGACTTGAAGCGAAAATACTAACTTCTACTAGTCGCTTACCCGCAAACGGACGAGTTCACTGTAGTATTAGTAAGTATAATGGCCAAGTATTATCGAACCCACGAGATGGAGTGTATGCGAATAGATCCCTGAAGATCTACGCGTCGTAGCTAATATGAGTGTAATGTTTTTTTTTTTGGTTTTTTGAAAGATTAATTAAAACTAACTTAAACTAATTAAACTAAAGAATTAAAGAAGACAATTTAACTAAGGGTTGTTTTCAAATGTGAGATGGTGATGCTTAGGATAGGAATACCTACGTATACTAACGGAGCAGGTACATAATCAAAATAACTGTGACGCGCAAGAAATAACCTAAGTAAAAGAATGCAAGGTGAAAGCTCAAGATTCTAAACCCTAATACTTTACCCTAACACTCGACTTCACTAATCAACTAACAAGTTAATGACTCGTGCTTAATTAATGAGACCCTAATTTAACTAAGGTGATGCGGTCGTCCTCCTTCGCTAAACCGGTAGATGAATTAACCCTTTCTAAACCCTCTAGTTAAGTCTACTTGTTGCTAAAGAGTGATACGGTCGTCCTCTCTCTAACACTTTTCGAACGAAATTCAAAAGTAAAGTTAAGATTAATTTTAAGAATTCATTAACCAAGAGAATTAGAACCTAACGTCGCAAGTTACCCTATTTACGTACCCACAACCTACTTCTACGAGATCATCCTACCCCAAGCATGCAAGGGGTTTAGCTAGACATAGGTTTTACGTAAATAATAGCAATTGAATAAGTAACGAACATGAACATGATAATTAAGACGAAGAAGAGATCAAACATAAACTAGGGTTTAACGAAATAAAAGAATAAACTGAAATTAACTCAAGAAAAGAAGTCTCAACGTGTTCAAGAACAAAAATATAAAGAAACGAAACTAAAAAGTAAGATCGTAAGATGAATTCGTAATGAAAACCTAAAAAATGTAAACGTAAAGCTTGCTTCTCTCCTTCCTCTCCAAAAACGAACTCTAAAAGTCTAAAAATATCAAGTGATGTGTGTTCTTTTTCTAAAACGTGCTTGAGACGAGTATATATATGCAACGGGCAGAATCGTGAACTCATGGGCCAAAAAACGCCTTGTAAAACGCGAAAAATGAAGGTGCTCGAGCAGGCCTGCTCGAGCGGTCGCGCTCGAGCATATAGCTCGAATGACACAAGTGCTCGAGCGGTGGCGCTCGAGTTGCTCGAGCGCTGAAAATCTTCTGCATGTTTTGTGGCGCTCGAGCAACGTGCTCGAGTGCTTTACTCGAATGCTCCCAAAATTTCACCAAGTAGTACTTTTCTTCTTCAACACTAACACCAATCGTATTTCTTCGATATCTTCTCATCCGGGCATCCGTTTGAATCGATTCAAAGTCCTACGAACTCCGTTCTTCGCCCTCAATTCACCTACGAGCATCAAAGAGACAAATTCATCAATGTATAGAAATAATGCTCAATTGACTCCAAATACTCGACAAAAATCGGCCAAAATTAGGGTATTTCGAGTGACGAATCATGACAATTTCACGCCTAATCAGCCCCTCAAGTAGCCCATTAAGTAGTCCAATAATGATAAGGTGATTAAAATAAAAAGATAATATAATGCTGATTTTTAAGTGTACTTTTCAAAAATTGCTTATGTGGAGTAAGAAAAGATCTTGTTGATTTTCTTAAAAAGATTATGGAAGATAAGTATTCTTGGAATACAAGATTATCTCATATATTCAAGAAGATCCAAATCTTTGATTCTTATTCATTATTTTCGAAAATCACAAGTCATATAAGGTGAGTGAGATTTTTGTGGAATATTTTATTATGGAGAAAAGAATATATGAGATACATTCAAGATTTCTTAGAGTCTAAGAAAAGATTTTTTCCAAGCCCATTATACCACATATTTCCGGCCACTACACTTTATAAATAGGGGGTGATTATTTCATCCTCAAGTATATAATTCCATGTGTTGGAAAAATCAAGAGCATATATATTTTTCTTTTTCCTTAGTTATTTAAATTACTTGAAAGCATCTCCCACCGGTGATCAAGTAAGGCAAAAGGGAAATACTTGAGAAGGTTTTTGGGTTGATAAAGCGAGATCGTGATTGTTCCGTTTATTCAAAGGCCAATTCTACAAGAGGTACATAAGTCACATAAATTCTTATTTATTCCGCCTAGATTTTATGTGAATTAATTCAACATGCATGATGTTAAATTTATTGTTGGAATTATTATTTGAATTAATTAGAATTAATTCATGCTAGTAATAATTGAATTTAAATTCGTATTTAAATTTCATCACGAATAGATTCCGGGCACCCCTATTTTCCTAACAGACACATACATGCGTGATGCATGCATGGATGTGGATCGTGCGTGGGGATTAAAAGGGGCACATACAAAATACCAGTGCGCACAGCGTGCGCACAACGCACGTGGCCCGTGTGCACAGCGTGTATCTACATGGTGGGCTGCCGCGCGCGGGCCTTCTGCCCATGCAACCGTAGTTTCGTGCCTATTTTTTAGGGTACGATGCCAAATATTGTCCCAACCCCAAACGAAGGACGTTTTTTACGAATTGTTGTTATTCGAGTGGGAGCTTGTCGAGACGAACGATGAAAGCAACAAGGACGATTTCTCGCATCAAAACGTGAAGAAAATTAAATCATGACAATTGGATTTGAGTGCTCCAATGTGTTTAATTTTTATTTTGATGGATGTTTTATTTTCGTGCATTTATTATTTGATAATATGTGTTTGCATGATTATTTTATTGTCCAAATAAAAACCTTACTTTCAAAAATTACTAAGTATGAATTTTATAATTAATCACAATTTTATTCCGGACAATATAATTGGGTTAATATTGACCTCCATAATTTATTTATTTGTGAAGTCTTTTTGGAATACATTTCCCCTTCGAATCAGCCAAAAAGACGGATTTCACATAAATAAATTCCGAAAGGATGATTGTAGATTATTACTAGTGGCGGTATTGACCCTCACCAAGCGTGGCTTGCTCAAAGCGGAATAATAATCTTAAATTGAATTATGGTTATTACTTAGGCATAAGAAATTGATATCAATTTACTCCCCTCGGAGTCCCTGTTAATTTTTATGTGGTCAAAGTGGGAGATGACTATTAATTTTGAATTAAAGGTTTGTAAGTATTCATGTTTGTAACCTGCTTGAATGTGTTTAAATGCATAGACCACCCCTCGTGACACATTTAAACTGTTTCGAGATGTCGACTGATGCATGATTATATTGTTTTAAGGTTTCAATATAATTGATGTGATCTAATTAAATGATAATTTTATATTTTTCTAGATATTAATATGAATGTATGTTTTATTCTCAGTTCATCATATCGCAACCCTTTAATCCATTGTTAAGTATACTTAAAGATAACAAACTTACCGGTGAGAACTACGTTGATTGGAAACATAATCTTGATATTATCCTAAGCGCAGGACACCATAAATGGGTACTTACTACTCCCAAGCCCGATGAGCCTGCCGAAGATGCAAGCAAGTCGGTTAAGAAAGAGCATAAGACTTGGACGGACTCCGATGAGATGGTTAGGTGTATCATCTTGGCTTCAATGTCAGATGTGTTGCAACACCAACACTAACACCATCTTAAAGTGATGTTTCAACATCAAAATCGTACCGCTAGGCAAATCACCATGCGAAAGATATTTCCACAGAAAATGGTGGAGCGAACGCCCATGAAAGATCATGTTCTCGAGATGATGGGTCACCTAAACAAGTTAAAAGTACTCGGTGCCGAGTTTGATCTCTCTACTCAGGTTGATTTCATACTCCATTCTCTACCGAAAAGTTTCGAGCAGATTCAATTGAACTATCAAATGAATGAATGGGCAAATAAGTTACCCGAGCTCTTTCAAGCTTTAGTGTCGGCGGAAGCGATAATGAGGCACCGGTCTGTTGCTATGGTGGCTAATGGTCCGTCCACCTCTTCTGGTCCCAAAGGAGGGAAGAAGAGGAAGACGACCAAGAGCCAGACCCAAGCAAACCCAACTATTACAAAAGGGATAGCCAAGGTGTTGGGATATAGATTAGATGTTTTGAAGATGTTAAAAATAAGAACTTGTAACTAGTCTAGGACTAGAATAGGTTTTAGGCTAAGGGGGAAGGGAATTAGACAAGACAAGAGGAGTCCCAGACAAGAGGAGTTCCAGACAAGAGGAGTCCCGGACAAGAGGAGTCCCGGATAAGAGGAGTCTTGAACAAGATTAGTCTTGGACAAGAGGAGTCTTGGACAAGATGAGCCTTGGACAAGATGAGTCTTTGACAAGATGAGTCTTTGACAAGAGGAGTCTTGGACAAGGGGAGTCTTGGACAAGATGAGGTCGAGACAAGATGAGATCGGGACAAGATGAGATAGAGGACCAGAGGAGGTAGAGGACCAGAGGACCAGATGAGGTAGAGGCCTAGAGGACAAGATGAGTAGATGACCAGATGAGGTAGAGGACCAGATGAGGTAGATGACCAGATGAGGTAGAGGACCAGATGAGGTAGAGGACCAGATGAGGTAGAAGAATAGATGAGGTAGAGGACTAGATGAGGTAGACAAGAAGAGGTGTGCCAGACTACTTCTCTACCAGACTACTCTACCAGATGAGCTCTACTAGATGAGCTCTACCAGACTACTCTACTAGATGAGCTCTACCAAGAAGATCTTGTGCTCCAAAGATAAGAAGAATCAAGAAAGGGAAGTCAACTGATATCAATGAAGATTGGTTGTAGATCAAAGAAGAATCAATCAAAGAAGGAGTTAACCAATCAATCATATAATCAATCGAGATGATTGATTATATTCCTTAAGTTATAGATGTTTGAATTTCTAGCTTCCAGCGGCTAGTTATTTGACACCTATAAATAGGAGTGCATGGTGATGAGTTCAATACAAGAAGAGACGGGCAAGAGAGCACAAAAATTAGAGAAATACACGAACACACCATACACTCACCTTGTTCATACAAGTTTTATATCTACTCTTTTAGGAGTTCTAGTTGAAATATTACTCAACCTATTCACCACATAGAAAGGTTGTTGTAAGTTGTACGAAGGAGCTGATACTTCTCAATTCCAGTAGTAAGTAAGATGGTTGGTGAGTGAGACCCCTTTGGTGAAAGGGAGAGTGGACGTAGGATCGTTATATCCGATCCACTATAAAATCCTCGTGTCTCTTTTATTTGTTGTTTCTATTTATAATTTCTGCATAATTTATTATAGCACTTTAAAAGAGGTTTTTCTTAAAATTAAGTGTAAAACGCTTTCCGCAAATAATATTTTTGGGACCAACAAGTGGTATCAGAGCAGTGTGTCCTAGACCACTGCTTTGAAAAGCTTTTGGTGGTCACCAGGACAGATCCAATTTTTTAGAAACCCAAATATTTTTTGTGCTAACAATTTCTTGCAGAAATGGGTTCGAAGAAAAGTAGTAAAAGATACACTAGGAGTCACTCCAAAAGAAGCTTCACAGCCGAGGAAGAAGAGGTATCCACTTCTGGTTCATCATCAAATTTTGGACCAAATGAAGAGATCTGTCTTGTGACAGATGAGGTAAGTAATCAAACTCCCTCTTCTTCTTCTTATTCTTCTTTTTCTGAACAATCAGAGGAGTCTTATACGCAAAATTTGCTATTAGATCTCCAAAAATCTGTACAACTTTGTCAAAAGTTGGAAGATGAGAACACAAAGCTGAAAGTAGAAAATCAGAAGCTTTCACAATGTTTAGGCAACCCAACTGGTCTACCAGCTGAACAGGTTCAAACACTGGTAGAAGAGTCCACTGACTTGAAAACCAGATGTGATGAACAAACTAAGCTGATAGAAAAGCTGCTTGTTGAAAACATTGAGAAAGATAATGAATATACTCTGCTGAAAGCTAAGTTCGATGAACTCTTTCATCAAAACAAAATTGTAAAAGATAGTGAGGACAAGCTCAAGCTGAGACTGGAGCAGCTGACTACAGCAAACAATGTTGTGTCACACATAGTTGCCTTATCTCAAAGAGAGCATGATAAGACAGGCCTTGGTTATTCCAAACCTGAATCCTCACATGTTCAGAAAGAAGAAAAGTCTAGTAATTTTATTGATAAGGGTAAGAGGTCAGCTGACCAGGCAACTCAACCTAACGGGCAGATGAGTTCTAAATCTCAAAAACCCAAAAGGAAGAGGAGGAATTTTAAAAGACCTCAGCAAGGCCAGCAAAGTAGAAAACAACCTGGACCTTCTCAAAAGAAGCAGTCCCAGTTGACTCCTACTCAGCTGCAGAAGACTTTTAAGTCATTTGTCAGACCAGCTGAAACTTTTGATGGTTCTAGTAAGACTTATCCTTATCAATAAAATTTTAAGACTGCTGCATTAAGACAAGTTATTCCTTCTACTGGACAAGCTCATAAGAGAAGAAGAGCCTCTAGAAGAAATAACCATATTGAAGCTTCTTGTGTTCAGTATGTTTTTGTGGATATGTATGGAAGAAAGATAAGATCACTTGATTCAAAAAGGGATGATCTATTCTTGTGGCTTCCTAAATATTGTGCTAACCCCCCTGGACCCAAAAGGGTACCAAAAACTTGATGGTCTGCAGATACATAAGATGACCATCTGATATTATGCCCCAAATATCAGCTGAGCATATTTTGAGGGGGAAGATCAGTTGACCCTGCTTGATTAGACTTCTCATCTTAAAATTTCAGTTTTCACTTGTCTTATTTCAGTTCTTTTAGTTTTAACATCATCAAAATGGGGAAATTGTTGGGATATAGATTAGATGTTTTGAAGATGTTAAAATAAGAACTTGTAACTAGTCTAGGACTAGAATAGATCTTAGGCTAAGGGGGGAAGGGAATTAGACAAGACAAGAGGAGTCCCGGACAAGAGGAGTTCCAGATAAGAGGAGTCCCAAACAAGAGGAGTCCCAGATAAGAGGAGTCCCAAACAAGAGGAGTCCCAGACAAGAGGAGTCTTGAACAAGATGAGTCTTGGACAAGATGAGTCTTGGACAAGAGGAGTCTTGGACAAGAAGAGTCTTGGACAAGATTAGTCTTGGACAAGAGGAGTCTTGGACAAGAGAAGTCTTCGACAAGAGGAGTCTTGGACAAGAGGAGTCTTGGACAAGATGAGTCTTTGACAAGAGGAGTCTTGGACAAGAGGAGTCTTGGACAAGAGAAGTCTTGGACAAGATGAGTCTTTGACAAGAGGAGTCTTGGACAAGATGAGTCTTGGACAAGGGGAGTCTTGGACAAGATGAGGTCGAGACAAGATGAGGTTGGGACAAGATGAAGTAGAGGACCAGAGGAGGTAGAGGACCAGATGAGGTAGAGGACCAGAGGACCATATGAGGTAGAGGACAAGATGAGTAGATGACCAGGTGAGGTAGAGGACCAGATGAGGTAGATGACCAGATGAGATAGAGGACCAGATGAGGTAGAAGAACAGATGAGGTAGAGGACTAGATGAGGTAGACAAGAAGAGGTGTGCCAGACTACTTCTCTACCAGACTACTCTACCAGATGAGCTCTACCAAGAAGATCTTGTGATCCAAAGATAAGAAGAATCAAGAAAGGGAAGTCACTGATATCAATGAAGATTGGTTGTAGATCAAAGAAGAATCAATCAAAGAAGGAGTCAACCAATCAACCATATAATCAATCAAGATGATTGATTATATTCCTTAAGGTATAGATGTTTGAATTTCTAGCTTCCAACGACTAGTTATTTGACACCTATAAATAGGAATGTATGGTGATGAGTTCAATACAAGAAGAGACGGGTAAGAGAGCACAAAAGTTTGAGTCTTAGACTAGGTTATATTAATCTAAAGCAGATACAAAGATTGGTGAAATATGGATACTTGGAGTCTCTTCAAGTTGAGTTATTTCCAACTTGTGAATCCTGTTTAGAGGGTAAAATGACCAAGAGGGCATTTGGAGCCAAGGGGAATAGAGCCACGGAAGTATTAGAACTCATTCATACCGATGTGTGTGGTCCAATGACGATAAAAACAAGAGGGGGGTATGAGTACTTTATCACTTTTATTGATGATTACTCGAGATTTAGGTACATCTACCTTATGAGGCATAAGTCTGAAACCTTTGACAAGTTCAAGGAGTTTAAGCCCAAAGTCGAGAAGCATAGGGAAAAGAGTATCAAGTTTCTACGATCCGATCGTGGAGATGAATTCCTTAGCGATGAATTCTTGAACTACTTATCGGATGAAGGGATCGTATCCCAATTGACCACACCGGGAACCCCTCAAAAGAATGGTGTAGCGGAACGAAGGAACTAGACTCTTATAGAAATGATCAGATCCATGATGAGTTATTCAGATCTACCCAAGTCATTTTGGAGTAACGCCTTGGAAACAACGACTTTCATTCTAAAATTGGTGTCATCCAAATCGGTTCCTAAGACCCCGGTAGAATTGTGGACCGGGTGAAAGCCTAGTTTGAAACACATGAGAATATGGGGGTGTCCAGCATACGTGCTAGACAAGAAAGCTGGTAAATTGGATCCACGTTCGGAATTAAGGCTGTTTATGGGATATCCCGCGGGAACGAAAGGGTGTATGTTCTATAGACCCAAGGATCAAAAGCCCATGATTGGCACACACTTTAAATTCTTGGAATAGGACTATATGAACAATAGAAAGCCTAAAAGTGAAATTACCTTAGAATAATTAAAAGGGGAAACCCCGATACCAAGTATACAAGATGATATACCAATCGTCACACCAACACAACCGAAACCCTATCATAGTGGGAGGTCTGTTAGACAACCCGAGAGATTCATGGGAGTAGAAGAATATTCGGATTTAATTCTCAGAGATGAATCGAACTCATGGATATACTACGAGGCAATTCAAGACAAAGACGCGGAATCTTGGAAAACAGTAATGGAAGTCGGGATGGGTTCAATGGATCATAATCAAGTATAGGAGCTGGTCGAACCATCCAGTGGGGTAGAACCCATTGGATACAAGTGGGTATACAAGAGGAAAAGAGGATCGGACAGAAGGGTTGAGACCTTCAAGGCAAGGCTAGTGGCAAAAGGATATACTTAGAAAGAAGGGATCGATTATCAGGAAACCTTTACGCATGTAGCCATGCTTAAGTCCATCCGTATTCTCTTATCGATATCTGCGCATCTAGATTACGAGATCTGGTAAATGGATGTCAAGACAACTTTTTTTAATGGAAGTCTTGACGGATCAGATATCTATATGCGACAACCTGAAGGTTTTATTGCGAAAGACCAGGAGCATCTTATATGCAAGCTCAAGAGGTCCATTTATGGACTTAAGCAAGCATCATGTACTTGAAACTAGTGTTTTGATCAAGTTATTAAGTCTTATGGGTTTGATCAAAATGAGTTCGAAAGTTGTGTGTATAAAAAGCGTGACAGAACTGCGGTGGTATTCTTATTATTATACGTAGACGATATTCTTCTTATTGGAAACAATGTAAAGGTATTATCAGACGTAAAGGTATGGCTGTCAAAACAGTTTGACATGAAGGACTTAGGGGAAGCCGGTTGTTGGGAAAATAGGGGTGCCCGGAATCTATTCGGGATAAAATCTAAATACGAATTTAAATACAATTATTACTAGCATGAATTAATCCTAATTAATTCAAATAATAATTCCAACAACTAATTATCATCATGCATGTTAAATTAATTTCACATATTAACTAGGCGGAATAAACAAGTAAATATGCGATTAACGTACCTCTTGTAGTATTGGCCTTTGGATATACGGGACAATTGTAATCTCACTCTATCAACCCAAAGCCTTCTCAAGTATTTCCCTTTTCACCTCACTTGATCGCCGGTGGGAGACGCTTTCAAGTAATTTAATAAACTAAGGAAAAAGAAAAATATCTATGCTTCTTGATTTTTCCAACACATGGAATTATGTACTTGGGGATGAAATAATCATCCCCTATTTATAAGATGTAAGGGCCGAAAATATCATGTGTAATATGGGCTTGGAGAAATCTTTTCTTAGACTCTAAGAAATCTTGAATATATCCCATATATTCTTTTCTCCAAAATAAAATATTCCACAAAAATCTCACCCTACAAATTAAGTCATAATTTTCGAAAATAATGAAACAAAAATCTAAGATTTGGATCTTCTTGAATATATGAGATAATCTTGTATTCCAAGAATACTTATCTTCCATAATATCTTTTCAAGAAAATCAACAAGATCTTTTCTTGCTCCAAGATATCAATTTTCGAAAATTAAGAGAGAAAAATCAGCAATATAATTTTCTTTTTATTTTAATCACCTTATCATTATTGGGCTACTTAATGGGCTACTTGAGGGGCCTTAAGGAGAATTAAGATTGGACCTCCTAATGGACTTCTGAATTTCAATATTGAGCCCCAATATAATTCAATCCATTAATATTAATTATTACCACTAATAAATTAATATTGCACTATCCATCTTAATCCATATTACGATAATATGGGCTCCCGGTTATTATTTCCCGCGTTTAAGATTATCAAGTCCATTAATTAATTAAGCTTCTGAATAGCTCTAAATTAATTAATATCTTTCACCTTGGAGTAAAGACAGCTCAACATTATTATTCGTACCGAAGAAACTAATTCTTCAATTGCAAGATTTGGTACAATAAAACTTCTGAGCCCACCAAGGGAACTAATCACACGAGCCGTACTCGCACGCATTTCTCCGTATTAAATCTTAGCAACCGTCGTATGATTAATATTACTGCTCAAGACACAAAGTTCGAAGTCGCAATGATTCTCACCCAACATGAATCAAAGCAGTAACTATTAAGCACACACGGTCCTATTTAAGTGACGGAGATTAAGAAATCAACAACCACTGAGGTCTAATTCTTCACCTTTCAGAACAGAAGAATTTCTCCTCGCTGTAGGACCTCTTCAACACATACTAAATGTGCTAGTGCAATCTCTTAGTCAAGACAGACCAATCTGAGCCTTACACATCGACCTTTCACGGCGGATTGTTCAATTCCACCTAGGTCGTGAAAATGTACATTTAGTTACAAGTAAACTGTTAATGTTGTCTTCCGTGATCGGGTATCACCACATTAACTACAATGTAACATGTACTATATATTGAACGGTTTGCAATAGAAATTCAACATTCAATCATAACTAAAGCAAATGCGATAAAAGAATTATTCTCATAAAACGAGTGTTTGATACACGAGTTATACAAAGTAAAAGCATACTTTCACGTATAACTCCAACAATCTCCCACTTATACTTAAAGTCTGCTTTTAGTATACATCACACATGTCTTAGTGTAGTAGCTCTCCGTGACATCTCATGTCAACCTACACTAACCTAATAATTCCTCCCACTTATACTTAAAGCAGATTGGCAATAATCTTGACTCCCATTCCATCCACATGTCTCTCGAATGTACTCTGAGGCATACCCTTTGTGAATGGATCCGCTAGGTTGTCACCCGACGCTATCTTTGCCACCTCTATATCTCCTCTCTTAACGATTTCTCGTATAGGATGGTATTTTCTTTATATGTGTTTGTTGGCCTTGTGGGCTCTCGGTTCCTTTGAATTTGCAACTGCTCCGGCATTGTCACAAAAGACAGTTATCTTGTCGGGCAAATTCGGAACAACGTCCAAGTCCACTAAGAAGTTCTTGAGCCAAACTGCCTCTTTCGCTGCTTCACAAGCAGCTACATACTCGGCTTCCATGGTCGAATCGGCGATGCATTTCTGCTTAACGCTTCTCCATGAAATGGCTCCTCCTCCCATGCAAAACACACTACCCGAGGTTGACTTTCTTGAGTCTATGTCTGATTGGAAATCCGAGTCCGTGTATCCTACGGGAACTAGACTATCTGATTGGTAAATCAGCATCCGCTCCCGAGTTCTTTTCAGATACCTCAAGATGCACTTTACGACAGTCCAATGGTCTTTCCTGGGATTACTTTGATATCTTGCCACCATGCCCACGGCAAAGCAGATATCCGGTCTCGTACACAACATTGCATACATAAGGCTTCCTACGGCCGAAGCGTACGGAACACCTTTCATGTCATCTATCTCCGCTTGCGTCTTAGGGTTCGTTTCTTTCGATAGATGGATTCCGTATCTAAAAGGTACAAAACCTTTCTTGGAATCTTGCATGCTGAAACGCTTCAAAACAGTGTCAATGTATGAAGCTTGCGATAAGCCCAACATCCTCTTCTTGCGATCGCGAGTGATTTTGATCCCAAGGATGTGACCGGCTTCCCCTAAGTCCTTCATATCAAATTGTTTTGACAGCCATACCTTTACGTCTGACAATACCTTTACATTGTTTCCAATGAACAGAATATCGTCTACGTATAATACTAAGAATACCACCGCAGTTCCGTCACGCTTCTTATACACACAACTTTCGAACTCATTTTGATCAAACCCATAAGACTTAATCACTTGATCAAAACACTGGTTCCAAGTACGCGATGCTTGCTTAAGTCCGTAAATGGATCTCTTGAGCTTGCATACGAGATTCTCTTGGCCTTTTTCAATGAAACCTTTGGGCTGTTGCATATAGATATCTATCCCGTCAAGACTTCTGTTAAGGAAAGCCGTCTTGACATCCATTTGCCAGATCTCGTAATCTAGGTGCGCAGCGATCGACAAGAGAATACGGATGGACTTAAGCATAGCTACAGGCAAAAAGGTTTCCTCATAATCGATCCCTTCTTTCTGAGTATACCCTTTGGCCACAAGCCTTGCTTTGAAGGTTTCAACCCTTCCGTCCGGTCCTCTTTTCCTCTTGTACACCCACTTGCATCCAATGGGTTCTACCCCACTGGGGGCTCGACCAACTCCCACACTTGATTATGATCCATCGAACCCATCTCGGCTTCCATTGCCGTTTGCCATGACTCCGCGTCTTTGTCTTGGATTGCCTCGTCGTACGTCCATGGGTCTGATTCAACACCGGGAACCAAATCCGAAGATTCTCCTATCCCCATGAATCTCTCGGGTTGCCTAGGAACCCTCCCACTACGACGGGGTTCCGGTTGTGAAGATGTGACATGTGGTACATCATCTTGTATACTTGGTATCGAGGTTTGACCTCTCAATTCTTCTAAGGTAATTTCACTTTTAGGTTTCCGATTGTTCATATAGTCTTCCTCCAAGAATTTAAAGTGTGTACTAATCACGGTCTTTTGATCCTTAGGACTATAGAACATACACCCTTTCGTTCCCGCAGGGTATCCTATAAACAGCCTTAATTCCGAACGTGGATCCAACTTACCGGCTTTCTTGTCTAGCAGGTATGCCGGACAACCCAAAATCCGCAAATGTCTTAGACTGGGCTTGCGCCCGGTCCACAATTCCATTGGGGTTCTAGGAACCGATTTGGATGGCACCAAGTTTAGAATATAAGCCGCCGTTTCCAAGGCGTTACCCCAAAACGACTTGGGTAAATCCGAATAACTCATCATGGATCTGACCATTTCTAAAAGAGTCCGGTTCCTTCGTTCCGCCACACCGTTCTGTTGAGGGGTTCCCGGTGCGGTCAACTGGAATACGATCCCTTCATCCGATAGGTAGTTCAAGAATTCATCGCTGAGGTATTCGCCTCCACGATCTGATCGTAGAAACTTGATACTCTTTTCCCTATGTTTCTCGGCTTCGGCCTTAAACTCTTTAAACTTTTCAAAAGTTTCAGACTTATGCCGCATAAGGTAAATGTACCCATATCTTGAGTAATCGTTGATGAAGGTAACGAAATACTCATACCCCATTCTCGCTTTGATCGTCATTGGACCACACACATCGGTATGAACGAGTTCTAACACTTCCGTGGCTCTATTCCCCTTGGCTCCAAATGCCCTCTTGGTCATCTTACCCTCTAAACAGGATTCACAAGTTGGAAACGGCTCGACTTGGAGCGATTCCAAGGATCCGTCTTTCACCAATCTCTCTATCCGCTTTAGATTAATATGACCTAGTCTAAGATGCCATAGAAGTGTTTCGTTCATCTTCAAAGAATGCTTTCTTTTATTACTCGAAATGATCGACGTGTTATTAGATTCATTATTTGAGTGGTGTGCACACTTAATCGTATAGAGATTGTTTACCAACGTTCCATGACAGATAACATCATTCTTAAAAGAAACAGTAACAACTTTATTAAAAGTAACTGAATATCCATCAAAAAACAGTTTAGAAACCGAAATTAAATTCTTCCTAAAGTTCGGAACGTATAAAACATCTCTTAAAATTAAAACTCTATCTTCAAAAGATAGGTGCACTACTCCCACTGCTTCGGCTGCCACTCTCATAGCATCGCCCAAAGTGATGGTGATCTCATTCTTGCTAAGTCGCCGGGTTAGCTGGAACCCCTGAAGAGTGAAACAAATATGATCAGTTGCCCCGGTATCCACTACCCAAACGTGGGCAGCATACGCCGCAACATATGTTTCAACGACTAAAGCATGAGACTTACCTTTCTTTACCGCCTTCTTAGGCTTAGAACAGGTAGACCTCCAATGTCCTCTTTCCCCGCAATTGAAGCACTTACTCTTATCGGATATCTTCACGCCGTACGGCTTGAAAGCTCTTTTCTTGCCTCCCAAAGTGAGTCTACTGGTTTGGTTCCGATCAACCACCTCCTTCTCAATCTCACCTTCCATTGGCCTAGATTTCGAGAAAAAGCTCTTGATCACCAAAGCCTCGTCCCTACTCCCCAAGTATGACTCTACCGTTATCAGGGCTTTGAGCAGGGTATCCAAAGTGAACTTGTGTTCAGATAACACGTATTCCCAAAAGAACCCATCAAAACTACTCGATAGCTTTAGGAGTATGGAATCGATTTGACTTTCTTCACTTTGTCCGGCACCAAGAAACTCGAGTTTCTCAAACTCACGCCTAAAATTGAGAACATGATCCCTTACAGGTGTTCCCTTCACCATTTCCTTCGTGAGCTTCTCACGAATGGTGAACAGATTCGCCATGTGGTTCTGATGTTGAAACATCTCTTCAAGGCTATTCATGATATCAACAGCCGCTTCAATGCCTTCATGAATGCGCTTCAAATCCTCAGACATAAATGTCAAGATGATGTGCTTCATGTGCTCATTGGAATGCTTCCAATCATCGAATATCGCTTTTTCCCCATTACTTGACTTATCATTAGGTTTCTTGGGTACGTCAACGCTAAATATCCAATAGTGTTCTTGCGCAGGAAGGACCATGTTTATATTACGTTTCCAATCAACATAGTTCTCACCAACAAGTTTATTATCTTTAAGTATACTATACAGTGGATTAAAAGGTTGCGACATGATGAACTGAGAATAAAACATACATTCATATTAATATCTAGAAAAATACGAAATTATCACATAAATTTGATCACATCAATTATATTGAAACCTTAAAACAATATAATCATGCATCAGCCAACATCTCGAAACAATTTAAATGTGCCACGAGGGGTGGTCTATACATTTAAATACATTCAAGCGGATCACAAACTTAAAAGTTACAAATCCTTAATTCAAAATTAATAGTTGGCTCCCACTTTGACCACATAGAAACTGACAGGGACTCCGAGGGGAGTAAGTTAATATCAATTCCCTATGCCTAAGTAATAACCATAATTAAATACAGGATTATTATTTCGCTTTGAGCAAGCCACTCGTGGTGAGGGTCAATACCGCCACTAGTAATAATCCACAATCATCCTTTCGGAATTTATTCATGTGAAATCCGTTCTTTTGGCCGATCCGAGGGGGAAATGTATTCCAAAAGAACTTCACAAATAAATAAATTATGGAGGTCAAAATAATCCAATTTTAATATCCGGAATAAAATTGCGATTATAAAAACATACTTAGTAATTTTCGAAAGTAAGATTTTTCTTGGACAATTAAATTCATGCAAACACATATTAACAAATAATAATAATTGCACGAAATAAAACATCCATCAAAACAAAATTAAACACATTGGAGCACTCAAATCCAATTGTCACGGTTTAATTTCTTCACGTCTTGATGCGAAAAATCATCGTTGTTGCCTTCCGACGTTCGTCTCGACGTGCTCCCACTCGAACAGCAACACTTCGTCAAAAACAACATCGTTTGGGGTTCGAGACGACATTTAAAATCACACGGAAAAAAAACACGAACCGAAAAAATTCCACGGCCCGAGATACAGCGCGCGTCGGCCCACGAAGTGGGCCCGCGCGCTTCCCGGCCCAAAAGGCGCCGAAACGCTGCCCGAAGCGCGCCGAAGCGCAGCCCCGAGGCGCAGCCGAGGCGCACCCGAGGCGCTGCACGGAGGAGCGCCCGAGGTGCACCAGGCTGTGCCCGAGGCGCGCGCGCCGCCGGCCTCCCATCGCGCACGGCGTGCGCCGTGCACCCCCGTGCGCCATTTTTTTCGCCGTTCGTCCTCGTTTTCTTCACCCCTTGCATGATTTTACGTCCATACACGCGACACGTGTATACGTCGTCCGGGTACGCCGTTTTTAATTCTTCGTTCTTCGTCATGATCCGGTTACAATTTATTTTTACAAAAAAAATAAATACTAGATCTAGACTAGTCTATTACAATGATCGAATCAAAATAAAAACAACTAATCTACTCGTGGATTTTCTCACGAGAAAAACGAATTCGAACGAATCGAATTAAAAAACAATTAATTTACACGCATGAAATTAACAACATTAAAACCATGACAATTGGATACCTGCAAAAAAGATCTAACAATTCTACTATCCAATTTCAATTTAATGTTTAACAATTTAAATTCCAATTTAAAATTCAGAGCCCGAAACCTGGCTCTGATACCAGTTGTTGGGAAAATAGGGGTGCCCGGAATCTATTCGGGATAAAATCTAAATACGAATTTAAATACAATTATTACTAGCATGAATTAATCCTAATTAATTCAAATAATAATTCCAACAACTAATTATCATCATGCATGTTAAATTAATTTCACATATTAACTAGGCGGAATAAACAAGTAAATATGCGATTAACGTACCTCTTGTAGTATTGGCCTTTGGATATACGGGACAATTGTAATCTCACTCTATCAACCCAAAGCCTTCTCAAGTATTTTCCTTTTTACCTCACTTGATCGCCGGTGGGAGACGCTTTCAAGTAATTTAATAAACTAAGGAAAAAGAAAAATATCTATGCTTCTTGATTTTTCCAACACATGGAATTATGTACTTGGGGATGAAATAATCATCCCCTATTTATAAGATGTAAGGGCCGAAAATATCATGTGTAATATGGGCTTGGAGAAATCTTTTCTTAGACTCTAAGAAATCTTGAATATATCCCATATATTCTTTTCTCCAAAATAAAATATTCCACAAAAATCTCACCCTACAAATTAAGTCATAATATTCGAAAATAATGAAACAAAAATCTAAGATTTGGATCTTCTTGAATATATGAGATAATCTTGTATTCCAAGAATACTTATCTTCCATAATATCTTTTCAAGAAAATCAACAAGATCTTTTCTTGCTCCAAGATATCAATTTTCGAAAATTAAGAGAGAAAAATCAGCAATATAATTTTCTTTTTATTTTAATCACCTTATCATTATTGGGCTACTTAATGGGCTACATGAGGGGCCTTAAGGAGAATTAAGATTGGACCTCCTAATGGACTTCTGAATTTCAATATTGAGCCCCAATATAATTCAATCCATTAATATTAATTATTACCACTAATAAATTAATATTGCACTATCCATCTTAATCCATATTACGATAATATGGGCTCCCGGTTATTATTTCCCGCGTTTAAGATTATCAAGTCCATTAATTAATTAAGCTTCTGAATAGCTCTAAATTAATTAACATCTTTCACCTTGGAGTAAAGACAGCTCAACATTATTATTCGTACCGAAGAAACTAATTCTTCACTTGCAAGATTTGGTACAATAAAACTTCTGAGCCCATCAAGGGAACTAATCACACGAGCCGTACTCGCACGCGTTTCTCCGTATTAAATCTTAGCAACCGTCGTATGATTAATATTACTGCCCAAGACACAAAGTTCGAAGTCGCAATGATTCTCACCCAACATGAATCAAAGCAGTAACTATTAAGCACACACGGTCCTATTTAAGTTACGGAGATTAAGAAATCAACAACCACTGAGGTCTAATTCTTCACCTTTCAGAACAGAAGAATTTCTCCTCGCTGTAGGACCTCTTCAACACATACTAAATGTGCTAGTGCAATCTCTTAGTCAAGACAGACCAATCTGAGCCTTACACATCGACCTTTCACGGCGGATTGTTCAATTCCACCTAGGTCGTGAAAATGTACATTTAGTTACAAGTAAACTGTTAATGTTGTCTTCCGTGATCGGGTATCACCACATTAACTACAATGTAACATGTACTATATATTGAACGGTTTGCAATAGAAATTCAACATTCAATCATAACTAAAGCAAATGCGATAAAAGAATTATTCTCATAAAACGAGTGTTTGATACACGAGTTATACAAAGTAAAAGCATACTTTCACGTATAACTCCAACACCGGTCACATCCTAGGGATCAAAATCACTCGTGATCGCAAGAAAAAGATATTGGGCTTATTGCAAGCTTCATACATTGACATCATTTTGAAGCGTTTCAACATGCAAGATTCCAAGAAAGGTTTTGTACCTTTCAGGCACGGAATCCATCTATCAAAAGAAATGTGCCCTAAGACGCCTGCGGAGATAGATGACATGAAAGACGTTCCGTATGCTTCAGCCGTAGGAAGCCTTATGTATGCAATGTTGTGTACAAAACCGAATATATGCTTTGTCGTGGGCATGGTGGCATGATGTCAAAGTAACCCCGGGAAAGATCATTGGACTGCAGTTAAATGTATTTTGAAGTATCTAAAAAGAACTCGCGATAGAATGTTGATTTACCGGTTAGACTGTCTAATTCTTGTGGGATACATGGACTCGGATTTCCAATCAGACCTAGACTCTAGAAAGTCTACCTTGGGTAGTGTGTTTTGCATGGGAGGAGGAGTCTTTTCATGGAGAAGCGTTAAGAAAAAATGCATCGCCGATTCGACCATGGAAGCCTAATATGTAGTAGTCTGTGAAGCAGCGAAAAAGGAAGTTTGGCTCAAGAACTTCTTAGTGAACTTGGACGTTGTTTCGAATTTGCCCAGCACAATCACTGGCTATTGTGATAATGCTGGAGCAGTTGCAAATTCAAAGGAACTGAGAGCCCACAAGGCCAACAAACACATAGAAAAAAAATACCATCTTATACGAGAAATCGTTAAGAGAGGAGATATAGAGATGGCAAAGACCGCGTCGGAGGACAACCTAGCGGATCCATTCACAAAGGGTCTGCCTCAGAGTACATTCGAGAGACATGTGGATGGGATGGGTGTTAAGACTATTGCCAATTTGCTTTAAGTATAAGTGGAAGGAATAATTAGGTTAGTGTAGGTTGACATAAGATGTCACATAGAGCTACACTAGACATGCATGGTGTATGCTAAAAAGCAGACTTTAAGTATAAGTGGGAGATTCCTGGAGTTATACGTGAAAATATGCTTTTACTTTGTATAACTTATGTATTAAACACTTGTTCTATAAGTATAATTCTTTTATCGCATTTGCTTTAGATATGAATGAATGTTAAATATTTATTGCAACCCATTCTATTTATAGTATATGTTACATTGTAGTTAATGTGGTGATACCAGATCATGGAAGACCACATTAATGAGTTCCTTGTAACTAAACATAGGATCGTGTGTGGTTAATAGTTATTGCATTGATTCATGTTGGGTGAGAATCATCGCGACTTCGAACCTTGTATTTTGGGCAGTAATGTTAATCATACGACAATTGCTAAGGTTTAATACGGAGAAATGTGTGCGAGTACAGCTCGTGTGATTTGTCCCCTTGGTGGGCTCAGAAGTTTTATCGTACCAAATCTTGCAAGTGAAGAATTAGTTTCTTCAGTACGGATAATAATATTGAATTGTCTTTACTCCAAGGCAAAAGATATTAATTAATGTAGAGTCATTCAGAAGCTCAATTAATTAATGGACTAGATAATCTTAAACACGAAAAATAATAATCTGGAGCTCATATTATCGTAATATGGATTAGATGGATAGTGCAATATTAATTTGATAGTGACATTAATTAATATTAATGGGCTGAATAATATTGAGGCTCAATATTGTAATTTAGTAGTCCATTGGAGGTCCAATCTTAATTCTCCTATAGGCCCCTCAAGTAGCCCAATAAGTAGCTCGATAATAATAAGATGATTAAAATAAAAGAAAATTATTATTGCTGATTTTTTCATATTATTTTTGAAAATTGTATACATGGGGGAGAAAATATTTTATTGATTTTCTAGGAAAGATATTATGGAAGATATGTATTCTTAGAATACAAGATTATCTCATAAATTCAAGAAGATCCAAATCTTGGTATCTTCATCATAATTTCGAAAATAACGTATTAGATTGGAGGGTGAGATTTTTGTGAAATATTTTATTATGGAGAAAAGAATATATGTGATATATTCAAGATTTCTTGGAGGCCAAGAAAAAAAATTTCTCTCCCCATATTTCCACATTATTTTCGGCCACCCTCATCTATAAGTAGGAGATGATTTTTTCATCTCCAGTGACACAATTCCATGAGTTAAGAAAATCAAGTGCAATAAATAATTTCTTCCTCCCTTATATAATTAAATTGTCCGTGAGCGCTTCCCATCGGCGAATGAATAAGGCAAAGAGGGAATACTTGAGAAGGTTTTTATGGTTGATAGGATTGTTACGCTTGTCCCGTTTGTCTCGGTTGGACGTCGCTTCAAGAGGTATGTATTCACGTGAAATTCTTAGTTTTTCGCCGTAGAATTTTATGTGATTATATTCATTGGCATGATATCTTTTATTGTTGGTTAATTATTATTTGAATTAATTTAGGATTAATTCATACTAGTAATAATTAGATTTAAATTCGTATTTAAATTTCACCTCGAATAGATCCGGGCACCCCGATTTCCCCAACATGTATACCCTGATAGGTGAGCAGCCTTACAAAAGAGGTTTTTCGATCCCACTTCTCAAGTGTTAGCCTAGGGGGTAGGGACGAGCTGTACTCGAAGAAATACACTCTGGAGTTTGTGGAAATAATGCTGGGGGCAGGTTTTTGCCTACAAGACAATAAGACAGGGTTATTATTGGTCGACTTAATGCCAATACGTTATTCAAATGGCAAGAACTTGTTACCGATGTCAAATATTTACCCTGAGTATCCACACTCCTGCACAAGAGCTCATTGTTGTCTATAGTCCCTGGCCGTTTGCAAGATGGGAAATAGATATAATTGGACCTTTTCCACCCGGAAAAGAAAATTTACGATTTGTCGTTGCGGCGGTTGACTACTACACCATGTGGGTAGAAGCAGAAGCCTTGGTCAAGATTACCCAGGAAAAATGATCAATATTATCTGGAAGAATATTATCTGTCGATTTGGAGTTCCACAAACAATTGTCACAGATAATGGTCCACAGTTTGATGGAAAGGGGCTAAGAAACTTCTGCATCAAGTGGGGAATCAGAAAACACTAATTAACCCCTTATCATCCCCAGTCAAATGGTCAGGTTGAAGCCATCAACAAAATAATCAAACATGTTCTAAAAATACATTTGACGAAGAGCAAGGGAAATACGTCTAAAGAGCTCCCGGATGTTTTGTGGGCATATAGAGTTTCTCCCAGATCTTGTACATGAGAAACACCATTCGCATTAGCATTAGGAACAGGGGCAGTTATTCCAGTTGAGCTAAAGACCAAAACCATCTGAACATCAAACTTTGATGAAGAGATGAACAACTCTGCTTTAGCTGCCGAGCAAGACTTGCTCGAGGAAAAAAGGATAATAGTCGAGCTAAAAAAATACAATGTACAAGCAACGAGCAGAACGCTATTATAATTCTCATGTCAAGCTAAGGGAATTCAAAGTTGGAGATTTGGTTATATGCAGGTTGCTCGCCCCATCTCCAGGTGTATTTGAACCGACTCGGAAGTTACCCAATTGTGCATATGATATTGAAGACATGAATGACAACTTGGCCCAATACTCCTAGAATGCAGTTCATTTAAATAAGTATTATCAATAGAGACAAGCAACTATGATGAAAAGATAAACAAGATTCACATATAAGCAAGTAAGAGTTAAAAACTTGCCTAATTTTTTTAAAAAAATTAAGTACTAGAAACCAAATAAGACCTGCTCGGTAAAATGTCTCAGTCGAACAACCTGTTTGTACATGTATATTTTTTTTAGCATTTTGAGTAATGTAAAGTTGTTCGGCAAGTGTACGATTGTTGAGCAACTGTTGAACACTTGTAAATAGTCTTTAGTTATGAAGATTTGTAAAGTTGATCGTCAATAGTTTCAAGTGACGAGCAACTATTTTATACTTGTAAATTTTTAGGTTAATGATAGTTGTTCGTTCATGGAGAAGATATGAGCTCAAGGCATAAGTCAAATTTTAAGATCAAGCCATTTATAGGTTGTTCATTTTTATGGCGAACATAGCCTAAGGTCGAAGCCCTTATTCTACATTAAAGGCAAAGTTCAATCTGAACAAAGCCCAATTGTATATGTTAATACTGCAAAGCATAAGTATAAATGTAAAAGCAGTTAACATATAAAGAAGATATGAGCAAAAGTGAAATTTTCATTAAGGATTGAAAGGCTATTCACCCAGATGAGATTACAAAATCAACTCCATAGAGGAGCGAGCAACTACAAAAAGAAAATGAAAATATAAGTGAATTCCAATAAAAATTAAGGCTCTTATTCTAAGCTGGTGGGAGCAGGTTGTCATCATTGGGGTCGATCAACGGAGCCCCAACAGTCTGTGGATCTACGGGGACATCGACGGATAACTATGCGATCAACCCAGCTGCCTGCTCGTTCGAAGCCCCTTCAATTTGACCGGTAGGGTCCTCCACCTCGACACTCACTCACTCCCTCCTCTTCCTACTCATCCTCGTCCTCTGCCTCTGGAGGATGAGTAATGCTGATGCTGGGGTCAAGGAAATCGATCTTGACCCCGTACTCTGGCAGATCGCCAATTTGGAGAATAGTTTCGGGCTCAGGAGGAGAAATCTGAAGGAATTCGGTGTACTCCGTAGTAACTTGTGCAAGGACCTCCGGAGCATTGCATTCATTCACAGCTCAAATGCACTCAGTGTATACACAGACATTGCCGGTGGTTGAGCTGGCTCCCAACTTGGCCTCCAACTGGGCCTGCAGCTCGTCCGGGGTGATCAATCACGTGGACTGCTCTTGGAGGCGAGCAATTTCTGCCTCGGCATTCTTGGCCCTCTGCTCGGCCGCTTCCATATTCTTCTCCTCATGCTCGAGCAAGCTGCACAACTTTTCCAGCTCGGCGTCTTTGGCCCTAAGCTCCTCGGAGACCTTTTAATAAGACTCTAGAATATTTTTCTCTGAGGCTTAAGCTACCTTAACTTGTCTTGGAGCCGAGCTACAACCTCCCCGCCTTAGCTCGGGCATCATCTCGTTCTTGGGAGATTCGACAGATTATGATCGAATATTGACGAGCATCTCTCTCTAGTTCGTCCACCTACTCTACCAGTTTTTTTATGGTAACGGCAGAGTTGATCGGTTGAACGAGAGCGAGCCGAGCATTGTCCCCAGGGGATTGCTCATTGACAGCTTCCTCGAGGGGGAGGGTCCAAGCACAAGCAATTTATTCCAATGCTCGGCGAATGTGGGAGCTCAGAATCTCCCTAAAGAAGGTCGACACCTTCGACCATGAGTACTGGTGGACCGTTTGGAAGCACCGAGGATAGCTAGATAGTTGGTAACTATCACGGAAAAAGAGATGAGAGTTAAAAAAAGTAGAGAGAGATTAGCAAAAAAAAAGTAAGGTACTTACTCGGCATAACGACCAGCATACCAACCAGGATAGGTCTAGTCATTTAGAGACCCTGACCTCTTTTGTTAAGTGGTGGAGATCACCTGTTGCTCGCTCAGAATCTCCACCAACGAGGTCCGAGCAGCCTCTTTTTCACTTGGGCGAGCAGATCCGCCCTCATGGTGCTCCTTGCCCTTCTTAGGGTCTCTTTCATCTTCGCTAACGATGGTGCCGTCACCTCGGCAAAGCCTCTTCTACTTCTGGGCTGCTGGTGGGCTCGTCGCCGGGGTGGGAGGTGGGGCTAGTGGCCTGACGAGGAGCTCCGATTGACTTTGTCATGAAAGCCACGATCTTAGTGGAGGGATCTCCTTTCTTTCTTCCTCTTTTTGGAGGTATGTCCCAGACGAACTGGTCTAGCTCGTTGAAAGTTGTGGGCATGGAAATGGTGACGAGCTGGTCTGCAAAAAGGACGAGCTACCATTGTTAGATTTTTTTTCACTAGATGGAAAATGATCATACTAAAGATGACTTACCCTCAGGAACTTCAGCTCGCGCCTCTAAATGGTGCGGACTGGTAACAAGGCGAGCAACTCTTCGAGTGGACTCCTTGCACAAATGCTTGACTATCCTGTCCTCTTTATTACGAAGTGCGATCAGGCTCAGGACGAACAAATATTGTGAGCTCGCCTCGTCTCTATGTTGGGACATTGTCAGTTTTGATTAAGATCACAAAGCCCCTGAAAAGATGACTTGCCTTAGAATGTGTTAGTCAGACTAGTCTTGGTTAGGTTTTTGTACTTAGTCTTTTTGCACTTCACAGGTACTCAGTGAGAGGAGAACTTACTGATGACAATCAAGATTTAGAGCCTGAAGACGAAGAACAACATCCTGAACTTACGACAGTCTATCTAAGCTGGTTGAATAAGTGTCAGTGATGAAGAGTATGACCCTGAGGTCATTACTAACTCAGTCCTGAAGGGAACAGGATGATACTGAATAATGGGAAAAGACTTGGAGTAGGGCCAAGCAATGCAAAAGGAATGTCAGCATCAGGACAAGACCATTGTGCTCGAGACAAAAAGAACTTAATAAGACAAGCCTGCAGCCCAGGAATAAGTTCTGACATTCTCACCAACCTGATGACGTGGACCAATCCAAGGAGGACACGCACATACGGTCCCTGACATGAAGACTGACTTCAGACTGCACTTTCAACGGGCAAGCATTAAATGGTGCATTAAATGTCATTACCTAATTCATGCAAGGACGGCTGGTGCATGGGAGATATGTCCGTTGAACAACCCTACGTAGTGACTAGAAGGCTATCTCTTCCAATGGATAGTTTTTAAATAACCTATAAATACAGAAGGCCTTGAACCCATTCAAGGTTGCGGGAAATTTCCAAGCCAGAAATTACTCAAACTCTCAAGCTTTCAAAAGCATTCAACATTCAAAAGAAGCACTCAAAACCAGACAAATTTCCCAAGTGTTTCTTAAATTAGTGAGAGTTATTCTGTATTCCATTGATCATCCAAGCCTTATCATAAGCTTATAGTGATTATCCATCCTTAGCATAGCTTAGTCTTGTAAGGATAATCACACCTTAGTAGGAATCCAAACTGAAACCAAAACCCTTTAGTCAGGTTTGTTGGTGGAAGTTGTGTTAGTAAGTTAGAAAGGAGTTTGTATAGGTCAGCGAGGTTAGCTGATCTTGGTGCACCTTGGCACGTAAAAAGCAAGAATCCTAGTAGTGGATTTCCTATTAAATCAGGACCGTGGACGTAGGAGGTTGAGTCTTTGAACCACGTTAAACTCCCTGTGTTCTTACTGCTTTGATCTAGTTCTTATTTGCCTATTAGCTTAAGTCATTCATAGCATTTGGTTTGTCAGGCTTGAATCAATCAGCCTGGTCACTAATCTGAACACTGCCCTACTTGTTGGAGTTATACATGAAAGTATGCTTTTACTTTGTATAACTCGTGTATCAAACACTTGTTTATGAGAATAATTCCTTTATCGCATTTGCTTTAGATATGATTGAATGTTGAATATTTATTGCAAACAGTTCATAATAGTACTAGTTACATTGTAGTTAATGTGGTGATACCCGATCACGGAAGATAACATTAACAGTTTCATTGTAACTAAACGTACATTTTCACGACCTATGTGGAATTGAACGATCCGCCGTGAAAGGTCGATGTGTAAGTCTCAGATTGGTCTGTCTTGACCAATAGATTGCACTAGCACATTTAGTATGTGTTGAAGAGGACCTACAACGAGGACAAAATCTTCTGTTCTGAAATGTAAAGAATTAGACCTCAGTGGTTGTTGATTTCTTAATCTCCGTCACTTAAATAGGACCGTGTGTGTTTAATGGTTACTGCTTTGATTCATGTTGGGTGAGAATCATCATGACTTCGAACCTTGTGCTTTGGGCAGTAATATTAATCATACGACGGTTGCTAAGATTTAATACGGAGAAACGTGTGCGAGTATGGCTCGTATGATTAGGCCCCTTGGTGGGCTCAGAAGTTTTATCGTACCAAATCTTGCAAGTGAAGATCAGTTTCTTCGGTACGGATAATAATGTTGAGTTGTCTTTACTCCAAGGTGAAATATATTAATTAATTTAGAGCTATTCAGAAGCTTAATTAATTAATGGACTTGATAATCTTACACGCGGGAAATAATAACCGGGAGCCCATATTATCGTAATATGGATTAAGATGGATAGTGCAATATTAATTTATCAGTGGTAATAATTAATATTAATGAATTGAATTATATTGGGGCTCAATATTGAAATCCATAAGTCCATTAGGAGGTCCAATCTTAATTCTCCTTAAAGGTCCCTCAAGTAGCCCATTAAGTAGCCCAATAATGATAAGGTGATTAAAATAAAAGAAAATAATAATGCTGATTTTTTCATTATTTTCAAAAATTGATCCTATGGAGCAAGAAAAGATCTTGTTGATTTTCTTGAAAAGATATTATGGGAGATAAGTATTCTTGGAATACAAGATTATCTCATATATTCAAGAAGATCCAAATCTTGGATTCTTATTTCATTATTTTCGAAAATTGCAAGGCATATAAAGTGAGTGAGATTTTTGTGGAATATTTTATTATGGAAAAAAGAAAATATGAGATATATTCAAGATTTCTTAGAGTCTAAGAAAAGATTTTCTCCAAGCCCATAACACCACAAAAATTCGGTCACCTCTCTTTATAAATATGGGGTGATTATTTCATCCACAAGGGCATAATTCCATGTGTTGGAAAAATCAAGAGCATATATATTTTTCTTTTTCCTTAGTTATTTAAATTACTTGAAAGCATCTCCCACCGGTGATCAAGTAAGGCAATTCCATGTGTGGGAAAAATCAAGAGCATATATATTTTTCTTTTTCCTTAGTTATTTAATATTTTTCTTTTTCCTTAGTTATTTAAATTACTTGAAAGCATCTCCCACCGGTGATCAAGTAAGGAGAAAGGGAAATACTTGAAAAGGTTTTTGGGTTGATAAAGCATGATCGTGATTGTCCCGTTTATTCAAAGGCCAATTCTACAAGAGGTACGTAAGTCACATAAATTCTTGTTTATTCCGCCATAGATTTTATGTGAATTAATTCAACATGCATGATGTTAAATTTGTTGTTGGAATTATTATTTGAATTAATTAGGATTAATTCATGCTAGTAATAATTGTATTTAAATTCGTATTTAAATTTCATCCCGAATAGATTCCGGGCATCCCTATTTTCCCAACAACTGGTATCAGAGCCACGGTTTCGGGCTCTGATCTTTAAATTGGAATTTAAATTGTTAGACATTAAATTTAAATTGGATAGTAGATGTCACAACCCTGATTTTTTATAAATAAAATAATTCTAACTTAAATATTACACTACAACAAAAATGGGCTTTCCAGACACTGTTAAGTGCCCCGATATGTTCTATCTTGAGGCACTTAACATTTTTGAGACACTTATCACTTGTGCCTCCAAATGTAGTGTCCCAAAAGAGTTAGAGACACTTTTTAAGTGCCTCTACATAAACAACTCTCCAAACATTTACATATGCCCCAAGATTAATTCTCGAGGCACATGCAAATGTCCTTTAAAAGGTTTAGAACTCTGGCGATAAGCAAATAAGGACACTTGCTTATGTCTTCAAATGAAATATCGGGACACTTATTCGTGCCTTTAAATTAATATTGGGGCACATAATGTGTAGCATCAAAATTCTACTTATGCCCCTAAATTAATGTCACAAGGCACTTATACATGTATAAGGACTTTTATTTGTGCCTTAAAATGAAATATCGGTGCACTTTTGGACGTATAAGGACACTTACTTGTGCCTTAATATGAAACATTGGGACACTTATGCATGAAAAAGAACACTTATTTTTGCCTTAAGTTTAAATATTGAGGCACTTATTTGTGTCTTCAAATTAAATATCAGGGCACTTAAATGTGTCCTCAAATGAAATATAAGGGGACTTATTTATGCCTTTAAAGGAAATCTCGGGACACTTAATTGTGTATTCAATGAATGTTAGGACACATAATATATATCATCAAAACTCTCTTTATGCCCCTACATTAATGTTAAATGGCAGTTCAACATGTACTTCAAGATGTCGTCTTGTGCACGAGACATTTTCTTCCTTCTTGCTTGTTCCTTGGAGTGACGCTGTTTCTTCGTGTCATCAACTCCCTCCTTCGTCTTCTGCTCCTTGAGCCGTTTCAGGAGCATCCACAAGATAGAAAGATTTAATGAAATTTAATGTGCAAACACAAGTTCACAGGCATGACCAAAAGACCAAAATTGATTTCAAGCATAAATCCTAACGAAATCTTTTAAAAATAAACACCTTTTAATTAAACTCAACTAAATTTTAAACAAAAATAGGAGTTAAATACTTGTCATCCAGAATTTTAAATACTGAACAAAATTGACGCTTGTTCCAAAATTTGCATAAATTAAAATGATGTTCATTAAGTCATTTTGCTATGCATCCTCCAGTATACCACGTCGACTCTTAACCTGAAAGGAGAAAATAAGAAGGGGTGAGCAAAATCACGGCTCAGTGGGAACATGCTTGTCAAAACTAAATATAATAAGCAATTTCAATTAATTTATCACGTTAACATGTAATTCGTAATCATCACCTCGTTTATAAAGGTCAGAAGACCTATCATCACCTCGTTTATAAAGGTCAAAAGACCTATCCTCATACATATTTCACATGAACATTAATAAAATTACATATCACATTTAATAATGACAAATTTAAAAGATAGAAAATCCCCACCTGAAATCAATCTCGTGGACGAATTAGATGCCATAGATTAATATTTTACTCCTCGCAGCTACCAACACCTAAAAAAAGAATATTTAATCTATTTAAAATACTTGTAAATAAATCTTCAAACTAAAATAAGAGAAATCCTAATTAAGTTTCTTAAAACTAATTTAATATAAACTATTAACCTAGAATTCACGTACAACTTTGACATGATCAACTTTCTAATATATATATTTTTTTCGGAAATCTCAAGAAACCATATCACTTTGAATCACAATTTATAAATTAAACCAGATTTCTAATCTAAATAACGAACCTAAATAAATATTAATTTAAAATACTAGAAACTTACCTCTACAACTAAGTCTGTAAGTTGTACGCCACTTTTGACTATATCATATAACAATCCAAAACAAATACTAATACAACTTATCAATTAAACAACAGACTTGAAAAATAATTCCCCAAGTTATATGCCTTGTACCACCCTATATATTCTATCTAATTACACTAATACATGTACGCTGCTGCGCACACACCCCTATACGGAAGCAGAATTTGATAACTAAAGAAAATCTAAGAAGGAATCGGATCAAGGCTTTCGAAGTATAAATAATAGTACACATAAAAGAAAATAAGGGCATAAAAAACATTAAGAGAAAACAATACCGTGAGTCTTGATTAGAGGAGCTACTATACTTAGGGTTTGAAAGTTTGATCGTTTATACGCAAAGTAAATTTTATTTTAGGGTAAAATTATATATAAATAGACATGGGCTTGGGCTTGGGCTTGGGCTTAAAAAAATAAGGACTATAATTTTTAAATGGGCTTTTGAATAATTATCTCAAATGATTAGAAAATATAATAATATCTTAAATATATTAAATAAATAATTAAATACTACTATACATCTAAAATTTTTGTAGGACTCGATATTTAAAAAAAAATATAATAAATTTGAAATTTTGGATTGTTACAGTAGAATTGCTAGATCTTTTTTGCAAGTATCCAATTGTCTTGGTTTTAATGTTTATTATTTTTCATGCGTGTGAATTAATTATTTTTAATTCGATTCGTTTGAATTTGTTTTTCTCGTGAGAAAATCCACGAGTAGATTAGTTATTTTTGTTGGTCCCGGTACAAGACTGAGGAATACGTGTATGGGGGGGGGGGGGGGGGGGAAATACACGTATACCAATTTTTCAACTTAAAACTGACTGAGTCCCCTTTACTCAGAGTGGTAAAGAACTAGGAGCTGATAACACACCTACTGACTACACTTGGTGCGGGTCAGTTGGCTAACTATCAGTTCAAGTTCAGTGCGGAAATGTTTGAGCCCTGAAAGTTTAAAGTCTTGTTTAGTTTGCTTTCTGAAAAACTTGTTTTACTCAATTCAGAATAGTGTTTAGTAGGGCAGTGTTCTTATGAAGATCAGCCTGATTGATTCAGGTCTGATAAACTTGAATGCAATGAGTGAACGAATAATATGGCAAGCATGCACAAAATCAAAGCAGTAAGAACACAGGAGTTTAACGTGGTTCAGAGTCTCAAGCTCCTACGTCCACGGCCTGACTTAACAGGAAATCCACTCAAGGGATTCTTGTTTTTAACGTGCCAAGGTGCACCAAGACCAGCTATCCTCACTGATCTATACAACTCCACTTACTAACAAACTGACTGACTTACTCCCAACAAACCTAACTTAGGGTTTTGGTTTCAGTTTGGATTCCAACTAAGTTGAGATTATCCTTACAAGGCAAAGCTATGCTAAGGATTGGATAATCTCTCTAAACTTAAGATAATGCTATTTAGCTCTTGGAATACAGAGTAACTCTCGGTTGCTAAGAAACACTTGGGAAATTTAGATGGTTTCGAGTGCTTCTTCTTAAGGATTGAATGCTTTGAATACTTGAGAGTTTGAGTAATTTCTGGCTTGGAAATTTCCCGTAACCTTGAATGGGTTCAAGGCCTTATGTATTTATAGGTGATTTGAAAAACTATCCGTTGGAGAGATAGTCTTCGAGTCATCTATGTAGAGAGGCTTCAAACGGACATATCTCCATGCAGCAGTCGTCCTTGCATGGATTTGGTATTTGCATTAAATGCCCATTAAATGCTTGCCCGTTGAATGTGCAGTCTGAATTCAGTCTCCATGTCAGGTTCCGTACGTGTGTGTCCTACTCGGATTGGTCCACGTCATCAGGTTGGTGAGAATGTCAGAACTTATTCCTGAGCTTCAGGCTTGTCTTATTAAGTTCATTTTGTCTTGAGCCCACCAGTCTTGTCCTGACGCTGAAATTCCTTTTGCATTGCTTGGCTCTACTCCAAGTCTTCCCATTAACTCAGTGACCTCCTGTTCCCTTCAGGACTGAGTTAGTAATGACCTCAGGGTCATACTCTTCATCACTGACACTTACTCAGCCAGCTTAGAGGACTGCCATAAGTTCAGGATGGTGCTCTTCGTCTTCAGGCTCTTAGTCTTGATTGTCTCCAGTGAGTTCTCCTCTCACTAAGTACATGTGAAGTGTAAAATGACTAAGTACTAATCCTAATCAAGACTAGCCTGACAAAGACAGATTAAGGCAAACATCTTTTCAGGGGCTTTGGGATCTTAATCAAAACTGACAATGTCCCAACAATTTCCCCCTTTTTGATGATGCCAAAACACTGAAAAGATCCTCAAAACATTTAGAGGAAATATGATAAACCTATCTATAAGATAAGACAGTGTTAGAGTAGTTCTTGATAAAGTACAGAATTTAAAACAAACAGCCAAAAATACAATGAGTTTTTGTCTGTGGGCAAAAGTAATAGATTTCATTGATAGATGTTGAAATGATTACAATGAATCTAATCTATTACAAAGAAGCCTGTGAACACCTAGACTAATCTCATTTCAGGCTTGAGTCCATATCCTGCATAAACTCTTGCCTTCAGCTCGTCAAGTCTTCCAGGTTGGTTCACGTATCCTTCAGCTTTAGCTATCTTCAATACTTCCATCATTATGGCCTTTGTATCATGCTTTTGAGTTCCAGGAACCAAGGGAGGAGCTCGAATGGTGAACTCAGGAGCCTTCACTTGAACTTGAGCTGCATCAGCCTCCTCCAAGATCTTCTGGAATAGCTCAGGATGATTGTCCATCATGTAGTCAGTGAAGTGGGCATTGATATCGTCAGTGTCGCCCCACTTCTTCACAACATACCACAATCTAACAAATTCATCCCTTGCATCAGTCCAGAACTCCTTCAATGCCTCTGAGACGAACTCATCGACAAAAGCTTCCCTTATTCCTGATTCTGGCCTACTGACTTGAAGAATTGTTGATTTCCTAACTGTTGGCTTCTTCCTGTACTTCCTCGGCTCAGGCTTCGCCTTCTTCCTCCTTAGCAAGCTGATCACTGCATCATCCAGTTCTCGTTGTTGAAACTCAGTGATATCTGTCAACTTCTCAACCTTTTTCTCTAGGATGCGCATCTTCTCCTTCTGAGCAATTTCAGCTCTGCGCATAGCCTCAGATTTCTCAGAGTGATCTCCCCATGCTTCAGCACATAACTCCGCCACCAACTCCCCTGAGTAAGTGATGGGATTCTTCCTTGAGCTCATGGGAGACGATCTTTGAACTGGCTTAGGTTGTTGCTTGGAAGGTTCATCAGCCTTTGCCTTTGTTGCCTCCTCCCTCAGCTTGGCAACAACTTCCTTTCCTTCCTTCTCCACTGCCGCTAACCTAGATGACTTCCTCACCCTTAATATGTTCCCTTCAGGATTGGCTTCAGGGTCAGCTAGAACGGTCTCACCTTGATTAACTGCCTCCGATGCCTCAGGGCAGGATCTTTTCTTCTTCTTTTCCCCCTTTTTGGCATCATCATTGGCCTCGGATGGGAATGCGTCAGATCCGCTGTTGATTACGAAGGAGGCTAGGGAATGGACATCATTAATTCCCTCCTTCAATAATTCAACTCCCATCGAAATTCCAGTGCCTGCGTAAGAAACCGAACTGATAACAGCATTGACTTTCTTCTCAAAGACCTCCATAGAGAGTTGGAGACTTTGTTCAGCCTTGGTGATCCTTTCCTCCACCTTCAAGGACTCACCGCTGACTCTGCTGGCCTCAGTTAGTATCTTTGCAGATTCGTCAGTGGCCTTTGCCAAAATGTCTGCCACTGACTGAGAGATGCGATCCAACTTCCCTGACTCCAGCTCCAGTTTGGACGCTGAGTCCTTCATGGCCTGAGTGACAATAGCCCCAGTCTGAACTGCAAGCCTGTCAACTGCCTGATTCAACTTCCCATCCCTGATCGCATCCCTCTCATCAAGTTTCTTGAGAGTGTTCATGATCATCTTCTTGGTGCGCTTCCTCTCATTCTTCACTGACTTGGCCGTGTCAGTCATCGTCCTCTTTAGCAAAATCAGCTCCCTGTTGGCAAGGGTGTTGTAGGCTGACTTTGTCCACTTGATGTGTTTTGCCAGGGCCTTGGAGTCTTCTTCTTTTTCAGCTCGTAGCCTCATCACTTCCTCCTGAAGTTCAACTAGATTTTCTGTTGTTTTCTCCTGCTTGACCTCCACTATGCTTGTAAATTCAGCACGTCCGACCCCGGTTATTATCACATCTTCATCATCAACGGCCGCATCAGTGATTGGCTGCTTTCCCTTGTCAGCCCCTGCGTCACCAGTCCCTTCTTCAAGGTGCACTGAAGGCAGTTGTGAAGTAGTCAAAGCCGTCTGCTCAGACTCAGCTAAGCTAACTTGAACCTTAGGAACTTGTCCCTCGGAACTGAGAGTCTCCTTGGATGCCTCAACATCTTCCTCTCTTGTCTCAGGGCAGGGAATCCCTTCATCAACAGATGTCTCATTGGCAGCTGAGATGTTCAAAACATCCTCAGCCACTGGTCCACCCTTGGCACCAGTGTCCTTATCACCTTCCCCCTGAGCCTGAGGCTCAGAGATCATCTCATCAACTTCTCTCGCAGTCTCCTCCACTGCCTTCTCCACAGTTCCACCCTGAGCTTCATCATCCTCCTCACCATCCTTCTCGTCATCAGACAGGAGGTCAGCCTTGCTCTTGGACATTATATCAGCCACTAGCTGCTTCAGGTTATCAAAGTTCAAGAGTTGAAGCTAGCTAGTTAGTTCAAAGAAAGAGCAGATCTTGGCCTCCTCAGTCTCTCAATGATCCCAGCCACGAGCGTCCACTAGCAGATGCTGCTCCTGCATGTTTGATTGTTTGAAATCCAACCAAACCTTGAGCTCAATCACATACGCTAGCAGCTCAGTGTACTTGTACAGCCCAGTCCAGCACTTTCCTGCCCATTCTGTGGCATTCCCCCTGAGGGTGTTCTCAAGAATCCCACCAGCCATGTGCTCATCTAACTCCTCCTCCTCCACTTCAAGGAATTAATCCTCTTCAGCTGAAATGGATTTGGGACAGTCTTTGGGATTGGGGTATGATGGAAAGTCTGCGGGGTTTGGAAGATTCGGCCCTGCTGACTGGTCAGGCTCATTCGTGTGTGAAGTTGATGGCGCTGACTCAGTAGGCTGATTTGGCTCTGAGGTTTGGGGTGGTTTGGGGGTTTGAGGTGTGGGGTCAGGGATGGAAGGTGTTTGGGTTTCAGGGTGTGGGAGTGTTTGAGTGGGTGCTGTCTCAGGCTGCAACGACTCAGCCGTCTCGACAGTCTTTCTCACTTCCTCCAAGTCAGAGGCTCCAGGAGAGCTTGACTTCTCCCTCTCACTCACCTCAGGTAGCTTCTTAGCCGGGGACTTTCCGGTTCCCTTTCTAAGCCTCTTTAGGGGCCTCTCTCCCTGAGCACCCTCCTTTCTGACATCATCGTCAGTTCCCTCAGCCTCAGACCCGACCTTCTTGGGATCAGACTCAGTCCCTGATTTCGTGCTCTTCCCTGACAACACGATCTTCACCCTCTTCTTCTTCTCAGCCGCGTCCACCTCGGGCTGCTCCACCTCCTCAGCTGCAACCTCCTCATCGTCCTTACTCCTCTCAAGGAGCTCATCTACCCTTTCAATGAGACTGGTTGCCACTCTCTTGGCCTTACCAGCTGGCTTTTTGGCCTGACCCTTTGCTTTCGCATTGGGATCAGTCAGCCCTAGCACTGAATAGGTATCACTCAGTGAGAAAAATATTACCTTCTTTGAGGAGAGACTGTCCTCAAAATTGAAGGTATACCCATGGCAAGCATGAGCAATTAGGATGGACATTCTCGTGCCGAACGGCAAGATGGCACTGACGGATATGTGCTTCTTCTCCTCATCTCGCGTAAGCTTGTCCAACCCGGCCTGATGGAGTTGATCGAGGAAGAACTGCTCCCAGTTCGCTTCCACTCCATCAGCAATTGCTCCCATGAGTCTCAGCTTGGGCAGACTCAACTGCTCGTGAGAGCCAGTTGCTCCCATCACTATCTTGGACACCAAATCCACCAGAGCCCTGTACTAAGGCTTCAGCGTATTCTTGTTCTGACGGGCCTTGAACTCTGATGACCCAGATTTGGTCCATTTCCAAGGAATTCTCCCTCCGAGTTTTCCTTGTATGTTTTTGGGTTGATGCCTGAGAATGGCAATTTGAATACTTCCCTCACCGTCTGCCTGATGTTAATAGTGACCACCTCTGCGTTGTAAAGAGGCTCCCCGTCGCCGTCCTTATCTCCCGTCGGCTTCAGCGCAGTCACCTTCGTGAAAACTTCCCCTTTCCGCAAGAACAAGTTTAAGTATGCTTCCACAACTATCCTTGGGAGCACGGAGATGGGGCGGGTGGTGAAGTATGTTTCCAACCCAGCATCGGATATCCACTTGAATACTGGTTTGATTTCCTCAACTGTGAGACAGATACCTTCCATGGAGATGACTTGCTCCATGTGTATCAGTTTCTTTTCGACAACGTCCACGATCTTGTCGGTTGTCCAGTTGGAATCAAGGAATGCCATTGTTTTGGAAGAAGAGATTTTTGAAATTTATGTGTTTGAGCAAGAGAAAACTCAGTGTGCAGATTGTGCATTGTGTTTGCGTAAAAACCTCAAATGGCACTCTTGATTGATAAGACTAAGTCAGTTACTCAAACGTGGGGTTGAGATTGATCCCTGAATTCGAAAGGTTTTGAAATGAAGGGCCAGGATTAATCTCAGCTTCAATTAAACCCCATGTCAGTCATATTCCGTATAAAACGGACACGTATATGAAAAAGTAATTGTAGCATTAAATGCTCCGTGCGCGTGGGTTTTAAATATGAAAAGACGCGCTTTTAATGAAAACGGAATGCATTTAATAAAGATTTTCAGGACGAAGGACTCAGGGAGACGCTTGAAATTCACAAGAGTCAGGTTAGAACTCATACCTGTCAGGGAGACATTGTAGCACCCTGATACCTCGTTGAGTCGAGTCTGGCCTAAGTTCCCCCTAGAACCCTACACTGACTGCTCTCCCGGATCTAAGAGTCCTAACTCCACTGACAGTTCCATAAACCTTGCTTCAGCCAAAGGCTTAGTCAAGATGTCAGCTCTTTGCCTGTCAGTGTGAATCTTCTCCATCCTAATATCTTTCTTCTCCACATGATCTCGAATGAAGTGGTGTCTAATATCCACATGCTTGCACCTTGTGTGAAGCACTGGGTTCTGAGTAATTGCTATAGCACTATTGTTATCACAATAGATTGGAACCTGATTAGCAAACACTTGGTAGTCCCTCAATTGTTGCCTCAACCATAAAATCTGAGCACAACAACTAACTGCAGCCATATACTCAGCCTCAGTCGTGGATGTCGCCACTAAATTCTGCTTCTTACTAAACCACGAGATCAACTTACTTCCCAAAAACTGACATGTCCCTGAGGTTGATTTCCTATCAATCCTACAACCTCCATAATCTGCATCTGAATAACCTGTCAGTTCTAAGTTGTCATCTGAAGGATACCATAGTCCCATATTGACTGTCCTTTTCAAATACTTAAGTATCCTCTTAGCAGCCTCCAAATGACTTCTTTTGGGATCAGACTGATACCTAGCACACACACCAACTGCAAACGTAATGGCAGGCTTACTTGCAGTCAGGTACAACAAAGAACCTATCAGCCCACGATACTCAGTCTGATTTACTGAAGTCCCTTCAGTGTCAGGATCCATCTTCCAATTTGTGTTCATAGGGATCCTGGCTGGATTGTTATTCTGAACACCAAACTTATGAATCAAGTCTCTTGTATACTTGGCCTGATTAATGAATATACCTTGATCAGTCTGCTTGACATGCAATCCTAAGAAGAAGTTCATCTCTCCCATCATGGACATCTCAAATTTACCAGTCATCAACTTAGAGAATTTCTCACAGAGCTGATGATTTGGTGATCCAAATATTATGTCATCCACATAAATCTGGACCAAGAGAATGTCATCACCTTCAGTGATCCTGAACAAAGTCCTATCCACAGTTCCCTTCTTGAACCCATGATCTGTCAGGAATTGAGAGAGGGTATCATACCAAGCTCTTGGTGCTTGCTTAAGTCCATAGAGTGCTTTCTTCAAATGGTATACTCCATCTCCAACCTCAAACCCGGGAGGTTGTTCAACATATACCTCTTCATTGAGTACACCATTCAGGAAGGCACTCTTGACATCCATTTGATACACCTTGAACTTCTTATGTGTTGCATAGGCAAGGAACAACCTGATAGCTTCCAACCTAGCCACTGGAGCAAAAGTCTCATCATAGTCTATTCCTTCAGACTGACAATACCCTTTTGCAACCAGTCTAGCCTTGTTCCTTACCACAACACCATTTTCATCCTTCTTGTTCTTAAAGACCCACTTGGTACCAATCACACCTTGATGCCTAGGTCTATCTACCAGTTCCCAAACCTGATTCCTTGTGAACTGATTCAACTCCTCTTGCATGGCAATGATCCAGTTCGAGCCAGTGAGAGCTTCTTCAATGTTCTGAGGCTCTTGCTCAGAAAGAAAGCAACAGAACAATGCACTCTCACCATGGAACCGTCTGGTCCTGACTCCCTCAGTTGGATCACCAATGATTTGATCAATGGGATGATCTTCTAACCATGTTCTCTTGCCAGGAGTTGTTCCTGAAGTACCTGCAATGTTAGTGTCTACAGGCTCATAAAATTCAGGAAATTGAACAGAAGGGGATGATCCTGAGTCTATACCAAAGGGATTAATAAGTTCAATGTCAGGGACATTGATTCCCCCTTGATGAGGTGACTCGGGAACTGTCTCAGCTGCAACAGCATCTTCATAGACGGTGCTTACCTCAGGTTGAGCCTGTTCCCCAGTCTGAGGCTCAACAATCCCTGATGTGCTGGGCTTAGGAGTGGCACCTGATTCATCATCCTGATCGTCATCATCATCCCATCTCGGAATTGGCACAGTCTTGATCTTGGGATCAGGTTGATTCTTCAAGCTCAGCCTTGTCACACTCCTTGTGATCTCCTCAGTGTCAGGATTCAACACCTTTGCCCTAGACTCATTAGCAGACTCATCAAAGACAACATGAGGTGATTCTTCCACAACAAGGGTCCTACAATTGTAAACCCTGAAGGCTTTACTAACTTCAGAATATCCTAAGAATATTCCTTCATCAGATTTGCTATCAAAGGCTTTCAATTGGGTCTTCCCATTGTTGAGTATGAAGCACTTACAACCAAATACATGAAAATAAGAAATACGAGGTTTCCTTTTGTTCCATGTCTCATATGAGGTCTGAGCATGTTGTTTGTTCAGCATGGATCTGTTCTGAGTGTAGCATGCAGTGTTGATTGCCTCAGCCCAGAATTTCTTGGGCAATCTTGACTCAGCCAGCATGGTCCTTGCAGCTTCCTTCAGTGTCATGTTCCTCCTTTCAGCGACACCATTCTGTTGTGGGGTTCTAGCTGCAGAAGTCTCATGAGTTATACCAAGCTCATTACAAAAGTCAGAAATATATGAATTTATAAATTCAGTGCCCTTGTCAGATCTGATCTTAGTAATGGACTGATTCATCTCATTGCTGAGTCTCCTGAGCAACTCTGGAAGCTTCACCTGTGTTTCCTTTTTATTCAACAAGAAAATAACCCAAGTATATCTAGAATAATCATCAATAACCACAAGGGTATACTTTCTACCATTCATACTCACAGGTGTTATGGGACCAAATAAATCCATGTGCAAGAGCTGAAGTATCCTGTCAGTGGAATAGGAAGCTTTCTCTTTGAATGATGCTCTGACCTGCTTCCCTTCCTGACAAGCTTTGCACACGTGATCTTTGCTAAAACCTTCATTAGGTAGACCATCAACAAGTGACTGTCTAGAAATTTTGTTAAGAATCTTGAAGTTCAGGTGGCTTAATCTTTTATGTCATAACCAACTGAGCTCTAGAGAGCTTTTAGCAACCAGACAAGTATTAGGAATAGTGCTGCTCCAATCAGCGAGATAAACATTACCTTTCCTTATACCTGATAGAAGCACTTGTGTTGATTTGTCCTTGACTGAACATATATTCGATGAGAACTCAACACTGAACCCTTTGTCATAGAATTGACTTACTGACAGCAGGTTATGCTTCAGTCCTTCCACAAAGGACACATTTTCCACTCTGACTGTACCTATTATCAAAACACCAAAACCTTTAGTAACACCTTTTGAGTTATCACCAAAGGTTACCTGTGGACCATCTTTAACTTGATATTCTTGGAGAAGACTCTTCATTCCAGTCATGTGCCTTGAGCAACCGCTGTCTAGGTACCAAACAGCTTTGATTGAGTCTCCTCTCCTCTTGTTGTGATCCACAGCCGCCTGCAAGCAAATCAGGCTTTAGGTACCCATTGGGTGTTGGGTCCTATTGTGTCAGCTGTACCCTTCGGGATCCAGACTTGCTTCACAACCCTGATTGCCTCAGAGTGGTAAATCTGTCTCCCTGAAACATCGACATACACAACTTTCTTCTTCTTTACCTGAGAGGGAGATGGTGTATGAGTGCTAGACTTAGGCTTCGCAGGAGCCTGAGTGGGTGCCTTTTGGGCTGGCTTCCTGTTCTTCCTAGGTCTGGGTGCAGCAGGTCGTGGGCCTTGTTCTTGATAAGGACCCTGATTTCTATTCCCCCTAGGCAAGTGAGGGAAAGGAAAACAGTTAAAGGCCTCAGGATGCCAAAACCACGGGGGTGTCATCATGTTTGACCTTCCCTGTTGGTATTGCCAAGCATGATGGTACCCTCGCTGATCAGTCTGAGTGCTCTTGGCCTGAGTCTTCCTCTGCTTTCGCTGAGGTTTTCCCTGGCCTGAGCTTTCAGGGGCTTCCTTAGGTTGCTTCGCCTTTCCCTCTGGTTTTGGCTTAGCTACCTTAGGAGCTACCTTGACTGTGTCAACGGTTTCTTTGCCCTTATCAGTTTGACGGGCCTGGAGTACAACCTTAGGTGCACTCTGGCCTGTCTGAACAAATACCCTCTCAGTGTTGCTCCCTGATGCAACATGAGACTGGCCTTGTGAGGATTTCTCAGGAACATATCCAAGTCCCTTTTTCTTGTTCCCAAGAATCTGGCTGCTATTTATTTCCTCTCTAGCCACTGAGGATTTATTCATTGCTGCAACCTTTTTCTTGAGAGAGTCCTCACTCTTTTTCAGGATTTCATGTCTGGTAAAGAGGTCATCAAACTTACTTTTAAGTACTTTCAGTTCTTCCTTCCTGACCAGCTCTTCGTCAGCCAGTTCCTTCAGAATCTTCTCTCTTGGAAGACGCTCAGCATTGATTAAATCAATCTCCTGAGTTAGTCTCACAATTTGAGCTGATTCTTTAAGATCAGACTGAGTGAGTTGTTCGTTCAGGTTTTGAACCTCAGTACTCAATTTCTTGTTCTCCTCTACCAAGAAGACATTAGTTTCCTGCAGTCTGGAGAAATCAACCATCAATTGATCAAGGCAGATCTGAAGGTTCATTTCTCTAACTGACTCTGAGCTAAGCTCAGGATTTTGACCAGTGTAAGAAGCACAAACAGAATTTGATGTTACCTCAGGCTCATCCCTAGCCATCAGACAGACATCATCGTACTCGTCATCTGAGAAGAGTTTAGGTGACCTTTCAGCAGGACCGTCAGAATCTGTTGCATCTTCAGCGACCATCGCTCTCCGATCAGTAGATCTTAGATCCCTAGTGGCTCTCCTTTCCTCTCTCTCCCTTGCACTCAGCTCCGGGCAGTCGTACTGATAGTGACCAATCTTGTTACAGTTGTAACATGCTACCTGCTCACTAACTCTTTCTTTTCTAGGTTCAGGGTTCCTCCTTGAGTCAGGTTCCCTGGTTCTTGGTGAGCTTTCAACCTTGGTTGGATATCTATCATCGTGAGTACGTCTCTGTTCGTCTCTTCTTTCAGGTTTTGGTTCAGAATATCTCCTTTCATCACCACGTTCTCTCCTCTGGTCAGTGTTCCTTCGCTCCTCATATCTCCTCGAGCTTTGGTGGGTTCCTTCAGGTTTCCTGTCACGTGAGTCCTGATAAAACTTTTTATAACGACCAAACCTGGAATTGAGCTTGTCAAATCGTCTGGCCATCAGGCTGTACTCCTCAGCGAGTTCTTCCCTGCTCATCTCCATCAGCGACTTTGATGAAGAGTTTGATGAGGGCTCAACAGGTTCAGACCTGGCCTTGAACGCCACACTTTTCTCAGGAGTTTTCTCCTTCACTTCCTCTTCTGACTGAACTTTCTTCTTTCTTTTGTTAAGATCGAATTCAAGCGCTTTGAGCTCTGAAAAAAGTAAAGCAGAAGTTATGTTACTCATATCCTGAGTGTTTTTAAGCATAATTACACTGTTGTCCCATCTCTCAGGAAGGGCATTCAGGATCTTCGAAGCAACATCTCTCCTTGGGACATCCTTGTCCAGCATCACCAGCTCATTCATCAACTTGATGAATCTAGACTCCATTTGATCTATGCTCTCGTCAGGCAGCATCTCGAACGCCTCGAATTTCTGAATGGCAATGTTTCTCTTGTTCTCCTTGATCTTTTCAGATCCCTCACACATCCTTGTCAGCTCATCCCAAACCTTCTTGTCCGTCTTTAAGTTCATCAGCCTAGTTGACTCCTCGAAGGGCACCGTATGCAAGATGATGTTTCTGGCGACGTTGTCAAGTCCCACCATCTTGATTTCATCGTTGGTCATGTCTTTCCTTTCTTTAGGAACCTGCACGCCAATCGCAAGATCCTCATATCCCAGTCCTCTGACGTTAGGAATAGTGATCTTGATCGGTCCCTCCCTGAGTACACGCGGCATCTGGTCATGGATGGCATCTAGATGTGCTTCTAATCTGAACTTCCAATAGACAAAGTTAGACACAGAGAATTCAGTTAACGAAGCTTCAAGTCTCCTCGAAGTCATGATGATGCAAGTTTTATGAAAAGCAAACTCAGATCTGTTCAGTGACCACCAACAGTTTCTCCTCTGAAACTATTAGTATTCAAAGTCGGTGGTCTTTCGAACCACTGCTCTGATACCACTTGTTGGTCCCGGTACAAGACTGAGGAATACGTGTATGGGGGGGAATACACGTATACCAATTTTTCAACTTAAAACTGACTGAGTCCCCTTTACTCAGAGTGGTAAAGAACTAGGAGCTGATAACACACCTACTGACTACACTTGGTGCGGGTCAGTTGGCTAACTATCAATTCAAGTTCAGTGCGGAAATGTTTGAGCCCTGAAAGTTTAAAGTCTTGTTTAGTTTGCTTTCTGAAAAACTTGTTTTACTCAATTCAGAATAGTGTTTAGTAGGGCAGTGTTCTTATAAAGATCAGCCTGATTGATTCAGGTCTGATAAACTTGAATGCAATGAGTGAACGAATAATATGGCAAGCATGCACAAAATCAAAGCAGTAAGAACACAGGAGTTTAACGTGGTTCAGAGTCTCAAGCTCCTACGTCCACGGCCTGACTTAACAGGAAATCCACTCAAGGGATTCTTGTTTTTAACGTGCCAAGGTGCACCAAGACCAGCTATCCTCACTGACCTATACAACTCCACTTACTAACACACTGACTGACTTACTCCCAACAAACCTAACTTAGGGTTTTGGTTTCAGTTTGGATTCCAACTAAGTTGAGATTATCCTTACAAGGTAAAGCTATGCTAAGGATTGGATAATCTCTCTAAACTTAAGATAATGCTATTTAGCTCTTGGAATACAGAATAACTCTCGGTTGCTAAGAAACACTTGGGAAATTTAGATGGTTTCGAGTGCTTCTTCTTAAGGGTTGAATGCTTTGAATACTTGAGAGTTTGAGTAATTTCTGGCTTGGAAATTTCCCGTAACCTTGAATGGGTTCAAGGCCTTCTGTATTTATAGGTGATTTGAAAAACTATCCGTTGGAGAGATAGTCTTCGAGTCATCTATGTAGAGAGGCTTCAAACGGACATATCTCCATACAGCAGCCGTCCTTGCATGGATTTGGTATTTGCATTAAATGCCCATTAAATGCTTGCCCGTTGAATGTGCAGTCTGAATTCAGTCTCCATGTCAGGTTCCGTACGTGCGTGTCCTACTCGGATTGGTCCACGTCATCAGGTTGGTGAGAATGTCAGAACTTATTCCTGAGCTTCAGGCTTGTCTTATTAAGTTCATTTTGTCTTGAGCCCACCAGTCTTGTCCTGACGCTGAAATTCCTTTTGCATTGCTTGGCTCTACTCCAAGTCTTCCCATTAACTCAGTGACCTCATGTTCCCTTCAGGACTGAGTTAGTAATGACCTCAGGGTCATACTCTTCATCACTGACACTTACTCAGCCAGCTTAGAGGACTGCCATAAGTTCAGGATGGTGCTCTTCGTCTTCAGGCTCTGAGTCTTGATTGTCTCCAGTGAGTTCTCCTCTCACTGAGTACCTGTGAAGTGTAAAATGACTAAGTACTAATCCTAATCAAGACTAGCCTGACAAAGACAGATTAAGGCAAACATCTTTTCAGGGGCTTTGGGATCTTAATCAAAACTGACAATGTCCCAACAATTTTTATTTTGATTTGATCATTATAATAGACTAATCTAAATCTAGTATTTATTTTTTTTAAAAATAAATTGTAACCGGATCGAGATGAAGAACGAAGAATTAAAGACGGCGTACTCGGACGACGCATGCATGCATGGTGCATGCATGGATGTAAAATCATGCATGGGATGAAAAAGAGGAACGAACGGCAAAACCCAGTGCACGGGGTGCGCGAGGCGCACGACCCGCGCACGACGGGCGCAGCAGGGCGCGAGCACGCGCACACGTAGGCGGCGCTTGGTGGCCATCTGCTCGGCGCCGTGCCGAGAGACGCGCGGGCCCACTCCATGGGCCGACGTGCGCTGTATCTCGAGCCGTGAAATTTTAAATTTCAGTTTTCATTTTTTTGTGTGATTTTAAACGTCGTCCCGAACCCCAAACGAAGTTATTTTTGATGAAGTGTTGCTGTTCGAGTGGGAGCGTGTCGAGACGAACGTGAAGAAATTAAACCGTGATAATTGGATTTGAGTGCTCCAATGTGTTTAATTTTGTTTTGATGGATGTTTTATTTCGTGCACTTATTATTATTTGTTAATATGTGTTTGCATGAATTTTATTGTCCAAGAAAAACCTTAATTTTGAAAATTACTAAGTATGTTTATTTAATCGCAATTTTATTCCGGATATTAAAATTGGATTAATTTGGCCTCCATAATTTATTTATTTGTGAAGTCTTTTTGGAATACATTTCCCCTCGGATCGGCCAAAAAGACAGATTTCACATGAATAAATTCCAAAAGGATGATTGTGGATTATTACTAGTGGCGGTATTGACCCTCACCACGAGTGGCTTGCTCAAAGCGAAATAATAATCCTGTATTTAATTATGGTTATTACTTGGGCATAAGAAGTTGATATTAACTTACTCCCCTCGGAGTCCCTGTCAATTTTTATGTGGTCAAAGTGGGAGCCAACTATTAATTTTGAATTAAGGATTTTTAACTTTTAAGTTTGTGATCCGCTTGAATGTGTTTAAATGTATAGACCACTCCTCGTGGCGCATTTAAATTATTTTGAGATGTTGGCTGATGCATGATTATATTGTTTTAAGGTTTCAATATAATTGATGTGATCGAATTATGTGATAATTTCGTATTTTTCTAGATATTGATATGAATGTATGTTTTATTCTCAGTTCATCATGCCGCAACCTTTTAATCCACTGTTTAGTATACTTAAAGATAACAAACTTGTTGGTGAGAACTATGTTGATTGGAAACGTAACATGAAAATGGTCCTACCTGCGCAAGAACACTATTGGATATTTAGCGTTGACGTACCCAAGAAACCTAATGATAAGTCAAGTAATGGGGAAAAGGCGGTATTCAATGATTGGAAGTATTCCAATGAGCACATGAAGCGCATCATCTTGACATTTATGTCTGAGGATTTGAAACGCATTCATGAAGGCATTGAAGCGGCTGTTGAAATCATGGATAACCTTAAAGAGATGTTTCACCATCAGAACCCCATGGCGAATCTGTTCACCATTCGTGAGAAGCTCACAAAGAAAATGGTGAAGGGAACACCTGTTAGGGATCATGTTCTCAAATTTAGGCATGAGTTTTAAAAACTCAAGTTTCTTGGTACCGGACAAAGTGAAGAAACTCAAATTGATTCCATACTCCTAAAGCTATCGAGCAGTTTTGATGGGTTCTTTTGGGAATACGTGTTATCAGAACACAAGTTCACTTTAGATACCTTGCTCAAAGCTCTGGTAACGGTAGAGTCGTACTTAGGGAGTAAGGATGAGGCTTTGGTGATCAAGAGCTTTTTCTCAAAATCTAGGCCAATGGTAGGTAAGATTGAGAAGAAGGAGATTGATCAGAACCAAACCAGTAGACTCACTCTTGGTGGCAAAGAAAGAGCATTCAAGCCGTATGGCGTGAAGATATCCGGTAAGAGTAAGTGCTTCAATTGCGAGGAGAAAGGACATTGGAGGTCTACCTGTTCTAAGCCTAAGAAGGCGGTAAAGAAAGGTAAGTCTCATGCTTTAGTCGTTGAAACTTATGTTGCGGCGTATGTTGCCCACATTTGGAAAGTGGATACCGGGGCAACTGATCATATTTGTTTCACTCTTCAGGGGTTCCAGCTAACCCGGCGACTTAGCAAGAATGAGATCCTCGTCACTTTGGGCGATGCTACGAGAGTGGCAGCTGAAGCAGTGAGAGTCGTGCACCTATCTTTTGAAGATAGAGTTTTAATTTTAAGAGATGTTTTATACGTTCCGAACTTTAGGAAGAATATAATTTCAGTTTCTAAGTTGTTTTTTATGGATATTCAGTTACTTTTAATAAAATTGTTACTGTTTTTTTAAGAATGATACTATCTTTCATGGAACGTTGGTAAACAATCTCTATACGATTAAGTGTGCACACCACTCAAATAATGAATCTAATAACACGTCGATCATTTCGAGTAATAAAAGAAAGCGTTCTTGGAAATGAATGAAACACTTCTATGGCATCTTAGACTAGGTCATATTAATCTAAAGCGGATAGAGAGATTGGTGAAAGATGGATCCTTGGAATCATTCCAAGTCGAACCGTTTCCAACTTGTGAATCCTGTTTAGAGGGTAAAATGACCAAGAGGGCATTTGGAGTCAAGGGGAATAGAGCCACGGAAGTGTTAGAACTCGTTCATACCGATGTGTGTGGTCCAATGACGATCAAAGTGAGAATGGGGTATGAGTATTTCGTCACCTTCATTGACGATTACTCGAGATATGGGTACATTTAACTTATGAGGCATAAGTCTGAAACTTTTGATAAGTTCAAGGAGTTTAAGACCGAAGCCGAGAAACATAGGGAAAAGAGTATCAAGTTTCTACGATCAGATCGTGGAGGCGAATATCTCAGCGATGAATTCTTGAACTACTTGTTGGACGAAGGGATCGTATCCCAGTTAACCGCACCAGGGAACCCCTCAACAGAACGGTGTGGCAGAATGAAGAAACCGGACTCTTTTAGAGATGGTCAGATCCATGATGAGTTATTCGGATTTACCCAAGTCGTTTTGGGGTAATGCATTGGAAACGACGGCTTACATTCTAAACTTGGTGTCATCCAAATCGGTTCCTAAAATCCCAATGGAATTGTGGACCGGGCGCAAGCCCAGTATAAGACATTTGCGGATTTGGGGTTGTCCGGCATACGTGCTAGACAAGGAAGCCGGTAAGTTGGATCCACGTTCGGAATTAAGGCTGTTTATAGGATACCCTACGGGAACGAAAGGGTGTATGTTCTATAGTCCCAAGGATCAAAAGACCGTGATTAGTACACACTTTAAATTCTTGGAGGAAGACTATATGAACAATCGGAAGCCTAAAAGTGAAATTACCTTAGAAAAATTGAGAGGTCAAACCTCGATACCAAGTATACAAGATGATGTACCACACGTCATATCTTCACAACCAGAACCCCGTCGCAGTGGGAGGATTGCTAGGCAACCCGAGAGATTAATGGGAATAGGAGAATCTTCGGATTTGATTCTCGGTGATGAATTAGACCCATGGACATACGACGAGGCAATCCAAGATAAAGACGCGGAGTCGTGGCAAACAACAATGGAAACCTAGATGGGTTCGATGGATCATAATCAAGTGTGTGAGTTGGTCAAACCACCCATTTGGGTTGAACCCATTGGATGTAAGTGGGTGTACAAGAGGAAAAGAGGACCGGACGGAAGGGTTGAGACCTTCAAAGCAAGGCTAGTGGCCAAAGGGTATACTAAAAAAGAAGGGATCGATTATGAGGAGACCTTTTCGCCTGTAGCTATGCTTAAGTCCATCCGTATTCTCTTGTCGATCGCTGCGCACATAGATTACAAGATCTGGCAAATGGATGTCAAGACAGCTTTCCTTAACGGAAGTCTTGACGAGATAGATATCTATATGCAACAGCCCAAAGGTTTTATTGAAAAAGGTCAAGAGCATCTCGTATGCAAGCTTAAGAGATCTATTTATGGACTTAAGCAAGCATCACGTACTTGGAACCAGTGTTTTGATCAAGTGATTAAGTCTTATGGGTTTGATCAAAATGAGTTCGAAAGTTGTGTGTATAAGAAGCGTGACGGAACTGCAGTGGTATTCTTAGTATTATACGTAGATGATATTCTGCTCATTGGAAACAATGTAAAGGTATTGTCAGACGTAAAGGTATGGCTGTCAAAACAATTTGATATGAAGGATTTAGGGGAAGCCGGTCACATCCTTGGGATCAAGATCACTCGCGATCGCAAGAAGAGGATTTTGGACTTATCGCAAGCTTCATACATTGACACTGTTTTGAAGCGTTTCAGCATGCAAATCTTAAACAGGGGAAATAATAACCGGGAGCCCATATTATCGTAATATGGATTAAGATGGATATTGCAATATTAATTTATTAGTGGTAATAATTAATATTAATGTATTGAATTATATTGGGGCTCAATATTGAAATTCAGAAGTCCATTAGGAGGTCCAATCTTAATTCTCCTTAAAGGCCCCTCAAGTAGCCCATTAAGTATCCCAATAATGATAAGGTGATTAAAATAAAAGAAAATAATAATTCTGATTTTTTCATTATTTTTGAAAATTGATCCTATGGAGCAAGAAAAGATCTTGTTGATTTTCTTGAAAAGATATTATGGAAGATAAGTATTCTTGAAATACAAGATTATCTCATATATTCAAGAAGATCCAAATCTTGGATTCTTATTTCATTATTTTCGAAAATTGCAAGGCATATAAGGTGAGTGAGATTTTTGTGGAATATTTTATTATGGAGAAAAGAATATATGAGATATATTCAAGATTTCTTAGAGCTTAAGAAAAGATTTTCTCCAAGCCCATAACACCACAAAAATTTGGCCACCTCCCTTTATAAATAGGGGGTGATTATTTCATCCCCAATGACATAATTCCATGTGTTGGAAAAATCAAGAGCATATATATTTTTCTTTTTCCTTAGTTATTTAAATTACTTGAAAGCATCTCCCGCCGGTGATCAAGTAAGGAGAAAGGGAAATACTTGAGAAGGTTTTTGGGTTGATAAAGCGTGATTGTGATTGTCCCGTTTATTCAAAGGCCAATTCTACAAGAGGTACGTAAGTCACATAAATTCTTGTTTATTCCGCCATAGATTTTATGTGAATTAATTCAACATGCATGATGTTAAATTTGTTGTTGGAATTATTATTTGAATTAATTAGGATTAATTCATGCTAGTAATAATTGTATTTAAATTTGTATTTAAATTTCATCCCGAATAGATTCCGGGCATCCCTATTTTCCCAACACTACTAACCACTATTTCAGAACTGAGTAAACAAGTTTTCAGAAAGCAAACATAAAATGAGACTATAAACTTTCAGAACTCACGCATTTCCGCACTGAACTCAAGTTGATAGTTAGCCAACTGACCAGCACTCAGTGCAGTCAGTAGGTGTGTTATCAACCCTGAGTTCTTTAACACTCTGAGTTAAGGGGACTCAGTAAGTTTGAAAGTCAGAAAAATTGGCATACATGTATCCCCCCCATACACGTATTCCTCAGTCTTGTACCAGGACCAACAAGTGGTATCAGAGCAGTGGTTCAAAAGACCACTGACTTTGAATACTAATAGTTTCAGAGGAGAAATCGTTGGTGGTCACTGAACAGATCTGAGTTTGCTTTTCATAAAACTTTGCATCATCATGACTTCGAGGAGACTTGAAGCTTCGTTACCTGAATTCTCTATTTCTAACTTTGTCCACTGGAAGTTCAGACTCGAGGCACATCTAGATGCCATCCATGACCAGATGCCGCACGTTATCGGGGAAGGCCCTATCAAGATCACCATCCCTAATGTCAGAGAACTGGGGTTTGACCATCTTGACATTGGCGTACAGGTTCCCAAGGAGAGGAAGGATATGACCAATGATGAGATCAAAATGGTGGGACTGGATAATGTAGCCAGAAACATCATCTTGCATACGGTGTCTTTCGAGGAGTCAGCAAGGCTGATGAACTTAAAGACGGCTAAAGAGGTCTGGGATGAGCTGACCAGGATGTGTGAAGGGTCAGAAAAGATAAAGGAGAACAAGATAAATATTGCCATTCAGAAGTTCAAAGCATTCGAGATGCTGCCTGATGAGACGATAGATCAGATGGAGTCAAGATTCATCAAGTTGATTAATGAGTTGGTGATGTTGGACAAAGATGTTCCAAAGAGAGATGTTGCTTCCAAGATCCTGAATGCCCTTCCTGAGAGATGGGACAACAGTGTAATTATGCTAAAGAACATTCAGGATATGAGTAACATAACTTCTGCTTAACTTTTTTCAGAGCTCAAAGCACTGGAATATGATCTCAACAAGAGAAAGAAGAAAGTTCAGCAGGAAGAAGAGGAGAAAGAGAAAGCTCCTGAGAAAAGCGTGGCGTTCAAAGCCAAGTTAGAACCTGTCGAGTCTTCATCAAAGTCACTGATGGAGATGAGCAAGGAAGAGCTTGCTGAGGAGTACAGCCTGATGGCCAGACACTTTGAAAAGCTCAATTCCAGGTTTGGTCGTTATAAGAAATATTATCAAGATACTCGTGATAGGAAACCTGAAGGAACCCACCAAAGCTCGAGGAGATATGAGGAAAGAAGGAACACTGACCAGAGGAGAGATCATGGCGATGAAAGAAGATATTCAGACCCAATGCCTAATCGAAGAGATGAACATAGACATACTCGTGATGATAGGCACTCAGGAAAGACTGAAAGCTCATCAAGACAAAGAGAACCTAACTCAAGAAGGAACCCTGAGCCGAGAAAAGAAAGAGGTGATGAGCAAGCTAGGTGTTACAACTGTAACAAGAGTGGGCACTATCGGTATGATTTCACAGAGCTGAGTGCAAGGGAGAGAGAGGACAGGAGGGCCAAGAGAGACCAGAGGTCTGCCGACCGGAGAGCTATGCTCACTGAGGATGCTACAGACTCGAATGGTCCTGAGGAGAGGTCGCCTGAACTTTTCTCTGATGATGAGTACGATGATGTTTGCCTTATGGCAAGGGAGGAACCTGAGGTAACATCTAATTCTGTGTGTGGTTCGTACACTGGTCAAAATCCTGAGCCTAGCTCAGAGTTAGCCAGAGAAATGAACCTTCAGATCTTGGATCAATTGATGGTTGATTTTTCCAGGTTGCAGGAAACTAATGTCTTCTTGGTAGAGGAGAACCAGAAATTGAGTACTGAGGTTCAAAACCTAAATGATCAACTCACTCAGTCAGATCTGAAAGAGTCAGCTCAAATTGTGAAACTAACTCAGGAAATTGACATGATCAATGCTGAGCGTCTCCCAAGAGAGAAGATTCTGAAAGAACTGGCTGATGAAGAGCTGGTCAGGAAGGAGGAGTTGAAGGTACTCAAGAGTAAGTTTGATGACCTCTTTGCCAGACATGAAATCCTGAAAAAGAGTGAGGACTCTCTCAAGAAAAAGGTTGCAGCAATGAATAAATCCTCAGTGGCTAGAGAGGAAATAAATAGCAGCCAGATGCTTGGGAATGAGAAAAAGTGACTTGGTTATGTTCCTAAGAAATCCTCACAGGGTCAATCTCATGTTGCTTCAGGGAGCAACACTGAGAGGGTTTTCGTTCAGGCAGGCCAGAATGCACCCAAGGTTGTACTTTAGGCCCGCCAGACAGATAAGGGCAAAGAAACTGTTGACACAGTCAGGGTTGCCCCCAAGGTTGCTAAGCCAAAACCCAAAGGAAAGGCTAAACAACCAAAGGAGGTCCCTGAGAGCTCAGGCCAAGAGCCCTCAGACTAGTCAACGAGGGTATCATCATGCGTGGCAATATCAGCAGGAAAGGCCAAGTATGATGACTCCCCCATGGTTTTGGCATCCTGAGGCCTTTAACTGTTTTCCTTTCCCTCACTTGCCTAGGGGGAATAGAAAACAGGGTCTTTATCAAGAACAAGCCCAGAGACCTGCTGCACCCAGGACTAGGAAGAACAGGAGGTCAGCCCAAAAGGCACCCACTCAGGCTCCTGTAAAGCCTAAGCCTAGCACCCATACACCATCTTCCTCTCAGGCTAAGAAGAAGAAAGTTGTGTATGTAGATATTTCAGGGAGACAAATTTACCACTCTGAGGCAATCAGGGTTGTTAAGCAAGTCTGGATCCCGAAGGGTACAGCTGACACAATAGGACCCAACACCCAATGGGTACCTAAAGCCTGAATTGTTTGCAGGCGGCTGTGGATCACAACAAGAGGAGGGGAGACTCAATCAAGGCTGTTTGGTACCTAGACAGTGGTTGCTCAAGGCATATGACTGGAATGAAGAGTCTTCTCCAAGACTTTCAAGCTAAAGATGGTCCACAGGTAACCTTTGGTGATAACTCAAAAGGTTTTACTAAAGGTTTTGGTGTCTTGGTAATAGGTACAGTCAGAGTGGAGAATGTGTCCTTTGTGGAAGGACTGAAGCACAACCTGTTTCCAGTAAGCCAATTCTGTGACAAAGGTTTCAGTGTTGAGTTCTCATCGAATATATGTTCAGTCAAGAACAAATCAACACAGGTGCTTCTGTCAGGTATTAGGAAAGGTAATGTTTATCTCGCTGATTGGAGCTGCACTATTCCCAATACTTGTTTTGTTGCTAAAAGCTCTCTAGAGCTCAGTTGGTTATGGCATAAACGATTGAGCCATCTGAACTTCAAGATTCTTAACAAAATTTCTAGACAGTCACTTGTTGAAGGTCTACCTAATGAAGTTTTTAGCAAAGATCATGTGTGAAATGCTTGTCAGGAAGGGAATCAGGTCAGAGCATCATTCAAGGAGAAAGCTTCCTTCTCCACTGGCAGGATTCTTTAGATTTTGCACATGGATTTATTTGGTCCCATAACACCAGTGAGTATGAATGGTAGGAAATATACCCTTGTGGTTATTGATGATTATTATAGATATACTTGGGTTATTTTCTTGTTGAATAAGAAGGAGACACAGGTGAAGCTTCCAAAGTTGCTCAGAAGACTCAGCAATGAGAAGAATCAGTCCATTACTAAGATCAGATCTGACAAGGGCACTGAATTTATAAATTCATATATTTCTGACTTCTGTAATGAACATGGTATTTCTCATGAGACTTCTGCAGCTAGAACCCCATAATAAAATGGTGTCGCTGAAAGGAGGAACATGACACTGAAGGAAGCTGCCAGGACTATGCTGGCAAAGTCAGGACTGCCCAAGAAGTTTTGGGCTGAGGCAATCAACACTGCATGCTACACTCAGAACAGATATATGCTAAACAAACAACATGCACAGACCCCATATGAGACTTGGAATAAGAGGAAGCCTGGTATCTCTTACTTTCATGTATTTAGTTGTAAGTGCTTCATCCTCAACAATGGGAAGACCCAATTGAAAGCATTTGATAGCAAATCTGATGAAGGGATATTCTTAGGGTATTCTGAAGTCAGTAAAACTTTCAGGGTTTACAATTGTAGGACCCTTGTTGTGGAAGAATCGCCACATATTGTGTTTGATGAATCTGCTAATGAGTCTAGGTTGAAAGTATTGAATCCTGACACTGAGGAGGTCACAAGGAGAGTGACAAGGCTGAGCTTAAAGAATCAACTTGATCCAAAGGTCAAAACCGTGCCCATTCCAAGATGGGATGATGACGACGATCAGGAAGATGACCCAAGAGCCACTCCTAAGCCCATCACATCAGGGATTGTTGAGCCTCAGACTGAGGAACAGGCTCAACCTGAGGTAAGCACCATCTATGAAGATGCAGTCACAGCTAAGATGGTTCCCGAGTCACCTCATCAAGGGGGAATCAATGTCCCTGATATTTAGTTAGTAAATCCCTTTGGTATAGACTCAGGATCATCCCCTTCTGTTCAATATCCTGAATTTTATGAGCCTGTAGACACTAACATTGCAGGTACTTCAGGAACAGCTCCGGGTAAGAGAACATGGCTAAATGATCATCACATTGACCATGTCATTGGTGATCCAACCGAGAGAGTCAGGAACAGACGCTTTCATGGTGAGAGCGCATTGTTCTGTTGCTTTCTCTCTAAGCAAGGGCCTCAGAACATTGAAGAAGCTCTCACTGACTCGAACTGGATCATAGCCATGCAAGAGGAGTTGAATCAGTTCACAAGGAATCAGGTTTGGGAATTGGTAGATAGACCTAGGCATCAAGGTGTTATTGGTACCAAGTGGGTCTTCAAGAACAAGAAGGATGAGAATGGTGTTATAGTAAGGGACAAGGCAAGACTGGTTGCAAAGGGGTATTGTCAGTCTGAAGGGATAGACTATGATGAGACCTTTGCTCCAGTGGCTAGGTTGGAAGCTATCAGGTTGTTCCTTGCATATGCAATGTACAAGAAGTTTAAGGTGTATCAAATGGACGTCAAGAGTGTCTTCCTAAATGGTGTACTCAATAAAGAGGTATATGTTGAACAACCTCCCGGACTTGAGGTTGGAGATAGAGTATACCATTTGAAGAAAACTCTCTATGGGCTTAAGCAAGCTCCTAGAGCTTGTTATGATACCCTCTCTCAATTCCTGACTGACCATGGGTTCAAGAAGGGAACCGTGGATAGGACCTTATTCAGGATCACTGAAGGTGATGACATTCTCTTGGTCTAGATTTATGTGGATGACATAATATTTGGATCACCAAATCATTAGCTCTGTGAGAAATTCTCTAAGTTGATGACTGGTAAATTTGAGATGTCAATGATGGGAGAGATGAACTTCTTCTTAGGATTGTAGGTCAAGTAGACTGATCAAGGGATTTTCATTAATCAGGCCAAGTATACAAGAGACTTGATTCAGAAGTTTGGAGTTCAGAATAGTAATCCGGCTAGGATCCCAATGAACACCAATTGGAATATGGATCCTTCAGTGTATCAGACTGAGTACCGAGGGCTGATAGGATCATTATTGTACCTGACTGTAAGCAGGCCTGACATTACCTTTGCAGTCGGTGTGTGTGCTAGGTATCAATCTGATCCCAAAAGAAGTCATTTGGAGGCTGCTAAGAGGATACTCAATTATTTGAAAAGGACAGTCAATATGGGACTATGGTATCCTTCAGATGACAACTTAGAACTGACTGGTTATTCAGATGCACATTATGGAGGTTGTAGGATTGATAGGAAATCAACCTCAGGGACATGTAAGTTTTTGGGGAGTAAGTTGATCTCGTGGTTTAGTAAGAAGCAGAATTCAGTGGCAACATCCACAACTGAGGCTAAGTATATGGCTGCAGGTAGTTGTTGTGCTCAGATTTTATGGTTGAGGCAACAATTGAGAGACTACCAAGTATTTTCTAATGAGGTTCCAATCTATTGTGACAACAATAGTGTTATAGTAATTACTCAGAACTCAGTGCTTCATACAAGGTACAAGCATGTGGATATTAGGCATCACTTCATTCGAGATCATGTGGAAAAGAAGGACATTAGGATGGAGAAAATCCACACTGACAGGCAGAGAGCTGACATCTTGACTAAGTCTTTGGCTGAAGCAAGATTTATGGAACTGTCAGTGGAGTTAGGTCTCTTAGATCCGGGAGAGCAGTCAGTATAGGATCTAGGGGGAACTCTGGCCAGACTCGACTCAGCGAGGTATCAGGGTGCTACAATGTCTCCCTGACAGGTATGAGTTCTATCCTGACTCTTGTGAATTTAAATCGTCTCCCTGAGTCCTTCATCCTGAAAATCTTTATTAAATGCATTCCATTTTCATTTAAAGTGCGTCTTTTTATATTTAAACCCACGCGTAGCGGAGCATTTAATGCTTCAGTTACTTTTTCATATACGTGTCCATTTTATACGGAATATGACTGACGTGGGAAAATGATTGATACGGAGATTAATCCTGGCCCTTCATTTCAAAACTTTTCAAATTCAGGATTCATCTCAACCTCACGTCTCAGTAACTGACTAATTCACATCAATCTAGACTGTCATTTGAGGAATTTACGCAAACACAAAAGCACATTGCACACTGAACTCTCTCTCGTTCAAACATTTCTTTGCAAATTCACATTTCCTCAAATAAAATCAAATGACATTCTTAGATACCAACTGATCTACAGACAAACTTGAAGATGTTGTCAAGAATAAGATGGTTAACATGGAGCACGCTATCACCATGGAGGGGGCGTGTCTATCGGTGAAGGAGATTCTTCCAGTTTTCGACTGGATCTCCAAGGCTGGGTTGGAGAAGTATTTCACCCATAAACCCACTTCGTGCTACCAAAGACAGTTGTGGAGCCTTACTTGAACTTGTTCCTTCGCAAGGGCGAGCTATTTACTAGGGTGACTGTTCTGGTCCCCACTGGAGAGAAGAACAAGGATGAGGAGGCTCTCTACAACGTCGAGACGAGTGACATCAATCTGAGGAAGGCCATCAAGGAGGTGTATGGGCTTCCATGCTCCGGCATCAATCCCAAGACCTACAAGAAGAACAATGAAGGAGAGTTCCTTGAGAAATGGACCAAGACTGGGTCATCAGAGTTCAGGGCGAGACAGCACAAGGAGACCCTAAAGCCTGAATATCGTGCGCTGGTCGATATTGTCTCCAAGATCATTATGGGTACTACTGGCTCTCACGAGCAGCTCAGTTTGCCCAAGCTGAGGATCATGGGTGCTCTAGTTGATGGAGTGGAGGTCAACTAGGAGCAATTCCTCCTGGACCAAATCAGTCAGGCCGCTGCTGACAAGCTGAAGAAGGATGCTAAGAAGAAGCACATCTCCGTGGGTGCTATTCTTCCATTTGGGGCAAGGTTATCCATCCTAATCGCCCACGCATGTAAGGGCTGCACTTTTGATTGGGAGGATGACTTATCCCTCAAGAAGGTTATGTTCACCTCTACTAGTGATACATACGCAGTATTGGGCTTGACTGACCCCAATGCCCCTCCTAAGGATCAGAAGAGAAAGCCAGCTGCGAAGACCAAGAAGGCTATACCTGCTCTTCTTGAGAAGGTTGAGAGTCTCCTGGAGAAGGGGAATGAGACTCAGGAGGAGATCGTTGCTGAGAAGGAGGCTGAAAAGGAGTTGGCGGAGAAGGCTGTGGAGGAGAAGACAGCCAGGTTGAAGGTGGTGTTGAAGGAAAAAGCCACATCCAAGGGAGTTGGCAAGGGGACTGAGAAGGTCTCCAAGAGGGTCGTTCCGAGGCTGAGGAGACTGACGATGAAGTCAGGTCCGGAGGAGAAGAGGCAGTGATTGATAGGCCTCTCAAGAGATTGAGGAAGGATCCCAAGAGATCTCCAGCCAAGAAGCTGAGGGAGATTAGCCCTATCGAGGAAGAGTCAAGCTCTCCAAGGGCCTCTGACTTGGATCAGGTAAGAGAAGCCATCAACTCTGCAGAACTTCTGCTACCTGGGTCATTTCCTACTGAACCCCCAACCATATCCAACCCTGAACCTACTATCACTGAACCCATCCCACACCCCACTGAAACCCAACCACAAAACACTCCCGCCACTGAGCCTACACAGTCCATCACTGAACCTACCCAACCATCATCCTTAAACACCGAACCTACCCTTCCATCATCTGAGTCAGTGCCTAACCCATCAATCATCACTGAGCCTGACCAGAACCCTGAGCCAAACACAAACACACCCAACCCTGAAGACTTCCCTACTTACCCTAACCCCAAAGACTTCCCCAAAGCCTCTACTGGAGGAGAGTCAGTGGATGATTTTCTGGAGATGGAGGAGGAGGAGGAGTTGGATGCTGGGATGATGGTGGAATTTTGGAGAACAATCTCAGGGGAAACGCTACTGAATGGGCGGTGAAATGTTGGCCCAACCTATATATGTACAGAGAGCTGTGCGCTAATGTCATCGAGCTCAAAGTGTGGCTCAAATTCAAGAAGTCCAATATGCAGAAGCAGCATATACTAGTCGATGCCAGAGGCTGGGAGCACTGAGAGCAGGTTGAGGCAAGGCTATGCACCTATTTTCATCTCACCAGTTGGTTTCAGCTGCTGAATTTTGATAACCTTAAGCAGCTGGTGAATGGAATGATGGCTGTATTGAAAGATGGCCTTGATGAAGAGCCTAAGGATGGAGATGATGAGGATGATGAAGCTCAGGGAGGAGCGAATGAGAAGGTAGTAGAGGAGACTGCTGGTGAGGTGGATGCGATGAACTCTGAGCCTCAGGCTCAGGGGGAATGTGATAAGGAAGTTGGTGCCAAGGGTGGACCAACTGCTGAGGATGTTGTGAACATCTCAGCTACCAATGATACATCAGTCGATGACGGGATTTCCTGCCCTGAGACAAAGGAGGATGATGTAGAGGCATCCAAGGAGACTCCTAGTTCTGAGGGACTTGTTCTCAAAGTTCGAGCTGGCTTGGCTGAGCCTGAGCAGGCGGCCTTGACCACTCAACAACTGCCTTCAGTGCACCCTGAAGAGGGGACTGATGCTGCAGGGGCTGACAAGGGAAAACAGCCAATCACTGACGAGGCCAACGAAGATGATGAGGTGATCTTCAGTGGGTTCTGGAGGGCTGAGTTCACTAGCATCGGCGAGGTGAAGAAGGAGAAGACAACTGAGAACTTGGCTGAGCTTCAAGAAGAAGTGATGAGACTTAGGGCTGAGAAAGATGAAGATGTTAAGGCCCTGGCCAAACACATTAAATGGACCAAGTCAGCCTGCAACACGCTTGCCAATAAGGAGCTCATTCTGTTGAAAAGAACGATGGTTGACACGGCGAAGTCAGTGAAGCATGAAAGGCAAAGGGTTAAGAAGATGCTGAGGCGAACACTAAAGCAACTTGATGAGAAGGATGAGCAACGGGAACAGAAGCTAGAACAAGCAGTGGAGCGTCTTGCAGTTCAGGCTGGAGCATTTTTCACTCAGGCGTTGAATGACTCAGCGGCCAAGTTGGTGCTGGAGTCAGGGAGGATTACTCAGTCCTCTGAGTCAGCTGCGCAAGTGTTAGCTAAGGCTGTTGAAGAATCTGCCAAAGTGATGACAGAGGCTGGCAGAATCAGCGGTGAGTCCGTGACGATTGAGGAAAGGATCACCAAGGCTGAACAAAGTCTCCAACACAACATGGAGGTCTTTAAGAAGAAATTAAAAGCTGCCATCAGCACTGTGTCCTATGCTGGGACTGGGATTGCCACGGGGGTTGATATGCTGAAGGAAGGAGTGCAAGAAGTCCAATCTCTAGCTGCCTTCGTGATCAACAGTGGGCAAGATGTGTTCCCACCCCCACCTGCCAAGGATGCTACTAAAAAGGGGAAAAAGAAGAAAATATTCCGTCCTGAGGTAGTGGAGGCAGATGACTTGAAGCGAACTACACTAGCTTTTACTAGTAGCTTCCCCGCAAGAGTACGGGTTCACAGTAGTATGGGCAAGTATAGGGACCAAGTAGTATCGAACCCAAGGGAAAGTGTGTATGCGAATAGATCCCTGAAGATCTACGCGTCGTAGTTAATATGAGTGTAATGTTTTTGGGTTTTTGAAAGATTAATTAAAAGCTGAATTAAACTAAGTAAACTAAAATACTAAAGAAATCAAATTAACTAAGGGTTGTGTTCTAATGAGAGATGGTGATGCTTAGGATTGGAATCCCTACGTATACTAACGGAGCAGGTACATAATCAGAATAACTGTGACACACAAGAAATAACCTAAGTCTAAGAATGCAAGGTGAAAGCTCAAGATTCTAAACCCTAATACTTTACCCTAACACTCGACTTCACTAATCCACTAACAAGTTAATAGATTGTGCTTAATTAATGAGACCCTAATTTAACTAAGGTGATGCGGTCGTCCTCCTTCGCTAAACCGGTAGATGAATTAACCTCTCCTAAACCCTCTCGTTAAGACTACTAATTGTTATTGAGTGATGCGATCAAAGGTAAAGTTAAGATTAATTATAAGAATTCATTAATCAAGAGAATTAAAACTAACGTCACGAATTACCCTAATTACGTACCCACATCCTACTTCTACGAGTTCATCCTACCCTAAGCATACAAGGGTTTTAGCCGGACATGGCTTTAACAAACATAAAAGCAATAGAAGAAACAACGAACATAAACATAATGAATTGAAGAAAGAAAATATGAAACATGAACTAGGGTTTAAAGAAATAAATACTAAGAACTGAAATTTAATTAACTAAAACGAAGTTTCAAAGTGTTTAAAGAAATCAAACTAATGAAAAAAAACTAATAAACGAAAAGAAACTAAGAATTCGTACGAAAAACCTCAACAAAACGTAAGTAAACTTGCTTCTCTCCTTCCTCTCCAAAAACTAAGTCTAAAAGTGATTTCTAAGTTCCGGGATCCTTCAAAACGTGTTTGGAAGAGATATATATAGGCAACGGGCCGATTCGTGAACTCGTGGGCCGAAAAACGTAAGTTGGAGAAAATGCCTTGGAAGCGCTCGAGCAGACCCGCTCGAGCTGTTGTGGTCGAGCGGATCTGGTGTTCGAGCGGGGCGCTCGAGCTCTCTTGGTCGTGCAGTTCTGGTGCTCGGGCGGGGCGCTCGAGCTATCTCCCTCGAGCGGCCCAAACGTTCTGTATGTTTTTAGGCGCTCGATCTACTTCACTCGAGCGGGGCGCTCGAGTGACGATACTCGAATGGGTCTTCCTTCCTTTGCAACTAACACTTTTCTTCACACGTACTAATACCAATCGTATTTCTTCGATATCTTCTCATCCGGGCATCCGTTTGAGTCGATTCAAAGTCCTACGAACTCCGTTTTTCGTCCTCAATTCACCTATGAGTATCAAAGAGACAAATTCATCAATGTATAGAAATAGTACTCATTTGGCTCTAAAAACTCAATAAATTCGACCAAAACTAGGGCGTTTCTAGCTACGAATCATGACAATTTCACGCCTAATCAACCCCCCCAAACTTACCATATTGCTTGTCCCCAAGCAATGAAATAATAAGTCAAGTGAAATTGTTAGGGATGAGTAAAAAAATCAATCATGCAAGCTAATGAACTCAAGCTTCAAAAGTCAATCACCCGTATACTCACCCACTTTCTTTTATCATACTCATGCAACAATTACAAGAAACACCAAGATCAAGCATGGATGTGCACTCAACGATGTGTTTCGCTCCCTCACAAGTGTATAACAATGATCAAGGGACTCACTCAAACAATCAATCACACAAATTGGCAGCCATAGGCATGTAAGTGCTCTTAACTTCGACCGTACTCTAGAAATCAATGCCGAATCAAAAAGGACTTTTCTCAAGGTTGTAATGTAGGCTCTTTGGACAGGTGAGATAACAATATAGGGTAAAGTGACTAAAGTGAATGGAGAATAGAAAATCAAATTTTGGCACTTCGAGATTAGGAACAGAATACTTCAAACATGTTCAATCAACTCACTTTCAATTCCAATTCTCTCAACACTTCAATTTTTTTTTCTAACTCGTTTCACTTTTTTTTTTCAATCACTTCACTTTTTTCGCACAACACATGAGCTTTTTTTTTTCTTTTGCTCATTCTCAATTTTTTCTTTCCCACAACTCAAATCTCATTCACACCTTCTTCTCATATTCACTCAACAAACAACCTTTTCCTTTTTCAACTCAATTCAATCCCTTCACATTTACACTTTTCCTATTCTCCACTCAAATTGGGACAAAAAGGCTTAGGAATTGGAATAGTGTTCATATGTGCTAGCAAATAAAATAGGCTTTAGGCTCAAAGGGGCTAACAAGGGATCAATGTCATTGGTATGGAAAATTTTGGCTAAGTGACTCAATTAAATCAAAGATGGCCTAAGATCACATTCGGCATATCAAACTAGACATAATCAAGAAGCAAGAGCACACACAAGTTCTAGCATCCTCTAAGGTGACGATCCACTCACAAACGAAGAGATTAATTAATGCATCAAAATCTCATAAGGCTCAAAAGCTCACGGATTTCACATCCATGCTAGTCCTAGTGCATTCTCACTCTTATCACACAAGTACTCAAAAGAAAAATTCACAAGCATACAAGTTCTTTCTCAAATCAGTCAAACTCAAACACTCACACAAAAGAATTTCTAACTCACCCTTACAACTCACTCTACTCATCAAATCATACTCAAAGATAGCAATCAACAAGCATAAGATGATTGATAGGCATGAAATATGCAATAGCGAGCCAAATCAAAATCACCCCAAGGAGTATCTCAACAAACCAATAATCAATCAAACTCAACTCAAAAGATAAGAGGTGCATGCATGTGCAATATAATCATAAAACAAATAAAAAAACTCCACCCCCCCAAACTTCGACCTTGCTAGAGGTCTAAGTTTGGGGTTGTGGATTACCTCAACCAAATAATTCAATTTCTCTCAATAGCTTTGCACACTCCCTTGTCTCAAGTTGGTTCCTTCAATCTCCACTCCTTTGGCACTCCTTCGAGACAAGCCTACAAGCAACTTACTCAAATACGAGGTTAAACATATGACTCAACAACATCCTAATAACATAAAAGGAAAAAAACTAAAAACACTCAAAAGCAAATAAAAATGGGTTGCCTCCCATTCAGCGCTATTTTTAAGGTCCTCATGCCGGACCAAGCTCAAAGGAGCTTATGGGACATCATACTCAAATTTACCTCCCTCACTCTTATAAGAGTGGTACTTGCATGTCTTTCCTTGATGCCCCACCATCATGAGCTCTTTTGCTTTCTTCTCATCCCCAAGTGTTATGGGTCTCAACTCCTTCTCACCTTTATCTGGAGGAGTCTTACCAAACAGTTTCTTGAATTTGGACTTTTTCTTCTTAACTCCTCCTTTTCTTTCCAACTGGGTTACATCCACACTTTTCACCTCTTCATCCTTCAACTTCTTCATTTTATCCCTATCAAAATAAGTCAGATCATAATGCCCTTGGGTTAAATTATCAAGTAAAGGATTATAAAATTTATGAATATGAGATGGATTAGGGATAGGAGGTGTGTCTTCAACACGAGGATCAATGGCATCCATGCAATACAAACTCTCATCCTCCTTCGGGTGCTTCATGGCTTCATATAGGGAAATCTTCACTTCTTGATCATCAACCTTCAATGTAATCTTCCCATTTGCCACGTCTAGCACCATCCCCGCCGTAGCTAAGAACGGTCTTCCCAAGATCAGGGGCACGTGCTCATCTTCCTCCATCTCTAGCACTACAAAGTCGGCTGGAAAAATGTGATCTCCAACTCTCACTAGGACGTCTTCAACCACACCTTGAGGTATCGTGATAGACCGGTCGGCAAGTTGAAGCGTCATCATTGTGGGTTGAAGTTCACCACCTTCCAACTTCTTGAAAAGCGACAAGGGCATGAGATTAATGCTCGCCCCGAGGTCGCACAACGCTCCCTTCTTGATCCTATTCCCAATGTCACAAAGAATGGTGAAGCTCCCGGGATCCTTCAGCTTCGGTGGAAGCGCCTTGTGCACTAGTGCACTCACTTCGTGGTTCAACTGCACCAACTTCGGCTCATAAACTCTTCGTCTCTTCGCTATCAAGTCCTTCAAGAACTTGGCATAATTTGGCATCTGTTCCAAAGCATCATAAAAAGGAATATTAATATGCAATTGTTTAAAAACATCAAGGAACTTAGCGAATTTTTCATCAAGCTTCTTTTTCATAAAGCGTTGTGGATACGGGACGGGTATCACAGATTTGGGTACCCCCCATTCATCTCGCTCGGTCACTTTCACTTTCTCCCTTGCTTCCTTTGCCTTCTTCCACTTTGGAACCCTCTCTATCTCCTCAAAGTCTTTCCCCTTCTGGGACTCATTGTTCTCTTTACTCTTATCATCAATTTTCATCTTAACTCCTTCCTTCTCAACCTCAACTCCATCACCTTGAGACTCTATCCCTTCTGTCTCAACTTCTTCTTTGAGCGTCTCAGAATCAGCAGGCATCTCGGGACCATCATATTTGGTCCCACTTCTAAGCTGGATAGCCTTACAATGCTCTTTGGGATTACCCTCAGGCATTGAAGGGTATTTGCCAGGCTCTCTATTCAATGACTTTGCAATCTGGCTCATTTGGAACTCTATAGAAGTGAACCGCCTATTGTTCTCTTGTTGAGTTCTAGTCCACTCAACGTTCATCTTCTGGAGCTCTTGATCACGATGATCACCCTTTTTATGTAACTCTTTCACATCGTACTCTAAGGATGACAATCTCTTACTTCCTTCCTCCACCTTCTGTAGGATCGCTCTCAACATCTCCTCGGTTGATGCACCGCCTTCTCCACCAGGAGGTTTAGACCCCGGATCAACACCTGCAGGAACAATAATACCAGCTTTTGGGTTAGCATAAGAAAAGTTCTCATTTTTCCTCCATGTGTTTTGAGGAGGTTGCTGGCCTCCTTGAACTCCTTGTGTGTTCCTCTATTGATTTTGAGGCGGCTGAGGATCTGGAGGTACAAATGGCTGGCCATAAGAAGGCCTTCCATACTGATTACCACCTTGGTAGCCATTCTGATTGTAATATGGACCTCCCATGTAATTGGCTACCTCTTGTTGTCCACTTGACTGGTCTACTCTCTCATTTTCTACTGCATGCTCTCCAACCAAATTATTCCCCAACTCGAGGTTGTTGATCTTCTCCATCATGGCCATCAACAGCCTTCTCGTTCCTTCTCCCTCTTCAACCTGATGCACTCTCTGAAAATCTGCATCCACACCCCAAGCACCGGCATTCGTGACAATGTTGTCCATGATCTCCCTACACCTCTCTATGCCTTGATTGAGGAATGCTCCGCCCGCACAGGCATCTAAATGGTCTTGTCCCGCCTTGTTGGCACCACTATAGAAGAATGCCATAATATCCCCCTCATTGTACCCGTGCTGCGGGCACTCTATCAGCATGTTTGAGTATCTCTCCCACGCTTGACGTAGGTCCTCTCCTTGCTTCTGGCGGAAGGAAGAGATCTCAATCCTAGCCTTGATCGTCCTAGATGGAGGGTAGAATCGCTCGAGGAACAGACGCTCGAGCTCGGCCCAAGTGGTAATACCTCCCCGCGGGAGCGTATTATCATACCACTCCTTGGCTATTCCCGTCAATGAGAATGAGAACAGCCTAAGCCTCTTGGCATCTTCAGACATGCCATTGTAATTAAATGTGGAGGCTATCATGAGAAAGCTCCTCAAGTGTGTGTGAGGATTCTCCTTCCCGATCACCCCTTTGAACTGATTCTCGGTAAGCAGCTTTAAAATCCCCAGGGATATCGAGAAGTTGTTTGCCTCACCAGGAGGCAAAGCCACTCCATCATAGTACCGATGTAGCTGCGCTGCAAACCTCCCTCGAATAGCCATATTGTGATCTACGTTCTGAGAAACGTGTTGAGGATTAGCAGCAGGTACTGGTACTTGTTGGGGTGGTGGTGGGTACACAGGTGGTTGATTATAGACTGGGGGTGGAGGATACGGGTATGGTGGGTAAGGATAAGGTGGGTAAGGGTAATGTTGGTATACTGGGTTGTTGAAAGGGTTATTTGGGTTTTGTGGGTAAGCAGGGTTTTGGTTCTGGTTTTGGGGTTGTGTTTGTGCAGAGTTGATTGTGTCTTGTGGGTTCGGGTGTGGGCTCTCAGTTCCCCCTATGGGTATCTGCTGATTACTGCTGTTTCCATTAGCACCCTCTGCCCGTTCCACAAGAGCAGTATACTCTGCAGCTATTTTGTCTAACTCCCCAAGTTCATCAGAAATCTTGTCTTTGTTTCCCGCGGCAGTAGTCATTCTTCTCAAGAAAGCTCGGTTCCTTCTAGCTATTGTCTCAGGATCTGCAGGTAACCTCTCTTCGCTCATATTGCTTTGTGAGCGTGTTTTCATAAACCTGAAACACTAGCAGAAGGATCAAAACGCAACTGCCTAATGAATGGATATAAAAATAAAAACAGAAAATAAATCACCCACTACTAACTACTAAGCTATCGATAAGTCCTATTCAAAAAACATACAACGCCATCCCCGGCAACGGTGCCATTGACTTGAAGCGAACTACACTAGCTTTTACTAGTAGCTTCCCCGCAAGAGTACGGGTTCACAGTAGTATGGGCAAGTATAGGGACCAAGTAGTATCGAACCCAAGGGAAAGTGTGTATGCGAATAGATCCCTGAAGATCTACGCGTCGTAGTTAATATGAGTGTAATGTTTTTGGGTTTTTGAAAGATTAATTAAAAGCTGAATTAAACTAAGTAAACTAAAATACTAAAGAAATCAAATTAACTAAGGGTTGTGTTCTAATGAGAGATGGTGATGCTTAGGATTGGAATCCCTACGTATACTAACGGAGCAGGTACATAATCAGAATAACTGTGACACACAAGAAATAACCTAAGTCTAAGAATGCAAGGTGAAAGCTCAAGATTCTAAACCCTAATACTTTACCCTAACACTCGACTTCACTAATCCACTAACAAGTTAATAGATTGTGCTTAATTAATGAGACCCTAATTTAACTAAGGTGATGCGGTCGTCCTCCTTCGCTAAACCGGTAGATGAATTAACCTCTCCTAAACCCTCTCGTTAAGACTACTAATTGTTATTGAGTGATGCGATCGTCCTCTCTCTAACACTTTCGTACGAAATTCAAAGGTAAAGTTAAGATTAATTATAAGAATTCATTAATCAAGAGAATTAAAACTAACGTCACGAATTACCCTAATTACGTACCCACATCCTACTTCTACGAGTTCATCCTACCCTAAGCATACAAGGGTTTTAGCCGGATATGGCTTTAACAAACATAAAAGCAATAGAAGAAACAACGAACATAAACATAATGAATTGAAGAAAGAAAATATGAAACATGAACTAGGGTTTAAAGAAATAAATACTAAGAACTGAAATTTAATTAACTAAAACGAAGTTTCAAAGTGTTTAAAGAAATCAAACTAATGAAAAGAAACTAATAAACGAAAAGAAACTAAGAATTCGTACGAAAAACCTCAACAAAACGTAAGTAAACTTGCTTCTCTCCTTCCTCTCCAAAAACTAAGTCTAAAAGTGATTTCTAAGTTCCGGGATCCTTCAAAACGTGTTTGGAAGAGATATATATAGGCAACGGGCCGATTCGTGAACTCGTGGGCCGAAAAACGTAAGTTGGAGAAAATACCTTGGAAGCGCTCGAGCAGACCCGCTCGAGCGGGTCGCTCGAGCTGTTGTGGTCGAGCGGATCTGGTGCTCGAGCGGGGCACTCGAGCTCTCTTGGTCGTGCAGTTCTGGTGCTCGAGCGGGGCGCTCGAGCTATCTCCCTCGAGCAGCCCAAACGTTCTGTATGTTTTTAGGCGCTCGATCTACTTCACTCGAGCGGGGCGCTCAAGTGACGATACTCGAATGGGTCTTCCTTCCTTTGCAACTAACACTTTTCTTCACACGTACTAATACCAATCGTATTTCTTCAATATCTTCTCATCCGGGCATCCGTTTGAGTCGATTCAAAGTCCTACGAACTCCATTTTTCGTCCTCGATTCACCTATGAGTATCAAAGAGACAAATTCATCAATGTATAGAAATAGTACTCATTTGACTCTAAAAACTCAATAAATTCGACCAAAATTAGGGCGTTTCTAGCTACGAATCATGACAATTTCACGCCTAATCAGCAGACCCTGATGCAAACCCAGAAGGGAATGTTGTTTTTGTGTGGAAGTCAACAAGGTTGGCTGAAGCCGCAGCTGAACAGGCTAATGACCCTTTGAAAGATGTTCTTCAACTCCTTTCGAAACCAGAATCATCAGCGGTTCAGAAATCTCCTCCCATGAACACAAGGAAGAACCCAATCACTTACTCTGCAGAGACGGTGGCTGAGTTATGCATTGAGGCGTGGGGAGCCTCTACAGAGAAGACTGAAGCTGAACGAAGAGCTGAAATTGCTCAGAAGGAGAAGATGCGCATTCTGGAGAAGAAGGTGGAGAAGCTAACTGACCTCACTGATATGCAGCAGAGAGAACTTGATGATGTTGTGGTTAGTTTGCTAAGGAGAAAGAAGGCGAAGCCTGAACCGAGGAAGTACAGAAAGAGGCCTACGGTGAGGAAGTCAATAATTCTGCAAGTCAACAAGCCTGAGGAGATTCAGAGGGAAGCTCTTGTCGATGAGTTCATCTCAGAGACACTGAAAGAGTTCTGGGTTGATGCAAGGAATGAGTTTGTCAGAATTTGGTATGTGATGAAGAAATAGGGCGACACTGAAGACATCAATGCCCACTTCACTGACTACATGATGGACAACCACCTTGAACTTATTCAGAAGATCTTGGAAGAAGCTGAAGCAGGCAAAGTCCAAGTGAAAGCTCCTGAGTTCGTTGCTCGACCACCTCCTCTAGTCCCTGGAACTGGAAAGCATGATATAAAGGCTATAATGACTGAAGTCTTGAAGATTGCTAAAGCTGAAGGCTATGTGAACCAACCTAAGAGAGTAGATGAGTTGAAGGTTAGAGTGCTGGTTATGGACTCGAGCCTGAAATGAGATTAGTTTAGGTGTTCACATCTTTCTCTGTAATAGATCAGGTTCATTGTACTAATTCACTATCATCAATGAAATCTATTACATTTGCCCACAGACAAAAACTCATTGTCTTTTTAGCTGTTATTTTGATTCTGTACTTTATTAAGAACTGCTCTAACACTGACTTATCTTATAGATGGGACTTGTTTTTCCTCTAAGGGTTTTGAGGATCTTTTCAGTGTTTTGGCATCATCAAAAAGGGGGAAATTGTTGGGACATTGTCAGTTTTGATTAAGATCCCAAAGCTCCTGAAAAGATGACTTGCCTTAGAATGTCTTAGTCAGGCTAGTCTTGGTTAGGTTTTTGTACTTAGTCTTTTTGCACTTCACAGATACTCAGTGAGAGGAGAACTTACTGATGACAATCAAGATTTAGAGCCTGAAGACGAAGAGCATCATCCTGAACTTACGGCAGTCTATCTAAGCTGGCTGAATAAGTGTCAGTGATGAAGAGTATGACCCTGAGGTCATTACTAACTCAGTCCTGAAGGGAACGGGATGATACTGAGTAATGGGAAAAGACTTAGAGTAGAGCCAAGCAATGCAAAAGGAATTTCAGCGTCAGGACAAGACAATTTTGCTCGAGACAAAAAGAACTTAATAAGATAAGCCTGAAGCCCAGAAATAAGTTCTGACATTCTCACCAACCTGATGACGTGGACCAATCCAGGGAGGACACATACGTACGGACCCTGACATGAAGACTGACTTTAGACTGCACTTTCAACGGGCAAGCATTAAATGGTGCATTAAATGCCATTACCTAATTCATGCAAGAACGGCTAGTGCATGGGAGATATGTCCGTTGAACAACCCTACATAGATGACTAGAAGGCTATCTCTTCCAACGGATAGTTTTCAAATCACCTATAAATACAGAAGGCCTTGAACCCATTCAAGGTTACGGGAAATTTCCAAGCCAGAAATTACTCAAACTCTCAAGCTTTCAAAAGCATTCAGCGTTTAAAAGAAGCACTCAAAACCAGATAAATTTCCCAAGTGTTTCTTAGATTAGTGAGAGTTATTATGTATTCCGTTGATCTTTCAAGCCTTATCATAAGCTTAGAGTGATTATCCATCCTTAGCATAGCTTAGTCTTGTAAGGATAATTACACCTTAGTTGGAATCAAAACTGAAACCAAAACCCTTTAGTTAGGTTTGTTGGTGGAAGTTGTGTTAGTGAGTTAGAAAGAAGTTTGTATAGGTCAGCGAGGTTAGCTGACCTTGGTGCACCTTGGCACGTAAAAAGCAAGAATCCTAGTAGTGGATTTCCTATTAAATCAGGACCGTGAACGTAGGAGCTTGAGTCTCTGAACCACGTTAAACTCCCGTGTTCTTACTGCTTTGATCTTGTTCTTATTTGCCTATTAGCTTAAGTCATTCATAGAATTCGGTTTGTTAAGCTTGAATCAATCAGCCTGATCATTAATCTGAACACTGCCCTACTAACCACTATTTCAGAACTAAGTAAATAAGTTTTCAGAAAACAAACATAATACGAGACTATAAACTTTCAGGGCTCACGCATTTTTGCACTGAACTCGAGTTGATAGTTAGCCAACTGACCAGCACTCAGTGCAGTCAGTAGGTGTGTTATCAACCCTGAGTTCTTTAACACTATGAGTTAAGGGGACTCAGTAAGTTTGAAAGTCTGAAAAATTGGCATACGTGTATCCCCCCAATACACGTATTCCTCAGTCTTGTACCGGGACCAACACTCTAGTACTCCTCCATGTAAGTGTTTTGAGACATGAAATCAAAGAAAAAAGATTAATATTAGTTTTATTTCTTCAAGTTTATAAGAAGAAATAAAAATCACGCCTAATCCGCCAAATTCCGTCAAGGTGTTTATTCGTTTTTCACCACCAAAAGGTTGAGCGGAAGCTTGCCAATCCCCATCGATGAAGAAGAGGTCGTCTTTCCAATCTCGAACCTTGTTTGGCACCCCCTCAACAACTTTAAGACAGGGGCAAGCTTTCAAATAGAACCATCCCGCCTCATCCCCGGTGTAAGCTGATAAGGTCATCACATAGCTCACCTCGTCTATGGTGAGCCTATTGGAGTACCCCTCCAGGGTGAACAAGACCATGATGGAGAGAAGATTCATCCATCCTGTTAATGTTATGCCAGTGTTGGAAAAAATGTTTAGGCAACATTCTAGATAACATTACTGAATTTTTCCTTTCTCCTAACATTAACACTTTTGTTCTATGTTGTGTTTGATGTTGTGTTCGTAGGTTGAAGACCTAGAATGTTCCAGGTCATGCGGTTGCGGTTATCAAGTGAGGAGATCAAATACATCATGGGTGGTTATTTCTTAATCATGGAGTTAGTGGAGGAAATTGTTTCTAGGTCATTCCAAACTGATCTAGTAATTGTAACTTCCGGTGGATCCTACATCTATAAATACCAGAAGATAGACGAAGGAAAAACTAGGGGAAACAAGCCAGGAAGTAGTAACCAAGAGCTACGCTATCGAGTGTTCAAGTACATCTAGTGTAAAAGAGTCGTTACTATTATCTTTTGTATTGGTCGAGCGCTGCAACACTCCTACCAGTATTGGGATCGAAAATAGACTAGATTAGGGTCTAAGTGTGATTAGTTTTCTAGTCATCGTATATCTGTTTAGACGGTGTGTTTATACCTTACCCTCACTTTGAGATCTTATGTTAGATCTTTGTTTATATCACTACATGGTTATAGTGAAGCTTTTTGCCATGAGGCATCATAGACTTTATTTAAGTCTATGAAAAATTTTGAATTTCGTTTGCAAGGTGTTTAAGTTTTCCACTGCTTAGAACTACTTAGATCTGTTCATAATTGTTCGTAACTGTCTTGTGTTGTTGCGCATGTTGTCAACATTTCAATTAACACGACTCAGAAAAACACCACACACACTCTCAATTGGCACCAGAGCCAAAAACTTAGTCTTTTAAGTTTAGATCCTGTGTCTAGAGTGTATTTTTATTGCAATGTAATATCCCCTTACTCCTACACTTAAGCCTCTTATTTTAGATGGAACAAATTATGCGTATTGGAAGCCTAAAATGCGTATGTTCATCAAGTCCATTGATGAACGCGCATGAGGAGTGTATTGTCTGGTTAGACTCAACCGAGGACACCAGCTGATGAGGACAATGAGACCCAGATCAAGAGAGAACTAGACTGGACAAATGAAGAATTTCAATTGGCTAGTTACAACTCGAAGGCCTTGAATGCTATTTCCACAACAACTGATGTTTCCATGTTCAAACTAAACTCAACTTGCATTTCTGTAAAGGATGCTTGAGAAAGATTACAAGAACATTGTGAAGGATCAGATAGTGTTCGAAGGACCAAACTTTGAATGCTTGGGACGAAGTTTGAGAACATGAGGATGAAAGAAGATGAAACAATCTCATCCTACAATGAAAGGATCAGTGAGATTGCAAATGAAGCTCATGCTCTTGGAGATTGATTAGGCGTGAAATTGTCATGATTCGTAGCTAGAAACGCCCTAATTTTGGTCGAGTTTATAGAGTATTTAGAGTCAATTGAGCATTATTTCTACACATTGATGAATTTGTCTCTTTGATGCTGATAGGTGAATAGAGGACGAAAAACGGAGTTCGTAGGACTTTGAATCAACTCAAACGGATGCCCGGATGAGAAGATATTGAAGAAATACGATTGGTATTAGTGCGGACGAGGAAAAGTATCACTTGGGAGGAGTTAGAAGTCACTCGAGTGGCTAGGTCGAGTGCACGCGCTCGAGCGGATTGCTCGAGCGCTTAAACTTACAGAACTATTCTTGCGCTCGAGCAGCTCGAGCGCCACCGCTCGAGCGAATTGCTCGAGCGCCCAAAACATGCAGAGAGATTTCAGCGCTCGACCGGCTCGAGCGGAACCGCTCGAGCGATTGTGTCATTCGAGCTACACTGCTCGAGCGCCCATGGATTTTTGCCTCCGGACGCGTATTTTCGGCCCATTAACTCCCGTTTCAACCCGTGCCTATATATACCTCTTCCAAACACGTTTTGAAAGATCCCCGAACTTTAGAAATAATTTTAGACTTAGTTTTTAGAGAGAGGAAGAGGAGAAGAACGAGCAAGCTTTACTTTACGTTGTTGAGGTTTTTCATACGAATTCTTAGTTTCTTTTCGTTTCTTAGTTTCTTTTCATTAGCTTGATTACTTTAAACGCTTTAAATTTCGTTTTTATCAATTCAAATTTCAGTTCATCGTATTTATTTTCTTTTAAAACCCTAGTTCATGTTTCTTATTTTCTTCGTTCAATTCATTATGTTTATGTTCGTTGTTTCTTCTATTGCTTTTATTTTTGTTAAAACCATGTCCGGCTAAAACCCTTGCATGCTTAGGGTAGGATGAAATCGTAGAAGTAGGTTGTGGGTACGTAATTAGGGTAATCCTTGACGTTAGTTTTAATTCTCTTAATTAATGTATTCTTATAATTAATCTGAACTTTACCTTTGAATTTAGTACGAAAGTGTTAGAGAGAGGACGACCGCATCACTCAATAACAATTAGTAGTCTTAACGAGAAGGTTTAGGAAAGGTTAATTCATCTACCGGTTTAGCGAAGGAGGACGACCGCATCACCTTAGTTAAATTAGGGTCTCATTAATTAAGCACAATCTATTAACTTGTCAGTAGATTAGTGAAGTCGAGTGTTAGGGTAAAGTATTAGGGTTTAGAATCTTGAGCTTTCACCTTGCATTCTTTTACTTAGGTTAATTCTTGATTGTCACGATTACTTTGATTATGTACCTGCTCCGTTAGTATACGTAGGGATTCCTATCTTAAGCATCACCATCTCTTATTTGAATCCAACCCGTAGTTAATTATTTATTTTCCATTCTTTAGTTTACTTAGTTGATTTTAGTCTTTTAATTAATCTTTCAAAAAATCCAAAAACATTTCACTCATATTAATTACGACGCGTAGATCTTCAGGGATCTATTCGCATATACACCATCCCTTGGGTTCGATAATACTTGGTCCCTATACTTGCCCATACTACAGTGAACCCGTACTCTTGTGGGGTAGCTACTAGTAGAAAGCTAGTGTAGTTCGCTTCAAGTCAATGGCGCCGTTGCCGGGGATGGCGTTATATGTCTTTTGAATAGGACTTGTAGATAGCTTAGTAGTTAGTAGTGGGTGATTTATTTTCTGTTTTTATTTTTTATTTTTATTCAATCGGCAGTTGCGTTTTGACCCTTCTGCTAGTGTGTCAGGTTTATAAAAACACGCTCACAAGGCAATACGAGCGAAGAGAGAATACCGTTGGACCCTGAGACAATAGCCAGAAGGAACCGAGCCTTCTTGAGAAGGATGAACGCTACCGACTTAGGAAAGGAAACAATGGATATCAATAATGAGTTGGACGATGCTGCCAACGATTTCAATCAGGCAGTAGACCGAGTTGAAGGCACTGGAGTTAGTGGTAGCCAGAATCAAATTCCATTAGGGGATAGCCAGAGCCTAAACCCGGATACACGAAACGTAGGGAATCCAGCTCAGAACCTTGTCCATAATCCTCATAACAACCCTGCTTACCCACAAAACCCAAATAACCCTTTTAACAACCCAGTATACCAACATTACCCATACCCACCTTATCCTTACCCACCATATCCATATCATCCACCACCAGTCTATAATCAACCACCTGTTTACCCACCACCACCCCAACAAGTACCAGTACCTGCTGCTAATCCTTACCACGTTCCTCAGAACGTAGATCACAATATGGCTATTCGAGGGAGGTTTGCAGCGCAGCCACAACGGTACTATGATGGAGTGGCTTTGCCTCCTGTTGAGGCGAACAACTTCTCGATATCCCCGAGGATTTTAAAGCTGCTTACCGAGAATCAGTTCAAAGGGGTGATCGGGAAGGAGAACCCTCACACTCACTTGAGGAGCTTTCTCATGATAGCCTCAACATTTAATTATAATGGCATGTCTGAAGATGCCAAGAGGCTTAGGCTGTTCCCATTCTCATTGACGGGAATAGCTAAGGAGTGGTACGATAATATGCTTCCACGGGGAGGTATTACCACTTGGGCCGAGCTCGAGCGTCTGTTCCTCGAACGATTTTACCCTCCATCTAGGACGATCAAGGCTAGAATTGAGATCTCGTCCTTTTGCCAGAAGTCCGGAGAGGATTTACGCCAAGCGTGGGAGAGATACTCAAACATGCTGATAGAGTGCCCGCAGCACGGGTACAACGAGGGAGACATTATGGCGTTCTTCTATAGTGGTGCCAACAAGGCGGGGCAAGACCATTTAGACGCTTGTGCGGGCGGAGCATTCTTGAACCAAGGCATAGAGAGGTGTAGGGAAATCGTGGACAACATTGTCACGAATGCCGGTGCTTGGGGTGTGGATGCAGATTTTCAGAGAATGCATCAGGTTGAAGAGGGAGAAGGAACGAGAAGGCTGCTGATGGCCATGATGGAAATGATCAACAACCTCGAGTTGGGAAAGAGTTTGGGTGGAGAGCATGCAGTAGAGAATGAGAGAGTAGACCAACCCAGTGGACAGCAGGAGGTAGCCAATTACATGGGAGGTCCGTATTACAATCAGAATGGCTACCAAGGTGGTAATCAGTATGGAAGGCCTTCTTATGGCCAACCATTTGTACCTCCAGGGCCACAGCCGTCTCAAAATCAATGGAGGAACACACAAGGAGTTCAAGGAGGCCAGCAACCTCCTCAAAACACATGGAGGAAGAATGATAATTTTTCTTATGCTAACCCAAAAGCTGGTATTACTGTGCCTGCAGGTGTTGATCCGGGGTCTAAACCTCCTGGTGGAGAAGGCGGTGCATCAACCGAGGAGATGTTGAGAGCGATCCTTCAGAAGGTGGAGGAAGGGAGCAAGCGGTTATCAACCTTGGAGTACGATGTGAAGGAGTTGCATAAGAAGGGTGATCAACGAGATCAAGAGCTCCAGAAGATGAACGTTGAGTGGACTAGAACTCAACAAGAGAACAATCGAAGGTTCACTTCTTTAGAGTTCCAGATGAGCCAGATTGCAAAGTCAGTGAATAGAATGCCGGAGGGGAACCCGAAAGAGCAGTGCAAGACGATCCAGCTGAGAAGTGGAACCAACTATGAAGGTCCTCATATGCCTGCTGATTCTGAGACGTCCCAAGTTGAGAAGGGGATTGAAAGTGAAGGGATTGAGAAGCATGAAGATATGGATGAGTCCCAGAAGGGGATTGAAAGTGAGGAGATTGAGAGAGTTCCTAAGTGGAAGAAAGCAAAGGAAGCAAGGGAGAAAGTGAAAGAAACAGAAAGAGATGAATGGGGGGTACCCAAATCTGTGATACCCGTCCCATATCCACAGCGCTTCATGAAAAAGAAGCTTGATGAAAAATTTGCAAAATTTCTTGATGTTTTTAAACAACTTCACATTAACATTCCTTTTTATGATGCTTTGGAACAGATGCCGCATTATGCAAAGTTTCTGAAGGACTTGATTGTGAAAAGGCGGCGAGTGGATGAGCCGAAGTTGGTGCAGTTGAACCACGAGGTGAGTGCATTAGTGCACAAGGTACTTCCTCCAAAGCTGAAGGATCCCGGGAGCTTCACGATCCTATGTGATATTGGGAACGGGATCAAGAAGGGAGCGTTGTGCGATCTCGGGGCGAGCATTAATCTTATGCCCTTGTCGCTTTTCAAGAAGTTGGAAGGTGGTGAACTTCAACCCACAATGATGACGCTTCAACTTGCCGATCGGTCTATTACTCGACCTCAAGGTGTGGTTGAAGACGTTCTAGTGAGAGTTGGAGATCACATTTTTCCAGCCGACTTTGTAGTGCTAGAGATGGAGGAAGATGAGCATGTACCCCTGATCTTGGGAAGGCCGTTCTTAGCTACGGCGGGGATGGTGCTAGACGTGGCAAATGGGAAAATTACGTTGAAGGTCGATGATCAAGAAGTGAAGATCTCCCTATATGAAGCCATGAAACACCCTAGGGAGGACGAGAGCTTGTATTGCATGGATGCAATTGATCCTTGTGTTGAAGACACGCCTTCTATCCCTAATCTTTCTCAGACTCATGATTTTGTTAGTCCTTCACTTGATTATTTAACCCATGAGCGTTATGATCTTGATTATGTTGATAGGGATAAAGTGAAGAAGTTGAAGTATGAAGAGGTGAAAAGTGTGGACGTGGTCCAGATAGAAGGGAAAGAAGGAGTTAAGAAGAAAAAGTCCAAATTCAAGAACTTGTTTGGTAAGACTCCTCCAGATAAAGGAAAGAAGGAGTTGAGACCCATAACACTTGGGAATGAGAAAAGAGGAAAGGAACTCATGATGGAGGGACATCAAGGAAAGGAGTTCAAACACCACTCTTATGAGAGTAAGGGAGGTAAATTTGAGTATGATGTCCCATAAGCTCCTTTGAGCTAGGTCCGGCATGAGGACCTTAAAAATAGCGCTGAATGGGAGGCAACCCATTTTTTTATTTGCTTTTGAGTGTTTTTAGTTATTTTCCTTTTATGTTACTAGGGAGTATTTTGAGTCGTATGTTTAACCTCGTATTTGAGTAAGTTGTTTGTAGGCTTGTCTGTAAAGGAGTGAAGGTATCATGGAGTTATTCAGATTGAAGGAACCAACTTGAGACAAGGGAATGTGCAAAGCTAGTGAGAGAAACGGGATTATTTGGTTGAGGTAACCCACAACCCCAAACTTAGACCTCTAGCAAGGTCGAAGTTTGGGGGGTGGAGATTTTTATGTTTCTTGTTACATTGCACATGCATGCACGCCCTTATCTTTGAGTTGAGTTTGATTGATTATTAGATTGATGAGATACTCCTTGGGGTGATTTTGAGTTGACTCGCTATTGCATATTTTATGCCTATCAATCATCTTATGCTTGTTGATTGCTATCTTTGAGTATGATTTGATGAGTAGAGTGAGTTGTAAGAGTGAGTTAGAAATTCTTTTGTGTGAGTGTTTGAGTTTGAGCTGATTAGGGAGAGAACCCGTATACTTATGAGTTTTCTTTTGAGTGCTTGGGTGATGAGAGTGAGAATGCACTAGGACTAGCATGGATGTGAAAGCCGTGAGAGTTGAGCCTTACGAGATTTAAATGCATGAGTTAATCTCTTTGTTTGTGAGTGAATCATCACTTTAGAGGATGCTAGAACTTGTGTGTGCTCTTGCTCCTTGATTGTGTCTAGTTTGATATGCCGAATGTGATCTTAGGCCATCTTTGATTTGAATGAGTCACTTAACCAAAAATTTTCCTTACCATTAATATTTGTCCCTTGTTAGCCCCTTTGAGCCTAAAGCCTATTTTATTTGCTAGCACATATGAACACTATTCCAATTCCTAAGCCTTTTTGTCCCAATTTGAGTGGAGAATAGGAAAGTGTGAATGTGAAGGGAGTGAATTGAGTTGAAAAAGGAAAAGGTTGTTTGTTGAGTGAATATGAGAAGAAGGTGTGATGAAGTTTTGAGATGTGGGAAAAAGAGAAAGAAAATTGAGAATGAGCAAAAAGAAAAAAAAATGAGCTCATGTATTTGTGTGAAAAAAGAGAAAAAAAAAGTGATTGAAAAAAAAAGTGAAAGAGTGAGAAAGAAAAAATTTGAAGTGTTGAGAGTATGGAGTTGAAAAGAGTGTTGATTGAATATGTTTGAAGTAGTCTGTTCCTAATCTCGAAGTGCCAAAGTCTGATTTTCTATTCTCCATTCACTTGAGTCACTTTACCATATTGTTATCCCACCTGTCCAAAGAGCCTACATTACAACCTTGAGAAAAGTCCTTTTTGATTCGGCATTGATTTCTAGAGTATGGTCGGAGTTGAGAGTGCTTACAAGCCTATGGCTGCCAATATGTGTGATTGATTGATTGAGTGAGTCCCTTAAACACTGTTATACACTTGTGAGGGAGTGAAACACATCGTTGAGTGCACATCCAGGCTTGATCTTGGTGTTTCTTATTATTGTTGCATGAGTACGATAAAAGAAAGTGAGTGAGTATACGGGTGATTGACTTTTGAAGCTTGAGTTCAATTAGCTTGCATGATTGATTTTTTTTAACTCATTCCTAACAATTTCACTTGACTTATTATTTCATTGCTTGAGGACAAGCAATATGGTAAGTTTGGGGGGGTTGATTAGGCGTGAAATTGTCATGATTCGTAGCTAGAAACGCCCTAATTTTGGTCGAGTTTATAGAGTATTTAGAGTCAATTGAGCATTATTTCTACACATTGATGAATTTGTCTCTTTGATGCTCATAGGTGAATAGAGGACGAAAAACGGAGTTCGTAGGACTTTGAATCAACTCAAACGGATGCCCGGATGAGAAGATATTGAAGAAATACGATTGGTATTAGTGCGGACGAGGAAAAGTATCACTTGGGAGGAGTTAGAAGTCACTCGAGTGACTAGGTCGAGCGCACGCGCTCGAGCGCATTGCTCGAGCGCTTAAACTTACAGAACTATTCTTGCGCTCGAGCAGCTCGAGCGCCAACCGCTCGAGCGAATTGCTCGAGCGCCCAAAACATGCAGAGAGATTTCAGCGCTCGACCGGCTTGAGCGGAACCACTCGAGCGATTGTGTCATTCGAGCTACACTGCTCGAGCGGGACCGCTCGAGCGTTTTTCTCGAGCGCCCATGGATTTTTGCCTCCGGACGCGTATTTTTGGCCCATTAACTCCCGTTTCGACCCGTGCCTATATATACCTCTTCCAAACACGTTTTGAAAGATCCCCGAACTTTAGAAATAATTTTAGACTTAGTTTTTAGAGAGAGGAAGAGGAGAAGAACGAGCAAGCTTTACTTTACGTTGTTGAGGTTTTCATACGAATTCTTAGTTTCTTTTCGTTTCTTAGTTTCTTTTCATTAGCTTGATTACTTTAAACGCTTTAAATTTCATTTTTATCAATTCAAATTTCAGTTCATCGTATTTATTTTCTTTTAAAACCCTAGTTCATGTTTCTTATTTTCTTCGTTCAATTCATTATGTTTATGTTCGTTGTTTCTTCTATTGCTTTTATTTTTGTTAAAACCATGTCCGGCTAAAACCCTTGCATGCTTAGGGTAGGATGAACTCGTAGAAGTAGGTTGTGGGTACGTAATTAGGGTAATCCTTGACGTTGTTTTTAATTCTCTTAATTAATGAATTCTTATAATTAATCTGAACTTTACCTTTGAATTTAGTACGAAAGTGTTAGAGAGAGGACGACCGCATCACTCAATAACAATTAGTAGTCTTAACGAGAAGGTTTAGGAAAGGTTAATTCATCTACCGGTTTAGCGAAGGAGGACGACCGCATCACCTTAGTTAAATTAGGGTCTCATTAATTAAGCACAATCTATTAACTTGTTAGTAGATTAGTGAAGTCTAGTGTTAGGGTAAAGTATTAGGGTTTAGAATCTTGAGCTTTCACCTTGCATTCTTTTACTTAGGTTAATTCTTGATTGTCACGATTACTTTGATTATGTACCTGCTCCGTTAGTATACGTAGGGATTCCTATCTTAAGCATCACCATCTCTTATTTGAATCCAACCCGTAGTTAATTCTTTCTTTTCCATTCTTTAGTTTACTTAGTTGATTTTAGTCTTTTAATTAATCTTTCAAAAAATCCAAAAACATTTCACTCATATTAATTACGACGCGTAGATCTTCAGGGATCTATTCGCATATACACCATCCCTTGGGTTCGATAATACTTGGTCCCTATACTTGCCCATACTACAGTGAACCCGTACTCTTGCGGGGTAGCTACTAGTAGAAAGCTAGTGTAGTTCGCTTCAAGTCAGAGATCCTATCTCCAACTCCAGGTTAGTACACAAAATTCTTAGAACTGTTCCTAAAAAATTTGATTCTAAGATATGTGCTATTGAGGAAGCTAAAGATAATGATACCATGTCTCAAAATGAACTTGTAAGTATCCTAAAAACCTATGAAATGAATATAACACAATCTGAAGATTCAAAAGATGATAAAAAGGTTGTTATGTTCAAAGGTAGTACTTCTTCTAATTTTGAAAAGACTTCTTATATTACTGAAATTGAATCTGATGATGATGATAATGTTGTCAGTTTGTGTCTTGACAATTCAGACAACATTGCTCTCTTATCTAAGCAATTCAATAAGTTTCTTAAGAAGAAAATGAACAATGCTAAAGGTATTGCTCAACCAAAGGTTCAAATTAATAATTCACCTCAAGTTTCTGAAAGGAGAACAAGTTTCAATCAAACTAAACCTCAAAATAGAAATAGCAAATTTAGATATGATCCTGAATACAGAAAGAATGTGAAATGTGATGCATGTTCTAGTTTTGGTCATTGTGCTAATGAATGTGCTAATACTTTATTGAAAAAGAAGTATAGTTTGACTGCTACTTGGAATGATAATTCTGGTGATGAAAATAAATCTGATAAAGAAGAAAAATATGTTTTTTCTGCTAGGATAGAGTATGGTGATACTTTTGATGATCATCTGGATGATTATTACTCTGATATTGACGAAAATGACATGTCATTTCAGACAACACTGAGTGAAAATGGTCCAGATGTGAATTATTTTAATGGTTTACTTGATGAGATAGGTAATACAGATGAAATTCACAAGGATTGTGAATCTGGAAGACAAAAATTGAGTAAGGAACTTGAATCCAAAAAATCAGATTCTAGAGTAATTGACTTTGGAAAATTCTGATTTAAGGAATTCTCTTACAAAGTTGGAAGTGATCTTGACTAGAAAGGACTTGGAACTGTGTAAACTTAAGGAGGATCTGAAAAGATCAACTTTGAGTTTCAAGAAATTCTCACAAGGGAAAATGAAGTTGGATAATGTTATGACTTTTGGACAGACAAACAAAGTTGGTCTTGGTTTTGTTGATGACACTTCTGAACCATCTCATTCTGATAAGCATGTGAAATTTGTTAAAGCAAAACATGAAAATGTTAATTCTGATAATTCTGAAAAACATGTTAGGATGAATGATAAAGTCTATATATGTCATTACTGTTAGGATAAAAGTTGCTAGTTTTGATGAGTTAAAACAAACCAGAAAATGTAATAGGACCATCTGGACCTGTTAGCTAGATGATGAACTAGACTAGGACTTGGTCTAGGGGAACTGCCAGACCAGAAGACTTCACCAGAAGAGTCACCAGAAGACCTACCAGAAGACTTCACCAGATGAGACTGACCAGAGGCAGAGAACCTTCCCCAGACCAGACGAGTCTGGTGAACCAAAAGATGCTCAGAATCATCTCTTGATTCTACTGAGTATTCTGGTTCTTGACCAGATCCAGACCAGAAGACACTGAGGTTACCTGGTACCTAGTCCTGCCTTCTCTGGAGAGAATCAGAGTTAGGCATTGGAAGCACTTGACCGTTGGTGATTTAAATCAAGTCAACAAGATCGGATTGGAAAGTTTTGAAGTCAATCAATCTAAGGATCCCACCAACCCAATCAATCAATTAGGGAATTAATTGATTGAAAGCTTCCCTAAATAGAGGATATGATTAGATTAGCTCTCCAACGGCTATACCCTAATCACCTCTATAAATACAAGAGTGCAGATTCAAAGGAAGGAAGGCTCTAGAGATCCTCACGTGCAAGAAGACATCTTCCAAGCCTTGTTCATTCACTCTTAAGCACTCTTATTGCTCTCATATTTTTGTATACACTCTTAAAAGAGTTGTTGGATCTCAACCTGTTCATCTCTAAGAAAAGGTTGAAGGCTGTAGACTTTAGATCTAAGCTAGATATAAAGTGATTGTAAGAAGGAACTGGTACTTCACAATTCCAGTACGTAAGTGGTTTGTTGGTTAGTGAGACCCATTTTGATCAAAGGGAGAGTGGAAGTAGGATATTGAAATCCGAACCACTATAAATCTAGTCTGTTTACTGCTTTCCTCATTTCTGTCTTAATTTTATTCTTAGTGCTCTTATAAAAGATCTTGATAAAAAGACATAATCTTTAAAGCTTCCGCAATTAATCTACTTAGTGGGACCAACAAGTGGTATCAGAGCAGTGTGTCCAAAGACCACTGCTTTGTAAAGCTTTTTGGTGGTCACCGGGCAGATCCATTGCTCTTTATTGTGTTTAATCAAATTTCTTGTTAAATCTTTATGAGTAAAAATGTCTTCAAAATCTTCATATAAGAGCCGCAAGTTACCAGAATTCTCTTTTGAGGATTACAACCACTGGAGCTTTATGATGAGTAATCATCTTGGAGCTATCCATCACCGCATGCTAGATGTGGTAGAGAGTGGCCCAATTCAATTTTACTGGACTCCTATTGATAGTGGCAGGTCAGAGTCCAGAGAAGAAACAAGTGAAACTGCCCAGAAAGCTGCTGAGGACAGAGTTCCCAGACAGAAGATCCTCAAGAAGAAAGACGAGCTAGATAATGATGAAAGGAAGTTATATAATTTGGACCAGGTGGCAAGGACTGAAATCATTAACACACTCACAAAGGAGGTGATAGAGAAAGTCAGAACTTGTGCCACTGCCAAGGAAATGTGGGATAAACTTGCCTTGCTCTGTGAAGGAACAGAGAAGATTAAGGACAACAAACTCCAAGTTGTTCAACACTCGTTTGACACATTTAAGATGAAACCAGACGAGACCATTGACCAGCTGGATATGCGCCTTACAAATCTCCTCAACAAGGCTAGTGCCTTAGGTAAGACTTATTCAGAGAAAGAGATTAATAGTAAAATTTTACGTTCACTAACGAGCAGGTGGAGAATCAAAGTGACTGTGATTAAAGACAATAAAAATCTCAACACTCTGGATCATCATCTCCTGCTGTCTGATCTCAAAGCTTACGAGTATGATCTTCAAGAGGAGGATCAAACAGAAGAGATTTCCTCTTCTGGCCAGAAAGGAGTTGCATTTTCCTCAACTATCAAGTCAGATGATAAGCCAAAGGAGTCTACTGCAGATAACTCGAGTCTCAAGGAGCAGGTAGCACTTCTGATGGTCCCGAAACGAGTAAACAGGTGTATGGGGGGGGAATACACCTGTGGTTACAAATTTAAACTTCTTTAAAACTTATCAGGTTACTTAAGACAGTAGCTCGTCAGTGGACTTGAGGTCTGCTGAGAGTTACTCTGTGAAAGCTTACTGAGATAATACCTCCACTGAAAGCACAAGACTTTCAGTTGAACTACTATCTAATTAGCTTTCAGATGCGGATTAGTGAGCCCTTTTAGAAAACTCGTTTTACTTTGATAAACTTTGAGATTAACACACACTTATGAAAAAGCAGAATGTAAGTACACAAGATGTAAAGTGGTTCAGAGATAAATCTCCTACGTCCACTGGCCTGATCAAACAGGAGAATTCCTTTCACTTGGAATTCCTTGTGTTATAGTGCCAAGGTGCACTGATCAACTTTTCCTCTCTTAGGATGATTGATCACTAGGAAATTCCAGGTCCTAGTTCCCAAAACAAACCAGCTTTCAGACTGATACAACAATCAGCTTACTAACACCACTTAACACTAGCTCTCAACCTAAACACTGAGTAGGGTTTTGAGTAGGGTTTTGGTTCCAACTATTTTGAGATAATCCTTACAAGTTTAGCTCAAGGCTTAGGATTGGATTATCTCTTTCTAAGGTTTGGATATAGCTTTAAGCTTGGTTACAGAAGGTTTGTTAGTTTCTCTACAATTGTGAAACACTTGGGAAACAATGATAATTTCGAGTGTTTCTAGATAGTTATGAATGTAGAGATAGCTTTGATCTTGTGAGTTTCCCGTGCTTGTAAAATGTGCACGTCCTTCTGTATTTATAGGCTTCCTTGAAAATCTTCCCGTTGGATTTGAATCTTCTCAAGTAAGTCTTCTTGTATCTGATTGGTTCAAACGGCTCTATTTGAAGCTTTAAGTCTTGTCAAGAAACGGCTGCAAAACCATGCTTGTTCACCAACTTTCTGTAGATTGCTAGGTGAAAGACTTTTGGTACTTGTCAGGCTGGGACAGGTCGGCTGTCAGTAAGGTACACTGACGTGTCATCTTCTCATTGGACCTTAAGTCTGCATGCCCAGATTCTTGTCTTGCTTTAGGTGGAACTTCTCTGATGAGAACCTTCTTATTCCTTCATTTATTGTAAGCTTCACTGAAATTCATTTTGCCTTGTTCCAACCAGATTAACTAACAGCTTTAAATATGTTTAGCATTAAATGTACTTTGTTAGTTCCCATCAGTGGACCTTCGTCCTCTACTGATAGATTTAGTCTTAGTGAGAATGTACTTAGAAAACATTCAAGACTTAGACTTCTTTCTCAGATCACTTAGTCTTCAGCGGACTTCACTGCAGCGGACTTCACTTCAGCAGACTTCATACTAAAATACACTCTAGTTTTTACTAACTGCACTTCAGTTCTTAACACTTAGAACTGTTTAATTTAAACTCTAACTCTACTGAATAATTTACTTACAAACAACTTAGGGAGGGACATGTTGGCATCTAATCAAAACAAGTCTTATACATTTTCCCAACAATTTCCCCCTTTTTGATTATGCCGGAACCTATCTTATTACATATCTTCTTCTAGATGAGGTTCTTCAGATGACATTCAAAGTTCACAGTTTTTGTAAGTAAAACATTCAAGTACATAAGCCTAAATGATAATGAGATATTATCTTGGGCAAACATCAGCAGAGTTCCTTTCATTGAAAAATATGAAGTACAAATTACATGAAGTCAACTCTTAAGAAGTTTCAAACTTAAAAACATCTGGGACTTATAAACAAATGCCCAGCAAAAGATACATCTTTCTCAGATGGACTCAGACAAAGGTTCAAGTCCATATTGTTTGAAGACTCTGATCTTCAGCTCATTCTTCCTTTCCATCACCTCCTTCGAGTGTCCTCTGAGACCAAGGTGTTCACATAAGGATATCCACTCTTCAGTGATCCTTTCTCTATCAACTGCACCAGTTGCATCTTGAGGGGGCCAGTATGTGATTGGCTCAGGGGCCTTCAAAGCTTGATCAGGGAAGGCATCATTCCAAGCTCCACTGATATCGGGATAGAGTTTGGGATAGGCATCAAACAACCATGAGTTGAAGACTTCTTGAGCATTGTCCCTGCCTAACTCTCCACTGACATAAAAAGAATAAACGAATTCCCTTTTTGCAGTCTCCCAGACATCATTGAGCTTTTTGGGAACCCAAGCATCATGGTGAGGGAATCTGTTCTGAGAAGGTGTGATCTTGTCCTTCTTTAGTTTGGCAGCCCACTTGAGATAACCACTTCTGAATTTCTTAGAAGTAGTTTTATCAAATGTGGCTAACCTCTCCTTCCTTTTCCTCTCAGCCAATTCTGCAATGGTCTCTATCTTCCCAACCACCTTATCCTTCCTCTCCTGCTGCTGGGCAGATAGCTTCCTTGCTCTCTCGTTCATTCCCCCAGCCTCCTTGATTAGCTCAGTGAGCTCCGTAACTCGTGTGGGTGCAGACTTGGGAATTTCAGAAGATAAGGGATCAGGGTTAAGAATGGGAAGTACCTCAACATCGTCAGTAGAGGTTGTGGACTTAGCAGTCAACCTCCCTGAGGTTCTTGTCTTTTTAGCAACCTCTGCTGAGAGTGCATCAGTTGCCTTCCTCTTGGCAGGTTCCCCCTTCTTTGCAGCTCTCTCTTCCTTCTCCTTCAGATGAGCTTCCTTGAACTTTGAGAGGTCCACTGATGCGGTCTCCTTTCCCTTCTTTTCCTCAGCCAGCTTCTGGGCCTCAGCATCAACTTTCTTTATGGTGCTTTTGATTTGTTGACCTTTCTCGAACTCCGGGGTTTCAAAGATGATTTGCATTTTGTTCCTTGGATCAGCCTTCAGCTCTTTAGAAGATATCAATCTTTCCCCCTTTCCGGCATTAATCATGCACTCAGCCACAGTGATGTTTAACTTCATCTGATCGTGAGCGATGGCCTTAAGTTCAGTCGAGCAGTGGTCAACCTCATCTTCCATCCTTTCCAGTGCAGCTCCAGCAGTTTGACCAAATTGCACAAATTGTGCCAATTTCTCATTAATAAGCACGTTGGTCTTTTCTTGAGTTGGGAAGTCCTCAGCAGCCTTTTTGAGTACTTCACCAAGCTTGGCTCCGAGTTCTTCATGCTTTGCCTCGAATTCCTGCATCTTCTGGTTCCACAACCCTTCAACTTTCCCAACAAGGTCAGCTGAGAAAGCTTCAACAGAAGACTTTAGGTTGATGGACACGTTCTCCACTGAGTCCTTCAGGAATTGAGTTCTGGCTTCTTCCTCCTTCTTCTCCAGATCTTTCAGAGCCTCAATGACTAGCACACTTTGTCCCTCAACTACATCAATCACCATCTGTTGTGAGTCTTCAACTTTCAGTGTGAGATTTTGAAGTGATGTAGTTGTGGACTCCATGAGTTCGTCAATGTGGTCTGAGAGTATGATCATCTCGTCCACCTCCTCTTGGACAGTTTCTTGAACTTCTTTCAGTTGAGCTTCAAGGGCAGGGAGCCTTTCTTCTTGAAGTTTAAGCACTTCATCCTTCAGGGGAGTTAGGTTGACCTGGACTGAGGGGATCTCATCAGTTTGAGTGCCTGTATTTAAAACAATGTTAGTTCTTGCTCCCTCAATCTCACAACCTATATCTCCTGAGGTTTCTAACTCCATTGGAACTCCCTCCTCCTCACTCGGCTTACTTCTCTCATCACCATCAGTTTCAACTAATTTCTTTTCAGCCAATTCATCCTTTACAGGAATGATTGCTTTTATCTGGCCACTCACAACTCCGGTGATTTCAACTTCCTTTTCAACACCCTCAGTCTTTTCAACTCCTTCTGATCCAGTCACCTCAGTTGACTCTGAAGCCACCACTGAGGGCTGTTGTGGGAGAATCTCAGTAGACACCTCTACTGGACTCTCCTGTGGCAAATTTTGAGCCTCAGTATCCCTTGCCTTGGATACATCCTTGGCTACCTCACCATCACCTTGCCTTGGTGAGGTCCCTCCTCCTTGTACACTTTCCTCCATCTCTTTCTCCTTCTCCTCCTCTGCTTCAGCAACCACATCAGCTGACTTCTTAGCCTCAGCTATCTTTTCCATCACCAGACTCTCAAAAATTTTCTCATCACAGAGAAGTCTGGATTTGGTCATCCCTGCAAACTGCAACACCTCCATCTCCTCCTTCTTCCAATCATCGGCATTGCTGCCTCTGACTGCCAATAGAATTTCTCCTAGCCTCCTATCTTTGAGCTGGACAAGGAGTCTCAGCCTCAAGAATAAAGCCTTGAGAGTGGGGAAGTTGTCAAGTTCAGGGTACTTAGACTCCAAAGAGTAAGCAACCTCATCCTTAAGGGTGTCTAAGAATGAGTACTCTTCTTCATCGTCTGAAGGAAGGGAAGGGGTAGGGGATCTGATATCAGTGGGTTCTTCTGGAATAGATTCCAGGTGAGTTGAGGTTTGGGTTTCAGGAGGGTTAGGGATAGTTTCAGAAGAGGTTTGAGTGTCAGGTGAGGTTGGGTTTTGGTCAGTGGGGGTTGAGGGAATTGGTTCAGTAGGATTTGATGGGGTGGTTTCAGTTGGGGTGGAGATGAGTTCAGTGGGGGTTTGAGTTTGAGATCCACTGGCTGGCTTTTGAGAGCCATCAGTGGGGGTTGAGGGAATTGGTTCAGTAGGATTTGATGGGGTGGTTTCAGTTGGGGTGGAGATGAGTTCAGTGGGGGTTTGAGTTTGAGATCCACTGGCTGGCTTTTGAGAGCCATCAGTGGGGGTTTGAGTGTGAGTTATTTTGGAGATGCGTTTGGTTTTGGCTACAGGGGTGCGAGGTTTGGTCTTGGGTTTAATAGGAGTAGGAGCAGGAACATCTGAGTCAGACTCAGTTGAGATAGTGTTGGGGGAAGAGGTAGGGTTACCTGATGAAGACTCATCAGTAGAGTCTGTGACTCTGACTTTCTTCGAAGCAGCCTCCTTCTCTGCTTCAGAAGACCTCTTCTTCTCCTTCCTTGAGGCCTTCTCTGCCACAGCCTCCTTATGTTGAGCCATTTTGTCGCTCATCTTTACCAGCCTCCTCTTCAGTTTAGTTTTCTTCCCCTCAGCTGGGGTATCGTCCTCTTCCTCTACTGCCTCTGGGCTTTCCACAGCAGGCTTAATCATCCTAGCCTCCAGAGTCTTTCCAGACTTGAATAAGATCTTTAGGATACTCCATTTCCTGTCAGGGATCCAATCCACTCCCAAATCTACATTCTCTATCAAGTAAGAGATCTTTGTTGCATAGTTCAGCTTACTTGATAGTTGGGGAGATTTGTCGGGTTGAAACTTTGAGTGCTCCTTATTCAAGGCTCTCAGAAAGAACTGCTGCCAGTTGTATGGCTTTTCCTTGCCCTCAACTATCGCCTTCATCAGCCTGAGCTTTGGCTTGCTCACTTGCTCAGTACTCCCTTGGTTTCCCAAAATACACTTACTCACAATTTCACAGAGAACATTGTAAACTGGCAGGAGTTCACTTATGTTCATTGTTGGAGTGTATGGTACCTTCCTCTGCATTATGGTTTTGACCCATTCTTCCTCCTTTTCCACAATGCACGTGTCTGGATTGGGACCTTCAGAAGGAAGATCAAAAAGCTCCTTCAGGACATCTCCGCTTACACGAATCTCCTTCTTTATCTTCTGGTGTTCAATGACCTCCATGTCATCCCTCATAACTTTCTTCTTCCTTTGCAAGATCAGATGAGACCTGATCTTTGTATCTGAGTTGGAGACATTGTTGTAGAAATCAAGAACCTGTCTGTCAAAATAGTTCTCTGGATGAACATATAGGAATTTCTCTAACCCAGCACTTTTTATCATTTCAAGGGCCTCTTTGATGTGAGCGTACTCTGGTCTGGACTCAATTTCTGGGTTATCAAAAACCACAATGGGTTCATACCAGAAGTTATCTTTTTGGGTAAGGAAACTGAGATTTAGTTTCGCCATTTGAACAAGAGGGTTTGAGAGAACAGATTACAGAGTAGGATAGTAAGTGTTTGCTTGGAAGTGTATTCGAAAAGGTTTACAAGCTTAAGGTTGGGGATTTTATATTAGAAATAAACGGTTAGATCTAATTTCACAATCAACGTTTGAGATTGAATGATTTTGAGATCGTGGATAGTTGCAGGGTTTAGTGGGGGGTTTTAAGAAATCTTGACGGTTTAGAAAAGAACCGCCTAATTGAATGGTATGGATTGAAAAGGTTGGTAACCGGAAGGTCACATCATCCGGCTTTTAGAGCGCGTGAGATAGGTAATTGAAAAAGCATGTCTGACTTGTACCACGCGCATTAAATGCTTGTCATACCAAAATCTCTTCGGAACAGTGGAAAGAGATTTAGTTTTCCAGAAAGCACTCATTAGTAAATATATTGAAACCAATTAAAAAATATATAACACTAAGAGGCTTTATCTTTGAAAATAACATAAGTATAGACTTGACCTCTACTGAGGTTCGACCTCGTCTGATATATAGATCTCTTCTGAGATGGGGAGCTTCTTCTGAGAGAAGATCCTCTTCTGAGTATGAACCTCCACTGAGTTGAAGGTAACTCTACTGAGATTCAATCCTTTCTTTACTCTCCTGGATCTAGGAGTCCAAGCTCCACTGACAACTCTTGAAACCTTGCTTCAGCCAAAGGTTTAGTGAAGATATCTGCCTTCTGCTTGTCAGTGTGGATTTTGAGCATCTTGATGTCCTTCTTCTCCACATGATCTCTGATGAAGTGATGCCTTATATCCACATGTTTGCATCTTGTGTGGAGAACTGGATTTTCTGAAATAGCAATTGCACTATTGTTGTCACAGAAAATAGGGACTTCATTGGCAAAGATGTTGTAATCTCTCAGTTGTTGTCTTAGCCAAAGAATTTGAGCACAACAACTTCCAGCTGCCATATACTCAGCTTCAGTAGTGCTTGTGGCTACTGAATTTTGTTTCTTGGAGAACCAAGAAATCAGTTTACTTCCCAAGAATTGACAAGTGCCTGAGGTTGATTTTCTATCAATTCTGCATCCTCCATAGTCAGCATCTGAGTATCCTGTGAGTTCTAGATTGTCATCTGAGGGATACCACAATCCCATATTCACAGTACCCTTAAGATATTTGAGAATCCTCTTGGCAGCTTCCAGGTGACTTTTCTTGGGATTGGCTTGATATCTAGCACAAATGCCAACTGCAAATGTGATATCAGGCCGGCTTGCTGTGAGATACAGTAGAGATCCAATAATGGCTCTGTAGGAAGTCTGGTCTACTGATTCTCCATCCTCATCTGGTTCCATCTTGGTGTTGGTGTTGAGTGGAACTCTTGCAACCTTGCTGGTCTGGCATCCAAACTTGTTGATCAGCTCCCTTGTGTATTTGGCTTGGTTGATGAAGATTCCTTCAGTGGACTGCTTGACTTGAAGTCCTAGGAAGAAATTCATTTCTCCCATCATAGACATCTCAAACTTTCCCTTCATCAGTTGAGAGAACTTCTCACAGAGGACTTGGTTAGGACAACCAAAGATGATATCATCCACATAGATTTGAACCAGCAATGTGTCCTCTCCTTTTGTGATTCTGAAAAGTGTTCTATCAACTCTCCCTTTGATAAAACCATGATCCAAAAGGAATTGAGACAAAGTATCATACCAAGCTCTTGGAGCCTGTTTCAGTCCATATAGAGCTTTCCTCAGTCTATATACTTTGTGACTTTCTTCAAAACCTGGGGGTTGCTCCACATAGACTTCTTCATTGAGTACTCCATTCAAGAAGGCACTTTTAACATCCATCTGGTACACCTTGAATTTCTTGTGAGCAGCATATGCAAGAAATAACCTTATTGCCTCCAATCTGGCTACTGGAGCAAATGTTTCATCATAGTCAAATCCTTCAACTTGAGAGTAGCCCTTTGCAACTAGCCTGGCCTTGTTTCTGACTATGATATCATTCTCATCCTTCTTGTTTTTGAATACCCACTTGGTTCCTATCACATTGCAGTGATATGGTCTGTCCACCAACTCCCATACTTGATTCCTTGTGAACTGGTTGAGCTCTTCTTGCATGGCAATAATCCAGTTGGAATCTTGAAGTGCTTCTGCTATGGAACTTGGTTCCTGGTTTGATAAGAAACAACAAAACAAAGCACTTTCACCATGAAAACTTCTAGTTTTGACTCCTGAGGAAGGATCACCTAGGATTTGCTCAACAGGGTGATCTGAGAGCCAAGTCCTCCTAGGCTGATGCCCTTCAGTTGAGTTTAACTCTTCTAAAGTTGAGTCACTAGATATTGGAATGAAATCGAATTCAGGAAATAAGACAGAGGGTTGAAGTCCTGAGTCATCATTCAAGGTATTTTCATTCTCAATGGTAATTTCATTGGTTCCCCCTTGAATGATAGTTTCAGTGAATGTCTCAGCTGTGACCACATCTTCATTGACATTGGTTACCTCTTGAACTGGGATGGTGTTCATCAGTTCAGTTACATCTTCAGGAGAGCTCTCAGGTGAGCTTTGAGGAGTGGTCTGATTTTGAGTGTCCTCTTTGAATTGTTGATCATTGAGGTTGTCCCAGGTTGGGATGAATGTATCAACAGAATTCTCAGGATATCCTTTTGATTTGATACTCAGTCTAGTTAGCCTTTTGCTTATCATATCCTCATTCTCCTTACTTCTGGACTCAAAAGTAGATTCATCAAATACCACATGAGGTGTTTCTTCCACAACAAGAGTTCTACAGTTGTAAACTCTGAAAGCTCTACTGATTTGGGAATATCCTAAGAAAATTCCTTCATCAGCTTTGCTATCAAAAGCTTTCAGTTGAGTTTTCCCATTGTTGTGAATGAAACACTTGCAACCAAAAATATGAAAGTAAGATACCTGTGGCTTTCTGCCATTCCATAACTCATATGGAGTTTTTCCTTGATGTTTGGTTACCATGGATCTGTTTTGAGTGTGGCAGGCAGTATTAATAGCTTCAGCCCAGAATCTTTTAGGAACCTGAGCTTCAGCTAACATTGTCCTTGCTGCCTCCTTGAGAGTCCTATTTCTTCTTTCAGCTACTCCATTTTGTTGTGGAGTCCTTGCAGCTGATGTCTCATGAAAGATACCTAATTCTTTACAATAATCAGATATGATAGAATTTATGAATTCAGTGCCCTTATCTGATCTTATCTTTACAATGTTCAGGCTCTTTTCATTGCTAACTTTCTTCAGGAGCTCTGGCAGTCTCAGTTGAGTCTCCTTTTTGCTTGCAAGGAATATCACCCATGTGTACCTGGAGAAGTCATCAACAACAACAAGTGTATACTTTCTCCCATTTATACTTACAGGGGTTACTGGACCAAAAAGATCCATATGTAATAGTTGAAGTACTCTGTCAGTCGAGGTTGTTACTTTGCTTTTGAAAGATGCCTTTACTTGCTTCCCCTCCTGACAGGCTTTACAGATATGTTCTTTATTGTATACTTCATTTGGCATTCCTTCTACCAGTCCATGTCTTGCTATCCTGTTCATCATCTTGAAGTTCAGATGACTTAGCCTTTTGTGCCACAACCAATTAGTGTCAGTTGAGCTTTTGGCAATAAGACATGCATTTGGTGTGCAAGACTTCCAATCTGCAAGATAAATATTTCCCTTTCTTGACCCAGTTAGTAATACCTGTTGTGAAGATATATTCTTAACAAAACACAGGTTACATGAAAATTCAACACTGTATCCCTTATCACAGAATTGACTTATGGACAGAAGATTGTGCTTAAGTCCACTGACAAAGGATACATTGCTCACTCTTACTGAGCCAATTATTAAAGTACCATAACCTCTAGTGGCTCCTTGAGAGTTGTCACCAAAGGTGACTTGTGGACCTTCCTTCTCAACAAATTCTGTCAGGAGATCTTTGTTGCCAGTCATGTGCCTAGAACATCCACTGTCCAAGTACCAGACTGATGATTTAAGAGCTTCTCCTTTGTTGAGGTCCACTGAGCCCTGCAATCACAGATCAAGCTTTAGGTACCCATTTGGTGTTGGGTCCTACAAGGTTAGCTGTACCTTTTGGAATCCAAATTTGCCTCACAGTTCTAATTATTTTAGATTGGCTAATTTGTCTTCCATAAACATCTACATAGATTGTTATCTCCCTGGGTGCCTTGGGAGTAAACTTTCTATGGGTGTCAGCCTTTGAAGGAACAGGAACCTTCTTCACATTCTTTCTCTTTGGCTTGGGTGCACCTGGTCTTGGTTTTTGTTGATAAAGGTATGAAGGACCTTTTCCTTTAGGCACAAAAGGACTAGGTCTTCCATATGAGTCATTCCTTGAGGACTGCTCATGCCTGGGTGTTCTCAGCTGAGGTTGCTTCATCTGTGAAGACCTCGGCTGATAGTACCTCTGCTGAGATCTATTTTGATAAGTCACCTGAGCCTTTCCATTTGGTTTTGGCTTAGATTGACTTTTCTTTTGTGTGATCTCAGCTGGTCTTTTTCCTTTATCTACAGTCTGTGGTTGAAATGTCACAGACTTAACAAAAACTCTCTTTGTGCCACTTGAAGAAGCAACACTCAGAGGACCTTCTGAAGGTTTTGGAATAAAGCCTATCCCACACTTGTTATTTGGATTGGTTTGAAAACTTTGGATCTCCTCTATGGCAAGAGAGGGTTTGTTTAGAGCATCAATCCTTTTTAACAAGGTCTCTTCAGATTTTTGTAAGACATCAATTTTCAGGAGAGAATCCTTTATTTGGCTTACCAATTTTAAATTCTCTTCAGTTAACTTTGTTTTAGATTCATTGAGATCTTTTATCAGTTGATCTCTACCATTTCCTTGACTCCTGAGGGTTTCCACCTCTTTTGTCAGTTCAATGGTAGATTTGGCTGAGTTCAGATCTTTTTGATTCCCAGACTCGATTAACTTGGAGTTTTCACTCAAGAGTTGTTTGTTCTCATCTTGAAGACAGAAACTTGCTTCTTGCAACCTTGAGAAATCAATCATCAATTGTTCCAAGGCGGACTGAAGATTGAGTTCCTCAGTTGACTCTGAGCTTAGCTCAGGTGTGTGTCCTAGAGAAATGGATGGTTTAGATTGTACCTCTGGTTCTTCTCTTGCCATGAGGCACATGTCATCTTCACTGCTGTCAGAGAACAGTTCATCAGGTGACTCCAGGTTTTCATCAACATCCCCAGCCATCATGGCTTTCCTTTCTCCATATCTTCTGTCTCTTTTGGCTTGCCTTTCTCTTCTTTCTTTAGTGCTCAGTTGAGGACAATCATATTGAAAGTGCCCAATCTTCTTGCACTGAAAACACCTGTTGGCATCATCATTCTTTTCTTCAGTGGACTCTCTGGTCTTTGATGATGAACCTTCAGCCTTGGTGTAATTCTTGTATTCCTTCTTCTTTTCCAGCTCAGATGAGCTTTTCTCACCTTCTCTGGTAGTCTTTTGTGGATAACTTCTACCTTCCCTGTTATCCCTGTAAAATCTCTTATATTTGCCAAAGCGGCTGTTAAGTTGTTCAAACCTTCTAGCCATCAGGCTGAGTTCCTCCTGCATCTCAGCCTTGCTTTGAGACTTACTTGCCTTTGAACTCTTCTGAGGCTTTGGGGATTTTGGCTCAGGCTCCTTAGCTTTGAAGGCAACTTCCTTCTCAGCTGAGGTCTCATCAGGAGCCCTTTTCCTGTTCAGATCAAACTCATAAGCCTTAAGTTCAGAGAATACCTGTTGCATAGACATGCTGGATAGATCCTTGGTATTCTGCATCATCACAGTGTACACATCCCATCTTGAGGTTAGACCTCTCAGGATCTTTAAGGCAACTTCTCTTTTGGTGTAGACCTTTCCCAGAGAATTAATCTCATTCATGATGTCAGTGAACCTCCCATCAAGCTGGTCTATGGTCTCAGTGGACTCCATGGTGAACTGCTCATACTTTTGAACAGCTACTGAAAGCTTGTTCTCTTTTATTTTGTCAGTTCCTTCACACATGAGAGCAAGAGTGTCCCATAGTTCCTTTGCTGTCTTGCAGTGGATCACTCTTCCCATTACAGAGTCTGGAATAGTGGTGTAGAGAATGTTCATGGCAATGAAGTTGAGGTTGTTTCTCCTCCTCTCATCTGCAGTGAAATTATCTTCATCTTTGGGCCATTCTTCTCTAGGATCTGCAATAGTTTCAGCTGTAGTTCTAGGGTTAGGTGTCATAAACACAAATGGACCTTTAGTAATAACCCTTAACATTTCATCATGCACACAGGCAAGATGAGCTCTCATTCTGATTTTCCAGAAGTCATAGTTTTCCACTGAGAATTGTGGAAGCTTGTGATGAGACATATGGTTCAAGGGATTTACTCCCATGTTGTTCTCTGCAGGTGGTGCAACCCTAGCTGTGTTGTCAGCCATAGAATAAAAACAAGTTTATCAAAAGATCAATTCAGGTGACCTTATAAAAATACCTTTGAGCACAAGGTATACTTAAAACAATGATCTTTTGAACCACTGCTCTGATACCAATTGATGGTCCCGAAACGAGTAAACAGGTGTATGGGGGGGGGAATACACCTGTGGTTACAAATTTAAACTTCTTTAAAACTTATCAGGTTACTTAAGACAGTAGCTCGTCAGTGGACTTGAGGTCTGCTGAGAGTTACTCTGTGAAAGCTTACTGAGATAATACCTCCACTGAAAGCACAAGACTTTCAGTTGAACTACTATCTAATTAGCTTTCAGATGCGGATTAGTGAGCCCTTTTAGAAAACTCGTTTTACTTTGATAAACTTTGAGATTAACACACACTTATGAAAAAGCAGAATGTAAGTACACAAGATGTAAAGTGGTTCAGAGATAAATCTCCTACGTCCACTGGCCTGATCAAACAGGAGAATTCCTTTCACTTGGAATTCCTTGTGTTATAGTGCCAAGGTGCACTGATCAACTTTTCCTCTCTTAGGATGATTGATCACTAGGAAATTCCAGGTCCTAGTTCCCAAAACAAACCAGCTTTCAGACTGATACAACAATCAGCTTACTAACACCACTTAACACTAGCTCTCAACCTAAACACTGAGTAGGGTTTTGAGTAGGGTTTTGGTTCCAACTATTTTGAGATAATCCTTACAAGTTTAGCTCAAGGCTTAGGATTGGATTATCTCTTTCTAAGGTTTGGATATAGCTTTAAGCTTGGTTACAGAAGGTTTGTTAGTTTCTCTACAATTGTGAAACACTTGGGAAACAATGATAATTTCGAGTGTTTCTAGATAGTTATGAATGTAGAGATAGCTTTGATCTTGTGAGTTTCCCGTGCTTGTAAAATGTGCACGTCCTTCTGTATTTATAGGCTTCCTTGAAAATCTTCCCGTTGGATTTGAATCTTCTCAAGTAAGTCTTCTTGTATCTGATTGGTTCAAACGGCTCTATTTGAAGCTTTAAGTCTTGTCAAGAAACGGCTGCAAAACCATGCTTGTTCACCAACTTTCTGTAGATTGCTAGGTGAAAGACTTTTGGTACTTGTCAGGCTGGGACAGGTCGGCTGTCAGTAAGGTACACTGACGTGTCATCTTCTCATTGGACCTTAAGTCTGCATGCCCAGATTCTTGTCTTGCTTTAGGTGGAACTTCTCTGATGAGAACCTTCTTATTCCTTCATTTATTGTAAGCTTCACTGAAATTCATTTTGCCTTGTTCCAACCAGATTAACTAACAGCTTTAAATATGTTTAGCATTAAATGTACTTTGTTAGTTCCCATCAGTGGACCTTCGTCCTCTACTGATAGATTTAGTCTTAGTGAGAATGTACTTAGAAAACATTCAAGACTTAGACTTCTTTCTCAGATCACTTAGTCTTCAGCGGACTTCACTGCAGCGGACTTCACTTCAGCAGACTTCATACTAAAATACACTCTAGTTTTTACTAACTGCACTTCAGTTCTTAACACTTAGAACTGTTTAATTTAAACTCTAACTCTACTGAATAATTTACTTACAAACAACTTAGGGAGGGACATGTTGGCATCTAATCAAAACAAGTCTTATACATTTTCCCAACAACTTCTAACCCGTAAACTTGATAAGATGAGTTCTAAATATGGCAGGTACAAAAAGCATTGGAAGGAATCTACTAGAGATAGGAAGACTTCCATCAAAGCTGCAGATAAAGAGAGAACATCTGGAGACTCAAGGGAGACCAGATTCAGAACTCCAGAGAGAAGAAGAGATAGCAGCTCTGGGAGATCATATTACCAGAGGATGGATGGCAGTTCTGGCAGATCTGACTACCAGAGAAGAGAGAGTAGTCCAGCTATAACAGAGTACAACCAGAGGAGGAGAGATCCAAGTCCCAGCCCCAGAGGAGATAACACCTGTTACACCTGCAACAAGCCTGGTCACTACAGATTGTCCTCAATTGACTCCTAGAGAAAGAGAAGAGAAAAGACTCAAGAGAGATGGAAGATATGCAGACAAGAGAGCACTACTGGCAGAAGCAGAGGAGGAGGATACTAGTTCCAGTTCTTCTTCTTCTGATTTCGGATTTGATGATGATGTATATCTTATAGCAGACATCATTGAGGTAAATGAACCTACCCTATGCTTATCTAATTCCAAATATACTGAATCATCTCATTCATCTGGTAACTCCAGAGAGTCTAATATGCAACAAATGCTATCAGATCTCCAAAATTGTGTTCAACTATGTCAAAAACTTGAGAAAGAAAATGGTAGGCTCAGAGCTGAAGTTTAATCCCTATCTCATGAGCAAAAATCCACCAGAGAACTCATGAAAGATCATTCCAAAGAAGTCTCTGAACTTCAGGATAAGATCACAGAAAGAGATACTCTTGTAGATCAACTCATGAAAGAAAAGAACTCTCAGGAAGATTAGTTCAATGAACTTAGAGCTAAATACTAGACTCTTATCAAGGGAAAACAAGTTGAGCAAACCATAGAAGAGATACTGTTGGGAAAATGTATAAAACTTAGTTTTGATTAGATGCCAAAATGTTCCTCCTAAGTTGTTTGTAAGTAAATTATTCAGTAGAGTTAGAGTTTAAATTAAACAGTTCAAAGTGTTAAGAACTGAGTGCAGTTAGTAAAAACTAGAGTGTATTTTTAGTATGAAGTCTGCTGAAGATGAAGTCCACTGAAGTAAAGTCCACTGAAGACTAAGTGATCTGAGAAAGAAGTCAAAGTCTTGAAAGTTTTCTAAGTGCATTCTCACTAAGACTAAATCTATCAGGAGAGGGCGAAGGTCCACTGATAAAGAACTAACAACGTACATTTAATGCTAAACATATTTAAAGCTATTAGTTAATCTGGTTGGAACAAGGCAAAATGAATTTCAGTGAAGCTTACAATAAATGAAGGAATAAGAAGGTTCTCTCAGAGGAGTTCCACCTTAAAGCAAGACAAGAATCTGGGCACGCAGACTTAAGGTCCAATGAGAAGATGACACGTCAGTGTACCTTACTGACAGCCGACCTGCCCCCACCTGACAAGTACCAAAAGTCTTTCACCTAGCAATCTACAGAAAGTTGGTGAACAAGCAGGGTTTTGCAGCCGTTTCTTGACAAGACTTAAAGCTTCAAATAGAGCCGTTTGAACCAATCAGATACAAGAAGACTTACTTGAGAAGATTCAAATCCAACGGGAAGATTTTCAAGGAAGCCTATAAATACAGAAGGACGTGCATTGTTACAAGTACGGGAAACTCACAGGATCAAAGCTATCTCTACATTCATAACCATCTAGAAGCACTCGAAATTATCATTGTTTCCCAAGTGTTTCACAGTTGTAGAGAGCCTAACAAACCTTCTGTAACCAAGCTTAAAAGCTATATCCAAATCTTAGAAAGAGATAATCCAATCCTAAGCATTGAGCTAAACTTGTAAGAATTATCTCAAAATAGTTGGAACCAAAACCCTACTCAAAACCCTACTCAGTGTTTAGGTTGAGAGCTAGTGTTAAGTGGTGTTAGTAAGCTGATTGTTGTATCAGTCTGAAAGCTGGTTTGTTTTGGGAACTAGGACCTTGAATTTCCTAGTGATCAATCATCCTAAGAGAGGAAAAGTTGATCAGTGCACCTTGGCACTATAACACAAGGAATTCCAAGTGAAAGGAATTCTCCTGTTTGATCAGGCCAGTGGACGTAGGAGATTTATCTCTGAACCACTTTACATCTTGTGTACTTACATTCTGCTATTTCATAAGTGTTTGTTAATCTCAAGTTTATCAAAGTAAAACGAGTTTTCTAAAGGGCTCACTAATCCGCGTCTGAAAGCTAATTAGATAGTAGTTCAACTGAAAGTCTTGAGCTTTCAGTGGAGGTATTATCTCAGTAAGCTTTCACAAGTAACTCTCAGCAGACCTCAACTCCACTGACGAGCTACGGTCTTAAGTAACCTGATAAGTTTTTATAAGAAGTTTTAATTTGTAATCGCAGGTGTATTCCCCCCCCCATACACCTGTTTACTCGTTTCGGGACCAACAATTGGTATCAGAGCGGTGGTTCAAAAGACCATTGTTCTAAGTATACCTTGTGCTTAAAGGTATTTTATTAAGGTCACCTGAATTGATCTTTTGATAAACTTGTTTTTATACTATGGCAGACAATGCAGCTAGGGTTGCACCACCAGCAGAGAACAACATGGGAGTTAATCCCTTGAACCATATGTCTCATCACAAGCTTCCACAATTCTCAGTGGAAAACTATGATTTCTGGAAGATCAGAATGAGAGCTCATCTTGCCTGTGTGCATGATGAAATGTTAAGGGTTATTACTAAAGGTCCATTTGTTTTTATGACACCTAACCCTAGAACTACAGCTGAAACTATTGCAGATCCAAGAGAAGAATGGCCCAAAGATGAAGATAATTTCACTGCAGATGAGAGGAGGAGAAACAACCTCAACTTCATTGCCATGAACATTCTCTACACCACTATTCCAGATTCTGTAATGGGAAGAGTAATCCACTGCAAGACTGCAAAGGAACTATGGGACACTCTTGCTCTCATGTGTGAAGGAACTGACAAGATAAAGGAGAACAAGCTTTCAGTAGCTGTTCAAAAGTATGAGCAGTTCACCATGGAGGCCACTGAAACAATTGACCAGCTTGATGGGAGGTTCACTGACATCATGAATGAGATAAATTCTCTGGGAAAGGTCTACACCAAAAGAGAAGTTTCCTTAAAGATCCTGAGAGGTCTAACCTCAAGATGGGATGTGTACTCTGTGATGATGCAGAATACCAAGGATCTATCCAGCATGTCTATGCAACAGGTATTCTCTGAACTTAAGGCTTATGAGTTTGATCTGAACAGGAAAAGGGCTCCTGATGAGACCTCAGCTGAGAAGGGAGTTGCCTTCAAAGCTAAGGAGTCTGAGCCAAAATCCCCAAAGCCTCAGAAGAGTACAAAGGCAAGTAAGTCTCAAAGCAAGGCTGAGATGCAGGAGGAACTCAGCCTGATGGCTAGAAGGTTTGAACAACTTAACAGTCGCTTTGGCAAATATAAGAGATTTTACAGGGATAACAGGGAAGGTATAAGTTATCCACAAAAGACTACCAGAGAAGGAGAGAAAAGCTCATCTGAGCTGGAAAAGAAGAAGGAATACAAGAATTACACCAAGGCTGAAGGATCATCATCAAAGACCAGAGAGTCCACTGAGGAAAAGAATGATGATGCCAACAGGTGTTTTCAGTGCAAGAAGATTGGGCACTTTCAATATGATTGTCCTCAACTGAGCACAAAAGAAAGAAGAGAAAGGCAAGCCAAAAGAGACAGAAGATATGGAGAAAGGAAAGCCATGATGGCTGGGGATGTTGATGAAAACCTGGAGTCACCTGATGAACTGTTCTCTGACAGCAGTGAAGATGACATGTGCCTCATGGCAAGAGAAGAACCAGAGGTACAATCTAAACCATCCATTTCTCTAGAACACACACCTGAGCTAAGCTCAGAGTCAACTGAGGAACTCAATCTTCAGTCCGCTTTGGAACAATTGATGATTGATTTCTCAAGGTTGCAAGAAGCAAGTCTCTATCTTCAAGATGAGAACAAACAACTCTTGAGTGAAAACTCCAAGTTAATTGAGTCTGGGAATCAAGCAGATCTGAACTCAGCCAAATCTACCATTGAACTGACAAAAGAGGTGGAAACCCTCAGGAGTCAAGGAAATGGTAGAGATCAACTGATAAAAGATCTCAATGAATCTAAGACAAAGTTAACTGAAGAGAACTTAAAATTGGTAAGCCAAATAAAGGATTCTCTCCTGAAAATTGATGTCTTACAAAAATCTGAAGAGACCTTGTTAAAAAGGATTGATGCTCTAAACAAACCCTCTCTTGCCATAGAGGAGATCCAAAATTTTCAAACCAATCCTAATAACAAGTGTGGGATAGGCTTTATTCCAAAACCTTCAGAAGGTCCTCTGAGTGTTGCTTCTTCAAGTGGCACAAAGAGAGTTTTTGTCAAGTCTGTGACTTTTCAAACACAGACTATGGATAAAGGAAAAAGACCAGCTGAGATCACTCAAAAGAAAAGTCAATCTAAGCCAAAACCAAATGGAAAGGCTCAGGTGACTTATCAGACTAGATCTCAGCAGAGGTACTATCAGCCGAGGTCTTCACAGATAAAGCAACCTCAGCTGAGAGCACCCAGGCATGAGCAGTCCTCAAGGAATGACTCATATGGAAGACCCAGTCCTTTTGTGCCTAAAGGAAAAGGTCCTTCATACCTTTATCAACAAAAACCAAGACCAGGTGCACCCAAGCCAAAGAGAAAGAATGTGAAGAAGGTTCCTGTTCCTTCAAAGGCTGACACCCATAGAAAGTTTACTCCCAAGGCACCTAGGGAGATAACAATATATGTAGATGTTTATGGAAGACAAATTAGCCAATCTAAAGTGATTAGAACTGTGAGGCAAATTTGGATTCCGAAAGGTACAGCTAACCTTGTAGGACCCAACACCAAATGGGTACCTAAAGCTTGATCTGTGATTGCAGGGCTCAGTGGACCTCAACAAAGGAGAAGCTCTTATATCATCAGTCTGGTACATGGACAGTGGATGTTCTAGGCACATGACTGGCAACAAAGATCTCCTGATAGAATTTGTTGAGAAAGAAGGTCCACAAGTCACTTTTGGTGACAACTCTCAAGGAGCCACTATAGGTTATGGTACCTTAATTATTGGCTCAGTAAGAGTAAGCAATGTATCCTTTGTCAGTGGACTTAAGCATAATCTTCTGTCCATAAGTCAATTCTGTGATAAAGGATACAGTGTTGAATTTTCATGTAACCTGTGTTTTGTTAAGAATGTATCTTCACAACAGGTATTACTAACTGGGTCAAGAAAGGGAAATATCTATCTTGCAGATTGGAAGTCTTGCACACCAAATGCATGTCTTATTGCTAAGAGCTCAACTGACACTAACTGGTTGTGGCACAAAAGGCTAAGTCATCTGAACTTCAAGATGATGAACAGGATAGCAAGACATGGACTGGTAGAAGGAATGCCAAATGAAGTATACAATAAAGAACATATCTGTAAAGCCTGTCAGGAGGGGAAGCAAGTAAAGGCATCTTTCAAAAGCAAAGTAGCAACCTCTACTGACAGAGTACTTCAACTGTTACATATGGATCTTTTTGGTCCAGTAACCCCTGGAAGTATCAATGGGAGAAAGTATACACTTGTTGTTGTTGATGACTTCTCCAGGTACACATGGGTAATATTCCTTGCAAGCAAAAAGGAGACTCAACTGAGACTGCCAGAGCTCCTGAAGAAAGTTAGCAATGAAAAGAGCCTGAATATTGTAAAGATAAGATCAGATAAGGGCACTGAATTCATAAATTCTATTATATCTGACTATTGCAAAGAATTAGGTATTTCACATGAGACATCAGCTGCAAGAACTCCACAACAAAATGGAGTAGCTGAAAGAAGAAATAGGACTCTCAAGGAGGCAGCAAGGACAATGTTAGCTGAAGCTCAGGTTCCTAAAAGATTCTGGGCTGAAGCTATTAATACTGCCTGCCACACTCAAAACAGATCCATGGTAACCAAACATCAAGGAAAAACTCCATATGAGTTATGGAATGGCAGAAAGCCACATGTATCTTACTTTCATATTTTTTGTTGCAAGTGTTTCATTCACAACAATGGGAAAACACAACTGAAAGCTTTTGATAGCAAAGCTGATGAAGGAATTTTCTTAGGATATTCCCAAATCAGTAGAGCTTTCAGAGTTTACAACTGTAGAACTCTTGTTGTGGAAGAAACACCTCATGTGGTATTTGATGAATCTACTTTTGAGTCCAGAAGTAAGGAGAATGAGGATGTGATAAGCAAAAGGCTAACTAGACTGAGTATCAAATCAAAAGGATATCCTGAGAATTGTGTTGATACAGTCATTCCAACCTGGGACAACCTCAATGATCAACAATTCAAAGAGGACACTCAAAATCAGACCACTCTTCAAAGCTCACCTGAGAGCTCTCCTGAAGATGTAACTGAACTGATGAACACCATCCCAGTTCAAGAGGTAACAGATGTCAATGAAGATGTGGTCACAGCTGAGACATTCACTGAACCCATCATTCAAGGGGGAACCAATGAAACTTCCATTGAGAATGAGAATACCTTGAATGATGACTCAGGACTTCAACCCTCTGTTTTATTTCCTGAATTCGATTTCATTCCAATATCTAGTGACTCAACTTCAGAAGAGTTAAACTCTACTGAAGGGCATCAGCCTAGGAGAACTTGGCTCTCAGATCACCCTGTTGAGCAAATCCTAGGTGATCCTTCCTCAGGAGTCAAAACTAGAAGTTTTCATGGTGAAAGTGCTTTGTTTTGTTGTTTCTTATCAAACCAGGAACCAAGTTCCATAGCAGAAGCACTTCAAGATTCCAACTGGATCATTGCCATGCAAGAAGAGCTCGACCAGTTCACAAGGAATCAAGTTTGGGAGTTGGTGGACAGACCATATCACTGCAATGTGATAGGAACCAAGTGGGTATTCAAGAACAAGAAGGATGAGAATGATATCATAGTCAAAAACAAGGCCAGGCTAGTTGCAAAGGGCTATTCACAAGTTGAAGGATTTGACTATGATGAAACATTTGCCCCAGTAGCCAGATTGGAGGCAATAAGGTTATTTCTTGCCTATGCTGCTCACAAGAAATTCAAGGTGTACCAGATGGATGTTAAAAGTGCCTTCTTGAATGGAGTACTTAATGAAGAAGTCTATGTGGAGCAACCCCCAGGTTTTGAAGAAAGTCACAAAGTATATAGACTGAGGAAAGCTCTATATGGACTGAAACAGGCTCCAAGAGCTTGGTATGATACTTTGTCACAATTCCTTTTGGATCATGGTTTTATCAAAGGAAGAGTTGATAGAACACTTTTCAGAATCACAAAAGGAGAGGACACATTGCTGGTTCAAATTTATGTGGATGATATCATCTTTGGTTGTCCTAACCAAGTCCTCTGTGAAAAAATTTCTCAACTGATGAAGGGAAAATTTGAGATGTCAATGATGGGAGAAATGAATTTCTTCCTAGGACTTCAAGTCAAGCAGTCCACTGAAGGAATCTTCATCAACCAAGCCAAATACACAAGGGAGCTGATCAACAAGTTTGGATGCCAGACCAGCAAGGTTGCAAGGGTTCCACTCAACACCAACACAAAGATGGAACCAGATGAAGATGGTGAATCAGTAGACCAGACTCACTACAGAGCCATTATTGGATCTCTACTGTATCTCACAGCAAGCAGGCCTGATATCACATTTGAAGTTGGCATTTGTGCTAGATATCAAGCAAATCCCAAGAAAAGTCACCTGGAAGCTGCCAAGAGGATTCTCAAATATCTTAAGGGTACTGTGAATATGGGATTGTGGTATCCCTCAGATGACAATCTAGAACTCACAGGATACTCAGATGCTGACTATGGTGGATGCAGAATTTATAGAAAATCAACCTCAGGCACTTGTCAATTCTTGGGAAGTAAACTGATTTCTTGGTTTTCCAAGAAACAAAATTCAGTAGCCACAAGCACTACTGAAGCTGAGTATATGGCAGCTGGAAGTTGTTGTTCTCAAATTCTTTGGCTAAGACAACAACTGAGAGATTACAACATCTTTGCCAATGAAGTCCGTATTTTCTGTGACAACAATAGTGCAATTGTTATTTCAGAAAATCCTGTTCTCCACACAAGATGCAAACATGTGGATATAAGGCATCACTTCATCAGAGATCATGTGGAAAAGAAGGACATCAAAATGCTCAAAATCCACACTGACAAGCAGAAGGCAGATATCTTCACTAAACCTTTGGCTGAAGCAAGGTTTCAAGAGTTGTCAGTGGAGCTTGGACTCCTAGATCCAGGAGAGTAAAGAGAGGATTGAATCTCAGAAGAGTTACCCTCAACTCAGCGGAGGTTCATATTCAGAAGAGGATTCTTCTCAGTCGAAGTCTCCTCATCTCAGAAGTGGTTTGAATATCAGACGAGGTCAAATCTCAGTGGAGGTCAAAAGCTTTTTACTTATATTATTTCAAATTTAAAGCCTCTTAGTTTTTAAAGAATATATTTGGTTTCAAAAACTTACTAATGAGTGCTTTCTGGGAAATTAAATCTTTCTTCACTGTTCCGAAGAGATTTTGGTATGGCAAGCATTTAATGCGTGTGGTACAAGTCAGACATGCTTTTTCAATTACCTATCACACGCGCCCTAAAAGCCGGATGATGTGACCTTCCGGCTACCAACCTTTTCAATCCATACCATCCATATTTGACGGTTCACTCCTAACCGTCTAGATCTTTCAAAAACTCCCCACTACCCCTTTTCATCTATCCACGACTTTTTACTAAAATCAATCTCAGTCGTTGATTGCGGGATTAGATCCAACCGTTTATTTCTCTTATAAAAACCCCAATCTTAAGCTTGCAAACCTTTTCGAATACACTTCCAAGCAAGCACCTACTATCTCTTCTGTGATACATTTACTATCCATCCTATACATTCTACAAATTTCCCATCTCTTGTTCAAATGGCTAAACTTAATCTTAGTTTCCTTACCAATAAGGATAACTTCTGGTATGAACCCATTGTGGTGTTTGATACCCCAGAAATTGAGACAAAACCTGAATTTGCCCATATCAAAGAAGCCCTAGATATGCTCAAATCTGCAGGGTTAGAGAAATTTCTATATGTTCATCCAGAGAACTGTTTTGACAGACAGGTTCTTGAATTCTACAACAATGTCTCCAACTCAGACACAAGGATTAGATCTCATCTGATCTTGCAAAGGAAGAAGAAAGTTATGAGAGATGACATGGAGGTCACAGAGCACCAAAAGATAAAGAAGGAGACTCGTGTGAGCGGAGAAGTTCTGAAGGAGTTATTTGATCTTCCTTCTGAAGGTCCCAATCCAGACACGTGCATAGTGGACAAAGAGGAGAAATGGGTTAATACCATTATGCAGAGGAAGGTGAAATATAGCCCAACCATGAATAGAAGTATACTCCTGCCAGTATACAATGTTCTGTGTGAAGTTGTGGGTAAATGCATTCTGGGGAACCAAGGAAGTACTGAGCAAGTGAGTAAGCCAAAGCTCAGACTGATGAAGGCCATTGTAGAAAGCAAAGAAAGGTCTTTTAACTGGCAACAATTCTTTCTGAGGGCCTTGAACAAAGAGAACTCAAAGCTCCAACCAGACAAAACTCCCCAACTATCAAGTAAGCTCAATTATGCTACAAAAATCTCTTACTTGATAGAGAATGTAGATCTGGGAGTGGATTGGATCCCTGATAGGAAGTGGGGCAATTTGAAAGCCCTATTCAAGCCTGGAAAGAATCTTGAAGGGAGGATGATTAAGCTTGCTGTGGAAAGCCCAGAGGCAGTTGAGGAGGAGGAAGTTGCCCCTGCTGAAGGGAAGAAAACCAAGCTGAAGAGAAGGCTGGTAAAGTTGAGTGACAAAATGGCTCAACATAAGGAGGCTGAGGCTGAGAAGGCCTCAAAGAAGGAAAAGAATAGGTCTTCTGAAGCAGAGAGGGAGGTTGCTTCGAAGAAAGTCAGAATCACCAACTCTACTGATGAGTCATCATCAGGTAACCCTGACTCTTCACCTCATATAACCTCAACTGAGTCTGACTCAGATGCCCCTGTCCCTGCTTCTACCCCCATTAAACCCAAAACCAAACCTCGCACCCCAGCCAAAACCAAACGCATCTCCAAAATAACTCACACTCAAACCCCCACTGAAGGCTCTCAACAGCCTAAAAGTGGATCCCAAACTACCCCCCCTGAGGCATCTGCTGAAGCATCCTCAACCCCATCTGACCTCATTTCCTCAACCCCATCTGACCCCATTCCCTCAACCCCTACTGAACAAACCTCCACTGACACCCCATCCCAAATGTCATCTGAACCAAACCCACATGAAACCCAAACCTCAACTCACCTGGAATCTATTCCAGAAGAACCCACCGATATCAGATCCCCTACCCCTTCCCTTCCTTCAGACGATGAAGAAGAGTACTCATTCTTAGACACCCTTAAGGATGAGGTTGCTTACTCTTTGGAGTCTAAATACCCTGAACTTGACAACTTCCCCACACTCAAGGCTATATTCTTGAGGCTGCGACTCATTGTCCAGCTCAAGGATAGAAGACTTGGTGAAATTCTTCTAGCTGTAAGAGGCAGCAATGCAGAGGAGTGGAAGAAGGAGGAAGCTGAAGTGCTGAACTTTGCTGGGATGCACAAGACCAGACTTCTCTGTGATGAGAAGGTCTTTGAAAGTTTGGTCTTGGAGAAAATTGCTGAGGCCAAGAAGGGAGATGAGGTGAAGAGAGCTGATGTTGGTGAGCAAGAGAAGTCAGCTGAGGTGATAGCTGAAGGAGAGGGAGAGAAAGAGGAAAATGTACAAGGAGGAGGGACCTCACCAAGGCAAGGTGATGGTAAGGTGGCCAAGGATGTATCCAAGGCAAAGGATACTGAGGCTCAAAATTTGCCACAGGAGAGTCCAGTAGAGGTGTCTACTGAGATTCTCCCACAACAGCCCTCAGTGGTGGCTTTAGAGTCAACTGAGGTGTCTGGAATTGAAGGAGTTAAAAAAGAAAAAGAAAAAGCTGAGGGTGGTGAGAAAGATGTGGAAATCACTGAAGTTGTGAGTGGTCAAATAAAAGCAATCATCCCTGTAAAGGGTGAATTGGCTGAGAAAATCATAGTTGAAAAGAGGAGTGAAGAGAAAAGTAAGATGAGTGAGGGGGAGGGAGTTCCAATGGAGTTAGAAATTACAGGTGACTTAGGTGGTGAGACTGAGGGAGGAAGATCTAACACTATCTTAAATGCAGGTACTCAAACTGATGAGATCCCTCCAGTCCAGGTCAACCTAACTCCCCTGAAGGATGCAATGCTTATACTCCAAGATGAAAGGCTTCCTTCTCTTGAAACTCAACTGAGAGATGTTCAAGAAGTTGTCCAAGAGGAGGTAGACGAAATGGTCATACTCTCAGACCATGTTGATGAATTGATGGAGTCAACAACTACTTCACTTCAAAATCTAACCCTGAAGGTGCAAGACTCAACTCAGATGGTGTCTGACCTAGTTGAAGGCAACTGTGTTCTCATGCTAGAAGGTCTGAAGAACCTGGAGAAGAAGGAGGAAGAAGCCAGAACTCAATTCCTGAAGGACTCAGTAGAGAACGTGTCCATCAACCTAAAGTCTTCTGTTGAAGCTTTCTCAGCCGACCTTATTGGGAAGGTTGAAGGGTTATGGAACCAGAAGATGCAGGAGTTCGAGGCAAAGCACGAAGAACTTGGAGCCAAGCTTGGTAAAGTTCTTAAGAAAGCTGCTGAGGACTTCCCAACTCAGGAAAAGACCAATGTGCTGATTGATGAGAAGCTGACCCAATTTGTGAAATTTGGTCAAAGTGCTGGAGCCGCACTAGAAAGAATGGAAGATGAAGTTGACCACTGCTCGACTGAACTTAAAGCCATCGCTCACGATCAGTTGAAGTTAAACATCACTGTGGCTGAGTGCATGATTAATGCCGGAAAGGGGGAAAGAAGGATATCTTCTAAGGAGCTGAAGGCTGATCCAAGGAACAAAATGCAAATCATCTTTGAGACCCCGGAGTTCGAGAAAGGTCAACAAATCAAAAGCACTATCAAGAAAACTGATGATGAGGCCCAGAAGCTTGCTGAGAAAAAGAAAGGCAAGGAGACTGCATCAGTGGACTACTCAAAGTTCAAAGAAGCTCATCTGAAAGAGAAGGAAGAGAGAGCTGCAAAGAAGGGGGAACCTGCAAAGAGGAAGGCATCTGAAACTCTCTCAGCAGAGGTTGCCAAAAAGACAAGAACCTCAGAGAGGTTGGCAGCCCACAACCTCTACTGATGAAGTTGAGGTACTCCCTATTCTAAATCCTGAACCCTTATCTTCTGAACCTCCCAAGTCCGCACCTACAAAAGTCACAGAGCTCGCTGAGCTAATTAAAGAGGCTGGAGGCATGAATGAAAGAGCAAGGAAGCTAACAGCCCAGCAGCAGGAGAGGAGAGATAAGGTGGTTGATAAGTCAGAGTCCATTGCTGAGCTTGCAGAGAGGAAAAGAAAGGAGAGGCTAGCCACATTTGATAAAACTACTTCTAAGAAATTCAGAAGTGGTTATCTAAAGTGGGCTGCCAAACTAAAGAAAGACAAGATCACACCATCTCTGAACAGATTTCCTCACCATGATGCCTGGGTTCCTAAGAAGCTCAATGATGCTTGGGAGACTGCCAAAAGAGATTTCGTTTATTCCTTTTATGTCAATGGAGAGTTAGGAAGGGACAATGCTCAAGAAGTCTTCAACTCATGGTTGTTTGATGCCTATCCCAAACTCTATCCCGAGATCAGTGGTGCTTGGAATGATGCCTTCCCTGATCAAGCCCTAAAGGCCCCTGAGCCAATCACCTACTGGCCTCCCCAAGATGCAACTGGTGCTGTTGACAGAGAAAGGATCACTGAAGAGTGGACATCCTTGTGTGAGCACCTTGGACTCAGAGGACATTCGAAGGAGATGATGGAGAGGAAGAATGAGCTGAAGATCAGAGTCTTCAAGCAATATGGACTTGAACCTCTGTTTGAGTCCATCTGAGAAAGTTGTATTTTTGCTGGGCATTTGTTTATAAGTCCCAGATGTTCTTAGTTTGAACTTTTGATAGTAGACTTCTTGTAATATGTACTTCATCTTTTTATCAAGAAATAAACTCTACTGATGTTTTGCCCAAGATAATATCTCATTATCATTTAGGCTTTTGTACTTGAATGTTTTTACTTACAAAATCCTTGAACTTTATGTCACCTGAAGAACCTCATCTGAAAGAAGATATGTAATAAGATAGGTTCCGACATAATCAAAAAGGGGGAAATTGTTGGGAAAATGTATAAGACTTAGTTTTGATTAGATGCCAAAATGTTCCTCCTAAGTTGTTTGTAAGTAAATTATTCAGTAGAGTTAGAGTTTAAATTAAACAGTTCAAAGTGTTAAGAACTTAGTGCAGTTAGTAAAAACTAGAGTGTATTTTTAGTATGAAGTCTGCTGAAGATGAAGTCCACTGAAGTAAAGTCCGCTGAAGACTAAGTGATCTGAGAAAGAAGTCAAAGTCTTGAAAGTTTACTAAGTGCATTCTCACTAAGACTAAATCTATCAGGAGAGGACGAAGGTCCACTGATAAAGAACTAACAACGTATATTTAATGCTAAACATATTTAAAGCTGTTAGTTAATCTGGTTGGAACAAGGCAAAATGAATTTCAGTGAAGCTTACAATAAATGAAGGAATAAGAAGGTTCTCTCAGAGGAGTTCCACCTTAAAGGAAGACAAGAATCTGGGCACGCAGACTTAAGGTCCAATGAGAAGATGACACGTCAGTGTACCTTACTGACAGCCGACCTGCCCCAACCTGACAAGTACCAAAAGTCTTTCACCTAGCAATCTACAGAAAGTTGGTGAACAAGCAGGGTTTTGCAGCCGTTTCTTGACAAGACTTAAAGCTTCAAATAGAGCCGTTTGAACCAATCAGATACAAGAAGACTTACTTGAGAAGATTCAAATCCAACGGGAAGATTTTCAAGGAAGCCTATAAATACAGAAGGACGTGCATTGTTACAAGTACGGGAAACTCACAAGATCAAAGTTATCTCTACATTCATAACCATCTAGAAGCACTCGAAATTATCATTGTTTCCCAAGTGTTTCACAGTTGTAGAGAGCCTAACAAACCTTCTGTAACCAAGCTTAAAAGCTATATCCAAATCTTAGAAAGAGATAATCCAATCCTAAGCATTGAGCTAAACTTGTAAGAATTATCTCAAAATAGTTGGAACCAAAACCCTACTCAAAACCCTACTCAGTGTTTAGGTTGAGAGCTAGTGTTAAGTGGTGTTAGTAAGCTGATTGTTGTATCAGTCTGAAAGCTGGTTTGTTTTGGGAACTAGGACCTGGAATTTCCTAGTGATCAATCATCCTAAGAGAGGAAAAGTTGATCAGTGCACCTTGGCACTATAACACAAGGAATTCCAAGTGAAAGGAATTCTCCTGTTTGATCAGGCCAGTGGACGTAGGAGATTTATCTCTGAACCACTTTACATCTTGTGTACTTACATTCTGCTATTTCATAAGTGTTTGTTAATCTCAAGTTTATCAAAGTAAAACGAGTTTTCTAAAGGGCTCACTAATCCGCGTCTGAAAGCTAATTAGATAGTAGTTCAACTGAAAGTCTTGAGCTTTCAGTGGAGGTATTATCTCAGTAAGCTTTCACAAGTAACTCTCAGCAGACCTCAAGTCCACTGACGAGCTACGGTCTTAAGTAACCTGATAAGTTTTTATAAGAAGTTTTAATTTGTAATCACAGGTGTATTCCCCCCCATACACCTGTTTACTCGTTTCGGGCTCAACAGATACCCATGCCCAGAGAAGCTCCTAAAATACCATCTGTTGTATCCATTATATCAGAGTCTTCTCAGCGCATTAATGATAAGAGTGGTTTAGGATATTCTGGAATTACTACCAAATCTCATAAATATCTTTACAACAAAGACAAGTCTGTAAGATCTGGCGAATTGGTAGAAATTTGGGATGAAAAAGACTCAACTGGTAATGGTTACAAAGTGGCTCACAATCCTGGTTGGAAAAGGAACCACTCTGCTAATCTCATAGAATATAGTCCAGAAGAGTTGACTGTCCTGGAATAGAGAATCCTAGAGATTAAACGTCAACAAGGGGAACCATTGAAGGTTGATAGATCTGTTAACAATAAATCTCAAAGAGTAGAACTTACTCAGATTGGAGAACCCCAGAGGAATCCTCAAAGAAGGGAACCTAACCAAATTAGGGGACCTCAGAGGAGACACTCAAGAAGGAGGAATCCCAATCAGAATAGGAACTATCAGAGATGGAATAATGTTCAACAGAACCAGGTACCCCAGAGACGGTTTTCTCAGAGGAATCGATTCCAGAACAGATACACTCAGAGGAACTATAACCACCAGAAAAGGTCCAGTTTTCATCAAGACCAGAGACCCATCTATAGAAAACCAACTGATCTGGGTAGTTATGACACCAGAGATGGTTCTTCTAGGATGTACCCTTACAACCAGACCTTTAAGACCATGTCTTTAAGGCAGGTCATTCCAAAGGCCAGATTTGAGAAAAGATACACCAGACCTGTTTATTGGAAAGATGTCCTTATCAGACCAGTAGCTCAATATGTCATTGTAAGAGGACATGTGCTGGTAGATAGATTTGGAAGGAAGATAAGATCTCCTCATCCAGCAAGGGATGATCTTTATCTTTGGATTCCTACAAAACCTGCAACTAACAAATCAGGACCCTGCTCTAGTAGGGGACCTAATTGATTTATCTGCAGGATGATAAGAGCCCATTGGAGAAAGGACTTTCAAGAAAACATGTGTGGTATATTGATAGTGGATGTTCCAAGCATATAACATTCTAGAAAGATCATCTCTAGGATTTCAAGCCATTGAGTGGGCCAAGAGTGATGTTTGGTGACAATAACTATGGAGTCACCAGAGGTGTTGGGAAGTTGACCTTTAATGGCGTATCTGTAGATGGAGTCTACTACGTTGAAGTACTCAAGCATAATCTGCTGTTGGGATATGTTTAGTTTTGATGATTTTCTAAAACCACTTGTAATAGGTTTGAAAGCAGTCAGGATTGTATCTTTAGTTTCAGGTCAGGCTAGGTTATTTCTCAGAAGAATGGGCTGTCAGTTGAGGGAACACTCAGTTGAGAGGGAACTCAGCAAGGGGGAACTCAGCAACTCAGCCTAAGGATATCAAGATAACACTCAGAAGAACTGACTGAAGCCATGGTGTAACCTGAATCAGAACAGAAGCCTGAAGGATGTCCCACTGAGTGTAAACCAGGTTGATCTAAGCTAAGTCAGGTGGACCACTCAGTGAAGAGCATGATTAGGAGGATCAGTGCTGCACCAAGTAGGCCCTGAAGGTGTCAGGCTACTGTGGTTAGGGAAGTTTGTCATTCAGCCTTACGACAAACTTCTTTGAGTGATCTTCAAACAGTCTCTGAAGGACAACTACACTGAAGACATTCAGTCTACTGAAGATCATCAGTCAGTGAAGGAGGAAGCTACCTAAAGTCAGTGGGTCTTGGTCAACCCACTGAGTCAAAGATCCGTGAATCCAGGCCACGTGGACCAATCAGCACGAGGCAGCAACTCTGACACTGACAAAGGTCTCATTCCAAGAAAAGTGGTTGAAACCATTAATTGTATGGATTCAAATATAATTTCATCAAACGGTTACATTTGAATCCACACTATAAATACAAGCTCATAGCTTCGGTTTAAGTGTGTGAAGTAAGAAAATAAACACCTACAAGCTGTGAGGGTGTGTTAGTTGTTAGGGAGTCATAAGGAAGTTTTACACACCCACGACACTGACCTTTAGGGTTATCACTTATATTCATTGAGTGTCAAGCTTGTAACTCTTAGCTTAGAGAGGTTTTCCCAATCTTAGCTTGAGGCTAACACATTGTAAGGGAAAACCTCACCTAGTTGGAGAAAACCAAACCAAACTAAACCCTTTCAGAAGAATGTTAGGCTTGTAGTGAGGTGGGGAGAGGCAGCCCAGGGAGTGGCGTGAGTCCAGTTGTAAGTGCACCTTGACACGTTAAAAACAAGAATCCCAATTAGTGGATTTTCTGTTAAATCAGTCGTGGATGTAAGAGCTTGAGTCTCTGAACCACGTTAAACTGAGCGTTCGTTTCATTAAAGTATTTACTAAAGTGTTGTGAAAATCTGCTCACTGAGAGCATTGTTAAAAAGGAAACTTTGGTTAAATATTCAGGTCAGGGAGAATCCTTCTCACTGACCAGTTCAGGCAACGCACTCGAGAGTTCAGTATCTCGAGTCACTGCCTTGCTTAGAGCATGAGCCTCCAAGCCTCACACTGACTTGGTAGCTTAGCCTCTAAGCAGAGCAGTGACTTGAAGTGTAACCTCTCGAGTCACTGTGTTGCTAAGAGCATGAGCCTTCCAGTCTTCTCACTGACTGGGTAGCTCAGCCTCTTAGCAATGCAGTGACTTGAGAACTCTTCACTCTTGCTGAACTCCCTGAGTAAAAGGTTTTTTTTAAAAAAAATTGCTCCTAAATTCCCATTTTGGTATTCGAAACGGGACCATCAATTGGTATCAGAGCGGGTTTTTCACATGACCACTAATCCAGTTTTGTTAAGAAAACTGGTCTATCGAACAGATCTTAAACATTTTAAACTATGGGAATTCCTGCATATTTCAAACTATTACTTGTGTTCTGACATTATTCTTGTAATAGAAAATCATTTGGTTAGAAGTTTTGGAATCATCAAAAAGGGGGAAATTGTTGGGATATGTTTAGTTTTGATGATTTTCCAAAACCACTTGTAATAGGTTTGAAAGCAGTCAGGATTGTATCTTTAGTTTCAGGTCAGGCTAGGTTATTTCTCAGAAGAATGGGCTGTCAGTTGAGGGAACACTCAGTTGAGGGGGAACTCAGCAAGGGGGAACTCTGCAACTCAGCCTGAGGATATCAAGATAACACTCAGAAGAACTGACTGAAGCCATGGTGTAACCTGAATCAGAAGAGAAGCCTGAAGGATGTCCCACTGATTGTAAACCAGGCTGATCTAAGTTAAGTCAGGTGGACCACTCAGTAAAGAGCATGATCAGGAGGATCAGTGCTGCACCAAGTAGGCCCTGAAGGTGTCAGGCTACTGTGGTTAGGGAAGTTTATCATTCAACCTTATGACAAACTTCTTGGAGTGATCTTCAAACAGTCTCTGAAGGACAACTACACTGAAGACATTCAGTCCACTGAAGATCATCAGTCGGTGAAGGAGGAAGCTACCTAAAGTCAATGGGTCTTGGTCAACCCACTGAGTCAAAGATCCGTGAATCCAGGCCACGTGGACCAATCAGCACGAGGCAGCAACTCTGACACTGACAAAGGCCTCATTCAAAGAAAAGTGGTTGAAACCATTGATTGTATGGATTCAAATGTAATTTCATCCAACGGTTACATTTGAATTCACATTATAAATACAAGCTCATAGCTTCGGTTTAAGTGTTTGAAGTAAGAAAATAAACACCTACAAGCTGTGAGGGTGTGTTAGTTGTTAGGGAGTCATAAGGAAGTGTTACACACCCACGACACTGACCTTTAGGGTTATCACTTATATTCATTGAGTGTCAAGCTTGTAACTCTTAGCTTAGAGAGGTTTTCCCAATCTTAGCTTGAGGCTAACACATTGTAAGGGAAAACCTCACCTAGTTGGAGAAAACCAAACCAAACTAAACCCTTTCAAAAGAATGTTAGGCTTGTAGTGAGGTGAGGAGAGGCAGCCCAGGGAGTGGCGTGAGTCCAGTTGTAAGTGCACCTTGGCACGTTAAAAACAAGAATCCCAGTTAGTGGATTTCCTATTAAATCAGGTCGTGGATGTAAGAGCTTGAGTCTCTGAACCATGTTAAACTGAGCGTTCATTTTATTAAAGTATTTACTAAAGTGTTGTGAAAATCTGCTCACTGAGAGCATTGTTAAATAAGGAAACTTTGGTTAAATATTCAGGTCAGGGAGAATCCTTCTCACTGACAAGTTCAGGCAACGCACTCGAGAGTTCAGTATCTCGAGTCACTGCCTTGCTTAGAGCATGAGCCTCCAAGCCTCACACTGACTTGGTAGCTCAGCCTCTAAGCAGAGCAGTGACTTGAAGTGTAACCTCTCGAGTCACTGTGTTGCTAAGAGCATGAGCCTTCCAGTCTTCTCACTGACTGGGTAGCTCAGCCTCTTAGCAATGCAGTGACTTGAGAACTCTTCACTCTTGCTGAACTCCCTGAGTAAAAGGTTTTTAAAAAAATTGCTCCTAAATTCCCATTTTGGTATTCGAAACGGGACCATCAATTTGCTTTCAGTATTCCAATTTTGTGACAGGGGATACTCAGTTAAGTTTTCTAGTGATTCATGCACTGTCTTTTCTTCTGATTATAATGATATTTTGCTTATAGGCTTGAGGAAGGGTAACATCTATCTTGCTGATTTTAGTAGTTGCCCAAGAAATGCTTGCCTGGTTGCTAAAGGATCTGCAGAAGATAGCTGGTTATGGCACAAGAGATTGAGCCACCTTAACTTCAAAACACTGAATAAGATTGCCAGAAAAGGTCTTATTCGAGGTCTTCCTAATGAAGTGTTTAAGAAGGATCAGGTTTGTGGTTCATGCCAGAAGGGTAAACAACCCAAGACCTCCTTTAAGGATGTCCAGAGCACAACCACAACCAGAGTACTTCAACTACTTCACATGGACCTGTTTGGACCTGTTTCTCCTCTTAGTTTCAGTGGAAGGAAGTACACATTAGTGATAGTAGATGACTTTTCAAGATACACTTGGGTAGTGTTCTTGTTTAAGAAAAATGAAACTATCACTAAGCTGCCAGAATTCTTCAAGCAGATTCAGAATGAGCAGAACCAGAGCATAGTCAGGATCAGAAGTGACAAAGGAACAGAGTTTCTGAACTCACACATTGCAGAGTATTGCAAGGAACATGGAATTTTTCATGAGACATCTGCTGCCAGAACACCCCAATAAAATGGAGTAGCAGAAAGGAGGAATAGAACCCTAAAGGAAGCTGCAAGGACTCTTCTAGCAGAGTACAACACACCACAAAGGTTTTGGGCAGAAGCTATCAACACAACCTGTTATACCCAGAACAGATGCCTAATTACCCAGAGACATAGTAAGACTCCATATGAGGTATGGAAAGGTAAAACCCCATCTGTTTCATATTTTCATGTTTTTGGTTGCAAGTGTTTCATCCATGACAATGGGAAATCAAAATTAAAAACTTTTGATGCTAAAGTAGCAGATGGAATATTTTTAGGATATGCCACCACTAGTAAAGCATTCAGAGTTTTTAATAAGAATTCACTTTGTGTGGAGAAAACACCCCATGTTGTTTTTTATGAATCTGCTGTTGAGTGCAAGGTGGAATTAAAGTCTTCTGATGAGACACAGAATCAGACTACTCCCAGAGTAATCAAGGTCAATCCACATATTCTTGATTCAGACTCAGATTCAGATTCAGATGATGGCCCATCTTCTGGTTCTCTGAAGGAGAAGTCATCACAAGGAGCAGAACCAGAGGAGGTTGGAACTCCTGTAGGGGGAAGCTCTGCTGCAGTTGGTGATATTCACCAAGGTACTGCCGTGGATGGTCAATCAGTCAAGGTCACGGGAAGGAGGACCCTGGTTGACCACCCCAATGACCTGATAATTGGAGATCCAACTAAGGGTGTCCAGACTAGGAGAACTCTTAACTTAGCTGCCTTATTCAGTTGCTATGTGTCCTTGATTGAGCCCAAGAACATCAAGGAGGCACTGAAAGATTCAAATTGGATTGTTGCTATGCAAGAGGAGTTGAATCAATTCACCAGACAGGATGTTTGGGAGCTGGTAGACAGACCAAGACATCAAAAGGTGATAGGCACTAAGTGGGTTTTCAAGAATAAGAAAGATGAGAATGATGTCATTACTAGGAACAAGGCAAGGCTAGTGGCTCAGGGTTATTCTCAGTCTGAAGGAATAGACTATGATGAGACATTTGCTCCTGTTGCCAGATTAGAAGCCATTAGATTGTTCTTAGCATATGCTACTCACATGAAGTTCAAAGTATACCAGATGGATGTGAAATCTGCCTTTCTTAATGGGATTCTCATTGAGGAAGTGTATGTGGAACAACCTCCTGGTTTTGAACAAGGTGATAAGGTGTTTAAGCTTAAGAAAGCTCTGTATAGGCTGAAGCAGGCACCCAGAGCATGGTATGACACTCTTTCTCAATTTCTTCTGGGCAATGGTTTTACCAAAGGTAAGATTGATAGGACCTTGTTTAGGAAAGAAGAAGGAAAGGACATACTTCTGGTCCAAATATATGTTGATGACATTATATTTGGATCCCCTAACAAGAAGCTGTATGAGAAGTTTGGTGAACTCATGCAGAGCCAGTTTGAGATGTCTATGATGAGTGAAATGAATTATTTCTTAGGTCTGCAGGTAAAGCAAACAGAGAAGGGAATTTTCATCAATCAGGCTAAGTACATTAGAAACATGTTAGAGAAATTTGGAATAGGATCTAGCAAAGCAGCCAAGATCCCTATGATGACAAATTTCAACATGGATCCAAATGAGTCTGGAGAAAGTGTAGACCAGACTCAGTACAGAGCACTTATTGGTTCTCTTCTGTACTTGACTGCAAGCAGACCAGATATAACCTTTTCAGTTGCTGTGTGTGCCAGATTTCAAGCTAATCCTAAGAAAAGTCATTTGGAAGCAGCTAGGAAGATATTGAAGTATCTTAAAGGGACAGTAAACTTGGGGTTATGGTATCCTGCAGATGACAATTTAGAGTTAAGTGGTTATTCGGATTCAGACTATGGTGGGTGCAGAATAGATAGGAAGTCTACCAGTGGAACATGCCAATTTTTAGGAAATAAATTGGTATCTTGGTTTTCTAAGAAGCAGACTTCAGTTGCTACGTCAACAACAGAAGCAGAGTATATGGCCGCAGGCAGCTGTTGTTCACAACTACTCTGGATTAGTCAACAGTTAAGGGACTACCAGATTAGAGCTAAGGATATTCCAATCTTCTGTGATAGTAATAGTGCAATAGCAATCACCCAGAATCCAGTTCTTCACACCAGATGCAAACATGTTGATATAAGGCATCACTTTATCAGAGATCATGTTGAGAAGAGAGATATAAGGATGGAAAAGATTGCAACAGAGAAGCAGAGAGCAGATATTTTGACTAAGCCTTTGGCTGAAACCAGATTCAAAGAGTTAGCTTTTGAGTTAGGACTTTTGGATCCAGAGACAGATTTGGTCTAGGGGGAACATCAGAGAAGTATCCTTTATTTCATTTTGTTATATAATTTTTATGTATTCAGACTAACATGCCTACAGGTTAGATATACCAGGAAAGTTACATCTCCAGATGAGGTGTGTGCCAGGTGAGGTACATACCAGATGAGGTGTATGCCAGGTGAGGTGCATCCCAGATGAGGTGCAGAAATTGATTCCAGAACCAGATGAGGTTCTATCAGATGAGATGTAACACCAGACTAACCGTGGTATCATCTGGTTACAATATCAGGTGACATGTATGTATTTACTTCTCTATCCTCTGATCATTGGGATACACTTTCAAAATTAGTAAATACACTCAAAATGTTTCATCTTCAGGGTGTATTTAAGACTAGGGTAGAGTCAGAAATGGTGGTGGACTTCTATTCCACCAAGAATCCGGCGGCGCTAGAGATTTTGGAATTGTTGAGGAAATCTGGAGTGGAGGAATTGATCTCCAAGGTTCCCAAGGACTTGCGCACTTTGGATGGGTACGCTGCCCAATTTTTGGTCAGGATGAAGATCCACGATGACCACATCTCCTCCAAGCTTGACAAGGAGGATGTCGTCTTCTCGGAGCACGACTTTTGCAGACTTTTTAGGAATCTTTCTTCAGAAGGTGTGGACCCTTTGAAGTACAAAGAAGGAGAAGCATTGGAGTCGTTCAAGTTATTTGCCAGAATTTGACGAAGGGCTTTTTGGATAAGCACTTGAGGCAAAGGTACAAGGTTTTATTTGACATTGTTGTCAAAGTTTTGATGTGTGAGAGTCATAGCACAGATGCCATCTTCACTGGCAGGCTCTGTGTTATGAGGGCTATTTTGGATGGTGGCCAATGCAATTGGGTCGAGTTCTTCTGGGGAGTATTGAGGAAGAACAAATTGAAAGTACAGAAGGAGGAGTGTCCCAGCTTGCCAGGAGAGCAGCAGTACTTCTTCAGTGCCAACGTGTCTCTTGGCACAAAGCTTACTCTGATCTTGGACTCCATCTTCCCAGAGAAGCAGTGGAAGGAGTCATGGTGCAAGGGCTTTCACAAGTCCAAGATTCTCTTCTCCAAGGATGGTCCTCTCCATGGCCATCCTGACTCTGATGGAGAAGCAGCCATACCTGCCCTCCCCCCCCCCCCCTCTACAAGCAGTGCCTTCACCTGCTAAGGGGCAGAAGCAGCAGAAGAGCAAGAAAAAGGCTGCTGAGGCTACTGGTTCTACAACCATAGCCTTCTCTGGTTCCTCTTAGGAGGACTATATTCCCCTTCAAGATGTTTTAAAGAAGAAGGGTGATGGTGAAAAAGTGATTAGGCGTGAAATTGTTATGTTTTGGTGCCCGATTTGCCCATGTTTTGAGTGTTTTTGGTGAGTATTTGGAGTCAATTGAGTATCATTTTTTTATAAACTGATGAGTTTGTCTCTTTGATGCTCATAGATGGATAGAGGGCGAAAAGAGGAGTTTGTAGGACTTTGAATCGGCCAAAATGGACTCTCGGTTGAGAAGTTATGAAGGTTTTACGAACATGTGTACAGCTAGCGGTCGAGCGCCACCGCTCGACCGGAAGAACCACTCGACCACCATAGCTCGAGCGCTAGCGCTCGGCCTGCACCATAGCTCGAGCGTTTTTTAGTGTTTTTGGCCCAAAATCGCCCAAATTCGTCCCAAAGCCTATATATACCCCTTCCAAGCATATTTTCACATAACAAGACATATCTACACATATTTACACTCATTTTTCGAAGGAGAAAGCTTGGGAAGGAGATTGGAAGAGTTTTACAAGTTGTAATCGAGGTTTTAGCTTACGAATTCACAGTTTAATTATTTCTTCCAACTTCTTAGATTAATTCTTTCTTTCTTTGTTCTTGGAGATTAAAAACCCTAGTTTTTCAGATTTATAGAGATTTCTTTAGAGACTTTAATTTGTTCTTTCATTTATGTTCTTGATTTCTTTCGTTAACTTAATTATGCATATGATTATTGTTCTTGTGATTGCTTTTATTATTCAAACCACCATGTTAGGCTAGAACCCTTGCATGCTTAGGGTAGGATGAACTCGTAGAAGTAGGATGTGGGTACGTAATTAGGGTTAATTCGTGACGTTTAGTTTTAATTCTCTTAATTAATGAATTCTTAAAATCAATCTTAACTTTGCCTTTGAATTTCATTCAAAAAGTGTTAGGGAGAGGACGGCCGTATCACTCTTTAACAACTAGTAGACTTAACGAGAGGGTTTAGAAAGGGTTAGTTAATCTACCAGTTTATCTATGGAGGACGACCGCATCACCATTAGTTAAATTAGGGTCTCATTAATTAAGCACAATCTATTAACTTGTTAGTGGATTAGTGAAGTCGATTGTTAGGATAAAGTATTAAGGTTTAAAATCTTGAGCTTTCATCTTGCATTCTTTTACTTAGGTTATTTCTTGCGCGTCACGGTTATTTTGATTATGTACCTGCTCCGTTAGTATACGTAGGGATTCCTATCTTGAGCATCACCATCTCTTATTTGAAAACACATCTTAAATTCTTAGTTTAATTTTCTGTTTGCATTCGTAGGATAGTTTAGTTTATTTTAATTAATTTTTCCAAAAAATTCCAAAAACATACACTCACATTAGCTACGACGCGTAGATCTTCAGGGATCTATTCACATAAACTTCATCCCTTGGGTTCGATACTACTTGGTCATTATACTTACTCATACTACAGTGAACCCGTACTCTTGCGGGGAAGCTACTAGTAGAAAGCTAGTATATTCGATTCAAGTCAATGGCATTGACTTGAAGCAAAAATACTAACTTCTACTAGTCGCTCACCCGCAAGCGAACGGGTTCACTGTAGTAAGAGTAAGTATAACGGCCAAGTATATCGAACCCACGAGATGGGGTGTATGCGAACAGATCCCTGAAGATCTACACGTCGTAGCTAATATGAGTGTAATGTTTTTTTGGTTTTTTTAAAGATTAATTAAAACTAAACTAAACTAATTAAACTAAAGAATTAAAGAAGCGAACTAACTAAGGGTTGTTTTCTAATGAGAGATGGTGATGCTTAGGATAAGAATCCCTACGTATACTAATGGAGCAGGTACATAATCAAAATAACTGTGACGCGCAAGAAATAACCTAAGTAAAAGAATGCAAGGTGAAAGCTCAAGATTCTAAACCCTAATACTTTACCCTAACACTCGACTTCACTAATCTACGAACAAGTTAATAGATAATGCTTAATTAATGAGACCCTAATTTAACTAAGGTGATGCGGTCGTCCTCCTTCGCTAAACTGGTAGATGAATTAACCCTTCCTAAACCCTCTAGTAAAGTCTACTCGTTGTTAAAGAGTGATACAGTCGTCCTCTCTCTAACACCTTTCGAACGAAATTCAAAAGTAAGTCTAGATTAATTTTAAGAATTCATTAACCAAGAGAATTAAAACCTAACGTCACAAGTTACCCTAATTACGTACCCACAACCTATTTCTACGAGTTCATCCTACCCCAAGCATGCAAGGGTTTTAGCTAGACATAGGTTTAACGTAAATAAGAGCAATTAAATAAGTAACGAACATAAACATGATAATCAAGATGAAGAAGAGATCAAACATAAACTAGGGTTTTCCGAAATAAAAGAAGAACTGGAATTAACTCAATAAAAGAAGTCTCAACGTGCTCAAGAACGATTGATAAAGAAACGAAACTAAAAAGTAAGATCGTAATTCGAATTTGTAATGAAAACCTCAAAAACGTAATCGTAAACTTACTTCTCTTCTTCCTCTAAAAAAAACGAACTCTAAAACTCTAAAAATCTCTCGTCAAGTGTGTTATCCGTGTGGTCTCCGTGTGGTATCTCCAAAAAATATGCTTGAGACGAATATATATATGCACGGGCCGAATCGTGAACTCGTAGGCCGAAAAACGCATTTGAAAACGCGAAAGTTGAAGGCACTCGAGTAGGCCTGCTCGAGCGGTCGCGCTCGAGCATGGAGCTCGAATGGAACAAGTGCTCGAGTGCTCGCGCTCGAGCTGCTCGAATGGTGGAATTCTTCTGTACAATTTTGGGCGCTCGAGCTGCTCGAATGCTCAAACTTTTCTGTATGTTTTGGGCGCTCGAGCAACGTGCTCGAGCGCTAGTGCTCGAGTGCTTTACTCGAATGCTCCCAAATCTTCACCAAGTAGCACTTTTCTTCTTCAACACTAACACCAATCGTGTTTCTTCGATATCATCTCATCCGGGCATCCGTTTGAGACGATTCAAAGTCCTACGAACTCCGTTCTTCGCCCTCGATTCACCTACGAGCATCAAAGAGACAAATTCATCAATGTAGAAAAATAATGCTCAATTGACTCCAAATACTCGACAAAATCGGCCAAAATTAGGGTATTTCAAGTGACAAATCATGACAATTTCACGCCTATTCAACCCCCCCAAACTTACCATGTTGCTTGTCCTCAAGCAACGAAATAACAAGTCAAGTGAAATGTTAGGATAAAAATTTGTTAGTTTTGATGAGTTAAAACAAACCAGAAGATGTAATAGGACCATCTGGACCCGTTAGCCAGATGATGATCTAGATTAGGACTTAGTCTAGGGGGAACTGCCAGACCAGAAGACCTCACCAGAAGAGTCACCAGAAGACCCCACCAGAGGACTTCACCAGAGGACTCCACCAGAGGACTTCAGCAGAAGAGATCAGACCAGAGGCAGAGGACCTTCCCCAGACCAGACGAGTCCGGACCAGACGAGTCTGGTGGAACAAAAGATGCTCAGTTTGATCCCCTTATCCTACTGAGTATTCTGGTTGTTCACCAGATATGGACCAGAAGACACCGAGGTTGCCTGGTGTCTGGTCCTGCCTTCTCTGGAGAGAATCAGAGTTAGGCAATTGGAAGCATTGACCGTTGGTGATTCTAATCAAGTCAAACAAGATTGGATTGAGAAGATATGAAGACAATCAATCAAGATCTCACCAACCCAATCTATCAATTAGGGAATTGATTGATTGAAGCTTCCATATATAGAGGATCTGATTGGATTAGCCTCCCAACGGCTATGTCCCTAATCCCCTCTATATATACTTGAGTGCAGATCAAGAAAAAGCTCTAGAATTATTCACGCGCATATAGCCACACTAAGCTTTTGATCACTACGCATATTGCACTCACACTTAGTACTTAATTACTTATCTACTCGTAAGGAGTTTATACACTCAACCTGTTCATCTTGTTAAGATAAGGTTGGAGTGAGTATCTTTAGATCGAAGTTAGATCTAAAGAGTTTGTAAGAAGGTGTTGGTACTTCAGAAATTCCAGTGAGTAAGTTTGTGAGTTGGTTGTTAGTGAGACCCCTTGGTGATAAGGGAGAGTGGACGTAGGATATTTATCCGAACCACTATATATCTTGTGTCTTTTATCGCTTTACTTTAATTATTGTTAATTGCTCTTTTATAAAAGATTTTGGAAAGACATTTAAACATAAGCTTCCGCAATTAATCTATCAAGTGGGACCAACAAGTGGTATCAGAGCAGTGTGTCCACGACCACTGCTTTGAAAAGCTTTTGGTGGTCACCGGGCAGATCCATTGCTCTTTAGTGCTTTTATTCAAGTTCTTGTTATTTCCCTAAATTTCTTATCAATATGTCTTCGAAATCTTCTTATAAGAGTCGCAAACTGCCAGAATTCTCGTTCGAGGATTATAGCCACTGGAGCTTCATGATGAGTAATCATCTTGGAGCTATTCATCACCGCATGTTAGATGTGGTTGAAAGTGGCCCCATTAAATTTTATTGGACTCCTATTGATAGTGGCAGGTCTGAGTCCAGAGAAGAAACTAGCGACGCTGCAGAGGATAGAATTCCCAGACAACGAATCCTCAAAAAGAAAGACGAACTTGACAACGATGAGAGAAAGCTACATAACCTGGACCAGGTGGCGAGGACTGAGATTATCAACACTCTTACTAAAGAAGTTATTGAAAAGGTCAGGACGTGCACCACTGCAAAAGAGATGTGGGACAAGTTAGCTCTGCTCTGTGAAGGAACAGAGAAGATTAAAGATAACAAGCTCCAAGCTGTTCAACACTCTTTTGACACATTTAAGATGAAACCAGACGAGACCATTGACCAGCTGGACATGCGTCTCACGAATCTCTTGAACAAGGCTAGTGCCTTAGGTAAGACCTATTCTGAAAAAGAGATTAATAGTAAAATATTACGTTCACTAACAAGCAGGTGGAGAATTAAAGTCACTGTGATCAAGGACAACAAGGATCTCAACACTCTGGATCACCATCTTCTGTTGTCTGATCTCAAGGCTTACGAATATGATCTTCAAGAGGAGGATCAAACAGAAGAGGTTTCCTCTTCTGGCCAGAAAGGAGTTGCATTCTCTTCAACTCTCAAATCTGATGCCATGCCAAAGGAGTCTACTGCAGATGACTTGAGCCTCAAGGAGCAGGTAGCACTTCTAACTCATAAATTAGACAAAATGAGTTCAAAATATGGCAGGTACAAGAGGCATTGGAAGGAGTCTACCAGAAACAGGAAGAGTTCTTTCAAGCCTGCAGAGAAGGAGAAGACATCTGGAGACTCAAGGGAGACCAGATTCAGAACTCCAGAGAGGAGGAGAGATGACAACCCTGGCAGCTCTGGGAGATCAGATCATCAGAGGAGGGATGGTAGCTCTGGCAGACCTGACTACCAGAGGAGAGAAAGTAGCCCTGCCAGATCAGACTACAACCAGAGGAGGAGAGAGCCAAGTCCTAGTCCCAGAGGAGACAATGCCTGCTACACATGCAACAAGACTGGTCACTACAGTTATGATTGTCCTCAGCTTACTCCTAGGGAAAGAGAAGAGAAAAGAATCAAGAGAGATAGGAGATATGCAGATAAGAGAGCACTGCTGGCAGAAGCAGAAGAGGAGGATACTAGTTCCAGTTCTTCTTCTTCTGACTTTGGATCAGATGATGATGTGTGTCTCATGGCAGACATCACTGAGGTAAATGAAACTACTCTTGTTTTATCTAATTCCAAATGTACTGAATCCTCTAATTCATCTGGTAACTCCAGAGAGTCTGATATGCAACAAATGCTATCAGATCTCCAAAATTGTGTCCAACTCTGTCAAAAACTTGAGAAAGAGAATGGTAGGCTCAGAGCTGAAGTTCAATCTCTCTCTCATGAGCACAAATCCACCAGAGAACTCATGAAAGATCATTCCAAAGAAGTCTCTGAACTTCAGGATAAGATCACAGAAAGAGATACTCTGGTAGATCAACTCATGAAAGAAAGGAATTCTCAAGAGGATGAGATCACTGAACTCAGAGCCAAATACCAAACTCTTATCAAGGGAAAACAAGTTGTCCACAACATAGAGGAGATACCTATGCCCAGAGAAGCTCCTAAGATACCATTTGTTGTATCTATCATATCAGAGTCTTCTCAGCGCATTTGTGATAAGAGTGGTTTAGGATATTCTGGAATTACCACTAAGACTCACAAGTACTTTTATAACAAAGACAAGTCTGTAAGAGCTGGTAAAGTGGTAGAAATCTGGAATGATAAAGACTTAACTGGTAATGGTTACAAGGTGGTTCACAATCCTGATTGGAAAAGGAATCACTCTGTTAATCACTTAACTAATGGTCCAGAAGAGTTGACTACTCTGGAAGAGAAGATGCTAGAGAATAAGTGTCAAAAAGGGGAACCATTAAAGATTAATGGTTCTGTGAACAATGAGTCCCAAGGAGTAGGAATTACTCAAATTGGAGGACCCCAGAGAAATCCTCAAAGGGAACCTAAACAGATTAGGGGACCTCAAAGGAAACACTCAAAAAGGGGGAATACCAATCAGAGTAATAACTACCAGAGAAGAAACAATGTTCAACAGAACCAGGTACCCCAGAGACAATTTTCTCAGAAGAATCAATTCCAGAATAGGTATACTCAAAGGAACTATAATCACCAGAACAGGTCTAATTATCAGAACCAGAGGAGGTCTTCCAGACCCATCTATAGAAAACCAACTGATCTGGGAAGTTATGACACCAGAGATGGTTCTTCTAGGATGTATCCTTATAACCAGACCTTTAAGACCATGTCTTTGAGGCAGGCCATTCCAAAGGCCAGATTTGAGAAAAGGTACACCAGACCTGTTTATAGGAAAGGTGTCCTTATCAGACCAGTAGCTCAATATGTCATAGTAAGAGGACATGTACTGGTAGATAGATTTGGAAGGAAGATAAGATCTCCTCATCCATCAAGAGATGATCTTTATCTATGGATTCCTACAAAACCTGCAACTAACCAATCAGGACCCAGCACTAGTAGGGGACCTAATTGATCTCTCTGCAGGTAGATAAGAGTCCATTGGAGAAAGGATTTTCAAGCAACCATGTCTGGTACATTGATAGTGGATGTTCCAAGCACATGACATTCCAGAAGGATAATCTCCAAGATTTCAAGCCATTAAATGGACCAAGAGTGATGTTTGGTGACAACAACTATGGAGTCACCAGAGGAGTTGGAAAGTTGACATTCAATGGAGTATCTGTAGATGAAGTCTACTACGTAGAAGGACTCAAGCATAATCTGCTTTCAGTATCCCAATTCTGTGACAAGGGATACTCAGTGAAGTTTTCTAGTGATTCATGCACTGTTTTCTCTTCTGATTATAATGATATCTTGCTAATAGGCTTGAGGAAGGGTAACATTTATCTTGTAGATTTTAGCAGTTGCCCAAGGAATGCTTGCCTGGTTGCTAAATGATCTGCAGAGAACAGCTGGATTTGGCACAAGAGATTGTGTCATCTTAACTTCAAAACATTGAACAAGATTGCCAGAAAAGGTCTCATTCGAGGTCTTCCTAATGAAGTGTTTAAGAAGGATCAGGTTTGTGGTTCATGCCAGAAGGGTAAACAACCCAAGACTTCCTTTAAGGATGTCCAGAGCACAACCACAACCAGAGTACTTCAACTACTTCACATGGACCTGTTTGGACCTGTTTCTCCTCTTAGTTTCAGTGGAAGGAAGTACACCTTAGTAATAGTAGATGACTTTTCAAGATACACTTGGGTAGTGTTCTTGTTTAAGAAAAATGAAACTATAACTAAGCTGCCAGAGTTCTTCAAGCAGATTCAGAATGAGCAGAACCAGAGCATAGTCAGGATCAGAAGTGACAAAGGAACAGAGTTTTTGAATTCACATATTGCAGATTATTGCAAGGATCATGGGATTTTTCATGAGACATCTGCTGCCAGAACACCTCAACAAAATGGAGTTGCAGAAAGGAGGAATAGGACTCTCAAAGAAGCTGCAAGAACACTTCTGGCAGAGTACAGCACTCCACAGAGATTCTGGGCAGAGGCCATCAATACAGCTTGTTAAACTCAGAACAGGTGCCTGATTGCCCAGAGACACAATAAGACCCCATATGAGGTATGGAAAGGTACTGTTTCATATTTTCATGTTTTTTGATGTAAGTGTTTCATCCATGACAATGGGAAATCTAAATTAAGAACCTTTGATGCTAAAGTGGCTGATGGAATATTTTTGGGATATTCCAGCACCAGTAAAGCTTTTAGAGTTTTTAATAAGAATTCACTTTGTGTGGAGGAAACACCTCATGTTGTCTTTGATGAATCTACTTTTGAGTACAAGGTGGATCCTAAGTCTCCTGATGAGACCCAAAATCAGACTATACCCAGAGTTATCAAGGTCAATCCACCTATTCTTGATTCAGATTCAGATTCAGATGATGACCCATCTCCTGGTTCTCTGAAGCAGCAGCCTTCACAAGGAGCAGAACCAGAAGAGGTTGGAACTCCTGTAGGGGGAAGCTCTTCTGCAGGTGGTGATAATCACCAAGGTACTGCAGAAGATGATCAACCAGGCAAGACCACGGGAAGGAGGACCCTGGTTGATCACCCCAATGACCTGATCTTAGGAGATCCAACTAAGGGTGTCCAGACTAGGAGAACTATTAACTTAGCTGCCTTATTCAGTTGCTATGTGTCCTTGATTGAGCCCAAGAACATCAAGGAGGCACTGAAAGATTCAAATTGGATTGTGGCTATGCAGGAGGAATTGAATCAATTCACCAGACAGGATGTTTGGGAGCTGGTAGACAGACCAAGACATCAAAAGGTGATAGGCACTAAGTGGGTTTTCAAAAATAAGAAAGATGAGAATGATGTCATTACTAGGAACAAGGCAACGCTAGTGGCCCAGGGCTATTCTCAGTCTGAAGGAATAGACTATGATGAGACTTTTGCTCCTGTTGCCAGACTAGAAGCCATCAGATTGTTCTTAGCATATGCTGCTCACATGAAGTTCAAAGTATACCAGATGGATGTGAAATCTGCCTTTCTTAATGGGATTCTCATTGAGGAAGTGTATGTTGAACAACCTCCTGGTTTTGAACAAGGTGACAAGGTGTTTAAGCTTAAGAAAGCTCTTTATGGGCTGAAGCAGGCACCCAGAGCATGGTATGACACTCTATCTCAATTTCTTCTGGACAATGGTTTTACTAAAGGTAAAATTGATAGGACCTTGTTTAGGAAAGAAGAAGGAAAGGACATCCTTCTGGTCCAAATATATGTTGATGACATCATATTTGGATCCCCTAACAAGAAGCTGTGTGAGAAGTTTGGTGAGCTCATGCAGGGACAGTTTGAGATGTCCATGATGGGAGAATTGAATTACTTTTTGGGTTTGCAGGTTAAGCAATCAGAGAAGGGAATTTTTATTAATCAAGCTAAGTACACCAGAAACATGTTAGAGAAATTTGGAATAGGATCTAGCAGAGCAGCCAAGATTCCTATGATGACAAATTTCAACATGGATCCAGATGAGTCTGGAGAGAGTGTGGACCAGACTCAGTACAGAGCACTTATTGGTTCTCTTTTGTATCTGACTGCAAGCAGACCAGATATTACTTTTGCTGTAGGAGTTTGTGCCAGATTTCAAGCTAACCCCAAGAAGAGTCACTTGGAAGCAGCTAAGAAAATATTGAAATATCTCAAGGGAACTGTGAATTTAGGATTATGGTATCCTGCAGATGACAATTTAGAATTAAGTGGTTATTCAGATTCAGACTATGGTGGGTGCAGAATAGATAGGAAATCTACAAGTGGTACATGCCAATTTTTAGGGAATAAATTGGTATCCTGGTTTTCTAAGAAGCAGACTTCAGTTGCTACATCAACAACAGAAGCAGAGTACATGGCTGCAGGGAGTTGTTGTTCTCAACTTCTTTGGATTAGTCAACAGCTTAGGGACTACCAGATTAGAGCTAAGGATATTCCTATTTTCTGTGATAGTAATAGTGTCATTGCAATCACCCAGAATCCAGTTCTTCATACCAGATGCAAACATGTTGATATAAGGCATCATTTTATCAGAGATCATGTTGAGAAGGGAGATATAAGGATGGAAAAGATTGCAACAGAGAGGCAGAGAGCAGATATTCTAACCAAGCCTTTGGCTGAGACCAGATTCAGAGAGTTAGCTTTTGAGTTAGGATTGTTGGATCCAGAGACAGATTTGATTTAGGGGGAACATCAGAGAAGTATCCTTACTTTATTAATTTTCTTCATAAATTTTCTTTATGCTAACATACCTGCAGATTAGATATATCAGAGAGGGTATACTTCCAGATGAGGTATACACCAGGTGACACTAATCCCAGATGAGGTGCTGAGTCAGAGATATGTCCAAAGTCTTTATTGACCAGGACCAGATAAGTTCCATCAGAGGAGAAGTATCACCAGACTAGTTGTGGTATCATCTGGTTACAATATCAGGTGAGAGGTATGTCTTTTCTACTCTGGCCTCTGATCATTGGGATACACTTTTCAAATTAGTAAGTACACTCAAAACCTTTCAACTTCGGAGTGTATTTAAGACTAGGGTATAGGGCCTAGGCAATCATTTCGCTTTTTCTCTTGACTGCCACAAAACCCCTTTATGCCCAGTCCCAATGACTATGCCAACGCACCAGATTAAATCTGTATTTCGCCTTTCATCATGGCCATCGGATTTAATCACTGTGCAAAATGTCAATCAATTCTAAAATTGATTTTGTTTCCTAAATTGAATTTGAAGCAACACGCGTTCACTCCATTTAATTTTCAAGCCACGCGTACTACTCTATTTAAATCAATTTTGTTTTCAATCTGTCCTTTCACGTTTCCATACTATTCGAACCCTAATCTCTCTCTACGAAGCATTTTCTCTCTCTCTCTCTCTCTCTCTCACAGTTATGGCACCCAAATGCAATTTCGATCCAGACTATGTCTGCAAGAAACTCAAGTCAGAAATGGTGGTGGACTTCTATTCCACTAAGAATCCGGCCGCTTTGGAGATTTTGGAACTTCTCCGACGTTCTGGGCTGGAGGAGTTGATCTCAAAGGTTCCCAAGGATCTGCGTACCTTGGATGGATATGCTGCACAGTTTCTTATCCGGATGAAGATCCACGAAGACTATATTTTTTTTCCAAGATTGATTCAGAGGATCTTGTTTTCTCTAAGGCAGACTTTTGTGGTCTTTTTGGTAACCTTTCTGCGGAAGGTGTGGACCCACTGAAGTACAGAGAAGGAGAGGCGTTGGAATCATTCAAGATGTTTGCCAGAAATTCATGCCAGAATATTACCAAGGGTTTCTTGGACAAGCATCTTAGGCAGAAGTATAAGGTGCTATTTGACATTGTGGTGAAGATTCTCATGTGTGAGAGCCATAGCACAGATGCCATCTTCGTTGGCAGGCTCTGTGTTATGAGGGCAATTCTGGATGGTGTTCAATGTAACTGGGCTGAGTTCTTCTGGGGGGTGCTGAGGAAGAACAAGGTGAAAATACAGAAGGAAGAATGCCCCCAGTTACCAGGAGAGCAACAATTTGTGTTCAATGCTAATGTTTCATTGGGCACAAAACTCACCCTAATTCTGGATTCGATTCTTCCAGAGAAGAAATGGAGACAATCCTGGTGTAAGGGCTTTCATAAGTCCAAGATTATGTTCTCCAAGGATGGTCCTCTCCATGGCCATCCTGATTCTGATGGTGAGCAAGCCATCCCTGCTCCTCCCCTTCAAGCCATTCCCTCACCTGCTAAGGGGCAGAAGCAGCAGCAGCAGCAGAAGACACAGAAGAAAGCTGCTGCAGCAACTGGTTCTTCAGCCGTTGCCTTTTCTGGTTCCTCAGAGGAGGACCAGATCCCTCTTCTTGATGTACTGAAGAAGAAGAGTGAGGTTGCCAAGAAGGCAGGAGCTTCAAAAAGGAAGAGGCCAGAGGAGGCCAAGAAGAAATCTGCCAAGATGCCAAGGACTAGCAGAGGAGCTCCCAAGAAAACCCTTCTGGTGGATGAGCCATCAGAAGAGGAAGAGGAAGAAGATGAAGTGCCTCTTGTGAGGAAATCCAAGGCCAAGAGAGCCCTTCTTCAAGATTCAGACTCTGGATCTGATCTTGGAGAGGCCTTGGAGAAGGCCATTGAGGATGCCACCCAGATGATGGAGGATGCTCCAGAGCCTGTTATGCCTGCTGGTGTTGACCCAGCAGAGGTAAACCCTTCCTTTCCCTCTTCCTCCCCCATAAATCTTGTTTCCCCTTCTACCTCTCCCCCAGATAACATTCCCCAAACCCCATCTGCCTCTGGTAACCCCATTCTACCACCAGAGCAGACTATTCCAGATACACCCGTCTATACTCCCTCTACCATTCCTACACAAACACCTTCTCCCCCAAATTTCCAAACACATATCCCCACTAACCCCTCTCCCCCACCTTCTGTATCAGAGGTACCCTCAACCTCCTCTGGTGCAGAAGTCCCCCCTTCAAACACTTCCACCTTCCAAATCCCTCCTACACATTCTGTACCAGATATTCCTTCCTCCTCTGGTGCAGAGCAACCAATCCCTACCACCTCTACTTCACAAAATCCAAACCCTCCCCAAACCCATACAGATCAGGACCCAACCATTTCTATGGCTCTGGGATTCGTTGGCCCTCCCCCCTCCCCAACCTGTTTAACCAGCGATGATAGTGAAGATGAGGAAGCTTCACTTGAGCCTGTTGACTTAGCCCCTTCCTCCTCTGCCTCTGGGCCCAAACCCTTCACTTTCTCATCTGCAGAAATGGGTCCCATTAGGCAGAGTATGAGTGTAAGTGCTCAGCTCTGGCTAAGAGAGCATTTTCCAGTTCTTCTGGAGCACTTACCACTTCTGGCAGAGCTTACTGATGCCAAGGTCTGGAGCAAGGCCAGACTTGAAGATGTGGAGGACCTGGTGCTATTGCTTGAGGAAATGGGTGCCTCCAACTTCACTGCTTGGGAGATTGAGCTGAAGCAGAAGATGAACATTCAGAACCCAGCAGAGCTGGAGACTCCTGGTGCAGCTAAAGTCTTGATTCGCACCCTGCTCATCCAAAGAGGAGTCATGCTCACTCCAGAGGGCCCCACTTACAAGTTTGGTCCTCACTTTGTCTTCCCTCCAGAGCTTTATTCAGACGAGGAGGACTTTGAGATGTCTCCTGCTGTGCTCCAGAAGATGAAGGCTTTCTTCAACGAGCAGATCATGCAGATAGGGCGCTTTTCAAAAGCAATCCAACATATGGCCCCTGCTATGATCGAGCATCAGATTAAGCAAGCGAGGAAAATCTTCTTGAAGCAGATCAAATCCTCTCTGGCAGAGGTTAAAGCTTCGTTCAAGGCTAATGGCTTGTTTGTCAAGCTAGATGTTATGCACAGCCAGAAGCAGCTCCAAGAGCATGTGATGGAGCAGATGAGGCCAGTTTCTGTACTCAAAGTGGAAATGGCCAGCCAGATGATTCAGACTGCTAGACTGAAGGACTCCCTCCAGGAGATGTTGGAGAAGCAAGAGAGACTTGTTGCAGAGTCTAAGGCTTACCTGGAGGAGGCCAAGCAGCTTCGTGATCTTCACTCTTCCTCCAACACTGCCTTGCCTGATCTCATAAGGCAGGTAGTGGAGCCCCTCCTTGATGAAGTTAAAAAGGGGGAAGAGAAGGCCAGAACTGATCTGGTGAAGACCACAAATGAGACTCTTTTTAGCCATGGAGCTCGTCTGGACCTGCTGGAGAACACTTTGGCCCAGGCTGAGTTGCAGAAGAAGAAGAAAGAAGAGTTGAAATCTCTATCTATGGCTAAACAGCTTGCTGCAGAAGAAGAGTCATCTGAAGCTGAGCAGGATCCTTCTATCATTCCTGGTCCTGCTAAGAGGAAGATTAGAAAAGTTAAGAAGAGTTTCCTTGAATCTGTTGTCGAAGAAGCAGAGAAGAGATACAAGGAAGAGACTCCAGAGGAGAGGCAAGCCAGAATCAGGAAGAACATAGATGAAGAGCAGAGGCTCAGATATGTTAGGAGACAGAACAAGAAGGCCAGAGAAGCTGGTATTCCTTCTGGTGCAGGTGGCTCAGGTCAGAAGAGGAAAGCTCCTGTGGAGGTTATGAACATCTTGCCACTAAGGACAGAAGGGTCTTTTGACTCTACTGTGCCTTATCCTCTGATTGAGAGATGGAGAGAAGCCAAGACCCTCTGGTTCATTCAGCATTATATCCAGAGGCCAGCACCAGAAGATGATGAGCTTATCAACAGAACCTTCCATTCTTGGATGCAAGCCTATGATGCAGACTTGTACAAGCGGCTGATGGATTCAACCATTGAGTTCAACCTGGAAGTGACTGCTCCTGAATTTACTTATCTTAACACTCCCATGATTGGGAACCAGGTGGATTGGGCAGAACTGAAGAAGCTTTACAAGACCAAGGTGTTGGTGAATTTCACCCCAACATCTTCTGCAGAGTTGAAGGCCGTCCAGGATAGGTTCCTTGACTGGTTTCTTGTCCCTAAAGAGAACAGAAGATATGCCTAGTATAGGACAATGAACTTCAATGTAATCTGTAATTATTTTGTCCTCTGATTATTAATGAAAAATACATATCTTTTCTGTTCTAAAGACAACTCCTTGTTGTCTTATTATTTGCCTGATGAGATCTATTCTAAGGTCTCATCCCTTTATTGCTTTCTTGCTTAGTTTTACTTTTGATCAGTTCTGGTAGTGTTTTAACTCCATCAAAAAGGGGGAAATTGTTAGGATAAAAATTTGTTAGTTTTGATGAGTTAAAACAAACCAGAAGATGTAATAGGACCATCTGGACCCGTTAGCCAGATGATGATCTAGATTAGGACTTAGTCTAGGGGGAACTGCCAGACCAGAAGACCTCACCAGAAGAGTCACCAGAAGACCCCACCAGAGGACTTCACCAGAGGACTCCACTAGAGGACTTCAGCAGAAGAGATCAGACCAGAGGCAGAGGACCTTCCCCAGACCAGACGAGTCCGGACCAGACGAGTCTGGTGGAACAAAAGATGCTCAGTTTGATCCCCTTATCCTACTGAGTATTCTGGTTGTTCACCAGATATGGACCAGAAGACACCGAGGTTGCCTGGTGTCTGGTCCTGCCTTCTCTGGAGAGAATCAGAGTTAGGCAATTGGAAGCATTGACCGTTGGTGATTCTAATCAAGTCAAACAAGATTGGATTGAGAAGATATGAAGACAATCAATCAAGATCTCACCAACCCAATCTATCAATTAGGGAATTGATTGATTGAAGCTTCCATATATAGAGGATCTGGTTGGATTAGCCTCCCAACGGCTATGTCCCTAATCCCCTCTATATATACTTGAGTGCAGATCAAGAAAAAGCTCTAGAATTGTTCACGCGCATATAGCCACACTAAGCTTTTGATCACTACGCATATTGCACTCACACTTAGTACTTAATTACTTATCTACTCGTAAGGAGTTTATACACTCAACCTGTTCATCTTGTTAAGATAAGGTTGGAGTGAGTATCTTTAGATCGAAGTTAGATCTAAAGAGTTTGTAAGAAGGTGCTGGTACTTCAGAAATTCCAGTGAGTAAGTTTGTGAGTTGGTTGTTAGTGAGACCCCTTGGTGATAAGGGAGAGTGGACGTAGGATATTTATCCGAACCACTATATATCTTGTGTCTTTTATCGCTTTACTTTAATTATTGTTAATTGCTCTTTTATAAAAGATTTTGGAAAGACATTTAAACATAAGCTTCCGCAATTAATCTATCAAGTGGGACCAACATGAAATTGTTAGGAATGAGTCACAAAATCAATCATGCAAGCAAATGAACTCGAGCTTCAAAGATCAATCACACGTATACTCACTCACTTTCCTTTCATCATACTCATGCAACAATAACAAGAAACACCAAGATCAAGCATGGATGTGCACTCAACGATGTGTTTCGCTCCCTCACAAGTGTATATCAATGATCAAGGGACTCACTCAAACAATCAATCACTCAAATTGGCAGCCATAGGCTTGTAAGTGCTCTTAACTTCGACCATACTCTAGAAATCAATGCCGAATCAAAAAGGACTTTCTCAAGGTTGTAATGTAGGCTCTTTGGACAGGTGGGATAACAATATGGTAAAGTGACTAAGGTGAATGGAGAATAGAAAATCAAACTTCGGTACTTCGAGATAAGGAACAGACTACTTCAAACATATTCAATCAACAAACTTTCAATTCCAATTCTCTCAACACTTCAATTTTTTTTTCTTTCTCACTTTTTCATTTTTTTTTCAATCACTTCATTTTTTCTCTTTGTCGCACAAACACATGAGCTCACTTTTTTTTTCTTTTGCTCATTCTCAATTTTTTTCTCTTTTTCCCACATCTCATAACTTCATCACACCTTCTTCTCATATTCACTCAACAAACAACCTTTTCCTTTTTCAACTCAATTCACTCCCTTCACATTCACACTTTCCTATTCTCCACTCAAATTGGGATAAAAAGGCTTAGGAATTGGAATAGTGTTCATATGTGCTAGCCAATGAAATAGGCTTAAGGGCTCAAAGGGGCTAACAAGGGATTAAATGTCATTGGTAAGGAAAATTTTGGCTAAGTGACTCAATAAAATCAAAGACGGCCTAAGATCCTATTCGGCATATCAAACTAGACACAATCAAGAAGCAAGAGCACACACAAGTTCTAGCATCCTCTAAGGTGACGATTCACTCACAAACGAAGAGATTCATTCATATATCAAAATCTCATAAGGCTCAAGTCTCTCGGCTTTCACATCCATGCTAGTCCTAGTGAGTTCTCTCTTATCGCACAAGCACTCAAAAAGAAAACATGTAAGCATACTAGTTCTCTCTCAAATCCACTCTAACTCAACTACTCACACAAAAGAGTCCCTAACTCAACCTCACAATTCTACTCTACTCATCAAGCATGCTCAAGAATAATAACTAATAAGTAGAAGGGGTCAATAAGCACAAAATACATCAGATAAGTCACTGAATTCAACAATCAAACACAACCCAAAATTCTGAATACAATTCATCACAAGCCCTCAATCAATTCAAATCACTCAAACAATTAAGCTCACACACGCAAAAAGAAGAAAAGGAAATAAAATAAAGGAAAAGAAAAACAAAAGAGCAGAAACTGGGGGAACTCCCCGTGACCCTCAAGCATCCGGAGGTGGTGGTGGGCGATAGCTCGGGTGGTCCGATCCTAAATGGGAGACAAAGAGTGCCTCCATCCATCTCCTCAAATCTGAAACCTCGGATCGAACCTCCTGAAATTCCCCTCGTACACTCATTGCTTCCGTGTACCACTGGTTTTGGGTGGTGCGAAGATCCGTGACTTCGGTTCGCAGGTCCCGAATGTCGGTCCTTATACCATCCCTCTCGCTCTGGGTCGGGTACCATGGCTTCGGAGTAGCTACATGATGTGGATCCATCTCCATCTCCATCTCGTGCGGGCCTTCACCCGCTGCTTCTTCCTCCTCAGTCGGTCCCGCTTCGTACTCTTGTTCCTCCTCTTCTTGCAAATCAGCAACTCCACTTGCTCCTGCTCCGCTCCTGCCGGCTCCACTGCTTCCTTCGCTCGATTTCTCTTCACCGGCCTTACCTCTCGAAGTCCTCGGCTGTCTTCTCAACTCCTACCTCCCCACTCTCATCTCCATCTTTCTTATGTTCTTTCCCCTCTATCTCAACATCTCCTTGGGGCGTCTTAGAATCAGCAGGCATCTGGGGACCATCATAGTTGGTTCCACTTCTAAGTTGGATAGCCTTACAATGCTCTTTAGGATTACCCTCAGGCATTGAAGGGTATTTGCCAGGCTCTCTATTCAATAACTTTGCAATCTGGCTCATCTGGAACTCTATAGAAGTGAACCTTCGGTTGTTCTCTTGCTGAATTCGATTCAGCTCTACATCTCTCTTCTGGAGGTCTTGATCACGCTGATCAACTTTCTTATGCAGATCTTTCACATCGTACTCCAAAGATGATAATCTCTTGCTAACTTCCTCCACCTTCTGAAGGATAGCTCTCAACATCTCCTCAGTTGAGGCACCGCCTTCTCCACCCGGAGGTTTAGAACCAGGATCAACACCTGGAGGAACTGTAATACCCATCTTCGGGCTAGCATATGAAAAATTATCGTTCTTCCTTCATTGGTTCTGAGGAAGCTGCTGGCCTCCTTGGTACCCTTGTGTGTTCCTCCATTGATTTTGAGGTGGCTGTGGACCTGGAGGTACAAATGGTTGGCCATAAAAAGGCATTCCTTGAAAATTTCCACCTTGTGGATACCCATTCTGATTGTAATAAGGACCTCTCATATAATTTACTACTTCTTGCTGAATTGTGGGCTTGTCCTCTTGCTCATTCTCTGCTGCATTCCCTCCAACCATATTCTTCCCCAACTCAAGGTTGTTAATCTTTTCCATCATGGCCATCAACAGCCTTCTCGTTCCTTCACCTTCCTCAACCTGATGAACTCTCTGGAAATCTGCGTCCACATTCCAAGCCCCGGCATTCGTGATAATGTTGTCCACGATCTCTCTACACCTCATTATTCCTTGATTCAGGAATGATCCACTAGCACAAGCGTCTAGATGGTCTTGCCCAGCCTTGTTGGCACCACTATAGAAAAATGCCATGACATCTCCCTCATTGTACCCGTGCTGCGGGCACTCTATCAACATGTTTGAGTATCTCTCACACGCTTGACGTAGGTCCTCTCCTTGCTTCTAGCGGAAGGAAGAGATCTCAATCCTTGCTTTGATCGTTCTAGATGGAGGGTAGAATCGCTCGAGGAACAGATGCTCGAGCTCGGCCCAAGTGGTAATACCTCCCCATGTGAGCGTATTATCGTACCACTCTTTAGCTATTCCCGTCAATGAGAATGGGAACAACCTAAGCCTCTTGGCATCTTCAGACATGCCATTGTAATTGAAAGTGGAGGCTATCATTAGAAAACTCCTCAGATGAGTATAAGGATTCTCCTTCCCGATCACCCCCTTAAACTGGTTCTCTATAAGTAGCTTTAGAATTCCTGGGGAAATCGAGAAGTTATTTGCCTCTACTAGAGGTAATACCACTCCATCATAGTACCGTTGTGGCTGCGCGGCAAACCTTCCTCGAATAGCCATATTCTGATCTGCATTCTGAGGAATGTGCTGAGGATTAGCAGCTGGTACAGGTACTTGTTGGGGTGGTGGTGGTTGATAAGCTGGTGGTTGGTTGTAAACAGGAGGTGGAGGATACGGATAAGGTGGGTATGGGTAAGGTGGGTAAGGTAAGTTATTTTGTGGTAAGTTAGGATATGGGTAAGCAGGGTTGTTCTGAGGATTTTGGATAATGTTATGAGCTGGATTGTTTAAGTTTTGAGTACCCGGGTTTTGGCTCTGGCTGTCCCATAATGGGACTTGATTCTGACTGGTATTGCCATCAGTGTCGTCAGCCCGGTTAAATGTCTGATTGAACTCATTCTCGACATCCTCCAACTCATTAGTAATGTCCATTGGCTCTTTTTCTCCGGCAGCGTTCATCCTTCTTAGAAAAGCTCGGTTTCTTCTTGCTATTGTTTCAGGATCCAACGGTAATCTCTCTTCGCTCGTATTACCTTGCGAGCGTGTTTTCATAAACCTGACACACTAGCAGAAGGATCAAAACGCAAATGCCGAATGAATAAAAATAAAATAAAACAGAAAATAAAGCACTCACTACTAACTACTAAGCTATCTACAAGTCCTATTCAAAAGACATACAACGCCATCCCCGGCAACGGCGCCATTGACTTGAAGCGAAAATACTAACTTCTACTAGTCGCTCACCCGCAAGCGAACGGGTTCACTGTAGTAAGAGTAAGTATAACGGCCAAGTATATCGAACCCACGAGATGGGGTGTATACGAACAGATCCCTGAAGATCTACGCGTCGTAGCTAATATGAGTGTAATGTTTTTTTTGTTTTTTGAAAGATTAATTAAAACTAAACTAAACTAATTAAACTAAAGAATTAAAGAAGCGAACTAACTAAGGGTTGTTTTCTAATGAGAGATGGTGATGCTTAGGATATGAATCCCTACGTATACTAACAGAGCAGGTACATAATCAAAATAATTGTGACGTGCAAGAAATAACCTAAGTAAAAGAATGCAAGGTGAAAGCTCAAGATTCTAAACCCTAATACTTTACCCTAACACTCGACTTCACTAATCTACGAACAAGTTAATAGATAGTGCTTAATTAATGAGACCCTAATTTAACTAATGTGATGCGGTCGTCCTCCTCCGCTAAACTGGTAGATGAATTAACCCTTCCTAAACCCTCTAGTTAAGTCTACTCGTTGTTAAAAAGTGATACGGTCGTCCTCTCTCTAACACCTTTCGAACGAAATTCAAAAGTAAGTCTAGATTAATTTTAAGAATTCATTAACCAAGAGAATTAAAACCTAACGTCACAAGTTACCCTAATTACGTACCCACAACCTACTTCTACGAGTTCATCCTACCCCAAGCATGCAAGGGTTTTAGCTAGACATAGGTTTAACGTAAATAAGAGCAATTAAATAAGTAACGAACATAAACATGATAATCAAGACGAAGAAGAGATCAAACATAAACTAGGGTTTTCCGAAATAAAAGAAGAACTGGAATTAACTCAATAAAAGAAGTCTCAACGTGCTCAAGAACGAAAGATAAAGAAACTAAACTAAAAAGTAAGATCGTAATTCAAATTCGTAATGAAAACCTCAAAACGTAATCGTAAACTTGCTTCTCTTTTTCCTCTAAAAAATGAACTCTAAAACTCTAAAAATCTCTCGTCAAGTGTGTTATCCGTGTGGTCTCCGTATGGTATCTCCAAAAAATATGCTTAAGACGAATATATATATGCACGGGCCGAATTGTGAACTCGTAGGCCGAAAAACGCCTTTGAAAACGCGAAAGTTGATGGTGCTCGAGCAAGCCTGCTCGAGCGCGCTCGAGCATGGAGCTCGAATGGAACAAGTGCTCGAGCGCTCGCGCTCGAGCTGCTCGAATGGTGGAATTCTTCTGTACAATTTTGGGCGCTCGAGCTGCTCGAATGCTCAAATTTTTCTGTATGTTTTGGGCGCTCGAGCAACGTGCTCGAGCGCTAGTGCTCGAGTGCTTTACTCGAATGCTCCCAGATCTTCACCAAGTAGCACTTTTCTTCTTCAACACTAACACCAATCGTATTTCTTTGATATTTTCTCATCCGGGCATCCGTTTGAGACGATTCAAAGTCCTACGAACTCCGTTCTTCGCCATCGATTCACCTACAAGCATCAAAGAGACAAATTCATCAATGTAGAGAAATAATGCTCAATTGACTCCAAATACTCGACAAAATCGGCCAAAATTAGGGTATTTCAAGTGACGAATCATGATAATTTCACGCCTAATCAAAAAGCTGCCAAGAAGGCTGGAGCAGCTAAGAGGAAGAGGCCAGATGATGCCAAGAAGGTCTCTGCTAAGAAGCCCAGGACCTCAAGAAGGGCTAAGAAGACACTTCTGGTGGATGAGCCATCAGAAGAGGAGGAAGAAGAAGAGGTTGAGCCTCTTAAGAAGAAGAAGTCTCAGGCTAGGAGAGCCATCTTTCAGGAGTCCAACTCTGGCTCTGACCTGGGAGATGCTTTGGAGCAGGCCATTGAGGAGGCCTCTCATCTGATGGAGGAAGCCACGGCTTCAGAGCAGGTAAACCTATCTAATCCCCCATCAATCCCATAAACCTTGTAACCCCCTCTACTTCTCCCCCAGAAACCCATACACATAACCCCTCTCCTGCTCCTGGTGCCCCCATTTCTTCAACAGGGGAAACCTTACCTGATACACCCCAATACACTCCCTCCACTATCCCTACACAAACTCCCTCTCCCCCCTCTTCACAAATCCCTCTCCCCACAAATCCTTCTTCCCCAGCCCCTGTATCAGAGGTGCCATCAACCTCTGGTGCAGAACAACCCATTTCACCCTCCGCTTCTCAAATTCCCATCCCAGCCTCTGTGCCAGAAGTTCCAACTATCTCTTCTGGTGCAGAGCAGCCCCTCTCCACACCCTCTACACAAATCCCTACCCCTCCTCAATCTCACACTGACCAGATTCCCCCTTCTTCCATGGCTTTGGGATTTGTTACTCCCCCTCCCTCTCTCACATGCCTCTCTAGCGATGATAGTGAAGATGAGGATGCTTCACTTGAGCCTGTTGGCATAGCCCCATCCTCCTCTACCTCTGGGCCCAAACCCTTTTCATTCTCTTCTGCAGAAATGGGTCCCATCAGGCAGAGTATGAGTGTAAGTGCTCAACTCTGGCTAAGAGAGCATTTTCCCATCCTGTTGGAGCACTTACCCCTGTTGGCGGATCTGACTGACGCCAAGGTCTGGAGCAAGGCCAGACTTGAAGACGTGGAGGACCTGGTGTTGTTGCTTGAGGAGATGGGTCCTCCTAATTTCACTGCTTGGGAGATTGATTTAAAGAAGAAGCTTAATCTCCAGAATCCAGCGGAGTTAGAGACTCCAGAGGCAGCCAAGGTGGTGATTCGCACCTTGTTAATCCAGCAGGGAGTTATGATCTCCCCAGAGGGCCCCTCTTACAAGTTTGGCCCCCACTTCACCTTTCCTCCAGAGCTCTACTCTGATGAGGAGGACTTTGATGTGACTCCTTCCGTGCTCCAGAAGATGAAGGCCTTCTTCAATGAGCAGATCATGCAAATTGGCAGATTCTCTAAGGCCATGCAGCACCTGGCTCCTGCTTTGGTTGAGCACCAGATTAAAGTTGAGAGAAGAAGATTCTTGAAGTAGATCAAGGATGTTTTTGCCTCTGCCAAAGCAGCTTTCAAATCTGACTGCCTGTACTTGAAGATGGATGTGCACGAAAGCCAGAGGCAGATTCAGCAATATGTTCTGGACCAGGTGAGACCTGTATCAGTGCTGATGGTGGAGATGGCCTCTCAGATGCTGCAGACTGCAAAGCTCAAAGACTCCCTCCAGGAGATGCTCGAGAAGCAAGAGAAGCTGGTAGTTGAGTCTAAGGCCTACCTGGAAGAAGCCAGGCAACTCCGTGATCTTCACTCTTCCTCCTCCACTGCCTTGCCTGATCTCATAAGGTAGGTAGTGCAGCCCCTTATTGATGAAGTTAAAAAGGGGGAAGAGCAGGCCAGAACTGATCTGGCGAAGACCACTCTGGAGACCCTCTTTAGCCATGGGGCTCGTCTGGACCTACTGGAGAATACATTAGCCCAGACGGAGCTACAGAAGAAGAAGAAGGAAGAGTTGAAATCTCTTACCATGGCTAAGCAGTTGGTGGCAGAAGAGGAGTCCACGGATATAGAGCAGGATCCTATGTCCGTTTCTGGACCTGCCAAGAGGAAGATTAAGAAATTCAAGAAGAGCTTCCTTGAATCTGTCGTTGAAGAGGCAGAGAAGAGGTTCAAGGAAGAGACGCCTGAAGAGAGGCAAGCCAGGATTAGGAAGAACATAGATGAAGAGCAGAGGCTCCGGTATGTTAGGAGGCAGAACAAGAAGTCCAGAGAAGCTGGCATCTCTTCTGGTACCAGTGGATACAGCCAAAGAAGAAAAGCTCATGTTGAAGTGATGGAGATATTGCCTCTCAGGACAGAAGGGTCTTTTGACTCTATTGTGCATGTGCCCCTGATTGAAAGATGGAGAGAGGCAAAGACTTTGTGGTTCATCCAGCACTACATTTAGAGGCCCCCTCTAGAGGATGATGCACTTATCAACAGAACCTTCCACTCTTGGATGAAGGCTTACGATGCAGGTCTCTACAAGCAGCTGATTGACTCCACCATTGAATTCAATCTGGAGGTCACTGCCCCTGAATTCCATTATCTCAACACTCCAATGATAGGGGACCATGTGGATTGGGCTGAAGTGAAGAAGTTGTACAAGACCAAGGTGTTGGCAAACTTCACTCCAACATCTTCTGCAGAACTCAAGGCCATTCAAGACAGATTCTTCGATTGGTTCCTGGTGCCTAAAGAGAACAGAAGATATGCATAGTTTAGGACTCTGAAATGCAATGTAACATGTAATCTTTTGTCCTCTATTATTAATGAAAAGTCATATCTTCTCTGTCTTAAAGACAACTCCTTATTGTCTTCTTGTTTGCCAGATAAGATCTATTCTAAGGTCTTATCATTTTATTGTTATTATGCTTAAGTGTTTACTATTTTTGATCAATTCTGGTTAAGTTTTAACTCCATCAAAAAGGGGGAAATTGTTAGGATAAAAGTTGCTAGTTTTTATGAGTTAAAACAAACCAGAAAATGTAATAGGACCATCTGGACCTGTTAGCTAGATGATGAACTAGATTAGAACTTAGTCTAGGGGAACTGCCAGACCAGAAGACTTCACCAGAAGACCTACCAGAGGACTTCACCAGAGGACTTCACCAGAGGACTCCACCAGAAGACTTCACCAGATGAGACTGACCAGAGGCAGAGAACCTTCCCCAGACCAGACGAGTCCGGTGAACCAAAAGATGCTCAGAATCATCTCTTGATTCTACTGAGTATTCTGGTTCTTGACCAGATCTAGACCAGAAGACACTGAGGTTACCTGGTACCTAGTCCTGCCTTCTCTGGAGAGAATCAGAGTTAGGCATTGGAAGCACTTGACCGTTGGTGATTTAAATCAAGTCAACAAGATCGGATTGGAAAGTTTTGAAGTCAATCAATCCAAGGATCCCACCAACCCAATCAATCAATTAGGGAATTGATTGATTGAAAGCTTCCCTAAATAGAGGATCTGATTAGATTAGCTCTCCAACGGCTATACCCTAATCACCTCTATAAATACAAGAGTGCAGATTCAAAGGAAGGCTCTAGAGATCCTCACGCGCAAGAAGACATCTTCCAAGCCTTGTTCATTCACTCTTAAGCACTCTTATTGCTCTCATATTTTTGTATACACTCTTAAAGGAGTTGTTGGATCTCAACATGTTCATCTCTAAGAAAAGGTTGAAGGTTGTAGACTTTAGATCTAAGCTAGATCTAAAGTGATTGTAAGAAGGAACTGGTACTTCACAATTCCAGTACGTAAGTGGTTTGTTGGTTAGTGAGACCCCTTTTGATCAAAGGGAGAGTGGACGTAGGATATTGAAATCCGAACCACTATAAATCTGGTCCGTTTACTGCTTTCCTCATTTATGTCTTAATTTTATTCTTAGTGCTCTTATAAAAGATCTTGATAAAAAGACATAATCTTTAAAGCTTCCGCAATTAATCTACTTAATGGGACCAACAATTACTGTTCTAAAATAGGTCATATTAAGTCATATTGTGCAAAGTTGAAATATGATAAAGGCATGTTACCCAAAGTGTTACAACATTCTGAGAGACATACTGATAAATCTTGGATTTCTAAAACTAAAATCTCATGTAATGTTGTGTATACTTCACTAAAAGCATGTGTACCAGGTTTTTGGTATTTTGATTCAGGTTGCTCAAGACATATGACTGGACAAATAGATCATTTAGCTGATTATGAGTCATATGATGGTGGAAATGTAACTTATGGTGGTGGTTCTAAAGGAAAAATTATAGGAAAAAGAACTCTTAATTGACAGGTTTTCCAAAGTTATCAAATGTGTTACATGTTGATGGTCTTCTTGCAAACTTGATTAGTATTAGTCAGTTATGTGATGATAACTTGCATGTTAAATTTAACAAGAATGCATGTAATGTTTTTAACCAAAACAATGAATGTTTGATGACTGGAAATAGATCGGGTGATAATTGCTACTTGATTGGTTCAAACAATATTTGTAATAGCATGAAAATTGATGAAATCTTATGGTATAAAAAATTAGGACATGCTAATTATAGAAACATTCTGAAATTGATTAAACATGATGTTGTAGTTGGTTTGCCTAAATTACAGTTTAATGATGTGAAAGTCTGTGGACCATGTCAAAAAGGTAAGCAATCAAGAGTTCCACACAAAGTGTTATCTTAATGCACCACAACAAGATGTTTGGAACTGTTACATATGGATTTAATGGGTCCTATGGAAACAGAAATTATAAGTGGTAAGATATACTCTTTAGTTGTTGTGGATGATTTTTCTAGATTTACATGGGTTGAATTCTTGAAAGAAAAACCAGATGCTTTTTCTGAATTCAAAATTCTTTACAAAAGGTTTAAGACTGTTTATAACTTAAAAGTAAGCAGGATAAGATCAGATCATGGTAGAGAATTTGAGAATAGCTCATTCACTGAATTTTGTGAAAACAAAGGTATTTTTCAAGTGTTTTCCTCTCCCAAAACTCCACAACAAAATGACATTGCTGAAAGAAAGAATAAAACTCTTCAAGAGGTGGCTAGAGTCATGTTAATTTCTAAAAATCTTTCAAAAAGATTTGGGCAGAAGCCTTGAATACTGCATGTCATGTTGCAAATAGAGTGTTCCATTAGATCTGGAACTTCTAAAACACAATATGAAATCCTGAACAATAGAAAACCTAGCTTAAAGTACTTTCATGTTTTTGGGTGTGTTTGCTACATACTTAATGATAGAGATCAATTGCACAAATTTGACTCTAAGAGTGACAATGGATTTTTCTTAGGTTACTCTAGGAATAGCAAAGCTTACAGAATATACAATCTTAGGACTGATAATGTTCAAGAATCCAATAATGTGGTATTTGATGATACTTCTAGTATTGCAGGTACAAATTATGAGGATGATGTTGCTGATCTCATTGAAACTCCAAAAGTTTATGTCCAGAAAAAGGATGTTGCCCAAAATAAGACGTCATCTGGGACAACACTACCTGAAAACCCTGAAAAGATTGTTAAGTCAAAAAATGTATTAGAAACAGGAAGAACACCTTCTTCCAAAATTCTAAAGAGTCATCTAATGAATCAGATAATTGGTGAACAGTACACTGGAGTGCAAACCAGAAGGAGATTTGAAACTGGCCCCAAGGATATGGTAAGGTCTATTTGCATGTCCTTTATATGCAATCAGGTAAATTTTGAATGTTATCATTCATTAATTGAGCCTAAAAATGTAGCTGAAGCTCTTAAAGATGCAAATTGGATAAATGCAATGCATGAAGAGCTAAACCAATTTGAAAGAAATGAAGTTTGGAGTCTAGTTCCTAGACCTAGTCATACTAATGTCATAGGAACAAAATGGATTTTCAAAAGTAAAACTGATGAAGTTGGTAATTTAATTAGAAACAAAGCTAGACTAGTAGCTCAAGGTTATACTCAAATAGAAGGAATAGATTTTGATGAAACTTTTGCTCATGTAGCAAGAATTGAGTCTCTTAGACTGTTATTAGCCATTGCATGCTTTGTTGACATTAAGCTACACCAAATGGATGTTAAAGTTTCCTTCTTAAATGGAATTCTTAAGGATGATGCTTATGTAGAACAACCAAAAGGCTTTGAAATACCTGAATATCCTGATCGTGTTTATAAATTGAATAAGGCTTTGTATGATCTCAAACAAGCACCAAGAGCTTGGTATGGGAGACTAACTGATTTTCTAATTCAATTTGGTTTTGTTAGAGGAGAAGCTGATAGGACTTTGTTTATTAAACATTCAAATGATTATCTCTTAATTGCTCAAATTTATGTGGATGTTATTGTATTTGGTTCAATAAGTGAACATATGTAGAATAAATTTGTGCATGAGATGACTTCAATATTTGAAATGTCTATGGTTGGTGATCTAAATTACTTTCTTAGATTGCAAATTAAACAAAGTAAAGATGGTATATTTTTCTCTGAAAGTAAGTATGCTAAGAGTCTGGTTAAAAGATTTGGATTAGATAATGCTAAAATCATGAAAACACCAATGGGTTCTACACAAAAACTGAGTAAAGACAATGATGGGCAGAATGTTGACCCAACATTGTACAGATCAATGATAGGAAGTTTGTTATATCTTACTTCTAGTAGACCTGACATCATGTTTAGTGTTTGTTTATGTGCAAGATACTACGCAAATTCCAAAGAGTCTCATTTAAATTCTGTAAAAAGAATTATAAAATATGTGGCTGGAACTAGTGAAATGGGTATAATGTACTCAAAAGATACTAAATGTGCTTTAGTTGGCTATAGTGATGTTGATTGAGCATGAGATGCAGATGATAGGAAGAGCCCCGGTGGTGGATGTTTCTTCATGAGGAACAATCTGATCTCATGGCATAGCAAGAAGCAGAACTGTGTTTCACAATCAACTGCTGAATCAGAATATGTTGCTGCAGGAAGTTGTTGTACACAACTTCTATGGTTAAGAAGAATATTTTATGATTATGGCATTGATAGTCATGTTATGACTGTTTATTGTGATAATACTAGTTCCATAAATATCTCTAAAAATCCTGTGCAACACTCATTAACTAAGCATATTAGTATAAGACACCATTTCATAAGAGACCTTGTAGAGAAAGAAGTTGTGAAATTGGAGTATGTTTTTATTGAAAAACAATTAGCTGATATATTTACTAAAGCCCTTGATTATGAGAGGTTTTCTTCCCTTAGGAAATCTCCTGGTTTATGTAATATCTGAATTTGTTTTAACAGGATGTTGTTCAAAATGTTGACAACATTTTAAACAACATCAGTATGAGTCATGTTTTTATTTCTAAGTGTCAAACCCATTTTGTCTATTAAGTGAATTTCTTGTAGAAAGTGTTCCATTTAAACCTTGAAAATTATTTTCTGGACACACATCTCATGAATGTTTTTTTGAAAAAAAAAATCACAATAGATGTTTAATCACTGAGTAACTATGAGACACAGAGCTCGCTACTACGATGATCTCTTTTCAAAAGGTGATTAAATATGCATCGATATTGGGTTAATTACTAAGTAACTATGAGACACGGAGCTCACTACTACGATGATCTATTTTCAAAAGGTATTAATTCAATATGACCATAATCCACTGAGTAGCTATGGGGCACGGAGCTGACAACTACGATGTACTCTTTCAAAAAGGTGGATCAATATGATCAAGTGATTTTGTGCTTGAAAAGATGAAATTTATAAGTATGTTGAGGTGTGTGTGCGCCATCATTTTGGTTATCACTGTGTTGGTTCGAATGTTCGAAATTCTCTCATGCATATTTGCTTAAGATTCGAAAAATGGTAGATTCTAGAATATTAATGTGATAAGTACACTGTTATTTACTGTTTTTAGATTAATTACAATTTATATAATTAAGGTAGATACTTACTTATTTAATTATTCAGTTAATTATCCCACTCTCTCCACAACTTACCCACATTCCTCTCTCATTCAACATAACCGCCGGATATCTCTCCATTACCCACGATTTACACTTCATCTTGATGTGCTTCAATTAACTGCTTATTACTCTATAAATATCGAATTGAATTGTGTGTTAAACATACGAAGAACTGAAATTAATTGAGTGATTAAGCACAGAGTTAATTAGGAAGGTATTTTCGGTTCGAATATTATTGCTTATGTGTGTGTTTCAGTTTCTTCTTGCTTATGTGATTGGACTTTAATGATATTTTAATTGTGTATATTATACTCCTACAGGTATAATGTCTAACACTCAAACCTTTTTTAATTCACAAAGCTCAAGCAAACCAAATTCTCCAAACACATCCACAACCTCCGAAAATCCTCTCAACCTACTTACTTCAATAGCTACTGGAAACAAAACTCTCAATGTCGACCAAAGTGTTGTGTCATCTACGCCAACACAACAGTCTATTCCTCTCTCCATGGTTCTCCCTGAATCCACAACCATGGCAGAGATCAAGCGGATCGTGCAAACTGTTGGAAGTGCACCTGTGCCTCCCACGATCACTATTAGGTCTGTACCAGTTGATTTATCTAAGTATATGCCAGAATCAAGTGGTGAGCCTTCAAACCCTTCATCTCAAACACAAATTCCTACTGAAACCCCTATTTCTGAAACCCATATTCCATAAATTCCTTTTGAAAACCCTAAACCTACTGAAATTCCAACTCCCATGGCAACAGATGAACCTACACCTGTTGTTGAACCTGTAGTTGAACCTAACCCCACTCCCATGGCAACAGACTTTCTTATGCATATTGATTTAGATACAAATGCAACTGTTTATGACATCATCAAAACCTATGAAGGTATGGTTCGATGCTCTTCTAGGCAGAGAATCACTATTGGTGGTAGGGAAGTCAACTTGAACCAGTTTGCTTATATCAAGGAGAAAGCTGAGAAAGAGAGAGCTGATATGAGAAAAGCTGAAGAGGAGAAAGCTGGAAAAGGAAAGGAACCTGTTGAACCTTCTAACCCTGAGGAAGGTGAAATTGATTCTGATCTTGGTGAAGAGTCATCTGTCAAAGGAGGAGGAAGAAGAAGCAGAAGAAGAGTCCAGGAGGAAGAAGCCAAGGGATGATGGAACAAACTCAAAGCCTGTTCAAGTGTCTGAATCTGAGAAGGAAGAAAGTGAACCTGAAGAAGAAGAAGAAGAAGAAGAAGAAGAAGAAGAAGAAGAAGAAGAAGAAGAAGAAGAAGAAGAAGAAGAAGAAGAAGAAGAAGAAGAAGAAGAAGAAGAAGAAGAAGAAGAAGAAGAAGAAGAAGAAGAAGAAGAAGAAGAAGAAGAAGAAGAAGAAGAAGAAGAAGAAGAAGAAGAAGAAGAAGAAGAAGAAGAAGAAGAAGAAGAAGAAGTGGAGGCAAAAGGAGGATGTCAAGTGGAGGCAAAAGGAGGATGTCATTTAGGACTATGGGAAAGAAGATGGACTATTCCGAGTCCAGGAGGAAGAAGCCAAGGGATGATGGAACAAACTCAAAGCCTGTTCAAGTGTCTGAATCTGAGAAGGAAGAAAGTGAACCTGAACCTGAAGGAGAAGCTGATCAAGAGGCTGAGGCTGAAGCTGAAGCTGATACTGAGATGGAAGAAATGTCATCTGAAGAATATGTCGACATAGAGATCCCACCAAAAGATTTCTTTGCAAACAGAACTGAAGGAAGCACAAAGCACAAACATGATCCTTCTACTGTCAGGAGAGAAATTAGAAGCAAAAGAAGAAGTGATCCTACTCATGTTGCCGAAAATGTTGCCTCACCTGAGACAACATCAGAATCTGAAGAAGAAGTTGTTGAACCTGAAGAGGTATACTCTAACTCTGAGACTGGTGATGAGACATATTATGACATGATTAATTCTGGGTACACTACTATTAGACCTAGAGTGATTGTAAGTGAAAGAGTCATTAGGGTACCTGAGTTTGAAGCCATGAATCTGATATCATTCCTTACAGAAAGACATCTTATGCATGCACTACAGTTTGCTACACCATACTATGTTGATTGGGTGTATGAATTTTATGTTAATTTGCATATGAGTCTTGGTAGAGTGAATTCTGAGAACTATGGGAATGTAAGATTTAGAGGTAATAGAATTATGGTTAATCCTAGGGTAATCAACCACATTCTAAGAACAAGGAACATGGAGGGAAGATCTATAACTGATTTAAATTTGGTGATATATGTGATCACTGGTGGTAAAGTCAGAATCTGGGCAAAGAGAATTTTGACTTCTAGATTAACAAGTTTATACTTTGCACTGCATAGATTTGTGATCCATAATTGGCTGCCAACAACCAATTCAACGTGTTTGACTGAAGAACAAGCTATCCTTCTGTATAGGATAGGTGAACTGAATGAGTTTGATTTGGGTCAAACTATATTTAATAACATGTTGAGGTATGCTGGAGAAATTAGTGGAAGAGGATTGTTACCCTATCCTTGTTTGATACACCAATTGCTGCAAGATAAGGAGTTTGAAAGAGCTGATGATGAAGTAATCAGTAGATCTGCTCTTGGAATCAACCATCAGTTGTTGATTGGCAACAATAGAGTGATTGATTTACCCCTTCCAGGACCAAGAGTTGATGTACATATGCCTGAAGCTGAACCAGAACAACAATCTACTCAAAATAGAGAGAGTGTTGACCCCAATGTTATCAACATACCTGATGACATCAATGTTGATGGGTCATCTATTTCTTCTGTTACCATATCTGCTCTATATATCTCTAATTAAATTGCAGATTTGGACAAGACTATTGAAAACTTGAAGAGAACTCTATCCAGGATGGAACAACAAAGAAATTTTTGGAGATTTCTTCTTTCTACTCCAACAGGGGGAGTAGTTGATGAAAATGCTCCACAAAGACCTAAAGATGTTGCTGGACCATCTGGCTATGGAGGTTCTAATCAAGGAGAAGATGCTGAAGTCAATGTTGCTGCTGATGCTATACCAAGGAATGAAGATGGTGACCTTTGAAGGTCAATTTAGAGCTTGAAGATAGGGGGAGATTCAAGTATGGGGGAGTCTGTGCAGATTTAATGAAGATGCAGTTGTTGATATTCTACAACCCAATCCTTTCCCATCTTGGTTTATATTTTCCTTTATTGTAATAGCTCTTGAATATTTGAAGCTAGCTAAGGCTATGTTAGCTTTCTAGCTCTGTTAGATTTGTAGCTAGGATTAGCTCTAGTAGGTCTATCTAGCTCTGTTAGTTTTTCTATTGTTTAGAATCATTAGTTTAAGTTCTTATCATTGCTCTGAACAATAGTTGTTTGAACATAGTTTATTGTTTGTGCCTGTTGCTCATACAAAGGCTCTGAACAATAATTATGTTTTGTTGTTGCTGTCTTATCTTAAGAACAACTTGTTTGTTTTTGGATTATGTTTGGGCTAAGCATGATTTGTGCTTAGTTAAATCTTGATCTTTTGGCATTTTTGGCAGACTAATATCTATTTTGGATATTCATTTGACATTGTCTATTACGCACATATTACTGAGATTTTCATCAGGTATGTTGTAGTAGAAAGACCAAATTGGGGGAGATTATTAATGTTATGCCAGTATTGTAAAAAATGTTTAGGCAACATTCTGGATAACATTACTGAATTTTCCCTTTCTCCTAACACTAACACTTTTGTTCTATGTTGTGTTTGATGTTGTGTTCGCAGGTTGAAGACCTAGAATGTTCCAGGTCATGCGGCTGCGGTTATCAAATGAGGAGATCAAATACATCATGGGTGGTTATTTCTTAATTATGGAGTTAGTGGAGGAAATTATTTCTAGGTCATTCCAAACTGATCTAGTAATTGTAACTTTCGGTGGATCCTGCATCTATAAATACCAGAAGATAGACGAAGGGAAAACCAGGGGAAACAAGCCAGGAAGTAGTAACCAAGAGCTACACTATCGAGTGTTCAAGTACATCTAGTGTAGAATGGATGTTACTATTATCTTTTGTGCTGGTCGAGCGCTGCAACGCTCCTATCAGTTTGTGATCTAAAATAGACTAGATTAGGGTCTGAGTGTGATCCATTTTCTAGTCATCGTAGATCTGTTTAGGCGGTGTGTTTACACATTACCCTCACTTTGAGATCTTATGTTAGATCTTTGTTTGTATCACTACATGGTTATAGTGAAGCTTTTCGTCAGGAGGCATCAGACTTTATTTAAGTCTATGAAAATTTTTGAATTCCGTTTGCAAGGTTTGTAAGACTTCCGCTGCTTAGAACTACTTAGATCTATTCATAATTGTTCGTAACCGTCTTGTGTTGTCGCGCATGTTGTCAACATTTCAGTTAACATGACTCTGAAAAACACCACGCACACTCTCACATCCAACTGGGGTAATTTCGCTGATCGCCAAATTTGTATGCTCCAAGAACCGGCCTATTAAGGGATGGAGGGGAAGAGTAACTCCGACCTTGAGAATGGCAAGGTTGATTGCAGTACATTCCTTTAGGGGGCGATCGACTCTATCATTTGGCCCCAGAGCATATAAGTGGACGTCGTAAGGGATTTTGCAGTCCTTTCTAATCCATACGAGGTCCTCTTCAGTTATACAGCTCTCAACCCTTCTCGCCATAAACTCTGTGGTTTTGAGTTTCCGAAACTGTTGACCAGGGCGAGTGAACTGTTCGGCATAATTTCTCACATAAGAGGCCCAGTCCTCGCGTCGAGCTACTGCAATAGGAACCTGACGCTCAATCGGGTTCGACATTGGGAAGTTGATGCTCGCCAGGTATTCCCAGGTCAACTCGTCCTCGGGTGCAACCTCAGGCTCTTCCTCCTCGCCTTGATTCGAGCTCGTCTCTTCGTCGGTATCGTGAGCTAGTGTATTCTGGGCGATCTCCCGAATCAATGGAATGGGCAACAGAGGCTGCATCGGGATCAGAATCGGAGGGAACTACCGTCCCGAAACTATCGAGGTCTCCTCGATAGGATGTTTCTCCGGGTTATGGGGATGGTTGTTCGGCTCAGAGTAAGAAGAGGACATAGAATTTCTTAAAAAAAGAAAGCTTTACACGACAGCAATGGCAGATTCCGGTAGGAATTTGGAACGGCGGTAGCGGTTTACAAGCAAAACCACGACGGTGATGGTGTTTTCACAGAAAGGAAAAAAAAGGGAAAAAGGCAAAAGAGAGAAAGAATACCAAGTTTATTACCTTAAAATTGACGATAATCGGAAATATCGCTGGTGAAGATAAAAGTCGCCGAAAATTCAAAATGAAAAGGAAGGATTTCAGGCGCTAAAGTGTGGAAAAAGTGAAAGAAATGAGGAAAATTTCCTTTTATAGTAAGGAAAAACGGGGTCAGAAACGCGAACAAGAAATTTTTTCAAGGACCCATGTGCAAAATCCTGGCGCGTGCAGGCCCTTCTCCGAAAAATTGGGAAGCGCGTTGCCTCTATTGGACGCATGCGTGGATGGCGACAATCATGTCACCCACATCACACCTCGAGGACCTGCCCACCTCAGGAATCCAACCGTCGCCAGTCAAAGTAGCTCGTCCAATTGATGTACCTCGTCAATCGAGCTTCAAAATGTAGCCAGACCCTTAGCTGCTTGCCTTACTCCTCCCAACATAAGGGCAGGCTAGGGGGGAATTGTTGATAGGCGAGCAAGATCTCGATCTGGGTGAGCAACATTATGATACCTTATTTCAAGATAAAGAAATAAACAAAGTCTAATCAAGAGGTGACGAACAACTTCGTCATGGCGATTAACTGCCACCAGGCGACCTACTTTACATGACGAACAACTTCACATTTATGTGAAAAGGACATCACCCGAAGGCTAATAAGACTCAGACGAGCTACATTGACAAAAGAGCTAAGACTGATGACTAACCAATAAAGAATCAAGCTAAAACTCCTCAAGGAAGAGTCTAAATGTGACGAACAACTCATGATTACGAGCTAAACCAATTTAGAGGATAGGATTTAGCTTAGATAAGGTCAAATAGTCAACTTTTCCATGTGTCAAGCATGCACACATGAGAGAGCAAAGGTCTAGCCACCTCATACTTGGAGGTTTGTTAAAAGCTTTAATTTTTTTATGAAATAAGGTAAGTGAAAATTCATTCCAAAAGAATCCTACACACACTCATACACCTCAAGTACACACACATACAAAAGAAATATGTAATCTATACACGTATTCACCAAGTTTAATCCTGATTCTTCGTATTTACCATTCACGGTGGTAATGACTCACACGTAATTGTTTGATGATCATTTGGATTAGTATAAAAGAGCCACTAATCCTCATGATTAGATTCGATCACCAACAGTCTAAAAAGAATTGTGGATGTAATAATTATTACTCCCTCCAATTTATTTTAGATTGACTCAAACAAAAGGACACGAGTTTTAATAAAATAGTTATTTATTAGTATTTATGGGTATAAAGTTATTTTTTAATAAAGGCAAAATGATCATTTCAACTTTTTAAAGGTAAATTTAAAAGGATAGGATTTACTTTTTAGGAAATGGGGGAAACAAAAAATAACCTTCCTTTTATGGAGAAATGCCTATTTTAAAATGAATCGGAGGGAGTATTATTTGCAAAAAAAAAAACTTGACCTATATGTATTTTATTAATTACAACATATATTTTTTTCTTTGTAATTTAATACACCATCTTTTAAGTTTTGCAATTTAAAATATCTGATAATTTTTTGGCAATAATTAAATGATGCCGTTGTCAGAAATTTTACATAAATATTCACGTAGACACCAACAAATAAATTATTTTTTGGAAATGAAAATAACGTCATTAAAATACTTTTTTAAGCTAAAAACATATTTTCAACGTTATTTTCATTTTAAAAAACCATAATTTTATTTATTGATATCTACATGAACTTTATGTGGCATATCCGATAACCATGTTATTTAATTGTTGATAGAAAATTATCAAATGTCTCAAATTGCAAAACTTAAAAATCATACATTTTTGTGATTTTTTCTCGGCCCCGGCTAAACAAACCCCCGATTCTCCTATACACGCCCCAATTCATTTTTGCCAAAAATAGTTTTAAGTTAAAAGTCAAGACCCATTTATAAATATTATTTTAATTATGAAATAAATTTCCTTTAATTTTTCACTCACTTTTCTTATTCTCAGCAATCCAAAATTAACATTTTGAAATTTCGAAAAACCAAGTTTCTGGATTATTTTTCATTAAATCTCTAAAACCCAAATTCCTGGATTATTTTCATTCAAATTAACACAAGATAATCCAAGTTTATAGTGTCAAATTAATGGAGTCAAACGACACAAAGTATCACATTAATGTAAGTGTTGATGACCTTTTCGTAATCAAGATGATTAGTGGCTGTTTTCCCTAGTTAAGATCACCAAACAAGATCAAGAAATCATGAAATTTGGCTAAGTAATGCTCAAGGAATAATTTTGCAAGAGTTTAGCTATATTATTGAATAGTTCTTTCTTTTTCATGTACATGAAGGAAGTATTTATAGACATACAAAGTGGCCATGTGTCACCATCTTGGTGGCTTAACCATTGGATCTTTGCCAAGTGTTAGGACACTTGTACAACATCTACACTATTGCTCATTGGATGGGTGCCAAGTGTTAGGACACTTGGACTATATCTAAGCTAGTGACTCTTGGAATTCCCCATGTCGTACTTGGTCTTTGGCATTATTGAGATGCTCTCGACAGTGACCGGCTGCTCGCTTGTACGTCTTCTTTGGATGTGATCCTTTGCGTTCTGAGTTGTTCGCTCCTCGCTTGGGCTTACTTTACAATGTTGCTCGCTTAAATACGAATTTGTTCGCCCAAATTGATCTTGGCTTGAGTTGCTTGCACAGCTGTTCTTTGCAAGGCTGCTCGCCATAATCCTGCTTGCCACATTAGTACTTTTTTACAAAACTGTTCGCTCAACGAAACTGCTAGCTCCTTTACAAAGCTGTTCGTTCCACGAAACTACTAGCTCCTTTCATTTACTCTCCTGTTACCAAGCCTAATAATCTCTTTTGTTTATTGATTACTTACTTGTTCGCCACCCAACAATTGCCCCCTAGCTTGGTCTCGCATTGGGCATGGATTGATCAATTGAGACCAAGCTATAATCTCTTTTAAAATTGGGCGAGCAAGAATGGAACATGGATATTTATATGGGCGAGCATCTGAGCAGTTGGGCGAACAGACGAGCATGAGAGCTCACGCGCGCGACCAGTAGCGAATGCCCTTTCGTGTCGCGACGGTTGAATTCCCGAGGCACGGAATGCGAGGCGTCGCGTCAGTCACGCGCGACCCCCAATTTTCCCATAGGGGCCTACAGAATTTTGGGGAAATTGCATTTTCGCCCCAGCCTCATCCTTATAAATAGGCGTCGACTTCTTCTTCTTTCTTCTTTCTGAATTTCTTAAATTTTCGCCATTGATAAACGCTTCGAAGCTTTCTTTCTTTGCAATTCTTGTACCTGATTCTCCTCTTGTGTCACTTTGATCTTCGTTTTCAAAGGTAATTCGTCTCGCATTTCCTTTTCTTCTTCTAATTTCGTGAACTTTTTTTTTTTCTGTATTTTCTTTACTCATCACTGTTACTCCGGCCGTTAACCGCCATTGCGCCGCCGTCCCGTAGTAACGTCACCACCGTGATTCTGACATTGGTCCCATCGTACTTAAAACCTTTCCAAAATTAGCCAAAATTCTTCCTTGCTATTTCGAATGGAGTTTTCCCCCTCAAGTTCTTCTCAATCCGGACCCGGACGAAACCCGGAAAAAAGACCCGTAGATCAGTCTTCTCCGCGCAGATCTGTTCGCCAAGCGTTGGCGAACAATCCACGCACGTTATTAGTGGATGAAGGCACGGACTCAGACGCGAGCTCCGTTGTTCGCTCGGTAGAGATGTTCGCCGCTGACCACTCTGGCGATCAAGAAGAGATTCACTCTCTTGCTCGCGAACCTGAAACATCTTCTGACCTTGGAGAAGATTCTGCAGCAGTGGCCGCGGAGATAGAGGGTTCAATTGACCTTGAGGGCGATCAAGCTGACAATGCTGGCGAGCAGCGAGGTGGCGAGCAGGGAGGTCACACGCTCACTTGGGAGTTTTTAAGGGAAATCAATTTTCCTCTTTCTCAAACTACACCTGAATCTCGAATCCCGGAAGGAGTTGTTCGTGACAACGAGTGGGCAGACTACTCTGCTCGCTACTCGAAGACTTTTGTCCCCACATCGAGGGTAATTATGAAGGCTCAGGATGGGGACTATGCAGCGAGCAAGGTTGCCAGTGTTGTTATTGAGGATGATCTGGCGAGCATCCGTGAAACGTACAAAATCCCCTACGATATTTTCATGTATGTGCCGAAGAAAGGAGAGACTGCTGATCGCCCCCCTCCTGGCTGCACGGCGATCAACTTGGATGTGTTGAACACGGGTTTCCCGCTCCCCGTTCATCCGCTCATTGGTCGGTTCTTGCTCGACATGAATCTGGCGATCACTCAAATCACCCCAAACGGTTGGAGTACTCTTCTAGCCTTCATGACACTTTTTGGTCTTGAGGGTTACAAAAATAAAATAACAACCGCGGAGCTTCTTTATGCTTTAACTATCTCCGAGGACGGTGCTGGTTGGTATTACGCTAAGGTGAAGACCGGATTGAAACTTGTTGAAGGTGTTCCCAATAAGATTAAGGGTTGGCATTGCCAATTCCTTTTTATTGGTGGAGATTGGCGAGCAACTGAGGGATTCGCTGGCGGGCAGGCGCGCATCATGTCGCCTGAAGGCTTTGGAAACATCAAACGCAGGGCTAATTTTATCTTGCTAATTCATAAGTAGGACTAATTTTAATCCTTTCCGTTGTTTTGCAGGTCCGAGAAATTTGAAGTGGGGGCATCCCGATATCAGCGACGAATTTCTCTTCACCTTAGCCATTATCTCTCTTCGCGACGTTGCTAGTCGCGACATACACCATCTCTCGAAGGCTCATTGTCGCAAACTTGCTGGTTTAGTTACGAGTCCTCACCATCTTGAAGCTCAAGCCGCCGTCCCAGAAGGTAACTTTTTTATTCTTGCTCGCCAATCATTCTTGCTCGCTAATCATTCTTGCTCGCCTGACCCTTGTCTCTTTCTTGTTAGATCAACGAGTCACCTTTGCCATCCCGGCTGTGCCCGAGTCATATTACTTGCTCGCCAGACGAGTAAAGCAAATGGCCGACGCTTCAAGAAGGAAGATGGACCCTCCCCTTGCCATCATGCGCCTCCGGGCAGGAGAGAACCCCACTGGTCGCCCAGCCGCCGGAGCTGGTCGCCGCAAGCCTGCGGCCAAAACTACCTCCTCTCCACGGGATGTGAGAAAGGAGAAGGAAAGGGAAAGGAAGAGAAGGAAAGAACCGCGAGGTGACGATGCTCGTGGCAGTCGCGGTGATGATCGCGCCTTGAAGCGATCAAAGACTGCTGGAGAAGCGAGCAACATTGCTCCAAGATCCCCTACTTCGAAATCTACCTCGATGGAGGTAGTGGACGAACAGCAGGTGGTCGCCAGTTTGGTGGCGACCAAGACAGGGGACAATCCCAGGGACACTTCTTACTTGGGTTGGGATCCGGTAAAAATCAAGGAGTAAGTTAATCATCTTCGACTTGTCTGTTGTTCGCCACTTAGTTCCATGTTGCTCGCTTACTAACACTTGTTTTTGTTCGTCAGGTATAACCCAACACTCTACCCCGGCCGAGGGACAACACTCCACCACCTCTCTGTGGTTAAGAATGCCCCCTCCTCGCTCCGTGACATCCCAGATCTCCCTGTTCGCCGGGCTACTGAGATGGTCCCAAAGGCCTGGACAAAATCGGCGAACACCCTTGTTGGTGGCCAATCCGCCAGCGATAATGTTCGCCTGGTGGCGTACAATGCTAGCCACCAGTTGGTCCAGTCTCAGATGCTGCTCGACCAAGTCCTGGATCTTGAGCGAACAAACCGCGACTTGGGCCGTCACGTGGAGAAAATGGATGAAGAGAGAGCCTCTGCCATCAAAGAGTGCAAAGCCGAGCATGCTAAGGAGCTGGCTTTGATGGAGAGCAAGATGGAAGCCTCTTTGGCCAGTGAGAAAGATGCCTTGGACAAGGCTGAAAAAATGCTGCTGGAAGTTAAGTCTTCAGATAGGAGAGCTGAGAGAGCTGAAAAAGAGCGAGCAGACTTGGCTGCTCGCCTGCTGGCCGCTGAGGAGCATATCAAAAAACTGGAGGAAGAGCGCAAGAACATGATCGACTTCGAAGTTCACGAGCAGGAGGTGTTGGACAAGACCAATTTTGGGTACATTTGTGCCTTTGCCGAATGCTTGAGGTCCGTCCACTTCGCCCACAATCACAACCAAGATATTCGTGATGCGGTGAAGGCGGACTTCATTGAATATGTCAAGAATTACCCTCCTGCTCCTGGATCTACCTTGTTCGTCTCTGATCTGGCCGATCTTGGCTTCCCCTTGGACGTCTTCGGCGAGGAGGTCGACATTGCTGCCCCCACTCATGGCGGCCAGCCTGATCCTACCCCAGTGGCGACCAGCACGGCGGCCACTGATGAAGTCTTCGAGGGGTTGTCTTCACTTCCCTTAACTCCTCTGGATGGGGCTGGCACAAGTGCCCCAGGCGAGCAGACGAGTGCCCAGGCGACCAGAACTGCAGATGCTCCTCCTCCACCTCCCTCTTGAAGACATAGTTTTTATTTACAATAGGATGTACACTCTTTCTGTATTTCCCATTCCTATTGTAAACATCTTTTGACTTAAAAGAAATGAAAATTTTTGCTCATCTACTAATTTGTGCCTCTTTGTTTGTCTCACTTAATTGCTCGCCTCTTTCTTTTGCTTATGATTTAATTTCTAAATGTTCCTTTTTTCTTAAGGTAAACACTTAGTAAAATTTTTAGTTGGTCATTTGGTTCTTATAGAACTTGACCTTTAGTTGTTTGGGCCATTTTGGTCGCTTGTGGACTTGGCCTTGCATTAATGCGGGCTATTGGTCCATTATGGACTTAGCCTTATTTTTGCTTTTAATAAGCTCTCTTATTTGTCTTATAACAGACTTGTATTTTGCAAATTTTTGGGCGAGCAACTAAGTAATTTGGACTTAAGGCTCAAAAACTAAAATTCAGCAAGACAAAAGATAAATGCAATTCTGCTCGCCTAGTAAGATAAATGCAAATCTGCTCGCTTATAAACTTGCGCAAAAATTTCAAAAATTACAAAGGATCTATTTACAAACTTTCTAAGACTTACAGGACTTCATTGGTAGTACTTCTTGAGTAAAGTTGTATTCCAGGAGTATTGGGACGACTTGCCTTCCATGTCTTCAAGGTCGTATGTGCCGTTGTGCCACTTATTCGTCACCTTGTATGGGCCCTCCCAAGTCGGGCCAAATACTCCTGGTGGTATCAAAACTTTTCGGAGTACCAAGTCCCCAATTTCGAATTCTCTTGCTTTTACTTGAGAATTGTAGTACTTTGCTGCTCTTCTTTTGTAAATTGCATTTTTTAATTCTGCTGTTATTCTTTTTTCTTCAAGCAAGTCCAACTCTGCTGCCATTGCGGAGTTGTTTGTCTCTTCGTCGAACGCAGTTGTTCGTTTTGTTGGGACTTTTAGCTCAATCGGTATTACTGCTTCTGTCCCGAACGCCATTGTGAACGGTGTTTCGCCTGTGCTTGTTCTGTGGGATACTCGGTATGCCCACAACACCTCTGGTAGCTCTTCTGACCACTTCCCTTGCTTGTCAACCAAACGAATCTTCAGTATATGCTTGATTATTTTATTCACTGCTTCTACTTGACCGTTCGATTGAGGGTGGTACGGTGTCGAGAAATGTTTCCTTATTCCCCATTTTTCGCAAAAATCTCTGATCTCTTTTCCCTCAAACTGTCTCCCGTTGTCCGTCACTATCGCCTGAGGGACCCCGAAACGACAAACAATATTTTTCCATATAAGTTGATCATTTTCTCCTGTGTGATCCGCCCGAGTGCTTCTGCTTCTGCCCATTTCGTGTAGTAGTCAACAGCCACCATCGCGAATCGAACATTTCCTTGTCCCGGTGGAAAAGGCCCAATGAGGTCAATTCCTCATTTCGCAAACGGCCATGGACTATTGACTGAAATCAGTTCGTGTGGGGGTTTGTGAATGTTCGAGGTAAACAGTTGACATCTATGACAAGTTCGGGCAATCTTGATCGCATCCTGGAGGAGGGTTGGCCAGTAATATCCTTGCCTTATTATTTTATACGCCAAGGCCCGTCCTCCGGCATGATTTCCGCATACACCCTCATGGATCTCTTTCAGCACTGCTTGTCCTTGCCCCCTAGCCAAGCATTTCAGAAGTGGGAGCAAAATTCCTCTCTTGTACAACTGTCCGTCCATCATGGTGTATCTTGCTGCTCTTTTAACCAACTTGTTAGCTTCAAACGGGTTGTCTGGCTTTTTATCGTTTTGCAAATACTCAACGATTGGTATTCTCCAGTCGTCTTCTTCGAAATCTTCGTCGATCTGATAGATTTTGTAATCTTCGGTTGACGGTTTGGACATTCTTGTTAGCGTCACTTCCGACAATTCTGCTGGTCCGGTACTGGTTGCTAGCCTGGCTAATGCATCTGCTTGAGCATTATTGTCTCTCGGTATCTGTTCAATGTATATTTGTTCTAACAAGGAGGCCAAGTGAGCAACAATTTTTTGATACAAAGCCATGTCTTCATCTCTTGCTTCATATTCTCCTCGGACCTGGTTGACGATCAATTGCGAATCTCCAAAGATTTGCAACCTTCGTACTCCAACTGCTAATGCTAGGCGTAACCCAACGATCACAGCTTCGTACTCTGCTTCGTTGTTCGTCGCCATGAACTCGAATCGAACAACTAAAGTAAAAACTTGCCTATCTGGGCTTATCAAGACTATACCTGCCCCCGATCCTGTATTAGTTGATGATCCGTCAACATACATGTGCCAGGGATGGCTATGTCCTCTCGGTGGATCTTGGGGAAAAGTCAGTTCGACTATAAAGTCTGCTAAGGCTTGCCCCTTGATCGCTGTTCGAGGAGCATATGAAATCCCGAACTGATTGATTTCCAAGGACCACTTTAGGAGCCGACCAGCCGCATCGGGTCTGTGCAGTATTTGCTTGAGCGGGAACGTTGTCAACACTTCCACCTGGTGGTCGAAAAAATATGGACGAAGTTTCCTGACGCTCATCACCAGCGCATATGCTAGCTTTTCTGATGGTGAATATCTGAGTTCTGCTTCGTGCAAGGCATGACTTACATAGTAAATGGGCAGGTGGAATTTTCCTTCTGCTCGAACGAGCACTGAACTGATTGCTACCTTTGAAGCCGCCAAGTACAAGTATAACTTTTCCCCTGGGATTGGCTTGGCAAGAATTTTTGTATCACTGAGGTACTCTTTCAGCTGCTCGAACGCTTGTTGACAGGCGTCTGTCCATTGAAATTTTCCCTTCTTGATTGCTTCGAAGAACGGTCTGCACTTATCTCCGGATCTTGAAACGAACCTGTTCAGAGCTGCTAGGCATCCGGTTAGCCGTTGGACTTCTTTAACTGATCTGGGTGGTTGCATCTCCATGATCGCTTTCACTTTTACGGGATTTGCTTCAATTCCACGCTGACTAACCAGATGTCCCAAGAATTTCCCAGAATGGACTCCGAAACTGCTTTTCTTGGGATTCAGCTTCATATTGTAGGTCCGAAGTATCTCAAATGTTTGAGCCAAGTGCTGTAAGTGATCTTCCTTTTTTGAGCTCTTGACAACGATGTCATCCACATATACCTTCATCGTCTTCCCAATGTGATCATCAAACATCTTGTTAACTAGTCTCTGATATGTAGCTCCATCGTTGATTAGCCCAAATGGCATTCTCTTCCAGCATAGCAAGTTTTTGTTGATGTAGAACGCTATGTGCTCTTGATCATCGGGATGCATCACGATTTGATGGTATCCTGCGAATGCATCCATGAACGTTAGCAGCTCATGTCCGGCGGTATTATCAACTAGCTGGTCAATATGAGGCAACAGGAAGTTATCTTTTGGGCAAGCGGCGTTAAGATCTGTGAAGTCGATGCAAAGTCTCCATGCTCCAATCGCTTTTCTAACCAACACTGGATTCGCCACCCATTGCGGGCATAACGCTTGTTTGATTAGGTCGTTATCCAGCAGCTTTTTAACCTCCACATCAAGCGCCTCGTATTTGTCGGGCCCAAATTTTCTCATTTTCTGATGAACTGGCTTTTTCCTCGGGTCGATGTTGAGTCTGTGGCAGGCATGTTCGGGGCTGATGCCCATCATGTCTGCGTGCGACCATATGAACACATCGAGGTTTGCTTTAAGAAACTCAATCATGTTGGTCCTGTACGGCTCTGGTAGCTCGGACCCTATGAAGAGTTCTAAGCCCTCTTGGTTCGGGTCGACTCTTACAGTTTCTAACTCTTCAACCGGGGTAGCCCTTCGTTTCTGGCCTTTCCATCTGGGGTCAATAATGGGCCCTTCTGCCTTTGGCTCATCTTCGGTCTCCATCGGTTCTGCTCCCAGCCGTGGCTCGATATCCTCTGCATCAAAGTCCGCTGGGCGAGCAGCTTCTCTATCTCTTGTTTGGACAACCTGCTCGTCCTCGCATTTCTGCTCATCTTCGCCCAACTGTGCGCCTACACACAGCTGCTCGTCAATGCGCGGCTGTTCGTTTGCGCACAGTTGCTCGCCGATGCGCGGCTGTTCGTCTGTGCAAAGCTGTTCGTCGACTTCCATTATTTCAGTGTCGATAGAAGTCATGGCCTCGCTATCATCTCCGTCCTTATTTGAGCACCTGTCTGTCATGTTGACTTGATGATCCTGCAGCTGTATCTGCAAAAGACACGCACGAGCCTTCTTCTGGTCTCCTTTGACTGTACCTGCACCCTTCTTTGTTGGGAATTTTAAACAATAATAGTACGTTGAAACAGCTGCTTTAAATTCATGCAAGAAAGGACGGCCGATGAACCCGTTATAGGTGGACTGTTGGTCTACAACCAGGAAGTCTACCATTCTATTCATTTTCCTCTCCGGGTCCTCGACCGATACAAGCTCAACTGCCAACGTAACCATTCCTAGCGGGGTGGTAACAGCATTCCCGAATCCTACAATCTTGTGATCACAGTCTTTGATGTACTCAGCGCAATCTCCTAGCTGGTCCACCGTGCTCTTGAACAGGATGTTCGTATAGGAACCAGTATCGACAAGTAGACGGTGCACTTTTGTCCCCATAATATTGGCGCAAATGACCAACGAGTCATTGTGGGGAGTAAGTACTCCGTCTAAGTCTTTTTCTGAGAAAGTCAGGTCCCCCGTTCGTTTGGTCGATGGATTCGTGCCTACTTCCATCACTTGATCCACTGCTCTCAGTTCCGCCTTCCTCTTTCTTTTTGACATAGGTGGTCTCCCATCAGAACAACCACCTACTGGTCCAGTGGGTTCCAGCATTAGGATTTCCGGGATATGCCTTGCTGGGGCTGCTGGGACCTTCCTTCCTCTCTTACCTGCTTTGCTTGGTTGGTCATCACTGTCCCCGTCATCCGAACTGGACGGTTCTGGTGCCCTTGGCCTTTTACCTGGTTCCCTCTTCACGAATTCGGACAGCTTTCCTTCCTCATAGAACCTCCACAACTGCTTCAACAGATCTCGGCACTCGCTCGTGAAGTGGCCAATGTTCTGATGATAAGCACAGTATTTGTTCGGGTTCAGTTTTCCTCTCTCTTGCCTTATCCTCCGTGGCTCTGACAACATTTCCCTGTCTTTAACGTTGTTGTACACAGCGTCCACGGACATAGTAAGGACTTGACTCAACTTTTCTTTCAACTCAGCTCCATCATTGAATGACTTCATGTTCTTCGGAGCTTTGTAATCGCTTCCTCCCGACTTCTTGCTAAACTTCTTTGGATCGGCTTTGTCTCCCATCTCTCGGTGTAGGGCCTCCTGCATTGAAACATGAATTCCCGCTTTGTGTCTGAACTCTGTGTATGTTTTCGGGCAAGTCAGATGCATTTCCTTCCACAAATCAGTTCCTTTCTTTAAACCAGACATCACTGCCACAATCTTCGTGTCCTCACTCACCATCTCGCCCTCCAGTAAGACTTTATCAAATCTTTCCAGAAATTGCTTGTCAGACTCCTCGTCTCCCTGCCTAATATCTGCTAGACGGTGTCTGTGGGTCAAGTAAGACCCGGCAGTTGAGAAGTGGGACAGAAACTCTTTGCTTAGTTGGGCAAAAGAGTTGATGGAGCCAGGAGCCAATGCTGAAAACCATCTGTGCGGGCCATCTCCCAGGATGAGTGAAAAATTTCGGCATTGTGTGGCGTCGGTTGCCCCCATCGAAATTATAAAATCCGAATATTTTGTCGCATGAATGCGGGGGTCCGACGTTCCCTCGTACAAATTGATGGCTGGGAACTGTATCTTCTTCTGGATTGGTGCATTGAGGACAGATAGAGATAACTGTGAAGAAGGGAGAATAGTCGATCCAACACCTCTCTGAGATTCCAACTGTCTCTGTAATTCCTCGATCGCCTTTCTCATTTCCTGCAATTCATTTGGGGGAGTTCTCCCGATGGAAGGCTGTTCATCGTGATTGGGTTCAGTGACCTCTTCACGATGCAGTCCCTTGCCAACGGGACGTTTCTCCTGAGTCGTCTTCCTAGCGGCATTGCTAGCTCCATTTGGCCCTAGCCGGCCAAAAGCTGACCTCCTGATTCAGTCATGCACTGATGGGCGAGCAGGATGGTGTGATCGCTCCTCGTTCCTTCGGGATGGTTCCCTCCTATTTGCATTCCTTGTACCTAGTCTCTCCAAAGCACTTGTTCGGGAAGTACTTTTGCTTGACTCATCTGCTCGACTTGGTGATGATTCCCCTCGACTTCCTAGACGCTCGCTTAATGGAGCTTTTCCTTTATTTCTACGGACTTCCTCGCTGTCAGCCTCGTCTCGACGTGCATCTTCTCTCAGTTTACTTCTTTGTTCGCCCGTACGCTCCTGCTCGCCTGCTCGTTTGGTCGCCACAGGTGCTCTTGATGGTCCTGCTGCTTGTCGATTTTGCAAGGATTGAAGGACAGCAATGGTTTTTGCTAGTTCTTCGGGGTTTTGAGCAAGAGCTTCAACTTCCGGTGGAATCGTGTCAATAGTGACTTGTATATTCCTCTGCGAAGTTGCTCTCACTGTCCGTGCATGTCCTTCAGTAGACGAAACCCTAGTCCTCGGTTTACGACTTGGAGATATACTCGAATGTCGTTCTTCTTGCGATCTAACCATTTTGACTATCGAAATGTGGGTAAATGAGCAAATGGATGAGGTAATCTTGTTCTTGCAAACACCTTTTCCAAGGGTTACTAGCCTTGTGTGTGATTATGAAGGTTTGAAAACCCTAGTTCATGCACACATGCATTAAAACCCTTAAAGTGTTGTAAATCTTTGTCCTAAGAATGTGCACTCTTGTCTTCCGGCAGCCTCTTCCCGGATTCCGGCGAGATTATGCAGATTCCGGTGGTAGTCTTCAAACTTTCTTCGAATTTTACAAATCGGAGGTTCGAACCCTCCTAGCGCCAATTGTTGATGACCTTTTCGTAATCAAGATGATTAGTGGCTGTTTTCCCTAGTTAAGATCACCAAACAAGATCAAGAAATCATGAAATTTGGCTAAGTAATGCTCAAGGAATAATTTTGCAAGAGTTTAGCTATATTATTGAATTGTTCTTTCTTTTTCATGTACATGAAGGGAGTATTTATAGACATACAAAGTGACCATGTGTCACCATCTTGGTGGCTTAACCATTGGATCTTTGCCAAGTGTTAGGACACTTGTACAACATCTACACTATTGCTCATTGGATGGGTGCCAAGTGTTAGGACACTTGGACTATATCTAAGCTAGTGACTCTTGGAATTCCCCATGTTGTACTTGGTCTTTGGCATTATGACTTGAAGCGATTATACTAGCTTCTACTAGTAGCTACCCCGCAAGAGTACGGGTTCACTGTAGTATGGGCAAGTATAGGGACCAAGTAGTATCGAACCCAAGGGATGGTATGTATGCGAATAGATCCCTGAAGATCTACGCGTCGTAGTTAATATGAGTGTAATATTTTTTGGGTTTTTGAAAGATTAATTAAAAGACTGAATTAAACTAAGTAAACTAAAGAATGAAAAAGAACGAATTAACTACGGGTTGTTTTCTAATGAGAGATGGTGATGCTCAGGATAGGAATCCCTACGTATACTAACGGAGCAGGTACATAATCAAAGTAATCGTGACAAACAAGAATTAACCTAAGTATAAGAATGCAAGGTGAAAGCTCAAGATTCTAAACCCTAATACTTTACCCTAACACTCGACTTCACTAATCCACTAACAAGTTAATGGATTGTGCTCAATTAATGAGACCCTAATTTAACTAAGGTGATGCGGTCGTCCTCCTTCGCTAAACCGGTAGATGAATTAACCTTTCCTAAACCTTCTCGTTAAGACTACTAATTGTTATCGAGTGATGCGGTCGTCCTCTCTCTAACACTTTCGTACGAAATTCAAAGGTAGAGTTAAGATTAATTATATGAATTCATTAATTAAGAGAATTAAAACTAACGTCACCAATTACCTTAATTACGTACCCACATCCTACTTCTACGAGTTCATCCTAACCCAAGCATGCAAGGGTTTTAGCCGGACATGGTTTTAACAAAAATACAAGCAATAGAAGAAACAACGAACAAAAACATAATGAATTGAAGAAAGAAAATACGAAACATAAACTAGGGTTTTAAAAGAAAATAAATACGAAGAACTGAAATTGAATTGATAAAAACGAAATTTAAACGTGTTCAAAGTAACGAACTAATGAAAAGAAACTAAGAATTGAAAAGAAACTAGAATTCGTATGAAAAACCTTAACAAAACGTAAAATAAAGCTTGCTCGTTCTTCTCCTCTTCAAAAACTAAGTCTAAAAGTATTTCTAAAAGTTGGGGATCCTTCAAAACGTGTTTGGACGAGATATATATAGGCACGGGTCGAAACGGGAGTTAACGGGCCGAAAATACGCATCCGGAGGCAAAAGTATACGGGCGCTCGAGCAAAACGCTCGAGCGGTCCCGCTCGAGCAGTGTAGCTCGAATGGTGCATTCGCTCGAGCGGTCGCGCTCGAGCTGCTCGAGCGCTGAAATGACACTGTTACTTTTGGGCGCTCGAGTGATTCGCTCGAGCGGTGGCGCTCGAGCTGCTCGAGCGCAAGAATGGTTCTGTATGTTTGCGCGCTCAAGTAAGGCGCTCGAGCGGTGGCGCTCGAGCAATGCGCTCGAGTGACCTCTAATCCTCTCAAATGATACTTTTCCTCGTCCGCACTAATACCAATCGTATTTCTTCAATATCTTCTCATCCGGGCATCCGTTTGAGTCGATTCAAAGTCCTACGAACTCCGTTTTTCGTCCTCTATTCACCTATGAGCATCAAAGAGACAAATTTATCAATGTATAGAAATGATGCTCATTTGACTCTAAGCACTAATCGAAAACACTCAAAACATGAGTAAATTGGGCTCCAAAACATAACAATTTCACGCCTAATCAACCCCCCCAAACTTACCATGTTGCTTGTCCTCAAGCAACGAAATAATAAGTCAAGTGAAATTGTTAGGAATGAATCAAGAATCAAATCATGCAAGTAATTGAACTCGAGCTTCAAAGATCAATCACCCGTATACTCACTCACTTTCTTTTATCGTACTCATGCAACAATAACAAGAAACACCAAGATCAAACATGGATGTGCACTCAACGGTGTGTTTCACTCCCTCACAAGTGTATAACAGTGTTTAAGGGACTCACTCAATCAATCAATCACACATATTGGCAGCCATAGGCTTGTAAGCACTCTCACCTCCGACCATACTCTAGAAATCAATGCCGAATCAAAAAGGACTTTTCTCAAGGTTGTAATGTAGGCTCTTTGGACAGGTGGGATAACAATATGGTAAAGTGACTCAAGTGAATGGAGAATAGAAAATCAAACTTTGGCACTTTGAGATTAGGAACAGAATCACTTCAACATTTGCAATCAATACACTTTAATTCCACTACTCTCAACACTTCAATTTTTTTCTTTCTCACTCTTTCACTTTTTTTTTCAATCACTTTTTTTTTTCTCTTTTTTTTTTTCGCACAAACACATGAGCTCATTTTTTTCTTTTGCTCATTCTCAATTTTTTTTTTTTTTTTGTTCTTTCCCACAACTCAAAACTTCATCACACCTTCTTCTCATATTCACTCAACAAACAACCTTTTCCTTTTTCAATTCAATTCACTCCCTTCATATTCACACTTTCCTATTCTCCACTCAAATTGGGACAAAAAGGCTTAGGAATTGGAATAATGTTCATATGTGCTAGCAAATAAAATAGGCTTTAGGCTCAAAGGGGCTAACAAGGGATTCAATGTCATTGGTAAGGAAAATTTTGGCTAAGTGACTCAATTAAATCAAAGATGGCCTAAGATCACATTCGGCATATCAAACTAGACACAATCTAGAAGCAAGAGCACATGCAAGTTCTAGCATCCTCTAAGGTGACGATCCACTCTCAAACGAAGAGATTAAATCATGCATTTAAATCTCGTAAGGCTCAAAAGCTCACGGCTTTCACATCCAAGCTTGTCCTAGTGAGTTCTCACTCTTGTCACACAAGTACTCAAAAGAAAACTCATAAGCATACGGGTTCTCTCCCTAATCAGCTCAAACTCAAACACTCACACAAGAAAACTCCTAACTCAGCCTCACAATTCACCCTACTCATCAAATCATACTCAAAGATAGCAATCAACAAGCATAAGGTGATTGATAGGCATAAAATATTGAGTAACAAAACAAATTAATAAAAGCCCAAGGAGCATCTCAGGGCACAAAATAACTAACTCAACTCAAAGATAAGGGGTGCATGCATGTGCAATGTAACAAGAAACATAAAAAAAACTCCACCCCCCCAAACTTCGACCTTGCTAGAGGTCTAAGTTTGGGGTTGTGGGTTACCTCAACCAAATAATCCAATTTCTCTCAATAGCTTTGCACACTTCCTTGTCTCAAGTTGGTTCCTTCAATCTAAATAACTCCATGATACCTTTACTCCTTTAGAGACAAGCCTACAAAATAAAACTCTCAAGTACGAGGTTAAACATACGACTCAAAATACTCCCTAATAATATAAAAAAAAAAAAAACACTAAAAATAAATGAAAGCAAATAAAAATGGGTTGCCTCCCATTCAGCGCTATTTTTAAGGTCCTCATGCCGGACCAAGCTCAAAGGAGCTTATGGGACATCATACTCAAATTTACCTCCCTTACTCTCATAAGAGTGGTGTTTGAACTTCTTTCCTTGATGCCCCTCCATCATGAGCCCCTTTGCTCTCTTCTCATCCCCAAGTGTTATGGGTCTCAACTCCTTCTTCCCTCTATCTGGAGGAGTCTTACTAAACAATTTCTTGAGTTTGGACTTTTTCTTCTTAACTCCTCCTTTCCCTTCTAACTGGACCACGTCCACTTTCTTCACCTCTTCATCCTTCAACTTCTTCACTTTATCCCTATCAAAATAATCAAGATCATAACGCTCATGGGTTAAATAATCAAGTGAAGAATTATAAAATTCATGAATATGAGAAGAGTTAGGGATATGAGGTGTGTCTTCAACACTAGGATCAATTGCATCCATGCAATACAAGCTCTCATCCTCCTTCGGGTGCTTCATGGCTTCATATAGGGAGATCTTCACTTCTTGATCATCAACTTTCAAAGTAATCTTCCCATTTGCCACGTCTAGCACCATCCCCGCCGTAGCTAAGAACGGTCTTCCCAAGATCAGGGGTACGTGCTCATCTTCCTCCATTTCTAGCACTACAAAGTCAGCTGGAAAAATGTGATCTCCAACTCTCACTAGAACGTCTTCAACCACACCTTGAGGTCGAGTAATAGACCGATCGGCTAGTTGAAGCGTCATCATTGTGGGTTGAAGTTCAACACCTTCCAACTTCTTGAAAAGCGACAACGGCATGAGATTGATGCTCGCCCCGAGGTCGCACAACGCTCCCTTCTTGATCCCGTTCCCGATATCACATAAGATCGTGAAACTCCCGGGATCTTTCAGCTTCGGTGGCAGCGCCTTGTGCACTAATGCACTCACCTCGTGGTTCAGCTGCACCAACTTCGGCTCATCCACTCGCCGTCTTTTCGCGATCAAGTCCTTCAGAAACTTTGCATAATGCGGCATCTGTTCCAAAGCATCATAAAAAGGAATGTTAATGTGAAGTTGTTTAAAAACATCAAGAAATTTTGCAAATTTTTCATCAAGCTTCTTTTTCATGAAGCGCTGTGGATATGGGACGGGTATCACAGATTTGGGTACCCCCCATTCATCTCTTTCTGTTTCTTTCACTTTATCCCTTGCTTCCTTTGCCTTTTTCCACTTAGGAACTCTCTCTATCTCCTCAAAGTCTTTCCCCTTCTGGGACTCATCCATATCTTCATGCTTCTCAATCCCTTTACTTTCAATCCCCTTCTCAACTTGGGGCGTCTCAGAATCAGCAGGCATCTGAGGACCTTCATAATTGGTTCCACTTCTAAGCTGGATCGCCTTGCAATGCTCTTTCGAGTTCCCCTCCGGCATTCTATTCACGGACTTTGCAATCTGGCTCATCTGGAGCTCTAAAGAGGTGAACCTTCGATTGTTCTCTTGTTGAGTTCTAGTCCACTCAACATTCATCTTCTGGAGCTCTTGATCACGTTGATCACCCTTCTTGTGCAACTCCTTCACATCGTACTCCAAGGACGACAACCGCTTGCTACCTTCCTCCACCTTCTGAAGAATAGCTCTCAACATCTCCTCGGTTGATGCACCGCCTTCTCCACCAGGAGGTTTAGACCCCGGATCAACACCTGCAGGAACAGTAACACCAGCTTTTGGGTTAGCATAAGAGAAATTCTCATTTTTCCTCCAAGTGTTTTGAGGAGGCTGCTGGCCTCCTTGAACTCCTTGTGTGTTCCTCCATTGATTTTGAAGTGGCTGAGGGCCTGGAGGTGCAAATGGTTGACCATAAGAAGGTCTTCCATACTGGTTTCCACCTTGGTAGCCATTCTGATTGTAATTAGAACCTCCCATGTAATTGGCTACCTCTTGCTGTCCACTGGGCTGGTCTACTCTCTCATTCTCCACTGCATGCTCTCCACCCAAACTTTTCCCCAACTCGAGGTTGTTGATCTTTTCCATCATGGCCATCAGCAGCCTTCTCGTTCCTTCTCCCTCCTCAACCTGATGCACTCTTTGCAAATCTGCATCCCCACTCCAAGCACCGGCATTCGTGACAATGTTGTCCACGATCTCCCTACATCTCTCTATGCCTTGGTTCAGGAATGCTCCACCCGCACAGGCGTCTAAATGGGCTTGACCATCCTTGCTGGCACCACTATAGAAGAATGCCATAATGTCTCCCTCGTTGTACCCGTGCTGCGGGCACTCAATCAGCATGTTTGAGTATCTCTCCCACGCTTGGCGTAAATCCTCTCCAGACTTCTGGCGAAAGGACGAGATCTCAATTCTAGCCTTGATCGTCCTAGATGGAGGGTAGAATCGCTCGAGGAACAGACGCTCGAGCTCGGCCCAAGTGGTAATACCTCCCCGCGGGAGCGTATTATCGTACCACTCCTTGGCTATTCCCGTCAATGAGAATGGGAACAGCCTAAGCCTCTTGGCATCTTCAGACATGCCATTATAATGAAATGTGGAGGCTATCATGAGAAAGCTCCTCAGATGTGTATGAGGATTCTCCTTCCCGATCACTCCTTTGAACTGATTCTCAGTCAGCAGCTTTAAAATCCCCGGTGATATCGAGAAGTTGTTCGCCTCAACAGGAGGCAAAGCCACTCCATCATAGTACCGTTGTGGCTGCGCTGCAAACCTCCCTCTAATCGCCATATTATGATCTACGTTCTGAGGAACGTGTTGAGGATTAGCAGCAGGAACTGGTACTTGTTGGGGTGGTGGTTGGTAAACAGGCGGTTGGTTATAGACTGGTGGTGGATGATATGGATATGGTGGGTAAGGATAAGGTGGGTATGGGTAATGTTGGTATGCTGGGTTGTGGAAAGGGTTATTTGGGTTTTGTGGGTAAGCAGGGTTTTGGTTATGAGGATTATGGACAAGGTTCTGAGCTGGGTTCCCTACGTTTTGTGTACCCGGGTTTAGGCTCTGGCTATCCCCTAATGGAATTTGATTCTGGCTACCACTAACTCCAGTGCCTTCAACTCGGTCTACTGCCTGATTGAAATCGTTGGCAGCATCGTCCAACTCATTACTTATATCCATTGGTTCCTTCCCTAAGTCGGCAGCGTTCATCCTTCTCAAGAAGGCTCGGTTCCTTCTAGCTATTGTCTCAGGATCTGCAGGTAATCTCTCTTCGCTCGTATTCCCTTGTGAGCGTGTTCTCATAAACCTGACACACTAGCAGAAGGATCAAAACGCAACTGCCGAATGGATAGAAAAATAAAAATAAAAACAGAAATTAAATCACCCACTACTAACTACTAAGCTATCTACAAGTCCTATTCAAAAAGCATATAACGCCATCCCCGGCAACGGCGCCATTGACTTGAAGCGATTATACTAGCTTCTACTAGTAGCTACCCCGCAAGAGTACGGGTTCACTGTAGTATGGGCAAGTATAGGGACCAAGTAGTATCGAACCCAAGGGATGGTATGTATGCGAATAGATCCCTGAAGATCTACGCGTCGTAGTTAATATGAGTGTAATATTTTTTGGGTTTTTGAAAGATTAATTAAAAGACTGAATTAAACTAAGTAAACTAAAGAATGAAAAAGAACGAATTAACTACGGGTTGTTTTCTAATGAGAGATGGTAATGCTCAGGATAGGAATCCCTACGTATACTAACGGAGCAGGTACATAATCAAAGTAATCGTGACAAACAAGAATTAACCTAAGTATAAGAATGCAAGGTGAAAGCTCAAGATTCTAAACCCTAATACTTTACCCTAACACTCGACTTCACTAATCCACTAACAAGTTAATGGATTGTGCTCAATTAATGAGACCCTAATTTAACTAAGGTGATGCGGTCGTCCTCCTTCGCTAAACCGGTAGATGAATTAACCTTTCCTAAACCTTCTCGTTAAGACTACTAATTGTTATCGAGTGATGCGGTCGTTCTCTCTCTAACACTTTCGTACGAAATTCAAAGGTAGAGTTAAGATTAATTATATGAATTCATTAATTAAGAGAATTAAAACTAACGTCACCAATTACCTTAATTACGTACCCACATCCTACTTCTACGAGTTCATCCTAACCCAAGCATGCAAGGGTTTTAGCCGGACATGGTTTTAACAAAAATACAAGCAATAGAAGAAACAACGAACAAAAACATAATGAATTGAAGAAAGAAAATACGAAACATAAACTAGGGTTTTAAAAGAAAATAAATACGAAGAACTGAAATTGAATTGATAAAAACGAAATTTAAACGTGTTCAAAGTAACGAACTAATGAAAAGAAACTAAGAATTGAAAAGAAACTAGAATTCGTATGAAAAACCTTAACAAAACGTAAAATAAAGCTTGCTCGTTCTTCTCCTCTTCAAAAACTAAGTCTAAAAGTATTTCTAAAAGTTGGGGATCCTTCAAAACGTGTTTGGACGAGATATATATAGGCACGGGTCGAAACGGGAGTTAACGGGCCGAAAATACGCATCCGGAGGCAAAAGTATACGGGCGCTCGAGCAAAACGCTCGAGCGGTCCCGCTCGAGCAGTGTAGCTCGAATGGTGCATTCGCTCGAGCGGTCGCGCTCGAGCTGCTCGAGCGCTGAAATGACACTGTTACTTTTGGGCGCTCGAGTGATTCGCTCGAGCGGTGGCGCTCGAGCTGCTCGAGCGCAAGAATGGTTCTGTATGTTTGCGCGCTCAAGTAAGGCGCTCGAGCGGTGGCGCTCGAGCAATGCGCTCGAGTGACCTCTAATCCTCTCAAATGATACTTTTCCTCGTCCGCACTAATACCAATCGTATTTCTTCAATATCTTCTCATCCGGGCATCCGTTTGAGTCGATTCAAAGTCCTACGAACTCCGTTTTTCGTCCTCTATTCACCTATGAGCATCAAAGAGACAAATTTATCAATGTATAGAAATGATGCTCATTTGACTCTAAGCACTAATCGAAAACACTCAAAACATGAGTAAATTGGGCTCCAAAACATAACAATTTCACGCCTAATCACATTATTGAGATGCTCTCGACAGTGACCGGCTGCTCGCTTGTACGTCTTCTTTGGATGTGATCCTTTGCGTTCTGAGTTGTTCGCTCCTCGCTTGGGCTTACTTTACAATGTTGCTCGCTTAAATACGAATCTGTTCGCCCAAATTGATCTTGGCTTGAGTTGCTTGCACAGCTGTTCTTTGCAAGGCTGCTCGCCATAATCCTGCTTGCCGCATTAGTACTTTTTTACAAAATTGTTCGCTCAACGAAACTGCTAGCTCCTTTACAAAGCTGTTCGTTCCACGAAACTACTAGCTCCTTTCATTTACTATCCTGGTACCAAGCCTAATAATCTCTTTTGTTTATTGATTACTTACTTGTTCGCCACCCAACAGTAAGTATTATTTTTCTTACGCTGAATGACAAGTTAATATGTATCCGTAGTGTATCAGTATTATTTTGTGTGAGATTATGTTCGCGTTTTTTTTTTGTAGCACCGGTGAGTAAAAGTAATAGAAGTTAAATTATAGTTCGATTTGTAAAGACAAAAAATTCAGCGTTCTTGGAATAAAATTTAAACACACTTTGTTAACCTGCAGTTTTTTTATTTTTGCAGATTTTTTTTTCTTGCGATTTTTTTTTTTGGATTAAGAAGATCACCATTTTTTTTATTGTGTTTGAATGATTTCGAAGGTCAAATTCATTGGAACTTTTCACTTTTTTTTAATCGTTTATACGTTTAAGTGAATAAAATTGTGAGTTTATAATTATTTACATTTTCTTTTTCGTGTTTCAAATTTGGGTTAATTTTTTTAAAAAGAAATAATTATATAAAGTTGGGTATGTTTAGTAATTTTTTAAAATAATTATATTTTTAATGGAATTTGTATAGCAATCGGGCGATGTATAGACAAATCCGGGTTCGTTTAGCCACGACTTTTTTTTCTCATAATTAACCCTTGTTTAAAAAAAAAACCCAGAACAAAATAGTGCCTCACTTCTCTCTCGCTCTACCCCCAAATCGCTATACCTCCACCCTCTTTCTCTCTCTAATGGACGCATCGCAGTCGAAAATACAGTCATATTAACATTAACACATATATACACAATACATCTATATGTATATATTCCCGTTCTCTCATAGCCTCCTGAGCTTGCATTTATATCGCTAGGGTTTTAGGTATTTAAATCTTTAACACAGACTCGAATTGATTTCGGATTCGCATGCGAATTTTGTAGTAGCTGCGACTAAGGGTTTTTATTGCTAGGGTTTTGTTCATCGATCTGCGCGCCAATGGATTCAACTTCTTCATCAATGGCATCTGTCAGTAGAGATGGGTCGCCGTCGTCGGTGGCGGAGGAGGACGACGGTGCTTCGTTGGTTGCGGCGGGGCGTGCAAAGGAGGCTGTTGTGCTCTTTCAGAATGGGAAATTCTCGGACTGTTTGAGAGTCTTGAGTCAGTTATTGCAGAAGAAAGATGGTGATCTAAGGGTTTGTATTAAACTTTTGAAAATTACAGTTTTAGGGGTGTTTCTTTATTTGACTGCTTGGGATTGAGTTGCGATTCTGATTTTTTGAGTATTAGAATTGTCTTTTCTAGGTTTTGATTGTAGGTGTTTCTTTATTGGAAAGTGCTAACTTGAAGTGGATTTGATGATAAATTAAATATTTTTTTCTTTATTTCCGATGTATTTGCTGCTTCCGAATTTCAAAAGCGCCACTGGAGAGTTCTAATGAGTACTCATATTGATCTAGTTTTAGTTTTGGCAATGTGAAATTATCTTGTTATTTTAATATTTGTGTGTTTTCAGCATTTTAATAAATTATTGAGTACAAAATGTGGCAACTTATTGGCATCACCCTTTCTTTTGTTGGAATGAGTCATGGTATGATTATTTTGGAAATTTTCAATTCCACAATTATAACAGACAGACAGTGTATGAGACTTTTCAAGTTTTTCTTATAACTTCCTCTGTACATATCAGATTCGGCATAATGTAGCCATTGTGGAGAGCTTACAAGATGGATGTTCAGATCCTCAAAGGCTGATTAAAGAACTTGAAAACATCAAGGTTTGTATTTAGTAATAGTCCTGTGTGTCTACTTGGCTGAAGTGGATTGAATTATATGATTTAATTAGATGAAGAATCAAGATCGTCCTGACTCTTGTCTCTGTCTGTTTTCTTTGTGATTAAGAAAGAAAAAAGAAGATTCCCTGCTCTGTTATGGTATGTTGGCCACCCAATTTTAACTACTAGTCATAACTCATAAGGACTTTTAAATGTATATCAGTCCCTTTAAATGTGTAGCATGTTTTTTTTTTTCCTTCATATTTTAATCTGTGGACAAATGTGTATGGTCTCTAGTTTCTCAACTTCATTTATAGAAAAGCTTAAAACATACGTTATCATAATGTTTTCTAGTTTTTTAAATCTATAACAGTATTTTTTTAGGAGTAGGGACAATTTTACTCCAAAGGTTCGCTTCAACGTGCTATTTACCCAAAATGATTATTAATACTCAATTTCCCCCAATTCATTCCAATCAGGAAATAATTTGAATGTTATAACTGCATAATTTACTGAAACAACTTTCTTTTATCATAACAAATATTATAATCTTATAATCACCTAATTTTCATAAAACTGTTTGAAACCAAAACGGATGAAACTTTATGGATAAGAGTGAGTTCCTGCATGAAGAAATCAATTAGGGGTCAACTTGTGCATTAGACTAAATGCACTGGGCTACGGGTTCCCATGACCTTTGCCCTTATTTTCATGTTCTAGAGAAATGAAAATGGCTGAAGCCTTTCATCATGATTCCCACAAACTTTACCTTTATTCTGTCAGAAAAGAGAGCAATGCTATTAAGTTTTGCTTTGAACAATATAACTTCTCAAAGTAAACTACTTGATACCCTTGATATGGTGATATATCTGAATTTTCATTTGTCTGTTCTTATGTTTTACTGATTCCATTTCCCCTCGATTAGAAACAAAGTGATGAGCTTGCTTGTGCATCCGGAGAACACTTAGAAGTTCTCAGCAACAATGGAAGTGAACATACTGCCAGCACCGGGGGAAATAATGCTGTCGTACATCCTAGTTCCCCTGTTTACAGTGATGAGTTTGACACCTCAGTGGTGGTGTTCAACATAGTATGCTTCGCTTTACCTTGGCATCTGCTATTAGTTCTGATCCTAATTATCTATATGATTATATCCATTCACTCAAACCAATTTTTCATTAATTAGAAATTTAGAATATCAAAAGACTATTATACTCTTATTTCTTACTACTTGATTAATTAATAAGCTTATAATTACAAGAAGATGATTAGTATTTGTTAAGGGTATGGTGGAAAAAAAGGACAAATTTCTTTTGAGATTGGCAAAGTGACAAATAATTGGCAACCACATTTTAGATAGAATCAGACAGATAATTAGGAACATCAATAGTATATCCTCAAGTTCCAAAACTTGCGTCATTATCCTTATGTGTGTGCATTGACTTGATTGCAGGCAGTTGTCTGGTACCATCTTCATGAATACACAAGATCATTCTCATATTTGGATTCTTTGTATCAGAACATTGAACCTATTGGCGAGGTAACACTTGTGCATTAATCAGAAATCATACTTTTTGATGCATGATAGGTTCTGCAAGTTAAAATTTGACATCGTTACATGCAGGGGACAGCCCTTCGTATATGCCTCTTGTTGCTGGATGTTGCATTACTTTCTCATAATGCATCAAGATCAGCGGTAAGTTGACCTTTGTTAAATTCAAAGTGTACTCTTTCCAAAATGATATCAAGTTCTGTTTCTTCTCAGACTCAGGATCCTTTTGTATTGGAAAAGGGATAAAAGCATAATTGAGAAGCCATGTAAATAATATCGGCTTATTTTGATTGATTTATATTTGGTGGTTTAGTTAAACATGCAAGAAATTCTAGCGTTATAGTAAAGTTGAACCTTCCGAGAAATTTCTCTTTTAGTTTTCCTTTTTTAAACAAATACTTATTAAGTTTTGGCTTCTTGTCAAATAAACATTTTTTATTGGATTCTTAACTGATGTAAACTTCAAATTTTTGTTTGTAATGTCCGCATCTCCCCGGTCTTGGGCAGAATTTGATTATTGACTAGGCCCGGAAACTCGTGACTTAAAGCTATGTTTGTTTTATTTTTTTACTCTTGTTTTGGGAAGATTGATTAACAATTTCCGTCTATTTTTTCTTTGGGCGAGTTTTGAACAATCCTCTTTCTTGGAGAAAAATAATTTAGCTTTATGTTAAATATAAATGGGTGTATTGGTATGAAAATATATTCAACGTAGTTTTAATTTTGTTTTAGTGGGACACACAGGTTAATGTAGATGTCAATTAGGTTAATTTTTGGCTTGTAATATATCAAGAAATATATTCCCCACCCCTTGTTTGGAACTGGAAGTATCACGACACTCATCTAGCTGATAATACATTTTTCATTTCATCAAGCTTTGTTCTAGTTGTAAGTAGGTGCATTAAAATGAAATTAAGTAGGATGAGAATAAAGAATGTATTGCATTCTTATTTGGGGATACAAAAGGAGTTAAATTTCAAACATGTTCTTATTTTGTGAGACTGAAAAAGAAACCCAGAAACCACATGACATTGTGATATTTTTTATATGTTATAGCTGATCTGCAGAATGCAGCTAAGTGCGTTTTAATACACCATTTAGTTTTGTAGGCCTGGTGATGGAACATGTTTAATCCATTCAATAAAAACTATAATTCGTGACGTTCTATAAAATTGACTTCATGTTGTCCAGTGTGTGTAAATTCTTTTGTGATGCTTAAAACCTTACCTGACAAGGAACGAGGGTGAATTTATATATGAGTATTTTACAGCATTTGACAATGAGCTCTAGCAACTTGTGTTTCTTATGAACCTTTGCAATCTTCTTTTTTTTCCTATATTTTTATAGCAATTCTTATCAGATGCTTTAATTGGTTTTGACACTTGGACACTTATACTACCTCCGTCCACAAAAAATAGTCCTCATTTTTTGCACGTGATTTAATGCGATATGTTGGAAGGTATTCGGGGTATTGTGAGGTCTGTATTTTAATAAAATGATCTTTTATGGAAAGTATGTAATGGACCTCACAATCCCCCGTAATACACTACGACATATCGCATTAAACCACGTGCAAAAAAGGAGGACTATTTTTTGTGGACAGAGGGAGTAAATATCGATTCAATGGATTGGACTTGTATAGGAAGAAACTAATTGAGATAGGAACGGAGTTTGCTAAGGATATATCAGGACAGCATTATTGAGTATTTTGGATAACATTTTGTGTTATTAACCGCCTTTTTATCCTGTTACATTTTGAAAAGTACTAACATTGTGACTGGATGTTTCAAAATTAGAGACAACACCATCTTATGTGCTGATAGCTTTACTAGTTGGAGATTTTTGTTTAGCAATATATGATATGTTGAAGCAGTACCCTTAGACCACTGCCTTTTGGGCACTAATGATAGAGATGTTGAACCTTGAGCCAGTTTCTAATATGCGTATATTTTCTATAAAATACAACTTGTTTATTTGTAATGGCTTCTGAATTGTCTTCTACTTGACAATATGTTATCCTTTTCTGTAATATTTGTTATTCTAGCAAGGATTTCTTTTTTCTTCTTGTATGTATGTGAGTCCTTTCACTTCTTTATTTAATATTTATGCCGTCTGTATTGCTTTTCACTTAGTCATCTCCTTTATTGTTTCAGGATGTGATAAGCTACATGGAGAAGGTGTTTTTCGTCAGTCAAATAGATAATGGAACTACCTCACAGCAACAACCAGTATTAGTTTCTAAACTGACGTCTCTCCCCAACCATTCAACTATTCCTGATGCTGATTCTACTGCAAATACTTCAGAAGATTCTCTATCCAGAAGTTTATCAGATGAAGCAATCGAAGATGATTCATTGCGCCTTCTAACTTCCCTTGAGAGACAGAACTATCAAAGACCTGCCAATGATATTCCCCGAATTCAAGCAGAGGAGTCCATAACTAGTGCTGATTTAAGGCTTAAATTGCATCTTTACAAGGTTCGCCTTTTGCTCCTCATCAGGAACCTTAAAGCAGCCAAGCGTGAAGTTAAGATGGCTATGAACATAGGTCGTGGAAAAGATCATCACCTGGCTCTCTATCTCAAGTCCCAGCTTGAATATGCTCGTGGGAACCATCGAAAAGCAATCAAGCTTTTGATGGCATCAAGTAACAACGGGGAAACAATCTCTAGCATGTACTATAACAACCTCGGTTGCATCTATTACCGTCTTGGGAAGCATCATACATCAGGTGTTTTCTTTTCCAAAGCCCTAAATAGTAGCTCGACTGTGAGAAAGGAGAAACCCCGCAAAATCCTGACGTTGTCTCAGGATAAATCTATCCTGATAACATATAATTGTGGGGTCCACTCATTGGCCTGTGGCAGGCCTCTTCATGCAGCTCGGTGTTTTTTAACTGCCAGCTTAGTATTTTATAACAGACCTCTTCTGTGGCTACGAATTGCTGAGTGCTGTTTAATGGCCCTAGAGATGGGACTTATAAAGTCGATTTCCTCAGCTTCTGAAAGTTCTGATATCAGAGTCAATGTTATTGGGAAGGGGAAATGGAGACAACTTGCTCTAGGATATGGAAATTCACCTAATGGCCATATGGGCAAGGATAACGGGCCAGATCTTTCCATTTCTCTTGCTTTGCAGTCTCTTGTCAATGCTTTGTATCTGTTAAACCCCTCTGAGGAAAGTGAATCAGAAGGCGCACTGTCATTACAGATTTCGAATCATAAGAATTCCAATGTTAATTCGAACGGTGAAGTGAAAGAACAAAAGAGTGGGCCCACAACCTCTATCCCTGACTACGAACGTATCCAAGCAAAGGAGAAACAAATGATGAGGCAAGCTGTGCTTGCTGACCTGGCATTTGTACAGCTGGCGATAGGAAATCCGGTGAAAGCCCTTTCGACAGCCAAGTCTTTGATGAAACTTGCGGAGTGCTCGAAAATGTACGTATTCTTAGGGACTACATATGCAGCTGAGGCTCTATGCCTGCTGAATAGGCCAAAGGAAGCTGCTGAGCTTTTGAATACATATTTGTCTGATGGTGAAATGGTCGAGCTTCCATACAGGCGAGAGGACTGTGAAAAGTGGAGTGTGGATAAAGTGACTGATGGTGATGAGTCAAATGGTGGGGTGACAGCAATTAACGAATCACAAGTACCGTCGTTTCCAAGTCCCGAAGAGGCTCGAGGATTGTTCTGTGCGAATTATGCGGTCAACTTAGCGTTACTGGGAGACCTGGAGAAGGCTCGATTCTTTGTGAGCAAGGCATTATTGGAAATACCTAATTGTTCGAGGGTTAGTCTTACTGCAATTTATGTCGATTTGAAGGGTGGTAATGTTGAAGATGCTGTTGCTAAGTTGAGACACCAGAGAGGCGTTAGATTTCTTCCGAGCAACTTGACATTGAACGGTACGTCTTGATGGTTGTATTTTGTTGTTTCTTTGATGCTGCGCCTTAGTTTCGGTTAGCAGGTAGGTTGAGAATCCTTTTTCAAGAAAGGGATTTGTAACATATATATAGTTCAATTTGAGCAAATAAGTGATTTTGAAGTGATTTTTGTTGTTGGTTTATTAATTGTAGCTTGTAGCGATTGGTGGTCTGGTGGTTAGAGAATCCCACCTGTAGAATTGTCATTGAAGGTTTAGTTTTGAGATGCATTTTTAGGGGTGCACATAGTTGATGAGCTCTTGGGGAAGATGAATGAATGATGCATAAACAGTTCAATCAATTTTCTTATAGATATGTGCAGTCACTTTATTATTCTTCCATGGGACAATTTTCTGTATTTAATTACATATGATGGGTAGATACTCAAGAGCTCTACTTGTTTATTTTGATAAATGAATTGAGCTCAAGTTTGTGAAAAGTCGTCTCAAACTCGATTGATATATGAGCTTTTTTTTTTTTTTTTGTATTTCAATGCAATATACGAGAGCTTATAGTGCTTGAACTCGAGTGTCGAGATGAATTCTATTTTCAACTCATAGGAGGTCGGCTTGGCAAAAGGCCCGAATTGAATACGAACTTCAAGTAATTGGGCAGTGTTTTGTTAAACAAATAATAATTATAAATATTACTCCCTCAGTTGATTGAAAGTTATACTCCCTTCATTTTGATATGAATTAAGAAAATTGTAAATAAAATAGATAAAATAAGTGTATTTTGAGTTATTATGTGGTTCATTTATGAGTTAAGTGATTGTTTATAAGTTAAAGTCAGACATGTAAAGTAATAAAGTGATAATTGCATGGTAAAGAAAATAAAATCATTATAAAAGATGAAAGGATATAATATTCGGGAGGGGTGGGGGAGTACGACTTTAAATTGGAATATTTTTGTTGTAAATAAGTGCGTAAATAAAGAGACACGATTTGTTGACCCCAGTTTGTCGGGAACGACTACGTCTGGGGGCGATTCAAGTCAGGAGTTCCACTAATATTCTTGTGTATGTGTAATTACAATAATGAATACAAAGGTATATTTATAATACTAAAATCTCAGTCTAATAGATAAAGCTCATTGGGTTTCTTGGTCCATAAGTAATGTCCATACCAAATCTCCTAGATTTGGAATATTAAATCTTTCAGATTTACAACACTCCCTCTTGGACATTACGACATAACATAAGTGTCTTGTCATGAAAATTACACGTGCTAGGGATCGGCCAAATAATAAGTAGGGAGGAATGTCATCGATCTTCTAGATCTAAATCTTCTAGATTTGTTTTGGGGTTACCGCTCCCCCTGAAGACAACAACACTTTAAGTCTTTGTATCCCAATACCACGAACATACTTTTCAAAAGTAGACGTAGGTAAGGATTTAGTAAACAGATCTGCTAGATTGTTACTAGATTGCACCTTTTGAATGGTAATCACGCCACTCTTCTGGAGTTCGTATGAGTAGAAAAACTTAGGTGAAATATGTTTCGTCAGGTTTCCCTTGACGTACCCATTACTCATTTGTGCGATGCAAGCAGCGTTGTCTTCAAATATAACGGTGGGAGGTGTATCGCCTTTGGCGATACCACATGAGTCACCAATGTGTTTTACCAATGACCTTAACCAAACACATTCTCGTGCGGCTTCAAATAAAGCTATGATCTCTGAGTGGTTTGAAGACGTGGTAACCGTGGATTGTTTAACCGATCTCCATGAGATTGCGGTTCCACCACAGAGAAAAACATAACCAGTCTGGGACATAGCGTTGTGGGGATCAAACAAATAGCCAGCATCCGCATAACCTACTAAGGTTTTGTCTCGGTTCTTACGGTAAAACAGTCCAAGATCTTGAGATCCTTGGAGGTACCGTAGAACGTGCTTAACACCGTTCCAATGTCTCCTTGTAGGAGAAGCGCTATATCTCGCAAGCAAGTTGACAGCAAATGCAATGTCCGGCCGGGTGCAATTTGCAAGATAGAGCAAAGCTCCAACAGCGCTAAGATAAGGAACTTCTGGTCCCAGAATTTCTTCTGAATCTTCTCTTGGCCTAAATGAGTCCTTATCCACTTCGAGGGATCGGACAACCATTGGGGTGCTAAGTGGATGAGATTTATCCATGTGAAATCTCTCCAATACCTTCTTTACGTAGGTCGACTGATGAATAAGGACTCCTTCTGGGAGGTGCTCGATCTGCAAGCCGAGGTAGTACTTGGTTTTACCCAAAGACTTCATTTCGAATTCAGCTTTCAAGATTGAACTGGCTTCTTCAATCTCTTTGCATGTTCCGATTATGTTTAGGTCATCAATATAGACGGATATGATGTAAAAACCATCTTGCGATTTCTTCGTGAATACGCATGGGAAAGCTTTATCGAATGTGTATCCCTTCTTTTGAAGGAATTCACTAAGTCGGTTGTACCACATAAGACCCGATTGCTTCAGGCCATACTACTTTTGCAGTTGTATGCTATACATACTGCGGTTTTCACCATCCCTCATCTGAGGAATGTCAAATCCATCTGGGATTTTCATATAAATGTCGGCATCTAGTGATCCGTATAAGTACGCGGTTACTACGTCCATTAATCTCATTTGGAGATTCAACTTAACTGCCAAAGATATCAAGTAGCGGAACGTTATTGAGTCCATGACGTTGAGTTCATGACGGGAGAATAGGTTTGATCAAAATCAATCACGGGTCTCTGCGAAAAACCCTTGAGCTACAAGCCTTGCTTTATACCTCTCCATAGTATTGTTCTCATTTCGTTTTCGTACAAAACTCCATTTATATCCTACAGGGATAGCGCGCGCGGGTGTACGAACGAAAGAGTCAAATACTTGTGTTTTGTTAAGCGATGCGAGCTCTGCTTCAATTGCCTCTTTTCATTTTACCCAATCGGAGCACTTCCGGCACTCTACATAGTTTTGGGTTCTGGATCCGGATCGTTAATGGAAAGAGCAAATGTCGCTACAAATGTGTCGTCGACGACAATAATTATTATATTACATGTTTCTCCCGTATCTGTGAAATTCACAGAGACTTTTAACGTTTACGTCAACCAGACCTTCCTCATTTCCCATTGTATCTGGGTCTGGTCGTTCCACGGTCCTAGTGCATGGAATATTTTGTGCACGTGCTTCATCACTAAGACTCTCGTCTCCTAGAGAGTTGGAGTTATCTAGACGGCTCTCTTCTAGAGATTTTCCATTCGACTGACCAGCTTTGCTAGCCTTTCGTTTAGATGTGTTACTATCTCTTGAGGGTCTCTTACGCTTTTGGCGTGTGGGGGCATGAGTACTCGTTTTGCTTGGGACCTCAACCCTTTGGGGAGCATTTACTGCAGGTATATGCGATCTAGTCACACCTCTATGGTCAGTGAATGCGTCTGGCAGGTTATTTGCTAAGTTCTGCAGGTTAATGATCTTCTGAACTTCCAGTTCAGATTGATTAGTGCGTGGATCTAGATACTGAAGATTACTTACGTTCTACGTAAGTTCCCGGCATTCATTCAATTTTGAATTCGGATCTCCCCCTAATGCCGGGAAGTAATCTTCATCGAACGTGCAATCAGCGAACCGGGCCGTTAATTGATCCCCGGACAAAGGCTCGAGGTATTTCACGATGGATGGAGGGTCAAATCCGACGTAAATACCGAGTTTCCTTTGTGGGCCCATAGAGGTTCGCTTTGGTATCGTTATTGGAACGTATACTGCACATTCGAAAAAACGCAGATGGGAAATGCTAGATTCTTTCCCACGCACTAACTGTAAGGGGGGAATGATCATTATATGCAATTGGACGGATTTGGATTAAGTGCGATGCATGTAGGACTGCATGCCCCCAGCATGAGGTGGGTAGTTTGGAGTTCATAAGCAATGGTCTCGCGATAAATTTGATACGTTTTATTAGCGCCTCAGCAAAACCATTTTGGGTATGGACGTAGGGGACCGAATGCTCCACTTTAATTCCCAGGGCCATACAGTAATCTGTAAAGGCCTTCAAGCTAAACTCAGCTGCATTATCCATGCGAATCGATTTAATTGGATAATCCGGGAATTGAGCTCTAAGCTCGAAAGTCTTCGCAATGGGCTTCACAAAAGCTTGATTGCGGGTGGACAACAAACATGCAAATGTCCATCTAGTGGAGGCATCAATAAGGACCATGAAATAACGAAATGGTCCTGATGTTGGGTGAATCGGTCCGCAAATGTCTCCTTGAATTCACTTCAAGGAAAACCGGAGACTCTAGTCCAACCTTAGTGCGCGGTTGACGCACTATTAACTTACCCTTAAAACATGCATCACAAATAAATTCATCAACAGAAAAGATTCTACTATTCGAATTAGGTAGAATCCTACGTATCATATACTATCCTGGATGACTTAACCGCTGATGCCTTAATTTAAAGAAGTTTGGGTCATAAATTTCATACTCATGGCTAGATGGAGATTTGACGGCCGGATGTAGAAATAGTACAATCCGGGGGAGAAGAAAGAAAGTTCTTCTATAAGATTGTATGAGTGGTGGCGCTATCTACCAATCATAAATCACAACCTCAATCCATCATGCCAGAGGAAATTAACCCAAACCTTAATAGCTGATATATTTACTAGCCATGAATAGCAATATCCAAGTAAACTTAATGGACAACGTTAAGGTAAACACATCGAAGCTAAAACATAATATTATACTTAAAATAAAATATCCGAAAGAAATGATCCAAAATATAAAATACTAAAACAATCAAATGCACAAATCACTCATCATCTCCAAGGTCTATGAGCTTGATGCCCAGAGGATCGACGTTGTCTTGGTCAAAGTCTACCTCAGACAGGTTGGCATGGTGAGATTCGACTCTAGGGGCCTTCCCCTTGTCGTCCTTCTGCTGCTTTTGATAAGCCTCGACCAAGTGCTTGGGAGTGCGACACGTGCGAGACCAATGGCCTCTGCATCCGCATTTGTAGCAGGACTGTTTAACCTTGCCAGATTTTGAAGAGCGAAATTCGAGGTTCAGTGACCACCGGATGTACAACGACCTCGGCCTTTAACCCAGATCATCTTACTCTCTCTCCCCCTTCCACGTTAGCAACCAAACATATAATTGTCCCTATACTACTGCTGGAGTATAAAGTTGCTAGCGTGGAATGTTGACAGATTGTTCTGCATCAACTAGGTTACAATACGGTGCAAAGCAGAGTTGTACTCCGTTATAGACTTAAGGTCTTGGAAACGGAGTCTCAACCAATCGTATAGTACTGGAGGGAGGAGTATATTCTTTTGTTGTTGGAAACGGTCCTACAGGGAGTTCCACAATATTTTCGGGGTTCTTGAATGAGGGTCTGAATAATGAATTCCTCACTCAGGTGATTCATGAGAAAAATCAACGTTTTTGCCTTCAGGACGTTAGTGGATTTCGAACCTTCGAGAATCGTTTCGCTCAACTCATTTAAGGCTAGATGGATCTCGACATCTAGCGCCCATGTCAGGTAGTTATTACCATCGAGAGCAAGCTCATCGAATTCTTTCATGGTAATATCAGACGTTATTACAATTTTTAAAGTGACATGGTAAGAGTTGTGACCAATTTATTGACAATGGAGAGATAAGGATTTATTCAATTATTCTAGAGCACATAGAGGCAAGTATTGGACGCCGTCTACCCAAAATATAAATTTACGGTCCAACAAATACCGGGTGCCGCCTACCCGGGTATAATATGCGGACTATAAAGAAATAAACTATGTGCAAAAATAGTAATGCACGTAGGATAATTAAATCACATAAACATGCATAAACAAATAAGGGAGATAATCACATGAAAATAATTTCTAGAAAATATACGATTTAATAGACAGAAGGAATAATCATAAGAATAATTATTTCATGTATATTAACGCAATTTAACGAAATATTTTCAGGATTAAAAATTAAATTAACACGGATTTTGTGATTTCAAGAGCGAAATTGCAAATCACAAAAATCCGGGAAAAACACCGCGTGCGACGCGCATAGAGGACGGTGGCGGCGCACGGCGGATGAAAGCGGCGGCGCACGGCGGATGACAGCGGCGGCGGCTGCACGCGACGGGCGGCAGCGGCAGCGGCGGCGCGACATCGGGTGCGGGCGCGCGGTGGCGCGGACAGCAGCGGCGTGGGGCACGCGGCTCCACGCGAGCGAAGGCAGCGGCGCAGGGTGCGATGCAGCGCGCGGCGCTCTACAACGCGGCAGGCAGCAGGCGGCGGGACGGGCGGCGGTCGAACGCCTTCGGGACGTCGGCCGTTGCTCGTCAATTCAAGTCACAATGATTTTAATTCGCATACAAATATGATAAATTCATAGCAAAGGTACACATCAAAACATGGAATTCATATGAAATTTAATTTAGGGCGTATCGTATAATCTCGGGCATTGTTTGAGTGAATTAAATTAGGAGCTAGACAAACAAGGATTTTTATATAAATCCTAATTTCTACAGCAAATAATTTACAAGCATATGTTGCGGCAAAATAAAGAGCGCAAACAGTGTTAATTGCTAGAAATATCAAAGAAAAAATTAAGTCTTTTACCAGGGCGGAACCCTACGATAAGGGTTCCTTAAACATCTGTTGATGGATTCGGCTAGCATCGGGCAGCCTTGGACACATCTCAAGTGGGTGGAGTAATCATACAGGTATCGAGTTCAAAAAAAAACTCAACACGAAATATGTTAGTAAATTCCAAGAGACGATTTAAATTTTAATGCGCATGAATAATTATACAAGTTTTCATGCTTTATTAAAATTAAAGACCTTAAAATAAATTAATCAAAGACTGACCAAGATAAAATAATCAAAGAGACCAGGTTAATTAATTGAAAAAACCAAAGGATTAGACCAAAACAATTCTGGTCTTCAATCGGATGCACTAAACTGCCGTCGCATACCCGCCAAGATCGAGCGCTGCTTCTCTTCCCCACAGCGCGAATCATCGGGATTACGCAAATCTTTAAAATAAGCTTGCAGAAAATCTTCAAAGACTTGGGGCTTTTTGAATTTTGCTCCAAAATGCCTACATCTCCACACAAGGGTCTGCAAAAATCGCAAGTATACTGAACCAAATTCTTGGTTCGAATTCAATAGATTGCAGGGAAGGAATCTGTAGCTATCACCAAATTGAAGATTGTTAGTATATTATATATTTAAAATAAATAAATTTGGTTCAGGAATACTTATCGATTCAACAATTTAGGCAAAAGAATTTCGGAGGATTTAGTAGCACTCGTGCGATTAACTGCGGGTAGAGACTCGTGCTGATAACGTGTTGTAAATAAGTGCGTAAATAAAGAGACACGATCTGTAGACCCAGTTCGTCGGGAACGACTACGTCTGTGGGCGATCCAAGTCAGGAGTTCCACTAATATTCTTGTGTATGTGTAATTACAATAATGAATACAAAGGTATATTTATAATACTAAAACCCTAGTCTAATAGATAAAACTCATTGGGTTTCTTGGTTCATAAGTAATGTTCATACCAAATCTCCTAGATTTGAAATATTAAATCTTCCAGATTTACAACAATTTTCTGGTCGTTAACGAATCTTCAGCTTGCTTGGTTTCATTACTATTTCCTGCAATTTTTTGTACTCAAATTAAGAAAATAATTATTTTTGGCGTAGTTACTTACTTTTTCATTGAAAAAAAAAAAAAAAGACTGAACATCGTGTTTTTAAGGAAAAAAAGAAAAAGAAAGAGGCAAAAACTAAGCACGCTAAACAACGTTGAAAAAAAAAAAAACTTTTGCTGACTCCACGTCAACATGAGTTGATGAAAAGAAATTATTCCGTTGATTATTAGCGAACGGTAGATTTGTTAAATTATTTTCATAACACAAAACTTTAAAATATGTTTAAATAATTTCCCTATAAAATTATAGTATAGAATGCCAATTGTAAGAGACTAATTGAGATAATTTTGATTTGTATATTTATTTAAACAAAAATTTATATAAAACGGTTTATATATAAATTGTAGAACCCATAAACTTATGATTTTACATGAATCATATTTTAAAGTAAAGTGATGTCTAAGTATAGTAATACTCCATCTCATACCTATACTATTTTATACGTTTCTTTTTCTTTTTTTTATCAAGAAAATGAGGTATGAGATGCACGGAACCAGATCCCCTGCTGGGCAGGGGAAATCAGCATACTGTCTTGGGTACTTATACGGTGCCGTTTTACTTTCAATGGATAATAATTAAACTTATTGGAATGCCTACGGACAAAAATTCTCCATTGTTTTTTATTTGTTCTTTATTTATTTATTTAATTGTTTCATTTATTTTTTTAATTTTCTAAAATAATATAAATAGTAGAAAATCAACAATAAATTATATAGAATTGAAATAGATGGATTTATCTAATAGATAAGTGAATTTTGAGTTCAATTTCAAATCAAGACTTTTCAAAGCTCATTTAGTAAACTAGGTTTTGAACTGTAAAAATTGATTGAAATGGAACTCAAAATTCAAATGTATAGAAGAATTTGTGTTCATAAAATATCAGCAAAAACATGTATTTATCATCCACATAATTCTCATTCTCACTTAAAAATATGTTCAAATCTCAAGTTTATTGAGGGGGAAAATATCTCTTTTAATTTTAATAGGTCATGTTACATACCAATAGTTTTTTTTTAAAATAAACCATTATTTATTGATATAATTTCAAATATAAATTTTGAAAATTAATATTAGCAAATAAGATAACGAATAATAAATAACATACATGTGTCAATATCAAAATTTAGCCAAATAATTATACGAAAATAGTTCATGATAAGCTTATCATGAAATTATATTAAAATATCGAATATTTAATCAGGAATATCATTAATATGGATTGGTGGTATTATGTTTTAATTGTTGTAAAAATATTTGAACTCGAATTAATGGTACTCCTGGTGAAATTATCGATACGCCTAATCAAATATTTAATATTTTAAAATAGTTTCATAATAAGTTTGTTATGAACCATTTTTATATCGAACTTACTCCAAATTTAATTTAGGTGGACTTGAATTAAGGTTGGAAGTGTAACTGGATGAAAAATAAAAATAAAAATGTTGAATTGCGCCCAGGAAGCAAAAAAGAAAAAGAAAAGAAAAAGGGTAATATGGTAAATAAAGAAACCCTTGGCAGCAAAAATAAAGGATGATTCCTAATTATGTTAATTTTTTTAATTATTATTAACCATAAAAAGTAAAACGACACCGTATAGGCACCCAGCAAAGTATGCTGGTTTCCCTGCCCAACAGGGGATCCGATTCCACGATGCACCTCTCAAAATACATCTTTCACCCGTAACAAATTTGAATAGAATCTCAACATCACTTACATCATACTTTACAAGACATAAATCGAATTATTAAACCAATCCGAGAATTTAGCATATTTCCTCCATTCCTTATAATTAAACAAGGAATAACTTAAGAATATTATAAAAATTCAACAATGGAAATTATATATTTTTTAAATGGAACAAGTAATTAAACTGTTAAATAATTTAACAAATATAAAAACTTGAGACAAATTTAATTTTCAATGGGAGAAAATGAAACATGTCCATTCTCATAAGAATAAAAAAAATTCTATCTATCCACTTTAAGATAAAATATTTTTGGATTAATTAATTATAGATACAATCTAGGAGATCAATTTATCCTATGATACTATGTAATTTTTCCATCATTAATTAGTTCAATTATTTTTGTGTTGTTCCTTTTTTGCCCTTATTTAACTATTTTCTTCTTATTTGCTTAAAAATTATTTTCCACTATTTTCTTAATTGTGATTTGTAACGGTTTTTTTTCCAGGTTTTATTGTTTCCATTCTATTGTTTTGTAACGGTTTTAGTGACTTGATTTTTGGATGATAATTACCTCTAATGGCTATTCATTAAATAGGATATAGTAGTTTGGGGTTTTTTATTCCAAATTTTTTATGATTGATGGATAAACTTGTGTAATTCATCTTTAAATTTTGAGTTTCATATGTTTTTGTAAGCGAATTTTTTGGGGGGAGTTGATTCTATGGATAATTACATCGTTCTCAGTGTCAAGTTTAAGGGGGAATGCAAATTGATTTCGGTGAGCGGAAACACTTTTTTTTTGTATGTCGCATTAATTTTTTGTTTATTTTGTGAATGTGACGGTGGGGTTAACAATTAAGAGATGCATGCAATTCAACAATGGCTAACTATATGTTTATGTAGTGTTATATTTGTACTATAGTAATTGAATGTGAAATGTGTGAAATGTATTTAGCAAATGTGCAATATTTTTATTTGTTGAAGTGTGATGTGTTAAATATGTGCAACGTAACCACCAAATGTGTAAAGTTTGTCTTTCAACGTACAGTCTCTTATGGGTATGTGCAAGGTTCATTCTCCACAATGAGTGTGTAATATTTCTAATACATGTGCAAACTATTCCGTTAATATGCAATGTGTATAAAACGTGTGCAACCTAACTCACAAATGTGCATTCCATTCCAAATAGGTTTACAATTTACAGTGTATATGTGCAACATCCAAAATGCTATGACCTCTATTCAATCAAAGTATAATTTATTGAATTCATGTGTTGTCTACTTAATGTATATGTACAATATGCACCACACATTTCCATTGGATCAGGGTAAACGGAGGATGGGTCAGGGTAAAGCTTGAATCAGAGAGTACACATTGAGTAAAATGTTACCGTGTGCTAATGGAGAAAGGGGATGATCCAATTGAAATCCTGACCTGGAGATAGGTGTAAATTGTTGAACGTTTCTGCAAATTTTACTTTCGGTGTCAAAAGCATGTTCACGAAGTTCGCGGTTTGGGCATAATTATGGTTGTCGTGGGTTTTAGTCTGGGGATGAAGATGAGTGCTTTGATTCTGCTTCTTTCACGACTGTAATAGGGTTTTTTTTTTATTAGTCAAATTGGGGGTTATTAGCAGTTACGGCTAGTGAGGTTCTGATATACTGTTGATAGTTTTGATTTCTATTTTTTAATTTTTGGTTTGAGTCTTTATTTTATTTTACCATAATTATATATATATGGGTATTATTGTAATATTATCTTTAATTTTGCTTTTAATAGTATAAGTTTAAATGGCTAGTACTAAACAATAAAGTGTAATTCCATATTGTAGCATAAAATATTTTCAATACATTTTGAAGTAAAATGACTAAATTATATATCCTTCTTACAAAATGTTTTTTTTTACTCATATACCCCACATATTATTTTTTGTGTGTATGTGGTTTGAATATGTTATTATTTGATGTAGTGAATGAATGATATTAGAACTTGTAAATACAAAAATACGAAAAAAAATATTTTTAGATTCTAGATACAAAATACTCCTTTCGTTTTTTTAACTGTTCTATTTCATTCAAACTGCTTTTTTTCCCTTATTAGTTACTATATCAATACAAATTTTCTCAATTGTCTGTTTACTATATTGCATAAAAAATAATAAACTTAATGGTCCTCCGTCGATCGTTTTATATATAAATTCTTCCCATGAAGACCACTAAAGAAAAAACGGGAATTAGCGACCAATTTTCGGTCGCAAAATGTGATTAGCGACCGATTTCTGATCGAAAAAATCGATCGTTAAAAAGCGGGTAGCTAATATTAGCGACCACTTTTTGTCATTGGTCGCTAGTCTGCGACCGTCCAGGCGGTCGCTAATATCAGCGACTGCCTTTAGCCGGTCGCTGAATCTATCGGGTCCGACCCGGCCGGGTCATGGTTTAGCGACCGACTACATGTTGTCGCTAAATTATTTTTTTAAATAAAATTAATCTTTTAATTTTATTTTGTGATTAGCGACCGACCATGAGGCTGTCGCTAATCAGCCACTGACCCACTAACTTATATTAGGCGAGTAATGTTGTATATAAGCCCTTGTGAGGCTTATAGAAGTAAATAGGCAAATATGCGCACAAGGGGAATCGAACCCACGACCTCCGGGTAACCCGAAAGGAGTGTGAACCACTAGGACACATGCTATTGGTGTTCGTTTATTTTCATTTAATTGTATATAACCTCAAATTGACTCCCGTTTTTTTTTTTAAATTCATCAAATTCAATCCTTTATGTTTCTAATTTGTTTATGTATAAATATTTACTAATTTTTTTTATTAATTTTATAAATTTAATATTTTAGGCTATTATAAATTATTAATTCATTAGTTTTTATACATTTAATTGTATATAATTCGAAATTGAGTCCCTTTTTTTAAAATTCATTCTTTTTTTGTTTCTAATTCGTTTATATATATATATATATATATATATATATATATATATATATATTTATTTATTAATTTTATAAATTTAATATTTTAGGCTATTATAAATTATTAATTCATTCGTTTTTATACAATTAATTGTATATAATTTGAAATTGACTACCATTTTTTTTATTTCATCAAATAATTAATTAAATGAAATATTGTTTAAAATTGTTCAAAAAATATACATAAATAGTTAAAAAAAATATAAATAAATTGTTCAAAAATAGTAAATAAATTGTTCAAAAAACATAAATAAATACTTCAAAAAAAATAAAAAAAATTGTTCAAAACTCTCTCTCTCTCCCTCCCTCCTTCCCTCCCTCCCCCTCTCTCCCTCCATCCCTCTTCACGATCTTCTTCTGAATGATGGTTCACTGTTCCAGTGATCCACGAAACTATCCCATATCGATCGTCAGTCTGGTGCTCGACCCAACTCCGTCCGGTTCCGTTGCTCCCACCGCTTTTTCAGCCCGTAGATAATGTTTTTGTACCGTTCTTGCGCTTTCACACAGAACAAATGATATATAACACTATCGTGGGTAGGATCCTAAATGCACCGCCTCTGCATATAAATTAATAATAGAATATTAACAAATTAATTAAAAAAATCAAAGTTAAAATCATAATAAATAAAAATTGTATACCTTGAACTCATCAAAGTACTCCATCCTCTTACACTTGTCTCCACGAGTGGGCATCATACTCAAACGTGGTCATCTTAATGACCTGTGAGACGATTGAGCTAGTCTCATGGGCTGGAAGCAGCCTGTGATAACAAATGAAAAAATCAAGTTAATAATATTAATATATATAATTAAAAATATACATACTTCATTAAAAAATACTTACCTGTTGTCGACTACAATGACACTGAGACGATTATCTTGAATTGGGTTTATCTGTAATAATTATAAATTCAACTAATAAATATAATCATTTCCCACAAATATTTGTATGCTTAAATTAAATGATGAATGATGTATGTGACAATATTACTATCAAATCAACAAATTTTAGTGAAACAACTAATACTTTCATCAATATAACCAAAATATAGAACTAATATTATTTAGTCAAACACAACTATAATATTTTCAATTGCACTTAACAGATTATGTCACAACATGACCTACTATAATATATAATAATTTACTTATTCACATACACATACACATAATTTCACATAAGCATAAAATCTACACACATACGCATAATTTACTTTTTCACTCACTATATATAATTCATAAAATAAATTAACAAATAAATAAAAAAATTTGTAACTAAATTTCAGTTGAAATTAATAAATAATTGTAATTTCCAGTTTTCATTTCCTATGTGATCATATTTTCAATTGCACTTAACAGATTCTATCACAACAGGATCTACTATAATATATAATAATTTACTTATTCACATACACATACACATAATTTCACATACACATAAAATCTACAAAACATATGCATAAATTCATAAAATATAATTTTACAAAAATTTAAACGGTTAAAAAAATTTGAAAACTCACGGTTAATTTTTATGTAGAAGCTGGCGGCGGCACGACGACGGCGACGACGGAGTAGGAGGAAAAATTTTATGAGTATGTAGAATGACATACGGAGGAGAAGATATATATAATTTTTTAAAAATGATGGCGTTCGCTATTTCCCGATATCTGGCCTTCTTGACCAAATCGAACTGTTCAGTTTGAACATTTTTGGATTTGCGACCGCTTCTTGGCGGTCACTATACCTCCCGCATTAATAACCCTCAACCGTTACCTACCCGGGTCAAACGTTACAAGTCTGCGACCGCGTGATGACGGTCGTTGAGTTTAAATTTGAAATCAGCGACCGCCTCAACGGTCGCTAATCAGGCGGTAAAAATTATTGGTCAGTTTTGACCATCTTTTGAGTTTTAACGACCGTTTAGGCGGTCGTAGGCGGTCGCTAGTCTTTCGATTTAGCGACCGTCCTTTATGGCAGTCGCAAATATTTTTAATTTGAGACCAGTGGCCTCTTTCGGTCGCTAATCAGTCGCTAATATATTATTTAGAGACCGACTTTATGGCGGTCGCTAATTCCGTCGCTAAAACGCGAGTTTTTTGTAGTGGACTTTTTCCAAATTTAATACGATGTTCAGAATTTCATTAGGTGTAGTATATATCTTCTAATATGATTATTATCAAATAATGTGATCAATATAATTAGATATCAATATAATTAGATTTCCACATATTATTGATTTTCCCTAAAGCGATTTCCAAATAATAGAAAAAATGGGTGTTGGATCGATCATGCAAAAATGAAAAAAATTATGAAAGAAAATTCTGCTTCAAAAGATTCCCTAATATTTCACTTGCGGACTGACTTGTCCTTTACTTAAGGGTGTGTTTGCAAAAAATTATTTTTTGGATAAGTGATTAAAATTAGTGATTATAGAATAATTGCTTAAATGGTAAAAGTTGGTAGTGTTTGTAAAATTTGTTTCAAAAGCTAGTACAATAAATAAAATATTGTTAATAAATAATGGATAATCTATTAGAAGTAGGGGGGAGACAACTTTTGGCTTATTGCTTCTCACAACTTATTTAAGTTAGTAATAAAGAAATAAAACACTAAAAATTATTTTAAAAAGTGATTTTAAGTCTAATTATGCGGAGATTCAATGGATATATTCTCTCCGTCCCAATTTTCTATATATTAAAAAGATTCGTTTAATTTTATTTTTTTATTTTTCAAAATAAAAATAAAGTGAATTACTTTATCTTACAAAAAAATATTTTATTCATTTAAATACTACAGTTTAATTTTCGTATCAAATTTAATTTTTGTATTAAATTTCGTATAAATTAAATAAAAAAATAAAATTAAAATGGAGGGAGTAAAATTTAATGAAATTCAATAAATATAAATTTAATGGTGGTGAAATTGCGATAATTGCCATTTAAATTCATAATATTTGGACAACCTGACTCAGGAATGTGTGAAATCGTATAGTTTTTGCAATAGTTAACACGACACGACACAAGTCCATAATTAGTTAGCATTCGACACGTTGATGCGGCAACGAGGACACGTGGCTTAACCACAACACGGACCCTCCACCTCATCATATATCTCTCCTCTTCTATCACTGCTCATTCTCTCTCGTAACACAAATCAACAAGACTATATATATATATTTTGTTAAAGAGAAGAAAATTAATTAGGTATATCATATAGAAAATGACGTCAGCTGGATCAGTAATGGAACCACATGATAAGATGAGGGCCCGTGATGTTACCAAAGTGGCTAAGGGGGAGCAAGCCCCCCGCCCCCCGCCACCCTCCTCCACCACCACTAAAGTTAGTTACTCTTTATAATTAATTCATGTTTAGATAGCTACGTTGATTTAATTAATGTAGTGAAGTTTATTATTCTATGCTTTGATCGGTGGGCTATGATTTGCATCATCTTTTCCTTTGTTTGAACTAATTAATTATGTTGGCAACAACTATCACTATGTAAATGTACATCCGAGTAGGAAGTTAGTTTGATAGTTGATTCATACAAAAATTACACACATGTAAAACTTGCTCCACATATGAAAATGAAATTGATACCTATGCATTCAATCAGTTGTTCTATTGTTCATATAAATTAATATTCATAGCATCTTATACTGTGATATTGATTTATAAGTACAATGTATATCATCACTAAATAAATATTACTGAAGGAATGTAATATATTTTATATTATGAAATTTGTTCATACGAAATGTTTTTATTTCTTGCATACCTCATGACACCTTATCTTTAATTGCATCTTCTTAATTAATTAATTCTTAAATACTCCATCCGTTCACTTTTCTTATTTAGACGTTTCACACTAATTTGCACACTCTCTCTCTATATATATATACACATATATCACTACTTTACCATTTTTCTCCATCCACGTACAATTTCAAAGGTGAAAATTCCCTTGGGAAACTTAATTATTTTTTTATGGAACGTGTGTGACATTTAAAATTTGGAGAAGCTTAATTTTTGTCACAAGTTTTGAGCCTGATATGATATAATTAAATGGGTGGTGTGGGCCACTTAATAAAATCTATTTCCTCAAAAAAAATTATTTTCCTTAAACTAGTAATTATTGATAAATTACATGTTTAATGCAGGTGGAGTCCGAGAGGCCGAAAAAAGAGAGTGCATCCAATCAAATGCAGCATTGTTATGACAATTACTACGAGTACCACAAGTATGTATTAACACTTCTTCATAATGTTGCACAAATAATTAAGCTTATAATGATTTCAAATCTTATTTCATATTACCTACATGTATTGAAATTTGTCGATAGTTGAAGCTGCATCATGATGTATAAAATGGTTCTGTTTCAAGTCCGACCAAATTGGCAAGCAATTAAAAACATAAATGTGTGATGTTTTGCATCTTAATTAATTACATAGCTATGATTAAGTCTCTACGCATCTATGGCATGGTGCACTCACCCAACAGTTGATGTTACACTGAAAAATGTGAGCTAATTACATTGAAAAGTTTTTAGTATGATCGATTTTCAGTGTAATCAACTCACACTTTTTAATGTAATAAATCCATACTTTTCAGTGTAAATAACCCCAACTGTTAAGTAAGTGCACTGTGCACCAGGTGCGTATGGGATCTTGACAATAACTATTGTTTCAAGTCCTATTGGTTTTGGGCGTAGGCTCAATTTGTTAGAAGTTTATAAATAAGTTCTATTATTTAATATATATCCATTTTGTATTCTATAATCGTTCTGATCAACATATTATATGACCAATTTATCTTTTATGTCGGTGGATGTAGGAACAACGTTAGTGAATTACGTAAATTTGTGTTCTATATTTATCATTTTATGTATTTTTATTGCATTCGTAATAACACTAGTCTTGTTGAGTATGTGTGTGTGCATCCCAACCAAAGTTATCCATTTTCTAAAACGACACCCTTTCTACCTTTATCTCCCTCTATCTTTTATGACAATTCAACATCCCACTATGCATTTAATACTATATTCTTTAAAATGTGTGCAAAAACAAATGAGTAACTTATGACGGAATATTATTAGTAAGGTCAAAACTGGGAGCAAATTAGGAGTACACTCTTAGTTGCATAGTTTCTCTGTATGTTAGGCGCATTAAAGAAAGGGGAGAAGAGGCACCAGAATGCAAGAAGATTGCTGAGAACTACAAATTAATGTGTCCAGAATGAGTATGTTCATCAAAATCTTAACCTTAGTTCTGTTTTTATTCATTTATTATTGTACTATTTTACAGAAAAATGCTAAATCTTTTGCAGATTGGAGAGTGGAGAATTGAGTGAGAGGAGAAGACATTGAAGTCTTGCATGGATAGCTGGTAGCTTCCTACATCAGCGGATGCTGCAATATTGTTGTTGCTATTTAAATTACTATCACAAAATAATCATTCAGCCATTTCTTTCAGATATATGTACGGGTCACGTATTAATATTATGTTTTCTTGGAAGTGCTTATTTTCATTAATGTTATGCACACTTAACTTTAGTAAGATTGTAAATTAGTCCTGTAAAATTGTAGATTAGTCCACTTTGATGTTGTCTTTTTTTGAATGACTCTGTATCCACTATCCGAGCCTAAGGATCAACCATCAACTTGTATCCGATATACGAGTGTTAAGATCAACCAACTTGGGGAATCAATCTGTCAAATTGAATATATGACTTTGATCCTACTTTGAACTTGAAATTTAGGGAGGATCCTACTACTATGTTTTAAATTTACATCACTAAGTCTACTTTAGAAATTGATCTCATTTTATATGTTTCACTTCAGATCTAAAAATGAGATACTCTTGAATCTTGAGATAAAAAAAAAATTGAGCCTATTTAAAAATGAGATACTCTTGAATCTTGAGATAAAAAAATTGAGCCTTGAGATAAAAAAAAAGAGCATACTATCAGCCTGAACTTATAACATGCTCTTTAAAATAGCTTATAAGCTACTTGAGAGTTTATAAGTTATCTCAAAGTATTTGACAATATAAGATTAATAATCCAACATATTTTTCCAATGTCGGAGCTATTCTCGATCGTCTTTGGCCATCGGCCTAAAAGAACCCCCTCCGTTGGCTGAGTTCATGCTCAAATACCTTTTTAGGTCCTTAATCAGCTGTTGGAATTTCGATTATCACATAAGGAAGTTGGAACGACCAACCTTATAATTTGCAGCGGAAGAAATTCGAGCCAGTTGGATTCTACGTACAATCTGTGATCCTCGTAGTCAGAATTCAATTATGTGAATTTATTCACAATTGATTCGTAATCCACAATATAGATACCCTTTAGTTTAGTATATGTGTGATCTGTATATTTTGGGAGAGGAAGAATTCTCCTGGAGAATTCCTGTGTATTTTCTTCTTTCTTTTCACTGCAGAAGTTAATCTCGCAGAGAGTGTTAGAGATATTATCTAAAGATCTCAGATAAATATCTTAGAAGTTATTTAATTTCTCTCCACTTTATCCACTTCAAGGGTGGAAATAATTAAATAATAATTAAATAATTAATTATTACTTGCATCTCCCACTCACACTTGAAGTTTGAGCATTACGCTCATCTACTTCATATCTTTATACTTATCACGTTATACTTATTCATATAGGTAAATATATCGTGTGACCCTCGAGAATATGAGTCTTCTCGCTATACACTAGTTAAGGATATATAACAACTCAACCAGATTTATATGAAGAATTCAATTCTCGTTATACCCCATAACTCTTTTCAATTAACACAGGTTGGCATATCTCTTACAATCCCTCAAATTTATTAAAGCATATTCAACCTTTATCAAATCTATTTGTTCATAATCAGGTTCTCAACTCGATTGATCGGTCAATGAACACAATATAATGTGTTAATAAAGATGTCCTTCCTTTCAAACAAAAATATCTACAGGCTCCCACTATATTTGCTTTCCTAGAAATGCACCACATCCCCATCATAATTCATAGCTATTGGTAACATGCTAAAGCAGCAACACTAAAGTAAAGACTTAAAAATATTGTAGAAAGTCTTAAGGGTACTTATAAGAGGTTTATCCAAACTTCAAGGCCTCATACAATGAGAAAATAGGGATATCTTTCTCATTTCCTTATGGTCAGCTTAGCACATGTGGTATGAAACACATGTCACGATGTCTAAACTTTCAAGAATGGAAGCGTATGTCATCAAAGTTATTTATTTAACATCGTGTGAACCACAGTACAAGTGTATCCTCGACACTTAACTTGGACTTCCTCCTACTTTCGTCCAGGAATCCACTGATTTAGCTTTATAACAAGTCAAATAGATTTGTGGTAAAATTTATTGCGTTTATTTTTTCAAATAATCTCATCTCTTTACATACTTCGATGTAAGAGGCGATTACTCGTATGAGAGAGCTAATCTTTACTTGTTGACATACTATTATATGAACCTTTCATATAATTCACAATACATAAAATTTTCAGGAACATTAACATCTACATCGTACCATGTTCAAATTCACGTAAGAACTTTAACCTCAGATGTCCTAAACATCTCTTGGGAAGGTTTGTCAAGTGGATTTGCTAACATCAAACGAGTAAAGAATCTTTTAAGAAATATTCATTTCTACTTTGTAACATCCTTACAAAGTCAAACTTTTTATTAAGATGTTTGGTTTTCTTGATACTTGAAATACTCAGAGTAAGCTTTAGTTGTTTAATTATCACAATGAATTGGAACAACTCCCACTGGAGTGCATAATTTCATAATGAACAATTACAGCTCCCACTGGAGTGTTTGATTCCACAATGAATCATTACAACTCCCACTCGACTGTTTGATTCCACAATGAATCATCACAGCTTCCTTTGAAGTGCTTACTATTTCCAAAGATATCCAGAAATATCTCAACCAAACTACATATTGGACTGCAAATGCACATGCCACAAACTCGATTTCCTTAGTGGATAGTGTTATACAGATCTAGTTCATGTTATGCCTTAAGATTGCTTCTCACTTAAGCAAGAAAGCATAGTTGGAATTTTATTTATATCCATCTAAATCACAATTCCAATTGTTGTCTGTATATTCTTTTAATTCTAGATTATCTCCTCGAGATAATAATATGCAGTACCCTTCAGATATCTCAAAATCTCTCGCACTATCTTTCAGTGTGTTTTCCCAGATTAATTGATATCTGCTAACCAAGACAAACAACTCAACAACTGTCTCGATGCGTGCACAATTTAGCAAACATTAAACGTCCAATTTTCATTTTTATATGGTACTAAACATTCATCTTTAGAGTTCTCAGACACTAATCATAACTTAATGACTCGCTCCTTTATAACATGAGTATCAACACATTCTCAAAGTTCATTCTGAATCATTCTTAAAAGACTCTTATGTATGTCTCTTGAGACAACTCAAGTAACTTCCTTAAATGAATTCTATGAATCTTTTTACCAAGAAACATACTCATTGTTATAATTCTAGCCAATAATGTATCAACATCTAATGATAGAATTACAAAAATTTCCCTGGACCATTCAACATAAACACAGTGGCTTTTGTCTATCTTATCAAAGTCAATGAGACAATCATTTAATAAAGTCTCATTTCCACTATCTTTGAGGATTGTTTAAGTCCATAAAATTACTTCCTCAATTTACAAACAGTATCCTCCTTGAAGAAAGAATCTTACTACTTTACATGTAGATTTCTTCTTCTAATTCTCCGTTGAGAAAATACAATATTTAACGTCCATCTTTATGTAATTCAAAATTATAATTTATTTTAGTTAGAGTTGTGACAAATCGAGGTATAACTCACATCATACAGATATAGTTTATACACCCCCCTTTAGAGTATAATCTTTTCTATCATGTGAATTTGGTCACCTCACGAGAGACTCGTTGATCTCTCTTTGCCTTTTAAGAATTCACATTCTCAACTATTTTGTGTCTCGATGAAAAAACTATAAGTTTTCAAACTTGATTTGATTTTATCGACTCTATCTCTCCTTCTATTACTTTATTTCATTAATCTTCGCTAGAACAAGATAGAACCTCTCATACGTCTGTAGGTTTCTCATTCCCTAAAGATTTATCATATTTTATGGAGATCATGATTCTGCTCAAGCACATGTTTCCTAGTGTTTGTAAGAGATTCTGTAAAAATTATGTAGATGATATTTCCTCTAGATAATTACTCTCATCAAGATCCATCTGATCTTTAATGGGTAAATATCTATTAAAAAAAATTCACATTAAATCACTCCCACTTGGATCTGATAGAGAGTGATTATTCCAATCTCACAGTGGTTTAGCATCCAAATAATGTTGCCCCTTACTAGAAAATTTAATTTCCAAGAAAATTGATATTACGTGATTCTATCTAATGTACTACTTCCAACTCAATGAACTCCAATTATCACGTAACCTTTGGAAGTCACACCATTGTGTAATGGTGTACAAAGTTGTTATGATTGTCGAATTATGCCTCTTTCAGTACACAATTCCCTGAACTTGTTTGGATAAATATTCACGTGCTCTATAGGTTCTTAAAACCTTTAAAGTTATGTCTTCCATTCACATCTCATCAGGTGGTGTCCAAAACACATCAATGTCTCGAATTTATGTGAATTTAAAACAGACATGTAAAAAATGTGAGATATTACCAATTAAGGTAATGAAAAAACGATAAGCTCCAAGTTTTGTCATTGGCATTCATAGAATCAAATTTATCAAAAAAAAATGAAATAATTGCAATAAAGAAATAACAATAATTATTTTATAATGGTTTTCTAGTCACTTATGAGCAAGATAATTTCTACAATTTGATAACTTAACTTTTGAAGATGGGTATCATAGTCCTTCTATCACAAGTCAGTTCTCTATATCTTACCCTACATGACCTAATCTAGCATGCCAAAATGTTATCGTCTACATAAGCATTACTAGAGGAACAAATACTCAATCTACATGAACTTACTTCACGTAAACAAAGTAATTGCTCACTTATAGTCCATAACCATTTAAAAAACATGAAAAATAAGTCTAATACCATAAATTATGTTATACATGCACCACGCGCCCCCGTTCACCCGCTGGTGGCCGGCGCGTGAAGCCCACATGTTGCCGTCACATACTAATCAAAACCATGTCTTATAGAAAAAAGTTAATCATATCCCAGCTATGGAAGATCAGATACAGGGGTGAGATCCTGAGTGATCTCTTGAGCCAACAGAAAAGACTATGCGATATGAAACATTGACCATTGTCAATCTCAAGTTTACAAGGCCCAAGACTCCACTCGAGCTCAGTTCCTATAGTTGCATCTCGTCTTAATGTTCAACAGTCTTTAGTCAATGATTTGTCATTTCCGAATCTATAATCCACAAGGATAAGATTCAGTTAAGAACACATTACTAAAGATACCTATGCTTAAAAAATAAAAAACTGAATGGACTACCTTGTCCCTCCTGGACTTAGAACATTTACGAGCAAAAATGACCATGTTTTTCTCAACTGAAACATGTCATTTTCTCTCTTATCCATTTTCATTCTAGCATTTTTCTTTAATCTTCCTAGCATTAAGATTAACACCAAGATTGATAGCAGCTCTCCCAGTTCGAGACCGCTTATCATTTTCACTTTCTTTCCAGTTTCTTTTATGTTCAGAGCCTGAAGCTCCTATAGAACTAATAAATGTAACGAGAACACTTAATGAAGACTTTGAACTTTCAAATCCTTCATCTTTTAGCTCAATGCTATGAGCTGTATGAGTGAAAGTTTTTATACTTTCATCAAGAGTTGTGTTGACTCTTAAGTGTTCCCTACTGTTAGGAAGTGAATAATCCTAAATTCGATATTTCTAAAAAATGAAATGTCACCATACTTTTCCTTTTAAATATTCCCAGATATTATAGGCAGTATAATGCAATTCACAATCATGGAATATGTCATCATTGACCAAAATTACCAATATTTCACAAGCTATGGAATTTTCAATATTCCAAGTCTGGTAACCATTCAGACTGTTTTCAGTTTGAGTCTTATCTCCATCTCAGGATACTTCTTATCATGGTTGATAGTATCTAACACATCATGTTCTCCAAGAACATGTATTATATCATTGAAGTTACGTGTCATTATTATCGCCTTTAAGTTTTACTTATTGGTTTAACTCAGCGATGATCGTTGTTGAAGTCATTGTCAGGTTTGTAACAGTAAAGATTCCAAAAGTTAATGTTCATTTATGTATTATCTTGTTCTATGTTAAGCTAACTGACATCTATAAAATTCGATACAAAATTTAACATTGAAAAATAACTTAAAGTTATTAATCATCAATCGCATAAAGTATCCTCATTAAACAGATTCAGCTCCAAAACACAAAACAACATAGTTCAAGTATTTAAAGCAATTTAAATAACTTATAACTACCACTAAACTACATGAATTAACATGCAATTTCTAAAATAAATTAACCACAACCACTAAAGTCATAATTAATAAAAAAAAACGAAAAAAAACTAATAATCAACTTTCAAAGATTCAATTAGCCTTTCTTTTAACAATTTAAGAGAATGGGGTCCCTCTAAGCTGTAACTTCTCATTCAATTTATCATGTTGAACTACGTCAGGTATTCTAGTTCCTGCACGATAGATCACCCGTGCCAAAGGATCAATGTGAGGATTCTTCATCCGACTTTTACTTCGACCTATCAGTCTAAGAAAATCGGATATATGAATGCATCCCATCCTCAAGCACGCTGATCTAAGTGATTTCCCTCTATCATCCGCCTCATAATCAATGATGATTTCATTCATAATCACGTAACCTGAAGGCTTTCCCTTTAAGTCTGACCACTTCTTCCAATAGACATCTTCTAAGTAAGGAGAAAGGATTTTAGCTCAGGTCTTCGGACTCTGAATCTCATCTTTCAAATGAAGCGGGATGACATTTTTATACATCAGGGACAACAATTGAAAATAAAGTTCAGCAAGGACAAGATGATGATCTCTTAAATTATGTTCGGGCTTCATCTTATAAGTTAAGAACTCATGGAGTACTTCGTCTCCAGCCATCTGGTCATGTGTAGTAGCTATCTCCCTCATCATCATACCTAAAAAAAATGAGCAGCCAACAAAGCATGATAATGTCAGTTAAACTTTAACACATGAATCTCAGCTCTCTTTCACGCTTAAGAAACCAAATTTCCAAAAGTGTATCAAGTAAATTCACAAGTGAATTCAAGTCTAACCATTGACTCCCACTTTCTTTAAATAAATCAGTATTCAAACATGCTTAGTTCAAATACCATTACGTTATATAAATGAGGAATCTACACAATAAATTTAATACACATAGAGAAATACTATCGAACTTCTTATTCGACAAATATCAATAAAAATGAGCAACCATTCGAACATTAAAAAACTTAGGAAAAAGTCAACTCATGAATTCAAAGTCTATAAATACACAAAAAAACTTAATTTCTAAATGTAATCAGCTAATTTCACAAGTGCTTCAAGTTAATTATGGTTCTCATCTGAATTGATAAACAAGCATTCAAACATTCCTAGTTTAAATGCTTATATACTCTGTATATTAAGATTCTACACTGAAAAACAAGTGCATAGGAATTTTCGGTGCACAAAATGGAGTTAAAATGAGCCCAAACGAGCCAAAACAAGATTGCATAAGCGCGCAGCTTAAAAAACAGGATAGCCGCCACCGACCACTGTCGCACTGGCGCGTGAGACACACGCGCGGCCGTGGACCCGCCGTCGCCGGCGCATGAGGCCCATGCGTCACCGGAGTCTGTCGTCGGCCGGCGGGTGTCGCCCACACACCGTCGTGACCCACCGCCACCCGACCGGTTCGGTCTAGTCAGGTTCGGTTTGGTACCAACCTGGTCCGGTCCGGTTCGGTCTGGTTCGGTCTGCCAATTCGGTTCGGTCCGGTTTGACCGTTATTGACCGGGTCATCCACGAAATTTTTTAAAAATACATTTTGGCCCTTGAAAAATATCTATTTCTCTTATACAAGCCCATAAAGTGTCTGAAACTTTACAAAAACACCCAAATTCGTGGAAAAACTTTAAAAATTCATATCTTACTCGTTTCTCATCCAAAATTTACATACAATACATGAATGGAATCCTTATGAAACGTAGATTCATCCAGTAACAAGAACAAAATTCAATTTGTTCAATTTATTTTCGAAATTTCGGATCTAAATTTCTGTTCTTAAATTTTTTTTCAGAAAATTACCGAAGCTTGCAAAAATCATAACTCACTCAATACTTGACCAAAAATTACGAACTTTATATCAATAGAATCCTCTTTCAATGTAATTTAATATATTAAAAATAAATCATCATGACTCATTATATACAGTTCGTAATTTACATTCAAAGTTTTTGTATTTTCTGAAAAACTGATTTAACTATCACAAACGGCTTGGCTAAAAAATTCGTTACTTTGCAGAAATTATTCTCATAATATATTCTACATACAGTAAAAATTTCATAGCCAAATTCCACCATTTCAAAAAATCCAAAAAATTGAGAAATACATTACTCATACGTATCAGAATAAAAAACAGTGAAAAACATACAACACATATAAGGTATGATTATCACAGTAGATACGATTTGATTTTCATATACGAGAATCCAATGCATTGGCTCTGATACCAATGTTGGAATTTCGATGATCACATAAGGAAGTTGGAACGACCAACATCGTAATTTGCAGCGGAAGGAATTCGAGTCGGTTGGATTCTATGTACAATACGTGATCCTCGTAGTCAAAATTCAATTATGTGAATTTATTCACAAATTGATTAGTAATCCACAATATAGATACCTTTTAGTTTAGTATATGTGTGATCTGTATATTTTGGGAGAGGAAGAATTCTCCTGGAGAATTCCTGTGTATTTTCTTCTTTCTTTTTGTTGTAAATCTAGAAGATTTATTATTCCAAATCTAGAAGATTTGATGTGGACATTACTAATGGACCAATAACCCAATGGGCTTTATATCTTAGACTAGGGTTTTATTCTTATAAATAGACTATTGTATTCATGATTGTAATCACTCATACACACACATATTAGTGAAACTCCTGGCTTGGTACACCCCCAGACGTAGTCGTTCCCGACGAACTGGGTGATCAAGTCTTGCGCCTTTAATTTACGCACTTAATTACAACACGTTATCAGCACGAATGTTCTACAGATTAATAATTTAGAACCGACGATCTGGATTACCGAAAAAATAAAAAATGAGAAATCAACCGGGATCCTTTTTTAAAGAAGACCATGTGCGCATCTCATAATACAGAGTATATTACTTTTAGTTTGCACCCATAGACATGTTAATTAGCGTGATATACCACGCATGGATTACTACTTTCTCGTCAATTCCTTATTGCCATCCATGGTGTATATTTATTTAATATATATAGATATATTTTTATATGAAATCTTATTTGATTTTGTTATCCAAAGCAGTACTTGAGGTACTCTTTGTATGTTTCTAGTGTTTGTGGATTTTAATGCATATACAGGGACTAAAAATCACTCTATAGTCATATATGTATCCACCGTACCACTCTGTAGCCATGATGTATTTATGTAACTATATACACGAGTCTCTGCCCGAGATTATACGGTACGCCCTAAATTAAATTTCATATGAATTACATGTTTTTATGTGTACCCTTGCTATGAATTCGATTGAATATTCTTGCAATTAATTATATTATATACGAATTAAATTATTTTTGTGAATTGAATCGACGAGCAACGGTCGCCATCCCGTAGACGTCCGAACGCCGCTCGTCCACCGCCGAAGGCCGGCAGCCGCCGTGACCAACCGGTGCGCCACCGCGCACCCACACCGTTGCCGCGCGCCCGCCGCCGTTGCGCCCGTCGCCGCGCCGCAGCGCACCCGTCGCCGCCCGTCGCGCTGCTACCCGTCACGTGCAGCCACCGCCACTGCCGCCCACCACGCACCGCCGCCCGTCCGCCGTGTGCAACCCGGTACGGCCCGATGCCATCCGCCGTGCGTGATCCACATGACACCACGCGTGCCTTCCCCAGGAATTTTGTGATCCCTTAATCCTATTGCAATTTCATTTTTGATATCACAAAATCCGTATTAATTTATTTTAAAATCCTGAAAATATTTCGTTAAATTTCACTAATATACATGAAATATTTAGCCTCATGAATATGCATGTCTATTATGTCGCAAATTTTCCTAGAAATTATTTTCATGTGATTATCGTTCTCAAATTGTTTATGCATGTATATATGATTTGACTATCTTACGTGCATTATTTTTCGCACATAGTCTATTTCTTTATAGTCCACATATTATGCCCGGGTAGGTGGCGCCCGGTACTTGTCGGACCGCAATTTATTCTTTGGGTAGACGGCGCCCAATTCTTGCTTCTATGTGCTCTAAAATAATCAAATAAATCCTTATTTCTCCGTTGTCAATAAATTTGGTCACAACTCTTACCATGTCACTTTAAAATCATAGTGAAAAATAGTTGGTATTACCATGAAATAATTCGATGAGCTTGCTCTCGTTGGTAATAACTACCTGACATGAGCGTTAGATATCGAAATCTCCATCTAGCCTTAGATGAGTTGAGCGAAACAATTCTCGAAGGTTCGAAATCCAATAATGTCCTGAAGGCGAAAGCGTTGATTTTTCTCATGAATCACCTGAGTGAGGAATTCATTATTCATATCCTCATTCAGGGACCCCGGAATATTGTGGAACTCCCTGTAGGACCGTTTCCAACAACAAAATGATATACTCATCCCTCCGGTACAATACGATTGGTTGAGACTCCATTACCAAGACCTTAAGTCTATAACGGAGTACAACTCTGCTTTGCACCATATTGTAACCCAGTTGATGCAGAACAATCTGTCAACATTCCACGCTAGCAACTTTATACTCCAGCAGCAGTATAGGGACAATTATATGATTGGTTGCTAATGTGGAAGGGGGAGAGAGAGTAAGATGACCTGGGCAAAAGACCGAGGTCGTAGTACATCCGGTGGTCACAGAACCTCGAATTTCGCTCTTTAAAATCGGGCAATCAAGATAAGGTTGAGCATTCCTGCTACAAATGCGGATGCAGAGACCATTGGTCTCGCACGTGTCGCACTCTCAAGCACTTGGTCGAGGCTTATCAAAAGCAGCAGAAGGACGACAAGGGGTAGGCCTCTAGAGTCGAATCTCACCATGTCAGCTTGCCTGAAGCAGACTTTGACCAAGACAACGTCGATCCTCTGGGCATCGAGCTCAAGGACTTTGAAAATGATGAGTGATTTGCGTATTTGATTGTTTTAGTAATTTATTTTTGGATAAAACAATTTATATTTTTGGATCCTTTCTTTCGGATACTTTATTTTATGGTAGATATTATGTTTTAGCTTCGATGTGTTTACCTTAACGTTGTCCATTAAATTTACTTGGATATTGCTGTACATGGCTTGTAAACATATCAGCTATTAGGTTTAGGCTATTTCCTCTAGCATGATGAATTAAGATTGTGATTTATTGTAATACCCTAGGTTTTCATGATCTTATTTACTTTACTAAATACTTTATAATTCTTCATGAATCTATGTGATGTATTTACATCCAAATTTATGCAAAGGCACGTATATGTTTTAATTACTCAATATTTACAATTAACGTATTATTTGCTCAATACATGCTTATTCTTGAGACTTTATAATTTTTATATGTTCTTTATTTTATGTCTTAAAGTGTTTAGGGTTAATGTAGTCCTTAAATATAGAAAATTATTTCATAAGTTATAAGTTGTAAAATGAACATTTCTTTAAGAAACGAATTTCGTATCGATTACTCGATATTTTTTATGATTAGTATATAGACTTTGTAAATTATTTAGAGTCTTAGAAGAGTTTTAATTTTATTTCATAAGATAGTATAAGTAAATTTTATTAGAATTATCCTATAATCACAATTTCTACTTATTAAATTCATAGTATACATGTGTCATTACTACAAAATACAAGAATTCTCTTGAAAATGCTATAATTTTCTAAAATCATAGATAGAATGGGAATATTGATGAAGTTTCATGACTTTTGATAAGATAAGAAAAGATTAGGATAAGATTAAAGAAAAGAAAAGTCAAAGTTAGCTTCTAACCTTAAAATGCCATGTGTTCATTAAATTAACTTACAAGAATACTCCATAATCTTCCTAAATCATCATCAAAGGGGGATTGGAGTAGTCTCCAAGTATTGCTTCTCCTATAAATACAAGACCATTCATGCATAAATAGGTATAAGCTTAGAGAAAGAAAATTAGAACAAATATTACTACTCTTATACTTAGAAGTTGAAAAGGGAGAAGAAGGAATTTCTTTTAGCTACCAATCTCTAAGTAAGTTCCTCTTCTTGATTGAGTAATTAATTAAGTGGTAGTATGAAGTTTATGCATGATATGTGAATTAATTGATAGGAAAATGAGTTTTGATGAGTAAATTGCATGTTATCCATGTTTTACTTCATGTTTGAATGTTTAATTCAATTTCTTCATGAGTTATGACCAAAATCATGTTTATTACTTGAATATATATGCTTTAGAAGTAGAAATCATGAAATTATATGGTTTAAAGTGAGTTTAAGATGATATGTTCTTCATGTATGCATAAAACCGAATTTCTGGACCAACTTTGGGGTAAATTTCGTTTTGACTAATTCATTTGGTGGAAAATTCTGACAATTTTATATGTGAAAATAGACTTGTGAAGTAACTTAGTTTTCAAATTTCATAGCTTTTTGAGTAGTATTCGATGCATGGTAATTTTTCAAAGTTGAACTAGGGTTTTGGACTCTATAGCAGGAACAGTAGAAGTTTGCTATGATCTGAGAATAATCGGTTAGGTTTTTACAGAAAAACAAAGTATGTTAATACATTACATGAGGTTGGGAGTTCATGGTTAAAATTTCATGAGTATTGGACTTATGGTTGATTTATGGTGAATTTTTAAAGTTAAGTGACCAGAATCTGTAACAGTGTGTTCGTCACGAAATATTTGATGTTTGACAAAGAGTTTGAGAAATATGAAAATATGGTGATAAACTTTATTGAGTTGGGAATATACTGTTAAAATTTCATAATTTTTTGACATATGGATAATTTAATATGAATTCTCAAAATTAGGTGTGTAAATCTGCCAAAATCGAAATTTTGTATGAGAGGTTCGAAATGGTCCGGTTACATTTTTACAGTCGATATTTATTTATAACTTGCTATTTGATGATTTTATACACTTAATTGATATTTGGGTGTTAGTATACAATATTTGAATATGTGTGGAGATTTGAATTCAAGTCATTATACGAGTATAATATGTGAATTTTACAAATGAAGGGATAAGTAACAATGTTTCTATTTTAAAAAATTTACTTGTAGGTACAAACCTGCAAGGTGGGGAATCACTTCACTCTTTACCGAGTGTCTTATTATTATTTTAATTGCACTTATTAAATGTTGAATGTTAAATATTTTGAGTCTGGTCCGCTATCGACTGACCCCTGAGATAGTCCAACTATATGTTGGCAAATGAGATAGTCCGGTCGCTCCAGCACCACGGGTTGGTCACGCCACCCAAGGAGATACCCGGTGAAATTCCGGGGGCTCACATATTATAAACAATTGATGTTTAGTTTGTGCAATTAACAAGAGGTTTCCCACTAAGTGTTTACAAACACTTATTCCTTCCACTTTTAATTTTTTTACAGATGTTGTGGATCCTGACATGGGCGAATGAACTCAGCGGGCTGTGGAGTTTTCTTAAAAAACTTTATGTTTCAAGAATTATGTTTTTAAATTTTGGTTTGTATCTTAAGCTACGAGCATACTTATTTACTACTTCCGCTGTGTAAATGTGTGGCGTGTGTATATTTTAATACAAAATACTATTTTAGTGTCGTTCCTACTTGTGCCACATCATATTTTCCGTACTATATTAAGTGGGGACGTCACATTTATGTTTGGTTGATAGCGCTACCACTCATACAATCTTAAGAGATAGGAAGTATTTTTATAACTTAGTAGAATGTTAGGGGAGTATAACTACAATAACCGATGATTGTATGTTGATAATGGGCTCCAGAAGAGCTTCCATTGTCCTCCCCGTGGGTACCGAACTCATAATCGATAATGCTTTATTATTTCCACAATCTAAACGCACCCTGCTCAGTTTTAGAGACTTTAGGATAAATGAATATCACATTAAAACTGAAACTGAGAACAATAATGAATACCTTTTGATGACTATCACTTGAGGTAGCCGTAAACAAGGTATAGAAAAACTTCATTCCTTCTCCCCCGGATTGTACTATTCCTACATCCGGCCATCTAATTCTCATCTAGCCATGAGTATGAAATTTTATGACCCGAACTTCTTTAAATTATGGCATCATCGGTTAAGTCATCCAGGACAATCTATGATGCGTAAGATTCTATCTAATTCAATTAATCATAATATTTCGAAAAATAGAATCCTTCCTGTTGATGAATTTATTTGTGATGCATGTTCTAAGGGTAAGTTAATAGTGCGCCCATCGCGCACTAAGGTTGGACTAGAGTCTCCAGTTTTCCTTTAAGCGAATTCAAGGAGACATTTGTGGACCGACTCACCCAGCATCAGGACCATTTCGGTATTTCATGGTCCTTATTGATATCTCCACTAGGTGGACATATGCCTGTTTGCTGTCTACCCGCAATCAAGCTTTTGCGAAGCTCATTGCGAAAACTATAGAGCTTAGAGCTCAATTCCCGGATTATCCAATCAAGTCGATTCGCATGGATAATGCTGCTGAGTTCAGCTCAAAGGCCTTTACAGATTACTGTATGGCCCTGGGAATTAAAGTGGAGCATTCGGTCCCCTACGTCCATACCCAAAATGGTCTTGCTGAGGCACTAATAAAACGTATCAAACTTATCGCAAGACCATCGCTTATGAACTCCTAACTACCCACTTCATGCTGGGGGCATGCAGTCCTACATGCATCACTCTTAATACAAATCCATCTAACTGCATATAATGATCATTCCCCCATATAGTTAGTGAGTGGGAAAGAACCTAGCATTTTTCATCTGCGTATTTTTAGATGTGCGGTATATGTTCCGATAACATTACCTAAGCGGACCTCTATGGGCCCACAAAGAAAACTCGGTATTTACATCGGATTTGACTCTCCATCCATCGTGAAATACCTCGAGCCTTTATCCGGGGATCAGTTAACGGCCCGGTTCGCTGATTGCACGTTCGATGAAGATTACTTCTCGGCATTAGGGGGAGATCCGAATTCAAAATTGAATGAATACCGGGAGCTTACGTGGAACGTAAGTAATCTTCAGTACCTAGATCCGCGCACTAATCAATCTGAACTAGAAGTTCAGAAGATCATTAACTTGCAAAATTTAGCAAATAATCTGCCAGACGCGTTCACTGACCATAGAGGTGTAACTAAATCGCATATACATGCAGTAAATGCTCCCCAAAGGGTTGAAGTCTCAAGCAAAATGAGTACTCATGCCCCCACACGCCAAAAGCGCAAGGGACCCTCAAGAGATAGTAATACACCTAAACGAAAGGCTAGCAAATCTGGTCAGTCGAATGTAAAATCTCTAGAAGAGATCCGTCTAGATAACTCAAAGTCTCTAGGAGACGAGCATCCTAGTGGTGAAGCACGTGCAAAAAATATTCCATGCACTAGGACCGTGGAACGACCAGACTCAGATACAATGGGAAATGAGGAAGGTCTGGTTGATGTAAACGTCGAAGTCTCTGTGAACTTCACAGATACGGGAGAAATATACAATGGAAATATTACTGTCGTCGACGATACATTTGCAGCATCAATCGCTCTTTCCATTATAAATGATATAGATCCAGAACCCAAAACAATTGCTGAGTGCCGGAAGCGCTCCGATTGGGTTAAATGGAAAGTGGTAATTGATGCAGAGCTCGCATTGCTTAACAAAAGACAAGTATTTAGTTCCATCGTTCGTACACCCGCGCATGCTATCCTCGTAGGATATAAATGGGTATTTGCACGAAAACGAAATGAGAACAATACTGTGGAGAGGTATAAAGCGAGGCTTGTAGCTCAAGGGTTTTCGCAGAGACCCAGGATTGATTTCGATCAAACCTATTCTCCCGTCATGAACTCAGTAACATTTCGCTACTTGATATCTTTGGCAGTTAAACTGAATCTCCAAATAAGATTAATGGACGTAGTAATCGCGTACTTATACGGATCACTAGATGCCGATATTTATACGAAAATCCCTGATGGATTTGACATTCCTCAGATAAGGGATGGTGAAAACCGCAGTATGTATAGCATAAAACTGCAAAAGTCGTTGTATGGCCTGAAGCAATTGGGCCTCATGTGGTACAACCGACTTAGTGAATTCCTTCAGAAGAAGGGATACACATTTGATAAAGCTTTCCCATGCGTATTCACGAAGAAATCGCAAGATGGTTTTTGCATCATATCCGTCTATGTTGATGACCTGAATATAATCGGAACATGCAAAGAGATTGAAGAAGCCAATTCAATCTTGAAAGTCGAATTCGAAATGAAAGTCTTGGGTAAAACCAAGTACTGCCTCGGCTTGCAGATCGAGCATCTCCCAGAAGGAATCCTTATTCATCAGTCGACCTACGTGAAGAAGGTATTAGAGATATTTTACATGGATAAATCTCATCCACTTAGCACCCCTATGGTTGTCCGATCCCTCGAAGTGGATAAGGACCCATTTAGACCAAGAGATGATTCAGAAGAAATTCTGGGGCCAGAAGTTCCTTATCTTAGCGTTGTTGGAGCACTACTCTATCTCGTAAATTACACCCGGCCGGACATTGCATTTGCTGTCAACTTGCTTGTGAGATATAGCGCTTCTCCTACAAGGAGACATTGGAATGGTGTTAAGCATGTTCTACGGTACCTCCAAGGGTCTCAAGACCCTGGACTGTTTTATCGTAAGAACCAAGACAAAACCTTAGTAGGTTATGCGGATGCTGGCTATTTGTCTGATCCCCACAACGCTATATCCCAGACTGGTTACATTTTTCTCTGTGGTGGTACCATGATCTCATGGAGATCGGTTAAACAAACCATGGTTACCACGTCTTCGAACCACTCAGAGATAATAGCTTTATTTGAAGCCGCACGAGAATGTGTTTGGTTAAGGTCCTTGGTAAAATACATTGGTGACTCGTGTGGTATCACTAATGGCGATACACCTCCCACTGTTATATTTGAAGACAACGCTGCTTGCATCGCACAAATGAGTAATGGGTACGTAAAGGGAAACCTGATGAAACATATTTCACCTAAATTTTTCTACCCATACGAACTCCAGAAGAGTGATGTGATTACCATTCAAAAGGTGCAATCTAGTAACAATCTAGCAGATTTGTTTACTAAATCCTTACCTACGTCTATTTTTGAAAAGTATGTTCGTGGTATTGGGATACAAAGACTTAAAGTGTTGTTGTCTTCAGGGGGAGCAGTAACCCCGAAATAAATCTAGAAGATTTAGATCTAGAAGATCAATAACATTCCTCCCTAACTTATTATTTGGCCGATACCTAGCACGTGGAGTTCTTATGACAAGACATTTATGTTATGTCGTAATGTCCAAGGGGGAGTGTTGTAAATCTAGAAGATTTATTATTCCAAATCTAGAAGATTTGATGTGGACATTACTAATGGACCAATAACCCAATGGGTTTTATATCTTAGACTAGGATTTTATTCTTATAAATAGACTATTGTATTCATGATTGTAATCACTCATACACACACATATTAGTGAAACTCCTGGCTTGGTACGCCCCCAGACGTAGTCGTTCCCGACGAACTGGGTGATCAAATCTTGCGCCTTTAATTTACGCACTTAATTACGACACTTTTCACTGCAGAAGTTAATCTCGCAGAGAGCGTTAGAGATATTATCTAAAGATCCCAGATAAATATCTCATAAGTTATTTAACTTCTCTCCACCTTATCCACTTCAAGGGTGGAAATAATTAAATAATAATTAAATAATTAATTATTACTTTCATGAGCAATCAAATCAAGTGTGGGTACCAGATAGGACAAACATTCCTTATGTCTCCCTGCTTTAGACGAGATGCAGTTTGATTCATTAATAAGGTACAATGGGCGAGCTCGCTTAACAAAGACTTAAGAGGTGGTTGCCATAATTGACCGCTATGGGGGAGGCTTAGTTCATCAGGGCGCAAACGCGCATTTTTACGACGGCCAAGGATTCCACCGTAGATTCTAAAATCGGCATTATCGACGGGCGTGCCCGTTGTAAAATTCAAACCGTTTGACCGAGACTTTTTGTAATCGGTGCAAAATTAGTGTGACCGACAAGTTTACAATGGGAAGCCCGTCTTAAAATTTAACTTTATGTTTTACGACGGGCATGCCTCGTAAAATGTGACGTTTTGGCCGCGACTTTTTGAGATCCGGTGCTCATTTATTACCAATGACTTATTTACGATGGGCAAACCCGTCGTAAATTCTAAATTTAATATTTAAGATGGGCTTAGCCATCATAAATCTGCAAATACGACTCCATTTTTGGCTTAAAGACGGCAATTTTAGCGACGGGCTGCTGTCCGTCGTAATTTTTTTTGCCTTTATAAGGCAGCGCCGACAAGCTCATTCCTCACACGAGCAAAAACCGAGCAAAATCAAAGAAGAAGAGGGCGACGTTCGGCGAGCACTTAGGAGCCAATTTCATCCAGATCAAAGTTTTTTTTCGTCGATCTCTTACCCTTTAATTGTAAGTTTATCAATTTTTTACAGTTTAAATTTCATTTTAAAACATTTGATTAGTCTTTAGTTACGTTTTTTTTATATGTGATATGTTAATTGATTAAATTTTTGTTTATATTGAGTATGTACAAATCATGTTAATTGTTTAGAGTTTTGTTTAGATATGAGTATGCATAAAAATGTTAATTGTTTAGATTTTTGTTTTTGTACAAATCATGTTAATTGTTTAGAATTTTGTTTAGATATGAGTATGCATAAAAATGTTAATCGTATAGATTTTTGTTTAGATATGAGTTTGTACAAATCATGTTAATTGTTTAGATTTTTGTTTAGATATGAGTATGTATATAACATGTTACTTGTTTAGATTTTGTGTTGATATGAGTATGCATAAAACATGTTAATTGTAAATATTTAATATGGTTGTTTAAATTTTTTATATTTTACGATACATATAGTTGTTTAGATTTTTATAAATATTGAATGTTTTAAATTTTTAATATTTTAGGATGTATATAGTTGTTTATATTTTTATATATAAATATTGATTGTTGTTATATATTGAATGTTTTAGATAAGTGAACAAGGAAGTGGATCCACTGAAGGGAGTGGAAGCCAGGAGAGGGGTCGAGGGAGAGGGAGAGGAAGGAGACGAGCGGGGTCTCTTAGACCCGTTGTAGCTCCGATTGTCCAGCCCGAGAGGTCCCCGTTCGCACCCAGATGGGTGAGGCCTCATCTTACTCCCGCCAGCATCCCACTGGGGGGTGCAGATTGATGTTGAGCCCCGTGGGACATCGTAAGTTTTAATCTTTTATAATTTTTTTTATTAAAATTTAATTATTTTACTAACTAATTTTTAATTTTAATGTTGTAGTTGGATCCCGGGACATGAGGTTACTACACACGTAACCCAGACCATCATGTGCGGCGGATTCGAGCCTACCGATTACAGTTGGTCAACGGTGTTTGAAACGAAGAAACTGAAGTATTTCGAGGAGTTCAAGGTAAAATTTATTTAATTTATTAAATTTATTCATTATTTTTTAATATAAATTATATAAATAAATTGATATTTATATTTTAATGTAATTGCAGAAATTTGTACAATGGAGACCGGAGCACGAGGCCCAGATGTGGAAGAACTTATGTGGGAAGGAGACTGAAAGATACAGAGACTTGATGTATAACATTCGATTCGCATACTACGAAAGTAGGACCCCGACAAATATGAGGACGAACAATAGGGGCCTGGAGATTTGACCTCAATTTCTCGCCTACTGGAACAACGACAAATTCAAGGAGAAGTCGCAGAAGAACAGGGCGAATCGCCTTAGCGACCCTGATGGAGAAGGGGTCGCGCAACATCGGGTTGGTTCTCGGTCCATTTATGAGAACGAGTTGCAATTTGTAAGTGGCCAATTTTATATAAATTTTTAATAATTTTTATGAATATTTGGTAAACTTTTATTACTAAATATTTATTTGTAGGAGCGGGAGCATAGACGTGAGCCCTCTCATTTTGAGAGACTACAACTTGCCCATCCGCTGGATGAGGAGACCGGAAGGTCCACCTACGGCCGTACCACCGAGATCCACGTACGTATTATTTTTAATTTCAATTAGAGTATAATTTTAAAAAATTTCATTTATTAATTTAAAGTATTGTTAATTTGCAGAGGAAGATGCGCGATGACCTTGTCTCCCAGTCTCAGCCTCAGGAAGGGGTGGAAGGGTCGGCATCTATGCCCCCCCCTCAAAGCCTTCTGTAAACGTTCAAAATGAGCTCTACTTTAAGAACGTCAAGGCTAAGAAGGGGTGGTTGAGGGTTGTAAAAGAATCAAACAATTTTGGTTTGATTTGGTATTTGTATTCGATATTCGTATTTAAAATTTTATAATTCGAATTCTAGTACAAATAATTATTTTGATTCGATTAGTTATCAAATACAAATACAAACACTATGATATTCGATTCGATATTCGTAAATATTCGATTAAATATTCGGTTAAATATATAATTACATTATTATATAATAATAGTAATAATAAATATAATTATTTATAAATTTAAGTCCATTATAATTAATTTAAGTATATTAGCCCTTTATAACTTCATCCAACAACAGGTAAAAAAAAAAACTTCATCCAACAAGTGGACTTTCAGGCAATCCTTAATTTAATATTTTAATTAAAAATATTTAATATACTTTAATTATTAAAAAACTTAACAAATTAAAAGAGAACTGCAGGTCAACACTCTTAATTTGATTATTAAAATATTTTTCCATGAAATTTGATAATTAATATTTTTTTCATTTACTTACTTGATTATGTTATGCAAATTTTTAAGTTTATAGTTTGTTTGTGAATTCAAACAATGAAAATTTTGAAATGAATATTTGAATATTGACAAAATATTATGTGAACAATACTCACGGTAACTATTACCACGAACAACAATTTACTAATATATGACGAAGTGGTATAACTCAAGTGGTTAAAGTTCCACTACCTATGGTACAAAGGTCATGAGTTCGAGTCACAACTTTATCAATAAAAAATACTAATACCTTATTTTGAAATAACTAATATCTTTAGTGAGAATAATTAATACCACTTCAACTAATATCTTTAGTAAAAACAACTAAATACCCTTTGGAGTTGATATCTTTAGTGCAATTCACTGATACTTTTAGTTTAATTTACTGATACCCTTCAAACAAGTTTCATTGTGAACATTGTTCACATAATACCTTCTCCTGAATATTATTTGTTAGGAACATGCTTGAGAAAAAAATCAATTCGAATATTCGATTCAAGTATTCGTATATTTTATAATAATTCGATATGAGTTTCAAATCAAATATAAATCATATTTACTATTCGAAAAATATTCGATTCGAATTCGATATTCGAAATAATTTCACAAATACGAATTCAAATACAGTGATATTCGACTCGATTCGATTCGTTTACATCCCTAAGTGGTTCACTGGATTGGGTGGTTTTGGAAAGAGCCTACTCCGATCTCGTGGAACCGGCTCATCCTCATCCCAGCCCTCCATCGCCTTTCATCTCAGCGATATCGAGAGACAGCTTTCGACGGTCGTCAAGCAGATAGAGCTCCTCCAGCAGCGAGAGGCAGAGCGACAGGCACAGTTGGAGTACGAGATGAGGTGACGAGCAGCAGAGGATGAGACTGTGCGGAAGGATAGAGTCGAGATGGTCAAGTGGTGGAAACTACTTACCTCCACATTAGGTGGAGCGGTACCACCACCGCCGAAGCTGGTGCATCCTGTGATCCCGCCGCCCCCGCCGGAGCTCCAAAGGCCTCATCAGGAAGATGATGAGAGAGAGGATTCCAGTTTCTTATCTGATGATTAGGATTTTTTTTATTATCTTGCACTTACTTTTTTTTATTTGACATTATTTTTATTTTATTTTTTTGCTAATTTTATATTTTTATTATAATTTACATGTTTTAGTTTACAAACAAATCAATTATAAATGTCGAATTAAATTAATTTACAAAAATAAAAAATATAATTAGTAACAATATTTATTAGAAACGAAAAGGAAATAATTTGATGAATTATAAAAAAAGAATGACTCAATTTGGATACGTATACAATTAATTACATACAAATGAACATATTATAATATTAATTACGCATTTTTTGAATTAAATAAATTTACAAAACAAAAAAAATTTAAATGGTAATAATATTTATTAAAACAAGTTAGAAACGTAAAGGAAATAGTTTGATGAATTATAAAAAAATGGCTCAATTTGGATACGTATACAATTAATTACGTAAAAATGAACAAATTATAGTATTAATTACGTATTTTTCGAATTAAATAAATTTACAAAAAGAAATTTAAATGGTAACAACATTTATTAAAATAAGTTAGAAACGAAAAGGAAATAATTTGATGAATTATAAAAAAAGAATGACTCAATTTGGATATTTATACAATTTATTATGTACAAATGAATGGATTATAATATTAATTATGTGTTTCTCGAATTAAATAAATTTACAAAACAAATGAAATTTAAATGGTAACAACATTTTTTAAAACAAGTTAGAAACAAAAAAAAATTAATTTGATGAATAATAAAAAAAGAATGACTCAATTTGGATACATATACAATTAATGACAAGAAATTGAACAATGGAAGCAAGTGTCCTAACGACGCGCTCCCCCTCTACATGCAAGAGAGGTCGCGGGTTCGATTCCCCTTGAATGCAAATTTGCAATTAATTGTTCCAGCCCCAATAGGGCTAATTTGGAAGTTGGGTCGGAATATATAGCTTGGGGGTCGATGGCCCAGTGGTTCGCACCCGTCCCGGGTGCACGGGGTGTCCGGGTTCGAACCACATGAACCATTTTTTGTTCCAGGTTTTTGAGTTTTACGACGACACGTGTATGTCGTAAATTATGTATTAACGACGGATAGTAATCCGTTGTAAATATTTTTGGGATACATTAAAAAATGAAAATTCAGATATATTTTACGACGGGCATAACCCGTCGTAAATTTTAGCGCCGGACCGGATCGAGGACAAGCCGATTTTATGATGGTTTTTACATTTACGATGGACGGTGTGATGATAGTTAGGATATCACAATTAATAAGGTGATTAGAAGGATTTCACTATATATAAAGGATTACAATACAACAGATTGACAAAGTATTAAGGAAAAGATCAGAAGAGATCAAAACAAAATCTATACTATATTTACATTTATTTAATATCCCTAATACCCCCCACCCCAAACATGAAGAAAAACACGAAGCTTGGAACGAAGAAGCTCAAAAGCAGGACGAGACAAACTCTTGGTGAAGATATCTGCAAGCTGAAGAAGAGATGGAACAAATCGGGTGGAAGTCCTTCCTGAGGAAACTAACTCTTGAACAAAGTGGTAATCTAGATCAATGTATTTTGCTCATTTATGAGCAACCGGATTCTGGCTGAGAAAAAGAGCACTCTTGTTGTCACACAAGAGTTCAGTGCGAGCTGGGAGGGTGCTCCAAAGTTCACCAAGTAGATTGGTGAGCCACACAATTCCAGCAGCTGCATTTGCCATAGCACGGTACTCAGATTCACAACTCGAGCGAGCTACGATAGGTTGTTTCTTGGCACTCCATGACAAGAGATTTGCCGCCAAGAAAAATCGAGTAACCATAGATGGAATGTCTGGTTTCAATGCTGCGAGCCCAGTCAGCATCAGAATACCCAATAATAGTCGACTTGGGACACTTGGTAAAGGACAACCCAAAGTGAATGGTGCCCTTGACATACCATAAGATTCTTTTAACAGCATTGAAGTGAACATTCGTGGGTGAGTGAAGAAATTGACTAACAACTTTGATTGCATACGATAAATCCAGACGTGTAATGGTCAAGTATTGAAGAGCCCCAACCAGAGAACGATATAAAGTAGGCTCATGAAACAAGGGATCGTCACTTACGAACACCTCCCCGGCTGCTAACGGGGTTGCAATCGGCTTAGAATCCATCAGATTAACCCGATTCAAAATATCAGAAGCATACTTGGTCTGACCCACAAAAAGGCCATCTGAAGTATGCGAGACCTCAAGACCAAGAAAATAGTTAAGGGGCCCCAAATCCTTAATAGCAAATTCTTTGTGTATGCGTGCGATGAACGCCTTGAGCATGTTACTATCATTACCTACTACAATAATATCATCCATGTATAAGAGTAGATAAAGCACAAAATTACCTCGAGAGAGGAAAAATAACGACGAGTCTCACCGACTCTAGCCAAACCCCAAGCCAAAAAAGATAAGTACTGAAGCGCTGAAACTAAGCAAGAGGAGCTTATTTCAAACCATTTAATGCTTTATTAAGGTGACACACATGATCGGGAAAGCGTGGATCAACAAAACCCGGGTGTTGAGCTATGAAGATCAGTTTGGCAAGAACCTCATTGAGGAAGGCATTCTTGACATCTAACTGATGTAGTGACCACTGATGTTGAACAGCGAGAGCAAGAATAACCCGAACTGTACCGGACTTGACAACAGGACTGAATGTATGGTGAAAGTCAGCTCCGGGAACCTGAGTGAAACCTTGTGCAACAAAGCGAGCTTTATGACGCTCTATGGTGCCATCGGAGTGAAACTTAGTACGAAAAACCCACTTTGAGCCAATGATATTTGTACCCGAAGGACGAGGCACAAGATCCCACGTGTTGTTATTGCGAAGGGCATCAATCTTCTCTTGCACATCGAACATCCATTCAGGAGACTTAGCAACAGATTTAAAACCCCGTGGCTTAGGACTAGCAACTAGAGCCGAAAGTAATGATGTGTAAGAGAGATCAATCGGGTAACGGGGCTTGAAGACTCCAGTTCTTGCTCACGTGACCATCGGATGGACCGGGCCTGGAACCACTACAAGCGGAACAGGATCCGAGGTAGGCTGATCAAGAACAGGATCGAGGGCAGGCTGAACCGTGCCTGGGCCAGGATCAGGGACGGCAACAGCCGGGGGAGCAGCAGCGGGCTGGTGGTGGTCATGTGCAATCACCGGATCAAGAGCATGCGAGAAGTGAACCTGTGGATCCTCATCATCTGAAAGAAGAACTCGCGGGCAAGGCGAAGCCGAAGAAGACAAAGTGCCTACAGCTGGTGGCGTGGGGACGGGCAGGATGACTGTGCCATCCCGAAAACTCGAGACATCTAAAACGAACACAGGTGAAGGAGATGAGTTTTCAGAGAAAAGAAAACACAGCTCATCAAACTGAGCATGCCTCGAAAAAAAGACCCGAGATGAAGACGGGTCAAGACACCGAAACCACTTGTGCATACTACTGTATCCAAGAAAGATACAAGGCCGACTCCTGGGTGCCAACTTGTGCTCCGCATAATCCCGCAAAAAAGGATAGACACGACATCCAAATGGTTTAAAATTGGCGTATTTCGGGAGTGTGCCAAAAAGAAGCTCAAATGGAGATTTGTTGGATAACACCGACGAAGGCAAACGGTTGATAACGAATACTGCAGTGGCAAAAGCATCATACCACAAAGAGAAAAGAGAATGAGAGTGAAAGAGCATGGAGAGACCTGTCGCAGAAATATACCGGTGCTTTCGTTCTGCACGTCCATTCTCCTGCGTAGTGTACGGGCATGAGAGACGATGAAGAATTACATTCTGAGACATAAATTCATGGACTCGAGAATTTACAAATTCAGTTCCACCATCGCTCTGGAAGACCTTAATTTTATGAGAAAATTGAGTACACACAAAGACATAAAATTATACCAAAACATCATAAAATTTGGACTTGGCATGAAGTAGATAAATCCACGAGAAATGAGAGAAATCATGCACAAAAGCCACATAATATTTAAACCCATCAGAGGTAACAACAGGGGTCGGACCCCATAAATCACAATGAACCAAATCAAGAACAACATCAACACGTTTTTCATTCAACGAAAAAGACAAACGTTTACTCTTGGCCAACTGGCAAGAGGAACAAAGTGCAGGATTCGGTAAAACAGAAGTAAGTGACAACTGACCTAACTTTTGTAATAAAGAAATAACAGAAAATGGGGCATGCCCCAAACGAAGATGCCATAAATCAAAGCTAGCCTTCAAGTCTTTATTTCGAATAGCAGCAACAAGCGCCGGAACACCCCGATCAAGCAAATATAAACCATTATCACACCTTTCCTAAGCCAGAATTTTCTTGGTTACCCGGTTCTGAATCACAAACATCTTATCAGAAAACACAACCTCAATAGGATAATCAGCAGTTAACTTAGAAATAGACAATAAGTTCTTAGTGATGCGGCACAACTAAAACATCTAATAAGTGTACATCCCCAGAAAGTTTAGAAGTGCCAACATGCGAAATATTTAAAGCAGAACCATTACCAACAATAACAGAGTCGTTATCAGAGTATGGCGCAAAAGAGTCAAGAGCAGCAGTCTTTATTTGTCATATGGGTAGAGGCGCCAGAGTCCAAGTACCAATTAGGAGTTGATTCAGAGACCCGACATTCAGAGTTAAAAGCATGTGCAAGGTTAGCCTAAGATAATGCAGAGCGGGCAGTTAAAAACTGAGGACACTTATCGGCGTAGTGCTCCCCACGATAAATCTGACAACGAATGGTATACGTGCGATGACCCTGATTATTGAATTGGCCACATGACGTCCTACCCGTGTTTCCACGAGACCCAGATTGATTTTGCTGGCCAGAATTCGGCGCACGATCTCCACCGGAAGAGGACGAGCTATTATAAGAGTTGTGCGTGGGCTGGTGTCGACTAGTGTCGGAGTTACGATCGCCGTAAGATGCTGTGAATGCAGCAGACGAGGCATGGCCACCCTCCATGGCCCGAAGCATGGCCTCAAACTGCCTGGCCTGGTGAAGCAGGTCATTAAAGCGAGGAACAGCAGCAAGAGCCAGCCTGGTGTCCGCAAAACTTGCGAATTAGATGCCAAGCCCCCTCAAGAACCAGTGACTCTTGTCCTCTTCATCAATGGGACGTGCAATTGCCGACAATTAAATGAAAAGATTCTGAAATTTTTGCCCATAATCATCAACAGACATGTCTCCCTTACGGAGAGAGAGAAGCTCCTTCCGCAACGCATAAGTATGCAACGCCGAAGAGTCAGAGAAAGTGGCTTGTAGGGTTGTCCATGCTGATCGAGATGTTTGACACTCAAAGATTTCAGACACAGTCTCCGGTGTGGGGGAAGAATTTATCACACTGAGTAGTTTCTTATCTTTCAGACGCCAAGGTTGAAAAGCCGAATTCGGAGAGAAAGAACCATCAGCATCCGTGAGTGTACGAGAGGGCAGAGCGATCGAGCCATCGAATAAGCCTATGGGATCAAAGCACTCGGCCATGTCAATGATCTGCCGGCAGCACATCAGATATGTGGATGTCTCCAACTTCGTCTGAACCATGTTAAGCATGGTTGCAATTGGTAGGGGATCGGAAGAAGTAGAGGCCATTGGAGAGAGAAAGGTTGAAAGGAAAATTAGGGTTTGGAGATAAAGAAAAGGACGCAGTGAGCGTAGAGAAGCAGGCAAGCAGAGGGCACTGGAGGAGTCCGATCCAGTGGCGGGAGCGCAATCGGAGGAGTCCGGTCTGATATGCAGACGGCGGCAGCGGAAGCAAGCGGCAGCCGTGAAGAAATAATTAGGGTTATGATCGAATTTTTACTGATACCATGTGATGATAATTAGGATATCACAGTTAATAAGGTGATTAGAAGGATTCCACTATATATAAAGGATTACAATACAACAGATTGACCCAGTATTAAGGAAAAGATCAGAAGAGATCAAAACAAAATCTATACTATATTTACATTTATTTAAAATCCCCAATATACGGATTAAAGCAGTCGTAAATTATAGCTACTCCAGTTTTGACGATCATGTGTCCGTCGTGAAACTCGTCGCTAAACGTATTTTACGATGGTTTTAGCGTCGTTAATTCCGTCGTGAAACGGATCAACTTTTGCAGTGGTGTAGCATGACAGCCTTTGATGCCAATTATGAAGAGCACTAGGAGAGAACTGTTTCTTTGCACGTGCTGGTTTGAGTCCTCAATGCCTTCTCCTCCCTGATGATCGGGTGATACATCAGCCTGAAACACTTCATATTAATGAACTTCTACATTTATATAAACACCGTATCATATGATAGAAATATGCAATTTATTTTATATCCATAAAATATAGTAGTATAATTTACACATATGTTATTTTAAATTATGTATTCCAATACATAACTAATTAATTAACCTATAAAAAATTAAAATAAGCTAAAATTATTAGACATATTAACAATATAAGTTTGTTATTGGTGAGTGCTAATATGCCCCAGTTAAAACAAACCTAAAAATCTTTACAAGTGTGATGAAATGTCTATTCAAAATATGTAACGATTTTAAATTGGCCTACTTCGTAAACGTGAAATGTAAGGTTCAAATTTTTGCCTTTTTAAAAAAATTAGATTCAATATCTACTACAACAAAATAAAAAATTGCCTACAAAAGTTTTCCAACAAAAAAGTTCGTAGTAAGAATTGTCTACGATTTACCTACGAAATTTTCTAATTATGAAAGCATATACATTTCTCAACCTAAAAACAACTTTGCCTAGGGTATTAATTTACCTACGAAATAAATTCTCTAGGTATAATTACCTACAAGTCATTTTCCTACAAAAATTTACATACATCACAATTTGCTTACGAAATTTCCATAGACAATTTTTTTTGTAGGTGGGGAAGCAAAATGTCAATACAATTAGAAATTTTTGTAGGCAGTTTGTAGGTAATCTCCACTACAAATTTTTTTGTTGAAAATTTCATAGCCATATTGTCAATTTAAATAGACAATTTTATATTTTCTTATAGTATCAATATACAAAACATAAAAATTTCCAAACTCAATATAATGATGTCACATAAAATTAAATATCCAAACTCAATATTAATGCATATTTTCATTCTAAACTCCATATTTCTTAATCTCTGTCACTTAAATAGAACCGTGTGTGCTTAATGGTTACTGCTTTGATTCATGTTGGGTGAGAATCATTGTGACTTCGAACCTTGTGCTTTGGGCAGTAATATTAATCATACGACGGTTGCTAAGATTTAATACGGAGAAACGCGTGCGAGTACGGCTCGTGTGATTAATCCCCTTGGTGGGCTCAGAAGTTTTATCGTACCAAATCTTGCAAGTGAAGAATTAGTTTCTTCGGTACGGATAATAATGTTGAGCTGTCTTTACTCCAAGGAGAAATATATTAATTAATTTAGAGTTATTCAGAAGCTTAATTAATTAATGGACTTGATAATCTTAAATGCGGGAAATAATAACTGGGAGCCCATATTATCGTAATATGGATTAAGATGGATAGTGTAATATTAATTTATTAGTGGTAATAATTAATATTAATGGATTGAATTATATTGGGGCTCAATATTGAAATTCAGAAGTCCATTAGGAGGTCCAATCTTAATTCTCCTTAAAGGCCCCTCAAGTAGCCCATTAAGTAGCCCAATAATGATAAGGTGATTAAAATAAAAAGAAAATAATTATGCTGATTTTTTCTATAATTTTCGAAAAAAAGCATTTATTAGAGGAGAAAAGATTTTGTTGATTTTCTTGAAAAGATATTATGGAAGATATGTATTCTTGGAATACAAGAATATCTCATATAATCAAGGAGATCCAAATCTTGGGATCTCTTCTCATAATTTTCGAAAATAGCTAAATAATATGGAGGGTGAGATTTTTGTGGAATATTTTATTTTGGAGAAAAGAATATATGAGATATATTCAAGATTTCTTAGAGTCTAAGAAAATATTTTCTCCAAGCCCAAATATACTTAAATTTTCGGCCACTCCTAATTATAAATAGGGGGTGATTATTTCATCCCCAAGTACATAATTCCATGTGTTGGAAAAATCAAGAGCATATATATTTTTCTTTTTTCCTTAGTTATTTAAATTACTCGAAAGCATCTCCCACCGGTGATCAAGTAAGGCGAAAGGGAAATACTTGAGAAGGTTTTTGGGTTGATAAAGCGTGACCGTGATTGTCCCGTTTATTCAAAGGCCAATTCTACAAGAGGTACGTAAGTCACATAAATTCTTGTTTATTCCGCCTATATTTTATGTGAATTAATTCAAAATGCATGATGATAAATTAGTTGTTGGAATTATTATTTGAATTAATTAGGATTAATTCATGCTAGTAATAATTGAATTTAAACTCGTATTTAAATTTCATCCCGAATAGATTCCGGGCACCCCTATTTTCCCAACAAAATTCATATTAAAAAGAAAAAAAAAATCATAAAGTTTAAACAACAAATTTCACAACATGAATAAAATAATTTGTATTATCTTTTTCGGTCCTTATCATTGTCATACACCTTTAATATTATAGCATTACTTACACAATTACACTTTATATATGTCTTGCACATATATTTTAAATATCTTATACAACGAAACTAAAAGTCCCAATGTATTTTATGAATATATAGTAGTAATAATATATTTTTGAGATACATTAAAACGTATATATATATATATATATATATATATATATATATATATTATGTTTTAAATACACTGTAATATAGTATTTTAATAAAAAAATTATACACATATGTGTTATGTTTAGTGTTTCAATATTTGCATTATTGATTTTTTTTTCCGTATACATTTTATGTCTCAAATTATAATTTTATTATAATAGTTATGAGACATTCTAACACATGAAACAAATCTCATTTACTATATGACATATGTGTTCATTGGACTCCAACTCAACTTAATAGAAGAGTATGACTAAAATATTTAAGTGGAGCATCATCTCATATGTAAAAGACAAATTGTCTCACACAAGAGTTCCTTTAAAAAAAGTTCAATTATAAATTTTATATTTCTATCAAAATAGATGTATCAAGACTTTTATAATGATGTATAGAACATGAAACAAATGTTATTTACTATATTATATGACTCATAAGTTTATGGAGCTCCAACCAACTATATATATTTTAAAAGAGAAGATGACTCAAATATTTAAATGAAATACTGTAAAATTTTCTATTGCTGCTAGAATTGACACTTTAATTATAATTTTTAACTAATCAATATTAAAATATAATAAGTTACAATAATTAAATAAAATCAGATTGAATAAAAAATAAAAGAATTAATCAAATAAAATCTAACATGATATTTTTATGTACGTGGTATATTTTAGGGGATCAATTTTCTTTTATGGAGTGAATTAACACACAGTTTAATTTGGAGAGATAATTTTCTATCTCAAAAAGAAAGAGTTAAATGGTTATTTGAGGGAGATGTCAATTCGAGTTTTTTTAATAGGTGGATAAATAGAAGAATGAAGTCTAATGGAATTGATGGGCTACTGGTTAACGATGTTTGGATAGATTCGGTAGAAGAAGTGAAAGGAGCAGTCTTTTCGTACTTCCAAAATCAGTTTAAGGCCAGAAATTTTATAAGACCGAAGCTGCCAGAAAATATTTTCAATAAAAGGTTGTCAAGTTGCGAGGGATAATTTCTGGAAGCACAATTCACTGAGGACGAGATTAAAGCTGTCATTTGGGCGTGTGAAGGGAACAAAAGTCCAGGCCCTGATGGATTTTCCTTTGCGTTCTTTAAAGATAATTGGGAGATGATGAAGGGGGATATAATACAAATGATGGAGGATTTTCATACTCACAGGAAGCTGGTGAGAGGGTTAAATTCCTCATTCATTGTCCTCATTCTAAAAAAGGATAATGCAATGTCTTTGGATGATTTTAGACATATTTCTTTAATCGGGAGCTTGTATAAGATCATAGCAAAGGCGTTAGCTTCTCGACTTTGCAAAGTCCTTGATGGAGTGATCCCTGAGAACCAATCTGCTTTTATTGGTGGAAGACATATTCTGGACGGTATAGTGGTGTTAAACGAACTGATTGATAAAGTAAAGAAGAAAAGGCTTGAGACGCTAATCTTCAAAGTGGACTTCGCTAAAGCCCATGATACTCTAAGCTGGGACTTCTTAGAAGAAATGATCATTGGGTTGAACTTTCCACCAAGATGGAGGAAATGGATTATGGAGTGCGTATCCACGGCATCCGCTTCAGTGCTTGTTAACGGTAGTCCTTCGGGCAATTTCATTTTAGAAAGAGGGATACGACAGGGAGATCCACTATCCCCCTTTTTATTTCTTATAATTGCGGAAGACCTCAGTTTTTTGGTAAAGAAATCTGTGGATTTAGGGATCGTTGAAGCGGTCGAAGTTGGAAAGGAAAAGATTAGAGTTTCACATCTTCGGTATGCCGATGATATTGTTTTCTCTTGCCCGGGTAAGATGGAGAGTATTTTTGCCATTAAGCATATTCTTCGAATTTTTGAATTGATCTCAGGATTAAAGGTGAATTTCTCTAAGTGCGGATTGCTGGGAATTAATTTGGATGAGTTAGTCGGGGTCCTATATCGTATCTTGGAGTAAATGTGGGGATCAACCACCGTCTCACTTCTTCTTGGGAGAAATTAATTGATAGAGTGCGGCATCGAGTCCATTCTTGGAACGGAAAACACATATCTTTTGGGGGTCTCATCACTGTGATTCAAGCCGTTCTATATGTGTTACCGATCTACTGTCTTTCTTTTTACCGTATCCCAAAAAAATCCATTTGTGAGCTGATTCGTATTCAACGAAACTTCTTATGGGGTGGGAGTGAGGATAAGAATAATATTCCTTGGGTTAGGTGGGGCGAAATTTGTTTGGAAAATGAGATAGGGGGGCTGGGAATTAGAGATTTAAATATCTTTAATAAAATTCTTGTAGGGAAATGGGTGTGGAGGTTGTGTGCTGAGAGTGATAGGTTGTGGGTCAAAATCATAAAATCTAAGTATGGTGAAAATCCTTTTTTGGTAAGAATTAATGAGAGTGGGTTTAGGTTGTGGAAGAGGAAGGGTATCTTCTGTGTCTAGTTGGTGGAAGGATGTTTGTGAGTTGTATTGGGAGGGAGATAGTAGAGGTTTAAAAATGAGATTGTGAGAGTAGTGGTAAAGGGGGACTCAACTCATTTGTGGTTAGATTGGTGGGTAGGGGAGAAATCTTTAAAAGAGAGTTTTCCTAAATTGTTTAGATTGAGTAATCAACAAGAGGCACTGGTGAGTGAAGCGGGGGAGTTGGGGGGAGGGGGGCAATGGAATTTAAGTTGGAAAAGAGAATTGAGAGAGAGAGAGAGAGAGAGAGAGAGAGAGAGAAATCCACGCTTAATGAATTGTTAATGTGCTTGAACAAGTGTAACTTAAGCAAAGATGGAGAAGATCATTGGAATTGGATTCATGCTGCCAATGGTACTTTCTCAACTAAGTTAGCTTATAAGGTGGAAGCTGATAAAAGGAGTTCAGGTGTACAGGTACCGGAAGATAAAACGTATAAGCTGCTATGGAAATGCTTGGCACCGAAACAGATTAAGGCTATTTCTTGGAAGATTTTGAAAAAGAGATTACCCACGAGATCAGCACTTCAAAGAAGGGGAATAATCTAGCAAGGTGGGGACGTAAATTGCATTTTTTGCGGAACCGAAGAAGAGGATTTACATCACGTCCTTTTTAACTATAAGTTTTCTTTAGAAATCTGGTGGAGATATTTTGATTGGATAAACATAAGAACAACCCCCACTACAAGAAAACACAAATTTACCAACGGATTTTACCAACTGATGTCATCCGTTGGTAAATACAAACAGAATAACAATAAATTAGAAACGAAATTCATATTTTAAGTTCTGCAACAGATTTACCAACAGGTTATCAACAAAAGTTTAAAAACAAACTTATTTTGTTGGTAATTATGGCGCACATTTTTTGCGCCAACTTTAGCAACTACTTAACAACAAGTTATTAACAAAATTTTGTAACTAATGTTTGTTGTTGGTAATATCTGTTGCGAAGAAATGCATTGCATCTCCAACCAAAATATTCATTAGTAATTTCCTACGAATTTGTCGTGTGTTGGTATATGCTAACAGATGTACCATCCATTGATAGTTACCAACAGATAATCAATTAGTTGGTAATTTACTAATAGCTTAGTCAGTTTGTAATTACTAATAAACACAAGTGTGTTGGTAAATACCAACGGAATTCTACTAGTCGTTGGTAATATCATCTCGGAAGAAATGGATTACGAATCAACCAAAAATTCTATTAGTAAATACAAATGAGTTTGTCGTGTGTTGCTAAATATTAAAAAATTTACCATCCATTAGTAATTAACAACGGATTATCATGATTAGTTGGTAAATACAAACAAAATAACAACAAATTAGTAATGAAATTCATATTTGAAGTTCTATAACAGATTTACTAACAAGTTAGCAACAAAAGTTTACAAACGGACTTAATTTTTTGGTAATTATGGTGCACTTTTATTGCTTCAACTTTAACAACTACTTAACAACAAATTATTAACAGAATTTACTAAGTGATGTTCGCCGTTGGTAATATATGTTGGGAAAAAAAGGATTTGCAATCCCAACCAAAATATCTATTAGTAATTTCCAACTACTTTATCGTGTGTTGGTATTTGTCAATAGTTGTGCCATCCATTGGTAATTACCAACGGATTATCAATTAGTTGGTAATTACTAATAGATTTGTTGGTTTGTAAATACTAATAATAAACATAAATATGTTTGTAAATACCCACTGATGTCATTTGTTGGTAAATAAAGACAAAATAACAACAGAGTTGAAAATAGGATTTATATTTAAGTTCAATAAAAAATTTACCAACAGGTTAGCAACAAAAATTTATAAATGGAACTTATTTTTTTGGTAATTATGATGCACTTTTTCCCGTCAATTTTAGCAACTTCTTTACAACAAATTATTAACGAAATTTACTAACCGACGTGCGCCCTTGGTAATATCTGTTGGAAAAAAAAAGGGTTAATTGCAAAAAGAAATCACAAACTTTGTAATCTTTATCAATTACAACATGAACTTTTAAAATTTACAATTTGATGCATGGACTAATTTATTACTGCAATTCAATACATGATGTAAATTTCTGGAGATATGTACGATCATGTGGCAGTAGGAGTTGACACAAAAAATGTGTCACACGCCACGTCAAATATCAAATCTACAAAAAAAAAATTTAATATTTCAAAAAGTTATTTTATAAAAAAACATTGCTCGCATACGTTTATAATTGATAATAAAATTTGGTGTTGTCTAGTTTATGTAGGAAAAAACATCTCACATCATACAAATACTATAAACAATATTTTTTACTATCTTCACTCTTATTAAACCGTGTTTGAACCATGCTTTATTAAAAAAATATTTTGATTTAAAAAAAAAAAGATTTTTCTTCGAGATTTGAAATTTGATGTAGCGTGTGACGTGTTTTCGGTGGCGGCTTAGACTACCACATAGTGTTAGTATTGCCGAAAAATTTACATCATGTGTAGAGTACCCAGATAAATTAAATCATGTATTGAATTGCAATAATAAATTAGTTCGTGTATCGAATTGCAAACTTTAAAAGTTCATGTTGTAATTGATAAAAACTATAAAGTTCGTGATTTTTTTTTGCAATTAAACCAAAAAAAAAACATTTGAACCCCAACTAAAAAATCTATTAGTATTCTAAAACGAGTTTGTCGTGTATTGATATGTGTTAACAGATCTACCACACATTCCAGATATGTTAATTATATTTTGTATCAAATACATGCATATAATTGTATTTAATGTCATTTATTTTCTTTAATTGATGAATAAATCATAAAAGTGATTTAGATAAATTTGATTATAAACTAAAGTAAAGAATGAAATAATTATTTGATAATTCTTAAAACTTATCATATATCTGAAAATTATTAAATCAATTTTTTTTATAAAATTATATAATGAATACTGAAAAGATTTAAAAGTAATCTAAATATTATTATTATTATTCTTTTTTTACTTAGATAAAATATAATAACTAACTTGTTTAAACATCGTGATCTTTCGTACTTATCCAAAACTATTTTCACTTATTTTAAATTTATTTGAATTGGTCATATTTTCCCAAAGAACACACACTTAGAATCTCTCATTATTTTGCGGTAAATTCTTTTCATTATAATTTCATCTTTATATATATGAAAAACATTATTTGATTTACTTCAAATGGTGCACAATAATCACTTGCATTTTAATTTAGTAAAATATACGGTGAAAATGGTTTATACATAATTTATAGAAGAACGTTAGTTGTTTTCAATGAAGGGTATTAGTTGTTTTTATTAAAAACTATTAGTTGTTTACTAAAAACAAACTAACACTCTTCAGTGAAAGCAATTAATACTCTTCAATAAAAATAACTAATACTCTTTAGTGAAAATAACTAATATCCTTTGATCTTTCATATATGAACCAATTTCACTCTATATATACTCTTTAATTGTTATTATAATTGTGTCAACTAACACGAATCTAACATTTTATAGTGTTTGGTATTATACTGATCAGTGCATTAATTGTATTAATATAAAAAAATAAACATTACATTTTTAAAAAAATAATAGTGAAGATGATATTTTACTAGACAAATTTTCACTAACAAATGGATTTTGTGATGTTGCAAACTATTTATGAGTTGAGAAATAAGATATACTCCCTTCGTTCCAAATTATTTTCTATTTTACTGTTTCTCACCCTAAATTAAATTGAGTTTAATTAATAAATGTGAATTAGTATATGTAAAGTAATAATATGATATATATATATATATATATATATATATATATATATATATATATACACACACACTTGTGTAGGGAAGATATTATTTCAAAAAATAATCTTGTTATATAGTCATTTATAGAAATAACGATTGAACAAGTGGAGGGGTAGTTTCGAAAAGTAGCAAATAAGTTTGGGACAGAGGAAGTATATCATATTAAAATAATTTTATTATCTACTTTTTAATCGCCCTCTACTTCTCTAAAGTCTCTATTTTGAATCCTTAGATTTATATGAGTTTAAGTTATATATGATCTTCTTTCAATTACAAAATATATATTAATTATGAATAATTTTAATTGATTAATTGACTCCATCTTATTTAGATGAGTTAAAATTAAATTACAATTTGATTAAATAATTATTCTTTATATCATCTACTATAATTTATTAATTGATTTTGTCTAAGAAATGATCTTGTCTATTCTCAATGTATATTCTAATTTTTCTAATTAATTTAACTTTTGGAATTCTAATCATAAACTTAATTAACATAGGAATCAATTAAAAAAATATAAATTTGAAAGTTTATTAGAATACAAAATTCAATTAATTAATAATTATTATTTTAAAAAATTAATTAAACAATTTTAGAAGAATGTGAACATAACTATTATTAAATTTAATCATTTGAACAAAATAAATATCAAAATATTTAATATAAAATTAATAATTTTTTTTTACAAAATCTTGAGTTAGACCGTCTCATTACATGAGACAATACAATTAAAAATATTAATACAACATACCCAATTTAAAATCCATTTTACGGTCTCATGACATGAGACGGTCTCACACAAGACCTACTCAATTTTTTTTTAAACACGCGTAAGATACGAGATTTAAAATAAAATAAAAAATTTATAATTTTACGGATTGTGTATGTATGTGTGTTTATATATACTCAAAATATTATTCAAAATACATATACTCCACAGTATATTCAAAATTAATATTATTTTGTACATATATTTAAAATTATATATATATATATACGGATTTGATATAATGTCCACCGGTGGGCATAACTTATATGCCCACCGCGAATGTGATAATGACACGTAAGCAAATTTAAATAGGAGCCCCACTATTATTTTAATTAATTACTTAAATTTGCTTACGTGTCATTATCACATTCGCGGTGGGCATATAAGTTTATGCCCACCGGTGGACATATAAGTTTATGCCCACCGGTGGACATTATATCAAATCCGTATATATATATATTCAAAATTATATAGACGTGAGTTTAATGAATGGGTCTTGTTGAGAAGATTTAGTCGTATAAATCTTCTGCTTAGTTATAATCTATTAACATTTATGAAAAAAAAAAGCCTTTTTTATCTCAATAATAATAAAAAAAAAAACAGAAAATACACTTGAGTTTAATGAATGGGTCTTGGATTTAGTCGTATAAATCTTGTGGTTAGTTATATTCTATTCAAATTTATGAACAAAAAAACCTTTCTTTAATTATCTCATTAAATAAAAAAAATAAGAAAATACACGTGAGCTCAATTATCCTTGTTGAGAAGATTTAGTCCTTTAGTTATTCACTATTCAAATTTACGAACTAAAAAAACGTCTTCTTTATCTCATTAAATAAATAAAAAAAAAGCAGAAACTTCGATCCCATGATCGTAACGTGCTTCTCTACTCACTCAAAATAAATGTCACAGAAATTTATTCTTCACCACTTAGCACGTTCTTCTCCATCTCCTCCATCACATGGTCGAAACATTTATTTCAATAACTGTAACTTTTAGCCTGTAGATGAAAGCATGTATGGTGTATATTGAGAAGATACTGAACACATAAAGAAGCAGGATACTCCAAAAATTATCAGGCAAGGGTTAGTTTTCTTAATTAAATTTTTATTTGCAAATTCGTTTTGTTTCTCAACCTCTTTTTACAATATTCTTTAATTTATGGTTTGGGTTCTAGAATAAAAAATTTAGGTTTAATTGGTGCTTTCTCATATTATATTTCTTTATGGTAATTTGATGGTTTTATATGTGTTATACAAATAAAAAAACGTATTAATGTTGATTGCTTATCATTCAATGTTTGGTTGTTCTTGGTTTTCCCTTTTTTGTTCCATTTTCGACATACTATTTTTATTAAATTAATATTTTATTCTTAGAAAATAGGCACCAAGTTTTCAATTTTATTTCATCAATGTCTGTCTCGACGTCTCTTCCTTTGAAGATGCGATGATTTCTACCTTTCCACATAATTAAACCATATTATGCAAATCCAAATTCACTCTATGATCTTCTTTTTCCGTAATAAATCCAAATATTACTACGATGATTTCTAGCTTTCCACATAATTAAGCCGTAAGATGTTCAGGTGTGAATGATTAGAAGTTGATTACTGGAAAATGGATACCTTTAGTATTTAAATGTATGTGTTACTCCATCTCAGAAAATGTAATTTGTGGAATGGTGTCACAAGAGACTGTAGAAAATTATGAAAACCTTGGATAGAGGCACACTTGGATTGGTAAAAGCGAGTAAGTTAAAATTGAAGAGTTCAAAAATTTCTGCCCAGCACATACTTCCCATAAAAGGCTAGAATGACAGATAATGTTTACAAAGATGAGCAGCCGTGTCCAATTAATTAAAAAAAAAAAAAAAAGCACCACCGTCTGTGGTAATATTTAAGATAGACAATAAAATCAATATATTATTCTTAATTTTTTTAGTTGAATTTGTGGAAATATTTTTTCAAAAATAGAAATCAAGTTCCATTTTTAAGTTTACCGTGACTATTATTTTTCTTGCTTCGATACATGTTTCATATATTGGTTTAGAAATAGGGCAAGTGCTAAATTATAATTTGATTATAAATTAAATTATAAGATGATTTAATAATTAATAATGGTCAGACCCGATGAATTTTACTTTTTGTTAAGTGGATGTCTATTCATGTGTATAATATTTGTTTGTTATCACAAAATATTTATCAATATGTATGATATTATAATAACTAATATTTTGTTATTGTATATGGAGTCAAATTTTTATTTTCATTTATTGTATAACTTATTAAGTTTGTTTTATGTATAATTTTATCATAGTACTATGGCTAGAGCAATTCTCCAAGATCAAGCAGCAGCTCCGACTCGCACTAACCATCCAAAACCACTACTCCGGATAGCTTACAATGTGTAAGTGTGCGGCCATTTCTAATTATCAATTAACACATTGTTAATTGTTTACTTTTACAATTCCCATTCGACTTGATTTATATATTTTATGTTCTTATTTTGCAAGTAGCTTCACTCCCTCATATGTTGCTTCGACAACAATTAGGAAATACCTGAAGCACTGCCTTCACAAAGAAGGGTATACTTGGTCAAAAGTCCCCAAAGACACAAAAGAATTTATTTGGGATATGTTTAAGGTAATTTTTTTTTTTTGGTATAACTAGAATAAATCTTTTATCTTAATTAATAAATATGCTTCATACATGTTTTTAAGTTATGTATGTATGCTATATTTACTCTTTTTCTTTTAAAGGATGCTATATTTACTCTTTTAATCACCACATATTATGAAAGTTTGAATTCTCACTTTTTAAAATGACAACATAGTTTTCTAAAATAAAATAAAATTGTAGAATGATTTATTTTAATTTATGTATTGCATAACCAATTTACATTTGATGGAGATTTGTCGGTTGTGAGAGTTATTTGGGAGCGTCAGGCTGCAAGGTGTTATTTTGACATGCTTTCTGAATTGAGGATATCAAGGGAGCCACCTGCTTATGTTCCACAAGAGATTTGGGAGAGTTGGCAGAAACATTGGGTTACTCGAGAAGCAAGTTTGATAAAGCATAAAATAATTGGTTTAGCATAATCATTTGAAGATTATATATCATATTCTGACCACATTAGGTATATTTTATGTAGTTTTTCAGAATTTTTACTTAGCATTGATACTCTTTTTTCGTGACTAGATTTGCATTCCTTTTTTGTACTTTTTTTAGGTATTTTAAATTACATGAGTTATCTTTTATTAGTTTTGCATATGTTGTTTCATTAGACACTTTCAAGATTATAATGAATCGTCAATTATATACAATATGTTTATATCTTATTTTTTATTGAAAAATTATAATACTATTTTCTTTTTAATTGGTATTAGTTGATCCACATGAATATTATCAACCAAAATATTATTCTATTGGTATTTTATTAACATATTTTAGCAACCAATGTATATAAAAAAAAATATTAATGGAGCTCAATGCGTTAGTAAAATATATATCAGTATCGTCAAAATTACCTATGAGTTTTTAGTTATTAGTAAATTACGCATGGATTACCAATAAAATTTAAGCCATAACTAAAAAAAATTACTAATGACTATTGATTTACTAACAACATTGTCAATTGTCACTTGGTTGGCAATTTAGCAACAATAATGTCCTTCCGTTGACATTGTGTCAGTAAAAAATAAAAAATACTAACGAAAATAGATTTACTGACGAATATTCCAACTGTGACTTGGTTGGTAATTTAGTAACTACAATTTCCTTTCATTGACATTCTGTCCAAAAGGTAATAAGAAATACTAACTAAAAAAGATTTACTAATGACCATTCCAATGGTGAGTTGGTTGGTGATTTACCAACGAAGCCATCATTTTGTTTGCTTTCCGTCCATCACCAAAAGAACTTTACCAACGATCATAGGTTTACCAACGAATTTAGCAATGATAAGTTGGTTGATAATTTAACAATGGCATCGCCCTTTCATTGGTATTCCGTTTGTAATTTATCAACGGACTCAAATATCATGTTGGTAAAATTTAACAACGAGAGGTTTTCCAACAGATGACAAATCATCACTAATCCGTTAGTAAACATATTTACTAACGGATTTTCTTAATTAGCAACAACTTTTTTCCGTTGTAATTTTCATGTTTTCTTGTAGTGCCCTCATTTTGAACCGGCACTTCATTTGTTACAACATAAAGATATGCTGGGTGTATTGAAAAAGTTGTGTTATGCAACTACTATTTGGGCAGCTACAGTTTGGGCAATTTGGAACTCTAGGAATGAAGCAATTTTTAATGGCAAGCAACCGTGCGTGAAAATAAGTGTTCTCAGAGATTAAAGCAAAGGTGTGGACGTGGATAGATGTTAAAAATAAATTTGGTAAGGGAGTATCATTTGGTGATTGAAATAAAGACCCAAAGAGTTGTTTTGATAGTTTGTAATAGACTGATATCAAGTATTTTTGCCAATTTTTTTTCCTTTATTGTAAGGGTTGGAGTACCCCTTATACCCCAATTTTTATAATAAAATTTTCTTTCCCGATAAAAAAAATAAAAAAAAATCCAAAATACATATTATTAGTTATTTGTTAGAAATTTTCATTGTTATCAAACTTTATACTTTATGATTTTTAATTTACCAATATTAGATTTTTACTATTAATTTTTTTAATCAATATTAGATTATAATAAGTTGAAATAATTAAAGAAAATAATAGATTTAATGTATAAAAAAAGACAACCAAATAAAATTTAATAGTAAATTTTTATTTATTAATTTATTTTAGTGGATTAAATCTGTGATGCATATTAGTTAGTTGTTAGTCTTTTTAAAAGAAATAATGAAAATACTTTTTTTTATTGTGTATATAATATTAATTATACCCAAATAATAAATGTGATATTAATCAAAATTAGAAAGACTATTTATATACCTAGTTACTATTTCTAGAACATTTTGTTATTGAAAAAGTTGTGTTATGCAACTACTATTTGGGCAGCTACAGTTTGGGCAATTTGGAACTCTAGGAATGAAGCAATTTTTAATGGCAAGCAACCGTGCGTGAAAATAAGTGTTCTCAGAGATTAAAGCAAAGGTGTGGACGTGGATAGATGTTAAAAATAAATTTGGTAAGGGAGTATCATTTGGTGATTGAAATAAAGACCCAAAGAGTTGTTTTGATAGTTTGTAATAGACTGATATCAAGTATTTTTGCCAATTTTTTTCCTTTATTGTAAGGGTTGGAGTACCCCTTATACCCCAATTTTTATAATAAAATTTTCTTTCTCGATAAAAAAAATAAAAAAAAATCCAAAATACATATTATTAGTTATTTGTTAGAAATTTTCATTGTTATCAAACTTTATACTTTATGATTTTTAATTTACCAATATTAGATTTTTACTATTAATTTTTTTAATCAATATTAGATTATAATAAGTTGAAATAATTAAAGAAAATAATAGATTTAATGTATAAAAAAAGACAACCAAATAAAATTTAATAGTAAATTTTTATTTATTAATTTATTTTAGTGGATTAAATCTGTGATGCATATTAGTTAGTTGTTAGTCTTTTTAAAAGAAATAATGAAAATACTTTTTTTTATTGTGTATATAATATTAATTATACCCAAATAATAAATGTGATATTAATCAAAATTAGAAAGACTATTTATATACCTAGTTACTATTTCTAGAACATTTTGTTATTATACTAGTACTAGTATAGATATCATTTTCATATTATAAACATGGAATTTTATAATATAAAAGATGATTGGTACATGTTTTCTGAATTACGTTAAAGTGAGACTGCTTGCACCACTTTATCAAATTTGGTCAAAAAACTTCTAATTTTATAACATATTCACACCGTAGTCTTTTGCCTTTTGCATGCATTTAAAAATAAATAAATATATTGTGTTTAAAAATAAAAGAGATAATAAATTGATAGTGTAAAATATTGTTATTTTAGAAAAATGAACCATTTTTTTTATAAACAGACGAATTTAGTAACGTCAAACCATATAAGATGTGATGTATTACAAATAATGCAAAAATATTGTAATTGATGTGATTGAAGCGATAATAAAGTAAAGATAATGATTAATGAAGAGTAATAAGAATGACAATTTATATAAACAAAATGACATGTAAGATTAATTATTTGATGGAGTGAGATCGCCCACTCTTCGAAAAGTGTATGAAAAACTTATTGCAAGATTTTAAAATTTGGGTTTTATATTTTGCATATTTCAAAATCATGATTTTAAAATTTTAGTGTACATTTTGTTGTAAATCTAGAAGATTTATTATTCCAAATCTAGAAGATTTGATGTGGACATTACTAATGGACCAATAACACAATGAGCTTTATATCTTAGACTAGAATTTTATTCTTATAAATAGACTATTGTATTCATGATTGTAATTACTCATACACAAGAACATTAGTGAAACTTCTGGCTTGGCTCGCCCCCAGACGTAGTCGTTCTCGACAAACTGGGTGAACAAATCTCGTCTCTTATTTTACGCACTTATTTACAACATGTTATCAGCACGAGTCTCTGCCCGAGATTATACGGTACACCCTAAATTAAATTCTCTATGAATTACATGTTTTGATGTGTACCCTTGCTATGGATTCGATTTATTATCCTTACAATTAATTGAATCATGTTTGTATATCGAATTAAAATTATTTTAATTGTGCCTTGAAACGACAAGCAACGGCCACTGCCCGTCACCCGCCGAAGGGCTGCAGCCGCCGCATATGGGCAACAGCACACGCGGCCCCGCCGCGTGCCGCACGCCCCTGCGTGACGCGGCCCTGCTGCTGAGCCACCGCCAGCCCGCCTCCGAGCGCGAGGCCCCTACGCGACGCGGCCCGCTGCCGCCCGCCGTCGCCGAGCTAGTCACCCGCGCGGCATGGCCCGCTGTCGTCCGCCACCACCAATGCGACGCTCGCACGCATGCTGGCCGTCGCAGCTGCTACCGCCCGCCGCGCCGTTCGCCGCCACCCAAGCGGCGCCCTCCGTGTGCATCCGACCACCCCTTCGTCACCCCCGCGCGCCTCCGTGTGCAGCGTCGAGGTGACGCATGCGGCGTTATTCCTCCGGAATTTTGTGATACCCTAATCTAATTGCGATTTCGTTTTAGATATCACAAAATTCATATTAATTTATTGTAAAATCCTGAAAATATTTCGTTAAATTTCATTAATATACATGAAATATTTAGCCTCATGAATATGCATGTCTATTAAGTCGTAAATTTTCCTTGAAATTATTTTCATGTGATTATCGTTCATAAATTATTTTGCATGTATCTATTATTTAATTATCTTACGTGCATTATTTCTCCCGCACATAATTTATTTCTTTATAGTCCGCATATTATGCCCGGGTAGGCGGCGCCCGATATTTGTCGGACCGTAATTTATGTTTTGGGTAGACGACGCTCAATACTTGTATCTATGTGCTCTAGAATAATTGAATAAATCCTAGTTTCTCTGTTGTCAACAAATTTGGTCACACCTCTTACCATGTCACTTTAATAATTGTAGTGTATCATGTCTGATATTACCAAAAGAGAATTCGCTGAGCTTGCTCTTGATGGTAGTAACTACCTGACATGGGCGCTAGATGTTGAGATACATCTAGCCTCAACCAACCTAAGCGGTGCGATTGTCGATGATTCAAAATCAACTGACGCCCAGAAGGCGAAAACTCTGATTTTCCTAAGACATCATCTTAATCAGGACCTGAAAAATGAATATCTCACTGAAAGAGACCCCGGAACGTTGTGGAAGTCCCTGAAGGACCGTTTCCAACAACAAAATGACATACTCCTCCCTCAGGATCAATACGATTGGTTGAACCTCCGTTTTCAAGACTTTAATTCTGTAACAGAGTACAATTCAGCCCTACATCATATTGTATCTCAGTTAAAGTTATGCAAACAAATTGTAACTGAGGACGACTTAATCCAGAAGACTTTATCGACTTTCCACGCAAGCAACCTTGTACTCCAGCAGCAGTATAGGGCTAAGAACTACACTGTACACTCTGAGCTAATTTTTGCACTTCTAGTGGCAGAAAAGCACAACCAACTCCTTATGCAGAATCATAACTCGAGACCGGTTGGCTCAAAAGTTGTGCCCGAAGCACATGCTATAGCTCAAGTTAGTACAAGAGGTCGCAAGAGTGGAAGGGGGAGAGGAAGTAAACGAACTCGTGGCAAAGGCCGAGGTCGTAGTAAGTCCGGTGGTCCAGGTACCTTGAATGACAATCAAGCTCAGGCTCGTGGAAAGACGGCACCTAACACGAATCCCGCTACTTAAAAATCTGATAATCAAGATAAGATTGAGCAGTCCTGCTACAGATGCCGATGCAAGGGCCATTGGTCTCGCACATGTCGAACTCCCAAACACTTGGTTAAGGCTTACCAAAAGCAGCAGAAGGACGATAAGGGGAAGGCTCCTAGAGTTGAATCTCACCATGCCAGCCTGCCTGAAGCAGACCCTGACCAAGACAACATAGATCCCATGGGCATTGAGCTTAAGGACTTTGGAGATGACGAGTGATTTGCGTATTTGATTAATTCTAGTACTATGTTTTCTGAATAAGACAATTTTATATTTTGGATCCTTTCTTTCGGATACTTCATTTTATTTTATGGATGATACTATTATTTTAGCTTTGATGTGTTTACCTTAATAGTTGTCCATTACATTTATTTGGATATTGTTGTTCTCATTTATGGCTTGTAAACAAATCAGCTATTAGGTTTGGACAATTTCCTCTTGCATGATGGATGCACATAGTAATTTATGTTTGGTAGATAGCGCCACCACACATACAATCCTAAAAGATAGGAAGTATTTTCATAACTTGATAGAACGTAAGGGGAGTATAACTACAATAGCCAATGATAGTACATTGATAGTGGGTTCCGGAAGAGCTTCCATTGTCCTCCCCATGGGTACCGAACTTATAATCGATAATGCTTTATTATTTCCACAATCTAAGCGTACCATATTCAATTTTAGAGACATTAGGATAAACAGATATCACATTGAAACTAAAACTGAGAACAATAACGAGTACCTCTTGATGACTATTACTCGAGGTAACCGTAAACAAGTTATAGAAAAACTTTCTTCCATCTCCTCCGGATTGTACTATTCCTACATCCGGCCGTCTAGTTCCCATCTAGCTATGAGTATGAAATTCTATGACCCGAATTCTTTTAAATTGTGGCATCAGCGGTTAGGTCATCCAGGACAAACAATGATACGTAGGATTCTATCTAATTCAACTGGTCATAATATTTAGAATAATAGAATCCCTCCTGTTGATGAATTTATTTGTGATGCATATTCTAAGGGTAAGTTAATAGTACAACCGTCGCCAAACTAAGGTTGGACTAGAGTCTCTGGTTTTCCTTGAGCAAATTCAAGGAGACATTTGCGGACCGATTCACCCAGCATCAGGACCATTTCGTTATTTCATGGTCCTTATTGATGCCTCCACTAGGTGGACATATGTCTGTTTGCTGTCCACCCGCAATCAAGCTTTTGCGAAACTCATTGCGAAAACTATCGAGCTTAGAGCTCAATTTCCGGATTATCTAATCAAGTTGATTCGGATGGATAATGCTGCTGAGTTCAGCTCAAAGGCCTTTACAGATTACTGTATGGCCCTGGGAATTAAAGTGGAGCATTCGGTCCCCTACGTCCATACCCAAAATGGTCTTGCTGAGACGCTAATAAAACGTATCAAACTTATCGCGAGACCATTGCTTATGAAGTCCAAAATACCCACTTCATGCTGGGGGCATGCAGTCCTACATGCATCTCACTTAATACAAATCCGTCCAACTGCATATAATGATCATTCCCCCCTACAGTTAGTGTGTGGGAAAGAACCCAGCATTTCTCATCTGCGTATTTTTGGATGTGTGGTATATATTCCGATAACATTACCAAAGCGGACCTCTATGGGCCCACAAAAGAAACTCGGTATTTACGTCGGATTTAACTCTCCATCCATCGTGAAATACCTCGAGCCTTTGTCCGGGGATCAATTAACGGCCTGGTTCGCTGATTGCACATTCGATGAAGATTACTTCCCGGCATTAGGGGGAGATCCGAATTCAAAATTGAATGAATGCCGGGAGCTTACGTGGAACATAAGTAATCTTCAGTATCTAGATCCGCACACTAATCAATCTGAACTAGAAGTTCAGAAGATCATTAACTTGCAAAATTTAGCAAATAATCTGCCAGACGCGTTCACTGACCATAGAGGTGTAACTAAATCGCGTATACCTGCAGTAAATGCTCCCCAAAGGGTTGATGTCCCAAGCAAAATGAGTACTCATGCCCCCACACGCCAAAAGCATAAAGAACCCTAAAGAGATAGTAATACACCTAAACGAAAGGCTAGTAAATCTGGTCAGTCGTCGACGACACATTTACAACGTCAATTGCTCTTTCCATTATAAATGATCTAGATCCAGAACCCAAGACAATCGTTGAATGCCGGAAGCGCTCCGATTGGGTTAAATGGAAAGGGGCAATTGATGCAGAGCTCGCATCGCTTAACAAAAGATAAGTATTTGCTCTATCGTTCGTACACCCGCGCGCACTATCCCCGTAGGATATAAATGGGTATTTGTACGAAAATGAAATGAGAACAATACTGTGGAGATGTATAAAGCGAGACTTGTAGCTCAAGGGTTTTCGCAGAGACCCGGGATTGATTTCGATCAAACATATTCTCCCGTCATGGACTCAATAACGTTCCGCTACTTGATATCTTTGGCAGTTAAAATGAATCTCCAAATGAGATTAATGGATGTAGTAACTGCGTACTTATACGGATCACTTGATGCCGACATTTATATGAAAATCCCTGATGGATTTGACATTCCTCAGATGAGGGATGGTGAAAACCGCAGTATGTATAGCATAAAACTGCAGAAGTCGTTGTATGGCCTGAAGCAATCGGGCCTCATATAGTACAACCGACTTAGTGAATTCCTTCAGAAGAAGGGATACACATTCGATAAAGCTTTCCCATGCGTATTCACGAAGAAATCGCAAGATAGTTTTTGCATTATATTCGTCTATGTTGATGACCTGAACATAATCGGAACATGCAAAGAGATTGAAGAAGCCAGTTTAATCTTGAAAGCCGAATTTGAAATAAAAGCCTTGAGTAAAACTAAGTATTGTCTTGGCCTGCAGATCGAACATCTCCCAGAAGGAATCCTTATACATCAGTCGACCTACGTAAATAAGGTATTGAAGAGATTTCACATGGATAAATCTCATCCACTTAGCACCCCTATGGTTGTTCGATCCCTCGAAGTGGATAAGGACCCATTTAGACCAAGAGAAGATTCAGAAGAAATTCTGAAACCAGAAGTTTCTTATCTTAGCGCTATTGGAGCATTGCTCTATCTCGCAAATTGCACTCAACCGGACATTGCATTTGCTTTCAATTTGCTTGCGAGACATAGTGCTTCTCCTACAAGGAGACATTGAAATGGTGTTAAGCATGTTCTATGGTACCTCCAAGGGTCTCAAGATCTTGGATTGTTTTATCGTAAGGACCAAGACAGGACCTTAGTAGGTTATGCGAATGCTGGCTATTTGTCTGATCCCCGCAATGCCATATCCCAGACTGGTTACATTTTTCTTTGTGGTGGTACTGCGATCTCATGGAGATCGGTTAAACAAACCATGGTTACCACGTCTTCAAACCACTAAGAGATAATAATTTATTTGAAGCCGCACAAGAATGTGTTTGGTTAAGGTCCTTGGTAAAACACATTGGTGACTCGTGTGGTATCGCTAAAGGCGATACACCTCCCACTGTTATATTTGAAGACAACGTAGCTTGCATCGCACAAATGAGTAATGGGTACGTCAAGGGAAATCTAACGAAACATATTTCACCTAAGTTTTTCTACCCATACGAGCTCTAGAAGAGTGACGTGATTACCATTCAAAAGGTTCAATCTAGTAACAATCTAGCAGATTTGTTTACTAAGTCCTTACCTACGTCTACTTTTGAAAAGCACGTTCGTGGTATTGGGATGCAAAAACTCAAAATGTTGTTGTCTTCAGGGGGAGCGGTAACCCCGAAATGAATCTAGAAGATTTGATCTAGAAGATCGATTACATTCCTCCCTAACTTATTATTTGGCTGATACCTAGCATGTGGAGTTTTTATGACAAGACATTTATGTTATGTCGTAATGTCCAAGGGGGAGTGTTGTAAATCTAGAAGATTTATTATTCCAAATCTAGAAGATTTGATGTGGACATTACTAATGGACCAATAACCCAATGAGCTTTATATCTTAGACTAGGGTTTTATTCTTATAAATGGACTATTGTATTCATGATTGTAATTACTCATACACAAGAACATTAGTGAAACTCTTGGCTTGGCTCGCCCCCAGACGTAGTCGTTCTCGACGAACTGGGTGAACAAATCCCGTCTCTTATATTACGCACTTATTTACAACACATTTGTTTTGAGATTTAAATAAGGTAGAATTTTACTTTATGAATAAAAGTGAATGATGTTAGATTATTATATTTATTGCAGGAGAGTGGTTCTAATAATTGAATGATTGTATAATTATTAGACGTAATCTTGTATGTAACAGCTACACCGTGCAATTCATGTATCTATAATACTATTAAAAGTGGCTTAACTCCATAAATCATTTTTGGACCTTTCTGCCCTTACCTTTTTTTTCCTTGACATTTTCCCCCTTCTCTTTTATTCTCTAATTCTAATTCCTTTCCGTCCTTCCACCTTATACTCTTCTCCTCCGGCCGATCTGTGCCTACTCCGGATAAGAATCCGATTTCATCCTATTCTCTCCCGATATCGCCGTGAGCCTTCTTCTCTTCTCCCTCCTCCTTCCCGAACTGCGTTGCTAATCGGATGGCGAAAGGAAGCATAAAAGGCGCCGTTAGTTTAAACGGCGAACTGCTGGAATCGAAGTTGTTGAAGGTGATTTTGGCGTACGTAATGCAAGATGATCTGTTATTCCCAATGTTTACAGTCGAAGAAACCCTAATGTTCGCGGTGGAGTTTCGTCTACCGAAAACTCTCTCCAAATCGAAGAAGAAACTCTGCGTGCAAGCCCTAATCCACCAATTAGGGCTTCGGATCGCCGCCAAGACGGTAATCGGCAACAAAGGCCACTGCGGCGTCTTCGGCGGAGAACGGCGCCGCGTGTCGATAGGAATCAACATCATCCCCGATCCGATTTTACTGTTCCTCGATGAGCCGACTTCCGACCTCGATTCGACGAGCGCATACATGGTAGTGTAGGTGTTGCAGAGAATCGCCCAAAGTGGAAGCATCGTTATCATGTCGATTCACCAACCTTGTGAGTGTGTTTTTTTCAATTGTGGCAGATGAACCCACCATCAATGATGAACTTAGTTCACCTATAGATTTGCATTAGGAAATAATAACCATGAACTCGGTAAACTTCATATTATCATCTTATTATTGTAGTTGGGCCTTTTAATTTAAGTTCTTGAATAAATTTCCCGTAGGCTTTATTGCGTAGTGTTTAAGTTTTGATTTTGAGATCCCATTTTTATTGATTTGTTTTTATTAGTTAGGGCATCTTTGGGATCATTGTTGGACGGGAGTTTTCTCTGTTTTCAGCAATTGATTTGTTGAGTTTGGTTATTTTGATTGCAAACTCCCACGACTTAAACAAATTGAATCCAGCAGGTTGGACAAAATTGTTAAGGCAAGGAAGTGCATTCATGAAATACTACTCAGTACTCAATAAACTCAAATTGCAGTAAGAAACAAAAGAAACACCAGGAAATTTCCTGTCCAAGACGAAGCAATATGAAATTGTTTTCTTGGTTTCGATCTATCTGGTTTACGCGTTGATTTTTTGATATTGTCTTCAGATTAATAAATTCTTTTCTAATTTTCTTTCTATTGCAATCTCGGCACGACAGTTTCATTACGGTTCAGTCACTCTTTGTTTGATTTTCAGATCAATTTCAATTTGCTAATTTGGTATTTGGATTCAATTTAGTTCAAAGAGGTGTTTTCATTAGTATTCTAGATCCTTTTCTCATCACCATATGTTTCTTGTAACCAGGTGCTTAATGGTTCGACATATGCCTCTTAACATTTTCCCGTATGAGGTGATTAAACTTGACATTGGCAGAGCCTCTTTTAAGCTTCCACTGATTTTCCTTTCTGAGGTTATGCACATTTAGATGAAGTTACAAATTCGTCCTTCCTCAAAACCTACTTCTCAGGTAAAGACCTCTATTTCTGGTACTAGAATCATTGGACGTCTCTGTGCTGGTGAGATTTTAGTTGTTGCTTTGTTGAATTCACTCACTAAGTATTAAATGCTAACATACTTATTCCCAACCCCTAAAAAATGACTTCATGGAAACAAAAATGGTTTGCTTTTGCCTCACAATACTACTGATCAAGGTAAGACCTTATACAATGCTTCAGTCGCCAGATATATTTTTTATTTTTTTATACTACTATCTCAAAAAATAAAGCATAAGCTGGGCTATCAAGGTTATGAACATATAGGCTAGACTTGCCCATTTATTGGGCTTGATATTATCTGGATTTCAATGTTCACAACTGCTACAATTATGTGGCCATGCTCGTGCTACCTGAAATTCATGATTACCAATATAATACCCGCCAAGGTGGCATGAGTATTGAGATTTTTTCTTTTTTTCCTATTGCCAAAACAATGATTCTTATTCATTTATAGCATTTTTTGCTCAAGTTGCATGCAAATGTGTGTATATATCCCATCACCAACTCAAGTTACATCCAGGAATCTGGTGCTTTTTATTTCGGAGCATGTATCAAAGTTAACATATGTGCGGAAACAGAGAAGCTTATAACTGCCTACTAAGGGAATTTCATGCTAAATAATAACTTGTCTTCGGGTTTCCTCTGGATTGGAAAACATAGTTCTTTTCTCTATTATACTTCTTGGAAGAGATAAAATAATAAATTTGGTTGTAATTTTTTTACTATTCACTGTTCAGAATGGAGATTTTTTTTATTTTCTTTAAGTTTGTATAGTCAAAAGCACAGCCTGGATACATATCAAGACGGTAATTTATCTTAAAGATTAAACAAAAAAAAAATGATTACTACTCTAACATATCACAGAGTGAGAATCATTTTCATTAATGTAGATAATATACTATTTGTTTTGTTGCTCCATGTTTGTCTTTGCTCTTTTGCTGGTTCATATCACATGTTAGTACCGTGTAAGTTTGAATAGTGAGAGGTTGAGAGCTAAGAAATTATTTCTAATATGCATTTTATAAGGGCATTATTTTTTATTTTCTTTCATGATTTTGCTCCTTTTCTTACGCTTGCACTTCTGTTTTGACATGTAATTATACCTTTTAGAGAGATTGATGAGGTAAAAGCTTCTCCCAGTTCCCACGCCACATTACCATTTTTTTTGTGCTGGTAGCTTTAAACTTATATTATCTGAAATTATTTAGGTGATTTATGTCTCAGATAAAAATGAGCCAACATGCTTTGATAAATCCTGCTATCACAATAATTCTTCGAGCGGGTGCCGGCGGCCATGGTGTGCCTCCTTTGGGAAATGTCGATGGTTAGTAATTGTTCTAAGTACCTCTTCGAAATGTTTATTCTGTTGCTTATGTTCAACATAATTCATGCAACTTGGTCGATATCTATAGATACCCACCTCTTGAATTTAACCTCATCATCTGCCATGAAAAGAAAAGGGAAAATAAATTAGTTTTCTTGAATTTGACCCTTAAATCTTGTGAAACGACCATTATTTGCAGGGACATCATAGGAATTGTTCTCCTTTTGCTCTTCTTTACTCAGCATTATCCTACAGTTACATCTAGATTATGTTTTTTCTTTGCCCTTTGTTGTACAGTGCACTTCTTACAATTTATTGTCAGGCAATACTGGACAAAGTTGTTTCACTTTTACGAGAATTTCTGTTATTAAAATGAAAATAAACTCCATTTAGAATTTTGGAAATAATTTCATATCTATGCAATGATCAATCATATATAGACTCGTCAATAATATTTTTTCAAATATTATTCTTAGCTTTCTACTGAAGTTGGAGTGGTCATTTAACTTTACACTATTTCTTCATTTTGTCTCTTGTCCAAGTGTAAATAAGTATGCCGAGATAACTGTCATGTGTAGTGTCTTTGTCCGCCGGTTTCATTTTGGGTTCTGATAGCTATCTCATATAAAAGTGTAGTTGGAAATTGGTGAGATTTCTACACCAGGGCCACAAATGTTGTTTTGAGGAGGAACTATATTAAAACACCTCTATAGATTATAGGTCAACAACAACAAAGCCTTTATCCCAGTATGTGTGATTGGCTATATAGATCATATATCTCTGATGTGTTCAGTCTTGGCACATTGCTGAATGTATCACTAACCGGCCCTGAAGGTTCATATTTGATTATGTTGTCCATACCAATATTTTGACTTATATTTTTCCTGCTTTCTGTGTATTCTTAATGTGTTCCATGTAGAGTCAGATACAAATTTGCCTCTTTCTGGAATAGGAATAACGCATTGAAATCTCTACGACATGCAGCTAAGCACTATCATTCCATGTTAGAAGATGAGAAGGTATGATGCTATGCTTCTGTCAAATCTTCATGTCCTGCTATGGTTATCCTAGAGAGACTTCACTCTATTGTATAGAATCACTGGACATGGTTAACTAGAAATTTAATTAGCCTTAATTTGATACTGGTATATGTGGGTCAGATCTTTCTGGCTTGTTTGTTACCACATACTGTTAAATTCTTTAATCTCATGTAACCTATAAAATATGTCATAATCGAGGCTTCCTTGATAATTGACTGAATATAAAATTTGCTCAATTCTCTGAATAATAACTCAATATATGTATCTATATATCTCAGAGAGGGAACATTGATTTTACAAAGGAGGAGCAACCAGCATTGGTTGATTTTGTAAAGGAAGAGAAACAGACAGTGGCTCTGTTGGAGGCGGCATAAAAGAATCTGGAACTTCTGAGAAAAACGTGATCTTCTGGTTCATGCTTTTATAATCACAATAGAAAAGAAGGAAAACATAATGACACTGAGGTAGCATTAATTATTTTTTTGTACAAGCTTTGGAATTGTCAAAGAAACGATTATTCTATTAGACTCGAATCAAAGCTTTTTAATCTCAAGTAACCTAGCATCTATGAATGCGTCATGTGGATTTTTATAGTTAAACAAGGACTGCTACAATCTAACCAGTCTTACTGGGTACAATACCACAATGGGACATATATCGTAAACATACAGTTGGATCTTTTTATTTTTCTCTTCTGTTTCATTTATGACTAGACATGTTATACTCTTTTTGTTGTGAATGGTTGATTGTGTGATATATCATCACATGCTTAGGAAAAATGTCAGGTGATGATCTAAGTTATTGATTATTGATGATGTCTGTTGGTTTCGGTACAATACAACAATTCCTTTGCAGGAGGAGAAATGTGAGAGGAATGTTGAAATTACTTTTGAGGGGAGGGTAATTGGATTTAAGTTGCTAGAAATTTGGGCGCCCTTGTAGAAACGTGTGCATAATTTTTTATTTAGTGAGTCATTTGAGAAGAGATTATTGTTAAATATCTATTGTTTAACATGTGGTGAAGTATATCATCATCACTTAATCTTTGGTGCAAGGGATTCTACAACTAACTCAAATAAGATATTGGATCAAATTCGAAAAAGACTAACCAAATGTGCTTGAAGATAATGACTTATATAAAACGTGCAACACACGTGTAACACAACTAGTATTTTTAAAAAGCTACTCCTATTATTATTATTGAAAAGTTACTTTTGTTTGTATTGAAAAGTTATCCCTGCATTTTAAAATATAAATAAGAGTAACTTTTAAGTGATAATAAAAGTAATTTTTAAAAAATGCATTTGAATTGCACTGTTGCATTTAGTGCACAAAAAACTTATTCTAATAATTAATGTGTATATATTTATATAGATGAAGGTAAAAAATTCAATATTAAAATCTCAAAATTGAAATATTTAGATTTTAAAATTTCAAATTCAATTTTTTACATACCAAATCAAACGGAAACTGACAATTAGCATTTAGCAATGAGCGTAGAAAACGTGGTTTGCACGTGGCTTTGCAATTTCAAAAATAAAGGAGAATTTTTTTTACGCGTTTTGGCCATAATTTGAAACGGGTGATAGGTGAACCGGCGATGCTTTAATTTCCTCCTCTTCCCCAAGGATCTGGAAGTCCAAACTACGCAATTAAAAACCATATTAAGAGCCGGCGCCGATCATCTGGAGGTACAATTCTGTCCGTCGTTAGGGTTTACCCCCCTCGATTTCGCCTTCTTATCTGTGTGCGCCTCTTTGTGCTCTTGTATATTTCTATACATATTTATGTATCTGTTTGCTGAACCATTTTGACTTGTTGGAAGGGCTAATGCTTGTTTGATTTATTGTCTTCAACCATGGTTGTGCTGTTTGATTGATTGAATTTGATTTTGTGGCTTTGACTTTTTCCCATTTGTCATAAATGATTTCAATTTTGGAAAAGTACCAGTGACTCCTCTTCTTGTTCTGCATACTAGTGTTTTTATGAATTTGTGTTTTTACTTGTTTCATGATTTTTAGCTGGAAAGCAGACTTCTTTTTTTGGTGTTGGGAATTTTTTTTTTTTTACATTTCAAATCTTTGGGTTCCAGTGTCTCCTTGGTTTCTTTAAAACTGGGACTTCTAGAGACATGCTAATTGCTAAAGTTTGTTATGTAATTTCAAAGTGCAATCAAGGACTGTTATGAAAGATTGAAACTGTTTGTGCTTCTTAAGTTGTTTTGACTCCCTTTTTCTGTGTTTGTAGTTTGCACTTGACCTCCAATTTCTAAAATATGATATTTTATTTTGTAAATAATGTCCATCAACAGTTTGTAATTTTACTAATCTTTAGTGTGTTCGATTATAACTGCGTAAGATTCACAATTGATGGATTTTAGTTGATCTACTTGTTAATGTAAGGTTTTTTTTTTTTTTTTTGAAAGAATTGTTAATGTAAGGTTATTAACTTAATTGTATAATTTCATAAATTGTGATAGTGTTTAGCCGCCACTTCTTTTGGTTTATTGTACACTGTTGTGTAAATTAGTAATGTCAAAGTTTGATGGATTAAATATTTGACATTTGCCTTTTAGCTATTGATCTCTTCACTATCTTGTTCATCACAAGGCACATTATCACATACTGATGTGTACGCTTGTAGAGAAATAATATTTTCATGAGAGACTACATAAATGTTGAACGAATTTCCTTAATTATCATGTTAACTAACACATGAAGTAATTCCTGTTGGCTACATGTCATGCAAAATATACGACATAATTGTGCTCGCCTTTGATCTATATAATATCCTAATTGTCCTGTATACTGTAGGAAATGGATGCAGAGCCTAAAAATGATGTTAAAGAGTCCATCGCATCTTCAGATTCTGAGATTAAAAGGACAAAGAAGAAGAAGAAAGGAGTATTATCAAGATTGTGGGGTGCAATATTTAGATTACACGGGGATGATTTTGAAAAGAGATTGCAATATATATCCAAGGAAGAGGCTGCTGTTCTTTCTAGGATTACAAGACGTTCAAATAGTTGGCGAAGAATGACTAGGCATCTGATATTATTTTCAGTACTTCTTGAGGTAAAATGACGACACGTTTACTATTTGAATCATGGTAATGATGAATTAAGCCTGTCCATCAATTCATTGGGACTGATTTAGGAATGTAATTATGTTTCTGCCCTTGCTGTGCTGGCGTGTTCCTGAAGAACTTGTGTTGAAAAGTTGTTACGATCCCACATCGGATCCACAAGAAATTGTTGATGGGTATATAAAGTGGGAGTCAATCCTTAACCTTTGACCATGGTTTTGGGTTAAGTTAGGGCTCCCTAGCTTATATTCCTAACAATTGGCATGTGGGAAAAACTCGGGCGGGCTGCGAAATGGGGCTACCCGATGGTGGGCCCAGGGGTTGCCACTTGCCACCTCGGATGTGGGCCCAAGGGGGGGTTGCCACCCGTGAAGTGGGCCTTGGCATATGGGTTGCCACCCGGAGTGTGCTGTCCATGGACGTCCGGCTTTAAGGGGTCGATTGTTACGATCCCACATCGGATCCACAAGAAATTGTGAATGGGTATATAAGTAAGAGTCAATCCTTAACCTTTGACCATGGTTTTGGGTTAAGTTAGGGCTCCCTAGCTTATATTCCTAACAGAAGTGGTGATGCAAACTAACTCTGAACTAATATTTTTATAGGGAAAATCTATAAATATGTAAAACTTAAGGTTGGGATTAGGAAATGGCTCTGTTATTTTCTTTATGCTCTTTCCTACTGTTGGTTTAGTTTTTGCTGAGTTTTTTGGCTTAAAGTTGTGGTTTTGATGATTTCTCAGGCAATTGCAGTAGGTTATGCTTTCATGACCACCAGGTCTATAGACTTGAACTGGAAAATAAGGGCATTGCAGGTTTTACCAATGTTTTTACTACCAGTGTTGTCTTCCATTATTTACTTTGCACTCAGGAGCTTCACAAGGATGTGTAAGCATTTTGCAACTCCCTGCTCTCTCTTTCTGTGTGTGTGTGTGTGTGCGCGCGCAAATTCTAGTATCTCTATAACTTTGTTACCTCCTAATGAGAAGGTTTAAAAATATTTTATATTACAGTTCATCTTTAGTTTTGTATCTGGCATTTAAGTTTGATGCTGTTCTGCAATAATCTAATAGATTTTAGTTAGTCTAGCTATTTGTGACTTGTGAAAACTGGCTTAAATATTTAAAATTTAAATAATTGTTAGTATTGTAAGTTCTGATCAGATGTGGAGGTCCTCAGTTTGTGATGGGACATAACAGCTCTGGTTCTTTTGGACATCTCACCGTTCACCACCCTGATTAAATTTTGTAGGGAAAAATGCCTCTAAAAGGATTATTTATTTTTTAGTGTTTGCTTTTTTGTAGTAGTAGGGAAACAATATCATTTCATGAAGGAATTATTGCCATGACCTGTTATTTTCTCCCATTTTGTGAAAACCTATATTAGGTGTTTTTGAATTTACAAATATCAGTTCGATGGATCATTAAAATTGGAATATGAGAATTTGTTCATTAATTCCCACATATTAATATATCTTGAATAGGTTCGGGTTTATTTTTCATCAATGAATATGACTGTTACTCCAAGGAGGCTAGGATTCAACCGGACACATATGTTGGTTTGACTATACATTATTTCCATTTCCCCTTTCTCCTTTATCTGATATATTTTTATTTTAAATTGTCAAATCTCCTACCTTTTTTATGAAACCTGTTTCTATATAATTTTAGGTTCCATGAAACCTGTTTCTGTATTTTTCTTCAATGAAACCAGTTTCTATATAATTCCTTGAGATTGATGAACAGTTACTCCCATCTTGGTTTTTAATTTGTGGTTGCATAATATGCCAAGCAATAGCTACGCTACTAAGGTGTACCTTGGTTTACTGATCTGCATTTTTATGTAAACATTTGATAGTTGACCGGAAGGACCACAGGACACTCGAAAACCTTCGGGCTGAGAGGCTAGCAAAAATAAATGAACTGAAAGAGAAGACTAATTACTACACAACCCAACAGTTAATACAGGTATTGTGTATCCTTCATGTTCCCTTTATCACTTTTTGGCTAGCGAGTCTTGGAATTGCTGGTTAAAAAACAGGATGAAAATATTTTGAGCTATTAAAGTTCCCATAATGAGATTGGTCCACAGAAATTATTCCTATACTAATTACATTTTACTGCAGAGATATGACCCAGATCCAGCTGCTAAAGCAGCTGCTGCCACAGTGCTGGCATACAAGCTTGGTGCAGATTCTGGTCTGAAAGTAAACATGGGAGACGATTCTATGAACAATACTGCTAGTGAAAAGAGCAATGAAGTTGAAGTTGCAAGGACTAGTGGACTACGAAATAGGAAGCCACCCATCTCAAGAACAAGAATCAGTACCACTCAAAATGCATCCATGAATCACGATGACGAACAAATGTCTGATCAGGGATTCAATGGTGCTGATATTCCCCAGCAACATCAGATGGTTGTAGAGCATTGCCCGCAAGCAGCATCAACTACTAATGACGGGGGATGGATTGCTCGATTTGCTGCATTGCTCGTGGGAGAGGATCCCAAACAGTCGTATGCCCTTATTTGCGGAAACTGCCACATGCATAATGGTAAATAAAGTACTTTTATCAAAAATTTCTGCTAATAGGATCAGGACATCTGTTTCCTCACTTTTTTTTTGAATGACTGTTCCTCACTTAAAAATGGAACAAATTAGCTTTTTTTCAATATCAGTCAAAACCTCGCCCTGTAAAGGGAGAATGCTGCTGAGATGGCTAAATAAAGATGATAATACTGGAGTCCGTTTCGATTTAATAAATAAATAAATCACTACCTAACCCCAGCATTCATCTTAACTTCAAAGTCTAAAATGTCAAGTCTGCTTGGTATTTTATGCATTGGATTAATGGTGAGTGTTCAAATTTTTTATTTTAAAGTAATAAAGATATTTATAACTACAAAACTTACGCAGTGAAAAGAGTTGTTAGATAATCATATATAAAATCTGATAATTGTTCCAGTGACAAATCTGGGGTGGTGATTGATATAGAATTGTATCTTTGGAAAATAGGGCAAATACTTGTATGCACCAGCTGCACCGTGCAACTCAAGTGAATTTTTAAATGGTATTAGTAGTTTTACTAAAAGGAATTAGTTGGCGTCTAACATTATTACTTTTCATTGAACAATATTAGTTGTGCACCCAAGTGCTATTTTGGAAATAGCGACCGCTTTGGCTATGTAGAATTGGGATTGACTGATGAGTATTTTTTGTCATTCGTTTTTGCAGGTCTTGCAAGGAAAGAAGACGCTCCTTACGTTACTTACTACTGCCCACATTGCCATGCCCTGAATAGGCCACATCGAACTGAACATGTTTCTGGTGCGAACTCACCCACACCTACTAGGGCATCCTCAGTTGTGGAGGATGCCGTACCAAGTGTTACCAACAGTCCTGTTGCAGCAGCAGTGGAGAGTTCTTGAAGGTGAACTACTGTCGCTTCGTCCCGTCAATGGAGACACGTTTATATTGGTCAGAGTAGGAAACGATTTTGGCAATCGAGAGGTAATCCGTTTATTTTATGCTACAGAATGTGTTGTAAACGTAAGTTCGATGTGGAATTATGTACAATTTTGTCGGAGAGTGGAGAATGTGGTATAAATTTCCCTTGTCATCTATTTGGTGAATTATAGTGGATGTAATATTAATTTATTGGAGTGTATACGTGTTTAAACGAACGGTGGATGCTACACTTGCTTGGTGGAGCATAATTTTGCAGATGTTGAGGAAAGAAATCAATTTGTTTCCGTAGCTATTCAGTGTTTTGTATCAAACATAGGTGAAATATAGGTCGGATAAGAGAGTAATTTCCTTAAATTTAGGCAAAATTCTTGTGTGAAACTCGTTCACGGTAGGAAATTGGATCCATATTAATACTATAACTTTCATTCAGTAATTCTATTACGCTTAAAATTAATACCTTACATATAGGATTTGTGTGGGTAAGTTGTTATGTTATTAGTTTATAAGTGTAATGATATTATTGATGAATCTAATAACATTAGTTTTATGCAGTAATTAAATTTCACTGGAGGTCGACTTTCAATTTTCCGTCTACTCTTTTTAACTTGCTACCCCATTTTTATCTGATACAAGATAATATAAGCAAGTGCAAATTGTAGGCACCACCCATTGCGAAGATGGGGGCAAAAAGACAAACGAAGTTCATGTGCACCTAATCCTGCAATCTTGAGTTTGTCCCCTCAAACTTAGGATACCATACCATACATCCATGTCCACTTAAAATTCTCAAAAATTTATGTGCATTTTTTTTACTTGATAATATTTCAGATATTTTACAAAAAAAAAAAAAAAAAAAAATAGTCCACGTGTCATGCGTGGAGCCATGCTGATGTTTTTATCAAAAAATTGATTAAAATAGTTGTGTTTTCCTCTAAATGAAAAACTTTCATTCATTCTTGATTAGCTAGTGATGCGTTCTCTGTTTCATCTCATATTTTATTTCCAGTCGGATGTTAGTTCAAAGTAATAGTATTAAATTTGCTATGTACGTTATAACCAACACAAGGTTATATCTCCACTCAAAATGATTAAATAAAGAATAAAGAAAACAAGCTCTGTCTATCGATAACCATTGCTAATGTAGTCGGTCTAGAAATTTTCAAACGGATCTATAAATCCAAATTTACACGTCTGAAAATTAATTCATTTATATTAAATTTTTAAAACCCGTGGACCAAATTCTCAACTATCCTCTATAAGAGAAGGTCTAATGAGTAAATAATTTAATTTGGAATAAATTTCTCTGTGTGGGAATCGAACTTAGAATTTAGGTATCAACCTTTAAATCTGATAACATAAAATAATTTTATCTCATATAAATGTTCGAACTTATTAATACATGGTTTTACATTAATTAGTTGCATCATGCAATTCGATTGTATTTTAAATAATATTAGTATTTCACTTTAAAAAAAAAAAGAATTAATTTGTTATTACTATTTGATTTCATTGAAAAATTATTTGTTTTGGTGTCCAAAAGTTTCTCTATTATGTAATGTCATTGTCTTATCACTGTGCATGTTATTAATTTTTTGGGATGTTGAAAATATAATACTGAATATTCCTAATAATTAGGAAGAATATACTAAAGATCTAATGCTTAGAAAGCTTAAATGCATTAAAACTCATAGCAATAATACATTCGATCCATCCATTTCTGAGAAGAAATAATTACAATTATTACAATTGATAAAATAATAAGACATCAATCTTTGATTGCTTCCTTGTCTGCCGCCAAACAATATAATGGGTGTGTACGTACTAGTTTTACATAATCAAATCGTGATGAATAATTGCAACTATTCCATTCCATTCCAATCCAACAACAAATTAAAAGAAAAACAGAATAATTCAAATGAAAATGAAACCGACATCCTCTCATGTCAAATTCTCCAATCTTGGATCCATCTAGTTAGAAACCTGCATACCAAAAATATCACAATAAAATTAAATCTAGATATTTGTCACAATACTATACAAAAAGCTTAATAATAATAATAATAATAATAATAATAATAATAATAGTGTCAGCCTCCTATGCACCAATTGTATTGTACAATTGAACACATGAGTAAAATGTGAACACTAATATAACTTATGTATATAGACTAGATTGGATTAATTACGCTTCCGGTCCCAAAAGAAAGAATTCATTTCAAAATGGTCATTTTTTCGACTCATTTAGTCCAGTAGTTTTTTGCGACACTTTTGTTCCAAAGATAATTGTATTTTTGGCCCCAAGAGAATGGATAAACTGTCATTTTGGTTTCAAGAGAATGGGTAATTTTGCAGTTTTGTTCCTGAAAATTAATTGATTGGACTAAAACTGCAAAAAGAAAAAAAGGATCATTTTTGCACATAATTACCAAAAGAATTTTGTATTCATTCTCTTAGGACCAAAAGTACAATTTTTCCAACTAGATTTGATTTAAAACGGGTGAAAATTTATATAACTGAAATGTGGCTGACCAGAATTAGGTTAGATAGAGCATGTAAAGCCGGGAGGAGGGGTCTTTCCACAGGTGACGAGGAGCTGAAGGGCAAGAGGGGCGTAGATCTTAAGGTTGAGCGCTTTTAGCTTGAGTGTGGTGCACAGGCACACCGCGGCTTCCGCCTCCACTAGCCCTGCGATAACCGGGCAGCACTCGTTCTCAGCCGGGTCGCCCAGCCCAATGTGGACCAACCCTCCTAGAAGATCCACACATGCACCTAGCTTCAGTGTGTCAATGGGGCAGCTCACCTTCTTACCCGGTGGCGGCGGGCACCCTTTTCCGCCCTTCGCAGGACCGCCTCCAACCGGTGGTAGGGGCAGGTTCGGAATTGGCAGCTTGGGAACCGCTACGGGTGGGAGGGGCAGTTTGGGGACTGCCACCGGGGGTAAGGGCAGTTTAGGGACAGTGACGGGTGGGACCGGCAGTTTTGGGACCGGGGGTAAGGGCAGCTTGGGGACGGCTACCGGTGGTAAGGGCAGTTTGGGGACGGTAACGGGAGGGACGGGCAGTTTGGGGACGGTAACGGGAGGGACTGGCAGTTTGGGGACGGTAACTGGTGGGACTGGCAGTTTGGGGACGGTAACGGGAGGGACGGGCAGTTTGGGGACGGTAACTGGTGGGACTGGCAGTTTGGGGACGGTAACTGGAGGGACGGGCAGTTTAGGGACAGGCGGGAGGGTGGAAGGGGGTTTGACGTGGGAGTGGGACGGAGGCTTTGGGAGGGGGGCACAGGAGCCGCAATCGGTTTCGGGAGTGGCGGAAGCAATAAAGAGCATGGAAGAAAGGAGAATGGAGAGAAGCTTGGAGGAATCCATGGTGATTGGTGTGGAAGGAATGATGATGGCGGGGAGAGATTTATAAGAACAGTGAGGCAGGGAAGAATACAAAAGAAACCCTAAAAGCAAAGCATGTGAGCACAGAAGCAACTGCCAAAATATGCTAGTTGTCAACTGCCATGCAAATTCATTCAACTATCATCTTTTGGGATGCTACTTAGGTTCGTAAATGATTAGTGAGAAATGGTAATAAAAATGAATCTACATTATTTGTGGTGCCTACGGAGATTAATTTACTTTTATTGTATTCCGTTAGAGGTAATCAACTGAAAAAATAAGTTAATTAATTAATTAGTTCCTTTTAATTTAATTTTTCAACCATTTTTTCCTCAATTTATATTCCAATATTACAACTATAAATTAAAAATGTTACCATCATCTTTATGGTAGTTTACTATTTATGATTTTCGTTACAAGTCTCCTTAAAGAAATTTAAACCAAATACTTCACTATATTATCTTGGGTGCATGGTATGTATTTAGATTTAAAAAATAATATTTAAAGAAGAAATTAGTAATACCCCAAGAAATAATCAGTGATACTCAAGAAGTAATCAATAATCCCCCCAAAAAGTAATCAACAATACCCCAACTGAAATATATATATATATATATATATATATATAGTTCGGTATGTTTGTATATGTTTTGAAAAAAATTAAAATTAAATTTAAAATCCAAATGCATGCTAGAATCTGTGTGTGTATATATATATATCACAAATGCTATATGCACATTGATGGGACATTTGTCCCATCAATGTGCATAATGCATTTGATGATGATGATTAGGTAATGATTAGATGATGATTATTAAATTATTAATTATTTAGTTATTTTATTTACTTTAATTATTTATTTATTTTAATTATTTTACAAAAAATATTAGTACAATGTTTAGGGTGCATGGTGATGGGATGATGTTATTTATTTACTCTAATTATTTTACAAAAAATATTAGTTGTTTCATTCAAAAGTATTAATTGTTTAGAGTAACTATTATTTAAAAAAAAACTATTTTTAATATTAAAAAAATATTAGCTACTTAATTCAAAAGTATTAATTGTGAGGAAGAACAAATATACACAATTCTAATAAAAATACACTCATTACAAGAAAAAAAATCCAATCATTACAGGAAAAAAAAATACACACATTACATATTTTTCATAAAAATTAAAATAAAAAAGGATTTTTTTTTTTGGCATCATTTTTTGCCTTTTTGTCAGCCTCACGTTTATCTTTACGTCGTTGTGCATGATCGTTGTGTAGATAATAGTATAGATCTATATGATCTTTAAATTGTAATTCTAAACCAAACAAAATTTTACATTCAACACAATTTGCCTAGAAATTTCCGTAGGAAAATTATTTTGTAGGTGGGAAGGAAGATGCCTATACAATTAGAAATTTTTGTAGACAAATCACTTGTAGGTAATTATTTTACTAATATTTTACTCATCATCACACTAAATATTTTACTAATATTTTTTATAAAATAATTAGAATACAGTTAAAGTTAATGTAAAAAATAAATATGACTTTCTAAATATTTGATGCAATTTAGCATATATTTGAACGCACTAATTAATTTGGTCACTTAAATATCAATTTTTAAATATTGTATAAAAAATAAATATGACTTTTCAAATAATTATTAAGATTAATTGATTAAATAATTTAAATCTAATTTAAAAAAAATTTAAAGTAGCTAATTAAAAAAAATTAAAGTAGCACAATCAGTGTGCATATAGCAGCACTGGGATTAAAACCGTTTTCGTCCCATAACTTTTTACCTTTTTCTTTTTGGTCCCATATTTATTTACTTTTTCGATTTAGTCCCATAACAATTCAAATTTACCCAAATTAGTCCAAAATGGCCGGAAAACTCGTGAAACGACGTCGTTTTGGTCACGTGCCGGTCACGAGCCAATATTTTCCGGTGGAATAGGAAGGATTAAAACTATTTTCGTCCCATAACTTTTTACTTTTTTTCTTTTTGGTCCCATACTTATTTAATTTTTTGATTTAGTCCCACAACAATTCAAATTTACCCAAATTAGTTCCAAATGGCCGAAAAACTCGTGAAACGATATCTTTTTAGTCACGTGCTAATATTTTCCAACGAAATAGGATGACGGGTCTAATTTTGCGAACGTGGCACACTGACTAAGTAATTTCTCTTATAAAATAAATATAAAACTAAAAAAATATTTTCCAACTCATTTATTCAGTAAAAAAAACCTTAAAACTTAAAACTAAAAATAAAGTTCATGCAATTAAAATAAAAACAAATCAAAACGACTAGCAATTTTCTAAAAAATTTGAGAAAACCCTAATACCCGATGCGTACATGTTCTTGGCGCAGCTCTGCTGCTTCAAGCACCCCGTCGCCGCCAAATACTGCTAGATTATATAGTACGCCGTGTAGAATCGGGGCCTTCCATTACTTTAATTGCAGGTAGCTTTATTTTTAGTTTTAAGGGTTTTTTTTAATTGAAAAAATGAGTTGGAAATTGTAAGCACATTAAAAAACAAAATTGTAATACAAAGAAAATTTGTATTGCATCAAATGCGAAAGTCGAGTACAATCTCTATAATTTCGCTGATTCTTCTCTTTTTCTTCATTTTTTTTGTTATATTTGAAGTGTGGAGGAGAACTCTATTTACAGGGGAATGAATGAAGACCTTCCTTCTTCGCATTGCCACGTGACGTCATTTGATTGGCCGACGCCGATTTGATTGACTTGATTTGACAAATCAATCTGATTTGATTTGATCTTCTTTATTTTCTACCAATTTAATGAGATATCAATCACATATAATTTGATTTGATTGATTCTCTTGATTTTCCTCCATTTTGGTAGATATTATTTGCTATCTCCAAAATACGGTAAGTCACAATTTTAATGTGCTTACAAATGCCCCCTCGTGCTTTGTTCACAGACGTTTCTGTCTTGGAGTGAATGAAGCACGAAAATATTTCGATAACCGAACTTTCTATTTAAGGGACTTAGATAGTTTTCACTCGTATCAAGGAGTCTTGATTTGAAAGACTCAATTTGAGAGTCATAGATAGTTTAGTCTCGTATCGAGGAGCTTCATTTGAGCTTGAATGTTTATAACGTTAATCCAATGGTGAAAACACCTTGTTTTGGATTAAACGTTGTTTCGGGATGAACGTTCTTGAATCTTCAGGAAGAACGGTTTGAATCTTCGAATGTCTTCAGATATAAATGTCGAATCGGAGGGGTTCTGAACCTTGGTCTCTGACTTGGAGCTGATCTGAGAACTTGCACGAAGAACGGTGAATAACGTTCTTTAAGAATCTTCGAATCTTCAAAGAGAAAACGCCGGATCGAAGGGGCTTCGAGCCTGATCTTCGATCTTGAGCTGTTTCTGATCGCTTTCCACGAAGAACGGCGAATAACGCTTTGAGTCTTCAAGAACGATTGTAGAGGATTCGCTTGTTGATCGTCTGGATGCTTGTTGCATTGTTCTCGTCTTGTGTTTGATCTTCGTGGTTGCAAATGAATGAGAAATGACCCTATTTATAGGGTGGAGGTTTACAAACCTTCATTTCTTATCGCGCCACGTGGTGCCGCCTTATTGGCCAATGCCATTTGATTGGCGTGATTTACGAATTGTTTTAATTCGCTTTCATTTTTTACTAGATATCATTTAATTATCGTTCTTATGGTAAATAAGGCGTATTTATTACCCAATATGAGTATCGAACACTCATTTAATTTGTTCGACTTGTACCGTGTACATTTAATATCAAGTTAACTATTTAATTCAAGAATTAATTTAATAAATTCTTAAAATAAAATAGTAAATTTTATTTGATATTAATATTTGATTTGCACACGTGTCACCATTTAATTGGGTGAAAATTTAATCTGCTTACATAAATATTTTTTTAGTTTTATATTTATAATTTACTTAGTCAGCGTGTCACGTTCGCAAAATGAGACCCGTCATCCTATTTTGTAGGAAAATTTTAGCACGTGACTGGTACGTGACCAAAACGACGTCGTTTCATGAGTTTTCCGGTCATTTGGGACTAATTTGGGTAAATTTGAATTGTTATGGGACTATATCGAAAATGTAAATAAGTATGGGACCAAAACGAAAAAGGTAAAAAGTTACGGGACAAAAACGATTTTAATACCTCCTATTCCGCCGGAAAATATTGGCACGTGACCGGCACGTGATCAAAACGACGTCGTTTCACGAGTTTTCCGGCCATTTGGGACTAATTTGGATAAATTTGAATTGTTGTGGGACTAAATCGAAAAAGTAAATAAGTATGGGACCAAAAAGAAAAAGGTAAAAAGTTACGGGACGAAAATGGTTTTAATCCCTAGCAGCACTAGTATGAATGTAACAGTACTATTGTTGTTGTTTAGTGTAAGAAATGTTTCAACTGATTTGAATAGTGTACATGTCTTGTCTACTTTTAACTTTTTAGGTAGATTGAAAGCACTAGCTCTATCTAGATTAGAGAGAGCATGCAAATTATTTAATTTGGCCGGGAGTGATACATATTAGAAACAAGTCATGCACGTTAACAAAGTTACAAATTAATTAAGGCTAAAATATTGTGGAATTAATGAGTTATAGATAATTACTGGAATAAAATTGGTATATATGTAACTTAAATTTGATTTCAGAATACTATTAATCCCGAACGGAGCGACGATGTCTATAAATCGTAGTGGCTTTGTTATCAATGTTGGGCACATGAGCTTAAAACTCTGAAGTTTTAAATCTATTTGGGCCCATTTAAATTTTCCTATAAACATTATTCACACTCATAAAATTCTATAAACATATTATTTACTCTTCATTAAATTTTAATAGTTAGTCTATATTTCCATGCATACCTTATTTCAGAACTATATATTCTACCACCCCTAAAAACTGTAAAGAAAATAATTAAATGAATTAGGGCATGATTGATACGATGGAATAGATATGAAATGTAATAATCATTCTTTAATCTATTCCAAATAACATGGTTGATATGTTTTTTAAAAATGAAATAGTAATTTTATAAGGAATGACGATTCTCAATAATGTGGAATAGTGATTCCTTCCATAACACATGGATTTATGTATTCCACATGTTAAGGAATGATTATTTTCCAAAAATATCATCACTTATTTTCTTTTAATGATATTATCTTCTAATATTATCTTCTAATCCCAACATGTTAACAATAATAATATTATTATTAATACTCAATAAAAATATCAATAAAATAATTCTACTTGGTAAAATTATAAGCACTATTTTAAAATAATAATAATTAATTTCAACCATATAATAATTTCAATAATAATAATAATATAATAATTTTCAACAATAATATTATATTTCTACATTATATATAGTAATTACTACTTATTTATTAATAAAAATATAAACAATAATATTTGATTATAAAAATTATCTTAAATAACCATAAAAATAAATAATATTACTCCCTTCGTCCCGGTATTATTCGCATACAAAAAAGGCACACATTTTAAAAAAAATTACTTTTTGAATAAAGTAGTGACATATGGGTAAATATGTGTATATTATTGTGAGTGTGCACACAAATCAGTGTTTCCTTTTTATAGAGTGCAAATAATTTTGGGAAGGACGAAAAAGGAAAGTGTGCAAATAATCATGGGACGGAGGGAGTAATAATTTTACTAAAATAATAATAATACAATTAAAAGAAATATGTAATAATTACAAAAATAAATAATAAATTATTATTAAATAATAATTCCAACAATAATAAAAAAATATTAATTTAAAATTATTAAATAATAGTAGTATAATGTTATTTTTTATAATTATAAGCATTATTAAATATATTTTTTAATAATAATAATATTTTTTATTAAAAATATTGTTATTACGAATATATATATATATATATATATATATAAATTATAACAATCATTATTAATATTGTTATTAAATAATTATTTCAACAACCAATAACAATTCTAATTTTAAATAATTACACACAATAATTATATTTCATTCCTAGTTCATACCAATCATAGGAATGACCATTCTTACATCATTTCATTCAGACCCTCGTTCCATTCATGAGTTCATTCCATTCAACTGTTATTCCATTTAGACATATCAATCATACCCTTAATTTCAAATCGTTATATAAGTTTGGACTTTTAGATGAGGCGAAATTCTTTCATGGTATCATAGTCATAAGACTCACGCCCGGACAAGATTCTGGGTTCGATTCCCTTTGAGAACAACTCCACTCATATTAAATTATCCACTCATTGGGTCTCGCTAAAGAGGAAAAGTCGAGTCTGGCCAGCCCATGAGTGAAGGGGAGTGTAAGGGAAATAATTAAATGAATTAATTTCAAACCTCTCTACTAGTTCGAACTTTTAGATGAGGCGAAATTCTTTCAAAAACTAAGATTTTTTTTTCTTCCCCTCTCTAGCTACACGATTCTTCTCTTGAAAAATAAAACATTTCAACTTTTGATCAAACAAAAGTGTTGGTGCATTAATTTGAATGAACACTGTGTATAATTAGTGGATTCAAAGAAAACAAGACTCTACATTTTGATTTAATATATATATATAGTTTTGATATGAAGTCAAATGATGATTTGGCTTTAACATATCACCAATATTTCCTTACTTGATTATTATATATTTAAGTTAATAAAATAAGTAATCTAGACAATATTTTTAGTAGTATATTTTATCATTTCTACCAAAATTTTATAATAATTACCTTAAATATAAACACATATATGTACGCCAATATCATTTTATCTTATTATACTATATTTTCAAACCTCTCTAAAATGATGTGTCAGCACCACATTTCTCTTAAAGTGATGTGGCATCTCGCAAATCATTTTATTTCAAATCCTGCATTCTCCTTCAAAGTTATTTTAGGCATATTTTAAATCAAATAAAGATTTAATCTACACCGTATATTTTATATTTTTAATCTCAACCATACATTTCATTTTATATTTTTTATAAATGTCAAATCTCACTTTAGTTTTTATTCTTATTTACAACCCTAATCATCTTCTCTTCTTTTTATTTTCTAATTTGTTGCCTATCGCATTGGACCACCTCTCCTCGATTTTTTTATAAGTATACTATTGATTTTTTCCTTTCTTCTTCTCACGTTGTCGTCTTCTCTCAGGTTATTCACGAACCGTCGCCTCCGCACGGTTCTCCTTCCTCGAACCGCATCAGACCACTGCGGTCTCGAACCGTATCGGAGCACCACACGCCGCCACATTGGGTAAGAAATCAATTTTTTTATCTAATTGAAACGTCATTTTTTTCTTGCATAGATATGGATAAATCCTCGATATGACGATCACAACCCGGAGCATCACCGTACCGAAAACGGTCTCAAGGCCCCGCTTTATCGGAATAATTTAGAAATCGACGAATAGAGATTTTTCTTTAATTTTTTTTTGTAATTATATATCTGTAAAATATACTGTTGTTATTACTAATTTGTTATTTCTCTGTAGTATACTATAAATTTGAATAAAATTTAATCAATGGAAACAAAATATTTACGTATAATATGTAATATTCTTTTAAACAATAAATCAATGCAAACAATTCTTTTTTCACTGTTGAACGATTTTTTTTAGGATTTCTTTTGAAACATATTGATGTATGTGAAATTTGTAGGAAGAATTCTGAAATATTTTGGAAAAAATATTTTCACAGAAATAGTGTATGATACCATAAAATTCTTGCAACCAAATAAAATATTATGCCTTCAATAATAGATTGTAATACAAAAGTTTATTTTTGGATAAAATTATGCAGCCAAAATAGACTATTAAACTGCGAATATAAATATTCTTTTCTAAACTTGGATTTCGAATTTTCTATTAAATTTTTTAACATACAAATATTAAAAGAGTATTGTAATTGATAAATAAGTAAAAGATATTTATATCTAATATAATTAATGTATATATTTTTTTCTTAAAATATATAGCGATTTGAAATTAAATTAATTAATTTCAAATCGCTATATAAGTTTGGATTTTGAGATGAAGCGAAATTCTTTCATGGTATCAGAGTCATAAGACTCAAGCCCGAACAAAGATTCTGGGTTCGATTTTGAGAACAACTCCACTCATATTAAATTATCCACTCATTGGGTCTCCCCAAAGAGGAAAAGTCGAGCCTGGTCAGTCCATTAGTGAAGAGGAGTGTAAGGGAAATAATTAAATGATTAATTCCAAACCTCTCTACAAGTTCAAACTTTTAGATGAGGCGAAATTCTTTAAAAACTAAGAATTTTTTTCCTTCCCCCTCTCTAGCTACACTATTCTTCTCTTGAAAATAAAACACTTGAAATTTTGATTGAACAAAAGTGTTGGTGCATTAATTTGAATGAACACTATGAATATAATTAGTGGATTCAAAGAAAACAAGACTCTACATTTCGATTTAATATTATATATCAAAATACACTATATAGGAGGGGCTGCAGGATCCTATGTGGTGAGTCATCCTTCCTCTATTTCGAATCTTTGCTCTCCTCTTCGTTCTAGCTTTTTTCGATCTCAACCGTCTAATTTTTTTTTTTGTCAAATCTTGGTCTTTCATTTTTGTTCTGGTGTTTGTCTATATAAGTTATTCCCTTCTCACAATTATTCAAGTCATTCTATGTGTGTCATCTCTCATCCGTTATTTTTTTTTTTTTTATCTCTTCTTCGTGGGCAGGATTATGAATGATTTTTTGTGTTCGTTTTCCGTCCGAGGAGGGTTTTTTCTATTTCAATTTTTGGCAAAATTACGCTGTCTTTTTTTGTTCGTGCTCTCATCATTTTTGGTCGTATGCATGATTACGGGGGAATGTTTGTCTCATTTACGACCGAGTGCCATATTTTCAGGCAAGTGTCGGCGTATTCCGATGGCGTCTCGATTGTATCCGTAGTGTGGTTGGACTTATCCGTGTGATGTGTAGTTTATTGCCGAATATGTATTGTATTCTTAGTTTGTTTTCCTTTTTTTTCCCTTTGGTTGTTTGTGTTCGTCAGTTACTGGACATTGTAATATTGTATTTTTTTTATTTTACCTATAGGATTTGGATGTATGTGGTCGTTGAATCGCGAAGTATGTACTGTTACTTTGTATTAATGAATCGAACCTTTTGTTCCACATTTCTTATTTATTCTCCTTTGCGCTTGCACTTTGTTCGTATTTGGGACTCAAGTTTCCCGATTCCACTTTATGTTTGTTGTATCTATATGTTTAGGATAGCATCATTGCAGTAATCATGGGGTTGTCACGGTTGTTTACGATTAATAATTATTAGCAGCGTGTGTTTAGGTGATCCGTCATAATTGTTTTTTTTTTTGTCCTTTTCCATTTAACAAACGTCTATTTATGGAAATCTACCGAAAATTTTCCATTACTATACATTTTATTGTGCCATGTAATTTTTGTGTTGTAACCGCCAGATCGCCATTATTGCAAATATGTGTTAATTTTCAGAAGTTTTTATAAGTGGTATTTAAAATCAACCAATTGTATCGTGAAAGTGATACCAATATTCATCGAATTGAGTTAAACATAGAGGAAATGGGATGGTTGAGGTTGATAATCGAGATAGAATAGTTAATTATATCAATATTTATAATTAATTATTAATTGACGTTGCATATCCATTTTTTATAACTAGATATAGATAAAAATTTATTTATGTTAATGGATTAAGTGATCAGTTATAAATGTCCCCAATATGTAGTACATAAATTTGGGTAATTTAATTTATTATCCTCCGATTGAAATTTATTAAAAAAACACATATATTAAGGTTATGTTGACTAATTATAATAGGATGAATAAGGTATAAGTTTGGTGAATTATTTAACGTGCATAATAAGGTGTTTTGATTAATTAATAAAGATAATTTAATAAATTATAATCTGAGGGGAGAATAGAGAAGAAATGGGACGGTTGAAGTTGATAATTGAGATAGAATAGTTGATCATATTAATATTTTTTCATTAATTGTTAATTGACGTTGCATATCCATTTTTTATAACTAGATATAGATAAAAATTTATTTATGTTAGTGGATTAAGTGATCAGTTACAAATGTTCCCAATAGGTAGTGCATAAATTTGGGTAATTTAATTTATTATTCTCCTATTGAAACTTATTAAAAAAAAGCATATACTAAGGGTATGTTGACTAATTATAATAGGAATAAGGTATACGTTGGGTGAATTAGTTAATGTACATAATAAGGTGTGTTGATTAATTAATAAAGAGAATTTAATAAATTCTAATCTGTGGGGAGAATAGATAGTGAGTACTTGAACTTATGGTGAGTATTGTATAACTTCTCGATCTTTCTTTGATAAAGGTACAATCCCTGTTATTAAATACTGAAATTAACGTGTAAAATCTTACAAGGAAGGAAGAATAGAATGAGATGAAAATTTTGTAACGTATTCATGTTCCACATACAATTATAGAGTAAGATTGATCTATTCTTTAGAGTAATAATAATATATAGTTAATATAAAAATTATAAATATAAAGATTGAGAGCGGATAAATGTTGGCGAGTTTGATTGGGATGTACGTGAATAGTTCATTGTGTGCTATTGATTTAAAAGATATATAAATTTATTTAATACTTTTTACATGATTGAAAGTAATATGAACTTCGAAATCAAATATTAGATTTTTTGTAAAATTAGGACACTATCTTTACGTGTTTGAAAAATTAAGACAGTAAAATTAGGACACTATCTTTTAATTTTGGTCAATTTAGGCCAAATTTTATAAAATATGGTCAAACATATATATCATAATCGGACTTTATTTGACCTACAATTTATAAAATTTGGCCTAAATTTGCCCAACATAAAATATAGTGTTCTTATTTGCATGATTGTAAAAGATAGTGTTCTAATTTCATAAGTCCATAAAGATAATTCCATAAGTTTTTTTTGTCCTTTTCATTTGACATTCGACTAATTATGGCTATCTACCCAATTTTTTTCCATTGCTATACATTTTATTGTTGTCATGCAACTTTTGTGCTGTAACCGCCGAATCACCATTATTGCAATGCATGTTTTGTGATGTATTTGTGTTAAATTTCTCCTTTAAGAATATTATGGGATTTTGTACTTTCTAAAGTTGGAATTTATTTTAGTTAGTCTCCTTTATTTTTTTTACCTTGGTTGGCATTGACATCTCCTTTAATTGGTCATAATTTTTTTAGCAACAACTCTAATTGCGCTTTTAATTTTTGTGATTGTGCACGATTGCTCCATTTATCCGTATCGTCCACTGCCGCGCCGGTGTGTATAAATTTGGTGTGTCTTGAGGTGCAATTTAATTTCATCTGGTAATTTGTTATATATTTTTTTATTATTTTATTGGAAAAAGTTTTATAATTTTTAAGGTATGTACCAGCACGTGTTTGTTGTTAATTTCAAGTCAATTCTTAGTAAGTTAATTGTGAAGTTGGGTTATGTGTCGGCTGAATATGAGACCTTTGATGTTGGTACCGAGTATGTTCTCATGTTCAAATTTGTTGTCTATATTCGTGGCGTTCGTGCAGTTTATGATGTCCATGGTGATTTTTTCGGTTTCTCTGAGGAAGCGGAATATGATGCTGCTTATCGTGGAATTAATTATCTAAAGGAATTGTATTCTGTTAGAATTGTAGATGTAACCTCGTATTAGTATCGTGTATGTTATGCATTTCAAATATATCAATAATAAATATTATTATACTATTATTCTCGGTAGTGGATATTGTCGCATGTTGTTGGATTGATGGAGCGTGTGTTTTTTTATTTTTTATAAAATAAATAACACTCTTTGTTGATAATGTTTACTACACTTTGTTTGGTATTATGAATATTCTTTATTGAGAACGTACGGTGCTCATTGGTATAGTCGCCTAATACTCTTTGCAATGGGAGTTCATTTAGTTGTGTAGTGGTTAATTGTCTTAAAATTAATATTGTATGAATTTTAGTTCGATGTCGCAAGAACCCATTTAGAGACTGTAATCTCCTATTTTTTGGTATGTCATATTGAGATCCCATAATTTTGAATGAGTTCATATTTTGGCATTGCGTATGTTTTGGGATATAACGTGCTATAATATTGTTAGCATCTTTCCAAATAAATAATTTTTTGTATGATGTATGTAGTAAGGATAATATTGTGGCTGAATTTTATAATTTTGCCTTGAGTTTCGTAATCCTTATTGTAAAATATATCATTGGGTTCTCATCGTTGTTGCACTTTTTAGTGTATATCTCCATAGTTCATTTCAAACTATATAATTATAATTACTCTTGGTAGTTGTTAATTTTAGAAAAAAATTGTAAGGGAGAGATAAAATTTAAGTCCCTTAACTTTACTCAATTTTAGGTGCACAATTGTTTAGATTTTGGTCCTTATTACTTGCTCAAAGGTAACCATACAACACACATTATTTTTTAATTAATTGAAGATATAAATACCAATATATATATATATATATATATGTGTGTGTGTGTGTGTGTGTGTGAATAAATCATTTTTTTAATTAATTAAAGATATAACACATATTATGGATGTAACTTGCATTCACAATTTTTTAGAAAGAAAAGATTGTAAAGGTAATATAAAATTTAAGTCCATTATCTTTACCTAATTTTGGTTTCAATCCCTCGACTTTGCTGCTTTCAAGTTGGTCCTTATTACCTGCTTATACGTAACCATAATCAATTCATGAAGAATATCACAAGGTCGTATATAGAATGTTATGAACAAGCTTATATGTGTCCATGTGAACAACTTTGAACGATGTATATTGATATTAATGGTAACTTATATTACACAAAATTTACAGTGAAAATGGTTCATACGCGAATAATTCAAGTGTATTAGTTATTTCCGCTGGACAATATTATTTGTTTTTACTGGAGGGTATTATTTATAAAAAAAATGCAAGAGTTTAGTTGTTCAATGGAAACAAACTAAGGCTCTTCAGTGAAAACAACTAATATTTTTTATTCAAAACAACTAATACCTTTTAGTGACCTGTGTATTGACCAATTTCACTGTGTACATGCTTATTATGATAAGCTCCAATTTGTTTAATTATAGAATAAAATTCCACAATTTATGTAATTATAAAACCCTTGGTAGTTGTTAATTAAAAAGTTTGTAGAGCCGTAGGGGTAGGATAAAATTTAAGTTCCTTATCTTTTAGGGATGTAACTTACATTCACAATATTTTATTAAGAATATATCAACCGTATAATTACTATACCAAAGAATAAGATTAAAATTTGAATTAATCAAATTGTTGAATTATAAAAAAAATCCATAATTTATATAATTATAATTACTCTTGGTAGTTGTTAATTTAAAAAAAAAATTGTAATGGAGTTATGTCCATTTTGAATATAATTTACAAATGATGTGGCTGGCAAACGATACGCGGATACCAAATAAAAAGAGAGCAAGGGCCCATAGAGATAAACTCCAAATGGAATATGAAGAGGAAATGAGGCAGGAAGAGGAACCGATGGAGGAGGAGCCCGAAGAGAACCCAGAAGTTGACCGTATTGGATAGTTCAGCATAATAAATTTTGTTTATTTGAATTTTTTTTTTTGTACCACCTGAGTTAATGGTTTCACTTTATAGTCAAGGATAAGTATTTTCTATTGTGCTATGCACTTCCGTGCTTTTGAAACTTTTGTACTTCTTTGGATTTTATAATGGCGAGTTGACGATTACTAAAATGAAGTTCTGAATTTTCCTAGACTATGGACAACCCAGGAGATAATTTGAACCAGATCAACAATGGGGATCAAGGGAACAATCAAGCTAACAATGAGGAACTAAATTTCCAAAACAATGCCAAGGTTGTGGAGCAATTTCGTCAATACAAACCACCAACTTTCAATGGACGGGTCGGGCCTTCTGCAGTCGAGGAATGGATTCGAGCACTTGAACGTGTGTTTCGACTTGTCAGGTGCACAGACCAGCAACGAGTGTCATGTGCGGAGTTCAGCTTGTAGAGGATGCCGACCACTGGTGGGAAGGCTACTGGAGATCAAGGACGGAAGCGGGACGTGAAGCACTTACGTGGGATGGGTTCAAGGAAATAGTCATGGAGAGGTATTTTTTCGATTCTCGCCGTGACCAGATGGAGTCCAATTTTTTCGACTTCCAGCAGCGTAATCTGACTACTGGGGAATAAGAAAGACAATTTAGCAAGTTGTCCCATTTTTCCCCACACATGGTGGACACTGAACGTAAGAAGACTCAGAAGTTCAAGAAGGGGTTGCGTCCGGAGATACGAAGCATACTTGCAAGTCATGGAGACATGCCCTTCAGTGACTTAGTCAAGAGAGCTGGAGAGATTGCTATGAGTCAACAGACTGAAATTATCACTCGAAGGCCAACTGAAAATCCGGGAAAGAGGAAGTGGGATGAGCAACTTCCGAACAACAACAATCAGGGCAAAGAAAGCAAGATTCCAGGGCAATTCATCATTCACACGTCCCCAGAACAACAACTTTGCATCGGACAGATTTCAAGGCGCCACTAGTGCTAACACTCAACTTGTCAATCCAACATGCGCTAATTGTGGAAAAATCATTTGGGAGAGTACCATGCAGGGAAATGAGTATATTTCAGATGCCGACAGCCAGGTTACACAGCTTCGTACTGTACCAATTTCGAAAATCAAAATTCTGCACCTAAGAGAAATGCTAGAGTGTTCTCCATGACTGGACATGGGAATGAAGAGCATCAAAATTCTAACACCCTAATAGGTATGTTAACGTTAACTAAGGTTCCAGTTGTAGCTTTGTTTGATACGGGTGCAACACATTCTTTTGTATCCACAAAGTGTTGTGCCAAAGTTGGTTGCAAAGAAACCAATATGATAAAAGCACTTGATGTTAGTATTCCCTCGGGTGAAACAATAGTTGCAGACAAGGTAGCTAAGGATGTGAACTTAGACATGTGTGGTAGAAGTTTGGAGGCTAACTTATATGTTATAGCGATGGACCACTTTGATGTGATCTTTGGGATGAATTAGTTGTCTAGATACCGAGCTAGTATTGACTGCCGTAGGAGGGAAGTGGTGCTGAAATTACCGAGTGGAGAGGAATTAGTTAACTTCGGGTCTGGACCCGGAACTCAAAACCTCATCATAACCACTATGAAAGTCATGAAGATGCTTCGGAGAGGCGATTGTCAAGGGTATTTGGTCAACGTATTTGGTACCCCGGCTCATGAACCGAATATTGAGAACGTACCTGTAGTTCGTGAATATCAAGATATTTTTCGTGAAGATTTGTCAGGTACTCCACCAGATAGGCAAGTGGAGTTTACCATAGGTTTGGTAACCGGATCAGCACCTGTGTCCAAGGCACCATACCGGATGGCACCGAAGGAATTGGAAGAATTTAAGGTGCAACTACAAGAACTATTGGATAAGAAGTTTATCCGGTCAAGTGTTTCACCATGGGGTGCACCTGTTTTGTTTGTGAAGAAGAAAGACGGAACTATGAGGATGTGCATCGATTGTAGGGAGTTGAACCGACTCACTATCAAGAATAAATACCCTTTGCCAATGATAAAAGATTTGTTCGACCAGTTGAAAGGGGCCATTGTCTTCTCCAAGATTGATTTGAGGTTCGGATATCACCAACTAAAGATCAAGGATAGCGACATTCTGAAAACAACATTTAGAACTCGATATGGACATTACGAGTTTGCAGTTATGTTATTTGGACTAAGCAATGCTTCTGCCGTATTCATGGACTTGATGAATCGGGTGTTACATCCGTACTTGGATCAGTTCATCATCGTCTTCATCGATGATATATTGATCTACTCAAAGAATCAGGAACACCTAAGTACGGCATTGGAGGTACTTTGCTAGGAGAAATTGTATGCGAAGTTCAAAAAATGCAAATTTTGGTTGGATCGAGTTTTGTTTATGGGGCATGTAATCACTGCCCACGGGATAGAAGTCGATCAGGCAAAGGTGGAAGCAGTTAGCGAGTGGAAGGCACTTACAAATGTGAACGAGGTTCGTAGTTTTTTAGGCTTGGCAGGGTATTACCGGAGATTCATCGAAGGGTTCTAAAAAATTCACCACCTATGACTCAATTAACGAGAAAGGGAGAAAAGTTTGAGTGGACCGAGGATTGTGAGGAGAGCTTTCGGGAGTTGAAGAGAAGATTAATCACTACACCAGTATTAACAATTCCGGATGATTATAATGAATTTGTTATCTACAGCGATGCATCGAAACAAGGTTTGGATTGTGTTTTGATGCAATATGGTAAAGTAGTTGCCTATGCATCGAGACAATTAAAGATCCATGAGTTGAACTACCCCACTCATGACTTAGAACTTGCTGCTGTGATTCATGCTTTGAAGATTTGGAGGCATTATCTATATGGTGCAAGGTGTGAGATTTACACCAATCATAAGAGTTTGAAGTATTTCTTCACACAAAAGAAGCTGATTATGAGGCAACGAAGGTCGCTGGAACTGGTAAAAGACTACGATTGCACGATTTAATATCATCCCAGTAAGGCAAATGTAGTGGCGCACGCACTAAGCCGCAAAGTCCGAGGGGGGCTATCTTGCCTAATTGACGCAACAAGAAGAGTTTTTGAAGAACTTCGCCAAGCTGCATATAGAAATTGTAAAGTCGCCAAAGGGTGCTGAGGCATTTGTAGCGGCGATGATAATTCAACCGTTGTTACGTGACCGAATCAAAGAAGCACAAGATAAAGATGAATTCTTAAACAAGATGAGAAAGCGTGTACAAGATGGGAGTGCAAAAGGATTCATGTTGACGCTTGATGGAACACTTGTTTTCGAGGGTCGACTATGCATATCAAAAGATGAGGAGTTGAGAAGAGAGATTTTGAAAGAAGCTCATTGTACGCCATATACAGCCCATCCGGGAGAAACGAAGATGTATCGGGATTTGAAAACACTATTTTGGTGGAGGAATATGAAGGGAAGCATCGGGGCATTTGTGGAACAATGTTTAACGTGCCAACAAGTGAAAACCGAGCATCAACGACCTTCGGGACTACTAAAACCACTTGACATTTTGGAGTGGAAGTGAGAACACATCACGATGGACTTCGTAGTGGGTCTACCACCATCAGCTAAGGAAAATACTGCAGTTTGGGTAATCGTTGACAGATTGACAAAATCGGCACACTTCCTACCCATCAAGATGACGTTTGGCATGGATAAGTTCGCACAGTTGTACATTCGAGAGATTGTAAGATGCATGGGGTTCCTGTCTCGATTGTATCTGACCGAGACACTAGATTCACTTCTAAATTCTGGAGGAGTCTACAAGAAACTATGGGAACCAAGTTGAAATTTAGTATAGCTTTTCATCTGTAAACCAATGGACAGTCCAAAAGAATTATTCAAATTTTGAAGGATATGTTTGTTGGGGAAATCGGGGTGCCCGAATCTATTCAGGATAAAATTTAAATATGAGTTTAAATCTAATTATTACTAGCATGAATTAATCCTAAATTAATTCAAATAATAATTAATCCAACAACGAAATAAATTCATGCATATGAATAATTTCACGTAAAATCATATAGCGGAAAATCTAGGAGTTTACGCGACAACTGTTGAGAAGAACGGGACAAGCAAATTAATCCTATCAACCAAAAGACCTTCTCAAGTATTCCCCTTTCGCCTTGTTCATTCACGGTGGGAAGTGCTTAACGAACAATTTAATAAAACAAGGAATAAAGAAAAAATTACTATTGCTGATTTTTTCAACTCATAGAACTGTAAACTGGGGATGAAAGTATCACCCCCTATTTATAAGAGTGAATTTCGAAATTTTCATGTGGAAAAGGGCAAGAGAAAATCATTTCTTGATCTCCAAGAAATCTTGAATATATCTCATATATTCTAGTCTCCATAATAAAATATTCCACAAAAATCTCAACCTCCATATCATATGATTATTTCCGAAAATTTAGAGAAAAGAATTCAAGATTTGGATCTTCTTGAATTTATGAGATAATCTTATATTCCAAGAATACATATCTTCCATAATATCTTTCCAAGAAAATCAACATAATCTTTTCTCTCTCCATATACTTAATTTTCGAAAATTACAAGAAAAATCAGCAATAATATTTTTCTTTTATTATAATCACCTTATTATTATCGGGCTACTTATTGGGCTACTTGAAGGGCCTTTAGGAGAATTAAGATTGAACCTCCAATGGACTTCTGAATTACAATATTGAGCCCCAATATTATTCAACCCATTAATATTAATTATTACCCTTAATAAATTAATATTGCACTATCCATCTTAATCCATATTACGATAATATGGGCTCCCAGTTATTATTTCCCATGTTTAAGATTATTTAGTCCATTAATTAAATGAGCTTCTGAATAGCTCTAAATTAATTAATATATTTTACCTTGGAGTAAAGACAGCTCAACATTATTATTCGTACAAAAAAAACTAATTCTTCACTTGCAATATTTGGTACGACAAAACTTCTGAGCCCGCCAAGGGGATAAATCACACGAGCCGTACTCGCACACGTTTCTCCGTATCAAACCTTAGCAATTGTCGTATGATTAATATTACTGCCCAAAACACAAGATTTGGAGTCACAATGATTCTCACCCAATATGAATCAAAGCAATAACTATTAATCACACACGGTCCTATTTAAGTGACGGAGATTAAGAAATCAATAACCACTGAGGTCTAATTCTTCACATTTAAGAACAGAAGAATTTATCCTCGCTTAGGTCCTCATCAACACATACTAAATGTGCTAGTGCGATCTCTTGGTCAAGACAGATCAATCTGAGATATACACATCGACCTTTCGCGGCGGATTGTTCAATTCCACCTGGGCCGTGAATTTGTACGGCAAGGAACTCGTTAATGTGATCTTCCGTGATTTGGTATCACCACATTAACTACAATGTAACTCGTACTATAAATAGAACGGGTTGCAATAAATATTTAACATTCATTCATATTTAAAATAAATGTGATAAAAGAATTATTCTCATAAAATAAAGTGTTTAATACATGAGTTATACGAAGTTAAAACATACTTTCACGTATAACTCCAACAATGTTAAGAGCGTGCGTATTGGATCTTGGTGGCAATTTGGAGTCCTACCTACCGCTGGTGGAGTTCGTCTATAACAACAGTTATCAAGCAACGATTGGAATGACTCCTTATGAAGCATTGTACGGAAGGAAATGTAGATCTCCAACATATTGGGATGAAGTTGGGGAGAAGAAAATTTTGAGACCAGAAATTGTCGAGCAAACGGTTGGGGTTGTACAAAAGATCCGAGAAAGAATTAAGGTGGCCCAAGATAGACAAAAGTTGTATGCCGACAAACGAAGGAAAGACTTGCAGTTCACTCAAGGCGAGATGGTGTTCTTGAAGATCTCTCCTATGAAGGGAGTTACCAGATTTGGTGTCAAGAGAAAGCTTAGGCCAAGATATATTGGCCCTTTCGAGATTTTAGAACGAGTTGGTGATCTAGCTTACTGGTTTGCCTTACCACCATCACTTGCATTAACACACAACGTCTTCCACGTGTCAATGTTGAGGAAGTATGTACATGATCCGAGTCACGTTGTCAACCATGCAAATGTGGAAATCAACAAAAATATGACGTATGAGGAGGTCCCTGAACTCATTCTAGAAAGGAAAATCCACAAGTTTCGTAACAAAGACATGGTGCTAGTCAAAGTAAAGTGGAGTCGTCATGGGGTAGACGAGGCCACGTGGGAACGAGATCAAGAGTTGCAAGCAAAACACCCCGAATTTTTTGCACGTGGTAAGATTTCTAAATTTTGAGGACACAATTATTTTTAGTGGGGTAGATTGTAACACCCGTTTCAAATAGGAAGATAGGAAATAATAATTAAAAAAAACTGCTGCAATGCCTTTTCAAAATTTAAAAGGAGCTGTAACATCTCTCTATTAATTATGTAGCAATTTGTTTTGGGCATAAATGTCCACTACCTCGAAATTTCATACACATTTTAAACCCTAAGTATTTTCACAATCACCTATATGCAGAACCTAATTTCAGTTTGTCTTACTGCAGAGAAACTCACGGTACTTTTCTTTTCTTCTCCATTTTATATATTGGTTTATATCTTCAACTATCCACATTTTTAATCGGAGTCTCCATCGTATTTCAACAATATTAAATTTCTCTAAGTAGTTTCGCTCAACTACTATTTGGTTCAAATACTATATACTTTCGTAAATATATGTAGATTGTGTTTCACGTCGAGTTAGATTAAAAGTTTAGGCTAAATAGGTGATCAATGATAGGAAAGAAATGACCGACCTTGGGTATAGTAGATCTGATCCAAGCGTCTATATCCAATTTTCACCATGGTTTAGATTAATAGTTCTATTGGGGATATTTTAATATACATATGGAAATAGTTTATTAAATTCTCCAGTTTGTTTAGAAGTGCTCATTGGAATTGCTGAGTTGATTCTTTCAATTGGGATTGTACACGTGATGTTAAGAATACTAATTTCTAATTATATAGTCTAAGTAGGCATTGTTCATTGGTTTAACCTTAGCGCGCCATTTAGTTGAGGAAGAAACGTGTTTTTAATATATTTGGAATTTGGAGAATTCTGGTTTATGATTTAGTAAATTAGGAATTCTAATTATTAGGTTAATTACCAATTAAACTAGTTATAAGAATTTTAATGTAGGAATTTGATTAATGTAAAAAAAAGTATATGGGTTTCGAGAAAGTTTAATTATAGATTTTAATTCAAGGATTCTCCATTATTTTCTAAATAGATTTAATTATCTATTTTAGGTGCGGTAATTACGAGAACTATTTTGTACGAGGCTTCTATTTATCAATTCTCGCGTTCATATTTGAGGTGGAGTTTTTATTGCTTTATTCTCTACAGTGGTTAGTATAGCTCTTTTGCATGTTCTATTCGGTGTTATATGTTTTAAATAAATTATCAAGTTATCTACTATGTGAATTATTTCCTAATGTTATGCAAGTGTTTATTATGGCAAAGTTACTAATAGCCAGGGGCCCTATTTGTGGTCCAGGACTGACGAGTCCTCGGGTGAATCCCGTCGTGCTCGGCAAAGTCTAATAGCCAGGGGACCTATTTGTGGTCCAGGATCGATGGGTTCTCGGGTTTAACCCGCCGTGCTCCCAAGCTCTATATATGGCAAAGTATATGTGTAAATGTGAAAGTGGTTTACTAGTGATTACTTAGTTATTTATTTCTAAACATTAATTTTGAATAACGTGACTCCACTGAGTATGCTTGCATGCTCACTCTCAATATTTTTTCCCCTTTCAGGTTGAGGAGTTGGAGGGCGAAGGAGTGGTGATGGGAGACAAATTTTAGATATTTTCTAAACTTAAACTAAAATGCTCAAGTTTAAAGTTGACTAAGTTTCTAGTATTCATATGTACTTAGACTTACTCGTGATTTTCTTCAGTTTTCAAAACTACGGGTGTTATCAGTTTTTAGTTAAAGTATTTTATTCAAATTTGATAGCCGTTGCTAGTTATCGTTAGAGTGTTTTTAAATTATAGCCATTGTTCTATACCGTTATGCATTTAAATTTTAAATTTGGTCGCACCCAAGTTAGATATTATAACTGCTTTTTAGAATGTCCGTTCTATGAAAACTGGGGCGTGACGGACGTAGACGAGGGCGGCGTGCGTGCTGGTGGACGATGGTGTTGAGGAGACAAGGGTGTGCCGGTGGACGACGTGTGTGTTGAGTTTGAGAGAAAGAGAGGTCTGGACAGCGGCGTGTTGGTGGCGTCGAGGAGGCGTGGCGGTTTGGAGGAGGATGAGTATGGCGGCGGTGAAATTTGGACTGTTGAGAGGAAGAACCGAAGAAGGCAGCAGCGGCGTGGATTCAATTATTGAAACCTAGAAAGTTTGAATCAATGGTTCACAGATTAGAGGCTTAGTTTTTTTTTTCTAATATTTAATTAATTTATTATTTTAAATAAAAAATTATATAGTTTACGGTACGGTATGGTATATACCGAAATACCGTATATCGAAATTTTTTCGGTATTTCGGTATATATCGAAATACCGCGGTATGCATAATTTTCATACAGTTACCGTACTGAAATTTTCGGTACGGTATGCATAATTTTCATATCGTACCGAAAATTCCAGTATACCGAAAGTTTCGATATTTTTCGGTATGATAAACTCGGTATACCGATAATTTTGATATTTTTCCCACCCCTACTCACAAGCGTGCGAAACACATCGATATTGACTGCCACTTTATTAAAGAACTTGTGACAAACGAATGTCTGGAGACTCATTTAATTTCGTCCTCTCAAATCTCCAGTTAGCGGATATTTTCACGAAGAACTTGCCACGTCCCATATTCGATTTGCTTCGTTCCAAGCTTCGTGTTGTTCAAAATCCCATACTTCGTTTGGGGGGGTGGGGTTAATAGGGAAGATACATAATCTTTATAGATAGACAATATTCTGTAAATTATTGTACATATATTTAGGGATTTTTTTTATTTTTTCCTTGTATGTACGATTTTATTCTTGTACATCAAGTTGTAATCTCCTATTAATAATGAGAATATCAATAACCTCTATTCATGGTGATCAAATCATTGCCTCTCAGTTTGGTTCGTTGGCCTCATATAAGGACCGACCCAAGTTACGAACCACCTCTATTCCGGTTACTTTGATTTCATATATCAGACAAACAAAGATCATGAAAAATTAGCATCCTCATTTGCGGTCCAAGCACCTTTTATGTGATTTAGTTCATGATCACACATATTCATTGTTATTGATATTATAAATTATGCATGTGAGTCCAGGATAGAGTTTTTTTTACGTCCCATAACTTTTTACATTTTCCAAAAAGGTCCCAAAAAAGTTAATTTCCCCAATTACGTTCCAATTTTTGGCTAAGTGTACAATTTACGTCCCAAAAAAATTAATTTCTCCAATTACGTTCTTATTATTGGCAAAGCGTACAATCTACATCCCAAAGTTGTTGGAATTGACAAGACACAGTCATTTAATTTATCTCATATGTCGCACACGTGCTTGTTAAATTAAATTTTTTTGGGCAAAAAATATTTATGTGGATATTAAATTTATTTTTGAACTGTTTTTGGAGGGTGGGGTGGGTGGCGGTGAGGAAAAGGACGACGTTCTAGTTTCAATTCCGACAACCTTGAGACGTAAATTGTACACTTAGCCAAAAATTGAGATGTAATTGGATAAATTAACTTTTTTGGGACGTAAATTGTACGCATAGCAAAAAATTGAGATGTAATTGGAGAAATTAACTTTTTTGGGACGTAAATTGTAGACTTAGCAAAAAATTGGGACGTAATTGAAGAAATTAACTTTTTTGGAACGTTTTTGGAAAAAGTGAAAAGTTGTGGGATGTAAAGAAACTCTATCCCTGAATTATCCCACAACACAATTTTAAAAAGCCAAGACTAGTTTATAAGTCTATTTGAACTACTTCTTCTATCATCAATTTATTCTAGGATAGAACCTCATTGGAATGTGTTTAGTTTCCTTCACATATTGGTGTTGGTTTTATATAAACCAAGTCCTGTCGCAAACCCGCTTGAGTGGGTCCAACTCCGGGTTTGGGGAATACTATAAGTTAATTGGCTTTCAATATTGTAAGGTATAAGAGGGTCATTACTGTAACTGTAACTGTAACATAAGGATTTCTTTGTCACTAATTAAAATAAGGTAAAGTATTGTGTGAACAAGTTTCACCGTGAAATTTGTTTGAAGAATATTAGTTATTTCATTAAAGAGTATCAATTGTTTTTACTAAGGAATATTAGTTGCTTTTACTAAAAAGTATTAATTGTTCTACTTAAGAGTATTAGTTGCAAATCAATTTCACTTTTACCATAAACAAGTTTTACCTATGCATACTCTTCAAATAAAAGTTAAATTTAGGACTTATTTAAAAAAAAATCCTTAATTTAGGGTCTACATGTATCTACGGTAATAGTTTAAAATTCATGGTACATTTTCCCTTTATTTTATGAATTTCATGATATTGTATTTTCACAATAATTAAATTAGATTATAATAGTATCTCATAGTGTGGTCAATTTCGATTCGTTTTCAAATTAAATCAAGCACATATATCTACACACACTTGGATCTTGATCTTGATTGATAATAAGTTTGATAGTAATTGAGTTGATGATTGACCTAACTAATATCTTTTCTTTTTCTTTTCTTTTAATAAAAGTTGCAAATTGAGATTTTAAGGAAGAAACAAAACAAATTAATGTAGTTGGACAGAACCACAAAAGGGAGAAACATGGATCGGCCTTTTGATGGGGTTATGCATGTGACGCTTGTTTCTTACATTCCCCTTTTTATATGGCTATTTTCTAAAAGCTACAAAAATACACATGCATATGCATTTTGCCAGCATGCTGATGTTTACATGCATGCCATCACAAATAATTGCACTTACTTAGTTTCTTCTATTTAATTTATTTATCACTATATCAAGATATGTAATTTAAAAATAAATTAAACTTTTTTTTTTGAGTAAGTCTCTTATACACCAAATAACGACCCCAATTCTTAAATGAAAATAAAAGTGAGTCTTCAATAAAAACATGAGTAACTGTTTAAAGATTCACTTGAATTGTACTATAAACAAAATGCATATAAGACCAAGACTTTTTTTTTTTTTTGTTACAAAAAAAAATAATATTTATATCTTTTAAAAAAATTGTAACATGGTAAATGCTACGTCACACGGTTTCAAAGAGTTAGTGTGGTTCATGTATTCTACTAGTTAATACAAATACCACATGTTTATACGTAAACTAGTATTACCAATATTTACATTACTATATGTATAGTACAAATACCACATGTTACCAATATTTACATTACTATATGTATAGTGATGGAGCCAAAAAAATTACTTATGGGCCCAACTAAATAGTTAAAACAAAAGCATAATATATTTAGAACTATATTATATATTATAAATTTACTTACGGGCCCAACTAAATAGTTAGAATTATAAAAAAAATCGAAATATATTTCAAAACTATATTATGTATTATAGTCAATTATAATAAAATTAATTATTTTATAGCATTATAATTCATTTACTTAATATAATTAAGTCATAACATTTAACATGTTAGTATACGGAGTAATATATTGATCTTAATTTTGTAAGATAAATTCCACAATATCTATAATTAAATTAAAATCAACGACCAAACAAAATTTAGATTTTAATGGTTTTCTTAATATTAATTTTAATATAAATTTTATTTAATTATTCTTAATATAATTTTAGACTTTACTTTGTTATCCTAAGATTTTAGTAGTATTTTTAATCTTGAAAAATAGTCACGTTACGGGTTTTAACAAAGTAAATATAATATGTGTAAAAGTAAATGAGATAATAAATTTGATAAATATTATCATTTTAGAAAAGTTGACCATTTTTCAGGAATAAATGAATATAGTAATGTGAACCATTTTTCACGGACGGAGGTGTAATTTTTATATCAAATAGGATATAAATTGTGAGTAAATTTACTGATAAAGTAAGCTTCTAGGACCTTTTGCAAAAACGTGAAAAGTAATGAGACAAAAAATGATACTCCTTCCATCCTTTTTTTTTAGATTGTTCATATGGAATAGTACAAGTTTTAGTAAAAAATTGTATATTAGTATTAAAAATGGTCAAGTTAAATATATATTGGTCATTTCTACTTTATTTAGGGTACTTTAGTTTATTGTTCAATGATATTTTACAAAATTGAGTGACATAATGTGTAAATAAGTGATGTTTGTAAGTGGTTAATTTTAGAAGGTAAAACAATGTTTTCCTAATTTTGATCAATCTAAAAAGGGACATAGGGAGTACCATACTATGCGCTTCGTAAAAAAAGTTCACTGGAAATTTCCAAATTAATTTTTTATTTTGTTCAGTATTACATAGTTTTGCAATATTATGGCGACTTTGAGATATAAAATTGTACAATGTTAAAAAAAAGGGATTAAATCAATAAAAATAACTTTTAACATTTAATATATTTATACTCCCTTGGACCAATTTCAATTGTTGTTTAAAAATATTCCACACAAATTAATTAAAAAAAAAAAAACAATAAAATGTCGGTAATGTGATATTTTTTCCCTTTTCTTTTACTTACATGGAATGAAGTTGTTTAGTTTAAGTATATTATCACAAAAAACAAGTAGAAGGGCAAAATTGTAATACGATATTTAATTTTTTTTTTTTTTTTAGATTAGCGCAAAATGACAATATTTTTTGATAAAATTATGTTTTGTTGAGATAGTTAAAATGGGCTGAGGGAGTATTACATATGTTCACTGCAAATGGATTAATATTTTTTTTATTTATTTTGTGTAAATTTCTTGTAAATAATGGAAGAAGATTTCTTATTCACACCTGCATTAAAAAGTTTTATAACTTAAAGAGTTTAACAATAATTTCTTGTCAGTTGTATACTCCTTAGAACTTCTATGAGATTTTTTAAGATATCAAACATTTTTTTCGTTGCATACAAACATTACATATTCATTTATATTGTTTTTTTGATTATGTGAACTCTGACAATACTATGGGCTTGTTTTGAAAATCAATAGAAATAGTGAAAATATTTTTTTATTTTTAAAAGTTGTGTCACACCACCAACTTAAAAGAAAAGGCAATTCTTATATTTCTTTTGTGTAACAAAACACCGCATAAGCACCCCAACACTACACTAAGTTTAAAAAAAAAAAGTTCTATCTAATTTTAGGGCATTTGTGTCTTAAATCATCAAATAAGTATATATGTGTACATAAAGTTGAGGTGGTAGTTGGAAAACAATTGTTTTGTGGTATTGGGCTTTTTAATGGAAGAATTTATATATTGAGAATATGATGAATTACACATGTGAGTAGTTTTACATAAAAAATTGAAAGAAGTGAGATTAGTTTATAAGCATAGTGAATCACTCCTCTTATTACCAATTGATTATAAAATGTAACCTCACTAGAGGTGTAGCTAGTTTCATTCACATATTGGGATCGCACCAAACACATCTAAACTATAAATTCTACATGGTATCAGAGCAAGCCCCATGCTCGAGCTAGATGAGTTGTCGAAGTGATGGAGCATGTGTGATCATGTCTCGATTAATAAGGACTCACATGTGAGGAGAGCTTGTTGAGAATATAATAATTATTAATTACATATGTGGGTGTGTTCCACATTGAAAAATTAAAAGAAGTGAGGCTGATGGATCACTCCTATTATCAATTGATTTTAGATGTAACATTACTAGGGGTGTGGTTAGTCTCATTCACATATTGGATGCGCTTAATTTATTGAACCGCATTGGACGCACCCCATCTAATTCAACGGGCAACCTTTGAAAGCGATAAAAAACAATTTCAATTCAAAATCACAAAATTAAAACCTTTTCCCATTGTAATATATCAAAATTTCCATAAAAAAGAAAAAGAAAAGGAGAAATTGAGGGATCAAAGTGCATTCCTTGGACCCTTGGTTAAAAAACTGAGTATATATTTGAGATGGGGGAGTACAAAATTACATGAACTTGGGGGCTAAAGCCTAAAGTATTTTATCGTTATGAGATTTGTGGTATTCATGAGTTGCATATATAAAATCTATGATGAATTAGTGGATATATATAGATAAAATATAGAGTGAAAATAATTCATATATAAATTATTGAAGGGTACTAGATGTTTTCATAAAAAAATATTAGTTGGTTTTACTGAAGGGTGTTGCTTGTTTTCATGGAAGTGTATTAGTTATTCAGTGAAAAAAAAAAAAAAAAACTAAGACTCTTAAGAAAAAACAATTAATATTGTTCAATCAAAATAACTAATATTCTTTAATAAAAATACTTATATATATAAATATATATATGATGTCCTAATTTGGGCTCTGTTGGTTGATGATGGGGAAAGATCACAACTCAGAGTGCAATGCTGTAATGAGGCTGTATTTTTTTGTAATCTTCTCTCTTATTTTTCCTTTCACTATCTTTCTTGGTTGCTAGCTATATAGGCCCCCTAGATTATGATCTCTCTTCTCTTTCCTCTTTTTTTTTTTTTTTTATTCATATATGAATTTGATGATGTGCGGTAAACTCTATTCTTGTTCAATAACTCACAAGTTATATATGAGAAATATATATTATGTAAGGAAATAATATAAATAAATTCATTTTTATATTTTTATAAGTTCAAACTTTTAGATTAGATAAGAAAATAATATAAATAATATTTTTAAAGACAAAGTATAGAGTGAAACTGGTTTATACATAAATCACTGAAGGGTATTAGTTGTTTTCATTGAAGAGTATTAGTCGTAATTACTGAAGAATATTACTGATTTACACTAAAGAGTCTTAGTTGTTCAGTGAAAATAAACTAAGACTCTTCAGTGTAAACCAGTAATACTCTTCAATAAAAACAACAAATACTCTTCAGTGAAAACAACTAATATCCTTCAATGATTCATATATAAACCAATTTCACTCTATACATACTCTTTTTAAAAATATATTTATAAATTCAGACTTTTAAATTAGATGATTTTTTTTTTCAAATTATATTAAAAAAATCATTAAAAATGATTCTTGTGTGCACTCAAATGTATACCATACACTTTGATTTTGATTTTAATTTCAAATCAATTTTAATTTTTTAAAAATTAATTTACTTAATGAGCTTTAGAAAGTCAAAATTAATTTAAAATTAAACTCAAAATTTAAGAACATGCTATACACTTGAGTGCATATTAGAATTTGTGAATCATTAATTAAGTGTAGGACACAAGAGTTTAGATTGATTTTGTGTTAAACTATGGATTTTGACGCCCCTCTTCTCCCTTTCGTTATACTCCATCCGTCCAACAATAATAAACAAGTTCTTTTTACACATAAATTAAGATATGTATAAAATTCAGCATCAATTCATTTAATTCATAACAAACTTCTCTTTTACCCTTATTCAAATTAATCTACGGAATTAAATAAGAGACACTATATAAATTTAAATAGGGACACTTTAGGAAATAATATTAATTAATACTCATTGGAATGCAAAACAAGCCTATGTAGTGTGACATCTCAAAATAACAATTAATCTTATCTATTATTGTTGGACGGAGGGAGGGAGGGAGTATATGCAATGGGAATACGTTGTATCTTTAGAAATTGTATCATATCTACTTTTATTTAACATATTAAATTAAGAGGCACTCTCTTGTGAAATATTTCACATGTAAAATATACCTAAAATAGACAAATATTAAAAAATTGTGGGTCGAGTCGCTCCGGGTCAAAATTCGTGGATCCTAAGCGGGTCAAACTGATTTTCAAAAAAATTCGCACAAGACTCAGTTCATGATTTTCGCTCTCAGGTTGTGTTACTATATGAGCAAATATGTATTATTGAAAGACAAAATGTGTGTTACTAGTACTTAAAAAATAGATTTTTGTACTTTAAAATAACAATAAAGACAAATATGTGTTTTCACAAGAACAAATTTTGTTGGTCCCATACAAGTCTGAGTGATACGTGTATGGGGGGGATATACATATACACATTTTTCTTTCTTAAACCTTCACTGAGTCCCCTTACTCAAAGTTAAGTGTTGAACACTGAGGAGATAATCCACCTACTAACAACACTGAGTGCAAGTCAGTTGGCTAACTATCTACTTATTTTCAAGTGCGAAATGTGCGAGCCCTGCAAGTTTAAAGACTTGTTTATGTTTGCTTTCTGAAAACTTGTAATTTCTTTACGAAGCCGTGGTTAGAAGGGCAGTGCAATGAGTTCAGGCCAGGCTGATTGATTCAGCACTAACAAAGCATGCAATGAATGACTTAAGCAATATATAAGCAATTAAAAACAATATCAAAGCAGTAAAGACTCAGAGCAGTTTTATGTGTTCAGAGAATCAAGCTCCTACGTCCACGGTCCTAATTCAACAGGAGAATTCACTAAGGATTGACTTGTTTTTAACGTGCCAAGGTGCACCCAAATCAGTCTCACTGACTCTTCTTCCTTCTAACTCACTAACTAACTTCAACCAACAAACCTAACTGAGAGAGTTTTAGTTTTAGTTTGGATTCCAACTATTAGTGATTATCCTTACAAGATAAGGCTATGCTAAGGATTGGATAATCACTCTAAGCTTAATATATATCTAAGTACGCTCAGTGGAATACATAATAAGCTCTCTAACTAAAGAAACACTTGGGAAATTCTAGGTTTTTCGAGTGCTTCTTGAATGCTTTGAACGCTGAGAGCTTTAAGTAATTTCTAGCTTCGAAATTTCCCGTAACCATGTTTGGGTCCAAGGTCTTCTGTATTTATAGGTGATTTTGAAATCTATCCGTTGGAGAGATAGCTCCTAGTCACCTTCTTCGTAGGATGTTCAACGGCCATATTTCCCATGCAACAGTCGTCCTTGCATGGATTAGGTAATATGCATTTAATGCTTGCCTGTTGAAAACTTGCAAGGATGTCAGGTTCAAGTTAGTTTCCGTACATGACTTGGCGCGCTCTAATTGGTCCACGTTATCAGGTAGGTGAGAATGTCAGAACTCATTCTTCAGTTCAATCTTGTCTTTATTGAGTTCAGGTTTGTTATCTACGTACGTCTTCCAGCGCTGACATTCCTTTTGCATTGCTTGAATCCTACTCCAAGTCTTTTCTCAATAACTCAATGTAGTTATGTTCCCTTGAAGCTAAGTTAGCAATGATCTCAGGATCATGTTCTTCATCCTGACACTTACTCAGCCATCTTAGAAGACTGTTATAAGTTCAGGATGGTGCTCTTGTGTTCTTCAGGCTTTAGTCTTGAATGTCAACAATGAGTACTCCTCTCATCGTGTACCTGTGAAAATAAATTATTCTAACTTAACAAAGCCTACCAAGACTAGCCTGACCATTACAAACACTTAGGCAAATTCATCTTTTCAGGGTATTTGGAATCAATTCAAAACTGAAATTGTCCCAACAAATTTGTGTCTTTTAATTTATTCTCCACCCCTTTAAATCTAGATTTATTGTTTTATACATTAACACACATTTTCTCCAACAATAACATACATTTGCTCTAACATAAACTCATTTTTGCTTCAATTGTAACACATATTTGTAGTAACACACATTTGCAGTAACACATATTTACTCTAACATTTATACACATTTGCAGTAACACATATTTACTCCAACATTAACACAAATTTGCTCCAATAGTAACACATGTTTGTAGTAACACGCATTTACTCTAACATTAAAATACATTTGCAGTAACACATATATACTTACTCTAACAGCAATACACATTTCCTCCACCAGTAACACACATTTGTTCTAACATTAACACACATTTATTTTTATAGTAACATAAGATTTTCCTTATGGTAACACAACCTGAGAGGCTGATTTTATGTATTTGTGTAGACACATCTTTATTCATTGAGCAAGATATTTGTGTTATTATATATAGTAATACACTTATCACTACCTTATATGTGTTATAGTATGGAAAAATAAATATTTTTGAAAACCAATATTTGAATAGATAGTAACACACATTTTGCTCTTATATTGTATAGAAAAATATTTATTTTAGTAAAAACACACAAATATTGGTGAAAAAATAACATTTATTCTTACAGTAACACATATTTTGCCCTTTAATAACATGCATTTGCCTATATAATAATACAAACTGGGAGCCAAAATTCTAAAAAAAAATTGACTTGTGCGAGATTTTGGAAAAATTTCACAAAATCCGGCCCGATCCAGACAAGTTCGTGAATTTTTGGTTTAAGGGTTATTTTAAGAATCCTATATCCATAGAATATTTCATATAACAATTTGTGTTAAATTAAATAAATGTTTTTACCGATCTTCACTGCCGTCCTTGCTGGTGTATTAAGGATCAATGATAATAATTTGAGTAGGTCTTGTATGAGACCGTCTCATGGCATGAGACAATGGAAATTGGCGTGACAAGGGCATTGACTCATTAATATTTTGATAGGGATAAATGTTAATTTGTGTTGTCTCATGTCATGAGACAATCCCATACAAGTTTTTGCCAAATAATTTTTTAGAGAATTACAATTTATTTATCGTAGTAGATACAAGTTATACGATTTAGGGAAAAATATTTTAATAGGACAATATTTTATAGGCATTTGTAAAAATAGAATATTACAAACTTGAAATTTTAAGACACTATATTTATAAACTTGTAAAACTAGGACATTATAAAATTAAATTAATTATAAATAATATTTAAAAAATATTCAATAAATTAATTTTTTTAAGTTTTAAAAAACCTATTTAATTTTTTAGTATATATATTTAAATAATATTTAAAATTGAAAATCTATTAAATAAATCTGTGTAAACAAATTAGTGAATTAAATAGGTTTACAAAGAAAATAAAATTATATATTTTTATTTAAATTTTAATACACTAATTTTAACTAGAAAACATATTTTAGTTCACTATTTTTTTTTAAAACAAATTTACTAAATAGATTTGAAATTTAAAAAAAAATTATATAGATTTTCAAAACAATGGTTTTTTATTACTTAAAATATTTAATTTATTGAATATTTCTTTTAAACTTTTTTGCAATATTTTAAATTTATTTTGAATTAAGTTCATTGTTAATTAGCTGATTTGGTGTTGAAGTGGATGATACATCATATTCGAGCTTTATTTGACCCACATTTTATAAAATTTAGTCTAAATTTGCCAACTTTAAAAGATAATATTCTAGTTTTATAAATTTGTGAAGATAGTATCCCAAGATTACAAGCCCATTCAAATTGTGTTTTATTTTTACAAACGCTCATAAAATGTTATTCTAAAAAGGATTAAGTGCAGGATAATACAATTCCAAACCACTTTTTACAAATTGGTACAGCATAATTGAACAGACGCGCAAAAAAAAGTTGAACATAAGTATATATTTTTTGAACACTGTACTATCTTGTAAATAGTGGTGTTCAATTGTATTATTTTGTAAATGCCCCGGGGACTCAAAAGGGAAAAGAAAACCAAGAGAGCTAGCTTTATGATTAGATCTATTCCTCAATCAAGTTAAAAATAATAGAATATCATGAATTCATGATATGTGCAACAAGTTAAAATAGATTAACTTTGACTATTCTCTAGAGTTTAACAAGTACTCACCTATTAAGCTAAAAAAAAAAACAAGTACTCACCTACAGTTCTAATTAACTCTTAATTAATACTTTTTTTTTTTTTTTAACTTTTAACATGTTTTGGCTTTTACCTATAAGCTCTAAACAATCGCATACCCAATTATATCCGACAAAAACTCAAAGTACGAGTGTCATGTACATCCATTGCACTGTCTAATTACGTACAAAGTGAAATATCCAAATTAATATAATTGAAATGTAAAAATAAGTATGAAAATAATTTCATATCATCTAAAAGTCCAAAATTATATAAAAGTGTAAAATTAATTTTTTGAATTATTTCCTTACACTACCATCACTCTCCCTCCCCTCCCCCCTTTATTTGGGTATGAGCTATTTGGTTCTGATACCATAAAAAAAAATTATTTCCGTCTAAAAAACTTATAGAAAAATGTAGAATTAATTTCATTTAATTATTTTATTTACAAATATAATTGAAACATACCAATTATATTTAACGAAATACATATAATGAAATGTATAGATTAATGTAATTGAAATATGAAGAGTGTCTAGATCCCAGGTGCCTATTAGATTTGGAGCAACTCAAATACTTTAATAGTGGGATTGCGACATTTTTATCCCATGGTCATGTATATTAGTTTATGAAAACTTTTTGACAGTCAAATTACATAAATCTGTCATTGTATAATGACTAAATGCAAAAGTGATCCGTGAAAAGAAAATTCATTGCACTTTTGGTTCTATGCTCGAAAACAGTTTTTTTTTTTTTTTTTTTTATGTGTATTTTAATTGAAAAACAAGAAAGAATATACAAAGACATAAATAAATAAATAAATAACCCTTATTAAAAAAAAATTAAAGACCACTTTTGCAATGATATTTTTCTTGTTAAATTACTTTGCATTTAGCACCATTGAATAATAAAATAATTTAATGTCATTATAATATAATGGGACTATTTCAAACTTTTATCAAGGGCGAGTTCAATTAATATATAGTTATACTTTTTAAAAAGTGAAAAATAATTTTAAACTTAACTAATTTAATGGGATCAATTGATTAAATAAAAGTAGAAGAATTTTGCATTATAAAAACTATAAGGGGTAATTCGAAACCCACTAGGTGCAAATGATTTCTGAGATGAGTCAATCTATACAGAGCTAAGCTCTGGCTTTAAATGGGTCCCGTTAGTAGTTATGGATTCTCCGGATTAGTTGGTCAATGAGCCGAATATCGAGTATAAAAAAAACTCACAAGGGGAATTGACCTTTAATTAAAGAGAAGCTCTACTATGAACCCACACATGACTGAAGAATTTAACTTGGATTATTACTAAAATTGATTTGATTCGATTCGATTCGTAGGCACGGCAAACTAATCAAGTGCAATCGTCTCATAAGAATTTTCCATAAATAAAATATGTGGAATATATTATACTCCCTCCGTCCCCTCTTAACTTTCATAGGTGGGGTGACACAGATTTTAAGAAAAACTGCTTTATTGACTTTTTCAACCAATGAATGAAGAGTATTTTGAATTAAAGTAGGTGTTGTGAGAGTGTTTTATTTCCATATTTGGAGTGTGAAAGTTATTGTGGGACGTCCCAAAAAGGAAGGTAGGAAAGTTATTAGGGGACGGAGGGAGTATACTTCACCATCTGCCAGTACTTGTGAGCGAAAAGGCTGAGGACAAAGGACCACTAGTGTAGCTACATTTTCACATTCTTCTTAAGAAAATTTAACCTATTGATTCTTGCCGGCATAATGCATTTACCTTAACTGATAGGTATTAATTTCTTCCATCTTTCAGATCTATTTTCACCTTCTTTTTTTTTTTCGCTGTCTCTCTAATCTCTTTTTTTTTTTTTTGTTATTGCCGTCTCTCAAATTTATTCTTATTCTCTTTTTGTAATATATTATTGCATTATAATACTCACAATAAATTATTTCATTTCTCTCAAATTTGTTTTCCCATTTAACTTTTCATAACGTTTAATTTGAAATTTAATTTGTACTCCCTTCATCCACAAAAATAGATTTGTTGCATTTTTCACTGTCATTAAAAAAAGTTATAGATGTAATATGTAAAAAAATAAAAATATTGTATCAAGTCAATTACAAATAAACTATTTTTAAAATATTATGTGTGTATGTTAAAAAATGTAGATAAAGTTTATTATTTTCATTTTAATAAACATGATTATTTCTTGTGGATGGACAAATAAGACAACCAAGACCACTTTTTGTGGACGGGGGAATAGTATTTAAATGGATAAAATAGTATTTCGGTGATGACGAATTGTTCAATTTAAGTGCATGAGAAAAAATGAAGATATTTTTCTTGATAATTATTAGTGAAATGAGATGTAATTTATAATTGTATGAAGGGTGGTTAATAGTGGAATGAGAAAATAAAACTGATACATATAATATATCTTATTCTTTAATGGGCCCCACAATATCCTTAATTTATCTATTATTTTAAAAGTATTATTTTTTCCAAGACAAATTCAGAAAGTACTCTACGGAAGTTCGAATTTATACAAAAGCATGGAATTTATTTATTTATTTATTTTAGTTTTCTAGCACTCTTCTTCATTTATGGTTCGAATTCTCAATTCTTCCCACTAGTTGAGCGTGATCATTTTGGCTCTGAGTCTCCGACAGCATAAAAGATATTTTTCTCATCTAAAATTAAAATTTGTAGAGACGTGTAACATTAATTTTTTATTTTAATTCTCTGACAACAATTTTATTTACTGGGGCTGAAATTAAGTAGAGTCGGCCAAAGTAGCTAGGTTAAGATGAATTTGGCAGCTAGCAAGATTTTGGAAGAATAGGAACCACTGGTTAGGCTAAAGGAGGATCTGACCGTGCGGCCACAAATCGCCGCTCTGGTGCGGTGGCGACACCACCAACGGCACCATGTGCATAAAGCATTGTCTTATATATGTATCTTATCTTTTTCACCTTGTATATTTATATATGATCGTGACAAATTCTCTAAGTTTAATTTTACTTGATTTATGAAATTATATCTGACCTTGAATAATGTATACGCTTCTGCATTCACGGGTCACAGCATGCCAATTATGTATATGCATCCCATCTAGATAATGTAGACTTGACTTTACGCATAGTTTTAGATATTAATTGAATAGATTTTATACGAAGATGAAACTATTTTAAAATATCAAACATTTGATCAGAAGTACAAAAAATTTATGAGTAGGTTTTATATGAAAACGCTTCATAATAAGCTTAACATGAAATATTTTTAGAGTATTATTAATTTCATCGGGAGTATCATTAAACCTGTCAGGGTATCACTAATCTGGGTCAGTGGTATTATATTGTATTGTTTTAAATTTTCTTGAACTCAGACCAATGGTACCCCTGATGAGATTAATAATACTCCCGATGAGATTAATGATACTTTAAAATTGTTTCATGATAAACTTATCATGAACTATTTTCATATAGTACTTTACCAAAGTTTATTAGGAGTATCATTAATTTAGATTAAAAAAATCCAAGTAGAAGCAAGAGTGAAGAACTTTAAAATCGCTACCCAGACGGATTTAAAACGCCTAGCGTCTAGGCCGTTTAGACTAGTCAATATGAGTTTTTTTTTTTAATACTTTTTTAATTTTTTTATCTTCTATCACTACAAAAAAAAAGCGGATTAGCGACCATTTTTTATCGCAAAACGTGATTAGCGACCGATAAAAGTCGGTGGACAGCACGAACGGTCGCTAATATTTAGAGACCGGCCCCGTCAATCGCTGATCTGACCGGGTCTGTAACGCCCCGAACCCAGAATATATTAATTATATCGGATTCGAAGTGTTATTGTGATCAAAAGTCCGAACTATAAAATTTTTGAAGGGAATATAACTGAATTGAGAGAGAGAAGTTTCATGCAGCGGATAAGTGGGAAGAAATATTATAACGTAAGTGTATTTGTATATATATATATAAAGATGGATAGAGGGTTCTGTATCTTCAGGATAATACACACTGAGTTTGGGTAATTGAAACACACGAAAAGAGTATCGTCTTTCATGGCAGTAGCGATAATATTTATTGGGAAATAGAAATAATAGGCATCATTGTATTAGTAATAATATTTTAAGCAAATGGGAGACTTTGTGTCTTTTGTGTCACTGTCCTTGCTCCCCGTAATTGAAATCTGCAAGGGGTTAGGAAAAAGGGGGCGTGAGAATTGAATTCTCACTTATGGGTGATTGCAACATCATGGGATTGGTAAATCCGAAATATATATTAAGTTATACTCATTAATAAAGTGTTTATTTTATTTAATCAGTTGACGTATATATAAGATTATAAAGTTTAAACGGTGTCTAAGCATATTTCGCATGATATAATTGAAATAGCACAAGTTGGTTCACATTAGGGCAAAGCCCAAAGTCATATCACATATTATCACAAACTGACAAACCATAAACGTACAATCATTCCACTTCCAACAAAGTTACTCTTTTCAACTCCAACCAATCAACAAAGTTACTCTTTTCAACTCCAACCAAAACTTACTTCATCCAACCACACAAGCTCACATCATCCAACCTTATACATCCCTCAAAATAAGCAAGTATCAATGGTCTTCTTCACAGTGCGTCAAACGACAGCTGACCGGGGACCAGATCTACTTGATCAACAACCTTGATTCCGAGGGCGTCCCCGACAGCGGCCCCGGAGGTCGGATTTAAAACTCGATCCCGACTCCGTACATACTGACTTTCCACAAAACTGACTCAATAAACTTTACAAAGAATAATACTTGACTGATAACTGAACTGGTTCATGCTCACGTAAGGTGTTTACTCATGCAGTGGTGATCGATTCACAAAACAACAGGCATTATATAACATATATAGTTATATCACATAATTCAAACAGTTATATAGATAGGTGTTACATTTATGTTGGATTAGATATTTTTGATTTGATTTAATCGAGTTCAGGAAATACCGGCACGACGTTATTATTAGCAGATCAATCAACAGATCATCACCCACCTGATTGTTCTGAGTTCCGGGAATATTGTGTAGGCAGACAGTCGAGTCATTCGTGCGTGTTCCGAAAAGTACAGAATCCTAATAAGGAGTATTCCGATTAAAAGATTGACTTTTGAATTTGAAAAGCTTAAGAGTGTGAAACTCGAGGATTGAGTAGATTGTTGTCTTCAGAAAACTATTGAAAACTAAAGTTTTCAAAGGTTGATTTTTAACTGATAAGTACACCCCTTTTTAAGAGGAGGTGTATCAGGGGGTGTATTTACTAAACTCGGTGATGTAACAGGGTGTGTATTTACTAAACTCGGTGGTGTAACAGGAGGGTGTATTTACTGAATTCAGTGGTGTTCTTAATAAAGGCCTTTTAAGGAAAATATAATTATTAAACTTGAAATTACTTAGAAAAATAAGATTATTACTTAGAAAAATTAATAAAATTAAAGAAAAGGTTTTTCTTTCTTAAGAATTCTATTTCTTGTTTTTAAATGAAAACTTGAATATAAAACTTCTCTCTTCTAAACTTATTAAAAGACTTGGACTTTTCTAAGAAAATTATATTATAAACTAAAAATAGTTTATAAAAAGGCATTCTTCTTTTTCTAATATTAGTGGTATTCCTAAAGTTGGTTTGTAATTCTTCTAAAATAACGGATTATATTAAAAGGCTTTATTTTGCGTTTCTAAAATTCTAACAGGGGTACGAGGTGAAGACGAGTTTCCCTTTGTCTTATGGATTCAAAACAAAAGTGTTTTACCCTTGAAAAAATATCAAAACAAGAATACTAAAGGATTTTGCTAATAACATCATAATACTAAAACAATGACACTAAACATTCACAAGAATAATACTAGTCCACTAAGTCATTAATACCATTCATCTAAAACAATAATATTTCAACATTCAACCACTATTACTAAAACACTAAACTAAAAAATCCAATCTCATGGTTTGTGAAGGAAATAAAAATAAAGAAAAACAACTATCCAAAATCCTACTTCTAAAGAGTGATACAAGAGGACAATTCAAAAATACTAAATAAGTTAACAATTAACACTAATTATCTAACTAAAACTAACAGTAAGTTTTTCTCCTTTCTTGTCCCAAGCTTCTAACAAATTAACAACCTAACCCAAAATCTACCCAAGAAGAAAAACGAAGGTAGAAACCTTATGAGCTTCGGTTCGAGATGTTAAACGAGCGGCCTAACGGCGTCGTTTTGAAACTCGGAATTCGTTCGAAAAGTTTGGGCAGCCTAACGGCGTCGTTCGGGGATTCGGAAAACGAATTTGGACAGCCTAACGGCGTTGGTTGGAAATTCCAGAAATTCGGCAATAGCAACCGGTTCAACGGCGTCAAATTGAACGGAAAATTAACGAAAATAAGGTTTCGATTAGAAATTGGAATAAACCGGTGTTCGAAAACGAATTTAAATGGAATGAAATTCGAACAATAGAGGAGAGAATTCAACTCACTGGAGATTGAGGAAGAGGCGGCGACGGCGGAGCTAGCTTCGGTCTCGTCGGAGCGGTGGCGTTGGGCTTCGAGGCGGCGGCCTGGGCTTCGAAGAGAGAGAGAGCGAGAGCGATGGGAGAGAGGTGGGCGGCTGGAGCGGCGACGGCGGCGTGCGGGGGAGGCGTCGCGGCGATGGGAGGCGGAGCTCGGCGGCGGCACGGCGGCCTGCTTCGCGAGCGGGAGGCGTCGCGGCGGCGCGGTGGCCTGGGACCTGGGCGGCGACGGCGAGAGGTGGGCGGCCTGGGGCCGTGGCTGGACGGAGCTGAGCACGGCGGTGTGAAGCTTCGTCGGAGGAGGAAGGAGGCGGAGGAAGGAACCGAAAGAGGAGGAAAATTTTGAGAGAGAAATGGGTATGTGCGTGAATGAAGAAATGAGGAGAGAGAGAGACATTTCTTCTTTTTATACTCCTTTTTTTCCAACCTTATCTATTCCATTTAATCTTATCCAAAATTTGGTATTTTCCTTCCCAACTGATACGGTTTAGGGGTCGTTTGGTTCACGAGTGTAACCCCGATTCAGAAATTAATACAGTTTTAAAACTCATTTAATATTTTATTGTATTTTGATTTTTCTCAATAAATTAAACGGATTGAAATCCTTAATTTAATTTGAATAATTAATTTCTCGTAGTCCTTTATTCGTTTGAAAGAATTCGATTTCTTTCTTCGAATTTAGGAATTTATAAAAAGGGTATGTATATTTAAATACACAAATAACACAAAAAAAAATTAAAATTAAAAGAAACAAAGGAAAGAAAATAAAATAAGGCTTCTAATTAAGAAAAGGGTACAGAACGGGACGGGGTATTACAGGGTCTGATCCGGTTGGGTCAATTTTTTGCGACCGCTTGAAGGCGGTCGCTAATAATTTTTATAAATAAAAATAATGGTTTAATTTGAAATTTGTAATTAGCGACCAACTGTAGGCGGTCGCTAATTAACAAACCATTAGGACACTTGCAATTATTGTTCGTTTTTATGCATTTAATTGTATATAAGTTTAAATTGACTCTTTTTTTTTTTTTTAAATTAATCAAATTAATTCTTTTTTGTTTTTAATTCATTTATATGTATATATTTACTAACTTTTCTTATTAATTTTGTAAATTTAATATTTTAGACTAATATAAATTATTAATTTTTTTGTTTTTCATGCATTTAATTGTATATAAGTTCAAATTGACTCCAATTTTTTTTTTAATTCATCAAATTAATTCTTTTTTATTTCTAATTCATTTATATGTATGTATTTACTAAATTTTTTTTTTAGTTTGTAAATTTAATATTTTAGACTAATATAAATTATTAATTTTTTCGTTTTTCATGCATTTAATTGTATATAAGTTCAAATTGACTCCCGTTTTTTTTAAATTCATCAAATTAATTTTTTTTTTTAATTTTGTAAATTTAATATTTTAGACTAATATAAATTATTGATTTTTTGGTTTTTTCATGCATTTAATTGTATATAAGTACAAATTGACTCCCGTTTTTTTTTAATTTATCAAATTAATTCTTTTTTGTTTCTAATTCATTTATATGTATATATTTACTAACTTTTTTTTTATTTTGTAAATTTAATATTATAGACTAATATAAGTTATTAATTTTTTTTTTGTTTTTCATGCATTTAATTGTATATAAGTTCAAATTGACTCCCGTTTTTTTTTTTAAATTCATCAAATTAATTCCTTTTTGTTTCTAATTCATTTATATGTATATATTTACTAACTTTTTTTTTAATTTTGTACTTTAATATTTTAGACTAATATAAATTATTAATTTTTTCGTTTTTCATGCATTTAAATTGTATATAAGTTCAAAATTGACTCTCGTTGTTTCTAAAATTCATCAAATTAATTTATTTTTGTTTCTAATTCATATATATGTATATATGTTTACTAACTTTTTTTACTAATTTTATAAATTTTCATACATTATATGCAAACCTTGATTCATACATACTCCCTCCGTCCATGAGTAAACTTCCCACTTTCCTTTTCGGGCCGTCCACGAGTAAGTTTCTCATTCCATAAATGGAAATAACAACACTCTATTATATATAAACTTTAACCTTCAAACTCACACAATATTACCAAAAAGCCACTCATTCGCTTTACTTTTCAACACTATTCATTACTTTATCCCAAAAGTCAACATGTGGCCCACCATATATTAATAAACAAATACACTTTCTTAAACCATTCAACAAAAAGAAGTGGGAAACTTACTCGTGGACGGAGGGAGTATTATTTATTAAAGCATAATAAAAATATAAATTAACTAAATTCACTGAAATATTGTGTAAAAATATAAATAAACATAAATTAAATAAAATTCACAAAAAACACAAATTAAGAGGGGCGTATTGGTTATAGAGTCTGTAGGATTTTTTTAGACTGTTAAAGTCTGGGGGTATTCAATATAGATTTTCAAAAGTCTTTAAAAATCCTGAGGTATTCAATACGGATTTTAAAAAGTCTTAAAAAATCTTTAGGTATTCAATAGTCTATAGATTTTAATACTCCACGGATTTTCTTAGATTTTCCTTCCAAAATATGAATAGATTTCACTCTCCAAAATCTCTTCTAATAATAAGAGATTTCTACGGATTTTAAAAAGACTTAAAAAAATCTTTAGGTATTCAAAAGTTTATGGACTTTCTTTGATTATCTTCCATTGGGATGTCAACGGGACGGGACGGGGGTCATTCCCCATATCCGTCCCTGCAAAATAAATGGGAAAAAATTTCTCCCCATTCCCGCCTCGCTGGGTATCCTCGTCTCGCCGGAGATCCCCGTCTCACGGGAATTCCCCGTTCCCCGCCTAATTATTTTTTATCTCATTTTTAAAATATAAAAAAATATTTAAATTAAAAAATTTAATCATACACAACAATTACTTTAAGTTGGTGTTAAAAAAACTAATTTAAACAATTTGAAGAACCTCTAATTCTAATATTTTTAATTAACATATATACTAAAGTGAAAATAATATAATTTGAAACTAATAACATAATATTAAATAAAAAATGTAATTTTTAATAAATAGTTAATTGAGTAGGAAACTATGATATATTAATTTGTAATTTATTTTAACATTAAAATTATATATAAATATATTAATTATATAAAAAATAATGCAGCTCCCCACGGGGAACGAGACGTGGATCCCCCGGGCTGAGAATACTATCCCGGTTCCCGCCTACGGGGCCAAAAAATTCTTCGTCCCTATTTGCTTTGGGGATTACCCACCCCATTGTCAAGTCAACTCTTAAAAAAATATAAATAAATTTTATTCTCCAAAATCTTTTCTAACAACCTGAGACTTCTAATGAGGGCGAGGTATAACAGTGATGGAAACGAAGATGAAATAATAATGCTTTTTTTTTCTAAATAAATTGGATAACTTTTTTTATATATATAAAGGTGTCCCATATATATTTTGCATCAATGATTCCAGCGCCGGGGTCTATGAAAATCCATGTAAATCATAAAAAAAATGTATTCCACAATCCTGTAAAATCTATGAAAATCCAAGTAAATCAATAAAAAACGTTAGTCAAACTCTGCATGGAGTCTATAGATTTTCTAAATCAACAGACTTTTTAAAATCCAATAGAATCCCAATTGAATACACCCCTCTAAATAAATTGTTTAGCATTCCCCCCTTTCTCTATTCTCTCTCTCTCTCTTCATCTTCTTCTGAATGGATCACTATTCCAGTGATCCACCAGACCATCCCAGATCAAACGTCCGTCTGGTGCTCGCCCCAACTCCACCCGGTGTCCACGCTTCCACCGCTTCTTCAAGTCGTAGATAAAGTTTTTGTATTGCTCTTGCATTTTCGCGTATGACAATTCGTACATAACACTATCGTGGACAGGATCTCATACGCACCGCCTCTACAATTAAATTTAAAATAGAATATTAACAAATAAATAAAAAAATTAAAATCATAATAAATAAATTTTTTATACCTTGAACTCATCAAAGTACTCCATCCTCTTTCGCTCAGGCACTAGGGTCCACGAGTAGACACCAAACTCAAACGGGATCATCTTAATGACCTCTGAGACGCAAGCGCTAGTCTCATGGGCTGGAAGCAGCCTGTGACAACAAATTAAAAATTCAAGTTAATATTAATATAATTAAAAGTATTTATAATTCATTAAAAAAATATTTACTTGTTGTCGACCGGGACAACAGTGAGACGGTTATCTTGAGGGTTCATCTGTAATAATTATAAATTCAACAGATCATATCTGTTATATATATGTTATATATCATGTTATATACGTAGGTATGAATTAATTTAGTTGGTTGATATACATACGTAGGTATGAATTAATTTAGTTGATTGGTATATATACGTATGTATGAATTAATTTAGTTGATTGGTATATATACGTAGGTATGGATTAATTTAGTTGATTGGTATATATACGTAGATATGAATTAATTTAGTTGATTGATATTGTTGTAAAATAAAGAGCGCAAACAGGAACACCGATTTATTTACCCAGTTCGTCAATAATGACTACGTCTGGGGGCATACCAAGTCAGGAGTTTTCACTATGTTTCTGTGTGTATACAATACTGATTACAGGGATATATTTATAATATCAAAACCCTAATCAAAACCCTAAAGCCTATTTAGGTTACTTGGCCCATAAGTAATATCCACATCAAATATTCCGGATTTGGTATATTACATGCTAATGAATCTAAAGCATGCCTGAAGCGTGGAAGACCTCAGTAATAAAATCCAACCCCCTGAAGAGTTATAGATCTGGTCTTAAAATCCAATTTAGATTCATACATCTTATAGCATGAGCGATTAGTCCATCTAAAATAATAATGTGATATGTGGGATTTTGTCTAAGTTCATTGACTACAACATGTTAAACCCTTTCGTAAATATATTTATATGGCATGTACAATGGGTGAATTTTGAGTACGGCTAAATTGTACTAAAGTTGGAATTAAATCTCCTATTTTTAGAATGGTTTCATTGAGATTTTTGTGGACTGATTATCCTAGTATGGGGACCATTTTGGGTCATAATCAATGCTTTCACACGGTGGACTTATGTATGCTCGTTATCCACCTGCAATGACGTTGTTGTCAAGCCTATTGCAAAACTATTGAGCTTAGTTTTCATTTTTCAAATTATCAAATTAAATCCATTCAAATGGATAATGCCAGTGAGCTCACATTGACTGCATTCAATGTTTATTATATGGCATTGGGAAATTAAAGTGAAGCATTAAGTCTCTTACGTCCACACCATAATGTCTAGCCGGGTCTCTAATTTGATGCATCGCTAGACCGTTACTGCAAAAATTCCAACTTAGCTACATGTTAGGGGCATGAAATTTACATGTAACTACTCAGATTTAAATCCGACCCACTGCATATCATTAATACTCCCCTCTACGACTAGTGCGCAGAAAATGATACAACATTTCCCACCTGCGAATATTCTATCGTGTAGAACGCGTACCATCACAACACGTCAACAACCATGTTGGCTGACTGCATAATTGATGAAAAGTCTATTCTAGGCATTAGGGGGAGATTAAAATCCAAAAATTAAATGAATGCCGAGAAGTTTCCCCGAAGGAAACAGATCGAGATATTTTCCATGAAGGAAAAAAATAAAAAATTTCCCTGAAGGAAAAAGTGTTAGTGTTAGTGTCCTAGAGACAATCCATCGAAAGTACATAATACTAAGATAATATTCAGATTTGGTTTAATATTATTATTGGTTTAATATTATTATTGGTTTAATATTAAATGTATGGCGTTACACTTATCTGAATATGATGTTTGATTGTTTGCATATATTCTTATTTGTGTTCCCATGAATCACTACTGTCATTGAGTGAGTGAGAACTCAGATGACTCAAGTATGATTCTCAAATAGCCCCGATCAAGGATCATCAAGAATGAGATATTGATGATGCAATTGAGATTGGTGTGCGATCTGCATCATACTCTTAGAGAGTGTAGTAAGATCTCACTTACTACGAGATACCGGGTATGTCATGATGGATGCACAAATACCTTAGAGGGTATTGGTATACCCATCCGAGAAACTGTTTGATGTAATTCTACATAATGTGTCTACGGGTGTCTCGGTTAGTGGGAGCGATGTGATACTCCTCTGACTTGAGGTCAATACGCACGACATGTGTGGAGTGGTGAACTTTGACCATGACCGACGCTTGCACCCTTCCACGGGTAGATATGGCATGGATTGGGTTCATCACGAAATGCATGTGTGTGGTAGTTGAGCCAAGAATATGATTCATTCCTCAATGTGGATTTAGAGAGAATACTCGTCTTCTCATCATAATTGGATCTAAGTCGTCGGCCGACGCGCATCAACTTAGACTTTGTGGCTAAGTGTGATATACTTGATCAATTAGTGATTTGAGATAATATGATTAAGTTATTTGAATAGACACTTCATCATGTTCAAGACTTAATCGGGTATTTGTGAATGAAAGGAAGATATCACAATAGCCCACAATATTACAGGTAGTTGCAGATTTTCTCGCAACGTACCTCGTATATTGAGAATGTCTGATTTATTGTCTAGGGTTCAATTAAGACCGTTAGTTTGACTAATCGCTCGATATATGAGGGCCTATGAGTCACACAACAAGTAATGACAATTTACCAATTATAGTTGGTTGATTAAATATTGTATTGGATATAATATTTAATTTATGGAGAATATAATAATTATTATATTTAGAATTAATTATTATTATTATTTAGTTAAATTGGATTTAATTAAATATGAAATTTCAATAATAATATTTGGAATATTATTATACAAGAATAATAGATATGGTAAATATATTATTCGTAGGAACATATCTAAGAAAATATAATCCGTAGAGATTATATTACGGGCTAGGCCCGATATCTTGCTTAGGAATTAAGCCAAGTTAATCCCTATAAATATGTGTCTTATGGGAATTCTGAATACACACAAGAAATATAATTTCTCCATAAAATCTCTAGTCTGAATTTTCCTAACAAATTCGTCTCGAGATTCAACGCTGTCATATCGGTGCGAGTTGGTAGAAAGCCGTTACGTGGATACCATAGTTGAGGATTCCGCGTACAAATCGTTGTAAGGATTTATATGTTATTATTTATCCTTTTTGCTTTTATGTTATACAACCATATTTAAGATTCGTTGTTGGTGAATCGTGTTCTTTCGCTGCGCCGAACATGGTATTCGTGCCTCAAAAACCCAACAGTAGTATCAGAGCTTCAGACTCGGTTGTATATATAATTTTGTGTATTAATTTGTAGATAAATATTGTGCGTAATTTTATTTTATTTTGCCCAAATTATGCATACATGTTATTCGATTTAATTTGCAAAATTTAATTTTGCTTTAGTTGAATTGAATAACACGTACATTAATTTGTTAAGTTTGTTTTTGAATTGAACTTGGACAAGTAAACTTCTATTTTATTAATCATACTATGTAAAAGGTACCTGCTCCGTCCACGAGTAAGTTTCTCACTTCTTTTTGTTGAATGATTTAAGAAAGTCTATTTGTTTATTAATATATGGTGGGCCACATGTTGACTTTTGGGATAAAGTAATGAACAGTGTTGAAAAGTAAAGTGAATGAGTGACATTTTTTGTAATACTGTGTGAGTTTAAAAGTTAAAGTTTATATATAATAGTGTGTTGTTATTTCCATTTATGGAATGAGAAACTTACTCATGAACGGCCCGAAAAGGAAAGTGAGAAGTTTACTCATAGCCGTAATATTTGACAAGAACAAAGTTTGATTAAAAAAAAAAGGGGGTAAAAAAGGGAACTAGGTTCCGTTTCTTTATTGCCTAGAATAATAGGAACTGGGTTCCTAACCCATCTTTTCGATTCACGACTAAAAAAAAAAAAAAGTATAAAGAAAACTTGGTTTCCTATTTTGTTTAGAACGGAAACGCAGAATTTGTTTTCTGCTTCTATGTGGAAGATTCAAGTCTCTATTACCAGAATTCAAGTCTTGAGATCTTTCCTCTTCGCCGTGAGTGATGAAAACGCTTGAGATCTTTCCTCTTCGCCGTGAGTGATGGAGATTCAAGTCTCTATTACCAGAATTCAAATCTCGTTGGGCGAGCGACAAGGCGAATTGACGTCGATCCTGTGATTGAGATGAGACGTCCCCCGCTTGTGCCGGCGATGGAGGCTGGTTTTCGAACCAGTCGGCGGCGGCGATCTGTTAATTGCCCTTGACGGCAGAGATCGCGCGCTGGGCGTGCGTGAGGAAAGCCGACCTCTTCGTCGCCGGCGGCTTGAGTGGCGGTGGGCATCCTTCAGGGTGAATTACGCGATGGATGCTGTTTTTTTTTTTTCATAATTGGGGCGGCGAATTTGATTTGCTGCTGCAATTGCAGCGTGAAAGAGATGGGGTCCTAAGTTGAGAATTAGATTCTCTCCAGGCCCTTCTATGCAATAATGTAACTAATTGCTAAAAAGCCCCTAGAATATTATTTTAAAATTCAGAATTTATATTTTTTAGATTTTAATTTTTAAGGCCATGTTTGGCAAAATTTAATTTATTAAAATTTGAAAATTGGCCAAGGATTGTTTGTTTAATTAAATTCTAAAATTTTGGAAATTACTTTTAGGGGCTGTTTGGTTGGACCAAATTTTGATAATCTGATATTTTGGGCAAAATAATTTTGAAAATGACTTTAGAAATTGATCAAAAGCTTGGAGCTTGTTGATAATTCTAATTTTAGCAATATTTTACCTACAAAAAATTAATTGTTAAACACGTTTATTTGATTTACGTGTTATTAAATATTTTGCATGTTTATTTGATTTATATGCTAAATATTTAATAAATGCTTTATTTATGCAAATTTAAATTTTGAAATAAAACATGAGAACTTGATTAGTTGTTCCCCACTTGTATAACTGCTTATGTGATTCGATATTATATTATTAGTTATATAGCCCGCATTAAATTGTTTGGGTAGACGACACCTAATATTTGTCGGACCGTATTATATGTTTTGGGTAGACGATGCCCAAATAAATGTTAGTCCGCATAAAATCATGTTTGGGTAGGCGGCGCCCTATAATTGCTCAAATGTGATATACATTAACATGTCGGATCTCGATTAAGCAATTAATACCCCGCCTTTAAAATGTTCCTCACTAAAATATGGTTTTTCATTAGATTGAAAGATGTCTTCCATTAAAATTAAAAGTAAATCGGAGATTTCGTTCCAATGAGTATTTAAGGCCCTAGTCTTTTGCTCGGATCTACATCTAACGGGACTTTTATAGGGACACGTTTTGTCGCCGCTTAATGGTTGTAAACCAACTTAATTCTATTTCACCAGCCCTAGCAGGGAAACGAGAATTAGGTGACATCCGATTGAACTAGGCGACATCCGATTGAACTAGGTTCAATCAACTAGGAATTGCGTGAGACAATTGGTTTAGAGACCTACCAGTTCTGTTGTTGCAATGTTCAGCCCTAGCAGTAATTGTAATAGTAGGAATGTGGATCCTAATCCATTACAATTTATATTAGATATAAATTCGTACTCTTCCAATGAGGTCGTTGAGTATGTGAAAATAATGGAGACAAAATAAATTAAAAGGTCATGTTTATTTTGATTGCTGAATATTGATCATAGGAATTATGTGTTTAATTCCCGTTTTAGTTTATTTCTCTATAATTGTTGAAATGAATAATTTGTCATTGAGAAAAGTTCTGGAAACGAACAAATTGGCTGGGCCAAATTTTCTGGACTAGCACTAAAATGTGTGTTTGGTGTTAAGGCAAGAAGAGATTGAGTACGTGTTAGACACGATAATCCCTTTACCCCTGAGGCTGGTTCAGTTGAGGCTGCAGCGTTTGACTTTACAGCTCAAAAGAAGCATTAAGATGATGCTTCCCAGACTCTATATTATGATTGCTCGGCATGACTCCCAAATTACAAGGGAACATGAGAAAATGGATACCTTCGACAAGCTTAAGCGTCTGAAGGATCTCTTTGATTCTAGATCTCGTTTGAGATTTATGAAGTGATGAGAGATCTGTTTAGATGTCGATTAGCGAAAGGAGGGAAGATTTCACCTCATGTGCTATTCTCAAGTCGCTCCCCGATTCATATTCTAGTTTCGCAGTAAATTTAATATGAAGAATACAGAAGCGACGATGCCAGAGCCTCATAACATGCTTAAGACTTTTGAGTCTTCCACTGCTAAGGAAAAACCCGTGCTCATGGTGAGTGCTTCTACTTCTTCTGACCCGAAAGGCGAGAAGAAGCGAAGGAGTAAGGCTAAGAGGGCTACAAGCCCAACTTCCTGAAGGCAAAAGGTGGAGTTCAAAAGAAAGAGCGGGTTAATAAGGATGTATGCCCCACTGCAATTGAAAGAGGTATTGGAAGCAGGACTATAAGGTTCTAGCAACCGAGAAGAAAACATAAGGTGTTTTAGCTGCTAGAACAAGTATGGTTGTTGTTAAGATAAAAATGTTCACTAATAGTTCAAACTGATAGGCATTTGTTGAGTTATGGACATGATGTTCTTAATATACAAAGTAGAGAAACAACTTCGTAAGAGTATCAAGACTCTTCGATTGGATCAAAGAGGTGAGTACCTTAGCCATGAATACATGGATTACTTGAAGCTTCATGGAATCCAGTCACAATGGACTCCTCCCGGAACACCTCAGGTGGACGGTGTGTCCGAAAGGAGAAACCGAACCCTGTTAGACATGGTAAGGTCCATGATGAGTTTTTTCCTCTCTTCCAACATTCTTATGGGGATACACATTACAAACCTCAATCTACATTCTGAATAGGATTCCGTTCAAATTTGAGCAGACTCCATACGAGCTATGGAACAGCAAGATGTCACCTTTTCTACACGTTATAACGTGGGGTTGCCCCGAAGTTGTGAAGAAAATGCTAACTGATAAGTTGGAATCCGAAGGTGAAAATAGTTATTTTGTGGAATATCCTAAGGAGACAAGAGGATATCACTTCTATCTACCGGAGAAACAAACAGTGATTGTTTCTAGGCAAGCTAAGTTCCTAGAAGACGAGTATGTCTTTAAGAAACAAAGCCATAACTAGATAGAACTTGAAGAGATTCAAGAACCACGAATTAACATAGAGACTGATGATTTGTCAAGACAACATGACAAAGAATCAGTGGGAGCATTCAGCGACTCTCATGGTGGAAGTTTATCACTAGGTGATCCTCTTTCAGCCAGTGGGAGCGTAATTGGAGTTGCATTGCCTTCGCAACAACCTCCAAGTGGGCTGAATGAGAATAACATAGTTCAAACTCCCGCCCAAGAGGCATATGAAAGTGTCGCTCTTGAGGACTCTCCGGTCAACGATGAAGTCACTGCACCACAAAATTTTCACAATCAGAATGTACAGCCTGCACAACCACAACTCCGTAAGTTGACTAGGAATCATAATCCACCCACTAGGCATTATGGGATCCTCGTGGAGGAACATGGTGACGTGGAGGTTCCGGATAAAGACGAACCTAGACCTTATACTGAAGCAACATTAGATGTTGACTCAGAGAAGTGACATGAAGCCATGAAATCCGAGATGGACTTGAAGTGCACCAATTAAGTCTAGGACTTAATTAAGTTGCCAAAAGAGGTTAGACCCATAGGTTGCCAGTGAGTCTTCAGGCGTAAGACCGATGCAAATGACAAAGTACAAACCTATAAAGATTGGTTGGTGGCGAAAGGTTATAGTCGACACAAGGTATTGACTATAATGAGACTTTCTCGCCAGTTGCTAAAATCAAGTCCATTCGAATTTTACTTGCGATAGCAGCACACCACGTTTATGAGTTTTGGTAGATGGACGTCAAAACAACTTTCCTCAATGGTAACATTGATAAGGAAGTGTTTGTGACTCAACCAGAGGGTTTTATATCTAAGCCAAAATCTAATCTTGTGTGCAAGCTTAAACGATCCATCTATGGATTGAAGCAAGCTTCTAGGAGTTGGAATATCAAATTTGATGAAGCTGTCAAATCCTTTTGACCTCATCTGAAATTTGGAAGATCCTTGGGTTTATCGTAAACGCAGCGGGAAGAGTGTTGTCTTTATAGTCGTATATGTCAATGGCATATTGATTATAGGAAATAACATCCCGCCAATGCAGTCCATAAAAGATGGGTTATCAAAGACCTTCATGATGAAGGATCTTGGTGAAACATGCTACATCTTAGGGATCAAGATCCATAGGGATAGATCCAAGAAGATGGTAGGGCTGTCACAATCCACCTACGTAGATAAGGTGTTGAAGCGTTTTGTGATAGAGAACTCTAAGAGAGGGTCTCTACCAGCTAATCATGTGATATGGCTGTCGAAGAAGGATTATCCTTCTAGCGAAGCTGATATCGAGCACATGAAGGACGTTCCATATGCATCTGCAGTTGGGTTCCATCATGTACGCCATGACTTGCACGAGGCCAGATGTGGCCTACACTGTCAACATCATTGGTACATACCAGCAGAATCCAGGTGAATCTCACCGGATTGCTGTCAAGAATGTTATGAAGTACCTCAGACGTACTAAAGAACATGTTCTTGTCTACGGAAGGCAGTTAGAGCTAGTCATTACGGGCTATGCTGATGCGAGTTTCCAGTTAGACTGTGAAGATTACAAATCACAGTTAAATTATATTTACAATCTCAATGATGAGGCAGTGAGTTGGAATAGTTCCAAGCAAGATCTCACCGTAGATTCAACAACCGATGCTAAGTACATTGCTGTATCAGAAGTCTTTGAGGCTGTCTAGATTTTAAGGTTCTTGAAGAGAACTAGGGGTAGTTCCGAGTGCCAGTTGTCAAATAGAATTATATTGTGACAACATTGATGCGATTGCATGAGCAAAGGAACCGAGATCTGATAACAGAAATAAGCATGTACGAAGGCGTTATCATTTGATCCGAAAGATCATATCGATAGGAGAAATGGAATTAAAACATTTCCCATAAAGGATAATCTTGCAAATCCTTTTCACTGTTCATGTACACACTAGACATTTGATGGTCTAGGGGTTAGACATGTATGTGATTGGCTCTAGTCCAAGTGGGAGATTGTTAGTGTTAGTGTCCTAGAGACAATCCATCGAAAGGACATAATACTAAGATAATATTCAGATTTGGTTTAATATTATTATTGGTTTAATATTAAATGTATGGCGTTACACTTATCTGAATATGATGTTTGATTGTTTGCATATATTCTTATTTGTGTTCCCATGAATCACTACTGTCATTGAGTGAGTGAGAACTCAGATGACTCAAGTATGATTCTCAAATAGCCCCGATCAATGATCATCAAGAATGGGATATTGATGATGCAATTGAGATTGGTGTGCGATCTGCATCATACTCTTAGAGAGTGTAGTAAGATCTCACTTACTACGAGATACCGGGTATCTCATGATGGATGCACAAATACCTTAGAGGGTATTGGTATACCCATCTGAGAAACCGTTTGATGTAATTCTACATAATGTGTCTATGGGTGTCTCGGTTAGTGGGAGCGATGTGATACTCCTCTGACTTGAGGTCAATACGCACGACATGTGTGGAGTGGTGAACTTTGACCATGACCGACGCTTGCACCCTTCCACGGGTAGATATGTCATGGATTGGGTTCATCACGAAATGCATGTGCGTGGTAGTTGACCCAAGAATAGGATTCATTCCTCAATGTTGATTTAGAGAGAATACTCGTCTTCTCATCATAATTGGATCTAAGTCGTCGGCCGACGCGCATCAACTTAGACTTTGTGGCTAAGTGTGATATACTTGATCAATTAGTGATTTGAGATAATATGATTAAGTTATTTGAATAGACACTTCATCATGTTCAAGACTTAATCGAGTATTCGTGAATGAAAGGAAGATATCACAATAGCCCACAATATTACAGGTAGTTGCAGATTTCCTCGCAACGTACCTCGTATATTGAGAATGTCTGATTTATTGTCTAGGGTTCAGTTAAGACCGTTAGTTTGACTAATCGCTCGATATACGAGGGCCTATGGGTCACACAACAAGTAATGACAATTTACCAATTATAGTTGGTTGATTAAATATTGTATTGGATATAATATTTAATTTATGGAGAATATAATAATAATTATATTTAGAATTAATTATTATTATTATTATTTAGTTAAATTGGATTTAATTAAATATGAAATCCCAATAATAATATTTGGAATATTATTATACAAGAATAATAGATATGGTAAAGATATTATTCGTAGGAACATATCTAAAGAAATATAATCTGTAGAGATTATATTACGGGCTAGGCCCGATATCTTGCTTAGGAATTAAGCCAAGTTAATCCCTATAAATATGTGTCTTATGAGAATTCTGAATACACACAAAAAATATAATTTCTCCATAAAATCTCTAGTCTGAATTTTCCTAGCAAATTCGTCTCGAGATTCATCGCTGGCATATCGGTGCGAGTTGGTAGAAAACCGTTACGTGGATACCATAGTTGAGGATTCCGCGTACAAATCGCTGTAAGAATTTATATGTTATTATTTATCCTTTTTGCTTTTATGTTATACAACCATGTTTAAGATTCGTTGTTGGTGTCTTCGGTATTTAGACTCATGCACTAGTTAAACTGAACTTGAAGTTCAAAAGATAAGTTACTTGCAATATATAGCAAGTAACCTGCTAGATACATTTACTGAACATAAAGGTGTAGAGGTCCCAATGAAAACGAGTATACATACCCCAAATGCCAGAAGCGTAAAATACATATAAAAGAAACATACACACCTAGAATGAAAGCTAGCAAAACTGGGCAGTCAAACTTGAAATCTCCAGAAGAGATACGTCCAGAAGACTTGAAATCTCCAGAAGAGATTCGTCCTGAAGACGAAAAATCCTAGTAACAAAGCACATGCACAAAATGATCTAATACTAGGATTGCGGAACGACCAGATCAAATACTTAAGGGAAATGATGTGAATCTGGTTAATATAAGATCAATAAATAAATACCGGAGAAACAATATAAATTCGTTGTCGACAACATATCTGTGTCCACAATTGCTCTATCTAAAATCTAGATCCAGTACCTAAATTGGGTGCCCGAAGCAGTTTAATTTGGGTGCAATAAGGAAGAAACAAAAGTGTGACAGAGCTAAACTTGCTAAAAATAAGGTTTGTTTCTATCGTACGTACACTCGAAGAGTTATCCCTGTAGGATAATGAGTGTTTATACGAAAACCAAATAAAGTGGTGAGCGAGATTAATAACTTTAGGGTTTTTACAGAAACTCATGGTTTTCATAGAGACCCATGAGTGTTTGTGATCAAACATATTCTCCTGGTATGAACTAACAAAGTTCCGGTAATCACTGACAGATAAAAATAAAATGCAGTTAATGGACCTTGTGAACCGCATATTTTATATGGTTATTACATGTCAATATTTATATCCCTGATGGATTTAAGATTCTCCAGAAGAGAAATGATGAAAACCGCAGTATGTATAGTACAAAACTGTGAAGGTCATTACATGATCTAAAACAGTCAGATCAAATATGGTATGATCGACTTAGTGAATTCCTCCCGAAGAAGGAATATACAAACAATGAAGCTTTTCCTTGCGTATTTATAAAATCGCAAAGTGGTTCTTGCATCGTCTCCGTCTATATTGACGGCCTAAATATAATCGAAACATGCAAAGAGATTGAAGAAGCCAGTTCAATCTTGAAAGCTGAATTCGAAATGAAAATTTTGGATAAAAACAAGTATAGTCTCGACCTGCTGATTCGAGATTTTCCCTGAAGGAAAAATGAATTCAAGTACTTCCCTAAAGAAAAAATAAATTTAAGTATTTTCCTGAAGGAAAATTAATTCGAGCATTTCCCCGAAGGAAAAATAAAAGCATTTCCTTGAAGGAAAATTAAATTTAAATATTTCTCGGAAGGAAAATTAATTCGAGCATCTCTCTAAAGGATACATTGGAATAGTGTTAAACACATTCTATGATATCTCAGACTGGTTATATTATTCTTTATGATGATATTGTGATCTCATGAAGATTTACTAAACAATACATTCCCCACTGTAATCGATGAAGATGACATAATTTGTGTTGCACAAATGAACAATGGGTACGTTAAGAGGAACTTAACGAAACATATTTCCCCGAAATTCTTCTTCCCATACGAACTCCAGAAGAGTGACGAAATTACCATACAACATGTACGATCTAGTGACAATCCAGCAGATCTGTTCATTAGGTCTCTGCCTATCTCTACTTTTGAAAAGTATGTTTATGATATTTAGATGTGAAGACGTAGAAAGTTGTTGTCTTCAGGGGGAGTAACAACATCAAAATAATCCTGAAGATTGGATCCGTAAGATCAATAGTTATACTCTTTTCCCAGTCTAATATTTTATTCTGGCAACCTAGTCTATGTAGTTTTTGACGTGACATGGACGTTATGTCTTAATGTTCAAAGGGAGTGTTATAAATCTAGAAGATTTAATATACCAAATCCGGAAGATTTGATGTGAACATTACTTATGGACCAAGTAACCTAAATAGACTTTAGGGTTTTGATATTATAAATATAACCCTGTAATCAGTATTGTATACACACAGAAACAAAGTAAAAACTCCTGGCTTGGTACGCTCTCAGACGTAGTCATTATTGACGAACTGGGTAAACAAATCGGTATTCCTGTTTGCTCTCTTTATTTTACAACAATATCAATCAACTAAATTAATTCATACCTACGTATATATACCAATCAACTAAATTAATTCATACCTACGTATATAAACCAATCAACTAGATTAATTCATACCTACATATATATATCAATCAACTAAATTAATTCATACCTACGTGTGTGTGTGTGTATATATATATATATATATATATATCAATCAACTAAATTAATTCATACCTACGTATATATACCAATCAACTAAATTAATTCATATCTACGTATATATATCAATCAACCAATTAAATTCATACCTACGTGTGTGTGTGTATATATATATATATGTATATATATATATCAATCAACTAATTAAATTCATACCTACGTATATATACTGATTCAACTCAATTAATTCATACCTACATAAATATACTACTATTCAACTAAATTTCATACAAATCAACTAACATATTTATATATATATATATATATATATATAATTTCATGTAAACATATATAATTCAACTAAACATCAACTAACATAAATCCAACAACCACATAAAGATATAATTTTTCAACAATATTAATATATAATCTCATAAAAAAACATACATATATATATAACTATCCTACAAACATATATAATTGTCTCGCCATTATAATTCATAAAATATAATTTAAAAATAATTTAAACAGTTAAAATTTTAATTGCGTAGACGGGGATGCAACTAGTGTTTTGATCGGGATGAAATCCTCAACGGACGCGGCGACAACGACGGTGGCGACGGCGAATTAAAGTTTTATGCGTATATAATATGGCTTACATAGTCGATATATAAAGGTTTTAAAAAAAAATTGGCGGTCGCTATTGACCGATTCTATCGGTCCATTTGACCAATTTAGGATTAGCTACCGCCTTTTGACGGTCGCTAAATTGTCCGCATTAATGACCCTCAACTGTTACCAAGACTAGTCAGAACTTACCGAATTGTAAATTTAAAATCAGCGACTGCCTCGGCGGTCGCAAATCTGACGGTTGAAATTATTGGTCCTCTTTGACCGACCTTTGGGTTTAGCGACCGCTTCGACGGTCGCTAAATATTTTCAATTAGAGACCGACCTAGCAAGGTGGTCGCTAATTGTTCGTATTATATACCGATTTTTAGTGGCGGTCACAAATTTTATTACTTTGAGACTACTAGTTTCTTTCGGTCGTTGATCGGTCAGTAATACATGATTTGAGACCAATATTTTGACGATCGCAAAAACGTAATTTTTTTGTAGTGTATATCTCACAATTATGGTCAAAAAGTCATTTGATAATAATTTAACTACAATATTATTAGTATATATAACTGCATAAATCAATGGTTCAATGTGTAACAAATAATAAATATAACTAAAATTAATAATAACTAAATGAAAAAAAAAATACAATAAGTTAATAATATAATATCAACTTCCAAATGCAAATTGTTCAATTAGACAACTACACACATGTTTTAAATCAAATTAAATGGAATTTCCTACATGATGCTGTTATACGACAAAATATATATATATATATATATATATATATAACAATGGACGCCTAGCCCGCCTAGGCTGATGATCGTCTAGCACCTAGGCGGGACCCAGGTAGCCGTCTAAACCAATTTCTGCATCACTGAGTACAAGAAAAAAAAGAAACACACAAACATAAAAAGAATTGAATATGTATAGTGTAAAACTTATGTAAACCACTTTGCAATATTTTTTAATAGAACAATTCATAATCTTCACAAAAAACAACTAGTACCCTTTAATGAAACAACTCATATTGTTTATACTCTTTAATTTATACTCTTTAGTGAAATCAACTTGTACCCTCCACAATTAATATTCTTTAATAAAACAACTTATACCTTTCAAAATATTTCATATATGAAACAATTTCACTCTTATACTTTGTCAAAAGAAATTTAGAAGAGAGACAAGAATTCGAAAGCGAACATCAAACATTGGAGTAGACGAAAGCTAATGCCTCCAACCTAATAGGCCGCTGAGTCATCATGAATTACCACCTCCACCATTCCTGTCGGGCCAGGAGGTGGGGGCCCTGGGGGCGAGGATTTTGTCTTTTGCTACAAGACGAAAGCTAATGGATAATGAGCACGGATCCGTTTCCACAAGCAAAATTTGATATCCTCGACTATTTTGATCAGATCCGGAGAACGATTTGAAGATTTTGCCATTTGTTGGTTTCAATAATCTCCAACATACATTGAGATATGAGATTGATTTATCCACTAATTATTAATCCCTTCGACCTAAATTGTTTGTCTTTTTAGAAAAAAAATTTGGACCCAAATTATTTGAGAATATTTTATTTACCTTTTTGACTAATAGATAATTTTGACAAGAGTGGTATTTTATGTTGAACAATAGTTTTTTTTTTCTTTTTTTTGTTTGTGTGTGTTTGGGACAGGAATTTGAACAATAGTTAAAAGGCAAAGTCTCATATGCACCAAGTGCACGGTGCACTCACTCAACAGTTGATATTGTATACACTAAAAAGTTAGTCTCAATCACACTGAAAAGTTAGTCTCAATCACACTGAATTCACAAGAGACTAACTTTTTAGTGTATACAGTATCAACTGTTGAGTGAGTGCATCATACACCAAATTCACAAGAGACTTACTCTAGTTAAAATGTCTTGAATGGGTAGTTTCGGAAGAATATAATTAAGGGCACGACTGTTAGCACCCACGATAATACTTTGTTCATCCACTACTAAATTAACCCACCATGTATATTGCTTATTTTTTTTATGTTTTCTTAATACACTCCCTTAAAATTTACAACTATAACCTTAATATAATATTTACATCATTTATTATATATACACACCGATCAATTTGAAATTAAAAAAATAGCACATCAACAATTATTTTTTATTTTATTTGAACCACTGCTTCCTGCCATTTAAAAATAAACCACAATTCCTTTTATTTTCATGGTATACCAATTTATAGATAAACAAAAATACTTTAATCTCATTTAAATTGTGTCTTTATAATTTATACTTTTAGGATTATACCTTTTTTTTAATGGTGCAACTGTGTGTGAAAGAATAGAAAATTTTACGTGAATTCTGAGATTTTGGGGATGATGTTGAAAGCATAAGTGTTTAATAAATATAATATTTTTTTATTAAGAGTATATTAGTATTTTTATTAAACATATATTTTTTTTAAAAGAGGTGGGTGAACAAAGAATTTTCATGTGGGTGAATAGCAGCGCCCTATAATTAAAGTCCAATAATTACCTTACGATCCTCACTCATACATTTTCTTTTCCACTTTATTCTTATACAATATAATAAAATCACAAATTTTTTTATACACTCAAGTACATAGCATACACTTGAATTTTAAATTTAATTTTGACTTCAACTGTGATATTTTCAAAACACACACTAACACACCGAACTGTAAATTTTTTTTACAATTGAGATATTACTGATTACTTCTTGCAGTATTACTGAGTACTTCTTGGGGTATTACTGATTACTTTTTGAGGTTTTACTAAGTTCTTGCTTAGATTTTTTTTTCTTTTCAAAATCCAAGTGCATATCATGCACTCAAATGCACACTAGAACTACTCTAATAAAATTATACAACATTAGTCACTATTAAATATTAATTTGACATAAAATAGAATTTCACTCTACCAAAATTTCAAAACAAACACATACTTTTGCTATTTATCAAGATTTCACATCCAATGGTTTTGAAATTAAGGCTTTCCTTACACACCTAAATCCCAAAACAAATATATATGACAAAGTATAAAGTGAAACTGGTTTATACATGAATCACCGAAGGGTATTAGTTGTTTTCATTGAAAAGTATTAGTTATATTTAATAAAGAGTATTACTGATTTACACTAAAGAGTCTTAGTTGTTCGGTGAAAATAAACTAAGACTCTTCAGTGTAAACAAGTAATACTCTTTAGTAAAAATAACTAATACTCTTCAGTGAAACTAATACACTTCGGTGATTTATATATAAACCAATTTCACTCTATACATATACAATATATATAACATTAGGAAAAGAGAAAAAAAAAAAATCCCAGAATGAAAATACGATGCCTATAAGCACAATGAATGTTATTGCATACATTTTAAAAGTTCCTTTTGTTTTAAATCTGTTCGGTAATTAGGGAGGTGTATTGATTATGGAGTATTTTTTTAGACTTTCAAAGTTTGAGGGTATTCAATTTGAATTTTCAATCCTGAGGTATTCAATACGAATTTTAAAAAGTCTTAACAAATCTTTAGGTCAACAGTCTATGAATTTTAATACTCTATAGATTTTCTTTGATTCTCTTCCAAAATCCAAATAAATTTCACTCTCCAAAATCTCTTCTAATAACCAGAGGTCTTTATGGATTTTAAAAAGTCTTAAAAATCTTTAAGTATCAACAGTTTATGAATTTTCTTTGATTCTCTTCCATAATGATGTCAATGGGGCGGAGCGGAGACTTTGAGCCATTCTCCATACCCGTCCCCGCGAAATAAACAGAATTTTTCCCCCATCCTCGCCCCGCCGGGGATCCCCTCCCTGCAGGGATTTCCCGTTCCCCGCCTAATTATTTTTTTTATCCATTTTTAAAATATGAAATAATATTTAAATTTAAAAAATTAATCATAGACAACAATTACTTTAAGTTGGTGATAAAAAAAAAACCAATTTAAACAATTTGAAGAACCTCTAATTTTAATATTTTTAGTTAACATATATACTAAAGTGAAAATTATATAATTTGAAACTAATAACATAATATTAAATAAAATATAGATGTAATTTTGAATAAATAGTTAATTGAGTAAGAAATTATGAAATATTTATTTGTAATTTACTTTTAAATTATATATATATATATATATATATATATATATATATATTAATTATATAAAAAAAATAACCGCGGTGCGGGGAATACTATTCATGTCCTCGTCTACAGGGCAAAAAAATTCCCCGTCCCCGTCCGGGGATTCCTCGCCCCGTTCTGGGCGGATCCCCGCGGGGATCAGGGATTCCCTGCGCCGCTGCCAAGCTTATTCTTCCAAAAATATAAATAGTTTTCACTCTCCAAAATTTATTCTAAGTAACAAGCAGAGACTTCTAATGAGACCGATGTATAACGGTGATGGATGAGAATAATAATGATAAATAATAATATATATTTTTTGAAACTAATGTATTTTTTCTAAATAATTTGGATAACTTTTTTTTATATAAAAGTATGTTTCATATACATTTTCATCAATGGTTTCAGCGCCGGAGTCTATGGAAATCCATGTAAATCAATAAAAAAAAAAGTATTCCACAATCCTGTCAAGTCTATAAAAATCCATGTAAATCAATAAAAAAAGTTAGTCAAGCTCTGCATGGAGTCTATAGATTTTCTAAATTCACGGATTTTTTAAATTCCAAAAAATCTAATAAAATTCCAATTGAATACACTCCTCTTAGTGGAACATTAATTTGATGAAATTTTTTATGGAATCATTTGTTTATAGATATTGGAAAATACTTCAACGCACGGTTGCACCATGCAACTCTAACACATTTTTTTAATGATATTAGTTGTTTTATTAAGAAAATATTGTTTTATTAAATAATACAAGACCGATCATGGAGCACGGAGTAGCTTCGAGAAGAGCATGGAATAAGATTTATAATCGTTTTGGATAATTGTTCTAGATATCTTGAATATTTAAATAAGATTTGTTTTGGATTAACCCTGCAAAACAAGACCGAGCATAGAGTAGCTTTGAGAATTGAAGAGCCCATACTACTCACATTACAGTTAAATTGTGTACCATTGTCACTTTTAATAAAGGGTTTTTTTTACCGTAACGTGTATAACTTTTTAAATTTTTACTTCTTCCATCCCGTAACACTAACCTATAAAAAAATTATAAGGTGGATTGAAAGTTAAATATAAATACAATGCAAAATATAAAAAATCAAAATTTCTTTCTATATAAGTTGCATCTACAATGCTTTATCCGATAGAATTCATCGATAATAGAATTAGAATTAATATCTTCCAACAATTCTCTTTCAATATAAATAACCATGAAATCTGATAGATATTCACTCTCCATTTTGTTTCGAAGAACGCTCTTGACATATTTCACAGCTGAAAATATTCGTTTCGACGTTGCAGTGGTAACATGAGGTGTCAAAATAAGGTGAATAAATCTCGTAATATTAGAGTTTATGTCTTGTTTGTCTCGATTAACTTTTAGGATAGTTCAGAAATAGTCGACAAATTCTGAATACTTAACTCAGAAGGTATATGGATTTGTAATGTTGCAATTCAAGTCTCAAACGTATCATTTCTTGATCAGTAGAATCTTCAGGATAAAATATGTCAGCGAGATCATAAATATAACCCTCATTAAACAACCTGAAGTTATCTTTGGGATCCAAGGCAACACTAAACTTAAGAAGTTCCATTGTCTCATCTTTTAATCTATTATTGATTTTCGACAACCGAGTATCTATTGCTTCGCGAAAGACATCCACTAGGCAATGGTGCTCAAACGTGATAAAATCCACTAACCTAAAATTTAAGATTTCAAGCATTAAAGCACAAATATTGTTAATTGCATAATGAAACTCATCTTCTCACAAATCACAATCTAATTTCTAAGGTTATGTTCTTTTTGGGTTTTAAGTGACTTTAAAAAATTACTTTTTTAAATCCAGTGGATTTTAAAGTCTGTGTTTTTTTTTTAGTTTTGAGTAAGGTAGGTTTTAACTTTATGTTGTATTATTAAATGATACAAAATATAATAATAATTAATTGATAGATTAATATTGGGTAGAGTGAGAATATAATAATAGTGATATATTTTATAGGTTTTTTTTTTATCGGTAAATGTTAGTTGTTAGTAGCTAAAAGTTAGTTCACCAAGCCCCCATGTACTCCAAGAATTCTCCAAGCCATCTTATAACTCCCTTAATTCGTTCCCTAAAGGAATCGAACTTGGGTCACTCACTAAAGTGAGGAACCCAGTGGCCGGGTGAGCTAAGTCACCTAGTTATTTTATAGGTTATTTATAGGGTTATAGAGGGTGTAGCGTTAGGTTTTAAAAAAAATAGATTTTAAAACCCAAACTAGAACTGATTTTAAATTTCATAATCCAAATCCGGATTTCTAAAACCCAAAAAGAACATAGCCTAAGTGTTCAATGACTAAAATTATTGCTGCAAATCAATTAATAAAAAATTAATTAAATTATTACTTCAAGTTTTGGTGGAAGTTGAAGAAGATGGTTCAAAATTGTTTTAACGTCTTGACGGAGATGATGGCAGCAGACCTTGACGGAGATGATGGCAGCGGACCTTGACGAAGATGATTGTTGATGATCGTATCTAATCACAAAGATTAATGAATGTTCTTGATCGTTAATTAGATCATCAAACAATTACGTGTGATTGATCACTAACGTAATTAGTGAATACGAAAAATTGGATTGAGATAGAATTAACACGTGTATTGATTACGTATTTAATTCGTATATAAGAGAATCGAGTTGCTTTGGGTTTATAATCGAAGTTTGGACGTGTATATGAATTTGTGCTTATTTTATTAGCTGAAAAAAATCTAAGTATTTATACAAGTTTGCCTAGCAGGAGGTGTATGTTGGTCCCGGTACAAGACTGAGGAATACGTGTAGGGGGGGGGGGGGGGAATACACGTATACCAATTTTTCAAACTTAAAACCTTACTGAGTCCCCTTTACTCAGAGTGATAAAGAACTAGGCACTGATAATACACCTACTGACTACACTTGGTGTGGGTCAGTTGGCTAATTATCAGTTTAAGTTCAGTGCGGAAATACGTGAGCCCTGATAGTTTAACGTCTTGTTTAGTTCACTTTCTGAAAACCTTGATTACTCAAATGAATAGTGTTTAGTAAGGGCAGTGCTCATTTTAATAGATTAGGCTGATTGATTCAAGCCTGATAAATCTTATGCAATGAATGAACAGTTAATATGGCAGGTATCCAATATATCAAAGCAATAAGAACACAACAAGTTTAACGTGGTTCACAGTCTCAAGCTCCTACGTCCACGGCCTGATTTAACAGGAAATCCACTTAAGGGATTCTTGTTTTTAACGTGCCAAGGTGCACCAAGATCAGCTACCTCACTGACCTATACAAACTTCCTTACTAACTAACTTAACTTACTTCCAACAAACCTAACTTTAGGGTTTTGGTTTCAGTTTGGATTCCAACTAGGTTGAGATTATCCTTATAAGACAAAGCTAAGCTAAGGGTTGGATAATCTCTCTAAGCTTAAGATATTGCTTGTACGCTCTTGGAATACAGATTAACTCTCACTTGCTAAGAAACACTTGGGAAATTTAAAGGGTTTCGAGTGCTTCTTCTAAAGACTGAATGCTTTGAGTGCTTGAGAGTTTGAGTAATTTCTGGCTTGGAAATTTCCCGTAACCTTGAATGGGTTCAAGGCCTTCTGTATTTATAGGTGATTTGAAAAACTATTCGTTGGAGAGATAGCCTTTCTTGTCATCTATGTAGAGTGTTTCAAACGGACATATCTTCATGCAGCAGCCGTCCTTTGCATGGAATTAGGTAGTTGCATTAAATGCACATTAAATGCTTGCCCGTTGAATTTTGCAGTCTGAAGTCAGTCTTCTGTCAGGTTCCGTACGTGCGTGTCCTTTTCGGATTGGTCCACGTCATCAGGTTGGTGAGAATGTCAGAACTTATTCCTAGGCTTCAGGCTTGTTTTATTAAGTTCCTTTTTTCTTGAGCTCACCGGTCTTGTCCTGACTCTGACACTCCTTTTGCATTGCCTGACTCTACTCCAAGTCTTCCCATAAACTCAGTATCATCCTGTTCCCTTCAGGACTGAGTAGTAATGACCTCAGGGTCATACTCTTCATCACTGAGACTTACTCAGCCAGCTTAGAGGACTGCCATAAGCTCAGGATGGTAACCTTCGTCTTCAGGCTCTTGTCTTGATTGTCATCAGTAAGTGCTCCTCTTACTGAGTACCTGTGAAGTGTAAAATGACTAAGTACAAATCCTAACCAAGACTAGCCTGACAAACAAATGCAAACATCTTTTCAGGGGCTTTGGGATCTAATCAAAACTGACATTGTCCCAACAATTTCTCCCTTTTTGATGATGCCAAAACACTGAAAAGATCCTCAAAACACTTTAGAGGAGATATGAATCCTACCTATAAGATAAGTCAGTGTTAGAGCAGTTCTTGATAAAGTACAAAATTTAAATAGCAGCCAAAAAGACAATGAGTTTTTGTCTGTGGGCAAAAGTAATAGATTTCATTGAATGATCTGAAAGTGGTTACAATGAATCTAATCTATTACAAGGAAGCAGTGAACACCTAGACTAATCTCATTTCAGGTTTAAGTCCATAGCCTGCATAGACTCTTGCCTTCAGCTCGTCAAGTCTTCTAGGTTGGTTCACGAACCTTTCAGCCTTCGCAATCTTCAACACCTCAGTCATAATGTGTTGGGAAAATATAGGGGTGCCCGGAATCTATTCGGGATGAACTTTAAATACGAATTTAAATACAATTATTACTAGCATGAATTAATCCTAATTAATTCAAATAATAATTCCAACAACTAATTATCATCATGCATGTTAAATTAATTTCACATATTTAACTAGGCGGAATTAAACAAGTAAATATGTGATTAACGTACCTCTTGTAGTAATGGCCTTTGAATATACGGGACACTTGTAATCTCGTACTATCAACCCAAAACCTTCTCAAGTATTTCCCTTTTCACCTCACTTGATCGCCGGTGGGAGACGCTTTCAAGTAATTTAATAACTAAGGAAAAAGAAAAATATCTATGCTTCTTGATTTTTCCAACACATGGAATTATGTACTTGGGGATGAAATAATCATCCCCTATTTATAGAGGGTAGGGCCGAAAATTTGAGGAGATATGGGCTTGGAAAAAATCTTTTCTTAGTCTCTAAGAAATCTTGAATATATCTCATATATTCTTTTCTCCATAATAAAATATTCCACAAAAATCTCACTCTTATTTTCAAGCTTATAATTTTCGAAAACTTCAAGGATAAAATCTAAGATTTGGATCTTCTTGAATATATGAGATATTCTTGTATTCCTAGAATACATATCTTGCATAATATCTTTCCAAGAAAATCAACAAAATCTTATTTCTTTTTTATTCCTAATTTTCGAAAATTATCATGAAAAAATCAGCATTGATATATTCTTTATTTTAATCACCTTATCATTATTGGGCTACTTGAGGGGCCTTAAGGAGAATTAAGATTGGACCTCCTAATGGACTTCTGAATTTCAATATTGAGCCCCAATATAATTCAGTCCATTAATATTAATTATTACCACTAATAAATTAATATTGCACTATCCATCTTAATCCATATTACGATAATATGGGCTCCCGGTTATTATTTCCCGCATTTAAGATTATCAAGTCCATTAATTAATTAAGCTTCTGAATAGCTCTAAATTAATTAACATCTTTCACCTTGGAGTAAAGACAGCTCAACATTATTATTCGTACCGAAGAAACTAATTCTTCACTTGCAAGATTTGGTACAATAAAACTTCTGAGCCCACCAAGGGGACTAATCACACGAGCCGTACTCGCACGCGTTTCTCCGTATTAAATCTTAGCAACCGTCGTATGATTAATATTACTGCCCAAGACACAAAGTTCGAAGTCACAATGATTCTCACCCAACATGAATCAAAGCAGTAACCACTAAGCACACACGGTTCTATTTAAGTGACGGAGATTAAGAAATCATCAACCACTGAGGTCTAATTCTTCACCTTTCAGAACAGAAGAATTTCTCCTCGCTGTAGGACCTCTTCAACACATACTAAATGTGCTAGTGCAATCTCTTAGTCAAGACAGACCAATCTGAGCCTTACACATCGACCTTTCACGGCGGATTGTTCAATTCCACCTAGGTCGTGAAAATGTACGTTTAGTTACAAGTAAACTGTTAATGTCGTCTTCCGTGATCGGGTATCACCACATTAACTACTATGTAACACGTACTATATATTGAACGGTTTGCAATAGAAATTCAACATTCAATCATAACTAAAGCAAATGCGATAAAAGAATTATTCTCATAAAACGAGTGTTTGATACACGAGTTATACAAAGTAAAAGCATACTTTCACGTATAACTCCAACAATCTCCCACTTATACTTAAAGTCTGCTTTTAGTATACATCACGCATGTCTTAGTGTAGTAGCTCTACGTGACATCTTATGTCAACCTACACTAACCTAATAATTCCTCCCACTTATACTTAAAGCAGATTGGCAATAGTCTTGACTCCCATTCCATCCACATGTCTCTCGAATGTATTCTGAGGCAGACCCTTTGTGAATGGATCTGCTAGGTTGTCACCCGACGCTATCTTTGCCACCTCTATATCTCCTCTCTTAACGATTTCTCGTATCAGATGGTATTTTCTTTCTATGTGTTTGCTGGCCTTGTGGGCTCTCGGTTCCTTTGAATTTGCAACTGCTCCGGCATTGTCACAAAAGACAGTTATCTTGTCGGGCAAATTCGGAACAACGTCCAAGTCCACTAAGAAGTTCTTGAGCCAAACTGCCTCTTTCGCTGCTTCACAAGCAGCTACATACTCGGCTTCCATGGTCGAATCGGCGATGCATTTCTGCTTAACGCTTCTCCATGAAATGGCTCCTCCTCCCATGCAAAACACACTACCCGAGGTTGACTTTCTTGAGTCTATGTCTGATTGGAAATCCGAGTCCGTGTATCCTTCGGGAACTAGACTACCCGACTGGTAAATCAGCATCCGCTCCCGAGTTCTTTTCAGATACCTCAAGATGCACTTTACGGCAGTCCAATGGTCTTTCCCGGGATTACTTTGATATCTTGCCACCATGCCCACGGCAAAGCAGATATCCGGTCTCGTACACAACATTGCATACATAAGGCTTCCTACGGCCGAAGCGTACGGAATACCTTTCATGTCATCTATCTCCGCTTGCGTCTTAGGGCTCATTTCTTTCGATAGATGGATTCCGTGTCTAAAAGGTACAAAACCTTTCTTGGAATCTTGCATGCTGAAACGCTTCAAAACAGTGTCAATGTATGAAGCTTGCGATAAGCCCAACATCCTCTTCTTGCGATCGCGAGTGATTTTGATCCCAAGGATGTGACCGGCTTCCCCTAAGTCCTTCATATCAAATTATTTTGACAGCCATACCTTTACGTCTGACAATACCTTTACATTGTTTCCAATGAGCAGAATATCGTCTACATATAATACTAAGAATACCACCGCAGTTCCGTCACGCTTCTTATACACACAACTTTCGAACTCGTTTTGATCAAACCCATAAGACTTAATCACTTGATCAAAACACTGGTTCCAAGTACGCGATGCTTGCTTAAGTTCGTAAATGGATCTCTTGAGCTTGCATACGAGATTCTCTTGGCCTTTTTCAATGAAACCTTTGGGCTGTTGCATATAGATATCTATGCCGTCAAGACTTCCGTTAAGGAAAGCCGTCTTGACATCCATTTGCCAGATCTCGTAATCTAGGTGCGCAGCGATCGACAAGAGAATACGGATGGACTTAAGCATAGCTACAGGCGAAAAGGTTTCCTCATAATCGATCCCTTCTTTCTGAGTATACCCTTTGGCCACAAGCCTTGCTTTGAAGGTTTCAACCCTTCCGTCCGGTCCTCTTTTCCTCTTGTACACCCACTTACATCCAATGGGTTCTACCCCACTGGGTGGCTCGACCAACTCCCACACTTGATTATGATCCATCGAACCCATCTCGGCTTCCATTGCCGTTTGCCATGACTCCGCGTCTTTGTCTTGGATTGCCTCATCGTACGTCCATGGGTCTGATTCAACACCGGGAACCAAATCCGAAGATTCTCCTATCCCCATGAATCTCTCGGGTTGCCTAGGAACCCTCCCACTACGACGGGGTTCTGGTTGTGAAGATGTGACATGTGGTACATCATCTTGTATACTTGGTATTGAGGTTTGACCTCTCAATTCTTCTAAGGTAATTTCACTTTTAGGTTTCCGATTGTTCATATAGTCTTCCTCCAAGAATTTAAAGTGTGTACTAATCACGGTCTTTTGATCCTTGGGACTATAGAACATACACCCTTTTGTTCCGGCCGGGTATCCTATAAACAGCCTTAATTCCGAACGTGGATCCAACTTACCGGCTTCCTTGTCTAGCACGTATGCCGGACAACCCCAAATCCGCAAATGTCTTAGACTGGGCTTGCGCCCGGTCCACAATTCCATTGGGGTTTTAGGAACCGATTTGGATGGCACCAAGTTTAGAATATAAGCCGCCGTTTCCAAGGCATTACCCCAAAACGACTTGGGTAAATCTGAATAACTCATCATGGATCTGACCATCTCTAAAAGAGTCCGGTTCCTTCGTTCCGCCACACCGTTCTGTTGAGGGGTTCCCGGTGCGGTCAACTGGGATACGATCCCTTCGTCCGATAAGTAGTTCAAGAATTCATCGCTGAGGTATTCGCCTCCACGATCTGATCGTAGAAACTTGATACTCTTTTCCCTATGTTTCTCGGCTTCGGCCTTAAACTCTTTAAACTTTTCAAAAGTTTCAGACTTATGCCGCATAAGGTAAATGTACCCATATCTTGAGTAATCGTCGATGAAGGTAATGAAATACTCATACCCCATTCTCGCTTTGATCGTCATTGGACCACACACATCGGTATGAACGAGTTCTAACACTTCCGTGGCTCTATTCCCCTTGGCTCCAAATGCCCTCTTGGTCATCTTACCCTCTAAACAGGATTCACAAGTTGGAAACGGCTCGACTTGGAGTGATTCAAAGGATCCGTCTTTCACCAATCTCTCTATCCGCTTTAGATTAATATGACCTAGTCTAAGATGCCATAGAAGTGTTTCGTTCATCTCCGAAGAACACTTTCTTTTATTGCTCGAAATGATCGACGTGTTATTAGATTCATTATTTGAGTGGTGTGCACACTTAATCGTATAGAGATTGTTTACCAACGTTCCATGACAGATAACATCATTCTTAAAAGAAACAGTAACAACTTTATTAAAAGTAACTGAATATCCATCAAAAAACAACTTAGAAACTGAAATTAAATTCTTTCTAAAGTTCGAAACGTATAAAACATCTCTTAAAATTAAAACTCTATCTTCAAAAGATAGGTGCACGACTCCCACTGCTTCGGCTGCCACTCTCGTAGCATCGCCCAAAGTGATGGTGATCTCATTCTTGCTAAGTCGCCGGGTTAGTTGGAACCCCTGAAGAGTGAAACAAATATGATCAGTTGCCCCGGTATCCACTACCCAAACTTGGGCAGCATACGCCGCAACATATGTTTCAACGACTAAAGCATGAGACTTACCTTTCTTGACCGCCTTCTTAGGCTTAGAACAGGTAGACCTCCAATGTCCTCTTTCCCCGCAATTGAAGCACTTACTCTTACCGGGTATCTTCACGCCGTACGGCTTGAAAGCTCTTTTCTTGCCTCCCAAAGTGAGCCTACTGGTTTGGTTCCGATCAACCACCTCCTTCTCAATCTCGCCTTTCATTGGCCTAGATTTCGAGAAAAGGCTCTTGATCACCAAAGCCTCGTCCCTACTCCCCAAGTATGACTCTACCGTTATCAGTGCTTTGAGCAGGGTATCCAAAGTGAACTTGTGTTCAGATAACACGTATTCCCAAAAGAACCCATCAAAACTACTCGATAGCTTTAGGAGTATGGAATCGATTTGACTTTCTTCACTTTGTCCGGCACCAAGAAACTCGAGTTTCTCAAACTCACGCCTAAAATTGAGAACATGATCCCTTACGGGTGTTCCCTTCACCATTTCCTTCGTGAGCTTCTCACGAATGGTGAACAGATTCGCCATGGGGTTCTGATGTTGAAACATCTCTTCAAGGCTATTCATGATATCAACAGCCGCTTCAATGCATTCATGAATGCGCCTCAAATCCTCAGACATAAATGTCAAGATGATGTGCTTCATGTGCTCATTGGAATGCTTCCAATCATCGAATATCGCCTTTTCCCCATTACTTGACTTATCATTAGGTTTCTTGGGTACGTCAACGCTAAATATCCAATAGTGTTCTTGCGCAGGAAGGACCATGTTTATATTACGTTTCCAATCAACATAGTTCTCACCAACAAGTTTATTATCTTTAAGTATACTATACAGTGGATTAAAAGGTTGCGACATGATGAACTGAGAATAAAACATACATTCATATCAATATCTTGAAAAATACGAAATTATCACATAAATTTGATCACATTAATTATATTGAAACCTTAAAACAATATAATCATGCATCAGCCAACATCTCGAAACAATTTAAATGCGCCACGAGGGGTGGTCTATACATTTAAACACATTCAAGCGGATTACAAACTTAAAAGTTACAAATCCTTAATTCAAAATTAATAGTTGGCTCCCACTTTGACCACATAGAAACTGACAGGGACTCCGAGGGGAGTAAGTTAATATCAATTTCCTATGCCTAAGTAATAACCATAATTAAATACAGGATTATTATTTCGCTTTGAGCAAGCCACTCGTGGTGAGGGTCAATACCGCCACTAGTAATAATCCACAATCATCCTTTCGGAATTTATTCATGTGAAATCCGTTCTTTTGGCCGATCCGAGGGGGAAATGTATTCCAAAAGAACTTCACAAATAAATAAATTATGGAGGTCAAAATAATCCAATTTTAATATCCGGAATAAAATTGAGATTATAAAAACATACTTAGTAATTTTCGAAAGTAAGGTTTTTCTTGGACAATTAAATTCATGCAAACACATATTAACAAATAATAATAAGTGCACGAAATAAAACATCCATCAAAACAAAATTAAACACATTGGAGCACTCAAATCCAATTGTCACGATTTAATTTCTTCACGTCTTGATGCGAAAAATCGTCCTTGTTGCTTTCCGACGTTCGTCTCGACGTGCTCCCACTCGAACAGCAACACTTCTTCAAAAACAGCATCGTTTGGGGTTCGGGACGACGTTTAAAATCACACGGAAAAAAAACACGAACCGAAAAAATTCCACGGCCTGAGATACAGCGCGCGTCGGCCCACGAAGTGGGCCCGCGCGCTTCCCGGCCCGAGAAGCACTGGAAAAGCGCCCGAGGCGCGCCGAAGCGCAGCCCCGAGGCGCACCCGAGGCGCGCCCGAGGCGCTGCACAGAAGCGCGCCGAGGCGCTGCCTGGGGCGCCCCGAGGCGCTGCCGACCCCAGCTGAAGCGCGCGCGCGCCGTGCGCCCGTTGCGTACGGTGTGCGCCGTGCACTCCCGTGCGCCGTTTTTTTGCCGTTCGTCCTCGTTTTCTTCACCCCTTGCATGATTTTACCTCCATACACGCGCCACGCTTGTATGTGTCGTCCGGGTACGCCGTTTTTAATTCTTCGTTCTTCGTCACGATCCGGTTACAATTTATTTTTACAAAAAAAATAAATACTAGATCTAGACTAGTCTATTACAATGATTGAATCAAAATAAAAACAACTAATCTACTCATGGATTTTCTCACGAGAAAAACGAATTCGAACGAATCGAATTAAAAACCAAATTAATTCACACGCATGAAATTAACAACATTAAAAACCATGACAATTGGATACCTGCAAAAAAGATCTAACAATTCTACTATCCAATTTCAAATTTAATGTTCAACAATTTAAATTCCAATTTAAAATTCAGAGCCCGAAACCGTGGCTCTGATACCAGTTGTTGGGAAAATATAGGGGTGCCCGGAATCTATTCGGGATGAACTTTAAATACGAATTTAAATACAATTATTACTAGCATGAATTAATCCTAATTAATTCAAATAATAATTCCAACAACTAATTATCATCATGCATGTTAAATTAATTTCACATATTTAACTAGGCGGAATTAAACAAGTAAATATGTGATTAACGTACCTCTTGTAGTAATGGCCTTTGAATATACGGGACACTTGTAATCTCGTACTATCAACCCAAAACCTTCTCAAGTATTTCCCTTTTTACCTCACTTGATCGCCGGTGGGAGACGCTTTCAAGTAATTTAATAACTAAGGAAAAAGAAAAATATCTATGCTTCTTGATTTTTCCAACACATGGAATTATGTACTTGGGGATGAAATAATCATCCCCTATTTATAGAGGGTAGGGCCGAAAATTTGAGGAGATATGGGCTTGGAAAAAATCTTTTCTTAGTCTCTAAGAAATCTTGAATATATCTCATATATTCTTTTCTCCATAATAAAATATTCCACAAAAATCTCACTCTTATTTTCAAGCTTATAATTTTCGAAAACTTCAAGGATAAAATCTAAGATTTGGATCTTCTTGAATATATGAGATATTCTTGTATTCCTAGAATACATATCTTGCATAATATCTTTCCAAGAAAATCAACAAAATCTTATTTCTTTTTTATTCCTAATTTTCGAAAATTATCATGAAAAAATCAGCATTGATATATTCTTTATTTTAATCACCTTATCATTATTGGGCTACTTAATTGGGCTACTTGAGGGGCCTTAAGGAGAATTAAGATTGGACCTCCTAATGGACTTCTGAATTTCAATATTGAGCCCCAATATAATTCAGCCCATTAATATTAATTATTACCACTAATAAATTAATATTGCACTATCCATCTTAATCCATATTACGATAATATGGGCTCCCGGTTATTATTTCCCGCGTTTAAGATTATCAAGTCCATTAATTAATTAAGCTTCTGAATAGCTCTAAATTAATTAACATCTTTCACCTTGGAGTAAAGACAGCTCAACATTATTATTCGTACCGAAGAAACTAATTCTTCACTTGCAAGATTTGGTACAATAAAACTTCTGAGCCCACCAAGGGGACTAATCACACGAGCCGTACTCGCACGCGATTCTCCGTATTAAATCTTAGCAACCGTCGTATGATTAATATTACTGCCCAAGACACAAAGTTCGAAGTCACAATGATTCTCACCCAACATGAATCAAAGCAGTAACCACTAAGCACACACGGTCCTATTTAAGTGACGGAGATTAAGAAATTATCAACCACTGAGGTCTAATTCTTCACCTTTCAGAACAGAAGAATTTCTCCTCGCTGTAGGACCTCTTCAACACATACTAAATGTGCTAGTGCAATCTCTTAGTCAAGACAGACCAATCTGAGCCTTACACATCGACCTTTCACGGCGGATTGTTCAATTCCACCTAGGTCGTGAAAATGTACGTTTAGTTACAAGTAAACTGTTAATGTCGTCTTCCGTGATCGGGTATCACCACATTAACTACTATGTAACACGTACTATATATTGAACGGTTTGCAATAGAAATTCAACATTCAATCATAACTAAAGCAAATGCGATAAAAGAATTATTCTCATAAAACGAGTGTTTGATACACGAGTTATACAAAGTAAAAGCATACTTTCACGTATAACTCCAACATAATGACCTTAGTATCATGCTTTCCAGTTCCAGGGACTAAGGGAGACGATTTGACAATGAATTCAGGGGCCTTCACTTGGACTTGAGCTGCTTCAGCCTCCTCCAAGATCTTTTGGATCAGCTCAGGATGATTGTCCATCATGTAGTCAGTGAAGTGGGCATTGATGTCTTCAGAGTCGCCCCACTTCTTCACCACGTACCATAATTTCACAAATTCATCCCTTGCATCAGCCCAGAACTCCTTCAATGCTTCTGAGATAAACTCATCAACATATGCTTCCCTCTGACCTGATTCTGGCCTTCTGACCTGAAGAATTGTTGACCTCCTTGTTGTTGGCCTCTTTCTGTACTTCCTAGGCTCAGGCTTCGCCTTCTTCCTTCTAAGCAGACTGATCACTGCATCATTGAGTTCCCTTTGTTGAAGCTCAGTGATATCAGTCAGCTTTTCAATCTTCTTCTCCAAAATGCACATTTTCTCCTTTTGTGCTATCTCAGCTCTGCGCTTAGCCTCAGTTTTCTCAGAAGGTGCTCCCCATGCCTCAGCGCATAACTCCATTACTGTCTCTGCAGAGTAAGTGATGGGGTTCTTCCTTGTGCTCATGGGAGGAGACTTCTGAACTGGCTCAGGTTGCTTTGAAGGTTCATCAGCCTTTGCTTTCTTTGCTGCCTCCGCCTTCAGCCTGGCAACAATCTCCTCACCTTCATTCTCTACCGCCGTCAACCTTGCTGATTTCCTTACCCTTAGCACATTCCCTTCAGGATTGGCTCAGGATCAGCTTGAATTGTTTCGCCTTGGTTGACTGCCTCCGATGCCTCAGGGCGGGATCTTTTCTTCTTCTTTTCCCCCTTTTTGGCATCATCATCGGCCTGAGATGGAAGTCCTCCAGCTCCACTGTTGATTACGAAGGAAGCTAACGATTGAACTTCAAGCATGCCTTCCTTCAACATCTCAACTCCCGTGGCAATCCCAGTGCCAGCATACGAGACTGAACTGATAGCAGCTTTCAACTTTTTCTCAAAGACCTCCATGTTGTGTTGGAGACTTTGCTCACCGCTAACTCTGCTAGCTTCAGTCAGTATCTTCACTGACTCCTCTGTGGCCTTAGCCAAAATATCTGCAGCAGTCTGAGAGGTGTGACCAATCTTTCCTGACACCAGCTCCAACTTGGACACTGAGTCATTCATGGCCTGAGTGAAGAGTGCTCCAGCCTGAGCAGCAAGCCTCTCCACTGCCTGATTTAGTTTGTCCTCCCTGATTGCATCCCTCTCTTCAAGCTGTTTGAGAGTTTGCCTCAGCATCTTCTTCGTACGCTTCCTCTCACTCCTCACTGATTTGGCCGTATCAGTCATTGTGTACTTTAACAGAATCAACTCTTTATTTGCAAGAGTGTTGTATGCTGATTTTGTCCACTTGATGTGCTTGGCCAGGGTCATGGCTTCCTCCTCTTTTTCAGCTCGTAGCCTCATTACTTCCTCATGAAGTTCAGCTAGATTCTCAGTAGTCTTCTCCTTCTTCACCTCGACAATACTTGTGAATTCAGCACGTCTGACCCCAGTGATTAGCACATCTTCGTCTCCATCAGTAGCCTCTTCAGTGGCAGGCTGGTTTCCCTTGTCAGCCCCTGCAACTTCAGTCCCCTCTTCAGGGTGCACTGAAGGTAGTTGTTGAGTGGTCGTGATCGCCTGCTCAGGCTCAATCAAGCCATCTCGAACCTTAGGAACTTGTCCTTCGGAACTGGGAGTCTCCTTTGATGCCTCAATATCTTTCTCCCTTGTCTCAGGGCAGGGAATCCCGTCATTGACAGATGTCTCATCGGCGGTTGAGATGTTCACAATATCCTCAGCCACTGGTCCACCCTTGGCACCAGTGTCTTTTACACCTTCCCCCTGAGTCTGAGACTCAGGGATCATACTATCAACTTCCTTAGCTGTCTCCTCCACAGCTTTCTCCAGAGCTCCACCCTGAGCATCTTCACCATCCTCGTCCTTATCCTCCTCGTCATCCGAGCGGATGTCAGCCTTCATCTTGGACATCATCTCAACTACCAGCTGCTTCAGGTTCTCGAAATTTAGCAGTTGCAGCCAGCTAGTCAGTCCAAAGAAGGTGCACAGCCTTGCTTCCCCAGTCTCCCAATGCTCCCAGCCACGAGCATCCACCAGCATATGTTGCTCTTGCATGTTGGATTGTTTAAATTCCAGCCATACTTTTAGCTCAACAACATTCGCTAGCAGCTCCTTGTACTTATTCAGCCCGGGCCAGCACTCAGCTGCCCACTCCGTGGCATTCCCCCTTAGGGTGTTCTCCAACATTCCACCCATCATGTGTTCATCCAGCTCCTCCTCCTCCTGCATCTCGAGGAAGTCATCCTCTTCATTGGGCAAGGATTTGGGACAATCTTTGGGGTTGGGGTATGAGGGGAAATCATCAGGGTTAGGGATAGGATCTGAGGGTTGGTCAGGCCTTTGAGGGGATGACACTAACTCTGGAATATTTGGCTCTGATGTTTGGGGTGAGTTGGTGGGTTGAGGTGTGGGGTCAGGGTTGGTTGGTGTTTGGGTTTCAGGGTGAGTGGGTACTATCTCAGGCTGCAGCAATTCAGCCGTCTCGATAGATTTTCTAACCTCCTCCAAGTTAGAGGCTCTAGGAGAGCTTGACTTCTCCCTCTCTTCTATCTCAGGCAGACTCTTAGCAGGAGACTTTTTGGGTCCCTTCCTAAGTCGTTTTAAAGGCCTTTCTCCCTGAATTCTTCTAACGTCATCGTCAGTTCCCTCAGCTTCAGAGTCGACTTTCTTGGGAAGTGACTCAATCCCTGACTTAGTGCTCTTCCATGACAACACTATCTTCACCTTCTTCTTCTTCTCGGCCTCCTCCACTGCAGGCTGAGTCTCCTCCCTCTCAGCGACAACCTCCTTACTCCTTTCAAAGAGGTCATCCACTCTCTTAATGAGACTGGTTGCCACTTTCTTGGCCTTCCCAGCTGGCTTTTTAGCCTGACCTTTTGCCTTAGCGTTGGGATCAGTCAGCCCTAGCATTGAGTAAGTGTCACTCAATGAAGTAAACATCACCTTCTTGGAGGAAAGATTATCCTCGAAGTCGAAGGTGTACTCATGGCAAGCATGAGCAATCAGGATGGGCATCCTCGTTCCAAAGGGCAGGATGGCACCAACAGATACGTGCTTCTTCTCCTCATCCCGCTTCAGGTTGTCCAATCCAGCCTGATGGAGTTGATCAAGGAAGAACTGCTCCCAGTTCGCTTCCACTCCATCAACTATAGCTCCCATAATTCTCAGCTTGGGCAAGCTCAACTGCTCATGAGAGCCTGTGGACCCCATCACCACCTTGGACACCAAGTCCACAAGAGCTCTGTACTCAGGCTTCAGAGTACTCTTATTTTGATGGGCTCTGAACTCAGGGGAGCCAGTCTTGGTCCAATTCCTTAACTCTCCCTCCGAATTTTCCTTGTAAAACCTGGGATTGATTCCTGAGGATGGTAAAGCAAAAACCTCCTTGACTGCCCTCCGAAGGTCAATGTCAACTACTTCTGAGTTATAGAGAGGTTCGCCGTCGTTGTCCTTCTCTCCCGTTGGCTTAAGCGCTGTCACCTTCGTGAAAAGTTCCCCCCTACGCAGGAACATGTTGAGGTAGGCTTCTACGACTGTTCTTGGAAGTATAGAGAGGGGACGCGTGGTGAAATATGTTTCCAACCCAGCTTTGGAAATCCAGTTGAAAACTGGTTTGATTTCCTCAACTGTTAGACATGTACCTTCCATGGAGATGACTTGCTCCATGTGTACCAGCTTATTGTTGACAACATCCTCAAGCTTGTCTGTTGTCCAGTTGGAATCAAGAAGTGCCATTGATTTTGAAAGAAAGAGAGGTTTTTAGGAATTCTGTGAGTATTTTGAGCAAGAGAATACTCAGTGTGCAGATGTGCTTTGTGTTTGCGTAAAGACCTCAAATGACACTATTGATTGATTAGACTAAGTCAGTTACTCAGACGTGGGGTTGAGATTAATTCCTGAATTCGAAAGGTTTTGAAATGAAGGGCCAGGATTAATCTCAGTTTCAATCAATTACCCATGTCAGTCATATTCCGTATAAAACGGACACGTATATGAAAAAGTAATTGAAGCATAAAATGCTCCGTTGCGCGTGGGTTTAAATATGAAAAGGCGCGCTTTTAATGAAAACGGAATGCATTTAATAAAGATTTTCAGGACTAAGGACTCAGGGAGACGCTTGAAATTCACAGAGTCAGGATGGAACTCATACTTGTCAGGGAGATATTGTAGCACCCTGATACCTCGATGAGTCGAGTCTGGTCTGAGTTCCCCTTAAAACCCTATACTGATTGCTCTTCCGGATCTAAAAGTCCTAACTCCACTGACAGTTCCATAAACCTTGCTTCAGCCAAAGGCTTAGTCAAGATGTCAACTCTTTGCCTGTCAGTGTGAATTTTCTCCATCCTAATGTCCTTCTTTTCCACATGATCTCGAATGAAATGATGCCTAATATCCACATGCTTGCACCTTGTGTGAAGCACTAGGTTCTGAGTAATTGCTATAGCACTATTGTTGTCACAATAGATTGGAACCTCATTAGCAAACACTTGGTAGTCCCTCAACTGCTGCCTCAACCATAAAATCTAAGCACAACAACTACCTGCAGCCATATACTCAGTCTCAGTTGTAGATGTCGCCACTGAATTCTGCTTCTTACTAAACCACGAGATCAACTTACTTCCAAAAAACTGACATGTCCCTGAGGTTGATTTCCTATCAATCCTACAACCTCCATAATCTGCATCTGAATAGCCTGTCAGTTCGAAGTTATCATCTGAAGGATACCATAGTCCCATATTGACTGTCCCTTTCAGATACTTAAGTATCCTCTTAGCAGCCTCCAAATGACTTTTCTTGGGATCAGACTGATACCTAGCACATACACCAACTGCAAACGTAATGTCAGGCCTACTTGCAGTCAGGTACAATAAATAACCTATCAGCCCTCGATACTCAGTCTGATTTACTGAAGTCCCTTCAGTGTCAGGATCCATCTTCAAATTTGTGTTCATAGGGATCCTGGCTGGATTGCTGTTCTGAACACCAAACTTATTAATCAAGTCTCTTGTATACTTGGCCTGATTAATAAAAATACCTTGATCAGTCTGCTTGACCTGCAATCCTAAAAAGAAATTCATCTCTGCCATCATAGACATCTCAAATTTACCAGTCATTAGCTTAGAGAATTTCTCACAGAGCTGATGATTTGGTGATCCAAATATTATGTCATCCATATAAATCTGGACCAAGAGAATGTCATCACCTTCAGTGATCCTGAACAATGTCCTATCCACGGTTCCCTTCTTGAACCCATGGTCTGTCAGGAATTGAGAGAGGGTATCATACCAAGCTCTTGGTGCTTGCTTAAGTCCATAGAGTGCTTTCTTTAAATGGTATACTCTATTTCCAACCTCAAACCCGGGAGGTTGTTCAACATATACCTCTTCATTGAGTACACCATTCAGGAAGGCACTCTTGACGTCCATTTGATACACCTTAAACTTCTTGTATGTTGCATATGCAAGAATCTACCTGATAGCTTCCAATCTAGCCACTGGAGCAAATGTCTCATCATAGTCTATTCCTTCAGACTGACAATACCCTTTTGCAACCAGTCTAACCTTGTTCCTTACTACAACAACATTCTCATCCTTCTTGTTCTTGAAGACCCACTTGATACCATTTACTCCTTGATGCCTAGGTCTATATACCAGTTACCAAACCTGATTCCTTGTGAACTGATTCAACTCCTCTTGCATGGAAATGATCCAGTTCGAGTCAGTGAGAGCTTCTTCAATGTTCTGAGGCTCTTGCTCAGAGAGAAAGCAACAGAACATTGCACTCTCACCATGGAACCGTCTGGTCCTGACTCCCTCAGTTGGATCACCAATGACTTGATCAATAGGACGATCCTCTATCCATGTTCTTTTGCCAGGAGTTATTCCTGAAGTACCTGCAAGGTTAGTGTTTACAGGTTCATGAAATTCAGGAAATTGAACAGAAGGAGATGAACCTGAGTTTATACCAAAGGGATTAACCAGCTCAATATCAGGGACATTTGTTCCCCCTTGATGAGGTGACTCAGGAACCGTCTCAGCTGCAACCGCATCTTCATAGACGGTGCTTACCTCAGGTAGAGCCTGTTCCTCAGTCTGAGGCTCAACAAACCCTGATGTGCTGGGCTTAGGAGTGACACTTGGTTCATCATCCCGATCATCGTCATCATCCCATCTTGGAATTGGCACGACTTTGACCTTTGGATCAGATTGATTCTTTAAGCTCAGCCTTGTCACTCTCCTTATGACCTCCTCAGTGTTAGGATTCAACACTCTTACCCTAGACTCATTAGCAGATTCATCAAACACAACATGTGGTAATTCTTCCACAACAAGGGTCCTACAATTGTAAACCCTGAAAGCTTTACTAACTTCAGAATATCCTAAGAATATTCCTTCATCAGATTTGCTATCAAAGGCTTTCAATTGTGTCTTCCCATTGTTGAGGATGAAGCACTTACAACCAAATATGTGAAAGTAAGAAATACGAGGTTTCCTCTTATTCCATGTCTCATATGGAGTCTGTGCATGTTGTTTGTCCAGTATGGATCTGTTCTTAGTGTAGCATGCAGTGTTGATTGCCTCAGCCCAGAATTTCTTGGGAAATCCTGACTCAGCCAGCATGGTCCTGGCTGCTTCATTCAATGTCCTGTTTCTTCTCTCAGCAACATCGTTTTGTTGTGGGGTTCTAGCTGCAGAAGTCTCATGAGTTATACCAAGTTCATTACAAAATTCATAAATATATGAATTTATAAATTCAGTTCCCTTGTCAGATCTGATCTTAGTAATGGGCTGATTCTTCTCATTGCTGAGTCTCCTGAGCAACTCTGAAAGCTTCACCTGTGTTTCCTTCTTATTTAACAAGAAAATAACCCACGTATATCTAGAATAATCATCAATAACCAAAAGGGTATATTTCCTACCATTCATACTTACAGGTGTTATAGGACCAAATAAATCCATGTGCAAGAGCTGAAGAATCCCGTCAGTGGAATAAGAAGTTTTCTCTTTGAATGAAGCTCTAACCTGCTTCCCTTCCTGACACGCTTTGCACACATGATCTTTGCTAAAAACCTCATTAGGTAGACCATCAACAAGTGATTGTCTAGAAATTTTGTTAAGAATCTTGAAGTTCAGGTGGCTTAATCTTTTATGCCATAGCCAACTGAGCTCTAGAGAGCTTTTAACAACAAAACAAGTATTAGGAATAGTGCTACTCCAATCAGCAAGATAAACATTACCTTTCCTGATACCTGATAGAAGCACTTGTGTTGATTTGTCCTTGACTGAACATATATTCGATGAGAACTCAACACTGAAACCTTTGTCACAGAATTGGCTTACTGACAACAGGTTATGCTTCAATCCTTCCACAAAGGACATATTTTCCACTCTGATTGTACCTATTATCAAGACACCAAAACCTTTAGTAACACCTTTTGAGTTATCACCAAAGGTTACCTGTGGACCATCCTTAGCCTGAAACTCTTGGAGAATACTCTTTATTCCAGTCATATGCCTTGAGCATCCACTGTCTAGGTACCAAACAGCTTTGTTTGAGTCTCCTCTCCTCTTGTTGTGATCCACAGCCACCTGCAAACGAATCAGGCTTTAGGTACCCATTGGGTGTTGGGTCCTATCGTGTCAGCTGTACCCTTCGGGATCCAGACTTGCTTCACAACCCTGATTGCCTCAGAGTGGTGAATCTGTCTCCCTGAAACATCAACATACACAACTTTCTTCTTCTTTGCCTGAGAGGAAGATGGTGTATGAGTGTTGGACTTAGGCTTCACAGGAGCCTGAGTGGGTGCCTTTTGGGCTGGCTTTTTGTTCTTCCTAGGTCTGATTTTAGCAGGTCTTGGGCCTTGTTCTTGATAAGGACCCTGTGTTCTATTCCCCCTAGGCAAGTGAGGGAATGGAAAACAGTTAAAGGCCTCAGGATGCCAAAACCATGGGGGTGTCATCATGTTTGGCCTTCCCTGTTGATATTGCCAAGCATGATGGTACCCTCGTTGATCAGTCTGAGGGCTCTTGGCCTGAGTCTTCCTCTGCTTTCGCTGAGGCTTTCTCAGGCCTGAGCTCTCAGGGACCTCTTTTGGTTTCTTTGCCTTTCCCTTGGGTTTTGGCTTAGCTACCTTAGGGGCAACCCTGACTGTGTCAACGGTTTTCTTGCCCTTATCAGTTTGACAGGCCTAAAGTACAACCTTAGGTGCATTTTGGCCTGCCTGAATAAATACCCTCTCAGTGTTGCTCCTTGAAGCAACATGAGATTGACCCTGTGAGGATTTCTTAGGAACATATTCAAGTCCCTTTTTCTCGTTCCCAAGCATCTGACTACTATTTATTTCCTCTCTAGCTACTGAGGATTTATTCATTGCTGCAACCTTTTGCTTGAGTGAGTCCTCACTCTTTTTCAGGATTTCATGTCTGGCAAAGAGGTCATCAAACTTACTTTTGAGTGCTTTCAGTTCTTCCTTCCTGACCAACTCTTCATCAGCCAGTTCTTTCACAATCTTCTCTCTTGGGAGACGCTCAGCATTGATTAGATCAATTTCCTGAGTTAGTCTCACAATCTGAGCTGACTCTTTAAGATCAGACTGAGTGAGCTGATCATTCAGGCTCTGAACCTCAGTACTCAATTTCTTGTTCTCCTCTACCAAGAAGACATTAGTTTCCTGCAATCTGGAGAAATCAACCATCAATTGATCCAGGCAGATCTGAAGGTTCATTTCTCTGACTGACTCTGAGCTAAGCTCAGAATTTTGACCAGTGTAGGAACCACATAGAGAGTTAGATGTTACCTCAGGTTCCTCCCTTGCCATCAGGCAGACATCATCGTACTCATCATCAGAAAAGAGTTCAGGCGACCTCTCCTCAGGGCCATCAGAGTCAGTTGCATCCTCAGCGAGCATAGCTCTCCGGTCAGCAAGTCTCTGGTCTCTCTTGGCCCTCCTGTCCTCTCTTTCTCTTGTACTCAGCTTTGGACAATCATACTGATAGTGCCCGCTCTTGTTACAGTTGTAACATGTTGGTTGCCCATCTCCTGTTTCTCTCCTTGGTTCAAGGATCCTCCTTGAGTCAGGTTCCCTCTGTCTTGATGAGCTTTCAGTTTTCCCTGAGTGCTTGTCATCATGAGTACGTCTCTGTTCATCTCTGCGATCGGGCTTTGGATCTGAGTATCTTCTTTCATCGCCACGGTCTCTCCTCTGGTCAGTGTTTCTTCTTTCCCCATATCTCCTTGAGCTTTGGTGGGTTCCTTCAGGTTTCCTGTCACGTGAGTCCTGATAAAATTTCTTATAATGACCAAACCTGGAATTAAGCTTATCAAAGCGCCTGGCCATCAGGCTGTACTCCTCAGCAAGCTCTTCCTTGCTCATCTCCATCAGTTACTTTGATGAAGATTCAACAGGTTCAGACCTGGCCTTGAACGCCACACTTTTCTCAGGAGTTTTCTCCTTTTCTTCCTCTTCTGGCTGAACTTTCTTCTTTCTTTTGTTAAGATCAAATTCCAGTGCCTTAAGTTCTGAAAAAAGTAAAGCAAAAGTTATGTTACTCATATCCTGAGTATTTTTAAGCATAATTACACTGTTATCCCATCTTTCAGGAAGGGCATTCATGATCTTTGAAGCAACATCTCTCTTTGGAACATCTTTGTCCAGCATCACCAGTTCATTCATCAACTTGATGAACCTTGACTCCATCTGATCGATTGTCTCATCAGGCAACATCTCGAATGCTTCAAATTTCTAAATGGCAATGTTTCTCTTGTTCTCCTTTATCTTTTCTGACCCCTCGCACATCCTGGTCAGCCCATCCCAGACCTCCTTTGTCGTCTTTAAGTTCATCAGCCTTGCTGACTTCTCGAAGGGCACCGTATGCAAAATGATATTTCTGGCAACGTTGTCCAGTCCCACCATCTTGATTTCATCGTTGGTCATGTCTTTCCTTTCTTTCGGAACCTGCACGCCAATCTCAAGATGCTCATATCCCAGTCCTCTGACATTAGGAATAGTAATCTTGATCGGTCCCTCACTGAGAACACACGTCATCTGGTCATGGATGGCATCAAGATGCGCTTCTAATATGAACTTCCAATAGACAAAGTTAGATACAGAGAATTCAGGTAACGAAGCTTCAATTCTCCTCGAAGTCATGATGTTGCGAGTTTTATGAAAAGCGAACTCAGATCTGTTCAGTGACCACCAACAGTTTCTCCTCTGAAACTATTAGTATTCAAAGTCAGTGGTCTTTTGAACCACTGCTCTGATATCACTTGTTGGTCCCGGTACAAGACTGAGGAATACGTGTATAAGGGGGGGGGGAATACACGTATACCAGTTTTTCAAACTTAAAACCTTACTGAGTCCCCTTTACTCATAGTGATAAAGAACTAGGCACTGATATTTTCATGCAGCGCCGTCCTTTGCATGGAATTAGGTAGTTGCATTAAATGCACATTAAATGCTTGCCCATTGAATTTTGCAGTCTGAAGTCAGTCTTATGTTAGGTTCCGAACGTGCGTGTCCTTCTCGGATTGGTCCACGTCATCAGGTTGGTGAGAATGTCATAACTTATTCCTAGGCTTCAGGCTTGTCTTATTAAGTTCCTTTTGTCTTGAGCTCACCGGTCTTGCCCTGACTCTGACACTCCTTTTGCATTGCTTGGCTCTACTCCAAGTCTTTCCATAAACTCAGTATCATCCTGTTCCCTTCAGGACTGAGTAGTAATGACCTCAGGATCATACTCTTCATCACTGAGACTTACTCAGCCAGCTTAGAGGACTGCCATAAGCTCAGGATGGTAACCTTCGTCTTCAGGCTCTTGTCTTGATTTTCATCAGTAAGCGCTCCTCTTATTGAGTACCTGTGAAGTGTAAAATGACTAAGTACAAATCCTAACCAAGACTAGCCTGACAAACAAATGCAAACATCTTTTCAGGGGCTTTGGGATCTAATCAAATCTGACATTGTTCCAACAGTGTACATGACCTTTGGCCTTCCTGTTGTGCATGTGTGACACTTGGTATGTTGACTATTTGACCTTATCTAAACTTAATTATATCCTCTAGTACTGGACTTGCTCGTATTCAAGAGTTGTTCGTCCTGTTGGACTTGTCCTTGAGGAGTCTTTAGTTTGATTTTGATGGTCTTTATTCTTGATAATTTGTTATCTTGATATTGCAGCCAGATCTTTTCGCCGATGTGCTAGATATGCTCGTCGGGGTGTCATCTGGGCCCACATGGTCTTTAGGTTAAAGTTGTTCGTCTGATTAAAGTTGTTAGGCGGACAAAGCCTGTTCGCCCGACGTTTTCAGCTCAGCCTGGTTTTGTTGGCTTAACTTTGTCTTAAGAGTGAGTATTTTGGGTTAATTCTGCTCGCCCTAATGACGTTTCTGCTCGCCTATCAACAATTGCCCCCTTGTCAGTCATTATGTTGTGATAAGGCAAGGCGAACAACTTATGGACTGTCAATTATTCAGAGTTACGAAGGCGAGCTGATCTTATTTAGAGCGAACTACTTCAGACGGGCGGACTATCATGGTCGAGCAGACTCAGACGGGCGACGATTGGAATCCCAAGGCCTGGGTATGGCTCGAGGTGTGATGTGGGTGGAATGATTACCGCCGTCCATGCGCATGCGAAACCGAGGTGACGCGCCTCCAATCTTGTCGGGGTAGGGCTGCACGCGCTCGCTATTTGCAAATTAGTCCTCACACTTTCAACTTTGCTCGCCTGGGACCCCATTTTCGCCCTTGCTATAAAAGGAAAAAAAAATCAATTTTTCACTTCTTACTGTTCAATCTCAGCGCGAAACCTTGCACCTTTTTCCTTTGAATTTTCCGGCGATTTCCCTCTTCACCTCCAGCGACGTTTCTTCTGACGTTCTGAGTATTTAAGGTAATATTCCATTGTTTTATTCTTCTTTCCTTGTTTAATTTTATAATCGTTGGGTAAAAAACACCCAAAAATCTAAACTCCACCGCCCGGAAATCTCAAACCGCCACTATTTCCTCAACTCTTTCACCGGAATCCACCATTAACGCCGTAGCAAGTTTTTAATCACCACTTCCACCATAATTTTTTTCGATCTAAATGTCCTCGCACTCGAAAACTGGTTCTTATCCACCTCACAATCCCGGGAAGCATCCCATCGGAGATACTTCCATTCCAGTGGTGGATCTGGATTCAGATCCAGAGGCGGCCTCGGTTGTCCGCTCCGTAAACTCAGGAGCCCGCCCGTCTAGGGAGATGATAATGCGAGCAAACCCTGCTCGCCTAGTTGAAGAGGAGACCAGCTCCGACCTCCACGAGAACGAGGAGGTCAAAGTGCTTCAGCCCACTAATCCAGATGAGCTAACCTGGGGGTATCTGAAAGATATCCACTTCCCCATGCCAGATCCGCTCGAACATCAAGTTCCGGTCACCGTTGCTCGCCAGGTCGACTGGAATAAGTATGAAAGAGAGTACTCCAACCATTTCACAATTCCTACCCGCAGGAGATGAAAACTCAAAGCTACCGAGTATGCGGCGAGCTGCATTGTGTCCGCGATTACCGAGGAAGAGCTGCTCGCAATTATGAGGGAGTACAAAATTCCCTATGATGTGCACATGTACGCCCCTCTCACCGATGACAGAGCTGATCGCCCACCACGTGGGCTTACGGTGATCAACTTGGCCACGCTTAGTGCTGGGGTCACACGACCATTACACCCTCTGGTCGGCGGGTTCCTTGAGTGAACAAACCTGGCCATCACCCAACTAACCCCAGTTAGGTGGATGAACCTTATGTCGATAATAGTTCTGTGTGCCCTTAAGGGATACCCCAACAAGTTGTCCGCCGAGGAGGTCAACTATCTGATGATACCAACTGCCTGTACCGAGGAAGAGGCGGGCTGGTATTACCTCAAGGCGCGACCAAACTTGAGGCTGGCGGGAAAGGTGCGAGATTGGAAGCACGACTGGTCTGGGATTGGTGGGGACTGGCGTGCTTCTGCTCGCCCTTATGGCGGCCCTGAGCGTATTAACTCCCCGGTGGAGTTTAGGGACTTAATCGTTAGTCTTATCACTTTTCTACATTTAGAGTGGTCGGACTAATTTTAATCTCCTTTTCTTTTGTTTCAGGTCCCAAAAGTCTCAAGTGGCGAAGTGCCAAAGATAGTGTGGACGACCAGTTTCTGTTCACCGTTAGCCTGATCGCCCTTCACCGCCCAGAAGACGTAGCGTCAGCCACCTGAATCTCGAATCGACCAGAAGGGTAGCTTGCTTCACCACTTATCCTCACCATCTTGAGGCTCAAGCCCAAGTTCCCGAGGGTAAACTTTCTTGATCTTGGCGAATGGATTTGCTCGCACATTATGTTGTACTCCTATTTTAACTTTTTGTTATTTTTTTCATTACAGACCAGCTCGTTACCGTTGCCCTTCATCCTTTTTACCTCCTCTTAGACCAACACGTTTGGGAGATACCGACCATACGAGGATGGAAGAATGCTGACCCCTTGGCGAAGATGATCGTCTTGGCTGCTAAAGGAGGCAAAGATGATCCCCGGCAGGTTGGTGGGTCCAGCTCGGTGAAGGAGCCCACCCCAATGAGCAGTCCGCCCAAAGTTTCAACTCCCAAGTCGAAGAGACTCCTTCGAGTAGACGGCACTCCCGTCTCTGATGCCGAAAAGGCGGCCAAGAAAGCCAAGGTTGCCCATTGGAGTGGAGCTGTTCCTGCTCGCCCAACTAAGCTTGAAGGCGGGCGAGCTCCTTCTTCAGAACAATATCACGAGCAGCCCCTGGTTGCATCTGCTCCTGAAGCACACGCCGATCATCCTTATGGTTGGATCTATCTCAGCTGGGATAAAGGTCGCCATGATGTGTAAATCCTTTGTTGGGAACCTCTCTTCACTTCTTTATTTTATTATAACACTTTGATATGTTTTCGTGCAGTTATGATCCCAACAACTATCCGGGGCGATCAAACATGGTGCACCAATATTCTTGCTCGAAGGTGCCTGCCAACTATCGCGATCCCGGATCCTTTTGTCCGTCGTGCCTCCGAAACTGTCCCTCACTCCTGGACTAAAGAATTGAATGAGATCGTCAAGACACAAACACCTCGTGATAATGGTCATTTGTGTCTCATGGAGGTGAGCAGGTCCTTGGTCGCCGTACAAAAGCTGGTCGACTAGGTCGACCATGCAGCTACCGTGAGCCGCATTGCTAAAGAAAGGGACGAGGCAAAGTCTGAAGCCAAGAAAATGGTGGCCGACCTTGAGAATAAGGTTAAGGCCCATCAAACGAGCGAGCAGCGTGCTCTCGATCTGCACGTCAAGGTCTCTGAGGAGTTGAAGATCAAAATGGTCGAGGTCGAACAGATTTGAGCAGAACTTGCTCGTGTTTAAAAGAAGAAAGAGGTCGTTGAGAAGTATGCTACAGAAGCAACTGCTAAGGTTTCCGACCTCGAGACCCAGCTCGCCAACTCCATCACTCCAGAAGAGTTAATTCCAAAAATGGAGGCGGGCTCAATCATTGGCTTCGTGACGGGCTATACCGAGAGCATTCAAATTGCTAATGAGTTCAAAGCCCAGTCCGTTGTTGAGGAGATTGGCAAGGAGCTTACTAACTTCATTGAATCCAATCCTCCAGCCCCAGGCACAACCCTCCAAATCGGTGATCTGCCCGATTATAGGGTTAAGCTTGACTTCATTAATCTGGGGTCATAATTACGAGTCCTCCTGAGGACGAGGAGGAAAAGGCTGCCGAGGTCGAGCAAACAGAGCTGGTCGACCAGAATGAGAAGGCTCGTCAAGAGCGAGCTGATGTTGAAGGGCTGATTGCGGAGCTCACTCAAGAGGTCCCTATTGATCCTTCCTTAGCTGGGACACCTCTTGAAGACCCCAAGGATGACAACATTCCTCCCCCCGCCAGATAGGGTTCTTAGATGATAGGATTAGTTAGATCTTTTTCTTCTTGTAGTTGTTCGCTCCCTTGAGGAGTTTATTTTGTAACTTTTTTGGGCGATCATGCCTTGTTATTAATGAAACAACTTTTGCTCGATTTGTTTTCTTTACATTAATTGTTCTTTGCATTTATATTTATGATTTAACAATCTTAATGTAGTTGGGCTTTGTTCCTTATGAACTTTTGCCTTAGAATCTTGATGGGCTTTGGCCTTAGGCTATGTCCATTTAAAAATGAACAGCCTTTGATGGGCTTGATCGTATAACCAATTTGTGCCTTGAGCTTGAATCTCCTTTGAACGAACAACTTAAGATTGAACTTGCTTTAAAAAATTACAAGTGCAAATGACGACCTAAACTGCAAACCATAATAAACTAAGCTGAAGTTGTTCGACCTCTGTACATTTTGTCAAACAATCAACTTATCAAAGTACATAACTTACACTCAAAGTCAAAGTAGCTCGACTACTATACATTTTGTCAAGCTAACCTTGAACTTTTAAAGACATGAAACTATATACAAGAGGAAAACAGTACCTGATCGCAAATAACTTGACCAATCTAATTCTACTCGACCACCAATACTTGGTGAATTTTTTAAAAAAATTAGGCAAGTTTTTTGATCTTGTGCACATGCTATTTTAGCTCGCCCAAGAAACTTAGTAGCTCGCCCAGCTAAGTAGTATCACTTTTACTTCTTATAAGAAAAGTAGCTCGCCTATTGAAAATACTTCTTCAAATTAGCTGCATTCCATGAATATTGGGCCGAGTTGCCATCTAAGTCTTCAATGTCATACGCACCATTGGGTAACCTGTCCGTTACCCTGTATGGGCCCTCCCAAGTCGGGCCAAATATGCCTGGAGGTGGGGTGAGCTAATTTCTCAAAACTAGATCGCCAACTTCGAACTTTCTTATTTTGACTTGAGAATTGTAGTAGTGTTCTGCTCTCTGCTTGTAAGTTGCATTTTTTAGTTCAGCCGTGATTCTTTTTTCTTCGAGTAAATCTAGCTCGACTAATAAGGCAGAGCTGTTTGCTACTTCTTCAAAGTTGGCCGTTCTCAATGTTTTGGTCTTCAATTCATCTGGAATGACGGCTTCAATTCCAAATGCTAATGCAAAAGGTGTTTCTCCGGTGCTTGACCTGGGAGAAACTCTGTATGCCCACAGTACATCTGGCAATTCTGTAGACCATTTGCCTTTGCTTTCTGTTAGCCGTATTTTAAGAATATGCTTGATTATCTTATTGACGGCTTCTACCTGACCATTTGATTGTGGATGATAAGGGGTTGAATAGTGCTTTCTGATCCCCCACTTTGTGCAGAAGTGTCGAAGCTTTTTTCCGTCAAATTGAGGACCATTGTCTGTTATAATTGTTTGAGGAACTCCGAACCGACAAACAATGTTCTTCCATATATAGCCAATTATCTTTTCTTGGGTAACTTTAACTAGAGCTTCTGCATCTGCCCATTTTGTATAGTAATCCACGGCCACAACGGCAAATCGTACATTTCCTTTTCTGTGCGGGAAAGGTCCAATAATACCCATTCCCTATCGTGCAAATGGCCAAGGACTGAAAACTTAAACGAGTTCTTAAGCATGGGTACGGATACTTGGAGCAAATATTTGACATCGGTGATAAGCTCTGGCCATCTGGATTGCATCTTTTCGTAAGGTCGGCCAGTAATAGCCTTGCCTTACAGTTTTGTAGGCCAAAGCTTACCCCCAGCATGATTTCCACAGACTCCGGAATGTATATCTTCTAAAGTAGTCCTTCCTTGCCCCCTAGACAAACACTTGAGTAGCGGGACTGAAAAGCCTCTTTTGTAAAGTTGCTCGTCTACCAGGGTATACATGGCTACTTGTTTTGTTATTCTTGCAGCTTCAAAAGAATTGCTTGGCAGTTCACCGTCTTTCAAGTATTTGGCTATAGGAGTTCTCCAATCATCGTCATCTTCTTATTCGACCACCTGATTTACTTTGTAATCCACCATCGAAGGTTGGGTTTTTCTAGTGATGACAATATCTGTTAGATCTGCTGGCCTGTCACTCGTTGCTAATCTTACTAGGGCATCAGCTTGTGTGTTGCTCGTTCGAGGTACCTGCTGGATATATACTTGGTCTAACATAGATACCAAATGAGCAACAATTGTTGATACTCAATCATATGTTCATCTCTGGCCTCATATTCACCTCGTACTTGGCTCACAATGAGTTGAGAATCTCCAAAAATCTGGAGTCGTCTGAATCCGGCGGCTAGTGATAAGTGGAGACCTGCAAATCTGGAGTACGAGGGCCTCGTACTTAGCTTCATTGTTGGTGGCCATAAACTCAAATCTGACTGCCGAAGTGAATACTTGTCGGTCGGGGCTGATAAAACTATCCCTGCCCCCGAGGCCAAATTTGTTGACGAACCGTCTACATAGAGATGTCATGGGTGATCTAGCCCTCTCGTCGGATTTTGGGGAAAAGTCAGCTCGACTATGAAGTTGGCTAATGTTTGACCCTTAATCGTTGTTCAAGGTGCATAGGTCACTCCAAATTGGCTGATCTCTATAGACCATTTTAACAGATAGCCTGTTGTATCGGGTCGATGCAGTATTTGTCTGAGTGGGAAAGTTGTTAGTACTTCGACCTGATGATTGAAAAAGTATGATCTTAACTTTCTAACACTCATGACCAAGACATACGTCAGTTTCTCTGTGGGCGAGTATTTCACCTCAGCTTCATATAGAGCTTGGCTGGCATAATAAATAGGAAGGTTGAATTTGCCTTCTGCTCGTACCAAAACAGAACTTATTGCCACGTCTGAAGCTGCCAGATACAGATAAAGCTTCTCTCCTGGGATTGGCTTTGATAGAATCTTTACGTCTCCCAGGTAGTCTTTTAGTTGTTCGAAAGCTTTCTGGCAATTGCCCGTCCACATAAAATTGCCCTTTTTTATGGCTTCAAAAATTGGATGACATTTGTCTCCCGATCGTGATATGAACCTATTTAAAGCTGCTAGGCATCCTGTCAGCCTTTGTACTTCTTTAATAGAACAAGGAGGCTCCACATCAACAATTGCTTTAACTTTTGCAGGATTGGCTTCGATTCCCCGCTTACTAACCAGATGGCCCAGGAATTTCCCTGAATGTACTCCGAAACTACTTTTCTTTGGATTCAACTTCATGTTGTATTTTCGAAGAATGTCGAACACCTGGGATAAATGTTGGAGGTGGTCTTCTTTTTGAGTACTTTTGACGACTATGTCGTTGACATACACCTCCACCGTCTCCCCAATATGTTCGTCAAACATTTTGTTCACCAGCCTCTGGTAAGTTGCTCCTGCATTGATTAATCCGAACGATATTCTTTTCCAGCAAAGTAAGTTCTTGTTTGTGTAGAAGGCCGTATTTTCTTGATCGTCTGGGTGCATCGGGATCTGGTGGTAACCAGTGGAAGCATCCATAAATTTGATCATTTTATGCCCTGTTGTGCTATCCACCAGTTCATCAATGTGCGGAAGTGGAAAATTATCCTTTGGGCGTGCTGCATTCAGATCTGTGAAATCAATGCATAGCCTCCAGGTTCCATTCGGCTTTCACACTAAGACTGGATTTATAACCTATTGTGGGCACAACGTCTGTTTGATTAGGTCGTTGTCTAACAACTTCTTAACTTCTTCATTCAGAGCTTGATACTTGTCGGGCCCATATTTCCGTCATTTTTGGTGGATGGGTTTTCGGACTGGATTGATGTTTAGTCTGTGACAAGCATCTTTTGGATTGATTCCCACCATGTCAGCATGTGACCATGCAAAGACATCAAGGTTAGCTTTCAAAAAATCTGCCATTCGAGTCTTGTAGGGCTCAGGGAGCTTGGATACGATGTAAAGTTCAAGATCATCACGGTTAGGGTTAATTTTGAGGGCTTCCAGTTCTTCGACTGGAGTTGCTCGCCGTTTCTGTCCCTTCCACCGTGGATCAACGATTGGCTCTTCTGGGCTTAGCTCATCCTTGATGTTCATTGGTTCTGCACCTAACCGGGGGTCAAAATCCTCTGTTGGATTAGTGCCATTGTTGATCGCCACAACTAGGCCATCCAGGTTGATGTATGGATTCAGTTCGTCAGGAATCATTGATAATTTTGTTGTTGGCAAGGTTTGCTCGCCGTCTAGCAACTTCTATTCGCCCATGGATGAGGGTTGTTCGTCTATGTCCATCTGATCATTGTGGGTCCCCAAAATGTCATTGAGGACAGAAGGTTCATCGTCTGGGTGATGGGTTGATGCTTCCGTCATAAATGTATGTTCTCTAATTGGATGAAGTTGAAGGAGATATGCTCGAGGTTTCCTTTGGTCTCCCTTTAGTGTTCCCGCACCATTGGCTGTCGGGAACTTAATACAGTAGTGGTAGGTTGAAACTGCAGCTTTAAATTCATTTAGAAATGGTTGGCCAAGGAACCCATTGTAGGTGGATTCTTGATCTACAACCAGAAAATCCACCATTCTAGTTATATTCTTTTCGGGGTCCTTGGTCAACACCAATTATACAGACAACCTAATTATCCCTAATAGCTCGGTTACAGCATTTTCGAAGCCTAAAATTTGGTGATTAGAATCTTGAATGTAGCTAGCATAATCACCTAGCTGATCAAGTGTTTTTTTAAAGATGATGTTGGTGTAGGCTCCGGTGTCCACCAATAGACGGTGCACTTTGGTTCCCATTATCTTGGCACAGATAATAAGGGAATCGTTATGGGGAGTTACGATTCCTTCCAAATCTTTTTCAGTGAAGGTCAACTCTGTTGTGTGAAGAATGGATAGGTTGACTCCCATTTCTTGCACCTGGGCAACTGCACGTAGCTCAGCCTTTTTTTTCGATTTGAAATTGGCGATCGCCCATCAGAACAACCACCAACAGGTCCTGCAGGCTCCATCACTTGGATTTTAGGAACTGGACCTCCTGCTGGTGTTGAAACTGGTCGCCCAACATGATTTCTTCGGGGAGCTTGTTCAACAACGTCATCCTCAGACTCGTCATTTCTGCCTCTTTTACCGGGTTATCTTTTCACAAACTCAGATAGCTTACCCTCCTCATAGAATCGCCACAATTGCTTTAGCAAGTCACGACATTCACTTGTAAAATATCCCACACTCTGATGGTAGGCACAATACTTGTTTTGGTTTAACTTGCTAGCGTCTTGACGTATCTTTCTTGGAGGAGTAAGTAATTCCTTGTCCCGGACATTGTTGTACACCGCATCGATTGATATGGTAAGTACATGATCAGTTTGTCTTTCAGTTCTGTCCCCTCGTTGAATGCTTTCATATTCTTCGGGGCTCGGTAACCTCCACCACCAGTCTTTTTCCTACTCTCCTTTTGTTCACCTTTGTCCCCCATGTCTTTTTGCAAGGTCTCGTGCATGGAGACAAAGACTCATGCCCGATCACAAAATTCAGTGTAAGTTTTCGGGCATCTGAGATGTACATCCTTCCAAAGTTCAGTGCCTTTCTTTAATCCATCTAGGACGGCTAAAATTTTGGTGTATTCGCTGACTGATTCCCCTTCTAGCAAGACCTTATCAAATCTTTCCAAATACGAATGGTCCGACTCGTCGTCAGCTTGTTTTAGGTCGGATAATCGATGTCTCTGGAATAGATTAGACCCGACCGTAGAGAAATGGGACAAGAATTCTTTGCTTAGCTGGGCAAACAAATGAATTGAAGCTGGTGGCAGAGCCGAAAACCATTTATGGACACGGTCCCCCAGGGTCAATGGAAAATTTCGGCATTGGGTTGCATCACTTGCCCCCATTGATATCATATAATCAGAGTACTTCATCAAATGCACTCGGGGTCCGTCGTGCCTTCATATTGTATACTTGCTGGGAATTGGATCTTCTTTTTAATTGGAGCTTTCAGAATTACTGAAGATAATGTTGAGGTAGGAAGAGCAGTATTCCGATAACTTCTTTGCAAGTCCAACTGACCTTGCATGCTTTCGATCGCTTTCCTCATGGAGACCAGTTCCTCCAGGGATCCCCCTTGACTTGGAGGCTGTTCAGCGAACAGAGGTGCATGACCATCTGTTCACCGCAGTCCCTCACTTGGTATAGGAACTCCCTGGGCTGGCCTCCTAGGATTGGGTGCTCCATCTGGGCCTAGGCGACCAAAAGCTGACCTAGTCAGTCTCTCGTGGACTGACTGGCAAGCAGGTATGTGGTCCGGGCGAGCTAATTCTGCTCTAGGATGGATATCCAGTGCTCCCCGATTGAGGCGACCTAATCTATTCAGTGCACTCTGGCATATGCCCTGACTAACCCCGAAAGCTTGGTTTGGGGTTGATTCTCCATGGCTGGTAGCTTCGGCGAGCTGTTTCTCCTTGCCCTTCATCTTACGAACTTGGGCACTGTCTGCCTCATTTTGATGGTCATCTCTAGCCTTCTCATGCTCACGAGCTCTTGTTGGGCTATGCCTTGCTCGGATCTGAGATGGGCCAGGCTGTGCTTGTTGCTTTTGCAAGGCCTGAAGCATTGCGATTGTTCGAGCTAGTTCATCAGGATTGCGAACAAAAGCATTCAACTCAGGTGGCATTGGTTGATGTGTAACTGTTAGATGGTTTTCTTGCTCGTGCCGGGATATTTCTGCTCGCCTACTAGCCTGGGACATCCTCGAACGTGAATCCCTTGTCACATGCTGGGAGTGTTGAGTTTCATGAGACTGGGGCATCTTTAAATGATGTATGAGTGTTAGACTTTAAAGGTTCTTAAGTGAAGAACACCAAGAACACCTTTCTTCAATTCTTCAAGTTTTAAATTTGAAGTTCTTGCTTAATCACACTTGAATCCTTAAATCGGAGGTTCGAACCCTTCTTCTGGCGCCAATTTGTTGATGATCGTATCTAATCACAAGGATTAATGATTGTTCTTAATCGTTAATTAGATCATCAAACAATTACGTGTGATTGATCACTAACGTAATTAGTGAATACGAAAATTTGGATTGAGATAGAATTAACACGTGTATAGATTACGTATTTAATTCATATATAAGAGAATCGAGCTGCTTTGGGTTTATAATCAAAGTTTGGACGTGTATATGAATTTGTGCTTATTTTATTTGCTGAAAAAATCTAAGTATTTATACAAGTTTGCCTAGCAGGGGGTGTACATGACCTTTGACCTTCCTGGTGTGCATGTGTGACACTTGGTATGTTGACTATTTGACCTTATCTAAACTTAATTCTATCCTCTAGTACTGGACTTGCTCGTATTCAAGAGTTGTTCGTCTTGTTGGACTTGTCCTTGAGGAGTCTTTAGTTTGATTTTGATGGTCTTTATTCTTGATAATTTGTTGTCTTGATATTGTAGCCAGGTCTGTTCGCCGATGTGCTAGATATGCTCGACGGGGTGTCATCTGGGCCCACATGGTCTTTAGGTTAAAGCTGCTCGCCTAATTAAAGTTGCTAGGCGGACAAAGCCTGTTCGCCCGACGTTTCCAGCTCAGCCTGGTTTTGTTGGCTTAACTTTGTCTTAAGAGTGAGTATTTTGGGTTAATTCTGCTCGCCCTAATGACGTTTCTGCTCGCCTATCAACAATGATGGCAGCGGGCCTTGACAGAGAGGAGTGGCTGAACGCCGGTTGCTAGCGGCCTTGATGCGAAGCGCTGAATCACGCAATCACCGAGAGCCAAAAAGGAAGAGTCACGTAGCCGTTGTGATCTGTGAAATTAGAATTAGGGTTCCCAATTTAATTGAAATATTATCTAATATAAGTAATTATATATATTTTATTTTACAAATTAAAACAGGTAAGCTGTTATTTTTCAGTGGTGGGCTAATTTTTTTTAATATATAATTTATTTTGCCAAAACTGGGTGGGATGTCAACTAAATTATCCGTCCTTACGTAATACATTACAATTTTTTTTGGCACACAGATTAAAAAAAATCGTCTTTTGCTTTAAGACTCTTCTCAACAATGAGTTTAAAGAGGGGAAAGTAATGATATAAATATAAATAAGTGTATTGCAAAAGTGTCCATTTTAAGCTATGTAAACTTTATGTAGTACAAAAAAATATAGAAACTCTGCAATGTCTTTCGGGACAGAGGGAATATCTTAGATTATTCCTCCTTTAAGTTTAACATTTGGAGGATGACAGAAATTTTAATGAATATAGTGTTTTATTGAATATTGATAGATAGTGTAAAAAAGGTACAAATGTAGAGAAAGTGAGAGTCAAAGGAATTGTTAAACCCATAATGGAACCGCATATTTGACAAATGTTAAACTTAAAGCAGAACGAAGGTTATACTTTATTTTTACATATATATATTTTTTTAAACGAGATACAATTATTTAATGTAAAGTTCACCTCTTTTCAAATTTTTGTCTTAAATTAATACACTTTACATCATTTTTTAAAATGCACAATTTACCTTAAAATTGACAACAATTCTATTGAAAGGTGATATCAATGTCAATGAGATGAGACGAACGCCGCACACAAAACTTGTTCAAAAATTGATGATTTCAAAAGATTGTTATATTAAAATTTTATAAATTAAACTTTAAATTCTTTCATCTATTAGGCAGTTTTTATGAGTCTTGTTGATGTAGATCTTCACTTCAAATCCAAAATTTTAAATAATTGCAAATCTCTACACAACCTTTAGTACTCATTGGATCTCGAAAACTCTGAACCACCAGACCCTTTGAAAAGTACATAACTACCATAAACTCCACAACGATCACAAAGCCTAGCATTACCACTTCCATATACATTACCAGCACAAAGCCAAGACCTGAGCATTTGAGTTTACGGAAAATTCAGAGACGCTACGGAAAATAAGCATCTCACTATCCAGGGAAAAAGAAGAAACACGAAGTTTCTAATGCAGATTCGTCATATATATATCACAGTTGAGGAAAGCACGCAACACATGGAAATGATGCAACACAAAAGAAGACGCAGTTAAGATTTCGTTGGAGCAAGAATTTACACACTTAGTTAAGAGGAAAAAAGAAAGGGAGAGAACAATTTACAGATGCGTAAGGTTAATCAAACGGCAGCCAAGTTGTCGAAATCAGTATCATCAACTGTGAGCCAGTCATTTGAATCCCCACCTTCAGAATCTTTATCTTTCGAGCCATGTTCATCTGCTTTTTCTTTATCTTTCAAAGCCTGCTGATCTGGTAAATCATTGTCATCATCTTCCAGATCACTAAAAGAAACTTCCTCATTTTCAGATTGGTTCTGAGTATCATTGGATGGGTGAGTATCAGTTTCTTTAGACTGATGGCCTGATTCAGTTTCATCAACAATCTCTGTTTGTTTTGTTACGTTTACATTTTCGGGCGATGCATCCTTATGCTGAGATGGGGCCTTGCTATTCTCCCCATCGCTGTGGTAAGGATCAGAAGACTCGGCATTTTCAGAGGTTTCTTGATTCTCGTTGTTCTTGTTCTGAAGTTTCTTCAGGAGTGTTTCTCTTGCTTCAGCAATCTGCAGAAAACTAAGCACTTTGAAGGAGGGGTAACACTTAGGTGCACCAGTTGCCTATTGCTCAGTGAAAACAACTAATATTTGACCGATTAATAGCTCTTGTAAAACAATTAATACCATTTAAAAATGCACTTGGTGCCTTGAAGGAATAATGTTGCCTCCCTTGCCTTATAACCATAATATATGAAGATAGTGAGCACCGATGTAGACAAATGTCTTTCTGAAAGCTAAAACAACATACATACAACTTTCGAGCCATAAATGAGGGCAGAAACTTGCTTCCATTACACAGGATTGTGCTTTACTATTTTCCATTTAACGATTATGTAGAAACAGAAGGAAATTGTTTAAAGCCTTCTTTAAAAGACAATGGATGGGGCTTCATTCAAGAAGCTCAAACAATATTTAATGGGGGAAAAAATTGAGCAAGGAACATCATCATTCCTTGCCAATTTTCAACCTATTCCTTGAAAAAGGATATGCAGCCTGTGGAGAATCTTCACAGTATTTCATAACCAAATAAATAATCAACTTGTTACGATCCCACATTGGATCCACAAGAAATTGTGGATGGGTATATAAGTGACCATGGTTTTGGGTTAGAAATTGAAATATAAGCTAAGGAGCCCTAACTTAACCCAAAACCATGGTCGAAGGTCAAGGATTGACTCCCACTCATATACCAATCCACAATTTCCTGTGGATCCGATGTGGGATCGTAACAATTGACCCCCCTACAAGCCGGATGTCCACAGACGACACACCCCAAGGTGGCAACCCCTGGGCCCATCATAGGGTAGCCCCATTCTGCAGCCTGCCCGAGCGTTTCCCACACACGAAGTCAATTGTTAGGAATATAAGCTAGAGAGCTCTAACCGAACCCAAAACCATGGTGAAAGGCCAAGGATTGACTCCCACTATTATACCCATCCACAATTTCTTGTGGATCCGATGTGGGATCGTAACACAACCATACAAATAAACTAAAGAAAAGCTTCAAAATGAATATAGATAATTTTTTATCACTCGCAATTGAGAATATCTAATACAACTGCAGATAGTGGTTTATATGAGGGAAATAAATCATTTGTCAAACTTCACAATACTATTGCTTATCATATCATAACCAATATTTCAGAAGAACGAATAGGAGGGGCTAAATTGTTTCCGAACGTCAACTCCTGGACAAACAGTCAAACTAAATGACTATTTCACTAAAGCATTTCCTCCAACTAACTATTTGGACTGAGAGTGACATATAAGAGGAATAAAATTCTGAAATTTAGATATGACATTAATTCATTTCTTCCAGCAGCCACGAAAACCTCAATTTCATGTTATCCTGTCTGTATGTATAGCTACCTGTTAAAAATTAGCTCTTGATATGCATTTCTATTTTGTGTAACGAGTCCTAGAAACACATATCATGAGGAGTTATATTAAGATGTAGTAATACTGATTTTATCTATAAAATAAAAAACAAGCAACTTGAGAAGTATTACATATAATTATAGCAAATAGAACTTTTATATCCCTCCATCCAGGAACAATGGTTTAGATCTGTATTTTTTTATTATATGGCCATAAATATAGTTTTACAATACAAACCTTATTAGTAGATTTTTAGTGTCAATTGTCCCATATTATCATTCAGGTGAGGATTTATGTTGAAAAAAAGTCCAATCTCGAAAATAGTCATATTTTGGGACGTCACAGGAAGGAATACGGACCATATATCTGGGACTGAGAGTATGAAAAAATTTATTCACATTATTAATTTTTATAAGATTGGAATGTGACTCAATCACTTGAATTCGTTATTTATTTAGTTATTTCTAACTGAACACTAATAATCCAATAGTGGTCTTCGTACTTTGCAGCTCTTGAAACTGATTTTTTTACATGGTTGGTCGGTAAACAATGTTCTAATGAAAGTGGCACATATTTTAACAGGAAAAATAGACAATAAACAAAAAATAACTGTGGAATAAGATAAAGCCTTGCCTGTGGAGATGAGAGAAACTTGAGATCTTCCTCATCCAAACGTGGAAGAAGCAAAATAAAATATATAAGCCAAAACTTTGCGTAGCTCATTTGGCTACAGATTTCCTGCCTCAATGTTTCAAACTCAGGTACCAAAAGATCAATATTTGCAGCATGTTCTCTCTGAGAATCTGTCATTTCAAAATCTGTAACAGAGTACCTTAGTCAACACAAAATGATACACCACCTGAAGATATGTTTTTGTTTTTCTGATGACAAAGAAGTATAAAAGTGGTGTAAAATTGTATTAGAATTAGACCAACTTCATAGCCTAATTGTTTTTGCTTTAAGTAAAACAACTATACATTTAAAAATGCACTTAAGTTGCACAGTGCATATTTGCAAAATATATATGTGTTATTCAACCATTCATTGATTCACATGAGTGCCACTCTAGTAAAATAGAGTTCACAAGTGTTCACGCATCTTGATTTTTCAGCTTATTGCTCAAGTCTGTCTCAATTCTTAAGTCCATGGCATATATTTTCTCCGGTTTATACTCAAATCCAAACAAACCTTGATCATGACTAATCAACACCTGCCTATGTTTGACCTCTACATAATTCTGAATATTTCAAACATACAAAATCAGGGTTCATCTTTTCAGGTAGGAATCCAGTTAATCTCAGAGCCATCAGTGTGTCAATGTTTTTGTTCACTCAGCCTAGTGGTGATCTCTGGACAGCAATTCAACAGTCATTTTCTCAAATAAGCTTCAAAGTAAACATATTTATAATTTCACACTAAACAATTTTTATTAGTACGGTATATTTACATTGCCCTCTGAAATTACATGAAATTGTTCCTTGACACTAAGATTAATCAAAGCAAGCATAATAATCACAAAGCGACAACCATTAAAGCAAGCATCACAATATAGAACTTGTCAAACAAAATTAAAAAGGGCAAAATTACCATCAGGTAAAGAGAGTGGGAAATCAGTCCAAAGTTCCGGTCGACTGGAGATTTTCAACACAAATTCCAAAATCTCTTCACTAATTCCAAGTGCCTCCTCTTCATCCTCCTCCTCCCCCTCCCCCTCATACTCATTGCCATCGTTGAATTGATTCTGCAACTGAATAAGATTTGAAGTGAGTTTCGACGAAATTAACGATAAACCCGATCTAAAGGACCCCTGAATTTCGGCCAAATCGTTTTTTATCCCCTCGATTGAGGGCCCAGGCGAAGAAGGTGTCTGCGGCGGCGCGAGAAAGGCGGCGACGCCGCGGAACACGGCTGAGAGATCGTCCTTAGCGCCGGAAGTAGGGCTTCTTTCGGTGGCGTTTTTGGGCGAGGAAGGCTCTTCGCCGGCCGGATTATCATCGTCCGAGAAGGGATTGAAGAGTGAAGGGATCCAAGATGACATTGTTTCTTTCTCAATTAATAATGGTGATTCTTTTTTGTTTGAATTATTCTTGAATGTTTGATCGAATTTAGGGTTTGTGAATTTGTGCAGATACTGAAGTTGAATTTTGCGTGTGATTTGGCAAGAACTTCTTGGATTCGGTGGATAATTTTGGGCTACTCGATTTTATCATTATGCATATATTCGCGCAAACAATGCCTTAGTTTATGGCAGCTAGCCTAGGGTAGCATATACATCGTGTTTATTTATGTTTATATGCAATTGTATTGTATTCAACAATTAAAAGTTGTTACTTTTGGGGAAAAAAAAAACAATTAAAAGTTGTTTGCATAGAAAAATTTGATTAGATTATAATAAAAAAACTAGATGATATAATGCATTATATATACAATAATATTATAAATTTGTTCACCCTAGTATAATTATATTATATGATTAATATATTCAAAATAATATCACATAAGTAAATATAATGAAATGTTAAATTAGATTTGAGATTATAAAAATTCAAATAATTAAAATTCTAGTGCACTATGTTTTCAAGACAATAAAAAATTGTCAATTAAATGTTATTATTCGATTAAAAAAATTCAATCAATCATTTAATCGATAAAAAAATCAAAAGTATTTAATATGTTACATAAAATCAATACTATATTTATACTTTTCTCTTAAATTATGAAGGGCTACCAAGTGGAGCCTTAATACCATGTTTATACTGTTGTAAATCTAGAAGATTTATTATTCCAAATCTAGAAGATTTATTATTCCAAATCTAGAAGATTTGATGTAGACATTACTTATGGACCAAGAAACCCAACGGACTTTATATCTTAGACTAGGGTTTTATTCTTATAAATAGATCATTGTATTCATTATTGTAATCACTCTCATACACAAGATCATTAGTGAAACTCCTGGCTTGGATCGCCCCCAAACGTAGTCGTTCCCGACGAACTGGGTCAACAAACGTTGTCTCTTTAATTTACGCACTTATTTACAACACGTTATCAGAGATTATACGGTACGCCCTGAATTAATTTTCATATGAATTCCATGTTTTCATGTGTACATTTGCTATGAATTTATTTAATTGATTGTATTTGAATTAAATTATTGTGTATCGAATTGACGAGCATCGGCCGAAGTCCCGAAGACACACGACCGCCGCCGTCCGCCGCCCTAGACGTCGTCGCCGCAGCAGCCCGACGCGCGCTGCCGCCCGGCGTGCGCCATTGGCGCTCGCGTGCAGGCCATCGCACACCCGTCCGCCAGCGCCGCGCGGCTGTGCCGCCCGCACGCACCCGTCGCGCCCGTCGTCGCGCGCTGCCACCCTCCGCGCACCGCCTACGGCCCGCCGTGCGCGTCCCACGCGGTGTTTTTCCCCGGATTTTAGTGATTCCTTAATCCAATTGCGATTTCGTTCTAGATATCACCGTATTAATTTATTTATGAATCCTGAAAATATTTCGTTAAATTGCGTTAATATACATGAAATAATTATTCTTATGATTATTTCCTCTGTCTATTAAATCGTATATTTTCAATAAATTATTTTCATGTGATTATCTCCCTTACTTGTTTATGCATGTTTATGTGATTTAATTATCCTACGTGCATTACCATTTCCGCACATAGTTTATTTCTTTATAGTCCGCATATTATGCCCGGGTAGGCGACACTCGGTATTTGTCGGACCGTAAATCTATGTTTTGGGTAGACGGCGCCCAATACGTGCATCTATGTGCTTTAGAATAATTAAATGAATCTTTATTTTTTCCCTCATTGTCAATGAATTTTGTCATCCCCCTTACCATGTCACTTTTAATTAATTGTAGTGAATTATGTCTGACATCACTATGAAAGAATTCGATGAGCTTGCTCTCGATGGTAGCAACTACCCGGCATGGATGCTAGATGTAGAATGCTATCTAGCATCAAATAGGTTGAGCGAAACCATCATGGAAGGTTCAAAATCTACCAACGCCCAGAAGGCGAAAGTGTTGATTTTCCTTAGGAACCACATGAACGAAAGTCTGAAATTTCAATATATCACACAAAAAGACCCCGGAATGTTGTGGAAATCCCTGAAGGAACGTTTCCAACAACAAGATTATATACTCCTCCCTCAGTCACAATACGAGTGGTTGAACATCTGTTATCAAGACCCAAAGTCGATAACGGAGTACAACTCTGCATTACAACGTATTGTAACCAACCTGATCCAGAATTCTGTATCAAAGTTCCATGCTAGCAACCCTGTACTCCAGCAGCAGTATAGGGCCAAACCCTCGTTTGGTCGCAACCGTGGAAGGGGGAGAGTGAGTAAGAAGTTTTGGACTAATGGCCAATGACATAGTTCATTCGGTGGTCACAAAATCCGATTTACCGCTCCACGAAAACCTAGCTCTCAAAGCATGATTGAGCAGTCCTACTTCAGATGCGGATGCAAAGGCCATTGGTCACGCACGTGTCGCACTCACAAACACTTGGTCGAGGCTTACTTAATGGTGCAGAAGGACGACAAGGGGAAGGCTCCAGTATATGAACCCGAAGACGACACCCTGCCTGAAGAAGAATTTGATCAAGACAACGATGATCTCTTGCGCCCGTAGCTCGAAATAGAGGAGACAACAAGTTGATTCGCGTATTTAATTATTTCTAGTATTTTATTTTCTGAATAAAACAAATTCATGTTATGTTTTGGGATTCTTTCTTTCGGATACTTTATTTTTTGAATGAATTTTTTAGCTTTGATATGTTTACCTTAATAGTTGTCCATAGTATTTATTTAGATATTGTTATTCTCATTTATGGCTTGTAAACAAATCAGCTACTAGGTTTGGACTATTTCCTCTTGCATGATGGATGCCCATAGTGATTTATATTTGGTAGATAGCGCCACCACACATACAATCCTAAAAGATAGGAAGTATTTTCGTAACTTGATAGAACGTAAGGGGAGTATAACTACAATAGCCAATGATAGTACGTTGATAGTGGGCTCCGGGAGAGCTTCCATTGTCCTCCCCATGGGTACCGAACTCATAATTGATAATGCTTTATTGTTTCCACAATCTAAGCGTACCCTACTCAGTTTTAGGGACATTAGGATAAACGGGTATCATATTGAAACTAAAACTGAGAACGATGACAAATACCTTTTGATGACTAGTACTCGAGGTAGCCGTAAACAAGTTATTGAGAAACTTCCGTCCTTCTCCTCCAGATTTTACTATTCCTACATCCAGCTGTCTAGTTCCCATCTAGCGATGAGTATGAAATTCCATGACCCAAATTTCTTTAAATTATGGCATCAGCAGTTAGGTCATCCGGGACAAACAATGATACGTAGGATTCTATCTAATTCAACTGACCATAGTATTACGAATAATAGAATCCCTCCTGTTGATGAATATTTTTGTGATGCATGTTCTAGGGGTAAATTAATAGTGCGCCCATCGCGCACTAAGGTTGGACTAGAATCTCCGGTTTTCCTTGAGCAAATTCAAGGAGACATTTGCTGACCGATTCACCCAGCATCAGGACTGTTTCGTTGTTTCATGGTCCTTATTGATGCCTCCACTAGGTGGACATTTGCATGTTTGTTGTCCACCCGCAATCAAGCTTTTGCAAAGCTCATTGCGAAGACTATCGAGCTTAGAGCTCAATTCCCGGATTATCCAATCAAATCGATTCGCATGGATAATGCAGCTGAGTTCAGCTCGAAGGCCTTTACAGATTAATGTATGGCTGATTAGGCGTGAAATTGTTATGTTTTGGTGCCCGATTTGCCCATGTTTTGAGTGTTTTTTTATGAGTGTTTGGAGTCAATTGAGTATCATTTTTATAAAATCATTAATTTGTCTCTTTGGTTTTCATAGATGGATAGAGGGCGAAAAGAGGAGTTCGTAGGACTTTGAATCGGCCAAAACGGATTCCCAGTTGAGAAGATATGAAGATTTTACGAACAAGTGTACAGCAGCCGAAAACCACTCGAGCGAGAGCACTCGAGCGCCAGCGCTCGACCGATTGCATCACTCGAGCTACATGCTCGAGCGCCCCTGCTCGAGCTGCTCGAGCACTTTCCTATTTTTTGCCTCCGAATTCGTTTTTCGGTCCATGAGTTTCCGGTTCGCCCCGACGCTTATATATACTCATTCCAAACTCGTTTTGGAGGATAACAACATACCAACACATATTTTTACATACTTAGAGCGAGGAGAAAGCTTGGGGAGGAGTTTTGAAGGATTTTATACGTTGTAATCGAGGTTTTAATTTACGAATTCTTAATTTTAGTATTTCTTTTGAACGTATTAGATTAATTCTTTCTTTCTTTACTCTTTGAGACGATTAAACCTAGTTTTTCAGATTTATATAGATTTCTTTGGAGACTTTAATTTGTTCTTTCGTTTATGTTCTTGATTTTATTAGTTAATTCAATTATGCATATGTTTATTGTTCTTGTGATTGCTTTGATTATTCAAACCACCATGTTAGGCTAGAACCCTTGCATGCTTAGGGTAGGATGAACTCGTAGAAGTAGGATGTGGGTACGTAATTAGGATAATTCGTGACGTTTAGTTTTAATTCTCTTAATTAATGAATTCTTAAAATCAATCTTAACTTTACCTTTGAATTTCGTACGAAAGTGTTAGGGAGAGGACGACCGTATCACTCTTTAACAACTAGTAGTCTTAACGAGAAGGTTTAGAAGGGGTTAATTCATCTACCGGTTTAGCGAGGGAGGACGACCGCATCACCTTAGTTACATTAGGGTCTCATTAATTAAGCACGATCTATTAACTTGATTAGTGGATTCGTGAAGTCGATTGATAGGATAAAGTATTAGGGTTAAAATCTTGAGCTTTCATCTTACGATCTTTAACTTAGGTTATTTCTTGCGCGTCACGGTTATTTTGATCATGTACCTGCTCCGTTAGTATACGTAGGGATTCCTATCCTGAGCATCACCATCTCTCATTTGAAAACAACCCTTCGATTCTTAGTTTAATTTTGCTTTTTGCATTCCTAGGAAAATTTTAGTATTTTAATTAATCTTTCAAAAAAACCCTTCAGGGATCTATTCGCATACACTCCATCCCTTGGGTTCGATAATACTTGGTCATTATACTTACTCATACTACAGCGAACCCGTCCGCTTGCGGGGAAGCGACTAGTAGAAGTTAGTATTTTTGCCTCAAGTCAATGGCGTCGTTGTCGGGGATGGCGTTGTATTTCTTTTGAATAGGACTTGTAGATAGCTTAGTAGTTAGTAGTGAGTAATTTTATTTTCTATTTTTTTTATTTCGTACATATTCGGCAGTTGCGTTTTGATTCTTTTGTTCGTGTTTCAGGTTTATGAAAACACGCTCACAGGGCAATACGAGCGAAGAGGGGTTATCGTTAGATCCTGAGACAATACCAAGAAGAAACCGAGCCTTCTTAAGAAGGATGAACGCTGCCGGAGGGAAAGAACCAATGGACATTACTAATGAGTTGGATGATGTCGAGAATGAGTTCAATCAGGCATTGAACCGGGTTGACGGCACTGATGGCAATACCAGTAAGAATCAAGATCCGTTAGGAGAAAGCCATAGCCAAAACCCGGGTACTCAGAACCAAAATAGCCCAGCTCATAACATTGTTCAAAATTCTCATAACAACCCTGCTTACCCACATCCTAACTTAGCACAAAACAACTTACCTTATCCACCCTACCCATACCCACCTTATCCTTATCCACCATACCCGTATCCTCCACCTCCAGTTTACAATCAACCACCTGTTTACCAACCACCACCCCAACAAGTACCCGTACCAGCTGCTAATCCTCAACAAGTTCCTCAGAACGCAGATCAAAATATGACTATTTGAGGGAGGTTTGCAGCGTAGCCACAACAGTACTATGATGGAGTGGCATTGCCTCCTGTTGAGGCGAATAACTTCTCGATTTCCCCAGGAATTCTTAAGCTGTTTACCGAGAACCAGTTCAAGGGGGAAGTTGGGAAGGAGAATCCTCATACTCACCTGAGGAGTTTCCAGTTTCCTAATGATAGCCTCCACTTTCAATTACAATGGCATGTCTGAAGATGCCAAAAGGCTTAGGTTGTTCCCATTCTCATTGACGGGAATAGCTAAAGAGTGGTACGATAATACGCTTCTACGGGGAGGTATTACCACTTGGGCCGAGCTCGAGCGTCTGTTCCTCGAGCGATTCTACCCTCCATCCAGAACGATCAAAGCAAGGATTGAGATCTCTTCCTTCCGCCAGAAGCAAGGAGAGGACCTACGTCAAGCGTGGTAGAGATACTCAAATATGTTGATAGAGTGCCCGCAGCACGGGTACAATGAGGGAGATGTGATGGCATTTTTCTATAGTGGTGCCAACAAGGCTGGGCAAGACCATCTAGACGCCTGTGCTAGTGGATCATTCCTGAATCAAGGAATAGTGAGGTGTAGAGAGATCGTGGACAACATTGTCACGAATGCCGGGGCTTGGAACGTGGACGCAGATTACCAAAGAGTTCATCAGGTTGAGGAAGGTGAAGGAACGAGAAGGCTGTTGATGGCGATGATGGAAAAGATTAACAACCTTGAGTTGGGGAAGAATATGGTTGGAGGGAATGCAGCAGAGAATGAGCAAGAGGACAAGCCCACAATTCAGCAAGAAGTAGCCAACTATATGGGAGGTCCTTATTACAATCAGAATGGGTATCCACAAGGTGGAAATTTTCAAGGAAGGCCTTCTTATGGCCAACCATTTGTACCTCCAGGTCCACAGCCGCCTCAAAATCAATGGAGGAACACACAAGGGTACCAAAGAGGCCAGCAGCTTCCTCAGAACCAATGGAGAAAGAACGAGAATTTTTCTTATGCTAACCCGAAGGCGGGTATTACAGTTCCTCCAGGCGTGGATCCAGGTTCAAAACCTCCGGGTGGAGAAGGTGGTTCCTCAACTGAGGAGATGTTGAGAGCTATCCTTCAGAAGGTGGAGGAAGGAAGCAAGAGATTATCCTCTTTGGAGTACGATGTGAAGGAGTTACATAAAAAAGGTGATCAACGTGATCAAGAACCCCAAAAGAGAGATGTAGAGCTGAATCGAATTCAGCAAGAGAACAATAGGCGGTTCACCTCAATAGAGTTCCAGATAAGCCAAATTGCAAAATCATTTAATAGGGAGCCGGGTAAGTATCCTTCCATGCCGGAGGGGAACCCGAAAGAGCATTGCAAGACTATCCAGCTTAGAAGTGGAACCAACTATGAAGGGCCTCAGATGCCTGCTGATTCGGAGACGCCCCAAGATAGAGATGAGATTGAAGAGATGAGAGTGGAGAAGAAGGTTGAGGGTGAAAGCACTCAAGCGAGCAAAGAGCTTGAAGAGGAAGGCATTGAGAAGGTTGAGAGAGTTCCTAAGTGGAAGAAGACAAAGAAAGCAAGGGAGAAAGTGAAAGAGACCGAGAGAGATGAATGGGGGGTACCCAAATCTGCGATACCCGTCCCATATCCACAACGCTTCATGAAAAAGAAGCTTGATGAGAAATTCGCTAAATTCCTTGATGTGTTTAAACAATTGCATATTAACATTCCTTTTTATGATGCTTTGGAACAGATGCCCAATTATGCAAAGTTTCTGAAGGACTTGATCGCGAAAAGACGGCGAGTGGATGAACCGAAGTTGGTGCAGCTGAACCATGAGGTGAGTGCATTAGTGCACAAGGCGCTTCCTCCAAAGCTGAAGGATCCCGGGAGCTTCACCATTCTTTGTGATATTGGGAACGGGATCAAGAAGGGAGCGTTGTGCGACCTCGGAGCGAGTATAAATCTTATGCCCTTGTCGCTTTTCAAGAAGTTGGAAGGTGTTGAACTTCAACCCACAATGATGACGCTTCAACTTGCCGACCGGTCTATTACTCGACGTCAAGGTGTGGTTGAAGACGTCCTCGTGAGAGTTGGAGATCACATTTTTCCAGCCAATTTCGTGGTCCTAGAGATGGAGGAAGATGAGCGCGTGCCCCTGATCTTGGGAAGACCTTTCTTAGCTACGGCCGGGATGGTGCTAGACGTGGCAAATGGGAAGATTACGTTGAAGGTTGATGATCAAGAAGTGAAGATTTCCTTATATGAAGCCATGAAGCACCCGAAGGAGGATGAGAGTTTGTATTGCATGGATGCAATTGATCCTCGTGTTGAAGACACACCTCCTATATCGAATCTTTCTCATGTTCATGATTTCGTTAATCCTTCACTTGATAATTTAACCCATGAGCATTATGTTCTTGATTATTTTGATAGGGATAAAGTGAAGAAGTTGAAGGAGGAAGAGGTGAAAAGTGTGGACGTGGTCCAGTTGGAAGGGAAAGGAGGAGATAAGAAGAAAAAGTCCAAATTCAAGAACCTGTTTGGTAAGACTCCTCCAGATAAAGGTGAGAAGGAGTTGAGACCCATAACACTTGGGGATGAGAAGGAAGCAAAAGAGCTCATGATGGAGGGGCATCAAGGAAAGAAATGCAAGCACCACTCTTATGAGAGTAAGGGAGGTAATTTTGAGTATGATGTCCCATAAGCTCATTTGAGCTCGGTCCGGCATGATGACCTTAAAAATAGCGCTGAATGGGAGGCAACCCATTTTTATTTGCTTTTGAGTGTTTTTAGTTATTTGATTTTTATGTTATTAGGGTGTTTTTGAATCGTAAGTGTTAACCTTGTACTTGAGAGTTCATTTTGTAGGCTTGTCTCGATGGAGTACTCAAAAGGGAGGAACTCAAGCAAGGGAGTGTGCAACGTTGTTGAGAGAAACTGAATTGTTTGGTTGAGGTAACCCACAACCCCAAACTTAGACCTCTTCGCAAGGTCGAAGTTTGGGGGGGGGGGGGTGGAGTTTTTTTTTATGTTTCTTGTTACATTGCACCGGAGCACCCCTTATCTTTGAGTGTGTTTGGTTACTTGGTGTTTTGAGATGCTCCTCGGGGTGATTTTGATTTGAGTCGCTAGTGCATATTTCATGCCTATCAATCATCTTATGTTTGCTGATTGCTATCTTTGTGTATGATTTGATGAGTAAGGTGATTTGTGGATTTGAGTTAGGGACTCTTTTGTGTGAGTGTTTGAATGAGAGTGAATTTGAGAGAAAATTAGTATACTTACGAGTTTTTCTTTTGAGTACTTGTGTGATGAGAGTGAGAATTCACTAGGACTAGCATGGATGTGAAAGCCGTGAGATTTGAGCCTTATGAGATTTTGATGCATGAAATGATCTCTTCGTTTGTGAGTGGATCATCACCTTAGAGGATGCTAGAACTTGTGTGTGCTCTCGCTCCTTGATTGTGTCTAGTTTGATATGCCGAATGTGATCTTAGGCCATCTTTGTTTTGATTGAGTAACTTAGCCTAAATTTTTCTTACCATTGATATTTGTCCCTTGTTAGCCCCTTTGAGCCTAAAGCTTATTTCATTTGCTAGCACATTTAAACACTATTTCAAGTTCCTAAGCCTTTATGTCCCAATTTGAGTGGAGAATAGGAAAAGTGTAAATGTGAAGGGATTGATTAGAGTTGATAAAAGGATTTATGATGGTTGAGAAGTGATAAAAGAAGGGTGTGATCAAGTTTTGAGTTGTGGGAAAGAAAAAAAAAATTGAGAATGAGCAAAAGAAAAAAATGAGCTCATGTGTTTGTGCGAAAAAGAGAAAAAAAAAAGTGATTGAAAAAAAAAAGTGAAAAGAGTGAGAAAGAAAAGAAAAATTGAAGTGTTGAGAGTATTGGAATTGAAAGTGTGTTGATTGAAATTGTTTGAAGTATTCTGTTCCAAGTCTTGAAGTACCAAGGTTTGAGTTTCTATTCTCCATTCACTTTAGTCACTTACCCATTTTGTTATCCCACCCGTCCAAAGAGCCTACATTACAACCTTGAGAAAAGTCCTTTTTGATTCGGCATTGATTTCTAGAGTATGGTCGGAGTTGAGAGTGCTTACAAGCCTATGGCTGCCGATATGAGTGATTGATTGTTTGAGTGAGTCCCTTTATTATTGATATACACTTGTGAGGGAGTGAAATACATCGTTGAGTGCACATCCATGTTTGATCTTGGTGGTTCTTGTTGTTATTGCATGTGTATGATGAAGGAAGGTGAGTGCGTATACGTGTGATTGATCTTTGAAGCTCGAGTTCATTTACTTGCACGATTTGATTCTTTGACTCATTCTTAACAATTTAACTTGACTTATTATTTCATTGCTTGAGGACAAGCAATATGGTAAGTTTGGGGGGGTTGATTAGGCGTGAAATTGTTATGTTTTGGTGCCCGATTTGCCCATGTTTTGAGTGATTTTTATGAGTGTTTGGAGTCAATTGAGTATCATTTTTATGAAATCATTAATTTGTCTCTTTGGTTTTCATAGATGGATAGAGGGCGAAAAGAGGAGTTCGTAGGACTTTGAATCGGCCAAAACGGACTCCCGGTTGAGAAGATATGAAGATTTTACGAACAAGTGTACAACAGGCGAAAACCACTCGAGCGAGAGCACTCGAGCGCTAGCGCTCGACCGATTGCACCACTCGAGCTACATGCTCGAGCGCCCCTGCTCGAGCTGCTCGAGCACTTTCCTATTTTTTGCCTCCGAATTCGTTTTTCGGCCCATGAGTTTCCGGTTCGCCCCGACGCTTATATATACTCATTCCAAACTCGTTTTGGAGGATAACAACATACCAACACATATTTTTACATACTTTGAGCGAGGAGAAAGCTTGGGGAGGAGTTTTGAAGGATTTTATACATTGTAATCGAGGTTTTAATTTACGAATTCTTAGTTTTAGTATTTCTTTTGAACGTATTAGATTAATTCTTTCTTTCTTTACTCTTTGAGACGATTAAACCTAGTTTTTCAGATTTATATAGATTTCTTTGGAGACTTTAATTTGTTCTTTCGTTTATGTTCTTGATTTTATTAGTTAATTCAATTATGCATATATTTATTGTTCTTGTGATTGCTTTGATTATTCAAACCACCATGTTAGGCTAGAACCCTTGCATGCTTAGGGTAGGATGAACTCGTAGAAGTAGGATATGGGTACGTAATTAGGATAATTCGTGACGTTTAGTTTTAATTCTCTTAATTAATGAATTCTTAAAATCAATCTTAACTTTACCTTTGAATTTCGTACGAAAGTGTTAGGGAGAGGACGACCGTATCACTCTTTAACAACTAGTAGTCTTAACGAGAAGGTTTAGAAGGGGTTAATTCATCTACCGGTTTAGCGAGGGAGGACGACCGCATCACCTTAGTTACATTAGGGTCTCATTAATTAAGCACGATCTATTAACTTGATTAGTGGATTCGTGAAGTCGATTGATAGGATAAAGTATTAGGGTTAAAATCTTGAGCTTTCATCTTACGATCTTTAACTTAGGTTATTTCTTGCGCGTCACGGTTATTTTGATTATGTACCTGCTCCATTAGTATACGTAGGGATTCCTATCCTGAGCATCACCATCTCTCATTTGAAAACAACCCTTCGATTCTTAGTTTAATTTTGCTTTTTGCATTCCTAGGAAAATTTTAGTCTTTTAATTAATCTTTCAAAAAAACCCAAAAACATCTCACTCATATTAACTACGACGCGTAGATCTTCAGGGATCTATTTGCATACACTCCATCCCTTGGGTTCGATAATACTTGGTCATTATACTTACTCATACTACAGTGAACCCGTCCGCTTGCGGGGAAGCGACTAGTAGAAGTTAGTATTTTCGCCTCAAGTCAATGGCCCTGGGAATTAAAGTGGAGCATTCGGCCCCCTATGTCCATACCCAAAATGGTCTTGCTAAGGCGCTAATAAAACATATCAAACTTATCGCGAGACCATTGCTTATGAACTCCAAACTACCCACTTCATGCTGGGGGCATACAGTCCTACATGCATCGCACTTAATCCAAATCCGTCCAACTGCATATAATGATCATTCCCCCTATAGTTAGTGTGTGGGAAAGAACCCTAGCATTTCCCATCTGTGTATTTTTGGATGTGCGGTATACGTTCCAATAACGATACCAAAGTGGACCTCTATGGGCCCACAAAGGAAACTTGGTATTTACGTTGGATACGACTCTCCATCCATCGTGAAATACCTCGAGCCTTTGTCCGGGGATCAATTAATGGCCCGATTCACTAATTGCACGTTCGATGAAGATTACTTCCCGGCATTAGGGGGAGATCCGAATTCAAAATTGAATGAATGTCGGGAGTGTTGACAGCGATTTATAACGGATCTCGCTGCCGGATTCCTAGCGGGTAGGATTTGATATTAATGATAACAAGAAGTAATCAATGTGAGAGTAAATGAGCTCTCAAGAGTGTATTTGCAATAAATGTGATGTGTGTTCCAAATGGGCATTTAAAGCCCTATTTATAGTGTACAAGGTGGGGGTTCCCCATGCTTGGTTGGTGGACCTGTGGGTCCCCCCTACTCCTAGCTGTAAGGTAATAAGTGGCTACAGCCTCCCCTACGAGCCAATGAGGAGACGCCACGTGGCGCTGTCATCCCTGAGGTGATTGGACTTGGCCCCAACTGCCCTCCTGGACCCTGTCACATCCTCTGGACTGATGGCACCCGACGTCCTCTCACAGCTGGCGCGGCCTGGGGTCGGGCAGACGGGTACTCGGGTACCGGGACTCGAGTCCGGACGAGAGTACCCTGGTTGTTCATCTGCGGGTAGGCGGGTAGAGCACCTGCCCCGGAGCTCGCCGCTGGCCGCCCGATACCCGGGCCTGTGGGTAACTAAGTATCCTTCCCGGCAGCTCCTAGAGGCTCGCGTCGGGTAGCCTCTATGTCCCCGCCCGTCTGTCTGACCGGTCGGCGGACTACTCTTACCCGAGCCCGCTATAGTAGTAGGTCCATGTCTGATACCCGATGGGTCGGGTAGTAAATATCGGGTGTAACAATTGCCCCACCAGCCCGACATCGGGGGGCCGCAGTCGTCGGGTGGCGGGCTGATCGAACTGCAGACTATTTTGAATTTGAATTTGAATTTTGGGGATGACGTTTCGGTTTCCGAGATGACGCCTCATATGCCGCGCCTGCTGACGTCACGGGATGGCGTGACTGATGCGCAGAAGTCCAGGGGTCACGTCCGCCGAACCTACTCCCCAACCGTTGCGCGCGTGGCCCCCACGCGCGCCCCTGAATTTTGTTTTATTCCATTTTTGACCCCGTTTTTTGCAGTTCAGTCCCTCCTACTTCTTCTATAAATAGGGGCTTTCAGCCCATTTTCTCATTTTCACTCCCTTGCAAACTCGTGCCCCCCCTTAAGAAGATTCAAATTTTCCGGCGAATTTCCCAGATTCCGGCGATCTTTCTCGAGTCCCAAGGTAATTTCTTGTTTTCTTCATCGAAACTTTTCTTCTTTCTATTCTCCTTTCACCATGAGTGACTCCGTTGAGAGTATTGGGGCCGCCGACGCCTATCATTTCCGCCGTCGTGCCGCCGCCGACACCGAGAGGCCTCTCCATCCGGCCGGGGAAGGGACGTCCCGTGCTGCCGCCGCCAGAGAGGGCGAGGGCAATTCCACGGATGTGGATGCCTTTGCTGAAGATTTGGAGGGGATAAGCCCCCATCGTGAGGGGGAGGCCCTAAGTGTTTCCCCGGTCTCAGCCTACCCGCCCAGGACCGAAGATTTTTTGTTCGAGCGGGAAGCTGTGCCCGACCAAATAAACTACGCGGACAGCCGGCTATTCGGGTTCGACTACTCAAAATATATGAGCTGGTTCGTGCGAAAGCGCTCTCCCCGCGCATATCTTGAGGCCCGGGACACCGACTTTGGGGCCTCTCGCCGCCCCAGCTGCCTTCCCCCAGACGCCGACGTAAAGGAGTTGTATTGGACATTCCAGGCACCCTCCGACGTCTTCTTTTATGCTCCCCGGGAGAATAAACGGGCTGACCAACCTCCGAAAGGCCTAATCGCCATTAACTCGGACACACTTCATGCCGGGCTCCGCTTCCCGCTTCACCCGGCGATCTCCAAGTTGCTCGCTGCATGGAACCTGTCGATCACCCAGATCACCCCGAACGGGTGAGCTATATTCTGGGGGCAATGGTTGCTCTCGGTCGGCGCGGGCTGCATCGTATGCCTACTCCGTCCGAGATCAACTATCTGTATTACACCGTGGCTTCGGTCGGGCGGATGAACCACGGGTATTACTCCGTGAAGCCCCGGGGCGGAGATGCCATTGTCTTCGGCATCTCGTCGAAGGTGACGCACTGGCAGGAAAAGTGGTGGTGGGTCGGCGGCGCCTGGGAGAGCGTTGGTGTTGACGGGCACACCATCCCGGTTCCCCGGGAGTATCGGGAGTGCGACCGTCGAGGTAGATACTGAATTTTTTCCTCATCTCTTAGTACTGATCTGATTCTTCTTTCATTGTGCAGGCTGCGCGGTCCCAAACCAGGCCGACCTGACCGACGACTTCAGGCAGGCGCTTGCCCTGGTGAGATCCGAGAGTGTGGACAATCGCGACGTTGACCTTCTCAACGATGACGAGTATAGAAGGCTCTCCGGACTTCAGACCTTCCCGTGCCACTTGGATTTCGGTGGTAAGACTCTTTCCTGCCCGACTCTTCTTATCCTCGTTCTCGCTTCTTGATTTTTAATCTTGTCACTCTTCTTGCAGCGCAACGTTTCCCGGCCGAATCCTCCACGCCATCATCTTCCCCGGCAGTCTCCCTGAGGGCCGCACCTGAGGCCGGCCAGGCAGCCATCCCGGTCGTCAACGTAGAATCATCCGAGGAGACCATCGATATGGCTCCTAAGAAGAACGCCTTGGCAAAGCTGGCGAAGCGGGGAGCCGTCCGCGCCACTGGGGTGACGATCCGCAGCCCTCCTGCGACCCCGGTGCCCCCGACATCCTCCTCCCCGGCGGACGGGCAGCGTCCATCGAAGCAGGCCCGGGTTGAAGGCCAGACATCTGTCGACCCGGCTATAGTGACGGTCAACCTGGACCCGGCGACGGGCGGGCTTGTGGCCAGCACCGTCGAGGCGACTATAGGGAGCCCGGCCTCCCCTGCTCGCGATCGCAGCGACTTCTCCTTCTTGGGTTGGGGCAATCACCTCACGTAAGTATTTCGTTTCCTTTTCCAAGTTTCCTGGTCGATTTTGAGATGTAGGTTTTTTAACACAACTTTTCTTCCCGTGGTCTTGCAGGCCTGAGCCTCTGCCCCCGCCCGAGGTCCTTCAATTCCTGCGCTCGTAGGATCCTCCGTACTCGGAGGCCGTGCCGGAGTCTTGGCCGGAGGACCTACGCCGCGCCGTGCTGAATCTTCCTCGGTCCTGGACCCTCAACTGCCAGAAGGCCACGAGGACCATCTCGCTCGCCGACCGGATGAGGGCGGCGGCCATCCGCACCTCCCGCAACGCTATCGCCATGGAGGGCATCATGCTCGAGTTCGAGCGGGAGATGCGGACTGCCTCCTCCTACAAGGCAGCCTTCCAAACGAAGAGGGACGAAGCTACCCGCCTGGAAGAGGAGAACAAAAAGCTCCGGGAGGAGCTGGAGGCCGGCCGAGCGAGTCGGGTAGAACTTGAGGGCGTCCTCGAGGAGGAGAGGAAGGTGCGCGCCGAGGCCGAGGCAAGGACGGCTGAAGAAGTCCGCCAAGCCAGGGAGGCTCTTGCGGCGGAGGCGGAAACGCGCCTGGAGTCCAAGCGTGCCCGATTGGCCGCTGAGAACGAGTCGGCCGGATCCATGGTGTACATTAATACCTACGCCGACTCGATCCGCTCTCTACTCCGTCGGAATCTCGAGGCCGACTACTCCGGGCCTCTGGCTGATCTGAGGAGTTATGTCGAGTCCAATCCTCCCTCCCCGGACTACGATATTACTCTGAAGGACTTGGTCGATCGCGGGCTGGATCTTTCTCGGCGACCCGGCGACCTTTATCTACCCTCTGGCCGACGAGGACGCGACCGAGGACCCGGGCGTGGTGGACGCGGCGGCCCCGTGAATTCCCTTGTTTTTTCTTTTATTTTGCTAAGTTTGTTGGCCGCGGGCCTTTTGTACTTTCCCTTTTTCGAATCTTTCTTTAATGAAATCTCCTTTGTACTTTATTTCGCTTTGTCTCCTTGGACTTAGTTTATCGATCGGTTTAATAACGTAATTAGATAATAAACGATGAAGTGTTCTAGCCGAATGTCGATCGGGTTGAACTAACAACTATAAAATTAATCGACAGATTAATTAATGAAGTGCTTTAGCCGAATGTCGGGCAGTGACTTCACGAAGATGGGATTGATTTAACAACCGCTTAAAAGAATTAACCAACAGATTAATTAATGAAGTGCTATAGCCGAATGTCGGGCAGCGACTCCATGAAGATGGGATTGATTTAACAACCGCTTATAGAATTAACCAACAGATTAATTAATGAAGTGCTATAGCCGAATGTCGGGCAACGACTCCATGAAGATGGGATTGATTTAACAACCGCTTATAGAATTAACCAACAGATTAATTAATGAAGTGTTATAGCCGAATGTCGGGCAGCGACTCCATGAAGATGGGATTGATTTAACAACCGCTTATAGAATTAACCAACAGATTAATTAATGAAGTGCTATAGCCGAATGTCGGGCAGCGACTCCATGAAGATGGGATTGATTTAACAACCGCTTATAGAATTAACCAACAGATTAATTAATGAAGTGCTATAGCCGAATGTCGGGCAGCGACTCCATGAAGATGGGATTGATTTAACAACCGCTTATAGAATTAACCAACAGATTAATTAATGAAGTGCTATAGCCGAATGTCGGGCAGCGACTCCATGAAGATGGGATTGATTTAACAACCGCTTATTAATTTTACAAATTTGCGCTTCGAGTAGCGATTACAATGAGCCCCTACTGGTAGTATTTTTTGAGTAGGGAGGCGTTCCAAGGGTATTGGGCCGGGTTGCCCTCAAGGCTTTCTAGCTCGTAGGCACCGTTGGCTAGGCGCTTAGATATCCTTAGGGGTCCCTCCCAATTTGGGCCAAATGCCCCTTTGGGTTGTCCGACCGTCCGTCGAAGCACTAGGTCCCCGGCTTCGAATTCCCTGACTTTGATTTTCGTATTGAAGTGTTTTTCAGCCCGGCGTTTGTAAGCAATGTTTCTTTGCTCGGCGGATAGCCTTCTCTCCTCCAGCAGGTCCAACTCGTTTAGCATGGCTTGGTCGTTCTCGGTCCCCACGGGTTGTGAGGTACGGAGGCTTGGGATAATGACTTCGGCCGGGATGACTGCCTCCGTTCCGAAAGCTAGAGCGAAAGGAGTTTCCCCCGTTGCTGTTCGACAGGTTGTTCTGTACGACCACAACACTTCGGGCAGTTTGCTTGCCCATGTTCCCTTACTTTCCTCCAACCTTGCCTTCAACGTGTGTTTGATTATCTTGTTTACTGCCTCGACCTACCCGTTCGTCTGGGGGTGGTAGGGTGACGAGAATAGCCTCTTGATCTTGTGCTTCTGGCAGAATCTTTCCATCTCTAACCCGTCGAATTGTTTCCCGTTGTCCGAAATGATTATCTGTGGGAGGCCGAATCGACAGATTATGTTGCGCCAGATGAACCTGATAACATGTTCCTGATCGATCGTTCTCAGTGATTCCACCTCCGCCCATTTGGTGAAGTAATCCACGGCGACAATTGCGTACTTGACGCTGCCCGGGGCCGTGGGTAAAGGGCCAATGAGATCGATCCCCCACTTTGCGAACGGCCACGGGCTCAGGATTGAGGTGAGCTCGGTTGGAGCCTGGTGGATTGCCGGCGAATAGACTTGACACTTGTGGCATGCTCGTGCGTAGTTGATTGCGTCCTTCTTTAGGGTGGGCCAGAAATATCCCTGCCGGATAACCTTCTGGGCGCCAGCGTGATTCCCGCAGCGTCCTTCGTGGATTTCTACCAAGATCTTCCTTCTCTGCCCCGGCGTTATGCATTTTAGGAGGGGTAGGGCGAAACCTCGCTTGTACAGTTGGTCCCCGATGATCGTGTACCGTGCTGCCCGAAGCTGTAACTGTCTCGCCGCTACTCGGTCGTCTGGGAGCTGGCCATTGCGGATGTATTTCAGAATGGGGGTCATCCAGCTGTCCTCCTCCTGTCCCAGATTGGTCACCCGCTGGTTCGAGCTGGACGGGGCGGTTAGGTAGGTGACTGTGATCTGTGACATGTCGGCAGCCCCCTCGAATGTTGCAAGGCGGGCAAGAGCGTCTGCTTGAGTGTTGTCGAGTCGGGGTACCACCTCAATGTGGACCTGGTCGAACTTCTCGAGGAGGTTCTTGGCCAGTCCTTGGTAGGCCAGCATTCTATCGCTGCACGCCTCGTATTCTCCGGAGATTTGACATTCAATTAGCTGCGAGTCGCTGTAGACTTGGAGCCTCTTTACTCCCATGGCCATGGCCATCTCCAAGTCGTTGATTAGTGCTTCGTATTCGGCCTCGTTGTTGGTCGCGTGGAAACCGAATCTGATGGCTGTCATGAATGACTGTCCTGACGGGCTGAGAAGGACAATTCCCGCGCCCGCCCGCATAGTCGTGGAGGAACCGTCTACGTATATTTTCCACGGAGGCTGCTCGATCTTGGACATCGCCTCCGGATAAGTGAGCTCGACAATGAAGTCGGCCATGGCTTGGCCTTTGATGGAAGTCCGGGGGGCGTACGTGACTCCGAACTGCCCGATCTCAACTGCCCATTTCAGGCACCTGCCCGCCGTGTCTGGGCGATGTAGCACTTGGCGAAGTGGCATTGTAGTTAGTACTTCTACTTGATGATCAAAAAAGTATGGGCGCAACTTGCGTACACTCATTACTAGAGCGTAGGCTAACTTTTCCAGGGGCGGGTACCGTAGCTCGGCGTCGTGGAGTGTCTGGCTGACATAGTAGATTGGCAGATGTGCCTGCCCCTCAGCCCGCACTAGCACGGCGCTGAGAGCCGAGTCTGAGGCCGCCAAGTAAAGGAAAAGCTTTTCGCCGGGGATGGGTTTGGCCAGCACCTGGGCATTTGACAGGTATGCTTTCAAGTTATCGAAAGCGAGTTGACTCTGGGAAGTCCAGTTTAGTTTCCCCTTCCGCATGATGTCGAATAAAGGCTTGCACCGGTCCCCCATACGGGAGATGAAACGGCTGAGAGCGGCCAGGCTGCCCGTCACCCTCTGCACCTCCTTCACCGTGCGGGGAGGGCTCATGTCGAGGATTGCCCGTACCTTGGTCGGGTTCGCCTCGATTCCTCGCCTGCTAACCATGTGCCCCAAGAATTTGCCCGACTCGACGCCGAAACTGCACTTTTTCGGGTTGAGCCTCATCCGATACCTTCTTAAGATCTCGAATGTTTCGGCTAGGTGTGTGAGGTGGTCCTCTTTCCTCTCGCTCTTGACGACGATGTCGTCGATATATACCTCCATGGTCGCCCCGATTTGGTCGTGAAACATGTGGTTGACCAGCCTTTGGTAGGTTGCCCCAGCGTTCATGAGCCCGAATGGCATCCGCTTCCAGAAATACATGTTTTTCTCGGTGAGGAAAGTGGTGTGTTTCTGGTCGTCAGCGGCCATCGGGATCTGGTGGTAGCCGGCAAATACGTCCATGAACGTGAGCATCTCGTGCCCGGCCGTGCTGTCCACCAGATGGTCGATGTGTGGCATCGGGAAGTGATCTTTTGGGCAAGCTTTGTTCAGGTCTGTGAAATCGATGCACAGCCGCCGGGTGTTGTTGTTCTTTTTTACGAGTACAGCATTGGATACCCATTGAGGCTTGTCGTCGGGGTCGACCATCCCGATAAGCTTATTGTCGAGCAGCTTTTTGACTTCGGTGGCAATGACCGCGTATTTGTCTGGGCCGAATTTCCTTCTTTTCTGTGAGATTGGCTTGCGGGATGGATCGATGTGCAATTGGTGTGAACATACGGCTGGATCGATCCCGACCATGTCTTCATGGGACCAGGCGAATACGTCTAAATTCTCTTCTAAAAATGCGGTCATCTTCGCCCGCATCTCGTCGGACATCGACGAACCTAGTTGAACACTTACTTCCGGCCGATTCCTCATTGTGACCGAAATCAATTCTTCGATCGGACTGGCTCCCCGCTCGTCGTAGCGTGGATCGTCGATCTGCCCTGCTAGGGTTTTGTCGATCTCCATGGGTTCGTACCCGAGCCTTGGCTCCAGGTCGACTTGAATGTTTTCAAAAGTTTGTGAATCTTCTTCCATTGGGCGGGCAGTGGGTGGGATTTCTTCATCTATTTCCATGTCTCCCTCCCCGATTGTGCAGACATAATCTAGATTTGCAAAATTTGAAATAACATCGATATACGCCAAACATCCGCGTGATATTTTCTGATTTCCCTTAAGAGTCCCAACCTTCCCGGAGGGGGTTGGGAACTTGATACAATAATAGAATGTTGAGGCGGCGGTTTCGAACTCGTGCTCGAATGGCCTGCCGAGAAACCCGTTATAGGTTGACGGCTGGTCGACAATGATAAAGTCGAGCTATTTCGAAGCCTTAACCTCAGCGTCTATACTAGAAACTAGTTCTACGGCTAGCCTAACTATCCCGTAGGGTTTCACTGTGGCGTCGCCGAAACCTTTGATAACCTGGTCGCATGGCTCCACATACTTCTCAAAGGAGCTGTCCAGCTGGTCGAATGCGGCTTTGAAGAGGATGTTGCAGTAGGCCCCGTTGTCGATGAGCATGCGATGGACGTTGACGCCCATGATGTTGACGGACACGACTAGGGCGTCGTGGTTCGGGTAGATGACCCCGGTGCGATCCTCCTCCTTGAAGGCGAGGAGGTTCGACTCCTTTGCCGTCATGTTGACCGGCATGGCGATTTGGTGGACATTGTCCATCGCTCGCAGCTCACTCTTCTGTCTGCGGTTGGAGAGCGAGGTGGTGGGTGCGAAGCCTCCCACCGGGGAGAGCATGTTGACCGCCCACCGGGCCTGATGTTCCGGCATCGGTGGGCATATGAGGGCTGCCTCCCGGTTTGGCTCCACGGGGTGGGCAGCGGCTTGGGCCTCCGGCCTAGCTGCCGGCCTCTTCACGAACTCCTCCAGCTTCCCCTCCTCGAAGAGTCGCCAGAGTTGCTTCAGGAGGTCGCGGCACTCACTTGTGTTGTGCCCGACGGTTTGATGGTAGTGGCAGTACTTGTTGGGGTTGAGCTGCACCCCTGGCTTGTGGACCCACGGCCGCGCCTTGGGCATCATATTTTTATCCCGGATCTGCACATAGACGTACTCCGGGGTGGCCGACAATTTTTCGGCCAGCTTCACCTCGACGGAATCGAAAGGCTTGAAAGGCTGGGGAGCCCGGTAGGAAAAGTTCCTCCGGCTTGATGTGGTGCCCGCCGGGGCACGTGCTTTCTCCTTCTCGGTAGGGGCACTCTCGCCCAGCCGCTGTGCCAGGATGTCCGCGTTGTAGATGATTTTTCCGGCTCGCTGCCGGAACTCCGCGTAGGACTTGGGGTAGTCCTTGTTCATCGACTTCCACAGTTTTGTTCTTAGGTGGAGTCCGCCTATGATCCCGACGAGCTTGACCTCGTCCCCGACGGGCTCGCCCTCCATAATGATGCGATCTACCCGGTCGATGTACGCCCGGTCCATCTCGTCCTTTCCTTGGGCCAGGTTGGCCATGCGGTTGGCGCCGGCCATACGTTGCGCCATCGAGGAGAAGTGCTCCAAGAAAAGTTCCCCTAGCTGGTGGAATGAAACCACATTCCCCGCGGGAAGCGAGGAGTACCATCGGTGAGCCCTGTCCCCCAAGGTTAATGGGAACATCCTGCACTGGGTGGCATCCGTTGCCCCCATGGAGATCATGTAGGTGGAGTATTTGCTGAGATGGGTGACGGGGTCTGTCTCTCCGTCATATTGGCCCACAGCGGCCACGTTGATTTTTGGTTGGGCGGGGGCCCATACTAGTATGTCGGCGAGAGTGGAGTTTGTTATGTAGGCGACGTGGTGTTGCCCATCCCGTCTGTCGAGTTTGGCCTCGAGGTCCGTGACTTTCTTTAAGATAGCGGCCATAGCGCTGTCGGCCGCGGGTGGAGAGCGGGGACGAGGGTTGTCCCCCAAGCGGTCACTGACCGACGGCCTTGGGGCCGTGTCGTTGTGACGCCTGGGGGATCGTGCCCGCTCTCACTCCCGGGGTCTGGAGCTGGCGTTGGACTCGCAATTTCGGGCAGCTTCCCGGCCCTGGGACCCAAGTCTGGAGAAGACCGATCCTGCGGGGCGGTGAGAGGCCCGTTGTGAGTCGGCCTCCTCGTCGAGGCGCCTCTTTAGGTTCTGAGGCCGAGGGTTACTGGCGGCCCTCCTGGCCGCCTCTTGCTCCTGCCGTGGCTGGCTGGTGGCCCTGGTTCGGGCTGGCTCCTTTCCAGGTCGGTGAGTGCGGATAGGAGCGGCGTCGATTTCGGCCTGGCGGCGTTCGATCATGGCCCTTGCGGCCTGGAGGTCCTCAGGAGTTCTTATCGCCGATAAGAACTCGAAAGGACCCTAGAGGGTCTCCGCCGTGGCCGGAGCCGGGGTGGCGGTTTCACCGATGTCCTCGGCCTGCTACTGGGTTCGTGTGGCCTTTGAAGTGGTCATTTTTGGAATGAAAAATGGATGGAGTTTTGTTCGAGGTGACTGAATGAACGAAACCGAGAGTACTTCGATATTAGCCACCCTCCTTCTAGCGCCAAAATGTTGACAGCGATTTATAACGGATCTCGCTGCCGGATTCCTAGCGGGTGGGATTTGATATTAATGATAACAAGAAGTAATCAATGTGAGAGTAAATGAGCTCTCAAGAGTGTATTTGTAATAAATGTGATGTGTGTTCCAAATGGGCATTTAAAGCCCTATTTATAGTGTACAAGGTGGGGGTTCCCCATGCTTGGTTGGTGGACCTGTGGGTCCCCCCTACTCCTAGCTGGAAGGTAATAAGTGGCTACAGCCTCCCCTACGAGCCAATGAGGAGACGCCACGTGGTACTGTCATCCCTGAGGTGATTGGACTTGGCCCCAACTGCCCTCCTGGACCCTGTCACATCCTCTGGACTGATGGCACCCGACGTCCTCTCACAGCTGGCGCGGCCTGGGGTCGGGCAGACGGGTACTCGGGTACCGGGAATCGAGTCCGGACGAGAGTACCCTGGTTGTTCATCTGCGGGTAGGCGGGTAGAGCACCTGCCCCGGAGCTCGCCGCTGGCCGCCCGATACCCGGGCCTGTGGGTAACTAAGTATCCTGCCCGGCAGCTCCTAGAGGCTCGCGTCGAGTAGCCTCTATGTCCCCGCCCGTCTGTCTGACCGGTCGGCGGACTACTCTTACCCGAGCCCGCTACAGTAGTAGGTCCATGTCTGATACCCGATGGGTCGGGTAGTAAATATCGGGTGTAACAGGGAGCTTACGTGGAACGTAAGTAATCTTCAGTATCTAGATCCGCGCACTAATCAATCTGAACTAGAAGTTTAGATGATCATTAACTTGCAAAACTTAGCAAATAATCTGCCAGACGCGTTCACTGACCATAGAGGTGTAACTAAATCGCATATATCTGCAGTAAATGCTCCCCGAAGGGTTGAGGTCCCAAGCAAAACGAGTACTCATGCCCCCACACGCCAAAAGCGTAAGGGACCCTCAAGAGATAGTAACACACCTAAACGAAAGGCTAGCAAATCTGGCCAGTCGAATGTAAAATCTCTAGAAGAGATCCGTCTAGATAACTCCAAGTCTCTAGGAGACGAGAGTCCTAGTGATGAAGCACGTGCACAAAATATTCCATGCACTAGGACCGTGGAACGACCAGACCCAGATACAATGGAAAATGAGGAAGGTTTGGTTGACGTAAACGTCGAAGTCTATGTGAACTTCACAGATACAGGAGAAATATACAATAGAAATATTACTGTCGTCGACAATACATTTGCAGCGTCAATCGCCCTTTCCATTATAAATGATCTAGATCCAGAACCCAAAACAATCGCCGAGTGCCGGAAGCGCCCCGATTGGGTTAAATGGAAAGAGGCAATTGATGCAGAGCTCGCATCGCTTAACAAAAGACAAGTATTTGGCTCTATCGTTCGTACACCCACGCGCGCTATCCTAGTAGGATATAAATGGGTATTTGTACGAAAACGAAATAAGAACAATACTGTGGAGAGGTGTAAAGCAAGGCTTGTAGCACAAGGGTTTTCACAGAGACCCGGGATTGATTTTGATCAAACCTATTCTCCCGTCATGGACTCAATAACGTTCCGCTACTTGATATCTTTGGCAGTTAAATTGAATCTCCAAATAAGACTAATGGACGTAGTAACTGCGTACTTATACGGATCACTAGATGCCGACATTTACATGAAAATCCCCGATGGATTTGACATTCCTCAAATGAGGGATGGTGAAAACCGCAGTATGTATAGCATACAACTACAAAAGTCGTTGTATGGGCTGAAGCAATCAGGCCTCATGTGGTACAACCGACTTAGTGAATTCCTTCAGAAGAAGGGATACACATTCGATAAAGCTTTCCCATGCGTATTCACGAAGAAATCACAAGATGGTTTTTGCATCATATCTGTTTATGTTGATGACCTAAACATAATCAGAACATGCAAAGAGATTGAAGAAGTCAGTTCAATCTTGAAAGCTGAATTCGAAATGAAGTCCTTGGGTAAAACCAAGTACTGCCTCGGCTTGCAGATCGAGCACCTCCCTGAAGGAACCCTGATTCATCAGTCGACCTACGTAAAGAAGGTATTGGAGAGATTTCACATGGATAAATCTCATCCACTTAGCACCCCTATGGTTGTTCGATCCCTCGAAGTGGATAAGGACCCATTTAGGCCAAGAGAAGATTCAGAAGAAATTCTGGGGCCAGAAGTTCCTTATCTTAGCGTTGTTGGAGCTTTTCTCTATCTCGCAAATTGCACTCGGCCGGACATTGCATTTGTTGTCAATTTGCTTGCGAGATATAGCGCTTCTTCTACAAGGAGATATTAGAATGGTGTTAAGCACGTTCTACGATACCTCCAAGGGTCTTAAGATCTTGGACTGTTTTATCATAAGAACCAAGACAAAACCTTAGTAGGTTATGCGGATGCTGGCTATTTGTCTGATCCCCACAACGCCATATCCCAGACTGGTTACGTTTTTCTCTGTGGTGGAACTGCAATCTCATGGAGGTCGGTTAAACAATCCATGGTTACCACGTCTTCAAACCACTCAGAGATCATAGCTTTATTTGAAGCCGCACGAGAATGTGTTTGGTTAAGGTCCTTGGTAAAACACATTGGTGACTCGTGTGATATCGCCAAAGGCGATACACCTCCCACCACTATATTTGAAGACAACACTGCTTCCATCGCACAAATGAGTAATGGGTATGTCAAGGGAAACCTGACGAAACATATTTCACCTAAGTTTTTCTACCCTTACGAACTCCAGAAGAGCAACGTAATTACCATTCAAAAGGTGCAATCTAGTAACAATCTAGCATATCTGTTTACTAAATCCTTACCTACGTCTACTTTTGAAAAGTACGTTCATGGTATAGGGATGCAAAGACTTAAAGTGATGTTGTCTTCAGGGGGAGCGGTAACCCCGAAATAAATCTAGAAGATCAATAACATTCCTCCCTAACTTATTATTTGGCCGATACCTAGCATGTGGAGTTTTTATGACAAGATATTTATGTTATGTCGTAATGTCCAAGGGGGAGTGTTGTAAATCTAGAAGATTTATTATTCCAAATCTAGAAGATTTGATGTGGACATTACTTATGGACCAAGAAACCCAACGGACTTTATATCTTAGACTAGGGTTTTATTCTTATAAATAGATCATTGTATTTATTATTGTAATCACTCTCATATACAAGATCATTAGTGAAACTTCTGGCTTGGATCGCCCCCAGACGTAGTCGTTCCCAACGAACTGGGTCAACAAACACTGTCTTTTTAATTTACACACTTATTTACAACATATACTAAGGCAAAGTATTGTGTGTTTGCTACACACCAATAACTTTTGGTGTGTAATAATTCAATTCGTTTCAGGTCGTGTTAAATGGGTCAGGTATATATATATATGTATGTATGACCCGTTTAACCCCATAATTCTATCTGCCCTAATCAAAAAATTTGAGAGCACGGCCTTGCGATTCATAACCTTCCACAAGCCCTGGATTCATATACTTCCACGAGCCCTGCGATTCATCTTCTCCCATGAGCCACCGCCGGTTCCGAGCAGGGTGATCGCCGGCGAATCATCTCCGAGTAAGAATTGGAGGATTTGATTTCGATTAAGTCAGCCGCTTATTGTTGCGATTCTTATGCACAATAAAGTATAATTCCTACTTTGATTTGTGAATTTGTGTTTCGATTTGGTGAGGGGAAGGAAATTAGGGTTTTTAGCAGTATTTATTTATTTCTTTTGTACACAGTAATTTATGCATTGTAATGGTATTGAGATTGAAATTGGTACTTTGCTTCTCAAAGCTAAGGATGAAGATTTAGTGTGTGACATTGGAGGAGGAGTACTGGTTGGAATTGTAGTTTACGTTCAATCGGGATTTAGAAAGATTCTCTCTTGCTTCGATCTGTGCAAGTTGTAAGTACATCTTGGATAATAAAACTAACTCGAAAAATGTGAGCTGGTGAATGAAAGAGAAATTAGGCCTTATGTATTCCTGAAAGTTAGAAATTAGGCTGACATCAGCAAAAGCCATCTAGAGGTTTTATCAGACTATACCTGAGTTAATGCAAATATTTCATGCGTACTGGTTAATATCTTGATTTGCTGTTTTTTTACAATTTTACCATTAGGCTTAGTTATCAAAACTTGTCAACTGCAAGTTGTTACAATACTTACAAAGAGTACGTATTTCTATTGAATGACTTATTATTTTAGCTGAGTGGGGATTGACGCGCTTGATTCGAGCAAATTTCGTCCCGTTTGTTCGATTCACACAGCAGTTTTGACATGCGTGGAAGGATTCCTTGGGGATTCCATGAAACAATATTGATTTCTTGGGGATTCTGTGAAGCAATATCAATTCCTTGTGGATTCAATGGAGGCTGAGATCAGAGGAATTCCTTCTACTGGTTTTGATTCCTTGGAGGAGATCCAAACAAGTGAGTTTTTTCTTTTCAATTCTCTTTAATTTTTTATACTCTTAACTGCAAAATTTGGGTGTGAAATAGACATACAATTGATATTTTTTATTTATCATTTCAATCCCCAAGGAAATAATTCGATTGCTGCACAACATGAGATTTGATGTGATTAACTTTCATAATATTGTTTTCTGATGTGATTACGATAAGTATTTTGCTCTAAGCATGGTGTTATTCAAATTGTAGATTATCAATTATGCACAATACTCAAAAGTTTGATATGATTTAATTTTAGTCTTTCATATTGTTCATCTTGTTGTCTCTTGCTTTGAGTAACTGCTTTAATCTAGCTTTCTTAGTTCAATACTGTGAAGTTAGATTAGAATCCTGGCAATAGTAATATAATCACCTGCTGTTAACATTTGTTAATTTGTTTGTTCTTCTTAATCTTACGACACTCATACAAGTTGATGTTGGAGCAAATTAGCAATTCATTCTGATTACGTTATTATTTTTATTTATTTAATTCTCCCATGAGTGTTTATGATACAAGTTCGACGTGATTCTTGCTCTCAAGCTCTGTTTAAACTTGAATCATTGTTGTGATTCATATACCTTGGTCAGTTTTGGTAATGAGACTTTCTTGATGATACAAGTTAATAAATGAATGAATGGCATCCCCTTCCAATGGTTCGATTAACGGGGCTTCCCTTCCACTGCACACACGGTCTATTATTGTGTGTCATTTGCTTCAGTTTGGATTATCTGGTGCCAACCGAACGCTACCTCCTCAAAATCTGAATGACCAAAGTAAATTTTTATCCCTCCCTCAAATGTGTGTTTGTTTCTTCTTAATCATGTCGATACTCATTGTACTCCTTGTGATTTCAGTGTTTAACACGAGAGCATGGAATGCTGGTGGAATGATGGGGTACCACAACAGCAGCAACCGGGTGGTGCATTCGGGAACATGTCATCAAAAAGTGGTCAATAGGGAATGGTAATGCAAAACACATCACAGAATCATCCTAACTTTCAACAGCATAGACCACAAGACCAGCAGTAGTGATACATACACAATTTCCATACAAATCTTATATTTTTTTTTTCAAGAAATAAATATTAAGTTGGATGTTTTTTCTTCCTCTTCCTCTTCCTCTTCCTCTTCCTCTTCCTCTTCCTCTTCCTCTTCCTCTTCCTCTTCCTCTTCTTCTTCTTCTTCGTGGGTTGTGCTCCAAACAGTTGGTTAGCATAATCTTTTTGTTATTTACATTGAGAGAACATTGTGCTTTTTGTATATAAAGGAACTAATATTTTCCGGTATAAATTTTAATAAATTATAGTGTAACACAAATTATCTCCAGGTTTGTGTTATTATATGGGTAAATGCGTGTTATTGTAAAAGCAAATATGTGGTACTAGTCCTAAAAGCAATAAATATTTATACTTTATTCAATATAATGACTAAAATGCATTTTTATAAGAATAAATATATGTTTTTTAATTTATTCAGCATCCCTTTAAATCTAGGTATATTATTTCATGCAGTAACACACTTTTTACTATTTTACATGTAGTAACGACTCTCATACATTATGTTGAAGCAAATTAGCAATTTATACTGATTACATTACTATTTTTGTTTATTTGATTATGCCAGGAGTGTTTATGATACAAGTTCGACGTGATTCTTGCTCTCAAGCTCAGTTTAAACTTGAACCATTGTTGTGATTCATATACCTTGGTCAGTTTTGGTAATGCGACTTTCTTCATAATACAAGTTAATAAATAAATGAAGGCTCTATAGGCCTAAAATAAAGAAAGGTCTGTTGATTCATTTCGAGATCGAATTCAGACATTATTCATTTGATATTGGATACTAGAATGAAATGGGAGACAGATTCGAGATCGTTTCTTGCATCATGTTTCTGTTCGTCAGTCGAAGGCACCCGAAACATGCCACTGAAAGACTCTACTGAGACAAAGATGGGCTGTCAAGAACGTAGAGGAGGTAGGATGGGCAGTTGGTCAGATCTAGTATGGATCATACATGGACGGTCGTTGGAGTCGGCGGCTCCCCCAAACTCTCACAAGGGGTTTTTCGATTGGATGGGAATGAATGAAAAAATGCTAAAGCATCCCATATCCAATATGGAACTTTGGTTCTTCCCAGAATTTTTGTTACTTACGTAAATCAATAGTTCAAACCGCACTCAAAGGTAGGGCATTTCCCATTTTTATAGGAACAATACTTGAATTCTCGATGTAGATGCTACATAGTTGGTTGGTTCTCATCCTTCAGAGACTACGAGTGTAATAGGAGCATCCGTCGACAAAAGGATCACCTTAAGATGATCATTTCATGGCTATTGAGAACGAACGTGAGACGTAGTCTACGAATTAATCTAGTTCTTAATCTATTTCTTTTCAAATATCCTAAAGATATCAGGATAAACGTTGAACGCAAATCATGGGAAATTATGCGCAACCGATTGACATGGCTTCCGGATCCTGGAATGGAAGCAGAATTGAGTCTACATAAGATGAGAGTTTGGCGCAAACCAAGTATATTTGGGATACTCTATACCCTACCCGGCTGACTTCTATTCAGTTTCCATACCAGGGGAGATAACGAACTCCCTCACTATATTCAAATTAAGCAAATTAAATTCTCTATTGATTCAGTTACGTCATGATTTTTTAGGTGCAAAGTCAAACCTTGATCCTATTAGTGAAGCAAATTCAATAAAACAACAACTGGTACCATAGAGAAGCGGCCATAAACTAGCAGCTAGAGGAGGAGAAATGAATGATGTCCCGGCCTGGGCACCAACTCGTCTGCTTTCTTGTCCCTCTAATGCTAACTAGTTTTAGGCTTCATAACCACCACCGTCATCTCTGTCCTTTCATCCAAAAATTTCGTTCACAGGAGATGAATTGCTTCCGTCAAATCGTGAGTTTGGACTTTGGCCCTTGATTCGGACTAGCAATTTGAACAAACTGGTAAAGCTAGTTTGACTCCGGCATCTAATAAGTTTTTTGCCCCACCCTCTTCTATTTTTAGAGATTTTTTTTATTGAATCTAGTTCAATTTCATTTTTTTTAATTCAATCGAATCACTTTTTCGAGAAATACTAGACATCTAAGTCATACAAGTAAATATATCTATTCATTGATAAGAAAAAGAAAAAAAGTGAATGGGGAATCTTTGCTCCTTTTCCAGGCCTACAAAATAAACGGTTTTTTTATTGAAGCGACCCTCGCTATAGGGTCATTAACTAAATACCTTTAAGTCGTGACTCAAAGAAAGTGAGCTAGCTTAGCACTTAGCTTAGGAGCAATATCGCGCGTACTAAGGTGCGTAGACATCAAGCCGTAGCGCGAGCCTCTTTATGAGGCTTTCCACTCTTCCTCAAGTCAAGTCGAAGGTTGAACCATGTTTGTTATGCTATACGTCTAAGTTTAAAAAAAACGGATGAGATTGGGTCCCCTCAAATCTAAACAATCTTGTTTTTTTGAACATGAAGAAATAAGGAAGCCATTGCAATTGCCGGAAATACTAGGCCTACTAAAGGCACAAAAATAGAGGGAAATTCCCATCCAATCGAAAAACCCCTTGTGAGAGTTTGGATAATTGATCTCTGGACCTCCAATTTCTTTCATCAAGTGGTCATGCTAGAGACATAAACAGTCGTGGATACTTATGAGATGAAGAGTTAGACGTGGTATTGGGGAATGAATGATATAATAATTCCTTGTAAACATTGAGGTATTAACTTATATGTGTTATAGTATTAGTGGATAAATACAACGATTTTAATTGATGAATTAGATGTGGTATCGGTGAATGAATAATATGACATTAGCTGAGAAACATTATGGTATTGGCTGATAAACGCTATGGTATTAGCTGACTAACACATAATTTTTTCAACTTTTTTTTATTTATGTATCCTATTTAAATTCATTTGTAGTCCAAAGGCAGACTCATTTAAATGTTGGTTTAAAAGTATGTGGAGTAATATAAAATTGAAAAAAAAGGCACATCTAAATGTTGGCACAAAGATTGGTGGATTAGAATAAAATTGGAAAAAAGAAAGTAAAAAAAGACGAGGTGTTAGTGAATGAATGATATGGTATTACCTAATAAACGTTATGGTATTAGCTTATATGTGTTATAGTATTAGTGGATAAATGCAACGATTTTAATTGATGAATTAGATATGATATCGGTGAATGAATGATATGATATTAGCTGAGAAACGTTATGGTATTAGCTGATAAACGCTATGGTATTAGCTGACTAACACATAATTTTTTCAATTTTTTTATTTATGTACCATATTTAAATTCATTTTTAGTCCAAAAGGCAGACCCATTTAAATGTTGGCTTAAAAGTATGTGGAGTAAAATAAAATTGGAAAAAAAAAGACACATCTAAATGTTGGCACAAAGATTGGTGTATTAGAATAAATTGGAAAAAAGAAAGAAAAAAAAGATGTGGTATTGGTGAATGAATGATATGGTATTACCTAATAAACGTTATGATATTAGCTTATACGTGTTATAGTATTAGTGGATAAATGCAACGATTTTAATTGATGAATTAGATGTGGTATCAGTGAATGAATGATATGGCATTAGCTGAGAAACGTTATGGTATTAGTGGTATTAGTTGACTAACACATAATTTTTTTCAATTTTTTTTATTTATGTGTCCTATTTTAATTCATTTTTAGTCCAAAGGCAAACCCATTTAAATTTTGGCTTAAAAATATGTGGAGTAAAATAAAATTAGAAAAAAAAGGTACATTTAAATGTTGGCACAAAGATTGGTGGATTAGAATAAAATTGAAAAAGAAAGAAAAAAAAAAGACGTGGTATTGGTCAATGAATGATATGGTATTACCTAATAAACGTTATGGTATTAGCTTATATGTATGATAGTATTAGTGGATAAATGCAACGATTTTGATTGATGAATTAGATGTGGTATCGGTGAATGTATGATATGGTATTAGCTGATAAACGTTATGGTATTAGCTGATAAACGTTATGGTATTAGCTGACTAACACATAATTTTTTTTTTTATGTATCCTATTTAAATTCATTATTAGTCCAAACGCTATGGTATTGGCTTAAAAGTGTGGATTAAAATAAAATTGAAAAAAAAAGGCACATCTAAGGGCCGCTTGATTGGGGGTAATGAGTATAGGGTAATGGGAATTAAAGTGATTGATGAGTCATTCAAGTAGAGGGTAATGAATGAAGAGTTATTTGATAGGTAAATTATAACTCATTTTCAATCTTATAATAATATATTCTCAAACCTCTCCAAGATAATGTGTCAACACCACCTTATTGTTGGGCTGATGTGGCATGTCTCAAATCTCTTCATTTTGAAATATTGTGCTAGATATTTTTTCCATTTTCTTATTTAGTTATTTTTAGAATTTAATATATATTATATTTTTTCCAAACCTTAATGTAATTAAATATGATCTACTTATTGAATGAATCTAAATTTATCATTTCTAAGTTTGAGTTAGTATATATAGTATAATATAATGTTCGATTATTTTTTCCCAAAATAAAAGGTATATAGTTATATATTCCAAAGAATATTCTTATGTGATATATTCTTATTATGGACAAGATATAATATTGCATGTATTTTTTTTATTATAAATAAGAGCATATTGTATTTCATTTTTTCACATCAAAGTTTCATTTGTTCCACTCTTTTGCTGAGATTTCTCCCATCAATTGTTGGTTAGTTATATATCTATTATTATTAGTATATTTATTTTATAATTAAATTCATCATTTTAAGTGCTCACAATTTGATTAGATTTAAATATCAATATCAATATGAATGTAATAATGATTGTTGATTTATGTTCTACATCGTTCAGTTTAAATATTCTTCATGTGCACAAATAATAAATTTAACTATACCATGTATTTTTATCTGAATAATTATGATGGTTTAATTGTTGTAATTTAAATCTCATTTTAGATTTCAAGAGTATGACACCTCAATTTTCTCTTATTTCTAATATCAAGAGTGAGAGCAAAAAATTGACCGTTAAAGTTAGAATTGAAAATGTTGGATAATATTTTTTAATGATTTTAATAGAGACAAGTTCTACTTGGAACTCATTTTGATCGATGAAGGGGTATTTGTAACTTTAAAGTTTATTTCAAATTTTGTATTGTTTCTTATATAAATTAATTTCTTACCGTATACTCCCAATAACTAATAATGTTGATTAATTTATAAATTATTCAATATTGAAATGAAAATTGATTATTATTAAATTATTAGTCTAAGTAATGTTATTCCATAATTGTTATTAATTTATGTGAATTTTGATTTTTTTTTAATTATTTAGTTTGTAGGATATACCTATAGAGTTTAGTGAAGGGCACGGGCCACAGCTAAACAAACCCCATAATTTATTGTATATACCTCGAAATTTTTTAAACAAAAATACTCTTATATTAAATGTCTACAGAAAATAAATATAATATATTTTTTCAGTACGCGAAATTCGCGTGGGTACACTCTAGTGTTTTGATAATATCAACCACTACTAATGAAATTATTCTCATTATCCTATAATCAATACCTCTAACCAAGCGGACCCTAAATGTTGGCACAAGGATTGGTGGATTTGAATAAAATTGGAAAAAAATAAAAATGGATTATAATAAAATTTTAAAAAATAGGTTTGAGGATTCGAACCTATTGTCTTTTAAACGGAATTGATGCAAATGACCACTAAACTACAGCCCACATTACTATACTATTCAATATATTATATATAAATGTTGGCGCATCTGAATTGAGTACACACGGAAATTGTTTCCGTGTGTATCACACACACAATACCCTATCTCATACTAAAATGTTTGTTGGTCATGTTTATACTAAAACTAGATAAGTGTCCCGCATATTATGCGGGATATTCGTAAAAAGTTAATTATACATTATGCATTAAATATAAAATAATATTATAAATTTGTTCACCATAAAATTAATGTAGTTATATTATATAATAAATATATTCAAAACAATGTCACATGTTAAACACATTTAAGTCAATATAATGATATATTAAATTTATTTTGAGATTAAAAAAATCAAATAATTAAATTTTAGTGCACTGTGTTTTCAAGACAATAAAAATTTATCAGTTAAATGTTAATTTTTTTATTTTAAAAAAATTCAATCATTTAATCGATAAAAAATTCAAAATTAATTAATATATTTAATTTCATTTTTAAATTATTTTAACAAATTAGGAATTTCTAAATTGGAAATTCTTAAATATAGTGAGACAATAAAAATAAAATAATTAAACATTAAAGTTTCATATAATTAGAGTTTTAAATATAATTGATAAATTCAATTTAGTATATTTTTATAGCCTCAAGTTATATACAATAGATATTCCAAATATGTATATATTCATTCATTGTTTAGCTTAGTTTGTTAAAATTATAAGTTGTACTCCAGTGGTCCTGTGTTCGAATCCAAGAATTTGCATAATTTTTTAAATTAGACTCTTTATTATATAATGACACATAAGCATAATATTGACACGTAGGATTTTCACAAGCATGCCACGTAGGACATAGATGATACATAAGCATATGCCACGTATGCAGAATCAACCACATGACGACACGTATGCAAAATCAACCATATAATGACAAATAAGCAAAGACCACTCCCTATTAGTATAATAGAGGATGTTTTGTTTCAATTACACTGAAAATTTTGGTTGGATTAGACTGAAAAGTTTAAACTAAAAACTGATTTTAAGTGTAAACTTTTCAGTGTAATCCAACCAAACTTTTCAGTGTAATTGGAACAAACTTTTCAGTGTAAAGATGGTCAACTGTTGAGTGAGTGCACCATACACCAAGTGCACAAGAGAGTTACTCTTTTCTAAATTGAAAATCCTTAAATATAGTGAGACAATAAAATAATTTAATTAAACATTAAAGTTTTATATAATTAGAGTTTTAAATTTAATTGATCAATTCAATTTAATATATTTTTATATGCTCAAGTTATATACAATATATATTCCAACTTTGTGTGCTTTCATAGTTTAGCTTAATTGGTTAAAATCTTAAATTATACTCATGTGGTCATGGGTTCAAATTAATTATATATTTTTAGTGTAATTAAATCATATTTTTCCATATAAATAGTAACTATTGAATGAGCACATCATATATTTTCAACATTAATACTATTTTCTTTAAAGAATAATTATTAACACGTGCCCATTTTAGGCTAATAAGAAGAATATTGATAATGATAATCTTTAAGCTAATACAAATCAAATCCTTTATATTAGCAAAGTAAATTTTGCCTATGTGGCATCCCTCTTTTTAACCAATTCCATCATCCTTTGCTCCATATTAATTTTAGGTGTCCAACTTTCTTGGCCATTGATTCATTCCATCTTTTAATCTCGGCCGTAGATCTTTGCCATTTTTCCCTATAAATTTGTTCATATGTCATCCATATTTTTTCATCCTCATTTCTATCATCCTTTTATATTTCTCCTTTTCTCTTTGTCTTGCGATTGAGTTTCCGTCTTGGCAATTTCATTTGATTAGTCGATCGATCATGTCGCTGTGTATTTTTTTTTTTCATTTTTCGTATTCGTTTGTACCGTGTGATTGTTTGTCGTGCATCTATTGCCGTCGAAAATGAATGTAACGTAATGTATTTATCTTCAGATTCTAATGAAATATTCTTATTTAATTTAATTGATATCCATGTATTTTTAATATATGTGTTTCATGTTACTGAATCTTTGAGGACCAATTTCAATTAATCTTTGATGTTCATTGTCTTTAACGGGTGTTTGGCGTAACAACTATGTTTTCATAGTGTATCAACGATCAACTTGGATAAGAATCGGTAAAGCAATCCGTCGTGATTGTTTCATAATGTAATTTTCGTGTCGATCATGCCACGTTCCGATGCTTCTGAATTTTGATCATCGTATCAATATATTGTTAAAAACGAATATTTTGATTTTGAGAATCAACTTTCGATGAATGTCAATCGGATTGTCCGTGGCGCACCATCGTATTCGTGATAGTCATGTATACTCAACGTCAATGTATTGCATGTTCCATCCAAAATCTATCCCGTGCTTCTAGCCGTTTTGACAAGTTGATATTCGATCACTGGCTTGCGAAGTTGCTACGATCATATCTTTGTGTGTTGGCACCGGTTTAATATTTTTTTTATATTTTGTGTGTGTGTGCTATTCAATCAATTTTGTTGCCGTATCTAAGTCTATCACCGCAATCTTGGATAAAAAATTAATTGTGTTTAAATCTTCTAATTTGATTAAATATGCAATTAATTTTATTTAAACCTCTTAATTGGAAATGTGCCGTATAAAGGTAGTTGAAACATATGTCTATGAATGAATGTGGTCGTTTCCATATTTTTTGAAATTGGTCCTCTATTTTTTTTCATCGGAGTAATCCATGATCTAATTAATGTTCATTATTTTAATTTAATCAAATGTTGCAATTAATCATGTTTAAATTTAATTTAATTAAATGTGACAATTAGTTATGTTACTTAATTTTATTAAATGTGGCAATTAATCCTATTTAAATCTCCTTATTGATTGGTGTAAATGTGCCTTGAAGATGTATTTGCGGAATTGGTGTAAATGTGCTTTGAATGAATGTGGTCGTTTTTCTTATTTGAGGAATTGGGTCTCTATTTTTTATTTATTTATTTAAGATTGTTTTCATATTTGAGGAATTAAGTTAAACTATATAAACATCTATTTTGTGTCATAATAACGTTTAAAGTAAGATTAATATGGGTGAATTATAAAATTGAGATTAAATAAAATTTGTCTCGTCCTAAATGATTATTTTGATTAATTTTATTAATTGTGCAATTAATTGTTTTTAACCCTCTTAATTTGACTAAATGTGTCATATAAATATAGTTGAATTGTTTTAAAGTCTAATAATTATTAAACATTTCTATTAATTGTTAAATTCAATTTAATTTGAATGCTACATAAATCGGATTTAATGAATTTATCTATTTTCCGGCTTTTTATTATTTTGTTCCTACAATCTTGGTATTGGAAGATTCATTGGATTCATGAGTTGAGTGTGTATTTTTTGTTAATTGGTGTTTAACATTAGTGTATTCTACAAATAATATTAATGATCATGATAATAATTTATCCAATGAATGTTTTTTCTTCTTTGCATTTAATTAGAATGCTCCATAATTAGAAACTCATTGGATTATGTGAATATTGCTACTTTCTGTCGTTTTATTATTTTGGTCCTATAATCTTGATATTGGAAGTTTAATTGGTTTCATGAGTTGAGTGTGTATGGTTGATAATGAATGTGGACGTGTTCATGCTTGCGATATTGGTGTTGCCGTATCTAAGTCTATCGCCGCAATCTTGGATAAAAAATTAATTGTGTTTAAATCTCCTAATTGGACTAAATATGCAATTAATTTTGTTTAAACCTCTTAATTGGACTAAATGTGTCGTATAAAGGTAGTTGAAACATATGTCTGTGAATGAATGTGGTCGTTTCCATGTTTTTCGAAATTGGTCCTCTATTTTTTTTTTCATCGGAGTAATCCATGATCTGATTAATGTACATTATTTTAATTTAATTAAATGTTGCAATTAATCCTGTTTAAATATATTTTAATTAAATGTTGCAATTAGTTATGTTACTTAATTTTATTAAATGTGACAATTAATCCTATTTAAATCTCCTTATTGATTGGTGTAAATGTGCCTTGAAGATGTATTTGCGGAATTGGTGTAAACGTTGAATGAATGTGGTCATTTTTCTTATTTGAGGAATTGGGTCTCTATTTTTTATTTTTTTTATTTAAGATTGTTTTCATATTTGAGGAATTAAGTTAAGCAATATAAACATCTATTTTGTGTCTTAATAACGTTTAAAGTAAGATTAATATGAGTGAATTATAAAATTGAGATTAAATAAAAAGTTTCTCGTCCTAAATTATTATTTTGATTAATTTTATTAATTGTGCAATTAATTGTGTTTAAACCTCTTAATTCGACTAAATGTGCCATATAAATGTAGTTGAATTATTTTAAAGTCTAATAATTATTAAGCATTTTTATTAATTGTGGTGTTAAATTCGATTTAATTTGAAAGCTACATAAATCGGATTTAATGATTTCAAACTTGTGCAAGTTTATATGTGGATACATGGCAGAAAAAATGCACCGGAAGTGGTGAACTATACATTAGTCAATTTCGATGCAGTGTGTTGCTCATGCTCCTAATATAGAACAACAAATCTTGCTCCTAATATTGTATAAAAAATATTGTATATTAAATGGTTTTATAGTGATGAATGTTGTTTTTATCCTTAATTTTGATGTCTACATAAAATAATCCCCTGTATAATTTTAACTAAACAATTACACTTTCCCATGGTTAATGTCCATTAATAATTTGTGCCATGTATTCAATGTATTTAAGTCTTTATTGGGCATTCTTATTTTTTGGAATGTTAATTTCGATTCATTATTGGGCTTTGTATCGTGGTTATTGCTTAATTTATAATTGAGTAGATAAATTGTTATTAGGGATTTAACTTTTCAATGTTTTGACTTTAGTCCTTCAATCTTGATAATTTAGTGTCTATTGATATTAATTCCTCCTTAAAGATAGCTGATATTCTAAAGGTGTAATTATAATTTAATCTCTATTGATAATTTAGTGTACCTTGAAAATAATTCGTAGATGGTCCTATTAACTTCTATTGTGGTTCAACAAATGTATTACAATATTTCCATGATAATTAATGTTAATCATTCGTTCGAGGTTCGCGAACAGTCCTACAAATTGACTCATTCTCCTTGGATCATTGATCAAATTTATTTATTCCTCTGGGGCCAAAAAAATTCAATTCTCTTTTGATCAAAAGTGTTGAAAAACCAAAAAATGGAACTAAATGTGACATTTAAAGGATTATTCATAAATGAAGTCATTTATATTGGTCCAATGGTATTAAGAAAATAATGTCTCTTGATAATTTAGTGTCCCTTAATATTAAATTCCTCTTAGTATTTGTTAGGTCCTAAAATAGTCTATATCTAAAAGGTCTTGGAATGGGCTATGATCAACTAATTTGTGCAATTACTTTTATTCATTACCTGATTAATTTTTTTAAAAATATAGTGCATGGCATGAATGAGCCGCATAAAGGATTATTTTTAAATGGATTGATTTATATTAGTAAGATAACGATTTTAGTGCATGGCATGAATGACAGGAGCATGATGGGTTCCTATATCTAAAATGGACCTGGAATAGGCTATGATCAACTAATTTGTGTAATTACTTATATTCATTAATTGATTAATTTTTAAAAAATATAGTGCATGCCATGAATGTGACTTATAAAAAATTTAATTCTCTTTTGATCAAGAGTCTTGGAAAATTATGGGACTAAATTGTGCCGTTTAAGGATTTTTTAAATAGAATTATTTATATTGGACCAATGGTATACATTAAGTTCTAATTGACTTTGTAAAAGGTATGTAACCATGTATTATGAAGACAACAATTTTAGTCCATGACATGGATGACAAGAGCATGATGGGTGCTATGGCAAGGGTGTAATTATAATTTAATGTCTCTTGATAATTTAGTGTCCCTTAATATTATATTCCTCTTGATAATGTATGTTATGACAAAGGTGTAATGATGATGGTGTCCCTAATATTAAAATCTATCTGAAATGTGTTTTTAAAAATTCAACAAATGTGGGTGATTGTTGGGGGCGACAACATGAATATAATGATAATGGATTATCAGGTTACCAATACTTTTAAAAAACATGCGCTAAGTTTTTAAAGCGGAAGACTAAAATTCTTGAAAAATATTGTGTTAAAAATTCCTAAATTAGCTCTAAAATATTTTTAATGTACTAACAACGTATTGTATATTGGATAATTTGTGTTTTACCATGTAATTGGACAACTTAAAATTCTTATAAAATAGTGCATTGAAAATTTTGAAATTAGTCCTAAAATATTTTTAGATAATAATTTCTCTCATTATAGAAATATGTATAATGGAGGAGATATAATTAATTTTGTATTGATGTAGCTTATAATTATAATAACAAATTAACGTGAGGTGATTATAATTAATGATAATGATGTAACCTTTTAACTATAGTTAATGATCATTATAATAATTTATAATTATAATTAAAGTGATGTAATTATAATTAATGATGATGATGTAACTTTTTAATCATAATAATAATAATTTATAAATGTAATTAATATTATAATAATACATTAAAGAGAGGTAATTATAATTTATTATAATGATGTGACGTATAAATATAATTAAAAATATAGTATGAATTTAAACCCTATCAATGTCCAATTTCATTTTCATATTACATGTAACAATGACTCTTTAACGTATAATTATAATTAATTATATAAATTTTTTGTTATCCGAAATTAGTCCTAAAATGATCAATAATATAATAGCTTCTATTTTTGTGTTTTCCAATGGTCCTATTATAAGAAAATTCTATTAACTTTTGTGTATTCCGAAATTGGTCCTAAAATTAGTCCGCATATTTTTTGCAAAATTATTATTCTCTTGATATCAATATTCATTCACATAATTCTTGGTATTAACTCATGATGTTTGGTCCCATATTTTTTTTCTTTTCTTTTCAAGTTTGGTACCATGCATTAATTTTTCCAATAAACCTTTATCATTATATTTTTTAAATGTTCCTAAAATATCTACAGTATTGACTACAAATTTCTCTTAAATATATACTGGAATTTCGTCCAAGATATTTTTTTTAAAATTGATGCCGAATACTGTTCTATTGAATTAGCAGTCTCTTCAATATTGTGTGGAAGACTAAAATTGTTAACAAATATTGTGTTAAAAATTCCAAATAGCCCTAAAATATTTGATATTCCTAAAATGTGCGCCGATTTTTGGAACTGGACCGAAATTGGTCCTATGGGATATTCTAAAAAACGTGCACCGAGTTTTTAAAGCGGAAGACTAAAATTTTTGAAAAATATTATGTCAAAAATTCCTAAATTAATTCTAAAATATTTTTAATGTACTAACAACGTTTTGTATTTTGGATAGTTTGTGTTTTACTATGTAATTGGTCAACTTAAAATTCTTAAAAAATATTGTGTTGAAAATTATGAAACTAGTTATCCTAAAATATTTTTGATGTAATAAATTCTCTCATTATATAGAGATGTATAATGTAGGAGATAACATTAATTTTGTATTGAGGTAATTATAATAATATAATAACTTCTATTAATTTTTATGTTTTTTGAAATTGGTCTTTTAATTATAATTAATAATTATTATAATAATTTTCAATTGTAATTGATATTATAATTATACATAAAAGAGTGGTAATTATAATTAATTATAAAGATGTGACATATAATTATAAATAAAATCATAAACTTTAGTGTTATCCGAAATTAGTCCTAAAATGATCAATAATATAATAGCTTCTATTAACTTTTGTATTTTCTGAATTTGGTCCTGATACAATAACATCTACGGGTTTCTAGCAATTGTTTTCTATTTATTTTTTTAGCTAATGTCTCTTCGGTATTGTGTTAAAATTCTTTAAAAGTATTGTGTTAAAAAATTCAAAATTAGTCCTAGATTATTAATAAAATATAGCATATTCCTAAAACGTCCACCGAGTTTTTAAATTAGTCTAGAATTAGTCCTATATAATATTCCTAAAAATGCGCATCAAGTTTTTAAAGCGGAAGACTAAAATTCTTAAACAAGTTGTGTTAAAAATTCTGAATTTAGTCCTAAATTCTTTATAATATAATAACTTCTCTCATTATGCTTTTGAAATTTTCCTAAAATATCTTTAGGATAATAACACAACTTATGCATTCTTCTGGTATTTGACTATAACTATTTATGGGACCAAATTTGAAAAAATTACGGGACCTAAAATATCTTAAGAATGACTATTGTTGCATATTGTCTGTTCTCATGGGACCAAAATAAAAATTATAAGGGAAATTTTATTATTTTAGGACACTACCTTATGATTGTTTGTAAGAATAGGACACTATCTTTGCGGCCTTGCAAAATTGAGAAAATATATTTACGAACATGCAAAAAAAAATATTATTTCTTTCTTATATGAGTTAATTTAGATATAAGTTATAAGATATGATTTATTATATACAATTCAATTCGTAGTTATGATATTATTGGCTATAGATTAGAAACATGATTAACCTCATCTTGATATTACGTGTTTTAACATTAAAATATTAGTATTGGGTGTATTTTTTGGAATTAAATTATTTCATATATGAAAAACTTATAAGTATTTTTAGATACACTTTACCTTAACCAATTAATATTTTTTAAATTAAAATTAATACTCTTTGTTACCACAGCTAAATTGGCTATAACGGAAAAATTGTTTACACTATTTTTATGATTGTTTGTTCAATTACAATACTATTTTTACGAGCTTGCAAGATTGATATAATATATTTACAAACTTCAAAAATTAATTAGGACAATATATTTACAAACTTGCAAAAAAAAGACTCTCTTTTTTATTTTGTCCAATTTAGGCCAAATTTTATGAAATATGGATCGAATAAAGTTCGATTATAATATACCAAAGAATGTTAATACATTTGTCAAAAGTAAATAATTAATAATTAGATAACCAAATTAATAAAAATATATTTATATAATATTTTTAAAAATAAAATCTAACAAATTTTTTATCGAAACCCGCGAAGTTCGCGGGGATTGTACTAGTAACATTATATTAGCTTGAACTAATTTAATGTAGATATATTTGAACATTTACAAAAAAACGTCAATATCTATTATGTTTTATTTATTTGAAAGTTGGTTTTGAAAACTATGCACACATAAATTTATTATAAAAAATATGTATGAGTATGTGAGTTTGTGTATGCATGTTATAAAGATGTTCATTTATTATGTATATCCATTGATATCATATTATAATGTTCATTTATTATGTATATCCATTGATATCATATTATTTTATAGTGCAAAATGTTATGATATTAATAAATATTTGTAATTGTATCAACTTCATATTATGAATAAGAGGGTGTTTGAGTGAGCTTATAAGCTCTTTAAAACAATTTATAAGTTGTTTAAGAGCTTATAAGCATTATCAATGTGTTTAGCAAAATAAGATGTTTAACACCTTATAAGGTCCTAAAATAAGCTCCTAACAGCTTATAAGTAAAAAAAAAAAAAGTTGAGATTTTCGAACTTATTTTCCTAACCACCTCCAGCCCCAACCACCCATTCCACCCTGAAACCGCCCCAATCCCCTCCCCCCACCCACCTCTATTTCAACATAAACAAATTTATTTTATATTAAAATTAAAATTTTAAAAATATTTATCATAAAGAGTAACTCAACAGTTGAGTGAGTGCACCGTGCACTAGGTGTAAACTCTTCAGTGTAATCTAACATCACTTTTCAGTGTAAACAATTTCTATTGTTGAGTGAGTGACCGTGCACTAGGTGCATATGAGAGTATATCTATTATAAATTATAAAAAATCTTATAAGTTGTATTAGACAAACACTTTAACAATTTATAAGTTACTTAAAAACTTATATCTTATAAGTTTTTAAAACAACTTACAAGATGTTAAAACTTATAAGATATTTTAAATAAATTTAGTCAAACGGGCTCTAAATTTCACAAAGGATCTACTCAATAATATATAAGTGATGGTAACCCCTCTCATGTATAAGATTGTCTTGGAAAAAACACTCATGTACTATAATTTATTGGTTATAATTAACTTAATATGATTTTTTTTTCTCCATAATATGGAATATACATTTTTATTATTTACCAGCCAAAAACATGTAGAACTCTCCAGGATTTAGAAAGTCTATAGACTTCATACAGAGTTTGACTGATTTTTTTTATTGATTCACTTGGATTTTCACAAACTTTACAGGATTGTGGAATACACTTTTTTTATTGATTTACATGAATTTCAATAGAGTCCGACGCTGGAACAATTGATACAAATGTATATGGAACACACTTGTATATAAAAAAAATATCCAAATTGTTTAGGAAAAAAAATACGTTATTCATCATTATCATTCTCATCTTCATTTCCATCACCATTATACCTCGCCCTCATTAGAAGTCTCTGGTTGTTAGAGAAGATTTTGGAGAGTAAAATTTATTTATATTTTTTGAAGAGTAAACTTGGCAGCGAGGCGGGGAATCCCGATCCCCACGGGGATCTGTCCCGAATAGGGCGGGGAATCCCCAAAGCAAACGGGGGTGGAATTTTTTTTGCCCCGTAGGCGGGGAACAGGATAGTATTCCCAGCCCCGGGGGATCCCCGTCTCGTTCCCCGCGATGAGCCGCATTATTTTTTATATAATTAATATATTTATATATGTATATAATATTTAAATTTAAATTTAAAAGTAAATTACAAATAAATATTTCATAATCTCCTACTCAATCAAATATTTATTAGAAATTACATCAATATTTTATTTAATATTATGTTATTAGTTCCAAATTATATAATTTTCACTTTATTATATATGTTAATTAAAAATATTAGAATTAGAGGTTTTCAAGTTGTTTAAATTAGTTTTTTTTAACACCAACTTAAAGTAATTATTGTGTATGATTAAATTTTTTAATTTAAATAATTTTTTTTATATTTTAAAAATAAGATAAAAAAAATAATTAGGCTGGAAATGGGGATTCTCGGCGAGGCGCCCCATTTATTTCACGGGGACGGGGAATGACCCCCGTCCCCGTTGACATCTCAATGGAAGAAAATCAAAGAAAGTCCATAAACTGTTGAATACCTAAAACCTTTTTAAAATCCGTATTGAATACCTCATGATTTTTAAAGACTTTTAATAATCCAGATTGAATATCCCAAACTTTAAAAGTCTAAAAAAATCCGTATAACTAATACACCCCTCTTAATTGAAAATAAAGAGCATATGGATGAACATTCAATATAGAATATGTGGCACATGTTCCATATTAAAACTTAAATATTCAATCTTATAATAATATATTTCTAAACCTCTCCAAGATTATGTGTCAACACCACCTTATTCTTAGGGTGACGTGGCATGTCTAAAATCTCTCCACTTCAAAATACTGCGCTCTCATTAAAAGTTGATTTAATTTTTTATCTAGACCATCCATCTCATCTCATTAAATCTAAACCGTACATTTATTTATTTAGAGTTAATTATGCATCCTATTCATGTATTCTCTCATTTCTCATGTCGCACGATTAGCTGCCGCTGCTCCCCTCCCCTCTCCTCGCCGTCGTCATTCTTTTTCTCCTCATGAAGGAAGACCGTCGCCCTTCTACCTTATCTTTTTGCCGCCCGCCGCTTCCTTCTGCTTGATCTTCTCGCCGTCTTCCGCATCCGCTTCTACGATCTCGATGCCCTCTGTATTCTCTCACTAAAATTGACGCCGCCCGTTGTCGCCCTTCTGCCTCATATTCTCACCGCCTTCCGCATCCGCTTCTACAATCTTGATGCCCTCTGTATTCTCTCACTAAAATTGAAGCCACAAATCTCCGGTGGCATTAGCCAAATTGAAGAGCACGAGGAGCCTCTCGACCCTGGCGTTGGCCGCCAATGCGCCGCCGAGCCTTAACACCTTCAATCCTGATATAATTAGATGAGTGAAGGAGGAATTCAGATTGGGGAAAAAGGGTTGGTCTGCTTGGGGGGTTTTAGAAATGTGAGAGGTGTTTGGCCATCATCGCCGCCCCCATTTCAGCCCTTATTACAGTGCCACCGCCTCTCCCACTGCCGCCACCCTCACTTCGATGGATTCGACGCCGAAGAAGATGAAGACTTTGACCTCAGAGATCCAAAGTCCGATGAGTTTACACCACATCTTCGATCCACTTTAATTTCAGGTTTATTGTTTCTGATTCTCTTTATAGGACTATTTCTCTACGTTTATTTGTTTGGCCTATTTCTTTCCTTATGTTCAATTTTGCAACTGCCTCAATAAACTCGGTGAAACCCTAAAATTTGCCATGTGTGCTTTTTGTCTTATGTCTGTAGAATCTAATTTAGAATCCATGTGTGTTTTTTGTGAATTGAGTACTATAATTGCCTGTAACAATGCGGTTAGTCTTGATGAATGTTCAAGAATAACAAATAAATTTTAAGGGATTCCTAATGTCCTTACTGCTGTATCTTTTAACATATCTTGGCAGGTGTTGGCCTGGCTGGTAGAACGACACCTACCTATTCACGAGGTAATTCAGGAAGGTGTTATTCCCCGCTTTGTTGAATTTTTAACGAAAATCTTTTTGTATGCTTATCTTTTTTTTCCTTGGAATAAAGCCAATTGTTTCCCTGAATCTCTCACTTGCAGCTTCTTGAAGGGGCTGGCCTGATGAAACTTTTTGATTCGGAACTTGAAAATGACACGTTTCTTTAGTCTTCTATATAATGTTTAAAATGTGTATTATCTTGCATATACTTTCTGTAGCCTTTTGTCCACCATGTATACGTTGTTTAATTGGTTTGAATTCTCTTATTGATATATATCATTCACAAGCCATAAGAAGAAAAACACTCACATCACTATATCTATTTTGTAGAGGACTGTGAGTATCACACAATTGATCGCACATCAACTAATCCAGGTAATGAAACTGTTAAACATTGTGATTCATGCAAGCCCTACAAACTACCTCTGCTCCGCCAATTTTCTTCCATTGTATTTCTAGGGATTTCATTTCAATCTTAATTAACATATTTCGTATATTGTTTGCTTATTCCTTGATTTTGTTCTAGCGGCATGACTGTGTTGATTCATGTCTTTGCCTATGTCCAGAATCATTATTTTGATGCCTTTGTTTGCAAAAGGTTATTTTTGCCCCATAATCAATATTTCCGAATCACTAATTCGATGCGGTACATTAAGTAAAAGGTTTTCAGATTCATTTTTGCTTGCCTATGTCCAGACTAATTATTTGTAATGCTTCAAATTATGGTTTTCTGATGCTGGACATATGAGTGTGTTTGTTGTTTGCTCTTGAATAATTTTCCACCTAAATAGATATTGTGATCAAACTTATTGATTTTGTTAATGTTTCTTTTGCTCTGTATAGTATTAAAAGTTGTTTTTGGATGAACACCTTCGAATTTGGTGAAGAACGCTCTTTGAATCTTTGAATGCAAACGCCGGATCGACGGGACTTCGAGCCTTGATCTTCGATCTGGAGCTGCTTTGGGCGAAGAACACTGAAGAACGCTCTTGGAGTTTTATTCAAATCTTCAACGGTAAACGCCAGATTGAAGGGGTTCTGGACCTTGATCTTCGATCTCGAGTTGTTTCAGGTGGACTTAAGAGAAGAACGGCGAAGAACATTCTTGGAGAATCTTCGAATCTTCGAGTAGAAACACCGGATCGAAGGGGCTTCGGGCCTTAATCTTCGATCTTGAGCTGCTTCTGGTTGACTTTCACGAAGAACGGCGAAGAACGCTGAAGAACGATCTTGAAGAATCTTCAAATCTTCAATGAGAAAACGCCGGATCAGAGAGACTTCAAGCCTTAATCTTCGATCTGGAGCTGCTTCCGGTTGAGTTCCACGAAGAACAGCGATGAACGCTTTGAGTCTTCAAGAATGGTTGCAGAAGATTCGCTGGTTGATTGTCTGGATGCTCGTTTGCTTGTGTTCGCTTGTTCGTCTCGTCTTCGTTCGTCTTGGTTGTCGTGTCCAAATGAATGAGCAGAAGACCCTATTTATAGGGTGAAGGTTTGAGAAACCTTCCTTTCTTATCACACCACGTGGCGCTGCCTGATTGGCCCGTGCCATTTGATTGGCGTGATTTACGAATTAGTTTAATTCGCTTCCATTTTTGACGAGATGTCATTTAATTCTCGTTTTAATGGTAAATAAGGCGTATTTATTACCCAATATGAGTATCGAACACTCATTTAATTTGTCCGACTTGTACTGTGTACATTTAATATCAATTTAACTATTTAATTCAAGAATTAATTTAATTAAATTCTTAAAGTAAAATAGTAAATTTTATTTGATATTAATATTTGATTGCACACGTGTCACCATTTAATTGGGTGCAAATTTAATTCGCTTACAAATGCCCCCTCGTGCTTTGTTCACGGTCATTTTTGGACTTGATGTGAATGAAGCACGAAATTTGTTTCAATTCATTTTCATTTGAATTTGGAGAATTCAAACAAGAATTCATAGACTCAAAGCTCAAAAGCATTTCACTTCTTTTAATCCCAATGAATAATTGGGTCCATTTATTTTGCAAGTTGGGTCCAAGAGATGACTTGAGCCCACCCTTTTATTTAAATGAAGAACCAATAGAGAGAATCTTCTTCTTTTATTTGACAAATTTGATGTAAGACAAATTTTAGCCCAATAACAATTTTCATTGTTTTGGCCCAAAGAAATCCCCTCGCCCAGAGATTTTTTTACCAGATTTGCAAATCAATTTTCTGCGGGGATTATCCCTCAAATCTGCATATACCGATCAAGAATGCCAAATGAGCAGATTTTCAGCAAATTAAGAGACCATTCAGCTCCAAATATCATGCCATTTTTTCCATTCCGGGCAATCTATTGCACTATAAAAGGATCCTCCATTTCATTTCTCATTCACGCAGTAAACAAGAGAAACACAAAGGTAATACATTACAACTTGCAGTAAACAACATAAGCATATGTATTTTTGCCTCAATTAATAACATAACTTGAACTTGCTCTCAACAGATCTGCAAGACTTGGTTTCCTAGCAAGAAGATCATCAATCGAAGGTAATCTCTTGTGCTTTTCAGTTTTATCTAACCCATCTGTTTTTTTCTTTTATTTCGTGTGTTTGTATAGCATATTGCAAAACCAAAGAGACTTTAGTTCAGTCCATCGCCACTACGACTATTATTGCAACCTCAACACTGCTACGACTACTTTTCCTCTCAAACATTTCATCGAACACTTGATATGCGTTGGAATTTTCGGCGGCTAACTCGACAAAATCCGGGCGACGCAATCCTTGATCCAAGGCAACTTCGTCCCCAATTGCAGTTTTTAATTTTTGGCTGCGGGAGTATTTGCTGGTGGCCACAGCGGCGAATCTTCAAGAAGACAGCGACGCGATGCCTGTTGCGGTGGCACAAATTGGCTCAGTACGCCAGGCTTTGGGCATGGAGGCGACGCGTACAACGACTTCGAGGCGAGGCGTGTAGCGGCTTCAATCTGTGGCAGCCGAGAATGATAGCGTACTTCCCAATCGTGACAAAGCAGCCGATTTCTGTAGAGGGACAATGTTGCGGCGGTGCATCGTCGCGAGATTCAAGCGATAGCGGCTGCTCAGGGATGGACGCTTCGCACACAGCGGTTCGTGGAGGCGGCGACTCCAGGTGAGAGGGGCGCGGCGGTACCTGAATGCGACTCCAGGCGACTCCAGGCGATGGTGGCGCTAGGAGACTAGCAGGCGATGGAGCTTTGCCGTGAGGGAGAAAGACGCACGGAGCTTCAAACTCGGCGGTGCTGCGACAAAACCTGAATGATGGTGAGGCTGCACGTGCGGAGGCAGAGGACTAAAAGTTCCAGACAGTGGCGGTTCCAAGCGAGACGCATACTGGCTTCAGGCTCGATGGCTACTTCAATCCCCCTGCGCGGCGGTCGATTCAAGCAAGACGGAGCAGTGAGACGGCGCGATGTGGATTCCGGACAAAGGCGTTGCGCGTGGAGATTTCAGACACAATGGCTTCAGGCGGGATGCGAGGCGGTACCTGAATGCGGTGTTGATGGTGGCTTGCGACCGGACGACAGCATTCGTGTACGGCATCACATGAGGCAGCGCTGGCGGCTAAAGGCGAGACATGAGCAGCGTGATGGGGGCTCCAGTTGGATTTCAGGCGGCGGTCTTCCGCGTTCGTGTTGCAATTTTGGGCAAGGCAGAAGTGGCCACGTGATGGCGTGATTTCCAATGGAGGCTTCACTCACGGCAGTGACTCTAGGCGTGGCGGTTCGGTGGTGATTCCAGCCTGCGGCGGCGGTTTCGGGTTCGATGGCTCCAATCTCCCTGCACGGCAGCTTTGATCTGTGATGGGCCTGACGAGACACGAGGCGGCTTCAATTCTCCGAAGGGTGGCAACAGATTCAACCTTCTATCTTGGCGGCGCTCGATTCAGGTGGCAGCATCGCGTGAGGCAGCTTCAAGCGGCATTAGACTCAGCGCGGCGGTCTCCATTGACTGCGTTCTTTGAAGAAGCAGTGACGCCTGGTGCGAGATTCGGGTGACGGCGGCTTCGTGAAAACAGTGCTGAAGGAATTTCAGCGTGAGATGAAAGAGATAAGGAGTAATTCTGGGCCAGAAGAGTGGGATTTGGGCCTTGACGAAAGAGAGGGCAGAATTGATTTGGGGATTTTGCTTGAAACTGGAGTCATGTATTTTGCTTTTAGAAGAGGAAAAACGGACCGCAGCTCTTATCCAAGATACGAGCAAATGGGCTCTAAGTTGAATATGGATAAAGAGCTTCCTGGAATTATTTGTTGGGCTCCTGAAATTGATTATTGGGCCAATGTATCAAATATGAGAATATATTGTTGGGTTTTCATTAAATACCCAACAATTTTATTATTCATATTGAAAACATTGGGCTTGACTTGACTTCCCAATAATTTTAATATGGTCTAAAATAAATTCCTGCCCATATAATTAAGTAATTGTTTTTTTAGACTTAAAATTAAATTTCATGTCCAAAGCCAATTATTTAGTGTATTCTTGCCCCCAACACCTTTTCATTTCGCTCTTTTTAACCCCTATTTAATATGTTTTGCAGCTTCTTATCACCAACTCCATCATGGTTCACTTCAAAAATACCACGACATCCACTGGCAAACGCTACTTGGTGATCCTTGACGACGAGCATCAACCTCTCGAGAAGGGCATCCATTTGTGCGTTGAGAAGCCGGTCCTTGGGAACTATGCAGAACCAACGACTCATATCAACAACGAGTTTAAACTGGAGGAGTGGTCAAAGGAGGTTTCACCAAGCAAGACGTCCAAGGCCTGGGTGTTGAAAGCAGCGAATCACGAGAAGCCTGCTCCGAACAAAGTCGACTTTCTACCCACTTTGGGACGCCGCATCATGGACCATCAGACGAGATGGAGCGGTCCTTTGAAGTTTGCGGGAGAGTTCCACTAAACCAAGGGATATTGGGAGTGGACGGAGGACGTCCTGAGCAGGTGTGAGAAAGCTCTTCGGAACATTCGAAGTTATGACGCCGTTTTTGCATCGCTCTTCACCTATGACTGCAACTCAGAAATTATCAAGGCTTTCTGTGAGGCGTGGTGCCAATCCACCAACACTTTGCTTACCACTTTCGGAGAGATGTCGATTTCGTTATAGGACATACATAACTCGACAGGACTTCCTTTGAAGGGTTGCATCTTTGATGAAGTGGTACCAGATGCTGTGGAGTTATTCGACAGAACTGGTGAATTCTCCATCCCGCGAAGCTGCAAGCATCTTCTTCACGCCTACCATCTACTATGCGGAGGTGAGAGTAGGGCCAAAGTGTCCATTGCTCGATGGGTAAGTTTCTGGTCAGTCAAGCCTATCAAGCATCAGCCACCACTGACTCATGTCGAGAAGAGGAAGACTGCTCGTCCAAAGACTACTCACAACCCTTCTGGTGTGGTGCCCCCGCATAAAACATGGACCCCCGAAGAGTTAGTGTCGTTCAAGAGATTGAGTATTGACCGACATGCCTAGGAAGAGACGTATTTGGTCGCCTTTCTAGCATGTTGGCTCTGTACCTTCATTTTCCCCGATGAAGAAGATTTGATAAGGCTGAGTACCTTCAAGATGGCATGCTTAATGGCAAGAGGGAAGGAGACCACTCTCGCTATTCCAGTCTTGGCGAGCATTTACAGAGGATTGAACAATATCTCGAACAGATCAGACCCGTCTGAAGATCGAGGGGCCTTCCCGGTGCACTTCGTCTATGTCTGGATATCGCAGTATTTCAAGACGCATTACATGGTCAGCCACAAGTTGAATAAACCTCCCATGATATTATATTCTGGAGAAAATGACGCTCGTTACTACGAACCTGGAGACGCTCGTAAACGAATTCATAAAGGGGACCAAGTCGTACTAATATACAATATTGAGAAAGACCAGGGCCTGTATGTGGACAATGGAGACGGGCGATGGAACACTTGGGGTTGCTTCATAACCATGCGCTCCAACTTCCTTCCTAGGCGACAAGGTGATCATTTCATCATTGAGCCTTACAGTCCGCACCGTTTTAGCCGCCAGTTTGGTTTCTATCAAGAAGTGACGGGGATGTCGAAGATAGATGCTACTCGTGAGTGTTCGTTAGCAAGAGGCTTCTTTTACTGGAAATGGTGTATTTTGCGTGGTACCCGCTCCAGAGTGTATCTTCCACCTCCTCCTCACACTCCAAGGAACTTTTCTTCACTGGAGTATAAGAGATGGTGGCACCAAGTCCATGGTGAATACTTAGACTCCCACATGAAGATTTTGACTGATCCAGAGCCCATTCATGTGCAACGGAACGAAGTGGTTGATGCTGATGAAGTCAATTCACGTGATAAACGCAAGACTTCTCCAGATCAAACGATTCCAGCCTCAGCATATGCTGCAACATTGCTTGCTGGGCCAAGCAAGAGGAAAAGTACTTCTCGACACTCAGGTGAAAGTCGAAGCGGTCAAGATGTCAACTGGAAGCATATACAGCAGACTTCTAAGTCCCCAAGACTTGCAACAGATCCTGACACATCCCTCCAAAAGAAGGTCTATTATCATTTCTTCTTTTTCATTTCCCCTTTCACTTCATAGTCTCTTACCATCCTGCATCTCCGATTCTTTTTAGGCTATACAAGAGGTGTTTGGCACTGAGGATGAAGAGCACAATTCGGATGAAGGAGACTCATCTTCCTCTGTAGCAGCTTCAGTAGCTCCCGTTGGACTTTCCGTATTCAAGCCTGTCAAGCCCTTCAAGCCAACCAAGCCCATTGAACCCATGGCAGGTGCTGTCTCAGTATTTAAGGGAGAAAATTTCGTTGAGAAATGCAAACGGACTTATATCTCAACCCTGTGGAAAGACTTCGTGGACAGAGTTATGAAAGCTCCTATTGAATTGTTGTCTTTTATGAAGGACGAAGTGTCTTTTGTGATAAAAGAAATTAAGGCATATGACCGAGTTGATTCTTCCATCCTTGAGAAGAGCTTGACAACCCTATTTGACAAAGCTGATGATTATGATACGGCTAGGTCCAAGTCTATTGAGGGAGTAACAAAAGAGATTCTTGCTTCTCAAAAGATGGAAGCAACAAGTGCTCTTAATGTTTGCAAAGCGGCTGAAGAGGATGAATCCAACAAGTTGGAGGCTGCTCGAGTAACACTGAAGCAAGTGGATAAGGAGCTTATCGAGTTATCCAAAAAGAGGAAGAGACTTGCTGAAGAATTGCAACAACATCAAAAATCTCTTAAGAGTGCCAAAGTTAAAACTCAAGCTGCTAAAGATGCCCTCCTTGTCATCGACAACACACCGATTTTGGAAGAAACTGTAACTGAAGAAGAAGAGAAATTAAGATCAGAATTGGAAGCAGTTGTGGAGGAGTTGAAGGACTTGGATCCTTTTGCGTAGTTTTGTCTAGGATTTCCCTTATGTTATCCCCTCTTTTTGTACCAAGTTCTTTAACTTTGAATAAAAACTTGATCAATTTTGTTTTCAACTTTTCATGCTGCTTTTATTTCAATATCTTATTTAAATATTTAAGTTCAAATAAGATAACTGAAACATGACTGAACTTAGAGAATTTCTAAGCTTCCTACGTACCCCTTTGGTTTAAGAGGATCAAGTCATAACGTAGTTCAGAAATTTGATTTGGGTGGGGGCCGTACACAGTTTAACCTCATGCGGGCCAGGAGGGACTATTCTTTAACCACTATAGACAAAGTGGAGTATTTGATTATTTAACCACTAGAAACACCCTTAGTGGGGTGAATTAACAGTTTAACCACATGTTTACCTTTGGTGGTTGTCGTTCACAGTTTATCCTCATGCGGACCAGGAGCGACTGGCAGTTTAGGCTCGTGCGTCATGGAGCGTTGATTTGGGATTTATTTTATGCGTAATAACATTTCAGGAATTTCCCATTTATGGGGCCAATGCTTACACCATCTTCAGAGATCAGCTTGTAAGCACCATTTGTATAGACTTCGGTCACGACATATGGACCATCCCATCTGGGCAAGAATTTGTTTCCGATACGATGAGTGACAACAATGGGCCTCCTCACTGCCAACACCAAGTCGCCAACCTGGAAAGAACGTGTCTTCACCTTTTTGTTAAAAGTTCTGGCAAGACGAGACTGATAACACTCAAGTCTCTGCTGTGCTTCCAGCCTTTTCTCATCCAAGGCTTCTAACTCTTCGAGATGCAGACACGCGTTCTCTTCTTCTGTCAGACCTTCTTGTATAGCCATCCTCAGAGAGGGAATTTGTTTCTCCAAAGGCACTACTGCTTCAACACCATACACCAACGAATATGGAGTAGCTTGCGTAGGCGTTCTGTAAGTGGTTCGGTACGCCCATAGAGCTTCATTTATCCGCTCATGCCAATCCCACTTGGACTTCGAAACAACTTTCTTCAGGAAACTGCAAAGAGTTTTGTTGAAGGCTTCAGCCAGACCGTTGGCAGCTGCATTATACATTGAAGACTTTCTTTGTTTGAAGTTAAACTTCTCACAGAGTTTATCAATGTGACTGTTGGAGAACGATCAGTCATTATCAGTCATAAAGTCAAAGTTAGCTGAAGAGAGGAATCAGAGGAGAAAATTCAGAGTCAAGAACCCACACAAATCTTTCGGTTCGATTCGATTAAATTCAAGTAGTAAATGATATTCGTGTTTATTATATAATACACCCTGAGATACAACTGCTTTATGTCAACTGCCATCTCTAGCCCAAGTATGAGCGCTTGATACTCGGCCACATTGTTGGAGCAATTCTCAGTTATGGAGAATGAATAAGGCAAGACTTCATCTTCGGATGTGATGAACACCACTCCGGCACCAGCTCCTTCTCTATGGGAGGCTCCATCGAAGTACATCTTCCAAGGAGGAGAGATTTCTACTGCTAAGACATCTTCATCTGGGAGATCATCAGATAACTCCCACTCAGCAGTAATCGGGTGGTCTGCTAAGAAATCTGCCAACACTTGCCCTTTCACAGCTTTCTGCGTGACGTATATGATCTCGAACTGTTGCAGCTGGAGATACCACCTTGCAAGTCTGTCTGAACGAACCGGCTTTGACATGATAAACTTTAATGGATTTGCCTTTGAGATAAGACGGACGGTGTGAGCCTGGAAATAGTGCTTCAATTTCTGAATTACGAAGATGAGTGTCAAACATATCTTCTCGATTGGGGAGTAATTCAGCTCATTCGGAACCATCATTCTGCTCAAATAGTAAAGAGCATTTTCTTTACCCTCGTCATTTTCTTGTGCCAACAAGGCTCCAACAGACCGTTCTTGAGCAGCTATGTAAAGTATCAACGGTCTTCCGGGTACTGGGGCGACTAGCACAGGCGGCCTCATCAGATATTCCTTGATGCCCTTAAAAGCATTCTTGCAAGCTTCATCCCACTGGAATGGGTTTCCTTTCTTCATCAAATGATTGAAGGGTTGACATCTGCCAGCCAAGTTTGAGATGAATCTCCTCAGATACGCCAACTTCCCTTGCAAGCTTTTAAGCTCATGAATGTTACGTGGTTCAGGCATCTTCAGAATCGCATCGATCTTTGCTTGTTCAATCTCGATGCCTCGTTGACGGACAATGAATCCAAGGAATTTTCCCGAAGAGACTCCGAAGGCACACTTCAAAGGATTCATCCTAAGTTGATATCGTCTGAGACGTTCAAAGACTTGCCTCAAATCTTGCAAATAATCATCCCTTCCTTTTCGATTTCACCACTAGGTCGTCCACATAACACTCAGAATTTTTGTGGAGCATATCATCGAAGATCTTCTGCATCGCACGCTGATATGTGGCACCAGCATTCTTCAAGCCAAAGGGCATCACTTTATAACAATATATCCCTTTTGGTGTGCGAAAGGCGGTAAGCTCTTCATCGCTAGGCGACATACGGATTTAATTGTATCCTGATGAGCCATCCATGAAAGACAAAGCTTCATGACCTGTGGTAGCATTGACCATTAGTTCGGTGATAGGCAAAGGGAAGTCATCCTTGGGACATGCGAGGTTGAGATCGCGAAAGTCCACGCATACCCGAATCTGACCATTCTTCTTTCTTACCGGGACGATGCTGGAGATCCATGTAGGATACTTCACTTCCCGAATGAAACCCACCTCAATGAGCTTGTTCACTTCATTCTCGATCTGCGGAATCAACTCTGGTCGAAATCGGCATTGGCCTTGCTTGACTGGTTTAGTCCCCTCTTTTTTATGAAAGTTGATGAACAGCAACCTTCGGGTCTAATCCTGGCATTTCCTTGTACGACCAAGCAAACACATCCCTGAACTCCTTCAAGAGTGTAATATACGCCTCTTCTTCTTCAGACGTCAACAAGACGCTTATGTAGGTTGGCCGTGGATCGTTGGCATCTCCCAGGTTGATTTCTTTCAACTTATTAACAGTGGCTTTAACACCTCCTTCAAGTTTTGGAGGGGCCTCCTCAGCATCCTCTTCCACTGTAAAAGCCTCATCATACGCGGTGATGTGATTTACAGTTGCTGCATCTTCACCGACTTCCTCTTGCCTTCTGATATCAACAACTGCCCTCACTCGACCATCCCTTCTTCTGACTAGGACCGTCCGTGAAATACTAACGGTGTCAGTGATGAATCCATTTCTGATTATTGCAACAACTCTCCTTTGTAAGGCTTCTTCACTTTCTTGAGGAGTCTGCCTTTGGACAATGGAGCTATTGACAAAGTTCGACGATGCAACACTTTCTTTATCATCGTCTTCCTCCTTGGTGTAGATGATCGTTCTTAACCTCGCAGTTAATGCTTCTCCACATGATTCAACCAATGTGGTTCGTCGCTTCATACGAGAGAGGATTAAACTTCGAATTCTGTGGGAGTGTGCAGGTTTAGAAATCCTTCCTTCCCGGCACTCAATTCTTTTATGCTGCCCTAATCTTCCAAAGACGGATCTGGACTTTCTTCCAAGTGATCCCAATCTGTTGAAGACTGACCCATGCTTCAGGCGGTTGCCTCCTTCAAATGTTCCTAATCTCTCGAAGATAGAAACTTTCTTCACTTTTTCGCCGTTCTCATCAAACACGTCCTCCGTGGATGAGAATGCCCCTTCAGAGATATGATTTGTGCTCATGCTCGCTCTTTTGATCGCGATACGAACCGGACTCAGTGCCACATATCCCAAACCCATTCTGAAATTCTTGATCGGTGCGTAAGTGCTTTTGCTTGCTGGCTTTTGAATGGAGTTAACCCCGTGCTTTGGCGGTTTGATAACCTCTTGGGGCGATTCCTTCAATGCAGACTTTTCTTGTGGATCATATCCAGCAGAACAAGGAGTCTGAAGGCTTTAGGGCCATAAGACTTCGACATCACAGCTTCAGCTATTTCGCCATGTTCAGTCTTGGCTCCGTGAGTAGGACGAGCAAATCCTTTAAGCGGCTGTGGGGAAGGTCTTGTTGAGTCAAGCTTGGTTAGAGGTAATGTTAGTCCCTCTAATGCTTCAACAATTTCGAGAGGTCGTTTACCTTTATCAACACATGATGGAGGAGCAGTCTTCTCTTTCTCTGCAGTTTGTTCATCCTTAGCTATCTCCAGCGACGAGTCTGCTTCAGCTTTAGTCGTACTCTGAAAGTAGTACCTGGCGTCAGCAAAATATGACTCAGCATCCGTGAAAGGCTTGGCATCGACAAATACTCTCTTTACTTCACCATCCTTGTAGTATTTGAAGCATTGGTGCATCGTAGAGGGTATCACATTGTTCTCGTGCAACCACGGACGTCCTAGCAGCATGTTGTACGAAGTCCTGGCGTCTATCATATGAAATAGCACAGTTGAAACCTTCTCATCAATTAGCAAGTCCAGCATCATCGTTCCAAGGGCTCTTTGACCTTCTTGATTGAAGCCTTGGATCATCAGTCGGCTGTGGCCGAGTTCATCAACTGTAATGCCCAACTTTCTCATCACTCTCAAAGGCAGGATATTTACTCCAGACCCTCCGTCAATCAGCATGCGGTTGATCTTTTGTCCTTTGGCGTAACCTGTCACGAACAAAGGTCGGTTATGAGGCTGCGAGCCGAGCAATAAGCCATCTTCTGTAAAGCTCATAGCGGGCGCACAATCAACAGCTTTGTCACAAGGCTCTCTTTCAGACGAAGAGGTTTCTTCTATGTCCGCCAAATAACATGAAGTGTTACAACTGCCATCATGCTCAGCAGTGACGAAATTTGCAGTTGCTTCTTCTTCTAGTAGGATTGTCCCTTGCTCCACTAGCTGCATGACTTTATCCTTGAAGACAAAACAGTCTTGGATTGGGTGACCCACAAGCCTGTGGTACTTGCAGTATTTTGGGTCATTGACACGTCCAGCTTCTTCTGGGCGCTTCATTTCTGGCAATTCGATGAGTTTGCTTTTTATCAGATCATCGAATATTCCTGAGACGTTAGAGTCTAGGAATGGATATTGCCTTTGCTGCATTTCTTTCAGAGTCTTTCTTCTTTGCCCCCTTTCTGGAGCAACATCAACAACTTTTCCTTTGTCATTTCTTTCTTCTCGCTCCTTCTGATACTTGACAGTCTTTGCATTTGTTTGCATGACTTCTTTGTGAGGAGTTCGGACAAAGGTCTTGCTTCCCTTCTTAACTTCTTATTTGTCCTTGAACTTTCAAGGTTCTTGGACAGGTGGTCCATTGGATCCACTTGCTGCCATGCTTAACTCCATATCGTGAGCTCTTGTAGCCAACTCTTCAAAGGTTCGCGGCTGGATACCTTGGAGAATGTATCGGAGACCCCACTTCATCCCTTGGATGCACATTTCGATCGCGGAAGTCTCGGATAGTTTGTCTTTGCAGTTCAGACTTAAGTTTCTCCATCGATTAATGTAATCGATAACAGGCTCTTTTTTCCACTGGCGGGAATTTGTTAGCTCGATCATGCTAACCGTTCTTCTCGTACTGTAGAAATGGTTGAGGAACTCTTGCTCCATTTGATCCCAGCTGTTGATGGAGTTAGCCTCCAGATCAATGTACCAGTCGAAGGCATTTCCTTTGAGTGAGCGGACGAACTGCTTGACAAGATAGTCTCCATAAGTCCCGGCATTATTGCACGTCTCAACAAAATGGGCCACGTGCTGCTTTGGATTGTCCTTTCCGTCAAACTGTTGGAACTTTGGAGGTTGGTAGCCTGCTGGCATCCGCAAGTTGTCAATCCTCTTTGTGTAGGGCTTGGTGTAGGTGAAGGTGGACTTGGAGCCATCTTCAAATTTCCCTTTCACCGTCTCCAGAATGAGCTCCTTGAGCTAATCAACCTGGATCGCCCATCAGCTGAGACTTGCAGTTCTTTAGTAGTCTCCTCAGTTTCAGCTGCTTGTCGCCTAGTTGAGGTTTCCTCTACTCCTTGATCTTCAACTTGCTTCCCATGAGCGTGACTTGCATCACCATTCTCCACCTTGTTCATCAAGTTGGCAATCTGAATGTCTTGCCTCTTGACGTGATCTGCAAGCTCTTGAATAGCTTTGAGGATGCTGTTGAATCGTTCCTCAATAGTTGAGGAGTCTGTCATCATGACTGGAGCAATGCTTGAGTCTGACAGTGAGTTTGAAGATGAATGCGGAGTGGAGTGCGGAGAGTTGACCTCTTCGTCTTCGGCAGTGTGGACTGGCTTCTTAGTCGTTGCCTCCACTGATGGATTGGCCTTTGTGAAGGTCTCAACCAGCGATCGCTTCGCCATACTTCTTGTCACGACCTGACCTTCAGAAGTTTTGGAGGAGTTGACTTTTTGCACAATAACTTTGCGGGGAGCCATCCTTAATAATCTTGAGCTTTACTTGAGGAGAGAAGAGATGAGAGGTAGAGTCTGTCCCACTGGGCGTGCCAAATTTGTAACTGCAAGATTCGTTTTATTAAAATAATAAAAACGAATATAATTTACAACTTGAATTTGTTCGGATCGAACCGAAAGATTTGTGCGGGTTCTTAACTCTAGACTTTGACCTCTGATTCTTCTCTTCAGCTGACTTTGACCTTGATCAAACTTTGACTTCGATCTTCAGACTTGAATGTTTGTAACGTTAATCCAAGGGTGAAAACACCTTGTTTTGGATTAAACGTTGTTTCTGGATGAACGCCTTCGAATTTGGTGAAGAACGCTCTTTAAATCTTTGAATGCAAACGCCAGATCGATGGGACTTCGAGCCCTGATCTTCGATCTGGAGCTGCTTTGGGCGAAGAACACTGAAGAACACTCTTGGAGTTTTTTTCAAATCTTCAACGGTAAATGCCGGATTGAAGGGGTTCTGGACCTTGATCTTCGATCTCGAGCTGTTTCAGGTGGACTTGAGCGAAGAACGGCGAAGAACGTTCTTGGAGAATCTTCAAATCTTCGAGTAGAAACACCGGATCGAAGGGGCTTCGAGCCTTAATCTTTGATCTTGAGCTGCTTCTGGTTGACTTTCATGAAGAACGACGAAGAACACTGAAGAACGCTGAGGAACGATCTTGAAGAATCTTCAAATCTTCAATGAGAAAATGCCGGATCAGAGGGGCTTCAAGCCTTAATCTTCAATCTGGAGCTGCTTCCAGTTGAGTTCCACGAAGAACGGCGATGAACGCTTTGAGTCTTCAAGAACGGTTACAGAAGATTCGCTGGTTGATTGTCTGGATGCTCGTTCGCTTGTGTTCGGTTGTTCGTCTTGTCTTTGTTCGTCTTGGTTGTCGTGTCCAAATGAATGAGCAGAAGACCCTATTTATAGGGTGAAGGTTTGAGAAACCTTCCTTTCTTATCATACCACGTGGCGCTGCCTGATTGACCCGTGCCATTTGATTGGCGTGATTTACGAATTAGTTTAATTCGCTTCCATTTTTGACGAGATATCATTTAATTCTCGTTTTAATGGTAAATAAGGCGTATTTATTACCCAATATGAGTATCGAACACTCATTTAATTTGTCCGACTTGTACCGTGTATATTTAATATCAATTTAACTATTTAATTCAAGAATTAATTTAATTAAATTCTTAAAATAAAATAGTAAATTTTATTTGATATTAATATTTGATTGCACACGTGTCACCATTTAATTGGGTGCAAATTTAATTCGCTTACAGTTACTTCCATTTCTTCATCGACTGAATATTATTATTGATATAACAGATTTAATATTTTATTTATTTTGTCGTTCTCCACCTTTAATTGTTGTGTCGGATTTCAACTTTTGGTGCTTACAATAACTGACCCCATTTAGAGAATGAAAGATGTTGTTCATTAGGGAAGAGAAAGAGGAAGAGACGCCCAATTATTATAGATATTTAGGTAACATTACTAATGATTCATACTTCTTCACCATGTCGTTGGTTTATATTACGTTAAGTTTTATTTTGTGTGGGTTTCTCATTAGAGTGGACATGTTGTTTCTCATTACATCTACTCTCTTTACTTAATTTAATTTTTAATTTCATTTCTTATACACTCCTTTTCAAGATTGGTTTGAGGCTGTCTTAAATAAAAAGACTGTTATATGGCACTTGAGTCTTCAAGAACGTGAAATATGATATATGCTGATGTTTTCTCCCTTACAATGATGTTACATGAGGTAACTTTGATTTTTCAGTTACATAGTTTAAATTGAATCTGATTATAAAATTACAAAATAAATTGATTGTGACCTACTGACCTTTTACATATGCTTGAAGACAACCCTGCAATGTCGAATTATGAACCATATGATGCTGTCAGATATGTTGGTGAAGGACACGGGCCAACACTAATTTTACCCCTGATTTAAGAGAGTAAATAACTATATTTTATACTTTTTTTAGTAGAGTAAACTTTTATCCAATTTTAGTTGAGAACTTCATAGTTCATTGCACTTAGGGTGAGCCATTTTCATGCATTATATAGATTATCAGTAATGATGTTTTGTTGAGGATAATAGTGCATTGATGTTGTAAAATATACTCTATTTTTTCAACTTAAAATGATTTTGACATATCACTAATTGTAATCAAACCACAAGCTGCATTTGATTTTTCCTAGATTTTATTCAAACTTTAAGTTTTTCTTCAGGTTAATCTAGCAATGCTGGGTGGTAGATATGAATTAGAGAACTTCATTCATGGAAATCTATGGAAACTTCATAAAATCAAGGAATTGGTACCATCTGATCATTCCTGGAATATATTGACATCATAATATGAGACCTAAAAAGTACAAGGTATGTAAGCATCTTTTAGTTAATGTCATCAACGTATCCGTTTCTTAGCAAAACATGTAGAATTGCGATGGATCATGAACTGAGATGCATGTTTCGATCCTGAATCTTTTTTATTGTCAAAACACTGTAGTTCTCAAAATTATTTCTCATGATTTTTTAACCAAAGTACATAGGCTACAAAATGAAATTTAATTGGTCTTTCTTTTCTTTATCGGTTTAATTGTTTTGCAGAATGGATGTTCTCAAAATGATAATCCTATTACTTCAATTTTGACTCCCATGCTTAGGGGCGAGCATAATTGTGGTAGGGGTAAGCCTCTTTTCCAAGCATTCTTAATTTGATGTTTTATTTATTTTGTGTTTCTCTACCTTTAAGTGCTGTGTTCTTCTTTCAACTTTTGGTGCTCACAGACCACATTCAGTGGAAGGAAGGCATCGTTCATAATATCAAATATTTTTATAGAGATTATAAACCCAGTCAAATAGATTTTTTTTTTTCAAGTGTCATTCCGATCATTGTCTATGTTCATGTTCCAAGGTTTTTTTTTTCTTTTAAAATGTAAGTAGAATTATGCAAAGGTTAAATGGTCCTTTTTACAATTATGCAAGGTTGAAGGTTCATTATTATTTTTATTTAATATTTCTGAATTCACGAATATGTTAAACATGGACGTGTTGCATATTGATATATTTGTTCAACCACTGAACAATTCATCCAAAATAATTCATTCGATCCAATATTGCAAAAAATAATTTTAGTAAAATACTTTAATTAGTATTAATTAAATGTGGTAGAATGATACATATATAAGGTGTGTACGTAGTATTTTAAATTGATTTTTTATTTGAGTTTGAGTGTGTATTACATTTGGGGTGTATTAAGAGGTTTCCGGGGTGTGGCGTGTATTGAGAGGTTTCCGGGGTGTGGCGTTTATTGAGAGGTTTCCGGGGTGTGGATAGTAACACTCTTTGATAATAAGTTGCATGATTGACTTTGAAAAGTTTAGCGAGAGAGCATATTTGAGTTCAGAAAGTTTTTGTAGATAGGAGTTTTAGTGTGGAGCTAATTAGAAGTTGATTTCTATTGAAATTTTGAACTCTCGAACCGGCATTTGGTTTTGAAGGAAGACTTAATGATAATCTTATTTTATTATACTTCCTCCATCCTTTATTATTTGTTCCATTTTATTCATTCACACAAACCAATTTTCTCATTTATTAAGGTATCAAAAGGCACTTATACCCTTATTTATTATTCCTATTTATTACAAAATGATGAATAACTTTACATTTAATTAAGGGTATTGTTGAAAAAACATTGATATATGTGGAGTGACAATTAAAAAGGGACACCAATTTGGATAAAATGAGACAATTAAAAAGGGACGAGGGAAGTATTATATTTTCAAATCTCTTTAAAATTTCCTTAATAAGTTATTTTAGGTATGTTTTAAATCAAATTAAAACTTAATCTACATTATATATTTTATACTTTTAATCTCAACCATACATTTCATTTTATATTATCTATGAATGTCAAATTTCACTTTAATTTTCATTCAGATTTACTACCGCATCGGACCACCACTCCTTGATTTTTCTTTAATAGGTATAATATTAGTTATTTATCATCTCTTCTTCTCTCACACCGTTGTTCCTCTTCTTTCAGGTTATTCAAGAACTACCTCCTCCTCACTGATTTGCTCACTCGAACCGCATTGGAACACTGCAAACGCCGTATAGGGTAAGAGATCATTTTTTTTAAATCTAATTGAATCGTCGTTTTTTTTTTCTTGCATATACATGAATAAATTCTAGGTGTGATGATCCCAACCTAGAGCACCACTGTATCGGAAACGGTCTCAAGGCCCAAGTTTATCAGGATAATTTGGAAATCGATGGATGAAGATTTTTTTTTTAATTTTTTTTTAAGAATTATTTATTCGTAAAATATAGAATTGTTATTACTAAGTTGTTTTTCAATAATATACTGTAAATCTGAATAAAATTTAATCAATGAAAATAAATTATTTACGTATAATACGAAATATTTTTTTAAACAATAAATTAATGCAAACAATTCATTTTTCACAGTTGAATGATTTTTATTTTATTTTTTTGGATATTCTTTTACAACATAATTATATATGCTAAATTTGTAGGAGGGGATTCAAAGTATTTCTTAAAACATATTTTCACCGAAATAGTGTATGATACCAAAAAAATCTTACAGCCAAATAAAACATCTTACCTTCAATAATAGATTGTAATACAACATTTTATTATTGGATAAAATTATATGACTAAAATAGACTATTAAATTGCAAAATACAAATATTATTTTCTAGATTAAGATTTCAAATTTTCTTTTATATTTTTTAACGTACAAATATTAAAAGAGTATTGTAATTATAGATTTGTAAGAGGTTGTTATATCTTACATAATTAATGTTATATATATTTTCTTAAAATGTGTGGAATAATTTTTTTATAAATTAGAAATTATAATGTTGGCCAAAATAAGAAAAAAGATACATTAAGTTTTTTACTAACACTTTAAGTATTATACTTTAAAGAATATTTTACTCTAAAATACAATAAATCTGAATATATGTGTGATTTCTCTTCTTAGATGTTTTGAAAGTTATTTTGCAAAATATTAATAGATGTGAAATTTTTGTAGGAGAGAATTGAAATATTTTGGAAAAGATATTATCAACGAAATAGTACATGATACCAAAAAAATCTTACCACTAAATATAATATCTTACCTTCAATAAACAAAATATTTATGTAAAATATGGAATATTATTTTAAACCTTATATTAATGCAAACATATCTTTTTCACATTTGAATGATTTCTCTTCTTAATTATTTTTTTAAGTTATTTTTGCAATATATTGATAGATGTTAAATGTAGGAGGGAATTAAAATATTTCAGAAAATATACTAATCGTTGAAATAGTGTATAGTACCAAAAAAATCTTGCCACTAAATATAATATATTGCCTTCGATAATAAATCCTAATACAAAAATTTATTTTTAGATTAAATTATGCTGCCAAAATAGACTATTAAACTTTAAAGTACATATATTCTTTTCTAGACTGCGATTTCAATTTTTCTTTTATATTGTTTCAACATACAAATATTAAAATATTACTATAAATAATAAATAAGTAAAAGGTTGTTATATATTACTCCCTCTGTCCCAACATTATTTGCATAGTTGAGACGACACACATATTAAGAAAAAGTTACTTTTTGAGTAAAGTAGTGGCATATGGGTAACTATGTGTATATTATTGTGGGTGTGCACGCAAATCAATGTTTTATTTTTTAGAGTGTGCAAATAATCTTGGGACCGTCGAAAAAGGAAAGTATGCAAATAATGGTGGGACGGAGGGAGTATATAATTAATGTATATATATATATATTTAAATATGTGGGATAAATTTTTCATGGTTAAGAAATTATAGTGTTGACCAAAAAGAAAAAGAAAGGATATTAAGTTTCTTTACTAAGAATTTAAATATTATAACTTTAAAAATAATTTTAATACAATTAATCTGAATATATTTTAATAAATGGAAACAAAATATTTAGTATTATATGAAATATTATTTTAAAAATTAAATTAATGCAAGCATATTTTCTTTGCGGTTTAACGATTTCTTTTCTTGGATATTTTTGGAATTTATTTTTGAAAATATTGATAGATGTGAAATTTGTACGAGGAAATTTAAATTTTTCGAAAAGATATTGTTACTGAGATAGCATATGATTCCCAAAAAAATATTGTCACCAAATATAATATCTTATCATCAATAAGAGATTGTAACACATTTTTTTTTTTTTTTTTTATAAAATTCTACATGTAAAATAGAATTTGTAAACTGTAAAATATTAATATTATTTTGTAGAGTGAGATTTCGATTTTTTGTAACAATATAATTTTTTTTTTTTTTGCAAAATATCTGTATATGTGAAATGTCTACGAGGGATTTTTTTTAAAAACTAAGATTGACGTTTAAACGTCAATTTGTATCATTGAATTAATACCAATATATTAACCAATTGTTCTCACACATGAATCTACACAATATTTCATTTTAATTATGACATTATTTTTGTCAAGTGTTACTTGTAGATATAAAATGTGTGATTCTATATTTAGAGTTAAACTTTTGCGTTCGATTGTTATTGTATCTTCATACCATGGGGGGAACTGAGTATGCTATTATACAATAAATGTATTTTAAGTGATACTGTGTTATATTAATTTGAGATTAAATGTGTGAATTGGTTAATATTTTTTTAATTTTATAATTATTCATGTTTAATATTTTATATTGTTCGTTAAATTATAATTATAATATTAATATTATATCGAAATTAAAGGATGTTTAAAAAAATTAATATTTATAATTTGAAATAATAATAATAAAAAATATTTTCAATCCGCGGGATTCGCGTGTGTACTAGTAGTTACAATAAAAGTGAATGCTTGATCAGTGATTTGATTTATCCATTTCTTTTAGAAGAGGAAACTATATACTCGGTAATGAGAAGAGAGAAACACATCAAGGAAAATTCCCATATACTGAAAGCGAAAAGTATTTTGTCCATTAAATAGAGGTAAAAAGAGTGGGAAATGAGTCCAAAGTTGCAGTCGACTGGAGATTTTCAACACAAAATCCAAAATCTCTTCACTAATTCCAAGTGCCTCCTCTTCATCATCCTCATACTCATCGCCATCGTTGGAAGTGAGTGATCTAAAGGACCCCTGAATTACGGGCTTTTTTCGGTGGCATTGTTGGGCGAGGAATGCTCTTCACCGAAGAGTGAAGGGAAGGGATCCAAGATGACATTGTTTCTTTTCTCAATTAATAATAGTGATTCTTTTCTGTTTCCAAAAGCAATGAATTATTCTTGAATGTTGATCGAATTTAGGGTTTGTGAATTTTTGCAAGTTGAATTTTGTGTGTAATTTGGCAACAACTTTTTGGATTCAGTGGATAATTTTGGACTACTCAATTTTATCTTTATGCATATATTTGCGCAAATAATACCTTAGTTTATGGCAGGCTAGCATATACATCGTGTTTATTTTATGTTTATACGCAATTGTATATGTATTTGTACAAAAGATTAATGATAAGTGTATTCACATGTATGCCCTTGATGCACGATGCACTAATTCAACAGTTAATTTTTTTTAGTGTAATTAAATTATACTTATTTATATAAATAGTCTTAACTATTAAGTGAGTGCATCATGCACTTCCAATATTAATAGGCTGGACTATTTTCTTTCACAAAAAATTATTAACACGTGTATTAGGCTAATACAAATAACATTGTATTTGCTTGAGCTTTTTTTAATTTAAACATTTTTAATAGTGCATCCAAGTGTATTAGGCTAATATTGACTTAAATTTCGGGTCGGGTCATTCTCCCCTCTTCTCTCACGCTTTTCTCCCCTCTTCTTCAGCCCTCGTCTTCTCCCTCTTCTTTGATCTACTTTACACATGTCTTGACTAATGTTGATGGAGTTTTTCGTCATAAACAACCATCATCTAGGATAATCCTGATTATAAGGCCGCGCCTCTCACCCGACGGATCCATTTCCGTTTCCACGTGGTGCGGATACCTCGTTCTGTGTCGGTGAATGGAAACTAAAGTTGAACATATTTGTTGGCTGCTACCAGTAACACAACAATTAGTAACAACAAATAATACATTGAAATAGATGATGGAATATCATTTACAGTAGAGAGAAAGAACACACTTGTGAAGTGTTTGGTGATTTATTTATTGGGGTACTGTTGCTTGGGATATTGTTGATTAAGTCTTGGGGTATGATTAGGCGTGAAATTGTCATGATTCGTCACTCGAAATACCCTAATTTTGGCTGATTTTGTCGAGTATTTAGAGTCAATTGAGCATTATTTCTATACATTGATGAATTTGTCTCTTTGATGCTCGTAGGTGAATCGAGGGCGAAGAACGGAGTTCGTAGGACTTTGAATCGACTCAAACGGATGCCCGGATGAGAAGATATCGAAGAAATACGATTGGTGTTAGTGTTGAAGAAGAAAAGTACTACTTGGTGAAATTTTGGGAGCATTCGAGTAAACCACTCGAGCACTAGCGCTCGAGCACGTTGCTCGAACGCCCAAAATATACAGAAAATTTCATGCGCTCGAGCAGCTCGAGCGCCACCGCTCGAGCGTGTTGCTCGAGCGCCCCAAAACATGCAGAAGATTTTCAGCGCTCGAGCAGCTCGAGCGCCACCGCTCGAGCACTTGTGTCATTTGAGCTATATGCTCGAGCGCGACCGCTCGAGCAGGCCTGCTCGAGCACCTTCAATTTTTGCGTTTTCAAAGGCGTTTTTCGGCCCATGAGTTCACGATTCGGCCCGTTGCATATATATACTCATCTCAAGCACGTTTTAGGGAGATAACACAAATCACTTGATAGATTTAGACTTTTAGAGTTCGTTTTTGGAGAGGAAGGAGAGAAGCAAGCTTTACGTTTACGTTTTTGATTTTTTCATTACGAATTCATATTACGATCTTACTTTTTAGTTTCGTTTCTTTATATTTTTGTTCTTGAACACGTTGAGACTTATTTTCTTGAGTTAATTTCAGTTTATTCCTTTATTTCGTTAAACCCTAGTTTATGTTTGATCTCTTCTTCGTCTTGATTATCGTGTTCATGTTCGTTACTTATTCAATTGCTATTATTTACGTAAAACCTATGTCTAGCTAAAACCCTTGCATGCTTGGGGTAGGATGAACTCGTAGAAGTAGGTTGTGGGTACGTAATTAGGGTAACTTGTGACGTTAGGTTTTAATTCTCTTGATTAATGAATTCTTAAAATTAATCTTAACTTTACTTTTGAATTTCGTTCGAAAAGTGTTAGAGAGAGGACGACCGTATCACTCTTTAACAACGAGTAGACTTAACTAGAGGGTTTAGAAAGGGTTCATTCATCTACTGGTTTAACGAGGGAGGATGACCGCATCACCTTAGTTAAATTAGGGTCTCATTAATTAAGCACAATCTACTAACTTGTTAGTGGATTAGTGAAGTCGAGTGTTAGGGTAAAGTATTAGGGTTTAGAATCTTGAGCTTTCACCTTGCATTCTTTTACTTAGGTTATTTCTTGCGCGTCACAGTTATTTTGATTATGTACCTGCTCCGTTAGTATACGTAGGGATTCCTATCCTAAGCATCACCATCTCTTACTTGAATACAACTCGTAGCTAATTCGTCCTCTTTAGTATTTTAGTTTAATTAGTTTATTTTAGTCTTTTAGTTAATCTTTCAAAAAAATCCAAAAACATTACACTCATATTAGCTACGACGTGTAGATCTTCAGGGATCTGTTCGCATACACTCCATCTCGTGGGTTCGATAATACTTGGTCGCTATACTTACTCATACTACAGTGAACCCGTCCGCTTGCGGGGAAGCTACTAGTAGAAGTTAGTATTTTCGCTTCAAGTCAATGGCGCCGTTGCCGGGGATGGCGTTGTATGTCTTTTGAATAGGACTTGTAGATAGCTTAGTAGTTAGTAGTGAGTGCTTTATTTTCTGTTTTATTTTTATTTTTATTCATTCGGCAGTTGCGTTTTGATCCTTCTGCTAGTGTGCAGGGTATATGAAAACACGCTCACAAGGGAATACGAGCGAAGAGAGAATACCGTTGGACCCTGAGATAATAGCTAGAAGGAACCGAGCTTTCTTGAGGAGAATAAATACTGCCGGAGGAGGGAAAGAACCCACGGACATCACTAATGAGTTGGACAATGTCGAGAATGAGTTCAATCAGGCATTGAACCGGGTTGACGACACTGATGGCAATACCAGTAAGAATCAGGATCCGTTAGGAGAAAGCCAGAACCAAAACCCGGGTACTCAGAACTAAAATAGCCCAGCTCATAACATTGTCTATAATCCTCATAACAACCCTGCTTACCCACATCCTAACTTACCACAAAACAACTTGCCTTACCCACCTTACTCATACCCACCTTATCCTTATCCACCATACCCGTATCATTCACCTCCAGTTTACAATCAACCACCTGTTTACCAACCACCACCACCCCAACAAGTACCTGTACCAGCTGCTAATCCTTAACACGTTCCTCAGAACGTAGACCAGAATATGGCCATTAGAGGGAGGTTTGAAGCGCAACCACAACGGTACTATGATGGAGTGGCATTGCCTCCTGTTGAGGCAAATAACTTCTCGATTTCCCCGAGAATTTTAAAGCTACTTACAGAGAACCAGTTCAAGGGGGTGATCGGGAAGGAGAATCCTCATACTCACCTGAGGAGTTTTCTAATGATAGCCTCCACTTTCAGTTACAATGACATGTCTGAAGATGCCAAGAGGCTTAGGTTGTTCCCATTCTCATTGACGGGAATAGCTAAAGAGTGGTACGGTAATACGCTTCCACGGGGAGGTATTACCACTTGGGCCGAGCTCGAGCGTCTGTTCCTCAAGCAATTCTACCCTCCATCCAGAACGATCAAAGCAAGGATTGAGATCTCTTCCTTCCGCCAGAAGCAAGGAGAGGACCTACGTCAAGCGTGGGAGAGATACTCAAATATGTTGATAGAGTGCCTGCAGCATGGGTACAATGAGGGAGATGTGATGACATTCTTCTACAGTGGTGCAAACAAGGCTGGGCAAGACCATCTAGACGCCTGTGCTAGTGGATCATTTCTGAATCAAGGAATAGAGAGGTGTAGAGAGATCGTAGACAACATAGTCACGAGAGTGTGGATGCAGACTTCCAGAGAGTGCATCAGGTTGAAGAGGGTGAAGGAACGAGAAGGCTGTTGATGGCCATGATGGAAAAGATTAACAACCTCGAGTTGGGGAAGAATTTGGTTGGAGAGCATGCAGCAGAGAATGAGAGAGTAGACCAGCCAAGTGGACAACAAGAGGTAGCCAATTACATGGGAGGTCCGTATTACAATCAGAATGGCTACCAAGGTGGAAATCAGTATGGAAGGCCTTCTTATGGCCAACCATTTGTACCTCCAGGCCCACAGCCACCTCAAAATTAATGGAGGAACACACAAGGGTATCAAGGAGGCCAGCAGCCTCCTCAAAACACATGGTGGACGAACGAGAATTTCTCATATGCTAACCCGAAGGCGGGTGTTACAGTTCCTCCGGGTGTTGACCCAGGTTCAAAGTCTCCGGGTGGAGAAGGCGGTTCCTCAACTGAGGAGATGTTGAGAGCAATTCTACAGAAGGTGGAGGAAGGAAGTAAGAGGTTGTCATCCTTGGAGTACGATGTGAAAGAGTTGCATAAAAAGAGTGATCAATATGATCAAGAGCTCCAGAAGATGAACGTTGAGTGGAATAGAACTCAACAAGAGAACAATCGAAGGTTCACTTCCATAGAATTTCAGATGGGGCAGATAGAAAAGTCATTGAATAGAGAACCTGGAAAATACCCTTCAATACCTGAGGGTAATCCCAAGGAGCATTGTAAGGCTATCCAGCTTAGAAGTGGAACCAACTATGAAGGTCCTCAGATGCCTGCTGATTCTGAGACGCCCCAAGATAGAGATGAGATTGAAGAGGTAGGAGTTGAGAAGAAGGTTGAGGGTGAGAGCACTCAAGCGAGCAAAGAGCTTGAAGAGGAAGGCATTGAGAAGGGTGAGAGAGTTCCTAAATGGAAGAAAGCAAAGGAAGCAAGGGAGAAAGTGAAAGAGACCGAGAAAGATGAATGGGGGGTACCCAAATCTGTGATACCTGTCCCATATCCACAACGCTTCATGAAAAAGAAGCTTGATGAGAAATTTGCTAAATTCCTTGATGTGTTTAAACAATTGCATATTAATATCCCTTTTTATGATGCTTTGGAACAGATGCCCAACTATGCAAAGTTTCTGAAGGACTTAATCGCGAAAAGAAGGAGAGTGGATGAGCCGAAGTTGGTGCAGTTGAACCATGAGGTAAGTGCGTTAGTGCACAAGGCGCTTCCTCCAAAGCTGAAAGATCACGGGAGCTTCACCATTCTTTGTGATATCGGGAACGGGATCAAGAAGGGAGCGTTGTGCGACCTTGGAGCGAGCATAAATTTGATGCCTCTTTCGTTGTTCAAGAAGTTAGAGGTGGGTGAACTCCAACCCACAATGATGACGCTCCAGCTTGCTGATAGGTCCATCACGAGACCGCAAGGTGTAGTGGAAGACATCCTCGTGAGAGTTGGAGATCACATTTTTCCAGCCGATTTCGTGGTCCTAGAGATGGAGGAAGATGAGCGCGTGCCCCTGATCTTGGGAAGACCGTTCTTAGCGACGGCGTGGATGGTGCTAGACGTGGCAAATGGGAAGATTACGTTGAAGGTTGATGATCAAGAAGTGAAGATTTCCCTATATGAAGCCATGAAGCACCCGAAAGAGGATGAGAGTTTGTATTGCATGGATGCCATTGATCCTAGTGTTGAAGACACATCTCCTATCCCTAATCCTTCTCATATTCATGAATTTTATAATCCTTCACTTGATGATTTAACCAATGTGCATTATGATCGTGATTATTTTGATAGGGATAAAGTGAAGAAGTTGAAGGATGAAGAGGTGAAAAGTGTGGACGTGATCCAATTAGAGGGTAAAGGAGGAGTTAAGAAGGAGAAGTCAAAAGTCAAGAAGTGGGTACCTCCGTGGAAAGTGAGTGAGAAGAAGTTGAGACCCATAACACTTGGGGATGAGTAGGAAGGAAAAAGGTTCATGATGGTAGGGCATCAAGGAAAGGAATGCAAGCACCACTCTTATGAGAGTAAGTGAGGTATTTTTGAGTATGATGTCCCATAAGCTCCTTTGAGCTCGGTCCGGCATGAGGACCTTAAAAATAGCGCTAAATGGGAGGCAACCCATTTTTATTTGCTTTTGTTTGTTTTTAGAGTTTTATTATGTTATTAGGGTGTTGTTGAGTCGTAAGTTTTAACCTCGGATTTGAGAGTTTATTTTGTAGGCTTGTCTCGATGGAGTACTCAAAAGGGAGGAACTCAAGCAAAGGAGTGTGCTACGTTTGAGAGAAACCGAATTGTTTGGTTGAGGTAACCCACAACCCCAAACTTAGACCTCTTCGCAAGGTCGAAGTTTGGGGGGTGGAGTTTTTTATGTTTCTTGTTACATTGCACCGGGGCACCCCTTTCTTATCTTTGAGTGTGTTTGGTTATTTGGTGCCTTGAGATGCTCCTCGGGGTGATTTTGATTTGAGTCGCTATTGCATATTTCATGCCTATTAATCATCTTATGCTTGTTGATTGCTATCTTTGAGTATGATTTGATGAGTAGAGTTGAGTTGTGAGAGTGAGTTAGGAACTCTTTTGTGTGAGTGTTTGAATGAGAGTTGATTTGAGAAAGAACTTGTATGCTTGTGAATTTTTCTTTTGAGTGCTTGTGTGATGAAAGTGAGAATTAACTAGGACTAGCATGGATGTGAAAGCCGAGAGACTTGAGCCTTATGAGATTTTGATATATGAATTAATCTCTTCGTTTGTGAGTGGATCGTCACCTTAGAGGATGCTAGAACTTGTGTGTGCTCTTGCTTCTTGATTGTGTCTAGTTTGATATGCCGAATAGGATCTTAGGCCATCTTTGCTTTTATTGAGTCACTTAGCCAAAATTTTCCTTACCAATGACATTGAATCCCTTGTTAGCCCCTTTGAGCCTAAAGCCTATTTTATTTGCTAGCACATATGAACACTATTCCAATTCCTAAGCCTTTTTGTCACAATTTGAGTGGAGAATAGGAAAGTGTGAATGTGAAGGGAGTGAATTGAGTTGAAAAAGAAAAATGTTGTTTGTTGAGTGGGTATGAGAAGAAGGTGTGATGAAGTTATGAGATGTGGGAAAAAGAGAAAAAATTGAGAATGAGCAAAAGAAAAAAAAATGAGCTCATGAGTTTGTGCGAAAAAGAAAAAAATGAAGTGATTGAAAAAAAGTGAAAGAGTGAGAAAGAAAAAAATTGAAGTGTTGAGAGAATTGGAATTGAAAGTGTGTTGATTGAATACGTTTGAAGTAGTCTGATCCTAATCTTGAAGTACCGAAGTTTGATTTTCTATTCTCCATTCACTTAAGTCACTTTACCATATTGTTATCCCACCTGTCCAAAGAGCCTACATTACAACCTTGAGAAAAGTCCTTTTTGATTCGACATTGATTTCTAGAGTATGGTCGGAGTTGAGAGTGCTTACAAGCCTATGGCTGCTAATTTGAGTGATTGATTGTTTGAGTGAGTCCCTTGATTATTGATATACACTTGTAAGGGAGTGAAATACATCGTTGAGTGCACATCCATGTTTGATCTTGGTGTTTCTTGTTATTGTTGCATGAGTATGATGAAGGAAAGTGAGTGAGTATACGTGTGATTGATCTTTGAAGCTTGAGTTCATTTGCTTGCATGATTTGATTCTTTGACTCATTCCTAACAATTTCACTTGACTTGTTATTTCGTTGCTTGAGGACAAGCAACATGGTAAGTTTGGGGGGGTTGATTAGGCGTGAAATTGTCATGATTCGTCACTCGAAATACCCTAATTTTGGCCGATTTTGTCGAGTATTTAGAGTCAATTGAGCATTATTTTTATACATTGATGAATTTGTCTCTTTGATGCTTGTAGGTGAATCGAGGGCGAAGAATGGAGTTCGTAGGACTTTGAATCGACTCAAACGGATGCCCGGATGAGAAGATATCGAAGAAATACGATTGGTGTTAGTGTTGAAGAAGAAAAGTACTACTTGGTGAAATTTTGGGAGCATTCGAGTAAACCACTCGAGCACTAGCGCTCGAGCACGTTGCTCGAGCGCCCAAAATATACAAAAAATTTCATGCGCTCGAGCGCCCCAAAACATGCATAAGATTTTCAGCGCTCGAGCAGCTCGAGCGCCACCGCTCAAGCACTTGTGTCATTCGAGCTATATGCTCGAGCGCGACCGCTCGAGCAGGCCTGCTCGAGCACCTTCAATTTTTACGTTTTCAAAGGCGTTTTTCGGCCCATGAGTTCACGATTCGGCCCGTTGCATATATATACTCGTCTCAAGCACGTTTTAGGGAGATAACACACATCACTTGATAGATTTAGACTTTTAGAGTTCGTTTTTGGAGAGGAAGGAGAGAAACAAGCTTTACGTTTACGTTTTTGAGGTTTTCATTACGAATTCATATTACGATCTTACTTTTTAGTTTCGTTTCTTTATATTTTTGTTCTTGAACACGTTGAGACTTATTTTCTTGAGTTAGTTTCAGTTTATTCCTTTATTTCGTTAAACCCTACTTTATGTTTGATCTCTTCTTCGTCTTGATTATCATGTTCATGTTTGTTACTTATTCAATTGCTATTATTTACGTAAAACCTATGTCTAGCTAAAACCCTTGCATGCTTGGGGTAGGATGAACTCGTAGAAGTAGGTTATGGGTACGTAATTAGGGTAACTCGTGACGTTAGATTTTAATTCTCTTGATTAATGAATTCTTAAAATTAATCTTAACTTTACTTTTGAATTTCGTTCGAAAAGTGTTAGAGAGAGGACCACCGTATCACTCTTTAACAACGAGTAGACTTAACTAGAGGGTTTAGAAAGGGTTCATTCATCTACCGGTTTAATGAGGGAGGATGACCGCATCACCTTAGTTAAATTAGGGTCTCATTAATTAAGCACAATCTACTAACTTGTTAGTGGATTAGTGAAGTCGAGTGTTAGGGTAAAATATTAGGGTTTAGAATCTTGAGCTTTCACCTTGCATTCTTTTACTTAGGTTATTTCTTGCGCGTCACAGTTATTTTGATTATGTACCTGCTCCGTTAGTATACGTAGGGATTCCTATCCTAAGCATCACCATCTCTTACTTGAATACAACTCGTAGTTAATTCGTCCTCTTTAGTATTTTAGTTTAATTAGTTTATTTTAGTCTTTTAGTTAATCTTTCAAAAAAACCCAAAAACATTACACTCATATTAGCTACGACGCTTAGATCTTCAAGGATCTGTTCGCATACACTCCATCTCGTGGGTTCGATAATACCTGGTCGCTATACTTACTCATACTACAGTGAACCCGTCCGCTTGCAGGGAAGCTACTAGTAGAAGTTAGTATTTTCGCTTCAAGTCAGGGTACTAGTACTACTGAATAATTATTGAGGATATTATTTATCAATGTATTGTTGAGTAATTCTTGGGGTATTGGTGATTAATTTGCGGTATTGTTGAGTAATTCTTGGGGTATTGGTGATTAAGTCTCAGGGTACTACTGAAAAAAAAAATTGGGGATATAACTTTGGGTATTGGTGATTGTAACTTGGGGTATTGGTGATTGTAACTTGGGGCATTGGTGATTATAACTTGGGGTATTGGTGATATAACTTGGGGTATTGGTGATAATAATTTGGGGTATTGGTGATATAACTTGGGGTATTGGTACGAAATGCGTGTGACCCACTTACAACCCTGTTTGTTGCCAGACCCGCGAATTATGTATGGGTAGTCAATAGGCCTGTTGATGATCAAATTCTAATCGCATGGGTTAGTGGCTTTTTTTAGTTAATTTAGTGGATCATCAAACAATTATGTGTGATTGATTACCACCGCAAATGGTAAATACAAAGGATCGGGGTTACAACGGGTGAATACGTGTATTGATTGCGTATTCTTTGTGTATGTGTATGAGTGTGTGTAAGTGTACTTGGAGTGTATTTAGGAATTTTGACTTAGTTTAATTAATTTAATTTAGGGTTTTTATACACACCACCAAGTAGGAGGTGGCAATACCTCTCCTCTCCCATGTGTGCATGCTTGACACATGGGTGAGTTGACCATTTGACCTTATCTAGACTAAATTCTATCATCTAAACATGTTTAACTCGTAATTATAAGCTACTCGTCAAATTTAGGCTTCTCGTTGTTGGGTTTTACTTTGCTTCCTTTTCGACTGGTCGATTCTCTTGGAGCTTTTGTCTATGTTGTTTGCCCAAGTCTCATTGGTTTTTGGGCAAATTATAGCTTGCTTTTCATAAGTTGCTCGCCCAGTGGTCGTAGGTCATTCCTTGGCGACTATGTGACTATTGCTGGTCGTCAAGATGAAGTTGTTCGTCGCCGACTGATAAATGATCAATTTATCTCTTAATCCTCAGATTATCAATCGTAATGTTGCTCGCCATAATTAGGATCTTGCTTGCCTATCATCAATTGCCCCCTAGCCTGTCTTTATGTTGTGAGATTGATGATGAGTAACTAAGGGCTTGGCTATACTTTAAAGCTCGGATGTCGAGCTACTATGCTTAGGCGAACTACTTTGGTGGTGACATTTGGTTTTCCGAGGCGGGGTGCAGGCTCGAGGCATAACGTGGGCGTCATGATTGCTGCCCATGCGCACGTGGTTTCGAGGTGACGCACTTCCCGAATTTTCAGAGGGGGGTCTACATGCGCCCCTTATTTGCACATAAGTCTTTGAAAAAATTTCCCCTTTACAATTTTGACCCCATTTCTTCATTCCTATTAAAGGAATTTTTCATTCTCTTCTTCAATTTTTCAAATTTTTATTGTCTAAAATCCCTTTGCTCCTCCACAATTTTTTCGGCGACTTTTGATTTCCGACGGTAACTCCCATTTCCGTCGATCTTAAGGTAGATATCAAACATTTTCTTTATTATTCTTGTTATTTCCTTCAATCCTACTTTATTTTTTTGTTGTAAAAACTCTATCACCACTGTGGGTTTATTAAAAAACATCGTCGTTGTACTGAATTCTTGCCGAAAACTGCCATAACTGACCTTTATTAAATCCTTGCTTCTAAAGAACCACATGTCCTCCTCTCAAATTTAGCTGAGCAGCCCTCCATGTAACTCGAAAAACTGTCCCGTTGAAGAAACTTCGATATTATTGATGGTCGTAGTTCCATCTGACTCAGATCCCAATGCGGCTCAGTTGCTCGCTCAATTGACTTAGGAGCTCGTCAATCAGGAGAGGAAGAAGTTACTGTTGGGAAAACAGTTACCCAACCTTTCCCAGCTCGCCACTCAGATGAAGAGACTACCTAAGATCTGGGCGAAGATACCGAGCCCAAGGCAGATCTTGAAGACGAGCTCACGGGGGAGTATTTAGCGAGCATAAATTTCCCCATACCAGATCCAGTCGAACGCCAAATTCTGACCGTAGTTGCTCGCCAAGAAGACTGGGCGTCATATGTGGAAAAGTATGTCGGGTGATATACTCATTCTGCTCGCTAATTTTGAAAACTCAAACACACAGTGTATATGGCGAGCAGGATATAGAGTTCAATAGAGGAAGAGGACCTCGCCTAGATAAGTAACGACTATAAAATCCCATATGACATATATATGTATGCCCCAATGAAAGACGGCAAAGCTAATTGCCCTCCCCCTCGAAGGCTGTACGTCGATCAACTTAGCTATTCTCAAAGCCGGGATTACCCTTCCGCTCCACCCTCTTATTGGACGATTCTTAGAGCGAACAAACTTAGCGATTAGTCAGATAATGCTCGTAGGTTGGATGAACTTGCTTTCCATTCTTACGTTATTCGCCCTTGAGTGGTACCCCAATAGGCTCATTGCTGATGAGGTGAACAACGTGACGTCGTTATCGACATGCACTGGGGTGGTTTTATTTGAAGGGGTGCCCTAGAATCGAGGTTGTGGAGGGGGTGCCGAACAAAGTCTGCGATTGGAAGGACAAACTCTTCTTTATCGGCAAGGATTGACGAGTTGTGGCTTATCCTCACAGTGGCGAAAAAGGATAAACACCCCAGAGAGATTTGGGCGCATTCGGCATGAATTTTATTTCTTCTTTATTTTTGAAGAAATAAAACTAAAATTAATTTTTTATTTTATTTTCAGGTCTCAAAACTCTCAAGTAGAGAAGTACCAAGGACGAGGCGAACTCTCAGAATTTGTTCGTCCTTAGCCTGATCGCACTCCGCTACAAGGAAGATAGGACGAGCAAGCACCTCAGTAGCGAGTCTAGTGGAAAAACTGCTCGCCTCTTGACCAGTCTACATCACCTTGAGGCACGAGCTGAAGTCCCTGAGGGTAAGTTGCCTTGTGAATTTCAACACTTAGTCATTTTTCTTTTGATTTTCTAACTTTTGTTGTTCGCTTGCATTGCAGACCTGCTCATCACTATTACAGTTCACCCCGTCTTCTACAAAATAGAAAAATGGGTTTGGGATATGCCTCCCAAGAAAGGAAGGAAGAAGGGGAACCCCAACCAAAATTATGTCTCTAATGACAAAATCGGCGGGGTCCTCAGGTGCTCGCCAAGCCGATGCCCCACTACTTCGCAGCAGATCCCCCAGCTCAGAGTCCTCCGGCGGCTCAAAAGCAAAAAAGACTACGCTACTCCGACGACATGTGGGTCGACGGAGATGAAAAGGCACCCAAGAAGGGCAAAGAACGCCACGAAGGCGGAGCTTCTCACCAGAGAAAAAATGAGGCTGCTCATACCTCTTCGGTGGAGATCTTAAGCGAGCAACAAGTGATCTCCACCACTCAAGCAAGGAGGTCAGGGTCTCCAAATGACTATACTTATCTCGGTTGGGACGCCAGTCGCTATGCCGAGTTGTTAGTGTTAGTATCTTAGAGACAATCCTTTGTAAGGACATAATACTAAGATGATATTCAATTTACGGTTTAATATCATTGATTGATTTAATATTAAGTATATGACATTACACTTATCTGAATATTATGTTTGATTGTTTGCATTATTCATATATGTGTTCCCATGAATCGATACTATCATTGAGTGAGTAAGAACTTAGATGACTTAAGTAGGATTCTCAAATAGCCCCGATCAAGGATCATCAAGAATGGGATATTGATGATGCAATGTAGATTGGTGTGCGATCTGCATTATACTCTATGAGAGAGTGTAGTAAGATCTCACTTACTACGAGATACTAGGTATCTCAAAATGGATGAACAAATTCCTTAGAGGGTATTGGTATACCCATCTGAGAAACCGTTTGATGTAATTCCACATAATGTGTCTACGGGTATCTCGGTTAGTGGGAGCAATGTGATACTCCTCTGACTTGAGGTCAATACGCATGACATGTGCGGAATGACGTATTTTGACCATGACCGACGCTTGCACCCTCCAAGGGTAGATATGTAATGGGTTGGGTTCATCACGAAGTACATATGCGTTGTAGTTGAGCCAAGTATAGGATTCATTCCTCAATGTGGATTCAAGAGAGAAAACTCGTCTTCTCATTATAATTGGATCTAAGACATCGACCGGTGCATGTCGACTTGGACTTTGTGGCCAAGTGCAACACGAATGATCAATTAGTGATTCAAGATAATATGATTAAGTTATTTGAATAGACACTTCATCATCTTCAAGCTTAATCAAATATTCACGAATGAAAGGAAGATATCACAATAGCCTACAATATTACATGTAGTTGCAGATTTCCTCGCAACGTACCTCGTATATTGAGAATATCTGATTTATTGTCTAGGGTTCAATTAAGACCGTTAGTTTGACCAATTGCTCGATATACGAGGGTCTATGGGTCACACAACAAGCAATGACAATTCACCAATTATAGTTGGTTCATTAAGTATTATATTAGATATAATATTTAATTTATGGAGAATATAATAATAATAATTATATTTGGAATTAATTATTATTATTTAATTAAATTAGATTTAATTAAATATGAAATCCCAATAATAATATTTGGAATATTATTATACAAGAATAATATATGGTCAATATATTATTCGTAGGAAAATATCTATGGAAAATATAATATGAAGAGACTATATTTACGGGTCAGGCCTATTATCTTACTTAGGAATTAAGCCAAGATAATCCCTATAAATATGAGTCATATGGAAATTCCGAAATACACATAAGAAATATAATTTCTCCATAAAATATCTAGCTCGAATTTTCCTAGCAAGTTCATCTCGAGATTCAACGCTGGCAAGTCGGTGCGAGTTGGTGAATAGCTGTTGCGTGGATACCATAGTTGGGGATTCCGTGTACGAAGCACTGTAAGGATTCTTGTTTAAGATTTCTCGTATTTAATTATGCAATTAATTGTTCGTTGCTGGTGAACGATTATTCCGCTGCACATGTATTACGTGTTTACGTGCCACTAAAACCCAACACGAGTAAGTATCTTGTTCAATATTTTTTGCAAATGTTTTTTTAACTTTATCTTTGTTTTCTTTTGATAGTTATCAATCCTCAAGCTATCATCGGCGCTCCCAAATGGTTCACCAGTTTTCCTGGCCAAAAGTGCCAACCTCCTTTTGAGAGATTCCGAGCTCCCATGTCCGCCGCGCCTCAGAATAAATTGCTCGGTCTGAACCCTTCCACTCGAGGAGGCTGTCAGCGAGTAACTTCCTCGAGACAATGGTCGACTTGCTTTGATCCAGACGAGCAATACGGTCGTCACTATTCAAAAACTGGTGCAACAAGTAGACGACCTGGAGCATGATGCTCGTCAACACGCCAGTGTTGTTCGACACATTTTACAAGAAAGAGATGATGCCAAGGCTAAGGCGGATGAGGCCATTGCTCAGCTAACGGTCAAGGTGAAGACGACCAATGCCTCTAAGAAGAATACCTTAGACTTATACCAGAAGCTCTAGGAGGAAATGAGGCGAAGGAGGCCGAGCTTCAGAAGTTGTGTACCTCGCTCGAGCACGAGCAGAAGAGGAGAAATGAGGCCAAGCAAAAGGCCAAGGATGTAGGGGCCAAAACTGCAAGTTTGAAGGAGCAGTCCACGGGATTGATCACCCAGGATGAAATGCAAGCCGAGCTGAAGGCCAAACTAGGAGCTAACTCGATCACTTGCTATGTCTGTGCATATGCCAAGTACATTCGAGTAGTTAACGAGTACAATGCTCCAGAGGTTCTCATCACCAAGGAGTTCACTGAATTCCTCCAAACTAGCCCCCCGGAGCCCGACATCATCTTGCAGATTGGCAATCTGCTGAAATATGGAGTAAAAATAGACTTCCTCGACCCCAGTATAATTATCACACATCCTCCCGAAGGCGAGGACGAGCAAGAGGAGGAAGTGATCAACACAGAGGTGGTCGCCCCTGCAGGCCAGATCGAGCAGGCTCAGATCGAGTAAGAAAATGAAGCAGTCAGACTGATCACTGAGTTATCCATTGACATCCCGATTGATCCCCAAACTACTGGGACCCCGTTGGTCGACCCCAATGACGCGGGATTTCCCCTCCCTCGTAGATAGGATACTTAGTATTTTGAACTTGTAATTTTTACTTCTATTTTTTTCCTTTAGTTGTTCACACCTTAAGGGAGTTTATTTTGTAATCTTCATGGGCGAATAACTCTTCTTATCAATGAAAATTTCCTTTCTTTTTATGCTCACATCTTCCTTGTATGTTAATTACTTTACATTTACACTTATGCTTGCAATCATTAACATACGTAATTGAGCTCTATTCGAAAACTTTGCCTTTAACTTGGAATATGGTCTTAGCCTTAGGCTATGCTCGCTTCTAAACAACGAACAACCTTTTAATGGCTTGATCTTGGAATTTGACTTATGCCTTGAGCTCAAATCTTCTTCTTGAATGAACAACTATCATTGACTTAGTGATTACTTACAAGTATAGAACAATTGCTCGTCATTCACAATTGACGAATAACTTTACAAACTTTAAGAAACAAAAAATAATTACAAGTGTAAATTTGTTGCTCGACAATTATAAGTTTAACAAACAACTTTACATTACTCCAAAGTCCTAAAAATTTACAAGTACAATTAATAGATTTGTTCGACCTAGGAACTTTGACAAGCAAGTCCCATTTAATTTCTAATACTTAGAAAAATTTAAAAAAATTAGGCAAGTTTTTTAGACCTTACTTGCTTCTTCATGGATCTTCCTCGTTAAGTGTATTTTAGTTGCGCATCACTAATGGTAATATTTCTTTAAATGCACCGCATTCCAGGAGTATTGGGCCGAGATATCATTCATATCTTCAATGTCATATGCACCATTGGGTACCTTGCTTGTTACCCTGTATGGGCCCATAGTACATTCGGGAGTTCTTCAGACCAGTTCCCCCTCATTTCTGTCAATCGCATTTTCAGAACACGCTTGATTATTTTATTGACGACTTTAACTTGACCATTTGACTGGGGATGATAGGGATTTGAATAGTATTTTCTTATCCCCCACTTGATGCATAAATCTCTCAGTGACATTATCTGTCACAATTGTCTTTGGGACTCCGAATCGACAGATAATGTTCTTCCAGATGAAGTTGACCATCTTCTCTTGTGTAATTGTAACTAAGGCTTTTGCTTTTGGCCACCTGGTATAATAATCGACTGCACAATATCAAATCATACATTTTCTTTCCCGAGTGAAAAATGTTCAATGATATACATTCCCCATCTCGTAAATAACCACGGACTGTAAACAGAAACTAGCTCTTGCGTGGGAGTGTAGATGATTAGGGCAAATACTTGGCATTTATGACAAATTCTTGCTATCTAAAGAGCATCTTGGCGTAGGGTTGGCCAGTAGTATCCTTGTCTAATTGTTTTGTAAGCCAAATCTTTCCCCCCAACATTATTTCCACAAACTCCAAAACGTATTTCCTCAAGTACAATTCGTCCCTGTCCCCTAGGCAAACACTTGAGGAGTGGGAGCGAAAAACCCCTTTTTGTAAAATTGCTCGCCCACCAGGGTATACCTGGCTGCTCGCTTAGTAAGCTTGGCAGCTTTAAAAGGGTTGGTTGGTTGCTCACCGATCCTCAAGTATTTGACTATAGCTAATCGCTAATCATCATCCCCTTATTACCCGTCAACTTGGTTGACTTTATAATTCGAAGTTGATGGGTTGATAATTTTTATGATGATGATGTAGGACAACTCTGTTAGACCCTCACTTGTTGCCAGTCGGGCCAGCGCATGTGCTTGAGTGTTGCTCGCTCGTGGTATTTGCTTGATGTAAACTTGATCTAGCATTGATAATAGGTGAGCAACTATCTTTTGGTATTCTACCATGTGTTCATCTTTGGCCTCGTACTCACCTCGAACTTGATTGGCGATAAGCTGAGAATCTCCAAATATTTGAAGTTATCTTACGCCCACGTCAAGTGATAATTGGAGACTAGCTATTAACGCTTCATACTTAGCTTCATTATTAGTGGCAAAAAATGTGAATCTTATGACAGAGGTGAAAACTTGTCTGTCGGGGCTTATGAGAACAACACTTGCCCCCGAGGCCAAGTTGGTGGATGAACCATCTACATATAAGTGTCAGGGGTAATCAAGCCCTCTCATCGGATCTTGGGAAAAAGTTAGTTCGACTATAAAGTCGGTTAATGCTTGATCCTTGATCGTTGTTTGAGGAGCATAGTTCACCCCAAATTGGCTGATCTCCAAGGACCATTTGAGTAGGCGACCAGCTGTGTTTGGGTGATGTAGAATTTGACAGGGCAGAAAAGTTGTTAGTACTTCGACTTGATGGTCGAAGAAATATGGCCGTGACTTTCACACGCTCATAACAAGTGCATATGCCAGCTTTTCTGTTGGAGAATATTTTATTTCAGCTTTATGTGAAGCTTGGCTGAAATATATGTGTTGGTGGAATTTTCCATTTGCTCGCACCAAGACGGAGCTGATCGCCACTTTTGATGCTGCCAGGTACACATATAGTTTTTCACCCAGGATTGGTCTTTTATATAATTTTTATATCTCCCAAGTAATCTTTAAGTTGTTTGAATGCATGTTGGCACAACTGCTCGTCCATAAAAAAAATTCTCTTTTAATGGCTTCAAAGAATGGACAACATTTATCACCTGATCGGGATATGAACAGGTTCAGAGCTACTAGACAACCTATTAGCCTTTGCACTTCTTTTACGGAACGAGGGGGTTGCATATCTATGATGGATTTTACTTTCACGGGGTTAGCTTCAATTCCCTATTGACTGGCCAGATGGCTTAGGAACTTTCCCGAATGTACTTTAAAGCTACTCTTCTTTGGGTTCAACTTCGTATTGTACTTTCGGAGAATACCGAATGCTTGGGTTACATGTTGGAGGTGATCTTCTTTTCGGGGGCTTTTCACCACTATATCATCGATGTAAACCTCCACCATTTCTCCAATGTGTTTATCGAACATCTTGTTCACCAGCCTCTGGTAAGTTGCTTCAACATTGATCAATTCGAACGACATCCTCTTTGTTGGTCCCGTTTTCAAAGGGCAAAATGGGAATTCAGGAGCAAATTTTTTATTTTTTAAACCTTTTTCCCCAGGGAGTTCAGCAGGAGTGAGAAATACTCAAGTCACTGCTCTGCTCAGAGGCTGAGTTACCAAGTCAGAGAGAAGGCTTGGAGACTCATGCTCTGAGCAAGGACAGTGGCTTGAGATGCTGAACTCTCAAGTGCGTTATCAAATCACAGCTTGCACCCTGACCGAGTTCAGTGACGGAATACTCAAGTCACTGCGTTGCTGAGAGTCAGAGCTATCAAGTCAGTGAAGAGACTTGAAAGCTCAGGCTCTCAACAAGGCAGTGACTCGAGAGACTGAACTCTCGAGTGCTAGCCTGATTCAGTCAGTAAGATGAATCTTCCTGACTGAAATGCTTTACTAAAGTTCCTTTTTAAACAATGCTCTCAGTGAGCAGATTTTCGCAATACTTTAGAAGAAAAGACATTCCAAATAATAACACTTGGTTTAACGTGGTTCAGAGACTCAAGCTCTTACATCCACGGCCTGATTTAACAGGAAATCCACTCCTTTGGATTCTTGTTTTTAACGTGCCAAGGTGCACTTACAACTGGACTCACGCCACTCCCTGGGCTGCCCTTCTCCTCACTTACTACCAACAAACCTGACTAGAGGGTTTTGGTTTCAGTTAGGTTTTCTCCAACTAGGTGAGGTTTTCCCTTTACAGTGTGTTAGCCAATAGCTAAGATAGGGAAAACCTCTCTAAGCCTAGAGTTACAAGCTGAACACTCATATGTGTATATTTGAAGACCCTAATGGTCAGTGTTTAAGATGTGAGTAAACCCTCCTTATAACTCCCATGCACGTATGCTACTACCCACACCCTCACAGCTCGTAGGTGTTTGTTTTCTTACAATTCTTACAACAACACAACACACCCAACTACGCAACTATGAGCTTGTATATATAATGGGGATTCAAATGTATCCGTTGGAGGGAAGATACATTCGAATCCAACATTTAATGGTTTCAACCACTTTTCTTGGAATGCGGCCTTTGTCAGTGTCAGAGTTGCTGCCTCGTGCTGATTGGTCCACGTGGCCTGGATTCACGGATCTTTGACTCAGTGGGTTGACCAAGACCCACTGACTTTAGGTAGCTTCCTCCTTCACTGACTGATGATCTTCAGTGGACTGAACGTCTTCAGTTTGGTTGTCCTTCAGAGACTGTTTGAAGATCATTCTAAGAAGTTTGTCATAAGGCTGATTGACAAACTTCCCTGACCACAGTAGCCTGACACCTTCAGGGCCTACTTGGTGCAGCACTGATCCTCCTGATCATGCTCTCACTGAGTGGTCCACCTGACTTAGCTTAGATCAGCCTGGTTTACACTAAGTGGGACATCCTTCAGGCTTCTCTTCTGGTTCAGGTTTCTGGCATGGCTTCAGTCAGTTCTTCTTGGTGTTATCTTGATATTCTCAGGCTGTGTTGCAGAGTTCCCCCTCGCTGAGTTCCCCCTCGCTGAGTTCCCCCTCAACTGAACAGCCTATTCTACTGAGAAATAACTTAGCCTGACCTGAAATAAAAGATACTATCCTGACTGCTTTCAAACCTATTACATGTTGTTTTGGAAAATCATCAAAACTAAAACACAGATCCCAACACTCTTCCATCATAACAAATTTTTATTTGTGTAGAATGTTGTATCCTCTTGATCATCGGGATGCATTGGAATTTGATGGTAGCCAGCAAATGAATCCATAAATATCAATATTTCGTACCCCTGTTGTGCTGTCCACCAACTGATCAATATGTGGAAGTGGAAAGTTGCCATTCGGGATGGCTGCATTCAGATCTGTAAAGTCTATTCATAGCCTCCATGTTTCATTGGGCTTCCACACCAAAACTGGGTTAGCAACCCATTGTGGACAAAGAGCTTGCCTGATTAGATCGTTGTCGAACAACTTCTTCACCTCCTCATTGAGGGCTTGGTACTTGTCCGGCCTATATTTCCTTCTTTTCTGATGGACTGGTTTCCTAGCCGGGTTAATGTTGAGCCTGTGACATACATCTTTTGGATTGATCCCCATCATATCTGCATTTGACCATGCGTAAAAATCGAGGTTTGCCTTGAGGAACTCACTCATTTAGGATCTGTAGGGCTCAGAGAGCCTAGACCTTATATAGAGTTCTAGATCATCGCGATCAGGATTAACTTTGAGGGCTTCCGCATCTTCGACTAGATTTGCTCATTGTTTTAGTATCGCAGATCTATAATTGGTTCATCAAGGTTTAATTCATCCTCGATATCCATCGGGTCAACCCCTAGGCGGGGTTCTGGATTATCTCCTCGTTCAGGCTCAAAGTTGTTCGCCCATATTGGGCCCTCCATGTCATTGACCAAAGTCTACTCGTCAATGTTCATGGGCTACTCGTAAAAAAATTGTTAGTTCCTCTGTTGGTGTAGACTATTCACCCCTTGGTGAAAGTTGTTCGCCCAAGGGTAGAAGTTGCTCGTCCAGCTGCATCTGTTCTTCCTTGGAATCCAGAATGCCATCCTGGATGGACGGTTCGTTAGTAGGATAACTGGTGGATGCCTCCATTATTGAAACTCTTATTTCACTGGCTTGGAGTTGAAGAAGGAATTCTCGTGCTTTTTTCTGGTCTCCCTTCAATGAGCCTGCACCCTTCGATGTTGAGAACTTTATGCAATAGTAGTAGGTTGAAACTGGTTCTTTAAATTCATTTAAAAAAGGTTGGTCGAGGAACCCATTGTAGGTAGATTGTTGGTCTACAACCAAAAACTCTACCATTCTAGTTAATCTCCTTTCTGAATCCTCGGTCGATACAAGCTCAACAGACAACCTAATTATCCCAAGTGGGATAGTTACAACATCACCAAATCCTAAGATTCTACTATTTGAATCTTCAATGTAGCTTGTATAATCTCCTAGTTGGTCAAGCGTACTTTTGATGTCGATCAACAGACGATGGACTTTGGTCCCCATGATGTTAGCACATATAACGAGAGAATTGTTATGGGGAGTAAGGATTCCGTCTAAGCCTTTTTCTGTGAAAGACAACTCAAGAATGTGTTTGACATAAGGGTTGTCTCCCATTTCTTTGACTTGGGCAACTACTCGCAGCTCGGCCTTCTTTTTTCTTTTGGAGACTAGAGCTCGCCCATCGAGCATCCTCTAACAGGGCCTGATGGCTCCATCATCAGGATTTCTCTTGCTGGCCCTGCCGCTGCAGCTGGAGCTGGTCGCCCAGACTTGTTGCTCTTGAGAGGTTGCTCATCAGCCTCCTCTTCTGAGCTGGAAGGGTTGTTTGCCCGGGGCATTTTGCTAGGTGCTCGTCGGAAAAGTTCCGACAACTTGCCCTCATAGAAACGTTATAACTCCTTTAGCAAATCCCGACACTTACTTGTAAAGTGCCCATATTTTGGTTGTAGGCACAATACTTGTTTAGGTTGAGCGTGCCAGCCTCCTGGTGGATTCTTCTTGGGGCGGAGATCAAGTCATTCTCCTTTACATTGTTGTACACCTTATCTATAGCACCTGGTTTAGCTTCTCTTTTAGCTCCGTCCCCTCGTTAAATGTCTTCATGTTCTTGGGGATCCAGTAATCGCTTTCACCGGGTTTCTTTGTATTTTCTTTTGGGCCAGCTTTGTCTCCTATATATTTTTGTAAGGCCTCGTGCATCGAGACAAAGATTCTCGCTCGGTTGTGGAATTCATCATAATTTTTAGGGCAAGTGAGATGTATTTCTTTCCACAACTCTATATCATTTTTTTAACCCGTTTATCATGGCCACAATCTTTGTGTCCTTACTTACAGATTCTCCTTCTAACAGAATTTTGTCGAATCTTTCCAAAAATGATCGATTTGACTCATTATCTGTTTGTTTTAAGTCAGCCAATCGATGTTTTTGGTAGAGATACGACCCGGCTGTTGAGAATGGGAGAGGAACTCCTTACCCAGTTGGGCAAAAGAATGAATGGACGCCAGTTGCATCGCGGAGAACCGCTTGTACACCCGATCCCCCAGAGTTAAGGGAAAATTCTGACATTGGCTGTCATCACTTGCCCCCATGGAGATCATATAGTCGGAATATTTGGTCAATTGGACTCGGGGAGCCACCGTCCCTTCGTATTAGATACTTGCGGGGAATTGGATTTTTTTCTGAATTGGGGCCTTCAAGATTATTGAAGATAATGGAGAGGAAGGTAAGGTAGTCGCCCCAATACCCTTTTGTGAGTCCAGCTGACTCTACATACTTTCGATGGTCTTTCTCATAGCCACCAACTAGTCCAGTGATGCCCCCTGGCTTGGAGGTTGTTCGGCGAACAAGGGTTCGTGACCAACTGCTCGTCTCAGTCCCTCACTTGGAGGGGGCATCTCATGAGCCGGTTTTCTTAGGTTGCTCGCCCCATCAGGACCCAGACGACCAAAAACCGACTTGGATAATCTTTCATGAGACTGAGGGAGGAGCAGGTTTTGGAGTTGCTCGTCCTTCAGTTGCTCTTGGGCGAGTATCATCCCTGTTTGCCCGGGGTCGACCCAACCACTCTAGCAAACTGGGACGTGAAGTCTCATGACTGGATTCTACTGCTCGGCTAGGGGTGGACTCACCACGGTTCCCCAGTCGTTCACTCATCTTTGTCTTGCCCTTGGCCTCTTGGGTTTGTGCACTATCAGCCTCATTAGGCTGCTCATCCTAGCCTTCCCTCGTCTTTGGATACCAATTGGGTTTGGCATGGCTCTTATCTGGGAGGGGCCAAGTCGCTCCTGTCTTTTCTGAAGTGTCTGCAACATTGTAGTGGTGCGAGCAAGTTCTTCATGATTTCAGGCCAAAACCTCCAATTCTTGAGGTATATTATTACTCACAACCGTGTTAGGGAAATTGGGGTGCCCAGATGATATTTAAATATGAATTTAAAATTCAATTATTACTAGCATGAATTAATCCTAATTAATTCAAATAATAATTATCCAACAACAAATAATTCATGCATATGAATAAATTCACATAAAATCTTATAGCGGAAAATCTAGGAGTTTACGCGATTACTGTTGGGAAAATAGGGGTGCCCAGAATCTATTCAGGATGAAATTTAAATATGAATTTAAATACAATTATTACTAGCATGAATTGATCCTAATTAATTCAAATAATAATTCCAACAACAATTTTATCATCATGCATGTTGAATTAATTCACATAAAATCTATGGCGGAATAAACTAAGAAGTTATGTGATTTACGTACCTCTCGTAGAATTGGCCTTTGAATAAAATGGGACAAACACAAATGCGCTTTATCAACCCAAAGACCTTCTCAAGTATTTCCCTTTCGCCTTACTTGATCACCAGTGGGAAGTGCTTTCGAGTAATTTAAATAACTAAAAAAAAGAAAAATATATGTGCTCTTGATTTTTACAACACATGAAATTGTGTAACTTGGGGATGAAAAAATCATCCCCTATTTATAAAGAGGGTGGCCGAAAATTTAAGTGGATTTGGGCTTTGGAAAAAAAATATTTTCTTAGTCTCTAAGAAATTTTGAATATATATCATTTTCTTTTCTCCTTTACATTGTTGTACACCTTATCTATAGCACCTGTTTTAGCTTCTCTTTTAGCTCCGTCCCCTCGTTAAATGTCTTCATGTTCTTGGGGATCCAGTAATCGCTTTCACCGGGTTTCTTTGTATTTTCTTTTGGGCCAGCTTTATCTCCTATATATTTTTGTAAGGCCTCGTGCATCGAGACAAAGATTCTCGCTCGGTTGTGGAATTCATCATAATTTTTATACTTAATAAGTCTATTATCTCTAAGGGCAATATAAACTGGTGCGTCAACTCCCATGTGAACCAAGGGCTTTATAGCTACTTGAATAAGTTCAAAATGCATATATCTAAAATTTTTCTCTAAATATTTTTGAATAGAAACCTTAGATAATAAAGGTATACTTTGAAATTCATTTTGTATAGAGATAGTTTCTTCATGAGTTTTAATGGAGTAAGCAACCTTGAAATCAAGGAGACCAATTTGATAAAGAGAATTGATAGGTTGATCAGGTATAGTCCAATTAGAATAATTAGTAGGCATGGAAATATCACTACTACAGACAATACCAGAATTATTAGTAGTTCTATTTTTGGAAAGCATTGCTCTAAGCCTAGACGTCATCAGTATTAAATTATTAATAGTGTTTAATAATAATTAGATTATTAACAAGTACTGAAGTTTTACTGGAACACAACCGGGAACACCAATCAAGGCTTACCAACGGAATAACACTTACCAACGTAAAACACCAGGAGATAATAACTAAATATTATTATAGACTATAATAACAAAACACTAATTCAATCTAAGTAAAGATAAATGTTTTCTTAGATAGAATTACTAATAAAAATAATGGCTCTGATACCATCGAAGCAGGAACGAAGTTGTAAGCGGAAATATAAACATTTTATTCATAAAATTGAATAACAATTGAATAACAATTACAGAAATTATAGAAACATAAGGACTTACAGGAGTAATCGTAAAACGATAATGAAGTACAAGGATAGAATACTTAGAGAGAGAGAGAGAGAGAGAGAGAGAAGAGGGCGAGTATCAACTCAAGCGTACCTCTCTAAAACACAAACAAAGTCCTTATATAGACAGGGCGGACTTGAAACAGAAATAAACAATGGAAAAGAAAAACTAAATCCGCCAATAGAAGAGGCGGAGAGGGGTCCATTTGCATAATGGATGCGTAGTGGGTATCATCTTTATTTATTACTTTTGACTATTGTGACGAATTTGAGTGGAGCTTTGAGTGTGGGACCGGCGGCTTCACTGTATGAGGGCATCTTGTGTCGGCCAAGTATGAATACTTCGTCTTTTGTACCTGTATTGAGTATTTGAGTAATGACCAGGTATTTTAGATATCGCTTTTCGCTCATTTATCTAAAATATTGATATTCCTGTTTTATGGAAAATATTTTGAGTAATTGATAGGAAATTTAGACATCACAAATTCGTTCATTTGTCTAAATTTTTAATGTTCCTATTCTTTTTAAAGAAAAGGGTCTTGGGCACAGGGCCCACCAAATAAATCATCAAAATCATGATCGGAACTGGCAGGATCGGAGTCCATTTCTGACCCGGATTTCTTTTTGGCTTTCAAGAATTGTTTGGCTAATTTTTGGAATAGTTTCTGATCGTCTTCGTCTAGATCAGAATCAGAAGAGGCTTCTTTCTTGATTTTTGATTTATTTTTTGAAGAAGAGGCTTGATGTTTAGTTTTTTGAGAGGAGGAAATCTTGGATGATTTGCTAGGAGTAGGAGGAGGTCCAAAACATATATCGAAACCTTGGGTATTTGATTGTCTTGAATTAGACACAGTTCGTTGGGATGGAGTATTGGATTGTCTTGGATTAGACACAGTTTGTTGGGATGGAGATGCCTCATTTTCCCAGCTTGGTTTTTCGCCTGTGTCAAAAAACCTGTTGACAACACAAGTATCACAATATTTATCAGAATAATTTACCCACCACTTCACTTTAAATTCTCTGATGATAGAGATGCTGTATGGCTGGGGGTAGAATTGTTTGAATGAGTAATTCCAACATAGGATCCATGGTACTTTGAATTCTGCAAAGAACATCAGGTGTCTCCTGAATGGTTCTTCTTTGGATCTGATAAGAAATTGTTGTTGGGCTAATTTGACTGAGGTTGGTAACATCTCTGTAATCGGCCCAAAAATCCTCCACCATTCAGTAAACCATACTGGGAAGGCGTTATTTATAAAATCTGATTTAAATATAAAGAACCAGGAATGGTCAAAAGACCTCATGAGGAAGGCCCTAAACCAGGCATTCTTGTAATCAGGATAACTGTACCCTCTCGGGTTGTAACTTTGAGTAAATGGCCTATTTTCATAAGGCCGAGTCCAATCGTTAAATTTTAAAACTCTTTTGATAATGCATTTTGAGTAAGCGATCTTGCTCCTATCTTCTGGATGATAGGTATGAGTAATTTCTGCTGCTCCTGAGTCTACAAGGATGTATTCATAGAACTCTTGGGTCTTTAGAGGATTGTCGGTAAACCATTGACAATCAGGTGGGAAGATATTTTGAGTAAGCTCAACTAGCTTGGATAAGTTTCCTAATACAGTAAGAGTAGTAGGAGTAATATGCTCAACTTCTGGTTTAAGAAAATAGCCATTTTTGAGTGGGATAACCTGGGTTTTGGTTTGGGTGGTTGGAAAAGAAGGGGCTGGTTGAGTAATTGCTCCGGCATATGATGGAGCTGGAATGTCTTCTAAAGACTTGAATTGATTGTCATTGCTGAAATTGGTAATTGCTCTCTGAGTATAGTAACTAGGAGTAGTTGATCTAGGCCTCTGCATTCTTTGAATTCTGCAAAAATTCTCTTGTTAGAAAATCAGGGAGGCAGTTATCCTCTCCCTTGATATACTCAATATCAAAATCAAAGCTTGATAAAATTGCTTGCCATCTGGCAAATATTTGCTTTGATACGATGTTTTTAACATCCTTTTGAAGTATCTCTTTAGCAGATTTGCAATCAATTCTAAGGAGAAATCTTTTGTTAAAAATGTCGCTCTGAAATTTGGATATACAAAGAACAATAGATAAAACTTCTTTTTTAACAGTGGAGTAGTTCAGTTGAGGTCATCTGCTTCTGTTTTGCTAACTTGCTTTAATATCCCCCCGAAACCGAAGTCAGAGGCATCTGTTTCTATTATCATAAAAGCATCCTTTTTAGGTATTCCTAAACATGGCAAAGACTTAACTTGTTTCTTGATAGATTTTACTATATTAGTATGGGTATCTGTCCAAGCTGGTGGATTCTTTTTTAATCTTTGAAACAAAGGGTTGAAAATAATGCGAAGCTTGGGGAAAAAGTCTGATATATAATTTAAGCAGCCTAGAAATCTTTGTAGTTGAGTCTTGTCTTTTATAATATCGGGAAATTTGTCAGCAAAATCAATGGCTCTAGCTATTGGCTTGATAGTTCCTCTAAATATATCGTGACCAAGGAATCTGATTTTTGTTTGAAAATTTTTTATTTTCTGGGCGGATATCGCTAAACCATTTTTCTTTGCTATTTGTATAAAAATGTTTAAGTGTTTAAAGTGTTGATCTATATTTTTAGAGTAAATAAGTACATCATCAATATAACAGATAGAGAAATCAGAATAATTATTAAAAATATCATTCATAATATTCTGAAATTCTGAAGGAGCATTTTTGAGCCCAAAAGGCATTACGTTCCATTCATAATGTCCAAAAGGGACAGTAAAAGTTGTTTTATATTTATCCTTTTCGTCAACCTGTATTTGCCAAAATCCTGATTTTAAATCAAATTTAGAAAACACACAGGCATTCTGAAGTCTATTAATAAGGTCCCTTTTATTAGGGATGTGATATCTAATCCATTCTAAAACTTCGTTGAGAGGTTTATAACTGATAACAAGCCTAGGAACTCCTCTTTCTTTTTCAGCTTGATTATTGACATAAAAGGCTGCACAGCTCCAAGGAGACTTAGAATGTCTGATAAGTTTTTTGTTTAATAAGGAATCTATTTCTTTTTTACAGGTATCTAACAAATCATGGTTCATTTGTATAGGTCTTGCTTTAGTAGGAATGAGTTTTTCGTTAAAATTTGCGATGTAAGGAAGAGAAACCGTATGTTTCTTTCTTTCCCAAAAAGCATTAGGAAGGTCGGAACATACCTCTTGTTTGATTTTTGATTCTAAATCTAAAATTTTCTTTTGTGTAGATTCCCCTTTTAAATCTTCTTCTATTTTTAAGTAAGTAATTTCTTCTTTAAGGGTTTGGATATGTAATTTTTTATTTTGAATAGAATTGATTTGTTTATAAACAAAATGATTCTGCAGAAGGGATATTTCCCTATCTTTAATAGGATTTAAGAATTTAAAATTTATATCTTTTCCCATAATATTAGTAGTGATTCCATTACCATTAACCATAAAAGGATATATGGTAGTTAGGAAAGGATTTCCTAAAATAATGTTTTGATTAAGATTTTTAACAAGTATGAAAGGTGTTTTAAAACAATACCCTTCATTACAAATATGAGAATTAGTAAGTTTGTATTCTATATTTAAGGGGGTAGCATTAGCTGCTACAAGTCTTTCATTAGTTTTTTCATAATATTTAGAAGGTATAAGCCCTTCTCTTATGCAGTTTTGATCTGCTCCGCTGTCGATTAAACAGGAAACATTGATACGGAAGTCATTAACAACCAAAGTAATAACCGAATACCATTTTTGATAAGTGATACTTTGAATGACTAATTCAGTTATTTTATTATCTTCTTTTGTTTGTTCTAAAGGTGGGTTTGAGCTTTCTGGTTTTTCATGTTGTAAGTCTTGCGGTATTTCAATTTTCGAGAAATCATATTTTGCTAGGGAAAGTTTTGTCTCTATTTCTAGATCTTTGGTATGTAATGTAGTAATCTCCTTTTGTAAATTATTGATTTCAAATTTAAGATTATTAATTTCTTTTCTTAGATCATTAGTGGAGACAGTCATAGAGGTTTGACTAGAGATGGAAGAAGTTGGTACTTTGCTTAGTATTTTGGTGATGCTAAAGGGTTCAAGATTATTCATTAATTTATTAGTCTTTTTATCACCAGTTTTTTCTTTGCTTAAGACTAGTTCCTTTAGTCTGACAAGATAATTATGTCTATCTTCAGGATTAGGAACCTTTTCTATGAGATGGAAAAGAAGTTCTTGTTCCAAGTTGTCATTAGTGATGACATTTATGGATAAAGGACAGAATCCATTGCAAGATTCATCACTATCACTAGAGGAAGTTTGAGTAATATTATCATCTGCATTATCCTCTTGTTCAGAGGTTTCTGATACTTCTGGAGTGTCAGAAATCATAAGAGCAGATATTTTTTGTTTAAGATCATCGTCATTTTGAAAGATTTTGTCAATCTTTTTCTTAAGGGGGCATACATCTGCTTTATGTCCCTTTTTATGGCATTTATAACAAGTGGGTTGATAGTTTTTTTCTTTGTTAAAATTTTTCTTGAAAGGTTTTGTATTAGGTTTCTTTTGATCAAAAGTTTTATCACTTTTAAAGAACCTTTTCTTTTTATAAGGTTTTGAAGAATTTTTTAACTTTTTCTTTTTAGAAGAAGGGGCTTGGATTTTTTGCAAACCAAAGGCTTCGCAAAATGTACCAATTTCCTTTTTATAACTAGATTTTTCTTTACCATATCTACTTTGGATTTTGAGTTCAGAACATAGAAGTAAACCTTCTTTTTTTATAAAAGCAAATAGTTGTCCGTAAGTAATTTCATTAAAATTTACTACGTCACAAGCTTCTTTTAATTTTTGATGTATTCTAGTACCAAATAATCTTGGTAAGCCTGCGATGAATCTTTCTTTCCAGAAAGGAGCATTACAGTCAGATCTCTTTAAAACTAGAGTGAGGAAAACATCCTTATACCACCTATAATCGGATAAAGTGGGACAAGAAAGATTTGAAAGAACAATTTGGCTAGATTCGTTATCTTCTCTAGGATTTCCTATGAAGTACATAGCTATAGTTATGATGAGATAATCCGTAGCATCGGATTTTATAACTATGGAACCATCATCCATTTCACTAGTAGAAGTATGTTGATAAATGTTCATTTTATCAGTTTCATTAATTGAGTTGTCCCACCAATGTTGATAAACCACCCAAACCAAAACCCAGGTTATCCCACTCAAAAATGGCTATTTTCTTTAACCAGAAGTTGAGCATATTACTCCTACTACTCTTACTGTATTAGGAAACTTATCCAAGCTAGTTGAGCTTACTCAAACTTATCCAAGCTAGTTGGCTTATCCAAGCAAGTTCTTCATGATTTCGGGCCAAAACCTCCAATTCTTGAGGTATATTATTACTCACAACCGTGTTAGGGAAATTGGGGTGCCTAGATGATATTTAAATATGAATTTAAAATTCAATTATTACTAGCATGAATTAATCCTAATTAATTCAAATAATAATTATCCAACAACAAATAATTCATGCATATGAATAAATTCACATAAAATCTTATAGCGGAAAATCTAGGAGTTTACGCGATTACTGTTGGGAAAATAGGGGTGCCCAGAATCTATTCAGGATGAAATTTAAATATGAATTTAAATACAATTATTAGTAGCATGAATTGATCCTAATTAATTCAAATAATAATTCCAACAACAATTTTATCATCATGCATGTTGAATTAATTCACATAAAATCTATGGCGGAATAAACTAAGAAGTTATGTGATTTACGTACCTCTCGTAGAATTGGCCTTTGAATAAAACGGGACAAACACAAATGCGCTTTATCAACCCAAAGACCTTCTCAAGTATTTCCCTTTCGCCTTACTTGATCACCAGTGGGAAGTGCTTTCGAGTAATTTAAATAACTAAAAAAAAAGAAAAATATATGTGCTCTTGATTTTTACAACACATGAAATTGTGTAACTTGGGGATGAAAAACACATCCCATATTTATAAAGAGGGTGGCCGAAAATTTAAGTGGATTTGGGCTTTGGAAAAAAAATCTTTTCTTAGTCTCTAAGAAATCTTGAATATATATCATATTCTTTTCTCCATAATAAAATATTGCACAAAAATCTCACTCACCCTTTTTATGCTTGTGATTTTCGAAAACAATGAAATAAGAATCCAAGATTTGGATTTTCTTGAATATATGAAATAATCTTGTATTCCAAGAATACTTATCTTCCATAATATCTTTTCAAGAAAATCAACAAGATCTTTTCTTACTCCAAATTATCAATTTTCGAAAATTACTAGGAAAAATCAGCATTTTATTTTCTTTTTATTTTAATCACCTTATCATTATTGGGCTACTTAATGGGCTACTTGAGGGGCTTTAAGGAGAATTAAGATTGGACCTCTTAATGGACTTCTGAATTTCAATATTGAGCCCCAATATAATTCAGCCCATTAATATTAATTATTACCACTAATAAATTAATATTGCATTATCCATCTTAATCCATATTACGATAATATGGGCTCCCGGTTATTATTTTCCGCGTTTAAGATTATCAAGTCCATTAATTAATTAAGCTTCTGAACAACTCTAAATTAATTAATATATATTACCTTGGTGTAAAGAAAGCTCAACATTATTATCCGTACCGAAGAAACTAATTCTTCACTTGCAAGATTTGGTAAGATAAAACTTCTGAGCCCACCAAGGGGACTAATCACACGAGCCGTACTCACACACGTTTCTCCGTATTAAATCTTAGCAACCGTCGTATGATTAATATTACTACCCAAAACACAAAGTTCGAAGTCACGATGATTCTCACCCAACATGAATCAAAGCAGTAACCATTAAGAACACACAATCCTATTTAAGTGACAGAGATTAAGAAATCAATAACCACTGAGGTCTAATTCTTCACATTTCAGAACAGAAGAATTTATCCTCGCTGTAGGTCCTCTTCAACACATATTAAATGTGCTAGTGCAATCTCTTGGTCAAGACAAGCCAATCTGAGATATACACATCGATCTTTCACGGCGGATTGTTCAATTCCACCTAGGTCGTGAATTTGTATGTTTAGTTACAAGGAAACCATTAATGTGATCTTCCGTGATCGGGTATCACCACATTAACTACAATGTAACAAGTACCACTTCTAATGAACTGGTTGCAATAAATATTCAACATTCAATCATATCTAAATCAAATGTGATAAAAAGAATTATTCTCATAAACAAGTGTTTAATACATGAGTTATACAAAGTAAAAGCATACTTTCACGTATAACTCCAACAATCTCCCACTTATACTTAAAGTCTGCTTTTCAGTATACATCATCATGCATGTTTAGTGTAGTAGCGCTACGTTACATCTCATGTCAACCTACACTAACCTAATAATTCCTACCACTTATACTTAAAGCAGATTGGCAATAGTCTTGACTCCCATTCCATCCACATGTCTCTCGAATGTACTCTGTGGCAGATCCTTTGTGAATAGATATACTAGGTTGTCCTCCGACATTTATCTTTGCCACCTCTTTATCTCCTCTCTTAAAGATTTCTCGTGTAAGATGGTGTTTTCTTTCAATGTGTTTGCTGGCCTTGTGGGCTCTCGGTTCCCTTGAATTTGCAACTGCTCCGACACAATGATTGTGATGGGCAAATTAGGAACAATATCCAAGTCCACTAAGAAGTACTTGAGCCAAACCGCTTCTTTCGCTGCTTCATAAGCAGTTACTTATTCGGTTTTCATGGTCGAATCGGCGATGCATTTCTGCTAATTGCTTCTCCATGTCATGGCTCCTTCTCCCATGCAAAGCACACTACCCGAGGTAGATATACTGGATTCTATATCTGATTGGAAATTTGCGTCCGTGCATCCCATGGGAATTAGACTGTCTGACTGTTAAATCAGCATTCCATCGCTAGTTCTTTTCAGAAACTACAGAATGCATTTAATTGAAATCCAATAAGCTTTCCCGGGGTTACTTTTGATATCTTGCCATCATGCCCGAGGCAAAAGCAGATATCCGGTGTCGTACACAACATTGCATACATTAGGCTTCCTATGCCCGAAGCGTACGAAATGCCTTTCATGTCATCTATCTCCATATGCGTCTTAGGGCCTCTTTCTTTTGATAGATGGATTCTGTGCCTAAAAGGTACAAAACCTTTCTTGGAATCTTGCATGCTGAAACGCTTCAAAACAGTGCATTTGTATGAAACTTGCGATAAGCCCAACATCCTTCTCTTGCGATCTCAAGTGATCTTGATCCCAAGGATGTGACCGGCTTTCCCTAAGTCCTTCATATCAAACTGATTTGACAGCTATACCCTTACGTCTGACAATACCTTTACATTGTTTCCAATGAGAGAATATCGTCTACGTGTAATACTAAGAATACCACCGCAGTTTCGTCACACCTTTTATACACATAACTTTCGAACTTGTTTTGATCAAAACCCATAAGACTTATGCTTGCTTAAGTCCATAAATGGATCTCTTAAGCTTGCATACAAGGTGCTCTTGGCCTTTTTCAATGAAACATTTGGGCTGTTGTATATAGATATCTAACCCGTCAAGACTTCCGTTAAGGAAAGCCGTCTTGACATCCATTTGCCAGATCTCGTAATCTAAGTGTGTAGCAATCGACAAGAGAATACGGATGGACTTAAGCATAGCTACAGGCAAAAAGGTCTCCTCATACTCGATTCCTTCCTTTTGAGTATACCATTTGGCCACTAGCCTTGCTTTGAAGGTCTCAACCCTTCCGTCCGATCCTCTTTTTCTCTTGTACACCCACTTGCATCCAATGCGTTCTACCCCATTGGGTGGTTCGACCAACTCCCACACTTGATTATGATCCATCGAACCCATCTCAACTTCCATTGCCGTTTGCCATGACTCCGCGTCTTTATCTTGGATTGCCTCGTCGTATGTCCATGGGTCTGATTCATCATCGGGAATCAAATCCAAAGTTTCTCCTATTCCCATGAATCTCTCGGGTTGCCTAGCAATCCTCCCACTGCGACGGGGTTCCGGTTGTGAAGGTGTGATGATTGGTATATCATCTTGTATACTTGGTATAGGAGTTCGTCTAAGGTAATCTCATAAGGCTGAATGACAAACTTCCCTGACCACAGTAGCCTGACACCTTCAGGGCCTACTTGGTGCAGCACTGATCCTCCTGATCATGCTCTTCACTGAGTGGTCCACCTGACTTAGCTTAGATCAGCCTGGTTTACACTCAGTGGGACATCCTTCAGGCTTCTCTTCTGGTTCAGGTTTCTGGCATGGCTTCAGTCAGTTCTTCTTGGTGTTATCTTGATATTCTCAGGCTGTGTTGCAGAGTTCCCCCTCGCTGAGTTCCCCCTCAACTGAACAGCCTATTCTACTGAGAAATGACTTAGCCTGACCTGAAATAAAAGATACTATCCTGACTGCTTTCAAACCTATTACATGTTGTTTTGGAAAATCATCAAAACTAAAACACAGATCCCAACAATTTCCCCCTTTTTGATGATTCCAAAACTTCTAACCAAATGATTTTCTATTACAAGAATAATGTCAGAGTACAGGTAATAGTTTGAAATATGCAGGAATTCCCATAGTTTAACACGTTTAAGATCTGTTCAGTTGACCATTTTTCTTAACAAAACTGGATCAGTGGTCAGGTGAACAACCCGCTCTGATACCAATTGTTGGTCCCGTTTTCAAAGGGCAAAATGGGAATTCAGGAGCAAATTTTTTATTTTTTAAACCTTTTTCCCCAGGGAGTTCAGCAGGAGTGAGAAATACTCAAGTCACTGCTCTGCTCAGAGGCTGAGTTACCAAGTCAGAGAGAAGGCTTGGAGACTCATGCTCTGAGCAAGGACAGTGGCTTGAGATGCTGAACTCTCAAGTGCGTTATCAAATCACAGCTTGCACCCTGACCGAGTTCAGTGACGGAATACTCAAGTCACTGCGTTGCTGAGAGTCAGAGCTATCAAGTCAGTGAAGAGACTTGAAAGCTCAGGCTCTCAACAAGGCAGTGACTCGAGAGACTGAACTCTCGAGTGCTAGCCTGATTCAGTCAGTAAGATGAATCTTCCTGACTGAAATGCTTTACTAAAGTTCCTTTTTAAACAATGCTCTCAGTGAGCAGATTTTCGCAATACTTTAGAAGAAAAGACATTCCAAATAATAACACTTGGTTTAACGTGGTTCAGAGACTCAAGCTCTTACATCCACGGCCTGATTTAACAGGAAATCCACTCCTTTGGATTCTTGTTTTTAACGTGCCAAGGTGCACTTACAACTGGACTCACGCCACTCCCTGGGCTGCCCTTCTCCTCACTTACTACCAACAAACCTGACTAGAGGGTTTTGGTTTCAGTTAGGTTTTCTCCAACTAGGTGAGGTTTTCCCTTTACAGTGTGTTAGCCAATAGCTAAGATAGGGAAAACCTCTCTAAGCCTAGAGTTACAAGCTGAACACTCATATGTGTATATTTGAAGACCCTAATGGTCAGTGTTTAAGATGTGAGTAAACACTCCTTATAACTCCCATGCACGTATGCTACTACCCACACCCTCACAGCTCGTAGGTGTTTGTTTTCTTACAATTCTTACAACAACACAACACACCCAACTACGCAACTATGAGCTTGTATATATAATGGGGATTCAAATGTATCCGTTGGAGGGAAGATACATTCGAATCCAACATTTAATGGTTTCAACCACTTTTCTTGGAATGCGGCCTTTGTCAGTGTCAGAGTTGCTGCCTCGTGCTGATTGGTCCACGTGGCCTGGATTCACGGATCTTTGACTCAGTGGGTTGACCAAGACCCACTGACTTTAGGTAGCTTCCTCCTTCACTGACTGATGATCTTCAGTGGACTGAACGTCTTCAGTTTGGTTGTCCTTCAGAGACTGTTTGAAGATCATTCCAAGAAGTTTGCCATAAGGCTGAATGACAAACTTCCCTGACCACAGTAGCCTGACACCTTCAGGGCCTACTTAGTGCAGCACTGATCCTCCTGATCATGCTCTTCACTGAGTGGTCCACCTGACTTAGCTTAGATCAGCCTAGTTTACACTCAGTGGGACATCCTTCAGGCTTCTCTTCTGGTTCAGGTTTCTGGCATGGCTTCAGTCAGTTCTTCTTGGTGTTATCTTGATATTCTCAGGCTGTGTTGCAGAGTTCCCCCTCGCTGAGTTCCCCCTCAACTGAACAACCTATTCTACTGAGAAATGACTTAGCCTGACCTGAAATAAAAGATACTATCCTGACTGCTTTCAAACCTATTACATGTTGTTTTGGAAAATCATCAAAACTAAAACACAGATCCCAACACTCTTCCATCATAACAAATTTTTATTTGTGTAGAATGTTGTATCCTCTTGATCATCGGGATGCATTGGAATTTGATGGTAGCCAGCAAATGAATCCATAAATATCAATATTTCGTACCCTTGTTGTGCTGTCCACCAACTGATCAATATGTGGAAGTGGAAAGTTGCCATTCGGGATGGCTGCATTCAGATCTGTAAAGTCTATTCATAGCCTCCATGTTTCATTGGGCTTCCACACCAAAACTGGGTTAGCAACCCATTGTGGACAAAGAGCTTGCCTGATTAGATCGTTGTCGAACAACTTCTTCACCTCCTCATTGAGGGCTTGGTACTTGTCCGGCCTATATTTCCTTCTTTTCTGATGGACTGGTTTCCTGGCCGGGTTAATGTTGAGCCTGTGACATACATCTTTTGGATTGATCCCCATCATATCTGCATTTGACCATGCATAAAAATCGAGGTTTGCCTTGAGGAACTCACTCATTTAGGATCTGTAGGGCTCAGAGAGCCTAGACCCTATATAGAGTTCTAGATCATCGCGATCAGGATTAACTTTGAGGGCTTCCACATCTTCGACTAGATTTGCTCGTTGTTTTAGTATCGCAGATCTATAATTGGTTCATCAAGGTTTAATTCATCCTCGATATCCATCGGGTCAACCCCTAGGCGGGGTTCTGGATTATCTCCTCGTTCAGGCTCAAAGTTGTTCGCCCATATTGGGCCCTCCATGTCATTGACCAAAGTCTACTCGTCAATGTTCATGGGCTACTCGTAAAAAAATTGTTAGTTCCTCTGTTGGTATAGACTATTCACCCCTTGGTGAAAGTTGTTCGCCCAAGGGTAGAAGTTGCTCGTCCAGCTGCATCTGTTCTTCCTTGGAATCCAGAATGCCATCCTGGATGGACGGTTCGTTAGTAGGATAACTGGTGGATTCCTCCATTATTGAAACTCTTCTTTCACTGGCTTGGAGTTGAAGAAGGAATTCTCGTGCTTTTTTCTGGTCTCCCTTCATTGAGCCTGCACCCTTCGATGTTGAGAACTTTATGCAATAGTAGTAGGTTGAAACTGGTTCTTTAAATTCATTTAAAAAAGGTTGGTCGAGGAACCCATTGTAGGTAGATTGTTGGTCTACAACCAAAAACTCTACCATTCTAGTTAATCTCCTTTCTGAATCCTCGGTCGATACAAGCTCAACCGACAACCTAATTATCCCAAGTGGGATAGTTACAACATCACCAAATCCTAAGATTCTACTATTTGAATCTTCAATGTAGCTTGTATAATCTCCTAGTTGGTCAAGCGTACTTTTGATGTCGATCAACAGGCGATGGACTTTGGTCCCCATGATGTTAGCACATATAACGAGAGAATTGTTATGGGGAGTAAGGATTCCGTCTAAGCCTTTTTCTGTGAAAGACAACTCAAGAATGTGTTTGACATAAGGGTTGTCTCCCATTTCTTTGACTTGGGCAACTACTCGCAGCTCGGCCTTCTTTTTTCTTTTGGAGACTAGAGCTCGCCCATCGAGCATCCTCCAACAGGGCCTGATGGCTCCATCATCAGGATTTCTCTTGCTGGCCCTGCCGCTGCAGCTGGAGCTGGTCGCCCAGACTTGTTGCTCTTGAGAGGTTGCTCATCAGCCTCCTCTTCTGAGCTGGAAGGGTTGTTTGCCCGGGGCATTTTGCTAGGTGCTCGTCGGAAAAGTTCCGACAACTTGCCCTCATAGAAACGTTATAACTCCTTTAGCAAATCCCGACACTTACTTGTAAAGTGCCCATATTTTGGTTGTAGGCACAATACTTGTTTAGGTTGAGCGTGCCAGCCTCCTGGTGGATTCTTCTTGGGGCGGAGATCAAGTCATTCTCCTTTACATTGTTGTACACCTTATCTATAGCACCTGGTTTAGCTTCTCTTTTAGCTCCGTCCCCTCGTTAAATGTCTTCATGTTCTTGGGGATCCAGTAATCGCTTTCACCGGGTTTCTTTGTATTTTCTTTTGGGCCAGCTTTGTCTCCTATATATTTTTGTAAGGCCTCGTGCATCGAGACAAAGATTCTCGCTCGGTTGTGGAATTCATCATAATTTTTAGGGCAAGTGAGATGTATTTCTTTCCACAACTCTATATCATTTTTTTAACCCGTTTATCATGGCCACAATCTTTGTGTCCTTACTTACAGATTCTCCTTCTAACAGAATTTTGTCGAATCTTTCCAAAAATGATCGATTTGACTCATTATCTGTTTGTTTTAAGTCAGCCAATCGATGTTTTTGGTAGAGATACGACCCGGCTGTTGAGAATGGGAGAGGAACTCCTTACCCAGTTGGGCAAAAGAATGAATGGACGCCAGTTGCATCGCGGAGAACCGCTTGTACACCCGATCCCCCAGAGTTAAGGGAAAATTCTGACATTGGCTGTCATCACTTGCCCCCATGGAGATCATATAGTCGGAATATTTGGTCAATTGGACTCGGGGAGCCACCGTCCCTTCGTATTAGATACTTGCGGGGAATTGGATTTTTTTCTGAATTGGGGCCTTCAAGATTATTGAAGATAATGGAGAGGAAGGTAAGGTAGTCGCCCCAATACCCTTTTGTGAGTCCAGCTGACTCTACATACTTTCGATGGTCTTTCTCATAGCCACCAACTAGTCCAGTGATGCCCCCTGGCTTGGAGGTTGTTCGGCGAACAAGGGTTCGTGACCAACTGCTCGTCTCAGTCCCTCACTTGGAGGGGGCATCTCATGAGCCGGTTTTCTTAGGTTGCTCGCCCCATCAGGACCCAGACGACCAAAAACCGACTTGGATAATCTTTCATGAGACTGAGGGAGGAGCAGGTTTTGGAGTTGCTCGTCCTTCAGTTGCTCTTGGGCGAGTATCATCCCTGTTTGCCCGGGGTCGACCCAACCACTCTAGCAAACTGGGACGTGAAGTCTCATGACTGGATTCTACTGCTCGGCTAGGGGTGGACTCACCACGGTTCCCCAGTCGTTCACTCATCTTTGTCTTGCCCTTGGCCTCTTGGGTTTGTGCACTATCAGCCTCATTAGGCTGCTCATCCTAGCCTCCCCTCGTCTTTGGATACCAATTGGGTTTGGCATGACTCTTATCTGGGAGGGGCCAAGTCGCTCCTGTCTTTTCTGAAGTGTCTGCAACATTGCAGTGGTGCGAGCAAGTTCTTCATGATTTCGGGCCAAAACCTCCAATTCTTGAGGTATATTATTACTCACAACCGTGTTAGGGAAATTGGGGTGCCCAGATGATATTTAAATATGAAATTAAAATTCAATTATTACTAGCATGAATTAATCCTAATTAATTCAAATAATAATTATCCAACAACAAATAATTCATGCATATGAATAAATTCACATAAAATCTTATAGCGGAAAATCTAGGAGTTTACGCGATTACTGTTGGGAAAATAGGGGTGCCCAGAATCTATTCAGAATGAAATTTAAATATGAATTTAAATACAATTATTACTAGCATGAATTGATCCTAATTAATTCAAATAATAATTCCAACAACAATTTTATCATCATGCATGTTGAATTAATTCACATAAAATCTATGGCGGAATAAACTAAGAAGTTATGTGATTTACGTACCTCTCGTAGAATTGGCCTTTGAATAAAACGGGACAAACACAAATGCGCTTTATCAACCCAAAGACCTTCTCAAGTATTTCCCTTTCGTCTTACTTGATCACCAGTGGGAAGTGCTTTCGAGTAATTTAAATAACTAAAAAAAAAAGAAAAATATATGTGCTCTTGATTTTTACAACACATGAAATTGTGTAACTTGGGGATGAAAAAATCATCCCCTATTTATAAAGAGGGTGGCCGAAAATTTAAGTGGATTTGGGCTTTGGAAAAAAAATCTTTTCTTAGTCTCTAAGAAATCTTGAATATATATCATATTCTTTTCTCCATAATAAAATATTGCACAAAAATCTCACTCACCCTTTTTATGCTTGTGATTTTCGAAAACAATGAAATAAGAATCCAAGATTTGGATTTTCTTGAATATATGAAATAATCTTGTATTCCAAGAATACTTATCTTCCATAATATCTTTTCAAGAAAATCAACAAGATCTTTTCTTACTCCAAATTATCAATTTTCGAAAATTACTAGGAAAAATCAGCATTTTATTTTCATTTTATTTTAATCACCTTATCATTATTGGGCTACTTAATGAGCTACTTGAGGGGCTTTAAGGAGAATTAAGATTGGACCTCTTAATGGACTTCTGAATTTCAATATTGAGCCCCAATATAATTCAGCCCATTAATATTAATTATTACCACTAATAAATTAATATTGCATTATCCATCTTAATCCATATTACGATAATATGGGCTCCCGGTTATTATTTTCCGCGTTTAAGATTATCAAGTCCATTAATTAATTAAGCTTCTGAACAACTCTAAATTAATTAATATATATTACCTTGGAGTAAAGAAAGCTCAACATTATTATCCGTACCGAAGAAACTAATTCTTCACTTGCAAGATTTGGTAAGATAAAACTTCTGAGCCCACCAAGGGGACTAATCACACGAGCCGTACTCACACACGTTTCTCCGTATTAAATCTTAGCAACCGTCGTATGATTAATATTACTACCCAAAACACAAAGTTCGAAGTCACGATGATTCTCACCCAACATGAATCAAAGCAGTAACCATTAAGCACACACAGTCCTATTTAAGTGACAGAGATTAAGAAATCAATAACCACTGAGGTCTAATTCTTCACATTTCAGAACAGAAGAATTTATCCTCGCTGTAGGTCCTCTTCAACACATATTAAATGTGCTAGTGCAATCTCTTGGTCAAGACAAGCCAATCTGAGATATACACATCGATCTTTCACGGCGGATTGTTCAATTCCACCTAGGTCGTGAATTTGTATGTTTAGTTACAAGGAAACCATTAATGTGATCTTCCGTGATCGGGTATCACCACATTAACTACAATGTAACAAGTACCACTTCTAATGAACTGGTTGCAATAAATATTCAACATTCAATCATATCTAAATCAAATGTGATAAAAAGAATTATTCTCATAAACAAGTGTTTAATACATGAGTTATACAAAGTAAAAGCATACTTTCACGTATAACTCCAACAATCTCCCACTTATACTTAAAGTCTGCTTTTCAGTATACATCATCATGCATGTTTAGTGTAGTAGCGCTACGTTACATCTCATGTCAACCTACACTAACCTAATAATTCCTACCACTTATACTTAAAGCAGATTGGCAATAGTCTTGACTCCCATTCCATCCACATGTCTCTCGAATGTACTCTGAGGCAGATCCTTTGTGAATAGATATACTAGGTTGTCCTCCGACATTTATCTTTGCCACCTCTTTATCTCCTCTCTTAAAGATTTCTCGTGTAAGATGGTGTTTTCTTTCAATGTGTTTGCTGGCCTTGTGGGCTCTCGGTTCCCTTGAATTTGCAACTGCTCCGACACAATGATTGTGATGGGCAAATTAGGAACAATGTCCAAGTCCACTAAGAAGTACTTGAGCCAAACCGCTTCTTTCGCTACTTCATAAGCAGTTACTTATTCGGTTTTCATGGTCGAATCGGCGATGCATTTCTGCTAATTGCTTCTCCATGTCATGGCTCCTTCTCCCATGCAAAGCACACTACCCGAGGTAGATATACTGGATTCTATATCTGATTGGAAATTTGCGTCCGTGCATCCCATGGGAATTAGACTGTCTGACTGTTAAATCAGCATTCCATCGCTAGTTCTTTTCAGAAACTACAGAATGCATTTAATTGAAATCCAATAAGCTTTCCCGGGGTTACTTTTGATATCTTGCCATCATGCCCGAGGCAAAAGCAGATATCCGGTCTCGTACACAACATTGCATACATTAGGCTTCCTATGCCCGAAGCGTAAGAAATGCCTTTCATGTCATCTATCTCCATATGCGTCTTAGGGCCTCTTTCTTTTGATAGATGGATTCTGTGCCTAAAAGGTACAAAACCTTTCTTGGAATCTTGCATGCTGAAACGCTTCAAAACAGTGCATTTGTATGAAACTTGCGATAAGCCCAACATCCTTCTCTTGCGATCTCAAGTGATCTTGATCCCAAGGATGTGACCGGCTTTCCCTAAGTCCTTCATATCAAACTGATTTGACAACCATACCCTTACGTCTGACAATACCTTTACATTGTTTCCAATGAGAGAATATCGTCTACGTGTAATACTAAGAATACCACCGCAGTTTCGTCACACCTTTTATACACATAACTTTCGAACTTGTTTTGATCAAAACCCATAAGACTTATGCTTGCTTAAGTCCATAAATGGATCTCTTAAGCTTGCATACAAGGTGCCCTTGGCCTTTTTCAATGAAACATTTGGGCTGTTGTATATAGATATCTAACCCGTCAAGACTTCCGTTAAGGAAAGCCGTCTTGACATCCATTTGCCAGATCTCGTAATCTAAGTGTGTAGCAATCGACAAGAGAATACGGATGGACTTAAGCATAGCTACAGGCAAAAAGGTCTCCTCATACTCGATTCCTTCCTTTTGAGTATACCATTTGGCCACTAGCCTTGCTTTGAAGGTCTCAACCCTTCCGTCTGATCCTATTTTTCTCTTGTACACCCACTTGCATCCAATGCGTTCTACCCCATTGGGTGGTTCGACCAACTCCCATACTTGATTATGATCCATCGAACCCATCTCAACTTCCATTGCCGTTTGCCATGACTCCGCGTCTTTATCTTGGATTGCCTCGTCGTATGTCCATGGGTCTGATTCATCATCGGGAATCAAATCCGAAGTTTCTCCTATTCCCATGAATCTCTCGGGTTGCCTAGCAATCCTCCCACTGCGACGGGGTTCCGGTTGTGAAGGTGTGATGATTGGTATATCATCTTGTATACTTGGTATAGGAGTTCGTCTAAGGTAATCTCACATCTGGGCTTTCTTTTGTTCATATAGTCTTCTTCCAAGAATTTAAAGTGTGTACTAAACACGGTCTTTTGATCCTTGGGACTATAGAACATACACCCATTTGTTCCCATGGGATATCCTATAAACAACCTTAATTCCGAACGTGGATCCAATTTACCGGCTTCCTTGTCTAGCACATAGCCAGACACCCCTAGATTCTCATGTGTCTCAAACTGGGCTTACGCCCGGTCCACAATTCCATTGGGGTTTTAGGAACCGATTTGGATGGCACCAAGTTTAGAATGTAAGTCGTTGTTTCCAAGGCATTACCCCAAAACGACTTGGGTAAATCTGAATAACTCATCATGGACCTGACCATTTCTAAAAGAGTCTGGTTCCTTCGTTCCGCCACACCGTTCTATTGAGGGGTTCCCAGTGCGGTCAACAGGGATACAATCCCTTCGTCCGATAGGTAGTTCAAGAATTCATCGCTAAGGTATTCGCCTCCACGATCAAATCGTAGAAACTTGATAGTTCTTTCCCTATGTATCATAAGGTAGATGTACCCATATTTCGAGTAATCATCGAAAATGATAAATTACTCATACCCCTTCTTGCTATGATCGTCATTGAACCACACATATCGGTATGAACGAGTTCTAACACTTTGGTGGCTCTATTCCCCTTGGCTCCAAATGCCCTCTAGGTCATTTTACCCTCTAAACAAGATTCACAAGTTGGAAATGACTCAACTTGAAGTAACTCCAAGGATTCATTTTTCACCAATCTTTGTATCCGCATTAGGTTAATATGACCTAATCTAAGATGCCATAGAAGTGTTTCATTCATGTCCGAAGAATGCTTCCTTTTATTACTCGAAATAATCGATGTGTTATTAGATTCAATTTTGTGAGTGGTGTGCCCAAATAATGGTATAAAGATCATCCAACAATATTCCAGAACAGATAAACTCATCGTTTCAAGAAATAATAACATCCTTATTAAAAGAAACTGAGTATCTATTCAAAACAGTTTAGAAACTGAAGGTTGAGTTCTTTCTAAACTAGGAACATGAAGAACGTCTCTCAAGACCACAACTCTATCTTCACAAGATAGACGCACTTCTCCCACTGCTTCAGCTGCCACTCTCGTAGCATTGCCCGGTGTGATGGGGATCTCACTTGCTCTAAATTGTTGGGTTAGCTTGAACCCATGCAAAATGAAACAAATGTGATAAGTGGCTCTCGTATCCACTATCCATGAATGGACAGCATACGCCACTTCACAAGTTTCTACGACTAAGACATGTGAATTACCTAACTTTCCTAGCATCTTAGGCTTGGAACAGGCAGACCTCCAATGTCCTCTCTTACCGCAGTTAAAACACTTCCCCTTTGATGCTAGCCTTGGATTTGCCTTTCACAACAATTGGATTTACTTGGGTCCGGCCTTTGGTTCTCTTCCCCTTTTTCCCTCCCTTGGGACCAAAAGAGGTAGACAAACCATGAGCCACCATAGCACTAGACTGGTGCTCTATTATCACCTCCACCGAAACTAAAGCTTGCAAGAGCTCGGGCAAACAATTTGTCCGTTCATTCATCTGACAGTTCAGATGAAACTGCTCAAAGCTTCTCGGTAGAGAATGGTATGTAAAATCAACCTGAGAAGGGACATCAAAATCCGCATCAAGTACTTCCAACTTGTTAAGGTATGCCATTATCTCGAGAACGTGCTTCCTCACGGGTGTTCCTTCCACCATTTCCAACTTGACCGAGTCATGTTTGGTGAACTGATTAGTCATGGGATTCTGATGTGAAAACATCTCTTCAAGGCTTTCCATGATTTCAACAGCGGATACAATGTCCTCATGAATGCGCCTCAAATCCTCAGACAGAGATGTCAAGATGATGCACTTCATGTGTTCATTGTCACGCTTCCAATCATAAACTGTCTTTTTCCATTGCTTGACTTATCATTAGGCTTGTCGGGTATATTAACGTGAATAACCCAATTGTATTTTTGTGCAGTAAGGACAAAATTTAAATTACATTTCCAATCGATATAATTGTCTCCAGAAAGTTTGTTAACTTAAAGTATATTTAAACAGTTGATTAAAAGGTTATGACATGATGAATTGAGAATAAAATATACATTCATATCAATATCTAGAAAAATACGAAATTATCACATAATTCGATCACATCAATTATATTAAAACCTTAAAACAATATAATAATGCACCAGCCAACATCTCGAAACAATTTAAATGCGCCACGAGGGGTGGTCTATACATTTAAACACATTCAAGCGGATCACAAACTTGAAAGTTACAAATCCTTAATTCAAAATTAATAGTTGGCTCCCACTTTGACCACATAAAAATTGACAGGAACTCCGAGGGGAGTAAGTTAATATCAATTTCTTATGCCTAAGTAATAACCATAATTAAATACAGGATTATTATTTCACTTTGAGCAAGCCACTCGTGGTGAGGGTCAATACCCCCACTAGTAATAATCTACAATCATCCTTTCGGAATTTATTCATGTGAAATCTGTCCTTTTGGCCGATCCGAGGGGAAAATGTATTTAAAAAAGACTTCACAAATAAATAAATTATGGAGGCCAAATTAATACAATTTTAATGTCCGGAATAAAATTGCGTTTAAAGAAACATACTTAGTAATTTTCAAAGTAAGATTTTTCTTGGACAATTAAAATCATGCAAACACATATTAACAAATAATAATAAGTGCATAGAATAAAACATTCATCAAAACAAAATTAAACACATTGGAGCACTCAAATTCAATTGTCACGGTTTAATTTCTTCACGTCTTGATGCGAATAATTGTTCTTGTTGCTTTCCATCGTTCGTCTCGACACGCTCCCACTCGAACAACAACACTTCATAAAAATAACTTCGTTTGGGGTTCGGGACGACGTTTAAAATCACACAAAAAAATGAGAATGGAAATAAAATTTCACGGCCTGAGATACGACACGCGTCGGCCCACGGAGTGGGCCGCGCGCCTCTCGGCACGACCGCCGAGCGCCGAGCACCAAGAGGCGGCGCCTCGCGCGCGCGCTCTTGCGCCTCGGCTCATCCGTCGTGCACGGTACCGTGTGCCTCGCGCACTCTGTGCACCGGGTTTCGTCGTTCGTTCTTGTTTTTCACCCCATGCATGATTTTACGTCCATGCATGCGCCACGCATGCATGCGTCGTCCGGGTACGCCGTCTTTAATTCTTCGTTCTTCATCTCGATCAAGTTACAATTTATTTAAAAAAAATAAATACTAGATCTAGACTATTCTATAACAATGATCAAATCAAAATAAAACAACTAATCTACTCGTGGATCTTCTCATGAGAAAAATGAATTCGAACGAATCGAATTAAAAATAATTAACTCATAAAAAAAATATAAACATTAAAACCATGACAATGGGATACCTGCAAAAAAGATCTAGCAATTCCACTATCCAATTTCAATTTAATGTCTAACAATTTAAATTCCAATTTAAAGATCAGAGCTCGAAATTGTGGCTCTGATACCAGTTGTTAGGAAAATAGGGGTGCCCGGAATCTATTCGGGATGAAATTTAAATACGAATTTAAATAAAATCATTACTAGCATGAATTAATCCTAATTAATTCAAATAATAATTCCAACAACAATTTTATCATCATGCATGTTGAATTAATTCACATAAAATCTATGGCGGAATAAACTAAGAAGTTATGTGATTTACGTACCTCTCGTAGAATTGGCCTTTGAATAAAACGGGACAAACACAAACGCGCTTTATCAACCCAAAGACCTTCTCAAGTATTTCCCTTTCGCCTTACTCGATCACCGGTGGGAAGTGCTTTCAAGTAATTTAAATAACTAAGAAAAAAGAAAAATATATGTGCTCTTGATTTTTCCAAACATGGAATTATGTAACCTGGGGATGAAAAATTCATCCCCTATTTATAAAGAGGGTGGCCGAAAATTTAAGTGGATTTGGGCTTTGGAAAAAAAAAAATCTTTTCTTAGTCTCTAAGAAATCTTGAATATATCTCATATATTCTTTTCTCCATAGTAAAATATTGCACAAAAATCTCACTCACCCTTTTTATGCTTATGATTTTCGAAAACAATGAAATAAGAATCCAAGATTTGGATTTTCTTGAATATATGAGATAATCTTGTATTCCAAGAATACTTATCTTCCATAATATCTTTTCAAGAAAATCAACAAGATCTTTTCTTACTCCAAATTATCAATTTTAAAAAATTACTAGGAAAAATCAGCTTTTTATTTTCTTTTTATTTTAATCACCTTATCATTATTTGGCTACTTAATGGGCTACTTGAGGGGCCTTAAGGAGAATTAAGATTGGACCTCCTAATGGACTTCTGAATTTCAATATTGAGCCCCAAAATAATTAAGCTCATTAATATTAATTATTACCACTAATAAATTAATATTGCACTATCCATCTTAATCCATATTACGATAATATGGGCTCCCGGTTATTATTTCCCGAGTTTAAGATTATCAAGTCCATTAATTAATTAAGCTTCTGAATAGCTCTAAATTAATTAATATATTTCACCTTGGAGTAGACAACTCAACATTATTATCCGTACCGAAGAAACTAATTCTTCACTTGCAAGATTTGGTACGGTAAAACGTTTGAGCCCACCAAGGGGACTAATCACACGAGCCGTACTCGCACGCGTTTCTCTGTATTAAATCTTAGCAACTGTCGTATGATTAATATTACTGCCCAAAATACAAAGTTCGAAGTCACGATGATTCTCACCCAACATGAATCAAAGCAGTAACCATTAAGCACACACAGTCCTATTTAAGTGACAGAAATTAAGAAATCAATAACCACTGAGGTCTAATTCTTCACATCTCAAAACAGAAGAATTTATCCTCGTTGTAGGTCCTCTTCAACACATACTAAATGTGCTAGTGCATTCTCTTGGTCAAGACAAGCCAATCTGAGATATACACATCGACCTTTCACGGCGGATTGTTCAATTCTACCTAGGTCGTGAATTTGTACATTTAGTTACAAGAAAACCGTTAATGTGATCTTCCGTGATTGGGTATCACCACATTAACTACAATGTAACAAGTACCACTTATAATGAACTGGTTGAAATAAATATTCAACATTCAATCATATCTAAAACAAATGTGATAAAAGAATTATTCTCATAAACAAGTGTTTAATACATGAGTTATACAAAGTAAAAGCATACTTTCACGTATAACTCACCACGGTTCCCCAGTCGTTCACTCATCTTCGTCTTACCCTTGGCCCCTTGGGCTTGTGCACTATCAGCCTCATTAGACTGCTCATCCTAGCCTTCCCTCGTCTTTGGATACCAATTGGGTTTGGCAAGGCTCTTGTCTGGGAGGGGCCAAGTCGCTCCTGTTGTTTCTGAAATGTCTGCAACATTGCAGTGGTGCAAGCAAGTCTTCAGGATTTCGGGCCAAAACCTCCAATTCTTGAGGTATATTATTACTCACAACCGTGTTAGGAAAATTGGGGTGCCCGGATCTATTCAGGATGATATTTAGATACAAATTTAAAATTCAATTATTACTAGCATGAATTAATCCTAATTAATTCAAATAATAATTATCCAACAATAAATAATTCATGCATATGAATAAATTCACATAAAATCCTATAGCGGAAAATCTAGGACTTTACGCGATTACGTACCTCTTGAAGCGACGACCGTTGAAAAGATTGGGACAAGCAAATTAATCTTATCAACCGAAAGATCTTCTAAAGTATTTTTCTTTCGCCTTGTTCATTCGCCGGTGGGAAGCGCTTAACGAACAATTAATAATATAAAGGAAAAGGGAAAAATATGTATTGCTCTTGATTTTTCCAACTCATGGAACTTGTAAACTGGAGATGAAATAATCATCCCCTATATATAGGAGTAGGGTGGCCGAAATTTTGAGTGGAAGGTGAGAAGAAAAAAAAATCTTGATCTCCAAGAAATCTTGAATATATCACATATATTCTTTTCTCCATAATAATATATTCCACAAAATCTCACCTTCTCATCTATAGGGTAATTTTCGAAAAATATTGAGAAAGAATAACAAGTTTTGGATCTTCTTGGATTTATGAGATAATCTTGTATTTCAAGAATACATATCTTCCATAATATCTTTTCAAAAAAATCAACAAAATCTTTTCTCTCTCCAAATACATATTTTTGAAAATTTAATTGAAAAATCAGCAATAATATTTTTCTTTTACTTTAATCACCTTATTATTATTGGGCTACTTGAGGGGCTTTTAGGAGAATTAAGATTGGACCTCCAATGGGCTTCTGAATTTCAATATTGAGCCACAATATAATTCAGTCCATTAATATTAATTAATACCACTATCAAATTAATATTTCACTATCCATTTTAATCCATATTACGATAATATAAGCTCCCAGTTATTATTTTCTGTGTTTAAGATTATCTAGTCCATTAATTAATTGAGCTTCTGAATAGCTCTAAATTAATTAGTATCTTGTGCCTTGGAGTCTAGACAACTCAACATTATTATCTGTACCGAAAAAATTAATTTTCCACTTGCAAGTTTTGGTACGATAAAACTTCTGAGCGCACCAAGGGGAGAAATCACACTAGCCGTACTCGCACACATTTCTTTGTATTAAATCTTAACAACTGTCGTATGATTATTATTATTTCCCAAAACACAAGGTATCGAAGTCACGATGATTCTCATCCAACATGTATCAAAATAATAAGTATTAACCACACATGGTCCTATTTAAGTGACAGAGATTAAGAAATCAATAACCACTGAGGTCTAATTCATCTCCGTTCAGAACAGAAGAATTTATCCTCGTTATAGGTCCTCTTCAACACATACAAAATGTGCCAGTGCAATCTCTTGGTCAAGACAAGCCAATCTGAGAACTACACCTCGACCTTTCATGGTGGATTGTTCAATTCCACCTAGGTCATGAATTTGTACATTTAGTTACAAGGAACTGTTAATGTGATCTTCCGTGATCTGGTATCACCACATTAACTACAATGTAACACATACTATATATATTTAACGATATGCAATAAACATTTAATATTCATTCATATTTAAAGCAATAATGATAAAAGATTTATTCTCATAAATAAGTGTTTAATACATAGGTTATACAAAGTAAAATCATATTTTCATGTATAACCCCACCAACCCGATGGCTTATTCTTGTTCGCCGGTTGTGGGTCTTATGCTCGCCGACCAGCTGACGAAGCTCTAGTTTGCGGGGTTCTTGCAGGATGGTGGAAGAGCCGTGTCTCTCTTGATTGAGACATCTTGGTTCCAAGTTTGTTTGAATCTTCAAATATTTAAATCTTCAAATGAAGAACACCAATAACACCAATAGCACTTTTACTAAAGTTTTTTAATAGAAGCTCAAGAACACCTTTGAATCTTCAAGTTTTATCTTGAATTTATTGAAGATTTCTTATCAACCGATGGTTTGAACCCTTCTAGTTCCAACTTGTTGATGATCAAATTCTAATCACATGGATTAGTGGTTGTTTTAAGTTAATTGAGTGGATCATCAAATAATTACGTGTGATTGATTATCACCGTAAATGATAAATACGAAAGATCGGGGTTAGAACGAGGGAATACATATATTGATTGCGTATTCTTTGCATTTGTGTATGAGTGTGTGCAAGTTTATTTGGAGTGTATTTAAGAATTTTGACTTAGTTTAATTTATTTAATTTATGGTTTTCATACACACCACTAAGTAGGAGGTGGCAAAACCTCTCCTCTCCCATGTGTGCATACTTGACACATGGGTGAGTTGACCATTTGACCTTATCTAGACTAAATTCTATCATCTAAACATGTTTAGCTCGTAATTATAAGCTGCTCGTTACATTTAGGCTTCTCATTGTTGGGCTTTAGCTTTGCTTCCTTTTCAGCTGGTCGATTCTCTTGGAGCTTTTATCCACGTTGTTCACCCAACTCTCATTGGTTTCCGGGCAAAGTTCAGCTTCTTTTTCATAAGTTGCTCACCCAGTGGTCGTAGGTCATTCCTTGGTGACTGTGTGACTAGTGCTTGTCGTCAAGATGAAGTTGTTCGTCGCCGAATGATAAATGATCAATTTATCTCTTAACCCTCGGATTATCAACTGTAATGTTGCTTGGCATAATTAGGATCTTGCTCGCCTATCATCAAGGCCCACGAAAAGTCAAAATTAATTTCAAATTGGAATCAAATTCCAATTGCATAGTACGCACTTGCATGCATGGGCAGATCTACTGCAGGCCCGCACTAGGCTCCAGCCCAGTCCTGATCCATAACGGCCCATTATATATGTGTATGATGTATATTGTATATTATTAGTATTAGCCCAACCCAAAATTATCGCTTACTTTTTAATTTTAATTATACAAATAATGATCTATTTTTTCCCTTTTTTTTTACTAGAAAAAACACTTTTAACTTGTAGAATTGAGGCAGTAAAGTATTGAAATTGCATATAGCCTCTAGTGCCCCTACCCTTTTTTCTTTTATCTTTTACCCACAAAAATTAAAATACTGAAATTTAAAAGATGAAAAACTCTGTCCACTATTTTATGATTTTTGAATGTATATCTTAAAAATCCCTCATCCCAATATTACATGCTAGTATAATGTTTCCAACTTATGCCTATGTCTAATATTTTTTTTTGTTCATATTATCTTGTATTTAAGTAGGTTTATAATTAATGCACAACAATACTCCCTCCCTTTTTTAATAAATGTCTTTTTGGAATAAAACAACAAATTAAGGTTATAAAATTTTGCCAATATTACCCTTAAAATCCTTAAATCATAAAAAAAATGAAAATATTTGTGAAAAATAGAAAGTAAGTAGAAGATTATTAAGGGTAAAACTGGAATATTTGATTAAAAAATCATCAAAATGACATTTATTAAAAAGAGAGTGTAAAAGCTAAAGTGACATTTAATAAAAAGGGAGTGAGAATATTTTTCTAGAATGATTCTTGTGTACACTCAAATGCATAACATGCACTTGGATTTTGAGTCCAATTTCAAATTAATTTTGACTATTCAAAACCCAATTTACTAAATGAGTTTTGAAAAATAAAAAATTGATTTGAAATTGAACTCAAACATGATATACACTTGGGTGCATACAAGAATTTGTGATTTTTCTAATTGTTTGCATAGCGTATACAAGAATATGTGATTTTTTTAATTGTTTGCATATGATTTTAGATCTAAGTAGGTTCATAATTAATGCTCAAAAAAATTAACGTTGATGAGTTAAAATTGAACATTTAATTGTTTATGCAATACTATTTACTTTTTTAAATTATTTTTTGTTAATGTTGTTGGTAGTGAAGTATTCACTATTTACTTTGAAAGAACATGAATTTGTCCTTTCTTTTCATTAACTAACACTTTATGATCAAATATTGCTTTAGATGTTTTGATATGTAGGTTGAAGATCTAGAAGGATCTACAAGAATCTGAAAGGCTCAATGTTACAGTGAAGGTTGCAACATTGGTTGCAACATAAAGCGGTTACGGGTTCCAGAAGGTTCTACAAAGACCTAAAAGGACCTACACGATCCAGGCTTTTCCAGAGGACTTAGAAAGATCTAGATCAGGCGGTTACAGTTAAAATAATCAGAATAAAAATAAGATCATGGACGGTTGAATAAAATATCATGGAGGATGTTACATGAGAAGTTATTTTTGGATGAAGATTTCCATCTATAAATAGAGGCTAAAATCTTCAATGCCAGAGTGTGGAATAATCGAGTACACCTACTCTAGTGTTGATCCTGAGTTCAAAGGTGATAGGACAATTATTTCAACTTTTATATTATGCCTAGAAGTTTTGTACATCTCGCATAACTTGAGATCAATCATATATCTTTAGATAGAAAGATCATCGATATAGTGAGAGATCAACTTTGACAGTGTATATTTTATACACTTAGCCAATTTAGATTTGATAGGTGATATCGAGTCTTATTTCCGTTATGAACGATTTTACTCTTCACATAACTTTTGTATCACTAAACTTATTATAGTGAACATTTTGTCGTAAAGCTAGCACAAGCTATTTTATATAGTTTGTGTTAAAAAGTTATTACATCTTGCAATCGTGTGTTTTAGTCTTCCGTTGTTCTAAATTTATTCTCTGTTTTCCAGATTGTTGTAGTCAGTGTTTTAACATTCATTACAACATCTACACTTAATACACACGACACACCTTCAATCGGTGTCAGAGCAATCTGATATCATACATTTGGACCTAAAATTGGTACCAGGGCTATAAACTTGACGTGCTAAGTTTAGATCCTGTATTTTAGTGTGTCATAATTGTAATGGAATATCCACTTACTCTATCTAGCAGGCCTCCCGTTCTTGACGGAATGAATTATACCTATTGGAAACCAAAGATGCGAATGTACATCAAGACTATTGACGTACGTGCATGCAAGAGTATATTGGATGGATGGACACCCCCAAGGATTCAAGCAGATGAAGGAGAGGTGAAAGTCAAATGTGAATTGGATTGGATATTAGAAGAAATCACAATTGCAATTTATAATTCCAAAGCATTAAATGCAATATTTATACCAGTTGATGGGACCATGTTTAAAATCATTTCTAACTGGTGTATCTGCAAAAGATGCTTGGGATAGACTTGAAAAGTTTTGTGTAGGATCTGAGAATTTTCGAAGAGCCAAGATTCGAATGCTTGACACCAAGTTCAAAAATCTGAAGATGGAGGAAGATGAAACTATTTCATCTTATAATCAAAGAATCAGTGAAATTGCAAATGAATCTCATTTACTTGGTGAGTCAATTTCCAATTCCAGGTTAGTACACAAAATTTTGCATTCAGTTTCTAAACGTTTTGATGATAAGATTCATGTTTTAAAAGAGACTACAAATATAGATCTTATAAGTCAGAATGAACTCATGGGTATTTTGAAAACATATGAGATGAACATTGCTCAAAAGGCTGATGTTTCAGATCTCAATAAAATTTCTAAAGTTTTTATAAATTTTGATCAGACTAAAGATATTGCATCAAATGTTATACCATATGATACAACATATCCAGAAAAATCAGAATTTGTAGTAAGTACTCACGTACCAGATATAATTTCATCTTCAGAATCTTGAAAAATCATCCATTAAATCAGATTATCGGTAAAATTACATCTGGAGTTCAAACTAGAAACAGAATTAGAGTAGACCTAAAAAAATGTTCCATGACTATGAACTTGAAAGTGATTTTCATAATATTTTTTGTGATAATATAAATGCTATTAATATCTCAAAAATTATGTACAACACTCTCTTTCTAAGCATATAAGTATTAAACATCATTTCATGAGAGACCTTGTGGAGAAAAACATTTTGAAGTTAAGAGTATCAGTCTACTTAAAAACAAATTGCAGATATTTTTAATGCCCTTGATAATAAGAGACGTACTTTTGTGAGGAAATCTCTTGATTTTTGTATTGTCTGAATGAAACACTGCAGATGTTGCTAATAATGTGGTCTCATTTGTAACATCATAGGATTTTTCTCATAAAATTTGTAAATTCCTTCTTTTTCTTTGTTAGTTTAATTCCTTCCTAAAAATAATTTTGAACTAAGACTATGTAATACTGGACACACTTCTTGAATGCATGAAAAATACAATTTTAGATGTTCTTATCACTGAGTAACTATGGGGCACGGAGTTCATTACTACGATTCACTGTTTTCAAAAGGTGACTGGAAATACATCAATTTATTCACAAATCCACTGAGTAACTATGGGACACGGAGCTGAAAACTACGATGTACTATTTTGAAAAGACGGATCGATGTGAAGATGCGTGTAAGAAAGCTGATTTGTAACATAAAGTATGTTCAAGTGTGTGTGCCGACATTAATAACACCATCTACTTGGTTCAATTTTGATTTTCTCTAAGTCGAATTTTTCTAGCTGAGAAAGGGTTTTTATTTATATATTTTATTTTTTGAAACCTATGTTGTAGTTATTTAATTTCAACAATATATTGTGTTTATTTTTAAATTTAACGGGCAGTTATTTAATTTCTGCAAAACACACGATCATGGAGTGATAGTGGATGTGATGTTTTTCATCTTATATTCACGATCACATCACATATCCTGATTATATATTTTTATGGACTGGATACAATAACGACCTCTTGTTATTCTTTTTTTAAGGTGGTCGAGTGTTGTGTTGTTAAAATACTGAAAACTTAGTTTTGAGAGTGAGTACATTACTTATTTGAGATAAATTGGTTACTTATATTATTGTTTTATTTAGTAAAATTCTTGTTTTTCATTTTCTTTGTTTGACTAACATTTTTTATTTTTCTTGTGTTTTTTTCATACTTTTATCTGTTTGACTAACTGTTAATCAAGTCATTTTACTGTATAGGATGGCTAGATTACTATTTTGCAGGTTACAATTTCTGATCTTGAGACTCAAAAGGCATTCTAGGAGTTTCCACTTTCTGCTCCAACAAGGGGAGTACTAGGTGCTGGGTTTCCTCCTTCATTCTAATGGAGTTCAAGTTTGTTGTGATTCTCCATGTGATGCACCTGTGCCTGAAGTGAATGATCTAGATCCAGAAGTTTATGCTGTTAATGTTGCAGATGATGTTGTTGTTGATGTTGCAGCCTTGTCTGTTGAGCGTGTTGCTCTTTTGGTAGGGGGAGTTTTTGTGATCATGACTTGAGGGGGAGTTGCGTATATCTTTCATGAGAATGATCGTGTTTACTATTTACTGTTTGCTAAAGTTAGAGTTTGATAGAGACTGGAGGAAGCACAACTTATGGGGGAGCTTAGTGCAAGATACTTGTTGCTACAACTGTATAGTTTATACAGTGATATCAAGTTCCTTATTGTGTAACTCTAAGTACTCTTGTTTTTATATTCAGTTTATCATTAGCTCTGATAGTTAGTAGCTCTGATAGTTAGTTTTATTTTCTGAAAACAATATTATATTAGAGTGATAGGATGTTTATAAGTTATTTCTATTTTAAGTTGTAATTTGACTAAACACTATGTTACTCATTTTTTTTAAATGAGCATATATGATAATGTTCATTTTGTTTAAGTGAGCAAATGATTTTTCATTTTTTTTATTAATTAGATTATTGTTATTCATCTTTTTTTTTTGGTTGTTTTGCTACACGAGTGTGAAAAGCTAAGTTTACAATATGATGTGAACCTCTATTGTACATACATCACTGACTTATATATTAAAAAATATATACATCGGGTATGCTGTAGCAGAAAGGTCAAATTGGGGGAGATTATTAATGTTGTTGATAGTGAAGTATTCACTATTTACTTTGAAACAACATGAATTTGCCCTTTCTTTTCATTAACTAACACTTTATTATCAAATGTTGCTTTAGATGTTTTAACATGCAGGTTGAAGATCTAGAAGGATCTACAAGAATCTGGAAGACTCAATGTTATAGTGAAGATTGTAAAATTGGTTGCAATATAATGCGGTTACGGGTTCCAAAATGTTCTACAAAGACCTACAAGGACCTACACGATCCAGGCTTTTCCAGAGGACTTTCTTATCTAGATCAGGCAGTTGCAGTCAAAATAATTAGAATAAAGATAAGATCATGGATGGTTGAATAAAAGATTATGGAGGAAGTTACATGAGAAGTTATTTTAGGATGAAGATTTTCATCTATAAATAGAGGCCAAAATCTTCAATGCCAGAGTGTGAAATAATCGAGTACACCTACCCTAGTATCGATCCTGAGTTCAAAGGTGATAGAGAAATTATTTTAACTTTTATGTTATGCCTAGAAGTTTAGTACATCTCCTATAACTTGCGATCAATCATATATCTTTAGATAGAGAGATCATCGATATAGTGAGAGATCAACTTTGACGGTACATAGTTTATACACTTAGCCAATTTAAATTTGATAGGTGAAATCGAGTCTTTTTTTCGTTGTGAACAATTTTACTCTTCACATAACTTTTGTATCACTAATCTTATTATAGTGAATATTTCACCGTAAGGCTAGAACAAGTTATTTTATATAGTTTGTGTTAAAAAGTTATTCCATCTTGCAATCGTGTGTTTTAGTCTTCCGCTATTCTAAATTTATACTCTATTTTCCAGATTGTTGTAGTCAGTGTTTTAACATTCATTACAACATCTACACTTAACACACACTGGCACACCTTCAATTGGTATCAGAGCAATCTGATATCATACCCATTGAGACTTACAATTTTATTTAAATAGGTAATTATTTTAATTGAGAACTAAACATGAAAATCTCTCATCCCAACAGTATATTGGATGTCCTAAAATTTCATTTATTAGGTTAATTAAATTGTTGATTTCTAGAAAATGTATTTAAACAAGTTAAAATTATAGACTTGTGCAAAAATGATTGGAGGTTTATCCTGAAAATGTTCGATCAGTGTGACCTTAGATTTTAAATTCACCAATAATAAAATTTTGCAAATTTGCAAGGAATTTTATCATAAAGATTCCATAGATCAAACATAATATGATAATAAATCAAAAGTTTCAAGTTTTTACACTTGTTGAGTTGAGTCAACTGCTTAACAGGACAAGAATGAGTTACTTGGAAATTGTGTGATATTTATTACAGAGATAAGTTTTTGTTGGGACATTGTCAGTTTTAATTAAGATCCCAAAACCCCTGAAAAGATGATTTGCCTTAGTTTGTCTTTGTCAGGCTAGTCTTGGTTAGGTCCTGTACTTAGTCATTTTACACTTCACAGATACTCAGTAAGAGGAGCACTTACTGATGACAATCAAGACAAGAGCCAGAAGATGGAGAATACCATCCCGAACTCATGGCAGTCTTCTAAGCTGGCTGAGTGAGCATCAGTGATGAAGAGTATGACCCTGAGGTCATTACTAACTCAGTCCTGAAGGGAACAGGATGATATTGAGTTTATGGGAAGACTTGGAGTAGAGCCAAGCAATGCAAAAGGAATGTCAGCATCAGGACAAGACCGTTGTGCTCGAGACAAAAAGAACTTAATAATACAAGCCTGAAGCCTAGGAATAAGTTCTGACATTCTCACCAACCTGATGACGTGGACCAATCCGGGAAGGACACGCATGTACGGAACCTGACACAAGACTGACTTCAGACTGCATATTCAATGGGCAAGCATTTAATGTGCATTTAATGCAACTACCTAATTCCATGCAAGGACGGCTGCTGCATGAAGATATGTCCGTTTGAGCCACTCTACATAGATGACAAGAAGACTATCTCTCCAACGGATAGTTTTTCAAATCACCTATAAATACAGAAGGCCTTGAACCCATTCAAGGTTACGAAAAATTTCCAAGCCAGAAATTACTCAAACTCTCAAGCACTCAAAACATTCAGTTTCTTAGAAGAAACACTCAAAACCATCTAAATTTCCCAAGTGTTTCTTGACTACTGAGAGTTATTCTGTATTCCAAGAGCGAACTAACATTATCTTAAGCTTAGAGAGATTATCCAATCCTTAGCATAACTTTGCCTTGTAAGGATAGTCCCAACTTAGTTGGAATCCAAACTGAAACCAAAACCCTAAGTTAGGTTTGTTGGTAGTAAGTTGTTAGTGAGTTAGTAAGGAGTTTGTATAGGTCAGTGAGGCAGGTGATCTTGGTGCACCTTGGCACGTTAAAAACAAGAATCCCTTGAGTGGATTTCCTGTTAAATCAGGCTGTGGACGTAGGAGCTTGAGTCTCTGAACCACGTTAAACTCCCTGTGTTCTTACTACTTTGATATTGTGCCTACTTGCTATATTACTTGTTCATTCACAAGCATTTGGTTTTATCAGGCTCGAATCAATCAACCTGATCCTAAAAAAGAATACTGCCCTACTAATCACTGTTTCAGAATTGAGTAATCAAGTTTTCACAAAGCAGACTAAACAAGACTTTAAACTATCGGGGCTCACGCATTTCCGCACTGAACTCGAATTGACAGTCAGTCAACTGACCCGCATTAAGTGTAGTCAGTGGGGAGATTATCAGCTCTGAGTTCTTTATCACTCTGAGTAAAGGGGACTCATCAAGGTTTTAAGTTGAAAATTGGTATACGTGTATTCCCCCCATACACGTATTCATCAGTCTTGTACCGGGACCAATAAGTGGTATTAGAGCAGTGGTTCAAAAGACCACTGACTTTGAATACTAATAGTTTCAGAGGAGAAACTGTTGGTGGTCACTGAACAGATCTGAGTTTGCTTTTCATAAAACTTGCATCATCATGACTTCGAGGAGACTTGAAGCTTCCTTACCTGAATTCTCTGTATCTAACTTTGTCTATTGTAAGTTCAGATTAGAAGCGCATCTTGATGCCATCCATAACCAAATGCCGCGTGTTCTCAGGGAAGGACCGATCAAGATCACCATCCCTAATGTCAGAGGGAGGGGATATGACGATCTTGAGATTGGCGTACCTATTCCTAAGGAAAGGAAGGATATGGCCATGATGAGATCAAGATGATGGGACTGGACAATGTGGCCAGAAATATCATCTTGCATACGGTGCCTTTCGAGGAGTCAGCGAGGCTGATGAATTTAAAGACAGCAAATGAGGTTTGGGATGAGCTGACCAGGATGTGCGAGGGGTCAGAAAAGATAAAGGAGAACAAGAGAAACATTGCCATTCAGAAGTTCGAAGCGTTTGAGATGCTGCCTGATGAGACTATTGATCAGATGGAGTCAAGATTCATCAAGTTGATGAATGAGCTGGTAATGCTGGACAAAGATGTCCCAAAGAGAGATGTTGCTTCAAAGATCCTGAATGCCCTTCCTGAGAGATGGGACAACAGTGTAATTATGCTTAAGAACACTAAGGATATGAGTAACATAACTTCTGCTTTATTTTTTCAGAGCTCAAAGCCTTGGAATTTGATCTTAACAAGAGAAAGAAGAAAGTTCAGCCAGAAGAGGAAGAGAAGGAGAAAACTCCTGAGAAAAGTGTGGTGTTCAAGGCCAGGTCTGAACCTGTTGAGTCTTCATCAAAGTCACTGATGGAGATGAGCAAGGAAGAGCTTGCTGAGGAGTACAGCCTGATGGCCAGACGCTTTGAAAAGCAAAATTCCAGGTTTGATCGTTATAAGAAATTTTATCAGGACTCACGTGACAGGAAACCTGAAGGAACCCACTAAAGCTCGAGGAGATACGAGGAAAGGAGAAACACTGACCAGAGGAGAGATCGTGGCGATGAAAAAAGATATTCAGATCCAAAGCCTGATCGTAGGGATGAACAAAGACATGCTCATGATGATAAGCACTCAGGGAAGACTGAAAGCTCATCAAGACAGAGGGAACCTGACTCAAGGAGGAATCCTGAACCAAGGAGAGAAAGAGGAGATGAGCAACCAATATGTTACAACTGTAACAAAAGTGGGCACTATCAGTATGATTGTCCGAAGCTGAGTGCAAGGGAAAGAGAGGACAAGAGGGCCAAGAGAGACCAGAGACTTGCTGACCGGAGAGCCATGCTCGCTGAGGATGCAACTGATTCGGATGGTCCTGAGGAGAGGTCGCCTGAACTCTTTTCTGATGATGAGTACGATGATGTTTGCCTGATGGCAAGGGAGGAACCTGAGGTAACATCTAACTCTGTGTGTGGTTCCTACACTGGTCAAAATCCTGAGCTTAGCTCAGAGTCAGTCAGAGAAATGAACCTTCAGATCTGCCTGGATCAATTGATGGTTGATTTCTCCAGATTGCGGGAAACTAATGTCTTCTTGGTAGAGGAGAACAAGAAATTGAGTACTGAGGTCCAGAACCTGAATGATCAGCTCACTCAGTCTGATCTTAAAGAACCAAATCAGATTGTGAGACTAACTCAGGAGACTGATTTAATCAATGCTGAGCGTCTCCCAAGAGAGAAGATTCTGAATGAATTTGCTAAGGAAGAGTTAGTCAGGAAGGAAGAACTGAAAGCACTCAAAAGTAAGTTTGATGACCTCTTTGCCAGACATGAAATTCTGAAAAAGAGTGAGGACTCACTCAAGCAAAAAGTTGCAGCAATGAATAAATCTTCAGTGGCTAGAGAGGAAATAAATAGCAGCCATATGCTTGGGAACGAGAAAAAGGGACTTGGATATGTTCCTAAGAAATCCTCACAAGGTCAGTCTCATGTTGCTTCAGGGAGCAACACTGAGAGGGTATTTGTTCAGGCAGGCCAGAGTGCACCTAAGGTTGTACTTCAGGCCCGTCAAACTGATAAGGGCAATGAAACTGTTGACTCAGTCAGGGTTGCCCCCAAGGTTGCTAAGCCAAAACCCAAGGGAAAGGCGAAGCATCCAAAGGAGGTCCCTGAGAGCTCAGGCCAGAGAAAGCCTCAGCGAAAGCAGAGGAAGACTCAGGCCAAGAGCCCTCAGACTGGTCAGCGAGGGTACCATCATGCTTGGCAATACCAACAGGGAAGGCCAAACATGATGACACCCCCATGGTTTTGGCATCCTGAGGCCTTTAACTGTTTTCCATTCCCTCACTTGCCTAGGGGGAATAGAACACAGGGTCCTTATCAAGAACAAGGCCCAAGACCTGCTGCACCCAGACCTAGGAAGAACAGAAAGCCAGCCCAAAAGGCACCCACTCAGGCTCCTGTGAAGCCTAATTCTAGCACTCATACACCATCTTCCTCTAAGGCAAAGAAGAAGAAAGTTGTGTATGTTGATGTGTCAGGGAGATAGATTTACCACTCTGAGGCAATCAGGGTAGTTAAGCAAGTTTGGATCCCGAAGGGTACAACTGACACAATAGAACACAACACCCAATGGGTACCTAAAGCCTGAATTGCTTGCAGGCAGCTGTGGATCACAACAAGAGGAGAGGAGACTCAAATAAAGTTTTTTGGTATCTAGACAGTGGAGGCTCAAGGCATATTACTGGAATGAAGAGTCTTCTCTAAGAGTTTCAAGCTAAAGATGGTCCATAGGTAACTTTTGGTGATAACTCAAAAGGTGTTACTAAAGGTTTTGGTGTCTTGATAATAGGTACAGTCAGAGTGGAGAATGTGTCCTTTGTGGAAGGACTGAAGCATAACCTATTGTCAGTAAGTCAGTTCTGTGACAAGGGGTTCAGTGTATCAGGAAAGGTAATGTTTATCTCGCTGATTAGAGAAGCACTATTCCTAATACTTATTTTGTTGCTAAAAGCTCTCTAGAGCTCAGTTGGTTATGGCATAAACGATTAAGCCACCTGAACTTCAAGATTCTTAACAAAATTTCTAGACAATCACTTGTTGAAGGTCTACCTAATGAAGTTTTTAGCAAAGATCATGTGTGCAAAGCTTGTCAGGAAGGAAAGCAGGTCAGAGCCTCATTCAAAGAGAAAGCTTCTCATTCCACTGACAGGATTCTTCAGCTCTTGCACATGGATTTATTTGGTCCCATAACACTTGTGAGTATGAATGGTAGGAAATACACCCTTGTGGTTATTGATGATTATTCTAGATATACTTGGGTTATTTTCCTGTTAAATAAGAAGAAAACACAGGTGAAGCTTCCAGAGTTGCTCAAGAGACTCAGCAATGAGAAGAATCAGTCCATTACTAAGATCAGATCTGACAAGGGCACTGAATTTATAAATTCATATATTACTGACTTTTGTAATGAACTTGGTATAGCTCATGAGACTTTTGCAGCTAGAACCCCACAACAGAATGGTGTCGCTAAAAGGAGGCACATGACACTGAAGGAAGCTGCCAGGACCATTCTGGCTGAGTCAGGATTGCCCAAGAAGTTCTGGGCTGAGGCAATCAACACTGCATGCTACACTCAGAACAGATCCATGCTGAACAGACAACATGCACAGACCCCATATGAGACATGGAATAAGAGGAAGCCCCGTATCTCTTACTTTTATATATTTGGTTGTAAGTGCTTCATCCTCAACAATGGGAAGTCCCAATTGAAAGTCAGTAAAGCATTCAGGGTTTACAATTGTAGGACCCTAGTTGTGGAAGAATCACCACATGTTGTGTTTGATGAATCTGCTAATGAGTCTAGGGTAAAAGTGTTGAATCCTGACACTAAGGAGGTCACAAGGAGAGTGACAAGGCTAAGATTAAAGAATCAACCTAATCCAAAGGTCAAAACTGTGCTAATTCCTAGATGGGATGATCACGATGATCAGGATGATGAACCAAGTGTCACTCCTAAGCCGACCACATCAGGGATAGTTGAGCCTCAGACTGAGGGACAGGCTCAACCTGAGGTAAGCACCATCTATGAAGATGCGGTCGCAGTTGAGACGGTTCCTGAGTCACCTCATCAAGGGGGAATCATTGTCCCTGACATTGAGCTTGTCAATCCCTTTGGTATAGACTCGGGTTCATCCCCTTCTGTTCAATTTCCTGAATTCTATGAGCCTGTAGACACTAACATTGCAGGTACTTCAGGAACAACTCCAGGCAAGAGAACATGGCTAGAGGATCATCCTATTGATCAAGTCATTGGTGATCCAACTGAGGGAGTCAGGACCAGACGGTTTTATGGTGAGAGTGCATTGTTCTGTTGCTTTCTCTCTGAGCAAAAGCCTCAGAACATTGAAGAAGCTCTCACTGACTCGAACTGGATCATAACCATGCAAGAGGAGTTGAATCAGTTCACAAGGAATCAGGTTTGTGAACTGGTAGATAGACCTATGCACCAAGGTGTTATTGGTACCAAGTGGGTCTTTAAGAACAAGAAGGATTAGAATGGTGTTGTGGTAAGGAACAAGGCTAAAATGGTGGCAAAGGGATATTGTCAGTCTGAAGGAATAGACTATGATGAGACTTTTGCTCCAGTGGTTAGGTTGGAAGCTATCAGGTTGTTCCTTGCATATGCAATATATACGAAGTTTAAGGTGTATCAAATGGATGTCAAGAGTGTCTTTCTGAATGGTGTACTCAATGAAGAGGTTTATGTTGAACAACCTCCTGGGTTTGAGGTTGGAGATAGAGTATACCATTTGAAGAAAGCACTCTATGGACTTAAGCAAGCACCAAGAGCTTGGTATGATACCCTCTCTCAATTCCTAACAGACTATGGATTCAAGAAGGGAACTGTGGATAGGACACTGTTCAGGATCACTGAAGGTGATGACATTCTCTTGGTTCAGATTTATGTGGATGATATAATATTTGGATCACCAAATCATCAGCTCTGTGAGAAATTCTCTAAGTTGATGACTGGTAAATTTGAGATGTCAATGATGGGAGAGATGAACTTCTTTTTAGGATTTCAGGTCAAGCAGACTGATCAAGGTATCTTCATTAATCAGGCCAAGTATACAAGAGACTTGATTCATAAGTTTGGTGTTCAGAACAGCAATCCAGCCAGGATCCCTATGAACACAAATTGGAAGATGGATCCTGACACTGAAGGGACTTCAGTAAATCAGACTGAGTATCGAGGGCTGATATGTTCTTTGTTGTACCTGGCTTCAAGTAGGCCTGACATTACGTTTGCAGTTGGTGTGTGTGCTAGGTATCAGTCTGATCCTAAGAGAAGTCATTTGGAGGCTGCTAAGAGGATACTTAAGTATTTGAAAAGAACAGTTAATATGGGACTATGGTATCCTTCAGATGACAACTTAGAACTGACAGGTTATTCAGATGCAGATTATGGAGGTTGTAGGATTGATAGGAAATCAACCTCAGGGACATGTCAGTTTTTGGGTAGTAAGTTGATCTCGTGGTTCAGTAAGAAGCAGAATTCAGTTGCAACATCCACAATTGAGGCTGAGTATATGGCTGCAGGTAGTTGTTGTGCTCCGATTTTATGGTTGAGGCAACAGTTGAGGGACTACCAAGTATCCAATCTATTGTGACAACAATAGTGCTATAGTAATTACTCAGAACCCAGTGCTTCACACAAGGTACAAGCATGTGGATATTAGGCATCACTTCATTCGAGATCATGTGGAGAAGAAGGACATTAGGATGGAGAAAATTCACACTGACAGGCAGAGAGCTGACATCTTGACTAAGCCTTTGGCTGAAGCAAGGTTTATGGAACTGTCAGTGGAGTTAGGACTCTTAGATCCGGGAGAGCAGTCAGTATAGGGTTTAGGGGGAACTCAGGCAGACTCGACTCAGCGAGGTATCAGGGTGCTACAATGTCTCCCTGATAGGTATGAGTTCTATCCTGACTACTGTGAATTTCAAGCGTCTCTCTGAGTCCTTCGTCCTGAAAATGTTTATTAAATGCATTCCGTTTGCATTAAAAGCGCGCCTTTTCATATTTAAACCCATGCGCAGCGGAGCATTTAATGCTTCAATTACTTTTTTTCATATACGTGTCCGTTTTATACGGAATATGACTGACTTGGGTAATTGATTGATATTGAGATTAATCCAGGCCCTTCACTTCGAAACCTTTCAAATTCAGGAATTAATCTCAACCCCACGTATGAGTAACTGACTTAGTCAAATCAATCAAGAATGCCATTTGAGGTTTTTACGCAAACACAAAGCACTTCTGCACACTGAGTATTCTCGTGCTCATACACTCACAGCTTTTCGAAAATCTCTTTCAAAATCAATGGCATTCCTAAAATCCAACTGGACAACAGATAAGTTTGAGGATGTTGTCAACAACAGACTGGTACACATGGAGCAAGTCATCTCCATGGAAGGTATCTGTCTCAATGTTGAGGAGATCAAACCAGTTTTTAACTGGATCTCCAAAGCTGGGTTGGAAACATATTTCACCTTACGCCCTATCTCTGTGCTTCCGAAAGCAGTCGTGGAAGCCTACTTCAACCTATTTGTGAGAAAGGGGGAACTCTTTACCAGGGTAACTGTTCTGAAGCTGACGGGAGAGAAGGACGACGACGGCGAGCCCTTTTACAATATGGAGGAAGTGGAGATTGACTTGAGGAGGGCGGTCAAGGAGAACTATAGGTTGTCATCCTCAGGCATCAACCCCAGGGTCTACAAGGAGAATTCTGAAGGAGAATTCCTGGGTAAATAGACCAAGACGGGCTCATCTGAGTTCAGAGCTTGTCAGAACAAGAGCACCCTGAAGTCTGAGTACAGGGCTCTTATGGACTTAGTGTCCAATGTGGTAATGGGGTCCACAGGCTCACATAAGCAGCTGAGCCTACCCAAGCTGAGGATCATGGGAGCCATTGTTGATGGCGTGGAAGCACACTGGGAACAGTTCTTCCTTGATCAGATCAGTCAGGCATGGTTGGACAAATTGAAGAGGGATGATGGCAAGAACCACATCTCCGTTGGTGCAATTCTTCCTTTTGGGACGAGGATGTCCATCCTGATTGCTCATGCCTGCCATGGGTACACCTTCGACATGGATGACAGCCTTTCCTCTAAGAAGGTTATGTTTACTTCTCTAAGTGACACTTACTCAATGCTAGGGCTGACTGATCCCAATGCTAAGGCAAAGGGTCAGGCTAAAAAGCCAGCTGGGAAGGCCAAGAAGGTGGCAACCAGCCTCATTGAAAAGGTGGATGAGCTCTTTGAAAGGAGCAAGGAGGTTGAGGGGGAGGTTGCTGCTGAGAGAGAGGAGGCTCAGCCTGCAGTGGAGGAAGCTGAGAAAAAGAAGAAGGTAAGGGTGGTGCTGTCAGGGAAGAGCACCAAGCAAGGGACTGAGTCAGATCCCAAGTGAGCCGAATCTAGGGAACTAACGATGACATCAGGAAGGAGAAAGATCAGGGGGCGAGGCCGCTGAAACGTCTAAGGAAGGGACCTAAAAAATCTCCAGCAAAGGGCCTGCCTGAGATCAGTGAGAGGGAGGAGTCCAGCTCTCCTAGAGCCTCTGACTTGGAGGTAGTTAGAACCACGATCGAGACGGCTAAGATTTTGTAGCCTGAGATCGAACCCATCCAATCACCAAATCACCTTGAACCCATTCCCAACCCTGACCCAACACCCCAACCAACCCAAACACCCTCAGAGCCAAACATCCCAACTGAGTCAGTGCCAACAATCTCACCTATACATGAGCCTGACCAGTCTTCAGAGCCAAACCTTCCCAATCCCGTAGATTTCCCTTCATACCCCAACCCCAAAGATTTCCCCAAATCCTTGCCAACTGTAGAGGATGATTTCCTTGAGATGCAGGAGGAGGAGGAGTTGGATGAGAACCTGGTGGGTAACATCCTGGAGAATACTCTCAGGGGGAATACCACGGAGTGGGAAGCTAAGTGCTGGCCCGGGCTGAACAGATACAAGGAGCTGCTAGCAAATGTTGTTGAACTGAAAGTGTGGCTGGAATTCAAACAATTCAATATGCAAGAACAACATATGCTGGTTGATGCTCATGGCTGGGAGCACTGGGAGTCAGAGGAGGTGAGGTTGTGTACATATTTTGGCCTCACTAGTTGGCTTCAACTCCTTAACTTCGAAAATCTGAAGCAACTGGTGGCCGAGATGATGTCCAAGATGGTGGCTGACATCCATTCAGATGGGGAGGAGAAGGATGATGATGATGAGGATGCTCAAGATGGAGCTGTGGAGAAGGTTGTGGAGGAGACAGCGAGAGAGGTGGATCTTATGATCCCTGAGTCTCAGACTCAGGGGGAAGGTGCTAAAGACGTTGGTGCCAAGGGTGGACCAACGGCTGAGGATGTTGTGAACATCTCAGCTGCCAATGAGACATCTGTCGATGAAGGGATTCCCTGCCCTGAGACAAAGGAGGATGATGTTGAGGCGTCAAAGGAGACTCCTAGTTCTGAGGGACTTGTTCCTAAAGTTCAAGATAGCTTAGCTGAGCCTGAGCGGGCGGCTATGACTTCTTCTCAACTGCCTTCAGTGCACCCTGAAGAGGGGACTGAGGGTGCAGGGGCTGCCAAGGGAAAGCAGCCGACCACTGACGATGCCGATGAAGACGACGATGTGCTTATAACATGGGTCGGACGCACTGAATTCACTAGTATAGTCGAAGTGAAGAAAGAAAAGACTACAGAGAATCTAGTTGAACTTTAGGAGGAAGTAATGAGGCTACGCGCTGAGAAGGAGGAAGAAACCACGGCCCTGGCTAAGCACATCAGGTGGACGAAGTCAACATACAACACCCTTGCGAACAAGGAGCTGATTTTGTTGAAGCGCATAATGACTGACACGGCCAAGTCAGTGAGGAGTGAGAGGAGGCGCACAAAGAAAATGCTGAGGCAGACTCTCAAGCAACTTGAGGAGAGGGATACTCTAAGGGAAGAAAAGCTAAATCAGGCAGTGGAGAGGCTTGCGGTTCAGGCTGGAGCGCTCTTCACTCAGGCCATGAATGACTCAGCGTCCAAGCTAGAGCTGGAGTCAGGGAGGATAGCTCAGACCTCTCAGTCCGTTGCAGAGATTTTGGCCAAGGCCACTGAAGAGTCAGGGAAGATTCTGACTGAAGCTAGCAGGGTCAGCGGTGAGTCCTTGAAGGTGGAGGAAAGGATCACCAAGGCTGAACAAAGTCTCCAACACAACATGGAGGTCTTTGAAAAGAAATTGAAAGCTGCTATCAGTTCAGTTTCTTATGCAGGCACTAGGATTGCCACCGGAGTTGAGATGTTGAAGGAGGGCGTTTTGGAAGTTCAATCTCTAGCCTCCTTCGTCATCAATAGTGGGGCAGTGGCACTCCCATCCCAGGCCGATGATGATGCCAAAAAGAGGGAAAAGAAGAAGAAAAGATCCCGCCCTGAGGCATCTAAGGCAGTCAACCGTGGAGAAACCGTTGAGGCTGATCCTGAGGCAAACCCTGAAGGGAATGTGCTCAGAGTGAGGAAGTCAGCCAGGCTGGCAGCGGCCGAAGCTGAAGATGCGTCCGAAGCTACAAAGCTGAGGGCTGAGGCTGCAAAGAGGGCAAAGGCTAATGGACCTTCTAAGGAACTTCATCTTTCCAAACCGGCTGAGGCAACTCAGAAGTCTCCCCAAGTTCATACGAGAAAAAATCCAATTACTTACTCTGCGGAGACGGTGGTGGAGTTATGCGCTGAGGCATGGGGAACTCCTTCTGAGAAGTCCGAGGCTGAACGTAGGGCTGACATTGCTCAAAAAGAGAAAATGCGCATCTTGGAAAAGAAAGTGGAGAAGCTAACTGATCTGACTGAATTGCAACAACGAGAACTTGACGAAGCGATGATCAGTTTGCTTAGGAGGAAGAAGGCGAAGCCTGAGCCTAGGAAGTACAGAAAGAGGCCAACAGCCAGGAAGTCAACAATACTGCAGGTCAGAAGGCCAGAATCAGGTCAGAGGGAAGCATATGTCGACGAGTTCATCTCTGAGGCATTGAAGGAGTTCTGGGCTGACGCAAGGGATGAGTTTGTGAAGTTATGGTACGTAGTGAAGAAGTGGGGCGACACTAAAGATATCAATGCCCATTTCACTGACTACATGATGGACAATCATCCTGAGCTGATCCAAAAGATCTTGAAGGAGGCTGAAGCAGCTCAAGTCCAAGTGAAGGCCCCTGAATTCGTGATTCGTTCACCTCCCTTAGTTCCTGGAACTGGAAAGCATGATACAAAGGCCATAATGACTGAAGTGTTGAAGATTGCGAAGGCTGTAGGATTTGTGAACTAACCTGGAAGAGTTAACAAGCTGAAGGCAAGAGTCTATGCAGGCTATGGACTTAAACCTCAAATGAGATTAGTCTAGGTGTTCACTGCTTCTTTGTAATAGATAGGATTCATTGTAACCACTTCTAAAATCATTCAATGAAATCTATTACTTTGCCCACAGACAAAAATTCATTGTCTTTTTGGCTGCTATTTAAATTATGTACTTTAACAAGAACTGCTCTAACACTGACTTATCTTATAGATAGGACTTTATAGTTCCTCTAAGTGTTTTGAGGATCTTTTCAGTGTTTTGGCATCATCAAAAGGGGGGAAATTGTTGGGACATTGTCAGTTTTGATTAAGATCTCAAAACCCCTGAAAAGATAATTTGCCTTAGTTTGTCTTTGTCAGGCTAATCTTGGTTAGGTCCTGTACTTAGTCATTTTACACTTCACAGGTACTCAGTAAGAGGAGCACTTACTGATGAAAATCAAGACAAGAGCCTGAAGACGGAGAATACCATCCTGAACTCATGGCAGTCTTCTAAGCTGGCTGAGTGAGAATCAGTGATGAAGAGTATGACCCTGAGGTCATTACTAACTCAGTCCTGAAGGGAACAGGATGATACTGAGTTTATGGGAAGACTTGGAGTAGAGCCAAGCAATGCAATATGAATGTCAGCATTAGGACAAGACCGTTGTGCTCGAGACAAAAAGAACTTAATAAGACAAGCCTGAAGCCTAGGAATAAGTTCTGACATTCTCACCAACCTGATGACGTGGACCAATCCGGGAAGGACACGCATGTACGGAACCTGACACAAGACTGACTTCAGACTGCATATTCAACGGGCAAGCATTTAATGTGCATTTAATGCAACTACCTAATTCTATGCAAGGACGGCTGCTGCATGAAGATATGTCTGTTTGAGCCACTCTACATAGATGACAAGAATGCTATCTCTCCAATGGATAGTTTTTCAAATCACTTATAAATACAGAAGGCCTTGAACCCATTCAAGGTTACGGGAAATTTCCAAGCCAGAAATTACTCAAACTCTCAAGCACTCAAAGCATTCAGTTTCTTAGAAGAAGCACTCGAAACCATCTAAATTTCCCAATATTTCTTGACTACTGAGAGTTATTCTGTATTCCAAAAGTGAACTAGCATTATCTTAAGCTTAGAGAGATTATCCAATCCTTAGCATAACTTTGCCTTGTAAGGATAGTCTCAACTTAGTTGGAATCCAAACTGAAACTAAAACCCTAAGTTAGGTTTGTTGGTAGTAAGTTGTTAGTGAGTTAGTAAGGAGTTTGTATAGGTCAGTGAGGTAGCTGATCTTGGTGCACCTTGGCACGTTAAAAATAAGAATCTCTTGAGTGGATTTCCTGTTAAATCAGGCCATGGACGTAGGAGCTTGAGTCTCTGAACCACGTTAAACTCCCTGTGTTCTTACTACTTTGATATTGTGCCTACTTGCTATATTACTTGTTCATTCACAAGCATTTGGTTTTATCAGGCTCGAATCAATCAGCCTGATCCTCAAAAAGAGCACTGCCCTACTAATCACTGTTTCAGAATTGAGTAATCAAGTTTTCAGAAAGCAGACTAAACAAGTCTTTTAAACTATCAGGGCTCACGCATTTTCGCACTGAACTCGAATTGATAGTCAGCCAACTGACCCGTACTAAGTGTAGTCAGTGGGGAGATTATCAGCTCTGAGTTCTTTATCACTCTGAGTAAAGGGGACTCAGCAAGGTTTTAAGTTGAAAATTGGTATATGTGTATTCCCCCCATACACATATTCATCAGTCTTGTACCGGGACCAACAATTTTATTAAAAATATAAATATAGACTCATTTATTGATGATTTTATATGTTTTGAAGTCTTATATGGTTTAACCTAAGTGAACATTAAAATATTTTTTTATACAAATTTTAACGTGTCGAAGTGTTTACTTTTCATCATACCCCACTATTAAATCCTGGATCCTCACATACTTGCATGTACCCTAGAATCATTCTCATATTTATTGTGTTTAACTTATTTGAAAGTTGGTTTTGCAAATTATGCGCATAAATTTATTGTTAAAAATTATGCATTTTATAAAGACGTTCAATACCTAGGTGCACAAGCCTATGGATTCATACACAAAATCTAGGTGAATTAGTTTCATAGTATGTTATTTATACTATTACATGTGTTCACTGATATCATATTATTTTATAGTGCAAAATGTTATGGTATCAATGAATGTTTGTAATGGTATCAGTTTCATACTATGAATAAGTTTCACAAGAGACCTACTCTATAATATACTAGTAACTGAACTCGTGTGATGCATGGTCATAATTGTTCAATTAATTTATGAGTCCTCGTTTTATATTTTATCTGTTTGTTTAGGTCTAAGTGTGTTTATTAGTATTCCTATTAAATGTTTTTTTTTTCAAATATATAATATTACTTTTTTTATTTGAAGGTTTATTCTTTTTAAAGAGAACATAATGCAAATTTTGGGAAATTTTTGCGAAAACAAAGTGTAATAAATAAATATTTTATTTTATTTATAAGAGACAATCTTAATATTATTTGTATTTCACCATATAATATATTTTTTAATTTACGCAGTAACATATTTTGTAATAGCTCAGAATCAATATTAAACATGATTTAAAAAATAAAATCAAAAGGACTATAGATTTTGAAACACCTCCCCACAAATAACTTTTTTTTTCATTTTCGATGAACGTTCATCGTTAGTTACCACACATTAAAATCTTCAAATTATTTCTACTGCTGACTCTCAAAATATCTATGTATGACTGATTGTGACTGAAAACTGATTCTTCAAGAATATGTCAACATTAGCGAGCTATTTCATTGACTCTTATTAATATTTTATATGAGGCAACTAATGTGAATTGACTAGGGTTGTTCACGGTATAGACCAAAATGGATATTTGAAAATATCCGTGTCCGTACTAAAGTTCGGTTATTTTAAAATTTGTGTGTCCGTGTTGTTGGTGATCGGTTCTAATCGTGTGGATTAGTGACTGTTTTAAACCGGTTTTGGGACCACCAAACAAGATCGTGTGATTGATTACTATCGTTTATAGTAAATACGAAAGATCGGGTAATGAAATCGTAAATACGAGTATTGAATTCGTATTTATTTCATGTGTGTATGTTTTTAGGTGTATGAGTGTGTGTATTGGTGTATTTGTGAATTTGAACTTGTTTTTATTGAAGGAGAGCAACTTATTTATACTAATCACCAAGTAGGTGGTGTACATGACTCTTGGACTACCAAGCTTGCATGTTTGACATGTGTTCTTTTGACCCCATTTGACCTTATCTAAGCTGAAACTTAATTACAAAGTCTTGTATTTTGTGTTATCTCGTCTTCAAATTTGTCCGTCGGTGCTTATGAGGTGGTTCTACACTTGTATATCTTCTGTATTTGATGTTCGCTCTTGGGTTGGATGGTTTATAAGTTGTTCGCTCGTATATTCTTTGTAGGCAAGCATCTGGATCTTTAGTGTTTGTTCGTTAGGGACCTGGTCATTTTTATGGGCAAACAGGTGTCATACACTCCATAGATTGGTTAGTGCACCACCTTCAGTTATAATTGTTCGTCATCAATGACTTGGCACTATGTTCATATTCGGCCCCAGGCCCAGGACCTATTCGTCACATTGGTTGTTCGTCGTGTGATACACTACCCGGGTGATTTGTGCACCCTCCTTTGATTATTCTTGCTAGTCATCTCTAATAGAGGTACTTTGCTTCATAATCCCTATTTAGTACTTAATACATGTTCGTCCATCAACAATTGCCTCCTATCCTAACTTTAGGTGTGATGGGTCGAACAATACTTGTGCCGAGCAACTGAAGTTGGGATAACACTTCGTGGGTGTTGTGACGAACTACACTCCTTCGGTGAACAACATTGTCGCGACCATCCGTATTCCGAGGCCAGGGGTTGTTCCGAGGATGACGTGGGCGGCATGATGAGGCTCCGTCCACACGCGTATTCCCTCGAGGCCACGCGCCTCTATATTTGCTCGTAGGTCCCTAAACTTTTTACACTTTGTGTAAAAGACCCCATTTTTCGCGTTTTGACCCCAGATTTTATGGAAAAATATGTGTTTTACCCGTTTTTCCTCCAAATACTTAAGCGGGAAGTTGAAATTTTTTTCCCACTTTTTCTTATTCATTTCAAATCTCCGGCGATATCACCATTGATTCCGGCGACTTCTAAGTTTTTTCGGCACATCTCTTTAATTCCCAAGGTATTTTACTTCAATTTTGTACTTGCTTTATCTTTCTTCTTGCATTTTTCTTTTTAAACATCACTCTACCACCACCGGGATCAGTTGGCGCCGTCGTCTACTATCCCATTGCCAGAATTCATTATCATCTCCATCTAGAAATTCCCAGAAATTGACCTCTTTTTCACTATACTCCATGTCCTCCCATTCAAGCAATCAAAATTCTCAGGAAGAAGTTGATCCTCTTTTCCCCATTATTCCGATTGAAGGGCAACCTCCCTTTGAAATCTCCTCGAAAATGAACCCAGACGTTGATTCGGTAGTTCGATCTGTGGAGGATACAGGTGCTCGCCCTTCAGGAGAGGGAGTTGTGGTGGTCGCGAGTAGAGGATCGAACGAAGAGTCATCTTCAGGCTCAAAATCCGAGGAGGAGTCGGATCCCGAATTTGACGAATTAACCTGGGATTTTTTTAGGGGGATTGAATTTCCAAACTCTAAAATGCTTGAAAACTAGATTCCCTCCGGAATTGCTCGCCCATTCGAATGACAAGCATATGCTGCTGAGTATGCGAACAAATTTTCTCTCCCTCAACGATAAGTGTTAGATTTAAGGAGGACTGAGTACCAGGCGAGCAGAATTAGGAGTGTTGTTTGCAAGGACGAGCTCGCCTTAATAAGGGAAACATACAAGATTCCATATGATATCCATATGTGGGCCCCAAAAAAGAAGGAGAGAAATGATCGCCCCCCTCCACGATGCACAGCGATCAACGTTGATACTCTGATCATTGGTTTGACGCTGCCTCTACCTCTAATTATTGGTCGATTCCTGGAGGCGGCCAACCTTGCAATTACTCAGATTACGCCGATCGGGTGGATGAACTTACTTGGTGTAATGGGCTTGTTCGCCTTGGAGGTACGTTGATCGCATCACTGACGATGAGATCAACTACCTAATGACGATTACTAAGTGTCCCGTGGGTGAGGAAGTATACTATTACCTGAAGGCCCGCACTAGACTTAAAATCATTGAGGGGGTGCCGAACAAAATTCGGAATTGGAAGGAGCATTTCTTCTTTATAGGGGGTGATTGGCGAGCATCTTCAGATCCACATGGTGGTGGTGGACGCATTTATTCCCCTGAATCTTATAGGAAACTTAAATGTAAGCTTGTTTTCTTTCGTATTTGAGTTAAATTGTTCTAATTATACTCTTCATGTTGCTCGTAGGTCCTCGACTACTGAAGTGGAACGCCGAGGAGGAAGAGATCGGCTCGGAGTTCCTCTTCACCTCTTGTCTGGTCGCTCTCCGAAATAAGGTAGATAGGACCATCCAGCATGTAAACGAGGAAAGGTGCAAAAAGCTGCTCGCCTCCTCACATATCCTCATCACCTCGAAGCTCGAGCCGAGGTGCCCCCAGGTACCAATTTTCTAACTCTTGAAAATAAACTTGTTCGTAAAAAATTTGCCTTAATACTTGCTCGTCTAGACCATATTACTTCTTTTTTTTAGCCGAGCAAGTTACGGTTGCAGTTCCACCTTGCTTTGGTTTACTCGAACAGAGGGTACATGAAATGTTGCCTCCTAAGTGAAGAAAGGTTAAAGGGAACCCGCCTTCCAAAGTTCTTGTGATGACGAACAAATCCTCAACAGCTCAAACTGCTCCTCCTCCGAGCATCTCTCCACCATCCCCCTCAGTTTCATCCCCTCACGGAGGAAATAGGTTAAAAGGGGGGATGGGACTCCTGTAACACAACCTGCCCTCCCTAGTGACAAGGTAAAAGGCAAGGTAGGAGGAAACTCTGCTTGTACCCACCACGATGACGCTGCTCGCCCCACCCCCACCGAACCAGTGGAGTGAGCTAGTAAAGCGAGCAAAGATAGACAGACTCCCCCCAGAGGGCCAGAAGATATAACTTATCTTGGTTGGGACGCCCTCAAATTCACTGAGTAAGTCCACTCTCCAATAATATTTTGGTTTCCATGATTTAGAATTTCAAAGAATTTCTAAATCTGAAATGCATTTTGTTCGTAGATACCGGGCAGAAGATCATCCAGGCCGAGCTAATGTTGTACATCAGCTCGCCTGCTCCAAGACCCCAGTTAACATACGGGATATCCCGGGTGAGCATGTTCACCGGGCTACCGAGCTGGTCGCCTGGGCGTAGACAAGGCCCCTGGATAAGGCCATACTTGCGCAAGGTGTAGTGGATAACTTCCACTTTTCCATGATGCAGGCCGCTAACTCCCTGGTTTTGGCTCAAAGAGGGATGGCCCAGCTGGCCGAGTTAGAAGATGTTGCTCGCCGTTATGCAACAACTGCTCGCCAGCTCACTGAAGAGAAGGATGGCCTGGTCAACCAGTATGAGGCCAAAGTTGCTCGGCTAAATAATCAATTAAAGCTCGCCGACGACATCGAAAAGAAACATGTCGAAGATTATCAGGTGTTGTCTGCTGAGCTTAAGGATAAGAAAGTTGAGCTCATTTCCTCCCAAGCCGAGTTGGAGGGAGAAAAGAAAAAATGGGAGGATGCCGAGGTCGAACTTGCTCGCCTTAAAGAGAAGATGATGGGGATGTACACCCAGGAGGAATTCGAGAAAGAGCTGCAAGCCCGGATCAGTCCTAGCTCAAACTTGGGCTATATTTGTGCATATGCTGACTGCATTCGTACAGTTAGCTTGCACAATGCTCCAGAGATCATTGAGGACATTGGGAAGGACCTGACGGAGTTCATAAAATCGTACCCCCTACCCGCTGGCATAGAGCTTCAACTTGGGGATATGCCAGACTATGGGGTCAAGTTGGATTCTCTTGACCCCAGCATCACTCTCACTCGCCCTCCAGTTGCTGAAGAAAATGTAGAGGGCGACCAACATGAAGATGGTGAGCAAGCTGCCGCCGAAAAAGAAAAACAAGCGGCTGAGGACCTTATCGCCGACATGATAGTTGATCCTCCCGCCGATCAAACTCAAGTCATGTCTCAAGACGATCAGAGGCAGGAATAGGACTTAGAATTTTCTTCATCTTTGTAATATTTGTTCGCCTTTTTGCTGAACTTTCTTGTACTATTTTTTAGGCTTAAAGCCTTAGTATTAATAGAATCATCTTTCATTTGCTCGTTTTCATACATATGTTAATTGTTTTTACATTTATTTCAATGCTTTTGCAATTATAACACATGGTATTGGGCTTTGTTCGATTTGAACTTTGACTTTGAATAGAATAAGGGTTTAGCCTTAGGTTCTGCTCGTCTTAAAAAATGAACAACCTTTTAATGGCCTGGATCCTTAAAACTGGATTTGTACCTCGAGCTTAGACTTCTTCTTTAAACGAACAACTATATTTACATCAAGAAAATTTACAAGTGTCAAAAAAAATTATTCATCATTAACATATATAATATGACGAACAACTCTATATATTCTAGCAAACTAGTGCAAAATAGTTGCTTGCTCATTGTATTTTTTGTCGAACAACTTTACATGAAATCAAGTATGAAATGGCACAGACTATACAGTGTGTCGAACAAATATTTACCCAACACTTAGCAAAAATTTAAAAAATTAGGCAAGTTTTTTGTTTGCTTGCCCATGTGGATTCTTGCTCGCCCGCACAAAGAACTTGTTCGCCCTATTAATAGTACTTCTTCAGATGTACGACATTCCAGGAGTATTAGGCCGGGTTACCTTCCATGTCTTCAATATCGTATACACCATTAAGGAATTTGCCCGTTATACAATATGGGCCCTCTCAAGTCGGTCCAAATACACATGGAGGTGGGGTGAGCAACTTTCTTAAGATCAAATCTCCAACTTTGACATGAGAATTGTAATAACGTTCTGCTCGCTGCTTATATGTAACATTCTTTAACTCGACATTTAATATTTTTTCTTCAAGCAAATCCATTTCAGCAGCCAGTGCAGAGTTGTTCGCTTGTTCATCAAAGTTGGTCGTCCTGATTGTATTGGTCTTCAACTCAATTGGAATAACAACTTTTGTTCCGAAAGCCATAGCAAATGGTGTTTCTCCGGTGCTAGACCTGGGAGAAACTCTGCATGCCCACATAACTTTCGGGAGCTCTTCAGACCAATTGCCTTTGCTCTCCGTCAACCATATATTCAATATATGTTTAATAATCTTGTTAACGGCTTCAACTTGACCATTTGATTGGGGATGGTATGGAGTAGAATAATATTTTCTAATCCCCCACTTTGTGCAGAAGTCTCTTAACTCTTTCCCATCAAACTGTGGACCATTGTCTGTCACGGTCATTTGTGGAACTCCAAAACGACGGACAATGTTCTTCAAAATGAAGTTGATCATCTTCTGTTGTGTAATTTTCACCATAGCTTCTGCTTCTGCCCACTTTGTATAATAATCGAATGCCACAACGGCAAATCGAACATTTCCAACTCCTGTCGGGAAAGGACCAATTATATCCATTCCCCATCTTGCAAATGGTCAAGGGCTGTAAACTGAAACGAGCTCTTGTGCCGAAGTGTGAATGTTTGGAGCAAAAATCTGGCACCGATGGCAGGTTCTCGCAATTTTGATTGCATCCTGACGTAAAGTTGGCCAATAATAACCTTGTCTGATAGTTCTGTACGCCAAAGCTTGCCCCCCAGTGTGATTTCCACATACTCCAGCATGTATCTCTTCGAGTATTGCTCGTCCTTGCCCCCTAGGAAAACACTTGAGAAGTGAGATTGATATTCCTCTTTTGTAAAGCTGCTCGCCCACCAAGGTATACCCGGAGGCTTGCTTAACTAGCTTGGCTACTTCAAAAGAGTTGTTTGGTTTTTCCCCATTTTTCAAGTATATGACTATTTCTGTTCTCCAATCTTCATCTTTAGTTTGTCCGTCTAGTTGGTTAACATTGTAGGTTGTTGTTGATGGATTATTTATCTTTGTTATAACAATATCCGCCAACTCTGGTAGACCTTCGCTTGTTGCTAGGTGAGCTAATGTGTCTGCCTGTGTGTTGCTCGTCCTTGGTATTTGTTCAATGAAGACTTGATCTATCAAGGACATCAGGTGAGCAACTATTTGTTGATACTCAACCATATGGTTGTCTTTTGCTTCATATTCACCTCGGACTTGGTTCACAATCAATTGTGAGTCGCCGAATATTTGTAAATGTCTGACATCTACTGCAAGGGATAGGTGGAGACCAGCAATAAGAGCCTCATATTCAACTTCGTTGTTGGTAGCCATGAATTTAAATCTGATGGCAGAGGTGAAAACATGCCTGTCAAGGCTAATGAGAACCACGCCTGCCCTCGAGGCCATGTTGGTGGACGATCCGTCAATGTAGAGATGCCATGGATGATCAAGTCCTCTCGCTGTGGGAAAGTTAGTTCGACGATAAAGTGGGCTAATGCTTGCCCCTTGATCGTTGTTCGAGGAGCATAGGTCACCCCAAATTGGCTGATCTCCAGTGACCATTTCAATAGGCGGCCAGCTGTGTCTGGGTGATGTAAAATTTGTCTAAGTGGGAAAGTTGTTAGCACTTCGACTTGATGATCGAAGAAGTACGGTCTTAACTTTTTTACACTCATGACAAGTGTGTATGCCAGCTTTTCGGTTGGGGAATACTTGATCTCCGCTTCATGCAAAGCTTGACTAACATAATAAATTGGTTGATGGAATTTACCATCCGCCCGTACCAACACAGAGCTAATCGCCACTTCGAATGCTGCCAGGTATAAATAGAGCTTTTTACCTGAGACGGGCTTTGATAGGATCTTTACATCTCCCGGGTAATCTTTTAATTGTTCGAATGCACTCTGGCAGCTGTTCGTCCATGTAAACTTTCCCTTCTTGATAGCTTCGAAGAATGGACGACACTTATCTCCCGATCGAGATATGAACCTGTTCAAAGCTGCTAGATAGCCTGTTAGTCTTTGAACTTCTTTTACCGAGCGAGAAGGTTGCATATCCATGATAGCCTTTACTTTTATTGGATTAGCTTCAATCCCACGTTGGCTAAAAAGATGGCCTAAGAACTTCCCTGAGTGGACTCCAAAGCTGCTCTTCTTTGGATTCAGCTTCATGTTATATTATCGGAGAATGGGACTTTTGACTACGATGTCATCGACATAGACCTCCATAGTATCTCCAATTTGCTCGTCGAACATCTTGTTAACCAATCTTTGATATGTTGCTCCTGCATTAATGAGGCCGAATGACATCCTTTTCCAGCAAAACGAATTTTTATTTGTATAAAAAGCTGTATTTTCTTGATCGTCGGGATGCATTGGAATTTGATGGTAACCAGCAAATGCATCCATGAATGTTAGCATTTCGTGGCCTGCAGTGTTGTCTACCAACTGATCAATGTGCGGAAGAGAAAAATTGTCCTTCGGGTATGCGGCATTCAGATCTATAAAGTCTATGCATAACCTTCAGGTTCCATTCGGTTTCCGCACAAGAACCGGGTTTGCCACCCATTGAGGGTAAAGTCCTTGTCTGATAAGATCGTTATCTAATAATTTTTTCACCTCTTCATTGAGGGGTTGATACTTGCCTGGGCCGTATTTTTTTCTCTTATGATGGACTGACTTTCTTGTTTGATTAATATTGAGTCGATGGCAAGCATATTTTGGATCTATCCCCACCATGTCGGCATGAGACCATGCAAAAATATCTAGATTCGTCTTGAGGAACTCTTCCATTCGGGATATGTAAGGCTTCGGAAGCTCAGATCCTATGCAAATTTCTAGATACTCATTTTCGGGATTAACTTTGAGGGCTTCCAGTTCTTCGACTGGAGTTGCTCGTCGTTTTTTTTTTCCCTTCCAACGAGGATCAATTATTAGTCCCTCAAGGTTGAAATCATTTTCGATGTCCATAGGGTCTATCCCTAGGTGGGGTTCTGGATCATTTGCCTGCCTAGGATCAACATTGTTCGCTGGGTTACGACCCTCTAAGTTATTGACAGCAAGTTGCTCGTCGATATTTGAATGTTGTTCGTCAGGCGAAGGCCCTCCCTTTGTGGTGATGGGCTGTTCGCCGGAATGTCGTTCATCAGTGGTGAAAGGCTGCTCGTCCAACACCATATGGTCCTCCCCAGTCTCCATAATGTCCTTCAACACCGATGGCTCATCAGTGGAAAAACGGGTTAATGCTTCTATCACGGAGATCCGTCCTTCATTTGATTGTAACTAGAGGAGACACTCGCAATCTTTCTTTTGATCTCCCTTTACTGAACCAGCCCCACTTTCTGTTGGGGATTTTACGCAATAATAGTAGGTTGAACATGCAGCTTTGAATTCATTAAAAAATGATCGACCAAGAAACCCATTACAAGTTGACTCCTGATCTACAACCAAGAAATCTACCATTCTTGTTATATGTTTCTCGGGTTCCCCGGTCAATACAAATTTTACAGACAACCTAATTATTCCCAAAGGGACTATTACAGCATTGTCGAAGCCTAAAATTCGATGATTCGAATCTTCGATGTAGCTCGAATAGTCTCCCAGTTGGTTGAGCGTCTTTTTAAAGAGGATGTTGGTATAGGCTCTGGTGTCTACCTACAATCGGTGTACTCTGGTCCCCATTATCTTGACACAAATTACGAGGATACACTTCAAGTCACTGCTCTACTTAGAGGCTGAGCTACCAAGTCAGTGTGAAGACTTGGAAGCTCATGCTCTAAGCAAGGCAGTGACTCGAGATGCTGAACTCTCGAGTGTGTTGCCTGAACTGGTCAGTGAGAAGGGTTCTCCCTGACCTGAATATTTAACCAAAGTCTTCCTTTTAACAATGCTCTCAGTGAGCAGATTTTCACAACACATTAGTAAATAATTTTAAAGATAAGTACGCTCAGTTTAACGTGGTTCAGAGACTCAAGCTCTTACATCCACAGCCTGATTTAACAGGAAATCCACTAACTGGGATTCTTGTTTTTAACGTGCCGAGGTGCACAAAACACTGGACTCACGCCACTCCCTGGGCTGCCTCTCCTCACAAACTAACTTACACCAACAAACCTAACTAGAGGGTTTTGGTTTCAGTTTGGTTTCTCCAACTAGGTGAGGGTTTCCTTTACAATGAGTTAGCCTAAAGCTAAGATTAGGAAAACCACTCTAAGCTATGAGTTACAAGCTGAACACTCTTTTGTGTATATCTATGAACTCTAAAGTTCAGTGTACAAGATGTGAATCGTGCCTCCTTATAACTCCCAATATAATGCACTAAAATACTCACACCTTCACAGCTCGTAGGTGTTGATTTTTTTTCACACACTTGAATACGCAACTATGAGCTTGTATTTATAGTGTGAATTCAAATGTAACCATTGGAGGAAATTACATTGAATCTATACAATTAATAATTTCAACCACTTTTCTTGGAATGCGGCCTTGTCAGTGTCAGGTTTGCTGCCTTGTGCTGATTGGTCCACGTAGGCAGGGTCCAACGGATTTTTGACTCAGTGGGTTGACCAAGACCCACTGACTTTAGGTAGCTTCATCCTTCACTGACTTGATGATCTTCAGTGGACTGAACGTCTTCAGTGATGTTGTCCTTCAGAGACTGTTTGAAGATCTCTCCAGGATGTTTGTCATAGGGCTGAATGACAAACTTCCCTGACCATAGTAGCCTGACTCCTTCAGGGCCTACTTGGTGCAGCACTGATCCTCCTGATCATGCTCTTCACTGAGTGGTCCACCTGACTTAGCTTAGATCAGCCAGGTTTGTACTCGGTGGGACATCCTTCAGGCTTCTCTTCAGGTTCAGGTCTCTGTCGTGGCTTCATTCAGTTCTTCTTGATGTTATCTTGATATCCTCAGGCTGTGTTGCTGAGTTCCCCCTCGTTGAGTTCCCCCTCAACTAAGTGTTCCCTCTACTGAGTTCTTCTCAACTGACAGCCTATTCTACTGAGAGCTAACCTAGCCTGACCTGAAACAGAAGATATTATCCTGACTGCTTTCAAACCTATTACATGTTGTTTTGGAAAATCATCAAAACTAAAACATATCCCAAAAATTTCCCCCTTTTTGATGATTCCAAAACTTCTAACCAAATGATTTTCTATTTCAAGAATAATGTCAGAACACAGGTAATAGTTTGAAGTATGCAGAAATTCCCATAGTTTAAAACATTTAAAATCTATTCGGTTGACCATTTTTCTTAACAAAACTGGATCAGTAGTCATGTGAACAACCCGCTCTGATACCAATTGATGGTCCCGCTTTCGAAGGGCTAAAATGGGAATTCAGGGGCAAATTTTTTTTTTAAAACTTTTTGCTCAGGAAGTTCAGCAAGAGTGAAGAGTTCTCAAGTCACTGCATTGTAAGAGGCTGAGCTACCAAGTCAGTGAGAAGACTTGAAGACTCATGCTCTTAGCAACACAGTGACTCGAGAGGATACACTTCAAGTCACTGCTCTACTTAGAGGCTGAGCTACCAAGTCAGTGTGAAGACTTGGAAGCTCATACTCTAAGCAAGGCAGTGACTCGTGATGCTGAACTCTCGAGTGCGTTGCCTGAACTGGTCAGTGAGAAGGGTTCTCCCTGACCTGAATATTTAACCAAAGTCTTCCTTTTAACAATGCTCTCAGTGAGCAGATTTTCACAACATTTTTGTAAATACTTTTAAAGATAAGTACGCTCAGTTTAACGTGGTTCAGAGACTCACGCTCTTACATCAACGACCTGATTTAAAAGGAAATCCACTAATTGGGATTCTTATTTTTAACGTGCCAAGGTGCACAAAACACTGGACTCACGCCACTCCCTGGGCTGCCTCTCCTCACAAACTAACTTCCACCAACAAACCTAACTAGAGGGTTTTGGTTTCAGTTTGGTTTCTCCAACTAGGTGAGATTTTCCTTTACAATGAGTTAGCCTAAAACTAAGATTAGGAAAACCTCTCTAAACTATGAGTTACAAGCTGAACACTTATTTGTGTATATCTATGAACTCTAAAGTTCAGTGTACAAGATGTGAATCGTGCCTCCTTATAACTCCCAATATAATGCACTAAAACACTCACACCTTCACAGCTCGTAGGTGTTGATTTTTCTTTTTTTTCACAAACTTGAATACGCAGCTATGAGCTTGTATTTATAATATGGATTCAAATGTAACCGTTGGAGGAAATTACATTTGAATCCATACAATTAATGGTTTCAACCACTTTTTTTGGAATGCGGCCTTGTCAGTGTCAAATTTGCTGCCTTGTGCTGATTGGTCCACGTGGGCAGGGTCCAACGGATCTTTGACTCAGTGGGTTGACCAAGACCCACTGACTTTAGGTAGCTTCATCCTTCACTGACTTGACGATCTTCAGTGGACTGAACGTCTACAGTGATGTTGTCCTTCAGAGACTATTTGAAGATCTCTCCAGGAAGTTTGTCATAAGGCTGAATGACAAACTTCCCTGACCACAGTAGCCTGACTCCTTCAGGGCCTACTTGGTGCAGCACTGATCCTCCTGATTATGCTCTTCACTGAGTGGTCCACCTGACTTAGCTTAGATCAGCCAGGTTTGTACTCGGTGGGACATCCTTCAGGCTTCTCTTCAGGTTCAGGTCTCTGTCGTGGCTTCAGTCAGTTCTTCTTGATGTCATCTTGATATCCTCAGGCTGTGTTGCTGAGTTCCCCCTCAGCTGAGTTATCCCTCAACTGAGTTCTTCTCAACTGACAGTCTATTCTACTGAGAGCTAACCTAACCTGACCTGAAACAAAAAATATTATCCTGACTGTTTTCAAACCTATTACATGTTGTTATGGAAAATCATCAAAACTAAAACATATCCCAACAATTTCCCCCTTTTTGAAGATTCCAAAATTTCTAACCAAATGATTTTCTATTTCAAGAATAATGTCAGAACACGGGTAATAGTTTGAAGTATGCAGAAATTCCCATAGTTTAAAACATTTAAAATCTGTTCGGTTGACCATTTTTCTTAACAAAAAAATGGATCTGTGGTCATATGAACAAACCGCTCTGATACCAATTGATGGTCCCGCTTTCGAAAGGCTAAAATGGGAATTCAGGGGTAAATTTTTTTTTTAAACTTTTTGCTCAGGGAGTTCAGCAAGAATGAAGAGTTCTCAAGACACTGTATTGCTAAGAGGCTGAGCTACCAAGTCAGTGAGAAGACTTGAAGACTCATGCTCTTAGCAACACAGTGACTCGAGAGGATACACTTCAAGTCACTGCTCTACTTAGAGGCTGAGCTACCAAGTCAGTGTGAAGACTTGGAAGCTCATACTCTAAGTAAGGCAGTGACTCGAGATGCTGAACTCTCGAGTGCGTTGCCTGAACTGGTCAGTGAGAAGGGTTCTCCCTGACCTGAATATTTAACTAAAGTCTTCCTTTTAACTATGCTCTCAGTGAGCAGATTTTCACAACACTTTAGTAAATACTTTTAAAGATAAGTACGCTCAGTTTAACGTGGTTCAGAGACTCAAGCTCTTACATCCACTGCCTGATTTAACAGGAAATCCACTAACTGAGATTCTTGTTTTTAACGTGCCGAGGTGCACAAAACACTGGACTCACGCCACTCCCTGGGCTACCTCTCCTCACAAACTAACTTCCACCAACAAACCTAACTAGAGGGTTTTAGTTTCAGTTTGGTTTCTCCAACTAGGTGAGGTTTTCCTTTACAATGAGTTAGCCTAAAGCTAAGATTAGGAAAACCTCTCTAAGCTATGAGTTACAAGTTGAACACTCATTTGTGTATATCTATGAAATCTAAAGTTCAGTGTACAAGATGTGAATCGTGCCTCCTTATAACTCCCAATATAATGCACTAAAACACTCACACCTTCACAGCTCGTAGGTGATGATTTTTCTTTTTCTTTTTCACACAATTGAATACGCAGCTATGAGCTTGTATTTATAGTGTGGATTCAAATGTAACTGTTGGAGGAAATTACATTTGAATCCATACAATTAATGGTTTCAACCACTTTTCTTGGAATGCGGCCTTGTCAGTGTCAGATTTGCCGCCTTGTGCTGATTGGTCCACGTGGGCAGGGTCCAACGGATCTTTGACTCAGTGGGTTGACCAAGACCCACTGACTTTAGGTAGCTTCATCCTTCACTGACTTGATGATCTTTAGTGGACTGAACGTCTTCAGTGATGTTGTCCTTCAGAGACTGTTTGAAGATCTCTCCAGGAAGTTTGTCATAAGGCTGAATGACAAACTTCCCTGACCACAGTAGCCTGACTCCTTCAGGGCCTACTTAGTGCAGCACTGATCCTCCTGATCATGCTCTTCACTGAGTGGTCCACCTGACTTAGCTTAGATCAGCCAGGTTTGTACTCGGTGGAACATCCTTCAGGCTTCTCTTCAGGTTCAGGTCTCTGCCGTGGCTTCAGTCAGTTCTTCTTGATGTCATCTTGATATCCTCAGGTTGTGTTGCTGAGTTCCCCCTCAGCTAAGTGTTCCCTCAACTGAGTTCTTCTCAACTGACAGCCTATTCTACTGAGAGCTAACCTAGCCTGACCTGAAACAAAATATATTATCCTGACTGCTTTCAAACCTATTGCATGTTGTTTTGGAAAATCATCAAAACTAAAACATATCCCAACAATGTTTATAAATAAATAACTAACATTATTATGTATCCTCCAAATTTAATCTAGGTTTGATGTTCGAAACCATTAATTTCTATTCATTCATGTGTTGGGTCAGTCCATATAGAGTTTTGATCTTCTTCAATTGTAATGCATTGTTCATTATATAATCCCGTGAATTATCCCGAATCTAGACGCAAAAATATTGATAAATATGAGTTCGTTGGAGATCTTACTTTTTTCTTGCTTTGTAGATGACAAAGTGGATTAACCTATGCGTTGTTTGTATGTTAATTAATTAACCCAAATATATCTCCCAAACTTCTTCCAATATGATAAATATATTTATATGTATTTAGTGGGTTACCCAATAGAATTTATTGATATATTAATTGTTGTATCTCTACTATAATCTTTCTTCGAAGTAATTAATCTAGATAATAACTCTCTTTTACAAAAACTTAAGAGTATGTATAGAGTAAAATTGGTTTATGCATAAACCACTTCACAATAGTTTTAGTATATCCACTAATACTCTTTAGTTGTATAAAGCTAATATGAATTTGGCAGTTTGCCCAATAGAATATATTAATATATTAATTGTTATATTTCTATTATGAGTATGTATATAGTGAAGTTGGTTTATACATGAATCATTGAAGGGTATTAGTTGTTTTCACTGAAGAGTATTAGTTGTTTTCATTGAAGGGTTTTAGTTGTTTATACTGAAGAGTCTTGGTTTGTTTTCACTGAACAACTAAGACTTTTCAGTGTAAAGGAGTAATACTCTTCAATGAAAATAACTAATACTCTTTAGTGAAAATAACTAGTACCCTTCAATGATTTATGTATAAACTAGTTTCACTCTATACTTTGTCTTCTACTATAACCTTTTCATCGAAGTAATTAATCTAGATAATATCTATTCTACAAAAAATTAAGAGTGTGTATAGAGTGAAATTGGTTCATACACAAACCACTTTGCAATACTTTTTAGTATAACCACTAGTACCCTAGTGTAATCAACTAATACTCTTCGTGCCCTTCAACTGCCCTTCAGTGAAAATAACTAGTACCCGCTGGAACTAATACTCTTTAATGAAAATAACTAATACCCTCTAAAACTAATACCCTTTAGTGAAAATAACTAATATACTTCAAATAGTTCGTTTATGAACCATTTTCTTTCTATATTTTGCCAAAAATTAATGAATGATTTTATTCCTTTTCTAGATTAATAAATATTTATTTAAATAACTCCTACAAAAAATAAACTTCTACAATCTATATATCGGATTATTTCAATACAAGATCATTCAACAAAATATATAATAACTATTATTTTAAAATAATTGAAATAACTTTTATACTACAAAACAATGAGATTTATCATAATATATATTTCAAAGATATATTCAACATATTTTTATATTTTTTTCTCAAGACAAAGTATAGAGTGAAATTGGTTTATATATGAATCATTTAAGAGTATTAGTTATTTTTACTAAAGAGTATTAGTTGTTTCACTGAAGAGTATTACTTATTTACACTGAAGAGTCTTAGTTGTCCTGTGAAAATAAACTAAGACTCCTCAGTGAAAACAACTAAAACCCTTCAGTGAAAAAAACTAATACTCTTCAGTGAAAACAACTAATACTCTTCAATGATTCATATATGAAGCAATTTCACTTTATGCATACTCTTTTCTCAATATTTCTTATAAATTATATTTTAAAAATATATCAAATATATTTTGTAACCAATTATTTGTCAATATTTACAATAAAGTATATTTCAAAGATATATCGAAGATTTGACAAAATTTAAAATGTATATTACTCAATTTAGCAATAATTTTGGTGAAAAAATTCAATGATTTCCAAATGTAGGTCGTTAGCGTTATTATATATATATATATATATATATAAGTGATGGTAACCCCTCTCATGTATGAGACTGTCTAAGAAAAAACTCACGTACTATAATTTATTGATTATAATTAATTTAATATTTTCTTTCCATAATATGGAATATACATTTTACTATTCGCCAGCCAAAAAAATGTAGAACCCTCTAGAATTTATAAAGGTAAATAAGAATAAGTTTAGATTTTTTAAAGAAATGTGTGGAGAATTTTCTAGGTTCTAGAGAATTTCTTTTAATCGTTAGATAAAATATATTTTCATCGTCTAATGAGGAAGTGAATTAGTATAATATGCACAATGTTGTTATTAAGAAATCTAAAAAAAACAATTATTAATAATATTGATAAGAAAATGAAGTATTAATTTACGTCATGAAGCTTTTACTTACCTCCAATTATGTTAAGTACAACACAGAAACACTAAATTTAATGGTGCAAGGACTCAAGAAAATAATTAAGTTACTCATTTTAAAAATTTCCATGTGAACATACAACAATAAATTTGTTCAAAATGTACGCCCTTTAACAAGAATATATGTGCAAACAACATTCCTGACAAGAGCTAACTTCTTACATGTTAAACAATATTTAAAAAAATTGATTAGGTTCAATATATGCACCATACATAAAAAGGATTGCACACTATTCGTGTTTGAATATTTCAAACACTAGACTAAAACATATATATTTCGAAATTATGAAAGTAAAAATGACCAAACCTTCTATAGTCGGCGAATGAAGGGGACCGTGCGAGGCAGAGGATATTGTGAGGCGTTGTGTAAGCAGGAAGGAGCAAAATATTCCGGCTACGTGGCGGGGCAGATGATCGCGATGACAGCGAAGCGGCACAGAGTGGCATACAGTCACGTCGACGATGTGAAGAGGCAGATGTCAGCAATGATGAAAATAAGTCCAATTGAGGAAGAATTTACGACGAATCCATGGATGGAAATGAAAATGAAATTGGAGAAATGAATCGAGCAAAAGGTTTCACCGGGAAGAATTAGAATGCTTGTGGAAGAAATTGCAGAAAGTTTTTTAGATAACTTTCTAACTCTGCCTTTATTAACAAATTATTATAATCTTCTCTAAAATAAAATTAAAAATATATTCTATTAATAAGATTTTTTTATAAAATAAATTATTAGTGACGATGCACCATTTTTTTTATATTGGAAATAATACATAATTTCACAAATATTATTAATGTTGGTATTTTTATCCATTGCTAAAAATGTGGACTCTTTTGCATTTAGCGACGGTATATAAAGTTTCACCACTTCTAATAAAATTTAGTGTTCTAACTAAAGGTAACTACATACCACATTTAGTGAGAGAATAATGTAATATCACTAAAAGTAGATTTTCTTATAGTGATGTAATATCACAAAAGTATGTTATTACTAATAGTAGGATCTCAACATCCACTCCACCAAATCCACCAACATAGACTTAAACAAATTATGATTTACACAATCATATATATAGCACGATAAAATGATCCGATTGAAGTGATTAGAGCTTCATTATCTATAACTGGAAGGTTAAAAATTTTATTTGGTTGAAAATTAAATTGGACAGAGCTGATGAGGACATCCAGCCCTCAATAAAAAGTTGTCCTCGATAAGGCCATATATATTTTTTTCAATCAGAAAAAAAGGATTTCGGTGTGTACATGTGTAAAACAAACATATTTAATATTGATTAAAATTTCAATTAAATTAAAAATCTTAATTACTTTATCCTTCATAAAACTCAGAAAACAAAACAACTTATGTAGAATAATAAAAATGAGTTGTTTGACTATTTTGAGATGCTATTTTGGTCCATTCCTACTGCTTTTGTTCTAGTAGGTTGGTTGACTATAAGTTTTGGCCCTTATTTTTTTTAACTGGGTGATTTTTTAATGTATTTTTCTTTAGGAATAAAGTGAAATTTATTTTTTATTAGTAATTTGTTTTAGATTTTATTTTTTCTACTATTTTAATATTTCCAATCCGTCTAATTTTTTAATACTGGCTCCACAATTAGTTCTTGTTAATTGTGAGGTTTCCTACATCTTGACAGTCCCCTCATTAAAAAGAAATATTTCTTTCTAGTGCAGAGTGTAATGTATTTCTTAAAGTTGAGGATCTTTGTTCAAAATATGTTTTGCTAATTGGTTGGAAATATCTAGATTGAAAAACGAGCGGAAGACATGATTGAGAAGAAAAACAACACAAAATAATTGTTTGTTCATTTCTAAGCAATACATATCTTGAGAGCATTTTGTTAAAAAAATTCAAGGGAAGGGTAATAGATTCATTAAATGTTCAATGACAATTGTTATGAAATAAGCGTAATTGAAAGAACACCAGATTTGTTTATCCAGTTCGTCAACAATAACTACGTTTGGGGGCGTATCAAGCCAGATGTTTTTTACTATATTTTTGTGTGGGGTAAATTGCAAGGATGATCCCATAAGAATTCGTACTTGATAGATTTGGTTCCATGTTCTTTTTTTATCCCATTTTTAACAGAAAATGTTACATCCGTTAAATATTTAACAATTTCCAATGGAAAACTGGATGAAAAAACTTTTTCAACTTGATTTTTGGAGGAAAATTGGTCAGCTTTTGTTATTAACAATCATTTCAATGTAAAATGCAAGTATGGAGGCGATTCTGCAACTTCAGTATTTCCTCTCCGCTGTATTTTCTTCGAATCCTCAGGCAAACTTGGTCGATTGAGAATGATTTTCTCTCAGTCAGATTTCCTCTTTGCACTATATGCGTGTACTTTCTAGGGACCCACTATTTGGGGATGATTTTTGAGTGAATTGAATTTGATTTCTCTTTGATTAACAGAGCGATTATGAGGAAGATTTAGAACGGTGGTTTTATGGTGTGGAGTTTGAGAAATTTTGGGTTTTTTCTAGTTCGTAGAGTTTTAAGAAGTTGGGAATTAATTTTTTTTATGTTGGGAATTATGCGCGTGAATTTTTGGCAAAAAACTAACGGGCGTGTTGGCCTCATGCTCGTGAATCCGTTACTTTTTGGCGGAAAAATCGTATGAGACTATTTGCGCTAAAAAAAAAGACCAAATTCGTGAGGATCAATTCGTATGGGACCATTTCTGCAATTTTCCCTTTTTGTGTGTGTTACAATACTGAGTACATGGATATATTTATAATATCAAAACCCTAGAGCTCATCATGCTACTTAGCCCATAAGTAATGTTCACATCAAATCTTATGGATTTGACATATTAAATATTCTGGATTTACAACAACAATAAGAACAATATTATACTACCAGGTGATAATTATATTACTAGAAACCGACTCTAATCTTGTAATTACTGAGAATATGAAGTTATTGTTAAAATGATGAATAATAGAATATTTTAAGGTTAATAATTATAGGATGTGATGTAGCTAATTAAATGAGGTAAAAATTGTTTTGAATTTTATCACCACGTGTTATGTAAACCACTCTCACGATAAAATTTATTTTCATTTTATGTGTATTTTATTAAAAAATTAATTGTTTAGTCTAAATATTTTAATTTAATATAAATACCATAAAAAAATAACTAATACTAATATGAGTTACATAATAAAATTTGATTTACGAGAGACACTCACATGGCTTATCATTATAATACATAATGATTAATTGAATGAAAATCATTAATACTAGAAATTATTGATTGGATGAACAAACCTCAGCCTCTGGCTGTAGTATGCACAAGGATCATATATATATGTATGATATTTATAGCATTTTCCATTCTTTTATGATAAAAAAATGTTTAAACCCAAATTCATGTGAATTCAATTTTTTCAAGTATCATTATGTGTACACTCTACAACTGTTATGTATATGTAATATACTATTTTAAAATAATTTTTTTTTAAACAATAATAATTTATATGCATGCATGAAAGTAATATGATAGTGTGTACTCATGACATGACATAAAAAAAAATCACATGAATTGGGTTTATAGGTGACTTAATTACTCGATCTTCTTTTATTTATTGGCAATATTTTGGATTTTATACAAATTGTACCTAGACCTGAGCTCAAACTACATTTGCATCACACGAAACAAATGAACAATGCCAAGGCCTAAAAAAAATGAGCCCTCAATTTAGAGTGAAGAGGTGTAAAAATCAATTAAAATTACAAATAAAGATGATAAGAATGAAATTAATTAAGTGCAGCCCATCCTTCCCCTTTCCTTCAACAGAATATCGGCGGCAGCATAATGCGCCAACGCCCCCATGACAACGAACACATGAAATATCTGGTGGCTGTGGCCGGCCAGGTCGAAGCACCCGGGGCGCCACCGCTCGGGGACCCGGGTCAAGTAGAAGACGGTCCCGGTGAGGTAGGAGAGGGCCATGACGGACTCGTAGGCGAGCACGACGTTGCGGTGGGGGTCGTGCCAGTTGGCGACGGCGGAGTGGACGGCGGGGATGAGGCCGAAGAGGCCCATGCACACGAAGAGGGAGGTGCGGAAGGAGCGGCATTTGCCGGAGGAGAGGGCCGGGGTGAGGAGGGTGATGATGGTGCATGTGCCCATCACGGAGATGCCCGTCAGGTACAGGATTTGCCAGTGGGGGGTGCATTGGAAGATGTAGTAGATCGGGGGGAAGAAGGAGGTGATGATCATCACGGTGATTCCGGCGTAGTCCAGGCTGAGGAGGTGGTGGTTCAGCCGCCGGGAGTGGCAGCACAGGAGGTGGCACGCCGTGCTGCTCAGGAGGCACACCATGGACCCGCCCAGGAAGATGTAGAACGGCCAGTTTGGGGTTGCTTCTACTTGTAGGTGCTGCTCTTGGTTCAACTTTATCAGCTTTGGCTGTCGAAAAATTGGATTTTTTTTCTTTTTTAATATGATTGGAAATTGAATTTATTCAATAATATCATTATATTCATTTGGTAATACCATTATTCTTGTAAATTAATACCAAAACAATAATATTATTAAATGAATTTAACGGTATCAATTTTATATAGTGAATAAATTTTACTGGTGAAGAATAACTGTGCCTGATGATAATATTGGGGAATTAATAGAAATGAGGGCTCACCAGGGAACCTTTGTCGGAGATATTAGTTTCTGCACTTGAAGGGAATTGCCTGTACAGAGGTAGGCAATTGATTCAGATTTGAGTACAAGGTTTGGTATAGGCTTTTCGCATCAACTTTAGTACCATAAAAATATGCATGTAAAAGAGATTTCTTTTATCATGTAAGGTTTTTATTTTTTTTTTCCTTAACACTTCAATTTCTCGTACTGAATTTTATGACTTTCAAAGTTTTGAGGGTGCTTTTACATGGGAGAGTTTAGTAGATGAGGAATGAGAATCAAAATTAAAGTTATAGCTAGCGTGCATTTAAGAATTACTCTACTATAATGTTGGAACCAGAAATTACTAATTGAATGAACTATAATATTGTAACACAAATTTCACTTAGATTTTGAATTTAATTTTTAATTAATTTTGGCTTCTTAAAGCTCATTAAGTAAATTGGAGTTTGTAAAGTCAAAATCAATCTGAAATTAAACTCAAAATTCAAGTGCATGTGTTATGCACTTGAGTGAATACAAAAATCACTCATACAATAATTTTAACTGGAATAAGCTGGTTCCATTATATATTGACACTGAAATGCTGGATTAATTTATAAAATATTATACATTATGCACTTGAGTGAACACAAGTATCATTCAAACAATAATTTTAACTAGAGTAAGTTGGTTTCATTACATGAGACTGAAATGCTGAATTAATTTATAAAAATTATATATATGTGAATTTGGGACACTTGAATAGGGCTTCAACCCAGTGCAAAAAATGCATAAATATGCATCTTCATTTTAAAAAATAAAGTAATCTCTCATACTCACCTATTTGAGAGGTGCGCGTATAATTCCATATAATCCCATCCATATATTTTTTAATTTTTTTACCATTTTAGCAAGCATCTATTTATGACGGATTACCATGAGTGAGTTGATATTTTTTTCATTCGGTTAACTTTTAAAATCATTTATTATACTTTTTCATAACTGGTCAAAGAATTGAATTTTAAGGGTGTGTTCGGTCAGTAATTATTCAATGATAATGAAAATGAGATAAAAAAAAAAATTAGTGTAATTTTGATGGTTTATGAGAACAAAATCAATATCTTCCTTCTAAATAAGGCAACCACTGCCCTATTTTGATTACTCATTTCCACTTCTACAATTATTCTCATCAATTACTCCCTTATTCCTCCTTGTTGTCCAATTCTATTCCAAAATTGAAACATGCCTCAACAACTTTTACCCAACGTATCAATTTTTTTTATAGGGATATAGATGTTAATTTTTCATTCTCATTCTTACCCAAGATATCATAATACCATTAAAGTATTGCTAACCCAACGCCCTTTAAAAGTTAAAACTACAAAATTCAATTAGTGAAAACGAAATTTAGAACAAAAATTATGAAGGAAATTACTGAAAATAGTGATTAGCCGAATATAAAATTACAGTAATATCCAATGTTAAGTAATCCTGTTATCAAGTCTGCCCAGGCCCTATTCATAAGGGGCAGAAGTAGCAGCTATAGTTAGCTAACCACTGAATTTGACTGACTTTTTCACGTCTCATCTACTCTAATAATTGGAATTTATACACATGTATCTGAATTAAATATAGGTCATGTATTATTTTTAAATAAAATATCTATCATATACATTTAGGTATGCAAAATAAAAAGTGAAAACACTGATTTTTGTGCTACAACAAATGGAGATCGATTTTCCCATCAAGTAGAGATGGTGAAGAAGTAGTATCACACAATCTATCCCTAAATTTAATTTCCCATTATAATGTTTATTAATTCGAGTTCAGACAAAATATCATTAATATCTCCAACATATGGAGTATAGAATATTAAAATTTCACTGAAATATTATTAATTCTAGAATATCCAAAGTTAAAATAATCGCTAGCTGAAAATATAAAAAGCCACACACTTTTATGTAAATACGTGCAGATTAAAATCAACCACCCTAAATCAAACTCAATTTATTCAAATTTAATTTAGATTTATCCTAAGTCTTCTTAATTGCACTTTATGGTCATTTATACTGTGCAAATTTTCACATGAAAGTTAACGTATTTAATATAATATTAGACGAGCTAATTAATTAAGAAATATATCAAATTAGATCCACCTACTTATAATCCATTAACCCTTTTTTTTTCACGTGAACATTATTACAGGAGAGTATCTCAATCCGTTAACTACGAATTAATTAGCTAGAAATTAATGTTATTAAAGATTATTTTTTGTCATTAATTTTTTTAAAAGAAAATATAATAGCAGGATTTATGTCAATTTTCCTCACAGATAGGAATTTGAGTGGCTTACGCAGAAAAAATTGTGATGATGAAATCTGCCATCTGAGGGACAGGAACTATATTTGCTACTGTTAATCCCAAAAATAAGAAGAACCCAAGTAAGTGCCTGCATCAACATAGAACAAAGTAATTCTAAATTAAAAAAAAAAAAACCAATTAATTCTGGTATTAATCCAACTTAATTACAGAGAAAAACAACAAGAACTACAAAAAAAAGTAAGTAAAAATTAATGGCGTGACAAATTAAGTAATTAATTAAGGGCGCAAAAAAAAAAAAAAAAAAAAAAGTACTTACGTCCACACGTTGAGTGTCTCATTATGCCATTGAAACAAGCTGAGAAAAGCTCTCCTTATTGGCCATTCAGATCTATAGTAATCCAATATATACTCGTTATCCTTCATATAATCCGGCAATTGGTGATATGATATAAGAGGATATTTTTTCCCTTTAATCTTTTCAGCCTTATTGCAGCAATTTGTATTAGAGCCTGATTCTGTGAAACTGCAAACACTCTGATCCTTTTCTCCATCCATCCTTTTCTTTTTTCTCCGCCAAACAGAGCCTTCACTAGTTTTGATCATACTAATAAGTCTTTAAATTATTGAATTGAATAGGAAAATGAAATCCCCTTTCATATACATGATGGGGAAGGGGGTGTTTGGGGGGTTGGGGTGGTTGGTTCAGGAATTAAGTGCAAAAGAGGGTAATTAAGACTGGACCAACAAACTGCATTTAAAGATGGATCATTTCTGTTTGGTTGGCTTGACTGATTTTTCATTTTTTTAGATATTTTTTTTATAAATATGGAGTGGATTTGATTAGGTTATCAGTAATTAAGTATCAATGTCATGATATGTGACTTCATTATTGTTAGGCACAATTAATTAAAGTGATTTGTCATCCAACTTTTTAAACTTCTTCTAGTATTGTTCTTTCTTGTAATTTGCTCCGTAAAATTAACAATGATTGTTGCATTTTCCAACACGATAGAATTGTCCGAAATGGTAAAGTGCAACAACACATAAATTTAGAGGCATATTTCAAACGCAAAAAATACTTATAAAAGACAGACGTTTTTGAAACCTTCTTACTAAATGCGTTCGTTAGATGGAGCTTCGCTGAATTAATTTGTTAAGACAAAAATGAGTTGGGTTGGATTGATTTTTACCTGAGTTAAATATAACCACATCTCATAAAATAAGATCTGTGAATAGATCTTAGGCAAGACCAGGCCCCACAAATAAAAATGTTAATTTGTAATAATATAAAAACAACATTAGTTTACTCCTTGTTTTCAATGGTCATATATGTTGCATGTACATATCACGCTTGTGTTGCTTTACCGATTAATATTGGGAAAATAGCACACTTGCACAAATTTATAGGATAATTATTTTTTACCCAATTTTTAAATAAAATATATTTTTTGTCAAAATAAGATTGACAAAACAGTTGGCAAAGAGATTGACACCGTGCACCCTGACTGCCAACCTTTTGTTAATTTTTTTGGGCAAAACATATATTTTTAAAAAGGTTGGGTAAAAACAATTGTCCTATAAATTTTTGGGCAATTTTATGGGTTTACAAATTACTCCCTCCGTCCCAGATCAGTTTTCACACTGATCTGGGCACGGTAATTAAGAAAATTTATTATTTTATATAGTTAAAGTAATAAAGTGGGAACTTTATGTCAAATCAACTTTAATTGTGTGGTTGTGGTTTGTTTGTGTAAGAAAAGTAATGGCATATGGGTAAATAAGTGAGAACTTTGAGGATAAAAGTTATAAGAAAACTTTCCTTTTTAGGGTGTGAAAACTAATGTGGGACGAATAGAAAAGGAAAGTGTGAAAACTGATCTGGGACGGAGGGAGTAGTATTTATAATTTGGATGTGCAAAATTTATAAGTTGAAACCTATAAAATTGTCCACAAATTTATAGAGGCAATTGTTTTTTGTCCTACTTTTATAAAAAATATTTTTTTATCCTAAAAAGACTGGCAAGACAATTGACAAAAGGTTGGCGCGATGCCAACTTTTTTGCCAATTGTATTGTCAATTTTGTTTCGACAATTTTTTTTAAAGTAAGACAAAAAAAACATTAGCCTATAATTTTTTGAACAAATATGTTTTTTTGTCCCTTTTTTTATAATTGTGTCGCGTGCATAATATTCCCATTGGAAATCTTTTCGTGTAACATGACCGTGAGCTATTTCTTTTTTAAACTAATGTCATTTAGTTTGTACTTATGAGACTAGATGTATGATCACCGTTAATTGGTGATTAGGGAAAATCAATTATATATACTGATCAATACAACAATAGGTTTCGTAAATTTTGGAAACACAATCAAAAGATAATCACAAAAGATACAGAGAATATATAAACTTAGAATGTTCAGTACACTAATATAGACTTGGTCAATTATTTCCCTTAATACCCTCTGTCAAGCGTTGTGTGGGATGCAAGCAAACGCAAAGCTTGGAGCGCAAGAATTCAAAGGCCGGTTGAGGAAGACTTTTGGTAAATATGTCGGCTAGCTGAAAATGAGTAGGGATAAATTGAGTATGCAACCTCCCGGACAAAACGAGCTCTCAAACGAAATGATAGTCAATGTCGATGTGCTTGGCTCGCTTGTGAGCAATTGGATTTTGGCTGAGAAAGATAGCACTCTTGTTATCACACAAGAGTAAGGGTCGAGTCTGAGGTAGCTGACAAAGTTCCCCTAACAAATGTGTAAGCCAAACGACCTCAGAAGTAGCATTAGCTAACGCTCGGTACTCAGATTCACAACTTGAACGAGCCATTGTGGGTTGCTTCTTTGCACTCCACGAAACAAGATTACCACCCAAAAAATGGAATAGTCATAGGTCGAACGACGCGTCTCTATTCATCGGGCCCAATTGGCATCAGAATAAACCATGATAGACATCTCAGGATGATGAGTGAAGGATAAACCATAATGAATGGTGCCCTTCACGTAACGAAGGATGTGCTTCAGCTGAGAAATGATCCTCGGTAGGAGAATGAATGAACTGACTCAGGAATTGACAGCTTAGGACAATCGGGCCTAGTAATCGTCAAATACTGTAGGGCTCCCACCAAAGAGCGATATAACATCGGATTTTGAAAAGACGGACCAGTGCTCAACAAAGACTCACCAGCCGCTAGAGGAGTAGAAACATGCTTGCAGTCCAACAAATTTGCATGCTCCAAAATGTCATATGCATATTTGGCCTGACTAACAAATAGACCATCTGAAGTGTATGATATTTCGAGACCCAAGAAGTATTTCAGCTCACCAAGATCCTTGATAGCAAATGAGTTCGAGTAATAAAGCGATGAAGCATATCATTATCGTTGCCCGTGAAGATAATATCATCCACATAGAGAAGAAGATATAGAACAGAAGGACCTCGAAAAAGATAGAACAATGAGGAATCAGATCGAGATTGCTGAAATCCTAAGGACAGTAGATAAGAGCTGAATCTCTGAAACCAGGCCAAAGGTGTCTGACAAAGTCCATAGAGCGCCTTCTTCAGTCGACACACATGATCATGATAACGAGGATCAACAAAGCCCAGTGGTTGGGCCATGAATACTGGTTTGGGGAGTACCCCATTAAAAAAAGCATTCTTCACATCCAACTGATGAATAGACCATTTGTGATGAACTGAGAGAGCCAGAATCGTACGAACGGTAGTTGCCTTGACAACGGGGCTGAAAGTTTGATGAAAATCAGCGCCAGAAACCTCAGTGAAACCTTGAGCAACGAGACGAGCCTTGTAATGCTCGATAAAACCATCTGAATGGTATTTGGTATGAAATACCCATTTAGAACCGACAATATTGGTGTTGGGCGGAGGAGGAACCAGATCCCATGTCTTGTTAGATTTCAAGGCATCAATTTCTACTTGCATGACACTGACCCAATGTGGAGACTTAGAGGCAGACTTAAAACCTCTAGTTGAAGCAATATCAACAGAATATCCCGGTCTGAAAACACCTGCCCGCGCACGAGTAACCATCAGATAAGTAGAAACAAGTGGAGCAGGAAGAGGTGGATCATCTATAGGAGAAGGAGGGCCTGGTGGTTGCGGCTCAGGAGCTGGTATAGGAGAAACCGGGCCAGGTACCTCAGGTGGAGGTATCGAATGAGAAACAACGGGCAACTCTGGCTCAGGATGGAGACGACTCGGAGTAGTACCCGATGGCTGACCTCGATCAGAAGATGCCAAGGCTTGCGGTGTAGAAGGCAAGCTCAGATCCAAAAAACTGGATATAGGTAAATCTGTTGACGAGGAGACAGGGGAACCAGAAAAGGGAAAGACTTGTTCATTAAACTGTGCATGACGAGTAACATATATTTTAGCGGAAGAGGGATCGAAACATCGAAAACCTTTATGAACACTATTGTAACCTAAAAAGATGCATGGACGACTGCGAGGTGATAACTTGTTCGCTGCATAATCCCGAAGGAAAGGAAAAACCCAACACCCGAAGGGTTTGAATATAGCATAATTCGAAACAGAGTGAAATAACAACTCGTATGGAGACTGGTTATCCAAGACAGGTGATGGAAGCTGATTAATGGCATAAACAGCGGTGACAAAAGCTTCAAACCAAAATGATGCAGGAGCAGAAGAATGAAATAACATAGAGAGGCCCGTCTCAGTGATATGACGATGCTTCCGTTGAGCCCTACCATTTTACTGCAGAGTATATGGATAGGAAAGACGATGAAAAATGTCATGATGGTTCATAAAATCACTAACCCGTTTGTTCACAAACTCAGTACCCCCATCAGATTGGAGAACTTTTATAGACCGAGAGAATTGTGTACAAACAAAAGAATGAAATTGCGCAATATGTCATAAAAATCGGACTTAGCTCGCATAGGATAAAGCCAGTAGAATCGTGAAAAGTCATCCACAAAAACAACATAATAACGATAACCAGCAGAAGAAGTAACAGAAGCAGGCCCCCATAAGTTACAGTGCACCAAATCAAGCACAAAAGAAGAACATTTATCATCCAAAGAAAAAGGTAATTTCTTGCTCTTCGTCATCTGGCAAAACGAGCAAACAATAGGATCTGGTAATAAGGACGTAACAGATAAATGTCCTAGCTTATTAAGTAATGAAATAACACCAAAAGAAACATGTTCTAGGCGCAAATGCCACAAATTAAAACTAGCTCTTAAATCTTTGGAATGTAAAGTAGTAACCAAAGCCGAGCTACCTCTGTCCATAATGTAAAGCCCCTGCTCACACCTGCCCTGGGCCAGAATTTCCTTTGTCACCCAATCTAAATGGCAAAATACTTGTCAGAAAATAGAACATCAACATTATAATTCAACGTCAACTTGCTAATAGATAAGAGGTTTTTAGTAATATGTGGCACTACCAAAACGTCCAACAATTTTACATTAGGAGAAATACAACTAGAACCAATATGTGAAATTGAAAGTGCATTGCCATTACCAACAATGACCGAGCCGTTACTAGAGTAGGGTTCAAAGGAGTCGAGATGAGCCGTCTGAGAGTTCATGTGAGCCAAGGCACCCGAATCAATGTACCAATCAGAAGCCGGATTTATCTCTGTAACAGTACAAGCAACTCGAAAAGCTTGAGCAAGATTAGCCGAAGAAGATGATGCCGGTTGACGAGAGCTTGGTTGAGTCTGCAATTGTAAAAACCGAGGACACCTGTCCACATAGTGGTCCCCCTACATAACTGACAGTGCGGGATATAGGGACGACGACCCCCACGCCTACCACCAGTACTTGTTATGGCCGGATGAGCGTGGACCGCCATGACTGGAACCAGTCGCCACAAAGGCCGCTGGAGGTGGAGCAGTACCCTCCATAGCCTTCGATATAAGGTCAAACTGGACGGCCTGGTGGAGAAGATCACGAAAGGAGGGCACCAGTTACATGACCATTCAAGTATCGACAAAATTGGCAAACGACGGACCAAGACCTTGGAGAAACCAGTGATTTTTGTCACCATCATCAACCGGCTTCTGGATGGCGGCAAGCTGATCACAAAGGGACTTAAAGGCCTTACCATATTCAGCAATAGTAAGAGATTCACGACGCAAGGATAAGAGTTCCTCTCTGAGTTGATTGGCGCGCGACTGGGATGCATTGACAAAAGTGGATTCTAGGGCAAGCCACGCTAAGCGAAACGAGAGACAATCAAGGACCTCAGACATGGCTTCTAGTTCCAGGGTGGCATAAAAGACACCGAGTATTTTCTGATCATGGAGAAGCCACACCGAGTACGTCGGATTTGGAGATTCAACACCGGCGGCAGAAGTAACAGATTGAGGAGGAGCGCCTGATGTACCTGTGACAATATCCAACATATCGAAGGTGGTTGCCATGGAGAGAAACTGACGCTTCCACATCAGGTACGTGGTCAATAATAGTTTAATTTGGATGAGGTTATCATCGCTGTGGTTTGAGAGGTAGGAGTAGCGGCGGAGCAACCACGGAACAAGGCACAGAGATCGATGCGAAAGGAACCAGTTCAGATCGAATCACGCACAAGGAGAAGACAGGCGAAGGGGACTAGTTCGCCTGAAGGGATGGGGATGGTGGTTTCGGCCATGCGGGTGTAGATGAATAGGGTTACAGAGAAATTAGGATTTAGGATGAGAGACTTGATACCATGTGAGAATATATGTATGATCACCGTTAATAGGTGATTAGGGAAAATCAATTTTATATACTGATCAATACAACAATAGGTTCCGTAAATTAAGGAAACCTAATCAAAAGATAATCACATAAGATACTTATAATATTTTGTACACTAATATAGACATGTTCAATTATTTCCCTTAATAGTATTCACCGATGTTCGCAATTTATATTCACTTATATTAATGTGTCATGCACAATTTATACTATATTTCACCGTCTCACACAAAACCTGCTTGACATATTAATTGCGATGTCATATATCGATCAACATTAATAATCCACAAGAACCAACCTCGATAAGTATACTTATCAATCTCTTGTAAAAATAAACTAAATAAATAGAGTGTGTATAGAATGAAATTGATTCATATATGAATCATTGAAGAGTATTAGTTGTTTTCACTAAAAATATTAGTTGTTTTCACTGAAGAGTATTAGTTGTTTACGCTGAAAAGTCTTAGTTTGTTTTCAGTAAACAACGGATACCCTTCAGTGAAAATAACTAATACCCTTCAGTAAAAATAACTAATACTCTTTAGTGATAATAACTAATACCTTTTAATTATTCATATATAAACTATTTTCACTCTATACTTTGTCAAATAAATATTGCAGTAACAAATTATCATAATATTGGACAACGACGCATATATATTAATATGGAATTTTGAATTCTAACGAGTTTTAGCGGCACGAAAGCTTTATTTAAGGTTGAGTCTTCACACAGTTTTGTAAGGATATATATTAGTCTTTGAGCAATTTGGTAGTTGAGAATTCTCCACACTTTTTGGTTAGGAAGCTAAGCAAATAAAGCATATATTTAGGATTTATTTTCGTCAACTTAATTAAATTATTATAATAAAAAAATTAGTGATAGCAATCGATCGTCAAGTGTGACTATGTACTCCTTTTATCATAATTTTATTTTATTGAGCAAAGTATAAAGTGGATAAGTTTCACCGTGATCTTGTTTAGAGATTATTAAATGTTTTACTAAAGAATTTGTGTTAAAGAATAATTAGTAGTTTTACTAAAATGTATTCATGAAGAATATCAATTGTTTTCGTTAAGAGGTTTCAGCTTTTCACACTTAAGGGTATTATTTGCAAATTAATTTTATGATGAAACTTGTTTACACAATTTTTTTTTTACTATCATATATCCCCGCCTATTACATGAAAATTGAAATAAGATTACAGTTTAATAATTTAGATTAAATATCTCTTAATCTGAAAATTGAAATAAGATTACAGTTTAATAATTTAGATTAAATATCTCTTAATCTTTTATTTACATTTATTCAATTATCAACATAAAAAAATTATAATTTTGTATATGTGTATGCAGTGTAAATATTTCCATTCATCTTTTAATGCAAATTCCAAATTATGATAATTTTTTAAATGTAATAAACATGCAATTTTATATCTGTTTATTTAAATAAACTTTGTACTTTAGTTAATACAGAAATAATCACATGTCCACCGGCGGGCAAAAATAAATATACACACTGCGAATGTGATAATGACACATAAGCAAATAAAATTTATAATTAAAATTATAGTGGACCCACTGCTATGTGTTATTATCACGCGGTGGGTTTATCAATTTGTGCCCACCAGTGGGCTATTGATGGTCCCGTTTTCGAAGGGCAAAATGGGAATTCAGGAGCAAATTTTTTTTTTTTTTTAAACCTTGCGTTGCGCTCTGAAAGAGTTCAGTGAAGGAATACTCAAGTCACTGCGTTGCTGAGAGTCAGAGCTATCAAGTCAGTGATGAGACTTAAAAGCTCAGGCTCTCAACAAGGCAGTGACTCGAGAAACTGAACTCTCGAGTGTGTTGCCTGATCTGGTCAGTGAGAGGAATCCCCCTGACCTGATTGCTTATCCAAAGTTTTCTTATAACAAAGCTCAGTGAGCTGACTTTCGCAATACTTTGGTAAATACTTTGAAAGATAAGTACGCTCAGTTTAACGTGGTTCAGAGACTCAAGCTCTTACATCCACGGCCTGATTTAACAGGAAATCCACTACTTGGGATTCTTGTTTTTAACGTGCCAAGGTGCACTTACAACTGGACTCACGCCACTCCCTGGGCTGCCTCACCTCCCTCACTAAACAACTTACTCCCAACAAACCTGACTAGAGGGTTTTGGTTTCGGTTAGGGTTTTCTCCAACTAGGTGAGGTTTTCCCTTTACAATGTGTTAGCCAATAGCTAAGATAGGGAAAACCTCTCTAAGCCTAGAGTTACAAGCTGAGCACTCTTATGTATATATTTGTGAACTCTCAGTGTATAGATATGAGTAGAACCTCCTTATATCTCCCATGCATGTATGCTACTACTCACACTCTCAGCTCGTAGGTGTTTGTTTTTCTTACAAGATACAACAATACAACTCTCAAACAAAACACAACACACTCTAACAACAAGCTATGAGCTTGTATTTATAATGGGGATTCAAATGTATCCGTTGGAGGGAAGATACATTTGAATCCAACATTAAATGGTTTCAACAACTTTTCTTGGAATGCGGCCTTGTCAGTGTCAGACATGTTTGACTTGACTTGATTGGTCCACGTGGACTGAATCCAACGGATCTTTGACTCAGTGTGCTTGATCAGGGCGCACTGACTTCAGTTAACATATCCTCCACTGATTCTGACGATCTTCAGTAGACATACTTGTCTTCAGTGTAGTTGTCCTTCAGAGACTCTTTGAAGATCATTCCAAGAAGTTTGTCATAAGGCTGAATGACAAACTTCCCTGACCACAGTAGCCTGACTCCTTCAGGGCCTACTTGGTACAGCACTGATCCTCCTGATCATGCTCTTCACTGAGTGGTCCACCTGACTTAGCTTAGATCAGCCTGGTTTACACTCAGTGGGACATCCTTCAGGCTTCTCTTCAGGTTCAGGTCTTCCTTCAATGGCTCCAGTCAGTTCTCTTGAGATGTCATCTTGACCTCCTCAGGCTTTATCAATGAGTTCCCCCTCACTGAGTTCCCCCTCAGTTGAGTTCCCCCTCAACTGAGTTCTTCTCACATTACAACCGGTCTAACTGAATACACAAACTATCCTGACCTGAATCTAAAGATACTATCCTGACTGCTTTCAAACCTATTACATGTTGTTTTGGAAAATCATCAAAACTAAAACATATCCCAACAGCTATGTTGCACGAATTCTACAAAAAATGGCAGTTGGCAGTATCAGATATGTGAGAGATACATTCGCACCCGATACGCCATGTGGCGTATCTGACAATTTTATTTATTTATTTTTAATTCGGATACATGTATCCCCCTCCAAGGATACGTGGGGGTGTTGGGAAATTGTATAGACTTATGTTTTGATTAAGATGCCAAAAGGTTCCTCCTAAGTCTTTTGTAAGTAAAGTATTCAGTAGAGTTAGAAGATAGTTAGTCAGTTCAAATGTTAAGGAACTGAAGTGCTGTTAGTAATTTCTAGAGTGTATCTAAGAAATGAAGAAAACCCGCTGATGAAGAAAGTCCGCTTAAGATGAAGTGATCTGAAGAAGAAGTCTAAGTCTTGAATGTTTTCTAAGTGCATTCACACTAAGACTAAAACCATCAGGAGAGGACCAAGGTCCACTGATGTGAACTAACAAAGCACATTCAATGCTAAACACATTAAAAGCTGTTAGTTAATCTGGTTGGAACAAGGCAAAACGAATTTCAGTGAAGCTTACAATTAATGAAGGAATAAGAAGGTTCTCTCAGAAGAGTTTCACCTTAAAGTAAGACAGGATTCTGTGCAAGTAGACTGAACAACCAATAAGAAAATGACACGTATGTGTACTCTACTGACAGCCGACCTGTCACAGACTGACAAGTACCAAAAGTCTTTCTCTAGCTTTCTCCAGAGAGTTGGTGAACATGCATGATCTTCCAACCGTTTCTTGACAACTCTTAAAGCTTCAAATAAAGCCGTTTGAACCAATCAGATACAAGAAGACTTACTTGAGAAGATTCAAACTCCAATGGGAAGATTTTCAAGAAGGTCTATAAATACAGAAGGACGTGTCCATTACTATGCACGAGAAACTTAACAAGATCAAATCAATCTCTACATACATAACTTACTACGAAGTACTCGAAATTACCCTTGTTTCCCAAGTGCTTCACATTTGTAGAGAGCAAACTAAGCCTTCTGTAACCGAGCTTAAAGCTATATCCAAATCTTAGAAAGAGATAATCCATCCTTAAGCCTTATGCTAAACTGCAAGGATTATCTCACAACAGTTGGAACCAAACCCTACTCAAAACCCTACCGAGTGTTAGGTTGAGAGTTAGTGTTAAGTGGTGTTAGTAAGTTGATCGTTGATATCAGTCTGAAAGCTGGTTGTATTGGGAACTAGGACCTGGAATTATTCTAGTGATCAAATATCCTTAGAGAGGATTAATCTGATTAGTGCACCTTGGCACTATAACACAAGGAATTCCAAGTGAAAGGAATTCTCCTGTTTAATCAGGACAGTGGACGTAAGAGATTCTTCTCTGAACCACTTTATATCTTGTGTACTTACATTTTGTTATTTCCATAAGTGTGAGTTGCTCAAACAAGCTTTTATCAAGTAAAACGTGTTTTTCATAAGGGCTCACTAATCCTCATCTGAAAGCTAATTAGATAGTAGTTCAACTGAAAGTCTTGAGCTTTCAGTGGATCTGATATCTCAGAAAGCTTTCATAAGTAAATCTCAGCAGACTTCAAAGTCCACTGACGATCTACTGTCTTAAGTAACCTGATAAGTTTGAAAGAAAAGTTTTAATTCGTAACCTCAGGTGTATTCCCCCCCCCCATACACCTGATTAACTCGTTTTGGGACCAACAAGTGGTATCAGAGCGGTGGTTCAAAAAACTATTGTTCTAAGTATACCTTGTGCTAAAAGGTATTTTATATTTGGTCAACTGAATTAATCTTTTGATAATCTTGTTTAGATATTATGGCTAACAATGCAGCTAGGTAGCACCACCAGCAGAGAACAACATGGGAGTTAATCCCTTGAACCATATGTCCCATCACAAATTCCACAATTCTCAGTGGAAAATTATGACTTCTGGAAGATCAGGATGAGAGCACATCTTGCCTGTGTGCATGATGAAATGTTGAGAGTCATAACAAAAGGTCCATTTATCTTTATGACTCCTAATCCTAGAACTACAACTGATACTATTGCAGATCCTAGAGAAGAATGACTAAAAGATGAAGATAACTTCACAGCAGATGAAAGGAGGAGACACAACCTCAACTTCATAGCCATGAACATTCTCTACACCACCATTCCAGACTCAGTTATGGGAAGAGTGATCCATTGCCAGACTGCAAAGGAACTATGGGACCCTCTTGCTCTCATGTGTGAAGGAACTGGCAAAATCAAAGAGAACAAGCTTTCAGTAGCTGTTCAAAAGTATGAACAGTTCACCATGGAGCCTACTGAAACCATTGATCAGCTTGATGGGAGGTTCACTGATATCATGAATGAGATATACTCTCTGGGTAAAGTGTACACCAAGAGAGAGGTTGCTTTGAAGATCCTGAGAGGTTTAACCTCAAGATGGGATGTGTACTCAGTAATGATGCAGAATACCAAGGATTTATCCAGCATGTCTATGCAACAGGTATTCTCTGAACTAAAGGCTTATGAATTTGATCTTAACAGGAAAAGGGCTCCTGATGAGACCCCAGCTGAGAAGGGAGTAGCCTTCAAAGCTAAGGAAACTGAGCTTAAGTCCCCAAAATCACAGAAGAGTACAAAAGCAAGCAAATCTCAAAGCAGAGCTGAGATGCAAGAGGAACTCAACCTAATGGCTAGAAGGTTTGAAAAGCTTAATAGTCGTTTTGGCAAGTATAAAAGATTTTACAGGGATAACAGGAAAAGTAGAAGTTATCCACAAAAGAACACCAGAGAAGGAGAGAAAAGCTCCACTGAGATGGAGAAAAAGAAAGCATACAATAACTATTCAAAAGCTGAAGGATCATCATCAAAGACCAGAGAGTCTAGTGAGGAGAAGAATGATGATGCCAACAGATGCTATCAGTGCAAGAAGGTTGGGCACTTTCAGTACGATTGTCCTCAACTGAGCACAAAGAAAAGGAAAGAAAGTCAAACCAAGAGAGACAGAAGATATGGAGAAAGAAAAGTCATGGTGGTTGAGGATGTTGATGAAGATCTAGAGTCATCTGATGGACTGTTCTCTGACAGCAGTGATGATGACATGTGCCTCATGGCAAGAGAAGAACCTGAGGTACAATCCAAACCATCCATTTCTTTAGGACACTCACTTGAGCTCAGCTCAGAGTCAACAGAGGAACTCAATCTTCAGTCCCTTTGGAACAATTGATGATTGATTTCTCAAGTTTGCAAGAAGAAGTTTCTATCTCCAAGATGAAAACAAAAATCTCTTGAGTGAAAACTCTAAGTTAATTGAATCTGGGAATCAGGCAAATCTTAACTCAGCTAAATCTACCATTGGATTGCCAAAAGAGGTGGAAACCCTCAAGAATAAAGGAAATGGCAAAGATCAACTGATAAAGGATCTCACTGAATCTAAGACAAAGTTAACTGAAGAGAATTTAAAATTGGTAAGCCAAATAAAGGATTCTCTCCTGAAAATTGATGTCTTACAAAAATTTGAAGAGACCTTGTTAAAAAGGATTGATGCTCTTAACAAACCCTATCTCGCCATAGAGGAGATACAAATTTTTCAAATCAATCCTAATAACAAGTGTGGAATAGGTTATGTTCCAAAACCTTCAGAAGGTCCTTTGAGTGTTGCTTCTTCAAGTGGCATAAAGAGAGTATTTGTTAAATCTGTAACTTTCCCACCACAGATTTTAGATAAAGGAAAAAGACCAGCTGAGGTTCAACAACAGAAAGGTCCAACTCAGCCAAAACCAATTGGAAAGGCTCAGTGGACTAATCAATCTAGAACTCAGCAAATGTACTATCAGTCGAGGTCTTCTCATGTGAAGCAATCTCAACTGAAAGCACCCATGCATGAACAATCCTCAAGGAATGACTCATATAGAAAACCTATTCCTTTTGTGCCTAAAGGTAAAGGTTCTCAATACCTTTATCAACAAAGACTAAGACCAGGTGCACCCAAGCCTCTGAAGAAGAATATTAAGAAGGTTTTTATTCCTTCAAAGGCTGACACCCGTAGAAAGTTTACTCCTAAGGCACCTAGAGAGGTAACTATCTATGTAGATGTTTATGGAAGACAAATTAGCCATTCTAAAGTAATTAGAACAGTGAGGCAAATTTGGATTCCAAAAGGTACAGCTAACCTGGTAGGACCCAACACAAAATGGGTACCTAAAGCTTAATCTTGACTGCAGGGCTCAGTGGACCTCAACAAAGGAGAAGCTCTTAAAACTTCAGTCTGATACTTGGACAGTGGATGTTCCAGGCATATGACTGGCAATAAAAGTCTCCTGAGAGAATTTGTTGAGAAAGAAGGTCCACAAGTCACTTTTGGTGACAATTCACAAGGAGCCACCAAAGGTTATGGTACTTTAATAATCGGCTCAGTAAGAGTAAGCAATGTATCCTATGTCAGTGGACTTAATCACAATCTTTTGTCCATAAGTCAGTTTTGTGATAAAAGATACAGTGTTGAATTTTCATGTAACCTGTGTTTTGTCAAGAATATATGTTCACAACAAGTACTACTAACTGGGTCAAGGAAGGGAAATGTTTATCTTGCATATTGGAAGTCTTGCACACCAAATGCATGTCTTATTGCAAAGAGCTCAACTGATACTAATTGGTTATGGCACAAAAGACTAAGTCATCTGAACTTCAAGATGATGAACAGGATAGCAAGACATGGACTAGTGGAATGAATGCCAAATGAGGTATGCAACAAAGAACATATTTGCAAAGCCTGTCAAGAGGGAAAGCAAGTGAAAGCATCCTTCAAAAGCAAAGTTACAACCTCTACTGACAGAGTACTTCAGCTGTTACATATGGATCTCTTTGGTCCAGTAACTCCTGTAAGTATCAATGGGAGAAAATATACACTTGTTGTTGTTGATGACTTCTCCAGGTACACATGGGTGATATTCCTAGCAAGCAAGAAGGAAACACAAGTCAGGCTACCAGAACTACTGAAGAAAGTTAGCAATGAAAAGAGCCTGAACATTGTAAAGATAAGGTCAGATAAGGGCACTAAATTCATTAATTCTATAATATCTGATTTCTGCAAAGAGTTGGGTATTGCCCATGAGACCTCAGCTGCAAGAACTCCTCAACAAAATGGAGTAGCTGAAAGAAGAAATAGGACTCTCAAGGGGGCAGCAAGAACAATGCTTGCAGAAGCTCAAGTTCCTAAAAGATTTTGGGCTGAAGCTATTAATACTGCCTGCCACACTCATAATAGATCCATGGTAACCAAACATCAAGGAAAAACTCCATATGAGTTATGGAATGGCAAAAAGCCACAGGTATCCTACTTTCATATCTTTGGTTGCAATTATTTCATTCACAACAATGGGAAAACTTAACTGAAAGCTTTTGATAGCAAAGCTGATGAAGGAATCTTCTTAGGATATTCCCAAATCAGTAGAGCTTTCAGACTTTACAATTGTATAACTCTTGTTGTAGAAGAAACACCTCAGGTGGTTTTTTATGAATCTACTTTTGAGTCCAGGAGAAAGGAGACTGAGGAAGTGATAAGCAAAAGACTAACTAGACTGAGTATCAAGTCAAAAGGCTATCCTGAGAACAGTGTTGATGCATACATCCCAACCTGGGATAACATCAATGACCAACAATTCAATCAGGACACTCAGACCAAAATCACTCCTGACAACTCAACTGAGAACTCTCCTGAACAGTCAACTGAACTGATGAACACCATCCCAGTTCAAGAGGTAAGTAATGTTGATGAAGATGTGGTCACAACTGAGACACCTAATGAGCTCATCATTCAAGGGGGAACCAATGACACTATCATTGGAAATGAGAATACCTTGAATGATGACTCAGGACTTCAACCCTCTGTTTTATTTCCTGAATTTAAATTCATTCCTGTATCTAGTGACTCAACTTCAGAAGACTTAACCTCTATTGAAGGGCATCAGGCTAGGAGAACATGGCTCTCAGATCACCCTGTTGAGCAAATCCTAGGTGATCCTACCTCAGGAGTCAAAACTAGAAGTTTTCATGGAGAAAGTGCTTTGTTTTGTTGTTTCTTATCTAACCAGGAACCAGGTTCCATTGAAGAAGCACTTCAAGATTCAAATTGGATCATTGCTATGCAAGAAGAGCTCAACCAATTCACAAGGAATCAAGTGTGGGAATTGGTGGATAGACCATATCATTGCAATGTGATTGGAACCAAATGGGTGTTCAAGATAAGAAGGATGAAAATGATGTCATAGTCAGAAGCAAGGCCAGGCTAGTAGCAAATGGCTATTCTCAAGTTGAAGGTTTTGACTATGATGAAACATTTTCTCCAGTGGCCAGATTGGAGGTAATAAGGTTATTTCTTGCATATGCTGCTCACAAGAAACTCAAGGTGTATCAAATGGATGTCAAGAGTGCATTCTTGAATGGAGTACTCAATGAAGAAGTGTATGTGGAGCAGCCCCCAGGCTTTGAAGAAAGCCACAAAGTATATAGACTGAGGAAAGCTCTATATGGACTGAAACAGGCTCCAAGAGCTTGGTATGATACCTTGTCTCAGTTCCTTCTGGATCATGGATATATCAAAGGAGAGTAGATAGAACTCTCTTCAGGATCACAAAAGGAGAGGAGACCCTGCTAGTTCAAATCTATGTGGATGATATCATCTTTGGTTCTCCAAACCAAGTCCTCTGTGAAAAGTTCTCTCATCTGTTGAAAGGAAAGTTTGAGATGTCAATGATGGGAGAAATGAACTTCTTCCTTGGACTTCAAGTCAAACAGTCCACTGAAGGAATCTTCATCAACCAAGCCAAATATACAAGGGAGCTGATCAACAAATTTGGATGTCACAATAGTAAGGTTGCAAGAGTTCCACTCAACACCAACACAAAGATGGAACCTGATGAAGATGGTGAATCAGTAGACCAAACTCACTACAGAGCAATCATTGGATCCCTACTGTATCTCACAACAAGCAGGTCTGATATCACATTTGTTGTTGGATATGCGCTAGATATCAAGCAAATCCCAAGAAAAGTCATCTGGAAGCTGCCAAGAGAATCCTCAAATATCTAAAGGGCACTGTGAATATGGGATTATGGTATACCTCAGATGACAATTTGGAACTCACAGGATACTCAGATGCAGACTATGAAGGCTGCAGAATTGAAAGGAAATCTACCTCTGACACTTGTCAATTCTTGGGAAGTAAGTTGATCTCTTGGTTTTCCAAGAAATAAAATTCAGTAGCCACAAGCACTACTGAAGCTGAATATATGGCAGCTGGAAGTTGTTGTGCTCAAATCTTATGGATAAGACAACAACTGAGAGATTACAACATCTTTGCTAATGAAGTTCCTATTTTCTGTGACAATAATAGTGCAATTGCTATTTCAGAAAATCCAGTTCTCCACACAAGATGCAAACATGTGGATATAAGGCATCATTTCATTAGAGATCATGTGGAGAAGAAGGATATCAAAATGCTCAAGATCCATACTGACAAACAAAAGGCAGATATTTTCACTAAACCTTTGGCAGAAGCAAGGTTTCAAGAATTGCCAGTAGAGCTTGGACTTCTGGACCCAGGAGAGTAAGAAGGAAGTCCCATCAAAATCTCAGAAGAGATGTTTTCAAATCAGTGGAGGTGTGACTTCAGTAGAGTCAATACTCTCAAAAGGGCTACTATTCTCAGAAGAGGTTCGATCTCAGTCGAGGTCAATGATCCTAACTTATGTTATCTTCAAAAATTGAATGCCTCATAGTTTTTAAATTAAATTCTTTTCCAAAAATGGTAATGAGTACTTATTGCGAAATTAAAATCTTTGTACACTGTTTTGAAAAGATTTTGACAAATGGAGCATTTAATGCGTGTTGTACAAGTCAGTTTTGCTTTTTTAGTTTCCTATCTCACGCGCCTTAAAAGCTAGATGATGTGACCTTCCGGCTACCAACCCTTTTAATCCTCACCTTCCTTTTTAGGCTGTTCTTTTCTAACCGTTTAGATTTCTCAATAACTCCCCACAAACTTTTCAACTATTCACGATCTGATCTGAGTCATCCCCAGCCGTTGATCAATCTTTTAATCTCACCATTCATTCCACATATAAAAGACCCCCAAATTAGTCTCTGAAACCTTTTCGAACACTCTCAAGCCTAAATTTTTTTATCTCTCTATCAAACACTCTTTGCGAAATCTCTCAATCTTTCCAAATACTAAAAAAAAATATGGCCAGAGTAAATCTCGGATTTCTTACCAACAAAGATAACTTTTGGTATGAAACCATTGTCGTCTTTGACAACCCTAAGATACAGACAAGACCAGAGTTCAGACACATCAAGGAGGCCCTGGACATAGTGAAGGAAGTGGGGCTAGAAAAATTCTTGTATGTTCACCCTCAAAACTGTTTCGATAGGCAAGTCTTGGAATTTTTCTTTAGTGTTGCCAACACTGATCAAAGATTAGATCCTGTTTATTCTTGAAGAGGAAAAAGAAAGTGGTTAAGGATGGAGCAGAAATGGTAGAACTCCAGAAAGTAAGGAAGGAAATAAATCTGGAAGGGGATGATCTGAAGGAGCTATTTGGACTTCCGTCTGAAGGCCCAAATCCGGATACCTATATCGCGGATAAGGAGAAGGATTGGGTCTATACCATTACGCAGAAGAAGATGAAATACAATCCTACGATGAATAGGAATGTACTCTTGCCTGTCTACAATATTCTCTGTGAGATTGTTGGGAAATGCATCCTTGAAAATCAAGGAAGCTCAGAGCAAGTGAGCAAACCCAAGCTGAGGCTGATGAAGGCCATTGTAGATAGCAAGTAGAACAACTTCAACTGGCAACAATTCTTCTTATGGGCGTTGGACAGGGAACACTTAAAGTTCCAGCCAGGAAAGACTCCTCAACTGGCAAGTAAGTTGAACTTTGCCACCAAAATCTCATATCTCATTGAGAATGTTGACGTTGGAGTGGACTGGAAAGAAGACAGAAAGTGGAGCAACTTGAAGTCTCTCTTCAAGTCTGGTAAAGTGTTGGAAGGAAGGAAGCTGAGTGAGAACGTGGAAAGCCCAGAGGAGGTAGAGGATGTGGAGGAATCAAACCCCTCTGAAGGAAGGAAAACAAAGCTGAAGAGGAGGCTAGTGAAACTAAGTGACAAGATGACCTTGCACAAAGAAGAGGAGGCAGAAAAGGCCTCAAGGAAGAAAGAGAAGAGGGCTGCTGAGACGAAGAAGGAAGCAGCCAGACCCAAGAAAGAAAGAGTTTCAAACTCCACTGATGAGTCATCATCAGGTAACCCCGATTCTTCTCCAAACATTGTATCTACTGAATCTGATTCAGATGCCCCTGCCCCCACCCTCATCAAAGTAAAAACCAAGCCTCACACCTTTGTGAAAACCAAACGCATATCCATCATCTCCAAGACCGCCACTCAAGGCTCTCAACATCCTGAAAGTGGTTCCCCAAAGAATATATCATATGAGGTATCTGCTGAGGCAACCTCAAACCCTCCTGAACCCACCCCCTCAACCCCCACTGATCAAAACCCCTCAACCCCATCTGAACCAATCCCATCTGAGCCCAACCCTCCTGAACCCCAACCATCTCACCTAGAAACCATCCCTGAGGAGCCCTCAGAACCCAGTTCCCCCACCCCTTCTCTTCCATCAGATGATGAAGAAGAGTATTCCTTCTTGGATACTCTTAGGGATGAAGTAGCTTACTCTCTTGAAACCAAATATCCAGAGCTGGATGGGTATCCTACCCTGAAGGCTATGTTTCTAAGAGTAAGGTTACTTGCCCAATTGAAAGATCGGAGGCTGGCTGAGATCCTCTTAGCAGTTGGAGGAGGAGAGATGGATGAGTGGAAGAAGGAAGAACAAGAAGTTTTGGACTTCACTGGGATGACCAAAACCAGGCTGCTTTGCGATGAAAAGATATTTCAAATCCTGGTGATGGAGAAGGTAGCTGAGATGAAAGAGGAGGAGGTTGAGAAGGTGGAGGAGGCAGAAGAAGAAAAGGAGAAAGAGGTGGAGGCGGAGGCAGAGAAAGGTACTTCACCGCAGCCAGGTGGTGGTGAAGTAGCCAAGGATGTATCCATGGCAAGGGATACTGAGGCTCAAAACTTGCCAAAGGGTAGCTCAGTAGAGGAGTCTACTGAAGCTCCCCCACAACAGCCCTCAGTTGTGACTTTAGAGTCAGCTGAGGTGACTGGTACTGAAGGAGTCAAAAAAGAAAGAAAGAAAGGAAAAAGAAAAAGAGGCTGAGATCACTGTTGTTGTTAGTGGTGAGATAAAAGCAATCGTCCCTGTAAAGGGCGAATTGACTGAAAAGATTGAAGTTAAAAATGAAAGAGTGAGTGAGAGTGAGAAGAGAGAGGAGGAGGGAGAACATATGGAGGTAGATGAACATGATGGGTTAGGTGGTGAGATTGAGGGGGAAAGTGCTAATATTTTGTCTGATGCAGGAAATCCATCTCTGGAAGTACCCCAAGTCAATCTCCATCTAAGTCCCCTGAAGCAGGCCATCCACAATGTTGAGGAAATAAGACTTCCATCCCTTGAAGCTCAGCTGAGAGAAGTGCAAGAGGTTGTCTAAGAAGAGGTTGACGAAATGATCATTCTCTCAGACCACACCGATGAGCTTATGGAGTCAACCACCACATCCCTCAAGAATCTAACTCTCAAGATTGAAGACTCTCAACAACTGGTCCTCGACGTAGTTGAAGGCTAAAGTGTGCTGGTGATAGAAGCTATAAAGAAAATGGAGAAGAAAGAAGAAGAGGCCAGAGCTAAATTTCTTAAAGACTCAGTGGAGAACGTTTCCACCAACCTAAAGTCCTCAGTAGAGGCTTTCTCAACGGATCTGCTAGGAAAGGTTGAAGGGTTGTAGAACAAAAAGCTATCTGAGTTCGAGGCAAAGCACGAAGAGATGGAAGCTGGCTTGAAGGATGTATTTAAGAAGGCTGCTGAAGACTTTCCAATCCAGGAGAAGACAGACGTGCTCATCAATGCAAAGCTTGAACAATTTATCAAGTTTGGTCAAAATGCTGGAGCAACCCTGGAGAGGATAGAAGATGAAGTAGACCATTGCTCAACCCAGTTGAGGGCACTTGAACATGACCAGATGAGGTTAAACATCGTTGTTGCAGAGTGTATGATTAATGCAGAAAAGGGGGAAAAGTTAGTGTCAGGGAAGCAGATGAAGCTGGACCCGAAAAATCAGATGGGGATAATTCTTGAGACTGATGACTTTGCAAAGAGTCAGGAGATCAAGAATACCATGAAAAAGGTGTCCAAGGAGGCTCAGAAGTCAGCTGATGAGAGGAGCAAAGTAGTGAAAGGCAATGAAGTCGAAGAAGAAAGGGACTTAACAAAGTTCAAAGAAGCTGCTGAGAAAGAGAAGAAAGAAAGAGCTGCTCAGAAGGGGAAAACAACCAAGAGGAAAGCTGCTAATGTACTCTCAGCGGAGGTGACAAAGAGAACAAGATCTTCAGGGAGGTTGGCTGCAAAGTCAACTGAAGACTCAGTTGAGGTACTTCCAATTCTTAACCCTGAACCAATCTCTTCTGAAATTCCCAAGTCTGCACCTACAAGGGTCACTGAGCTCACAGAGTTAATCAAAGAGGTTGGAGGCATGAATGAAAGAGCTCAGAGACTATCTGCTCAACAACTAGAAAAAGAGACAAGTCTGCAGATAACTCCATTGCTGAGTTAGCTGAACGTAAGAAGAAGGAGAGGCTGGCTACTTTAGACAAGACCACCTCAAAGAAGTTCAGGAATGGTTATCAGAAGTGGACTACTATATTGAAGAAGGATAAGATGACACTTTCGAAGGCCCAGTTCCCTCACCATGATACTTGGAGACCTTGCCTTGAAAGCTCCTGAACCTATTATCTACTGGCCTCCAACAGATGCAACTGGCAAAGTTGATAGAGAGCGGATCACTGAAGAATGGGTGTCCCTTTGTGAGTCTTTGGGACTCAAGGGGCATTCTAAGGATGTTATGGAAATGAAGAATGAACTAAAGATCAGAGTCTTCAAGCAGTATGGATTGGAGCCTATATTTGAGTCTATTTAAGGTGATGAAGTAGTTACTGGGCATTTGTTTATAAGTCCCAACTAATTTTGTGTTTTTGAATGATTAAACAGTTGACTTCTTGTACTTGTACCTGTTGGGAAATAGGGGTGTCCGGAATCTATTCGGGATGATAATTAAATACGAATTTAAATTTAATTATTACTAGCATGACTTAATCCTAATTAATTAAAATAATAATTCCAACAACAATTTTATCATCATGCATGTTGAATTAATTCACATAAAATCTATGGCGGAAAACTAAGAGATTATGTGACTACGTACCTCTTGTAGATATAGCCTTTGATTACAACGGGACTATCACGATCGTGCTATCAACCAAAAGACCTTCTCAAGTATGTCCTTTTCGCCTTGCTTGTTCACCGGTGGGAAGTGCTCACAAGCAATTGGAATAACAAGGAAGAAAGAAAAAATAGTGTTGCTGATTTTTTTTTTCAACGCTGTGAAAAGTAAACTGGAGATGAAATAATCATCCCCTATATATAGGTGAGGGAATTTCGAAATTTTCATATATTTTAGAGGTGGAGAAAATCTTTTCTTAGCCTCTAAGAAATCTTGAATATATTCCATATATTCTTTTTTCCATAATAAAATATTCCACAAAAATCTCAACTTCCTCATTAAGGGGCTAATTTTTGAAAATATTGAAGAAAGAATCCAAGATTTGGATCTTCTTGAATATATGAGATAATCTTGTATTCCAAGAATACTTATCTTCCATAATATCTTTTCAAGAAAATCAACAAGATCTTTTCTTTCTCCTAATATTTCTTTTTCGAAAATTACAAGAAAAAATCAGCAAATATATTTTCTTTTATTTTAATCACCTTATCATTATTGGGCTACTTAATGGGCTGCTTGAGGGGTCTTTAGGAGAATTAAGATTGGACCTCCAATGGACTTCTGAATTTCAATATTGAGCCCTAATATAATTCAGCCCATTAATATTAATTAGTACCACTAATAAATTAATATTGCACTATCCATCTTAATCCATATTACGATAATATGGGCTCCCGGTTATTATTTCCCGCGTTTAAGATTATCAAGTCCATTAATTAATTAAGCTTCTGAATAGCTCAAAATTAATTAATATATTTCACCTTGGAGTAAAGACAGCTCAACATTATTATCCGTACCGAAGAAACTAATTCTTCACTTGCAAGATTTGGTACGATAAAACTTCTGAGCCCACTAAGGGGACTAATCACACGAGCCATACTCGCACGCGTTTCCCCGTATTAAATCTTAGCAACCGTTGTATGATTAATATTACTGCCCAAAGCACAAGGTTTGAAGTCACGATGATTCGCACCCAACATGAATCAAAGCAGTAACCATTAAGCACACACGGTCCTATTTAAGTGACGGAGATTAAAAAATCAATAACCACTGAGGTCTAATTCTTCACATTTCAGAACAGAAGAATTTATCCTCACTGTAGGTCCTCTTCAACACATATTAAATGTGCTAGTGCAATCTCTTGGTCAAGACAGGCCAATCTGAGATGTACACATCGACCTTTCACTGCGGATTGTTCAATTCCACCTAGGTCGTGAATTTGTATGTTTAGTTACAAGGAAACCGTTAATGTGATCTTCCATGATCGAGTATCACCACATTAACTACAATGTAACATGTACTATATATATTGAACGGTTTGCAATAAATATTCAACATTCAATCATATTTAAAGCAAATGTGATAAAAGATTTATTCTCATAAATAAGTGTTTAATACATGAGTTATACAAAGTAAAAGCATACTTTCATGTATAACTCCAACAATCTCCCACTTATACTTAAAGTCTGCTTTTTAGTATAAATCATCCATGTCTAGTGTAGTAGCTCTACGTGACATCTCATGTTAAACTACACTAACCTAATAATTCCTCCCACCTATACTTAAAGCAGATTGCAATGGTCTTGACTCCCATTCCATCCACATGTCTCTCAAATGTATTCAGAGGCAGGCCCTTTGTGAATGGATTTGCTAGGTTGTCCCCGACGTATATCTTTGCCACCTCTTTATCTCCTCTCTTAACGATTTCTCGTATAAGATGGTATTTTCTTTCTATGTGTTTGCTGGCCTTGCGGGCTCTCGGTTCCGTTAAATTTGCAACTGCTCCGGCATTATCACAATAGACAGTGATTGTGCTGGGCAAATTCGGAACAAGGTCCAAGTCCACTAAGAAGTACTTGAGTCAAACCGCTTCTTTCGCTGCTTCACAAGCAACTACTTATCGGCTTCCATGGTCGAATCTGCGATGCATTTCTGCAAATTGCTTCTCCATATCATAGCTCCTTCTCCCATGCAAAACACACTAGCTGAGGTAGATATTCTGGAGTCTATGTCTGATTGGAAATTTGAGTCCGTTTATCCCATGGGAATTAGACCGTCTGACTGTCAAATCAGCATTCCATTCCATGTTCTTTTCAGAAACTAAAGAACGCATTTAATTGCAATCTAATGTGCTTTCTCGGGGTTACTTTGATATCTTGTCATCATGCCCACGACAAAGCAGATATCCGGTCTCGTACACAACATTGCATACATAAGACTTCCTATGTCCGAAATGTAAGGAACGTCTTTCATGTCATCTATCTCTACTTGCGTCTTAGGGCATATTTCTTTGGATAGATGGATTCCGTGTCTACAAGGTACAAAGCCTTTCTTAGAATATTGCATGTTGTATCGCTTCAACACAGTCTAGGTGTACTCTACTGACAGCCGACCTATCACAGACTGACAAGTACCAAAAATCTTTCTCTAGCTTTCTCCAGAGAGTTGGTGAACAGGCATGGTCTTCCAGCCGTTTCTTGACAAGACTTAAAGCTTCAAATAGAGCTGTTTGAACCAATCAGATACAAGAAGACTTACTTGAGAAGATTCAAACTCCAACGGGAAGATTTTCAAGAAGGTCTATAAATACAGAAGGACGTGCCCATTACTATGCACGGGAAACTTAACATGATCAAAGCAATCTCTACATACATAACTTACTACGAAGCACTCGAAATTACCCTTGTTTCCCAAGTGCTTCACATTTGTAGAGAGCAAACTAAGCCTTCTGTAACCGAGCTTAAAGCTATATCCAAACCTTAGAAAGAGATAATCCATCCTTAAGCCTTGTGCTAAACTGTAAGGATTATCTCACAACAGTTGGAACCAAACCCTACTCAAAACCCTACCCAGTGTTAGGTTGAGAGTTAGTGTTAAGTGGTGTTAGTAAGCTGATCGTTGATATCAGTCTGAAAGCTGGTTTTTTTGGGAACTAGGACCTGGAATTATCCTAGTGATCAAATATCCTTAGAGAGGATTAATCTGATCAGTGCACCTTGGCACTATAACACAAGGAATTTCAAGTGAAAGGAATTCTCCTATTCAATCAGGACAGTGGACGTAGGAGATTCTTCTCTGAACCACTTTATATCTTGTGTACTTACATTCTGCTATTTTCATAAGTGTGAGTTGCTCAAACAAACTTTCATCAAGTAAAAGGGCTCACTAATCCGCATCTGAAAGCTAATTAGATAGTAGTTCAACTGAAAGTCTTGAGCTTTCAGTGGAGCTGATATCTCAGAAATCTCTCATAAGTAAATCTCAGCAGACTTCAAAGTCCACTGAGGATCTACTGTCTTAAGTAACCTGATAAGTTTGAAAGAAAAGTTTTAATTCGTAACCTCAGGTGTATCCCCCCCCATACACCTGATTAACTCATTTCGGGACCAACAGGGGGATAAACGAGTTGGATAAATATTGCAAAATTTATTAATTTTTGTGATTTTTTTAATAATATTTTAAAATTTAATATTAAAATATAAATAATTAAATATATTAGTCAACAAAAAAATCAAATAATACACCATCCAACCAAGTATTTCATTTTCTTAGTTCTTATAAAATTAAATGATTTGGAGAAATTTCTAGAATATGTATGCTTTCTAATTTTCTAGTAATTATTCAATCTTTTAGTGATAATGGTTATGATGCGGCCGACAAGTGATAATGATTATGATGTTAATATGTGTTGACCTTTGTATAAATATGTAGATTGAAACTTTCATTATGACTTTAATTTTTAATTGTTGCATATTTAGATAAAATTTCTCTATATTTTTAATTTATTATATGTATTATATATAATAAAATAAATTTAACTAGACATAACCTTGCCGAATCGTATCCTAATTTTTTTTAAAACCCCCCCCGTATCCCCACACCCGTATCGTATTGCTTCAGCACCCCGCACCCGTGCAACATATTCAGTGGGCATATGATAATTTCCACTAGTTTGTAAAGTATAATTTCACTATATCTGCAATAGGATTGAAAGACTCGTAATTATATTTTTAAATAGTTATATGTAAGGAAATCAAAGGGAGGTCTTGGAGTTGGTTTTTAGTCAAGAATGTAATTTTTTGTAACTCGAGTCTTAAAGATCGGATGATTTTTTTTTTGAAGTTTTTGTAACAGGAAATGTACTGTTGGGCATGTCTCATGCCTATTTCTGAGTAATAAAAATTCTCTTTTATGATAAAAAAAAAGTTATATGTAAGTAAAATACAAATGTCACTAAACACCTTGAGGCGCGGTGGAAAAACGGAGGTATCTAGAGATTGTTAATAAATTAGATATCACAAAGAAATCCCTCTATATACTAATAGAGAGTTTTATTTGCTTATGTGTCGAATTTTAGTGAGTTTTGCTTATGTGTCAGATTGGCAATTATATATTGAAGTTTTTTTTTTTAGTTTGTGTATGAAGTGGTTAGTATCATCTTAACATTAGATACTATTTTTTCTAAAAAAAATGTATTAGTAAGGATTCAAAACTTGGACCTCTTGCATAATAAATAATAAACTTATCAACTAAACCAATACATAATTTCTTATATATTTTGGAAAACTTTTATATTTAACATTTGTCTATCAAAGTGTATTAGATGTTTTTCCATGTGATCTATATAATAATTGATGGTCCCGCTTTCGAAGGGCTAAAATGGGAATTCAGAGGCATTTTTTTTTTTTTAACTTTTTGCTCAGGGAGTTCAGCAAGAGTGAAGAGTTCTCAAGTCACTGCATTGCTAAGAGGCTGAGCTACCAAGTCAGTGAGAAGACTTGAAGACTCATGCTCTTAGCAACACAGTGACTCGAGAGGATACACTTCAAGTCACTGCTCTACTTAGAGGCTGAGCTACCAAGTTAGTGTGAAGACTTGGAAGCTCATGCTCTAAGCAAGGCAGTGACTCGAGATGCTGAACTCTCGAGTGCGTTGCCTGAACTGGTCAGTGAGAAGGGTTCTCTCTGACCTGAATATTTAACAAAAGTCTTCCTTTTAACAATGCTCTCAGTGAGCAGATTTTCACAACACTTTAGTAAATACTTTTAAAGATAAGTACGCTCAGTTTAACGTGGTTCAGAGACTCAAGCTCTTACATCCACGACCTGATTTAGTAGGAAATCCACTAACTGGGATTCTTGTTTTTAACGTGCCAAGGTGCACAAAACACTGGACTCACGCCACTCCCTGGGTTGCCTCTCCTCACAAACTAACTTCCACCAACAAACCTAACTAGAGGGTTTTGGTTTCAGTTTGGTTTCTCCAACTAGGTGAGGTTTTCCTTTACAATGAGTTAGTCTAAAGCTAAGATTAGGAAAACCTCTCTAAGCTATGAGTTACAAGCTGAACACTCATTTGTGTATATCTATGAACTCTAAAGTTCAGTGTACAAGATGTGAATCGTGCCTCCTTATAACTCCCAATATATTACACTAAAACACTCATACCTTCACAGCTCGTAGGTGTTGATTTTTCTTTTTTTTCACACACTTGAATACGCAGCTATGAGCTTGTATTTATAGTGTGGATTCAAATGTAACCGTTGGAGGAAATTACATTTGAATCCATACAATTAATGGTTTCAACCACTTTTCTTGAAATGCGGCCTTGTTAGTGTCAGATTTGCTGCCTTGTGCTGATTGGTCCACGTGGGCAGGGTCCAACAGATCTTTGACTCAGTGGGTTGACCAAGACCCACTGACTTTAGGTAGCTTCATCCTTTACTGACTTGATGATTTTCAGTGGACTGAACGTCTTCAGTGATGTTGTCCTTCAGAGGCTGTTTGAAGATCTCTCCACGAAGTTTTTCATAAGGTTGAATGACAAACTTCCCTGACCACAGTAGCCTGACTCCTTCAGGGCCTACTTGGTGCACCACTGATCCTCCTGATCATGCTCTTCACTGAGTGGTCCACCTGACTTAGCTTAGATCAGCCAGGTTTGTACTCGGTGGGACATCCTTCAGGCTTCTCTTCATGTTCAGGTCTCTGCCGTGGCTTCAGTCAGTTCTTCTTGATGTCATCTTGATATCCTCAGGCTGTGTTGCTGAGTTCCCCCTCAGTTGAGTGTTCCCTCAATTGAGTTCTTCTCAACTGACAGCCTATTCTACTGAGAGCTAACCTAGCCTGACCTGAAACAAAAGATATTATCCTGACTGCTTTCAAACCTATTACATGTTGTTTTGGAAAATCATCAAAACTAAAACATATCCCAACAATAATTAACATACTTACCAACTAACCAATACATAACTATCTACATATTTTAAAAAATTATTTTATTTAACTTTTGTCTATGTATTGCAAATTGACGGGTGAAGATTTTCAAGGAGAATTTTAAAATTATCTCTGGTGTATATATATTTTTTCATTTCGACTGAATCCTATTTTTTAAATAAATTGTATTATATAACGTTATAATATTGAATAATGTGATGATGTGTTAATAAAATATAAAATTTTAAATTAATTTTGCGAACAACCCGCATTTTTACGCGGGGTACTTATCTAATGTAAAAATAATATTGTAAGCAACTAAATTTTGCACCCAATTAAATGGTGACACGTGTACAAAGAAAATATTGATATCAAATTAAATTTACTATTACATTTTGAGAATTTAATTAAATTAATTCTCGAATTAAATAGTTAAACTTGATATTAAATGTACACGATACAAGTTGGTCAAATTAAATGAGTTTTTGGTACTCATATTGGGCTACTAGCCTTGCTTTGTATCTCTCCACAATATTGTTCTCATTTTGTTTTCGTACAAAAACTCATTTATATCCTACAGGGATAACGCGCGCGGGTCTACGAACTATAGAGCCAAATACTTTTCTTTTATTTGGCGATGCGAGCTCTACTTCAATTGTCTATTTCCATTTCACCCAATCTGAGCGCTTTCGACACTCAGCTATTGATTTGGGTTCTGGATCTAGATCGTTATTTATAACGGAAAGAGCAATTGTCGCAGCAAATGTGTCGTCAACGATAATAATATTTCTATTATAAGTTTCTCCTGTATCTATGAAATTCATAGAGACTTCAACGTTTATGTCAACCAGACCTTCTTCAGTTCCTAGTGTATTTAGGTCTAGTCGTTCCGCAGTCCTAGTGCGCTGAATATTTTGGGCACGTGCTTCATTACTAGGACGCTCGTCTTCTGGATGAATATCTTCTGGAGGTTTTAAGTTTTCTAGACGAATCTCTTTTGGAGATTTCAAGTTTGACTGACCAGTTTTGCTAGCTTTCATTCTAGGTGTGTTTGTATCATTTATAGGTCCTTTACGCTTCTGGTGTATGGGGGCATGTATACTTGTTTTTCTTGGGATCTCAACACTTTGGGGTGCATTTACTGTAGGTATATGCGATTTAATCACACATCTATGGTCAGTAAACACGTCTGGCAGATTATTTGCTAAATGTTGCAAGTTAATGATCTTCTGAACTTCCAGTTCAGATTGACTAGTACGTGGATCTATATACTGAAGATCACTTACGTTCCACGTAAGTTCCCGGCATTCATTCAATTTTGAATTCAGATCCCCCCCTAATTTCTGGAAGTGTCTTCATCGAACGTGCAGTCAGCGAATTGGGCCGTTAATTGATCCTCGAACAAAGGTTCTAGGTATCTCAGTATGGATGGAGAGTCAAATCCAACGTATACACCTAGCTTCCTTTGTGGGCCCATAGAGGTACGCTTCGGTAATGTTATCGGAATATACACCGCACATCCAAAAATACGCAGATGGGAAATGTTAGGTTCTTTCCCACGCACTAGCTATAGGGGGGAATGATCATTGTATGCAGTTGGACATATTTGTATCAGATGTGATGCATGTAGGACTGGATGCCCCCAGCATGAGGTGCGTAAGTTTGAGTTCATAAGTAATGGTCTAGCAATTAATTTGATACGTTTTATTAATGCTTCAACAAGACCATTTTGGGTGTGGACGTAAGGGACCGAGTGCTCCACTTTAATTCTCAGTACCATACAGTAATCAGTAAAGGCTTTTGAGGTAAACTCAGCAGCATTATCCATACGAATTGATTTTATCGGATAATTTGGGAACTGAACTCGAAGCTCAATGATTTTTGCAATAAGCTTGGCAAAAACTTGATTGTGGGTAGACAGCAAACAGGCATAAGTCCACCGAGTGGAGGCATCAATTAAGACCATGAAATACCGAAATGGTCCTGATGCTGGGTGAATCGATCCACAAATGTCTTCATGAATCCATTCAAGGAAAATCGGAGATTCAAGTTCCACCTTGGTGCGCGACGGGCGAACTATTAATTTACCCTTTGAACATGCATCACAAATAAATTCATCGACAGGAGGGATTCTATTATTCGAAATATTACAACCAATGGAATTAGATAGAATCCTACGTATCATTGTTTGTCCAGGATGACCTAACCGCTGATGCTATAATTTAAAAGAGTTCAGATCATGAAATTTCATATTCATGGCTATATGGAGATTAGATGGCCGGATATAGGAATAGTAAAATCCAGAAGAGAATGAGAGGATCTTTTCAATAACTTGCTTACGACTACCTCGAGAAATAGTCATCAAAAGGTATTCGTTATTGTTCTCAGTTTCAGTTTCAATGTGATAGCTATTAGTTCTTATGTTTTTAAAACTGAGAAGGGTACACGTCGATTGTGGAAATAATAAAGCATTGTCAATTATGAGTTTGGTACCCATAGGGAGGATGAAGAAGGCTCTTCCGGAGCCCACTATCATAATATTATCATTGGCTATCGTAGTTACACTCCATTTTCTTTCTATCAAGTTATGAAAATACTTTCTATCTCTTAAGATTGTGTGTGTGGTGGCATTATCTACCAAACATAAATCACAATTTGTATCCATCATGCCAGAGGAAAATGCCTAAACCTAATAGCTAATATGTTTACAAGCCATGTACAAGAATAGCAATATCCACAAAATATAATGGATAACATATATTAAAGTAAACATATCAAAGCTAAATTATAAATGTCATACCAAAGATAGAATAAAGTATCCAAAAACAGGATCCTCATAAAAAGGTCTTAATAAAAAAAATAAAGTACTAAAAATGATCAAATATTTGAATCACTCATTATCTCCATAATCTTTGAACTCCAAGCCCAAGAGATCGTCGTTGTCATGATTATATTCTGCTTCAGGCAGACTGGCATGGCGAGATTCAACCTTAGGTACCTTCCCCTTGTCGTCCTTTTGCTGCTTTTGATAAGCCTCAACCAAATGCTTAGGAGTGCGACATGTGTGAGACCAATGGCCTTTGCATCCGCATCTGTAGCAAGACTGCTCAATCTTGTCTTGAGAGCTAGATTTTTGTGGAGCGGAATTCATGTTGAGTATACCCTTTCCACGATTCTGAGCTTGATTGTCATTCGAGGTTCCTTGATCACCAAATTTACTACGACCTATGCCTTTTCCCCGAGTTCGTTTACCTCATCTCCCCCTTCCACACTTACGACCACTCATATTTCCCTGAGCTATAGCATGTGCTTGGGCACTGCTTGTGAGCCAACCGGTCTAGAATTATGATTCTTCATCAGGAGTTGGTTGTGCTTTTCTGCTACTAGAAGTGCAGAAATTAGCTCAGAGTGGACAATGTAATTTTTGGCCCTGTACTGTTGTTAGAGTACAAGGTTACTAGCGTGGAACGTTGATAGATTTTTCTGTATCTACTTGGCCTCAGTTATAGCTTGCTTGCATAGCTTTAACTAGGATATAATACGGTGCAAGGCAGAATTGTACTCCACCACAGACTTAAAGTCTTGAAAATTGAGGTTCAACCTATCGTATTGTGCCTGAGGGAGGAGTATAACGTTTTGTTGTTGGAAACGGTCATTCAGGGACTTCCACAGCACTCCGAGGTCTTTTTTAGTGAAGTATTCATTTTTCAGGTCTTGATTCAGGTGGTGCATTAGAAAAATCAACGCTTTCGCCTTCTGGGCATAGTGGATTTCGAACCCTCGATAATGGCTCCGCTCAACTCAGTTGAGTTTAGATGGATTTCAACATCTAGAGTCCATGGCATGTAATTACTACCATCAAGAGCAAGCTCATCGAATTATCTTTTGGTAATTTCAGACATTCTCACTACAATATTTAAAGTGACATGGTGAGTTTTGTGACCTTTCGTTGACAATAGAGAAATAAGGATTTATTTGATCATGTTCAAGCACATAGGAGCAAGAATTGGGCGCTGTCTATCCAAAATATAATTTAAGGTCCGACAAGTACTGGACACCGCCTACCCAGACAATTTATGTGGACTATAAAATAAAGACTATGTGCAAAAGTAATAATACATGCATGAGAATTCATCATAAATAGCATGCGCAAATAGTAATTAAGCACATAAAATAATAATTTATTGAGAACTAATATAGAATTAATTCTTTAAAATTTAGCTTAATTAATATGCAACAAATTATTACTTTTTTATTTTCATAAGAGGATTGGCCCTAATAAATTAATTTAAGGGCTCATAAATTGAATCATTTAACTAGGCCCTTGTTTAAAAAAAATCAAAAAAATTTGATTAATATGGCCCAAATTAAAAAAATAGCAAAAAAAATTCATTTATAATATGCCCAAGATTAATTAATGGTCCAATTAAAGCATTTGAAATGGGCCAAGGGTGTATCAATTAAAAAGCCCAAAAAGATTTTTTTTTCTTTTGGCCCAAGAGTTGGGCAGCAAGCCCAAAAGAGAGAGGGGGGCAGGGCACAGTTTTGTGCGTGAAAGGCCAGTATGGCCGTGGCTAGAGGTAGTAGCCAGGCCTGCGCTCGGGTGGTGGCGCGATCAGGCTTGCGCTCGGCTGTTGCGTGGCGACACGACATCAGGTAGGCGCAGCGTGGTGGTGGCGTGGCCAGACCTGTGCTCAGCCGCTGTGTGGCGATGCGGCGGTGGCCACTGTCGCTCAGCAGCGTGCGGCTGTCGCTCAAACGATGCGAGGTGATACGGTAATAGGGAGATGCAGCATGGCGGTGGCACGGCGTTCGATGATGGCGCCAGCCGTCGCTCGGTGGCAGCACGAGGCGATGCGACGGTGGTGTCTGCCCTCTCGGCCAATAATTTTTTTTCGATCCAATATATGAACAATTGCAGATTTATGAATATATATCCTATGTATAAAATAAGTGCACAGTGACACGTAAGTTCATGACACATATGGATCTAGAAATTGATACGACAGTTAAACAGATAATTAATTATAATACTATTAAAAATAAATCGAGATTTGTACCAATTAACTGCGGGTAGAGACTCGTGCTGATAACATGTTGTGAAATAATAAACGCAAAGTAGAGACACCGATTTGTTTACCCAATTCGTCGTTAACGACTACGTCTAGGGGCGTACCAAGCCAGGAGTTTTCACTAATATTTCTGTGTGTTTACAATACTAAGTACATGGATGTATTTATAATAGAGAAATCATAATCAAAACCCTAAAGCCTATTAGGTTATTAGGCCCATAAGTAATGACCACATCAAATCTTCCGGATTTGGTATATTAAATCTACTGAATTTACAATGATATATATTTTGTCAAAATACTGTAATTGGGTCTACTGGTGAGCATAGGTCGGTTCGTTTGCTGAATCAAATATCCATAACCGAATTAATCAAAAATTATATTACTATTAATCAAAACCGGACCAAAAACTCTTACGATCGATATTAACCGAATCGAAATTTTTGATTCAATTTATGTACTAAACCAAAACCGATTTAACCCAAATAGCAATACTTTAGTTATAAATTTATTAAAATTTTAATTTATTTTAGATCTTGTTCAGTACATGTACTTTTAAAAGAGTAGTTTTGGTGTGCACTTGGATGCATGATATACACTTAAATTTTGAAAAAAAAAAATACTCCAAGAGGTAATAAACAATACCTCAACTGCAAAAAAATACACAGTTTGGTGTGTTTGTGTGTATTTTAGAAAAGTAAAAATTAAAATAAAAAAATTGAACTTAAAATTCAAGTGAATGCTATGCGCTAGAATTTATGTTTTTAAAATTATCAAAAAAAACAAAATCGTTGGTGAATATATTAGCTACATTCATTTTATTAAAATTATAGATTTAAGATATCGATAAATTATATGGCACGTCAATTCGGTTTACTTTTCATTTATTTAGTATTTTTTTTTTAGATTAATTAATTATAGATACAATCTAGGATATCAATTTACCCTTTGATACTATGTGATTATTCTATCATTAATTGGTTAAATTATATTTGTGGTGTTCCTTTTTTGTCCTTGATTAATTTTCCTTATATTTGATTAAAAAATTATTTTCTGCTTTTTTTATTAATTGGGGATTTGTAATGGGTCTTGTAGTTGGTTTGTAATGTTTCTATTTATTTTGTTTGGTAAGGGTTTTTTTGCCCTATGTTGGTGTGTTGCCAATAAGTTGTTTGTAATGGTTTTTAGTGGCATATTTTTTGGATGGTAATTACCTATGATTGATATTAGTTGAAAAGGAATCAGGATATTGTAGGTTGGTTTTGTTTTCCAGATTTTTTATGTTGGGTGGATATACTTGCATAATTTGTCTTGAATTTTTAGGTTTCATCTGTTTTTGGAAGCGGGATTTTTTTGGGGTGTTGATTCTATGGATGAGTAGGTCATTCTCAGTGCCAAGTATAAGGGGGAATGCAAATTGATTTATGTCCTCCATTGCAGTTGAAGTTGTTGGAGTCTGGTGTTGTCTTGTTTTGATCGATTGTTGTTAAGTTTACTGCAATAAATTTTAATTTTAGCGTCGCTACTCTTTTAATTTTTATTATGGAAGATAATGGGCTTGATTGATGTTACCTTTTGTTTGTTGAGAATATATCTAGATGAAGTCATTTTATGTTACTGTTGTAGAAGGTTTTTTTTTTTTTGGTACGCCGCATTATTTTATTGTTTAGTTTATGAATGTGTTTGTGTGGTTATCAAATAAGAGATGCATGCAATTCAATAATGACTTACTATATGTTTATGTTTTGTTATATTTGTACTGTAGTAATTGGATGTGAAATGGGCGAAGAATATTTTTGCTAAGGAGTAACATCTTTATTTGTTGAAGTGTGATGTGTTAAACATGTGAAGTGAGCACCAAAATGCTCATTCTCCTCAATGGGTGTGCAGCGTGTTTGAGTTCATTCTCCACAATGGGTGTACACTGTTCTAATACATGTGCAAACTATTATGTTAATATGCAAGGTGTATATAACATGTGCAACTAACCCACATATGTGCAGTCCACTCCAGATAGGTTTACAATTTACATTCTATATGTGCAACATCCAAAATGTTATGAACTCTACTCAATCAAAGTATATTTTATTGAATTCATGTGCAGTCTAATTAATGTATGTACAATATACACCACACATTCCCATTGATTTATGCATTTGTGTTATGATGTAATGTAGGTGAGCAATTTTAGTGTTCATTCCATTTTTATTTTTTTGTCATGGGCAATATGTAGTTTTTTTTTAAGTTGCACATGTGCAGTGAAAAAGGTAAAATAGGAAAAATACTGCACATGTTCAGGACAAAAAAATAAAAGTAATACACCTTACACATGTTGATTAATATTAAAAATTGTGTGCATTCCAAATCGTCATAACATTTCTTATATATGATTGTTGCAAACCCAATATTATATTTCCAAAGATGTTTTTGAATATTTTGCAGACCCAAAATAAATTTTGTTCATTACTTTATTCAATATTTGAACAACTCAGCAATGCTCAACTCTCAACATTAAATCAAAAGTCTTTGTCCACAATTCAAAACAACTACGGGCATTTTCTAATTTTTTTTGGAGTAATCGGAAATGTACATGCAGAAGAAAGATAATTTTTTAGAAAAATAAAATTGAACCATGAATTTCTTAGCTGAGAGTACCAGATTTCTCAAATTCTGACATAATCAGCTGATGGGTCAATGTGAAGCTTGAAACAGGGAGTACACAATAGATGAAATATTACCATGAGTTAATGTAGAAAGGGGGATGATCCAATTGAAATTCTGACCTGGAGATGGTTGTAATTGACGTCGGTTTCTGCAAATTTTGCTTTCTAAATCATAAATCTATTGGCAATTAGGGCAAAATTAAGGTTGCCATCAGTTTCTGTTTTGGGGATGAAGTTTCTTGACTTGATTTCTTCTGCATTTACGGCTGCTATAATGGGGTTTTGATTTTAGGTTAGTCAATTTGGGTTTAATTGCATTTACGGCTGGTAAGGGGTATGGGGTTTTGATTTCTAGTTTTTAATCTTTGGATTGTTTTTTTTATTCTGCTTTATCATTAGTATATGGGTAGTATTGTAATTTTTTTAATTAATTTTACTTTTAATAATAATAGTTTAAAGGGATGGTAGTAAACAATAAAGTATAATTCCATATTGTACCACAAAGAAAGCCCCCTTTTTTTCTTTTAAAATCGTAACCAAACCTAACTGAAATACAAAAACTTATAAAATCTATAATCAAGATTGAACCAAATATCATGGTAACCAAATTAAATTTATATTTGGGTTCGTTTAGTTTTTTTTTACCGAATAATTCTTCCCTAATGTGATGGTGGTTCCCCCTTAACTACGTATTTAAAAATATATTTATTAGTGTCTTTCAGAAAAATTATTCCCTTTATATAAATGGAATTTGTCCTTAAAAAAAATAAAGTAATCCCTCTAATTCAAAAAATTTATCGCTTTTGAGCTTAAATCTTGTTTCAATATATTTGTAATTTTTGCATATTTTGTTGGGACAATGTCAGTTTTGAGTTGATCCCAAAGACTTTGAAAAGATGATTTGCCTTAGTGTGTAATAGTCAGGCTAGTCTTGATAGGATTAGAATAGATTAGAATATTTTATATTCACATGTACTTAGTGAGAGGAGAACTAACTAATGGCACTCAAGACTGAAGCCTGAAGAACACAAGAGCGCCATCACTAAACTTAAGTTAGTTTTTCTAAGCTGGCTAACTGAGTGTCAAGATGAAGAGCATGATCCTGAGGTCATCGCTAACTCGTCAGTCCTGAAGGAGTCAGGCTGCACTGAGTATTTGGGAAAGACTTGGAGTAGGATCCAAGCAAGCAAAAGGAATATCAGTGGTCAGGACAAGACTGTATGTAGATGAGGACAAACCTGAACTCAGAAAAGACAAGACTGAACTGAAGAATGAGTTCTGACATTCTCACCTACCTGATGACGTGGACCAACCAGGGGAGGACAACGCACGTACGGACCTGACATTAAGCCTGACCATTCCTGCAGTTTTCAACGGGCATACCTTTAATGCACTTACCAAATCCATGCAACTAGGCGACTGTATGAAGGACTATGACCGTTTGAAATATCCTACAAGAAAGGTGACTAGGAGGCTATCTCTCCAACGGATAGTTTTTGAAATCATCTATAAATACAGAAGACCTTGACTCAAACAAGGTTATGGGAAATTTCGAAGCCAAGAAATTATTCAAGAATCTCAAGCATTCAAAGAAGCACTTGAAGCCCTCTAAATTTCCCAATTATTTCTTATAGTCTAGAGTCATCTGTATTCCAAGAGCTTATAAATATACATCCTAAGCTTAGAGTGATAATCTAATCCTTAGCATAGCTTTGTCTTGTAAGGATTATCACACCTTAGTTGGAATCCAAGCCAAAACCATAACCCTAAGCTAGTCAGTGTAAGGTTTGTTGGTTGAGGTAGAAAGTGGTTAAGGAAGGAGGATTGGAACTCGTTAATTCTAGGGATCAGTGAGATTGATCATTGTGCACCTTGGCACGTAAAAAACAAGCCAATCTATTAAGGGATTCTCCTGTTCAATCAGGATTGTGGACGTACGAGCTTGAGTCTCTGAACCACGTTAAATCACTCTGAGTTTTTATTGCTTTGATATTGTGCTTATTGCTTATCATTTCATTCATAGCATATATTTGTTAATGTTGAATCAATCAGCTTGACCTTTGAACTCATTGCACTGCCCTCTTAACCACGGCTTCATAAGTAAGGAAAACTTAGTTTTCAGAACTAACTTAACAAGTCTAAAATCTTTCAGGGCTCACACATTTCCGCACTCAGGCATAAATAAATAGTTAGCTAATTGACGTGCTTCAGAGCTGTTAGTGGGTTTGTTATCTATTCAGTGCCTAGCACTTAACTCTGAATAAGAGAGACTCATTTTCGCGAAAAAGATTTGTACGAGTATTCCCCTCCCCCCATACACGTATCACTTAGACTTACCCGGGACCAACAAGTGGTATCAGAGCAGTGGTTCAAAAGACCACTGACTTTGAATACTAATAGTTTCAGAGGAAAAACTGTTGGTGATCACTGAACAAATCTAAGTTGCATATTTTCTTAAAACTTGCATCATGGCTTCAAGGAGGCTCGAAGCTTCTTTGCCTGAATTCTCTGTCTCTAACTTTATTTATTGGAGATTCAGGTTGCTTGCACATTTGGAGGCTATCCATGACCATATGCATTTAGTCATCAAGAACGGCCCTATCAAGATCACCATTCCCAACGTCAGAGGACTAGGATGTGATGATCTGTCCATTGGAGCACCGGTTCCAAAGCCTAGAAATGAACTCAACGCTGACCAGATCAAGATGATTGGCCTGGATAACATGGCAAGGAACATCATTCTCCACACGGTGTCATTCGAGGAGTCAGTGAGGCTGATGCATCTAACGACTGCCAAGGAGGTATGGGATGAGTTGAACCAGATGTGCAAGGGATCTGAGAAGATCAAGGAGAACAAGCGAAACATTGCCATTCAGAAGTTTAAAAGCTTCGAGATGCTTCCTGAGGAGACAATCGATCAGTTGGAGTCAAGATTCATAAAGATGATGAATGAGTTGGTGTTATTAGGAAAGGAAGTTCCTAAGAGAGAAGTTGCTTTTAAAATCCTGAACTCTCTCCCTGAGAGATGGGACAATAGTGTTATCATGCTAAAGAACACTCAGGATATGAGCAACATTACTTCAACCCTACTTTTCTCTGAATTGAAAGCTCTCGAATTCGACCTGAATAAGAGGAAGAAGAAAGTAGTGGTTGAAGAGGAGGAGAAATCCCCTGAGAAGAATGTGGCTTTCAAAGCCAAGTTAGAACCTATTGAATCACAATCAAAGTCACTAATGGAGATGAGTAAAGAAGAGCTTGCTGAGGAGTATAGTGTGATGGCCAGAAGATTTGAGAAGTTGAATTCAAGATTTGGTCGTTATAAGAAACACTATCAGGACACAAGAGATAGGAAATCTGAGGGGAATCACAACAGTTCTAGAAGGTATGAAGACCGGAAGAACTCTGACCAGAGATACAATCAAGGTGAAGAAAGAAGGTACTCTGACCCAAAACTTGATCGTGATGAGTTGGACCAGAGACGTGCTCGTGATAACAAGTACTCTAGCAAACCTAAAAGCTCATCTAGATGAAGGGAACCTGACTCAAGAAGGAACCTTGATGCAAGAAGAGAAGGAGGAGATGAGCCCACCAAGTGTTATAACTGTAACAGGACAGTAAATTATCAGTATGACTGTCCAGAGTTGAGTGCAAGGGCGATGGAGGATAGGAGGACTAAGAGAGACCTGATATATGTGAATATGAGAGCCATGCTCGCTGAAGATGCATTTGACTCGGATGGTCCTGAGCAAAGGTCGCCCGAACTCTTCTCCGACTATGAGTACGACGATCTCTGCCTTATGGCTGGGGAGGAGCCTAAGGTAAATTCCAACTCTGAGTGTGCTTCTGTTACTGGTCAAAATCCTGAGCCTAGCTCAGAGTCAACCAGAGAAATGAACCTTCAGCTCTGTCTTGAGCAATTGATGGTTGATTTCTCTAGTTTGCAGGAAACTAATGTCTTCTTGGTGAAGGAGAACGAGAAATTGAGTACTGAAGTTCAAACACTGACTAATCAGTTGACTCAGTCAGATCTGAAGGAAGCATCTCAATTGTTAAGGCTTACTCAGGAGCATGACATGGTCAACGTTGAGTGCCTTCCAAGGGAGAAACTTCTCAAGGAACTGGCTGAAGATCAATTGGCCAAGCAAAATGAGCTGAAGTAACTCAAGAGTAAGTTTGATGACCTTTTTGCCAGACATGAAATCCTGAAAAAGAGTGAGAATGCTCTCAAGAAGAAGGTAGCAGCAATGAATAAATCCTCAGTGGTTGTAGAGGAAATAAACAGCTGCCAGAAACTTGGGAATGAAATATCTGGGATTGGCTTTGATTCCAGGATATCCTCACAAGGTCAATCTCATGTTGCTTCAGGTAGAAACACTGAGAGGGTGTTTGTTCAAGCTGGGCCAAGTATAAGGAAGGTTGTGTACAAGACCCGCCAAACTGACAAGGGCAAAGAAAATGTTGAGACAGTCAGGGTTGCCCCCAAGGTTGTGAAGCCAAAACCCAAGTGAAAGGCTAAGCAACCCCAACAGGCCACTGAGAGCTCAGGCCAGGGAACGTCTCAGTGCAAGCAGAGGAGAACTCAGGCCAAGAGATCTCAGACTGCTCAACATAGGTATTATCATGCTTGCCAATACCCTCATGGAAGGCCGAACATGATAGCACCTCGATGGTTTTAACAACCTGGTGCCTATAACTGTTTTTCAACCCCTCACTTGCCTATGGTGAATAGAAAATAAGGCCCCAGTCAGGAACAAGCCCCAAGGCCTGCTGCACCTAGGCCTAGGAAAAACAGGAAGCCTGCCCCAAAGGCAAACACTGAGGCTCATGTGCCCCCTTAGCCTGACACTCATACACCATCTTCCTCTAAGGCAAAGAAGAAGAAAGTAGTGTATGTGGATGTGAATGGGAGACAAATCAACTCCTCTGAGGCAATCAGGGTAGTTAAGCAGGTTTGGATCCCGAAATGTACAACTGATACCATAGGATCCAACACCCAATGGGTCCCTAAAGCCTGATTTCATTGCAGGCGGTTGTGGGCTACAAGAAGAGGAAGGATGACTCACTCAGAGATGTTGGTACTTAGACATCGAATGCTCAAGACACATGATAGGATTAAAGAGTCTCCTTCAGGACTTCACTGCCAAAGATAGCCCACAGGTAACTTTTGGTGATAACTCTAAAGGTTTAACCAAAGGTTTTGGTACTCTTATTATAGGTACAGTCAGGGTGGAAAATATGTCCTATGTTGAAGGACTGAAGCATAACATGTTGTCAATGAGCCACTTCTGTGCCAAAGGTTTCAGTGTTAAGTTTTCTTCAAATATTTGTTTGGTCAAGAACAAATCAACACTTCAGGTGCTTCTAACAGGTATTAGGAAAGGTAATGTTTATTTAGCTGATTGGAGCAACACTATCCTGATATTTATTTTGTAGCTAAAAGCTCTTCAGAGCTCAGTTAGTTATGGCATACAAGATTAAGCCATCTGAACTTCAGGATTCTTAACAAAATTTCTATACTTTCACTTGTTGAAGGTTTACCTAATGAAGTTTTTGGCAAGGATCATGTGTGCAAGGCTTGTCAGGAAGAGAAGCAGGTTAGAGCTACATTCAACGAGAAAGTCACCTTCTCCACTGACAGAGTTGCTCAGCTCTTGCACATGGATTTGTTTGGCCCTGTACCACCTGTGAGTATGAATGGTAGGAAATATACCCTTGTGGTCATTGACGATTATTCTAGGTATACTTAGGTTATTTTCTTGTTGAATAAGAAGGAAACACAGGTGAAGCTTCCAGAGTTCTCAGGAGACTAAGCAATGAGCAGAATTAGTTTATAGTCAAAATCAGATCTGACAAAGACACTAAATTTATAAATTCATATATTTCTGATTTTTGTGATAAACTTGGTATTGCTCATGAGACTTCTGCAGCTAGAACCCCACAACAAAATGGTGTCGCTGAGAGGAGGAACAGGACACTGAAGGAAGCTGTCAGGACCATGTAGGCTGAGTCAGGGTTGCCCAAGAAATTCTGGGCGGAGGCAATCAACACTGCCTACTACACTCAGAACCGTTCTATGCTGAACAAACAACATGCTCAGACCCCTTATGAGATATGGAACAAGAGGAAGCCTCGTATATCTTATTTCCATATATTTGGGTGCAAGTGCTTCATCCTCAACAATGGGAAGACCCAATTAAAGGCTTTTGATAGAAAGTCTAATGAAGGAATATTCTTAGGATATTCTGAGTCAGTAAAGCCTTCAGAGTCTATAATTGTAGGACCCTTGTTGTGGAAGAATCAGCACATGTTGTGTTTGATGAATCTATTACTGAGCATAGGTCAAAGGTTCTGGATCTTAACTCTGAAGATGTCACAAGAAGGGTGACAAGGCTGAGCTTAAAGAATCAGACTAATCCAAAGGTCAAAATTGTGCCTATTCCATGTTGGGATGATGAAGAGGATCAGGATGACAACACTCACACCGCTCCTAAAGCCAGCACCTTAGGGATTGTTGAGCCTTGGAACGAGGAACAGGCTCAACCTGAGGTAAGTACCATCAATGAAGATGCGGTCGCAGTTGAGACGGTGCCTGAGTCACCATATCAAGGGGGAAACAATGTCCCTGACATTGAATTGGTTAATCCCTTTGGTGTAGACTCAGCTCCATTCCTTTCTGTTCATTTTCCTGAAATCATAGAACCTGTAGACACTAACATTACAGGTACTTCAGGGATAACTCCAAGAAGATAATCATTACTAGATGATAATTCCACTGACCAAGTCATTGGTAATTTAATTGAGGGAGTCGGGACCTATAGGTTCCATGGTGAGAGTGCTCTATTCTGTTGCTTTCTCTCTGAGCAAGAGCCACAAAATATAGAAGAATCTCTCACTGACTCGAACTGGATTATAGCCATGCAAGAGGAGTTGAATAAGTTCACAAGGAATCAGGTTTGGGAACTGGTAGATAGACCTAGGCATCAAGGTATAATTGGTACCAAGTGGGTCTTTAAGAACAAGAAGGATGAGAATGGAGTAGAAGTAAGGAACAAGGCAAGGCTGGTGGCTAAAGGATATTGCTAGTCTGAATGAATAGACTATGATGAGACCTTTGCTCCATTGGCTAGGCTAGAAGCAATCAGGTTGTTCCTTGCATATGCAACACACAAGAAGTTCAAGGTGTATCAAATGGATGTGAAGAGTGATTTTCTTAATGGTATACCTAATGAGGAGGTATATGTGGAACAACCCCCAGGGTTTGAGGTTGGAGATAAGGTATATGTTGGTCCCGGTACAAGACTGAGGAATATGTGTATGGGGGGGAATACACGTATACCAATTTTTCAACCATAAAACTGATTGAGTCCCCTTTACTCAGAGTGGTAAAGAACTAGGAGCTGATAACACACCTACTGACTACACTTGGTGCGGGTCAGTTGGCTAACTATCAGTTCAAGTTCAGTACGGAAAGTTTGAGCCCTGAAAGTTTAAAGACTTGTTTAGTTTGCTTTCTGAAAAACTTGTTTTACTCAATTCTGAATAGTGTTTAGTAGGGCAGTGCTCTTTTGAAGATCAGCCTAATTGATTCAGGCCTGATAAACTTGAATGCAATGAATGAACAAGTAATATGGCAAGTATGCACAATATCAAAGCAGTAAGAACACAAGGAGTTTAACGTGGTTCAGAGACTCAAGCTCCTACGTCCACGGCCTGATTTAACAAGAAATCCACTCAAGGGATTCTTGTTTTTAACGTGCCAAGGTGCACCAAGACCAGCTAACCTCACTGATCTATACAGCTCCACTTACTAACACACTAACTGACTTACTCCCAACAAGCCTAACTTAGGGTTTTGGTTTCAGTTTGGATTCCAACTAAGTTGAGATTATCCTTACAAGGCAAAGCTATGTTAAGGATTGGATAATCTCTCTAAGCTTAAGATAATGCTATTTAGCTCTTGGAATACAGAATAACTCTCGATTGCTAAGAAACACTTGGGAAATTTAGATGATTTTCGAGTGCTTCTTTTAAAGGTTGAATGCTTTGAATGCTTGAGAGTTTGAGTAATTTCTGGCTTGGAAATTTCCCGTAACCTTGAATGGGTTCAAGGTCTTCTGTATTTATAGGTGATTTGAAAAACTATCCATTGGAGAGATAGCCTTCTAGTCATCTATGTAGAGTGGCTTCAAACGGACATATCTTCATGCAGCAGCCGTCCTTACATGGATTTGGTATTTGCATTAAATGCACATTAAATGCTTGCCCGTTGAATGTGCAGTCTGAATTCAGTCTTCATGTCAGGTTTCGTACGTGCGTGTCCTTCTCGGATTGGTCCACGTCATCAGGTTGGCGAGAATGTCAGAACTTATTCCTGAGCTTCAGGCTTGTCTTATTAAGTTCATTTTGTCTTGAGTCCACCAGTCTTGTCCTGACGCTGAAATTCCTTTTGCATTGCTTGGCTCTACTCCAAGTCTTCCCATTAACTCAGTGACATCCTGTTCCCTTCAGGATTGAGTTAGTAATGACCTCAGGGTCATACTCTTCATCACAGACACTTACTCAGCCAGCTTAGAGGACTGCCATAAGTTCAGGATGGTGCTCTTCGTCTTCAGGCTCTTAGTCTTGATTGACACCAGTGAGTTCTCCTCTCACTGAGTACCTGTGAAGTGTAAAATGACTAAGTACTAATCCTAATCAAGACTAGCCTGACAAAGACAGATTAAGGCAAACATCTTTTCAGGGGCTTTGGGATCTTAATCAAAACTGACAATGTCCCAATAATTTCCCCCTTTTTGATGATGCCAGAACACTGAAAAGATCCTCAAAACATTTAGAGGAAATATGATAAACCAATCTATAAGATAAGACAGTGTTAGAGCAATTCTTGATAACGTACAGAATTTAAACAACAGCAAAAAAGACAATGAGTTTTTGTCTGTGGGCAAAAGTAATAGATTTCATTGATAGATGTGGAAATGGTTACAATGAATCTAATCTATTACAAAGAAGCCTGTGAACACCTAGACTAATCTCATTTCAGGTTTGAGTCCATATCCTGCATAGACTCTTGCCTTCAGCTCGTCAAGTCTTCCAGGTTGGTTCACGTACCCTTCAGCTTTGGCTATCCTCAATACTTCCATCATGATGGCCTTTGTGTCATGCTTTTGAGTTCCAGGAACCAAGGGAGGAGCTCGAATGGTGAACTCAGGAGCCTTCACTTGAACTTGAGCTGCATCAGCCTCCTCCAAGATCTTCTGGAATAGCTCAGGATGATTGTCCATCATGTAGTCAGTGAAGTGGGCATTGATATCATCAGTGTCGCCCCATTTCTTCACAACATACCACAATCTAACAAATTCATCCCTTGCATCAGTCTAAAACTCCTTCAATGCCTCTGAGACAAACTCATCGACAAAAGCTTCCCTTACTCCTGATTCAGGCCTACTGACTTGAAGAATTGTTGATTTCCTAACTGTTGGCTTCTTCCTGTACTTCCTAGGCTCAGGCTTCGCCTTCTTCCTCCTTAGCAAGTTGATCACTGCATCATCCAGTTCTCGTTGTTGAAGCTCAGTGATATCAGTCAGCTTCTCAACCTTCTTTTCCAAGATGCGCATCTTCTCCTTCTGAGCAATTTCAGCCCTGCGCATAGCCTCAGATTTCTCAGAGTGATCTCCCCATGCTTCAGCACATAGCTCCGCCACAAACTCCCCTGAGTAAGTGATGGGATTCTTCCTTGAGCTCATAGGGGAAGATCTCTGAACAGGCTCAGGTTGTTGCTTGGAAGGTTCATCAGCCTTTGCCCTTGCTGCCTCCGCCTTCAACTTGGCAACAATCTCTCCTCCTTCCTTCTCCACTGCTGCCAACCTCGCTGACTTCCTCACCCTCAGCACATTCCCTTCAGGATTTGCTTCAGGATCGGCTAGAACAATTTCGCCTTGGTTGACTGCCTCCGATGCCTCAGGGCGGGATCTTTTCTTCTTGTTTTCCCCCTTTTTGGCATCATCATTGGCCTCAGATGGGAATGCGTCAGATCCGATGTTGATTACGAAGGAGGCTAGGGAATGGACATCATTAATTCCCTCCTTCAATAACTCAACTCCCATTGAAATTCCAGTTCCTGCAAATGATATTGAACTGATTGCAGCCTTCACTTTCTTCTCAAAGACCTCCATGGATAGTTGGAGTCTTTGTTCAACCTTCTCTATCTTCTCCTCCACCAGAGCGGAGCGCTCATCTGCTTGGGTCAGTCTCTCGGCAATGTCCCTCGAAGTCTGAGCAATGCGTTCTGACTCCAGCTCAAACTTTGACGCTGAGCCAGAAATGGCCTGAGTGAATAGTGCTCCAGCCTGAGCTGCAAGCTTCTCCACAGCCTGATTGAGATCTTTCTTCCTTTGCTCATCCTTCTCAGCCAACTGCCTCAAGGTTTGCCTCAGCATCTTTTTGGTGCGCTTTCGCTCATTCCTCACTGACTTGGCCGTGTCTGTCATCGTTCTCTTCAACAAAATCAGCTCCCTATTGGCAAGGGTGTTGTAGGCTGACTTTGTCCACTTGATGTGCTTTGCCAGGGCCTTGGATTCTTCTTCCTTTTTAGCTTGTAGCCTCATTACTTCCTCCTGAAGTTCAGCTAGATTTTCTGTGGTTTTCTCATTCTTGACCTCCACTATGCTCGTGAATTCAGCATGGCTGACCCCAGTTATCATCACATCTTCATCATCCTCTACAGCCTCGTCAGTGATTGGCTGCTTTCCCTTGTCAGCCCCTGCGGCATCAGTCCCTTCTTCAAGGTGCACTGAAAGCAGTTGTGAAGTAGTCATAGCCGCCTCCTCAGGCTCAGCTAAGCTATCTTAAACCTTAGGAACAAGTCCCTCGGAACTGAGAGTCTCCTGGGATGCCTCAACATCTTCCTCTCTTGTCTCAGGGCAGGGAATCCCTTCATTGACAGATGTCTCATTGGCAGCTGAGATGTTCAAAACATCCTCAGCCACTGGTCCACCCTTGGCACCAGTGTCCTTTTCACCTTCCCCCTGAGCCTGAGGCTCAGAGATCATCTCATCAACTTCCTTTGCAGTCTCCTCCACTGCCTTCTCCATATCTCCACCCTGAGCTTCATCATCCTTCTCTTCATCAGAACGGATGTCAGCCTTGCTCTTGGACATCATATCAGTCACTAACTGCTTTAGGCTGTCAAAGTTTAGAAGTTGAAGCCAGCTAGTCAGTCCAAAGAAAGAGCAAATCTTGGCTTCCTCAGTCTCCCAGTGCTCCCAGCCACGAGCGTCTACTAGCAGATGTTGCTCCTGCATGTTTGATTGTTTGAAGTCCAACCAAACCTTGAGCTCAATCACATACGCCAGCAGCTCATTGTACTTGTACAGCCCAGGCCAGCACTTTCCTGCCCATTCTGTGGCGTTCCCCCTGAGAGTGTTCTCCAGAATCCCACCAGCCATGTGTTCATCTAATTCCTCCTCCTCCACTTCAAGGAATTCATCCTCTTCAGTTGAAATGGATTTGGGACAGTCCTTGGGATTGGGGTATGATGGAAAGTCTGCGGGGTTTGGAAGATTTGTCCCGGCTGATTGATCAGGCTCATTCGTGGGTGAATTTGATGGCGCTGACTCAGTAGGATGATTTGGCTCTGTTTGGGGTGTTTCAGTGGGTTGAGAGGTAGGGTCAGGGTTGGAAGGTGTTTGTGTGTCAGGGTTTGGGGGTGTTTGAGTGGGTACTGTCTCAGACTGCAACAACTCAGCCGTCTCGACAGATTTTCTCACTTCCACCAAGTCAGAGGCTCCATGAGAGCTTGACTTCTCCCTCTCACTCACCTCAGGCAGCTTCTTAGCAGGGGACTTTTTGGGTCCCTTCCTAAGCCTCTTCAGGGGCCTCTCTCCCTGAGCACCCTCCATCCTGACGTCATCGTCAGTTCCCTCAGCCTCTGATCCGGCCTTCTTGGGATCAGACTCAGTCCCTGATTTCGTGCTCTTCCCTGACAGCACGACCCTTACCTTCTTCCTCTTCTCAGTCTTATCCACCTCAGGCTGCTCCACCTCCTCAGCAGCTGCCTCCTCCTCACCTTCCTTACTCCTTTCAAGGAGGTCATCTACCCGTTCAGTGAGACTAGTTGCCACTCTCTTGGCCTTACCAGCTGGCTTTTTGGCCTGACCCTTTGCTTTCGCATTGGGATCAGTCAACCCTAGCACTGAATAGGTATCACTCAGTGAGGAAAACATTACCTTCTTTGAGGAGAGACTGTCCTCAAAATCGAAGGTATACCCATGGCAGGCATGAGCAATCAGGATGGACATCCTCGTTCCGAATGGCAAGATGGCATTGACGGATATGTGCTTCTTCTCCTCATCTCGCTTAAGCTTGTCCAATCCGGCCTGATGGAGTTGATCAAGGAAGAATTGCTCCCAGTTCGCTTCCACTCCATCAGCAATTGCTCCCATGAGTCTCAGTTTGGGCAGACTCAGTTGCTCGTGAGAGCCAGTTGCACCCATCACCATTTTGGACACCAAATCCACCAGAGCTCTGTACTCAGGCTTTAACGTATTCTTGATCTGTCGAGCCTTGAACTCTGATGACCCAGACTTGGTCCATTTCCCAAGAAGTTCTCCCTCCGAGTTCTTCTTATACGTTCTTGGGTTGATGCCTGAGAATGGTAACTTGAAGACTTCCCTCACCGCCCTTCTGACGTCAATAGTGACCTCCTCTGAGTTGTAGAGAGGTTCGTCGTCGCTGCCTTTCTCTCCCGTCGGCTAAAGCGCAGTCACCTTCGTATAAATCTCCCTCTTCCGTAAGAACATATTTAAGTATGCTTCCACAACTGTTCTTGGGAGCACGGAAATGGGGCGAGTGGTGAAGTATGTTTCCAACCCAGAATCGGAAATCCACTTGAATACGGGTTTGATTTCCTCAACTGTAAGACAGATACCTTCCATGGAGATGACTTGCTCCATGTGTATCAGCCTGTTCTCGACAACGTCCACGATCTTGTCGGTTGTCCAGTTGGAATCAAGGAATGCCATTGTTTTGAAAGAAGAGATTTTTCTTGAAAATTATGTGTTTGAGCAAGAGAAAACTCAGTGTGCAGATGTGCGTTGTGTTTGCGTAAAAACCTCAAATGGCACTCTTGATTGATAAGACTAAGTCAGTTACTCAAACGTGGGGTTGAGATTAATTCCTGAATTCGAAAGGTTTTGAGATGAGGGGCCAAGATTAATCTCAGCTTCAATCAAAACCCCATATCAGTCATATTCCGTATAAAACGGACACGTATATGAAAAGGTAACTGTAGCATTAAATGCTCCGTGCGCGTGGGTTTTAAATATGAAAAGGCGCACTTTTAATGAAAACGGAATGCATTTAATAAAGATTTTCAGAACGAAGGACTCAGGGAGACGCTTGAAATTCACACGAGTCATGATAGAACTCATACCTGTCAGGGAGACATTGTAGCACCCTGATACCTCGCTGAGTCGAGTCTGGCCTGAGTTCCCCCTAGAACCCTACACTGACTGCTCTCCCGGATCTAAGAGTCTAACTCCACTGACAGTTCCATAAACCTTGCTTCAGCCAAAGGCTTAGTCAAGATGTCAGCTATTTGCCTGTCAGTGTGAATCTTCTCCATCCTAATATCTTTCTTCTCCACATGATCTCGAATGAAGTGATGCCTAATATCCACATGCTTGCACCTTGTGTGAAGCACTGGGTTCTGAGTAATTGCTATAGCACTATTGTTATCACAATAGATTGGAACCTGATTAGCAAATACTTGGTAGTCCCTCAACTGTTGCCTCAACCATAAAATCTGAGCACAACAACTACCTGCAGCCATATACTCAGCCTCAGTTGTGGATGTAGCCACTGAATTCTGTTTCTTACTAAACCACGAGATCAACTGACTTCCCAAAAACTGACATGTCCCTGAGGTTGATTTCCTATCAATCCTACAGCCTCCATAATCTGCATCTGAATAACCTGTCAGTTCTAAGTTGTCATCTGAAGGATACCATAGTCCCATATTGACTGTCCTTTTCAAATACTTAAGTATCCTCTTAGCAGCCTCCAAATGACTTCTCTTGGGATCAGACTGATACCTAGCACATACACCAACTGCAAACGTAATGTCAGGCCTACTTGCAGTCAGGTACAACAAAGAACCTATCAGCCCTCGATACTCAGTCTGATTTACTGAAGTCCCTTCAGTGTCAGGATCCATCTTCCAATTTGTGTTCATATGGATCCTGGCTGGATTGCTGTTCTGAACACCAAACTTATGAATCAAGTCTCTTGTATACTTGGCCTGATTTATGAAGATACCTTGATCAGTCTGTTTGACATGCAATCCTAAGAAGAAGTTCATCTCTCCCATCATGGACATCTCAAATTTACCAGTCATCAACTTAGAGAATTTCTCACAGAGCTGATAATTTGGTGATCCAAATATTATGTCATCCACATAAATCTGGACCAAGAGAATGTCATCACCTTCAGTGATCCTGAACAATGTCCTATCCACAGTTCCCTTCTTGAACCCATGGTCTGTCAGGAATTGAGAGAGGGTATCATACCAAGCTCTTGGTGCTTGCTTAAGTCCATAGAGTGCTTTCTTCAAATGGTATACTCTATCTCCAACCTCAAACTCGGGAGGTTGTTCAACATATACCTCTTCATTGAGTACACCATTCAGGAAGGCACTCTTGACATCCATTTGATACACCTTGAACTTCTTATATGTTGCATAGGCAAGGAACAACCTGATAGCTTCCAACCTAGCCACTGGAGCAAAAGTCTCATCATAGTCTATTCCCTCAGATTGACAATACCCTTTTACAACCAGTCTTACCTTGTTCCTTACCACAACACCATTCTCATCCTTCTTGTTCTTAAAGACCCACTTGGTACCAATCACACCTTGATGCCTAGGTCTATCTACCAGTTCACAAACCAGATTTCTTGTGAACTGATTCAACTTCTCTTGCATGGCAATGATCCAGTTCGAGTCAGTGAGAGCTTCTTCAATGTTCTGAGGCTCTTGCTCAGAGAGAAACCAACAAACCAATGCACTCTCACCATGGAACCGTCTGGTCCTGACTCCCTCAGTTGGATCACCAATAATTTGATCAATGGGATGATCCTCTAACCATGTTCTTTTGCCAGGAGTTGTTCCTGAAGTACCTGCAATGTTAGTGTCTACAGGCTCATAAAATTTAGGAAATTGAACAGAAGGGGATAATCCTGAGTCAATTCCAAAGGGATTAATAAGTTCAATGTCAGGGACATTGATTCCCCCTTGATTAGGTGACTCAGGAACCGTCTCAGCTGCAACAGCATCTTCATAGACGGTGCTTACCTCAGGTTGAGCCTGTTCCTCAGTTTGAGGCTCAACAATCCCTGATGTGCTGGGCTTAGGAGTGGCACCTGATTCCTCATCCTGATCGTCATCATCATCCCATCTTGGAATTGGCACAGTCTTGATCTTAGGATCAGGTTGATTCTTCAAGCTCAGCCTTGTCACACTCCTTGTGACCTCCTCAGTGTCAGGATTCAACACCTTTACCCTAGACTCATTAGCAGATTCATCAAAGACAACATGAGGTGATTCTTCCACAACAAGGGTCCTACAATTGTAAACCCTGAAGGCTTTACTAACTTCAGAATATCCTAAGAATATTCCTTCATCAGATTTGCTATCAAAGGCTTTCAATTGGGTCTTCCCATTGTTGAGGATGAAGCACTTACAACCGAATACATGAAAATAAGAAATACGAGGTTTCCTTTTGTTCCATGTCTCATATGGGGTCTGAGCATGTTGTTTGTTCAGCATGGATTTGTTCTGAGTGTAGCATGCAGTGTTGATTGCCTCAGCCCAGAATTTCTTAGGCAATCTTGACTTAGCCAGCATGGTCCTTGCTGCTTCCTTCAGTGTCCTGTTCCTCCTTTCAGCGACACCATTCTGTTGTGGGGTTCTAGCTGCAGAAGTCTCATGAGCTATACCAAGTTCATTACAAAAGTCAGAAATATATGAATTTATAAATTCAGTGCCCTTGTCAGATCTGATCTTAGTAATGGACTGATTCTTCTCATTGCTGAGTCTCCTGAGCAACTCTGGAAGCTTCACCTGTGTTTCCTTCTTATTCAACAGGAAAATAACCCAAGTATATCTAGAATAATCATCAATAACCACAAGGGTATACTTTCTACCATTCATACTCACAGGTGTTATGGGGCCAAATAAATCCATGTGCAAGAGCTGAAGTATCCTGTCAGTGGAATAAGAAGCTTTCTCTTTGAATGATGCTCTGACCTGCTTCCCTTCCTGACAAGCTTTGCACACGTGATCTTTGCTAAAAACTTCATTAGGTAGACCATCAACAAGTGACTGTCTAGAAATTTTGTTAAGAATCTTGAAGTTCAGGTGGCTTAATCTTTTATGCCATAACCAACTGAGCTCTAGAGAGCTTTTAGCAACAAAACAGGTATTAGGAATAGTGCTGCTCCAATCAACGAGATAAATGTTACCTTTCCTTATACCTGATAGAAGCATTTGTGTTGATTTGTCCTTGACTGAACATATATTCGATGAAAACTCAACACTGAAACCTTTGTCACAGAATTGACTTACTGACAACAGGTTATGCTTCAGTCCTTCCACAAAGGACACATTTTCCACTCTGACTGTACCTATTATTAAAACACCAAAACCTTTAGTAACACCTTTTGAGTTATCACCAAAGGTTACCAGTGGACCATCTTTAGCTTGATATTCTTGGAGAAGACTCTTCATTCCAGTCATGTGCCTTGAGCAACCACTGTCTAGGTACCAAACAGCTTTGATTGAGTCTCCTCTCCTCTTGTTGTGATCCACAGCCGCCTGGAAGCAATTCAGGCTTTAGGTACCCATTGGGTGTTGGGTCCTATCGTGTCAGCTGTACCCTTTGGGATCCAGACTTGCTTAACAACCCTGATTGCCTCAGAGTGGTAAATCTATCTCCCTGAAACACCGATATACACAACTTTCTTCTTCTTTGCCTGAGAGAAAGATGGTGTATGAGTGCTAGACTTAGGCTTCACAGGAGCCTGAGTGGGTGCCTTTTGGGCAGGCTTCCTGTTCTTCCTATGTCTGGGTGCAGTAGGTCTTGGGCCTTGTTCTTGATAAGGGCTCTGATTTCTATTCCCCCTAGGCAAGTGAGGGAATGGAAAACAGTTAAAAGCCTCAGGATGCCAAAACCACGGAGGTGTCATCATGTTTGGCCTTCCCTGTTGGTATTGCCAAGCATGATGGCACCCTTGCTGACCAGTCTGAGGGCTCTTGGCCTGAGTCTTCCTCTGCTTTCACTGAGGTTTTCCCTGGCCTGAGCTCTCAGGGGCTTCCTTAGGTGGCTTCGCCTTTCCCTTGGGTTTTGGCTTAGCTACCTTAGGAGCAACCCTGACTGTGTCAACGGTTTCCTTGCCCTTATCAGTTTGACGGGCCTGGAGCACAACCTTAGGTGCACTCTGGCCTGTCTGAACAAATACCCTCTCAGTGTTGCTCCCTGAAGCAATATGAGACTGACCTTGTGAGGATTTCTCAGAAACATATCCAAGTCCCTTTTTCTTGTTCCCAAGTATCTGGCTGCTATTTATTTCCTCTCTAGCCACTGAGGATTTATTCATTGCTGCAACCTTTTTCTTGAGAGAGTCCTCACTCTTTTTCAGGATTTCATGTCTGGTAAAGAGGTCATCAAACTTACTCTTAAGTACTTTTAGTTCTTCCTTCCTGACCAGCTCTTCCTCAGCCAGTTCCTTCAGAATCTTCTCTCTTGGAAGACGCCCAGCATTGATTAAATCAATCTCCTGAGTTAGTCTCACAATTTGAGCTGATTCTTTAAGATCAGACTGAGTGAGTTGTTCGTTTAGGTTGTGAACCTCAGTACTCAATTTCTTGTTCTCCTCTACCAAGAAGACATTAGTTTCCTGCAGTCTGGAGAAATCAACCATCAATTGATCAAGGCAGATCTGAAGGTTCATTTCTCTAACTGACTCTGAGCTAAGCTCAGGATTTTGACCAGTGTAAGAAGCACAAACAGAATTTGATGTTACCTCAGGCTCATCCCTAGCCATCAGACAGACATCATCGTACTCGTCATCTGAGAAGAGTTCAGGTGACCTCTCAGCAGGACCGTCAGAGTCTGTTGCATCTTCAGCGAACATTGCTCTCTGATCAGCAGATCTTAGATCCCTAGTGGCTCTCCTTTCCTCTCTCTCCCTCGCACTCAGCTCCGGGCAGTCGTACTGATAGTGACCAATCTTGTTACAGTTGTAACATGCTACCTACTCACTTACTCTTTCTTTTCTTGGTTCAGGGTTCCTCCTTGAGTCAGGTTCCCTGGTTCTTGGTGAGCTTTCAGCCTTGGTTGGATATCTATCATCGCGAGTACGTCTATGTTCGTCTCTTCTTTCAGGCTTTGGTTCAGAATATCTCCTTTCATCACCACGTTCTCTCCTCTGGTCAGTATTCCTTCGCTCCTCATATCTCCTTGAGCTTTGGTGGGTTCCTTCAGGTTTCCTATCACGTGAGTCCTGATAAAACTTTTTATAACGACCAAACCTGGAATTGAGCTTGTCAAATCGTCTGGCCATCAGGTTGTACTCCTCAGCGAGTTCTTCCCTGCTCATCTCCATCGGTGACTTTGATGAAGAATTTGATGAGGGCTCAACAGGTTCAGACCTGGCCTTGAACGCCACGCTTTTCTCAGGAGTTTTCTCCTTTACTTCCTCTTCTGACTGAACTTTCTTCTTTCTTTTGTTAAGATCGAATTCAAGCGCTTTGAGCTCTGAAAAAAGTAAAGCAGAAGTTATGTTACTCATATCCTGAGTGTTCTTAAGCATAATTACACTGTTATCCCATCTCTCAGGAAGGGCATTCAGGATCTTTGAAGCAACATCTCTCCTTGGGACATCCTTGTCCAGCGTCACCAACTCATTCATCAACTTGATGAATCTAGACTCCATTTGATCTATGCTCTCGTCAGGCATCATCTCGAACGCCTTGAATTTCTGAATGGCAATGTTTCTCTTGTTCTCCTTGATCTTTTCAGATCCCTCACACATCCTTGTCAGCTCATCCCAAACCTCTTTCGCCGTCTTTAAGTTCATCAGCCTAGCTGACTCCTCGAAGGGCACCGTATGCAAGATGATGTTTCTCGTGACATTGTCAAGCCCCATCATCTTGATCTCATCAGTGGTCATATCCTTCCTTTCCTTAAGAATAGGTACACCAATATCGAGATCATCATATCCTCTCCCTCTGGTATTAGGGACAGTGATTTTGATCGGTCCTTCCCTGAGAACATGCGGCATCTGGTCATGGATGGCATCTAGATGTGCTTCTAATCTGAACTTCCAATAGACAAAGTTAGACACAGAGAATTCAGGTAACGAAGCTTCAAGTCTCCTCGAAGTCATGATGATGCGAGTTTTATGAAAAGCAAACTCAGATCTGTTCAGTGACCACCAACAGTTTCTCCTCTGAAACTATTAGTATTCAAAGTCAGTGGTCTTTCAAACCACTGCTCTGATACCACTTGTTGGTCCCGGTACAAGACTGAGGAATACGTGTATGGGGGGGAATACACGTATACCAATTTTTCAACCTTAAAACTGACTGAGTCCCCTTTACTCAGAGTGGTAAAGAACTAGGAGCTGATAACACACCTACTGACTACACTTGGTGCGGGTCAGTTGGCTAACTATCAGTTCAAGTTCAGTGCGGAAAGTTTGAGCCCTGAAAGTTTAAAGTCTTGTTTAGTTTGCTTTCTGAAAAACATGTTTTACTCAATTCTGAATAGTGTTTAGTAGCGCAGTGCTCTTTTGAAGATCAGCCTGATTGATTCAGGCCTGATAAACTTGAATGCAATGAATGAACAAGTAATATGGCAAGTATGCACAATATCAAAGCAGTAAGAACACAAGGAGTTTAACTTGGTTCAGAGACTCAAGCTCCTACGTCCACGGCCTGATTTAACAGGAAATCCACTCAAGGTATTCTTGTTTTTAACGTGCTAAGGTGCACCAAGACCAGCTAACCTCACTGATCTATACAGCTCCACTTACTAACACACTAACTGACTTACTCCCAACAAGCCTAACTTAGGGTTTTGGTTTCAGTTTGGATTCCAACTAAGTTGAGATTATCCTTACAAGGCAAAGCTATGCTAAGGATTGGATAATCTCTCTAAGCTTAAGATAATGCTATTTAGCTCTTGGAATACAGAATAACCTCGATTGCTAAGAAACACTTGGGAAATTTAGATGATTTTCGAGTGCTTTTTTTAAAGGTTGAATGCTTTGAATGCTTGAGAGTTTGAGTAATTTCTGGCTTGGAAATTTCCCGTAACCTTGAATGGGTTCAAGGTCTTCTGTATTTATAGGTGATTTTAAAAACTATCCGTTGGAGAGATAGCCTTCTAGTCATCTATGTAGAGTGGCTTCAAACGGACATATCTTCATGCAGCAGCCGTCCTTGCATGGATTTGGTATTTGCACTAAATGCACATTAAATGCTTGCCCGTTGAATGTGCAGTCTGAATTCAATCTTTATGTCAGGTTCCGTACGTGTGTGTCCTTCTCGGATTGGTCCACGTCATCAGGTTGGCGAGAATGTCAGAACTTATTCCTGAGCTTCAGGCTTGTCTTATTAAGTTCATTTTGTCTTGAGTCCACCAGTCTTGTCCTGACGCTGAAATTCCTTTTGCATTGCTTGGCTCTACTCCAAGTCTTCCCATTAACTCAGTGACATCCTGTTCCCTTCAGGATTGAGTTAGTAATGACCTCAGGGTCATACTCTTCATCACTGACACTTACTCAGCCAGCTTAGAGGACTGCCATAAGTTCAGGATGGTGCTCTTCGTCTTCAGGCTCTTAGTCTTGATTGACACCAGTGAGTTCTCCTCTCACTGAGTACCTGTGAAATGTAAAATGACTAAGTACTAATCCTAATCAAGACTAGCCTGACAAAGACAGATTAAGGCAAATATCTTTTCAGGGGCTTTGGGATCTTAATCAAAAATGACAATGTCCCAACAGTATACAACTTGAAGAAAACACTATATGGACTTAAGCAAGATCCTAGAGTTTGGTATGATACTTTTTCCCAATTTCTGACTAACCATGGGTTCAAGAAGAGAACCGTGAATAGGACATTGTTCAGGATCACTGATGGTGATGGCATTCTCTTGGTTCAAATATATGTGGATGGCATCATATTTGGATCACCAAATCATTAGCTCTGTGAGAAATTCTCTAAGTTGATGACTGGTAAATTTGAGATGTCCATGATGGGAGAGATGAACTTCTTTTTGGGATTGCAAATCAAGCAAACTGATCAAGGGATTTGCATTAATCAGGTTAAGTATACAAGAGACTTGATTCAAAAGTTTGGAGTTCAGAATTACAATCTAGCTAGGATCCCAATGAACGTAAATTGGAAGATAGATCCTGACATTGATGGGGTATCAGTGAATCAAACTGAGTACAGAGGGCTGATAGGACCATCCTTGTACCTGACTGCAAGTAGGTCTGACATAACTTTTGCAGTTGGTGTATGTGTCAGGCATCAGTCCGACCCCAAGAAAAGTCATCTTGAGGCTGCAAAAAGGATACTAAAATATTTGAAGAGGACAACCAATTTAGGACTTTGGTATCCTTCAGATGACAATCTAGAACTGACAAAATATTCAGATGTGGATTATGGAGGTTGTAGGATTGATAGGAAATCAACCTCAGAGACATGTCAGTTTTTAGGAAGCAAGTTGATCTCTTGGTTTTCAAAGAAGCAGAATTCAGTGGCAACATCCACAACAAGGCTTAGTATATGGTTGCAGGTAGTTTTTGTGCTCAGATTTTATGGTTGAGGCAACAATTGAGAGACTACCAAGTGTTTGCAAATGAAGTCCCAATTTATTGTGACAACAACAGTGCTATAGCTATCACTCAGAGCCCAGTACTTCACATAAGGTGTAAGCATGTGGATATTAGGCATCACTTTATAAGAGATCATGTGGAGAAGAAGGATATCAGGATGAAGAAGATTCACACTGATAGGCAAAGAGCCGACATCTTGACTAAGCATCTAGCTGAAGCAAGGTTATGGAACTATCAGTGGAGTTAGGCCTCTTAAATCTGGAGGATCAGTCAGTGTAAGATTAAGGGGAAACTCAGGTTCAGAGTCAACAGTGATGAGGTATCAGGGTGCTACAATGTTGCCCTGACTGGTATGTATCACTAACTCTGACTTTGAATATGAACCGTCATCCTGACTTCCTTCCAATCCTGAGAATTGAATTAAACACATTCTGTTATCATTAAAAGCGCAACTTTTTATATTTAAACCCATGCGCGTCAGAGCATTTAATGCGTACAGTTACTTTTTTCATATATGTGTCCGTATTTTGCAGAGTATGACTAGCGTGATCAAAGATTCTTTCTTTGAATTAATCCTGGCCCTTCATTTCTAAAACCTTTCGAATTCAGGATTAATCTCAGCCACACGTCAGAGTAACTGTTTGATTAACATCGAGAGACATGCCATTTGAGATTCTTACATTTTCAATCTTTCACTTGCACAGTGAATTTTTTCTCGCACTCAAACTCTCTCAAAACACAAAATTCTTTTCTCAAACACTCTAATGGCTGCCTCAGACAACGTTTGGACTGTGGTTGACTACGAGTCCATAGTCCAGAACAAACAAGTGCACATAGAACAGATTATCGCCATGGATGGACTGTGCTTGAAGGTGGAGCAGATCAAGCCGGTATTCGAATGGATTTCAAAAGCTGGGTTGAAGACCTACTTTTCAAAGAAACCTACATTGGTGCTACCCAAGACAGTGGTAGAGGTAAATGTCAAGATGTTCACCAACGACGATGGCGAGCTGTTCACCAGGGTGGTTGTTGATGTGCTGAAGGCAAAGGATAAGAAGGGTGAACCAATCTTCGAGCAGGAGGAAAGAGAACTTGACATCAGGGCGATGGTCAAGGAGGTGTTTGCCCTGCCTCACACTGGTATTAACCCCACTACTTACCAAGAAAACAATGGGGGATTGCACCTAGAAAAGTTCACCAAGTCAGGCTCACCAGACTTCCATGCACGGATGCACAAGGATAACTTCAAGACTGAATATAGGGCCTTGGCAGACGTGGTAGGCAAGATTTTTATGGGAAATGTTGGTTTCCATGAACAAGTAAGTGAGGACAAGATCAAGATTATGGTTGCAATTATTGACAAAGCTGAGGTCAATTGGGAGCAATATTTCTTGGATGCGCTTGCTACTGAGACGAAGGAGAAGGTAATCAGGGACGAGAAAAAGAAAGACATCTCCATTAAGGGAGTTCTTCACTTTGGGACGAGGCTGTCAATGCTCTTTACACATGTCTTCCCTGAATCTTCTTTTGATTGGGAGATGGACCTACCTGCCATGAAGGTCATGTTCTCATCTAAGAAGGATACATATCCCATCTTGGGGCTAGCTGACCCTAATGCTCCCCCTAAGGGCCAGAAGAAGAAGGTTGAGACCAAGGTGAAGAAGTGTTGGTCCCGGTACAAGACTAAGGAATACGTGTATGGGGGGGAATACACGTATACCAATTTTTCAACCTTAAAACTGACTGAGTCCCCTTTGCTCAGAGTGGTAAAGAACTAGGAGCTGATAATATACCTACTGACTACACTTGGTGCGGGTCAGTTGGCTAACTATCAGTTTAAGTTCAGTGCGGAAATGTTTGAGCCCTGAAAGTTAAAAGTCTTGTTTAGTTTGCTTTCTGAAAACCTTGTTTTATTCAATTCTGAATAGTGTTTAGTAGGGCAGTGCTCTTTTGAAGATCAGCCTGATTGATTCAGACCTGATAAACTTTGAATGCAATGAATGAACAAGTAATATGGCAAATATGCACAATATCAAAGCAGTAAGAACACAAGGAGTTTAACGTGGTTCAGAGTCTCAAGCTCCTACGTCCACGGCCTGACTTAACAGGAAATCCACTCAAGGGATTCTTGTTTTTAACGTGCCAAGGTGCACCAAGACCAGCTAACCTCACTGATCTATACAAACTCCACTTACTAACACACTAACTGACTTACTCCCAACAAGTCTATCTTAGGGTTTTGGTTTCAGTTTGGATTCCAACTAAGTTGAGATTATCCTTACAAGACGAAGCTGTGCTAAGGATTGGATAATCTCTCTAAGCTTAAGATAATTCTATTTAGCTCTTGGAATACAAAATAACTCTCAGTTGCTAAGAAACACTTGGGAAATTTGAATGTTTTCGAGTGCTTCTCTTAAAGACTGAATGCTTTGATTGCTTGAGAGTTTGAGTAATTTCTGGCTTGGAAATTTCCCGTAACCTTGAATGGGTTCAAGGTCTTCTGTATTTAGAGGAGATTTGGAAAACTATCCGTTGGAGAGATAGCCTTCTAGTCACCTATGTAGAGTGGCTTCAAACGGACATATCTTTATGCAGCAGCCGCCCTTGCATGGATTTGGTATTTGCATTAAATGCACATTAAATGCTTGCCCGTTGAATATGCAGTCTGAATTCAGTCTTCATGTCAGGTTCTGTACATGCGTGTCCTCCTCGGATTGGTCCACATCATCAGGTTGGTGAGAATGTCAGAACTTATTCCTGAGCTTCAGGCTTGTCTTATTAAGTTCATTTTGTCTTGAGCTCACCGGTCTTGTCCTGACGCTGAAATTCCTTTTGCATTGCTTGGCTCTACTCCAAGTCTTACCATTAACTCAGTGACATCCTGTTCCCTTCAGGATTGAGTTAGTAGTGACCTCAGGGTCATACTCTTCATCACTGACACTTACTCAGCCAGCTTAGAGGATTGCCATAAGTTCAGGATGGTGCTCTTCGTCTTCAGGCTCTGAGTCTTGATTGTCTCCAGTGAGTTCTCCTCTCACTGAGTACCTGTAAAGTGTAAAATGACTAAGTACTAACCCTAACCAAGACTAGCCTGACAAAGACAGATTAAGGCAAATATCTTTTCAGGGGCTTTGGGATCTTAATCAAAACTGACAATGTCCCAACAATTTCCCCCTTTTTGATGATGCCAAAACACTGAAAAGATCCTCAAAACACTTAGAGGAAACAAGATAAACCTATCTATAAGATAAGACAGTGTTAGAGCAATTCTTGATAAAGTACAGAATTTAAACAATAAGCCAAAAAGACAATGAGTTTTTGTCTGTGGGCAAAAGTAATAGATTTCATTGATTGATGTGGAAATGATTACAATGAATCTAATCTATTACAAAGAAGCCTGTGAACACCTAGACTAATCTCATTTCAGGCTTGAGTCCATATCCTGCATAAACTCTTGCCTTCAGCTCGTCAAACCTTCCAGGTTGGTTCACGTACCCTTCAGCTCTGGCTATCTTCAAGACTTCCATCATTATGGCCTTTGTATCATGCTTTCGAGTTCCAGGAACCAAGGGAGGAGCTCGAATGGTGAACTCAGGAGCCTTCACTTGAACTTGAGCTGCCTCAGCCTCCTCCAAGATCTTCTGGAATAGCTCAAGATGATTGTCCATCATGTAGTCAGTGAAGTGGGCATCGATATCGTCAGTGTCGCCCCACTTCTTCACAACAAACCATAGCCTGACAAATTCATCCCTTGCATCAGTCCAAAACTCCTTCAATGTTTCTGAGATGAACTCATCAACAAAGGCTTCCCTTGCTCCTGATTCTGGCCTACTGACTTGAAGAATTGTTGATTTCCTAACTGTTGGCTTCTTCATGTACTTCCTTGGCTCAGGCTTCGCCTTCTTCCTCCTTAGCAAGCTGATCACTGCATCATCTAGTTCTCGTTGTTGAAGCTCATTGATGTCAGTCAGCTTCTCAACCTTCTTCTCCAAGATGCGCATCTTCTCCTTCTGAGCGATTTCAGCTCTGCGCATAGCCTCAGATTTTTCAGATTGATCTCCCCACGCTTCAGCACATAGCTCCGCAACCAACTCACCTGAATAAGTGATTGGATTCTTCCTTGAGCTCATGGGAGACGATCTCTGAATTGGCTCAGGTTGTTGCTTGGAAGGTTCATTAGCCTTTGCCTTTGTTGCCTCCTCCCTCAGCTTGGCAACAATTTGTTCTCCTTCCTTCTCCACCGCCGCTAACCTAGCTGACTTCCTCACCCTTAGAATGTTCCCTTCAGGATTGGCTTCAGGATCAGCTAGAATGGTCTCTCCTTGGTTAACTGCCTCAGATGCCTCAGGGCGGGATCTTTTCTTCTTCTTTTCCCCCTTTTTGGCATCATCATTGGCCTCAGATGGGAATGCGTCAGATCCGCTGTTGATTACGAATGAGGCTAGGGAATGGACATCGTTAATTCCCTCCTTCAATAATTCAACTCCCATTGAAATTCCAGTCCCTGCAAAAGAAACGGAACTGATGGCAGCATTGACTTTCTTCTCAAAGACCTCCATAGAGAGTTGGAGACTTTGTTCAGCCTTGGTGATCCTTTCCTCCACCTTCAAGGACTCACCGCTGACTCTGCTGGCCTCAGTTAGTATCTTTGCAGACTCCTCAGTGGCCTTTGTCAAAACATCCGCCACTGACTGAGAAGTGCGATCCAGCTTCCCTGACTCCAGCTCCAATTTGGACGCTGAGTCCTTCAAGGCCTGAGTGACAACGGCTCCAGTCTGAGCTGCAAGCCTGTCCACTGCCTGATTCATCTTTTATTCCCTGATCGCATCCCTCTCTTCAAGCTTTCTGAGAGTGTTCCTAAGCATCTGCTTGGTGCGCTTCCTCTCATTCCTCACTGACTTGGCCGTGTCAGTCATCGTTTTCTTTAACAAGATCAGCTCCCTGTTAGCAAGGGTGTTGTAAGCTGACTTTGTCCACCTGATGTGCTTCGCCAGGGCCTGGGAGTGTTCTTCCTTCTCAGCTCGTAGCTTCATCACTTCCTCCTGAAGTTCAGCTAGATTTTCTGTGGTTTTCTCCTGTTTGACCTCCACTATGCTGGTGAATTCAGCACGTCCGACCCCGGTTATGATCACATCCTCATCATCAACGGCCGCCTCAGTGATTGGCTGCTTTCCCTTGTCAGCCCCTGCGTCATCAGTCCCTTCTTCAAGGTGCACTGAAGGCAGTTGTGAAGTAGTCATAGCCGCCTCCTCGGGCTCAGCTAAGCTAACTTGAACCTTGGGAGCAAGTCCCTCGGAACTGAGAGTCTCCTTGAATGCCTCAACATCTTCCTCTCGTGTCTCAGGGCAGGGAATCCCTTCATTGACAGATGTCTCATTGGCAGCTGAGATGTTCACAACATCCTCAGCCACTGGTCCACCCTTGGCACCAGTGTTCTTATCACCTTCCCCCTGAGCCTGAGGCTCAGAGTTCATCTCATCAACTTCTCTCGCAGTCTCCTCCACTGCCTTCTCCACAGCTCCACCTTGAGCTTCATCATCCTCCTCATCACCATCCTTCTCGTCATCAGAAAGGAGGTCAGCCTTGCTCTTGGACATCATTTCACTCACTAGCTGCTTCAGGTTGTCAAAGTTCAAGAGTTGAAGCCAGCTAGTCAGTCCAAAGAAGGAGCAAATCTTAGCCTCTTCCATCTCCCAATGCTCCCAGCCACGAGCATCTACTAACATATGTTGCTCCTGCATGTTTGATTGTTTGAAGTCCAACCAAACCTTGAGCTCAATCACATATGCCAGCAACTCAGTATACTTGTATAGCCCAGGCCAGCACTTTCCTGCCCATTCCGTGGCGTTCCCCCTGAGCGTGTTCTCCAGTATCCCTCCTGCCATGTGCTCATCCAACTCCTCCTCCTCTATTTCAAGGAACTCATCCTCTTCAGCTGAAATAGATTTGGGACAGTCTTTAGGATTGGGGTATGAGGGAAAATCTGAGGGGTTTGGAAGATTTGGCTCGGCTAACTGGTCAGGCTCATTTGTAGGTGAAGTTGAGGGCGCTGACTCAGTAGGCTGATCTGACTGTGAAGGTTGGTGGGGTTGGGGAGTTTGAGGTGTGGGGTCAGGGATGGAAGGTGTTTGGGTTTCAGGATGTGGGGGTGTTTGAGTGGGTGCTGTCTCAGGCTGCAACGACTCAGCCGTCTCGACAGTCTTTCTCACTTCCTCCAAGTCAGAGGCTTCAGGAGAGCTTGACTTCTCCCTCTTACTCAGCTCAGGAAGCTTCTTAGCAGGGGACTTCTTTACTCCCTTCCTAAGTCTCTTCAGGGGCCTCTCTCCCTGAGCATCGTCATCGTCAGTTCCCTCAGCCTCAGATCCGGCCTTCTTGGGATCAGACTCAGTCCCAGATTTCGTGCTCTTCCCTGACAGCACGATCTTCACCCTCTTCCTCTTCTCAGCCGCGTCCACCTCAGGCTGCTCCACCTCCTCAGCTGCAATCTCCTCACCCTCCTTACTCCTCTCAAAGAGCTCATCCACATGTTCAATGAGGCTGGTTGCCACTCTCTTGGCCTTACCAGCTGGCTTTTTGGCCTGACCCTTTGCTTTCGCTTTGGGATCAGTCAGCCCTAGCACTGAATAGGTATCACTCAGTGAGGAAAACATTACCTTCTTTGAGGAGAGACTGTCCTCAAAGTCGAAGGTATACCCATGGCAAGCATGAGCAATCAGGATGGACATCCTCGTGCCGAATGGCAAGATGGCACTGACGGAAATGTGCTTCTTCTCCTCGTCTTGCGTGAGCTTGTCCAATCCTGCCTGATGGAGTTGATCGAGGAAGAACTGCTCCCAGTTCGCTTCCACTCCATCAGCAATTGCCCCCATGAGCCTCAGCTTGGGCAGACTCAACTGCTCGTGAGAGCCAGTTGCACCCATCACTAACTTGGACACCAAGTCCACCAACGCTCTGTACTCAGGCTTCAGAGTGTTCTTGTTCTGACGGGCCCTGAACTCCGATGACCCTGACTTGGTCCATTTCCCAAGGAATTCTCCCTCCAAGTTCTCCTTGTAAGTTTTGGGGTTGATGCCTGAGAATGGCAGCTTGAAGACTTCCCTCACCGCCTGTCTGATATTGATCGTGACCACCTCTGTTTCGTAAAGAGGTTCACCGTTGCCGTCCTTTTCTCCCGTCGGCTTCAACGCAGTCACTTTCGTGAAAACCTCCCCCTTCCGCAAGAACATATTCAAATATGCTTCCACTACTGTTCTTGGGAGCACGGAAATGGGGCGGGTGGTGAAGTATGTTTCCAACCCGGCATCGGAAATCCATTTAAACACGGGTTTGATTTCCTCAACCGTTAGACATATACCTTCCATGGAGATGACTTGCTCCATGTGTACCAGCTTCTTCTCAACAACGTCGACGATCTTATCGGTTGTCCAGTTGGAATTAAGGAATGCCATTGTTTTTTAAAGAAGGTTTTGAAATTTCTGTGTAGAGCAAGAGAAAACTCAGTGTGCAGATTGTGCGTTGTGTTTGCGTAAAAACCTCAAATGGCACTCTTGATTGATAAGACTAAGTCAGTTGCTCAAACGTGGGGTTGAGATTGATCCCTGAATTCGAAAGGTTTTGAAATGAGAGGCCAGGATTAATCTCAGTTTTAATTAAACCTCATGTCAGTCATATTCCATATAAAACGGACACATATATGAAAAAGCAACTGTAGCATTAAATGCTCCGTGCGCGTGGGTTTAAATATGAAAAGGCGCGCTTTTAATGAAAACGGAATGCATTTAATAAAGATTTTCAGGACGAAAGACTCAGGGAGACGCTTGAGATTCACAAGAGTCAGGTTAGAACTCATACCTGTCAGGGAGACATTGTAGCACCCTGATACCTCGCTGAGTTGAGTCTGGCCTGAGTTCCCCCTAGAACCCTACACTGACTGCTCTCCCAGATCTAAGAGTCCCAACTCCACTGACAGTTCCATAAACCTTGCTTCAGCCAAAGGCTTAGTCAAGATGTCAGCTCTTTGCCTGTCAGTGTGAATCTTCTCCATCCTAATATCTTTCTTTTCCACATGATCTCGAATGAAGTGGTATCTAATATCCACATGCTTGCACCTTGTGTGAAGCACTGGGTTCTGAGTAATTGCTATTGCACTATTGTTGTCACAATAGATTGGAACCTGATTAGCAAATACTTGGTAGTCCCTCAACTGCTGCCTCAACCATAAGATTTGAGCACAACAACTACCTGCAGCCATATACTCAGCCTCAGTTGTGGATGTAGCCACTGAATTCTGCTTCTTACTAAACCACGAGATCAACTTACTTCCCAAAAACTGACATGTCCCTGAGGTTGATTTCCTATCAATCCTACAACCTCCATAATCTGCATCTGAATAACCTGTCAGTTCTAAGCTGTCATCTGAAGGATACCATAGTCCCATATTGACTGTCCGTTTCAAATACTTAAGTATCCTCTTAGCAGCCTCCAAATGACTTCTCTTGGGATCAGACTGATACCTAGCACACACACCAACTGCAAACGTAATGTCAGGCCTACTTGCAGTCAGGTACAATAAAGAACCTATCAGCCCACGATACTCAGTCTGATTTACTGAAGTCCCTTCAGTGTCAGGATCCATCTTCCAATTTGTGTTCATTGGGATCCTAGCAGGATTGCTGTTCTGAACACCAAACTTATGAATCAAGTCTCTTGTATACTTGGCCTGATTAATGAATATACCTTGATCAGTCTGTTTGACCTGCAATCCTAAGAAGAAATTCATCTCTTCCATCATTGACATTTCAAACTTACCAGTCATCAACTTAGAGAATTTCTCACAGAGCTGATGATTTGGTGATCCAAAGATTATGTCATCCACATAAATCTGGACCAAGAGAATGTCATCACCTTCAGTGATCCTGAACAATGTCCTATCCACTGTTCCCTTCTTGAACCCATGATCAGTCAGGAATTGAGAGAGGGTATCATACCAAGCTCTTGGTGCTTGCTTAAGTCCATAGAGTGCTTTCTTTAAATGGTATACTCTATCTCCAACCTCAAACCCGGGAGGTTGTTCAACATATACCTCTTCATTGAGTACACCATTCAGGAAGGCACTCTTGACATCCATTTGATACACCTTGAACTTCTTATATGTTGCATATGCAAGGAACAACCTGATAGCTTCCAACCTGGCCACTGGAGCAAAAGTCTCATCATAGTCTATTCCTTCAGACTGACAATACCCTTTTGCAACCAGTCTAGCCTTGTTCCTTACTACAACCCCATTCTCATCCTTCTTGTTCTTGAAGACCCACTTGGTACCAATCACACCTTGATGCCTAGGTCTATCTACCAGTTCCCAAACCTGATTCCTTGTGAACTGATTCAACTCCTCTTGCATGGCAATGATCCAGTTCGAGTCAGTGAGAGCTTCTTCAATGTTCTGAGGCTCTTGCTCAGAGAGAAAGCAACAGAACAATGCACTCTCACCATGGAACCGTCTGGTCCTGACTCCCTCAGTTGGATCACCAATGATTTGATCAATGGGATGATCTTCTAACCATGTTCTTTTGCCAGGAGTTGTTCCTGAAGTACCTGCAATGTTAGTGTCTACAGGCTCATAAAATTCAGGAAATTGAACAGAAGGAGATGATCCTGAGTCTATACCAAAGGGATTAACAAGTTCAATGTCAGGGACATTGATTCCCCCTTGATGAGGTGACTCAGGAACCGTCTCAGCTGCAACAGCATCTTCATAGACGGTGCTTACCTCAGGTTGAGCCTGTTCCTCAGTCTGAGGCTCAACAACCCCTGATGTGCTAGGCTTAGGAGTGGCACCTGATTCATCATCCTGATCATCATCATCATCCCATCTAGGAATTGGCACAGTCTTGATCTTGGGATCAGGTTGATTCTTCAAGCTCAGCCTTATCACCCTCCTTGTGACCTCCTCAGTGTCAGGATTCAACACCTTTGCCCTAGACTCATTAGCAGATTCATCAAAGACAACATGAGGTGATTCTTCCACAACAAGGGTCCTACAATTGTAAACCCTGAAGGCTTTACTAACTTCAGAATATCCTAAGAATATTCCTTCATCAGATTTGCTATCAAAGGCTTTCAACTGGGTCTTCCCATTGTTGAGGATGAAGCACTTACAACCAAATACATGAAAATAAGAAATACGAGGTTTTCTCTTATTCCATGTCTCATATGGGGTCTGAGCATGTTGTTTGTTCAGCATGGATCTATTCTGAGTGTAGCATGCAGTGTTGATTGCCTCAGCCCAGAATTTCTTGGGCAATCCTGACTCAGCCAGCATGGTTCTTGCAGCTTCCTTCAGTGTCCTGTTCCTCCTTTCAGCGACACCATTCTGTTGAGGGGTTCTAACTGCAGAAGTCTCATGAGCTATACCAAGTTCATTACAGAAGTCAGAAATATATGAATTTATAAATTCAGTGCCCTTGTCAGATCTGATCTTAGTAATGGACTGATTCTTCTCATTGCTGAGTCTCCTGAGCAACTCTGGAAGCTTCACCTGTGTTTCCTTCTTATTCAACAAGAAAATAACCCAAGTATATCTAGAATAATCATCAATAACCACAACGGTATATTTTCTACCATTCATACTCACAGGTGTTATGGGACCAAATAGATCCATGTGCAAGAGCTGAAGTATCCTGTCAGTGGAGTAGGAAGCCTTCTCTTTGAATGACGCTCTGACCTGCTTCCCTTCCTGACAAGCTTTGCACACGTGATCTTTGCTAAAAACTTCATTAGGTAGACCATCAACAAGTGACTGTCTAGAAATTTTGTTAAGAATCTTGAAGTTCAGGTGGCTTAATCTTTTATGTCATAACCAACTGAGCTCTAGAGAGCTTTTAGCAACAAGACAGGTATTAGGAATAGTGCTGCTCCAATCAGCGAGATAAATGTTACCTTTCCTTATACCTGATAGAAGCACTTGTGTTGATTTGTCCTTGACTGAACATGTATTCGATGAGAACTCAACACTGAACCCTTTGTCACAGAATTGACTTACTGACAGCAGGTTATGCTTCAGTCCTTCCACAAGGGACACATTTTCCACTCTGACTGTACCTATAATTAGAACACCAAAACCTTTAGTAACACCTTTTGAGTTATCACCAAAGGTTACCTGTGGACCATCTTTAGCTTGATACTCTTGGAGAAGACTCTTCAATCCAGTCATGTGCCTCGAGCAACCACTGTCTAGGTACCAAACAGCTTTGATTGAGTCTCCTCTCCTCTTGTTGTGATCCACAGCCGCCTGCAAGCAAATCAGGCTTTAGGTACCCATTGGGTGTTGGGCCTATTGTGTCAGCTGTACCCTTCGGGATCCAGACTTGCTTCACAACCCTGATTGCCTCAGAGTGGTGAATCTGTCTCCCTGAAACATCGACATACACAACTTTCTTCTTCTTTGCCTTAGAGGAAGATGGTGTATGAGTGTTAGACTTAGGCTTCGCAGGAGCCTGAGTGGGTGCCTTTTGGGCTGGCTTCCTGTTCTTCCTAGGTCTGGGTGCAGTAGGTCTTGGGCCTTGTTCTTGATAAGGACCCTGATTTCTATTCCCCCTAGGCAAGTGAGGGAATTGAAAACAGTTAAAGGCCTCAGGATGCCAAAACCACGGGGGTGTCATCATGTTTGGCCTTCCCTGTTGGTATTGCCAAGCATGATGGTACCCTCGCTGACCAGTCTGAGGGCTCTTAGCCTGAGTCTTCCTCTGCTTTCGCTGAGGTTTTCCTTGGCCTGAGCTCTCAGGGGCTTCCTTAGATTGCTTCGCCTTTCCCTTGGATTTTGGCTTAGCTACCTTAGGAGCAACCCTGACCGTGTCAACGGTTTCTTTGCCCTTATCAGTTTGACGGGCCTGGAGCACAACCTTAGGTGCACTCTGGCCTGTCTGAACAAATACCCTCTCAGTGTTGCTCCCTGAAGCAACATGAGACTGACCTTGTGAGGATTTCTCAGGAACATATCCAAGTCCCTTTTACTTGTTCCCAAGTATCTGGTTGCTATTTATTTCCTCTCTAGCCACTGAGGATTTATTCATTGCTGCAACCTTTTTCTTGAGAGAGTCCTCACTCTTTTTCAGGATTTCATGTCTGGTAAAGAGGTCATCAAACTTACTCTTAAGTACTTTTAGTTCTTCCTTCCTGACCAGCTCTTCCTCAGCCAATTCCTTCAGAATCTTCTCTCTTGGGAGACGCTCAGAATTGATCATATCAATCTCTTGAGTTAGTCTCACAATCTGAGCTGATTCTTTAAGATCAGACTGAGTGAGTTGTTCATTCAGGTTTTGAACTTCAGTACTCAATTTCTTGTTCTCCTCTACCAAGAAGATATTAGTTTCCTACAGTCTGGAGAAATCAACCATCAATTGATCAAGACAGATCTGAAGGTTCATTTCTCTAACTGACTCTGAGCTAAGCTCAGGATTTTGACCAGTGTAAGAAGCACAAACAGAATTTGATGTTACCTCAGGCTCATCCCTAGCCATTAGGCAGACATCATCGTACTCGTCATCTGAGAAGAGTTCAGGAGACCTTTCAATGGGACCGTCAGAGTCTGTTGCATCCTCAGCAACCATTGCTCTCCGATCAGCAGATCTTAGATCCCTCGTGGCTCTCCTTTCCTCTCTCTCTCTTGCACTCAGCTCCGGGCAGTCGTACTGATAGTGACCAATCTTGTTACAGTTGTAACATGCTACCTGCTCACTTACTCTTTCTTTCCTAGGTTCAGGGTTCCTCCTTGAGTCAGGTTCCCTGATTCTTGGTGAGCTTTCAGCCTTGGTTGGATATCTATCATCGCGAGTACGTCTCTGTTCGTCTCTTCTTTCAGGCTTTGGTTCTGAATATCTCCTTTCATCACCACGTTCTCTCCTCTGGTCAGTGTTCCTTCGCTCCTCATATCTCCTCGAGCTTTGGTGGGTTCCTTCAGGTTTCCTGTCACGTGAGTCTTGATAAAACTTTTTATAACGACCAAACCTGGAATTGAGCTTGTCAAATCGTCTGGCCATCAAGCTGTACTCCTCAGCGAGTTCTTCCCTGCTCATCTCTATCAGTGACTTTGATGAAGAATTTGATGAGGGCTCAACAGGTTCAGATCTGGCCTTGAACGCCACACTTTTCTCAGGGGTTTTCTCCTTCACTTCCTCTTCTGACTGAACTTTCTTCTTTCTTTTGTTAAGATCAAATTCAAGCGCTTTGAGCTCTGAAAAAAGTAAAGCAGAAGTTATGTTACTCATATCCTGAGTGTTCTTAAGCATAATTACACTGTTGTCCCATCTCTCAGGAAGGGCATTCAGGATCTTTGAAGCAACATCTCTTCTTGGGACATCCTTGTCCAACATCACCAACTCATTCATCAACTTGATGAATCTAGACTCCATTTGATCTATGCTCTCGTCAGGCAGCATCTCGAATGCTTTGAATTTCTGAATGGCAATATTTCTCTTGTTCTCCTTTATCTTTTCTGACCCCTCGCACATCCTGGTCAGCTCATCCCAAACCTTCTTTGTCGTCTTTAAGTTCATCAGCCTGGCTGACTCCTCGAAAGGCACCGTGTGCAAGATGATGTTTCTGGCGACGTTGTCAAGCCCCACCATCTTGATTTCATCGTTGGTCATGTCTTTCCTCTCTTTAGGAACCTGCACGCCAATCGCAAGGTCATCATATCCCAGTTCTCTGATGTTAGGAATAGTGATCTTGATCGGTCCTTCCCTGAGTACACGCGGCATCTGGTCATGGATGGCATCTAGATGTGCCTCTAATCTGAACTTCCAATAGACAAAGTTAGACACAGAGAATTCAGGTAGCGAAGCTTCAAGTCTCCTCGAAGTCATGATGATGCAAGTTTTATGAAAAGCAAACTCAGATCTGTTCAGTGACCACCAACAGTTTCTCCTCTGAAACTATTAGTATTCAAAGTCAGTGGTCTTTCGAACCACTGCTCTGATACCACTTGTTGGTCCCGGTACAAGACTGAGGAATACGTGTATGGGGGGGGGAATACACGTATACCAATTTTTCAACCTTAAAACTGACTGAGTCCCCTTTGCTCAGAGTGGTAAAGAACTAGGAGCTAATAATATACCTACTGACTACACTTGGTGCGGGTCAGTTGGCTAACTATCAGTTCAAGTTCAGTGCGGAAATGTTTGAGCCCTGAAAGTTAAAAGTCTTGTTTAGTTTGCTTTCTGAAAACCTTGTTTTATTCAATTCTGAATAGTGTTTAGTAGGGCAGTGCTCTTTTGAAGATCAGCCTGATTGATTCACACCTGATAAACTTTGAATGCAATGAATGAACAAGTAATATGGCAAATATGCACAATATCAAAGCAGTAAGAACACAAGGAGTTTAACGTGGTTCAGAGTCTCAAGCTCCTACGTCCACGGCCTGACTTAACAGGAAATCCACTCAAGGGATTCTTGTTTTTAACGTGCCAAGGTGCACCAAGACCAGCTAACCTCACTGATCTATACAAACTCCACTTACTAACACACTAACTGACTTACTCCCAACAAGCCTATCTTAGGGTTTTGGTTTCAGTTTGGATTCCAACTAAGTTGAGATTATCCTTACAAGACGAAGCTGTGCTAAGGATTGGATAATCTCTCTAAGCTTAAGATAATTCTATTTAGCTCTTGGAATGCAGAATAACTCTCAGTTGCTAAGAAACACTTGGGAAATTTGAATGTTTTCGAGTGCTTCTCTTAAAGACTGAATGCTTTGATTGTTTGAGAGTTTGAGTAATTTCTGGCTTGGAAATTTTCCGTAACCTTGAATGGGTTCAAGGTCTTCTGTATTTAGAGGAGATTTGGAAAACTATCCGTTGGAGAGATAGCCTTCTAGTCACCTATGTAGAGTGGCTTCAAACGGACATATCTTTATGCAGCAGCCGCCCTTGCATGGATTTGGTATTTGCATTAAATGCACATTAAATGCTTACCCGTTGAATATGCAGTCTGAATTCAGTCTTCATGTCAGGTTCCGTACGTGCGTGTCCTCCTCGAATTGGTCCACGTCATCAGGTTGGTGAGAATGTCAGAACTTATTCCTGAGCTTCAGGCTTGTCTTATTAAGTTCATTTTGTCTTGAGCTCACCGGTCTTGTCCTGACGCTGAAATTCCTTTTGCATTGCTTGGCTCTACTTCAAGTCTTCCCATTAACTCAGTGACATCCTGTTCCCTTCAGGATTGAGTTAGTAGTGACCTCAGGGTCATACTCTTCATCACTGACACTTACTCAGCCAACTTAGAGGACTGCCATAAGTTCAGGATGGTGCTCTTCGTCTTCAGGCTCTGAGTCTTGATTGTCTCCAGTGAGTTCTCCTCTCACTGAGTACCTGTAAAGTGTAAAATGACTAAGTACTAACCCTAACCAAGACTAGCCTGACAAAGACAGATTAAGGCAAACATCTTTTCAGGGGCTTTGGGATCTTAATCAAAACTGATAATGTCCCAACAAGAGTCTGTGAAGAAAAACCTACTCAGTGAGGCTGATGAAGTCATTGAGGTAGGGATGAAGGAGATTGCAGTGGTAGCAAGTGATTTAGAGAAGGAGAAGGAGGTGGAGAAAAAGAAGACTGGGCAGAAGCTATCCAAGGTCAGGGTGATCTCGAAGGAGAAGGCAACTGCTACGGGGAAGAGGAATACTGAGAAAGCATCTGAGATGGCTACTTCAGAACCTGAGGAAGCTGACGATGAAGTACTCCAGGGTGGACAGATGGTAGTGAAGCCAACACCTTTCATAAGGCTGAGGAAGGGTGGCAAGAAGGTCTCTGAATCAACTGTAGAGGAAGAGTCAGACCTGGTTCAAGTTAGGGAGGTAATCAGTTCTGCTCCTCTACTCCAACCTGAGCCATCCATCCCAAACCCCAATGAACCCACTACCACTGAACCCAACCCCAATGACCTCAACCCAAATCCTGCCTCAACTCCCACAGAGCCAAATGACCCTACCCCCACTGAGCCAAACCCCACTGAACCTCAAACATCCCTACCCTCACCCTCAAACTTCCCTGTCACAACCCAACCCCCAAACTCCCCACAACATCCCAACCCACAAATCCCAAAAAACCCAATCCTGAGTTCTTTACTCAAGCCCCGTAGGATGAGGAGGAAAATGACACCTCCATAGACCTGTTTGAAAATCTTATCCGGAGCAGGGCGGAGGAATGGGTGGTGATGAACATCCCAGGGATGAACAACTATCCATCCCTGAGAAGTCATGTAGCTGACCTAAAGGCTTGGCTGGAGTATAAGCAGTCCAACATACCTGAGCAACGGATGATGGTAGAATCCAAGGGATGGGATTTTTGGTGTGGAGATGAGGCTAGGCTTTGTTCATATTTTGGAATAACCAATTACCTTGAAGTCCTTGATATGGAGGTTATGAGGAACTTGGTCACTAAGATGAAAGCTATGAGGACGGAGAAAGGCAAGTTCGAAGACATGCCTGAGAAAATGGGTGATGATGAGGGTGATGATGATGATGGCGCTGATGGTAAGGAAAATGAGAAGTTAGTGGAGAAATACGCAACTGAGGTTGATGAGATGAGCATTGAGCCTGACGCTCAAGGGGAAGGTGAGAAAGAAACTGGGTCCAAGGGTGGACCAGTTGATGAGACCAACTTGGTTGGTTCATCCGCCGATGAGGCAACTGTCAATAAAGGGATTCCCTATCCTGAGGTGCAGATGGAAGTTTCTAAGGCGTCTGAGGAGACATCTAGTTCTAAAGGGTCAGTCTCTGAGGAGCCCGCCCTGAGATTTGAGCTGACTCGGCTGAGCCTGATAGGCAGGCAGCTGAGATCACTCCACAGCTGCCCTCAGTGGATCCATAAGGGGAGATTGAGCTGGCAGGGGCTGACAATGGAAAACAGCCATTGGTCAAAGATGATGGAGAGGATGAAGTGGTAGTCACTGACGTTTGTCCAGGCAACTTCACTGATATCATTGCAGTGAAACAAGAAAAGACAACTGAAGACCTTGCTAACTTAGAGAACAAGCTGAGTATTCAGGAGTCTGAACAAAACAAGAAGGTTAAGGTCATTCAGAAAAAGATGCAATGGATGAAGTCAGCTCTCGGGATAGACCTATCATGGAACAAATACCAGGCAAAGCTAATTGGCATTGCTAACAACAAGCTCAGGCGTCTCGAGAACTCTATGAAAGAGACCATAAAGATTGTCAAGGCGGAAAGGAAGAAGACCGTGAAAGAGACCAAGAGGGTGGTCGAAGGGGCACTAAAGCAGACCAGTGAGAGCAATGAATCCTTAATAATCAAGGCGGTTGAGTAGCTGACTAAAAAGTCCTCTGAGTTGTTCACCAAGGCCATTTCAGATCAGGCTGAGAGCATGGCGTCAGAGTCTGAGAAGATGCTAACAAGGCTGACTGTGACTGAGAAGTCCCTGAATGTGTCTAAAGAAGAATTCCAAAAGAATTTGGGATCAAGGTTATCTCAGTTGAAGTTTTCTGGAGTTGGAGTGCAGACTGGTGTTGAATTGATAAAGAAGCACCTAAATGAAGTTCAATCCTTGACAACCTTCATCATTTCCAACCAAAGTGAGATTCTGTAGGATGCACCGCAGCAAGCAAAGGCCAAAGATGATGCCAAAAAGGGGGAAAACGGTGTGAAGAGGAAAAGATCCATCCCTGAGGCATCTGAGGCAACCAAGACTGCAGTTCAGACTACTCCAAGGAAGTCGGCTAGGTTGGCGGCTCAGGCTAATGATCTTTGTCAACAGAAACAACTTCCTTCTATCCCTGAGGCTTCAGAGCACCCCCCCCCCCCCTCCCATCGATACAAGGAAGAATCCCATTACTTATGATGGTGATGATGTTGCAGACTTATGTTCTGAGGCATGGGGAGTGGCTCATGAGAAATTTGAAGCTCAGCGTTGTGCTGAAGTTGATCAAAAGGAGAAGGAGCATATTTAGGAAAGGAAGTTTGAAAATCTAACACAGATCACTGATATGCAACAACAAGAATTGAATTATGCTTTGTTCAGACTGCTAAGGAGAAGTCTGAACCTAGAAAGTACAGGAAGCCAACGGCACCTCGAGCAAGAAAAGTACAAGTCCCAAAGGAGTCTACTAACAATTCAGTGCTCATTGATTCTTTCATCTCTGAGGCACTGAAGGAATTTTGGGAGGACGCAAGGAATAAGTTCATCAGGCTCTGGTATGTAGTCAAGAAGTGGGGCGACTCTGAAGACATCGATGGACACTTCACTGACTTCATGGTGGATAACCATCCTGGGATGTTCAAGCTAATCATGGATGAAGCTGAGAGAGCTAAAGTCCAGATCAAAGCTCCTGAATTGATCATTCACACTCCTCCTTATGTGCCAAATTCGACCATGTATGACTACAGGGCGATCATGAGATAAGTGCAAAAAATAGCCAAGGCTGAAGGGTACCTGAACCAGCTGAAGAGAGTTGAAGACCTGAAGGAGAGAGTGTAGTCTAGCTACGGCATCAAGCCTGAGATGCGTAGAATTTGATTGTACCCTTAAAGGGAAATGTAATAGATAGGACCATTGTAACATTATCACAAACATATCAATGAAATCTATTATTTTTTCCCTCAGACAACAACTCATTGTTATTTTGGTTGTCATTTAGATTCCGTACTTTATCAAGAATTGCTCTAACAGTGATTTTTATCTTATAGATAGGTTTATTTCCACTAAGTGGTTTGGCATCATCAAAAAGGGGGAAATTATTGGGATAATGTCAGTTTTGAGTTGCTCCCAAAGACCCTGAAAAGATGATTTGCCTTAGTGTGTAATAGTCAGGCTAGTCTTGATAGGATTAGAACATATTATAATATTTTATATTCACAGGTATTCAGTGAGAGGAGAACTCACTGATGGCACTCAAGAGTGAAGCCAGAAGAACACAAGAGCACAATCACTGAACTTAAGTTAGTTTTTCTAAGCTGGCTAAGTGAGTGTCGGGATGAAGAGCATGATCCTGAGGTTACAATATGGATGTTACAATGTACAGAAGGTTAATTGGATCACCGCTATACCTTACATCTAGCAGACCTGACATAATGTTTGTTGTAGGTGTATGTGCTAGATTTCAAGTCAACGCCAAGGAATCACACTTGAATGTTGTGAAAAAGATCATTAAGTACATCAAATCTACCCAAAATCTTAGACTATGGTATTCAAAAGAGAGTGGTATTGAATTGAAAGGTTATACATATTCTGACTTTGCTGGTTACAAAGTTGACAGGAAGAGTACAAGTGGAATTTGTCAATATCTTGGACAAAGATTAGTTTCTTGGCACAGCAAGAAACATAATTGAGTTGTTATGCATAGATACTATGGATGCAATACCAACTGAAGGATTATGATATTGAGTCAAAGAACACTACTATATTCTGTGATAACACCAGTGCTCTTGCAAGCACACAGAATCTTGTTCTTCACTCAAGATCTAAGCATATAGATGTGAGACATCACTTTATTAGAGATTATATTGAGAGGAAAGACATCGAGATGGAAAAGATTCATACAGATCTAAACCTTGCAGATATCTTTACTAAGCCCCTTTGTGAATCAAGATTCTCAACACTTAGAGGAGAACTATGGATGTTAGAGTTATGAGGAAATCACTCAGTATCAAAGTGTACAGTTGAAAAGATTTAAAAAAGAAAAGCAAACAGTTAAACAAGTTATCCAACTGAAGACTTAAGTCTATAGCTGTAAACTTGCACATAACTGAAGACTTTCTTAACTGAAGAATTCAACCTGCAAAATTTGGAAACTGCATATTTCTAAGTTGACTTGTACATTCTTAGTAATTAAATGTGTACATTACTAAATTCCAAATTTTTGTACTTTCAGTTACAGAAAGTTTGGATTTATTTCTTAGGTTTTTAATTGATAAAAATGTACTGAGCAATGTACATTTATACATTGACTTTCAAATTTGGATTTTATTTAGATCATTTCTAAGTCGTTGATCTTTTAAATGACTAAACAACCCAAAATATTTAGACCGTTGATATCTAAAAAGATAGAAAAAACTATTTTCAATATTAACTTTTTATCGAGCATTGTGCACGTATAAAAGCAACCCTTTAGCACAAAATTACTCACTTTCCATATTCGTTGAAACTTATCAAATTCTCACTCAAAAAACTTATCTGCAAACCTCACTCTCTTCGTGAAATTCTTAAAACTTCCAAATTTCAATCATGAGTTTGAAAGTTTTATTTGGTGACCTGTTCGATTTTGATGCGTTATACAAAGGACTTGGGAACTCAGAAGCTATGGCAAGAATTCACCGTCGAGTCAAAACTCAAGGATTAGAGTTTACTTTGCCAAACAAACCCGAGGGATATGATGATATTGTTCCCAGAAAATTCTGTGAATCCGCAAAGTACAAAGAGGAAACTCCTATATTGAAGCTATTGTGGATGGTGTAGAAGTTAGAATCTCCATCAAAGCTATTGGTGAAGCTTTAAAGTTACAACGAGGATGAACCCATCACAACCAGCTAAAATTCAGTAATGAAGATGAAACCTATTTCACCAAGTTTACAGCCAGAAAAGATATGCCCCAGTATTGGAAGAGAAATTTCAGGAAGAATGATCTATCAAAAGAGTATGTCTACTTATTTGAGGTAATGGACGAATCTCTTCTTAATAGAACTGGTAATCATGATGATAGACCAGAGTTGGCATGGGACTTGATGATTGTTTTTTATAAGCCTATTAAAGTAGATATTTGTGCATTACTTTTTAATAGAATAGCTTATAATGTTACCAAGGATGGTAAAAGTAAAGGGTTTGGATTGTTCTTGAATTACATCCTTAAGCATTTGGGTGTTACTATGTTTAGAGACCGCGCTCCAATACACATTTACAACCACAGAATCATTGGTAAGGGTAACTTCAAGGGAGGTGTTTTTTATGCCTATTTTATGCCCAAGAAGAAAAAGTCTAAAGTGTTAAAGGAAGCCTCTGCTCCTAAACCTACAGCTACTCAAAGAGCTAAGCCCAAAGCTTCAAGGAAGCTGTTGTTAGCTGATGAAGATGATGACACAATCATTCTTAATGACAAGAGGATTACTAAAGAACAAAGAAAGAAGAAAAAACATTCAGAGGGTTTGAGACAAGAAAAGGTTTTAGAACCTACAACTACAGTTACCAAGTCTACAGCTGCAGACTTGGAAACTACAACTGATCCAGAAGAAATTGAAGTTGCTAGAGATTTACAACTTGAGAGGGTGAATGAAGAATCACAAGATGCTCAACCTACTACCACTATTGAATCACTTAAGGAGGCAACTGAAGAGTTGAAGGATGCTAAGAAGAGCATTTCTGAGAGGATAAAAGATATTGTTAACATCTCTATTGACTCAGGAGATCCTGAAGTGGATGATGAGCCTCTCACAGAGAAGCATGCCAATGAACTCTACAGATATGAAGCTTGGAGAGATATCAGAAATCAACTTGAATATCTCAAGAAGAAGGAAGAAGAAGAGTTTGCCTTGGTGGGGAAATTGAGTAATAGTGCTAGTTTAGAGTTTTTATTACAAAATCAATTCTTCTTTAAAAATATTACTGAGCTAAAGAAGAAACAGATTGAAGAGAGAAAGCCACTGATTGTATGGAAAGATAAAGGCAAAGGAATTATAGTGGAACAGCATAAGGAAAAGCTACTCAGCAAATCTACAGGTGAAGCTTTAAAGATTGTAATTTCTAATGAACCTGGGGAAGATACAATCTTCCCTGAAGCTGATTTGTTGCCTACCAAAGATGATGGAAGCTCATCAGATGATGATGACATGCCTCAAGAAGGATTTGTTAGTGGAGAAGGAAGAAGTTCACAATTTCCACAAAACCCCCGTTCTGCAGGCCTGACTAACCTGAATACACTTGTTGAAAGTGTACAACTTACTCAAGAATTGGATGAGGTTAATAAGTCTACATCTGCTGGACTTATTGAATCTACTGAGACTCAAGATGGAGAGTATGGAGAAATAGAGAAAGAGAAAGAAGAAAGAGATGGTGAAGAAAAAAGATAAGGAGAAATCACTATGCAAAGGTGATGATTTGAACAAGAAAGATAATGATGATGATGGAGGTATTCCACCTTCTAGAGGACAAGCTTTAGCTACTTAAACACCAGTTGATTTGCCTGCTCCTCAAACTGAAGATGCATCTACAGGAGATCAGAATCAAGGAATACAAGAGTCTATAGGTGAGGTCAACAATTGATTTCAACTAAAAACCTTGGTGAAACCTTGGAAGCCTTTAAGGCACAATCTGCCTTCATTGTTCTTGATAAAGAGGATGAGGTTGAACCTTCTACTTCTCTAGATGTAGAGATAATGAATGAAGGAGATTTGGATGATTATCTCAAGGAGTTGTCAACTCCAAAGGTACCTAAGATACCATCAATGAAGAGAAAGACACTAGGACTTGTTCAAACTAAGCCCAAAAGATTCAAAGGAGATGGAGGAAAAAGTAAATTGATCCTGAGAGAACCAGATCAAGATGAAGGTGGAGAATACCAAGAGCAACAGGCTCTACCTGATGAAATTATGCAAAAGTTAAACTCAGTAGAGAATATAGTGACTAGTATGTCAATCAATATCAAGGATGAACTAAGAAGGATACCAGACCACATCATTTCTAAAAAGATCAAAGAAGGACTTCAGGACATATTTTCTAAGCTGTTTGAGAAAGCGAAGAAGGAGAAGCAACAGATTCAAGAAATGTTCAAAGAGTCTATTGAGAACCTAGTAGACATGAACAACACTTTGAAGAAGGAACTTCTAAGCAAAGATGTTGTGATTAATGATTTGAAGCAAACAATGGACATGCTTGTTTCTGACAACAGACTAATCAAAGATTACATATCTTGTATTAACAAAATCATGGATTCTCTAGCTACAAATTCTACTCATCTAGAATCCACCTTAACTCAGAAGATGGATGCCCTCTTATCATATTTTGATGATAGCAAGAAGGGGGAAGAGTTATCCATGGTGCAAGTTGAAAAACCTGAGAAAAAGGAAGCCCTTGAGACTGCTTTGTCTATATTCAACAAATACAAGGAAGTCTACAGTCAGAGTTTGAACAAACTGCTAAGGAAGGATTGGTGCCTAAAAGTTCTAGTTCTTATTTTGACAGACCACAAGGTGTATCTCTGTTTGCTAGACCAGTTGAGAAGCCCCAGGGTCAAGGAGTAGGAAGAAGGATTATCAAGATTCCCCAGTCCAAGCAGCCCTTTAAAGGCAAATGGGAAAATCTTGTGCACTAGAGACAACAACTGAAGTTGAAGCCATCAATGTTGGTCCCAAAAAGGTTATCCAGCGGAAGACATTTTATACTTAAGTTTGAGAAAATCCCTTTTCAAATAAAGTGCTAGAATTGAAATGCAGAAATCTAAAGTGCAAAAAAGTAAATGACACCAGGATTTATAGTGGTTTGGACCAACTTGTCCTACGTCCACTCTCCCTTTCTCAAAAGGGCACTCTCTCTCCAACCAACTTACGAACTTCTGGAATTGCGAAGTATCAGCTCCTTCGTACACTTTCTTATAACAACCTTTCTATGTGATGAATAGGTTGAGTAAAGCTCCAACTAATAACTCCTAAAGAGTATATATACATGAAAGGACAAAGGTGAGTGGGTTGAGAGTTCGTGTGCTTTGTGCTCTTGCCCGACTCTTGTATAGAACTCATCACTGTGCACTCCTATTTATAGTTGTGAGAATTAACTAGCCGTTGGAATACTAGCAATTCAAACAACCATAATTGGAGGGATATAATCAATCAAAGATTGATTAGTTGACTTCAATCAATCAATCAAATCCTCCTAATAGTTGACTCTCTAGATTTCCTTATTCTCCATCATTGAACTCCAAGATTTCCTCGTCTCCAGATTACTACGAAGCCTCTGGGTGGGTGAACTAATCTGTCACACTCGTCTGGTCAGCACTCGTCTGGTCTGGTCTGGGGTCGTCTGGTCAAGACTCGTCTAATTTGGTCTGGGTCATCTGGTCAGGTGACACTTCTGCTGGTCTAGACTCATCTGGTAGAGGTCTTCTGGTCGACTCCTCTGATCAGACTCCTCTGGTCAGAGCTCATCTGATCAAAGCTCCTCTGGTCAGACTCCTCTAGTCAGAGCTCATCTGGTCTGGTGACTCGTCTGCTCTGATGACTCATCTGCTCTGATGACTCATCTGCTCTGGTTTGGACACCTTATCCGGTTACCTCTAGTCTGGTCACCTCATTTGGTCACATCTAGTCTGGTCACCTCAGATTTCTTCCCCCTTAACCAAAGACATATTCTAAACCTAGACTAATCTGTAGCTGACTAACAGGCTCAGCTAGTCCTATTACAAGTTCTTGTTTTAACATCTTCAAAACATCTAATCTATATCCCAATAATCTTCCCCTTTTTGATGATGTTAAAACTAGAAGAACTTTACATAAACAAGACAAGAAAACTTGAAATAACAAGATAAAGAGTCTAGCAGACTGGGTCAACTGATCTTCCCCCTCAAAATAAGCTCAGCTAATATTTGGGGCAAAACATCAGCTGGTGTTCTTGTGTATCTGCAGGCAATCAAGTTTTTGGTACCCTACTGGGTCCAGGGGGTTAGCACAATATTTAGGAAGCCACAAGAATAGATCATCCCTTTTTGGATCAGGTGATCTTATCTTTCTTCCATATAAGTCCACAAATACACACTCAACAAAAGAGCCTTTGACATGGTTATTTCTTCTACAGGGTCTTCTTCTCTTATGAGTTTGACCAGTAAAAGAATTTACTTGTCTCAAAGCAACAGACTTGAAATTATTTTGATAAGGATAAGTCTTACTAGAACCATCAAAGGTTCCAGCTGGTCTGGCAGGTGACTTGAAGGTCTTCTACAGCTGAGTAGGAGTCAGTTGGGACTACTTCTTTTGAGAAGGTCCAAGCTGTTTTCTACTCTGCTGACCTTGCTGAGGTCTTTTAAAATTCCTCCTCTGCCTTTTGGGTTTTTGAGTTTTAGAACTCATCTGCCCATTAGGCTGAGTTGCCTAGTCAGCTGACCTCTTGCCTTTATCAATAAAATTTCTAGGTTGTTCTTCTTTCTGAACATGTGAGGATTCAGGTTTGGAATAACCAAGGCATGTCTTATCATGCTCTCTTTGAGATGAGGCAGCTATATTTGACACAACATTATTTGCTGTAGTCAGCTGCTCCAGTCTCAGCTTGAGCTTGTCCTCACTTTCTTTTACAATTTTGTTTTTGATGGAAAAGTTCATCAAACTTAGCTTTAAGCAGATTATATTCATTATCTTTCTCAACATTTTCAACAACCAGCTTTTCTATTAGCTTAACTTGTTCAGTACACCTAGGGGTGGCAAAAGGGTCGGGCCGGGCCGGCCCGGCACTGGGCCGCCGGGCCACCTTCATTTTGCGGGACGGGCCGGGCTCGGCCCAGTTGCAACCGGGCCTCTATTTTAAAGGCCCAGCCTGGCCCTAGGCGGGCCACCAGGCACCGGGCCAAAATGGCCCGTCTTTTAAAAAATTATTTTTGTCAAATAAATTATTTATATTCAATAAAATAATTTTATTTTTAAAAAAATCTTATAGTCCTAATTTTTTGGTCAAGATATGAATTATAATGACCATTTATATTAGTTTATGATATGAGACTATCCATTTTCAATAAATAACTTATATTAATCTCTAGAAAAAGCTATTACAACAAGAAAATAGTAATATTAACTCAACAAACACTTTTAAACATCACATGAAATTCTTTTCATGATAATAGGTACACTCGACATATTAGACAAAACTACACTTGATATATAAAATTTAAAAAAAAAAAAACCGGGCCAACCAAAAGTTCCGGGCCGGCCCAGCCCAAGCCCGGTCGGCCCGCCGGGCCTATCGGGCCGGGCCAAATAGGCCCGGTTCTTTTCGGGCCACTATTATTTAGGCCCAGCCTGTCCTTAAAGGCGGGCCAACCGGGTTGGCCCATCGTGCCGGGCTCATTTTGCCATCCCTAAGTACACCTGGTTTTCAAGTCACTAGACTCTTCAGCCAGTGTATGATCTTGTTCAGCTGGTAGATTAGCTGGGTTGCATAGACATTGTGAAAGTTTCTAATTTTCTGCTTTCAGCTTTGTTTTCTCATCTTCCAACTTTTGACAAAGTTGTACAGAGGATTGGAGATCTAATAGCATTTTCAGCATATAAGACTTCTCTGATTGTCCAGAAAGGAAAAAGATGAAAAAGAAGAGGAAGTTCAATTACATACCTCATCTGTTACTAGACATATCTCTTCGTCTGGTCCAAAATTAGATGATGAACCAGAAGTGGACACCTCTTCTTCCTCATCAGCGAAGCTTCTTTTGGAGTAACTTCTAGTGTCTCTTTTACTACTTCTCTTCGAGCCCATTTCTGCAAAAAAATGTTAGCACAACAAATATTTGGGTTTTCAAAAAAATGGATCTGCCCTGGTGACCACCGAGATAATTTCAAAATAGTGGTCTGTAGGACACACTGCTCTAATACCACTTGTTGGTCCCAAAAAGGTTATCTAGCGGAAGGCGTTTTATACTTAATTTTGAGAAAACCCCTTTTTAAATAAAGTGCTAGAATTGAAATGCAGAAATCTAAAGTGCAAAAAAGTAAATGACACCAGGATTTATAGTGGTTCGGACCAACTTGTCCTACGTCCACTCTCCCTTTCTCAAAAGGGGACTTTCTCTCCAACCAACTTACGAACTTCTGGAATTGCGAAGTATCAGCTCCTTCGTACACTTGCTTACAAGAACCTTTCTATGTGATGAATAGGTTGAGTAAAGCTCCAACTAACAACTCCTAAAGAGTATATATACATGAAAGGACAAAGGTGAGTGGGTGGAGAGTTCGTGTGCTTTGTGCTCTTGTCTGACTCTTGTATATAACTCATCACTACGCACTCATATTTATAGTTGTGAGAATTAACTAGTCGTTGGAATGCTAGCAATTCAAACAACCATAATTGGAGGGATATAATCAATCAAAGATTGATTATATGATTGATTAGTTGATTTCAATCAATCAATCAAATCCTCCTAACAGTTGACTCTCTAGATTGTCTTATTCTCCATAAATGAACTCCAAGATTTCCTCATCTCCAGATTACTACGAAGCTTCTGGGTGGATGAACTAATCCGTCACACTCGTCTGGTCAGCACTCGTCTGGTCTGGTCTGGTCTGGGGTATTCTGGTCAAGACTCGTCTGGTCTGGTCTGGGGTCATCTGGTCAGGTGACACTTCTGCTCTGGTCTGGACTCATCTGGTAGAGGTCTTCTGGTCGACTCCTCTGGTCTAACTCCTCTGGTCAGAGCTCATCTGATCAAAGCTCCTCTGGTCAGAGCTCATCTGGTCTGGTGACTCGTCTGCTCTGGTCTGGACACCTTTTCCGGCCACCTCTAGTCTGATCACCTCATCTGGTCACCTCCGATTTCTTCCCCCTTAACCAAAGACATTTTCTAGACCTAGACTAATCTGTAGCTGACTAACAGGCTCAGCTAGTCCTATTACAAGTTCTTGTTTTAACATCTTTGAAACATCTAATCTATATCCAAACAATCAATCTTTACTCAACAACTCATAGAGCATGCCTAAGATAGCTCAATTCCAAATCCTACAGCTAAAGCCACTTCTACAGCCGAAGTCAATCTTACAGAGTCTACAGCCACTGTGAGCCCTTTAGAAGAAGAGAAGGATGCCATGGATGAAACCAAGAGGATGCTTAAGTAATTCAAAGATATTGGAAGATATCACTCACTGCTGAAGAAACACATGGGTCTATCTGACAGGTTCAAGTTATTCAAAACTCTTAGGCAGTGCTTATTTTATAAGTCAGGATAGTGTATAAAAGATTATATTAGTAGGACAATCCAAATTAACTTTAGTTACCAACTGTTTCCTTGGTGTGTTTTGTATAAGAGTTAAATTAATATATTTTTTTATTTACTTTTGTAGTTATATGTAGATAACAATTTAAATTACCAGTTGATTAGACGTGAAATTGTTATGTTTTGTTGCCCGATTAGTCCACATGTTGAGTGATTTTGGTGAGTATTTAGAGCAATTTGAGTAACATTTTTATAAACTCATCAATTTATCTTTTTGGTGTTCATTTAAGGAAAGAAGGCAAAAAAATGGAGTTCGTAGGACTTTGAATCGACTCAAACGGACTCCTGGATGAGAAGATATGAAGAAATACGAAAAGTATTAGTTCGGGCGAAGAAAAGTGTCATTTAGCTCAAAAAGGAGAAGCACTCGAGCAAGGCTCGAGTGCCACTCGAGCAGCCCTTTTGCACTGTGGAAGGAGAGGCACTCAACCTTCACTCGAGCGCTAGGTGCTCAACTTTGGTCACTCGAGTGCTACGTGCGTACTATGAAAAAATAGGCACTCGACCAGACCCGCTCGAGCGCCCTGGATGGATTTCGGCCCAAATCATATAAATATTCGTCTCAACCCTTATTTTACACATCTAGACTCAATTTTCAAAGGGAGAGAAACTTAGAAGGTGTTTATGAGAGATCGGTAAGAATTTCAAGAGTAGAAACGAGGTTTTAATCATACAGATTCGATAGAACGATTCATACTTTGAACGGTTTTGTTTTCTCTTTTTGTTTGGGATTTCTTTGATATTCTTAGACCTAATTTCTAGATTTATAAAGATTGACTTTCAAATTCAAGTTTACTTAAATTCATAGTTGATTTATGTTCTTGATTCTTTCTATTTCTTTAATTATGTTTATGAATGATCTTGATAATTCTTGTGTTTTTGTTATCACCATGTAAGGCTAAACCCTTGTATGCTTAGGGTAGGATGAACTCGTAAAAGTAGGATGTTGGTACATAATTAGGATAATTCGTGATGTATAGTTTTAATTCTCTTAATTATTGAATAATTCTAATAAACCCTAGAATAATCTTAGAATTAAGTACAAAAATTATTAGAGAGAAGACGACCGCGTCACTCTTTATCAATGAATAGGCTTAAGGAGAGGGTTTTTTGAAGGGGTTTATAATCAACCGGTTTATCTAGAGAGGACGGCTGAATCACCTTAGTTAAATTAGGGTCTCAATAATTAAGCACAATTCATATAATTTAATTAGTGGGTTAGTGAAGTCAGTTGTTAGAACTAAGTATTGGGATTATTTTCTGAGCTTTTATTCTTTCAATTCTCTTTGCTAGATTAGGGAAGTTGATTGCGTAGTTTATAGTACACTTAGAATTTTAACTTGGAACATCACAATTATTTTAGTTATTGTACCAATTCCATCAGTATACGTAGGGATTCCTATTCCGAGCATTACCATCATATTTGCACTTCAAACCGGAGTTAGAATAGTTTTATTTCTGTTCACTTGATATAATTAGTAGAATATCGTATAAGATTAGTTTAATATCAAACCGAGTTCATATTAGCTACGACACATAGATTTCTAGGGATTTACTTGCGTACAAACCTTCTCACGGGTTTGATACTACTTGGTCCCTATACTTGCCCATACTACAGTGATCTCATACTCTTGTGGGGTAACTACTAGTAAAGCTAGTATTTCACGAACAAGTCACCAGTATACCCCTGAAATTTTATTATTCCATCAATTAAATTGTCCTTTTTCCAAAATGAAATTCACTGAAACTCAACTTCGCCATTGAATCACTTGTCATCTTCTTTTTTGTCCTGCTTCCATTGCATTATCAAAATCTTCGTCCTTTCCCAATTCTTCACCAAAATTAACTATTAGAAACTGAAATTCAAAATTAAAAGAGAGGAAATGATTGGAAATTATTCAATTTCGTTTCCGTTCCCATCTTCTGAATTTGTTTCTTCCTAAAATCTGCATAGAGAAAGACAAAGGAGCTCTTCCTCACTGTACAATACCAACTAATAAAAAAACATTGGACTTTTCTGCACTCGTTAATCGCAAATTGATTCCCATTCACCTATACCTTATTCAATGAGAACCACCATTAATTCATTCAGCGAGAACCACCATTCCGCGAACATCAATAATGTTAGGAGGATCTTAAACACACCAACATAATTGAAACATAAACATACCTTAATCGTTGAGTTCGTTGTCGATCTGTACTCGTGCAGATTGTCACTTCTCCCATTCCTCCGCGAACAAATGGCATGACATCTAGGGTTTTGTTCACAGGGCTTTTAATCCGTCAAGTTGAGAACATTTTAGTAATTTTGACCCAACGTAAACTCGAGCATAAAAATATCCGGCCAAACCGGACGGATTGAAAAAGGAGTTTTAGAGGGAGTTTGTCACTGGTCGCCCTATTAACCCGCTTTAGTAGTCTTGCCAAGTAAACACTTGATAAGGTCCTACTATTTCTCTAAATGGACTTTATCATACCAAGTAAACATAGCATTAAGAGTCAATGCTCTCTCTATTCTAGAGAAAATGCAAATTTTGTGAAGAAGATCAAGGGAGGAGATAACTACAGGATTGTTTCAAGGAAAAAGAAGCAACCAAGACCTCTCTCACCAAGAGCAAAGGCTAGGAAAGAGGTTGAGAAGGCTGAGCTTGCAAGGATGGAATTTGAGATGCTGAAAGCGTATGAAGAAGAGGAGTTGAAGAATGAAGCCCTCATTGCTCAAGGGATTATGCCAGATAGTCTAGATGCTTCAGATTCTGATGAAGAAGATGCTGACCCTAAGCATAAGAGAAGGTAGAATTGATCCTAGATCACTGTTGAAAGGAATTGTAATAGATCGGACCTTGTAAACCATGTTAATGAATTTAATTCCTTCGCTACAGTTGCTGGATTATTTAAATTTTTGTATGTTAGTTATCTTATTTGATTGATTGGTTTTGCCATCATCAAAATAGGGGCAAATTGTTACGATATTTTTGTCCTAAGGATTGCTTTATTTTGATTTTGATGATGTCAAACATATTCTATCATTTTATTGTTTGGATACTAACATTTCAGGTATGAAGATGAGAAGAACTTATAATTTTTCTAAGGTCTACAGCTGAAGAAATGAAGAATCGAAGTCTACAGCTGAAGAGTTCTCACCAACTGCAAAGGTAGGAGTTTACAGCTGAAGACTTATGTTAATCAAGTCTAATTAAGTGTAGTACTTTCTGTACATTCACTCACATAGCTTGAAAGACATCAGAGGATTAGAGGAGGTTAATACATAGCTAGTAGACACAGGTTGCACAGTGTTTAGTTAACTAACCAAGCAGCTAACACTACAAGACAACCTGTACTACAAAAGGACTATGCTACATGATAAGAAGCTTTAAATGAGTTGAAGTCAAAGCTGGAGGTGATTCCCATTCAAATTCAAATCCCTTTAACGACTAAGAAGACCCCCAAGACTCCTATAAATAAAAGAGACAGCCTCAAAGGACAACCACAACAATATTTGAGCTTTCAAGCATATCTACAACTACCTTAAGTCTACAGTCTTCAAGTGTTAGAAGTTTATTGGACTAGGTTGCTAGGATATTTTGCTTAGTTTTACTAAGTTGTTGTTCCACACAGAAATCATATTTTGTAACTCTACCTTGGGTGGAGATTTTTCTTTGTGAGTGTTAGGTGTTCTTAGTGAAAGGAGATTCTGAGTGAAGATTGTATCCTACTTAAGTTTAGACAAAATCGAAGTGAAGAGTCTAGTTCTTAGGGGGGAACATCATTAGATCTAAGTGAATTGATCTTAGTGATAATTGGCACCTGGGGGTGTAAAAGTGGACGTAGGAGGACTACATCACCTTTGAACCACTATATATCTTGTCTTCATTTATATTCTGTCATTTACTTTAAAATATCTATATTCTGCTGACCTTAATATACTTGTGCTTAATCATACTTGTTACATTCATCATTTCATTCGTTTTTCAAAAGATAAAAGGTGCATAAAGGACTAAGAAAGCTACAGATGTAGATTCTTTGAATCACTCAGCTGAAAACGTCAAGTCTTTGATTGGTTTTTCATTATCATGCACACACACACTCTGATATTCCACTGCATTTAGGTGTCTTATTACACTTTCTAAAGTGTGGGATAACCTCTCTGAAAATTTTGTATTGTGATAAGTTTTGAAAATTATACAGACTTAACTTTTACTCAAGTCTGCAGCTACAAACTTTGTTTTTAAACTCTACAGCTGTAGAGTTAAGTTTTGTGTGGAAAGTTTTTAAAACTGAAGGTCTATTCACCCCCTCCCCCCGACCTTCACCACTTTTGGGACCAACAAGTTTTTTTTTCTAGACAATAAAAATTTTCAGTTAAATGTAAAAAGTTAAGATAGTTTGATTTTAAAAAAATGAGTAATAATTTAGTCGATAAAATAAATCAAATTTATTTAATATACTTAAAATTTTTTTTTTACAAATTAAAATTCTCTAAATAGAAAATCCTTAAATACAGTGAGACAATAAAAATAATTCAATTAAACATTAAAATTACACATAATTAGATTTAAAAAAAAAATTAATCAGTTTAGTAATAATAAATAGATTTAAACATACATAAGTTACTTGTTTGCATTATTAACTCATTAAGATTTTTTAAATATATTATGATATCCTCAAATATAGTAAAATAAAATATAATTGGTACAATTACAATATAATTTATAATATACTTTTATAGATTCAAGTTAATACAATTGAATTCTAACTTTATAGAGATTTATAGCATAGCTTTATTGGTAAATATTTTAAACATTACTCATGATGTGTTGGGTTCTAATCCATATGAATGCATTTTTTTTATTATACTACTTATTATATAAAACCACATGATGACATGACACATAGTATAATAGGGGATATTTAGCCAACTAATAAAATTAAAATTGTAAAAAATAAATTATTAAGTTAATACAAAATATAAAAAGTGACGGGCATTTTAAATATAAGCGACCGAGTATATCAATCTTACAATCTCTCAAACTCAACAGCAGTAGTATGGTCTGGTGTCTGGACTCCATATTCGCCAAAAATTAACAATTATATCAACTATTAAGTTAATGCTAAAAAAAAATTATCCGGTTATGAATAATTCTAATTCTATTCATTGCTTGCATTTGATTCCACACATGATAAATTATGTGGAAAAGATAATTGCCAATAAACCGTAACACGTTGACATTATAATTTAAAAAAAGTTGTTAAAATTCAAACTTTGCCCGAAATAGATCATCCTCAACATAGTTCGTGTGTGTAATTTTTTTGTAAATTGTAAAGAGATATAGACATGCAATAAATAATGGGTGAAGATACCAAAAAAAAATAAAACTCATGCACTGCATGTGTTTATATCTCTACGAAATTTACAATAAATTTAAACAAAAGAAATATAAAGGATCTATGCATCCTATATTTTTCTTTGAGACAAAAAGAAATTTTATAACATAAAGAATAATGCAAGAACAATAGCTATCGAAAAGGTCATTAATAATAGTTAAAGGTTCAACCCAATAATGAAGGCTTGAAAAAAATCCAAATGCATTAACAAATAGATTAGTCACATCATTGATATTTCTATGAACAAATTGAATCTCGTAATCACAATATTCTTATGTTATAGACATAGCGCACTATGTGTCTCTGATTTCCTCCTCCTTTTGTGTATTATAATATAGAGCGATATTTTTTGCGATTCATCATCCTCACTATGCACCCAACGCTTTTCATTGTCAAGTTTTGTAAAAATTGACCAAAAAAAAAAAAATCGACTTCACAAGATAAATACAAGAAAAACAAAATGAACTCTTAATGAAGAAAAGAAAACAAAATCTCTCAACGCAAGAAAGAAAACACAGGCTTTCAACGTAGGAGAGGGAACAAATACTCTCAACTTAGGAGAGATTACATTGTGACACTAATTATTCCAAGTATCTGACCTCACAAATCCTAGCGAGGCCCCTTAACCAGTAGTGAGAAGCTACAAGTAACAGAGCTCGCTAACAACGCGAGCAAGATTGTAGAAGACCTTCATTATGGTTGGCAGTGACAAAGAGCAAACTACGAGTAGATCGCATATTGAGCGAGCCAACACGCTGCGAACAACTAGCGCTAAAGACAAGCTCGGCCTTGATTCAAATGACATCAGGGTGCCTAGAAAGGACGACCCCTACAAGACCTTTCCAAAAATGAAGAAAAATATCGTAGTAACTATAGTTGGTAGACAATATCATACCTAGTATAGTATTAAACCTCTTTTGTGCATAAAATGCGCTGTCAGCAGACAACCGAAAAGTTATAATTGGTCTAGATCTGTCCCCAAGGATAGATCTGACACAGTCATCTCAAGGACGAAAATTCATGCATTTAATGCTTAGATTGCCCAAGATACTAGGCAACACAAAGTGCGTTCAATGCACTTTAAATAAAGTCTCTAAGGATCAATATATGGATCACCCAACTTAAGACTGAGCCTAAAAAACTTAGCAATTTTTTCTTGCATTAATAGTTTTTCTTGCATTCAATAACATTTAAATTTCATCATTAGCTTGAATAGTGAGCTTTTATTGTTCTAATCGTTTAAGTCTTTATAGATTTATTCGATTCCAAAGTCCATCAAACACACATTTAATCTATTGAATTTATATCGGATAACAATAGATTAATAAAACAGAAAGCCGCCAACTCTCAGGGAGCGTGAGCAATACCAAAAGACCAAAAAATGCAAACAAAAGTAGCAATAACAGACAAAATTAAAACAAACACAATCAAAAATACAAAAACATAATAATCATTGTCCATTCTCATACATGAATATAAATTCATACTCCCTCCGTCCTGCGATTACTTTCACACTTGTTTTATTTGGACGTCTCATAATTACTTTCACACTAAAAAAAATGAAATAATTATCTCTCACAAAAATCAATAAAACATAAAGTTATCATTATTTTATCCAACTTCACATTTTCATATGTGAAAGTAAAGGTGAGATGGAGGGAGTACAAATTAAGCACATCAGACTCTTGCAGAATGAGAAGAAATAATTGTATATAGAGATATTAATAGGTTGTGAATACTACGTATAACTACAACATATAAATTAGGCGCCGTACATTAATGTGAACTTGTCGTGATTAGAGTGTGGGCAAATGGTTCATGTCATAGGCTCATGGAGATAGCTAAGGACCTCTCGTGAATTAATACAAGCTGTTGGGAAGATTTTAGTTCTTACATAATTAATTAACTAACTCACACAATAATCATTTTATTTAATTTGCTCATTAATTACTTAGATTTAATTCTCAGCAACATATGCCCGATTCAACAGAGTGAAGGAACATTTTGTGTTTGCGTCGATTTCCTTCTTTTATAAAAAAACTAGTTGGTTCAAACGTGTGTTGCACGTTGTACAATAGTTGTTAGTGCAAGTGTTGTGAATGAATAATAATTTCATGCTAATATGATTTGCCTTTTAAAAATTCCCAAAATTTTGAACGTCATACTAAAAGTAAATTTAACAATGCAAAGCAATCTAGATTTTACATAATGTATATAATAGGAAAATTGTACAATAAAAATGAAACATACATCTGTAATCCTCTCAATAAAACACCAGATGTTATAACACAGTTGCATTGCTCTAATTTCGATTGGAGCCCGCTGGTAAAATGTTGGATTGATCCTCCAAATTTGTTGATCCTTGGACTGAATATTGAGTCATAAAAGTAAAAATACAATTACATGAAGAAATTTCTATTAACCTTATATAGTGTAAACTTTTCAGTATAATCCAACTACACTTTTCAGTGTAATTGGAACAAATTTTTCAGTGTAAACATGGTCAACTGTTGAGTGAGTGCACCGTGCGCTTGGTGCATATGAGAGTTTGTCTTATCCTAAAGATGTTTTTTTTGGTGTGTTATTGTTTAGAAAAATACATAATCTATGTATGTTGTTCATTTCAAAATTACACAAAAATAATTCTCCCTTCGTCCCAGTTTTATTTGTCCGTTTGACTGTGCGCAGAGTTTAATGTGAGAGTTGAATTTTAGTATTGAATAAAGTAGTATTAAGAATGGTGAATAATAAATAAAGTAGTATTTAAATGAATAAAGTAGTATTGGGAATGGTGAATGGTGAATAAAGTAGTATTTAAATGAATAAATGCGAATAACTTTATTTCCATTTTAGGGATGAGAAAACAAAATTGGGACGGGGCTTTTTGATAAATGGGCAAACAAAACTGGGACAGATGGAGTACTTAAAAAAAAGTGTTCACGTGATTAAACATATAAAAAGAACTTCCAACTTCCCAGGAGAATATACATCAATTATATGATTTATGCAAAAAAATAACGGACCTTGTTATCTATAAGCACTTCCAACATATAGTTGTTTCCAAAGAAATCGAGGGCCTGCCTAAAGAAATAAATTATAGAGAAAAATAATTGGATGACTGCAAACTGAAATAGAACCGCATGGTGTTGCAACATAGGCCTATTAACAGGTCTCTTACATGGCCTATATAAACTTCTACACATAAACAACTATAACACTTGAAAATGAAAGGTACTGATCAAATACTCTGGAGGCCTGAGAAGTCTAAACTCTTTTCATAGTTCATAAATTTAATAGCAACAGTGTTACCAATATCTCATATTTAGAAATAATAGATGCAACCACAACAAAATCAAGCCAAAACCTGAAATCTTCTAAAAAAAAGTAAATGGGTCTCAAATTCAAAAACCAAGTTAATCAAAATATGGAAAACTCATCGAGCACTTGAATCCGCCATCCCGTGAGCGAGTGACGGTGGTTTGTGGTGTCATCGGAGCGGGGAGTTGAACAATTGGCATGAATGATCGAAGATTAGGGCGAAGATGATCTCAAATTCAAAAATCAAGATAACCAAAATATGGGAAACTCACCAAGCACTTGAATCCGCCGTCCTGTGAGTGAGGGGTGGGGGCTTGTGGCGGCATCGAAGCAAGTAGTTGAACAATTATTAAGTACGATTGAAGATTATGGCGGAGATTTATCCCGTGAGACCTTGTATATTATGTGCGCTACACGTTGTACACATGAGTAGTTAATAAAATATACTGATAAAATAAGGGCTCGTACAACAGAAAGTGTTCTTTAGCGTACAGATTGAGTTTGGTCTTTGGCACCTAGAAAGCAAAACTAATGCAATTTCTTGAATTCTCTTGTCAAGTGTTAATCTCATATCAAGTGCATCATATAGTTTTTTTGTTCACAAAAGTGACCTATTACCAATAAGCATTTTAGCAACTTCATCCTGAAGACTCTCCAAATAAGCTAAAATACTATCAACGGTAGAAAACCTAACAATTATCAACATGATATAGCAAATTGGAAGTGCAGAATTCTCCACCAAAGTCACTTTTGATATCTGCAGAATTCTACACAAAAACTCCTCTTGTTATCTGCACAGTCCATTTTATTTTGCAAGGATTGTATGTTTTCTGTGCAAAGTGGTAGCATTGAGATAATGAATCTGTAAAAAAAATGGATTAGGCCTGAACAAGAATAATGTTAATTTCAGAATTTGCAGATTTACAATAGTTCGAGAATTGCATCCTAGTAGATGGACAACTTGATTAGTTTATGAAAATCCAGAAACTAATTTAGATAGCCCTAAAGTTCATTAACCTCTGTACAAACTACAATAAAAAAAATAAAAGAATCCCCATCTAATTTCATTCCTTAAGAAGTCATTATTATTGATATAATATATGTAGTACTTCTGCGAATACACAACACTCTCCTGTAAAAATAATTGAATAAATGCAAAAGAAGAAAAAAGGTTTCCAATATTGTTCAATCGAGCTATTGCATATAGCTGAACCACATAGTGAGATTAAGGGTTAATAGTTATTTTGCAACTATTGAGTTATGAACTCACATTATACTGTTGGGCTCAAAGAATGCTGCTAATAGACAGAAATAACATAACAATGAGCATGTTATTATGTTGTTGTGGGAAGCATATATTTGTAGCATAGATACATTGATACGCATAGACAAGAACCCAGGGACAAGGGTTAAGTTTATTGACAAAAGAAAATTCTCATTTCATTAGCTTCTACCTCAATTAAGACTTTGTCTTTTTACTCATTTGGTAGGTGATGCAAAAGAGTGTTATAAACCAACAAAAGGGGTTACCTTGAAAGTATCAGGAAGGACCTCAACCATAACCATCCAAATCATACAGCCAGCAGCAAATTCGGTAGCAAAAATGAGGAACTTGTTGAATGCATCAGCACATATAAATGACGGAACTGCTACTATAGGCTGCATCAACAAAATTAAACAAAATGTTAATTGGAAACCTACTCCTCAAATATTTAACACCACCAATCTGCCAAGATGAAAGCCTGTTGTTTGTGAGCATCAATATTTTTCAGTGATCCAAAAAATAAGGTTGTGAAGAAGCTAAGAAGTGATAACGCTAAAGATATGCTAGCTCAGTTCAACCATAAGTAACCCCAATAAGCACCAATCTCACAGACACACTGATCCCCTATTGTTTTTTACAAATTTTAGATTAGATCCATAACTTTTTCTATAAATGGTGATCAGCTCTCTGTTCTTCAATATGACTATAAAAATATACTTGTGCAATAAATAAAGACATCCTTTCTGCATTGATCATATTATATCTCAGTTCGTACCATAGAGTATTATACACGGTTGTCCATAATCAAAACAGACTGTACCTGGGGCAGGGATGTAATAACACTCCATAACATGGTCTTCTGAGGAGACACTCCTCTAGATGCCAGGACCATACTAACAGCCAACCCCTCGGGTATGTTGTGCACAACAATAGCTAAAGTTACCATTATCCTTTGAGATAAACCCTTAGAACCAGCAAAGGAAACTCTGTCGCCAGATCCCTCCCCAAAAGAATGAAGAGTCATAATTCCTACTACAAGTATGACTTTTGCAGCATCTGCTCCCTTTATGTACAGCATGCTCACTTCATCGTATTGCTCAAGAATCTGAGTTTGAATAGAATATATGCAATTGAAGCTCAGTCATTGTTAAGAAATAATGGTACTTCCAAATCCCGCATTACAGACTAAAGTGGAAAATATAGCCTTACAAAGGAACATACAAAGAAAGATAAACTCGTCAATAAAAAGAAAATATTTATTTCCAATAGCGGCAAAACATCGATAGGCAGAATGATATTTTAGTGGAGGTAAAGAGGTCGAAAAATGCAGGGTTAACCAAGCAATCTCCCAAACCCACATGGAACCATTATGGCCAAATAGATTGTATGAAAAATCAAAGACGACCGTACAAAAAGTAGAAGTAGCTTTACTTAATCACATTTAAAACTAACTTTAAGCTACAAGAGAACTAAGACATAAACAATCATTGGCAGAAAAGCTTAAAGGGATATAGAAATAGCCAACTGACATTATGATAATAAATAATATTGTTTGGAAAAACAACAGATGCAGATGGTGAAGGAGCTTCACCTGCTTGCAAACCCATATGAAAATTCCACCGGCCAAAATACCCCACACAACCTAACTGCCACTTCCGAGGGCCTGTCCTTCTTGTATAAGGTCAAAGCTTGCAGCCAACATTACTTCTGCAGTCATTTCGTTGCATAATCTAGCCCATTGAGGATCAAGCTCCACAAAAAAGAATGGCAGAGCACCTAAACCAGTAGCTGCAGCCATTGCAATAGTGAAAATCGTAACTGTTGACACCGAGACTCTACTATTTCCATCCTGCAAGTCACCCATTCCATTATCACTTTTATCAAAGTTAACAATATGCTCTGTACCAGACCCATCAATCACGCCACCCCCTACATTCCTATGTGGAGCAGTTCTTGACCTCTGTAAGGTTTCTACTTCTTGTTCGGTTGTTATACAATGATGACTAAGTGCGACTATAAAGAGAAATACTAAAATGGTTTGATCCACTCTTAAACCCATGCCTTTCAAAAGTAAAAAATCAAGTTAATCAAAATATGGAAAACTCACCAAGCACTTGAATCCGTCGTCCCGTGAGCGAGGGGCGGTGGTTGGTGGCGGCATCAGAGCGGGGAGTTGAACAACTGGCAAGAACGATCGAAGTTAGGGCGGAGATGATACCAAATTCAAAAATCAAGATAATCAAAATATGGAAAACTCACCAAGCACTTGAATCCGTCGTCCCGTGAGAGAGGGGTGGGGGCTTGAGGCGGCATCGGAGCGGGGAGTTGAACAACTGGCAAGAACAATTGAAGATTAGGACAGAGATTTATCCCGTGAGCGAGGGGCGGTGGCTTGTGGCAGCATCGGAGCGGGGAGTTGAACAAATGGCAAGAACGATCGAAGATTAGGGCAAAGATGGATCTCAAATTCAAAAATCAACCGTCCCGTGAGCGAGTAGCGGTGACTTGTGGCGTCATCGGAGCGGGGAGTTAAACAATTGACAGAAACTATCAAAGATTAGGGCGGAGATTTATCCCCTGAGAGAGGGGCGGGGGCTTGTGGAAGAGGATAAGGCGACAACAAAAGATGAAATGAAAAAAGAACAAAAAATTTAGGAGTAGCCAGGAAAATGACCGAAGGGGGAGAATGGCGAAAAAAACAAAGGCAAGGGTAGAAGTGTCTAAAAATGATTTATACTGCAAAGTCACTTTTAAGTATATTATAGATTTCTACGATTCAGAAGTAGAGAGTAATATGATTAATATAACCCGTTTGATTGAGTTAAGTGTTGTCAAATATGAAATTATACCTATTACGTACGTTTTAATTATTGTGAGAAGAATAACTCATAAAATGGATATATATTTTAAATTAGTTCTTTACTAAAACTCAAATTGCTACAATAACTCATAAAATGAGATAGGATTTTTTAGTATATTAAATCTAGAATTTGAAGTAGGTTCTATGTTTTTAGTGATTGACTTGTAGTACAAGGTAGCTAAACTTTGTTTTTGTGTTATAATTATGTAATTTTGTAAGTGTACTAGTGTTTCTTATACACCTTGTATGAATGAATTCATTTAATAAAATAAAATTTAACTCTCATGCACTTTCCGTTAAAAAAAAAAAACTGTCATGCACTTTTAAATGATAAATTGTTACTGGGTGGTCTTGATCATGGAATAATGAACATTAAACGTTGTAGCCAAAATTAGGTTAATAGCAAACATCTATTTGATGAATTAAACATTTTTGTATTTCATTTATGGTATAAATTCCTTTATATTTGATAAAAGAACCCTTGTGATCCAATATTTTTTCAAAGACCATTAACAATGTAAAATTACAACGTAAATTATATAAACAACAAACTCAAACAAAACCATATAGACACAAAATTTGTACATATCAAATGTGTTAAGAAGTGGACGGTGATAATTTCGTGTATAATTTTACCAAACATAAAAAAAATTTCTTATGCATTTTAATGAAACATGAGGGATGGGGTGGGGGATTTCATGCATATATTTATCAAACATAATAATTTTACTTTTTACATTTAATGAAACATACGGATATTTTGTGCATTTATCATTATACACATAATTTTTCTTTCCTTATTAGGCAGCCGAAATAATACATTCAACCACAGATTATCTAGGTTTTAATTGGTGTTCCTAGCATATACACTTCATGTTATATGCATGTATATAATGAAAGAGTTCCACTACTCAAACCCCAAAATTCTTTATACTTACCCTATTTACTAAATATACCCCAATAAAATTTAAAATTTAACATGTATTACTAAACATACCCAATTTTATTTCTATAATATACATATCTTATCAAATTAAAAAATAACACTTTCCTATTTCATATTCTTATAATTGTATCTCTCCTAAAAGAAAGAAAAAAAAAATCCTTGTTATTCTTTAAACTATTAATTTGAAATTTGAAAAAAAAAAATCATAAAAAATCAAATATATTTTAAAAATATTATAAAAAAAGTCAACCAAATTTTAAAAAATATATAAATTACAAAAATTAATTAATAAAATAAAATTCTTAAAAAATATTCAAAAAATAAATTAAATATAAATAATATTTTATAAAAATATATTAAATTGTTAAAAATATAAATCTGTAAATAAAAATAGTAGATAAATTTGTAAATAATTAAGAAAATAAAATAAGACTTCAAAAAAATAAATATAAATTTTCAAAAGAAATATGTTAAAGCCAAATAAAATTAGAAAAATATTTTATAAAAGTCAATTCAATCATAGTAAATAATTAACTTAAAAATTAATTCATTTTTATTTAGTTTTGAAGATTTTTTTTTTAAATTTAATTATTTTCTAAAAAAAAAAATTAAGCAGATTTTATTTTTGATTGAATTATTTGGAAGATATATTAATTTATTTTTTAAAAAATTAAATTTTCAAATTTTAAAGATTTTTAAATTGAATTTCTAAATTTCATATAATTTTATTAATTATTTAAATATTTATTCGATTTTTGAAAATATTTTTCAAATTTAATTATAATTTTTTTAGATTTTTTAAATATTTAAAAGAAAAAAAATTGATCAATTTTAATTTAATGTACTAATTTTAAAATTAAATAACTTAAAATACTAAAGTCAAAGTCAACAAAACTTAGAAGATAATTTATCCATATTTATATAAGGATTACTCAGTCATTTTATATATGTCTGTTTTTGTCTTTAAACTGATGGGGTATGTTTAGAGGATTTTGGGATTTGAATAGTGGGACTCATAATGAAATATAAAAAAGAGAGGATCTTGTGTGAAACCATCTCATACCATGAGATGGTGGGATGAGGTGTAAATTAGACAGGTCGTATTTACACTTTGATAGAGGTGTGTGTTAATTTATGTTGTCATAAAATGGTCTCACACAAGTTTTTTACAATATAAAAAGGCAAAAACTTGTATGAGACCGTCTCATAATATGAGACCGATCAAATTAAAAAAAGTGATAGGGTTATAATTAAATGTGATAGTATTTTTAAAGAAAAGTGATAAGTCACTTTTAACAAATATATTATCACTTTTTGTCAAAACTTTATCACTTTTTAAAAGTGACAACTTTTTAATTAATAAGTGACACGTTTTAAATTAAAAGTGGATCAAATATTATTGGTCTCATACTATGAGACGGTCTCACACAAGACTTACTCATATAAAAATTAATAGATGATAACTGATCTCACGGGAAATCTATTTATTTATTTTCTAAATTTATATATTTAGGTAATAGTGGGCTAATTTTTTTGTAAAAGTACTGTAAACTCTCTTTAAGTTATTTTTATGGTTGATAAGTGTATTGCTTTAAAGATTGATTTCGAGGTCATATTTGGAAAAACATTTTTAACAATTATTATCTCTTTAAAAAAATTAAAATCTTCCGAAGCTATTTAATTTGTAGAGCATAATTCAATGTTGAAATCCATCGTGCTTCGTGTGACCCTCTCTGGTTTCTAAGCTCTACACTTGTACGCTGCCGTACGAATTACTCTCTACTCCAGGCAAATAATTATTTAATAATAATATTATATTTACTTGATAATACAAGATCCTTATTAAGTAATACCACTATGCTTATAAAGTAATGCCATAATTTTTTTTACACAATTCGATGAGTTTTGCACGTTTAATATGTTATGGAATTATTCTATAAACTTAATGGTATTACTTGATAATTAATCTGATTCTGATATTGTTTTATAAGTGATATAATATAATTAAATGAATTTAATTACACAATGTGCAATTTGCAAGTGTAACTATTTTTTAAACATACTTTTTCAATCATTCAGCCCTAACTGCTCTTTATGGAACAGACATCAACTGCTTCCATTTTTTCATATTTTGCAACATTTGCAATGCCTTTTTATTCTAATCGCGGTACACTACCGTCATCTTGCTTTCTCTTCCATTCAATTCTTTGGACAAAGTTACTTCTCTCTCGTCCCAATGGTTTTGGATAGCCTACTCCATACTCCATTCATCTAAAATTAAGCATCATATTAGACAATTAATGTGGTTGCTCTAATTAATTTTAGTAATTGAATTTATTAAGATATCATTACAATGATGGTTAAGACCCAAATTTTAGTTAAAATCTCAATATAACTCTTGATTTTACAAATGTTTCAGGACTTCAATTTTTTTTTCTCAATTTAATATTTTATTTAAATTTGTAATCTCAATTCAAATCCGATTGAATATTTTTTCCAAATTAAGTCATATGAGAAAAATAAAATTTAGTGGTGTACCTTATTTTGTCGAACTTGAATTAAAACAAAATAGATTAAATCAAATTTTAAATTGAGTGGGAAAAAACCCCTAAATCCTGATTTAAGAGAACTAAAAAAATTGAAGTCCTGACCCAAAAAATAAACTCCTATATAAAATTCTTTCGATCTTGATATTAAATATTAGGTTATGTTTCTATGAATTAGTGTAGTGGCAGTCTAAAACCGAAGCCTCATCATATTATTATATCTAAAATTCAGAGTAAACCATTTTCCCTAAATTACAGCCGATTCCAAACACTTAGAATGAAACTTGAATTTATTATTGCATTCTTTAGTTGCACTTGTTAATTTCTTCAAGAAATTAAAGGGACAATCAATTCGAATATAGATACTTCTTGCATGACAAGAGCAGAAGCATGAAAGCAACAGGAAAAAATAGCTTTGACAATTTCATACCCACTTAATTGAAATTTTGATCATCTCACAAGAGTGCATGTGTTATTAAATTCCCATCATCTGTACAACAGTTACAACCTATCGAGACTTGTAAATAGAACTAGTATTCTTTATGTTTCAAACCCCTCCAAACACCAACCAAACAAAAAGGTCTGCTCTCATAGCATACATCATTTTAAGGAGCCATATTATAGTACAACTGGGGGTCAGAGAAGAATAATGATAATTATTTTTTATTAGGGAAGGTGTGTACAGGGTGGTAAATCGGAATCTCAGGGCTTGAGGACACCTAGCTCTTCCAACGAGGCTCGCACATCAGAGCTACTGAATCCTTCTGATGTTCTGGCGATATTAGGGCTGTCATAAGAAACGACGTCTGTGAGGGGGTAGCTTCTGCTAGCATGGAGTTGACTGCTTGCACTGCTACAAACTCCGGTCAGCACCACCGACTTGTGAACACCGCCAAGCAGTCCTTCGTAGTCTGTGTCACCGCTTTCCCCCACAAAAACCACCATTTTTGATAACTCGATACCCCACCGAAGATACAGGTACCTGAAGAGAGAGTCTTACATGTAAAAGCATAGTAGAATATAATAGGGTCAGCAAATTTCTAGGAGCCTATAAGTATGATCCATATTTTCTAACATAACGATACTGATCCATCAAAGATATAGAGATGTAAGAGTAACACTTGGGTACATTGGTTCAATGAAAACAACTAATACTCATCAATTGATACCTTTTAGTAAAGCAACTGATAATATTTTAAAATACACTTGTATTGCTAGTGTATTTCTGTATTTGCCAATAACATAAGATGCATTACAAATCAGCTTCAATCATCCCCATCCAACACCTCTATGGAATACTCTTCATCCTTTTTGATGGAGTAGTATAAAGGTGAAAAAAAACAGAAAACAGGAATATAAAAGTTAATTAATATAGTTCCTATTATTATTTATTTACTTGTCTTACTCTGCATGATTAGGAGTTCTATTTTGACAAGGATTAGGAAATTTATTTTAGTAAACATTGTTAGATTCATTTCTTTTAAATATGAGTTCCTTTCTATGTAAAAGGGAGTTTCATTTTCCCTTTCATCCATTAATCGGTAATTCTTTTAAATCAACAGGATTGTTGAGATCACTTGATCTGATATTCACATTTTGTTGAATTCACTTAACCTAGAACTCTAATAATTAATCTCTCGAATGAAGGGAGGCCGGGGTGGAGATGATTCGTAAAGGATCATGATGCAGCCTCCCTTTCAACGAAGATGTGTAATGTAGCAGTCAATTAATAACAAATACGATGAAAAGACCACATCAATTATGATGCAGCAAGGATTTATGGCTCATGGAAACACTGCAGCAAGTTGAAATAAAAAATATAAAATGATATACCTGAGCGCTTGGGAACGAGAAGCCAGAATTGGAATTACATTGATCTTACTTCCATTTTGACAATGAATAACATGACAGCGTAGAGCCTGAATTCTCATCAACTTTCTAAGTTCCTTCACAGAGGGAACCTGATACAAAATTGTAGTTAAGTTCATAATTCGGTCTAAATGTGCATAAAGACTTAAAGAAACCATTGATTTAGAAAGGGATACAAGAAAATATATTTACCACTCCAGGCTTCTTAATTTTAAATGAATAGCAATAATCGGCTGAAGTTTCTTCATCTTCAACAACAATGTGTTCTTCCTTTTCTGCCCCCTTATCTGTTATCGAATTTGCCCACCGTACTAAAGTCTTTCTCAATCCTTCGCCTCCCCAGCGGTATTCAATATGGGAGTGATAATATAAGTCCACCACAAATGAGTTATCCTCTGAATGAAGAGCTGAGTAATAAAGATCACCACCACTATTGCAAATAAATGCATCAAAATCATTGGTGCTCAATCCTTCGGAAACAAGAAAAGAACGTAATCTCGTGATGTTAAAGGATGTCGCCAATATAAATCCAACCAAGCCTTCAGTTCTTTCCTTCTTAACAGCATCAAAAATATTTCTCACACTTTCAGAAAGACCATCTTTGGCATCAGTATCCACAGCAATCACGAATATGTGTTTCCTCCTTCTCAAAGCTGGGAACTTTCCAGCATTGGAATTATGGTCTCCTTTATCAGTAGACCCAGATTTCTTTGCATTACCCTTAGACCATGTGAACACAGCATTTTCCAGCTTACATTTTGGTTCTTCGGAGTCTAAAGAACCATCAGCAAATTCCCGACTCTCACTCCTATCTTCAAACGAAAACTTTAGGTTCAAAGAAATATCTTGCATATCCCTCAAGGAGTCACTTGGTGAATCTGATTCTGAATTGTCATCCTCATCATCATTTCTCAACCAACGAGGTTGCCTTGGTTTGCAACTGGCTATTTTGGAGAGATAAGTTTTACAATGTTCTGGCCATGAAAAGAGGTGAATATTCTTTAATCCATTAGATCTACATTTGGCCCAGAGATGCTTATCTGCAACCAGCTTCAAGAGAGCATCAGAAATTGAATGCTCATCGTGGGGATCAACAAGGAGACCATTGTCTAGAACCTGTAATTAACACGTTAAAATAATGTGAGAAGTGATCTACCAGAACCAAACAGCCCTCAAATTAGAAGGAGCGCACTTACCCTGTGTATATCAACAGGGCCACCATTTTGTGTTGCGACAATCGGTAAACCATATGCTGCAGCCTATTAATGGCAGAGAGTTACATAGGTTGAAAGAACATATAATCAAAAAGAGGGAATAATGTTTTTTTTTTGTACCGTAACTATGGGGGGAAGCAATTGAGGGACAATATGTTTTCAATTTGGCAAATGTAGGCCATTAAATTAATTTTTCGCGCATTTAGGCCAAACTGGCCCGACACACCCACACTTATGGGACTAAATGTGTGAAAATATTTAATGGTTTACATTTGTCAAATTGAAAACATATTGTCCTTCAACTGCTATCCCCCACAGCTATGGTCCTAAAAAATTATTTCCATCAAAAAGAAGAAATTTGTAAATCAAAGGCATACCTCAATCAGAGTAAGCCCAAAGGGCTCGATAAAAGCTGGGTTTATGAAAACACCCTGTCAAAAAATAATTTATGACAAATAAATATATCAAGAAAATGGTACTAATTTAGAAGTGCAGCAAAGATTGGCATGGACTTAAATGATATGTCAATTTATGCACACCTGGAGTACTGCACATATGTATGGACATAAGCCTAAGGTGCAATTTTTCAACATTTTTTCATTACAAATCTATGGTGCTCCCAGATCCGGAACAAATATCATAGTTTATTTCACTTGGTATGATTGTCACACTTAATTGCAATGTAGGATTTCTTAACTCTTTGTGCACTCTCGACTTCATTTCTTTCATTGAGAAGTTTGATGGATAATATTTTCCTGCCATGTGGCATGTATACTTAGGGGTGGGAAAAATACCGAAACTTTTGGGATACCGCGCTTACCATGCTGAAAAATACTGAGTTAACCAAAAATTTCGGTATAGCGATATTTTTGGTACGGTATGATTCCGCACCGAAATTTTTTGATACGGTAACGGTATGAAAATTTGCACACCGCGGTATTTTGGTATATACCGATATACCAAAGGAAATTCGATTCGGTATACCGGTATATACCGTACCGAAATCTACAAAATTATTTATTATTTTATTCATAAATAAGTGTACAGTATTTCAGAAAATTTCGGTATATACCGAAAATTTGGTATGGTACGGCATACCGAATTTTCGGTACGGTATATGCGCTATGTAACTTTGACATGCCGAAATTTTTGGTACGGTATCGGTATGAATTTTCTCATACCGAATATTTCGGTAAGGTATATGCTATGCTTCGGTATTTTCAGTGTACGTACCGAACCACCCCTATGTATACTTAGGAGTTGATTAGTCATATGACTCATATCCCTCTATTCTTAAGCCCACAAAAGATGGTAACCAATGCCAGCTTGCAGAAAAAATATAGCAGATATAAACCAAATGCATGTCGATTGGTCGGTAAATATCTATGTACTCCTATATCCCATATCTTCTGCAATGTAAGTACAAATTTGATTGAAGAATTAATGCAACAAATACTTCTAATGAGCAAGAACGCAAGAAACCCAATTCACTTAGTCATCATCAAACATAGATAAAGCTGAGTCAAAAGCATGCAGTTCAGTTGTGTTTATCTTGGCTCAATAACAGTTTCAGTTTTTTGGTTATGTGAAGTTTATAAACAAATACAACCACCATCAAGCTACTCTTTTAGCTTAGTTCCTTCGAATCAGCAAAACCATTAGATTATGTGCAAGAGAAACATGAGGTACCTTAGTCTTGGCTGCTAGGCGGTAGATATCAGGAACATCAGATTGCTTGTGGTGCTTAGGATATGCCACTTGACCATAGAGATCATACTTATCAATCAGCTTAAGTATTGATAGAAGAACTGAAGAACTTGTTCCAGACATTTCATCAATATTATCTCGGTTGCCCATTATCAAAGTCTGTAAAACACAAAGGAACAGCTTAAAACAGCAACACCTATCATTATCCCTGAGATGACAAGAAAGTGTTTGCCAAACATTTATATTTGTATTCTTGAGCTTACAAGATTAGCAAGCTCCCTTAGTGGTCGACATTCCCCAAATGCTTTCACCAAGGACATGAGATTTTTCTTTGGATCTGGCCTGGCAAGTGCAAGAATCATAGGCTTTCTTGGATTTGAAAAGAAGCGCATTATCTGTTCAACAAAAACAGGGCAATATAATTCACAAAAGTATCTGTAAAATCTGGCAATATTGCTAACTGTACAGAGACTACCAACCTCAGCCCAAATAGGTAGATCTGGAGACCTCCCATCTTCGTATGGTTCAGTTTCAGTGTCCATGTCTCCATCATGTGGAATGATGTGATGAAATTCCATCCCAGGGGGAATTACCTTAAAAAAGAAATGTGTGCTCTCACTGAAGCAGCAAGGTTTGCAATATCCAAATTGGATTCAGAAAAATATATATGGTTATAGAAAAAAATTGCCAGCTATAGCATTGATATGGTGAAAGAGAACAACTTCAAGATAGACGACAAAATAATTCTTCGAGTTAGTTCCTTAGATTTTTCTGAATCTGAAAGAGTTGGTTGATATCAAGAACTTCATACCTCTGGTTCAAGTAAAACACAAGAATCTAACTTGTTTGGAAGTTTGTGAATTAATCGAAGTAATAAGCATACATCACATTATCACCACCATGAACTTACTTATTCAGGAAATTTGAAGCAAGTTTTGCCTAAATTGGTAACACAGAACTTACAGCCATGCGAGGCATGAACCTTCCATAACAGCTGACGTTTCGTCTAATCCTCGCACGAAGTTTACGTTCCAGTATTGGATCAAAACCATCATACAAACGCCATTGCTGATCTATCTCCTGTCTCGTGCTAGTTATGACTATTTCTGAGGCATCGAGAGATAATTCTTCTGCCTCTATCCTGCGCATTATTTTGTAGGTCGAGTTGATCTCATCTCTGGACTGTCTGCCTTGTCTCAAAAGTTGTTCCAGCTTATCACGACCGAGTGAATGACCAGTGAAAAGCATGGGAACATTCAGTGCACCAGATAACAAAGCTGTGGAGTCCCCGGCATCTGCATAATGCCCATGGATAGCAACGGGCCAGACTGGATTTCCATTCCCAACTTGCTCACCAAGAACTTTGGACATTTGAAGAATGTGGCCAAGAGCACCATCAACAAATTCAGGGATGTGGGGCCATAGAAGCTCTTTTGGGACATATTTATCTTTTGGCCCAAAAGGAATACGAATTATGTAAGCACCACTACTTTCTCCCATCTCATCCGTCAAGCCTTCCGAATTTAATGGAGGCAGCATCTCTGTAGGTTCACCATAGCTCCAGTCGACTTCTGGTGATGACACTTGTCTAGTCAGCAAATCAACCCGATACACACCTGGCATGGAACCTAGAGCCCTTGCCAGTTCAACAACATACTTCACCTAAAGAAAACATACGACAAAATCTTAAGAGAATAAGGCAACCAAAAGTAATAAAGATGCTTATACAACAAAGGGGACTGAATTTTAATACTTTGTGAGAATCTTCTTGAGATCAAAACCTTACCTGACCACCAGTATCAGAGTCACGACCAAGCTCCATGTTTTCTCCACGTATTAAACCATGAAGGCTGCAAGAGAACTAGCGTCAAGAAAGCATGCTATTAAGTTACAGGATACAGTGGTTAGATCACAATTTAAACAAGAAAAGCATGCATGTTAAAGATCTGGATGGCTTGACAAGCTTATATTTTTAAGTTTTCAAGAGATCGGTCAAAATCATCCCTTTATTCTACTAGATAGCAGTGATAATAAATCATCAATATTGGATATCTTTTATTTCAAAAGAGATAATAAAGGTTTTACATCATACCTAATCAATACAATGTACAAGTTCTTCCCCTTTTGTTGACTAGTCCAGGCTTCCAGAGCATCAACAGAACTAATTCTAGGCAACCTGCCTCTGTTGTTTTCAACTTGAGATGAAAGGTCGACAACTACGTCTACTTTTTCCCCCTCCGATAGGTCTTCAGACATATCAGCAACTGCTTCAATACGACCTCTTTCGCGTTCAAGGCGGCGTTTAGCCTTTCTCTGCGCTTCTTCCCCCTCAAGCTACAGATATTATTCGTCAATCAAAGGAATTGCGGCAATTCAGCCAAAGTAACGGGAGGTGGTTAAATTGAAATTTGATCAATATGAGAACAATATAACTGAGTGCAATACGTCTAAAATTGGATTCTAATAGGTCTGGCATTATTTGTCCTACCTTTAAAGGCTGAAAGTTTCAAAAAGAAAAAATGGGAGGATTATTTCTCATAATTGGTATGAAATAAGTCAAATATTAGCCAAATAATCCGAGGAGGAAAACATTAATTCTGTGTGGACATTGAACAACTACATTAAATAAGTTGAATACCACGTCATATAAGCAAATCAAATCAAATCAAATCTATGAGAAAGATATTCATGCCATGGTAACTTCTTTGGAGCATAAAACACATTCAGTTACTATAGTGAATGGTGTCCAGCAAAAGGTTAGAAAATGGAAGCATCGGTATAAAAATGCTTAGAAGTGGCATGCTATTACACCCATATTTCCAGTTCTTGGATAATTGCCAACATATTACAATAAATATTCTGTTAACTCAAGACTAGATTGACGATATTCACCTTTCACCTCCAACTACGCAACAAATGCATGCATTTGCAATCCAACAAAAAACAAATACAGAGCAAAATTTCACCAAAATTATACCAGCCACAACGAAATAATTCAACCACTGACTCCAATAATAAATTAAGTATCCAAAAAAGATCTCAAATCAGCAAACACCAATAATTCTCAAACCTATCATACTCGCGTACTTCACCAAAAATAGCTAAGGAAAGGGAGAAAAAAAAACCAATTAAATTGATTAAAGCAACTGACCTGCTTTTTCTGGCGTGCCAAATTCCAAATCCGCCAGCACATGTTCTCCAGCCGTGTGTTCCTCTCCTGCGGACTCCTCGTGGCTTGCGCCTACAGAATTCACAGGCATAAATCCAGAAACGAGAAACACAAGAGAACAAAATAACAGAAAATCAATCACACATACTCGGATCCAGGCGTGGTGGAGATCGGACTCATCGAATCCGGTAATCACCTCCTCCACGAAGTAGCGGGTGGGGCTAAACCTTCCTCTCTCCCTCAGCAGCAGAGACGACTTGGCCTCGCCGAGGCCTGGCCCGACGTCGAGAATCGCCTCCAGGTAACTGTTTATCCAGTCGTTTCCCGCCATTTCTCAACTCAACGCACCACTGATCTCGCGTATCAGTGGTTGAAATCAAGGTGAATTTGTACCAATGTGGTGAGAGAGAGAGAGAGAGATTGGAGAGGATGTGTGTGGAGGTGGTGATGAAGACACTGTGGAATTGAAAGAGAAATTATTCGTGAGGGAATCTGGGAATATTGATACAGGGATGAACGCAACACAGAGGGCGCTATATTTGCTGCCCAAGTATAGCGGTATTCCTTTTTTCTCCTTTTTGCCTTTTTATATCTCAACTCTGTCTCACTTTTAACAATAATCAATAGAAAAGCTCTTGAATTTGGGGTGACTTCAGCAAGACTGTGAGAGGGAGTGGGTTTGTGTAACCATGATATGTTTAGTGTATAATACGTCCAAACTCTTTTTTTTTTTTTTTTTTTTTAACCAGTTTACCATTCATCCATCCAAAATAGAATTGTATTTAAATATTATATTTATTGGATTTATTTTAGTGGTAAAGATTAATTTTATCATAAAAATTAATTTTTGTGCCAAAATAATAAACACTCTGTATAAATACAATTTATAATTTTACTTCAGACTGATGAATAATAAAATTGTGAAAAAAAAAATTTGAGATAGAAGAAGTATTAAATAAATATCTTATAATAATATATTTTCAAACCTCTTTAAGATGATGTGTCAACACCACCTTATTCTTAGGCTGATGTGGCATATCTCAAATCTCTCCATTTTGAAATACTGCACTCTCATTAAAAGTTGGTTAAACTTTTAATCTCGACCCTTCGTTCTATATCATTAAATCTAAACCATTAATTTATATCTGCATAATTAATGCAAATAAATATTTTATCCATTTTCTTATTTAGTTATTTTTAGAATTCATTATAAATCATATTTTTTCCAAACCTTAATGTAACTAAATATGATCTACTTATTGAATGAATTTAAATTTATCATTTCTAAGTTTGAGTTAGTATATATAGTATAATATAATGTTCGATTATTTTTCCTAAAATAAAAGGTATATATTTATATATTCCAAAGAATATTCTTATGCGATATATTCTTACTATGGACAATTTATAATATTGCATGCATTTTTTTATTATAAATAAGAGCATATTGTATTTCATTTTTTCACATCAAAGTTTCTTTTGTTCCACTCTTTTGCTGAGGTTTCTCCCATCAATTGTTGGTTAGTTATATATCTATTGTTATTAGTATATTTATTTTATAATTAAATTCATCATATTAAGTGCTCACAATTTGATTAGATTTAAATATCAATATCAATATGAATGTTATAATGATTGTTGATTTATGCTCTACACCATTCAGTTTAAATATTCTTCATGTGCAAAAATAATAGATTTAACTATACCATATATTTTTATCTGAATAACTATGATGGTTTAATTGTTGTAATTTAAATCTCATTTTAGATTTCAAGAGTATGACACCTCAATTTTCTCTGATTTCTAATATCAAGAGTGAGAGCCAAAAATTGACCGTTAAAGTTAGGATTGAAAAAGTTGGACAATATTTTTTAATGATTTTAATAGAGACAAGTTTTACTTGGAACTCATTTTGATCGATGAACAAGTATTTGTAACGTTAAAGTTTATTTTAAATTTTGTATTGTTTCTTATATAAATTAATTTCTTACCGTATACTCCCAACAACTAATAATGCTGATTAATTTATAAATTATTCAATATTGAAATGGAAATTGATTATTATTAAATTATTAGTCTAAGTAATGTTATTCCATAATTGTTATTAATTTATGTGAATTTTGATGATTTTTTTTAATTATTTAGTTTGTAGGATATACCTATAGGATTTAGTGAAGGGCACGGGTCACAATTAAACAAACCCCATAATTTATTATATATACCTCAAAAAAATTTAAACAAAAATACTCTTATATTAAATGTCTACAAAAAAAATAAATAAAATATATTTTTTCAGTACGCGAAATTCGCGTGGGTACACTCTAGTTACTTTATATTTTAATATATAGCGGATGAATTTTGATGCTTTGACTCTTTTGGAAAAAAATCCCAAAAAATGATATAACTATATTAATCACTTGGATTAAGATAGAATAAAAAATATTACTATCAAACAAGTTTGGAACTTTATCGTCAATTTTGGGTTAGATAAAGAAAAGAAACTTTATCGCCCCGCTCGTTTACCTTGCACAGCATTACTAAAAGATCAATAAAATCTTCCCTCTGTTTTAAAATAAATTTTTTATTTTTTTATCGTTCCACAATAATTTTTTTTTATAAATAGCAAAAGACAACGCTCTATATAATAATAAATAAATATTTTTTTTAAAATAAAAATTTGTGTGGAAACGTCTCATAATATAAGATTGACCAAATTAATAAAAGTGATAAAATTATAATAAAATGTGACAATGTTTTTAAAGAAAAATGATAAGTCCCTTTTAATAAAATTTTTATTATATTTTGTTAAATTTTTATCACTTTTTGAAAGTGGCACAATTTAAGTTATAACTGGATCAAACAGTATTGGTCTCATACTACAAGACGATTTCACACAAGACATACTTCTTTCTTAAACAACTATTATCTACTTTTCACAACTACCTATTACATTTTACAAATGTCAATGTTTTGATTACATCATATATTAAACAAATATTTTTTAAGGGGTGTATTGGTTATGGAGTCTATAGGAATTTTTTAGACTTTCAAAGTCAGGGGGTATTTAATCTGAATTTTTAAAAGTCTTTAAAAATTTTGAGGTATTCAATACGGATTTTAAAAAGTCTTAAAAAATCTTTAGGGATTCAACAGTCTATGGATTTTCTTTGATTCTCTTCTTAAAATATTAATAGATTTCACTCTCTAAAATCTATTCTAATATCCAGAGATTTCTACAGATTTTAAAAAGTCTTAAAAAATCTTTAGGTATTCAACCATCTATGAATTTTAATACTCTATGAATTTTCTTTGATTCTCTTCCATAGGAATGTCAACGGGGCGGGGACGGAAGGTCATTCCCCATAGGGGTGGCAATTGTGAACACGACACGATAGTACGATACGAATCCGACACAAAAATTGCGGGTTAGTGTTGATCTTATTGGGTTAGTGTCCTTATCGAGTCGACACGATAAGAACACGAAAATTTTGTGGCGAGTTAGTGTCAGATTAGTGTCAACACGTTAAACACGATAAAATTAACGGATAACCCATTAACCTGTTAACAACCTGTTAAGCACGAACACGATAGTGACACGAAATAACACATAACACGATAGTGACACGAAATATATTTTAATTATATTTTTACAAAAAAAAAAATATAACTTTATCTTTTCAAGCACATTAAAAATTTAGTCTCAAATTCTTATCCCTAACTAAAAAACAGGCAGAGGAAGCACAACTCTCAGACCCATCAATTTATAAACCAAGTATACTATAACGACCAAATTAAGAATAAAAATTACTTTTGGTTTGTAATCGTTATTTATAAAATATGCTTTCTATGAACATTTGTAGTTTTTTGTGTTGAAATTTTAAATTTAGCCATCTTTTTTATCAGGTTTATATCGTGTTCGTGTCGACACGAAATGAATCGTGTCATTATTGTGTCGTGTTGACACGGAATGAGTCGTGTCATTATTGTGTCGTGTCGACACCGAATGAATCGTGTCGTGTCGACACTAATACGAAAAATATTGTGTCGTGTCGATACGGATTTTATCGTATTCGTATCGTGTCGGCATGGATGCTTATCGTGTCGTGTTAGTGTCGGGGCTTATCGTGTCGTGTCACTATCGTGTCGACACAAAATACGATCTGTTAGCACGAATTGCCACCCCTAATTCCCCATCCCCCTCCCCGTGAAATCGAGATTCCCCGTCCCCACAAAATAAACGGAAAATTTTTCCCCCATCCCCGCCCCATCGGGGATCTCCATCCCAGCGGGGATTCCTTGTTCCCCGCCTAATTATTTATTTTTATCTCATTTTTAAAATATAAAAATATAAAAAAAAATATCTAAATTAAAAAATTTAATCATACACAACAATTACTTTAAGTTGGCATTAAAAAACTAATTTAAACAATTTGAAGAACCTTTAATTCTAATATTTTTAGTTAACACATATAATAAAGTGAAAATTATATAATTTGGAACTAATAACATAATATTAAATAAAATATAGATGTAATTTTGAATAAATAGTTAATTGAGTAGAAAATTATGAAATATTTATTTGTAATTTACTTTTAAATTTAATTTTTATATATATATATATATATAAATGTATTAATTATATAAAAAATAATGCTGGTCCCCGCGGGGCGGGGAATACTATCCCCGTCCCTGCCTACGGAGCAAAAAAAATCTCTATCCCCGTTTCCATTTGTCTGGGAAATTCCCCGCCCCGTTCGGCGCGGATCTGAAAATATAAATAGATTTCACTCTTCAAAATCTCATCTAACAACCAAAGACTTCTAATGAGACCGAGGTATACCGGTAATAGAAATGAAGATGAGAATACTAATGTATTTTCTTTAACTAATATATTTTGGTATTTTTTCTAAATAATTTGGATTACTTTTTTTTTTATATATACAAGTGTGTTCCATATACATTTGCATCAATGGTTCCAGCGCCGGAGTCTATTGAAATCCATGTAAATTAAAAAAAAAAATGTATTCCACAATCCTATCAAATCTATAAAAATCCATGTAAATCAATAAAAAAAAGTCAATCAAACTCTGAATGGAGTCTATGGAAATCCACAGACTTTTTAGAATCCAAAAGAATCTAATGGAATCTCAATTGAATACACCCCTCTTAAATAAAACAATAAAAATAATCTCAATTTTATACCCACATCCACCACTCAACCTAAAATAGTAGTTTTTTTTATTATTTATTAATTTCATATTCATATTTAAAATGTGTAAAAATATATCTTAAAATAATTTGATATTCAAAATCTATAATTATAATAAGAAAAGTAATTTATCATACGTTTAAAATGATTAAAGATAACAAAACTACAATTACACGAGTTGAAATACGAAATTGAAAAGAAATAAATTAAGCTATAAATAGATATATGAAATTAAAAATTGTAAATAAAGAAGATGCGAATTACATATTAATTTCTAGTTCTAAAATTTTGCTATATATGCTTAATCAAAACGTTTTTTTTATAAAACTGAGAGTTTTGTTAATATTCATTGTTTGAATAATCTTTTGAGTAAAAAAGATTGGGAGTTAAGATGAGATAAGATTGAAAACTTGCATAATTTTAAGAGTTTAGATATTTTTGGGAGTTTGAAAAAAAATCAAGATTATTTAGATCCATTATAGGAAGACAAAGTTTTATATGAAAATAGTTCATGATAAGTTCATCATGAAACTGTTTTAAAATATCAAATATTTAATCAAAAGTATAAAAAATCTCATTAGGAGTATAAAAAATTAGGGTCAGCGGTATTATATTAATTGTTATTGATTTTTTTTACCCAAACTTTTGATATTCCGATGAGATTTTTGATACTCTTGATCAAATATTTAATACTTATTAGAATAATTTTATGATAAGTTTATCATAAATTATTTTCATATAAAATATACTCTTATATGATAATTTTTTAAAGTACAGATTGCAATTTGATAAGAAAAATTGTATAGGTAGCAAATTGATAAAAGGTCAATAGTACAGGTTGTATTTAGATATTAACTCTTTGATGTATGTATAATTTGTTTTTAAATATACTTGAGAATAACTTTAATGTGAAATAAATTTATTTTTAAAAAAAAAAATCTTGACCCCTTTTATTTTTTGAAAAAAATAAGATTTGAAAAAATGTATTTTTTTTAATCATATAAGCACTAAATAAAATTTTAATTTATTTATTGGTTTGATTTATTTTTTATTTTTAACTATATTTAAAAATAAATTAATAATGATATATAGGACCATTTACAATAAATTAAAAATGATATAAAAGACATCATTTAATTTAGTTTTAAATTTTGGTGTATGTATATAGTTTTTTTTAGTTAATTTAATTTTTACATTCAATTATAAATTTATTAAAAAAAAAATTCTTTAAGTTTCAATACTTCATGTACTGAATCTTAAGAATTATTATATTTATATCATAATAATTGATTTTAGAGTTTTTTATATGGTGTAAGATTTTAAATAAAGAATAAGTGTTTTTTTTTTTTTTTTAGTTTTAGTTAATTTGAATTAATTATTAATTAGTAAGATTTGGTAAAATATAATAGTGAATATATGAACTTCTCTAACCATAATTAATTTGGTTAAGTTAATATTAATCAATTCATGTCACGTGGCAATAATCTAACGGTGTAACAAAAGTTGTTACATCATTGTGTTACTGGAGATCTCGTCCGGTACTCACTACTACAATCCTCCTATAATTTAAAGTTGAGTGTTAAAATAGAAATTTTCACTTTTGGTCGATAGGACATCAAGTATTTTAGAATCAATTCCACCCAATTTAGACTTGGTCCTATACTATCCCCTATTATACTAACTAGATAAGTGCCCGCGTATTACGCGGAATTTTCGTAAAAAATAATTAGATATGTATTATATATACTTAAATAAATTTATTCACTGTAAAATAATATAATATAATTATATTATATGATGAATATATTCAATAATATATTCAATTATAATTTTGATTTTATGTGTTTTCTAGACAATAAGACTTGTCAATTAAATGTTAAAATTTAAGATAATTAGATTTAAAAAAATTAATTAATAATTTAATCGACAAAATAAGTCAAATTTATTTAATATACTTAAATTCTATTTTTTCTAATTTTTCATAAATTAAGATTCACTAAAAGGAAATCTTCAAATACAGAGAGACAACAAAAATAATTCAATTAAACATTAAATTTTCACATAATTAGAATTTTTTTTAAAATTTAACTAATCAATTTAGTAATTATATGTAGAGTTAAGTACACATAAGTTGCTTGTTTGAATTATTAACACATTAATTTTTTTTAAATATATCATCCTAATATATAGTTAAATAAAATATAAATTGGTACAATTATAATATAATTTATAATATAATTTTATAGACTCAAGTTATATACGATAGAATTATAGCTTTATTGAGATTTATAGTATAGCTTAATTGGTAATTATATTAAACTTTAATCATGAGGTGTAGGGTTCAATTCCTTATGGATTTTTTTTTTTTATTAGACTACCTATTATATAAAGCCACATAGATGACATGACACATAAGACTCATGCCACATATATCACCTATTATATAAAGCCACATAAATGACATGACACATAAGACTCATGCCACATAGATCACACATAAGACTCAAGAATTGACACAATTATGCCACATAACTGAAATTAACCACAAAATGACACGTAAGCGAAACTAATATAAAGACGACACATAGACATAGCAAACTCCCTATTAGTATAATAGGGGATAGTGGGTTTAACAAGCTGATGTGTCGTCATGTTATTCATTTGGATGATGTGTCGTTTTCTCATGAAGTGCGATTTTTTTTAGATGATGTGTTATTATCCTATTGGTTTATGTTATATATGTGGCATCCATGTGGCATATTAAGTTCAATTTAGAAAAAACAAAATTGTAATAACAAAGGTTTGAACCTTGCATCTATTGTGTATGTTTCAAGTTACTTGCCACTAAACCAATTCATTAATCTTTGTATATTTTGAACAATTATTTAACTTAAGTATATAAATCTATTTACTTATCTATCTCAAATTTGTGAACATTTCAAATAAAAGAATTAAATATAATTATTATATTGATGAATTGATTACTTTAGACTTTAACCAGTCTAATTATATGAAAATTTCATATTCAATTAACTTATTCATTTTGTATTAAAAGCAAAATAAATTTATTTGATGTATTTTATATTATCCTTTTGTATTAACTAATTATGTGTCGAATGTTTACGTGTCATCTATTTCGTCTATGTGTGGCATATGTGTCATCTATGTGACCTTATATAATAAGGAATCTAATAATAAAAAAAAAATGGGTATGCAAATGGATTTGAACCCTACACCTCATGAGTAATTGTTATGATGTTTACCAGTTTAGTCATACGATAAGTTTTTATGAAATTTGAATATTTATTGTTATAACTTGAGTGTATAAAAAATTACGTACGAATTTACATTTATTTAACTACATTTGAGGATATCTTATATATAAAAATCTTAATGTATTAATAATTCAAACAACTAACTTAAATATATTTAATTCTACAGTATTATTATTAAATTGATTAATAAATTTAAAAAAATTTAATTATGTGAAATGTCAATGTTCAATTAACTTATTTTTATATTATCAATGTATTTGAGAATATCCAATTTAGAAATTTTTTATTTGAAAAAATTAATTAATGGAATTAAAAATATTACATAATTTTAATTTATTCTATCGATTAAGTGATTAATTAATTTTTGTTTAAATCTAATTATTTGAAATTTTATCATTTAACGGATAATTTTTATTGTCTAGAAAACATAATAAATTAAAATTATAATTATTTGATTTTGTATATCTTAAATCAAATTTGATATGTCAATTTATATTGATTTAATTGTGTTTAACATGTGACATTATGTTTGTGTAATAATGTTGTCTCTAATTAAAAGAAATGCAATTACATGGATTTGAATCTTGCACACATATATATTTTATTTATTTTTAAATAGAAAAGTCGTATTATGACCTAATAATAAATTTATATTACTAACGTTTTTTTAATTCTGAAATGCTTATTAGTTTATTTAATATTATATATTTTAAATGACATATATATATATATATATAATATTTTTTACATGTACAATATATTATTTATATAATTTAGAGATTTAACATATTTGAAAAAAAAAATCTTTAAAATATAAGTATTAAAAATATAGGGTTAATTCAATATTAATTCACGATCATTGAGCTTAATCTTAATTTAATCACAACTTTCATAATTTTTCAATCAAATATATGACTTGCACTTTTAGCAAGAAAAAAAAATGATGCATGGGTGTGTGATATTGTTTGGGTTAGAAATCTCCCTACATCGAGAAAATCGTCTTAGGAAGGAAAGGATAGGTATGTGGTGCATAGTTGTGAAAAATATATCATAATTTAAAAGCGTATACCAAACTGAAAGTAAAAAAAAAGTACGTGAATTTTAATAAAAATATTGAAAATTGTATTTAAATTGATATTGCCTAAAAGTTGTGGGTTACTAAGAAATTAACCAATATTTTTATGCATACATATTATTTAAATATATTTATTATATAATATAATTATATTATTTTACGATGATCAAATTTATTTAAGTGTATATAATGCATATGTAATTAATTTAAAAAAATTCAGCGTACCGTATATGTGTGTATTAAAATAGATTGAATTAATAATGTGATGATGCGTTAATAAAATACAAAATTTTAAATTAATTTTGTGAACAACCCGCGTTTTACGCGGGGTACTAATCTAGTTTTTACTCTTATTATTGGTCTCAAGTGTTACAAAATTTTCATATTTAGTCTCAAAGTTAACAGGCCTAAAGGAAGAGTGACTGCACTTACAAATTTGGTCTCATAGGATGTTAATCTTAATTAGACACTAGCTAATCAACTTTAGTGGAAAATCTTGCGAATTTGGTCTCATAGGATAAAAGACTCACATTTTTTACATATTCTTTTACCAATTTATTTTATAAAAACAAATATAACTACAATATTTATACAACTTTATTTTTATTTTACAAGTATATATATATATATATATATATATATACACATATATATCATATTCTAATACAATTTTTAAAAACAAGAATAATTTACTCTGTATTAATCAATGTTTTAAAAAACGCTTGAGGTGTACGAATTGAGGCTATCCTCAGTTCGAAATTTGTGAAAAATGCCTCAGAGGCGTACGCCTCTACTGTTGAACACGAGGCGTGCGCCTCAATTAACCAAGGCGGCCCGAGAGGCGTCCAAGGCGTTCGAGGCGGGTCGAGGCAGTAGCCTCAATTGCGATGCCTTATTAGGGCTGAAAAATGGGTTTTCTTCTCCCTCTGAGACGGCACGACGGTGCAGTTCTTCTCCCCCCTGAGGCGGTGCATGACGGCGCGGTTCTTCTCCCCTCTGAGGCGGCGCACGGCGGCGTGGTTCTTCTCCCCTGAAGGAGCACTCGCAGTTCTTCGCTCCTCTCTTCTCCCCGACGATTCTTCTCCTCGTGTGATTTTTATTTTCTTATATTACTGTTATCTTTTACTAAATAAATCTTTCAGTTTCCACTCCCAAGAAATGTGGACTTTCCAACTTCCCATTATTGACCTCCAAAAATATGGGATCAGGTATCCCACCACCACCTAATTAATTAATTTTGTTTAATTTATTTATTTTTCTTTATAAAAACTAAGATATATTTGGTTATGAATATATATATTAGATCTGTGCCTCGATTCCTATGCCTCGGTTTGAATCGGTTCTTATGCCTCGTTGTACTATAGGAAAACGCCTCGGTCCCCGAATTATTTTTTAAAACATTGATATTAATTAATTAAAATAAGGACAATTTATTTTTTTACTTTTGTGAATTTATTTTAAAATTATACACTAATTTACACAATATTTTATTTTAATTAAGTATAACAATAAATTATTTTACTTTTTATGCCATTGTTCTGTAATAATAATTTACCTATGTTTTATTTAATTGAAAAACAAATAAAATTTTCTTTTAAAAATTAGAATAATTTGATTTGCATTTAATTTAACTCAATTTTTTTTTTTAACAACATTCTAAAATCTTAAAACTTTTTTAAAAATATATAAAATACTTCTTCCATCTCATAATAACTTGCACACTTTTCTTATTCAAACGTCCCAAAATAAATTGAACACCACAAAAATAGAAAATCCTCCACAAACTCCACATTCACAACTTCTACATATTTATAAAAAATGTCATTACTTTTGGGTCAACACATATACACAATCTAACTTATTTCTATTTTATGAATAAATTAAGCTTTATAAACCCCTCAAAATACAACCCATTACTCCACTTTCTTATTTTGTATACCCACTAAATTGTTCCTTCCATCCCACAATAAGTTTCGCATTTAATAAAACATAAAAATAATACTCTATATGATATATATCAATAAATGAATACTTTATTAAACAATTACCCTTTATTTTTTGCATCTCACCATTAACTTTACCCAAATGTTAGCATATGGTTCACCATATAATTAACAAATATATTTTCTTTTAAAAAAAAAGTTTATAGCGATCGGAGGGAGTACAACTTAATTTGGAAGGAGTGAGTAGTTTTTTGTTTACTCCAGAATAAGTAATTGTTTTCCTGTAGTGTGGTATAAATTATTCTACCAAAATTATTAAAATACAATATGATATGATTCTTAAATTTTAATAAATTCGATATTTATCCGCATTATAAGTGTTGGAGCTATATGTGAAAGTATGATTTTACTTTGTATAACTCATGTATTAAACATTTATTTATGAGAATAATTATTTTATCACATTTGCTTTAGATATGAATGAATGTTAAATATTTATTGCAACTCGTTCAATATATATAGTATGTGTTACATTGTAGTTAATGTAGCGATACCAGATCACGGAAGATCATATTGACAGTTACTTGTAACCAAACGTACAATTCACGACCCAGGTGGAATTGAACAATCCGCCGTGAAAGATCGATGTGTAGTTCTCGGATTGGCATGTCTTGACCAAGAGATTGCAATGACACATTAAGTATGTGTTGAAAAGGGCCTACAACGAGGATAAATTCTTCTGTTCTGAAATGTGAAGAATTAGACTTCAGTGGTTATTTATTTCTTAATCTCCGTCACTTAAATAGGACCGTGTGTGGTTAATATTTATTGCTTTGATTCATGTTGGGTGAGAATCATCATGACTTCGAACCTTGTGCTTTGGACAATAATATTAATCATACGACGATTGTTAAGATTTAATACGGAGAAATGTGTGCGAGTACGGCTTGTGTGATTTATCCCTTTGGTGGACTCATATGTTTTATCATACCAAATCTTGCAAGTGGAGAATCAGTTTCTCCGGTACGGGTAATAATGTTGGGTTGATTTTACTCCAAGGTCAAAGATATAAATTAATTTAGAGCTATTCAGAAGCTCAATTAATTAATGGACTAGATAATCTTAAACACGGGAAATAATAACCGGGAGCCCATATTATCATAATATGAATTAAGATGGATAGTGCAATATTAATTTGATAGTGATATTAATTAATATTAATGAGCTGAATAATATTGGGGCTCAATATTGAAATGCAGAAGTCCATTGGAGATCCAATCTTAATTCTCCTAAAGGCCCATCAAGTAGCCCAAAAATAATAAGGTAATTAAAATAAAAGAAAAATATTATTGCTGATTTTTCTATTTAATTTCGAAAATTAAGATATAAAGAGAGAAAAAAATTTGTTGGTTTTCTTGGAAAGATATTATGGAAGATATATTTTGTAGGAATACACGATTACCTCATAAATTCAAGAAGATCCAAATCTAGTATTTTAGCTCCTATAATTTTCAAAAATAATATAGGAGGGTGAGATTTTTGTGGAATATTTTTATTATGGAGAAAAAAATATATAGAATATATTCAAGATTTTTTGGAGATAAAGAAAATATTTTTTCCTCTCCTAGTTCCACTAGGAAAATCGGCCATCACCATCGATATATAGGGGATGATTATTTCATCTACAGCTTACGTATTCCATGAGTTGGAAAAATCGAGAGTAATAAATATTTTCTTCCTCCCTTATATTATTAAATTATTTGTGAGCGCTTCCCAACGGTAAACGAATAAGGCGAAGATGAAATACTTGAGAAGGCTTTAACGTTTGATAGGATCGTTACGCTTGTCCCGTTTATATCGGTTGGACGTCGCTTCAAGAGGTACGTATTCACGTACAAATTTTAGTTTTTCCGCCGTAGAATTTTATGTGATAATATTCATATGCATGATCTTTTGTTGTTGGATTAATTATTATTTTAATTAATTTAGGATTAATTCATGCTAGTAATAATTGGATTTAAATTCATATTTAAATATCATCCCGAATAGATCCGAACACCCCGATTTTTCCAACAATAAGTAGGGGTATTCACGATACAGACCAAAACAAATATTTAGAAATAATTGTATCTATACCAAAATTCAGATAATTAAGAATTTGAATGTTTGTATTCGTACCAAAATTTCAGTACAAGTTAATACGTATATTTTATATTTTTGTACAATTTAATATTTTTAATGGAGCGAATCAGAATGGTTTGGAACAGAGATACAATTTTTTTTTTTTTATAATTTTAGAAAAGCCTGTAGAAAAACAAAAAATAAAAGACAATATTTGAATGGTATCAATGGTGTATACAAAATAGAGTTAATGAAATACTTAATAGCTTGAGATAATATAATAATGCTAAAAATATAAATAAAATATTTTAATAATTATTCATACTCAATATTAGATTAATCTATGTAACTCTAATTATTATTAATTAATATAATACTACCTCCGTTTTGGAGGAGCTTGCCCAGTTACTGTTTTCGCGTGTTTTAGCGAGCGATTTTTTTATTAGTATTTAAAATGATAAAATCATTTTAAAGTTACTTTATAATATAGGAGATATAAATCTATTATACCCTACTTTAAAAGTCACTTTATTATTTCAAATATTAATAAACAACTAGCTCGCTAAAACACGAAAATAAAAGTAGTGTGCAAGTTCCTCCATGATGGAGGGAGTATAATTTATTGAATATTAAATAAAATAATAATTTAATCTTAATATAAGTGACGTGATAGGGAAAAAAAATTAATTAGTGCAAAAAATAATGAAATGAGAAATTAAAAGTAAAAAGTAGATTGCCATAAAGGGAATATAAAGTTGATAGTGAGACAAACCAAAATTGAAAACATTAGAAGTATATCGTGGGATGAATAAAGTATTTAATTCAGTGCAATTAATAAAATTATATTTTTTTTTCTTTATTCTAATCTATAAATATATAATACAAACAATATTGTCAATTTTAGATTTAGGCGGGAAACCTTTTCGGCCCTTGATCGGTTTTTTTTGTTTCGATCTCGATCGTACGTTCTTAATTGTACATTAGTATGGTATGTTTGATATTTTTATTTAAATGTCATTCCTAATTTTCAGCGACCGTTTCAATGTGGTTATCCACTATTTATAGTCGTCTTTGTTCTTTGATTCCAACCGGGCTTTTGCATTTCTCCCTCATTTGTTAGTATTTTGGAAGTTAATTCTTAGATTGATTAATAGCTATGCGTTTTTTTTCCGCAGATTGTGGGACGATTTTTGGCCTCTTTGAAGAACCTTTTGTCGTCCGTTTTGTGCAGTACATACATCGTGTCACTTACCGGTGGTCGTACCTAATGCCTTTGTACTAATCGCTTGCAACCGTTAGACATATATATTTTTTTTTCTTGGATTTGTAATGTTTTTTTTATCGTGGGTGTGGGTTAGACATTTTTTCCTTACAGGTTGTATATGTAGAGATTTATTTCCAGGTTATATGTGTAGAGAGTAGGTATCAATGAATACAATGAAATTTTGGTATAGTTATTGATGATGGGTGAATTTTTGTGAATTGTGATACAACGAATATTTTGACAAAAATAAAAAAGTTTGCATACAAATCCTGACATGAGAAATAAAAATTGTTTACAGTGAAGAATGTTTAATGAAATATATTGGTGTGCTTGAGATTAAACAATTTCTATACTCAAATGGTTGGTACTTAGCTTAGCCACGTCACAGAAGTCGGCGGCGGTGCTGAGGGCTTTGCAAAACTATTATGAAGCTTATAATTCGAACGTTCATCGTGGGATTCATTATTTGAGGTAATTTTAGAAGGAAGGAAGAAATTTTGTTTAGGTTGTTCTTTTAGTTAATTCTTGTGTTGCTTTTGTAGCGCTGAGGGCAACGGATGAATATGAATTAGCGTGGCAAAGGGTTGCTGATATTATTAATGCGTTGGAGAGTAGAGAAATTGTGTTTACAAGAAATGCTATTGAGGCAATTAACTTAGTTGCTTTTATATAGATATATATATATATATATATATATATATATATTTGTGAATACAGGTAGGTATCTTTAATTTTAATTTATATATTTTTTCTTTAGTTTCGTACATTAGCCAATCCACTGGCAATTTATTATCATCCATAATATTGATGCCACTAAGTACCTGCACAAACAAATTAGATTGTGGAAATATATAAACAACACTTCTAACTGAATTAAGCACACACAAAGATGTGAAGGAGCCCATTAGTTGACATAAAATATGAATTTAGCATTTTATGCGGGATGACAGCCTAGGGATCATTGTTTTCATTAAACATTTTTTGTGTATGCATTTTGAATCTTTGATGGGCACATACCATTTATTTGATATTTTGGTAGTAAGTAGTCTAATTATTCCCGGTCTAATTAATTATTGTCACTTAAATTATTTCTGATCATGTTAGTTTGAATTTCACACGTTTTATTAATATTAATTAAACATATTTAAATCAATTAAACTTAGATGTTAATTGAAGTTGGATTGGTAATTCTTTTGGTCAATCTTTTGCTAGGTTAGTTCTTTTTTTTTCTTTTAATATGTATGGGGCGAATTTCTTGGGTATCCTTAACCATATATGAATTATTTTCCTTTTTTCCACTCAGTTAATAGGCCTTTTATTTTATTTATTTTGCTAGGTCAACTATTTCTAAATATATATGGGCAGATATCTTGGGTATCCTTAACAAAGTATGAATTAATTTTCCTTCTTTCCGCTAGGTTAATAGCTAGGCTCTTTTTCAATTTTTTTGCTAGGTCAACTATTTTAAATATATATGGGCGGATTTCTTGGGTTTCCTAAACAAAATATAGATTATTTTTCCTTATTGCCCTCGGTTAATAGGCCATTTTTTCGGTGCATTTGATTCGGCTGTTTTGAGTAATGGTTTATTCAGTAATTAATTTGAAACTTAGAGTCTTAGATTAAGATAAAGTGTTAAAATAAAAATTATAATACAAGTGACACTATAAGAAAATTTGCAATTTTGGTTTTAAAAAAATAAGTCTAAAATACTTTTGATACCTATGCGCAAAAGGACTAGACATATTACAATATAATGATTATTGTCTTAATATAAATTTACTATATATAATAATTAAGATCTTCATTTAATAATTATAATTTGTAATTTCCTTATATCACTAATTAGGTATTCAAAGTTAAATTTCAATTCAATATTATGAGTCAGTTAATTTTTATTAGAAAATTTTATGCCTAAATTGTGGTCTTTAATTAATTATAATTATAATTGTATCCATTAGTTACTATTGACTTGAAGCGAACTACACTAACTTCTACTAGTCGCTCACCCGCAAGCGGACGGGTTCACTGTAGTAAGAGTAAGTATAATGACCAAGTATTATCGAACCCACGAGATGGAGTGTATGCGAATAGATCCCTGAAGATCTATGCGTCGTAGTTAATATGAGTGTGTTGTTTTTGGATTTTTGGAAAGATTAATTAAAAGACTAAAATAAACTAAGTAAACTAAAATACTAAAGAAATCAAATTAACTAAGGGTTGTGTTCTACTGAGAGATGGTGATGCTTAAGATAGGAATCCATACGTATACTAACGGAGCAGGTACATAATCAAAATAACTGTGACACACAAGAATTAACCTAAGTAAAAGAATGCAAGGTGAAAGCTCAAGATTCTAAACCCTAATTAATGAGACAAGTTAATAGATTGTGCTTAATTAATGAGACCCTAATTTAACTAAGGTGAAACAAGTTAATAGATTGTGCTTAATTAATGAGACCCTAATTTAACTAAGGTGATGCGGTCGTCCTCCTTCGCTAAACCGGTAGATGAATTAACCTCTCCTAAACCCTCTCGTTAAGACTACTAATTGTTATTGAGTGATGCGGTCGTCCTCTCTCTAACACTTTCGTACGAAATTCAAAGGTAGAGTCAAGATTAATTATAAGAATTCATTAATTAAGAGAATTAAAACTAACGTCACGCATTACCCTAATTACATACCCACAACCTACTTCTACGAGTTCATCCTACCTTAAGCATGCAAGGGTTTAGCTAGACATGGCTATAACGATAACGAAAATAATAAAAGAAACAACGAACATAAACATGATGAATTGAAGAAAGAAACTATAAAACATAAACTAGGGTTTAAAAGAAAATAAATCTTAGAACTGAAATTTAATTAACTCAAACGAAGTTTCAAAGTGTTTAAAGAAATCAAACTAACGAAAAGAAACTAATAAACGAAAAGAAACTAAGAATTCGTACGAAAAACCTCAACAAAACGTAAACGTAAACTTGCTTCTCTCATTCCTCTCCAAAAACTAAGTCTAAAAGTTATTTCTAAAGTTCGGGGATCTTCAAAACGTGTTTGGAAGAGGTATATATAGGCAACGGGTCGAAATGGGATCTCATGGGCCAAAATTCCGTCGAGCTCGAGTAGAGGTCGAGTAAAAGTACTCGAGCAATGCAAGCTCGAGTGTCAAATTTGTACAGAACGTGAAAAGTACTCGAGCCCCTTAGCTCGAGTAGTGCTACTCGACCAAGGCTGGCTCGAGTAGTCTACTCGAGTGCCCGCGTACTTGCTACTCGACCGGCTTCTGCTCGAGTAGTCTACTCGAGCGCCTGAGTATTGGCTACTCGACCAAAGCTGGCTCGAGTAGTCTACTCGAGTGCTTGAGTAGTGCTTACTCGAGCACCTTCATCTTGAGTACTTCAATGACACTTTTGCTCGCTCGAACTAATACTTCTCGTATTTCTTCCATATCTTCTCATCCGGGTATCCGTTTGAGTCGATTCGAAGTCCTACGAACTCCTCTTTTTGCCCTCTATCCATCTACAAGCATCAAAGACACACATTTGTTAGTTTGTGAAAATAATACTCAGATGACTCTAAATACTTATATGAATTCATCAAAACAAGGGCATTTCGAGCGACGAATCATGACAATTTCACGCCTAGTCAACTATCAATTATTGTATAACAATATCACAACATTAAATGATATGTGTATGCTGAAGTGTATACAGAAGTGCATAATATGTCTTTGAATTTTGAGTTCAATTTCAAAATGGCTTTGAAAAGTCAAAATTGATTTGAAATTTGACTCAAAATTTAAATGCATATTATGCACTTAAGTGCACACAAAAATTTAAGTAGTAATTATGGTAATTTGATTAACGATAAGAATTTAATTATCCCAATGTCAACTGTACATTATAAACTCTCAATTAGGATTTAATTATTCAATTTTAACCATTATTTTTTTCTTGATGAATTTTGTATCATTGGATGAGTGGTTAAATTATAGGATCAATTATAGCTAAATTTTCATTTAATTGGATGCATTTTCATTTTCAATATTTATAGGATGAATTGAATGGATCTTCATCTTAATATTGAGACCTATGAGTTATCTTATACAATATGGAACTTCATTTACCTAATAAGTTTCACCTGTTAATGTGTATTAGAAGAGAATCTCACAAATCTCACTACATGATTACTTCATCACTTTTCATTTTGCACATTTAAGTATTTATTTCCTATAGTTATGCAATTATTTTTTAAAAGTTAAATAGTTGCGTAATTTTTGCTTAAATTCATGTTCGAAGTGAGTTAATTAATTTTAATATTTATAATTTATTGGATTCAAGCTTTTGTGTTTAACAGTGTTTTTTTTCATTTATAACACATCACATTATATTAAAAAGAAATATGATAATTAATGGGTTAGGTGAATGTTACTGATAATACATGTTTCCAACTTTCCATTATATATGACCACGTCTAAAATAAATGCAACGTCCCTAATCCTACTAAATTTAACATAACTAATGAAGATTTATTTAGATTTGATATTACATATTGTTGTCATTTTTTTTTATGTAGCGTGTATTTACAAACCTAATTCAAATGAGAAAATCACTTTTATTTTAAAAATAATTAATTATGTAATGTTTGCAATTTCTTTTTAAGTACATAAAATCAATTTGACAAAGTATAGAGTGAAAATGGTTTATACATGAACCATTGGACAATATTAATTATTGTCACTAACATATATTAGTTGTTTTTATTAAGGGTATTAGTTGTTTTCACTGAAGAGTATTAGTTGTTTTTATACTCTGCAGTGAACCAACTAATAATAATATTTAGTGAAAACAACTAATATCCTTCAATGGTTCATGTATGAAAATTTCACTCTATACATACTAAATCAATTTTGGCAAAGCAGGTTTCCTCTGCTTTTCTATTTTCTAAAATTCATTCCAACATAATTATTCTCACCAATAATTACCCCGCTATTAATAAAATTATTTTTTTATGCAAACACATTACTTTCTCAATTTAATTTAAAATTATTATATTTTCAATCACACGACACTTTTGACTTTAGTTCAAAAATTAATTAATATCACTTTTTTTTTGAAGTGGTTAGAGTTTCAAAACACACATTTAAGTATATCCACTGAATGAAATTTTTTTCATATCTAAATATGTCAATATCATTTCGTCAAAAAAAATTATAGTATCAAATTTTCAATTTTTTTATTTGTAATCAATGCTCACGATTTAATTTTTAAATTAACTAATATAACTAATAGTCTTCTAAGCTGATACTTTTAGTTCAGTTCATTGATACCTATAATGTAATTTACTAATACCCTTCAAACACATTTCACCGTGAATATTATTCACATAATACCTTCTCATTTTTTTTACCGAAACTGTAAATTTATTCTATTTTATTCTTTTTTAGTGCAGCGTGGTGTTTATGATTCAATAATGAGATCACTCACGTCAAAAGTCAGTGGTGTTTTTTTTTTTTATTGTATGGTTATGGTAGTACCAATTTTTCTTTCTTTCACAGAAGACTCTATATGCATGTTTACAATCTCAAGGTAAGATATTATTGATGTAGGAAAAATTGTTTTTTAGGACAGTTACTTTGGGGGGGTAGCATTTTCAGGACCGTATCTTTATGGACTGACAATTTCAGGCCCGTAACTTTAAAAAGTGGCAATTTAAGGACAAATTGACCCATATTACACAATTTCAGGCTGAAATTGTCCACATGGATATTTTTCTTATTTTATAATATTTTCTGATAATCCACATTAGTAAATAAAAAAAACTGAATAAAAAAAGAAAGATTGAATTTTTGCTAATGTGGATTATCAGAAAATATTATTAAATAAGCAAAATATCTATGTGGACAATTTCATCCCGAAATTGTGTAATATGGGTCAATTTGTCCTTAAATTGTCGCTTTTTAAAGTTACGGGCCTAAAATTGCCAGCCCGTAAAGATACATTCGTGAAAATACTACCCCCCTAAGTTACAGTCCTAAAAAAATAATTTTTCCTAATGATGTAGCATCAAGTGGTATAACTTCTCTTCTCCGCCACCATTAGTTCATCTGAGTTATGGAATGTGTGCACTGTTTTGAAGTTGACAAAAAATACGAAGTCGTTGAATATAAATTATGATCAAGGGTTGAATGAAATAATTTTGAATTTAATACTACAAAAATGTAGTATTTCAAGAAAATTATATAAATATTTAGAGTTTTGAAATAACATTTTTTTCTTTTATTAGGCATTTCATGTTTTTTTAGATAAATAAATGTTATGATTAATCATATGGATTTCATTTACTGTTTTAATTTGTGTATACTATAAAATAGTGATTTGTGTGCAGGTTTAGTAATTGGTATAACTATTATATTATATTTGTATTAACTCTATGTATATGTAATTAATTTTAACTTTTTTAAATATGTGTTAAATAATTAAATTAATATATAATGACATAAAATATTGTACATGAAATGTGTTAAATCAATTACAGAAAATTTATCATTAATTATTCAAAAATTGAATATTGTTTTTGTGATGAAAATTATTTAAGTGTTTGTATATTGTTTTGTTATACAAAAAATGTGAAACATTTTGAATAAGTATATATTTGAAAGTGATACAACAACTTTATTTGTAATTATCTTCTGATTTGTATCATTGATGTTAAATGTTCTGATGCCTCTGGTAGTTATCCAATAGTATATTGTAAATAATTTTAAACTATACAAATTATATTTAACGATTAAGACGAGTTGGTGATAAGAATTATAAAATAATTTATCATTCCTTATAAATATATATTTTATAATAAAATGGATACTTTTCATGTTACACCTACATATGTTTAAAAAAATAGTATTAAAAATATTATGCTAAATCATTGTAATAAAGTATAAAACATAAAAAAAATGATTACATTAAAAATATATTTATGAAAATGACTTCCGTGCAAAGCATGTGCAGGAACAATTGTTGTGCTTCCGTGAAATACAATAACACTGAATTTAATTTCTTACTGAAATTTATATTTATATTTTTTTATGCATATCTATTTTTTTATATTTATATCTATTTAATTTAATTTCTTACTGAAATTTATATTTATATTTTTTATGCATATCTATTTATATCCGTGAAATTAATTTTTTATGCATATCTATTTTTTTTAATTTCTTACTGAAATTGTAAATGTCATTATTTTATTTTTTATTTTTTTGTTACATAACATTGTAAGGTGAAAACTTTTTGGAGAATAATCGAGTTTTCTTATATTGAAGTATGTCATCATTGATTATTTATTTATTTATTTATTATGAATTCAAATTTATTGGTAATACGGGTCGTCATATGCTGCGTCTCACTAAACTTGGTATAAATTTGTTAGGAATGTTGGATTGTATCAATTAAAATGATATAATTATTTTAAAGAATTATAATAGTATTGATGTTGGAAGAATATATATATATATATATATATATATATATATATATATATATATATATTTATTTTTATGTTGGAGGAAGAGTGATTTCTCAATCACTGCGTTGCAATTTCTCCACACACCGTGAATAGCCAAACCCTTGCACAGATCACCATCGAACAATACATCCAACCTTGGGCATTTATACTTAACTTGAAATTGCACGAGAATGAATATCCGAGTCACGTCTGGAGGTGTCTGGAGGTAAAATTGGGTCACGACTGAAACTGAGTGGAGGTGAAATGTTAAACAGTTCATATTATTCATCTAATTCATAGCCTAATTGTGCAGAGATGAAAATCCAAGCCACGCCTTGAGTTCATAAAGGCTCATGTTACAAATATTTGATGTTATGTTATTGAGGCATAAATTTGTTCATACATTGTAATGACGGTAATCTTTACAAAAGAGTTGTTATAATTGGTTTGATTTGATTACCTTTTTTAATTATTTATAGGGTGTCATCTCACTCTTTTAACCCATAAAATTAATTTTTACAAATATTTAATAAGTCATAAATTACTATGTGTTTGATTTTGGTATTTTTTTTCTTTTTAAAGGAAAATGTATTATTTAAAAAAATGTTATATTGTAGATTATTGTTTAAAGTATTTTAACTATAACTTAAAATTGAGTGAGAATGTCTCGTGAAACTATATAATATAAATTTAAATATGCCTATGTTGAAATATTAGTGTGATAAGTCCAATTTATATCCTATCTCAGGAGTAAATTTTATATGAAAATGATTAATAATAAACTTATAATGAAATGGTTTTAAAGTATTGATTATTGAATATTATAAAAAGAATCTAAAAAATTTAATGAGAAGTATCGTTAATTTGAGTTCAAGAAAAATTTTAGTTATACTTTTTAATTTTATTTTTAGATTTTTAGTTTTATAATTAAAATATGGTAATTATTATAGTTTAAACAATGTAACGAATTCCGGTCGTGCGAAGCACGGGATTTAAGATCACTAGTTTAAATAAAAAAGCAATACAATACTCAAAATTTAGTAAGTGCAATATACACAAATAGGTGGAATAAAATAAATTTTACATCAAAATTTTATTTTTTGACTTCCCACATGGGGTCATATGCAAGCCAGATTTTTTTTTTTACAAGATATGCAAGCCAGATTTGGTAGGAGTTGATTAATCTCATTTTATAAACTTGTGGGACAAAATATGCAAGTACGAAAAATAGGTTAAGTGGTTAAACACTTCTTAATTAGCTGTAAAATCTACGGGACTAAAGTTGTAACTATACTTTTACCAGGAAACTTAACAGTGGGACCAGAAATGCACGTAAAAAACCTTATGGGACCAACTCTAAATTGGGTGCCATTAATTTCAAAGTTGATTTCCTGTGGGACTAAAAAGTAAAAAAAAAAAAAAAAAAATTCTACTAAAATACAATTGTCACTTGCGCTTGTAAATCAAATCGTAAAAATTGAACTTTAGTGTAAACCACAGATTAAGAATGAAACAGAGTATCTAAGGGGCTGTTTGGTTTAAATGACCGGATTAATTAAATGAGATTAGATTATAGGGATTGAATTAAATAGGATTATTTGAGGAGGAATGCGTGTTTGGATTGTAGGATTGTTTTTTTTTTTTTTTATATATTAATATTTAAAATTAGTTTTGTGTTTAAAGTTCAATATACCATTTTTACCCCCAACTAATTCAACCAATTATATAATGTGAGGACAAAGTAGTAATTTAGTAATATGGGATTATGTAGTCCCACCATCACTAAGGGATTATTTAGTCACTTATTTGATGGATTATGTAGGTTTATGGACTCGGACCCTCATTTAGTCCTGGGCCCTAAACCTGTAATCCAAACACAATATTACATGAGATTGAGTGGGACTAAAACTTTAATCCACTCAATCCAACGAACCAAACGACCCCTAATTGTATTATTAATGTAATTTGTAAATTGTTTTATAAAAAATCGAAGTGTTACTGACAAACAAAAAAATAGTTATTAATAATATAATTAATTCAATACTTTCATTTAATTTTTTTATTTCTAATATTAAGTAAAAATCTCATATAGAAACTTGTTGGAATATATATATTGTGAAATTTGTTTATACATAAACTATTTTATAATATTTTTAAAATAAAAAAATTCATATCCTTTAGTGAAACAACTCATACGCTTTAGCAAGAATTACTTGTACCCTCCAAAATAAATATATTTTAGTAAAAATAACTAATACTTTTTAATAAAACAAATCAAACTCTTTAATAAAAATAATCAGTATCATCCAAAATCATTACCCTCAATGAAACAACACATATCCTTAAACCAACTTCATTCTATGCTTTCGAACAACACATATCCTTAAACCAACTTCATTCTATGCTTTCGAACTTGTTACTTACCTACCCTTAAACATGTTTAGGAACCCGTAATATATATACCTAGAGGGACACTTTTATTAAATATTTTACATGTAATATTAAGTATATTTATGACATTGTGCGAATCAAATATGCCTTATTATTTACTCACTTATTAAATTTATTTAAACGGACAAAATATTGTCTTATAAAGTGAAGTGAAGTGAAGTGAAGTGAAGTGAAGTGATTGGCCGTGTATTAAGTATTAACCCAACAAAATTTTCAATTAATTAATGAGCATGGGCGTGCGCAGAGTTTAACGCGTGGCCGGCTTTTGATCGGGTAGAATAACGAGTATATTCCATTATTCTGGTACATGTGCTTTTCATACAAAACCATCCGAAAGGACAGAACTGCCCTCTCTCATGTGCATAAACTTTGCAACTAAAAATTGAAAAACTAAAGTAAACAAAATTGTATTCATTACTATTCTAATTTTCATTATTATTAATTTGACATAATTGTAAATAAGTTAAACTTTTGAATTTTGGCAATAAAAATCATCACTTTCATATATTTTTTGCAATTTAAACTTCGAGCAGTTTGTTTTTAAAAAAAATAAAAAAATTCGAGTAGTTAGTCCATTGCCCGAAAGTTGATGTGTACAAATCACTACAAAAAAACTCGCGTTTTTGCGACCGAATTTTGCGACCACCTTTAAATCGGTCTCTAAATAATGTATTAGCGACCGAAGAATACCACTGATCTCAAATTAAAAAAATTTGCGACCGATATAATAATCGATCTCTAAATATAACGTCGGTCGCTAAACTCAAAGGCTGGTCAAAATTGACCAACACTTTTTACCGCCTGATCAGCGACCGTCTTTTGGCGATCGCAAGCTGGTCAGTTGACCCGTTCTTGGAAACGGGCAATGGTCATTAATGCGGGGTTAATTAGCGACATCCGTAGCCGGTCACTAATAACAAATTTGGTCAATCGGGACCGTTGGTATCTGCGATTAGCGACTGTCCACCGCCGCCGCTGATCGCCGCTGTTGCCGCCGCCGCCTGTCGAGCAATCCGTTCCGGTCAACTTACTTGTTGCTTCCTCATCTACACAATAACAGTAAGTTTTTCAAACTTTAACCGTTTATTATGTTTGTATATCATTTTTTAAAATATATAGGATTTATATACATGAAGTTAAATATATATGTTTGTATGAATCATGAATGTTTGTTTATAGGATTTATATATATGTACGTATATGTATTTAGTTGATTGATATGTGTATGTATGAATTTAGTTGATTTATATCCGTAGTTATGAATTTAGTTGATTTATATACGTAGTTATGAATTTAGTTTATTGATATACGTAGGTATGAATTTAGTTGATTGATATGTATATGTATGAATTTAGTTGATTTATATACTTAGTTATGAATTTAATTGATTTATATACGTAGTTATGAATTTAGTTGATTGATATACGTAGGTATGAATTTTGTTGTTTTATATACATAGTTAAGAATTTAATTGATTCATATACGTAGTTATGAATTTAGTTGATTTATATATGTAGTTATGAATTTAGTTGATTGATATAAGTAGGTATGAATTTAGTTGATTGATATGTGTAGGTATGGATTTAGTTGATTGGTATACGTAGGTATGAATTTAGTGTTGGAAATTGGTTATATATTAACTAATTTTTTGAGGAATGAAGATGCTAGTTTTTGGGAAAACAAAAATAACGAGGTTGTTCTACTCTCGGAGTAGATGAACGTGGTATATTTAATATATCAAAACCAATTTCCGGTGAGTGAGAAATTAATTTGGGAAGTTGGATAATTATTCATGTGTTTTACATCCCATGGGAATGGAAAGCTTGAGTTCCATCCCACATTGGAAACCTACAAGAAAGAGAATATTCGATGGAATATTTTGTTCTTGCTTCCCAAGAAAGAAATCGAATATTATGTTATTGCTTCCCAAGAAAGAGAATATTCGATGGAATATTCTATTCTTGCTTCACAAGAAAGAAATCGAATATTCTATTCTTGCTTCCCAAGAAAGAAATCGAATATTCTGTTCTTGCTTCCCAAGAAAGAGATCGTCCTCATCTGCAGTGCAGATTTCCACCTATATATACCCTTTCATATTCAGACTTTCGTACTCACCTTTTCAGCCTACGAATCTTAGAGTTTAGAAAGCCTTTTGCATATATTTTTATTTCGTTCGGTTCGAAATTCCGATTTCGTTCGCCGAGAGTTTATACACGGTGGTGCTGCCAGTATAAACTGTTAAAACCGTTTTACCTTTGAAGACTCATACGCACGATACCGTAAGCACTATATGGGGCGTATTCAATCTTACAGGAAAAGAATTTTTCTTGACTCGATTTATTCATACGAATTCGTTTCGTATTTACTTTGTTCGTGCAGTGTTCGCGACACACCCCTATACATAAAACAACAATCGCAAGACTGAATATTTTCTGTTTCGAATCACTGCCATGTCGAACCACAATTCCGACAACGAGATGGATATGAGTTCACCTCAAGCTACTCCTACCAAAGATGCAGGTAATACATCTAACTCTCCTGTTGTACCTACGGGTAAGTCTGATCCCTCTTCTGCTTTTCAATTTGGAAACTTTGGAAGCATTCTTAATGAGTGGTTCAAAGTCAATCCCTTCGTGGGAAATTCCAATCCCTTCGTGGAAAACTCTGGCACTAATCCCTGTGTGGGAAACTCAAGTGCTAATCCTTTCGGGGGAAACTTCGGCGGCAATCCTTCCGTAGGAAATATCGGGGCCAGTCCCTTCTTGGCAACCAACCAGGCCTCCCTCCCGGGGACTGTTAGGCCAGTTGTGGTGAAAGGAGAGAAACCCGAAAATTTTTCGGGTAATGACTTCAAGAGGTGGCAAAAGAAGATACACTTCTACTTGACCACCATCTCCTTGGTGAAATATGTCAAGGAGGATTTCCCGAACGTACCCGCAGAAGATGTTGATCGGGAAACAAGGATCGCCTACGATACTTGGATCCATGATGATTATCTGTGTAGGAATTACATCCTGAATGGGCTGTCTGATGCCCTCAATGATGTATATGATGAATACCCAACTTCCAAGGCCTTGTGGGAGTCTTTGGAGAAGAAGTACAAAATCGAAGATGTGGGAACTAGCAAGTTCGTCGTCTCCACTTTGTACGAGTTCAAAATAGAGGACAACAAATCTGTTGTTGAACAAGTTTAAAAGCTGCAAGTGATCTTCCACAACATTGCAGTACAAGGGATGGAGCTGCCTGAAGCTTTTCAGGTTGCCACTGTGATTGACAAACTGCCTTCATCTTGGAAGGAGTTTAAGTCCTACCTCAAGCACAAGCGAAAGCAAGTGACCATGGAGGATCTTGTTACCCGACTCCGGATCAAGGAAGATAACAAGAAAAGAGAGAAGAAGGGCTCGATTGCTTCTATCGAGGCAAAGGCGAACCTGATGGAGAAAAGTGAACCATCTAAGAAGAGGAAGCGTCAAGACGATAAAGGCAAAGGCAGGGCTGTTGCTGCTGCTCCTGCCCCGAAGAAATTCAGTGGGAAGTGCTACAACTGTGGCAAACCTAATCATCGGGCCGCTGATTGTCGTCAGCCCAAGAAGAAAGATAAGGGAAAGAAGAACTCCGTGAACGTTGCAGAACGAGAGCTCACAGAGATGGATATGTCTGCTGTAGTGACCGAGGTCAACATGGTGGACAACAAGAAAGAATGGTTCGTGGACACAGGTGTCACTTGCCACGTTTGCTCGGAGAAATCTGCCTTCTCCACCTATTCTCCTGCTGCGGGGAGAAAGCTCTACATGGGGAACCAAACCTCGTCTGAAGTGGCTGGTGTAGGAATGGTGGTAATCAAGTTGACTTCAAGAAAGGAGCTCAAGCTGAAGGACGTGATGCATGTCCCGGACATCCGGAAGAATCTGATTTCGGGGTCTCTTTTAGTTAGTAGTCAGTTTAAGCTAGTATTTGAGTCAAATGGCGTTGTACTTAGAAAGTTTGGCATCTTCCTAGGAAAAGGTTACCTCGAGAAGGGCCTTTTTAAGATGTCTGTCATGACTGTAAGCCGTGATGGCAAAAACACTATTATCAATGAGAATGCTTCTACTTCTGCTTATATCGTTGAATGTTCCTCTTTATATCATTTTAGATTAGGACATGTTAATCTAAAATCTATAAAACATTTAGTAAATTTAGATTTACTTAAAATTGAGAATGTTGACACATCCAAAAGATGTGAAATTTGTGTAGAAGCAAAGATGACTAAATTACCATTTAAGTCAGTTGAAAGGAACACTACTCCTCTAGAATTAATTCACACTGATGTATGTGATTTAAAGTTTGTGCAAACTAGAGGTGGAAAAAAGTACTTTATTACTTTTATTGATGATAGCACAAGATTCTGCTACGTTTACTTGCTACGAAGTAAAGATGAAGCTATTGAAGCTTTTAAAAATTATAAAAGTGAAGTAGAGAATCAAATGAACACTACAATTAAAGCAATTCGTAGTGATAGAGGTGGAGAGTATGTGGCCCCGTTTGAACAATTATGTGCCGAATCTGGTATCATACATCAAACGACAGCTCCTTACTCACCTCAATCGAATGGTATTGCGGAGAGGAAAAACCGAACCTTGAAAGAGATGATGAACGCAATGTTAAGCAGCTCGGGTTTACCTCAGAACATGTGGGGGGAAGCTATTCTGTCAGCTAACCACATTTTAAATAAAATTCCACTTAAGACTCAAGAAAAGATACCTTATGAGTTGTGGAAAAATCGCAAACCATCTTACAAATACCTCAAAGTGTGGGGGTGTTTGGCTAAAATTGAAGTGCCACTTCCTAAACAAGTGAAAATCGGACCTAAGACGGTCGATGGGATCTTTATAGGATACACCTTCAATAGTAGTGCCTATCGGTTTTTGATTCACAAATTAGAAATACCCGATATGATAGTAGGTACTACAATAGAATCAAGGAATGTTGTGTTCTTTGAAAATGTGTTCCCGTGTAGGGACAAAGATGAAGTGAATTCAAATAAACGAACTCAAGAAGAATCAAGTGAAGCTGCAGGTCCTTCCACTCAGCAGAGTAAAGAACCAAGACGCAGTAAACGAGCTAGAATTGATAAGACCTATGGTCCAGACTTCATCACGTATGTGTTAGAAGAAGAACCTATGACTATCAAAGAAGCTCTTTCCAGACCAGATGCATCACTGTGGAAAGAAGCAATAAACAGTGAATATGATTCAATTCTGCAAAATCATACATGAGAGTTGGTTGATCTCCCTAAAGGTTGCAAGACCTTAGGATGTAAGTGGATCCTTAAAAGAAAGTACAAAGCAGACGGATCAATTGACAAGTATAAGCCCGTTTGGTTGCAAAGGGTTTTAAACAAAGAGAAGGACATGATTTTTTTGACACCTACTCTCCAGTTACAAGGATTACATCCATTCGTGTACTTATCGCGATTGCTGCTTTGCATAATCTCGAAATACATCAAATGGATGTAAAGACTGCTTTTCTTAATGGAGAGATGGATACTGAGATATACATGGATCAACCAGAGGGTTATGTTGTACCCGGGAGCGAGAAAAAGTTTTGTAAACTCGTTCGGTCGTTGTATGGACTTAAACAAGCTCATGTACAATGGCATTTGAAATTTGACAATATTATGTTGTCAAATGGATTTCGAATTAATGAATGTGACAAGTGCGTGTATGTGAAAGATACACCAAATGGATTTGTTATCGTATGCTTATATGTTGATGACATGTTAATCATAGGTAACAATTCAAATGTGATCGTTAATACGAAAAACATGTTAAAGAAAATTTTTGACATGAAAGATATGGGTTTAGCAGACGTGATTCTAGGAATCAAAATAGAAAGAACTTCAAATGGAATTTCTTTAACACAATCTCATTATGTTGAGAAAGTCTTGAAGAAATTTAATGCATTTGATGATCCACCTGCTAAAACTCCACTTGAACAAAATGTTCCTCTGAAGAAAAACAGAGGTGAACCTGTGAATCAGTTGGAATATGCAAGGATCATTGGAAGCGTGATGTACATTACTAATTGCACACGTCCTGATCTTGCATGCTCTTTGAACAAACTGAGCAGGTACACAAGCAATCCAAGTCACGAACATTGGAAAGCTCTGAAAAGAGTCTTGAGATACTTGAAGTATACTCTTGATTTTTGGCTACACTACACGCGACATCCAGCTGTACTTGAAGGGTACAATGACGCTAATTGGATATCCGATAGCAAAGACTCGTTCTCAACTAGTGGATATGTATTCACAATTGGAGGAGCAGCTGTATCGTGGAAATCCACAAAACAGACGTGTATTGCCCGTTCCACTATGGAATCTGAGTTTATCGCTTTGGATCAAGCTGGTGAAGAAGCTGAATGGCTTCATAACTTTTTAGAAGACATTCCTTGTTGGAACAAACTGTTACCATCTGTAATGGTACATTGTGACTGTCAAGCTGCTATTGGTATAGCTTTGAGCAGTATGTACAACGGGAAATCGAGACATATCCGTCGTCGACATAACTCCGTTAGACATTTGATTTCAACTGGTATTATAACAATTGATTATGTAAGATCAGTTGATAACATAGCAGATCCGCTCACGAAGAGCTTGAACCGAGATCAAATGAATAAACTGATAGAGGGAATGGGTCTAAAATCCACAAATAAAACTGAAGCAGTGGTAACCCAACCATGATGACTGGAGATCCCAAGAACTTGGTTCAAAAGGGAAAACTAAGTTGTGAATGTTAGTTGTACAACACTTGAAAATCATGACCATTCCTGACAGCACTGTGTCAAGTGTTAGTAGATCTGTGAGTTGTGGTAAAGGATAAGTCGTAGACTTTTAATGATTCCTACAAGTCCAAGTGGGACTGAGTATGACGAGATACTCAAAAGGAGATCACCTATATAAATGAGAAGTGAGGGCCGCTTCGACCAAACATTTATGAATACAAAGGGCGGCCAGGGCCAAAATGGATAAAAACGTGAGAACAAATCAAAATCGAGACTGACTTGTGTCTGCATTGTCTGTAAGGTATACACTAAGGAGGATTAGTTCAAGGCATCGTGTCGACTAAGCCACCGGTATACCCGATGGTGCCGGGCTACAGAAAGTTCAAAGCCATTGGCTACTTATTCGGAAGCAATGAGGTCTCAATCGAGCTGAACGAACACGCCTGACTCTGTATAGGTGCAATTCTCACTCATGTGGGCGATTGTTGGAAATTGATTATATATTAACTAATTTTTTGAGGAATGAAGATGCTAGTTCTTGGGAAAATAAAAATAACGAGGTTGTTCTACTCTCGGAGTAGATGAACGTGGTATATTTAATATCTCAAAACCAATTTCCGGTGAGTGAGAAATTAATTTGGAAAGTTGGATAATTATTCACGTGTTTTACATCCCATGGGAATGGAAAACTTGAGTTCCATCCCACATTGGAAACCTACAAGAAAGAGAATATTCGATGGAATATTTTGTTCTTGCTTCCCAAGAAAGAAATCGAATATTATGTTATTGCTTCCCAAGAAAGAGAATATTCGATGGAATATTCTGTTCTTGCTTCACAAGAAAGAAATCAAATATTCTGTTCTTGCTTCCCAAGAAAGAAATCGAATATTCTGGTCTTGCTTCCCAAGAAAGAGATCGTCCTCATCTGCAGTGCAGATTTCCACCTATATATACCCCTTCATATTCAGACTTTCGTACTCACCTTTTCAGCCTACGAATCTTAGAGTTTAGAAAACCTTTCGCATATATTTTTATTTCGTTCAGTTCGAAATTCCGATTTCGTTCGCCGAGAGTTTATACACTGTGGTGCTGCCGGTATAAACTGTTAAAACTATTTTACATTTGGAGACTCATACACACGATACTGTAAGCACTATACGGGGCGTATTCAGTCTTGCGGAAAAAGGATTTTCCTTGACTCGGTTTATTCATACGAATTCATTTTGTATTTACTTTGTTCGTGCAGTGTTCGAGACACACCCCTATACATAAAACACCATTTAGTTGATATGTGTAGGTATGAATTTAGTTGATTGATATACGTATGTATGAATTTAGTTGAATGTGTATAAATGTTGTATTTATAATTATTATAGATGAGCTCTCAAGATAACCCTAATCAGAGTGGGGGACAGGATCGGGGGAGGGGTAAGAGGAGGTCGGGGTCGTTGAGACCGGAGATCCCGGAGGTTAGACGGGCCACGAAGATGACACCATCCTCCTCACAGCAGTCCAGTGCTGCTGGCTCTACTTCTGTTGCTGGATCTCCAGCTTCACAACAACATCCCGTGTTGGATAACCGTCTCACTATTGTCCCTAGAGACAATATGTAAGTATTCTTAGATAACGAATTAAATAATTTTAATTATATTCATTAATATTAATTATCAATATTAACTTGAATTTTTTTTTATGTCACAGTATGCTTCTAGGCCATGAGACTAGCTCTGTGTTTCAGAGGCCATTAAGAAGCTCTCGTTCTAGGTTGGTGCCTCCTCGTGGTCCATGATGTTCGAGAGAAAGAGGAGGGACTACTTCGAGGAGTTCAAGGTATATTTATTATGATTTTAATTTTTAATATTTTATTTTGAATTTATTTGTTAATATTTTATTTTTAATTTAATTACAGAAGTTGTGTGTTTGGACTCTGCCCATGATAGTATTATGTACGGCTTGTTCTGCGCGAAAGCACAGGTGCGGTACAAAAATATTATCTACGGACTGAAGAAGCAGTTTGATAATGGGGTGCAGCTGGAGCTGACCGAGGGCCAGACGGACGTTCCGTTTGGGACGCTTTGGTTGCTCACTGGAATAGTGAGGCATTCAAAGCCAAGTCCACGAAGTCCAGGGATAACTGGTTGAAGGACCCTACCGGGCAAGGTGTCGCCAGACATCGGGTTGGATCCCCGTCTATCTACGAGCACTCCCTCGCCTTTGTAAGTATTATAATTTTTATTTACATTTGAATATTAATAAATTTTTAAATATTTAACATTTAAATATCTATTGAATTTGGTTCGCAACAGGAGAGGGAGTGATTAGGCGTGAAATTGTTATGTTTTGGTGCCCAATTTACTCATGTTTTGAGTGTTTTCGATTAGTGCTTGGAGTCAAATGAGTATCATTTTTATAAAATTATAAATTTGTCTCTTTGATGCTCATAGGTGAATAGAGGATGAAAAACGGAGTTCGTAGGACTTTGAATCGACTCAAACGGATGCCCGGATGAGAAGATATTGAAGAAATACGATTGGTATTAGTGCGGACGAGGAAAAGTATCATTTGGAAGGATTAGAGATCACTCGAGCGCCTTACTCGAGCGCCACCGCTCGAGCGCCTTACTCGAGCGCGCAAACGTACAGAACAATTCTTGCGCTCGAGCAGCTCGAGCGCCACCGCTCGAGCGAATCGCTCGAGCGCCCAAAACATACAGAGTCATTTCAGCGCTCGAGCAGCTCGAGCGCGACCGCTCGAGCGAATGCATCATTCGAGCTACACTGCTCGAGCGGGACCGCTCGAGCGTTTTGCTCGAGCGCCCATATACTTTTGCCTCCGGATTCGTATTTTCGGCCCATTAACTCCCGTTTCGACCCGTGCCTATATATATCTCGTCCAAACACGTTTTGAAGGATCCCCAACTTTTAGAAATACTTTAGACTTAGTTTTTGAAGAGGAGAAGAACGAGCAAGCTTTATTTTACGTTTTGTTGAGGTTTTTCATACGAATTCTAGTTTCTTTTCAATTCTTAGTTTCTTTTCATTAGTTCGTTACTTTGAACACGTTTAAATTTCGTTTTTATCAATTCAATTTCAGTTCTTCGTATTTATTTTCTTTTAAAACCCTAGTTCATGTTTCTTATTTTCTTCGTTCAATTCATCATGTTTATGTTCGTTGTTTCTTTAATTGCTTTTAGTTTTGTTAAAACCATGTCCGGCTAAAACCCTTGCATGCTTAGGTTAGGATGAACTCGTAGAAGTAGGATGTGGGTACGTAATTAAGGTAATTGGTGACGTTAGTTTTAATTCTCTTAATTAATGAATTCATATAATTAATCTTAACTCTACCTTTGAATTTCGTACGAAAGTGTTAGAGAGAGGACGACCGCATCACTCAATAACAATTAGTAGTCTTAACGAGAGGGTTTAGGAAAGGTTAACTCATCTACCGGTTTAGCGAAGGAGGACGACCGCATCACCTTAGTTAAATTAGGGTCTCATTAATTAAGCGCTATCTATTAACTCGTTAGTGGATTAGTGAAGTCGATTGCTAGGATAAAGTATTAGGGTGAGAAATCTTGAGCTTTCATTCTACGATCTTTTACTTAGGTTAATTCTTGTTTGTCACGATTACTTTGATTATGTACCTGCTCCGTTAGTATACGTAGGGATTCCTATCCTAAGCATCACCATCTCATACTTGCATATACACCTTAGATACTTAGTTTAATTTTCCTTTTGCATTCATAGGATAATTTAGTTTAGTTTAATTTTCTCTTTTCAAAAAACCAAAAAAACATTTCACTCATATTAACTACGACGCGTAGATCTTCAGGGATCTATTCGCATATATATCATCCCTTGGGTTCGATAATACTTGGTCCCTATACTTGCCCATACTACAGTGAACCCGTTCTCTTGCGGGGTAGCTACTAGTAGAAGCTAGTGTAGTCGCTTCAAGTCAATGGCGCCGTTGCCGGGGATGGCGTTTTATGCCTTTTGAATAGGACTTGTAGATAGCTTAGTAGTTAGTAGTGGGTGATTTAATTTCTGTTTTTATTTTTATTCATTCGGCAGTTGCGTTTTGACCTTTCTGCTAGTGTGTCAGGTTTATGAAAACACGCTCACAAGGGAATACGAGCGAAGAGAGATTACCTGCAGATCCTGAGACAATAGCAAGAAGGAATCGAGCCTTCTTGAGAAGGATGAACACTGCCGACTTAGGGAAGGGACCAATGGACCTCAATAATGAGTTGGACGATGCTGCCAACGATTTCAATCAGGCAGTAGACCGGGTTGATGGCTCTGGAGGGAGTGGTGGTAAGATTCAAGACCAGTTCGTGGATAGTCAGAGCCAGAACCCGGGTGCACAAAATGTAAACAATCCAGCTCAGAACCTAGTCCCAAATCCTCTGAACAATCCTGCTTACCCACAAAACCCGAATAACCCTTTCCACAACCCAGCATATCAACATTACCCATACCCACCATACCCTTATCCGCCTTACCCGTATCCTCCACCTCCTGTTTATAACCAACCACCTGTGTACCAACAACCTCCAGTTCAAAACATACCAGCACCACCTGTCGCTCCTCAGCCTGCACCCCAGAGCGCAGATCAGAATATGGCAATTCGGGGCAGGTTCGCGGCACAACCGCAGAGGTACTACGATGGAGTGGCCTTACCTCCAGCTGAGGCCAATAACTTTTCAATTTCTCCAGGAATTCTCAAGCTGCTGACCGAGAATCAGTTCAAAGGGGTGATCGGGAAGGAGAATCCTCACACTCACTTGAGGAGTTTCCTCATGTTAGCATCTACTTTCAATTACAATGGCATGTCTGAAGATGCCAAGAGGCTTAGGCTGTTCCCATTCTCATTGACGGGAATAGCCAAGGAGTGGTACGATAATACGCTCCCACGGGGAGGTATTACCACTTGGGCCGAGCTCGAGCGTCTGTTCCTCGAGCGATTCTACCCTCCATCTAGGACGATCAAGGCTAGAATTGAGATCTTGTCCTTTCGCCAGAAGTCTGGAGAGGATTTACGCCAAGCGTGGGAGAGATACTCAAACATGCTGATTGAGTGCCCGCAGCACGGGTACAACGAGGGAGACATTATGGCATTCTTCTATAGTGGTGCCAACAAGACGGGGCAAGACCATTTAGACGCTTGTGCGGGCGGAGCATTTTTGAACCAAGGCATAGAGAGGTGTAGGGAGATCGTGGACAACATTGTCACGAATGCCGGTGCTTGGAGTGGAGATGCAGATTTTCAGAGAGTGCATCAGGTTGAAGAGGGAGAAGGAACGAGAAGGCTACTGATGGCCATGATGGAAAAGATCAACAACCTTGAGTTGGGGAAGAGTTTGGGTGGAGAGCATGCAGTAGAGAATGAGAGAGTAGACCAGCCCAGTGGACAGCAAGAGGTAGCCAATTACATGGGAGGTCCGTATTACAATCAGAATGGCTACCAAGGTGGAAACCAGTATGGAAGGCCTTCTTATGGTCAACCATTTGCACCTCCAGGCCCTCAGCCACTTCAAAATCAATGGAGGAACACACAAGGAGTTCAAGGAGGCCAGCAGCCTCCTCAAAACACATGGAGGAAAAATGATAATTTTTCTTATGCTAACCCAAAAGCTGGTGTCACTGTTCCTGCAGGTGTTGATCCGGGGTCTAAACCTCCTGGTGGAGAAGGCGGTGCATCAACCGAGGAGATGTTGAGAGCTATTCTTCAGAAGGTGGAGGAAGGAAGTAAGCGGTTGTCATCCTTGGAGTACGATGTGAAGGAGTTGCATAAGAAGGGTGATCATCGTGATCAAGAGCTCCAGAAGATGAACGTTGAGTGGACTAGAACTCAACAAGAGAATAATCGAAGGTTCACTTCTTTAGAGCTCCAGATGAGCCAAATTGCAAAGTCAGTGAATAGAATGCCGGAGGGGAACTCGAAAGAGCAGTGCAAGGCGATCCAGCTTAGAAGTGGAACCAATTATGAAGGTCCTCAGATGCCTGCAGATTCTGAGACGCCCCAAGAAGAGATTGAGCCTAAAGGAGATGAAGTTGAGAAGGGGATTGAAAGTGAGAAGGGTGAGAGAGTTCCTAAGTGGAAAAAGGCAAAGGAAGCAAGGGAGAAAGTGAAAGAAACAGAAAGAGATGAGTGGGGGGTACCCAAATCTGTGATACCCGTCCCATATCCACAGCGCTTCATGAAAAAGAAGCTTGATGAAAAATTTGCTAAATTTCTTGATGTTTTTAAACAACTGCATATTAATATTCCCTTTTATGATGCTTTGGAACAGATGCCGCACTATGCGAAGTTTTTGAAGGACTTGATCGCGAAAAGACGGCGAGTGGATGAGCCGAAGTTGGTGCAGCTGAACCACGAGGTGAGTGCATTAGTGCACAAGGCGCTTCCACCAAAGCTGAAGGATCCCGGTAGTTTCACGATCCTATGTGATATCGGAAACGGGATCAAGAAGGGAGCGTTGTGCGACCTCGGGGCGAGCATTAATTTGATGCCACTGTCGCTTTTCAAGAAGTTGGAAGGTGGTGAACTTCAACCCACAATGATGACGCTTCAACTTGCCGATCGGTCTATTACTCGACCTCAAGGTGTGGTTGAAGACGTCCTAGTGAGAGTTGGAGATCACATTTTTCCAGCTGACTTTGTAGTGCTAGAGATGGAGGAAGATGAGCACGTGCCCCTGATCTTGGGAAGACCGTTCTTAGCTACGGCGGGGATGGTGCTAGACGTGGCGAATGGGAAGATCACGTTGAAGGTTGATGATCAAGAAGTGAAGATCTCCCTATATGAAGCCATGAAGCACCCGAAGGAGGATGAGAGCTTGTATTGCATGGATGCCATTGATCCTCGTGTTGAAGACACACATTCTCTCCCGAATTCCTCTCATATTCATGAATTTTATAGTCCTTCACTTGATAATTTAACCCATGAGCATTATGTTCTTGATTATTTTGATAGGGATGAAGTGAAGAAGTTGAAGGATGAAGAGGTGAAAAGAGTGGACGTGGTCCCGTTAGAAGAGAAAGGAGGAGTTAAGAAGAAAAAGTCCAAACTCAAGAAATTGTTTAGTAAGACTCCTCCAGATAGAGGGAAGAAGGAGTTGAGACCCATAACACTTGGGGATGAGAAGAGAGCGAAGGGGCTCATGATGGAGGGGCATCAAGGAAAGGAGTTCAAACACCACTCTTATGAGAGTGAGGGAGGTAAATTTGAGTATGATGTCCCATAAGCTCCTTTGAGCTCGGTCCGGCATGAGGACCTTAAAAATAGCGCTGAATGGGAGGCAACCCATTTTTATTTGCTTTTGAGTGTTTTTAGTTATTTTCCTTTTATGTTACTAGGATGTTGTTGAGTCGTATGTTTAACCTCGTACTTGAGAGTTTTATTTTGTAGGCTTGTCTCTAAAGGAGTAAAGGTATCATGGAGTTATTTAGATTGAAGGAACCAACTTGAGACAAGGGAGTGTGCAAAGCTATTGAGAGAAACTGAATTGTTCGGTTGAGGTAACCCACAACCCCAAACTTAGACCTCTAGCAAGGTCGAAGTTTGGGGGGGGTGGAGTTTTTTATTTGTTTTATTATTACATTGCACCGGAGCACCCCTTATCTTTGAGTTGAGTTAGTTATTTGGTGCCTTGAGATGCTCCTTGGGCTATTATTAATTTGTTTTGTTACTCAATATTTTATGCCTATCAATCACCTTATGCTTGTTGATTGCTATCTTTGAGTATGATTTGATGAGTAGGTTGAGTTGTAAGGGGTGAGTTAGAAATTCTTTTGTGTGAGTGTTTGAGTTTGAGCTGAGTTGAGAAAGAACTTGTATGCTTGTAAATTTTTCTTTTGAGTACTTGTGTGACAAGAGTGAGAATTCACTAGGACTAGCATGGATGTGAAAGCCGTGAGCTTTTGAGCCTTATGAGATTTAAATGCATGATTTAATCTCTTCGTTTGTGAGTGGATCGTCACCTTAGAGGATGCTAGAACTTGCATGTGCTCTTGCTTCTTGATTGTGTCTAGTTGATATGCCGAATGTGATCTTAGGCCATCTTTGATTTAATTGAGTCACTTAGCCAAAATTTTCCTTACCAATGACATTGATCCCTTGTTAGCCCCGTTGAGCCTAAAGCCTATTTTATTTGCTAGCACATATGAACACTATTCCAATTCCTAAGCCTTTTTGTCCCAATTTGAGTGGAGAATAGGAAAGTGTGAATATGAAGGGAGTGAATTGAGTTGAAAAAAGGAGAAGGTTGTTTGTTGAGTGAATATGAGAAAAAAAAGTGTGATGAAGTTTTGAGATGTGGGAAAAAGAACAAAAAAAAAAAAAAATTTGAGAATGAGCAAAGGAAAAAATGAGCTCATGTGTTTGTGCGAAAAAGAAAAAAAAAATGATGAAGTGTTTGAAAAAGTGAAAAAGTGAGAAAGAAAAAAATTGAAGTGTTGAGAGAATTGAAAGCGAAAGTGTAGTGATTGAATATGTTTGAAGTAGATCGTTCTTAATCTCGAAGTACCGAAGTTTTGAATTTCTATTCTCCATTCACTTGAGTCACTTCACCATATTGTTATCCCACCTGTCCAAAGAGCCTACATTACAACCTTTTGAAAGTCCTTTTTGATTCGGCATTGATTTCTAGAGTATGGTCGAAGTTGAGAGCATTTACAAGCCTATGGCTGCCAATTTGTGTGATTGATTGATTGAGTGAGTCCCTTTATCATTGTTATACACTTGTGAGGGAGTTAAACACATCGTTGAGTGCACATCCATGCTTGATCTTGGTGTTTCTTGTTATTGTTGCATGAGTACGATAAAAGAAAGTGAGTGAGTATACTTGTGATTGATCTTTGAAGCTCGAATTCATTTGCTTGCATGATTGATTTTTCCTACTCATTCCTAACAATTTCACTTGACTTATTATTTCGTTGCTTGAGGACAAGCAACATGGTAAGTTTGGGGGGGTTGATTAGGCGTGAAATTGTTATGTTTTGGTGCCCAATTTACTCATGTTTTGAGTGTTTTCGATTAGTGCTTGGAGTCAAATGAGTATCATTTTTATAAAATTATAAATTTGTCTCTTTGATGCTCATAGGTGAATAGAGGATGAAAAACGGAGTTCGTAGGACTTTGAATCGACTCAAACGGATGCCCGGATGAGAAGATATTGAAGAAATACGATTGGTATTAGTGCGGACGAGGAAAAGTATCATTTGGAAGGATTAGAGATCACTCGAGCGCCTTACTCGAGCGCCACCGCTCGAGCGCCTTACTCGAGCGCGCAAACGTACAGAACAATTCTTGCGCTCGAGCAGCTCGAGCGCCACCGCTCGAGCGAATCGCTCGAGCGCCCAAAACATACAGAGTCATTTCAGCGCTCGAGCAGCTCGAGCGCGACCGCTCGAGCGAATGCATCATTCGAGCTACACTGCTCGAGCGGGACCGCTCGAGCGTTTTGCTCGAGCGCCCATATACTTTTGCCTCCGGATTCGTATTTTCGGCCCATTAACTCCCGTTTCGACCCGTGCCTATATATATCTCGTCCAAATACGTTTTGAAGGATCCCCAACTTTTAGAAATACTTTAGACTTAGTTTTTGAAGAGGAGAAGAACGAGCAAGCTTTATTTTACGTTTTGTTGAGGTTTTTCATACGAATTCTAGTTTCTTTTCAATTCTTAGTTTCTTTTCATTAGTTCGTTACTTTGAACACGTTTAAATTTCGTTTTTATCAATTCAATTTCAGTTCTTCGTATTTATTTTCTTTTAAAACCCTAGTTCATGTTTCTTATTTTCTTCGTTCAATTCATCATGTTTATGTTCGTTGTTTCTTTAATTGCTTTTAGTTTTGTTAAAACCATGTCCGGCTAAAACCCTTGCATGCTTAGGTTAGGATGAACTCGTAGAAGTAGGATGTGGGTACGTAATTAAGGTAATTGGTGACGTTAGTTTTAATTCTCTTAATTAATGAATTCATATAATTAATCTTAACTCTACCTTTGAATTTCGTACGAAAGTGTTAGAGAGAGGACGACCGCATCACTCAATAACAATTAGTAGTCTTAACGAGAGGGTTTAGGAAAGGTTAACTCATCTACCGGTTTAGCGAAGGAGGACGACCGCATCACCTTAGTTAAATTAGGGTCTCATTAATTAAGTGCTATCTATTAACTCGTTAGTGGATTAGTGAAGTCGATTGCTAGGATAAAGTATTAGGGTGAGAAATCTTGAGCTTTCATTCTACGATCTTTTACTTAGGTTAATTCTTGTTTGTCACGATTACTTTGATTATGTACCTGCTCCGTTAGTATACGTAGGGATTCCTATCCTAAGCATCACCATCTCATACTTGCATATACACCTTAGATACTTAGTTTAATTTTCCTTTTGCATTCATAGGATAATTTAGTTTAGTTTAATTTTCTCTTTTCAAAAAACCAAAAAAACATTTCACTCATATTAACTACGACGCGTAGATCTTCAGGGATCTATTCGCATATATACCATCCCTTGGGTTCGATAATACTTGGTCCCTATACTTGCCCATACTACAGTGAACCCGTTCTCTTGCGGGGTAGCTACTAGTAGAAGCTAGTGTAGTCGCTTCAAGTCAATGGCGCCGTTGCCGGGGATGGCGTTTTATGCCTTTTGAATAGGACTTGTAGATAGCTTAGTAGTTAGTAGTGGGTGATTTAATTTCTGTTTTTATTTTTATTCATTCGGCAGTTGCGTTTTGACCTTTCTGCTAGTGTGTCAGGTTTATGAAAACACGCTCACAAGGGAATACGAGCGAAGAGAGATTACCTGCAGATCCTGAGACAATAGCAAGAAGGAATCGAGCCTTCTTGAGAAGGATGAACGCTGCCGACTTAGGGAAGGGACCAATGGACCTCAATAATGAGTTGGACGATGCTGCCAACGATTTCAATCAGGCAGTAGACCGGGTTGATGGCTCTGGAGGGAGTGGTGGTCAGATTCAAGACCAGTTCGTGGATAGTCAGAGCCAGAACCCGGGTGCACAAAATGTAAACAATCCAGCTCAGAACCTAGTCCCAAATCCTCTAAACAATCCTGCTTACCCACAAAACCCGAATAACCCTTTCCACAACCCAGCATATCAACATTACCCATACCCACCATACCCTTATCCGCCTTACCCGTATCCCGCCTGGACTCCAATGGGCGCGGGTTCGAACCCACTGCGCCACTTTTTTTTTCGCAGGTTCGTTAATTAGCGACCACCTATAGGTCGGTCTCTAATCAAAAATTACAATTTAAAAATTATTTTTATTTTAAAAATAAATTAGCGACCGCCTTCAGTCGGTCGCTAAAACCTGACCTGACCGGGTTAGACCGGGTCAATTCAGCGACTGATGGTTGGCGGTCGCTATATGTTTACGACCGCCAAGGCGGTCTCAAATTAGCGACCGACTACACAAGGCGGTCACTAATATTAGCTATCCGTGTTTTAACGACCGATTTTATCGGTCAGAAAGCGATCGCTAATCACGTTTTGCGACCAGAAATCGGTCGCTAATCCACATGTGAAATAAATACACAATCATCTTCTTAGTAGGGATGTTAAACGGGTTGACCCCAACCCTATAGGGTCAGCCCTACAGGGCTACAGGCCTAAACGGTTTCGGGCCTTATCGGTTCATTTTAATTGGTGCACTAACACTCGAAATCTAACCCTAACCCTAGCGGTCCGCGAGCTAAACGGACTACTAACGGGCTCAGTGAAAAAAAATAAAAAAAATTAATTTTTAATATAAAATATAGATTTGTGATCATAATATACTACCATTTAAACTAAAAAATTCAAATGTTGTTATATAATTGTTTATAAAGTTCATAATTGATACATATAATAAAAAAAAAAGTTAAAATAACTAAACAAAATGAAAAAAAATAAAGCTATTCAGAATTTATTAAAGGGACTACAGAACACACACAAAATTGTAAAGTAATCACCACAATTAAAGGGACGTTTACATAATTTAAACAAAGAAAGTTCTCATAATCTGACAAAATTAAATATGAACCTTTACTTAAAAAAATTATTAGAATATAAATAAATGAAGTAATAGTAACAATAGGTAAATAAAAGAAGAAAAAAATATATAAAAATAAAAAAGAATCCGGGCTAACGGGTCAGCCCGGTAAACCGGCGGGCTAGCCCGTTTAGCCCACGGGCTAACCGGTCCGGGCCAAAAAAGCCCGGGTTTTAATCGGTCCATGAGACCCCTCGAACCTAGCCCTGTGCGGTTCAGGGTTAAACGGGCTGGCCCGCCAACCTGCGGCCCGTTTAACATCTCTACTTCTTAGTAAGCATCCATATCATTAAATATTTAAAAAAATTATTTTTTTATTATTTATACTCCCTTCGTCCTCAAGTAATCTTCTCACTTCTTTTTGTTGAATGATTTAAGAAAGTGTATTTGTTTATTAATATACTAGTGTGTACCCCCCGCGAATTTCGCGGACATGAATTTTTTATTATTATTATTATTTTAAATTATAAATATTAATTTTTTAAAATATCTTATAATTCTGATATTATATTAAAATTTTAATTATAATTCAACACACAATAAAAAATACTAAACATGAAAAAGTAGAAAATTTGAAAAATATTAACTAATCCACACATTCAAACTCAAATTAGTATAACACAATATTACTTAAAAATGATATTTATTATATAGTTGCATGCCCAGTTTTCCCAATATAAAGATACAATAACAATTGAACATAAAAGTTTAACTCTAAAGATATAATCATACATTTCAAATATAAAGGTAACATTTGACAAAAAAAAAATCATAAATAAAATAAAATATTATATAGATGTTTGTGTGGGAACAATTAATTAATGTCTTTGAATTATAATATACATTTCAACAATAATATTTAACGTTTAAGCGTCAATCTTAGTTTAAAAAAATATCAATTTCTCTCCTGGACATTTCACATATACAGATATTTTGCAAAAAAAAAAAAAAAATTTAAAAAAATCAAAATTGTTAAAAAAATATATCAAAATCCTAATCTAAAAAAATTATTGGGTGCATTACATATAGGTTCAAAAGGTATACTTTTATTGGCTTTTAGTTCTATTTTATATCAAAAATACATTTTGATTCAAAACCTATATAATTTTAAACTGACACCCTATAACCCCCTTTTTCCCCACCCCTGTTGTTTGTCAGACTATCCCCATCCCCAACCTGTTACTTTAATACGTCCCATCTGTGCAAATTTTATTTTAATATGCACACGTAATTTTAGTGCATTTTTTAGATAATTTTCAGAGTTTATTTTGTTTTTAAAATTTGAATAGTTTTATTTAAAACCCTTTCCACTATTTTTATTTAATAAATATTCAATATATAGTATATATTCAATATATAGTATGTATTCATTTATTCAAAATGATTTTTTATTTTACACATTCAAAACATAAACATAGTGCAAATATTTTTTAAAAATGCACATAACGAAATTCATAAAATAATTGATTTGCATATAATATTACTATTTAAAACTTCTAAATTACATATTTAAAATATGAAAATCCACATATTTGTAACAAAAATTACATTATTGCTCAGGTGCAAAAAGAAAAAAAAATGCACAAGGTGGCTTCTTCATCAAATCTTCATCTTGTACCAATTAGCCCCTGCACACACACAATTACATATTTAAAATATGAAAAACCACATATTTATAACTAAAATTACATAAGTACTGTCCAGGTGAAGAAGAAAATAAAAAATGCATGTGCTCTTCTTCATCAAATCTTCAATCTTGTATCGCCAGATACAAAATTTACACAACAAAAATACAAATTTCTTCATCAAATCTTCAATCTCCAAACAAATACAAAATTTACACAACAAAAATAAAATAAAAATCAGTACTAAACAGAGACATGCAGAAAAATCAAGACACAACGGGAGGGGAAGGGGGTTCGTATCATACCTTGGATCGAGAGATTTGTGCAAATTTTTTGCAGATCGAGATGGGGATCGAACAGCTGCACCGCCATCTATCCCCACCGCGATTCGGTCCAGATCTGGTGGTGGCGGTGGACGGTGCCATTGGGTGGAGTGCGGGGGCGTGTAGATCCATGCCCTTTGGATCGACGGGCAAATCGAGGCAGCGACGCTCCTCTGGATCTACAGATCGACGGTGAAGGGTTCGTGTATGGCCATTCCTCATCGTCGTGTTTAGAGAGAGAGGCCGTCGTGTAGACAGAGAAAGAGAGAAACTGTGTGGGATGGGAGAGGAAGAGAGATGTCACCGTGTTTGTGGAGGCCGGTTGTCCTCACCACTGTGTTTGGATAGAGAAAAACAATGGGGAGTGGGGGTGGGAGGGAGAGTGTGTGTGGGGATGGGGTGGGAGAGAAGAGAGAGGGGGGATATGACGCGAGTGGGAGAGAGAGGGGAGATATTTGTTTGGGATGTTGGGTGGGGTGGGGTGGGGTGGGGTGGGTTTGGAGGCTGACCGACTTTTGGTGTTGGGATGGGGTTTTTAATTCTAATTTAATTTTAGTGGGCCCCATATTTTGAACTAAATGACAATTTTAAAAAGGTTTTGAACCAAACCTTAATGTATGTGTGAACTTAGAACCTATATGTAATTATTTCAAAAAAAATTATATTTTACAGTTTCAAATCTATTTTGCAGACACAATTTTATCCGAAAAGAAATTGTGTTACAACTTATTATTGATGGTAATATATTATATTTGGTGATAATATTTTTTTGGGAAGCATATACTATCTTAGTGGCAATATCCCTCTCCTATAAATTTCACATCTATCAATATTTTGCAAAAATAAATTCCAAAAATATATAAGAAAAAAAATCGTTCAATCATGAAAAAAGTTTTGATTGCATTAGTTTAATGTTTAAAATAATATATCATATTATACGTAAATATTTTGTTTCAATTGATTAAAATATATTCAGATTTATTGTATTTTAGAGTAAGATACTTTTAAAGTTATAATAGTTACATTGTTATTAGAGAAACTTAATGTTTTTTTTCTTTTTGGTCAGCACTATAAATTTTTAACCATGAAAAATTTATTCCACATATTTAAAAAATTATATATACATATAAATTATATAACATATAACATCTTTTTACTTATTTATCATTTACAAAATTATTTTAATATTTATATGTTAAAAAAAATATTAAAGAAAAATTGAAGTCCTAGTTTTGAAAAAAAAATATGTATACTTTACAGTTTAATAGTCTATTTTGGCAATATAATTTTATCCAAAAATAAATTTTTGCATTAAAATCTATTAATGGAGGCAATATATTATATTTGGTGGCAAGAATATTTTGGTATCATATACTATTTCAGTGATAATATTTTTTCTGAAATATTTTAATTCCAATTAAAAAATTTCACATCTATCAATATTTTGCTAAAATAACTTCCAAAAATATCTAAGGAGGAAAATCGTTCAATTATGAAAAAAGACATGCTTGCATTAATATAATATTAAATAATATTCCATATTTTAGTAAATATTTTGTTTATTGAAAGCAAGATATTATATTTGGTGACAAAAAAAATTTGGTATCATACACTATTTCAGTGACAATGTCTTTTCCGAAATGTTTCAATTCCCTCCTAGTATGCTCCCCCACGAAATTCGCGGGTTGATTTTTTTTTTTTTTTAATATTACTAATTTATATTTTAGTCATTTTATTTTTAATACTTCCTCCGTCACAGTTTTATTTTCTCGTTTGACTTTACGCAAAGTTTAATACGAGAGCTAAATTGTGGTATATAAATGAATAAAGTAGTTTTTTGTGAGGTGAATTTTGAAAAGATGAATGCACTTTATTTATATTTTGAAAAATGAGAAAATAAAATTGGGACATACCTTCTTGGCAAATGGAAAAATAAAACTGGGAAGTATTAAATATCTTATAAATTCAATATGCAAATTAAAGGTAATTTTAAATCCCATTTTCTTAAAATTAAATTAGATTTTTTTTAATGTATCAATCATAGAATCATCTTAATAATGGATTATACTTTTGAGTATATTAATATCTTATGTGTATGCATATTTTAAAGCATAAGGTTTTAATACCATTAATAAATTAAATAATACTTACAACATAGTAATATATTATAAGTAAATGTAAATCTGTAATTTAAAAGTAAGATATTATAAGCGAATGTGATCTTGTAAAGCTTAATAGAGAATTAGTGAAAACTCAAATTTCTTCACAATTCACCAGAATTCAAAAATGATAAACATTTCACCACAAAGTAGGTTGTATTATATATATACATTGTATTTACTCGAACGTCGCAAGTAGTATATTTTACATAAAAAATTATTAACACAATGTATAAATACAACCATCTCTACGATGGATAAATAATACGATTTTACAAAATAATCACAGAACAATAGTTAGTTAGTGATTTTTTTTTGCAATTAGCCCTTATTTTTAAAGTATTTTTATATTTCAAATATGTGTATATGATGAGTTTAATTTATATTTTCTAATATTGTGGTCTATATCATATTTGTTAGATAATGTATGATATAATTTTTTTTAACTTATTATGTATTACAATTATTTTGAAATAATTTAAATTATGTATTATTAATTTTCTACTATATATACATTAATACTCCCTCCGTCCCAAACGAATTTGCACACTTTCCTTAATGGGGTGTCCCAAACGAATTTGCACACTACCTAAAAAGGAAACATTGATTTGTGAGTACATTCACATAAATGGTGTATATTAACCCATATGTCACTACTTTATCACTTTTATTAATTCGCGTGCAACCAAGAGGTGCAAATTCCCTTGGAGCGGAGGGAGTATAATATATATTTAAATAAGCAGAGCTAAATATCTAGCAGAAGAAAGATATTACATATAAGACTAAAAAAATATTCTTAGTTGATCTAACGTAAAGATTCTGGTGATGGCTGTACAGCATGAAGAATACATACGTAAGAAAATTACAATTTCTTCATCTTATATTTGTTACTAACACATCACTTTAAATATGAAGCATAAAATACAAAGGAACAACACCAAACAATTTTTTTTGTAGTCAATTAAACTAAGCTAAAGTGTACCAAACGAACTATTGTCGAAATGGGAAAATGACAAGAACCGAAAATACTAGCTTTCTACTAGTAGTTTCCCCACAAGAGTTTGAGTTCACTGTAGTATGGGCAAGTATAAGGACCAAGTATTATCGAACCCAAGGGAAGGTATGTATGCGAATAGATCCCTGAAAATCTACGCGTCGTAGTTAATATGAGTGTATGTTTGGGGATTGAAAATTATAATAAACTACTCTATAACTGAATTAAAACGGAATAAATAACTAAGTTTATGCAAATATGAGATGGTGATGCTCGGGATAGGAATTCCTACGTATACTAACGGAGTTGGTACGATAATCAAAATAACCGTGATGTGCAAGAAATAACCTAAGTAAATGATTGTAAGATGAAAAGCTCAAGAATTAAACCTTAATACTTTATCCTATCAATCGACTTCACTAATCCACTAAACAAGTTAATAGATTGTGCTTAATTAAAGAGACCCTAATTTAACTAAGGTGATGCGGCCGTCCTCCCTAGATAAACCGGTAGATGAATTAACCCCTTCTAAACCCTCTCGTTAAGCCTACTAATTGTTAAAGAGTGATAAGGTCGTCCTCTCTCTAACAATTTTCGTACGAATTTCAAAGGTAAATCCGAATTTTATTTTAAGCGTTCATTAATTAAGAGAATTAAAACTAAACATCACATGTTATCCTAATTACGTACCAACCTCCTACTTCTACGAGTTCATCCTGTCCTAAGCATGCAAGGGTTCTAGCCTAACATGGTGGTTTGAATAATAAAATCAATCACAAGAACAATAATCATATGCATAATTAAATTAACGAAAGAAATCAAGAATATAAACGAAAGAACAAATTAAAGTCTCTAAAGAAATCTATATAAATTTGAAAAACTAGGGTTTATCGTCTCAAAGAGTAAAGAAAGAAAGAATTAATCTAATACGTTCAAAAGAAATGCTAAAACTAAGAATTCGTAAATTAAAACCTCGATTACAACGTATAAAACTCTTCCAATCTCTCTCCCAAGCTTTCTCCTCGCTCAAAAAATATGTGTTGGTATGTGTTGATATTCTTGGATAAAGGTATAAATAGGCTTGGGATCGAATTTGGGCGTTTTTGGGCCAAAAATCACGTACGCTCGTGCACTAGTGCACGACCTGATTCAACTCGTGCACAGTGCACGAGTGGTCGAGCTCGAGCACTTTTCGGCAGCTGTACACATATTCGTAAAATCTTCATATCTCCTCAACCGGGAGTCCGTTTTGGCCGATTCAAAGTCCTACGAACTCCTCTTTTCAACCTCTATCCATCTATGAAAACAAAAGAGACAAATTCATCAGTTTATAGAAATGATACTCAAATGACTCCAAACACTCATAAAAAACACTCAAAACATGGGTAAATCGGGCACCAAAACATAACAATTTCACACCTAATCAACCCCCCCCCAAACTTACCATGTTGCTTGTCCTCAAGAAACAAAATAATAAGTCAAGTGAAATTGTTAAGAATGAGTCAAAGAACTAAATCATGCAAGTAATAGAGTTCAAGCTTCAAAGATCGTTTACACGTACACAAACTCATCCCCTTCATCATACTCATGCAATAACAACAAGAAACATCAAGATCAAACATGGATGTGCACTCAACAATGTGTTTCACTCCCTCACAAGTGTATATCAATAATAAGGGACTTACTCAAACAATCAATCACGCATATCAGCAGCCATAGGCTTGTAAGCACTCTCAACTCCGACCATACTCTAGGAATCAATGCCGAATCAAAAAGGACTTTTCTTAAGGTTGTAATGTAGGCTCTTTGGACAGGTGGGATAACAATATGGGTAAGTGACTTGAGGGAATGGAGAATAGAAAATCAAACTTCGGTACTTCGAGATTAGGAATAGAATACTTCAAACATTCTCAATCAACACACTTTCAATTCCAATACTCTCAACACTTCAATTTTTTTCTAACTCACTTCACTTTTTTTTCTTTTTCTCTTTTGCACACAACTCACATGAGCTCATCATCATTTTTTTTTCTTTTGCTCATTCTCAACTTTTTGTTCTTTCCCACAACTCATAACTTCATCACACCTTCTTCTCATACTCACTCAAGCAATCGCATTTTCCTCTTTCAACTCAACTCAATCCCTTCACATTCACACTTTTCCTATTCTCCACTCAAATGGGGACAAAAAGGCTTAGGAACTTGGAATAGTGTTTAAATGTGCTAGCCAATGAAATAGGATTAAGGCTCAAAGGGGCTAACAAGGGACAAATGTCAATGGTAAGGAAAATTTTGGCTAAGTGACTCAATCATAACAAAGATGGCCTAAGATCACATTCGGCATATCAAACTAGACACAATCAAGAAGCGAGAGCACACACAAGTTCTAGCATCCTCTAAGGTGACGATCCACTCACAAACGAAGAGATCATTTCATGCATCAAAATCTCAAAAGGCTCAAACCTTACGGCTTTCACATCCATGCTAGTCCTAGTGAATTCTCACTCTCATCACACAAGTATTCAAAAAGAAAACTTGTAAGTATACTAGTTCTTTCTCAAATCAACTCTAACTCAAACACTCACACAAAAGAATTCCTAACTCAACCTCACAACTCACCCTACTCATCAAATCATACTAAAAGATAGCAATCAACAAGCATAAGATGATTGATAGGCATGAAATATATAGTACTATATCAAAACACTAACAACTCAAGGAACATCTCAAGATACCAAATAACCAAACTCAACTCAAAGAGACGTGTGCGTCTGTGCAATGTCACCGTAAACAAATAAAAAAAACTCCACCCCCCAAACTTCGACCTTGTGAAGAGGTCTAAGTTTGGGGTTGTGGGTTACCTCATCCAAATAATTCAAGTTTCTCAACAACGTCTCTCACTCCTTGGTCTCGAGTTGGTTCCTTCAATCTGAATAACTTCATGGTACCTTTACTCCTTCGAGACAAGCCTACAAAATAAACTCTCAAGTACGAGGTTAAAACTTACGATTCAACAACGCCCAAATAACATAAAACACTCAAAAGCAAATAAAAATGGGTTGCCTCCCATTCAGCGCTATTTTTAAGGTCCTCATGCCGACCGAGCTCAAAGGAGCTTATGGATCATGATACTCAAAATTACCTCCCTTACTCTCATAAGAGTGGTGGTTGAATTCCTTTCCTTGTTGCCCCTCCATCATGAGCTCCTTTGCTTCCTTCTCAACCTCAAGTGGTATAAGTCTCAACTTCTTCTCACCTTTATCTGGAGGAGTCTTACTAAACACTTTCTTGCGCTTGGACTTTTTCTTCTTAACTCCTCCTTTCCTCTCCAGCTGGACCATGTCCTCACTTTTCACTTCTTCTTCCTTCAACTTCTCCTCTTTATCCCTATCAAAACCATCAAGATCATAATGCTCATGGGTTAAATCATCAAGTGAAGGATCATCAAAATCATGAATATAAGAGAGATTAGGGAAAGGAGGTTGACTTGAAGCGAATTATACTATCTTCTACTAGTCGCTTCCCCGCAAGCGAACGGGTTCACTGTAGTATTAGTAAGTATAACGGCCAAGTATATCGAACCCACGAGATGGGGTGTATGCGAACAGATCCCTGAAGATCTACGCGTCGTAGCTAATATGAGTGTAATGTTTTTGGATTTTTTGAAAGATTAATTAAAACAACTAAAACAAACTACTTATACTAACAAACTAAAGAAGACGAATTAACTACGGGTTGTTTTCAAGTAAGAGATGGTGATGCTTAGGATAAGAATCCATACGTATACTAACGGAGCAGGTACATAATCAAAATAACTGTGACGCGCCAGAAATAACCTAAGTACAAGAATGCAAGATGAAAGCTCAAGATTTTAAACCCTAATACTTTATCCTAACACTCGACTTCACTAATCTACCAACAAATTAATAGATTGTGCTTTATTAATGAGACCCTAATTTAACTAAGGTGATGCGGTCATCCTCATTCGCTAAACCGGTAGATGAATTAACCATTTCTAAACCATCTAGTTAAGTCTACTCGTTGTTAAAGAGTGATACGGTCGTCCTCTCTCTAACACTTTTCGAACGAAATTCAAAAGCAAAGTTAAGATTAATTTTAAGCATTCATTAATCAAGAGAATTAAAACCCAACGTCACAAGTTACCCTAATTACGTACCCACAACCTACTTCTACGAGTTCATCTTACCCCAAGCATGCAAGGGTTTTAGCTAGACATGGGTTTAACGTAAACTAAAGCAATTAAATAAGTAACGAACATGAACATGATATTTAAGACGAAGAAGAGATCAAATATAAAGTAGGGTTTTACGAAATAAAAGAATAACTGAAATTAACTCAAGAAAATAAGTCTCAACGTGTTCAAGAACATCAATCTAAAGAAACGAAACTAAAAACAAGATCGTAGTATGAATTCGTTATGAAAACCTAAAAAAAAAACGTAATCGTAAACTTGCTCGTCTCTTCTCCTCTTTCTCTCTCTCAAAACTCAGTCTCCAAACGTAGTATGGTGTCAAGTGGTTATAGAAAACGTGTTCGGAAGGGGTATATATAAGCAACGGGTCGAATCGGGAGTTAATGGGCCAAAAATGCGACAGGTCGTGCACTTACTCGTGCACTAGTGCACGAGTAAAACCAACTCGAGCACCCCATTCTTCCCGAGAGCAAAAAGTGCTCGACCATACGTGGTCATGCACTAATGCACGACTGGATTCCACTCGAGCACACTGCTCGACTGACTCGAGCACTAAGTGCTCGACTTGCACCTCTTGTGCACTATACTCGACCTGCTCGAGCACTATTTCTCGAGCTCTTCTAGCTTGTGCACTCCAATGATACTTTTGATCCCTCGAACTAGTACTTTTCGTATTTCTTCGATATCTTCTCATCCGGGCGTCCGTTTGAGTCGATTCAAAGTCCTACGAACTCCTCTTTTCGCCCTCTATCCATCTATGAGCATCAAAGAGACAAATTCATAAGTTTATGAAAATGATACTCAAATGACTCTAAATACTCACAAAATCAACCAAAACTAGGGCATTTCGAGAAACGAATCATGACAATTTCACGCCTAATCAACCCCCCCAAACTTACCATGTTGCTTGTCCTCAAGCAACGAAATAATAAGTCAAGTGAAATTGTTAGGAATGAGTCAAAGAGTCCAATCATGCAAGTATATGAATTCGAGCTTCAAAGATGCGTCACAAGTATACTCACTCACCTTTCTTCATCATACTCATGCAACAACAGCAAGAATCACCAAAATCAAACATGGATGTGCACTCTACGATGTGTTTCTCTCCCTCACAAGTGTATATCAATGATAAGGTACTCACTCAAACAATCAATCACACATGTTGGCAGCCATAGGCTTGTAAGTGCTCTTAACTCCGACCATACTCTAGATATCAATGCCGAATCAAAAAGGACTTTACTCAAGGTTGTAATGTAGGCTCTTTGGACAGGTGGGATAACAATATGGGTAAATGACTTAAATGAATGGAGAATAGAAACTCAAACTTTGGTATTTCGAGATTAGGAACAGAATACTTCAAACATTTTCAATCAACACCCTTTCAATTCCATACTCTCAACACTTCAATTTTTCTTTCTAACTCTTTTCACATTTTTTTTTCAATCACTTCACCCTTTATTTTTTCTTTTTCGCACAACACATGAGCTCATTTTTTTCCCCACATCTCAAAACTTCATCACACCTTCTTCTCATATTCACTCAACAAACAACCTTTTCCTTTTTCAACTAAATTCACTTCCTTCACATTCACACTTTTCCTATTCTCCACTCAAATTGGGACAAAAAGGCTTAGGAACTTGGAATAGTATTCATATGTGCTAGCAAATAAAATAGGCTTTAGGCTCAAAGGGGCTAACAAGGGATAAATGTCATTGGTAAGGGAAATTTTGGCTAAGTGACTCAATAAAATCAAAGATGGCCTAAGATCCTATTCGACATATCAAACTGGACACAATCAAGAAGCAAGAGCACACACAAGTTCTAGCATCCTCTAAGGTGATGATTCACTCACAAACGAAGAGATTCATTCATATATCGAAATCTCATAAGGCTCAAATCTCACGGCTTTCACATCCATGCTAGTCCTAGTGAATTCTCACTCTCATCACACAAGTACTCAAAAAAAAATTCACAAGCATACAAGTTCTATCTCAAATCCACTCTAGCTCAAACACTCACACAAAAGAGTCCCTAACTCCAATCCACAATTCTACTCTACTCATCACTTCATACTCAAGAATTACAACTAACAAGTAGAAGGGGTCAATAAGTACGAAATAAACACAGCGAGTCAAATCAAAATCTCCCCGAGGAGCATCTCAAGACATCAAATAACCAAACACACTAACCGATAAGGGGTGCTCCGGTGCAATATAACAAGAAACATAAAAAACTCCACCCCCAAACTTCGACCTTGCGAAGAAGTCTAAGTTTGGGGTTGTGGGTTACCTCAACCAAACAATTCAGTTTCTCTCAAACGTAGCACACTCCCTTGCTTGAGTTCCTCCCTTCCGAGTACTCCATGATTCCTCTATTCTCTCGAGACAAGCCTACAAAATAAACTCTCACGTACGAGGTTAAACTTACGATTTAACAACACCCTAATAACATAATAAGACACTAAAAACAAATAAAAGCAAATAAAAATGGGTTGCCTCCTATTCAGCGCTATTTTTAAAGTCCTCATGCCGGACCGAGCTCAAAGGAGCTTATGGGACGTTATACTAAAAAATACCTCCCTTACTCTCATAAGAGTGATGCTTGCATATCTTTCCTTGATGCCCCTCCATCATGAGCTCCTTTGCTTTCTTCTCGTCCCCAAGTGTTATGGGTCTCAACTCCTTCTCACCTTTATCTGGAGGCGTCTTACCAAACAGGTTCTTGAATTTGGACTTTTTCTTCTCAACTCCTCATTTTCCCTCCAACTGGACCACGTCTATCTTGTTCACCTCTTCATCCTTCAACTTCTTCACTTTGTCCCTATCAGCATAATCAAGAACATAATGCTCATGGGTTAAATTATCAAGTTAAAGATTATAAAATTTATGAATATGAGAAGGATTAGGGATAGGAGGTGTGTCTTCAACACTAGGATCAATGGCATCCATGCAATACAAACTCTCATCCTCCTTTGGGTGCTTCATGGCTTCATATAGGGAAATCTTCACTTCTTGATCATCAACCTTCAATGTAATCTTCCCATTTGCCACGTCTAGCACCATCCCCGCCGTAGCTAAGAACGGTCGTCCCAAGATCAGGGGCACGTGCTCATCTTTCTCCATCTCTAGCACTACAAAGTCGGCTGGAAAAATGTGATCTCCAACTCTCACTAGGACGTCTTCAACCACACCTTGAGGTCGAGCAATAGACCGGTCGACAAGTTGAAGCGTCATCATTGTGGGTTGAAGTTCACCACCTTCCAACTTCTTGAAAAGCGACAATGGCATCAAATTAATGCTCGCTCCGAGGTCGCACAACACTCTCTTCTTGATCCCGTTCCCAATATCACAAAATATGGTGAAGCTCCCGGGATCCTTCAGCTTTGGAGAAGCGCCTTGTGCACTAATGCACTCACCTCGTGGTTCAACTGCACCAACTTTGGCTCATCCACTCGCCGCCTTTTTGCGATTAAGTCCTTCAAAAACTTTGCATAGTTGGACATCTGTTCCAAAGCATCATAAAAAGGGATATTAATATGCAATTGTTTAAAAACATCAAGGAACTTAGCGAATTTCTCATCAAGCTTCTTTTTCAAGAAGCGTTGTGGATATGGGACGGGTATCACAGATTTGGGTACCCCCCATTCATCTTTCTCGGTCTCTTTCACTTTCTCCCTTGCTTCCTTTGCCTTTTTCCACTTAGGAACTCTCTCACCATTCTCAATGCCTTCCTCTTCAAGCTCTTTGCTCGCTTGAGTGCTTTCACCCTCAACCTTCTTCTCAATCCCTTCACTTTTTATCCCCTTCTCAACTTGAAGCGTCTCAGAATCAGCAGGCATCTGAGGACCTTCATAGTTGGTTCCACTTCTTAACTGGATAGCCTTGCAATGCTCTTTCGGGTTCCCCTCCGGCATGGAAGGATATTTTCCTGGCTCTCTATTCAACGACTTTGCAATATGGCTCATCTGGAACTCTATAGAAGTGAACCTTCGATTGTTCTCTTGTTGAGTTCTAGTCCACTCAACGTTCATCTTCTGGAGCTCTTGATCACGTTGATCACCCTTTTTATGCAACTCTTTCACATCGTACTCCAAGGATGACAACCTCTTACTTCCTTCCTCCACCTTCTGTAGAATCGCTCTCAACATCTCCTCAGTTGACGCACCGCCTTCTCCACCCGGAGGCTTTGAACCTGGGTCAACACCCGGAGGAACTGTAACACCCGCCTTTGGGTTAGCATATGAGAAATTCTCATTCTTTCTCCATGTGTTTTAAGGAAGCTGTTGGCCTCCTTGATAGCCTTGATTGTTCCTCCACTGGTTAGGAGGAGGCTGTGGACCTGGAGGTACAAATGGCTGACCATAAGAAGGTCTTCCAAACTGATTTCCACCTTGGTAGCCATTCTGATTGTAATACGGGCCTCCCATGTAATTGGCTACCTCTTGCTGTCTACTTGGCTAGTCTACTCTATCATTCTCTGCTGCATGCTCTCCAACCAAATTCTTCCCCAACTCGAGGTTGTTGATCTTCTCCATCATGACCATCAACAGCCTTCTCGTTCCTTCACCTTCTTTCTCCTCCAACTTGCAAACTCTCTGGAACTCCAGATCCTCGTTCCATGCCCCGACATTCGTAACAATGTTATCCACGATCTCTCTACATCTCGCTATCCCTTGGTTCAGAAAAGCTCCACTCGCACATGCATCTAAATGGGCTTTGCCAGCCTTGCTGGCTCCACTGTAGAAGAATGCCATAATATCTCCCTCATTATACCCATGTTGCGGGCACTCGATCAACATATTTGAGTATCTCTCCCACGCTTGGCATAAATCCTCTCCTTGCTTCTGGCGGAAGGAAGAGATCTCGATCCTTGCTTTGATCGTTCTGGATGGAGGGTAGAATCGCTCGAGGAATAGACGCTCGAGCTCAGCCCATGTGGTTACACCTCCCCGCGGGAGCGTGTTGTACTACCACTCTTTAGCTATTCCCGTCAGTGAGAATGGGAACAGCCTAAGCCTCTTGGCATCTTCAGACATGCCATTATAATTAAAGGTTGAGGCTATCATGAGAAAACTCCTCAGGTGAGTGTGAGGATTCCCCTTCCCGATCACCCCCTTGAACTGATTCTCGGTCAGCAGCTTTAGAATTCCCGGGGAAATCGAGAAGTTATTTGCCTCAACAGGAGGCAATGCCACTCCATCATAGTACCTTTGTGGCTGCGCTGCAAACCTCCCTCGAATAGCCAGATTTTGATCTACATTCTGCGGAACGTGTTGAGGATTAGCAGCTGGTACGGGTATTTGTTGGGGTGGTGGTGGTTGGTAAACAGGTGGTTGATTGTAAACTGGAGGTGGAGGATACGGTATGGTGGGTAAGGATACGGTGGGTATGGGTAGGGTGGATAGGGTAAGTTATTTTGTGGTAGGTTAGGATGTGGGTAAGCAGGGTTGTTATGAGGATTTTGGACCATGTTATGAGCTGGGCTGTTTTGGTTCTGAGTACCCGGGTTTTGGCTCTGGCTCTCTCCTAACGGATCCTGATTGTTGCTAGTATTGCCATCAGTGTCGTCAACCCGGTTCAATGCCTGATTGAACTCATTCTCGACATCGTCCAACTCATTAGTGATGTCCATCGGTTCTTTCCCTCCGGCAGCGTTCATCCTTCGTACGAAGGCTCAGCTTCTTCTTGCTATTGTCTCAGGATTTGCAGGTAACCTTTCTTCGCTCGTATTGCCCTGTGAGCATATTCTCATAAACCTGACACACTAGCAAAAAGATCAAAACGCAACTGCCTAATGAATGGAAATAAAAATAAAAACAGAAAATAAATCACCCACTACTAACTACTAAGCTATCTACAAGTCCTATTCAAAAGCATACAATGCCATCCCCGGCAACGGCGCCATTGACTTGAAGCGAATTACACTAACTTCTACTAGTCGCTTCCCCGCAAGCGAACGGGTTCACTGTAGTATTAGTAAGTATAACGGCCAAGTATATCGAACCCACGAGATGGGGTGTATGCGAACAAATCCCTGAAGATCTACGCATCGTAGCTAATATGAGTGTAATATTTTTGGGTTTTTTTAAAAGATTAATTAAAACAACTAAAACAAACTAATTATACTAACGAACTAAAGAAGACGAATTAACTACGGGTTGTTTTCAAGTAAGAGATGGTGATGCTTAGGATAAGAATCCCTACGTATACTAACGGAGCAGGTACATAATCAAAATAACTATGACGCGCCAGAAATAACCTAAGTACAAGAATGCAAGATGAAAGCTCAAGATTTTAAACCCTAATACTTTATCCTAACACTCGACTTCACTAATCTACCAACAAATTAATAGATTGTGCTTTATTAATGAGACCCTAATTTAACTAAGGTGATGCGGTCGTCCTCCTTCGCTAAACCGGTAGATGAATTAACCCTTTCTAAACCATCTAGTTAAGTCTACTCGTTGTTAAAGAGTGATACGGTCGTCCTCTCTCTAACACTTTTCGAACGAAATTCAAAAGCAAAGTTAAGATTAATTTTAAGCATTCATTAATCAAGAGAATTAAAACCTAACGTCACAAGTTACCCTAATTACGTACCCACAACCTACTTCTACGAGTTCATCTTACCCCAAGCATGCAAGGGTTTTAGCTAGACATAGGTTTAACGTAAACTAAAGCAATTAAATAAGTAACGAACATGAACATGATATTTAAGACGAAGAAGAGATCAAACATAAACTAGGGTTTTGCGAAATAAAAGAATAACTGAAATTAACTCAAGAAAATAAGTCTCAACGTGTTCAAGAACAGTAATCTAAAGAAATGAAACTAAAAACAAGATCGTAGTATGAATTCGTTATGAAAACCTAAAAAAAACGTAATCGTAAACTTGCTCGTCTCTTCTCCTCTTCCTCTCTCTCAAAACTCAGTCTCCAAACGTAGTATGGTGTCAAGTGGTTATAGAAAACGTGTTCGAAAGGGGTATATATAAGCAACGGGTCGAATTGGGAGTTAATGGGCCAAAAACGCGACAGGCCGTGCACTTACTCGTGCACTAGTGCACGAGTAAAACCAACTCTAGCACCCCATTCTTCCCGAGAGCAAAAAGTGCTCGACCATACGTGGTCGTGCACTAATGCATGACTGGATTCCACTCGAGCACACTGCTCGACCGACTCAAGCACTAAGTGCTCGACTTGCACCTCTCGTGCACTATACTCGACCTGCTCGAGCACTAGTGCTCGAGCTCTTCTAGCTTGTGCACTCCAATGATACTTATGCTCCCTCGAACTAGTACTTTTCGTATTTCTTCGATATCTTCTCATCCGGGCGTCCGTTTGAGTCGATTCAAAGTCCTACGAACTCCTCTTTTCGCCCTCTATCCATATATGAGCATCAAAGAGACAAATTCACAAGTTTATGAAAATGATACTCAAATGACTCTAAATACTCACAAAATCAACCAAAACTAGGGCATTTCGAGTGACGAATCATGACAATTTCACGCCTAATCAGAGGTGTGTCTTCAACACGAGGATCAATGACATCCATGCAATAACAGCTCCCACCCTCCTTCGGGCGCTTCATGGCCTCATATAGGGAAATCTTCACTTCTTGATCATCAACTTTCAACGTGATCTTCCCATTTACCACATCTAGCACCATCCCGGCCGTTGCTAAGAACGGTCTTCCCAAGATCAATGGAACGTGCCTATTTTCCTCCATGTCAAGCACTACAAAATCGGCTGGAAATATGTGATCCCCAACCTTCACGAGGACGTCTTCAACTACACCTTGAGGTCGAGTAATAGACCGGTCGGCAAGTTGAATAACGACAAGGGCATAAGATTGATGCTCGCCCCAAGGTCGCACAATGCTCCCTTCTTGACTCCATTCTGATATCACATAAGATCGTGAAACTCCTGGGATCCTTCAACTTCGGGGGAAGCGCCTTGTGCACTATTGCACTCACCTCATGGTTCAGCTGCACCAACTTGGGCTCATCAACTCTCCTTCTCTTTGCTATCAAGTCCTTCAGGAACTTGGCATAATTCGGCATCTGTTCCAAAGCATCATAAAAAGGAATGTTAATATGCAATTTCTTAAAAATATCAAGGAATTTAGCGAATTTCTCATCAAGCTTTTTCTTCATGAAGCGCTGTGGATACGGGACGGGTATCACCGATTTGGGTACCCCCCAGTCATCACGCTCGGTATCTTTCACTTTCTCCCTTGCTTCCTTTATCTTCTTCCACTTAGGAACTCTCTCAATCTTCTCAATGCCTTCCTCTTCAGGCTCTTTGCTCTAATGGGACTCATCCACATCTTTACTCTTCTGAATGTCTCCACCCTCAACCCCTTTCTCAACTGTCTCACCTCCATCTTTCTTATTTTCTTTTACCTCCATCTCAATCTCTCCTTGAGGCGTCTCCGAATCAGCAAGCATCTGAGGACCATCATAGTTGGTTCCACTTCTAAGCTGGATCGCCTTGCAATGTTCTTTCGGGTTCCCCTCCGGCATGGAAGGATATTTACCCGGCTCTCTTCCCAATAATTTTACGATCTGGCTCATCTGAAACTCTATCGAAGTGAACCGCCTATTGTTCTCTTGCTGAATTTGATTCAGCTCTACATCTCTCTTCTGGAGTTCTTGATCACGCTGATCGCCTTTCTTATGCAACTCCTTCACATCGTACTCCAAAGAGGACAATCTCTTGCTTCCTTCCTCCACCTTCTGAAGGATAGATCTCAACATCTCCTCAGTTGAGGCACCGCCTTCTCCACCAGGAGGTTTAGAACCTGGATCAACACCTGGAGGAACTGTAATTCCGGCATTCAGATTAGCATATGAGAAATTCTCACTCTTCCTCCATGTATTCTGAGGAGGCTGCTGGCCTCCTTGATATCCTTGTGTGTTCCTCCATTAATTTTGAGGCGGCTGTGGACCTGAAGGTACAAATGGTTGACCATAAGAAGGTCTTCCAAACTGATTGCCACCTTGTGGATAGTTAGGCCTTCCCATATAGTTGGCCTCTTCTTGCTGACTCGTGGGTGGATCCACTTTCTCGCTCACTGCTACATTCCCTCCAACCAGATTCTGCCTCATCTTAAGGTTGCTGATCTTTTCCATCATTTCCATCAACAGCTTCCTCGTACCCTCATTCTCTTCCAACTTACAAGCTCTCTGAAATTCCGGATCCTCATTCCATGTCCCGGCATTCGTGACAATGTTGTCGACAATTTCTCTACATCTCGCTATCCCTTGGTTCAGAAAGGCTCCACTGGCACATGCATCAAGATGGGCTTGACCAGCCTTGCTGGCTCCACTATAGAAGAATGGCATGATATCTCCCTCATTGTACCCGTGATGCGGACACTCAATCAACATGTTAGAGTATCTCTCCCACGTCTGACATAAGTCCTCTACTGGCTTCTGGTGGAAAGAAGAGATCTCTATCCTTGCTATAATGGTTCTAGATGGAGGGTAAAATTGCTCGAGGAACAGACGCTCGAGCTCGGCCCATGTGGTTACACCTCCTTGTGGGAGCGTGTTATCATACCACTCATTTGCTATTCCAGTTAAAGAGAACGGGAACAACCTGAGCCTCTTGGCATCTTCAGACATGCCATTATGGTTGAAAGTTGAGGCAATCATCAGAAAATTCCTCAAGTGAGTATGAGGATTATTCTTTCCGACCTTCCCCTTGAATTGATTCTCTACTAGTATCTTCAGGATCCCTGGGGAGATAGAAAAGTTGTTTGCCTCTACTGGAGGCAATGCTACTCCATCGTAATACCGTTGTGGCTGTGCTGCAAACCTTCCTCTGATTGCCATACTCGGATCAGCGTTCTGATGAACGTGCTGAGGATAAACTGGTGGTGGAGGTATATGCGGAATAGGTGGTTGGTTATAATTGGGTTGTGGGGATAGTATGGTGGATAAGGGTATGGTGGGTATGGGTATGGGTGGTATGGGTTATTGTGTTGGTAGACAGGGTTGTTAAATGGGTTTTGTGGGTTTTGGTGGATGACTTGATTCTGGTTTTCGGGGGGATTGCTCTGGTTATGTGGGTTTGGGTTTTGGTTGTTTCTTTCCCCTTGGGGTGCTAGCTTTGGATTATTGACTCTCTCAGTTCCCTCAACCCTCTTCACATTCTGATTAAGCCCTTCTGTCTCAAGACCAAAATCTCCGCCTAAATCCAAATTCATGTCATCACCTCCTGCAGTACTCATCCTTCTCTGGAAGGCTCGATTCCTTCTGGCTATAGTCTCAGGGTCTAACTTTGTTCGATCTTCGCTCGTTTTTCCCTTTGAGCGTGTTTTCATATACCTGAGTACTCAACAAGAAAGATCAAACGCAACCATGCAAACAATAGAGAAATACTAAACTCAAAATAAAAATAAAAACACTCACTACTAACTACTAAACTATCTCCAAGTCCTACTCAATGGACATACATCGCCATTCCCGGCAACGTCGCCATTGACTAGAACCGAAAATACTAGCTTTCTACTAGTAGTTTCCCCACAAGAGTATGGGTTCGCTGTAGTATGGGCAAGTATAGGGACCAAGTATTATCGAACCCAAGGGAAGGTATGTATGCGAATAGATCCCTGAAGATCTACGTGTCGTAGTTAATATGAGTGTATGTTTGGGGATTGAGAATTATAACAAACTACTCTATATTCTAATAACTGAATTAAAACGGAATAAATAACTAAGTGTATGCAAATATGAGATGGTGATGCTCGGGATAGAAATTCCTACGTATACTAACAGAGTTGGTACGATAATCAAAATAACCTTGATGTGCAAGAAATAACCTATGTAAATGATTGTAAGATGAAAAGCTCAAGAATTAAACCTTAATACTTTATCCTATCAATCGACTTCACTAATCCACTAAACTAGTTAATAGATTGTGCCTAATTAAAGAGACCCTAATTTAACTAAGGTGATGCGGCCGTCCTCCCTAGATAAACTGGTAGATGAATTAACCCCTTCTAAACCCTCTCGTTAAGCCTACTAGTTGTTAAAGAGTGATAAGGTTGTCCTCTCTCTAATAATTTTCGTACGAATTTCAAAGGTAAATCCGAAATTTATTTTAAGCGTTCATTAATTAAGAGAATTAAAACTAAACATCACATGTTATCCTAATTACGTACCAACGTCCTACTTCTACGAGTTCATCCTATCCTAAGCATGCAAGGGTTCTAGCCTAACATGGTGGTTTGAATAATAAAATCAATCACAAGAACAATAATCATATACATAATTAAATTAACGAAAGAAATCAAGAACATAAACGAAAGAACAAATTAAAGTCTCTAAAGAAATCTATATAAATTTGAAAAACTAGGGTTTATCGTCTCAAAGAGTAAAGAAAAAAGAATTAATCTAATACGTTCAAAAGAAATACTAAAACTAAGAATTCGTAAATTAAAACCTCGATTACAACGTATAAAACTCTTCCAATCTCTCTCCCAAGCTTTCTCCTCGCTAAAAAAATATGTAAAAATATGTGTTGGTATGTGTTGATATGCTTGGAAAAAGGTATAAATAGGTTTGAGATCGAATTTGGGCATTTTTTGGGCCAAAAATCACGTACGCTCGTGCACTGCTCGTGCACTAGTGCACGACCTGATTCAACTTGTGCACAATGCACGAGTGGTCAAGCTCGAGCACTTTTCGGCAGTTGTACACATATTCGTAAAATCTTCATATCTCCTCAATCGGAAGTCCGTTTTGGCCGATTCAAAGTCCTACGAACTCCTCTTTTCACCCTCTATCCATCTATGAAAACCAAAGAGACGAATTCATCATTTTATAGAAATGATATCAAATGACTCCAAACACTCATAAAAAACAATCAAAACATGGGCAAATCGGACACCAAAACATAACAATTTCACGCCTAATCAGAAAGCTTTTTCGACCTGTCAAGATGGGAAAGTTTTATCGACCTTTGAAGCAAACCTTCCAATAATTTTTTTCTAAAGCACGAAAATGGTTACAACAATATTCTCGTATGGATGCAAATTACTTACTTAAGAAAACAATTATACTCTACTATTTAAAGGAGCTTGCGAGATACAAAAAATTACCTGCTGTATTTTATTAATAGCGGACAACAGAGATGGGGGAGGTAAATCCGAGAAATTGGCTTTGCAAAACTGTGACTGGCGAGATTAGAGATTGATAAGAATTAAATTAAGTATAATAACCTTAAGGATAGATCATGTAATACCCAAGACTTTCATGACCTTATTTGCTTTACTAAATGCTTTATAATTCTATATGAATCTATGTGATGCATTTACATCCAAAATTCATGCCAAGGCACGTTTATGTATTTTATTTACTCGATACTTACAATTAACATATTATTTGCTCAATACAGCTTATTCTTGAAACTTTAAAATTTTTATATGTTCTTTATTTTATGTCTTAAAGTATTTGATATAGAAATTAATATAGTCCTTAAGTCTAGTATTTTATTTTACACGTTATAAGTTGAAAAATGAACGTTTCTTCAAGAAACGAATTGCGTATCAATTGCTCGATGTTTTTTTATGATTAGTATATAGAATTTATAATTTATTTAGAGCCTTAGAAGAGTTTTAATTTTATTTTATAAGATAGTATAAGTAATTTTATGCATAATGTACCTTAAAAGCATTAAATAAATTAAAAAATCATAATTTATTTTATTTTTATTTATCAAATTCAAAGCCTACATGTGTCTTAATTACAAGACACAAAATTTCTCTTGAAACGTCATAAAAATTTCGAAATTTATAGAAGCATTAGGAAAAGTAATGAAACTTCAAGATTCAAGGTCAAAATTAGAAGAAATAAAGTCAAATTTAGCTACTACTTATAAATTGCCATGTGTTTATTATTGTAACTTGCAAGAATACTCCATAATCTTCCTAAATCTTCTTCAAGGTCGGTTCTAAGGGACTTGGAGTAGTCTCCAAGTATTTCTCCTCCTATAAATACAAGAACATGCATGCATAAATAGGTATAAGCTTAGAGAAAGAAAATTAGAACAAATACTACACTTATACTTAGATTTTGCAAAGGAAGGAGAAGAAATTTCTTGTAGCAACCTATCTCTAAGTAATCTTCTCTTCTTGTTTGAGTAATTATTTAAGTGGTAGTATGAAGTTTATGCATGATATGTGTATTAAATGATAGGAAAATGAGTTTTTGATGAGTAATTTGCATGTTATCCATGTTTTACTTCTTGTTTGAATGTTTAATTCAATTTCTTCATGAGTTATGATCAAAATCATGTTTATTATTTGATTATATATGCTTTAGAAGTATAAATCATGAAATTATGTGGTTTAAAGTGAGTTTAAGATGTTATGTTCTTCATATATGCATGAAAACCGAAAATCTGGACAACTTGTGAAGGAATTTCGTTTTTGATCCAATTTTTCGGTGGAAAATTCTGAAATTTTTATATGTGAAAATATACTTGTGAAGAAAATTAGGTTTCAAATTTCATAATTTTTGGACTGGTATTGAATTCGTGGTAATTTTTCTAAGTAGAGCTAGGGTTTTGGACGAAAATACAGGAACAGTAGAAGTTTGCTATGATCTGAAAATAATCGGTTAGTTTTTTATAGAAAAAAAAAAGTATTTTGATAAATTACATGAAGTTGGGAGTTCATGGTTAAAATTTCATGAGTATTGGACATGTGGTTGATTTATGGTGAATTTTTAAAGTTAAGTGACCAGAATCTGTTACTGTGTGTTTATTATGAAATATTTGATATTTGGTAAAGAGTTTAAGAAATCTGAAAGTATGGTGTTAAACTTTATTGAGTTGTTAATATACTGTTAAAATTTCGTAATTTTTGGACATATGAATAATTTAATATGAATTTTCAAAGTTAGGCGTGTAATCTGCCAAAATCGAATTTTGTGTGAAAGGTTCGAAATGGTCCGATTACATTTTTACAGTCGATATTTATTTATAACTTGCTATTTGATGATTTTATACACTTAATTGATATTTGGGTGTTAGTACACAATATTTGAATATGTATGGAGATTTGAATTCAAGTCTTACAATTTACAAAAGTGAAGGGATAAGTAACAATGTTTCTATTTTAAAAAAATTTACTTGTAGGTACAAACCTGCAAGGTGGGGAATCACTTCGCTCTTCACCGAGTGTATTATTATTATGTAATTTCACTTATTAAACGTTGAATGTTAAATTTTGAGTCTGGCCCGCTATCGACTGGCCCCACATATAAGTCCAACTTTATGTTGGCAAGCATATAGTCCGGTCGTTCCGGCACCACGGGTTGTTCACGACACCCAAACATATATCCGGTGAAACTCCGGGGGCTCACATATTATAGACAATTGATGTTTAGTTTGTGCAATTAACAAGAGGTTTCCCACTAAGTGTTTTCAAACGCTTATCCCTTCCACTTTTAAATTTTTACAGATACTGTGGATCCAGACGTGGGCGAATGAACTCGGCAGGCTGTGGAGTTTCCTAAAGACTTTATATTTTCAAGAATAATATTTTTAACTTTTGGCTTGTATCTTAAATTACGATCGTACTTATTTACTACTTCCGCTGTGTAAATGTGTGGCGTGTGTATATTTTAATACAAAGTACTATTTTAGTAACGTTCCTACTTGTGCCACATCATATTTTCCGTACTATTTTAAGTGGGGGGGGGGGGGGTTACAGGTGGTATCAGAGCAGGTTCGCCTGCTAAAGTATTTAAAAAAAAGAGTGTGTTTTAAAAATTAAAAGAAACAGCCGCACCAAGATCATTCTCCACGACGAGATCAGGTAAATATTTTATATGTGCTTAAATTATGCTATTTATTTGAAAGTGTGATTGATTATTTGAAAGTTTGTATAGTTATTGCATTACATTGTTGTTTGAATAGAACTATGAATCGTAGAGGAAACCAAAATAACTCAGGCATGAGCGAGGATCTAACTTCCGTCTTAAGGGGGTTAGCTCAGCAACTAAATCACCAAAGCCAATCGTCCCAAACACCTGTATCCTCAACCCAAAACCATGACATTGTTAGCCAATTTAAGAAGTTTAGACCTTCAACACTTACCGGAAGGAAAAACCCTAAGGAAGTAGAAAACTGGGTTCGGAGCTTGGAGAAGATATTCGTTTATCTTAAGTGCACCGATGAGCAGAAAGTTTCTTGTGCTATATTTCAGCTGACTGAAGATGCAGATTATTGGTGGGAAGCTCACTGTAGGACAATGACTGAAGAAGAACGAACTACAGTTACTTGGGAGAAATTCGTAGAAGTAGTGGTTAAGAATTACATAACACAGTCATTCTTAGATCAGAAAGAGACCGAGTTTCTACAGTTGAAACAAGGAAACCTGACAGTGCAAGAATATGAAATGAAGTTTAATCAATTGGGAAGATATGTTTCTCATTTGATTAATACTGATGAAAGGAAAGCAAAAAGATTTATGCAGAATTTACGACCGGAAATCAGTACTATCTTAGCGGCACAAGATATTAAGTCTTATGCCTCGGCATTCGAGAAAGCTCAGATGATAGCAGCATATATGAAATCAGAGGACGTAAGAACGCCAGAATCACAACAAAACAAAAGGAAGTGGATGGGTACGAACCAAGGAAGAAATTCTAAGCAAGTTAAAAGGACAGAAATAGTGCCACAACAGAGGCCACCTAAGTGCAGAAATTGTGGGAAGGAACATCTTGGACAATGCCTGAAAGGAACAGGGGTATGTTACAAGTGCAAAGAACCTGGACATCTTATAACTAATTGTCCAAAGTGGAAAGAACAACAGAAGATGACACCTGCTCGAGTGTTTGCCATGAGTCAGCAGGAGGCGATAGCAAACCCGAAAGTGATGGCAGGTATGTTCAAAATATTCCAAATACCTGTTTTCACGTTATTCGATACTGGTGCTACACATTCATTCATCTCTACAAAGATGTTTGAACAAATTGAGACTGCCCATATTATGGTAGAAGAAGATTTTCTAGAAGTAAACATTCCTCTGGTAGTACGACACAATCCTTAGGACTGTGTAGGAATGTGAAGATTGATTTTGAGCATGCAATACTCCCGACAAATCTATATATAATAGAAATGAAGAACTTTGATGTTATCTTGGGAATGGACTGGCTTATAGCAAATCATGCTCTCATCAAGTGTCAAGAAAAAGAAATATCAGTACGGAGATCAAAGGATGAGAACTTTACACTATATGGTGCTAGAATTGGAACTATACCTCGGGTAATTTCAGCAGTAAAGGCTCGGAAAATTTTAAGGAAAGGAGAATGTACAACATTTCTAGTAAATGTTGTAGCAACAAAGTCTGATGGGCCAACATTGGACGATATGCCGGTAGTATGTGAATACAAGGATGTATTCCCAGATGATTTGCCAGGACTACCCCCAGATCGTCAGTTAGAATTTACTATTGATTTAATTCCGGGAGCAGCGCCTGTTTCAAAAGCACCTTACAGAATGGCACCAAAAGAATTGCAAGAATTGAAAGTGCAACTGCAAGAATTACTGGATAAGGGTTTTATTCGACCAAGTGTGTCACCCTGGGGAGCACCGGTATTATTTGTGAAGAAGAAAGATGGGTCATTAAGAATGTGCATCGACTATCGGGAATTGAATAAACTTACCATCAAGAACAAATACCCTCTTCTCAGAATTGAAGATCTGTTCGATCAATTAAAATGAGCTAGTGTATTTTCAAAGATTGATTTGAGATTGGGGTATCATCAGGTGAAAATAAAGGAAAATGATATTCCGAAGACAGCTTTCAGGACTCGATATGGTCATTATGAGTTCGTGGTGCTACCATTTGGACTCAGTAATGCACCAGCTATTTTTATGGATTTGATGAATCGGGTGTTTCATCAATATCTGGATCAATTTGTGATCATTTTTATTGATGATATTCTGGTGTATTTGAGAAATCAGGAGCAACATGCGGAACATCTTCGGATTACACTAGAAATCCTGAGAAAGGAAAAATTGTATGCTAAATTCAAGAAATATGAATTTTGGCTGGATAAAGTGGTATTTCTTGGACATACGGTTTCAGCCCTGGGAATAGAAGTTGACCCAACAAAGGTAGAAGCTGTAAACCAATGGAAGAAACCAACTAATGTAAACGAAGTCAGGAGTTTTCTTGGTTTAGCCGGGTATTATCGAAGATTCATTGAAGGGTTTGCTCGGATTGCAAAACCTTTGACTCAGTTGACTCGGAAAGAAACAAAGTTTGAATGGACAGAAGAATGTGAAAGGAGTTTTCAAGAACTAAAGCAAAGATTAACAACAGCCCCAGTTCTTACAATTCCTGAAGGTACAGAAGGATTATTGTGTACAGTGATGCTTCTAAACAAGGCTTGGGATGTGTACTTATGCAAAATGGGAAAGTAGTAGCGTACGCATCAAGACAATTAAAACCACATGAGCAGAACTATCCTACGCATGATTTAGAGCTAGCAGCAGTTGTGCATGCACTCAAGATTTGGAGACATTACTTGTATGGAAGTAAATGCCAGATCTACACAGATCATAAGAGTTTGAAGTATATCTTCGAACAAAAGGAATTGGACATGAGGCAAAGGAGATGGTTGGAGTTGGTGAAAGATTATGATTGTGAGATATTGTATCATCCGGGAAGGGCAAATGTAGTAGCAGATACCTTAAGTCACAAGGGAAAGATCAATACCTTGGTTGTGAAACCAACACTGAAGGAAAGAATAACAAAAGCTCAATATGACAATGCATTCTTAGAGAAGATAAAGCAAAAGATCAAGGAAGGTAAAGCAAATGTGAGGATGGTACATTGTTATGTCAAGGAAGAATATGTGTCCCAGAAAAAGAAGAACTCAAGAAGAAAATATTAGAAGAAGCACATTCTACACCATATACAGTTCATCCTGGAGGAACAAAGATGTATCAAGAATTAAAGAAGTTGTTCTGGTGGAGAAATATGAAGAGGGATATTGGAAATTTCGTACAAAAATGTTTGACATGTCAGCAGGTAAAAGCTGAACATCAAAGACCATCGGGATTGCTGAAACCACTTGAGATTCCTGAATGGAAATGGGAACACATTACGATGGATTTTGTGGTAGGATTGCCCAAGTCAATACAAGGAAATGAAGCTATTTGGGTAAATGTTGACAGATTGACCAAGACGGCACATTTTCTACCAATAAAGATGACGTCCACATTGGATAAATTGGCTCAGATTTATATTAAGGAAATTGTCCGATTACATGGAGTTCCAGTTTCTATTGTGTCAGATAGAGATCCACTATTTACATCGAAATTCTGGTACAGTCTTCAAGAAGCTTTGGGTACTAAGTTGGAATTTAGTACAGCTTTTCATCCTCAAACAGATGGTCAATTGGAAAGAACAATTCAAACTTTGGAAGATATGTTGAGAGCTTGTATCATCGATTTTGGAGGAAGTTGGGAAAGATACATACCTTTAGTGGAATTTGCCTACAACAATAGTTATCAAGCTACAATTGAAATGGCACCGTACGAAGCATTGTACGGAAGGAAGTGCAGATCTCCACTATGCTGGGATGAAATTGGAGAAAAGAAATTGTTAGGATCGGAATTGGTGGAAGAAACTAACAAAGTAGTAAAGAAGATTAAAGAAAAGATGCAAGCAGCTCAAGATCGACAGAAAGCGTATGTGGATAAGCGAAGGAAAGAATTAAGTTTTGAGATTGGAGACAAGGTATTTTTGAAGGTATCTCCAATGAAAGGAATTTTCCGCTTCGGAAAAAGAGGAAAGTTGAAGCCCAGATATATTGGACCTTATGAGATATTGGAAAGAGTTGGAGATTTGGCTTATAGGCTAGCACTACCAGCATCCTTGGCAGGAATACACAATGTATTCCATATCTCGATGCTCCGAAAGTACATACCTGACCCTACCCACATAGTAAACCAACCTGAATTAGAAATTGATGCCAACTTAACCTATGAGGAAGTCCCTATATCCATACTTGATAGAAAGCTTCATAGGTTAAGAAATAGAGATATTCCTATGGTTAAGATCCAGTGGAATAGACACGGAATGGAAGAAGCTACGTGGGAGCGAGATGACGAAATCTTAGCCAAATACCCTTACCTCAATAATCCTGGTAACACTTGAAATTTCGAGGACGAAATTTATTTAAGGGGGTTAGACTGTAATACCCTAGACTTTCATGACCTTATTTGCTTTACTAAATGCTTTATAATTCTATATGAATCTATGTGATGCATTTACATCCAAAATTCATGCCAAGGCACGTTTATGTGTTTTATTTACTCGATACTTACAATTAACATATTATTTGCTCAATACATGCTTATTCTTGAAACTTTAAAATTTTTATATGTTCTTTATTTTATGTCTTAAAGTATTTGATATAGAAATTAATATAGTCCTTAAGTCTAGTATTTTATTTTACACGTTATAAGTTGAAAAATGAACGTTTCTTCAAGAAACGAATTACGTATCGATTGCTCGATATTTTTTTATGATTAGTATATAGACTTTATAATTTATTTAGAGCCTTAGAAGAGTTTTAATTTTATTTTATAAGATAGTATAGGTAATTTTATCCATAATGTACCTTAAAAGCATTAAATAAATTAGAAAATCATAATTTCTTTTATTTTTATTTATCAAATTCAAAGCCTACATGTGTCTTAATTAAAAGACACAAAATTTCTCTTGAAACGTCATAAAAATTTCGAAATTTATAGAAGCATTAGGAAAAGTAATGAAACTTCAAGATTCAAGGTCAAAATTAGAAGAAATAAAGTCAAATTTAGCTACTACTTATAAATTGCCATGTGTTTATTATTGTAACTTGCAAGAATACTCCATAATCTTTCTAAATCTTCTTCAAGGTCGGTTCTAAGGGACTTGGAGTAGTCTCCAAGTATTTCTCCTCCTATAAATACAAGAACATGCATGCATAAATAGGTATAAGCTTAGAGAAAGAAAATTAGAACAAATACTACACTTATACTTAGATTTTGCAAAGGAAGGAGAAGAAATTTCTTGTAGCAACCTATCTCTAAGTAAGCTTCTCTTCTTGTTTGAGTAATTATTTAAGTGGTAGTATGAAGTTTATGCATGATATGTGAATTAAATGATAGGAAAATGAGTTTTTGATGAGTAATTTGCATGTTATCCATGTTTTACTTCTTGTTTGAATGTTTAATTCAATTTCTTCATGAGTTATGATCAAAATCATGTTTATTATTTGATTATATATGCTTTAGAAGTAGAAATCATGAAATTATGTGGTTTAAAGTGAGTTTAAGATGTTATGTTCTTCATATATGCATGAAAACCGAAAATCTGGACAACTTGTGAAGGAATTTCGTTTTTGATCCAATTTTTCGGTGGAAAATTCTGAAATTTTTATATGTGAAAATAGACTTGTGAAGTAATTTTTGGACTGGTATTCAATTCGTGGTATTTTCTAAGTAGAGCTAGGGTTTTGGACGAAAATACAGGAACAGTAGAAGTTTGCTATGATCTGAGAATAATCGGTTAGTTTTTTATAGAAAAACAAAGTATGTTGATAAATTACATGAAGTTGGGAGTTCATGGTTAAAATTTCATGAGTATTGGACATGTGGTTGATTTATGGTGAATTTTTAAAGTTAAGTGACCAGAATCTGTTACTGTGTGTTTATTATGAAATATTTGATATTTGGTAATGAGTTTAAGAAATCTGAAAGTATGGTGTTAAACTTTATTGAGTTGTTAATATACTGTTAAAATTTCGTAATTTTTGGACATATGAATAATTTAATATGAATTTTCAAAGTTAGGCGTGTAATCTGCCAAAATCGAATTTTGTGTGAAAGGTTCGAAATGGTCCGATTACATTTTTACAGTCGATATTTATTTATAACTTGCTATTTGATGATTTTATACACTTAATTGATATTTGGGTGTTAGTACACAATATTTGAATATGTATGGAGATTTGAATTCAAGTCTTACAATTTACAAAAGTGAAGGGATAAGTAACAATGTTTCTATTTTAAAAAAATTTACTTGTAGGTACAAACCTGCAAGGTGGGGAATCACTTCGCTCTTCACCGAGTGTATTATTATTATGTAATTGCACTTATTAAACGTTGAATGTTAAATTTTGAGTCTGGCCCGCTATCGACTGGCCCCACATATAAGTCCAACTTTATGTTGGCAAGCATATAGTCCGGTCGTTCCGGCACCACGGGTTGTTCACGACACCCAAACATATATCCGGTGAAACTCCGGGGGCTCACATATTATAGACAATTGATGTTTAGTTTGTGCAATTAACAAGAGGTTTCCCACTAAGTGTTTTCAAACGCTTATCCCTTCTACTTTTAAATTTTTACAGATACTGTGGATCCAGACGTGGGCGAATGAACTCGGCAGGCTGTGGAGTTTCCTAAAGACTTTATATTTTCAAGAATAATATTTTTAACTTTTGGCTTGTATCTTAAATTACGATCGTACTTATTTACTACTTCCGCTGTGTAAATGTGTGGCGCGTGTATATTTTAATACAAAGTACTATTTTAGTAACGTTCCTACTTGTGCCACATCATATTTTCCCTACTATTTTAAGTGGGGGCGTTACAGATCAATAATATAAATGAATCTTAGAGAAACTTGAATTAATGTTTAATGAGACAATGTAGAGATCTTGAACTGAAATACTTTAGTGAAAAAACTTTCAAATCCCTACATTTTCCACCTCTATAACTATAACCCTGTCCTATCCACACTATATAATATAGAAATCTACCTTTTTTTAGACGTTTGTATGTATGTATAGCATCTGCAAAATTCAAATAAAAGATATAAATACATTATTTGACAAAGTTTTTTTCTTATATTAGAATTAAAAAATAAAATAGATAAGAAAGCAAAATCTACATATACAGAGATGGAACACATACACAAACAATCCAACCATATAATCTGATGGTCCATTTCTTCTGCAAACACAACTTGAAAATGACAACAATGATTATAGTAAAAGAAACAACCTCATTGAATAAAGCCCATTTGATTGTTGGATTCCTTGTTAGTTGAGGATAAGGCTAGCCAGCTAAAGCCTTAAAGCTCACTTGAAATCTTGTTTGATGTAAGTTACAGTAGATAGCAAGTCGTATACTAATCAAACTGGATATATATGTGTGTATATTATATAATAAGCACATATTTCATTGTATTTTAAATTTACTGAAGCAAGTGCACAATGGAGAACAGAGAAAACTTTCTGTGCATGCATAAAGCAAGCAAAAAATCACAACCCAACATAGTAGAACAATGTAAAATATGCAAATTAAACACATAATAGTATACAAACCTGACATGGGAATCACTTAATCAAGAATCCTCAAATTCAAAACCACTAACTAAACAATCCCAAGCTTTATGTTCAATGCAAACATAACTACAGTTAAAGCTAATCTCTAATCACAAAATTGTCAAATTTAAATTGCTATCAAACAAAAAATTAAACTAAAAAGATCGTAAACTATAGGCAACACATAACCAAGTTACCAAAGTTAGATCTGCCCATATATTTATAGATGTATCAAATTGGCAGTCACAGTAAATTTTCCAGATCCTCTTTCAATCAATTGAAACGATTTAACTAAAATGAAAAAAGATAATAGATACCTTTTATATTTGAGAATTTATCCAAGAACTATACTCTTAATTGAGGAAGAAACAGAAACGAATACTTGCAAAATTCAAAGATGGAAATAACAAAATGAAATGAGGAAAAAATTGTTAGATTTTTTTGAATTGCCAGCACTTGTAGACATGTATCGTTTTTGCCCAATAACATGTACAAAATGACCCGTCACAACAGTTGGGAACAACATTACCCAAAGAGAAGACACAAACATTGGAGATTTACCAAAAGAAATATCACTTAAAGATATTGTTCAATGTAGTTACTATACGCCCTGGATTAACAAAAAATCTATGTTTTAATGTGCCCACATCTTTAGGTATATTGAAATAAATCTAAAATATCACCGCAAATTAGCAAGATATTGCGACCGATATGAATTTAGCCAAGTGAAATTCACAACATAAATGAACATATCTATTGTCAGAAGTTCTCTCTCTGATCATGTGCTCATTTTCATTCTTAGTGTCTTTTTCAAGAGAGTCGACAACCTGAATGTAATACCAATTAAAAAAAACATGTATATGACTATGAGCTTGTTTTTCATAGGATCATAAACACACCTGTTCTCTAACATCATCACTTGGAGAAGCTAGAAGCTTCCCAAATATGGGGACTGCTCCATGATCAATTACCACCTTGGTGTGCTCAGATGTTCCAGAAGCAAATATTAATGAGAGCCCAAGCAGCCTCAAACTGCAGTATATTAGACAAAGTAAACATGTAGATTATTACTTGAAGCACAATAGCCTTAGAAAAACAATTCGAACACACATAGATAATATTATATATACCTAAAGCTGCGGGAAGTCCTCCCTCATAAAAAATTCAACGTAGCAGGGAACAACACCTGCCTGAATTATCTCGTGAATAGGCGGGCTTTGTTCGGCCAATATCCATTATATCAGACAAAGAATAGACTCACCTCAATAATAAAACCATTAATTTATAATATATATATATAAAAAAAACTTGAACCATAATATCACTTATAGATAGCAATTTGGGGAATTGGGTTGTTGCCTCAAGTTATCGAGTGGCATCATCAGTCCAAACAATTGTAACCATTAATGGTAGATTTTCTAACTGCACCTTCAATTAAAATATTAAGAAAATCAGTTCAACCATTTACAACTATCTATAAGTGAATATCCCAAAAACTTAAGTGAGGCGATCTCATGGATCTCATTCCACGAAACAAACTCTCACCCTCATACCCATTATCCATTTATCCTGACCTTTAGGAGCAGGATTGATCAAATTTACAATGATTAATATGTATACATACATATATCATAGGAGTTTCACATATATATAATCAAATACAACTTGAGATGCTCTAATCAAATCTGCAAATGGCAAATCATGAATACAAAAATATACATCAATAGCACAGAGTACATTTCAGAGTAGGACGGTAGGAGAGAAGAAGGCAAACTTGATCCTTAATTCTTCGGTACTCCATCTCCCACCTTGTGCTATTCCAATTTGATAATTGTAGGCTATAATTTTTCTAGAAAATTTTTTTAGGCCTGAAAGTTGGTAAAGATCTAAAATCTGAAATTGAGTATCACTATTACACAAAGGATACCAGTGTTAAAAATATCCACAGTAAAAATTTCACTAACCAATGGAATACCAGCGATTTATATCAAAGGAGACGGCGGCGAGTATGATTTAAAGGAGAATGGTCGGTGAATAGACAGGGGCGAGATGGCGCCTCAATAGGTGCGTTCGTGAGGATGGATGCGACGGCATACTGAGCGATGCAGTACCAGCAATATAAATCGAAGGAGGCGGCAATGACGATGATTTGGGGGACATCGATGAATGAAAATTGAGCGATGTAGTACCTGCAATAAGATAATAGAATCTTTAACCCAAAAATTAACAAATAGCAAATGAAAATTTGAGAGATGATACCTGTTTGCAGGAATGAGATTGTACAGTATTGGGTGGAGAGGACGGGAGGAGATCAGGGTGGCGGCGTGAGAGGCGGCGTGAGGAGATGCGGCCTAAGGAGAGGCGGCGGCATGAGATGCGGCATGAGGAGAGGCGGTGGAATAAGAAGCGGCGTGAGGAGCATCGACGGCGTGAGAGGCAGTGTGAGGAGAGGTGGCGGTAGCGTGAGAGGAGGCGGTGGTTCGTGTGGGGACGAAAAGGTTGCGTGAAAATGAGACATTTTGAAGAATTTCTCAATTTCGAGATATAACCCTAAATAGAGAGATCAATGGTTTAAATTTAATTCTATAGAATGAATGGTTGAGATTAACAATTAAAATAACTTTTAATGAGAGCACAGTATTTTAAAATGGAGAGATTTGAGACATTCCACCTCATCCTTAGAATAAGGTGGTGTTGACACATCACCTTGGAGAGGTTTGGAAATATATTATAATAAGATGGTGGGTCACATGTTGACTTTCAGGATAAAATAATGAATATTGTTGAAAAGTGAATTGAATGGGTGACACTTTGGTAATATTGTATGAATTTGAAGGTGAAAGTTTATAAGTAGTTGAGTGTTGTTTTTGCCATTTATTGAATGAGAAATTTATTTGGGGACGACCCGAAAAGGAAAGTGTGAAGTTTACTTAGGGACGGAGGGAGTACTATAAATAAGTTTAAATATAAAAGAATTAATTATATTTCTTGAAATTAAAATACTTGTTTGTACTTTGAAACTTAAAAAAATTATTAATATTTTTTAAAATGAATAATTCGAATACATTTTAAATAATTTTAAAAAATCAAATTCCAATTTAAAAAAAAAATCAAAATTTCATAACTTCAGTCCACAATACACGTTCAAAATATCCCAACTCCAATTAGAATATCCTATAACTAATTGAAATAAATTAATTAAATTAACCCTCAATCTCTTCCAGTTCTTCATCCTAAACATAGTGTATATCCAACAACTTTGTAAATAGTCTTCCTCATGCCTATCTCCATTCCCCACCGCTTCCTTGCAAATCTCGAATTCAAGATACTGATTCAAGGTAAAGGCCAGAGATATGCAATATTGAAGGTATGAATTTTAAAAATAATGTGTAGAAAAATTTGTTCAATTTCTGGGTAGATTTAAATTATAACTATTTAGGAGAAAATAATTTAATCAATGTCTGGTGATGTTATGTCGGCATTGAAAGGGTGGAGCGGCGCGGTCGGATGTTGAAGATAAGAAATGAGGATGAACAATGGTTTTAGACAAATTTTAGGGTGCATTTAAGTGCATAGCATACACCTGAATTTTAAATTCAATTTTGACTTCAATTTTAATATTTTCAAAATATACACAAACACACCGAACTGTGTGTTTTTTTGCATTTAGATATTACTGATGCCTTCTTGGAGTATTACTGATGTCTTCTTGGGGTATTACTGATGTCTTCTTGGGGTATTATCGATTACTTCTTGGGTAATGCTGATTTCTGTTTGAAGTATTTTTTTCAAAATCCAAGTGCATACTATGCACTCAAGTGAATACTAGAACTACGCATGGTTTTAGGGTTGAATTTGGTAATTGCAGAATGATTTTTGGGGGATTTTGGATATGGTAATTGAAAAAGAGAGTTCTTTTATTATTTAACTAAGAAAGTGTTTAGTTTTTAAAGTTTTTATTTTTATTTGATGACATTTTAAATTGGTTAGTTTTAATTTTAAATATATTATAAACCCTTGAATTTTATAAATATATTTAAATTTTTTTATTTTTTAAATATAACTACCCATTTTTATATTTATATGTATTTTAAATTTATTTATATTTATATTTATATAATATTAATTTATAAATTAAATTTTATTTAATGATTTGGATGCATACTGTGATGATGATTGTATATATATTTGTACACGTTAGCTTTGGGGCAAGGACAAAACTGTCTGAAGTTTAAATTACAAACAAATGTGAAAGTGGTGATTTTTTTTTTTTGCCAAAATTCAAAAGTTTAGCTTATATTGCAATTTGTATAAAAGTGGTAATTTTATTTGCAATTAAACCTAGTAATTTCAAGGGAATTAGGTAAATAAATTGATTTTTGTTCTAAAAGTTCAAATTTTTAATAGATGAGATGAATTTTTTTTATGGTATCAAAATGTTTAACTCAAACACAGATGAATTCGATTCTCGTAAAAAAAAATTAATTATTAATATTATGACTGATTTCTCCCCTTGAAATGTACCAAGATAAATGCGCTTGCACATTTTCTTAAATCGAAATGGCTAGGCAGAGGAAAGATTCCTTTTTAGGTACTCCCCGGAACATATTCAATAGAGAAGGGGTGAAGCATGTAGCTCAGAGGATTAGAGCATGTGGCTACAAACCACCGTTTCAGGAATTCGAATCCCTCCTCTCACACAACCGGCCCAAAAGAAAAGTATCATTCCTCGCTAATATATAATATTCATCTTTACAAGGTGATAAATAATTAAAGCAACCGTAACTCTGTTGATCTCTCGTACATATTATAAAACATGCTTTAAACTTATCATTCAAAATTTATTGTTATTAGTTGTCTAAAAGTAGGAAATTTAAAAAATTATTAAGTTTCTGAGGTTAAATTTTGCAAAATTAATAACATTTTGACGTTGAAATAAATTTGTCTTATATTGAATCAACTCAAGCCCATAAACATTAAAGAAATATCATTTGTTTAGTGCCTTTTTGCCATGACATCTTTGTGTTCGTCCTCTCCATTTCCATCGGCAATCACTCACTTCACCATTGTCAAGGTTCGTCGTTCACTGGGCATTGATTCTCCTTGCTTTGATTTTATATTATTAGATGTTACAAAATTATTTAATCATTTAAATTTAGAGAGAGAATATAAAAATTATAATCGTACTTGCACGGTATCTTATCCATTTTTCTTTTTAAATTTGTGTCTCCGTACCCATATCATGTCGTACCCGTATCACCGTACCCATCCGTGCAACCTAAATTAGTGATATTGCATGCTCTATTACGGGATCTGTTATCAGCCTTAATGGCTTAACATTATATTTTGTGTCGTCGATATCTCAGTCATAACATTTATCCTTTTATTTTGTATTCTAATTTATCATTGAACTTCTAAATATTAATATTGAGTCAATGATATTATTTCCTTTATATGTTACTACCCTGTTTCTCAATAAGCTTTCTATTTTTTTCGGGGGTTTTACAAAAAGGTTTTTATAATATTTTGAAAATCTACCTACCTCACTATATTTGGAAGTGTATATGCTATGAAACAGACAAATAAAAATGATAGACTCAAAATATTGGAAGCAATGTGATCTCGTGTCGACAAACATCAAACAAAGTAGAGAGCAACAAAAATAATGAACACCAAATAATTATTTTACAAGTTATATGAAATAACTTGTGACCGCCCCAGGGAAAAAATTAATCCAATATGAAATTGTGAATTACAACGAATCCTTTTGAAATAGAAAAACTAAGTCCAAAGATATTAAAATAGAGTGATCAAAGAATAAGAAAAGATCAACAACTGAAAATAAATTTTAAAAAATAGATGTTCTCTCAAATGTGGCCACACACTTAGTCGCACTATTATGTACCTTCTCCATCTTATGCAATAATGAAAATGGGTTTACGTAACTTTGAATATTCTTAGTCCCACTTCTTGATATGTTTCTTTGAAATTTTTTAATTTGTACCAACTAAATATATAAGAATTGATCAAATCTTCTACATATTTAAAATTATACATATAAAAAAATGGTAAAGACATAAAAAATTATATCCAAAAAATAATTAAATAATTTAAATATAAATAAAAGAATAATAAAATAAAATAAATTATGAGCTTAAATTAAACTCTAACAACATTAAATAATTATCACTGCACGTCATTTTATTTACATCAAATATCACCACTTTTACATTTCATTATCCCTACACTTTACTTTATTATGTCTCCAATTACATCACTTATTTTATATTAATATTCCTTAATTTCCGTACAATTTTTTCATGAAAAAATTATTGAGGTATGCATTGAGTAGTATTTACGTTTGCTTCAGACAGATTGATTTAGACAAATAAAACTACAAGAATTCAGTAACTATAAATAAAAAAATTGGTGTTGAGTGAGACAGTCTCACAATAAGACATATCATTAAATTAAACATAGCATATTAACAATTTAAAAAAATTGAATGTCAATTTGTTACCCAAACTGTGGCCTAAAAACGGTAAAACTGTAGAAGTACGTGTGACATGATAGTTTTGTTAAAAAAAAACAGAAATGAGGTTGTCGACGGTCATATAATACTGAAAACTCAGTTAATTCTTGTTAATTGTTAAAAGTACTATAAGATTCTGTTGTGTTGTCAGTGTTTGTAAAGAGGTCATTTTATGTAGTTGTTGAGGTCATGTCTAGTTTGGATCTTAATTGCCATGTGTCAAAATAGTGTTTCATCTATAATACCTGAAATCAGATATAATGTTCCCCACGGTTAATCTTGTCATTTTATTACTCTAGTCTTATTTGATATAATTGCAAAGTATGTATCATCATTAGTTTTTCGAATCGCACGTGAATTGAAAGACAAGGTATTATATTAATTGACATGATTTAAGATAATACTTAAAATAAAATTAGATTCATTCACAAAATAATTTTTTTTAAAATATCAATTATTTGATTAAAAATATCTCATTCATAAAAAATATAAACTAATGGAAATTTAATTAGTGTATCATACTTTGTCTTTTTCCGTTGTCACATAGTTCTTCGTCAAAACACAAAATATATAAATGGGTGGTGTTGCTTCACTAGAAAAGAGGGTGATCATGTTGTCATAAATAGTTTACGGGGTTTCTTATTTCCAAAAGAGTATAACGATATGAAAAAATTAAGTATAATGTGAACCAGTGTTATCGTGTGTGCATATATTTTAAGAGTATTATTTATTTATTAAAAATATATAATCAATAAAAATATTATATAATAAAAATAAATAAACATTATATTAAATTGTACAATAAAATTGATGTATATACAAGCAATTTAATCTTCATAATAAACTTCCATGATTCTCCCCTATATAATTTTAACATATACAGTAAAACCTCTATAAATAAATAATGTAACCGAGAAAATTTATTATTTTAGAGAGATATTATTTATCTGTAAATTAATAATTAATTAATTTAAAGAGTATTTTTCCAATATAATGAATATATATATATATATATATATATATTATAAAAAAGGATCATTGAATTAATACATGCATTATACTTATTGAACTACTAATATAATAAATATATTCATCATACATAACATAAAAAAATATATTCATCATGCATCATATTTATCAATGTATGTATGAAGTTGAAAGTCATTGCATTTAATTAATTTACACTACATATCAATCAGCCTAGGAATATATATATAAACAGAATAAAAATCATAAAATACAACGATTTCTTATTTCAAAGGTGTTCCAAAATCAACAATTACATATCAAATTCGGAAAACGTTGTGTGAGTACAAAAAGATCATTTCACACGTACTAAAAAAGATTTGATATCGTAAGTTGATGAAAAATATTATTAGAAAGGTAGTCAAACTACAATTATTAATACACTCAATAATAGATTCTTATTTATTAAATTGTCCTAGTTATTTTTATAATTTGAAGAAATTATTAATTTATGATATTGATGGACCACTAATGTATATAGGGATTTTTTTTTGAAAAATTATTATCTTATAAAAATTTGTAAAATTTTAAACTGCCCCAAGTCGGGACCGGAAAAATTATTATTTTAGAGAGTTTATTAATATATAGAGTATTAATTTATGGAGGTTTTACTGTATATGCATTATAAAAATTGTACATATGCAATAAACTATTTATAAATTTAATGTTCTTAAAAAATATAGCTTTGAAATATATAAAAAATATATGGGAATTAAATAGTGTGAATGCAATAAAAAAACCTTCTCGATTCTCACCAATTTTAAAGAGTGGAAAAAATATTCTTAGCAATGATTTATTGGAAGAACAAACTGTTGGTAGGCGAACAACTATGTATATTAGACGAACAAGTTTTACGGCCTAAGTATGGGTTAAGACAACAACTAAACTTTGTCCTAGTGACGAACAAGTATGATGTAAGGGTGGTGCATAAATCAACTGGAAAAGTGTACACTATGTCCACCTGCATATCTGACGAATAACTTTCAGGCGAACAACTCTCATTGGAGAAATAGCTTTCCAGATTGAATATACTACAACATAATGAAGGGCGAACAACTCTTCAACCATACTCCCAAAAGGCGAACAACTTATAATAAAGAGAACATGATGGAGATCAACAAACCAAGCAACGACGAACAACTCCATGGACGAGATAAGATACAAGTGAAGACTTTGTAACTAAGTTTAGCTTAGATAAGGTCAAACTAGTCAAATAGACACATGTCAAGCATGCAAGCATGGAAGTCCATGAGTCTAGTCCACAACCTACTTGGTGGTTTGTATAAATAACCCGCTCTCCCTTAATAAAATTTAAGTTCAAATACACAAAATTATCCCTACACGCACTCATACACCACAAAATGCACACATACGAAATAAATACATAATCAATACACGTATTTACAATTTTCTAACCCGACCTATCGTAGTTATATTCATATGCATGTTATTTCGTTGTTGGATTAATTATTATTTGAATTAATTTAGGATTAATTCATGCTAGTAATAATTAAATTTAAATTCGTATTTAAATTTCATCCCGAATAGATCCAGGCCACCCGATTTTCCCAACAGGAATAGTTGCTCACCTAATGTCCATGCTAGACCAAGTGTTCATTGAATAAGTACCTAGGGTGAGCAACTCTCAAGCAGATGCATTGAATCGGCTAGCAACAAGTGCAGGCACGACAGAGTTGTCTGACATTGTTATCACCAAAATATTCAACCCGCCGACAACTAACTACAAAGTCAATCAGCTAGACGAGCAGCCAGAAGATGATGACTGACGGACAGAAATAGTCAAATACTTGAGAAGCGGAGAACAACCCAACAACCCTTTTGAAGCCACCAAGTTAACTAGACGAACAGCCAGGTATACCCTGGTGGGCGAGCAACTTTACAAAAGGGGAATTTCTCTCCCACTTCTCATGTGTTTGCCTAGGGGGCAAGGACGAACTATACTTGAAGAAATCCACGCTGGAGTATGTGGAAATCACACTGGGTGGCAAGCTTTGGCATACAAGACTATCAGGCAAGGTTATTATTGGCCAACTTTGCGCCAGGATGCAATCAAAGTAGCAAAAACCTATCATCGGTGTCAGATTATTGCCCTAAATATTCATACTCCACCCTAGGAGCTTGTTTCAGTTTACAGTCCGTGGCCATTTGCAATATGGGTGATGAACATAATTGGACCTCTTCCTCCCAGGAAAGGAAATGTTCGGGTTGCCATTGTGGCGGTCGACTATTATACAAAGTAGACAGAAATAGAAGATTTGGTCAAGATTACACAACAAAAGATGATTAACTTAATCGGGAAGAATATTGTGTGTCGATTCGGGGTTCCACAAATAATTGTGACAGACAATTGTCAGCAGTTTTATGGAAAGGAAGTAAGGGACTTCTGCATTAAGTTGGGAATCAGAAAGCATTTTTCAACCCCATACCACCCCAGTCTAATGGTCAGGTAGGAGCCATCAACAAAATAATCAAACATGTGTTAAAAATACGATTATTAGAGAGCAAAGGTAACTGGTCTGAAGAGCTCCCAGAAGTTTTATGGGCATACCGAGTTTCTCCCAGGTCTAGCACCGGAGAAACACCATTTGCATTAGCTTTCAGGATAAAAGCCGTTATTCCAATTGGCTAAAGACCAAGACAATACGGATGACCAACTTTGATGAAGAGGCGAACAGCTCTACTCTGGCTGCTGAACTAGATATGCTCGAAGAAAAAAGAATGAATGCCGAGCTAAAAAATGCTACATATAAGCAGCGAGCAGAGCGTTATTATAATTTCCATGTCAAACTCAGAGAATTCAAAGTTGATGATTTAGTTCTACGAAAGTTGCTCGCCCCACCTCCAGGTGTATTTGGACAAACTTGGGAGGGCCTGTACAGGGTAATAGACAAGTTACCCAATGGTGTCTATGACATCGAAGACATGAAGAGAAACTCGACCCAATACTCCTGGAATGCGGCTCATTTAAAGAAGTACTATCAATAAGATGAACAAGTTCCTTAGAAGGGTGAGCAAGTCTTAACATGTCCAAGTAAGCTAAAAACTTGCCTAATTTTTTGAAATTTTTGCTAAGTATTGTATAGAGGTTGTTCGGCAAAATGTATAGGTCGAACAACATTTGTCATACTCCTAGGTACAAAGGGTAATGTAAAGTTGTTCGACATAATTTATAATTGTCGAGCAACTGTTTTTCACTTGTAATGATTTTGAAGATGTTTAGAGTTGTTTGTCTGAATATATATGTTAGTGATGAACAATCTTGTTGTTGGTCCTGTACAAGTCTCAGTGAATACGTGTATGGGGGGGAATATACCATTTTTTCACTTTCTTTTCAAAGCTGAGTCCCCTTAACTCAGAGTAGTGTTGGACACTGAATATATAATACACCTACTAACTGCTCTGAAGTAAGTTAGTTGGCTAACTATCTTTTTATGCCTTATGCGAAAATGTGTGAGCCCTGAAAGTTTATAGACTTGTTTTAATATTTTCTGAAAACTGAATGCTTCTTTTTAATAAGCTGTAGTTAGAAGGGCAGTTCAATGAGTTCAGGTCAAGCTGATTGATTCAGCACTGACAAAGTATGCAATGAATGAATAAGGTAAACAATGCAAAGTAATAATCAAAGTAGTAAATGAACTCAAAGCAGTTTAACGTTGTTCAGAAACTCAAGCTCCTACGTCCACGGTCCTGATTCAACGGGAAAATCTACTAAAGGATTGACTTATTTTTAACGTGCCAAGGTGCACAAAGACCAGCTCACTGATCCTCTTCCTTCTAACTAACTCTCTAACCTCAACCAACAAACCTAACACTTAGGATTTTGGATTCAGTTTGGATTCCAACTATTTGTGATAATCCTTACAAGGTAAACCTATGCTAAGGATTGAATTATCACTCTAAGCTTAAGATATAACTGTGTAGCTCAGTGGAATACAAAATAGACTTTAGACTTAGTAACACTTAGGAAATTCTAGGGGTTTCGAATGCTTCTTAGGATACTTTGAATGCTTGTGAGTCTTGAGTAATTTCTGGCTTGTGAAAATTCCCATAAACTTGTTTGGGGCAAGGTCTTCTGTATTTATAGGTGGATTTGAAAATTATCCATTGGAGAGATAGCCTTCTAGACACCTTTCTTGTAGGATACTTCAATGGATACAATCTTCATGCAGCATCCGTCCTTGTATGGATTTGGTAAGAGCATTAAATGCTTGCCCGTTGAAAACTGTAGGGATGTCAGGTTCAAGTCAGTGTCCGTACATGACTTGTCTCCATCTCATTGGTCCACGTCAGCGGGTAGGTGAGAAAATCTAAACTCATTCTTCAGTTCAGACTTGTCTTTCTTGAGTTCTTTTTGTTCTCATCTTCGTACATGGGCCAGCGCTGACATTCCTTTTGCTTTCTTGGATCCTACTCCAAGATTTTACCCAAATCACTCAGTGTAATCCTGTTCCCTTTAGGTTGAGTGAGCAATGATCTCAGGATCATGCTCTTCATCCTGACACTTATTCAGCTAGCTTAGATAGACTGCCAAAAGTTCAGTGATGGTGCTCCGTGTTCTTCAGGCTTCAGTCTTGATTGTCATCAATGAGTTCTCCTCTCACTGAGTACATGTGAATATAAAATATTCTAACCTAACAAGACTAGCCTGACTATTACAACTTAGGCAAATTCATATTTTCAGGGTATTTGGGATCAACTCAAAACTGATATTGTCCCAACAATTTCCTCCTTTTTGATGATGCTAAAACACTTAAAAGATCCACAAAACACTTAGTGGAAATAAATCTTATCTATAAGATAAAAAAATCAGTGTTAGAGCAGTTCTTGATAAAGTATAGAATTTAAAAGAACAGCCAAAAAGACAATGAGTTTTTATCTGTGGGCAAATGTAATAGATTCCATTGATAATATAAGAATGAGTACAATGGCCCTATCTATTACAACAAAATCAGGGTACAGTTAGATCCTACAGAATTCAGGTTTGAGCCCATATCCATTATAGACTATATCCTTCAGCTCGTCAATCCTATCTAACTGGTTGATGTACCCCTCTGCCTTAGCGATCTTCAGCACTTCCTTCATAATAGCCCTAGAGTCATACATAGTTGAGCCTGGAATGAGTGGGGGAGTACGAGTGATTAGTTCAGGGGCCTTCACTTGAACTTTGGCTTTGCCAGCCTCGTCCATGATAAGCTTGAACAATTCAGGGTAGTTGTCCACCATGAAATCAGTGAAGTGGGCATCAATTTCTTCAGTGTCGCCCCACTTCTTGACAACGTACCATAGCCTGATGAACTTGTTTCAAGTATCCACCCAGAATTCCTTTAACTCCTCAGATATGAAAATGTCTATGAGGACTGGCTCAGTGCTCGACTCAGTCTGGACTTGTACCTTATTTGCCCTTGGTGCTGCAGCCTTTCTGTACTTCCTTGGCTCAGGCTTCTCCTTCTTTCTCCTCAGTAAGCAGAAGATTCCTTCATCCAACTCTTTTTGTTGAAACAAATTGATGAAGTTCAGCTTCTCAACCTTCTTCTCCAGGATGCACTGCTTTACTTTTTTAGCAATGTTAGCCCTGCGCTGAGCTTCAGTTTGTTCTGGTGCAACTCCCCATGCCTCTAAGCAAAGATTTGCTACTTGGTCACCATCATAAGTGATGGGATTCTTTCGTGTTTCGATGGGCGAGTGAATCGAAACTTCTGGAATAGAAGGGAGTTAAGGGAGATTTGATGGATCACTAGCCTGTGCTGCCAATCAGGCTGACTTCTGCGGAGTGGACTGGACTAGTTCAGTGCCGGTTGCCTCAGATGCCTCAGAGTGGGATCTCTTCTTCACTATATTTTCCCCCTTTTTGGCATCATCCTTGGCAGGAGGGAGAGATCTTGGTACTGAATCTTTCAAGATTTCTTCTTGATTGTTGACGACGAAGGCTATGAGTGATTGAACTTCTTTCAGGTGCTCCTTCATCAGGTCAACTCCAGCCTCAATTTTGGAACCAGTGTAAGATAATTGAGACATGCTTGCACTTAGCTTTTTGTCAAATACTTCCACAGAGTTCTCCAAGCATTGCTCAGTCTCAGCCAGCCTTGAAGCCATCTTCCCTGACTCTGAAGTGATCTTCCTTGTTTGATCAGTGATGGCCTTAGTGAAGAGCTCGGTGGACTTCTCAGTCAGCGTCTCCACAGCCTTCAGGATCAACTCTTCATTGTGCAGCTTCATATGAGTCAGAGTCCCTTGGATGAGCTTCTTGGTCTTCTACCTTTCAGTCTTGACTGATGAGATGGTGACCTTCATTGCCTTCTCTAAGTGTTAGAGCTTGTTGTTGGCAACAGTCTTCATCGCTGATTTCATCCACCTTATCTGCTTTTGGATAACCTTGTCTTTTGTGCTTTGTTCAGCCTCAAGCATTTGCAGCTTGTTCTCTAACTCAGCAAGGTTCTCTGTTGTCTTTTCCTGTTTCACTGTAATGATGTCAGTAAATTTGCCTTGGCGGATGTCAGTTAGCACCACATCATTTTCTCATCAGTCAGTGGCAGTTTTCCCTTGTCAGCCCCTGCCTAACTAGTCTCCCATTCAGGATGCACTGGTGGCAGTTGTGGAGTGGTCATAGTCGCTTGCTCGGGCTCAACTAAGCCATCTTGAACTTCAGGGATAAACCAGTTAGAACTAGGAGTCCCCTTGGGTGCCTCAGCAACTTCCTCCTGTGACTCAGGGCAGGGAATCCCTTCATCGCCAGTTGCTTCATTGGCAGATGAACCATTCAAAATGATTTCATCAACTGCTCCTCCCTTGGAGCCAGTTTCCTTCTCACCTTCTTCCCCCTGAGCTTCATGCTCAGTGTCCATATTATCCAACTCCTGGGAAGTCTCCTCTATCATCTTCTCCCCAGCCTGCCCACCATAGCCTCCATCACCTCCTTCCTCATCGTCATCATCACCATCATTCCCTTTCTTTTCTGGAGTACTAAGGAACCTCCCTTCCTTCGTAATCTTCATCCTTCCCACAAGCGCCTTTAGGGCATCAATGTCGAGGATTTCTAGCCAACTCATTATGTTGAAGTACGAGCATAGACGTGCCTCCTTCTTGACCCAGAAGTCCCAGCCTCGAGCCTCAACCATCTTACGTTGATCCTGCAACGTTGGCTTGTTTGTATTCCAGCCAGACTTTCAGGTCAGTGACATGACTGCACAAGGTTGGGTATTGCTCAAGGCCGTGGAAACACTTGTCAACCTAGTCTGAAGCCCTCACCCATATCATGTTCTCAACCAAAGCTAGAGAGACGTCTTCATCGTCGTCCTCCTCAGGGTCCTCTATAAGGTATTCAGGGGTGGGGTCTTTGGGGTCAGATGATTGGGATGAAGTGGATGCTTTGGGATCTTTGGATGTAACTGGGAATTGAGATGGGGATGGAATAGTTGGTTCAGTTTGGGTTTCAGGGATGGGGATGTTTGGCTCGGACTGAGTGAGTTCAAGGTTATTTTGATCAGTGGGTTCAGTGGGGTTCAAGGTAGGCTTAGGTTGTAGCAAGGAAGCCGTGTTGATAACTTCCCTTACTTGGGTTAAGTCTGAATCCTCCGCTTCAGGTTCCTTCTCAACTACCTTCTCCAGCCCCTTCTTCAGCCGCTTCATCTTCCTTGAATTTACAACTAACATCCCTTCCTCCAAAACCTCAGCTTCAATCTCCTCAGTTTCAAGAGAAGCTTTCTTGGAGGCTTCCTTGGAAACTTCCTCAGTCCCTTTCTTCCTCACGGCGGCTTTCTGCTTCAGCACCACCTTCATTTTGGTCGCCTTCTCCTCGATCTTCTTCTTCTCCACCTCATTCTCCTTATCACGTTCAGCGAGCGTCGCTTCAGTCTCCTTCTGACCTCGGATAATAAGGTTATCCACATCCTCCATGAGACTTCTCTTCACTGGCTTCTTGACCTTAGTCTCAGCCTTCTTCTTTTGACCCTTGGGAGGTGCGTTTAGGTTAGCGAGCCCCAGAATTGGGTAGGTGTCAGCCTCCGAGGAGAACATGACCTTCTTTTGGGAAATGTCATCCTCCCAGTCGAATGAGCACCCAGGACAGGTGACACGACCACACTCACATACCCACAAGCATAATACTAATTCAAATAAAATACTACCCTGAAAACCTGCTATAAATTTTTTTTTCCTTTCAACTGCAAAAGCACAACTTTATCACAAACACGACAACCTGTTCACATTTACAAAAGAGGCTTCAAGCCAAACCAGCAAACCAGTGTAACTCCAAACCAACACACCAGTGCACCCTAGTTTATATTACAATATAGTACATGTCCAAACCAAAGTAAAATGTACAATAGAGGAAGCAAAATAAGCCACAGTCCTGCCCGCAGGTCGTCATCTATGTACACCGCAACCCAAAAGCCTGTAAGAGCACCACAACTAGCCCAGTATGAACAGGTCATCACACATCATCGGGGTTACCTACAATGCATAAACTACGTGAGATATATAAATCTCAGTAAGCAGAAATTATGCATGATATGCAGTGATACTTTTGAAAATCCTCCCCATACACTCTCTTTTGAAATCACCAAATTTGTTTATGAAACACTCGCAAGGGCCCATCGACTCACTGTCATACACCTGCAATAAACAAATAATCACATGGCCATAATAAATATGATCCCGACGTGAGGCCCATCCTCTTGTGGCCCATCAAGGGTTCACCTCACACGTACGCCCCTCATGTCCATCAAGAAGTAATCCCTCCACGCCGACTCATGTCAGTGAATCCAGGGATCTACCCTCCCGCGACATCGAGGTCCATCACCAAACATGACCCCCTGTCCGCACAAGAAGTCCCCCCACGGAAACACCCAAAATACAATCAATAAGACGGTTGCCCACTCTAGGTAGAATACGCCAGGCCTCCCCCTGGTCGCCTGAACTCCTAGGTCCCCCCTTCCGCCCTCGGTGTATAACCTGTTGGGAAAATCGGGGTGCCCGAAATCTATTCGGGATGAAATTTAAATACGAATTTAAATACAATTATTACTAGCATGAATTAATCCTAATTAATTCAAATAATAATTCCAACAACTAATTTTCATCATGCATGTTGAATTAATTTCACATATTAACTATGGCGGAATAAACAAGTAAATATGCGATAAACGTACCTCTTGTAGTATTGGCCTTTGGATATACGGGACAATTACGATCTCGCTCTATCGACCCAAAAACCTTCTCAAGTATTTCCCTTTTCACCTCACTTGATCACCGGTGGGAGATGCTTTCAAGTACTTTAATAAACTAAGGAAAAAGAAAAATATCTATGCTTCTTGATTTTTCCAACACATGGGATTACGTACTTGGGGATGAAAAAATCATCCCTTATTTATAACATAGAGTGGCCGAAAATTTTATGAATATTGGGCTTGGAAAAAATCTTTTCTTAGACTTTAAGAAATCTTGAATATATATCATATATTCTTTTCTCCAAAATAAAATATTCCACAAAAATCTCACTCACCTTGTTATGGGGTGATTTTCGAAAATAATAAGATGAAAATCCAAGATTTGGATCTTCTTGAATATATGCGATATTCTTGTATTCCTAGAATACATATCTTCCATAATATCTTTCCAAGAAAATCAACAAAATCTTTTTCCTTCTTAATATGCAATTTTCGAAATTTAACATGGAAAAATCAGCAATATATTTTCTTTTTATTTTAATCACCTTATCATTATTGGGCTACTTAATGGGCTACTTGAGGGGCCTTTAAGGAGAATTAAGATTGGACCTCCTAATGGACTTCTGAATTTCAATATTAAGCCCCATTATAATTCAGCCCATTAATATTAATTATTACCACTAATAAATTAATATTGCACTATCCATCTTAATTCATATTACGATAATATGGGCTCCCGGTTATTATTTCCCGAGGTTTAAGATTATCAAGTCCATTAATTAATCAAGCTTCTGAATAGCTCTAAATTAATTAATATATTTCACCTTGGAGTAAAGACAGCTCAACATTATTATTCGTACCGAAGAAACTAATTCTTCACTTGCAAGATTTGGTACAATAAAACTTCTGAGCCCACCAAGGGGACTAATCACACGAGCCGTACTCGCACGCGTTTCTCCGTATTAAATCTTAGCAACCGTCGTATGATTAATATTACTGCCCAAGACACAAAGTTCGAAGTCGCAATGATTCTCACCCAACATGAATCAAAGCAGTAACCATTAAGCACACACGGTCCTATTTAAGTGACGGAGATTAAGAAATCAACAACCACTGAGGTCTAATTCTTCACCTTTCAGAATAGAAGAATTTATCCTCGCTGTAGGTCCTCTTCAACACATACTAAATGTGCTAGTGCAATCTCTTAGTCAAGACAGACCAATCTGAGCCTTACACATCGACCTTTCACGGCGGATTGTTCAATTCCACCTAGGCCGTGAAAATGTACATTTAGTTACAAGTAAACTGTTAATGTTGTCTTCCGTGATCGGGTATCACCACATTAACTACATTGTAACATGTACTATATATTGAACGGTTTGCAATAGAAATTCAACATTCAATCATAACTAAAGCAAATGTGATAAAAGATTTATTCTCATAAAACGAGTGTTTGATACACGAGTTATACAAAGTAAAAGCATACTTTCACGTATAACTCCAACAATCTCCCACTTATACTTAAAGTCTGCTTTTAGTATACATCATGCATGTCTTAGTGTAGTAGCTCTACGTGACATCTCATGTCAACCTACACTAACCTAATAATTCCTCCCACTTATACTTAAAGCAGATTGACAATAGTCTTGACTCCCATTCCATCCACATGTCTCTCGAATGTACTCAGAGGCAGACCCTTTGTGAATGGATATACTAGGTTGTCCTCCGACATTTACCTTTGCCACCTCTTTATCTCCTCTCTTAACGATTTCTCGTATAAGATGGTGTTTTCTTTCAATGTGTTTGCTGGCCTTGTGGGCTCTCGGTTCCCTTGAATTTGCAACTGCTTCGGCATTGTCACAAAAGACAGTTATCTTGTCGGGCAAATTCGGAACAACGTCCAAGTCCACTAAGAAGTACTTGAGCTAAACCGCTTCTTTCGCTACTTCACAAGCAACTACTTATTCGGCTTCCATGGTCGAATCTGCGATGCATTTCTGCAAATCGCTTCTCCATATCATGGCTCCTTCTCCCATGTAAAACACACTACCCGAGGTAGGTATTTTGGAGTCTATGTCTGATTGGAAATATGAGTCCATGTATCCCATGGGAATTAGATTGTCTGATTGTTAAATCAACATTCCATACCAAGTTCTTTTCAGAAACTAAAGAACGCATTTAATTGCAATCTAATGTGCTTTCCCGGGGTTACTTTGATATCTTGCCATCATGCCCACGGCAAAAGCAGATATCCGGTCTCGTACACAACATTGCATACATAAGACTTCCTACGTCCGAAACGTACGGAACGTCTTTCATGTCATCTATCTTCACTTGGTCTTAGGGCATATTTCTTTAGATAGATGGATTCCGTGTCTAAAAGGTACAAAACCTTTCTTGGAATCTTGCATGCTGAAATGCTTCAAAACAGTGGCTTTGTATGAAACTTGCGATAAGCCCAACATCCTCCTCTTGCGATCTCGAGTGAACTTGATCCCAAGGATGTGACCGGCTTTCCCTAAGTCCTTCATATCAAACTGATTTGATAGCCATACCCTTACGTCTGACAATACCTTTACATTGTTTCCAATGAGCAGAATATCGTCTACGTATAATACTAAGAATACCACCGCAGTTCCGTTACATCTTTTATACATACAACTTTCGAACTTGTTTTGATCACAAACCCATAAGACTTAATAACTTGATCAAAACACTGGTTCCAAGTACGCGATGCTTGCTTAAGTCCATAAATGGATCTCTTAAGCTTGCATACGAGGTGCTCTTGGCCTTTTTCAACGAAACCTTTGGGTTGTTGCATATAGATCCCATCAAGACTTCCGTTAAGGAAAGCTGTCTTGACATCCATTTGCCAGATCTCGTAATCTAAGTGCGCAATGATCGACAAGAGAATACGGATGGACTTAAGCATAGCTACAGGCCACAGGCCACAAGCCTTGCTTTGAAGGTCTCTACCTTTCCGTCCGGTCCTCTTTTCCTCTTGTACACCCACTTGCATCCAATGGGCTCTACCCCACTTGGTGGATCAACCAACTCCCACACTTGATTATAATCCATCGAACCCACCTCGGTTTCCATTGCGGTTTGCCACGCCTCCGAGTCTTTGTCTTGGATTGCCTCGTCGTACGTTCATGGGTCTGATTCATCGCCGGGAATCAAATTCGAAGATTCTCCAATTCCCATGAATCTCTCAGGTTGCCTTGCAATCCTCCCACTACGACGGGGTTCCGGTTTTGAAGGTGTGACGTGTGGTATATCATCTTGTATACTTGGTATAGGAGTTTGCCCTCTTAACTCGTCTAAGGTAATCTCACTTCTGGGCTTTCTTTTGTTCATATAGTCTTCCTCCAAGAATTTAAAGTGCGAACTAATCACGGTCTTTTAATCCTTGAGACTATAGAACATACACCCTTTCGTTCCCATGGGATATCCTATAAACAACCTTAATTCTGAACGTGGATCCAATTTACCGGCTTCCTCGTCTAGCACGTATGCCGGACAACCCCAAATCCGCAAGTGTCTTAGACTGGGCTTGCGCCCGGTCCACAATTCCATTGGGGTTTTAGGAACCGATTTGGATGGCACCAAGTTTAGAATATAAGTCGTTGTTTCCAAGGCGTTACCCCAAAACGACTTGGGTAAATCCGAATAACTCATCATGGATCTGACTATTTCTTAAAAGATTCTGGCTCCTTCGTTCCACCACACCGTTCTATTGAGGGGTTCCCGGTGCGGTCAACAGGGATACAATCCCTTCGTCTGATAGCTAGTTCAAGAATTCATCGCTAGGGTATTCGCCTCTACGATAAAATCGTAGAAACTTGATACTTCTTTCCCTATGCATCATAAGGTAGATGTATCCATATCTCGAGTAATCATTGAAAAAGACAATTTACTCATACCCCTTCTTGCTATGATCGTCATTGAACTACACATATCGGTATGAACGAGTTCTAACACTTCTGTGGTTCTATTCCCCTTGGCTCCAAATGCCCTCTTGGTCATTTTACCCTCTAAACAGGATTCACAAGTTGGAAACGGTTCGACTTGGAAAGATTCCAAGGATCCGTCTTTCACCAATCTCTTTATCCGCTTTAGATTAATATGACCTAGTCTAAGATGCCATAGAAGTGTTTCGTTCATCTCCGAAGAACGCTTTCTTTTATTGCTCGAAATAATCGATGTGTTATTAGATTCAATTTTATGAGTGGTGTGCCCAAAAAATGGTATAAAGATCATCCATTGAAGTTCCGGAACAGATAAACTCATCGTTTCAAGAAATAATAACATCCTTATTAAAAGAAACTGAGTATCTATTCAAACAGTTTAGAAACTGAAGGTTGAGTTCTTTCTAAACTAGGAACATGAAGAACGTCTCTCAAGACCATAACTCTATCTTCAAAAGATAGGCGCACTTCTCCCACTGCTTCAGCTGCCACTCTCGTAGCATTGCCCGATGTGATGGGGATCTCACTTCCGTTAAGTCGCCGGGTTAGCTTGAACCCATGAAAAAAATGTGATCAGCAGCTCTCGTATCCACTATCCACGAATAGACAGCATACGCCACTTCACAAGTTTTGACGACTAAGGTGTGTGAATTACCTAACTTTCCTAGCCTCTTAGGCTTGGAACAGACAGACCTCCATTGTCCTTTCTCACCGCAACTAAAACACTTTCCCTTTGATGCTAGCCTTTGCATTTGCCTTTCGCAACAATTGGGTTTGCTTGGATCCGGCCTTTGGTTCTTTCTTCTTTTTCCCTCCCTTAGGACCAAAAGAGGTAGACGGACCATTAGCCACCATAGCACTAGACTGGTGCTCCATTTTCACCTCCACCGAAACTAAAGCTTGCAAGAGCTCGGACAAACGATTTGTCCGTTCATTCATCTGACAGTTCAGATGAAACTGCTCAAAGCTTCTCGGTAGAGAATGGTATATGAAATCAATCAAAATCCGCACCAAGTACTTCCAACTTGTTAAGGTATACCATTATCTTGAGAACGTGCTCCCTCACGGGCGTTCCCTCCACCATTTCCAACTTGACCGAGTCATGTTTGGTGAACTGATTAGTCATGGGTTTGATGTGAAGACATCTCTTCAAGGTTTTCCATGATTTCAACAGCGGATACAATGTCCTCATGAATATGCCTCAAATCCTCAGACTGAGATGTCAAGATGATGCACTTCATGTGTTCATTGTCACGCTTCCAATCATAAACTTTCTTTTCCCATTGCTTGACTTATCATTAGGCTTGCCGGGTATATTAACATGAATAACCCAATTGTGTTTTTGTGCAGTAAGGACAAAAATTTAAATTACATTTCCTATCGATATAATTCTCTCCAAAAAGTTTATTAACTTTAAGTATATTAAACAGTGGATTAAAAGGTTGTGACATGATGAAATGAGAATAAAACATACATTCATATCAATATCTAGAAAAATACGAAATTATCACATAATTTGATCACATCAATTATATTGAAACCTTAAAACAATATAATCATGCATCAGCCAACATCTCGAAATAATTTAAATGTGCCACGAGGGGTGGTCTATACATTTAAATACATTTAAGCGGATCACAAACTTAGAAGTTACAAATCCTTAATTCAAAATTAATAGTTGGCTCCCACTTTGACCACATAGAAATTGACAGGGACTCCGAAGAGAGTAAGTTAATATCAATTTCCTATGCCTAAGTAATAACCATAATTAAATACAGGATTATTATTTCGCTTTGAGCAAGACACTCGGGGTGAGGGTCAATACCGCCACTAGTAATAATCCACAATCATCCTTTCGGAATTTATTCATGTGAAATCCGTTCTTTTGGTCGATCCGAGGGGGAAATGTATTCCAAAAGAACTTCACAAATAAATAAATTATGGAGGCCAAATTAATCCAATTTTAATATCCGGAATAAAATTGCGATTAAATAAACATACTTAGTAATTTTTGAAAGTAAGGTTTTTTCTTGGACAATTAAATTCATGCAAACACATATTAACAAATAATAATAGGTGCACGAAGTAAAACATCCATCAAAACAAAATTAAACACATTGGAGCACTCAAATCCAATTGTCACGGTTTAATTTCTTCACGTCTTGATGCGAAAAATCGTCCTTGTTGCTTTCCGTCGTTCGTCTCGACATGCTCCCACTCGAACAGCAACACTTCATCAAAAAAAGCATCGTTTGGGGTTCGGGACGACGTTTAAAATCACACGGAAAAAAAACACGAACCGAAAAATTCCACGGCCAGAGATACGGCGCGCGTCGACCCACGAAGTGGGCCCGCGTGCCTCTCGACCAGAAGCGCCGAAGCGCTGCAGGAGGCGCACCCGAGGCACTGCACGGAGGCGCGCCGAGGCGCCGCCCGGAGCACCCCGAGGCGCCGCAGGCCGTGACTTGAAGCGAATTACACTACTTCTACTAATCGTTCACCCGCAAGCAGACGGGTTCACTGTAGTATAAGTACGTATAATGACTAAGTATTATCGAACCCAAGGGATGGTGTATATGCGAATAGATCCCTGAAGATCTACGCGTCGTAATTAATATGAGTGTGTGTTTTTGGTTTTTTGGAAAGATTTATTAAAAGAATAAAATAAACTAATTAAACTAAAGAATGAAAAAAAAACGAATTAACTACGGGTTGTTTTCAAGTAAGAGATGGTGATGCTTAAGATAGGAATCCCTACGTATACTAACGGAGCAGATACATAATTAGAATAACTGTGACACACAAGAAATAACCTAAGTTTAAGAATGCAAGGTGGAAGCTCAAGATTCTAAACCCTAATACTTTACCCTAACACTCGACCTCACTAATCTACTAGCAATTTAATAGATTGTGCTCAATTAATGAGACCCTAATTTAACTAAGGTGATGGGGTCGTCCTCCTTCGCTAAACCGGTAAATGAATTACCCCTATCTAAACCTTCTCGTTAAGACTACTAATTGTTATTGAGTGATGCGGTCGTCCTCTCTCTAACACTTTCATACGAAATTCAAAGGTAAAGTTAAGGTTAATTATAAGAATTCATTAATCAAGAGAATTAAAACTAATGTCACGAATTACCCTAATTACGTACCCACATCCTACTTCTACGAGTTCATCCTACCCCAAGCATACAAGGGTTTTAGCCGGACATGAATTTAACAAACATAAAAGCAATAGAAGTAACAACGAACATAATCATAATGAATTGAACGAAGAAAATAAGAAACATGAACTAGGGTTTAAAGAAATAAATACTAAGAACTGAAATTTAATTAATAAAAACAAAGTTTCAAAGCGTTTAAAGTAACCAAGCTAATGAAAAGAAACTATGAAACGAAAAGAAACTAAGAATTCGTACGAAAAACCTCAACAAAAGGTAAATAAAGCTTGCTCGTTCTTCTCCTCTTCCTCTCTCTAAAACACTAAGTCTAAAAGTGATTTCTAAAGTTCGGGGTCTAGTCGTCGTTTAAAACGAGTTTGGAAGAGGTATATATAGGCACCGGGTCGAAACGGGATCTCATGGGCCAAAAAACGAACTTTAGCAAATAAGCCTCGGAAGCGCTTGAGCTGTCCCGGTCGAGCGGGGCGCTCGAGCTGTTTTGGTCGAATGCTTCAGTAGGTCGAATGAGGCGCTCGAGCTGTGTTGCTCGAATGGTTCTATAGGTCGAGCGGGGCGCTCGAGCTGTGTCCCTCGAGCGGCAAAAAAAACACTCTGTAAGTTTGGAGCGCTCGACCTACGTTGCTCGAGCGAGGTGCTCGAGTGATGGCGCTCGAATGGCCTTCCTTCCTTGCAACTAACACTTTTCTTCTCACGTACTAATACCAATCGTATTTCTTCGATATCTTCTCATCCGGGCATCCGTTTGAGTCGATTCAAAGTCCTACGAACTCCGTTTTCCGTCCTCGATTCACCTATGAGTATCAAAGAGACAAATTCATCAATATATAGAAATAGTACTCATTTGGCTCTAAAAACTCAATAAAATCAACCAAAACTAAGGCGTTTCTAGCTACGAATCATGACTATTTCACGCCTAATCAACCCCCCCCAAACTTACCATATTGCTTGTCCTCAAGCAATGAAATAATAAGTCAAGTGAAATTGTTATGGATGAGTCAAAGAATCAATCATGCAAGCTAATGAACTCGAGCTTCAAAAATCAATCACCCGTATACTCACTCACTTTCCTTTATCATACTCATGCAACAATAACAAGAAACACCAAGATCAAGCATGGACGTGCACTCAACGATATGTTTCGCTCCCTCGCAAGTGTATATCAATGAGTAAGGGACTCACTCAAATAATCAATCACTCAAATTGGCAGCCATAGGCTTGTAAGTGCTCTTAACTTCGATCATACTCTAGAAATCAATGCCGAATCAAAAAGGACTTTTCTCAAGGTTGTAATGTAGGCTCTTTGGACAGGTGGGATAACAATATAGGGTAAAGTGACTCACGTGAATGGAGAATAGAAAATCAAACTTTAGCACTTCGAGTTTAGGAACAGAATACTTCAAACATTTTAAATCAACACTCTTTCAATTCCACTTTTCTCAACACTTCAGTTTTTTCTTTCTCACTCTTTTCACTTTTTTTCAATCACTTCATTTTTTTTCGCACAACACATGAGCTTTTTTTTTTTTTTTTGCTCATTCTCAACCTTTTTTGTTCTTTCCCACATCTCATACTTCATCACACCTTCTCATATTCACTCAACAAACAACCTTTTCCTTTTTCAACTCAATTCAATCCCTTCACAATCACACTTTCCTATTCTCCACTCAAATTGGAACAATAAGGCTTAGGAATTTGGAATAGTGTTCATATGTGCTAGCAAATAAAATAGGCTTAAGGCTCAAAGGGGCTAACAAGGGATCAATGTCATTGGTAAGGAAAATTTTGGCTAAGTGACTCAATAAAATCAAAGATGGCCTAAGATCACATTCGGCATATCAAACTAGACACAATCAAGAAGCAAGAGCACATGCAAGTTCTAGCATCCTCTAAAGTGACGATCCTCTCACAAACGAAGAGATCAATTCATGCATCAAAATCTCATAAGGCTCAAATCTCACGGCTTTCACATCCATGCTAGTCTAGTGCATTCTCACAATCATTACACAAGCACTCAGAAGGAAAATTTGTAAGCATACGGGTTCTCTCTCAAATCAACTCTAACTCAAACACTCACACAATAAAACTCCTAACTCAACCTCACAACTCAACTCTACTCATCAAATCGTACTCAAAGATAGCAATCAACAAGCATAAGATAGTTGATAGGCATGAAATATGCAATGGCGAGTCAAATCAAAATCACCCCAAGGAGTATCTCAACAAACCAGTAATCAATCAAACTCACTCAAAGATAAGGGCGTGCATGCATGTGCAATGTAATCATAAAACTAATAAAAAACTCCACCCCCCCCCCCAAACTTCGACCTTGCTAGAGGTCTAAGTTTGGGGTTGTGGGTTACCTCAACCAAACAATTCAGTTTCTCTCAATAGCTTTGCACACTCCCTTGTCTCAAGTTGATTCCTTCAATCTGAATAACTCCATGATACCTTTACTCCTTTAGAGACAAGCCTACAAAATAAAACTCTCAAGTACGAGGTTAAACATACGACTCAAAATAACTCCCTAATAACTAAAAAAACTCAAAGCAAATAAAAAAAATGGGTTGCCTCCCATTCAGCGCTATTTTTAAGGTCCTCATGCCGGACCAAGCTCAAAGGAGCTTATGGGACATCATACTCAAATTTACCTCCCTCACTCTCATAAGAGTGGTGTTTGAACTCCTTTCCTTGTTGTCCCTCCATCATGAGCTCCTTTGCTTCCTTCTCATCCCAAAGTGTTATGGGTCTCAACTCCTTCTCACCTTTATCTGGAGGAGTTTTACTAAACAATTTCTTGAGTTTGGACTTTTTCTTTTTAACTCCTCCTTTCCCTTCTAACTGGACCACGTCCACTTTCTTCACCTCTTCATCCTTCAACTTCTTCACTTTATCCCTATCAAAATAATCAAGATCATAATGCTCATGGGTTAAATAATCACGTGAAGGACTAACAAAATCATGAATATGAGAAGGATTAGGGATAGAAGGCGTGTCTTCAACACGAGGATCAATTGCATCCATGCAATTCAAGCTCTCATCCTCCCTCGGGTGCTTCATGGCTTCGTATAGGGAGATCTTCACTTCTTGATCATCAACCTTCAACGTAATCTTCCCATTTGCCACGTCTAGCACCATCCCCGCCGTAGCTAAGAATGGTCTTCCCAAGATCAGGGGCACCTGCTCATCTTCCTCCATCTCTAGCACTACAAAGTCAGCTGGAAAAATGTGATCTCCAACTCTCACTAGGACGTCTTCAACCACTCCTTGAGGTCTAGTAATAGACCGATCGACAAGTTGAAGCGTCATCATTGTGGGTTGAAGTTCACCACTTTCCAACTTCTTGAAAAGCGACAAGGGCATGAGATTGATGCTCGCCCCTAAATCACACAGCGCTCCTTTCTTGATCCCGTTCCCAATGTCACATAGGATCGTGAAGCTCCAGGGATCCTTCAACTTCGGTGGAAGCGCCTTGTGCACTAATGCACTCACCTCGTGGTTCAGCTGCACCAACTTCGGCTCATCCACTCGCCGTTTTTTCGCAATCAAGTCCTTCAGAAACTTTGCATAATGCGGCATCTGTTCCAAAACATCATAAAAAGGAATGTTAATGTGAAGTTGTTTAAAAACATCAAGAAATTTTGCAAATTTTTCATCAAACTTCTTTTTCATGAAGCGCTGTGGATACGGGACGGGTATCACAGATTTGGGTACCACCCATTCATCTCTTTCTGTTTCTTTCACTTTATCCCTTGCTTCCTTTCCCTTTTTCCACTTAGGAACTCTCTCAATCTCCTCACTTTCCTTGCCCTTCTGGGAGTCATCCATATCTTTATGCTTCTCAATTCCTTCACTTTCAATCCCCTTCTCAACTTGGGGCGTCTCAGAATCAGCAGGCATCTGAGGACCTTCATAATTGGTTCCACTTCTAAGCTGGATCGCCTTGCAATGCTCTTTCGGGTTCCCCTCCGGCATGGAAGGATATTTTCCCGGCTCTCTATTCACCATCTTTGCAATCTGGCTCATCTGGAACTCTATAGAAGTGAACCTTCGATTGTTCTCTTGTTGAGTTCTAGTCCATTCAGCGTTCATCTTCTGGAGCTCTTGATCTCGATGATCATCTTTCTTATGCAGCTCCTTCACATCGTACTCCAAGGATGACAACCTCTTGCTACCTTCCTCCACCTTCTGAAGGATCGCTCTCAACATCTCCTCGGTTGATGCACCGCCTTCTCCACCAGGAGGTTTAGACCCCGGATCAACACCTACAGGAACAGTAATACCAGCTTTTGGGTTAGCATAAGAAAAGTTCTCATTCTTCCTCCATGTGTTTTGAGGAGGTTGCTGGCTTCCTTGAAATCCTTGTGTGTTCCTCCATTGATTTTGAGATGGCTGAGGGCCTGGAGGTACAAATGGTTGGCCATAAGAAGGTCTTCCAAACTAATTTCCACCTTGGTAGCCATAGTGATTGTAATACGGACCTCCCATGTAATTGGCTACCTCTTGCTGTCCACTTGGCTGTTCTACTTTCTCATTCTCTACTGCATGCTCTCCCACCAAATTCTTCCCCAACTCGAGGTTGTTGATCTTCTCCATCATGGCCATCAATAGCCTTCTCGTTCCTTCACTCTCTTCAACCTGATGAACTCTCTGAAAATCTGGGTCTCCATTCCAAGCCCCGGCATTCGTGACAATGTTGTCCACGATCTCTCTACACCTCTCTATGCCTTGATTCAGGAATGCTCCGCCCGCACAGGCGTCTAAATGGTCTTGTCCCGCCTTGTTGGCACCACTGTAGAAGAATGCCATAATATCTCCCTCATTGTACCCATGCTGCAGGCACTCTATCAGCATGTTTGAGTATCTCTCCCACGCTTGACGTAGGTCATCTCCTTGCTTCTGGCGGAAGGAAGAGATCTCAATCCTAGCCTTGATCGTCCTAGATGGAGGGTAGAATCGCTCGAGGAACAGACGCTCGAGCTCGGCCCAAGTGGTAATACCTCCCCGCGGGAGCGTATTATCGTACCACTCTTTAGCTATTCCCGTCAGTGAGAATGGGAACAGCCTAAGCCTCTTGGCATCTTCAGACATGCCATTATAATTGAATGTGGAGGCTATCATGAGAAAACTCCTCAGGTGAGTGTGAGGATTCTCCTTCCCGATCACCCCCTTGAACTGATTCTCGGTAAGCAGCTTTAGAATTCCTGGGGAAATCGAGAAGTTATTTGCCTCAACAGGAGGCAATGCTACTCCATCATAGTACCGCTGTGGCTGCGCTGTAAACCTCCCTCGAATGGTCATATGTTGATCTACGTTCTGAGGAACGTGTTGGATCTTGGTTCTTACTGGTGTTGCCATAAGTGCCGTCAACCCTGTTCAACCCCTGGTTAAACTCATTCTCTGCATCTTCCAACTCATTAGGGATGTCCATTGGTTCTTTCCCTAAGTCGGCAGCGTTCATCCTTCTCAAGAAGGCTCGGTTCCTTCTAGCTATTGTCTCAGGGTCCAACGGTATTCTCTCTTCGCTCGTATTGCCTTGTGAGCGTGTTTTCTTATACCTGACACACTAGCAGAAGGATCAAAACACAACTGCTGAATAAATAAATATAAATAAAACAGAAAAGAAATCACTCACTACTAACTACTAAGCTATCTACAAGTCCTATTCAAAAAGCATACAACGCCATCCCCGGCAACGACGCCATTGACTTGAAGTGAATTACACTACTTCTACTAATCGCTCACCCGCAAGCAGACGGGTTCACTGTAGTATAAGTACGTATAATGACCAAGTATTATCGAACCCAAGGGATGGTGTATATGCGAATAGATCCTTGAAGATCTACGCGTCGTAATTAATATGAGTGTGTGTTTTTGGTTTTTTGGAAAGATTTATTAAAAGAATAAAATAAACTAATTAAACTAAAGAATGAAAAAAAAAACGAATTAACTACGGGTTGTTTTCAAGTAAGAGATGGTGATGCTTAAGATAAGAATCCCTACGTATACTAACGGAGCAGGTACATAATCAGAATAACTGTGACACACAAGAAATAACCTAAATTTAAGAATGCAAGGTGAAAGCTCAAGATTCTAAACCCTAATACTTTACCCTAACACTCGACCTCACTAATCTACTAGCAATTTAATAGATTGTGCTCAATTAATGAGACCCTAATTTAACTAAGGTGATGCGGTCGTCCTCCTTCGTTAAACCGGTAAATGAATTACCCCTTTCTAAACCTTCTCGTTAAGACTACTAATTGTTATTGAGTGATGTGGTCGTCCTCTCTCTAACACTTTCATACGAAATTCAAAGGTAAAGTTAAGGTTAATTATAAGAATTCATTAATCAAGAGAATTAAAACTAATGTCACGAATTACCCTAATTACGTACCCACATCCTACTTCTACGAGTTCATCCTACCCCAAGCATACAAGGGTTTTAGCCAGACATGACTTTAACAAACATAAAAGCAATAGAAGTAACAACGATCATAGACATAATGAATTGAACGAAGAAAATAAGAAACATGAACTAGGGTTTAAAGAAATAAATACTAAGAACTGAAATTTAATTAATAAAAACGAAGTTTCAAAGCGTTTAAAGTAACCAAGCTAATGAAAAGAAACTATGAAACGAAAAGAAACTAAGAATTCGTACGAAAAACCTCAACAAAACGTAAATAAAGCTTGCTCGTTCTTCTCCTCTTCCTCTCTCTAAAAAACTAAGTCTAAAAGTGATTTCTAAAGTTCGGGGTCTAGTTGTCGTTTAAAACGAGTTTGGAAGAGGTATATATAGGCACCGGGTCGAAACGGGATCTCATGGGCCGAAAAACGAACTTTGGCAAATAAGCCTCGGAAGCGCTCGAGCTGTCCCGGTCGAGCGGGGCGCTCGAGCTGTTTTGGTCGAATGCTTCAGTAGGTCGAATGAGGCGCTCGAGCTGTGTTGCTCGAATGGTTCTATAGGTCGAGCGGGGCGCTCGAGCTGTGTCCCTCGAGCGGCAAAAACACTCTGTAAGTTTGGAGCGCTCGACCTACGTTGCTCGAGCGAGGTGCTCGAGTGATGGCGCTCGAATGGCCTTCCTTCCTTGCAACTAACACTTTTCTTCTCACGTACTAATACCAATCGTATTTCTTCGATATCTTCTCATCCGGGCATCCGTTTGAGTCGATTCAAAGTCCTACGAACTCCATTTTCCGTTCTCGATTCACCTATGAGTATCAAAGAGACAAATTCATCAATATATAGAAATAGTACTCATTTGGCTCTAAAAACTCAATAAAATCGACCAAAACTATGGCGTTTCTAGCTACGAATCATGACAATTTCACGCCTAATTAGGCCGCGCCAGAGGCGCGCGCGCGTGCGTGCGGCGCCGGCCTCCCTTCGCGCCCGGGTCGTGCGCCGTGCACCCCGTGCGCCGTTTTTCGCCGTTCGTCTCCATTTTCTTCACCCCTTGCATGATTTTATGTCCATACACGCGCCACGCTTGTATGCGTCGTCCGGGTACGCCATTTTTAATTCTTCGTTCTTCGTCACGATTCGGTTACAATTTATTTTACATAAAAATAAATACTAGATCTAGACTAGTCTATTACAATGATCAAATCAAAATAAAAACAACTAATCTACTCGTGGATTTTCTCACGAGAAAAACGAATTCGAACGAATCGAATTAAAAACAATTAATTCACACGCATGAAATTAACAATATTAAAACCATGACAATTGGATACCTGCAAAAAAGATCTAGCAATTCTACTATCCAATTTCAATTTAATGTTTAACAATTTAAATTCCAATTTAAAGATCAGAGCCCGAAACCGTGGCTCTGATACCAGTTGTTGGGAAAATCTGGGTGCCCGAAATCTATTCGAGATGAAATTTAAATACGAATTTAAATACAATTATTACTAGCATGAATTAATCCTAATTAATTCAAATAATAATTCCAACAACTAATTTTCATCATGCATGTTGAATTAATTTCACATATTAACTATGGCGGAATAAACAAGTAAATATGCGATAAACGTACCTCTTGTAGTATTGGCCTTTGGATATACGGGACAATTACGATCTCGCTCTATCGACTCAAAAACCTTCTCAAGTATTTCCCTTTTCACGTCACTTGATCACCGGTGGGAGATGCTTTCAAGTACTTTAATAAACTAAGGAAAAAGAAAAATATATATGCTTCTTGATTTTTCCAACACATGGAATTACGTACTTGGGGATGAAAAAATCATCCCCTATTTATAACATAGAGTGGCCGAAAATTTTATGAATATTGGGCTTGGAAAAAATCTTTTCTTAGACTCTAAGAAATCTTGAATATATCTCATATATTCTTTTTTCCAAAATAAAATATTCCACAAAAATCTCACTCACCTTGTTATGGGGTGATTTTCGAAAATAATAAGATGAAAATCCAAGATTTGGATCTTCTTGAATATATGAGATATTCTTGTATTCCTAGAATACATATCTTCCATAATATCTTTCCAAGAAAATCAACAAAATCTTTTTCCTTCTTAATATGCAATTTTCGAAATTTAACATGGAAAAATCAGCAATATATTTTCTTTTTATTTTAATCACCTTATCATTATTGGGCTACTTAATGGGCTACTTGAGGGGCCTTTAAGGAGAATTAAGATTGGACCTCCTAATGGACTTCTGAATTTCAATATTGAGCCCCAATATAATTCAGCCCATTAATATTAATTATTACCACTAATAAATTAATATTGCACTATCCATCTTAATTCATATTACGATAATATGGGCTCCCGGTTATTATTTCCCGCATTTAAGATTATCAAGTCCATTAATTAATCAAGCTTCTGAATATCTCTAAATTAATTAATATATTTCACCTTGGAGTAAAGACATCTCAACATTATTATTCGTACCGAAGAAACTAATTCTTCACTTGCAAGATTTGGTACAGTAAAACTTCTGAGCCCACCAAGGGGACTAATCACACGAGCCGTACTCGCACGCGTTTCTCCGTATTAAATCTTAGTAACCGTCGTATGATTAATATTACTGCCCAAGACACAAAGTTCGAAGTCGCAATGATTCTCACCCAACATGAATCAAAGCAGTAACCATTAAGCACACACGGTCCTATTTAAGTGACGAAGATTAAGAAATCAACAACCACTGAGGTCTAATTCTTCACCTTTCAGAACAAAAGAATTTATCCTCGCTGTAGGTCCTCTTCAACACATACTAAATGTGCTAGTGCAATCTCTTAGTCAAGACAGACCAATCTGAGCCTTACACATCGACCTTTCACGACGGATTGTTCAATTCCACCTAGTGTTGTGAAAATGCACGTTTAGTTACAAGTAAACTGTTAATGTTGTCTTCCGTGATTGGGTATCACCACATTAACTACATTGTAACATGTACTATATATTGAACGGTTTGCAATAGAAATTCAACATTCAATCATAACTAAAGCAAATGTGATAAAAGATTTATTCTCATAAAACGAGTGTTTGATACACGAGTTATACAAAGTAACAGCATACTTTCACGTATAACTTCAACATAACCAATGGCCAAAACACATCATTTAACAAAAAGACATTTTCATGTTAATGCATGATATGCTTGATGCAATGCACAAATAATATTTCACAAGATTCATAAATCAACCAACTCGCAGGTTCAATTCACATCAAAATATTGAGCTCACAGGCTCACTCCACATCAAATAGCTCACAAGCTAATTCCACATCAAATATTAAGCTTACAGGCTCACCCAACAACAATCACTGAATGTCAATTTTAGTTCACATCAAATATTGAGCTCACAGGCTCACTCAACAATATCACTGAATATCAATTCACGTACAATTCACAAAATACTATGTTTATGCATTGTAGTTGCAAATGAATTTCTACTTACCTCGAGTCCGCAAAAATATTGATAATTCAAACCCTTAAACCACCTTATCGGCCTCCTATATCAAATCTAATAAAATACAAGATAAATATCTCAAACTATTATTTTATTAAATTGACAATAAAATAATACCAAGTTTACTAATTAATTTGCAGGCTAATTAAGTTATACTATACTCATAAACTCTAGTTAACAAGAATGATCATAACGTAATTCATGAATCGACAACCACTTAATTATTTCTTACAAGCCAACACAAATCGTCATGGATACATTAATCATTATTCTATATAATTACATAAATCAAATAGTCAATTGAAAATGTAAACGTGCGTCAGATTCATCACTTTTGCAGCAAAACCCTAATAAACTAATAGCTAACTAAATCCATAAACCAAAATACCTATCTGCACAATTTGGTAATACCTGCTACTTAGTCTGCCTTGACTCTTTTATCCATTTTGCCCTAATAAGCATCAAATACATGAGTATTTCATACTAAAAAAATAAAAAACGATAATTGCTTGATTTATATTTTCTTGAGAACCCCTAACATAGTTACTGAATCTACGAATCAACAAAGAATATGGAGAATACATACCTAGTTCACCACTAATTAGTAGACAAGAGTTACTGCGAAATTTCCTCTTTTTTTTTTTTTTTTCTCTTCGAAACTATCCCGGCGCATATGAGTGTTAGAGGGAGGATATACTTAATCCTCCACCGCCTAATTAAACTTCACAGGTAAGTTTCCTTTTATTATTATTATTATTATTATTATTATTATTATTATTATTATTATTATTATTATTATTACTACTACTAATATACATACCCCATTCCATGCGCACACATCCATATATACATTCCTATACTAAGTACCAAGTGTAGAGGTAGGCGTGTATATGCGTATATATATATATATATATATATATAATATTAATACTTATTTTATAATTTTATTTTTATTTATTTATTTAATCAACACCTTCAACAATCAAATAATTTGCATTGCACCACTAGAGTCTCAAGTATATTACAATAGGGTTTACTCACCACCAAATATATAATAGCACATAAATAATTCAATATTTAAAAGAACGGTAACATAATGCAAATTCACAAGTAGCACACAAATAATTACAGGAACTGTACTTAAGTAATAAATAGCACTCAAATATTTAAAATGCACATAAATAATTAAAATGCACGCAATGCATGAAATATATTGGCCAATGAGTAATGAGAAGCTCGGGTATCACAACAGGCTTGAGAAACCAGCATTGAAAGCCTGGTCCCAAAATGCAGGCCTCCTGAGACAGAGATGTCCTTCTTCTTCTCATCTCTACTTACCTTCTCCACAGCCACTGAGGAAAGCTGGTCCAGGAAATATTGCTCCCAGTTTGCCTCCACTTGATCCACCACTACAGTCATTATTTTTATCTTGTCTTTGCTCAGCTGCTCATGAGAACCAACATTTCCCATGATTATCTTGCTGACTATTTCAACAAGCGCCTTGAATTCAGGCTTCAGATTATCTTTGTGCATGCGGGCCCTGAATTCAAACGACCCTGATTTAGTGAATCTCTCCATCAACTCCCCTTCGAGATTCTCCTTGTAAGTCTTGGGGTTGATTTCGGAGCTGGGTAACCCAAACACCTCCTTGATTGCCTTCCTCTAACATCTTCCTCCAACACGTCCTCTCCCTTCTCATCCTTCCCCTTGGGCACTTGCTCAGTCACCCTGGTAAATAATTCACCACCCTTCTTGAACATCTTAATGTACGCTTCCACAACCGCCTTCGGAAGCAATATAAATGGCCTTTTGGTGAAGTATTTCTTAAGCCCGGCCTTTGATATCCAGTTAAAAACTGGTTTGATCTCCTTCACTCTTAGGCACGATCCTTCCATTGAGATGATTTGCTCTATGTGCACGAGCTTGTTCTGGACTACGGATTCGTAGTCTACAACAGTCCAAGCATTGCTCGAGGTAGCCATTTGAATTTTAGAAAAGGTTTGAGAAATTTGCAAAGTAAGCTTTGAGCGAGAGAAAACTCAGTGAGCAAGTGTGTATTTGTGTAAGCGTAAATTTCTCAAATGGAAAAATAATTGACGTTAATCAAACAGTTACTCTGACGTGTGGTTGAGATTAATCCTGAATTTGAAAAGTTTTGATATGAGAGGCCAGGATTAATTCAACGAAATTCTCTTTAATCACGCCAGTCACATTCAGTAGAATACAGACACGTATGTGATAAAGTAAATGCGCGCATTAAATGCTTCGACACACATGGGTTTAAAATCAAAAGTTGCGCTTTAAATAATAACGGTTAACTTTTAATGCGATTCTCGGGATGAAAGATTCAGTGAGACGGTTCAAATTCAAAGAGTCAGGATTAGAAATTTCATACCAGTTAGGGGCAACATTGTAGTACCCTGATACCTCGTTGAGTCGAGTCTGATCCTGAGTTCCCCCTTCGACTCTGAACCTGAGTTCCCCCTTGATCCTATACTAACTTCTCACCCGAAGCTAAGAGTCCAAATTCCACTGGTTGTTCCAAAAATCTTGATTCAGCCAAGGGCTTAGTCAAAATGTCCGCTCTCTGCCTATCAGTGTGAATCTTTTCCATCCTTATATCTTTCTTCTCCACATGATCTCTTATGAAATGATACCTAATAACCACATGCTTGCACCTTGTATGAAGCACTGGGTTATGAGTGATAGCTATAGCACTATTGTTGTTACAAAATTGGGACTTCATTTACAAAAACTTGGTAGTCTCTCAATTGTTGCCTCTACCATAAAATCTGAGCACAACAACTACCTGCATCCATATACTCAGCCTCAGTTGTGGATGTTGCTACTGAATTCTGCTTCTTTGAAAACCAAGAGATCAACTTACTCCCTAAAAACTGACATGTTCCTGAGGTTGATTTCCTATCAATCCTACAACCTCCATAATCTGCATTTGAATACCCTGTCAGTTCTAGGTTGTCATCTAAAGGATACCAAAATCCAAAATTGATTGTCCTCTTCAAATATTTCATTATCCTCTTTGTAGCCTCTAGATAACTTTTCTTAGGGCCAGATTGATACCTAGCACACACACCAACTGCAAAGGTTATATCACTCGCAGTTAGGTACAATAATGATCCAATCAGCCCTCTGTACTCAGTCTGATTCATTGACACCCCATCAGTGTCAGGATCCATCTTCCAATTTGTGATTGGGATCCTGGCTGGATTGCAATTTTGAACACCAAACTTCTGAATCAAGTCTCTTGTATACTTAACCTGATTGATGAAAATCCCTTGATCAGTTTGCTTGACTTGCAATCCCAAAAAGAAGTTCATCTCTCCTATCATAGACATCTCAAATTTACCAGTCATCAACTTAGAGAATTTCTCACAGAGCTGATGATTTGGTAATCCAAATATGATGTCATCCACATATATTTGGACCAAGAGAATGTCATCACCTTCAGTGATCCTGAACAATGTCTTATCCACGGTTCCTTTCTTGAACCCATGGCCAGTTAGGAATTGGGAAAGAGTATCATACCAAGCACTAGGAGCTTGCTTAATTTCTTAAGGTGGTAAACCTTGTCTCCAACCTCAAACCCTGGGGGTTGTTCCACATATACCTCTTCATTCAGGATACCATTAAGAAAAACACTCTTAACATCCATTTGATATACTTTGAACTTATTGTATGTTGCATAAGCAATGAACAACCTGATTGCTTCTAGCCTAGCTACTGGAGCAAAGATCTCATCATAGTCTATTCCTTCAAGCTGACAATATCCTTTAGCTACCAGCCTTGCCTTGTTCCTCACTACAACTCCATTCTCATCCTTCTTGTTCTTGAATACCCACTTAGTACAATAACACCTTGATGCCTAGGTCTATCGACCAGTTCCCAAACCCGATTCCTTGTGAACTGGTTCAACTCCTCTTGCATTGATATGGTCCAGTTCGAGTCAGTGAGAGCTTCTTCAATATTCTGAGGCTCTTGCTCAGAGAGAAAGCAACAGAATAGTGCGCTCTCACCATGGAACCTACGGGTCCGGACTCCCTCAGTTGGACCACCAATGACTTGGTCAATGGGTTGATCTTCTAGCCATGTTCTCTTGCTTGGAGTTGTCCCTGAAGTACCTGTAATGTTAGTGTCTACAGGTTCTATAAATTCAGAAAATTGAACAAAAGGGAATGGAACTGAGTCAACACCAAAAGGATTGATGAGTTCAATGTTAGGGACATTGATTCCCCCTTGATATGGTGACTCAGTGAGCGTCTCAACTGTGACCGCATCTTCATTGTCGGTACTTACCTCAGGTTGAGCCTGTCTCTCAGTCTGAGGCTCAACTACCCTTGAAGTGCTGGGTTTAGGAGTGGCTCTTGAATTATCATCCTGATCTTCGTCATCATCCCAACTTGGAATAGGCACAACTTTGACCTTAGGGTCAGGTTGATTATTTAAGCTCAGCCTTGTCACTCTCCTTGTGACCTCCTCAAAGACAGGATCCAACACTTTTACCCTAGACTCAGTGACAGATTCATCAAACACAACATGTGGTGATTCTTCCACAACAAGGGTCCTACTGAATGCTTTACTGACTTCAGAATATCCTAAGAGTATTCCTTCATCAGATTTGCTATCAAAAGCATTCAATTGGGTCTTCCCATTGTTGAGGATGAAACACTTGCTCCCAAATATATGGAAATAAGAGATACCAGGCTTCCTCTTGTTCCATGTCTCATAGGGGGTCTGAGCATGTTGTTTGTTCAGCATGTATCTATTATGAGTATAGCATGCAGTGTTGATCGCCTCAGCCCAGAATTTCTTGGGCAGTCCTAACTCAGCCAACATGGTCCTGGCAGCTTCCTTCAGTGTCCTGTTTCTCCTTTCAGCGACACTATTTTGTTGTGGGGTTCTAGCTACAGAAGTCTCATGAGCTATACCAAGTTCATTGCAAAAGTCAGAAATATATGAATCTATAAACTCAGTGCCCTTGTCAGATCTAATTTTCCCAATGGACTTATTCTGCTCATTGCTGAGTCTCTTGAGCAACTCTGGAAGCTTCACCTGTGTTTCCTTTTTATTCAACAAGAAAATAACCCAAGTAATAATCATCAATAATCACAAGGGTATACTTCCTACCATTCATACTCACAGGTGTTACAGGGCCAAACAAATCCATGTGCAAGAGCTGAAGAACTCTATCAGTGGAGAAGGTAGCTTTCTCTTTGAATGTAGCTCCGACCTACTTCTCTTCCTGACAAGCCTTGCACACATGATCCTTGCTAAAAATTTCATTAGGTAAACCTTCAACAAGTGAAAGTCTAGAAATTTTGTTAAGAATCTTGAAGTTCATATAGTTTAACCTTTTGTGTCATAACCAACTGAGCTCTGAAGAGATTTTAGTAACAAAACAAGTATCAGGAATAGTGTTGCTCCAATCAGCTAAATAAACGTTACCTTTCCTAACACTTGTAAGAAGCACTTGCAGTGTTGGTTTGTTCTTGACTAAACAAATATTCGATGTGAACTCAACACTGAAACCTTTGTCACAGAACTGACTCACTGACAAGAGGTTATGCTTCAGTCCTTCAAAATAGGACACATTCTCCACCCTGACTGTACCTATAATCAAAGTACCAAAACCTTTAGTTAAACCTTTTGAGTTACCACCAATGGTTACCCGTGGGCCACCTTTTGCAATGTAATTCTGAAGGAGACTCTTCATTCCAGTCATGTGCCTTGAGCAACCACTGTCTAGGTACCAAACAGCTTTGATTGAGTCATCCTTCCTCTTCTTGTAGCCCACAGCCGCCTACAACGAAATCAGGCTTTAGGTACCCATTGGGTGTTGGGTCCTACAGAGTTAGCTGAACCTTTCGGGATCCAGACTTACTTGACCACCCTGATTGCCTCAGAGTAGTAAATCTGTCTCCCATTAACATCCACATAAACAACTTTATTCTTCTTAGCCTGAGAGGAAGATAGTGTATGAGTGTCAGACTTCGGAGTCACAGGGGCCTTAGTGTTTGCCTTTGGGGCAGCCTTCCCGTTCCTCCTAGGCCTAGGCGCAGCAGGCCATGGGGTTTGTTCCTGAGAAGGACACTGTTTCCTGTTCCCCCTAGGCAAGTGAGGGAACTGAAAACAATTAAAGGCTTCAGAATGCCAAAACCATGGGAATGTTATCATATTTGGCCTTCCCTGAGGGTATTGCCATGTATGATAATATCCCCGTTGGGCAGTCTGAGTGCTCTGGGCCTGAGCTCTCCTCGGCTTGCGCTGAGAAGTTTTCTGGCCTGAGCTCTCAGGGGCCTTTTTAGGTTGCTTAGCCTTTCCCTTTGGTTTTGGCTTCACAACCTTTGGGGCAACCCTGACTGTCTCAACAATTTCTTTGCCCTTATCAGTTTTGCGGGCCTGGTACACAAATTTCTTTGTACTTTGGTCTGCCTGAACAAACACCCTCTCAGTGTTTCTCCCTGAAGCAACATGAGACTTACCCTATGAGGATTTTCTGGAATCAAAACCAATCCCAGATCTTTCATTCCCAAGTTTCTGGCATCTATTTATTTCCTCTATGGCCTCTGAGGATTTATTCATTCCTGCTATCTTTTTCTTGAGAGCATCCTCACTTTTTTCAGGAGTTCATGTCTAGTAAAAAGGTCATCAAACTTACTCTTGAGTTCCCATAGCTCATTCTGCTTGGCCGGTTAATCTTCAGCCAGTTCTTTGAGAATCTTCTCTATTGGAAGGCACTGAGAATTGATCAACTCAATCTCTTGTGTTAGCCTTACAATTTGAGAAGATTCTTTCAAATCTGACCGAGTCAATTGGTCAGTCAGTGTTTGAACCTCAGTACTCAATTTCTCGTTCTCGTTCTCTAAGAAGACATTAGTTGCAGTCTGGAGAAATCAACCATCAATTGATCAAGGCAAATCTGAAGGTTTATTTCTCTAACTGACTCTGAGCTAGGCTCAGGATTTTAACCAGTGTAAGAAGCACACTCAGAGTTAGAATTTACCTCAGGCTCCTCCCTCGCCATAAGGCACAGATCATCGTACTCATTGTCGGAGAAGAGTTCAGGCGACCTCTCCCCAGGACCATTCGAGTCAGTTGCATCTTCAGTGAGCATGGCTCTCGTATCCGCAAACCTCAGATCTCCCTCTTAGTCCTCTTATCTTATCTTTCCCTTGCACTCAGCTCCGGGCAATCATACTGATAGTGCCCACTCTTGTTACAGTTGTAACACTTTGTTAGCTCATCTACTTGATCTCTTCTTGCTTCAGGGTTCCTTCTTGAGTTAGGTTCCCCCTATCTTGATGAGCTTTCGTTCTTGCTTGAGTACTTATTGTCACGAGCACGTCTTTGGTCTAACTCCTCACGATCAGGTTTCGGGTCAGAGTACCTCCCTTCTTCACCTCGATCGTGTCTCTGGTCAGTGTTCCTCCGGTCGTCATACCTCCTGGAACTATTGTGGCTTCCATCAGTTTTCCTATCTCTTATGTTCTGATAGTACTTCTTGTATCGACCAAATCTTGAATTAAGCTGTTTAGACCGTCTGGTCATAATACTGTACTCCTCAGCGAGGTCTTCTTTGCTTATCTCCATCAGTGAGTTAGATGGAGATTCAGTAGGTTCTGACTTGGCTTTAAAGGCCACACTCTTCTCTGGAGCTTTCTCCTCCTCTTCAGGTACTATTTTCTTCTTTCTCTTATTCAGATCGAATTCCAATGCTTTGAGCTCAGAAAATAGTAGAGTTGAAGTAATGTTGCTCATATCCTAAGTATTTTTAAGCATGATAACACTGTAATCCCATCTCTCAGGGAGAGCATTCAGGATTTTAGAAGCAACTTCTCTCTTAGGGACTTCCATCCCTAGCATAACCAACTCATTCATCATCTTGATGAATCTTGACTCCATTTGATCAATGGTTTCCTCAGGCAACATCTCGAAAGCTTTCAAACTTTTGAATGACTATGTTCCTCTTGTTCTCCTTGATTTTCTCAAATCCATCGCACATTTGGTTCAACTCATCCCAGACCTCCTTTGCAGTCTTCAAGTGCATCAGCCTCGCTGACTCCTCGAACGACATAGTGTGAAGAATGATATTCTTGGCCACGTTGTCCAGCCCTATCATCTTGATCTTATCATTGGTCAGTTGACTCCTGTCCTTCGGCACTGGAGTTCCAATGGGTTGATCATTATATCCTAGTCCTCTGACATTTGGAATGGTGATCTTGATAGATCCGTCCTTGATCACTTTAGGCATCTGGTCATGAATTATATCCAAATGTGCAAGCAACCTGAATCCAATATACGAAGTTAGAAACTGAGAATTCAGGCAAAGAAGCTTCGAGCCTTCTTGAAGTCATGATGTAAGTTTTCAGAAAATATGTAGACAAAGATCTGTTCAGTGACCACCAACAGTTTCTCCTCTGAAACTATTAGTATTCAAAGTCAGTGGTCTTTTGAACCACTTCTCTGATACCACTTGTTGGTCCCGTTCAAGTCTCAGTGAATACGTGTATGGGGGGGAGGGAATACACGTATACGAATTTTTCACTTTGTTTTCAAAGCTGAGTCCCCTTAACTCAGAGTAGTGTTGGACACTGAAAAGATAATACACCTACTAACTGCTCTGAAGCAAGTCAGTTGGCTAACTATCTTTTTATGCCTTGTGCGGAAATGTGTGTGCCCTGAAAGTTTATAGACTTGTTTTAATATTTTATGAAAACTGAATGCTTCTTTTTAATAAGCCGTAGTTAGAATGGCAGTTCAATGAGTTCAGGTCAGGCTGATTGATTCAGTACTGACAAAGTATGCAATGAATGAATAAGGTAAACAATGCAAAGCAATAATCAAAGCAGTAAATGAACTCAGAGCGGTTTAACATGGTTCAGAGACTCAAGCTCCTACGTCCACGGTTCTGTTTCAACAGCAGAATCCACTAAAGGATTGACTTGTTTTTAACGTGCCAAGGTGCACAAAGCCTAGCTCACTGATCCTCTTCCTTCTAACTAACTCTCTAACCTCAACAAACAAACCTAACACTTAGGGTTTAGGTTTCATTTTGGATTCCAACTATTTGTGATAATCCTTAATAGGTAAACCTATGCTAAGGATTGGATTATCACTCTAAGCTTAAGATATAACTGTGTAGCTCAGTAGAATACAGAATAAAGTCTAGACTTAGAAACACTTGGGAAATTCTAGGGGTTTCGAGTGCTTCTTTGGATGTTTTGAATACTTGTGAGTCTTGAGTAATTTCTGGCTTGTGAAATTTCCTGTAACCTTGTTTGGGGCAAGGTCTTCTGTATTTATTGGTGGATTTGAAAACTATCTGTTGGAGAGATAACCTTCTAGACACCTTCCTTGTAGGATACTTCAATGGATACAATCTTCATGCAGCAGCCGTCCTTGCATGGATTTGGTAAGAGCATTAAATGCTCGCTCATTGAAAACTGCAGGGATGTTAGGTTCAAGTCAGTGTCCGTACATAACTTGTCTCCACCTCATTGGTCCACGTCAGTGGGTAGGTGATAAAGTCAGAACTCATTCTTCCGTTCAGATTTGTCTTTCCTGAGATCTTTTTGTTCTTATCTTCGTACATGGGCCAGCACTGACATTCATTTTGCTTGCTTGGATCCTACTCCAAGACTTTACCCAAATCTCTCAGTGTAGTCCTGTTCCCTTTAGGCTGAGTGAGCAATGATCTCAGGATCATGCTTTTCATCTGGACACTTATTCAACCAGCTTAGATAGACTGCCAAAAGTTAAGTGATGGTGCTCTCGTGTTCTTTAGGCTTTAGACTTGATTGTCATCAATGAGTTCTCCTCTCATTGAGTACCTGTGAATATAAAATATTCTAACCTAACAAGACTAGCCTGACTATTACAACACTTAGGCAAATTCATCTTTTTAGGGTATTTGAGATCAACTCAAAACTGATATTGTTCCAACACTTTTTACACTTGTAATTTTTTTGGTGAATGTAATGATAGTTGTTCGTTCAGAGAGGAAATCTAAGCTCAAGGTACAAGTTCAATTCTAAGGATCTAAGCCATTGAAAGACTGTTCATTTTTTAAAGCAAGCAAAACCTAAGGCTAAACCCTTATTCCATTTTAAAGGCAAAGTTCAAATCGAACAAAGCCCAATCACATGCGTTAATATTGCAAAACATTGAATATATGTAAACCAATTAACATATGGAGAAGTGACGAGCAAGAAAGATCAAAGTTCATTAAATTAAAGGCCATTGAAGCAAAAAAAAAGTACAAAATAACTCCAAGAAGGAGCGAACAACTATTACATCAAAAAAAGAAACAAAAAATCCTAAGGCCTATTCCTGCCTCTGCTCGGTAGGAACTGGGTCTTTAGCCTGATCAACTGGGTTGTCCACTAGTATGCCGGCGACCAAGTCCTCGGCCTCAACTTGCTCGCCATCTTTGTCTTGGGCCTGCTCAATGTTACCCTCTTCTTCGACAATCGGGGGGCGAACAAGAATGATACTCGGATCAAGGAAATCTGGCTTGACCCCGTAGTCTATCATATCACCCAGTTGAAGAGTCGACCCAGGTGGGGAGGATAGGATTCAAGGAACTCCACTAGGTCCTTGCCGATCTCTTCTTGAACCTTGGGGACATTGTGCAAACTGATCGAACGGATACAGTCATCATAAGCGCATATGTAGCCCAAATTTGAGCAAGGTCCTAAGTGGGCATTCAATTAGGCATCGAATCGGCCTGGGTGAGCATCCATACTGACCCCTCCCGAAGGCGAGCAACCTCCACCTCCAGCTCGGCCGTTCTCTGCTCGGTCTCTTCCCTTTTCTTCCCTTCTTCCTCAAGTGCAGCCTAGGAAGTGGCGAGCTCGGCCTTCTTTGCTCTCAGCTCGGCGAGCAGCTCCTGGTTGGCCTCAAGCTACTTCTTTTCAGTATCGTTTAACAAGCTTCAGTTGAGTATTGAGGCGGGCAACTTTGACATTACACTTGTTCACAACGCCCTTTTTCTCCTCATTGAATTGCCGAACAGAAGCGGCATGGCGGCGAGTATGTTGGAGTTATACGTGATTTCCCAACAGAGTAGCCTCTTCAATCTCACTCAGTTGAGCGAGTCCCCTCTGAACAAAAATGAGGGAGTTAGCCGACTAGACCATGGAAAGACAAAAGTTGTCCATAACTCCTTGCTCTTGGACGACTTGGTCTAATTATTTTGTCCAGGCACGGGCGACCAACTTTGATGCCCGACGAACATGATCCCTGGGGATATCCCGGAGATTGGATGGAGATTTGGAGCAGACAAACTGATGTATGATATCAGATCGCCCAGGATAGTCGGCTGGTCGATAGCTACGAACAAAAAGAAATGGAAGTTAACTAAAGATCATTATAAAAGAAATAAGGAAGTGACGAGCAGCTATTAGGACACTTACTTGGAAAATTTCAAGCCATCCCAGCCTAAATAAGTAGTATCTCAGGGCCCCTTGCCTGTGCCATGGCACTTTTGGCGCCCTTCCCAGCGTGCTTGGTCACTTCTGCCGACGGGTGCCGAACAGCTTCTTCATCAGAGTAGCGAGCAGCTGTGCTCGCCACCTTTTCTTTCCCCTTACCCGCGGGGTGAATTATGGGGGAGACGGGGGTCCCATTCGCCCTTTTTAGCCTCTTAGTCCCACGTGGGGGTGGCGACGGTTGGGCCGGGGGCGGTGGAGGTGCAGCAGGGGCCGAAGTAGCCTGGCGAGCAGCTTGTGCTCCGCAGTCCTTGTCACCAACGAAATAACCTTGGATGTTGGATCACCCTTGGCTTTCCTCCATTTTGCTGGCGGCATTTCAAAGACTCGTTGCTCGAGGAGAGCAAAGCTGAGAGGTACAACTACTGTGACTTGCTCGACTATAAAAAAAGGAAATTGTTATTCAGGCGAGCAAGAATTTGAAAGAAGAAGTTTAATTTTTTTTTCCAAGTTTTGTTCCCAGAGGCACCTCGGCTTGAGCCTCAAGGTGATGAGGGTAAGTGTAGAGGGGAGCAACTTCTTGCATTTCTCCTCGTTCAGATGATCGATCGTCCTATCAGCTCGATTGTGAAGGGCGACCAAACACGAAGTGAAGAGGAATTTTGATCCAATCTCCTCCTCCTCACTATTCCACTTGAGCAACCGGGGACCTGCGAAAAAACAAAAAAAGTTAAATTAGCCCTACTTATTTCAACTATGGGGAGGAACAATCATACATTTTATTTTTCCATAAGCGGCAGGGTAGTTGATCCGTGAACCACCACCATGGGGGTCAGCCGCAGCTCACCAATCTCCCATATGAAGAAAAAGTGTGAAGGTGTGCCGTGTGTGTTAAGTGTAGATGTTGTAACGAATGTTAAAACAATCACTACAACAATCTGGAAAACAGAGTATAAAACGTGTATACAGCGGAAGACTAAAGATACACTATTGCAAGATGGAATACTTTTTAACACAAACTATATAAAATAGCTTGTGCCAGCATTACGGCGAAACGTTCACTATAATAAGATTAGTTATGCAAAAGTTGTGTGAAGAGTTAAATCGTTCACAATGGAAACAAGACTCGATATCACCTATCAAATCTAAATTGGCTAAGTGTATAACACTATACACCGTCAAAGTTGATCCCTCTTTATATCTATGATCTCTCTATCTAAAGATATATGATCGATCACAAGCTATGCGAGATGTACTAAACTTCTAGGCATAACATAAAAGTTGGAATAATTGCCCTATCACCTTTGAACTCATGATCAACACTAGAGTAGGTGTACTCGTTTATTCCACACTTGGTACTGAAGATTTCGACCTCTATAGATGGTAATCTTCATCCGTAAATAACTTTTTCATGTAACTTCCTCCATGATCTTTTATTAACCGCCCATGATTTTGTCTTTATTCTGATGTTCCTAACTGCAACCGCCTGATCTAGATTGTTCTAAACGGATCTGGAATAGCCTGAAACGTGTAGGTCCTTGTAGGTCTTTGTAGAACATTCTGGAACCCGTAACCACTCCATGTTGCAACCAATGTTTGCAACATTCACTGCAACATTGAGTATTCCAGAGTCTTGTAGATCCTTCTAGATCTTCATCTTGCATGTCAAAACATCTAAAGCAACATTTGGTCATAAAGTGTTAGTTAATGAGAAGAAAGGGCAAATTCATGTTGTTTCAAAGTAAATAGTGAATACTTCACTACCAACAACATTAACAATCTCCACCAACTTGACTTTTCTGCTACAACGCACCTGGTGTATATATTTTTCAATATAAGTAAGTGATGTATGTACAATAGAGATCAATATCATATTGTACACTTGGCTTTTCACACTTGTGTAGCAAAATAGTCAAAAAACAAGATGAACTAAGTTGAATCACCAAAATCAAGATGAATAACACTAAGTTAATTCACCATAAATAGAATGAACAAACATTTGCTCACTCAAACAAAATGAACATCATCATATATGCTCATTCATACAAAATGAGTAACATAGTGTTTACTCACTCAAATTACAACTGAAATAGAAATATCTTAAATAAATCCTATCAACTCTAATACAATAACCTATTAACTAATATAATATTGTTTTCAAAAAAATAAACTAAATATAAGAGCTTAAACAGTTAACAGAAAAACAAGAGTTCTTAGAGTTACACAACAAGGAAACTTTGAGATCACTGTATAACGTATACAGTTGCAGCCACAAGTATCTTGCACTAAGCTCCCCCATTAGTTGTGCTTCCTCCAGTCTCTAACATACTCAGACTTTGGCAGAGATATATGGTAGATCTCCATATAACTCCTCTTCATCAGCTTCCTGGATATTGATTGTTGCAAGGTTTGCAACAACATCTTCAGCAGCATCAGTACTTCCATTAGGTCCAGTTGCAATAGCTTCATCCACAACTGTTCCTCCTTCTTCAGCAATTGCATTAGCAGGTTCAACATCTCCTTCCATCTCTTGAATCACCACTCCTCGAGCAGCAACTAGTGCTTCCCCTGTTGTGGCAGAAAGTAGATTTTTCCAGTAGTTTTTCAAGAATTGGAGTTCATCTATAGAGTCCTACAAATATTTTAGCTGTGCTTGAATGAACTCAGGTGAGATATTCAAAGAATATGCAGTAGGAACATGGATGTTGCTAGGTATGTTCCCAGCATTCTGTGCAGGAGCAGGTTCAGGAACAGGTTGGCCTTGTTCTGGAGCTTCTTCATTATCACTTACCTGTAAAGGCAAGTCTACTACTCTATTCCCAGACAACAGATAGTGAGAAATGCTCATCAGACCCACTCTCCCCCTCAACAACTCATTCTTCCTATGGATAAAATTATGACTCCTCAAGTAGTCATATATCAACACAGGATAAGGCAGATTGCCTTTCTCAGAAATCTTCCCAGTAAACTTCATCATGTGGTGAAAAATAATTAATCCCAGATTGAAATTTTTCATCACACCTATTCTATACATCAATACGGCTTGATCTCTGGTTAATTTGGTTAAGTTGGTGGATGGTATCCAATTATACACAACAAGTTTATGTAAAACTGAATACAGAGAAGTAAGAGAGGCAACAAGCATATCTCTTTCTCATTAGTTCACTCTACCCCTAGTAAGAACATGTATGATCTCATCCATATGAGGAGCTTCATCTTCAACCATATTTTCAACACGTAGAAACTCATTGATTAACTCAGGGGTGAATGGAACATTCCTATCTCTAAACCTTACAGTTCCATTCCATCTAGAATTTCTCCTAGCATGACCTTCTTTCAAACAAGCATAAAACTCATAAACCCAATTAGTAACAAATGCATCAGCAAAGGTTACATCATGCATTAAATTCCTTTCCTCTAAGTATCTAACTAGACCCTTAGATTCAAATTCATCAATGTTAATCTTCCTCTCAATTAACAAATTCCTTTTGCTTAACCTAGAGATCCTTTGTTCAAGGGATTCATCATCATCATCATCAGTACTAGCTTGTTCAACCGAGTGTTCAGATTCATTACCTCTGTCAGAATCAGTCTTGGACTTCTCATAACAGCTTTCAAGGCTGCTATCATCATCATCATCATCATCATCATCATCATCAGGTTCTGGTACTGCTGCACTTGTTCCAGCAATGTCAGCAACATTTTCAAATCTCCTCTTGGTTCTCAGTTCAACTCTGGCTCTTCTTCTCAGCTCGAAGATTAGTACATCACTTTCATCATAAACTTCTTTGCCTTTGGCTTGAGTACCTCCAGCTTCATCATCAGTTGACTCCTTTAAGCTAGGCTCCTTTTCAGACTCAGAAAACACCCTAATAAGATGTGCAGCAACATCTCCTTCATCATTTTTCTTCTTCCTTGGAGTTTCAAAATAGTTCACCTTCCTTTTAGCTCTTCCAGATCTTCTCCTCGATTGAAGAACTAGTTTTGGGTGATTCTTCCTTGTTCTTCTCTGGTACTTCCACATTAGTTTCTTCAGTATTAGGACTTTGTTCTCCAGCTTCCTCAGCAACAGTCTCCTCATCAATAGGAGCATCTTCCATAACCTGATCACCTGTTTCAACATATTTTGAAACCTTATCAGTAGCAGGGGCTTCGGTTTGGTGTGAGGATTGTGGAATTTTAGGTTGAGAAATCGAAGGAATTGTTTCGATTCTTGGAGTAGGTGAAGTGGTTAAGGTTTGGTTTAGGTAAGAAGAAACATCAACCTCGACTGAGCCTATGGTGAGTGTAGGAACAACAGGAGTTCCCTGCAGGCTCTGGGTGATTCCACGTGCAATCGATTCAAGCTAGTCGACCGTTGCATCGGATGGAATGTGAATGTTGATGGGAAATACGCGAGTCGGAGTTTGAGAAGGAGGCAGTACTGCGCTCAATGATGGAGCAACAGGAGCAACATTCTGGGCTTGGTTCGATGTCATTTCTGTGAGAAGATTGAGAGGGTTTGAGGTTTGAGAAGGTGGAGAGTTTAAGGGAGTTTTTGAAATGTGAGAGGTCTTTTTCTGGTTTCCAGCCACTTAAAGTATCCGAAAACGATTAATGGAAAACAGAATGGAAAAAGAAATATAACTACACATGTAAAAACACCAATATTCTCAACATTTTTCGAATTAAAATTGGACTTCACTCAAAGATGAACACACAAAGAATTAATCTCGAAGCATATGAGCTATTTATAGAAACTGAAATAAGGAAGTTATTTTTTATACCCACAAAAAGAAAATTCTGGAATTAAGAGGTGAGAGAGACGCCACTCCTCCATGATTAGATCGTGAATTTCCCATGCCTCAAAAATTCAGAATTTAATTAATTAAACAATAAAAAAATTGTAAATGAAATAAATAACTGAAAACATAGGATAAAACATGTGATATCTAAAAACAAATCCCTGAAAAATCGGTTACATAATTTGACTCAGAAAATAAATATGGACGACATATGATGTTGCATTCAAAATTAGAAAACACATTTCAACGTCGGTTAAAATTTCCAATGTCGCATTTTTTTATCAAACAACTTTAGCACTTTTATTCACATTGATCCATCTTTTCAGAGAGTGCATCGTAGCAGCGAACTCCGTGCCCCATAATTACTCAATGGATTTGTGACATATTGATGTTTTACTAATCACCTTTTGAAATAAAGACATCGTAGTAGCAAACTTCGTGCTCCATATTTACTCAGTGAATTAGTTACATCTTGATGTGTTTTTTCAAATACAAAGCTAATTATGCATTTGAGTGTGATTCCTCTTTATTTTTACAAAATAATCATACTTGATCCAGATTTATTTTACAAAGAAATTATGAAATAGAAGACAAGAACAAGCTTTAAGTAAATCATGCATATACCCTGATGTTGTTACAAATGTTCAAGCATGCATAACAACATCTATTTCACAGTTACGCAGATAGTGCACATACCAAGAGATTTCCTCAGAAATGAGAATCTCTCATGGTCAAGAGCTTTAGTAAACACATCAGCAAACTGATTTTCAGTGGGTATGTATTCCAATTTCATAATATTATTTTCTACAAGATCCCTTATGAAATGATGTCTAATACTTATGTGTTTAGTAAGTGAGTGTTGAACTAGATTTTTCGATATGTTGATAGCACTAGTGTTATCACAATATACAGTTAAAACATCACTTTCCAAACCATAATCACTAAACATTTTACTTAACCATATAATTTGTGTACAACAACTACCTGCAACAATGTATTCAGACTCTGCAGTAGATTGTGATACACAATTCTGCTTTCTACTATTCCAGGAAATCAGGTTATTACCCATGTAGAAGCAACCACCACTCGTGCTCTTTCTATCATCAATGTCTCCAGCCCAGTCAGCATCACTGTATCCCACAAGAGCATTGCTTGTGTCTTTTGTGTACCATATACCAAGATCACTTGTACCTGCCACATATCTAATGATCCTCTTGACTACATTCAAATGTGACTCCTTAGGGCAAGCTTGGTACCTAGCACAAACACAAACACTGTACATTATATCAGGACTACGTGAGGTGAAGTATAGAAGACTACCTATCATGGATCTATACAAAGTTGGATCAATATCTTGTCCAGCAGTGTCCTTAGACAGTTTTTGTGTAGATCCCATAGGAGTTTTCATAACTTTTGAGTTTTCTAATCCAAACCTTTTCACTAAGTTCTTAGCATACTTACTCTGAGAGAAGAAAATACCTTTATCAGATTGTTTGATTTGAAGTCCTAGAAAGTAATTCAAATCACCTACCATGCTCATCTCAAATGTTGTTGTCATTGCTTCAACAAACTTGTTTAACATGATGTTACAAGTTGAACCAAAAACTAACATATATTTGGGCTATTAGTAAGTCTTCTCTAGTATGTTTAATGAACAAGGTTCTGTCAGCCTCACCTCTAATAAAACCAAACTACAAAAGAAAGTCAGTAAGTCTATCACATCAAGCTCTAGGAGCTTGTTTGAGACCATACAAGGCTTTCTTTAGCTTGTACACATGGTCAGGATATATGCAATTGCTAGTAACAATCTAATAGATTCTATCCTAGCAACTGGTGCAAATGTTTCATCAAAATCAATACCTTCAACTTGAGTGTAACCTTGTGCAATCAATCTAGCTTGTTCCTAATTATGTTACCAGACTCATCAGTTTTATTCTTAAAAATCCACTTAGTTTCAATGCCATTGACATCATCAGGTCTTGGAACTAATAACCAAACATCATTCCTTTCAAACTGATTAAGTTCCTTATGCATAGCATTAATCCAATTTCTATCTTTTAATGCTTCTGTAACATTTTTAGGTTCAATTTTAGAGTAATAACACTGAGCATTCACAACATTGCATATAGATGACATGCACACAGATCTTACCACATCAACACGGTTTACACTTACTCTCCTTCTGGTTTGAACACCAACTGAAGCATCTCCAATGATCTGATTTGAAGGATGGCTTTTGGTAATCCATGTTGCTGGATTTTTCTTTGGAGTATACTGATTGTTCTGTGAAGAATCTGCTGAATCTGCAGGGGATGTTATACCAGATGCTGGAACATTTGGTGAAACATTCTCTGTTTTCAGTGATTCTTTAGGAACCTCAGCAACCTCAATCACATCTTCAGTGTCATTCCCATCCATCAAATTCCTGTCATCATCAAACACAACATTCACAGACTCTTGAACAGTATTAGTTCTAAGGTTATAAATTCTATAGGCTTTACTATTTCTAGAATAACCTAAGAAGAAACCTTTGTCACTCCTAGAATCAAACTTATGCAGTTGATCCCTATCATTCAGAATGTAACACACAGAACCAAAAACATGAAAGTATTTCACACTTGGTTTCTTATTGTTCAAGATCTCATATGGGGTTTTCTTACTTTCAAATCTAAAATAGACTCTATTAGTAATATGACATGCTGTATTTAATGCTTCAGCCCAAAATTTCTTAGCAAGATTTTTTGAATTGAGCATTACTCTAGCCATCTCTTGAAGAGTTCTATTTTTCCTTTCAGCAATCTCATTTTGTTGCGGAGTTTTAGGAGAAGAAAACTCTTGGACAATACCTTTCTTATCACAAAATTCTGAAAACATGCCATTTTCAAATTCCCTACCATGATCAGACCTAATCCTGCTCACTTTCAAGTTGAAAATAGTTTTAAATCTCTTGTAAAGAACTTTAAAAGCATAAAAAGTTTCAGATTTTTCCTTTAAAAACTCAATCCAGGTAAATCTGGAGTAATCATCTACCACAACCAATGAATATTTCATACCACCAATGCTTTCAGCTTCCATAGGACCCATAAGATCCATATGTAGTAATTCAAAACAGCGATGTGCTGTGCAATGTGATAAAATCTTATGTGACACTCTTACATGCTTACCTCTTTGGCATGAACCACATACAATAGGTGTAACTATCTTCAGTTTAGGTAATCCTCTCATAGCTTCAGATTTGACCAGTATTTGCATGAATCTATAATTTGCATGTCCAAGTCTTTGATGCCACAGGACATTATCATCACAATTTGACAAATGACACACATTGTTTGTTCCAATTAAATAACAATTATTAGCTGACCTATTACCAGTCATTAGACACTTATTATCCTTGTTCAGAACATAACATGAATCCTTATCAAATTCAACATGCAAATTATCATCACACAGTTGACTTATACTAAGTAAATTAGCAAGTAAGCCATCAAGATGCAAAACATTTTTAAGCTTAGGAAAACCTTCAACATTCAAAGTTCTCTTTCCAATGATCTTTCCTTTTGATCCACCACCATATGTAACAGTTCCACCATTACAAGGTTCATAATCAGATAAGTAGTTAACATGACCAGTCATATTTCTTGAGCAACCACTATCGAAATACCATAAATCAGGCACACATGCTTTCAGAGAAGTTTGAACAACATTACAAGTAACATGTTCTTTCTTTTTCCTAGCAGATTTTGACCAGTGTTTCTTAGAATGTGAAGACATTTCAGACAAAACTATTTCAATTTCCAGATCCCTTTTCATCTTTTGACAATAAGGACGAATATGACCAATTTAAGAACAATAGTGACACACATACTTCTTAACAGGTTTTTCAATCACATGTACTTTTGCTTCAGCTAAAAACTCAGTTTTACCTTTCACAAAATTTACAGGATTATTCACATGTTTAGAAGTAGATTCACCACAATAGCCTAAGCCATGCTTACTAGACTGACCAATATTTAATGAAACACTCACAACAGAAGAACTCTTAGAATACTTCTTAAAACATAAGGTGGAATTTTTCAATTCCACTTTTAGTTTAGAAATTTCTAAATCTTTCCTTGTTAAAATGACTTCCAACTTGGTCACAGTCTCTTTGAGATCATCATTCTCTTTGGTTATACTAGAAACATCTTCCTTTGTGTCAGCAATACCTGTTTCATCAACACACTCATTAAAACAGTTCAAATCTGAATGATTTTTGACAGATGTTGCTTCTGATGTTTTAACATTGGAAACACCATCAGTGTTTAAATCATCCAGATCATCATCTAAAGAATCATCATAATCAATTCTAGCAGAAAAAACTAATTCCTCATCTATTGAACCTTCAGGTTCATTATCTGAGTCATCACTAAAAGTAACATTGAAATTCAGTTTTTGCCTTAATCTGCTATTTGCACACTCATTTGCATAGAGTCCAAATCCAGTGCATGCATCACATCTAATTGATTTTCTAAATTCAGGATCATACCTTGATTTGTTACCTTTGAATTGTCTGGATTGATTCTGATCCTTTCTTTTCTCTGGATCAGATGGTGTGTTGTTGAAAGGAGTCTTCGGTTGGAAATTCCCTCTGGATCTGTTCATATTTTTCTTCAAATAGGAGTTGAACTTCTTTGTGAGGAAGGCAATATGCTCAGGAGTGTTGTAACATTGGTCTAAAACATCTTCATCAGATTCAACCTCAGTCATAAATGACTGATTTTCAGTGTTAGAAGATGTTTCACCTTTGAAAATAACAACCTTCTTTCCTTCACTTGCATCTTCAGGCTGAGTTGTGTTCATCTCATATGTTTTGAGAATACTTACAAGCTCGTTTTGACTGAGAGTATCAGTGTTAGAAGGCTTCTTCAATAGCACAAATCTTTGCATCGAACCGTTTAGGAACAGATCGCAAAATTTTGTGCACGTCTCGTACATTGGAAATTAGATCACCAGGTGCGTGTGATTCGTTGACAATCTCACTCAGCCTTTCATTGTAGGTCGTGATTGTCTCATCATCCTTCATCCTTAAGTTCTCGAACTTGGTCCCGAGCATTCAAAGTTTGGTCCTTCTAACACTTCCACTTCCTTCACAATGTTCTTGAAGCCTCTCCCATGCATCTTTAGCCGTGGTACATGTTGATATGATCTTAAACATAGATACATCAACAGAGGTAAAGATTGCATTGAGAGCTTTGGAATTGTAGCTCGTCGTTGTGGTCTCCTCATTGATCTATTCAATCTCTCGTTTGACTCTTGTCTCGCCATCATCATCTGCTTGATTTTTGGGCCAATCCCAGCCGGTCAGAACACTTCTCCAAGCATGTTCATCAATTGACTTGATGTACATGCGCATCTTAGGTTTCCAATAGGCATAGTTGTTCCCATCAAGAATAGGTGGCCTAAGTGGGGTATTTATAGGATATTCCATAGCAAAAAGACACACTAAAAACACAGGATCTAAACTTAGTACGTCAAGTTTATGGCTCAGGTGCCAATTGAAGGTGTGTCGTGCGTGTTAAGTGTAGATGTTGTAACGAATGCTAAAACAATCACTACAACAATTTGGAAAGCGGAGTATAAAACGTGTATACAGCGGAAGACTAAAAACACGCTATTGCAAGATGGAATACTTTTTAACACAAACTATATAAAATAGCTTGTACCAGCCTTACAGCGAAACGTTCACTATAATAAGATTAGTTATGCAAAAGTTGTGTGAAGAGTTAAATCGTTCACAACGGAAACAAGACTCGATATCACCTATCAAATCTAATTTGGCTAAGTGTATAACACTATACACCGTCAAAGTTGATCTCTCTTTATATCTAAGATCTCTCTATCTAAAGATATATGATCGATCACAAGCTATGCGAGATGTACTAAACTTCTCAGCATAACATAAAAGTTGGAATAATTGCCCTATCACCTTTGAACTCAGGATCAATACTAGAGTAGGTATACTCGTTTATTCCACACTTGGTACTGAAGATTTCGGCCTCTATTTATAGATGGAAATCTTCTTCCGTAAATAACTTCTTCATGTAACTTCCTCCATGATCTTTTATTAACCGCCCATGATCTTGTCTTTATTCTAATGTTCTTGACTGCAACCGCCTGATCTAGATTGTTCTAAACGGATCTGGAATAGCCTGAAACATTTAGATCCTTGTAGGTCTTTGTAGAACATTCTGGAACCCGTAACCGCTCCATGTTGCAACCAATGTTTGCAACATTCACTGCAACATTGAGTATTCCAGAGTCTTGTAGATCCTTCTAGATCTTCATCCTGCATGTCAAAACATCTAAAGCAACATTTGATCATAAAGTGTTAGTTAATGAGAAGAAAGGACAAATTCATTTTGTTTCAAAGTAAATAGTGTCTATTTCACTACCAACAAAATTAACAATCTCCACCAATTTGACCTTTATGCTACAACACACCTGATGTATATATTTTTCAATTCAAGTAAGTGATGTATGTACAATAGAGATTAATATCATATCGTACACTTGGCTTGTCACACTTGTGTAGCAAAATAGTCAAAAAAGAAGATGAACTAAGTTGAATCACCAAAATCAAAATGAATAAGTTAATTCACCAAAAACAGAATGAACAAACATTTTCTCACTCAAACAAAATGAACATCATCATATATGCTCATTCAAACAAAATGAGTAACATAGTGTTTACTCACTCAAATTACAACTGAAATAGAAATAACTTAAATAAATCCTATCAACTCTAATATAATAACCTATCAACTAATATAATATTGTTTTAAGAAAAACAAACTAAATATTAGAGCTTAAAACACAGTTAACAGAAAAATAAGAGATCTTAGAGTTACACAATAAGGAAACTTTGAGATCACTGTATAACGTATACAGTTGCAGTCACAAGTATCCTGCACTAAGCTCCCCCATAAGTTGTGCTTCCTCCAGTCTCTAACATACTCAGACTTTGGCAGAGATATCTGGTAGATCTCCATATAACTCCTCTTCATCAGCTTCCTGGATATTGATTGTTGCAAGGTTTGCAACAACATCTTCAGCAGCATCAGTACTTCCATCAATTCCAGTTGCAACAGCTTCATCCACAACTGTTCCTCCTTCTTCAGCAACAGCAGCAACAAATTCATGTTGTTTCAAAGTAAATAGTGAATACTTCACTACCAACAACATTAACAAAGTGTTGTTTCCAATCTCTAATCTTGTTCGGCACTCCTTCAACTACTTTTAGCCCCAGGCAAGCTTTCAAGTAATAATATCTCTTCTCCGCAGCCGAACACTTGGTGATCATCATCATATAGTTAACCTCATCAGGGGTGATGCGATCAACGTATCCTTCCAGTGCGAACAAGCTCATGATGCCGAACAGGTTCATCCAACTGATTGGAGTGATCTGGGTGATGGCCAAGTTGGTCGCCTCGAGGAATCGACCAATAATCTGAGGCAAGGGCTACATTAGTCCCCGCGATCGACGTATCAATGTTGATCGTCGTGCATCTGGGGGGGGTTGATCAACACTTTCTTTCTTCCTGGGAGCCCATATATGAATGTCATACGGGATTCGATAAGTCGCCCGTATGAGGTCAAGTTCAACTGCACGAACAATACTCCAAATCCTGCTCGTTTGGAACTCATTCCTTTGCAGTTTGAGGATCTATCTTTCCGGGCAAACAAACTCGTTCGCATATCTCTCAGAATATGCTCGCCAGTCCACAGGACAAGCAACATCTGAAGGAATTTGATTTTCCATCAAATTAGGGCTTGGGAATTCTATTCCTTCAAGAAATTCCCAAGTTAGCTCGTCCTCGGGATCTGAGTCCAATTTTTCCTTTGAGTCAGAGCTTGACGAGCCTTCCTCACTTGGTTCCCTAAGAATTACTTCTACAACCACCTCGCCAAACGAGCAGGCACCAGTCCCCTCTACAGATCGAACAATCGATTCGATATTCGGATTTATTTCTGAAGAAATTTTGAAAGGGGTTGGCCTTCGAAGGGGATGACTTCGAGAGGGTGCTTCTCGAGGTTTGGAGGCGGGTTCTCGTTGCTAGATTAAGAGGACATATAAATTTTTGGGAGAAATTTAAAAAAAATGGGTGATTTTCTGGGTTGACTGAAGAAGAATGAAGGTGGCGGCGGCGCTTTCTCAATGGTGGTGGCAATTCATGATCGTGAATAAGAATAAATAAAAAAAAGATCAAGAGTGCAAGAGAAAATGAAAATTAATAACTTGGAGTGATTAATAATGGGTGAAGTGCGAAAGGACGCCGGAAAATTAAATGAACCACCGGAAAACACGAACAGTCACCGGAAAATATGGTGAAATGGCCGGAATTTTCAAATGTGTGAAGTATAAAGTGGGAAAATTTCGCTAACTCCCCAAATTTATATCCCTTAAAAAAAGGGGTAAAACCCTTAATTTCGGGTAAAATATGGGGCCAAAATGCAAAGAAATGGGGTAATTTTCGAATAGGTTGAAAACATGAAGGACTTGCTTATAAATACTGAGGTGCGTGACCTCGATCAGTCGTGCGCCCACGTAATCCCTCGAACGAGCCCCAAATCTCGGGATACAAAATATCACACCTAAGTTGCTTGCCCCAGGGTATGTTGTTCGTCCAAATACCTATGCAAGATAATATCCTGACCTCAGTTGCTCTGCCCGAAGCAGCTCGTTTAAGACAACCTGAAGTCAGGCTAGAGGGCAATTGTTGGTAGGCGAACAACTATGTATATTAGGTGAACAAGTTTTATGGCCTAAGTACGGGTTAAGGCAACAACTAATCTTCATCCCAGTGACGAACAAGTATGACGTAGGGTGGTGCATAAATCAACTAGAGAAGTGTACATTATGTCCACCCGTATATTTGACGAACAGCTTTCAGGCGAACAACTCTCATTGGAGAAATAGCTTTCCAGATTAAATATACTACCACATAATGAAGGGCGAACAACTCTTCAACCATACTCCCAAAAGACGAACAACTTATAATAAAGAGAACTTGATGGAGATCAGCAATCCAAGCAACGACGAACAACTCCATTGACGAGATAAGACACAAGTGAAGATTTTGTAACTAAGTTTAGCTCAGATAAGGTCAAACTAGTCAAATAGACACATGTCAAGCATGCAAGCGTGGAAGTCCATGAGTCTAGTCCACCACCTACTTGGTGGTTTGTATAAATAAGTTGATCTCCCTTAATAAAATTTAAGTTCAAATACACAAAATTCTCCCTACACACACTCATACACCACAAAACGCACACATTCGAAATAAATACGTAATCAATACACGTATTTACAATTTTCTTACCCGATCTATTGTATTTACTATTTATGGTAGTAGTCAATCACACGAAATTGTTTGGTGATCTTAATTTCGATTAAAAACAATCACTAATCCACGAGATTAGAACCGATTACTAACATAAACTGCTAAATAACATTAGAGATCAATTTTTGAATGATTGTTTAGTTACTTATATAGAGAAAGCTGTATTTTTTAAAATAAGCAATGCTAACATTTTAAATCAATTTCAGAGTATGACAACTTATCGTGAACAATTGTAATTTTTTTAGATATCTTTTTTATAATTTTTAATATTATATTGATTTCAATTTTAAATTGCTTATATCGTGTTTAATTATGCATGTTACACATTTTTTAGATCTTGTTTTCCATTTTAAATCGTAACGATTTTAAATTTTTATTTAATATTATGTGCATACCATGTTCATATAAATCATGAATCATTTTCATATAAAATTTACTAAAAAAAGGTTTAACGTGATGCGGTGTATTTTAGATTTAAACTACACCGAAAAGAAAATATGTATATATAATTAGAGTAGGTTTTATATGAAAATGGTTTATGATAAGCTTATTGTGAAACTTTTTTAAAGTATCAAATATTTGACCAGGAGTATCGATAATCTCATCAGGGGTATCATTAAACTGGGTTCAAGAAAATTTACAACAAAACAATATAATACTACTAACCCAGATTAATGATACTTCTGGTGAGATTATCAATACTCCTGATCAAATATTCGATACTTTAGAACAGTTTTATGATAAGCTTATCATAAATTAGCCTTTAATTATGTTTAGATTGAAATAATTTGGAAACTAGCTAGTTTTTTAAGCTAATTCTTGGTCAACTGAGCCCAACAAGCAAAAAATTATAGGTAGCAAAAATTAAATATTAAAATAGTAAAAGCATGGGATAAGAAATAAGTGAAATAGGTTCCATTCTATTCAATGGCGAAATTTCACCGTATTTAATTAAAATGAAGGAGGCCCAAATCTTGGCCAGGTAAACATAAAGCCAGTGAAACTAACAAAGAATTAGGTTTTGCCAAACTATGCATATAATCACTCAATATTTTATGTGTATCAGTTTTGAACATCTGTCGTGAATATGGCCACAATATATATATTTTCATACATAAATTTATGATGGGATTCCTAATATGTAAAAAGGTCTTTCAATTATTGCACGCTGGAGTATATCAATTATCATCTTATATGCTATTGGGGCAACCCCATTTTTGGTTAATTTGTTTCTGCTATTTTTTTGGTAAACTGATAGATAATATAAAGTTTATTTATACTATTGGATCAATTTTACTATGAATTTATTTGTTTTTGCAAATTTCTATTGACATCAATATAGTTAAAAGATGAAAATTAATTCAAAGACACGTTTCTAATATACTCCCTCCGTCCCCTATTAAATTTAAGAGGATGGGTGACACAAATTTTAAGAAAAACTATTTTATTAACTTTTCCAATCAATGGATGAAGAATATTTTGAATTAAAGTAGGTATTGTGAGTGTGTTTTATTTCCATATTTGGGGTGTGAAATTTATTGTGGGACGTCCCAAATAGGAAAATGTGAAATTTAAGAGGGGACGGTGGAAGTATTATTTACTTAAAATTTTAGTTTTACTTTAAATATATAATACTTAAATATTATTATTGCAACCATAAAAATTTAGTATAGAATTGATCGCCCGTCTTGACCCATGATCCGCAACAAGTTGGTCATCCGTACATAGAATGGGGTGAGTCTCAGCCTTCTAGTACTCACCACATTGCTATTTCTACAACCCATTTTAAATTAGCCAATATCTCATATACACATGATGTACGGTGCACTCATTTGATAGTTGATCAAATTGTTTATACCAAAAAAGTGAGGGTTGATTACACTAAAATCGACAACACTTAAAACTTTTAAGTGTAATCAATCCATACTTTTCAATATAATAAATTCACATTTTTCAATGTAACTGTTGAATGAGTGCATTATACACTAGGAGCAAAAAATTTACTCTTCACATTATAATTTCTATTTCTTCGGCTCCACCACAGTTTGCGAGAGTTGAGACATACACATATATATATAGAGAGAAGTATACCTAAATACGTTTAAAATGTGAGACTTTATGAAAGAGAAGAAATATAAAGAATTTAGTGATACATGACACGGGTGGTGGGTACTATATTTGTGCATGGTACTACATCATTCCCATATTGTAAGGTATCGTATTGTCAACTTCCACTAAAGCCCACTTAATTTTATTTGACATTCCTACTCTTTATATAAATCCCAAGTTTTAATGGGCTTTAAAATTTAGTGCTTGTCCTTGTTTATAACTAAGCCCACAATAGTCTTATCTGATTTTCTCCAAGAATTAAAGAGAAGCTCAGGTTAAATATAGTCTTATCTTTTATTAATAAACTCCAACGTAAAAAATTTAGAAAAAAATTAAAAAAATTTGATAACTATCGGATTTTTTTTTTCCAAAAATGCAAAATACACACTAAACATATGCTTTTTGGAATTTTTTTTTTTTCGAAAATTATTACATTTTTTAGAACACTTTTTGTGTGGGGTATATTTACAAAATATAAGACTGCATATAACCTTGACCTTAAAGAGAATATGCTAAGTTTTTCCTACTCCTTTTCTTTTAAAAAATTCAACTTATATTTAACCTTTTATAGTTTTATGATAAAATTCTTGAATAAAACAGTTCATATTTATGCATGCATGCATGCAAGCAAGATTATTTTTGCAGATTATTTTAATTATTTACAAATTTATTTAGTTTTTTTTTATTTATATTTTAATTGATTATTAAAATATTGTTTATAGTTTATTTAATTTTTTGATATTTTTGAAGTTATAACTAGTTAATTGATTTTTTTTAATTTATATATTTTTTAAGATTTGGTTTATTTTTATAATATTTTTCCAAATATATTTAACGTTTTAAGATTTTTTTTTTTTTCAAATTTTGGTCAAAAGCTAAAGAATAAAAAAGTTCCACTTTTTGTTGAGGAGTGAGACGTTCATGAAAATATGAAATGGTGGAAAAATATTTTTATTTTTTCATTATTTTAATGGAACATAGTTATTATAGGAATGAAATTGGGTATGTTTAATATATAATAATTTTTAAATTTTATTGCAGTATATTTAGCAAATTGTGTGAGTTTAAAAAAATTTTGGAGAGCGGGTTGTGGTATACATTAATTAAATGTCAATTTTGAAAAACTCCTCTGTGGGATGGTCAAATTTAATTGATTAATAAAAAAAAAAATTGAGTTAACATATTAAGTGGAGATATTTATCCATCTCACAATAATTTTTCGTTTGCACTTTGCACATATTAAGTCATTATAGAGAGTCTCCTACTTTGGCTTAATAGAGAGTCTCCTACTTTTTTCTGCAACTCACTAATGGAACACAGAAATCTGTTTGAGACAGCTTCAAATTTTATTTAGTTTGAATTGATTTCTAAGTTTTTTATTTTTTAATTCACTGTTTTAATTTAATTATATTTAAAGATTTAGCTATTTATTATTAATGTTTTTCAAGTTTTTGTAGTTTTAAGTTTTAATTTTATTTTATCTATAAAGTCAATATATTTTATTTATAAATAAAATCATAAGAAAAATGTCACGTCACCTGTAACTTGAAAATTATTTGTGATAGCAAAAAATTTAAAAAATGTGTAGTTAGAGAATTATTTTTAAGGTGAAAAAGTTAAAGGTACTTGAACCAAAGTAAGTTGCGAACTAAAAATTTACTTTCCCGAAAAGTTATATATGTTTGATTAATCATGAGATTGTTCCTTTCAGAGAAAATATTATGTGAATGATATTCAAGATGAATTGTGTTGTATAAAAATGCACTGTGTTTAATACTTTGAACCAAAGGAAGTATTACTTTTCAGTGTTAGCAATGATACTGGGACAGTTAAGTCATAAGGGCATTTTTGGGATTTCAGGTTTAATTCATAACTACCTTTCAGTTATGAAACAGACTTTGAAGGCTTTCCTGCTGCTCGATGATGATGAATCTCTACCAGAATTTGTTACAACAGAATTGATATAGAGCCTTGAGTTCCATTGTATACAGTTAAGAGTGTATTTTTGTAGTTTACTCCACAATTCAATTGAGAGAGTTACATAAGTGTGAGAATTAGGGTTCTTCATCTAATTGAGAACTAAGAGAGAGTAATTCGAAACAATTGATGTGAACTCCTGTGTAATTGAGTGATTCTGTGATAGTGTGATTCTGTTTTCATCCCCATGGACGTAGATCATTTGACCGAACCACGTACATCGTCTTGCATTTTGACTTTGTTTCTTTACTCTTTACATTAATTATTCTTGAACGAATTAAGTTGTGAGTTGCTTAATTCAATTGTTAATTTCATAACAATTGGCGTCGTCTGTGGTAAACAAAGGTTGAGAACAATGGCGTTGTTCAAGATGGATGTGGAGAGATTTACTGGAAAGAGTGATTTCAGATTATGGAGGATTAAAATGAAGGCATTGCTGATTCAACACAACCTAGGAGGTGCATTGAATGGGGATTTCATTTCAAGAGCTGTTGTTGGTCCAGAATGGACTGCAATAATCCTTGAGAAGGCACATAGTATGATCATTATATGCCTTGGAGATAAGGTTCTTAGGGAAGTTTTTAAAGAGAAAACCGCTTCAAAGGTGTGGAAGAAACTTGAAGAACTCTATTTGGTAAAGTCTGTGCCAAATAGACTCTACATGAAGCAGAAACTCATGGCCTTCAAGATGACAGAGGATAAGTCCATTGGTGAGCAACTAGATGACTTTAACCAAGAACTTGACAATCTGGAGAATTGGAGGTGGAGTTAGATGATGAATACAAGACCTTAATGTTGCTAAACTCCTTGCCTAAATCCTATGCAACCTTCAAGGATACTTTGTTATTTGGAAGATAAACTGGTATCACCTTTGAGGAAGTTCAAAAAGCTCTTAAAACCATGAGTCTTAACAGCTCTACAGTTGAAAAGAAAAGGTTTCAGAAGGGCAAGTATTACTGGAAATCAAAGAAAGGAGATGAGAAACAATCCATTGGATTCATTGAGAAAAGAAAGTGTTTCATATGTCACAAAGTGGGACATATAAGGAAGAATTGCCCAGAGAAGGGATAGAAATCTCAAGATGAAAATTAAGCAGATGCAGCCATAGCTGAAAGTGGATATGACAGTGCAGAGGTACTCACCTTATATTATTCCAAAATCTATCAAGAATGGATCCTTGATTCAGGGTGTTCCTTTCACATGTGCCCTATTGAAAGTTGGTTCTTAAGTCTGAAAAGAAGTGATGGTGGATCTGTGCTATTAGGCAATGATGAGAGTTGTAGAGTTGAAGGAATTGGTTCAGTAAAGATAAGAATGTTTGATAACAAATCCAGGATTCTTACTGATGTGAGATATGTCCCTGGGCTAAAGAGAAACTTAGTTTCTCGTGGAACTCTCAATGCACTGGGATATGAATTCACCACAACTAATAGGCTCATTCATGTAACAAAGGATAACAGGAACATTATGAAGGGATTCAAAACTACTGGGCTCTACATACTGGTAGGGAAAACCATCACTGGAGAGGCTGATACTGTGATGAGTGAATCTGATATATATCTATGGCATAAAAGACTGTCACATATTGCTAATAACTATTTTATTAACTTTAAAAGAAAATCTAACCTTAAGTCCTAAAGCCGCAGTATCACATGTCGATATTGCGGCCGAAACTCCAGAAAAACCCTTGCTAAACCCAAAAAAATCAAGGGAAAACGGAATTTCTCTACGAAGATATAATACGAAACAATTCGTTATTCATGTCCGTATACAAGAATGATTCAATAAAATTTGGACAAGTGCCCATAGAGAATTCCCGAACATGTCTTTTGGCAAGGATGTCCGTCGGTTTATTTCCTTCACGATAAATATGGCTGATCCTAATATCCATGCCTCCATGTAATAGCAAAGTGCAGTCCCATAGCGAGCGAACTCTCCAGGGAACCCGTGCATCCGTGTATCTTAGAGTAGCAACAACCAACACTGGGTTGGATTCAATCCAAACGCGTCACCATCCAAACTTGTGCGCTATCATAATTGCATGAAGCCCGGCGAACAACTTCGCCTCAAAGGCTGTTCCATTCCAATCGGCTTCGAGAATGCAGCTGCAAAAAATCCTCAGTAGGTTCGAAAGATCCCCCAGTAAAAACATGGCCAGTAGTTGGATCGAGATTATCATCGATGTTCACCTTATACCACCCAGGATCGAGTAACTTCCAGCGAAAAGAAGTTGTACGCGCTGGAGGCTTCGTGCAAAGTGGAATGCGAAGGCACCTCAAAAGATTGGCACATATAGGTGAAAGGGGGCTGAAGATATTATATGAGAAATGAGTGTTCTCAGGGAAGAAATTATCATCTTTAAAGTTCTGTGAACAGTGTATTATGGGAAATTCCAAGAAACATTCATACAAGAAAGGGGCTCACACTACTACCGCTCCCTAAGACTACATACACTCTGATGTTTGGGGGTCTGCTAGAGTTGAGTCTCATGGCGGAGGCAAATACTTCGTGACAGTGATTGATGTGTAGTAGGAAAGTATGGGTGCTGATCTTAAAATATAAAATGTGAAGCATTTTCCAGATTTAAGGAATGATTTATTGAGCAAGAAATTAAGAAACAAAAGAAGCTCAAGCATCTCATAACAGATAATGGCTTGGAGTATGTGTCTGAAGAATTCCTGAAATTTTGCAAAGAAAGAGGGATCACAAGGCATAGAACAGTTCTTGCAAACCCACAGTAAAATGGTCTTGCTAAAAGAATGAACAGAACCATGCTTGAGAGAGTCAAATACCTACTATCAGATGCAAAACTACCTAAATCTTTTTGGGGAGAAACTGTAAGTACTGCTTGTTACTTAATAAATAAGCCCCCTTCTACAACTATTAACATGCAAACACATGATGAAAGGTGGTCTGGGAAATTGTCAGATTATTCTCAACTTAAGTTGTTTGGTTGCACCAGCTTATGCTCACGTTAGGAAAGATTAGCTAGAGCCTAAAGCTCTAAAGTGCGTTTTCCTTGGTTATCCTAAAGGGGTTAAAGGATACAAGATGTGGTGTTTAGAACCTGGGTATAAGAAATGTATTGTTAGCAGATATGTTATCTTTAATGAGTATGAAATGAGGTACAAACATAGTGGAAGTATCCAAGATACTGATGGGTGTATTTCTGACACATAGGCATCCATTGAAGTGGAGATTCAAAGGAATTATTCCTTTGAAACAGGTTCATCATCACAAGATGATCAATCTGGTGCTGGAGGACACCAAGGACCACATACTGAAGATAACCAGGATGAAGGAAATGAAGAGTACATACATCAGTCTGAAGATGAAGAAGTTATAAACCAGACAGAGGAAAATCAAGTTGAGATACTAAGAGATTATGCCATTTCCAGAGATAGAGTAAGGAGGAACATAGTACCTCCCAAAAGGTATGGCCAAGTGGATATGGTACATTATGCTCTTTGTTACTGCAGAAAAACTAGAGTATAGTGAACCAAAGAGTTTTAAGGAAGCAATCTCCAGCTCTGATAGAGATAACTGTCTGATGGCTATGACTGAAGAACTTCAGTCTTTACACAAGAACAAGACTTGGATTCTGGTTGATAAGAAGAAGAATAAGAAAGTTGTGAGCAGTAAATGGGTCTTCAAGAAGAAGACAGAAGTGGTGATATCGGAGAAGATAAGATATAAGGCAAGGCTTGTAGCTAGAGGATTGACACAAAGAGAGTGAATTGATTATACAGAGGTATTCTCACCAGTTGTGAAACACACTTCAATTAGAATATTATTTGCTACTGTTGCTTATTATGATCTGGAGTTACAACAACTTGATGTCAAAACTGCTTTCCTAAATGGAGATCTTAATGAAGATATCCATATGATTCAACCTGAAGGCTTTATCATGCCTGGTGATGAGCTCAAAGTTTGTTTGCTAAAGAAGTCCTTGTGTGGACTTAAACAAAGTCCAAGGCAATGGAACAAGAAGTTTGACCAGTTCATGTTATCTGTGGGGTTTACAAGATGTCTGTATGACAGATGTGTATATTTGGAAAAGAAAGGTGGAGAAGTCCTCACATACTTGTTATTGTATGTTGATAACATGCTTATAGCCAACAAAAACTTATCCAGGATACAAGTGTTGAAGGGTAAATTGAATTCTGCATTAGAGATGAAAGATCTAGGAAATGCCAAAATGATTCTTGGAATGGACATTCTAAGAGATAGGAAAACTAAAAGGTTATTTCTGTCACAGAAGGACTACATACAGAAAGTGTTAAAAAGGTTCTACATGCACCAATCAAAATATGTCTCTACACCATTGGGCCAATAGTTTAAATTGTATGTGAATCATTCTCCAAAGACCATCTCTGAAAATGAGAGAATGAGTCAAGTACCTTATGCAAGTGGAGTTGACAGCTTAATGTATCCCATGGTTTGTATGGGTTGATTTGGCTTATGCTATAAGCATGGTTAGCAGATTCTTAGAAGATCCTGGAAGCTTTCACTGGGATGCTCTAAAATGGATACTCGGGTACCTTCAGGGAACTTTTGATCTGGGGTTATTGTTTGGTGACTTAGGTGAAGATGGAGGACAGATTAAAGGGTATGTGGATGCAGACTTTGCTGGAAATGTTGACACAAGGAGATCTCTGACTGGATATGTTTTCACACTTAATGGTACAACTATTAGTTGGAAATCCACATTACAATCTGTAGTAGCTTTATCAACTACAAAAGCTGAATATATAGCTGTGACTGAGGCAGTAAAAGAAGCCCTATGGTTAAAGGGAATAGCTAGAGATTTTGGGGTGGATCAAAATACTGTTACTATTCTGTGTGACAATCAGAGTACTATACACTTAGTGAAACACCAAGTATTTCATGAAAGGTCAAAGCCCATAAGTGTTAAACCGCATTTTGTTAGGGACATGATAGAGAAATGACTTGTATCTGTTATGAAGGTGAATACAAAGGAAAATGCAGTTGATATGTTGACTAAAGCTTTACCTACTAACAAGTTTGTGTATTGTTCCAAGAAGGTGAAGCTGCAGTCTTGGGATGTGCATTGATCAGATTCCAAGTGTAAGATGGGATGAACACAACTGCATTTGAGGAGGAGGATTTTTGTATAAAAATGTACCGTGTTTAATAATTCGAACCAAAGGAAGTAATACTTTTCAGTCTTAGCAATGATACTGGGACAGTTAAGTCATAAGGGCATTTCTGGGATTTCAAGTTTAATTCATAACTACCTTTCAGTTATGAAACAGATTTTGAAGGCTTTCCTGCTCCTCGATGATGATGAATCTCTACCGGAATTTGTTACGACATAATTGATATAGAGCCTTGGGTTCCATTATATACGATTAAGAGTGTATTTTTGCAATTTACTCCACAATTCAATTGTGAGAATTGGGGTTCTTCATTTAATTGAGAACCAGAGAGAGTAATTCGAAGCAATTGATGTGAACTCTTGTGTATTTGAGTGATTTTATGATATTGTGATTATGATTTCATCCCTGTGGACGTAGATCATTTTATCGAACCATGTAAATCGTCTTGCATTTTGATTTTGTTTCTTAACTCTTTACATTCATTGTTTTTGAGTGAATTAAGTTGTGAATTGCTTAATTCAATTGTTAATTTCATAACAAGTTGCACTAAATGTATCAGCTACAAAGACAATTAGTTGTTTTCACTAAGTTATGTTCTTTTTGGATTTTAAAAATTCAAATATATATTTTGCATTTTAAAACACATTCTAGTTTGGGATTTAAAATTAGATTTTTGAAATCCTAATCCTTCAACCGGTAAATTTATTTATATAGGCCAAATATGAATTCGAATTGTCAAAATATGGATAACAGTAAACTGTTTACGGATTTAAAGTTGATCGCTTCGCTTGTGGAGGGAGCGATCAACAAAGAAAGTGAGGGCGACGAAGGAAATAGAGGTGGTGGCCTATTTAGTCACTCTCCATGGAGGCGACCAAGGCTGACATGAGTTAGCCATTTCCGCGTGCCCGAAAAATCAGCGAATGGGGCCTACTGAGTCGCCCCTCTTCCAAGCGACCAAGACCGACATCCCTCTATTCCTCGATTTGCGTGATTGATCGTTGAATTTGGCGTGTACATATATGCATCTTATTTCACACAGACCTTTCTCAACCCTCTATTCTACTTTTATTGCAACAAAATAACCCTCTGCAACCCCCCTTTTCTCCCGATCCAAATTCATATCATTTTCACACAACATAAACGAAGACTTTTAGTAGGCATGGCTTAAGAATGCAGATTTGAGCCATAATTGAAAAGTATGAAATTATTTATAAGCAGAGAAGGAGACAACATTGTATCCGGGCTTGCAAAGCTACTATTATTATGCAACAAGCTTGGAGAGATGGGGTGGGGTAATAATTTCTCTTCTTGGCCGTTCTACTTTAATCGTAGATTTTTAGAGTTTTGATTTCATGACTGAAGTCATCTTCTCAGTCCTGCTGCGAAGGCCCGTCTGTTGAGTTCATAGATTCTAGTCCATCATGTGGCCCCACCACTATTTCCTTGATTGCTCTTGTGGGGACAAATTTCTTTGTTGATCGCTCCCTCCACAATCGATCAACTTTAAATTCGTAAACACTTTACTGCCATCCCTATTTTGATAATTCGAATTCATATTTAACCTAAATAAATAAATTTGCTCTGACAACCCTATAAATGATCTATACTGTTGTAAATCGTAAGCGTAAAATAGAGATGCGGGTTTGTTTACCTAGTTCATCGATGATGACTATGTCTGGGGGCGTACCAAGCCAGGAGTTTTCACTAATATATCTGTGTATGCGTGTGTATACAATACTAAGTACATATGTCTATATATAATACCCTAATCTAAGTCTAAAGCCTATTTAGGTTATAAGCCCATTAGTAATGTTCACATCAAATCTTATTTATTTGGTATAATAAATCTACTGGATTTATAACACTCCCCCTTGGACATTACGACATAGCATATATGTCTTGTCATAAAAACTCCACATGCTAGGTAGCGATAAAAAGGTTTAGTTAGGGAGGAATGAAATTATTGATCTTCCGGATCTAATCTTCTGGATCTACTTCGAGGTTACCACTCCCCCTGAACACAACAAACCTTTGAGCTTTCGCATCCCGATACCTTGAACATGCTTCTCAAAAGTAGATGTAGGTAGGGACTAAGTAAACAGATCTGCTAGATTGTCACTAGATTGCACCTTTTGTATGGTAATTACGCCACTCTTCTGGAGTTCGTATGGGTAGAAAAACTTTGGTGAAATATGTTTCGTCAGGTTACCTTTGACGTACCCATTACTCATTTGTGCGATGCAAGCTACGTTATCTTCAAATATAACAGTAGGGGATGTATCGCCTTTAGTGATACTGCACGAGTCACCAATGTGTTTTACCAAGGATCTCAACCAGACACATTCTTGCGTGGCTTCAAAGAAAGCTATTATCTCTGAGTGGTTTGAAGATGTGGTAACCATAGTTTGTTTAACCGATCTCCATGAGATCGCGGTACCACCACAGAGAAAAATGTAACCAGTCTGGGATATGGCATTGTGGGGATTAGACAAATAATCAGCATCCGCGTAACCTACCAAGGTTTTATCCTGGCTCCTACGGTAAAACAATCCAAGATCTTGAGACCCTTGGAGATACCGTAGAACATGCTTAACACCATTCCAATATCTCCTTGTAGGAGAAGCGAGCGCTAACTCGCAAGCAAATTAACTGCAAATGCAATGTTCGGTCTAGTGCAATTTGTGAGATAGAGTAATGCACCAACAACGCTAAGATAAGGAACTTCTGGCCCCAGAATTTATTCTGTATCTTCTCTTGGTCTAAATGGGTCCTTATCCACTTTGAGGGATCGGTCAACCATAGATGTGCTGGGTGGATGAGATTTATCCATGTGAAATCTATCCAATACCTTCCTCACGTAGATCGACTGATGTATAAGAATTCCTTCTGGGAGATTCTCGATCTGCAGGCCGAGGCAATACTTAGTTTTACCCAAGACTTCCATTTCAAATTCAGCCTTCAAGATTGAACGGACTTCTTCAATCTCTTTGCATGTCCCGATTATGTTTAGATCATCAACATATACGGATATGATGCAAAAACCACTTTGCAATTTCTTCATGAATACACATGGAAAACTATATCACTTGTGTATCCCTTCTTCTGGAGGAATTCACTAAGTCGGTTGTACCACATTAGTCCTGATTATTTTAGGTCGTGCAACAACTTCTGCAGTTTTGATGTTATATATACTGCGGTTTTCATCATTCCTCATCTGGGGAATCTTAAATCCATCAGGGATTTTCATATAGATGTCGACATCTAGTGATCCGTATAAATATGTGTTTAATGGTTACTGCTTTGATTCATGTTGGGTGAGAATCATCGTGACTTCGAACCTTGTATTTTGGGTAGTAATATTAATCATAAGACGGTTGCTAATATTTAATACGGGGAAACGTGTACGAGTACGGCTCATGTGATTTGTCCCCTTGGTGGGCTCAGAAGTTTTATGGTACCAAATCTTGCAAGTGAAGAATTAGTTTCTTCGGTACGGATAATAATGTTGAGTTGTCTTTACTCCAAGGTGGAAAATGTTAATTAATTTAGAGTTATTCAGAAGCTTAATTAATTAATGGACTTGATAATCTTAAACGCATGAAATAATAACCGGGAGCCCATATTATCGTAATATGGATTAAGATGGGTAGTGCAATATTAATTAATTAGTGATACTAATGAATATTAATGGGCTGAATTATATTGGGGCTCAATATTGAAATTCAGAAGCCCATTGGAGGTCCAATCTTAATTCTCCTAAAGGCCCCTCAAGTAGCCCATTAAGTAGCCCAATAACAATGATGTGATTAAAATAAAAGAAAATATTATTGCTGATTTTTCTTGTAATCTTCGAAAATTAGATATTTTAGAGAGAAAAGATCATGTTGATTTTCTTGGAAAGATATTATGGAAGATAAGTATTCTTGGAATACAAGATTATCTCATAAATTCAAGAATATCCCAATCTTGGATTTCTCCTAATATTTTCGAAAATAAGCTTATAATGAGAAGGTTGAGATTTTTGTGGAATATTTTACTATGGAGAAAAGAATGTATGGGGTATATTCAAGATTTCTTAGAGACTAAGAAAAGATTTTTTCCTATCCTATTCCACATAAAAATTTCGGCCATCACTCTTATAAATAGGGGGTGATTGATTCATCCCCAAGAACATAATTCCATGTGTTGGAAAAATCAAGAGCAAAAATTATTTTTCTTTTCCTTGGTTATTAAATTGCTTGAAAGCTCTTCCCAACGGTGATCAAGCGAGGCGAAAGGAAAATACTTGAGAAGGTCTTTTGGTTAGTAGCACGTCCCGTGATAATCAAATGTCATATCTACAAGAGGTACGTAGTAACATAATCTCTTAGTTTTCCGCCATAGATTTTATGTGAATTAATTCAACATGCATGGTGATAAAATTGTTGTTGGAATTATTATTTGAATTAATTAGGATTAATTCATGCTAGTAATAATTGAATTTAAATTCGTATTTAATTATCATCCTGAATAGATTCTGGGCACCCTTATTTTCCCAACAGTGTCTCGGTTTGTGGGAGCGATGTGATACTCCTCTGACTTGAGGTCAATACGCACGACATGTGCGGAGTGATAAAATTTGATCATGACCGATGCTTGCACCCTCCAAGGGTAGATATGGCATGGATTGGGTTTATCACGAAGTGCATGTGCGTGGTAGTTGAGCCAAGAATAGGATTCATTCTTCAATGTGGATTTACGAGAGAATACTCATCTTCTCATCATAATTGGATCTAAGACATCGGTCGATGCAAGTCGACTTGGATTTTGTGGCCAAGTTTGACTTGAGCGATCAATTAGTGATTCGAGATCAAATGATTAAGTTATTTGAATAGACACTTCATCATGTTCAAGGCTTAATCGAGTATTCGTGAATAAAAGGAAGATATAACAATAGCCTACAATAATATTACAGGTAGTTGCAGATTTCCTCGCAATGTACCTCGTATATTGAGAATGTCTGATTTATTGTCTAGGGTTCAATTAAGACCGTTAGTTTGACTAATCGCCTAATATATGAGGGCCAATGGGTCACACAACAAGCAATGACAGTTTGGCGATTATAGTTGGTTGATTAAGTATTATATTAGATATAATATTTAATTTATGGAGAATATAATAATAATTGTATTTGAAATTAATTATTATTATTTAATTAAATTAGATTTAATTAAATATGAAATCCCAATAATAATATTTGGAATATTATTATACAAGAATAATAGATATAGAAATATATTATTCCTAGGAACATATCTGGGTAAATATAATCCATAGAGATTATATTTACGGGCTAGGCCCGATATCTTGCTTAAGAATTAAGCCAAGTTTATCCCTATAAATATGTGCCTCATGGGAATTCTTAAACACACAAGAAATATAATTTCTCCATAAAATCTCTAGCTCGAGTTTTCCTAGCAAGTTCGTCTCGAGATTTAACGCTGACACTTCGGTGCGGATCGGTGAATAACTGTTGCATGGATACTATAGTGGAGGATTCCGCGTACGAAGCGCTGTAAGAATTCTTGTTTAAGATTTCTCGTATTTAATTATGCAATTATTTATTCGTTGTTGGTGAATAATATTTTCGCTGCGCACGTTTACGTGTTTACGTGCCTCTAAAAACCCCAACAGCTCCATGGAGAGCTTGGCGGGAAAGACATCACTAAAATCCTGCAAAATGGACTGAGCAACAGGAGAAATAGATACAGGCTCAGAGAGATCATGAGCAATAAGTAGGAAACCTGGAGACCATTAGATAATCCTTGCTCAAAAGCAACAAGAGACAAAAAGACCACCGAAGGAGGCGGGGGCGGAGTAGGGGCCGGGAGACCAGCAGGATGCAGGACGATAGTAAGGCCATCCATAATGAAGGAGTAGGTAATCAAATACCCATCGTGGGAAACCTTACTATCAAACTGCCATGGGCTACCAAATAAAAGGTGGCACACGTCCATGGGGACCACATCGCACCAAATGGAATCAAAATACTGACCACCCATAGAAAAAAAGAAGCGCTCACGATCAGTCACAATAATAACAGTATCACGACTAATTCAACCCAGGTTATAAGGTTTGGGGTGGGAAATAGTAGGGAGAGCTAGCTTAGTAACAACATCAACAGACATAACATTTTCGCATGCACCAGAACTAATTATATAAGAACAGATTTTACCATTGACGGTGCACGTAGACCGGATAGAGCATTCCACTGAGTCTGGGCCACGACCTCAGCAGTAGATTGAGGACGAGCAATGGGCCCGAATCGCCAAGTAAGTGCACCTCCTCCGTCGTACTATGATCATCAATAGACGGATCCGTGAAAGCCATCAAATCATCACCCTCTAAAATCATCATGCGGGAACTACGTGGGTGAGGGCATGCATTCATACGGTGGCCTGAATCGCCATAGTTAAAGCACCGACCATTAAAGGTTGGGCGAGCTGTGTGCAGGGCAGGGCAGGGACCGAGGAGCGTGGAGCTGGTGCCGGAGTCGACGGTGGGTGGGGGCCCGGGGCTGGTGCTGGAGGGGCACGATGCTAGCCAAAGGCCGGCACCGAGGGGAAGCGGCGTGAGATTGCACCTCCAGAACTAGAGCCTGGTGATGGGCATCGGCCAAGGACGGAGGTCAAGGGAGGTTCAACGTGTCCTGAAGCGGGAGCCAAAGCCCACCAATAAAGTGGGAGACGATCTGTTCGGGCATCTCACGATAATTCACCCGAGCAAGCAGTTGGTAAAATTCAGAAACATAAGCGTTAACCGACTTCGTGCCCTGATAGAGCAACTGGAATTTCTGATAGCGCGTGGAGTCGTAGTTGGTCAGAACGAATTCGCGAGTCATGAACTCGCGGAGGAGCTCCCAGTGGACGAGTTCCGATCGGCCCTCACGGCGATGGGATTAGCGGAAGGACCGCCACCATACAGCAGCACGCGAATGGAATTTTGCCGCGACAAGGGTGACCTGGCAATCGGGAGGTACCCCTTTGAAGTCGAGGAGGTCCTCGGTCGTGTGGAACCAGTCCAGAAAGTCATCCGGCGAGCCATCGCCGGTGAAGTCGGGGATACCCAGATGGAAGTCGTGCTCCCATCGGCCTTCCTATGGATTCGGGGCTGGCAGAGGGGCTGGTGCGGCGCTGCGGGATGGACCAGGTTGTGCGTCTGGTATGGTGCAGCGGGAGGGAACTGGTGAGGTGCCTGGTGATGCGCAGGTGGCACTGGAGGATTGACGGGAGGTCCTTGGTGGTTGATGTGAGGTGCTGGGTGGTTGGCGAAAGATGCTGGAGGATCGGGGTGGGGCTGAAGAGGATCCGAGGTGAGAGGGGCGAACCTATTACCCACAGTAAGGGTAACCTCGTCATCTGTGGTGAGATGTCTAGAAGATCTCTCACCGACTTGGGCAGTGGCAGTAACAGGTGGGGCAGCGCCATGGTGGTAACCTTGGTCGTGAGCTCCGCCACTTGATGCCGCATATCAGCGAAGGCCGTGAATTGGGCACGCATATCAGTGAGGGCGGCTGCTACCGAGGCGTATTGCTCACTCAATAAAGTAATCTCCTTATTATTAGGTTTAGGTGGTATCGTGTGGACTAGGAACTGACTCTGAGTACCAGCTTACACAGCTAGAACGTAATGCAAGAGTAGTGTTTGGGAAAATCCCAGGATTTTCTGAATAATATTAAACGTACGAATCATAATTGAAGAGCAAGTATAAATACTAGAGAACTAGGGTTTTTCTAAGAGTAAAGCCCGTAAAATTCTAAGAAATAATAAAGCCCAAAACGACATATAAGGAAATAAATCAATAAGGAAATTTTCAATATGTGATCTGTTCTACATCACATAGAGAGTGAATTTATTCCCTGTTGTGATGGTTGCGGTTCCGGCTGCAGTGCGGTTGTGGTTCCGAGTTGCGGGTTCGGATTCGGGTGGTTCCCCTCTTGTGGTGATTGCGGTTCCGGTCAACAGCGAGATGAAAATATGTTGTCATATACCCGGTGATCGAAAGAACTATTGTAATTGATTATGTTAGGAAACTATTATAATTAATTACCTTTCAAAAAAAATTGATAGGTTCTATATATTATTTATAGAGATGTAGTTTTAAAAAATCAAATTTTAAAACTTAAATTAAAACTAGTTTTAAATTTCAAATTCAAAATTTAAATTTTATAAGTGTACTTGCTAAAAATAGGGTGCAAATAATTTTAGCCGATGTATTATTGACCAATAATTTAAACTGGTGTACAGTAGGAATTTTTGTTTGGCCCACTTTTTGAAAAGGCTGCAAGATTATTGCTGAAAAGTAATGTTGTTAGGGCCCACTCTTTTCAAACGGCCCACTTTTTTTTCTTCTTCTTCATTTTTTTAAAAAATAGAATTAGGTGAGTTTAAGAGGGATCGAATAATTTGGAGAGATCATTCAACCAGCGAAGTAAATAATACAGATACCCTCTCGGATATTTCTTAAATTAGACATTCTATCGAACTAACTGATATCAGGTATCAGGTATGCTCTATAATTGCCCACTTTCTTAGTTCCACTGTTAACTTCTCACTTATTATATTCATTATTATTAATTTTCCATGTTTGTTAAAAATAAAAATATAATATTATATTTCTACACTTTTAGCATATCTCCTATCTTTTAATCATACCACTTGTACTATATTTATATTTTGTATCTTCCCTTAGAACTTGTGCTTAAAAAATTATGAAAATTTAATAGTGGAATAGAGGGAGTATAAATAAAAAAAATTAAAATCGTGAAACATTGAACAATATACAATCACTTTTTACGTATAAATTTAAGAATAAATAAATTACCCACTACTACGTAGATAAAAAATATAATTCCAATAATTTATCCAAGTTACGAGACTTTAGAACGCATTGTTTTTCTTGAATCAGCTAGTTTAGAAGCTTATTAAGATTTAAGAACGATGAAATGGGTTGATTGGGTATTAAATCCGAGTTTGGATGCTTTGAAATGAACAGTATGAGCTGGGTGGCAAAGAAAGTAAATAATAATTGAGTCATAAATTTTATTACAATTGTAAAATTAAAATTTTATTTGAATGTTATATGTGATAGAAATGTTATGTGCAATGCCAAAAAAAATTTCCCAGGTTTTAAATGTATCAAGTGTTTCGTGTAATTTAAGTGTATTTTTGAATAGTTAAGTTGTTTTCAGTAAACAAATCTAAATGTTAAGTGAAAACAACCTAACTATTAAAAAATACACTTGAATATCATGACGTGTGCACATGAGATTTACTTCTTTGTTTTCATTCCTACAATTACTTCCTCACTTTCCTTCTTTGTCTATCACAAAATAATTTTTACATCCTTAAAATATAAAACTATTCATAAACTCCATTCTTAAAATATCCATAATATTATACAAAATGACACGATGTTTTGGTTCCCACTTGCACTCAATTCAACCAATATTATTCCACTTTATTATTTTGTATGCCCTTACATATATAAAATAAGGTCAAGGTTAAATACAGTCCCATGTTTGGTGAATACAACCTCATCCAAAAAATTGTTCGGAAACTTTTTCCGAAAAATGTAACAAATTTTGAAAAAAAATTCCGAAAAATCGTAGGTTCAGTGTTTTTTTTTATTTTCGGAAAAAAATTGCGAAATTTGTCAAAAATTCCGGACTTTTTTTCCAAACATTTTTTAGTGGGGTGGTATTAACAAAAGATAGGACTGTATATAACCTTAGCCATAAAATAATTCGGGCATGGAGGGAGTTTTACATAGTAATAAATTATTTTTAGGATTTTTTTTTATAGGATGATGAGGAGTAGGGGAAGTGAACGAGGGTGAGAAGTCTAATGCATATTTGGGAAATTACTAAAGCTGATTTTGAAATTTCTACAAAGTGCCCTAGAAGGAAGCAATAAATTTTAAGTTGTTGGACATAATTCTTTTTTTCCAAGGTGATTTTAGATTTTGTTTGGGATTTACAAAATGTCGAAGTTCGTGCACTCTTTTACGAAAGTTTTGTTAGAAAATATAAATAAAATTAGGTGTCACAATTTCCTTATCCTTGAGAAATCATTTTTTTGAAACTCCATGTATAATGTATTCATCAAGTAATTACTCATTGCTCATTTCTTAAATATAGTACTAAACATTTCAATAAACGACTTCTTAAAGGTAGAAAGCTTCGAAAAAATTATTATCCATTAAAGTAGTCCACAATTGTTTGCAAAACTTTACTCAGTAGAGTTTAGTATTTTTCAGAAGTAGAAATAACGAGAGGACATATTGAAGAAAACAAATCCTTGAATTTGCGAATTAAGCATTAAAATATAGGACGGAATAAAATCAAATTATTGGAAAACAAACTTTATTTTATTAGCAAATCAGAAAACACCACAATCAAAGCCTCAGTACAAGAGAAGAGGCGGCGGCGAAAGTAGATCAGCAATGTCTGGTGCAGAAGCAACGGCGGCGGAAGCCCCTGCAGTCACCGCCGGTGAAGCCCTCAGTGTGGCAGACTGTAGCGCAGTTGGAGTCTCTGGCACAAGGCCCCTTGAAACGGTGGCTCTGCGACTGGCAAGTCCTTGCCTCACCCACCATTGGACCTATATTATTATTTACACACATAATTAATTTGATTTCGTATTTCCACACACAAAATGTGAAATTGGAAAAGTTAGTGGTACAAAATTTAGTGGAGGCACTAACCAGTTGTCATCATGACGAGCATCAGCACCAAGAGAACAGTAGCAAAGCGACCCATATTGTGAGGGTTGTTGAAATGTTGCAAAGGATGAGTTATGATTAACATACATCCAAGGGGTGTGTATTTATAAAGGTTTCAAGTGGGAATATATTATGCGTCATATTCTTTTTTCCATTTTATTTTTCGTGGATAAGTTAACTTTCTTAGGCCTTGTTCGTTTTATTCTCAGGATTAATATTGATGGATAATACTCCCCCTGTCCTTTAAAAGTATGCACCATTTTTTGCACGTGGATTAATGCAATATGTTGGAGGGTATTTAGGGGTCTTATGAGGTCCGTTTATGAATAAAATGATTGTTTATGGTAAGTATGCATAGAAACGTTACTATAAACAATTATTTTACTCATAAACGAATCTCACAAGACCCTTAAATATCCTCCGACATATTGCATTAAATGACGTGCAGAGAATGGTGCATACTTTTAAAGGATGAAGGGAAAATAATTATTGGAAATCACCTGTTTAGTTTAGGAACAAAATATAGTACAACAACGTTTGTTTCGGGGTTAGCTAAGCAGGGGCGTCGTGATTTTAAAATCACTGTATGAAAAAAAAAATTAATAATTATTTGTTTTGAAATTTTGGTAGGGTGAAATTTTGTTTTATATCAAATTAATAATAGTGATTAATGTTATATTATTTTTTTTATATTTATTTTGTAAGAATAAAGTTAGAAAGAGAATGAACGAGTGAAAGAAAACTTAACAGTATGAATAATTAATTGAATGAGAAAAAATAATAATATATTTATAGATATTTTAGGAGTCAATTGAGTTGAAATTTGGGATATGTGTAGGGCCAAGGGGGTACTGGCCCCATGGAACTTTTGAAAAAATTAATTGTGTATATATATGTTCAAATCATTTTGTTAATTGAAATTGAGTATGACCAAGTAGTTTCAAGTTTTGCTTGTTTTCTCTTCCTTTTTTTATATTTTATTCAAATTTTCCAAATTTATTAAAAAAAAAAAATTGTATTTTATAAATTTTTTAGGATTGTTATTTGTTACTAGAGACATCAACACAATGATTCACTTTTCCCCACACCTTATAAATAAATGTAAAAATAAAAATACATTTCAAACAAGTTCAAAAATTTGATATACTATAGAATAATTTGTTATATTATTGATATGTTTAAAATGGATTGATATGTAACATATTTTTATCTTTTAGATTAATATCACTACAAGAAAATAAAAAATTACCTACGGAATTAGAATTGTCTACAAAAAATTTCTTACAAAAAAGTTCGTAGTAAGAATTGTTTACGATTTGCCTACGAAATTTTCTAATTACGAAAGCATCTACATTTCTCAACCTAAAAACAATTTGCCTACGAAATGAAATCACTAGGTATAATCAAGGACGAAAATTTTGCGAAATTTCGTCGATATTTTGCTGAAATTTCGGTTTTTTGTAAGTCTCGATATGGATATCCACCGGAACGAGATTTTTTCCAAAATATCGGTAAAATATCGGGAAATATCGGGAAATATTGATATCGATGTCGATATCGATAAGCTGTAGTTCAAAATTTACCAAATATTCGGAAATTTCGAGGAAATATCGGTAAAAATCGGAAATTTTTTTTAATCACTTCTTCGTTTATTGTCCATGAATATTATTTTAGATTTTGAAAAGATTTAGTTACTAAACCACCATTTATTCAAAAATCTTGCAAGAAAAATATTTATTTATGCTTAGTTGTATTATTTGTATTGTATTAAATTATTATGAACAATTATTATATCGTTTTAGACTGCTTAAATATTTTGTTATTGATATATTTGCCATAAATAATTCATTTTATTTTAATTTAAGTTAAAATTATATATATTAAAATTAGTTACAATATACCATAAACTTTCATGTTAAATTTCCATCATTTTAATAAAATTTCCGTCAATTTTCTATATTTTACCGTTATCGATATTCGATATCGATATTTCCATCGATATATCCGAAATTTAAAGTACCGATATTTCCACCGATACCGATATTTTCATCCTTGGGTATAATTACCTACACGTTATTTGCCTACATCACAACTTGCCTACATAATTTTATGCAAATTATATTATAGGTAGGGAAGGAAGGAAGATGCCTATATAATTAGAAATTTTTGTAGACAATTAGTAGGCAATTCCCACTACGAATTTTTGTTGTTGGAAATTCCGTAGCCATATTAACAATTTCCATAGACAATATTATTATTTCTTGTAGTGTATGTTTGTAGTCTTATAAAACATGCATGGACTAGAGAGTAATTAATTTTTTTCTTAAGATTATTCTTATTCATTAGATTCTACTAAACTAAAATTCTGCATCCATTTTTTATATGAATAATTATTAAATGAGTGAAAAAAATAATGTTTTAATGCAAGTTCCCAGTTCTCACTAGGGATTTGGAATGAGTGTTTTTAAATGGTTGGGAACACCTTTGGCTACACAATGTGTTCCATCCGTATACTTTCTTGACATTCTTGGAAAATATAAAACTAGAGTTAAAGATTACATGGAAAAATGATTTTTTTCGTCCCGTAATTTTACCTCATTTTGATTTTCATCCTGCTGACTTTTAAATTTTGATTTTAGTCCTGTAACTTTACCTTTTTTTTTTCGTTCTGCTAACTTTCAAATTTTGATTTTAGTCCTGTAACTTGATCGTTTTTTGATTTTAGTCCTAGAAGAGTTAGTAGATTGTAGGACCAAAATCAAAAAAAATATATGAGTTACAGGACGAAAATCAAAATATGAAAGTCAACAGGACTAAAATAAAATAAAAAAAGGTAAAGTTACAGAACTAAAATCAAAATTTGAAGGTCAGCAGGACGAAAATAAAAAAATGGTGAAGTTATAGGACAACAAAAGTAATTTTCCCGAGATTACTTCGAGCATTTGGGTGGCCGTGGGTTGGATACTTTGAAAATGCAGAAACGACTTGGTCTTTTAAGGGAATGTTTTATATGGCTTTAAGTTACTTTAAAAAAAAATAAAAAAATTTGCAATCTGGAGAATTTAAAAGTGTGTTTTTGGATTTTTTTAGCAGAGTAGCAGAGTAGAATTTAATTTTATAAGTAAAAATTGTATTATTATATTATTTAATTTGTTGGGTGTGGTTGTAATGATTAGACTATTGTTATTTTTTTCTATTTTTTTTATCGGTAATTAATGTTAGTTGTTAGTAATTAATCGAACCTGGATACATGTTGATAAAGTGAGTTACCCAGTGACCAAGTGGGCTAAACCACCTGGTTATTAGACGATTGTTATTATTTTAAAATAAGAGAAAAAGAATGAATTAATATTGAATGAAATAAAAATAATTGATAAATTTGATAGATTATAGAGGTGTAGTATTAAACTTTTAAAAACCAATTTTTGAAACTCAAATTATAATGAATTTTCAATCCAAATTCTATCCAAAAAGAATATTACCAAAAGGTTATATCCCATATACCATAAGATATGTTGATAAAGTGAAGATTAGATTGTTCATAACATTTCTAGTGCTAATATTCAAAATGAATTGTTTTACCGTTCAAAAAATAAAATGTTTTTAATGAATTAAAATTTATATTCCCGGGGCTTCTGGATTCATGAATGTTGAAGTTCATGACTTCATGCCCTCTTTTACGAAAAATTCTGTTAACTTGGGGGTCTCAAGTTCCTTGTCTTTGAGAAATCATTTTTTTGAAACTCCATATCTTCATCAAATGTTTTTTAATTGCTGATTTTCATGTAATGGACAATGATGCCTCGAAAATAAGCCATTCGATTTTTATGTGGTATTTTTTTTTATTTCACTTTTACCTACTAAATAATTAAGGAAACAAAAATTCAAAATAGTTAAAAAAAAAAGAGAGAAACCATGATTACAAATTAGTTCAAATAAAAATTATTCTTCTTTGCAAAACAAAATAATATTTTTGTACAAATACTTTTATTTATCTGTACAAATTAGTTAAAATTAATTTATAATTATGGTTTTTCTTTTGAATCAATATCTAAAAGCCGAAATATAAAAATACCCATTAATTATTTTGATATATTCTTATGTTATCATTCGGAAAACGAGTTCCAAGGTAGAGAGTTTCGAATTTTTTTCCTGAGCTTATCCCTTTTCCTCTTTTCTTATTGATTAATTTAATGTAGATGAACTAGTGCTTTTCCAAAGCAGTCGACCAATTCATGTGAGTAACTGAATCGACAATTACAATCCACTACGACAAAATAAAATCAAATTATTGCAACGCAATCTTATTTTATTAGTAAATCACAACACACCATAATCAAAGTCTCAGTAAGAGAAGAGACTATAGGCTCCATAACCATAACCATAACCAACTCAGCATAATTATTATAACTGAAACTCAGCAATGTCTGGTGCAGAAGCAACGGCGGCGGAAGCCCTTGCAGTCACCGCCGGTGAAGCCCTCGGTGTGACACACTGAAGCACAGTTGGAGTCGCTCACACAAGGCCCTTTGAAACGGTGGCTCTGCGACTGGCAAGTCCTTGCCTCACCCACCATTGGACCTATATAATATAATATAATTATTAATATTTCATCAATACTTGATAAATTAATTTCATTTCCTATTTGCACACACAGAATGTGCATGAAATTGGAAGAATTTTAGCTTAAATTACTGCAAAATTTAATTGGAGGCACTAACCAGTAGTCATCATTACGAGCATCACCACCAAGAGAACATTAGCAAATCGCCCCATATTGTTTAATTTGATAGGGAGGTTTTTCGAAATGTAGGATAAGTTATAATTACACACAAAGGGTGTGTATTTATAAATGTTTCAAAGTGTGAATACGCGTGATCTTCTTTTTGCTTTTCTATTTTATTTTGTTGCAGATAAAGAAAGATTAAGAGGCCTTTTGGTTAGCAATTCTTTAATTAGAATGACAATAAATCAATGTAATTAGAATGATTTATGATAAAAAAAAATTATTACTTTTCTAAAATAACATGATCATTGTTCTATATTGATAATATTTTTATCTCCTATACTTATCCTACATAATCATTATAGATTAAAACTTCCCCTCTTCCACCAAGTTCTCCAATTTCTTTTTTTTAATTTTTGGACATAACATTGCAATACATTTACCGTTGGAATAATTTTTCTCTAATATATTAATTTTTATTACGAGGTATATAAAAAATAATTTTCATTATCATTACTATTAAAAAATTTGAATCCAATGTCACCTGAGTTCCTTTGAAAGCTTAAAATAAAGCTTAATTTTATATGTTGAAAATTTGTGTGCGAGGGTCTATTAATTTTATGCATAAAGTGAAATTTTATTTATGAGATTAATTATAAAATTATTCCAATTATATGTTTTCTTTAAAAAAAAAAAACCAAACATATAATTGGAGATCATCTAAAACAAAACTTCACATTTTATTTTCCATGCGTATCAAGAATAATCTAGTTACTTCATTTTTCTCACTCCCAACTCCTAAGTCCCAACAAAACAAAGTTACTTTTCTGCATGTCCACTTTTTCACAGCAACAGTAATTGGGATTTGGGACCAATATTACTTTCTTTATCCATCGAGAATGATCTAATTACTTATTTGCACTCACTTCCAACCAAAACAAACTTACTTTTCTGCCTACTTTATTGCAGCCATTAAGGACCAAAACATCACTACACGACATATATATATTTGGTGGTGGTAGGACCCCACAGAGAGCCACAACGCCCTTTATTAATCCCCCCATCAACTTGTATTTTCTTCTTTTAATTTTGTTTTTTAATGAAATAATACATTATTTACGTGAAAAACATTTTCCCCTTCAGAGTTGCCCTTCTAACTTCACCAACTTGTAACAAGTTCTAAATTTTAATTGCTTTATTAATGTAATTTATATTTAACATCATTATAATTTGATTGTATATATTTATACAACCATCTTAGAGAGTGCTTCATCAAAAGTTTTTTTTTCTCTAGAGAAGCATAGAAATGAAATGAAATGAAATATATTTTGATTTTAGGTAGTGCCTACATATAAATCTCTAAATTTATAAATGTATTAATTTAGAACTTAATTTTATTTTTCATACGATTCAAGGCTTGATTTTATTTATATTTTGTCTCCATTCAAAACCTGAAGAAAAAAAAATCAAATTAAAATTATACCATATGATAACAATAGAAATTAGAGATTCAATTGAATTGAAAAAAAAAAACCCGGGTCTTGTTGAATTGAGACATAAAAAACTAAGTCAAACCTTGAATTGGAAAAAAAAATATATTAAAAATTGAATCCTCAATCGAAATATTTATAAGATGAGGACGTATATAAGACTCAACAAAAAATTTGGGGTCTTATATTAAATTCTTTCCTAAAAAATGATAAAGTATAGAGTGAAAATGATTTATATATGAATCATTGAAAGGTGTTAGTTATTTTCAGTAAAAAGTACTAATATTAGTTATTTTAATTGAAGTGTATTAGTTGTTTTCACTGAAAATTATAAATTAATTATTGAAAACAAACTAAGACTTTTAAATGAAAATACTAATATTCTTTAGTAAAAATAACTAACACTCTTTTGTGAATACAACTAATACCCTTCAGTGATTTATGTATTAATCAATTTCACTCTATACGTATCCTAAAAAAATATTTAGTGATCTATAATGAATAGGGGGTTACAGTGTATTGTTTCTCCCTTTAAAAAATCAATGATACCTCTTAAATATGTAAAAAAAATACTTTAATTTGATTTCTTTATAATGGTATATTCTCATTTCTTCCTAATTATCAAGCACCCAGCTTGACAATCAAAATATAATTAAGTTGAAATTAAAGTACTTAATTTTATTATCCTCGTGGTGGGAAAAAAATTTCTCATCCTAAATTACCTTCACTTAAAAAAGTGTATACATAAACTCTTGGACGCCCAAGTCCAGATCACACTATAACAGAAAACAAAGAAAAATTCTTTCAAGAAAAAAAAAAAGAAAACAAAGAAAAAGAAAGAAAAGTAAAGTATCATTAGAAAAGGAGAATTAAGTGGGACACAAATATAGAAAGAAAGTGCTTTAGATATAAAGCAATTATATTTTAACATTCTACTAATAGTATGATACGTGATTTGGTAATCTGACTATCTAGTAGACAATTAAAGTGTATAACTACAATAATATTAGTTATTATTAATTAGTTATATTAATTAGGTGGGAACGTAGCCATGCATGATTATGTCGGTTATCTTTGGAGTCATCAATAGTTGAAGTTGAGTCTATTAAAGAATTAATATATAGAGAATTGCACTTTTTTTAAGTTTAAATTTTTTAGATATGAAAAAAAAAATTATCGTATCAAAATTTTTGGTCATATCCACATTCTAAGTTTAAAACCTGTATAATTTTTTTACAGAGGTAAATAATGGTGACTCAGCTATCCCCTATAATTTTTTTTCCCCCACATTGGAGGGATAAAACTCCCACACTGGGGACTCCCACACTGGGGCTGTCAGGGCTCGATCCTGCGTCCTTATAGCAAGTTGTCACCTACAAACCAACTGAGCTACGCCTATACGGGCGAATGTTCATATTTCTACTCGACATAAAATTAATTTAGTGTCGGATAAAGATGATCATTAAGATTACACTTTGAGATCTTTCACAGGAAATCTTATCAACATGTAATAAAAGCAGCCAAACACATCAACAATTAATTATTTGAATGATGATTAGTAATTTTTCATAATAATTTTGGGTTAAAAGCAAAGGACATGCATTTTCATCATATAATAAAATTCTCTCCTTTATCATGAACATCAGTAAACCACGTTTTTATATATCAATTTTCATATATTTCTTATATACGTGGTAACACATCAGAAAGGTTGAAGCCTTGAAGGGTCACAAACTCATGTGTCCAATTTTAATAAAATAGAAGACGTAGGGACAAAGGCATACTGGTCTGTAGAAACATTAAAAATGTCCTAAATATGATGGGTAAAATCCTGCTTTATACATGTCTTGCCTGGGTTTATCCATGTGCATTTCTAACAGTTACGTTCCATCAATTCTTCTGATAATACGTACACGCACCATTCAATATGACATCTATCCATCTATATATCACCACCTTTCAATTTTCCCACTATATCTATTTAATTATTACCATTATCAACTAGTACTATAAAATTTCCTTGCCGACACTGGGGGTAGGTGGAGGGTATTTGCAAGCTCTTTTAAATGATTCTAATTTAGCCTTTTGGCTTTTAAAACTTAAGATAAATATTTTAAATAATTGCTTTTGCTTTCAATTTTTTTTTTTTTTAAGAAAAAGCTTTTGATAAAAAGCAAAGAACAATATCTCCGTTATTTTTACTTTTTTTTTTTTTTATTAAAAATAATTTACCCTCTCAAACTCCATTTATTTTTATAACTTATTTTTTTCATAAACTCTAATTTATAATCACTTCTTCAAAATAAAATCAATCGGAACCCACCACAAAAGCACCTTTAAATGCAAGAGAGATATTACACTTAGGGGTGGTCATTCGGTCCACACTACAAGAATTTTGAGAAATCGCGACGACAAAATTCGTCATAAAAACATCATTTTTCGTCACAAAAGGTATTTGGTGACGAATTTTTTCCGTCGGAAAGAACGTCGCTTTAAGTGCGTCGCATTAGGTATTTGTGACGTTATTTGAATTCGTCATCTAATTTCATCTTTTGATGACGTTCATGACCATCGTCACTATATCATCTCATCTGTAGTGACAAATAAATCGTCATATTTGAGATCAATTTTCGTCACTAGTTATGCTATTTCGTCGCTAAAAGATCAACTTTACATGACGATCTATATTTATTGTCACTAAAATATTAATTTTTAGTGACGATTATCCATTTACTACCAACTTTGTCTGATATTAGTGACATAATTTTCGTCATGATTTGATTAACTAATTCGTCATGTCTTAAATAATTCGTCACCAAATAATTAAATTTTAGTGACAAAATTTGTTCGTTGTTATATGCATTCATATAATGACGACACAATGCGTCACAAAAATATAAGATTCAGTGACAAATAATTTGTGGTCACTAAATAGTGTGGAAAGGTGATGAATAAATTTTGTCATTATAAATATTATCTTCTGACGAATATATAAATTATCGCTAAATGTTTAGATGCAGTGACATCATATATTTTGTCACAAAAGATTGCACTATTGTGACCAAATTATTATATACATATAATGACAACAAAATTCATCACCAAAAATTAAGAATTTAACGACTAAAACTTTATTGTCACTAAATAATGTAGAAATAGTAATGAAATATATTTGTCACAAATAAATACTATTAAGTGACGAAGTTGGTAATCGTCACACATAATTTAGAGATAGTGACAAAATATATTGTTGTTACTAATTAACATAGGGTGGCAATAATTTTTGTCATTAACTAAATTTTGTTAGTGATACATAACTCGTCATTAAATAATTATTTTTATTATGGATTCAGTTATATTATATAAATGTATAATATTTAAATAGATTTATATTTGACAAAAATAATTATCCTGATAAAATAATTAATTTTAAATTGCAATAAATAAATTTTAGATTACCACTAATTTAAAGAACTCAATTTAAAGTAAATAATACGATAAGAAATGCAATGAAGTAAATTGTACCAAAAGTCAAAAGCAACAAACAAGTTTGAGTTAAACATAAAATGAACATAAAAAAAAAAAAAAAAAAACTCTCCTAAATCTTAAAGATGCATCCCTTTATCAGATAGCAAATCCATAAGCTTGTTCAGTCGGTCTTTCAGCACCGTTACTTCTGCACCTTGCTCAAGAAGCTTATCACCTTGCACAGACAGCTGATTTTTAAAATCAGTCACTTCTGTTTTAAGTTCATCTACCTGACTTTCAGATGCATCCAACTTTTCTTGTGTCTCAAGTAGTTTCTTTTGCAGTTCATTAGATGTATCATATTGAAAATTGCGTCTGCTTGGAGGCTTGGGACCATACCCATAACCTTTTATATAACCAATACCGTGTCCTAACACCTCAAGAACAATTTCTGCTGAACTTTTATCAATACCTTGCTCAGCATATTCATCTCGTTTCATTATCAGTTTCTCCTATTTAATCATTTATTGTAAAAAAAATTAATTAGAATCAATTTTGAAATAAAATGAAATATCATAAATAAATGCATGTATACGTGACTTACCCAATTTTTTTTAGCCTCATCCGATTTCCAACCGTCTTTCTCTGAAGAATGTGTACGGACATACAGTTCAATTCTATCGCAATCTTTTCCATTTAACTCTTCTTCAGACTGCAAAAAAAAAAAAAAAAAAAATCAACGTATTTTTAGTTAATAAATTACACTCATTAAAAATGATCAATAAATGTTTGTAAGTACAGTATTGTAATACTCACAATTTCATGGCTCCTTACTGTAAAAGCTTTTCTACCAGAAATATGCTTGCATCGCAACTTAGTCCTATTTTTTTTATTTACTTCACTTACATGCTGCAAGAATAATACATTTTTAATATACAAAATTCCACACATAATATTATCATATGATTTAAACATAAAATATATTTTTATGTATCATTACCTTGAATTTGTCTGATGCAAAATGTTCACAGAGCTCTTCCCATTGTTTTTGGTTAGGACATATACGTGGCTTGTTGTTCTTTGCCTCTTCCAAAGTTGCGTACTTTTGAAAATGCTTGTTCAACCTATGACGTTGATTTCGAGTGCTAGTTTTCAGTCTATCGATTAAGCATTCTTTCACTCCGGGAGTATCAACGTTAATATCCATGTACATCTACATTTCATATGAATACATCAAATCACAAAGGATGAAATTTATGAGATCAATTTTGTACCATACCTTTAGATGAGAAAATCCAGGCTCCAAATCACTTTCTTCCACATCTTTCCACTTTTTTGGAACTGGAAGCACATCTCGAGTCACTACGCCAATTTGGCTTGCAAGCTTCGCAGCCTCGTCTCCATTTTTGGGTCTTCCGACTGATGGCGCTACGTCTATCTTTATTTTCTTCTTATTAGTATCATAGTACTTCAGTATTCCCACACCTTTTGTTAGGCTTCTACTTTTTTTCTTAGATCCTGCAACTACACGTGGAATTAAAATTTTGTTACAATAAGGTACACAAATATTCATAAAATTACCTAAAATAATAAATTTTACCTGTTGCATCAGTCACATCTTCAGTTGGTGGAATTTCAAATGTACTGGGTAGTCCAAGACTTTGAGTTGATGAATTTGGTGCAGCGAGATCACTCTTACGAGTATGATTTGTTAAAGTACTTGGACTTTCATTTGAATTCAGATTTGTATTAGTTTGAGTTACCATGGTCCTCTTTTCTAGTGTATTATTCTTCAAAGCACACGATAATCCGTTATTCTTGTTTAGATGTTCTCTAATATCGGCTCTTGCAATGAAATTACGTTTTTGTCGCGAGCCTCCTCCGGGAGCCATTGCCTAAAACATTGAAGACAATATTCAGATTAAAATATTGTGCATATCAATGGTTCACGTACAAGAATTTAAAGTAATGTTGTGTGAAACCAGATAAAAACAATTTTTATATATGCCTTACAAAATAATTATGAATTCTATATCATCGCCTATTTTTATGGTCGAAACATACAACTAGAGCGAACAAAAAGTAAACACCATTTTCGCTAGTAAAGCCACCGAAACTAGAAATCCCCAATATCAAAATATTTCACATTGTAAACCAACTAAAACAAGCATCACATATATCAAATTAGTAAATTAAAATCAATATGCATATATGTATATATACAGTTTTGATAAGGAGTCCACGATTGGATTTCTTATGGAGCTTAATTGAAGATTTAGAATTACACCTCATCATATCTAATTTATTAATTTATTTTAATTTTAACATAATATTAAAGAAAGATTTGAATTTTTATTGATCACCAGATGCTTTCCAATGACTTTATTTCTCTGCAAATCTTTCTTATATGCTTAGACCACATACCATATCGCTGACTCTCATGTAACCTTTGAAACTGTCACGGTTCTCATCCCTAAAATTAAACCAACAATCACAAAAATGGGATAAGTCTCCCACGTAAGCTTGTGGTAGAGAAGAACAAAGGTTTTTGAAGGCTCGATCATTTAACTCTGAATGTATATTTTACTATTTAGAATTTTCTTTTATATAATTGAGGAACAATTTGATATTATTATGGTAATCATTAGAGAATAACGGTGCAAATTAACATAATTTAAGAGATCGTATTGCATATATATCGATCACAAGAGAAAACAGGCCATAGCAGAAAAGTACCTTGTGTATTCACGACAAATGTATCCGGTATCAAAAGTAAACACGAAAAAAAAATGCCCGAATCAAAGTATTGAAATGTGAGAATGAGTAGAGGGAAGTACTAATCTATTAGCGTGTATATATATAGGTTTAATTGAATAGAAGATTATCTTAGAAAAAAACTGTATCAAATGAAACCTATTTTTAAGGAATTTTCCTTGAAAAGATCTTCAAATATGTTTGAAAGAACCGCTTAAATTTTTGGCTCCCAATTTATTTTGGAGTAGCGGTTAAATTTTAGAATAAACATAATTAATTATGGAGTATCACTTAAATTAATTAATTTATTTTGAAATGACGCTTAAAATTTGGATTAGCACTTAAAATAGAGTAGGTTTTATATGAAAATATTTCATAATAAGCTTAACATGAAATAGTTTTAGAGTATTATTAATCTCATCAAAAATATCATTACACCTGTCAGGGGTATCATTAGTCTGAGTTCAAGAAAATTTAAAACAATTTTCTTGAACTCAGACTAATGATACCCCTGATGAGATTAATGATACTCCCGATGAGATTAATGATACTTTAAAATTGTTTCATGATAAGCTTATCATGAACTATTTTCATATAATACTTTGCCTTTAAAATATGGTTTAGCTCTTAAAAATTGGAATACCGCTCATGGAACTTAAATTTTGTAGTAGTTTATTACATTATTTAAGTAATATAATAATTTTATGAGTGAGTATTATATATATGAAAATAGTTCATGATAAGTTTATAATAAAACGGTTATAAAGTATCGAATATTTGATCAGGAGTATCATTAATTTGGGTTTAAGAAAATTTACAACAATTATAATATAATATTATTGATCCATATTAATGATATTTCTGGTAAGATTATTGATACTCACTACAATAAAACATAAAATTGTCTACGGAAATTATTAATATAGCTAAGAAATTTCCAACAAAAAATTTTGTAGTGGGGATTGCCTACGGATTTGCCTACAAAAAATTACTAATTATATAGGCATTTCATTCTCCACCTACAAAGAAATTTGCCTACGGAATTTTTGTAGGCAAATTATTTGCGGGTAAAGTTTTGTAGGCAGATTGCTTGTAGGTTGAGAAATAAAGTGACTACGTGATTATAAAATTTTGTAGGCAAGTCGTGGGTAATTCAACTATGAAATTTTTTTGAAGGAAAATTCCGTAGGCAATTATAATTTTGTAGGCAATTTTTTATTTTCTTGTAGTGACTCCTGATTAAATATTTGATACTTTAACACTGCTTCATAATAAACTTATCATGAATTATTTTCATATAATACTATGCCTAATTTTATATACAATTGAAATTTTTAGTTGTTTTCTTATGATTGTATTATGTCATGGTGCATAATGTTAAAAATATTGTATATATGAGTCTTATCATACGAAAGTTAGATTTGTATAATAATTCTTTAATTAACTTTTCAATTTAAATTGATGGAAAAAGACTCAATAGTCCATTTTATTAATAGAATTAGTAATTTTATCCGTGCAATGCACGTCAATAATTAGGTGTGTTACTATAAATACAAACTTATGTTACTATAAGAGAAAGTAATATTACTAGTCTTTATATACATAAAAAAAATGTGTCCTTATAATGACAATAAGAAAAAATATGTATTAATAAGAATGAAAATATATATATATTTCTTAATTTATTTGGGCTATTGTTGACTATTGCTTAAGTCATACCGACTATTGCTTGAGTGTTACTAACTATTGTTTAGGTTATTATTGACTATTGCTTGAAATAATATTGATTATTGTTTGAAGTATTACTAATTGTTGTTTGAGTTATTGTTGATTATTGCTTAAGATATTGTTGATTATTTGGGTATTGCAATTTTTGCTTGGGTATGACTGATTATTGCTTGGGGTATTAATGATTATTGTTTAGGGTATTTGTAGATTATTATTTGGAGAATTATTAATTATTAATTAAAGTATTATTAATTATTGCATGAGTATTGTTGATTGTTGTTTGGAATATTACTAATTATTATATATATAAACTAGATAAGGCTTCAACTGAAATTTATATATACATATATATATATATATAGCAAACAAAACAAAAATATTAGAATAGAACTTCTCAAACAAAAATTGAATATATTCTGAAAGAGTCGTCACTTTTGTGAACATTGGGCTGACTGCTTATAACTCCCTCATTCTTTAATTTTTTAAATTTTAAATAAATTAAATAAAATAAAGGAAAAAATGTTAACATAAAATTTATATAAAAAGAAAAATTGAACCATGTTTTGAGATGAAAGAAAATAATTGATAATAATAATGACAGTATAGAGTGAAACTAGTTTATGCATAAATCCGTAAAGGATATTAGTTGTTTTCACTGAAGAGTATTAGTTGTTTTTACTAAAGAGTATTATTGATTTACACTAAAGGGTCTTAGTTGTTCGGTAAAAATGAACTAAGACTCTTCAGTGTAAACCAGTAATACTCTTCAGTAAAAACAACTAATACTCTTCAATGAAAATAACTAATACCCTTCAGTGATTCATATATAAACCAATTTCACTCTATACATACTCACTAATAATTTTAAATATTGGATAAAGTATAAAGTGAAAATGATTTATATATGAACTATTGAACGATGTTAGTTCTTTTCAATAAAATATTTAGTTGCTTTCACCGAAAGATATTTGATGTTTTCACTGAAAAAATATTAATTGTTATTCAAAAAATATTAAGACTTTTCAGTGAAACTGACTTAATCCCTTTAGTGATACTACTAATAATCTTTAGTAAATATAACTAATGTCCTTCGATGAGTCATATATAATATTACTCTATACAGACTCTAAATATTGAAGCAGTAGTGTACTCAAAATGAGTACTTCAAGGAGCTAAAGCCACCCCTAGAGGGGCAATGCACACAAAAGCAGCCTAAGGAGAAAGCAGAATCGAATTATCAACAATACCCTTTAATGTAACTAACTAATATCATTTAGTTAAAAAATAATATTCTTCGTACTCTTCAACTAATACCCTTCAATTAAAATAAATTAATATCCATCAATAAAAATAACCTTCCGTAAAAAAAAAAAAAGAGGTCTTGAATGCCTAATTAAAATAATAAATATAGAAAATAGTTATGAACTTCATAGAATAAATAAGCATGTACGGAGTGAAATTGGTTCATACATGAATTATTGAAGGATATTAGGTGTATTCACTAAAGAGTATTGATTGTTTTCGCTAAAGGATATTAGTTGTTTTCACTTAAGAATATCAGCTGTCTTAGTTTATTTTCAGTAAACAACTAATACTCTTCAGTGAAAATATAACTAATACTCTTTAGCAAAAACAACTAATACCCTTCAATGATTCATGTATGAAATATTTTCACTCTATACTTTATCATAATAAATATAGTGTTTCAAGACATAGCAAATTTGTATCCATAAAAAAACAATCTAATTCGGTTGAATAGTACTTAGTGCTAATTAATGTGGTTGTATTGAAATTATTGTTTTTTTGAAGATGTATAATATTGATTCAAAATATTAATTTATATCCTATATTACACACACACACACACACACATATATATATATATATATATATATATATGAGTAGGTTTTATACACATATACACATAATAAGCTTAACATGAAATAGTTTTAGAGTATCATTAATCTCATCAGGAGTATCATTAAACCTGTCAGGGGTATCATCAGTCTAAGTTCAAGAAAATTTAAAACAATTTTCTTGAACTCGGACTAATGATACCCCTGACAGGTTTAATGATATTCCCGATGAAATTAATGATACTTTAAAATTGTTTCATGATAAGCTTATCATGAACTATTTTAATATAATACTTTGCCTATATATATATATATACACACAAGTAAGTAAATAAAATTTATGTTGAAAATATTAAGTAAAAGAAAAAAAAAATCATAAATATATATAAATTTGATATAATTTCAGGATGAAAAATATCTATTAGATAAGTATAAGAACTAAGGATTCTTGGAAAAAAAATATTTGAAAATATAGTTAAATCTGAATTCATCCCTATCAATAATAATCTAAATTATATATTAGGTGTAAACGTGATTTCATTCCACATTCCCTGCTATTGAAATTTGCGCGCCGCTTCCGTAAAAAAAAAAAAAAAAAAATCCGCGCGCAACCTCCCTCCAATTCACAACTTTATTCTTTTCTCAGACTTCCTCGCCCCTCACCCCTCGTCCTATCCCTACAAGCTGTTGTTCCTTGACGCGTATAGCCCCAAGCTTCTCATAACCTATCTCACGCGAACGACGACAGACACAATCCTCTTTGAGTCATAGCCTCTCAGGTATTTATGCTCGCTCTTTTTTATGCTCTATTTTATTTCTTTAATTGATTGAAAATTTTGAAATATCAAAATATGTGTCTGATTGAAATTCTCATGGCTATTAGTTTTATTTTGTAAAAAATACTTGAAGGCGTGAATTCTTCCGGAAATTTTATTTGGCAGCAATATTTGAAGGTTGTTTGATTCGACCAATATTATGTTGCTTTTGTATCTGGGTAGTGTATGGGTAGATCAAGGGCAGATTCAATGTAAAACAAGGGGGTACAACTATTATTTTGCCAAATTATAGGCTTATAGCGATCTATGCACGTGAAACATTCCATTAATAAAAAATTATGAATCTGGGAAGTAAATGCTAAAAAGTAACAAAATCACCAATGAAGAAATTATGTTCAGCAAAGCCAAAGAAAGGCACCAGAGAGAAACCTCTCCGCTCGAGCAATGTATTCTATTTTGCATTCTTCATAAAAAAAGAGAAAAATGATCTCTAAATTCAAAATTTTCTCTTGAAATAAAATAATGAAAGCTGCTATCTATTTAAATATGTTATTTTAAAACATGATACACATTTTTAACAAAAAAATAGTACTCCCTCCGTCCCTATTTTAATTACCCATTTCAAAATGATACAATTTTTAAGAAATAAATTGTTTATTAATACTTTTGAGTATAAAGTAGCATTTTAGGAATTGTTTATTAATATTTTTTAGTATAAAGTAGCTTTTTAAGGGTTGAGTTTGAAAAAATAATTTTGTCTTTTGTCATTTTAGAAAATGGGTAAACAAAAAAAAAACATTCCTGACTTGAAGCGATTTTACTAACTTCTACTAGTCGCTTACCCGCAAGCGAACGGGTTCACTGTAGTATCAGTAAGTATAACGACCAAGTATATCGTACCCGAGAGACAGTGTATATGCGAATAGATCCCTGAAGATCTACGTGTCGTAATTAATATGAGTGTATTGTTTTTGGATTTTTGAAAGATTAATTAAACTAAACTCAATTATCCTACGAATGTAAAAGGAAAATTAAACTAAGTAACAAAAGGTGTGTTTTCAAATATGAGGTGGTGATGCTTAAGATAGGACTCCCTACGTATACTAACGGAGCAGGTACATAATCAAAATAACTGTGACACACAAGAATTAACCTAAGTCTAAGAATGCAAGGTGAAAGCTCAAGATTCTAAACCCTAATACTTTACCCTAACACTCGACTTCACTAATCTACTAACGAATTACTAGATTGTGCTTAATTAATGAGACCCTAATTTAACTAAGGTGATGCGGTCGTCCTCCTTCGCTAAATAGGTAGATGAATTAACCTTTCCTAAACTCTCTCGTTAAGTCTACTCGTTGTTAAAGAGTGATACGGTCGCCCTCTCTCTAACATCTTTCGAACAAAATTCAAGAGCGAAGTCTAGATTAATTTTAAGAATTCATTAACCAAGAGAATTAAAACCTAACGTCACAAGTTACTCTAATTACGTACCCACAACCTACTTCTACGAGTTCATCCTACCCTAAGCATGCAAGGGTTTTAGCTAGACATAGATTTAACGTAAACAATAACAATTAGACAAGTTACGAACATGAACATGGTAATTAAAACGAAGAACGATCGAACATAAACTGGGGTTTTAAGATATAAAAGAATACTGAAATTAATTGATAAAACGAGGTCTCAACGTATTAAAGAACAAAAGTTATTAAGAAACGAAACTAAAACGGGAAATCGTAACGTGAATTCGTAAACAAAACCTCAAAACCGTAAAACTATAACTTGCTCGTCTCTTCTCTTCCTTCTCTCTCTCAAAATTCTCTATAAAGTGATGTCTAAAAGTCGGGGATCCTTCAAAACATGTTTGGAAGAGGTATATATAGGCACGGGTCGAAACGGGAGTTAATGGGCCGAAAATACGCATCCGGAGGCAAAAATCCAAGGTTGCTCGAGCAAAACGCTCGAGCGGTCCCGCTCGAGCAGTGTAGCTCGAATGACACAATCGCTCGAGCGGTTCCGCTCGAGCCGGTCGAGCGCTGAAATCACACTGTATGTTTTGGGCGCTCGAGCAATTCGCTCGAGCGGTGGCGCTCGAGCTGCTCGAGCGCAAGAAAAGTTCTGTACGTTTAGGCGCTCGAGCAATGCGCTCGAGCGGTGGCGCTCGACCTAGTCACTCGAGTGACTTACAACTCCTCCCAACTGATACTTTTCCTCGTCTGCACTAATACTAATCGTATTTCTTCAATATCTTCTCATCCGGGCATCCGTTTGAGTCGATTCAAAGTCCTACGAACTCCGTTTTTCGTCCTCTATTCACCTATGAGCATCAAAGAGACAAATTCATCAACGTGTAGAAATAATGCTCAATTGACTCTAAATACTCTATAAACTCGACCAAGATTGGGGTATTTCAAGCTACGAATCATGACAATTTCACGCCTAATCAACCCCCCCCCAAACTTACCATATTGCTTGTCCTCAAGCAATGAAATAATAAGTCGAGTGAAATTGTTAGGGATGAGTAAAAAATCAATCATGCAAGGTAATGAACTCAAATTTCAAAAGTCAATCACCCGTATACTCACTCACTTTCTTTTATCGTACTCATGCAACAATGACAAGAAACACCAAGATCAAGCATGGATGTGCACTCAACGATGTGTTTCGCTCCCTCACAAGTGTATAACAATAATCAAGGGACTCACTCAAACAATCAGTCACACAAATTGGCAGCCATAAGCTTGTAAGTGCTCTTAACTTCGACCATACTCTAGAAATCAATGCCGAATCAAAAAGGGCTTTTCTCAAGGTTGTAATGTAGGCTCTTTGGACGGGTGGGATAACAATATGGGTAAGTGACTCAAGTGAATGGAGAATAGAAAGTCAAACTTTGGCACTTCGAGATTAGGAACAGAATACTTCAAACATTTTCAATCAACACTCTTTCAATTCCACGTCTCTCAACACTTCAATCTTTTCTTTCTCACTCTTTTCACTTTTATCCAATCATTTTTTTCTCTCTTTTTTTTTTCGCACAAACACATGAGCTCATTTTTTTCTTTTTGCTCATTCTCAATTTTCTTTCTCTTTTTCCCACATCTCAAAACTTCATCACACCTTCTTCTCATATTCAGTCAACAAACAACATTTTCCTTTTTCAACTCAATTCACTCCCTTCATATTCACACTTTCCTATTCTCCACTCAAATTGGGACAAAAAGGCTTAGGAATTGGAATAGTGTTCATATGTGCTAGCAAATAAAATAGGCTTTAGGCTCAAATGGGCTAACAAGGAATTCAATGTCATTGGTAAGGAAAATTTTGGCTAAGTGACTCAAATAAATCAAAGATGACCTAAGATCCTATTCGGCATATCAAACTAGACACAATCAAGAAGCAAGAGCACACACAAGTTCTAGCATCCTCTAAGGTGATGATTCACTCACAGACGAAGAGATTAAATCATGCATTTAAATCTCGTAAGGCTCAACTCTCACGGCTTTCACATCCATGCTAGTCCTAGTGAATTCTCACTCTCATCACACAAGCACTCAAAAGAAAACTCATAAGCATACGGGTTCTCTCCCTAATCAGCTCAAACTCACATACTTACACAAAAGAATTTTCATCTCACTCTCACAACTCAACTCTCCTCACTGAGTCATACTCAAGAATCAATACTAAGCATTCTAGAAGAGTTGGTAAGCATGAATTCATCAATCAACAATCAGAGCAAATCGAAACGAATCCCTTATAAGTTAAAAGACTTCCAATACAATCCCATAGAACATGCACTCCACGCAAACACTACAATTTTCACTCAAAAACAGAAATAAATAAGAAAAGAAATGAAAAAGAAAAGAAAAGAAAAAAAAAAGGAAAGAAAATTGGAGGCATCCCAGGACTCTCAAGCATCTGGAGGTGGTGGTGGCCGGTAGCTAGGGTGATCAGATCCTAAGTGGGAGACAAAGAGTGCCTCCATCCAGCGTTTCAAATCTAAAACCTCCGATCGAACACCTTGAAACTCTCCTCTCATACTAGAGGCTTCCGTGTACCACTGATTTTGAGTGGTGCGAAGCTCCGTAACATCTGCCCTCAAGCCCTGAATATCGGTTCGCATTCCATACCACTCCATCTGGCTCGGGTACCACGGCTCTGGAGTCGGTGCATCAGGTGTCCCAAACTCCATCTCTTGAGGTCCTTGACCTCCTTCACCCACATCAGCTCCTGCCTCATCAGCAGTGTTTCCTCCTTCTTCATATTCTTGTTCTTCCTCTTCTTGCAAATCCGCTGCTCCACTCGATCCTGCACCACTCGTGCCTTCTCCTCTGCTCCTCTTAACAGGCCTAACATCCCGGAGTCCCTTGCCATCGATCTCAGATGTGTACTTAGCACCTATGGCGAGGTGCTGCTCTCCGTTCATCCCAATGTTATTCTTCTTCATCCCAACCAACGTCACGAGCTTCTTGTTCAGCAGCGGGAACAAGCCATCATCATTATATCTGATGCAATACTTACCCATCCAGTGTTCAAACATCAAAGTGTTATTCATTTGCTCAAATCCCAAGTCCATTCCCTTGCAAGGACCCGCACACGGCTCGAATCCGAGGTACTTCATCAAAACTGAAATCAACCCTCCTCCTCGGATCTTCGAGGTTCTCGTTCCAAGCTTAAACGGGGCCTCGAAATGGTGCTCTAGGAAATCCCTTCCAAAGTCATGGTCCTTTTTGTTCAAAAGGCACCAGATCCCATAGAGCTGCTTGCTTGTCACCGTCCCCGTCTCAGACCGGGCATAGATCGTGTTCCCCAATATCCGCTCCAAGTATCTAATCACCGGGTTTCGGATAGCCGATGCTCTCGCGTGCTGCCCTTTGTAGTCCCCAACCATGCCGCCCGTGATTTCCTTCCAAAACACATTAGCATTATACGCCTTTAACTCACGGTTGGGTCGAGATAGGGCTGGGAGCCCGAATGCGAGGTTGACAACTCCCACCTCGTGATATTGCCACTCATTCTGGTATTTGAATTTGAATGAGTCGGCGCCCATCTTCTCCACTGTGGCGAGAAATTATTCCACCAAATCGGCGTTAGTCTCCATGTGTAGCAACATATCGAAGAACTCGGTCATGTTGTTCCTGGTGAATATTCTTCGTATCTCCTCCTCAATCCCTAAGTCCTTCATAAAGCTCACCACGGGTCTCCGGGTTTTTTCCACCTTCCCGGCTATGAGGCTCCATCTGTAAGCGATGTATTGCCAATCATTTTGATAGTCCAACCCTCCCCATCTCGAGGGCAATAAACTCTTCTGCCTGAGCTCGTCCGTGAGCGCTTTCAATTCTTCGTTGCTCAAGAGTTTGTGTTTAGGAGCCATTGTACCTAACCATGACATAGCAAGGATTTAAGCAGCATTCTTAAAGTTCACAGCAGTTTAACTCTCATTCATACTCAAGCATTTCCAAGTAATGCATCTCAATTCGATTCAACTCACAATTCATGCTCTTCTCAAGTTCAAAGCAACACTCATTTCAAAGCATTAAATCAAGTTCAAAGCAATTCACAACAATTAAACCATGTTTTTCGTTCAACGTTCTCAAGTATTCAACACTTAATTCCTCCATTTCAACCCAAAAATGCCACTAACTAAGTCTATCATGAAGTAACATTACACAAACTATGTAATTTACATGCTCAAGACTCAATTCATACTTATTTATGCTCAATACCTTCTCAATTCACCAAAATTTCATCTCATCATGCAAAACCCATTTCTTTTCTCGAATTCCTACTTTCTCACACTCAAATTTTTTTTTTACCTATCCTACTCATACAATTCTAAAATTGAGAGTGAAATAAGCAAACCCATAGCAAATCATCAACATTCCTACATAAGGAATTGATAAACAACGAATTTTGCATAAAAATCCCTAAATTCTCCACTCTAACATGAACCCTAGTTCATATGCCTCAAATTATCCCTAATTCAATCCTAAACTATGAATTAATCGGCAAGGGATAGAGATTGCATACCTTGGTTGAAGAATTAAGGAAGATGTGTGAAGAAATTGAGCAAATTGGTGAGAAATCGTGAGGAGTGTTCGATCCCAGCCAATTTCGCCCCAAATCGCCCCTTCAGTGTGTGTGAGTGTGTGAAAATGTGTGGAAAGGGGTATTTATAGATGGGGCCAAAAGATGGGTCAAACCCGTGACCCGTTCGAGCGATTCGCTCGAGCGGTCGCGCTCGAGCGTGGAGCTCGAATGATATATGTGCTCGAGCGGTGAAAACATTCTGTAAGTTCTGGGCGCTCGAGCAATGCGCTCGAGCGGTGGCGCTCGAGCTGCTCGAGCGACCCAAATTTTCAACTTCGTTTTTTAACGTTCAACACTCGAAATTTCCATCCGAACCAAGCTCGAACAATTATCACACTCAACCAAAACACGAACTAACCTGAGAACTCCTCGATTTAAGCCAGGTCGCTCATTCGACCGAGGAGTTGGGGTCTCTTCCATACGTGCAAATCACCAATCCAATTTAAGTCGAACTCAGCACTCTCACTCAATTCGACTCAACGACCCTCAAGCATTGATGTTTCCGAAAAATTTTACCAATTTTTCATAGAATTTCGTGTACGAACCCGAAGTACGAATACACACCCCCCAAACTTTGTTCTTGCTACGCAATAACAAAGTTTGAAACGAATGAGTACGTAAGAGTAAGTACACAAAATTCGTATGAACTCGACTCCTTACCAATGCAAAATAACGAACGAAAAGAAACATCACCCCCCCAAACTTCGACTTCGCAAAGAGGTCGACGTTTGGGGTTCGGTTACCTCTAACTCCAAGATTCTCCGATCAATCTCCTCTAAGCAAGCCTACACGAAAATTCTCAACAAACGAGGTTAACACTTACGATTCCCAAAAACTACGAAAAATAACCAAAACACATAAAAGCGAGTAAAAATGGGTTGCCTCCCATTAAGCGCTAGTTTTAAGGTCCTAATGCCGGACCGAGCTCAAAGGAGCTCACGGGGCTTGAGACTCTAAAATACCTCCCTTATTCTCATAAGAGAAGTTAAAGAATTTCTTCACTCGATGCCCGTTCACCATGAATTTCTGTCCATCTTCTTTCTCGACTTCAAGGAATCCACTCTTGTGCACTCCCTTCACAATATACGGCCCGTTCCACTTGGACTTAAGCTTTCCACCAAACAGCTTCATCCTCGAATTGAATACGAGGACTTGATCACCCACCTTGAATTCCTTCTTCTTCAATCGTGCATCTTGCCACTTCTTTGTCTTCTCTTTGAAAATTCGGGCATTCTCGTAGGCAACATCTCGAAACTCCTCCAACTCATGTAGTTGGAGTAATCTCCTCTCACCAACCAAGGCACTATCAAAATTCAGCTTCTTGATCGCCCAATATGCCTTGTGCTCCAACTCCACGGGCAAGTGACATGCCTTTCCAAAAACCAATTGATATGGAGACATACCAAGAGGAGTTTTGAAAGCTATCCTATATGCCCAAAGTGCATCATCCAACTTCATCGCCCAATCTTTCCTACTTATGCTCACCGTCTTCTCAAGGATCTCCTTGATTTGACGGTTGGAAACCTCTGCAAGACCGTTAGATTGAGGATGATAAGCAGTAGAGATTCGATGACTTACCTCGTATTTGGATAACAGCTTTTCCATCCATTTGTTCACGAAATGACTTCCCCCATCACTTACCAAAGCTCTTGGAACTCCATATCTTGCAAAGATGTTCTTTCTCAAGAACTCGATGACCACTCGGGAATCATTCACTCGAGTTGGGACAGCTTCAATCCACTTCGAGACATAGTCAACGCATACGAGAATGTACAAGAATCCATTGCTAGGAGGAAATGGACCCATGAAATCAATCCCCCATACGTCGAATATCTCGACTTCCATGAACACGTGCATAGGCATCTCATCGCTCTTAGTAATGGAGCCAAATCGTTGGCACTTCTCACACCTCTTAACCCATTCCATGCAATCTCTCAATAGAGTTGGCCAATAAAAACCAGATTGAAGGACTTTCCTTCCGGTCTTCTCTCCACCCAAATGTCCTCCACAAGGCAAGGCGTGACAATGCCTTATGATATCACTCCACTCCTCTTCTGGCACACACCTTCTCAACAAGTGATCGACCCCTCTTTTGAACAAGTAGGGGTCATCCCAAATGAACTCCCGAACCTTCTTCAAAAATGCCTTCCGATGCACCGAGTCTATCTCAACGGGCAACTCACCACTTGCTAAATAGTTAGCATAATCTGCAAACCAAGGTGCCTTCCCCTCAACTCGATACACAGGGATGTCTCCTAAGCCAAAGAGCTTCTCATCAGGGAATTCATCGTTCACCTCTCGATCCTCCACAGTGTTCTCCTTGGTGAGCTCCAATCTCGAAAGGTGATCGGCTATCACGTTCTCGCATCCCTTGCTTTTTTCCACTTTGGAATTTTCTCGATCTCCTCAATCTCCTCATCAGGCACTTTGCTCTTCTGGGTCTCCTTCATATCTTGACTCTTATCACCACTTTTCATCTTGACTCCTTCCTTCTCAACCTCAACTCCATCACTTTGAGACTCTATCCCTTCTGTCTCAACTTCTTCTTTGAGCGTCTCAGAATCAGCAGGAATCTCGGGACCATCATATTTGGTCCCACTTCTCAACTCAATAGCCTTGCAATGTTCCTTTGGGTTATCCTCGGGCATTGACGGATACTTGCCAGGCTCTCTCGGCTGAGACTTTGCGATCTGACTAATTTGGTACTCGATAGAATTGAATCTTCTGTTGTTCTCTTGCTGAACTCGATTCCACTCGATGTCTCTCTTCTGGAGTTCTTGATCTCGATGATCGCCTTTCTTATACAACTCCTTCACATCGTACTCCAAAGAGGACAATCGCTTGCTACCTTCCTCCACCTTCTGAAGGATCGCTCTCAACATCTCCTCGGTTGATGCACCGCCCTCTCCACCAGGAGGTTTAGACCCCGGATCAACACCTGCAGGAACAGTAATACCAGCTTTTGGGTTAGCATAAGAAAAATTCTCATTTTTCCTCCATGTGTTTTGAGGAGGCTGCTGGCCTCCTTGATACCCTTGTGTGTTCCTCCATTGATTTTGAGGCGGCTGTGGGCCTTGAGGTACAAATGGTTGACCATAAGAAGGTCTTCCATACTGGTTTCCACCTTGTGGATACCCCCCTTGTGGGTAATTAGGCCTTCCCATATAGTTGGCCTCTTCTTGCTGATTCGTGGGTGGGTCCACTTTCTCGCTTGCTGCTACATTCCCTCCAACCAAGTTCTGCCCCATCTCAAGGTTGCTGATCTTCTCCATCATAGCCATCAACAGCTTCCTCGTACCCTCATTCTCCTCCAACTTGCATACCCTCTGAAATTCTGGGTCCTCGTTCCATGCACCAGCATTCGTGACAATATTGTCCACGATCTCTCTACACCTCGCTACCCCTTGGTTCAGAAAAGCTCCACTTGCACATGCATCTAAGTGGGCTTGGCCAGCCTTGCTGGCTCCACTGTAGAAGAACGCCATAATATCTCCCTCGTTGTACCCGTGCTGCGGGCACTCGATCAACATATTTGAGTATCTCTCCCACGCTTGGCGTAAATCCTCTCCAGACTTCTGGCGAAAGGAAGAGATCTCAATTCTCGCTTTAATCGTTCTCGATGGAGGGTAGAATCGCTCAAGGAACAGACGCTCGAGCTCGGCCCATGTGTTAACACCTCTCCGTGGGAGCGTGTTATCATACCATTCCTTGGCTATTCCCGTAAGAGAGAATGGGAACAACCTGAGCCTTTTGGCATCTTCAGACATGCCATTGTAATTGAAAGTAGATGCTATCATGAGAAAACTCCTCAAGTGAGTGTGAGGGTTCTCCTTCCCAACCTCCCCCTTGAATTGATTCTCAGTAAGCAGCTTGAGAATTCCTGGGGAAATTGAAAAGTTATTCGCCTCAACAGGTGGTAAGGCCACTCCATCGTAGTACCTCTGCGGTTGTGCCGCGAACCTGCCCCGAATTGCCATATTCTGATCTGCGTTCTGGGGCGCAGGCTGAGGAGCGACAGGTGGTGCTGGTATGTGTTGAATTGGAGATTGTTGGTACACAGGTGGTTGGTTATAGATAGGAGGTGGAGGGTATGGGTACGGTGGATAAGGATATGGTGGGTATGGGTAATGTTGGTATGCTGGGTTGTGGAAAGGGTTATTTGGGTTTTGTGGGTAAGCAGGGTTGTTCAGAGGATTTTGGACAAGATTCTGAGCTAGATTGTTTACATTTTGTGCACCCGGGTTCTGGCTCTGACTATCCACGAACTGGTCTTGATTCTGACCACCACTCCCTCCAGAGCCATCAACCCGGTCTACTGCCTGATTGAACTCGTTAGCAGCATCGTCCAACTCATTATTGATGTCCATTGGTTCCTTCCCTAAGTCGGTTGTGTTCATTCTTCTCAAGTAAGCTCGGTTCCTTCTGGCTATTGTCTCAGGGTCCAACGGTATTCTCTCTTCGCTCGTATTGCCTTGTGAGCGTGTTTTCATAAACCTGACACACTAGCAGATGGATCAAAACGCAACTGCCGAATAAATAAAAATAACATAAGAAATAAAAATAGAAAATAAGCACCCACTACTAACTACTAAGCTATCGACAAGTCCTATTCAAAAAGCATATAACGCCATCCCCGGCAACGACGCCATTGACTTGAAGCGATTTTACTAACTTCTACTAGTCGCTTACCCGCAAGCGAACGGGTTTACTGTAGTATCAGTAAGTATAACGACCAAGTATATCGTACCCAAGAGACAGTGTATATGCGAATAGATCCCTGAAGATCTACGCGTCGTAATTAATATGAGTGTATTGTTTTTGGATTTTTGAAAGATTAATTAAACTAAACTCAATTATCCTACGAATGTAAAAGGAAAATTAAACTAAGTAACAAAAGGTGTGTTTTCAAATATGAGGTGGTGATGCTTAAGATAGGACTCCCTACGTATACTAACGGAGCAGATACATAATCAAAATAACTGTGACACACAAGAATTAACCTAAGTCTAAGAATGCAAGGTGAAAGCTCAAGATTCTAAACCCTAATACTTTACCCTAACACTCGACTTCACTAATCTACTAACGAATTACTAGATTGTGCTTAATTAATGAGACCCTAATTTAACTAAGGTGATGCGGTCGTCCTCCTTCGCTAAACAGGTAGATGAATTAACCTTTCCTAAACTCTCTCGTTAAGTCTACTCGTTGTTAAAGAGTGATACGGTCGTCCTCTCTCTAACATCTTTCGAACAAAATTCAAGAGCGAAGTCTAGATTAATTTTAAGAATTCATTAACCAAGAGAATTAAAACCTAACGTCACAAGTTACTCTAATTACGTACCCACAACCTACTTCTACGAGTTCATCCTACCCTAAGCATGCAAGGGTTTTAGCTAGACATAGATTTAACGTAAACAATAACAATTAGACAAGTTACGAACATGAACATGGTAATTAAAACGAAGAACGATCGAACATAAACTGGGGTTTTAAGATATAAAAGAATACTGAAATTAATTGATAAAACGAGGTCTCAACGTATTAAAGAACAAAAGTTATTAAGAAACGAAACTAAAACGGGAAATCGTAACGTGAATTCGTAAACAAAACCTCAAAATCGTAAAACTATAACTTGCTCGTCTCTTCTCTTCCTTCTCTCTCTCAAAATTCTCTATAAAGTGATGTCTAAAAGTCGGGGATCCTTCAAAACATGTTTGGAAGAGGTATATATAGGCACGGGTCGAAACGAGAGTTATTGGGCCGAAAATACGCATCCGGAGGCAAAAATCCAAGGTTGCTCGAGCGGTCCCGCTCGAGCAGTGTAGCTCGAATGACACAATCGCTCGAGCGGTTCCGCTCGAGCCGGTCGAGCGCTGAAATCACACTGTATGTTTTGGGCGCTCGAGCGGTGGCGCTCGAGCTGCTCGAGCGCAAGAAAAGTTCTGTACGTTTAGGCGCTCGAGCAATGCGCTCGAGCGGTGGCGCTCGACCTAGTCACTCGAGTGACTTACAACTCCTCCCAACTGATACTTTTCCTCGTCCGCACTAATACTAATCGTATTTCTTCAATATCTTCTCATCCGGGCATCCGTTTGAGTCGATTCAAAGTCCTACGAACTCCGTTTTTTGTCCTCTATTCACCTATGAGCATCAAAGAGACAAATTCATCAACGTGTAGAAATAATGCTCAATTGACTCTAAATACTCTATAAACTCGACCAAGATTGGGGTATTTCAAGCTACGAATCATGACAATTTCACGCCTAATCAATTCCTTTTTGGGGCTTTTGGGTAAACAAAACTGGAACGGAGGGAGTATGTGTTCTATTTCTTGCTTATTCATTTAACTTTTAAAAAAGATTAGGCCTTGTATATGAGACAATGAGAATGAATATAACTAGGACATTGACTCATTAACACTTTTGTAGGGGTGAGAGTTAATTTTTGTTATCCCATGCCATGAGACGGTCTCACACAAATTTTTGGGGATTCTGTTTTGGCTGATCAAAAAGATCTAATTTTAATTCTGCATTTGCACAATATTCGACAAAATATTAGCATAAGCTATATATAGAACTTTACATTGTTATTTGAACATAGTAATACAATTTTAAATTCATAAAGTACAAAGGTAACTTGGAGGTAACCTGGGGGTTATTGTTGGGAAGCTGTTTTCTAATGTCATACTATTACGCAAACTGCATCCAAATAATGTGAAATGAGCTTGATTTTGTTGTCGGATAAAAATTGGAAAAATAATTTTCTAGGAAAGACCATAAGCAAATAGAACAAACTAAACCTATCCTTCTACATAGCAATTTTAAGCTTATGCAATTCAAAAATCACATACGGATCTCACATTCTGCACCTGTACATAGAATCGTTGCCTAAAAATCTCACTAAGGAAAATCTACCATATAGCATCGATTATGAGAGATTTAACTTTAATGAATACTTTAGTGTTTTATATGTTACCTTTTCTTTTCATAATTCTTCATAAACTTCCAATGATTCATATAAACTGATATTTACTAAAATAGTTCAAATCTCCACGTTTGATACCACAAAACTGAACACATGTACAAGCATAAACCAGATTTAACCTTGAACGGGATTTGATATTTTAAGAAGCTCCCAATTTCCTACATATTTCAAGTTCCCAACATCCAAAAATTGCAGATTTTTCGTCTTTCTCTCGCGAATGAATTAATTGGTTTACATAAGTTGATTTGGCATTAGTATCTGTGTAGATAATTTGCATTCATTTGTTAAGAATTGTGTTACTTCTTTCATCCTCTGATATGATTGGAATTTTGAAATTTGTAAGGTGTAATAATAGAGGGACCTCTTCCCACAGAAACTTGTATGTGTTAGTTGTCCGAATGTTCTCTATCTTCTAAACTTGGCAATCAGTTTAAATTTTGTGTAAATCTTGTCACTCTCTTGTAATTGAACATGTTTTTGCTTAGAAATTGGAAGTAGTCATGTTTCTTGACTAGCTAAATATTTACACGATAGGTGCACTGCAAAAATGGACAAGACTTGGATGACTGCTACCAAGTGGTCTAAGAGTTATGTAGATGGAGTAAACGATTTTATGCAATTTGTTAGAACTCATATGGGTAGTGAGTGTGATGTTCGTTGCCCGTGTAGAAGTTGTTTGAACTTAAAGATAATAGATCAAAATACAGTTAAAGTTCATATAATGGAGAAAGGAATAGATCCAAGGTACATTACATGGTTTTATCATGGTGAGCGTAACTCGAATGACGAGGGTATGAGAGGTGATACTATTTTGGTAGAAGAAAATAACAATGAAGAAGATAGTGGTGAGGAAGATAATGATATTAATGAAATGTTGTTTGACATCGGTGAACAATACTCTCAAGAAAATAATTATAATTCACAAACCGGTGATAGCAATACACATGGTCTCCCTGCATATCTTGAGGCACTAATGGTGGATACTCAAACAGAACTATATCCTGGTTGTAAGAAGATTTCTAAGACATCGTTTATTATCAAATTGCTCCATTTAAAAGTGTATAACAAGTTGAGTAATAGAGCTGTAGATATGATATTGAGTTTGATGAAGTCAGCATTCCCTGATGGTGAGACACTTCCAAGCTCTTGCTACGAAGCTAAACGATATTTACGCAACTTGGGATTAGGATATGAGTGTATCCATGCATGTAAGTATGATTGTGCCTTATTTTGGAATGAGAATAAAAATTTAGAGGCTTGCCCTTCTTGTTGAACTTCTCGTTGGAAAACCAATGATGGTAAGGGGAAAAAAATACCTCATAAAATCTTAAGGTATTTTCCAGTGACACCTAGTTTACAACGCCTTTTCATATCTTCAAAAACCTCCAAAAACATGGTTTGGCATAAAGAAAAACGTATTGATGATGAGTATATGAGACATCCAGCCGATTCTATAGCATGGAAAGACTTTGATTGTGAATTTCATTGGTTTGCTAATGATCCAAGAAACGTTAGACTAGCCTTAGCTACTGATGGCTTTAACCCATTTGGAAACTTGAGCACCAGTTATAGCATGTGGCCAGTTATTCTAGCGCCGTTGAATCTCCCTCCTTGGGATTGTATGAAACAACCATTCCTTATGTTGTCTTTGCTTATCCCAGGGAAAAAGTCACCAGGGAAAGACATCGATGTGTACCTACAACCATTAGTTAAGGAACTTACTGAATTGTGGGTTGAAGGTGCAGAAACATTTGATGTCTCATGTAAACAAAAATTTCAGATGCATGTTGCTGTCTTATGGACAATAAATGACTTCCCAGCGTATGGTGATATATCTGGATGGGTGACTAAAGGATACATGTCTTTTCCAGTTTGTAATAAAGAAACATACTCTCAGAGACTACGTAATAAGTTGTGTTTCATGGGACACCGTCGTTGTTTACCAAAAGATCATCCTTGGAGGAGAAGTAGAAATTTCAATGGTGAAATAGAAAATGGTGAACCACCTAAAGAATTAAGCGGAGAGGATGTGTTGATACAATTGGAGAGACTTCAAGAGCAAACACCAGGAAAGCACTGCACCAAGAAGAGAAAACGCATGCCTGAGGAATTGAATTGGTCTAAACGTAGTATTTTTTTTTCAATTTGCCTTACTGGAGCAAGTTGAAGTTAAGGCATAATCTAGATGTGATGCATATTGAAAAAAATATTTGTGAGAGCATATTAGGAACCTTAATGAGTATAGAAGGGAAAACAAAGGATACAATTAAGGCTAGACAAGATTTAGAAGACATGAAAATTCGTAAAGAGTTGCATTTAATTAAGAGAAGTGATGGAAAATATTTTGCGCCAGCTGCAAGTTATGTTATGAATAAAAAAGAAAGGCACAAATTTTGTGAGTTCCTAAAGTCCATTAAATTTCCAGATGGATATGCTTATAATATCTCACGTTGTGTTGGTACAAGTGATTAAAAGATATCTGGATTGAAAAGTCATGATTGTCATATACTATTACAGCGTATACTTCCAGTTGGTATTCGTGGATCCTTAAACAAGAACGTGTGTGACGTACTAGCTGAGTTGGGTCATTTTTTTCAACGTTTGTGCTGTAAGAAGTTGAAAAAATTGGAATTGCATAAAATGCAAGATGATATCATCTTGATTTTGTGTAAGCTGGAACAGATATATCCTCCTGCATTTTTTGACGTCATGGTTCATTTATGTATTCATTTACCAAGAGAGGCTTTGCTTGGTGGACCAGTCCAATTTAGATGGATGTATCCAATTGAAAGGTAGTTCTTGGATTTTTTTTTCTTATGTAATTTCTTGCATTTAAATCTAATTATAAATAATCTATTAATCTACTTTTTAATTTATGCAGGTCATTATGTGACTTGAAACAGAGTGTGCGTAATAAAGCTCACCCCGAAGGGTCGGTTGCTGAAGCTTACATAGCGAAGGAGTGCTTAACTTTCTGCTCAATGTTTTTGCGGGGTATTGAGACTAGATTTAATAGAGAAGAACGAAACAATGATACAGGAACTGATGATAGTCTTTGGATCTTTAGTAAAAAATGTCGTCCTTTTGGAGCAGCACAATATGTTCAGTTATCAGAGGATGAGTTCACTGCGTTACAATGGTATGTTTACCAGAATTGTGAGGATATCGAACCATATCTTGAGTAAGTTTATATTGTGTGTACCTTAAGCTATTGAATATTTTTTTAGTATTTAATAAATTTCACATATGCATTAACATTTTTTTTATTGTAGGAAGCACAAGCAAGAGCTTCTCTCGAAGGGATGTGCAAATATAGATCAAGAACAAAAACAACAATTTCCTAAATGGTTCAAAGATCTAGTAAGATAACTAGACTTTCAGATATCTATATGTAGTTTTTGAATATTTCACTATCATTTAACTAATTTTCTATTCTCATTTTTTTCCTAGATGACTCAATTATATCACGCAGACCGATCAAAATCGAATGAGTCTCTTTATTCTCTTGCTTGTGCACCTTCTAGGTGTGTAAGAAAGTACACTGGGTGCATTGTGAATGGTGTGCGATTTCTCACTATAGAACGTGATATTCGTCGTAAGAGCCAAAATAATGGGATTGTAGTAGAAGGGAACCATGGTGAAGATAACATAGATTTTTATAGTATTATGACAGATATAATTCATCTAGACAATGTTAATGATATATATGTTACTATATTCAAATGTGAATGGTTTGATCTTGGGACTAAAAAAAAGAAATTGGGGATACAAAAAGAAGGAAATATAACAAGTATTAGAATAACAGGAAAATTGTACGAGAATGATCCTTTCATATTGGCTAATCAAGCCAGACAGGTCTTCTACATTAATGATCCCAAATTAGGAGTTGATTGGCGAGTAGTGCAAGCATTCCAACACAGACATATATATGATGTTGTTGAGATGCAAGATGAATCAATTGATCTTGATAAAGAACTGGGAGACGACAAAGTATATCAAGAGAACCATATTGACGATGAATTTGAAGTCAATCTTAGTGAAATACACTCACTACACAGAGAGGATGTAGAGGTTGAAGACATTGAGAGCTTGATCATTTCAAGTACACCCGGTGGACGTGAGGAAGTGAACTTAGATAATTCTGATGAGGATGAGTTAGATGACACGATAGTCGATTATTGCAGCAGCGAAGAGGATTCCCAGGAAAATAGTGTTTCCGACGAAGAGAGTGATGATGACAATTCAATAATTTGATGGTAAGATACTCATGTCTTTGTGTGTGGTCTCATTATATTTAATTATATAATTTATATACAATTGACAATAAAAAATAAATTTCAATGTCGATGTGTATTTTCTTTGTCCACACTTTTATTATACTTCTTGTTGTATGGCAGAAGCGTGTGTGGGATTAAAGGACAATGAAGCAAGCTGCATGCTAGGAGGAATCTCATGTAGAAGTTGTTACTCAGGTAATTGGATCTCAAACTAAGCTTGAAAACAAAAAAAACTAGAAGAAATTAGAAAGAAAGTTATAATTCTAACTCTCACTAATTAGTAGTTTAGTTGGATAAGAATGAACTCAACATATTTGCCAATTTTTTTATTAGATGTTGTAGCAATTATATTTCTTGTACCTGTAATTAAAGTGATGTCTTCGTTGTGGTAGCCTTATTTGCTGAGGAAACCTGCATAGGGGTATGTGGTTGATACCATAAATTAGTGCAAGATGCAATGCTTCTTATTTTATTGGTTTCTTAATTCATTGAGTTCCTTTATTAATAAGTTCTATCATTGCCTTCTAATTTCAGGTTGGTTACTACGAGAGTTTGAATACCTTTTCATGCTTTCCCCTTTAAAAATAGAGGATTTTTGGAATTCTGATGACAACCTCGGATCCTAAAGACCTCCAGTTTTCACGATAATTTCTTACTTTGTTTTAAGACCTTTAGTATTTGTTTCAGTTTTGATCAGACTTATAAGACATACTTTTCTATTTTCCTATTTCTTCTATTTGACTTGGATTTGATTTCTTTAAAAATGTATTGAACCAATTTATTTTAAAGATCTTGTTTTGTTTATATTCTGTTTTAATCCTTGAGACACTCCCTATATTTTTTTCTATCATAATATACCACCACTTGTTCCTAGTTTGTTTCTTACGCTATTGTTTATTTAAATTTAGATAAATTGTTTTCAATCAAAACTGTTAACACTATGCATGTTCTTGCAACAAGCTCATCATCTACTTGTATTGTGGATAAAGTGGAATAGCTCAAATGGCCAGAGCTCTACTAGTTATGACTAGGACATAACGAGTTTGAGTCACCCTATTACCGATAATAAAATAGATCTATCAGTATTTTGAAGTAAGAATATTTTCCACTAATTAGTTCAAAAAATTAATAATGAAAAACAATGTTGACGTCGAATATTTTCAATAATTATTATTGTTATAAAAAAAAATTGTATCTAACTATTTAAAATAATTAATTAAGACCAATAACAACAATATTTTTATGACAAAAAAAAAATCATTGCCATAAAAATTATATTTTTTACGATGTTGAGTATCGTGACAAATTATGAAATCATCACCAATAAAATTATTAATGATGAAAATAACATAATCATGAAAATAAATTTTTTACTTCGCCAAATATAGTCAACATTTATTTATTAAAATCATAACAATTATTAATGTGACGAAATATTGTGTCATTGTTTATTTTAAAATTTTAATGACGAAAAGAAGCATTGTCATGAAAAAATATATTTTACAACGTTGAATTTCGTCACCATTCATTTATTAAAATTGTCATCAATTATTATTGCGACGAAAGAATTCTGTCACTAATTGTTTTAAATAAATAATAACGAAAAATAAAATTGTCATGAAAATATATAATTTTATGACGGGAAATTTTGTCATTAATTATTATTAAAATCGTCACCTATCACTATTATGACGAAATAGGTTATGTCGTCATGAAATTCACGAATTAGTGACGAAATGAATTATCAATTGTGATAAAATTATATTTTGTCACAACTTATAGTGTTTTAATGACGAAAATAAAATTTGTCACCTATAAATAACAAATTGTGACGATTTTTATGACGTCGCAAAGAAATTCGTCATGAAATGTATGATTTCTTGTAGTGCCAAATGGTCGGTTCGGTCCAGTTTTTGGACCGAACCGAAATATCCGAAATTTTATTTGTATGGACCGGACCGAACCCAACCGAAGTAGGGATAGGATCGAACCGGACCGAACCGAATTTTTTCGGTTCGGTCCATTAGGGTCAATTCGGTCCAAAATACCATTTTATATAAAAAAATATGTATTTCAATATAATAAATATTATGCATTATAAATATCATTAAATCTAATTCAATACCAACAATTTAAAGAGATATTCATACAATACGAAATATAGTCGAATGTTAATATTTAAACGAATACAACATAATTTTGTTCAATAAAAATCTTCAACACTCAAATACACCATAGTCCAAAGTTTGAAGTTTAATTAAAATCACACAATATTAATTAAAATATAAAATCACTTCATTCTTGGCTTCAATCCTCCAATATCATGCAAATCTGCAATTAATATAATTTTTTTTATCAAATTACAAACAAAATGTTTAAACTATAAAGATTCGGTCCATTCGGTTTTTATTTTATACAAATATTTGGTCCATTCGGTTGGTATACAAATCACTTAATTCATTCAATCATGACTAGTAGTCCATATACAAATATATTATTTATTATTATATATATATATATATATATATATATTATTTAATTATAAAATTCGGTCCATTCGGTTTTAAAATTTTAGGACCGGACCGAACCGAACGGACTGAATTTTTTAAAATTTTGGACCGAAAACCGAACCGAATTTTTTTGGACCGAACCGAACGGACCGAATTTCCTCGGTTAGATTCGGTTTTTCGATTTTTTCGGTTTTCTGCTCACCCCTAATTACACTACCCCCACTGGGTGTTACCTAAATTTTATACTCTCACTCTCCCACGTACTTCACACTTATTTTGACCCACTTTCTTAAAAAAAATTAGTTTTTTAAAGATTTTATTTAAATATAAAATGATATTATGAGTATTATAATTGAACATTAATTTCACTTTAGGAGTGCAGAATTAATTATTGGGAGACGGACGGAAAAAAAGTGTAAAATTATTGTGGAACGACGAGAATATAACTTAATTCAAAGGCAAAGTATTATACGAAAATGATTCGCGATAAACTTATAATGAAACTATTTTAAAGTATTGAATATTTAACCAAGAGTATCATTAATTTGGGTCAGTGATATTATATATATTGTAATTATTGTAAATTTTATTGAACCCAGAGTAATGATACTCCTAATTAAATTATCGATACTTCTGATCAAATATTCGATACTTTAAAACAGTTTCATAATAAGCAGCTTATCATAAATCATTTTCATATAAAATTTACTCTAATTCAAAATATGAGTCCAAACCCGAAACCCATGTAACCGTCACGTTCGGTTTGAGCCTGGCCTTGTCATCCCCAAATTTGTCATTTTGCAAACCAAGCATTAACTATTGATATTTGTATTTGGAGTTCCACACTTACACTTATAATTATATACATTAATGACATATTTGTTTTGGGATTTACCCGAGTTGGATTAATACTTTTTGGTTTCCATTTCATTCTAGTTGTAACATTTAATTTTCACATTTCAGTCTTCATTGACATCTATATATAAAACCTATTATTACTTATTCCACTACAATTCACTTTATACAATCTAAAAATATTATGCATCTCACTTAATCATTACCCACATATCACTTTTCTACTACTCATAATTCTTTTCCTACTTTTCTCTTACACATTTTACTTTACTTTTACACATGATTTGACCTAAAGTAAAATTGCATCCTACCAAAATCTCAAAATAAATACATACTTTTACTATTCATGAAAGAATATAAAGTCATGACTTCACCACGCATCTAAATCCTGAAATAAACATGGCCTAAGCATAACAATTGATTCTTTATATATATAAAGCGAAGGTTACTTGCACTATCCTCTTTGTTAAATATAGTACCCAGATGAATAAACTATCATTTGTTTCGAAAATTTGCAATATTTTTGGAAAAAAATTCCGATTTTTTTTCTCAATTTCAGTATGTTCAAAAAATTGAAAAAAATTCAAAAAAAAATTCTGAACAACAAATAGTGTATTTAACAAAAGGTTAGTGCAAATAACCTGTGCCAAAAAAAGGGAAGAAGGGACCCTATTGATATTGAAATTTGTTTGGATGATAAATAGGCCCAGGTTATATGCACCCACATCTGTGGGCAGTACGCCCACCTGTACACCCACTTGTTCGGAAATATATTCTGTAAAAATATCACATTTTCGGTCGAAATTACCGAAATTATTTCTATTTTTCAAAAAATATTTCCGAAACTCTGTCTGAATTTCAAAAATAATTTTCGAAATTTTATCTTAATTTCAAAAGATATTTCCGTACAGAAGGGTCGACCAATTGTTAACAAAACTTTCAAAAATCTTTTCCGAAAATTTGAATTTTTTCGGTAGTTTTGACCGAATTTCATTATATTTAAAAAAAAAAAATCCATAAAGCATTGTTGGTCCATTAAAATTTAAGATTGAACAATTGAATATCATATGTACATATTCCAATAACAAAATAACACATTATACTTAAAATAACACATTAAAAAAAATTATCATCGACAAACTCTTCATTAAAAAAATCATTCATTATATCATCCACATCTTCTAAATAGTCATCTCCATCGTCCTCCAAATTCTAAAACAAAACAAAAAAGTGATGTTAGCAAAACTTCAAAAAGAAGAATACAATTATATGAAATCATTAGTAAAGAAAAAGAGAAAAAAAAATTGTTAACAATTGACCAACCCTTCTGTACGGAAATGTTTTTTGAAATTAAGATAAAATTTCGGAAATTATTTTTTAAATTCAGACAGAGTTTCAAAAATATTTTTTGGAAAATAGAAATAATTTCGGTAATTTAGGCCGAAAATATGATATGTTTCCGAACAAGTGGGTGTACTTCTCAGGTGGGCGTACTGCCAACAGATGTGAGTGCATATAACCTGGGCCTGATAAATATGAGTTGTAGGCCCAACATTGGAATTTAATTGTTCTACACACAGTATAATTAGTACACCCATCATAATGTACCAAATTTACCCTCCTTAAAACACCTATTTTTCTCCCACTCCCAGTTTCTCTCTTCACGTACAGTGCACACCCACCTCTTTCTTTCTTTCTCTCTCCTCCCCATTCCCCCTTTCTATTTCCCTTTCTCCCCGTACCCACCCCCCAATACTTCCCCCCTCTCTCTCCCCATCTGCAAATCCCTCCTCCTCCATCCTAACTTCTTCCTTTTTATTTTATTTTTCCACCGTGGCCTTCCCCCTCCTTGCACGACCGCCACACGCTCACAGCAGAATTGCGTCATTCCACCGTCGACAGTCCTTCCTAGCCTCGTCGCGCCACCGTTGTCCACCACCAACTGCACCGGTCTTATCTGGAGCCGCCCACGCAGCTTGCACCGCCGTCAAATAGGTTTTTCTTTTTCAAAGTAGATCCGCTCCCAAAATCTTCTATTTTTTCTGAACAAGAATGGCAGAGATCGGAAGATTTTTTTGAGCCGAAATTGAATTAGTTTTTTCTTTATGAATTTTGGAATTATTCAAAAAAGAATACCGAACTATTTGGCAGATTTCATATTTTTTCACGATTTTTTGGATTTTTCTCGAGAAATTCTGCCAATATTTTGAAATTTCTGGGTTATCCGAATTATGTGATTTTTTTCGGAATTATTTTTTCGAAATGTCAAGTTTTATTTCAGAATTCATATTTTTCCATAAATTAGTTTTTTGAATTTTTATGTGTTGACTTAGCGGCGGATCAACCGCGATTCATAACTCGGCGGTGGCAGCAGGAGCTGGTGGGTGCATAAATTATGCCTCGAGGAAATTTTGTTTTGTTTTAATTGATAAAGGGTAACATTGTACTTTACTAAGCTATTAAAATCAGAAAAAGAAATTGGTTGGTGCCCTGCTTAGAGATGTGGGCGCACGTAACCTGCGCCAGAGTAGAAACCTATGGAACTAAAATGCCCAGTCCAGCCCATTATGATTCAATTTCTTGGCCCATCGAGATTATAATGGCCATCTCCAAAACCCATTATTATACCACCCACTTTAACTCTCTTCTTCATTTCTCCTTTCGTCTCAGAGTAGCGCAAGATTTACGAGGTTTTTCCCTGGTTCGCAACAATGACAAAATTCCGGAAGCTTAATCGGCCAACTGGCCACAGGATGTCCATGCTCAGGTAATAACGCATTTATTGAATTTGGGAATTTTCAATTCTGTATATAATTCCTCTGTTTTTTTTTTTTTTATCGCTCTTTTTGTATTTTCTTCACAGGATTTTCAGTTTATTTTTTTATTATGTGTGTTTAGGACGATGGTGTCTCAGTTAGTGAAGCATGAGCGGATCGAGACCACGGTTGCCAAGGTTCATTTTCTTAATTTTGTTGTTGTTGAGGTTTTAGGGGTTTAGGGTTTTAGGTTACTGCTAAAGCTTTTTATTGGCTTTTGGGGGCAAGTCCAATATAGCTGCGTAGATGAATTATTAATAAGTATTTCTGTATAGGGAGCATCAATTTTGCAAGATATGGGATGTATTCTTCAATTTTGCAAGATATGGGATGTATTCTTCAATTTTGCTTGTAGGTATATGTGTCAATGGATCCAAATGACTAAAATAGAAAATAGAAGTTTTGTCTACTTTGTATATCCTCATTGACTGGTAGAGTGATAGTATTTTACAACATATGCATAAGGAAGTTTGATCAATATTATTTTTCTTGCTTCACCCTCAATATTTATATTGAAGGAAGTTATTCTTTTGTTTATTTCTTTGTTATCGTAATGTCTTAAACAGCCTGATAAGAATCTCTGGGTTGAATATTAGGTTTGATTATGGGTTATAATCATTTATGGCTTACATATTTATATCAATTCCGCTCATATTAACTTTTGTAGGCAAAAGAAGTCCGTCGGCTTGCTGATAACATGGTACAGCTTGGAAAAGAGGTGTGTATAAGTTATATTTGATCTGAATTCTTTTTGTAATTTATGTATGTTGATATGGTTTAAGCCTTTGATAATCTGTTTTCTAAGATGTATCACTCAATTTATTCAACTGTCCTAAAGATATTTGATTGGAAACTTCAGTACCAGATTCTGTAGCTTCTAGATTGGCATAAACCATTATGCTCTTGTTCTTCGTAAACTCTTTGCAAAATCTGCTTAGTTCCCAGTTTGTAATTCGTTCAAAATACTACAGGGTACTCTATGTGCAGCAAGGCGTGCTGGTGCCTTCGTTCGTGGGGATGATGTCATTCACAAGTTATTCACAGAATTGGCCTATCGATACAAGTGAATCTCAATCCTGTTAACTTTTTCCACTGTTTGTTGAGAGTGATAGCGATAAAATGCTGCACGATTTATTTTAATACAGAGATAGAGCTGGTGGATACACGAGATTGCTGCGAACTCGAATTCGAGTTGGTGATGCTGCACCAATGGCTTACATTGAGTATGTCTTTTTTTTCTTTAAATCATTATCTTGTATGTTCTCACTGGCTTCCTACCTTGTATGCCACTGTTTTTTCTCCAATAAGGACCATGTTATTGCTCTTCTTCCGTGCATCATCTACTTTTTCTTTTATACAAACAGGTTCGTAGATAGGGAAAACGAACTCAGGCAATCTAAACCAGCTACCCAACCTCCACCTCAGAGGCCACCTATGGATCCATGGATGAGATCTCGACTCACTCGACAATTTGCACCACCTAAAGAGGAGAGAGCCGAATCGGATATTTGAGCATATTGATTTTTGAAATGTAGTTTTGGGTTAACTTGATAGTTGTCTCACCATGTGGTGCTAATGGCCTTGAAAATCTTCGGTGAAAACCTTTGATGAGTTGGGATTATTTTTTTCTGGACAGAGCTTTTGAGCAACTTACTGTTTCTTCTTTCTTTCCCTTTCAAAGGCAGAGTTTGGTTGATCTTAAAGGATAAGTTACCTTGAATAAGGTTGAGTTGCATGGTGCAATTGGTGTAGAAAAGACAACCTATTTTCTTGTAATGGTAGTGTGTTGGGTTGTTGAGATGCCAAAGCCAACAGACAGTTAGGCAAGTGTTAAATGAGGGTCGAGACTCTGGAAATGTTTACACTTTGCTATGATATTTTGTTGTGATATATGTGGATCGATCATTTGCACCATTTATTACTATTTCTACTCTATTAACTGATGTTCACCTCTGCATTTAAAGTTAGAACTTCAGTTTTTTCTCCTCTGCACTTTCAACTTGCAACTTTTTCCCCCAATTTGGGGGAGAAGTTGATAAAAATTGGGCCAAATGTAAACCGAAATATAAAGTGATTGATGTAATGGTGTAGAAGTATCAAATATGGGTTTTATAAGGTGATTGATGTAAGAGTGCGACTATACCCTTCCATATTTATTTGATACACCCACCTACTTAATTTATCCACTTAAATTTACATAATTATTAAATACACCTCTCACAATATACTTAAATTATCCCTCTCTCTAATATTATTCAAAATATTCATACACCCACAAACCCTCCTATTCTACACGACTTCATCTTCACGCAGTGCCGCGACACCCCAGAACTCAATGCGGCCATTGCCACGCAGCACTGCGATGCTCCACACGCCGCGCCGTGCTGCGCCGCGAGTCAGCACCGCAAAACCCCACGACTCAGTGCCGCCAGCGCACATTTCGAAAAACAGCTCACATTTTGGCAAATACATTTCGAAAAATGGCTAATATTTCGACAAAAATATATTTTCGAATACCTAATCAATTTTTGAAAACTTCTTGTCGAAATACTAACTATTTTTCAATGAACCAGGTTCGAAAATTGGTATCTGTGATTTAAAAAAAAAAAAGCGCGAAAATAACAATTTTGGTACACAATATACGAAATTTGTAGGCTAAAAATACGAAAATCTTGGTACAAAATACTCATTCCATAAACAAAAAACAACATTCAAAGAAAAACAAAGTTACACTTCATCAAGCAAAATATTTAAACAAATACACTTACACACATAGCGTAAGACTCCTGAGTGTACACCATTTTTGTAACAAAACGACGAACTAATATTGCATCATCGTTGTAAAGATGATAAAATGGTGGACAATATGTATTTTCTCTTCTCTTTTCTTCCCGTTTTGATGTCCTTCTTTATGTTTGTGTTTCTTGTGACTTTTGGTATTCTAATGGGTGTATCAAGTATTCAGTTTTTTTATTTTTTATTATAGGGCACAAAAGTCATTAAAAAAATATATTATAATAAGTCAAAAATAGGGTAGGGGTATCAAATAAATATGAAGGGGTATATAGTAGAACCCTTGATGTAATAGCGTAGATGTATCAAATATCTATATCTATATATCTATATAATAACAAAATTTTATGCCAAAAATAGAAACTTATTTTTTGTTAATAATTTTTATTTCCAAATTTGGTAGGGAAAAAACTGAAAAGTTACTTTATTATTTGATTAAATAATAATTTATTGTCATTAGTTTGTGAATTAAAACTGAAAAGACTTTTGGTGTTCATTTTCTATGTAAATACAGTATAACAACCTATTTTCCGTTTAACTCATTATCACAATTTTTGAAGAGAGTTGAACGAATTTGAAGAATAGTTGATATTTCAATTTATGTTTCTTCCTTCTTCAAACTAATTCCCTTTTTTTTTTCAAGGTACATGTATATATTCAATAATCTATAGTCTTTTGGTAGACAAATTGAGACAAATTCTTCCAGAAACTCTAAGATGAAAGATTTATTTGGTGCTTTTTAACAATCTACATATGAAAACACAACTCAGTAATGGATTAATAGAAATGTGGTTTCAATGTATCAACGATATATTTATTTTTATACTACAAATTTTCAGTTGATAAATGTGTAAATAGTTAGCAATTTGTTTTATGCTTATTGTTAAAAATGAATTTTCGGATATAGTTTTGAAATAGCAAGTGTACTCAACTAGAGTTATTAAATCATCATACAAATAATAATTTTCATATATATAAAATCATATTTTCTCTAAATTTTTAAAAAGTCACGCTATCCAATATGTATATTATTGGTGAGCAGACAATGTTGTTATAATCCAATTATGTATTATGCTCAATTATTAATCTTTTAAAATTTTACAAACAAAGTTTAACATTATCTCGAATTTGTATTTATTTCCAGATTCATGAAGAATATTCCTTTCTATTTGTGTACTGATTTATGCACAACCTTGAAGGCATTATGAAAGTTCAAAATAGAGGAGAATCATATTTAGTCAAGTGAAATTTAAAATTAATCTTTGCTGGACCTATTTATTACAAACAACTTGAGATTCCGAGAATATGGAGGATCGTTTCTTTAAAAGATTTAAAAATATAATGTTCCTTTAAATCTTTTAACAGATTTGTGAGTATATATATATATATTTTTTGAAAGAGAGTAAAACTTAATCTAAATTAGGTCTAAGCAATGAATCACATTACCATAATTCTAAAATGCAAATATTATCTTTCGTAAAAGATCATGCGGTAGTCATTGTAATGCATCGTCAGTGCAGCTTCGTGTCATATTTGCAGAACTTGAATTGCAAGACTTAGTTTCGTTGTTTCAGAAGTCACATTTGAAGATATGTCTATTATTTATCTTTTATGAACCGAAATCAAGAAAATGAGAAGAAATTCTTATTGTTTGCACCGTTGTTTAGGAATTAGTAGAGGTAGGTTTTTGTGTGTGTGTATTGTGTGTGGGGCCGGATACATTACTTTAATTATGTTTTTTATTTTAGAACTTTTAGTTATCGACTGTAGTACCCAAGTGCATAAATACATTTGGATTTTAAGTTCAATTTTAAATTAATTTTAACTTTCAAAATTCAATTTACTTAATGGGTTTTAAAAAATCAAAATTAATATGAAATCAGATTCAAAATCCAAGTGCATATTATGCATTTCATATAAAATTTGTGTGTTAGATATTTATGTAATATTAATCTGGATGACATAGCTTTTGCTCTTGAACAGGGCTATTTAAACGCATGGCTAAAGGGATAGGTCAAATCTTAAAGTTCATATGCGCTAAACATTGGTTAGGTTTGGGTATTTGTTAATGTTTTTTTTTTGTTTTTTTTTTTTTTTTTAGATTAACCTACGTGGGCTGATTTTTGTTGTTGAAGAGGATATGATTTTGATAATAAAATTATATGTCTTTTTCATTTATAAAATTTATATAAAAATAACTTGAAATCAGATATTTTTTCAACAAAGTAGAACATTTTTTGAATTCAGATATTAGAAAATCATGTTTTATTTCTTATATCATACTCTTGTATGGACAAAAGAAATTGTATAGACAATATATTATATTCCCTCCATTTCAAAATAATTGTCGTTTTAAAGGATACATTTTATTTCAAAATAAGTGTCGTTTTAGCTATTTTTCACATTTTTCCTGATTTACCCTGAATTCATACTCAAAATATAAGAAATAATTTAGGGTTTATATTAAAATATAACAGATCTGTTAGAGATTATGAAAAATATAGTAGATCTTTTAGAGATTTGGTGAGGGTTATAAGTAAAAAATAATAATTTTTAATTTGATACGAAATTTCTAAAACTACATTTATTTTGAAACGGAGAAAGTAATACATGAAACAAAATTACATAGATCTCAGTATATTTAAATTTTAAAGAAGATGTGAGTGAAATACTAAAGGGGAAAGTGTGAGACCGACTACACATCACTCCCGTCTAAAATTAATATTAGAACATTACAAATTTTATATTAATGCTGCAGTGCGCACACACATAAATGTATGCATATATAAAAGGTAACTAATTATAATAAATAATTTGCTTTATTTATAATAAGTATCATATAATGACAAAAAAATATCATAAACCGTGCATCGCACGGGTGAAAACACTAGTGGATTTTAATAAGGATATGTCATATTTTGTAGAGCAAGGAAATGCATATGTTATTTGATAAATGCGAGGGTGTGGGATAGATCAATATCATAGTCTTGTATGTATTGGGTGTACGTACAATTTGAATGTATTTTTTAAAAATTATCTCTATTATTATTGAAAAGTTACTTATGCTATGAAACTTGCTAGTTGTGTCTATAACTATGTAGAATTCTCTATAATAGTAAAGGTAGTGTATTCCAGAACAATGTTAAAGTAGGATAGGTAAAGAATTGTTGAGGATTCTTGATAATTTTTTCTAACTTTTCGATAAAAAAAATCCAGAGTGAGTTTGTATAAATAAGAAAGTGGATGTTTGTAAGAAATTCAAAAATGTTAAATAAACATTAATATCTTGTAAGCTTCAAACAATATTATAATTTTTATTACTTCTTAACTAATATGAAATATACATAAAGATATACTGATCCTTTTAGAGTTTGTTGCGATGGCTATTTATATGCAATTTAATATAATTTTTAACACTTAATTTAAAATGTTAAGGATATGCCTAGAATTTCTCCTAGCATAATTTTATTGGAAATTAATATATACATCATTGTAAAAAAATTAATTTAAGTAAAATTCCTAATTTGGGCACGATTTGTCCCTTAATTATTGTTTAGTACTCCCTCCGTCCCATAATTATTTGCACACTATTTTTTTTTTTTTGTGTTTTAGCGAGCGAGTTGTTTATTAGTATTTGAAATGATAAAGTAATTTTTAAGGTAGGGTATGATAGATGGGCTTTTCTATGGTCAGTAAGGCTTTCGCCCTTCCTGATGTCAGTAAACCCTTTGATTACCATTAGATCGAAGATCCAACGTATAATATCTTTTTTAATGGATTGCACTTTGCATTATAGCATTTTCACTCTGCATATTGCAATCGCATTGGATCGCCCTATTAATAAATTAAACTAATAAATATAAAATTACAAAAATACCATTTTTACTTTAAAATAATTTATAATATTAATTAATTAACATTTAATATTTCAATAAAACTCTTTTATATATTATTTAATTAAAATTACAAATAACATAATGAAAAACATTTCAAATCTAATTTTCAACGATTTCTAATCCCAAATTTACAATCTCCACACGGCCTCCTCCGCCGCTGGCCGCTTGCTCGTTCGCCGTCCACCGTCCGTTGTGTGCGCTCGGCACCGTCTGCCGTCCATGAATAGAAACTAACATTTTTGCAGCCCGCCAGTGTTATCTCGACCTCACTTCAGCATCGTTTGCTGGCAAGTGTATTTTTCTTTGCTATTTTCCTGGTTTTGTTGCCCTTCTGCCTAATTGATTAGTTTTTTTTTTTGTGTTATTCCATGGCTATCTAATGGTTTAGGCATAAGGGTTTCCCCCTTTGTTTCTCTCTCTCTCTCTATTTTGTCTATATGCCTGTGAAAAATTCTCCAAATAAAAGGGGTTTAGGGGATATGAAACTCAAGAGACCTTTGTTTTCTTTAATTTCGCTTCTGTCTTGCGATAATCCAGGATATTCTTACTTGTTAGAGGAACAAAATTGGTATTGAAGAATTACGATTGGAAATGGGAAATGTGTAGTCTTATTTTCTGGGTATAATACATGGGCAACTTTCTTAGCCTTCTTAGCCTGTAATATGAAACGTTGTTCAAAGCTATTATAAGGATCATTCATAGGAGTTGATTGGATTTATAAATGCAAAATGAAAAAAAAATACTGAAAAGATTAGATGTAGAAAACCTAATGCTATAAGAGAACATTATAATCTTAAGATGTTGGTTAACAAAAAAAAAAAATACTTATTTTTTTGTAGAATTCTGATTCTGAATTCATAATGATCATTTAACTATAAACCAAAATGGAGAATAAAACTGTAGTAATATACCATACACTAAATGTCCTACTAAACTAAGAAGGTACTGTTTTTGAATAAGAATTCACATAAACCAACTTTTTTTGGGTCTCCACCATCTTTAAACATAAGGTAGGCTTCTCTCATGACAGGTCGGGAATCTATACCAACCTGCATCCCAAAATTTTAGTAATAGAAGGGTTAAAGACATCTTTTCATATTGAAGCATCAGGCCAAAGTCCTTACTAGAAGTTGGCATGATAGTTTCTTAATACTAGTTTAATTATATAGATTTTTTGGGCGTGGGAAAATGGTATCAGAAAGATATGCAGAATCCCTTGAATGAGGGAAACGACATTTGTAATTTGGAGTTGCAAATTTGGGAGTATGGCGCCTCCATTCATGCTTTCGAAAGACAACATGGAGTTGCAATTTGCAACTAACCATTTAGGTATGCTTTAACATGGACAGTCTCAAATTGCAAAATCAGTTTTTACCTATGCTCTTTCGATTCTGTTGGTTCCATGATGCTTTAAATTCTTTGAGATTGATTATTTTCCTTATTCTCTGTTGTATGTTACACGAAAAGTAAAAGAACCAAACTCGTATACCCCCTTTATCTTTTTATTCTGTTTGTGCTGCTGAATTAAAGAATCATAGTTTTCTGAACCAAGGTTTTCCATTCAATGTATAATTTTATTTTCTTGGATCATTTGTAAAGTTATTCAATCATGTGGCAGGTTTTTTTTATTTTTATCAGCTGCTCTAATTTATTTCCTTATAATGTGTGTTTGTACTATGTAGTTCGCTGATAAAAATTACATAGAAGCTGAAATTAATGAAGTTCGAGAAGGGTTTTGTCCATCTATTTGGTCGTGAATAGAAAATGAAAGTTGGGTGTCAAGGTATTCGTTCTTGATAGATTTTTCTTGCTGATTGAGTGCTCTATTTTCTTATATTGTGTACCTCGTTCTGTCTAGGTTTCTGAAAAAATGCGAAGAGGATTGCAGAGGTAGGCGATGTGGTTTGATTAGGCTCGTGAAGTTATAACATTATATTCAGTTTTTTACAAACATGCAATGAAGAAGACCTGATGCATTATATTTTATTTTTATGGGGATCTGGAATTACCATGCAAATGAGTTAGTCTATGAAAATTCAATATCCACAGGCGAGATTGTTAAGAAGGTTGAGTCTCCCATCGACAAAGTTGAAGCTTTTTCGAATATCTTGCAGAATTGCTACAAGGATAAGAAAACCTTGACTGTATATATTGGGGATTTAGTGGGTGACTTGTTTTGCTTGCTTGATGCAGATATTGGTATTGTCATTGGTTTGAGCCCAAGTCTGGCAAGATTGGGAAGTCATTTTGGTGTTTCATTTACCCCTCTACGTACATCCAGGTTTGGTCCAGAAATGGAAACAATTTACTGTGGAAAATTTATCTGGTTGGAAGTGTAAATTTGGGGTTTTGTATACAGCATCTAGCTAGGCAGAGATTCATTCTTTTATTTTGGGATGGTAGAAGCTGTTACTCTATTATGCCTCTACGCTTATCACATTCTTGATAGTTTGAAAACCATTTGAAGAGATGTTAATATATGATACCTATACAAGCTTGGTGGTTGTTTTTGTTGTGGGCCGCAGTTCAGCTTTGTCGTCTTGAATTCCTAATTAGGTCTTCTTCTACCGTTTGTTTTTCTTCTGAGGGGGGCCGTTTCGAACTGTAAATGCAATTCTTTTCGTCGTGAATTTTTGCTATTGCAATATTGTAACTGTAGACATATGGTTCACCCTCTTTGACTTTTGCTATATTGGAGTTTTTATATTGGGAATATTATGTTGATTCTTTGAAGAGGTAGTTTTAAATGAAGAGAAATTTCCTCAAAATTTTCTTAATTTTGTAGCTCTATTTATAACTACAAGAAAAATGTACTTTTATGACATTTACAAGTGTCAATAAATGGAACTTATCACTACATTTTATTTATTATGACAATTTTGTGAAGTGTCGTCTAATCTAATGTAACATTAGGTAATGGTCTATTATGACATTCTTAATTGTCGTGATAATACATGTTTTACTACACTTAATAAACTAGAAATTTTAAATTAATCATTTATACTACGATATATAGTATCGTGATAGCTGTTTTATATTCTCAATTTAATTATTTTCACGATACAATAATTTCATAATTAATAATAAAATATAATAAAATATTATACATATATATATATTTTCTAATTGGATCAACGAAAAAATAGAAACTAAATTGGATCAAATAAAAATAAATTTAATAAATGAACGTGTACATTTACATATGTCTAGCAACTAAAAATAGGAGAAGTATTACATTTTGAACTTTAAATAAGCCCATCACATTCACATATTTCCACAAGATAATTTTATGGTAAAATAAAAAAACTATGCTCCTGTATTTTCTGCGTGCAAGTTCTCTTTCCTAAGGTCAAGCCCTCACACAGAAGTTAGTCCTCCACAAATGTCGAAAGCCATTCCAACTGCACAATATCCTTGAATTGTCAAAGTAAAAAACAGCTGAGGAATTAGATTAAATTTAGGAACTTTTTAGTGAACATGAATAATGGTGAGGTGTATTATCATGGGGTTATGCTCGAGGGTCATGTGATCATCCCGTACTAAACTATCTAAACTATTTTATATTTCTATTTATGCAACTCGAATACATCATAAAATATTCTGGAGATTCGTATGATACACTCTATGAATACATAATCATACAACAATCTTTATTCTAAAAACAACCCTAGTACCCTAAAACAATCTAATGAAACGATATGCGACTTAAATATTTTCAAAGTTCTTGCAACACCATATACGTAATAATCAAGACTACAAACAAAATGGCATACATCAAGGATGCCATGTGATCAAACCATCATCGATTTAGCATACATATAAACCAAATTGTTCATAAATCATAATACAAATAGCAGTTAAGCAGATGTGTCGTCTCACCTATATAGAGAGCTCAACAGAAAGGTAGGATGCAATGTCAATATGGCTGCTGGAGAAAAGGAGGGTCACAACAATCAAATTTATCGCTAAAATTTGGCCCCATCACCTCTACATTATGCTCACAAAATGTTTCTAAAAGAAAAACCAGAAGAACACATAAAAAACAGAGTTTGAAAAGCACAAACAGAACCTCCACCACATTAATTAACCACAAAAAAACAAGATTGTAATGAAGCAGAGTAGTTGGTAGCGTGCATATGAGTATTCAAGTATGGGTTGTCGCCCACCATTAACAATGTATGCAACTTATACAGGGTTGGGGTCAAGCGGCGGACATTAGTATAAAATGCTTGTCATCTTAGTTGAAGCATTTTTGGATTTTTGGATTTTTGTTAACAAACTAAAACCTTATTTTACTTACTGCAATTGTGAAATTTTCATCAATTTGTACATAGTATAGCAAGAAAAGTGGGAAAATTATATTACAAAATTATTTTATTTAAAGCAGATATTGACAATTGCTCTTTTGAAAGGTTCCAGCGACACAAGAATTTATTCATCCTCAAACACAAACGTTCAATTGAAGAAATTAAATGCTCAAACTCATAATATGAGAAAAAAACATGAAATCTATGTCAATTTCAGAACCCAAAATTCAGAAAATATTGTGCACTATTGTTTAATTGTTCATGCAAGAGAATTATAGAGAGGCAAACATGTGCTTAACAACAATGAGAGAGAGCCTTAAATGCCAAGATGTGAATCATTTTATTGGAACTAATAAGTTACATGATTCCATATGTGAAAAGTTTGTCATTCCCCTAAAATTCTAAAAGAAACAGAATCTTAATCTACAGAGCTTAAATATAATTATACAATGGAAGCATTAGAAAGATAATTCACCAAGATTTTTATTTGAAATTTTGAAATCAATTTAAAGCAATCATGTACAATACCTAGTTTCTATCATCAATACTGAAATTCTGAAATCAATTCAAAGTAATTAGAAGACCTAAATTTTCTATTAGCAATTCGATATTCTAAAATCAATCCAAAGTCATCGAATACAATACCTAATGTTCGTATCAGTGTTGAACCATTTCCTGTTGAGTCCCGACTGGTGGAGTTCGAATTCATCATCAATCGACTTGAAACTATGAAGATGTAGGAGGGTTGTGGTAACGATTGCACTGTCACCACGCGTAGGCCTTATTTTCGTTCTTCGCCGGATCTATTTTTGCCAAACTCAGAGATAAAAATGGTGTTTGTTTCGCACAAATGTAAAAGGCGGTTACTACTTTCTAATTTAATTTAATTTAATTTATTTCTCTTTTAATTGATGTAAAGTGGTGGTGATGGTGGATGCATTGTGATGAGAGAAAGTGGGGGGTTATTATATTTATAACTCATTTTTTATATTAAATTAATATAAATGTATATTATTTAAAAATTGAGCGCTTTTTCAGGACTATAGTTATTAGGACAGTAGTTCTTTTGTATTAATATGAGGATCGTTAATACACATACAAAATAATGTATTAATAGATATTGGATTAGTGTAGTTATACATGCTTGAGAATTTAGTGTATCAACAGAATAGCTAATATGACAATTAAAAATTAGTGTATTAAAATTAGTGTACAAATATACACTTTTTCTTGTAAACTGTGGATATTCTTTCTTCTTGTGATTGTATTGAAATGTTATTGAATAGTTATGTCTAAACTGCTTGGCATTTCAATATTACTGTGTAATTTTCATATTAACTAATGTTTATTGAATTGTTGGGGTTGTAATTTATACAGGGATATAAATAGGTAATTTTCATTTAGTCTTATTTCTTTGAATTATTCGAGATTAATCGTATTTTGATTTGTTTTTTATAAATAAAATTTATTATAATCCTTATTGACTCAAGCGGAATTTTTTAATTTTAAAATTGCTTTAACTTGCAGTGGCGTCATGTTGCATTATTATATATTTATAAAGTTCATAAACGCTTCCCGCTTCCCATTTCTATGAGCAATCAAGGTTAGCAATGTCATGTTGCATTATTACATATTTATGTAGTACATAAAACTTCCTGGCTTCACATTTCTATGAACAATCAAAGGTAGGGGTGAATGTACTAGTTATTGTGGAAAATTATTATGTTTTTTAGAGATGTGTTCCATAAAGTGAATACTTGGATCTTGTGAGAAATTGGAAATTATGTTTCTGAACTGTCGTGGAAAAATAAGAACACAAACATTTAATTTCTACATGTTGGATCTTGTCTTGACGAACAAGGTTGTAAGTAACGGTAATTGCAACTTTCAAAAATTCTAAAGAGGCATTGAAGAACTTTATAAAAAGGCACTTGAGATATTTATAGACTCTATTCCAGGACAAAAGGAAATAAAGCTCGCTCGTAATAACATTACAATATCTTGAATACAAATATACTTTTATGAAAGAATTTAAATTCGAACCAATAATTAACAAAGAGAACATCAAAATATATACTCTACAACTTGGGTATCATACTCCATGCCAAGTATATGCAGTGCTCACTGTATCGACGACAGCATCTCTGAATTCTCTACATTAGTACACCAAGCTAGGAAGAAAAATTAAACTTTAATCTCGTTGATATATACCTTAATCGTCATAGTCTTTCAAGGAATTGTACATCAGGCAGCCCTCAATACCTGTACCAACATTCATCCTTGCTCTTTGGCCATCTAATGGGTGATTTGTAACCATCAGGTGGGGGAACTAAGCATGCTTTGTAATATTGATACAAGTAGTCAGAATAAGAAGCTTAATCGAGTTCAGAGAGAGCTGATTACAGTTCTACTTAGGACCATGAATATAGGAAAACTAATTAAGAAACTTGCCTTGTTCTTGTCGCGCCAACCTAGGCCAAACGAGAGTAGTCTTGTCCTCTTTGGAGATTCTGGACGTCCGGGCTTATAATGTTCATTAACATGCTTCTCCATCTCATCGATTTTTCCTGCTTATATACAAAAACCAGTCTTCACGAAAGCAGTTTAGTATATTCAGGTGATTATAATGTTCATTAAATCTTCATCCACCAGATTTGGTTGAACAAAGATTCATGGAAACTGATCACTGTTGCAGAATAAAAAAAATATGGATTGAGTTTAGGTGTTTAGGTTTCGAAACAACGGGATATCATATAGCCACCTACGGCTATGTCATGTATCATTTTGGCTATTTTTTGTTCGGATGAGGTTATTCACTCTCATTTTCTTATATGCACTCATGTTTAGTCAAATTTGATTGAAAATACTAAAAAGTGTACAAGAATACCCCTTCAATTACTTTATATCCTGAAAAATGTCATGGTACTCAATAAAAATTACTTCTTTTATTTTAAACCCGGTTTTCTTTTAATTTTCTAGTGAAATATTCAACTTAGAAAAAGATGAAATAAAAGAACATTGACATTCCAAAGATACAACTAGATGACACCTGAAACCCTGATGAAAAATTGAAAAGTGTACATAGTTGTTCTATAATTTTGTTGATCCTGAGGCATGATAACATTTAAAAAAGGTTGAGTTAACTAAACTCTCTCGCATGCTTATTGTAACTTATTTCACAATTTCAATTTGAAAATCTGCACTTTGATGATTACTACATAATGATATATTAGACTAAATGCATTATATATATTGGACAGCCTAAAAGAAAAAATTCAAGGATAGCACATTTAACAAATATCCATTATCCCACTTCAAAACAATTAGCAGGCAAAGCGAGCTAAACTGCAAATGAGGACTCCCCTATGATTTTACTGATGCAAGAGAATGCTGAAAAGAAAATAAAATTAAAAATATTTGAGGCTCTAATATTGAACAACCCTTTGTTTGTTCTGGAATTTTTCTGTCAGTTTCCAGTTTTTGTTGGTTCCGAAATTGAGAGAGAGTATCAAGGGTATTTTGTAAACGGAAGAATCAACATCCCCAGAGAATTAATAGAATTAAACCAATGCAAATACAAATTTAACCCACGATAATTAAATCTATTCCATTACCGCTAATAATAGAATCAATTGTCCATCATAATTGAAAATAATATTCACAGGAAGAAATTGAAAACCCCTAATAAAAATTGAAACAATCAACCTACAAGAGAGGGCGGCGGCAGAGGAAGCGGTGAAACCTTGGAAATCAGAACATGAGAGGGTGGTGATGCAGCGCGAGAAGGCGGTGGTCACAGGAGGGGAGCAGCGGCGCGAGGTCAAGAAGAAATCGACTGGGGGTGATGGCTCTTTGACGTGCTTCAGGCGGAGGATGTGGTTGAAACACATGTTTAATAGGAAGAAAAAGGACTGATAAAAAAATGAAAGAGAAGATGCACGATCAAGGAAGAAGAAGAGAAAAAGAAGTAGATGAAGTGAGAGGGTCAAAAAGAAGTTTTAAAATTGTGTTTTGATTTAATTTCAAAATTTAAATGAATTAAATGAAACTGCGTTTTGATTTAATATCAAAGTTTAAATGATTTTTAAAAACTCTTTAATTATTAAAAAGATACAAAGGTTTAAAATATATTTTTTAAATAAACACACTATAAGGATATTTTTGTAATTTTATAATTTTTTTCTATGGAAAAATAATAATTTTTCTTTTGGCGAAGTTATATCGCAAATGGCGAAATTACATGACGTGTCAAGTTTTTATTGGTTTACTGACGTTAGAAAGGGCGAAAGCTTTCCTAACCGTAGAAAAACCCATGATAGATCTATTTCTCCTCTATTATAAAGTGACTTGAAAATTACTTTATCTTTTTAAATACTATTAAATAACTCGCTCGCTAAAATACGAGAAAACAGTAACTGTGTGAATAATGGTGGGACGGAGTTAGTATGTATCTTGAAAGCACAAAAGAATTAATAGGCCCATGCATAAATACTATTGAAAACTAAAAAAAATGCCAACTAAATTGTTTCTCAGATTTTTAGAAGAATCCAAAACCTCAATTTACACCAAACTAAACTAAACTGAACACCTATAGATTTCAATCAAACCACAAATAGTAATATTTACATCAAAACACAAATTTCTTAATTCGTTATTGAATAAATCAAATTATAAAAAGTAGCGAGCATAATTAGTCTGAATTCCTCGCTTTTTTGTTTGTGCGAAACAGATATGTTTGTAAGGAGTGTGATTCGTGGGACAAACTAATTTGGAATGAAGGACAAAGGTTGAATTGTTGAGACTAGACTGCGGGATTTGGGGTTCATGAATGTTCATTCCATTCTGCATGATATAATTGGGAGTTTTTAATATGCCAACATTTACGAGCAATATGAAAATTATGAATTATGAATTATGAAGAAGATAAAATTGTACTCCCTCCGTCCCAAAGTTGTTTACCCCTTTGGGTTGGGCACAGGTATTAATATATGAATTGTTTATTATTATTGTTTGTTATAAAGTACATTTATCAAAAGGAATTTTACTTTATTAGTAAAAGTAACAACACTAGTAATCCTAGTAAGAAAAGGGTAATAATCTGATTAACAAAAGTGGGATGCTGCACATATATCAATAAAGCTGTCCAAATAGTAAATATATTGGAGGGACGAATTCCCTCCAAAATATGCTAAAACCCCTAACTTATCAGTGCTAAAATCCCTCTAAATCCCTCCAAATATTTTCATTCTAATAAATCCCTCCAAAATTACAAGTTGAAAATTTAAATGTCTTCAATAAATGCCATCCATTTACCACAAAAGACTCTCTTCTCATTTTCTGCAAAAATATAAATGCACAAGTCAATATGGAAAGAAGACAAGGTTATCATCAAACCATTGAAGAAAAGAACAAAGTAGCTCAGTTTTTGTTGGTGATTTGCATTGATGGCATACCTGAGAGAGGGAAATTCAAGGAGGCAGTCCTCCTATTTGGGATTTGCAAGAAGACTGTTTTCAACATCTGGAAGGCTGCAAAGAAACAAATGGAAATAAATCAACCCATTTTGTTAAAATCAAGCAGATCTGGTGTTACAATGAAAAAAAGAGTTGTTTTAGATGAAGAAGCCATGAAGAATGTTGAGTTTAAGAATAGAACTACTCTGAGAGATTTAGCAGCAAGTTTGAATGTAAGCAAGACCACAGTTGCAAGATGGATGAAGGAAGGGCTTATCAAACCACACACAAATGCTATCAAACCAGCACTTACAGATCAAAACAAGCTTGGAAGAATTCTATACAGTCTCAGTCAGTTGCGGTTTGACAGACATGATAACACAATCAAGTTCAATAGCATGAGAAATGTTATTCATATAGATGAGAAATGGTTCTATATCACAAATGCAACAGACATATACTACAAGCTTCCAAGTGAACCTACTCCTTATAGAAGTTGTAAAAGCAAAAGGTTTATCACAAAAGTCATGTTTTTGTGTGCAGACCACATTATGCAGCTGATGGAACTCTTTTGTTTGATGGAAAAGTTGTGATGTTTCCATTCACACAACTAATTCCAGCACAAAGGAATAGCAAGAATAGGGAGAAAGGTACGTTGGAGCTAAAAAACATCGAGTCAATCACTAAAAAGATCATGAAAGACTGCATCATCAATCAGGTACCACCAATTTATCATTTTACTTTTAAATACTAGAACTATCAGTAACATTTCATCATTTAATTCTGTTTTCACATTATGTAAGTATCCTAAACTCAATATGTTGGCTACATTACATGAATGTGATAGGTTATTCCAACTTTGAAAGCTAAGTGGCCCATGAATGCAAGTAAGGACATATTTATCCAGCAAGACAATGCTAAACCCCACATAGATAACTCAGATTCAGAATTCAGAGAAATAGCAAGCTCAGAGGGTTTCAATATCCAACTTACTTTTCAACCACCAAATTCTCCAGACACAAACATAAATGATTTAGGATGGTTAAGATAATTGCAGACTTTGCAGCAGAAGAAAAAAGCACACAATGTTGAGAGCCTAGTACAAAATGTTGCTAGTTCATTTGCTGAGTTAACTCCAATCACTCTTAACAAAACTTTTCTGAGTTTGCAAGGTTGTTGCATTGAGATTATGAAAGACAGAGGGTTTAACAGCTTTGCAGTGCCACATATGGGTAAAGATAAGCTCATAAGGGAAGATAATCTGCCTGATGTTCTAACAGTGGATGAAGTGCTAGTAAGGGAGAGCATAGAGCATCTAGCTGCACAAGGAGTTGAAACCATGCCTGATTTGGACTCCCTAATGTCACATCTAGGGTATTAGGAATGCATAAGGGAGTATTTTGTCTTTTTTGTTTGATTTTGAACCAATAACAGGTTTTGGATAATGTGTTTAGTGCATAAACATATGATCAATTAGGGGATTCAATAGTGCATTTAATGTTTAAGCAGTAAACACTCAAGCTTGTAATCCTAAACCCCACATGTATTTTGACTCTCAAGCTTCAATGAATTACAATTATCATCATTGAGTCAATTTTTTTACCCTCAGATCACACACATACATCACTGGGTAAATGTCCAAACATGCATATGCAACACATGGACAAATTTCACATTCTAAGCCTCCTAAACTAGGGCATTAATCCTAGTGGTGGCATTAAAACCCCTCAGGTTATACACATCACTGGGTAAATGTCCAAATAAATGCATATGCAACCCTCAACAATCACAGAAACCATCACAAAGTTTCACCATCACATTATCATCAGTGAGTCAATTTTTTTACCCTCAGATCACACACATAAATCACTGGGTAAATGTCCAAACATGCATATGCAAACATGAACAAATTTCATATTCTAAGCCTCCTAAACTAGGGCATTAATCCTAGTGGTGGCATTAAAACCCCTCAGGTTATACACACCACTGGGTAAATGTCCAAATATATGCATATGCAACCCTCAACAATCACAGAAACCATCACAAAGTTTCACCATCATAGAAACCATCACAAAGTTTCAACATCACAGAAACCATCACTAAGTTTCAACATCACAAAAACCATCACAAAATTTAATCATCACAGAAACCATCAGAGTTTCACCATCACAGAAACCATCAGAGTTTCACCATCACAGAAACCATCACAATATCACCATACTGGGTAAATCTCCAAACACATGCACTATCACATAAACCATCACAATCAATTTCTCAAGTATAAACCATAACACAATTCGAAAAAACTGGATTAGAGTCACCTGAATACAGCATGTAGTGATGGTTTGAAAGCCACCAAAATATTCACAAACCACCTCTGAGATTCATGTACCTAAAACCCTTTATCACTAAAGGGGGTGTCTGGATTTCCTCCTAGCAATTCGGCCAAGCAAAAAATTTGCGATTTCCCCTCAATTGAGCTTACATCAGTCACGCATCGATCAGGGGATCGGGTGTCTTGTACAACCATATGGTCATATGGCATGTGCTCACCGTAAGACGGGATGGAGCTTGATAGATCGGGAGACTCCGAATTCGGTGCCTCCTTTTGGACTGTATCGAACCATTCCGCAACTTATTTCGTGGATCGGTTGGATTTAGGTCCGAATCCAAGGCCCCAATCTCCTCCCACCAATAGTCTTGCACCGTTTGATCCTCGATGCCCTGAAAATCGACGGTACAGATCGATCCCGATAAATCGGGTGAGGAGGAATAAGAATTCGATGGAGAAGATATAGATTCCGATGGGAATCGAGAGAGAAGATAGAGGGTTTTCGACAGAAAGGAGAGCGAGAGAGAAGATAGAATAGCGGCTAGGGTTAGAATGATATGATGGATGGGGTGGGTAGGTTTAACAGAGTCAATCGTGGTAATGGGCTGGGCAGGGCTTGGTTAATAGATTAGGTTTTAATTTATGTTGGGTTAACTTAATTAAGTGGACTGATAAGTTTATTTTATGTGGGCCCAACAGTGGCTTGTTAGTAAATAAGTGATGTTTTTAGGGGTGTGAGTTAGAATTATGGTGATGAGATATTTCCATTTTAGGAAAGGGGTAAATAAGTTTGGGACGGACCTTTTGGGAAAAAGGGGTAAACAACTTTGGGACGGAGGGAGTAATTGACAAACTAATTGTATTATGTCTGCTAAATAAAAAAAACTATTATGTCACCTACAATGTGTGCATACCAAATGAGAACCTTAGAGTATCATACTATCATATGCATTATATTTAGGCCAACTAGATCTCGCCTCTTATTGTGTCAACTTTCATTGAGGCTACCAAAGGGACGCTAAAAGAAAAAATGAAGTTTGTGTGCTACCCACAAAAACACTCACACGCGGGTACCAAAAAGAGTAAGAGATGAGATATTTTTTCGTAAAGAAGATTAGGTACTTATATTTTATAAATAAATTTTGTATTTACTTTGTGATATTAGTTTATAAGTGCAATGATATCATTAAATAAATGTAATAATATAAATTTCATTCGAAAATTCGAGAAAAAACAAACACTGTTATGAAATAATATATTTGGTGGATGTCCTTTTATTTTCCCAAATAATTACATGAATAATGAGGTGTCTTTTTATTTTCATTTGAATAAATGTATGCATTATTATGGACTCCTAGAAGGATTCATACATGAGTATAAATAGGTGGTGTCACCTTCATTTGTAAGCATAAAAAATTGATCAATATAAAACAATTTCTCCCTACAATATTTCTCTCTACATTGACATCTTGTTGTCTCTTCTTATTTTATTTGTTTCACAACACGTTATCAGCACGAGCGCTCTTCACCCTCTCCTCGAATTCTTTCCTCAATATCAGGTTTAACTTTTACTGAATGCTCATAGTATTTTCTTTCTTTCGGCACAATATTTATGCCCTTTTAATGCGTACCCTTATTATGTTATAGATGTGTATTTCTTGAGATTAACTTTGTGGAATAAAGTTTTTCAGGATAGGAACTTTTATATTGTTCATAATTATTTAGCTAAGAATATGTTTCTAAGGCTTATTCATAAACTCTATAAAAATTTGAGTCACTTTCTCGGGTATACCTATTTGATTATTGTTTTATATGTAGATTTGTATGAGTAGTTTATTTGAATTTCATGGTGTAATAGCTTTTTAATTGAATTTAAGAGAAGACTAGAGATATTCTTGGGTTTCTTGATTTAATTATTTTGCACCACCCAAAGGTCATCGTAATTAATGTATGGACGTTGGTTAAAAATGAAAATATCTTTAACATTCAAGAATCTCGGTTGACATTTTAACTTAAATTGAGTTTATGTTGAGGCTTCACAATCTGATAGTTAAATCGTAGGTTTAAATGGATAGTAATCTTTACCGTTAGTCTTTGACATTTTATTGTTGACACAATTCTTGAATGAATACATTCTATAATTTTAGATCTTGATCGGTGTTACTTGATGTAATTATTGTTAAGTCATTAATGTACTTGTGTTCATTTTATTTTCAATTGATTTTCACTAACAATGTTGAAAGCGACAACATTTAGGCAAAATATTACAATGTTGAATTATTCGAGACCCATTCTATAAGATAAAATATGATAAAGATATAGAATAATTTTGTGTAAATTACAACATTGTACGGGTATGCAACTTTATAAAACTTTTGTTATACTTTATTTTTTTGCTAACCCGTTTTGCTTTAAGATTTGTTTTGGACTCAATACATGTTTAGTTCTACCTACTGTAGACGTGTCCAAAACCAATGAAATTGTCCCTGTCTATGCGACATAAAAAATAAGCACAAACATTATAAATAATATAAAAATATGGTACAATTAACTTAACTACGACTAAAATATATTAAATTTGTTAACAAATATAATTTAGTCATGTTCATAATTATTTTTCAATTAAAGTTGTGTGATAAAAATATACTGATGATGATATGCTTGAGAAGACTACTTTCATATCTAGAATATGCTTCTGCAACAGCAATATCGAGATCAATGGTTTAAGAAATATTTAGAATAAATTGTTTGTCTTCTCCAAGCCAAGCAAAATAATGAATTATTGATGAAAAACAATGAGTCCCGGCCTACTAGTGTTAGTCCATTCCCTGAAGCGAATGTGACTCAATCTCAAAATTTTGGACATGGGTCATGGGTGTGTATGAAGCCATGGGTGTGACCATAATAATTATAGATATGATCGTGATAGATATATCTTATATAATCATGATCGTCACAATAAATAAATTGTCTCCCAGAAGAGAGACTGTGGAAAAAAGAAAAAGTATGAATAACAATGTTACTAATGTGGCACGGAAGGTTGTTGATCTCGTATATATTGGATACTGAATTATCTTGTTAAATATTATTAATCATCCCTGAAAAAAAAGGATGAATCACGTTTGATAATATAATATTTGTGTGGTGATGATGAAGGTATGTTTTCATCTTGATATATTTTTTCTTTGAAGATATCAAATAAATATATAATGAACCCCTTATACATATTTCATATTTTCATTATGAAATTTATGAATTATGAATTTTGCATTTTTTTTATTTGTCTAATTGACTGTGTTTCTACATATCATGCTTAAATATAGAAAATATTTCTCATTTGGAAGAGGGGGAGACAAATAATATTAATATCAATAGTAGTGCAAATTAACTTGATTGAAGGCTCCAGAAGAGCTACTATATTTTTCCTTGAATGAACTAAACTTGTTATAAAGAACGCACTATTGTCTCCCAAGTTTAAAATAAATTCTTTGAGTTTTAAAGATCAACTGAAAAGGAAATCATTTGGAAAATAACATTTTCAAAATTAGGGGGAGATAAGAATTCAAAATTAAATGAATGCCGAAAAATTTTTCTAAAGGAAAAAAATCTTCAATATTTAAACCCACACACTAGTCAAACTGAACCAGAAGTTCAAAAGATAATTAATTTGCAATATTCAGTAAATAATCTGCCAGAAGTTTATATCAATCATAAATGAGTGACTACATAGCATATACCTGCAGTGTATGCTCTACAGAGTATAGAGGTTCCTAGAGAAATCAAGTATATCTATTTATACGCCAGCAGCGTAAATGACCTCTAAACATGAAAGTTAAAAATCTGCGGTAAATCAAAGCTAACAAAATATTAAGTCACTCCCGAAATCTCCTAAAGACGAAAATCCTAGTAATGAAGCATGTGCACAAAATAAATCAAAATACTAGGATTGCGGAACGGCCAGATCAAAATATATTGGAAAATGATGATGATCTGGTTTAAATGAATTTTATAAATACTGGAGAAACTTACAATACAATATTATCGTTGTCGACAACATATTTGTGTCCACTATTGCTTTTACTATCATAAATAAAATCTGGATCTAGTACCTATGTTGGGTGCCAAAAGCACTTTGACTAGGTGAAATAGTAAGAAGCAAATTGTGGCAGAACTAGACTCGCTAAACAAAATAAAGTGTTGATATACTGTACACCCGGAAGTGTGTATTTTGTATAAAAACAAATGAGAATAACAAGGTGGTGAAATATAAAGCGAGATTAGTAGCTCAAGGGTTTTCACAGAGACCCAATAAATCAAACATATCTCCTATTATGTATGGAATAATGTTCCGCTATTTAATATTTCTGGCAGTAAATATGAAAATTTGGGAATGCGTCAAATGACGTAACCGATGTATATTTATACAGTTATCTTTAAAATGATATCTATATGAAAAGCCCTGAAGGATTTAGCATGCCTGAAGCATGTAAATCAAATCCATGAGAAGTTTATTCTATCAAATTGCAAAGGTCTTTATATGGGCTCAAACAGTCTGGACTCATGTGGTATAATCGACTTACTAAATGCCTAGTTAAAGAAGGTTATACCAATGACCCAATATGCCCATGTGTTTTCATAAAGAAAAAAGGGTCAAATTTTATAATAATTGCAGTATATGTTGATGATCTCAATTTAATTGGGACTCCTGAAGAGCTCCAAAGTGCAGTTTCATATTTGAAGAAAGAACTTGAGATCAAAGATTTTGGACAAACTAAATTTTGTCTTGTTTGCAAATTGAGAACTTAGAAGGTGGAATTTTTGTCCACCAAACTGCTTATACCCAGAAGGTATTAAAGCGGTTCTACATGGAGAATGCACATCCATTAAGTACCCCAATGGTCGTTTGGTCTCTTGATCCTAATAAGGATCCTTTCAGACCGCGAGAGGAAGATGAAGAAATTCTTGGTCCCGAAGTACCATATCTCAGTGATATTGGTGCACTTATGTCTCTTGCTAATTTTACAAGACCAAATATATCATTTGTAGTAAATTTATTAGCAAGATTTAGTTCATCTCCTACACGACGATATTGGAATGATATAAAACACATTTTTCACTATCTCCAAGACCCACATAAAGTAAGGTCTCAAACTGGATATACATGTGGTGGTATTGCAATTTCATGGCGGTCTATGAAACAATCGCTTGCTGCCACCTCTTCGAATCATGCATAAATCATAGCAATACATGAGACCAGTCGAGAATGTGTTTGACTAAGATCAATGACCAATTATATCCGAAAAAATTGTGGGTTGTCACATGATAATGAAAATCCTCCAATTGTGTTATTTGAAGATAATGCAGCTTGTATATCCCAGCTAAAAAGGGGATATAATAAATGAGATAGAACGAAACACATTTCACCAAAATTCTTCTTTACTCACGAATTACAAAAGAATGGTGAAATTGATGTGCAATAAATCCGATCGAGTGACAATTTAGCAGATTTATTTACCAAGACATTACCGACGGCAACATTTGAAAAATTGGTGAAGCGTCTTGGAATGCGACGGTTAAAAGATTTTAGATGATATTTGAATCAGGGGGAGAATTGTTCTAATAAGTAATATGTACTCTTTTTCCCTTCACTAGAATTTTTGTCCCAATGGGTTTGTTTTCCCTAGTAAGGTTTTTAACGAGACATATTATTTGTGTGACAACGGACATCCAAGGGGGAGTGTTATGAAATAATATATTTGGTGGATGTCCTTTTAGTTTCCCAAATAATTACATGAATAATGAGGTGACTTTTTATTTTCATTTGAATAAATGTATGCATTATTATGGACTCCTAGAAGGATCCATACATGAGTATAAATAGGTGGTGTCACCTTCATTTGTAAGCATAAAAAATTGATCAATATAATACAATTTCTCCCTACAATATGTCTCTCTACATTGACATCTTGTTTTCTCTTCTTATTTTATTTGTTTCACAACAAACACTAACATATTCGTGTTACACCGGTATATTAACATAACACCAGTTGATTCTTAAGTTGTGCTTAAGATATTTGATATTTACATTTTCTTGGTGTTTAATATTCATCTGTGATATATCATTCTTTCACATATAATATAAGAACTTATACGATTTAAAAAAATTGATAAAGTATAGAATGAAAAAGGTTCATACATGAACTATTGAAGGGTGTTGTGACCATAAATATCTGCCTTCACGACGAGGTGAAAGGCAGACTAGGCCGAGGTCAGGATATTTGTGCTTGGCAAAACTCACCAAATGGTAGCAATCTGCAACTTGTCAATTCCATACTGATTTGTGGTCCCTATGAAAATTAGGGCTACACTAAGAGAATGACTCTTATGCCCCTTCATGACAAAGGTATAAATACCCTCATTTGTCTTCCTCAAGGTATGACTTGAACCCTAATACCTTATTTGACTGCATCTTCATGACATTTTTTGTATACCAAGTATGCTAACTTGAGCGTCGGAGAATCGACGCCGGAGCCCCTCCGGCTCGATTTTTTGCAGGTTTCTTGGCGGAGTTCTTAGCTACTGTTTTGAGAGCCGAATTTGCAGAAATCAGAGACGGACTGGAGTTTCCAAGGCTCCATCCTCTTTTCCATGAATCTTTATTGATGAGTTTCATTTTGCCCTCATCAACTGGCACCGTCTGTGGAAAATCCGGGCTGAGACGTGAGGATTTCCGCAAAATCGAATGGTTTTTTGTTGAGCACACAAGATTCGTTCCAGAAATTCGTCAAGAAAACCCATCAAATTAAAGCTAAGAGGGGTGTATTCAATTGAGATTCTATTGGATTTTTTTGGACTTTAAGTCCGTGGATTTAGAAAATCTATAGATTCCATGCAGAGTTTGACTGACTTTTTTTATTGATTTACTTGGATTTTCATAGACTTTACAAGATTGTGGAATACTTTTTTTTATTGATTTACATGGATTTCCATAGACTCGTGTGTTGAAACCATTGATGCAAATATATATGAGACATAAATAGGGACGGGGAATTTTTTTACCCCGTATGCGGGGGCCGGGATAGTATTCTCAGCCCGGGGGATCCCCGTCTCGTTTTCCGCGGGGAGCCATATTTTTTTTGTATATAATTAATATATTTATATATAATTTTAATGTTAAAGTAAATTACAAATAAATATTTCATAGTTTCCTACTCACGTAACTATTTATTAAAAATTACATTTTTTATTTAATATTATGTTATTAGTTACAAATTATATTATTTTCACCTTAGTATATATGTTAATTAAAAATATTAGAATTAGAGGTTCTTCAAATTGTTTAAATTAGTTTTTTTTAACACCAACTTAAAGTAATTGTTGTGTATGATTAAATTTTTTAATTTTTTTTATATTTTAAAAATGAGATAAAAAATAATTAGGTGGGGAATGAGGATAGCCTCGCCGGGGATCCCCAGTGAGACGGGGATGGGGGGAAATTTTTCCCATTTATTTTGCAGGGACGGAGATGGGGAATGACCCCCCGTCCCCGCCCCGCCCCGTTGATGGAAGAGAATCAAAGAAAGCCCATAAACTGTTGAATACCTAAAGATTTTTTAAGACTTTTTAAAATCCATAGAAATCTCTGGTTATTAGAAGAGATTTTGGAGAGTGAAATCTATTCATATTTTGGAAGAGAAATCTAAGAAAATCAGTGGAGTATTAAAATCCATAAACTGTTGAATACCTAAGGATTTTTTAAGACTTTTTAAAATCTGTATTGAATACCTCAAGATTTTTAAAGACTTTTGAAAATTTAGATTGAATACCCCATACTTTAAAAGTCTAAAAAAATCTTACAAACTCTATAACCAATACACCCTCTAAGTTTTCGATCCCTTCAAGCTTTTCTATGCTAATAACGATGATTTGGGCTTATTTCTTGAATTGTCCAGAATTAACTCATGGATTAGAATTCCAATATCGTTCCTGTAACTATTTGGCCCATGAAATGAATAATAAAAAATTAAGGGTTACAAACCCCTGTTTGATATTATCTCTCGTCTTCATGACTAGGTTAGCGTTTTGTGCTGATAAATCCCGCCTAGCCGTTCATACCACCAGGGATCGGTCACCATTGCGCCGCCCTTGTCATTTCCGGCCGACGCTGGATGTCGCTGAAATGGGTTTTGTCGCTGAGCCCCTTTTCACGCGTTACTTTGCCGACGCTGTTTTCTCTCTGGTTGAGACCCGTCTCACGCGTCGCTACCTCGACAAAAAGTAACCGGCATCACTGCTGTGGCCATTCGTGACGAATCGAGCACCACAGCCGCTCGAACCGGGTGCTGCCACCGCTTGGAACCGCCACTCGCCACTCCTTAATCGACGGCTCAGAGTCACATGCAGCAGCGTTGCTTCACCACTCCATCACGCCGGTTCAACATCAATTTGGGCCTGTTCATGGTTCGGTTGAATTTTATTTGACCACGGTTATTTGCACTAGCCTCTATGTTAAATACACTACCTGCGCTTGTCTCAAATACATACCAAGCAACATTCATCAATTTGGGTCTTCACTTGGGCTTTTGGATTGATTGGCCCAGTTTGCAGCTGCTATGTGAAATAGCAGCATGGCCGAGTTGCGCCCTTTTCTCTACGGTCAATGCCCCTATTTTGGCTGGAATTGAAATTAAATGAGCTTTTGGGCCTAGATTAATTGGGCCCAATATGCAGCGAGCGTTAACAGCCCAATCTCCGCATTTTATTTGCAATTTTTCCTCCACACCTCTTGATTAAATTGAACAATGCAAATATTAGAAACTGAATTTTATCAAATGATTTTGTTGAATAGGGTGATGGGAAATTAGATGTCACCCGATAAATTTCGAGAAAAATTATTGCAACTTTGGCCGTAAGTAGCTAGCGGTTGGAGGTGTTTTGCGATCCGAGTTTCGAGATCGCGGCTTTGAATACTATGGGTGGAGGTAATTTTCTTATCTTTTCCTAGAATTACTTAATTTCCATTATGCAAACGGGGAATTAAGGGGCCTTGCTTAGGCAGAAATGATGAAATGTTGCTTGATTGATTGTTGTTAATTACTAATCCTAGTTGGATTAAGAATTTATTTATGCCATTCTACGAATTGAATGATGAATTTTCCATTGAAACATGGATGAAGTTAAATAGCAGGAACTTTGATATTTTTTCCTGTGGCTTAATGTGTGAAGTGATGAATGATGATTTGAGTTTGATATGTGATATGCTAGCGAATGCTTATGCTTGGGCTTGGGCCACCCACATTTTAGAATTTCGATCAAATTGATGCATTTTGCGATAATGAATGTTGCTTGGTATGTATTTGAGACAAACTTTGTTGCTTCTATGCTTGAAAACGTGATGTGATTAATGTGTAGTGAGGAGGAATATGTTATGCCCACTACGCGTTTGATTAAATGCTCAAGAGAATAATATTGAATAGAAGGATTTTTTGCTAGAATTATCATGCAAAGAATGTGAAAATGTATTTTTAGAACATAATTGAATATCGCAACGGGCGTGTATGATTAAATGTGTCTGGATTTGCTGAAGTGTATGCATGATTAGCATAGAGGAAACGAGCATATATGTACGTATATATATATATATATATGGACATTATAATTTTTTGGCTAAAATGTGAAGCTTGTGTGATAAAGTGCCTTTTTAGCCAAGCACGAGTATTATCGAATTGTGAATTAAGGACCACGAGGTCTCAAGTTTATGAATGTAGAACAGGCTATACACGTACTTATAATGCATATTTGTACATGTGATAAAATGTGATCGTCGAACAATTAGTCTAATAATTGTGTGACTGAATTCGTTTTTACGATTTGTACTTCGAATTCGTTATTTCTAAGTGAACTTCGATGTGATAAGTAATTACCTAGTGAATGGAAAATGATTTGATTCCTAATGATTTTGTTTGTTTTCTATGAGGGAAAACGATCACGATTTCCACAGTGGAAAAAAATGCAAATATTCGAGGGAAACTCGAGGAAAGACGAATTCCACCTCACAAAGATGATGTGGGAACGAAGTCTATAGATAAACGGACTCTGCCAATTCATGCTTGGTAATCCAAGAGAGGTATCTCTACCTTTATTATGTGAATCAAAATTGATATGTTGCTTGAAAAGTAACCAATGAATTGACTTGTGAGTTATTCAGAAGTAACTCTGAAAATGAAAAATTATTTCTAACTCTGAAAATGAAAAATTATTTCTAACTCTGAAAATGAAAAATTATTTCTTACACGAAATATGAATTTTGCATGAGAGCATGTGCTAGATTTGTTAGAAATAATTATTTTTCTAACTGATATGCTGAAAAGATGCATCGAATATGTTAAGATCTGCATCAGTAATCGTTTCTTAGATGAAACTTCGTGCAAATGCATGAAGTATGCTAGAATTTGCATCAGTAACTCTTGCTTAACTGATATGCTGTGAGAATACACTGGGTTTGTGTGTGAATGCATGTGACTATACTTTGATATTTAGCATGTGAATATGTGGTAAATGTCGTATGAATCTGTTTTCCATGACAAACTTGATGTGAAAACATGATTTGATTTGAAAAAATGAGTTAAGGCTTACGTGAGAAGCTGTTCGTCTTAACCTCTTTGTCAAAAAATGTGAAAATGAATTTATTGCAAATGCGATATGTGTACAGAAGTCACCTCTCACGTAGGTTACTTTGATTAGAACTTATTGCATGTTGAGATGTTATGTGATATTTTATTTCTTGACATGTATATCTTTGAAAAATAATCTTAACTGATCTTATGATGCTACTTGCATAACGATTAGCTTACCTTCATAAGCGTATGAAAGGGAGCTGGTTTCTCACAGTTGGAATCTGTTGATAGGCGAACATCAATTATTGCTGGGCGAATAAGGATCAATGCCTTAAAAAGGATTATGAAGAACCAACCCCAAATCAAAGAAGATTAGCAAAGAAAATCAAGTTGGGGTGCATAAATCAATCCAGGGAATGTATAAACTGACAAACAACTCTTCCGACGAACAACATATTGGCGAACGGGTCTAGAGACTCGAAGCCAAATATGGACCTTCCACCAAGTTCGATAATGACGAACAACATTGTGAAAGATGGTGCATCTACCAGCTTAAGAGGTGTATAGGAACGAACAAAGGACCAAGATCCCAAAGCCAATCTGTGTAAAACACAAAGGCGAACAACTTCTGAGCTATACCCTCAAAAGGCGAATAACTTCTATGAAAAAGCCATTTTGGATCAACTAAACCGACCTGGACGAACAACAATGAAGTCCGAGATAAGACCAAAGAAGACTTTGTAACTAAGATTCAGCTTAGATAAGGTCAAACAAAGGTCAATAGGATACTTGTCAAGCATGCAGGCTAGGGAGACCAAGAGTCATAGACACCTCCTGCTTGCTAGTCTCTATAAATAGTTGTTCTCCAGCTTAAGAAATACAAGTTCAAATTCATAAATAATCCCAAAACACACACTAACACACCAAAATGTGCACACATACAAAATTAATACGATTTCGACTTTCGTGTTTATCATTTCACATCCCAAATCTTCGATTTACCATTTACGGTGGTAATCAATCACACGTAATTGATTGGTGGTCTAAAACCGAATTAAAACAGTTACTAATCCTATCGATTAAATTTGATCACCAACAGAATCTGTCCAAAATCCACCTCTTGAGAGAAATGTAAACTCTACCCCGAGATTTGAGGGAAGAGTTTACAGAAGTCATTGATTCCCGTGCAAGTTCGAAAACTCTGAAGATTACTCCTAAGAGTGTGGATGCTCCAGGGATCACCTGCTCGAATGGTGATGATGATACTATGGGAGGAATCCCAGTGCCGAACAACATAGTTGAGAGCAGTTCATGCTCAGAATAGCATAGCTCAGAACAACACAGTTTAGAGCGGCACAGTTGAGAACATTTTATGCTCAGAATAGCACAGTCCAGAACGAGCACCGTTCAGAACATGCACAGTGCAGAAAAGCTCAGGCTAAGAACAGTGTAGCCTCGATTTTTGTAACAGTTGAGCAACTACGCAGTATGAGTCAGAGTGCAGTGAATTAAGCTGTGGCCGAAAGGATTCCTGACAGAGGAACTCCTCCACAGCAGATCAGAACTAGGATACTTGATGTGTCCGGAATCAAGGCCAGATCTAACCGAACTTGATCTGGCCCCTCAGATCTAAGGGAACCTGATCTGAGGCCAGGGGTCAGACCTAAGGGAACCTGGTCTGATCCCAGATCCGATGGAACTGGATCTAAAACTTAGGGCCTGGAATGTGCCCCGAAATACACCATTATCTTTTCTCCTGGAGACGTCCAGAGAGAGAGCAAGGGTAGAACCAGAATTTGGCAGGACAGCTGCCGGCGGGACAACCGCCAGAGATGTATTGATCCCTATCAAATGTCTACGTCTCTCAGATTCACATCCTATGAGCCTTGAGAATAAGCATGGATCACATCTGAGAGATGAGTTGTATTTTAGATCTGGAGCTTACATCCTGTCAGACTTAGCACAAGTTAAGCATGGATAACAACCAGAATGAGGTTCAGAGTTTTACGCCTTATGAGTCTTAGCACCAAGCAAGTATAGGCAGCATTATAAAACTGAATTTACATCCTATCAGTCTTAACACTAGTTGAGCATGGATAACATTTGTGACACGAGCCATAATAAAACCAAGATATGAACACCAATTCATAACGAAATCAGAATTGGATTTACACTTTATGAGTCTTGTTAAAATAAGCATTAGTTTTTTCGATAAAGTTTTATCAAAGATTTTGATACAAACTAAGATATGAAGAGCATGTAAGCTCTGAAAGCACAGAAAAGCCTCAAGATCTAAGCACTGAATGAAAAGGACTTTGACATGGAATGAACCTGAAACAGAAAGTAGAATTGAGAACATACTACTTTCGGAAAAGAGAAAAATAGGTTTTTGGAAACCTAGATAAAAACCTTAGAAACTATTCTAAGTAAGTGAAAAGTTGCAAGAATGATAATTTATTTCCTTGTACGGAAAGAAATTGAAAAGAAGGAGGCATGATATAGTTATACACTACCTCCAGAATTGAATAGCACAGTATACTTCTTAAACAGAAGTAAACTCTAAGAAGATAAGCATAAGTGTACGCACTCACTATTACCAACAATTAGAATCCTTTTTACAGGATAAAAAAAGGCAAGAATTGAAGAGCACGACTTTGAAAGTGTGCAAAGATAAGAAACTGAAAGGTCACAAGTTTCCAAGAGCTGGAATACTTGGAAAAGCGCGATACATAGGATAAAGAGCACACAGACTCTGAATGGAAAAAATGATCATGGGTATCTATATGAAATATGCCCAGAGTTAGAAGATAAATTTGAGAGCATGAAAGATGTATGACTCAATAAATATTTGAGAATTTATTTCAGAGAGCCTGAAATAAGAATCAGAGGAGGGAATATGCGTCAACATCAACTCTCCAGAGTTGAAAATGAATTGAGAATTTATTTCAGAGAGCCCGAAATAAGAATCAGAGGAGGGAGTATGCGTCAGCATCAACTCTCCAGAGTTGAAAATGAATTGAGAATTTATTTCAGAGAGCCTGAAATAAGAACCAGAGGAGGGAGTATGCTTTAGCATCAACTCTCCAGAGTTGAAAATGAATTGAGAATTTTCATTTCATAGAAAAAATAAAGACGGAAAACAGAAATTCATGAGCGAAGATGTGCTTGTGAAGCTCTCTAGAGCTGGAAATTTGATGTTCGAATCTAGAAAAGATGATAAGAATAATCAGAGATAACGAGATTAAGCTCAATCCTGCCAAGTGTGTCCCTCGGTGGGTAATCGAAAAAATTTCTGGATAATACCCTAAAGAATGGAAGATGTGAAAGCAGTTCTATGAATGCTGTCATTTCAGAATTCGCAAGAAACACAACAATTTGAATGAATGGATAGTAGCATTGAGCTATTTCAACTCTGGATCAGCTGGGGGATTTGCCAGTTTTATTAAGATCTTTCGTGAAGAATCGGGATTAGAAAAGAATGAAAAGTGTCAGTTAGCCCATATCAAAGAAATAAACTTAGAGATGGAACCTTCTCTCAACTCTCGATCAGAGTTGGACCAGATTTAAACAAGATGACTCTGAAAAGTAGTCTTATGGAATGATTTGCACGTGGATGTGAGTATATGATTTTGAACTTAATTCAGAGCGATTAGCCTTTGAATTAAGAGAAAAATGGATTAGCTTTGTCTAATTCAACTCTGGATTTAGATAAGCTAATCCTTGGAGAAGAACATAAGCATGTAAGTTTACAGAAGAAATAAGCATTTCGTATGACTGGATCCAGACTTCTATCAGTTTTCAGTCGGATCACGTAAGATTACAGAGTTGTGCATCTGTAAGGTTCACATCTTGCAAGACTAGACATGAGCTAAACATGAACCATAAGTCTCAGCTTGTGCTAAGCATGAGACAAAAATAAGAAATCGAATTATCATGCGTAAAGTGCAGCGCGCAAAAGAAGAGCAGAATATAGATATGAAAAAGCATTTACGAGTAATTATTGCAAATGACATCAGAAATCAGAAGTCACTTGGAATAGGGGGGAGTAGTTGTTGTGACCTAAGTGTGCATGGCCTCACACTTTGTAAGCTCACATCAAGTGAATCACAGTTGAGCTCCGAGGCAGAGCTGGAAAAGACTTTACCTGAATATGGTATCGTCTTGATACACACGCGTGGATGCGTGCTTAGGGTGAAAACCCGAATTTATGTGAACATGGTCAGAGCAGAGTCGAATATTCTCTCAACTCTGGAACTGGATACCTTTGAATGAACTTAGAGTCTAAAGCTGTCTGACTCTGGAACAATCGTCACTGGATCAAGACCGAAACAATGAAAGCATATGATATTCGTGAATGGATGGTAGAATTGACATTCCTCTCATCTCTGCCTCTGAAGGCTCTGAATAAGCGAAATAGCCATGGGGGATCTCGATGTAACGAGATTGTATTTTATGACATGATATTTATCTTGACTTATGAGATCACGACCATCTCTGGCCGAGCCACTTCTTCCAACTCTGAGATGAGGCTATGCCACAGCCATTTTCCATCAGAATTGAGAAACGCAAAACTCACCAAATGGTAGTAATCTGCAACTTGTCCATACCACACTGATTTGTGGTCCCTAAGAAAATTAGGGCTACACTAAGAGAATGACTCTTATTCCCCTTCATGACAAAGGTATAAATACCCTCATTTGTCTTCCTCAAGGTATGACTTGAACCCTAATACCTTATTTGACTGCATTTTCATGGCATTTCTTGTATAACAAGTATGCTGACTTGAGCGTTGGAGAATCGACGCTGGAGCCCCCTCCGGCTCGATTTTTTGCAAGTTTTACGGCGGAGTTCTTAGTTGCTGTTTTGAGAGCCGAATTTGCAGAAATCAGAGATGGATTGGAGTTTCCAAGGCTCCATCATCTTTTCCATGAATCTTTGTTGATGAGTTTCATTTTGCCCTCATCAGGCCGGGATGACTTCGAAGAGCACACCTCGGCCTCCAGAAGGGGTGACCAAGGGCCAGCCCCAGGGACAAGAGTGAAGACCTCGGCGGACGAGGTCGGGTGAGGACCTCGGCCTAGGGACGATGAGCGAGACACCCAAGGGGGATCAACTTTATAGATAGATGAGATCCCCACCACAGAGATGACGAGACTGAGGTGTCCTCCACGTATTCAATCTTATCCTCTGAAGACAGTGTCATACGCCATCAGAGACAATCATTCCTTAAAAAGGACGGTCAACAGTGAATCTTCACCTAACCCCGAGGGACAGACCACAATTATGACAATAAATCCCTCAGGTTTAGATGCAAGGATGATTCACTTTCCACGTATCGTCCTCGCGTTGGGCCGGGCTCGCCTACACAAGGGACCTCGACCCAAACTCAAAACTAGGGTCAGCCAAAGCATTAAACGTTGGGCTGCCCGAATAGCTTTAGGGTAGTCCAAGGGCATTCCATTGGACTATAAATAATTGTTATTCAACATTTAATAAATGATCACCAACTTCAAGCCCAAACGTACATAAGGACTTGCAATTCTGTTTGCATTTATTGCTTTATGTTCTTCATTTATTGACCTCAAACCTCAAGCAATTAATGTCCAATCTCTTTAAAATTATAGTTTGTTTGCCAACCAAAAGCCACATAAAATCATATTAAGATATATATATTTTGGGTAACAAAAATTGATATTAGAAGAAGGGTAGTCAACCCATAAATCGAAACAAGAACTCGAAGAACACTCACTATTCTTCGTTTAAATATCCCCAAATCTTCATATCTTCAAGATTCTCAAAATCATAGATATGGCCGACCATGATGCTGGAGAAGGCAAATCCAACCCAGCTACCGACGTCACGATGCACGTGGCTGTCACCACACCTATCAGGCAAACTAGGGATATTCCCACTATCTCGTTGATTTCCAAACACCCGAGCAGGTGGAGACTGTGATCGAACAGCTCCAACGAAAGGCCAGGGAAATAAGGCAGGACCTCGGCATCCAGGCCACTCCACCTGCCCCAAAGAGAAAGAATCCTCCTCGGGCCAGCCGACCCAAAAAAAAGACTTACGTGGTTCTCAGTAAGAGCCGTGAAGAAACTCCCCCAATCATCGAGATCTGAGGGGGGTCGGGCTCAAAGTCCATTTTTAGTCGCCTGGGAGGCGAGTCTTGGGCGCAATCTTCTGCCCTAAAATCAGAGTCGGAGACCTACACGAGGTCTTTGAGGCACATCGCCCCGGCTAGGGCAGCTCCAATGGCGGTATTGAAGGAGCGCCATCCTCCGGTGTGAAGGCAACTAGAAGGAGCTCAGAGCTCTTCTGCCGCTAACATCGACCGTTGCATCTCGGCACACGAGTGCCTAGGCCCTGAGATCACACTCTGAGCCGAGGGCAGCCAGGGGGGCCTCATTGCCGCCCTCCAGCAACGTTTAAGCGAAATGGAGAACAAGATCGATGCTAGAGACTCTCCATCCAAATGCTCCAATCTGGGTAAGGAGCCCTTGTCTTTGGAGATCGAATGCGCCTTTGTCCAAATGAAGGTCACACCTCCTCAAACTCCCTTATACGAGGGGAGGACAGATCCAGAGAGCCATCTCAACAAGTACCGGATCTACATGACGGGCCGAGGTGCGACCGACGCCACAAGTTACCGTCTATTTCCCCTCATATTGGAAAAGTTAGCGCACAAGTGGTATGTCAACCAACCCCCACGCTCCGTCCAGAGCTTCGCCGATCTGATCGAAAAGTTCATCACCTACTTTGTGGCCAAGATTGCTAGGCCTGAAGTGTAATACCCTAGGTTTTCATGATCTTATTTGCTTTACTAAATACTTTATAATTCTTCATGAATCTATGTGACACATTTACATTCGAATTTATGCAAAGGCACGTTTATGTGCTTTAATTACTCGATAGTTACAATAACTGTATTATTTGCTCAATACATGCTATTTCTTGAGACTTTATAATTTTTATATGTTCTTTATTTTATGTCTTAAAGTATTTGATATAGAAATTAATAAAGTCCTTAAGTATAGTAATTTGTTAAGTTATAAGTTGAAAAATGAATGTTTCTTTAAGAAACGAATTGCGTATCGATTACTCGATATATTTTTATGATTAGTATATAGACTTTGTAATTTATTTATAGTCTTAGAATGGTTTTAATTTTATTTCATAAGATAGTATAAGTAAATTTTATTAGAATTATCCAATAGTCACAATTTCTACTTATTAAATTCATAGTATATATGTGTTATTTCTACAAAATACAATTATACAAGACTACTCTTGTACTCCTCTTAATTTTCGAAAATTTGGGAAGAATTAGGAGAATTAGAGAAGCTTCAAGATTAAGATTAAGATAAGATAAGATAAGTAAAAAGAAAAGTCAAAATTTACTTCTAACCTTAAGATAACAAGTGTAACTTTGCTTAACCTCCAAGATTATCCAAAATCTTCCACACTCTTCCTATAAGTGGGGTCAAGAGGGAGTTTGAGTAGCCTCCAAGCACATCTTCTTCTATAAATAGGTAACCTTGCATGCAAAAATAAATATAAGAAAAAGTTTAAAGAAAATTTCACAAATACTACTACTCTTACACTTAGATTTTGCAAAGAAAGGAGAAGGAATTTCCTTTAGCTACCAATCACTAAGTAAGCTTCTCTTCTTGATTAAGTAATTATTTAAGTGGTAGTATGAAGTTTATGCATGATATGTGAATTAAATGATAGGAAAATGAGTTTTGATGAGTAATTTGCATGTTATACATGTTTTACTTCATGTTTGAATGTTTATTTCAATTTATTCATATGTTATGAACAAAATCATGTTTATTATTTGATTATATATGCTTTAGAAGTATAAATCATGAAATTATATGGTTTAAAGTGAGTTTAAGATGATATGTTTTTCATGTATGCATAAAACCAAATTTCTGGAACAACTTTGGGGTAAATTTCGTTTTAACCAATTCATTTGGTGGAAAATTATGAAAATTTTATATGTTAAAATAGACTTGTGTAGGAACTTAGGTTTAAAATTTCATAATTTTTGGAGAAGTATTCGATGCATCGTGATTTTTCAAAGTTGAACTAGGATTTTGGACTCTATAGCAGGAACAGTAGAAGTTTGCTATGATCTGAGAATAATCGGTTAGGTTTTTACAGAAAACCAATGTATGTGGATAAATTACATGAAGTTGGGAGTTCATGGTTAAAATTTCAGGAGTATTGGACTCTGGTTGATTTATGGTGAATTTTTAAAGTTAAGTGACCAGAATCTGTAACAGTATGTTCATCACAAAATATTTGATGTTTGGAAAAGAGTTTGAGAAATCTGAAAATATGGTGATAAACTTTATTGAGTTGGAAATTTACTGTTAAAATTTCATAATTTTTGGACGTATAGATAATATAATATGAATTTTCAAAGTTAGGGTGCAAATCTGCCAAAATCGAATTTTTGTATGAAAGGTTCGAAATGGTTCGGTTACATTTTTACAGTCGATATTTATTTATAACTTGTTATTTGATGATTTTTTTACAATTAATTGATATTTGTGTGTTAGTATACAATATTTGAATATGTATGGAGATTTGAATTCAAGACTTACAATTTACAAAAGTGAAGGGATAAGTAACAATGTTTTTATTTTAAAAATTTTACTTGTAGGTACAAACCTGCAAGGTGGGGAATCACTTCGCTCTTCATCGAGTGTTTTATTATTATTTTAATTGCACTTATTAAATGTTGAATGTTAAATATTTTGAGTCTGGCCCGCTATCGACTGGCCCCTGAGATAGTCCAACTATATGTTGGCAAATGAGATAGTCCGGTCACTCCGGCACCACGGGTTGGTCGCGCAACCCAAGGAGATACCCGGTGAAATTTCGGGGGCTCACATATTATAAACAATTGATGTTTAGTTTATGCAATTAACAAGAGGTTTTCCACTAAGTGTTTTCAAACACTTATCCCTTCCACTTTTAAATTTTTACGGATGCTGTGGATCCGGACGTGGGCGAATGAACTCGGCGGGCTGTGGAGTTTTCTTAAAAACTTTATGTTTCAATAATTATATTTTTAAATTTTGGGTTTGTAACTTAAGCTACGAGCATACTTATTTACTACTTCCGTTGTGTAGATATGTGGCGTGTATATATTTTAATACAAAGTACTATTTTAGTGCCGTTCCTACTTGTGCCACATCATATTTTCCGTACTATATTAAGTGGAGACGTCACAGGTGGTATCAGAGCAGGTTCACCTGCTAAAAGTATTTTAAAAAAGAGTTTGTTTTTAATTTTTTAAAAGGAAACAACCACACCGAGATCATTCTCCACGACGGGATCAGGTAAATATTTCATAAATGCTTAAATTATGTTATTTGTTTGACTTTGTGATCGATTATTTGAAAGTTTGTATAGTTATTGCATTACATTATTGTTTGAATAGAACTATGAGTCATAGAAGAAATCAAAACAACTCAGACATGAGCAAGGATCTAGCTTCCGTTTTAAGGGGGTTAGCTCAGCAACTAGGTCAGCAAAGCTAATCATCCCAAACACCTGTATCTTCAGCCCAAAACCATGATATTGTTAGTCAGTTTAAGAAATTTAGACCCTCAACCCTGACCGGAAAAGAAAACCCTATGGAAGTAGAAAACTGGATTCAGAGCTTGGAGAAGATATTCGCTTATCTTAAGTGCACCGATGAGCAGAAAGTTTCTTGCGCTATATTTCAGCTGACTGAAGATGCAGATTATTGGTGGGAAGCTCACTGTAGGACAATGACTGAAGAAGAATGAACTACAGTTACTTGGGAAAAATTTGTAGAAGCAGTGGTTAAGAATTATATACCACAGTCGTTTTTAGATCAGAAAGAGACTGAATTTCTACAGTTGAAGCAGGAAAATCTGACAGTGCAAGAATATGAAAGGAAGTTTAATCAATTGGGAAGATATGCTTCTCATTTGATTAATACTGATGTAAGGAAAGTAAAAAGATTTATGCAGAATTTACGACCGGAAATCAGTACTATCTTAGCGGCACAAGATATTAAGTCTTATGCCTCGGCATTCGAGAAAGCTCAGATGATAGCAGCATATATGAAATCAGAGGACGTAAGAACGCCAGAATCACAACAAAACAAAAGGAAATGAATGGGAACGAACCAAGGAAGAAATCCTAAGCAAGTTAAAAAGACAGAAATAGTGCCACGATAACAACAGAGGCCACCTAAATGCAGAAATTGTGGGAAGGAACACTTTGGGCAATGCCTGAAGGGAAAAGGAATCTGTTACAGATGTAAGGAACCAGGACATGTCATAACTAATTGTCCAAAGTGGAAAGAACAACAGAAGATGGCACCTGCTCGAGTATTTTCCATAAATCAGCAGGAGGCGACATCAAATCCGGAAGTGATGGCAGGTATGTTCAAAATATTCCAAATACCTATTTTCACGTTATTCAATACTGGTGCTACGCATTCATTCATCTCTACGAAGATGTTTGAACAATTTGAGACTGCCCATATTATGGTAGAAGAAGATTTCCTAGAAGTAAACATTCCCTCTGGTAGTACGACACAATCCTTAGGACTGCGTAGGAATGTGAAGATTGATTTTGAGCATGCAATACTCCCGGCAAATCTACATATAATAGAAATGAAGGACTTTGATATTACCTTGGGAATGGACTGACTTATAGCTAATCATGCTCTCATCAAGTGTCAAAAAAAAAAAGAAATATCAGTACGGAGATCAAAGGATGAGAACTTTACACTATATGGTGCTAGAATTGGAACTATACCTCAAGTAATTTCTGCAATGAAAGCCCGGAAATTATTGAGGAAAGGAAAGAATATGACATTTCTAGTAAATATTGTAGCAACGGAATCCAATGGTCCTTCACTGGATGATGTGCCGATAGTATGTGAATACAAGGATGTATTTCCAGATGATTTGCCAGGATTACCCCCAGATCGTCAGTTGGAGTTCACTATTGATTTGATACCTGGAGCCGTGCCTGTTTCTAAAGCACCTTACAGAATGACACCAAAGGAGTTACAGGAGTTGAAGGTACAATTGCAAGAATTATTGGACAAGGGCTTTATTCGACCAAGTGTGTCACCATGAGGTGCACCAGTATTATTTGTGAAAAAGAAAGATGGATCATTGAGGATGTGCATCGATTATCGAGAACTGAATAAGCTCACTATCAAGAATAAATATCCACTTCCTAGAATCGAAGATCTATTTGATCAGTTAAGAGGAGCTTGTGTATTTTAAAAAATTTGATTTGAGATCGGAATATCATCAGATAAAGATTAAAGAAAGCAATATTCCGAAGACAGCATTCAGGACCCGATATGGTCATTATGAGTTCGTAGTGTTACCTTTTGGACTCAGCAACGCGCCAGCTATATTCATGGATTTGATGAATCGGGTATTTCATCAATATTTAGATCAATTTGTGATCGTCTTTATTGATGATATTCTAGTATATTCAAGAAATCAGAAGCAGCATGCAGAACATCTTCGAATTACATTTGAAACTCTGAGAAAAGAGAAATTGCATGCTAAATTCAAGAAGTGCGAATTCTGGTTGGATAAAGTTGTATTTCTTGGACATACGGTTTCAAATTTGGGAATAGAAGTTGACCCAACAAAGGTAGAAGCTGTAAACTAATGGAAGATACCAACTAATGTAAACAAAGTCAGGAGTTTTCTTGGTTTAGCCGGGTATTATCGAAGATTCATTGAAGGGTTTGCTCGGATTGCAAAACCTTTGACTCAGTTGACTCGGAAAGAAACAAAGTTTGAATGGACAGAAGAGTATGAAAGGAGTTTTCAAGAACTAAAGCAAACAACAGCCCCAGTTCTTACAATTCCTAAAGGTATAGAAGGATTTATTGTGTACAGTGATGCTTCTAAACAAGGCTTGGGATGTGTACTTATGCAGAATGGAAAAATAGTAGCATACGCATCAAGACAATTAAAACCACATGAGCAGAACTATCCACGCATGATTTAGAGCTAGCAGCAGTTGTGCATGCACTCAAAATTTGGAGACATTACTTGTATGGAAGTAAATGTCAGATCTACACAGATCATAAGAGTTTGAAGTATATCTTCAAATAGAAGGAATTGAACATGAGGCAAAGAATATAGTTAGAGTTGGTAAAAGATTATGATTGTGAAATATTATACCATCCGGGAAAGGCAAATGTAGTGGCTGATGCCAAGTCGCAAAGCGAAGATAAAGATCAATGCCATGGTTGTGAAACCAACCTTGAAGGAAAGAATAGCAAAAGCTCAATATGACGATGCATTCTTAGAGAAGATAAAATGAAAGATCAAGGAAGGTAAAGCAAATGAGTTTTCAGTATGTGAGGATGGTACATTGGTATGTCAAGGAAGAATATGTGTCCCAGAAAAAGAAGAACTCAAGAAGGAAATATTGGAAGAAGCACATTCTACACCATATACAGTTCATCTTGGAGGAACAAAGATGTATCAAGAATTAAAGAAATTGTTCTGGTGGAGAAATATGAAAAGAGATATTGGGAATTTCGTACAGAGATGTTTGACATGTCAGCAGGTGAAAGCTGAGCATCAAAGACCATAAGGATTATTAAAGCCACTTGAGATTCCTGAATGGAAATGGGAACATATTACAATGGATTTTGTGGTAGGATTGCCCAAGTCAATACAAGGAAATGAAGCTATTTGGGTAATTGTCGATAGATTGACCAAGACGACACATTTGTTACCAATAAAGATGACGTTCACATTGGATAAATTGGCTCAGATTTATATTAAGGAAATTGTCCGATTAGATGGAGTTCCAATTTCTATTGTGTCAGATAGAGATCCGCGATTTACATCAAAATTCTGGTACAGTCTTCAAGAAGCTATGGGCACCAAGTTGGAATTCAGTACAACTTTTCACCCTCAAACAGATGGTCTATCGGAAAGAACAATTCAAACTTTGGAAGATATGTTGAGAGCTTGTATCATTGATTTTGGAGGAAGTTGGGAAAGGTACCTACCTTTAGTAGAATTTGCCTACAACAATAGTTATCAGGCTACAATTGAAATAACACCGTACGAAGCATTGTACGGGAGGAAGTGCAGATCTCCACTATGCTGGGATGAAATCGGAATAAAGAAATTGGTAGGACCAGAATTGGTGGAAGAAACTAACAAGGTCGTAAAGAAAATTAAAGAAAAGATGCAAGCGGCTCAAGATCGACAGAAAATGTATGCGGATAAGCGAAGGAAAGCATTTAGTTTTGAGATTGGAGACAAGGTATTTTTGAAGGTATCTCCGATGAAAGGAATTTTCCTCTTCGGGAAAAGAGGAAAGTTGAAGCCTAGATATATTGGACCTTATGAGATATTGGAAAAAGTTGGAGAATTAGCTTATAGATTGGCATTACCACCATCATTGGCAGGAGTACACGATGTATTCCATATCTCGATGCTCCGAAAGTATGCACCTGACCCTACCCACATAGTAAACCAACCTGAATTAGAAATTGATGCCAACTTAACCTATGAGGAAGTCCCTATAGCCATACTTGATAGAAAGCTTCATAGGTTAAGAAATAGAGATATTCCTATGGTTAAGGTCCAGTGGAATAGACATGGGGTAGAAGAAGCTACATGGGAACGGGAGGATGAAATCTTAGCAAAGTACCCCTACCTCAATATCCACGGTAACACTTGAAATTTCGAGGGCGAAATTTATTTAAGGGGGTTAGACTGTAATACCCTAGGTTTTCATGATCTTATTTGCTTTACTAAATGCTTTATAATTCTTCATGAATCTATGTGACACATTTACATTCGAATTTATGCAAAGGCACGTTTATGTGCTTTAATTACTCGATAGTTACAATAACTGTATTATTTGCTCAATACATGCTATTTCTTGAGACTTTATAATTTTTATATGTTCTTTAGTTTATGTCTTAAAGTATTTGATATAGAAATTAATAAAGTCCTTAAGTATAGTAATTTGTTAAGTTATAAGTTGAAAAATGAATGTTTCTTTAAGAAACGAATTGCGTATCGATTACTCGATATATTTTTATGATTAGTATATAGACTTTGTAATTTATTTATAGTCTTAGAAGGGTTTTAATTTTATTTCATAAGATAGTATAAGTAAATTTTATTAGAATTATCCAATAGTCACAATTTCTACTTATTAAATTCATAGTATATATGTGTTATTTCTACAAAATACAAGTCTACTCTTGTACTCCTCTTAATTTTAAAAAATTTGGGAAGAATTAGGAGAATTAGAGAAGTTTCAAGATTAAGATTAAGATAAGATAAGATAAGTAAAAAGAAAAGTCAAAATTTACTTCTAACCTTAAGATAACAAGTGTAACTTTGCTTAACCTCCAAGATTATCCAAAATCTTCCACACTCTTCCTATAAGTGGGGTCAAGAGGGAGTTTGAGTAGCCTCCAAGCACATCTTCTTCTATAAATAGGTAACCTTGCATGCAAAAATAAATATAAGAAAAAGTTTAAAGAACATTTCACAAATACTACTACTCTTACACTTAGATTTTGCAAAGAAAGGAGAAGGAATTTCCTTTAGCTACCAATCACTAAGTAAGCTTCTCTTCTTGATTGAGTAATTATTTAAGTGGTAGTATGAAGTTTATGCATGATATGTGAATTAAATGATAGGAAAATGAGTTTTGATGAGTAATTTGCATGTTATACATGTTTTACTTCATGTTTGAATGTTTAATTCAATTTATTCATATGTTATGAACAAAATCATGTTTATTATTTGATTATATATGCTTTAGAAGTATAAATCATGAAATTATATGGTTTAAAGTGAGTTTAAGATGATATGTTCTTCATGTATGCATAAAAACGAATTTCTGGACCAACTTTGGGGTAAATTTCGTTTTAACCAATTCATTTGGTGGAAAGTTCTGAAAATTTTATATGTTAAAATAGACTTGTGTAGCAACTTAGGTTTAAAATTTCATAACTTTTAGAGAAGTATTCGGTGCATCGTGATTTTTCAAAGTTGAACTAGGGTTTTAGACTCTATAGCAGGAACAGTAGAAGTTTGCTATGATCTGAGAATAATCGGTTAGGTTTTTACAGAAAACCAATGTATGTGGATAAATTACATGAAGTTGGGAGTTCATGGTTAAAATTTCAGGAGTATTGGACTTATGGTTGATTTATGGTGAATTTTTAAAGTTAAGGGACCAGAATCTGTAACAGTATGTTCATCACGAAATATTTGATGTTTGGGAAAGAGTTTGAGAAATATGAAAATATGGTGATAAACTTTATTGAGTTGGAAATTTACTGTTAAAATTTCATAATTTTTGGACGTATAGATAATTTAATATGAATTTTCAAAGTTAGGGTGTAAATCTGCCAAAATCGAATTTTTGTATGAAAGGTTCGAAATGGTCCGGTTACATTTTTACTGTCAATATTTATTTATAATTTGTTATTTGATGATTTTTTTACACTTAATTGATATTTGTGTGTTAGTATACAATATTTGAATATGTATGGAGATTTGAATTCAAGACTTACAATTTACAAAAGTGAAGGGATAAGTAACAATATTTTTATTTTAAAAATTTTACTTGTAGGTACAAACCTGCAAGGTGGGGAATCACTTCGCTCTTCATCGAGTATTTTATTATTATTTTAATTGCACTTATTAAATGTTGAATGTTAAATATTTTGAGTTTGGCCCGCTATCGACTGGCCCCTGAGATAGTCCAACTATATGTTGACAAATGAGATAGTCCGGTCACTCCGGCACCACGGGTTGGTCGCGCCACCCAAGGAGATACCCGGTGAAATTTCGGGGGCTCACATATTATAAACAATTGATGTTTAGTTTATGCAATTAACAAGAGGTTTTCCACTAAGTGTTTTCAAACACTTATCCCTTCCACTTTTAAATTTTTACAGATGCTGTGGATCCGGACGTGGGCGAATGAACTCGGCGGGCTGTGGAGTTTTCTTAAAAACTCTATGTTTCAAGAATTATATTTTTAAATTTTGGGTTTGTAACTTAAGCTACGAGCATACTTATTTACTACTTCCGTTGTGTAGATATGTGGCGTGTTTATATTTTAATACAAAGTACTATTTTAGTGCCGTTCCTACTTGTGCCACATCATATTTTCCGTACTATATTAAGTGGAGACGTCACAGGTGGTATCAGAGCAGGTTCACCTGCTAAATGTATTTTAAAAAAGAGTGTGTTTTAAATTTTTTAAAAGGAAACAGCCACACCGAGATCATTCTCCACGACGGGATCAGGTAAATATTTCATAAATGCTTAAATTATGTTATTTGTTTGACTTTGTGATCGATTATTTGAAAGTTTGTATAGTTATTGCATTACATTATTGTTTGAATAGAACTATGAGTCATAGAAGAAATCAAAACAACTCAGACATTAGCAAGGATCTAGCTTCCGTTTTAAGGGGGTTAGCTCAGCAACTAGGTCAGCAAAGCCAATCATCCCAAACACCTGTATCTTCAGCCCAAAACCATGATATTGTTAGTCAGTTTAAGAAATTTAGACCCTCAACCCTGACCGGAAAAGAAAACCCTATGGAAGTAGAAAACTGGATTCGGAGCTTGGAGAAGATATTCGCTTATCTTAAGTGCACCGATGAGCAGAAAGTTTCTTGCGCTATATTTCAGCTGACTGAAGATGCAGATTATTGGTGGGAAGCTCACTGTAGGACAATGACTGAAGAAGAATGAACTACAGTTACTTGGGAAAAATTTGTAGAAGCAGTGGTTAAGAATTATATACCACAGTCGTTCTTAGATCAAAAAGAGACTAAATTTCTACAGTTGAAGCAGGGAAATCTGACAGTGCAAGAATATGATAGGAAGTTTAATCAATTGGGAAGATATGCTTCTCATTTGATTAATACTGATGAAAGGAAAGCAAAAAGATTTATGCAGAATTTACGACCAGAAATCAGTACTATCTTAGCGGCACAAGATATTAAGTCTTATGCCTCGGCATTCAAGAAAGCTCAGATGATAGCAGCATATATGAAATCAGAGGACGTAAGAACGCCAGAATCACAACAAAACAAAAGAAAATGGATGGGAACGAACCAAGGAAGAAATCCTAAGCAAGTTAAAAAGACAAAAATAGTGCCACGATAACAACAAAGGCCACCTAAATGCAGAAATTGTGGGAAGGAACACTTTGGGCAATGCCTGAAGGGAACAGGAATCTGTTACAGATGTAAGGAACCAGGACATGTCATAACTAATTGTCCAAAGTGGAAAGAACAACAGAAGATGGAACCTGCTCGAGTATTTTCCATAAATCAGCAGGAGGCGACAGCAAATCCGGAAGTGATGGCAGGTATGTTCAAAATATTCCAAATACCTATTTTCACGTTATTCAATACTGGTGCTACGCATTCATTCATCTCTACGAAGATGTTTGAACAATTTGAGACTGCCCATATTATGGTAGAAGAAGATTTCCTAGAAGTAAACATTCCCTCTGGTAGTACGACACAATCCTTAGGACTGTGTAGGAATGTGAAGATTGATTTTGAGCATGCAATACTCCCGGCAAATCTACATATAATAGAAATGAAGGACTTTGATATTACCTTGGGAATGGACTGACTTATAGCTAATCATGCTCTCATCAAGTGTCAAGAAAAAGAAATATTAGTACGGAGATCAAAGGATGAGAACTTTACACTATATGGTGCTAGAATTGGAACTATACCTCAAGTAATTTCAGCAATGAAAGCCCGGAAATTATTGAGGAAAGGAAAGAATATGACATTTCTAGTAAATATTGTAGCAACGGAATCCAATGGTCCAACACTGTATGATGTGCCGATAGTATGTGAATACAAGGATGTATTTCCAGATGATTTGCCAGGATTACCCCCCAGATCGTCAGTTGGAGTTCACTATTGATTTGATACCTGGAGCCGCGCCTGTTTCTAAAGCACCTTACAGAATGACACCAAAGGAGTTACAGGAGTTGAAGGTGCAATTGCAAGAATTATTGGACAAGGGCTTTATTCGACCAAGTGTGTCACCATGGGGTGCACCAGTATTATTTGTGAAAAAGAAAGATGTATCGTTGAGGATGTGCATCGATTATCGAGAACTGAATAAGCTCACTATCAAGAATAAATATCCACTTCCTAGAATCGAAGATCTATTTGATCAGTTAAGAGGAGCTTGTGTATTTTAAAAAAATTGATTTGAGATCGGAATATCATCAGATAAAGATTAAAGAAAGCGATATTCCGAAGACAGCATTCAGGACCTGATATGGTCATTATGAGTTCGTAGTGTTACCTTTTGGACTCAGCAACGCGCCAGCTATATTCATGGATTTGATGAATCGGGTATTTCATCAATATTTAGATCAATTTGTGATCGTCTTTATTGATGATATTCTAGTATATTCAAGAAATCAGAAGCAGCATGCAGAACATCTTCGAATTACATTTGAAACTCTGAGAAAAGAGAAATTGCATGCTAAATTCAAGAAGTGCGAATTCTGGTTGGATAAAGTTGTATTTCTTGGACATACGGTTTCAAATTTGGGAATAGAAGTTGACCCAACAAAGGTAGAAGCTGTAAACTAATGGAAGACACCAACTAATGTAAACAAAGTCAGGAGTTTTCTTGGTTTAGCCGGGTATTATCGAAGATTCATTGAAGGGTTTGCTCGGATTGCAAAACCTTTGACTCAGTTGACTCGGAAAGAAACAAAGTTTGAATGGACAGAAGAGTATGAAAGGAGTTTTCAAGAACTAAAGCAAACAACAGCCCCAGTTCTTACAATTCCTAAAGGTATAGAAGGATTTATTGTGTACAGTGATGCTTCTAAACAAGGCTTGGGATGTGTACTTATGCAGAATGGGAAAATAGTAGCATACGCATCAAGACAATTAAAACCACATGAGCAGAACTATCCACGCATGATTTAGAGCAAGCAGCAGTTGTGCATGCACTCAAAATTTGGAGACATTACTTGTATGGAAGTAAATGTCAGATCTACACAGATCATAAGAGTTTGAAGTATATCTTCAAATAGAAGGAATTGAACATGAGGCAAAGAAGATAGTTAGAGTTGGTAAAAGATTATGATTGTGAAATATTATACCATCCGGGAAAGGCAAATGTAGTGGCTGATGCCAAGTCGCAAAGCGAAGATAAAGATCAATGCCATGGTTGTGAAACCAACCTTGAAGGAAAGAATAGCAAAAGCTCAATATGACGATGCATTCTTAGAGAAGATAAAATGAAAGATCAAGGAAGGTAAAGCAAATGAGTTTTCAGTATGTGAGGATGGTACATTGGTATGCCAAGGAAGAATATGTGTCCCAGAAAAAGAAGAACTCAAGAAGGAAATATTGGAAGAAGCACATTCTACACCATATACAGTTCATCTTGGAGGAACAAAGATGTATCAAGAATTAAAGAAATTGTTCTGGTGGAGAAATATGAAAAGAGATATTGGGAATTTCGTACAGAGATGTTTGACATGTCAGCAGGTGAAAGCTGAGCATCAAAGACCATAAGGATTATTAAAGCCACTTGAGATTCCTGAATGGAAATGGGAACATATTACAATGGATTTTGTGGTAGGATTGCCCAAGTCAATACAAGGAAATGAAGCTATTTGGGTAATTGTCGATAGATTGACCAAGACGACACATTTCTTACCAATAAAGATGACGTTCACATTGGATAAATTGGCTCAGATTTATATTAAGGAAATTGTCCGATTAGATGGAGTTCCAATTTCTATTGTGTCAGATAGAGATCCACGATTTACATCAAAATTCTGGTACAGTCTTCAAGAAGCTATGGGCACCAAGTTGGAATTCAGTACAACTTTTCACCCTCAAACAGATGGTCTATCAGAAAGAACAATTCAAACTTTGGAAGATATGTTGAGAGCTTGTATCATTGATTTTGGAGGAAGTTGGGAAAGGTACCTACCTTTAGTAGAATTTGCCTACAACAATAGTTATCAGGCTACAATTGAAATAACACCGTACGAAGCATTGTACGGGAGGAAGTGCAGATCTCCACTATGCTGGGATGAAATCGGAATAAAGAAATTGTTAGGACCAGAATTGGTGGAAGAAACTAACAAGGTCGTAAAGAAAATTAAAGAAAAGATGCAAGCGGCTCAAGATCGACAGAAAATGTATGCGGATAAGCGAAGGAAAGAATTTAGTTTTGAGATTGGAGACAAGGTATTTTTGAAGGTATCTCCGATGAAAGGAATTTTCCACTTCGGGAAAAGAGGAAAGTTGAAGCCTAGATATATTGGACCTTATGAGATATTGGAAAAAAGTTGGAGAATTAGCTTATAGATTGGCATTACCACCATCATTGGCAGGAGTACACGATGTATTCCATATCTCGATGCTCCGAAAGTATGCACCTGACCCTACCCACATAGTAAACCAACCTGAATTAGAAATTGATGCCAACTTAACCTATGAGGAAGTCCCTATAGCCATACTTGATAGAAAGCTTCATAGGTTAAGAAATAGAGATATTCCTATGGTTAAGGTCCAGTGGAATAGACATGGGGTAGAAGAAGCTACATGGGAACGAGAGGATGAAATCTTAGCAAAGTACCCCTACCTCAATATCCACGGTAACACTTGAAATTTCGAGGACGAATTTATTTAAGGGGGTTAGACTGTAATACCCTAGGTTTTCATGAACTTATTTGCTTTACTAAATGCTTTATAATTCTTCATGAATCTATATGACACATTTACATTCGAATTTATGCAAAGGCACATTTATGTGCTTTAATTACTCGATAGTTACAATAACTGTATTATTTGTTCAATACATGCTATTTCTTGAGACTTTATAATTTTTATATGTTCTTTATTTTATGTCTTAAAGTATTTGATATAGAAATTAATAAAGTCCTTAAGTATAGTAATTTGTTAAGTTATAAGTTGAAAAATGAATGTTTCTTTAAGAAACGAATTGCGTATCGATTACTCGATATATTTTTATGATTAGTATATAGACTTTGTAATTTATTTATAGTCTTAGAAGGTTTTTAATATTATTTCATAAGATAGTATAAGTAAATTTTATTAGAATTATCCAATAGTCACAATTTCTACTTATTAAATTCATAGTATATATGTGTTATTTCTACAAAATACAAGACTACTCTTGCACTCCACTTAATTTTCGAAAATTTGGGAAGAATTAGGAGAATTAGAGAAGCTTCAAGATTAAGATTAAGATAAGATAAGTAAAAAGAAAAGTCAAAATTTACTTCTAACCTTAAGATAACAAGTGTAACTTTGCTTAACCTCCAAGATTATCCAAAATCTTCCACACTCTTCCTATAAGTAGGGTCAAGAGGGAGTTTGAGTAGCCTCCAAGCACATCTTCTTCTATAAATAGGTAACCTTGCATGCAAAAATAAATATAAGAAAAAATTTAAAGAAAATTTCACAAATACTACTACTCTTACACTTAGATTTTGCAAAGAAAAGAGAAGGAATTTCCTTTAGCTACCAATCACTAAGTAAGCTTCTCTTCTTGATTGAGTAATTATTTAAGTGGTAGTATGTAGTTTATGCATGATATGTGAATTAAATGATAGGAAAATGAGTTTTGATGAGTAATTTGCATGTTATACATGTTTTACTTCATGTTTGAATGTTTAATTCAATTTCTTCATATGTTATGAACAAAATCATATTTATTATTTGATTATATATGCTTTAGAAGTATAAATCATGAAATTATATGGTTTAAAGTGAGTTTAAGATGAAATGTTCTTCATGTATGCATAAAACCAAATTTCTGGACCAACTTTGGGGTAGATTTAGTTTTGACCAATTCATTTGGTGGAAAATTCTGAAAGTTTTATATGTTAATATAGACTTGTGAAGGAACTTAGGTTTCAAATTTCATAGCTTCTGGAGAAGTATTCGATGCATGGTAATTTTTCAAAGTTGAACTAGGATTTTGAACTCTATAGCAGGAACAGTAGAAGTTTGCTATGATTTGAGAATAATCGGTTAGGTTTTTACAGAAAACCAATGTATGTGGATAAATTACATGAAGTTCGGAGTTCATGGTTAAAATTTAAGGAGTATTGGAGTTATGGTTGATTTATGGTAAATATTTAAAGTTAAGTGACCAGAATCTATAACAGTATGTTCATCACAAAATATTTGATGTTTGGAAAAGAGTTTGAGAAATATAAAAATATGGTGATAAACTTTATTGAGTTGGAAATTTACTGTTAAAATTTCATAATTTTGGACTTATAGATAATTTAATATGAATTTTCAAAGTTAGGGTGTAAATCTGCCAAAATTGAATTTTTGTATGAAAGGTTCGAAATGGTCCGGTTACATTTTTACAGTCGATATTTATTTATAACTTGTTATTTGATGATTTTTTACACTTAATTGATATTTGTGTGTTAGTATACAATATTTGAATATGTATGGAGATTTGAATTCAAGACTTACAATTTACAAAAGTGATGGGATAAGTAACAATGTTTTTATTTTAAAATTTTTACTTGTAGGTACAAACCTGCAAGGTGGGGAATCACTTCGCTCTTCATCGAGTGTTTTATTATTATTTTGATTGCACTTATTAAATGTTGAATGTTAAATATTTTTAGTCTGGCCCACTATCGACTGGCCCCTGAGATAGTCCAACTATATGTTGGCAAATGAGATAGTCCGGTCGCTCCGGCACCACGGGTTGGTCGCGCAACCCAAGGAGATACCCGGTGAAATTTCGGGAGCTCACATATTATAAACAATTGATGTTTAGGTTGTGCAATTAACAAGAGTTTTTCCACTAAGTGTTTTCAAACACTTATCCCTTCCACTTCTAAATTTTTACAGATGCTGTGGATCCGGACGTGGGCGAATGAACTCGGCGGGCTGTGGAGTTTTCTTAAAAACTTTATGTTTCAAGAATTATATTTTTAAATTTTGGGTTTGTAACTTAAGCTACGAGCATACTTATTTACTACTTCCGCTGTGTAGATATGTGGCGTGTATATATTTTAATACAAAGTACTATTTTAGTGTCGTTCTTACTTGTGCCACATCATATTTTCCGTACTATATTAAGTGGGGACGTCACATGAAGGCTGACATAGGCTGATGAACATCAAGTAAGCGGACAACGAGTCCGATGAGGCATATATCGATCGTGTTGACTAAATCATCTTCACCTGGGAGCCAGTTAGCGACGAGCTCTCCCTTCACTCAACTCTCAATAGTTCACGACCCTCTCCCCAATGTTCAGGCATCTCTCGAAGCGCCTCCCCACGATGTATGTCAAATTCAAGGGGAGAGTCAGGGAGATGATAACCCACCAGTATCTTCTGGCATAAAGGATGGGGCCCCAAAGGCCGAGGCCGAAGTAGGGGAAAACCGAAAGCCTCTCCCCAACAAAGGAAGATTCTGCCAGCACCTTGGCGGGTAGGGAACAAGGCGCCGGGCTCATTCATGAAATAGGAGAACAAGACAGATGAGCAGCTACTCCAAGTGCTCGCTCAGACCCGACATTCGTCTTCAATGCCATCCAACATGACAACATGTTGGAAAACCCCAGACACGTCCAAAGTCGAAGGCGAATAGACATGGTAAAGTGGTGCACCTACCACGATGCGGCGGGGCACAATACCAGTGAATGTCGGGACCTCTTCAGACAGCTATGAAAGCTATTCGAGGAGGGCAAGTTGAACAACTTCGTTAAGAAGCCGGCGGCCCGCAATCCGGACCAGAGCAAGGGGCAACCTCGTCCCCAAAGGCCACAAGCAGCCAAACTAGCCCCTCCCATATCCCACGTCAAGGACGAGGACGAGGACTAGGAGGATGATATCCCCCCACTTCAAGGGGGAAGAACCCTTGGAGGCCTTATCCTGATCTCAACCATGTCAAACCGCAAGAGGAAGGTCAATTGAAGGGCATTCAAAAGAATGTCCACACTATCAACCCTCCAGAACCAACCATCTCCAAACTTCCGTGATCACTTCACTAACGCTGATCGGGAAGGGACTTTCTGCCCAAAGAATGATGCCCTCGTCATCTCCACCAAGATCCTAAGCATCACAGTTGATTGTCTGTTGGTGAACAATGGTTGCTTCTGCAACATCATCTTTAAGTCGGCCCTCGACAAAATGGGAAGTTTTACGGCCTACATCAAGCCATTCGACACTATCCTCTGAGGCTTCAGAGACACTGCCATCCAAGCCTATGGAAGAATCAAGCTCTTTGTGGAGCTCATCTACCACAACAAGGAAGAGACGAAGATAATTAGTGATGAGTGCAAACTCAAGATCAACACAAAATCGAGCAAGTATTTAAGGAAATACTAAGAATGGTACCTGAAAGCCTCTCTGTAAACTCAAGAACACAGGAGAGATGGCTGTAAACAAGATCTCTGGAGCTTGGAGAAGAAGCCTCCAGCGACAACTTAGATTCCCGGCGAAATCCCTGCACAAAGTCGGGCCGGAAAGGGCTCCGACGTCGACCCTCCGATGCTCAAGTCACAAAACTTGCTATGGAAGAAAGACCATAGCTGAAAACTAGAAATATGAGTGAGTAATAGTGATGATACCTTGTAATGAAGAAGGAAAATAAATATATATACCTTTAAGCTGTGGGGGCAGAACAGTAAAACCGTCTCTGTTGCCCTAATTGTTCTTGGGACCACTTGGGGACCCGGATGCCTTAGGAGCCGACGCGTGTCCCCAGGCCTGCTTGCTTGATTCCCTTTGGTACAGGCAAATCCTGACAGGATCGTCCTTTTCCGAGCCTCAGTCCCAGAGCTCGTGAAAAAGACATATTTTGTATTTTTCTCTCCAATATTCGTGCTAGCAAGGAGTGGGAGAACATTCCCAACTTCTAGGGATCTTGGGATCCATTAATGTTTTACTTCTTGACTTGTATTTTCACATAATGTCACCAATATCTAGAGCTTATGAAAAGCTCTGGAGAGATATATTTCGAATGAGCCGGATTTTTTCTCACGAGTTTTTATATAAATAGAGGACTTTTAGTTCCTCTATCGGGTATTCACTTTTTAAAGTTCTTCATATATTGGTTTCATAAGTTTTGGCAGAGCTTTCGAAATATTATCTCTCCTTTTGAGAGATAAGACAAGTAAAGCCTCACGAGGCTTCTTATGAGGATTCTCATCCATCCTCTAGTGTTTATTTGGCCACCTCGAGGCCCTACATAGTCGTAAGCTCAAATATTTGCCTTCATGATCTCTGAGAAGAACTTTCCACTTCGGTCACACTTCTTTAGGATTGATGTAATCTGCCCATTCTGGCAGAGCCTACATCAACTACTCCCCCCCTATTCCAAGTGATACTTCAAAAAATCTCTTGGAATAGACATCTTTAGTCTTGAGGTAACTCAGAGCTCTCGAATACTTATCATGAGATCTCGAATTTCTAAGTTCACGGGGTCAATAATTCATTTCCCACTTTTTTTTATTTCGAAAATAGTATGTCATTAAGACCCTTGGATTAAAGGGTCCTACCAACTGCCTTCATCCGGGCAGTACACGTGGAAGCCCAAAAGAGGGGCGGTTTTCGACCCATGTCCCACACGTCCGTATTAGGAAAAGACTTTTACACTTCATTTCGCCTTTATTATTCTTTTCAGCATACCCTCTTTAGTCATCGTTCTCGACGATGTGCTTTTTCACAGATTTGAAAGCCCATTTTCCGGCGGGTTCCCATTCTTCCCGCCTTTCCGCGGCCATTCCAGCCTTGGTGAGGTATTCCCTATTTTCCTTACTGCTTCTTCCACTATCGTTATTTTATTTTTTGTAATTTAGTATATCGAAATTACCCCCCTTCTCCGGTGAGAGCCCTTCAGCGCCGATACCACTTAGGGCTTCGAAGCGTTTAGCTGTTTTAGGGCTACCAACATCTGGTTCTTCCTCCAGATCCATTGGGTCTACTAATTCTGACCGCTGCCTTTTTCCCGAAACTCTCCGCGAGGCGGATAAAATAAACATGATTTCTCAACAATCCAATTAACTCCCGATGAGTTAAAAATAATAACAGGGGCTGTAGAACCGCACCCAGAATTCATCATTGAGCTCCCACGTCCTGATGAGAGGCCTAATTATGTTGTATACCCTTCTCCTGCCTTCCGGGGTTCTCAAATTTTGGCTGGGTTGCATTTTCCTGTTTGCCCTTATCTAACCAAAATATGTAATTTGTATCAAATTCCTTTGAATCAGCTAAACCCGTCTGCTATAAGGCTAGCTCTATCCTTCTATATCGTGTTTGAGGTTAATTGGGGGTTCCCCACTGCAGAGTTATTTCATTTCCACCATGATCTCAAGCGGAGAGAATTTTTTTACTATTTCAGTTCTCGTCCTAGTGGCTTAGCTAAGTTCATAGGTAAACCACCCGGTATCGATTCTCATTGGAAAGAAAACTTCTTCATAGTCACTCCTCATTCTGGCCAGTGGCCTTTCTATTGTGATCCGGAAGGATGGCAATATGAAGTCCCAGACCCTATCAAACCATCACTTTCTCCTGAGGAAATTACTCCCCCAGCTGCTCGTGAATTGATGATGTATCTGAATCGTGTTGCTGATAAGAAGGGGAAACCTAAGGTTTTCCACCTATTGAAAGACACAGTTGTTCTCTTTAGCTTTGGGTTTTTGGGTTTTACAGCTCCTCATCCTCCTGAAGCTGGTATTCACCTTACCCCCATACCCTTTTTTTACCTAGGTATGATCCATGATTCTTACTTACTTACATGTTATACATGTTTTATTGGACAGACATGAGTTGGGAGAATGCGCTTCTCTTATCGGATGATGACGATGCACTTCCCAACCCTGCTGCTTCTTTTCAACCAAAGCAAGTGAAGGAAGAAGGTTCCTCTGCCACTGCTCATGCATCCGAGATCTCTGCTTCTCCTGTGGATCCCATAAATGCGGTTCCTGTTCAAGTTGTATTGGCTTCAGAGGGGGCCGAGGCCAATAGAAGCAAACCCTCTTACCAGACTCGGGGAAAGAGAGCTGCAAACCCTGCCTCCACTGTTAAGCTTCCTTCCAAGCGAAAGAAGACAATCAAGAGCGATTTTCTGATTAAGCTAAACTCGAGGATTTGACTTCCAATGATCTTCTACATGATCCCTCTGTTCCAGTGGAGGACAAGTGTATTATGTTTCTCAAGTCTCTTCAGGTGTTAGATCATGGCTCTTCTCCTGCCCCGTTGTCTCCTGATCAACTTCAGGGCTCTATGTTTCGCAAGTTGGTTGAGGTAAAGGTCTCAACTCTTTGTTTTCTTTTTACTTTATCCTTTTAGATTTGTTTCTAATTTCTTGGATTTATTTTTCTTTTCAGTTTCTGGATTTGCAAGCCCAATTTCTCGCCTCGGGCCATTCCACTTCCCTTGCAGAGCTTCAGCAAGAGTTATCTAAAAAGGAGCAAGAACTATCCTTCAAGGATTTTGATCTCGCCCAAGCTAAAGAGGCGATAAGCAAAGCTACTGCCCTCACATCTGAGCAAGCGTCTCAAATTTCCATCTTGGAGAAGAAACTTTCTGAGGCAGAACAGAGAGAGAGGTCATCGAGGGAGGAAGGTTTTTCACAGGGTCTATCTGAGGGTATTGACCGATGCCGCAAGAAGATCTTGGGGACTACTTTGGGCCAAGAATTTCTCAAAGAACTTATTGAGAAGTCTCTCAAGGCTTATCATCAAAGTCCCCTATTTCTTTGTCATATGGGTCCTCATTTAGGCCATTTCATCAAGTAAGGCTTCAATATTGCTGTCTCTCGGGCTAAAGAGAAGGGTTTCACTGAGAAACTCAGTCTTTCTCGTGCCAAACAAGGTCTCACGCCTTCTCCTTATTTCAAGGGTGATCCTAAAGGGAAATCAAACTATTCCTGGTTTCCTCCTGTGGCGCAGAAGGTAGCTTTAAAGTTAGCGCAAGAGGTGGAAATTTCTCCAGAGCTGCCCCAAATGGAGCCTCAACTATGTGACCTTTTGTTCTCAGATCCTTCGCCTGCTACAACTGCCCATTCTTTGCCAGAGACCGCTGCCCTTTCCGGCCCTGTTCCTGAACCATCTACCTCTCCAGTACTTGAAAAGGAGTCTTCTAAACTCGAGCTGGGTGATCATCCAAGGCAATAGAGGATTGGACCTTGAGGGTCATCTCTACTGCTTTTGCTACTTACATTTTATTCTATATTTTGCTTAGAGCATGCGTGCTCTCTCTTACTATTTCTGTTTTTCATGCTCTCATCGTATTCTCTGCACTTTCTGTGCTTTTGACATTGCTACTATTTTCTGTGATCATGTTCTATGTATGCTTTGGACGTTTTGTCCTTGTGTCTTTTGAAATGCGTGTTAGTTTCTTAGATGTATAATCTCCTCATTCATTATTGCATTATCTTACAAATTCTCAATTTTCATCTATTAGCTCTGGAGAGATGATGCTAAAGCATACTTCCTCCTTCGGTTTTTATTCGGTTTTTATTTCTAGCATCTCTGAAATAAAAATTCACAATTTTCATTTATCAGCTCTGGAGAGATGATGATAAAGCATACTCCCTCCTTCAGTTTTTATTTCTAACATTTCTGAAATAAAAATTCTCAATCTCATTTTTCAGCTCTGCAGAGCTGGAATTTATTCTTCGTATTCGCTTATTAGTTGCAATTCGATTTTTCGATCATTATCCATGCTTAATTCGTATTAAGGCTCATAGGATATAAATTCATGGCATTCATAACTCAGTCAGAGTTTTTCTAAAGATCCACCAGAGCCTCGGGGTATGGCTCTGACGGTTTTTCATTAAATCTCAAATGTACGATGATGCAAACAAACTGTGCTTACATACTTTGATTGAAAAACTAGTAAAGGATCTGAATAGGCTCAGACATAGTACTTCTTCAAGTTGCTCACGTTCCAAGGGCGTGGCATCCTCCTTCCATCCTGATCTGTCAGCTCATACGCACCCCCAGCCAGCACTTGGGTAACTACGTATGGACCTTCCCAATTCGGCTCTAACTTTCCTGTTGGTTTGAGCACATCGGCTATGCGCAACACCAGATCTCCTTCTGTGAACTTTCTGACTTTCACACGCTAGTTGTAGACATCTCTCATTTTACTCTTGTATCGTTCGGCTTTGATACGAGCCATCTCTCGCTGCTCATCTATCATATCCAGATTTTCTCTTAACAATTTTGGATTCTGATTCTCGTCGTAATTCAAGATCCTGTGAGTTTCCATTCCTATCTCTACAGGGATCATAGCTGTAGATCCATACACAAGTGTTGTGATATATTTGAGTTTTGATAATTTTTCAAAACAACTTGTAATAGGTTTGAAAGCAGTCAGGATAGTATCCTTAGTTTCAGGTCAGGCTAGGTTATTTCTCAGTAGAATATGCTGTCAGTTGAGAAGAGCTCAATTGAGGAAACCATCAGTTGAGGGGGAACTCAGCAACATAGCCTGAGGTTATCAAGATAACACCAAGAAGAACTGACTAAAGCCATGCCAGAGACCTGAACCTGAAGAGAAGCCTGAAGGATATCCCACTGAGTGTAAACCTGGCTGACCTAAGCTAAGTCAAGTGGACCACTCAGTGAAGAGCATGATCAGGAGGATCAGTGCTGTACCAAGTAGGCCCTGAAGGAGTCAGGCTACTGTGGTCAGGGAAGTTTGTCATTCAGCCTTATGACAAACTTCTTGGAGAGATCTTCAAGAGTCCCTGAAGGACAACATCACTGAAGACAAGTATGTCTAATGAAGATCATCAGTCAGTGGAGGATAATGCTATCTGAAGTCAGTGCGCCCTGATTAAGCTCAGTGAACCAAAGATCCATTGGATTCAGTCCACGTGGACCAATCACGTCAAGATAGCGTATCTGACACTGACAAGGCTGCATTCCAAGAAAAGTAGGTGAAACCTATTAATTGTATGGATTCAAATGTAATTACCTCCAACGGTTGCATTTGAATCCACACTATAAATACAAGCTCATAGCTGCGGTTTGAAGGGTGTGTGAATGAGAAAAATCAACACCAACGAGCTGTGAAGGTATGAGAGGATAGTGCATTTCATGGGAGATATAAGGAGGCACTTCTTACACCTTGTTCACTGACCATTAGGGTCTCACAAATATAAAATGAGTGTTCAGCTTGTAACTCTTAGCTTAGAGTGGTTTTTCCAATCTTAGCTTTAGGCTAACACATTGTAAGGAAAAACTTCACCTAGTTGGAGAAAACCTAACTGAAATCAAAACCCTACTTGTCAGGTTTGTTGGTGGAAGTTGTTGTTGAGTTAGGAAGTAAGCAAGATCTGGAGTTGTAGATCTGGGTGCACCTTGGCACGTTAAAAACAAGAATCCCAGTTAGTGGATTTCCTGTTAAATCAGGCCGTGGATGTAAGAGCTTGAGTCTTTGAACCACGTTAAACTGAGCGTTGTTTATTGTTTAGGCACTTGCTAATTATTTGCATTGTATGCTCAATGAGAGTACTTCGAAAGGTTGAAAAGAAATTAGCTAAGTATTTTAGTCAGGGAGAACCAATCGCACTGACAGGCTTAAGCAAGCACTCGAGAGTTCAGTCTCTCGAGTCACTGCCTTGTTAAGAGCCTGAGCTCGCAAGTCAGTTGCACTGACTTGAGTGCTCTGACTCTTAGCAATGCAGTGACTTGAGTGTCCCACTCACTAAACTCATTCAGGGTGCAATACAAGTTTAAGTTTAAAAAAAAATTCTCCTAAATTCCTATATTTTGGTATTCGAAAATGGGACCATCAATTGGTATCAGAGCGGGTTGTTCACATGACCACTGATCCAGTTTTGTTAAGAAAAATGGTCAACCGAACAGATCTTAAATATTTTAAGCTATGGGAATTTCTGCATTTTTCAACTATTGCGTGTTGTTCTGACATTACTCTTATAATAGAATATCTTTAGTGTTAGAAGTTTAGGAATCATCAAAAAGGGGGAAATCGTGGGGATATGTTTTAGTTTTGATGATTTTCCAAAATAATTTGTAATAGGTTTGAAAGCAGTCAGAATAGTATCCTTAGTTTCAGGTCAGGCTAGGTTATTTCTCAGTAGAATAGGCTGTCAGTTGAGAAGAGCTCAGTTGAGGAAACACTCAGTTGAGGGGGAACTCAGCGAGGGGGAACTCAGCAACACAGCCTGAGGTTATCAAGATAACACCAAGAAGAACTGACTGAAGCCATGCCAGAGACCTGAACCTGAAGAGGAGCCTGAAGGATATCCCACTGAGTGTAAACCTGGCTGACCTAAGCTAAGTCAAGTGGACCACTCAGTGAAGAGCATGATCAGGAGGATCAGTGCTGTACCAAGTAGGCCCTGAAGGAGTCAGGCTACTGTGGTCAGGGAAGTTTGTTATTCAGCCTTATGACAAACTTCTTGGAGAGATCTTCAAGAGCCCCTGAAGGACAATATCACTGAAGACAAGTATGTCTAATGAAGATCATCAGTCAGTGGAGGATAATGCTATCTGAAGTCAGTGCGCCCTGATCAAGCTCAGTGAACCAAAGATCCGTTGGATTCAGTCCACGTGGACCAATCACGTCAAGACAGCGTATCTGATACTGACAAGGCTGCATTCTAAGAAAAGTAGGTGAAACCTATTAATTGTATGTGATGTAGGCTCTGCCAGAACGGACAGAGCACATCAATCCTAAAGAAGCCAGACCAAAACGAAAAGCTCTGCTCAGAGATAATGAAAGCAAAGATCTGAGCTCATCAATATAGAAGACCTTGAGGAGACTGAATAAGTCTAGAAAGTGAATGAAATTTCTCCTACACAGCCTCGTTAGGCTTTACTTGTTTCGCCTCTTGAAAGGAAGAATCACATTTCAACAGCTCTGCCAGAGCTTATGAAATATTATTTGAAGAACTCTAAAACGCTAGTACCTGATGAGAGAGTTGGAAGCCTCTTACTCGTATAAAAGTTTGTGAAATAATATTCGTCTCGTTTGAAATATATCTCTACAGAGCTTCTCAAAAGCTCTGGATACCGATCGCAATATGTGAATATATAAACCAAGAGATAAAGTGTTATTAAATCCCAAGATCCCTATAAGCGGGGAATGTTCTCTTATCCCCCAAAAATCATGAATAATGGAGAAAGAAATATCAGATATGTCCCTCTCACGAGCTTTGGGACTGAGGCTAAAAAAGGACGATTCTGTCAGGATTTTCCTGTGCTAAACGATACAGAACAGGCCAGCCAAGGGACACGCGTCGGCTCCTAAGGCATCCGGGTCCCCAAGTGGTCCCAAGAATAATTAGGGCAACATAGACGATTTTACTGTTCTGCCCCCACAGCTTAAAGGTATAAATACTCATTTTCCTCCTTCATAACAAGGTATTATCACTATTACTCACTCATATCTTCTAGTTTTCAGCTATGGCTTTTCTTCCATAGCAAGTTTTCTGACTTGAGCGTCGGAGGGTCAACGCCGGAGCCCTCTCCGGCCCGACTTTGTGCAGGAATCTCACTGGAGGTCCAAGCTGTCACTGGAGGTTGCTATCTTGAACTCCAGAGACCATTTCTTAGCCTTTTCTCTTGTGTTCTTGGGCTTTTACAAAGAGGCTCTCAGGTACCATTCTTAGCATCCCCTAAAAAATTTGCTTGATTTTGTGTTGATCTTGAGTTTGCACTCATCAACTGGCACCGTCTGTGGGAAAAGTGAGTTTTGACGTGAGTTATTTCTTATTTCCCTTCATGAATCGTGAGTGAAAATAGTGAAGTGATGCATTGTTATCTATATCCCCTGTTTTTCTGGAAAAAATCTCATGAATATGAGTACCTTCATGTGTCACAGCTTTTATTTTTAGTCATTTTGGTCATGAAAGTGCTAGATCTGTACTAAAATTTGTTGTTATAGCATGAATATGAGTTGTCTTTATCATTTCCATGATGAAAAATGTTGTTTCTTTGCCAAAATACGAAGTAATGCCTTTATGAAGATGATTTGGCACGAACGTTGTTATGAATGTACGGATCTGGGCATATAATGCTATTTGACAACTTTATTTTTTCAAAAAATTATCTCTCAACACGTGAGTCGATCTGCCTGAAAATTTATGAGGTTATTAAAAGATGTTATTACGATTTTCAAGTAACGAGTGATATTATGATATTTGTTCAGAGCTTATGAAAATTTTCATTATCTCTGAAACTGCTTGCTCTGTAGAGATAACTACTACCTGTTGACTACTATGTGTTCTTAAGTGTATATCGTTGAGATCTCGATGAATGAGGTACATATATTTGATCGGTTAATATGCATTTTGAGAAGGCCATGAACTAAGTTGCTATCTTTTCTTGGCTCTCAGAGATGACAAATCCTACTCCCCGAGATCTGGGTAAGGATTTTGATGATGCTACCACTGCTCCGACGGATACTCCAGCGAGCACGAATGTGGTAGGAGGTTCGAAAGCCTCTGAAAATGCGAGCACTCCTGCGGTCACAGTTGTGGATGTGGAGCATCCAGAGACTACACCGGTTCAGGATAGCACGGCTCTTATTCCATTGACAGTTGAGCAGTTGAGAACTCTGATTAAGACCGCAGTTGATCAGGCTGTGGCAGAAATGACTCCCACCCGGGGAGCTCCTCAGTGTTTGAATACGAATGAACTTCGGGCACATGATGTGCCCGGACCTCAGGCCCCGAGTGTGCCTCGTCCTAGAGTCTTCAATGTGGCCCAGGACACTAGGGCCTAGATACCCCGAAACATTCCGTTGTCTTCTCCCCCTGGAGACGTCCTAGGGGAGACCAACGTAAGAACCAGTTTTGGCAGAGCAGCTGCCGGTGGGACAGCCACCAGAGAGGAAAGAACAGATCTGGGTGGTGCGACTTCAAGAGATGTTAGGGCTGCAGTCAGAGCTGCTAGGGTTGAGGAACAGAGACCCCGTTTAGTTGAATATGATGAACATTGGTCAGAAGAGGATGATGCTGATTCTACAACCCAAAATACTACCTCTCGTAGAAGTGGTACTCAGTGAGAGCTAGCCTCTTTAAGAAAAGACATTGAAGTAATGAAAAAGCAACGTGAAAGAAGTGGAAAACGGGGAATGAGGTAAGATGGATCCCCCTTTTCGGAGGAAATCCTCTTGGACCCTCTTCCTAAGAATTTTAAAACTCTGGCCTATGAATACAACGGCACCACTGATCCGCAGGATCACTTGTTGAGATTCAAAAATGGGGCCCTGCTCCACCAATACTTTGACGGCGTGAAATGCCGAGTATTTATAACCACCCTGACAGGATCTGCTCAGACGTAGTTCAGCCAACTGCCCAATGAGTCTATACACTCCTTTAGAGGGCTCAGTAAACTTTTCTTGCATCAGTTTACCAGTGCAAGAAAGATACACAAGACATCTCTGTCCTTGATGAACTTTAGGCAAGATACTCAAGAGAGCTTGAGAGATTACATCTCTCGTTTTAAAGAAGCTACCCTGGAGGTGCCGGTAGCTACTGATGAAGTTAAGATCAATGCCCTGGCAAAGGGGCTAAGGGGAGGAGATTTCTTCAAATCTCTGGCTAAGAAGCCCCCTGATACTTTTGATGAGCTTTAGCAGAGAGCTGATAAGTACAACAACCTGGAAGAGGCTACGTACTTACGGAAAGAAGAGACTACTGGAAAGACTACTCCCCGAGATCTGGGTAAGGATTTTGATGATGCTACCACTGCTCCGACGGATACTCCAACGAGCACGAATGTGGTAGGAGGTTTGAAAGCCTCTGAAAATGTAAGCACTCTTGCGGTCACAGTTGTGGATGAGGAACATCCAGAAACTACACCGGTACAGGATAGCACGGCTCTGATTCCATTGACAGTTGAGCAATTGAGAACTCTGATTAAGACCGCAGTTGACCAGGCTGTGGCAGAAAGGACTCCCACCCGGGGAGCTCCTCAGTGTTTGAATGCGAATGAACTCCGGGCACATGATGTGCCCAGACCTCAGGCCACGAGTGCGCCTCGTCCTAGAGTCTTCAATGTGGCTCAGGACACTAGGGCCTGGATGCCCCGAAATATTCCGTTGTCTTCTCCCACTGGAGACGTCCTAGGGGAGACCAACGTGAGAACCAGTTTTGGCAGAGCAGGTGCCGGTGGGACAGCCACCAGAGAGGAAAGAACAGATCTGGGTGGTGCGACCCCAAGAGATGTTAGGGCCGCAGTCAGAGCTGTTAGGGTTGAGGAACAGAGACCCCGTTTGGTTGAATATGACGAACATGGGTCAGAAGAGGATGATGCTGATTCTACAACCCAAAACACTACCTCTTGTAGAAGTGGTACTCAGCGAGAATTAGCGTCTTTAAGAAAAGACATTGAAGTAATGAAAAAGCAATGTGAAAGAAGTGGAAAACAGGGAATGAGGCAAGATGGATCCCCTTTTTCGGAGGAAATCCTCTTGGACCCTCTTCCTAAGAATTTTAAAACTCTGGCCTATGAATACAATGGCACCACTGATCCACATGATCATCTGTTGAGATTTGAAAATGGAGCCTTGCTCCACCAATACTCTGATGGTGTGAAATGCCGAGTATTTATAACCACCCTGACAGGCTCTGCTCAGACGTGGTTCAGCCAACTGCCCAATGAGTCTATACACTCTTTTAGAGGGCTCAGTACGCTTTTCTTGCATCAGTTTGCCAGTGCAAGAAAGATACATAAGACGTCCTTGTCCTTGATGAACTTTAAGCAGGATGCTTAAGAGAGCTTGAGAGATTACATCTCTCGTTTTAACGAGGCTTCCCTGGAGGTGCCATCAGCCACTAATGAAGTTAAGATTAATGCCCTGGCAAGGGGGCTAAGGGGAGGAGATTTCTTCAAATCTCTGGCTAAGAAGCCCCCTGACACTTTTGATGAGCTCCAGCAGAGAGCTGATAAGTACATCAACTTGGAAGAGGTTACATACTTACGGAAAGAGGAGACTATTGGAAAGAATGCTGTAATACCCCGTCCCGTTTTATACCTTTTATTTTCTTAGAACCCTTATTTTATTTTATTATCTTTGTTTCTTTTTATTTTATTATTTTGTGTGCTTTTGTGTAATTTAAATAAATATATACCCTTTTACAAATTCCTAAATTCGTAGAAAGAATCGAATCTTTCAAACGAATAAAGGACTACGAGAAATTAAATATTCAAAGATTAAAAAATTAGGATTTCGATCCGTATAATTTGTTGAGAATAATTAAAATACAATAAAATATTATTTGAATCTTAAAACTGTATTAATTTTCAAATCGGGATTAATCTCGTGAACCAAACGATCCCTGAACCGTATCAAGTGGGAACGAAAATATCAGAATTTAGGGGGATTAATTCTACCCACATAAATTACTTTCTTTTCTTAATTAAATTTTAATTAAGAATTATTTCCAGCCACTTAATCTTTCTCTTTTCTTTTTTTTGATTAATTAATTATGGATATTTTCTCTCCCTCAAAATTCCCAAGTAAGTTTCCTTTCTCTCTGCAAAAATCACAACCCACGTCTTTCTCAATTTCACTCTCTCCTCTCGTCTCTCTCGCTCCTCACGCAGCCAAACCCACCGCCTCCTCCACCTCCCGGCGAACGGCGCTTCAATCGGAAGCCGACCGTCGTGCCGCCTCCCTCCTTCGCTCAGCCGCGTCCCCGCCTCCCTTCCTCTTCGATTGGCGACCATCGCCACCGTACAGGGCCGCCGCGAGCGCTGCCTCCCTCTTCCAGTCGCGCCGCCGTCGCAGCGCCACCACTGGAGCAGAGCCGTCACGATGCCCTCCCTCCGCCGAGCGCGACCGCCGCTCGCATCGCCGCCCAGCTCCGCTCGGAGCACCGCCGTTCCCCTTCGACCTCGGCCGCGAGCAGCGCCGCGGCCACGCCAATCGAAGCAGCGCCGCTGCTCTGGTCGACGCACTGTCGCCGCGACGTCTCCTTCCACTTTTCGATCAAAGCCAGACGCCGACGCCGCCGATTCGCCCTCCTCCCTGGGTGAGTCTCGTTTGAATCCAAAATCTATTTTATTCAAATCCATAGCCCTTTGATTTAAATACTCACAGTTTGATTTTACTTTTTTTCAATTCCGATCGAGACGTTGTCGTGATGAATAGCTGCTTGTTTTGTTTTCGGAAAATCGAGACGACGTCGTTATGCCGCCGAAATTATCCGACGAGCCACCAATCGAACGCCGTTAGGCTGACGAATTTGGGACTCGTAAGAATTGCTAATCTTCTCTTTAATTCGTTTAGTAGTTGGGTAGGAATTGAACTGTTTTTAGTTCATTGTTGAAACTTTGTAAGTTAAGAATAATTGATTTGGGTGTTTAGTACTATTAGTTTAGTTGGTTAGTATTATTGAATTTGGTATTTAGTATTGTTAGTTGGTGGGTTTAGTATGATTGGTTTTGTAGTTTGGTATTATTGTGTTTAGTTGTCTAGTATTATTGAATTAGTTTGGTTTGGTTAACTGTTGAATGAATTACTTTAGTATTATTAAATTAGTTGAAAGGTGATGAAATTAGTTGTTAGAAATATTAGTTGAGTTTTTGGAGACAAAGGGAAACTCGTCTTCCCCTTGTGCGACTGTTAGAAAATTAGGAACGAAAATATAAGTCGTTTTATATTCAAAATTTAGTAAACAAATGAAAAAGGTAGAAAATGGTATTATTCTTTTGTTTAGAAAGTGTCACTAATCAATTTTAGAAGTGTTATTAATATTAGAAAAGAAAAGTACTTTTTATAAACTTCTTAGAAAGTCTAAGTTTATTAATAAGATTAATAAAGGGTTTTTATTTATGAAATATGATTAATTATATTCAAGATTTCTTTTAAAATGAGAAATATAATCCTTAAGAAAGAAAAACCATTTCTTTAATTTCATTAATATTTTTCTAAGTAATTCCAAGATTAATTCTTATATTTTCTTCCTTAAAGGGCCTTTATTAAAGACACCCCTAAATTCAGTAAATACACCCCCTGTTACACCTCAGAAATCAGTAAATACACCGTCCTGTTACACCACTGCTTTCAGTAAATACACCCCCCTGTTACACACTACTTTCAGTAAATACACCCCCCTGTTACACTTCTGCTTTTAGTAAATACACCCCCCTAATACACCTCCTCTTAAAAAGGGGTGTACTTATCAAAAGATTGTTTTTGTAGTAATCGAGATAGTCATACCACAAGTATACTAGTAAATACACCCCCTCAATACACTCACCTTTCTAGAAGTGGTGTATTTACCAAAATAAGGTGTGACCCTTAAGCAAGTCCTTTTTGAGTTTATAAGACCACAACTCTCTCGATTCTCGTAACACAAACTCTCAAGTTTTCCTAAACGTTTTCAAAGGTGAACTTTTAATTAAATATCTTCCTACTAGGATTCGGTACTAGTTGGAACGCACACGAGGTTTCCGACCATCTGTTCGCACATCATTCTCGGGACTCGAAACAATCAGGTGGGTGATGATCTGTTGATTGATCTGCTATTAATAACGTCGTGCCGGTATTTTCTGAACTCGACTAAATCAAATAAAAAATATCTAATCCAACATAAATGTAACACCTATCTATATAACTGTTTGGATTATGTGATATAACTATATGTGTTATATACTGCCCGTTGTTTTGTGAATCGATCATCACTGCATGAGTAAACAACTTACGTGAGCATGAATTAGTTCGGTTATCAGTCAAGTATTATTCTTTGTAAAGTTTATTGAGTCAGTTTTGTGGAGAGTCAGTATGTACGGAGTCGGGATCGAGTTTTAAATCCGACCTCCGGGGCAGCTGTCGGGGACGCCCTCGGAATCAAGGTTGTTGAGCAAGTAGATCTGGTCCCCGGTCAGCTGTCGTTTGACGCACTGGGAATAAGGCCATTGATACTTGCTTATTTTGAGGGATGTTATAAGGTTGGATGATGTGAGCTTGTGTGGTTGGATGAAGTAAGTTTTGGTTGGAGTTGAAAAGGATAACTTTGTTGATTTGTTGGAGTTGAAAAGAGTAACTTTGTTGGAAGTGGAATTGTCATACGTTTATGGTTTGTCAGTTTGTGATAATGCGTGATATGACTTTGGGCTTTGCCCTTAACGTGAACCAACTTGTGATATTTCAATTATATGATGTGAAACCTGTTGTGCCCAACTGATTATTATGTGAACTTGTTATTTGTATGATATATGATGTTTATATTATTATGTCAACTGCTTAAATAAATTAATTACTTTATTAATGAGTATAATTTAATATATTTCGGAATTACCAATCCCATGATGTTGCAAATCACCCATATGTGAGAATTCAATTCTCACGCCCCATTTTTACAACCCCTTGCAGATTATGATTTCGTGGAGCAAGGACAGTAATAGAGACGACACGGAGTTCCCCACTTAAATAAAATATTACTGTTGATACTATGTTTTATGTACACATATATGTGTGAGAGATACACATTAAAATTATTCTATTCATTTCTTCCGCTGCATAAAAACTCATCATCTCTCATTCCCGTTATTTTCCTTCAAAAATTTTATAGTTCGGACTTTTGATCACAATAACACTTCGAATTCGATATAATTAATATATATTGGGTTCGGGGCGTTACAAATGCTCCAAATAAGAGAACACCAGACAAGAAGAAAGGTGTGGAAGAAAGGGAGAGGGGCAGAGAAAGGAGATTGAAGCCTCTCCAAGAAAGATTCGAGTCTTATACCCCACTAACTCTCCAACCAGCAGAGATGTTGGAAGTAGTGGCGGATCACCCGAAATTCAAATTCCCATCCTCTGCAAAGATAGGACCTCGTCACCCCAGGTCGGAGTTGTACTGCCGTTTCCACAATGACTATGGGCATAATACTAACTCATGTAGACATTTGAAAGATATCGTTGAAAGATTGATTAGAGATGGACACTTGGTGGAATTTGTGAAGAAATAGAGAGATAGAAGCGGCAAGAGGAAAGATGATGGAGATAGAGGCAAGGAAGTGGCAGAGCCACCTAAGAAAGATGGCCCCGACCACAAGAGAGGATTTATCCATATGATAGTTGGAGGACCAGCGGATGGCGACTCTCATAGAGCTAGAAGAGCCTCTGTGAGAGCCGCTCATCTCTGGCAAAAGGAGGACGTCCACGAAGTAAAAAGAATGGAGAGCTCATCAAATGTCCAATTTGGGCCAGAGGATGAATTGTCAATACTCAGGCCCCATAATGACGCTTTGGTAATCACCACGGAGATTGGTGGATATGATGTGGCCATGATCTTCATAGATACTGGCAGCTCTGCAGATATAATGTTCCATGACTGCTTTGTTAAGATGAATCTAAACGCAGAGATGATTTCGGTAGAGATGGCCATTTTCGGTTTCACAAGAGATGCTATCCACCCTAAAGGACAAGTATCTCTGCAGGTCCGTTTCGGAGAACCTCCTGTTACTAATGTAAAGATGGTGAATGTTGATAGGCGAACATAAGTCAATAAATGGCGAACAAGGATTAAAGCTACATCAAGGATTATGAAGAACCAACCTCAAATCAAGGGTGATCAACAAAGAAAATCAAGTTGGGGTGCATCTACCAATTTTAGAGGTGTATAAAGTGACGAACAACTCCCCGACGAACAACCAATGGGCGAACAGGTATTTAGGCCCGAGACCAAGAATGAGCCAACTGTGAAGTCATCAATGACGAACAACTTGGTCAAACTATGATATAACAAACAGCCAAAGAAGTGTGTACAAGTGAACAAAGGACAAAGATCCTAAAGCCATAAGGCGAACAACTTCCAAAGTACACCCTCAAGAGGCGAACAACTTTCAGTTGAAGGGTCATCAAGATCATTCAAACCGACATAGGCGAACAACAAAGAGTCCGAGATAAGGCCCAAAAGAAGACTTTGTAACTAAGATTCAGCTTAGATAAGGTCAAACTAAGGTCAAAGGACACATGTCAGGCATGCAAGCTAGGGAGACCAAGAGTCAGTAGCACCTCATGCTTGCTAGCCTCTATAAATAGTTGTTCTCCAGCTTATTTATATAATTTTCGAATTTCAGACAAAAAATACACACAAACACACCCAAACTCACACATACACGAAATAAGTCCAATTTCGACTACCGAATTTACAAATTCGATAAACTCATATCCCGATTTATCATTTACGGTGATAATCAATCACACGTTATTGATTGGTGACGTAAAAATAGATTAAAACAGCCACTAATCCTCACGATTAGATTCGTTCACCAATAATTTGGCGCTAGAAGGAGGGTTCGAACCTCCGGTTTCGTGTGATTACTCAAGAACTTCAAGTTGAAAACTTGAAGATTCATAGAAAATCTCAAGAAATATTTGAAGATACAAACAAAAGTGTTTTTGGTGTTCTTGGTGTTCTTCAATTTTAAAATTAAGAAATAAATTAAATCGAAATGCCTCAATCTAAAGAGACCCAAGGATCACGTTTGTCGAAAAAAGCATCTCAGACCCGAGCCACGTCGGCCGACCACCAGGACCGTGACCCGAGACATGCGAACAGGTCACAGCATACAGCCATAACACATAACCTCCCCCCTGAGATGGAGGCTTTGGCGAACAACCCCAACGAGTTGGCTAAAACCATAGCTGCTCTCCAGGCCCTCCAGAGACAACAAGAGCAGGTCAGGCCAACACAAGCAAGGCCAAGGGACAAGTCCCTAGAGGTTGTTAGGCCCAGGACTACCAGGGGCGAACAGCGAGAGGTTGATAGTGCCCAAGTCAGACGAAATAAGGGAAAGGCCAAGGTGGTCGACCAAAGAGAAGTACAGGCTGAGTCTGGTCGCGGACGAACAACTATGTCTAGCCATGGAACAACACGTTCCAGTGCCCAAGACAGGCTTGGCCAACCCCAACGGGAAGCTGCTCGCCGGGGAGCAGAAGATGGGCGAGCAACTTTTGAACAGCCTCGCCCATCAGTCCATGAAAGACTCTCCCAGTCAGCCTTCAGGCGCCTAGGGCCAAATGCGGCGAACAACATTAGGAGGCAAGCCCAGGAAGTGCCCACTCCAAGCGAGGGACTGCGACGAGCAGAAAGGTTAATGCCTTTGCTCGCCGAACAGCCTCCAAGTCAGGGGGCACCTCTTGATGAATTATCAAGCCTAAGGAGGGCTGTGGAGAACATGCAGGGGCAACTAGACCAACAGAGGGGGATGGGAACGACCAGCATGCCATCCTCACCTTTGGCAGCTCACATTTTGAAGGCCCCGATACAGAAAAAGATTCAATTTCCGGCTAGCATTCAATATGAAGGCATCGCCGACCCCCGGGTCCACTTAACGAAGTATACGGACTACATGGTCTCCGTGGGGGCCAGCGATGCCACCCAATGCCGGAATTTTCCGTTAACATTGGGCGATCGGGTTCACAAGTGGTTTTCATCAATGCCGCCGGCATCAATCCACTCGTTCGTCCAACTAAGTCGAGAATTTCTTTCTCACTTTTCAACGGCGGGGTCGTATCTTTCCCAAAAACACCGGCTGTCAGATTTGAGGCAAAATGATGATGAAACTGACCGGGCGTTTATGGAAAGATTCGATAAAGTTTTGCTAGAAGGAGAACCGGTGAGCGAAGATACAAAGATCGTCGCTGTGATGGCCGGATTGAAAAAAGGGTCGAAGTTATGGAAGGAGGTACGTCTGAAGTGCCCAAAGACTTATGCCGAGTTCAGAAACCAAGCTGGCATTTTCGTTTCCATGCACGAGGCCCTACAAATAAATTTAGGGGAGAACAAAGCTGATCCTAAGGAGAATAACAAAAAGCCCGTCGGGACAAGCTACAGGGTCCCGAAAAACATGAAAGCATTCACTGAAGGATCGGATTTGAAGGAAAAATTGAACCAAGTATTGACAGTATCAGTTGATACTGTGTATGAGAGCGTAAAAGAGAGAGAGTTGCTTTCCCCACCACGTAAAATCCGCCAGGATACTGGCAAACTCAACCCAAACAAGTATTGTGCCTACCATCAAAGTGTGGGGCATTTTACAAGTGAGTGTAGAGATTTGCTTAAGCAACTCTGGCGATTTTATGAGGAGGGAAAGCTCTCCGATTTCGTTAAAAGGCAACCTGGGAAGAGAACCCGGGAGAACAACTCAGAAGACGAAGAGGATGGTCAACCTCAGAGAAACAACAGACCCGGGCGACCAGTTCCCAGTATACCAGCTCAACCTTTAGAAGATATTTTCATGATGGAACCCGCAGGTCCCGCGGGAGGGTGTTTTGATGGACAACCACCCGACTCTAATCGGAAGAGGAAAGCAGAGCTACGAGCGATTGGCCAAGTACAAGAAATGGGAGTTAAGCCGTCTATCATGCAAACGGCAGAATTAACTTTCACCGAAAAAGACCTTGAAGGCGTCTTAACTCCGCACAATGATTCACTCGTAATCTGCGCCAAGATTATGGGGACCAGAGTCCACAGACTGTTGGTGGACACCGGAGCCTACACCAACATCTTATTCAAGAAGACCCTCGATAATCTGGGAGATTATTCGGGTTATGTTCGGAATACAACACATAGAATCATAGGCTTCGGAAATGTTGTGACAACACCGTTGGGAATTGTAACATTAGCTGTACAACTTGTAACGGCCAATGAACCCGAAAGAAATATAACAAGAATGGTAGATTTCTTGGTTGTAGACCAGGAGTCGACCTATAACGGGTTTCTTGGCCGACCTTTTCTCAATGAATTCAAAGCTGCGTGTTCCACTTACCATTATTGTTTGAAATTTCCAACAGCTAGTGGAACAGGCACAATTAAAGGAGACCAACGGAGAGCACGAGAATGCATTCAACAGCTACGAGCAAAATTTGTACAAATATCCATGATGGAAGCAACAAGTTATCCCGTCAACGAACCATCAATACTGAACAATATGATGGACATGGATGACCACATGGATACGGACGAACAACACTTGGACGAGCAAGTGTTGGACGAGCAACTCGTTACCACCCGCGAGGAACCTCCATCTGACGAACAACAAAGGGGTGATGACGAACAACCCTCAGTGGGGGACTTGGAGGGCCAAGTACAAACGAACAACAATGGGACGAAACCAACTGATGATCTAGAACCCCGCCTGGGGGCAGAGCCCATGGACATTAAAAATGATTTCAACCCTGAGGAACCCTTATTTGATCCCCGTTGGAAGGGACAAAAATGACGAGCAACTCCAGTCGAAGAGCTGGAGGCGTTCAAAGTTAATCCCGACAATGAAGATCTTGAACTATTCATAGGATCTGAGCTCCCATAGCCTTACAGATCCCGAATGAAAGAGTTCCTCACCAAGAATCTAGATGTCTTTGCTTGGTCTCACGCAGATATGGTGGGGATAGACCCGAAACATGCTTGCCACAAGCTGAACATAAATCAAGCAAGAAAGCCCGTCCATCAAAAGCGAAGGAAGTACGGCCCGGACAAATATCAAGCGTTGAATGAAGAAGTTAAAAAGCTGTTAGACAATGATCTGATCCGTCAAGCACTTTGTCCACAATGGGTAGCAAACCCTGTGCTGGTGAGAAAATCGAACGGAACCTGGAGGCTATGCATAGACTTTACAGATCTGAATGCAGCATGCCCGAAGGACAACTTTCCTCTTCCGCACATCGACCAATTGGTGGACAGCACTGCGGGTCACGAAATGCTAACATTCATGGATGCTTTTGCAGGGTATCATCAAATCCCAATGCATCCTGACGATCAAGAAAGCACAGCTTTTTATACTAACAAAAACTTGCTGTGCTGGAAGAGAATGCCGTTTGGCCTCATAAATGCTGGAGCAACATATCAAAGACTGGTGAACAAAATGTTTGATCAACAAATTGGAGACACGGTTGAAGTCTATGTAGACGATATCGTAGTCAAAAGTCCCAAGAAGGAAGACCATCTTCAACATCTGACTCAAGTGTTCGAAATTCTTCGACACTATAACATGAAGTTGAATCCAAAGAAAAGCAGCTTTGGAGTTCACTCAGGAAAATTCTTGGGTCATCTTGTTAGCCAGCGGGGAATTGAGGCCAACCCTTCAAAAGTTAAAGCCATCATGGATATGCAACCACCACGTTCGGTGAAAGAAGTGCAAAGACTCACCGGGTGCCTAGCAGCATTGAACCGGTTCATATCCAGGTCGGGGGACAAGTGCCGTCCATTCTTCGAGGCCATCAAAAAAGGAAAGTTTGCATGGACTAACAACTGCCAAGCGGCCTTCGATCAACTTAAAGACTACCTGGGAGATGTCAAAATCCTGTCAAAACCAATCCCAGGAGAAAAGCTCTTTCTATACTTAGCCGCATCAGAAGTTGCCATCAGCTCTGTCTTGGTGCGCGAAGACGGCAAATTCCACCAACCTATATATTACGTCAGCCAGGCTTTGCATGAAGCAGAGATCAAAAATGCTCCAACCGAAAAGCTGGCGTATGCTTTGGTTATGAGCGTGAGAAAGTTACGACCATACTTCTTTGACCATCAAGTCGAAGTTCTAACAACTTTCCCGCTCAGGCAAATTCTCCATCGCCCCGACACTGCAGGTCGTCTCTTAAGATGGTCACTGGAGATTAGCCAATTTGGGGTGACCTATGCTCCTCGAACAGCGATCAAAGGGCAAGCATTAGCCGACTTTATAGTCGAACTAACTTTCCCACCAGATCCGACGAGAGGACTTGATCATCCTTGGCATCTCTATGTGGATAGATCATTAACCAATATAGCCTCGGGGGCAGGAGTAGTTTTAATCAGCCCAGATAGACAAGTATTCACCTCGGCAATCAGATTTGGTTTCATGGCAACCAACAACGAAGCTGAGTATGAAGCTCTTATTGCTGGTCTCCACTTATCTCTCGCAGTTGGTGTCAGACGCTTGCAAATATTTGGCGATTCACAATTGATCGCGAACCAAGTCCGAGGTGAATACGAGGCAAAGGATGATCACATGATCGAGTATCAATGGATTGTTGCTCACCTAATGTCCATGTTGCAGCAAGTTTTCATACATCAAATTCCAAGGACGAGCAACACCCAGGCAGATGCGCTTGCTCGATTGGCAACAAGTGAAGGCCCCGTAGAGTTGGCAGATATTATAGTTACAAAGATGAAAGATCCATCAACAGTAAGCTATAATGTCAACCAACTCGACGATCAAACCAGTGAAGAAGACTGGAGAACAAGTATAGTCAAATACTTGAAAAGTGGGGAAAAACCAAACAATCCTTTTGAAGCTGCCAAGCTAGTAAAGCGAGCCGCCAGATATACTCTGGTGGGCGAGCAACTCTTCAAAAGGGGAATATCCGTCCCACTTCTCAAGTGTTTGCCTAGAGGGCAAGGGCAAGCAGTACTCGAAGAAATTCACGCCGGAGTATGTGGAAATCACACTGGGGGGCAAGCCTTGGCGTACAAAACCATCAGGCAAGGGTATTATTGGCCGACATTACGTCAGGATGCGATCAAGAAAGCAAAAACTTGCCATCAGTGTCAGATTTTTGCCCCGAATATTCATACCCCGGCCCAGGAGCTCGTGTCAGTATACAGCCCATGGCCTTTTGCAAAATGGGGGAAGGACATCATTGGTCCTTTCCCGGCTGGAGTAGGAAATGTTCGATTTGCCGTTGTGGCAGTCGACTATTACACTAAATGGGCAGAAGCAGAGGCCATGGTAAACATCACGCAGCAGAAGATGATCAACTTTATTTGGAAGAACATTGTCTGTCGTTTCGGAGTTCCACATGCAATTGTGACAGACAATGGTCCACAGTTTGATGGACAAGAGTTGAGAGAATTCTGTGCGAAGTGGGGGATCAAAAAACATTACTCCACACCTTATCATCCCCAGTCAAACGGACAAGTTGAAGCTGTGAACAAGATAATCAAGCATACATTAAAAGTAAGACTGGCGGAGAGCAAAAGTGGTTGGTCTATCGAACTCCCGGAAGTCTTGTGGGCATACAGAGTTTCTCCCAGGTCTAGCACCGGAGAAACACCCTTTGCTATGGCTTTCGGAACAGAAGCAGTAATACCTATTGAGTTAAGGACCAGTACTATTAGGACGACCAACTTTGATGAACAAGCAAATAATTCTGCTCTAAGTGCGGAAATGGATTTACTCGAAGAAAAAAGATTAAATGCTGAGTTAAAAAATGCAACATACAAGCAACGAGTGGAGCGTTATTATAATTCCCGTGTAAAAGTCCGGGAATTCAGAGTTGGAGATTTGGTTCTAAGAAAACTGCTCGCCCAATCTTCAGGAGTACTGGGACCAGCTTGGGAGGGCCCATATCGTATAACGGAAAAATTCGTAAATGGCGTATACGATCTCGAAGATATGGAAGGCAAGCCGACCTCATACTCCTGGAATGCCGTACATCTCAAGAAGTACTATCAATAAATGGGCGAACAATTATCTTGGGGGCAAGTATGGCGAATGAAGTAAATCAAGCAAAAGGGTGAATCAAGCAAATGGAATGGATCAAGGATAAAAAACTTGCATAATTTTTTGAAAATTTGGTTAAGTATATTAAAAAAGTTGCTCGCCACATTTGTATAGTCTGGTGCTGCGTCTTGAATAGAGTTGCTCGGCAAAAATTTATAAGCGAGCAAGTTTTTAGTTTATGTTCAAAGTTGTTCGTCATATTGTATATGATAGTGATGGACAGTCTTACAACACTTGTAATTATTTTGCAATGTAAATATAATAGTTGTTCGTCATAAAAGGAAAAGTCCAAAAGCTCGAGGTACAAGTCCATTCAAAGGTTGTTCGTTTTACAAATGAACAGAACCTAAGGACCAAAACCACTTAAAGGTTGTTCGTTTTTTTTAAATGAACAGAACCTAAGGCTGAACCCTGATTCCACTAAAGGCAAGTTCAATTCGAACAAAAGCCCAACACTATATGTTATAATTGTAAAGGCATTGACAGAAATGTAAAGGCAATTAACATATATAAGAAAATGAGCGAACAAAAGAAAGACATCCATTAATCAAAGGCATTGAGCCTAAAAAATAGTACAATGATTCAAGAAGTCATGTACTACAAAAGGAGCGAACAACTATTACAAAGAAGAAGAAAAGAAAAAAGCTAAGTCTAAGGCCTATTGCTGCTCGGCTGGAGGAGGATCTTGAGTTTGCTCGGCAGGAGGGTCAACAATTAAATCTTGGGCCAAGTCCTCCGCAGCCTTTCGCTCAATCTCTTCGGCATTTTGCTCGCCCGCGGCAGCCGGCTCCTCTTCCTGCTCGCCGTCATCAACAATTGGTGGAGGATGAGTGATGGTGATACTGGGGTCAAGTTTATCAAATTTAACCCCTAGCACAGCCAAGTCCGCCAACTGGATTTTAACGTTGTTCGGCGGAGGATAGTTCTCAAGGAACTCGTTTAAATCCTTGCTCATCTCCTCCACCATGTCCTTGTAATCATAGGCATCAGCCGTGCGGATGCTGTCCGCGTAGGCACAAATGTATCCAAGGTTGGAGATGGGGCCGGTGCGAGCTTGAACCTCCTCTTCAAGTTGCTCGCGGGTGAAGAGGTTGGCTTCTGCCTTCCGGAGACGGGCATTCTCCGCCTCAAGCTCAACAATTCTTTGTTCAGCCGCGGTCAATTTCTTCTCCCCCTCACCGAGCAAAACCTCCTTGTCCCCAAGCAGGGCCTCTTTGTCCTTCAGCTCTTTGGACAAGACTTGAATCTCTTCAAGGCGCTTGTGCTCAGCATCAATGTAAACATTGATCTGGTTGTTGAGGCGAGCAATTTTGGCCTCGTATTGGCCGACCAGGCCATCCTTTTCTTCAGTAAGCTGCCGAGCAGTATTCGTATAAATGCGAGCAGACTCTTCTTGCTCAGCAACTTGGGCAATTGCCCTCTGGGCAGTAACGAGGCCGTTGGCGACAAGCATCATTGAGAGATGGAGATTGTCCATTTGCCCCTGTTGGAGGATGGCTTTGTCCAGGGGACGCGTCCAGGCTCGGGCGACCAACTCCGTCGCCTTGCGAACATGCTCGCCAGGAATCTCCCTTATGTTAACGGGAGTTTTCGAGCAAGCGTACTGATGTACGACACTTGCTCGACCAGGATAATCGTCAGCACGATATCTGCGAACAAGAAAGGAAAGAATGCTTAGAAGAATAATAAAATATGATGATGAAACTTGTTCGGCGGAAGCTAATGTGGACTTACTCCTTGAATTTTCGCTCATCCCAACCCAGATGGGTGAGATCCTCAGGGCCGCGACCAGAGGTAGAATCCTTGCTCGCTTTGCCTGTTCTTTCCACAGGCTCAGTAGAGCGACGAACAGCATCCCCCTCTGGACGAGGATGACTGTGACCCACTTTCTCCTTCCCCTTGCCAAGGACATCGTGGGACAAGGGAGTCCCGTCAGCTTTCTTTAAACGTTTCCCCCCATGAGGAGGGGAAACGGGAGGGGACCGGATTTGGACTGGGGGGCAGCCTGTCTCGGAACTCTAGCCCCCTCAGGCTTGTTCGACATGGCGAGCACCGCTTGAGGAGGGTCACCTCTCCTTTTCTTCCCTTTTAGCGGCCCCATTACGAGAACCCTTTGCTCTAGGAGGGTGTATGAGGGAGGAATGGCAACTGTAACTTGTTCGGCTAAAAAAAAAAAGAGAGAAGTTAGAATTAGACGAGCAAGTTAAACAAGTTAACGATGAACAAGACTTGAGCAAGGAGTTAGAAATTTTCATACCTGGGGGCACCTCAGCTTGAGCCTCCAAGTGGTGTGGGTAAGTCAAAAGGCGAGCAACTTTTTGACACCTTGTTCGGCAGAGATAGTCAATAGTTCTATCTGCTTTATTGCGGAGGCCGACCAAGCACGAAGTAAACAAGAACTCGGAGCTCAACTCCTCCTCTTTCGAATTCCACTTGGGTAGACGAGGGCCTGCGAACAAACAAGAAAAGTTAAATTAGAACTACTTAGCCCAAAGGCGAGCAAGAAACAAACTTACGTTTCAGTTTTCCATAGGCTGCTGGAGAATTTATTCGTCCAGGGCCGCCGTGTGGACCGGAAGATGCTCGCCAATCACCCCCAATCCAGAAGAAGTGTTGCTTCCAGTCACGAACCTTGTTCGGCACCTCTTCCACCATTTTCAACCCAGTTCTTGCCTTGAGATAGTGATAGCCTTCTTCTCCTAAGGGGCAGCTTGTAATTGTCATCAAGTAGTTGATCTCTTCTGCGGTGATCCGATCAACATACCCCTCTAAGGCGAACAGGCACATAGAGCCTAGAAGGTTCATTCAACCAATTGGAGTAATTTGGGTGATGGCCAAGTTGGTCGCCTCCAGGAATCGACCAACAACGGGTGGAAGAGGCAGCTTTAATCCGGCAATCAAGGTGTGAAGGTTGATCGCCGTACATCCGGGGGGTGGGCGATCAGCTCTTTCCTTTCTCCGGGGGGCCGGCCCACAGGTGAATATCGTATGGGATTTTGTAGTCCTTCTGGATAGAGTCTAGTTCATCTTCGCGAACAACGCTTTTTATCTTGCTCGCCTGGTACTCAGTTTTCACCTTATCCATTATTTCCCTCTGGGGATGGGGAAAGTTGTTCGCATACCTTTCAGCATATGCTCGCCATTCAAATAGTCGAGCAACCCCAGCTGGGATCTCATTTTCCCGCATCCTTGGGGATGGGAAGTTAATACTGTCCAGGAACTCGCGAGTGAGTTCGTTAAGGTCTGGATCTCTAGATTCGGCAGAAGACGAAGAGCTTACGTCCAAATTGTTGTTCGCCACAACTATTAATTCTCTCCCAGATGGGCCCGCACCGGTGTCCTCCACAGAGCGAACAACTGAATCCACGTGAAGATCCGACGCCGAAGAAATCTCGAAGGGAGGTTGATCGATGGGGACCGCAACGGGAAAAAGGGGATCTAGGGTCTCCTCAGTTTTATTGCTCGATTGCGAAGACATAGAAGAGGAAGAAAAATCCAAACGGTGGTAGAAAGAGTTGCAGACGGCGGCGCTATCCCGGAGAAGACGGTGGAGCTCGAACCCATACGGCGGCGATGGTGTTTTCGAGAGAAAAAGTAAAGAAGAAGATAGGAGAAGAAGAGTAACTACCTGGGAGTTGAAATTTGAGGCCAAATACTGTGGAACGGACGCCGGAAAGCTCGAAATCGCCGGAGGAAGGAAGGATTCGCCGGAGCACTGTTGCAAGAGGGGGAAAAGTGGGAAAAATTTCAGTTTTCCCACTATTTATACCCCAAGTAAAAGCGGGGTCCCAGACGAAATTTCCCAAAAGCCCCGGGGCCAAATTGAGAGAAAACGGGGTAATTTCTAAACAAGTTCAAAAATTTAGGGACCTATATGTAATTATAGGGGCGCGTGGCCTCGAGATTGCTCGCGCGTGGGCGGCGCACAGCCATGCCGCCCACGTCATCTTCGTACAACTCCCAGACCTTGGGAAGACGAAACGGCAGACCATATGTTGCTCGCCCAAGCCAATGATGTTCGCCCCAACCCTCATCATTTTGATATCCTAACTATAGTTGCTCGCCACAAAGTTGCTCGTCTGGGGCAACATATAGCCAGGATAGGGGGCAATTGTTGATAGGCGAACATAAGTCAATAAATGGCGAACAAGGATTAAAGCTACATCAAGGATTATGAAGAACCAACCTCAAATCAAGGGTGATCAACAAAGAAAATCAAGTTGGGGTGCATCTACCAATTTTAGAGGTGTATAAAGTGACGAACAACTCCCCGACGAACAACCAATGGGCGAACAGGTATTTAGGCCCGAGACCAAGAATGAGCCAACTGTGAAGTCATCAATGACGAACAACTTTGTCAAACTATGATATAACAAACAGCCAAAGAAGTGTGTACAAGTGAACAAAGGACAAAGATCCTAAAGCCATAAGGCGAACAACTTCCAAAGTACACCCTCAAGAGGCGAACAACTTTCAGTTGAAGGGTCATCAAGATCATTCAAACCGACATAGGCGAACAACAAAGAGTCCGAGATAAGGCCCAAAAGAAGACTTTGTAACTAAGATTCAGCTTAGATAAGGTCAAACTAAGGTCAAAGGACACATGTCAGGCATGCAAGCTAGGGAGACCAAGAGTCAGTAGCACCTCATGCTTGCTAGCCTCTATAAATAGTTGTTCTCCAGCTTATTTATATAATTTTCGAATTTCAGATAAAAAATACACACAAACACACCCAAACTCACACATACACGAAATAAGTCCAATTTCGACTACCGAATTTACAAATTCGATAAACTCATATCCCGATTTATCATTTACGGTGATAATCAATCACACGTTATTGATTGGTGACGTAAAAATGGATTAAAACAGCCAATAATCCTCACGATTAGATTCGTTCACCAACAGTGAACTTTCTGATTGTGGACGCACCATCCGCGTACAATGTGATTTTGGGAAGGCCATCTCTGAACCTCTTTAAAGCGTTGGTTTCCACATATCATATGAAGCTGAAGTTCCCAGTAGGTGACGAGGTGGGAGAGCTTGTAGGTGACCAGATATGCTCACAAAAATGCTATGTTGAAACTGTTAAAAAAGCAGCACACACATTCCCAGGAAATCAGAGTCGAGGAGATGATCCTATGGGGAAAAATTTGAAATGTGCAGAGCTCATGGAAGAAGAACCAGAGCTACAAATTAAACCAGAAGAAGAGCTCATGCCTGTAGAATTGTTTCCTAATAAGCAAGGATTTACTACCCGTATAGAGACGCAGATGCCACATGGTGTGGCTGAAGATGTCGTTAGGTGTTTACGAAGAAATGCAGATCTCTTCGCATTCCAACCAGAAGAGATTGAGGCAATTTGGGCCAGAAAAAGATAAGATAATTAAAGAAGAGGTCGGAAGGCTATTGAAAGCAAAGCACATTGAGGAAGTGCAGTATCCAGAGTGGCTATCCAACGCAGTCATGGTAGCCAAAGGAAGTGGAGCGTGGCGTATGTGCATCGACTTTCGGGATCTGAACAGAGCTTGCCCGAAAGATCATTATCCTCTGCCAAGGATTGATCAGCTAGTGGATTCGACATCCGGTTGTGAATTGTTGTCCATGATGGATGCATATCAAGGGTACCATCAGATATGGATGGACCCTGAAGATGTGCCCAGAGCTTGTTTCGTAGTCTCTTGCGGTACCTACGGCTATGTGAAAATGCCCTTTGGACTAAAGAATGCTGGGGCCACTTACGAGAGGATGGTGGATCTAGTTTTCAGAGAGCAGATTGGGCGAAATATGGAGGTTTATGTGGATGATATGTTGGTGAAAAGTTTTAAAGCCAAGGATCATGCCGCAGATCTAGATGAGGTCTTTGGCGTGATCAGAGCTTACCAGATCAGACTTAACCCTACAAAATGTGCTTTTGGGGTAAGGAGTGGAAATTTTTGGGGTATATGGTAACCCCCAAAGGGATCGAGGTAAATCAGGCTAAGGTGAAAGCGATCCTTGAGATGCAGCCCCTCGAAATCTGAAAGAGACCCAGAGATTGAATGGACGAATATCAGCTTTGAGTCGTTTTATCTCCAGATCGGCAGAAAGAAGCCTACCGTTTTTTAAGATCCTTCGAAAAGGATCTAAGTTCGAATGGAATGATGAATGTCAGAGAGCTTTTGAGGAGCTGAAAAAGCACCTGACAAGTTTGCCCCTCCTCACAAAGCCAGTGCCAGGGGAAACCCTATATTTGTATTTCTCTGTAGGAGAACATTCTCTGAGCTCTGTTCTCCTCAGAGAAGAGGGGGTGAAACAGATACCCATATATTATGTGAGTAAGGCTGTCCAAGGGCCAGAAATGAGATATTCCGAAATAGAAAAGTCAGCTCTGGCTGTAATGGTGACAGTAAGAAGGTTGAGGCCATATTTTCTCTCTCATAAAGTAATTGTGAGGACCAACTTACCTCTGAGACAAACGATGGGAAGACCAGATCTGTCTGGAAGAATGGTGAAATGGGCAGTAGAACTGGGGGAATACGATGTCGAATTTGAACCCAGAGCTTCTATCAAAGCTCAAGCTCTGGCTGACTTTATCCAAGAAACAACCAGAGCTCATGAGTCAGAATTCTGGAAGGCATATGTTGATGGATCTTCATCCATGCATGGATGTGGAGCGGGGATTGTGATCATACCCCCAGCGGAAGAGGAACTGCAGTTTGCTATAAAGTTTGAATTTCGAACCTCGAATAACGAGGCTGAGTATGAAGCTCTGATTAGAGGAATGCAGATGTTATGGGAGTTGGGAGCACAGAGAGCGATTGTATATTCTGACTCCCAACTGGTCACTCAACAGTTGTTGGGTACATATGAGAAAAAAGATGAAAAGATGGCAAAGTATGCTGGCCTAGCTGAGCAGATCAGAGCCAAATTCGAAGAAATAAAGATTGAGCAGATACCCAGAGCCGAAAATCAAAAAGCTGATTACTTAGCGAAATTGGCAAGCTCTGCGGAAGAGGGAGCCAAGGGTAAGATCACGTTATTGACAGCTGGGAGTCAGGTGTCAACTCTGGATGTGGGATCAATTGATGAAGTAGACGATTGGAGAGCCCCCATTATCCATTTCTTGAAAATAGGGCAAAGGCTGGACAAGCCAGACGTCCCCAAGAAAGCAATATATGCCAAGTATTGTATGATGAGCGAACATTTATACAAGAGATCATTCTCTCAACCATACCTGAGATGTCTCTCTAACCTTGAAGGGAACTACGTGTTAAGAGAAGTGCACGAAGGCTGTGGAGGGAGTCACACTGGCTTCCAAGATGTGGTTAGAAAGGTACTAAGAGCTGGTTATTACTGGCCAACTCTCAATAGAGATGCAAAAGAATTAGTAAAGAAGTGCGACAGATGCCAAAGAAATGGCCCCCTAATTCACATTCCAGCGGAGGATTGGAAGTTATGTACTCTCCTTGCCCATTTGACAAATGGGGCATCGATATCGTGGGTAAATTCCCAACAGCCTCCGGAGGCAGGGCCTTTTTTATTGTGGCAGTTGACTATTTTAGTAAATGGGCAGAAGCCGAGGCTGTAAAGAAAATCAATGAGGCAACTATCATCAAGTTTCTATGGAAAAATATATGCAGTAGATTTGGGGTCCCCAGGGTCCTGGTCTCAGATAATGGAGCACAGTTCACAGGCTCTCAAGTGCGAGCTTGGTGTGAGGAAATGAGGATTGAACAGAGATTTGTATCGGTGGCCCACCCGCAAGCCAATGGACAAGTAGAAGTCGCCAACAGAAATATTGTAGATGGAATCAGAACTAGGCTCTCAGGAGCCGGTGGAAATTGGGTGGAGGAGCTGGACTCTGTCCTTTGGGCTTATAGAACAAGCCCAAAAACTGCTACTGGAGAATCTCCCTTCAACCTCGTTTACGGATCTACAGCTGTGATCCCCGCAGAGATAGGAGTAGAAACCCACAGGATCTTGAATTATAGCGAGGATCAAAACTCAAGGCTGTTGAGAGAGAATTTGGATATGGTAGAGGAGCAGCGAGAGACGGCTCGTATTAGAGCCGAACGACACAAGAATAAAATGAGAGCTGTTTATAACAAACGCGTGAAGATCAGAAAGTTTACGAAAGGAGATATAGTACTGCGCAGAGCTGATGCGCTTAAACCAACGGGAAAGTTAGAGCCAAATTGGGAGGGTGCATATGTAGTGACCCAGGTGCTTGCTGGGGGTGCATATAAGCTGACAGATCAGAATGGAAGAAAAGTGCCCCATCCCTGGAACGTGAGCAATTTGAAGAAGTATTATGTCTGAGCCTATTCAGATCCTTTGCTAGTCTTTTCAATCAAAGTATGTAAGCACAACTTGTTTGCATCCTCGCATATTTGAAATTCAATGATAAGCTGCCAGAGCTATACCCCGTGGCTCTGGCAGAATCTTAGACAAACTCTGATTGAGTTATGAATGCTATGAATTTACGTCCTATAAGTCTTAACACGAATTAAGCACGGATAACAAATGAAAAATCGAATTGAAATCGATAGACGAACACAAAGAATAAATAATAAGCTCTGTAGAGCTGATAAACCAAAAATTGAGAATTTTTATTTCACAGATGTTAGAAATAAAAACTGAAGGAGGGAGTATGCTTTAGCATCATCTCTCCAGAGCTGATAAAACGAAAATTGAGAATTTTTATTTCACAGATGTTAGAAATAAAAACTGAAGGAGGGAGTATGCTTTAGCATCATCTCCCCAGAGCTGATTAAACGAAAATTGAGAATTTTTATTTCACAGATGTTAGAAATAAAAACTGAAGGAGGGTATGCTTTAGCATCATCTCTCCAGAGCTGATTAAATGAAAATTGAGAATTTTTATTTCACAGATGTTAAAAATAAAAACTGAAGGAGGGAGTATGCTCTAGCATCATCTCTCCAGAGCTGATTAAACGAAAATTGAGAATTTTTATTTCACAGATGTTAGAAATAAAAACTGAAGGAGGGAGTATGCTTTAACATCATCTCTCCAGAGCTGATTAAATGAAAATTGAGAATTTTTTCAGAAATACACAGCAACAAATAAAGAAAGTAAACATCTAAGAAAATGACTTCAAAGAAGACATGGGAATAAAACGCCCAAAAGCATACGATAGAATACGATAACAGTAAATAGTAGCAATCTCAAAGGCATGGAAAATGCAAAGAGTACGATGAGAAAAAAAAAAGCGAGAATGGTCATAAAAGAGCACGCGGGCTCTAAGCAAAACATAAAATAAAAAGCAAGCAGCAAAAACAATATAGATGACCATCAAGGTCCAATCCTCTATTGATTTGGATTATCACCCAGCTCGGGTTTAGAGGACTCCTTTTCAAGAACTGGAGAGGTAGATGGCTCGGGAGCAGGGCCGGAAACAGCAACAGTCTCTGGCAGAGATGGAGCAGCTGCAGCAGGAGAAGGATCCGAGAATAAGAGATCGTGCAAATGAGGCTCCATCTGGGGCAGCTCTGGAGATATCTCCACTTCTTGCGCCAATTTTAAAGCTACCTTCTGCGCCACAGGAGGGAACCAGGAGTAATCTACCTTCCCCTTGGGATCGCCTTTGAAATAAGGAGAAGGTGTGAGACCTTGCTTAGCACGAGAAAGGCTAAGCTTCTCGGTGAAACCTTTCTCTTCAGCCTGGGAGACAGCAGAGTTGAAGCCTTGCTTGATGAAATGACCCAGGTGGGGACCCATGTGGCATAGAAACAAGGGACTTTGGTGATAAGCCTTGAGAGACTCCTCAATTAGCTCTTTGAGAAATTCTTGGCCCAAAGCAGTCCCTAAAAGTTTGTGCGACATCTATCAATACCCTCAGATAGACCTTGTGAGAAACCCTCCGCCCTCGAGGTTATCTCCCTCTGCTCCGCCTCAGAAAGTTTTTTCTCTAAGTCGGAAATTTGAGAAGCCTGTTCAGTGGTGAGAGCAGCAGCTTTGCTTATTGCCTTTTTGGCTTGAGCAAGATCGACATCCCTGGAAGATAATTCTTGCTCCTTCCTAGTAAACTCTTGCTGAAGTTCGGCAATGGAAAGGGAAGAGCCCGAAGAAAGGAATCGGGCCTGCAGATCCAGAAACTGAAAAGAAAAAATGAAATCTCAGAGGTCAGAAAAAGACCTAGCAGGAGAAGATAAATGAGAAAAAAAGAATTGAGACCCTTACCTCAACCAATTTGCGAAACATAGAGCCTCAAAACTGGTCAGGAGACGACGGAACGAGAGAAGAGCCGTGATCCAATACTTGAAGAGACTTGAGAAACAAAATACATTTGTCCTCTAGAGGAACAGAAGGATCGTGTAGGAGATCATTAGAAGTCAGATCTTCGAGTTAGCCGAATCAGAAAAATCATTCTTGGTTGCTTTCTTGCGCTTAGAAGGAGGCTTGGCAGTGGAAGCGGGGTTTGCAGCTCTCTTTCCCCGAGTTTGGTAAGAAGGTTTGCTTTTGGGGCCCTCAGTTTCCTCCAATGCCAACACAGCCTGAACAGGATCCGCATCAATAGGATCTATAGCGGAGGCGGAAATCTCAGGAGTATGTGCAGTGGTAGAGGAATCCTCTTCCTTCACTGACTTGAGTTGAGAAGAAGCAGCAGGCTTGGGTGGTGCATCATCGTCGTCTGAGAGAAGGAGCGCATTCTCCCAGCTCATGTCTGTTCAACAAGACACATATAGCATATAAATAAAGAGTATAGAACACACTCGGATAGAAAGGGTGTGGGGATAAAGGGAATACCAGCTCCAGGAGGAGGAGGAGCTGCAAAACCCAAAAACCCGAAACTAAAAAGTACAACGGCGTCTTTTAATAAAGGAAAAACTTTAGGTTTTCCCATCTTGTCCGCAACACGATTCAAGTATACCATCAGTTCTCGGGCGGCTGGGGGAGTGATTTCCTCAGGAGAAATGAGTGATTTGACAGGATCTGGAACTTCATATTGCCATCCATCTGGATCATAATAGAAGGGCCATTGGCCAGAACGAGGAGTAACTATGAAAAAACTATATTTCCAATGGGAATCAATACCCGGGGGTTTGCCTATGAACTTGGCCAGACCACTGGAACGAGAGCCGAAATAATAAAATTTCTCTCTCTATTTTAGATCATGATGAAAATGGAAGAGCTTGGCCGTGGGGAACCCCCCGTTAACCTCGAACACAATATAAAACGAAAGAGCTAGTCTTATGGCAGAAGGGTTCAGTTGATTTAGTGGGATCTGGTACAGATTACATATTTTAGCAAGGTAGGGGCAAACGGGAAAATGCAATCCCGCGAGAATTTGAGAACCCCAAAAAGCGAGCGAAGGATACAGCACGTAATTGGGTCTCTCACCGGGATGTGGGAGCTCAATGATGAATTCCGGATGTGGCTCTAAAGCCCCCGTTATCACTTTCAAATCCTTAGGGGTTAAGTTAGATTGGCGAGAAATCATATTTATTTTATCCGCCTCGCGAAGAGATTCGGGGAAAAGGGGACAGTTAAAACCAGAAGACCTAATAGACTGAGAAGTAGAACTAGAGGTTGGCAATCCTAGGATAGCTAAACGTTTGGATGCCCTAAGCGGCGTCGGTGCCGCCGGACTCTCACCGGAAAAAGGGGGGAGTTTTGACATATTAAATCTTGAAACGAGAAAGCGAACAATAGAGAAAAAAGGGAAAATACCTTGCCCGAGCTAAAATGGCCGTAGAAAGGAGAGGAGAAACGAAAGCTTGTCGGAAAATTTACTCCAAAGCCTGCAAAAAATATATCACTGAGAAGGATGATTGGGAGAGAAATGGCGAGAAAGGAAAGAGAAAGATGGACTGAATAGTGAAAACCCCTTTTTAGGGGAGACACGTGGAGTTGGGCCAAGAAACCGCCCCTTTTTTGGGCCTCCACGTGTACAGCCCAGATAAAGGCAGTTGAAGGGACTCCCTAATCCAAGGGTCCCAATAATACACGACTTTTAAAAATAAAAACGGGCGGGAAATGAATTATTGGCCCTATAATCCTGAAAATTCGAGAGCTTAGAAATAATGTTTGAAAAGCTGTGGATCACACCACAGTTAAGAGAATCTATTCCGAGTGATCTTCTGAAATATCACTTGGAATAGGGGGGAGTAGTTGATGTAGGCTCTGCTAGAGTGGACAGAGCACATCAATTCTGAAGAAGCCAGACCAAAACGAAAAGCTCTGCTCAGAGATAATGAGAGCAAAGATCTTAGCTCACCATCATAGAAGACTTCGAAGAGACCGAATAAGTCTGGAAAATGAATGAGATCCCTCTTGCATGGCCTCGTCAGGCTTTACTTGTTTTACCCCTTAAAAGGGGAAACCATATTTTAACAGCTCTGCCAGAGCTTATGATATATTATTTGAAGAACTCTGGAAACTTAGTACTTGATGAGGGATTCGGAAGCCTCTTACTCGTATAAAAGTTTTGAAATAATATTCGATTCATTTGAAATATATCTCTCCAGAGCTTCTCAAAAGCTCTGGATACCGATCGCAATATGTGAATATAAAAGCCAGAAGATAAAGTGTTATCGAATCCCAAGATCCCCAGAAGCTGGGAACATTCTCTTATTCCCCAAAATCATGAATAATGGAGAAAAGAATATTAGATCTGTCCTTTTCACGAGCTCTGAGACTGAGGCTCAAAAAAGGACGATTATGTCAGGATTTGCCTGTGCTAAACGACACAGAACAGGCCAGCCAAGGGACACGCGTCGGCTCCTAAGGCACCCGGGTCCCCAAGTGGTCCCAAGAATAATTAGGGCAACAGAGACGATTTTACTATTCTGCCCCCACAACTTAAAGGTATAAATACTCATTTTCCTTCTTCATAACAAGGTATTATCACTATTACTCACTCACATTTTCCAGTTTTCAGCTATGGCTTTTCTACCATAGCAAGTTTTCTGACTTGAGCGTCGGAGGGTCGACGCCGGAGCCCTCTCCGGCCCGACTTTGTGCAGGAATCCCATCGGAGGTCCAAGCTGTCACTGGAGGTTGCCATCTTGAGCTCCAGAGACTGTTTTCTAGCCTTCTCTCTTGTGTTCTTGGGCTTTTACAGAGAGGCTCTCAGGTACCACTCTTAGTAATTCTTCAAATACTTGCTTGATTTTGTATTGATCTTGAGTTTGCACTCATCATAAATAATAAAATTTCTCTCTCCGTTTTAGATCATGATGAAAATGGAAGAGCTCGGCCGTGGGGAACCCCCCGTTAACCTCGAACACAATATAAAATGAAAGAGCTAGTCTTATGGCAGAAGGGTTCAGTTGATTCAGTGGGATCTGGTACAGATTACATATTTTAGCAAGGTAGGGGCAAACGGGAAAACGCAATCCCGCGAGAATTTGAGAACCCCAAAAAGCGAGCGAAGGATACAACACGTAATTGGGTCTCTCACCGGGATGTGGGAGCTCAATGATGAATTCCGGATGTGGCTCTAAAGCCCCCGTTATCACTTTCAAATCCTCAGGGGTTAAGTTAGATTGGTGAGAAATCATATTTATTTTATCCGCCTCGCGAAGAGATTCGGGGAAAAGAGGGCGGTTAAAACCAGAAGACCTAATGGACTGAGAAGTAGAACTAGAGGCTGGAAATCCTAGGATAGCTAAACGTCTGGATGCCCTAAGCGGTGTCGGTGCCGCCGGACTCTCACCGGGAAAATGGGGGAGTTTCGACATATTAAATCTTGAAACGAGAAAGTGAACAATAGAGAAAAAGGGGAAAATACCTTGCCAGGGCTAGAATGGCCGTAGAAAGGAGAGGAGAAACAAAAGCTTGTCAGAAAATTTACTCCAAAGCCTGCAAAAAATATATCACTGAGAAGGATGATCGGAAGAGAAATGGCGAGAAAGGAAAGAGAAAAGATGAACTGGATAGGGAAAACCCCTTTTTAGGGGAGACGCGTGGAGTTGGGCCAAGAAACCGCCCCTTTTTGGGCCTCCACGTGTACAACCCAGATGAAGGCAGTTGAAGGGACTCCCTAATCCAAGGGTTCCGACGATACACGGCTTTCAAAAAGAGGAACATGCGGGAAATGAATTATTGGCCCCCTAAACCTGGAAATTCAAAAGCTTAGAAGTAGTGTTTGAAAAGCTTTGGATCACATCAGAGTTGAGAGTATCTATTCCAAGCAATCTTTTGAAATATCACTTGGAATAGGGGGGAGTAGTTGATGTAGGCTCTACCAGAACGGACAGAGCACATCAATCCTAAAGAAGCCAGACCAAAACGAAAAGCTCTGTTCAGAGATAATGAAAGCAAAGATCTGAGCTCATCAATATAGAAGGCCTTGAGGAGACTGAATAAGTCTAGAAAGTGAATGAAATTTCTCCTACACAGCCTCGTTAGGCTTTACTTGTTCCGCCTCTTGAAAGGAAGAATCATATTTCAATAGCTCTGCTAGAGCTTATGAAATATTATTTGAAGAACTCTGAAAAGCTAGTACCTGATGAGAGAGTTGGAAGCCTCTTACTCGTATAAAAGTTTGTGAAATAATATTCGGCTTGTTTGAAATATATCTCTCCAGAGCTTATCAAAAGCTCTGGATACCGATCGCAATATGTGAATATATAAACCAAGAGATAAAGTGTTATTAAATCCCAAGATCCCTATAAGCGGGGAATATTCTCTTATCCCCCAAAAATCATGAATAATGGAGAAAGGAATATCAGATATGTCCCTCTCACGAGCTCTGGGACTGAGGCTCAAAAAGGACGATTCTGTCAAGATTTCCTGTGCTAAACCACACAGAACAGGCCAGCCAAGGGACATGCGTCGGCTCCTAAGGCATCCGGGTCCCCAAGTGGTCCCAAGAATAAGTAGGGCAACAGAGACAATTTTACTGTTCTGCCCCCACAGCTTAAAGGTATAAATACTCATTTTCCTCCTTCATAACAAGGTATTATCACTATTACTCACTCATATCTTCTAGTTTTCAGCTATGGCTTTTCTTCCATAGCAAGTTTTCTGACTTGAGCGTCGGAGGGTCGACGCTGGAGCCCTCTCCGGCCCGACTTTGTGCAGGAATCTCACTGGAGGTCCAAGCTATCACTGGAGGTTGCTATCTTGAACTCGAGAGACCATTTTTTAGCCTTCTCTCTTGTGTTCTTGGGCTTTTACAGAGAGGCTCTCAGGTACCATTCTTAGCATCCCCTCAAATATTTGCTTGATTTTGTGTTGATCTTGAGTTTGCACTCATCAGTATGGATTCAAATGTAATTACCTCCAACGGTTGCATTTGAATCCACACTATAAATACAAGCTCATAGCTGCGGTTTGAAGGGTGTGTGAATGAGAAAAATCAACACCTACGAGCTGTGAAGGTGTGAGAGGATAGTGCATTTCATGGGAGATATAAGGAGGCACTTCTTACACCTTGTTCACTGACCATTAGGGTCTTCACAGATATAAAATGAGTGTCCAGCTTATAACTCTTAACTTAGAGAGGTTTTTCCAATCTTAGCTTTAGGCTAACACATTGTAAGGGAAAACCTCACCTAGTTGGAGAAAACCTAACTGAAACCAAAACCCTACTTGTCAGGTTTGTTGGTGGAAGTTGTTGTTGAGTTAGGAAGTAAGCAAGATCTGGAGTTGTAGATCTGGGTGTACCTTGGCACGTTAAAAACAAGAATCTCAGTTAGTGGATTTCCTGTTAAATCAGGCCGTGGATGTAAGAGCTTGAGTCTCTGAACCACGTTAAACTGAGCGTTGTTTATTGTTTAAGCACTTGCTAATTATTTGCATTGTATGCTCACTGAGAGTACTTCGAAAGGTTGAAAAGAAATTAGCTATGTATTTTAGTCAAGGAGAACTAATCTCACTGACAGGCTTAAGCAAGCACTCGAGAGTTCAGTCTCTAGAGTCACTGCCTTGTTAAGAGCCTGAGCTTGCAAGTCAGTTGCACTAACTTGAGTGCTCTGACTCTTAGCAATGCAGTGACTTGAGTGTCCCACTCATTGAACTCATTCAGGGTGCAATGCAAGTTTAAGTTTAAAAAAAAATTCTCCTAAATTCCCATATTTTGGTATTCGAAAACGAGACCATCAACAAGATTGAAAGGAGATTCTCCAGTAGCAGTTTTTAGGCGTGTTCTATAAGCCCAAATGACGGAGTCCGGTTCCTCCACCCACTTTCCACCAGCTCCTGAGAGCCTAGTTCTGATTCCATCCACAATAGTTCGGTTTGTGAATTCCATTTGTCCATTGGCTTGTGGATGAGCCACTGATACAAATCTCTGCTGAATTCCCATCTCTGAACTCCAGTCTTGCACCTGAAAGCCTGTGAACTATGTTCCATTATCCAAAACTAGGATCCTGGGGACCCCAAATCTACTGCATATGTTTTTCCATAAAAACTTGATGATGGTTAACTCATTGATTTTTTTCACAGCTTCGGCTTCTGCCCATTTACTGAAATAATCAATCGCTACAATAAAAAAGGCTCTGCCTCCCGAAGCTGTTGGGAATTTTCCCACAATGTCAATACCCCATTTATCAAATGGGCATGGGGAGTACATAACTCCCAATTCCTCTGCTGTATTTCTTTGGCACTTATCACATCTTTTCACTAGTTCTTTTGCGTCTCTGTTGAGGGTTGGCCAGTAATAACCAGCTCTCAACACCTTTCTAACCGCATCCTGGAAGCCAGTATGACTCCCCCCACAACCTTCATGCACCTCTCTCAACACATAGTTCCCTTCAAGGTTAGATAAGCACCTCAAGTATGGTTGAGAGAATGATCTCTTGTATAAATATTTGCCCATCATACAATATCTGGCGTACATTGCTTTCTTGGGAACGCTTGGCCTGTCAAGCCTCTGCCCCATTTTTAGGAAGTGGATAATGAGAGCTCTCCAATCGTCTACTTCATCGATTGATCCCATATCCAGAATTGACACTTGGCTCTCGGCTGTCAATAATGTGATCTTACCCTTGGCTCTCTCTTCTGCAGAGCTTGCCAACTTTGCTAGGTAATCAGCTTTCTGGTTTTCAGCTCTAGGTAACTGCTCAATCCTTATTTCTTCAAATTTGGCTCTGATCTGCTCAGTCAAACTAGCATACTTCACCACATTTTCATCCTTTTTCTCATAAGCGGCCAACAATTGTTGAGTAACCAGCTGGGAGTCAGAGTACACAATTGCTCTTTGTGCCCCCAATTCCAACAACATCTGCATTCCTCTAATCAGAGCTTTATATTCGGTCTCATTGTTCGAAGTTTGAAACTCGAACTTTATTGCAAACTGCAATTCTTCCTCTGCTGGTGGTATAATCACAATCCCCGCTCCACATCAATGCACTGATGAGGATCCATCGACATATGTCTTCCAGAACTCTATCTTATAAGTTCTGGTCGTTTCTTGAATAAATTCAGCCATAGCTTGAGCTTTGATATCGGCTCTAGGCTCAAATTCAACATCGTATTCACCCAATTCTACTGCCCATTTCACCATTCTTCTGGACAGATCTGGCCTTCCCATCCTTTGCCTCAGAAGCAAGTTGGTCCTTATGATAACTTTGTGAGCAAAAGTAAATATGGCCTCAGCCTTCTCACTGTCACCATCACAGCCAGAGCTGATTTTTCTATTTCAGAGTGTCTCATTTTTGGCCCTTGGATATCTTTGCTCACATAATATATGGGTATCTGTTTTACCCCCCCCCCCCCCCTTCTCTGAGGAGAACAGAACTCAGAGCATGTTCTCCTACAGAGAAATACAAGTACAAAGTTTCCCCTGGCACTGGCTTCGTGAGAAGGGGTAAACTCATCAGATGCTTCTTCAGCTCCTCAAAAGCTCTTTGCCATTCATCATCCCATTCGAATTTGGATCCTTTCCGAAGGATCTTAAAAAATCGTAGGCTTCTTTCCGCCGACCTGGAGATAAAGCGACTCAAAGCTGTGATCCGCCGATTCAATCTATGGGTCTCTTTCAAGTTTCGAGGTAGCTGCGTATCGCCTTCACCTTAGCCTGATTTACTTTGATTCCTTTAGGGGTTACCATGTACCCCAGAAACTTTCCACTTCTTACCCTAAAATCACACTTTGTAGGGTTAAGTCTGATATGATAAGCTTTGATCACGCCAAAGACCTCATCCAGATCTGCAGCATGATCCTTGGCTTTGAAACTTTTCACCAACATATCATCCACATAAACTTCCACATTCCGCCCAATCTGCTCTCTGAAAACCAGATCCACCATCCTCTGGTAAGTAGCCCCAGCATTCTTAAGCCCAAAAGGCATTTTCACATAGCCATAAGTACCACATGAGACTACAAAGCAAGCTCTGGGCACATCTTCAGGATTCATCCATATCTGATGGTACCCCTGGTACGCATCCATCATAGAAAAAAGTTCACAACCAGATGTCGAGTCTACTAGCTGGTCAATCCTCGGCAAAGGATAATGATCTTATGGGCAAGCTCTATTCAGATCCTGAAAATCAATGCATATACAACAAGCTCCAACTCCCTTGGCTACCATAACAGCGTTGGATATCCATCCCGCATATTTCACTTCTTCAATGTGTTTGGCTTTCAACAGTATTCCACCTTCTTATTTAATTATCTTATCTTTTTCTGGCCCAAATTGCCTTAACCTCTGTTTCACAGGTCTGACCTCTAGGTCAACGATCAAGTGGTGTAGGGCCACCTTAGGGTCAATCCCCAACAGATCTTCTGGTTGAAATGCAAAGGGATCTGCATTTCTCCTCAAACATCTTGTTGGTCCCGTTTTTTCATTCACAGATATGAATGTATATTTTATTCTCAGTTCATCATGTCGCAACCTTTTAATCCACTGTTTAGTATACTTAAAGATAACAAACTTGTTGATGAGAACTATGTTGATTGGAAACGTAACCTTAATATTGTCCTAACCGCTCAACACCACAAGTGGGTACTTACCACTCCTAAGCCCCAAGAGCCTGCCGAAGATGCCACGAAAGCAGACAAGAAAGAGCATAAGAGTTGGTTTGACTCCGATGAGATGGCTAGGTGTACTATTCTGGCTTCAATGTCAGATGTGTTGCAACACCAACACCAACACATGGAGACCGCCTCTGAGATAATGCAAAATCTTGAAGCGATGTTTCAACATCAGAACCGTACGGCTAGGCAAATCATCATGCGAAAGATGCTTTTGTTGAAAATGGTGGAAGGTACGCCCGTAAGGGATCACGTAATCGAGATGATGGGTTATCTCAACAAGTTGGAAGTACTTGGTGCGGAATTTGACCTCCCTACTAAGGTCGATTTCGTTCTACATTCTCTGCTAAAGAGCTTTGAGCAGTTTCAGTTGAACTATCAAATGAATGACCGGGCAAATAGTTTGCCCGAGCTCTTGCAAGCTTTGGTATCGGCGGAGACTCTAATGGATCACCAAACCGTTGCTATGGTGGCAAACGGTCCGTCTTCCTCTTCGGGTCCCAAGGGAGGGAAGAAGAGGAAGATGACGAAGGGCCAGACCCAAGCAAATCCAACCGTTGCGAAACCCAAGGCAAAGGGAGAAGGAGGTGGAAAGAAAGCTGCTAAGGGTAAGTGCTTTAATTGTGGTGAGAAGGGACATTGGAGGGCGACCTGTTCTAAGCCTAAGAAGGGTGGAAAGAAAGGTAAGTCTCATGCTTTAATCGTTGAAACATATGTTGCGGCGTATGCTGCCCACGTTTGGGTAGTGGATACCGGGGCAACTGATCATATTTGTTTCACTCTTCAGGGGTTCCAGCTAACCCGGCGACTTAGCAAGAATGAGATCACAATCACTTTGGGGGATGCTACGAGAGTGGCAGCCGAAGCAGTGGGAGTCGTGCACCTATCTTTTGAAGATAGAGTTTTAATTTTAAGAGATGTTTTATACGTTCCGAACTTTAGGAAGAATTTAATTTCGGTTTCTAAGTTGTTTTTTGATGGATATTCAGTTACTTTTAATAAAGTTGTTACTGTTTCTTTTAAGAATGATGTTATCTGTCGTGGAACGTTGGTAAACAATCTCTATACGATTAAGTGTGCACACCACTCAAATAATGAATCTAATAACACGTCGATCATTTCGAGCAATGAAAGAAAGCGTTCTTCGGAGATGAACGAAACACTTCTATGGCATCTTAGACTAGGTCATATTAATCTAAAGCGGATAGAGAGATTGGTGAAAGATGGATCCTTGGAATCGCTCCAAGTCGAGCCGTTTCCAACTTGTGAATCCTGTTTAGAGGGTAAGATGACCAAGAGGGCATTTGGAGCCAAGGGGAATAGAGCCACGGAAGTGTTAGAACTCGTTCATACCGATGTGTGTGGTCCAATGACGATCAAAGCAAGAATGGGGTATGAGTATTTCGTTACCTTCATTGACGATTACTCAAGATATGGGTACATTTACCTTATGCGGCATAAGTCTGAAACTTTTGAAAAGTTTAAAGAGTTTAAGGCTGAAGCCGAGAAACATAGGGAAAAGAGTCTCAAGTTTCTACGATCAGATCGTGGAGGCGAATACCTCAGCGATGAATTCTTGAACTACCTACCGGACGAAGGGATCGTATCCCAGTTGACCGCACCGGGAACCCCTCAACAGAACGGTGTGGCGGAACGAAGGAACCGGACTCTTTTAGAGATGGTCAGATCCATGATGAGTTATTCAGATTTACCCAAGTCATTTTGGGGTAACGCCTTGGAAACGGCGGCTTATATTCTAAATTTGGTGCCATCCAAATCGGTTCCTAAAACCCCAATGGAATTGTGGACCGGGCGCAAGCCCAGTCTAAGACATTTGCGGATTTGGGGTTGTCCGGCATACGTGCTAGATAAGGAAGCCGGTAAGTTGGATCTACGTTCGGAATTAAGGCTGTTTATAGGATACCCTGCGGGAACGAAAGGGTGTATGTTCTATAGTCTCAAGGATCAAAAGACCGTGATTAGTACATACTTTAAATTCTTGGAGGAAGACTATATGAATAATCGGAAACCTAAAAGTGAAATTACCTTAGAAGAATTGAGAGGTCAAACCTCGATACCAAGTATACAAGATGATGTACCACACGTCACATCTTCACAACCGGAACCCCATCGTAGTGGGAGGGTTCCTAGGCAACCCGAGAGATTCATGGGGATAGGAGAATCTTCGGATTTGGTTCCCGGTGTTGAATCAGACCCATGGACGTACGATGAGGCAATCCAAGACAAAGATGCGGAGTCATGGCAAACGGCAATGGAAGCCGAGATGGGTTCGATGGATCATAATCAAGTGTGGGAGTTGGTCGAGCCACCCAGTGGTGGGTGTACAAGAGGAAAAGAGGAACGGACGGAAGGGTTGAAACCTTCAAAGCAAGGCTTGTGGCCAAATGGTATACTCAGAAAGAAGGGATCGATTATGAGGAAACCTTTTCGCCTGTAGCTATGCTTAAGTCCATCCGTATTCTCTTGTCGATCGCTGCGCACCTAGATTACGAGATCTGGCAAATGGATGTCAAGACGGCTTTCCTTAACGGAAGTCTTGACGGGATAGATATCTATATGCAACAGCCCAAAGGTTTCATTGAAAAAGGCCAAGAGAATCTTGTGTGCAAGCTCAAGAGATCCATTTACGGACTTAAGCAAGCATCGCGTACTTGGAACCAGTGTTTTGATCAAGTGATTATGTCTTATGGGTTTGATCAAAACGAGTTCGAAAGTTGTGTGTATAAGAAGCGTGACGGAACTGCGGTGGTATTCTTAGTATTATACGTAGACGATATTCTGCTCATTGGAAACAATGTAAAGGTATTGTCAGACGTAAAGGTATGGCTGTCAAAACAATTTGATATGAAGGACTTAGGGGAAGCCGGTCACATCCTTGGGATCAAAATCACTCGCGATCGCAAGAAGAGGATGTTGGGCTTATCGCAAGCTTCATACATTGACACTGTTTTGAAGCGTTTCAGCATGCAAGATTCCAAGAAAGGTTTTGTACCTTTTAGGCACGGAATCCATCTATCGAAAGAAATGAGCCCTAAGACGCAAGCGGAGATAGATGACATGAAAGGTGTTTCGTACGCTTCGGCCGTGGGAAGCCTTATGTATGCAATGCTGTGTACGAGACCGGATATCTGCTTTGCCGTGGGCATGGTGATAAGATATCAAAGTAATCCCGGGAAAGACCATTGGACTGCCGTAAAGTGCATCTTGAGGTATCTGAAAAGAACTCGGGAGCGGATGCTGATTTACCAGTCAGATAGTCTAGTTTCCGTAGGATACACGGACTCGGATTTCCAATCAGACATAGACTCAAGAAAGTCAACCTCGGGTAGTGTGTTTTGCATGGGAGGAGGAGCCATTTCATGGAGAAGCGTTAAGCAGAAATGCATCACCGATTCGACCATGGAAGCCGAGTATGTAGCTGCTTGTGAAGCAGCGAAAGAGGCAGTTTGGCTCAAGAACTTCTTAGTGGACTTCGACGTTGTTCCGAATGCGTGATGTATACTAAAAGCAGACTTTAAGTATAAGTGGGAGATTGTTGGAGTTATACGTGAAAGTATGTTTTTACTTTGTATAACTCGTGTATAAAACACCCGTTTTATGAGAATAATTCTTTTATCGCATTTGCTTTAGTTATGATTGAATGTTGAATTTATATTGCAAACCGTTCAATAAATAATACGTGTTACATAGTAGTTAATGTGGTGATACCCGATCACGGAAGACAACATTAACAGTTTACTTGTAACTAAATGTACATTTTCACGACCTAGGTGGAATTGAACAATCCGCCGTGAAAGGTCGATGTGTAAGGCTCAGATTGGTCTGTCTTGACTAAGAGATTGCACTAGCACATTTAGTATGTGTTGAAGAGGTCCTACAGCGAGGAGAAATTCTTCTGTTCTGAAAGGTGAAGAATTAGACCTCAGTGGTTGTTGATTTCTTAATCTCCGTCACTTAAATAGGACCGTGTGTGCTTAATAGTTACTGCTTTGATTCATGTTGGGTGAGAATCATTGCGACTTCGAACTTTGTGTCTTGGGCAGTAATATTAATCATACGACGGTTGCTAAGATTTAATACGGAGAAACGCGTGCGAGTACGGCTCGGGTGATTAGTTCCCTTGGTGGGCTCAGAAGTTTTATTGTACCAAATCTTGCAAGTGAAGAATTAGTTTCTTCGATACGAATAATAATGTTGAGCTGTCTTTACTCCAAGGTGAAAGATGTTAATTAATTTAGAGCTATTCAGAAGCTTAATTAATTAATGGACTTGATAATCTTAAACGCGGGAAATAATAACCGGGAGCCCATATTATCGTAATATGGATTAAGATGGATAGTGCAATATTAATTTATTAGTGGTAATAATTAATATTAATGGGCTGAATTATATTGGGGCTCAATATTGAAATTCAGAAGTCCATTAGGAGGTCCAATCTTAATTCTCCTTAAGGCCCCTCAAGTAGCCCATTAAGTAGCCCAATAATGATAAGGTGATTAAAATAAAAAGAAAATTATATTGCTGATTTTTCTTTGAAATTTTCGAAAAAAGCATGTGTAGGAGAAATTAGATTTTGTTGATTTTCTTGAAAAGATATTATGGAAGATATGTATTCTAGGAATACAAGAATATCTCATATGTTCAAGAAGATCCAAATCTTGGATTTCATTCTCATATTTTTCGAAAATAATAACCTTATAAGCTAAGTGAGATTTTTGTGGAATATTTTATTGTGGAGAAAAGAATATATGAGATATATTCAAGATTTCTTAGAGTCTAAGAAAAGATTTTCTCCAAGGCCCAATAAACCTAAAAATTTCGGCCACTATGCTTATAAATAGGGGGTGATATTTTCATCCCCAAGTACATAATTCCATGTGTTGGAAAAATCAAGAAGCATAGATATTTTTCTTTTTCCTTAGTTATTAAATTACTTGAAAGCGTCTCCCACCGGCGATCAAGTGAGGTGAAAAGGGAAATACTTGAGAAGGCTTTGGGTTGATAGAGCGAGATTATAATTGTCCCGTATATCCAAAGGCCAAGTCTACAAGAGGTACGTTAATCGCATATTTACTTGTTTATTCCGCCTAGTTAAATATGTGAAATTAATTCAACATGCATGATGATAATTAGTTGTTGGAATTATTATTTGAATTAATTAGGATTAATTCATGCTAGTAATAATTGTATTTAAATTCGTATTTAAATTTCATCCTGAATAGATTCCGGGCACCCCTAATTTTCCCAACACATAGTTCCCTTCAAGGTTAGAGAGGCATCTCAGGTATGGTTGAGAGAATGATCTCTTGTATAAATACTCGCCCATCATACAGTACTTGGCATATATTGCTTTTTTGGGGACGTCTGGCTTGTCAAACCTCTGCCCTGTTTTCAAGAAATGGATAATGGGAGCTCTCCAATCGTCTACTTTATCGAATGATCCCACATCTAGAGTTGACATCTGGCTCTCAGCTGTCAATAGTGTGATCTTACCTTTGGCTCCCTCTTCTGCAGAGCTTGCCAATTTCGCTAAGTAATCAGCTTTCTGGTTTTCGGTTCTGGGTATCTGTTCAATCCTTATTTCTTCGAATTTGGCTCTGACCTGCTCCCAATTCCCATAACATCTGCATTCCTCTAATCAGAGCTTCATATTCAGCCTCATTATTCGAGGTTCGAAATTTGAACTTTATAGCAAACTGCAGTTCCTCTTCCACTGGGGGTATGATCACAATCCCCGCTCCATATCCATGCATGGATGAAGATCCATCAACATATGCTTTCCAGAATTCTGACTCATGAGCTCTGGTTGTTTCTTGGATAAAGTCTGCCAGAGCTTGAGCTTTGATAGAAGCTCTAGGTTCAAATTCGACATCGTATTCACCCAGTTCTACTGCCCATTTCACCATTCTTCCGGACAGATCTGGTCTTCCCATCGTTTATCTCTGAGGTAAGTTGGTCCTCACGATTACTTTATGAGAGAGAAAATATGGCCTCAGCCTTCTCACTGTCACCATTACAGCCAAAGCTGATTTTTCTATTTCAGAATATCTAATTTATGGCCCTTGGATAGCCTTACTCACATAATATATGGGTATATGTTTCACCCCCTCTTCTCTAAGGAGAACAGAGCTCAGAGCATGTTCTCCTACAGAGAAGTATAAATATAAAGTTTCCCCTGGCACTGGCTTCGTGAGGAGAGGCAAACTTGTCAGGTGCTTTTTCAGCTCCTCAAAAGCTTTCTGACATTCATCATTCCATTCGAATTTAGATCCTTTTCGAAGGATCTTAAAAAATGGTAGGCTTCTTTCTGCCGACCTGGAGATGAAACGGCTCAAAGCTGTTATTCGCCCATTCAATCTCTGGGTCTCTTTCAGGTTTCGAGGTGGCTGCATCTCAAGGATCGCTTTCACATTGGCCTGATTTACCTCGATTCCTTTAGGGGTTACCATATACCCTAGAAATTTCCCACTCCTTACCCCAAAAGCACATTTTGTTCATCATATCTACGAGAGGTAGTATTTTGGGTTGTAGAATCAACATCATCCTCTTCTGACCCATGTTCATCATATTCAACTAAACGGGGTCTCTGTTCCTCAACCCTGGCAGCTCTGACTGCAGCCCTAACATCTCTTGGAGTCGCACCATCCAGATCTGTTCTTTCCTCTCTGGTGGCTGTCCCACCGGCAGCTGCTCTGCCAAAACTGGTTCTCACGTTGGTCTCCCCTAGGACGTCTCCAGGGGGAGAAGACAACGGAATATTTCAGGGCATCCAGGCCCTAGTGTCCTGAGCCACATTGAAGACTCTAGAACGAGGCGCACTCGGGGCCTGAGGTTCGAGCACATCATGTGCCCGGAGTTCATTCGCATTCAAACACTGAGGAGCTCTCCGGGTGGGAGTCCTTTCTGCCACAGCCTGATCAACTGCAATCTTAATCAGAGTTCTCAACTGTTCAACTATCAATGGAATCAGAGTCGTGCTATCCTGGACCGGTTTAGTCTCTGGATGTTCCACATCCACAACTGTAACCGCAGGAGTGTTCACATTTTCAGAGGCTTTTGAACCTCCTACCACATTCGCGCTCGTTGGAGTATCCGTCGGAGCAATGTTAGCATCATCAAAATCCTTACCCAGATCTCGGGGAGTAGGATTCGTCATCTCTGAGAGCCAAGAAAAAATAGCAACTTAGTCCATGGTCTTTTCAAAATGCATATTAACCGATCAAGTATATGTACCTCTTTCATCAAGATCTCAACGCTATACATTTAAGAACACATATTGATCAACAGGTAGCGGTTATCTCTACAGAGCTAACAGTTTCAGAGATAATGGAAATTTTCATAAGCTCTGAGCAAACATCATAATATCACTCGTTACTTGAAAATCATAATAACATATTTTAGTAACCTCGTAAATTTTCAGGCAGATCAACTCACGCGTTGAGAGATAATTTTTTTTGAAAAAATAAAGCTGTCAAATAGCCTTATACGCCCAGATCCGTACATTCATAACATCGTTCGTGCCAAGTCATCTTCATAAAGACATTACTTCGTGTTTTGGCAAAAAAACAACACTTTTCATCATGGAAATGATAAAGACAACTCATATTCATGCTATAACAACAAATTTTAGTACAGATCTAGCTCATTCATGACCAAAATGACTAAAAAGAAAAACTGTGACACATGAAGGTACTCATATTCATGAGATTTTTTTCCAGAAAAACAGGGGATAGAAATAACCATGCATCACTTCCCTATTTTCACTCACGATTCATGAAGGGAAATGAGAAAATACTCACGTCAAAACTCAATTTTGCCACAGACGGGGCCAGTTGATGAGTGCAAACTCAAGATCAACACAAAATCAAGCAAGTATTTGAAGGAATGCTAAGAGTGGTACCTGAGAGCCTCTCTGTAAAAGCCCAGGGACACAAGAGAGAAGGCTAAGAAACGGTCTCTGTTGTTCAAGATAGCAACCTCCGGTGATAGCTTGGACCTCCAGTGAGATTCCTGCACAAAGTCGGGCCGGAGAGGGCTCCGGCGTCGACCCTCCGACGCTCAAGTTAGAAAACTTGCTATGGAAGAAAAGCCATAGCTGAAAACTAGAAAATATGAGTGAGTAATAGTGATAATACCTTGTTATGAAGGAGGAAAATGAGTATTTATACCTTTAAGATGTGGGGGCAGAACAGTAAAATCGTCTCTGTTGCCCTAATTATTCTTGGGACCACTTGGGGACCCAGATGCCTTAGGAGCCGATGCGTGTCCCTTGGCTGGCCTGTTCTGTGTCGTTTAGCACAGGCAAATCCTGACAGAATCGTCCTTTTTGAGCCTCAGTCCCAGAGCTCGTGAGAGGGACATATCTGATATTCCTTTCTCCATTATTCGTGATTTTTGGGGAATAAGAGAACATTCCCGGCTCCCGGGGATCTTGGGATTCGATAACACCTTATCTCCTGGCTTATATATTCACATATTGCGATCGGTATCCAGAGCTCTTGAGAAGCTCTGGAGAGATATATTTCAAACGAGCCGAATATTACTTCACAAACTTTTATACAATTAAGAGGCTTCCAACTCCCTCATCAAGTACTAGCTCTTCAGAGTTCTTCAAATAATGTTTCATAAGCTCTGGCAGAGCTGTTGAAATATTATTTTTCCTAGCAAGAGGCGAAACAAGTAAAGCCTAGCGAGGCTGTGTAGGAGAAATCTCATTCACTTTCCAGACTTATTCGGTTTCTTCAAGGCCTTCTATAATGATGAGCTCAGATCTTTGCTTTCATTATTTCTGAGCAGAGCTTTTCGTTTTGGACTGGCTTCTTTAGGATTGATGTGCTCTGTCCGTTCAAGCAGAGCCTACATCACACTGGTATGTACCAGTGATGTTGACAGCGTAGGCCACATCTGGTCTCGTGCAAGTCATAGCGTACATGATTGAACCCAATTGCAGATGCATATGGAGCGTCCTTCATGTGCTCGATATCAGCTTCGCTAGAAGGACAATTCTTCTTCGATAGCCATATCCCATGATTTGCTGGTAGAGACCCTCTCTTAGAGTTCTCTATCACAAAATGCTTCAACACCTTATCTACGTAGGTGGATTGTGACAGCCCTACCATCTTCTTGGATCTATCCCTATGGATCTTGATCCCTAAGATGTAGCATGCTTCACCAAGATCCTTCATCATGAAGGTCTTTGATAACCAATCTTTTATGGACTGCATTAGCGGGATGCTATTTCTTATAATCAATATGACATCGACATATACGATTATAAAGTCAATACTCTTCCCGCCGCGTTTACAATAAACGCACGGATCTTCCGAATTTTAGATGAAGTCAAAGGATTTGACAGCTTCATCAAATCGGATATTCCAACTCCTAGAAGCTTGCTTCAATCCATAGATGGGTCGTTTAAGCTTGCACACAAGATTATATTTTGGATTAGATATAAAATCCTCCGGTTGAGTCACAAACACTTCCTTATCAATGTTGCCATTGATGAGAGTTGTTTTGACGTCCATCTACCAAAACTCATAATTGTGGTGTGCTGCTATCGTAAGTAAAATTCGAATGGACTTGATCTCAGCAACTGGCCAAAAAGTCTCATCATAGTGAATACCTCGTGTTGACTATAACCTTTCGCCACTAACCTATCTTTATAGGTTTGTACTTTGCCATTTGCATCGGTCTTACGCCTGAAGACTCACTTGCAACCTATGGGTTTTACCCCTCTTAGCAATTCAATCAAGTCCTAAACTTGATTGATGTACATCGAGTCCATCTCGGATTTCATGGCTTCATGCCACTTCTCTGAGTCAACATCTAATGTTGCTTCAGTATAAGTTCTAGATTCGTCTTTATCCGGGATCTCCACATCATTATGTTCCTCTACAAGGAACCCATAATATCTAGTGGATGGATTATGAAACCTAGTCAACTTACGGAGTTGTGGTTGTGCAGGCTGTACATTCTGATCGTGAAAATCTTGTGGTGCAGCGACTTCATCGTTGACCGGAGAGTCCTCAAGAGCGACACTTTCAAATGCCTCTTGGGCGAGTTTGAACTATGTTATTCTCATTCAGCCTACTTGGAGGTTGTTGCGAAGGCAATGCAACTCCAAATTACGCTCCCACTGGCTGAAGAGGATCACCTAGTGATAAACTTCCACCATGAGAGTCGCTGAATGCTCCCACTGATTCTTTGTCATGTTGCCTTGACAAATCATCAGTCTCTATGTTAATTCGTGGTTCTTGAATCTCTTCAAGTTCTATCTTCTTACGGCTTTGTTCCTTAAAGACGTACTCGTCTTCTATAAACTTAACTTGCCTAGAAACAATCACTGTTTGTTTCTCCGGTAGATAGAAGTGATATCCTCTTGTCTCCTTAGGATATCCCACAAAATAACTATTTTCACCTTCGGATTCCAACTAATCAGTTAGCATTTTCTTCACCACTGCGGGGCAACCCCACATTCTTATGTGTAGAAAAATTGGCTTCTTGCCACACCATAGCTCGTATGGAGTTTGCACAACTGATTTGGATGAAATCCTATTCAGAATGTAGATTGAGGTTTGCAATGCGTGTCCCCATAAGAATGTTGGAAGAGAGGAAAAACTCATCATGGACCTTACCATGTCTAACAAGGTTCGGTTTCTCCTTTCGGACATACCATTCATCTGAGGTATTCCGGGAGGAGTCCATTGTGACTAGATTCCATGAAGCTTCAAGTAATCCATGAATTCATAGCTAAGGTACTCACCTCCTCGATCTGATCGAAGAGTCTTGATACTCTTACCATGTTGTTTCTCTACTTCTGCCTTGTACCCCTTGAATTTCTCAAATGATTTGGATTTTTGTTTTATAAGATACATGTATCCGTACTTTGAGTAATCATCGGTAAAGGTAATGAAGTAGCCGAATTGACCCCTAGCTAGAGTGGGAAATGGTCCATAAACATCGATGTGAACCAACTCTAGAACTTCTTTGGCACGTACCCCTTTCCCGGAAAAGGGTTTATTGATCATCTTGCCCATGAGACAAGATTCGCATTCGCCATAAGACTCTAAGTCTAATGGGGTTAAGTAGTCCGACTTTCTTAACCTTGAGATTCTTTTCTCGTTTGCATGACCAAATCTACAATGTCACAAGTAAGTCGGGTTTTCATGATTACTAAACTTGAGTCATCCTACTTTGTATATTAAGAACATCATGTCCATAACGCAACAAATGCTTAGCAACTTGAACTATTAGTGAACATGTTTATCTTAATAACAACCATACTTGTTCTAGCAGCTAAAACACCTTGTGTTTTCTTCTCAGCTGGTTAGAACTTTGCAGTCCTTCTTCCAATACACCTTTTGCTTGCAGTGGAGGCATACATCCTTATCTACCCGCTCCTTCTTTTGAATTCCACCTTTCGGCTTGAGGAAATCAGGCTTAGAGCTTTTCTTAGCCTTGCTTCTATGCTTCTTTTTCCCTTTATAGGCAGAGGAACTAGAAGCGTCCACCATGAGCACGGGCTTTTCCTTAGCAGTGGAAGACTCAAAAGTCTTGAGCATGTTATGAAGCTCAGGCATGGTCGAAACCGTCTTATTCATATTGAAGTTTACTACGAAACTCGAATATGAATCGGGTAGCGACTGAAGAATGGCATAAATAGCAACATTGGTCTGCAACTCAATGCCCAAACGACCAAGTTTCTCGATTAGCCCTATCATCTTCAAAACATGAGGGGAGACTTTCCCTCCTTCAGATAGTCGATATCTAAATAGATCTCTCATCACATTATAAATCTCGGAACGAGACTCAGAATCAAAGAGATCCTTCAGATGTCTAAGCATCTCATAGGGAAGCATCCTCTCGTGTTGCCTTTGCAACTCGGGAGTCATGCCGAGCAGCATAACACACTGAGCCTAGGAAGCATTATCTTGATGCTTCTTTTGAGCTTTGGCGACGAACGCTTTGGCTTCCTCAGAATCAGCCTCAGGGGTATCAAGGATTGGCGTGTCCAACACGTACTCAATTTTTTCTTGCCTAAGCACCAAACGCACGTTTCGGTGCCAGTCCAGAAAATTTGGCCCAGCCAATTTGTTTGTTTCCAAAATACTTCTCAATTACAAGTTATTCATTTCAACAATCCTAGGAAATAAAATTTAAACGGGAATTAAAACACATAATTCCTATGATCAATATTCAGTAATCAAAATAAACATGGTCTTTTATTTATTTTGTCTCCATTATTTTCACATACTCAACGACCTCATCGGAAGAGTACGAATTTATATCCAATATAAATTGTAATGGACTAGGATCCACATTCCTACTATTACAATGACTGCTAGGGCCGAACATTGCAACAACATAACTGGTAGGTCTCTAAACCAATTGCCTCACGCAATTCCTAGTTGATTGAACCTAGTTCAATCGGATGTCACCTAATTCTCGTTTCCCTGCTAGTGCTGGTGAAAGAGAATTAAGTTGGTTTACAACCATTAAGCGGCGACAAACATGTCCCTATAAAAGTCCCATTAGATGTAGATCCGAGCAAAAGACTAGGGTCTTAAATACTCATTGGAACGAAATCTCCGGTTTACTTTTAATTTTAATGGAAGACATCTTTCAATTGAAAAACCATATTTTATCGAGGAATATTTTAAAGGCGGGGTATTAATTGCTTAATCGAGATCCGACATGTTAATCTATATCACATTTGAGCAATTATAGGGCGCCATCTAATCCAAAACATAAATAACGGTCCGACAATTATTAGGCACCGCCTACCCAAACAATTATAATGCGGACTATAAAGTGTGTTAACAAATTTAAACTAAAATACGTTAACCAAGCGGGAAATTAACAATTATCAAATTATTAAAACAAAATTAAAATCTAATTTTAATTTTAAGAATAATAATTTTAATTATTAAAATCTAATTAATCTAATTAATTTGAACTATTTTGGTCCAACCAAAATTTCCCTTATTAAAAAATATAGGCCCAAGTGTTAATATTAATTACATCCCACCGGACCATATATTTTAATCTATAAAATTTCTAGGCCCAACTTATTCTAATTAATTCCATTTAAAATAAGAAAAACAGGCCCAATTGCATAAATTAATTCATATTAAAAAAAAAACAGGCCCATCATGCGGCCCACAAGCAAAATAAACTGGCCCAGCCATATATTTTGCAGTCGACCTCCTCCTCAAGACTAACAAGAATCGCTGCATATCAGATGGAGGTCCCAGACTCCGTCGATCACCGCTCTGTAGCCAGGCCCAGCGTAATCTCGATGGCGGCTCCAAGCCGCCCATTGTATCCGTCGTGGATCACAGGGCACCGCCGTACTGTCGGTGATTTGGTGCCTAGCACCATCGCAAATTTCCAGCGGCAATCCAGGGTGGCAGTGGCGGACCTAGGCGTGTGACATGGGGGTACAAGTGTACCCCCAACTTCATTCTTTTTAACCATATATACTACACATAAACAATAATATTTTACTTATAGGTTCTCCTAATTCCCTCACCGTCAAAACCAAAATTCATTGTGGTTGAGCTTGACCAAGTCATCAACATTATTTTACTTTATTAAAATAACAAGTTTGCCATTATTTTTAGTCCATTATTCATCATGAATAATTTCCGCACAAAATACTCCATTGAAAAGGAAATTAGGGACAATTTCCGTAAAAATAAAATAAGTGAAATTAGGGACAAGCTTGACATTATTTCAACATGATATTTTCCCAGTTAATTGCACTTTTGATTTTTAGAGAATAGATCCATTTTAAAATAGTTTTTTTCTTTTTGAAATTTTTAGTTTCATAACTTTTTTACACTTTTGATCCTAAGATAATAGGATAAATTGTGGTTTTGGTTCCAAAAAAATGAAAAAAAAATTCAATTTTGGTCCCAAAAAAATGAGGTGAATTTGCAGTTTGTGTCCTGAAAATTAATAGATGAGAGTCATGAGATAAAAACTGCAAAAAAAATAAAATTAAGGATCACTTTAGCACATGGGTATCAAAAATATTTTTTGCTCATTTTCTTGAGACCAAAAATACAATTTTTTTTATCTTCCCCACATACCTACATAGAGGATGGGATCTCCTGTTACACAATGGTGTAACATCTTCTGTTACACCGTTAGATTATTGACATTTGTCATATAGTGGATAAAATTAACTCAACCAATATAACTATGATTAAAGAAAATCCATATTATCTCTCAATCAAATCTTTCAAAATCTTCTCCCTTCCAAATAAATATTAAATTACCTTTGAATTACTTTTACAAAATTTAATTTTTATAAACAATCAATAATTATTTATAAAAATTAAACATTCAAAACTTATAATTTACGTTAAAAAAAAAAACTTAGTCAATATGTATAAATAATTATTTTGAAAGGGAAACAATAAAAATCTATTTAGTAGTTGATAAATGAAAATAATTATTTTCTATATTATAATTTATATATATTTTTAATGATTTGTTCTAGTTACTAATATATATATATATATATATTTTACTGAATATATCTTTTTTAATTTGATTAACCCTTTTGTTTAAGATAATAAAGAAAATAATATTTCAGATGTAAAAAAAAATATCTTTCTTATAAATTTTCAAATTAGTTGTTAGAATGGTGTATGTTCAATTAATTTTAAATATATTTAATAAAAGTTTTAATTTATTGTACGTAACTATGTATGGTTTATTTTTATAAATATTTGTAATAAATTTAAAGTTAATTTTTTTTTTTTATAATTTGTTGGACCCTTCTATTTATATTTTTAAAAAGAATTAATTGATTAAATCTAAAAAAATTGTAACTATTTTTTATATAGTTTAAATTTAGTTGTTAATTTAGCATCGCATAATTGTATAAGCACTACATATATTTTTCATTAATTTTTAGATATAATTTATTTATTATTTTTAAATATATTTACAAATAAAATAAAAATAATATAATGGACCATTTGAAAATAAATGTAAAATGATATAAAAGAAATAATTTAATTTATATTATTAGTTCTACCGTCTACACACTATTTTTAGTTCTTAAAATGTTTACCAAATTATAAGAAATCTTGATTATTTAAATATATATATATATATATATATATATATATATATATATATTATCTTTTTGGAATGAGAGAATATTTGAAAAGATTTGATTGAGAGATAATAGGAATTTTTTCAAATCATAGTTATATTGATTGAGTTAATCTTTATCCACTAAATGACAAATGTCAATAATTTAATGGTGTAACAGAAGATGTTACACCATTGTGTAACAGGAGATCTCGTCCGACCTACATAGTACACTCCTCCCTTCGCCCTTGTCCGTCTTACCTATCATAACTTTGTTCATATCTAACGTTGAAAAAAGTGTCTTTGTATTAATTCTTATAAATTTATTTAGTTAGATTCTTGAGTTATAGATTAGGGCTTGTAATATTTTTGCATTTTTATGTATATTAAAATGATGGTGCATTTAGCTTGATAGATTATTTCAAAAATTCATAAACCGCTCCAAAATTTGAACACTTCTCATGCATAGGTGTAATTTGTAGTCATAATTTTTTTTTTACTCTATATATTTATGTACAATATTTAAATTAATGTCTATTGTACCCACGATTTTAAAATCCTGGGTCCGCCACTGCAGGGTGGCACAATCCAATCGCCACCCGAAATCTAATTTCCCTTATGAATCGAAATCAGCCCGACGGGAAACAGCTGTCGTCAGCTTTCCTACAGCGATGCCCAGTATCAATCAGTCGCTCGCCCAACGTATTACGCTTATTCCTGCGGCAGCAAAAAAGTGCTCAGCGAGTCGCGCAAGGCGGTTGTGATTTGGGAGGAATCGCGGCAGTCGCACAAGCCAATAGCGATTTTAGGAGAGTCCAACTTTGCGTATCCAATCTCAAAACAGACTGAATGCAGTATAACCCCTTTTTTGGTCAAAATTGTGGCTATACTCATGGATACGCACAAAAATTGAAGAATCTAATTCATCATAATAGAAGAGCTAACTAGTTTTTCAATTAACTAAAGCAAAAATAGGTTTTGCAAATTTAAATTGAAAAAACGAATAGGCATGAACAGGGTAAAATTAAAACACACATAATAATTTACCCAAGATAAACATAATTATGCAATTAATCAAGAGCCTGAACTCTGATACCACTGTTGGAATTTATAAGCACATAAACACGTAAACATGCACAACGGAAATTAACGTTCTCCAACAACGAACAATTTAATTGCATAATTAAATATGAGATATTTTAAACAAGAGATTTTACAGATCTTCGTACGCGGAATCCTCAACTACGGTATCCATGCAATAGCTATTCACAGATTTGCACCAAGGTGCCAGCGTTGAATCTGAAGACGAACTTGCTAGAAAAACTCGAACAAGAGATTTTATGGAGAAAATATATTTCTTGTATGTAATTATGAATTCCCATGACACATATTTATAGGGATTAACTTGGCTTAATTTCCAAGCAAGATATCGGGCCTAGCCCGTAATATAATCTCTACAGATTATATTTCCCTAGATACGTTCCTACGAATAATATCTTTACCATATCTATTATTCCTGTATAATAATATTCCAAATATTATTATTGAGATTTTATATTTAATTAAATAATATTAATAATAATTAATTCCAAATATAATTATTATTATATTCTCCATAAATTAAATATTATATCCAATATAATACTTAATCAACCAACTATAATCGGCGAACTGCCATTGCTTGTTGTGTGACCCATAGGCCCTCGTATATCGAGCGATTAGTCAAACTAACAGTATTAATTGAACCCTAGACAATAAATCAGACATTCTCAATATACGAGGTACGTTGCGAGAAAATCTGCAACTGCCTGTAATATTGTAGGCTATTGTGATATCTTCCTTTCATTCATGAATAGTCGATTAAGCCTTGAACATGATGAAGTGTCTATTCAAATAACTTAATCATATTATCTCAAATCACTAATTGATCGCTCGTGTCGCACTTGGCCACAAAGTCCAAGTCGACTTGCATCGGCCGATGTCTTAGATCCAATTATGATGAGAAGACGAGTATTCTCTCTAAATCCACATTGAGGAATGAATCCTATTGTTGGCTCAACTACCACACACATGTATTTCGTGATGAACCCAATCCATGTCATATCTACCCGTGGAAGGGTGCAAGCGTAGGTCATGGTCAAAGTTCACCACTCCACACATGTCGTGCGTATTGACCTCAAGTCAGAGAAGTATCACATCGCTTCCACTAACTAAGATACCCGTAGACACATTATGTGGAATTACATCAAACGGTTTCTCGGATGGGTATACCAATATCCTCTAAGGTATCTGTGCATCCATCATGAGATACCCGGTATCTCGTAGTAAGTGAGATCTTACTACACTCTCTAAGAGTATGATGCAGATCGCACATCAATCTCAATTGCATCATCAATATCCCATTCTTGATGATCCTTGATCGGGGCTATTTGAGAATCATACTTAAGTCATCTGAGTTCTCACTCACTCAATGACAGTAGTGATTCATGGGAACACAAATAAGAATATATACAAACAATCAAACATCATATTCAGATAAGTGTAACGCCATACATTTAATATTAAAATAATAATAATATTAAATCAAATCTGAATATTATCTTAGTATTATGTCCTTTCGATAGATTGTCTCTAGGACACTAACACTAATAGGGTTACCGTTCTAGTGCCTACTGGGGAGAAGAAAGAGGATGGTGAAGAGCTTTACAATGAGGAGACACGCAATATTGATCTGCGCAAGGCAGTGAAGGAAGTGTTTGGGCTTCTATGCTCCGGTATCAACCCAAAGACGTATAAGGAGAACAAGAAATGAGAGCTCCTGAAGGAGTGGACAAAGTCAGGCTCTCCTGAGTTCAGGGCGAGACAGCACAAGGACACCCTCAAGTCTGAATACCGTACCATAATCGATGTGGTGTCGAAGATGATCATGGGCACTGTTGGGTCCCATGAGCAGCTGAGTCTGCCAAATCTGAGGGTGATGGAAGCTTTGGTAGATGGTGTGGAGGCCAACTGGGAGCAATACTTCCTTGACCAGTTGAGTCAGGCTGCACTGGACAAGTTGAAGAAGGATGTGGATAAAAAACACATATATGTGGGTGCTATTATTCCATTTGGGACCAGGCTGTCTCTGCTTATCTCTGAATCTTGTCAGGGATGTACGTTCGACTTGGAGGATGACCTTTCTCCCAAGAAGGTCATGTTCTCCACTGAGGTCGATATTTACGCCATTTTGGGCATGCCTGACCCCAATGCTCCACTGAAGGGTTAGAGGAAGAAGACTGATGGCAAGAAGAAGAAGACTGTCACCAATTTGCTAGAGCGTGTGGATGAGCTCTTTGAGAAGAGCAAGGATGCTGAGGTTGCCGCGGAGAGAGAGGCTGAGAAAGAGACGAAGGAGAAGGCCCTGGAGGAGAAGAGGGCCAAACTAGAAGTTGTTTTGAAGTCCAAAGCCACGGCTAAGGGACTGAAGAAGGGAACTGAGAAGGTCTCCAAGAGTGCCTCTTCAGAGGCTGAGGAGACTAACGATGAAGTCAGGACGGGGAGTGGAGAGAAGGAGTCGAGGCCGCTGAAAAGACTGAGGAAGGGGCCTAAGAAGTCCCCTGTAAAGGCGCTGAAGGAGGTCAGCCCAGTCAGGGAGAAGTCAAGCCCTCCAAGAGCCTCTGACTTAGACCAAGTTAGGGAGACCATTGATACAGCTGAGATTCTCCAACCTGATCTCCCCAACCCCACTGAACCCCAACCCCCAACCTCCTCTGAACCTCAAACCACCTTGTTGGTCCCACTAGTCAAGTTTTAGAAAGAATGCGGAAGCTTAATTTAAAACTCTTTTTCAAGACCTTTTTACTAAGAGCACAAGTGATAGTAAGAGTAAATAAAAGCAATAAAGAACACATGATATATAGTGGTTCGGATATTAAAATCCTACGTCCACTCTCTCTTTTATCAAGGGGCCTTACTAACCAACCACCAACTTACTGACTTTCTGGATTTGAGAAGTACCAGATCCTTCTTACAACATTTAGATCTAACTTCGATCTAAAGTCTAACTTACTCCAACCTTGTCTAACAAGATGAACAGGTTGAATATTCCAACTAAATCCTTACGAGTAGATATGAATAAAAATAATAAGAGTGCTTAATGCTTAGTGAATATAGAGGCTTGGATATGAGCTTCATGCGCGAGTCTAGAGCCTTTCTTCAATGATGCACTCTTGTATTTATAGAGGTGATTAGGGTTTAGCCGTTGGAGAGCTAATCTAATCAGATCTCTATTTATGGAAGCTTCAATCAATCAATTCCCTAATTGATTGATTGGGTTGGTGAGATCCTTGGATTGATTATCTTCAAATACTTTTTAATCCGATCATGTTTGACTTCATTTGAATTACCAACGGTCAAATGCTTCCATTGCACAACTCTGATTCTTCCAGAGTAGGTTGAACTACCAGATGACCTCGATGTCCTCTGGTCCAGAGCTGGTTAAGAACCAGAATACTCAGTAGAACCTAGAGATGATTCTGAGCATCTTTTGGTTCACCAGACTTGTCTGGTCTGGACTCGTCTGGTCTGGGGAAGGTCTTCTGCCTCTGATCTTGATCTTCTCTGGTGAAGTCTTCTGGTGGAGTCCTCTGATGGAGTCCTCTGGTGAAGTCTTCTGGTGACTCTTCTGGTGAAGTCTTCTGGTCTGGCAGTTCCCCCTAGACTAAGTCTTAATCTATTTCCTCATCTGGCTAACAGGTGCAGATGGTCCTATTACATCTTCTGGTTTGTTTAACTCATCAAAACTAACAACATTTATCCTAACACACCTCATACCCCACTGAACCTATCCATCCAAACACTGACCTACCCCCACCCCAGTCAGAGCCAAATATTCAAAACACCACTGAGCCTGACTCCCAACCTGAATCCAACCTACCCAATCCTGAGGATTTCCCAGTCACATCAAAGGATCTGAAGGATTTAGACCCTGAGCTGGAACTCATCATCGAGGAAGCTGGAGAAGATGAGGAGTCTGAGGATATCACATCTCTTCTCTTCTTTGATTCTATTAAAGGGAAGGGTGAGAATTGGGTGGTAAGGAGTTTTCCTTCACTGAACAACTATCCTGAGCTGCGAGAGATGATGGTAGATCTCAAAGTCTGGTTGAAGTACAAGCAGGCAAATATGGTGGAGCAGCGGATGTTGGTTGATCTGAAGTGATGGGATTTTTGGTCCTCATAGGAGGCTCGCATGACCAGTTACTTCGAAATAACTAGTTACCTGGAGCTGCTGGAGATGGAGGCAGTCAGTGAGCTGGTTGCCAGGATGATTGCCAGACGAGCTGAAAAGTCTAAGTTCATTGATACTCCTGAAAAGGATAAGAAGGGATGATGATGGTGATGATGGCCCTGAAGATGGTTAGGGTGGAGGGGCTGTTGGAGATTTGGTAGAGGAGACTGCCAAGGAACTTGATGAGATGAGCTCTGAGCCTCAGGCTCAGGGAGAAGGTGAGAAAGAGACTAGTGCCAAGGGTGGACCAGTCGCTGAGGATGTTGAGATCATCTCAGCCGCCGATAATACAACAGTCAATGACGGGCCTCCCTACCCTGAGACAAATGAGGATGTTGTAGAGGCATTAAAGATGACTCCTAGTTATGAGGGACTTGTTCCCGAAGTTCGAGTAAACGTAGCTGAGCCTAAGCAGGCGGCTATGACTTCTCCAAAATTGCCTTCAGTGCACCCTGAAGAGGGGACTGAAGACGCAGGGGCTGACCAGGGAGACCAGCCACAGCCTGACGGAGCTCAGGATGATGACACTGATGTTATCATCACTGGAACTGGGCGAGCCAACTTCACCAGCTTAGTCCAACTCAAGCAAGAGAAGACAATTGAGAATCTCGCTGAGCTACAGCATGAAGTGCAACTGATCAAGGCTCAGGCCAACGCTAAGGACAAGGGGATTCAGAAATAGTTGAGGCCTGTGAAGTCAGCGCTCAAAACGGTGGCCAACTCTGAGGTGAAGAGTTTGAAGAAGATGATGTTGTCCACCAATTCATCTGTCAAGACTGAAACAAAAACAATGAAGAAGCTGCTAGATACTTTGCTGACTATTCTTCGAGATGAGCATGATGCGAGAATGGTGAAGGCAGCAGAGCACTTGGCAAATCAGGCTGCCACACTCCTCACTGAGGCACTCAACTCAGCGGCGTCCAAGATGGCTTTGGAGTCAGTACGGATCGCTCAGGAGTCAGCCAAGGTGACTCAGGAATCTGCCAAGATTGTTCAGGAATTTAAGAAGATTTCAGCGAAGACTGCTCAGGTTCTGGAAGAGTCAGGGAAGATGGAAGCCAGGCTAGCACGCACTGAGCAAAACCTTCAGACCAACATGGAGATATTTGAGAAAAAATTGAAGGCCAGTATTGCTAGTGTGTCCTTCGCAGGGTCGGGGATTACTACGGGAGTAGAGATGCTGAAAGAAGAAGTTAAGGAAGTCCAGTCCTTAACTGCATTTGTTATCAACTCAGGAGAAAAAGCTATAAGAGAAGCACTCCCACCTCCGCCGGCTAAGGATGATGCCAAAAAGGGGGAAAGAGAGAAGAAAAGATCTCTCCTTAGGCATCGGAGGCTAAGAAGAATGAAGTGGTGTTGAGTACACCAAGAAAGTCAGCCAGAATTGAGGCTGCGGCAAAGGCTAAGGACCCTTCACTTAATGTTCCTTCCTTGCCACCTATCCAAGAAAGTTCAGAGCGCTCACCAGTTAACACCATAAATAATCCAATCACTTACGATGTTGACAAGGTCGCAGAGTTGTGTGAGGAAGCTTGGGGAGCTGCCCCTGAGAAGAATGAGGCTCAGTGCAGAGCTGAAATTGCTCAGAAGGAGAAGGTGTGCATCTTGGAGAAGAAGGTGGAAAAGCTAGCTGATATCACTGAGTTGCAATAGAAGGAGCTTGATGATGCAGTGATAAGTTTGCTAAGGAGGAAGAAGGCGAAGCCTAGGCCAAGGAAGTACAGAAAGAAGCCAACGGCAAGGAAGACAAGCCTATTATCACTGCAGAAGCCTGATGAGCCTACTCAGAGGGTTGCACTTATTGAAGATTTCATTTCAGATAAGCTGAAGGAGTTTTGGCTGGATGCATGGGACGAGTTCATCAGGCTGTGGTATATTGTGAAGAAATAGGGCGACACTGAAGATATTGATGCCCACTTCATAGATTTCATGTCCGGCAACCACCCTGAACTATTGAAAGGTATCTTGGAGGAGGCTGACACTGCCAGAGTTCAAACCAAGGCCCCTGAGTTCCTTACTCGTCCACCACCACTCCAGGCAAACGGAAAAGGCTATGACTCAAAGGCAATCCTGGCTGAAGTCTTCAAGATTGCTAAGGCTGGGGGTATCTGAACCAGCTAGATAGATTAGACGAGTTGAAGGGCAGAGTCTACAATGGCTATGGACTTCGACCTAAGATAAGAAAAATCTAGTTGTACCCTGAATTATTGTAATAGATTAAGATCATTGTACTCACTGAAATTTATTATCAATGAAATCTATTACATTTGCCCTTAGATAAAAACTCATTATATTTTTTGCTGTTATTTATTTTCTGTACTTATCAAGAACTGCTCTAACACTGACTTGTCTTATAGAATAGGACTTTTCTTCCTCTAACTGTTTTGAGGATCTTTTTAGTGTTTTGGCATCATCAAAAATGGGAAAATTGTTGGGACAATGTCAGTTTTGAGTTGATCTCAAAGCCCCTGAAAAGATGACTTGCCTAAGTGTTTAGTCAGGCTAGTCTTGATTAGGATTGTAAGTTAGTATATTTTACATTTCACAGGAACTCAATGAGAGGAGTACTCATTGATGACAATCAAGACTGAAGCCTGAAGACACAAGAGCACCATCCTGAGCTTATGGCAGTTCATCTAAGTTGGCTGAGTAAGTGTCAGGATGAAGAGCATGATCTTGAGATCATTGCTAACTCAGTCCTGTAGGGAACAAGATCACACTGAGTATTGGGAGAAGACTTGGAGTAGGACCCAAGCAAGCCAACAGGAATGTCAGCGCTGGGAAAAGTACGTAGATGATGACAAATCTGAACTCAGTAAAGACAAGACTGAACTGAAGAATGAGTTCTGACATTCTCACCTACCTGATGATGTGGACCAATCAGAAAGCGTCAAGTCATGTACGGACACTGACTTGAACCTGACATCCCTGCATATTTTCAATGGGCAAGCATTAAATGCAATTTCCAAAGCCATGCAAGGACGGCTGCTGCATGGAAGATATATTCGTTGAACAAATCCTACGAGAAGACAACCTAGAAGGCTATATCTTCCAACGGATAGTTTTCAAAGTTACCTATAAATACAGAAGACCTTGGACCCAACCAAGGTCATGGGAAATTTCGAAGCTAAGAAATTACTCAAACTCTCAGCGTACAAAGCATTCAGCATTAAAAGAAGCACTCGAAACCTCTTAAATTTCCCAAGTGTTTCTTAGTTAGAGAGTTATTCTGTATTCCACTGAGCGAACCCAGTTATATCTTAAGCTTAGAGTGATTATCCATCCTTAGCTTAGTCTTGTCTTGTAAGGATAATCACAGCCTTAGTTGGAAACCAAACTGAAACCAAAAACCCTCTAGTCAGGTTTGTTGGTGGAAGTTAAGTGAGTGAGTTAGAAGGAGTTTGTATAGGTCAGTGAGTGAAGCTGATCTTGGTGCACCTTGGCACGTTAAAAACAAGCCAATCCTTAGTGGATTCTCCTGTTCAATCAGGACCGTGGACGTAGGAGCTTGAGTCTCTGAACCACGTTAAACTCCCTGTGCTTTTATTGCTTTGATTATTATTCTTAACTGTTCATTTGATCAAGCCATTCATTGCATTGTTCATCAGACCCGAACCAATCAGCCTGATCATTAAACCGAGCACTGCCCTTCTAACCACGACTTCTTAAGAAAGAAAACAAGTTTTCAGTAAGCAAACTAAAGTAAGACTATAAACTTTCAGGGCTCACACATTCCGCACTGAACATAAGTAGATAGTTATCCAACTGACTTGCACTCAGTGCTGTTAGTAGGTGGATTATCTACTCAGTGTTCTACATCACTCTGAGTTAAAGGGACTCAGTCAGTTTGAAAGTCAGAAAAAATTGTATACGTGTATTCCCCCCATACACGTATCACTCGGTCTTGTACCGGGACCAACAACTAAACTCACGAATTCAGCCCCCATTCGAGCCCCTTCTCCCATTTTCACCAATTCCACCAATTTTCACTCAATTTCGTCTCAAAGGTACAAATTATCTCCCCAAAGGTAAGTAATCTCCTACTCTCTTCTATCTTTTTGTAGTTTTAACTTGGATTAGACATGAATTGAGTATGTGGAGATTAGGGTTCTTAGAGTTGAATGAAAATTTGGGAGATTTTTGAATTGCTCAACATTTCTTGCTTCTTTGATGATTGAATATGCATATATGCTATGGGTTTGCTAATTTTACTTTCAATTTCATGATTGAATGTGTAGAATAGGTAAATTTCTAGAGAGAGAAAGCATAAGTTTAGGAATTTTGTGGGCATTTCTTATTGAGACTTGAATTGGGGATTATTGGATTGAATATTATAATTTTATGACTATGAATTGAGTCTTGAGCATGTAAATTGCAATTTTTGCGATGTTACTTCATGATAGACTTGGATTTTGAGCTTTGTTGATGAAATGTAAGGATGTTGAGATGGGTGAATTGATTTTGAGATGGGCATAGCACCACCATATGAGCCAATGTTGATGAATTTGTTGAAAGTGGATTACTGCTTGAATTGATTGGATATTGTTGAGTAGTAACTTTTCAATTCTCTTGACAACTAGGTACAATGGCTCCCCCTAAGAAGCATGAGGATAGAATGGTATTAGATGAGAAGTTAGTGGCTCTGACTAATGAGTTGACTGCAAAAGGGTTAATGCCCTCCAGATGGAACAATCTGGATTATGGTGAGGATTGGTGTAACCACGCATACAGATGGAGTTTGGTGGCCGGAAAGGTGGAGAAAACTCGGCGCCCGAGTGTCGAGTTTATGAGACACTTGGGGATAGAAGAGGAGATAAAAAGGGTATTCGCGAGGAATAATATGGAGGAGTTCTACCAGCTCTTACTCACTATGGAAACCTACCCAGATCTGACCGAGCAGTTCCTGGCTTCAGCGATGATAAGAGATGTTATATCCTTTCAATTTATGATTCGAGGGGAGTGGCACAATTGTGCGTTGCCAGCCATCAACGAAGCTATGAAGTTTCCAGTATCAAATAAGCCGAACCGCCAGTCCATTCATTCCACCCTAATAATTTTTGGAAGCTTATTATGGGAGGATTAGCCGAAAATTACAAATCTCAGACTACACGAGCATCAGCTATCCGGAACCCAGTGATCCGGTATTTGGAGAGAATTTTAAGAAATACGATATATGCTCGATCAGAGAAGGGGACCGTGACATTGAAGCAATTGTATGCATTGTGGTGTTTGCTTCATTGCAAGCCACACGATTTTGGGAGAGACTTTCTGGAGCACACCTTAGAGACCCCATTTAAGTGTGGAAATAAGACGTCGAATATTAGAGGCGGAGGTCTCATTTCAGATGTCGTGAGGAGTAAAGAGATTGAGCAAAGGTCTGGACCGCTTATAGGGAGAGACATTAACTTCGATCAGATGTACCACACATGGATGTGGGAGCATTGGTTGGATTCGTACTATATCCGGTTCAAAGAGGACAACCTCTTCCCTCTACCCAATGAGAAGTTGGTGACACTGTGAAGTTTGAAAAAGGAGAACATCGGGATGAATGGGAAACATCATCTGAAAGAGATCGAGAAGTTCAAAAAGAAGTTGGAGAAAAAGGGGTTGTGGGATCAAAGGCCGAAGAAGAAGCAGAAAAGTGGAGTCGGTACGAGTGGAGCCGAAACGAGTAGAGCTCGGGACTCGGATGAGGAAGAGGATGAGGCATATGAAGAAGGAGCCGATGAAGAAGAAGAGGAGGAGGCGGAAGGAGGACAAGAGCCTCAAGATATGGAGTTCTAGGTGCCCGAAGCACCTGCTCGAGGTAGATGGGCCCCAACCTAGCTTTAGTGGTTGGGGATGGAGATGGAGATTCAGGCTCTGCGTACCGATGTTACGTACCTCCGTACGGCTCAGGACCAGTGGGATGCTAGGTCCACTAGGATGGAAGGACAGGTCTCGAATATATACAGATTGATGGAGACATTTTTTGTCTCTCAAGTTAGGAGCGGACCATCAGAGTTACCGTCCACCACCTCCTCCAGATGCATTATGATTATGGGGATTCCCCCCAATTCCTTTCCTTTTTAGCTTCCTTATTCTTTTGATTTTGAGACTGATTATTTTTCTCTTTCTGCTTGATTTGGGGGTCTGTACTAATGCTATATTGAGCTGTTATTATCTTGTACTTATATCGGTGCTCTTGACTATTTTCATGCTTATTAACTCTCTTATGCTTATTGATTGTTATCTTTGAGTGTGATTATGAGTTAGTGAATTGTGGAATTGAGTTAGGACTAGATTGTGTGAGTGTAGTAATTAGAGTGGATTTGAGAGGGAACTCGTACACTTACGAATTTTCCTTTTGAATACTTGTGTGGTAAAAAGTGAGAATTCACTAGGTCTAGCATGAATGTGAAAGCCGTGAGATTTGAGCCTTTTAAGAGATTAAAATTCACTAAATTGATCTCATCGTTTGTGAGTGGATCTTCACCTTAGAAATGCTAAAACTTGTGGATACTCTCTCTTCTTGATTGTGTCTAGTATGAAATGCCAGAAATGATTTTAGGCCATCTTTGAATTGATAAGTCCCTTGCCAAATATTCCCTACCAATGACATCTATCCCTTGTTAGCCCATTTGAGCCTTAACCTATTATTTGCTAGCACACTTGAGCTTATCCAAATTCTAAAACTCTTTTTGTCCTAATTTGAGTGGAGAATAGGAAAATTTATGAGTGCAAAGGGATCGAGTTGAGTTGAGAAAGTGAATTATTAATGGTTGAGTGAATATGATGAAAGGTGTAATGAACTTTTGAGTTGTAGAGAAGAACAAAAATTTGAGAGTGAGCAAAAGAAATATGAGCTCATATATAGTTGAAAAGAAAAGAAAAAGGAAGTGCGTGATTGAGAAAAAAGTGAAAGAGTTAGAAGAAGAAAAAGTGTTGAGGTATTGAAAGTAGTTGGAATTGAAAGTGCAGTACATGAAGATGTTGAAATATTATGTTCCGTGTATTGAAAATACCAAAGTTTGATTTTCTATTCTTCATTCACTTGTGTCAGTTATCCTATACAGTTACCCCACCTGTCCAAAGAGTCTTACATTACAACCTTGAGAAAGTCCTTTTTTATTCGGCATGGATTCTAGTTTATGGTCGAAGTTGAGAGTACTTACAAGCCTATGGCTACTGATTTGTGTGATTGATTGATTGAGATAGTCCCTTATTATTGCTAAACACTTGTGACGGAGTGAAACACATCGCCGAGAGCACATCCATATTTGATTTTGGTGGTTCTTATTGATTACCCATGAGTAGGATGAAGGGGGTGAGTGTGTGTGCGGGTTATCGATCTTTGAAGCTTGAAAACTATTACTTGCATTATTTGGCTCTATGATTCATTTTTTAACAATTTCACTTGACTTATTAGTTCATTGCTTGAGGACAAGCAATATGGCAAGTTTGGGGGGGTTGATTAGGCATGAAATTATTGTGTTTTGTAGCCCGATTCGTCCCTATTTTTTAGCATATTTGATGAGTATTTAGAGCTATTTGAGTATCATTTTCATAAACTTACAAATTTGTCTCTTATATGCTCATATTAGGAAGAGGGCGAAAAATAGAGTTCGTAGGACTTTGAATCGACTCAAACGGACTCCCGGATGAGAAGATATTGAAGAAATACGAAAAGTATTAGTTCGTGCGAGAAAAAGTATCATTTAGCCCAAAAGGGGGAAATGCTCCAGCACTTAGTGCTCGAGCACTCAAGGTCGAGCGTCATTTGTGCACTGGAACTCAAGGCCACTCGAGTGGAATCAGGTCGAGCGCCAGGAGCTCGAGTAAAAGGGCTCGAGCGCTACTTTTGCACTAGAAGATCGGGGCGCTCGAGCAAAGGAGATGGTCGAGCGTCTTCGGCCTTTTGAAGCCCAATTCGAGCCTAAGTCTATAAATACCACTTCCAAGCATATTTTGAGATACACTTTGATACCATTAGATAATTTTTGAAGGAGGGAACTTGGGGAAGGAAATTTGAAGAGTTTAGCAACGTTTTTACATCTTGTAACTGAGGTTTTAGCTTACAAATTCACTAGTTTAATTATTGCTTTGAACATATTTTGATTACTTGAGTACTTGAGACTTCTAAACCTAGTTTTTTCAAATCTATAAAGATATTTTTTAGACTTGAATTTGTTCTTGTGTTTATGATTTTGATTTCTTTAGTTAATTCAATTATGCATATATTTATTGTTACCGTTATCGTTTTCGTTATTCAAACCACCATGTTAGGCTAGAACCCTTGCATGCTTAGGGTAGGATGAACTCGTAGAAGTAGGATGTTGGTACGCCATTAGGATAATTTGTGATGTTTAGTTTTGATTCTCTTAATTATTGAATGCTTCTAATAAACTCTAGAATAATCTTAGAATTGAGTACGAAAATTATTAGAGAGAATACGACCGTATCACTCTTTAATAACGAATAGACTTAAGGAAAGAATTTTAGAAGGGGTTTATCATCTACCGGTTTATCTAGGGAGGACGACCGCATCACCTTAGTTAAATTAGGGTCTCAATAATTAAACACAATCCATATAATTCGATTATTGGATTTGTGAAGTAGGTTGATAGGACGAAGTATTAGGGTTAATTTTTGAGCTTTTAGTCTTTCAATCTTCTGCTAAATTAGGGAAGTTGATTACCTAATTTTAGTACGCTTAGGATTATTACTTGCACATCACGATTATTTTAGTTATTGTACCAACTCCGTTAGTATACGTAGGAATTCCTATCCCAAGCATCATCATCTCATATTTGCTTTAAAACCAAAAGTTATTTAGTTTAATTTCATTGATAGCATATAGATAGTATAATATAGTTTAAAATCAGTTTATAAACCAAAACATTACATTCATATTAGCTACGATATTTATAAACCAAAAAAAAAAAAGTTGGCCACAATATTTATTTTAAAACAACTTAGAAATTAAAAGAAATTAATTTGGTGAATTATGAAAAAAAAAGAGTCAATTTGAATACATATACAATTAATTGCGTACAAATGAACGAATTATAAATTTACGCGTTGTCAAAATAAATAATTTTACAAAAAAAAGGTTGGGCACAATATTTTTTAAACAAGTTAGAAACGAAAATGAATTAATTTGGTGAATTATGAAAAAAATGAGTCAATTTGGATACATATACAATTAATTGCATACAAATGAACGAATAATAAATTCACTCGTTGTCAAAATAAATAGTTTTACAAAATAAAATCAAAATGTTCGGCACAATATTTATATAAACAAGTTAGAAACGAAAAGAAATTAATTTGGCGAATTATTAAAAAAAATGACTTAATTTGCATATATATATAATTATTTGTGTAAAAATGAAAATTAGAAGCTCGTGTCCGAGCGGTGCATGCCTCCTCCACATCAGTGGCGGATCCAGAAAATTACAACAGGGTATGCACAATTAAAAAAAATGTTAATTGCAAATAAAATTACAATCTTTTCGCAAATTGCAATCTAATCTAAACTCTCAAATCTTTGCAAACAAAACTTCAATTTAATGTTTGGTTGCAATTTGAACTAAAAATCAATTTTTTTTTATTTTTTTTTTTTTGCGGTTTGAAAATGATGCTTCATCCACCTAACAATGAATAAATAATCATATTAATATGTTTAGATTGGTTCGAATGACAACACATGATTAATTATTACGTTTGGACAGATTGAAGTAGGTCTTCTGATTGGAATTGCTAACAAATTTTAAAGTGAAGCTTTATTTTTAATGATTAAAAAATTTATAATTAAATTGCAATTTGTAAAAAAATTATAATTTTATTTGCAATTAATCCTTAAAAATATTATGTAAACAAAATATAAGCCATCTAAAACCTGAAAAGATTTCAAGGTGGTAGGCATTAAGGGTTTTAGTTACGTGCGAATTAAAATACAAAGAACTGCGCTAAAATATATTATTTATCTAAATTTATTAATATATTTAATTCTTTATTTAAACTAATTATTATATAGTATATTATATAGTATTTTTTTTTAAAATAAAACAGGGTATGCACTTGCATACCCTTTGGTTAGAGTGGATCCGTCACTGCTCCACATGCACGAGAGGTCGCACGTTTAATTCTTTTTGGACACAAACTTGGGCAAATTTGGATGATCCGACCGGGTCTTGACCCGACTTAGTTGCAACGGATTTGCCATTGTAAATTTACTATGAACACCAAAATTCTATAGCTAAAATTAGCTATGACTATTTTATCAACGAATATGTGTTCGTCGCAAAATCCCTTGCAAACACTATTTTGCAAAGATTCTTCTGCCGTAAATATCATCGTTAAACAGCGTGTGTTTTTTTAAGTGTAAACTATTCCACTTCGTCATCTTTCTATATAGAGACGGTGAGGGGTGGTACGGTTCACTCTTAATAAATGCTAGTAACTTGATGGATGAAAATTAAAAGGTGGAAAACTATTTGCATCTCATTAAAGCAAGGAGATAGATTGATATTTACATGAAATAAACGTGTGTCAGTTCCTTCTAATTAATTTAAAATACATACTCCCTCCTTCCCACTTTTGTTTTTCCGTTTGACTGTGCGCGGAGTTTAATGCGAGAGTTGAATTTTAGTATTTAAATGAATAAAGTAGTATTGAGAATGATGAATAAAGTAGTATTGAGAATGGTGAATGATGAATAAAGTATTATTTAAATGAATAAAGTAGTTTCCATTTTAGGAATGAGAAAATAAAATTGAGACGGACCTTTTTGGCAAATGAGAAAACAAAACTGGAACGGAGGGAGTATCATTTTTGTTGGGCCCAGTTGCTTGTGGGCATTAACCTCATTTTGAGCCCACTCTTTCTTTGGCTCATCTCCTTATTCTCCCTGAATTCCCCTTTATTAAGCAGCCTCAAGATATATCTCTCTCTCTATATGTATATATCAATGATTTACTGGTGATTTGATCTCATGGCTATCACAGCCTAAAATCATGGTTTAATTGATTGGAAAATTGCTGCCCCCTTATGCTATATAAACCGGTCATCCGGTATGTGTATTGACATTCAAAATACGAGTCCCTGACTATTCTATAGAGAGTGAGAGAGGTTTGAGAGCTACAAACGTGAGAGGACGAAACATTTGGCGTTGTCTCCTTCACATTGGATGAAAGCCCATTGGAACACAAGGTTCTGATTCCTAACAATTTTAATCGATTCATATTAAGAAAATTATTATTTTCCAATATACCCTTAATTAATTTCTTTAAAATTATAAATAAGGAGATTGAAAGTTATTACTTCCTCTTTCGCTTCGCTTAGTCTCTCATTTTCTCATTCAGGCACTGCGTCCCTTCTTGTTTCCTCATATAGGAAGGAAACAAAAAACTCATTTAAATTATACCCTCCAAATAAATGTTTTTAAAATTACACTACATGTCATTACTTTATTATTCAGATTTATCTCATAAATTAGAAAAAAATTATGGCATAGTATTATATGAAAATAGTTCGTGATAAGTTTATCATGAAACAATTTTAAAGTATCATTAATCTCATCGGGAGTATCATTAATCTCATCAGGGGTATCATTAGTCTGAGTTCAAGAAAATTGGTTTTAAATTTTCTTGAACTCAGACTAATGATACCCCTGACAGGTTTAATGATACTTCTGATGAGATTAACGATACTCTAAAACTATTTCATGTTAAGCTTATTATGAAGCGTTTTCATATAAAACCTACTCAAAAATTATATATCCTCTACTTTATTGCCAATTAAAACTCGTGTCCAAATTCAGTGAGAAATTAAGTAAGGGACGAAGGAAGTACTATTTGATATAGATTTTTAATGATAAATTAGAAAGGAAAATAAACATAAATAATTGACATCAAAAATACGAATGCTAATTAAATTGCAAATTAGGTGAATGATTAAAAGTAACATCATTTAAAAAGAATAGGAGAGAGTAATATTTTTATTTTTTCCAATTTAGGGTTGACTTTAAAGTGGGAAAGGAAAATACATAAAGCAAATAATCAGGTAGAAACACAAGTAGAATAGCGTTTTGATGACAATTGGCAATATTGTTGCTGTATATTAGCTGTGGAATTTGGTTATAGTTGAGAAACACTTTAATTATTACCTCAACGGAGAGCATGTGAATATCAACCAAACCCTAAATAAAAACCATAAAAGGTGAAACATCACATATATTTTTCTTTCAGTTTTGAAGAAAACATCAAATCTTGTCTACATACAACATTCAACAAATTAATATCACACAATTCCTTCATTAATATAATAATATATAATTCATCCATTTTTCCTATAAGTTATTTTGTGAAGAAGCTGCAATATAATGTATTCTGGATTTATAATGAAGATATCCGGGGAAAACCCGAGAGAGAAAATAGACGGCATGAAGAAGCGGTCAGTTGTTTTAGTTGAAAAAATGAAAACCTCAGCAAAATCAGTGAGTCGGGTCGGGAAAGAAGACCCATGCTGGGTTATCCACTCACTGAAAGTAGGGTTTTCGCTGACGCTTGTTTCGTTGTTGTATTTGCTTGAGCCTTTCTTCAAGGGTATCGGACAGAACGCCATCTGGGCACTCATGACTGTCGTCGTCGTCCTCGAGTTCACTGCTGGTCAGCTGCATTAGCTATATTTATGATCATATTTTGCAAAATACGTAATTATACTTTATTTGTTTTTTTAATTTAGGGGCAACATTATGCAAAGGGTTAAATAGAGGAATCGGCACATTCTTAGCTGGATCGCTTGCCTTCTTCATAGAGTACATTGCTCAAGAATCGGGTCGCATTTTTCGCGCTATCTTCATTGGCTCTATGGTTTTTGTAGTCGGTACGTATGCGCACATAGACCATCTCCACCAAAAATGGTGCAAAAGACCAAAATTTAGCTCCACCAAATACTTCACATTTTTTTATTTTTTATATTGATGTTAAGCATAACTCTCATTTTTCCATTTTTAGTTTTGTGTGGCAGTGGCATAGACAATTCAATAATTTTTTTACTTAGTATCAAAATTCAATTAATATTTTTATCACAACTAAAATAAATTTTAATAGTAGTGAAATAAAAAAAAATATCTAGAGTAATTTAAAAATATTGCTATGTTGGCGGTACAAAATTAGACAAATTATTTACGGTAATTTGTTTTTGTTTTTATTTTTTGAAGGAACTGGGGCTACGTACATGAGATTTCTCCCAAAAATAAAGAAGAATTATGAGTATGGAGTGGTGATATTCCTGCTGACGTTCAACTTGATCACGGTGTCAAGTTATCGGATTCACAACGTCCTTAAAATAGCAGAAGATCGTTTTTTTATGATAGCCATAGGGTGTGGGATCTGTCTACTCATGAGCCTTATTGTTTTCCCAAATTGGTCAGGCCAACACCTTCACAATTCCACCGTTTCTAAGCTTGAGGGATTGGCGTGTTCCATTGAAGGTAGATACCTTCTTCCTTCTAACCTAATTTATAAGGATATATATACGTATTGTTTTAGGATACATTAGTTGTCAATTAATGAATAGTAGTATTTTTTAACCCAATTCTTTTAAAATAATTGTGATAATTGGCGTGGGATATGATTGAATTATGAACCTACTTGTGACAAGAAGAGGTCGGGTACCAACCCGCCTAACAAGGGTAGATGAATGGTGACTATTCCCCAAAAAAATAAAAAAATCTCCAATGTATGAATTTATAGTTATAAATTTTTTTGTAGCATTAGATGTATATACTGATATCATTAGACTTGTAAATTGAAATCAAAGTATAAAAATAAAATGATATTAGTGAACGCATATATAATAGTATCAGTAAATACTATGAAATTTCCAATAAAAAGATTCGTAGTGGAGATTGCTTACGAAATTGCCTACAAAAATTTCTAATTATATAGGCTTTTTCATTCTCTACCTATAAATAAATTTGGCTACGAAATTTACGTAAGCAAATTGTTTGTAGATAATTTTTGTAGGCAAATTGCTTGAAGATAATTAATGTCTAGCAATTTTATTTTGTAAGCAAATTGATTTCGAAGACAAATTGCTTCTAGGTCGAGGAATAAAGATGTCTACATGATTAAAAAAAATTATAGACAAATCGTAGACAATTCCACTATAGAAATTTTTTGTGGAAAAATTATGTTGATAATTCTAATTTTGTAGGTAATTTTTTATTTTTTGTAGTGTTATATAATATGGAAATAATATTCTTTTGATTGATTTTTTTTTTCAGCAAGAATTAAATTTGATATTGAGCAATCAACATTTTTTTTTTCGTTGCAGCTTGTGTGACTGAATATTTCAGCAATGAAAACCCGAATGAAGTCAAAGATAGATCACTGCAGGACCCCATTTACAAGGGCTATAAAGCTGTTCTGGACTCAAAATCCTCTGATGAGACCTTGGTACATAAATTTGCCCTCTCTCCCTCCCTCCTTGTTAAGCTTCTTATTTGTAAAAAGAAATTTAGGTGGCACTTATTTCAACCTCTTTAATTATATTTTCCCACTGTGTAACTGAATATGTTGGAGGAAGGATGTGTGCATAGTGATTACATCAATAGTGTTGTGCTCTATTTTTAGAAAAGTGAGACAACATGAGGTTGTTGGTGGTGGTAGAGGAAAATGATTGTAGGAGGTGAAAAAGTTAATTAAAGTGGGTAATGATCATCTTATTTAGTCATTGATATTTTTTATTCTCATTAATTTATTTTGCCTATATAAATTTTCATTCTCATGAAAGAATTTATGGTGATACGCCTCCTAAAAGTTTCTCATTTCCAGTAAATGTCTCCACATATGTCTACATTTTCGATTTACTATCACATCTCAACACCATGAAAAAACAAATGTGAAAGCTTAAAAGGAACCGAAGTAGCATATGTTAAGTTTTGATAGAAGTTTGTGAATTTTGTTTGATTTGATGTGCAGGCAGCGCATGCAAGTTGGGAGCCATGCCACTCAAGAAACTGCGAGAGGTTCCCATGGCAGCAGTACGTAAAGCTAGGCGACGTTCTCCGCCATTTTGGATACACTGTTGTTGCTCTTCATGGATGCCTTCAAACTGAAATTCAGGTCTTCCTTTTTCCCACTATATATTTTAAATAATTAACGTGCGGGAGAAGGACATATATATATATATATATATCATTTCCTAAAATAGTTTACTATTGATCAGACTCCAAGGTCAGTTCGAGTTCTCTTCAAAGACCCATGCATTCAAGTGGCGAGAGAAGTATCAAAAGCACTTCGAGAACTGGCGGACAGCATAAGGAAGCACCGCCAGTGCTCCCCCGTCATTCTCTCCGACCACCTCCACCAAGCCCTACACGACCTCGACACTGCCCTCAAGTCTCAACCACGCCTCTTTCTCGGCTCCAACGCCAACACAACTAACAACATGTTAGCTTTGGCAGCAGCCACAGCTGGTAGGCCCAAGCCTTGGCCAAAAGAGTCTGCAGTAGTCTCGCTCTCGAGTTTCAAAACCGATTCATCTGCTCTGCTTCAGTGGAAGTCAAGAAGGGAACAGGCCAAGGAGATGGCGGAGAGAAAGACATCGTTAAGGCCAACGTTGAGCAAGATCGCCATCACCAGCCTCGAGTTCTCAGAGGCGCTGCCATTTGCCGCCTTCGCGTCGTTGCTGGTGGAGGCGGTGGCCAGGCTTGATCTGGTGATTGATGAGGTGGAGGAGCTGGGGAGGCTGGCTAACTTCAGAGAGTTTTGTGACGGTGATGATCAAGTGGATCCCAATTGTCAAAAATGTGAAAAAGGGAATGCTACACCATTGGAGAATCATTTGCCATCCCACGGTGTAGAATGACAGTTATCAGGAACACTCCAGATTCACTTTCTTTTTGTCTTTTAATTTGACGTCCCACAATTCAAATGTAATATAATAATTAATAATAGTAATAGCGAACTCAATTTCACTGTGCAATTCATGACGATAGTTGTTTTTATTATGTAGTATTATTATCAAACTAATATATTTTAATAAAATAACTAATATTATTCGTAGATGCACATAAAATGCCAACAAGTTTCACGTCCAAACTGGTTTACTGTATTTAGATAATGCATAAAATAAAACAAGCTTTGTAGTTTTATTTTTATTTTATTTTTCAAAAACCATTACCATAATAGTGGGACTGATCAATGGACTTTTCACGTCTCCTTGTAGTCTTGCTTATGCATAGATTTCCAAGGAAATAAACAATCGCTCTACATATAGTCATATATACATGTGCCGAATAAAAAAATGCAACACAATAGCATGGAAAAAGATAAGTTTGCATGTTGTATAGCTAGTGAAACTTCAGTTTACCATAATCTATTTTTAGAAATGTATGTTAAAAACACAATGCACTGCAAAATTTAATAATCAAGTACAAAACCTAGCTGAGCTAGAGCTGAAGAATGAAGATGAAAAAAGTCAAAATTCTAATTGCGACAATTACTTAGATTAAAATTATACATTTACAGAGTTGTGGTAACCGCTTTTATTTGCTCACAAGCTTTCTTAAAGGATACACATAAAAGCCAAAAATAAATAATTAAAAATGGGGGTGGTTGGCTTCAACCATAAACAATAATAATGTTTCCAACTTACCAGATGCAAATGCGTACAGATGATTATTTACAGCTCTCACGACCTTCAAGTGGCTATTTTCCATTCTCTATTAAATAAGTTTGCTTAATTGAGGAAACCGTAGTCTCAACCTTTTCCACCTGTTGTGCACCAACATAGGATGCAAATTCAGGATGTGTTCTGGCATGAAGTCGTGCCTCGTCAATATACCCACAATTGGAACTCTCTGCACCAACCAAACATTAATCATTTTTATTAGTTTTGTTAGGTTGACAAGATTTGAAAGAATAAGCCTGATGTGTGATTGCAGTAAAAACCAATGCATATGGAGTCCGACGATGGATTTCTTATAGAGCACAGTACCAACATTAAACACTTGTACACTGTAACTATTTCAAAACCGATCAATACCATCGGGTTCCATATCAAAACTGATAAAATATACTCCCTCTGTCCCGGAGAAATTTACACACCTAGTCGAGCACCCAAATTAAGAATAAGACATTTTTTTAGTAAAGTAGTGGCATATGGGTTAATATGTGTATATTTTTGTGAGTGTGAACAATATTTCCTTTTTTGGAGTGGGTAGAGTGAGACGTCCAAATAAGGTAAGTGTTGTGGAATGAATGGAGTATATGGTTTTGATATGGAGTCTGTTAGTGAATTTCTTAAGAAACCCACGATCAGACTTCATGTCATTATAATAAAAACTATTTCAATTATCACAAGTGGTACCAAAGGGTCATATAAATGGTTTGTAAATCAAGTAAAACAACCAGTAGACAAAAGCATAGTTAAGAAATCTTACCCCAGAAAGCTTGGGAATGACGAGCAGGTGCCTTAGACCAATTTCGCGGAAAAGTGATTGAGCTTTAGCTAGTGACATCGTCTCCACAACAGTGAAGGGTGATGTGTTAGTAAAAGGGTGCAAATCTATGTACATATCCATCTCCTCTTCAGACAATTCAATGTCTTCAATCTTATCATCATGCCCCAATCCCTTCTTTGCAAAATCATCAGTTGTAAGCCGTGCAACAGCATCCTTGTCAAACGGTGTTGGTGTTCTCAAGAAAGCTTTCGATTTCAACAACGTGAGAAGATGGGCCCGCAGGATTAAACCATATAGAACAGGGGAAGCAGAGACTGGAGGCTCGTCTACCACGGGAAATCCATTATGTTCTGTGGAATTAAGAACATGAACTACATTACCAACCTTCTCGAAGCCATGGAAGATCTGAAGTGGGCCAGTGACAACATCCTCAACTGTCAACTGCCTCATATATGGCTCAGAGTGAGGTTCTAAGTAAGGTAAACCCTTTAATGTCATTATGAGGTCGTATATGTTTCCGTTGAAGGCATCTCCCACGGTCTTGGAAATGAGAAGAACGAGCATGACAAGAGGGAGCAGCAATAGGTTATTGGTTAACTCAAGAATTATGACGCATAGCGAAACTGTCATCCTCATTGACCCCCCGAGAAGAGAAGCAGAACCAAGAACAGCAAAAAGTCCATGGTTTAGAGTTGAATGGGACCCGAGCAACATTCCGACCAAACGCCCATAAGCTGCACCTGTGACAATTACTGGCACGAATAAACCGGCGGGGGCCACTATTCCGTAACTGAAAATGCTGAGGAAGAAGCAGGTGGCAAAGAAAGTAAGCATCGATGAATGATGAAACTCAGCATCGGTGTTTTTGCTGAATAGATTCTTGATCGCATCATCGTTGGTGTTGAAAAAAAGGCTGGCGAGATCGTTGTAGAAACCGGGAGGACACTGGAACTTCTTGTAATTTCCCGACCGGCCAATTGTTGGACAGGGCTCTGTTGCATCAGCTGGGCACGGACGACAAGGTGCCAGCCATGGTAATCCAAATAGAAGACAAGAAGTAAGGATTGATATAGTACAAGCTAATATGATCTTGGAAGCAATTCCTTTCCTGGAAGAAATAAATAAGAATCACTTATATCATGCCTCGATAGAAAGTTGAGTAGGAAGTATATGGGAAAATAGTATTTTAGGTCGCTATGTTGTCCTTATTTCGGCACAGTCTTGCCGAATTTCACGAATTGAAAATAGTCATGTAACGTTTAACTTTTGATATTTTAGTCCGATAACTGGCTATATGAGGTGAAATGTCCAGTTGACGTTGACGTGATAGAGTATAATTTGTCCACGTGGAAAAGTCTGATTTGAAAGTTACTGGTTTATTTTCAATTCGTGAAAGTCGGCATGACTAAAAATAGAGGTGACTTACCGATCTATTAAAAAAAAAAAAAATTCCGAAATATATAGATGAATCGTGAGATTTGAGTACGCACTTGTTAACTATGTTGTAAATTCTGAGGACCTTATTGAGTAGATGATTGTAGACACTTCCTAAAATTCCACCTAGAGCTGCAAGAAGAAGAACGAGAGGCACATCCCGGAGGTGATAAGAAATATTTGCTGAGGTGACATCATACATTATCAGGCCACCTTTGCCAAATAGGCCACATTCACCACTCAAACAGACATCAATTAGAGCACGAAGAACTATCGCAACAACAGCTGTAGTGAAGAAAGCTCTCCAGAGAAGACTACTTCTCCACCTGAAGGAGAAAGAAAGTTAAGATCGTTGAATAAGATACAAAGAATTTTGCACATAATCACATAATTTACCATCACCAGAATGTCTGCATTAGAAATTGTAATGCAAAATTACAGAGACATAAGTCAGAATTTTGTTCGGTACAAATCTTTCAGAAGACATGACCAATTTTGGGAATCATTTTCTGAAAGTTAAAAGGTCGCTCCAATCGATAGTTAGCATATTTAAGTGTGCCATACATTTTGAAAACTCCAATAGGGCATGCATAGCAAACATAGTAATGTAGGCAATTAACCATATACATATAACATATATGGTGATATCATCTCAACTAACAAACCATATACAAGTTCATAATAGTTGCTCAATCAAGATGAATATGAAGGTTTTTAATAATTTTAGCCACTTGGACTTCAATATAATATACCAAGGGCAATAAAAGAAAAGAAATTAGGAATGCATCTACAGCCTTTATTCTTGTACCATACCCATATTACCCACTAAGGGAGAAAAAAGGTACAGGCTAATGTATATTTTACTGAGAAAATGACACAAATATGCAGAGACTCCTAATAAAATAATAAAAATATAAACAACATGATCAAACAAAGTAAACTATCGTATCTCTCTCTCTCTCTCTCTCTCTCTTTCTCGCTCACACACACACACAAACAAATTGCATGACATGCAAATTCTCACTTCCTCACTAAAGGTTTGACGAATGTATTCCAGAAAACGGAGCACAAACAACAAACTGCTTGTATTTTCTGAACAGAAACGAAAAAGGACAGAATATATACCAGCTCATTTTTATCAGAACTATAAACACACACATATCACTAAGGAGAATAACCTAAGAAACACAAAAGTCATAAAAGCATAACTGATATAGATTGGAAAGAAAGCAACATCACTTTACTCATGAATCATTCAATGTAGCATTGAAATAAGGTAATACCATGATGCCATTTCTTCAAAAGCAAACAACAAACCACCAACTGGAGAACGAAAAGCCGCCGCTATCCCTGCAGCTGATCCACAAGTTACAAGATCTCTTCTGTCCCGATCATTTTTAAAAAACTGGAACCACTTCCAGGTCAATTTAAACTTCTTTGACCCACCCTGTCCTAGTATTGCAGCTATGCAGGCACCAGAATGGACCATGGGCCCAGCCTTTCCAACATTAAGAGATGATGACACAGCACATATGCTTCCAACAATCTGTGTGTTATGTTACCTACGAGTAAGACCTCAAAATTGAAAGGATTCAAATCTAATACAACATGTAACTACAGGACAAACATAACACTAGAAGTAGAATAAATTGGAATTTGTTGAGTTTAAAGGTATAACTTCATGAAAATGAGAGGATGGGGGATCAATAACGTGGAAAAATGAACAATCAATCAATTTCTCCCATTATATGATTCACTTTTTACTCTCTACTAATTTCCATACCTGATTTTCTTCTTTTCTCTTTATATAAGTTTCAGATAATTTTTAGGAGCAGGTATCTTACAATTATTTCTCAGGTAAAAGCCAATTAAATTAGGTAAACTGATGCCAACCAAAGGGGCAGTGGTAAACGGGATTCTCATGCATGATGGGTATCAAGTTCAGGTATTTTTTTAATATTAATTTATGTCAAGTCTCTGGTTGCTTGCTTAGTCTCTTGGCACACACACACATATATCACAGTACATTATTTGGGGGGGGGGGGGGGGTGAGGGGGGGGTGAGGGGGGGAGCACGCAAATCAAAGTACCTTGACAATCAGGGTTCGGAATGAAAATATTGCTGGCGCATCTACACCATTCAAGTAAGCTTTAACCTCTGGTATACCTGAACCAGCAGCTTCGGGTGCTACAAAAGCAGTGATCATACTTGCAAAGAATGTCAAGCCAAGATTTGAAGATGCAAATACGATGAAAGCCGCTACAAACCTGATCCATATTCAAACCAGTAAATATAAGCAACAGCCGAAGTCATTATAGTTGGAATGAGTACATAATATATTCATAAACCTAGATGGTTATCTCAAAATCAACAATACTAAAGGCAAATGAATGTGAAAGATGAAAACTTTCTTACTTTTTGGACAACATCATGTTGGAGGTGACAACAAACTTTATACCAGCTATATTTTCAACAGCAAGGTTGATGAAGAACCCAAGGAGACCAACAGTAAGTCCAATAAGAAAGCACAACATCCATTTCATAAATGTATACTGGCATATCTGAATCATTCCCCTACTTCTCCAGTCTGACTTGAGAAAATCATTTTCTACTACCCTGCAAATAAAAGCTTCACGACGTCAATGATAATTGCCATAATGATAAATAAAAGTAAATAGAAAAGGTAATAACTCCAATTATTTTACCCTCTTTTAACAGGGATCAAGGTAAAAAAAAAAAAAATTACACAAACCCTGTCGAATTACGACTGGGTAAAAAGGGTATGAAATCAATGTTGCAACACTGGTACAATAACTCACTCAAACAGAAATTTGACATTTTAAACTGAATAAAAGTGAAAAATTTGAGACTACAACATAAAGATTGAGATTAAACTCAAACAAGACTTAATGAATAGTTGCACTACGCCACTACAGAGTTTTCATCGAAAAAGAAATATGATAAAATTAAGAGGATATCAAGCAACAAACTACCCTACTAACCTCACAAAGTACGAGACACCCATATGTTACGCAATCCAAAAATAAAAAAATTACCCAACAAAATAAAAAAATTACAGTCCATCCACTGTGATCCACAACACAATTCATAAGCAGTACTTCACAGACACATCACAAAAAACCAGGTCTGCGTACAATCTAAGCAAAAATCAAGCTCACTCATAATCAAGGCTTTCTATGGGGCAGAGATTGGAGCCGACAATGGCGACCTGAGACGTCGTATTGGACGACGTCCGACGGAGGCGCAGCGGCTGCTGATACTGCGGCAACAGCGGCGCGTGCAGCAGCGCCGCCTCCTCGTCCACCGCCTCCAGCGGCGGAGCCAAGCCGTTCTGAAACGGCGTCGTCATACGCCGTAGATTCGGAATATACTATTGTGGAAAACGAGAAGAAAAAGAATCTGAAAAAAATAATTGGAGTGGGTGTGGACTGAGGTGCGCAGAGAAAGGAAAAGGGGAATTTGCTTTATATATATATAACGGGTCGGGGACCGTTTCTGTATAGGCCAAATTCCCGTAAAATATGCAGCCGAACCGGGTTTTACCCGAACCCGGTACGTGGCTCGACAAGAACTTTGAGCAAATCTAAGGAAGGTGATGACCCGATAAGATAGGAGTTAGGAGGCGGATAGAGACCTACGTCAAATAAGAAAAAGGAAATAAATCAATTATTAGTATTATGTTTGCATGCAACTTCCTGAATTTTTTAAACTTGATCTGAATAGTAGTATTATTATAGGGAGCATACTCAAAATATCTGAAACTATTCTCAATATATTTTAGATATATTTATTTTCGTGGTTATCAATATTACTATTGAAAAAAACAATGATATTTTAATAATATTTGTAAAAAGAAAAATTAATAACATCGATAAATATTTGCATGCAGTATCAATTTCAATTATATTTTATACTATTTGAACCTAATATCGTTAAAATATCGAGAAATTATTGAGCACAAATGTAATATTTGATTGTTAAATTTATGTATTTTAAGAATTTATTATTAAATTTTCATATCTTTTCAAGTTTGATATGAATATTTGATATCAATATTTCCTATATTTTTATTGATATTACTATACTTTTCCCGTTTCAAAATAATTGTCATTTTAGAAATTAAATTTTGTTTAAAAATAAATGTCATTTTATCTATTTAATATATTTTTTTCCTAACTTACTCCAAATCTTAATTGATAAAATAAAAGATATTTTAGAAATTATAAAAATATAACAGATCTTACCGTATTAGAATATACAATAGATTTCTTAGCTATATATATGTGAGGGTATATATGTTAAAATTTTAGGATTCTTAATTTCAAACAAAATCTCCAAATGAAGTATTATTTATTGGTACATTTACTTATAAATAAATACAAATATAACATTAAGAAAAAAGATCAAAATTTTTTTGTACATTTGTTAGAGTCAACTACGACGAGTGTCATTTACTCATCGATTTTTAACGCATGTCTGATATCCTTAATTTATAGATTGACTGTTTACTACATATACTACATTATACTCCGTATTAATTTAAATTTTTTATTTAAAATTAAATATTGATATTTATCTTGAATCCAAACCTATAAAGATTTATATATTCAAGAATATTGTAAATTAAGATAACATAAATCTATTATTGTTATTCAGAAGATATTATTATATCAAATACTCGTGTAAGATCGGGTTACTGTTAACACATACTCTTTTTAATGTGTAAATGCAATATGTCAACCAAATCGGACCGGCATTTACGTTTAGTGACCAGTTTTATACATGATTAGATAATTGGGAAGATAAAGATAACTTCATGGAGTTAACTTGTGTTTACTTTGCATAAAATATATCATTGTTATGAAATAAGATAATTATGAATCTATAATAATATATAAAGCGCCCTACATTTCCTATTCTCAGTTTGCGCGGGAGAATTCTACAGCCGTTGATCGTTTTTGTCTTCTGATCTTGACCCTTTGTTCTTTTATTAATTGTGGGCGTCTTTTCTGGTTTTAGAATGCTGCAATTTATGGACCGTTATGTCTGTGTATCCTTTTATATGCAGTCTATCTTGAGTGCTTCTCCATTGAATACTTTTTAGTTTCTTTTGTGTGCGGATGTAAATTCTTTTTTTGGATGAATTGATTCTTTTCTTTGCTTTTTATGTCGTTTATAGGTTGTGCGCTCGAATGGGGATTTTCGTGGTGTGGATCCGTCGTGGATGGGAGTTGCGGTCGGCTGGTCGTCCTTTGAGTGTGAATTCCAATCGAAGATCGGTAGGAAATTTGAAATTTTTTATCGCGGGGCAGTCTTAGATTTTTGTATTTCGATAGATTGTGGTTGGATGTTTTTCTAATTTGGATTGTTGTGCCTTAGTCCGTTTTGTCGGAGGTGGTGAATCATTTTATTTTGTGTGTATTTTTTTTTTTTGGGTGAGGAGATAGTTGTACCTTGATATTTCGATGGGCATCGCATTCTGATCTTTTGATTGCTCGCATCTCATCGTAACTTCGCCGGATCTTTTAGACATCATGTTTTGGATATCTTTTAGAGATCCTTTTTATCATTGTCCAGATCATTGTAACTCATCGGATTTATTCGAATTGCATTGTTACTTGCTTATCAATGCTAGCCTCTGATATCCATCTTACCTAGCATCTTATATAACGAATGACCAGGAAACAAATGAAAGCCTTGAGGATGCAGCAACGACTTGATTCTTACTGGTGAGGATATTGTTCGGTTCCAAATAGGTGAGGTGTTTGCTCATGTGCCCAAAGAAGAAGTCGAAAGCAGGATCGAAGAGATGATTGAGGCAACGATAAGAATTTGGAGAAGCTAGAGGAGGAGAAAACATCGATATAGTTGCTTAGATGGCAGAGTTAAAGAAGATATTATATGCAAAATTTAAGGATTCTATCAATCTGGAGGAGGATTAGAAAAGATTGCACTAGCTCTTTGGTTTAGTTCAATTGAAACTCTCAGTTCTTTGTATTGTTGATTCTTTTCGTGTGTGTGATGTTATAACATTAATAATAGTTAATAGTATTACAGTATAGTACAATCATATGAATGCTTAATGACATTATATTGTAGTTATGATTAATCAACTATTGCCGTGGTAATTGTTCGCAATAAATTTTATCAATTTCTTCCTCTTTTACCGAGTTAAGTGTTCATATGGATATGTACAATATTTTTTTCCTAAATTGGGGACACACTATTTTTTGTTAGATTGTAGGACACGCAGTTCAGTTGATTGTGCAATTTTTATTTTGTAGCCGACGAATTTTTGTCCACTTTTTTGCTTCATCAGTTTTAGTGAGTGGTTATTTTATCACTTTTGGTCGTGTGTATGGTGGAAATAGTACGTGGTGTATCAATTTTGTAGGTTATTTTCAATTATATAAATTAATTTTTATTGTTGTGGTTTGTTTCCAGGTGCATTATGCTTGCGGTTTTCGGAGTAAATCTGCTCCAAATATATGTATGGGTTATGACTTTTCTGTGCATTCATAATTATTTTCACTCTAAAATAAAATTTGTATTTTAATTTTGTATCCACCTTATACTATAAGGGCATGTTTACTTTCAATTATAAGGTTGGACAATAATTAAATATCTAATATTACTATTTGTTTACTTTGATTGATAATTTTTTTTGTGTAAATTCAATAACTCGGGACAACCCGCATTCCTTTGTAACAACCTAGATTTTAAATCACACCAAAATAGGTGTGATAATTAATTTTGGGTTGGGGATATAGTATGTAATTACGAAAATACCCTTTATATCACATAATTTTTCCTATATTCACCCTGATTCAGCGTGCTTTAATCCGATTTCTTTCTTCTGAAAACTTCACGAATCCAGTCGTGAACTATATTTTCATCCCCATTATGTCTAAGTTTTGTTTTAATTGAGAGAAAGTAATCAAGGCCCTAACAAGTGGACGGAGAAGAAATTGAAAAAACTCCAAGAGGGGTGTATTGGTTATAGAGTTTGTAGAATTTTTTTAGACTTTTAAAGCCTGGATGTATTCCATCTGGATTTTTAAAAATCTTTAAAAAACCCTGAGTTATTCAATATAGATTTTAAAAAGTCTTATTAAAATCTTTATGTATGGATTTTATTACTCTATGGACTTTCTTTGATTCTCTTCCAAATTATAAATAGATTTCACTCTCCAAAATCTTTTCTAATAACCAGAGATTTTTACGGATTTTAAAAAGTCTTAAATATTCTTTAAATATTCAACAGTCTATGGATTTTCTTTGATTCTCTTCCATTGGGATATAAACGGGGCGGGGTGGGGACGGAGGGCCATTCCCCGTCCCCGCAAAATAAATGGGGAATTTATTCCCTCCATCCCCGCCTCGCCGGGGATCCCCCGTTTCCCGCCTAATTATTTTTTTATCTCATTTTTAAATTATAATAAAATATTTAAATTAAAAAAATTAATCATACACAACAATTACTTTTAGTTGGTGTTAAACAAATTAATTTAAACAATTTGAAGAACCTCTAATTCAAATATTTTTAATTAACATATATACTAAAGTGAAAATTATATAATTTGGAACTAATAACATAATATTAAATAAAATATAGATGTAATTTTTAATAAATAATCAATTGAGTAGGAAACTGTGAAATATTTATTTGTAATTTACTTTAAAATAAAAATTATATATATATAAATATATTAATTATATAAAAAATAATGCGGCTCTCCGCGGGGAACGAGACGGGGATCCCTCGGGGCTGGGAATACTGGCCCGGTTCCTGCCTACGGGGCAAAAAAATTCCCCATCCCCGTTTGCTTTGGGATTTTCCGCCCCGCTGCCAATTCTACTCTTAGAAATATATAAATAAATTTTACTCTTCAAAATCTCTTTTAACAACCAAAGACTTCTAATGAGGGCGAGGTATAACGGTGGTGGAAATGAAGATAAGAATAATAATGTGTTTTTTTTAACTAACGTATTTTTTTTTCTAAACAATTTGGATAACTTTTTTTTATATATAAGTGTGTTGCATATACATTTGCATCAATGGTTCCAACGCCGAAGTCTATGGAAATCTAATCAATAAAAAAATTGTATTCCACAATCATGTAAACTCTATGAAAATTCAAGTAAATAAATAAAAAAAAGTCAGTCAAATTCTGCATTGAGTCTATAAATTTTCTAAATCCACAAACTTTTTAAAATCCAATAAAATCCAATTGAATACACCCCTCTAAATCACAACTTGCATATTGTCAAAGGCGAAAGAAATGTTGTGGAATGTGAAAGCATGGTATTGACGCAAAACCTTATGCAGAGTATAAGGATTCCACTTCCTCTTTTCAATTGTATGGGCTCGGTGATTCAAATATTTAAATGTGGAAATTACAGTTGAATTTTTCGAGTGTTTGTAGGGGGAGAATTGTTATTTTTAGTACACTAACTTATGAGTGTTTGTAAAATTAGAACACTATCTTTAGAAACTTGCAAATTTGAGACAATATCTTCACGAACTTGCAAAACTAAGACACTATTTTTAATTTAGGCCAAAATTTATAAAATACGGCTAACTTGACAAATCATAATCGGGTTTTATATGACTCACATGTTATAATATTTGGCCTAAATTTGCCCAACATAAAAGATAGTGTCCTTATTTTGCAAGATTGTAAAGATGGTCTTCTAATTTTATAAGCCCAAAAAGATAGTTGCCTAAATTTGTAAGTCATAAAAGATATTGTCCTATTTTTGTAAAAACCTATAAGACAATGTCCTAAAAACATTTTTTTTCCTTGCGTATATGAATTAATTTAGTGATAAATTATAATGTATCCCTTATTGTATACATATCAATTTGTAGTTCAGACAATATTGATGATAGATTAAAAACATAATTAACCTCATTGTGGTATTACACATTTTAACATAAAATATTACAAATGAGTGTATGTTTTAGAATTAAATTGTTTTATATATGAACCACTTTATAATTATTTTTAGATACACATTAGTTTAATCAATTAATTTTTTTTAAATAAACAATTAGCATTCTTCGTTAACCTTAACTAAATTGGTTATAAGGGAAAAATTGGTATTTTAGGACACTACCTTATGAGTGTTTGTAAAACTAGGACACTATTTTTGCGAGCTAGCAAAATTGAGACAATAAATTTACAAACTTGCAAAATTAGGACAGTATCTTTACAAACTTGCAAAATTGGGACATTAGGCCAAACTTTATAAAACACGGTGTACTGAGCATATCATAATCGGGCATTATTTGACCTACATTTTATAAAATCTGGCCTAAATTTGTCCACATTAATATAGATAGATGTTGTATACGTGGTAAAGTTAAAATGCCCAACATTTGTAAATGTAAGTTGTAACATAATATTATTTCTTAACTAATAAATAAATTTTAAGCTTTATTCATTTTTTAAATGTTGTATATTTATTGTGAATTTATAATGCCTTGAAATAAAAATATTTGCTGGGAAAATTATTAGGTAAAAATCACAGTATGTTACATCAATTTATTTTAAAGTATGTTTCCATTTGATTAATATGAAGTATTTATTCCAATTAAACATTACTTTAATTAAGTACAATATATTTGGACAAATATATTGAAAATAAAATATTCAACAATAAAAGTAGAGGAGTCTCAAGTTCTCTTATTATTATTATCATTACTTTTTAGATACATTTATTTTGTATTTCATATAAACATGATTTTCACATTATTATTTCATTAAGTTTATTATCATATTTATATCAAATTCCAAATTAATTCTTTCAATATTAATTATTACATCAACATATTATTTATTATACAACTTTCTTTTTAAATTATCTACCTCAACTAATTATTTAATTATGATTTTCTTTTTATGTTCCCACACAATTCTCCGAATACCACATTTTTATCTTATTTCTTTAATTAAAATATGATTAACATAATGTTAATGATGTTTAAGTTTTAAATTTTATAAAATTATGGTCATTAGTTTTTTCTTTCTTTGTTCCAATTTAAGTATAACATTTAAGGGATGTCAAATTTTTTTAAATAATATAATATTTTATGTATTGTTAATTGAAAATATAAGTTTTTTTAATTTTTTTTTTTAGAAATGCTATAAAAATGTAGAGAGAGTGTAGTGTATATAATTTTTTTTTTGAAGAAATATTTTCAAAAAAATAAATAAAAAGAATATGTTAATCTTATAAAGAATGTTTATTTTGGAAAAATGTTAAATTTAAAAAGGGACGGAGAAAGTACTATATTGTAGCTAACTATAGACTGTACAAATTCATATGAAATCATTTGAATAAAAATAATCTATATTGAATTTTTATTTATTTATTTATCCATGTACATGTTGTACTAAGCAAAAATATTTCTATGACACAGTTACGTTAAATTTAGAAAAGGTTATATTAAGTTTTTCTGCAAAACACGAATGTTGAGTATAATACACAATAGCTATAATGGTTAAAGCATTATATTAAAAAATTAGTGACGAACATGACTTCCGTGCAAAGCACGGGAGGGCTTATTACTAGTTTACTAAAATAATCCTTTATCTAGAATCATCTTTTTTACCCTCTTCAAATTTTTGCTACCAGATTCGCAGAAATAGAAACAGAGTTCCTTCACTTTCCCCTATTCTGTTAATCCAAATCAAAATTCTAGAGGGTTTCATTTTAAGAACGCTCCAAATTGTTTCTTAGTGATTGTCTAATTCGTTTTATTCTCTTCATCACCGTATCACCATGATTGTTTGGGCTGCAATTTTCTTCGTCGCCGCCTATTCTCCACCGACTAAGGTTGTCATCGCCGCCGCATATTTGCCGCTGACTTTGGTATTCATCGCCGCCGGTGATTAGGCGTGAAATTGTCATGATTCGTAGCTAGAAACGCCCTAGTTTTGGTCGAGTTTATAGAGTATTTAGAGTCAATTGAGCATTATTTCTACACATTGATGAATTTGTCTCTTTGATGCTCATAGGTGAATAGAGGACGAAAAACGGAGTTCGTAGGACTTTGAATCGACTCAAACGGATGCCCGGATGAGAAGATATTGAAGAAATACGATTGGTATTAGTGCGGACGAGGAAAAGTATCACTTGGGAAGAGTTGGAGGTCACTCGAGTGACTAGGTCGAGCGCCCCCGCTCGAGCGCATTGCTCGAGCGCCTAAACGTACAGAACCTTTCTTGCGCTCGAGCAGCTCGAGCGCCACCGCTCGAGCGCCCAAAACTTACAGAATGATTTCAGCGCTCTAGCAGCTCGAGCGCCACCGCTCGAGCGATTGTGTCATTCGAGCTACACTGCTCGAGCGGGACCGCTCGAGCGTTTTGCTCGAGCGCCCATGGATTTTCGCCTCCGGATGCGTATTTTCGGCCCATTAACTCCCGTTTCGACCCGTGCCTATATATACCTCTTCCAAACACGTTTTGAAGAGAACCCGAACGTTAGAAATAATTTTAGACTTAGTTTTTGGAGAGGAATGAGACGTGCAAGCTTAATTTTACGTTTTGTTGAGGTTTTTCATACGAATTCTAGTTTCTTTTCAATTCTTAGTTTCTTTTCATTAGTTCGTTACTTTGAACACGTTTAAACTTCGTTTTTATTAATTCAATTTCAGTTCTTCGTATTTATTTTCTTTTTAAACCCTAGTTCATGTTTCTTATTTTCTTCGTTCAATTCGTTATGTTTATGTTTGTCGTTTCTTCTATTGCTTTAATGTTTGTTACAACCATGTCCGGCTAAAACCCTTGCATGCTTAGGTTAGGATGAACTCGTAGAAGTAGGATGTGGGTACATAATTAGGGTAGTTTGTGACGTTAGTTTTAATTCTCTTAATTAATGAATTCTTATAATTAATCTGAACTTTACCTTTAAATTTAGTACGAAAGTGTTAGAGAGAGGACGACCGCATCACTCAATAACAACTAGTAGTCTTAACGAGAAGGTTTAGGAAAGGTTAATTCATTTACCGGTTTAGCGAAGGAGGACGACCGCATCACCTTAGTTAAATTAGGGTCTCATTAATTTAGCACAATCCATTAACTTGTTAGTGGATTAGTGAAGTCGAGTGTTAGGGTAAAGTATTAGGGTTTAGAATCTTGAGCTTTCACCTTGCATTCTTATACTTAGGTTAATTCTTGTTTGTCACAGTTATTTTGATTATGTACCTGCTCCGTTAGTATACGTAGGGATTCCTATCCTAAGCATCACCATCTCTCATTAGAAAACAACCCGTAGTTAATTCGTTCTTTTTCATTCTTTAGTTAATTAGTTTATTTTAGTCTTTTAATTAATCTTTTCAAAAATCCAAAAAACATACACTCATATTAACTACGACGCGTAGATCTTCAGGGATCTATTCGCATATACACCATCTCTTGGGTTCGATAATACTTGGTCCCTATACTTGCCCATACTACAGTGAACCCGTTCTCTTGCGGGGTAGCTACTAGTAGAAGCTAGTGTAGTCGCTTCAAGTCAATGGCGCCGTTGCCGGGGATGGCGTTATATGTTTTTTAATAGGACTTGTAGATAGCTTAGTAGTTCGTAGTGGGTGATTTAATTTCTGTTTTTATTTTTATTTTTTATTCAATCGGCAGTTGCGTTTTGATCCTTCTGCTAGTGTGTCAGGTTTATGAAAACACGCTCACAAGGCAATACGAGCGAAGAGAGATTACCTGCAGATCCTGAGACAATAGCTAGACGGAACCGAGCCTTCTTGAGAAGGATGAACGCTGCCGACTTAGGAAAGGGACCAATGGACCTCAATAATGAGTTGGACGATGCTGCCAACGATTTCAATCAGGCAGTAGACCGAGTTGAAGGCACTGGAGTTAGTGGTAGCCAGAATCAAATTCCATTAGGGGATAGCCAGAGCCTAAACCCGGATACACAAAACGTAGGGAATCCAGCTCAGAACCTTGTCCATAATCCTCATAACAACCCTGCTTACCCACAAAACCCAAATAACCATTTTAACAACCCAGTATACCAACATTACCCATACCCACCTTATCCTTACCCACCATACCCGTATCCTCCACCCCCAGTTTACAACCAACCACCTGTTTATCCACCACCACCCCAACAAGTACCAGTACCTGCTGCTAATCCTCAACACGTTCCTCAGAACGTAGATCACAACATGGCTATTCGAGGGAGGTTTGCAGCGCAGCCACAGCGGTACTATGATGGAGTGGCTTTGCCTCCTGTTGAGGCGAACAACTTCTCGATATCCCCGGGGATTTTAAAGTTGCTTACCGAGAACCAGTTCAAAGGGGTGATCGGGAAGGAGAATCCTCACACACATCTGAGGAGCTTTCTCATGATAGCCTCAACATTCAATTACAATGGCATGTCTGAAGATGCCAAGAGGCTTAGGCTGTTCCCATTCTCATTGACGGGAATAGCTAAGGAGTGGTACGATAATACGCTCCCGCGGGGAGGTATTACCACTTGGGCCGAGCTCGAGCGTCTGTTCCTCGAGCGATTCTACCCTCCATCTAGGACGATCAAGGCTAGAATTGAGATCTCGTCCTTTCGCCAGAAATCTGGAGAGGATTTACACCAAGCGTGGGAGAGATACTCAAACATGCTGATTGAGTGCCCGCAGCACGGGTACAATGAGGGAGACATTATGGCGTTCTTCTATAGTGGTGCCAACAAGACGGGGCAAGACCATTTAGACGCTTGTGCGGGCGGAGCATTCCTCAACCAAGGCATAGAGAGGTGTAGGGAAATCGTTGACAACATTGTCACGAATGCCGGTGCTTGGAGTGGAGATGCAGATTTTCAGAGGGTGCATCAGGTTGAAGAGGGAGAAGGAACGAGAAGGCTGCTGATGGCCATGATGGAGAAGATCAACAACCTCGAGTTGGGGAAGAGTTTGGGTGGAGAGCATGCAGTAGAGAATGAGAGAGTAGACCAACCAAGTGGACAGCAAGAGGTAGCCAATTACATGGGAGGCCCGTATTACAATCAGAATGGCTACCAAGGTGGAAATCAGTATGGAAGGCCTTCTTATGGCCAACCATTTGTACCTCCAGGCCCTCAGCCACTTCAAAATCAATGGAGGAACACACAAGGAGTTCAAGGAGGCCAGCAGCCTCCTCAAAACACATGGAGGAAGAATGATAACTTTTCTTATGCTAACCCAAAAGCTGGTGTTACTGTTCCTGCAGGTGTTGATCCGGGGTCTAAACCTCCTGGTGGAGAAGGCGGTGCATCAACCGAGGAGATGTTGAGAGCGATCCTTCAGAAGGTGGAGGAAGGGAGCAAGCGGTTGTCATCCTTGGAGTACGATGTGAAGGAGCTGCATAAGAAAGGTGATCAACGTGATCAAGAGCTCCAAAAGATGAACGTTGAGTGGACTAGAACTCAACAAGAGAACAATCGAAGGTTCACCTCGTTAGAGCTCCAGATGAGCCAGATTGCAAAATCAGTGAATAGAATGCCGGAGGGGAACTCAAAAGAGCAGTGCAAGGCGATCCAGCTAAGAAGTGGAACCAACTACGAAGGTCCTCAGATGCCTGTTGATTCTGAGACGCCCCAAGAAGAGATTGAGCCTAAAGGAGATGAAGTTGAGAAGGGGATTGAAAGTGAAGGGATTGAGAAGCATAGAGATATGGATGAGTCCCAGAAGGGCAAGGAAAGTAAGGAGGGTGAGAGAGTTCCTAAGTGGAAGAAGGCAAAGGAAGCAAGGGAGAAAGTGAAAGAAACAGAAAGAGATGAATGGGGGGTACCCAAATCTGTGATACCCGTCCCATATCCACAACGCTTCATGAAAAAGAAGCTTGATGAGAAATTCGCTAAGTTCCTTGATGTTTTTAAATAGTTACATATTAATATACCTTTTTATGATGCTTTGGAACAGATGCCGCACTATGCGAAGTTTTTGAAGGACTTGATTGCGAAAAGACGACGAGTGGATGAGCTGAAGTTGGTGCAGCTGAACCACGAGGTGAGTGCATTAGTGCACAAGGCGTTTTCTCCCAAGCTGAAGGATCCCGGGAGCTTCACGATCCTATGTGATATTGGGAACGGGATCAAGAAGGGTGCGTTGTGCGACCTCGGGGCGAGCATAAATCTCATGCCCTTGTCGCTTTTCAAGAAGTTGGAAGGTGTTGAACTTCAACCCACAATGATGACGCTTCAACTTGCCGACCGGTCTATTACTAGACCTCAAGGTGTTGTTGAAGACGTCCTCGTGAGAGTTGGAGATCACATCTTTCCAGCCGACTTTGTAGTGCTAGAGATGGAGAAAGATGAGCACGTACCCCTGATCTTGGGAAGACCGTTCTTAGCTACGGCGGGGATGGTGCTAGACGTGGCGAATGGGAAGATCACGTTGAAGGTTGATGATCAAGAAGTGAAGATCTCCCTATATGAAGCCATGAAACACCCGAGGGAGGATGAGAGCTTGTATTGCATGGATGCAATTGATCCTCGTGTTGAAGACACGCCTTCTATCCCTAATCCTTCTCATATTCATGATATTGTTAGTCCTTCACCTGTTGAGTTAACCCATGAACATTATGTTCTTGATTATTTTGATAGGGATAAAGTGAAGAAGTTGAAGGATGAAGAGGTGAAGAAAGTGGACGTGGTCCAGCTAGAGGGAAAAGGAGGAGTTAAGAAGAAGAAGTCCAAACTCAAGAAACTGTTTAGTAAGACTCCTCCAGATAGAGGCAAGAAGGAGTTGAGACCCATAACACTTGGGAATGAGAAAAAAGCAAAAGGGCTCATGATGGTGGGGCATCAAGGAAAGGAGTTCAAACACCACTCTTATGAGAGTAAGGGAGGTAAATTTGAGTATGATGTCCCATAAGCTCCTTTGAGCTTGGTCCGGCATGAGGACCTTAAAAATAGCGCTGAATGGGAGGCAACCCATTTTGATTTGCTTTCATTTATTTTTAGTGTTTTTTGTTATATTTTTAGGGAGTATTTTGAGTCGTATGTTTAACCTCATATTTGAGTGAGTTGCTTGTAGGCTTGTCTCTAAAGGAGTAAAGGTATCATGGAGTTATTCAGATTGGAGGAACCAATTCAAGCAAGGGAGTGTGCAAAGCTATTGAGAGAAACTGAATTGTTCGGTTGAGGTAACCCACAACCCCAAACTTAGACCTCTAGCAAGGTCGAAGTTTGGGGGGGTGGAGTTTTTTTTATATGTTTTCTTGTTACATTGCACCGGAGCACCCCTTATCTTTGAGTTGAGTTAGTTATTTGGTGCCTTGAGATGCTCCTTGGGCTATTATTAATTTGTTTTGTTACTCAATATTTTATGCCTATCAATCATCTTATGCTTGTTGATTGCTATCTTTGAGTATGATTTGATGAGTAGGGTGAATTGTGAAGGGGGAGTTAGAATTCTTTTGTGTGAGTGTTTGAGTTTGAGCTGATTAGGGAGAGAACCCGTATGCTTGTGAATTTTTTTCTTTTGAGTGCTTGTGTGATGAGAGTGAGAATTCACTAGGACTAGCATGGATGTGAAAGCTGTGAGATTTGAGCCTTATGAGATTTAAATGCATGAGTTAATCTCTTCGTTTGTGAGTGAATCATCACCTTAGAGGATGCTAGAACTTGCATGTGCTCTTGCTTCTTGATTGTGTCTAGTTAGATATGCCGAATGTGATCTTAGGCCATCTTTGATTTGAATGAGTCACTTAGCCAAAAATTTTCCTTACCATTGATATTTGTCCCTTGTTAGCCCCTTTGAGCCGAAAGCCTATTTTATTTGCTAGCACATATGAACACTATTCCAATTCCTAAGCCTTTTTGTCCCAATTTGAGTGGAGAATAGGAAAGTGTGAATATGAAGGGATTGGGTTGAGTTGAGAAAAAGGGAATTATGATGGTTGAGTGGTGATAAAATAAGGGTGTGAATGAGATTTGAGTTGTGGGAAAGAGAAAGAAAATTGAGAATGAGCAAAAAGAAAAAAATGAGCTCATGTGTTTGTGCGAAAAAAAAAAGAAAAAAAAAAGTGATTGAAAAAAAAAAAGTGAAAGAGTGAGAAAGAAAAAAATTTGAAGTGTTGAGAGTATGGAGTTGAAAGAGTGTTGATTGAATATGTTTGAAGTAGTCTGTTCCTAATCTCGAAGTGCCAAAGTTTGATTTTCTATTCTCCATTCACTTTAGTCACTTTACCTTATATTGTTATCCCACCTGTCCAAAGAGCCTACATTACAACCTTGAGAAAAGTCCTTTTTGATTCGACATTGATTTCTAGAGTATGGTCGGAGTTGAGAGTGCTTACAAGCCTATGGCTGCCAATTTGTGTGATTGATTGTTTGAGTGAGTCTCATGATCATTGATATACACTTGTGAGGGAGTGAATCACATCGTTGAGTGCACATCCATGTTTGATCTTGGTGTTTCTTGTAAATGTTGCATGAGTACGATAAAAGAAAGTGAGTGAGTATACGGGTGATTGACTTTTGAAGCTTGAGTTCATTTACTTGCATGATTTGATTCGTTGACTCATTCCTAAAAATTTCACTTGACTTATTATTTCGTTGCTTGAGGACAAGCAACATGGTAAGTTTGGGGGGGTTGATTAGGCGTGAAATTGTCATGATTCGTAGCTAGAAACGCCCTAGTTTTGGTCGAGTTTATAGAGTATTTAGAGTCAATTGAGCATTATTTCTACACATTGATGAATTTGTCTCTTTGATGCTCATAGGTGAATAGAGGACGAAAAACGGAGTTCGTAGGACTTTGAATCGACTCAAACGGATGCCCGGATGAGAAGATATTGAAGAAATACGATTGGTATTAGTGCGGACGAGGAAAAGTATCACTTGGGAAGAGTTGGAGGTCACTCGAGTGACTAGGTCGAGCGCCCCCGCTCGAGCGCATTGCTCGAGCGCCTAAACGTACAGAACCTTTCTTGCGCTCGAGCAGCTCGAGCGCCACCGCTCGAGCGAATCGCTCGAGCGCCCAAAACTTACAGAATGATTTCAGCGCTCTAGCAGCTCGAGCGCCACCGCTCGAGCGATTGTGTCATTCGAGCTACACTGCTCGAGCGGGACCGCTCGAGCGTTTTGCTCGAGCGCCCATGGATTTTCGCCTCCGGATGCGTATTTTCGGCCCATTAACTCCCGTTTCGACCCGTGCCTATATATACCTCTTCCAAACACGTTTTGAAGAGAACCCGAACGTTAGAAATAATTTTAGACTTAGTTTTTGGAGAGGAAGGAGACGTGCAAGCTTAATTTTACGTTTTGTTGAGGTTTTTCATACGAATTCTAGTTTCTTTTCAATTCTTAGTTTCTTTTCATTAGTTCGTTACTTTGAACACGTTTAAACTTCGTTTTTATTAATTCAATTTCAGTTCTTCGTATTTATTTTCTTTTTAAACCCTAGTTCATGTTTCTTATTTTCTTCGTTCAATTCGTTATGTTTATGTTTGTCGTTTCTTCTATTGCTTTAATGTTTGTTACAACCATGTCCGGCTAAAACCCTTGCATGCTTAGGTTAGGATGAACTCGTAGAAGTAGGATGTGGGTACATAATTAGGGTAGTTTGTGACGTTAGTTTTAATTCTCTTAATTAATGAATTCTTATAATTAATCTGAACTTTACCTTTAAATTTAGTACGAAAGTGTTAGAGAGAGGACGACTGCATCACTCAATAACAACTAGTAGTCTTAACGAGAAGGTTTAGGAAAGGTTAATTCATTTACCGGTTTAGCGAAGGAGGACGACCGCATCACCTTAGTTAAATTAGGGTCTCATTAATTGAGCACAATCCATTAACTTGTTAGTGGATTGGTGAAGTCGAGTGTTAGGGTAAAGTATTAGGGTTTAGAATCTTGAGCTTTCACCTTACATTCTTATACTTAGGTTAATTCTTGTTTGTCACAGTTATTTTGATTATGTACCTGCTCCGTTAGTATACGTAGGGATTCCTATCCTAAGCATCACCATCTCTCATTAGAAAACAACCCGTAGTTAATTCGTTCTTTTTCATTCTTTAGTTAATTAGTTTATTTTAGTCTTTTAATTAATCTTTTCAAAAATCCAAAAAACATACACTCATATTAACTACGACGCATAGATCTTCAGGGATCTATTCGCATATACACCATCTCTTGGGTTCGATAATACTTGGTCCCTATACTTGCCCATACTACAGTGAACCCGTTCTCTTGCGGGGTAGCTACTAGTAGAAGCTAGTGTAGTCGCTTCAAGTCAGCCGGGCGCCGATTAAGGTATTGGGTTATGATTGTGGGAGATATTAAAGTTGATTTCTTCTCGTCTCGATTCCTTCTTATCGTCCCGCTTCCATGGATTTAACTCAAACATTGAATTTTTTTTTCTTTTTTTTTTGGAGAAAATTGATTGTGACTTTGTGAGAGGGAAGAGAAACTTGATATTGCGAGGCGGTGGTGAAAGCCCTCAATTCATCATCTGGTTCGAAATAGTGGCTACTGGAATTCCGCCTCACATAAACCGGCAATTGTGATTTTTTCGGCGAAATTCTTCCTCTCTCTCTTCTTTCGTTCCGGTGATTTTATTCCCTTTTCCGTCAAATTCGTTGCTGGAACTTAGGGATATTGGGGATATATTCGACATTTTAACTCTAAACCTGAGTGAACAGTGTATAATCCGCTCAAAATGGACTGTTTATTTAATCCGTGAAAATGCATAGAAAACTGTGTTAACCCGGGTCAATTGGTTTACCCACAAAATTTAACTGGAAATGTAAACAGCGGACAAAAGTCTATTATTTGTTCAATCTGGCTTTAACCTGGAAGGTAAACACAAGTATTAGGTAGTTATATTAAAATTATCATCCTAAAAACAGATCCTGATACAGTTGGACTGGGAGTGGACAAGAATCGGGCGAGAAAAGACGCATATTAGACAAGATTTTTGTTGTCTTTCTTTCTTTATTTATTTTTTTATTTTTTTTTCCTGTTTTGTTGTTTATTTATGTGGCGCGAGATCCCTGCAAATATATATAAAGAAAATTATCCGTTTTATGCGTGAACTTTCTTCTGTAAAATAAAAAAATAAAATAAATCATGTGTGCTTTTTTTATTATTTCAGTGAGGTGAGGAAGTAGCTAGTATAAGCATTGGGTATTAAATCAGACCACAACACATGTAAAAACACAAGTGATAACTGATAAATTCATCTTAATGTACATAAAGAAAAATGCAATTTATTTTAGCATATACTTACTCCCTCCGTCCCACCTGAATTTGCACCCATGGAGATGACACAATTCTTAAAAGAAATGTATTTTTAAATAAAGTAGTGACATATGAGTAAATATGTGTATAAGTTTGTGAGTGTATATACAAATCAATATTTTCTTTTTCGGTAGTGTGCAAATTCAGGTTGGACGAACCAATATAACAAGTGTGCAAATTCAGGTGGGACGGGGGAATAATTTTTTTTACATTTGTGAAAAAAGGAGCTATATTGCAAATATCAAGTACCAGGAGTACACAATAAAATAAAGTATAGGAATTATTACAAATTCTTGTATGTACCCAAATGCATAGCATGTATTTGGATTTTGAGTTCAATTTCAATTCAATTTTAACTTTTTAAAATCCAATTTATTTAATAAACTTTGATAAATCAAAATTGATTTGAAATTCAACTCAAAATCCAAATGCATACAATGCATTTGAGTGCACACGAGAATTACTTATAGTCCAGATTATAGTTTATACTCCCTCTGTCTCAATGTTATTTACCCATTTCATTATTTATCCCCTTCAAACACTTCTAAATTACACCTCATTCTACTAATAATTACGTAGAAAAACATCTTCATTCTGTTTCATGCACTTAAATTGAACAACACGGAATCATAGAATAATCATTTTATTCATTTAAATATTACAAATTAAGTCTCACGTTAAAGTCAATAAAAGTCAAATGGTTAAACAAAATTGTAACGGAGGCATTACATTGTAGCTTTGCACTAAAATAAAATAAAAAGGCAAGAATCTTAAATAGGATCTGAGAATCGATGAAAGAGAATTACCCAATGAAAAAAAAAATCGTAAAGCACTAACTTCGTAATCTGCCCATTAATTCATCCACGACTTTTCTTTTAGACCAAATGAGAATAAGCTGGAAAATTGGATAATATGTATCTTAATTACTTTATGCACCACCATAGGATTTTATTTTGGAGCAGGCAAATTTTATTTCACATAACCAATTGAGTACAAGCAGTATGCATATAGAGTAAATGTTTGATAATATACTCCTAATCCTTTATGTATTTCAAATAACAGAGACTACAACTAGACAAATACACTAAACAGACACTTCCATGGGTGTGAAAACCATTCCAAAGCAGAGTAATTTTGCACGTTTAGTGATAACGCTTTAACTTCCGCTACACTTTTATTCATGTTGGGAACGATACCGCTGAAAATGAGATCATTCCTCAATCTCCAATAATCCATACTACAACCATCCACAAGGCCGAAGCAATATGAGAATTTTTACCTCGACCAAGTATGTCGCAGTGTTGTAGGAAATGGATGTGAGAAGAGAAATGAGGGACCATTGTGATGTTCAACCAATTGTAGGCTGTAGCATTATACCTTCTTAAACATCATTCTGGTAATTTGTGACATCCCATTCGGCTGAAAAAATTGAATCAATCGCTTGTAAGCATTATATGAGTGCAGAGTCATCCTCATGTTGCTGCAATTTATACCTGCTAATGCACAAAAGGAGTTCATTTAGTAAAGAAAGTTCTCTTGATCTTGAATCTCTCCTCCATTTAAAATCCCACACCCCCATCTCCTCTGCAAACTGCTCCCTGTGTTCGCTCAGGTTATAAAGCCTACCAAAACTGGTTTTAAGCAATTCCTCACCAGCCCATAAGTCCGACCCATTCCCGACTACTCTAATAAACTCCCTATTCAGAGCCATCTGATACACTCTAGAAAGAAGTGGGCAGCCAACTGGAAAATTCCCACCATGTTAGTTTAGGATTTCACAGTATTTTAAAAACTTTTTTCTTTGTAAAAAAAGTCCGTCGGTATCCATCAAATCAGAATTTTATGTCACTTAAAAATAATCAATTGATATTCAATTTGGATTTTCAAGATTTTTTAAAGACCCCATTCAAATCAATTGATATTCATTCGAGGTTTTTTATTATTTAAAAAAACTCATTGATGTTTAAAAATATAAGGATTTTAAAGGATGGTGTTAAATGAATTTATGAATACCAACAATTCCATCCAAAACCATAAAATTTTAGAGGACTTTTGAAGTGAAATAGTAGGAGTGCCGAAATAAATCGAAAATTTGAGATATACCTAAGAATTAAAAACTCAATTTTCCAACACTTTATTCTGTGTTCATAGAAGTTTCTAATCTCATCTGCTTGATTTGTTGTTTTTTACATACACCTAGGGGAGGAGAAAAATACCGAAATACCGCGCATATCATATCGAAAAAATATCAAAAATATCGGAAATTTTGGTATACCAAAAATTTCTATACGGTATGATACTGTACCGAATTTTTTTTGTACGGTAACAATATGAATATTTCGAATTTTCGGTATTTCGGTATATACTGAAATATTATCGGTATATATACCGAATATTGTTAAAATAAAATATCAATTTAATTTTTTTTCCGGTATGGAACGGTATACCTTTACATTTTTTAATTTCGGTATGCCAAAATATTGGTATATGTCGGTATTTCGATATGGAACATTAATACCGATTATTCAGTACGGTATAAGTTTTTAGGCATACCAAAATTTTGGTACACCGAAACTTTCGATAAGGGAACGATACGACATTTTATCATATCGAACATTCGGTATATGATATGCAATTTTTGGTACGATATACTGTACCGACCCAACCCTACATGTAACCATGACCAGAAATTTTTTCACTTATATTCTGTATTATTGTTCCTCTGTTTCTTTTCATTTTAAACAAATTGACATCCAAATCCAACTCAAATCTACCAAAATCATAACCAATAATCGGTTTATTTTACTCAATTAAGAAAAATGAGTATAGATTTGTGCAATGAATAATTTGTGAATTAGTAATAAAATTTTACACATAATTTATCCCCCAAATTTTTTTTGAGAATAAAAAGTTTAATATAACATCAATTACATATTAAGAACATATATATACATGTATATATCATAAAAAAATATATCGTGGACTTTAACATTTCAAATTTATGAAACTTTTGATTCTCAAAATAATTCGAATGTATAAAAAAAATCTTGAATTCTTTGTATGTCACAAATCCATGAAATACTATAAAGTCCTACAGAATCCATTAAAATCATAATTTATAAAGTCTTATGGAATTCTACAAAATCTTAAAAGTCATAAAAATTCTACAAGCCTTTTAAAATGTGCATGACTTTTTTCAGCTAAAAAAATTCTTTAAACCCCTAATCCAAAATTACCTACAATTTTTGCTATAAAATTTTCTAATTTTGTAGATATTTTTTTTCCTAAAACTAGGTAAATTTATACATATAGGCCCAAAAGAATTCAAATTTATAAAAATAGGAATGTTTGAGAAGTTGTTTAAAAAATAAGGTTAATCGCTCCCACCAAAAACGATCAAACCCTCCTTACTTGCAGCTCACCACCTTCACCACCCCCTTGATCGCTCCTCATATAAGCGATCAAGAGGAATCAAAGTTTTTATTTTTTTTTTGTTTTTTTTTTTTGTTTTTTTTTATATTTTTTAATATCAATTTTTTTAAAATAAAAAATTAGTACTCCTTTCATCACTCGATTGTTTTTACACTACCTTTTTTTTCATGTTTTAGTAAATAAATTATTTATTAATATTTAAAATAATAAAATGATTTTTGAGTGAGTTTACAATGCATCAAGTGTACAAGAGAGTTACTCCATTAATTATTATTACTCTTTCCATTCCAAAATAAATGTCATTTTAGAATTTTGCATACTTAACAAATACTCCCTCCGTCCTACAACAACTTTCACAATTACTATTTTCTCGTGTTTTAGTGAGCGAATTTTTTATTACTATTTAAAATGATAAAGTAATTTTTAAGTCACGTTATAATAGTAAAGATATAGATCTATCATACTTTACCTTAAAAGTCATTTTATTATTTTAAATATTAATAAATAATTTGCTTGCTAAAATATGAAAAAAAAATAGTGTGAAAATAATCTCGTGATGGAGGGAGTACTAATTTTTTATTTTCAAAATAAAAAATTTGATATTAAAAAAAACAAAAAAAGAAAGCAAAGAAAAAAAAAAGAACTTTGATTCCCCTGAGGAGCGATCAAGGGGAGGGGGTGGAGGAAGGTGAGGCGGTGGGTGGGAACGATCAACTCTATTTTTGAAACAACTTATCAAACATTCCTATTTTAACAAACTTGAATTCTTTTGGGCCTGCCTATATGTATAAATTTACCCTAAAATTACTCAACAACGAATTGTCTACGAAATAAAATTTATATGTAATTTTTTATAGTCAATCTATTCATAGGTAATTTGAAGGCTGAAAATGCCTACGTAATTAGAATTTTTTTAATCAAAGTTGTAGGCAATCATAACTATTTAATTATGAAATTATTTTCGTTGATAATTTTGTACTATAACAAAAAAATATGTAGGCAGATTTTTTTTTTCTTTTTTTACTGTGAAGAATTAGTCTCCCCCTTCTTGAGTTTATTTCTGTGAAAAGTCCGTCCCGTAAGAATATCCACGCCATAGCCGCCGCACTAAAAAGTGCAAAGCTCTTCCAAACTTAACTTTAAGTGATTGAACCCCCTTCCCTCCCAACCCCCACTTTGTATTTCTTTCATCCTTTACCTTTCTTTCCAAATTTCCCCAAAACTAATTTAATTCGTTGTTATATCCGATAGCCACCACATTCCTTCAACTATCCCTCATTCTCACTGAATAAACTCACACGTTCCACAATAATCAAATCACGTATTCTCAAACACAAACCGCAAAGGCATTCCCCTTCTTCCCTCTAAGAAGTTTGCTAAAGTGTAGCAAGAGGGATAAGGGAAAGAACCGAGTCGATTCTCAATTACTTGAGAAAATGCAACCCTAATTTATACGAGAAAATGCATTCAAAGAAGACATAATGTACATTTTTCGGGCACTCATGCAGAATACATAATTCAAGTTTGTGTTTCTCTATATTGACTAGTGCCCAGAAAAAGATGGTATCATTAGCATATTGAGGGTGGGAAATCTTCAACTTATATTTCTCAACTTCGGTTGCCTAAAAGAAACCATTGTACAGCTTTAGACACAAGAGTGTCCAATTCCTCAGGAACTAAAAGATAGAGAAAAGGCGATAGCGGATCACCTTATCTCAGGTCAACTTAAACTTAAATTCATCTGAGGAACTTCCATTAACAAGAACTGTGGTCGTAGCATAAGAGACACATTCTGATGCTCTCCATTTTAAGCTAAAATTGAACAATTAGAGCATCATGTCCAAGAAATTTCAATCCACCAAATCATATGCTTTAACAAAAAACCAATCTTGAAGAAGATTCTCTCTAGCTTCCATTTTTCGCCTCCTATAAAGTCTCGTTAAGAACCACCACTCCATCTAGAATATACTCAAAACCCACAAAAACACTCTGGTTCTCTGATATGAGTCCATCAATCACTCTAATAAGTCTCTTAGCCAGTATTTTTTGCAAGCACCTTATATATACACTCAATTAGGAAAATCGGTCAAAAATCATTCAATAAGAAAGCACCCTCCTTTTTAGGGATTAACATACCGAAAAGGGGGTTAATTCCCCTAACAAACATCTTTAAGAAGTCATCCTTAATTACATCTCAAAATTATTTAATAAATGTGAAATTATAATCATCTTGTCCCGGCCTTTTTTACTCTCACAACTCCAAACTGCTTCTCTAACTTGTGATTCTAAAGAACGGTTGAATAAGCATATTATTTAAGCCTAAATTTCATAATTGAACGATTAAGTGGCTATTTTCATGGAGATCATTGATCATCCTTAATATGTCTTACAGAATGATCTCTAACCCCCGCCGAGACTAAAATAAGATCCTCTACCCAATGATCATTAATTTGGAGACTCAAAATCTCATTAATCTTCTTCTGGCGTTGGGTTGTCAACGAGACGGGGCCAGGGAGGCCAATCTCCATCCCCATCCCTGTCCCTTGCTAAGTCGGGGAATCCCTGTCCACGTCCCCACGAAGCAAACAGAGAATTTTCCCCCCATTCCCATCCCCATCCCGCGGGTTCCCGCACCCACGAGGATTCCCCCTTTAGTATATATATTTTTTTCATGCATCTTTATGTTAATTATTTAATAATACATATAGTCTAAATTACAATAATTTAATTATTAAAAATAAATTAGCATTGGATATACATTTTTTTACGTCACAATGCTTTAATATCATAGAAAAAATTAAAGTGAAATTCAATAACTTGGTGTCAATATTTTTTAGAATTATTTCATATTTTTAATTATGTATTTGTAATGTTTAGATTATTAATAGTTTATATTAATTGATACAACAATATTGTTTATAATAATTTTATTTATATAAAATATTAAATTTATATATGTATATATAAATATTCATGGGGAACGGACCCCTGCAGAGCGGGGAATATGATCTATGTCCCTGCCCCGTCAACTCCAATAGAGAATAATTCATCTTCATCCCCATCCTATGACCACGGGGGATAAAATCGGGGATTCTCCGCTTCATTCGGAGCAAAATCCCACGAGAAACGGGATTCCTCCCTCTCCAATGCCAAGCTTATTTTGGCGTTTAACAATTTTAAGGAAGAAGTTAGAGTTGACATCTCCCTTCCTTGACCATTTGACTCGAGCTTCATGTGCTGGAAGGTTATTTCTTTGATGGCCAAGGTTAAATACAATCCCATGATTTACGAATACAACTCCACCAAAAGAAGTATTCGGAAATTTTTTCCGAAAAATGTAACAATTTTTTTTCGGAAAAAATTTCCGAAATTTCATACTTTCAGTGTTTTTTTTTACATTTTTGGAAAAAAATTCCGAAAATTGTCGATTTTTTTTTCGAACACTTTTTGGTGGGGTTGTATTCATAAAAGATAGGACTATATATAACCTTGGCCTTCTTTGATTTAACTTCAAGGATTGATCATTAGTCCATAACCTCTTTACTAGCATGGACGAGTGTTATGTGGGTTCTTTAAAAAAAAAAAAAACAGTAATCTCATTAAACTATACATTTAATAATTAAAAAAATGATATGTGCATAAATGCATAAACACGACTTAGTGATTGTTCATTGGTAGACTTGCTTAATGGTCCTTAATAAGTGGCACCTTTAGCATTACGAATATAATCTAACTGAAACATTTTAAGATTATGATTAATATCTTTAAGAAATATATAAAAGTGATATCATTTAACTTTACAATTAATACATTTATGTAAAAAAAAAAAATAGTATGTCCCATATTAAGTTAATGACTTTGAGCGAACTACACTAGCTTTTACTAGTAGCTTCCCCGCAAGAGTACGGGTTCACAGTAGTATGGGCAAGTATAGGGACCAAGTATTATCGAACCCAAGGGAAAGTGTGTATGCGAACAGATCCCTGAAGATCTACGCGTCGTAGTTAATATGAGTGTAATGTTTTTGGGTTTTTGAAAGATTAATTAAAAGACTGAATTAAACTAAGTAAACTAAAATACTAAAGAAATCAAATTAACTAAGGGTTGTGTTCTAATGAGAGATGGTGATGCTTAGGATTGGAATCCCTACGTATACTAACGGAGCAGGTACATAATCAGAATAACTGTGACACACAAGAAATAACCTAAGTCTAAGAATGCAAGGTGAATGCTCAAGATTCTAAACCCTAATACTTTACCCTAACACTCGACTTCACTAATCTACTAACAAGTTAATAGATTGTGCTTAATTAATGAGACCCTAATTTAACTAAGGTGATGCGGTCGTCCTCCTTCGCTAAACTGGTAGATGAATTAACCCTTCCTAAACCCTCTCGTTAAGTCTAATCGTTGTTAAAGAGTGATACGGTCGTCCTCTCTCTAACACTTTTTGAACGAAATTCAAAGGCAAAGTGAAGATTGATTTTAAGAATTCATTAATCAAGAGAATTAAAACCTAACGTCACAAGTTACCCTAATTACATACCCACATCCTACTTCTACGAGTTCATCCTACCCCAAGCATGCAAGGGTTCTAGCCTAACATGGTGGTTTGAATAATAAAAGCAATCACAAGAACAATAATCATATGCATAATTAAATTAACGAAAGAAATCAAGAACATAAACGAAAGAACAAATTAAAGTCTCTAAAGAAATCTATATAAATCTGAAAAAACTAGGTTTAATCGTCTCCAAGAGTAAAGAAAGAAAGAATTAATCTAATACGTTCAAAAGAAATACTAAAACGAAGAATTCGTAAATTAAAACCTCGATTACAACGTATAAAACTCTTCCAATCTCCCTCCCAAGCTTTCTCCTCGCTCAAAATATGTAAAAATATGTGTTGGTATGTTGTGATATGTGAAAATATGCTTAGAAGGGGTATATATAGGCTTTGGGACGAATTTGGGCGATTTTGGGCCAAAAACACGCAAAAACGCTCGAGCGGCCATTCGAGCTTGGTGGTCGAGCGGGTCAAGAGGTCGAGCGAGGCACTCGACCGCTGGTTGTACACATGTTCGTAAAACCTTCATAACTTCTCAACCGGGAGTCCGTTTTGGCCGATTCAAAGTCCTACGAACTCCTCTTTTCGCCCTCTATCCATCTATGAAAACCAAAGAGACAAATTAATAAGTTTATAAAAATGATACTCATTTGACTCCAAACACTCGTCGAAAATACTCAAAACATGGGCAAATCCGGCACCAAAACATAACAATTTCACGCCTAATCAACCCCCCCCCCCCCCAAACTTACCATATTGTTTTTCCTCAAGCAATGAAATAATAAGTCAAGTGAAATTGTTAGGAATGAGTCAAAGAATCAACTCATGCAAGCAAATGAACTCGAGCTTTAAAGATCAATCACATGTATACTCACTCACCTTCCTTTATCATACTCATGCAACAACAACAAGAACCACCAAGATCAAACATGGATGTGCACTCAACGATGTGTTTCACTCCCTCACAAGTGTATATCAATGATTAAGGGACTCACTCAAACAATCAATCACTCATATCGGCATCCATAGGCTTGTAAGCACTCTCAACTCCGACCATACTCTAGAAATCAATGCCGAATCAAAAATGACTTTTCTCAAGGTTGTAATGTAGGCTCTTTGGACAGGTGGGATAACAATATGGGTAAGTGACTTAAGTGAATGGAGAATAGAAAGTCAAACTTTGGCACTTCGAGATTAGGAACAGACTACTTCAAACATATTCAATCAACACTCTTTCAATTCCACTTTTCTCAACACTTCAATTTTTTTTTCTAACTCTTTTCACTTTTTTTTTCAATCACTTCACTTTTTTTTCTTTTTCGCACAAACACATGAGCTCAATTTTTCTTTTGCTCATTTTCAATTTTTTCTTTCCCACAACTCATATCTCATTCACACCCTTATTTTATCACCACTCAACCATCATAATTCCTTTTCTCAAATCAACTCAATCCTTTCAACCTTCACACTTTTCCTATTCTCCACTCAAATTGGAACAAAAAGGCTTAGGAACTTAAAATAGTATTTAAATGTGCTAGCAAATAAAATAAGCTTTAGGCTCAAAGGGGCTAGCAAGGGATACATGTCATTGGTAAGGAAAATTTAGGCTAAGTGACTCAATAAAAACAAAGATGGCCTAAGATCACATTCGGCATATCAAACTAGACACAATCAAGAAGCAAGAGCACACACAAGTTCTAGCATCCTCTAAGGTGACGATCCACTCACAAACGAAGAGATTAATTAATGCATCAAAATCTCATAAGGCTCAAAAGCTCACGGCTTTCACATCCATGCTAGTCCTAGTGCATTCTCACTCTCATCACACAAGTACTCAAAAGAAAAATTCACAAGCATACAAGTTCTTTCTCAAATCAGCTCAAACTCAAACACTCACACAAAAGAATTTCTAACTCACCCTTACAACTCACTCTACTCATCAAATCATACTCAAAGATAGCAATCAACAAGCATAAGATGATTGATAGGCATGAAATATGCAATAGCGAGTCAAATCAAAATCACCCCAAGGAGTATCTCAACAAACCAATAATCAATCAAACTCAACTCAAAGATAAGGGCGTGCATGCATGTGCAATGTAACAAGAAACATAAAAAAAAACTCCACCCCCCAAACTTCGACCTTGCTAGAGGTCTAAGTTTGGGGTTGTGGGTTACCTCAACCAAACTTTTCAGTTTCTCTCAATAGCTTTGCACACTCCCTTGTCTCAAGTTGGTTCCTTCAATCTCCACTCCTTTGGCACTCCTTCGAGACAAGCCTACAAGCAACTTACTCAAATACGAGGTTAAACATACGACTCTACAACATCCTAATAACATAAAAGGAAAAAAACTAAAAACACTCAAAAGCAAATAAAAATGGGTTGCCTCCCATTCAACGCTATTTTTAAGGTCCTCATGCCGGACCAAGCTCAAAGGAGCTTATGGGACATCATACTCAAAGTTACCTCCCTTACTCTCATAAGAGTGGTGGTTGCATTCTTTTCCTTGATGCCCCTCCATCATGAGCTCTTTTGCTTTCTTCTCATCCCCAAGTGTTATGGGTCTCAACTCCTTCTCACCTTTATCTGGAGGAGTCTTACCAAACAGTTTCTTGAGTTTGGACTTCTTCTTCTTAACTCCTTCTTTTCCCTCTAGCTGGACCACGTCCACTTTCTTCACCTCTTCATCCTTCAACTTTTTCACTTTATCCCTATCAACATAATCAAGAACATAATGCTCATGGGTTAAATTATCAAGTGAAGGATTATAAAATTCATGAATATGAGAAGGATTAGGAATAGGAGGTGTGTCTTCAACACGAGGATCAATTGCATCCATGCAATACAAACTCTCATCCTCCTTCGGGTGCTTCATGGCTTCATATAGGGAAATTTTCACTTCTTGATCATCAACCTTCAATGTAATCTTCCCATTTGCCACGTCTAGCACCATCCCCGCAGTAGCTAAGAACGGTCTTCCCAAGATTAGGGGCACGTGCTCATCTTCCTCCATCTCTAGGAGCACAAAATTGGCTGGAAAAATGTGATCTCCAACTCTCACAAGGACGTCTTCAACAACACCTTGAGGTCTCGTGATAGACCGGTCGGCAAGTTGAAGCGTCATCATTGTGGGTTGAAGTTCACCACCTTCCAACTTCTTGAAAAGCGACAAAGGCATCAAATTAATGCTCGCCCCGAGGTCGCACAACGCTCCCTTCTTGATTTCGTTCCCAATGTCACATAGGATCGTGAAACTCCCGGGATCCTTCAGCTTAGGTGGAAGAGCCTTGTGCACAAATGCACTCACCTCGTGGTTCAGCTGCACCAACTTCGGCTCATCCACTCGCTGTCTTTTCGCTATCAAGTCCTTCAAAAACTTTGCATAATGCGGCATCTGTTCCAAAGCATCATAAAAAAGGAATATTAATATGCAATTGTTTAAAAACATCAAGGAACTTAGTGATTAGGCGTGAAATTATCATGATTCGTAGCTTGAAATACCCCAATCTTGGTCGAGTTTATAGAGTATTTAGAGTCAATTGAGCATTATTTCTACACATTGATGAATTTGTCTCTTTGATGCTCATAGGTGAATGGAGGACGAAAAACGGAGTTCGTAGGACTTTGAATCGACTCAAACGGATGCCCGGATGAGAAGATATTGAAGAAATACGATTGATATTAGTGCGGACGAGGAAAAGTATCACTTGGGAGGAGTTAGAAGTCACTCGAGTGACTAGGTCGAGCGCACGCGCTCGAGCGCATTGCTCGAGCGCTTAAACTTACAGAACTATTCTTGCGCTCGAGCAGCTCGAGCGCCACCGCTCGAGCAGCTCGAGCGCCACCGCTCGAGCAGCTCGAGCGCCACCGCTCGAGCGAATTGCTCGAGCGCCCAAAACATGCAGAGAGATTTCAGCGCTCGAGCGATTGTGTCATTCGAGCTACACTGCTCGAGCGGGACCGCTAGAGCGTTTTGCTCGAGCGCCCATGGATTTTTGCCTCCGGATGCGTATTTTCGGCCCATTAACTCCCGTTTCGACCCGTGCCTATATATACCTCTTCCAAACACGTTTTGAAGATCCCCGAACTTTAGAAATAATTTTAGACTTAGTTTTTGGAGAGGAAGGAAACGAGCAAGCTTTACTTACGTTTTGTTGAGGTTTTTCATACGAATTCTAGTTTCTTTTCAATTCTTAGTTTCTTTTCATTAGCCTGATTACTTTAAACGCTTTGAACGTCGTTTTGATTAATTAAATTTCAGTTCTTCGTATTTATTTTCTTTTAAAACCCCTAGTTCATGTTTCTTATTTTCTTCGTTCAATTCATTATGTTTATGTGTGTTGTTTCTTCTATTGCTTTTATTTTTGTTAAAACCATGTCCGGCTAAAATCCTTGCATGCTTAGGGTAGGATGAACTCGTAGAAGTAGGATGTGGGTACGTAATTAGGGTAATTTGTGACGTTAGTTTTAATTCTCTTGATTAATGAATTCTTATAATTAATCTGAACTTTACCTTTGAATTTAGTACGAAAGTGTTAGAGAGAGGACGACCGCATCACTCAATAACAATTAGTAGTCTTAACGAGAAGGTTTAGGAAAGGTTAATTCATCTACCGGTTTAGCGAAGGAGGACGACCGCATCACCTTAGTTAAATTAGGGTCTCATTAATTGAGCACAATCCATTAACTTGTTAGTGGATTAGTGAAGTCGAGTGTTAGGGTAAAGTATTAGGGTTTAGAATCTTGAGCTTTCACCTTGCATTCTTTTACTTAGGTTAATTCTTGTGTGTCACAGTTATTCTGATTATGTACCTGCTCCGTTAGTATACGTAGGGATTCCTATCCTAAGCATCACATCTCTCATTAGAACACAACCCTTAGTTAATTTTATTTCTTTAGTATTTCAGTTTACTTAGTTTATTTTCGTCTTTTAATTAATCTTTCCAAAAAACCCAAAAACACACACTCATATTAACTACGACGCGTAGATCTTCAGGGATCTATTCGCATATACACCATCCCTTGGGTTCGATAATACTTGGTCCCTATACTTGCCCATACTACAGTGAACCCGTACTCTTGCGGGGTAGCTACTAGTAGAAAGCTAGTGTAGTTCGCTTCAAGTCACTTAGCGAATTTCTCATCAAGCGTTTTCTTCATAAAGCGTTGTGGATACGGGACGGGTATCACAGATTTGGGTACCCCCCATTCATCTCGCTCGGTCACTTTCACTTTCTCCCTTGCTTCCTTTGCCTTCTTCCACTTTGGAACCCTCTCTATCTCCTCAAAGTCTTTCCCCTTCTGGGACTCATTGTTCTCTTTACTCTTATCATCAATTTTCATCTTAACTCCTTCCTTCTCAACCTCAACTCCATCACCTTGAGACTCTATCCCTTCTGTCTCAACTTCTTCTTTGAGCGTCTCAGAATCAGCAGGCATCTCAGGACCATTATATTTGGTCCCACTTCTAAGCTGGATAGCCTTACAATGCTCTTTGGGATTACCCTCAGGCATTGAAGGGTATTTTCCAGGCTCTCTATTCAATAACTTTGCAATCTGGCTCATCTGGAACTCTATCGAAGTGAACCGCCTATTGTTCTCTTGTTGAGTTCTAGTCCACTCAACGTTCATCTTTTGGAGCTCTTGATCACGATGATCACCCTTTTTATGCAACTCCTTCACATCGTACTCCAAGGATGACAACCTCTTACTTCATTCCTCCACCTTCTGAAGGATAGCTCTCAACATCTCCTCGGTTGATGCACCGCCTTCTCCACCAGGAGGTTTAGACCCCGGATCAACACCTGCAGGAACAGTAATACCAGCTTTTGGGTTAGCATAAGAAAAGTTCTCATTTTTCCTCCATGTGTTTTGAGGAGGCTGCTGGCCTCCTTGAACTCCTTGTGTGTTCCTCCATTGATTTTGAGGTGGCTGTGGCCCTGAAGGTACAAATGGCTGACCATAAGAAGGTCTTCCAAACTGATTTCCACCTTGGTAGCCATTCTGATTGTAATACAGGCCTCCCATGTAATTAGCTACCTCTTGCTGTCCACTTGGCTGGTCTACTCTCTCATTCTCTACTGCATGCTCTCCAACCAAATTCTTCCCCAACTCGAGGTTGTTGATCTTCTCCATCATGGCCATCAATAGCCTTCTCGTTCCTTCACCTTCTTCAACCTGATGCACTCTTTGGAAGTCTGCATCTCCATTCCAAGCCCCGGCATTCGTGACAATGTTGTCCACGATCTCTCTACACCTCTCTATGCCTTGATTGAGGAATGCTCCGCCCGCACAGACGTCTAAATGGTCTTGCCCCACCTTGTTGGCACCGCTGTAGAAGAATGCCATAATATCTCCCTCATTGTACCCGTGTTGCGGGCACTCTATCAGCATGTTTGAGTATCTCTCCCACGCTTGGCGTAAATCCTCTCCAGACTTCTGGCGAAAGGACGAGATCTCAATTCTAGCCTTGATCGTCCTAGATGGAGGGTAGAATCGCTCGAGGAACAGATGCTTGAGCTCGGCCCAAGTGGTAATACCTCCCCGCGGGAGCGTATTATCGTACCACTACTTGGCTATTCCCGTCAATGAGAATGGGAACAGCCTAAGCCTCTTGGCATCTTCAGACATGCCATTATAATTGAATGTTGAGGCTATCATGAGAAAACTCCTCAGGTGAGTGTGAGGATTCTCCTTCCCGATCACCCCCTTGAACTGATTCTCGGTAATCAGCTTTAGAATTCTCGGGGAAATAGAGAAATTATTTGCCTCAACAGGAGGCAATGCCACTCCATCATAGTACCGCTGTGGCTGCGCTGCGAACCTACCCCGAATTGCCATATTGTGATCTACGTTCTGAGGAACGTGTTGAGGATTAGCAGCAGGTACTGTTACTTGTTGGGGTGGTGGTGGGTAAACAGGTGGTTGATTATAGACTGGAGGTGGAGGATACGGGTATGGTGGGTAAGGATAAGGTGGGTAAGGGTAATGTTGGTATACTGGGTTGTTGAAAGGGTTATTTGGGTTTTGTGGGTAAGCAGGGTTGTTCAGAGGATTATGGACAAAATTCTGAGCTGGATTGATAACGTTTTGTGCACCCGGGTTTTGGCTCTGACTATCCCCTAACGGATCTTGGTTCTTACTAGTGTTGCCCTCAGTGCCGTCAACCCGGTTCAACCCCTGGTTAAACTCATTTTCGGCATCTTCCAACTCATTAGTGATGTCCATTGGTTCTTTCCCTAAGTCGGCAGCGTTCATCCTTCTCAAGAAAGCTCGGTTCCTTCTAGCTATTGTCTCAGGATCTGCAGGTAACCTCTCTTCGCTCGTATTGCCTTGTGAGCGTGTTTTCATAAACCTGACACACTAGCAGAAGGATCAAAACGCAACTGCCGATTGAATAAAAATAAAAATAAACAGAAAATAAAGCACTCACTACTAACTACTAAGCTATCTACAAGTCCTATTAAAAAAGCATACAACGTCATCCCCGGCAACGGCGCCATTGACTTGAAGCGAACTACACTAGCTTTCTACTAGTAGTTACCCCGCAAGAGAACGGGTTCACAGTAGTATGGGCAAGTATAGGGACCAAGTATTATCGAACCCAAGGGAAAGTGTGTATGCGAACAGATCCCTGAAGATCTACGCGTCGTAGTTAATATGAGTGTAATGTTTTTGGGTTTTTGAAAGATTAATTAAAAGACTGAATTAAACTAAGTAAACTAAAATACTAAAGAAATCAAATTAACTAAGGGTTATGTTCTAATGAGAGATGGTGATGCTTAGGATTGGAATCCCTACGTATACTAACGGAGCAGGTACATAATCAGAATAACTGTGACACACAAGAAATAACCTAAGTCTAAGAATGCAAGGTGAAAGCTCAAGATTCTAAACCCTAATACTTTACCCTAACACTCGACTTCACTAATCTACTAACAAGTTAATAGATTGTGCTTAATTAATGAGACCCTAATTTAACTAAGGTGATGCGGTCGTCCTCCTTCGCTAAACTGGTAGATGAATTAACCCTTCCTAAACCCTCTCGTTAAGTCTACTCGTTGTTAAAGAGTGATACGGTCGTCCTCTCTCTAACACTTTTTGAACGAAATTCAAAGGCAAAGTGAAGATTGATTTTAAGAATTCATTAATCAAGAGAATTAAAACCTAACGTCACAAGTTACCCTAATTACATACCCACATCCTACTTCTACGAGTTCATCCTACCCCAAGCATGCAAGGGTTCTAGCCTAACATGGTGGTTTGAATAATAAAAGCAATCACAAGAACAATAATCATATGCATAATTAAATTAACGAAAGAAATCAAGAACATAAACGAAAGAACAAATTAAAGTCTCTAAAGAAATCTATATAAATCTGAAAAAACTAGGTTTAATCGTCTCCAAGAGTAAAGAAAGAAAGAATTAATCTAATACGTTCAAAAGAAATACTAAAACGAAGAATTCGTAAATTAAAACCTCGATTACAACGTATAAAACTCTTCCAATCTCCCTCCCAAGCTTTCTCCTCGCTCAAAATATGTAAAAATATGTGTTTGTATGTTGTGATATGTGAAAATATGCTTGGAAGAGGTATATATAGGCTTTGGGACGAATTTGGGCGATTTTGGGCCAAAAACACGCAAAAACGCTCGAGCGGGACAGCTCGAGCGCCCCATTCGAGCTTGGTGGTCGAGCGGGTCAAGAAGTCGAGCGAGGCACTCGACCGCTGGCTGTACACATGTTCGTAAAACCTTCATAATTTCTCAACCGGGAGTCCGTTTTGGCCGATTCAAAGTCCTACGAACTCCTCTTTTCGCCCTCTATCCATCTATGAAAACCAAAGAGACAAATTAATAAGTTTATAAAAATGATACTCATTTGACTCCAAACACTCGTCGAAAATACTCAAAACATGGGCAAATCCGGCACCAAAACATAACAATTTCACGCCTAATCAGTTAACATTTTGCTTAATCGGTCGTCTCATGTTAAGTTTATCATTTTATTTTTTTGAAATAATTAAAGAAATTAATAAGATACTCCCTCATGTCTCATGCTTGTTTGCTACATTGTCAAAAAGGTTTGTCTCATACTTATTTGTTACATTCATTTTTGACAAAAAAACAACTATACTTTTTAATGTTATATTTTTTATACACTCCTAACAAAAAAATTTGCTTTATCACTTTAAAAATAACTTTTTTCTTAAAATCCATGCAAAGAGTAAAGTAGAAAATAAGTATGAGAAGGAGGGAGTACTGTATTCTTTACGCATTATCTCTATATTTTTAGACTTTTTCTCTATATCATTTTACTTTAATTACACTTTTCATTAATAATTTTACAATAATATATAATATTCTTTAAAATTTGTGTTTGTCTCCAAATATTAAACTTTTTTTTTTTTTTGAAAGGCTCCAAATATTAAACTTCGAGAACGGGGGAGTATATTATCTGTAGAAGATCTCAGATCCAATTAGTTGAATTATATGCATATGTACCACTTATAAATAGTTTTTTATATGGAATCTTCTTCCTAACTAAAATTTACACACAAGGTACAAGTAAGACAGGTCAGATCCAATCAAAGTAGAAATTAGTTTGTTTTGATGGTTTTCCCAACTAGGCCCACCAGTGTAGTATTATTAGAATTGCAACTAAGATCATCCTCATAAAAATAAAAATAATAAAATAAAAGGATGTGATCAGATGTTTCTATAGAAAAGGGTATAACATAGATGTATTACCTAATACATTAAGACTTGGTCTTTTTTTAATTAACCTTCCTTGTAGGACGTACGTGAAGATGTTCACTTTGGACAGAAACATCAATAAACTTGGTTTACTGAAACTTTATGAATTATGATAAACTTGATATCACCGTTTAGAATATAAAATAATACTCCCTCAATTTTACTAGTGTTTTCACCATGAAATGGACATATTTTTTTATTAAAATGTGTAACGAGTAGAGTTTTCAGGGGTATAAAGAAAAGAAATTAATTTAATTGAGTGTATTGTGGGTCCAAAAGGTAAAAAATAGTGACAATTTCTATAAATATGTGAATATTGTGAGGGTGGAGTTTATGAAAATATTTCTTTCTTTTAGGTGTGCAAAAAATTGTGGGACTGGCGATTTAAAGTAATTGTGCAAATATTTTTGGGATTGAAGGAGTAGCGTTTAGTTTATAAAATGTCACTGTTTAATAATATTTCAGAAAAAATAATTTCCTCCTCCGTCCACCAAATCTATTTTCACTCCCTTTATTGCGACGTCCACCAAAATCCATTCACATATCTTTATTGGAAGCAAACTTTCTTTTCACTCTTTTCACCCCACTTAACTACTACAAAATTTCATTGACTTTAATTTTACACTCATAAATAATTATTTTATTTATAAATAAATTTCACAATATCACATAATAAACTTATTTTATCAACCTTCTCGGTAAATCATATGCTCAAAAGGATGGGAATAGATTTCGTGGACAAAGGGAGTAATAAAAAATTAGAATGACAATGAGACAGGTTCAAATCAGAAGTCGCATTGAGCCTGCCCCGCCGGGTTTGGACTAATTCAAGTGCGTTTAGGGTGGGTCGTGGTTTTTATAGGACTTGCCCCGAAAATCCGCCTTATTAAATATTGATATTATATATATATATATATATATATATATATACACATATATATATATATATCATTTATATGAAATTAAATTCAAATTAATATATGTATTTAAATTTGTTAATATATATCATTTTTAAGTATGAGATGAATATCAAATATTAATTAAAGCGAATATATGTTTTCAATTTAATATTTTGCTAAAATTAAATATTTTACATTTTAAAAATAATATAAAACCAAACGGGGTGGGTTGGACCCAGTGGGTCCTAGAACAGGTTCGGGTTCATGAAAATTTTGGTGGGGCGGGTCTTGTGATACACTAATAAAAGATGATATTTTGTACGTTAAAAGGTGATACTTTAAAAAAGAGAGTTTATGTGAACTCGATTCACATTATACATACTTCTCTTTTGTAATCATGTTGTTACTCAAAACATGTATCTTAATATGATTTATGTGGCTTTGGATGAGTAACTAACTTAATGGTTTAAGGTTAACTGGACATTAATTGATTGAGGCTTGTATGTAATAAATGAAGAACAATAAGCAATAAATGCACAGAGATTTGTCAATTCTTTATGAAGACTTGGGCTTGAAGTTGGTGGTTCCTTTATTAAATGTTAGTGAACATGCATTTATAGCCCAAGGGTATTCCCTTTGGACAACCTTAAAGCTATCCGGGCAGCCCAACATTTAATGCTTGGGCTGGCTCTAGTTTCGAGTTTGGGCCGAGGCCCTCCGAGGTGGTGGCCTCGGCCCAGTGTGAGGTGGACACGTGGAAAGTGCTCGTCCTTTTCTCTGGCTTTGATGGAATTATTTTCTAAAGTGTGACCTGTCCCTCTGGGTAAGGTAGAGGTTCACTATTCCTTGTCCTTTTTAAGGAATAATTATCTTTGATGGCGTCTGACATTACCCACAGAGGAATGTACGGACCATCTCTTGCCTCGTCATTGACGAGGCCGCGTCCGCACTTCGTAGCTCCGGCTTTGGGGAACATAAACCTTGCTTGTTCAAGTCCTACTCTTGTGCCTCTTCTTCGTGTCGAGGCCGACGTCTTCTGTTAGAGTCCGAAAGCGAGTTCTACCTCAGAATATCCATGACTTCGTTGGGACCTCGTCGTCTTCTTGCCGAGGTTATCCTCATTTTGCTGCGACGCCTCTTGTCTCCTCGCCTCGTCTTGAAGATGGATTAAAGTGCATACAATAATTACCCCTCGGATCCCGTATTATGTGGAGATAATGAGGGATCCAGTAGTCTTGTCGAAGTGATGGATGCTGAGGTCGTGCTTTGTGGGCATGACGAGGTCCATGGTGGATCTGGAATGTTCCTTTGATCTGGCTTCCCCGCGACGCTGGGCGTCTCTTCGTTTCTCAAGGCGTAATCGTTGGTAGCCTGGGGAAGTGGAGAGTGTGAGGCCTACTCGCGCAGACGAAGCGTTACGACTGGGCCTCACTCGTGTAAGTGGGAAGCACCGTTTCGTAGGAGGGGTTGTATTTCCTTAGAAATTGCGTTCGGACCCCCGAGACTTTTTGGGACAATTTGCAAAGTAGGGCCTCCGTCTTCATTATAAAAGGTGGAGTTGAGCAAACAAGTGGATTTTCTTTCCCGCTCTTGTGCAAAAACCCCTATAATTAAAATCCTTTTTTCGGCGACCTTGCTTTCCAGTTTCTGGCGACTTCTCTCAAGGTAATTTGCTTATTCTTTTCACCTTTTCCCTTTCCTTCCTTGTCAAAATGGTTCAACCCCAAAGTAAACGGAATAAATTTGGTGCCGGAAGCTCTTCTGGCGTTCGATCGGCCGGGAGGATTCCTCCGGGCTTGGTCCAAAGTATCTATTCTTTATCCGACGAGGACGGGATGGAGCACATCTTTCCTGGCCGGACTTCAAATTTCGTTGGGAACCAAAGGTGCAGATGTCCGGCGGCGGTGGCGTATATTATTTTCCCCTTTCTGAGCCACGCGACGGCGGTGTGGATGAACCCTCCGCCGTGGATGAAGGTGAGGTGACCGACCCTGTGATGCAAGAGTTGGATGCCACTCTTGCCAATGAAAGGGTGTTGGCCGAGATTGTGGCCCAGAATGCCGAGGCGGCCCGTCTTCGAAGCGAGAGGATGAAGGAGGTCGACGACAGCTATCAATTGTGGGCCGGCTTTGTGGACTCCCTCGCTGAACCAGCACCGAGGTTTCATTATTTCTCGTACCTGGAGGAGAATCCTTATGATCGTCCAGCTTGGCAGAAGTCTCAATTCCACCATCATTCCGTGACGAGATTCACTTACAACTCTTTGAAGAGCACCGTCTCGGAGCAGGAGTTGGTGAACTGGCATCATAAGTTCAAGGTGCTAATCGACGTTCACTTTTATCAGCCCACCGAGCATGAGAGGGCAGACTATCCTCCTCCCAGGATGGTGGCTTTGTCTTACGATATCTGTTGGAGTTATACGTGAAAGTACGCTTTTACTTTGTATAACTCATGTATTAAAAACTTATTTATGAGAATAAATCTTTTATCACATTTGCTTTAGATATGATTAAATGTTGAATATTTATTGCAACCAGTTCATTATAAGTGGTACATGTTACATTGTAGTTAATGTGGTGATACCCGAAGAAGATCACATTAACGGTTTTCTTGTAACTAAACGTACAAATTCACGACCTAGGTGGAATTGAATAATCCGCCGTGAAAGGTCAATGTGTACATCTCAGATTGGCTTGTCTTGACCAAGAAATTGCACTAGCACATTTAGTATGTGTTGAAGAGGACCTACAACGAGGATAAATTCTTCTGTTCTGAAATGTGAAGAATTAGACCTCAGTGGTTATTAATTTCTTAATCTTCGTCACTTAAATAGGACCGTGTGTGCTTAATGGTTACTGCTTTGATTCATGTTGGGTGAGAATCATTGTGACTTCGAACCTTGTGCTTTGGGCAGTAATATTAATCATATGACGGTTGCTAAGATTTAACACGGACAGATATATGAAATTAATAGCAACCCTTGTTGCGCTTTTTTCCTCTACGACCAGTACCCCTGTTTTGTTGGATTTTATTTCAACCAAAAACTTTTCGGCCTTGATTGTTTGGGCCCAATGTGCAGGGTGATGGGAACTAGATATCACCCAATTAAATTTCTAAGTTCGTAGATGGTTGACGTGGTTGTACATTCGAAGGCCCTAAGGGCTGTCTGTTAAAATTTTAATTTTCTACAGGGATGTATTTGTAATTTTAAATTTTTTTAAAATTACAATTTAATTCTTTGGCCTTTCTGCAATTTCTGACTTTCTATCAGACATTGCAGACAACCAATGGATCGCCTACGGCGCCTAGTCACTAAACAAGAAGGTTGAGGAATCTTCATCGTGGATTCAAAATTTACTCAGTTTTGTGGAGCTTCCTCCCTCTATGATCATTATGAGACGTGGCATGATCCATTGCTACTTAGACGAGGAAGTAAGTAGTCCGTCCGTCCACGCTCGACGTGAGATAAGTTTCATCAGATGTTTGGGAACCCTTATGTTTGGGTTTCACTCTGATAAAGTAGTTTAATCCCTTTTTATATTTCAGCATATAGAATCGCTTGTCGCGGAATAGGCTTGGGGATTATTTGCTGTAGAGATTAGGATTTATGTGAAAATATTTGTGTGCCTATTATCACCTTTGCTGCTAATTTAACTTACTCAAACAATGCCCAAAATTTTCATATACAGGTTTGCCAGAAGCAAACATGGACATTGACTAAAATTTGAACTTGAATAGTTGCTCCTATTTATATAACTATTATGTGAATTAAATTTACATTATTAGTTATAGTCCGCATATATTGTCTGGATAGGCGACACCCAGTATTTGTCGGACCGTAAATCATGTTTGGGTAGACGGCACCCAATATTTGTTCTTTTGTGATTGAGCATGTAAATTAAATCTTCTTTCTCCTTTGTTAATAAAAATTCAAATCGTATGTCTTACCATGTCCATTTAAAACGTAGTGAAAATGTTTGGTATTATTAAGAGAGATTTTACTAAGCTTGCTCTCGATGGTAATAATTACGTGATATAGGCCATGAATGTTGAAATTCATCTAGCCTCATCCTAATTAAGCGGAATCATTGTCCATTGTCTCAAATCCACTGATGCCCAGAAGGAAAAAATATTGATTTATCTCAGATACCACCTAAATCAGGACTTGAAATATGAGTACCTTACTGAGATGTACCCTAGTATTTAATGGACATCCCTGAAGGGCCGTTTCCATCAACAAAATAATATAATTCTCCCTCAGGCACAATTCAATTGGCTGAACCCCAATTTTCAAGACTCTAAGTCTGTAACGGAGTACAATTTCACCTTGCATCGTATTGTATATCAGTTAAAATTATGTCAGCAACAAATTATTGAGGCCAAGTTGATACAGAAAATCTTATCAACATTCCATGCCCTTGTACTCCAGCAGTAGTACACCTCTCACTCAGAGCTGATTTCTGCACTTTTAGTGGCAGAAAAACACAACCAACTCCTGATGAGAAATCACAATGCTAGAACGGTTGGCTCACAAATAGTGTCTGAAGCACATGTTGTAGCTCAAGGGAGCCTGAGTAGCGTGGAAAGGAGGAAATCTGCAACCCCAAGCACTTGGTTGAGGTTTATCGAAATATACAAAAGTACAACAAGGGAAAAGCCCCTCAGGGTGAATCTCGCCATGCCAGTCTGCCTGAAGTAAATTTTGAAATAGACAATGATGATCTTTTGAGCTTAGAGCTCAAAGATTTTGGAGACAAAGAGTGATTTATATAATTGGACATTATTAGTATCATGACTTGGGCATTGAGATTCGTCTTGCTTCATTTGGGACAAAGGTAATGAAATCTTGACTCCATCTTTGCCCAGAAGGCAGATGCACTGATTAAATTCTCTGATACCATCTCAATAAGATATCAATTGTTTATGGAAAATCCCTGAAGGATTGTATTCATCAACAAAAATGAATATCTTATTGAAAAGAAATCATCATTTATAAAAATCCCTGAAAGATTATATTCATCGACAAAAATGAATAAAATCGATAGCAAAAAATATCGATAGATGAAAATTATGGCTGATGCTAAATAATTGTTGAGGTGGTCGAGATCGGAGATTCCCCAAGCGAATCTCAGCATACCAGTTTGCCCGAAGCAAAACATGGACATTGTCAGTGATATGACATTAAAGACTATGAGTTGTCAAGATACATAGTGTCATTATGTTGTGATTTTTGTTTGCATGTTATGACTATATGCTTTGTCATAATTAATATTTGCAAAAAATTACAACTCAATTACCGAATGTCTTTAACAACTCCAGCAGAGTTACTGAATCACATACTTGTATAGAAAATCCCCGGTTAAAATTGATGTCCATGAAGGACAAAATATTACATAGTAATGAATCTAAAGCACGCCTAAAGCGTGGAAGACCTCAGTAACAAAATCCAACCTCATGAAGAGTTGTAGATGTGGTCTTAAAATTCAATTTAGATTCATACAAATTAAGCATGAGTGGTTAGTCCATCTTGAATAATAATGTGATGTGTCAGATTTTGTCTAAGTTCATTGGCTATAATACGTCAAACCCTTTCGTAAATAAATTTATTTATATGACATGTACAACGGGTGAACTTAGAGTACAACTGAATCGTAATAAAGTTGAAATTAAATCTCCAATTTTTTTAATGGTTTCATAGAGATATTTGTGAACCGATTATCCTAGTATGGGGACCATTTTGATAGTTAATGGCCATAATTAATGCTTTCACATGGTGGACTTATGTATGCTTGTTATCCACTAGCAATTACACTTTTGCCAAGCCTATTGCACAAATTATTGAGCTTAGTACTCATTTCCCAAATTATCAAATTAAATCCATTCGAATGGATAATGCCAGTGAGCTCGCATTTACAGCATATGTTTATTATATTATATTGGAAAATTAAAGTGAAGCATTAAGTCCCCTTCGTCCACACCATAATGGTCTAGCTAAGTCACTAATATGATGCATCAAATTAATCACTAGACCGTTATTGCAAAAATTTCAACTTAGCTACATGTTAGGGACATGAAATTTACATGTAGTTACTCAAATTTAAATTCGACCCACTGCATATCATTAGTACTCCCTTCTACAACTAGTGCACAGAAAATGACACATCATTTTCCATCTGCGAATATTCTATTTTGCAGTACGCGTACCACTACAACACGTTAACAGCCTTGTTGGTTAACTGCATAATTGATGAAGAGTCTATTCTCGGTATTAGGGGGAGATTAGAATCCAAAAATTAAATGAATGCCGAGAAGTTTCCTTGAAGGAAACGGATCAAGATATTTTCCTTGAAGGAAAAAGACCAAAGAAATTTCCCTAAAGGAAAAAGGTCTTCGATATTTAGACTCATGCACTAGTTAAACTGAACTTGAAGTTCAAAAGATAAGTAATTTGCAATATATAGCGAGTAATCTGCCAGATGAGTTCACTGGCCACGAAGGTGTAACTTAATCGCATATACCTACTGTAAATGCACCACAAAGGGTAGAGGTCTCAATGAAAATGAGTATACATGCCCTCACACACTAGAAGCGTAAAGGACCTATAAAAGAAACATACACACCTAGAATGAAAGCTAGCAAAACTGGTCAGACAAACTTGAAATCTCCATAAGAGATACGTCCAGAAGACGAAGAATCCTATTAACAAAGCACGTGCACAAAATGATCTAATACTAGGATTGCAGAACGACCAGATCAAATACATACAGGAAATGATATGAATCTGGTTAATATGAGATCAATAAATAAATACAGGAGAAACAATATAAATTCATTGTCAACAGCGCATCTGTGTTCACAATTGCTCTTTCTAAAATCTGGATCCAGTACCTAAATTGGGTGCCCGAAGCACTTTGATTTAGGTGCAATAAGGAAGAAGTAAAACTATGACAGAGCTAAACTCGCTAAAAATAGGGTTTGGTTCTATCGTACGTACACTCGAAGACTTATCCCTGTTGGATAATGAGTGTTTACACGAAAACTAAAATGAAAATAAGGTGGTGAGCGAGATTAATAGCTTTAGGGTTTTCACATAAACCCATGGTTCACAGATACTCATGATTGTTTGTAATGAAACATATTCTCCTGGTATGAACAAACAAAGTTCCGCTAATCATTGGCAGCTAAAATAAAATGCAGTTAATGGACCTTGTAAACCGCATATTTTATATGGTTATTATCCCTGATGGATTTAAGATTCTCCAGATGAGGAATGATGAAAACCGCAGTATGTATAGTACAAAACTGTGAAGGTCATTACATGATCTAAAAACAGTCGGATCAAATATGATACGATCGACTTAGTGAAGTCCTCCCGAAGAAGGAATATACAAACAATAAAGTTATCCCTTGCGTATTTATAAAGAAATCGCAAAGTGGTTCTTGCATCATCTCCATCTATGTTGATGACCTAAATATAATCGGAACATGCAAAAAGATTGAAAACATCAGTTCATTCTTAAAAGCTAAATTTAAAATAAAAGTCTTGTTAATAACCAGATATAGTCTCGACCTGCTGATTCGAGCATTTTCCTGAAGGAAAAATAAATTCAAGTATTTCCCTGAAGGAAGATTAATTCTAACATTTCCTTGAAGGAAAAATGAATATGATATCTCCCTGAAGGACGAATGAATTTTATACACCAGTCAACCTACTTGAAAAATTTATTTGAGAGATCATACATGGATAAATTTTATCCACTCAGTACACCTATGACAGTTCAATCCCTTGAAGTGGATAAGGACTCGTTTAGGCCCAAAGAAGATAAAGTGGATATTCTAGGACCTGAAGTTCCTTATCTAAGCGCTATTTGGTGCATACTTTATCTCGCAAACTGCACCAGACCGGATATCGCATTTGAGGTAAATTTGCTTGCGAGATATAGCGCTTCTCCTACAAGGAGACATTGGAATGGTATTAAACACATTTTATGATATCTCAGACTGGTTATATTTTTCTTTGTGGTGATATTGTGATCTCATGGAGATCTATTAAACGATACATTTCCCACTGTCATCTATGAAGACAATGCATTTTGTGTTGCACAAATGAGAAACGGGTACGTTAAGAGGAACTTAACGAAACATATTTCCCCGAAATTCTTCTTCCCATACGAACTCCAGAAGAGTGGCGAAATTAACATACAACATGTGCGATCTAGTGACAATCCAGCAGATCTGTTCACTAAGTCCCTACCTACCTCTACTTTTGAAAAATATTTTTATGGTATTGGGATGCGAAGACTTAGAAAATTGTTGTCTTCAGGGGAAGTAACAACATCGAAACAATCCTGAAGATTGGATCTGGAAGATCAATAGTTGTACTATTTTCCAGTCGAATATTTTATTCGACAACCTAGTCTATGGAGTTTTTGACAAGACATGGACGTCACGTCGTAATGTCCAAGGGACAGTGTTGTAAATGTAGAAGATTTGATATGTCAAATCCAGAAGATTTGATGTGGACATTACTTATGGGCCAAGTAGTCTTATAGACTTTGGGGTTTTGATATTATATATATATATCCCTATAATCTGTATTGTAATACACACATGTACATATACAGAAAATATTGTGGAAAACTTCTGGCTTGGTATGCCCCCAGATGTAGTCATTCATGACGAACTGGGCAAACAAATCGGTGTTCCTGTTTGCGCTTTTATTTTACAACACACTTAATCCACGATTCAATTTAATACTCACCGAAAATCGATTTTGCGAGTAAGAATATATTGCTCTTATCTACTCCGCTAGTAGATTGCAATCGAAACAATTAATTTCCGAAAAGTTAATTTCAACACTCATATTTAATTGATCAAATAAATATATGTCAGATATTCTTTAATACAAGTATTTATTAGTATCAACCACCATTTTCTCCAACCGAATCGTGATTACAACATCACTCTATTCATTTATTGAGTTTGAATTATTATCCCAACATTAAAAAAAATCAGATAGTAAGCAATAAAAACATGTGCGCAATTACTAATGATAATATCTGCAAGCAGTGGCCAGCAGGGGATTTAAGCCCAAAAGACACATAAAATTATTTTATTTCTTTTAAAATTTAAAATTTCTTATTCTCTCTCATTTTGCAGCCAATTGCTTAAATCTTGGTAGGGAAGAGCAAGGTGGTCATCCCAAATTTTTTTTTTTTTTTAATTGTTGGAATGATGTTGAAAAGTTGAATTATTGATGTAACTTTTTAGTTAGAGTTAATTATAAATAAATTTATAGTTTTTATGTATTTTAATAAATTAATCATTATTTTTAGAGTATGTGTAGAGTAAAATTGGTTTATACATAAATTATTGAAGTGTATTAGTTGTTTCACTAAAGAATATTACTTTTTCTAATTGAAAGATATGAGTTGTTTATACCGAAGAATATTAGTTTGTTTTCACTAAGTAATTAATATTCTTCAGTAAAAAAAACTAATACACTTCAGTAAAAACAATTAATATTTTTCAATGAAAACACTAATATTTATCAATGGTGCATTTATGAATCATTTTCACCCGTCTTACTTTTAATTTTAATAATATCACTCGGTTTTTTTATCAGTTGCAATCCGATCAATTTCCGACAATCTACTGTCGACTAGCAACCGAAATTCTAGAAAGTCACAAAAAAAAAAAAATTATATATCTTAATTACGCATTTTTAATATTTAATAATTTATTGGAAAATAATAAATTTGTAAAACTGGAAAGGTGTGTGGAATTGCTAAAATTTAAAACTGATAATTAAATCATAAAAATGCACGAATTTATTTGGAATTTGTCCCTTTTAGCTGGCAACTGGGTTCTTTTTACAAGTTAGTAATAATAAAGAGAGTGGTTACTGCACACTCAACTCTAATCACATTGGTTGAATCTGAGTATAGCTTAATAGGCTCTACCCGTTGATTAATCCTAAAAATTATGGGACTGACATTTTATTTCATGAGCTCAAATTCCCCTAAAAGAGTAATGATTTTTTTTTAGTTTTGGAGGTTATACGTGTATCTTTACTCCTAAAAAAAATGGGAACAAAATTATAAGGATGGTTTAATCAAAGATTAATTCAATCGGATAGATCAAAGTCAGGGTCGTACATGATATTAAAAAAAAAAAAAAACTTAATTTTAAAACATTATGATTTCGACTGAGTCAGTACAAAGAGTAATGAAGCATTTACTCTTAGAAATTACTTTTCTCTTTTAAAAAATGAAATTGAGAACAGAATTATAAGGATGAATTAATCAGGAGTAACAAAATTGGGCAAAGTTTGGTGTAAAGATATTGTTTCACTGTAAGAAAATAAGTATGAGTTGTTTCATTAAATAATATTATATAGTTGATTTTGTAGTAAGATATTAATTTTGAATAATATTAGTTGTTTTATTAATGAATATTGGTAGTTCATGACATTTTTGTTGGAGTGTGGAGGCTGAATGGACTGTACACTTGGGATAGTTTCATGGAGATTGGTTACCTGAGATGCCACGCTGATCATTGTTGTTACTACAAGAGGTTTGACAATGACTTTCTTATTCTCTTGCTATTTGTTGATGATATGTTGATTGTAGGAGCTGATGCAAGTGAAGTGAATAAGTTGAAGGAGCAATTGTCAGAACGGTTTTCTATGAAGGATCTTGGAGAGGCAAAACAGATTTTGGGCATGAGAATTGAGCGTGATAAGGTGACGGAAAATGTGTATCTTTCACAGTCGAATTATATTCAGAAGATTTTGGAAAGATTTAACATGACGGAGTCGAAGCCCGTGAGTGTCCCCTTGGGCAGTCACTTCAAGCTTTCGAGGAAGGAGTCGCCAAAGAGTAAGGAGGAACGTGTCCAAATGATGAAAGTACCATGCTTCAGCAATTGACAGCATTATGTATGTCATGGTGTGTACAAGACCAGATATTGCTCATGCAGTGGGAGTAGTGAGCCGATTCATGGGTGATCCGGGCGAGCAACATTGGGAAGCGGCAAAGTGGGTCCTACGTTACTTGAGAGGTACCACAGACAAGGCCTTGTGTTTTAATGGCAAGAGTATGGAGCTGGTGGGTTATGTGGATGCAGACTTAGCATCAAATGATCTTGATGGAAGAAGAAGTACAACCGAGTATGTTTTTACTTATGGTGGTACTGCATATCTTGGACTTCTAAGTTGCAGAAGATTGTTGCATTGTCCACTACGGAGGCAGAGTATGTAGATGTGACAGAGGCAAGTAAGGAGATGGTGTGGTTGCAGAATTTCTTGGGTGAACTTGGGAAGGAGCATGGGAATAGCACTCTTTTCTGTGATGGTCAAAGTGCTATATTTCTGGCGAAGAATCCGACGTTTCACTCAAGGACAAAGCATATTGAGTTGAAGTATCACTACATTCGTCACCTTTTGGAGAAGAAGGTCTTGCAGCTTATGAAGATCCTAGGGAGTGAGAATCCAGCAGACATGTTTACTAAGGTGGTGACCTTAGAGAAATTGAAGCTATGCAAAGCTTCAATTGGCCTTGGAACTTGAAGATAAGGTTTGGCGATGCCAGGTGGATGAGGGAGGAGAGACAAGAAGATATGGTTACATGGAGAATTCAGTCTCCAAGTGGGAGATTGTTGGAGTGTGGAGGCTGAATGGACTGTACACTTGGGCTCAATACCGGCGATCCAACTCGCTGTTGAGTTGGATGGGGGTTCGGGGGTGGTAGGCCCTGAGCCGAATTTTTTGGCCCACTTTCTTCGGCCCTAAATTTAGGGTTAGGGTTCGTTTGTTATATATACACGTTTTCTCCTTGTATTCGGTATAAAAAAAAAATAGTGAAAAACCCTAGCTTGGCATCGCCCCCAGACGTAGTCGTGAGACGAACTGGGTAAACAAATCTCGTGTTCTATTTAATGATTGCGTGCGTGAGTTTATTCCTAACAATTTTAGAGGTTGATGTAAAAAAGAAAAAAAAGTGTCCAAAAGAAAAAAATACTAAAAAAATAATAATACAAATTCAACGTAACTTAATAAACAAAACTTCTAATAAAAGTTTTACATCTAAAAGCATAATAAAATGTTAATTAGTTTTTCGTCGGTAAACATGTTCGCAAAATTAATTCAGAAAATAAATCATCAGCATCAACGTTGAAGTTTGGACTTTGGACTCTTCTCATTATATGTTTAAGGGCGACTTGACTAATGCAATCTCTCATTCTCTAATGAAGCAACTTCTTAGTATAGACGAGAAAACAAAAGTGTTTTCAAAGACTTCTAATGTTTAAATCTACACTTTAAAGACGAATTAGCAAAATCAACCGTAACAAAAAAACAGAGTAATTGATCCAAAAAGACACCTCAACTTATAATGAAATATCCTCATGACAATTTTGATCAAATTATTTTTTATATGTTCTACGGTTTTGAGGAAAAATATGATTATTTCCCACATAAGTGCAAGCCCTTTAGCACTGACATTACAGATTCAAAAAATCCTCTCTATATCTTTCAAAATAAGAAGCCAATGATTCCAAAGTCTTTATTAGAATTTCAATCAGATTCAAAAAATCCTCTCTATATCTTTCAAAATAAGAAACCAATGATTCCAAAGTCTTTATTAGAATTTCAATTTTCATATCTTCTAATTGTAACTTTTTGCTAATTAATTTTTTTTAAATCAAAATATTTTGCAATATAGTCACAACAAAAATTCATATAGTACTACTATTATAAATATATATACATATACATATATATAAAGAGAGACATTGTTGGATCCAAATATTTATAATACTTTCATTTTTTGAAAATTTGGGGCTACATGACGAAAATTTAACAGAAAATAGAGGTAAGTATTTTGTTTATCAGGTGGACCTACAACTCATTTGCTTTATTAAATAGTAAATAGTTAGCATCGTTTTTCTTGAATAGTCATAATTGTTTTCATCGAACAATTACTGTTTAGTAAAAAACGATCACAACTATTAAGTAAAAAATGCACTTGAATTATATGATGCACTTAGTATATATTCTCCCCAAAGTAAATCATCTCAGCATTACTTAAGTGATGACTGGTGTACCTTGAGTTGGTCACCAAGAAAATTATAACACGGTTGTTAAGAATTGATGAAAAATAAGTAGCCCAATGAATTTTTTAAAATTTCAAATTCCCGTTTCATCTTAACTGCTATCCCCTCGCCGCCTTTTATAAATATCTATCACTTAGTTTCTTTACTTTCAAGTTTCAACGGCACACCATTTTTTTTTTGTTGCCACTGCACAATTTCGTTTATTCTAGAGTATATTGTGTGAAACTGTCTCATTGGTCATGAGATGGTGGGATAGGTAGGTTATAAACTGGGTATGACACATTAAAACCTTCAACATTTTTATGAGAACAATATGATGTAACAAAAATCTGAATAATTAAATTCAGGGTTAAACTTCCAAGACTGAAAATACTTGTAAGGAAAAAAAAAAGGAACCTCAAATAGAATATAAGTGATAAAAAAAATAAGAGGAACAATTCATCAGATTGACTGTCAAGTGAAAAAAAAATAATATCAGCAATTAAATGCTGTAAATGGATTTATAAGGGATTTGATTACCACTTGTACTCATTTCATTGTATACTCTTGGAACTTTCAGAAAGAAAAAATAAAGGAGATGTAATGGATGGTACTTCTAAAAGCACATATTCAAGACAACGAAGAGAAGAAAATATAGGAAATATAATTCCAAAACCTGCTTATCTCCAATTTTTTAACATACAATAAAGTCTGAGTTATTTACATAAAAGTCAGGCATTAATATATGAGCACACCTTCATAAGATTATTGGCTTCATATATTGGATAAAACAAGCTTATTATTTCACTGAATGGCGTCGTCCTCTCCACGATGAAGCAACAACAGAGATTCTGAGTGACAGAGAATAATAATTCATCCGCTTAACAGAAAGTTACCTGCTGCTTCTTGTAATATTAAAACATCAGATTCATTGGTAAACTGGATAGGACAGAATGGAGACGGTTTTTCTTCAGCTTTCTTCGTCGCCGATTGATTCCCCTGCATCAATACCAATCATATGATTTTACATAATCTCGATAGAGAGTTTATCAGAGTCACAAAAGGTCCATGATTCACCATAAATGAAGCAAAGCATGATGATTTCCTTGACCTCAATCTCGTATATTTATAGTTCAGTATTATTTATTTAGCCTAACGCCATGGTCATTAACATAAAAAAGGAACGGCTCACACGTATAAAAATGTGAAAGTTCAATACATTGACTAAGCTTGTACTCACCAATACTGGTTGTGCAGCACAAATGCATCTGTTTGTACTCTTTTGCCCTCATCATTCCGATTCCAATGGTAAATAGCATGCGTTTTATTTTTTATCTCTAATGTAGAATGTCCATAGCTGGCTTCACGGAAAGCAGAATAATCTGGTTGGGGATCTCTAAATCTGCAGACATTTTTGCTGCTTTAGTGAAACGAAAAATGCAACCCGTATGGATACAAACTATAAGCATTGCAAGTTTACCTTAGAGCAAGACCCTCTTGGTTTCCTCCATCCCCAACTGTAATGTAAACAGGAGCTGATTTGTCGGGTACAGGATAGGAAGCACCACTTGATACGTTGTACTTTATGTTGGATATACGGTACTGAAATAAGAAAGAGTTTGTTAAGTACAAGAAACCAACTGAAAGCTCTCTCTCAAAAGACTAAAACTCCAGGCCATTTCAACTGAACTACTATCTCAGAAGAAAGGGTGGCAGCTAATACTAGAGAATTCCTTTTACAAAAGTTCAGCCTATACATAAATAGTTATAAAGGAAAATATTAACATTTGGATAAGAGACGAACCGATCTTTCATATGCATGGACATGACCAGCAAAGATAACATCAACTTTATACTGACAAAACCAGCTCTCGAACACAACTCTCATGCTTTCTCCCTCCATGAAATGAGCCTCATTACTATTGTATATTGGGGCATGCATCAGGACAATAAGCCATGGAGTCTTCTCTCTATCAACCCTTTTTAACTCTTGTTCAAGCCAATGCCACTGAGGTGTATATTTTACTGCAATGATGTGCGGAGAGATGAGAAATTTTTTGCTAGATAAAATATTTTAGAATGAAGGAAACGCAGGTGTAGGATATTAGGTGAAACATATGTAAGCCAACACAAGAGCCTAATTGTGAAATTATCAATAGAAGAAGATACAAATTTTCAGTTATAGCAATAATCAGTTTTGTCTCCCAAGTATTTGGATGATCATCTTCCTTTATTCTGTATTCTAACAATGGAAATACTAAGGATAATGGAGACAGTAATCAATTAGAAGTTAAAACTCGTGAAAAAGCATACTGCGGTAATATATAATGCAGAAGGCCTAAAACTAGTACAGAAACAGATTCTTAATAAACAGGAATGAGGAAAGCAACTGGTTTGTGTGTGTTGGTGCCTGGGGATATGAACGTCTCTCTTAATAACTGCAAATCACTACTACTAAACATCCTACTGCATCATCAGAAATAAAAGGAACGAGACTACATGTAAATGTGGAAATAGTGAATTACCAAATGGAGAATAGCTGGACAAGACAATTATATGAGCAGATGCACGTCTCACGGAATACCACAGAGGACTACTGCTTTGGGAAGCATGATGAGGTGTAGGGTATCTTTGAAGATAATTCCTGAAAGGTGTAACCTCCCCCTGATCATTAGGAATATAAGCAGTTATGAGCAGGAAAAAAAGAATCTTCTATGAAGGGATCTTGTTTATGGTTTGTCCATATACTTGAAACACATGTACGCATATTATATAGATAAGTCAAGTGAGTATAAGGTACAAAATAAGAGAAAATTAGAGAAGAGAGAAATATATATTTTTTTTATTGGCAATACAACATGCAGTAGTAATAAACCAGGGAAACTTTTCCAGTAAAAAAAAAAAAGATACATTAGAATAAATTGCAGCATTAGACCATAGCCATAAAAAAATTGAACCTCTTATAATGGGGAATACATGATCAGTAATCATAAAGAGATGGGCACATGAAAATATCAGAACAGAAAAGAACTTGAATCAAGAAGGTTAAGAATTGGTGAAATAACAAAGCTGATCATTGAAAAGATTAAAATAGATACTGTTCAAAAACATTCTGTTGGTGCTTTACCATATATGGAAAGTACTCTATTTCGTGATTTCCAGCTGACCAGATCCATGGACGATATGCTGCAATACGTTCAACAAAACGACCCCATGAATCCCAGCGGACACCAACATCATGATACTTATATCTGTCAGCATAAGAGAGATCTCCCACAAATAAGATAGCCTCTGCACCAGTCTGCAAGCAATGCTCGACAGTCGATAAAGAATTATATGTTTGACCAAGATCACCTGTGATAGACAATTGATGGTATTCAACAACTGATAATAATAAGAAAAGGAATTGCAAGAGATTCTTTAATAGAACCCGAAATAACTTTAAATAAAATAACCATATCATATTTGATTGTTGTGACGAGTACAAGAATTAAAGTGTAAATATGCATGCTTTGTAGCGTTCATTTAGCCATAATATTTCCTTAAATAGATTCAATTTCAAGTTGTTTGTTCTCTTATATGGTTTCACAGATGGTTTAAAGTTAAATCTTACCTGCAGCCCTCAACAAAAGTAAAGGTCTTAACCACAAAAACACTCATAACAACTATTGACATCAGAGTTTTGGATTATCAGACCAACAAAATTCAATACTAAATAAAAGGAATTGATTCAACAGTTATAGTTATTCTTATCATTCACCAAAAAAAAGTGGTACATTACTTTCATCTATTTCAAAAATTCCAAAACACAGATCACCAAAAGAAGAATAAAAGTGCAGCCGTGGTGTTTGCAGTTCCATTCGTATTACATATGATATATGAAAGAATTTCATCTCATCTAAAAGTTTGAACTTGTAGTAGGGTGTGAAAATTATTTCCCTTACATTCCCCCTCACTCATGGGCCAAACTCAACTTTCCCTCTTTGGGGAGGCCCAATGAGTGGACAATTTAATATGGGTTGAGTTGCTCTCAGAGGGAATCAAACCCAGGATCTTTGTCCGGGCGTGAGCCTTTTGGCTTTGATACCATAAAAGAATTTCGCCTCATCTAAAAGTTCAAACTTGTAGAAGGGTGTGAAATTAATTCATTTAATTATTTCCCTTACAAAATACTTTGCTGTTCACTGCCCATTATTTCTCAAGAAAGCAATCAGCTATATTAAACATGAAGATGGAAGAAACACTAACCGATTATTCCAAATTTGTAAGGAGCGTCAGGATCAATTGGTGGTGGAGTTTGAAACCAAAAGCTTCTAGAAGAATCACCATCACCGATCTCATAGTAATACTTGGTATCATACTGAAAAAGCAAAGACTCACTTGATTAGGGAACAGACTATGAACATGAGCATTAGGCATATATAACATGTCAATCTAGAATATAGATGTCACATTGGTTCTAAAATTGAATTCAGAAGCTTGCTTCTTGGTCAATTTGCAGATTTTTTTTTTTTAAATGAAAAAATTGATACAACTGCAACTCACAAACAGAGTATATAAGTTACCTGAAGACCATCAACTAGGCATTGGTGAATATATCCAGATTTATAGTTGTAGAAGGTATAGTTTTGGACTGACCCTTCTGCAGTAAAATCATATTTTCCTTCTGCTAGGCCATATCGAACTTTGTTGGATCCTGGTTCATCAGGTGTAACCCATGAAACAATCACAGCCTTCCCATCATAGTCACCCTGTGTGATGTGCACCTGAAAAGTAATAAGCGTTGTTAGAATATAATACTAATATTTCAGGAGAGGAAGACATTTAATTAACTGAACCAACTGATAAAGGCATATGACGAATCTTAAAAGCACAACCTAAATACTATTAGAACCCAAAGTCACCTTAAAAGTGTGTGATCATATAACTTTTGACCTTATTCTCTCCTTTTAAGTGAGATAATTCTATATGATGAAGGAACATGAAAGCTTACTTGCTGTGGCGCATTATAACCTTTAGGCACTGCAAAAACTTCATTGTCTAAAGGTATATCAACTGAGGGCCACTCATTACGAACAAAGTCACTAGTCACACCAGCATCCCCATTGCTTATGCAGTTCAACAGAACAGATGACAAAAGCAGTAGTTCAACCAGCATCGAGCCCCTTTGCTTATACCTAAAATTGATTATAGTTATGCATCCAATAAATCCAAAAGCAGAGGCTAGAAAGCACTAATAGACAAACATTAAAACCCAATCAAGCTTCAATAACTCAATAACAAGGTATATATATATATATAATTTCCAATGTCCTCCAATTATATAACCATAACTTAGGTGTAATTTGTAGTATCCCCTCAACAAGCATAAAGACTACATTCTGCAGAACTCACATCATATAATCCTTCATCAAATAAAAAATAATTCGAATCAACAATCTACCGTAACACCTCGTACTCTCACAGTCTCACCCACAGACTCGGAGCTTAACAAAGTCACAAAAAATCAACTGAATTAAAAATCTGTACTCTGCTGTCAGATTCGCTAACAGTAACAGATCCATTCACAACAACGAAGTTAAAAACAACATTCTGATCGCATGCTTCAAAACGCAGACACAATAATTATCGGCGCATTCTATCCTATGTACAGATTCATCGATTTTATGTATCTATACGTAGAGTATATGTATGATACGGCGAAGGGGGACGAACTTGTACCTGATACCGGAAGCAAGGGAAGGATGTTTTTGGTGCTGTGAATCGGAAGGAATGTTTGTATTTATATAATGAGTTGAGCCGTTTGAGGCACGTGAATATGACGATGAAAGATGAGGCGCAGGTTAGTACGCGCGGCGTCAGATTATGGGTTATGAATGCGACTGCAGTTTGAGTTATTAGGTGACGAACTTGACACGTTGGTACCCAATTTGGAGAAGCAAAGATAACCCCACAGCGAGGAAAGGCCTCCCCATTCTTTTTTTTTGAACAGAAGGCCTCCCCATTCTTCTTTAGCTGAAATTCGAAATCATTTTGAGAGATTTTTCTATTGCTTTCTTGTTTTTGATAACAAAAGGAACTTTCGCTAATGAGGTATCCCGAAAGCATAGGATAGATATTTTTCTATTGTTTGTCCACTTGTCTCTTTAGAATCTCTCGTAATTATTTGAAGAAAATTATTTTATGATTTTTATCTCATAATATATATATACAATTTTTTTTTTGGTTTATATACACCCAATTTAACCATGGCAAATTCTTTCATGCAATTGATGTATTGTTGTATAAAATGTGGGTAATGGATTTAAAGATAGGTTAGGCACACCGAAAAACGATGCTATCTTTAAAGATATTAATTCCTCTCACTCAGGTGTAAATGCTTCACAAGAAATGGACCTTCCAGGATACAAAACCTATTTCACGGAAATCAATAGTTACACTCTATCGAATTTTAGAAACAGAAATCGCAAGTGTTTTCAAAAAAATAATAATTTGAAAATATTTAGAAGGAAGAAGGATAGAACACAGGAGAAGAGAGGATATTAATTTCTTCAGTGATTTCAATCTTCTGGAATGCAAAGTATTTATAAGCACTCAAGAGATTTGATCCAAGAGTTGCAACTTTCTGGAAAAAATCATTTTTTGAATTGAACTGATATGTGCAGATTTGCAATTAAAACATTATTTAATTCAAATCCGAATCCAACTGTCGCGGCCATTGATGTCAAAAGGAATTTTGCTCCATTATTTCTCATTTTCGGCTGTTAACTGCCCTTCTTTTCCTTTTAATTTAATATTATTTTTATTCTTTTCCTTCTTTAACAATTAAATAAATATTATATATATATATATATTATATAAAATATTTATTCAAGTTTTGTATTTATCTAAAAAAATATTTAATTATATTATGTAAATATACAACATATACATGGTGCAATTGAATTTTGCACTAGTCTTGTATGCATCAGGTGTATCGTGTAACTCAAGTCCATCTTAAAAAAAATTATTGATTTATTACTGAAATGCCACCATTTGAAATTTTTGTTTGGATTCAAAATGAATTTATGAAAACATTTGTCAAATTCATATATTTGAATTTTATTGTTTTAATAAAAAAAATTAATACAATATATTTCTTTTTTTTTTATCGTTTTATATTGATAACAGGGCGGAGGAGTGACAATATATTGATAACTCCATGATCTCCCAAGTCTTGAAGGCTCGATACTTCCCGCGAAATGAAATTGATGAAGCACAACCTGTTTACTAGCCAACTACCACTAGAGCAGTTTTCTTAAGTCGCGAGTCCTGATCCGAGAAGGTCTTGCTTGGCGAGTGGAAAATGGGGAAAGCATTAACAGTTGCAGAGACAAATGGATTGGAAACAAACTGCCTTATCGACCTATTAAGGAGGCTCGAGACTCACTTTCAAGCTCATCTGTTTCAAATTTCATCGACAAAGATATAAGAGCATGGGATGTCAGGAAAATTCGTCAGTTTTTCAATGAGAAAGATGCACAGGATATCCTTAGTATTCCCCTCAGTGGCAACTTCCCCCCGGATAAGCAAATCTAGAATCAAACAAAAGATGGGAGATTCTCTGTTTGATCGGCATTTATCATCACCTGGTTGTTAAAAAGTTCGCAAAATGTGGAATTAGTCTTCCATCTCTGAGCACGCCGATGAAACTATGTAAGAAAATATGGCACCTGCAAATTCCTCCCTCGGCTCGCCACTTCTTATGGAGAGCATGCCATGATTCATTATGCACCAAAGAGAGCCTTAAATTCCGAAGAATACCAACTGATTTTGCTTGCCCTGTGTGTGGTCTCGAAGGGGAATCGACCCCCCATATTTTTCTTCGATGTACAAAGACTATACACACATGGGGTCAAAGCCCTATAAGTATCATCTCCCAAAATGAACAAGTTAGTTTCCGAAAAATATGTGCACGCCTCATTGAGGATACCTATTGAAGGAGCATCGTTGTTCGCTATTATTGTGTGGAATTTATGGAAGGCTTGGAATGCGTTTATTTTTTAAGATCATTGCATTGAACCGGGGATATTTCCCAACAATCTTTACTACAGTTCCAGGATTTCCATCCCTCCAGAACTTATTTAGATCGGCCTCCGCGTCAAATTTTGAAGTGGCAGCGCCCACCTATGGGACTTTTAAAGCTTAATTCTGATGCTGCAACATTTGGCGACATGCAAGCTGGTTTTGGTTTCGTTGTTAGGAATGAAAAAAGGTGAGAACATGATCTCAGGTGCAAAGAGGTGTCAAGCGTTGGGAAGAAGTACGTTGTTGGATGCTCTTGCTCTCCGTTTTGCTCTGTGACACACAATTGATAGTGGCCTCCTAAGTTTAACCATTGAAATTGATCCAGGAGTGTTGGAAAAGACCCTGGGAAAGGAGATGATTGTTGATCCATATGTGATGCTTATTGTTGAAGATATTTGGAGAATGGCAATTGAAAAATTGGATGTTCGACGTTTAATGCAATCAAGAGAGAAGCAAATTCTCTAGCACATGAACTAGCGCATTTAGGTATGGATGAAAATTTTGAAGAATTTTGGATTGAAGAAATCTCAAGTTGTTGTAATCGAGTTTTTCTAAAGGATGTAAGGCGTGAGTCTATCTTGAATTAATGAAAATTTAAGTTTGCTGTCGGGGGGAGGAGTGAGGGAGAGAGAATGTTGTGTAGTTGAGAGGAAGAGAATTTTAAATGACATGAATTTGCTGAATATTTAAAATTCTCCCAATTTGAACTAGACTCAAATTTAAGTATTTAAAATTCATCAACTTAAAAATATCTTATTCAATCAAGTGGAGTGAATTCAAATTGTGGAGTGAATTCAAATTGTGAAGTTAAAATTCATAAAACCAAGTCCCTTTATACAAACATAAACTATGAAAAAACTTGTAAATTAGTTGGTCTATCTTGTTGTTTTATTTTCAATTGGTTGCATTGTTAGGAATAATAATTTCATACTGATAAGTTTTACCACATTTCGAAGCAAAAATTGTATGTGAAGAATGGGAAACATACTCATTCTAATAAAAATATAGTTTTTTTAACCTATCATAATAAGAATTTTTATATATCAATCACTCTTTTTTGCTTCTAAAATACCTTTGCCCAACCCCCACCACCCTCCACTCCAAATTTCTTAGTACATCCTATTTCATCAAATTATTAACTAATTTTTTATTTTTTTTAATAATTGTTGATGTTAGATCGACATTGTGCAAAATGTCACAACATAATAAGACAACATCAAACTTTATTTTTTCTCCTAACACAAACTCCAATTATTTTATGTTCTCAATATTTTATGCAAGTTGACAACCTAAAAGTTGTACAAGTCAAGTGGTTGAAGAGTTATATAGTGAGAACTTGAGATTCAACATGAGTGATTAATTGCTCAGTGTAGCTTAGAGGGGAACAATTTTAGATCATTGGAAATTGGTCCTTGCTTCCGAGATTTGAAGTCTATAAGTAGAAGATGTATGTAACATAACAAGTTAACGAAAACAAGTATTATTCTATCAAACACTCAGTGTACTTAGTGTAATAGGTTTATTGTATTCTCTTTTCGTTGGTTGAATAGTTAAACATTCTTCTCAACAATCGTACATTCTATCATGTATATTAGTCCTAAAGGAAGGTTGGTTTCATATGTATAGTTAGACCATTTTGGTGTGTTTTCTGCTCTACACTTAACCTTGGTTTTAGATATCTTGTTAAGACCTTAATTTATTATGGATTAATTACACACCACCACCCTTCTATACCCCTAATTGTAAATACGCACTAAAAAAATCTCACATTTCAAAACACCACTTTTATTTTAAACAACCCAAAAAATATGTACCACCCACCCCACTCACTGCAGTAGCCTCTCTCTCTCTCTCTCTCTCTCTCTCTCTCTCTCTCTTTCTCTTCTACATATGACTTTGTTCCCCCATCCTCTCTCATTATCCACTACATCTCTCTTTCTCTCTAAATAAGCACGTCATTGCCTCCATGACCACCATCGCTACACCGGTGCTTCGATGGCCACCACCAATGGACCGTCATCCAGGCTAACACGACAGTATTAATTTTGATGGAGTCGTCGTTGCTGCCACCACTACCACCATTGCGATTCGATGGCCGCCGACACCACCACCACCACAACCAACATGGAAATTCGATGGCAACCACCATCACAGCGTGTCGATGACTGCTACCTACGATTCGGCACCCCATATAATCCAGATCTAAAAAAATTGAGGGTAGATAAAAGAGGCGATCTAAGGGCGGCAGAGAAAATAAACGATTAGAGGGCGATGGAGAAAAGAGGCAACCGAGGGACGCGGTGGAGAAAAGAGGTGATCGGAGGGTGGCACCAGAGAAAAGAAGCGTTACCACAACTCTCAATCTGTTGGCGGACGGTGACGGCGGCCGGATCTGCTTGAATCGACGAGCAACGAAGCCCCGGCGACTTCGTCCGCCATGGCCGCCACTCCAACGAAGCCCCGCGGTGGAGTAAGGAGCTCGGTGAGAAAAAGATGACGGAGGTGCACTGGCTTCATCCTCCATAGTCGGCACCCCAATCGCCATGACTGGAGTCTACTCGTCGCATCTATACTCATGACAGGAAGGCGGCCGACACATATTGTGAGTGCTCTTTCCTCTTCAATCTTCTTCGTTTTGCATCCAAATTCAATTTTGTTTGGTAAAATTAGGGGATTCTAGAAAATATGGAGTGGATCCAGATTCAAATTGATCCACTATTTGGTAGAATTAGGGGATTCTAGCAATACCCATTTATGCAAAAAATTATTTGCATTATGCAAATTTTTGTTTTTACATTATGCCATTTTTTTATTGAGGAATTAAAATGGAATATGGTAATTTGTGGGGGATTTTGGAATTGTGGGACTGTTATTCATATGATTTTTTGTTTGCATAGAGTTATTTAGCATTTTGGATGAAATTAGTTTAGGTATATACTTTTTGAGGGACTGTTATTCATATGGTTTTTTCAAGGATTGTTTAGGTATATAATTTTTGCAAACTTTGATGTTTTGATTTATAATGGTGTATCATGTTTTTGATGTTGTATCAAGCTTGTGTGATGGTGTATCATGATTGCAGAACTGGTTTTGTGTAATAGGCCGATTTATATAGGGAAATATGTATATGAATTGTGCAAATTGATTTTGTGTGAGAGGGGAATATATGGGAATTGATTTTTCTTTATGTGTGTATGATTGGTTTGATTTTATGTGAGCATATTTAGCATATTATGAGTTAGGGATACAGTCATAAGTTACAAATGAAGTTACCATGATTTTGTCTTAGATTTCAATTATTGTCTGTTTGCTCATATTAGTTTTTATTGCAAGTATCTAAATAGGAATAAAGTTGATGCAAAAAATTGTTTACATTTATGCAAAAATATTTTTGAATTATGCAAAAAAAAAAAAAAAATTTGCATTGTGCAAATACTTTTTTGCAACTGGAAAATAGTGGAAGAAGGAAGATTCAGAAGACTTTCATTTTGTTTTTCAATTCTTCAAATTTAAAATGTAATGATGTAGTTTTAGAAATTTTATATGTAAATTTCAAATTGGTAATGAGGTTGTGGTTTTTGAATTTTTTTTTTATTTGTGTAAAAGATTTCTATTTCATATGAAAATTTGAAAATTAATAGCCCAAAATTAGATTTTGAAAAAATTATCAAGACCTATAAAACATCAAAATTGCCTCCACAAAATTAAGAAGCTCGAAAATTAAGAAAACATATATAATTTCTCCACAAAATTAAGAATCCCAAAAATTAAGAACCTACATAATAGGGGGAATGTAAAATTAAAAAAAAAAAAAGATAAAAAAAAATGAAATTAAAAAAAAAAAAAGACAAACCTACAAAGTTTGCTACAAAAGCAAGAGGTGGACCACAATTTAATACAAAGTGCAACAGATTTGTGGGAAGTTGGGGGGTCACATTTTGAGGTCATTTGAAATCATTGTTTGGGGAGGGGGGACCATATTTTGTGGTTATTTGAAAGTTGGGGTAATTCAAGTGGTGCCATGCAATTAAGGTGGTCAAAATGGGGCTTTATGTAAGACACTCATTTATTATTTATATTAGAACTCGTTATAATGGAGATTCGTCATGATACACTCATATACTTTAGTTTATGAAAAGTTTTGAATTTCATTTGCAATCTATTTTTAAGTTTTGCGCTGTAGATATATTGCCCATAGTGTTCCAACATTACTGACAATTTTTTCTAAAAAAAAAAACACTCACACACACTTTCAATAATTACATATTTAATTTTAAATCTTATGTCTTAGCTCACATTATTTACTACTCCCTCCGTCCCAAACTTAACTTTTATGTTACGGTTTGTCACCTTAAACTAAATTGAGTATAATTAAGAAATATGAATTAATCTATGTTGCTCGGACTTGGGTACGGGTGTCCGACACAGGTGCGTATTTAGAAGTCCGACTTTCTAATTTTCTAAATTTAGGATAAGTAGACACAACTAAAAAGGATGATATTAAGATACATTGTAGAGATATGTCTAATTCAATATTTTGTGAGTAATATATCTAGATATACACACACAATTATATCTTACTTTTTATTAAGAGAAATAAACTAATTAAACAAAATTAATATTTTAAGTGGTGGTGGAATACCAGATCCCATATTTTTAGGCCGTCAATAGTGAGAAACTAGAAAATCCACATTTCTCTGGAGTGGAAAACTGAAAATTAATTTCAAATTGAGTAAAATATAACACTAAAAAAACCAAGTAAATCTATTTCGGTCACTAAATTTTCGAGTATGTGGTGAAAATGAAGAATTATGTGCGTATCCCGCACCCGCAAGACATTGGTACTCCTCCATTTTTTTAGAGTCTGAGCAACAGGGAGATTAATATATGTAAAGTAATAAAATGGTATGTAAACATACTAGTGTAGGGAAGATATAATTATAAAAAAATAATGTTATATTGTCATTCATGGAAATATCGATTGAGTAAGGGGAGAGATAGTTTGATATGTAGAAATTCAATTTGGGACAAATGGAGTAATATTTATTAATTAATGAGATTTTATTATTTAAAACTTACTATAATTTAATAATGATTATATCTAGTGAAACTCTAGTATTTAATTATTTAATAATTTATTATGTTATTAGGATGGGGTGGGTAGGTTGGGGTACGAAAGTGGGCAATGTGGGTAAATCTTTTTTTTTTTTTACTTAATTGCAATTTAAATCATGACATTTTCCAAAATTATATTTAAGCTAAACTTTTGTTGGTCCCAAAAATATTATTATTAGCAGAAAGCATTTTATAATTAATTTTAAGAAAAAACCTCTTTTAATGGTGCTAAAACAAATTATGCAGAAATTAAAAAAATAGTAAATAAAAGAGACACAAAAAATTTATAGTGGTTCGGATATAACGATCCTACGTCCACTCTCCCTTTCACCAAAGGGGTCTCACTCACCAACCAACTTACTTACTACTGGAATTGGGAAGTACCAGCTCCTTCGTACAACTTACAACAACTTTTCAATATGGTGAATAGGTTGAGTAATATTCCAATTAGAACTCCTTAAAGAGTAGATATAATACGTATATGAACAAGGTGAATGTATGGTGTGTTTGTGTGTTTCTCTATGTTTTGTGCTCTCTTGCCCGTCTTTCTTGTATTGAACTCATCACCATGCACTCCTATTTATATGTGTCAAATAACTAGCCGTTGGAAGCTAGAAATTCAAACATCTATAAATTAAGGAATATAATCAATCATCTTGATTGATTATATGGTTAATTGATTGACTCCTTCCTTGATTGATTCTTCTTTGATCTTCAATCAATCTTCCTTGATATCAGTTGACTTCCCCTTTTTTACTCTTCTTATCTTTAGATCACAAGATCTTCTTGGTAGAGTAGTCTGGTAGAGCTCATCTGGTAGAGTAGTTTGGTAGAGCTCATCTGGTAGAACTCATCTGGTAAAGCTCATCTGGTAGAGTAGTCTGGTCCTCTACCTTATATGGTCCTCTACCTCATCTGGTCTTCTACCTCATCCGGTCCTCTACCTTTTCTGATCTTATGGTCCTCTACCTCATCTGGTCCTCTGGTCTTCTACCTCATCTGGTCCTCTACTCATCTGATCCCGATCTCATCTTGTCTCGACCTCATCTTGTCCAGAGCTCATCTTGTCCGAACCTCATCTTGTTCGGACCTCATCTTGTCCAAGACTCATCTTGTCCAAGACTCCTCTTGTCTGGGACTCCGCTTGTCCGGGACTCCTCTTGTCTGGAACTTCTCTATTCTAGAACTTCTCTTGTCTGGAACTCCTCTTGTCCAGGACTTCTCTTGTCTTGTCTAATTCCCTTCCCCCTTAACCTAAGACTTATTCTAGTCCTAGACTAGTCTGCAGCTGACTAACAGGTTCAGCTGCTCCTATTACAAGTTCTTGTTTTACCATCTTCAAAATATCTAATCTTTTTTTTTTTTTGATCGGTAAATGTTAGTTGTTAGTAGTTAGATTAGTTCACCAAGTCTCCATACACTCCCAGAAATCTCCAAGCCTACCTTATAACTCCCATAATTCGTTCCCAAAGGGAATCGAACCCGGGTCACTCACTAGAGTGAGGAACCCGGTGGCCAGGTGGGCTAAGCCACCTGGTTTTCAAAATATCTAATCTATATCTGATTAGGCGTGAAATTGTCATGATTCGTCGTTAGAAATACCCTAGTTTTGGTCGGTTTTGTCGAGTATTTAGAGTCAATTGAGTATTATTTCTATACATTGATAAATTTGTCTCTATGATGCTTATAGGTGAATCGAGGACGAAAAATGGAGTTCGTAGGACTTTGAATCGACTCAAACGGATGCCCGGATGAGAAGATATCGAAGAAATACGATTGGTATTAGTATGGAAGAAGAAAAGTATTACTTTGGGAAATTTTGGAGTCACTCGAGTGGCTCAGGTCGAGCACTAGCGCTCGAGCACGTTGCTCGAGTACCAAAAAACATACAGAAGATTTCTTGCGCTCGAGCAGCTCGAGCGCCACCCCCCAAAACATACAGAGGAATTTGAGCGCTCGACCAGCTCGAGCGCCACCGCTCGAGCGATTGCACCATTCGAGCTACACTGCTCGAGCGCCACCGCTCGAGCAGGTGTGCTCGAGCATTTCCAACTTTTGTGCTTTTGGATGCTTTTTCGGTCCACGAGTTCCCGATTCGGCCCGATGCTTATATATACTCGTCCCAAGCTCGTTTTTACGGAGACCTTGACACCACTTGATAGATTATTACTTTTAGAGTTCGTTTTAGAAAGGAAGAGACGAACAAGCTTTACTTTACGTTTAATCGAGGTTTTAGCACAAATTCTTAGTTTATTTTCTTTTCTAAGTTTCTTTTCATTAGTTCGATTATGTTAAACACTTTAAACTTCATTTTTATTAATTAAATTTCAGTTCTTTTCAAGTATTTCTTTAAACCCTAGTTATTGTTTGATCTTTTATTCGTTCAAATCATCATGTTTATGTTCATCACTTATTCTATTGCTTTTATTATTGTCAAAACCATGTCTAGCTAAAACCCTTGCATGCTTAGGGTAGGATGAACTCGTAGAAGTAGGTTGTGGGTACGTAATTAGGGTAATTCGTGACGTTAGAGTTTTAATTCTCTTAATTAATGAATTCTTAAAATCAATCTTAACTTTATTCTTGAATTTTGTTCGAAAAGTGTTAGAGAGAGGACGACCGTATCTCTATTTAACAACGAGTAGACTTAATGAGAGGGTTTAGAAAGGATTAATTAATCTACCGGTTTATCTAAGGAGGACGACCGCATCACCTTAGTTTAAATTAAGGTCTAGTTAATTAAGCACTATCTATTAACTTGTTTGTAGATTAGTGAAGTAGATTGTTAGGACAAAGTATTAGGATTTTAATTCTTGAGCTTTCATCTTACAATCTTTAACTTAGGTTATTTCTTGCGCGTCACGATTATCTAGATTATGTACCTGCTCCGTTAGTATACGTAGGGATTCCTATCTTGGGCATCACCATCACTCATTTGAAAACAAACCTTAGTTAATTCGTTTCTTTTATTCTTAGTGTAATTAGTTTATTTTAGCTTAGATTTAATTCTTTGAAAAAATCCAAAAACATACACTCATATTACCTACGACGCGTAGATCTTCAGGGATCTATTCGCTTACACTTCATCCCTTGGGTTCGATAAACTTGGTCGCAATACTTACTCATACTACAGTGAACCCGTACTCTTGCGGGGAAACTACTAGTGAAAGATGGTATATTCGCTTCAAGTCAATGGCGTCGTTGTCGGGGATGGCGTTGTATGTCTTTTGAATAGGACTTGTAGATAGCTTAGTAGTTAGTAGTGAGTGATTTACTTTTCTGTTTTAATTCGTAGTATTTTCGGCAGTTGCATTGTTATTCTTTTGTTAGTGTTTCAGGTTTATGAAAACACGCTCACAAGGTGCTACGAGCGAAGAGAGATTACCGTTGGATCCTGAGACAATAGCAAGAAGAAACCGAGCCTTTTTAAGAAGGATGAACGCTGCCGGAGGAGGGAAAGAACCAATGGACATTACTAATGAGGTGGATGATGTCGAGAATGAGTTTAATTAGACATTGAACCGAGCTGACGGCACTGAAGGCAATTCCAGTAAGAACCAAGATCCGTCAGGGGACAGCCAGAGCCAAAACCCGGGTACACAGCACGTGAACAATCCAGCTCATAATCTTGTCCAACATCCTCAGAACAACCCTGTTTACCCACATCCTAACTTACTACAAAACAACTTACCTTATCCCTACACATACCCACCTTATCCGTATCCACCATACCCATATCCTCCACTGCCTGTTTACAATCAACAACCAGCTTATCAACCACCACCACCCCAACAAGTACCCGTACCAGCTGCTAATCCTCAACACGTTCCTCAGAATGCAGATCAAAACATGGCTATTAGAGGAAGGTTCGCGGCTCAACCGTAGAGGTACTATGATGGAGTGGCATTACCTACTGTAGAGGTAAATAACTTCTCGATTTCCCCAGGAATTCTTAAGCTTCTTACCGAGAATCAATTCAAGGGGGAGGTTGGGAAGGAGAATCCTCATACTCATCTGAGGAGTTTTCTGATGATTGCATCCACGTTTAATTATAATGGCATATCTGAAGATGCCAAGAGGCTCAGGCTGTTCCCATTCTCTTTGATGGGAATAGCCAAGGAGTGGTACGATAACACGCTCCCACGGGGAGGTGTAACCGCATGGGCCAAGCTCGAGCGTCTGTTCCTCAAGCGATTCCACCCTCCATCGAGAACGATTAAAGCAAGGATAGAGATTTTTTCCTTCCGCCAGAAGCCAGGAGAGGATTTACGTCAAGCTTGGGAGAGATACTTGAATATGTTGATTGAGTGCCCGCAGCACGGGTATAATGAGGGAGATATCATAGCATTCTTCTATAGTGGAGCTAGCAAGGCTGGTCAAGCCCATCTTGATGCATGTGCCAGTGGAGCCTTTCTGAACCAAGGGATTGTGAGATGTAGAAAAATCGTCGACAACATTGTCACGAATGCCGGGGCATGGAATGAAGATCCGGAATTTCAGAGAGCGTGCAAGTTGGAGGAGAATGAGGGTACGAGGAAGCTGTTGATGGCTATGATGGAGAAGATCAACAACCTTCAAATGGGGCAGAATCTGGTTGGAGGGAATGTAGCAGTGAGCGAGAAAGTGGACCCACCCACGAGTAAGCAAGAAGAGGCTAACTATATGGGAAGGCCTAACTATCCACAAGGGGAGTATCCACAAGGTGGAAATCAGTTTGGTAGGCCTTCTTATGGCCAACCATTTGTACCTCCAGGTCCTCAGCCGCCTCAAAATCAATGGAGGGACACACAAGGATATCAAGGAGGACAGCAACCTCCTCAAAACACATGGAGGAAAAATGAGAATTTTTCATATGCTAATCCAAAGGCTGGTATTACAGTGCCTCCAAGTGTTGACCCAGGTTATAAACCTCCGGGTGGAGAAGGCGGTGCCTCAACTGAGGAGATGTTGAGAGCTATCCTTCAGAAGGTGGAGGAAGGTAGCAAGAGATTGTCCTCTTTGGAGTACGATGTGAAGGAGTTGCATAAGAAAGACGATCAGCGTGATCAAGAACTCCAAAAGAGAGACATAGAGTGGAATCGAGCTCAACAAGAGAACAACCGCAGGTTCACTTCTATTGAGTATCAAATTGGTCAAATTTCAAAGTCTCAGACGAGAGAGCCGGGCAAGTATCCTTCAATGCCCGAGGGTAACCCAAAAGAACATTGCAATGCTATTGAGCTGAGAAGTGGGACCGAATATGATGGTCCTGAGATGCCTGCTGATTCTGAGATGCCCAAAGGAGAGGTTGAGATAGAAGGAAAAGAGCCTGAGGCAGATAGAGATGAGATTGAGGAGATGGGAGTTGAGAAAGGGGTTGAGAGTGAAGGCATTCAGAAAAGTAAAGATGTGGAGGAGTCCCATGAGAGCAAAGAGCCTGAAGAGGAAGGCATTGAGAAGAGTGAGAGAGTTCCTAAGTGGAAGAAGACAAAGGAAGCAAGGGAGAAAGTGAAAGAGACCGAGCGTGAAGAATGGGGGAGGGATACCCAAATCGGTGATACCTGCCCCGTATCCACAGCGCTTCATGAAGAAAAAGCTTGATGAGAAATTCGCTAAATTCCTTGATGTTTTTAAGAAATTGCATATTAACATTCCTTTTTATGATGCTTTGGAACAGATGCCGAATTATGCCAAGTTCCTGAAGGATTTGATAGCGAAGAGAAGGCGAGTAGATGAGCCCAAGCTGGTGCAGCTGAACCATGAGGTGGGTGCATTAGTGCACAAGGCGCTTCCCCCAAAGTTGAAGGATCCCGGGAGTTTCACGATCTAATGTGATATCGGGAATGGAGTTAAGAAGAGAGCATTATGCGACCTTGGAGCGAGCATTAATCTGATGTCGTTGTCGCTTTTCAAGAAGTTAGAGGGTGGAGAACTTCAGCCGACAATGATGACACTTCAACTTGCCGACCGGTCTATTACTCGACCTCAAGGTGTGGTTGAAGAGGTCCTCGTGAAAGTTGGAGATCACATTTTTCCAGCCGATTTCGTGGTCCTAGAGATAGAGGAAGACGAGCACGTACCTTTGGTCTTGGGAAGACCTTTCTTAGCTACGGCCGGGATGGTATTAGATGTTGCAAATGGGAAGATCACGTTGAAAGTTGATGATCAAGAAGTGAAGATTTCCCTATATGAAGCCATGAAGCACCCGAAGGAGGATGAGAGCTGTTATTGCATGGATGCCATTGATCCTTGTGTTGAAGACACATCTCTTATCCCTAATCTTTCTCTTAGTAATGAATTTGGTAATCCTTCACTGGATAATTTAACTCATGAGCATTATGATCTTGATGGTTTTGATAGGGATAAAGTGAAGAAGTTGAAGGAGGAAGAGGTGAAAAAGGTGGACGAGGTCTAGTTGGAAGGGAAAGGAGGAGTTAAGAAGAAAAAGTCCAAACTCAAGAAATTGCTTAGTAAGACTCCTCCAGATGAAGGTGAGAAGAAGTTGAGACCCCTAATACTTGGGGATGAGAAGGAAGCAAAGGAGCTCATGATGGAGGGGCATCAAGGAAAGGAATGCAACCACCACTCTTATGAGAGTAAGGGAGGTAATTTTGAGTATCATGTCCCATAAGCTCCTTTGAGCTCGGTCCGGCATGAGGACCTTAAAAATAGCGCTAAATGGGAGGCAACCCATTTTTATTCGCTTTTGAATGTTTTATGTTATTAGGGTGTTATTTTGAATCGTAAGTTTTAACCTCGTACTTGAGAGTTTATTTTATAGGCTTGTCTCGAAAGAGTAAAGGAATCATGGAGTTATTCAGATTGACGGAACCAACTCGAGACCAAGGAGTGTGCTACGTTGTTAAGAGAAACTGAATTGTTTGGATGAGGTAACCCACAACCCCAAACTTAGACCTCTTCACAAGGTCGAAGTTTGGGGGTGGAGTTTTTATTTGTTTTATGGTGACATTGCACAAGAGCACACCCTGTCTTGAGTGAGTTTGGTTATTTGGTATCTTGAGGTGCTTCTTGAGTTGTTATTGATTTGATTTGCTACTACATATTTCATGTCTATCAATCATCTTGTGCTTGTTAATTGCTATCTTTGAGTAAGATTTGATGAGTAGGGTGATTTGTGGATTTGAGTTAGGAATTCTTTTGTGTGAGTGGTTGAGCTAGAGTTGATTTGAGAAAGAACTAGTATGCTTGTGAATTTTTTATTTTTGAATGCTTATGTGATGAGAGTGAGAATTCACTAGGACTAGCATGGATGTGAAAGCCGTGAGATTTGAGCCTTTTGAGATTTGATGCATAAAATAATCTCTTCGTTTGTGAGTGGATCGTCACCTAGAGGATGCTAGAACTTGTGTGTGCTCTTGCTTCTTGATTGTGTCTAGTTTGATATGCCGAAGGTGATCTTAGGCCATCTTTGTTTTGATTGAGTCACTTAGCCTAAATTTTTCTGACCATTGACATTTGTCCCTTGTTAGCCCCTTTGAGCTTTAAGCCTATTTCATTTGCTAGCACATATGAACACTATTCCAAGTTCCTAAGCCCTTTTGTTCCAATTTGAGTGGAGAATAAGAAAAGTGTGAATGTGAAGAGATTGAATTGAGTTGAAAGAGGAAAATGTGATTGCTTGAATGAGTATGAAAAGAAGGTGTGATGAAATTTTGAGTTGTGGGGAAAAAGAAAAAAATTGAGAATGAGCAAAAGAAAAAAAAAATTGAAGTGTTGAGAATTGGAATTGAAAATGTGTTTATTGAAATAGTTTGAAGTATTCTGTTCCAAATCTCGAAGTACCGAAGTTTGACTTTCTATTCTCCATTCACTTGAGTCACTTACCCATATTGTTATCCCACCTGTCCAAAGAGCCTATATTACAACCTTGAGAAAAGTCCTTTTTGATTCGGCATTGATTTCTATGTGTGATTGACTGTTTGAGTGAGTCCCTTTATCATTGATATACACTTGTGAGGGAGTGAAACACATCGTTGAGTGCACATCCATGTTTGATTTTGGTGATTCTTATTGTTGTTGCATGAGTATGATGAGGGAAGGTGAGTGAGTATACTTGTAATTGATCTTTGAAGCTCGAGTTCATTTGCTTGCATGATTTGATTCGTTGACTCATTCCTAACAATTTCACTTGACTTATTATTTCATTGCTTGAGGACAATCAATATGGTAAGTTTGGGGGGGTTGATTAGGGGTGAAATTGTCATGATTCGTCGTTAGAAATACCCTAGTTTTGGTCGGTTTTGTCGAGTATTTAGAGTCAATTGAGCATTATTTCTATACATTGATGAATTTATCTCTTTGATGCTCATAGGTGAATCGAGGACGAAAAACAGAGTTCGTAGGACTTTGAATCGACTCAAACGAATGCCCGGATGAGAAGATATCGAAGAAATACGATTGGTATTAGTACGGAAGAAGAAAAGTATTACTTTGGGAAATTTTGGAGTCACTCGAGTGGCTCAGGTCGAGCACTAGCGCTCGAGCACGTTGCTCGAGTGCCAAAAACATACAGAAGATTTCTTACGCTCGAGCGCTTGACTTGAAGCGAATATACCAGCTTTCTACTAGTAGTTTTCCCGCTAGAGTACGGGTTCACTGTAGTATTGGCAAGTATAGCGACCAAGTATTATCGAACCCAAGGGAAAGTGTGTATGCAAATAGATCCCTAAAGATCTACGTGTCGTAGTTAATATGAGTGTAATATTTTTGGATTTTTAAGGAAAGATTAATTGAAACTAAAATAAACTAACTAAACTCAAATACTAAAGAAGACGAATAAACTAAGGGTTGTGTTCAAATAATAGATCGTGATGCTCAGGATAGGAATCCCTACGTATACTAACAGAGCAGGTACATAATCAAAATAACCGTAACGCGTAAGAAATAACCTAAGAAAAAGAATGCAAGGTGAAAGCTCAAGATTCTAAACCCTAATACTTTACCCTAACACTCGACTTCACTAATCCACTAACAAGTTAATAGATTGTGCTTAATTAATGAGACCCTAATTTAACTAAGGTGATGCGGTCGTCCTCCTTCGCTAAACTGGTAGATGAATTAACCCTTTCTAAACCCTCTCGTTAAGTCTACTCGTTGTTAGGGGGTGATACGGTCGTCCTCTCTCTAACACTTTTCGAACGAAATTCAAAAGTAAATTAAGATTAATTTTAAGAATTCATTAATTAAGAGAATTAAAACCTAACGTCACAAGTTACCCTAATTACGTACCCACAACCTACTTCTACGAGTTCATCCTACCCCAAGCATGCAAGGGTTTTAGCTAGACATAGGTATAACGATAACAAAAGCAATTGACGAAGTAAAGAACATAAACATGATGAATTGAATTGAAAAATTAGAAACCATAAACTAGGGTTTTGAAAGAAAATAAATTACTTCTAAGAACTGAAATTAAATTAATAAGACGAAATTTAAACGTGTTCAATAACAAAGGTATGAAGAAACTAAACTAAAAAGTAAAACCATTATGTGAATTCGTAAAGGAAAACCACGAAAAGTAAAAATAAGCTTGCTCGTTCCTTTCCCTCCTTCTCTCTCTAAAAACTAAGTCTAAAAGTGAAAATCTATCAAGCGTTTCGTGTGTGTCCTCTTCAAAACGCATTCGGGGAAGTATATATAGGCAACGGGTCGAGTCGGGGACGTATGGGCCGAAAATCCACGCTTGCTCGTGCACTGCTCGTGCACTAGTGCACGAGCACCTTCAACTCGAGCACCTTCAATCATCCAGAGCCAAGAAACTGCACGACCAGCCGCGCTCGTGCACTAGTGAACGAGCACATGCATTGCTCGAGCGCCCTGCACGAGTACTCGTGCAGGGGTACACGACCACGTTCACTCGTGCGCTATGCACTTGTGCTCGAGCTCTTCTAGCTTGTGCACTCCAATGATACTTTTGCTCCCTCGAACTAGTACTTTTCGTATTTCTTCGATATCTTCTCATTCGGGAGTCCGTTTGAGTCGATTCAAAGTCCTACGTACTCCTCTTTTCGCCCTCTATCCATCTATGAGCATCCAAGAGACAAATTTATTAGTTTATGAAAATGATACGCAAATGACTCTAAATACTCAACAAAATCATCCAAAACTAGGGCAATTCGAGTGACGAATCATGACAATTTCAAGCCTAATCAGCGCCACCGCTCGAGCGTGTTGCTCGAGCGCCCCAAAACATACAGAGGAATTTGAGTACTCGACCAGCTCGAGCGCCACCGCTCTAGCGATTGCACTATTCGAGCTACACTGCTCAAGCGCCACCGCTCCAGCAGGTGTGCTCGAGCGTTTCCAACTTTTGTGCTTCCGGATGCGTTTTTCGGCCCACGAGTTCCCGATTCGGCCCGATGCTTATATATACTCGTCCCGAGCTCGTTTTTACGGAGACCTTGACACCACTTGATAGATTATTACTTTTAGAGTTCGTTTTGGAAAGGAAGAGACGAGTAAGCTTTACTTTACGTTTAATCGAGGTTTTAGCACGAATTCTTAGTTTATTTTCATTTCTAAGTTTCTTTTCATTAGTTCGATTACGTAAACACTTTAAACTTCGTTTTTATTAATTAAATTTCAGTTCTTTGCAAGTATTTCTTTAAACCCTAGTTTATGTTTGATCTTTATTCGTTCAAATCATCATGTTTATGTTCGTCACTTATTCTATTGCTTTTATTATTGTCAAAACCATGTCTAGCTAAAACCCTTGCATGCTTAGGGTAGGATGAACTCGTAGAAGTAGGTTGTGGGTACGTAATTAGGGTAATTCATGACGTTAGGGTTTTAATTCTCTTAATTAATGAATTCTTAAAATCAATCTTAACTTTATTCTTGAATTTCGTTCGAAAAGTGTTAGAGAGAGGACGACCGTATCACTCTTTAATAACGAGTAGACTTAATGAGAGGGTTTAGAAAGGGTTAATTAATCTACCGGTTTATCTAAGGAGGACGACCGCATCACCTTAGGTTATTTCTTGCGCGTCACAATTATCTTGATTATGTACATGCTCCGTTAGTATACGTAGGGATTCCTATCCTCAGCATCACCATCACTCATTTGAAAACAAACCTTAGTTAATTCGTTTCTTTCATTCTTAGTTTAATTAGTTTATTTTAGCTTAGATTTAATTCTTTGAAAAAATCCAAAAACATACACTCATATTACCTACGATGCGTAGATCTTCAGGGATCTATTCGCATACACTTCATCCCTTGGGTTCGATAAACTTGGTCGCAATACTTACTCATACTACAATGAACCCGTACTCTTGTGGGGAAACTACTAGTGAAAGTTGGTATATTCGCTTCAAGTCAATATCCCAACAATTTCCCCCTTTTTGATGATGTTAAAACTAAAAGAACTGAATTTAAACAAGAAAAGAGAAAATTGAAATCTTAAGATGAGAGGTCTAATCAAGCAGGGTCAACTGATTTTCCCCCTCAAAATATGCTCAGCTGATATTTGGGGCAAAATATCAGCTGGTCTTCTTGTGTATCTGCAGGCAATCAAGTTTTTGATACCCTTCTGGGTCCAGGGGGTTAGCACAATATTTAGGAAGCCATAAGAATATATCATCCCTTTTTTAATTAGGTGATCTTATCTTTCTTCCATACATATCCAAAAAAACACACTGAACACAAGAGGCTTTGACATGGTTATTTCGTCTAGAGGCTCTTCTTCTCTTATGAGCTTGTCTAGTAGAAGAAGTAACTTTTCTTAAAGCAACAGTCTTGAAATTCTTTTGATAAGGATAAGTCTTACTAGAACCATCAAAAGTTCCAGCTAGTCTGGAAGATGACTTAAAAGTCTTCTGCAACTGAGTAGGAGTCAGCTGGGACTGCTTCTTTTGATAAGTTCCAGACTGTCTTCTACTCTGCTGGCCTGGCTGAGGTCTTTTATTCTGGGTACATCCCTTCTTAAATCTCCTCTTCTGCATTTTGGGTTTTTGAGTTTCAGTACTCATCTGCCCATTAGGCTGAGTTGCCTGGTCAGCTGACCTCTTACACTTATCAATAAAATTACTAGTTTGTTCTTCTTTCTAAACATGTGAGGATTCAGGTTTGGTATAACCAAGGCCTGTCTTATTATGCTCTTTTTTAGATGAGGCAACTATGTGTGACACAACATTATTTGTTGTAGTCAGCTGCTCCACTCTAATCTTGAGTTTGTCCTCACATTCTCTTACAATTTTGTTTTGATGGAAGAGTTCATCAAACTTGGCTTTAAGCAGGTTATATTCATTGTCTTTCTCAACATTTTCAACAACCAACCTTTCTATCAGCTTAACTTGTTCAATATACCTGGTTGTCAAGTCAGAAGACTCTTCGACCAGTGTATGATTTTGTTCAGCTGGTAGATCAGCTGAGTTGCCTAGACATTGTGAAAGCTTCTGATTTTCTGCTTTCAGCTTTATGTTCTCATCTTCCAACTGTTGACAAAGTTGTATACATTTTTGGAGGTCTAATAGCAGTTGTTGCACATCAGACTCCTCTGATTGTTAAGAAGAAGAAGAAGAGGGAGTTCGATTACTTACCTCATCTGTCAAAAGACATATCTCTTCATCTGGTCCAAAATTTGATGATGAACCAGGAGTAGATACCTCTTCTTCCTCGGCTAAGAAGCTTCTTTTCCTAGTGTATCTTTTACTACTTTTCTTCGAACCCATTTCTGCAAGAAATTGTTAGCACAAAAAAATATTTGGGTTTTAAAAAAAATTGGATCTGTCCTGGTGACTACCAAAAGTTTTTCAAAGCAGTGGTCTAGGACACACTACTCTGATACCACTTGTTGGTCCAAAAAATATTATTATTAGCAGAAAGCGTTTTATAATTAATTTTAAGAAAAACATCTTTTAATGGTGCTAAAATAAATTATGCAGAAATTAAAAAAAACGGTAAAAAAAGAGACACAAGAATTTTATAGTGGTTCGGATATAACGATCATACGTCCACTCTCCCTTTCACCAAAGGGGTCTCACTCACCAACCAAATTACTTACAACTGGAATTGGGAAGTACCAGCTCCTTCGTACAACTTACAACAACCTTTCAATGTGGTGAATAGGTTGAGTAATATTCCAATTAGAACTCTCAAAAGAGTAGATATAATACTTATATGAACAAGGTGAGTGTATGGTGTGTTTCTCTATCTTTTGTGCTCTCTTGCCCGTCTTTCTTGTATTGAATTCATCAACATGCACACATATTTATAGGTGTCAAATAACTAGCTGTTGGAAGCTAGAAATTCAAACATCTATAAATTAAGGAATATAATCAATCATCTTGATTGATTATATGGTTGATTGGTTGACTCCTTCCTTGATTGATTCTTCTTTGATCTTCAACCAATCTTCCTTGATATCAGTTGACTTCCCTTTCTTGACTCTGTTTATCTTTGGATCACAAGATCTTCTTGGTAGAGTAGTCTGGTAGAGCTCATCTGGTAGAGTAGTTTGGTAGAGCTCATTTGGTAAAGCTCATCTGGTAGAGCTCATCTGTTAGAGTAGTCTGGTAGAGTAGTCTGGTCCTCTACCTTATATGGTCCTCTACCTCATCTGGTCTTCTACCTCACCTGGTCCTCTACTTCATCTGGTCTTCTGGTCCTCTACCTCATCTGGTCCTCTGGTCCTCTACTCATCTTGTCCCGACCTCATCTTGTCTCAACCTCATCTTATCCAGAGCTCATCTTGTCCGAACATCATCTTGTTCGGACCTCATCTTGTCCAAGACTCCTCTTATCCAAGTATCCTCTTGTCCAAGACTCCTCTTGTCCGGGACTCCTCTTGTCCGGAACTCCTCTTGTCCGAGAATCCTCTTATCCGGGTCTCCTCTTGTCTGGAACTCCTATTGTCTGGGACTTCTCTTGACTGGAACTTCTCTTGTCTGGAACTTCTCTTGTCTGGAACTCCTCTTGCCTGGGCTTTTCTTGTCTTATCTAATTTCCTTCCCCCTTAACCTAAGACCTATTCTAGTCCTAGACTAGTCTGCAGCTGACTAACAGGTTCAACTGCTCCTATTACGAGTTCTTGTTTTAAATCTTCAAAACATCAAATCTATATCCCAACAACTTTTAAATCTTGTTAAAAAAATTCAATTTAACTTTTTTTGGCAATAAAGACTTACGGACATATTTGTCTCTGACTGTTGCTGACATGGCATATACGTGGCACTGACCCAAAAAAAACCTAAATTAGGTGGAAATTTTTTTATAGTTTAATTGCAATTAAAATTCCAACATTTTTCAAAATTGCATTTTAAGCTAAACTTTTGAATTTTGTTAAATAAATTCAATTTAAATTTTTTGGTAATTAAAACTTACTGACAGACTTGTATAGGCCCGTCACTGACGTGATGTCTACGTGACAATGACCATAAAAAACTTAAATATTGTGGCAAAAAACTTTAAATACATGACATAATTTAAAATTAAATTCTCAAATTTCAAATAATTTTTAAGAACCTTATATTGGGACAGTATTTGTTTTTAGTTGATCCCAAAGCCCCTGAAAAGATGATTTGCCTAAATGTTTGTAATAGTCAGGCTAGTCTTGGTTAGGTTTTAAGTTAGTTTATTTTACAATTTACAGGTACTCAATCATAGGAGTACTCATTGATGACAATCAAGACTGGATCCTGAAGACAAAAGAGCACCATCCTGGGCTTGTGGCAGTCCTTCTAAGCTGGTTGAGTACGTGTCAAGATGAAGTGCAAGATTCTGAGATCTTTGCTAAACTCAGTCCTGTAGGGAACAGGATCGCACTGAGTATTGGGAAAAGACTTGGAGTAGCATCCAAGCAAATCAAAAGGAATGTCAGCGCTGGGAAACGTACGTAGATGAGGACAAGCCTGAACTCAAGAAAGACAAGATCAAACTGGAGAATGAGTTCTGACATTCTCACCTGCCTGATGATGTGGACCAATCAGAGAGCGCCAATTCATGTACAGACACTGACTTGAACCCAACATCCCTGTGCAATTCAACGGGCAAGCATTAAATGCAATTACCAAATAAATGCAAGGATGACTGCTGCATGGAGATTATATCCGTTGAACAAATCCTACGAGAAGACAACCTAGAAGGCTATCTCTTCCAACATATAGTTTTTCAAAGTTGCCTATAAATACAGAAGACCTTGGACCCAAGCAAGGTTACGAGAAATTTCGAAGCCAAGAAATTACTCAAACTCTCAGCGTACAAAGCAATCAAGAATTTAAAATAAGCACTCAAAAAACCATAAATTTCCCAAGTGTTTCTTAGTTAAAGAGTTATTATGTATTTCACTGAGCGAACCAAGTTATATCTTAAAATTAGAGTGATTATCCATCCTTAGCATAGCTGTGTCTTGTAAGGATAATCACACCTTAGTTGGAATCCAAACTGAAACCAAGACCCTCTAGTCAGGTTTGTTGGTTGAGGTTAGTTAGTGAGTTAGAAGGAGTTTGTAAAGGTCAGTGAGTGAAGCTGATCTTGGTGCACCTTGGCACGTTAAAAACAAGCCAATCCTTAGTGGATTCTCCTGTTCAATCAGGACTGTGGACGTAGGAGCTTGAGTCTCTGAACCATGTTAAACTCTCTGTGTTCTAATTGCTTTGATTACTGTTCTTAATTGTTCTTTTGATTAAGTCATTCATTGCATTGTTTATTAGGCCTGAATCAATCAGCCTGATTATTAAACTGATGTTGGTCCCGGTACAAGACTGAGGAATACGTGTATGGGGGGGGGGGGGAATACACGTATACCAAATTTTCAACCTTAAAACTGACTGAGTCCCCTTTACTCAGAGTGGTAAAGAACTAGGAGCTGATAGCACACCTACTGACTGCACTTGGTGCTGGTCAGTTGGCTCACTATCAGTTCAAGTTCAGTGCGGAAATGTTTGAGCCCTGATAGTTTAAAGTCTTGTTTGATTTGCTTTTTGAAAACTTGTTTTACTCAATTCTGAAAGGTGTTTAGTAGGGCAGTGCTCTTTTTGAGGATCAGGCTGATTGATTCAGGCCTGATAAACCAAATGCAATGAATGAACAAGTAATATGACAAGTATGCACAATATCAAAGCAGTAAGAACACAAGGAGTTTAACGTGGTTCAGAGACTCAAGCTCCTACGTCCACGGCCTGATTTAACAGGAAATCCACTCAAGGGATTCTTGTTTTTAACGTGCCAAGGTGCACCAAGACCAGCTAACCTCACTGATCTATACAACTCCACTTACTAACACACTAACTGACTTACTTCCAACAAGCCTAACTTAGGGTTTTGGTTTCAGTTTGGATTCCAACTAGATTGAGATTATCCTTACAAGGCAAAACTATGCTAAGGATTGGATAATCTCTCTAAGCTTAAGATAATACTATTTAGCTCTTGGAATACAGAATAACTCTCGATTGTTAAGAAACACTTGGGAAATTTAAATGTTTTTCGAGTGCTTCTTTTAAAGGCTGAATGCTTTGAATGCTTGAGAGTTTGAGTAATTTCTGGCTTGAAAATTTTCCGTAACCTTGAATGGGTTCAAGGCCTTATGTATTTATAGGTGATTTGAAAAACTATCCGTTGGAGAGATAGTCTTCTAGTCATCTATGTAGAGTGGCTTCAAACGGACATATCTTCATGCAGCAGCCGTCCTTGCATGGATTTGGTAGATGCATTAAATGCACATTAAATGCTTGCCTGTTGAATGTGCAGTCTGAATTCAGTCTACATGTCAGGTTCCGTACGTGCGTGTCCTTCTCGGATTGGTCCACGTCATCAGGTTGGTGAGAATGTCAGAACTTATTCCTGAGCTTCAGGCTTGTCTTATTAAGTTCATTTTGTCTTGAGCCCACCAGTCTTGTCCTGACGCTGAAATTCCTTTTGCATTGCTTGGCTCTACTCCAAGTCTTCCCATTAACTCAGTGACATCCTGTTCCCTTCAGGACTGAGTTAGTAATAACCTCAGGGTCATACTCTTCATCACTGACACTTACTCAGCCAGCTTAGAGGACTGCCATAAGTTCAGGATGGTGCTCTTCGTCTTCAGGTTCTTAGTCTTGATTGTCTCCAGTGAGTTCTCCTCTCACTGAGTACCTGTGAAGTGTAAAAAGACTAAGTACGAAACCTAACCAAGACTAGCCTGACAAAGACAGATTAAGGCAAACATCTTTTCAGGGGTTTTGGGATCTTAATCAAAACTGACAATGTCCCAACAACTGAGCACTGCCCTTCTAACCACAACTTCTTAAGAAAGAAAACAAGTTTTTCAGAAAGCAAACTAAATAATATTATAAACTTTCAGGGCTCACACATTCCGCACTAAACATAAGTAGATAGTTAGCCAACTGACTTGCACTCAGTGTTGTTAGTAGGTGTATTATCTACTCAGTGTTCAACACCACTCTGAGTTAAGGGGACTCAGTCAGTTTGAAAGTCAGAAAAATTGGTATACGTGTATTCCCCCCCATACACGTATCACTCAGTCTTGTACCGGGACCAACACCCTATGTCCCAATTTCGTGATAAAATTGATCATTAAAGTTGTTTTATGGTAAAATTGTTGTGTTTATCCGATTTTGATTCATTTATGTTTTTATTAATGCAAGGATTTTGTATCTTGATTTCATCTTTTCTTTCTATTTGAATTTATTTATTTATGTTCTTATTAATGCAAGCATTTGAAATTTGAGAATTTAATTTTAAGTGTTGTCTCGTATTTAAAGTTTTTTGCCATATAAGAGCATCTGCAATGGTTTATTGGTGACATTTATAACTTAGGAATATTGTGTTACTATCATTGTGGACTAGAATCACTACAAGAAAAAAGAGGTTTTACAACGGTTCAAAACCATTGTCTATCTAAAAAATTGGCCGATGTTGAAGATCACGTTGTAGTAGGCGGGTATAAATAGACGACGGTCACTGAACCGTTGTATTTTGTCAATTACCACAACGGTTGAGAACAGTTGTATATCACTATTCTGGAATGTTGTTGTAGCATAATAATTTCATAATATTGGGATAGACAACAGTGTTCAACCGTTGTTGTTCTCTAATACATACAACGTCTTATAACCGTTGTCTTTCTGTAAAAAAGAAGTTGTCGTACCATATATTTTTCTTAAATTTCAAGGAAAGACAATGATTATTAACCGTTGTCTGTTCAAGTTAACTACATCGTACTTGGACCATTGTCTTTCCATTAAAATACACATAGATAATTCATAAATTTCTTGGATAGACAACAGTTATAAATAATTGTCTTTTTATATGTACTACATCAGATTTGCACCTTTGTCTTTCCTAAATATAAGCTATATTGTATTTTTTATATTTCAATTACGTAAAAATATAATAAAACTTGTAATAAATTTTCAAGATAAAATTTAAGCAAAAATAACCATAATACCATCAATATTCATTCAAAGTACTACACAATCATTGTATAATAGAAGTTCATAAAAGTGTTCCACACCATCAACAAAATACCATAAATATTAGTTTACAAAAGTTTAAACTACTAATTAAATGAATGCCTTAAAATTCATTTACAAAAATTTCAAACACCTCGTGCATTTTCTTCTGTTCCCCAACAACATTCATGCACCTTTTTGTAGCTCTTGTGATCGATCACTACATTGAAAAATGAATAATATTTTAGCAAACATACAAATCAAAATTAATCTTCATATTGAAATAAATTATTTCCACAAAACAATAAGGTGTAGCTACGCCTCTATTGTTTCAATCCTTTCTATTAAACCATTACAACTACACAATCTTCAAACTGAAAGATATTAATTACAAGAAAAAAATAAAAAAAGTAGCTAAACAAACCTCGATCTATACAGAAGAAAGCACCATCTTTCTTAGTTGTATGATTATACAAGCAACAGAATAATAATATCTATAATATAACATAATAAACAATCCTGATAGTGCTCACCTCATTGACCTGAAGGCCTTCTGCATTTGCAATATGTGATAACCTTTTTGCTATCTGTCATTCCCATGAAATATATAATTGGTTAACAAACAGTGATGACTTTTTGCTTAATTCAGCAAAAAAGAAATAAAATTTGCAATCCCTCAATAGCCATTAGATTTCCATGTTAGTAAGAAATAAACTCTTAAATATCAAATTATTGAATACTTGCTTTAGGGACAAGATACAAGTTACATTCACCAACTATACCAGCAACTGGATGAACTGGATCATTGAGCTAATATGATGACCATTAATATAAGATTATCATAGAGCTAATAATCATAACCCTCACAGAATGCTCAAATGGTTCCAACTCAAAGTAGAACTAGCTCATGTTTTCTTGGCCACAATAAGTACATATTCTAGCATTTGCATTACAGAAATACAATGGATGCAAAATACTGTGATATACTGTCCCACTAGAAAATAGAAATCTAAATATTTTCTTCTTAAAAAAAGAAATATTACTGAAGCAGCAATTTGAAACCTGACTTCCATACTACTTAAAACATCTAAACTCATGTCCAATATGCTATAAACAAATAGGCAAGATTTCCAGCACATTTGATCATTCACGTGTTTCATTAGTGATCCAACAACAATTCAAAAAGTCATAATACAAGGCAGTTTAGCATCAGTGTATAGATTGGCTTAGTCCAAAAGCGAGGGAACTTAAAACTAAAGCATAACATTATTCGAATATACACAAATTTAAAAGTAACTTAAGCAGTAACAGACTAGTATGTTATCCACTAGAATGCCTAATGCATTGCATATTAATCACCACACAAGAGCAAGCCCCAACCCCAAAATGCAGGCACACATCAAAATTATAACTAGCAGCACACATCTCTACAATTTATAAATAATTTGGAAGCAGCTACACTTACTCACTTGTTTGTACATCTATATATCTAAGTCTCTAAGATAAACAAAATTAGAAGATACATGCTGCTTTGTTGGTTTCCTGAAGTTAAGCAGCAAAGCAATAGTTCACAAGGCTCTTGAGTTTCTGGCTATAATGATTATTACAGATGCATATTATAGGAATATTTTAGATTTTGATGCTAGAAATAAGATCGGCTACTCCTCCTCTATCTCCAGCAGACATACTGTCAACCTCATCCATAATAAGAATAGTCTTTTATGAGAAAGCATATTGCTAATACTTCCATCCATAGGTTCTATTATGAGAAATGCCTTTTAAAAACTACCTTGGTCTAATTGTTTAGTTAGCCCCCGCAAAAAAAAAAATAAAGAATGTAAAAATTAAGCATATAAACAGATACAAACACACAAAACATACACATAAAGAATTAGATTGAACTTCATCTGCAACTGGATCATATGGTGGAAGTATCTTTCTTGACTCTCGGTTCATTGTTGAACCTATACATAACAAAATAGAAGAGAGATAATAAGTTATCAAGCAACTTATTTCTATGTCTGGTTAATCTCCACATTTTTCAAGTACATCAACCTCTGGTATATAAAATGTAATATCACCGTCGAAAATATGTGTCTATAAAATACTCTGAAATATGAAAAATAAAATACTGGAGTAAATAAGATATATTGGCAATAAAAAAAAATGCTTGTATTACCTTATTAACGTCCCCATCAGCAAGCGTGCTTTGATCCTTCAGCATCGAAACTACTGCCCCAGCTTCAAGTACCTTGTCAATCCCATGACGAACTCTCAAAATTTCAGAATTTATGGTGTAGGTCAAGGCCTACAAGTAAAATGGAAAAAATGTATATCAGACTCACTCGACACTACTAATTGCGGAGTCATTTGAAGTATACATAAAACAGCATATTGTATATCTTTAATTTTGAGCATCAAGCACTGAACGATCGATATAAAGTATATCATTTCCTTAAATTAATAGACTTCATATTGTTGAATGAATTAGGTATCCATATTGTTCTAGTAAGGAATCAATTCAGTGAATTCACTGTTATAATTCCAAATTAGAATCCCGTGAAGGCAGATTTGATGTATGAACTTAAATGGTCTATCAAGAAGCATAGATGGGATATATGAACGAAATATCAGATTCGGTAAATATGCTATCAGGACTCAACGCAAATGTGCCCAATAAAGCGCATATGTGCCACACTATAACAGTTTGACAGCTAACTACCTGAAATGCCATATCAAGTAACCAATATTCATTTTTATTTTAGCATATTATTCACAAATACCTGATGAAATCCTGCAAGTATATTATTCCCTAAGCTAATTGAGGATATACGCTTCCCCATCCCCCAATCACGAGTTTAACCTAATTACCACCACAATCAAATAAACATAATGCACACAACGATCACCACAAAGAGTATAGGCTCTTCTTCAGATTTATCGATTAAATAAATTTTCACCAATTTACAGTTGAAATTTTCACCATTTAACAGCTAATCGAACCAAAAAAACCAAAAAATTAACTAAAAAATCTACATGCATCGCCGAGAAAACAACACCATGAACGGTATTTTAAAATCTGATAAAGGAATTACCTTCAACGAGCAGCAATGGTTGAATCAATTTCTGCAAACTGGAATTCATGGAGACAAATAATCAATTAATTACTGGAGAAAAGAAGTTGGAAAAATACTTTAAAACTCTTAATTCCAACAATATTACTCTTAATTCTCTGTAAATTGGATTATGCTCTATCTTTCTCACTTTCTCTCTCCAAAACTTAACATTACAAAAACAGGACACACAAATGCTACCTTTTACACAAAAAATCATGAATTTTTCCTTAACAATATTACCACCATTCTTAAGTCTTCTAATCCTCATATTCAAACAAACACAATGTTCAATCCTGGCTCAAAGCTACACGAGTTTCACACAAAACTTTGTCGGAAAACCACCGCCGATAGTTTGGATTCTCCAGCAACCGGAAACTCGTCAAAGGTGAGGACATGTCCGGTTTGACATAACATAATACAATACCTTTTCAAATTAAAAAAAAGGTACTTAAGATTTCCATTTCCTCCAACCAGACACGCACAATACCAATAGAACAACTATGTTTTCATATCAATCCTATACTGCATTCCTCTCTCTCTCTCTCTCTAACTTTCTGGAGTAATATGCAAACCAAATAAGAAACTAAGGAAAACACTATTATTAGTATCACAAGAACCAGCCACCGTTTATCATAACGAAGTTAGAAAGAGTGAGATTTGTATAGCTCTGCCAAATTAGTGAGCGACAGAGGGAGAGGGGTAGCGAGCGAGAGGATGGGAGGAGGAGAGACCGAGTGAGAGAATGGGAGGGAGGGGGGAGGGAGGGAGAGAGAGAGCAAAAAATAAGCTTACCCAGGCAGGAACGTGACGGTCGACAAGTCAATCCATCCTCCAGTGACCTAGGGCTTGTAGACGAGAGGAGTAGCTAGGGCTTCCAGGCGGAAACTGTAGCGTGGTGGAGGAGAAATCGACGCGAAGATGTAAATTTTGGAGAAATTGGCTCCGACGTGAAATTTTTGGGAGAAATCGGCGATTGTGGCTAGGGCTTTCAATGTGATTTGGGAGGGAACCGAAAAAATTTCTAAGTATGTAATAAAAATGCTACTTTAAGTTTAATATAAAAAATGTTGATTTAAAAGTGTCATTCCAAAAAAATAAAGTGTTATTTCCCCTAGTTAAAAGTGTTGATTTTAATATATATGATCTATTTTGATTTTTGAAGATAATAATACTTGATTTAAAATTGTGGAAAGACAATGCCCAAAAGACGTTGTTATAATACTTCATTGAAAAAAGATGTGCGCATCTTTTTTTCATTTTACAAATTGGAAATACAACGGTTGAAAAGCATTGTCTTTCTATTCATTCCTTAAAAAACAACGATTAACTACAACGGTGTATAACCGTTGTATATGCCCAATTTTTTGGGAATTTACAATGTGGAACTACAACGGTTGTCCATACCCGTCGTATATCATCAAATGTCTCATATGAAAGACAACGGTTATACTTTATGCAACACATTTTTGACTTTCTACAACATTTTTTTCCGAAACTGTTGTCTATCCACCGTCGTAAATGCTAATTTTTCTTGTAGTGAATTATAATCTAAAAGTATATTTTATCTCTCCATGTAGGTTATTGCAGACTAACCCCTTCTCCCCGTCCAATTTTAGTTAACATTTGAGGAAAAAAGCACTGACCGATGCTAGCAATTCGTGTAATGCAGCCTTTTTGTTTTTGTTTTTTTATATTTGTTTATTTATTTATTGAATCCAATGTTAATATATGTGTATGGTGGCCCCACAAAAAAGAGTTATAACTATCTCACCATTGTGAAGGTTATTAGAATTTGGTTATTGTTATATAAAAATTGTGAGGTGGCAATGAGGTGGAGGAGAAATAATGTATATAACTATATTAGCTTTGTGGTTGCTCTAATATAATTTTTTTGTGGGTCAATGCCACGTAGACGCCACATCAACGATGAGCTTCTATAAATCTGTCTGTAAGTCTTAATTGACAAAAAAGTTAAATTTGAGCTTTTTTCAACAAGATTCAAAAGTTTAGTTTAAAATGCATGTTGATAATCGATCCTAATCACTTGGATTAGTGGCTATTTTTAATTGCTAATTTGATCACCAAAAAATTACGTGTGATTGATCACTACCGTAAATAGTGAATACGATAAATTGGGTTAAGAAAAGATAAATACGTGTATTGATTACGCATTTATTTCATATATATGTGCATATTAAGGTGTTTTAGTATGTGTAAGCAAAGTATGCTTGTATTTGTGAATTTAGACTTAGTTTTATTCATGAAAATTCAAGGTTTTTATACAAGTCCTCCAAGTAGGAGGTGATATGACCTTTGCTCTCCCATGTGTGCAAGCTTGACACATTGAGAGTTGACTATTTGACCCTATCTAGGCTAATTTCTATCCTCGAAACCGGATTAGCTCGTATTAGAGAGCAGTTCGTCTCTTTGGACTTGTCCTTGAGGAGTTATTAGCAATGATGAAAAAATCGCAAAATTTCACCGATATTTCGCCAAAATTTCGGTTTTTTGGAAGTCTCGATATGGATATCCACCGGAACGAGATATTTTCCAAAATATCGGGAAATATCGGTATCGATATCGGTGAACTGTAGTTCAAAATTTACAAAATATCTGGAAATTTCAAGGAAATGTCGGCGAAATATCGGTAAAAATTGGAAAAATATCGGTTAATATCGAAAAAATCTCACTCTTTCATTTATTGTCCATGAATATTATTTTAAATCTTGAGAGGATTTAGTCACTAAAAATCACCATTTATTAAAAAATCTTGCAAGAAAAAAGTTTCAACATGCTTAGTTGCATTGTTTGTATTGTATTAAATTATTATGAACAACTATTATATCATTTTAAACTGTTAAGTATTTTATTTTTATATATTTGTCATAAACAATTCATTTTGTTTGAGTTTAAATTAAATTTATATATATTAAAGTTTGATATAATATACCCTAAAGTTTCATGTTAAATTTCCATCATTTTAATAAAATATCCATCAATTTTCTATTTTTTTTACCGATATTGATATTCAATATCGATATTTCCATCGATATACCCGTAAATTTAAGGTACCGATATTTCCACCGATATCGATATTTTCATCCTTCGTCATCAACTTGTTTCAAGTCGGATAACCGATGTCTTTGAGATAGATAAGACCCGGCTGTGGAGAAGTGGGACAAGAATTCTTTGCCCAGCTTAGCGAATGAATGAATGGAAGCCGGCGGCAGAGCCGAAAACCACTTATGTACACGATCCCCGAGAGTTAGGGGAAAGTTTCGATATTGGGTAGCGTCACTTGCTCCCATAGAGATTATGTAGTCGGAATACTTGGTCAAATGCACCCGGGGATCCGCCGTTCCCTCATACTGGATACTAGCGGGGAACTGTATCTTTTTCTGAATCAGGGCCTTTAGAATGAAGGTTGATAATAGTGAGGAAGGCAGAGTTGTTGCCCCGAAACCCCTTTGCAAATTCCAGCTGACCTTGCATGCTCTCAATAGCATTCCTCATTGACACCAGCTCGTCCTGGGATCCCTCTGGACTTGGAGGCTGTTCAGCGAATAATGGTGCATGACCGTCAGTTCGCCGCAGTCCCTCGCTTGGAGGGGGAATCCTATGAGCTGGCTTTTTTGGGTTCTCCGCCCCATCCAGACCCAGGCGACCAAAAGTCGACCTGGTCAGCCTCTCATGGACTGATTGGCGAGCTGGATTATGGGCTGGTTGACCTGCATCGGCTCTGGGTCGAGCTACATCTCTGTTGTGACCTGGTCGACCAAGTCTATCCAGCACGCTTTGTCGTGTAGATTCCCCATGGTTGGCGGGCTCGTCGAGCTGCTTCGCCTTGTCCTTTGCTTTCTGGGCTTGAGCACTATCTGCCTCATTAGGCCGCTCATCCCGAACCTTCTCATGCCCATGAGTTTCTATTGGGCCAAACCTTGCTCTGGTATGAGAAGGACCAGGTCGCCCCTGTTGTTTTTGCAATGCTTGAAGCATTGCTATTGTGCGAGCAAGGTCGTTAGGGTTACGAGTTAGAACTTCCAGCTCTGGGGGCATGGGTTGACTGGCTGTCGGCCTGTTATTCTCCACAAACTGAGTTGTTTAAGCTCGCCGGCCAGCTGAGGAGCCTCTGGTGGGTGAGCCCCTCATTGAATGGTGGGAGTGTTGTGTTTCCCGAGACTGAGGCATCTTTGGTTAAAGTCTTGTATGAATCTTCAAATGTTCAAATCTTCAAGTGAAAAACACCAAGAACGCCAAGAACACTCTTGCTTGAGTTTTAAAAGGAAACTCAAGAATTTCTTCAAATCTCCAAGTTTCAAAGTTGAAGTTCTTGATTATCATTTAAATGGAGGTTCTGACACTCTCCTCCTAGCGCCAACTTGTTGATGATCGATCCTAATCACTTGGATTAGTGGCTGTTTTTAATTGCTAATTTGATCACCAAAAAATTACGTGTGATTGATCACTACCGTAAATAGTAAATACAATAAATTGGGTTAAGAAAAGACAAATACGTGTATTAATTACGTATTTATTTCGTACATATGTGCAGATTGAGGTGTTTTAGTATGTGTAAGCAAATTATGCTTGTATTTGTGAATTTAAACTTAGTTTTATTCATGAAATTTTAAGGTTTTTATACAAGTCCTCCATGTAGGAGGTGGTATGACCTTTGCTCTCCCATGTATGCATGCTTGACACATGGAGAGTTGACTATTTAACTTTATCTAGGCTAATTTCTATCCTTTAAACTGGATTAGCTCGTATTAGTGAGTAGTTCGTCTCTTTAGATTTATCCTTGATGAGTTATTAGCTTGATCTTGTTGGTCGGTTTATCTTCTGCCTTGGCTCTTTGGCTAAAGTAGCTCGCCAGGGTCTTATTTGGGCTCGGGCGGCCTTTACTTTGATGTAGCTCGGTTTGGTAAAGTAGCTCGCCTATCTGGAGTAGCTCGTCTGACTGTTCTAGCTCAGCCTGACTTGACTTAACTTAATCTTGCTTCTTGAATGGTTAATTAACCTAAACCTATTCACCTTAGAGGTAATATAGCTCGTCTATCAACAATTGTCCCCCAACCTGCCTTTATTTTGTAAAGACGGAGACGAACTACTTGAGGTCTGGCTATGATCATATGCTCTATGGACGAGCTACTTTATCATGGGCGAACTGCATTACTCTAGACGGACTGGAGTGGGCAAGTGACGGTTAGAATTCCAAGCCGTGGAGCACGTCTCGAGACGTGATGTGGGTGACATGATTGCCGCTGCCCACGCACGCCCAAAACCGAGGCGACGCGCCCCCCAAACTTTTTGGAGTAGGGCCGCAAACGTCAGGCAAATTGCAATTTGGTCCTCGAAAATTTTCTTCCTTTACACACAGTACCCTATTTTTTTAGTAGTATAAAATGGTCATTTCTTCATTTCTATATCCTTTTTCAACTCTTTCAGCGCCAAAACCCTTGCCATTTCTCTTTCAAATTTCTGGCCTCCATCTCCACCATTTCCTACGACGGTCTTTTCTACTCCAAACTTTTAAGGTAAATTTGTCTAGTGCTTTCTCTTCTTTTGTGTGTTGATTTTATTTTTATTGGGTTGATTGTCCCAAACTCCACCGTGTTCTCGCTTAATCACCACCGCCTCTTTGTTTTCTCGCTGGAATCCACCATTAAGAATGTTTCAAGCTTTTCTCCATATTTGTTCTTTGAAAAAATTACCTCCAATTTCCTCTAACTCACGAACCGCATCTGATCCTCCTCGAAACCCTGGAAAATGCCCAATCGAAGAAAGTTCAACCCCCATTCCAGTTGTAACCATTGATTCAGACCCAGAGGCGACCTCCATAGTCCGATCTGTGGATTCCGGAGCTCGCTAGTCTAGAGAGGAGGTCGCTGAGGTCGACCCCGCCCATGAGATCACGGAGGAGACCAGTTTGGATCTCCATTTCGGGGAAGAGGGCGAAGTCGAGGTATAGCAGCCCGCCCCCAAAGACGAGCTAACCTGGGAGTTTCTCAACAGCATTAACTACCCAATACCGAACTCAATCGAGCACCAAATTCCAGTCGCAGTAGCTCGCCAGGTTGATTGGGACGCCTATGAGAGGGAGTACTCTACTCATTTCTCCATTCCAGCTCGCGGGAAGCGAAAGCTCAAGATAAATAACTTCGTGGCCAGTTACATTATCTTGTCGATCATCGAGGACGATCTACCAAAAATCAGGAGGGGCTACAAGATCCCTTTTGATATTAATATGTATGCGTCATTGGAGGACGACCAAGCAGGTCGGCCACCTCGCGGGCTCACGGCGATCAACCTTGCCATTCTTAAGGTTGGGGTTACACTCCTCATTCATCCGTTGATCGGCCGCTTTTTGGAGCAGACAAACTTGACGATCAGCCAATTAACTCCAGAGGGGTGGATGAACCTGATGTCCCTCCTAGTGTTGTGTGCACTAGAGGGATACCCCAATAAGCTCTCCATGGATGCGGTGAATTACCTCATGGTGCCCACCATTTGTAGTGGAGATGAGGCGGGATGGTACTACCTTAAGGCTCGTCCTGGCCTTAAGGTGGTTGAAGATGTCCCTGGAAAAGTTAGGGACTGGAAGCACGACTGGTTTTATATCGGTGGTGACTGGCGTTCTTCAGCTCACCCATATGGTGGCGAGGAGAGAATTAACACCCCGGGGGAGTTTGAGACTCTCAAGCGTGAGTTTTGCTTCTTCGTTGTATTTGAAGAAGTAAGATTAATTTTAATCTTTTTATTTTTGTTTCAGGTCCCAAAACTCTCAAGTAGAGGAGCACCAAGGACGAAGCCGACTACCTGTTTGTCGTGAGCCAGATCGCCCTTAGGAACCGAGCTGATCAGACTGTACAACATCTTTGCCTGGAGTCTACATGCAGAGTAGCTCGCCTCACTACTTACCCACACCATTTAAAGGTGCAGACCGAGGTCCCCGAGGGTAACCTTTCTTCCACTTGGCGAACTACTTTAACCTTGACTCCTCGTAAAAAAATCCTAATACTGTTTATTCGATTATTGTAGACCAGCTCGTCATGTCGTTGTCCCCCTGTCTTCTACGAGCTCAACCAGCACGTCTGGAGTATGCCGATAAAGAGAGGAAGAAAAAAGGGAGACCCTATCTCCAAAATGGTCGCACTTGTGGCCAAGACCAAGGATGATCCCCGCAAGGCGGGTGCGTCGGGCTCAGCGAAGCAGCCCACCCAGGTGAGCAGCCTGCCGGCGGCTGATGCAAAAAAGAAGAGGCTCATGCGGGGTTACTGAAGGCGAGCGGGCTCCTAAAAAGAGCAAGAGGCCCTAGGATAGCGGGGCTACTGCAGCTCGCTCTGCCGAGCTGGAGTCTGTCGGACTCCCTCAGTGGAGCATCTTACTGAGCAACAGGTGATCACCGCCCCTCAAGAGAAGAGGGCAAAACACCCTGATAATGTGACCTACCTTGGCTGGGATGCAGATTGTTATAACGAGCGAGTATTCTTGCTTTACTTCTTTTTATTTTTACATGACTTTTCATGTTTTTCCTTATTTTTTGTAGTTATCAACCAAACCTATTCCCCGGCCGATCAAATATGGTACACCAATATTCCTGCTCTGAGGTGCCGACCTCCTTCAGGGAGATTTCGGACTCCCATGTTCGGTGAGCTGTTGAGTCCATAGCTCGATCTTTGACTAAGTCCTTGGAGGAGGCAGTGAAGATGCAGGTCCCACGGGATAATGGTCGCATGTGCATAATAGAGGCTGGCAACAACTTGTTGTCGTGCAAAAGTTGGTTGACCAGGTCGAGGACCTGGAGCGAGATGCATGCCAACACACTAGCACTGTTCGCCGCATCTCAAAGGAAAGGGATGAGGCCAAGGAGGATGTGAAAAAGATGGTGGCCGACCTCCAGGGTAAGGTGAAAGCACACCAGGCTGCCGAGCAGAATGCCCTCTGCCTTCACCAAAAAGTGGCCGCCGAGCTGAAAAAATATAAAAGGTCGAGATCGAACAGCTCCGTGCTCATCTCGCCCGTGAGAAAAAGTTAAAAAGAGATGGCCGAAAAATGGGCCACAGACGTTGAGGCCAAAGCTGCCCGACTGGAGGAGCAGCTCGCCAATTCCATCCCGCAGGAGGAGTTGGTGCCCAAGTTGGAGGCGAGCTCTATTTTGGGCTTCGTTAGTGCATTCTCGGAATGCATTCAAGTTGTTAATGAATTCAACATTCCCAACGTCTTGGCTGAGGTCGGCAAGGAGTTCACCACGTTCTTACAGAATAATTCTCCCGCTCTAGGGACAACTCTCTAAATTGGCGACCTTACCCGAGTATGGGGTCAAGATTGACTTTCTTGAACCCCGCATTGAGATCACCCATCCTCCAGAGGGCGAAGACAAGCTGGAGGAAGAGGCCGAGGTCGAGGTGGATGCCCCTTCTGATCCCAATGATAAGGCCTCAATCGAGCAAGCTGAAGTTGCAGCTGGGTTGATCGTCGAGCTGATAGTAGATGTGTCTGTTGATCCAGAGACTAGGGGTGCTCCCTTAGTTGATCCCCAAGATGATAGTCTTCCTCCCCCAGCTGGACAAGGATCATAGTGAGCTAGGACTTGTAGTTTTTCTTTCATTTTGGACGTAATTGTTCGCTCCTGAATGGAGTTGATTGTTATAATCTCTTTTGGACGAACTGCCTTGTTCTTAATAGAACTTTATTTTGCTCATCTTCTTTATGTTTTACATTTGTTTTCATGCTCTAAAATCATAATACATATGTTTGGGCTTTGTTCAAAAAGAACTTTGCCTTTTAAAATTGGAATAGGGGCCTTGGCCTTAGGCTATGTTCATTTAAAAACGAACAGCCATTACTGGGCTTGATCATTAACTTGACTTGTGCCTTGGGCTTGAACTTTCTCTTTTGAACGACCAACTATTATTGAATCTTGATAAAAATTTACAAGTATAAAACTTGACCTACTTTACACTTAACGAACTAAATGAAAGTAGTTCGACTAACATACATCAAACCAAGTCAAAGTAGTTCAACTGCTGTACACTTTGTCAAACAACATTAAACTTGTCAAAATACTAAAAGTATACAAACATAAACAAGTTGCTCGGCTACAATAGTTCGACCTGCAAATCTTGTTCGTCCTGAAATACTTAGTGAAAATTTCAATAGATTAGGCAGGTTTTGGGGTCTTGCACATATGCAGTTCTAGTACGCCCCACAGTCAAAGTAGCTTGCCTTATTGATAGTATTTCTTCAAGTGAACTGCATTCTTGGAGTATTGAGCCTAGTTGTCTTCCATGTCTTCTATATCATAAACACCATTAGGTAACCTATCCATTACCATGTATGTGCCCTCCCAAGTCGGTCCAAATACACCTGGAGGTGGGGCAAGCTTCTTTCTTAGGACTAGGTTGCCAACTCTGAACTCCCTTAGCTTGATATGGGAATTGTAATAATATTTTGCCCGCTGTTTGTATGTTGCATTCTTTAGCTCAGCCAGTATTCTTTTTTCTTCGAGCAAATCCAGTTCAGCGGATAAGGCAGAGTTGTTCGCCTCATCATCAAAGTTAATTATTCTAACTGTTTTGGTCTTTAGCTCAATTTGGATAGCAGTTTCTATTCCGAATGCCAGTGCGAATGGTGTTTCTCCGGTGCTAGACCTGGGAGAAACTCTATATGGCCATAAGACCTCCTGGAGCTCCGAAGACCAATTTCCTTTACTTTTCGTCAACCGTATCTTCAGAACGTATTTGATTATTTTATTGAACAACTTCAACTTGACCATTTGATTGTGGGTGGTAAGGGATCGAGAAGTGTTTCTTGATCCCCCACTTGGTGCAAAAGTCTCTTAGTCTCTTCCCATCAAAGTGAGGACCATTGTCTGTAACAATTGTTTGGGGAACTCTAAATTGACAGATAATATTCTTCCAGATGAAGCTGATAATTTTTTCTTGTGTAACTTTGACTAAGGCTTCTGCTTCTACCCATTTTGTATAGTAATCAACTGCCACAACAGCGAATCGTACATTACCCTTTACAGGTGGGAAGGGTCCAATGATGTTTATTCCCCATCTTGCAAATGGCCAAGGACTAAAAACATAAACGAGGTCTTGTGTTGGTGTGTGGATGCTTGGGGCAAAAATTTGGCATCGATGACAGGCTCTTGCTATTTGAATAACATCTTGGCATAGAGTTGGCCAATAGTAGCCTTCCCTTATTGTTTTGTAGGCTATAGCTTGCCCCCCCCCCAGCATGGTTTCCACAAACTCCTGAATGAATTTCTTCCAAAGCAGCTCGCCCTTGCCCCCTAGACAAATATTTGAGGAGTGGGATTGAAAAGCCTCTTTTGTAAAGTTGCTCGCACACCAGGGTGTACCTGGCTGCTCGTTTTATTATTTTATCATCTTCAAAAGGATTGCTTAGCAATTCACCATCTTTCAAGTATTTGGATAAAGGAGTTCGTCAATCATCATCATCATCATCATCATCATCATCAAGTAGTTCACCCACTTGATTGACTTGATAATCCGAAGTTGATGGATTGGCCCTCCAGGTGATAATAATATTTGTTAACTCAGCTGGACCTTCACTGGTGGCCAGTCGAGCTAGAGCATCAACTTGGGTGTTACTCATCCAGGGTACTTGTTCGATATAAACTTGATCGAACATTGATACCAGGTGATCAACTATCTTTTGATACTCAATCATGTTTTCATCTTTGGCTTCGTATTCACCCCAGACTTGATTTACGATGAGCTGAGAATCTCCAAAGATGTGGAGTCGTCCGACTCCAACAACAAGTGATAAGTGGAGACCTGCAATGAGGGCTTCATACTCAGTTTTGTTGTTTGTTACCATGAATTCAAATCTGACTACTGAGGTGAATATTTGTCTGTAAGGGCTGATGAGAACTACTCCTGCCCCCAAGGCCATGTTCGTAGATGAACCGTCTACATAAAGATGTCAGGGGTGATCTAGCCCTCTCATCGGATCTTGGGGAAAGGTTAGTTCGACTATGAAATCGGCTAATGCCTGACCCTTGATCATTGTTCGAGAAGCATAAGTCACTCCGAATTGGCTAATCTCTATGGACCATTTCAGTAGGCGGCCAGCTGTGTCTGGTCGATGTAAGATTTGTCTGAGTGAGAAAGTTGTTAGTACTTCGACTTGATGATCGAAGAAGTATGGTCTTAACTTTCTAACACTCATGGCAAGTGCATATGTCAGCTTCACAGTTGGTGAATATTTCACTTCGGCTTCATGTAGAGTCTGGCTGACATAGTAGATTGACTGATGGAACTTTTCATCCGCCCGTACCAGAACTGAGCTGATGGCCACCTCCGATGCTGCCAGATATAAGTATAATATTTTCCTGGGATGGGTTTTGATAGGATCTTCACATCTCCCAGAAAGTCTTTGAGCTTTTCAAAAGCGCTCTGGCAACTGCTCGTCCATATGAACTTGTCTTTTTTAATGCCTTCAAAGAATGGACGACACTTATCTCCTGATCGGGATATAAACCTGTTTAAAGCAGCTAGGCATCCAGTTAGCCTTTGTACTTCTTTTATTGAAAGAGGAGGTTGCATATTCACGATAGCTTTGACTTTCACGGGGTTGGCTTCGATTCCCCATTTACTAACCAGATGGCCCAGAAACTCCACGGGATGAACACCGAAGCTGTTTTTCTTCAGGTTTAGCTTCATGTTGTATTTTCGGAGAATATCAAACACTTGGGTTAGATGCTGGAGGTGGTCTTCCTTTTTAGGGCTTTTTAGGGCTATGTTGTCAACGTACACCTCCACCGTGTCCCCAATGTGTTCATCGAATATTTTATTCACGAGCCTCTGGTAAGTTGCCCCTACATTGATCAATCTGAAAGACATCCTCTTCCAGCAGAGCAAGTTTTTGTTTGTATAGAATGCATATCTTCTTGATCATCGGGGTACATTAGAATCTGGTGGTACTAGCCGGTAAAAATATCCATGAATGTGAGCATTTCATGCCCGACTGTGCTGTCCACCGGTTGATCAATGTGTGGAAGGGGAAAATTATCCTTAGGGCAGGCTGCATTCAGATATGTAAAGTCTATACAGAGCCTCCAAGTTCCATTCGGCTTCCGCACCAGAACCGGGTTTGCCACCTATTGAGGACACAATGCCTACCGGATCAGGTCATTGTCGAGCAATTTTTTCACCTCCCGATTGAGTGCATGGTACTTATCTGGCCCGTATTTTCTCCTCTTCCGATGGACTGGTTTTCGGGCCGAATTTAAGTTCAATCTGTGGCAAACATCCTTTGGGTCGATCCCCACCATGTCGGCATGCGACCATGCGAAGACATCAAGGTTTGTCTTGAGGATCTCACTCATTCGGGTCTTGTATGGCTCAGGGAGCTCGGACCCAATGTAGAGTTAAAGATGATCACGATCAGGATTAATTTTGATGGCTTCCAGTTCTTCGACTGGAGTTGCTCGCCATTTTTGTCCTTTCCATCGTGGATCAATTATTGGCCCCTCAAGGTTTAGTTCATCCTCGATGTCCATTGGGTCGACTCCCAGGTGGGGTTCTAAATCTTCAGCTGGCCTTGGGTCAAAGCTGTTCACCGGGATAGGGCCCTCCAAGCTAGCATTCAAGGGTAGCTCGTCCACTCTCAACGACTGTTCCCCCATAGGTAAGAATTGTCCGCCCCCAGGGAAGAGTAGTTCACCTAAGGGTAGGAGCTGTTCGTCCACCTACATTTGGTCATCCGGGTTCATTTGCGGGGTAGTGATTAGTGTGAATATTGCTTGAAATTCGTGCATTTAATTTGTCTATTTTATAGAGTTTTGTGTGATTATTTGCATTAATTGGACCATTTGTACTGAATTGTCGAGAAAGGTGTGTTTTGCTATTTTTGCAGGAAATTTAGTTTTTTTTTTTTTCAGAAGAAAACACGTGTCTTTAATTTTGTGAAGATGATCGGAGATCAATCGAGAAGTGGCTCGAGAGAATTAAAAATTGAAGAAGGAAGAAATATTGGGCTTAAGGAAAATTAATTTTCTAAAAAGAGAAACCAAGTTGGAAAAGCCCATTTGCTTGAGAAATTAAAAGAATTTTGATAAGCAGCAGACCATTAGATTACTTGGGAGTATATTTGCAAGTTCTAGCAGCAACTTTTGACGGAGGAATTAAAAAAAGAAGAGAGAGGCAGCTGCTGGGTCCCACTTCTAGTTTAGCAAGGGAAAGAGAAAGCAAGCTACGCACATCTTCATTTGATATTCACAATCGTGACTTTGACCAAGAAATTGAGAAAAGCCCACGCCGGAAATGGAACTGAAATTTGAAGCAGTTTGCGGAAATTAAATTGGCCGGAAAAGCTAAAATTCGAAGCTCGGTCGGAATTCGATATGCCATAGCTGGAAGGGGCGTATCTATCAAGGAGCTGCACTGGGCTTGACCTCTTATATTTTTTTACATATACCTAAAATATATAAAAGCTAGCCCAGCCCATAAAAATTATAAACTTTCAGTCCATTTAAAAATTCTAATTCAAGGTTCCTTTAGAAATTAATTAAAGCCCAATAGCCCAAATTAATTATAAGATATCATCTTTAATAACCAGCCCAATGGCCCCAAACGAATAAATGAGCCCAACTGCCCAAATTAAATAATCAGCCCAATTAATCAATTTTAAAGGCAATATATATTGAGGGCAGCAGCAGCCAACAACCCATCATTCTTTCTTTTTGTCGTGCGTCTCACTTTCCCTCTGCTGTGGCGCCTGTGTCGTGTGTTGCTTCAATTTTCAGTGGTGGTCCCTTTTTTTTTTTTTTATCCAAGTGTATTAAAGATATAAAGTATTGAAGACCATTAACAACAAGGTGCAACTTTCTTGGAATTTTGGGGCTTAGGGTTTTCTTGAAATCTTCCACCACATCATTCAAGGTTATAATTTTTAATTCATTTACTATATTTGTTTATTTATGATTTTTTTGTTATTATTTTGCTTGTTGAGGATGAAATTTGTATCTAGTGAATTTTTTAATGTTTGTCTTATATAGTAAATTTATATTTAATATCAAATTCTATTAAATAATTATCAAAATTGCTAATTGAGTTAAGCAATAATTTGTGAATATTCAGGGCTAGGTACAAATATGTAGGATTCAACTGTATAAATTGAATTGAATTCTATTATTTAATTACTAGTTTACTACAATTGCTAATAATATTTAGCTCAATATTTGTTTATTTGCGAACCCAAGTTTAAACTTTATAGACTACCACATAATTTAATAGGAAATTAATGTAACTAAACTTTGAATTCAATTAGTAATGCAAATAATAACCGAATTACGGTATTAGTCATATGCTTATTTTTTCAATTTTAATTTGTTAATTAGTAAATGAATTTAGTTTCACTTTTTTTTATTAATAGATTCAGATTTTAAATGGAGAACCAACATTCTGCAAAGAATGGAAAGGGACTTATATCGTCTTTCTTTAAGAAAAGTGATCGTCAAGATAGTGAAGGTAGCTCAGAACCTACACCTACGACCACACAAAATCAAAACAATCAATCTCCTTCAACACCGGTAGAGCAAAATCCCTCAACACCGTGTATTGAGCGTGATCCGGGAAAAAGAGAGCAACTGTGGGAATATCCTGTTAATGCACGGGATGATATAAGACGGGCATATCTAAGAATTGGGCCGTACCAACCAAAAATTGAAGCTTATCCTGTTACAAAGTTTGGCACCCAAAATCGTAGTTTTCAGAAAAGCTGGTTTGACAGGTTTCATTGGTTGGAGTATTCGCTTACCACGGATAAAGCATATTGTTTTTATTGCTTTCTTTTCATGAGTGATGTTAATATGCCCGGTTCTTCTGCATTGGTCAAGGAGGGATTTAACAATTGGAAAAGGATAAACCAAGGCAATAAATGTGCATTTCTTTCTCATGTTGGTGCTGCAGCTACATCACCACACACTATGTGTTTAAGACGTGCAGAGGATTTGATGAGACCATTCGGGCATATAGATAAAGTTATGCATGTTCAGTCAAATATTGAGAAGGAGAGAAATCGTTTGCGCTTAAAGACCTCAATCATAAGTCTTCGATGGCTTGCACTTCAAGGTTGTGCTTTTAGAGGTCATGATGAGTCTTCATCTTTATCTAACCGTGGTAATTTTATTGAATTGGTGAAGGCTTTTGCAAATATGAATAAGGAAGTCAATGAAGTTGTTCTTGATAATGCCCCCAAAAATGCTCAATACATTGCTCCGGAAATACAAAAAGAGATTTTGAATATCATGGCCAATAGAGTGCGTCTAAGGATTTGTGAAGAAGTTGGAGATAGGTACTTTTGCATCCTTGTTGATGAAGCACAAGATATCTCAAAGAAGGAGCAAATGGCCATTATCTTGAGGTTTGTAAATAGCCATGGAATTTTGACTGAATGTTTTTTTGCAATTAAAAGTGTTTCTGACACTACTTCATTAGTTTTGAAAAAAGAGATATGTGGTGTTCTTTCTCATCATGATCTACAGGTTAGAAAAATGAGAGGTCAGGGGTATGATGGTGCTAGTAATATGCATGGTTCGTGGAATGGACTTCAGGCATTGTTTCTTAGAGATTGTCCATATGCCTATTATGTTCATTGTTTTGCACATCGTTTACAGTTGGCATTGGTTTCTGCAGCTAAGGATGTCAGTGTTGTCTGGGAATTCATTTCTCACTTGGATAATGTTGTGAACATTATAACTTCTTCACCAAAGCGTGTCTCTCAGCTACACGCTGCTCAAAGACATGAAATTCAAAATTTATTGGTTGCAGCGGAGATTGATTCTGGACGTGGTGCCAATCAAATTGGTAATTTGCAACGAGCTGGAGCTACTCGTTGGAGTTCAACTATAACCCTGTGAAGAGTTTGATCGACATGTATGCTGCAACTTGCAAAGTGTTTGAATATCTCATTGAGCATTCTCAAAATGGAAGATCTAAGGCTGAAATTCAAGGGGTTTACAAAAATATGGTAAGTTTTGAATTCATATTCACTTTGCACCTGATGCATAGAATTATGAGAGTTACTGATTCTCTTTGTCAAATTCTTCAAAGAAAAACTCAAGATATTTTAGCTGCTATTGCGTTTGTCTCTACCACTAAAACCATTCTTCGAGAGTTGAGAGAACGTGGTTGGGAAGGATTCCTTGAAGAAGTCAAAGTTTCTTGCTTGAGGAATGGTATTGATGTCCCCAATTTGGATTGTCCGTATAAGGTTGGTCGTTCTCGTGGGCAAACTACAATTGAACATCATTATCATTTTGATGTTTTCAATGAAGCAATAGATTATATCTTGATGGAGTTGGATACAAGATTTAATGATGCATCTGTTGAATTGCTTTCTCTTAGTGTGGCCTTAGATCCTAAAAATTCTTTTGAATCATTCAACAGTGATGATATTTGCAAGTTGGCAAGGAAATTCTATCCTCAAGATTTCACAGGTCAAGATATTACAAGTTTGGAGTATGAGTTGATTCATTATAAGCATGATGTGATAATGAACCAAAAGTATCAAGTTTCTACACTTGTTGAGTTGAGTCAACTACTTTATGAAAGTGGAAGGTCGGAGGTCTACGTTACGTTAACTAGATTGATTCATCTTATTTTGACGTTACCCATTTCCACTGCTACAACTGAACGGGCATTCTCAGCAATGAAACATGTGAAGACGACACTTCGAAACAAGATGGGGGATGATTTCCTTGGTGATTGTCTGATGCTTTATATTGAGAGAGATTTTGTTAATGATATAGACATAGACTCAATTATTGATGAATTTTATGTTTTGAAGTCTCGTAGGGCACAACTTAAGTGAAAATCAAAATATTTTGTTATGTATAAATTTTTAATGTGGCAAAGCGTTTTACGTTTACTTTTCAGCCCACCCCATTACAAAATCCTGGATCCGCCCTGGAACGAAGAGGAAAAGCTCGCGGGGAAGCTGTTATATCGCCAGGAAATCGAAGCAGCACCGGAATTACGGAGCTCATAGCTGCAATTCATCAATGAAACACAGCTCCACGCCGGCGATCTTGAAGCTGTCTTTCACCGTTCGAAGCTCGACGCCGGAAAGAAGAAAACCACGCCGGAATTACAGAGCCGGAATTAAAAGCAGCTCACGACCACAATCGACGTCGATACGCCGGAGGAACGCCATGGCTGATAAAGAGACTAGGAAGGGAGAGAAATGGGGCCCACCTCTTGGGGCACGTGCCACTTGTTGAGCTGAGAGAGAGAAAAGTTTCCGCAGAGCCCACACATGCAAAATTGCTAAAAAGGGGTCAACACTTCTTCATTTAAAAAATGCATTTTCAGTTCGAACTCGAGCGAGCAAGGCAACTCGACCAACATTAATGATCGAGCAAGGCAAAGGAAATTCACAACTTTCTGTTGTTCCTTAGACAACTCGCACAAGCCGGCCAACTCGGTCGAGTTGACCGAGTCAGCTCGGCAGATTGGGTAAAAATGCGAAAATTCATATTTTCAGGGTTTTAATTGCAATTTCGTCTCAAGCCCTCTTCCCATACTACATATATCATTTTATCAGATTTTAGAGGGGGATTACACAGATTCCACACACCCCCTTGGGAGACACATACCTCACACACTAGATTAGTTTAATTTCACCTTCATTTCTAGTTTTTAATTTTCTTTGAATCATTAGAGTAATTTAGCTTAGGATTTGAAGATTTAAGTTCTATTTCAAGCTTGTAAAACCAAGAGGTGACTTTTTTCCTTATTATTGCAATTTTATTTTCATTTAGCTATGTGTTTAATATTGTGTTCTTGTTTAGCTATGGTTTTTTATTGTGAAACCATGAGCTAATTGTTTTGATGCTTGGGATGTTAGATACCATGTGAAATCTTGAGTTGGGATTGCTCTTTGCCTATTCTATGTTGATATTTGGATTTTGCTTCTAATGATGGATTTGTATTGAGCTTTGATTGTTGATCTCTTGTAGCTTGTTTGTTGAGGCATGTTTAGCGTAGACGAGAGTTACATGAACATGATTAGATGAATGAGTGTGGGATTTATGATTGAATGCGTCTATTTTACATTTGATTCGTCGAGAGAGAGTTAATCGCAAAGAACCCCATCATTAGACATCAATTGCTTGGATGGTTGTTTATGTAATGGGTGAGGTCTCCTAGTAAATCCAAATTTATGCATAGAATTGGCTTGACAATCCTACTTGAGTTTCACTAGGTTGAAGATATCCTAAGCATCACAACCTTCTTATGCCTTGAATAGTGGAAGTTATGTGAGAATTAGGTTTGAGTTGTTGATTTATGCCTAATTTTGATTGTTTGTGGAATTATATCCTTATTGATTGGAATTAGTTTTGCTCTATGCATGAATTGTTCATATTGATGTGTGAATTCTTCTTAGTGTAGGCGAGAGTTACATTGATTTGATGAAACCTTTGTGTATGAACAAAGAGTGCTTAGATGCGTGTATCTCGTGCTAACTCATCGAGAGAGAGTTAGAACGTAGGATACCGTCAATAAGCCTTAAACGTTTGATAGTCTGTTGAATGTTTAGGTGAAGTGTTACTTGTTATAATCCATGAACAATTGAGATTTTGGCATAAGTTAATGTTTGAACCTAAGGATCACATAACGGAAACCATTTAGGGCATATCAAATCTCCTTGCACTTCGTCTCGAAGTTAGTTAGAATTCTTTTATTGCATGTTAGTTTTCTCATTTTTTATTTCCTTGTTTAGTGTAATTAACCCGAACTTGTCTTTTATTTTCCTTGCATGCCAACGTGAATCGACTTAGCTAACCACTTGCTTCCTTTGGGTTCGATAATTTTATAACTTGGTCAATTGCCTTTAACAACCATCTTTTACACTTGCGAGTGAGTTTGAATTTGTGCTTTAACGAATTTGACAATCAAGTTTTTGGCACCATTGTCGGGGAAGCAACATGTTGATAGCTAGTTTTGATTCTAGTTGAGTGCTTTTTCTTGTATTTGTTATATTTGATACTTGCTTGCTCTTGTAGGTGTGCACTACACTTTCGAAGGAGACTTTGAGTCTTGTCTTTGTCGCCTAAAGAGCAAGAGAATAGAAGAGCTTAAGTGCAAGATGGATGGATATGATCCATATGCTTGGAATCAAAGCGATAACCAAAATGATATGACCTATCCTCCACAATATCCTTCTCCATATCTATACCCGTATCCACCACAACAATCCTCACAATACCAACATCCTTCTCTATATGAGCAATATCCTCAATACGACTATCCACCACCTCTTCCACAATATCCTCACCCTTATTCATACCAATATTGGAATCCTTATTCTTCCCAACCTCAACAAGAGTGTGAATCTTCCATAAATCTCTACTTAAATGACCAAAATGAGGAGTCAAATGAGTATCAAGAAGGACATTATGGTCAAGCTTTTTACCCACCAAGTGAATTTGAAATTCAAGAATCTTCTCAAAAAGTTTGGTATGATGATGGAAGAAACTTTGAGTACGATTATCATATGCAACAAGATTCTTTCCATTATCAAGAGTGGGAAAACAATGAAGGAAATAGCACAACCGATGATACTCTTCAATTAATTTTGAAATATATGGAGGAGTTTAACCGAAAAATTGAGGAGAGTAGCCGAAAGTTGGAGAATATTAACCAAAGGTTGGAAGAGTCAAACAAGAAGAAGGACACTGAATTCGCTCAACATGAAAACCAATTCAAGACTTTTGAGTTTCAAATTGAACAATTTACGAGGTCCTTGGAGCAAGCTATTGAGATTGAGAGTGAAGCTCGATATGAAGGTCTCTCTATGCCTCCTCATGATGAAGACAAAGAAGAAGTTGAAGCAAAGTTTGAGGAAAAGATAGAAGAAGAAGAAGAAGAAGAAGAAGAAGAAGAAGAAGAAGAAGAAGAAGAAGAAGAAGAAGAAGAAGAAGAAGAAGAAGAAGAAGAAGAAGAAGAAGAAGAAGAAGAAGAAGAAGAAGAAGAAGAAGAAGAAGAAGAAGAAGAAGAAGAAGAAGAAGAAGAAGAAGAAGAAGAAGAAGAAGAAGAAGAAGAAGAAGAAGAAGAAGAAGAAGAAGAAGAAGAAGAAGAAGAAGAAGAAGAAGAAGAAGAAGAAGAAGAAGAAGAAGAAGAAGAAGAAGAAGAAGAAGAAGAAGAAGAAGAAGAAGAAGAAGAAGAAGAAGAAGAAGAAGAAGAAGAAGAAGAAGAAGATGATGATGATGATGAAGAAGGGGAAGAGTTGGATAATGAATTTGATTAGAATTTACTTGAAGAAGGAAATGATGAAGATTACATTCGTATTATAAGAATCCTTCAAGGAAACATAATGAAGTAGAAAAAGAAGTGAATGAAGAGGAGATAGAGAAAACTAAGGGTGAAGAGGTGGAAAAGAAGAAAGAAAGTGTTGAGAAGCAAGATGAGGAGGAAATAGAAGAAAAAGAGGAACCAAGCGATGAGACAAGTGAAAGCAACAATTCAATGGTCAAAGTAGATGAAGAGCAATGTCCCTTGATGGACACGAGCAACAATGAGCAAGAGGAACAAGAAGCATTGAAGGACGAATTGAAGACCGAAATGAGCATTTCTAAATTCTCAAACTCTTCAATTTGTACTTTTAATGATATTGTTTCTATTGATTTCATCTTACCTCTTGATAACTTTGACCATAAGAAGAAAGTGATGAAAAGCTTGGGGATCTTTGGAAAAGAAGTGAAGAAGTGGATATGGAGGATGGTGAGTGAGGAAGAGAGACGTCCATTCTTGAAAAGATGCAAGAGGAAGATGGATGATTGGTCCTATTTCACAAGAGCCTACTTGATTTCAAAGAGCAAAGATTGAAGTACAATGGTAAGGAGGGCCGATATCCTTGGCCATTCCAATGGGGGGAAGTTTGAATTCCATTAATAAGTCCGGCATAGGACATTAAACCTAGCGCTTAATGGGAGGCAACCCATTTTTACTTGCTTTCTTTTATTTTTATTTTTGTCTTGTTCTTTTAATTTTGTTTCGTGCTTTGTTTTGTCTAGGTGTTGGGGTCGTGTGTTGAGGCTCGGTGAGGATTTCGAGCTTTATGCTCGATTTTGTGCTCGATCCATGATGAGACAAGCCCGTGAGCTTTAGAGCCTTTAGACTTACATATATTTTGGTCTAATTTCTTTCTTGTGAGTATCGTTCATGCTTGTGTGCTCTAGAACTTGCCAATTGTCTTGTTTGAGGCCACATTAAGTGTAAAATCTTTTAAAGTGATATGAGGCCATCTTTGACTTGAATAGCCACTTAACCAAATTTTCCATACCAAATGAAATTTTCCGTAGTTAGCCCTTTTGAGACTATTGACTTATTTTCTTGGCAACCTACAAATTTAGCCCAATTATCCCTTCTTGTGAGCCTAATTTTTCCTATAAGCTAGTGGAGCTTGAAGGTGGATAGTGAGGTTGAGTTGAGCTTTAATGTGAATTTGGTAGATGAGTTTGTGTGAAAATGAAAAGTTTGAAAAATAAGAGAAAAAGATGAGTGAAAAATTATACAAGAAAAAGATTGAGTGGATTTGTGAAAAGAAAAATTGTGAAGAAACTCTCTCTTGTATAGCTATTTGGAGTTTCAAGTTCAAAAAGGTGCTTGATGGTTGATGATGAAGAATGTGCTTAAAAAATGAGACATAGTAGATTGTTGGAGTATGAGTTTTTGAGTTGTGGTCGGCCAATTGCAACTTTGTCTTGAGATTTTTGAGATGTGTCTATGCTTCTTTATTTCTCGCTCCACTAGTTTATGAGTCAATTTATCCAAAAATTCCTACCTTAACCAGAGAGCCCAACATTACAACCAAATGCAAAGTCCTCATTGATTTTTGGATTTATCACTTAGCAAGTGGTGGAGAATTTAGATGATTGGCAAGCCTATGGTAGTGCACTTGTGTGAATTGATTGTTAAGAGCATACATTCTTTGATACACTTTTGAGTGATGAGTGATACACTTACTTGAGAGGAAATTGTGGATTGAGCCTTAATCTTGCATTGATTTGAACATTGATTGGGCGTGAAATTGTCATGATTCGTCACTCGAAATGCCCTAATTCTGGCCAATTTTATCGAGTATTTTGAGTCAATTGAGCATTATTTCTATACATTGATGAATTTATCTCTTTAATGCTCGTAGGTGAATCGAGGGCGAAGAACGGAGTTTGTAGGACTTTGAATCGACTCAAACGGATGCCCGGATGAGAAGATATCGAAGGAATACGATTGGTGTTAGTGTTGAAGAAGAAAAGTACTAATTGGAGCAATTTTGGAAGTCATTCGAGTGGACCACTCGAGCATTAGCGCTCGAGCACGTTGCTCGAGCGCCCAAAACTTACAGAAAAATTCAAACATTCGAGCAGCTCGAGCGTCACCGCTCGAGCGCCCCAAAACTTGCAGAGGAATCCGAGCGCTCGACCAGCTCGAGCGCCACCGCTCGAGCACTTGCACCATTCGAGCTCCACGCTCGAGCGCCACCGCTCGAGCGGGTCTGCTCGAGCGCCTTCATGTTTTGCGCTTTAAAAGTCGTTTTTCGGCCCATGAGTTCACGATTCGGCCCGTTGCTTATATATACTCGTCTCAAGCTCGTTTTTGGGAGATACCACTTACCATCATTAGATTCAAGAGCATTTTAGAGAGTTAATTTTTGGAGAAGAAGGAACGAGCAAGTTTACTTTACGTTTTTTAGGTTTTCTTACGAATTCACGACATGATTTTACTTTTTTTTAGTTTAGTTTCTTCATATCTTTGTTCTTGAACACGTTGAGACTTCGTTTTATTGAATTAATTTCAGTTTATTCCTTTATATCTTGAAACCCTAGTTTATGATTTATCTTTTCTTCGTTATAATCATCATGTTCATGTTCGTTACTTCTTCAATTGTTCTTGTTTACGTAAAACCCATGTCTAGTTAAAACCCTTGCATGCTTGGGATAGGATGAACTCGTAGAAGTAGGTTGTGGGTACGTAATGAGGATAATTCGAGACGTTAGGTTTTAATTCTCTTGATTAATGAATTCTTAAAATCAATCTTAACTTTGCCTTTGAATTTCGTTCGAAAAGTGTTCGAGAGAGGACGACCGTATCACTCTTTAACAACGAGTAGACTTAACGAGAGGGTTTAGAAAAGGTTAATTCATCTACAAGTTTAGCGAAGGAGGACGACCGCATCACCTTAGTTAAATTAGTGTCTCATTAATTAAGCACAATCTATTAACTTGTTAGTGGATTAGTGAAGTCGAGTGTTAGGGTAAAGTATTAGGGTTTAGAATCTTGAGCTTTCACCTTGCATTCTTTTACTTAGGTTATTTCTTGCGTGTCACGGTTATTGTGATTATGTACCTGCTCCGTTAGTATACGTAGGGATTCCTATCCTGAGCATCACCATCTCTCATTTGAAAACAACCCTTCGATTCTTAGTTTAATTTTGCTTTTTTCATTCCTAGGATAATTTTAGTCTTTTAATTAATCTTTCAAAAAACTCAAAAACATTACACTCATATTAGCTACGATGCGTAGATCTTTAGGGATCTATTTGCATACACACTTCATATACACACTTCATCCATTGGGTTCGATAATACTTGGTCGCTATACTTGCCAATACTACAGTGAACCCGTACTCTTGCGGAGAAGCTACTAGTAGAAAGCTAGTATTTTCGCTTCAAGTCAATGGCGCCGTTGCCGGGGATAGCGTTGTATATCTTTTGAATAGGACTTGTAGATAGCTTAGTAGTTAGTAGTGAGTGCTTTATTTTCTGTTTTATTTTTATTCATTCGGCAGTTGCGTTTTGATTCTTCTGCTAGTGTGCCAGGTATATGAAAACCCGCTCACAAGGGAATACGAGCGAAGAGAGAATACCGTTGGACCCTGAGACGATAGCTAGAAGGAACCGAGCTTTCTTGAGGAGAATGAATACTGTCGGAGGAGGGAAAGAACCAATGGACATCTCTAATGAGTTGGATGATGCTGCGAACGAATTCAATCAGGAATTGGGCCGAGTTGAAGGCACTGGAGTTAGTGGTAGCCAGAATCAAGTTCCTTTAGGGGATAGCCAGAGCCTAAACCCGGATACACAAAATGTAGACAATCCAGCTCATAACATTATTCAAAATCCTCATAACAACCCTGCTTACCCACATCCTAACTTACCACAAAACAACTTACCTTATCCACCTTACCCATACCCACCTTATCCGTATCCACCATACCCGTATCCTCCACCTCCAGTTTACAATCAACCACCTATTTACCAACCACCACCCCAACAAGTACCCGTACCACCTGCTAATCCGCAACACATTCCTCAGAACGTAGATCAGAATATGGCTATTCGAGGAAGATTTGTAGCGCAGCCACAACGGTACTATGATGGAGTGACATTGCCTCCTATTGAGGTAAATAACTTCTCGATTTCCCCGGGAATTTTAAAGCTGCTTACAGAGAACCAGTTCAAGAGGGTGATCGGGAAGGAGAATCCTCATACTCATCTGAGGAGTTTTCTAATGATAGCCTCCACTTTCAATTACAATGGCATGTCTGAAGATGCCAAGAGGCTTAGGTTGTTCCCATTCTCATTGACGGGAATAGCTAAAGAGTGGTACGATAATACGCTTCCACGGGGAGGTATTACCACTTGGGCCGAGCTCGAGCGTCTGTTCCTCGAGCGATTCTACCCTCCATCCAGAACGATCAAAGCAAGGATTGAGATATCTTCCTTCCGCCAGAAGCAAGGAGAGGACCTACATCAAGCGTGGGAGAGATACTCAAACATATTGATAGAGTGCCCGCAGCACGGGTACAATGAGGGAGATGTCATGGCATTTTTCTATAGTGGTGCCAACAAGGCTGGGCAAGACCATCTAGACGCCTGTGCCAGTGGATCATTCCTGAATCAAGGAATAATGAGGTGTAGAGGGATCGTGGACAACATTGTCACGAATGCCGGGGCTTGGAATGTAGATGCAGATTTCCAGAGAGTTCATCAGGTTGAGGAAGGTGAAGGAACGAGAAGGCTGTTGATGGCCCTGATGGAAAAGATTAACAACCTTGAGTTGGGGAAGAATATGGTTGGAGGGAATGCAGCAGAGAATGAGCAAGAGGACAAGCCCACAATTCAGCAAGAAGTAGTAAACTATATGGGAGGTCCTTATTACAATCAAAATGGGTATCCACAAGGTGGAAATTTTCAAGGAAGACCTTCTTATGGCCAACCATTTTACCTCCAGGTCCACAACCACCTCAAAATCAATGGAGGAACACACAAGGGTACCAAGGAGGCCAGCAGCTCCCTCAGAACCAATGGAGGAAGAACGAGAATTTTTCATATGCTAACCCGAAGACGGGTATTACAGTTCCTCCAGGTGTTGATCCAGGTTCGAAACCTCCGGGAGGAGAAGGCGGTTCCTCAACTGAGGAGATGTTGAGAGCTATCCTTCAGAAGGTGGAAGAAGGAAGCAAGAGATTATCCTCTTTGGAGTACGATGTGAAGGAGTTGCATAAGAAAGGTGATCAGCGTGATCAAGAACTCCAAAAGAGAGATGTAGAGCTGAATCGAATTCAGCAAGAGAACAACATGAGATTCACCTCAATAGAGTTCCAGATAAGCCAAATTGCAAAATCATTGAATAGGGAGCCGTGTAAGTATCCTTCCATGCCGGAGGGGAACCCGAAAGAGCATTGCAAGGCTATCCAGTTAAGAAGTGGAACCAACTATGAAGGTCCTCAGATGCCTGCTGATTCTGAGACACCCCAAGATAAAGATGAGATTGAAGAGATGGGAGTTGAGAAGAAGGTTGAGGGTGAAAGCACTCAAGCGAGCAAAGAGCTTGAAGAGGAAGACATTGAGAAGGTTGAGAGAGTTCCTAAGTGGAAGAAGGCAAAGGAAGCAAGGGAGAAAGTGAAAGAGACCGAGAAAGATGAATGGGGGGTACCCAAATCTGTGATACCCGTCCCATATCCACAACGCTTCATGAAAAAGAAGCTGTATGAGAAATTCGCTAAATTCCTTAATGTGTTTAAACAATTGCATATTAATATCCCTTTTTATGATGCTTTGGAACAGATGCCCAACTATGCAAAGTTTTTGAAGGACTTGATCGCGAAAAGACGGCGAGTGGATGAGCCGAAGTTGGTGCAGCTGAACCATGAGGTGAGTGCATTAGTGCACAAGGCGCTTCCTCCAAAGCTGAAGGATCCCGGGAGCTTCACCATTCTTTGTGATATTGGGAACGGGATCAAGAAGGGAGCATTGTGCGACCTTGGGGCGAGCATAAATCTTATGCCCTTGTCGCTTTTCAAGAAGTTGGAAGGTGGTGAACTTCAGCCGACAATGATGACGCTTCAACTCGCCGATTGGTCTATTACTCGACCTCAAGGTGTGGTTGAAGACGTCCTCGTGAGAGTTGGAGATCACATTTTTCCAGCCAATTTCGTGGTCCTAGAGATAGAGGAAGATGAGCACGTGCCCCTGATCTTGGGAAGACCATTCTTAGCTAAGGTGGGGATGGTGCTAGATATGGTAAATGGGAAGATTACGTTGAAGGTCGATGATCAAGAAGTGAAGATTTCCCTATATGAAGCCATGAAGCACCCGAAGGAGGATGAGAGTTTGTATTGCATGGATGCAACTGATCCTCGTGTTGAAGACACACCTCCTATCTCTAATCTTTCTCATGTTCATGATTTCATTAATCATTCACTTGATGAGTTAACCCATGAGCATAATGATCTGACTTATTTTGATAGGGATAAAGGGAAGAAGTTGAAGGATGAAGAAGTGAAAAGTGTGGACATGATCCAGTTGGAAGGGAAAGGAGGAGTTAAGAAGAAAAAGTCTAAATTCAAGAACCTGTTTGGTAAGACTCCTCCAGATAAAGGTGAGAAGGAGTTGAGACCCATAACGCTTGGGGATCAGAAGGAAGCAAAGGAGTTCATGATGGAGGGGCATCAAGGAAAGGAATGCAAGCACTTCTCTTATGAGAGTAAGGGAGGTATTTTTTAGTATGATGTCCCATAAGCTCCTTTGAGCTCGGTCCGGCATGAGGACCTTAAAAATAGCGCTGAATGGGAGGCAACTCATTTTTATCTGCTTTTGAGTGTTTTTAGTTATTTGAGTTTTATGTTATTAGGGTGTTGTTGAATCGTAAGTTTTAACCTCGTACTTGAGAGTTCATTTTGTAGGCTTGTCTCGAAGGAGTAAAGGTACCATGGAGAGAATAGAGGAATCATGGAGTACTCGAAAGGGAGGAACTCAAGCAAGGGAGTGTGCAACGCTGTTGAGAGAAACTAAATTGTTTGGTTGAGGTAACCCACAACCCCAAACTTAGACCTCTTCGCAAGGTCGAAGTTTGGGGGGTGGAGTTTTTTTTATGTTTCTTGTTACATTGCACCGGAGCACCTCTTATCTTTGAGTGTGTTTGGTCATTTGGTGTCTTGAGATACTCATCGGGGTGATTTTGATTTGATTCGCTGTTTCATATTTCATGCCTATCAATCATCTTATGCTTGTTGATTGCTATCTTTGAGTATGATTTGATGAGTAGGGTGATTTGTGGATTTGAGTTAGGGACTTTTTTGTGTGAGTAGTTGAGCTAGAGTTGATTTGAGAAGGAACTTGTATGCTTATGAATTTTTCTTTTGAGTACTTGTGTGATGAGAGTGAGAATTCACTAGGACTAGCATGGATGTGAAAGCTGTGAGACTTGAGCCTTATGAGATTTTGATGCATAACTTGATCTCTTCGTTTGTGAGTGGATTGTCACCTTAGAGGATGCTAGAACTTGTGTGTGTTCTTGCTTCTAGATTGTGTCTAGTTGATATGCCAAATATGATCTTAGGCCATCTTTGATTTGATTGAGTCCCTTAGCCAAAATTTTCCTTACCAATGGCATGGACCCCTTGGTAGCCCGTTTGAGCCTTAGCCTATTTTATTTGCCAGCACATTTTGAACACTATTCCAGTTCCTAAGCCTTTTTGTCCCAATTTAAGTGGAGAATAGGAAAAGTGTGAATGTGAAGGGATTGAATTGAGTTGAAAAAGGGAAATGTTTATTGTTGAGTGAATATGAGAAGAAAGTGTGATGAAGTTTTGAGTTGTGGGAAAAAGAAAAAATTGAGAATGAGCAAAAGAAAAAACGAGTTCATGTGTTTGTGCGAAAAAGAGAAAAAAAGTGATTGAAAAAAAAAGTGAAAAGAGTGAGAAAGAAAAAAAAATTGAAGTATTGAGAGTATGGAATTGAAAGGGTGTTGATTGAAAATGTTTGAAGTATTCTGTTCCTAATCTAGAAGTGCCAAAGTTTGAGTTTCTATTCTCCATTCACTTGAGTCACTTACCCTATATCGTTATCCCACCTGTACAAAGAGCCTACATTACAACCTTGAGAAAAATCCTTTTTGATTCGGCATTGATTTCTAGAGTATGGTCGGAGTTGAGAGTGCTTACAAGCCTATGGCTGCCAATATGTGTGACTGATTGTTTGAGTGAGTCCCTTTATCATTGATATACACTTGTGAGGGAGTGAAACACATCGTAGAGTGCACATCCATGTTTGATTTTGGTGATTCTTGCTGTTGTTGCATGAGTATTATGAGGAAAGATGAGTGAGTATACTTATGATTGATCTTTGAAGCTCGAGTTCATTTGCTTGCATGATTTGATTCTTTGATTCATTCCTAACAATTTCACTTGACTTGTTATTTCATTGCTTGAGGATAAGCAATCTTGTAAGTTTGGGGGGGTTGATTAGGCGTGAAATTGTCATGATTCGTCACTCGAAATGCCCTAATTCTGGCTGATTTTGTCGAGTATTTGGAGTCAATTGAGCATTATTTCTATACATTGATGAATTTGTCTCTTTAATGCTCGTAGGTGAATCGAGGGCGAAGAACGGAGTTCGTAGGACTTTGAATCGACTCAAACGGATGCCCGGATGAGAAGATATCGAAGGAATACGATTGGTGTTAGTGTTGAAGAAGAAAAGTACTAATTGGAGAAATTTTGGGAGTCATTCGAGTGGACCACTCGAGCACTAGCGCTCGAGCACGTTGCTCGAGCGCCCAAAACTTACAGAAAAATTCGAGCATTCGAGCAGCTCGAGCGTCACCGCTCGAGCGCCCCAAAACTTGCAGAGGAATCCGAGCGCTCGACCAGCTCGAGCGCCACCGCTCGAGCACTTGCACCATTCGAGCTCCACGCTCGAGCGCCACCGCTCGAGCGGGTCTGCTCGAGCGCCTTCATGTTTTGCACTTTAAAAGTCATTTTTCGGCCCATGAGTTCACGATTCGACCCGTTGCTTATATATACTCGTCTCAAGCTCGTTTTTGGGAGATACCACTTACCATCATTAGATTCAAGAGCATTTTAGAGAGTTAATTTTTGGAGAAGAAGGAACGAGCAAGTTTACTTTATGTTTTTGAGGTTTTCTTACGAATTCACGACACGGTTTTACTTTTTTTTAGTTTAGTTTCTTCATATCTTTGTTCTTGAACACGTTGAGACTTCGTTTTATTGAATTAATTTCAGTTTATTCCTTTATATCTTGAAACCCTAGTTTATGATTTATCTTTTCTTCGTTATAATCATCATGTTCATGTTCGTTACTTCTTCAATTGTTCTTGTTTACGTAAAACCCATGTCTAGCTAAAACCCTTGCATGCTTGGGATAGGATGAACTCGTAGAAGTAGGTTGTGGGTACGTAATGAGGATAATTCGAGACATTAGGTTTTAATTCTCTTGATTAATAAATTCTTAAAATCAATCTTAACTTTGCCTTTGAATTTCGTTCGAAAAGTGTTAGAGAGAGGACGACTGTATCACTCTTTAACAACGAGTAGACTTAACGAGAGGGTTTAGAAAAGGTTAATTCATCTACCAGTTTAGTGAAGTCGAGTGTTAGGGTAAAGTATTAGGGTTTACAATCTTGAGCTTTCACCTTGCATTCTTTTACTTAGGTTATTTCTTGCGCGTCACGGTTATTGTGATTATGTACCTGCTCCGTTAGTATACGTAGGGATTCCTATCCTGAGCATCACCATCTCTCATTTGAAAATAACCCTTTGATTCTTAGTTTAATTTTGCTTTTTGCATTCCTAGGATAATTTTAGTCTTTTAATTAATCTTTCAAAAAACCCAAAAACATTACACTCATATTAGCTACGACGTGTAGATCTTCAGGGATCTATTTGCATACACACTTCATCCCTTGGGTTCGATAATACTTGGTCGCTATACTTGCCAATACTACAGTGAACCCGTACTCTTGCGGGGAAGCTACTAGTAGAAAGCTAGTATTTTCGCTTCAAGTCAAACATGACTTGTGAATTTGCTAGTTGATATTTGTACTTAAGGGCCTGACTCTATTGAATGAACTTGACAATTGCTACTTACCTCTTTGGCACTCATTTCTCGCAATCCTCCCACTTGTTCTTTATTTTCTTTCGTTGCTCGGGGACGAGCAACACTTTAAGTTTGTGGGGTAGCTGGTGGATGCTTCCATCATAGAGACCCTCTTTTTACCTGATTGAAGCTGAAGGAGACATTCTCGTGCTTTTTTTTTTTGTCTCCCTTCAGCGAACCAACTCCTTTAGAAGTGAGGAACTTTACACAGTAATAGTAGGTTGAAACTGTAGCTTTAAATTCATTTAAAAAGGGTCTACTGAGAACCCCATTGTAGGTAGATTGCTAATCTACAATCAGAAACTCTACCATTCTAGTTATTCTTCTATCGAGCTCCTCGGTCGATACAAGCTCTACAGACAACCTAATAATCCCGAGTGGGACTGTTACAGCATCACCGAAGCCTAAAATTCGATGATTAAAGTGTTTAATGTAGCTCATATAATCTCCCAGTTTGTCGAGTATACTCTTGAAGATGATATTGATGTAGGCTCCAGTGTCGACCAACAGACGGTGCACTTTGGTCCCCATTATGTTGGCATATATTACGAGGGAATCATTATGGGGAGTCAAGATTCCGTTCAGGTCCTTTTCGTTGAATGTCAACTCTGGTGTATGTTGAACTGATGGGTTGACCCCCATTTCTTGAACCTGAGCTACGGCTCGTAGCTCAGCCTTCCTCTTCCTTTTTTAGATTGGAGCTCGTCCATCTGAGCAGCCCCCCACGGGCCATGATGGCTCCATCATCAGAATTTCCTCGGGTGGTCCAGCCGCAACAGCTGGAGTAGGTTGCCCCCTTTGTTGCTTCCGAGGGGTTGTTCATCTTCGTCCTCATCAGAGCTTTTGGGGTTATTTGCCCGGGGTTTCTTTCCAGGCTGCCTTTTTATGAAGTCGGACAGCTCGCCCTCCTCATAAAATTGCCAGAGTTGCTTGAGCAAGTCTCGACACTCACTAGTAAAGGGCCCCACATTTTGGTGGTAGGCACAGTACTTGTTCGGATTTAACTTGCTAGCATCTTGACGAATCTTTCTTGGTGGGGTAAGCAGTTCCTTCTCCTTAACATTATTATAAACTGTATCGATCGATACGGTCAGCACCTGGTTGAGCTTGTCTTTCAGCTATGTCCCCTCGTTAAAAGCTTTCATATTCTTAGGGACCCTATAGCCGATTTTGCCAGATTTCTTCGTACTTTCTTTCGGGTCAGTCTTGTTGTCTCCCATGTCCTTTTGCAGAGCTTCGTGCATGGAAACAAAAATTCCCGCCCGGTTGCGGAACTCGGCATAACTTTTTTGGGCAAGCGAGGTGCACCTCCTTCCAAAGATCGATGCATTTCTTTAATCCAGCCAAGACGGTCACAATCTTGGTATCCTCGCTTACTGATTCCCCTTACAACAAAACCTTGTCAAATCTTTCCAAGTATGATCGGTCTGACTCGACATCAGCTTATTTCAAGTCGGATAACCGATGTCTCTGAGATAGATAAGACCCAACTGTGGAGAAGTGGGACAAGAATTCTTTGCCCAGCTTGGCGAATGAATGAATGTAAGCCGGTGGCAGAGCCGAAAACCACTTATGTACACGATCCCCGAGGGTTAGGGGAAAGTTTCGATATTAGGTAGCGTCACTTGCTCCCATAGAGATTATGTAGTCGGAATACTTGGTTAAATGCACCCGGGGATCCGTCGTTCCTTCATACTGGATACTAGCGGGGAACTGTATCTTCTTCTAAATCGGGGCCTTCAGAATGATGGTTGATAATAGTGAGGGAGGCAGAGTTGTTGCCCCGAAACCCCTTTGCAAGTTCCAGTTGACCTTGCATGCTCTCAATAGCCTTCCTCATTGACACCAGCTCATCCTGGGACCCCCCTAACTTGGAGGTTGTTCAGCGAACAATGGTGCATGACCGTCAGTTCGCCGCAGTCCCTCGCTTAGAGGGAGAATCTTATGAGCTGGCTTTTTGGGGTTCTCCGTCCCATCCGGACCCAGGCGACCAAAAGTCGACCTGGTCATCCTCTCATGGACTGATTGGCGAGCTGGATTATGGGTTGGTTAACTTGCATCGGCTTTAGGTCGAGCTACATCTCTGTTGTGACCTGGTCGACCAAGTCTATCCAGCACGCTTTGTCATGTGGTTCCATAGCTGGTCCCTGCTGCCTGGCTTGGTTTAGATTCCCCGTGGCTAGCGGGCTCGTTGAGCTGCTTCGCCTTGTCCTTTGCTTTCTGGGCTTGAGCACTATCTGCCTCATTAGGCCGCTCATCCCGAACCTTCTCATGCCCATGAGTTTCTATTGGGCCAAACCTTGCTCTGGTATGAGAAGGACCAGGTCGCCCCTGTTGTTTTTGCAATGCTTGAAGCATTGCTATTGTGCGAGCAAGGTCGTAAGGGTTACGAGTTAGAACTTCCAGCTCTGGGGGCATGGATTGACTGGCTGTCGGCCTGTTATTCTCCACAAACCGAGTTGTTTAAGCTCGCCGGCCAGCTGAGGAGCCTCTGATGGGTGAGCCCCTCGTTGAATGGTGGGAGTGTTGTGTTTCTCGAGACGGCATCTTTGGTTAAAGTCATGTATGAATCTTCAAATGTTCAAATCTTCAAGTGAAAAACACCAAGAACACCAAGAACACTCTTGCTTAAGTTTTCAAAGGAAACTCAAGAATTTCTTCAAATCTCCAAGTTTCAAAGTTAAAGTTCTTGATTATCACTTAAATGGAGGTTCGGACACCCTCCTCTAGAGCTGGCAAAACGGGCGGGCCGGCCCGGGCCGTCGGGCCAAACACTATTCTCGGGCCGGCCCATTTGCACGTCGGGCCTGTAAAATCCCAGCCCAACCCGACCCAACCATAGCCCGCGAGCTAACGGGCCGGCCCGGCCCATTTTAACTTTTTTAAAAAAAAATTCTAATCTCAAAATATTGTTTGTAAAGTTTTTTTTTATTCTACGGTACTGAAAATTGAGGGGCTTCATTTACAAGATTCCTTATTAAGGCATCAACTATCAAGTTAAGTATGTTTAAAAAAAACTATATATACAACACTAAATATCATTTAAATATCACTAAATATCATTTAAAAACTAAATATACAACACTAAATTCCTTATTATGGCAGTATCAAGTCAAGTATGTCCATATATTTGTAATTACAACACTGAATATCATTTAAAGAAATAACATTAATTATAATCTTTTAAAAATAAAATAGATAAAAAAAAATCAATCGGGCCAAACGGGTCGGCCCGTAGCCCGTCGGGCCAGCCAGGCCGGCCAAAAATTGCTCGCTTTTTTTGGGCCTATATTTTTTGGGCACAGCCCAGCCCATAAGTCGGGCGGGGCGGGCCCAAATTATCGGCTCTACCCTCCTCCTAGCGCCAATTTGTTGATGATCGATCCTAATCACTTGGATTAGTGGTTGTTTTAAATTGCTAATTTGATCACCAAAAAATTACATGTGATTGATCACTACCGTAAATAGTGAATACGATAAATCAGATTAAGAAAAGACAAATACGTGTATTGATTACATATTTATTTCATACATATGTGCGGATTGAGGTGTTTTAGTATGTGTAAGCAAAGTATACTTGTATTTGTGAATTTAAACTTAGTTTTATTCATGAAAATTTAAGGTTTTTATACAAGTCCTCCAAGTAGGAGGTGGTATGACCTTTGCTCTCCCAAGTTTGCATGCTTGACACATGGAGAGTTGACTATTTAACTTTATCTAGGCTAATTTCTATCCTTTAAACTGGATTAGCTCGTATTAGAGAGCAGTTCCTCTCTTTAGACTTATCCTTGAGGAGTTATTAGCTTGATCTTGTTGGTCGGTTTATCTTCTGCCTTGGCTCTTTGGCTAAAGTAGCTCGTCAGGGTCTTATTTGGGCTCGGGTGGCCTTTGTTTTGATGTAGCTCGGCTTGGTAAAGTAGCTCGCCTATCTGGAGTAGCTCGTCTTACTATTCTAGCTCGGCCTGACTTGACTTAACTTAATCTTGCTTCTTGAATGGTTAATTAACCTAAACCTGTTCACCTTAGCGGTGATGTAGCTCGCCTATCAACAATGCAATTTTGAAAAAGACCGTGATTAAAATTACAATTAAGTCTTAACGTTTTTTACCACCTAATTTAAGTATTTTGTGGTTGGTTGTCACGTAGACGCCACAGCAGTTACAAGCATAGGCAAATTTGCCCGTAAGGCTTAATTGCCAAAAAAAAGTTAAATTGAAGCTTTTTTCTAATAAGATCCAAAAGTTTAGTTTAAAATGCAATTTTGGAAAAGGTTGTGATTTAAATTGCAATTATGTCTTTTTTTAAACAAGATATATATATATATATATATATATATATATATATATATATATATATATATAAGTATCATCGTATATAATGCATAATGTTTTAAAATTTTATTGGAAAGCAGATATCTCAACCTTTTCCCCTCACATATATTATATATGAATTAATTTGTTCATGGTATAATAATTATGACAAAGTATTATATAAAAATAATTCATGATAAGTTTATCATTAAATATTTTTAAAGTATCAAATATTTAATTAGGAGTATAAAAAATCTCATCAGGAGTATTATTAATTTAGATCGGTGGTACGACTATTTAATAGAATAAAATATATATATTAACAAATAGATATTCAAAATATGTAAATATTTATAAATTTGTTTGTCAATAAACATGAGATGGAAGGTTTAAAATCATGCAATTGCATTTTTTTTTTTTACAATCTGTTGATGATTCAATCTAATCACGTGGATTAGTAGTTGTTTAATTTGTTTTTGGAATCACCAAACAATTACATGTGATTAATTACCGTTGTATATGGTAAATACATACGATCGGGGTTAATACGAGTATGGATTATGTATTATTTTCGTATGTGTGTGTATTTGAGGTGTGTATGTGTATATGAGTATTTCTTTGTATTTGTGAATTTGGACTTAATTTTATTGATGGAAATCAAAGTTTTTATACATTCCACCAAGTAGGTTGTGGCAACCCTTTCAACTTCCTATTATGTATGCTTGACACTCGTTGTGTTGACTATTTGACCTTATCTAAGTCTTTCCTTAGTTATAAAATCTTTTTAGTTTGAGCTGCTCAATTACATAGTTGTTCGTCTTGGAGCCTTTTGATGACTTTCATCTCTACTCTTTAATAAAAGCTGCTCGATTCTCTTGGAGTCTTGCTCCACCTGATCGCTCAGCTTGATGGGTTTTCGGGCTTGATTTGGTTGACTTTTAATGGTTGTTCGTGCATTGGAGTTGTTTGTCCAATAGTCTTGTGCTTTGATTGGCTTCTTGTCTTATTAGAGTTGTTCGTCAAATGGAGGATGCCCGTCTCTTTGACCTTCAATCAGTCCTTAATACTAATTTCGTATTTGACTTGACCGTAAAATACTAGCTTTTAACTAGCAATTACCCCACAAGAGTATGAGATCACTGTAGCATAGGCAAGTATAGGACCAAGTAGTATCACACCTGTAAAAGGATTTGTATGCGTGTAAATCCCTGGAAATCTATGTGTCGTAGCTAATATGAATTTGATTTGGTTATAATGAGATATATCTAATATTCAATTCTAAAATACTACTATCTAGCAAACAAAGAACAAATCTATACTAACTTCGATTAAAGTGCAATTAAGAGGAATGATGCTTTGGATAGGAATCCCTACGTTTACTAATGGAATTGGTTTGGCAACTAAGATAATCGTGGTGTTCAAAGTAAAATCCTAAGTGTGCAATCAACTAGGCAATCAATTTCTCTAATCTAGCACTAAGAATTGTAAAAGTAAAAGCTCGGATATTTACTCCAATACTTGACTCTTACGAAACATAACCTCACTAACCCACTAATCAAATTATATGAGTTGTGCTTAATTACTAAGGCCCTAATTCAACTAGAGTGATTTGGTCGTCCTCCCTAGATAAACCGGTTAATTACAAACCCCTTCAAAACCCTCTCCTTAAGCCTATTAGTTGAGAAAGAGTGATTCGGTCGTCCTCTCCTTAACAATTTTCGTACTTAACTCTATGATTATTCTAGGGTTTGTTAGAAATGTTTAATAATTAAGAGAAATAAAACTCGTCACACCACAGACTATCCTAATCGCCTACCAATTTCCTAATATCTACGAGTTCATCCTACCATAAGCATACACGAATTTAGCCAAGCATATTAATGACCGATTCAAAAGCAATAGATATGATAATCAAAGACATAATTAAAATCAACAAGAAATTCAAGAACATATAACGATCAATGGAATTCAATTGAAATTAAGATCTCGAAAATTGTACTCAAAGTATGTAAATAATCTGGAAAAACAATCTCAACAATCTTGAAACAATAAATAACAAAAAATAAAAATAAACCGTGAAAGTATTAATCATCTAGTGCTTCTCGTGGTGTTGTAAATCATCTAACCTTCTCTCCAAATCCTTCAAAGGTATCCCATGTATGTTCTCAGCTTTTCTCTATAAAAAATCATGTGTTGTGTTGATGATCTTGTTCCAAATTTATAATTTAGTGGTTGTTTTACTCTAATAAGATCATCAAACAAGGATTTGAATGAAGATTAAGACTATATCTCTTGAAGGAAGGGTTGAGAAAAAGATTTGCAAGAGTTTGGCCTACTTTTGAATTAAGTGAACTTATTTTCATGACATCATGAAGAGGTATTTATAGAGGTACAAGCAGGTAGGAGGTGTCACCTCCTTAATCATCCTTATTTACATGGTAACAAGTGTTAAGACACTTGTTAATTTCTAAGCTATTACATCTTTACACAATGACAAGTGTTAAAACACTTGTTTGCTCCTAATGTAATGCCTAATTATTGGGATTTTTGATAATCTTCCGAGGTGCCCTCTTGCTCGCCTGGTCGCCTCCTTTTAATTTTTATTTACCCTTTCTTGGTCTAGCTGGTCGCCTCATTTCCATGTCTAAATGACCAGCTACTCGCCTCCTCTGACTTGGTCACCTGACCCAGCTGCTCGCCTCCTACGCCCTTATTCCCTGTTGCTCGTCCTTTTCTATTTTTTCTTAATGACTTCTTAATCTTATTATTTTTATTATTTTTTATTTTATTCTTATTTTCCTACTGGTCGCCTATCAACGATGCCCCCTAGTTTGGCATGTAAGGATAAATTTTCCTTTTCATGTCAAACTATAAGACAGGCTATATTTTATAACAGGAGGCGACCAACAGGGAATTTACCCTTACTTTTGGGAGGAAGCGAGCAACAGGTTTTTGAATTTTTAGGCGGGAACTCTTGGAGCGAGCAACAGGGAACGATGCTTGGTCTAGCGTCGTTTCATTTCCCGAGGCACGGAACACGAAGCGACGTGGCCGCCCATGCGTGTGCCCCCTAAATTGGGCATAGGGGCCTCATTTTTTTAATTCTTTAATTCCCCCCCCCCCCCCCGAATTCATATCTATAAATAGCCCTTTCTCTCCCTTTTCTTTCTTTTTCGATTCTTACATGCAAAAACCCCATTGACGAGTTTTTCAAGCTTTTTCTCCTCCGTTCTTTTTGAATCTCCAGTCGATTTCTTCTAAATCGAAGGTAAACACTTTGATTTGTTTTGTTTATCTTTATCATTGCCCGCATTCTCCTTTCGATTTTTCCTTCCCCCTTTTTCTTCTCTGCTATTTACGTTCTTCCCTTTTATTATTTTGCCATCGCCGCCGCCGTATCGCTGCTGCGCCGCCGCTGCTTTAGTGTTTTTCTTTTATTCGTTTGATTTTCTCAAAAATTTCCAAAATGGTGTCTCCCTCTTCAAGCAATATTGAATCCGTCGAGTTCGTTGGACGAAACCCAGGGAAGAGACCCATGGAAAATGAACCGTCAAACCCTGTTCCTCGCCGCTCTCTCCGGCGAGCAGCTGGGCAAAAACCTAGGACCCTGCTCGTCGATGAGGACACAGGTTCTGAGGCGAGCTCTGTTGTTCGCTCCATTGATGACTTTTATGCCGTGGAAGCTCGGGCGAGCAGGATGTCCAAGACCCTGTTGCTCGCTCCTCGCCTCGCGAAGGGACCTCCTCGGATTTGGGCGAAGACTCCCCTGATGTTGCTGCTGAAATAGAAGAGACGAGTCTCCCTGGAGATACGGGGGCGAGCAGCGAGCAACAGGCTAGGAGCGAGCAAGTAGCCTAATCAGGGAGCGAGCAGGTGGACGTGACATGGGACTTTCTTCGAGAAATAAACTTCCCTGTCTCAAGGCCAACTCCCGAATCTCTCATCCCTAAGGCCGTAGTTCGAAGGCAAGAGTGGATTGACTATGCCAACAAGTATCACAACACATTTCCCACTCCGCCAAGGCCTATCATGGAAGCTCGGGAATCTGTGTATACAACAAGTAAGGTGGCAAGTGTAGTCACAGAAGATGACTTAGCTCGGATCCGGTCTTCCTACCACATCCCGTACGATATCCACCTGTATGCTCCACAGAAAGGGGAGAGCGCTGACAATCCGCCCCCTGGATGCACTGCCATCAACTTAGACATCCTCAACACGGGATTCCCTCTTCCTTTGCATTCGGTGATTGGGCAATTTTTGGAAGATATAAATTTGGCGATCACCCAGATTACCCCAAATGGATGGAGTACCTTGTTAGCCTTCATCACTCTTTTTGGATTGGAAGGCTACAGAAATAAAATCAGCACGGTGGAGATGCACTACGCAATGACTATCTCATCGGCTGTCAATGAAGGGTGGTATTATATCAAGGCCCGTAGTGGCGTGAAACTGATTGAAGGAGTACCCAACAAAATCAAAAGTTGGCATAAGCAATTCTTCTTCATCAGCGGCGATTGGCGGGCGTCTTCCGATCTCTTAGGAGGACCAGGGCATATAAATTCACCTACGCATTTTGGCAAAATTCGGCGTAGGTTTTGTTCCTTAGTTAGGTGAACTAATTTTAATTTCTTTTCTTCCTTGTTTTGCAAGTCCGCGTATCTTAAAGTGGGGGCATCTCAAGCTGAGTGAAGAGTTCCTCTACGTCCTCGCTCTGATTTCTTTGCGAAACGCTAAGGATCGGAGTATTGGCCATCTTTCACAAGCGCACTGCCGGAAACTTGCTCAACTCACCACTAGTGCTCACCACTTGGAAGCACAAGCGGAGGTCCCGGAAGGTAACTCTTCTTTATGCACTTTGATTATTTCTACAAGTTCTTTTTCCCTGTTGGTTGCCTATCCTCTGTTGGTCGCCTAACCTCTCTTTTTATATTTTTGTTCTCAGCTCAAAGGGTTACGGTAGCCGTCCCTCAAATACCTGAAAGCTATCATCTTCTTGCTCGCCGAGTAAAGCAAATGGCGACCAACCAGCCATCGAAGAAGAAGAAATTTGATCCCTGTACTTCCTTAATCAGACTAAGGGCGGGAGCACTTGATGAGGAGAAGGCTCCTCCAGCACCTGCCCCCGTTCCTCGACCTCCTCCTCGCTCCTCGCCTCCTAGAGATACCCGGGGGAAGAAGAGGCTGACAAAGGAGACCGCTCCCAGGAAAGAGGATGATCGCTCCAAGCGAACTAAGGGGCAGGGTTCCTCTCAGGCGAGTAAATCGGTTGCTCGCTCCTCGCCCGTAGAGGAAGTGACTGAACAACAGGTCATCGGCGCAATGGTCCCCGGTCGAAGGAGCTCTTCACCTGACAGCTCCTACATGGGCTATGACCCAGTGAAGATGAGGGAGTAAGTAACTTCCCTCCTGCTCGGCTGCTCGCTTCCCTGCATATGTTTCAACTTTTCTAACAAGTTTTTTCTTTATCTTATGCAGGTACCGGAGAGATGATTATCCCGGTCGTTCCAGAGTGCTTCACCAACTTAGTTGTGTGAAATCAGCCCCTGCCTATCCCGACATCAAAGATTCTCATGTTCGGCGGGCTACAGAGTTTGTCCCCCGCTCCTGGACGAAGACATGTGAAGAAATCCTGCAAAACCAGAGTCTTAGCGACAACGCTCGCCTCCTGGGTTATAACACTAGTCACCAAGCTATTACCGCCCAGAGAATCGTTGACCAAGTCATCGAGCTTGAGAGGACGAATCGGAGCTTGGGATGGAAAATCGAGCAGCTCGAGGCCGATAGAGATGCTCAGCTGAAGAGGAAGGAAGAGGAGCTGGCCAAACTGAAAGCTGGCTTTGAAAGGGCCAAGCACACTTGGGAGCGGGAAGTGAAGGCATCCGAAATCGAGAGAAGGTAGCGTCCAATGCTTCAGAAAAGTTTAAGTTGGATTTGGACGTTGCTACTGACCGTCTCAAAGTCTTGGATACTGAGCGAGTTGACCTGGTGGAGCGGGTCGACCAGCTGGAGAAAGAGAAGAGACGGGCCATTTCTTACAACACGTACGTGCAGGATGTAACTGATAACACTAATCTCGGTTACATCTGTGCGTACGCAAATTGTGTACGATCCGTGAAGTACGCCTTGGACAACGGTCTTGATGTCATGACTAGTACCGTCAAGGACTTTGCGGATTACGTTCTTGAGAACCCGTCTGCTGCTGGCTTTGAGATCCCTGTTGCCAACCTAGGGGACTTGGGCATCTTTAAAGATGATGTCCAAATCGTAGCTCCGAGGGAAAGGGTTGAGGTGAGCAAGGATGCTACCATTTTTTATGCTTTAAACCCCATCCTTCCAAATCTCTTTGGTGAGACAAGTACTTCTGCCACTGTAGTCGAGCAGCAGGTCCCGGTGGCGACCAACCAAAATGCTCCTCTTCCTCCCCCTACTGAAGATTTCCTAGCAGCACCAGCTCCTCCGGCATCCGAGGCTTAGGAGACTCTTTTTGTTTTTCTGCTTTTCTAGTTTGATGTAGTAGGATGATTTCTGTACACTTTTCCTTCTTTGTATCTTTGCATCTTGAATGAATAGAATTGTACTTCTTATTTTACTTTTTCGCCTTTTATTCGCCTTTTGTTTGTTTTTGCTTAAGTATTTTCCTTCATAAATGAAAGTTCAATAATTTTCTTGCAATAAAATCTTTGTTTGTCTGTTATACATGGGTCACCTAGGTCCTTTTGAGGACTTGACCTTTTTTATATCTTTAACGCCCTGTTGCTCGCCTCCACTATACTTGTGCTCATGCATTAAGTCTCTTGGGCGAGCAACTTTATGTTATGGGGCGATCAGTTGGGCTTCTGGGTTTCAAGAACCCTGCTGCTCGCCTCCTTCTGGACGTGTGCTTACAACACTTGCTTGTCCTCTGGCGAGCAGCTTTTCTGTTAGGCGAACAACTGGGCTTTAATGCCCCTTTGTTTTCTTAGTTGCACAATTTAATGAATAATCGTCTTTACTTACAAAATTTTGTCAAAAAAGTTTGAAAATTTTATCAACCCTACCATAATACAAATGATATAATACAAACGATAGTCTTTATAGAAAAATCTACACTGGCTTCCTAACTACTGATAATATTTTTTCAATAAAGCCGTGTTCCAGGTGTATTGGGCCGAGTTGCCTTTCATATCTTCAAGATCATATGTGCCATTGTACCACTTGTGGGTTATCTTGAATGGGCCCTCCCAAGTCGGTCCAAATACTCCTGGCGGTGTTGCTAAAACCTTTCGGAGCACGAGATCCCCGACTTCAAATTCTCTGACCTTCACTTGCGAGTTATAGTATTTTGCGATCCTTCTTTTGTATATCATTTTTTATTTCTGTTGAGATTCTTTTTTCGTCAATCAGATCCATCTCTGTAGCTAGTGCCTTGTTGTTTTCTTGTTCATTAAACTCAGCTGTCCTTTTAGTTGGTACTTTGAGTTCTATAGGTATAACTGCTTCTGTACCGAATGCCATAGCAAACGGTGTCTCTCATGTGCTTGTTCTGTGTGATATCCTATATGCCCAAAGTACTTCTGGTAGTTCTTCTGACCATTTGCCTTTTTTGTCTATCAGCCAAATTTTTAAGATATGTTTGATTATCTTATTAACTACCTCGACTTGGCCATTAGACTGAGGGTGGTAGGTTGTCGAAAAGTATTTCTTGATTCCCCATTTTTTGCATAAATCTCTTATCTTTTTTCCTTCGAACTGCCTTCCATTGTCGGTTAATATTGCTTGTGGAACTCCATATCGACATACTATGCTCTTCCAAATAAAACTGATCATTTTCTCCTGAGTTATCTTTACTAGTACTTCAGCTTCGACCCATTTTGTGTAATAGTCTACGGCAACTACTGCAAATCTTACATTTCTCTTTCCCGTTGGGAAAGGTCCTATGATGTCTATCCCCCACTTTGCGAATGGCCATGGACTATTTACTGAGATCAGTTCTGTTGGTGGCTTATGGATGTTGGGAGCGAACAGCTGGCACCTGTGGCATGTTTTTGCAACTTTGATCGCGTCTTGTAACAGAGTCGGCCAGTAGTATCCTTGCCTTACTGTCTTGTATGCTAATGCTCGCCCTCTGATTTCCACATACGCCTTCATGTATTTCTTTTAAAACTTCTTAGCCTTGCCCCCTTGCTAAACATTTCAGCAAGGGTAGTGAAAATCCTCTTTTGTAAAGTTGGCTGTCCATGATCGTGAATCTTGCTACTCGCTTGGCTATCTTGGCTGCTTCTTGTAGGTCTTCCGGTATCTCATTGTCCTTGAGATATTTGTATATTGGCATCCTCCAATCTTCTTCTGTTCTTCAACCTGGTTGATCTTGTAGTCACTGGTGGATGGATTATAAATTCTTGTTATTGTGACTTCTGTAAGTTCTGCAGGTCCCGTACTGGTAGCCAATCGAGCAAGTGCATCTGCTTGTACATTGTTGTCCCTTGGCACTTGTTCGATGTAAATTTGTTCGAATAGTAAAGCCAAGTGAGCCACAATCTTTTGGTACAGGGCCATGTTTTCATCCTTGGCTTCGTACTCCCCACAGACTTGGTTGACTATCAACTGGGAATCTCCGTAGATTTGGACTCTTCGGACGCCCATGGCCAATGCCAGTTGTAGACCAGCTATCAGTGCCTCGTACTCAGCATTGTTTTTTGTTGCCATAAACTTGAATTTGATCGCTGAGGTGAAGACTTGTCTGTCCGGACTGATTAGCACTATCCTGGCTTCTGCCGCTGTGTTATTTGAAGATCCGTCTACGTACATATGCCACGGGTGGTTATGTCCTCTCGTCGGATCTTGAGGGAAGGTTAATTCGACTATGAAGTCGGCTAACGCTTGTCCCTTAATCACTGTTCGAGGTGCATAAGATATTCCAAATTGGCTTATTTCGAGGGACCACTTGAGGAGGCGACCAGCAGTGTCAGGCCTTTACAAGATTTGCCTTAATGGGAAAGTTGTTAAAACCTCCACTTGGTGATCAAAGAAATATGGCCGTAGCTTTCTTACACTCATCACCAGTGCGTAGGCCAACTTTTCCATGGGTGAATATTTAATCTCCGCTTCATGTAAAGCCCGACTCACGTAATAGATTGGCAAGTGAAATTTTCCTTCCGCTCGAACCAAGACCAAGCTGATGGCCACCTGACGCAGCGAGATACAGGTATAGTTTTTCTCCGGAGACAGGTTTTGATAGAATCTTGGTGTCTCTCAGATTCTCCTTTAGCTGTTCAAACGCTTGTTGACAACTACTCGTCCACTGAAACTGCCCTTTCTTGATGGTGTCGAAGAAAGGTCAACACTTGTCTCCGGACCTGGAAATGAATCTGTTCAGGGCTGCCAAACATCCGGTTAGTCGTTGAACTTCCCTGACCGACCTTGGTGGCTGTATGTCTATTATTGCTTTGACTTTTGATGGGTTTGCATCAATCCCCTGCTGACTTACCAGGTGTCCCAAGAATTTTCTCGAATGTACCCCGAAGCTACTTTTCTTTGGGTTCAGCTTCATGTTATAAGCTCGAAGAATCTCAAATGCTTGTGTCAGATATTCCAAGTGATTCTCCTTCCTTAGGCTTTTCACGACTATGTCGTCCACGTACACCTCTATTGTTCTGCCGATGTGATCATTGAACATTTTATTGACAAGTCTTTAGTACGTGGCTCCTGCGTTGATTAATCCGAACGGTATCCTTTTCCAACATAGAAGATTCTTGTTGGTATAGAACGTCGTGCTTTCCTGGTCATCTGGGTGCATCGGTATCTGGTGATACCCAGCGAATGCGTCCATGAAGGTAAGAAGTTCGTGTCCTGCTGTGTTATCCACCAGTTGATCAATATGTGGTGGCGGAAAGTTGTCTTTGGGACATGCAGCATTCAGGTCCGTGAAATCAATGCACAACCTCCACGTGCCATTTGGCTTTTTTACCAACACTGGATTTGCCACCCATCGAGGACACAAAGCTTCTTTGATCAGATCGTTATCAAGTAACTTCTTCACTTCGACATCTAGTGCCTCATATTTGTCAGGTATGAATTTCCTTCTCTTCTGCTTCACCGGTTTCCTAGTTGGATCAATATTTAGCTTATGGCAAGCATGCTCAGGGCTAATGCCTACCATATCTACATGCGACCATGCGAATACGTCAAGATTGGACTTAAGGAACTCGCTCATTCTGGATCTGTATGGCTCTGGGAGCTCAGATCCAATGAACAATTCCAAGTCTTCTCTGTTCGAGTCGACTTTTATTGTTTCCAACTCCTCAACCGGGGTTACTTTCCTCTTTTGGCTCTTCCAACGAGGATCAATTATTGGACCTTCTAAGTTGAGTTCATCTTCGATCATGGGTTCCGCCTCCAACCTTGGCTCGATATCGTCTACTTCCTTTGGTTCAGGTATGACCTATTTTCCCTGCTGCTCGCCAAAGCCCCCCTGCTTGTCCTCGCCCTGCTGGTCGTCCACCTCCATCATTTTAGTGTCGACAGACTCCATGATTTCATCCAAGATGGAGGGTTCGCTTTCGTCCCTGCTGCTCGGCTGCTCGCCCATGACGGACACACTGTTATCTTTAGGTTGGAGTTGCAGGAGGCACTCTCGAGCTTTCTTTTGATCACCTTTGACTGTACCTGAACCTTTTGTTGTGGGAAATTTAAGACAGTAGTAGTACGTTGAAACGGCTGCTTTGAATTTATTCATAAAAGGCCGACCGAGAAACTCGTTGTAGGCAGACTGTTGGTTTACAACTAAAAACTCTACCATTCTAGTCAGTCTCCTTTCGGGATCCTCGGTCGATACAAGTTCGACCGGCAACGTAACTAGACCTAAAGGGACGGTTACAGCATCTCTGAACCCTACTATCTTATGACTACATTCTTTTACATACTCATCGCAATCACCTAACTGATCTAATGTGCTCTTGAATATGATATTCGTGTAGGATCCGGTGTCCACAAGCAGGCCATGGACTCGGACCCCCATGATGTTAGCACGTATGATTAGTGAATCATTGTGTGGAGTGAGTATCCCGTCTAGGTCCTTTTCAGAAAATACCAAATCTCCCTTTTTTTTGTTGCTTGGTTTACCCCAACTTCTCTGACTTGAGCCACTACTCTCAAGTCTGCCTTCCTTTTCCTTTTGGATATTGGTGGCCTTCCGTCAAAACAGCCCTCTACTGGTCCGGATGGCTCAAGCATTAGGATTTCCCGGATGGGTTCGGCTGGTGCTGTCATTGTCTTTTTCCTTTTTTGATCCCTCCTGCTCGGCTGTTCGTCACTCTCCTCATCTTCCGAGCTGGAGGATATTGCCATCCTTGGTTTCTTTCCCGGTTGTCGCTTCACGAATTCTGATAGTTTTCCCTCTTCGTAAAACCTCCATAGCTGTTTCAAGAGGTCCTGGCATTCACTTGTGAAGTGACCTATTGTTTGATGATATGCACAGTACTTGTTTGGGTTCATTTTTCCTCGCTCTTATCGTATTTTTCGAGGTTCTGATAGCATGTCTTTATCCTTTACGTTGTTGTATACAGCCTCTATTGATGTGGACAAGACATGGTTCAACTTCTCCTTTAGCTCGGAACCTTCATTGAAAGTTTTTATATTCTTAGGGACTTTGTATTCTCCTCCTACCTTCTTTCCCGACTTCTTGGTATCAACCTTGTCACCTAACTCCTTCTGCAGGGTTTCTTGCATTGAGATGTAAATCCCAGCCTTGTGTCTGAATTCAGAGTAAGTTTTAGGGAAAGTCAGGTGCATTTCCTTCCACAGATCTGTTCCCTTCCTGAGTCCTGCCATAACTGCCACAATCTTGGTGTCTTCACTCGCCATTTCTCCTTTTAGCAGGACTTTATCAAACCTTTCGAGGAAAGCTCTATCATATTCCTCGTCTCCTTGCTTCAGATCTGCCAGCCTGTGTCTCTGCGTAAGGTAGGATCCAACTGTGGAGAAATATGATAGAAATTCCTTGCTGAGTTGTGTGAACGAGCTTATAGAGCCGGGGGCAAGTGCGGAGAACCATCTGTGAGGGCCATCGCCCAAAGTTAACGGAAAGTTGCGGCATTGCATTGCGTCAGATACTTTCACAGATATCATGTAGTCGGTGTACTTGGACAAATGTACTTTCGGGTCTGACGTCCCTTCGTATAGGCTAACAGCCGGGAACTGCACCTTTTTTTGGACCGGCGCGTTCAATATAGCTGGAGATAATGGCGATGATGGGAGTACGGTTGCTCCTCCGCCGTTTTGAGCATCCAACTGTTTCTTCATCTCCTCGATTGTTCTTTTGAGGTCAAGCCACTCATTCGGAGGCACTCCTCTATTAGAAGGTTGTTCATCGTGGTTTGGCTCGAAGCCTTCTCCACGGTGCAGTCCCTTGCTAACGGGACGTTTCTCCTGTGTGACCCGCCGGGCCACATTACTTGCCCCATTGGGACCTAACTGGCCGAAGGCTAACCTTCTAAGTCTATCATATACTGAGGGGCGAGCAGCAGGGTATGCTCGCTCCTCACCCCTCTGTGACTCTTCCCTCCTGAGTTCATTTTGGCTCCTCGTACCCCTGCTGCTCGACTCCCTATCCCCTCCTGGTGTGGAATCACCTCGGCTTCCAAGTCACTCACTTATTGGTGATTTTCCCTTGGTTCTCCTTGTCTGACCACTATCAACCTCTTCTGCCCTCATGTCTTCCCTTTGTTTAGCTCTTTGTTCTGTTGCCCGGTTGCTCGCCTCCGGGGTCTTAGAGGATTTGTGTCCTGCCGCCCGGTTGCTCGCTTCCCGGGCTCTCGATGGTCCTGCAGCTTTCTGTCGCAGTTGCAATGATTGCAAAACGGCGATTATTTTTGCTAATTCCTTCGGGTTTTGAGCCAATACTTCTACTTCCGGGGGAAGAGTGTCGATAGTGACTTGAACGTTTCGTCGGGATGTGGCTCGCACCATTCTTGCATGGTCACCCATTGACGATACCCTAGTTCGTGATTTGCTCGCCGGGTGGTTGCTTGATTCTTGGGGTTCTTGTGATCGTACCATTTTCTGAATTTTGATGTCTTTTTGATGAAGATCTTGTATTTGTTGATGTCTTGACCTATAAACAACTAGCCTTGCATGTAAGGATTTAGTTGTTTACAAACCTTTATCCACACATGCATGCATTCAAGCTTGTAGGTCTTGTGTAACACCACCCAAAACACTTAAACCTTCTTCCTAATTCCAATTTTCGGCGACTTATTGCCGGATTTTTGCAGTTTTCGGCGGATTTTTCCAAAAATTCCTTCAATTCTTCAACCGACGGAGGTTCGAACCCTTCTTCTAGCGTCAATTGTTGATGATCTTGTTCCAAATTTATAATTTAGTGGCTGTTTTACTCTAATAAGATCATCAAACAAGGATTTGAATGAAGATTAAAACTATATCTCTTGAAGGAAGGGTTGAGAAATTTTTTTGCAAGAGTTTGGCCTACTTTTGAATTAAGTGAACTTATTTTCATGACCTCATGAAGAGGTATTTATAGAGGTACAAGCAGGTAGGAGGTGTCACCTCCTTAATCATCCTTATTTACATGGTGACAAGTGTTAAGACACTTGTTAATTCCTAAGCTATTACATCTTTACACAATGACAAGTGTTAAAACATTTGTTTGCTCCTAATGTAATGCCTAATTATTGGGATTTCTGGTGATCTTCCGAGGTGCCCTCATGCTCGCCTGGTCACCTCCTTTTAATTTTTATTTACCCTTTCTTGGTCTAGCTGGTCGCCTCCTTTCCATGTCTAAATGACCAGCTGCTCGTCTCCTCTGACTTGGTCACCTGACCCAGCTGCTCGCCTCCTACGCCCTTATTCCCTGCTGCTCGTCCTTTTCTATTTTTTCTTAATGACTTCTTAATCTTATTATTTTTATTATTTTTTATTTTATTCTTATTTTCCTACTGGTCGCCTATCAACATGTTGGTATCTGAAATAGGATTTTGATTCAAATTTACGATTTGGAAAATCTGGCCTCGGAGGTGCTCAACCACGTCACTTGGTCGAGCAGTAGGCGCTTGACCATCTCTTCTGGTCGAGCAGTTTGGTAAAAGTGCACTGCTGCTTCTTCGTTGCTCATAAGTTGTGCTCCTGGATATCTTCTCTACTGGGAGTCCGTTTCAGTCAATTCAAAGTCCTACGAGCTCCATTTTTTGCCCTCTTTCCTATCATGCACACCAAAAAGGCAAATTGATGAGTTTATGAAAATAGCACACAAATAACTCTAAAATCTCACTAAAAGCACTCAAAATGTGGCCTAAATGTGCATCAAAATATCACAATTTCACATCTAATCGGTATTAAGAGCCTAAAAGTTGTTCGTCGACCTGCTAGATTGTTCTCCTATCAACACTTTCAATATTATTAAATAAATGTAATACTACGTGTATGTTAAACACGAACCAATACAATATTAATATCTCAAAATATAATCTCCCAACTTAATATATTTAAATTAAGCACAAATCGGTATATCACTTTCGAGCGACGGCGAGAAAGTTATATTTGAAATGAAAAACATTACTTATTAAATAGTATAATATTATTCTTTGAGAGGAAGACATAAGTGATATTCTTTTTACATTAAAAGTGACTCGTCTTTTTTAAAAGATGATAAGTTGTTCACCATTACATGGAAAACATTTTATGAGATGGTCTCACAGAAGTATTGATGATATTCTAATAGGTTAATTGATATATTTTGCCATTTACATAAAATTATTACCACTTTCAATTTTTAACATTTTTTTCATTTAATTGTGATATTACATGTGTAATTGTGTAGGTCTAGATATACATAACCTAAAATAACTTCAATTTTTTTTTAAGTTTTCTATGTAAAATCATATATTTACATCTTTAATTGTTTCATTGTATTGCCTTTCTCATAGAGCAATGCACTAATATTTGTGTTCATCAATTGTATAGTGCATTACACCAAATTTTGACCATTTTTAAAATAGAAAAAGTGTGTGCATGTCAGTACAAAAAACAGAAACAATATATTACTTTATATAATGAAAAATATTTATTTATATAATAAAAAGTATGAGTTCATGTGATGAAAAATACTCTCTTAGTCTCTTGTTGAAAAATATCCTCACATCTATATGTATCACTCTCTACCTTTATTTCTCCATCTTTTTTTTTCTATCGCTGTATTATTACCTGATATAAATCTAGATGGATTAAACATATGTGTGATGTGACTATGGATCAAATAAAACAATAATGGTTTGAATGATTAAAACAATGAATGTTCTAACAACTCAAACCAATGATGAAACTTAAATGCTAATAAAAAGTGCAAGAAAGATATTTAATACAAGAAAGAGTTGCTAAGTTTTTTAGGTTCAGACTTGAGATTTGTGATTTATTTATTGTGTCTTGAAGGCCATATTTATAGTACAAATGAAGCACTTTGTAGTAACTTGGACAGATCATGCATTTAATGCATGAATTTCTTCCTTAGAAGATTGCACCGAATTTGTCCTTGCGAACAGTTTCAGATTAATTACATCCTATCAGTTGTCCGCCGGTAAGGGATTTTTTTGTACAAAGTGGGAGGTTTACTTCTTATTATAGGTATGGTATTGCCTACCAACTACAGTCACTTTGACCTATTTTTCCATTAGGGAAAGATCTTGTCAGGGATGTCTCTCTTCGTCGATCTGGTGCCAAGAGGGTCGAGGTCGAGCAAGTCTCTTAGTCGGAGGCTGGCAGTTTGCTTGTCGAGCAACCTTCTTAATCGGCTGGTTTGTTGCTCGTTGATAATCTGTCTCACAACTTTCTTGCTTATCTTTATCTCTCCATTGCTCGTTCAACGTAGGACCTCGTAAAGGGTGTTAGTCTCACTGGCAAGCTCGTGATCTTTGGGAAGTTCCTTACTGCTTGGTAGGGGACCTCGTTATGATCAGTGAGGTCTGACACTTGGGGATAAATAGTACCACAACACACATCTCAACACCTCAGTATTGATATTTAATATTTCATATATCTCTTGTTAAGCTTCTCGTTTTGTCAAAAAAATGGTGTTCCAAGAAAAGTTTGCTACTCCCTCTGTCCCAAACTTATTTGTTGTTTACCGAAACTACACATTCCCTTACTCAATCGAGTATACTTACATCTCATGTTATTACTTTATGTATATAATAATTCACATCTATTAATTAAACTTAATTTGGTTTAGGATAGCAAACAGTAATGTAGAAAATATGTTTGGGACGGAGGGAATATATCATTTAATGAAAAATAAATATTCTCACATCTCTCTCCACCTTTATCTCTCTCTTTATCTTTTCTTTTTCTTATCTCATCTCAACACTCTATTACATATTTAATACTATGTTCCTTAAATTTTGTACAAAAGTCAAAATGAGAAGTTTAATAATGGACGAAGGTGTTGGTGATCTTAAACCGAACTAAAACAGTCACTAATCCTCAAAGTTTACGAGCAACTGAAGGGAGCACTATATTATATAATTATTATTAAAAAAATAAACAAAAAACTTAAAAAGGGATGGAGGGAGTATTAGTTTGTAAAGTGCTAATATATTTTATAATACAAACTAATACTCTTATTTTATATGAACTAATTTTTTTTATATAAACTTTTTTTTAATATCATTTTCCTTTTTTAGAGCGTGATTAAAGTTCGGTGAAACTTGGTAAAGTGTATATATACCCAAGTGCCCTCAAGTTTTTTCATACCCATATTGCAATAAGTAAAAACCCCTCTATTTATTGCAATTGCACCATCTTTACTAATTATTAATTTTAATAAATTCTCTCTCTTTATTCCTCTTCGTCTTAGTGTCTTCGTCTGCTTCAATCTCTCCTCGCTTCGATTTATCCACACACATTCTTGAAGTTACAAGAGTCACGCTTCCGTTCAAGTAAGTATTTGATTGTTTAACATAATTTTATAATTAATAAACATACATTCTTCGAATAATTGTGAATGTGCTAGGTTAAAATTAATTAAGAAAAGCTAGAATTTGCATTTGTGGGTGAATTTTTATATTTTTGTATATGCACTTCAATTAGTAATATTTCTCTTATGTTTTCATTTCAAATTAATAAAAATGCAACAAGATTTGATATGATATATGTTAGATTTGGTCAGTAAAAAAAATTCTACCAATTTATGGTAAATGATTATTAACAAAAGTTTTGTTGTTATTGGTGTGTATCCGATAATGTAAAAAGAAATTAGACAATCGAAACCGAGTCAAGGAAAAATCCTTTTCCCGCAAGACTAAATACGCCCTGTATAGTGCTTACAGGATCGTGCGTATAAGTCCCCAAAGGTAAAACGGTTTCTCGTCTCTAAATCAGCAGCACCACTTAATTTAGAGGAACAACGAACAAAATTGGAGTTATGAACTGAACTACACTAGATTGGATGCAAAGAAAAGTGTATGCGGTTTTTGTATGCAGAGAAAATTCATGCCACTATGGAACAAATGCATATGAGACCTAATTTATAGATACGTTCAACACTCTGGGTATTATGAGATAATTGAGGGATCACTAAATTAGTGGTCCTTGTTTTTAGGAACTCCCCAACGTGGGGATTAAGAAAATATTCGGATAAGAACAAATCAAATCCCATGAAATATTTATCAAATTCCTGAAAAATATTGATCACTTCTTATCTTTGCGTATTAATTTCTCACTCACCAATATTTGGTTTTGAGATTTTAAATACACCCCGATAAACTAGAACACTCAATACCAAAAATCTCCAACAATCCCCCACATGAGTGAAAATTGTACCTATAGTTATGCAGACACATCGTTCAGCTCATTTGAGACTTTATTGCTTCCGGATAAGTAGCTTGTGGCTTTGAACTTTCCGTAGCCAAACACCATCGGGTACCCCGGCGGCTTAGTGGACATAGTGCCTTGAACTAATCCTCCATTGTGTATACCTAGTCAACAGTGTCAGCACAATTCAGTCTCGACTCCGTTTCGTTCTCACGTTTTTGTCCGTTTTGGCCATGGACGTCCTTTGATTTCATAAATATTTGGTCGAAGCGGCCCTCACTTCTCATTTATATAGGTGATCTCCTTTTTAGTATCCCGTCATACTCAGTCTCTTCAAGACCTAAGGAATCATTAAAAGCTATTGAGCTTAACCTTACCACACGTCAACGGGTTTTGCTACACCTTAAAGTATAGAGTTCACTTGAAGGGATTCGAGAATAGGTTTCCAAGAGTATTTCAAGTGCACAATTGAGCGATTCATAACTTAGTTGTCTCATTGAACCATGTTCTTGGGATCCTCCAATCATCATGGTTGAGTTACCGCTATGAACACTCTTTTATGTGTGGATTTTAACCTCATTCCCCTTACCCGAAATCCTCTTAATCATCTCATCTTTAACCGGCCGGGTTTTTATCAAATTGCAATCATTGCATATTTGTATAGAGGATTTTCATGACACAACTCCCCCCACATTTCCAGATGGGCTTGGAGTCCATGTCAAAATATCTAATTCACTTTTGTGTATTCTTCTAATACACGTGAATATTTTTATTTCCACGTCAGGAATTTTCGATTTGTTCAACTAACAATGGTACGGTACCACTTATAAGTCACCCCCACAATTCGAGATAATTATTGGATCAAATATCTCATTTTCACCTTTCAAATGGTTTTATCTCATTGTGTGGTGACTTTACACGAATAAAATTGAACAAATTTTGTTTAACTTTTGAAAACAATTCCACTAGGCACCACTGCCTTTTGGTTTTCCATTTAGCATCAAGGCTACGCCTTTGCTAAATTCCTCAAATTCAAATGTATCCATGGAGAAAATCTTTTATCCCCCACATTTGAATGTATCATGGCAAGAGTTCATCCCCCATGTTCGAATTGTTTATTCATTTCATTTAATATTTCATCAATATTAAAATTTTGAACACAATCTCGAAATACATTGGAAAACCAAATGTTTTGAAATTATACTTCAAGTCTGAACTATAATTTAATCATGGTCAAAATACCAAAATTAAATTAATTTTCAGTGTGGTCATATTTGCCATCATTGACTCCTAAATAATTCGTCACTGAATTATACGAGTCAAATCTTGTGAATTAAATTCACACTGCTTGTGCTCTCTCGCACAATTTCAAATGAGGCCCAAAAATGCCACCATTTATTCGCGAGCAATTCTTAAGCGAATTATACGAATCTTTTGGACTAAATCCAAATCACAATTTGTGCTCTCAAGCACATTTTTAAATGAGGTCTTAATTGCCACCATTTACTCGCGAGCAATTCTCAAGCGAGTTTAAACCACTCAAATCTTTGGACTAAATCCAAATCACACTTTGTACTCTTAAGCACAAATTCAAATGTGGCCTTAATTGCCCTGACTCAAGAATAATTCTCAATGAATTAAAAGAGTCAAACCCCTTTTGGACTAGATCCAAAATTACAAATTGCGCTTTCTAAGCACAATTTGTACTCTTACCCCAAATCAAAATTTAATTTGATATCAAGGGGATCCAAATTTATGAAACAACATTCATAAAATGGCCCAAAATTATTTGGCCCACAAAAATTAATTTGAACATTAGAATTCATAATAATTCAATAAGTTCCAAATTAAATTTTATCAAGAGCCCAGAATTTAATTTGGACCCAATTAACATGCAGTCCAAGCGTATGGCCATTAAATCAACTAGCATTTACCTGGCTTTAACAGCCCAACATCAATCTTAATTGATTTCACTCAATTTCTGAAATGGCCTATCAACGGCAAAGCTGCAAAGAGCCCAACTTAATCTTAATTAAACTTGGCCCAAGCCTATTCCAAGTTGGCCCAGACGTGATTAGGGAATAGCGAAGAAAATAACCCATCTTCTCCAATTATCACATCCTTTTTCAAATCGGCATCTAACTTCAAGGAACCGCCATCTCCATTGAAATCGATAGTTCTAACTCAATTGCCGCTGCCGGTCGATTCAATATTTTGAACCAGAAGAAAGAAAGGACATCACCTCTTCCTCCCTTATCAACAACCGCCGTAGCGGCGCGCGGGAATCAGTAGCAACGCGGCCACCGCAATTCCAAAGGAGCCGCCGCCATGACGCCCGTCAGCGACCCGAGCACCCGCCCATCACCGCCAATCGACCGCGCGTCGTGAGGTGCGGGTTTAGCACACGTGCTCGCTGCCTCAACGGCCTCACCAAAGAGGCCACAAAATGCCTTGCCGTTAATATCAACAGAGGCCAACCAATGTCGGAAGCGAATCTGTGCCGCCGCTCAGATCCGCCTTCATCTACGGCGCTCACGCCACGAAGCCTTTGCCGTGCATCGGCGCTGACAATCGCCGGATGTAATCCACGGCGTCGTAATTTCAGACTGAAATCACCTGGCATCGTACCAGGAGGAGGCGCCCCCACATGACCGGCAACATTCTCTCACCGGTCGTCGTGCGCAAATCACCATTTTCTCGGTGCTAACGAAGAACAGAGCATCGCGCTCGAAATCTGTTGCAGATTCGAACGCCGTTGCCACCGTCCAACTCTGCCACCATCTGCAGGCGCTCACGAATCTGCGTACAGCCGGAGACCCGCCATCACAATAGTGTGCCGCCCGAGCGCCTATTACAGCCGATCGACCCTGCCATAGCCGCTACACATCCGACGATGCCGCCTTGATCTGGCGCTGTCGAAGCGGGACATAGCCGCCGTTCTGGCGGACGGCCATAGACGCTCGACAGTGATTGAATCGTTCTTCCGTGGAGATCTGCGTCTACGCCCACCGACTCCGCGTTCGACGGCCGCCCGAACACGTTGTCGTCGTCGATCTTTGAGGCGCGGTTATAGCGCACCATCGCCATACCCGTTGTCACAGTTGCGACCCGGTCAGGCAAAATCAATCCGCCATACTCAACATATAGGTATCAAATATGACCGATTCAATTGAATTGATTTGGTCAACAAATATGAACCGCTGTCAAACTTGTGTTGCCTCTATTTGATCCCAGCGCCCTGAGGCGCGGTTAGATCAATGCCTTCGGAACACCATCGTCCCTGCGCTGTGTCGCTTTCGCAACACCGACGCGAGACCTCCTCGCCAGATATGGCGTGGCTTCCGATCATCTCATTTAATAGTGTCGTCGTGTGGTGACGAAGACCAACGCATCCGCGCTCGAAATCTCCCAACCGTTATCACGACACTTGCGGCCAGAGTTATCAACATCGCCCTTCGTTATCGATTCAGACTCGATACGATGATGGCGCCGCCGCCGACAATGTTCTCTTGCCGGCGACCATGATCTGGACTCTAACTCTTGAGTCTCAGAACATTTTTAACCCAGGTGAAGGAGATTATTATACTTCATCTTCCTCAATGAATTAATTTACACCAATAAGATGTAATAGGATCGATAATTATCAAATAATTTTTAACATACGAATCCAACTTTCGGGAGAAATTAAATTAAATTTCATAGAATAAAACTTCCCTGGAAAATTTTGCATCACCGCACGAACCTGCTATTGAACTTGTAGCAGAAAACATTCTTCGAATACACTTGTATTTAGTCTTGCGATTGTTGTTATTGGTGTGTATCCGATAATGTAAAAATAAATTAGACAATCGAAACCGAGTCAAGGAAAAATCCTTTTCCCGCAAGACTAAATACGCCCTGTATAGTGCTTACAGGATCGTGCGTATAAGTCCCCAAAGGTAAAACGATTTCTCGTCTCTAAATTAGCAGCACCACTTAATTTAGAGGAACAACGAACAAAATTGGAGTTATGAACTGAACTACACTAGATTGGATGCAAAGAAAAGTGTATGCGGTTTTTGTATGCAGAGAAAATTCATGTCACTATGGAACAAATGCATATGAGACCTAATTTATAGATACGTTCAACACTCTGGGTATTATGAGATAATTGAGGGATCACTAAATTAGTGGTCCTTGTTTTTAGGAACTCCCCAACGTGGGGATTAAGAAAATATTCGAATAAGAACAAATCAAATCCCATGAAATATTTATCAAATTCCTGAAAAATATTGATCACTTTTTATCTTTGCGTATTAATTTCTCACTCACCAATATTTGGTTTTGAGATTTTAAATACACCCCGATAAACTAGAACACTCAATACCAAAAATCTCCAACAAGTTTTAATTCTGAATGAAATCTAGATTCTAGAATGGATGGTTCAGGACCAAGATTCGTGTGTAGTCATTAATTGTCATGTTAGAAACCTTAGGGATATATTTGATTTTGGATTTCAATGACTGGATATGAGATGTTACGTCTCCCATCTTGTTCTGTTTTGGAATTTCAAATCAAGATTTCAAAATCCAACTCATATCCACACATAAATATATTTATTTGTCTTACACAATTGATTTGACATAAAATTTCTCCAATATAATAGTACAATAGAACACTCTTACACACTTGATTCAGTATATAGTTTCTCCAACAATAATATAAAACTATCACATCACATAATCTTTCACACTTGATTTGATATAAATCTACATTTAACCTTACTCAAAATCTCAAAACAAGTACATATTATCATTATTAATTAGAATTCTGAAACCAAGATTTTACATCTATATTTCTACTGTCTACCGATATCCCAAAACATTATATACATATATATATATAGAGAGAGAGAGAAGAATGTCTAATGCCATGAGACAATGAAATGAGATATAATTTGGGCATGATGCATTAACACTTTGATAGCGGTGAGTGTTAATTTGTGATGTCTCATGCCATGAGACGGTCTCATGCAAGTTTGTATGTGTGTATATATATATGTGTGTGTGTATAATTTACCCTTTTTCATGATTATTTTATTATATGATTTATAGAATTGAGCATGGACTTTAGAGCCAGAGGCTTGTGTTGGATTTGCTACTATGTCTTTATAGGTCTTAAGGCCTACTTTCAAGAACTGCAGAGTACCCAAAAACCACTTTTTCCAAAGATGGTAGACTAAGGGGGCGCTTGATAAGCAGTTCTTCAATGGTAATGAGAATGAGATTGAAAATTAATATAATTTTGATGGTTAATGAGAACAAAATCACTACTTCTTCTCCTAAATAAGATAATCACTATTTCATTTTGATTACCCTATTATCTTCCTAGAATCATCCCCTTCAATCACTCCCCTATTCCTCTACCAACAACCATTTGTCGTCCACTTCTATTCCCAAATTGGAGCATGACACTAACAATGGAATCACAATTGTAACAATTCTTTCCCCAACATATCATTTTTATTATGGGGGCATAGATGAAAAATAATTTCATTCTCATTAACCAAGAGTTGTTAACCAAGCGTCTCCTAAGTCTTTTAGAAAATAATAAGTTATTATAGGTTTGCAATCTCATGTTTAAACAATATCTTAATCAAATTCAAATGAGAAGAGGATTTAAGGATCAAAAGTTGAATTTTAATTACTTCATAACTGTGATTTTTTTTTTTTGTTTTGTTATTTTAGGGTTGTACTTGAGCTTTAGAAGTAAAACATCGTACTAAACCAATCTTTATAGGTTTGAAATTAGTGGACATATAAATGAAATTCAACATTTAATTTTTTTTAATTAAGTAGATATACCTTATCATTCAACATTAAAAAAATTATGAAAAGAAATATTGTTTCCAAATTTATACACTTATATATGAGAGTAATGATATAAAATTATTTCATTAGTTCTTTATAAGTTAACATCAGCACAAAATATTACTCCCTGAAAAATAGTCCTGGTTGCCTTATTAGGTCGTCCCTAAAACATAGTCATGTTGCCTACAATTGAAATAATAAATTTTATCTACACTTTTCAACATACCACATAATATTTTTAAAATAATTTATTTTGTTCTTGATGTGACACAATATTCTTACTTTTTTTATATTATATCAACTTTCTTAATAACCGTGCAAAAAGTAACATGACTGTATTTTGGGGATGGAGAAAGTAGTAGATAGTAACATAGTACAAGTAATTTGTGTTTATATTGACATAATATTAATCATTGGGCTTTGTATCAAAATTGTATATGATATTCATATGAATTTCAATGGTTATTCTATATGAAGACTACATCAGTATAAAATACTAATACATATTGACACATTATAAGCAGCTTAAAGAAATGTATCTTTGTTGTTGTAAAAAAAAAGTATCTTTGAGAGTTTTCTTCTTTTGGAGTTATCGTAATACATTTGAAGAAATGATGCATATATATACAATCACAGGTATAAGAAGGATGGCTGAGAAAAGACCCAACATTGATATAAACCTTATTGCATTAGAAGAGGATATTGGATATGACAGTGAGGAAAATCAGCAGCATAAAAAGAGACGCCTCCTACGGCATACGCCAGAACAAATTAAAAGATTGAAAGAGTAAATTTTTTATCCATAATAGATTCGTACTAGTTATTCTGAATTTTAAATGTATTTTCTATTTATCAATCTATCTGGTTTGATTGTGAATAATATCATGAGTTTTTGACATTTTTATAATTTAATCACAATTGGTTGACTTTTAGCAACATCATACACCACATTTTTATTTTTCTCAATTCGATCACTATGGTATTTTGCGATAACATCTGGCTGACTTCAAAATCAGCACTCTTTGAAGAAATTGTGAATTAACTAATCCACATTCTTTTGATATTTTTATTTTATTTTATTCACGAAAAATTAGTTTTTACAGTATCATGCATTGTCACATCATTAATATGTTGCTGAAAAATAGCATAGTGATCGAATTGCAAAATTAAAAGAAGGTGGCATATGATTTTTTTTAAGCCGTGATTAAATTATAAAAATATAAAGTAAAAAAATACCTTAATGTATTTGCATTTATGTATTTCTATTTATTTTAAGCTAACATTCACTTAAAATATGTTATTAGGTTTTTCATTGGTTGTCCACACCCTAATAAGATGGAGATGGATGAACTTGGCAACGAATTAGGATTAGAACCATCACAAGTTAAATTCTGGTTCCAGAACAACCGAGCACAAAGAAAGGTTTTTAAATTGATTTATTATCATATATATATATATATATATATATATATATATATATATATATATTATTGTGAGATAAAGGGTCTATATAAATAAATTGACTAATTATTATTATATTTGTTTGCAGGTAAAACAAGAGAACCAAGAATATAGAGAATTGCGAGCTGAGAATGATAGGCTACATGAAGAAAATATTAAATGTAAAGAAGCTCTAGAAAGTATGTGTTCCTCCCCTTGTAATTATTGCCAGCTACAAATGGAGAATGCTCGACTAAAAAAAGAGGTGAGAGTTATAGAGTATATTGTTATGAAATTATACAAATTATAACTAGAAAAAAATACAAAGCAAAAAAAGAAACATAATGTATACAAAGATTTTCCATGAATAACCTTTGAAGGGAAAAAAGAACTAGTTCAGAGATGAGGGAAATTTCATTATATATAGTTGATATTGTATGATAGAGTAGTAAGCTTATATATATGACAAAGTATAGAGTGAAACTAGTTTATACATAAATTCGTGAAGGGTATTAGTTGTTTTCACTGAACAGTATTAGTTGTTTTTACTGAAGAGTATTACTGATTTACACTAAAAAGTCTTAGTTGTTCGGTGAAAATGAACTAAGACTTTTCAGTGTAAACCAGTAATACTCTTCAGTAAAAACAACTAATATTTTTCAGTGAAAACAACTAATACCCTTCAGTGATTCATATATAAACCAATTTCACTCTACACATACTCTATATATATAACCAGATTGGATCATATTTCTTTCAAAATAAATCCTCATCATTCATCAAACAGGTCACACATAAAGTGAAATTGGTTTATACATAAATTATTGAAGAGTTTTAGTTATTTTCACTAAAAGTATTAATTAATTTTATTGAAGAGTATTAATTGTTTTCACCGAAGAGTCTTAGTTTGTTTTCAAAAAATAACTAATACTCTACTATAAACACAACTAATATTTTTCAATGGAAATAACTAATGTCCTTCGATCAATGGTTCATGTATGAACCATTTTCACTCTATACTTTATCCATGCCCTGACCTTGGTCGTGTCAGTCCAAAAATGGAATGTGAATCTTTCTTTAACAAATTTAATACAATAAAACTAAAGAACAATTGATGGAAGTATTGAGGGATTTTAGAGAAAAACAAATATTCCTTAAAATTAAAAAAATATATATATCTTCCTCTGATGGTGCTCCTAATTATTTGTGTTAATAATTTTTCTTTTTCATGATGTAGTTTGATCGCGTCGTAGCAATAACAACACAATTGTTTGGTAAGCCCATTACAAACTTCAGTGTTGGTTCCTCTTCTTCGAGGGACACAAAGAGGTGATTTTGTGACTTAAAAAGCGATCATGCCAGATGAGACTCTATCTCCTCCCATTCTCTTGATTTTGGAGCAATTGTATTCATAATCAATTGATGTGGTTTGACCAGCAAGCTATTTTTTCCCTTTTGTATAGTCCATCAATTTAAATTCTTGAATTGTATTCTATTCATTAAGTCTTGACTTCAGTGAAAATTGTAAGATTTTTTTTTTTTTAAATTGAGGGTGCATGTATCATCTTGAATTTTTTGTGTTGGTGGAATAAACTATATTGTTATTCTTGCCAAATAGTGCAGGTATGTTTTAATGAAAAAAATTATTCATTATTTTTAAAAGGTGTAAAGTTGAAATTTATTCAGGGTAATTGCCTCAGCACTCCTATAATTTTGCAAAAGTTGCTTAAAAGTAAAGCCCCCAAAAAAATTACTCTCCAATCAGTACTCTTTCTTCCCTAAATGCCCCTACCCACCCAACCGACTACTACCTTCCCCTCTTTACTTAAATAACTATTCTTCCCTAAGGTAAAATGCCCCTAAAGAAGAATTCAAAAAAAAGACATAAAATCCAAAAAAGAAAAATAGGGGCTACTTTTGTTTTAGGGGCATTAATGGAATTTGTAATGACATTCATGTAATAATGTAGCAACTTTTGAAGTTGAAAGTAATTATTTGAAGAGGCACTAGTGCTAAGCAATTTTACTCTAGCTTTTGGACTCCAAAGCAATTTACCCATTTATTAATCCATCTTTTTTATGAAAGGGAATTAGTTTATTGATAAAAAGTATACTGAAATATGTAGTGCAATGAGATATAAATAAGTGATATTTGGAAGTGATTAGTTTTAGTGTGTAAAACCCTTTTTTCGTAACTTGAGATAATCTAAATTGTAACCGAGAAAGAAGTATACAAGTTGATGTCATTTTCATATCCCAAATAATTAAATATGAGAATAATTATCTACATATTTTATGAGATTTCTCGAAAATAACAATAATAATGATAATAATGAGGTAAGGATTACAGAAAATTTTGTAAAGCAGAGAGTATTAGAGATGACTTGACAATTGACGATTACTTAATTTATTTTTTCTGCACCCAGTTTTTAACAACCAAACAAACCGGAGCAAAATACAAGATTCACCAAGAAATTATGTTTGACAAACTGATGCAAATCAACCTATGTTAAAAATCTTAGCCGAACATGATCAATCCATCAATGCTTACACGGTCATTATGTTTAAACTTGTGAATTAAACTTTTATTCTATGCACTATAATTTGACAGCAAAATGTGGCAACATTTGTTGAATTTTCTACCCTATTAATCTTTATTGAAACTTGGTTTGCAACTAATATTCTTTAGTAAAAATATTATTCTTTCTGTCCACCAATTTTTTACTCATTTTTTTTTTTTTTAAAATAAATAACACTTTAAAAAAAATAGATGTATCCCACGAGACCACCTAATCCAAACAAAAATCACCCCTATCCTATTCTACAGTACATTTTAGGATTCACATTCTAGCAAAAATGAAAATGGATTTAACAGGGTGATGAATCACAATGTAATGGTCCAAAATGTAGAGGACGTGTTGGGAATACCCTCCACTCTCACGCCTAAAATCCGACGGGATTACGGGCTCAGATTACCTGAGAATCGGATCCGGAAGTGTAGGGCAGCACTCACAAAGATTGGGCTGCACTCACACAATACTCACTCGGCTCTCTCACTCTAGCAACGCACTCACGGAGGAAGGAAGAGGAGGGAGTATTTATGTGAGGCGTCCATCAAACCCTAAGGGAAGAATGTGGGTGGGCTTTAAGTATAATGAGCCCAATGGCCAAAATACAATAGGCCCCAAGCCCAACAATCTCCACCTTTTTTGCCATCCCACTACACCAACATTCCGGAATCCACAGGAATTTCTTCATTGCCATACACACACACATGCACAACACAAAGTCGTACAAAGAACCTGCACAAACATAGGTTAGTACAGAATCTGCAAAAGACACAAAGTTAGTCCAGGTTATCACAAAGAAAACATAACACACAATCATGCAATTGACACAAAGCAATAAAACATGAAAAAGCACAAAGACTCGCTGCTCCACCTCACTCGGAGCAACTACGACACAAAGCACATGAAACTCAAATATGCAAACAGACGAATACTGGTACGGGGAAAACATGAAACAAGCTTCAAAGTTGTTACGCAAAACACACATGCAAGCACACATACACATCATTCCCAAAGAACCCATGAGTATTTTCATGCTATCATTCCCCCCTCCTACCCACTATCTCAACATCTAATGCAACATAAGAGACCAAAGAACAATAAAGCAAGCACCACAAAGAGCATGCTAAACACAATGCTATGACAAATCCTAGACATGCTGCACTAACAAGAAGCATTCTATCCGATTTAAATAGCCAAACAACATTCTGAAAAACGTAAAAGTCATGCACCAACACAAGGCAATCGCATACTCAACACATTTTAAAAAATAACATGCTAACACAAAGAAGCATAGAAAGACACAAAGGCGAGTGCTCTACCTCAATGGGAACACTCTAACAAACAACACGTAGAAAACAAACATGCATACAAACCACACAAAGAGAAGAAAGCAAACAAAACACACAAAGGACTAGAGAACATCACTATAATGCTCCTCCTCAGTAGAGGCCATATTAGCACATTCAACCTTTTGGTTCTTGTTTGGCTTAGTACACTCTCTAATCATGTGACCGGGGTCACCACAATTATAGCACTTTCTCACTTTGGGTTTCCTAACATGCTTTTCTACATTCCTCCCCCTAACATGCATAACCCCACCCAAGTTGGCATCACCCCCATTTTGTTTCAAGTCCATCTCCTTACTCTTCAAACCATTAATCACAGTCTCAAGGGTAACATTATCCCTACCGTATTTAATAGCAGATTTCACATCACAATAAGAGTCAGGAATAGCATTCAACAAGATAATGGGGGTGTACTCATCAATGCACTTATCACCGGTATGCTTAATATCTTGAATCAATTTGGTGAACTCATCTAAGTTCCCAACAATGTCCTTACTCAAGTCAAGTTTAAAACTGAAGAACCTTTCAAGCAAGAACATATGGCTAGGCAAAGAATTTTCAGTATATAACTCTTCTAATTTATCCCAAAGATCTTTAGCAGAGTCCATCACACCTACTTTCCTAAGCACAGTATCAGACAGATTCAAGACAATAGCAGACAAAGCAAGTTCATTCATCTCAACTTTCTTTTCCTCAGACACACCAGCAGCATAAGAGTGATCAATAGCTTTGAAAACACGCTGTTGTACCAAAATACATTTCATTTTTTGTTTACAAATGCTAAAATCAGTTTTTCCATTAAAAGGGGCCATAACATACATGGGAGTAGTAGTAGCAGCCATTTTCAGAAAACAGCAAATCCACAAACACAAAGATGCAGAAAAAAAAAAAAACAGAACAACGGCAAGCGGAAGCAAGCACAACACAGGTCACAAGACACAAGACCACACAACAAGGATAACAGGCACGTAATTTTCCTAAAACTAGGGCATCACTCACAAAGATTGGGCTGCACTCACACAATACTCACTCGGCTCTCTCACTCTAGCAACGCACTCACGGAGGAAGGAAGAGGAGGGAGTATTTATGTGAGGCGTCCATCAAACCCTAAGGGAAGAATGTGGGTGGGCTTTAAGTATAATGAGCCCAATGACCAAAATAAACAGGACGGAATCAAATCACTTTTACAATTTCATTACTTCACACCAAGCAATTATGCAAAATCTTATTGAAGAAAAAAGAAATGCAGAAATTATACTGCAAAAGAAAAAAAAAAGAAGACTCTCACTAGTTTGTGAATTATATGTAATAAAGAACCCTAAGCCTATGCAGTGTCGTGGTCGTGTTGTATGTCATGTGTCGTCGGTCGCAACAAAGAATAGAGAATTGTTGAAGAAGTAATCTGTACATAAGTGAATTTCTAGTAGATTAAAGTGGAGTAGGAAGATGTGAGCAAGTAAGGAAGGTTTGGTAAAAGGGTTCTCTGGCATGCAAGGCCATGGATGTCCCTCACAATGTCAAACACAGCATTTGGCTGCGCCATTTGCAATGCATTCTCCGACATTCTCCTCAGCTCGTCTCTCTTCGTGCTGAACCATTCGCACACCATTCTTGCCGTTTCCTTGGGGCTTCGCCTGAATACGCCTGCCCCATTCTCCACTACATATGGAACATTGCCTTTCTCCTGTGTTTGTCAAATGAAATGATTGTGTTTTTCCTTAGGCTAAACCTCTTTAAGGATAGTCTATTACTCCCCAGTTCATCTTTAACTGTCGTTTTTTGGTGTTTCATTTACATTAAGAAAGTCATGTAGTACCCATAATTATTTGTGTAAAATTACTAATATACCCGTTTGGTTGGGTGCAAGTTTTACATTGATTTTTATCTCAATAAATGACAACTTAAAACAATTTACAAAGTTGGAAATATATATTTAATTTTTCTCGGAAAAAACTGAAATTGACAAATATTTCGCAACAATTTTTTTCTCTAAAACAGACAGCTAAATTGGAACGGGAGGAGTAATATGGCAAAGGTTGCAAGAAAAGAATTGGTAATTAGCATATGTTTAGTTTCACTTACTTGTCCAGGGATATAATCATTAAGTATAATTGGAAGACCACTAATCAATGCTTCTGCTATTGTACCAGGACCAGCCTACAAAAGCAGAAAAAAAAAATCTCATAACGATGATACTTCAATATTGATATTGAGAGATTGGTTGCATACTTTTGTGATAATGCAATCACAGGCGCCCATCCATTTCTGCATCTGCTTCTCAAACCCTCTAATCTAATTGAACCAAATTTTGGATTAAAGAACTATCATCAGTACTTAGAAGTTCATTTTTAATATGGCAATTCTTAAAGAAAACAATGCAGCTAGCTTACCTTGACAGGGATTTTCCAGTCGAGTGACTGCAATGAGGAGGCTAGCGTTTCATTACGGCCACAGATGATGATCAGTTGTCCAATCGGCTTCTGAAGTTGTTTATCGAACAGAGATTCTCCTAGAGCCTTGGCAGTTTTCTTCACGGGCCCCATGCCTTCTCCGCCTCCCATCAGAAGAACAGCTGGTAATTGTGGATCCATTTCAAGTTCCACCCTTAACTCATCCTACAACCAAGATTATTTTTAAATAGTATCACTTGTTTTACTAAAAGGTATCTGAACAGTACCTTACAGAGACGTGCTTGGACAAAAGAAGGCCGGATGGGCAAGCCAAAAACTCGAATTTGAGATTCTTTAAACCGGTCTTGCAACGCCCTCTTCGCGACCTCCTCGGAGGGGCAGTAGAGTCTATTCACAGAGGGATGGAACCTTTTTAACACATGACAAGAACTCCATATTAGTATATCAAGTGTGGAGTTGAAGAGCTACTGAAAAATTGAAGGGTGTATGTATGCACCATGTACGATGGCAAGTGTTGAGGTCCGTGATGACGGTAACGAAAATGACTTTCTTGTGTAGGTTTTGCCATTTGAGGACACACAATGGAATATGCTGCATTAGAGGATGGACGCTGATTATTACATCAGGCTTGTACTCCATTAGACCGGCTTCAACCTCCCTTCAATATACATGGAATTAGTTACCCAGTGTGCATACATGATGTGACTTATAAGACATGCCTATGTAATCAGATAAAAGACACACTTAGCATAAAAGGCAGCAATGGCGGCAAGATAGACGGAGTGTATCCATTTAGGGGACGTGCTATGAAATGCGAGATTCCAAAGCTGCACGTGTTTGACCATGAACTTGTACTGCCCTTCCATATCATTCAACGGCCACCCCGTGTACTCTTTCCACACATCCTTAACATAAACCTATTCAAAAATAATAAGGACCTTAGCTTCTATTCTCTCATAAAATACTTAAACAAACAGTAGAGGAGGTGCTACAATAGCTCTACTTGCTTTTTACATGCATCCAACGCTCAACAAGATCTAACCAACAACAGAACAGTATTTCTTAATGTTTTAAGGGTCATGAGAATGAACTTCGGATAATTATAATGGTTAATGATAAATTCACCTTCATCATACTTTGTACGTGATAATCATTAATTAACTAGCTCCCCTTCAATAATCATTTCTCTTCAATTACTATAACATTATTCGTCAACCAACCATCTTTCTTTTACCACTTAGCCACTTACTCATTCCAAGATTAAAGAATAGCATTACCAATGTAAACACCATTTTCATTACTATTAAAAAAAATATGAATCAAGTGGCCTCTACCATATGAAATAAACATTGGAAAAGCAACAAGAGGGAAAATGATCAAATATACAAATCTTGAATTCCTACAAAGAATTAGGGTAAAGAGCAAAAAACACCCCTGTGTTTGATGATAAATGCACAAAACACCCCTATATTTGATAAAAGTATGCACGAAAATTCCCCTTATGTTTTATTGAATGCAAAAAGAACCCTGTGTTTGGTAAAAATATGCACAAAAATTTTCAGCATCGACTTCTTGACATTTTTTTATATTTACATGTTTTGCATTTATATATTTTTGTCTGAGTTTGTGCGAGTGATTTTGTTTTAATTAGAACAATTATATGAATTCACGCTTCAATTTTACGTCGCTAGTGTTCTTTGAACGAAAATAGTTAATGGAGATCTTTGTGTATACTTTTATCAAACACAGGATATTTTATGCAATTAACAGAACACAGGGTGTCTTGTGCATATATCATCAAACACATAGGTGTTTTTTTTCTTTTACCCCCAATAATTAAGGCTTAATTGGCGTATAAATCTTTGATTTTTCGGATCAAACCAAAAAGTCGTGATTTATACCGAAATTAAATTATATTAGGTTGTGTTTGGATGGAGGGATTTGGGGCAATGGATTTTAAATCCACGCCAAAATTCACTCTACTTATTTGAATAAAATATTCATATTGATGGATTTGGTTTAAACTCTAGAGCAAATTGAGGGAATTTCAAATGTTTAGTAAAATCATGTCATTTGAAATCCATGAATTCTTAAATTCGTTCATTTTCAAATCTTTTGGATTTTAAATAACTCAATTCAAACACAAACATTAATCAATTCTCAGCCTAACCTAACTAACTATCATTTCTGAATTTCCAAATTTCACATCCCTCAACAAGCTACAAAATTCTGAGCTATAAATACCAACCGTAAACGTACGTGTTAACTGAAAAAAAAAAAAAAAAAAAAAACTCACCCTGTATTCATCACCATATTCAAGGCGGAAGGCATCCTTGATGGCCTCGGCGGAAGCACGGTGGCCGCCGCCGGTATCACTCATGAGAATGAGCACATTCTTCGTCCTCTCAGCCCCAATCTGTTCCATTTCCATCGTCCCATCTTCATCTCCATACTCAACACTATATCTGCACCTTTTCTCATCACTCTTTCCTCCAAATTTGTACACCCCAACTCTTTCAAACACCTTGTTTATCGATTCCCTTGGCGACCTCGCCTTCACCACCATTTCTAATTTCTGCAATTAATCAAATTTTTTGGAATCAGAGATCACTAATGAATCTTGAATCTTTCTTCTCCCCTGAAGATACTACTTCAGAAAAACAGAGGAAAGATTGGAACTTGGACAGAAAATGTGTGTACAAAACGCAATCACAATCTTACGTACCTTAATGCAGCCAAAGAAGTTGAAGGAATTGATTTGGAGGGAGGAGAGAGTGGGTTGTTATTGGTGTTTAAACAAGAGGAGAGGGGTGCCATTTTTTTATGCTGGAATTATGCGAATTGGAGGAATTTGAAAAGGGGGGTTAATAGCCGTCGGATTAGCATCTTGATACTTGTGAGGGAATGTTCGAAATGGGAGATTCGAATAAACTTGCTAAGCTGCAACGATATTGGTGGGTCAGCCTGACTTGCTGGATTTAGGACATGAACAGGTGTTTTGTCTTTGACTTTGTTGCATCCCAGGTGGATTTTCATAAATTCTTCTTTTTTTAAACTGGATTTTCATAAATTGTTAATTCATATTTTATCTTATCATTCATACAATATAAGTTACATATGTATACGAACATTGGATGGGAGTCAAATTAATACTAATAAATTAGTACACTTTTAATAAAATATATCATTCTTTTTAAAATATGCACAAGTTGCAAGTTGTACTTGATATATACATTTTATTTTATCCTATTTCCAATAATTAAAGGTAAAATTGTCATTTCAAAATGTCGTATTATATAGACTTGTTTTGTATTCCAATAAATATTAACTGCTCCTTTCGATTTGATTTTAATTGTCCATAAGAAAATGACATGATTTTAATAAAAAAAGTTGTTTATTAGTATTTATAAGTATAAAGTAAGTTTTTAAAAGGTGTGGGAGTTGTTTATTAGTATTTGTGGGTATAAGTTGATAAAATAGTGGCATGAGTGTAAATAAATGATGTTTTTTAAGGGTAAGTTAAAAGGGGTAGTATTTATTTTTTGCTACTTTTGGTAAGTGAAAAATAAAAACAAAAAACCTTCATTTTATGATAAAATAGATAATAAAAAATGAATCGGGGGAGTACTTTTTTTTTTCTAAAATAGTCCTTGTTTAATATTAAAAAGTATCGCAATTTAATTTTATAGTTTTATGTGAATATAAGAATAAAAAAAATTACTACAAATTTAATGAGTCGGTCTTGAATTGTATACATGTTTTAATCTATTTGTAAAATGGAACTTGCCTGATATTGTTGGATTGATGGATTATGATTTTATAAAATAATACTTCCTTCATCTCAAGATAAATTTTAGGTTTGTTTTCTATACATTTTTTATGGAAAATAATATTAAATGTAGAGTTGGTAGATGAGATCACATGTGGTAAAAAAAAATGGTGAGAGAATGATAAAGGTGGATAAGATGTGTATTTTTTAATAGCAAAGTTTTATATGAAACCGTGCATAATAAGCTTACCAAGAAAATGTTTTGAAAGTTTTAAAATATCAAATATTTGTTTAAAAGTATTTGAAATTTTATCATTAGTAACAGAAAATTGGGGTAATGATATCATGTTATTGTTCAAGAATATCAATAACAATTAATCTTTTTTCTATTTAAATTAATTGTAGTTAATATGAAAAATACAGTCAAGTCTTCAAAAAAAAAAATATCAACTATTTGACAAAGAGTATCAAGTATTTGAGCAAAAGTATAATGAACCATTTTCATATAAAACATACTTAAAAAAAAAAAAAAAATTAGTGTCCAAAAAGGGAATATAAAACTTACCTTGAGACGCTCTAAACGGCGAAATGTAAAATTTATCCCGGGACAAAATGAGTATGTCATAACAAGATTGAAATACAAGATGAATTACAGATTAATATATAGACAAAAATTTGTATGAGACAACACAAATTAAAATTCACCCCTATCAAAATATGAATGTGACAATACCCTAATTATACCTAATCTCATTGTCTCATGCCAGAAAACTTATTCATATATATATTACACTAACATTTAACTTCTTTTCCGTGACTAGGGAACGGGTTTGAAACCATTTTGGGAGTCACTATCTTGCTACAATTCATGCAATATTTTATAATATAGAAAAAAGAATTGAAAGGTCTCACAAAATCGCATGCCAGTTTGCGTAAAAGAGACTGTTGTAAAATGAAGAAACGCAAACAGAAATATCGATTTATTTACCCATTTCGTCATTAATGACTACATCTGGGAGCGTATCAAACCAGAAGTTTTCCGCAATATTTCTGTGTGTATACAATATTGAGTACACGGATATATTTATAATAATAGAAAACCCTAGAAGCATATTATGTTACTTGGCACATAAGTAATGTACACACCAAATCTTCTAAATTTTGACATATCAAATCTTCTAGATTTACAACACTCCCCATGGACATTACGACGCAACGTATATGTCTCATCAGAAAACTCCACATGCTAGGTAGCGATAAAATGTTTAGCTAGAGAGGAGTGTAATTATTGATCTTCCGGATCCAATCTTCAAGATTGTTTCGAGGTTACCACTCCCCCTGAAGACAATAAACTTTTAAACCTTCGCATCCCGATACCATAAATATACTTTTCAAAAGTAGAGATACGTAGGAACTTAGTGAACAGATCTGCTAGATTGTAACTAGATCGCACCTTTTGTATGTTAATTATGCAACTCTTCTGGAGTTCGTATGGGTAGAAATTTTTTGGTGAAATATGTTTCGTCAGGTTTCCCTTAACGTACCCATTACTAATTTGTGTGATGTAGGCTGCGTTGTCTTCAAATATAACAGAAGGGGGTGTATCATTTTTAGCAATACTACACGAGTCACCAATGTGTTTTACCAATGATCTCAACCAAACACATTCTTGTGAGGCTTCAAACAAAGTTATTATCTCTGAGTGGTTTGAAATTGTGGTAACCATAGTTTGTTTAACCGATCTCCATGAGATCGCAGTACCACCACAGAGAAAAACGTAACCAGTCTGATATACGACATTGTGGGGATCAGACAGATAGCTAGCACTCGCATAACCTACCAAGGTTCTATCTTGGTTTCTAGGATAAATCAATCCAAGATCTTGAGACCCTTGGAGATAACGTAGAATATGCTTAACATCATTTCAATGTCTCCTTGTAGGATAAGCGTTATATCTTGCAAGAAAATTAATTGCAAATGTAATATCTGGTCTAGTGCAGTTTGCGAGATAGAGTAATGCACCAACAACGCTAAGATAAGGAACATCTGGTCCCAGAATATCTTCTGTACATTCTCTTGGTCTAAATGGGTCCTTATCCACTTCGAGGGATCGGACAACCATATGTGTGCTAAGTGGATGAGATTTATCCATGTGAAATCTCCCCAATACCTTTTTCACGTAGGTTGACTGGTGCTCGGTCTGCAGGTCGAGGCAATACTTGGTTTTGCCCAATATTTTCATTTTGAATTCAGCTTTCAAGATTGAGTTGGCTTCTTCAATCTCTTTTCATGTTCCGATTATGTTTAGATCGTCAACACATACGGATGTGATGTAAAAATTACTTTGCGATTTCTTTATAAATACGCAGGGGAAAGCTATATTGTGTGTGTATCCCTTCTTCTGGAGGAATTTTAAATCTATCAAGGATTTTCATATAGATGTCGGCATCTAGTGATCCGTATAAATATGTGGTTACAATGTCCATCAATCTCATTTAGAGATTTAATTTAACTGCCAAAGATATCAAGTAGCGGAACGTTTCTTCGTCTATTACAGGAGAATAGGTTTGATCGAAATCAATACCGGGTCTTTGCGAAAACCCTTGAGCTACCAGTCTCGCTTTGTATCTCTCCACAGTATTGTTCTTATTTCTTTTTCGTACAAAAACTAATTTATATCCTACAAGGATAGCGCGCGTGGGTGTACGAACGATAGAGCCAAATACTTTTCTTTTATTTAGCGAGGTGAGTTCTACTTCAATTACCTTTTTCCATTTCACCCAATCTGAGCGCTTCCGGCACTCAGGTATTGATTTGGGTTCTGGATCCAGATCGTTATTTATAATGGAAAGAGCATTTGTCGCTGCAAATGTGTCGTTGATGACAGTAATATTTATATTATAAGTTTCTCCTGTATCTATGAAATTCATAGAGATTTCAATGTTTATATCAACCAGCACTTCTTCATTTCCCAGTGTATCTAGGTCTGGTCGTTCCGCAGTCCTAGTGCGTTGAATATTTTGGGCACGTGCTTCATTACTAGGACACTCGTCTTCTATACAAATCTCTTCTAGAGATATCAGGTTTGACTGACCAGTTTTGCTAGCTTTCATTCTAGGTGTGCTAGCATCTTTTATAGGTCTTTTACGCTTCTGGCGTGTGAGGGCATGTATACTTGCTTTTATTGGGACCTCTACCATATGGGTGCATTTACTGCAGGTATATGCGATTTAGTCACACCTCTATGGTCAGTAAACGCGTCTGGCAGATTGTTTGCTAAATGTTGCAAGGTAATGATCTTCTGAACTTCTAGTTCAGATTGACTAGTGCGTGGATCTAGATAATGAAGATCACTTACGTTCCACGTATGTTCCCTGCAATCATTCAATTTTGAATTCGGATCTCCCCCTAATGTCGGGAAGTGATCTTCATCAAATGTGCAGTCAGTGAACCGGACTGTTAATTGATCCCCGGACAAAGGTTTCAAGTATCTCAAGATGGACTGAGAGTCAAATCCAACGTATATACCTAGTTTCCTTTGTGGGCTCATAGGGGTGATTAGGCGTGAAATTGTTATGTTTTGGTGCCCGATTTGCCCATGTTTTGAGTGTTTTTTATGAGTATTTGGAGTCATTTGAGTATCATTTCTATAAACTGATGAATTTGTCTCTTTGGTTTTCATAGATGGATAGAGGGTGAAAAGAGGAGTTCATAGGACTTTGAATCGGCCAAAACGGACTCCCGGTTGAGGAGATATGAAGATTTTATGAAGATGTGTACAGCTGCCAAAAAGTGCTCGAGCTCAATTGGTCGTGCACCTCGTGCACTATGCACGAGTAGAATCAGGTCGTGCACTAAGTGCACGAGCTGTGCTTGAGTAGATGCGTATTTTTGGCCCAAAAACGCCCAAATTCGATCCCAAGCCTATTTATACCCCTTTCCAAGCATATCAACAATACGAACACATATTTTTACATATTTTGAGCGAGGAGAAAGCTTGAGAAGGAGTTTTGAAGAATTTTATACGTTGTAATCGAGGTTTTAATTTACGAATTCTTAGTTTTAGTATTTCTTTTGAACGTATTAGATTAATTCTTTCTTTCTTTACTCTTTGAGTCGATAAACCCTAGTTTTTCAGATTTATATAGATTTCTTTGGAGACTTTAATTTGTTCTTTCGTTTATGTTGTTGATTTTATTCGTTAATTCAATTATGCATATATTTATTGTTCTTGTGATTGCTTTTATTATTCAAACCACCATGTTAGGCTAGAACCCTTGTATGCTTGTGGTAGGATGAACTCGTAGAAGTAGGACGTTGGTACATAATTAGGATAACATGTGATGTCTAGTTTTAATTCTCTTAATTAATGAATTCTTAAAATCAATCTTAACTTTACCTTTGAATTTCGTTCGAAAAGTGTTCGAGAGAGGACGGTCTTATCACTCTTTAACAATTAGTAGACTTAATGAGAGGGTTTAGAAATGGTTTAATTAATCTACCGGTTTATCTACGGAGGACGACCGCATCACGTTAGTTAAATTAGGGTCTCTTTAATTAAGCACAATCTATTAACTTGTTTAGTGGATTAGTGAAGTCGATTGATAGGATAAAGTATTAGGGTTTTAATTCTTGAGCTTTCATCTTACAATCTTTTGCTTAGGTTATTTCTTGTGCGTCACGATTATCTTGATTATGTACCTGCTCCATTAGTATACGTAGGAATTCCTATCCTGAGCATCATCATCTCATATTTGAAAACACACATTTACGTTCTTAGTTTAACTTTCCTTTTTGCATTCATAGAGTAATTTAGTTTAGATTATAATTTATTTTCTTTTAAAAAAACCCAAAAACATACACTCATATTAGCTACGATGCGTAGATCTTCAGGGATCTATTCGCATACATACCTTCCCTTGGGTTCGATACTACTTGGTCCCTATACTTGTCCATACTACTGTGATCCCGTACGCTTGCGGGGAAACTACTAGTAGAAAGTTAGTATTTTCGACTTCAACATACACCACACATCGAAATATACGTAGATGAAAAATGTTAGGTGCTTTCTCACGCACTAGATGTACGGGTGACTTGAACCGAAAATACTAGCTTTCTAGTAGTAGCTTCCCCGCAAGAGTACGGGTTCACTGTAGTATTGGCAAGTATAGGGACTAAGTATTATCGAACCCAAGGGAAAGTGTGTATGCAAATAGATCCCTGAAGATCTACGCGTCGTAGTTAATATGAGTGAAATGTTTTTGGATTTTTGAAAAGAAAAAATAATCTAAACTAAATTACTCTACGAATGTAAAAGGAAAATTAAACTAAGTATCTAAGATGTGTTTTCAAATAAGAGATGGTGATGCTCAGGATAGGAATCCCTACGTATACTAACGGAGCAGGTACATAATCAAAATAATTGTGACGCGCAAGAGATAACCTAAGTAAAAGAATGCAAGATGAAAGCTCAAGATTTTAAACCCTAATACTTTATCCTAACAATCGACTTCACTAATCCACTAACAAATTAATAGATTGTGCTTAATTAAAGAGGCCCCCATTTAACTAATGGTGATGCGGCCGTCCTCCATAGCTAAACCGGCAAATTAATCAACCCCTTCTAAACCCTCTAGTTAAGTCTACTAGTTGTTAAAGAGTGATGCGGTCGTCCTCTTCCTAACACGTTCGTACGAAATTCAAAGGAAAAGTTAAGATTGATTTTAAGAATTTATTAATTAAGAGAATTAAAACCTAACGTCACGAATTACCTTAATTACGTACCCACATCCTACTTCTACAAGTTCATCCTACCCCAAGCATACAAGGGTTTTAGCCGGACATGGTTATAACAATAACAAAAGCAATTGACGAAGTAACGAACATAAACATGATGAATTGAAGTGAAAAACTAAAAAGCATGAACTAGGGTTTTGAAAGAAAATAATTCTAAGAACTGAAATTAGATTAATAATACGAAGTCTAAAGTGTTTAATGTAATTAAACTAATGAAAAGAAACTAAGAAACAAAAATAAACGAAGAATTCATACTAAAACCTCGATTAAACGTAAAGTAAAGCTTGCTTCTTCCTTCTTCTAAAAAAACTAACTCTAAAAGTCAAAATCTATCAAGTGGTGTGTGGTAATGTGGTCTCTGAAATCGTGTTCTGGAGGTATATATAAGTGTCGGGCTGAAACAGGAACTCGTGGGCCTGAAAATTGAATCTTGAAAGTTTGCTCTCGGAGGCGCTCGAGTTGTCCCGCTCGAGCAGACGCGCTCGAGCTTGATGGTCGAATGGGGCAGGCGGTCGAGCAGTGGTGCTCGAGCGAAGAAAACTCTCTGTAAGTCAGGGACGCTCGAGCTGGTTGAGCTCGAGCGGAGGCGCTCGAGTGCTTTGGTCGAGCGGAAGCGCTCGAGTGCTCTCACTCGAGCACTTTTCAGCAACAGTACACTTGTTCGTAAAATCTTCATATCTCCTCAACCGGAAGTCCGTTTTGGCCGATTCAAAGTCCTACGAACTCCTCTTTTCGCCCTATACCTATCTATAAGCATCAAAGAGACAAATTCATTAGTTTATGAAAATGATACTCAAATGACTCTAAATACTCAACAAAATCAACCAAAACTAGGGCATTTCGAGTTACGAATCATGACAATTTCACGCCTAATCAACCCCCCCAAACTTACCATGTTGCTTGTCCTCAAGCAACGAAATAATAAGTCAAGTGAAATAGTTAGGAATGAGTCAACAAATCAAATCATGCAAGCAAATGAACCCGAGCTTCAAAAATCAATCACACGTATACTCACTCATCTTCCAACATCATACTCATGCAACAACAGCAAGAATCACCAAAATCAAACATGGATGTGCACTCAACGATGTATTTCACTCCCTCACAAGTGTATATCAATGATAAAGGGACTCACTCAAACAATCAATCACACATATTGGCAGCCATAGGCTTGTAAGCACTCTTAACTCCGACCATACTCTAGAAATCAATGCCGAATAAAAAAGGACTTTTCTCAAGGTTGTAATGTAGGCTCTTTGGACAGGTGGGAATCAATATGGTAAAGTGACTCAAGTGAATGGAGAATAGAAAATCAAACTTTGACACTTCGAGATTAGGAACAGAATACTTCAAACATTTTCAATCAACACCCTTTCAATTCCATACTCTCAACACTTCAATTTTTTTTCTTCTAACTCCTTTCACTTTTTTCAATCACTTCATTTTTTTTCTTATTTATCGCACAAACACATGAGCTCATTTTTTTTTCTTTTGCTCATTCTCAACTTTTTGTTCTTTCCCACAACTCAAATCTCATTCACACCCTTATTTTATCACCACTCAATCCTCATAATTCCTTTTCTCAACTCAAATCAATCCCTTCACATTCACACTTTTCCTATTCTCCACTCAAATTGGGACAAAAAGGCTTAGGAATCGAAATAGTGTTTAAAATGTGCTAGCAAATAAAATAGGCTAAGGCTCAAACGGGCTAACAAAGGACAAATGTCAAAGGTAAGGAAAATTTAGGCTAAGTGACTCATTCAAATCAAAAATGGCCTAAGATCACATTCGACATATCAAACTAGACACAATCAAGAAGCAAGAGCACACACAAGTTCAAGCATCCTCTAAGGTGATGATCCATTCACAAACGAAGAGATCAAATCATGCATCTTAATCTCAAAAGGCTCAAATCTCACGGCTTTCACATCCATGCTAGTTCTAGTGAATTCTCACTCTCATCACACAAGTACTCAAAAAGAAAACTTGTAAACATACTAGTTTTTTTTCAAATCCACTCTAACTCAAACACTCACACAATAGAATTCCTAACTCACTCTCATAACTCAACTCTACTCATCAAATCATACTCAAAGATAGCAATCAACAAGTATAAGATGATTGATATGCATGAAAGATGCAATAACGAATCAGATCAAAATCATCCCAAGGAGCATCTCAAGGCACCAAATAATCAAACTCAACTCAAAGATAAGGGGTGCTCCGGTGCAATGTAACAAGAAACATATAAACTCCACCCCCCAAACTTCGACCTTGCGAAGAGGTCTAAGTTTGGGGTTGTGGGTTACCTCAACCAAACAATTTAGTTTCTCTCAACAACATTGCACACTCCCTTGCTTGAGTTTCTTCAATCTCCACTGATTTGGCACTCCTTCGAGACAAGCCTACAAAATAAACTCTCAAGTACGAGGTTAAACGTATGACTCAACAACACTCTAATAACATAATAAAATACTAAAAAAAATAAAAGTGGGTTGCTTCCCACGCAGCGCTATTTTTAAGGTCCTCATGCCGGACCAAGCTCAAAGGAGCTTATGAGACATGATACTCAAAAATATCTCCCTTACTCTCATAAGAGAAGTTGTCTAAGTTCTTTGCTCTATTCCCTTCTTTCTTTTTCACCTCAGATGGTGGGCGTCTCAATTCCTTCTCACTCTTTTCAGGGGGAGTCTTACCAAACAGGTTCTTGAATTTGGACTTTTTCTTCTTAACTCCTCCTTTTCTCTCGAGCTGGACCACGTCCACCTTTTTCACTTATTCATCCTTCAATTTCTTCTCTTTATCCCTATCAAAATAAGTTAGATCATAGTGCTCTTGGGTTAAATTAACAGGTGAAGGATTATCAAACTCATAAATAAAAGAAGGATTAGGGATAGGATGTGTGTCTTCAACACTAGGATCAATGACATCCATGTAATACAAACTCTCATCCTCCTTCTGGTACTTCATGGCCTCATATAGGGAAATCTTCACTTCTTGATCATCAACTTTCAACGTAATCTTCCCATTTGCCACGTCTAGCACCATCCCCGCCGTCGCTAAGAACGGTCTTCCCAAGATCAGGGGTACGCGCTCATCTTCCTCCATTTCGAGCACTATAAAGTCGGCTGGAAAAATGCGATCTCCAACTTTCACGAGGACGTCTTCAACCACACCTTGAGGTCGAGTAATAGACTGGTCGGCTAGTTGAAGCGTCATCATTGTCGGTTGAAGTTCACCACCTTCCAACTTCTTGAAAAGCGACTAGGGCATAAGATTTATGCTCGCCCCTAAATCACATAGTGCTCCTTTCTTGATCCCGTTCCCAATGCCACATAAGATGGTAAAGCTCCCGGGATCCTTCAGCTTTGGAGGAAGCGCCTTGTGCACTAATGCACTCACCTCATGGTTCAACTGCACCAACTTGGGCTCATCCACCCTCCTTCTCTTCGCGATCAAGTCCTTCAGAAACTTTGCATAGTTGGGCATCTGTTCCAAAGCATCATAAAAAGGAATGTTAATATGCAATTGTTTAAACACATCAAGGAATTTAGCGAATTTTCTCATCAAGCTTCTTTTTCATGAAGCGTAGTGGATATGGGACGGGTATCACAGATTTGGGTACCCCCCATTCATCACACTCGGTCTCTTTCACTTTCTCCCTTGCTTCCTTTGCCTTCTTCCACTTAGGAACTCTCTCAACCTTCTCAATGCCTTCCTCTTCAAGCTCTTTGCTCGCTTGAGTGCTTTCACCCTCAACCTTCTTCTCAACTCCTACCTCCTCAATCTCATCTCTATCTGCCTCAGGCTCTTTTCCTTCTATCTCAACCTCTCCTTGGGGCGTCTCAGAATCAGCAGGCATCTGGGGACCATCATACTTGGTCCCACTTCTAAGTTGGATAGCCTTACAATGCTCTTTAGGATTACCCTCAGGCATTGAAGGGTATTTGCCAGGCTCTCTATTCAATGACTTTGCAATCTGGCTCATCTGGAACTCTATAGAAGTGAACCTTCAGTTGTTCTCTTGTTGAATTCGATTCAGCTCTACATCTCTCTTCTGGAGGTCTTGATCACGCTGATCAACTTTCTTATGCAGATCTTTCACATCGTACTCCAAAGAGGATAATCTCTTGTTTCCTTCCTCCACCTTCTGAAGGATAGCTCTCAACATCTCCTCAGTTGAGGCACCGCCTTCTCCACCAGGAGGTTTAGAACCTGGATCAACACCTGGAGGAAATGTAATACCCGCCTTCGGGTTAGCATATGAAAAATTCTCGTTCTTCCTCCATTGGTTCTGAGGAAGCTGCTGGCCTCCTTGGTACCCTTGTGTGTTCCTTCATTGATTTTGAGGTGGCTGAGGACCTGGAGGTACAAATGGTTGGCCATAAGAAGGCCTTCCTTGAAAATTTCCACCTTGTAGATACCCATTCTGATTGTAATAAGGACCTCCCATATAATTTACTACTTCTTGCTGAATTGTGGGCTTGTCCTCTTGCTCATTCTCTGTTGCATTCCCTCCAACCATATTCTTCCCCAACTCAAGGTTGTTAATCTTTTCCATCATGGCCATCAACAGCATTCTCGTTCCTTCACCTTCCTCAACCAGATGAATTCTCTAGAAATCTGCGTCCACATTCCAAGCCCCTGCATTTGTGACAATGTTGTCCACGATCTCTCTACACCTCACTATTCCTTGATTCAGGAATGATCCACTAGCACAGGCATCTAGATGGTCTTGCCCAGCTTTGTTGGCACCACTATAGAAAAATGCCATGACATCTCCTTCATTGTACCCGTGCTGCGGGCACTCTATCAACATGTTTGAGTATCTCTCCCACACTTGACGTAGGTCCTCTCCTTGCTTCTGGCGGAAGAAAGAGATCTCAATCCTTACTTTGATCGTTTTGGATGGAGGGTAGAATCGCTCGAGGAACAGACGCTCGAACTCGGCCCATGTGGTTACACCTTTCCATGGGAGCGTGTTATCGTACCACTCTTTAGCTATTCCCGTCAATGAGAATTGAAATAACCTAAACCTCTTGGCATCTTCAGACATGCCATTGTAATTAAAAGTGGAGACTATCATTAGAAAACTCCTCAGATGAGTATGAGGATTCTCCTTCCCGATCACCCCCTTGAACTGGTTCTCTGTAAGCAGCTTTAGAATTCCTGGGGAAATCGAGAAGTTATTTGCCTCTACTGGAGGTAATGCCACTCCATCATAGTACCTCTGCAGTTGTGCCACGAACCTTCCTCGAATAGCCATATTCTGATCTGCATTCTGAGGAACGGGCTGAGGAACCACAGGTGGTACGGGTACATGTTGGGGTGGTGGTGGTTGATAAGCTTGTGGTTGATTGTAAACAGGAGGTGGAGGATACGGGTATGGTGGATACGGATAAGGAGGATACGGGTAAGGTGGATAAGGTAAGTTGTTTTGTGGTAAGTTAGGATATGGGTAAGCAGGGTTGTTCTGAGGATTTTGGACAATGTTATGAGCTGGACTGTTTTGATTCTGTGTCCCGGGGTTTTGGCTTTGGCTTTCCCCTGACGGGTCTTGGTTCTGACTACCACTTTCTCCAATGTCGTCAACCCGGTCTACTGTCTGATTAAACTCATTAGCTGCATCATCCAACTCATTACTGAGGTCCATTGGTTCTTTCCCTCCTCCGGCAGTGTTCATTCTCCTCAAGAAGACTCAGTTCCTTCTAGCTATCGTCTCAGGGTCCAACGGTATTCTCTCTTCGCTCGTATTGCCTTGTGAGCGTGTTTTCATATACCTGACACACTAGCAGAAGGATCAAAACACAACTGCTGAATGAATAAAAATAAAAATAAAACAGAAAATAAAGCACTCACTACTAACTACTAAGCTATCTACAAGTCCTATTCAAAAGACATACATTGCCATCCCCGGCAACGGCGCCATTGACTTGAACAAAAAATACTAGATTTCTACTAGTAGCTTCCCCGCACGAGTACGGGTTCACTGTAGTATTGGCAAGTATAGGGACCAAGTATTATTGAACCCAAGGGAAAGTGTGTATGCAAATAGATCCCTGAAGATCTACGCGTCGTAGTTAATATGAGTGAAATGTTTTTGGATTTTTTAAAAGAAAAAATAATCTAAACTAAATTACTCTATGAATGCAAAAGGAAAATTAAACTAAGTATCTAAGATGTGTTTTCAAATAAGAGATGGTGATGCTCAGGATAGGAATCTCTACGTATACTAACGGAGCAGGTACATAATTAAAATAATTGTGACGCGCAAGAGATAACCTAAGTAAAAGAATGCAAGATGAAAGCTCAAGATTTTAAACCCTAATACTTTATCCTAACAATCGACTTCACTAATCTACTAACAAGTTAATAGATTGTGCTTAATTAAAGAGGCCCTAATTTAACTAATGGTGATGCGGCCGTCCTCCATAGCTAAACCGGTAAATTAATCAACCCCTTCTAAATCCTCTAGTTAAGTGTACTGGTTGTTAAAGAGTGATGCGGTCGTCCTCTCCCTAACATGTTCGTACGAAATTCAAAGAAAAAGTTAAGATTGATTTTAAGAATTCATTAATTAAGAGAATTAAAACCTAACGTCACGAATTACCTTAATTACGTACCCACATCCTACTTCTACAAGTTCATCCTACCCCAAGCATACAAGGGTTTTAGTCGGACATGGTTATAACGATAACAAAAGCAATTGACGAAGTAACGAACATAAACATGATGAATTGAAGTGAAAAACTAAAAAGCATGAACTAGGGTTTTGAAAGAAAATAATTCTAAGAACTGAAATTAGATTAATAAAACGAAGTCTAAAGTGTTTAATGTAATCAAACTAATGAAAAGAAACTAAGAAACGAAAATAAACGAAGAATTCGTACTAAAACCTCGATTAAACGTAAAGTAAAGCTTGCTCCTTACTTCTTCTAAAAAAAACTAACTCTAAAAGTCAAAATCTATCAAGTGGTGTGTGGTAAAGTGGTCTCTGAAATCGTGTTTTGGAGGTATATATAAGCGTCGGGCTGAAACAGGAACTCGTGGGCCTGAAAATCGAATCTTGAAAGTTTGCTCTCGGAGGCGCTCGAGCTGTCCCGCTCGAGCGGACGCGCTCGAGCTTGATGATCGAATGGGGCAGGCGGTCGAGCAGAGGCACTCGAGCGGTGGTGCTCGAGCGAAGAAAACTCTCTGTAAGTCAGGGGCGCTCGAGCTGGTTGAGCTCGAGCGGAGGCACTCGAGTGCTTTGGTCGAGCGGATCATGAGGTCGAGCGGAAGCGCTCGAGTGCTATCGCTCGAGCACTTTTCAGCAGCAGTACACTTGTTCGTAAAATCTTCATATCTCCTCAACCGGAAGTCCGTTTTGGCCGATTCAAAGTCCTACGAACTCCTCTTTTCGCCCTCTATCCATCTATAAGCATCAAAGAGACAAATTTATTAGTTTATGAAAATGATACTCAAATGACTCTAAATACTCAACAAAATCAACCAAAACTAGGGCATTTCGAGTTACGAATCATGACAATTTCACGCCTAATCAACGGGGGAATGATCATTATATGCAGTTGGATGAATTTGTATCATATGTGATGCATGTAGGACTGCATGCCCAGCATGAGGCGGGTAAGTTTGAATTCATCAGTAATGGTCTAGCGATTAATTTGATACATTTTATTAGCACCCAGCTAGACCATTTTGGTTATGGACGTAAGGGACCGAATGCTCCACTTTAATTTCCAGTGCCATACAGTAATCAATAAAGACTTTTGAGGTAAACTCAACAGCATTATCTATACGAATTGATTTTATTGGATAATTTGGGAATTGAGCTCAAAGCTCAATAGTTTTCGCAATAAGCTTGGCAAAGACTTTATTGCGGGTGGACAACAAACAGGCATAAGTCCACCGAGTGGAGGCATCAATTAAGACCATAAAATATCGAAATGGTCCTGATGTTGGGGAATCGGTCCACAAATATCTCCATGAATTCGTTCAAGGAAAAATGGAGATTCAAGTCTCACCTTAGTGCGCGATGACCGCATATTAACGTACTCATTGAACATGCATCACTAATAAATTCATCAATAGGAGAGATTCTATTATTCGATATATTATGACCAGTTGAATTAGATAGAATCCTACGTATCATTGTTTGTCCTGGATGACCTAACCGCTGATGCCATAATTTAAATGAGTTTGGGTCATGAAATTTCACACTCATGGCTATATGGAGATTAGACGGCCGGATGTAGGTATAGTACAATCCGGCAGAGATAACGGAGTTTTGTCGATCTCGCTGCTAGGGCCTCTGGTGAACCACGCCTACGCCGTTTTATGCATATCGCCCATTGAGTGCTCGAAATAGCCACCGTGGAGAAAGAAGAAGAAGATGCGCACGTTAGCACAACAAATAGATAGAATATGAATAATCTAATAATCTAATAAAGACCAAGAAATATCCCATAATTTTGGTAGGGCGTGAATTTGTTGAGGCTCGGTTGAATGGGGTACTCGTGCTGATAACGTGTTGTAAAATAAAGAAGCGCGAACAGGAACACCGATTTGTATACCCAATTCGTCATTAATGACTACAATTGGGGGCGTACCAAGCCGGGAGTTTTCCACTATATTTTTGTGTGTATACAATTTTGAGTACAGAGATATATTTATAATAATAGAAAACCCTAGAAGTCTATTACGTTACTTGGCTCATAAGTAATGTCCACACCAAATCTTCTAGATTTTGGTATATCAAATCTTCTAGATTTACAACAGAGACAACATTACTTATTTATTTTAATTATATTACATATTTATATATATAATATTATGTAATAATAATACTAAATGAATAATAATATAATATTGCACGTAGAGGTGGCAATGTAAGTCTGGTTAGATGGGCTAGCGCAATCGACCCAGTGTTATTCCATATTAGGCCATAAATTTAGCAAAGCCATAAGAACTGCACCAACCTGGTCCGACCTGATGGCTTGGCGGAACGATTGGGCCCTGCCCATTTTCTGCTCGCTTTTTCAGACTTTTTAAAAAATTATAAGTACTGTATATATGTGTGTGTATTTATTTTATTTTTAAAGATAAGGTGAAGAATTGTGATGATTGAAGTGTTGCTCTTAATCATAAAGCTCAAAATCGATTAGATTAAATACATGGAGAGTCGGCTTTGGTTATTAGGCAGTAAGTTAAATAACTAACCATAGAAAATGTGTTGCTGGTTCAATGTTTGGCATTGGTCATCGAGCAGTTAATTTGTGGTTTTAGCCTAGATTTTTCCAGAGACTAATACTAGATATTTCATGTTATTCATCAAGCCTCAACACATTAGATAACTCCTTGTAAATAAAAAGATATGGAACTTTGAGAAAAAAAACTTCTCGATTTTTCAATTTTTTTTTTTTTTAGTGTTCATGAGTGTATTCTGGCTCATAACTCTTGTGCAATCTCTGTAAAGTCATAGGCTGATTGAAAATCAATAAGAAACAGGTGCTCTCTTATCTACTATACAGATCATCTGATGGAACCACTCAAATCTTGTACTCCCTTCGTCCCAGTTTTGTTTTCCTGCTTGACTTTACACGGAGTTTAATACGAGAGTTGAAATGTAGTATTTAAATGAATATAGTAGTTTTGGAAATGGTGAATGGTGAATAAAGTAGAATTTAAATGAATAAAATAGTTGAATTGTAGCGTGAAGTTTAAAAAAGTGAATGTACTTTTTTTCTATTTTGGAAATGAAAAAACAAAATTTTTGTCAAATGGAAAAACAAAACTGGGACGGGGAGTATATTCTTTCATTTAGTTTTACTATCATTTTAATATAAGTTCTTGATCAGTGTTATTGGTTGAGATTAAGCTTTAAAATCATAATATAATATGTTTATGATTGTCACATGTTTTTGCGGATATGATTCTTGTTGGTGCAACAACTCGAGTCCTCTCGCCGTTGTCATGGGAAGACTTGTATTGGATATGGGCGAACTTCTGCATGCATGTAGAGCTTAAAACTTTTTTCTTTAAACTACTCTCGTACTTCTATCAGCATTTTCATAATTTGTGTTAGGGTTCTCACTAATCGAGGAGTTTTACCATTTCTTGTCTCATATTAATATTCACAATTTCCACTCAACTGGTGTCTCCTCATATTTGAGGGCTCAAATTCTAATAATATTAATAGGATGCACTTGATGTGTAGTATTTTTGTAATTGAATGGGTAATCAAACAGGACAGGGCACTGATTATCGGTCCAGGTGTAAGACCATTGAAAAAAATTCTGACTGCCTTTTTTATATTCTCTAGGTTACGGTCAAAAACAAAATAAATGTTCACCTATAAAAATTAAAGTTATAACCTATAAATTTCATATTGAAATAAACCAAGTAGAGTCATATACAACTTCAAAAACAACTTAAGTGAACATATCAAACTATAATTCATGCTTCATAATTCATATTGAGTATCTCAAATTACAAAATATTAAGTATTAATATTTAAAATATGTACAATTGCAGAGTGAGGTTGGAATGTGTCTTACTTATTGTAATTAAATAAAACTATAAAAGAAAAATTAGATATAAAATTAATAAAAATGAAAAAAAAACCGGTTTGAAACATTTTTTCCGGTTCTAACCGATTTTGTCGGTTTTTCCTGATTAATCTTGAAAACGATTTTGAGGAGTAAATTGGTCGATTTCAAGGCCAATTCAACTCGGTTCTGAAAATATTGCTCTGATGTGTCTGGGTTCGATTTGAAGGCACACCCAGTGTGCCCTTTTGTTGGAACATCCTCCACCTTTTTTTTCCATCATGAGCAATTATAATGACTCTGTTGAGTGACCCCACGAAAACATAGTTTGAACTTTCAACAATAATGAGCCTTCATCAACCATAGAAAAATCCTAAGATGAAAATTAAAAATTAATTATTAAAGCCACGTAAAAATAAAGACAAATTAATTTTTATAGGAGGCGGTCTTGAGATTAAACACAAATTAATTTATATTCCTTTTAAAATGTTAAAAACATCATTTTTAAATTATGTTTATTTTTTATGAGATTTTCTAGTGCAAAACCTAAGAAAAAATAAATCAATCTATGATTAACTAATGTGAATAAAGGCATAAAGCCCGAACGCCATGCATATTCCACACTCAAGAATCATAGTGTGTTGATGGAACATATAACACATTTATATTGTTCAGTCCAAGTTAGTTTTAATATAGATCTAATTGTAAATTAAATTACAAACGTTCACAAAATTACAATTTAATCTAAATTGCAAATAAATGATATTGTAATTTAGTTTTGTAGGGGTGGTTCAGTACGATATACAGAAAATACCGAAGCATACCGTATACCGTACCGAAATTTTTGGTATGAGAAAATTCATATGGATATCGTATCGAAAATTTTGGTATATCGAAGTCAGTATATCAAAATTTCGGTATACCAAAGTTACATACCGCATATATCGTATCATACCGATTTTGCGGTATATACCAAAATTTACTGAAATATTGTACACCATTTCATACTGAAATATCGATATACCGTTCCATACCGTTCATACCGAAATTGTTTGTAAATAAAATAATAAATTATTTTGTATAATTTTGTAGATTTCGGTATGGTATATACCAGTATACCGAATACCAATATTTTTTAGTATTTCTGTATATACCGAAATACCACGGTATGCAAAATTTCAAAACGTTACCATACCGAATTTTTTTTGTACAACACCATACCAAAAATGTCGGTATACCAAAATTTTCGATAAATTCGATGCTTTACGGCATGGTAAGCGCAATATACTGATAAGTTCGATATTTTCCCCACCCCTACCTATGGGTGATGTGGCGTATAACCTGACACACCCTCTATGACCTTTTTTTTAGTAGTATTATGACCTAATAAAGGTGTCACGCGGCGTACGCCACCTCACTCACGGACACAAAAAGGGTTGTCTCCAAAATTAAATTACAACAATAACTAAAAAAAAATGCAATTTATTTACAATTATCAAAATATTTAGAGTAAATTGCAATTTTACAAAAAAAAAAATTGTGATTTAATTTGCCATTAAACCTTCAATTTATCAAAAGAATTAAGGGTCCGACTATATACCCCTCCATACTTATTAGATACCTCCACCTAATTTATGTATTATTATAATATTATTATTAAATGACTCTCATACCCTTATTATTCAAAAAATAAAATACTCTAAACCCTAATACACCCACCAAGAAATCCAAGAGTCACGACCAAACACAAGAAGCTACAGAAGAGTCGGAGACGGCGCCGGCGCTGCAATACCGGCGTTGAAAACCACCATTTTATCTTTCTTACAGTGGTGCTGCAACCTTACAAGTTCGATGATAAGTCTATTAATATTATTCGTACACTTTTTGGAAAAATTCCCGACATTGATTCTTCGAACCTGATTTTTCGAGAAATAGTTGAGGTTTCGGCAAAAACTTGTCGAAATGTGGTTAGGGTTTCGGCAAAATCTTGTCGAAACTGAGATTTTCGAAAATATTTTGCTGAAATATTTGTCATTTTTCAACAAGTTCTTTTCGAAACTCTAACAGTTTTTTGAAAAACCAGGTTCGAAAATTTTAAGCAACAAAATTTTTTTTTTAACCATTGTTCTTCGAAATCTCAGCGATAAAATCTACTACTTTGTCCAAATTGAAATATTAGGGCATCAGACTCACATAAATCAACAACACATTCATCTTCTTCGTGAAGAAAAAATTGTCACAAAGGCTCTTGTTCTCTTCCCAAGATGGAAATTCGACACACAAAGTCGGGTTTCATCGAGACACAGAGCAAAGAGAGTAGACTGAAAGGTAATTAGTTGGGCGGATAGGAGTGGCGCCGAAAAAGCTTCTGGCGTGTGCGGCGCCTTCTGGTAGGGAAGAATGAAGTGAGAAAAGAGCAATGAAAAATGTAGAACGTGGGGAATAGGAAGGGGTTTTGTGGGTGTATCAAAACTCTAAATTTATATTAAAGGTAAGGGTAATGTAGGTATATTATAGGGGGTGTATCTAATAATTATTTAAAATATGGTGGGTATATTAAGTGGGTGGGGGTATCAAATAAATATGGAGGGGTATATAGTCGGACCCAAGAATTAATGGAATTGGATCATTCACCATAGGAAAGGGCCCAATTAATGGGCAATATACTTGGTCTTCATGCGGCCCTTAACTTTGGCCCTATACTAGAAAGGCTGGGATATAAGATGAAATATATACTCAAAGGAATTTACATAGCTTTTGAAAATTATAACTTAATTAAATATACTAAAATATAATTTTTACTTAAACTTTTATAAATTTCAAACGGAGATGCACTTTATATAAGTTGCATTAAAATCTGGAACTTTTCATTTAAACGTTTCACTTTTACCTTTTTATAATGATATATAAAAGTTCTATGTATAACTTTTATTGTGTGATTTTATTTATTATAATGTTAAATTCAAACATATTAAAATATTTGATAATAAAATTCACATTTAAGGATGTAAATTTAATTTGTTTGACTTGCAAACCAATTAGCCCGTTTTTAGCCTAATATTTATAAGTTAATACAAGTTAGGATAGAGTTTGCTATATATTTTGTCTACCCCGAATCCATTAGTCCAAACTTCATTTAATCGAAATTTATTAAAATTGTCCTAGTAATGGGTAGGTTTCGTGTGCAAAATGAAAGGGAGGAATCTGGAATTTTATTTTTTATATATACTATCATGTATATATATTTTCAATTAAAGAGGTCGAATTCAAATAAAATTAAAGTATTTCTACGCATACAGTGGAAATTCAAGTGCAATTTTTACTGATATTCAAGTGTATTTTCTAGCTCGGGCACTAGGTGATCCATTCAAATCAAATATTCTTTTAATAGTATCAGTCGTTCTTACTTAAAAACATAGGTATTTTTATTAAAGAAAATGCAATTGTTTTCACTTGTTTTTTCAATAAAAATGTCGATATTATTAAAAAATTCACTTCAATTACACAAAATGGTATTTGGTAATAGCAATTTATTCAACGTCACTATCCCTATTATCCATGATAAAAGAAAAAGAAAAAACAAATGGACCGCATAGGAAAACATTTTTAAGCTTTTGATTGTCATACACAAGCTGGATGAGTTAATAGAGAATGGGGTCCTGTTTTTGTTTGCACAACTTGGATCTGGTCCCCATGTGATTTACGGCTGTCTGGATTCTAGCACCCATCTTTTACTTACCCTTAAAACTTGTTGAGATATTTATTCTAATTTATCAATTTAATTTAATTTGACTGTCAGAATTCAGAATAGAAGAAAATTCTATAGCCCAGCTGGTTTGCATATACAGTTATTCTAATTTAAGGGTGAATAAATTATAACCACCCCCGAGATTTAAGGTGTGTTTGTAAACAATGGTGGTCCTTTTAAAATGATTAAAATGTTGGAATTTTTTATGACTGTGGAAATAATAATTTGAAAAATTAAAATAAAATTATAACTTGATACAGAAATTTACAGTGAAACAGAAAAGAGAAGAAAACAGTGTGTCGAGTCGAGGAAGACCTCTTCCCGCAAGACGAAATTTCCCCGATAGTGCTCTTCGGTTCTGGAAATACGTCCCCAAAGGTAAAACGACACTTTCGTCTTCAAGAGTGCAGCACCGCAGATCTTGAAGCTCCGACGAACAGAAAGAACGTGTGCACTTGACTGATTTCTTAAAGACACTATATGCTAGAATACTTAGGGAGAGAGTGAGAGAGATTTTCTGTGTGGCGCCAGAAACTATGCATGAAGACACCTATTTATAGGCCTCCAAGACCCACACATGCATGGAAGGATAATTAGTCAAACTACGAACATGGACCTTTCTGCATTCCGGTTCGTCTCAGCCAAAATTAGGGAGGCGTAAGTCACTCCCAATTAAACGAAAATCAGGGAATTTGTCAACAATTGAATTTAAACACATGTTTTGCATTTCATTTGCTCTTAAATGTCCATTTCAACGAATCTGGACACTCCACATTTCTGGGCTAAGTCCAAACTTTTGGGCTCAACAAACTTAGAAAACCCTTCTAAGGCCCAAATACAACCCAAAGATCAATTGTCAAGGACCAATAACCAATGTCCAAGGTCCAATGTCTTTAGCCCAGTCTCAATTTAAATTTTCTTTTCATTTTCACTCACATATTATTATTGGTACACACCAATAATTCCAACAATCCCCCACATGAGTGGAAATCAGAGACTATAATATGCAGACTCACAGTCCAGTTCAAACGAGACATTATTGCATCTGGATAGGTAGTTTGGAGTTTCGAACCTTCCATAGTCAAACATTAGCGAGTACACCGGTGGCCTTGTGGACACAGTGCCTTGAACCATTCCACCTTGGTGTGCACTGAGACAGTAATGTTGACACAATAAAATCTCTACGCTCTTCTCTTGTTCTCACGTTTTTGTCCGTTTCGGCCATGGACACCCTTTGAATTCATAAGTGTTTAATATCTAGTGATATAGGAAGCGGCCACTCACCTCACACTTATATAGGTTATCTCCTATCTTGAGTATCTCGTTATACTCTAGGAATCATTAAAAGTCAAAGACTTAACCTATACCACAACTCATGAGTTCCAACACTTGGTGTTGTGCTCTTCTAAAGAATGGTCAAATTACCAAGTGTTCTTAACAACAAACATCCACATCTTAGTTTTCCCATTGAACCAAGTTCTTGGGATCTCCACTCATCATGGTTGGGTTATCACTGCTTCAATTTTTACTTTGTGGATTTTAGACCCATTCTTTCTAGCACTTTATTTGATCTCAGCTAGCTCTTTTCATGAGTGGATCCACTATTACTAGAGATCAAATTTTCATCACACCCCCACATTTTAGAGTATACACCTCTAAGTTACACCAACTTCAAATCACACACGTCTGTGTGATCTAAGTATTAGAGGTTAAGTGTTCCAAACTAATGACAATTATTTGCCATTTCCCTTCCACATATATCATACACCTTTTGAGGTTATTGATATTAGGAATGTTAATAAACAAATTTTATTAACCACTTTATAACTTTAGATTTATACACCTAAACCTCAAAAGTTATAAAATTGGAACACTAAATTTTGCCACAGTGAACTCTTTAGTTCCGGCTTCCTTGGCAAACTGCTTTAGATTTTCCATTTAAATTCAAAGCCACGCCACACATCAAATTCAAATATATCAATGGAGAGACCTCTTCTCCCCCACATTCGAATTTATCCATGGTGTTAACTCATTCCCCATATTCGATATTGTTCGTCCATTTCATTTAATATTTCACCAAATATTAATTTTGGACATAATTTCGAAATAAATTGGAAAATCGACATTTGAAGTTACACTTCAAGTCCGAAATTTAATATTGGTCAAATACCAAATTAAATTCAATTTATCATATTTGACTCTCAAATATATCGTCATTGATACGAGTTAAATCTTGTGAATTAAATTCACATCGTTCATGCTTTCAAAGCACAGTTACAAATGAGGCCTTAATGCCACCATTTATTCGCGAGAAAATCTCAAGCGAATTATACGACGTTTCAAATCATTTGGACTAAATCCAAATAATAATTTGTACTCTCAAGCACAAAGTATTTGATCCCATATCAATATTTAATTTGATATCAAGGAATCCAAATTCATGGAAAAGTATTTAATACCTCGAGTATTATTACTATTTCCATAATATTACACGGTCCAAAATTGAATTAATTTTGTTCCATGTTTTTCTCATCAATTTAACTTAAATTTGAGTTTCAGTCTTAATTCATCAATTTGGCCAATTGAGATCAACAACAGGCCTACGCACTCGGCTAAACTAGTCAATATCCTCATTAATTTAATTTTGGGTCAATCATGTAAGTATGATCTTCAACCCAAAATAAATTAAAACACATGGCTCAACTTATTTGTCATCTAACATTTCAAGCGACAGAGAGAGACACGACCATTCATGTCACTTTCTCTCGAAACAATGACGACAATCGTCGATTTACTCAAATCGCGACAGACTCGAACGCCACCACGGGCATTTCGATTCAATCTTTTTCCGAAAAGCCACCAATTTTTATTTCAAATTAGTGCTTCATTTGGAAAAAGCCTCATCGCAATCCGGTTCATGATTCTCATCAACAACTGGTTTTAATCTCATTCACGAGACTTTATTTCCATTGCCACCATTTGTCACTGACATCCTCATTTTGCGTATCGTTCTCAAGGAACGCAAGCGGATCCTCAGTGACAAACTTTGTCAACCACAAGGTGATAAGAAAAAAAATAGCATTCTCTTTTGCCTTTTTTTTTAAATTCTTACCCGAGAACTTTTCGGGTTTCTCGTTATAGACCATAAGAGGTCTAGCTTCATCAAAGGGAAAAGGGTTCACCACATTAGGAATAGAGGTCTGCCCAAATTGGACATTTACAGAGGGGATAGGGGTAGTGGTGCCCTGGGGAGGACCAAAAAGAACAACAGTGTTTCCCTGGTTCGAAGACTCAGAATTATTATTTCCGTCAGTCAAATTTCGTCTTGCGATTGTTGGAATTTTTGATGACTGGAAATAATAATTTGAAAAATTAAAATAAAATTACAACTCGATACAGAAATTTACACTGAAACAGAAAAGAGAAGAAAACTGTGCGTCGAGTCGAAAAAGGCATCTTCCCGCAAGACAAAATTTCCCCGGTAGTGCTCTTCGGTTCTAGAAATACGTCCACAAAGGTAAAACGACACTTTCGTCTTCAAAAGTGCAGCACCGCAGGTCTTGAAGCTCCGGCGAACAGAAAGAACGTGTGAACTGGACTGATTTCTTAAAGACACTATATGCTAGAATACTTAGGGAGAGAGTGAGAGAGATTTTCTGTGTGGCGCCTGAAACTATGCATGAAGACACCTATTTATAGGCCTCCAAGACCCACACATGCATGGAAGGATTGTTAGTCAAACTACGAACCTGGACCTTTCTGCATTCCGGTTCGTCTCAGCCAAAATTAGGGAGGCGTAAGTCACTCCCAATTAAACGAAAATCAGGGAATTTATCAACAATTGAATTTAAACACATGTTTTGCATTTCATTTGCTCTTACATGTCCATTTCAACGAATCTGGACACTCCACATTTCTGGGCTAAGTCCAAACTTTTGGGTTCAACAAACTTAGAAAACTCTTCCAAGGCTCAAATACAACCCAAAGATCAATTGTCAAGGACCAATAACCAATGTCCAAGGTCCAATGTCTTTAGTCCAGTCTCAATTTAAATTTTATTTTCATTTTCACTCACATATTATTATTGGTACACACCAATAATTCCAACATAAAATTGATCTTGGTAGTTTAAGTAAAGGTGGATAGTATTTTAATAATAGTTTTTAGAAACATATTAGTTAAAATATTTAATAAAATACAAATTATAGAGTAAAGTAGATAGAAGCACATAGAAGCTCCCATGATGGTGCTTCTTTGAAACTAATTTTAACCATTTTACTTAAGTAGTCTGTTGAGTTTGCAAATATTTTATAATACAAGAATAAGTGTTTTTAAGTTACTTAAATTATCAAATTGCAATAGCTGGTTTGCTTATTTTTATTCCAATTTAAGGGTAAATAAATTATACTCCCTCCATTCTAACTCGACTCGACTGTTCTTTTGCTTTTGACACGAATTTTAATGTGATAATTATTTATTAGTATTTATAATAATTTTGTAGTATTGTGGTAAATAAAAGAGAATAAAGTTATTTTGTGACATTTTGGTAAATAAAAATTGCCTATTTATATAAAGGAGAAATCAAGATTGAGACGACATTTAAGGCAATGAGGCAATCGAGATGGGGACGGAAGGAATAATAAACACCTCGAAATTTTAGATAAAAACTTATATAGGGCGAGTCACGTATTATGCTATATATTAATGATCTATTCCCTTCATCCTAAAATAAGTTTCTCACTTTCTTTTTTAGGACGTCTCATAATAAATGTTTTCTTTCATAAAAGACAAAAAAAACACTCTATATATTAATAAATAAGTACTTTTTTAATCAACTACTAATTACTTTTCATAACTATTAATTATTTTTCACAACTATCAATTATTTTTTTTTACAAAAGTCAGCATGTAAGTTTACCATATAAATATTTTCTTAAACAAAACAATCAAAAGAACTGAAAAGTTTATTCTAAAACGGAGAAAGTATGTGTTAATGGTGCATGTATTCACTCATGTTTAAACTAAGGTATGACTCAAATAATAAGGTGGAGACCCTTCTCATGCAAGACTCCCCTGAGATTTAAATTATCAAATGAATTATGTACTATTTGTTTTATTAAAGAATATATTAATTTAATAGTATTGATTGTTTCACTTAAAAGTCTAAAATAATTTAGTTATTTTACTACATAGTTATAAGTTGCAATGTTTGCATACTAATTTGTTTACTCAAGACTAACTCTCTAATTTAATACAGAATAGGTAATAATTTAGATGCAATCATTTTTATATTGAGTAGGTTTTATATGAAGGTGTTTCGTGATATGAACTGTTGTACAATTTTATGAATTATTGTCCAATTCTTGACACTATTCATCAAATACTTAATATTTTTGGTCGAATAGTTGATACTTTAAACGCTTTTATAAGACTTAATATTTTAAACTTAAATATTACTCCCTCCGTCCCATTTTTATTTTCTCATTTGCCAAAAAGGTTCGTTCCAATTTTGTTTTCTCATTCTCAAAATAGAAATAAAGTTATTCACTTTTTTAATCTTCACTCTTACAATTCCACTATTTTATTAATTTAAATACTATTTTATTAACCATTCACCATTCTCAAGACTACTTTATTCATTTAAATACTACATTTCAACTCTCGCATTAAACTCAGTGTAAAGTCAAACGGAAAAATAAAATTGGGACGGAGGGAGTATAATACATTGTTTTAATATTAAATGAATAATTAAATAGTAAAAAAAGTAATCATTGTTGATACTCTCTAAACAATAATAAGATATCACAAACCGCAGTTCTTGATACTCGTGATAGATTATCAATACTTTTGATTAAATATTTAATATTCTAAATTTATTAAAATAGTTTCATGGTATACTTACTATTAACCCTTTTTATACAATATTTTGTTCCTTAAATTTAGTAATGAAAATGTAATATTTGATTTAATTGGGGATGACAATTAACCTGGACTTGTTGGGCCTGTCCCGTCCCCACCCTGAATGAGTAGAGGCTTCAAGCGCATGCGTGAGGTAGCATTAATCGGCCCGTTCTGGTCCGTTGGTCGCGGCTGGCATATAATTGACTAGACAAATTTTATGGTGCATGCAAGTGCATATTATACACATGAAATTTAATTTTAATTTTAAATTAATTTTGACTTTTTGCAGGTCTAGCAACAAATCAGGTCACAGATGAGTTATAATCACCAATACCTTAAATTATAATCACCAATAACCCAAATTATAATCATCAATACCTCAAGTTCAAGTTATAGTCACCAATATTTCAAGTTATATTACCAACACCACAAGTTATAATCATTAATACCCCCAAGTTATATCATCAATACCCCAAGTTATAATCACCAATTCCAGAAGTTGTGTTTTTCATAAATTCTGAAACGGGATATTAATCGAAGACCGCAGATCAAATCCGAATGTGAACAATGAGAATATAAGCAACGGCGATAAAGTCGAAATTGCGGATCAATTTGTATAATAGTTGGGTGGTAAGTGGTAAGTGGTAAGTGGTAAGATAAACACATGAAACAAAAAAGAGCGCAAACTCTTCTATATATCCCTTAACAAGTCAAAGGCTGGTCGCAGTAGCAAATCTCTCAAACTCTTCTATATGTTCCACAAAATTACTTTAATGACGGACACAATTGTTCTTTATTCCACGCCGAAGCACCTTAATTCCATGTTATTCCTCGCTACCTTCATCGCCAAACACCACCCCTCCATCTCCCTGGTGCTGCTCAGCACCGCCGATGCTTCCATGTAATTTGTGAGATCCGCGAATTTACCCACTTTCTAATCGGATCAATTAAATTAAAATTGATTTTTAAATTCAAATGCAAAATATGCACCCTATAATCACTTCATAATAAAATATGGCTTTTTTTTTTTGGAAATTGACTAAAATGTTGTGATAACTCATTATGCGTAACCAAAATCTCAAATATAATAATAATAAAAAATCAATGTTCGTAGATAGTTTGCAAATGCAATGATATTTGAATTGTACTAAGAGGGTGTTTGGCTGAGCTTATAAGCTTCTTAAAACATCTTATAAGATGTTTAAGAGCTTATAAATACTATCAATGTGTTTGATAAAATAAGATGTTTAAGAGCTTATAAGATAATAAAATAAGCTCCTAACATCTTATAAGTTGTAAAAAAATAAGTTGAGATTTCCCAACTTATTTTCCTAACCACCTCCAACCCAACCACCCACCTCACCCCTATCTCAAACCCCCACCCACCCCTATCTCAAAATAAAAAATAGAATTTTTTTTTTTTTTTATAAATTTCAAATATATTTGTTATAAATTATCAAAGATGTTATAAGTTGTATTAGTCAAACACTTTAGCAACTTATAAGCTACTTAAATATTACATCTTATAAGCTCTTAAAACAACTTATAAGATGTTAGAGCTTATAAGATGTTTCAAATAAAGTTAGCCAAACATCTTCTAAATATTTTGGGTTAAATTTGGTCCTCCAATAACAGAAGTAGTTAAATTTGTGGGAGAGTGAGAGAGCAACGTGATATGCGGGGATGTTAATACGTGAGACTCACTAAGAGTGAGGTTAAAGAGTGAGGCCTTCAGTCAGTGGGCCCCACACTGACCACTCAACAGCTATGATTTCATGCTCTTAACCAAGTCACACTCACACACTGTCCCTTCTTCACATGACCAATTGAATATGACTACACAACAATTTATGTAATTACTCATAAATTGAAATATATTTTTTTATTGTTACATTTTCATTTATTTTATAAAATTCATATTGTTTATGTTGGTGAAGTTGATCCATTACATGCATCTCATATTTCAATTAATATTGATATTTATATATTGTTTACTTTATTTTCAAAGCCACTCAATTTTATTGTTCATTTATTCAATTTGATTGTACAAAGTAGTGCTCAAAGTCGTCCAATCAAGTCTTTCATCAAAAGGATATCACGTTGATTTTCAATCGGTGAAAGAGAGTTCAATGCAAATTTTCAGTCGTTGATTTTATTTTAATTAATACCGTCGTTTGAACTTAAAATTTTCAATAATACAATGATTGGAATTTCACATTGAATCCTCCTACCAAAAAATTTAAATCTTATCAAAAGAGATTGATATCGAAATTGATAGTCAGATCTGCAATCCAAAATACTCTCATCATTTTAAGCAAATCCAAATATGGATTAGCATTTTGTTTGGTACCAACACTTACCTTCATATGTTTAACTTATGGGCAAGATCACATTACTAGAAGCCCCACCTCATGATACTCCTATTCTCAACTTATATTTTAAGTATGAAAATTGTTATATAAAATATTTTATGGATATAAAATCCGTAGAATAATTCATATTTAAAAAATTCACGAATCTTGATCGGGTTAGATTTGATTCAATTTTCCCAAAATCTCGCGCAAATTAAATTTCATGATTATTGTTCCCAATTTGTGTTAATATATAGGCAAATGCATGTTAGTGAAATGCAATTTTATTCTCTGACTTATACTTCAACTAATTGTTCCTTTCTAAATTCATGCGATCATCTTAAGTATCGTGTAAACATAATTGACTGTGACTCTAAAATTAGCACAATAAAAATTAAACTAAGAACATTAAGATGTACAAATTGTACTCAAATATGTTATGAATACCCCTTTTGCACAATAGTTGCATCATGCGAGATGCGATTGTTATAATTTTGATTCGCTTGTCAAATAAATCACTTAAAAGAAAACGACTTTTTTTTTTCTCGAAAGCAAACACATTAGTGTATATAATGAAAAGTTTATTAATTTTAGGGTTAATTGTAAATAAAATCACAACCTTATCGCAAATTGCAATCTAATAAAAAAATTGAATCTTTGCAAATAAAAATCCAACTTAACATTTGATTGCAATTCTAACCAAAATGAAGATTTCAATCAACCCGAAAATGAAGATTATTTATGTGTTGTCATCCGAACCAATTTAAATAATTTAATACAATTAATTATTCATTGTTAGGTAAGTGAAATATCATTTTCGGATAATAAAAGATTGGTTTGTTAGTTTGAATCACAACTAAATATTAAGTTGAGGTTTTGTTTGCAAAGATTCAAAAATTTAGATTAGATTGCAATTTGCAAGAAGATTGTGATTTCATTTGCAATTAACCCTAATTTTTATTATGAAAAGGTAATGAGTTTTATATTGGAAAATATTTTATACTAATTGTTCAACTACATACAAATAAATTAATTTTTTTATATGAATTAATATTTTTCATTAGACATATATTATTGTCATTATATGTTCAATATACCACTGGCTATACATACGTAAACAACACGATGAATGAACGAATAATCAATGTGAAGGAAGAGACACCTTGATACTACGTATACTAGGCGCTATTCTTCACACGATGATAAAACCATAATTCAATATCTCAAGTTTGCCAAAATCCCGTAACAAAAGCTAAAACCGGGTTTAAATACTGAGCAGGAAATAAAAGGCCCAATAACAAAGCGGGTCCAATAAGTAAATAACGCGCATAAAATAAATAAATTCATTAAGTCGCGGTCTCATCTCCATCATCCTCCCCAGGTGAAAAACGATTCGCCCTCGAATCATGTAGGGTCTCATCTCCACAGGTATCCTCGGCCACGAACGGAACCAAATGCTTAACATTAAATACGTCGGAGGTGCGAAGGTTGTTTGGAAGCTTCAAGCGGTACGCGTTAGGATTGATCTTCTCGAGTACTTCAACGGGTCCAATCTTCCGAGCAGATAGTTTATTGTACTCACGGGCTGGAAAACGGTCCTTAGTAAGGACAGCCCACACAAGGTCCCCGACCTCAAACTCCAATGAACGGCGGCGAGCATCTGCATAAGACTTATAGCTGGAATTTGCGGCAGACAAGCGCTGTTGTGTGGTAGAGTGAACTACGCGCAACTGATCGATGAGGTCCTCAGCACGCGAATCAACAGCACGGGTTGTAGGCGCGGCAAGCAGGTCTACGGGGCCACGCGGGATCACGGCATAGACAACCTGAAAAGGGGAATAACCAGAACTCCTGTTCGTAGCAGAATTGTGGGCGAACTCCGCCTGACTCAGTTTTGAATCCCACGAGCGGACATTGTCCCCAACCAAACAACGGAGTAGGTTACCCAACGAGCGATTGACCACCTCCGTCTGGCCATCCGTCTGCGGGTGGTATGCACTGCTGAAGTCTAACGACGTGTTCACCATACGCCAAAGGCTGCGCCAAAAGTGGCTCAAAAAGCGCGTGTCTCGGTCCGACACAATAGAGAGGGGAAGGCCATGCAAGCGGTATACCTCTCTAAAGAACAACTGTGCAACATGTACGGCGTCAGTCGTCTTCTTACATGGTATGAAATGTACCATTTTCGAAAACCTATCAACCACCACGAAAATGGCATCATAACCCCGCTGAGTTCGCGGAAGGCCAACCACGAAGTCCATACTTATCGATACCCACGGCTGAGAGGGAACAGGGAGGGGGCGGTACAACCCCGCATTCGTCGCGGTGCCCTTCGAAACATGGCAAATGCGGCACCGTGCAACATAACGCGAAACGTCGCGTCTTAAAGAGGGCCAAAAGAAACGCCCTTGAACCAAAGAAATCGTGCGATCACGACCTACATGGCCCGATCCATGAAGGTCAGCAATGATCATGAGTCGGAGACTCGAGGCCGGTATACAAAGCTGGACACCCTTGAACAAGAAACCATCGACCAAGTGAAATTCAGACTGCGAACCCTGCTGAAGTTGCGCTATGATGGTCGCAAAGAATGGGTCAGCTGCATAAGCCTCGGGCAAAAGTTCAAACCCTGGTACGGTGGTGTGCATTTCAGTAAGAATCAGGTGACGCCTGCTCAACGCATCCGCGACTCTGTTCGAGACCCCTGATTTATGTTTAAGGATGAAGGTGAACTGTTGCAAGAAGGCAGCCCACGAAGCATGGCGGGACGAGACTGTATCTTGCGTATTTAAGTGCTTCAATGCGTCGTGGTCTGTAAAAAGTATGAACTCTTGCTGATACAAATAGTGACGCCAATAACGGACCGCTCTGACCACCGCGTAGAACTCGACGTCGTAGGCACTGTAACGCGATCTTGGACCAATTAGCTTCTCACTGAAAAAGGCAACTGGCCTAGCATTTTGACTGAGAACGGCGCCAATCCCAACCTTCGAGGCGTCACAAGTAAGCTCAAATGGAAGGGCAAAGTCTGGAAGGACAAGAACCGGGGCATGGGTCAATTTATCCTTGATAATAGAGAAGGCCGCGTCTGCCTCGGGGGTCCACTGGAACGTTTTGCCCTGCATGCAGTCAGTTATAGGTGCCATAATGGAGCTGAAATCACGTATGAAACGGCGATAAAAGGAGGCCAATCCGTGGAAACTCCGTATAGCAGTAAAGGATGTAGGAACCGGCCAGGTTCTGATTGCTTCAATTTTCGACGAATCCACGCGAATACCGTGAGAGGAGATCACGTACCCGAGAAAGAGAACCTCATGTACCAAGAAGCTGCACTTATGAGGGGCCGCGAAGAACTGTTCCTGCCTGAGAATGAGAAAAATAGCTCGGAGGTGCTCTAAGTGTTCGGCGAGGGACTTGCTATATACCAATATGTCATCAAAGTAGACGACGACACAAGAACCGATCAATGAACGTAGGGTTTGATTCATGATGCGCATGAACGTACTCGGGGCATTAGATAAACCGAATGGCATGACCAACCATTCAAATAACCCCTCCCTCGTCTTGAAAGCCGTTTTCCATTCGTCCCCCGGTCGAATACGGATTTGATGGTAGCCGCTACGAAGGTCTAGTTTGCTAAAGATAACCGATCCGCTCAATTGGTCCAGCAAATCATCCAAACGAGGAATGGGAAACCTGTAACGCACCGTTATTTTGTTAATCGCCCGGCTATCAACACACATACGCCAGGTGCCATCCTTCTTAGGGGTAAGCAAGGCAGGTACTGCACAAGGGCTAAGGCTCTCACGAATCTGACCCCGGTGAAGCAACTCTTCAACTTGTCGACGAAGTTCTTCATGTTCTGTAGGGCTCATCCTGTAATGGGGACGATTTGGTAGGGAAGCGCCCGGAATCAGATCAACGTGATGTTGAATATCACGTAGTGGAGGTAACCCAGAAGGAGCCTCATGGGGAAATATATCATCAAACTCATGAAGCAATGGGAGGACATCGGGTGGGGGAGTAGTAGGTTCCACACAATCACGCCCCATAAGTAAGACACAGTAGGAGTTTTGGGCTAACTCCTTCTCGAAAGCGGTATGAGATAACAGCATAACTTGTGGAGGGGAAGTGGGTGTAGGTGATTGTTGAACTGTCGGGTATAGAATGATTTTTGTACCACCAAACAAAAAACTATACGTGTTCTTGTGGCCATCATGAGTAACATGACGATCGTATTGCCAGGGCCGACCCAATAAGAGATGGCAGGCGTCCATTGGGACCACATCACACCACACAGTATCCTTATAAGTACCACCGATAGAAAACGACACAAGTACACGCTTTGCAATAGTGATAGTACTCCCACGTTGTAACCACATTAAATCATAAGGGGCAGGGTGATTCTCAGTAACAAGACATAACTTATCAACTGCCTCAGATGCAATCACGTTTTCACAAGCACCAGAATCAATAATAAAACGGCATACCTTGTCGCGGATTGTGCAAGATGAAGTGAACAGGGCATGGCGTTGCGGATTATCTAGGACGCGAGGGGCAAGGCAGTTGCGACGTAGGACGAGGGCATGTCCAGTATCACCCTCAAGGTGGGCTTCCGGTGCGTCGTCTGATCCATAGTCATCAAACTGAGGGGGACCATCATAGGTACCACTTGTCAAGTCCTCCGCCAGCAGAGTGCGGGGGCTATTGTTTTTAGGGCAATTTGCAAAGCGGTGGCCAGTATCTCCGCAAGAAAAGCAACGAGGACCATTGCCCGAACGCTGCGCGGCCGGGGCTGGCGGTGGGAGGTTTTTAGAGGAGGACGGACCAGGGGCCGAGTTGGCCGGAGGTATAGTACGGCCCGTAGGGGTAGGCACTGTACGGCGGGTTTGTTGCTTCTCAAGAAGCACAGCACGCTGATGGGCCTCAGACAGTGTTGCAGGAGCGAGTAAGTTCAAGGTGTCCTGGAGGTTTAACCGGAGGCCGGCAATAAAGCGGGACACGAGTTGGTCTTGAGAGTCGGCAAGATCAACCCTAGCGGTCAACTGGTAGAATTCCGCGGAGTATTCCGCAACAGAACGGGAGCCTTGACGTAGATTGTGCAGACGCTGGAACAAGGTACTCTTGTAGTTAAAGGGCAAAAATTCGGATTGCAAGTAGCGGCGGAGTTTAGGCCACGATGTAATTCTCGATTTCCCTTGGCGAGCGCGGGTTGCGCGCAATTGTTGCCACCAGGCAGTGGCGCGATCACGAAAACGTGTGGCAACCAGGCCCACACGGCGATCATCGGGCACACGCTTGAACTCAAGGATATCGTCGACAGTGTTGAGCCAATCTAAGAATTCTGCCGGTTCAAGGGATCCCGCGAATTCCGGGATCTCGATTCGGAAACCCTGTTCCCAGCGATGCTGATCTGGGGCGACGGGGTGATGATCTTGATGTAGAGCGGCGAAAGGATTACCGATGGACAGCGTGTCCTCATCATCGGAATCGATCGCAGATTCTCCAACGAACGGGTACGCCACGTGATCACGAGTGTCATCACGACGCTGGCGAGGGGGTGGATCCATCGCAGCCGCATTAGGGGGGGCGGCTTGTTGAACACGTAGGGCTTCAACGGCCTCGGTGAGCGCTGTGATCTGGCGGTGCATGTCTTCGAGGGTGAGTTCGATAGCAGGCTGGCGACGAGGAGGCATGTCGATCAAGAATCTTGCAGGAGCGTGTTCAAGACTCTGGATACCAACTGACGCAGCGAATACGTAAACAACACGATGAATGAACGAATAATCAATGTGAAGGAAGAGACACCTTGATACTACGTATACTAGGCGCTATTCTTCACACGATGATAAAACCCTAATTCAATATCTCAAGTTTGCCAAAATCCCGTAACAAAAGCTAAAACCGGGTTTAAATACTGAGCAGGAAATAAAAGGCCCAATAACAAAGCGGGTCCAATAAGTAAATAACGCGCATAAAATAAATAAATTCATTAAGTCGCGGTCTCATCTCCATCATGTATGGACAAAATATCAAATTAAAATACGACAAAAGAAGATGACTCAAAATCTCAAATACTCACAAGAGAACGAAAACACAATTATCATGGAAAAATTACATTTGAAGTACCCGCTGGGGTGGAGGGAGGGAGGGTACGGGTGGGGGCTTAGACCATTCCCTGATATTTTTTGGGTAATTTTTTTAAGTTAATTTAAATTATAAAAAAAAAGTTCGGAGTTTAAACAAATTATTAAATACGTTCTAAAAAATATTCAAAAAATATATTTTTTGATTGAAGATTAATACAAAATTACAAAGCATTAATCAATTGATATTCAATTAATAATGAGAAAAACTCAATAACTAAACTAATTTTGCACTTTTTGATCAGTTGAACAAATATATAGTATTTTGTGAGGGAATTTGGCGTGGGATGGTCTTTTATATTAAAATAAAGTATAGAGTGAAAATAATTTATATATAAACTATTGAAGAATATTAGTCGTTTTTATTAAAGAGTATTAATTATTTTCACTGAAAAATATTATTTGTTTTCACTGAAGAGTCTTAATTGTTTATTGAAAACAAACTAAGATTTTTCAGTGAAAACAACTAATACTCTTCAATGAAAATTAAATAACTAATACTCTTTAGTAAAAACGACTAATACCCTGCAATGATTTTTGTATAAATTAATCTTACTCTATACACACTCTTATATTAAATGAGTTTTATTTTTAGTATTTGAATCTATAATATTCCGTTAAAACATAATTGAACTAAAACTCCAACAATTCACGAATTAAATAAAAAGTAAATGTGATTTGTGTTATGTTTTGAGACCGTCTTATAAATAAATTTTATTTTGTCATATTTTGGTCATTTTAGAGGACATTTGGTACTTTGTAGTTAGTAATATTGCTTTTCTTTTTTTGGTGATTTGACAAAATTTGAAAAGGATTTTAATATTTTTTTTCTTTTTTAAATTACACGTCAACAAATTTATGTACTTATTGAAAAAAAAATTGATCCTTCATTTATTTTGATTACGATTTAGTATTTCCAAATGCGTTTTGAAATTTTATTTTTTGATTATGGGAAGGGAAAAAAAAAAAAGGTTTTTAGAGTGTATTTGGACATGCGTGATTTGGTTCATTTGAAAAATCAGAAATTATCGTGCCATAAACGGTGCAAAGATCAAGACTGATAAGATGGTGGAAGAGATCACATTAAGAAAAGGCTCGACTTATATTTTCTTTCTGAGATAAGTCGATTTTCAACCAATATTCATTATTGAAAAGGTTTTCTAAAATTAAAGAGTAAATTGTAAATAAAATCACGATTTTTTCGCAAATTGTAATTTAATCTAAACTTTTGAATCGTTGCAAATAAAACCTCAATTTTTAATTTATTAGCAATTTCAACTAAAAGAATGATTTCAATCTGCCCAAACATAATGATTGACTATGTGCTGTTATCCGAACCAATCTAAACATATTAATACGATTACTTATTCGTTGTCAGTTAGGTGAAACATCATTTTCGAACCGTAAAAAAATTGGTTGTTGGTTCAAATTGCAACCAAACATTAAATTGGAGTTTTATTTGCAAAGATTCAAAAATTTAAATTAGATTGCAATTTACGAAAAGATTGTGATTTTATTTGTAATCATCCCAAAACTAAAAAGTGTTGTGGCAAAGGGTGGTAATTCATCTTGTGTGGAATTCTCAAATACATTTAAATTACGAGTACTTGTGGTACTCCGTTGTAATTTTTTTTTTTCCCGATTATGTGGGTGTATTGGTTTAGAATTTTATAAAATTTTAAAAGGTCTTTTTTTTTAAAGAAAAAAAGTTCTTTGGTATTTAATCAGAATTTTATGTTACTTAAAAAGAATTAACTGATATTTAATCTGAATTTTTAAGATTTTTTAAAAATTCAATTCAAATCTATTGGTGTTCATTTTCGAGATTTTTTACTATTTAAAAAAAAATCATTGGTATTAAAAAAATATAAGAATTTTAAAGGATTGTTGTGATAGATGTGATTTTGAAAGACTTTTTAGTGGTATTTATAAATATCAACAATCTCATTCAAACTCATAAGATTTAGAAGACTTTTTTTTTATCAGTTAAATAAAATTTCATTTCCACCAACAATTTTGGGTATAAGAAATACCCTACAACTACTCCAACAATCTAAAAAATTATCACCAGTTCTATTCATTTATCTTTTAGTACACATTGCATTCTCTCAACCCACACTCCATAGTTCCCCAAGGTGAAATTAACAGTTGAAGCACCCAGTCATCCACAAGTCATACTTTTTAGTTCCATAATTATAGCTTCTTCATCCGACTTTTGAAGTGACTTAGCTTCCTCCAATAATGTCTCCTCACCCTTTTCTCTTCACTTTTGAATATGAGTTCGTTGCCAAATTGTCGGCTGAACTTGATTTTTCGTATTTGTGAATTGTTTTGATGCAAAACATTTCTATGTTTTGTTTGGATTAGTAAAAACAGATTATGTGTATTTACCTCAACACGACAACATTAGTGGAAAATTTGGCAGAATTGTTTAAAATGCTGATCAAACAACAGTTATATCAATACTTCATGTCGTGGAAAGTAGTTAATGTTATAAATTATCATCAATAACCGAATCAAGCTGAAGCACAATGACAAATGATATATGCACAAAACCATTAGATAGATTAATTGTGGTGCACGAATTAGGATGCAACCTCTTTAACACTAGAAAATTAGCATATATGTTACTCATACCTTTAGTTCTATCTGTGTGATATTTCATCTGTGAATTAGTGGTTTGAGTAGTTGAAATAAAATTTTACACACAATTTATCCCCCAAATTTTTTATTGAGAATAAAAAGTTTAATATAGCATTAATTATATATTAACACACATATATATACATGTATATATCATAAAATATATATATCGTTCACTATAACATTTCAAATTTATGAAACTTTTTATCCTAAAAAAAATTATAAAACTTTTAAGATATAAATAATATATTTGTGTGAGCCTATTATTCAAACCCAAGAGCAAGAGCGATAAGACGTTAATGTTTGGAGGAGTAGTATAGCTATGGATATGTGGATGTTTGTTATTTAGGAGGATATGATATTACAAAGATTTATTTTCTTGTCTTTGACTATTTCTAAATTCGAATGTATAAAAAAAATTGAATTTTTTGTATGTCACAAATCTATGAAATTCTGCAAAATCCACAAAGTCCTTTAGAGTCCATTAAAATCCCGATTTAAAAAGTCTTACAGAATCCTACAAAATCTTAAAAGTTATAAAAATTCTGCAAAATTCTTTAAATCCACATGACTTTTTTCAACTAAAAAAGTTCTTTAAAATCCTAATTCAATACACCCCGTAAACTTTATGTGATACTTCCAAAATATTAGTATAAGTGAAAGAGAAATATTATGGGGGGATTATATTAAATTATTGATTTTTCAAAATATTCAAGGATTCCATTTTTTATTTGACTAGAAATTTTGCACATGATTATGTATAGAGAGAAATTAGTTCACACATGAATTATTAAAGATTATTAGTTATTTTCATTGAAGTGGTATTAGTTGTTTTCACTGAAGAGTTTTAGTTTGTTTTCAATAAACAACTAATACTCTTTAATAAAAATAATTAATATCCTTCGATGAAAATAACTAATACTTTTTTAGTGAAAACAATCAATATTCTTCGATAATTCATGTATGAACTATTTTCATCCCATACTTTGTCTTTGTACATTCATATGTAAAGATACATCTACTTACAACATATATCAAACAATTTTGATAAGGAGCCACTAATGGATTCATTATAGAGCCAAATTAATGATTAGACAATTACCCATAAGCATGCCTGCTTAATTACTTTTAAAAAAAAATTAAAGATAATTTAAGTAATAATTCGGTAATCTTTCCTAATAAATCCCACCTTCATGTTTCTACAATTTTCATATCTGCCTTTTTTTTTCCAGCAAAATCTTCATTCTCATGAGTCTCATCAATACAAATAACCTAAATCCCAAGACGTAAAAAATTATTAAGTCTATTCAATAATTATGGTGTTCATCTCTTTTATTTTTACTTTAGCCCCATCTTCAGTGGAAATTTGTTGGAGAAATTAATTAGCAAAAAGTCTGATTCATTGACCGCATTAATTATCTTGCATCAACAATTCAACATACTTAAACCCCATTATATTTGTTGTCACCATCGCCTAAATTATTTTTGTTATGGAATTTTATGCTATTAGCCTTTTTTTTTTCCGACATACATCCAACTGGTTTACATCTGCGTTGCGTTGCAGATACCGGAAGAGAGTGAATAATCTTTCATAAGTTTCTTGTAAATTAACTCCAAAATGTACACAGCGAATTTTTTTTTTTTTTTTCTTTTGGAGATATATTACAACAACGATGAAAGGGGGAATGAATCTATAAAAAAAAGAGTAGATTTTATATGAAAATGGTTCATGATAAGCTTGTTATTATTCTCATTAGGAGTTCCATTAATCTGAGTTAAAATAAATTATAACAATTACAATATAATATCACTGACTCAGAATCTGATGAGATTAATGATATTTTAAAACTGTTTCATTATAAACTTATCATGAACTATTTTCATATAAAACTTTACCACAAGAAAATATTGACAAAGTATTATATGAAAATAGTTCATGATAAGCTTATCATGAAACAATTTTAAAGTATCAATAATCTCATCGGGAGTATCATTAATCTCATCAGGGGTATCATTAGTCTGAGTTCAAGAAAATTGTTTTAAATTTTTTTGAACTCAGACTAATGATCCCTGACAGGTTTAATGATACTCCTAATGAGATTAATGATACTCTAAAACTATTTCATGTTAAGCTTATTATGAAGCGTTTTCATATAATACCTACTCCTTGATAACATATAGAGTGCAAAAAGTTTATACATGAATTATGGAAGGATATTAGTTGTTTTCATTAAAGAAGTTTTTTTTGTTATTTTTTCACAGAAGAGTCTTAGTTGTTTAAAAACAAGACTATTTAGTGAGAACAACTAATATCCTTAACTAATAACAACTAATACCCTTTAGTAATTCATGTATGAATCAATTTCACTCTATACATACTCAAATATTTTTTAAAGATATTCCAGGAAATCTACTTTCAATTATACATTATTATAAAAAAAAATTATTTAAATAGATTTGTTGATGTTTTTTTTTTTTTTTTAATCGTTAAAGAAATTTCTATTCAATGAATAGTGCACCTATGCACTTGAATTTTAAAGTTAATTTTAAATTAAATTTTGACTTTTTTAAAATTCATTAAAATCAATTTTAACTTAAATTTACAATTGAATTTAAAATTCAAGTATATACTAGAATAACAAATTATTATATGCACACAAAAATCAATCTACTAGAACTAGTGTTCAATGAAATCATATGCTGATGTGTAATTTTCTATTCATTAATTTGACTCCATAATGAACACACTATTGGTGTCCTTATTATCATCGATATACCAAACTACTAAACATATTTTAACATTCAACAATTCATTCGTTATATTCTTAAGAAAATTTTCGGAAAAAAAAAAATTGAGAAAAAAAGGATGGAATTGGAATTAATTAGGCTCTAATTGTAAAATTTTAAGCTAACCAAGCTTTTCTTTTTAATTTCCAATATTGACATCAGTGTAATTTGATCACCTAATTAATACCCCTATTGAGAGCTGAAACTTCCCAAACTTTTGCGAAACTGGAATTAAGGGCAAAAAGAAAGAAAATACTTATTTCATAATCATTAGTGGGGCATGGTGTTCCAAACTTCCAATAATACTACAACTCGAAATTATTAAACACTTATTTAATTTTTTAATAGTAATATATATATATATATATATATATATATATATATATTTTTACTCAATTTTTTTCAATAATATTATTAATCGAGATCCCTAAACAATTTTTTTTTTTGGACTCCGTCCGTCTCTCAATACCACATGTATATTCAAATAAATAATTTTTTATTTCTCAATTTGGCATGGTTTTATTTTTCAAAACACACACTCAAATATTACTATTGAGTTTTTAATAAACAACACAGTAGTTTGCATAATAGTGTATCCGTAAGAATTAATAATGATAATTGCACGAAAAGGCCCATCTATGAATACACAAGACATGTTTGCAAATATAGGAAAACACGTGTACAATGAGTCATTGGATTTCATATGAATTCTCATTTTTGAATTTTACTAATGTATATACAAATATCACTGTTTAATTTAAATATATAATTCAACAATAACACATTATATACATTACAGTATTACATATTTGGATTTTTTTTACATAAAGTCGAATTTACAATATTTTTGTCTATCACAAGATATATACAATCATATTAAATAAAATCAACATAAACATTGAAGTGAAAGAGCAGCACTAAAATAAAGAATCATAAGGAAGAGAAAACTTGGAATATGATTACTACGGCTTGATATTTTGTTATGAAAGGGCGAGAATAGACAGGCCAAGAGCTACGAGCCCCTCGAATACCTCAAATTTGAGCGGTATTATCCACAAGGAGATACACACATAAATTAAAATGAAAAAGAATAAAAGCAATTGGTTTATTGAGAATATTTACAAGTTCTTTTATTTTATGTGGCTAAAAAGTGAAGATTCCGATAAGAATATCCCTTTAGATATATTCGGTCCTAAAATTATGCTCAAAATGTACACATATTCCCAAATGTGCGTTTGCTTTGCTCAAAGCATTGGATACTCCTTTCCCTGAGCCTAATTAATTATGCATGCCCATGCACATTTATTTTCATATGATAAAAATAATACTGTTATTTTATTTGTTAAAATACATTCGTATTTATAGAGTTTCAATGTAAAACATAATATTGCAACCACCATGCGCCACTAATTTAACATCTCTTCATTAGATAGATTTGTTTCATTTTCCGTACAAATTTAAAATTTACATTTAATATGGTTGTAAAGTTTTCTCATTTATTTATATGTTATCACTATTAGGGAGAAGACATAGTTTTTTTATATTTTTTAAATTAAAAATTACTTTATTAAATAGGATTATTTTAGTCTATTAAAATATATTTAATGACTATAATAAATAATTAGGTACATACCAAAATAAAGATCAAGACTAACTTATCGATATATTGTTGATATTGGAAAGAATAATCATTGAGGAGTATCTTACATACAGTTTATTATATAGAGTCCAGTACTTGGGATTATAAATTACCCTTCAACAATACTTATAGCTACAGCAACAAAATACACTTCAACAATATATATATATATATATATATATATATGTGTGTTTAAATTGATTATAAACAAGTTCTGTTGGGTTATTTATGGTTTATGCTTAGTGTTGATGATTTATGTTTAAAATGTAATATAACAATTTTAAGTTGATTTGAATATACAACTTATGTTTCCAAAGTCTTAGATTTTGTTCTATGAAGACGAACTTGACTGATTAGATGAGTCTATATGAAGACCCAACTGATTAGATAAGTTTGAATATTTGAGATCATCTTAACATATGAGTTGAGAAGACATTCAAATTATGAAGAAGGAAGACAAAGAGACCATCATTGATGACTTCAATGTATTTTCTGAACTCTAATCTGTTAATTAAAAGTATGTTGGTTGAATCAATAAATGGATAGAAAATAAAAAGAAGTTTTACAAGTCACAACAAAATTGATAAGCTGAGTTTAAACTCAGTGTCTATATACTATCGTACCTAATCAGACGACACAAGCCGATGTCTTCAGTGCAACCCTACATGATTTGGATAGTACTTTACCTTAGAATAGTAAGTGTGCATCTTTATTAGTTTCCAAGGAATATTGCACACTATTTTTGGTATGCATTTGAATTTACTCTCCAACGGTTTTACTCAAATTCATACTATAAATACACATCAAACCTTCAGAGTAAGATTATATAAATTCTACCAATTTGACAACTATTCAAACACTCAACCAATTTTTATTGAACACTGTTCTTCAAGTTAGAAACCTCAAGCAAATTAGAATTTCCTAGGTTTCTTATCTTAGTGTTCTAGATTTGTTTATAGTTTTACAAGTATATATTCATAGCTTAGGGGGGTCTTTTCATCCTTAATTTGGGGCTAAAATTTTGTAATAGAGATCTTATCTAGTTGGAAACTCTATCAAATCATTTCCTTGAGAGAGCTAGATAGTTTGAGAGAGACTGATTAAGTTAAGTTAGACTTCACTGAAATGTCTAAAACTCAAATAAATTTCAGATTAGACGAATCTCATGAAGGGAGAAATATCTAGCAAAGTGTCTATAGACACTCTAATTCAAGATTTCTAAAGTATTGAGGGGGCGCTTGGTTAGCAACTCTTCAATGGTAATGAGAATGAATTTAAAAATTAGTGTAATTTTGGGGGTTCATAGAACAAAATCATCATCTCTCCTCCTAAATAGGGTAATCAACACTCCATTTTGGTTACCCTATTTTTCTTCTACAATCGTCCTCCTCAATCACTCCCGTATTCCTCCACCAACAACCACCAACAAACATTTGTTGTCTACTTTTATTCCAAAATTAGGCATGTCACTAGCAATGCAACCACTATTGGAATAATCTTTCCCCCAACATATCATTTTTATTATGGGGATATAGATGAAAAATAAATTTTCATTCTTGTTACCATTGATGTGCTCTTAACCAAGCGCCCCCGAAATTATTTTGTGTGTCTTTATTGCATATACACTTAACTGATCATGCTTCACATCAACTTAGCTAATCATTTCTCAAGTTATATTTATAAAAGTGTTTCATTATATGAGTTAAGGGCCTATATAATCCTGCACCAACTCTACTTGATAGTTGTCCAATTGATCAAATCTCACACCCACTTAGCCTTACAAAAAGCTCACTTCTCCAAATCAGCTTACCCTGTTAAGTTTGCAATTTTTTTTAAAAGTTTATTCACTCTCCCTTTTAAACTTTTAATTCTCACAAAACTCGTTCGGAGCCTATAAGTTCAATTGTTATTACTAGTCACTTAGATTCAACCCTTTCTCTTAAACTTATTTATCTCTTAAATAAGTTATTATATTAATATCCTTATTTAATTTTAGTAGTTAACTCCCAAAGGCATATGTATGGGGTTAATATCACTTCACAAACCTATTTGTACATTATATTAATGCTCTAAGACTAAACCTCATCTTTATCGTTTGAATAGTATATCAAATAAATTCAATCGTTAGTTACATCGTAGGACATGATTCATAATATAACGGAAGGTCTATGAATTATCACTACAAAAAAAGACGGTGTTTAACGACGGAAAATTTGCGACGTCCAACTATCCGTCGCAATTTTCGTGTATTTGCGACGGATTTTGGTCAGCCGTCAGAAAAAATGACAATTTGCGACGGTATTGACCAGCCGTCGCAAAATTTAGTGTTTTGCGATGGGTAAGTCCGTCGCAAAATCTAGGGCCCACCACCTTTGTTGTACACCGGCTATATTTGCGACGGATAGGTCGTCGTAAAGTCAAAGTTGAAATTTGCGACGGCCGTTTCCATCGCAAAACGACCCGTTTAAAAGTGACAGTTCGTGAAACGGCCCATTTCAATTTCAATTTTGATTTTGCGACGGATATGCCTGTCGCAAGTCTGATCTTTTTTTGCGCGTCTTTTCGGAAAACGGTGCGTTGACTGATTTGCGACAGACATGCCGTCGCAAATCTGACCCGGTTTTGCATGACTTTTTGGGAAACGTCGCGTTTGACCGATTTGCGACGGACTGTCCGTCGCAAATATTTAAATTTTAAATTTACGACGGATAGACCGTCGCAAATTAGCAAAAACAACGCCGTTCTAGAGATTGAGGGTCGCAATTTGTGACGGATGTCTGTCCGTCGCAAATATTTTTTCCCTTATATAAACAGGCCGCGATGCAGGCGGAGAAATAGAGAGAAGAAGAAGAAGAAGAAGAAGAAGAAGAAGAAGAAGAAGAAGAAGAAGAAGAAGAAGAAGAAGAAGAAGAAGAAGAAGAAGAAGAAGAAGAAGAAGAAGAGGAAAAAGAAGGAGAAGTCGGGTGCCGTCGCTGTAGAGCCAATCCGTCCCCACCAAGTGCTCGTTTCGTCATTTTCTACAAATAAACCGTAAGTTTTCTTCATTTTTACCGTTTAAAATTTAATTTTAAAGCATGTTTAGAATTTGTTAAGTTTAGAATTGATTTTAGTCGAATTGTTTGAATTATATTAGTTGTTTGATTTTAGTTTAATAATTTTTAATAATATTAGTTGATTGATTTTAATTTAGTTGATCGAATTTAGTTGAGTAGCTAGTTTGAATTATATTAGTTGTTTGATTTTAGTTTAATGATTTTAAATAATATTAATTGATTGATTTTTGTTTAGTTGATCGAATTTAGTTGAGTATAGTTTGAATTATATTAGTTGATTGATTTAAGTTTAATAATTTTACAAAATAATATTAGTTGATTGATTTTTGTTTAGTTGATCAAATTTAGTTGAGTAGCTAGTTTGAATTATATTATTTCCTTGATTTTAGTTTAATAATTTTAAATAATATTAGTTGATTGATTTTAGTTTAGTTGAATAGTTTGAATTATATTAGTCGTTTGATTTTAGTTTAGTGGAATTGAATAATATTATAAGTTGATCGAATTTAGTTGAGTAGTTTGAATTATATTAGTTGTTTGATTTTAGTTTAGTAATTTTAAATAATATTAGTTGATTTATTTTAGTTGAGTGGTTTGAATAATATTATAAGTTGATTGATTTTAGTTGAGTAGTTTCAATACTATTAGTTGTTTGATTTTAGTTTAGTAATATTAGTTGATTTATTTTTAATTTAGGATAGTGGTTTGAATAATATTATATTTAGAGTATTTCATTGATTTTAATTTAACATTTCGAATAATATTATAACTATTTCGAATAATATTCGTGAATTTTGTTATAGATGAGCGGACAAGGCAGTGACAGTGGCAGTGACAGTCAGCAGCCTCCGAGGGATGAGGAGGCGAGTCGAGGAGGGCGAGGAGGGAGGAGACGACAGGCCTCACTGAAACCCGTGGTTCCACCTATTTTCAGACCGAAGTCTCTATCAGAGACCTCTTCACAGCCTGGTGCGAGCTCCTCCTCCTCACAGCAGACTGTTGATGGCTCATCCTCCTCCCGCTAGCATCAGGTAGTTCAAGCACGGATGCCTGTTCAGCCCCATGGTTCAACGTAAGTTTTAATATTTTATACTCAATTTTTTTATTAATTAAAACCTAATTATTTTACTAACTTTAAAGTTTTAATTTTACAGTTGGATTCCGGGTCATGAGACTAGTAATCAGATTTCCAAGTCCATCCTTCGCGGTGGATTCGAGTCCACCGCTTACAGTTGGGGGCTAGTGTCCGATGCAAGAAAACAGAAATACTTCGAGGAGTTTAAGGTATTAATTTAATTTATTAATTCATCGTTTATTAATATCAAATATATAAACAGATATTTACATTTAAATTGTAATTGCAAAAAGAATGTGTCTGGGCACCGGAGCACGATGACCAGGTGTCGAAGAATTTCGAAAAATATGCGACCGATAGGTACAGAGACCTCCTTTTTAGAATGAGGGAGAAGTGGTACAAGAAGGGAGAGTCCACCGACATGGGGACTGACAGTGAAAAGCGGTCGATTTGGGACCAATTCCTCCGGTACTGGGATTCTCCTTAATTCAAAGGGAAGTCGGCGAAAAACAAGGCGAATCGGCGTAGTGACCCTGATGGAGAAGGGATGGCGAGACATCGGACCGGTTCTCGGTCCATTTATGAGCACGGATTGAGATTTGTAAGTTTCGTCTTTAATTTTGTAGTTTTTGAATTTTTATTATTTTTTTCCTAATTTTTATGAGTGGTATTAATTTTTACTATTTTTTTTTTCTAATTAGGCGGCGGAGCAAGGACGCGAGCCCTCTCATTTTGAGAGATTGCAGCTCGCCCACCCACTCGTCGAGGAGACAGGGAAGTCTACCTACGGCCGTACCACCGAGATCCACGTAAGTATTATTTCAATATTAATAGTATTATTTTAATTTTTAATATTAAAAGTATTATTTTATATTTTGTGTTCAATTTATTTAATTTTTTGTATAATTAATTTGCAGAGAAAGATGCTCGAGGACCTTGCCTCTCAGCCTCAGCTTGAGGAAACGGCAGAGGGGTCGGGGTCGATGCCCCCCACACAGCCTTCTGTTGACGTTCAAAATTAATTGTACTTCAAGAACGTCAAGGCTAAAAAGGGGCGGTTCGCTGGATTGGGCAGCTTCGGAAAGAACTTTTTCCGACCTCGTGGCTCGGGCTCATCCTCCTTTCAGTCTTCCATCGACTCTCATCCCAGTGAGGTCGAGAGGCAGCTTGCCACGGTGGTAGAGCATATGAAGAACATGCAGAGGCAGCAGCAAGAGGCGCAAGAAGCCAAGATGCAGTAGTATACAGCCGCCATGCAGGAGTGGTGGCGGTTGTTCGCCTCTGATGTGCCACGAGCGCACATGCCTGCGCCACCGATGCCGCTGATCCCGCCGACCCAGCCGTCGATGCTGCCGATGCCCCCGATGCAGCAACCGACTGTTAACCTGGGCGAGGATGAGGAGGAAGAGGAAGCCGGATTTAATTCCGACGAGTAGAAAAATTTAAATTTTAATAAATGTGAAATACAATTTTTTTTTTAGTTTGAATTAATGTTACTTTTATTTTATTTTTTGTGAAGTACAATTTATTTACTTTTAGTTCGAAATAATTAATTTTACCAAAATAATAAAAATTAAATGACCACAACATTTATAAAAATAAGTGAGAAACGAAAATGAATTAATTTGGTGAATTATGGAAAAAAATTGAGTCAATTTGGATACATATACAATTAATTGCGTAAGAGTGAACTAATTATAAATTTAAGCGGGAGTCGAAATAAATAATTTTACCAAAAAAAAAAATGGCCACAACATTTATAGAAACAAGTGAGAAACGTTAATGAATTAATTTGGTGAATTATGAAAAAAAATGAGTCAATTTGGATACATATACAATTAATTGTGTACAAATGAACGAATTATAAATTTAAACGGGAGTCGAAATAAATAATTTTACCAAAATAATAAAAAATAAATGGCCACAACATTTATAAAAACAAGTGAGAAACGAAAATAAATTAATTTGGTGAATTATGGAAAAAAATGAGTTAATTTGGATACATATACAATTAATTGTGTACAAATGAACGAATTATAAAATTACGCATTGTCGAAATAAATAATTTTATGAAAAAAAATAGTTGGGCAAAATATTTTTATAAACAAGTTAGATACGAAAAGAAATTAATTTGGTGAATTTAAAAAAAAATACCTTAATTTGAATACATATACAATTAATTGCATAAAAATGAACGAAAGTAGCTTGTGCCCTAGTGGCGCGCGCCCCCTCCACATGCACAAGAGGTCGCGTGTTTGAATCCCCTTGAGCGCAAATTTGGATTAATTGTTCAAGGCCTAATAAGACTAATATAGAAGGTGAGCCGCATATAATAAGCAATGGGCCGGTGGACCAGTGTTCCGCGCCCGCCCCGGGTTCCCGGGCTCGAACCACGCGAGCCACTTTTTTTTTGTACAGGCTCGGTATTTTGCGACGGCCACATTCCATCGCAAATTTTTTATTTTGCGACGGAATAAAGCCCGTCACAAATTATAATAGAAAAAATAAAAAAAATATTAATAAATATTTACGACGGACAGCGTCCGTCGCAACTTTTGCTGCCCCAATCGGTTCTGACCCACAGAATTTGCGACGAATGATGTCAGTCGCAAATTTTGAGCGACTCGGTCGGGTCTGACCCGCCAATTTTGCGACGGCTTTATCCGTCGTTAATTTGCGACGGACGGAAAAAATCCGTCGCAAAAATTAACTACGACTGTTTTAGGAACGACCACGTGTCCGTCGCAAAATCCGTCGTAAAAGGCTGTTGCGACGGAAAATTCGTCGCAAATTCCGTCGCTAAACAATGTTTTTTTTTTAGTATATCATTTTATTAAGTGTTTTTTTAATAAGTAAATTGGAGCTATAGTATACTCTATCTATTCACTAAATGTATGATTTTTGACTTTTGATAGGTTTTAAGAAAACATATATAAAGTATGTAAAATACGAGTATTTTAGTGTATTGTGTGATTCATTTATAAATTAAGTGATTGTTTGTGAATATAAAATCAACGATATGTGAAATTATTAAGTGATGATTGAATGATAAAAGAAAGAAAATTGTTGTTAATTACAATCTGAACATTCTTTTAATGGACATAAGGAGTAACTTTTAGCAAACTAACTTATTATTCATTTGAAATATGAATTTAATTTTTTTTCTTTTATCATTCAATCATCACTTAACTTTTAGCAAACTGACTTATTATTCATTTGAAATTTGAATTTAATTTTTAACTTCTCTCCATAAAAAAATATATTTTAAAAAGAATGTATCACCCATTGTATTTCCATACATTTTCTTTATGAGAATTTCCATTAATTATACGTTGGGGCGATATATATCTTTTGTCCAGTCTGTATACTTACATGGTAAACTTGCCAGAACAGATTTGTTTGTATATATTGGAAATTTAGAAGGATCTAGATAGAGGGGATTTTTTTTTTTTTTTTTTTTGTGCGGTGAGTGGATGTATAATTAATAACTAATAAAAAGAAAACAAAGTATGGATAGATAACATACTATTAAAATATTTAAAACAACTATATATAATGGTCATTAACAACTATATATTAAAAATTTTTTTTTTACGTGAGATTGTTTCACAAAGTTCAATTTTATTAGATGGAATTTTATTTAATTGGTTCACTAACGGAGAAACTTGTACATTAATATATATTTCCCGCAAGAGTATGTATAGAGTGAAATTTATTTCTGTATGAAATTTGGACCCATTTAGTAAAAAAGGCAACTTATTTCAAATTTGAAACGCGGATTTGGTTTCATAGTCTTGGGCTGACTTTGTCCCACTTTTGCCCACCATTTCTCTATGTCTTTTCCTTTTTCTTATATTTTTTTTCAGTTTCCTCTTCAAATTTTATTAATTATTCTACTTTTTTTTTTTTCGAGTATGTATAGAGTAAAATTGGTTCATACATAATTATTGAAGGCTATTATTTGTTTTCACTAAATAGTATTAGTTGTTTTCAATGAAGAGTATAGATTATTTTTAGTACACTTCAATGAAAACAACTAATATTCTTCACTGGAAAAAATTAATACCTCCAATGGTCATGTATAAATCATTTTCACTATATCCTTTGTCTTTTTTTTTTCAAATGCTTTTTTTAATTTTTAATTTTTTTGTTTGTTTAATAATCAATATAAATGAAAAATTACTAAAGAGTATGAACAACATTATAAAGGTATTAGCCGTGATAACTGAAGAGTGTGATATATATTAATATAAGGTATTAGTCGTGATAACTTAAGGTGTTGATATTTATTAACTGTGTTAATTGAATGGTATAATTTGTATTACTAAAGAATATTGCTTAAGAGTATTAGTCGTGACAATTGAGGGTATGAACTATATTACAAATGAGTATTTGGACGTGATAACTGAAGAGTATGACCTATATTACTAAAGGGTATTAGTCGGGATAATTGAAGAGTATTAATCGTGATAATTGAAAGGTATTACATATATTAGTGTATTTAGTTGTGAAAATTGAAGGGTATGACGTACATTAGTAAAGAGTTTTAGACGCGACAAGTGAATAGTGTTAGTCACTATAACTGAAGAGTATGACATATGTTATTAATCATCATAATCGAATGGTATGACATATGTTACAAAAGATATTAGTTGTGATATCAAAGAGTATGTCTTATATTACAATAGGGTATTAGTTGTGATAACTGAAGAGTATGACTCATATTACTAAAGGGTCTCAGTCGTGCTATGAAGGGGATGACTATTTTATTTTTACTAGAGGGTATAAGTCGAGATATTAAATTATAGAATTATTTTAGATACCCTTTAATATTACAACTAATACATTTCAATAGTTTAAGTGATACACTTAATAATTACGATAAATATATTTCAATAGTTCATTAGTATTACAGCTAATAATTTTAAATAGTTTGAGTAAATTTAGAATAATTAAAAAATTTACTAAAATTATTAAACTAAAAAAATTAATGCAACTAGATTAACTTTTTTTTTTCCATTTTGGAATTAAAATGTAAATTAAAAGGAAGAAAATGACAAAAGGAAAAACAAATAAGTAAAAATGAAAAGAAAGAAAGAAAAAGTTAAAAAAAAGAAGAAAAAAACATAAAATAGCTAAACAAGTCACGGCGCTTGGCAAAAGCCGTAAAACCAAGCCCACCCATTTTGACAACATGGCCCGCGAGTTTAATATGGGTACGTAAATGGATCCAATTTTATATAAAAACAAGATTCACTCTATACTTTGCCTTCCGGCAATAGATAAAGATCCCACCCATTAGTCCGAGGAATAAAATTAAAAGTGTGCATGTTTAATGAAAAATGCTTTATAGTTCAAAAGTATATGTTTAAAATTAGTGATATATAAGTGATATATTTATATACAAAAGTAATAATTTAAGTGGAATGCAATAATCTTCTAGTTCAAATTTATATGTTTTAAAATGTGGATACAAAAAAAACTTAATTGTCCTAAAATCACCGAATTATCACCGAAATTGCACCTAAACTGTGATGATAATTAGAATATCACCGTTAATGAGGTGATTAAGAGATTTCCACTATATATAAGAGATTACAATACAACAGATTGACCAAGTATTAAGGAAAATATAAGACGAAATCAAAACAAGATCTATACTATATTTACATTTATTTAATATCCGTAATACCCCCCCCCCCCCCCACCGCAAGCGTTGCGTGAGGTGAAGAAAAACACGGAGCTTGGAACGAAAAAGCTCGAGGGCAGGACGAGGCAAACTCTTGGTGAAGATGTCTGCAAGCTGAAGATGAGATGGAACAAAGCGGGTGGAAATCCTTCCTAAGGAAACTAACTCTCGAACAAAGTGGTAATCCAGATCAATGTGTTTTGCCCGTTTATCAGCAACTGGATTTTGGCTGAGAAAAAGAGCACTCTTATTGTCACACAAGAGTTCCGGGCAAGCGGGGAGTTTGATACGAAGTTCACCAAGCAGGTTGGTGAGCTAAACAATTTCAGCAGATGCATTCACCATAGCACGGTACTCGAATTCACAACTTGAGCTAGCCACGGTAGGCTGTTTTTTGGCACTCCAAGATACGAGATTTCCGCCAAGAAAAATCGAGTAGCCATAGGTGGAACACCTGGTCTCAATGCAACGAGCCCAGTCAGCATCGGAATACCCAGTGATAGCCGACTCGGGATACTTGGTAAAGGATAAACTAAAGTGAATGGTGCCCTTCACATATCGTAAGATTCTCTTTACAACATTGAAATGAACATATGTAGGCGAGTCAAGAAACTGACTAACAACATTGATGGTATACGACAAGTCCGAACAGGTAATGGTCAAGTATTGCAGTGCCCCAACAAGAGAATGATATAAAGTAGGATCATGAAATAAAGGACCGTCACGGACCAATACCTCCCTAGCTGCTAACGGGGTTGCAATCGGCTTAGAGTCCACCAAATTGGCCCGGTCCAAAATATCAGAAGAATACTTGGCCTGACCCACAAAAAGACCATCTAAAGTATGCGAGACCTCAAGACCAAGAAAATAGTTAAGAGGCCCTAAATCTTTAATAACAAATTCCTTGTGAGTGCGTGCAATGAAAGTCTTAAGCATGTCACTATCATTTCCCGTTACAATAATATCATCTACGTACAAGAGTAGATAAAGAACATAATTACCTTGAAAGAGGAAAAAAAGTGATGAATCACACCGACTCTGGCCAAATCCCAAGCCAAAAAGATATGCACTGAAGTGCTGAAACCAAGCAAGAGGTTCTTGTTTCAAACCATATAATGCCTTCTTTAGGCGACATATGTGGTCAGGGAATCGTGGATCTAAGAAACCCGGGGGTTGAGCCATGAAGACTGGTTTGGCAAGAACCCCATTTAGAAATACATTCTTGACATCTAACTGATGAAGAGACCACTGATGTTGCACAGCAAGAGCAAGAATAACCCGAACTGTAGCAGACTTGACAACCGGGCTGAACGTATGGTGAAAGTCGGCTCCGGGAACCTGAGTAAAACCTTGTGCAACAAGGCAAGCTTTGTGACGCTCTCTGGTGCCATCGGAATGAAACTTTGTACGGAAAACCCACTTGGAGCCGACGATATTGGTGCCCGAAGGACGAGGCACAAGATCCCACGTGTTGTTGTTGCGGAGTGCATCAATCTCCTCTTGCATAGCGGACATCCATTTTGGGGACTTAGTAGCAGATTTAAAACCCTTCGGCTCAGGACTAGCAACTAGGGCTGAAAGTAATACCGTGCAAGAGAGATCAACCAGGTAACGTGGCTTGAAGACCCCGGCACGGGCTCGCGTGACCATCGGATGGACAGGACCCGGAACCGGTGCCAGCAGAATAGAATTCAGAGTAGTGCCTGGGCCAGGACCAGGGATGACCGGTGGTGCAGCAGCAGGCTGCGGAGGAGCATGCGCGATCGCCAGAGAAAAATTAGGCGGGAGATAGACCCCCGGGTCCTCATCATCCGAGGAAATAATACGCGAGCGAAGCTGAAGAGGCGAAGGGCCTACAGCTGGTGGTGCGGTAACGGGCAAGATGACTTTGCCGTCCAAGAAGCTCGAGACATCTAAAGTGGACACAGGCGAAGGAGACGAGTTTTCAGAGGAAGAAAAACAGAGCTTATCAAATTGAGCATGCCTCGAAATAAAGACCCGAGAAGAAGACGGATCAAAACACCGAAACCCCTTGTGCATACTACTGTATCCAAGAAAGATACAAGGCCGACTCCTGGGTGCCAACTTGTGCTCAACATAATCTCGCAAAAAAGGATAGTCACAACATCCAAATGGTTTAAAATTGGTGTAGTTCGGGAGTGTGCTAAAGAGAAGCTCAAACAGAGACTTATTGGATAATACCGACTAAGGCAGACGGTTGATAACAAAGACTGCAGTGGCAAAAGCATCAAACCATAAGGAAACACGAGAATGAGAGTGAAATAACATGGAGAGACCTGTCTCAGAAATATGTCGGCGCTTTCGTTCTACACGCCCATTCTGCTGCGGAGTGTACAGGCATGAGAGACGATGAAGAATTCCATTCAGAGACATGAATTCACGGACCCGAGAGTTTACAAACTCGGTACCACCATCACTCTGGAAGACCTTAATTTTACAAGAAAACTGAGTACACACAAAGGCATAAAATCGTACTAAAACATCATTAAATTCTGACTTGGCACGAAGTGGATAAATCCACGAGAAACAAAAAAAATCATCCACAAAGGCTACATAATATTTATACCCATCAGAAGTAACAACATGGGCTGGACCCCACAAATCGCAATACACCAAATCAAGAACAACAATAGCACATTTTTCATTCAACGAAAAGGATAAATATTTACTCTTGGCCAATTGGCAAGAGGAACAAAGTGCAGGATTCGGTAAAATAGAAGTAATTGACAATTATCCTAACTTTTGTAATAAGGAAATAACAGAAAATGGGACATGCCCCAAACGAAGATGCCATAAATCAAAGCTAGCCTTCAAGTCTTTATTTCGAATAGCAGCAACAAGCGCCGGAGCACCCCGATCAAGAAAATATAAACCATTATCACACATTCTCTGAGCCAGAACTTTCTTGGTTACCCGATTCTGAATCACAAACATCTTATCAGAAAACACAACGTCGACAGGATAATCAACAGTTAACTTAGAAATAGATAATAAGTTCTTAGTGATATGCGGCACGACTAATACATCCAACAAGTGTACCTTCCCAGAAAGTTTAGAAGTGCCAACATGCGAAATATTTAAAGCAGAACCATTACCAACAATAACAGAACCGTTACCAGAATATGGCACAAATAAATCAAGAGAAGCAGTCTTAGTCGTCATATGGGCAGAAGCGCCAGAGTCCAAGTACCAATCAGGAGTCGAGTCAGAGACTTGACATGCAGAGTTAAACGCCTGTGCAAGATTAGCCTGGGACAAGGCAGAGCGGGCAGTAAGAAACTGAGGACACTTATCGACATAGTGATCCCCACGACAAATTTGACATTAAGGGGTATACGGGCGAAGGCCCTGATTATGGAATTAGCCACGTGAAGCACCACTCGTGGTGCCACAAGACCCGGAGTGATTATGTTGGCCAGAATTCGGTGCACGACCTCCACTAGAAGCACCCTGAGCGGAAGAGGACGAGCCACCAGGAGAGGTGTGTGTGGGCTGGTGACGACCATTGTCGGAGTTATGGTCACCATGAGACGCCGTGAAGGCAGCGGACGATGCATGACCACCCTCCATGGCCCGGAAGCATGACCTCAAACTGTCTGTCCTGGTGAAGCAGGTCACGAAATCTGGGAATAGCAGCAAGGGCCAGCCTGGTGTCTGTAAAACTGGCGAATTGGATGCCAAGCCCCCTCAAGAACCAGTGACTCTTGTCTTCTTCATCAATGGGACGTCCAATCGCTGATAATTGAATGAAAAGATTCTAAATTTTAGCCAATAATCATCAACAGACATGTCTCCCTTACGGAGAGAGAGAAGTTCATCCCCTGGCGCATGAGTGTGCGACGCCGAGGAATCAAAGAAAGTGGCCTGAAGAGTAGTCCACGCCGAACGATATTTCTGGCACTCAAAGATCTCAGAAGCAGCCTCCGGCATGAGGGAAGAGTTTATCACACTGAGAAGTTTCTTGTCTTTCAACCGCCATGGTTGAAAAGCCGGATTCGGAGATGAAGAACCATCTGCAGCCGTGACCGTGGGAGAGGGCGGTGCGATCGACCCATCGAGAAAACCCATGAGATCGAAGCACTCGGCCATGTCAATGATCTGACGACACCAAATCAAATATGTGGACGTCTCTAACTTTGTTTGAACCATGTTGAGCATGGTAGCAATCGGAAGAGGGTCGGAAGAAGCAGCGGCCATTGGGAAGATGATGGTTGAGATGAAAGGTAGGGTTTGGAAGAGAGAAAGAGACACAGAGAGCGTAAGGATGAGATAACATTGGAGGGCTCCGGTCCAGTGAAGACACAATCGGAGGGGTCTGGTCCGATGTGTGGGCGGCGGCAGTAGAAGCAAGCGGCGGCCGAAGAAGAAGTAGGGTTAAGATCGATTTTTAACTGATACCATGTGATGATAATTAGATTATCACCTTTATTGAGGTGATTAAGAGATTTCCACAATATATAAAAGATTACAATACAACAAATTGACCAAATATTAGAAAAAGATCAGACGAAATCTAAACAAGATCTATACTATATTTACATTTATTTAATATCCCTAATATAAACCATCAGACTTTTCTTTCTTTCACAAAGTTATATAAACAATCAACTTTCAACAAATTAAAACTAAACTAATATTTAGACCAATTTATCTTCTTTCACTACAAAAAAAAAAAAAAAAACCCAGCAACAAGAGCTCTAGCAAGAAATTTTTCTCGCCAAACCTTGTTGGCGAGGGTTCTGCGAGTAAAACAATTCTGGCCAAATGCTTCTCGCTATAAAAAAGCGTGGGTTTTTCACATCCCTCGCCATGATACTCACTAAATCAAAGATTGGACAAATTGTTCTCGCTAAGCCCTCACCATTAACGAGCACCTAACTCTTACCATTTTTTAAACCATATATTGTAGGTGACTAAGTTCGAACCGGCCAGTGAGGCGCGAATGAGACAACCCAACCACCGGGCCACTATAATCAATTGGACCATGTACGAACCAAGTTTTGTTATCCATTTTTCGCTCATAGTGGGGTGAAATTTTGACCCCCACCCGTACCCCACTGATTTGAACTCGTGACCTTTAAGTGAGTTATGAGCGCCTTCGGTCGTTTGGGCCGGGGGAGCTTAGCATTATCTTTTAACACAATAATGAATATAAACCCCCCTCCCCCCTTTAAATGAAGTTATGAATTGTATATAATTATGTATTTATTTGAATTATTTTATGATTATTTTACTGTAGTGTGTTACAAAATCAACATTAATTACTTAATTATGTTAACAGTTGAAATAATTTAGTTATGATTTATTTGAATTTTGCTATAATTATTTTACTAAAATGTGTTAAAATCAACATTAATTACTAAAATATGTTAATAATTGAAATAATTGAATATCCAGTTTTACTTAATAATTAACAGTATTTAACTATTTTCATTTTATATAAGATAAAATCGAATATTTATCAAAGAGTAAGTTTTATATGAAAATGATTCATAATAAGCTTATCATTAAACTGTTTTAAGTATTGATCATTTGATCAGGAGTATCAAAAATCTCATCAAGAGTATCAAAAGTTGGGTTCAAAAAAATATACAATAATTACAATGTAATATCATTGATCTAGATTAATGATACACTTGATGAGATTTTTTATACCCCTGATCAAATATGTATACTTTAAAATTGTTTTATTATAAGCTTATTATGAACTATTTTCATATAATATTTTGTCTTTAACAAATACTTCACCAAAATGAAGTTGTGAATTGTATAACAAATAAATATTTTAATATTCAAATAATTATTTTAAAATTCAAATAATTATTTTTAATAGTTAATTAGGTTTGAACTCTATCCCTCTATTTCTTCAATTATACATAATCGTGATAGTATAGTTGGCTGAGAACAAGCAACCGAGCGTATACGTTATTTCTACGATAAGGTCAATGTATATATATTAGTATAAAAAATATGTTAAAAAAAACTTAATTCATATAAACCAACGTTAATATACAAGTGAAATAATTTAACAATTTTTAAAGTATGTCGAGCAATATGGAGAATATGGACGCAGATTTGTTGACCTAGTTCGTCAAGAATGACTATGTCTGGGGGCAATACCAAACCATGAGATTTGTATATGTCTTTCTTTCATAAGTGGTCCCCTATATATAGGTTACAAGCCAGGATTTTAGATGAGTACACATAATATAATGAAACGGCCATATTTTCCTCCATCAATTACTCATTGATGAAGGCACAATATATTATTCCTTTAATACTCCCTCTTGTGCCAAATCAAAAGGATGAGATGGTTCAGAATGTTGTCTTGCTAAAAATCTTGCCAAGTAACACCTATGTTCAGACTCCCCTTGAAGTCCACTCTTCTCACATGATATGTATATTTACTAATTGAGCTCTGAAAGTCTAAGCATCCCAATTCTTCTAACATGTTTCTTGAAAGTGGTCTTCGGCAATGATTTTGTAAACAAATTAGCTGCATTTTCTTCAGAGCTTACTTGAGTTACTTGAATCTTGAGCACTGCTTATTGTTGCTGGTTATAGAAAAGCTTCGGCGATATATACTTCATATTGTCACCTTTAATGTAGCTCAACTTCATATGTTGGATGCAAGCATCATTGTCTTCGTATATACATGTCGGCTCTTCAGTGGTAGAACTCAGACCACCACTTCTTTGAATATGTGTGATGATATACCTTAACCAGATACACTCACAAATAGCTTCATGTAAGGCAATGATTTCTGGGTGGTTTGATAAGGTAGCTACAAGAGTTTGTTTAGTTGATCTCCAAGATATCGTTGTGTTTCCCATGGTAAATACATAACTAGTTTGAGAACGCCCTTTATGTGGACCAAAAAGATAACCATCATTAGCAAAGACAATTAGTACATCATTTGGCGTGTCAGTGTATGAGGTAGCTACAATTTCATCTGTGGCCCCATTTTCTTTGTGTAAGGAAATAATAGACCCATGTCAATGGTTCCTTTTAGGTATTGAAATATATTCTTGACACCATTCCAATGATCATGCATTGGTCATGAACTAAATCTAGCTAACAAGTTCACTGAGAATGCAATATCTGGTCGAGTACATTGAGCTAAGTACAATAATGCGCCTATTGCACTTAAATAGGGAATTTCAGCTCCCAATAGCTCTTTGTTATCTTCCTTTGGATAAAATGGATCTTTCTTTAAATCTAAACTTCGACCGATCATGGGAGTGCTAACAGGATGCACTTTGTCCATATTAAATTGCCTGAGTATTTTTTGGACATATGCAGACTGATCGATAAGTATTCCACAAGCTCGGTGTTCTAGTTCAAGGCCTAGGCAAAATTGAGTTTTCCCAAAATCTTTCATCTTGAATTTGGATTTCAAGTAGCTCGCAGTTTCTCTTATTTCATCAAGAGTAGCTATTATGTTCATGTCATCAACATAAACTGCTACAGTCGCAATCCGGAACTTGTTTTCTTTATGAATATGCAGGGGCACTTTTCATCGTTCTTGTAACCTTTTACAATCAAGTAATTACTTAGACTGGTATACCACATCCGTTCAGATTGTTTCAATCTATAAAGTGAGCGTTTCAATCTGATTGCAAACGCACTCCGTGGTTTAGAGTCACTTGACTTGAGTAATGGAAGGTCATCAAGCGTTGTTATATATATACATATCTCTGAATTAAGATCCTAATAAAGATATGCAGTAACCACATCCATAAGCTGCATTTCCAGTCCTTCGGAAACTACTAAGCTAACTAAGTAGTGGAACATTATAACGTCCATCACGGGAGAGTATGTCTCCTCATAGTCAATGCCAGGGCGTTGTGAGAAACCTTGCACTACAAGGTCAGCTTTATATCTCAGGACCTCATTCTTCTCATTACGCTTTCTGACAAAGACCTATTTATGTCCTACAGGCTTTACACTTGGTGGGGCTAGCACTACTGGACCAAATACCTGTCTCTTTATCAAAGAATCAAGTTCTGCCTGGATTGCTTCTTTCCATTTAGGTCAATCCGCTCTTTGTTGACATTCTACAACTAAGCGTGGTTCGATATCATCATGCTCTATAATTTCTTGAGAAATAGTATAAGCAAATATTTCATCAATTTTAGTGCATTGTATGTCCATTCACTCATATTCACTCTCCTAATTCATGGAGATTTCTTTATTCTCTGGAATCATATCAAACATCGGAGCGTCCTCCAATAATGATTAGAGATAATATCGTGAGATGGATTCTCGACATTGATGATCAATGGATTGAGTTGTGCCGCACCTACCCTTTTCTTCCTAGGGTTGGTGTCAACCGAACCAGGTGGCCTTCCTATTTTCCTTTTGAGAGCCACAGCCTCAACCACACTTCCACCAAGTGTGGTTGCAACACCTTTATCTGCGGTGTTATGCCTCTTATTGGGGACTACAAACCTTGCAAGCACATTTGCAGCTGGTATATGAGACCTAGTAACTTTAGCAATATCAGTAAATACACCAGGCATCGAATTTGCTACGTTCTGAAGATCGATTATTCTTTTTACCTCACTTTCACATTGTGAAGTTCGGGGATCAAAATGAGACAGAGTAGGGACAGACCACGATAATTCATATTGCTCCCTTAGAATTTTTTTTTATTTCCCCCTAACGATGGGAAGACTGTTTCATTAAAGTGGCAATCCAAAAATCTAGCGGTAAATAGGTCGCTTGTTAAGGGTTTTATATAGCGGATAGTTATTGGGGATTCATATCCAATATAAATACCTAATCGTCTCTGAGGACCCATTTTAGTGCGATGTGGGAGCGTAATAGGCACATATACTGCACAACCAAATATGTGTAGGTGTGAAATGTTAGACTCATATCCAGTTACCAACTGGTACGCAGAAAATGGTTGGTCAATAGTGGGTCTAAAACAAATAAGTAAAGATGCATGTAAAATTGCATAACCCCATGCAGTGATAGGCATGTTGGTGCGCATAACCAGTGTCCTAGCCAACATTTGTAGTCTTTTAATGGTGGCTTCTGCAAGACCATTTTGTGTATGAACATGGGGTACGAGATGCTCTACATCGATCCTCGTAGACATGCAATAATCATTAAATATTTTTTATGTAAACTCTCCAGCGTTATCAAGTCTTATAGACTAGACTTGATAGGATGATCAGGGTGGTGAGCCCTTAAACGTATGGTTTGTGCTAAGAGTTTTACAAATGCAGAGTTTCTGGTGGACAATAAAGCGACATGTGGCCAGTGTGTCGAAGCATCAACCCGAACCATAAAATACTTGAATGGTCCGCATTCTAGATGAATTGGTCCACAAATATCGCCTTATATTCTTTGTAAGAATGAAATATTTTATTTTGTATCTTTAGCATAAGAAGGTCTCAATGTTACTTTTGCTAAAGAACTAGCTTTGCAAATGTGCCTTTGAAATTTGCAATGAGGTAGATTGGGACGTAGATAATGCATCTAGTGCTTCAGATGACAAAATTTGTGATGGAGCAACAACATGACCGACAATGTGCATTGTATCGAAATTTTGTCCTAATTTATTCTTCACTCGAAAAAAAGAATGTCCGTGTGAATTTTTCAAAATATGGATCATCATGTCACGACGTAGATGCCCAAGACAGTCATGTTAAAGCCTGTATAAATTGGTGTCACTTAGTTCATCATTGGTGACAACATATGATTCAAAAACTCGAATGGTAGTGAGATATAACCTACTAGATTGAATCATTAATTTCTCTAGGATGTGTTTTCTTCCACATTCATTAGAGGTTATTAAATAGATATTCAATTTCATTCTCACTCTGAGTTTCCAAATGATAACCGTTGGCACAGATATCTTTAAAACTCAACAAGGTTCGATTGACTTTTGGTGCAAATAGAGTTTCTTTGATTTTAATAAGTGTGATGTTAGGCATCAAGAATTCGGCAGTTCCTCGCCCTTTAATCAATTGGGATGCTCCAATCAGTGTAGTTACAGATGAATTATAAGGAATAAGTTCAATAAATAATTGTATATTCCTTAAAATTGTATGAGTGGTCCCACTGTCAGCTAAGCATTCTATTTCTTTGTGAGACATTTCTACAAGTCCATGTAGTAATATTATTAATTAACTTGGAATAAATATCTCATATCCTCTTGAGATATAATTTGAGTAGAATGATTTACTTTTCATTCTTTTATTCCTCTGATGTATTACTTTACATCGTAACATTACTATGCTTGAACCATATAACATAAACTTAAAAAATATTCAATACATTGGAATTAATTTAAATTTATAAATAAGTCAACAATAATAATGTTAAGGTCTCATAAAATCTAACTAAAAAAACCATGGTCTAAATAACTTTAAGACTAAAAAATAATTATTCAAATAGGCATCATTCCTTAATAACATTCTTGAAAAGAAAATGATAAATTGATCAAGCAGATCAGTCAAAATCAGGAGTATCCATTGACTGGGCAAGGTCTTTATTGCCATTATAGTCTGCAAACATGAGTCTAACATTTGTGAGATTTTCCGCGTCTTCCACGTAATGGGTCTCTTGTTCTTTAGATTCCTGATACCTCTTATAGTTGGCTGCTACTTTGTTACCTGCCCTGCAATTTTTAAACCAATGACCAATATCCCCACACCTATTGCATGGTTTATTAACATCTCGTTCCTTTCTCTTTGGAGGGTCCTGAGGTGCGTTTTGCACCTTAGTGCCCCGACCATTGAATTTTTTACCATAATAACCACTAGTGGTAATAATACCTTCATGACGCCCTTTAATGGGAGGGTCACCATGGCCTCTACTGCATGGTGCATTATTCTCGCGTTGGTAGGGATGAGCACGCATTATCCCCTTTCCTTTGGGGTTCTTTCCACTATTCCCTTGACCAAAGTTAGCCTCAGGAATATTCTTTGTCCTAGCAGGCCTGACATTATTGTTCAAAAGAACTTGGTCATGCCTCTCAGCTACTTGCAACATGTTAATCAGCTTGTTGAATGTGGTAATTCTCTTGTTATCAAATTCAAACCTATATTGGTTGGCCAATATATATGTTGAAGTAGGGAAAGTAGAGAGGGTTTTTTGTATCATATTTTCTACTTTGATTTGTTTTCCACAGAAAGTAAGACATGCTTTAAGGTGCAGCATATCCTTATTGAAATCATTAACCCTTTTGTAGTCAAGTAACCGGATTTCACTCCACTGTACCGTTAGTTCTGGAAGCAAAGTATCATGAATATTTCCAAAACGTCCCTTAAGGGCATCCCACAGTTCTTTGGGGGTTTTCAATTGAAGGTATTCCCAGCATAAACTAGGGTTGATATGCCACCTCAGAAACATTAGGGCATTAGCTTTGACTTTATCAAACGGTTCTTTGTCCTTAGGTTCAGCGGATGGTTCGATAGTGGAAAGATAATACTTCCCTAAGAAGGTCATTTCCACATCGGAAACCCAGTGATGTACTCAATTCCTTCTGAGTCCAATGTGGTAGAGTTGGTTCAGCCATTTGTGTAATCGATGAGGAATATATATTTAATTATGCAAGCGTAGCAAAGTATAATGTATTTTTTTCAAGAATGTGAATTTGAGTTAGATTTTTCGATGTTTTGTGAAAATAATTTATCACAATGATTTGTACTCATATATTATCCATGAATTTTCTTTATCATGGAGATATACAAAAAATATATGTATATATATTCCATACTAAAAATAGTTTAGTACGTCAAAACTATATAGAAGACACATATACATTGTGAAAAGCTAAAATCAAATATTCACAAATGAAAACAGGGTTCTCAGAGTAAATAAATAGAAGGGTGCCAAAAAAAATTTAGATGGATTACGGTTCACATCTAAATATTAACCCTATATGTACTTAATTCTGCAGATATATAGCTTCCATATTTTCATGCGTAATTTAATTAATTGGCATAGATTTTTTTTCTTTCGATTGTACATAGAAGTCTCAAGTACCAAAATCTTAAGTTATCAAGTATCCGTGATTAAAAAAATTACTAGAGCATATGAGATTGCTAATTAAAAATTCTCCTAGAACTTTATGTGCATATTCATGAAAGTGGCTCATAGTTTTCAAGGCATAATTATTGATTCATGAAAAAAAAATCATGATATATATCACAAGTTCAAGGTTTACACTTATAAGGATTAAAAAAGTCAGTATATATCACACTTATATGTATATACCAAATAGATAGATAATTGCTAATAAGATCAAATTTTCAAAAAATGAACTTTCAGTATTATACTTGATACAGACTTCCACATAAATCATGTCAATAATCCCGTATCAAAAAAATTTATAAACAAATTGAAAAATATTTCATTGAATCAACAAGCAATTATAATTAAGGTGAATAAACACCGATCAGGAATTAGGCGTGATAACTTCTTTCGACTCGGATCAGAATTATAGGAACAATCGTGTTGATAACGTGTTAAAGTATGTAGAGAAACATGGAGAATATGGATGCAAATTTGTTGACCTAGTTCTTCAGGAATGACTACGTGTGGGGGCAATACCAAGCCAGAAGATTTGTATATGTCTTTCTTTCAAATGTGATCCCTTATATATAAGTTACAAGCTAGGATTTTAGATGAGTACACAGAATATAATGAATCGATCGTATTGCCCTCAATCAATTACTTGTTGATAAAGACACAATATATTTTTCCTTTAATAACAACTTAATTCATATGATAAATAATTAACCAAGACATAAAATGATGCAAATATTTTTTTCAAAATTGTTAAAACAAATTAATATGCACTTATATATATACATACTTTTTAATACTTTATAGTTAAATAATTAATATTTTTTTAATGAAAACAACCCTTTCAACTATACATGAAAACAACGAATACAAAATCAAGTTATAAAACAAAGACAACTAATACTAAATCAATACGATCGAACCACTAACATATACAAATTAAGAATTGTCTATATAAATTAATACGATCGAACCAATTAATTGGTCATCTAATTTAAATATTGTTTCTTGTTATTAAAGGTTTTTAGCTAGAGAAACAATAATTACAACATATGACATGATTTGTTGTCATTGAAACTCAATTTTCTTGTAGTAACTTGATAGCATTTAAAAAATCAACATATATCATTTCTACGTTATCTCCTTCTTGAAACTCCAATCTACAAACACTATGGGAACTCAAGTATATGAATCAAGCGCCAATTCTACGATCTACAACCCATAATTTTAATAATTTTTTTGGAATAGTTTATCCAAAAAAAAAAAAAAAACTACTGAATGGATGAATTTAAAGATACGCAAGTCAATTATAGCATTTTGCATAGAATAGAACATAGAAATGTAATTAATTAAAATTCTAATGATTATTAGTAAACTATTTAAGTAGTAAACTAATTTGTAACATATTTAATTACATATAAAATACAAACAACTAAATTTTAAAAAATTGGCTAATAAGAATTTAATGGAAAATATTGGTTAGGTATTTACCATTATATATAAGAATTCGTTGTTATCAACAGGTACATACTAAGGTAAAAAAATATTTGCATCTATAGAAAATAACATCTTCTTCAATTTATCAATTACATTAATATCCATTGGAATATTTGTATCTGTAAAAATAAAAAAATATATATAACAATAAATAAAATTTAAAAAAAGAAGATGAATTTGCGCATATTTTTTCTAAAAAAATCGATCTATATTTGCAATTCTAGACATGTCTTCAATATTACACTGCAAATCAATAATAAAAAATAATATTAATAAAAAATTAAAGGATAATCGAATAAATGTTACATATGAGTAATAAAATTAGGATAAGATACTGTAACCAATCAACCAATTGTTAGAATTAAAGTTTAATATTAATAACCTATATTCGATAATATAAACTGAAACAATCATTATTCCATGAAGCCAGATAAAATTTTAAAAAAAATATCGGTTTGCTTTGAAATAGAGGTATTGTAACATACATGTAGAATTTGAAAATCATATAAGAGTCAAAACCTGAAAAGCTCAAGGTTTTCTAAAATAGAGGAAAAAAGAAAAAGAAATATCATAAATGGTCCTGTAACTTTGTCCAAGTCCAAATTCGGTCATTTATCTTCTTAATTTCTCAATTATGGTCCTTTTGTTATAAAAAAGGTAATTTTCGATGGAACTTTAAAAAAATTGCCCGGAATTTATATGTGCTCCCATGGTACCGCTTATATGGTGTACCAAGTCAATAAATTAGATCCACGATCGTACTCCATTTGGATTAAATTAGGCTTATGTTAATAGGGAAAAATCATGTTTTCAGCCTATTTAATCCAAATGGAGTGTGAAATGGACCTTATTTATTGGCATAGAGCATCATGTGGGCACAAAAGGCAAATCACATGAGAATTTTGGGCTTTTTTTTTTAAATAAATCCACCTGAAATGACCTTTTCTGATAACAAAAGGACCATAATTAAGAAATTAAGAAGATAAAGGACTAAATCTGGACTCAGGCAAAGTTATAGGACCATTTTTTATATTTTCTCATAAAAAAGATGTGAATTTTGAGACATTGCATAAACCGAACTTATGGCCAATATTTCTTAGAAGAATTATATTGACACACCTTCTTTCAAGATCAAAAGATGATATGGCATTCCTGAACACTCACTACAAAAGAATTGGTCTTTAGTGATAATAATCATTTCATTATTGCTTTTATAGCTAAAAGTTCAATGATAGGATCATGTCATTAAAGATTGTTATATGTTATTAAAGACTTGTCCTTACAGATTGTTTCATGTCATTAAAGACATGTCTTTAAATATCTAGTCATTAAAGGTTTTTAGCTAGAGAAACAATAATTACATGATATGACATGAGTTGTTGTCATTGAAACTCGATTTTCTTGAAGTGACTTGAGAGAATTAAAAAAAAAAATCATTTCTCCCTTACCTCTTTCTCGAAACTCCGATCTACAAACACTATGGGAACTCAAGTATATGCATAAGTACCAATTCTACTATCCACAACCCATAATTTCAATAATTTTTTTAGGTATATTTTATCCTAAACAGAACAAAATACTACTGAATGGATGAATTTAAAGATATGCAACAAAATCAGATATAAGATTTTAATAGAATATAACATAGAAATATAATTAATTAAAATTCTAATTGTTATTAGTAAACTATTTAAATATCAAACTGATTCAAAACATATTTAAGTTATATATAAAGTACATATAATTAAATTGAAAAGAATGACTCATGAGATTTTTTTAATGAAAAAATATTGGTTAGATATTTACCATCTTGTATAAGAATTCACTTTTGTCAACATGTACATACTAAGGTAAAAAAATATCTTCATCCATAGAAAATAACATCGTCTTCAATTTATCAATCGCATTAATATCCATTGGGATATTTGAATCTGTAAAAATAAAAAATATAAATATATAACAATAAAAAAAATTAAAAAAAGATGAATTTGCACATATTTTTCCTAAATAATTTGATCTATATTTGCAATTCTAGACATGTCTTCAATATTACACTACAAATCAATAATGAAAAACAATATCAATAAAATATTAAAAAATAATCGAATAAATATTGCATGTGAGTAATAAAATCGGATAAGATACTACAAAAAAAAATCAACCCGTTGTTTAGAATGAAAGTTTAATATTAATAACCTATATTTGATAATGTAAAGTGAAACAAGCATTATTGTATGCAACCATATAAAATTTAAAAAAATATCGTTTTGATTTGAAATAAAAGTATTGTAACATATATGTGGAACTTGAAGAGCATATAAAAGTCAAAATCTGGAAAACTCAAGGGTTTCTACAATAGATGAAAAAAGAGAAAAAGCATCATTAATGATCTTGTAACTTTGCCCGAGTCCAAATTCGGTCCTTTATCTTATAATTTCTCAATTATAGTCATATTGTTATCAGAAAAGGTCATTTTCGATGGAAATTTTAAGAAATCGCCCGGAATTTATATGTGCTCCAGTGGTACTACTTATGTGGTGTTCCAAGTCAATAAATTAGATCCACAATCGCACTCCATTTTGATTAAATTAGGTTAATGTTAATAGAGGGAAATCCTGTCTCCAGCCTATTTAATCCAAATGTAGTGTGAAGTGGACCTTACTTATTGATTTAGAGCATCACGTGGGCACAAAATCCAAAGCACGTGAGAATTTCAGGCGTTTTTAAAAATAAATTAGTTGGAAAGGACCTTTTCTGATAACAAAAGGACCATAATTGAGATATTAAGAAGATAAAGGACTAAATCTGGACTCGGGCAAAGTTACATGATCATTTTTTATATTTTCTCGAAAAAAAGATGCTGATTTTGAGACATTGCACAAATTGAACTTATGGTCAATATTTTTTAGAAGAACTATATTGACACACTTTTTTTCAAGATCAAATAATGATATTGCACTCTCGAATAGAGATGTTAAATGGGTCACTGGCTGGCGGGCTGGCCTGTTTAGCCCTGAACTGAACAAGGGTTAGGTCCAAGCATTTGGTGGCCCGTTTAAAACCAAGCCTTTTTGGCCCAAACTGATTAACCTACGGGCTAAATGGGCTAGCCCGCCAGTCTACCGGGCCAGCCCGTTTAGCCCGATTTTTTTTTTTTTACTTTTTATATATTTTACTTGTACAACTACAACCTACCTATTTTACTTCAACTTCAAATTTTCAATCCAAGTCCAACTGTCAGATATATATATTCAAGTTTTTATTTAGTTAATTTATGTTTTCATTTAGTTAATTTATTAAATTACTTAGAAATTGAATTTAGCCATTTAATTAATACTTGAACCTTATGAACAATGTGTGAATGTAGTTTTTATAAATTTATGAATAATGTAGGGTTTCAACATCCCTACTTTATTATTATCTTTCCAATTAGGATTCATCAGTCATCACCATGACTCTCAAATCGCCATTGTCGGTTGCCGCCCGCTCTTAAATCGTCATTGACGTTATAAATTTATTTCATGAAAAAGTAAAATGTTGAACAATGTTTAAATGTAATTTTCATGAATTTTTTAACGATGTTTGAATTTTAAGTTTAAATGTCATCGTATTACAATTACATGTCTATATTTTATATTAAAAATTAATTTTTTTAGTTTTTTTTCTGGGAGCCTGTTAGTGGCCCGTTTAGTCCGCAGATCGCTAGTTAGGGTTAGGTTTCGAGTGTTAGTGGATCGATTAAAATGAACCGATAAGGCCCGAGATCATTTAGGCATGTAGCCCATTTAGGCCTGTAGCCCGTTTAACATCACTACTCCCGAACACTCGCTACAAAATAATTGATCTTTAGTGATAATAATCCTTTCATTATTACTTCTCTAGCTAAAAGTCCAATGATAGGATCATGTCATTAAAGATTGTTGTTTGTTATTAAAGAGTTGTCCCTAAAGATTATTTCATGTCATTAAAGTCATGTCTTTAAATATTGTTTCTTTTCATTGAAGGTGTTTAGCTAGAGAACCAATAATTACAGGATATGTTGTAGTGACTTGATAGAATTTAAATAATCAACAAATATCTTTTCTCCGTTACTTCATCCTCGAAACTTTGATCTATAAACACTATGAAAACTCAATTATATGCATAAAGCGCCAATTCTATGATCCACAACCCATAATTTCAATATATATTTTTAGGTATAATTTATCATAAAAAAAAAGTTAATATTGAATGAATGAATTCAAAGATATGCAACAAAGTCAAATATAACATTTTACATAGAATAGAAGATAAAATATATTATTTGGAAATTTATTCTTATTCTTTAGTGATAGAAAAAGTCTCCGAGATTATAAACCTCCTTCAATGATTAATGAGAAATCTAGGGAGAGGTTTTAGGTACATAATATGCTTCATCTAAAATATAAAATATAAACGTGTGTATATATGTTACAAGGATTTACACATACACATTTCCATGCATATATATATACTTACAAATGCATGCATGCAAATCTATAACTATACACACATACATGCATGCCAACAAATATGAATATAATTATATATATATATATATATATATATATATATATATATATATATATATATATATACACACACACACACACATGCACACTCGGTGGCAAACCCACTTCAAAACCCTAATTACTATTTTTCATTCTTATTTAAATTGTGAGTTAATGCAAACTATATCAGTGTTAAGGTAATAATATTAATTATGGTATTGCAAATAAATTCATACATAATTTAAAAAAAAATTATTTCAATATGAAACTGCGGACTTGTACCATGGAATTACTTTAAGATGTTTTTGCTAACATTAGTATAAGTCTTATATATGTTAAGGTTATAACACAAAATTAATATCATCACCCTTATTTCATTATTGGACTATAAATGTTACAATTTCATAAAATAAACATGTTTAAAATGTGCATGACCATGCACCAATTATATAGTAACAAACAAATTAAATATCAGTTATTAATTCATGAATTTTCAAATAGAAATTGACGATCAGAATAAGAGACAATCAAGCCATAATCATACGATTAAAGAAATTCAAGTATTCAAAAGGCAATAACAATAGCAGAGATCCATTAATTGAAACTATATCATTTAAACATTATTATTTATTATTAATACATTAATTCATTTTCTCAATTCCATACTGACACTGTTTCCTAAATTTGCAATAACAATAATTCATAATTCCAAATTAACATTTTTCCTAATGCATTAACCATCTAACTTCACTGTATATAGAAACTTGGTAAAAATACAGCGTATTAATTTAAACACACAATAATCGGACTTATGAGTTGAGGACTATACCCTAGGAATATCAATCATCGAACTTAGACATAAAACATGTTCCAAGAGAAAAAAAAAAGCGGAGCAAAAAAAATACCGTAGAATTTGACGGATCAAATGTTTGAATATTCTTCTAAAAAATCCTTAAAAAGACGATAAAGAAGGAAACAATATTATGAATATAGTTTTGAAAGCTAACCAAAGACATAACGAAAATATGAAGGGAACCATAAAGCCATTGCTCGATATTAAAAATTACAATGCGGAGAATTAAAAGTATATGCAAGAGATGCTATAAGAAACGTTAAAATCGATACCGCGGGTTTATGTTTGTATTTATAGCGTCATGTGAGGCCTCAACCATTAGAATAAAGCTTGTATCTTTTATTTTATATGCATCATATCAAGAATTTTACATCTTAATAATAAGTCAACCACACATGAAATATAAGATTTATAAACTCTTAATTGTAAAAAAGTAGTTTTTCTTTGATAATAAATAATATCGTTCACATATTAACTTCTATTGATAATAATTAAGAATATAGTTGTTGACTTTAAGATACGTTATGTTCATTTAATAATTATAGACACCCTTGTAAATGTCAAATATATCAACGCAAATGAATGAGCTAAGACTCAAAATTTATAAGTGAAGTGTGTGTGTGTGTGTATATATATATATATATATATATATATATATATATATATATATATATATATATTAGTACACCCTGTTCAGCTAAGTTGACCTTTTATGAAAATTTTGAATTTTATTATATATGGATCAACTGATAATTAATCAATTTATATAGAAAAGTTGACCTTAAATACTAATTACAATAATTAAAGATATGTATTCAATAATTTGCAATGAAAATTGATTGATCAAAATATTAGATAAACTAAATTTTCAAAGTGTTAAAAAAATATAAATTGAGAAAATTATTGAACAAACTAATGGAAAATATCAATATCATAACCGGATTAGAGGAGAAAATTTAGATATGGCATGTAAAGTAATTACGGTTTCCATATAAATTCAAAATATTATTTGACTTCTATTATATGTCAATCAAAATTGAAAGATTGAAATATCTAATTTCATTGTGCAATCAACTCCTTAATCGACAGAGTTATTACTTCATCTTTCATGCATATAGCGTACATCTTCTTATTATTGATGTTACATAAATTTTACCAAGGGAAGATAACTAATATACCAATTAAATGTCAGTAGAAGATAATTGATAACCATTAATATATACAAAGTTTGACCATATCTAAATACAATAAATAATAATTTATGTAATTATATTTATATTGGAGTGGGCAAGAAGAATTATATAATTAAAAACTTATTGAAAACTGATATTAAAAAAAAAAAAAAAAACTGGAACAGTAATACAAATCCCTATCCAACTATATGTATGTATAAATGTTATGTGTGAACATATACAGTCATTTAGACGGTTTATTAAGACTTGGATAATTATTAATAAAAAATTGGTATTTAATTTGTTGTAAATCTAGAAGATTTATTATTCCAAATCTAGAAGATTTGATGTGGACATTACTTATGGGCCAAGAAATCCAACGGGCTTTATATCTTAGACTAGGGTTTTTATTCTTATAAATAGATCATTGTATACATTATTGTAATCACTCTCATACACAAGATCATTAGTGAAACTCCTGGCTTGGATCGCCCCCAGACGTAGTCGTTCTCGACGAACTGGGTCAACAAATGTTGTCTCTTTAATTTACGCACTTATTTACAACACGTTATCAGCACGAGTCTCTAACCAAGATCATACGGTACGCCCTTAATTTATTTTCATATGAATTTCCATGTTTTCATGTATACCCTTGCTATGAATTTATTTGATTCATGATTGATTATTGGATTTAATTATTGAGTATTGAATTGACGAGCAACGGCCGACATCCCGAAGGCATACGACCGCTGCCGTCCGCCACATGAGACGACGCCACACGAGGGCAGCGCCTGTCGTGCTCCAAGCGCCGCACGGTGCACGCCCATCGCGCACCCAGCGCTGCACGGTGCACGCCCGTCGCGCACCCAGCGCCGCACGGCACACACCCGTCGTGCGCCAAGCGCCACACGGCGCACGCCCGTCGCGCGCCCAGCGCCGCGCGCACATCGCGTCCGTCGCCGCACATGCCCGCGCCCGTCTCGTTCTAGTGCCGCGCACATCCGCGCGCACGTCGTGCCCGCCTGTCACGCACGCCCGTGCCCATCTCGCCCTAGTGTCGTGCGTCTGTCTTGCACGCCCGCGCCCGCCCGCCCCCGTCGTCGCGCGCGCCCGCGCCCGCACCCATCGCCGCATGCGCCCGCGCCCGTTGCCCGCGCGCACCCGTAAGCGGCCGCCCTATGTGCGACGCCCCCACATCCATCGTGCGCGACCCACGCGGCGTTTTTCCTTGGATTCTTGTGATCTCTTACCCCTTTGTCGTTTGTGTTCTTGACATCATAAAATCCGTGTTTAATTTATTTTTAATCCTGAAAATATTTCATTAAATTGCGTTAATATACATGAAATAATTATTCTTATGATTATTTCCCCTGTCTATTAAATCATATATTTTCTAGAAATTATTTTCATGTGATTATCTCCCTTACTTATTTATGCATGTTTATGTGATTTAATTATCCTACGTGCATTACTATTTCCGCACATAGTTTATTTCTTTATAGTCCGCATATTATGCCCGAGTAGGCGGCGCCCGGTATTTGTCGGACCGTAAATCTATGTTTTGGGTAGACGGCGCCCAATACGTGCATCTATGTGCTTTAGAATAATTAAATGAATCTTTGTTTTTTCCCTCGTTGTCAATAAATTTTGTCATCCCCCTTACCATGTCGCTTTTAATTAATTGTAGTGAATTATGTCTGACATCACTATGAAAGAATTCGATGAGCTTGCTCTCGATGGTAGCAACTACTCGACATGGATGCTAGATGTAGAATTCTATCTAGCATCAAATAGGTTGAGTGAAACCATCATGGAAGGTTCAAAATCTACCAATGCCCAGAAGGCGAAAGTGTTGATTTTCCTTAGGAACCACATGAATGAAAGTCTGAAATTTCAATATATCACACAAAAAGACCCCGGAATGTTGTGGAAATCCCTGAAGGAATGTTTCCAACAACAAGATTATATACTCCTCCCTCTGTCACAATACGAGTGGTTGAACATCCGTTATCAAGACCTAAAGTCGATAATGGAGTACAACTCTGCATTAAAACGTATTGTAACCAACCTGATCCAGAACTCTGTATCAAAGTTCCACGCTAGCAACCCTGTACTCCAACAGCAGTATAGGGCCAAACCCTCGTTTGGTCACAACCGTGGAAGGGGGAGATTGAGTAAGAAGTTTTGGACTAATGGTCGACGTCATAGTTCACTCGGTGGTCACAAAACCCGGTTTACTGCTCCACGAAAACCTAGCTCTCAAAGCATGATTGAGCAGTCCTGCTTCAGATGCGGATGCAAAGGCCATTGGTCACGCACGTGTCGCACTCCCAAACACTTGGTCGAGACTTAATTAATAATGCAGAAGGACGACAAGGGGAAGGCTCTCATTTATGAACCTGAAGATGACAACCTGCCTGAAGCAGAATTTGATCAAGACAACAATGATCTCTTGAGCACGTAGCTCGAAATTGAGGAGACAACGAGTAGATTCACGTATTTAATTATTCTAGTATTTTATTTTGAATAAAACAATTTCATGTTATATTTTTGGATCCTTTCTTTCGGATGTTTTATTTTATGAATGAATTTATCATTTTTAGCTTTGATATGTTTACCTTAATAGCTGTCCATAGTATTTATTTGGATATTGTTGTTCTCATTTATGGCTTGTAAACAAATCAGCTACTGGGTTTGGACTATTTCCTCTTGCATGATGGACGCCCATAGTGATTTATGTTTGGTAGATAGCACCACCACATATACAATCCTAAAAGATAGGAAGTATTTTCATAACTTGATAGAACGTAAGGGAGTATAACTACAATAGCCAATAATAGTATGTTGATAGTGGGCTCCGGGAGAGCTTTCATTGTCCTCCCCATGGGTACCGAACTCATAATTGATAATGCTTAATTATTTCCACAATCTAAGCGTACCCTACTCAGTTTTAGGGATATTAGGATAAACGGGTATCATATTGAAACTAAAACTGAGAACGATGATGAATACCTTTTGATGACTAGTACTCGAGGTAGGCGTAAACAAGTTATTGAGAAACTTCCTTCCTTCTCCTTCGGATTGTACTATTCCTACATCCGGCCGTCTAGTTCCCATCTAGCGATGAGTATGAAATTTCATGACCCAAATTCCTTTAAATTATGGCATCAGTGGTTAGGTCATCCGGGACAAACAATGATACATAGGATTCTATCTAATTCAACTGGTCATAATATTACGAATAATAGAATCCCTCCTGTTGATGAATATTTTTGTGATGCATGTTCTAGGGGTAAGTTAATAGTGCGCCCGTCGCGCACTAAGGTTGGACTAGAGTCTCCGGTTTTCCTTGAGCGAATTCAAGGAGACATTTGTGGACCGATTCACCCAGCATCAGGACTGTTTCGTTATTTCATGGTCCTTATTGATGCCTCCACTAGGTGGACATTTGTATGTTTACTGTCCACCCGCAATCAAGCTTTTGCGAAGCTCATTGCAAAGACTATCGAGCTTAGAGCTCAATTCCCGAATTATCCAATCAAATCGATTCGCATGGATAATGCAGTTGAGTTCAGCTCGAAGGCCTTTACAGATTACTGTATGGCCCTAGGAATTAAAGTGGAGCATTCGGTCCCCTATGTCCATACCCAAAATGGTCTTGCTGAGGCGCTAATAAAACGTATCAAACTTATCGCGAGACCATTGCTTATGAACTCCAAACTACTCACCTCATGCTGGGGGCATGCAGCCCTACATGCATCACACTTAATCCAAATTCATCCAACTGCATATAATGATCATTCCCCCTACAGTTAGTGCGTGGGAAAGAACCTAGCATTTCCCATCTGCGTATTTTTGGATGTGCGGTATACGTTCCAATAACGATACCAAAGCGGACCTCTATGGGCCCATAAAGGAAACTCGGTATTTACTTCGGATACGACTCTCCATCCATCGTGAAATACCTCGAGCCTTTGTTCGGGGATCAATTAACGGCCCGATTCGCTGATTGCACGTTCGATGAAGATTACTTCCCGGCATTAGGGGGAGATCTGAATTCAAAATTGAATGAATACCGGGAACTTACGTGGAACGTAAGTAATCTTCAGTATCTAGATCCGCGCACTAATCAATCTGAACTAGAAGTTCAGAAGATCATTAACTTGCAAAATTTAGCAAATAATCTGCCAGATGCGTTCACTGACCATAGAGGTGTAACTAAATCGCATATACCTGCAGTAAATGCTCCCCAAAGGGTTGAGGTCCCAAGCAAAACGAGTACTCTTGCCCCCACACGCTAAAAGTGTAAGGGACCCTCAAGAGATAGTAACACACCTAAATGAAAGGCTAGCAAAACTGGTCAGTTGAATGTAAAATCTCTAGAAGAGATCCGTCTAGATAACTCCAAGTCTCTAGGAGACGAGAGTCCTAGTGATGAAGCACGTGCACAAAATATTCCTTGCACTAGGACCGTGGAACGACCAGACCCAGATACAATAGGAAATGAGGAAGGTCTGGTTGACGTAAATGTCGAAGTCTCTGTGAACTTCACAGATACGGGAGAAACATATAATAGAAATATTACTGTCGTCGACGACACATTTGCAGCATCAATCGCCCTTTCCATTATAAATGATCTAGATCCAGAACCCAAAATAATCGCCGAGTGCCAGAAGTGCCCCGATTGGGTTAAATGGAAAGAGGCAATTGATGCAGAGCTCGCATCGCTTAACAAAAGACAAGTATTTGGCTCTATCGTTCGTACACCCGCGCGCTATCCCAGTAGGATATAAATGGGTATTTGTACGAAAAAGAAACGAGAACAATACTGTGGAGAGGTATAAAACGAGGCTTGTAGCACAAGGGTTTTCGCAGAGACCCGGGATTGATTTCGATCAAACCTATTCTCCCGCCATGGACTCAATAACGTTCCACTACTTGATATCTTTGGCAGTTAAACTGAATCTCCAAATGAGATTAATGGACGTAGTAACCGCGTACTTATACGGATCACTAGATGCCGACATTTACATGAAAATGCCAGATGGATTTGACATTCCTCAAATGAGGAATGGTGAAAACCGCAGTATGTATAACATACAACTGCAAAAGTCGTTGTATGGCCTGAAGCAATCGGGCCTCATGTGGTACATGGCCTCCGTTGCTCGCTCCTTTGATTCAGGAGCTCGTCCATCCAGGGAAGGAGTCGTGCAAGCAAATCTTGCTTGCCAGGTTGAAGAGGAGACCAGCTCCGATCTCCACGAGGAAGAAGACGAGGTTGAAGTACTGCAGCCCGCCCCACTTGACGAACTGACCTGGGGATATTTGAAGAGTATCGATTACCCCATGCCAAATCCAATCGAGCACCAGATTCTGGTCGATGTAGCTCGCCAAGTGGGCTGGGATGAGTACGAGAGAGAACATTCTAACCGGTTCACTGTTCCAGTTCGCACAAGGTGAAGACTCAAAGCAATCGAGTACGCGGCGAGCTGCATCGTGTCCGCCATTACTGAGGCGGACTTGCCTAAAATCAGGAGGGATTTTAAGATCCCTTTTGATGTACATATGTATATGCCACTGACCGACGATAGAGCTGATCGCCCACCCTGCGGACTCACGGCGATCAATTTGGCGACTCTGAATGCTGGAGTTACGTTGCCATTGCACCCTCTAATCGGCAGCTTTCTGGAGCGCACAAACCTTGTCATCACCCAATTGACTCTCGTTGGGTGGATGAATCTCATGTCCCTCATGGTGCTGTGCGCCCTTTTTGGAAACCTAAATAAACTGTCCGCCGAGGAAGTTAACTACCTTATGACGCCCACTGCTTGTACTGGAGACGAGGCGGGCTGGTACTATCTCAAGGTGCGACCAAATTTGAGGCTGATTGAGGCCATCCCGGGAAAAGTGTGAGACTAGAAGCATGACTGGTTTTGGATTGGTGGGGACTGGCGTGCTTCTGCTCGTCCATATGGTGGTCCTGAACGCATAAACTCTCCGGCGGAGTTTGGGGACCTTATCCGTGAGTCTTATCTCTTCTAAATTTTTGAAGTGATAAGACTAATTTTAATTTTTTTCTTCTTTTGTTTCAGGTCCCAAAAATCTCAAGTGGCGAAGTACCAAAGACTGTGTTGACGACCAGTTCCTGTTTACCGTCAGCCTGATCGCCCTCCGAAGCCGAGTTGATCGAAGTGTCAACCACCTTTGCCCGGAGTCAACCCGCAGGGTAGCTCGCTTCACTACCTATCCCCACCATCTTGAGGCTCAAGCCCAAGTCCCCGACGGTAATGTCCTTGATCTTGACGTACTACTCTACTCGTATTTTTTACATGTTCTTTTTCTAACTTTTTGTTGTTCGCTTCTCTTGCAGACCAGCTCGTCACAGTCGCCATCCACCCTTTCTTTTACGTGCTCAACCAACACGTGTGGGATATGCCGACTAAGAGAGGAAGGAAGAAGGGGGACCCCCTTACGAATATAATCGTCCTGACGGCAAAGGGGAGCAAAGATGACCCCCAAGGTGTTGGGAAATTGTATAGACTTAAGTTTTGATTAAGATGACAAAATGTTCCTCCTAAGTTATTTGTAAGTTAAATATTCAGTAGAGTTAGAATTTAAGTAAACAGTTCTAAATGTTAAGAACTGGAGTGCAGTTAGAAATTTCTATAGTGTATTGAAGATCGAAGTCCGCTGAAGACAAAGTCCACTGAAGATGAAGTCCGCTGAAGTCAAGTGATCTGAGAAAGTAATCTAAGTCTTGAATATTTTCTAAGTGCATTCTCACTAAGACTAAAACCATCAGGAGAGGACCAAGGTCCACTGATGAGAACTAACAAAGCACATTCAATGCTAAACATATTTAAAGCTATTAGTTAATCTGGTTGGAACAAGGCAAAACGAATTTCAGTGAAGCTTACAATAAATGAAGGAATAAGAAGGTTTTCTCAGAAGAGTTCCACCTTAAAGCAAGACAAGAATCTGGGCAAGCAGACTGAAGGTCCAATGAGAAGAGGACACGTCAGTGTACTTTACTGACAACCGACCTGCTCCAGACTGACAAGTACCAAAAGTCTTTCCCTAGCAATCTACAGAAAGTTGGTGAACATGCATGGTCTTTCAGCCGTTTCTTGACAAGACTTAAAGCTTCAAATAGAGCAGTTTGAACTAATCAGACACAAGAAGACTTACTTGAGAAGATTCAATTCCAACGGGAAGATTTTCAAGGAAGCCTATAAATATAGAAGGACGTGCTCATTTCTATGCACGGGAAACTCACAAGATCAAAGCTATCTCTACATTCATAAGTTTCAAGAAGCACTCGAAATTACCTTTGTTTCCCAAGTATTTCAAATCAGTAGAGAGCATAACAAACCTTCTGTAATCAAGCTTAAAAGCTATATCCAAACCTTAGAAAGAGATAATCCATCCTAAGCCTTGAGCTACACTGTAAGGATTATCTCACAACAGTTGGAACCAAACCCTACTCAAAACCCTACTCAGTTGTTAGGTTGAGAGTTAGAGTTAAGTGGTGTTAGTAAGTTGATTATTTGTATCAGTCTGAAAGCTGGTTTGTTTTGGGAACTAAGACCTGGAATTATCCTAGTGATCAATCATCCTAAGAGAGGATTAATTGATCAGTGCACCTTGGCACTATAACACAAGGAATTCCAAGTGAAAGGAATTCTCCTGTTTGATCAGGACAGTGGACGTAGGAGATTCATCTCTGAACCACTTTATATCTTATGTATTTACATACTGTTATTTCCTAAGTGTGTGTTATCCACTCAAAGTTTATCAAGTAAAACGAGTTTTCTAAAGGGCTCACTAATCCGCATCTGAAAGCTAATTAGATAGTAGTTCAACTGAAAGTCTTGAGCTTTCAGTGGAGGTATTATCTCAGTAAGCTTTCTCTAGTAATTCTCAGCAGACTTAGAGTCCACTGACGAGTTACTTTCTGAAGTCACCTGATAAGTTTTAAAGAAGTTTTAATTTGTAACCACAGGTGTATTCCCCCCCCCATACACATGTTTACTCGTTTTGGGACCAACACAAGGCAAGCAGGTGGGTCGAGCTCTGCAAAGCAGCCCGGCCCCATTAGCAGCCCGCCGACGGCGAACACTCCCAAGATGAAGAGGCTTCTTCATGGAGATGGCACTCCCATCTCAGACGCGGAAAGGGCGGCCAAGAAGGCCAAGGTCGACCAAGGGGTTGGAGCTACTGCTGCTCGCCCAGTCGAGCCTGAAGGTGGGCGAGCTCCTTCTACGGAGCAACACCCCGAGCAGCATTTGGTCGCTGCTGCCCCTGAAGGGCGTGCTGATCATCCACACGATGTAACTTATCTCAGCTGGGATAAAGGTCGCCATGATGCGTAAGTTTGTTTCTTGCTCAACTCTTTTTTTAACACCTTCTCTTGTATTTATTACAGTTATAAGCCCGACCAGTATCCCGGGCGATCAAATGTGGTGCACCAATACGCTTGCTCAAAGGTGCCCACCTTCTTCTGTGAGATTACGGACTCCTTTGTTCGATGGGATTTTGAATCTGTTGCTCGATCTTGGAGCAAGGATTTGAATGAGATTGTCAAGACCCAGACTCCTCGTGACAACGATCGACTTTGCATAGTTGAGGCGGGCAACAACTTGGTCACCGTGCAGAAACTGGTCGACCAAGTCGAGGACCTGGAAAGAGATGCTCGGTAGCATGCGGCAACCGTTAGCCGTATTGCCAAGGAAAGGGACGAGGCCAAGGAAGAGCCAGGAAGATGGTGGGCAATCTCCAAGATAAGGTGAAGGCGCACCAAGTGAGCGAGCAGCGCACCCTCGACCTCCATGTCAAAGTCTCATAAGAGCTCAAGGCCAAAATGGCCGAGAACGAGCAACTTCGAGCCGAGCTCGCCCGGATGCAAAAACAAAAAGAGGTCACCGAGAAATTTGCTACTGAGGCCACGGCCAAGATTACTGACCTGGAGAATTAGATCGCCAATTCCATTTGTTAGGATAAAAATTTGTATAGTTTTGATGAGTTAAAACAAACCAGAAGATGTAATAGGACCATCTGGACCTATTAGCCAGATGATGATCTAGATTAGGACTTTGTCTAGGGGGAACTGCCAGACCAGAAGTATTCACCAGAAGAGTCACCAGAAGACTCCATCAGAGGACTTCACCAGAGGACTCCACCAGAAGACTTCACCAGATGAGACCTGGCCAGAGGCAGAGGACCTTCCCCAGACCAGACGAGTCCGGACCAGACGAGTCTGGTGGAACAAAAGATGCTCAGTTTGATCCCCTGTTTCTACTGAGTATTCTGGTTGTTCACCAGATGAGGACCAGAAGACACCGAGGTTGCCTGGTGTCTGGTCTTGCCTTCTCTGTTGAGAATCAGAGTTAAGCAGAGGAAGCTATTGACCGTTGGTGATTCAAATCAAGTCAACAAGATCAGAATTGGAAAGTACTTGAAGATAATCAATCCAAGGATCCCACCAACCCAATCAATCAATTAGGGAATTGATTGATTGAGACTTCCTTAAATAGAGGATCTGATTGGATTAGCCCTCCAACGGCTATTTCCTAATCCCCTCTATAAATACAAGAGTGCAGTTCAAGAAAAAGCCTTAGAGAGACTTCATACGTGCATAAGTCCATCCAAGCTTTTGATATTCACTCTTAGCACTCTTATTGTTCATAATATATATCTACTCTTAAGGAGTTGTTGAAACCTCAACCTGTTCATCTACCAGATAAGGTTGGAGGCTGTTGATATTTAGATTGAAGTTAAATCTAAAGAGTTTGTAAGAATTAACTGGTACTTCCCAATTCCAGTGAGTAAGTAAGTGAGTTGGTTGTTAGTGAGACCCCTTGGATAAAAGGGAGAGTGGACGTAGGATATTCAGATCCGAACCACTATATATCCGGTGTTATTTACTGCTTTCATTTACTTATTTTCTTATTGGTTTTTGCTCTCTTGTAAAAGGAATTTGTTAAGACATTTAACTTAAGCTTCCGCAATTAATCTAACTAGTGGGACCAACAAGTGGTATCAGAGCACAGGTCACGGGTTCGAATCCCAGTGGAAGACAGTTGTTGGCCAAGAGGGCTGGCAGATGCTGGGGGGGATTGTTGGGTGCGGAGTCCAGCATCTCCCAGCCGAGTCGGGTGCGATAAAGGCCCGGTGCGCCAAGTCCGGCGGAGGCTATTCGATACGTGGCGCTGCAGCTAGATAGGGTTAAAGGAAATAAAGTAGCACCTCACTACAAGTCCGTGCTTTTAATCTAGTGGCAAACGCTTGATCCTACAATTGGTATCAGAGCAGTGTGTCCAACGACCACTGCTTTGAAAAACTTTTGGTGGTCACCGGGCAGATCCATTGCTCTTTAGTGCTTTTGCTCTAGTTCTTGTTATTTCCCTAATTTTATCAAAAATATCTGCAAAATCTTCTTACAAGAGCCGTAAGCTTCCAGAATTCTCTTTCGAGGATTACAGCCACTGGAGCTTCATGATGAGCAATCATCTTGGAGCTATTCACCACCGCATGTTAGATGTGGTAGAAAGTGGACCCATTCAATTTTACTGGACTCCTATTGATAGTGGCAGGTCAGAGTCCAGGGAAAAAACTAGTGAAGCTGCCCAGAAAGCTGCAGAAGATAGAGTCCACAGGAAAAGAATCCTAAAAAAGAAAGATGAGCTTGACAACGATGAAAGAAAGCTCTACAACTTGGACCAGGTGGCAAGAACAGAGATCATCAACACACTTACTAAAGAGGTGATTGAAAAGGTCAGAACGTGTGCCACTGCCAAGGAGATGTGGGACAAACTTGCACTTCTCTGTGAGGGAACAGAGAAGATTAAAGACAACAAGCTCCAAGCTGTTCAACATTCGTTTGACACTTTCAAGATGAAACCAGACGAGACCATTGACCAGCTGGATATGCGTCTCACCAACCTCCTGAACAAGGCTAGTGCCTTAGGTAAGACCTACTCTGAAAAAGAAATTAATAGTAAAATCTTGCATTCACTAACCAGCAGGTGGAGAATTAAAGTCACTGTGATCAAGGACAACAAGGATCTCAACACTCTGGATCATTATCTTCTGTTGTCTGATCTCAAAGCTTATGAGTATGATCTTCAAGAGGAGGATACTAGTTCCAGTTCTTCTTCTTCTGATTTCGGATCAGATGATGATGTGTGTCTTATGGCAGACATCACTGAGGTAAATGAAACTAACCTATGCTTATCTAATTCCAAATATACTGAATCCTCTAATTCATCTGGTAACTCCAGAGAGTCTGATATGCAACAAATGCTATCAGATCTCCAAAATTGTGTCCAACTTTGTCAAAAACTTGAGAAAGAAAATGGTAGGCTCAGAGCTGAAGTTTAATCTCTCTCTCATGAGCATAAATCCACCAGAGAACTCATGAAAGATCATTCCAAAGAAGTCTCTGAACTTCAGGATAAGATCACAGAAAGAGATACTCTGGTAGATCAACTCATGAAAGAAAAGAATTCTCAAGAAGATGAGATCAATGAACTCAGAGCCAAATACCAGACTCTTATCAAGGGAAAACAAGTTGCTCACAACATAGAGGAGATACCCATGCCCAGAGAAGCTCCTAAGATACCATCTGTTGTATCTATCATATCAGAGTCTTCTCAGCGCATTAATGATAAGAGTGGTTTAGGATATCCTGGAATTACCACTAAAACTCATAAATACCTTAATAATAAAGACAAGTCTGTAAGAGCTGGTAAATTGGTAGAAATCTGGGATGATAAAGACTTAACTGGTAATGGTTACAAGGTGGTTCACAATCCTGATTGGAAAAGGAATCACTCTGTTAATCACATAACATATGGTCCAGAAGAGTTGACTGTCCTGGAAGAGAAGATCCTAGAGAATAAGAGTCAACAAGGGGAACCATTGAAGATTGATGGTCCTGTGAACAATGAGTCCCAAGGAGTAGAACTTACTCAAATTGGAGGACCCCAGAGAAATCCTCAAAGGGAACCTAACCAGATTAGGGGACCTCAAAGGAAACACTCAAGAAGAGGGAATACCAATCAGAGTAAGAACTACCAGAGAAGGAACAATGTTCAACAGCACCGGGTACCCCAGAGACTATTTTCTCAGAGGAATCAATTCCAGAATAGGTATACTCAAAGGCACTATAACCACCAGAACAAGTCTACTTTTCAGAACCAGAGGTGGTCTTCCAGACCCATCTATAGAAAACCAACTGATCTGGGAAGTTATGACACCATAGATGGTTCTTCTAGGATGTACCCTTACAACCAGACCTTTAAGACCATGTCTTTGAGGCAGGCCATTCCAAAGGCCAGATTTGAGAAAAGATACACCAGACCTGTTTATAGGAAATGTGTCCTTATCAGACCAGTAGCTCAATATGTCATTGTCAGAGGACATGTGCTGGTAGATAGATTTGGAAGGAAGATAAGATCTCCTCATCCAACAAGGGATGATCTTTATCTATGGATTCCTACAAAACCTGCAACTAACCAATCAGGACCCAGCACTAGTAGGGGGCCTAATTGATTTCTCTGCAGGTAGATAAGAGCCCATTGCAGAAAGGACTTTCAAGCAACCATGTCTGGTACATTGATAGTGGATGTTCCAAGCACATGACTTTCTAGGAGGATAATCTCCAAGATTTCAAGCCGTTAAATGGGCCAAGAGTGATGTTTGGTGACAATAACTATGGAGTCACCAGAGGAGTTGGAAAATTGACCTTCAGTGGAGTATCTGTAGATGAAGTCTACTATGTAGAAGGACTCAAGCATAATCTGCTTTCAGTATCCCAATTCTGTGACAGGGGATACTCAGTGAAGTTTTCTAGTGATTCTTGCACTGTTTTCTCTTCTGATTATAATGATATCTTGCTAATAGGCTTGAGGAAGGGTAATATTTATCTTGCAGATTTTAGCAGTTGCCCAAGAAATGCTTGCCTGGTTGCAAAGGGATCTGCAGAGAACAGCTGGATTTGGCACAAGAGACTGTGTCATCTTAACTTCAAGACACTGAATAAGATTGCCAGAAAAGGTCTCATTCGAGGTCTTCCTAATGAAGTGTTTAAGAAGGATCAGGTTTGTGGTTCATGCCAGAAGGGTAAACAACCCAAGACTTCCTTTAAGGATGTCCAGAGCACAACCACAACCAGAGTACTTCAACTACTTCACATGGACCTGTTTGGACCTGTTTCTCCTCTTAGTTTCAGTGGAAGAAAGTACATCTTGGTGATAGTAGATGACTTTTCAAGATACACTTGGGTAGTGTTCTTGTTTAAGAAAAATGAAACTATCACTAAGCTGCCAGAATTCTTCAAGCAGATTCAGATTGAGCAGAACCAGAGCATAGTCAGAATCAGAAGTGATAAAGGGACAAAGTTTTTGAATTCACACATTGCAGATTACTGCAAGGACCATGGGATTTTTCATGAGACATCTGCTGCCAGTACACCTCAACAAAATGGAGTGGCCGAAATGAGGAATAGAACTCTCAAGGAAGCTGCAAGAACACTTCTGGCAGAGTACAACACTCCTCAAAGGTTTTGGGCAGAGGCCATTAATACAGCTTGTTACACTCAGAACAGATGCCTAATTGCCCAGAGACATAATAAGACTCCATATGAGGTATGGAAAGGTAAAACCCCATCTGTTTCTTATTTTCATGTTTTTTGATGTAAGTGTTTCATCCATGACAATGGGAAATCTAAATTAAGAACCTTTGATGCTAAAGTGGCTGATGGAATATTTTTAGGATATTCCAGCACCAGTAAAGCTTTTAGAGTTTTTAATAAGAATTCACTTTGTGTGGAGGAAACACCTCATGTTGTTTTTTATGAATCTGCTTTTGAGTGCAAGGTGGACTCTAAGTCCTTTGATGAGACCCAGAATCAGACTATTCCCAGAGTTATCAAAGTCAATCCACCTATTCTTGATTCAAATTCAGATTCAGATGATGACCCATCTCCTGGTTCTCTGAAGCAGAAGCCTTCACAAGGAGCAGAACCAGAAGAGGTTGGAACTCCTGTAGGGGGAAGCTCTTCTGCAGGTGGTGATAATCACTAAGATACTGCAGAAGATGATCAACCAGGCAAGACCACGGGAAGGAGGACCCTGGTTGATCACCCCAATGACCTGATCCTTGGAGATCCAACTAAGGGTGTCCAGACTAGGAGAACTCTTAACTTAGCTGCCTTATTCAGTTGCTATGTGTCCTTGATTGAGCCCAAGAACATCAAGGAGGCACTGAAAGATTCAAATTGGATTGTTGCTATGCAGGAGGAGTTGAATCAATTCACCAGACAGGATGTTTGGGAGCTGGTAGACAGACCAAGACATCAAAAGGTGATAGGCACTAAGTGGGTTTTCAAGAATAAGAAAGATGAGAATGATGTCATTACTAGGAACAAGGCAAGGCTAGTGGCCCAGGGCTATTCTCAGTCTGAAGGAATAGACTATGATGAGACATTTGCTCCTGTTGCCAGACTAGAAGCCATCAGATTGTTCCTAGCATATGCTGCTCACATGAAGTTCAACGTATACCAGATGGATGTGAAATCTGCCTTTCTTAATGGGATTCTCATTGAGGAAGTGTATGTGGAACTACCTCCTGGTTTTGAACAAGGTGACAAGGTGTTTAAGCTTAAGAAAGCTCTTTATGGGCTGAAGCAGGCACCCAGAGCATGGTATGACACTCTATCTCAGTTTCTTCTGGACAATGGTTTTTCTAAGGGTAAGATTGATAGAACCTTGTTTAGGAAAGAAGAAGGAAAGGACATTCTTCTGGTCCAAATATATGTTGATGACATTATATTTGGATCTCCTAACAAGAATCTGTGTGAGAAGTTTGGTGATCTCATGCAGAGTCAGTTTGAGATGTCCATGATGGGTGAAATGAATTACTTTTTAGGTTTGCAGGTAAAACAATCAGAGAAGGGAATCTTTATAAATCAGGCAAAGTACATCAGAAACATGTTAGAGAAATTTGGAGTAGGATCTAGCAAAGCAGCCAAGATTCCTATGATGACAAACTTCAACATGGACCCAGATGAGTCTGGAGAAAGTGTGGACCAGACTCAGTACAGAGCACTTATTGGTTCTTTTCTGTACCTGACTACAAGCAGACCAGATATTACTTTTGTTGTAGGAGTGTGCGCCAGATTTCAAGCAAATCCCAAGAAAATTCATTTGGAAGCAGCTAGGAAGATATTGAAATATCTTAAGGGAACAGTGAATTTAGGATTATGGTATCCTGCAGATGACAACTTAGAATTGAGTGGTTATTCAGATTCAGACTATGGTGGATGCAGAATAGATAGAAAGTCTACTAGTGGAACATGCCAATTTTTAGGAAATAAATTGGTATCCAGGTTTTCTAAGAAGCAGACTTCAGTTGCTACATCAACAACAGAAGCAGAGTACATGGCTGCAGGGAGCTGTTGTTCACAACTACTCCGGATTAGTCAACAACTTAGGGACTACCAGATTAGAGCTAAGGATATTCCTATTTTCTGTGATAGTAATAGTGCAATTGCAATCACCCAGAATCCAGTTCTTCATACCAGGTGTAAACATGTTGATATAAGGCATCATTTTATCAGAGATCATGTTGAGAGGGGAGATATAAGGATGGAAAAGATTGCAACAGAGAAGCAGAGAGCAGATATCTTAACTAAGCCTTTGGCTGAGACCAGATTCAGAGAGTTAGCTTTTGAGTTAGGATTGTTGGATCCAGAGATAGATTTGTTTTAGGAGGAACAACAGAGAAGTATCCTTTGTTTCATTACTTTACTTCATATATTTATTCTCAAACTAACATACCTGCAGATTAGATATATCAGAGAAGGTATATCTCCAGATGAGGTATACACCAGGTGACACTTGTCCCAGATGAGGTGCTGAGTCAGATTCCAGAAATGTCCAAAGTCTTCTCTGACCAGGACCAAATGAGTTCCATCAGAGGAGATGTAGCACCAGACTTGCTGTGGTATCATCTGGTTACAATATTAGGTGACAGGTATGTTTTTACTTCTCTGGCCTCTGATCATTGGGATACACTTTTCAAATTAGCAAATACACTCAAAACGTTTCAACTTCGGGGTGTATTTAAGACTAGGGTATAGGGCCTAGGCAATCATTTCGCTTTTTCACTTGACTGCCACAAAACCCCTTTATGCCCAGTCCCAATGACCACGCCTACGCACCAGATTAAATCTGTATCTCGCCTTTCATCGTGGCCATCAGATTTAATCGATGTGCAATATGTCAATCAATGCATAAATTGATTTTGTTCCCTAAATTAAATTTGTTATTACACACGTTCACACTTCATTTATTAATCAAGCCACGCGTATTGCCCTATTTCTTTTCAATTTGTCGTTTCACGTTTCCATATTTTTACAAACCCTAACTTCTCTCTGCAAAGTATTTCTCTCTCTCTCTTTCACAGAAATGGCCCCTCCGTGCAACTTTGACCATGAATTGATGATGAAGAAACTTAAAACAGAGATGGTGGTTGACTTTTACACCACCAAGAATCCTTCTACACTGGCCATTTTGGAGTTGTTAAGAATGTCAGGCGTCGAGAAGTTGATCTCCACAGTTCCCAGAGATCTTCGCACCCTAGATGGTTATGCGGCCAAGTTTCTGGTCCGTATGAAGATTAATGAAGACCACATCTCTTCAAAGATTGACAAGGAAGATTTGGTGTTTTCCAAGCATGACTTTTGTGCGCTGTTTGGAAACATTTCGGCAGAAGGGGTGGATCCTTTAACCTACAAGGAAGACGATATTGTGGGTTTCTTCAAGTTGTTTGCTCGCTCTTCTTGCCAGAATATAACGAAGGGATTTTTGGATAAGCATCTGAGGCAAAAGTACAAGGTACTTTTTGATATTGTGGTGAAGGTGCTGATGTGTGAGAATCACAGCACGGATGCGATTTTTAACGGCAGGATGTGTATGATGAGGGCTCTGTATGACGGCGTTCAGTGCAATTGGGCAGAGTTCTTTTGGGGAGTTTTGAGGAAGAATAAGATGAAAGTGAACAAGGAGGCTTGTCCTTCCAAGCCAGGGGAGATGCAGTTCTACTTTACTGCAAATGTCTCGTTGGGAACGAAACTTACTCTGATCTTGGACTCATTGCTTCCAGAGAAGAGATGGAAGGAATCCTGGTGCAGAGGATTCCATAAGTCCAAGATACTTTTCTCCAAGGATGGCCCTCTCCATGGTCATCCTGATTCTGATGGTGAGCAAGCCATCCCCGCCCCTCCTCTACAGGCAGTACCCTCACCTACAAAGGGGCAGAAACAGCAGCCCAAGCAGAAGACCCAAAAGAAAGCTGCTGCACCAACTGGCTCCTCTACGGTTGTCTTCTCTGGTTCCTCAGAGGAGGACCAGATTCCCCTTCTGAATATTCTGAAGAAGAAGGGTGAAGTAGCTGAGGCTACCAAGAAGGCTGGAGCAGCCAAAAGGAAGAGGCCAGAGGAGGCCAAGAAAGGCTCTGCTAAGAAGTCAAGGACTAGCAGGAAGGCCAAGAAAACCCTTCTGGTGGATGAGCCGTCAGAGGAAGAAGAGGAAGAAGAGGTTGAGCCTCTTAAGAAGAAATCCAAGGCCAAGAGAGCCATATTTCAAGAGTCAGACTCTGGCTCTGATCTTGGAGAGGCCTTGGAGAAGGCCATTGATGAAGCTTCTCTGATGATGGAGGATGTCTCTGCTCCAGAGCATGTTGTACCTGCTGATGTTGACTCAGCAGAGGTAAACCATTCCATTCCTTCTTCTACCCCTATTAATCTTGTTTCTCCTTCTACCTCTCCCCCAGATAACCTTCCCCAAACTCCATATGCTTCTGGTAACCCTATTATTCCACCAGAGCAGACTTTTCCAGATACCCCCATATATACTCCCTCAACCGTTCCTACCCAAACACCCTCTCCCCCAAATTCCCAAACACATCTTCCCACAAACCCCTCCCCCCCAGCTTCTGTACCAGAGGTGCCATCAACCTCTTCTGGTGCAGAAATTTCCCTTCCAAACACTTCCCCTTCACAAACTCCCATCCCACCTTCTGTACCAGAGATCCCATCTTCTTCTGGTGCAGAGCAACCCATCCCCTCCACTTCTACCTCACAAAATCCTACCCCTCCCCAACCTCATACAGACCAGGACCCAACCATTTCTATGGCTCTGGGATTCGTTGGCCCTCCCCCTTCTCCCACCTGTTTAACAAGCGATGATAGTGAAGATGAGGAAGCTTCACTTGAGCCTGCTAACTTAGCATCTTCCTCCTCTGCCTCTGGGCCCAAACCCTTCACTTTCTCATCTGCAGAAATGGGTCCCATTAGGCAGAGTATGTGTGTAAGTGCTCAGCTCTGGCTAAGAGAGCATTTCCCAGTTCTTCTGGAGCACTTACCCCTCTTGGCAGAGCTTATTGGTGCCAAAGTCTGGAGCAAAGCCAGACTTGAAGATGTGGAGGACCTGATGCTTTTTCTTGAGGAAATGGGTCCCTACAACTTCACTGCTTGGGAGATTGAGATAAAGCAGAGAATGAACATTCAGAACCCGGCAGAGCTGGAGACCCCTGGTGCAGCTAAAGTCTTGATTCGCACCCTGCTCATTCAGAGAGGGGTAATGCTCACTCCAGAGGGCCCTACTTACAAGTTTGGGCCTTACTTTGTCTTCCCTCCAGAGCTGTACTCAGATGAGGAAGATTTTGACTTGACTCCTGCCGTGCTCCAGAAGCTGAAGACTTTCTTCAACGAGCAGATCATGCAGATTGGGTGCTTCTCCAAAGTTATTCAACACATGGCCCCTGCTATGATAGAGCATCAGATCAGGCAGGAGAGGAGGATATTCCTGAAGCAGATCAAGTCTACTCTGACTGAGGTTAAAGCTTCTTTCAAGGCCAATGGCCTCTTTGTCAAGCTGGATGTGATGCACAGCCAGAAGCAGCTCCAGGAGCACGTGATGGAGCAGATGAGGCCAGTTTCTGTGCTGAAAGTTGAGATGGCCAGCCAGATGATTCAGACTGCCAAGCTGAAGGACTCCCTCCAGGAGATGTTGGAGAAGCAGGAAAGACTTGTAGCAGAATCTAAAGCCTACCTGGAGGAGGCAAAGCAGCTGCGTGATCTTCACTCTTCCTCCAACACTGCCTTGCCTGATCTCATTAGGCAGGTAGTGGAGCCCCTTCTTGATGCAGTTAAAAAGGGGGAAGAGCAGGCCAGAACTGATCTGGCGAAGACCATCAATGAAACACTTTTTAGCCATGGAGCGCGCCTGGATCTACTAGAGAACACATTGGCTCAAGCAGAGTTGCAGAAGAAGAAGAAAGAAGGGCTCAAATCTCTTACTATGGCTAAGCAGCTTGTTGCAGAAGAAGAGTCAGAAGCAGAACAGGACCATATCTCTATCTCTGGACCTGCTAAGAAGAAGATCAGAAAAGTTAAAAAAAGCTTCTTAGAGGAAGTAGTAGAAGAGGCAGAGAAGAGATTTAGAGAAGAAACGCCTGAAGAAAGGCAAGCAAGGATCAGGAAGAACATAGATGAAGAGCAGAGGCTCCGATATGTTAGAAGACAAAATAAGAAGAGCAGAGAAGCTGGTATCACTCCTGGTGCCAGTGGATCCAGCCAGAAGAGGAAAGGGCCTGTTGAAGTCATGAACATCCTCCCTCTCAGGACAGAAGGGTCCTTTGACTCAACTGTTCCTGTGCCTTTGATAGAAAAATGGAGGGAAGCCAAGACTCTCTGGTTCATTCAACATTACATCCAGAGACCTCCACCAGAGGATGATGCTCTCATCAACAGAACCTTTCACTCCTGGATGAAAGCTTATGATGCAGATTTGTACTAGCAGCTGATGGATTCAACTATTGAGTTCAACCTGGAAGTCACTGCTCCTGAATTCCATTTTCTCAACACTCCAATGGCAGGAGACCAGATTGATTGGGCAGAATTGAAGAAACTGTACAAGAAAAAGGTGTTGGTGAATTTCACCCCAGCATCTTCTGCAGAGTTGAAGGCCATTCAAGACAGGTTTCTTGACTGGTTTCTGGTGCCTAAAGTTAACAGAAGATATGCCTAGATTAGGACCAGACTTGCCTTGTAATCTGTAATCATTCTATCTTTATCATTAATGAAATTTATATCTTCTCTGTTCAAAAGACAACCTCTTGTTGTCTTAAATTGTTTGCCTGATAAGATCTATTCTAGGGTCTTATCCCTTTATTGTTTTCTTGCTTATGTCTTTTGTTTTGATCAGTTCTGGTAGTGTTTTAACTCCATCAAAAAGGGGGAAATTGTTAGGATAAAAATTTGTATAGTTTTGATGAGTTAAAACAAACCAGAAGATGTAATAGGACAATCTGGACCTATTAGCCAGATGATGATCTAGATTAGGACTTTGTCTAGGGGGAACTGCCAGACCAGAAGTATTCACCAGAAGAGTCACCAGAAGACTCCATCAGAGGACTTCACCAGAGGACTCCACCAGAAGACTTCACCAGATAAGACCTGACCAGAGGCAGAGGACCTTCCCCAGACCAGACGAGTCTGGTGGAACAAAAGATGCTCAGTTTGATCCCCTGTTTCTACTGAGTATTCTGGTTGTTCACCAGATGAGGACCAGAAGACACCGAGGTTGCCTGGTGTCTGGTCTTGCCTTCTCTGTTGAGAATCAGAGTTAAGCAGAGGAAGCTATTGACCGTTGGTGATTCAAATCAAGTCAACAAGATCAGGATTGGAAAGTACTTGAAGACAATCAATCCAAGGATCCCACCAACCCAATCAATCAATTAGGGAATTGATTGATTGAGGCTTCCTTAAATAGAGGATCTGATTGGATTAGCCCTCCAACGGCTATTTCCTAATCCCCTCTATAAATACAAGAGTGCAGTTCAAGAAAAAGCCTTAGAGAGACTCCATACGCGCATAAGTCCATCCAAGCTTTTGATATTCACTCTTAGCACTCTTATTGTTCATAATATATATCTACTCTTAAGGAGTTGTTGAAACCTCAACCTGTTCATCTACCAGATAAGGTTGGAGGCTGTTGATCTTTAGATTGAAGTTAAATCTAAAGAGTTTGTAAGAAGGAACTGGTACTTCCCAATTCCAGTGTGTTGGTTGTTAGTGAGACCCCTTGGATAAAAGGGAGAGTGGACGTAGGATATTCAGATCCGAACCACTATATATCAGGTGTTATTTACTGCTTTCATTTATTTATTTTCTTATTGGTTTTTGCTCTCTTGTAAAAGGAATTTGTTAAGACATTTAACTTAAGCTTCCGCAATTAATCTAACTAGTGGGACCAACACCATTACGCAAAAAGAGTTAATTCCCAAGATGGAGACGAGCTCGATCATTGGGTTTGTGTTGGCCTATGCTGAGTGCATCCGGGCTGTAAATGAGTTCACCAACTTTGTCGAGTCCAACCCTCCTGCTCCAGGGATGACCTTACAAATCGGTGACCTACCCGACTATGGGGTCAAGATCGACTTTATTGACCCCCGGGTCATAATCACAAGTCCTCCCGAGGACGAGGGAGGGGAGGTCACTGAGGATGAACAGACTGCACCGGCCGAGCAAAGTGAGAAGGCTAAAAAAGAGCGAGCAGATGTGGAGGGGCTACTTGCCGAAATTGACTGAGGATGCCCCCGTTGATCCTTCCATATCAGGGGTGCCCTTAGAAGATCCCAAGGGTGATGACCTTCCTCCTCCCGCCGGGCAGGGTTCTTAGGAAGTAGGATTAGATAGGTCCTTTATTTTCCTTTTTGTAGTTATTCGCTCCTTAACGGAGAATGTAATCAATTTGGGCGAACAGTCTTGTTATTAATGAATTCTCTTATGCTCAAATTAGTTCTCCTTACATTAATTGTTCTTGCATTTATATTTATGCTTCACAATTTTAATGTAATTGGGTTTTGTTCCTTTAGAACTTTGCCTTTAAAAATTGGAATAAGGGTCTGGGACTTAGGCTCTGTCCATTTAAAAACGAACAACCTTTAATGGGCTTGATTGTATAACAAATTTGTGCCTTGAGCTCGAATCTCCTTTGAACGAATAACTTGTGATTGAACTTGCTTAAAGAATTACAAAGTACGGATGACGACCTAATTTACAAACTTTTACAAGTTAAGCTAAAGTAGTTCGACTTCTATACACTTTGTCAAACAATCATTAACTTGCCAAAATATATAATTTACAAATCAAGTCCAAGTAGTTAGACTACTATACACTTTGTCAAACTAACTCTAGACTTGATAAAGGATTAAAACTATAAAAGTACAAACAGGTGATTGGTCAAAAGTAGCCCGACCAACTAAACTTGCTCGACTACCAATACTTGGTGAGAAATTTACAAAAATTAGGCAAGTTGTTGGGTCTTACTTGCGCATATGCAGCCTTAGCTCACTCGTGCGATATAGTAGCTCGTACAGTAGAGGAGCATCACTACCACTTCCCATAAGCAAGGTAGCTAGCCTATTGGAAATATTTCTTCAAGTTGACTGCATTCAAGGAGTATTGGGCCGAGTTGCCATCTAGATCTTCAATGTCATATGCACCATTGGGTAACCTGTTCGTTACCCTATACGGGCCATCCCAAGTCGGTCCAAATACGCTTGGAGGTGGGGCGAGCTTTTTCCTTAGAACAAGGTCGCCAGCTTCAAATTCTCTTACTTTGACATGAGAATTGTAATAACGGTCTGCCCTCTGCTTATATGTTGCATTTCTTAATTCGGTAGTAATTCTTTTTTCTTCGAGCAAATCTAGCTCGACTGATAGAGCAAAGTTGTTCTCTTCTTCTTCAAAGTTAGTCATTCTTAGGGTTTTGATCTTTACCCCAACTGGGATAACTGCTTCCTTTCTGAATGCTAATGCGAAGGGTGTTTCTCCGGTGCTAGACCTTGGAGAAACCCTGTATGCCCATAACACATCCGGTAGTTCTAAAGACCACTTCTCTTTACTTTTTGTTAGCCGTATTTTGAGAATGTGCTTGATTATCTTATTAACGGCTTCTACCTGGCCATTTGACTGTGGATGATAGGGGGTTGAGTAATGTTTTCTGATTCCCCACTTAGTGCAGAAGTCCTGAAGCTTCTTCCCATCAAACTGAGGACCATTGTCTATCACGAGTGTTTGAGGAATCCCGAATCGGCAGACAATGTTCTTCCAAATGAAATCAATTATTTTCTCATGGGTGACCTTCACTAGGGCTTCTGCCTCTGCTCATTTAGTGTAATAGTCCACAGCTACGACGGCAAATCGTACATTCCCTTTTCCTGGTGGGAAAGGTCCAATGATATCCATTCCCCATCGTGCAAATGGCCAAGGACTGAAAATTGAAACGAGCTCTTGAGCAGGTGCATGAATGCTCGTGGCAAAGATTTGACATCGTGGCAAGTTCTGGCCACTTGGATTGCATCTTTTCGTAAGGTCGGCCAATAATAGCCTTGCCTTATTATTTTGTAGGCCAGAGTTTGCCCCCCAGCATGATTTCCACAGACTCCTGAATGTATATCTTTTAAAGTATTTCTCCCTTGCCCCCTAGACAAACACTTGAGTAGCGGGACTGAAAAGCCTATTTTGTAAAGCTGCTCGTCCATCAAAGGTGTACCTGACTGCTTGTTTCGTTATTCTCGCGGCTTTAAAAGGGTTGTTTGGCAATTCCCCATCTCTCAAGTATTTAGCTATAGGAGTTTTCCAATCATCATCTTCTAGTTGTTCGGCCACCTGGTTGACCTCGTAGTCAATCGTTGAAGGGTGCACTTTCCTAGTGATGATGATGTCCGTCAAATCTGCTGGCCCGTCACTTGTTGCTAGTCTAGCCAGGGCATCAACTTGCATGTTTCTCATTCATGGTACTTGTTGGATATATACTTGATCTAGCATTGATATTAGGTGAGCAACAATTTGTTGGTATTCAATCATGTGTTCGTCTCTGGCCTCGTATTCACCTCGTACTTGACTTACTATAAGTTGAGAATCTCCGAGAATTTGGAGTCGTCTGACTCTGACAGCAAATGATAAGTGGAGTCCTGCAATGAGGGCTTCGTATTCGGCCTCATTTTTGGTTGTCATGAATTCAAATCTGACTGCTGAGGTGAATACTTGTCGGTCGGGGCTAATAAGAACTACCCCGGCCCCCAAAGCCATGTTCGTCGACGAACCGTCCACATAAAGATGCCAAGGATGATCTAACCCTCTTGTTGGATTCTGGGGAAAGGTTAACTTGACTATAAAGTCGACTAATGCTTGACCCTTGATCATTGTTCGAGGTGCGTAGGTCACTCCGAACTGGCTAATCTTTATAGACCACTTTAGCAGGCGGCCAGCTGTGTCAGGTCGATGTAGTATTTGCCTGAGTGGGAAAGTTGTTAGTACTTCGACCTGATGATCGAAAAAGTACGGTCTTAATTTTCTAACACTCACGACCAGAGCATATGCCAGCTTTTTTGTGGGTGAGTATTTCACCTCGGCTTCAAGTAGGGCTTGGCTGACATAGTAGATGGGCAGATGGAATTTACCTTCTGCCCGCACTAGAACCGAACTTATTGCCACCTCAGAGGCTGCCAGATATAAGTACAACTTCTCTCCTGGGATTGGTTTTGACAAAATTTTCACATCTCCCAGGTAATCCTTCAGATGTTCAAAGGCTTTTTGGCAACTGCCCGTCCATACAAAGTTGCCTTTCTTGATGGCTTCGAAGAATGGATGGCACTTGTCTCCTGATCGTGATATAAACATGTTCAAAGCAGCCAGACATCCCGTCAATCTTTGTACTTTTTTGACGGAACGAGGGGGTTCCATATCCACGATAACTTTAACTTTTATGGGGTTAGCTTCGATTCCTCGCCTACTGACCAGGTGGCCCAGAAATTTCCCCGAATGTACCCCGAAGCCGCTTTTCTTCGGGTTTAACTTCATATTATATTTTTGGAGAATGTCGAACACTTGGGAGAGATGTTAGAGGTGGTCTACTTTACGGATACTTTTGATGACTATATCGTCAACATACACTTCGACCGTCTCCCCAATGAGTTCATCAAACATTTTGTTTATGAGCCTCTGATAGGTTGCCTCTGCATTAATCAGTCCAAACGGCATTCTCTTCCAACAAAGTAAGTTCTTGTTTGTGTAAAAAGCCGTATTTTCCTAATCATCGGGGTGCATCGGGATCTAGTCGTAACCGGCGAAAGCATCCATAAATGTAAACATTTCATGCCCGACTGTACTGCCCACTAGCTGATCAATGTACAGAAGTGGAAAGTTATTCTTTGGGCATGCTGCATTCAGATCTGTAAAATCTATGCATAGCCTCCAGGTTCCGTTCGGCTTCCGCACCAATACTGGATTTGCAACCTATTTTGGACATAACGCCTGCCTGATTAAGTTGTTGTCTAACAACTTCTTAACCTCTTCATTGAGGGCTTGGTACTTATTCGGCCCGTCTTTTTGTCTTTTTTTATGGATAGGTTGTCGGGCTGGATTAATATTTAGCCTGTGACAGGAGTCCTTTGGGTCGATTCTCACCATGTCTGCATGTGACCATGCAAAGACATCAAGATTGGCTTTAAGGAATTCTGTCATTCGGGTCCTGTAAGGCTCAGGGAGCTCAGACCCAATGTAAAGTTCGAGATCGTCATGGTTAGAGTTAACTTTGAGGGCTTCCAGCTCCCCGACTGGAGTTGCTCGTCGTTTTTGTCCCTTCCACCGCAGATCAATGATTGGCCCTTCTGGATTCAATTCATCTTCGATGTCCATTGGCTCAACGCCTAGGCGGGGATCAAAATCGTCTGCTAAGCCAGGGTCAATGTTGGTCGCCAGGTTTGGGCCCTCCACGCTAATGTTCATAGGTAGCTCATTGCCAGCCATTGATGACTTTGTCGTTGACCAGAGTTGTTTGCCCATAGGCAATTGTTGGTCGCCCATGGGCAAGATCTGCTCGTCGGTTTCCATCTGGTCGTCATGAGGTCCCAAAATGTCATTGAGGACAGAAGGCTCATAGTCAAGATGACTGGTGGAGGCTTCCATCATCGATACCTATTTTTCATTTGAATGTAATTGAAGGAGACACTCTCGAGCTTTTCTTTGATCTCCCTTCAATGTACCAGCTCCACTTGCAGTTGGGAATTTGAAACAATAGTAATAGGTTGAAACTGCAGCCTTAAAACAGTCGGCCAAGGAACCCCTTATAGGTGGATTCTTGATCTACGACCAAGAAATCCACCATTCTAGTTATATTCTTCTCAGGATCCTTAGTCGATACAAGTTGCATAGACAACCTAATTATCCCTAACGGGACTGTTACAACATTTTCGAAGCCTAGAATTCGGTGATTAGAATCTTCAATATAGCTAGCATAGTCTCCTAGCTGATCAAGTTTCTTTTTAAAGATAATGTTGGTGTAGGCTCCGGTATCCACCAGTAGACGGTGCACTTTAGTCCCCATTATTTTGGCACAGATTACGAGGAAATCGTTATGGGGAGTTACGATTCCATCCAAATCTTTTTCTGTGAAGGTCAACTCTATTGTATGTAGAATAGATGGGTTGACCCTCATTTCCTGCACCTGAGCTACTGCACGTAGCTCTGTCTTTCTCTTCGGATTTGATATTGGAGGTCACCCATCGGAACAACCACCAATAGGTCCAGCGGGCTGTTGGGAAAATAGGGGTGCCCGGAATCTTTTCGGGATGAAATTTAAATACAATTATTACTAGCATGAATTAATCCTAATTAATTCAAATAATAATTCCAACAACAATTTTATCATCATGCATTTTGAATTAATTCACATAAAATTTATGGCGGAATAAACAAGAATTTATGTGACTTACATACCTCTTGTAGATTTGGCCTTTGAATAAACGGGACAATCACGATCACGCTTTATCAACCCAAAAGCCTTCTCAAGTATTTCCCTTTCGCCTTACTTGATCACCAGTGGGAGATGCTTTCAAGTAATTTAAATAACTAAGGAAAAAGAAAAATATATATGCTCTTGATTTTTCCAACACATGGAATTATGTACTTGGGGATGAAATAATCACCCCCTATTTATAGAGAAGTGGCCTAAATTTTATGTATTTTATGGGCCTGGAGAAAATCTTTTCTTAGTCTCTAAGAAATCTTGAATATATCTTATATATTCTTTTTTCCATAATAAAATATTCCACAAAAATCTCATTCACCCTTTTATACTTGTATTTTTCGAAAATAATAGGGAAGAATCCAAGATTTGGATCTTCTTGAATATATGAGATAATCTTGTATTCCAAGAATACTTATCTTCCATAATATCTTTCCAAGAAAATCATCAAAATCTTTTCTCTCCTAATATTGCAATTTTTGAAAAAAATATATAGAAAAATCAGCATTATATTTTCTTTTTATTTTAATCACATTATCATTATTGGGCTACTTGAGGGGCCTTTAAGGAGAATTAAGATTGGACCTCCTAATGGACTTCTGAATTTCAATATTGAGCCCCAATATAATTCAATCCATTAATATTAATTATGACCACTAATAAATTAATATTGCACTATCCATCTTAATCCATATTACGATAATATGGGCTCCCGGTTATTATTTCTCGCGTTTAAGATTATCAAGTCCATTAATTAATTAAGCTTCTAAATAGCTCTAAATTAATTAACATCTTTCACCTTGGAGTAAAGACAGCTCAACATTATTATCCGTACTGAAGAAACTAATTCTTCACTTGCAAGATTTGGTACGATAAAACTTCTGAGCCCACCAAGGGGATAAATCACACGAGCCGTACTCGCACGCGTTTCTCCGTATTAAATCTTAGCAACCATCGTATGATTAATATTACTGCCCAAAGCACAAGGTTTGAAGTCACGATGATTCGCACCCAATATGAATCAAAGCAGTAACCATTAAGCACACACGGTCCTATTTAAGTGATGGAGATTAAGAAATCAATAACCACTGAGGTCTAATTCTTCACATTTCAAAACAGAAGAATTTATCCTCGCTGTAGGTCCTCTTCAACACATACTAAATGTGCTAGTGCAATCTCTTGGTCAAGAGAGGCCAATCTGAGATGTACACATCGACCTTTCGCGGCGGATTGTTCAATTCCACCTAGGTCGTGAATTTGTACGTTTAGTTACAAGGAAACCGTTAATGTGATCTTCCGTGATCGGGTATCACCAAATTAACTACAATGTAACATATACTATTTATAATGAACTGGTTGCAATAAATATTCAACATTCAATCATATCTAAAGCAAATGTAATAAAAGAATTATTCTCATAAACAAGTGTTTAATACATGAGTTATACAAAGTAAAAGTATACTTTCACGTATAACTCCAACAATCTCCCACTTATACTTAAAGTCTGCTTTTTAGTATACATCATCATGCATGTCTAGTGTAGTAGCTCTACGTGACATCTCATGTCAACCTACACTAACCCAATAATTCCTCCCACTTATACTTAAAGCAGATTGACAATAGTCTTGACTCCCATTCCATCCACATGTCTCTCGAATGTATTCAGAGGCAGACCCTTTGTGAATGGATTTGCTAGGTTGTCCCCGACGCATATCTTTGCCACCTCGTTATCTCCTCTCTTAACGATTTCTCGTATAAGGTGGTATTTTCTTTCTATGTGTTTGCTGGCCTTGTGGGCTCTCGATTCCCTTGAATTTGCGACTACTCCGGCACAATGATTGTGATAGGAAAATTCGAAAAAACGTCCAAGTCCACTAAGAAGTACTTGAGCCAAACCGCTTCTTTCGCTGCTTCATAAACAGTTACTTATTCGGTATTCATGGTCGAATCGGCGATGCATTTCAGCTAATCGCTTCTCCATGTCATGGCTCCTTCTCCCATGAAAAACACACTACCTGAGGTAGTTATACTGGAGTCTATGTCTGATTGGAAATTTGAATCCGTGTATCCCATGGGAATTAGATTGTCTGACTGTTAAATCAGCATACCATCACAAGTTCTTTTCAGAAACTACAGAACGCATTTAATTGCAATCTAATGTGCTTTCCTGGAGTTACTTTGATATCTTGCCATCATGCCCACGGCAAAGCAGATATCCGGTCTCGTACACAATATTGCATACATAAGACTTCCTACGTCCAAAACGTACGGAACGTCTTTCATGTCATCTATCTCCACTTGCGTCTTAGGGCATATTTCTTTGGATAGATGGATTCCATGTCAAAAAAGTACAAAACCTTTCTTGGAATCTTGCATGTTGTATCGCTTCAAAACAGTGTCTTTGTATGAAGCTTGCGATAAGCCCAACATCCTTTTCTTGCGATCGCGAGTGAACTTGATCCCAAGGATGTGACCAGCTTTCCCTAAGTTCTTCATATCAAGCTGATTTGACAGCCATACCCTTACGTCTGACAATACCTTTACATTGTTTCCAATGAGCAGAATATCGTCTACGTATAATACTAAGAATACCACCGCAGTTCCGTCACACTTCTTATACACACAACTTTCGAACTCGTTTTGATCAAACCCATAAGACTTAATCACTTGACCAAAATACTGGTTCCAAGTACGCGATGCTTGCTTAAGTCCATAAATGGATCTCTTAAGCTTGCATACGAGGTGCTCTTGGCCTTTTTCAATGAAACCTTTGGGCTGTTGCATATGGATATCTAACCCGTCAAGACTTCTGTTAAGGAAATCTGTCTTAACATCCATTTGCCAGATCTCATAATCTCGTTGCGCAACAATCGACAAGAGAATACGGATGGACTTAAGCATAGCTACAGGTGAAAAGGTCTCCTCATAATCGATCCTTTCTTTTTTAGTATACCCTTTGCCCACTAGCCTTGCTTTGAAGGTTTCAACCCTTCCGTCCGGTCTTCTTTTCCTCTTGTACACCCACTTGCATCCAATGGGTTCTACCCCATTGGGTGGTTCGACCAACTCCCACACTTGATTATGATACATCGAACCCATCTCGGCTTCCATTGTCGTTTTCCATAACTCCGTATCTTTATCTTGGATTGCCTCGTCGTATGTCCATGGGTCTGATTCATCACCGGGAATCAAATCTGAAGATTCTCCTATTTTCATGAATCTCTCGAGTTACCTAGCAATCCTCCCACTGCGATGGGGTTCCGGTTGTGAAGGTGTGACGTGTGGTATATCATCTTGTATACTTGGTATAGAAGTTCGTCTAAGGTAATATCACTTCCGGGCTTTCTTTTGTTCATATAGTCTTCCTCCAAGAATTTAAATTGTGTGCAAAACACGGTCTTTTAATCCTTGGGACTATAGAACATACACCCTTTCGTTCCCGCAGGGTATCCTATAAACAGCCTTAATTCCGAATGTGGATCCAATTTACCGGCTTCCTTGTCTAGCACGTATGTCGGAAAACCCCAAATCCGCGAGTGTCTTAGACTGGGCTTGCACCCGGTCCATAATTCCATTGGGGTTTTAGGAACCGATTTGGATGTCACCAAGTTTAGAATGTAAGCCGCCGTTTCCAAGGCGTTATCCCAAAACGATTTGGGTAAATCCGAATAACTCATCATGGATCTGACTATTTCTAAAAGAGTCTGGTTCCTTCGTTCCGCCACACCGTTCTATTGAGGGGTTCCCAGTGCGGTCAACACGGATACAATCCCTTCGTCCGACAGGTAGTTCAAGAATTCATCGCTAAGGTATTCTCCTCCACGATCAAATCGTAGAAACTTGATACTTCTTTCCCTATGCATCATAAGGTAGATGTATCCATATCTCGAGTAATCATCAAAATGACAAATTACTCATACCCCTTCTTGCTATGATCGTCATTGAACCACACATATCGGTATGAACGAGTTCTAACACTTTGGTGGCTCTACTCCCCTTGGCTCCAAATGCTCTCTAGGTCATTTTACCCTCTAAACAGGATTCACAAGCTGGAAATGACTCAACTTGAAGTGACTCCAAGGATTCATTTTTCACCAACCTTTGTATCCGCATTAGATTAATATGACCTAATCTAAGATGCCATAGAAGTGTTTCGTTCATGTCCGAAGAATGCTTCCTTTTATTACTCGAAATAATCAATGTGTTATTAGATTCAATTATGAGTGGTATGCCCAATTAATGGTATAAAGATCATTCAACAATATTCTGGAACAGATAAACTCATCGTTTCAAGAAATAATAACATCCTTATTAAAAGAAACTGAGTATCTATTCAAAACAGTTTAGAAACTAAAGGTTGAGTTCTTTCTAAACTAGGAACATGAAGAAGGTCTCTCAAGACCATAACTCTATCTTCAAAAGATAGGCGCACTTCTCCCACTGCTTCAGCTGCCACTCTCGTAGAATTGCCCGATGTGATGGGGATCTCACTTTTGTTAAGTCGTCGGTTAGCTTGTACCCATGAAACAAATGTGATCAGCAGCTCTCGTATCCACTATCCATGAATAGACAACATACGCCACTTCATAAGTTTCGACGACTAGGGTGTGTAAATTACCTAACTTTCCCAGCCTCTTAGGCTTGGAACAGGCAGACCTCCATTGTCCTCTTTCACCGCAACTAAAATACTTCCCCTTCGACGCTAGCCTTTGCATTTGCCTTTCGCAACAATTGGATTTGCTTGGATCCGGTCTTTGGTTCTCTTCCTCTTTTTCCCTCCCTTGGGACCAAAAGAGGTAGACAGACCATTAGCCACCATAGCACTAGACTGGTGCTCCATTATCACCTCCACCGAAACTAAAGCTTGCAAGAGCTCGGGCGAACGACTTGTCCGTTCATTCATATGATAGTTCAGTTGAAACTGCTCAAAGCTTTTCGGAAGAGAATGGAGTATGTAATCGACCTGAGAAGGGATATCAAAATACGCACCAAGTACTTCCAACTTGTTAAGGTATGCCATAATCTCGAGAACGTGCTCCCTCACGGGCGTTCCCTCCACCAATTCCAACTTGACCGAGTCATGTTTGGTGAACTGATTAGTCATGGGTTTGATGTGAAGACATCTCTTCAAGGTTTTCCATGATTTCAACAGCGGATACAATGTCCTCATGAATATGCCTCAAATCCTCAGACAGAGATGTCAAAATGATGCACTTCATGTGTTCATTGTCACGCTTCCAATCATAAACTGTCCTTCCCCATTGCTTGACTTATCATTAGGCTTGTCGGGTATATTAACGTGAATAACCCAATTGTGTTTTCGTGCAGTAAGGACAAAATTTAAATTACATTTCCAATCGATATAATTCTCTCCAAAAAGTTTATTAACTTAAAGCATATTAAATAGTGGATTAAAAGGTTGCGACATGATGAAATGAGAATAAAACATACATTCATATTAATATCTAAAAAAAATATGAAATTATCACATAATTCGATCACATCAATTATATTGAAACCTTAAAATAATATAATCATGTATCAGCCAACATCTAGAAATAATTTAAATGCGCCATGAGGGGTGGTCTATACATTTAAACATATTTCAAGCGGATCACAAACTTAAAAGTTACAAATCCTTAATTCAAAATTAATAGTTGGCTCCCACTTTGACCACATAAAAATTGACAGGGACTCCGAGGGGAGTAAGTTAATAACAATTTCTTATGCCTAAGTAATAACCATAATTAAATACAGGATTATTATTTCGCTTTGAGCAAGCCACTCGTGGTGAGGGTCAATACCGCCACTAGTAATAATCCACAATCATCCTTTCGGAATTTATTCATGTGAAATCCGTCATTTTGGCCGATCTGAGGGGGAAATGTATTCCAAAAGAACTTCACAAATAAATAAATTATGGAGGCCAAATTAATCCAATTTTAATATCCGGAATAAAATTGCAATTAAATAAACATACTTAGTAATTTTCGAAAGTAAGGTTTTTCTTGGACAATAAAATTCATGCAAACACATATTAACAAATAATAATAAGTGCACGAAATAAAACATCCATCAAAATAAAATTAAGCACATTGGAGCACTCAAATTCAATTATCACGGTTTAATTTCTTCACGTCTTGATGCGAAATATCGTCCTTGTTGCTTTCCATCGTTCGTCTCGACACGCTCCCACTCAAACAACAACACTTCATCAAAAACAACATTGTTTGGGGTTCGGGACGATGTTTAAAATCACACTAAAAATGAGAACTGAAATTAAAAATTTCACGGCCCGAGATACGGCACGCATCGGCCCGTCGTGCGCGGGTCGTGCACCTCGCGCACCCTGTGCACTGGGTTTCGTGTTTGTTCTTGTTCTTCCCCCCATGCATGCGCCACACATGCATGCGTCGTCCGGGTACGCCGTCTTTAATTCTTCGTTCTTCGTCTCGATCCGGTTACAATTTATTTACAAAAAATAAATACTAGATCTAGACTAGTCTATTACAATGATCAAATCAAAATAAAAACAACTAATCTACTCGTGGATTTTCTCACGAGAAAAATGAATTCGAACGAATTGAATTAAAAACATTAATTCACACGCATGAAAAAAATAACATTAAAACCATGACAATTGGATGCCTGCAAAAAAGATCTAGCAATTCTACTATCCAATTTCAATTTAATGTCTAACAATTTAAATTCCAATTTAAAGATCATAGCCCGAAACCGTGGCTCTGATACCAGTTGTTGGGAAAATAGGGGTGTCCGGAATCTTTTCGGGATGAAATTTAAATACAATTATTACTAGCATGAATTAATCCTAATTAATTCAAATAATAATTCCAACAACAATTTTATCATCATGCATGTTGAATTAATTCACATAAACTCTATGGCGGAATAAACAAGAATTTATGTGACTTACGTACCTCTTGTAGAATTGACCTTTGAATAAACGGGACAATCATGATCACGCTTTATCAACCCAAAAGCCTTCTCAAGTATTTCCCTTTCGCCTTACTTGATCACCGGTGGGAGATGCTTTCAAGTAATTTAAATAACTAAGGAAAAAGAAAAATATATATGCTCTTGATTTTTCCAACACATGAAATTATGTACTTGGGGATGAAATAATCACCCCCTATTTATAGAGAAGTGGCCGAAATTTTATTTATTTTATGGGCCTGGAGAAAATATTTTCTTAGTCTCTAAGAAATTTTGAATATATCTCATATATTCTTTTCTCCATAATAAAATATTCCACAAAAATCTCACTCACCCTTTCATACTTGTATTTTTCGAAAATAATAGGGAAGAATCCAAGATTTGGATCTTCTTGAATATAAGAGATAATCTTGTATTCCAAGAATACTTATCTTCCATAATATCTTTCCAAGAAAATCACCAAAATCTTCTCTCCTAATATTGCAATTTTCGAAAAAAAACATAGAAAAATCAGCATTATATTTTCTTTTTAGTTTAATCACCTTATCATTATTGGGCTACTTAATGGGCTACTTGAGGGGCCTTTGAGGAGAATTAAGATTGGACCTCCTAATGGACTTCTGAATTTCAATATTGAGCCCCAATATAATTCAATCCATTAATATTAATTATTACCACTAATAAATTAATATTGCACTATCCATCTTAATCCATATTACGATAATATGGGCTTCCGGTTATTATTTCCCGCATTTAAGATTATCAAGTCCATTAATTAATTAAGCTTCTGAATAGCTCTAAATTAATTAACATCTTTCATCTTGGAGTAAAGATAGCTCAACATTATTATCCGTACCGAAGAAACTAATTCTTCACTTGCAAGATTTGGTACGATAAAATTTCTGAGCCCACCAAGGGGAAAAATCACACGAGCCGTACTCGCATGCGTTTCTCCTTATTAAATCTTAGCAACCATTGTGTGATTAATATTACTGCCCAAAGCACAAGGTTTGAAGTCACGATGATTCACGCCCAACATGAATCAAAGCAGTAACCATTAAGCACACACGGTCCTATTTAAGTGACGGAGATTAAAAAATCAATAACCACTGAGGTCTAATTCTTCACATTTCAGAACAGGAGAATTTATCCTCGCCGTAGGTCCTCTTCAACACATATTAAATGTGCTAGTGCAATCTCTTGGTCAAGATAGGCCAATCTGAGATGTACACATCGACCTTTCACGGTGGATTGTTTAATTCCATCTAGGTCGTGAATTTGTACGTTTAGTTACAAGGAAACCGTTAATGTGATCTTCCGTGATCAGGTATCACCACATTAACTACAATGTAACATGTACTATTTATAATGAACTGGTTGCAATAAATATTCAACATTCAATCATATCTAAAGCAAATGTGATAAAAGAATTATTCTCATAAACAAGTGTTTAATACATAAGTTATACAATGTAAAAGTATACTTTCACGTATAACTCCAACACGGGCTCCATCATTTGAATTTCGGGAACCGATCCTCCTACTGGTACTGGAGCTGGTCGCCCAGCTCGATTCCTTCGGGGGGCTTGTTTCATATCATCCTCCTCAGAATCATCTTCTGTACCTCTCTTACCGGGTTGCCTCTTCACAAATTTGGATAACTTGCCCTCCTCGTAAAAGCGCCATAACTGCTTTAGCAAATCTTGACACTCACTCGTAAAGTGCCCTACACTCTGATGGTAGGCACAATACTTGTTTGGGTTTAACTTGCTGGTGTCCTGACGGATTTTTCTCGGAGGGGTAATTAACTCCTTTTCCCGGACATTATTGTATACTACATCGATCGATATGGTGAGCACCTGATTCAACTTATCCTTCAGTTCGGCCCCTTCATTGAATGCTTTGATATTTTTTGGAGCTCGATACCCACCTCCACCGGATTTCTTTGTATTATCCTTCTGATCGTCTTTATCTCCAACATCCTTCTGCAAGGCTTCGTGCATTGAGACAAAGACTCCCGCCCGATCGCGAAATTCTGCATAAGTTTTCGGGCACTTTAGCTGTACCTCTTTCCAGAGATCAATGCCCTTCTTTAATCCAGCTAGGACAACCACAATCTTGGTGTCTTCGCTGACAGACTCTTTTTCAAACAAAACCTTGTCAAACCTTTCCAAGTACGATCGGTCCGACTCATCATCAGCCTGTTTTAAGTCAGGTAATCGGTATCTCTGTGATAGGTAAGACCTGGCCATGGAGAAATTGGATAAAAACTCTTTGCCCAGTTGGGTAAATGAATGAAGGAAGTCGGCGGCAAGGTCCAAAACTATTTATGAACACGATCCCCCAGGGTCAAAGGAAAGTTTCGACATTGGGTAGCATCATTTGCCCCCATTGAGATCATGTAGTCAGAATACTTCATCAAGTGCACTCGGGGATCTGCTATGCCTTCATATTGTATACTTGCAGGAAATTGGATCTTCTTTTGAATTGGAGCCTTTAAAATTATTGTAGATAATGGAGAGGATGGAAGAGTGGTATTTCCATAACCTTTCTGCAGGTCTAACTGACCCTGCATGCTTTCATATGCCTTTCTCACAGACACCAATTCTTCCAATGATCCTCCTTGACTTGGAGGTTGTTCGATAAACACTGGTGCATGACCATCAGTTCGTCGCAGTCCCTCACTTGGAAGGGCACTCTCATGGGCTGGTTTTCTGGGATTGGGTGCCCCATCTGGACCCAGGCGACCAAAAACTGACCTAGTCAATCTTTCATGGACTAACTGGCGAGCTAGTGCATGGGCTGGGCGAGCTACTTCAGCTCTGGGACGAAGTTCAACTTCTCCTCGGCCAGGGTGACCTAATCTGTTAAGCGCGCTTTGGCGTGTGGTTCATTGACTAACCCCCACTGCTTGACCAGTGGTTGATTCTCCATGGCTAGTTGGCTCGTCGAGCTGTTTCTCCCTGCCCTTTGTTTTACAGGTCTGAGCACTATCTGCCTCGTTTTGATGTTCATCCCTTGCCTTCTCATGCTCACGAGCTCTTGTTGGGCTATGCCTTTCTCGAACATGAGATGGGCCAAGTTGTCCCTGTTGCTTTTATAATGCCTGAAGCATTGCAATTGTACGAGCTAAATTATCAGGATTGCGAGCAAATGCTTCTAGCTCAGGTGGCATCAACTGATTGGTTGTTAGCCTATTTTCTTATTCATGTCAGGCCAGTGGAGGAGCCCCCAGTGTGTGAGGCCCTCCTTGAAAAATGGGAATGTTGTGTTTTCCGAGACTGTGGCATCCTTAGCTAGGGTGTTGATAAAAATCTTCAAGTCTTTAAGTCTTCGAATGAAGAACACCAAGAACACCCTTGTATGAATCTTCAAGGGAAATTTAAGGATCTCTCCTAATCTTCAATTTTTTAACTTGAAGTTTTTGCTTGATCATACTTATCGGAGGTTAGAACCCTCCTTCTAGCGTCAATTTGTTGATGATATTTTCTAATCACATGGATTAGTGGCTGTTTTTATTTGCTAATTAGATCACCAAATAATTACGTGTGATTGATCACTGACGTAATTAGTGAATACGAAAATTAGTATTGAAAAGGAATAAACATATGTATTGATTACATATTTATTTTGTAAGCATGTAAATCGAGGTGTTTTGATATACGTAGTCGAAGTTTGGATGTATTTGTGAATTTGTGCTTATTTTATTAATTGAAATTCAAGGTATTTATACAAGTTTTACAAGTAGGAGGTGTCTAAACCTTTGCACTTCCATGTGTGCATGCTTGACACATGGTAAGTTGACTTATTTGACCTTATCTAAACTAATTTCTATCTTCAAAGTTGGATTTGCTCGTTTTAATGAGTTGTCCGCCTCTTCGGGTCTTGTCCTTGAAGAGTTATTAGTTTGATTCTGGTGGTCATCCTTTTTGTTGACTCTATGACTTTATGCTTTGGTTAGAGCTGTTCGCTTATTGGCTAGAGTTGCTCGTCAGGGCTTCATTTAGATTTGCATGGTCTCCGCCTTGAAACAGCTCACATGGGTAAAGTAGCTCGCTGAGCTGGAATAGTTCGCCTAGCAATCCCAGCCTGGCTTGGCTTATTTAGTTTAATCCTGGGTTTTGATGAGATTACTCCATTTAATCCTCTTCGCCTTAGTTGCAGTTCTGCTCGCCTATCAACATTGCTTAAATGACTTAGGTTCGAGTTATTTTACCTTTATATTCCATTAGTATTATCCCCGCGATTTTTGCGGGTTTCGACAAAAAATGTTAGGTTTATTTTTAATAACATCATATAAATATATTTTTATTAATTTGGTTATCTAATTATTAATTATTTATATTTGGAAAATGTATTAATGTTTTTTGTCATATCGTAATCCGACTTTTTTTACCCATATTTTATAAAATTTGGCCTAAATTGGACAAATTTAAAAATAGTGTCCTAGTTTTGCAAGTTTGTAAAGATATTGTCCTAATTTTGCAAGTTCGTAAAGATATTATCTCAATCTTGAAAGCTTGTAAATATAGTGTCCTAATTGAACAAACACTCATAAAAATAGTGTCCTAAATAATAATTTTTCCGTTATAGCCAATTTAGTTGATGGTAACGAAGAGTATTAATTTTAATTTAAAGAACATTAAATGGTTAAAGTAAAGTGTATCTAAAAATAATTATAAAGTGGTTCATATATGAAATAATTTAATTCCAAAACATACACTCAATACTAATATTTTAATATTAAAACACGTTATACCAAGATGAGGTTAATCGTGTTTCTAACCTATCGTTAATATTACATGAACTACGAATTGAATTGTATATGATAAATCATATCTTATAATTTATAACTAAATTAACTCATATAAGCAAGAAACATTTTTTTCTTGCAAGTTCGTAAATATATTTTCTCAATTTTGCAAGCCCGCAAAGATAGTGTCCTATTTTTACAAACAATAATAAGGCAGTGTCCTAAAATAAATAAAAAATCTCTTATAACCAATATATTTTAAAAAAGCAAGATTTAGAAATTAAAAAAAATAAGGTCAATTAGTCCTGTCTTTAAATAAACTTTTTAATATTTGAATACTATCAAAATAAATGGATGGAACAAAATTAATGGATGGAAAAAAAATAGAGGGCCATAAAAGTAATGGATGGAACAAAATTGCAAAAAAAAAAAAAAAGGACCGAAAACTTGCAAAAAAATTACAAAAAGTTTATATATATATATATATATATGTGTGTGTGTGTGTGTGTGTGTGTGTGTGTGTGTGTGTGTGAGTGAGTGAGTAAAAGATATAGGACCATAAAATTAATGGATGGTACAAAACTGAAAAAATATATATATATATAAAAAATTAAGGATCAATAATGAATGTGGTGTTGGGAAAACATGTGGACCAAAACTATTCTCTTATTTATACATATACTTCTATTGTAACTCGAATACTATTCTTACAGAGTGACATCATATCAAAAAATTATCAGCAAAGTACAGACGACACTCAACTTAAACCACATCACGTGAATAAAAAAATATAAATACACAAATATAAAAATAGAGACAAATATATGCAAAAGATCGGGAGATTTAAATTTTTGGTTCTATGAGAACAACCGGTTTGCAACAATGATGTTTTTTTCGATATTTCTTGTCTCGTAGTTTTTTTCAAATATGGTCCCATAAATAATTACAAGTAAGTCCCAAAAGAATGCATAAGTTGCAATTTTGGTCCAAAAAATTTGTATCTTCAGTACAATTTTTTATTTTTTTGCCATGTCTACAAATTTGCAAGAAAGAAAAGGAATGTGGAGCAAAAATATTACATAATTCTACATATACTTCCATTATAACTCGACTACTATCCGCACAAACTAATGTCATACTAAAAAAATCACTAACAAAGTATAGAAGGCACTCAAGTTAGACAACGTCACACAAATAAAAAATACAAATCTCCAAATATAAAGATAAAGACGGATATACGATTCTTAATGCGGGAATCTTAAATTTTGGTCCCATAAGAATAGGTGGTTCGCAACAATGGTCCTTCTTTAGAAAATTTAGGTCTCATAGTTTTTTTCAAATTTTATCCCATAAATAGTTGTAGTGAAGTCACAAAATAATGCATAAGTTGCAATTATGGTCACAAAAAATTGTAGCCTCAGTTAGTAAAATTAATGGATGGCAACAAATTTGGAAAAAAAAAAATACACACATAGAAAAAAAAGGACCAATAAGGAGTGTGGACCAAAATTATTACATATTTGTACATATAATTCCATTATAATTTGACTACAATTTGCAAATACTGGCCCCATATAAAAAAATCACAGTTAAAGTACAGAGGGCACTCAAGGTAAACAAAATCAAGAAAAAATAAATAAATAAAAAATCTCCAAGTATAAAGATAGAGACGGATATATGAATCTTAACTCGATTATAATTTTTGTTTTGGTCCCATAAGAACAGTCGGTTTGCAACAATGGTCCTTCTTTAGATATTTTAGGTCCCCGTAGATTTTTCAAATTTGATCCCATAAATAGTTATAGTTAAGTACCAGAAGGATGCATAAGTTGCATTATTATACTATGGATATATTAGAAATATTTAAAAAATATAATGAGAGAAGTTATTATATTATAACAAATTTAGGACTAATTTTGGAATATTTAACACAACAATTTTTAAGAATTTTAGTCTTCCGCTTTAAAAACCCAGCGCACGTTTTTAGGAATATCCTATAGGACTAATTTTGGACTTATTTAAAAACTCGGCGCACGTTTTAAGAATATCCTATATTTTAGAAATAATCTAGGACTAATTTTTTATTTTTTAACACAATATTTTTTAAGAATTTTAACACAATACCGAAGAGACATTAGCTAAAAAAAAATAGAAATTCGTAGTCTATATGACTGATATTGGTCCTTTAAGTTTTTTCATTAATAAAAAAGGTTAGAGGACCAAAATGACAACATGTATAGTAATTTTAATGCGAGAGAACTGTTGGGAAAATAGGGGTGCCCGGGAACTATTCGGGATAAAATTTAAATACGAATTTAAATATAATTATTACTAGCATGAATTAATCCTAATTAATTCAAATAATAATTCCAACAACAATTTTATCATCATGCAAGTTGAATTAATTCACATAAAATCTATGGCGGAAAAACTAAGAGATTATGTGACTACGTACCTCTTGTAGATATGGCCTTTAATTATCACAGGACAATAACGAACGCGCTACCAACCCAAAGACCTTCTCAAGTATTTCCCTTTCGCCTTGCTTGATCACCGGTGGGAAGTGCTTTCAAGCAATTTAAAATAACAAGGAAGAAAGAAAAAAAAATAGTGTTGCTGATTTTTTTTTCAACGCTGTGAAAAAGTAAACTGGAGATGAAATAATCATCCCCTATATATAGGTGAGGGGTGAACGAAATTTAGGTGGAAAAAAGGGAAGAGAAAATCTTTTTTTTGGCCTCCAAGAAATCTTGAATATATCTCATATATTCTTTTCTCCATAAAAAAATATTCCACAAAAATCTCACCCTTCTAATATATGCAATTTTCGAATTTTAGGGAGATAGAATACTAGATTTGGATCTTCTTGAATTTATGAGATAATCTTGTATTCCAAGAATACATATCTTCCATAATATCTTTCCAAGAAAATCAACAAAATCTTTTCTCTCTCTTAAACCTAATTTTCGAATTATTAATAAAAAACAGCAATAATAATTTTCTTTTATTTTAATCACCTTATTATTATCGGACTACTTAATGGGCTGCTTGAGGGGTCTTAAGGAGAATTAAGATTGGACCTCCTAATGGACTTCTTAATTTCAATATTGAGCCCCAATATAATTCAGCCCATTAATATTAATTAGTACCACTAATAAATTAATATAGCACTATCCATCTTAATCCATATTACGATAATATGGGCTCCCGGTTATTATTTCCCGCGTTTAAGATTATCAAGTCCATTAATTAATTAAGCTTCTGAATAGCTCTAAATTAATTAATATATTTCGCCTTGGAGTAAAGACAGCTCAACATTATTATCCGTACCGAAGAAACTGATTCTTCACTTGCAAGATTTGGTACGATAAAACTTCTGAGCCCACCAAGGGGACTAATCACACGAGCCGTACTCGCATGCGTTTCTCCGTATTAAATCTTAGCAACCGTCGTATGATTAATATTACTGCCCAAAGCCCAAGGTTTGAAGTCACGATGATTCTCACCCAACATGAATCAAAGCAGTAACCATTAAGCACACACGGTCCTATTTAAGTGACGGAGATTAAGAAACCAATAACCACTGAGGTCTAATTCTTCACATTTCAGAACAGAAGAATTTATCCTCGCTGTAGGTCCTCTTCAACACATACTAAATGTGCTAGTGCAATCTCTTGGTCAAGACAGGCCAATCTGAGATGTACACATCAACCTTTCACGGCGGATTGTTCAATTCCACCTGGGTCGTGAATTTGTACGTTTAGTTACAAGGAAACCGTTAATGTGATCTTCCGTGATCGGGTATCACCACATTAACTACAATGTAACAAGTATTATATATAATGAACTGGTTGCAATAAATATTCAACATTCAATCATATCTAAAGCAAATGTGATAAAAGAATTATTCTCATAAACAAGTGTTTAATACATGAGTTATACAAAGTAAAAGCATACTTTCACGTATAACTCCAACAATCTCCCACTTATACTTAAAGTCTGCTTTTTAGTATACATCATCATGCATGTCTAGTGTAGTAGCTCTACGTGACATCTCATGTCAACCTACACTAACCTAATAATTCCTCCCACTTATACTTAAAGCAGATTGGCAATAGTCTTGACTCCCATTCCATCCACATGTCTCTCGAATGTACTCTGAGGCAGAACCTTTGTGAATGGATGTACTAGGTTTTCCTCCGACATTTATCTTTGTCACCTCTTTATCTCCCCTCTTAACGATTTTTCGTATAAGATGGTGTTTTCTTTCAATGTGTTTTGGTGGCCTTGTGGGCTCTCGGTTCCCTTGAATTTGCAACTGCTCCGACATTATCATAATGGACAGTGATTATGATGGGAAAATTCGGAACAACGTCCAAGTCCACTACGAAGTACTTGAGCCAAACCGCTTCTTTTGCTGCTTCACAAGCAGTTACTTATTCGACTTTCATGGTCGAATCGGCGATGCATTTCTGCAAATCGCTTCTCCATGTCATGGCTCCTTCTCCCATGTAAAACACACTACCCGAGGTAGATATTCTGGATTCTATATCTGATTGGAAATTTGAGTCCGTGCATCCCATGGGAATTATACTGTCTGACTGTTAAATCAACATTCCATACCAAGTTCTTTTCAGAAACTAAAGAACGCATTTAATTGCAATCTAATGTGCTTGCCCAGGGTTACTTTGATATCTTGCCATCATGCCCACGACAAAGCAGATATCCGGTCTCGTACACAATATTGCATACATAAGGCTTCCTACGACCGAAGCGTACGAAACACCTCTCATGTCATCTATCTCCGCTTGCGTCTTAGGGCTCATTTCTTTCGATAGATGGATTCCGTGCCTAAAAGGTACAAAACCTTTCTTGAAATCTTGCATGCTGAAACGCTTCAAAACAGTGTCAATGTATGAAGCTTGCGATAAGCCCAACATCCTCTTCTTGCGATCGCGAGTGATCTTGATCCCAAGGATGTGACCGGCTTCCCCTAAGTCCTTTATATCAAATTGTTTTGACAGCCATACCTTTACGTCTGACAATACCTTTACATTGTTTCCAATGAGCAGAATATCGTCTATGTATAATACTAAGAATACCACCGCAGTTCCGTTACGCTTTTTATACACACAACTTTCGAACTCGCTTTGATCAAACCCATAAGACTTAATCACTTGATCAAAACACTGGTTCCAAGTACACGATGCTTGCTTAAGTCCATAAATGGATCTCTTAAGCTTGCATACGAGATGCTCTTGGCCTTTTTCAATGAAACCTTTGGGCTGTTGCATATAGATATATATCCCGTCAAGACTTCCGTTAAGGAAAGCTGTCTTGACATCCATTTGCTAGATCTCGTAATCTAGGTGGGCAGTGATCGACAAGAGAATACGGATGGACTTAAGCATAGCTACAGGCGAAAAGGTTTCCTCATAATCGATCCCTTCTTTCTGAGTATACCCTTTGGCCACAAGCCTTGCTTTGAAGGTCTCATCCCTTCCGTCCGGTCCTCTTTTCCTCTTGTACACCCACTTGCATCCAATGGGTTCTACCCCATTGGGTGGATCGACCAACTCCCACTCTTGATTATGATCCATCGAACCCATCTCAGTTTCCATTGCTGTTTGCCACGACTCCGCGTCTTTGTCTTGGATTACCTTGTCGTATGTCCATGGGTTTGATTCATTACCGGGAATCAAATCCAAAGATTCTCCTATTCCCATGAATCTCTCAGGTTGCCTAGCAATCCTCCCACTGCGACGGGGTTCCGGTTGTGAAGGTGTGACGTGTGGTACATCATCTTGTATACTTGGTATAGGAGTTTGCCCTCTTAACTCGTCTAAGGTAATCTCACTTCTGGGCTTTCTTTTGTTCATATAGTCTTCCTCCAAGAATTTAAAGTGCGAACTAATCACGGTCTTTTGATCCTTGGGACTATAGAACATACACTCTTTCGTTCCCGCAGGGTATCCTATAAACAGCCTTAATTTCGAACGTGGATCCAACTTACCGGCTTCTTTGTCTAGCACGTATGCCGGACAACCCCAAATCCGCAAGTGTCTTAGACTGGGCTGCGCCCGGTCCACAATTCCATTGGGGTTTTAGGAACCGATTTGGATGGCACCAAGTTTAAAATGTAAGCCGCCGTTTCCAAGGCGTTACCCCAAAACGATTTGGGTAAATCCGAATAACTCATCATGGATCTGACCATTTCTAAAAGAGCTCGGTTCCTTCGTTCCGCTACACCTTTCTTTTGAGGGGTTCCCGGTGCGGTTAACTGGGATACAATCCCTTCGTCCGATAGGTAGTTTAAGAATTCATTGCTGAGGTATTCGCCTCCACGATCAGATCGTAGAAACTTGATTCTTCTTTCCCTATGCATCATAAGGTCGATGTATCAACATCTCGAGTAATCGTCAAGGAAAGTGACAAAATACTCATACCCCTTCTCGCTTTGATCATCATTGTACCACACACATCGGTATGAACGAGTTCTAACACTTCCATGGCTCTAATCCCCTTGGCTCCAAATGCCCTCTTGGTCATCTTACCCTCTAAACAGAATTCACAAGTTGGAAACGGATCAACTTGAAGAAACTCCAAGGATCCGTCTTTCACCAATCTTTGTATTCACATTAGATTAATATGACATAATCTAAGATGTCATAGAAGTGTTTCGTTCATATCAGAAAGAACGCTTCCTTTTATAACTTGAAATAGTTGATGTGTTATTAGATTCAATTTATGAGTGGTGTGCCCAATTAATGGTATAAAGATCATCCAAAAATGTTCCGGAACAGATAAACTCATCGTTTCAAGAAATAATAACATCCTTATTATAAGAAACTGAGTATCTATTCAAAACAGTTTAGAAACTGAAGGTTGAGTTCTTTCTAAACTAGGAACATGAAGAACGTCTCTCAAGACCATAACTCTATCTTCACAAGATAGGCGCACTTCTCCCACTGCTTCAGCTGCCACTCTCGTAGCATTGCCCGGTGTGATGGGGATCTCACTTCCTCTAAATCGTCGGGTTAGCTTGAACCCATGCAAAATGAAATAAATGTGATCAGTGGCTCTCGTATCCACTGTCCACGAATGGACATCATACACCACTTCACAAGTTTCGACGATTAAGACGTGTGAATTACCTAATTTTCCTAGCCTCTTAGGCTTGGAACAGGCAGACCTCCATTGTCCTCTCTTACCGCAGTTAAAATACTTCCCCTTTAATGCTAGCCTTGGCTTTGCCTTTCGCAACAATTGAATTTGCTTGGGTCCGACCTTTGGTTCTCTTCCTCTTTTTCCCTCCCTTGGGACCAAAAGAGGTAGATGGACCATTAGCCACCATAGCACTAGACTGGTGCTCCATTATCACCTCCACCGAAACTAGAGCTTGCAAGAGCTCGGGCAAACGACTTGTTCGTTCATTCATCTAACAATTCAGATGAAACTACTCAAAGCTTCTCGGTAGAGAATGGTATATGAAATCAACCTGAGAAGGGACATCAAAATCCGCACCAAGTACTTCCAACTTGTTAAGGTATGCCATTATCTCGAGAACGTGCTCCCTCACGGGCGTTCCTTCCACCATTTCCAACTTGACCGAGTCATGTTTGGTGAACTGATTAGTCATGGGATTCTGATGTGAAAATATCTCTTCAAGGCTTTCCATGATTTCAACAGCGAATACAATATCTTCATGAACGCACCTCAAATCCTCAGACAGAGATGTCAAGATGATGCACTTCATGTGTTCATTGTCACACTGTCAATCATAAACTGCCTTTTCCCATTGCTTGACTTATCATTAGGCTTGCCGGGTTTATTAACGTGAATAACCTAATTGTGTTTTCGTGCAGTAAGGACAAATTTAAAATTACATTTCCAATCGATATAATTCTCTCCAAAATTTTTATTAACTTTAAGTATATTAAACAGTGGATTAAAAGGTTGCGACATGATGAAATGAGAATAAAACATACATTCATATCAATATCTAGAAAAATACGAAATTATCACATAATTCGATCACATCAATTATATTGAAACCTTAAAACAATATAATCATGCATCAGCCAACATCTCGAAACAATTTAAATGCGCCACGAGGGGTGGTCTATACATTTAAACACATTCAAGCAGATCACAAACTTGTAAGTTACAAATCCTTAATTCAAAATTAATAGTTGGCTCCCACTTTGACCACATAAAAATTGACAGGGACTCCGAGGGGAGTAAGTTAATATCAATTTCTTATGCCTAAGTAATAACCATAATTAAATACAGGATTATTATTTCGCTTTGAACAAGCCACACGTGGTGAGGGTCAATACCGCCACTAGTAATAATCCACAATCATCCTTTCGGAATTTATTCATGTGAAATCCGTTTGGAAAAATGGAATCAATTAAAAAAGATAAAAAAATCATTTACATAATCTAATTACAAAAACATGGAGACTACCATTTACAAAAAAAAATTAAATGATCTTCAAAATTGATGATCTCGTAGAAAGAGAAAACTAAATCTTCGACGAACCGAAATCTGTATGTCCCAAATAAAAGTACCTGAAAAAAAAGCCTGCAAAAAAATAAAAAAGAAATAAGAAAATCAATATAATTAGTAGATATAAGAAAATCGGTATAATTAGTAGATATATCAACACAAACCAAATTAAAGAAATTGATGAAAAGAACATCTACAAAAAAAACACAAAGAATAAGAATATTATAACGATCATTACAACAAAGTGTAAATCACGATGTTAAAAAATAAAGACGGACAAACTCCACGCGGCATTGCTCCGTCAAGCTTTCGTCCATTGCGGAACAAAGGTGTACGAAAAGAAGACAAATGAAAGTGATGAGGGAATTGAGAAATTTATAGAAAACTTGAAATAAAATCAATGAATAAGATTAAATATTTTCGAAACAACGGTCATGATCAAAAGTATGGATTTGACCAAAGGAGAAAAAAAAAGGATTTCAAAAGAAAGGCTAAAAGCACGTGCCACATAGGCATAAAATGATTTGCCTATATATAAGTACTAGTAACAACCCCACGAATTTCGCGGACTGAAAATACTTCTTTGTTTTAATCTGATACTGATATTAATAAAAAAAATATCTACATAAAAGATGAGCGAGGTCATATCTATTATAAATGATAGACATTTTTTTAGACACGAAACAGAAATAAAAGAACATCACACGATCTTACGTTACATCAAATGATTGTCGTGTACCGTTACATAGCCCGAATTTCTGATCGATATTACGGAGTAAAATAATCGGAACACCCTCTTTTAGAATCAGGCGATGACACGACAATCTAAAACACCTGAGAGAGTTTAAGAAATCTACTGAAACCAATTCTCCTTGGCCCCCTGGTCGAAACTCTGACTTGCACATGCTATTTGAACTCAGATAGACTCTTGTATCTCCAGGAATCAAATCAATCATCTTATCATTGATACAATCAACATCCCTGTGCGTAGGTGCAAGAATAGCTCTATCTTCGAAGTATTTATGCACTCGAAGATTACGTTCTATCGAAGGATAAATACTCTTAATGATAGTTAAGACAGGATCAACCTCATCATAAATTAGATTTCCTGGAGGAATCTCAATTTCAGAAAAACCATCTCTACTCTCTCCAAGCTTTCCGTCACCTATTTTGAGAATCCAATCCAAAAATTCTGCAACGTCAGAGCCTCTAACCTCACAATGCACACCACACTCCAGTCGCATATTCCTGGTTAACGTGAGAACCTGAAATTATCCATAATGAAGAATTTATCATCTTTCACAGTATATAATGTCATTTTTTTTTTCAAAACTACTTTAATAAGTTAACTCACCTTGCAGTATTGTCAAAGGTGGGATGAATTAATCGTAGAATGAACAACATCCTCCCTACTACCCTTTGGTACAACTGACATAATCTGCCTAAATTTAGCGTATTATATGTTTGACAAGATTTAAACAAAAAATTTGACATGTAAAATTACTTTCTCATAAAATGAACCGTGAGATAAATAATTTATGTTAATTATAGTATTTTATAATTGATATCACCGACTAAAAAAGAACATTTAATATTCAACATATTAATGGATCATTAATAAAATTTTAAGAATAAAAATCTTCATTACTAAATTACATATAAATTTTTATTATCATAAATTATAAAACGTGATATATAATGCAATTTATATTATTTATAGTTAGTGATTTTGATTAATAGTTATTTAAGTTATATTTAATTTTGGTACTTATTTATACTAAATTGAGATGCTTATTGATCCTTAAAAAAATGGAACAATTACATATTCCATAAATTAATTTAGTACACATATTACAATCTTTCTAAAAATATGTTGACCAAAAAAAGAATAAGAGTAGAAATCTAAATCCATTAATAAGTGAACTATATCTCAACAATGAATATGCAATTAATTTTCAAACTTAAGAATAAGAAAATTTTGGTCATGAACTATACAGGTTTTGATTGTAACAGTAGGTAGTTAAATATATGGCCGCGGATATTTGAACCCACTTTTTTCATAAACAAACCCACCTTTATTTTATTTATAATTTTACTTAAATATAAATGTCTAAATTACCCTTTTACAAATAAAATACACCCACTTCTTTTTTCACCATAGAAAACAACGCACAACTGTCGTCTGCACATAATTCTATGCATAAACCCTCCTTTTTTTTACAGCAGTAAATACACGTTGACCCCACCTTTTTCCGGCAGTAAATTGACGTTCTTCGAGGTGAAACAAAAGTTATGGTGGATGAAATATCTTCCCATCAAAAAGTATGATTTTCTCCATTTTTTGTAGTTTTATAGTTCTCTTGTAGGATATTTTTATCATTCTTTTGTTGATTTATATAAAAAATTGTGAGAGTACTTTAAGTTACAGCACTGGGATTTTTAAAATTTCGATCAAAGTGGTGGAAATTTTCTAAATATTTCGGTCAAACTAGTGGAAAGTTTATTTCAGTCAGGATGGTGGAAAACTTTCAAATATTTCGGTCAAAGTGATTGAAATTTGGTGAAAGTTTTGGAACAATTATAAGTCATTGTGGCAGAAATTATGCATTTTCACCTATCATGCTGGACGATTTTTTTTCACATTTATTACATTAAAATTTGTACAGCTTTTTGACATAATTAATATATTTGTGTTATCCATTTAGGGGACTATAGATCCTGATGACCATCATTCACCAAATAATGATAATTATGGTCCTACGAGTGAAAACGGTAATGTTCCTAATGAGTTGGTGATGGATTACACTAATGTCTTCACTACTAGGGCGTACTTCAAATCTCGTGCTGCAATGGAAGAATGGGTATGTGCAACAGGTGGTGATCATAATCAAGTTATTATTGTGCAGCGCTCCGATAATGGTGGGGGGAACCCCTCGGGTGTTTATGGGTTGTGAGTACGGTGGAAAATATCGTTCACTCAAGGTGAAGGAAGGTGATAAAAAAGATATTCTTCGAGGTAATGAAAATTCTAGTAAATTCAAAAGGAAGAGGACAACTGGAACTAAAAAATGTGAATGTCCATTTTTGTTAAAAGGGCAACAAATTTCTCCAATGGGTGAGTGGGAGTTGGAGGTAAAATGTGGGATACATAATCATCCCATAGCCAAGCACCTCGAGGGACATGCATATGTGGGTCGATTAACTGCTGAGGAAGTGGAAAATGTTATACAATTATCCAAAACTAATGCTACACCAAGGTCTATTTTGGAGGTTTTAAAGATAAAGAATCTAAATAATAAGTCCACGCTTAGGACGGTTTACAATGCCCGAGCAAAGCATAGAGTGATTGAACGTTGTGGACGCTCACAAATGCTATATCTAATGGGCAAGTTTGAGCAGCATAAATATTTTCATGCCAACAGGCGTCATGAACAGACAGACATAGTGAGAGACCTTGTCTTTGCTCATCCCACAAGTATTCAATTGCTGCGTGCATTTCCTAAAGTGTTGTTGATGGATTGCACGTACAAAACAAACAAGTACAAGATGTCGTACTTTGAGATTGTGGGTGTCACCTCAACAAATTTGACCTTCTGTGTGGCATCAACATATTTGGAGCAAGAGAAAGAAGATAACTACACATGGGTTCTAGGTATTTTGAAGAATCTCTTCGACCAAACTCCTCTTCCATCATTGATTGTTACAGATAGGGATAAAGCTCTAATGAATGTTGTCGAGAAAATATTTCCCTCTAGTAGGCACTTTCTTTGCAGATGGCACATATCGAAAAATGTGCTTGCAAATTGCAAAGGATATTTTCCTAATAAAGAAGTGTGGGACACATTTAATAGTTCATGGAATTCAGTGATGTATGCAACAACCGAAGAAGAATTTGAGGAGGCATATTTGAGGTTAAAAGAAGGATATGCTGAGTATTCAGTAGTCGTCAATTATGTCACAAATAATTGGATCAAATCGTATAAAGAGAGATTTGTAACGACATGGACATCCACTATAGTGCACTACGATAATACAACAACAAATAGGTAACTTTACTAACCACATTTGTCAATATTATTATTTGATATTTAATTTTCTAAAGAATGTTAATGTGTTTACTTTTTCAGGGTTGAAGGTCACCATTCAGTCTTGAAAAAAATGCTTACACATAGTATGGGTAATTTTGAGACATGTTGGGTTAAGAAACACACTTTTTGAAACCAGCCACGTTGCAATTAAACACTCATTTGAAAAAGTGTCAATGTGGCCCTGCTTAAGTTCAATTTGAACATTTTCAAAATGCTTCAAGGGGTAGTCTCAATTGCCGCATTGGAGAAGATATACAATCAGTTGGAGGAACTTAAAAAGAACGATGTGGATCCAGATAGATGTGATTGTTTATTGAGGAAAGTTTGTGGATTGACATGTGCTTGCGAGCTATCTGATTATGTTCGATCAGACAAACCAATACCGGTTGAGGCTATAGATGGTTTCTGGAGAAAGTTGGACATGGAGCCATACACTTCTGAGAATGTGGGAGTTGACATTGACAATCAGCTTGGCGATGCTTTTTTGACATACAAGGAAGGTATAATAATTCGACAGAATCTAGGAAACTGTTGATACTGAAACAACTATGGAAAGTTGCTAATCCTGTGACAACTCCCTTAACTGAGCCAAGACCACAGTTACGCACACGTGGTTGGCCTAAGGCATCGAAAGGCAAAAAGAAAATTGATAAGTCCACTAAAAGAGACCCTAGTTTCTTCGAAATCCAGGAGTCCATCATTGAGAGTTGCTCGAATAATTCAGAAGTTGTTTATGAGACCGAAACTATATTTACAAAACCGATGTTCACTAAGCAAAAGCCACCGGTAATAATAACCAAAAGGATTCTTTAATTTTTTTTAATAATATCTTTCTAATATGTAATTTCTCCAATAGGTTGCACACAACCCAGATCGTTCAGTTTCACCATCAAACTTTATTAGGTTTATGCCTGCTGAATTTCAAAACCACATCTGTGGGTTCAAAAATGTCGATGGAGATGGACATTGCGGTTTTCGGGCTATAGCTGATCTTCTAGGATTTGGCGACATCTCATGGGCCCGTGTTCGTACTGATTGCATGCGTGAGTTGGTGTCTTACCCTCAATTATATGAAGATATTTTCATAGAGAAGGAAAATGTGGGTGTAGTGTACAACACACTTAATTGTTTTGATAGAGTAGCCTCACATGGACACTGGTTTCTTTTGCCATATATGGGCCATCTAGTGGCAACTGCATACAATGTAGCGTTTGTGACCCTATCCCCACAAATATCACTCACATTCCTTTCTCTCAGATCAAAGATACCACCTTCTCCAAAAATCGTTCGTATTGGTTTGATAAATAATAATCATTTTGTTGAGGTAGGGACATTTAACATTAGTTAGTTGGTCATCCCACATAATTTTTTTGTACTCTGACATCATTTTTTTAAATTTATTTATTTGCAGGTGTTTCTTCGTAAAGGTCATCCATACCCACCAATTGCTACCATGTGGGATCGAAAACACTTTCCAATAGTCGAAGGATGGAAGATTGGAAGATTGCATATGACCTGCATGCCATTAGTTGACTTAGATGATCATGTTTAATTTGTTTGAACATTCTGACGCTTTGGGATTTAAGACATTTTATCACATGGGCTTCCTAACTATTTATATTACATTGACACTAGAAGAAAATAAATAATTGCCTACATAATTTCCAACAAAAAATTTCGTATTTGAGATTGCCTACAAAAAATTATGTAGGCAAGTCATAGACAATTCTTACTACGACATTTTTTGTTGAAAAATTTCGTAGGCAATTCTTTATTTTCTTGTTCCAAGAGTTATTGGAAATGAATATTCGGAGTTTCACTATTGAAGGATTGCACAATATCAATCAAAATGGCTGAAAATATTGAAAAATTTCAGCCAATGTGATAGAAAATGATGCAAAATTTTAGGCACTTTAGCTTATTTCTTTTATTCTACAGGTGAACTAAGCTAAAAGTGTTGCACATTTAAATAAATTCAATTATATGTTTATCCACTTTCTCCTTCTTCTTTTTCAATATCCTAAGACTGCATTTATCCGTGACATCCTATTAGTGTCATAAGAAAAAGATAAAAAAATTAAAATAATCAAATTATGCAGCAATGGCATGCCCCAGGGGCGCTAGTGTAACCCAATGGCAATAACATTGTCAATATCCCCCAATTGCCACATGTCATTTCCTAATTGGTTGGGTTAAATTTTTTTTGGATATAATTAGATTTTGTAGATATTGAAGATAATGTGTATTAAAAAAAATTTAAAAAATTAAAATTCGTAAAATAAAATTCTCTACAAATAGAGTCCATTATCCAAATATTTTGAAACACAACAAATTTTCTCTCTTTCTCTTGTAATATTTCTAGCTTAGTTTCTATCATTTGATCTATTATATGGATCCAAATAATCCCAACTATTTTTCAAACTCTCAAAATTACTCATTCTCTCAAGATTATCCAACCTTCGGATCTTATCTTAGCTCTTCTTTTTCGAATTCTGAAGAATTTTCAAACACACAATATTATCAAAATTCTCAATTTTCTCCGGATCTTAATCAAGTTCCTATCTCCGAACAAGACCCAAACTCGCAAAATATCTCCCAAAATTTGTTCCAAGAAGCTCCACCGAGAGGCAAAAATAAAAAGGGGGCAAGTGTTCCTTGGTGTGTGAAAGAAGATATAGCTCTAATGGCATCTTGGTGTTACGTTAGCACCAATAGTATACGTGGTAAAGATCGGAAGGCTGAATTATTGTGGAAACAAGTGCATAATATGTATCAAAAAGCTCAACAAGAAAATCCAAAAGAGATAAATGAAAGAAACATTGAGTCAATGAAAGGTCGTTGGAAACGACTAAGCGAAAATGCAAACAAGTGGGTTGCTGCTTACAAGGAAGTAAATCGTCGAAAAAGGAGCGGAATGAGCCAAAATGATATTGAGAAAGAAGCTCATGCAATTTATGAAGTGGGTTGTAGCAACAAGTTTCAGGATTTTATTGTATTTAATGAGGTTATGTGTAAATATCCCAAATGGGAAATTAAATTAGATCATGATTCGACGCCTGTATTTGATGAAAATGAATAGGGTAATGCAGAAAAAGTGGCGGCGGCTCAAAGAGATCAAAGACCAGTGAAGATGGAGAATATTCCATCCCGACTAACCCAGAAACTCCAAGCAGTGGATGTTCAACTATTCCACGTCCTATGGGTAGAGATCAAGCAAAAAGAAAAGGAAAAAATAAGGTATCACAACCTAATGTAGTTGTTGAAGAGCTTCGTGCAATAAGACTCGTTAGAGAAAAAGAATTTGAAGCGATGAACAATCTAGAAAGAGAGAAAATGGAATTCGAGATTATGATGTCGAATCGCAAAATGTTGATGGCACTGATGGCGAAAGAACACTTAACCCCTGAAGATGAAGAGATGAAATGTTATTTGATGGGAGTTGTGTTTAAACAGTGAATGTAATTTATTTTCATATAACTTCAGTTTATGTTTTGTAAGACTTTTAGATTGTGTGTGTGTTTAGTTTTTTGTATTGTCTTGTAGGCCTTTTAATTTGTGTGTCTAATTTTTAGTACTGCCGTGTAATCCTTTTTATTTGTGTGTTTGATTCCAGTCAATAATTTTTAGTACTATATCAGATATCGCATGCAATTGTCTAGTCCACTTTATTATATCAGATAGCACATGCTATTGTCTAGTCCATTACTGTATCATATATCACATGTTATTGTCTAGTCCACTTTATTATATCAAATAATGCATGCTATTGTCTAGTCCATTATTGTATCCTATATCACATGTTATTATCTAGTCCATTATTGTATCCTATATCACATGCTATTGTCTAGTCCATTATTGTATTCTATATCACATGTTATTGTCTAGTTCATTATTATCCCCTATATATACTTATTGAATCCTCATTAGACCTACACCAAAATTCATATCTTTACTCAGTTTTTTCCTCTCAAATATAATTTCTCCCTTTTTTTTTTGTTTACTTTCAAAGCTTTTCAAATGTCTTTCAATGATTCAGATTCAAGTTCTGTTGGGATATTTTAGTTTTGATGATTTTCCAAAACAACATGTAATAGGTTTGAAAGCAGTCAGGATAGTATCTTTTAGTTTCAGGTCAGGCTAGTTTGTTTCTCAGTAGAACAGGTTTTCAGTGGAAGAAGAACTCAGCTGAGGGGGGAACTCAGTGAGGGGGAACTCTACTGAGGGGAAACTCAGTGAGGGGGAACTCTGCTGAGAGGAACTCAGCTGAGGGAAGAACTCTACTGAGGGGGAACTCAGTGAGGGGGAACTCACTAATATAGCCTGAGGAAGTCAAGATGACATCACAAGGAGAACAGTCTGAAGCCATGTCAGAAGACCTGAACCTGAAGAGAAGCCTGAAGGAAGTCCCACTGAGTATAAACCTGACTTTCTAAGCTGGTCAGTGGACTACTCAGTGAAGAGCATGATTGAGAGGATCAGTGCTGTGCCTAGTGGGACCTGAAGGAGTCAGGCTACTGAGGCTGGGAAGCTTGACAAATAGCCTTATGTCAACTCCCCTGAGTGGACTTCAAGTCTACTGAAGGAAGTCCACTGAGAAGACTTAAAGTCCAATGATGGTTCCTAAGAAGACTTCAAGTCTACTGAAGAAAGGTATCCTGAGAGGATTACAAGTCAGCTGAAGACAAGTCGCCTGAAGTCAGGACTACCCTGATCAAGTACCCTGAACAAAAGAGCCGTTGGACTCAGTCCACGTGGACCAATCAAGTCAAGGCAGCAAATCTGACAAAAGCTGACAAAGGCCATACTTCACTGAAAAGGAGGATTTCACTCCAGAGATAGTCTGGATTTGAATGTTACTCTCTCCAACGGTAACATTCAAATTCAAACTATAAATACAAACTCAAGCTTCATTTGAAAGAGAGCTGGTGGTGCGAGAGTGGTGCAAGTCATGAGGGAGTCATAAGGGTGCACCATCTCCATCAAGAACACTGACATTGAATTCTTCATAGTCATATTTGAGTGTTCCAGTTTGTATACTCGAGCTCATCATATACATCCTAAGCTTAGAGAGATTTTCCCAACCTTAGCTTAAAGGCTAAAACCATGTAAGGGAAAATCTCACCTAGTTGGAGAGAACCAAACCAAACTAAACCCTTTCCAGAATAGTGTTAGGTGTTGCAGTGAGGTGAGGAGAGGCAGTCCCTGAGTGAAAGGGGATGTGAGGCCAGTTCGAGAGGCAGCTCCGCGGAGGGGTGTGAGTCCAGTTGTGAGTGCACCTTGGCACGTTAAAAACAAGAATCCCGGGTAGTGGATTTCCTGTTAAATCAGGCAGTGGATGTAGGAGCTTGAGCCTCCGAACCACTTTACATTGTTGTGTTCATTATTGTCATACATTAGCATACATCAGTGTTTTAAAAAAAAAAATTCCCTTAAATTCCCATATTGTCCTTGTCTGTGAAAGAAAACGGGACCAACAAGTTCTGATTCTGTTGAGTTCAATTCATTTGATGAATGGAAGAAACGAGTTGCTCAACAGAATTGTCAACTTGATCTTTTCATCGAGAATATGATCATAGACAATCCTAATCAGGTTGTAGGAGATCATACTCCTAGAGCCAGAAGAAGGCATTGTGAAATAAACCGCGAGATTGGTGAAGAGCGTTTGATCAACGACTATTTTAGCGACAATCCGACGTATGCTCCTGAGATCTTCCGATGAAGGTTTCGCATGCGAAAATCAGTATTCCTACGTATAGTGGAGGCCGTTACTGCGAATGACGAATATTTTTAATAAAGACCTGATGCTACAGGTAGACGAGGTCTTTCGCCATTGCAAAAATATACTGGAGCAATGAGGGTGTTGGCGTATGGGATAACATCCGATGCTGTCGATGAATACTTGCAAATGAGTGCAGCCGTGACAAGATAAGCTCTCATAAATTTTGTAGAAGGGGTTATTTCTTACTTTGGAAACGAGTATCTTAGAAGGCCTAATGAGCACGATTTGGCCAGACTGCTCCATGTAGGGGATCAACGTGGATTCCCGGGCATGATAGGCAGTATTGACTGCATGCATTGGGAATGGAAAAATTGTCCAACTGCTTGGGCTGGACAATATGCAGGGAGGAGTGGAAAAACGACAATCATTTTAGAAGATGTTGCATCATATGATCTATGGATATGACATGCTTTCTTTGGAACACCAGGTACGTGCAATGATATTAATGTACTACACCGATCTCCTGTTTTTAGTGATGTCTTGGAAGGTCGAGCACCAACTGTTAGTTACATCGTAAATGGCCGTGAAAATGATATGACCTATTATCTCACTGATGGCATATATCTTTCATGGGCTGCATTTGTCAAGTCAATTACTTCTCCACAACTACGAAAGCATAAGTTATTCGCTCAACGTCAAGAGGCTGCGCGAAAAGATGTAAAACGAGCATTTGGAGTTCTACAAGCTCGTTTTGCATTTCTTCGACGTTCATGTCTTATTTGGGATAAGTCTTTGATGGGAAAAATTATGATGGCTTGTATCATCATGCACAATATGATAGTAGAGGATGAACGAGACACATATCAAAATTACTATGATCCCGCAGAATTCTTAGTGGATAATCCCACAAATGATGATCAACGTTTTCAATACTCTACCGACCGCATTGCAAGTTTATCCACTTATTTGGTGTTGGGTGGCGAACAAGTAAGTAATTAATAAACAGGAGATTATTAGACTTACAAGATAATAAATGAAAGGAGCTAGCAGCTTCGTGAAGCGAACAGATTTGTAGAGGAACCCTAATGCGGCAAGCAGGATTGGGCGAGCAGCTTTGCAAAGAACAGCTGTGCAAGCGGCTCAGACCAAGATCAATTCAGGCGAACAGCTTCGTAATGGAGCGAACAACATTGTAAAATAATCCCAAGCAAGGAGCGAACAACTCTGAATGCAAAGGATCGTGACATCTAATGAAGACGTACAAGCGAGCAACCGGTCACCGTCAAGAGCATCTCAGTAGTGCCAAAGACCAAGTACAACATTGGGAACTCCAAGAGTCACTAGCTTAGATATGGTCCAAGTGTCTTAACACTTGGCACCCATCCAATGGACAATAGTTTAGATGTTGTACAAGTGTCCTAACACTTGGCAAAGATCCAATGGTTAAACCACCAAGATGGTGACACATGGCCTCTTTGTATGTCTATAAATACTCCCTTCATGTACATGAAAAGGGGGAGAACAATTCAATAAAATAGCCAAACTCTTGCAAAATCATTCCTTGAACATTACCTAATCAAATCCCATAATCATTGTTCTTGTTTGATGATCTTCATGGAGTAAAACAGCCATTAATCACATTCAATTGAAAAAGGTCATCAACAATTGGCGCTAGAAGGAGGGTCCGAACCTCCGTTTATGAAAAATTCAAAGAAAGGTTGAAGACTCCCACCGGAATCTGCAAAATCTCGCCGGAATCCGGGAAGCAGCTGCCGGAAAACAAGAACGCACATTTTTAGGATAAAGATATATAATACTTTGAGGGTTTTAATGCATGTGTGCATGAACTAGGGTTTTTGAATCTTCATATTCACACACAAGGCTAGTAACCCTTGGGAAAAGTGTTTGCAAGAACAAGATTACTTCACTCCTTTGTTTATCTCATACATTTTGGCAACCAAGATGGTCAGATCACAAGACGAACGACATTCGAGTATATCTCCGAGTCGTAAACCGAGGACTAGGGTTTCGTCCACCGAGGGACATGCACGAACGGTGAGAGCAACTTCGCAAAGAAACATTCAGGTCACCATTGATACAATCCCACCAGAAGTAGAAGCACTTGCTCAGAACCCGGAGGAGCTAGCAAAAACGTTCGCTGTCCTTCAATCATTACAAAATCGACAAGCACCAGGACCGTCAAGAGCACCTGTGACGACCAATCGAGCATGCGAGTAGGGACGTACGGGCGAACAAAGAAGTAAAAAGAGAGAAGATGCGCGTCGGGACGAGGCCGACAGCGAGGAGGTCCGTAGAAATAAAGGGAAAGCTCCATTGAGCGAACGACTAGGGAGTCGAGAGGAATCGTTACCAAGTCGAGCAGATGAGTCAAGCAAAAGTACTTCCCGAACAAGTACTTTGGAAAGACTAGGAACAAGGAATGAAAATAGGAGGGAGCCATCCCGAAGGAACGAGGGAGCCATCACGCCATCCTGCTCGCCCATCGGTGCATGACCGAATCAGGAGGTCAGCTTTTGGCCGACTAGGGCCAAATGGAGCTAGCAATGCTGCTAGGAAGACGACTCAGGAGAAACGTCCCGTTGGCAAGGGACTGCATCGTGAAGAGGTCACTGAACCCAATCACGATGAACAGCCTTCCATCGGAAGGACTCCCCCAAATGAATTGCAGGAAATGAGAAAGGCGATCGAGGAATTATAGAGACAGTTGGAATCTCAGAGAGGTGTCGGATCGACTATTCTCCCTTCTTCACCGTTATCTCCATCCATCCTCAATGCACCAATCCAGAAGAAGATACAATTTCCGGCCATCAGCCTGTATGAAGGGACGTCGGACCCTCGCATTCATGCGACGAAATATTCGGATTTTATGATTTCGATGGGGGCAACCGACGCCACACAATGCCGAAATTTTCCACTCACCCTTGGAGATGGTCCGCAAAGATGGTTCTCAGCACTGGCTCCTGGCTCCATCAACTCTTTTGCCCAACTAAGCAAAGAGTTTCTGTCCCACTTCTCAATTGCCGGGTCCTATTTGACCCACAGACACCGTCTGGCAGATATTAGGCAGGGAGACGAGGAGTCTGATAAGCAATTTCTGGAAAGATTTGATAAAGTCTTACTGGAGGGCGAGATGGTGAGTGAGGACACAAAGATAGTGGCAGTGATGGCTGGGTTAAAGAAAGGAACTGATTTGTGGAAGGAAATGCATTTGACTTGCCCGAAAACATACGCGGAATTCAGACACAAAGCAGGAATCCACGTGTCAATGCAGGAGGCCCTGCACAGGGAGATGGGAGACAAAGCTGATCCAAAAAAGTTTGGCAAGAAGTCGGGAGGAAGTGATTACAAGGCTCCGAAGAACATGAAGTCGTTCAATGAGGGAGCTGAGTTGAAAGAAAAGCTGAACCAAGTCCTTACCATGTCCGTGGACGCTGTGTACAACAACGTTAAAGACAGGGAAATGTTGTCAGAGCCACGGAGGATAAGGCAAGAGAGAGGAAAGTTGAACCCGAACAAATACTGCGCATATCATCAGAACATCGGCCACTTCACAAGCGAGTGCCGAGATCTATTGAAGCAGTTGTGGAGGTTCTATGAGGAAGGAAAGCTGTCCGAATTCGTGAAGAGGGAACCAGGTAAAAGGCCAAGGGCACCAGAACCGTCCAGTTCGGATGATGGAGACAGTGATGAACAACCAAGTCAAACTGGTAAGAAAGGAAGGAAGGTCCCAGCAGCCCCAGCAAGGCATATCCCGGAGATCTTAATGCTAGAACCCACTGGACCAGTAGGTGGTTGTTCTGATGGGAGACCACCTATGTCAAAAAGAAAGAGGAAAGCAGAACTGAGAGCAGTGGATCAAGTGATGGAAGTGGGTGTGAATCCATCAACCAGACGAACAGGGGACCTAACTTTCTCAGAAAAAGACTTAGACGGGGTACTCACTCCTCACAATGACTCGTTGGTCATTTGCGCCAATATTATGGGGACAAAAGTGCACCGTCTACTTGTCGATACTGGTTCCTATACGAACATCCTGTTCAAGAGCACGGTGGACCAGCTAGGAGATTGGGCCGAGTACATCAAAGACTGTGATCACAAGATTGTAGGATTCGGAAATGCTGTAACCACCCCGCTAGGAATAGTTACGTTGGCAGTTGAGCTTGTATCAATCGAGGACCCGGAAAGGAAAATGAATAGAATGGTAGACTTCCTGGTTGTAGACCAACAGTCCACCTATAACGGGTTCCTCGGCCGTCCTTTCTTGCATGAATTTAAAGCAGCTGTTTCAACGTACTATTATTGTTTAAAATTCCCAACAAAGAAGGGTGCAGGTACAGTCAAAGGAGACCAGAAGAAGGCTCGTGCGTGTCTTTTGCAGATACAGTTGCAGGATCACCAAGTCAACATGACGAACAGGTGCTCAGACAAGGACGGGGACGATAGCGAGGTCATGACTTCTATCGACACTGAAGTAATGGAAGTCGACGAGCAGCTATGCATAGACGAACAGCCGCGCAGCTATGCACAGACGAACAGCCGCGCAGCGACGAGCAACTGTGCGCAGACGAACAGCCGCGCAGCGACGAGCAACTGTGCGCAGACGAACAGCCGCGCATTGACAAACAGCTGTGCATAGGCGCACAATTAGACGAGGACGAGCAAGAACGCGAAGATGGACAGTCTAGAGCAGCTGCTACAACCAGCAACGAGGAAGAATAAACAACGGCAATGAACGTTGATGCAGAGGACATCGAGCCACGACTGGGGGCAGAACTGATGGAGACCGAAGATGAGCTAAAGGCAGAAGGGCCCACTATTGACCCCAGATGGAAAGGCCAGAAACGAAGGGCTACCCCGGTTGAAGAGTTGGAAACTGTGAGAGTCGACCCGAACCAAGAGGGCTTAGAACTCTTCATAGGGTCCGAGCTACCAGAGCCGTACAGGACCAACATGATTGAGTTTCTTAAAGCAAACCTCGATGTGTTCGCATGGTCGCATGCAGACATGGTGGGCATCAGCCCCGAACATGCCTGCCACAGACTCAATATCGACCCGAGGAAGAAGCCAATCCATCAGAAGAGGAGAAAATTTGGGCCCGACAAATACGAGGCGCTCGATGTGGAGGTTAAAAGCTGCTGGATAATGACTTAATCAAACAAGCGTTATGCCCGCAATGGGTGGCGAATCCAGTATTGGTCAGAAAAGCGACTGGAGCGTGGAGACTCTGCATCGACTTCACAGATCTCACGCCGCCTGCCCAAAAGATAATTTTCCATTGCCTCACATCGATCAACTAGTTGATAGCACCGCTGGACATGAACTTCTCACGTTCATGGATGCATTCGCAGGATATCATCAAATAGCGATGCATCCCGATGATCAAGAGCATACGGCGTTCTACACCAACAAAAACTTATTGTGCTGGAAGAGAATGCCATTTGGGTTAATCAATGCTGGAGCTACATATCAGAGATTGGTCAATAAGATGTTTGATGATCACATCGGGAAGACAATGGAAGTGTACATAGATGACATTGTTGTCAAGAGCTCCAAAAAGGAAGATCATTTGCAGCATCTAGCTCAAACGTTTGAGATACTTCGAACATACAACATGAAACTGAACCCTAAGAAAAGCAGTTTTGGGGTCCATTCTGGGAAGTTCTTGGGACATCTAGTCAGTCAAAGAGGGATTGAAGCAAATCCCATAAAAGTGAAAGCAATCATGGAAATGCAACCACCCAGATCAGTTAAAGAGGTCCAACGGTTAACCGGATGTCTAGCAGCTTTGAGCAGGTTCGTCTCAAGATCCGGAGACAAGTGCAGGCCGTTCTTCGAGGCAATAAAGAAGGGAAATTTTCAATGGACAGACGCCTGTCAACAAGCGTTCGAGCAGCTGAAAGAGTACCTCAGTGACACGAAAATTCTTGCCAAGCCGATCCCAGGGGAGAAGTTATACTTGTACCTGGCAGCTTCAGAAGTAGCAATCAGCTCAGTGCTCGTTCGAGCAGAAGGAAAGTTCCACCTGCCCATCTACTATGTGAGTCAAGCTTTACACGAAGCAGAACTCAGATACTCACCAACAGAGAAGCTAGCATATGCACTAGTGATGAGCGTCAGAAAACTTCGTCCATATTTTTTCGACCACCAGGTGGAAGTGTTGACAACGTTTCCGCTCAAGCAAATACTGCACAGACCCGATGCGGCTGGTCGCCTCCTAAAATGGTCATTGGAAATCAGTCAGTTTGGGATTTCATATGCTCCTCGAACAGCGATCAAGGGGCAAGCCTTAGCAGACTTTATAGTCGAACTGACTTACCCCCAAGATCCAACGAGAGGACATAACCATCCCTGGCACATGTATGTTGATGGTTCGTCAACTAATACATCATCGGGAGCAGGTATAGTCTTGATAAGCCCGGATAGGCAAGTTTTTACTTCAGCTGTTCGATTCGAGTTCATGGCGACGAACAACAAAGCAGAGTACGAAGTTGTGATCGTTGGGTTACGCCTAGCATTAGCAGTTGGAGTACGAAGGTTGCAAATCTTTGGAGATTCGCAATTGATCGTCAACCAGGTCCGAGGAGAATATGAAGCAAGAGATGAAGACATGGCCTTGTATCAAAAGATTGTTGCTCACCTGGCCTCCTTGTTCGAGCAAATATACATCGAACAGATACCAAGAGACAACAATGCTCAAGCAGATGCATTAGCCAGGTTAGCAACGAGCACGGGACCAGCAGAGTTGACAGGAGTTACGCTAATAAGAATGTCCAAACCATCAACCGAAGATTACAAAATCTATCAAGTCAACGAAGATTTCGAAGAAGACGACTGGAGGATACCAATCGTTGAGTATTTGCAAAATAACAAAAAGCCAGACAACCCGTCTGAAGCTAACAAGTTGGTCAAGAGAGCAGCAAGATACACCATGATGGATGGACATTTGTACAAGAGAGGAATTTCACTCCCACTTTTGAAATGCTTGGCTAGGGGGCAAGGGCAAGCAGTACTGAAGGAAATTCATGAAGGCATATGCGGAAATCACGTTGGAGGACGAGCATTAGCGTATAAGACCATAAGACAAGGGTATTATTGGCCGACCCTCCTCCAGGACGCAATCAAAGTTGCCCGAACTTGTCACAGGTGTCAGTTGTTCGCCCCGAACATCCACAAGCCCCCGCACGAACTAATCTCTGTCAATAGTCCGTGGCCATTTGCGAAATGGAGAATTGACCTCATCGGGCCTTTTCCGCCAGGAAAAGGGAATGTTCGATTCGCAGTGGTGGCAGTAGACTATTACACGAAGTGGGCTGAGGCAGAAGCGCTTGTGCGAATCACACAGGAGAAAATGATCAACTTCATATGGAGAAATATTGTTTGCCGCTTCGGGGTGCCTCAAGCGATCGTGAGAGATAACGGAAAACAATTTGAAGGAAAAAAGATAAGAGATTTTTGTGAAAAGTGGGGAATGAAGAAACATTTTTCAACACCGTACCACCCCCAATCAAATGGCCAAGTAGAGGCAGTGAACAAAATAATTAAACATATTTTGAAGATCCGCTTAGCCGAGAAACAGGGGAAGTGGTCTGAAGAGTTACCAGAGGTGTTATGGGCATACCGAGTATCTCACAGAACAAGCACAGGCGAAACACCGTTCACAATGGGGTTCGGGACAGAAGCAGTAATACCGGTTGAGTTAAAAGTCCCAACAAAACGAACAGCTGCGTTCGACGAAGAAGCAAACAACTCCGCAATGGCAGCAGAGTTGGACTTGCTGGAAGAAAAAAGAATAACAGCAGAATTGAAAAATGCAATTTACAAGAAAAGAGCAGCAAAATACTACAATTCTCAAGTAAAAGCAAGAGAATTCGAAGTTGGGGACTTAGTACTTCGAAAAGTTTTAACACCACCAGGAGTATTCGGCCCGACTTGGGAGGGCCCATACAAGGTGACGAATAAGTGGCACAATGGCACATACGACCTTGAAGACATGGAAGGCAAGTCGTCCCAATACTCCTGGAATACCACTTTGCTCAAGAAGTACTATCAATGAAGTCCTGTAAGTCTTAGAAGTTTTACAAATAGATCCTTGTAATTTTTTTATTTTTGCGCAAGTTTATATATAAAAGCGAGCAGTTGTGCAGTCACTAGGCGAGCAGAATCGTATTTATCTTTTGTCTTGCTTTCTTTTGGATTTTGAGCCTTAAGTCCAAATTACTTAGTTGCTCGCCCAAAAAAAAAAAAAATTTGAAAAGTGCAAGTCTGTTATAAGACGAACCATAGAGCTTATTAAAAGCAAAAACAAGGCTAAGTCCATAACGGACCAATAGCCCACATTAATGCAAGGCCAAGTCCACAAGCGACCAAAATGGCCCAAACAACTAAAGGTCAAGTTCTATAAGAACCAAGTGACCAACTTAAAATTTGACTAAGTGTTTACCTTAAGAAAAAAGGAACACTTAGAAACTAAGTCATAAGCAAAAGAAAGAGGCGAGCAATTAAGTAAGACAAACAAAGAGGCACAAATTTGTAGATGAGCAAAAATTTTCATTTCTTTAAGTCAAAAGATGTTTAAAATAGGAATAAGAAATACAGAAAGAGTGTACATCCTATTGTAAATAAAAAACTAAGTCTTCAAGAGGGAGGTGGAGGAGGAGCATCTGCAGTTCTGGTCGCCTGAACACTCGGCTGATCGCCTGAGGCACTTGTGCCAGCCCCATCTATTGGCGTTAAAGGAAGAGACGCCAACCCTTCAAAGACCTCATCAGTAGCCACCGTGCTGGTCGTCGCTGGAGCAGGGTCAGGCTGGCCGCCATAAGTGGGGGCAGCAATGTCGACCTCCTCGCCGAAGACATCCAAGGGGAAGCCAAGATCGGCCAGATCAGAGACGAACAAGGTAGAGCCAGGAGCAGGGGGGTAATTCTTGACATATTCAATGAAGTCCGCTTTCACCGCGCCACGAATATCTTGGTTGTGATTATGGGCGAAGTGAACAGACCTCAAACATTCAGCAAATGCACAGATATACATGAAGTTGGTCTTATCCAACACCTCCTGCTCATGGACTTCATAGTCGATCATGTTCTTACGCTCCTCCTCCAATCTCTTGATGTGCTCCTCGGCAGCTAGCAGGCGAGCAGATAAGTCTGCTCGCTCCTTTTCAGCCCTTTCGGCTCTCAGATCTGAAGTTTTTACCTCCAGCATCATCTTTTGAGCCTTGTCCAAGGCACTCTTCTCGCCGGCCAAGGAGGCCTCCATCTTACTCTCCATCAAGGCCAGCTCCTTAGCATGCTCGGCCTTGCACTCTTTGATGGCGGAAATTCTTTCTTCGTCCATCCTCTCCACACGACGACCCAAATCACGGTTTGTCCACTCGAGCTCCGTGACTTGATCGAGCAGCATCTGGGACTGGATCAATTGATGGCTAGCATTGTACGCCATCAAACGAATATTTTCACTAGCAAATTGGCTAGCAACAAGGGTGTTCGCCGACTTCGTCCAAGCCCTGGGAACTGTCTCGGCTGCTCGGCGAACAGGACATCAGGAATGTCAGAAAACGAAGAAGGAGCATTCTTCACCACGGATAAATGGTGAAGAGTAGTCCCGCGACCAGGATAGTGCGCGGGGTTATACCTAAAACAAAAACATGTCAGTAAGCGAGCAATATTGCGCCAAGCGGCGAACAACAAAAAAGTCCAAGACAGTTAACTTACTCCTTAATTTTGATGGGGTCCCAACCCAAATAAGAAGTATCTTTGGGATTGTCGCCTCTCTTGGTCGCCACCAGGCCAGCGACCACTTGTTGTTCGTCCACCACTTCCAAGGAGGTGGACTTAGCAGGAGATCTGGGAACAATGCTGCTCGCCTCCACCGCAGCTTTTGATCGCTTCGAGGCACGATCATCATCGCGAGTGCCGCGAGCATCGTCGCCTCGTGGCACTTTCCTTTTATCCCTATCCCGTTCCCTCTCCTTTTCCTTCCTTGCATCCCGCAGAGAGGAGGTAGTTTTGGCCGCAGGTTTAGGGCGACCAGCTCCGGCGGCTGGGCGACCAGAAGGGTTCTCTCCTGCCCGGAGGCGCATGATGGCAATGGGAGGGTCCATCTTTCTTCTTGAAGCTTCGGCCATTTGTTTAACTCGTCTGGCGAGCAGGTAATATGATTCAGGCACAGCCGGGATAGCAACGGTGACTCGTTGACCTATCAAGAAAAAAACAAGGGTTAGGCGAGCAAGAAAAGTGGCGAGCAGGAAAAATAGGCGGGCAAGAAAGTTACCTTCGGGGATAGCAGCCTGAGCTTCAAGGTGGTGGGGACTCGTAATCAAGCCAGCAAGCTTGCGGCAATGAGCTTTTGAAAGATGTTCCAAATCGCGACTAGCAGCGTCGCGAAGAGAAATGATGGCTAACGTGAAGAGGTATTCGTCGCTGATATCGGGATGCCCCCACTTCAAATTTCTCGGACCTGCAAAACAACGAAAAGGATTAAAATTAGTCCTACTTATGAATTAGCAAGACAAAATTAGCCCTACGTTTGATTTTTCCAAAGCCTTCAGGCGACATGATGCGCGCCTGCCCGCCAGCGAATCCCTCAGTTGCTCGCCAATCTCCACCAATAAAGAAGAATTGGCAATGCCAACTCTTAATCTTATTAGGAACACCTTCGACGAGTTTCAATCCGGTCTTCGCCTTAGCGTAATACCAGCCGGCACCGTCCTCGGAAATGGTCAAGGCGTAAAGGATCTCCGCGGTTGTTATCTTATTCTTATAGCCCTCAAGACCAAAAAGAGTCATGAAGGCTAGAAGAGTACTCCAACCATTTGGGGTGATTTGAGTGATCGCCAGATTCATGTCAGATAAGAAGCGACCAATGAGCGGATGGACGGGGAGCGGAAAACCCGTGTTTAACACATCCAAGTTAATCGCCGTACAACCAGGAGGGGGGCGATCAGCAGTCTCTCCTTTCTTCGGCACATACATGAATATATCGTAGAGGATCTTGTATGTTTCACGGATGCTCGCCAGATCACTCTCCACACATACACTAGCAACCTTGCTCGCTGCATAGTCCCCATCCTGAGCCTTCATAATTACCCTCGATGTGGGGGCAAAAGTCTTCGAGTAGCGAGCAGAATAGTCCGCCCACTCGTTGTCACGAACAACTCCTTCCGGGATCCGAGATTCTGGTGTAGTTTGAGAGATGGGAAAATTGATTTCCCTTAAAAACTCCCAAGTGAGCGTGTGACCTCCCTGCTCGCCACCTCGCTGCTCGCCAGCAGTGTCAGCTTGATCACCCTCAAGGTCAATTGAACCCTCTATCTCCACGGCCACTGCTGCAGAATCTTCTCCAAGGTCAGAAGATGTTTCAGGTTCACGAGCAAGAGAGTGAATCTCTTCTTGATCGCCAGAGCGGTCAGCAGCGAACATCTCTACCGAGCGAACAACGGAGCTCGCGTCTGAGTCCACGCCTTCATCCACCAATAATGTGCGCGGGTTGTTCGCTAGCGCTTGGCGAACAGATCTGCACGGAGGAGATGGATCTACGGGTCTTTTTTCCGGATTTCGTCCAGGTCCGGATTGAGAAGAGCTTGAGTGGGAAAACTCCATTCAAAATAAAAATGGAGGAATTTGGCTAAGTATCGGATACTGATGCCCCCGGAGAAGTTACGATGGCGGTGGAATCAACAGGACGGCGGCGCTACGGCGGTCCACGGCCGGAATTACAGTCACAGTTGCGAGAAATGCGGGAAGATAGAAAATTTTTTACGAAATTAAAGAAAAATAAAGAAATATAAGATGGATTACCTTCGAAGAACCAAAATCTAGAGCAAACACGAAGAAATCTGTACGCAAGATTGCAAAGAAGAAAAGCTTGAGAATGCTTTAATGGCGAAAATCCGAAAAGAAAGAAATGAGGAAGGAACCACCTATTTATAAGAATAAAATGGGGGCGAAAATACAATATTTGCAAAATACTATAGGCCCCTATGGGCAAATTGGGAGACGCGCATGACTGACGCGATGCCTCGCATTTCGTGCCTCGGGAATCCAACCGTCGCGACACGAAAGAGCGTTCGCTGCTGGCCGCGCGCACATATTCCCTTGCTCGTTTGTTCGCTCGACTGCTCGAATGCTCGCCAGTATGAATAACCATTTTTTCCTTCTTGCTCGCCCAATTTTCAAAGAAATTGTAGCTTGGCCTCAATTGATCAATCCATGCCCAACATGAGACCAAGCTAGGGGGCAATTGTTGGGTGGCGAACAAGTAAGTAATTAATAAACAGGAGATTATTAGACTTACAAGATAATAAATGAAAGGAGCTAGCAGCTTCGTGAAGCGAACAGATTTGTAGAGGAACCCTAATGCGGCAAGCAGGATTGGGCGAGCAGCTTTGCAAAGAACAACTGTGCAAGCGGCTCAGACCAAGATCAATTCAGGCGAACAGCTTCGTAATGGAGCGAGCAACATTGTAAAATAATCCCAAGCAAGGAGCGAACAGCTCTGAATGCAAAGGATCATGACATCTAATGAAGACGTACAAGCAAGCAACCGGTCACCGTCGAGAGCATCTCAGTAGTGCCAAAGACCAAGTACAACATTGGGAACTCCAAGAGTCACTAGCTTAGATATGGTCCAAGTGTCTTAACACTTGGCACCCATCCAATGTGCAATAGTTTAGATGTTGTACAAGTGTCCTAACACTTGGCAAAGATCCAATGGTTAAACCACCAAGATGGTGACACATGGCCTCTTTGTATGTCTATAAATACTCCCTTCATGTACATGAAAAGGGGGAGAACAATTCAATAAAATAGCCAAACTCTTGCAAAATCATTCCTTGAACATTACCTAATCAAATCCCATAATCATTGTTCTTGTTTGATGATCTTCATGGAGTAAAACAGCCATTAATCACATTCAATTGAAAAAGGTCATCAACATTTGGCTAATAGGGAACTTCTTCGCAATAGAGAAGCTCATATTGCTCTTAAGAACGACTTAATTGAGCATATATGGCAAAAATTCGGCCATCAAGACTAAATATGTTTTTAGCATTATTTGTGTTTGTAATTTAATATTTCATGCAGTTCTATGTAGTTTGTTTATTTCCAATTTCGTATTTTCAAATCTTGTAATTTTAAATTTGTTATTGAGTTAGTAATTTATTTTAAGTGTATGGTAATTTTTTTCTATATATTTAAGAATTTAGAATATCAAATAATTTTTATAAACTCTTTTACACATTAAAATATAATAAAAATAGATTATTCATAATATATATTTAAAAAATAATTATTGTAGATTGGGTTGATGTCATTGATAAAGTATAAAAACAATTAAAATTAAGTTAAATTGAAATTGTATATGTGGATGAGTGAGAAATGAATATTATATTAAAAAGGTGGGTTGTGGTAGTGTCATTGATAAAAATGGTCTAAACACACATTTCCAGCATGACATGAAAATCAAAATATACATTCACTATAATATAACTATAAATCAAAATATGAATTAACCATAACATAGCTTAAAAATCAAAATATTAATTCACGATAACATGATTTGAAATCAAAATAAAATTATGTCAACAAGTGGATAGAATTACAAAACACCATAATGTCATTTATTAAAAAAAAAGATTAATCAACATGTAAGCCACGTGCTTTCATCTCCTACGTTGATGTCGAACTGCAGTTCTAGATGGACATGGATGATTGGGTCCCTCAAGTATTTTGCATGCTGCATCCATCACATGCATTGCTTCTTCCCTTGATATCCACTGATCCCCTGCTCTCCATCTCTGTATTAATTGAGCCATGATGTTGTGAGCAAGTCCAATCCTCTCCCACGGTTCGGCTGCGGCTATAGGTGTAGAGATATTCGGTCTGCCTTCTTTCAAGGCAGGATTTTGGATAGTAGGATGACAGTTGTTGCGATATCATTCAAGGTAATCATCTGTGCACTCCCATGGTGGTCTAGCGTGTTCTCCAAGGCGAACAGGGGTGAGCATATGAGTATCCCATGTAGAAAAGTAATCTGCCAAAGTACCCCAAGCAGGTCTCAACTTTCTCGAATACTCAACTTTCCTCGGAAGACTGGCTGCAAGAGGCTTATCGGGAATAGCCTGGACAAACCCGAATTGTCTAAGTACCTTATCCGGCATGTATGGCTCAACTATGTCCCCAACAACAATGCAACCATGGAATAAACTGACTTCTTGAAATGCATAACTTTCCCTCATTGGTGCATAAGGATTCCAATTAACCTAAACAAAAAGTTGATCAAATATATAAGAATATATAAATACATACACACTTTTAATAAGAAATAAAAAATAAAATTTTAATTACTAACTTCAAGTGCGGACAGTGCATCCAAACGTTCCCTGAAAGCCTGTACACGATCATTAGATGGACCACCACTTGCTGTAGGAGCCCACCTCATTGCAAGTGGAGAAGGAGCAGCAAAGGCAACATTATGTGGAGGTCTCACCAAAGTAGGAAAATGCTCATATATCCATGCCTAAAAAATGATAATGTTAATTTTAACAACAGACAATAAATACATTATACAACAAATAATTTGTAACCTCCAATAACGTCAAATATCCAGTAATTTGCTTCACATTAAACTTCGAAGCTAATCCTAATTGTCTGTATAGAAATGCTAGTGTAGTCGTGCCCTATGCATACTCGTGAAGATTATCCATGTCCTCTAGGAACTCCAACCACGAAGTAGGTACACGTGTGCCAGTTTTATCAGCAAATAAAGAGCACCCAAATGTGTACATTACATACGCTCATGCAGAGTATAGGACCATATGAGCATCATTAGAGGTCATGTATTTCATAAACCTCTCCTTCAACCACTCCAACTTCAGTGACGATCCCTTTAGACCATCTACCACCTCCAGTGCTTCATGTAACTCCAACCCTAGTAACCGACTCACCTCCTGTGAGCCACATAAGGGATCTAATTGATTTGACTGCATTGGTAATCCATTGACATTTAATCCTGTAAGACAATATACATCGTCAAGGGTGATAGTCATCTCTCCGAATGGAAGGTGAAAACTATTGGTCTCTGGATGCCAACGCGCTACAAATGCAGAAATCAGGTTCTTGTTTGGATTCTTGTATGATGCATCCTTCATCTTCCAAAGACCAGAACGTCTAAAGAGAGACCTCCATCTCCGAGTCTTTGCAGTTGAGTCATACTGCCAATCTAACAATTTACTTATGTGAGATTGGCATTTAAGCACATCTCTCTCTTCACCTCGCCATATAAATGCAACGACATGAGTTTGAAAGTTAGCAAGGAGGGGCGGAGACTTAATAACAATTCCCTCTTCCTCTTCCGCTTTCGCTTCATCTCCTTGTATGTCTTCTCCTTCGTGTACTCTTACTTCTTCCTCTTCAGCTCCTTCGTCTCCATCTCTTCTTTCCACTTCATCGTATAGATGAATAGGTATTTCATTTTGTGTTTCCCTGTTGATTTGAACCACTAATTCACTCTTTTGTCTTCTATTCGAAGTTGTTTGCCTCCTCCTTTGTACGCTACTGTAAAAGAGTATCACAATAAAAACCATAATTTTTTAGCTACCATTTTCAATTTAATGAATTTGCAGAACATGAAAATTAATGGTAATATTTTCAAGCCAAGGATAAAAGCAAACTGAAAATAAGAAAATAAATGAATCAATGGTAACACAATCAAGTGATAAATAAATTTTGTAATATTTTTAATGTAAATAATCAAACCCATAAATAATTGCATTGATAAAGCTACTACCAAGTGATATAAATAAATCGATCAAGCGCTACTACTAAATAAGTTTTTTTTAAATAAAAAAACTAGTGGATATAAAAGGAGAAAATGAGAAACGGCCAACAACAGTTAGCATAAGGTCTCCTTCAAGTGATAAGCATAGTGAAAAGAAAAAGAAATTCCATTATTTCCAAATGAAAAGTCAAAATTTATACTAATATTTTCGACAAAAAGAATGATAACCAAATATATTCTCCTAATTTGGCAAATAGCTTTAATGTTGTGCTACTATAAGATTCTCTTAAAATATTGAAGTAAAAAAAGAAAGAAAAAGTTCATAACATGATTCCCACAAGCCAAAAACAAGAACATATATAATTAGCAGGTTGTGGAAATCATGTGATTATGATAAGCATAAGGTATGGATAAACATGATTCGGCCAGTAGTCATTTTCCCTCTTTCTAATTCATTCATTAAATTTTCTCATTAATTGTAATTTGTTTCCCTGATTCATTCATCACGCTAGTAGTCATATTACACACAACCTGCCATACTATCTCATTAATTCGTGACTCATCCTCAACCTCAGTAACCCTACTTCATCTTTTTATCTGTCATCTTTTTATATTCATTAATTTTCTAACCAAACTTGCAAACAAGCATAAAATACCTTAGAAACAGAGATATTTTCACAACCCACATCGACCAAATTAATAAATAAAATTGTTGCAAATTTATTACAGTTATATTGCTTGCTAACAACCCATTACTCTAATAGAAGTATTTCGCCCAATATATACTGAAAATTTGTAAAGTTTTCGGCCAAAAACAGTATGAAATTCCACCCAAATTCCATCCTGAATAGACTGATCCCTGAATACATATATAGAAAAAATATTGAGATAAACAACCGATTAGAAGCGGTATTGACGAATTAAACAGAAAGTTGTCAACAAGACTTGAGCGAACAGGATTTTGAAATAAATAAGAAAACTACAAACCTTAAATATGGACTTGTTAAATGTAGGCGAATAAAGAATAACTGACCATTATTTCCGCCGGCCAAGATAGGTTGAGATAAGAGTTCCACCGCCGTGGAGTTGTGAACTTTGAACCGTAAAGACTGGTGGGTGTAAATATCTTTTACCTCTTTTATTTTTTAGGGCATAGGGGCATATTTGGTAGTACATGGTGTGTTTGTGTATCATTTTTTAAATTTAAAGGTAGGTTAAAATAAAGGTGGGTTTGTTTATGAAAAAAGTGGGTTCAAATATCCGTGGCCTAAATATATTTGGTATATTATTAATGATTTTGGCAAACTTACGTAAATAATTGAACATATTTGGTCCAATATTAATGATGTGGTGAATTTGGCCCCTAATTAAACAGATTTGGCACAACCTTCCGTAATTAGATAGTCAACTTAGTCCCTAATTTCAGAAACGTGGGAGTTTAATCGCTCATAATTCGATAGATTAAACAGCCTTCCGTCCACCACCCAATCGGCCGCCCATAGAAACGTGGGAGTTTAATCGCTCCCATCTCCTACCTTCCTCCAACAGCTGCCCACAGCCTTCTGTCCACCACTGCAGACGACCGTCATGCAATTTAATATATTACTAAATGAAAAACCTTGAGACTCCCTAAGGTTTGATGTGAATAGGATTACCAAAATAAGATCTTTCATAAAATAAAGCGTCGGTTTACATTTTACAGTCATTGTTAGGGTGGGGCCGTTTGCAGTAAATTTTTGGAATCTTTTCCTGAATATTTGGTGTTCCATTATCATCAATCTGCATCCTTTTTCTCCTCCATATTATTTTCTCATTTAATCATTTGCAAATTCCACTAATTATCTTTGATTGGGATGCAAGTGTTGTAGATGGAAACTATTTTTGTTGGAATTGTTCATCTCTGTGCGGAACAATAAAATATATTAGTTGGGATGCAAGTGTTGTAGATAAAAACTACTTTATGTATTTCGATGCGCAAAATTTTTGGAGAAGATTGGAATTGTTCATCTCGGTTTCCACTAATTACTTTTATTGTGAGAAACTGATATTCATTACGACTACTTTTTTTTTCATTGTGTGGGAAATATGATCAAGAGAGATAGAGGCAATGAGAAACAAATACACTAACATTAAACACAACAATGGAATACAAAAGGGTCAAACTGAAACGACTATTATTCAAACGAAAACAACAACAACAATAACACAAAGGAAATCATCGACACAAGCCACGCGATGAATACTTCTATGATACATATATAAAAGAAACCGTTTGATCGTATGGTACCCTATAAATAAAAGGCCGGAAAGAATCCATCAAATCAAAGCCTCGTACAACGGGAGCACACGGACACAAAAACGGCAAAAAAGAAAAAACTCCTACATAAAAAATAGGAGGGTATGACAAGTCAAAACAAAGAAGAAGAGAATCACAAATGAAAATGAGCAAGGCAAAAGACCAATTTATAGAAAAAAATGGGAATCGATCTACGGACGAGATAAAATGAGAAAAAACGGAAGACCAAGATGGAATGGACACCTTGACTCAATGAGGAGCCAATGCATGAGAAATGAGAACATAAGGGGGATGCCACATAGGAATTTTTTGTTTTACAAATATAAGGTATTGATGATTGATGATTTATTTGTTTTACTTTTTATTTTCCATTTTTCTTTTCCTTTTTTTTCCCTTCAGGTTTGAAGGCATAATTCACCCTTTTTTCCTTATTTTTTCCAAATTTATTTGTATTTCCTTATTTCCCTTCTATTTCTTAAATTAACTAACTTTTACTGAATAATTACACTAGTTATAATTTTAAAAAAAAATTGAAAAGTCACATTGGATATAACTAAAATGTTACACTAGATATAACTGAAAAATCACACTTGGTATAACGGAAATGTTATACAAGTTTCAACTGAAAAGTTATACTAACTTTAAGTGAAACGTTACCTTAAATAAAATTAAAAAGTTACACTAGATATATCTAAAATATTACACTAGGTTTAACTAAAAAGTTACACTAGGTATAATTGAAACGTTACACAAACTTTAACTGAAAACTTATTCTAAGTATTTTGTGAAATGTTACGGTAGATATAATTGAAAAGTTACACTAGTTTTAACAGAAAAGTTACACTAACTATAATTGAAAAGTTGCATTAGGCTTAACTGAAAAGTTACACTATATATAACTGAAAATTTACAATATATCTAACTGAAACGTTACACTAGTTTTAACTGAAAATTTACTTAAGTAAAACGTTACATTAGATAACATTGAAACATTATACTAGTTTTAACTGAAAAGTTACACTAAATATAACTTAAATGTTACACTAGTTTTAACTGAAAATTTACACTATATATGATTGAAAAATTATACTAGATATAATTGAAACATTATACTAGTTTTAACTAAAAAGTTAAACTAACTTTTGGTGAAATGTTACACTAGGTGTAATTGAAAAGTTACACCAGATATAACTGAAATGTTATACTAGTTTTAACTGAAAAGTTAAAGTAGCTTTAGGTGAAATATTACACTAGCTGTAACCGAAAAATTACACTAACTTACACGAAAAAGTACACATATATATTTTTTTAGTTAATTTATCGTACACATTTTAGACCTGAGTTATGTAATTTTTTATTATAATCAATCATAACTCTTTATTATAATACACTAACTATTTGGTAAAACTAGTCTGCATTTTTTAGTGTTAGTAGTGTAATTTTTCATAATAATACGTCTAATTGTTTGGTTATATTAAACTACACTTTTCAGTATAAAGTAATGTAACGTTAGTGAAGAACCCGTAATACCAAAAACAATCAAAATATCAAATATCAAGAATAAATTGAACAACAACCTTATCTTGTAATCTAACAAATTAAAGTTTAATAAGAACAAAAAATGTTGCCCAAATTGAAATTAATAATATAAATGAATACAAAATTAAAACAAATCCAAAATCCGAATATATTAGGATTAAAGCATATTAATATCTCTTCATCAACTCCCAATGGAAGTTTGGGATCTTGAAAGGAAACTGATTGACTATTATTTCTTGAAGACAAACTCTCATATGCATCAAGTGTACGGTGCACTCACTCAACAGTTGACTATATTTATACTGAAGAATTTGTTTCAATTACACTGAAAAGTATAGTTGGATTACACTGAAAAGTGTACACTAAAATTCGATTTTCAGTGTAATCCAACCACAATTTTCAGTGTAATTGAAACAAACTTTTCAATGTAAATATGGTCAATTGTTGAGTGAGTGCACCATACACCAAGTGCACAAGAGAATTACTCCTTCTTGAAACTCAATTTCTTTAATCAATGTCGTTATAATATGAAAAAGTAAATGATGATATAAATAAAATTCTAAATAACTTATTTTTTCCATAGATAGAGACTCAAGTTGTGATAAAAGATGTGAATGAGGAAGGAAACCTGAGAGAAAGAATAGATCCATAAAAAATATCAATTCCTATATATTCTGCTATTCATAAGGATCCGAAAATTATGGATTGAGTAGGAGCGGTGCGAGTGCACGCCGTTAGAGCTGGCAAAACGGGCGGGCCGGGCCAGCCAATCACTATTCACGGGCCGAGCCGGGCCGGCCCATTTGCATGACGGACCTGTAAAATCCCAGCCCAGCCCGGCCCAACCATAGCACGCGGGCTAACGAGCCGGCCCGGCCCGTTTCAACTTTTTTTTTTTTATTTTTTTTTCTAATCTCAAAATAATGTTTGGTAGAGTTTTTTTATTCCACGGTACTGAAAAGTGAGGGGCTTCATTTACAAAATTCCTTATTATGGCATCAACTATCAAGTCAAGTATGTGTAAAAAAAACTAAATATACAAAACACTAAATATCATTTAAATATCACTGAATATCATTTAAAAACTAAATATACAACACCAAATTCCTTATTATGGCAGCATCAAGTCAAGTATGTTCATATATTTGTAATAACAACACTGAATATCATTTAAAGAAATAACACTAATTATAATAATTTAAAAATAAAATAGATAAAAAAAATAAATCAACGGGCCGGCCGGGCCAAAAACGTCCCGGTTTTTTCGGGCCTTTATTTTTTTGGCCCAGCCCAACCTATATGTCGGGCGGGCCGGGGCGGGCCGTCGGGTCAGGCCCAAATTGCCGGCTCTACACGCCGTGCACTTTGTGCATACGAACTTTCTTTATCAAATATTAATTTATTTTAAAAAAATATTCTAAAAATGGTGAGTAAGTTGATATTAGGCGTAAAGATTATGAATTTATATGAAATTGTAAAACTTCATTTGATGTAAAATCTATGACTAATACTTTATGGGCGCAAATGATGCAAGAGAACAATATTTGCAGATCTCTCACTTTCCTGGCATTTCTGGATTTTCCAAGATTCAAGATTCTTTCAGTTTTGTGCCCTTTTATGAGAATTTCCATATATTTAGGATGCTAATTAAAATTTAGATTTTTTTTTTATTATATTGGGTTGAAAGGGACTTTTCCTTTTACACTGCAGAATCTAACCATTACAATTTACAACCTCATCCCTTTTTAACCAATCAATTAGTAAAAAAAGCAGTAAACATTACTTGGCATTTGTCAACATCCACCCCCGAATCTTATGTTGTATTTATTTGGTTTTATATAAATTATTAATGCATTCCCCGCTGCTCGATTACCATCACCCTAGACAAATCGTCTAAATATTAACGGTCTCATTGCGTTGTATTGATTTAAGAGTATATATGGAGTAAAATTAGTTTCGTACATGAATCTTTGAAATATATTAGTTGTTTATATTAAAGAGTATTAATTATTTTTATTGAAGATTATTAGTTGGTTTAACTGAAGAGTTTTAACTTGTTTTCACTAAACAACTAATACACTTCAATAAATACAAATAATAATTTTTAATGAAAACAACTAATACTCTTCAATGATTCATATATGAACCATTTTCACTCTATACTTTGTCTTAATTTAAGGGTAATATTTGTGTACACCAATTGCACCATATTATTGATATGAATTAATATTGTTCAATGACCAATTACTTAATAATGTTCGATGAAAATAATTAATACTTCCTCCGATCCTAAACAACTGATATTGTATGTATAGTGTAAAAATTTGTTTTTGGTGAAACCGTTTGCAACCGTTTTTAGTAGAACAACTCAAACCCTTTAATAAGATAATTTATATCCATCATAGGCTTTAACTCATACTCTTTAGTAAAAGTAATTTGTCTTCTTCAAAATTATTATCTTTTAATAAAACAATTCATACCCTTCAATTTTTTTTTTTTTTTTTTTTTGTATAAACAAGTTTCAACCTATATTTTGCCTCTATGATTTTAGGGTGGAATTAAGTACAATGACAAATATATTCTTGTTAAGAGTAAGTCTAATATAATACCGTCTCATGCTATGAAAAGATAAAATAGAGTATAAATTAGACATGATGCATTAACGCTTTAACATTAAAGTATTTAGAAATGAGGGGAGGATTGTTTAAAAAACTAATTTAATTTAAAATAAACACCGTTTACACAATGTGTATACAACAACTTGCCTTGATTTAAATAACAATGGTTGTGAGTTGAGTTTATCCGATTATTCATCTTCTTATTAAAATCTACATTGTTTTTTTTAGCTTTTAATACCGGTGGTCTTAGGTGACGTAATATAACTTGTGAATCTCTTTTCTCTTGTCATCATATACTCATCTTAAAATGAAAAAATGATCTTGATCACATATATGTTATGGATATTAATATCAATTATTACAACTTAATAGTATAATCTAATTTGTGTGATTGTTACACAAATGTTGGTTGTGAGTAACCTACCATTGATTCTGATTATATTCTCATTAAAAGCATTACCACTACGGAAATGTGAACAATTTTACTATATAATTTTATCATTTGTCGGATATTTCTTGATGAATATCATGGATGTGAGACTCGTTTTCTTTTTATTTTATTATAGTAGACTTAAAACTATAGTTGACTAACGACTTGAACTTAATTTTGACCAAGTTCCAATATCAGCATTATTGACAAAAATAAATAGAAAAATTCAATCTTATCTTGGAAGCCCATGCCAAAAACCTCGTCCAATAAATTAAAATCTAGTTGCATCGATTATGATAGGTTACTTTCATGTCATGGCTACTTGGTATTTCTCGGAGAGAGCAATTACCTTTTTCTTTTGCTTATCACAAATTTGACGGCTATTTCTCAACGTTTTCAATTTTTAAATGCAAATGATTTGACGTTTAAACAATAACGGGTCCATTCGGTTCCGCTTCATTTTGTTAGCGTTAGGTTTAGGTGTCTGCACCAAAAAAATCACCACTTTCCATTAAATTGTAGTAGTAAGTAGTAACAAATTTAATCATAATTAATTGCAATATTTTACAAATTTAAGTTCAAGCTACCGTTTACCATAATGAACTGGCTTTTTAAATTTCTCTACATTTTCCTGGTAATAACATGTCAAAAATTTATGTACAATATCATACAATACTAAGTATATAAATGGATAAAATTTACTACTCATATCCTGAAATAATATTTACTGTTGACTTTTCAGAGATTTTAATATGAGAATTGACTTATAATATTTAAATAGATAAAATATTTTTTTATGAGGATTTATTGTTTAATTTAAGTAAATGAAATAAAAATTTATTTTAGTGTATAACTATTAGTTGAATGAAGTGTAATTTAGAGAGCTTTGTAGGGGATGAATGTGCAAAATGTTTAGGGACGGGTGTAGAAATATTTATCAACTACATATTTTTTATTAGAATAACTAATACTTCTTCTGTCACATGATTATTTGCACAATTTTCTTTTTCGTCAGTCCCAGATTATTTGCACAATTTCCTTTTTCGTCGGTCTCAAATTATTTGCACACTCTAAAAAGTGAAATATTGATTTTCGTGCACACGCACAATAATTTACACATATTTACCCATATACCATTATTTTACTCAAAAAGTGTTTTTTTCTTAAAATGTGTGTCTTTTTAAGTGTGCAGATAATATCGGGACAGAAGGAATACAATTTAAAAATACACTTGAATTGTACGATACTGATGCATAGAAAATATGCTCCAAATAAGATGAAGGTAATAACATCGTTATTAATTTATGAAATTCATAGGATTTTTTTATAAGGTAATAACTTAAAAAATCTATTTATAAAAGTTATAAGTATAGTTTGAATGATTTTATTTCTTGAAAAATGCATTGATATTTAATTTATTAATTTCATACTATATTTCATTTTAAACCAACTTTTCTCTAATTTTCGGTATCCAAAATAATACTTGAATTGACTATTAAAAAAACACTATCCACTTCATAATTTCTTTCATTCGTGTAAGAGTACACAAAATAAGAAAGTTGAGTAATACATAATTAGGAATTGGGAAAAGGTGCAAATAGGATCTCCAACTATTAGCCAAAAGTATATATAAGCCCTTAAAGTATTTTAAGGCTCAAATACACCCTTTAATTTTTAAAATGGGAGCCAATAAATCCTCTTGTTAAAGAAAATAAAATAGACATTACAATTCTCACTAAATCAACTAATTTTTTATTCTGAAACATTTCCTTTCTCACTAAATCACTAAATTAATGACTAATTGTTTTATCCCCACCACTAACCACGTTTTAGGTCCCATTCTCAATATCTCACTTCCCAATTCTCCCAACTGATCTCTCTCCCTCATGTCATATATAACTTCTCAAAAATTGCTGAAATTTGGTACACAGTAATTGAAATTCCATTGTTTTGGACCTTTAATTTTTGGAGGGACTATATTTTGCAGCAATTGAGAGATCTAAAAATGGAGAACCAATTGTCGTCTGCATTCACTGGTGAATTAGTGCCACTTAACCCTTTATTAAGTATTAGTTTGATCTTTGTGGTAGGAGCTTCGCTAACCCTAACCCAATTAGCATGGGTATATATTTTAATTTGGTTCCGTTTCAAATTATTGTTATTTTAATAGTTGGGTTGAAACATTATGATTCCTAATTCATTTTCGGACGTCCATTTTCTTTTTATTAACATAAGGGTTTATTTGTTCTCCTTACAAAAGTTAAAAGGACTTATTTGAGACTAAACATGCTATAAGGGTATATATGTATTTTGAACAATAGTTTGAGGTCATATTTCTACTTTTTTCTTTAGGTTATGTATAAGATAAAGAAATAAGTTGGTATGTGTGAATCAATAAATATAAGAATAATGACATTTTGTGTAAAATTATGGATATTGCGAGAAGAGTTTATGAAAGAGTTTTTTCATTTTAAATGTGTGAAAATTATTTTAAAAATGTGCAAAGAAAATGTGGAGTTAATTGTGAGACAGTGAATAAAAATATAAATATTTTAAAAAATATTTTTTAATATTTTCACCATATTTTACCAAATTTAATTAAGTGGATGTATATCTACTCATTTTCCAACCTGAATATGGTATAAATAGAAAAATAATAGTAATTTTAATTTCACCCAACCCAACCCAGCTAACTGACAGCCAAAAATCCCTCCAAACTTCACACAACACTCAAAACCCACCACATCCCCCCTCCCCTACTTAAATTCTCTCCTCCCTTCCCCCTCTTCACATTCTCCTCCTCCCCAAATTTCCTCTCTCTCTCTCTCTTAACCTACCAGAGCCGCAAATGGCCGACACGACGATGCTACCAGATCTCGTCACCCAAATTTTCATCCCTATCTGCGCCATCGTCGGCATAGTCTTCGCCCTCGTACAATGGGTGCTCGTCTCCAAGGTTAAGGTCACCACCGAGAAATCTCACTCCGGCGACGCCAAAAATGGCTTCACCGAACCTCTCATCGAGGAGGAGGATGGCGTCAGTGACCACTCCGTTGTTCAGAAATGCGCCGAAATCCAAGCCGCCATCTCCGAAGGTGAATTTCGATCTACTTTTATGAATTTGCTTATTTGACTGTTGTTTGGACTCTGTGAGACTGACTGAGACTTTTTTTTAGGGTTTATTTGGTGGCTATATCTTAACTCTGTTTATTCAATTTGTTCCATTTTAACGGATTTCTCTGTTATCTCTCTCTGTATCTGTGTGTGTGAGAGAGAGAGAACGAGAGAGAGAGAGCGTGTTATCTGCCTTTCGTTACTGTATTTAATGTGCAGATTTAGAATCTAGATTTTTCTCCTTGTTTATCTATTACTGAGATAAGCTGAAAGTTTTGCCCCTTTGTTGTCTTTATGCGCATAGTTGCATCATATACTACCTATGAATTGATGAGTAAAGATCCAAGAGTTTATTCCTCAGAAATAACAATTGAAAGACGAAAGCAGAATGGATTTTGTGTTTTCCCGTTTGGTGTGATTTTCTCTCTCTGGTGGGTATTCAATTAAAAAAAATTCTGGAAAGATTTTTTCTTTCTGGTAGGTGTTCATAATGTTTCTTTGATTAAAAAATGCACTCGGTTTCTTTTTGTCAATCCTGTGATGTGGGATCTCATAAAGATCTCTTCTTTTCCATTCCTAACTATTTTACATAGTTGTTGTCACTGTTTATTATTGTGATTTCATTATGGACACGTGTAGGAGATTTGAATTTTAGCCTTGGGTCCTCTTTAATTATTAGATTAATAAAAGTTGAATATAACTTGCACGCTATCTAACATACTTTAATTAGGTTGCTGTTTCTCAACACATTTAAGGGTGCTATATATATAATATAAATATAACAAATGCTGCTGCCTAGTGTATGTTTTTCCCCCCTTATCTTGTCGGTGCAGTGTTCCTATTGAGATCTTATAAATCTTGTTCCATGGGATTATTTTCTCCTTAAGATTCTGATTTTTAAATTCTTTTTTGCTACTAGCTGGTGAGATCCTTAATTCTGTGATAATGTGGAATAAAGTATATGTTCTTTAGGCATACGATGGTTAGCTATAGGGAAGTTGAAAGGCAGAGACATAAATTTGATCTAGTAAAGTTGTTTTTTTTTTTTTTTGATCGGTAAATGTTAGTTGTTAGTAGTTAGATTAGTTCACCAAGTCTCCATACACTCCCAGAAATCTCCAAGCCTACCTTATAACTCCCTCCCAATTCGTTCCCAAAGGGAATCGAACCCAGGTCACTCACTAGAGTGAAGAACCTGGTGGCCAGGTGGGCTAAGCCATCTGGTTTCAATATGTCTGATATGCATGTATAATTAATTTTATTAAGGCAGATTTTTTTAATTAATCTATAATGTAAGTTTAATTAAGTTTCTGCCTTTTTAAAATTTGAAACTTTTATTAGGAGTTGGATGAACTTCCAATCTTTCAAATGTAGTAGTTCTATAATTACTTTTCCAAAAATAAAAAAAGAAAAAAGTTGGTTGAACATCAATTGCTAATATACAATTCTGAAATCTCTTTAGAGTCTTTTTATGTTCTCCAAATACAGCATATTTTAGTAAAATTATTTATTGCTCATGCTATTTTTATTTTTAATTATATTCTTTTTTGGATTATTTATTACTATTTACTATAGTATATAGTATATTATAACAATATATATACATTTCGAGTTTAAGTTGGTTCACTTTTAAAAATCTTTTTATGTATGAAAATACGATGAATATGACGCAATTATGTTAAAGTCTTGTGGCACATATTAATTCATATTTTAGCAATGGTAAGAAATATCATGGATAATTATCCATTTACAAAAAAGAAAGTGAATTATTATAAATTTGCTAATCCAGTCTCCTAAACTAATCCACTCTGATACTGTCCCTGATATTTGACCATATAGTTCTGTATCTGTAGACAATAGGGGATTCCATTGAGCTGCAAAAGAAAGTTATCTGTTGCAATCTAGTTTTTAAGGGGAAGCAATAGGCATTTTCCATACAATCTGTGCATTTGTATTTCAAGATAATTACCAGAACAATTATTTCTCCTCACTACTTGAACCATCCGAATGAAGTTTACTCATAAGACGTAATCATCACTGTTCTAGTGAACTCAACATTTTGCCTTTTGATTCTTCTTTATGGGTTTTTTTTCCCCTGAAAGAAGATTTACCTGATTTTCACTTGAGTTGGAAGAAGATTGATGCTGATTATGCTTTTGGAATAAAATGATTTCGCTTGTTTGAACAGAATTTACCTGATTTTCACTCCTCCAAACATGTTCTGACATCATTCTAATACCTAATTATTCTGTCACAGGTGCAACATCATTTCTCTTCACCGAGTACCAATATGTTGGTATCTTCATGGTTGCTTTTGCTGTCTTAATTTTTGTCTTTCTTGGATCCGTGGAAGGATTCAGCACAAAGCCACAAACTTGTACATATGACGTCAGCAGAATGTGCAAGCCTGCTCTTGCCACAGCTGCATTTAGCACATTGTCCTTCGTTCTTGGTGCCATCACCTCTGTGATTTCAGGGTTTCTTGGAATGAAAATTGCTACCTATGCCAATGCACGAACTACCTTAGAGGCTAGAAAGGGTGTAGGAAAAGCTTTCATCGTTGCATTTAGATCTGGTGCAGTTATGGGTTTCCTTCTTGCTGCAAACGGTCTTCTAGTGTTGTACATTACCATAAATGTTTTTAAGTTATACTATGGTGATGACTGGGAAGGCCTGTTTGAGGCCATAACTGGTTATGGACTTGGTGGGTCTTCTATGGCTCTGTTTGGCAGAGTTGCTGGAGGCATTTACACCAAAGCTGCTGATGTAGGGGCAGATCTTGTTGGCAAGGTGGAAAGAGGCATTCCAGAAGATGACCCCAGAAACCCTGCTGTAAGTCAACACCGAAAATGAAAATTCCCAAGTTTCCAAGACAATGAGACATATTATTTCTGTAATTTGATTGTTTTATTTTAAAAATATTGCAGGTTATTGCCGACAATGTTGGTGATAATGTTGGGGATATTGCTGGTATGGGGTCTGATCTATTTGGCTCTTATGCGGAGTCTTCCTGTGCAGCACTCGTTGTTGCTTCCATCTCATCTTTTGGAATTAACCATGACTTCACTGCTATGTTATATCCTCTTTTGGTCAGCTCTGTGGGAATCCTTGTTTGTTTGATTACAACCTTATTTGCAACTGATTTCTTTGAGGTCAAGACTGTTAAGGAGATTGAACCGGCACTGAAGAACCAACTTATTATCTCCACTGTATTAATGACTCTTGGAATAGCCTTAGTTAGCTGGGTCGCCCTTCCTTCCTCTTTCACTATATTCAACTTTGGAGCACAGAAAGATGTGAAGAATTGGTGAGTTCAATATCTATCCAGTTCTGATTCGCTATCTCAACGAAGTGTTATTGATTGGCCTGTTATTATAAATTTAAGTTGTCGGTTAGAGAATATTTAAGTCCTAATCTTTACCCTTTCTATCACCCTCTCTTTGCAGTACACTGGAACTTTTTTGTTATGATGGAATGTGCATATATTCCATTTTTTCTTTGTCTTGCTTCAAATTCTCACACTGCAATTTACTGTTGAGGTTGCAGGGAATTGTTCCTATGCGTTGCTGTTGGGTTATGGGCTGGCCTAATCATTGGTTTTGTCACAGAGTACTACACGAGCAATGCTTATAGGTACCTTTTCTGAAAATAAAATTTTATACTTCTCAATAACTTTAGAATGTGAATGTTTGGGAACTCATTTTTCTTTCAATTTTCAGCCCAGTACAAGATGTTGCTGATTCATGCCGTACAGGAGCAGCTACGAATGTCATTTTTGGCCTTGCATTAGGATATAAATCAGTTATTATTCCGATTTTTGCCATAGCGGTTAGCATTTTTGTTAGTTTTAGCTTTGCTGCAATGTATGGCGTTGCAGTAGCTGCTCTTGGAATGCTGAGTACCATAGCCACTGGTTTAGCAATTGATGCATATGGACCAATCAGTGACAATGCTGGGGGTATTGCTGAGATGGCTGGCATGAGTCATAAAATTAGAGAGAGGACTGATGCCCTTGATGCTGCAGGAAACACAACAGCAGCTATAGGAAAGGTAATTAGTGCTTTCACTCTACACCCCAAAGAATTGAGAAGTTCTACTTCTAAAATCATAATTTTGAATTTTTGGAAGTATTGCAGGTATATTTGCAAAATTGTTTCTTGTTTTCTTTGTATTTATCTATCTTTAGAAATTCAGTTGTGTTTTGACTCATTATCCATTAAAATTGCTGCATTTTCTTCTAACATTATGTTATCCAGATACATGCTTCTTCCAGTTGTTTTTTTTCCCCCTGATTTGCTAGTTGTTAAACTAGTAGCATCTTATGCGGTCAATACTAAAAATAGTTTGTATGGGGTTATCAACAGGCAGAATGTAAAATCATTTTGGTCTCTTAATTTGTCTGCTGTCCAATTTTGATCCCAAAATAGTTTGACTTTTTTAAGATTTAGTCTCAACATTAAATAAAAATCCAAATATGGCCCAAAATCTCCGGAAATTTGACAACAGTGCTGGTTTTGTCACACGAATGCCCATTTTTGACCCCATAACATGTCTACTGTCCAAATTCAGCCCCAAATTACACCCTCAGGGAACATGAAAAATGTTTTTAATTTTGCGGTGATTCTGGGGCCAAAACTGGATGAGTTTTTTAATATTGAGAGACCTAAATCGAAAAAGTTACCTTTTTTTAGGATCAAAAAACTCTCAACAGGCTTCTGTTGATTCATAATAGAGTGTTGTTGGCCATATTTTCAGGGATTTGCAATTGGATCAGCTGCCCTTGTGTCTTTGGCCCTGTTTGGTGCATTTGTGAGCCGTGCAGCCATATCAACTGTGGACGTTCTAACCCCAAAAGTATTCATCGGTTTGATTGTTGGTGCTATGCTTCCTTACTGGTTCTCAGCCATGACGATGAAGAGTGTGGGTACAGCAGCTCTGAAGATGGTTGAAGAAGTGCGCCGCCAATTTAACACCATTCCCGGTCTCATGGAAGGCACAGCCAAGCCCGACTATGCAAATTGTGTTAAGATCTCAACTGATGCGTCTATCAAGGAGATGATTCCTCCCGGTTGTCTTGTCATGCTTACACCTCTTATTGTCGGCACTTTCTTTGGCGTGGAAACTCTCTCTGGTGTGCTTGCTGGATCTCTAGTCTCCGGTGTTCAGGTAATGCTACTACCCACTTCTCTGTCTTTTCATATTCTTTATATGGATGCCAGAGATGCTTGCCCTACTTAAAATGGATATAAAATGATGTACTAGCATTGTCGTAATTCCATCACATAACTTGTTGATTAACCTAGTATGATCTACTCAATAAAACAACTACATACTTGGTCTCAAATGAAAGCAAAAATGTCTTTCTTCGCTACAACTTGGGTTTCTAAATGAAGAATTTTGAACCTTCCACTTTCACTAGCCTGCATCATATAAAATAAAAGCCAGGATATCCCACCCAACCCAGGCCAAACTCAAAAAAAAAAAAAGTCTGAAGATTAAAAAAATTTAAACTTAAGTTGCGACTAAAGTAGTTTTCTTTCTTTCCTAATTGACTCTATTATTAGGGGGTTCCGACCTCAGTTTATGTTTGCCACTTATTGCCCAAAAGATTTATGTGTGACCGTCTTCTTTTTTGTTCGGAGATAACATGGCACGTGATATCCACCATTTATGTAATGCAGATTGCTATCTCTGCGTCCAACACTGGTGGTGCATGGGACAACGCCAAGAAATATATCGAGGTATCATAACATTTATTCTCTGCATTTTGATAAGTAATCTTTATTCTAATGATTTACAAATGAATTTGGGCTATAGGCTGGTGCTTCCGAGCATGCACGGACTCTGGGTCCTAAAGGATCTGATGCACACAAGGCGGCTGTTATTGGGGACACTGTCGGGGATCCCCTCAAGGATACATCTGGGCCTTCGTTGAACATTCTGATCAAGCTGATGGCCGTAGAATCACTGGTCTTTGCTCCCTTCTTCGCTACCCACGGTGGCTTGCTCTTCAAGATCTTCTAAGGCATGAAATGACCTCACCCATTTTGTAATCTTATGTGCCAAGTTTGAATTTTTCTCTGGCCTATAAATACATTTTTACCTTCCTTTTATTATCTGCTGGAGATCATCAAATGGTTAATCTTGCTGTCAGTTGAGACATATATATCAACTATATTCTTTTACTTAGTAAATGACCATTGTCACTTCATTTTTGAGGTGAAATTTATTTTGCCCACTGCTAATTTGATTTTTATACTTGTACTCCTCATTTTCCCACTCTCTAAAATTTATGGTAAGAACTTGTGTAAGAGTGAAATGGTCCGTCCCACTGGAGGTTTAGGGTATCTTAAAAAAATGAGAATAGGCTAATCATAGTGGTTAATGAAAAAATAAAAAATATTAATGACACTGCATTCTTCCTAAGAAAGGTAACTATTACCATTTTGATTAAGTATCTCTTCTGTTATAATTGTTTCTCTTTAATCATGTTTTTTATATTGTGATGATTGACAAATTTTTTTTTGTTCCATTTTTTAATTAAAATTAAAACGTAATGTAAACGAGGTAACCATTATCAAGACAATTACTCAAAATTACTTTTGGTTTGTCCAGATGTATAATTCAGGTCAGATTAGCAATGTGTAAAAATCGAAGGTGCAGAGTGATCGATTCTTCCAAAACTTCTAATCAATGTTATGACACTAATACTTGTACTTTAAGCTCTCTAATCTGTCAAGAATTACTATGTGCATTGATTACATCATTTAAAATCATAATAATAATATACTCCCTCCGTCCCGGTCTAAGCGTCACATTTCTTTTGGTTGAATGGTTTTAAAAAGTGTATTTGTTTATTAATATATGGTGGAAAAGTAATGAATAGTGTTGAAAAGTAATGAATAATGTTTAATTAAGTAATGAATAATGTTGAAAAGTGGATTGAATGAGTGACATTTTTGGTAATATTGTGTGAATTTGAAGGTTAAAGTTTATATGTAGTAGAGTGTTGCTTTTTTCATTTATGGAATGTGACACTTAGTGTGAGACAACCAAAAAAGGAAAGTGGGACACTTAGAGTGGGACGGAGGAAGTAATAGTTAATAAATGAGTAAAAAGTCATTTCAAATGGTATGAGAGGAAACATATACTGGTTAGAGATTGTAACACTTCAATTCAGGACACTAATAAAGTGTTTTTGCAAACTCACAATTTAAAAATAAAATTGTGAGATACTGCTTTAGAATTATGTCCTAAAATTTTCAATTATATTTGCAAAAACCACCACAATATTCATTCTTTCGTCTTTCCACCCATCGGATGAACAAAGAAGGATGCTGAGACTTTTGAAATAATTGGACAATCCAATCGAACCAATTAAGTCATGTAGGAACCGTATTTAAATATGATATCGGTTTATTCTGTACTATTTTTGACAGATATTTGAAGGATACTATTAAGTTGTAGTATTACAAAATATGTGATACAAATAATACTATTCAAAAGAAATAATATACGAGAATTTTCCATATATCTATATCTATACATATATAAAAACAACAGCAACTGGTAAAATGGGTAGAGCTTCTGCGTTGATTGTACTCGCTCTACTATGCAATTGTGGCTTTCACGCACTATCTAAACGCGTGAATATTGAAATATGAAAAAAATAGGCGGATGAGTTAATTCAGTATGAATTTACCAATTACTTTACTGTTTCACTTATCAAATACTGCTACTCAGTGCCATTAATCTAAAATATTGTGCCTGGCTTCTCAAAGAAGCTAAACCCCTTCGAATAGAATTTTTTCAATCACCGTGTTAGTGTATGGCTATAAATATCAATTTTGGTTTCGTGGTTCTCCAAATTGAAGGTAATGAAGTGTCCATTCTGTATAGTCTCTCCTTTTTTCTATTTTGCAACAATAGAGATTTAAAAAAAAAAAATCATAATCAAGTTTTCTTTTTAGTGAAAGAAAAATACACATAATCGAAGGGTCTCCCCTTAAATCCATTCTGATAAGGGTTGAAAATATTGGGTTTAAGGGGATGAGAGGAGAATGGGAAGAAATTAATATAAATTGAAGCATGACATGATTAGATGTTATGAAGTGAAGGAGATTACAGATTTAGGCCTAAAAGAAGATAAATGAGGTTTACCTTTTGAATATTTACGGTACCATTTCATTGTTCACCGGGATTCTGGGTTTGTTCAACAATTGGGGACTTAATTAAATTTGAGAGTGTATACGTTGATATGCATCCATATTCTTCCTCTTTTTTTTTTTTTTTTCCTTTTTTCCGCATTAATTTCTGTGGGTTGAATTGTTGATGGAAATGAGGAGCACTCTCTGTTAGTGGGTTGGAGTCTTGGGGACATGGGATTAGAATTTGTATTTTAATATTATTTCCCAAGTTTTTTAATTTACTAGGAAAATGTTCCTTAAAACAATAAAATTGTCATTTGATCTTATAATTTAAAATCTTATTATGACTACATTTTCTAACTAAAAACTAATTCGAATGTGATTTATTTTAAATTTTATAGTATTATTTTATGTTGTGTTATTATTTAATTAATGTTGATTTCCTCATAAGGTGAGGAATGAAAATTAAGAAATGGAGAAGATTCAAATAATTTTTTTATTCAAACCTAATCTAATAACTTAAAATTGTGAATTCTTTTTTATTTAATTTGTATGTTTACTATTATTCTCATAAGTTCATTAAACGCCACATTATTTAGACATCATTAGCCAGATATTGTAATTGATTTTTCTTATTTAATCTTCAAGTTCTCAATTTTATTCAATGTTTTGTATCAACTTTTTGATATCACTAAATGCTACACCACAAAATAACAAATGGAGTATCACATATTTGGATAAATATTATTCCCCGTCCGTCCTCTAATAAATTATGAGACATCCCACGCTCACTTGGTGTAGGTATAATTTTCACAAGAGTAGGACAAACAAATTAAGAAAGAAATGAAGGAATGAGATTAGATTTGAAGGATAGTTTTGTATGTGTATAACCATTAGAGAATATTTAGTTGTTTTCACTAAAGAGTTTTAATTTAAATTTAGTAAATAATTAATACTCTTAAATAAAAATAAATAATACTCTTTAGTGAAACGACTTCAATTGGTGTACAAGAGACTTACCCATTAAATAATTGTAATACTCACATATATATAGTAATTTTTTTACATATTAATTTGTTTATGAATAAATAAATTTAATTTAAAATTAAAACTTATCTAATTCGCTCATTGTATATTCTTGCATTTAAAATATATAACTAGTATACTTTTAATTAGACCAACATCCATCCACCAAGTTAAAGTGCCGCTTGTGGCTTTGCACTACTTGGATTCTCTCACTACTATTAGTATTTTCTTCTCTTTTATGAATAAATCGTCGTTTTTATGTTTAAGTCGTCAGCCTTAAATTAACAACTTTTATTCTTCTAAAGTATCAACACTGCAAGTCTTCTTTCTGTTTCCGCCGCCGGCCGCCCCTTTTCCGCCATTGAATTAGCCGGCGACCTCCCCTACACACACACTAATAGTGTGTCCAGCTATGCATAAACTCCTGTACATAACCCTGTATAAGTGATTCACCTTTAAAACAAAACATTACTGTTCATTCGCCATGATTTTATCATCATTACTCCAACCCACATTAGCCATTCACCCACCGGAAGCCGCCGGTCTTCTCCACCGCCAATTCGTCCCGTCGTTAAGCCTCTCGCCGATTCAGCGCCGCCGCCGCCAGGGGCTCCGCGTCCGCGCAATCGACGCCGCGCAGCCCTACGACTACGAATCGCGCCTGGTCAACCGGTTGACTGAATCCTCAAAGCTGAAAATTGGTATTCTAGGGTTCGGAAACTTCGGGCAATTCCTCGCCGGGGCATTCATCCGTCAAGGCCACAGGGTTCTCGCACACTCGCGATCGAATTACCTCTCCATCGCCGAATCAATTGGCGCCACATTCTTCTCCGATCTCAACGACATGTGCGAGCAGCACCCCGACGTAATGGTAATATGCACATCGATAATTTCGACGGAATCCGTTATCAAATCGATCCCCCTCCAGCGCCTCAGGCGGAACACTCTCTTTGTCGACGTTTTATCCGTCAAACAATTTCCTAAAAACATTTTTCTCCAAACTCTCCCCACCCATTTTGACATCCTGTGCACTCACCCGATGTTTGGCCCCGAGAGTGGGAAGCACAGCTGGCAGAATTTGCCATTTGTGTTCGATAAGGTGAGAATTGGGGGTGAGGATTCTAGGGTTGATAGGGTTGAGAATTTCTTAGATATTTTCAAGAAGGAAGGATGTAGAATGGTGGAGATGACATGTGAGGAGCACGATAAGTATGCCGCAGGGTCTCAGTTCATCACCCACACAATGGGGAGGGTTCTAGAGAAGTTGCAGTTGGAAACTACCCCAATTAACACAAAGGGGTATGAGACTCTGTTGGATTTGGTGGATAATACATCCAGTGATAGTTTTGATTTGTATTATGGGCTTTTTATGTACAATGAGAATGCAATGGAGCAGCTGGAGAGGTTGGATTTGGCATTCGAGGCCTTGAAGAAGGAGCTTTTCGGGCATTTGCACGATATTTTGAGAAAGCAGGTGTTTGGGAAGTCGGAGGAGGGGGCTGGGAGGGGGCCCGTGCTGGCGAAGTTGCCCAAGAACGAGAGTCCCTAGTTGCCGCCTGGCTCACCTAAATAGGATACTTTGGGCAAAAAGAGATTGTTTCTGGCAATGGCATTAGGTATTTTTGTTTACAAAAGTCATTTCTTGATTGCTGTAATTCATTAGACTTGGTTGGGGTTTCAATGATGAAATTTCTTTTATCTTATCATTTTGTCTAATTCATATGGGTGGATGGGGCTTGGTTTTGTAATTGTACCTTGTTAACTGAGAACATTTAGAAACCAGTAATAAACTTTAAAGTTCTGAGGAAAAATTGCACCTATATAGAAGTGGAGCAGTAATTTTTATGCTCTTGTAGATCAGTAAGAGCCTAATCATGTCAATGTTGAACTGATAGATAATTCTAAGTTTAATATGATATGTTCCTGCTTGGATGTTTGAAACCTCTCTTTGAATGAGTGAGCTTGATGCTAGGCAGGGGATATAGTAAATGTATATACTAGATTAATGAAGCATGTTTCTAGTACTAATTAATGCAATTTCTATAGCATTCTTGATGAATAATGAAGATCCCAATGCTGTAAGTATCTATTCTGGTTTTCTTTTGAGTACTTTCAATCAAGGATAATAAGAGCTACATTGTGCTGTATGAATATTTGTAATTGACATTAGAGCAGCTGCCTCTCCTGATGAGAAGACAGTATGTGATTCGTTGAAGGGGAAACTTTATTTGTGTTATATAGGCTGTATTCTGTATTTTAGGATCCTGTTTAGTTTCAACTGCTAGTACTTATTATTGGTGGTGTGTTGTACTCCCTCTGTCCCCGAGCTTTCTTCCCACTTCTTTTTGTTGAATGATTTAAGAAAGTGTATTTGTTTATTAATATATGGTGGGTCGGATGTTGACTTTTGGGATAAAGTAATGAATAGTGTTGAAAAGTGAATTGAATGAGTGACACTTTAGTAATATTGTGTGAATTTGAAGGTTAAAGGTTATTTGTAATAAAATGTTATTTTTGCCATTTATGGAATGAGAATTTTACTGGGGGGGAAAGTGAGAAGTTTACTCAGGGATGATGGGAGTACATGTTAACAGTTTATGTGGTATCTTGTGCCATTTGAACAGGGACTCTAATTATTTTCCCCTTTTCACTCTTTAGATAGATTCTGCAGGGCTTTTGTGTATCAGATTTGTATGTATTGAGACTGTCTGGCATAAGACTCTCTCATATGTAAGGATGTTGACCGTATATAGTTCGCCCAATCATATTCAGCTTTGATTGCTTATTTTGTATCGTTTCCTTCTCTTTGGTATCAAATCTAATGCAGACTAATGTCTATCCAGGTCATTACATGAATAAAATGTAACCAATTAACCTACTTTTTTATTTTCAAGAAATTCAATGCAGATCGAAGCATCTGGTTAAATGGAGAATTCTATGTTAGGATCTCTCTATCATGATATGTTGAATTCCTGGGTTTTGCAACGCGGGCATGTTAACATGACTTTGATTATATCTGGCTTGCTGCAAAATGCTCTGTATGTATGGATTCTTTAGATTAGCTATAATGACAATCCACTTCCTTGAAAACCCATATCAGCCAACTCGTTCTTGACTCTGCTAAATCTGAATAAAAATATAAGCGTAATTTAGAGTCTGTCTGCAGCTTATAAGATGCAACTTTTAAATAGTTTATAAGTGGCTAAAGTGTTTGACTAGATCTTTAGTAATTTATAAGAAAATTTTTTAAATTTTAATTTTAATACATTTTTTTTTTTTTTAACACTGAGGTAGGATGGGGTGGATCATGGTGGGATGGGTGGAGTTTATTAGAAAAATAAATTGAAAATTTTCAACTTAATTTTTTACAATTTATAAGCTGTAAGTAGTGTTTTTTTTTTTAAGTCTAATAGCTTGTTAAATACCTTATTTTGTCAAACTCTTTGAAGATGCTTACAGTAAAATCTCGTTAAATTAATACTCGATAAATTAATAACCTCGCTAAAACTAATAATTAGTCCGGTCCCAAGTTGGGACCAATACAAATTTGGGACCCAATCAATAAAATTATAAGATAATAATTTTTTTTGAGATCCCAGTGTATATATATTGGTTCCGACGAAACTATAAATTAATAATTATTAAAAATAATCCATATATATATGATGCACTTGAATATTCTTAAGACAACTTAGTAAAATAAGAAAGATTTTTCAACCCATTTCACCAAATCATTCTGAGTGCATACAGGTTGATCTCTCTTATACTCACATAACATTTTTCGTTGTTGGTTGGTCATGGTTGATTTTTGAATTTCTTTTAGATGAATGACCATTTTTGTGTGTGATTTACCAAGATTCCAATGGATAAATATATAGTGCTGACTTCTATCCATGATTCAATGCACAAATGTTAGTCCAATGAACCATATTTTTGTATTTTCCAAAACCAATTAATTTAAACAAGTCATTCCAACTTCCACGTGAGTTTGTGTTCATGGAATTCTACTAGTACATTTGTATTTTAACTTAATTTTCATCAATAACTATGCATGTATACTTAAAGTTATTCAAAGAATTTGGAACTTTGAAGGTCAACTGTGCATATACGTTAAAACCTCTTTAAATTAATAAATTATTAAATTATTAATTTATCGATATAATAATATCTCTATAAATTAATAAAATCCTCCAGTCCCAACATTATTAATATATAGAGGTTTTACTGTATAAGCTCTTAAATAATACTTTATAATTTGTTTTACAGAGCTTATAAGCTCAGCCAAATGGGTCTTACCCATCATTTGCAGGCAATTAAAAGTCAGTACCAATTGCATATAGTAAACGGGTACTTAGGGAGCGTTTGGTTAATAACTTTTCAATGGTAATGAGAATAAGATTGAAAATTAGTGTAATTAGCATGGTTCATGAGAACAAAATCACTACCTCTCCTCCTAAATAAGGTAATCACTACTCCATTTTGATTTCTCTATTCTCTTCCTACAATCATCCTCCTCAATCACTCCCTCAGTCCTCCACCAACAATCATTTGTTGTCTACTTCTATTCCAAAATTGGGGCATGACACTAGCAATGGTGTCACCATTGGAACACTTCTTCCCCTAACATATTATTTTTCTTATGAGGGCATAGATGAAAATAAATTTTTATTCCCATTACTATTGAAGAATTGCTAACCAAGCGCCCCTCAATTGTTCTTTTTAAGTATATATATTTATGTAAAGATAATTCTTTTAACACGTGGATGTTTAATTTCAAAAATATTTTGAGGTACATATAGCAGTTACAAAAAAATATGTGCAATGAACATTATCTTCAACGGAATGTAGTATAAGTTTAATATTATTATTTGGTGCAGTGATAATTTATAAGCAAGATATGAAATATAAGTTTAATATTTTTATTTGGTGCAGTGATAATTTATAAGGCAAGATATGAAAATACGATGTCACCCATCATAATCTTTATATAGCCAAACCTTTCATTGCCTACGTGACATGGCTAGAATGTCTTCTTTTCAAGAATGACACATTCTCATTCAATCATTTATTGCAAAATGATCTCATTCGTTTCTTTTGTTTTATTCGATCGTGTTCGTCCATTGGTCATAGATATTATCTATAAATTGTGGCATCCTATCCTCCCATTCTCCATTCATTTGTCGTTCATATTTTTTCGTTTGTCGCATTGTTGCCTAATATTTTCTCTTTTTTTAGGTACGTTTGATTTTCGGGTCTCTCTTCTTCTCTATTGTTCGACCAAGTCCGGTGTTATCTCGGGAGCAATTCTTATTTGACAGTTGATCCTTGAAGAGTCAGATGATGATGATTCATATTATGTAATATTAGTGTACAATAGTTTGTTTGGATTTTTCCTTTTTTTTTTCCCTCTTTGCTCTACTTTTTCGGATTTCTTTTCATCAATTTGTGTATTTTCCTATGTAGATGTAATCGGGAGAAATCCTTATTTGGCACTTGAGTTTTGAATAGTTCGATGATGATGATTCATCTCATGTAATATTATTGTACAATAGTTTGTTTGTATTTTCATTTTTTTCCCTCTTTGGTCCACTTTTTAGGATTTCGATTCATTCATTTGTGGATTTTTCTATGTAGATGTTGTTGATAGGCGAACAATTATTAATAAATGACGAACAAGGATTAAAGCTACATCAAGGATTATGAAGAGCCAGCCTCAAATCAAGGGTGATCAACAAAGAAAATCAAGTTGGGGTGCATCTACCAATCTGAGAGGTGTATAAAGTGACGAACAACTTCCCCGACGAACAACTAATGGGCGAACAGGTATTAAGACCCGAGACCAAGAATGAGCCAACTGTGAAGTCATCAATGACGAACAACTTGGTCAAACTATGATACAACAAACAGCCAAGGAAGTGTGTACAAATGAACAAAGGACAAAGATCCCAAAGCCAAGCTGAATAAAGCAATAAGGCGAACAACTTCCAAAGTACAACCTCAAGAGGCGAACAACTTTCAGTTGGAGAATCAACAAGATCAATCAAGCCGACCTAGGCGAACAACAATGAGTCCGAGATAAGACCAAAGAAGACTTTGTAGCTAAGATTCAGCTTAGATAAGATCAAAGGGACACATGTCAAGCATGCAGGCTAGGGAGACCAAGAGTCTTGGACACCTCATGCTTGCTAGTCTCTATAAATAGTTGTTCTCCAGCTGTGAAATACAAGTTCAAAAAAGTTAAAATACATAAACAATTCCAAAACACACACAAATACACCTAAAACGCCCACACATACGAAATCAATTCAATTTCGACTACCGAATTTACTAATTCGATAAATTCACACCTCGATTTACCAATTACGGTGGTAATCAATCACACGTATTGATTGGTGACGTAACACAGATTTAAACAGCCATTAATCCATCCGATTAAATACGTTCATCAACAATTTGGCGCTAGAAGGAGGGTTCGAACCTCCGATTCAGTGTGATTGCTCAAGAACTTCGAGTCTGAAACTTGAAGATTCAAAGAAATCCTCAAGAAATTCTTGAAGATACAAGCAAAAGTGTTCTTGGTGTTCTTGGTGTTCTTCAATAACAATTTGAAGATTCAAAGATTAAGAAACTAATCCAACATTAGGATGCCTCAATCCAAGCAAACACAAGGATCACGCCTGTCAAGGAGAGCATCTCCTACTCGGGCCTCGACAGCAGACCATCAAGACCGTGATCCTAAGCACGCGAACAGATCACAGCATACAGCCATAACACATAACCTCCCGCCTGAAATGGAGGCTCTGGCGAACAACCCTAACGAGTTGGCTAAGACCATAGCAGCTCTCTAAGCCCTCCAGAAACAACAGGAACAAGCTAGACCTTCCCAAGCAAGGCCTAGGGATAAGTCTCTGGAAGTTGTGAGGGCTAAAACTGTTAGGGGCGAACAACATGAGGTGAACAGCGCTCGAGTTAGGCGGGACAAGGGCAAGGCCAAAATGGCTGACCTAAGAGAAGAGCAGGCTGAGTCTGCCCGTGGGCGAACAACTTTGTCAAGCTATGGGACTACTCGTTCCAGTGCCCAGGACAGACTTGGTCAACCACAACATGTCATGGAAGCTGCTCGCCAGAGAGCAGGTGATGGGCGAACAACTTTTGAACAGCCTCGCCCATCAGTACATGAAAGATTATCTCAGTCCGCCTTCAGACGCCTAGGGCCGAATGCGGCGAACAACCCTAGGAAGCAACTCCAGGAGGAGCCCACTCCGAGGGAGGGACTGCGACGAACAGAAAGGCATGCGCCTTTGTTCGCCGAACAGCCTCCAAGTCAGGGGGCACCTTTGGATGAGTTGGCCAGTTTAAGAAAGGCAGTGGAAAGCATGCAGGGGCAATTGGACCAACAGAGAGGTATGGGGACGACCAGCATGCCATTATCCCCATTAGCCCCTCACATTTTAAAAGCCCCAATTCAAAAGAAGATTCAGTTTCCGGCAAGCATCCAGTATGAAGGCCTGGCAGACCCCCAAGTCCACCTTACCAAATATACGGACTACATGGTTTCCGTGGGGGCCAGCGACGCCACCCAGTGCCGGAACTTTCCATTGACGTTGGGCGACCGGGTTCACAAATGGTTTTCAGCAATGCCACCGGCATCAATCAACTCGTTTGCCCAACTGAGTCGAGAGTTTCTTTCACACTTTTCAACAGCTGGCTCGTATCTTTCCCAGAAACATCGACTGTCAGATTTAAGACAAAATGACGACGAATCTGACAGAGCATTCATGGAAAGATTCGATAAAGTGTTGTTGGAAGGAGAACCGGTCAGCGAGGACACTAAAATTGTCGCTGTTATGGCAGGACTGAAAAAAGGGTCAGAACTATGGAAAGAGGTACGTCTGAAGTGCCCAAAGAATTACGCCGAGTTCAGAAATCAGGCCGGCGTGTTCGTTTCCATGCATGAGGCCCTAGAAGCAAACTTGGGGGAGAACAAAGTAGACCCCAAGGAGAACAACAAAAAGCCTGGTGGAACAGGATACAGAGTCCCGAAGAACATGAAAGCATTCAACGAAGGGACAGAATTGAAAGAAAAACTCAACCAGGTGCTAACAGTGTCAGTTGACACTGTTTATGATAATGTAAAAGGCAAGGAGTTGCTCTCCCCTCCGCGAAGAATCCGTCAGGACACTGGCAAACTCAACCCCAACAAGTATTGTGCCTACCATCAAAGTGTGGGGCACTTTACAAGTGAGTGTAGAGATTTGCTCAAGCAACTCTGGCGATTTTATGAGGAGGGAAAGCTCTCCGAATTTGTTAATAGACAGCCCGGCAAAAGAGGCCGGGAGAGCAGCCCGGGGGAAGAAGGCGACGAACAGCCTCAATGGAATAATCGCCCCGGACGACCAGTTCCCACTGCAGCTGCACGCCCATTGGAGGATATTTTCATGATGGAGCCTTCCGGCTCTGCCGGAGGTTGTTCTGATAGACGTCCACCAATGTCGAACAGAAAGAAGAAGGCAGAGTTACGAGCTATGGGCCAAGTTCAGGAAATGGGGATCAAACCAACCATCATGCAAACGGCAAAGTTGACCTTTACCGAAGAAGATTTGGAAGGAATCTCGACCCCACATAACGATGCGCTCGTAGTCTGTGTCAAAATTATGGGAACAAGAGTCCACAGACTTTTGGTGGACACCGGAGCCTATACCAACATCATATTCAAGAAGACGCTCGACCAACTGGAAGATTGTTCGGGCTACATTCAAAGTACAACTCATAGAATTGTAGGCTTCGGAAATGCTGTAACCACTCCAGTAGGGGAAATTAGATTATCTGTACAACTTGTAATGACCAATGAACCCGAAAAGAATATTACACGAATGGTTGATTTTTTGGTCGTAGACCAGGAATCAACTTACAACGGATTTCTTGGTCGCCCCTTTTTAAATGAATTCAAAGCTGCATGTTCCACTTACCACTATTGTATAAAATTTCCAACAGCAAGTGGGACAGGCACAGTGAGAGGAGACCAAAGAAGAGCTCGGGAGTGTCTCCTACAATTAAAAGCAAAGTTTACTCAAGTGTCCATGATGGAGGCTACCACAAACTATCCTGACGATGAGCCGTCAGTACTGGAGAACATGATGGACATGGACGACCACATGGACACTGACGAACAACACTTGGACGAGCAACTCACCACCACCATTGAGGAACTTCCAGCTGACGAACAAAGAAATGGTGGTGACGAGCAACCTTCATCAAGCAACTTGGAGGGCCGGGTACTGGCTAACAACAACGGATCAGAGCCGACGAATGATCTAGATCCCCGCCTGGGGGCAGAGCCCATGGACATCGAAAATGATTCAAATCTTGAGGGGCCAATACTTGATCCCCGTTGGAAAGGACAAAAACGACGAGCAACTCCAGTCGAAGAACTAGAGGCGTTCAGAGTTAACCCTGACAACGAGGATCTTGAGCTTTACATAGGATCTGAGCTCCCTGAGCCATACAGATCCCGGATGAAAGAATTCCTCCTCAAGAATCTAGATGTTTTCGTATGGTCTCATGCAGACATGGTGGGGATAGATCCAAAGCATGCTTGCCACATGCTCAACATTAATCAAGCCAAGAGGCCAGTCCATAAAAAACGAAGGAAGTACGGCCCGGACAAATATCAAGCGTTGAATGAAGAAGTTAAAAAGCTGTTAGACAACGATCTAATCCGTCAAGCACTTTGTCCACAATGGGTAGCAAACCCTGTGCTGGTGAGGAAGCCAAATGGAACCTGGAGGCTATGCATAGACTTTACAGATCTGAATGCAGCATGCCCGAAGGACAACTTTCCTCTCCCGCACATTGATCAATTGGTGGACAGCACTGCGGGTCACGAAATGCTAACATTCATGGATGCTTTTGCAGGGTATCATCAAATCCCAATGCATCCTGACGATCAAGAAAGCACAGCTTTTTACACTAACAAAAACTTGCTGTGCTGGAAGAGAATGCCCTTCGGCCTCATCAATGCCGGGGCAACTTATCAAAGGCTGGTGAACAAGATGTTTGACCAACAAATCGGAGACACGGTGGAAGTCTATGTAGACGACATCGTGGTTAAAAGCCCCAAGAGAGGAGATCATCTCCAGCATTTGACCCAAGTGTTCGAGATTCTTCGGCATTATAACATGAAGCTAAATCCGAAGAAGAGCAGCTTTGGTGTCCATTCGGGGAAATTCTTGGGACATCTTGTTAGCCAGCGGGGAATTGAGGCCAACCCAGCAAAAGTTAAAGCTATTGTGGATATGCAACCTCCACGATCAGTAAAAGAGGTGCAAAGGCTCACAGGATGCCTATCAGCTTTGAATCGGTTCATATCCAGATCGGGGGACAAATGCCGTCCATTCTTTGAGGCCATCAAAAAAGAAAGCTTCTCATGGACTAACAACTGTCAAAGGGCCTTTGATCAACTCAAAGACTACCTGGGAGATGTTAAAATCCTATCAAAACCAGTCCCAGGAGAGAAGTTATTCTTATACTTAGCCGCGTCAGAAGTTGCCATCAGCTCTATTCTGGTGCACGAAGACGGCAAATTCCACCAACCTATATACTACGTCAGCCAAGCCTTGCATGAAGCAGAGATCAAATACTCCCCAACTGAGAAGCTGGCGTATGCCCTGGTCATGAGTGTGCGAAAGTTAAGACCATACTTTTTCGATCATCAAGTCGAAGTACTAACAACTTTCCCGCTCAGACAAATCCTCCATCGCCCTGACACTGCTGGACGTCTTCTAAAATGGTCACTAGAGATTAGCCAATTTGGGGTGACCTATGCTCCTCGAACAGCGATCAAAGGGCAAGCATTAGCCGACTTTATAGTCGAACTAACTTACCCACCAGATCCGACTAGAGGACTAGATCACCCCTTGCATCTCTATGTTGATGGATCCTCGACAAATGTGGCGTCAGGTGCAGGAGTGGTACTAATTAGCCCTGAAAGACAAGTATTCACCTCGGCAATCAAATTCGGTTTTATGGCAACCAACAACGAAGCAGAGTATGAAGCTCTCATTGCTAGTCTTCACCTATCCCTTGCCGTAGGTGTTAGACGGTTACAAATCTTCGGAGACTCACAACTGATTGTGAACCAAGTCCGAGGTGAATACGAGGCGAAAGATGATCATATGATTGGCTATCAACAGATTGTTGCTCACCTTATGTCCATGTTAGATCAAGTCTTCATCGAACAAATCCCACGGACAAGCAACACTCAGGCAGATGCTCTGGCCCGACTAGCAACAAGTGAAGGGCCAGCAGAGTTGGCAGACATTATAATTACAAAGATGAATGATCCATCAACAGTAAGCTATAATGTCAACCAATTTGACGATCAAACTGCCGATGAGGACGACTGGAGAACAAATATAGTCAAATACTTGAGAAATGGGGAAAAACCAAACAACCCTTTTGAAGCTGCCAAGCTAGTGAAGCAAGCCGCCAGATATACTCTGGTGGGAGAACAACTTTACAAAAGGGGAATATCAGTCCCACTTCTCAAGTGTTTGCCTAGGGGGCAAGGACGAGCAGTCCTCGAAGAAATTCACGCCGGAGTATGTGGAAATCACACTGGGGGGCAAGCCTTGGCGTACAAAACCATCAGGAAAGGATATTATTGGCCGACATTACGTCAGGATGCGATCAAGAAAGCAAAAACTTGCCATCAGTGTCAGATTTTTGCCCCGAACATTCATACCCCGGCCCAAGAGCTCGTGTCAGTTTACAGCCCATGGCCTTTTGCAAGATGGGGGATGGACATCATTGGTCCTTTCCCGGCTGGAGTCGGAAATGTTCGATTTGCCGTTGTGGCAGTCGATTATTACACTAAATGGGCAGAAGCAGAGGCCATGGTGAACATCACGCAGCAGAAGATGATCAACTTTATTTGGAAGAACATTGTCTGTCGTTTTGGAGTTCCACAGGCAATTGTGACAGACAATGGTCCACAGTTTGATGGACAAGAGTTGAGAGAATTCTGTGCGAAGTGGGGGATCAAAAAGCATTACTCCACACCTTATCATCCCTAGTCAAACGGACAAGTTGAAGCTGTGAACAAGATAATCAAGCATACATTAAAAGTAAGACTGGCGGAGAGCAAAAGTGGTTGGTCTATCGAACTCCCGGAAGTCTTTTGGGCATACAGAGTTTCTCCCAGGTCTAGCACCGGAGAAACACCCTTTGTTATGGCTTTCGGAACAGAAGCAGTAATACCTATTGAGTTAAGGACCAGCACGATTAGGACGACCAACTTTGATGAAAAAGCAAACAATTCTGCTCTAAGTGCTGAAATGGATTTGCTCGAAGAAAAAAGACTCAATGCTGAGTTAAAAAATGCAACATACAAGCAAAGAGCGGAACGTTATTATAATTCCCGTGTAAAAGTCCGGGAATTCAGAGTTGGAGATTTGGTTCTAAGAAAACTGCTCGCCCAACCTTCAGGAGTACTGGGACCAACTTGGGAGGGCCCATATCGTATAACGGAAAAATTCGTAAATGGCGTATACGATCTCGAAGATATGGAAGGCAAGCCGGCCTCATACTCTTGGAATGTCGTACATCTCAAGAAGTACTATCAATGAATGGGCGAACAATTATCTTGGGGGCAAGTATGGCGAATGAAGTGAATCAAGCAAGTGGAATGGATCAAAAACTTGCATAATTTTTTGAAAATTTGGCTAAGTATAGATTAAAAAGTTGCTCGGCACATTGTATAGTCTGGTGCTGCGTCTTTTATTTTTGAATAAGAGTTGCTCGGCAAAAATCTATAAGCGAGCAAGTTTTTAGTTTGTGTTCAAAGTTGTTCGTCATTTTGTATATGTTAGTGATGAACAGTCTTATAACACTTGTAATTTGTTCAAAATGTAAATACAGTAGTTGTTCGTCAACAAAAGAAAAGTCCAAAGCTCGAGGTACCAGTCCATTTAAGGACCAAAGCCATTCAAAGATTGTTCGTCTTTTAAGATGAGCAGAACCTAAGGCTAAACCCTATTCCATCAAAGGCAAAGTTCAAAAAGCGAACAAAGCCCAATACAATATGTTATAATTGCAAAAGCATTTCATGAAAATGTAAAGGCAATTAACATATAAGAAGATGAGCGAACAAAAGAAAGACATTCATTGAATTAAAGGCTTTAAGCCCAAAAGATAGTACAAGCTGAAAGTAGCCATTCCAAGTGTTGGGAAAATATGGGTGCCCGGAATCTATTCGGGATGAATTTTAAATACGAATTTAAATACAATTATTACTAGCATGAATTAATCCTAATTAATTCAAATAATAATTCCAACAACTAATTATCATCATGCATGCTAAATTAATTTCACATATTAACTATGGCGGAATAAACAAGTAAATATGTGATTAACGTACCTCTTGTAGAACTTGGCCTTTGAATAAAACGGGACTCTCGTACACGCTTTATCAACCCAAAAACCTTCTCAAGTATTTCCCTTTCGCCTTACTTGATCGCCGGTGGGAGACGCTTTCAAGCAATTTAATAAACTAAGGAAAAAGAAAAATATCTATGCTTCTTGATTTTTCCAACACATGGAATTATGTACATTGAGATGAAATAATCATCTCCTATTTATAAAGGGGGGTGACCGAAATTCGTAGAGATTTTATGGGCATGGAGAAAATCTTTTCTTAATCTCTAAGAAATCTTGAATATATCTCATATATTCTTTTCTCCATAATAAAATATTCCACAAAAATCTCACTCTCCTAATAAATATGAAACTCTCGAAAATTACATAGAAGAAATCCAAGATTTGGATCTTCTTGAATATATGAGATATTCTTGTATTCTTAGAATACATATCTTGCATAATATCTTTCCAAGAAAATCAACAAAATCTTTTTCCTCCTTATCATGTATTTTTCGAAAATTAAAGGAAAAAATCAGCATATTATTTTCTTTTTATTTTAATCACCTTATCATTATTGGGCTACTTAATTGGGCTACTTGAGGGGCCTTAAGGAGAATTAAGATTGGACCTCCTAATGGACTTCTGAATTTCAATATTGAGCCCCAATATAATTCAGCCCATTAATATTAATTATTACCACTAATAAATTAATATTGCACTATCCATCTTAATCCATATTACGATAATATGGGCTCCCGGTTATTATTTCCCGCGTTTAAGATCATCAAGTCCATTAATTAATTGAGCTTCTGAATAGCTCTAAATTAATTAATATATTTCACCTTGGAGTAAAGACAGCTCAACATTATTATTCGTACCGAAGAAACTAATTCTTCACTTGCAAGATTTGGTACAATAAAACTTCTGAGCCCACCAAGGGGACTAATCACACGAGCCGTACTCGCACGCGTTTCTCCGTATTAAATCTTAGCAACTGTCGTATGATTAATATTACTGCCCAAGACACAAAGTTCGAAGTCACAATGATTCTCACCCAACATGAATCAAAGCAGTAACTACTAAGCACACACGGTCCTATTTAAGTGACGGAGATTAAGAAATCAACAACCACTGAGGTCTAATTCTTCACCTTTCAGAACAGAAGAATTTCTCCTCGCTGTAGGACCTCTTCAACACATACTAAATGTGCTAGTGCAATCTCTTGGTCAAGACAGACCAATCTGAGCCTTACACATCGACCTTTCACGGCGGATTGTTCAATTCCACCTGGGTCGTGAATTGTACGTTTAGTTACAAGTAAACTGTTAATGTTGTCTTCCGTGATCGGGTATCACCACATTAACTACAATGTAACATGTACTATATATTGAACGGTTTGCAATAGAAATTCAACATTCAATTATATCTAAAGCAAATGTGATAAAAGAATTATTCTCATAAATCGAGTGTTTGATACACGAGTTATACAAAGTAAAAGCATACTTTCACGTATAACTCCAACAATCTCCCACTTATACTTAAAGTCTGCTTTTAGTATACATCACGCATGTCTTAGTGTAGTAGCTCTACGTGACATCTCATGTCAACCTACACTAACCTAATAATTCCTCCCACTTATACTTAAAGCAGATTGGCAATAGTCTTGACTCCCATTCCATCCACATGTCTCTCGAATGTATTCAGAGGCAGACCCTTTGTGAATGGATTTACTAGGTTGTCCCCGACGCATATCTTTGCCACCTCTTTATCTCCTCTCTCAACGATTTCTCGTATAAGATGGTGTTTTATTTCAATGTGTTTGCTGGCCTTGTGGGCTCTCGGTTCCCTTGAATTTGCAACTGCTCCGGCATTGTCACAAAAGACAGTTATCTTGTCGGGCAAATTCGGAACAACGTCCAAGTCCACTAAGAAGTACTTGAGCCAAACCGCTTCTTTCGCTACTTCACAAGCAACTACTTATTCGGTTTCCATGGTCGAATCTGCGATGCATTTCTGCAAATCGCTTCTCCATGTCATGGCTCCTTCTCCCATGCAAAACACACTACCCGAGGTAGGTATTTTGGAGTCTATGTCTGATTGGAAATTTGAGTCCGTGTATCCTATGGGAATTAGATTGTCTGACTGTTAAATCAGCATTCCATACTAAGTTCTTTTCAGAAACTAAAGGACGCATTTAATTGCAATCTAATGTGCTTTCCCGAGATTACTTTATTATCTTGCCATCATGTCCACGACAAGGCAGATATTCGGTTTCGTACACAACGTTGCATACATAAGACTTCCTACGTCCGAAACGTACGGAACGTCTTTCATGTCATCTATCTCCACTTGCGTCTTAGGGCATATTTCTTTGGATAGATGGATTCCGTGCCTAAAAAAGGTACAAAACCTTTATTGGAATCTTGCACGCTGATATGCTTCAAAACAGTGGCTTTGTATGAAACTTGCGATAAGCCCAACATCTTCCTCTTGCGATCTCGAGTGAACTTGATCCCAAGGATGTGACCGGCTTTCCCTAAGTCCTTCATATCAAACTATTTTGACAGCCATACCTTTACGTCTGACAATACCTTTACATTGTTTCCAATGAGCAGAATATTGTCTACGTATAATACTAAGAATACCACCGCAATTCCGTCACATCTTTCACACAACTTTCGAACTTGTTTTGATCACAAACCCATAAGACTTAATCAATTGATCAAAACACTGGTTCCAAGTATGCGATGCTTGCTTAAGTCCATAAATGGATCTCTTAAGCTTGCATACGAGGTGCTCTTGGCCTTTTTCAACGAAACCTTTGGGCTGTTGCATATAGATCCCATCAAGACTTCCGTTAAGGGAAGCTGTCTTGACATCCATTTGCCAGATCTCGTAATCTAAGTGCGCAGCGATCGACAAGAGAATACGGATGGACTTAAGCATAGCTACAGACCACAGGCCACAAGCCTTGCTTTGAAGGTCTCTACCCTTCCGTCCAGTCCTCTTTTCCTCTTGTACACCCACTTGCATCCAATGGGCTCTACCCCATTAGGTGGATCAACCATCTTCCACACTTGATTATAATCCATCGAACCCACCTCGGTTTCCATTGCGGTTTGCCACACTTCCGCGTCTTTGTCTTGGATTGCCTCGTCGTACGTTCATGGGTCTGATTCATCGCTGGGAATCAAATCCGAAGATTCTCCAATTCCCATGAATCTCTCGGGTTGCCTTGCAATCCTCCCACTACGACGGGGTTCCGGTTGTGAAGGTATGACATGTGGTATATCATCTTGTATACTTGGTATATGAGTTTGCCCTCTTAACTCGTCTAAGGTAATCTCACTTCTGGGCTTTCTTTTGTTCATATAGTCTTCCTCCAAGAATTTAAAGTGCGAACTAATCACGGTCTTTTAATCCTTGAGACTATAGAACATACACCCTTTCGTTCCCATGGGATATCCTATAAACAACCTTAATTCCGAACATGGATCCAATTTACCGGCTTCCTTGTCTAGCACGTATGCCGGACAACCCCAAATCTGCAAGTGTCTTAGACTGGGCTTGCGCCCGGTCCACAATTCCATTAGGGTTTTAGGAACCGATTTGGATGGCACCAAGTTTAGAATGTAAGTCGTTGTTTCCAAGGCATTACCCCAAAACGACTTGGGTAAATCCGAATAACTCATCATGGGTCTGACTATTTCTAAAAGAGTCTGGCTCCTTCGTTCCGCCACACCGTTCTATTGAGGGGTTCCCGATGTGGTCAACAGGGATACAATCCCTTCTTCCGATAGGTAGTTCAAGAATTCATTGCTAAGGTATTCGCCTCCACAAACAAATCGTAGAGACTTGATACTTCTTTCCCTATGCATCATAAGGTAGATGTATCCGTATCTTGAGTAATCATTAAATTACTCATACCTCTTCTTGCTATGATCATCATTGAACCACACATATCGGTATGAACGAGTTCTAACACTTCCGTAGTTCTATTCCCCTTGGCTCCAAATGCCCTCTTGGTCATTTTACCCTCTAAACAGGATTCACAAGTTGGAAACGGTTCGACTTGGAATGATTCCAAGGATCCGTCTTTCACCAATCTCTCTATCCACTTTAGATTAATATGACCTAGTTTAAGATGCCATAGAAGTGTTTCGTTCATCTCCGAAGAACGCTTTCTTTTATTACTCGAAATAATCGATGTGTTATTAGATTCAATTTTGTGAGTGGTGTGCCCAAATAATGGTATAAAGATCATCCATTAAAGTTCCGGAATAGATAAACTCATCGTTTCAAGCAATAATAACATCTTTATTAAAAGAAACTGAGTATCTATTCAAACAGTTTAGAAACTGAAGGTTGAGTTCTTTCTAAACTTGGAACATGAGGAACGTCTCTCAAGACCATAACTCTATCTTCACAAGATAGGCGCACTTCTCCCACTGCTTCAGCTGCCACTCTCGTAGCATTGCCCGATGTGATGGGGATCTCACTTCCGTTAAGTCGTCGGGTTAGCTTAAACCCATGAAACAAATGTGATCAGTAGCTCTCGTATCCACTATCCACGAATAGACAGCATACGCCACTTCACAAGTTTCGACGACTAAGGTGTGTGAATTACCTAACTTTCCTAGCCTCTTAGGCTTGGAACAGGCAGACCTCCATTGTCCTCTCTCACCGCAACTAAAACACTTCCCCTTCGATGCTTGCCTTTGCATTTGCCTTTCGCAACAATTGGATTTGCTTGGATCCGGCCTTTGGTTCTCTTCTTCTTTTTCCCTCCCTTGGGACCAAAAGAGGTAGACGAACCATTAGCCACCATAGCACTAGACTGGTGCTCCATTATCACCTCCACCGAAACTAAAGCTTGCAAGAGCTCGGGCAAACGACTTGTCCGTTTATTCATCTGACAGTTCAGATGAAACTACTCAAAACTTCTCGGTAGGGAATGGTATATGGAATCAATCAAAATCCGCACCAAGTACTTCCAACTTGTTAAGGTATGCCATTATCTCGAGAACGTGCTCCCTTGCGGGCGTTCCTTCCACCATTTCCAACTTGACCGAGTCATGTTTGGTGAACTGATTAGTCATGGGATTCTGATGTGAAAACATCTCTTCAAGGTGTTCCATGATTTCAACAGCGGATACAATGTCTTCATGAACGCGCCTCAAATCCTCAGACATAAATGTCAAGATGATGCACTTCATTCATTGTCACGTTTCCGATCACAAACTGCCTCTTCCCATTGCTTGACTTATCATTAGGCTTGCCGGGTATATTAACATAAATAACCCAATTGTGTTTTCGTGCAGTAAGGACAAATTTAAAAAAAATATTTCCAATCGATATAATTCTCTCCAAAAAGTTTATTAACATTAAGTATATTAAACAGTGGATTAAAAGGTTGCGACATGATGAAATGAGAATAAAACATACATTCATATCAATATCTAGAAAAATATGAAATTATCACACAAATTTGATCACATCAATTATATTGAAACCTTAAAACAATATAATCATGCATCAGCCAACATCTCGAAACAATTTAAATGCGCCACGAGGGGTGGTCTATACATTTAAATACATTCAAGCAGATCACAAACTTAAAAGTTACAAATCCTTAATTCAAAATTAATAGTTGGCTCCCACTTTGACCACATAGAAATTGACAGGGACTCCGAGGGGAGTAAGTTAATATCAATTTCCTATGCCTAAGTAATAACCATAATTAAATAAAGGATTATTATTTCGCTTTGAGCAAGCCACTCGTGGTGAGGGTCAATACCGCCACTAGTAATAATCCACAATCATCCTTTCGGAATTTATTCATGTGAAATCCGTTCTTTTGGCCGATCCGAGGGGGAAATGTATTCCAAAAGAACTTCACAAATAAATAAATTATGGAGGCCAAAATAATCCAATTTTAATATCCGGAATAAAATTGCGATTATAAAAACATACTTAGTAATTTTCGAAAGTAAGGTTTTTCTTGGACAATTAAATTCATGCAAACACATATTAACAAATAATAATAAGTGCACGAAATAAAACATCCATCAAAACAAAATTAAACACATTGGAGCACTCGAATCCAATTGTCACGGTTTAATTTCTTCACGTCTTGATGCGAAAAAATCGTCCTTGTTGCTTTCCGACGTTCGTCTCGACGTGCTCCCACTCGAACAGCAACACTTCTTCAAAAACAGCATCGTTTGGGATTCGGGACGACGTTTAAAATCACACGGAAAAAAAAAACGAACCGAAAAAATTCCACGGCCTGAGATACAGCGCGCGTCGGCCCACGAAGTGGGCCCGCGCGCTTCCCGGCCCGAGAAGCGCTGGAAAAGCGCCCGAGGCGCGCCGAAGCGCAGCCCCGAGGCGCACCCGAGGCGCTGCACGGAGGCGCGCCGAGGCGCGCCCGAGGCGCCCTGAGGCACAGCAGGGCACTGCCGAGGCGCGCGCGCGCCGTGCGAGCGGCGCCGTGCGTCCGTTGCGCACGGTGTGCGCCGTGCACCCCCGTGCGCCGTTTTTTCGCCGTTCGTCCTCGTTTTCTTCACCCCTTGCATGATTTTACCTCCATACACGTGCCACGCATGTATGCGTCGTCCGGGTACGCCGTTTTTAATTCTTCGTTCTTCGTCACGATCCGGTTACAATTTATTTTTACAAAAAAAATAAATACTAGATCTAGACTAGTCTATTACAATGATCGAATCAAAATAAAAACAACTAATCTACTCGTGGATTTTCTCACGAGAAAAACGAATTCGAACGAATCGAATTAAAAACCAAATTAATTCACACGCATGAAATTAACAACATTAAAAACCATGACAATTGGATACCTGCAAAAAAGATCTAACAATTCTACTATCCAATTTCAATTTTAATGTTCAACAATTTAAATTCCAATTTAAAATTCAGAGCCCGAAACCGTGGCTCTGATACCAGTTGTTGGGAAAATATGGGTGCCCGGAATCTATTCGGGATGAATTTTAAATACGAATTTAAATACAATTATTACTAGCATGAATTAATCCTAATTAATTCAAATAATAATTCCAACAACTAATTATCATCATGCATGCTAAATTAATTTCACATATTAACTATGGCGGAATAAACAAGTAAATATGTGATTAACGTACCTCTTGTAGAACTTGGCCTTTGAATAAAACGGGACTCTCGTACACGCTTTATCAACCCAAAAACCTTCTCAAGTATTTCCCTTTCGCCTTACTTGATCGCCGGTGGGAGACGCTTTCAAGCAATTTAATAAACTAAGGAAAAAGAAAAATATCTATGCTTCTTGATTTTTCCAACACATGGAATTATGTACATTGAGATGAAATAATCATCTCCTATTTATAAAGGGGGGTGACCGAAATTCGTAGAGATTTTATGGGCATGGAGAAAATCTTTTCTTAATCTCTAAGAAATCTTGAATATATCTCATATATTCTTTTCTCCATAATAAAATATTCCACAAAAATCTCACTCTCCTAATAAATATGAAACTCTCGAAAATTACATAGAAGAAATCCAAGATTTGGATCTTCTTGAATATATGAGATATTCTTGTATTCTTAGAATACATATCTTGCATAATATCTTTCCAAGAAAATCAACAAAATCTTTTTCCTCCTTATCATGTATTTTTCGAAAATTAAAGGAAAAAATCAGCATATTATTTTCTTTTTATTTTAATCACCTTATCATTATTGGGCTACTTAATTGGGCTACTTGAGGGGCCTTAAGGAGAATTAAGATTGGACCTCCTAATGGACTTCTGAATTTCAATATTGAGCCCCAATATAATTCAGCCCATTAATATTAATTATTACCACTAATAAATTAATATTGCACTATCCATCTTAATCCATATTACGATAATATGGGCTCCCGGTTATTATTTCCCGCGTTTAAGATCATCAAGTCCATTAATTAATTGAGCTTCTGAATAGCTCTAAATTAATTAATATATTTCACCTTGGAGTAAAGACAGCTCAACATTATTATTCGTACCGAAGAAACTAATTCTTCACTTGCAAGATTTGGTACAATAAAACTTCTGAGCCCACCAAGGGGACTAATCACACGAGCCGTACTCGCACGCGTTTCTCCTTATTAAATCTTAGCAACTGTCGTATGATTAATATTACTGCCCAAGACACAAAGTTCGAAGTCACAATGATTCTCACCCAACATGAATCAAAGCAGTAACTACTAAGCACACACGGTCCTATTTAAGTGACGGAGATTAAGAAATCAACAACCACTGAGGTCTAATTCTTCACCTTTCAGAACAGAAGAATTTCTCCTCGCTGTAGGACCTCTTCAACACATACTAAATGTGCTAGTGCAATCTCTTGGTCAAGACAGACCAATCTGAGCCTTACACATCGACCTTTCACGGCGGATTGTTCAATTCCACCTGGGTCGTGAATTGTACGTTTAGTTACAAGTAAACTGTTAATGTTGTCTTCCGTGATCGGGTATCACCACATTAACTACAATGTAACATGTACTATATATTGAACGGTTTGCAATAGAAATTCAACATTCAATTATATCTAAAGCAAATGTGATAAAAGAATTATTCTCATAAATCGAGTGTTTGATACACGAGTTATACAAAGTAAAAGCATACTTTCACGTATAACTCCAACACCAAGTACTACAAAAAAGGAACGAACAACTATTACAAAAAAGATGAAGAAGAAAGCTAAGTCCTAAAACTACTGCTGCTCGGCGGAAGAAGGATCTTGAATTTGTTCGGCAGAAGGGTCGACAATCATGTCCCGAGCAAGGTCTTCAGCTGCCTTATCTTCCGCCTCTTTAGCAGTTTGTTCGTCAGCAGCGGCCGGCTCTCCCTCTTGCTCGTCTTCAATAGCATGGTGAGGAGGATGGGTAACAGTAATGCTAGAGTCAAGCTTATCAATCTTGACCCCCAATTCAGCCAGGTCCGCCAGCTGGATCTCAATGTTGTTCGGCGACGGATATTGTTCGATGAACTCATTCAAGTCCTTACTCATTTCTTCCACCAAGTCCTTGTAGTCATAAGCATCGGCCGAGCGGATGCTGTCCGCGTAGGCGCAGATATATCCAAGGTTGGAAATGGGAGCAGTCCGAGCATGAACTTCCTCTTCAAGTTGCTCGCATGTGAAGAGGTTGGTTTCTGACTCCCGGAGACGAGCAACCTCCGCCTCTAGATCGGCGATTTTCTGCTCGGCCGCTGACAGTTTGCTCTTCTCCTCGCCGAGCATGGCTTCTTTGCCTCCCAATTCTCTGGATAAACCTTGAATTTCTTCAAGGTGTTTTTGCTCATTGTCAAGGTAGAGGGAGATCTGGTTATTAAGGCGAGCAATTTTGGCCTCATATTGGCCGACCAGGCCATCCTTCTCTTCGGTCAGCTGCCGAGCTGTACTCGCGTAGCGACGAACAGCATCTTCGAGCTCGGCGAGCTGGATCATTCCCTTCTGGGCGATGGCAAGGCCGTTTGCATGATGCATCAAAGAAAAGTGGAAGTTGTCCGTAATGCTTTGGGCGGAAACGGTCGTCTCCAGAGGCCGGGTCCACGATCGGACGATCAACTCAGTTGCCCGACGAACATGTTCGCCCGGGATCTCGCGAATGTTAACCGGAGTTTTTGAGCAGGCGTATTGATGGACCGCAGCTGCTCGCCCAGGATGGTCATTAGGCCGATACCTGCGAACAAAAACCCAAGTTACAAGATGCTCTTAAAAGCTGTTCGCCGGCCATAAAGCTAGATATGCTTACTCTTGGAACTTTCGCTCGTCCCAACCCAATATGGTGATATCCTCAGGGCCGCGGATTGGGGTAACACTTTTGCCCGCTTTGCCCGTCGTCTCCATAGGCTCGACGGATGAGCGGCGGACAATATCCCCCTCTTGGCGAGCATGACTGTAGCCCACCTTCTCCTTCCCTTTGCCACCACCGGCGACATCTTGGGCCAGCGGAGTCCCGTCCGCCTTCTTTAAGCGTTTCCCCCCTTGAGGAGGAGAAATCGGGGGAACTGGCCGAGCATGGCCGGAGGGTGCCGCAGACCGAGGAACCTTGGCCCCCTCGGTTTTGTTCGTCATCGCCAGAATTTTGGTAGGCGGATCACCCCTCCTTTTCCGTCCCTTTGGAGGCGCCATCTCAAAAACTCTATGTTCGAGGAGAGCAAAACAAGGTGGAACGGCAACTGTGACTTGCTCGGCTAAAAAAAAAAAGGAAAAAAATGAGTTATACGAGCAAGTTATAGAAGTCAAATGACGAGCAAAATTGGTTTTTGGAGTTAGAAAATTTTGATATACCAGGGGGCACTTCAATCTGTGCTTCCAAGTGATGGGGATAAGTAAGCAAATGAGCAGCTCTTTGACGCTTCTCGTCGCTTAGGTATTGGATGGTCCTGTCCGCTCTGTTGCGCAAGCCGACCAAACAAGAGGTGAACAGGAACTCGTCCCCGATCTCTTCTCCTTCCGAGTTCCACTTGAGCAATCGAGGACCTGCGAGCAAACAGTAAAAGTTAAATTAGAACAACACATTTCGAAGGCGAGCAAAGATAAACTTACGCTTAATTATTCCGTAAGCTGCGGGAGAGTTTATTCGCCCAATGCCACCGTGTGGACCAGAAGATGCTCGCAAATCACCCCCTATGAAGAAAAAGTGTTGTTTCCAATCTCTGATCTTGTTCGGCACCCCTTCTACCATCTTAAGTCCGGTCCTGGCCTTGAGGTAGTAGTAGCCTTCTTCACCAATGGGACATCTGGTGATCGTCATGAGATAGTTGATTTCCTCCGCAATAAGGCGATCAACGTATCCCTCTAGGGCAAATAAACCCATGGCGCCGAGCAAATTCATCCACCCTATTGGTGTGATCTGTGTAATAGCAAGATTGGTCGCCTCGAGGAAGCGCCCAACAACTGGGGGTAGAGGCAACTTTAGACCAGCGATCAGGGTGTCAATGTTGATCGCGGTGCATCCGGGAGGTGGGCGATCAACTCTCTCTTTCTTCCGGGGATCCCACATGTGAATATCATAGGGAATCTTGTAGGTCTCCCGGATTGAGTCCAACTCATCCTCGCGAACAACACTCTTGATCTTGCTCGCCTGAAAGTCAGTTTTTATTAAGTCCATTATTTGTCTATGTGGGCGAGCAAAACTGTTCGTATGCTCCTCGACATATGCTCGCCATTCGAAGGGTCGAGCAACTCCTACTGGGATTTCATTCTCCAACATTTTGGGGGACGGGAATTCAATACTCTTTAAGAACTCGGGAGTGAGTTCGTCAGCCGGACGAGGAGCTTTCCTCCGAATTCCTGCTCGCGATAGCAACCAACTCCCTCCCGGATCTCTCTGACGGGCGAGCACCAGTATCTTCCACCGATCGAACAACCGAGTCCATGTGGGGGTTCGATGCCGAGGAAATCTCAAAAGGAGGTTGATCTTGATGTGCCACAACGGGAAAGAGGGGATCAAGGGTTTCCTCAGATTTGTTGCTCGAATGTGAAGACATGGAAGAAAGATAGAAGAACGCAGACGGCGGCGGCACCACTTGCAGACGGCGGCGATTCCCGGAGAAGACGACGACGCTAATTTCCACACGGCGGCAATGGGAATTTCCGAGGACGAAAAAGAGAAAAAAAGAAAAGAAATAAGAGGATAACTACCTTGCTTCGAGGATTGAAGGCCAAACACTGGAAGAACAGATGCCGGAGAAGCTTGGAATCGCCGGAGAAGGAAGAATCGCTGGAGTACTGTAGCAAGAGATGAAAAAGTGGGAAAAAATTGTTTCCCCCTTCTATTTATACCCCAAGCAAAAAATGGGGTACAGAACACAATTTCCGACAAAATACGGGCCAAATTGAGAGAAAACGGGGTAATTTCCAAACAAGTTAAAAAATTGAAGGGCCTATATGTAAATATAGGGGCGCGTGGCCTCGGGATTGCTCGCGCGTGGGCGGCGCACAGCCATGCCGCCCACGTCATCTTCGTACAACCCCCAGACCTTGGGGAGACAAAACGACAGACCATATGTTGCTCGCCCATATCAATGATGTTCGTCCCAACCCTCATCATTTTGATATCCTAACTATAGTTGTTCGCCACAAAGTTGCTCGTCTGGAGCAACATATAGCTAGGATAGGGGGCAATTGTTGATAGGCGAACAATTATTAATAAATGACGAACAAGGATTAAAGCTACATCAAGGATTATGAAGAGTCAACCTCAAATCAAGGGTGATCAACAAAGAAAATCAAGTTGGGGTGCATCTACCAATCTGAGAGGTGTATAAAGTGACGAACAACTTCCCCGACGAACAACTAATGGGCGAACAGGTATTAAGACCCGAGACCAAGAATGAGCCAACTGTGAAGTCATCAATGACGAACAACTTGGTCAAACTAAGATACAACAAACAGCCAAGGAAGTGTGTACAAATGAACAAAGGACAAAGATCCCAAAGCCAAGCTGAACAAAGTCATAAGGCGAACAACTTCCAAAGTACAACCTCAAGAGGCGAACAACTTTCAGTTGGAGAATCAACAAGATCAATCAAGCCGACCTAGGCGAACAACAATGAGTCCGAGATAAGACCAAAGAAGACTTTGTAGCTAAGATTCAGCTTAGATAAGATCAAAGGGACACATGTCAAGCATGCAGGCTAGGGAGACCAAGAGTCTTGGACACCTCATGCTTGCTAGTCTCTATAAATAGTTGTTCTCCAGCTGTAAAATACAAGTTCAAAAAAGTTAAAATACATAAACAATTCCAAAACACACACAAATACACCTAAAACGCCCACACATACGAAATCAATTCAATTTCGACTACCGAATTTACTAATTCGATAAATTCACACCTCGATTTACCAATTACGGTGGTAATCAATCACACGTATTGATTGGTGACGTAACACAGATTTAAACAGCCATTAATCCATCCGATTAAATACGTTCATCAACAGATGTAATTTGTGTTTCATCTTTGAATCGTGTATTTCCTTCATGTTAAGTTTCTTATTTCTATCCTTTAATTTCTAAATAATATTAGTTTTGCATGTTAATTACTAATCTATCGGCAACATGCAATTTTTAAATTGTTTGCCGTCTCAAGGTTGAAAGAGCGGGTTGTTCTCCATGGACATTATCCATTTACATTTTTGGATACTCCGTAATTAAAATAAACTTTGGCGGTGTTTTTCAATCCTCATTTAGATTTTCCTAAATTAATTAATCTATGCAATTATTATTGTTTTGTAGATTTGGTCGTAACTTTCATATATTGGCGGCATACCTTCTTTTAAATTTGTGTTGACTGAATTCTCAGGACAATGTGTCACTTTTTATGGTTATTATCTAAATAAAAGCTTGGATTTTTCATAATCATATTAAATAATATTTGCAGTTAATTCCACCCGAATTTCCGTAATATATGCGCGTTTGTTGCTTTTTTAATGGAAATTGATGTATAAATTTGATTCACTAATTAATTGTGTATAGAAACTCTTTTTTTTAGACGTGCATTTCCTTCATCTAGGTAGTTTTTTTTATCCTTTAGTTTTTAATTAGATTAAATGTAATTTGACACGTTATTTCCTTATATATTTGCATACCCGTAATCAAAATTGATAATATGTGTAGTTGATTAGTATTGTTTTTTTCCTAATATATGTGGATTTAATGCGTTATTGATTTATATTTTTGTAAAAATTATATTCCCTAATTTAATCATAATTTTAATTTAGTAAACATTGACTTGGTATTTTTCAATCATAATTCAAACCTTTCAGAATTAGTATTTCCGTAATAATTGGCAGTATACCCTTATTTCAAGTCTTTGATTTTCGGCAAAAACTTGTATGAGACCGTCTCATAATATGAGACCGATCAAATTAAAAAAAGTGATAGGGTTATAATTAAATGTGATAGTATTTTTAAAGAAAAGTGATAAGTCACTTTTAACAAATATATTATCACTTTTTGTTTAAACTTTATCACTTTTTAAAAGTGACAACTTTTTAATTAATAAGTGACACGTTTTAAGTTAAAAGTGGATCAAATATTATTGGTCTCATACTATGAGACGGTCTCACACAAGACTTACTCTTGATTTTCTAATTAAGTAGGGTATAATCGGTTTCTATTCAAAAGCAGCCGTTAATTTTTTTCTATATTCTTTAAGCTAATAATTAAATCTTTTAATAATTTTTTTTTATTTTTTTCAAGATTAATATTTTAGTTGTGCATCTATTATCAAAACAGAAATTTTCAAATCTTTTTTGAATGGAAGTTGCAATCATTCGGTGTTATTTGTGGTCAATATCAAATTCCATGTTTAGATATTCCATCAATTAATCTTTTTTTTTAAATTTCAGTTATTCTTTTTCCGAATTCTCCGTATATTGCATTGCTCGTGCCTATGTATGGTTTAGATTTCCTAATTGTTTTATTTTTTAAATCAGTAAAGTTTGGCTCGGTAATTTAATAGTATATTGTGTTAATATTATATATATATTTTAGATGTCAATATATTTTCCTTTCAAAAAGAGAAGGAGATGTCAATATACTTTACTCTCCTATTTTAATTTGGCTATGATATTATTTGAATTGACAAAGTATAGAGTAAAACTGGTTTATACATGAATTACGAAAGTGTATTAGTTGTTTTTATTGAAGAGTATTAGTTGTATTTACTGAAGTGTATTACTGATTTACACTAAAAAGTCTTAGTTGTTCAGTGAAAATGAACTAAGATTCTTCAGTGTAAACCAGTAATACTCTTCAATAAAAACAACTAATACTTTTCAGTGAAAACAACTAATACCTTTCAGTGATTCATATATACACCAATTTCACTTTATACATACTCATTTGTATTTATTATTATTAATGTCAATTATGATGTATATTTAGGTTCCATATTTATAGCATGAATTATGGTTTTTTTTAGGATCAATATATTATAGTTACCCATTTGATCCGAGATCTTTTCACATTTCGGTTTTATTTTGAATTAACAAAATTTTATAATTAATTTATATGTCTATTCATGTTTGAGACACTTGACTCAATCATTGATCACTTAAACCTTGTAGCAAAAGGCGAAGCCGCGCCCCAGGGCCCCCACCCCCTGGCCCGACAGGATTGGGTGGAGGAAGTAAATCATGGTGACTCAACGGCCCATTAGGTGGGAGGACCAGTGCCTGGTGCCCACAAGGAGCTATCCCCCACATTGGAGGGATAAAACTCCCACACTGCGGCTGCCAGGGCTCGATCCTGCGTCCATTTTGATCACTTAAACCTATTGCTCAATGGAATTGTTTAAGTGGATACATGTATGTAAGGTAAGAAAATAAAATAATAATAACTTAAAGAAAAGAAAAAAGGCTAAGGTCGTGGTAATTGAAATAAGTATCTAACAATTCATTAAATTCCATTTTTTAAGAAAAAAATGAGTATTTGAGTGTGAAGTTAAGTAATAAAAAAAAAAAAAAAAAATTTATTGAGTATAATGAATATGAATTATTTCCTTTTTAAGGGTGTTAAAAAAAAGAGTTGGAACGTCCCAAAAAGAAAAATGTGAAGAAAGGGTTGAAACGGAAGGAATAATTGTTTCTTGCGTATATGAGTTAATTTTGTGATAAATTATAAGGTATAATTTATTGTATACATATCAATTCGTAGTCAAGACAATATTGATGATAGATTAGAAACATAGCTAACCTCTCATTGTGGTATTACATGTTGTAATCATAAAATATTACTATTGAGAGTATGGTTTAGAATTAAATTGTTTTATATATGAACCACTTTATAATTATTTTTAGATACACTTTACTTTAACCAATTTATGTTCTTTAAATAAACAATTAATACTCTTCGTTAACATTAACTAAATTGTTTGCAAAGGAAACTTTGTTATTTTGGAGACTAACTTATGAATGTTAGTAAAATTAGGAAACTATCTTTACGGACTTGCAAAATTGAGACATATCTTTACGAACTTATAAAATTAGGACATTATCTTTATGAACTTGCAAAACTAGGACACTTTATTTTAATTTTGATCAATTTATGCCATAATTTATAAAGTACAACTATCTGGACAAATATATCATAATAGCGTTTTATTTTACCCACATTTTATAAAATGTGGCCTAAATTTTATTTAAGCGGAAGATGAGGTCATACATAACAAATTTACAACAAACATAGATAATTAACTTGAAAAGAGTTTTCACATATTAAAAGGTTTATTTAAAAAAACGAATGGTATTATAATGTCTAATATATTAATTAACAATGGTTTTGATTATACAAAACAACAACTAGAGATCGAGTCAACTTTCTCAACTCTTCTCAATCTTGTTTTTCTTAAATATATTGGTTATAAGTGAAAATTTGTTATTTTTGGACACTACCTTATGATTCTTTGTAAAATTAGACACTATCTTTATGGACTTGCAAAATTGAGACAATTTCTTTACGAACTTGCAAAATTTGGACAATATCTTTATAAACTTGCAAAACTGGGGCACTATCTTTTAATTTTGATCAATTTAGGCAAAATTTTATAAAATGCAACTATTGGGGCATTATTTCACCCACATTTTATATTATAAAAGTGGCTCAAATTTCATTTAAGCGGAAGATGTGGTCAAAATAACAACTTCTACAATTACGTAGATAATTAACTTTACAGTAGTTTTCATATATTAAAAAGTTTATTAAAAAATGAATAGTACTATAATGTCTAATAGATTAATCAATTATGATTTTGATTCTAAAAGGAAACAACCCCTAAAGATCAAGACAACTCTCTCAGCTCTTCTCTGAAGTGTTAATTGTAAGAACATATTTTTTGAAAAAATTCCATACTTTTTTCCATTAAAATTGAACTTTTTTTTTTGTTTCTCAATCTTACTTTTCTTAAATATATTGGTTAGAAGGAAAAATTTGTTATTCTAGGACTTTACCTTAAGAGAGTTGTAAAGAACACTATCTTTAGGGGCTAGCTAAATTGAGACAGTATTTTTACGAACTTGCAAAATTAAGACAATATCTTTACAAAGTTGCAAAACTAAGACATTCTCTTTTAGTTTTGGTCAATTTTGGCAAAATTTTATATAATACGACCAAATGGGCATATCATAATTGGGCTTTGATTGACCTACATTAAAATTTGGCCTAAATTTGTCCAACATAAAAGATAGTATCCTTATTTTGCAAGATTGTAATATAATATTCTTATTTTATTAGCCCATAAAGATAGTTACATATATTTGAAAGCTCGAAAAGATAGTGTCCTAATTTTGCAAACACCCATAAGATAATGTCCTAAATAAGCATGAATTATGGTTTTTTTTTAGGATATAGTTACCCATTTGATCCGAGATCTTTTCACATTTCGGTTTTATTTTGAATTAACAAAATTTTATAATTAATTTATATGTCTATCATGTTTGAGACACTTGACTCAATCATTGATCACTTAAACCTATTGCTCAATGGAATTGTTTAAGTGGATACATGTATGTAAGGTAAGAAAATAAAATAATAATAACTTAAAGAAAAGAAAAAAGGCTAAGGTCGTGGTAATTGAAATAAGTATCTAACAATTCATTAAATTCCATTTTTTAAGAAAAAAATGAGTATTTGAGTGTGAAGTTAAGTAATAAAATAAAAAAAAATATTTTTTATTGACTATAATGAATATGAATTATTTCCTTTTTAAGGGTGTTAAAAAAAGAGTTGGAACGTCCCAAAAAGAAAAATGTGAAGAAAGGGTTGAAACGGAAGGAATAATTGTTTCTTGCGTATATGAGTTAATTTTGTGATAAATTATAAGGTATAATTTATTGTATACATATCAATTCGTAGTCAAGACAATATTGATGATAGATTAGAAACATAGCTAACCTCTCATTGTGGTATTACATGTTGTAATCATAAAATATTACTATTGAGAGTATGGTTTATAATTAAATTGTTTTATATATGAACCACTTTATAATTATTTTTAGATACACTTTACTTTAACCAATTTATGTTCTTTAAATAAACAATTAATACTCTTCGTTACCATTAACTAAATTGTTTGCAAAGGAAACTTTGTTATTTTGGAGACTAACTTATGAATGTTAGTAAAATTAGGAAACTATCTTTACGGACTTGCAAAATTGAGACATATCTTTACGAACTTATAAAATTAGGACATTATCTTTATGAACTTGCAAAACTAGGACACTTTATTTTAATTTTGATCAATTTATGCCAGAATTTATAAAGTACGACTATCTGGACAAATATATCATAATAGGGTTTTATTTTACCCACATTTTATAAAATGTGGCCTAAATTTTATTTAAGCGGAAGATGAGGTCATACATAACAAATTTACAACAAACATAGATAATTAACTTGAAAATAGTTTTCACATATTAAAAGGTTTATTTAAAAAAACGAATGGTACTATAATGTCTAATATATTAATTAACAATGTTTTTTATTATACAAAACAACAACTAGAGATCGAGTCAACTTTCTCAACTCTTCTCAATCTTGCTTTTCTTAAATATATTGGTTATAAGCGAAAAATTGTTATTTTTGGACACTACCTTATGATTCTTTGTAAAATTAGACACTATCTTTATGGACTTGCAAAATTGAGACAATTTCTTTACGAACTTGCAAAATTTGGACAATATCTTTATAAACTTGCAAAACTGGGGCACTATCTTTTAATTTTGATCAATTTAGGCAAAATTTTATAAAATGCAACTATTGGGGCATTATTTCACCCACATTTTATATTATAAAAGTGGCTCAAATTTCATTTAAGCGGAAGATGTGGTCAAAATAACAACTTCTACAATTACGTAGATAATTAATTTTACAGTAGTTTTCATATATTAAAAAGTTTATTAAAAAATGAATAGTACTATAATGTCTAATAGATTAATCAATTATGATTTTGATTCTAAAAGGAAACAACCCCTAAAGATCAAGACAACTCTCTCAGCTCTTCTCTGAAGTGTTAATTGTAAGAACATATTTTTTGAAAAAATTCCATACTTTTTTCCATTAAAATTGAACTTTTTTTTTTTGTTTCTCAATCTTACTTTTCTTAAATATATTGGTTAGAAGGAAAATTTTGTTATTCTAGGACTTTACCTTAAGAGAGTTGTAAAGAACACTATCTTTAGGGGCTAGCTAAGTTGAGACAGTATTTTTACGAACTTGCAAAATTAAGACAATATCTTTACAAAGTTGCAAAACTAAGACATTCTCTTTTAGTTTTGGTCAATTTTGGCAAAATTTTATATAATACGACCAAATGGGCATATCATAATTGGGCTTTGATTGACCTACATTAAAATTTGGCCTAAATTTGTCCAACATAAAAGATAGTATCCTTATTTTGCAAGATTGTAATATAATATTCTTATTTTATTAGCCCATAAAGATAGTTACATATATTTGAAAGCTCGAAAAGATAGTGTCCTAATTTTGCAAACACCCATAAGATAATGTCCTAAATAAGCATGAATTATGGTTTTTTTTTAGGATATAGTTACCCATTTGATCCGAGATCTTTTCACATTTCGGTTTTATTTTGAATTAACAAAATTTTATAATTAATTTATATGTCTATCATGTTTGAGACACTTGACTCAATCATTGATCACTTAAACCTATTGCTCAATGGAATTGTTTAAGTGGATACATGTATGTAAGGTAAGAAAATAAAATAATAATAACTTAAAGAAAAGAAAAAAGGCTAAGGTCGTGGTAATTGAAATAAGTATCTAACAATTCATTAAATTCCATTTTTTAAGAAAAAAATGAGTATTTGAGTGTGAAGTTAAGTAATAAAATAAAAAAAAAAAATTTTTTATTGACTATAATGAATATGAATTATTTCCTTTTTAAGGGTGTTAAAAAAAGAGTTGGAACGTCCCAAAAAGAAAAATGTGAAGAAAGGGTTGAAACGGAAGGAATAATTGTTTCTTGCGTATGTGAGTTAATTTTGTGATAAATTATAAGGTATAATTTATTGTATACATATCAATTCGTAGTCAAGACAATATTGATGATAGATTAGAAACATAGCTAACCTCTCATTGTGGTATTACATGTTGTAATCATAAAATATTACTATTGAGAGTATGGTTTATAATTAAATTGTTTTATATATGAACCACTTTATAATTATTTTTAGATACACTTTACTTTAACCAATTTATGTTCTTTAAATAAACAATTAATACTCTTCGTTACCATTAACTAAATTGTTTGCAAAGGAAACTTTGTTATTTTGGAGACTAACTTATGAATGTTAGTAAAATTAGGAAACTATCTTTACGGACTTGCAAAATTGAGACATATCTTTACGAACTTATAAAATTAGGACATTATCTTTATGAACTTGCAAAACTAGGACACTTTATTTTAATTTTGATCAATTTATGCCAGAATTTATAAAGTACGACTATCTGGACAAATATATCATAATAGGGTTTTATTTTACCCACATTTTATAAAATGTGGCCTAAATTTTATTTAAGCGGAAGATGAGGTCATACATAACAAATTTACAACAAACATAGATAATTAACTTGAAAATAGTTTTCACATATTAAAAGGTTTATTTAAAAAAACGAATGGTACTATAATGTCTAATATATTAATTAACAATGTTTTTTATTATACAAAACAACAACTAGAGATCGAGTCAACTTTCTCAACTCTTCTCAATCTTGCTTTTCTTAAATATATTGGTTATAAGCGAAAAATTGTTATTTTTGGACACTACCTTATGATTCTTTGTAAAATTAGACACTATCTTTATGGACTTGCAAAATTGAGACAATTTCTTTACGAACTTGCAAAATTTGGACAATATCTTTATAAACTTGCAAAACTGGGGCACTATCTTTTAATTTTGATCAATTTAGGCAAAATTTTATAAAATGCAACTATTGGGGCATTATTTCACCCACATTTTATATTATAAAAGTGGCTCAAATTTCATTTAAGCGGAAGATGTGGTCAAAATAACAACTTCTACAATTACGTAGATAATTAATTTTACAGTAGTTTTCATATATTAAAAAGTTTATTAAAAAATGAATAGTACTATAATGTCTAATAGATTAATCAATTATGATTTTGATTCTAAAAGGAAACAACCCCTAAAGATCAAGACAACTCTCTCAGCTCTTCTCTGAAGTGTTAATTGTAAGAACATATTTTTTGAAAAAATTCCATACTTTTTTCCATTAAAATTGAACTTTTTTTTTTGTTTCTCAATCTTACTTTTCTTAAATATATTGGTTAGAAGGAAAATTTTGTTATTCTAGGACTTTACCTTAAGAGAGTTGTAAAGAACACTATCTTTAGGGGCTAGCTAAATTGAGACAGTATTTTTACGAACTTGCAAAATTAAGACAATATCTTTACAAAGTTGCAAAACTAAGACATTCTCTTTTAGTTTTGGTCAATTTTGGCAAAATTTTATATAATACGACCAAATGGGCATATCATAATTGGGCTTTGATTGACCTACATTAAAATTTGGCCTAAATTTGTCCAACATAAAAGATAGTATCCTTATTTTGCAAGATTGTAATATAATATTCTTATTTTATTAGCCCATAAAGATAGTTACATATATTTGAAAGCTCGAAAAGATAGTGTCCTAATTTTGCAAACACCCATAAGATAATGTCCTAAATAAGCATGAATTATGGTTTTTTTTTAGGATATAGTTACCCATTTGATCCGAGATCTTTTCACATTTCGGTTTTATTTTGAATTAACAAAATTTTATAATTAATTTATATGTCTATCATGTTTGAGACACTTGACTCAATCATTGATCACTTAAACCTATTGCTCAATGGAATTGTTTACGAACTTGCAAAATTGAGACATATCTTTACGAACTTATAAAATTAGAACATTATCTTTATGAACTTGCAAAACTAGGACACTTTATTTTAATTTTGATCAATTTATGCCAGAATTTATAAAATTTGGCCTAAATTTGTCCAACATAAAAGATAGTATCCTTATTTTGCAAGATTGTAATATAATATTCTTATTTTATTAGCCCATAAAGATAATTACATATATTTGAAAGCTCGAAAATATAGTGTCCTAATTTTGCAAATACCCATAAGATAATGTCCTAAAAAATATTTTCTTGCGTATATGATTTAATTTATATACATATCAATTCATAATTTAGATAACATTGGTGATTGATTAAAAATATAATTAACCTCAATGTGGTATTACATATTTTAATCATAAAATATTACAATTGAGAGTATATTTTAGAATTAAATTGTTTCATATATGTATCACTTCATAAATAACAACTCTACAACAAACGCATATAATTAACTTGAAAATAGTTTTTACATATTAAAAGGTTTATTAAAAAAATGAATGGTACTATAATTTCTAATAGATTAATTAATCATGGTTTTGATTATACATATCAATTTGTAGTTTAGACAACAATGGTGATAGATTAGCAACATATTTAACCTCAATGTTGTATTACATACTTTAATCATAAAATATTACTATTGAGAAGATATTTTAGAATTAAATTATTTCATATATGTACCAATTTATAATTAATTTTAGATACTCTTTACTTTAACCAATTAATGTTCTTTAAATAAAAAATTAATACTCTTTGCTTCATTAATTATATTGGTTATAAGGGAAAATTGTTATTTTAAAACACTACATTATGAGTGTTTGTAGGATAGGACACTATCTTTATGAGCTTGCAAAATTAAGACAATATCTTTATGAACATGAAAAATTAGGACAATATCTCTACAAACTTGCAAAATTAGAAAACTATCTTTTATTTTTTGCCAAGTTATGCATAAATTTATAAAATATGACCAACTAGGCATATCATAATTGGGCTTTATTTGACATATATATTATTAAATTTAGCTTAAACTCTCTCAACATAAAAGATAGTGTCTATATTTTGCAAGACTGTAAAGACCATTATTTGTGGTACTCTAATTCTAGAAGAAATTATTACTTATTTATATGATTTTAATGCAAAAGATTACAAATACTTTGTAAATAATTTTTTTAATAGTTTAGTTATCTACGTATTTTGACTCATTCCTGTAGCACCTGAGGAAGTAAGCGACTTGACATTTATCTTGATTTTACTTTTAGTTGTCCAAATGTTTTTTTACTCAATTTTAGTTGTCTTTTCTACATTATTGAATTTTTATTTACTGTGTGCATGACTTTATGTATTGAATCTGAATCGATGTGATTGAATATTATATTTATTGCATTTAATATCGCGATACGTATATATATTTCCGACTTTGGTCCTTTATTTTTATAATGTTTGAAATCATAGGTTTGATCAAGTGTGTATTAGCAAGTGCGAGGAGGAACGGGTTGTGCCTCTTTTATTTTTGTTGTTTTATGATATATATTATGTTTTTTTATTTTTTTAGTTATTTGGACATTAATTTAATATTTATGTAATATTTCAGCAAATGAACCGTCACACTATTCATATTGTTAAGGAAGTTGACTGCGATGAAGTGCAATCGAAGAGGAAAAAAAACCAGAGGTCGATGTATCTCTGGTAAATGTTGATTGCAATCTTGGTGGTGGTGTTTCTTCTGCAGACAGATTCACAGTGTTAAGATTGAGAGGGTGTGGTTTGTTAAAATTTATGAGAAGACAATTTTTTATGTTGTTGTGTTTTGTAATGACTATTAATGAAAATTAAGGTCAATCTCTTTCGACCGTTTGACTATCCTGAGCCTTGACTTCGAATGGAAACCTTAAAAGTATAAAATGATCATTTGTATTTAATGAAAATAATTATACTTTTACTGAGAAATTGTGCCTCTGTCGTGAATAATTTATTAATAATAACACAATTACATTCCTATGGACATACTTATTTTTTATTATCGAACAAAAAAATCTAACAATACTTCTTGATACCCGCGACACTCGCTGGTCTACAACTAGTTATATTATAAATGAAAAATAAACCTTGTAAATCCCAACCACCATCTGCTAACTTCACCATTCAACTCCAAAATCGAAAAAAGTGTAGACATCTTCTAAAAATTGGAGAACCTAATTTGCGGAAACCCTATGAAAAAGGGATTTTTTTTTTTTATCTATGAAAAAAGGGCAAATTAAGGAAGGGCAATGACAATGATAATGACAACACAAGATAAAAGAGATGATTGTGGCAAGTGTTAGGGTTGCGACGCACTCAAGGGCATCGTCGGTATGAAGGTCGATGATGGTGGTGAGCGAGATTAGGGAGAGCGATGTCGAGTGATGACAATTGGGGGAGGTGGGAATTTGCCCCCAACTGGAGTGGGGATTCCTCCTACTATTAGGTTGTGTTTGGTAGCGTATATATAAATAGTAGCTAGTGTTTAATATAGTATAAAAAATGGTGAGATATGTATTATTTACCGTTGTTTTGTATGATATAGTAAAATGTATATTATTTTAATGTCTCTGTTTGGTATGGTGTAGTTAAAATGATATAATTTTAGTTTGAGTGTTTGGTAGGTGATATTAGAGAGATATAATTTTAAGTTGGGTATTTGATAGGTGATATTAAAGAGACATAATTTTAATTTGATTGTTTGGTAGGTGATATTTAAGTTACATAAAATTTATTTGAGTGTTTGTTAGGTGATATTTAAGTGACATAAAATCTATTTGAGTGTTTGGTAGGTGATATAAAAAATATGAATAATTTCAAAATTACAATTGTGACCTCATAAAGCATGGTGAATTATTGAGATGGGCCATTGGGGAGGGGGGGGGGGGGGGGGGATTAGCTCAATTGCCGCCCAATTCCATCTCATCAACCATAGATGGCTCAGGTGCATCACGGCCGTTGTTCAATTGATCCACATTTTCATCGAGTTTGAAATCGATTTCTTCGACCCTTGATTGTGTGAATAGCAAACTCATTTGATCATACAACGGCTCACCTTCCAATTGTTATGCTCTAGTAGTTGGAAACTTCTGAATACAATTGAGAGGTGCATGTACTTAACTCAGGAAATAAGATTTAATGTGAATTAAGTTACGAGATTTTTTTTTGCATGATAATAGATAGTGAATTTTTTTTTACTTGCTTAAGGAGTTCTCATGTTGCCCGTGATGCATGGATGAAGTTTGTCTCTCGATCCCATAAGACACCACTAAACGAAAGAATCCCTTCAAAGTACTTGAACCGGTTTCGAAAGCAACGAATGTGATGATACATTTTTTTGGTGTCGAAAATTTTTGTTGGGAATAGGAGTGGACTGACCAAGAATAGGTGGTGCATTTTCAAAACCGTTTCCAAGACTAAATGAATATAACGGTACGTTGTATGACCTAATCTATTGAAATCAAACTTGACAACTCCATTTTTCTTGTGGTGAGCAAGTACACTTAAGAACATTGCAACTTGTTCTTCTACTAACATATACCTTTTATCAGTTAAACCTCCTAATGTCCTCATTAAATAACATAGATTTGCAAACGCATTTCGATCCATTTGGAGGTTTTGAATGCAAGAGGAGTCACTAAGCAAATACAAACGACTCTTTTGATTAAGTTGTTGGGGCATTCGATGTATCATACTATACCTTTTTGGACCAAAGAGTAATCTCCTAACCGGTCTGTGTCGATTGCTTAATATGTGAGAGATAATTATGAGCACAATGAATATTTTATGCATTATCTCCTCTAGCATAATGTATAAAACACGTTGTTTCCGATCACGAGATAACATGAAAGGAAGGTGATGGATGAACAAGGGAGTCAAAGCAAATCGCACTGCCAGAGACATCATGGTAATTAACAAAATACTTATGAAGAACTAGATTGTAATGACCACAAGCACACAAAACCTACATCATGCTGCCCAAAAAAAGAAAATACACATCCACATCTCGTAATGACAACAAAACCCACAGTTTAATGTTAAACCCTTTTCAAAACACAGGACGCATTAATAAATGATACTACCCAAAAAAACCCAAAGATTTATGCTATTGCCCACAACAAAACCCACAATATTAGAATTCTGCCCACAAAAAAACCCACAGTGACCTGAAGCTCCAACTCTATGACCTAGTGATTCAGGACCATGATCTCCATTTCCATACTCTGAGGAATATTGCATAAAACTATGATTCTTCAATGGCTCCATAATTATATTGTCATGCTTCCCCTCTTTCAAGTAAAATTCAAATGGGTGCAACTGCTGACACCAAAACACCATGGATAACTTGCAAGAGCTATGACAATACTTTGCTTGAAAATAAGTTTAGTGTTATTCACAAGATACATAAATATTTAAATCTAGGAGATCAAGTCAAGATGCAGGAACATCACTAACACCGACGAAAATCCTGATACTGCCAAAAAAAGGGAGCATTCCTTGTTAATATTGGAATCATGCCCAAAATTTTCCTGAGAAAAGAAACATTACACTCTTACCCAAAATTTCTCTCCTCTTGGAATTCGCTCCTACAGAGTAATTGTGTGAAGGCAAAATTTCTCTCCTCTTGGAATTCGCTCCCACAGAGTAATGAAACAATAGAGGACAACCATAAGATCAAACCACAGTGTTCAACTAGAAACCAGATAGCTTTATGCAATAGCATAGCCTTCTTCATTAACTGCAGCACAAATTGTCACTTGAAACTTAGCTCTACACTGGGAGTAGTTAGTCAAAGAAAATATAGGATGAAGTTCAATAAAGCAATTATGAAAAAACCATGACAATTTTATTATGATGGTCAAATATGAAAGGAAAATCAAAGTTGTCATGATTATTATAAACAAGATCTAGGTTTAAGAGCATGTGCAGTTCATTATCCAAAAAACGAGAAACTTTACCCATCCAATGTAAGTCAATGACATTCTTAGATTCATTAGTAAAATGTGAAATTCCAACCAAGTATTCTAGTTCCATTTGCAATTTCCAAATCAAGTGCATTTAGTTGGCTTCTCAAAGGTTCTAAAACTAAACAATGAGCAAAGTGAATACATAACTTAGCAGCATTGAAAAACGAATGTGTTTGCTGAGTTCCACGAAAGAATTTACATTAGTTTAAGAACATTAAAGGGTTATAGCAGCAAAAACTATGAGAGTAAAATATTGATTTAGATAATATAATGTAAAACAGATACATGTTCTGATCAAGTAAAGTGATACAACAGGAATTGTGTCAAAGCAACCAAATAAACCTGAATTAGTTTGAGATGTTCTTTTTTGCACAATTAAAGAAATTTCATTTCAAACAAGAAAATTGAACATCCCTCAGCTATGTGTAATAAGAAATGAGTATATACAAATCACATGTTGATAATGAACAGGACTCACAAACTACCAGTGGCAAAGAACATGTTGATAATTAAAGGAACAAAGAAGAAAAACCAAATTTGAGGATGTGGAGTTGGGGATATTGTTCTCCCCAATTGGATAAAATAAAAACACATGTTGATCTAAAGAATCCCAATTTTTCGAACTCAAATCTCGGTATACTCAAAATGGATGTAACGTTGAGTTCGTTTGGTATATGTTCAAATGTAGAAACAAACTGAGCTCGAATTCACTATTGTAACAAATCGATGCAAAAATTAATATAGAGTGGGGGTGAATTAGTGAGAAGCAGGGCATACCTTGTAAACAACAGTGCCGGAGTGGTGAAGGTATTTCTCCGATTGAACAGTGACGAAACCCTTCGCTCCTTTACCTATCGGTGACGGAGGGGTAATAGAAATCCTAAATTTGAATTGTGAGGAGGAAACACATAAATTATACCCTCCTTTTTAATCTCCTCGATAGGTAATAACACCCATGCCATGGGTGTGTTCTGGAATGTAGTAAAATGGAGATTAAAATCGGTAGTCTGTGTAGCAGGTCGGCGTTCTTAGAGAGATGGACTACCTGTGGCTGTTGCCAAACATGAATATTTCTCACGCATACCAAACAGAGCCTTATCCTGCACCGTTGCCCCCGAACCCGGTAAATAATTACTAATATATTCATAATATTTTAATATGTTACACATTGTATTGAAATTATTTAATACTAATACTAGATGATAAAAACATTGCATCCATGAGTCTACTTCGTTGTTCTTAATAGTATATTTTAAATTTCTTAATGGGCTTATTTTTTGTTTAACTCCTTAATTGTTGAGATTGAGTTTTTTGCTCGACTACCCATCATTGTCTCCTATTCTCTCATGTGAGAAATAATAAAAATGAAAAGAGAAACAAGGATTGGGGGATGAGGATAACTTTTCCCTCTTTTTTTCCGTTCACTTCACTGGGAAGAGAGTGAGGAACGTTTCCTGTTGACATTCGGAAACAAGGTCAGGGAGGGCACAAGTTATACCAAATAAAAAATTAAATTTATAATTAATCTAAAATTTACTAGTAAGAATTAAATTATAATCTGTAGGGTAGATCTGGCATATGAGACGGTCTCATAGTGATATATATCAGAGAGTGATAATTTGTGTTAGTTTGTGAATCGTATAATAATTAAAAATCATCTAACACAAAAATTTGCCTATAATATATATTGTATTTTTATTTAATATATTTCAGTAAAAATAATTGTTTAGGAATATAAAATTTTAAAATACTTATTTTTATTAAAGAGTATTAATTGTTTTCATTGAAGAGTATTATTCGTTTACACTGAAAAGTTTTAGTTGTTCAATAAAAATAAGCTAAAACTCTTTAGTAAAAACAACTAATATTTTATTCCAAAAAAAAATAACTAATACCTTACAATAATTCATGTATGAACCATTGTCACTCTATACATACTCTATATAATAATATAATAAGAACTATTTTTAAAAACATAGGCAACTAATTAAAGAAAAATACTTAAAATAATGAAAAATAATAAAATAATGAAAATGGTAAAATAATAATAAATATAAATAACAAAAGAAATGTTAAAAGTTTGGCGCTGAAATCAAAACAACAGAAAAGTAAAAATTGATGCCAAAAAGAGGAATATCCACTGAACTAGATATAATATTAATTAATCTTTTGACATAAAACGTATATAGCTATAACCCAAAATCGAGGTGGGGCCCCAAGTGTTTGGTTGTGCATGTTGATTGTTGAGTCCGGAGGGGGAGACTGGAGAGTGGTGGGTGATGGAAAATTGCAACAGTAATGAAGAAACAAATTAATTCAGACAAGAGAGGTGAAAGAAGATAGACACGTTAACTATTTAATTCAAATTTTAATTTGTAGATAACAATGTTATATATATGTGGGAATTTAATTACCGATCTCTCTCTGGCCGTCGATGAATGAATGCTTATGCTTTTCAAACTCCCAGAGTAGAAACCTTATCTCAGTGAAGCACATGTGGACGAAATTGAAATAATCATGCTTGAAGAATTCACACGAGAATTGATAACTGCTAGAGTCGAGTCGAGTCGAGTCGTATTATGCCTTGACTAATTAATTATAGTTAAACGCATTTGGGCTAAAAGGAAATCACAAGATTCATACATTATTATAATCAGTAAAATGTTACAGCTTAGCAGTTAGCAGTACTAGTCTATATTGTTAGGGCTACACAACAAGTCTTGGAGCTTCAACCCAGTTTAGTGTAGATTCATTTTCAATTCCCCACGGAGTTTCCTGCTATGGTTTCAGAATTGTGTTTATAGCTTCAAAGTCGCACAAATGATTCCTCATATTTTAATTGTCTTTCTTATTTTTAGCAAGTTGGATTTTGAGTTTGATTTAGCTCACATCAAATATGTTGATTCTATTTTGTTTACGACCTACTAAGTGGCTGAAAGACAATAATAGACATATATAAAATTCTTATATATATAAAATTACTAAGTAATCCTTATATAAATATGGATAAATTATCTTCTAAGTTGTGTTGAGTTTAACTTTAGTTTTTTAAATTAGTACATTATATTAAAATTGATCAATTTTTTATTTTCCTTTAAATATTTAAAACATCTAAAAACAAGTTAAAATTAAATATAAAAAATATTTACAAAATTGGATAAATATTTAAATAATAAAATTATGTGAAATTTAAAATTTCAATTAATTTTTTGAAAAATATTTAATTATATCTTCCAAATAATTCAATCAAAAATAAAATTTGATTTAATTTTTTTTAGAAAATTAACTAGATTTAAAAAAAAAAACCTTCAAAATTAAATAAAAATTAATTAAATTTTATTTTAATTATTTACGATGATTGAATTGATTTTTATAAAATATTTTTCTGATTTTATTTGACCTTAACCTTTTCCTTTTGAAGTTTTTTTATTTTTATTTTATTTTTTGAAGATTTATTTTATTTTCTTAATTATTTAAAAATTTATCTAGTTTTTTTCAGATTTATATTTTTAATGAATTTTTAAGACATTATTTATATTTTATTCATTTTTTTAAGAATTTTATTTTATTAATTAATTTTTGTAATTTATATATTTTTTAAAATTTGGTTGATTTTTTACAATTTTTTCAAAATATATTTAATTTTTTAAGATTTGTTTTTTTCAAATTTCGATCAAAAGTTAAAGAATAAGAATGAATAAATATTTTTTTTTCTTGAGAAGAGAGACAATTATTATGAGAATACGAAATAAGAAAGTGTTATTTTTTTTTTATTTTGATAGATTAGGGATATTATAGAAATAAAATGGGGTATCTATATCTATATATATATATATATATATATATATATATATATATATATATATATAATAACGCTAACCGGCCTACATTTTGAAACCATTAAATTTTCCTGCCAAAATTATTGCTAAATTAAGTAATATTCATTCTAAATCATTGGTATATATCTTAAAATTCATTCTAAATCTTTTTAAATCTTTTGTATATATTTTTTCGTTCTAAATCTTTTCAAATCTTTTGTATATATCTTTAAAATATATTTTATTATAAATACTAAAAAATAATTTATTACAAAATATATTGTATATATTTTTTTAAATATAATTTATAATAAATATTGAGAAATAATATAAATATATATTGAATATATCTTTGAGATATATATTATGATATCTCTCTCTATTATTTTGTGGTATAAATCATATTTCAATAATTTTAAAATAATAGTTATTAAATAATCCCTCCGTCTCCAAGTAAACTTTTCGTTTGACTTTTTTTTACTTTTAATGTGAGGCTCAATTTGTAGTATTTAAATGGATAAAATATTTTTTCAAGAATGACATATTTTTCAATTTAAGTCAATGGAAAAAAAAAATGAATACAAATCTTTAACTTTTGGCAAATTATAGAGTGAAAAAGATTTATACATGAACAATTTGAAGTGTATTGATTGTTTTCACTTAAGGGTATTAATTCTTGAGGGTATTAGTTGTTTTCAATGAAGAGTATTAGTTCTAGAGGGTATTCGTTGTTTTCACTGAAGGGTATTAGTAGAAGGATACAAAGAGTATTAATTGTTTAACTAAAGATATTAGTTGGATACACTAAAACTTATTGCAAAGTGGTTTATGTATGGATCAATTTCACTTTATACATACTCCTAATTTTTTGTAGAAGAAAGATGTTATCTAAATTAACTATTTCGAAAAAAAATTATAATAGACATATAACAATTAATATATCAATATATTATATTGGACGAACCACCAAATACATATTAACATATCTATCATATTGGGATAAGTTTGGGATATATCTTTGGGTTAATTAATTAACATATGAAATGTCAGTAAATAAGAGTCAATGACAATCGTTCGCTATTCTTGAAGAATTCGGTTTTAAATCAAAGTCAGTCGTACGTGAATGTTTTGAGAGTCACCGATCACAATAATTTAAAGATTTTGACGTGTGGTGGCTGATAATGAACATTCATTGAAGCGAAGAAAAAAAAGTGATTTCTAAAAAGGTGTTTCGAAATCTATAGTCCTTTTAATTTTTATTTTTTTTACATCCTATTTAATATGGATTTGTAGTTATTACTAAAATTTATTAGAGCATAAATCATGCAAAAATTATATGATAAAATACAAATTATGTTAAGATTGTCTCTTATAAATAAAACATACTCCCTCTGTCCCGGAGAACGCTCCACATTTACTATTTTCTCGTGTTTTAGCGAGCGAGTTTTTTTATTAGTATTTGAAATGATAAAATTATTTTTTTGGAGGGATAGATCTATCATACCTCTTTTTAAAAGTTACTTTGTCATTTCAAATACTAATAAACAGCTCGCTCGCTAAATTACGAGAAAAAAAAATAGGGTTCTATGGGACGAACGAAGTAATATTTATTACACTTTATTGTCACAAAAGTTTCCCAACATTTGCATTATGTTTTCTTAAAAAAAAAACCCTTCAAATAAGAGTATAATAATATTATCTATTTGAAATAAAAAATACTTTAATAGGAATACTAATAAACACTCTTAAACGTAAACAAACAGACTTCAATAGAAACTGTGAACCCATAAATTAATTGTACAATTATGGTCGTGCTTGCACGGGTTCAATTACTAGTGTTTAGTAATTCATGTTAATTTTTAAATTTTATGGGGTATGTTTAGTAAGTAGAGTGAGTTTAGAGGATTTTGGGATTTGAGCAGTGAGATTCTTCGATTTATTCTTTAAAATAAAGTATGTTCCAAATATTAAAGTGAAGTTGCCCTCCTTATATAAGACCATCTCAAATTATTTTTATGAGGCTTTTATGCCCCAACCACACATACTGAAAAAAATAAACTATACTCCATGGATAATTGATCAATAGTATATTTTTATAAAGATGTCAAGTGATGTCAAGTGTATTATAAAATAACTAGTGAAGGTCCACCTCAAGCCCACCCAAAAATCTTTCTAGATATCTATTGTATCTCAAAAGAAAGAAGTACACGAGTTAAAACAAAATACACCAGTAAAAAATTGTCCAAACAAACTTTTCTAATTGAACTATTAACATAATGAAAATAAAGAAATGGTTCTAAAAAATGTCCCAATTTCCCTCTCCATATTTTTTTATGCTATTAAACTCTTGAAGCACCGAAAAATATAAATTTTGTGTTTGATCATAGCCAAGCCCCCTAAACATGGAATACAATCTATAGTAAATATTTACTTAAATCATTTGTATAAAATTGTGTAGAACAAAAATGTAATTAAAATCTTAACTAACAAGTGAAATTTATACATCCAACAAAGGCAGACAGTTGGCTTTTCACTCTAAATTATTAAGTTCCAAAGCTCCATGGCTGAAAGCTTGCATCTACATCAAACACGAGCTGAAAATTGCATCTACATCAAACACGAGCTGAAAATTTAGGTGTTAGGTGAAGCAAGAAGTTCCTCACATCACAATCTCCCCGTTACCCTGGAACAAAAATATGAAAAGCTCTGCCTTTATCATACTCATTCGGCTTTAAAGTGATACAAAAAATAAGCACAATAGCATGCCAACAGTGTCTGGCTACAACAATTTAAAAAAAAAAATCATGATAACAATATTTAATAGAAAGTCATAGAGTAATTACCTCAGAACATCCAAAAAATACTAGTAACCCACAATTCCTTCAAAATATTGTAGCAAAATTGTATTCAATAAAAAACAATCAGCAATCGTTTTTTCGAACTCTGATTTTCATATTCAATAATATTAGTTCATTTGTTCTTTCAAACTTTTCATATAGTAAGAACTATCCCAAAAGACTATCATATTATATAGGCAAAACAAAATAATTGTAACAATGAACAAAGAAATGCCTTGTTCAAGTATATCAACATAGACAGTATTTACAGACAACAATATTCGCTTGTTGGGGGCAGACACCTTTGGCTCCTCCTAATTTCCAGCAGCAAAAACCATAGTATAATTTCAATAAGTTACTTTATAACTAATATTACAAGGTGGTTATTGCAATCTCGAAACTAAACTATACAAAAAAAAAAAGGAATGAAGGGTAAACATACGGATGAGACACTCTAATGAACTACTAAAAATTCTAAAAATACAGAATGATAAAAATGCAAGGAACCATTACTTGTCAAAGCTGTGATTTGGTGCAAGAAATTATGCTAAAATGCAGATACAGGCTGTCCAACAGGAGGAATAAACGGTTTTGTGTAGTGATGGAAAAGTCATAATAAATATCTATTTTCTTAGCTATGTACTGAAGTTTAACAATTAGAGAAATAAGTTCAAAAGAATTAAGCGTAGTATAAAAAAATTCAGTGTAATTAAGACATTAACTTCGAGGTGAAATATTGCTTATGTTCAAACACACCGCAGAACTTAGTATAATTAGTAGTATAATCTTTGACTACATTGCTCTTAAAATCCCAGAGACATGGGTCCCAAAATCTTCACCATCTTCTCATGCCCAAACCCCTCAGCCAAATCCCCCAGATACTCCCCAACACTTCCCCCTAACAAGTGGTCCAAGGAACTATATGTTCTTCTTTAAAAAATCCTTACAAAATGTTGGTCATCCAATGAGCAGATGCCTAAAGAAGTCCAACAATGGCAACAAAAGACTCACACACTATGAATAGATTTATACTGAGAAATGTAAAAAAAGTACAGATACGTAAAAAGTGTATCCTAACAAAAAAAGGATCAAATTTGGATCTATTAATGATTAGCTCCATCTTAATTCCAAAATCCTCAAATTGAAATTCCAAGCAACAAATGAGGTGAAGTGAAATATTTTTCAAAGAAACCATTTAACACAAGGGCTTGACAAAGAGAGACAAGGTGCGCAAAATGATTGTGTTTGGTGAAATAATTTGAAATAAGAGGAATTTGAAAATGAATGGATTTAAAAATGACATGATTTTTCTAAGTATTTGAAATTCTTCCAATTTGAACTAAGATAAAGACTAAGTATTTGAGATTCGTCCATTTAAATATCTTATCCAAACAAGTGAAATGAATTTAGGTTGTGGATTTAAATTCCACATGTCAAATCCCTCACCACCCTTCTAAGCGTAAGTTCATTCCCACAAAAGTAGCCAGTAATTGAAGCAAAAATAATTCTAGCATCTACAAACAATGATTGAAATTCTCAGTTAAGAAGAATAACTAATCAAATAGCATGCACATACCAATTTTTTTTTTTTTTGCCTAAACTGCAATCAACTTGAAATATCATCAGCGGCTCTGGTATGAATCATATAAGAAATCTTACATCAAAATATCAAGAATCTGCCGCAGAGTATAATTAATTCTACATGAAGTAGCAAGAGAAGACAAGAACTAAACTCAAGAATAATTACAACATCAAAATGAATACCTTTCTCTAGAGAAGGGAGAAGGACACGAAAGAAATGGGAAAGCAGAATTGAAAAATATTGGTTTTGACCATATTTAATTAAATATTAAGTGACAATTTAATTATCCATTTTGCATAAATGGATTTGATTGGTTCAATTTTTCAAAACCAAATTTGGGTGAATGAGAAATTAATGTCACTTAATATGTGGATAAATACATTGATGAATGCATTTATAAAGGTAATAGTGAAGGATTGTGACTTATAGACATGAAGTGTCATGTCTTTTGATAAAACTATTCCAAAGGTTGTGTCTTTAAGAGATATACATTTTGGTGAATAGTTGTGCATTTTTAAAAGTTATGACTTTTGGAAAATAAGAGTTATAGTGAAGAGTCGCAAATATTACCTAACGACCCTTGGAAATCTATAAATAGACCCCCTCCCCCCCCAAATTTGTCATTTGCATTCAGTTCGAAATGATATGCATTCATTCGAAAAGTTGTTTTCATTCATTCGAAGTCAATATCATACAAGTGCATATGCATAGTATCGTTAGTAGTCATGCATTAGAGTCGTGTCAAGAAAGTTCCGGATAGCCGAGTCCGTTGGCCGATAGCTTCCGTTACGTAGTGCAGCGGGCGGAATGCTCTAAAGTCGTTGTATCTTGGGGGCGATTTCCATGGAACCGTATTGCACCTGGATACGGGGGCAATATCGTCTTACGGAGAGCGAGTCAAACTCGTGCCTCAACTTTTGTATTAAGCCTGTGTCGTGCATAAGTCATCTTCGTCTATTTATACCTAATTTTTCCAAAGATGGCTTTTGTTTCCATGGGAAGTTTCTTTTTGTGAATTTATATAATTAATTTTCCTGAAGTTTACAGATTGGTAGTATGCATAAGAGTTATTGGAAGAAGAATGCTTTCCTTGGCAATATGCAAGAGGATTTTATGGCTAAATCATTATGAGTAGAATTTTGGAGAAGCATTTTGTGAGGAATGCAGAATCTATTGCCAAATTCTAATTTCCATAATTTTAAGTTGTCTGAAGAAGAGCTTAGCCCTGTGGCGGCAACGAAAGAATGCTTGGCAGTGGCCGATCGACGAACAGATGTATATGGGCAAAACGAGATCCGGCGAGAATGCCCTAGGACCGATGACTAACCATATTCCGATGGTAATGGGCCGCACGCAGCCAATTCGTTCCAGAGGCAGCCTCGTCGGATATGCGACGACTTGACGGCAGACGTGATGCCCTTTTCACGTTCCTTCTCGAATGGACGCGACGGTCCGGCGGTTTCAACGCAATAGTGTTAGTGCTGGAAGCGGACGCTGGATTGTACCCGCCACGACGGTTACTTAATTGGTGTTTCTCGAATTAACATTGTTTCCCGCAGAGAAAGAGGAGAATTAGATCGCGCGGCGTATATAAGAAAACTCCTTTCTTTCCTTTTAATTTAATTAAATTAAATAGGTTGAGAGATTGATCTGATCTGATCTGTTGGGCTGAAATCTGGATCTTAATTAAATTGGCCATATTAATATAAGGGCCAGTCCTATCTTTTGTTAATACAACCCCACCAAAAAGTGTTCGGAAAAAAAAAATTTCCGAACATTTTTTTGGGTGGGGTTGTATTCACCAGTATTTAACCTTGGCCAATATAAGAAAGAAGACCATCTAGTTCTAGTTGGTCTTTGGGCTTACAGGCCGTATTAATATGTTGGGTCATTTGAATAAGACCTGATGGATATGGCCCAGGTTATTTGCACTCTTCTCTATGTTAAATACACTAATCGGATGAATACTCTAGTTTTTTTTGTTTGGAATTTTTTTCGAATTTTTTTCATTTTTTCGAACATTTTTTCCTAACATAATGAAATGCACAATATTTTGAAAAAAAAAACGAATTTTTTGTTTATTTTCGGAACTTTTATCCGAAAATGTTGCAAATTTTCGGATAAATAAGTAGTATATTTATCCAGGTAGTGTATTTAGCACAGTGGCTAGTGCAAATATTAGAGGTATTAAAAAAAATATGGGCCAACTCAATTATAAAAAATGATTGGGCTGATGGAAGTAAGCCTTTTTGGATAACTAATAAATAAGCCTTTCCCCTGAGATGTTTGGATCATTCTGGGAGAATTAAAGGCCTCTCTTTGGATTCTAATCGGTATTGGACCAATTAATTTGATGGGTTGTTGATCTTGATGGGCCTTTTATTGAATTTTTGGGCCATCTAGGATAAACAAGGCCAAATTGAATTTGGGCCAGGAAATGTTGTGGATATTATTCCATAATTTTGGATCCTTTAATATCAAATTTGAATTTTATTCAGGATCAAATATTTTGTGCTTGAGAGCACAAAATGTGATCTGGATTTAGTCCAAAAATTGGAATTCGCTTGAGAATTGCTCGCGAGTGGTGGCATTAAGGCCTCATTTGAAATTGTGCTTTAAGGGCATAAATGGTGTGGATTTAATTCACAAGATTTGACTTATATAATTTAATGGAGAATTATTGAAAGTCAAATGTGGCAATTACGGCCACACTGAAAATTAAATTTAATTTGGTATTTGACCAAGATTAAATTTCGGACTTGAAGTGTGACTTCAAACGTTTGGTTTTCCAATTTATTTCGAGATTATGTCCAAATTAATATTTGTTAAAATATTAAATAATAGAAAGGATGGGCAATTCGAACGAGTATGGGAGATAAATTCTCGCCATAAATACATTCGAATGTGGGGGAAAAGATGTCTCTCCATGATATACATTCGGAATGTGAGGTGGTTTAGCTAAGGCGTGACCTTGAAGTTAAATGGAAAAACCAAGAGGCAGTGGCCAAAGAGGCTAGTGGTCCACACATGGATTTGTTCAATCTCGTTCGTGAAAAGTCAACACACAAGGAGATAAATTTGCATAAAATGTGAGGATAAAGTGATCATATAATTATCTTGAAGTGTGGGGGTCGTGACTTTTAAAGATTGAAGCACTGGTAGTGTGCTTATCAATGTTAGTCGAACAAATCAAGAAAATTTCTAACATGGAATTTTGGATGAAAATATTCAAATGTGTTGAAAAGATACACTAAAGCGAATTGGATATTTGAGGATTATGGGTAAGGGGAATGCGGTTAAAACCCACACATAAAAGGGTGTTCATGATGACTGGAGGATCCCAAGGACTTGGTTCAACGAGACAACTAAGTTATGAAGCATTCAAATGTGCACTTGAAAAACTTTTGCAACCTATTCTCGAATCCCTTCAAGTGCAAACATGTACCTCTTCAGGTGCAGAAAACTTGTTGATGTGTGGTAAGGTTAAGCTTAACAGCTTTTAATGATGTCTATATCCCAAGGGTAGAGTACTGCAGGGTACTCTTGATAGGAGATCACCTATATAAGCGTTGAAGTGGGGCCGCTTCTGACTGAGAAAAAAATTCAGTACACGCTTATGAATCCAAGATATGGTCCAGGACCAAAATAGACAACAACGTGAGAACCAAAAAGGTATTAGAGTCGTTATTGTGTGAATGTCATTGTCTTGGTTTACACAAAAAACCGATCAGTTCAAGACATCGTGTTCACTGAGTGGCAAGTAAATTCGATGGCATCTCACTAGGGAAGGTTCAAAGCCTGGAGCTACCTATCCCGATGCAGTAAAGGTTCGTCGGAACTTTCTTAGGGTGTCTGTCACATGCATTAATTTCATTCATGTGGGGGATTGTTGGAAAATGTTGGTTTTGACCATATTTAATTAAATATTAAGTGACAATTTAATTATCCATTTTGCATAAATGAATTTGGTTGGCTCGATTTCTCAAAACCAAATTTCGGTGAATGAGAAATTAATGTCAGTTAATATGTGGATAAATACATTGATGAATGTATTTATAAAGGTAATAGTGAAGGATTGTGACTTATAGACATGAAGTGTCATGTCTTTTGATAAAACTATTCCAAAGGTTGTGTCTTTAGACTCCACTTGGTAGGGAGTAATAATTTTAGTAAGGGGTACAAATTTAATATGGAAAAGTCATATAAAATTGCTTGGTAGGACATATAAAAAAGGTTCTACTAATTTATGCAAAATTCTTATACTTACTTGGTAGGAAGTAATAAAAAAGGTAAAAATTAGGTCCGGCAGCCTCCGGCGACTTTCCGGCGGCGGTGGTCCGTGTGACAAACCAATAATAAAATAGTACAACCTTTCGGACGAATATTGCTTTGGAGGTATTACGCCTTACTATTTTACAGGGTCGGACATATAAGAAACGAGTCGATATTATTTTAGTATACCCTACCAAGCAGAATATTAATTATACAACACCCCATAATATGGGCTTATATGCCCTACCAAGTGGAGCCTTAAGAGATATACCTTTTGGTGAATAGTTGTGCATTTCCAAGAGTTATGACTTTTGGAAAATAAGAGTTATAGTGAAGAGTCGTGTGAAGAGTCGCAACAATTACCTAACGACTCTTGGAAATCTATAAATAGACCCCCCCCCCCCAAATTTGTCATTTGCATTCAGTTCGAAATGATATGCATTCATTCGAAAAGTTATTTTCATTCATTCGAAGTCAATATCATACAAGTGCATATGCATACTATCGTTAGTAGTCTTGCATTAGAGTCGTGTCAAGAAAGTACCGGATACCCGATAGCTTCCGTTACATGGTGCAGCGGGCGGAAGACTTTAAAGTCGTTGTATCTTGGGGGCGATTGTCATGGAACCGTATTGCACCTGGATACGGGGCAATATCGTCTTACGGAGAGCGAGTCAAACTCGTGCCTCGACTTTTGTATTAAGTCCGTGTCGTGCATAAGTCATCTTCGTCTACACACACCACATTTATACCTAATTTTTCCAACAAGCAGAACTGCGGAAGAAAGACCGAGGTGAATATAAATATCGATTTTAGTGCTGCGAATACAAGATTTTCTCTTGTCTTGGGAGCATGGCTGAGAGAAAGATGAAAAATATGAGATAATTGAGGGAGGGGATTAAAACGGTAAAATAAAAGAGACAGAAAAATACAGAATATCATAAGGTCACGGCTAATAACATCCGAACTTGTTGGGACATTGTCAGTTTTGATTTAGATCCCAAAAGCCCCTGAAAAGATGATTGCCTTAATCTGTCTTTGTCAGGCTAGTCTTGGTTAGGATTAGTACTTAGTCATTTTACACTTCACAGGTACTCAGTAAGAGGAGAACTCAATGGAGACAATCAAGACTCAGAGCCTGAAGACGAAGAGCACCATCCTGAACTTATGGCAGTCTTCTAAGCTGGCTGAGTAAGTGTCAGTGATGAAGAGTATGACCCTGAGGTCATTACTAACTCAGTCCTGAAGGGAACAGGTTGTCACTGAGTAAATGGGAAGACTTGGAGTAGAGCCAAGCAATGCAAAAGGAATTTCAGCGTCAGGACAAGACCGGTGAGCTCAAGACAAAATGAACTTAATAAGACAAGCCTGAAGCTCTGGGATAAGTTCTGACATTCTCACCAACCTGATGACGTGGACCAATCCGAGGAGGACACGCACGTACGGAACCTGACACAGAGACTGAATTCAGACTGCATATTCAACGGGCAAGCATTTAATGTGCATTAAATGCAAATACCAAATCCATGCAAAGGCGGCTGCTGCATAGAGATATGTCCGTTTGAAGCCACTCTACATAGATGGCTAGAAGGCTATCTCTCCAACGGATAGTTTTTCAAACCACCTATAAATACAGAAGGCCTTGAACCCATTCAAGGTTACGGGAAATTTCCAAGCCAGAAATTACTCAAAACTCTCAAGCAATCAAAGCATTCAGCCTTTAAGAGAAACACTCGAAACCTTCTAAATTTCCCAAGTGTTTCTTAGCAACTGAGAGCTATTCTGTATTCCAAGAGCTAATTAGAATTATCTTAAGCTTAGAGAGATTCTCCAATCCTTAGCACAGCTTTGCCTTGTAAGGATAATCTCAACTTAGTTGGAATCCAAACCGAAACCAAAACCCTAAGTTAGGCTTGTTGGGAGTAAGTCGGTTAGTGTGATAGTAAGAGGAGTTTGTATAGATCAGTGAGGTAACTGGTCTTGGTGCACCTTGGCACGATAAAAAACAAGAATCCCTTGAGTGGATTTCCTGTTAAGTCAGGCCGTGGACGTAGGAGCTTGAGACTCTGAACCACGTTAAACTCCTTGTGTTCTTACTGCTTTGATATTGTGCATACCTGCCATATTACTTATTCATTCATTGCATTCAAGCTTATCAGGTCTGAATCAATCAACCTGATCTTCTAAAGAACACTGCCTTACTAAACACTTCTAAGTTTTGAGTAAAACAAGTTTTCAGAAAGCAAACTAAACAGGACTTTAAACTATCAGGGCTCAAACATTTCCGCACTGAACTTGAACTGATAGTTAGCCAACTGACCCGCACCAAGTGTAGTCAGTGGGTGTATTATCAGCTCCTAGTTCTTTACCACTCTGAGTGAAGGGGACTCAGTCAGTTTAAGTATAAAAAAAATCGGTATACGTGTATTCCCCCCCCCCCCATACACGTATTCCTCAGTCTTGTACCGGGACCAACAAGTGGTATCAGAGCAGTGGTTCGAAAGACCACTGACTTTGAATACTAATAGTTTCAGAGGAGAAACTGTTGGTGGTCACTGAACAGATCTGAGTTTGCTTTTCACAACTTGCATCATCATCATGACTTCAAGGAGACTTGAAGCTTCGTTACCTGAATTCTCTGTATCTAACTTTGTCTATTGGAAGTTCAGACTAGAGGCACATCTAGATGCCATCCATGACCAGATGCCGCGTGTGCTCAGGGAAGGACCGATCAAGATCACTATTCCTAACGTCAGAGGACTGGGATACGATGATCTTGCGATTGGCGTGCAGGTTCCTAAGGAGAGGAAAGACATGACCAACGATGAAATCAAGATGGTGGGGCTTGACAACGTCGCCAGAAACATCATCTTGCATACGGTGCCCTTCGAGGAGTCAGCCAGGCTGATGAACCTAAAGACGGCAAAGGAGGTCTGGGATGAGCTGACCAGGATGTGCGAAGGGTCAGAAAAGATAAAGGAAAACAAGAGGAATATTGCCATTCAGAAATTCGAAGCGTTCGAGATGCTGCCTGATGAGAGCATAGATCAGATGGAGTCAAGATTCATCAAGTTGATGAATGAGTTGGTGATGTTGGACAAGGATGTCCCAAGGAGAGATGTTGCTTCAAAAATCCTGAATGCCCTTCCTGAGAGATGGGACAACAGTGTAATTATGCTTAAGAACACTCAGGATATGAGTAACATAACTTCTGCTTTACTTTTTTCAGAGCTAAAAGCGCTTGAATTTGATCTTAACAAAAGAAAGAAGAAAGTTCAGTCAGAAGAGGAAGGGAAGGAGAAAACTCCTGAGAAAAGTGTGGCGTTCAAGGCCAGGTCTGAACCTGTTGAGCCCTCATCAAACTCTTCATCAAAGTCACTGATGGAGATGAGCAGGGAAGAACTCGCTGAGGAGTACAGCCTGATGGCCAGACGATTTGACAAGCTCAATTCCAGGTTTGGTCGTTATAAAAAGTTTTATCAGGACTCACGTGACAGGAAACCTGAAGGAACCCACCAAAGCTCGAGGAGATATGAGGAGCGAAGGAACACTGACCAGAGGAGAGAACGTGGTGATGAAAGGAGATATTCTGAACCAAAAACTGAAAGAAGAGACGAACAGAGACGTACTCGTGATGATAGATATCCAACCAAGGCTGAAAGCTCACCAAGAACCAGGGAACCTGACTCAAGGAGGAACCCTGAACCGAGAAAAGAAAGAATAAGTGAGCAGGTAGCATGTTACAACTGTAACAAGATTGGTCACTATCAGTACGATTGCCCGGAGCTGAGTGCTAGGGAGAGAGAGGAAAGGAGAGCCACGAGGGATCTAAGATCTGCTGATCGGAGGGCTATGGTGGCTGAGGATGCAACAGACTCTGATGGCCCCACTGAAAGGTCACCTGAACTCTTCTCGGATGATGAGTACGATGATGTCTGCCTAATGGCTAGGGATGAGCCTGAGGTAACATCAAATTCTGTTTGTGCTTCTTACACTGGTCAAAATCCTGAGCTCAGCTCAGAGTCAGTTAGAGAAATGAACCTTCAGATCTGTCTTGATCAATTGATGGTTGATTTCTCCAGACTGCAGGAAACTAATGTCTTCTTGGTAGAGGAGAACAAGAAATTGAGTACTGAAGTTCAAAACCTGAATGAACAACTCACTCAGTCTGATCTCAAAGAATCAGCTCAGATTGTGAGACTAACTCAGGAAATTGACATGATCAATTCTGAGCGTCTCCCAAGAGAGAAAATTCTGAAAGAACTGGCTGAGGAAGAGCTGGTCAGGAAGGAAGAGCTGAAAGCACTTAAGAGTAAGTTTGATGACCTCTTTACCAGACATGAAATCCTGAAAAAGAGTGAGGACTCTCTCAAGAAAAGGGTTGCAGCAATGAATAAATCCTCAGTGGCTAGAGAGGAAATAAATAGCAACCAGATACTTGGGAACAAGAAAAAGGGACTTGGATATGTTCCTGAGAAATCCTCACAAGGTCAGTCTCATGTTGCTTCAGGGAGCAACACTGAGAGGGTATTTGTTCAGACAGGCCAGAGTGCACCTAAGGTTGTGCTCCAGGCCCGTCAAACTGATAAGGGCAAGGAAACCGTTGACACAGTCAGGGTTGCTCCTAAGGTAGCTAAGCCAAAACCCAAGGGAAAGGCAAAGCAACCTGCGGAAGCCCCTGAGAGCTCAGGCCAGGGAAAACCTCAGCGAAAGCAGAGAAAGACTCAGGCCAAGAGCCCTCAGACTGGTCAGCGAGGGTACCATCATGCTTGGCAATACCATCAGGGAAGGCCAAACATGATGACACCCCCGTGGTTTTGGCATCCTGAGGCCTTTAACTGTTTTCCTTTCCCTCACTTGCCTAGGGGGAATAGAAATCAGGGCCCTTATCAAAAACAAGGCCCAAGACCTGCTGCACCCAGACCTAGGAAGAACAGGAGGCCAGCCCAAAAGGCATCCACTCAGGCTCCTGCGAAGCCTAAGTCTAGCACCCATACACCATCTTCCTCTCAGGCTAAGAAGAAGAAAGTTGTGTATGTCGATGTTTCAGGGAGACAGATTCACCACTCTGAGGCAATCAGGGTTGTGAAGCAAGTCTGGATCCCGAAAGGTACAGCTGACACAATAGGACCCAACACCCAATGGGTACCTAAAGCCTGATTTGCTTACAGGCGGCTGTGGATCACAACAAGAGGAGAGAAGACTCAATCAAAGCTGTTTGGTACCTAGACAGTGGTTGCTCAAGGCACATGACTGGAATGAAGAGTCTTCTCCAAGAGTATCAGGCTAAAGATGGTCCACAGGTAACCTTTGGTGATAACTCAAAAGGTGTTACTAAGGGTTTTGGTGTTCTAATTATAGGTACAGTGAGAGTGGAAAATGTGTCCTTTGTGGAAGGACTGAAGCATAACCTGCTGTCAGTAAGTCAATTCTGTGACAAAGGGTTCAGTGTTGAGTTCTCATCGAATAAATGTTCAGTCAAGGACAAATCAACACAAGTGCTTCTATCAGGTATAAGGAAAGGTAACGTTTATCTCGCTGATTGGAGCAGCACTATTCCTAATACTTGTCTTGTTGCTAAAAGCTCTCTAGAGCTCAGTTGGTTATGGCATAAAAGATTAAGCCACCTGAACTTCAAGATTCTTAACAAAATTTCTAGACAGTCACTTGTTGATGGTCTCCCTAATGAAGTTTTTAGCAAAGATCACGTGTGCAAAGCTTGTCAGGAAGGGAAGCAAGTCAGAGCGTCATTCAAAGAAAAGGCTTCTTACTCCACTGACAGGATACTTCAGCTTCTGCACATGGATCTATTTGGTCCCATAACACCTGTGAGTATGAATGGTAGAAAATATACCCTTGTGGTTATTGATGATTATTCTAGATATACTTGGGTTATTTTCCTGTTAAATAAGAAGGAAACACAGGTGAAGCTTCCAGAGTTGCTCAGAAGACTCAGCAATGAGAAAAATCAGTCCATTACCAAGATCAGATCTGACAAGGGCACTGAGTTTATAAATTCATATATTTCTGACTTTTGTAATGAACTTGGTATAGCTCATGAGACTTCTGCAGCTAGAACCCCACAACAGAATGGTGTCGCTGAAAGGAGGAATCGGACACTGAAGGAAGCTGCAAGGACCATGCTGGCTGAGTCAGGATTGCCCAAGAAGTTTTGGGCTGAGGCAATCAACACTGCATGCTACACTCAGAACAGATCCATGCTGAACAAGCAACATGCTCAGACCCCATATGAGACATGGAACAAAAGAAAACCTCGTATTTCTTACTTTCATGTGTTTGGTTGTAAGTGCTTCATCCTCAACAATGGGAAAACCCAGTTGAAAGCCTTTGATAGCAAATCTGATGAAGGAATATTCTTGGGATATTCTGAAATTAGCAAAGCCTTCAGGGTTTACAATTGTAGGACCCTTGTTGTGGAAGAATCACCTCATGTTGTCTTTGATGAATCTGCTAATGAGTCTAGGGCAAAGGTGCTGAATCCTGACACTGAGGAGGTCACGAGGAGTGTGACAAGGCTGAGCTTGAAGAGTCAACCTGATTCCAAGATCAAGACTGTGCCAATTCCCAGATGGGATGATGATGACGATCAGGATGATGAACCAAGTGCCACTCCTAAAACCAGCACATCAGGGATGGTTGAGCCTCAGACAGAGGAACAGGCTCAACCTGAGGTAAGTACCGTCTATGAAGATGCTGTTGCAGCTGAGACGGGTCCTGAGTCACCTCATCAAGGGGGAATCAATGTCCCTGACATTGAACTTGTTAATCCCTTCGGTATAGACTCAGGATCATCCCCTTCTGTTCAATTTCCTGAATTTTATGAGCCTGTAGACACTAACATTGCAGGTACTTCAGGAACAACTCCTGGCAAAAGAACATGGTTAGAAGATCATCCCATTGATCAAATTATTGGTGATCCAACTGAGGGAGTCAGGACCAGACGGTTTCATGGTGAGAGTGCATTGTTCTGTTGCTTTCTCTCTGAGCAAGAGCCTCAGAACATTGAAGAAGCTCTCACTGACTCGAACTGGATCATTGCCATGCAAGAGGAGTTGAATCAGTTCACAAGGAATCAGGTTTGGGAACTGGTAGATAGACCTAGGCATCAAGGTGTGATTGGTACCAAGTGGGTCTTTAAGAACAAGAAGGATGAGAATGGTGTTGTGGTAAGGAACAAGGCTAGACTGGTTGCAAAAGGGTATTGTCAGTCTGAAGGAATAGACTATGATGAGACTTTTGCTCCAGTGGCTAGATTGGAAGCTATCAGGTTGTTCCTTGCCTATGCGACATATAAGAAGTTCAAGGTGTATCAAATGGATGTCAAGAGTGCATTCCTGAATGGTGTACTCAATGAAGAGGTATATGTTGAACAACCTCCCGGGTTTGAGGTTGGAGATAGAGTATACCATTTGAAGAAAGCACTCTATGGACTTAAGCAAGCACCAAGAGCTTGGTATGATACCCTCTCTCAATTCCTGACTGATCATGGGTTCAAGAAGGGAACAGTGGATAGGACTTTGTTCAGGATCACTGAAGGTGATGACATTCTCCTGGTCCAAATTTATGTGGATGACATAATATTTGGATCACCAAATCAGCAGTTATGTGAGAAATTCTCTAAACTGATGACTGGTAAATTTGAGATGTCAATGATGGGAGAGATGAACTTTTTCTTAGGATTGCAGGTCAAGCAGACTGATCAAGGTATATTCATTAATCAGGCCAAGTATACAAGAGACTTGATTCATAAGTTTGGTGTTCAAAACAGCAATCCAGCCAGGATCCCAATGAACACCAATTGGAAGATGAATCCTGACACTGAAGGGACTTCAGTGAATCAGACTGAGTATCGTGGGCTGATAGGTTCTTTACTGTACCTGACTGCAAGTAGGCCTGACATTACGTTTGCAGTTGGTGTGTGTGCTAGGTATCAGTCTGATCCCAAGAGAAGTCATTTGGAGGCTGCTAAGAGGATACTTAAGTATTTGAAAAGGACAGTTAATATGGGACTATGGTATCCTTCAGATGACAACCTTGAACTGACAGGGTATTCAGATGCAGATTATGGAGGTTGTAGGATTGATAGGAAATCAACCTCAGGGACATGTCAGTTTTTGGGAAGTAAGTTGATCTCGTGGTTTAGTAAGAAGCAGAATTCAGTGGCAACATCCACAACTGAGGCTGAGTATATGGCTGCAGGGAGTTGTTGTGCTCAGATCCTATGGTTGAGGCAACAGTTGAGGGACTACCAAGTATTTGCTAATCAGGTTCCAATCTATTGTGATAACAATAGTGCAATAGCAATCACTCAGAACCCAGTGCTTCACACAAGGTGCAAGCATGTGGATATTAGACACCACTTCATTCGAGATCATGTGGAAAAGAAAGATATTAGGATGGAAAAGATTCACACTGATAGGCAAAGAGCTGACATCTTGACTAAGCCCTTGGCTGAAGCAAGGTTTATGGAACTATCAGTGGAATTGGGGCTTTTAGATCTGGGAGAGCAGTCAGTGTAGGGCTCTAAGGGAACTCAGGCCAGACTCGACTCAGCGAGGTATCAGGGTGCTACAATGTCTCCCTGACAGGTATGGGCTCTAACCTGACTCTTGTGAATCTCAAGCGTCTCCCTGAGTCATTCGTCCTGAAAATCTTTATTAAATGCATTCCGTTATCATTAAAAGCGCGCCTTTTTATATTTAAACCCACGCGCACGGAGCATTTAATGTCAAAGTTACTTTTTCATATACGTGTCCGTTTTATACGGAATGTGACTGACTTGGGGTTTCAATTAAAACTGAGATTAATCCTGGCCTCTCATTTCAAAACCTTTCGAATTCAGGAATCAATCTCAACCCCACGTTTGAGTAACTGACTTAGTCTTATCAATCAAGGGTGTCATTTGAGGTCTTTACGCAAACACAACGCACAATTTGCACACTGAGTTTTCTCTCGCTCACACACAGAATTTCTAAAACCTCTTTCTCAAAACACAATGGCATTCCTTGATTCCGACTGGACAACCGACAAGATCGTCGATGTTGTTGAGAAGAGGCTGGTACACATGGAGCAAGTCATCTCCATGGAAGGTATCTGTCTAACGGTTAAGGAAATCAAACCCGTTTTTAAATGGATTTCCGACGCCGGGTTGGAAACATACTTCACCACCCGCCCCTCTTCTGTGCTCCCAAGAACCGTGGTGGAAGCCTATTTGAACATGTTCTTGCGGAAGGGTGAAGTCTGCACCAAGGTGACTGCGCTAAAGCCGACGGGGGAAAAGAATAGCGACGGAGAGCCTCTCTACGACTCGGAGGTGGTCACCATTGATCTCAGGCAGGCGGTGAGGGAAGTCTTCAAGCTGCCATCCTCTGGCATCAACCCCAGGATTTACAAGGAAAACTCGGAGGGAGAATTCCTTGGGAAATGGACCAAGTCAGGGTCTTCGGAATTCAGGGCCCGTCAGAACAAGAGCACTCTGAAGCCGGAGTACAGGGCTCTGGTGGACTTGGTGTCCAAGATGGTGATGGGAGCAACTGGCTCTCACGAGCAGTTGAGTCTGCCCAAGTTGAGGCTCATGGGAGCAATCGCTGATGGAGTGGAAGCGAACTGGGAGCAGTTCTTCCTCGATCAACTCCATCAGGCGGGATTGGACAAGATCACGCGTGACGAGAAGAAAAAGCACATATCTGTCAGTGCCATCTTGCCTTTTGGCACAAGATTGTCCATGCTAATTGCTCATGCGTGCCACGGGTACACTTTTGACTTTGAGGACAACCTTTCCTCAAAGAAGATCATGTTTTCATCACTGAGTGACACCTATTCAGTGCTAGGGCTGACTGATCCCAATGCGAAAGCAAAGGGTCAGGCCAGAAAGCCAGCTGGGACGGCCAAGAGAGTGGCAACCAGCCTCATTGAAAAGGTGGATGAGCTCCTTGAGAGGAGTAAGGAGGCTGAGAAAGCTGTTGCTGAGGAGGTGGAGCAACCTGATGTGGGCGCGGCTGAGAAGAAGGAGAGGAGGGTGAAAATCGTGCTGTCAGGGAAGAGCACGAAGACAGGGACTGAGTCAGATCCCAAGAAGGCCGGGACTGAGGCTGAGGGAACTGATGATGACGTCAGCTTAGAGGGCGCTCAGGGAAAGAGGCCCCTGAAGAGACTTAGGAGGGGAGTAAAGAAGTCTCCTGCTAAGAAACTCCCTGAATTGAGTGAGAGGGAGAAGTCAAGCTCTCCTGGAGCCTCTGACTTAGAGGAGGTGAGAAAGACTGTCGAGACGGCTGAGTCATTGCAGCCTGAGACAGCATCCACACAAACACCCCCACACCCTGAAACCCAAACACCTTTCATCCCTGACCCCACACCTCAAACTCCCCAACTCCCCCAACCTTCAGAGCCAAATTACCCCACTGAGTCAGTGCCATCAACCTCACTTACAATTGAGCCTGACCAATTAGCCGAGCCAAACCTTCCCAACCCTTCAGATTTTCCCTCATACCCCAATCCCAAAGACTGTCCCAAATCTATTTCAACAGAAGAGGATGTGTTCCTTGAAATAGAAGAGGAGGAGCTGGATGAGCATATGGCGGGAGGTATACTGGAGAATACACTCAGGGGGAATGCCACGGAGTGGGCAGGAAAGTGCTGGCCTGGGCTGTACAAATACACTGAATTGCTGGCATATGTGGTGGAGCTCAAAGTTTGGTTGGACTTTAAACAATCAAACATGCAGGAGCAACATATGCTAGTAGACGCACGCGGCTGGGAACATTGGGAGACGGAGGAGGCCAAGATCTGCTCATTCTTTGGCCTGACAAGCTGGCTTCAACTTTTGAACTTCGACAACCTTAAGAAGCTTGTGGCTGAAATGATGGCCAAAAGCAAGGCTGATCTTCTCTCCGTTGAAGAGAGGGAGGATGATGAGGACGATGATGACGCTCAAGGTGGAGCTGTGGAAAAGGCAGTGGAAGAGACTGCAAGGGAAGTAGATGAGATGGACTCTGAGCCTCAGGCTCAGGGGGAAGGTGACAAGAACACTGGTGCCAAGGATGGACCAGTGGCTGAGGATGTTGTGAACATCTCAGCTGCCAATGAGACATCTGTCGATGAAGGGATTCCCTGCCCTGAGACACGAGAGGAAGATGTTGAGGCATTCAAGGAGACTCTCAGTTCCGAAGGACAAGTTCCTAAGGTTCAAGTTAGCTTAGCTGAGCCTGAGGAGGCGGCTATGACTACTTCACAACTGCCTTCAGTGTACCTTGAAGAAGGGACTGATGCTGCAGGGGCTGACAAGGGAAAGCAGCCAATCACTGAGGAGGCCGCTGATGATGAAGATGTGGTCATAACCGGGGTCGGCCGTGCTGAGTTTACAAGCATAGTGGAGGTCAAACAGGAGAAAACCTCGGAAAATCTAGCTGAACTTCAGGAGGAAGTAATGAGGCTACGTGCTGAAAAAGATGAAGACTCCAAGGCCCTGGCGAAACACATCAGGTGGACAAAGTCAGCTTACAACACCCTTGCCAACAGGGAGCTGATCTTGCTAAAACGCACAATGACTGACACGGCCAAGTCAGTGAAGAATGAGAGGAAGCGCACAAAGAAGATGCTCAGGGACACTCTCAAGAAACTTGAAGAGAGAGATGCGATCAGGGACGAAAAGATGAATCAGGCAGTGGACAGGCTTGCAGTTCAGACTGGAGCTATTGTCACTCAGGCCTTGGAGGACTCAGCGTCCAAGTTGGAGCTGGAGTCAGGGAAGCTGGATCGCACATCTCAATCAGTGGCGGACATTTTGGCTAAAGCCACTGAGGAGTCTGTGAAGATACTGACTGAGGTTAGCAGAGTCAGCGGTGAGTCCTCGAAGGTGGAAGAAAGGATCACCAAGGCTGAACAAAGTCTCCAACTCTCTATGGAGGTCTTTGAGAAGAAAGTCAATGCTGCCATCAGTTCCGTATCCTTTGCAGGGACTGGGATTTCAATGGGAGTTGAGTTATTGAAGGAGGGAATCAATGATGTCCATTCCCTAGCCTCCTTCGTAATCAACAGCGGATCTGACGCATTCCCATCTGAGGCCAATGATGATGCCAAAAAGGGGGAAAAGAAGAAGAAAAGATCCCGCCCTGAGGCATCTGAGGCAGTTAGTCAAGGAGAGATCGTCCTAGCTGATCCTGAAGCCAATCCTGATGGAAATATTCTAAGGGTAAGGAAGTCAGCTAGGTTAGCGGCAGTGGAGAAGGAAGGAGAACAATTAGTTGCCAAGCTGAGGGAGGAGGCAACAAAGGCAAAGGCTAATGAACCTTCAAAGCAACAACCTGAGCCAGTCCAAAGATCATCACCCATGAGCTCAAGGAAGAATCCCATCACTTACTCAGGTGAGTTAGTTGCGGAGCTATGTGCTGAAGCATGGGGAGATCAACCTGAAAAGACTGAGGCTATGCGCAGAGCTGAAATTGCTCAGAAGGAGAAGATGCGCATTTTGGAGAAGAAGGTTGAAAAGCTGACGGATATCACTGAGCTTCAACAACGTGAACTAGATGATGCAGTGATCAGCTTGCTAAGGAGGAAGAAGGCGAAGCCTGAGCCAAGGAAGTACAGAAAGAAGCCAACAGTTAGGAAGGCAACAATTCTTCAAGTCAGTAGGCCAGAATCAGGAGCAAGGGAAGCTTTTGTTGATGAGTTCGTCTCAGAGACTTTAAAGGAGTTTTGGACTGATGCAAGGGATGAATTTGTCAGGCTATGGTTTGTTGTGAAGAAATGGGGCGACACTGACGATATTGATGCCCACTTCACTGACTATATGATGGACAATCATCCTGAGCTATTTCAGAAGATCTTGGAGGAGGCTGAGGCAGCTAAAGTCCAAGTGAAGGCTCCTGAGTTCATCATTCGAGCTCCTCCCTTAATTCCTGGAACTCTAAAGCATGACACTAAGGCCATAATGATGGAAGTCTTGAAGATAGCTAGAACTGAAGGATATGTGAACCAACCTGGAAGACTTGACGAGCTAAAGGCAAGAGTTTATGCAGGATATGGACTCAAGCCTGAAATGAGATTAGTCTAGGTGTTCACAGGCTTCTTTGTAATAGATTAGATTCATTGTAATCATTTCCACATCCATCAATGAAATCTATTACTTTTGCCCACAGACAAAAACTCATTGTCTTTTTGGCTTGTTTAAATTCTGTACTCTATCAAGAATTGCTCTAACCCTGTCTTATCTTATAGATAGGATTGTCCTATTTCCTCTAAGTGTTTTGAGGATCTTTTCAGTGTTTTGGCATCATCAAAAAGGGGGAAATTGTTGGGACATTGTCAGTTTTGATTTAGATCCCAAAAGCCCCTGAAAAGATGATTGCCTTAATCTGTCTTTGTCAGGCTAGTCTTGGTTAGGATTAGTACTTAGTCATTTTACACTTCACAGGTACTCAGTAAGAGGAGAACTCAATGGAGACAATCAAGACTCAGAGCCTGAAGACGAAGAGCACCATCCTGAACTTATGGCAGTCTTCTAAGCTGGCTGAGTAAGTGTCAGTGATGAAGAGTATGACCCTGAGGTCATTACTAACTCAGTCCTGAAGGGAACAGGTTGTCACTGAGTAAATGGGAAGACTTGGAGTAGAGCCAAGCAATGCAAAAGGAATTTCAGCGTCAGGACAAGACCGGTGAGCTCAAGACAAAATGAACTTAATAAGACAAGCCTGAAGCTCTGGGATAAGTTCTGACATTCTCACCAACCTGATGACGTGGACCAATCCGAGGAGGACACGCACGTACGGAACCTGACACAGAGACTGAATTCAGACTGCATATTCAACGGGCAAGCATTTAATGTGCATTAAATGCAAATACCAAATCCATGCAAAGGCGGCTGCTGCATAGAGATATGTCCGTTTGAAGCCACTCTACATAGATGGCTAGAAGGCTATCTCTCCAACGGATAGTTTTTCAAACCACCTATAAATACAGAAGGCCTTGAACCCATTCAAGGTTACGGGAAATTTCCAAGCCAGAAATTACTCAAAACTCTCAAGCAATCAAAGCATTCAGCCTTTAAGAGAAACACTCGAAACCTTCTAAATTTCCCAAGTGTTTCTTAGCAACTGAGAGCTATTCTGTATTCCAAGAGCTAATTAGAATTATCTTAAGCTTAGAGAGATTCTCCAATCCTTAGCACAGCTTTGCCTTGTAAGGATAATCTCAACTTAGTTGGAATCCAAACCGAAACCAAAACCCTAAGTTAGGCTTGTTGGGAGTAAGTCGGTTAGTGTGATAGTAAGAGGAGTTTGTATAGATCAGTGAGGTAACTGGTCTTGGTGCACCTTGGCACGATAAAAAACAAGAATCCCTTGAGTGGATTTCCTGTTAAGTCAGGCCGTGGACGTAGGAGCTTGAGACTCTGAACCACGTTAAACTCCTTGTGTTCTTACTGCTTTGATATTGTGCATACCTGCCATATTACTTATTCATTCATTGCATTCAAGCTTATCAGGTCTGAATCAATCAACCTGATCTTCTAAAGAACACTGCCTTACTAAACACTTCTAAGTTTTGAGTAAAACAAGTTTTCAGAAAGCAAACTAAACAGGACTTTAAACTATCAGGGCTCAAACATTTCCGCACTGAACTTGAACTGATAGTTAGCCAACTGACCCGCACCAAGTGTAGTCAGTGGGTGTATTATCAGCTCCTAGTTCTTTACCACTCTGAGTGAAGGGGACTCAGTCAGTTTAAGTATAAAAAAAATCGGTATACGTGTATTCCCCCCCCCCCATACACGTATTCCTCAGTCTTGTACCGGGACCAACAACTTTAACTCTTTAAACCCGAAATATTTTTTTTACCCTAATGTAATTAGACTATTATACCCTTAACCACTTAAAATCTATAAAAACATAAAATTTAATTGTTGCTGAATACACCCAATCATCGTGACTTCTTTCCCCCCCCCCCACACCCAAACTCTTTCTTCTTCATTATTCACTCATGAGAGATGTCATGGAGGAAGAACACACTTCGGAAAATACATGTAATGTAAATTTTCTTGGTATGTGTTATGGTATAAATCTATTTAGAGAAGAAAATTTAGGGTTTAAAAGTTGTATTGGTCGAGTTATGTTCACGAATTTAAGGTTCAGGAATTCTGAAAATCGCGCATGCTTGGCAAACCAGAGTCAAACATTTATCATTATGTTCGGCCAAAGTTAGCCAAACGCAATGATAAATGTTCGATCACTGTTGGCCAAACTTTTCTTATTCCAGTGTGTTGCGTGAGTGTTTTCCTTTTGCGTGCGTGAATGTCTTCTATGTGCGTGTGTTTGGATGTGTTTGAGTTTTTTTTTTTATTTGGGTTTATGTGTTTATTGTAGGGTTTAAGATTTGGGTGTATGAAAATATTTAAATATAAGTTGAAGGGTAAAATAGACAATATATTACTGGTGTTTTGAGTAAAATAAAAAAATAGACTCGGGTGCGAAGAGCAACGGGTGTGAAGAGTAAAAGTTCAGGTGTTATTAGCCGCCGCCAAATCACAATTATCACACACCTGGAGGGGCAGCTACCGACAACCGGGAGGAAACTGACCATTTTAACCGAACTCCCTCTTTATAGAAGTAGTAGATATGAATTATTTTTATTGAACAATTATAATTAACAAAATATTTCTGTAAAAATAATCGATAGTATTATTTAAAAGTATATATGAACTGCATGATGCATCTTGTGCAAGTCTAAAACAATTTTTATAGTGAAAAGGGGGTAAAATACCAACTCTAATAAAAAGAAAAGTTTTATACTCATCCCCATAGAAAAAAAAAAAATTTATACCCACTATTCATTTTTTTTACGACAACACCCTCTAAAGTATAAATAGGTCCCACTATTGTACCACCCCATCCTTTGAGTTGGTGATGGAAATATTTCACTAGAATTTACTAATAAATATATAATAAACAACTAAAAATTACTAATAAATAATTATTAATCCTAATCATGATTTCACTAGTAATTATTAGTAAACATAAAAAAATTCTATAATAAATTTTAATAAATAGTATGCTAATTAACAAAAATTAATTAAATTATAAAATTTCATTAATGCATTAAAAATAATTTAAACAATGAATAAGCCAATATAAATTGGCATGAGAGTGGGAACCACTTGGTGGGGAGGGGGAGGGAGGTGGGGTGTGAAGAGGGAGAGGTGAGCTATGTGGGTATAATTTTTTTTTTTTTTAATAAGGGTATATATATATATACTTTTATATCAAAGTGGATATAAATCTTTTTATTTAAAGATTGTGGATAAAAAACTTTTTATTTTTTGAAAATGGGTATTTTATTTTTTCTCCCATTTTATATGTATGTACATTTCAATTATGTTCAATAATTTCTCATCTGAAATTGATACTTCCGTGTCATTTTTCGAATATCCCAATATAAAAAAACCCATCATTTATTTTATTGCACCTTTCATAAGGAGGCAACTTTTATTTAATAAAACAAAACTAGTCTTTTCTTTTTTTTTTTACATTTTTCTTTATCATAATCTCACTAAAAATAACTTTAGCACAACAGGCAATCGAACATGAGAGTAATATTTAAACTAATTCCATTGAAAAAAAAAAAAAAAGAAGGGGTTTTGGTGATTAAAGTTGGAATTTTGAAGTCTTTATATTCTCCGCTTTTCAGCTTTTCTCTCACCCGAACCGAGAACCAGAGGGAGGCGACATGCTCAGACGAAAACCTACAAAAATTGAAGTCAAAGTCGAAGATAAAGAAGAACTCGAAGAACGCAGACGCGCCGCCGCCGCTGAATCCTCATCCGCCCCCACCACCACCGCCTCCTCCTCCTCCTCTCTCCTCCAACACTTCGACCGCTCCCTCAATCCCTCCTCTAAGTCCCACCGAATCGGTCTCTCTTAAATCTAGAAAAAGACCAACACGGCTTTAATTTCACGATTGGCTATGGAGATCGAAGTGAAGCTCCGATTGCCAAACAAAGCCGCCCATCAGAACCTCATCTCCATACTTTCCCCATTCCACATTGCCACTCACCACCAGCGCAACACGTTCTTCGACGGCGCCGCCGCTGAATTGAGCTCCAAGAGAGCCGTTCTCCGCCTCCGATTCCACGATCATCCCCACCTCCCCAAATGCTTCGTCACCTTCAAGGCCAACGCCGTGCTAGCTAACGGCGTCAGCCGCGTCGAGGAGGACGAGGAGGAGATGGACCCTGGCATCGGAAAGGCGTGTTTGGAGGATCCCCAAAAGCTATTGGATGCGGATTATAGGGTTTTGCGCAGGGTTAGGGAGGAATTTGGGGTCAAGGGGTTTGTGAGTTTGGGAGGATTTAGGAATGTTAGGAATGTGTTTAAGTGGAACGATGTGAAATTGGAGGTGGACGAAGTTAATTACGATTTTGGGGATATGTATGAGATAGAGTGTGAGAGCGTAGAGCCTGAGCGAGTCAAGGAGATGATCACTCAGTTCTTGAAGGAAAATGGAATCGAGTTTTCCGACTCGGTTATGTCCAAGTTTGCTATATTTCGTGCCGGAAAATTGCCTTCTTAGTGAGTTTTTCTTGTTCCTTAAGCATATTTCATTCATCATTTGCTATTTTGGAGAATCATGAGGATAACTGATGTCCTTTCTTTGCTATGTTTTTGTTCTTAATTAATATATCTTTAATGCTAATGTTATGTTCCTGAGTTGCATGTTTTTCTCCTTTATATTGTTGGAGTGTTTTGTCATATGGCTTCATTTTCTGAGCTTGTGTTGGTATTATGTGAGATCGAGATCGAGTGCAGTAAGGTTTGATATCATAATAAATTTTACGTCTTTGTAGTCTGTGAGGTTTCAGTGGATTCCATAATACCTTTGGATGTTCATTGTATTTCTACGTGCTGTCTAAATGGTACACTTCTTTCTTACATAAATAAGAAATTGCCGTTTGATATGGTTCTTTGGCTATTGTTTTGTTTTGAATGTTTCACGGAGTGGTCTATGAGAATGAAGTTTGAGAAGATGTATTGGAGAATGTGATGTATTGGCATTAATGGTAAAGCGTATTGGGGAATTTAATGTGGGTTTGGTTCCAATTGAATTAAAAAAATGAAATGAGAATGAAAATGGGTTAGGAAAAGAAACCAAACATAGCCTTGAATCTTGAGTTATCTATTACCAATCTTCACATGACTGAACATGTAGCTTCCTCTTCTATAAGAAATGGATAAAATTGATTCACTGATCAAACATTCTCTTTCATTACATCTGTAAAATTTGAGCTGTTTTATATATAATCTTAAAGTTATGTAAGAGGAGGAGATATCTGTTTCAAACTATCAATGATTCCACTGGAAGACATGGAGGGAACCTAGTCCCTTCACAGTACCTAGCTTAATTGAAAACAAAGACTAAACAGAATGACTTTATTTGCCTTCTGCTGCTGCTGCTGCAGGACTTCTTGTTCAATTTCTAGTTTTTTTGGGCCAAGAATGTCTTAATAGGTGTATAATGACTACAAGTCACTTAAGATCTTACTAGAAGGTGTAATTTTTTATATCTACTGATATTCTAGGTATTGGGTTCCCTATAACATTAGTATGATACACCAACAAAGATTAAAGATTCTTCTAAATATCAAAGCAATCACAATAATGCAATCTTGACTCAAAGCAGTAAAAATGACCATGTCCATTTAATGGGTTTGACCATTACAAAAATTTGTGGTGAAATATGTGTTACCTGCCGTAAGCAGAGCCAAATATAAGGAATGAAGCAGCAGTAGCTTAAAGAACTCATGTGCTTCCTTCTAGAGTTGATCCATTTCTTAGGAGAGATGAAATAGCACCAATCCTAAGGTTTTGTTGGCATCAATAGAATCATTTAATATATTTTTGATTACTCAGTATCCGGACTGAGAACCATTTAATATATATAATGAGAGAATATGAATACATGAACTCTATCAATATTGATTAGGGTTTGATATTATGCATCTTTAAGTTCAAATTTGAAATACTAGGAGGAAAATTTGTAGTAAAGAGAGCTCGTATGAACAAAGGAAACGCCTCTTACTTAACAGGTCTTGCTAAAAAGACTGTATGCATGTATACAAGTGCTTTCATGAAAATAGGATAAGCAAGTTTGTCCATTTTTCCCAAATTCTAATTCATAATGGTTGATTACAATGCTTCAGATACTCCAGCACATGCTTTATGCGGCTGTGGCTAGAACTAGAAGTAATATGTACTAATGGCTTCCTTAATCTTAAGATTAAATAGATTATTCTTGCTCCAATATTTTCCCAGTTAATTTATTATTTTCAAAATTTTCTCATTTATATGTTCAACTGATATGATCAATATTAACTCTTAACTTTGATTTGCTCCTGTAGTTCCTCTCCAATTTTACTTTTTGTATTTCATTCTCTAACCATTAATGATAAGCTTCATTATCTTGGTTTAGGTGCTGTGGTTGGAAGGAGCGCAGAATCTGCAGTGAACCTTGTTGGCAATTGTTTTGGCTGAGAGTGGGAACTTCATATATCCTTGTTTCATTTTCCTCATCTTCAGGAAATGCCATATAGTTTCTCTTTCATTTCTTACTAAATGTTGAGGTTCAATAAAATTTCCTTGTTGACTTTGAGGTGATTTCACTAGTATCAAATGAAAACTATCTATTTCGCTTTTGATATTTCTGTTTGGGTCAAAATGCTAATATGTTCATCTTTTTCCAGGAAAATCTAATTTATCTTTTTGGGTTGGGTTGGGTTGGGTTGGGTTGGTTTGTTTCTCAAATTTTACACTTCACTTAACCCTCAAACAAATATTTAGGACACAGCTGAAATTTTGTGTGGAACTTGCTCCTCACCTCAAGTTTTCTCAGTTTTCGCGAGCGCACTATCGAACATCCTAATCGGGTCTTGCCCGAGTCTAGCAAATGGAGAGAGGCGATTGGTTAATAGATTTAGAGATGAGGAAATGAGAATGAGAATAAAAATGAAAAAAGTTATTAATTGGTGTTTTCTTAAAAATAGATTTAGAGATGATGAAACGAGAATGAAAAATCACAAGTGTTTTCTCATCCCATTTGGGGGAACAAAAGTCGCAATTCCCAAAAACTCTCACTGCTTTCTTCCTCTTTCCCTTTATAACATAATAATATAATGATGCATATAGGGACTGCCTAGATCAATGTCATGAGTTTGAATAACATTGGAATAATGAAAAGGGGTTAAATTTAAGGGAAATAGGGGTTTAATGAGTTGCTAATATGCATAGTCAGGTAGAGTTCCACTTTCTCGGTCTGAGAAATGCATTGTTGGAACTCCAGATTCACGGGCTCTTGCTATAGTCGAAAGATCATTTATATAGATATAGATGCTAACGAGATCCTTTTCTCGAGGAATGAAGGCACTTTAAGCATTTCATCAATGTTCCAACATACTAACATACTTGTATGCATGTTCAATGGGCTGAAATCAATCATTAAAGAGGGACAAATCCTAAACTTGCTTTGGGGAAAAAAAATGATTTTCTGGCATAAAACAAATCAAATTATTGAATTTTCACTCGAAAGTCTATAGTTCCATTCTTGTGGTAGAAGTTTGGCCGTCATCTCCCTTTCCGTTGTTGGTTGGAAACAAAAAGCACAGAAACAGCAGTGAGCTTATTGTTTCAAAACACAGATTAAGAATTGATAAAACAGCTAGCATAAAATCCAGAATTCTCATGGTACATTCCGTTCAAATGATGAAAATTCAAAAGGATAGTCAATCTCCTACTCTGTAAAGACAAACAAGCTGGCTAAATTATCCTATCACACACTCCACAAGCTTCTAAACATCTACTTCACTTCCTCTTCTTAGCAGGTGGCTCCTCGTCTTCATCCTCGTCCTCCTCTTCGTCATCCTCATCATCCCCATCCTCATCATCATCATCCCCGGCATCGTCGTCATCGTCATCATCATCCTCGTCGTCACTACCTCCTTTGCCGTTAGCCGCCGGATCCTCCTCCGGATCCCCTTCTTCATCATCATCGCCGCCTTCTTCTCCTCCCGAGAAGTCTTCGTCTCCCGCATCATCATCATCCCCCTCATCAGCATCATCATCATCTTCGTCATCATCCTCTGTATCGCTTCCGTCCTTGTTTTCAGGCACGGGCTTTTCCACTCTGTAAAGCTCCTCCAACGGAAACCTGCAAACGTAATTCGTTACTTTTTAGTTAAGCCACACTTTGGACATGCAAATTTGCTCTGTGGAGAAATGAAACATTACCGTTTCTCGGTCCAGTCAGGTAGCCCATCATCATTCAGCAGAGACCCAGCCTGTTGATATTGTTTAAAAGTGAAGAGAGTAAAATAAAGGTTTCCGTTCAAAGCATTTGCATCAACTAAAGGGATAAAATCAACAGAGAGAACAATAGTTGGACAAAATTCTACATGAGATACCAGCTTTTTTTTTTTTTTTTTTTTTGAGCAAACATGAGATACCAGCTTGAATAATCTATCTTTGGGGAAATACAAAAAATAGATTCAACATATTGGGGATCGACAACCAATATCTTCGATTTAAGATACAAGTTTGAAAATTATAAATACTCTAAGCAAAGCCAGACTTTTTAGTTGTTGAGTAACAAGTCTATACTTTCACAAAGATCAAGATGAATATACTATAACCAACTGATTCATAGTGAAAACCAAAGATCTAGTAAAAGATGAACAAGATTCCTATCAATAATGCATATCAAAAGCATATAATATCTTTTAAGTGAAAATACACACAAGAACACAAAAAAACATCCCTTTATGACAGGGTATCCATGATTTCAAAAAAAAAAAAAAATTATACTTAAAAAAGTCTGAAAACTTGATATACTTTCTACAGATTCTTATTCCCACGGCTTAGGCCAGGACCAGGTATTCATCAAAATGCAATCTTTAGGTTTTCCTTCAACACTAAAGCCTCAAACATCATTGCCACATTGTCTGAGGTACACAAGATATAAAAAGTAATATTCCCTCCGTCCCCTATTAAACTTCACACTTTCCTATTTGGGACGTTCCACAATAAATTTCACACCCCAAATAAGGAAATAAAACACACTCACAATACCTACTTTAATTCAAAATACTCTTCTCCCATTGGTTGAAAAAGTCAATAAATCAGTTTTTCTTAAAATTTGTGCCACCCAACCTGTGAAGTTTAATAGGGGACGAAGGGAGTATATTCGATTGACCCACCAAGTTTCTCAGAAGGAGACAATGTTACTCCATGTAGGGAGACCTTTACTATAATTAACAGAAAAACGTAACAATTTAGTCCACACCGACGATTCTAGTGCCTAAAGCATACTATAGAAGACGATTCTTCGAAAAATCTCATGTGACATTAACATCCTAATGATGTAAGACATTTCACAACTTAAAAACACTACTACAATAAAAGGGAAACTCTAACCAAGATTCAAAAGCATCAAATCTGAAATTTCCATTTCACAGTTTTATAGCAACAACCCAACACAAGCTCAATGCCAAGCAGGTGCCTTAACAATCATTATCAACTACAACACATCTTACAAAATGTAAGGATTCAGTTCAACTTTTATCACACAGACTTATCGACATTTACTGAAGCCAACAGCAAGAAATCTACAAACCCTTCAGCCATTATGACAGTAAACCCAAGAAATCAAAAAATTCACAAAGAAAAGAGGGCAAAAACCATTCAACTAACACTCTAAGCAGCAAACAAGTCGCTGAAAAGTCAAAGACAGAGCAAAATCTGAAAAACCCCATTGAGAAAAACGAAATCTTGAACAGAAAAAACAAACAAAGGCAAAAGATAAAAACTTTAACTTGAGAAAAACTATTCACCAGCATAAGAAGGAAATTGACGGAATTTTGAGCAGCCAAAAGAGTGTTGGCCACGGCGGCCTCCACAAATGATGATATAATGAGCTGTTTCCTCAAATCAGTCATATCTCCGCTCAACTGAGTAACCTCCATTTACCCCCAAAAATTTCTCTGCAAACCCACTAAAAATCTTGACTTGAAGAAAGTGTAGTGAAGAGGGCTTAAGAGAGAGAAAGCAGAAGGGTTAGAGAGAGATTCTAGGGTAGGGTTGAATTCGGGCGAATGCGTCCAAAAGAGAGGGTGGATAGAGAAGGAAAATTGAATTTAGGGGAAAAATGAAAAGAAAAACCAATATTATTTGACTAAGGTTTTTGTTTGGATGACTCTAGGGTTTTGTGGGTAAGAAGTGATATTTTGGACTTCTATAGGGGGGAGACTGCAAAGCTTTTGAAATTTGTTTCTGAGCGTTTAGGATCTAGTGTCGGGCGCGTCACATTTGGCCGTTGCGAGTCCACTCCTTTGTGCACGCGCTCTCTGCCGTCTCACTCTCACAGTGAGAGACACCCTTTTCCATTTCTTATCATTATCTTCTTATTTTTTTGGAAAATAAAAAACATTTCTAATCACTATTTAAATAACAAAATCACACATCTTCTCAATATTTGTACGATATTGAACTACATATCGAAAGGAAAAGGAAAAGGAAAATAATATCTCAATATTTGTATAAATGTAAAATTACATACCAAAAGGAAATTAATATCAAGGAAATATTTAAGGTAAGACAATGTATAAGATGGGTAAATAATTTTGACATATGAATTCCATGGTTATTTAGGATTTTTCGAAATCTTGAGATTTTTTTGTTTGCTTTACAAAGAAAATAAATTTCGTTTTGTCTAGAGTCTTCCGAGTGACCTTTCTATATATTGGGATTTGATTGAGTAAATCTCATATCGCCATAGTTAAAAAGTAATGTCTGCAATAATTATATACATTTAAAATAACTACTCTATAGTTTGATTAAATTATAAAAATAATTTTATAGTTTGAGTAAATGTTAAAGAAAAAGAAGTGTCAATGGGTTGGTGGTTCTAACCCGTTATGGTCAGCTCTATAGGATTGCGGGCTTAATTTTTAAAGGTCCCCTTAACATTTAAAACATACTCCTAACTTAGTGGTCCTCGAGTTAAACGAGCCACTAATGAACTCCTATTTTTTTAAATATAAAATATAAACTTGTAATTGTGATACGATACCATTTAAACATTGTTCATAAAGTTCAAATATTAACAATTAATTTAGAATTTAATAAATGTCTCAAGACTCTTCAATCTTTTGACATTCGATCCTTTCTTGGATAATGACAAAACATCATCTTCCAAATCATCATCACCACCACCATCTAAAACATGTACAAAAATATAAATTAATTATTAATTATATAAAACAAATTATCTATGAAATAATTAAAAAAATTACCAACAACAACGCCTTGTCTAAGGTAAGATAGTTAATTAAAAAAAAGTTCTGAACTAATTGGGATAGCCCGTTTAGCCCGCGGGTTAATTGATTCGGGCAAAAAGAACCATGGTTTTAAACGGGTTAGTATATGCTTGGACCTAACCCTGTACTGTTCAGGGCTAAACGGACTGGTCCGCCAGCCCGCGGCCCGTTTAACATCCCTCCACTCATACAAGAACGCCTTTTTATGAGGCCAACAAATCAATTGATTCAGGCCTGAAAATTTAGGGGACTATTTTTTATAATACTACATATATATATATATATATATATATATTTGATATGGAGACCAATAATAGGCTCCTTATGGAACCAAATGATGGTGTGTCATTCCGTCTTTTGTGCAATATTGCACATGCAATATGAACATATTTAAAAAAAGTGGAAAAATCTCACTCATAGGCATGTGTTACTACAAGGAAAAAAATATATGTTACTGTAAGTATGTTTGTGTTATTATATCAGAAATAGTGTAGAATTGCAAAAAAAAAAAAAAAAAAAATTATGAAGAAAAACTTGAAAAACAACAAAAATTTTGAAAACTAATAGATAATCATAACATCATAATTCTTGATTCATGTGTAACTATATGAAAATGGAAGAATATGAATAATAAAAATACTATATGATTAAGTAATTCATGTGTTACTATATGAACGAATGAGTGTTACTACAAGAACAAAACAATGTTACGATATAAACTAATATCACACTTTTGCTCATGTAGTAACACTCATTTGTTCACACAATAACACAATTTTCAACAGTATGAGAAATAAAATATAGGACGCAAAAAAAATCAACAGTGATGAAAATGAAAAAAAAAAAACAATGAAAACGTGGGTAAACTCGTAATAGAAGCTCGTAGGGAAGAAGAGGAAACTAAATTGAAGAAGAAACACCATGAGGGCAAAAAAGAGGAAGAAAGACTAAGCGAAAAAACCACCATGGAAGGTCAGAAAAGAAAGAGGAAGATACATCTAAAGTGAACATGGATCAAATAAATCATATTGGACAAATTTATATTTATGCAATATTCCATACAAATCTTAATTTGTAAGGAAAATTATTCCATACAAATCTTAATTTGTAAGGAAAATTATGGAATGGAGGAAGTATATATAATTAATAAATATATAAATATTGCAGTCTAGTTTATTGGTCATTCTTATTTTAGTGTATGTCAGAGTCACTGAGTTTGAATTATATTAGTCACAAACTAAGAAAAAAAAAATTGTACTTTTTATCAAACAATGAAAGAAGGCCTAATAGAATCGACACAATTGGACGACTGTATTCCAAATGCTTGCTTTGTTTATAGAATCTTGTTGTTTATACTAATTACTAGTTATAGACCCGCAAAATTCGCAGGTTTAAATTAAATTTTAAAAAGGTTTTTATGTAATATAAATAAAAAGAAAATTATTTTTTATACTAATAAAAAATGTAATTATTTTGTATTATTAAAATATTAATTAAAGCTAAACATTTAAAATGTCTTAAATTGAAAAATAATTTTTTTTTTCATATAAATAACACTCAATATCAGAGTCATTTTTACAAGTTTTTCAAAATCTCTTTGTAAACAACACTTGTTGTATATTTGGATGATTTTCCTTCCGAATCAAGACAAAAAAAAAATCAATATATTTATGTTCTTTACTTTGGATAATGCAACATACAATTGACCTTCACCATCATTTGATTAACAATAGCATCCCCATTATTTTCTACTATTATAGTGACTATGTCGGACCCCTTACTATATACTTGACGGACTTGTTTCGATTGCACAACTCAATATTTATATATCCTTGATACCTCCTCAACAAAATTAGACTATAAGGTACAACGAAATCATTGTCTCCACGTTATTTAAGCTTGTATCATGTGAAGCCCGTACCACACCTTATATGCTTGTACCTCCTTTAATATATGATGTATATATCACCTTATATTAAGATGGTGCCATCATTTTATTGAACATGTATCACCATTAGTTCACTCGTCCCCACTTTATTTAAGCACATACCACTATATATTTAGTATGTACCACAATTAATACAACATGTACATGACTTTATTTAAGCATGTATAATCAAATATTTAGGGTATGTTTTAAAACTCTAATGTAAAATCAAAAGTGATTTTAATTGATTTTTGTAGTAAAATCAAAAGTGGGGTATGTTTTGAAATAAAGTTATTTTAAAAGTGGAGTGTTTGAAAAAAATTCAATTAATTTATACAATTTACTAAGAGAATTAATTCTAAGAATCCAAAAGCAGGTTTTTTTAACTTCTCCAAAATAGATTATAAGTTTAAAAGTTAGTGGTTACAAACAATATATAAATAATTTTTTTTTTTTCAAAAAAAGAATCAATTCTAACTGCAAAGTAGTGATTGCAAACAATCACTTAGTTTGTACCAAAATTAATTCATCCCGCACCACACTTTATTTATATTCGTACCACCATTTATTCACCCCCTACCACACTTTTAAGCTCTTATTAAGGTTATGTTTGACTTTAACCTCAACATTAAGAATATTATACATGTTAGACTCCGATCATATTACCTTATAAAGGACAAAAAAATAAAATTGGAGGACCAATATCAAACATATGAACTATGGAACTGTTTATTTGGTAATAATATGTATAATTCTTAGGCCCCGTTTGGTTCGCAGGACTGAATTGGACTGGATTAGTTGGGATTGGACTAAATGGGATTGGATTTGGTGGGATTCATGTTTTTTAACTTGTGTTTGGATTGCAGGATTGCAAAATTTTTATATTTTTATTTTAAAATAAGAATTATAATAATTACCTAAATTACCCTCCAAATAACCTTTGTTTTTCACACACCCAAATTCAGATTGCACTCCACATTTTTCACCCCCAAAATTCGATTGGAATCTGGTACTAGGAGTTGATGAAGGAGAAGGAGGTTTATATCTGCTCTTTGCAAAAGAAAACGGGTCCGTCCAAGAGGCTCAAGTGGGGAATCAAAACTATGCTTAAACTTGGAATTAATAGATACAAAACTTGGAATTGGTTTTTTGTTGCTCATTCACAAAGCACGCATCTTTGCCCTCTTTCTCAACTCAAGAACTACGAATCCAGAACTAAAAGGTGAAACCCAGAACTACGAACCCACCACATAGAAGCAAAATTTCCAAATCAAAGCTTTCATTAATTTTTTAAATTTTCTGATTCAAATTGCAACATCGAAATGCACGAACTAAGTGCAATTCTCCATAAAATCTAGGTCTACGAATTTATCTTTTCAAGGGGACCATATTGAGAATTGGAGAATGTCTGATTCAATTGACAAGAGCGAGAATTGAGCGCTTAATCTGTTCCCTCGACCACAATTTGAGAATAAATCAAAGTTGAAAGAAATTAGGATTAGGAACATCAAATCTGCAAAAAGAAATCATAGAAATTGAAGACGACGGGTCTTCGTCGACTCTCCCGTCGATAGAGCTTTCAGTCACCGTCGCCTCCCACAGCCGACGTAATTTCGACGAAGTTGAAGACGACGTAGTGACGAAATTGAAGACGACGACTATAGATGGTCGGGAATACCGAGAACAATGGTCGGGAATACCAGAGTACGGGCTCAATTGAAGACGACGGCGAAATGTTCTTGTGCGTATGAATGAACCGCAACTAGGGTTTTTTTTTTTTGAAGTTGTATGATTGTAAATTGTTATGTTAATGAGGGCAATTTTATCATTTTAGGTTGAATTTGAGGGGTAATATAGTCAGTTTGGTAGCTGGGACTAACTAGTCCCACCCTCCCCATGGGATCAAATAGTCGCAATGCAGTGGGACTAAATGGTATTTGGGACCCGGGCTGAACTTGGGTCCTGGGCACAAGTCATGCATACCAAATAGAGGATTACCTGGGACTATTTGATCAATCCTGGCCAGTCCTGCAAACCAAACGGGGCCTTAGGATACTGGCTAAATACGAAACTAATTGTGGGATTTTTTTTTTTTGTAAAAATACATATACTCATTAATAGTACAACAATTAGTAACAATTTATCTAGCAATATATTGATTATATATTATTTTACTCTGGTAATGTAATATTTAAATTTCTCTATTTAAGACCTTTAAAATGATAGAGGGCCAAAACCAGAACTGTTCTAACCGATTTTTTTTATTTATTATACAATTACAATAATCAACTCATACCATAAATAAAAACAATAAACACATGCCATGAAACTTTGAATCTCTATTATTAATATGAGTAGTTCTAGTGTGCACATGAGTGCATGATATGCACTTGGATTTTGAAAAAATAAATCTCAAGCAAAAAATAGCAATACCCCAAGAAGTAATCAGTAATATCCCAAGAAGACATCAACAATACCCCAAGAAGGTATCAGTAATACCCCAACTGTAAAAAATATACAGTTCGGTGTGTTTGTGTGTATTTTGGAAAAATCAAAATTGAAGTCAAAATTGAACTTAAGATACAATTGCATGCTATGCACTTGGATGCACCCTAGAATTTGTCTATTCGTATTCTATTATTTTCACATTAAATTCTATGACATTATACTTATTAATTAATATTGCATTCCTATTATTAATTTAATCCCCAACATTATATTTATTAATAATTAGCTCTCATCACTATATGCCTAAATTTTAACCTAAAATTTCTTTGATTATTAGTTATATTCATTCAACCATTTTTTGTAGGTTTATTTTCCACCGATGTTGCCTACTCTTCGGCATTTTAATATATTTTTGTCATCTCAAATGAATCATCTTAGTTGCTCAATCAATCAAATTAAATAATTGTAAATAGACTAATTTAAGTAAACATGCAAAACATGGAAGTTTATTCATAGCAACACGTTCGGGCCATGATTACTCAATTAACAATCTTTCAAATTTATGATCATTACGAACCACACTAAGTAATAATAAAAAAACATCCACATTAAGAATATTCATGTTGACTTTGATCATATAACTTTCTAAAAGGAATAAAAACAATTTTAATGCTAACTTGCCTAAAAAATTTCATAATCCATTAAAAACAAAAAATGAATGGTTCCATGAAAGGTATTTACTAACACTATATTTTTTAATATTTAGCTCTCCTCACTATATGCCTAAGTTTTAGCCTAAATTTTTTTTGCTTATAAGTTATGTTTATTTCGTAGATTCATTATTTTGGTAGGTTTAATTTCCACAATTGGGGCCACCTTTTCGGCATTCTAAAATGAATCATCTTAGTTGCTAATATTTAATGGCAATTGTAATGTAATCAATATAACTTAAAATTCGCCCAATCAATGAAATTCAGTAATTGACCGAAAATAAAATTAAATCCAAAAATTGTAAATATACTGAATTTATGTAAACGTGCCAAACATGGAAGTTTACTTATAGTAGCATGTTTGGATCATGACTACTCAATTAGTAATCTTTAAAAATTAAAATTTTATGTATTAATTTTATTGTTTAGATAAAATGTATGAAGATAATTTAATTTATATTTCCATGCCTATATTATTAACATTATTATTACTAATATCCAACTCCCCCCCCCCCCCTATGCCTAATATTTAGACAAAAAAAATGATTAATAAGTACATTCATTCCATTCGGTGCCTACTTTTCAACATTTAAGTTATCTTGACATTTAAAATGAATCATCCCATTTTTTGGCAACTACAATCAATATATATAACTCAAATTTCGGTCATTCAATTAAATTCCGTAATCACTATTTCTAATCTCAAACTTATGTGCATATTAATATGCAAAATCAACATTAATGCGTAAAAAAATTCAACTCAATCACGCCAAACTATTGGGACTTACAAAATTTTACACACTAATACCCAAGGAGACTAACAATTTACTAACATATTCTGAAAAACCTAATCGTAGAACCGATAAGTAAAACAATAAAACCTAAATAACATAATATAATCTAAAGTATATGAAGCGCCTGAAGTTTAGGAATCATACATTTGAAATTATACTGGACAGATCCTTCAATTTATATTTTATTTAAAAAAAAAAAAGATCACAGTGTAATGTAAGATAATGATATATAAAGTTTGAATTTTAATGGATATTGCGAATCAACAATACTATAATCAAAAGACAACATCAAAATAATTAAGCCACCAACTAAATCACAATTCAACTATTAAAATGCAGATTTTCTACAATGAGTAAATCGAATCATACATTAAGTACTATGTACACTAAAATAGATGTGTGCTTAAGAATACAAAAAACATTCTACAAAGAAAGAGAACACATAATCTTCAAAACTGAATATCACATAACACAAAATCTTCAATCCAAGAGACCAATACACGTCCCAAATGATAGAACCTGAAAAAAAACCCTATATATAGGAGAAAAGGAAAAAAGAAATTTAGTATGATTTGTATATATTATATGAATGTAAACAAAAAAAAGAATCAGGCACTTCCAAAATGAAATTAACCGGAAAAAATAAAGACCAAGTAAATACAAACAAAAACAAAAATTGATATTTATGAAGATTTTTCACCGAACAAAACAAATCGACATGGAATATTATCAAAACCACAACGAAATCAATTTCACAACTGCAAAATATTAACAGGGAATTGAAAAGAAAATGAGAGTGAAAAGAGATCATCAAACCTTAAAATCGACGGCGAGGGAAAAGAAGACAAATGAAAATGATTAGGGAGTTGAGAAATTTATAGAAAAGTTGATACGAAATAAACGAATAAGATTAAATATTTATGAAACAACGACCAAGATCAAAATAAAATATTTGACCAAAGGAGAGGTAAAGAATTTTGAAGAGAAGGCCAAAGACATCCGCCACATAGGCTTGAGATGCTTTGTCTATATTAGAGTATAGATAATAGCAAGTGTAGAATTAAGTTTCAAATATTGTAGCTCATTAAAATTTACCCTGATCAACCATGCCACATTAAAAAAAATGTAACACATATGCTATTTGTTGTAAAATAAGCGTAATTGAAAGAACATCAGATTTGTTTACTCAATTCGTCAATAATGACTACGTCTGGGGGCGAACCAAGCCAGGATGATTTATTAATTCTTTTAGTTTTCTTATCACTCACAAACTGATACAAGAACCTATTTATAATCATGCATAAGCATTAAATATGTTAACCTAATAATGAGTCATTAGTAAATGGCATAATGTGCAAATCAGTGGTGGATATAAATGATATCATAATGTGCAATCATTATTGATTTATAACACTCCCCCTTGAATGCTCATTCTAGAGATAATAACTTGTTAAACTATATTGATCATCGGGATCCAATCTTCAGATTGTTTTGATGTTGTTACTCCCCCTGAAGACAACAACTTTCTAAGTTTTCGCATTCCAATACCATAAACACACTTTTCAAAAGTAGAGGTAGACAGGGACTTAGTGAACAGATCTGCTGGATTGTCACTAGATCGCACCTGTCATATGGTAATTTTGTCACTCTTCTAGAGTTCGTAGGAAAGAAAAATTTCGGGAAAATATGTTTCGTTAAGTTCCTCTTAACGTACATATTGCTCATTTGTGCAACACAAACTGCATTGTCTACATCGATTACAATAGGGAATGTATTGTTTAATGGATCTCTATGAGATCACAGTATCACCACAAAGAAAAATATTACCAGTCGGAGATATCATAGAATGTGTTTAACACTATTCCAATGTCTACTTGTAGGAGAAGCGCTATATCTCGCAAATAAATTTACCGCAAATGCAATATCCGGTCTGGTGCAGTTTGCGAGATAAAGTATGCACCAAATAGCGCTTAGATAAGGAACTTCCAGTCCTAGAATATCCACTGTATCTTCTTTGGGCCTAAATGAGTCCTTATCCACTTCAAGGGATCAAACTACCATAGGTGTACTAAGTGGATGAGATTTATCCATGTAGGATCTCTCAAATAACCTTTTCAAGTAGGTTGTCTGGTGTATAAAATTCATTCGTCCTTCAGGGAGATATCATATTTATTTTTTCTTCAGGGAAATACTCGAATTAATTTTCTTTCAGGGAAATACTTAAATTTAATTTTTTTTTCTATCAGGAAAATGCTCGATCAACAGATCGAGACTATATCGGGTTATACCAAGACTTTTATTTTAAATTTAGCTTTTAAGGTTGAACTGACGTCTTCAATCTTCTATGTTCCGATTATATTTAGGTCATCAACATAGACGGAGATGATGCAAGAACCACTTTGCAATTTCTTTATAAATACACAAGGGAAAGCTTCATTGTTTGTATATTTCTTCTTCGGGAGGAATTCACTAAGTCGATCGTACCATATTTGATCCGACTGTTTTTAGATCATGTTATTCGTAGTTTTGTACTATACACACTGCGGTTTTCATCATTCATCATCTGGGGAATCTTAAATCCATCAGGGATTTAAATATTGGCATGTAATAACCATATAAAATATGCAGTTTACAAGGTCCATTAATTGCATTTTATTTTGGCTGTCAGTGATTAGCGGAACTTTGTTTGTTCATACCAGGAGAAAATGTTTGATCACAAACAATCGTGGATCTCTGTGATAACCATGAGTTTCTGCGAAAACCCTAAAGCTATTAATCTCGCTCACCACCTTATTTTCATTTTGGTTTTTCGTGTAAACACTCATTATCCAACAGGGATAACTTTTCGAGTGTACATACGATAGAACCAAACCTTATTTTTAGCGAGTTTAGCTCTGCCACATTTTTGCTTCTTCCTTATTACACCCAAATCAAAGTATTTTTGGCACTCAACTTAGGTACTGGATCCAGATTTTAGAAAGAGCAATTGTGGACACAAATATGTTGTCGACAACAAATTTATATTATTTCTCCTATATTTATTTATTGATCTCATATTAACCAGATTCACATCATTTCCCTTATGTATTTGATCTTGTCGTTCCGCAATCCTAGTATTAGATCATTTTATGCACGTGCTTTGTTACTAGGATTCTTCGTCTTCAGGACGAATCCCTTCTGGAGATTTCAAGTTTGATTGGCCAGGTTTGCTAGCTTTCATTCTAGGTGTGTTTGTTTCTTTTATAGGTCTTTTACGCTTCTGGCCTGTGGGGGCATGTATACTCGTTTTCATTGGAACCTCTACCCTTTGGGGTGCATTTACATCAGTTATATGCGATTTAGTCACACCTTTGTGGTCAACAAACGTATCTGGCAGATTACTTGCTATATATTGCAAGTTACTTATCTTTTGAACTTCAAGTTCAGTTTAACTAGTGCATGAGTCTAAATATCGAAGACCTTTTTCCTTAAGGGTAATTTCTTGGTCTTTCAAGGAAAATATCTCGATCTGTTTCCTTCAAGGAAACTTCTCGGCATTCATTTAATTTTTAGATTCTAATCTTTCCCTAATGTCGAGAATAGACTATTCAATAATTATGCAGTCAGGCAACATAGCTGTTAATGTGTTGTGGTGGTACGCGTACTGCACAATAGAATGTTCGCAGATGAGAAATGATGTGTCATTTTATGCGCACTAGTTGTAGAGGGGAGTACTAATGATATGCAGTAGGTCGAATTTGAATTCGAGGAGTTATATGTAAATTTCATGCCCCTAACATGTAGCTAAGTTGGAATTTTTGCGATAACGGTCTAGCGATTAGTTGGATGCATCATATTAGTGACTCAACTAGACCATTATGGTGTGGACGTAAGGGACTTAATGCTTCACTTTAATTTCTCAATGCCATATAACAAATATTGAATTATTTAGTTTGATATTTTGGGAAATGAGAACTAAGCTCAATAGTTTTTGGAATAGGCTTGGCAAAAACGTGATTGCAGGTGGATAACAAGCATACATAAGTCCACCGTGTGAAAGCATTTAATTATGGCCATTAATCTATCAAAATGGTCCTCATACTAGGATAATCAGTCCACAAATATCTCTATGAAACCATTCAAAAAAATGGGAGATTTAATTCCAACTTTAGTCCGATTCAGCCGTACTCTAAGTTCACCCTTTGTACATGCCATATAAACAAATTTATTTAAGAAAGAGTTTGACGTATTATAGCCAATGAAATTAGATAAAATCCGACATATCACATTATTATTTTAGATGGACTAACCGCTCATGCTATAATTTGTATGAATCTAAATTGTATTTTAAGACCACATCTACAACTCTTCAGGAGGTTGAATTTTGTTACTGAGGTCTTCCACGCTTCAGGTGTGTTTTAGATTCATTAGCATGTAATATTTTATCCTTTGGGGACATCAATTTTAACCGGGGATTTTCTATATAAATATGTGATTCAGTAACTCTGCTGGAGTTGTTAAAGACATCCGGTAATTGAGTTATAATTTTTAGCAAATATTAATTATGACAAAGCATATAGTCATAACATGCATAAAAAAATCACAAAATAATGACACTATGTATCTTGACAACTCATAGCCTTTAATGCCATATCATTGACAAAGTCCATGTTTGCTTCAGGCAAACTGGTATACTGAGATTCGCTTGGGAATCTTCAATCTCGACCACCTCAATAATTATTTGGCATCAGCCATAATTTTCATCTATCGATATTTTCTGCTATCGATTTTATTCATTTTTGTCGATGAATATAATCATTCAGGGACTTTTATAAATGACGATTTCTTTTCAATAAAATATTCATTTTTGTTGATGGATACGATCCTTCAGGGATTGTTCATAAATAATTGATATCTTATTGAGATGGTATCAAAGATTTTAATCAGTGCATCTGCCTTCTGGGCAAAGATGGAGTCAAAATTTCATTACATTTGTCCCAAATGAAGCAAGACGAATCTCAATGCCCAAGTCAAAGTACTAATAATGTCCAATTATGTAAACCACTATTTTTCTCCAAATCTTCGAGCTCTAAGCTCGAAAGATCATCGTTGTCTATGTCAAAATCTGCTTCAGGCATATTGGCATGGTGAGATTCACCCTGAGGGGCCTTGCCCTTGTTACCTATTTGTATCTTTCGATAAGCCTCAACCAAGTGTTTGGGGTTGCGGATTTCCTTCCTTCCACGCTTACGCCCATTCAAGCTCCCTTGAGCTGCAACATGTGCTTCGGGGACTGCTTGTGGGCCAACCGGTCTAGCATTGTGATTTTTTATTATGGATTTTCCTATCACTAAAAGTGCAGAAATTAGCTCTGAGTGAGAGGTGTACTGCTGCTGGAGTACAAGGTTACTAGCATGGAATGTTGGTAAGATTTTCTGTATCAACTCGGCCTCAGTAATGTGCTGCTGGCATGATTTTAACTATGATACAATACAATGCAAGGTAGAATTGTGCTCCGTTACAGATTTAAATCTTGAAAACAGAAGTTCATCCAATCGTATTGTGCCTGAGTGAGGATTACATCATTTTTTTTATGGAAACAATCCTTCAGGGATGTCCATAAAATACTAGGGTCAATCCCAGTAAGGTACTCATATTTCAAGTCCTGATTTAGGTGGTACCTGAGATAAATCAACGTTTTTTCCTTCTGGATATCAGTGGATTTGGGACCATGGACAATGATTCCGCTTAGTTAGGAAGATGCTAGATGAATCTCAACATCTATTACCCATGTCACATAGTTATTACCATCGAGAGCAAGCTTAGTAAATTCTCTCTTAGTAATATCAAGTATTTTCACTATGTTTTAAATGGACATAGTAAGATATACAATTTGAAATTTTATTAACAAAGGAGAAAGAGGATTTAATTTATTTGAACATGCTCAATCACAAAAGAGCAAATATTGGGTGTCGTCTACCCTAACATGATTTATGGTCAGACAAATACTGGGTGCCGCCTACCCAGACAATATATGCGGACTATAACTAATAATGTAAATTTACTTCACATAAATAGTTATACAAATAGGAGCAACTATTCAAGTTCAAATTTAAGTCAATGTCCATGTTTGCTTCAAGCAAACCTGTATATGAAAATGTTGGGCATTGTTTGAGTGAATTAAATTAGTAGCAAAGATAATAATGGGCATAGAGATTTTCACATATATCCTAATTTCTACAGCAAATAATGTCCAAGCCTATTGCGCGACAAGCAGTGCCAAATGTTGAAATTTAAAAGGGATTAAGCCAATTACCAGAGTGGAACCCAACAATAAGAGTTCCCAAACATCTGATGAAACTTATCTCGCATCGAGCACGGGCGGACGGACTACTTGCTTCCTCATCTAAATAGCAATGAATCATGTCACGTCTTATAATAATCACAGAGGGAGGAAGCTCCACAAAACTGAGCAAATTCTGAATCCATGGTGGAGATTCCTCAACCTTCTTCTTTAACGACAAGGCACCGTAGACGATCCATGAGTTGCCTGCAAAGTCTCCGTCCACAATATTCGAAGCTGCAATTCTGCAACTCGAATCGCAAGGCACCTTTGACCACAAGCTGTCTGTGACCAAAATTACAACAGTTTGCCTCGAAATACATCGGGTGATATCTAATTTCCCATCACCTTGTTTAACAAAATCATTAGAAAGATTAAGTTTCTAATATTAACATGGTTCAATTCAATTAAGAATATACAGAAAAAGTTTACAAATGAGGTGTGAGGTTGGGCAATGGACGACCGCCTACAAATCAGGCCCAACCAACCAAGGCCCAAATGAATTCCACTGAATCAAATAACGGGATGAAGAAACTGGGCCCTTTCAAGCAGGTCTGGGTCGAGTAGGCGAGTCCCGCCGACAAGCGGCGGTGCCTGAATCACAGTGTGCAGCTAAAGTGGTGGCGCCAGTCATCCTACATCGAGGTGGAGGTGACTCTCAGTTCGAGCGACTGTGGTGCCCTTCGGTGATGCCAGAAAAATTGGCATCGGGGAGCGACAATAGGGACGGCGTGACGATGACGAGTCCCTGCTGGTGGGATAGCCCGACGATATTTGTCGCAGTGCAAGGCCATGATGGTGGTTTTCTGCCTGCGTCGTTGGGATGAAGTGACGAAGCTCAATTGGTCGCATGCGTACGCCAAATCAGAGCGCAGAACAAGAGGCGACGGGTGCGGCGCAATGGCAGCCGATATCCACCGGCGATGGGGAGGCGCGACAGCGGCCGATCCCCAGTGGTGCGGTGGCTTGGCGAAATTTGCTGCTAGGTTCGGACGGTGGTTAATCCCAGTGGCGCGATGGTCCGGTGAAGTTCGTCGCCGGTATCTACTGGGGCGGCGTGGTTTGTACTCAGCGAAATACAGAGGTTGCGTCAGATTCGAACGCCCGATCACTGGTGATGAGATACTTCGAAATTCTAAGAAAATAATTCGGCAGAACTCTCGTGCTAATAACGTGTTGTAAAATAAGCGTAATTGAAAGAACACCAGATTTGTTTACCCAATTCGTCAATAATGACTACGTTTGGGGGTGTACTAAGCCAGGAGGATTTACTAATTCTTTTAGTTTTCTTATCACTCAACAACTGATACAAGAACCTATTTATAATCATGCATAAACGTTAAATATGTTAACCTAATAATGAGTCATTAGTAAATGACTAATCTTATGAGCAAAGTAGTGGTGGATATAAATGATATCATAATGGGCATTCATTATTGATTTATAACACTATCAACCAAGAAATAAGAGGTGACAACAAATTACTGAATTGGTACATTTTATAGAGCCTTTAGTCAAAATAATACTCCTACATTTTTTAGTTTAAATTCACTACAAAATGGACTTTTGTATTTAAAATTCACTACAAAATGGACATTTTTATTTAGGCTAATTTTCATAGGTCTTGAACAATAATGAACTGTAAATGACACAGTCAATTAAAATCTACATTTTCTCAGCGAAGACATTTCATTTTAAGAAATTCAGATTCTTCTTTCTCTCTCTAACCCACTCTCTGTTTCTTTAATCCGCATTCTCTCCCTCTCAAAATCTCTCCTGAGAGAAGGTAGAGCCTCAGATCGACGCCGACCGCTTCTGTTTAGATCAATGTCGATCGCTTCAATTTTCCGCCATCAAAGATCGACGTCGTTCCTGTTCAGATCGACCTTATACTTTAGGTAGTTTTCATTATACTTTAGGTAGTTTTCATTATACTTTAGATAATTTTTATTATACTTTATGATATTTTATCATACTTTATATCATTTCTTTATATTATAGTTCATTTTATTGCACATTAGTAGATCTCATTATACTTTACGTCGCCGTCGCGCAGGAAGCTGCTGGATTCAAAATAAAACAGTCATCGCCGTCCAATTAGAAATCGATGTCGATATAAGGTAAATCATGACTTCTTACCTAATAGAGGCGGCGAGAGATACCTGGAGACAGACGTTGATCAGAGGCGGAGAGAGAGAGGGAGAAGAGAAAGAGAGAGAGAGAGAGAGAGAATTTAAGGGTCGTTGTCTCTTAAATTACGTGACTATGGGGATGAATTTGGAAGGGTAGCACTCGGGTTGCGTCAACGCGAGGGTTGTAGATGGATTTGAAAGGATGGATGAGGAAATGAGATACAATAAGATGAATATGAATTTTGAAACCCACAAATCATCAATTTGTGGGACTAAAAAATGAAGTGACGCTTTACTGTAGAAGTAGAGAAAATGAGAAGAAAATGAGTAAAGTTAGTAGGAGTAGTTTGGTCAATTCATGATATATTATGTAGTAGTTGCATTCTAATAGTACTTGGTTGAAAATAACTTTTAAAAAGTTAGTGTTAGGCACGAAGACCCAAAATAATGTACTTATTAGTGTTTTTCCCAAGAAATAAATTATTGAGCAACTTGATTATTCTTATTTAATTAAAACTTTTTGTTGAGACATTGTCAGTTTTGATTAAGATCCCAAAGCCCCTGAAAAGATGATTGGCCTTAGAATGTCTTAGTCAGGCTAGTCTTGGTTAGGTTCTTGTACTTAGTTACTTTACACTTTACAGGTACTCAGTGAGAGGAGCACTCACTGGCATCAATCAAGACTAAGAGCTTGAAGACGAAGAGCAACATCCTGAACTTACGGCAGTCTATCTAAGCTGGCTGAGTAAGTGTCAGTGATGAAGAGTATGACCCTGAGGTCATTACTAACTCAGACCTGAAGGGAACATGATGATACTGAGTAATAGGAAAGACCTGGAGTAGAGCCAAGCAATGTAAAAGGAATGTCAGCGTCAGGACAAGACCGTTGTGCTCGAGACAAAAAGAACTTAATAAGACAAGCCTGAAGCCTAGGAATAAGTTTTGACATTCTCACCAAGCTGATGACGTGGACCAATCCAGGAAGGACACGCACGTACGGACCCTGACATGAAGACTGACTTCAGACTACACTTTCAACGGGCAAGCATTAAATGGTGCATTAAATGCAATTACCAAATCCATGCAAGGATGGCTGCTGCATGGGAGATATGTCCGTTTGAACCACTCTACATAGATGACTAGAAGGCTATCTCTTCCAACGGATAGTTTTTCAAATCACCTATAAATACAGAAGGCCTTGAACCCATTCAAGGTTAAGGGAAATTTCCAAGCCAGAAATTACTCAAACTCTCAAGCTTTCAAAAGCATTCAGCGTACAAAAGAAGCACTCGAAACCAGTTAAATTTCCCAAGTGTTTCTTAAACTAGTGAGAGTTATTCTGTATTCCATTGAGCTACAAAGTCTTATCATAAGCTTAAAGTGATTATCCATCCTTAGCATAACTTAGTCTTGTAAGGATAATCACATCCTAGTTGGAATCCCAAACTGAAACCAAAACCCTTAGTCAGGTTTGTTGGTAGTAAGTTGTGTTTAGTGAGTTAGTAAGGAGTTTTGTATAGGTCAGTGAGGTTAGCTGATCTTGGTGCACCTTGGCACGTAAAAAGCAAGAATCCCAGTAGTGGATTTCCTGTTAAATCAGGCTGTGGACGTAGGAGCTTGAGTCTCTGAACCACGTTAAACTCCCTGTGTTCTTACTGCTTTGATATTGTGCTTAATTACTTATCTGCTTAGTCATTCACAGCATTTGTTTTTATCAGGCCTGAATCAATCATCCTGATCATCAAATTGAACACTGCCCTACTAATCACTATTTCAGAATTGAGTAAACAAGTTTTCAGAAAGCAAACATAAAACAAGACTATAAACTTTCAGGGCTCACGCATTTCCGCACTGAACTCAAGTTGATAGTCAGCCAACTGACCAACATTCAGTGCAGTCAGTAGGTGAGTTATCAACCCTGAGTTCTTTAACTCTCTGAGCTAAGGGGACTCAGTAAGGTTGAAAGTCAGAAAAATTTATATACGTGTATTCCCCCCCCCATACATGTATTCCTCAGTCTTGTACCGGGACCAACACTTTTGGTGCAAAACTATTAGACGAGTAGTATTTATATAATTATTACTTGAAGCATAACTGTTGTATTATTTATGAAATATGTTGTAAATTATAACTTATAAATTATTTAAAATTTATTTTATGATATCTTTAATTTCGTCCGTGTAGGCAAGCAAAATTAATTGCGAATCAAAAGACGACACGTGGAAATTTACGTGTTAAAATACCAATTAAGTTTATTATTTATTTTTAGAAATTTAAATGAATTTAATTCCTTAAATAAATAAATAAATAGTTGATATATCCAATTGGACCTCTAAGGCCCAATATATTTAGTTAAGCCTCTATAGCCTAATTAATTCAATTGAACCTCTAAAGTCCAATATGTTGCATTGGACCTGTAAAGCCTAACATATTCAATTGGGCCTCCAAAGCCTAATTAATCAAATTGGACCTTTAAAGTCCAATATATTGAGTTGAGTCTCTAAAGCCTAATTAGTTCAATTGGATTTCTAAAGGTCAAAAGGTTGCATTAGACCTTTAAAGCCTAATTAATTGAAGGGCCAGACTATATGCCCCTCCATATTTTATACCCTCACTAAATTTGTGTATTATTATAATATATTTATTAAATGACTCTTATGTCCTTATATTTAAAAACCAAGAAACTCAAGAGTCACGACCAAACGCAAGAAGCTACATAAAGTTCGGAGCTGGCACTGCAACATCGGAATTGGAAACCTTCTTGTGGTTGCACCACCATTTTATCATCCTTACAACGGTGCTACAACCTTACAAGTTCGATGATAAGTGTGTTATTATTATTCCTGCACCTTTTGAAAAAAAAAATCCCGACACTGATTTTTCGAAAAATGGTTAGGATTTCGACAAAAAATTGTCAAAATGTGGTTAGGGTTTTGGCAAAATCTTGTCGAAGCAGAGATTTTCGAAAATATTTTGCCAAAATATTTGTCATTTTTCGACACTCTTAACAATTTTTTGAAAAACCAGGTTCGAAAATTTTAAACAATTTTTTTCAAAACCATTGTTTGTCGAAATCTCATCATTGTCGCAGCGGCTCACCACACCTTGATCTACGCTTAATAGATAATGGTGGCATTCATGAGGCCTATAGTCACAACGTCTGGAGTTGTGGCGTTCGTGAGGCTACTAGCAGTCGTGGCGTTCGTGAGGTCGTTAGCGGTCGTGGCGTGAAAGAAGTGGGGAAGGGGCAAGGAAGAATGTAGAACGCGGGGAAGGGGAAAAGGAAGGGATTTTTGTAGGTATATCAATATTTTAAAATAATATTAGAGGTAAGGGTACTGTAGGTATATTATGGGAGGGTGCATCTAATAATTATTTAAAATATGGTGGGTATATTAAGTGGGTGGGGGTATTAAATAAATATGGAGGAGTATATAGTCCGACCCTTAGTTGAATTAGATCTCTAAAGTCCAATATATTGAATTGAGCCTCTAAAACCTAACATATTCAATTGAGCCTCTAAAACCAAATTAATCAAATTGAACCTCTAAAGTTCAAAATATTCAATTGGGCATCTAGAGCTCAGTTAATTCAATTGGGCCTCAAAGGTTCAATAAATCCATGTTAGGCCTCCTAAAGCTCAGTCAGTCAAATCATATCTTTTCAATATCTTTGAAGTCTACCAAAAAGAAAACCTGGTAATTCATGATATGAAAGCCCGATAAATCTTTCCGGATAAATACAAATATTTTCTCGGTCTATCAAATCTGGCCCATAAGCCTAAAATTCTATACTTATAAAAAGGGCGCCATTCTAGTCATTCCAGACATTCAGAAGAGCTAAAGGAGTCAGAAGATTCAAGAGTCCACAATTCTTGAAGATTCAAAGATGTTCTTCGCGGCTTCAAAGGCGTTCTTCGCTGATTCAATGACGTCATTCGTCAACATCGGCGTTCAATCTGGGATCACAATGCTCAACCTCTCCGGTCACGTTTGTTCTACAAAGTTCTCTAAGATCTTCATCAACAACGACGTTTGATTTAAGATCGCGGTGCTAAATCCCTCCTATCAATGTTTTTCCCTCCGAAGTCCTTCAAGTTTCCCACAAAAACCTCTTAACCTCTTCGCAGAAGTTCATCATCGATCAAGAATGGTCTTCGATCCCAGAGCACGGTGTTAAGCCCCTCCGATCGACGTTCTTCAACTTTAAGATCTTCATGGACTCAACTACCCAGCGTCTACCTCCACAGAACTTTCAACATTAACAATTAGTTCGAAATATGGCTCAACGCCCTTGAAATGAATATCATCATCATCATCATCATCAAACAAGATTCGGCTACATACCAGTCTCCGAGAAATTCGAAATCAAATCAAACTCAAAGTTAACTCTAAGAGAAGAATCAGATAATTTGTTAGAGATTATACCCAAACATTCGTTTGATTTATAATATTTTTTGTAATTCTTTTTCGCGTTTAATAATATTTTAAATATGAAATTTTGTAGGTTACAATGCATAACAAAAAATATGGAGCCTCATTCTAAAGTTCGATTTAGGCCCAAATATTACTACAACTAACCCTGCACTCATTTGAAATAATTATGATAATTTTGCGGGTCATGGGTCGATCTAGGTCAAAATTTATGGATCATAGGCGGGTCGCACCGGGTCAAGTGGGTTTTCAAGAAACTGAAAATTTGCTCCCAATTGTGTTACTATAAAGAGTAAATATGTATTACTCTAAAGACAATTATGTCACTACAAAAAAGAAAGAATTGCCTCTGAATTACAATCAAACCTGTTTGCCATCTATATGAGGCTTACTAGCCTTCAATTGAATAATGATATATGCTTCCATGGTGTCCAAACTCGTGACTTTTTGCAATGAACTATGAATTTGCAATTAAAAAGAGGTACCTAGCTTGAGGCAAGCATTCGTATCGAGACTCGAGAGCCTGAGTTAAATAGCTACCTTGTGCTAGTCGAATTCTTTTTTTTTTTCCAAACCACACTCAAATTATTCACAAACTAATTTTTTTTAATAGAATCGAGTTTGAACTATATAATAAACTTCGTATCGAGGTTATAGAAATTTTACAAATCAAGCTCAAGCCCCCTATAATCGGTATACTATCCAATTAATCACACACATATTTATTGATTACCAGTGATATTAATTAATGTGATAGTATACTGATACACTTATTAGAAGATTTAACGACGACAATCCCCCGAAATCTCTGAATTCCCAAAAATCTCACTCTTCCAATATTTAAGTACTAGTTAATGTGATAGTTTGTGGTTAATTATAGCTTACATGCATGAGCAACTCACATGCATACGACGGTTACGATGACTTCATGATCACAACACATCTCACATGCATGCACGAGAAACGGTTACTTAGTTGGTTACGGATCTAACTAACTCACGGTTGTAACTAATGTGATATGCACACTTGCTAGACGATGCTTAGAAGGTTCTGGAGTAGCTAAGCTAGTATAAATATAGAATGTAGCTCACACTTTCAGTTTGTAACATTTTTGCTTATGAACCCTATTATCATACTTGTTAGTTTCTCTCCCAAAATGGCTTGCATTCCACACTTTTACGTTTCATGCACTATTGTTTATTGTGATTTCTACATGGTATCAGAGCGGTTCTGATCTATAGCTAGAGGAAGGAATAATCCGGCAGCCACGTCGCCGAATGTGTGGCAGAATGCCTTTGATAATGATTGCGGTGGTGATCACAATGAAGATAATGAAGAAAATCAACAAATATCTCCAGCTTATATGGTTCATGGATCAGAACATCCAGGTTTAGTTCTTGTTTCTCAACCTCTAAATGGATTGAACTTTGTATCATGGCAAAAGTCAAGGTTGATAGCCTTGGTTTGCCAAATCGAAGTTAGGTTTTATTGATGATACTATTGTTGCTCCTGCTAGAACTTCATCTGAGTATGCAATATGGAAAAAGGTTTATTATCTAGTCGTGGGCTGGTTACTCAGTTCCATTAGTAAAGAATTGTATAACACCTTTGTTTCTGTAAAATCTGCAAAGACATTTTGGGATGATATATGTGAACGGTTTAGTTCTGCAAATGGAACTAAGTTCTTTCAATTACAATGAAGAATCAATACACTCAAGCAAGGTCATGAGTCTATAGCTACATTCTATGGAAAAATGAAGGAAATATGGGATGAACTGGATGATTTTGATCAGATCATAGGATGCACTTGTGATGTAGATGGGTAGTTACACACAAAGGATAGCAGACTGAGGCTCACTCAATTTCTCATGGGATTGCAGAATAGCTATGAACATACAATGAATCAGATTATGATGATGGATATATTACCTTCCTTGAATAAGGATTATTCTATTGTGACAAGGGTAGAACAACAAAGTGAGATACAATCTGGAATTACTGAAGGAGATGGTCTTAACAAAGTGCCACACATACAATCTGCAATGTACTCTAGAGCAAAGACTTATGATAACAGAGAATTTCAAAGATATGAGAAAGGGAAAGCAGATTATAAGAGTAAAGAGGAGAAAGATTTGCTGAAGTGTTCTCACTGTGGATGCAAGAGACATGATGTCTCAACTTGCTTCAAGTTACATGGCTATCCAGAGTGGTTTTTACAGAAGAATGAAGGAAGGAAATCATCGGCACAATGTAGTATTGAAGGGGGATCTACTTCAACCACACATTCTCAGAATGCTGGTCCTGATATTGCAGCCATTATACAACAAGAAGTTGCAAAATACCTCAGCAAGGCACAGGGAGAGGATTATACTCATGCACACTTTGTTGAGTATGCAGGTACTTCTGTTACTGAGTTATTTGGATTTACTATTGCTGATAAAGTGGTAAAAGGAACCTGGATCTTTGATACAGGTACTAGTAGGCATATGAGCTTTGATTTAAATCTCTTTCAACAGCCTTTGACTTCCTTACAAACACCTATTTCTGTGTTTCTTCCTGATGGAAGCAAACAGTTAGTCTTAGAATCTGAAACAATAAAGCTCAATAGTACATTAACACTTGTTGTTGTTCTATATATTCCCACCTTCAAATATAACCTTCTATATGTGCCTTATCTTCTTGCTAATACTGATCTAAAATGCACCTTTACTGCTTCATCATGTCACTTAAAGGACCCCAAGAGTGATGTAGTTTTGGCAGCTGGGAAAATGTTTGGGAGATTGTACATTTTTCAGCCTTGTAATGTTTCATCTTTCCTTTGTGATTCAAACCTTGCTGCTTCAGTAGTATCCATTGATATCTGGTATAAAAGATTATGCCATGTTTCCCTTGATGTAATCAGGCACATTGATTCTATCCCTTTGAATAAAACTATGAATACATCTCCATGTACTGTGTGTCATGAGGCAAAGCAAACCAGAATGTCTTTTCCCACTCATACCATCCAACCAAATCTGCATTTGATCTGATTCATGCAGACATCTGGGGACCCTATAACCATTCATCCTTGACAAATACACCATATTTTCTTACCATAGTAGATGATTTCTCTAGAGCTACATGGGTGTATCTTCTAACCCATAAGCGCAAAGCTATACCAGTACTCAAAAACTTCCTTACAATGATCAATACTCAGTACAAAGTGAAACCAACAGCCATTCAAATAGACAATTTCTCTGAATTTCTGAGCAATGAATGCCAAAGTATCTTTCACCTATGGGAATGATCCATAAAAAATCTTGTTTATACACTCCACAACAGAATGGAGTTGTTGAAAGAAAACATAGACAACTACTTAATATAGCTAGAGCCCTCATGTTTGAATCCAAATTACCTTTGAATTTATGGCCTTACGCTATCCTACATGCAGCTTATATCATTAATAAGTTGCCTACACCACTGTTAAATTGGTCTACACTTTTTACCATTCTCCATAAAAAGCCCTCTACTTATGATACATTGAAGACTTTTGGTTGCCTTGCCTTTACCACAGATACATACCCATCTAAATCCTAATTTGAGCAATCAGATTTATCTTCCTTGGATATGAAGCTGGTCACAAAGGTTATAAGTTGTATAATCTTTCTGATCATTCCCTTTTTATCTCAAAAAATGTTCATTTATTTGAACATATCTTTCCTCTCTTACAGGATCATACTACACCTTTTGACCACTCTATTCATGACACAAGTTCTGTACCTTCACCTTTACCTATACCATTATCACCAGATATTTCTCCACCTTCTACTGATACTCAACCTTCTAACAAAACAACCGGAACAGAGTTATTACACCTCCCACTTGGCTAAATGATTTTGTTTCAGTATGTACAACCACCAATCCTTTACTAGCTTCTAAGCAGCAGGACTCAGGTGAAACATCTTTTATACCTCACATATCTAATGATTCTTTATGTACAATTTCTTCTTCATCCTTTTCATCTGAATATCTATGCTTCCAAGCTAATGTTCATCAAACAAAGGAACCCAATACCTATTATCAAGCTTTAAGAAATCCAAACTGGGAAAAAACTATGCTTGATGAATTGACAACTCTTAAAACATATGAAACCTGAGATTTAGTGGAATGCGCAAGTCATAAGACACCCATTGGTTGTAAATGGGTGTATAAACTTAAGTTGAAACCTGATGGTTCTGTTGACAGATATAAGGCAAGATTGGTTGCAAAAGGGTATCATCAAGTTTATGGGGTTGATTATGAGGACAGTTTCTCACCAGTTGCTAAGCTGGTTACTATAAGATTTATGATAGCATTTGCTACTGGAAAAGATTGGCCTCTGTGTCAATTGGATATAGACAATGCTTTTTTGCATGTTTACCTAAATGATGAGGTGTACATGGTTCCACCTTCGGGCTACTCTAAAGCTTTACCAGAACAGGTATGCAAACTAAAGAAAAGCTTATATGGACTCAAACAAGCCTCAAGGGAATGGAATACTGAGTTTTGTAAGACTTTGGTTGCTTATGGATTCACACAATCAGCTCATGATCACTGTTTATTCATTCTTCACTCAGATGCCTTCTATTTTGCCTTATTGGTGTATGTAGATGATGTACTCATTACTGGATCTTCAATGGATCAAATTAATCTATTAAAGGCTCATCTTCATTTGGTTTTCACCATTAAGGATCTTGGATTTGAAAAGTACTTTCTTGGTGTTGAGATAGCAAGAGGGGATGATGGAACTTTTCTTTCTCAACACAAATACATTCAGGACCTAATCTCAGATGTAGGCTTGGATAGCTACAAATCATCAGCTCTACCTTTTCAGCCTGGCCTTCATCTCTCATCCACTCATGGTGACTTGCTTACAGACCCTGAGAGATATAGAAGGATCATTGGCAGATTGCTTTATCTTATTTTCACTGGACCAGATATTACCTATTCAGTTCAACAACTTAGCCAGTTTGTCAATGTTCCAAGAACCATACACAGGGATACAACTTTACAATTGGTCAAATATATTCATGGTACATTGGATTTAAAGTTGTTCTACTCTTCACAATCCGATTTCACCATTCATGCTTACAGTGATGCGAATTGGGGTTCTTTCTTGGATACAAGGAAATCTCTTACTAGTTATTGTGTTTATCTTGGTTCATCTTTTATCTCTTGGAAGACCAAGAAGCAGAACACTGTTTCTAGATCTTCAGCTGAAGCTAAGTATAGAGCTTTAGCTACAACAACCTTGGAATTACGATGGATCTCTTTTATGGCAAAGGACTTTCTCTTACAAGTTTCATTGTCTCTTCAACTCTGGTGTGATAATAAAGCTGCAGCACACATTGTTGAGAACCCTGTCTTTCATTAGCGAACAAAGCACATTGACATTGATTGTCACATTGTTCGGGAACTGTACAAGCAAGGTCTCATTCGTCTTCACCATGTTTTTTCTTCCTTACAAATGGCTGATGTTTTCACCAAAGCACTCCATGGTCCAGCTTTTTTTCATTTCAGATCCAAGATGAAGCTTCTTCCTTTATCCCACGCTTCATCTTGAGGGGGGATCTTGGATTATAGCTTACATGCACGAGCAACTCACATGCATACGACGGTTACAACGACTTCATGATCACAGCACAACTCACATGTATTCACTAGAAGCGGTTACTTAGTTGGTTACGGATCTAACTAACTCACGGTTGTAATTAATTCGATATGCACACTTGCTAAGCTAGTATAAATATAGAATGTAGCTCACACTTTCAGTCTGTAACATTTTTGCTTATGAACCCTATTATCATACTTGCTAGTTTCTCTCCCAAAATGGCTTGCATTCCACACTTTTACGTTTCATACAATATTGTTTACTGTGATTTCTACAAAATGTCCTCTAAACTTGCAAACTTTGAAAAAAAAATTCTACCCAGATAAATGGGTCTAGCCTTTTCTTTTGAGGGAAGCAAAATTCTTTGGATTTTGATATATAGTAAGGGGATGAAGTTTTCAGAACAACGAGCCACGTTCTTATAGAGCTTTTACGAGAAAAACTCTCATTAACTAAGGACACTCTAGATCAACAAGGCTCACTCGAATTCAAAATGAATGATGTTTTTTACATATTTTGCACTTTATTTCTCCATTATACTCCTATCTACATTCCCTAAAATAACACTCATATTTTATCTTACCTTAAACTCTAAATTTATAGAAGGGAAGAGATATTTGGAGAGACATAAACGAGTAATAGGAACTACAATTAAGGATATGACAAAAAAAAAAAAAATCCCATGAGGGTATATTAGTCAACATACGTCAATCCTTAATCTCAACAACATAACCTAAAACTACATTCATTTTGAATCAGAGGAAGTACTAGATAAATTACATATATATTTAAATAGATTATTTTAAGTCCAATGTAAAATGTGTATAATTAGGAAAAAAATCATAAATTGAAAACCTTGGACAAATATAAAACCTGAGGCCCTCCTATACAACCTAAGAATAAAAGTTGGAAGTACAACTAGGTGTCAAGAGTGCATAATATAATAATAGAGAATTTGATTCCAAACATCAGGCACTCCGGGAAGACACCAATGCATACAATCTGAATATTTGTTGGAGTCTCTAATTAAACCTTCTAAACTTATGTTAGATGTAAAGTTCCTAAATATTGATGGGTGTGCATCTTTTCTGTAACCTGATAATTGGGTGATGTTCAGATATTCAACTTTTATACCTCTCTGTTCAAGTTTTTCTATGATGGATTCCGCTACTTGCATTAGGCTGCGCATAACAGAAGTTGGCCAATAAGACTCGTCGAAAATCGGCTCAGTTTGGTTGTAACAAAAGTATTTTCCACGCCACGTGTCTCTACAAGGATCATCAATTAAATAAATTTATAAATTTATAATCACACGAAGAATTGAAATATCGTAAGAGCCCATAAATATGTACCCAAAATGAAAAGGTGAATGACTCATGAAGAACATCTTAGTCTTGATTCGATTGATATGTACTTCCAACCACTCCGACCAAGAGTTTAGAACAATTTCATATCGGCGCAGATTCATCTCCACTTCTTTGTATATTGCATCAGGGCTATCAAATGAGCCCCATCTAACATACGCCCAAAATATCGATAAATTAAATTTCGACTATATATACACACCTATGAAATAATCAAATACTTTGTGTGCACCATTCTAATTCACTTTTGACAAAGTATAGAGTGAATTTGGTTCATACATGAATCATTGAAGGGTATTAGTTATTTCACTAAAGAGTATTAGTTGTTTTGTCTGAAGAGTATTAATTGTTTACACTGAAGAGACTTAGTTATTCAGTAAAAACAAACTAAGACTCTTTAGTGTAAACAAGTAATACTTTTCAGTGAAAACAATTAATACTCTTTAGTAAAAACAAATAATACCCTTCAAAAATTCATGTATAAACCAATTTCACTATATACATACTCTTCGCTTTCAATTTAATTTTTGACTCATTCCAAATTAGTCCGTATATATCTAATATTAAATTAAAATTAGGTCAAAAATTAAATTGCATTACCCGACTACTTACAAGATTTTCATTTTGGGAGCAGTCCACCAGGCGAAAGAATCGAATACAAGAATGTCTGCATCGATCCAGTATCTCCCGTGTTTTTCAATCGATTCGGGTCTTATAATACGGGTCCGTATAGCTTTATGGTGCTCCGGATCGTCGCAATTAGACTCCACAAGAAATGGTGCCCAATAATACCCGATTGTCACATCATATTCCTTCATTATTATTCTCAAATATTAATTTACTACGCTGCGTATATGTTGTTTAATTTCCACAAAAAGAAATATAGATATATTTCTTACAACGAAATGAAATTTGTAGAAGTTGCCTTTCGATTTCAGTTGCAGTTTCCTTGGTTTGGGTGATGGTGGAAGATACGATTCAATTAGACAAAGCATTGACTCCCATTGGTTTCTACCTAAAGAGTCCCCTACGAATACGAGCTTTTTCCCCCTTATTTTTTCCAAAAATGCTATGCCGTTAAACCTATATATATACATGGTCAGAAACAACATACATAGCATGCTCTATTTTTTTCTCATCCTAAAAATGGTGATGCTTTGCAGAAATTGACGAGACAAAATTAAATATTTTAACTATGTTAGGGCGATTTGCGGAATAAAAATGTTTCTAACTCGAAAAAAAGTCACATTTGAATTACAAAGTAAGAAAAGAGAAGAAGAATTAATGATCAATTATTTAGAACCTGGGAATGTCACAGTGATACGGTTGCCATCTCCAATTCTGATAATTGAGATCCTTTCTCCCATATTTTTCACAAGAAGTAAACTGATCTCCCATCAAAGAACATTCCCCCTCTTTGTAAAGCGGGTAGGATATATTGTCGTAAACCCATTTACCCGAAAAGAAGTTGCACCTTGGAGTTGGACTATGTTTACTAACAATTTCTCCTTCCTGAAGAAATTGATTATCTACCCTAACAATGTTGTCGTTATTGTGCGTTAGACTTCCGATGGCGACAATCCCTACGAGGATGATGCTTGCAAGCTGTGCACACTTTACTGCATTTTTCCATGTCTTAACATTCGCCATATTTTTTGTTGTCTTCTTCAAGATTTTTTATTTGGTTTTTGCAGCCTAAGCTTCTTTTGTTTGTGAAGCTACGTTTGCAAAATATACGGTCTTACATTAACAACACATTCTATTCTATAAAATATATTTGAATCCATATGGGAACACTTCGTTCTAATGTTTTTTTGGAATTTTCTGTAATTACTTGATGTAATTTGTGAAATATGGCACGTGAAAATGATGACATATGAGGTGAAATATTATATTATATTATAGCATTAATGGAGTGCCTTTCTTGGACAAATAGGGATTTGTTCTCATTCGATTTGGAAGTAGAATTATTATTTACTTCTCAAATTACATTTATTCAGTGGAATTAAGTTTATAATGAATAAGTATAGTGTGAAACTGATTTGAAACTAATATTTTTAATAGAATAATTAATACTTTTAGTGAAATAATTAATACTACCATTTAATGAAAACAACTACTAATACCCTTCAAAACAAATACCCTTTAATTAGTTAAATAAGCTAATACCCTATTTATAAAACAACTAACATCCTTCAAATAATTTTCAAGATGAGACCTGTTGACACCATACTTTTTCATTTATAATTTACTTCCCAAATTAATTCAAGTGTTTACCCTCCTTCCAATATCTGTTTTATTACAGTGGAGTTAATATATAATAAATACATCAACAATCTTATGATAAGAGGGTATAAATCAGAATGACCACAACACACATATATATATCATTAACACTATATGCTCATTGCTCAAAGCATGTCAAAAAAATCAAGATCTATCCTGCTAATTTTCTTGCAGCTGTTTGTTGCATCTCAAGAATTAATCCACAATAGGATTCCTTGGGACTCTCTCTTTACCAACCAAATCTCACTCGCACAAAAAAAGTTGGTATGATAATATTGTCCTTCAGTTCACTACAGAAAAAAATTGACTTATAATTACAAAATCATGACAGAATCTGTCCCTAAAGATCATTATCCTGTTATTAGAGACTTTTAACTTGAGAAACTATAAGATCTCTGTCATCATTGTTTTGTAGTTACTCAAGGGCGAGTACTTCCAAAAAAACCCTTCTTTCTACGCCAACCCAATACAAACTCCAACTAAATACGGAGGCCTACGCTACTCATGACATCCAAATCCCGAATCCAAGCAATAAGGTCACTCTACTTCCAAATCGGGAATCGGGCCTTCCTATGAGGGAATAATTTATTAAGGCCCATGATTTAGGGAGTGACAAGAGAACCACAACTCTTCGGATTGGTAATTTAAGGACAATACCTTTTAAAAATTGCGAATTTAGGTCAAATCAAACCGAGTCTACCCAAATTCAGCCCGAATCCTTGTCAAATCGGGCCAATTAGCCTAATTTTTGGCCCAAATTGGGCCAATTTGGGTTCAGGCTAAATTGACTTCAATTCGCGATTTTAAAAGTTATTGTCCTTAAATTGCCAGCTCGAAAGTTACGGTCCTTAGTTTGCCACAACCCCTAAGTTACGGTTCTTCAAAGGAAATAATTTTTTTAAGGACAATAACTTTAGAGGGTGGCAAAATGAGGATGGTAAATTTTTAAGCTGACAAATTATGAACAATAACTTTTAAAAGTCGCGAATTTAGGCCAGATCAGCCTGAATCAACACAAGTCGGTCTGGATTCATCCTAATTTGGGCCAATTATCCCAAATTCAGCCCAAATTGGAACAATTAGCCCGACTTGGGTCAATTTGGGCAGATTTATCTTTAATTAGCGACTTTTAAAAGTTATTGTCCTTAAATTGTCTGTTCGAAGAGTTATAGTCTTCATTTGCCTCAACCCCTGTGTCACGGTCCTTAAAATTGCTAGCTTAAAAACTTACAAAATAATCTTATCAAGTCCCTAGGATTAGGATGTTGCAAGAATATGGTAAAAATGATTGAAGAGGAAGAAGAATATGTCATGGAGGAATATTCATCACATGAAACAACTTTTCTTTTTCCTCATTTGGAAGAGCTAGAACTACGTTAGCTGCCCGAGTTAAAGATTTTTTGTGAATTGAAATTTGCTCCTAAATTGCCGTCATTGGAGAGAATTCGTATCGCTAGTGGTTGTTGTACATCGGAAAATTTAATTTTGGGATCTCTAACCACGCTCAATCTCAAAACTGTCATAATAGAAGATGATACGATTAACATGAAAGGAGATAGATTGAGTAGGTCTTTCTTGAATTCGAGTTTACGTGACTGTTCTTTTTCAAGTATCTCTGTTTTAGGTAAAATTATTTATTAAGACGGTATCCTATAGGCTTTTGCAAAAATAGGACATTATCTTTGAGGACATGCAATTTTAGGACACTATCTTTACAAACTTGCAAAATTAGGACAATATATTTTAAGTTTAGTAAATTTATGCCAAATTTTATATAATGAGGGATTAAAAACCACCTGTTGACAAGAAGGTGGTCCAACAACTGAAAAATTATTACAAAGGTAAGCATCAAGAGGCGGGTGGGAGAAATGGCGTGGAGCTTTGTTATAAATACAACCCCAGTATGACCAAAAGCTATGCTACTATATATGACCTTTCATTTTAAAGGTGCTGATTATGTAACAAGTAATGTGCATGTAGATTTTATTGATTCTGGGATTACTTGCATTGGAGTTGTACCTGGAGATCTGGCAATACTGGTGCATTGCAGCAGTTCAATACTAGGTTTATTTTTAACTTAAAAACCAATGAATTGACGTTTTCCTCAAAAGAAAGAAATTAATTAATCATTTTATATGAAAAATGAAAATAGCTCCGCTGAATCGGATTCACATGAACTTTTTGGGCTGTGTCTCCGGTATATCGGATTCACATGAACTTTTTTTTAAGTAATACTTTTTAGCAAATGATGTATCGCCATTTATAAAATGTCTAATTTTATGTTGGTATTTTAGAAATTACTAAACAGTGACACTTCGTATGCTGAACAATACTTCCGAAAAGAGATTACACGTGAACATGTGTTCATATAGTTTTTTTTGATGAGTTTTAGTGCATGATACAATTTTTTTTTTTTTTTTTTCAATTGAGGGGGCGCTTGGCTAACTCTTCAATGGTAATGAGAATGTGATTGAAAATTAGTGTAATTAGCATGGTTCATGAGAACAAAATCACTACCTCTCCTCCTAAATAAGGTAATCACTACTCCATTTTAATTACCATATTCTCTTCCTACAATCATCCTCCTCAACCCCTTCCCTATTTCTCCATCAACAACCATTTGTTGTCCACTTCTATTCCAAAATTAGGGCATGATACTAGCAATGGAGTCACCATTGGAACACTTCTTCACCTAACATATCATTTTTATAATGAGGACATAGATGGAAATATATTTTCATTCTCATTGTCATTGAAGAATTGCTAACCAAACGCCCCCTGATTTGATGTTTGTGACCCCCTAACAGATTTGTTAATTTATGCTTAAACCGAGAGGAATGAAAATTAAATTCCAGTCAAATCTGTATGAGTAAGTGTTTTGTAAACCAATTGCATTGTGTAACTGGTGCACAAATAATATTATTATATGAAAATGATCAAAATACTATTCAGCGAAAATAACTAATGCCGATCAACTAATAACGTTCAGTGCAATTAATTAACTTACACCTTAGCACTTTTTGGTTTTGATTCATGTGACTTGCCTTACGAAAGCCAGAATTCCGAAGTAAATGAGACAAAAAAAATTGAAAAGCGTGTGTGTAAAATACAGGAAGAAAATCAAAAGGATCAAAAACCAAAAATGAGATAAGGTTATAGAATGAAAATCAAAATTGTAAAGTCCGGTGACTAAAACCATAGTGGTAAAATTTAAGGGAAAAAAACTTTTTTTCCTTTTATTTATTTCCTAGATTAGATTATAGGCTCAACAGTTGAGGTAAAGTGCAGGCTAATTATAAAAAATAAAATTAGATTACACTAAAAAAATTTAAATTGAAACTGACTTTTGGTGTGAATTTTTTCATGTAATTTAATGATACTTTTTGCTGTAATTAAATTATATTTTTGATATTAACGGTTTCAAACAAAGAAACTGAACGAGGGGCATAAAATCCGCAGGCAATTTAACTTTCTCCGCCTTGAATATATTGGACTGCATTTGGCATTTTTTCCCCCAAAGGAATTCAGTAAATTCCCAATCGCAATTCCAAATATAAGATACACAAAGATGATCGTGAATTTGTTATTATGGCGTCGGAGGTGGAAGATGAGGACGATGTGTTCATGGCGGCTGCCTGTGGAGAGTGAGTTTCGGAGCCTGAGTCCCGTGGCTATTTTGCGGCGCTTAATAATCGTGTCGTCGCTGCTCAATATATTATTGAGGTATGTCGGATTTTTGTTTTCAATGTTTACCCACGGTGTTGAAACTTGGATTAGGGCACGTGCACCTAGTGTTATTGAATTCTGGTTGTTTAGATTGTGTAGGAGGAGATTGATTGTTGATTTCATTTACGGTGAGGATATGATAAAAGACATAGGTGATTAGATTGTAAAGGAAAGGGGATTTTGTCAGCAAAATGTCCACTCCCAGTCCCGGATGACTTTCCCTACAATCCATAGAGTATTTATCGTTGTAGAGAAAATGGAGCCATTCCATAAGGTGATTATTTTGTATTCTTAGGGACCGTTTGGTTTATGGGATAGGATTGGATTAGAACGACTATCGGAAAACGGATAGACTCGAACCACAAAATTTGGACTAGAACCAAATTTTCTGGATCGAATTGTACACGAGATAGCCGTTCTGATCTATCCAGGGTCATGGTCCTGTGCAATCCCCCAAACCAAGTACGAGATTACCTGGGATTATAAAGACAATCTCAGGCAATCCCTCGAACCAAACGGCCCCTTAGAGTGTACATTGCATTACGTGCTGGCAATTTTAAAAGGAAAAACTAGCTGGAAATTTTTCAAGAGAACAAAAAATCACGGCATATTTCATGTTTGAGAGGTATAGGCATAAAACTGGATCTTGAAATATGGAGGTGAGGTAGGGGATTATCCGATTATGGACCTATGGTTAATCATTTATGAATGACATATAAATCAGAAGCTTTCCCTTGTACCTATTGTTGCATTATAACATATATGCTTGAATCTGTATGTAGTTTTAATATGTGAGTTATATAGACACATCAGATGCTATTTTTAGTTTTTATTTAAAATTTAAAATGAGTTCTGCTTGCTTGGTTATTGTATTGTTCTTTGATGTAACTTTTCAGGGATCTCCGATCTCTCATCCCTTTTTTCTTTTCTAAGCAATAAAATCTGATTTCTTATCAAAATAAATAAATAAATAAAAGGTTCTGCTCGGGAGGGAGAGGAATAGTAGGGTTGTCATGATAGTGGTTCTTTATGAAGACATGGTCGGGGATGGTGTTGTAAACTGATGAAAATGGCATGAATTTAATTAAGTTTACTGGTTACTTGTGTATGTTTGCTTTGGAACTATTAAGAAGGATATGTTTAACTTGAATAAAAATGAGAACATGTGCACTGACCGAACACGTGGACGAGTTATGATCCAATATCCATACAGTGGGATAAAAGCTTAGTTTGTTTGTTGGCTTTATTCTGTTGATTGCTGTGATATTCTGACTCTGTTGTGGTGCATTTTTGACAGCATGGATGTGATATTAATGCTCACAATTTTTATTGGGAAACAGCTCTGCATTGGAGTGCAGTGAGTGGTGCAATCCAAGTTGCTGATCTTCTGTTGCAGGAGGGTGCTCGGATCAGTGCAGCTGATGATAAAGGCTATCAGGTTAATTTTATGCCTTCACTGCAAAATAATGGAGTTAATATCCAGAATTGGCCTGTAACTTAGGCCTTATCCAATTTTAATCCTCATGTTTTCACTTTTTTCAATTCGGTATGATTTTGACACGAATTTCCTAAATTGTCTTGAAATGTAGTTATCTATGTCTCACATATGCTTGTTACCTGGGTGCCTTTTATTTCTCAAAGTTAATGCTGCATATTTCAATCATTCTCTGTTGCTGCCACAAATATATGGCTTCCCATGTTATGAAGCTCTCCTATGTATTTATTCTCGCACTTTCTCTGATTGCAGGCAACACATGTTGCAACACAGAAGGGACAGATGGCTTTCCTTCGTCATATTGTCACAAAGTGGAATGCTGATCCTGATGTTCTTGATAATGACGGAAGGAGCCCATTACATTGGTACTTGACAAATGTAATTTTAATTTTCTATTATTAATGTTTTTCTTTTTGAATTTGTCCCTACACAGACATACTTTAGCTGAAATGAGATTTTTTGGGACAAATGATTTAGTTTTACTGGGTTTGAAGATTACAAATTTGTGAATGTAATGGTCCATGTTTATCTCGGTTCATTGGATCTTCTTGGCAGGATCCTACTCAACTCACAGTTATAAATATAGGTTCCCTATTATGTTGTGCTGATATTCTCAAGATTTTACAATACATGGTTGCTGCAATTTTATTCATCTTCTTTTGCTTATTCTTTTGGAGCTCCACTACTGTTCGGTATATAATGTAAACAATCAGAAGCTAGACATTGGACCATATTGTTCACTGAAATTTGATGGATAACTTGCATTGACTTCTTTAAGTGTAATTTTTTTAATCCTTATCTAATGATTGAAAGCATCTCGGTGGTTCCCATTTGTTACCTTGACTTAAATGTTGAACTTGCAACTAGAACTTTTTAGGCAGTTCCAAGCTATGCCATGTGGAAAAGTTAAGTGGTTGAAGGATTGTCTAAAGGCAATTTTACCATCCAGCATACTGTCTTTCAGCGTTGAAGCTTTGCCAGCTATTCCCCCCTCTTCGTTTCTTGCTTTTTGTTCTTGTTTAACAGTTACTTTTATTTTCCTTGTCTGGTTATTCAAACACCTGATCCAATAACTCTGTAGATTGTAAATCTATTGGTGATGGTTATAGGGCTGCGTACAAGGGATTTTCTGACTGCATAGTGCATACGCCTTTTGCTATATCTAAATGCATACAGGGTGCGGCAGGACAAAGAAGGTTAGCTGAAATGCTCTTTGTGAGGTGTCATTTAATTTTTTCTTTTTATGATAAAAGTACTTCTTTTTGGTGTATTTATAATCATAGTAGTTTAATTCTGGGCAAAATAGCTTTTTTTTTTCCCCAGTAAGTTACCTTGTTTTGATTTTAATCCTGTCTACTTTCTTGAATTGAAAATTGTTCTATAACTTTTAAGTTTTGACATTTTTGTCGAGTGACTGCTGTAAGAGGTGAAACACCCGGTTGACTAATCCTTATTTTCCACATGCACAAATAAGACTTTGCCACACCAGCATCAACCGTATGTCTCACCTCCTACAGCCGGATGCCGGACCAAAATGTGAAAAATTGGAAATTACAGGATTATTTTCGATATGATGGGGACGTAAAAGCACAATATACAGAATAAACTTTAACGAAGAAAAACACACAGAATGCTGCACTCTTGCCACAATCAAAGATCCACATAAATATTAATGATCGCAAGATAATTCTGTAACCTAGAAATTTAGAATAAATAGTCTCACTAGTCACTAAACAAAGGCCTCTTAAAAGTTAAAACAATTATATAGGAAATAAGAATGCTAATTAATTACTCTACCAGCAGCGTCCTACTTCTTGCTACGCGTGAAAAACCTGCAATGGTTTCTCCGGATCTCTAGCAATGCAAGTCGACAGGACTAGAATAGAAATAGTGATAACTTACAGGACTAAATTTTCCCTTAATTCTAATGTCAAAAGTGTGTCACAATGCTACAGAGTTGTTAATGTATATATTCGCCATGTAGGTTGCACCCCTCTGCACTGGGCAGCCATAAGGGGTAATCTAGATGCATGCCATGCCTTGGTGGCGGCAGGGAAAAAGGAAGATTTGATGATCGAAGATATTTATGGCCATACACCGACACAGAATGCTGCTATACAGATACATAGACAAGTTGCATTTTACCTTGTAGGTATCCCACAACTGCTTATTTAGAAATGACATTAACCATGCAATAATGCCAACTAAATGAAGAAAGGCTTCACAATTATCACAAACGAAAGTATAAGGCATCGATTACAATGAAGTGGGTATCAATAAACTTGTATACAAGTAGAATTGGTAACCAATTAAAATGAACCAGTCTAAATAGAATAAATTGCAGTTAACAAATGTTTCATGAAACCATTGTACTTCACTTTAATCAATAGTTTTTCCCTTTGCTTAAAAATTGGAGTGCGCATAGTTAGGATTTTGGCCATTTTCTTCCAGTTTCAATCTGTCAATGTATAATGTTGTTTGGATGTGGTTTGCTGCATTTGCAGGATAATGCTAGAAGTTTGCTCGACAAAAGGTGGGATACCAGCACCTATCTTGGCAAGCATTCAAAATTGTTGATGTCTTGGGAGGATCTAAAGACAGGTACAAACCATTCAATTTACCAATAAAATTAAATACTCTCTCTATTACAATTTAGATTATTTCAAACTACAAAAAAATAGTTTTACTCTCTAAAACTAATCACTTCCAAACATCACTTATTTATATCTCATTGCACTACATTTTTTAACATACCATTAATCAATGAATTAAACCCCCTTCAATAAAATAAACCGGACTAATAAACTCTTAACTCTACACCTTTTAACACTAATGAACCACTTTTTCATTAAATCCTGCACTATTTGGCAAGAATAATCTAAATCGTAATGGAGGGAGTATCATTTAATGTCATTATGTTATTATTTTTAGGGAAAATAGTTATTTTAGTCTTGTTTGCAAGTTACCCATATCTCGATTTCAACTTTGTTGACTTTCACGTATTGAAAATAGTCTTGTAACTTTCAAGTTTAGACATTTTGGTCCTGTAATCAGTTGTACCATGTGAAATAATAATTGCTAGTCCACTTGTCATGGTTTGATTGGTCAATCTGATATTTCATCTTTTACAAAAGGTCACTTGACCAAAAAGTCGAATATTGAAAGTTATTGGACTAAAAAACTATTCTCCCTTAGTTTTTGTAACACCCGTTTCAAATAGGAATATAGGAATTGAATATTTAAAAAAAAAACTGCTGCAGTGACTTTTCAAAATTTAAAAGAAATTGTAACAGCTCCCTTATTAATTGGGTAACATTTTTTTTTTTTGGGCATAAATGCCCACTACCTGGGGATTACATACACGTTCTAAACCTTAGGTATTTTCACAATCACCTATACGCAAAACCTAATTTCAGTTTATCTCCCCGCAAAGAAACTCACGGTACTTTCTTCTTTTTCTCCTCTTTTATGCTATTTTATATCTTAATTTTTCAATTTACAAGCATTATTTCAATGATACTAAAACTCTCCCTCAAATTTCTCACGGTTAACTACTCTTTGATCTCTGACTTTATAAATTTTCATGCATATGTATAATTTGTGTGTATATTAGCCTAGTTAGATTATTAATTAATTTTGATAGTTAGTTATATAAGGTCACTGTGTGATTGAAAATATAGGGTATGGTGGATTATAGGTCTGTTGGAATGTTAATTAGATTTTATAAGTTACAATTTTGAGGATTCTTCGGCAAGAGACGTACGAGATTTCGATTGGTTATGTGTTGAAGACAATTTCATGTTTATATCATATAAATTATGCATAGTTTATGTTTTATTTTATTAATTAGGTTGCTTTCTTAGATTATATCTTTTTATACTATTCGTAAGTTGGCATTAGGCAACAAATTTTGGGTTTTATGCCACTAACTAAATTGAGGTCTTTAGATGCTTGGGTTATGTGAACAGTAATAAGCCATACATATAATTAGGACTTGGTTAATTATCTTAAGGTTTAAGTAGGAATCATGCAGGAACTTGTTTAAGGATTAATTTAATTTATTCTTGAGAGATGAAATGTGTTACTAATATATTATGGAAATAATTTCAGTACGTGGGTTAAAGAGTTAGCAGATTAGGAATTTTAGTTATTTAAATTTTAAATTTTGATGAGTGGAAAACCAAGTATATGGGTTTTCAGTTCTAATTGAGTTGTTTATAGACTTTTAATTTGAGGATATATATATATATATATATTTTTTATCGGTAAATGTTAGTTGTTAGTAGTTAGATTAGTTCACCAAGTCTCCAAACACTCCAAGAAATCTCCAAGCCCACCTTATAACTCTCATAATTCGTTCCCAAAGGGTATCGAACCCGGGTCGCTCACTAGAGTGAGGATATATTTATATTATCATTTAAATAGATTTAATTATTTATTTTAGGCGACAATAATTATGAGGACTAGTTCGTATGAGGGTTCTACTTATCACATCTCGCGTTTATACTTGAGTTGAGGTTTTATTGTTTTATTCTCTACAGTGGTTAGTAGAGCTCTTTTGCATGTGTTATTCGGTGTTATATGTTTTAAAAAAATTGTCAAGTTATCTATTATGTGAATTATTTTCCCAAATATTATGCAAGTATTTATGATGGCAAAGTTACTAATAGCCAGAGGCCCTATTTGTGGTATGGGACTGACGAGTCTTCGGGTGAATCCCGCCGTGCTCGGCAAAGTCTAATAGCCAGGGGCCTATTTGTGGTCCGGGATCAGAACGGGTCCTCGGGTTTAACTCGCCGTGCTCCCAAGTTCTATGGCAAAGTTCTATGACAATGTTCTATGACAAAGTTGGCAAAGTATATATGTAAATGTGAAAGTGGTTTACAAGTGATTACTTAATTATTTATTTCTAACGTTAACTCTAAACAACATGACTCCACTGAGTATGCTTGCATGCGTACCTCCAATATTTTCCCCCCTTTCAGGTTGAGGAGTCGGAGGGCGAGGATTGGTGATGGGAGACGAATTCTAGATATTATCTAGGATTAAGTGCAGGATAATACAATTCCAAACCACTTTTTACAAATTGATACATCATAATTGAACAGACGCACAAAAAAAAGTTGAACATAACTATATATTTTTTGAACACTGTACTATCTTGTAAATAGTGGTGTTCAATTGTATTATTTTATGAATGCCCCTATTATCTAAACCTGAAATAAAATACTCAAGTATATATCTGACTGAGTTTCTAGTATTTCTACGTACTTAGACTTACTTGTGATTTCCTTCAGTTTTCCAAAATTACGGGTGTTATCAGCTTTTAGTTAAATTATTTTTATCAAATTTGATATCCGTTGCTAGTTACCATTATAATATTTTTAAATTATAGCCGTTCTTTACCGTTATACATTTAAATTTTAAATTTAGTCGCGCGCAAGTTAGTTATTATAACTATTTTTTTAGGATGTCCATTTATGAAAATTGGTGCGCGACAGTGTAGTATCAGAGCGGGTTTACGTTCTTGTAGACTTGCTAAAATCTAACTTTTTGAAATGAGTTATTTAAAGTGTATCGATTGATGAGTAAATTATAGGAATAAGTTTAATGTCGTCCACCATCGCCTTACCTCTCCAACTCCGAAAGGTACATGCTTTTATTTTGTTTAAATTATCATGATGTTGCTTTACATATTACATTTCAAAGGTTTCAACCAAGTTATGTGGTCATGTTGTAATGTGAATGTTTCAAGCAAGCTAAGTATGCTATGACCACGATTGTCTAATTGCTTGTGAATAACTAGAATAGATTATGTTCCATATGGAAGAATTATATATTGTTTGTTGAAGATACTCAATATGATATGTGGACTACGTTGATAGATGGTATATAGTTCCTTTTAGGGACCTAGGAAGAGGGTTACTTCCCCTTATGATGAACAAACTAAGAAATTCGTCCATTATAAGTATAATGGACGAGAAGACTTGGAGACTCACTTAGCACGTATGCGATGCATGTGGATGAAAGTAAAGGACCGAAAGCGCGGACCCTCCGTATCATATGCCATTTACTCTTTAACTCGTTCACTTCCAAACGAGTGGAGGGAACCAGCTGAACAATTATACAAGGAAATGGAAGACGAACAAACATTATTCGGATGGAGTTATGTCCATTTTGAATGTAATTTACTAACGATGTGGCTGACAAACGATATGCGGACACCAAGTGAAAAGAGAGCAAAAGCCCACGAAGATAAACTCCAAATGGAATATGAAGAGGAAATTAGGCAGAAAGAGGAACCGATGGAGGAGGAGCACGAAGAGAACCCAGAAGTTGACCGTATTGAATAGTTCAAAATAATAAATTTTGTTTATTTGATTTTTTTTATACCACCTGAGTTAATGGTTTCACTTTATAGTCAAGGATAAGTATTTTCTATTGTGCGAATTTTCGTAGACTATGGACAACCAAGGAGATAATTTGAACCAGTTCAACAACGGGGATCAAGGGAACAATCAAGCTGACATTGAGGAGCTAAACTTCCAAAACAATGCTAAGATTATGGAGAAATTTCGTCGATATAAGCTACCAATTTTCAATGGACGGGCTGGGCCTTCTGTGGTCAAAGAATGGATTCGAGCACTTGAACGTGTCTTCCGACTAATCAGGTGCACAGACCAGCAACGAGTGTCATGTGTGGAGTTTCAGTTTGTAGAGGATACCGACCACTGGTGGGAAGACTACTGGAGATCAAGGACGGAAGCGGAACGTGAAGCACTTACGTGGGACGGGTTCAAGGAAATAGTCATGGAGAGGTATTTTCCCGATTCCTACCGTGACCAGATGGAGTCCAAATTCTTCGAATTCCAGCAGCGAAATTTGACTATTGAGGAGTACGAACGACAATTTAGCAAGTTGTCCCATTTTACTCCACACATGGTGGATACGAAACGTAAGAAGACTCAGAAGTTCAAGAAGGGGTTGCATCCGAAGATACGAAGTATACTTGCAAGTTATGGAGACATGTCCTTTAGTGACTTGGTCAAGAGAGCGGGAGAGATTACTATGAGTCAACTGACTGAAATTATCAAACAAAGCTACAACTAGAACCTTATTTAACGTTAACATACTTGTTAGGGTGTTAGAATTTTGATGCTCTTCATCCTCTTGTCCGGTCATGGAGAACACTCTAGCATTTCTCTTAGGTGCTAAATTTTGATTCCCGAAGTTGGTACAGTACAGAGCTGTGTGACCTGGCTGTCGGCATCTGAAACATACTCATTTTCCTGCAAGTCACTCTCCCAAATGATTCTTTCCACAATTAGCGCATGTTGGCTTGACAGGTTGAGCATTAACACCCGTGGCGCCTTAAAATCTGCACGGTGCAAAGTTGTTCTGGGGACGTGTGAAGGATGAATTGCCCTGGAGTCTTGCTTGCTTGCCCTGATTGTTGTTGTTCCGAAGTTGCTCATCCCACTTCATCTTTCCTGGATTTTCAGATGACCTTCGAGTGATAATTTCAGTCTGTTGACTCATAGCAATCTCTCCCGCCCTCTTGACTAAGTCATTGAAGGGCTTGTCTCCGTGACTTTCAAGTATGCTTCGTATCTCCGGATGCAACCCCTTCTTGAACTTTTGAGTCTTCTTACGTTCCGTGTCCGCCATGTGTGGGGCAAAACGAGACAACTTGCTAAATTGTCGTTAGTACTCCTCAATAATCAGATTTCGCTGCTGGAGTTAGAAGAATTTGGACTCCATCTGGTCACGGTAGGAATCGGGGAAATACCTCTCTATGACTATAAAGTGAAACCATTAACTCAGGTGGTACCACAAAGAAAATTTCAAATAAATAAAATTTATTATGCTGAACTATTCAATACGATCAACTTCTGGGTTCTCTTCGGGCTCCTCCTCCACCGGTTCTTCTTCCTGCCTAATTTCCTCTTCATATTCCATTTGGAGTTTATCTTCGTGGGCTTTTGCTCTCTTTTCACTTGGTGTCCGCGTATCATTTGTCTGTCACATCGTTAGTAAATTATATTCAAAATGGACATAACTTCATCCGAATTATACTTGTTCGTCTTCCATTTTCTTGTAAAACCGTTCAGCTGGTTCCCTCCACTCACTTGGAAGCGAACGAGATAAAGAGTAAATGACATATGATACGGAGGGTCCGCGCTTTCGGTCCTTTACTTTCATCCACATACATTGCATACGTGCTAAGTGAGTCTCCAAGCGTCTCGTCCATTATATAATGGACGAATTTCTTAGTTTGCTCATCATAAGGGGAAGTAACTCTCTTCCTAGGTCCCTTAAAGGAACTATATACCATCTATCAACGTAGTCCACATATTAGATTGAGTATCTTCAACAATATATAGTTCTTCCATATGGAACATAATTATAGTTATTCACAGACAATTACACAATTATGGTCATATCATACTTAACTTGCTTGAAACATTCACATTACAACATGGTCACATAACTTGGTTGAAACCTTTGAAATGTAATATGCAAGGCAACATCATGACAATTTAAACAAAATAAGAGCATGTACCTTTCGGGGTTGGAGAGGTAAGGCGATGATGGACGCCATTAAACATATTTCTATAATTTACTCATCAATCGATGCACTTTAAACAACTCATTTAAAAAAGTTAGATTTTAGCAAGTCTACAAGAACGTAAATCCGCTCTGATACCACACTCATTATCTTTGTTTGTAGCTGTGTTTGATATGGGTGCAACACATTCTTTTGTGTCCACAAAGTCTTGTGCTAAAGTTGATTGCAAAGAAACCAGTATGGTAAAAGCGCTTGATGTTAGTATTCCCCCGGGTGAAACAATAGTTGCAGATAAGGTAGCTAAGGATGTGAACTTAGACATATGTGGTAGAAGTTTAGAGGCTAACTTATATGTTATAGAGATGAATCACTTTGACGTGATCTTTGGGATGGATTGGTTGTCTAGATACCAAGCTAGTATTGACTGTTGTAAGAGGGAAGTGGTGCTGAAACGAGTGGAGAGGAATTAGTATACTTCGGGTCTCGACCGGGAACTCAAAACCTCATTGTAACCGCTATGAAAGCCATGAAGATGCTTCAGAGGGGCGATTGTCAAGGGTATTTGGTCAACATAATTGGTATCGAAGCTCATGAACCGAATATTGAGGACGTACCTGTAGTTCGTGAATATCAAGATGTTTTTTCCTGAAGATTTGCCAGGTACTCCACCAGATAGGCAAGTGGAGTTTATCTTAGATTTGGTACCCGGATCCGCACCTGTGTCCAAGGCACCATATCGGATGACACTGAAGGAATTGGAAGAACTTAAGGTGCAACTACAAGAACTATTGGACAAGAAGTTTATCTGGCCAAGTGTTTCACCATGGGGTGCTCTCGTTTTGTTTGTGAAGAAGAAGGACGGAACTATGAGGATGTGCATCGATTATAGGGAGTTGAACCAACTCACTATCAAGAATAAATACCCATTACCAAGGATAGAGGATTTGTTCGACCAGTTGAAAGGGGCCAGTGTCTTCTCCAAGATTGATTTGAGGTCCAGATATCTCCAGCTAAAGATCAAGGAGAGCGACATTCCAAAGACGACATTTAGAACTCGATATGAACATTACGAGTTTGTAGTTATGCCATTTGGACTAAGCAATGCTACTGCCGTATTCATAGACTTGATGAATCGGGTGTTCCATCCGTACTTGGATCAGTTCATCATCGTCTTCATCGATGATATATTGATCTACTCGAAGAATCATGAATAATATAAGGAACACCTAAGTATGGCATTGAAGGTACTTTGCAAGGATAAATTATACGCGAAGTTCAAGAAATGCGAATTTTGGTTGGACCAAGTTTTGTTTCTTGGGCATGTAATCACCGCCCACGGGATAGAAGTCGATCCGACAAAGGTGGAAGCAGTTAGCGAGTGGAAGGCACCTACGAATGTGAATGAGGTTCATAGTTTTTTGGGCTTGGCAGGGTATTGCCGGAGATTCATCGAAGGGTTCTAAAAAATTTCATCACCTATGACTCGATTAACGAGAAAGGGAGAAAAGTTTGAGTGGACCAAGGACTGTGAGGAGTGCTTTTGGGAGTTGAAGAGAAGATTAGTCACTGCACCAGTAGTAACGATTCCGGATGTTTCTAATGAATTCGTTATCTACAGTGATGCATCGAAACAAGGTTTGAGTTGTGTTTTGATGCAACATGGTAAAGTAGTTGTCTATGCATCGAGACAATTAAAGGTTTATGAGTTGAACTACCCCACTCATGACTTAGAACTTGCTGATGTGGTTCATGCTTTGAAGATTTGGAGGCATTATCTATATGGTGCAAGGTGTGAGATTTACACTAATCATAAGAGTTTGAAGTATTTCTTCACACAAAATGAGCTGAATATGAGGCAACGAAGGTGGCTTTAACTGGTAAAAGACTACGATTGCACGATTCAATATCATCCAGGGAAGGCAAACATAGTGGCGGACGCACTAAGCCGCAAAGTCCCGAGGGGGGCTATCGTATCTTTTGACGCAACAAGAAGAGTTAGTGAAGGACTTCGTCAAGCTGAATATAGAAATTGTAAAGTCGCCAAAGAGTGTTGAGGCACTTGTAGCGACGATGATAATTCGACCCTTGTTACGAGACTGAATTAAAGAAGCACAAGACAAAGATGGATTCTTGAACAAGATAAGAAAGCGTGTACAAGATGACAGTGCGAAAGAATTCATGTTGATGCCTGATGGTACACTTGTTTTCGAAGGTCGACTATGCGTACTAAAAGACGAGGAGTTGAGAAGAAAGATTTTGGAAGAAGCTCATTGTACGCCATATACAGCCCATCCAGGAGGAATGAAGATGTATCGGGATTTGAAAATGCTATTTTGGTGGAGGAATATGAAGGGAAGCATCAGAGCATTTGTGGAACGATGTTTAACGTGCCAACAAATGAAAGCCGAGCATCAACGACCTTCGGGACTACTAAAGCCACTTGACATTCCGGAGTGGAAGTGGGAACACATCACGATGGACTTTGTAGTGGGTCTACCACCATCGGTTAAGGGAAATAGTGCAGTTTGGGTCATCGTTGATAGATTGACAAAATCGGCACACTTCCTACCCATCAAGATGACGTTTGGTATGGATAAATTCGCACAGTTGTATGTTTGAGAGATTGTAAGACTACATGGGGTTCCTTTCTCGATTGTATCTGACCGAGACTCTAGATTCACTTCCAAATTCTGGAGGAGTTTACAAGAAGCTATGGGAACCAAGTTGAAATTCAGTACAACCTTTCATCCGCAAATCGATGGATAGTCCGAAAGAACTATTCAAATTTTGGAGGATATGTTAAGAGCGTGCGTGTTGGATCTTGGGGGCAATTGAGAGTCCTACTTACCGCTGGTGGAGTTCGTATATAACAACATTTATCAAGCAACGATTGGAATGATTTCTTACGAAGCGCTGTACGGAAGGAAATGTAGATCTCCAACATATTGGAATGAAGTCGGATAGAAGAAAATTTGGGACCATAAATTGTTGAGCAAACGGTTGGGGTGGTACAAAAGATCCGAGAAAGAATTAAGATGACCCAAGATAGATAAAAGTCGTATGCCGACAAACGAATGAAAGACTTGTAGTTCACTCAAGGCGAGAAGGTGTTCTTGAAGATCTCTCCTATGAGGGGAGTTACCAGATTTGGTGTCACGGGAAAGCTTAGGCCAAGATATATTGACCCTTTCGAGATTTTAGAACGAGTTGGTGATATAGCTTACTGACTTGCTTTACCGCCAACACTTGCGTTGACACACAACGTCTTCCACGTGTCAATGTTGAGGAAGTATGTACATGATCCGAGTCACGTTGTCAACCATGCAACTTTGGAAATCAACAAAGATATGACGTATGAGGAGTTCCTGAACTCATTCTAGAAAGGAAGATTCACAAGTTTCGTAACAAAGACATGGTGCTAGTCAAAGTAAAGTGGAGTCGCCATGGGGTAGACTAAGCCACGTGGGAACGAGAAGAAGAGTTGCAAGCAAAATACCCCGAATTTTTCTCACGTGGTAAGTTTCTTAAGCTCGAGACTGAATTCATTTTTTTAGTAGTCGAGTTACCTTCTAAATTCCGAGGACGAAAGTATTTTTTAGTGTGGTAGATTGTAACACCCGTTTCAAATAGGAATATATGAATTGGATATTAAAAAAAAAAAAACTGTTGCAATGACTTTTCAAAATTTAAAAGAAATTGTAACAGCTCCCTAATTAATTGGGTAGCAGTTTTTTTTTTTTTTGGGCATAAATGCCCACTACCTGGGGATTACATACACGTTCTAAACCTTAAGTATTTTCACAATAACTTATACGCAAAACCTAATTTCAGTTTATCTCCCCGCAAAGAAACTCATGGTACATTCTTCTTCTTTTCCTCTTTTATGTTATTTTATATCTAAATTTTTCAATTTACAAGCATTATTTCAATGACTAAATCTCTCCCGCAAATTTCTCACGGTTAACTACTCTTTGATCTCTGACTTTTTAAATTTTCATGCATATGTATAATTTGTGTGTGTATATTGGCCTAGTTAGATTAATAATTAATTTTGATATCTAGTTATATAAGGTCACTGTGTGATTGAAAATATAGGGTATGGTGGATTATAAGTCTGTTGGGATGTTAATTAGATTTTATAAGTTACAATTTTGAGGATTCTTATCGGCAAGAGACGTACGAGATTTCGATTGGTTACGTGTTGAAGACAATTTCATGTTTATATCATATAAATTATGCGTAGTTTATGTTTTATTTTATTAAATAGGTTGCTTTCTTAGATTATATATTTTTATACTATTCGTAAGTTGGCATTAGGCAACAGATTTTGAGTTTTATGCCACTAACTAAATTGAGGTCTTTAGATGCTTGGGTTATGTGAATGGTAATAAGCCAAACATAAATAGGACTTGGTTAATTATCTTAAGGTTTTAAATAGAAATTATGTAGGAACCTGTTTAAGGATTAATTTAATTTATTCTTGAGAGATGAAATGTGTTACTAATATATTTAGGAAATAATATCAGTACGTGGGTTAAAGAGTTAGCAGATTAGAAATTTTAGTTATTTAAGTTTTAAATTTTGATTATTGGAAAACCAAGTATATGGGTTTTCAGTTCTAAGTGAGTTGTTTATAGACTTTTAATTTGAGGATATATTTATATTATCATTTAAATAGATTTAATTATCTATTTTAGGCGACGGTAATTACGAGACTAGTTCGTACGAGACTTCTACTTATCACATCTCGTGTTCATATTTGAGTTGAAGTTTTATTACTTTATTCTCTACAGTGGTTAGTAGAGCTCTTTTGCATGTGTTATTCGGTGTTATATGTTTTAAATAAATTATCAAGTTATCTACTATGTGAATTATTTTCCCAATATTATGCAAGTGTTTATGATGGCAAAGTTACTAATAGCCAGGGGCCCTATTTGTGGTCCGGGACTGACGAGTCTTCGGGTGAATCCCACCATGCTCGGCAAAGTCTAAAAGCCAGGGACCCTATTTGTGGTCCGAATCGACGGGTCCTCGGGTTTAACCCGCCATGCTCCCAAGTTTTATGGCAAAATTTCTATGACAATGTTCTATTGCAAAGTTGGCAAAGTATATGTGTAAATATGAAAGTGGTTTACAAGTGATTACTTAACTATTTATTTCTAACGTTAACTCTGAATAACGTGATTCCACTGAGTATGCTTGCTTGTGCACCCCCAATATTTTTCCCCCTTTCAGGTTGAGGAGTCGGAGGGCGAGGAGTGGTGATGGGAGACGAATTTTATATATTATCTAAACTTGAAATAAAATACTGAAGTTTATGACTGAATGAGTTTCTAGTATTTCTACGTACTTAGACTTACTCGTGATTTACTTCAGTTTTCCAAAACTACGGGTGTTATCAGTTTTCTGTTTTTAGTTAAAAGTATTTTTATCAAATTTGATAGTTGTTGCTAGTTACCGTTATAATATTTTTAAATTATAGTTGTTGTTCTTTACTGTTATACATTTAAATTTTAAATTTAGTCGTGCCCAAATTAGTTATTATAACTATTTTTTTAGGATGTCCGTTTTATGAAAACTGGGGTGTGATAGTTTTATTTAAAAAAAAAATGAACCTCTAGTAAAATAGATGCAAAAGAGAAAACCAAAAATTAAATAAAATTAATTTTTAAATTACTCTCTATGTCCAATTTTTTGTTTTTCTTTTATCCAATTTGAGACTCATGTTTCTCTTTTTGGAAACATACTCCACACTACTTTATACTACCCCTCACAATATCTTTTTTTCTCTACTTTTATGTCTACTTTATACATAAGACAAACTCTCATATGCAACAAGTGCACGATACACTCACTCAATATTTGATATTATTTACTCTTAAAAGTTTGTCTCAATTACACTGAAAAGTGTGGTTGGTTTATACTGAAAAATTTACACTAAAAACTGATTTTCAATATAAACTTTTCAGTGTAAACCAACCACACTTTTCAGTATAAACAATGTCAATTGTTAGGGGTGTGTAGCAGTCTGTTAGGTTGCCGAACTGAACCATATTAGCCAAACCGAACACCAAATCGAAATTTTTTTACAAACCAAAAAACAAACCACATTTTGAAAAATCGTTCGGTCCCAAACCGAAATATTTCGGTTCGATTCGGGCCCAAACCGTACAAACTGAAATTTTTTACACTTTTCTTTTTTAAATCCAACTTAACTTTTTTTTGTATCAACACACATGTTTCATTTAATTATTTGCAACATGTCAACATCTAAATATTAATTTAAGCAAAAATGCATCACTAACCTTACTACATATATAATCCAATAAAAACATCAACATAATAGTTTTCAAAAGCTAAGCAACATTTTGAAAAATATAATCAACAGAAAACGCCACTCCTCAAGTATTTTATGCAAAACACAAATCAACTCAAGTGTTTTATGCATGAATCTAAATTATATAATATTTATATTATTATATTATATTAGAATATAAACTATTAAATATTAATTTAGTGAATATTAGTATAAATATAATATATTATTATAAAAAATATTTCGGTTCGGTTCGGTCTATATGAGTTTTAATTCGTAAAAACCATAACCGAACCAAAATAAAAATAATTCAAATTTCAAAATCGTAAACTGAACCATAAACCGAAAATCGAACCAAAATTTATATTTTGACTTGGTTTGGTCGGTTTTTTCGATTCAGACCATATTTTGCACACCCCTATCAATTGTTGAATAAATGCACCATACACCAAGTGCATAAGAGAGTTACTCTATACATAAACTATCTATATTATTTAAAGCTCATTCCCGAACAAAGGAGAATACTCAAATTGAAGTGAGGGAGTATTAGACATTATAACATTTTACATAAAAATATATAGCACAGTGGGTATTTAAAATAAAATTTAGGAATTAATGAAACTGAGATAGAGAAAAGGTTTAAAGTTAAATACCTATACAAAAATTATTAACACACATAAAATTGTTACCCTCTCATTCTCAGTGACAATTTTAACCACCCAGACGCTTAACCACAACTATAAGAATTAAAATGAATGTACATAACAATTCAGTGGAGGTTATAAAATTACTAATCCTTGTCACACCATCTCTCTATCTCACTCTAGTTTCTCTCTCTAGGGTAAGGCATGTCTAGTCCCAGAAAATCGTTCATCACTTGCATTCGTAAGACAGTAAGCTCCTCAACCCCCTTTCCTCTCATATAATGCTCTTTGTGTGTAGTTGTTGCGTATTTCTTTAAACTGTAATATTACATAGTTATTTTGTGTTTCTCTCTTTGCAAAACTCACGTCTCGGTTTAATTTTAAGGGCTTTCACTAATTTATTTGATTTTATTCAGCATGGATCCCCTATTACATCTTACGTCTTATTGGCTTCAATGCATGAAAAATGTAATAATGAAATCAGAAATTATTATTTATTACATGTATCACGTGTTAAAGGAAGCAAAACACAAAATTAAACATTAAAATGAAATAGGAAATCTTAATTTTTTATTGTGTCCCATTATATAGTTTAACAATAAATTGTAGTTGCATTTTCTCTTGTCAATATGTCTCGACTCTTTTAACATGAGGTGAAAGATATCTTATTTACATGATTTTTGGCTATTAATGCCTTTGCTTTCCATTTTTTGATTCGAAATGGATGCAAAGTAAATCTTGTTAAATATGTGATACGGCTTAGAAAGTGAATTATAAATAGGAGGAGTAGCTAGCTTGCTTGTTACATCCGACTCTCATTTCTCATTTAATCATTTTTCAGTTATATCTACACATTGAAATAAATGAATACTTGTGAAAAAACCTCAAAAGAAATGCAGCCTCATACATATTTCATTTTTAACAGGCATGTCACATCAACTGTAATCATTACATTTTTTCATATTCAATTTCACTTTCAATTGTTTCCAACTATTCATCCTACAAATTTTTTATCATCACTAAACATTGATTTTTTCTCAAAAGCAGGCAAAAACATCCATGCACACTAAAGTTTGACTCATTAAAAAAAAAAAAAAAATATATAATGAGAATGTTTAATTCATATTACAAAAGGATAAAAGTTTGTAGGTCGATAGCATTAATACTTTTTCAGTATATAATTAATATTTTTCTTCATTTGAGCTGACTCTATTCATCACATGAACTAAATACTTCCTCTGTCCCAAAGTTGTTTTCTACTTTACTGTTTACCACCCTAAATTAAATTAAATTGAATTTGATTAATAAATGTGAATTAGTATGTGTAAAGTAATAACATGAGATGTAAGTATATTGGTGTAGGGAAGATATTATTACAAAAAATAATATTGTTGTATCGTCATTTATTGAAATATCGATTGAGCGAGGGGAGGAGGGGTAGTTTCGGCAAGTAGCAAACAAGTTTGGGACAGAGGGAGTACTTTTTTACCAATTTTTTTATATAATTCATGAAAAAATATAAAAGCCCAATTAATATTTTTTAGTCAGAGTTGGTCAGTCACACTGCGCAACTGGTGTACCTTTATCTTATTCCTTACTTTAGAACTTAGACAAGGGTAATATGTAGTCGAATCAATTGTTATTATATATTAAAAAAAAAAGGATTTCAATTTTCACTTTTAGATTTGCATGCTTCTTTTCTTAGATAAAGTTTTTGCTAAGTTGACAATATTTCCTAAACTACATGTCATATTTTCTTTTATGATGAACATTTCAGCCAAAGCAAGAATAAGTTGGTCGGGTGCTCATTAAGGTATTAAAAGAAAAGAACGGGTAAGTAAATTATCATTTGATTTAATTGTATATTAATTTAATCAACTGTGTGTTATATGTTGTCCACTCTATATATGTAACTATACCCCTATATACTATAGGGAGATGGAGGAGGGCAGCCAACGGCATCTTCAAAACTTGAGATTTCATATGACTGGCTAAGACAGCACGAAGAAGGAGAACGGAGAAAGAGAAGGAAATTCACGCTTGGGGGTTCTTTGGAGGAGACTTCCAACAAAGAAGCAGCTGAAAAAAGAGGTATAATAGGGCGAAATGAAGATGTGAATTGTGCTTTTTGTAGTGACAAGCCCTAAACGGTAAAACACGTGTTCTTAGAATGCAACTTATCGTATGCAATTTTGGATGAAAATTATGAAAAGGTGGGTTTAAGCACGAGAAAAAAAGTTATTTGGTCCCATAATTTATCAAGTGTCCGATTTTGGTCCCAAAAATTTTGACTCTTCAATATTGGTCCCGTAACTCCTAAGAATTGTCCAATTTTGGTCCCATTTTCTTCAAAAATACGAAAATGGTGCTCTTTTTTGTCATGCTCAACTCACATTCTGCCCAAATTTGGGCCTTTACGGTATCTTCGAGTATGTGTCCGCAAAACAATATTTTTTTCGTTTTGTATTTTTAATCATTTTTTCCATATCACTAATATGTGGTTGAAAAATGGACAAACCATAGGAGTTACGGGACTAAAATTGAAGAGTCAAATTTTTTGGGACTAAAATCGGACATTCGATAAGTTATGGGACCAAAAAGAAATTTCCCAAAAAAAATGGGACCAAAATTGGGCAAACCATAGAAGTTATGGGACCAAAATTGAAGAGTCAAAATTTTTGGGACCAAAATCGGACACTCGATAAGTTATGGGACCAAAAAAATTTTATTCTCGTTTAAGCACCATGTTCTCTTCGAAGTTTTTGATGAACCTACTCCATTTTAGTCAGGGCCGGACGCAGGAATAAGAGACAGGTAGGGCACACAAATATTTTTTCTCCGGTAAAAAAAACCTATACACTTTAACATTCACAATTTTAAGAAAAGTAATTTTTTTTATTGTTGACCAATTTACAAATGATACTTTAAGGGTGTACAAACATTGTAATGGTATTGCAATTGAATATTATTTTCATTTTAAGGGTATGGAAAGTTTTATGAGTCAAATAAAATATGAAAGTTGCAAGTTTATCCGGGACGGAGAGATTATAAAATAAAATAATTAATTTACAATTAATTTCATTTTTTTTAGTAAGAACTAAATTATTATTATGTAGGGTGGGGAATATAAGGATGAAACAAGTTAAAATTTAAGAATGAGTGCGTATTACTTTAAAGCGAAGTGGCCAAAAAAATGGTTACTCATAGATGGGTATTGAACCCACAACTCATCCGTGGGGAAACAAGGTAATTTACCACTAGATTAGAAAAGAGATAGGCAAAATAACCTAACATATTACTGTTGGGAAATTAGGGGTGCCCGGAATCTATTCGGGATGAAATTTAAATACGAATTTAAATACAATTATTACTAGCATGAATTAATCCTAATTAATTCAAATAATAATTCCAACAACTAATTTTCATCATACATGTTAAATTAATTTCACATATTAACTAGGCGGAATAAACAAGTAAATATGCGATTAACGTACCTCTTGTAGAATTGGCCTTTGGATATACGGGACAATTATAATCTCACTCTATCAACCCAAAGCCTTCTCAAGTATTTCCCTTTTCACCTCACTTGATCACCGGTGGGAGATGCTTTCAAGTAATTTAATAAACTAAGGAAAAAGAAAAATATATATGCTTCTTGATTTTTCCAACACATGGAATTATGTACTTGGGGATGAAATAATCATCCCCTATTTATAATAAGGAGTGGCCGATTTTTTCATGTGTATATGGGCTTGGAGAAAATCTTTTCTTAGACTCTATGAAATCTTGAATATATCTCATATATTCTTTTCTCCAAAATAAAATATTCCACAAAAATCTCACTCTCCTATTTAAATAGTTATTTTCGAAAAATTATAGGTATGAAATTCAAGATTTGGATCTTCTTGAATATATGAGATATTCTTGTATTCCTAGAATACATATCTTCCATAATATATTTCCAAGAAAATCAACAAAATCTAATTTCTCCTAATATCACTATTTTCAAAAATTTAAAGAAAAAATCAGCAATATAATTTTCTTTTTATTTTAATCACCTTATCATTATTGGGCTACTTAATGGGCTACTTGAGGGGCCTTAAGGAGAATTAAGATTGGACCTCCTAATGGACTTCTGAATTTCAATATTGAGCCCCAATATAATTCAATCCATTAATATTAATTATTACCACTAATAAATTAATATTGCACTATCCATCTTAATCCATATTACGATAATATGGGCTCCCGGTTATTATTTCCCGCGTTTAAGATTATCAAGTCCATTAATTAATTAAGCTTCTGAATAGCTCTAAATTAATTAACATCTTTCACCTTGGAGTAAAGACAGCTCAACATTATTATTCGTACCGAAGAAACTAATTCTTCACTTGCAAGATTTGGTACAATAAAACTTCTGAGCCCACCAAGGGGACTAATCACACGAGCCGTACTCGCACGCGTTTCTCCGTATTAAATCTTAGCAACCGTCGTATGATTAATATTACTGCCCAAGACACAAAGTTCGAAGTCGCAATGATTCTCACCCAACATGAATCAAAGCAGTAACTATTAAGCACACACGGTCCTATTTAAGTGACGGAGATTAAGAAATCAACAACCACTGAGGTCTAATTCTTCACCTTTCAGAACAGAAGAATTTCTCCTCGCTGTAGGACCTCTTCAACACATACTAAATGTGCTAGTGCAATCTCTTAGTCAAGACAGACCAATCTGAGCCTTACACATCGACCTTTCACGGCGGATTGTTCAATTTCACCTAGGTCGTGAAAATGTACGTTTAGTTACAAGTAAACTGTTAATGTTGTCTTCCGTGATCGGGTATCACCACATTAACTACAATGTAACATGTACTATACATTGAACGGTTTGCAATAGAAATTCAACATTCAATCATAACTAAAGCAAATGTGATAAAAGAATTATTCTCATAAAACGAGTGTTTGATACACGAGTTATACAAAGTAAAAGCATACTTTCACGTATAACTCCAACAATTACATAGAAATAACAATATCTAGGTGGGGCATTTGCCCCCTCTTGCCAAAGGGTAAGTCCGTCCCTGATTGTAGTAGGCTTCTTAAAGGGGGAGAGGAAAGTGTGTTGTGGTGAGGTAAAAACACATGTTCTTTGGATGCAACTTATCGTATGCGGTTTGGATGGAAGTTATGAAATGATGGGGTTTAAGCACCGTGTTCTCTTCGAATCCTTTGATGAACCTACTCCATTTTAGAGGCGTATCAAAGGGAGGAGAGGAAAATGTGTCGCAGTGAGTATTTGATAATGCATTACTTGGTTAATTTGGATAGAGGGGAATTCAAAGATTTTTAAGAACACCGATGTCTTAGTTAACAAGTTAATGGAAGAGTTGAAAATTAGGAGCTGGAGTTGACCTGTAGTAAAATAGTAAAGGGGTGATGAATTCAAATTTCAAGATTGGTACTTGGTGTTTGATGATTTTTTTTTCTAGAGGTATTGCTTATACAGTGTATATTGTACACCATTTGGGAATGAAATATTGTCATTTTTAAAAAAAAAAAAAAAAAAAAAAAAAAACTAATAGTGAGTTTTGTTTTTCTGACATGTCTTCCCCTGGTAATTTTTAATGTAACATCGCGACTCCTTATTGATTCATCATGGTAGTGTGTCATTTAATTGAGAATGTCCATGTTCATATGTATGATTAGATGACAAGAAAATATTAAATTTGATGATAGTTCGAGAATCATTCAAAATTATTGAAGTGTATTCTTGTAATTGTGGTACTATTTGTATCGAATTATCTCTATAAAATTCCTTCTTTTATTTATAAAAAAATTATTAATGATAGTTTAGTACATTTCGATTAATATATGTCTTTATATTGAGTATAATTTTTGAAAATGAAATATTGACTCGCAATCAATTTTTCCTTCTCATATCTCACTCTCCAATTTTTTTAACTATAATAAATTTTCTAAAAATACGTAATTATTTAAAATTTAAAGGCGTGAATTAAAAATTTAACATTTAAATCCCTTGACAATAACGAAAGAAATAAAAATTAAAGAACATCTTTAAAATAATTTGATTTAAAACATATAATAATCTTATAAGAATTTAACTAGAAAATATTGAATTAATATATAAACTAAGTTGGTAAGATTTTTAACTAATAAATGAAATAATGAAATAACATCCATCGTCTCTTTCCGCTATAAACCCCTCAATGTGAAAAATATTAAAATGGGTATGCAAACACACTCAGCGGGGTCCAGTTGTTTAGAGTTAAATATTAAACAGATAGTCAAACACAACAATGCAAATATAAATACATAGTTATACATTAAGCATTTTTGTGGGCCTCTCACGCTTGTAGACTACTTTGGGATGTCTTCCTACAAAATCCAACCTTTGTAGACGAGGTATCCTTGGTCCCAAGAATGATCTACGATGTATGTTGTGTGACTGCAATAATGAGAGAGAGAAACATTCATTCTTTGGATGTAACATTACTTATGTGTTATGTATTATGGATGAATTGTTTCGGTTGAATCTATAACCCAACAGTATTACATGTAACTTGCTGAGTTTTAGCTCCACATTAAGAGATAAAAAAAAAAAGGGAAAATAAGTGTGCTTGTATTTGACTTGGCTTTGTGTGGCTCTTATGAAAAATGAGAAATGTGGTGATTTTCAAACATGAAAAATTTTCTGCATCGAAGTTCATGGAGGAGCTTAAGGCGAGACTTTGGAGTTGGTTTAGTGTCAAGAATCTTATTCACCATGCTTGCTCTTTAAATGATTGGATAGCAAATTACAGACTGTGTATGCTCTTTGTAAACTGATTTTTATTGGGGGTATTTCTTATACCCTCTTGAGTTTCTAATTAAAAAAATTTTACCGACAAAAAAAAAAAAAAATCAACGAAGACTTCATTATGCTCAAGATAAATTTATTGTTGCATGATTTCTTATGCAAGCAAGAAAGAAATAAAAAAACACGACTAGAGTCCACTATGGCTCATTATGAGAACACAATTACTGTTGAACACTCTCAATTCAGCCCCTAAAACATCTTCCCGTTAACTAATCTTGTGATGTGCCGCACCATTAGTTAATACTCTCTTCGTTTCATAATAAATATAATTTTTATTTTAAAATAAATGTTTTTAACTATTTTTTCATTTTTTATTCTAATTTACCTCAAATTCAAAATCAAGATATAAGAAATATTTTATGAATTATATTAAAATATAACATAATTTTTAGAGATTATCAAAGTATATTATATATTTTAGAAATTTATATGGAGTATATATGTTAAAATGTTAGAATTCTTAATTTAATACAAAATTTCTAAAACAACACTTACTTTAAAACAAAGAGGGTATAAAACAAGACAAATTCCGCATCACACTCCATTTATGTTTCGTCAAATGACTCATCCACTATGTCCCTTAAAATCATTCCTCTTACGTTTTCCTTTTATCACCAAACTCCCAACAAGGCAGACCTTCACTTATATTGAGTTTTCATCCTTCACCGCTGCACTCTAAACTTCTTGCTAATTAACCACGCCACCCTTGATTCCACAGAAAATTAGACCTTATTCTATTTTTTTTTTTATACTTGGTATTCATCTTTAACGATTGACTAATTTGGGGGATTCATAATCCAAAAAAAAAAAAAGTGGGGGAACACATTGCAACTTGCAAGTCAGAGTTAAGTTTTATATGAACTGACTCATCTTGAAAATTGATTGCACCTTATAAATTTTAAACCTGAGACCTAAAGATGAGCTTAACTAAGAAAGATTAAAAATGTTATAGTAAAATGAGTGCCATTACTCATACCCCAAAATACTCTATACACACCCCAAAAAAATTAAGACTAAAATGTACATATAGAAAATTACAATTTTACCCTTATATGTTGTAAAGCACGACAAATTGAATACACACAAGTACAACACAATTAAAGGACTGAAATCAAAATTACACAGAGAATTTTACGTGGTTCGATCTGAACAATCTACGTCCACGGGGAGGATCAAAACACTTTATTAATGCAACTCACAATGTCAACGATTACAGCTTAACACTCAACTTAGAAGCTCTCTTCACCAATTGATGAATTTCACTCAAGAACCCTAATTCTCATAATTTGAACTGCTTTCGTCAAATTGAAGGAGAAAAAAATTGAAATTAAGCCGTGCACACACATGCCCAATATATAACCGAATTGGCCTTGAGTCGGTATTGAATTGCCAGCTTCGAATTTGCCAATTCCCAAAAACAGATTAACGGTTATTCAGTTTTGGGAATAACTGTCAATATTAAATACATTCCTCAAGATGCTATCTGCACCCCAATCCACATTTGATACTCTTCAGCTGTCAAACTCTTCAGTTGTTAAACTCTTTAGTTCAAACTCTTCAATTATTAAACTCTCCAGTTCAAACTAACACCAATGGACAAATGCAGTGATACTTTCTTCACAATCTTCCTCCTCAGTGCATATTGTCCATCACTTCCTCCTATTTCATGTCCAAATCAAGGAACATCCCATGTCACTAAGTTCATTAAGCTCACACAATGGATAAACCTCAAGCTAGGAAGAACTTTAGTGAACATGTCTGCTGCATTATCTTCGGTTGCAACTTTCTTGATAATCACAACACCTTTGTCAACCATATCTCTTACAAAGTGAAGTCTAACATCGATGTGTTTTAATCTCTCATGAAAAACCTGATGTTTAGCTAGATGAATGGCACTTTAGATGTCACAAAACACCTCAACACTGCCTTGAATGATGCCAAAATCTTTCAGTATACCTCTCAACCACATTGCTTCTTTGATTGCTTCAGTCAATGAAATATATTCTGCCTCGGTTGTAGATAAGGCTACCACTGACTGTTGTATAGCTCTCCACAATACTGCTGTTCCATATAGTGTAAGGACATAACCTGATAGTGACCTCCTAGTGTCAATGTTCCCTGCAAAATCCGAGTCAACATACCCTTCAAATGGATTTCCTCCTGCCTCAGATCTCTTGAACATCAATCCAGTATTGAGTGATCTCCTCAAGTACCTAAAAGTCCACTTAAATGCCTCCTAGTAGCTCTTACCAGGATCTGCCATGAATTTGCTTATCACAGATATTCCATAAGATAAATCAGGCCTGCTACATATCATGTCATACATAATACTGCCAACTCCACTAGCATATGGTATCTTATCCATTTTCTTTCTGTCATCATTTGTCCTTGGTGACTGTGTCACTGAAAGTGTAAACTGTTGTCCCAAAGGTAGAGTCACAACTCTGACCTCATGCATATTGAACCTCCTGAGAACTTTGGTTAGGTAATTCTTTCGAGACAAGAATGAAGTTCTAGCAGCTCTATCACTATAAATGTCCATTCCCAGGATCCTCTTTGCATCTCCCAGGTCCTTCATCTCAAAATTGGAACTCAGTTTGCCCTTCAGCATGTCAATCCTTTTCATGCTTTTACTAGAAATAAGCATGTCATCCACATAGATTAACAGATAGGTAACTACATGATTTCCATGTTTTTCAAAGTAAACACAGTTATCATACCTACACCTTTCAAGACTAATCTCATTCATGAAACTGTTAAACTTCTTGTTCCACAATCTTGAACTTTGTTTAAGTCCATATAGAGACTTTCTCAAGTAACACACCTTGTCTTCATTTCCTAGAAGCACAAAACACTCAAGCTGTCTCATGTATATGTCTTCAACCAAATCTCAATTCAAGAATGCACTTTTGACATCCAATTGTTGTAATTCCAGATTGTCTTGAGCCACCTTTGCAAGCAACAGTCTAATGGAGCAATGTTTAACAACTGGAGAAAAAACTTCATTGAAATCAATACCTTCCTTCTGAGTGAAACCCCTTGCTACTAACCTTGCTTTGTATCTTATTTGCTCAGTTTCTGCACATTCAATCTTCTTCTTGAACACCCATTTATAGCTGATGACTTTATTTTCTTTTGGCTTATCTATGAGTTTCCAGGTTCCATTCTTCTCAAGTGATTGTAGTTCCTCCATCATTGCTACCATCCACTGATCTTTCTCCTTGCTAGCAATAACTTCCTTGAAGCTCTGTGGTTCATGATACTCCATTTCTTCAGCAGCTACCAGTGCATATGATACCATATCAACATGGTCAAATCTGTTTGGTGGATGAATCTCCTTCCTAGCTTTATCTCTTGTAAGGCTGTAGTTTCTGAGGTCTTGAACTTCAATGACATCTTCTTCTGTGATGTCTTGATCTTCCTCAGAATCTGAAACATGCTCATTATTAAGATCATCATCTTCTTGAGGTTGTGTTTGGCCTGTGCCTGGCCCATTTAGCTCAACTGATGTAGTGACAGTGGTTATATCTCCATCTAAATCCTGAGCATCACCAGTGTGCTCATAAGCCATCACGTCTTCATTGAATATTACATCCCTGCTAACAATAGGATAACCAATGAAGATGCACCTCAAGGCTCTAGGCTCCAGCTTATCTTGTTTGATGTGCACAAAGGCTTGACATCCAAACACCTTGAGATCTAAGTAGTTGGATAGCTTTCCATACCAGATTTTATCTGGAGTTTTGAAGTCTATAGCTGATGATAGTGTCTTGTTTATTAAGAAATAAGTTGTGCTAACTGCCTTTCCCCAGAATGCATTTGGTAACTTTGCATCTGTTATCATGTATCTCACTCTTTCAAGTATGGTACTATTAATTCTTTCTGCAAGACCATTTTGCTGTGGATTTGATGGTATTATTTTGTGCCTTGTGATTCCTTTCTGTCTGTAGTAATCATTGAACTCCTCTGAGAGATACTCAAGTCCATTATCAGTTCTAAGGTGTTCTATCTTCTTTCCCTTTTGTTTTTCTTGTTTGACAACTCATTCTTTGAACTTATGAGAAACTTCATTCTTGTGCTTCATGATATACACTTAGACTATCCTGCTAAAATCATCAATTAGGGTCATAAAGTATCTGCCACCTCCATGAGTTTCAACTGTAGCTGGCCCCCATACATCAGAATGGACGTAGTCCAAAACTTCCTGAGTCTTGTGTATCCCTTTAGGATATGGGTGTTTCTTGGACTTGCCAAGCACTCATTGATCACAGAATTGGAGTTTTACTTCAGTGTTAGTGCCAAATACCTTCCTCTTGGATAGTGACTTGAGGCAAATTACACTAGTTTTCTACTAGTAGTTACCCCGCAAGAGAACGGGTTCACAGTAGTATGGGCAAGTATATGGACCAAGTATTATCGAACCCAAGGGAAAGTGTGTATGCGAACAGATCCCTGAAGATCTACGCGTCGTAGTTAATATGAGTGTAATGTTTTTGGGTTTTTGAAAGATTAATTAAAAGACTGAATTAAACTAAGTAAACTAAAATACTAAAGAAATCAAATTAACGAAGGGTTGTGTTCTAATGAGAGATGGTGATGCTTAGGATTGGAATCCCTACGTATACTAACGGAGCAGGTACATAATCAGAATAACTGTGACACACAAGAAATAACCTAAGTCTAAGAATGCAAGGTGAAAGCTCAAGATTCTAAACCCTAATACTTTACCCTAACACTCGACTTCACTAATCTACTAACAAGTTAATAGATTGTGCTCAATTAATGAGACTCTAATTTAACTAAGGTGATGCGGTCGTCCTTCTTCGCTAAACTGGTAGATGAATTAACCCTTCCTAAACCCTCTCGTTAAGTCTACTCGTTGTTAAAGAGTGATACAGTCGTCCTCTCTCTAACACTTTTCGAATGAAATTCAAAGGCAAAGTGAAGATTGATTTTAAGAATTCATTAATCAAGAGAATTAAAACCTAACATCACAAGTTACCCTAATTACATACCCACATCCTACTTCTACGAGTTCATCCTACCCCAAGCAAGGGTTCTAGCCTAACATGGTGGTTTGAATAATAAAAGCAATCACAAGAACAATAAACATATGCATAATTAAATTAACGAAAGAAATCAAGAACATAAACGAAAGAACAAATTAAAGTCTCTAAAGAAATCTATATAAATCTGAAAAACTAGGTTTAATTGTCTCCAAGAGTAAAGAAAGAAAGAATTAATCTAATACGTTCAAAGAAATACTAAAACGAAGAATTCGTAAATTAAAACCTCGATTACAACGTATAAAACTCTTCCAATCTCCCTCCCAAGCTTTCTCCTCGCTCAAAATATGTAAAAATATGTGTTGGTATGTTGTGATATGTGAAAATATGCTTGGAAGGGGTATATATAGGCTTTGGGACGAATTCGGGCGATTTTGGGCCAAAAACACGCAAAAACGCTCGAGCGGGACAGCTCGAGCGCCCCATTCGAGCTTGGTGGTCGAGCGGGTCAAGAGGTCGAGCGCGCTGGCTGTACACATGTTCGTAAAACCTTCATAACTTCTCAACCGGGAGTCCGTTTTGGCCGATTCAAAGTCCTACGAACTCCTCTTTTCGCCCTCTATCCATCTATGAAAACCAAAGAGACAAATTAATAAGTTTATAAAAATGATACTCATTTGACTCCAAATACTCGTCGAAAATACTCAAAACATGGGCAAATCCGGCACCAAAACATAACAATTTCACGCCTAATCAACCCCCCCAAACTTACCATATTGCTTGTCCTCAAGCAATGAAATAATAAGTCAAGTGAAATTGTTAGGGATGAGTCAAAGAATCAACTCATGCAAGCAAATGAACTCGAGCTTCAAAGATCAATCACAAGTATACTCACTCACCTTCCTTCATCATACTCATGCAACAACAACAAGAAACACCTAGATCAAGTATGGATGTGCACTCAACGATGTGTTTAGCTCCCTCACAAGTGTATATCAATGATTAAGGGACTCACTCAAACAATCAATCACTCAAATTGGCAGCCATAGGCTTGTAAATGCTCTTAACTTCGACCGTACTCTAGAAATCAGTGCCGAATCAAAAAGGACTTTTCTCAAGGTTGTAATGTAGGCTCTTTGGACAGGTGGGATAACAATATGGATAAAGTGACTAACGTGAATGGAGAATAGAAAATCAAACTTTAGCACTTCGAGTTTAGGAACAGAATACTTCAAACATTTTCAATCAACACTCTTTCAATTCCACTACTCTCAACACTTCAATCTTTTTTCTTTCTCATTTTTTTTCAATCACTTCACTTTTTTTTCTTTTTCGCACAAACACATGAGCTCAATTTTTCTTTTGCTCATTTTCAATTTTTTCTTTCCCACAACTCATATCTCATTCACACCCTTATTTTATCACCACTCAACCATCATAATTCCTTTTCTCAAATCAACTCAATCCCTTCAACCTTCACACTTTCCTATTCTCCACTCAAATTGGGACAAAAAGGCTTAGGAATTGGAATAGTGTTCATATGTGCTAGCAAATAAAATAGGCTTTCGGCTCAAAGGGGCTAACAAGGGACGAATGTCAATGGTAAGGAAAATTTTTGGCTAAGTGACTCATTCAAATCAAAGATGGCCTAAGATCACATTCGGCATATCAAACTAGACACAATCAAGAAGCAAGAGCACATGCAAGTTCTAGCATCCTCTACGGTGACGATCCACTCACAAACGAAGATATTAATTAATGCATCAAAATCTCATAAGGCTCAAAAGCTCACGGCTTTCACATCCATGCTAGTCTAGTGCATTATCACAATCATCACACAAGCACTCAAAAGGAAAATTTGTAAGCATACAGGTTCTCTCTCAAATCAACTCTAACTCAATACTCACATAATAAAACTCCTAACTCAACCTCACAACTCAACTCTACTCATCAAATCATACTCAAAGATAGCAATCAACAAGAATAAGATGGTTGATAAGCATGAAATATGCAATAGCGAGTTAAATCAAAATCACCCCAAGGAGTATCTCAACAAACCAATAATCAATCAAACTCAACTCAAAGATAAGGGCGTGCATGCATGTGCAATGTAACAAGAAACATAAAAAAAAACTCCACCCCCCCAAACTTCGACCTTGCTAGAGGTCTAAGTTTGGGGTTGTGGGTTACCTCAACCAAATAATTCTGTTTCTCTCAATTGCTTTGCACACTCCCTTGTCTCAAGTTGGTTCCTTCAATCTGAATAACTCCATGATACCTTTACTCCTTTAGAGACAAGCCTACAAGCAACTCACTCACATACAAGGTTAAACATACGACTCAAAATAACTCCCTTATGGCTAAAAAAACTCAAAGCAAATAAAAATAAAAAAAATAATGGGTTGCCTCCCATTCAGCGCTATTTTTAAGGTCCTCATGCCGGACCAAGCTCAAAGGAGCTTATGGGACATCATACTCAAATTTACCTCCCTTACTCTCATAAGAGTGGTGGTTGCATTCTTTTCCTTGATGCCCCTCCATCATGAGCTATTTTGCTTTCTTCTCATCCCCAAGTGTTATGGGTCTCAACTCCTTCTTACTAAATTTCCATGGAGGTATCCACTTCTTGACTTTTGGCTTCTCCTTTGTAACTCCTCCTTTACCCTCTAATTGGGTCACGTCCACTTTCTTGACCTCTTCATCCTTCAACTTCTTCACTTTATCCCTATCAAAGTAATCACGATCACAATGCACATGAGTTAAATAATCAAGTGAAGGACTAACAAAATCGTAAATATGAGAAGGATTAGGGATAGAAGGCGTGTCTTCAACACGAGGATCAATTGCATCCATGCAATACAAACTCTCATCCTCCTTCGGGTGCTTCATGGCTTCATATAGAGAGATCTTCACTTCTTGATCATCAACCTTCAATGTAATCTTCCCATTTGCCATGTCTAGCACCATCCCCGCCGTAGCTAAGAACGGTCTTCCCAAGATCAGGGGCACGTGCTCATCTTCCTCCATCTCTAGCACTACAAAGTCGGCTGGAAAAATGTGATCTCCAACTCTCACTAGGACGTCTTCAACCACCCCTTGAGGTCTCGTGATAGACTGGTCGGCAAGTTGAAGCGTCATCATTGTGGGTTGAAGTTCACCACCTTCCAACTTCTTGAAAAGCGACAACAATATCAAATTAATGCTCGCTCCGAGGTCGCACAACGCTCCCTTCTTGATCACGTTCCCAATGTCACAAAGAATGGTGAAGCTCCCGGGATCCTTCAGCTTCGGTGGAAGCGCCTTGTGCACTAGTGCACTCACTTCGTGGTTCAACTGCACCAACTTCGGCTCATCCACTCGCCGTCTTTTCGCGATCAAGTCCTTCAAAAACTTTGCGTAACGCGACATCTGTTCCAAAGCATCATAAAAAGGAATGTTAATGTGAAGTTGTTTAAAAACATCAAGAAATTTTGCAAATTTTTCATCAAGCTTCTTTTTCATGAAGCGCTGTGGATATGAGACGGGTATCACAGATTTGGGTACCCCCCATTCATCTCTTTCTGTTTCTTTCACTTTCTCCCTTGCTTCCTTTGCCTTTTTCCACTTAGGAACTCTCTCAACCTCCTCACTTTCCTTGCCCTTCTGGAACTCATCCATATCTTTATGCTTCTCAATCCCTTCACTTTCAACCCCCTTCTCAACAGTAACACCTCCATCTTTCTTGTGTTCTCTTTCTCCCATCTCAGCTTGAGGCGTCTCAGAATCAGCATGCATCTGAGGACCATCATATTTGGTCTCACTTCTAAGCTGGATCGCCTTACAATGCTCTTTCGGGTTCCCCTCCGGCATGGAAGGATATTTTCCCGGCTCTCTATTCACCATCTTTGCAATCTGGCTCATCTGGAACTCTATAGAAGTGAACCTTCAATTGTTCTCTTGTTGAGTTCTAGTCCACTCGACGTTCATCTTCTGGAGGTCTTGATCACGTTGATCACCCTTCTTATGCAACTCCTTCACATCGTACTCCAAGGATGACAACCTCTTACTTCCTTCCTCCACCTTCTGAAGGATCGCTCTCAACATTTCCTCGGTTGATGCACCGCCTTCTCCACCCGGAGGCTTTGAACCTGGGTCAACACTCGGAGAAACTGTAATACCCGCCTTTGGGTTAGCATATGAGAAATTCTCATTCTTCCTCCATGTGTTTTGAGGATGCTACTGTCCTCCTTGAACTCCTTGTGTGTTCCTCCACTGATTAGGAGGAGTCTGTGGACCTGGTGGTACAAAAGGTTGGCCATAAGAAGGCCCTCCATATTGATTAGCACCTTGGTAGCCATTCTGATTGTAATACGGACCTCCCATGTAATTGGCTACCTTTTGCTGTCCACTTAGCTGGTCTACTCTTTCCTTCTCTGCTGCATGCTCTCCAACCAAATTCTTCCCCAACTCGAGGTTGTTAATCTTTTCCATCATGGCCATCAGCAGCCTTCTCGTTCCTTCTCTCTCCTCAACCTGATGCACTCGCTGGGAATCTGCATCCATATTCCAAGCACCGACATTCGTGACAATATTGTCCACGATCTCTCTACACCTCTCTATGCCTTGATTCAGGAATGCTCCGCCCGCACATGCGTCTAAATGGTCTTGCCCCGCCTTGTTGGCACCACTGTAGAAGAATGCCATAATATCCCCCTCATTGTACCCGTGCTGCGGGCACTCGATCAGCATGTTTGAGTATCTCTCCCACGCTTGGCGTAAATCCTCTCCAGACTTCTGGCGAAAGGACGAGATCTCAATTCTAGCCTTGATCGTCCTAGATGGAGGGTAGAATCGCTCGAGGAACAGACGCTCGAGCTCGGCCCAAGTGGTAATACCTCCCCGCGGGAGCGTATTATCGTACCACTCTTTAGCTATTCCCGTCAATGAGAATGGGAACAGCCTAAGCCTCTTGGCATCTTCAGACATGCCATTGTAATTGAAAGTAGATGCTATCATGAGAAAACTCATCAGATGTGTATGAGGATTCTCCTTCCCGATCACCCCCTTGAACTGATTCTCGGTCAGCAGCTTTAAAATTCCTGGGGAAATAGAGAAGTTATTTGCCTCAACAGGTGGTAAAGCCACTCCATCGTAGTACCTCTGCGGTTGTGCCGCGAACCTACCCCGAATAGCCATATTATGATCTGCGTTCTGGGGCACAGGCTGAGGAGCAACAGGTGGTGCTGGTACATGTTGAACTGGAGGTGGTTGGTACACAGGTGGTGGATGATATGGGTATGGTGGATAAGGGTATGGTGGATAAGGGTATGGTGGGTATGGGTAATGTTGGTATACTGGGTTGTTGAAAGGGTTATTTGGGTTTTGTGGGTAAGCAGGGTTGTTCAGAGGATTATGAACAAAATTCTGAGCTGGATTGATAACGTTTTGTGCACCCGGGTTTTGGCTCTGACTATCCCCTAACGGATCTTGGTTCTTACTGGTGTTCCCCTCAGTGCCGTCAACCTGGTTCAACCCCTGGTTAAACTCATTCTCGGCATCTTCCAACTCATTATTGATGTCCATTGGTTCTTTCCCTAAGTCGGCAGCGTTCATCCTTCGTAAGAAGGCTCGGTTTCTCCTTGCTATTGTCTCAGGATCTGCAGGTAACCTCTCTTCGCTCGTATTGCCTTGTGAGCGTGTTTTCATAAACCTGAAACACTAGCAGAAGGATCAAAACGCAACTGCCGAATAAATATAAAAAAATAAAACAGAAAAGAAAAGAAAGCACTCACTACTAACTACTAAGCTATCTACAAGTCCTATTCAAAAAGCATACAACGCCATCCCCGGCAACGGCGCCATTGACTTGAGGTAAATTACACTAGCTTTCTACTAGTAGTTACCCCGCAAGAGAACGGGTTCACAGTAGTATGGGCAAGTATAGGGACCAAGTATTATCGAACCCAAGGGAAAGTGTGTATGCGAACAGATCCCTGAAGATCTACGCGTCATAGTTAATATGAGTGTAATGTTTTTGGGTTTTTGAAAGATTAATTAAAAGATTGAATTAAACTAAGTAAACTAAAATACTAAAGAAATCAAATTAACGAAGGGTTGTGTTCTAATGAGAGATGGTGATGCTTAGGATTGGAATCCCTACGTATACTAACGGAGCAGGTACATAATCAGAATAACTGTGACACACAAGAAATAACCTAAGTCTAAGAATGCAAGGTGAAAGCTCAAGATTCTAAACCCTAATACTTTACCCTAACACTCGACTTCACTAATCTACTAACAAGTTAATAGATTGTGCTCAATTAATGAGACCCTAATTTAACTAAGGTGGTGCGGTCGTCCTCCTTCGCTAAACTGGTAGATGAATTAACCCTTCCTAAACCCTCTCGTTAAGTCTACTCGTTGTTAAAGAGTGATACGATCGTCCTCTCTCTAACACTTTCGAACGAAATTCAAAGGCAAAGTGAAGATTGATTTTAAGAATTCATTAATCAAGAGAATTAAAACCTAACATCACAAGTTACCCTAATTACATACCCACATCCTACTTCTACGAGTTCATCCTACCCCAAGCATGCAAGGGTTCTAGCCTAACATGGTGATTTGAATAATAAAAGCAATCACAAGAACAATAAACATATGCATAATTAAATTAACGAAAGAAATCAAGAACATAAACGAAAGAACAAATTAAAGTCTCTAAAGAAATCTATATAAATCTGAAAAACTAGGTTTAATCGTCTCCAAGAGTAAAGAAAGAAAGAATTAATCTAATACGTTCAAAAGAAATACTAAAACGAAGAATTCGTAAATTAAAACCTCGATTACAACGTATAAAACTCTTCCAATCTCCCTCCCAAGTTTTCTCCTCGCTCAAAATATGTAAAAATATTGTGTCGGTATGTTGTGATATGTGAAAATATGCTTGGAAGGGGTATATATAGGCTTTGGGACGAATTCGGGCGATTTTGGGCCAAAAACACGCAAAAACGCTCGAGCGGGACAGCTCGAGCGCCCCATTCGAGCTTGGTGGTCGAGCGGGTCAAGAGGTCGAGCGAGGCGCTCGACCGCTGGCTGTACACATGTTCGTAAAACCTTCATAACTTCTCAACCGGGAGTCCGTTTTGGCCGATTCAAAGTCCTACGAACTCCTCTTTTCGCCCTCTATCCATCTATGAAAACCAAAGAGACAAATTAATAAGTTTATAAAAATGATACTCATTTGACTCCAAACACTCGTCGAAAATACTCAAAACATGGGCAAATCCGGCACCAAAACATAACAATTTCACGCCTAATCAGATAGCTTGTTCATCTTTTTTTCACCTATATGGCCTAGTCTCATGTGCCAGAGTAATGCTTCTTTAGGATCTATGGAATAATCAGTGGATCCGGTTATAGAGTTTCCCATCAGTATATACAACCCATTCACTTTCTTCCCTATCATTACCACCTTTCCATTCTTGGTAACCAGCATAGGACCATTTTGAGTGTTGAACTCACATCCAGTAGCATTCAAAGATCCTAGAGATATCAGATTCCTTTTGAGATCAGGTACATACCTGACTTTTGTGATTTGAATGTCATTGCCATTTGTTATTCTGATCCTGATGGATCATATTCCTTCCACCTTGCATGATTGATCATTTCCTAGAAATACATGTCCTCCATCTATCTTCTTCAGATCTTGAAACCAACTTTGATGTGGACACATGTGAAAGGGACACCCAGAATCCAATACCCATTAATTTTGCATCTTTGTTTCTGGGATTGTCAAAACTTCAGCACTTTCATAACTATCTTCAGCTACTGTCGCATCAGCCTTTTGCTCATCCCTTTCCTTCTTATTTGTTGGGCAATTCTTCTTTAGATGCCCTACTTTATAGCATAAAAAACACTTTCTCTTCTCAACAAAACTGGTGGATGCCTTTGAATTATCCTTTTGATTCTGAAATTTCTTGAACTTGTTACCCTTCTTCTTAAACTAGAATTTAACATTCAAACTTTCTGCTTCATTCTGGGATTTCTTATCATTTGCACCTCTGTCCCCATTCAATTGCAGAGACTTAGTTTTGATTGCAGCTTGAATTTGATCAAATGATAGTTGATCTTGCCTACCAAACAACAATGCATCCTTGAAATGGTCCAATGACTTTGATAATGAGTTAAGCAACATCAGTGCCTTGTCATCTTCTTCCATACTCGCACCTAGATCTTCAAGATCATCAAAGCATTTGTTAAATTCACCTAACTGCTCACTCACATTCTTATCATCCTTCATCTTGAAGGCAAGAAGTTTCTGCCTCATGAACAACTTATTTGAAACAGATTTAGTTTGATACAAGCTCTCTAGTTTGTTCATTACCTCAATAGCCGATTTCACCTTACAAACCTCTCTCAGAGGTTTATCACCAAGACACAAGATTATGGCGCTATGAGCCCTTTCCAATACTTCAGTTTTACGATTCAGATAAGGCACATGCGCCCATTGTTCATCAGTAAGGAAAGCATTCCTCAAACCGTGTTGCACTAATAGAGCTTTCATCTTGATCTTTCACAACCCAAAATCGTTCTTCCCCGTGAATTTATCCACCTCTAACTTTAGCGTCATCATGCTCACGTATTCCCACAGACGATGCTAATTTGTAAAGCACAACAAATTGAATACGCACAAGTACAACACAATTAAAGGACCAAAATTAAAATTACACGGAGGATTTTAGGTGGTTCTATCTGAACGATCTACGTCCACAGTGAGGATCAAAACACTTTATTAATGCAACTCACAATGTCAACGATTACAACTTAACACTCAATTTAGAAGCTCTCTTCACCAATTTGAACTGCTCTCGTCGAATTGAAGGAGAAAAAAAATTGAAATTAAGCCTTACACACACATGTCCAATATATAACCGAATTGGCCTTGAGTCGGTATTGAATTGCCAGCTTCAAATTTGCCAATTCCCAAAACAGATTAACGGTTATTCAGTTTTGGGAATAACTGCCAATTTTAAAAACATTCCTCAAGTTGCTATGTGCACCCCAATCCGTATTTGATACTCTTCAGCTATCAAACTCTTTAGTTATTAAACTCTTCAGTTCAAACTAACATCAATGGACAATGCAGTGATATTTTCTTCACAAATGTAAAATTTGCTGCCACCAAGTACATAAAAGAAGAAAAATGGGTTTGCGCTGTCGCCGCGCCTGCGGTGGCTGGTTGGTGGTTACAGTTTAAGTGTGGTTCGTCGGACAAAGATCAATTTCTAGTTCTAGCTTCTCAACGAATGAGTGTAATTGTTGGATAAAAATTTTATTTTGGGATTTTATTTTCTTGTTCGTGGAAGATCCTAAGTTTTTTTACGATAAGGTTGCAAGAACTTGTTAGGTTTCTTCGAATCACAATTTTGATTGGAATACTAATTGTTTTTTTAATTTTCTAGTTGTTGAGTTCACCAAAATTTTTGTATTAGCCGGAAATGGAATATCAACAAGATATTTTAGTAATTGTTCCGCGCTGGGATTCCTATGTTCAGACTATGGAATCGTCGGCAGAGTTTTTTGGTTCAATTTTGGGTTCTTGGTCTCTTCAGAAATTGACTACATATACACAATTACATACACACATGTAAGTGCAACAGTGCAGGCCTTTTTGTTTGCCCACATCATCAATGGAGAACCTGCGAACGCTTGAGTCAAATTTGGGGAGAAAGGGTATAATAGTAAGAAAATAGAGTATATTTAGTATTATAGATTAATTTTAAAATTTAAATGGGGTATGTTTAGGGTATAATGTATATTTAGAGGATTTTGTGATTTATGTAGTGGGACTCTAGTAAAATAAATTAGACGAATTTATATCATACAGAAAAAAAAAAACACTAAAAACCATAAATAAATATATATCATTAAAGAAAAAGAGATTTCAAAGATAATTCAATGGCGAAAACCTGTCACTTTTATTATTCTCATAAAAAATACTTTTGTGTTATAATAAATATTACTCATTCGTCCCAATTGAAACTTTCAATTTTTCTATTTACATCGTTCCAATTCAAATTTTCAATTTTCTTAATTGGTAACGACGATCTCTATATCTCTCTACTATTTACACATTTAGTATTATATTATTTAATCTATGTGTTCAAAAGTTATGTGAATTTTTAACTAGTACGAAGGAGTAGTAAAGTTTACTTTAAAGTGCTAATATTTTGAATAAACTACGAAAGCATAGTGTGAATTAAAGTAATTTCTTTGAATTATTATTCAAAATTCAAATAAAAAAATAAAATTATATTAGATAATAAAGTTTAGAATGAACCGGAGGTGACTTGGCTTTCTCCGCCTTGAATATGTTTTTTGGTATTTATTTCCCCATAATAATAAATAATAATAAAAAAATCCAGTCAACACACCCAATGCCCATCTCCTCCTTCCGAGAAAACCCGAGGGATTGGTCAATTTTTTTGTATAAATTCAAATACATCTTCATATACGAACAGCTTAAATATTAATTAATATCTCCTGGATATACGAAGACGCCATTGTTGATCGTCAATTCGAATCCTCCCGATCTCCGTGCGCGTCAACCATATATCTCTAGAAATTTGTTATTATGGCGTCGGAGATCGAAGTGGTGGAGGAGGTGGAATCGGGAGATCAGCGGCTGCAGTCCTATTCCAACGGCGGAGAGACGGCGGTGGTGGAAGACGAGAGCTTGATTAACAATGTGTACACGGCCGCTGCCTATGGAGATATGGAAAAGCTTCAGAGGCTGGTGGAGAGTGAGGGTTGCTCGGTGTCGGAGCCGGACGCCCTTGGCTACTACGCCCTTCAATGGGCGGCGCTTAATAATCGCGTCCTCGCAGCTCAATATATTATTGAGGTATGACCCATTTTTGTTGATTTCTTTATGTTTGAGTTGCAAAATCTTTCTTTATGGTTCTGGATTTGGGTATGTGCATCTAGTGTTATTGAATTCTGGTTGTTTAGATTGTGTAGGAGGAGATTGATTGGTTGTTGATTTAATTATTAAGGGTGAATGTTATTGTGAATATGGTAAGGATGTTAGGTAAAAAACCACGCGTGATTAGATTATAAAGGAAAGGGGATCTTTGCTGACAAAATCTCTCCTGGAAGAGTTTTTCTCCAAACCAGGTAGCTATATTGCAGGGTATTATTGATTATTTATCATTATAGAGAAAATGGAGCCATGCCATCTTTCGGGATTCTTAGAGTGTCTGGGTGTACATTGCATTAAGTGCTGCCAACTTTAAAAGTCAAAACTAGTAGGAAAATGTTCAAAAGAACAAAAAATCACAGTATATTTCATGTTTGTGAGGTGAAGGCATAAAACTGGATCTTGAAATATGGCTGTGGGTGGGGGATTATGGTTAATCACATTATGTAGTTTCAATGTGTGACGTATATAGACACATCAGAAGCTATTTCTAGTTTTGTTTAGTATCAGCTCTGCTCGGGAGAGAGAGGGGGTAGTAGGGTTGCCATTGATGCAAGAATTCTTCTAAAAACACCATATGCAGTATCAGGTTTGCCGTTTGCATCCACCCTTAAAAGGGGTGCGATTTGGAAATCTGCAAATCCGGATGTCATTTTGCGAATCGATAAATAATAAAATAAAATAAAAAACTAATGGACTTGCGAATCTGGTGCACGAATCTAGCTAGATGATTTGACATGGTCATGTTATTAAGCAATATATATGTTATTTCAATTGAACTTTATTATGCATTGTAACTTAAGTTGTCAATGTGACACTCGTTTTACATTGAATTCACTATTATGACTTATGTATTGGATGTTGGTATTTGAATGTTGTTTTGTTACTTAATTAGATTAAACACAAAGTATATGGTGAACTAGTTTCACCGTGAAATTGGTTTATGGTATTAGTTGTTTCATTAAAAGGTATTAGTTTGATAGTAATATTGTTTAATGAAAACAACTTATACTGTTTAAAAATGCACTTGAGTTAACGTTGAAATTGGTTCACTGTGTATTTACTCTAGATTAAATTATTGAATATGCTTAAGTTTTGGGTGAGAAAAAAATGTAAATTCGATAGATGTGATTGAATTTTCAAATCTTTTATATATATTTTAGGTGCTATATAAAATATAAATAAAGTGATGTATTCTTATCGAACCGCACCCTTAAATTTTTAAACATCCCACACCCGTGCTACATAGGTGCCATGATAGAGGTTCTTATGAGGACATGATTGGAATACAGATGTTTACTAATGACACTGACATGAATTTAATTAAGTTTACTAGTTATTTGTATAAGTTTGCTTTGGACCTATTAAAAAAAAGATATGTTTAACTTGAATAAAAATGAGAACATGTGCATTGACCAAAGGCGTTGATGAGGTATGGTCCATATAGTGGCATAATGGCTTGGCTTGTTGTTGTTGGTTTTATTCTGTGGTAGTTGAGATCTTCTGACTATGTTGTGGTGCATTTTTGACAGCATGGATGTGATATTAATGCGCGCGACCTTACTGGGCAAACAGCTCTGCATTGGAGTGCAGTGAGGGGTGCAATCCAAGTTGCTGAACTTCTGTTGCAGGAGGGTGCTCGGGTCAGTGCAGCTGATTATATTGGTTATCAGGTTAGTTTTATGCCTCCACTGCAAATAACGAGTCACTTTTGTATTAGGTTAATAACTTGAAATTATCTGATATCTATGAAAACCCAAATAGCCACCCCTATGTAAATTGCAATTTATGAGTTGCATTTTATGGAAAAATAGGGTAACAATCCCTAACCTTGTGCTACAACCCTACATAGCGTTTTGAGAGAAACACAAACCCAGCATGACACAGACATGATTTGCTTGACTTTAACACGAATTTACCTAAATGTCTTGAAAAGTAGTTTTCTTATGCTTCACATATGCTTGTCACCTGGGTGCCTTTTTCTCAAGTTATGTTGTTTATTTCAATTATTCTCTGTTGCTGCCACAAATAAATGGTTTTCCATGTCATGAAGCTCTCCTATGTATTTATTCTCACACTTTCTTTGATTGCAGCCAACACATATTGCAGCACAGTATGGACAGACGGCTTTCCTTTGTCATATTGTCACAAAATGGAATGCTGATCCTGATGTTCCTGATAATGACGGAAGAAGCCCATTACACTGGTACTTGACAAATGTAATTTTGATTTTCTATTATTCATATAATTGTTTCCTTCCTTTTTCTCGCTGCATCAAATGTTGACATCCTTTGAGTTGTGGGACAAAAGATTTAGTTTTAGCGGGTTTGTTGATTACACATTTGTGTATTTTATGTAGACCATCATGGTCCATGTTTATCTTGGTTCACTGCAGGATCCTACTTAATTCACAATTATAGAAATAGTTTCCCAAGATATTATATACAAGGTAACTGTAAATTTATGCCTCTGCTTTTGCTTATTCTTTTAGAGCTCCAGATATCATTCGATATATAATTTAAACAATTTGAAGCTGGACGTTGGACCGTGTTGTTCATTGAAACTTTTGAGGAATCATCTGTGTTGACTTCTTTCAAGTGTAACTTGATATGCTTTAAACAATATCTAATGTCAGAAAGTACCTTTGTGGGTCGGTTCCCTTCTTTTTTTATACCTAAACTTAATGTTGAACTAGCAATCTGTTGCTTTTAAGTATTGTTTTTTGCCTGCTATTTGCAATTAATTTTTTTTAGGTAGTTGGAAGCTATGCCTTATGGATGAGTTAAGTGGCTGAACAATAGTCTAAATACTACTCCCTCTCCCCCCTATTAATCTTCACATGTAGTTGGACACACTTTTTAAGAAAAGTTGCTGAAAAGTGGCTTTTTAAGGGTTTTATTTGAATATAAAATGATATTGTGAGAAAGTGTTATTTCCATTTTAGGGGTGTGAAGATTATTTGTGTGACAGACGAACAAGGAAAGTATGAAGTTTATTGTGGGACGGAGGGAGTATTTTACAAACTTGCATACTCTGTTTTTCAGTGCTGGAATGAATTATTCTTTTTATAGGCATACATGATACTTTGCCAGTTCCCCTTTTTCGTTTCTTGTTTAACTAGTGCTTTTATTTTCTTTGTTTGATTATTCCATAACTTGATCTAATAACTTTGTAGTTTGTTAATGTATTGGTGATGGCTGTAGGGCTGCTTACAAGGGATTTTCTGACTGCATACGTCTTTTGCTATTTCTGAATGCATACAGGGGGCGGCAGGACAAAGAAGGTTAAGCTGAAATGCTCCATATGAGTCATTTAGTGTATTCTTGTCATTATAGTAGTTTAATTCTGTTCTCTAACTTGTCCAGAATGTTTCCCACTGTCCTGCTACAGAGATGCTAATGTGTATCTTTGCCATGTAGGTTGCACACCTCTGCACTGGGCAGCTATTAGGGGTAATTTAGAAGCATGCACTGTTTTGGTGCGGGCAGGGAAGAAGGAAGACTTGATGGCAACAGATAATTCTGGCCTCACACCAGCACAGCTCGCTGCTGATAAGAATCATAGACAAGTTGCATTTTTCCTTGTAGGTACTCCGTAAACTATTTATTTAAAAATGATATTTTAGACACACTAATGCCAAGTAGAAATTGGAATGTGTGTTTAATTTGAGAGTAGGTCTCTTGTAACCCTAGTTCACGTAAACTCTCATTTTCATGTATCACTGTTATGCATACACACTCTCACTGTTATGCATATCCACTATCATTGTTTAAAAATGCTTGATTTTTAAACAGTGATAGTTGATATACATAATAGTGATAGTGTTAAACATAACAATGATACTTGAAGAAACTGAGTTCACGTGAACTCAGGTTCTTACAAATTTTTGTCTTCATTTGAAACTTGGGCTGCTAGCCATTAATACGAATTTAATAGTGCATCTTTGTAACATTACTTCATAAATTGCTTCTGTTATTCAATATTTAGTTTCTGAATTTCTTAATTTTACTAGTCTGGTGATCATCATGCTGTGCATCTTGCCTGCGAGTGAATTTCATATACATAACAGTGATACTTGAAGAAACCGAGTTCATGTAAACTTGGGTTCATACAAGTTTTTGCCTTCATTTGAAACTTTGGTTGTTAGTCATTAATACAAATTTAATAGTGGATCTTTTTACATTGTTTCATAAATTGCTCATGTTATTCAATATTTAGTTTCTGAATTTCTTAATTTTCCTAGTCTGGTGATCATCATGCTGTGCATCTTGCTTGTGAGTGTTGTTTTCTTTAACTATCTGCTCCCTTCCATTTTGCCCATTTCATTGTTAGACCACTTGAAGCAGGTGCATACAATTAGCTTATCGGGCTTAGTCTAGTTCTTTGTTGCCTTTATTTTATAATCCTTTGGCCATGTGTTGTTTGCATCCACTTATAAGATGAGGAAAATTCTATATATAACAGTAATATTTAATATCTTACATTTTATTTAGATTGTTTGAATCTAGTGAATGCTGTTAAGAGCTCTGTCTGTCTCGTTTGTGGTTGTATACTGAAATAAATCAATCATTAATGTGCATATAATGCAAATAATATTTGATAGATCAGTTGTTTGGAAAGGGTGTAGGTCAATAAGTCTTCAACTCCTGGATTAGGTGGTGAGTCCTGAAGACAAGCATAATGATTTATTGGAATATTTTTTAACTGCGATTTATTCTATGATAGAATGGTTTGTATTAATTGGTTATCAGTGCTGCTTGTATACAAGAAAATTTATTGACACCCACTTCATTGCAAGAGTATGTCCATGCTTTGTACTTTTGTTTGTGATAATTGCGAAGGTCTTTTTTTGTTCAACCCCCACCCCCCAAAGCAGTTTATCGAATTTCTTTAATCAGCCCTTTCCTTGAAATGGATGTGTTTATATTGGGATTTAGGCCATTTTCTTCCAGTTTCAGTCTGTCAATGTAAAATGTTGTTTGGATGTGGTTTGCTGCATTTGCAGGGTAATGCTAGAAGGTTGCTTGACAAAAAGTGGGAATCCAGCACCTCTTTTGGCAAACTTTCAAAACTAGGACTTGCACCGGTACTCTGGTGTATAATTTTCCTCCTGATTGTCACATATATACATTCAGTTGTGATAGGTATTTATCTTGTCAATGATATCAATTCACCAATCCTATTCTGCACTTTCAGCTATTCAACATTATAATTTATTTAACTTGGCTATCATTGTAGCTCCAAATCTGCCAAGGCTAACAGCTGGCATTGGTCTTTTCGCGTGGATGGGTGTATTCTTGGCAACAGTAGGTCTATTTCTCTTCTATAGATGTAGCAGGTAACTATAGGTCTTTCGCAATGCTTTATTCTTTTTATGGGGAGATTTTCAAATTTAATTATCATTTTTGTGGACCCTGAATAGATCGCTCCCCATGGGTTGTAAATAATTCCTTTAGGGCTTGTTTGTTTCGGGATTTAGGTGGGCGTGTGAAGTCATGATTTTACATCCACAAGATGTAAAGTCTTGGATGATAATAAAAGTGTGTGTTTGTTTTGGGATTTTAGTAGGGTGGGATTTTACTTTATGTCAAATAATGTGTAAGAGTAAAGTAGGATGTGTAAGAGAAAAATAGAAAATAGAGTGTAAGTGAGAGAAAAGTGATATTATATTGGGATGAGTAATAATATTTTTATATTGTATAAAGTGAATTATATTGGGATGAGTAATAATAGGTATTTATAGGTATGGATGAAGAATGAGATGTAAAAACTGGATGTTACATCTCTAACTAGAATGGGGCGGGGGCCGGAAAGTCCTAGTCCTGTCCGTGTGAATCCCAAAACAAACAAGCCCTTAGTCCTTAGTTTGTGTAGGTAGACACGAGTTAGACTTTTGAAGATGTTATCACCTGAAATTCATTCACCTGAAATTCATTTTAATGAATTAAAGTTTACTAATAGACACCTGTAAATGTCGGCTAAAACTTGTGTGAGACCGTCTCATGGCGAGACGGTTCACAAACTAGCACAAATTAACACCCATCCCTTCCAAAATGTTAATGCCAACTTATGTTCCGTCTCACTATCACCGTGAAGACCGTCTCACGCAAGACCTACTCGTAAATGTCTATTTGTAGCAGATCACAGTGAAATTCTGTCATGTTATTATGGTGACGAAGTAAATGTTAGTATAACCTTTGATGTTTAAATGCACTAAGCAGCTGAATTATACAAGCCTTAATACGTTAAATATGTTTTGTTTAAATGTTGATGGTGTTAGTGTACACTTGGATTAGTTGAATTGCATTTTCCCCCGCTGGCAATTTATTTTTATAATGTAGATAGATTTAAATGTTGCTCAATTACGTTGTCACTATTGCGGCTAAACTTGCTCAAGGATTTTCACCTTTATAACAGTTTTATAAAAATGTTTGTGGATTCATAATGAGCCTAACTGTTACTGGGCTTCACATTTGTAGCAAGGATCCTGGCTTTATCAGTGTGAATGTACGTGACCCAGAAAACATTAAAGATGATGTAAGTTTTTTTGGCATGAAAATCAGTTTGGTCTTTCAAACTTTCATGTTTGGTTTTTATCTTTATATTTAAGTTGTAATAGCTTACCATTTTCACGTTCTTTGTCTCGGGGTATTGTGTTCGTTGGTTTTCTGCAGGAGCCTTTGTTGAAGCTTGAAATAAATAATCCTGCTTTGGTCGCTGGAAATTGGTCTCAGCTTTGTTCAACTTGCAAGGTATTATTATGTTCAGTCTTTCTCATGCACTCTTCTTTTTTCTGTTAAAAGAGAATGAGTGACAGTTCCCTGCTGACATTTTTAACATATAGCTTCATGATATTTTTTGTGTGCTCTTTATCAGATTGTTCGGCCTCTTCGGGCAAAACATTGTGCCACTTGTGATCGCTGTGTTGAGCAATTTGACCATCATTGCCCATGGGTATCCAATTGCATTGGCAAGGTACTTTGGCATTTAACATTCTTATCTGCAAGAATATGGCCGTTACATTCTATTTGCTGCTAATGAATTATATATCATAAGCTAAATTTGTTTTTTATCTTATGGACAGAAAAACAAGTGGGATTTTTTCTTGTTTCTTGTTCTGGAAGTTCTGGCAATGCTTATTACTGGATCAGTGGCACTGACAAGTAAGATTACCTTATCTTTCCCCATTTGGCCTTTTAACATAACTCTTAACGTGTTGTTGTAAGTTGTGTCTTCATCACATGCAAACAATTTATTTATGATTGCAGGGGTGTTGACTGACCCATCGGCTCCATCTACCTTTGGTGCACGGTTGTTCCATGTTGGCAATCATCATGTTGGGGCTTTAGCCTTTTTAATTGCGGATTTTTTCATCCTTTCTAGCGTTGGAGTCTTGACTTGTCAACAGGCTTCTCAGGTAACCTTCAGGCTCTTCACCTTCCGTTCGTGTTCCTTGGGTGTACTTACATGAAATTCCCATCTCAATCTCTGTATCTCCAAGTCAATTTTATTCATCTGAAAGTTTGTGCGTGCAACAGATTGCTCGCAACATTACAACAAATGAAATGCTAAACATGATGCGGTATAGTTACCTAAGAAGACCAGGTGGTGGATTCCATAACCCCTACGATCATGGCTGCAAGAAGAACTGCTCCGATTTCCTAATAAATGGTGTCAATGAAGACATAGAAGTCGTTGAAGAATCGAGGGAATTTGAAGGAATCGGGATGCTGGAAATGACGCCAAGTGCAAACCACGTGAACGGTGTTAGCCACTCTCATCAAAATGACCATTTAGTAATTGATGTGAATAAAAACTCCAACTCAAACGAGGGCCACGTTCATTCGGCTCATTGCAGCCATAGTCATAGTAATGTTCCTTTAGGTCTGGGTATCGGATTGGGTCGAAATGCTTCTCGTCCGGCCGTTTTATGATACTATCCGTCTTGTTTTAGTGTTCCTAAATGCCTCCATACTGTCTATAGTCACACGCCAGTCCTTCATATTTTTGTTTAATCATTTTTTGGTAATATTTTCTTTTGTATCTCAATGTAGAATCTTCTTCAGTGTTGTAGCGTTGAAATTTATAATAAATTTCCACCGTTGTTAATTTCCAATGTTATTTTCTACTTTAGTACAACTTCAAATGCATCGTTAAATGAACATGATTGTGCACACTTAATGCGTCGTGATGTTATATTGGAATAGAAGAAGAAATGCTCGTTAAAACAAGTACATCATCACTTTGTTAGAACATTTTATTAGGATGAAAAGCTTAATCTACTACACCACTAATCATACAAGTGCGTCAAAACTTGCTACAAAAATTTATTAGGATGAAAGAGACGGGTAGATTTAACAACTTTCTTAGAGTGGAGCCAAACAAGAAAAAAAATGGTTTTGGGGAATTTAATGAAGACAGAGATCTATTTAAAGGCTTATACCTACAGGTTCCAGATAAGTTTCGAGCGACCACAAGCTTTAACTCTTATTAATTTTACAAACAATTTAATTTCCTAGGTCCAGAGATCTTCAGAGTTTTAAAGATTGAGGTTTATATCTTGTTCTTGAAGATTGTTTAAGGTGACATTATTTTTTTTTATAAAATCTGATATTATTATTTCAATTATGGCTTTTTCTTTTTCTCATTGTTTTTATTTTTTCATGAATTTGATTTATCAAAACATGGGTTAGTTTTCTAACTTTTTTGGTATTTTGAATTATGTAAGAAATTTCCTGTCAAAAAAAAAAAAAAATTATGTAAGAATTTGACCGATCTTTATTAGAATTTTTCAACTTCTGACTCAAGGTTGAATATATTAAATTAATGAGTTTAAGGAGTCACGGAATTGATCACATGCCCATCGGTGGACATAATATTATATACCCACCGCAAATATATTAATGACATATAAGTAGGGGGTACACTATTATTTTAATTAATTGTTGATATTAGTTTATGTGTTATTAACACATTCGCGGTGGGTATATAATATTGTGCCCACCGGTGGGCATGCGATCAGTTCCGTAAGGAGTCATTTGCACGAGTAGTTCTATTAATTTAATATCGATGCATGTTTATCGCAATGAAATGCATTATAATATTTCAATTAAAATTTCTATTTTAAATTGTGAAAATAATCTTATAAATATGTTCTAGTAACATTATTTTTTTTTAATTGAAATCTTAATTTATGTTATAAACTTAAAATATATTATGTTTTAATTTTTGTATTAGTAAAAAAGTTTATTTAGAACGGGCTAAACCGCGTGACCCGCAGTCAATGGTCCGTTTAATTGACATTCCGTTTTGTCCGTTAACATCCATAGTCAATGGTCTTTGAATTTTATCAAATGCTTCTAACATCCAAATTTATTTCGTAGTTTACATTATAGCAAATATAATCTGGTGGGTAAAAAAATTGTTTGACTAATTGAAAATGCAAAATCACGAAACAATCATCGATACAAGCAAATATTATTAAGTTTAATGATTTTGCATTTCTCGGTCAATCAAATAAATTTCTTAGTCGGTCCAAGAGTATTTTTATTTTATCAGTAAAGTAAAATTTTATTAATAAACAAGTGACACAAACTTGCGTGAGACCGTCTAATGGCTAAGACAATATAAATTAAAACTCATTAATGTCAAAGTGTTAATATGACATTCCAATTTATACACCTCATCCACCGTTTCATGGCATGAGACAGTCTCACACAAGATCTATTCTAAACAACTACGGTACCAGAAGTACCCAAATATCACAATAGTACAATTTGATTCAACTCAACAATCCAACACCAATCTAGGATTATTAATCCAATCATCAAAATAAAATCTCGAGCATGCCGGTTCAAAAGCATAAATCCAACTCCATATTCCTGCCTTTATTTCCCCCACCATTTTGGCTTTGTTTACCACAACATTGTTGAATATAGAATCATTTATCCATTTCCATAGCACCCACACCATCCCCAACCAAATACACGTAGTCAATCGCTTTTTTTTTTCTATGTAAGACTTGACAAAACGCAAGCAGATTTTGGTTGGCCAAAGCATGTATGGCTGATGGGTATTTAAACCATCCCAAAATTTCCATCCAAATAACGTATGACTTCTCACATTCAAAGAAAAATGTCTACTTGTCTCTTCGTGCTCATCACAAAATACGCACCTCAAGTTATCCATTGGGCCAAGAATATTGCGTTTTAGGAGATTCACCTTTGTTGGAAAGCGATCGTGAAGAAGTCTCCATGCATGCGCCGCTACCTTCAAAGGGACTAACTTACTCCAAATGATCTTGAATCCACTTTCTCAATCCCCCACTGGTTGCTGATCGCTCCTTCTTGCCATAATGAAATTGTAGGCTTCTTTTGCTGAGTACTTGCCATTGGACGCTTGTTTCCAGCTCCAAGAATTTGTATTGCCTTCTTTGGGTTTGAACCTGCCAAGTGTCATAACAAGTGCATTATAATAATCAAGTTCACGCTCTAAAAGTTGCCTCCTCCTCTCAAGGTTTTTTTGGGGATCTTGTAGAAAGAAAGGTAGTATGTCGGAAGAGAAGAAAGCACAGAGTTCAATAAGATGATTCTGCCCCCAAAAGAGATTTTGGTATCCTCCCACCATCTGAGTCTGTCTCTAATTTTCTGTATAGCTCTGTTCCATTCCGATGCTTCCCTTTGCCGCACTCCCACTTTTATACCAAGATAAGTGAATGAGATTTTCTCCACCTTGCATTGAAGTGCAGTCGCCATCTCTGTGAGAGTTGTTGTTTCCACATTCACTCTGATCAAACTGCATTTTTCGAAGTTCACTTTTAGGCCAGAAATAATTTTCATAATAAAAAAGAACTCGCTTCAAAATTAGTGCATTCTCCACATTTGCTTCTCCTATGATGATCGTATCATCCGCAAATTGCAGATGAGAAACTCAAACTTTGTTACTTCCAATCTCAGCAGCCTTAAACAAACCAACCTCTGGAGCTCTAGACATTAAGATACTAAGCCCTTCTGCCACTATCAAGAACAAGAAAGGAGAAAGGGGGTCACCTTGTCTCAACCCTCTCTCCAACTTGAATTCACCCGATGGACTTCCATTGACAAGCACAAAAGCCGATGCCGAAGTGACACACTCCATAATCCATCCTCTCCACTTCGGGTGGAAATTGATTCTTTCCATCATAATATTTAGAAAAGACCACTCCACTGAATCGTAGGCCTTTGCGAAATCAATTTTGAAGAAAATTCGCTCCATTCTTCTTTTTCTTGCTTCATCGATGACTTCGTTCAGAATCACCACACTATCCAAAATTTGTCGTCCCCCTATGAAAGCACTTTGATTTTCAGCAATAATCGACTCCAAAACACAGCTCAGCCTTCTTACCAGGATTTTAGAAATAATCTTGTATACCCCACAAATAAAAGAAATCGGCCTATAGTTACCCAAGCCGCTTGCAGCTTCCTTCTTTGGTAATAGGACAGTAAAAGAAGGGTTAATACCCTTTACCAATCTTCCATTATGATGGAACTCGTTAAGCATACGCATGAAGTCCACCTTGAAAAACTCCACGCCTCCTTTAAGAAATTGAAGTTGAAGCCATCCGGCCTTAGGCTTTTTGAAATCTCACAAGACCAAATTGCTTCTTTGACTTCATCTTCGAGAAACGGGGAAATCAGAAACTCGTTGTCTAACTCCGAGATTCCCCTGCCTGTAAAATTCTGATCAGGTACCGGCCTCAGAAAATCTTCACACTGGAAATGTTTCTTGAAGAAATAAAAAATATGCAGCTTGACGTCTTCTACTTCTTCTAACCATTGACCTTCAATGTTGACCCCCACAATCTCGTTTCTCTTCCTTCTGCGGTTAATTTTTTTTGATCAGTTCCTTCTGCGGTTAATAAAATTGTGAAACATCTTTGAGTTTATATCACCCTCCGTAAGCCACTTATTTTGTGATTTCTGAGCAGAAGCGAATTCATCCACTTCAAATCTCTAAACAATGCTGCCATAATAGTGTTCCTTGATATTACTTCATGCTCATCAAGTCCAAACACATCATCAATCAAGTCCAGCCTCAAGATCTCAGATTTGTGGTTCTCGATCTTCACATCCAAGCGGCCAAAAATCTCTCGATTCCATATTTTCAGATCTTGTTTCAATAACTTGAATTTTTCCTTGATCACAAAGCCACCCCAACCGTCTATGCTGTAACTCTCCCATCTATTTCTGATAAAATCCCTGAAATTTGGTTGCTCGAACCAAGCGTTAAGGCACCGAAAGAGTTTTGGGGCCCAGTCACTGACTTTAACACCCAACATGATTGGGCAATGATCAGACGTTGATCTCTTTAATCCATGTTGGAACACATTCGACCATCTCGACACCCACGCACTATTAACCAGAACTCTATCTAACCGACTCTTGCAAGTGCCATTTGGTCTATACCACGTAAAATTCCTTCTGTGAAGTGGAAGGTCAATTAAGCCTGTGTTTCTGATAAAATTGTCGAATCCCTGAAACTCCCTGATATTTGAAATCATGCCTCTACCATCTCTCTTTGACTCTCTTCGAATAGCATTAAAATCCCCGATAACACAAACACAAGACTGATGATATTGCCCTATGACACACAAAATCCTATCCCACAATTCTTCTTTTTCCACCACCGAACATGGTGCATATACATTAATGACACAACACTAAATTCTTTCTCTACCCCATAAACCATTTACTACGACTACACCATCCATGTACCAATATAGAGAATACCTCAGAATTCCAGATAGATAGAATGCCTCCAGAACATCCCATTGACTCCCTGAACATCCAGCTGAATGATCCATGTCCCCAAATCGACTTACAAGTAAGTTCTGAAATGACCTCTAGCTTTGTCTCTTGTGTGCAGTGGGATTCAATTTTGTATTGTAAAATCAACTCTTTGATCTCCTTTCTCTTTACCGAATTCCCCAAGCCCCTAATATTATAGGATAACATCTTCCTTGATGGACGAGATTATTAGACTCCAGTCCCTTTTTTCCTATTCTTCTCTCTGATTTCCAATTCTCTTGTCAATAACCGTTTCTTCCGACCCGCTTGCAACAATTCCTAGCCTTTTTCCGAGTTTCCACATTTCGATTGCTTCGTCCGCCTCAGGTCCATCGTGATTGCTCAACACCGCTCCTTCCTGTGTAGAGATGGACGATCTCCTCTTAAATCCTCGTCATCAGATTCCATTCCTCTCACAAAATTATTCCAAGATTCCAACATCAATTTTTTCCTCCTTTCTTTTTCGCGTGCCAATTTCCTCTTGTGGTTCCTATCCCGATCTGCTCCTGTCAAGTTCGAAGATAAGGACTTTGATCCCCTCGAAATCTAATTGGTTCCCAGGTTATCCTCTTTCACCATAACCGGTTCCGAATTGGATCTAGGCACGAGCCCATCAACAAACCCAGACTTCAAATTCTTTTGAGATTCGGCCCAAAGGACTTTTGTAGCAATATCGCTGACACTCTTGGGCCTTTTATTTTTGTTAACTAATTTGGGCTTCCTTTTAACATCTATTACACCCGGGAAATACCCGTTGCCACTTGGCGCCGCGAGGAGCGGCTAGCTGGTTGCGAGCAAGAATGATCTTACGAACGACTCGACTAAGATATCAATGTCGAAGAGACCTGCTCTGGCCGACCCCAGAGGTCATCGGGGAGCGGGCACGACAATAGCCTCACGAGCCCCATCCTACCCACTTTCCACTTACGCTCGAGGGTAGAAGCTGTTCCACTACCCGGCTACCCATCTACCCGACTACCTGCGTGGCCGATACAGCTAGTAAGTCAGTGTTGTCACATCGGATGTGCAGATGAGACTGGCTCAGAGCTAGGTCAGTAAGGCAAGTCTCGTTAATCGAGGTCAACAAGGCCACGTGGAAGACCACCATTGACCGGTAAGGGAGGTCATAGCCAATCATGACTGTACAGCTAGGATTCAGAGGGGCCTGTGGGCAGATCGGATCAAGTGGGAACCCCACCCTGTACACTATGAATAGGGCCTTAAATGCCCAAATGTAAACACAACTAATTTATTACAAAGACTCCACTTGAGAGCTCATTTATTACTGCATTCACTATATTCTGTTATCATCCTTTATAACGATAGGGACCCGACGACGAGATCCTCACAAAATCGTTGTCAACAATTTGGCACTAGAAGGAGGGTAGCTATTAGCAAAATACTCTCGGTTTTGTTCATTTAGCTATCCTAAAACAATCCCCCTGTTCACTAAAAAATCCCAGAAAATACCACAAAAATGGCCACATCCAAAGTTACTCAAACTCAACAGTAGGTTGAGGATGTTGTCGAGGCCGCAACTCCGGCTCCTGCCACGGCGAAAACACCACGAGGGCCTTTCGAATTCATTTCCGCCATGCAGACTCCAGAAGACTTGCAGGCGGTGATAACGCTAATCCAGCACCGTCAGGCTGAAATTAACGCAGCTCCTATCCGTACCCATCGGGCAGGAATGGAGCCAGCCCACACCAGGGCCATCAGCAACCCGCGGCCCGAGAGAGAGCCGGTCAAGAGGGCGGCGACCAATGTCACCAGGCCTCGGAACTTGAAGAGGCGGTTAGATGAGGAGGCTGACTCGCACCGGGCTTTTCGATGCCTAGCGGGCTCAGTCTTCTCCAAGCTCGAGTCCCAGGCTCGGGGGGCTGCCCAACCTTGCGAATCGAACGCCAGTTCCAGGCCAAGGGAACAGGGCGAGGAGAGATCCGCCAGACGGCGTGACGATGCGGCCCTGAGGCCGTCGGTCTGCGACCTTTGGGGGATAATCCCCGACCCTGGTCTCTACCTGCGGCCAACAACGCCATGACCAAAATCTTAAAAAAGGTAGAGGCCTTGGAGGAGAAGGTCGACAAGCGGGATGGGCAACATCACTTCGCCCACATGCCAAACTCGCCTCTGGTGGACATCTTGGTGTGGGCTCCCGCTCAACCTAAGATCAACGTGGCCGCAGTAGGGCAGTATGACGGGGAGACGAACCCCGTCACCCACCTGAGCAAATATTCAACGTATATGATCTCGATGGGGGCCACTGACGCCACCTAGTGCAGGATGTTTCCACTGACCCTCGGTGACTGAGCTCACCATTGATACTCCTTGTTTTCCGCAGGGAAGGTGGTCTCGTTCCACCAGCTCGGGGAGCTGTTCCTGGAACACTTCTCTTTAATGGTACCACGTCTGGCCGGCGCCAACCGCATGACCAACTTGGCTCAAGGAAAAGATGAGTCGGGCCGAGCGTACATCAACCGGGTCGATCGTATTATCATGGAGGGTGAGCTCGTCGGGGATGAGGTTAAGCTCGTCAGAATCATCGGCGGTCTCCGCCTAAAGATAAAACTCTGGAAGTCCATGAACAAGGACTATCCCAAGTCTTATGCGGAATTCTGGCAGCGAGCTGGAAAGATAATTTACAACGCAGACATCTTAGCCCAACGGCTGGGGGAAAGCTCCTCCCCATCGGAGAAGGAGAAACCCCGCGCAATGGCGAGCAACACACCAAGCCGAAGGAACTTCTCCTATCGGGCTCCCCAGCCCTTCAAGCCTTCCGACTCTGTCGAAGTGAAGCTGGCGGAGAAGCTATGAGCCACCCTGGAGTACGTGTACATCTAGATCCGGGATAAAAACTTGGTTCCCATGGCTCGCCCATGGGTACACAAGGAGGGAGTGCAGCTCAACCCCAACAAATACTACCACTACCACAAAACCATCGGGCACAACACCAACGAGTGCAGTGACCTGCTGAAAAAGTTGTGGCGGCTGTTCGAGGAGGGGAAGCTGGAGGAGTTTGTCAAGAGACCGGCAGCTCAGCCTGCGACACTCCACATGGAACGGAACCAGGAAGGGGCCCTCATCTGCCCACCGATGTCCGAGAATGCTGTCTGTCGTGCTGTCAATACTCTCTCCCCGGTAGGGGAATTTGCCCCATCCTCCACTCTCTCCAACCGCAGGCAGAAAAGTGAGCTGCGGGCGATGGATAACATCCCTCAAATAACCATACCGGTCAACATGACAGCCAAAGAATCCGACCTCTTCGCTTTCAAGGAGAAAGACCGCACTGGGGTCATCTACCCCAACCATGATGCTCTGGCCGTATCAGTCAACATCATGGGCGTCACCGTCCATCACATGCTCGTCGACAATGGGGCATATTGCAACACCATCTTCAAAACCGCCTTCGACCAGTTGGACAGCTCCTTCGAGAAGCACGTGGAGCCCTGCTACCAGATCATCAAGGGTTTTGGGGATACCACGGTGAAGCCATACAGGATAGTTAGACTAGTTGTTGAGTTAGTGTCTAGCATAGATACCGAGGTCAAGGCCTCAAAATAACTCGATTTTGTAATCATCGACCAGTCGTCAACCTACAATGGTTTTCTCGGCAGGCCGTTTGAACACGAGTTCTAGGCTGCTGCCTCGACCTACTACTATTGTATCAAGTTCTCAACCCCTTCTGGGAAGGTGGGAACTCTTAAGGGAAATCAGAAAATGGTACGTGGATGTTTAGCGTATATCGATCTTGCTTTAAATTCCATCAATTTAGATTATATCTATACAATTGGGGGGAAAGAAATGGAAATCGAGGAAGAAAAACCACCCGATGCCCATCTAATGGAAGAAGATACTCCAACTTTCGAAGATACTCAAATCGAATTGGAGCCCAGGATCGGTTTCGAACCAATGAAAATCGACATCAACTTAACCGGAGAGATCGACAACCCTCGCTTCAAGGAGCGGGGAGCAAGCCCGATAGAGAAGTTAATATCCGTGACCATGAAGAATAGTCCAGAAGTCTCTTTCCAGCTCGGATCTAAGATGTTCGACGAGATGCGAGCTGCAATGATAATTTTCCTCGAAGAAAACTTAGATGTATTTGCCTAGTCACACGAAGACATGGTCGGGATCGATCCAGCGATATGTTTCCACCAACTACACATCGATCCTGCCTGTAAGTCGATATCACAGAAAAGAAGAAAGTCTGGACCAGACAAGTATGCGGTCATAGCAATCGAGGTCAAGAAGCTGCTCGATAACAAACTGATCGGGATGGTCAACCCTGACGAAAAACCATAATGGGTATCTAACGCGGTCCTCGTCAAGAAAAACAACAACACATGGCGGTTATGCATCGACTTCACAGACCTAAACAAGGCCTGCCCTAAGGACCACTTCCCGATGCCACACATCGACCACCTGGTAGACAGTACCGCCGGGCATGAGATGCTCACCTTTATGGACGCCTTCGTCGGCTACCATCAGATCCCTCTGGCCGTCGACGACCAGAAGCACACCACCTTCCTCGCAGAGAAGAACATGTATTTCTAGAAACGGATGTCATTCGGGCTCATGAACGTCGGGGCAACATATTAGAGGCTGGTCAACCACATGTTCCACGACCAGATCGGCGCAACGATGGAGGTGTACATAGATGACATCGTTATCAAGAGCGAAAAGAAAGAGGACCACCTTATCTCGCCGAAGCATTTGAGATCTTAAGGAAGTACCGCATGAGGCTCAACTTAAAAAAATACAGTTTTGGGGTCGAGTCGGGCAAGTTCTTGTGACATATGGTCAGCCAGCGAGGAATTGAAGCCAACCCAACAAAAGTCCAAGCAATCCTGGACATGAGCGCACCTCGGACAATAAAGGAGGTACAGCGGGTAACGGGGAGCCTGTCCGCTCTCAGTCGTTTCATATCCCACATGGGGGACCGGTACAAACCTTTGTTCGATAGTATGCGGAAGGGGAAACTCAACTAGACGTCGCAGAGCCAACTCGCGTTCGACAACATGAAGACGTACCTCTCAAATGCCCAGATAATAGCCAAGCCCATCCCCGACGAGAAACTTTATCTATACCTTGCCGCCTCGGAGTCGACCCTCAGCGCCGTGCTAGTGAGGGCTGAGGGCATGCTCATTTGCCAATATACTTTGTCGGCCAGACACTCCACGCCGCCGAGCTACGGTACCCGCCTTTGGAGAAACTGGCATACGCCTTGTTGATGAGCGTACAAAAATTACGCCCATACTTCTTCGACCACCAAGTCAAAGTGTTGACGACCATGCAACTACGGAAAGTCCTGCACCGAGCAGACACGGTGGGCAGGTGCCTCAAATGGGTTGTGGAAATCAGACAATTCAGCATCACACATGCACCCCGTACAACCATCAAGGGATAGACAATGGTCGTCTTCATAGTCAAACTAACTTACCTAGAAGCAATGTCGAAGATCAAGCAGCCACCATGGAAGATGTACGTGGACGGTTCATCCACAACGATGAGGGCAGGGGTAGGGATTGTCCCGCTCAGCCCGTCCGGTCAGGTATTCACGACGACCATCAGGTTTGGTTTCCACGCGACGAACAACGAGGCTGAGTACGAAGCCTTAATCAATGGCCTAAAAATGGTAATGGCTATGGGAGTGAAGCGGTTACAGGTCTACAGAGATTCACAACTGGCCACCTGCCAAATTTCAGGAGAATATGAATCCCGCAATGACAGGATGATCACCTACCAAGGTTTGGATAAAAACTTGCTCGACAAATTCGATCAAGTACATATCGAGGTCGTTCCCCGACTCGAGAACACCCAGGCAGATGCTCTAGCCTGCCTCGCCACATCCGAGGGCGCTGCCAACATATCCCAAATCTCGATCACCTACATGCCTGCCCCATCCTACGGAAACCGTCTGGTGGCCCACCAAGAGCAAGACGGGGACAACTGGATGACCCTCATCTTTAACTACCTAAGGTACGGGAAGCTCCCAGGTGAATAGGTAGTGGCCAGGCAGATGCAGCTTCGGGCAGCTAGGTACACGATCATGGAAATATACCTATACAAATAGCGTTTCGCCTTGCCACTACTAAGATGCATAATCCCGGAGCAGGGAAGACTAATCATGACCGAAATTCATGAAGGAATCGGCGGGAACCATGTTGGGGGCCAGATACTCGCTCACAAGGTAATCCACCAGGGATATTTCTGGCTCACATTGAAGAAGGACACAATCAAATTCGCTAGAGCTTGCCACAAATGCCAAGTATACTCACCATCGGTCGACCAGGCACCAACTCAGCTCATGTCCATCTTCAGCCCGTGGCCATTTGCAAAGTGGGGGATCGATTTTATTGGCCCTTTGCCCACTGCCCCGGGCAGCGTTAAGTATGCAATCGTGGCCATCGACTATTTCACCAAGTGGGCGGAAGCAGAGGCGCTCAAGACCATCGACCAGGGGCACGTGATCAAGTTCATATGGCGAAACATAATTTACCATTTCGGGCTCCCTCATATCATAATTTCGGACAACGGGAAGCAATTTGGAGGGTCGGAAATGGAAATTTTTTGCGAGAATCACAAGATCAAGAGGCTATACTCGACTCCCTACCATCCCCAGTCGAACGGGCAGGTCGAGGCAGTAAACAAGATAATAAAGTACACCTTGAAGGCAAGGCTGGAGGAAAACAAGGGCACCTGGGCGAGCAAGTTGTCCGAGGTGTTGTGGTCGTATTGAACCACAAGCCGCACGGCCACCGGGGAGACTCCTTTCGCTCTAGCCTATGGGACGGAAGCAGTCATCCTCGTCGAAGTCATCTTCCCGAGACACCGCACCTCACAGCTCGTGGGGGCCAGCAACGACGAAGTCATGCTACACGAACTTAAGTTCCTTGAAGAAAAAAGATTGTCCACAGAATAGAGAAACATAATATACAAGCAACGGGCAAAAAAGTACTTTAATTCAAAGGTCAAGATCCGAGAATTTAAAGCAGGATACCTCGTACAAAGGCGGACAGTGGGGCAACCCAAGGGGGCATTAGGCCCGAATTGGGAGGGACCCCTAAGAGTCTCCAAGCGCTTAGCCAACAAGGCCTACGAGCTCGAGAGCCTAGAGGGCAATCCGGCCCAATACCCTCGGAACGCTTCACTTCTCAAGAAATACTACCAGTAGTTGTACACTCGCAAGTCGAGCAAATCACCAAGCTGTAACGGGTTACAACCCGCATCACTTTTGCTTGATTAATGTCTATAATATATCACATCCAGAATATTTTTTGTTATCAATTATTATCGGTTTTTAAGTCAATCTCGTATTCGTGATGTCGCTGCCCGCAAGAGGCCACAACACTTCACTATTTTTTCATTGGTTAGTCAATTAATCGATTGTTAATTCAATCTCGTATTCGTGAAGTCGCTGCCCGTCATTGGCTAAAGCACTTCACTATTTTTTTGTTGATTAGTCAATTAATCGATTGTTAATTCAATCTCATATTCCTGAAGTCGCTGCCCCTCATCGGCTAAAGTACTTCATTATTTTTTCATTGATTAGTCAATTAATCGATTGTTAATTCAATCTCGTATTCGTGAAGTCGCTGCCCGTCATCGGCTAAAGCACTTCACTATTTTTTCATTGATTAGTCAATTAATCGATTGTTAATTCAATCTTGTATTAATCAGTTGCTGGTTCAATCCTGTGTTCGTTAATCAAGCCGTTATCACCAAGTTTGAGAAAGTAGAAAAACGACTCGAGATAAAAACAATAAAGACGAATACAATACTTACAAAAAGAGAAAGATTCATTAACAAGGATTGAAAAGAAGTAAAGAAAATGTTCGAGTACAACGGGCCCGCAGGCCAAGAAAAGGAAAGTAAATCTAAATCTAGACTGGGGGAAGCCCAACACCCTCATTTACAACCGCTCTGTCGGCCTCGCCGTCTGCTACCACCTCGCTGCTAGCCGGAGCTGGGTCCCCGTCAGCCACATCATCCACGGAGGGAGGATGAACGAAAGCCCCCGCGTCAGAGAAGAAAGACAAATCGACCCCCCGGTCGACCAGGTCCCTCAAAGTCAACTCGTACTCGGCGGGAAGGGGGTTGGCCTCCACATACTACCACAATACTCCAGGGGACCAGAGAGGTCGGCGTCGGGGTCCTTCCTGAGGAGGGAATGAATGGAGTCAGCGTAGGCGTTTATGTACACCATGGTCGCCGCCGTATCCTGCTCGCCCTCCATGCGTGCCCTCTCGGCAACCACCCGCCGCTCAACTTCTTGGGCGAACTCCCACCTGGCCTTCTCGGCCTCATCTTTAGCCGCGGCAGCTTGAGCCTCAGCAGCGGCCCGCGCCTTCTTCTCAGCCTCGAGCTGCTTGTCTACCTCGGCGCAACGGGCGCGGGCAACATCAAACTCCTCCTGCAGTTTCTTGCCGACCTCCGAGAGGCGGCCTACCTCATCCTTCTGCGTCTGGTAGCCTACCCGCAGCGCGGCCAGCGTCCTCTCCTCGCGGTCGTGATCCATCAGGATCCTCTCCATGGGGAGTAGGTTGCGGGCAGCACGTATGGCCACCGACCTCATTTTGTCAGTAGTAGAGGCACTCTGCAGGGATTTTTGGTAGTTCACGGTCCAAGACCGAGGCAGGTTCATCACGGCGCACTGGGCCTTCTCCAGCCACGCCTCGGGCACGCCAGTGAATGGGGGATCCTGGGAGCGCAAGAACTGGAGGACTTCGGTCGGCGGCAGCGGGTTGGTCCTGCATAAAACGGGATGAATACTTGGTAAAACATAAGCAAGAGATAAGAAAAATGAGAGAAGTCAGAAGAACTCACTTAAGGTGATTTCTCCAGCCGAGGAAGGAGTAGTCGCTGCGGTCACGGGAGGACGACGGTGGGGCACCGGTAGCCGGCGTGGGCACCTCTGCAGCCAAACCCACAGCAGACGGGATGACTAGCGAAGCCACCATGTCCGGGAAGGATGTGTCCAGGTCGGACAGACGGGCCCTTTTGTTGGGCGAAGTGCCAGTCGCTGGTGGGGGATTGGCGATGGGTACTGGGGTGGGCGGGTTGATTCGGACGCCCTGTCCGGAGGCGCCTTTGGCCGCCCCTTTCTTAGTAAGAGCAGCAAAGGTAGATTTTCGTGGGGCTATCTCGATAGACTCACCGAATTCAGAGGAGCAGGTCGAGAACGACGAAGAAGAGGACGAGGAGATCGGTATCAGGGGCCGCTGGCTAACGAAGGGAGAACGTTGCTCGCTGGCGGCTGGGAAACATTGCTCTGATGAGAAAGAGTGTTAGTAATTAAGAAAAGAAACTAAATATATGTAAGTGAAACAATCAGGGCGACCAAGGATTCTTAACTCCGAAATTGAGATGGCGGGGAAAAGTGTGCAGGCCGGACAGTCGACGCTGCTCGTTCGTGTTCAGCTGGTCGATGGAGTGATCTTCCTTAGACTCACTGTTCACAGCGGCGAGGGCGAGGGCGAAATCCTCGTTCAAATCTTCGAGTTGCGGTGGCGGATTAGCTGCACAAAGGGAGAGAAATTAGATCAGTACGAATGGATTAAGGGAAATGAGAAAAATACTTCTGCGGTTCCGGGCGCGGTACTCGCGAGGCACATCTATGGGCATCCCGCTTTCGGGCTCGACGCTCTGACGCACATCTCCAACCCACCACCATTTTTGGTGCCAGCTCGTCACCTTGGTGGGAATGTTGAACACAATCGCATCCCTGGCCCGCAGTTTGATGGAATAATACCCAGCGTTGTTCTCACCCGTTGAGGCTACGGTATAGTAGAGGTGGTTAAATTCTTCAGAAAGCGGCATGCGGTGCAGCCCGCGCTGCCCCAGGGTAACCATCGTGCCCAGAACATAGCTCCAGCTGTTGGGCGTAATTTACGTGATGGATAGGTTCCACGCGGCCAGAAGCCTGGCGATTGACGGATGGAGCGGGAAGCGGAGATCGGCCAATATCGTGTCCGCATTTATAGCGATGAGCCCATCCGGCGGCTGGTCGGCTCTCTCATCGGGGCTTGGGGCATAGAAATATACATCAGCGGGGACCTCGAAATTCCAGTAGAGATTGGTGACGTCTGTGCTCAAGGGTAGGGAGCTAGCTCATCAGGAAGCACCAAACTCAATTAAGGCGCCCTTGCGGTACTCTCTATTTGGGCGTTGGCGGACTTGCCCGGAGATGTCTTGGCATACTGTAGGTGGATCATACCATTGTCCGAATACACCACGAGCTCGGGCTGGTCCTCAACATTAAAGGCGACATTGGGGAATACCTCGGCGGTGTTCTCCCTAATAACGGATGGGTAGACGACCATCAGCGGTGATATGCTGAGGACGGGCATGTCCTCGAGGGGACTCATTCGGTCCAGGACATCGGTGAAGGCATCGACGTCGGTCGAATTCCCTGCCCCCTCTCTTGAAGCGGCTCTGGACGTACCCTCACTTGCCGGATATGAGGTGGTCGGCTCGATCGGACATTCGGCAGTGGTGGTGGGCTCGCGGCGGTGGAATAGGTAAGAATGGGTGGTATCGGTGGATCTGCTGGAATCACCCATCGTCGAGGTGAAAAAAACAAGAAGGAAAAGGAAATAGGGCGGAAGTTACCTAAAAAATGCCGGAGATCGGCCGGATTTTGGAAATCGGACGCCGGAAAAATCAAAATCAAGAAGAAGCATAAAAGCTGAATTCGTAGGAAAGTGCGAATAAGGCCTTGGTTCCCCTATTTATAGAGAAAAGGCGGAGGGACTAAATAGCAAAAAAATAAGGTCAAAAATGTAATTTGGCAAAAGTATAGGGGGCGCGTGGATGACACACGCCCGTTGATTGAGCAGTCGTATCGGCGGATGTGATGCTTGGGGATCTGGTATATCGAATACGCCATCCCATGATGTAAGTAGGCGCGGAAAACGAAGCGACGCCTCAGAATACAGAACGACACAACACTAGCCACTGAACCAGCCCACCTCGGGTAGCGTCCTTTACCCGACGACGGGCTGGTGGGGTAATTGTTACACTCGAGAATTACCCGCCGCCACTTGGCGCCGCGAGGAGCGGCTAGCTGGTTGCGAGAAAGAATGATCTTACGAATGACTCGGCTCAGATATCAACGACGAGGAGACCTGCTCTAGCCGACCCCAGAGGTCATCGGGGAGCGGGCACGGCCACAGCGTCACGAGCCCCATCCTACCAGCTTCCCGCTTACGCTCGAGGGCAGAAACTGTCCCACTACCCGACTACCTGTATATCCGACTACCCGCGTGGCCGATACAACTAGTAAGTCAGTGTTATCACATCAGACGTGCGGATGTGACTGGGTCAGAGCTAGGTCAGTAAGGCAAGTCTCGTCAATAGCGGTCCACTGGGCCACGTGGCAGGTCACCATTGACCGGTAGGGGAGGTCATAGTCAATCATGACTGTACAACTAGGATTCAGAGGGGCCCACAGGCAGATCAGATCAAGTGGGAACCCCACATTGTACACTATAAATAGGGCCTTAAATGCCCAAATGTAAACACAACTTATTTATTACAAAGACTCCACTTGAGAGCTCATTTATTACTGCATTCACTACATTCTGTTATCATCCTTTATAATTCCTACCCGCTAGGAACCCGACAGCGAGATCCTCACGAAATCGCTATCAACAACATCAAAATTGTCATTTGGCATATTTGAACATACTTTCTCAAGACCACTTCCAGAAGTGGGCCCCTCGCCCTCCACAACTTTAGAGTTTGGTATCTTCTCATTAATATGCTTCTCCTCGGAAATATTTATGCCAGCAAAATCGATATCTGCATGGGAAGGATCATCAAGTGGGCCCGAACCATTATATCCGTATATCTCTGCTTCTACCAAGGTGCTATGATTATACCCCATCTCGATGTTAGCCTCCGACTCTTTCGACATCTTGGAATTATAATCGCCGCATTCTTCACGTATTCCAATACCCATTCTGTTACTTGCCAAATTATGCTGGGATGTCGATGGATTACCGTCGGGAGACCCATCACCACCGTGATCGTAGCCGCCACTAAATTTAAAAAATCAGAGCCATAAACGTCTTCTAACGAATCTGTCTCCAAATTATGTGTGCTGCTAAACCCTCCCTAGTTGTTGTCTCCCTGGTTCCAATTGAGGTCTTCCAAAATTCTAATTGGAAATATTTTTCCATCCACCAGAACCTTCACAACTTGATTTACCTCTTGAAGAAAGTCAATGGATATGAGTACTCTAGCATAATCAAACCTGGACTTTTTTTATGTATCCTCGTCAATTTTCACCATTCTCCCCATTTTACTGCTCACAATATCAAAGAATCTCTCAGACCACGCATGAATCGGGATGCCAATCCATTTGGTCCAGACCAGTCGCTTGTGGCAAACATCGACCGTTTTCCATGGTCGGATCCACTCGAACCAATGCCGAGACCACTCATCCAGATCATTTTTCAAATCCAAACAATTCATTCTGTGGTTTTTACTAATGAGCACAACATTATCTCCCATATATCTCACATTTATGTAATTTCCAAATTCGCTTTGAAGTTCCTCTCCGTGTGTTTCCCATGAGAAATTTGATCTAACCAAACCAGTTTGACACTCTTTCAACCACTCTATTTCCTCAACTTTTGTTTCAAATGTAAACAGATGATCTTCCACCTTTTTGGACTTTCATTCATTTTCTTCCCGGACTCCATGAATTCCTTATAAGAAAAGTCGGGTTTACGAATACCCAGTTTCGCGTCAAAGATCACCTGCTTCGCCGTATCATTGCCCTTAAAATTCCTGTCATATCGCGGAAGAAATGCTCTCAACTTATAACTTCCTAACCAAATGCCATTCAATCTCTTTAGCATCCTTTCTTATTCTTCCTTTACAGGGAACCTAACAAATCCAAACGGCTTTCCTTCTCTATCTCTCTTGCTAGGACAAAAGATATCCACCACGTGTCTAATTTCCTTGAACTTGCCCTTGAGATCCTCGATTGTGCACTCTGCTGGAAAGTTCTTAAATAAGAAAGACATGGTCTTTTCACCTCTGCCAACCTTACACTTCTCCCAGAAGAGGACATCCTCCCCAAAAATCGCTCTAGAGCTCCCTTCCACAGCCTTCACACTACCTTTCCGAGATGGTAACAGTTTAGGTTAACTAGGTTAAGGTAAATTTTCTGCCTCACCGAAGGTCTCTCGACAAACGGGTGCCTAGTATTCCAATTTTGGTTCTTTTAGGCGAATAGATGTTATTTTATAAAATGGGGAAATAAAAAAAGCAATAACAACAACAAAAGATGATATCCGACCCAAGGTGAAAAATAAAAGAAACAAGCAAAAGACAGGCAATGAAATCTAAAACTTAGGGCTATGTTCTTTTTTTGTTTTGAAAATAAAGTTTTGGAATCTAAAATTCATTTTAGTTTGGATTTTAAAATTAAATCATAATCCTACAACCCTATAAATAATTTGTAGAACACTATTTTACTTTTACATAATAAAGTTAAAATCTAACCTACTCAAAACTATAAAATTTCACAAATTTTAAAAATTTCATGGATAAAAAAAACCATTAGTTTTCAAAAATTGGTTTTTAAAAATCACTTAAAACCCAAAAAGAACATAGCCTAAAAGAACCAAAAGACCCAGGTTATCTCACTAGTCTTTGGGTTAAATACCCTAGCCAGATTAACACACTATCTCCACTACCCTCTTTATTCCTAAGATATCCTTTTGAAACTCACATACACCACCCTAAACATTTCACATAAGTAAATTTTTGGAAAAAAGAAACAAGAAAATGTGGATTTCGTCGCCGCCACCGCCTTGACAAGTTCTAAACTTAAAAATCACAAAAATTAAATTTTCAAAAATAAAACATGAAAAACTAGAAAAAAAATTTGGCAAAAGAATTCGAACAGAAGAATTCGGAATTTTTTTTTTTTTTTGGAAACTGAACAAATATTCGACTATATTTTCCGAAAATTGAACAATTATTCGGCTATTTTTTTCGAACATGACATTAAAAATCAACGAATCAGAACCCAACATAAATTTTGGAATTCTTTTCCAAAATTATGCAATAAGTTCGAAAAGAAATCCAAAATTTTATATCAATGTCGGCGAACCAGTGTTTAAAAATGATGTCGAGATTTTTCGAAAATTTAACACCAATATAATCAACCAACAACAACATTATCACACCCATTCAATTTAACACTCTCAAACAACAAAGAAATGCATAAAAACATCCCAAATACAACAAACATCATCATATTCAAGATTTTAAAAACCTAACTTTTTAAAAAATTATGAACACAATGTGATTTGAGCATGGAAGTTGGAGTATTCACCATCTTGAGTATATAGACATTCAACAAACCATACAACACGCAAATTTTCGTTTGTGGTTCATCAAATTTATGGAGTTCAAAATTTTCTTCGTTTTTGTTGAATTTTTGAGTGATTTTCGACCAAGTAGTGTTGAAAAACTGAGAGAGTATATTTACTTCATTAATTTTGGAGGAAAATAAGTGAAAGACATTATTAACATTTCTTATATATGAGTTCATAATTAATATGACAGAGTAGTGTATTTAACCAAGAGGCTAGTGCAAATAACTGTGGCCGAACAAAAAATAAAAGACCCAAAATTATAAAACAGTACAAATATCAGCCCAAATAAACTTTAAACAAAAAGAAAAAAAGCCCCCATAAAATCTAGAATTTTGAGTAAACGCATTAAAAAAAAAAAAAAAAGCCCCCATTATATATAAATAACATTTTATAGTGTAACATTCTATGATATTAAAATACACTTAATGGTATGATATAATAGTATACATTTCATACGATAAAACTGGCTCAATTTATATTTTATGTTTCATATTTATCCATTAATTCTTATTCATTTTTTAACAATAAATTTCATGTGTAATTAGCACCGTGCAAATCATTTCCAAATAGACAAATTAATAATTTGTGGATGAGTAGGTTTTATATGAAAACGCTTTATAATAAGCTTAACATGAAATAGTTTTAGAGTATTATTAATCTCATCAGGAGTATCATTAAATCTGTCAGGGGTATTATTAATCTGAGTTCAAGAAAATTTAAAATAATTTTCTTGAACTCAGACTAATGATACACCTGATGAGATTAATGATACTCCTGATGAAATTAATGATACTTTAAAATTGTTTCACTATAAGCTTATCATGAACTATTTTCATATAATACTTTGCCTTTGTGGGTACCTTCTCATACTTTTAGATACCCCGTCTACTTAATCTACCCATGTAATTTTAAATAATTATTAGATATACTCTCTTAATATACCTACATTACCCTTACTCCTAATATTACTCTAAAATTATGATACACCCACAAAACTCTTCCTCCGCTTTTTACATGTTGCACACGACCGCTGCGATGACCACCCAACCTTTCCTTCCCTTAAGAGAACAATTCAACAATATTTTGTCGAAAACAACTCCCTCTATCCCAGGATTACATAAACACTTTCATTTATCGTCCGTTGAAAATAGAGTTGTATTTGTATATTGTGATTATCATTTTTATTATATAAAATATACTACTTGCGACGTTAAAGATCAACGTTGCAAGTAGTATATTTTATATAAAAAAATAAAATAATAAATACAATATATAAATACAATCCTATTTGTGATGAAATGTAGGTGTGCAAATATTCTTGGGACGGAGGGAGCAATACTCTTTAGTTTTTACGTTAATTTAGTTATTTCCACTAAAGAGTATTAATTGCTTTTATTGAAGAGCATTAGTTGTTTTCATTAAAAAGTAGTATTAGTTTTTTTAGTGAAAACAAACTAATACTAAGCATAAACAACACACATTCTTCAATACAAATAATTAATACCCTTCAATTATATATATATATCAAATTTCCTCTATAGATACTCAATATTAATATTTACAATTACAAGTCATAAGTCATAACAACCTATGCTGTTTTTCTTTTTGGGGTGCGCATCTTAAGAGAATAGGAATATTTTCCCGAAAGACACTCATATATATCCATTAAAGTTTCATCTTCATTCCATCTTTTGATTTAATTCGTGCAAGAATTTATGAGTATGCATGGAGGAAAATTGGTTCATAAAGGTATTAGTTGTTTTCATTAAAAAATATTAGTTGGTTTGTTTTTACTAAACAATTAATATTTTTCAGTGAAAATAACTTATACTCTTCATTATAAGCAATTAATATTCTTTAGTGTAAACAATAAATACACTTCAATAATTTATATATGAACCATTTTTATTCTAGAGTATGTATAGAGTGAAATTGGTTTATATATGAATCACTGAAGGGTATTAGTTGTTTTCACTGAAGAGTATTCGTTGTTTTTACTGAAGAGTATTACTGGTTTACACTGAAGAGTCTTAGTTCATTTTCACTGAACAACTAAGACTCTTTAGTGTTAACCAGTAACACTCTTCAGTAAAGACAACTAATACTCTTCAGTGACAACTAATACTCTTCAATGATTCATGTATAAACCAATTTCACTCTATACCTTGTCTTAATTTATTCTTCATAAGGAAAGATCTCTTTGACTGATCTTGATTTTATTCCCTACCATATTTTGGTTTATTATTAATTAATCATCCTTGATATATAAGGAATAAATTGTGCACCAAGTTACCGTTCTTCAATGGAATAGTTATACTTACCTAATTTAAAATTCATTGATTAAATGCCGAAGTGAATTTGGAAAAACAATCAACGTAATCTAAATTAATTCATGAATATTTTTTAGAATTTCACATTCAAATATTTGACTATTTCATGCTTTTTTTTTAGGTGGAGAGAGAGGATCAATTTCAAATAAGGTTTAGATATTGTTGGTCAGCATATCTTATACATAATATATTCAAACTATTTCATTAAGGTAATTACCTTAATTATTATTGCCCATGATATCTTACAGAATATCCATGGAGAAAACTCTTTCCTAGTTTGATTAGATTTCTTTTGTGTTTTATATAAACAGAACAATAAGTGTTCTGCAAAACTTATATCATGACACCAAAAAAAATTGAGGAATTGTTTAAAAAAGTTGTTAGGAAGCCAAGAACCCCAAAATCCTATAATAGAGTTTTATTTTTAAAACCAAAGGATTCATCAAGAATTGATGGCTTCAAGATTTTATCAAGAGACCTGCAATTGAAGAAGATCAAACTCAAAGATGTTTCGTCAAGAATAAGCTCCATTACGACACCAACACGACTCCAACAAGTTATTGCTTATTCTATTCCTAATTATGTTGCTCAATTTCAGATTCAAGATTTGATGAATACAATTGACAACATAGTACCCCTTGATGATAATGATTGGTTGACCAAACCGTTATCAGAATATGTTATTCCTTTGTAATTATTACTTTACATAATCCTGTAAAACGATTTTGAGACGATATTTTATTCAAGTATTTGGGTGATACACTATTTTGAATAATAGTTGGATTGGTGTTCATAAATTCATGTGTCATACAATATAGTAAATTAAATCGTCGTCTCACGTTTTACACGAGCTAAATAATTTTTTTTATATTAATTTAATTCAAAATATATTATTAATTTATCTTTAATATATTCAACATATATTTTCATAATTATGAAATCTAAATATTTTTTATAAGATTGATTTAAATTTTATAGAAAATATAACCAACACAAATTTAGAAATTATCACATTATATTTCTAATTCACTCATTAATCCTTTTATGTGTAAAACAATTGATATTTATTTCAATCTAAATACTTTTTCGTAAGAATATTAGAATTTATAAACGAAATAATATGTTGAAATATAAATGTTGTACATGAATATGGTGCTGCCTTATAAACTACCAAAGTTTGTTTTTATATAATACTAGAGTGTATCCACGCGAATTTCGCGTACTGAAAAAATATATTATATTTATTTTTTGTAGACATTTAATATAAGAGTATTTTTGTTTAAAAATTTCGAGGTATATACAATAAATTATGGGGTTTGTTTAGCTGTGGCTCGTGCCCTTCACTAAACCCTATAAGTATATCCTACAAACTAAATAATTAAAAAAAAAAATCAAAATTCACATAAATTAATAATAATTATGGAATAACATTACTTAGACTAATAATTTAATAATAATCAATTTTCATTTCAATATTGAATAATTTATAAATTAATCAACATTATTTGTTATTGGGAGTATACGGTAAGAAATTAATTTATATAAGAAACAATACAAAATTTGAAATAAACTTTAACGTTACAAATACATGTTCATCGATCAAAATGAGTTCCAAGTAGAACTTGTCTCTATTAAAATTATTAAAAAATATTGCCCAACTTTTTCAATCCTAACTTTAACGGTCAATTTTTGGCTCTCACCCTTGATATTAGAAATCAGAGAAAATTGAGGTGTCATACTCCTGAAATATAAAATGTGATTTAAATTACAACAATTAAATCATCATAATTATTCAGATAAAAGTATATGGTATAGTTAAATATATTATTTTTGCACATGAAGAATATTTAAACTGAACGATGTAGAGCATAAATCAACAATCATTATTACATTCATATTGATATTGATATTTAAATCTAATCAAATTGTGAGTACTTAAAATGATGAATTTAACTATAAAATAAATATACTAATAACAATAGATATATAACCAACCAACAATTGATGGGAGAAATCTTAGACAATTAATGGGAGAAATCTCAGCAAAAGAGTGGAACAAATGAAACTTTGATGTGAAAAAATGAAATACAATATGCTCTTATTTATAATAAAAAAAAAATGCATGCAATATTATATCTTGTCCATAATAAGAATATATCACATAAGAATATTATTTGAAATATATAACTATATACCTTTTATTTTAGGAAAAAATAATCGAACATTATATTATACTATATATACTAATTCAAACTTAGAAATGATAAATTTAGATTCATTCAATAAGTAGTTCACATTTAATTACATTAAGGTTTGAAAAAAATATGATTTATAATAAATTCTAAAAATAACTAAATAAGAAAATGGAAAAAATATCCATTTGCATTAATTATGCAGATATAAATTAATGGTTTAGATTTAATGATATAGAACGAAGGGTCGAGATTAAAAGTTTAACCAACTTTTAATGAGAGCGCAGTATTTCAAATTGGAGAGATTTGAGACATGCCACATCAGCCTAAGAATAAGGTGGTGTTGACACATCATCTTGGAGAGGTTTGGAAATATATTATAATAAGATACTAGGACGTAAATTATATACTTTTATAGTCTTAATTAAAAATCCTTTAATTACCAAAAGTTCGTTTATATATAATAATAAATTATATACTTTTATACTCTTAATTAAAAATCCTTTATTTATTGTGCAAATGCATCAAGATATAACGAATGAATATAAATGTTACCAATGAATTATACTAGATTATGCGAGTGTGAATGTGAAATTTTATTCACATTGAGTATGTCTAACAACAACTATATACACAAAAGAATGAAATTATAAAAGATAAAATCACTCATAAAAAAAAAATATAAATATCACGATAAAATTAAAGAAAATATAAATATCACGATAAAATTAATTCTTAGTCTTTAGCCTCAAGATATATCATTGATATCCCCTGAGGGGTCGTTTGCTTAATTAGTGGCATTGGATTACACTAAATAGGATTGGATGAGATGGAATTGGATTGAAAGATATTGGATTAAATAAGATTATTGAGTATGAATGTATATTTGGATTGTGTGATTAAGTGAGATAAATCGGGCGTCTGTTATTTTTTATGAGGATGAATTGGGCGGTGATTATTTTTATTTTGAATAAGGGTAGATTGGTCACTTAAAATCGAAAATGGAGGACAAAATGGTGATTGTAATTTAGTAGAACAGATAATCCCACATATTTGTCAGGACTCAATAGTCCTTAAAATGAGGGATTAGCTGGGATTATGGACCCGAACCCTGGTTTAGTCCAGGACCATGATCCTTTGCACTCTTTCAAACAAAACATGAAATTACCTGAGATTATAAAGACAATCTCAGGCCGTCCTTCAAACCAAATGGCCCCTGAATATCTCAATATAACCAAAATATAAATAATACTCCCTCCCTTTTTTATTAGATGTCATTCTAGTTTTTACACTATTTTTTTTAATACATGTCATTTTGATGATTTTTCAACAAATATTCTAAGGCAAAGTATTATATAAAAATAGTTCATGATAAGCTTATCATGAAACAATTTTAAAGTATCATTAATCTCATTGGGAGTATCATTAATCTCATCAGGGGTATCATTAGTCTGAGTTCAAGAAAATTGTTTTAAATTTTCTTGAATTTTCTTGAACTCAGACTAATGATACCCCTGATAGGTTTAATGATAATCCTGATAAGATTAATGATACTCTAAGGTTGTACTTGGTAGGCATTAATAATTTTAGTAGGGGGCATAAATTTAGTATAGAAAAGTCATATAAAATTGCTTGGTAGGACATATAAAAAAGGTCATACTAATTTATGCAAAATTCTTATACTTACTTGGTAGGAAGTAATAAAAAAGGTAAAAATTAGCTCCGGCGACTTTCCGGCCAAATTCCGGCGGTCCGGCGACTTTCCGGCGGCGGCGGCGGTTCGTGTGACAAACCAATAATAAAATAGTACGACCTTTCGGACCGAATTAATTTTGTAAAGGTGAATAGTGCTTTGGAGGTATTACGCCTTACTATTTTACAGGGTCGGACATATAAGAAACGGGTCGATATTATTTTAGTATGCCCTACCAAGTGGAATATTAATTATACAACACCCCATAATATGGCCTTTTACGGCCTACCAAGTGGAGCCTAAAACTATTTCATGTTAAGCTTATTATGAAGCGTTTTCATATAAAACCTACTCATATTCTAATTTTACCCCCATTAAATTTCTATTCACTTTCTATTATCCACAAATCTTTCCATTTATTGTTTCCATGATTTAAGAATTTTAAGGGCAATATTAACATAATTTTATAACCTTAATTTATTGTTTTATTCCAAAAGAACATTTATTAAAAAAGGGAGGGAGTACTATTTATGAATACATGTATATAGATTGAAAAATTAAGATATACACATCATATACAATTGGGTTAATTGTAAAAAAAATCACGAACTTTATAGTCTTTATCAATTACACCATAAACTTTTAAAGTTTGCAATTCGATGCGCGAACTAATTTATTATTGCAATTCGATACATGGTGTGAATTTTCGGCGGTATGTACGCATACATGTCAGTTGGAGTCTGTTGGTGATCAAATTTAATCGTGAGGATTAGTGGCTATTTTAATTAGGTTTAGGATCACCAGACAAGAACATGTGATTGATTACCACCGTAAATGGTAAATCGAAGGTTCGGGTTGTAAAATCGTAAATACGAGAGTCGAATCCGTATTTATTTCGTATGTGTGCACATTTAGGTGTGTTTGTGTATGTTTTGGGAGTATTTGTGTATTTGAACTTGTATTTCTTAGCTAGAGAACAACTATTTATAGAGACTAACAAGTAGGAGGTGTCCAAGACTCTTGGACTTCCTAGCTTGCATGCTAGACAAGTGTCCTTTGACTTTGTTTGACCTTATCTAAGCTGAATCTTAGTTACAAAGTCTTCTTTGGTCTTATCTCGGACTCATTGTTGTTCGTCATGGTTGGCTTGATTGGTCCAAATTGATCTTTAAATAAAAGTTGTTCGCTTTTTGAGGTTATGGCTCAGAAGTTGTTCGCCCTTGTATCTTGTTGAGATAGGCTTAGGAATCTTGGTCCTTTGTTCGTCAACATACACCTCTTTGGCTGGTGGATGCACCACCTTTTGATAATGTTGCTCGTCACCAGTGATCTGATGGAACGTTCATATCTGGTCCCGGGTCACAGAACCTGTCGCCAGTATGTAGTTCGTCACTGGAGTTGTTCGTCATTTTATACACCTCCTGGATTGATTTATGCACCCCAGTTGAGACTTGTCAATCATCTATAAATTGGGGTTGATTTTTGTAACCTTTGTTAGGGCCATAATTCCTGCTCGTCCATCATTGATAGTTGTTCGCCTATCAACAATTGCCCCCTATCCTGACTAGATGTTGCTTTTGACGAGCAACTATTTGGCGAGCAACTGTAGTTAGGATATTTTCTTGGTAGTGGTTTGGACGAACAACCTTGTATTGGCGAGCACCATCGGGGCCGCCGTTACGTCTTCCCATGTTCTGGAGGATATTCGAGGGTGACGTGGGCGGCATGATTATGCGCCACCCACGCGCGAGCAATCCCTAGGCCACACGCCTCAATGTTTGCAAGCAGGCCCTTGGATTTCTAATTTTGCTCGAAAAAGACCCCGTTTTCCTTCAATTTAGTCCAAATCTTGGGGGAAATTACACGTTATACCCCGTTTTTTTAGCTTCAGTATAAATATAGGTGGGAATTAAATTATTTCCCACTTCTTTCTTTCTTTGATCTTCCGGCGACTTTCCCCTTTTTTTCGACGACCTCTGAGTTTATTCCGGCGACATTTATTGCAATTTCAAGGTATTTAGTTTCGATTTTTCTTCAATTCTAATTATTCTTTTCTTCATTTCCTCACTTTAAACATTGTAATCGTACTCCTCCTGGGAAAATTCACCGCCGGCCTCCTAAAAAATCTCCCGGAAAAATTATACCACCTCTCTTCCGCCCTGAAATTCAATGTCCTCCCATTCCAATAGCAAAACCCCCTCCAGAGTTCTTGAAGCTGACCCCTTAAGGGTAATTCCGTACGGCGACCAACCCCCTTTTGAAGTATCGTCCGAAATCCAGCAGGAGATTGGTGTGCAAGGGGTGGTCATTGATTCCGGGAATCAACCGGGCGAGGAGGAAACGAACAATCCTTCTCACGAGGCGAGCGAATCTGAATCGTCTTGTTCAGATTCCAAGGAAGAGGAGGATCCTAAATTTGACGAGCTTACAAGGGAATTTTTGGAGGGGATCTAATTTCCAAACCCTAGGTACATGGAAAACGAGATCCTCGTAGGAGTTGCTCGCCCATTCGAGTGGCGAGCATATGTGGATCAATACGCGAACAACTTTTTGACCCCTCGAAGGCGTAAATTTAAATCTCCTAGGACTAGATTCCAAGCATCTGGGATTAAGAGCTTTGTTCTCCCAGAAGATCTGGCGAGCATACGGGAGACGTATCAGATTCCCTTGGACATTTTTATGTGGGCTCCCCATAGGAAAGAGCGAGTAGACCGGCCTCCCCCAGGGTGTACAGCGATCAACATTCACACCCTTATGGCGGGGCTAAGGCTTCCACTCCCTCCCATTGTTGGTCGCTTCTTGGAGACGACCAACCTAGCCATTACTCAAATCACCCCCATTGGCTGGATGAACCTCCTAGGCATGATGAGTCTGTTCGCCCTTGAGGGGTACATTGACCGGATTACTCCAGACGAGGTACTATATGATGACCATATCCAAATGCACAACCGGCGAGGAGGGTTATTACTATTTGAAAGCTCGCCCTAGATTGAAAGTCATCGAGGGGGTGCCGAACAAGATTCGGGATTGGAAACACCAATTCTTCTTCATCGGGGGTGATTGGCGAGCAGTTGCGAACGAGCATGGAGATAGAATACAGATTCAAACTCCGGACTCCTATGGAGTGCTTCATCGTGAGCCCCAAATGTATTTTCAAATTAATACAAGTGGGACTAATTTTAACTTTCTTTTCCTTTTATGTAGGTCCTCGGCTTTTGAAGTAGGCGAGTCAAGAAGAGGAGATCAACTCTGAGTTCCTTTTCACATCTTACCTCGTTTCTCTTCGCAACATCTCAGAGAGGACGGTGGAGTATTTGAATCAGGATAAGTGTAAAAAAGCTGCTCGTCTTTACACTTATCCTCATCATTTGGAAGCCCAAGCCGAAGTGCCTCCTGGTAAGGTCTCAAGTTTTGCCCCCATTCTTGTTCGTCCTTAAAATATACCTGCTCGCCTAACTCTTTTCCTCTTCTTCTTTTTTTTAGCCGAGCAGGTGACTGTTGTTGTCCCTCCCAGCTTTGCTCTCTTAGAACATAGGGTGTTTGAAATGGCGTCGCCCAGGGGACGAAGGATGAAAGGGGATCCTCCCTCAAAGGTATTGGCCCTGACCAATAAGACCCCCGTTGCCGAGCAAACTCCAAGGACGGCTCTCCCGCCGAGCTCATCGCCAACTCCGGCCCCTGTCTCCTCTCCGCACAGCTCTAAAAGACTGAGGAAAGGAGACGGCTCAGATGTGTCTCAACCACCCCCCACAGCCGACAAAGGGAAATCCAAGGTAGGAGGATCTTCTGGTTGCTAGCCCTCTGACGAAGCTGCTCGCCACGCTTCTACTGAAAAGGAGAAGAGTGGCAAGAGCAAGGACAGGCACACTCCTCCTTGCGGACCTGAGGATATCACCTACCTCGGGTGGGACGAAGCCAAATTTGCCGAGTAAGGACCCTATCCTTCACTCTTCAAGGGATTAAACAAGTCACAAATTAACTAAGTCTCAAAACTTTTTTTTGTTCGCAGGTATCGGCCTAACGACCACCCGGGGCGAGTAGACACGATCCATCAATACGCATGCTCAAAGACCCCGACGAACATTTGTGACATCCCAGATGATCATGTTCACCGGGCAACTGAACTGGTTGCTCGTGCCTGGTCAAGGTCGTTGAACAAGATTGTTCTTACTCAAGAGGTCATTGATAATTTCTATTTATCAATGGTCCAGGCTGCCAATTCCCTCGTGCCCGCCCATCGAGGAATGACTCAGGTGGCGGAGCTAGAGGAAGCTGCTCGTCACCATGCTGCATCTGTTCGCCAGCTCACGGAGGAGAAGGAAAAGCTGGCGAACGGCTTCAACAGCCAGATTACTCGGCTCAAAGACCAACTGAAGCTGGCCGATGAGGTTGAAAAGAAACATATTGAGGATTATCAGCTTGTGTCTGGCGAGCTTAAAGAAAAGAAAGCTGAGCTACTCTCTTCCCAGGCTGAGTTGGAAGAGGAGAGGAGAAAGAGGGAGGAGGCAGAAACCGAACTTGCTCGCCTGAAGGAGCAAGTGGCTGGGATGGCCACGAGGGAGCAAATCGAGCAAGAATTCCAGCTCCGGAGTGGCCCTATAACCAACCTGGGCTATATCTGCGCGTATGCCGATTGCATCCGCATGGCTCACTCCTTCGAAGTTTCGGATATGGTCGCTGAATTGGGCAAGGATCTCGCCGAGTTCGTCGAGCACTATCCTCCTCCTAATGGCATCGAACTACAATTGGGGGACATGGTGGACTATGGGATCAATCTCGATAAAATTGACCCAAGTATCATCATCACTCGTCCACCCGCCCCTGTTGATGACGAGCAGGATGCCGCTGCCCAGGGCGAGCAAGATGCCACTGCCGAGCAAACTGCTCAAGAACAGGAGCAGAAAGCGGCTGAAGACCTGGCACGGGATATGATCATCGACCCTACTGTCGATCAAACTTCTGACCTTCCCCCTGGCGAGCAGTAGTAGACCTAGGACTTAGGCTTTTTTGTCTTTATTTTGTAATAGTTGTTCGTCTTTTGTAGCACCTGACAATTGTACTATTTTTTAGGCTTTAAAGCCTTTTTTATTCAATGAATGTCTTCTTTTGTTCGCTCATCTTCACTTTATATGTTAATTGCCTTTACATTTTATTTAATGCATTTGCAATTATAACATATAATATTGGGCTTTGTTCGATTTGAACTTTGCCTTTTAATTGAATATGGGTTTAGCCTTAGGTTCTGCTCATCTTAAAAGATGAACAACCTTTAATTGGCCTTGGTCCTTTTAAATGGACTTGTACCTTGAGCTTTGGACTTTTTCTTAACGAACAACTATATTTACATTGTGAAAAATTACAAGTGTTGTAAGACTGTTCATCACTAACATATTCACTCTGACGAACAACTTTGAACACTGACCAAAACATGCTCGCTTATAATATTTTTGCCGAGCAACTTTATCTGTAATTAAAAGATTATGAACCAGCACCAGACTATACAATGTTCCGAACAACCTTTCATTCTATACTTAGCAAAATTTTCAAAAAATTAGGCAAGTTTTTGGTTTGCCTTACTTGGTTCATTTGCCCCCCCCCCCCCCCCCCACGACATTTGTTCGCCCAACAATTGTGAATTGAACTTGTTCGACTTATTGATAGTACTTCTTTAGATGTACAACATTCCAGGAGTATTGGGCCGACTTGCCTTCCATATCTTCGATATCGTATACACCATTAAGGAATTTGTCCGTTATACGATACGGGCCCTCCCAAGTTGGTCCCAATACACCTGGAAGTTGGGCGAGCAACTTTCTTAGAACCAAATCTCCGACTCTGAATTCCCTGATTTTAACATGGGAATTATAATAGCGTGCTCGCTGCTTATAGGTAGCATTTTTTAGCTCGGCACTTAATCTTTTTTCTTCGAGCAAATCCATTTCAGTAGCTAGAGCAGAGTTGTTCGCTTGTTCATCAAAGTTGGTCGTCCTGATTGTGTTAGTCTTTAATTCGATTGGTATCACAGCTTCTGTTCCAAAAGCCATTGCAAAAGGTGTTTCTCCGGTGCTTGACCTGAGAGAAACTCTATATGCCCACAAGACTTCCGGAAGTTCTTCAGACCAGCTACTTTTGCTCTCCGCCAATCGTACTTTCAACGTATGCTTAATAATTTTGTTCACAGCTTCGACTTGTCCATTTGACCGGGGATGATAAGGAGTAGAATAGTGTTTCTTGATCCCCCATTTCGTACAGAAGTCTCTCAACTCTTTCCCATCAAACTGAGGACCATTGTCTGTCACAATGGTTTGTGGAACCCCAAAACGACAGACAATGTTCTTCCATATGAAGTTAATCATTTTTTGTTGTGTAATCTTTACCATGGCCTCTGCTTCTGCCCATTTCATATAATAATCGACTGCCACGATGGCGAATCGAACATTTCTAACTCCTGCAGGGAAAGGACCGATAATGTCCATCCCCCATCTTGCAAATGGCCCTGGGCTGTAAACTGATACGAGCTCCTGAGCCGGGGTATGAATATTTGGGGCAAAAATCTGGCATTGGTGACAAGTTTTTGCTTTCTTGATTGCGTCCTGACGTAAGGTCGGCCATCAATAACCTTGTCTAATAGTTTTGTACTCCAAGGCTTACCCCCCAATGTGATTTCCACATACTCCGGCGTGTATTTCTTCAAGTATTGCTCATCCTTGCCCCCTAGGCAAACATTTGAGAAGTGGGATTGATATTCCTCTTTTGTAAAACTGCTCGCCTACCAGAGTATATCTGGCGGCTTGCTTTGTTAGCTTGACAGCTTCAAAAGAGTTGTTTGGTTTTTCTCCACTTTTCAAATATTTGACTATGTTTGTTCTCCAATCTTCTTCTTCACTTGGTTGTTCGTCTAGTTGGTTGACATTATAACTTATTGTTGATGGATCGTTCATCTTGGTAATTATGATGTCCGCCAACTCTGCAGGTCCTTCACTTGTTGCTAGTCGAGCCAGTGCATCAGCCTGAGTGTTGCTCGTCCTTGGAATTTGTTCAATGAAAACTTGATCCAGTAAGGACATTAGGTGAGCAACAATCCGCTGATACTCGATCATATGATCGTCCTTCGCCTCGTAGTCACCTCGGACTTGATTCACAATCAGTTGTGAGTCGCCGAATATTTGTAATCGTCTGACACCTACTGCGAGGGAGAGGTGGAGACCAGTGACTTGAAGCGAAAATACTAACTTCTACTAGTAGCTTCCCCGCAAGCGGACGGGTTCACTGTAGTATGAGTAAGTATAGCGACCAAGTATTATCGAACCCAAGGGAAAGGTGCTCGAGCAAGCAAAACTTTCTGTAAATTTGGGGCGCTCGAGCTATCGAGCTCGAGCGGAGGCGCTCGAGTGAATTGGTCGAGCGGATCATGAGGTCGAGCGGAAGCGCTCGAGTGCTCTCGCTCGAGCACTTTTCAGCAGCAGTACACTTGTTCGTAAAATCTTCATATCTCCTCAACCGGGAGTCCGTTTCGGCCGATTCAAAGTCCTACGAACTCCTCTTTTCGCCCTCTATCCATCTATAAGCATCAAATAGACAAATTCATTAGTTTCTGAAAATGATACTCAAATGACTCTAAATACTCAACAAAATCAACCAAAACTAGGGTATTTCGAGTGACGAATCATGACAATTTCACGCCTAATCAACCCCCCCAAACTTACCATGTTGCTTGTCCTCAAGCAACGAAATAATAAGTCAAGTGAAATTGTTAGGAATGAGTCAAAGAATCAAATCATGCAAGCAAATGAACTCGAGCTTCAAAGATCAATCACAAGTATACCCACTCACCTTCCCTCATCATACTCATGCAACAACAGCAAGAATCACCAAAATCAAACATGGATGTGCACTCTACGATGTGTTTCACTCCCTCACGAGTGTATATCAATGATAAAGGGACTCCTCAAACAATCAATCACACATATTGGCAGCCATAGGCTTGTAAGCACTCTTAACTCCGACCATACTCTAGAAATCAATGCCGAATCAAAAAGGACTTTTCTCAATGTTGTAATGTAGACTCTTTGGACAGGTGGGATAACAATATAGGTAAGTGACTAAAGTGAATGGAGAATAGAAAATCACACTTCGGTACTTCGAGATTAGGAACAGAATATTTTAAACATTTTCAATCAACACACTTTCAATTCCAACACTCTCAACACTTCAATTTTTTTCTTTCTCATTTTTTTTTCACTTTTCTCAATCACTTCACTTTTTTTTTTCTTTCACAAACACATGAGCTCTTTTTTTTTTCTTTTGCTCATTCTCAATTTTTTTCTTTTTCCCACAACTCAAAACTTCATCACACCTTCTTCTCATACTCACTCAACAAACAATATTTTCCTTTTTCAACTCAATTCAATCCCTTCACATTCACACTTTTCCTATTCTCCACTCAAATTGGGACAAAAAGGCTTAGGAATTGGATTAGTGTTCATATGTGCTAGCAAATGAAATAAGCTTAAAGCTCAAAGGGGCTAACAATGGACAAATATCAATGGTAAGGAAATTTTTTGGCTAAGTGACTCATTCAAAACAAAGATGGCCTAAGATCATATTCGGCATATCAAACTAGACACAATCAAGAAGCAAGAGCACACACAAGTTCTAGCATCCTCTAAGGTGACGATCCACTCACAAACAAAGAGATTAATTTAAGCATCAAAATCTCATAAGGCTCAAATCTCACGGCTTTCACATCCATGCTAGTCCTAGTGAATTCTCACTCTCATCACACAAGCACTCAAAAGAAAAACTTGCAAGCATACTAGTTCTTTCTCAATTCCACTCTAACTCAAACACTCACACAAAAGAATTCCTAACTCAACCTCACAATTCACCCTACTCATCAAATCATACTCAAAGATAGCAATCAACAAGCATAAGATGATTGATAGGCATGAAATATGCAATACTGAATCAAATCAATAACAGCTCAAGGAGCATCTCAAGACGCAAATATATAACCAAACTCAACTCAACGAGATGTGTGCGCCGGTGCAATGTAACAAGAAAACATATAAAAAAACTCCACCCCCCCAAACTTCGACCTTGTGAAGAGGTCTAAGTTTAGGGTTGTGGGTTACCTCAACCAAACAATTTAGTTTCTCTCAACAACGTTGCACACTCCCTTGCTTGAGTTCCTTCAATCTCCACTTATTTGGCACTCCTTCGAGACAAGCCTAAAAAATAAACTCTCAAGTACGAGGTTAAACGTATGACTCAAAAACACCCTAAAACACTAAAAACAAATAAAAGTGGGTTGCCTCCCACGCAGCGCTATTTTTAAGGTCCTCATGACGGACCAAGCTCAAAGGAGCTTATGGGACATGATACTAAAAAATACCTCCCTTACTCTCATAAGAGAAGTTGTCTAAGTTCTTTGCTCTATTCCCATCTTTCTTTTTCACCTCAGACGGTGGGCGTCTCAATTCCTTCTCACTCTTTTCGGGAGGAGTCTTACCAAACAGGTTCTTGAATTTGGACTTTTTCTTCTTAACTCCTCCTTTTCTCTCGAGTTGGACCACGTCCACCTTTTTCACTTCTTCATCCTTCAATTTCTTCTCTTTATCCCTATCAAAATAAGTCAGATCATAATGCTCTTGGGTTAAATCAACAAGTGAAGGATTATCAAACTCATAAATAAAAGAAGGATTAGGGATAAGAGGTGTGTCTTCAACACTAGAATCAATGGCATCCATGCAATACAAACTATCATCCTCCTTCGGGTACTTCATGGCCTCATATAGGGAAATCTTCACTTCTTGATCATCAACTTTTAACGTAATCTTCCCATTTGCCACGTCTAGCACCATCCCCGCCGTCGCTAAGAACGGTCTTCCCAAGATCAGAGGCACGCGCTCATCTTCCTCCATTTCGAGCACTACAAAGTCGGCTGGAAAAATGTGATTTCCAACTCTCACGAGGACGTCTTCAACCACACCTTGAGGTCGAGTAATAGACCGATCGGCTAGTTGAAGCGTCATTATTGTAGGCTGAAGTTCACCACCTTCCAACTTCTTGAAAAGCGACAAGGGCATAAGATTTATGCTCGCCCCTAAATCACATAGCGCTCCTTTCTTGATCCCATTCCCAATGTCACATAAGATGGTAAAGCTCCCGGGATCCTTCAGCTTTGGAGGAAGCGCCTTGTGCACTAATGCACTCACCTCATGGTTCAACTGCACCAACTTCGGCTCATCCACTCGCCGTCTTTTCGCGATCAAATCCTTCAGAAACTTTGCATAGTTGGGCATCTGTTCCAAAGCATCATAAAAAGGAATGTTAATATGCAATTGTTTAAACACATCAAGGAATTTAGCGAATTTCTCATCAAGCTTCTTTTTCATGAAGCGTTGTGGATATGGGACTGGTATCACAGATTTGGGTACCCCCCATTCATCTATCTCGGTCTCTTTCACTTTCTCCCTTGCTTCCTTTGCCTTCTTCCACTTAGGAAATCTCTCAATCTTCTCAATGTCTTTCTCTTCAGGCTCTTTGCTCGCTTGAGTGCTTTCACCCTCAACCTTCTTCTCAACTCCTACCTCCCCACTCTCATCTCCATCTTTCTTATGTTATTTCCCCTCTATCTCAACATCTCCTTGGGGCGTCTCAGAATCAGCAGGCATCTGGGGACCTTCATAATTGGTCTCACTTCTAAGCTGGATAGCCTTACAATGCTCTTTAGGATTACCCTCAGGCATTGAAGGGTATTTGCCAAGCTCTCTATTCAATAACTTTGCAATCTGGCTCATCTGGAACTCTATAGAAGTGAACCTTCAGTTGTTCTCTTGCTGAATTCGATTCAGCTCTACATCTCTCTTCTGGAGGTCTTGATCACGCTGATCAACTTTCTTATGCAGATCTTTCACATCGTACTCCAAAGATGATAAATGTTTGCTTCCTTCCTCCACCTTCTGAAGGATAGCTCTCAACATCTCCTCAGTTGATGCACCACCTTCTCCACCAGGAGGTTTAGAACCCGGATCAACACCTGGGGGAACTGTAATACCAGCCTTTGGATTAGCATATGAGAAATTCTCATTCTTCCTCCATGTGTTTTGAGGAGGTTGCTGTCCTTGATAACCTTGTGTGTTCCTCCATTGATTTTGAGGCAGCTGAGGACTTGGAGGTACAAATGGTTGGCCATAAGAAGGCCTTCCTTGAAAATTTCCACCTTGTGGATACTCATTCTGCTTGTAATAAGGACCTCCCATATAATTTACTACTTATTGCTGAATTGTGGGCTTGTCCTCTTGCTCATTCTCTGCTGCATTCCCTCCAACCATATTCTTCCCCAACTCAAGGTTGTTAATCTTTTCCATCATGGCCATCAACAGCCTTCTCGTTCCTTCACTTTCCTCAACCTGATGAACTCTCTGGAAATCTGCGTCCACATTCCAAGTCCCGGCATTCGTGACAATGTTGTCCACGATCTCTCTACACCTCACTATTCCTTGATTCAGGAATGATCCACTAGCACAGACGTCTAGATGGTCTTGCCCAGCCTTGTTGGCACCACTATAGAAAAATGCCATGACATCTCCCTCATTGTACCCGTGCTGCGGGCACTCTATCAACATGTTTGAGTATCTCTCCCACGCTTGACGTAGGTCCTCTCCTTGCTTCTGGCGGAAGGAAGAGATCTCAATCCTTGCTTTGATCGTTCTGGATGGAGGATAGAATCGCTCGAGGAATAGACGCTCGAGCTCGGCCCAAGTGGTAATACCTCCCCGTGGAAGCATATTATCGTACCACTCTTTAGCTATTCCCGTCAATGAGAATGGGAACAACCTAAGCCTCTTGGCATCTTCAGACATGCCATTGTAATTGAAAGTGGAGGCTATCATTAGAAAACTCCTCAGATGAGTATGAGGATTCTCCTTCCCAATCACCCCTTGAACTGGTTCTCTGTAAGCAGCTTTAGAATTCCCGGGGAAATTGAGAAGTTATTTGCCTCTACTGGAGGTAATGCCACTCCATCATAGTACCGTTGTGGCTGCGCTGCAAACCTTCCTCGAATAGCCATATTCTGATCTGCGTTCTGAGGAACGTGTTGAGGATTAGCAGCTGGTACGGGTACTTGTTGGGGTGTTGGTGGTTGATAAGCTGGTGGTGGATTGTAAACATGAGGTGGAGGATACGGGTATGGTGGATACGGATAAGGTGGGTATGGGTAAGGTGGGTAAGGTAAGTTGTTTTGTGGTAAGTTAGGATATGGGTAAGCAGGGTTGTTCTGAGGATTTTGGACAATGTTATGAGCTGGATTGTTTAAGTTTTGTGTACCTGGGTTTTGGCTCTAGCTTTCCCCTGCCAGATCTTGATTCTTACTGGAATTCCCATCAGTGCCGTCAGCCCGGTTCAATATCTGATTAAACTTATTCTCGACATCATCCAACTCATTAGTAATGTCCATTGGCTCTTTCCCTCCGGCAGCGTTCATCCTTCTTAAGAAGGCTCGGTTTCTTCTTGCTATTGTCTCAGGATCCAGCGGTAATCTCTCTTCGCTCGTATTGCCTTGTGAGCGTGTTTTCATAAACCTGAAACACTAGCAAACGAGTAACAACGCAATTGCCGAATACGCACGATATAAAATAAAAAAGTAAAGCACTCACTACTAACTACTAAGCTATCTACAAGTCCTATTCAAAAGACATACAACACCATCCCCGGCAACGGCGCCATTGACTTGAAGCGAAAATACTAACTTCTACTAGTCGCTTCCCCGCAAGCGGACGAGTTCACTGTAGTATGAGTAAGTATAGCGATCAAGTATTATCGAACCCAAGGGAAAGTGTGTATGCGAATAGATCCCTGAAGATCTACGCGTCGTAGCTAATATGAGTGTATGTTTTTGGATTTTTGGAAAAGTTAATTAAAATAAACTAAACTATCCTACGAATGCAAACAGAAAGTTAAACTAAAAATTTAAGATGTGTTTTCAAATAAGAGATGGTGATGCTCAGGATAGGAATCCCTACGTATACTAACGGAGCAGGTACATAATCAAAATAACCGTGACACGCAAGAAATAACCTAAGTAAAAGAATGCAAGATGAAAGCTCTAAGATTTTAAACCCTAATACTTTATCCTAACAATCGACTTCACTAATCCACTAACAAGTTAATAGATTGTGCTTAATTAAAGAGACCCTAATTTAACTAAGGTGATGCGGTCGTCCTCCTTCGCTAAACTGGTAGATGAATTAACCCTTTCTAAACCCTCTCGTTAAGTCTACTAGTTGTTTAAAGAGTGATACGGTCGTCCTCTCTCTAACACTTTTCGAATGAAATTCAAGAATAAAGTTAAGACTAATTTTAAGAATTCATTAATTAAGAGAATTAAAACCCTAACATCACGAATTATCCTAATTACGTACCCACATCCTACTTCTACGAGTTCATCCTACCCTAAGCATGCAACGGTTTTAGCTAGACATGGGTTTTACGTAAACAAGAACAATTGAATAAATAACGAACATGAACATAATGATTAGAACGAAGAAAAGATCAGACATAAACTAGGGTTTCAAGAATTAAAAGAATAAACTGAAATTAAATCAATAAAACTAAGTCTCAACGTGTTCAAGAACAAGGATATGAAGAAACGAAAACTAAAAAGTAAAACCGTGATGTGAATTCGTAAAGAAAACCTCAAAAACGTAAAAGTAAAACTTGCTCGTCTCTTCTCCTCCTTTTCTATCTAAAAACTAAGTCTAAAAGTGATGTGGTAAGTGATGGTTCGTAGATGCTTCGTTCAAAACGTGTTCGGGAGGTATATATAAGCGCCGGGCTGAAACGGAAACTCGTGGGCCGGAAAAACGAATCTTGAAAGTTTGCTCTCGGAGGTGCTCGAGCTGTTCCGCTCGAGCGGAGGCGCTCGAGCTTATTGGTCGAGTGAAACAGGCGGTCGAGCAGAGGCGCTCGAGCGTAGTGCTCGAGCAAGCAAAACTTTCTGTAAATTTGGGGCGCTCGAGCTGTCGAGCTCGAGCGGAGGCGCTCGAGTGAATTGGTCGAGCGGATCATGAGGTCGAGCGGAAGCGCTCGAGTGCTCTCGCTCGAACACTTTTCAGCAGCAGTACACTTGTTCGTAAAATCTTCATATCTCCTCAACCGGGAGTCTGTTTTGGCCGATTCAAAGTCCTACGAACTCCTCTTTTCGCCCTCTATCCATCTATAAGCATCAAAGAGACAAATTATTTAGTTTCTGAAAATGATACTCAAATGACTCTAAATACTCAACAAAATTAACCAAAACTAGGGCATTTCGAGTGACGAATCATGACAATTTCACGCCTAATCAACCAGCAATGAGAGCTTCATACTCAGCTTTGTTGTTGGTTGCCATGAAACCAAATCTGATTGCCGAGGTGAATACTTGTCTGTCAGGGCTTATCAGGACTACTCCTGCCCCCGAGGCTATATTAGTCGAAGATCCGTCAACGTAAAGATGCCAGGGGTGATCAAGTCCTCTCGTTGGATCAGGTGGGAAAGTTAGTTCGACTATAAAGCCGACTAGAGCTTGCCCTTTGATAGTTGTTCGAGGAGCATAGGTTACCCCAAACTGGCTAATCTCTAGTGACCATCTTAATAAATGACCAGCTGTGTTGGGGCGATGGAGAATTTATCTGAGTGGGAAAGTTGTTAGTACCTTAACTTGATGATAAACAAAATATGGTCGTAACTTTATCACATTCATAACAAGTGCATACGCCAGCTTTTCTGTTGGGGAATATTTGATCTCCACTTCGTGTAAAGCTTGGCTGACGTAGTAGATTGGTTGATGAAATTTTCCATCCTCCCGCACCAGAACGGAGATGATTGCCACTTCTGACGCTGCCAGGTACAGATAGAGCTTTTCTCCTGGGATGGGTTTTGATAGAATTTTAACATCTACCCAGGTAGTCCTTAAGTTGGTCAAACTCCTTTTGACAGTTGTTAGTCCACGTGAACTTTCCTTTTTTGATGGCCTCGAAGAATGGACGACATTTATCTCCTGATCTGGATATGAACCGGTTCAAAGCTGCTAGGCATCCCGTGAGCCTTTGCACCTCTTTTACCGAACGTGGTGGTTGCATATCCACGATAGCTTTGACTTTTGTTGGATTGGCCTCAGTCCCTCGTTGACTAACAAGATGGCCCAATAATTTTCCTGAATGAACTCCAAAACTGCTCTTCTTTGGATTCAACTTCATGTTGTAGTGTCGAAGAATTTCGAACACCTGGGTCAAATGTTTGAGATGGTCTTCTTTCTTGGGACTCTTGACCACGATATCCTCTACATAGACTTCTACCGTATCTCTGATTTGTTCGTCGAACATCTTGTTCACCAACCTCTGATATGTTGCTCCGGCGTTGATGAGGCCGAATGGCATTCTTTTCCAACACAGCAAGTTTTTGTTCGTGTAAAATGCTGTGTTTTCTTGATCGTCTGGATGCATTGGGATTTGATGGTACCTGGCAAAGGCATCCATGAACGTTAGCATCTCATGACCCGCAGTGCTGTCCACCAATTGATCAATATGGGGGAGAGGAAAGTTGTCCTTCGGGCAAGCTGCATTCAGATCCGTAAAATCTATGCATAGCCTCCAGGTCCCGTTCGGTTTCTGCACTAAGACTGGATTTGCCACCCACTGTGGACAGAGTGCTTGTCAGATTAGGTCGTTGTCTAACAACTTCTTCAACTCTTCATTCAAAGCTTGGTATTTGTCTGGGCCATATTTTCTTCGTTTTTGGTGGACAGGCCTTTTTGCTTGATTGATATTGAGCTTGTGGCAAGCATGCTTTGGATCTATTCCCACCATGTCTGCATGAGACCAAGCAAATACATCTAAATTCTTGCTGAGGAATTCTTTCATTCGGGATCTGTAAGGCTCAGGGAGCTCTGATCCTATGTACAATTCGAGATCTTCATTTTCTGGATTGACTTTGAATGCCTCCGGTTCTTCGACTGGAGTTGCTCGTCGTTTTTGCCCCTTCCAACGAGGATCAAGTATTGGTCCCTCAGGGTTGAAATTATTTTTGATGTTCATGGGCTCTGCTCCCAGGCGGGGCTCTAGATCATCTGCTGGTCCTGACCCATTGTTGTTAGCCAGCATCTGGCCCTCCAAGTCATTTGTTGAATGTTGCTCGTCACCACCTCTATGTTGTTCGTCAGGTGAAGATTCCCCATGGGTGGTGATGAGTTGTTCGTCCAACACTTGCTCGTCAGGGTGCTATTCGTCCGCATCCATATGGTCCTCCTCTGTGTCCATCATGTTCTCCAGTATTGATGGCTCATCGACAGGGTAGCTTGTGGTGGCTTCCATCATGGATATTTGTGCATGTCTTGCTTGTAATTGCAGGAGACATTCACGAGCTTTTCTTTGGTCTCTTTTGATTGAGCCTGCTCCACTTGCTGTTGGGAACTTGATACAATAGTGATAAGTTGAACATGCAACTTTAAATTCATTTAAAAAAGGTCGACCAAGAAACCCGTTATAGGTCGATTCCTGATCTACGACCAAGAAATCTACCATTCTTATTATATTTTTCTCGGGTTCCTCGACCGTTACAAGCTGAACGGACAACCTAATCTCCCCTAACGGGACTGTTACAGCATTTCCAAAGCCTAAGATTCTATGATTTGAATCTCGTATGTAGCCCGAATAATCTCCAAGTTGATCGAGCGTCTTTTTGAAAAGGATGTTGGTGTAGGCTCCGGTGTCCTCCATGTACTCTGGTCCCCATGATCTTTGCGCAGATTACGAGTGAATCATTGTGGGGGATCAATATTCCTTCCATGTCTTTTTCAGTGAAAGTTAATTCTGCTGTCTGCATGATGGACGGTTTAACCCCCATTTCTTATACTTGGTCGATCGCTCGTAATTCGACTTTTCTTTTTCGGTTGGAGATTGGCGGTCGTCCATCAGAACATCTTCCAGCAGGTCCTGCGGGTTCCATCATGTATAGATCCTCTAATGGACGAGCAGGAACGACTGGAACTGGTCGTCCGGGCTTGTTATTCCTTTGAGGTGGACCATCCTCCTCATCCTCTGAATTGTTCTCCCAGGCTCTCTTTCCAGATTGCCTTTTGACGAAGTCGGAGAGCTTTCCCTCCTCATAGAATCGCCAAAGTTGCTTGAGCAAATCTCTACACTCGCTCGTAAAGTGCCTCACGCTTTGATGGTAGGCACAGTACTTGTTAGGGTTGAGTTTGCCAGTTTCTTGGCGGATTCTCCAGGGTGGGGAGAGCAACTCTTTCTCCTTCACATTTTCGTACACAGTATCGATTGACACTGTTAGCACCTGGTTCAGTTTTCCTTTAATTCTGTTACTTCGGTGAATGCCTTCATGTTCTTAGGGACCCTGTAGCCTATTCCGCCGGGTTTTTTGTTGTTATCCTTGGGATCAACTTTATTTTCTCCCAAGTTTGCTTGCAGGGCCTCGTGCGTGGAAACAAATATACTGACTTGATTTCTGAACTCGGCATAGCTTTTTGGGCACTTCAGACGTACCTCTTTCCACAACTTCGACCCTTTCTTCAACCCAGCCATAACAGAAACGATTTTCGTATCTTCGCTTACTGGTTCCCCTTCTAACAGCACTTTGTCGAATCTTTCCATAAACGCCCGGTCTGACTCATCGTCGTTTTACTTTAAGTCCAACAACCGGTGTTTTTGGGATAGATACGACCCAGCAGTTGAGAAATGGGAGAGGAACTCTCGACTCAGTTGAACAAACGAGTGGATTGATGCTGGTGGCATCGCTGAAAACCACTTGTGTACTCGGTCCCCCAAAGTCAAGGGGAAATTCTGGCATTGGGTGGCATCACTGGCTCCCATAGAAACCATGTAATCTGAATACTTCGCTAAATGGACCCGGGGATCAGCAATGCCTTCATATTGTATGCTTGCCGGAAACTGAATCTTTTTATGGATTGGGGCCTTCAATATGATGGATGACAATGGTGAGGATGGCATGTTGATCGTCCCCATCCCTCTTTGTTGATCCAGTTGCCCCTGTATGCTCTCCACAACCTTTCTCAGGCTTGACAACTCATCCAAAGATGCCCCCTGGCTCGGAGGCTGTTCGGTGAGCAAAGGCACAACCCTTTCTGCTCGTCGCAGTCCCTCACTCGGAGTGGGCATATCCTGGAGCTATTTCCTAGGGTTGCTCGCCGCGTTTGGCCCTAGGCGCCTGAAAGCAGACTGGGACAGTCTTTCATGAACTGACGGGCGAGGTTGTTCAAATGTTGCTCGCCCGTCTCCTACTCCTTGGCGAGTAACTTTTTCTTGATTTTGGGGTTGGCCAAGCCTGTTCTGGCCACTGGAATGAGTTGTTATGTGGCTGGACAATGTTGCTCGCCCCCGTGCAGACTCAGCCCGACCCTCTGTTTGGTTGGCCACTTTAGCCTTGCCCTTATCCCGCCGGACCTGAGCACTGTTCACCTCCTGTTGTTCGCCCCTAACAGATCTGGCTCTAACAACCTCCATGGGTTTAGCCCTAGACCTTGCTTGTGAAGGTCTATTTTGTTCTTGCTGTTTTTGAATAGCCTGAAGAGCAGCAATGGTTTTAGCCAGTTCGTTTGGGTTGTTCGCTAGGGCCTCCATTTTTGGTGGGATGTTGTGAGTTATGGCCGTATGTCGTGATCTGTTTGTATGTCTGGGTTCACGATCTTGATGGCCTGCTGATGAAGCTCGAGTGGGAGAATCTCTCCTTGATAAACGTGAACCTTGTGTTTCCCTGGATTAAGGCATCCTGATTTGAATTATCTCCTCAATCTTTGAGTCTTCAAATTTAATATTGAAGAACACCAAGAACACCTTCGTTTGAATCTTCAAGAATTTCTTGAGGATTCCTTCAAATCTCCAAGTTTTCTTACTTGAAGTTCTTGATTAATCACACTTAACCGGAGGTTCGAACCCTCCTTCTAGCGCCAAATTGTTGGTGATCAAATTTAATCGTGAGGATTAGTGGTTGTTTTAGTTCGGTTTAGGATCACCAGACAAGAACGTGTGATTGATTACCACCGTAAATGGTAAATTAAAGGTTCGGGTTGTAAAATCGTAAATACGAGAGTCGAATCTATATTTATTTCGTATGTGTGCACGTTTAGGTGTGTTTATGTGTGTTTTGGGAGTATTTGTGAATTCGAACTTGTATTTCTTAGCTGAAGAACAACTATTTATAGAGACTAACAAGTAGGAGGTGTCCAAGACTCTTGGACTTCCTAGCTTGCATGCTAGACAAGTGTCATTTGACCTTGTTTGACCTTATCTAAGCTGAATTTTAGTTACAAGGTCTTCTTTGGTCTTATCTCTGACTCATTGTTGTTCGTCATGGTTGGCTTGATTGGTCCAAATTGATCTTTAAATAAAAGTTGTTAGCCTTTTGAGGTTATGTCTCAGAAGTTGTTTGCCCTTGTATCTTGTTGAGATAGGCTTAGGAATCTTGGTCCTTTGTTCGTCAACATACACCTCTTTGGCTGGTGGATGCACCACCTTTTGATAATGTTGCTCGTCACCAGTGATCTGATGGAACGTTCATATCTGGTCCCGGGTCACATAACCTGTTCGCCAGTATGTTGTTCGTCACTGAAGTTGTTCGTCATTTTATACACCTCCTGAATTGATTTATGCACCCCTGTTGAGACTTGTCAATCATCTATAATTTGGGGTTGATTTTTGTAACCTTTGTTAGGGCCATAATTCCTGCTCATCCATCATTGATAGTTGTTCGCCTATCAACAGAGTCAATATCAAAGACGCATCACACGCCACGTCAAATGTCAAATCTGCACAAAAAAAAAAAAAAAAAAAGTTCTTCTATAAAATATTGCTCAAACACGTTAAATCTTAAGTCATAAATGTCGGCGTTGTTTAATTTATGTAGAAAAAATATTTCATTCATACAAATTGTACATATACTAGAAAACAATTTTTTCTTTTACTATCTTTCACCATTATTAAATCGTGTTTGAAAAATATTTTATAAAAAAGTGTTTTGAAATTTAAAAAAAACTTTTTTTTTCTTTTAGATTTGGCATTTGATGCAGCGGGTGACGTGTTTTTGGTGGCAGCTTCGGTTGCCACGTAGTGTTAGTATCGCCGAAAATTTACACCATGTATCAAATTATAATAATAAATTAATTCATTTATCAAATTGCAAACTTTAAAAGTTCATATTGTAATTGATAAAGACTATAAAATTTGTGATTAAATTTGCAATTAACCCTATACAATTCATACATATTTTATACCATCCTAATCAAATCCATATTGTTGTAAATCTAAAGATTTATTATTTCAAATCTAGAAGATTTGATGTGGACATTACTAATGGACCAATAACCCAATGGGCTTTATATCTTAGACTAGAGTTTTATTCTTATATAAATAGACTATTGTATTCATGATTGTAAATACTCATACACAAGAATATTAGTGAAACTCCTGGCTTGGCTCGCCCCCAGACATAGTCGTTCCCGACGAACTGGGTGATCAAATCTTGCGCCTTTAATTTACGCACTTATTTACAACACGTTGTACTCTACCCAATTACTATCGAACCCAAAATCGATGTCTCTTTCGGCCGTGAATATTTCGGCACTTCGGCAACACGTTATCAACTATGTTGGTGATGTTTGCTTAAAGATTCGGAAGACTAGTATACTTCTGCGCGAGGAATTACCGGGCTAAGTGTGCATCGATTTCGAGGAATTCCGCACTGATGCTACCACATTGTTTGTTTCTGTTACAAATGGCAACTCGGCTTTTGTGAGGACATTACTGGTAATTCTACTTTAGCCTCATTGTTCCTTCTACTACAACTGATTTCAACTTCTAAAAATAAAATTAAAAGGTTTTTGGGCCTTCAATTTCAATCCCCTAGGTCTTACAGTTAAATGAAATAAAATTTATGTGCTAAATAATTATAAATACTTTATTTGTATAATTTTAATAATAAAGCATGGAAACTTGTTTAATTATTCATACGCATAAAATTTAAATCATCTCTTGAATTTACTAATCTATTTCGTGTTGAGCTTTCTTTTGTACTCGATACATGTATGGTTGCTCCACCCACTTGAGATGTGTCCAAGACTGCCCGAGATTAAACGGTACGCCCTAAAATTAATTCTCTACAAATCATATGAATTAATCCCCGTACCGAATTATTTGATCCATGCGTTACATGATTTATATGCTCTAGAATTATTAATTTGATTTGTTCTTGTAATTAATTGAATCAAATCGTGTTTCGAATTGGATTAATTTCAAATTGAGAATCGAACGAGTAATGGCCGTCGCCCGCCAGCAGCGCCGCCGCGCATGCGTCGCGGCCCAGCAGCCGCCGCCGCCCAGCGCGATGCCTGCGGCCCAGCAACCGTCGCCGCCCAGCGCGACGTCCGCTGCCAGTGTGGCGCTCCCCGTGCACTGCCGGTCACCCCTTCGCTGCCTCCACGCGCCTCCGTGCGCGGCGTCGAGGCGGCGCAAGCCCTCCGCACGTGGAGCCATTCTCCCCGAAATTTTGTAAAATCCTAATTTAATTTCGATTTCGTTTTAGGATAACACAACATTCTAATTAATTTATTTTAAAATCCTGAAAATATTTCGTTAAATTTCATTAATATACATGAAATATTTAGCCTCATGAATATGCATGTTTATTAAGTCGTAAATTTTCCTTGAAATTATTTTCATGTGATTATCGTTCATAATAAATTATTTTGCATGTACCTATGATTTAATTATCTTACGTGCATTATTTTTCTCGCACATAGTTTATTTCTTTATAGTCCGTATATCATGCCCGGGTAGGCGGCGCCCGGTACTCGTCGGACCGTAATTTTTATTTTGGGTAGACGATGCCCAATACTTGCTTCTATGTGCTCTAGAATAATCGAATAAATCCTTATCTCTCCGTTGTCAATAAATTGGTCACAACTCTTACCATGTCACTTTAAAAATTATAATAACGTCTGATATTACCATGAAAGAATTCGATGAGCTTGCTCTCGATGGTAATAACTACCTGACATGGGCGCTAGATGATGAGATCCATCTAGCCTTAAATGAGTTGAGCGAAACAATTCTCGAAGGTTCGAAATTCACTAACGCCCTGAAGGCGAAAGCGTTGATTTTTCTCATGAATCACCTGAATGAGGAATTCATAATTCAGATCCTCATTCAGGGACCCCGGAATGTTGTGGAACTCCCTGAAGGGCCGTTTCCAACAACAAAATGATATACTCCTCCCTCCGGTACAATACGATTGGTTGAGATTCAATTTCCAAGACCTTAAGTACGGAGTACAACTCTGTCTTGCAATGTATTGTAACCCAATTGATGCAGAACACTCTGTCGACATTCCACGCTAGCCACCTTATACTCCAGCAGCAATATAGGGATAAATATATGATTGGTCGCAAACGTGGAAGGGGGAGAGAGAGTAAGATGATCTGGGTTAAAGGCCGAGGCCGTAGTACATCCGATGGTCACAGAACCTTGAATTTCGCTCTTCAAAATCTGGCAAGATTGAGCAGTCCTGCTACAGATGCGGATGCGGAGGCCATTGGTCTCGCACGTGTCACACTCCCAGGCAATTGGTTGAGGCAGCAGAAGGACGACAAAGGAAAGGCCCCTAGAGTCGAATCTCACCATGTCAGTCTGCCTGAAGCAGACTTTGACCAAGACAACATCGATCCTCTGGGCATCGAGCTCAAAGGTCTTTGGAAATGATGAGTGATTTGCGTATTTGATTGTTTTAGTACTTTATATTTGGATAAAATAACTTATGCTTTTGGATCCTTTCTTTTGGATATTTTATTTTATGGATAATATTATGTTTTAGCTTCGATGTGTTTACCTTAACGTTGTCCATTAAATTTACTTGGATATTGCTATACATGGCTAGTAAACATATCAGCTATTAGGTTTGAGCTATTTCCTCTGGCATGATGGATTGAGATTGTGATTTATGTTTGGTAGATAGCGCCACCACTCATGCAATCTTAAGAGATAGAAAGTATTTTCATAACTTTTTAAAACGTAAGGGGAGTATAACTACAATAGCAATGATAGTAGGTTGATAGTGGGGTCCAGAAGAGCTCTCATTGTCCTCCCCGTGGGTACCGAACTCATAATGAATAATGCTTTATTGTTTCCACAATCTAAGCGTACCCTACTCAGTTTTAGAGACATTAGGATAAACGGATATCACATTGAAACTGAAACTGAAAACAATAATGAATACCTTTTGATGACTCTTACTTGAGGTAACCGTAAACAAGTTATAGAAAAACTTCCTTCCTTCTCCCCCGGATTGTACTATTCCTACATTCGGCCGTCAAATCTCCATCTAGCCATGAGTATGAAATTCTATGACCCGAATTCCTTTAAATTACGGGACAAACAATGATACGTAGGATTCTATCTAATTCAACTGGTCATAATATTTCGAATAATAGAATCCCTTCTGTTGATGAATATAGTTGTGATGCTTGTTCTAAGGGTAAGTTAATAGTACGCCCGTCGCGCACTAAGGTTGGACTAGAGTCTCCGGTTTTCCTTGAGAGAATTCAAGGAGACATTTGCGAACCGATTCACCTAGCATCAGGGCCATTTCATTATTTCATGGTCCTTATTGATGCCTCCACTAGGTGGACATATGCTTGTTTGTTGTCCACCCGCAATCAAGCTTTTGTGAAGCTCATTGCGAAAACTATCGAGCTTAGAGCTCAATTCCTGGATTATCCAATCAAGTCGATTCGCATGGATAATGCTGCTGAGTTCAGCTCAAAGGCCTTTACAGATTATTGTATGGCCCTAGGAATTAAAGTGGAGCATTCGGTCCCCTACGTCCACACCCAAAATGGTCTTGCTGAGGCGCTAATAAAACGTATCAAACTTATCGCGAGACCATTGCTTATGAACTCTAAACTATCAACTTCATGCTGGGGGCATGCAGTCCTACATGCATCGCACTTAATACAAATCCATCCAACTGCATATAATGATCATTCCCCCTACAGTTAGTACGTGGGAAAGAACCTAGCATTTCCCATCTGCGTATTTTTGGATGTGCGGTATATGTTCCGATAACATTACCAAAGCAAACCTCCATGGTCCACAAAGGAAACTCGGTATTTATGTCGGATTTGACTCTCCATCCATCGTGAAATACCTTGAGCCTTTGTCCGGGGGTCAATTAACGGCCCGATTCGCTGATTACACATTCGATGAAGATTACTTCCCGGCATTAGGGGGAGATCCGAATTCAAAATTGAATGAATGCCGGGAGCTTACGTGGAACATAAGTAATCTTCAGTATCTAGATCCACGCACTAATCAATCTGAACTAGAAGTTCAGAAGATCATTAACTTGCAAAATTTAGCAAATAATCTGCCAGACGCGTTCACTGACCATAGAGGTGTAACTAAATCGCATATACCTGCAGTAAATGCTCCCCAAAGGGTTGAGGTCCCAAGAAAAACGAGTACTCATACCCCCACACACCAAAAGTGTAAGGGACCCTCAAGAGATAGTAATACACCTAAACGAAAGGCTAGCAAAACTGGTCAGTCGAATATAAAATCTCTAGAATAGATCTGTCTAGATAACTCAAAGTCTCTAGAAGACGAGCGTCCTAGTGATGAAGCACGTGTACAAAATATTCCATGCACTAGGACCGTGGAACGACTAGACCCAGATACAATGTGAAATGAGGAAGGTCTGGTTGACGTAAACGTCGAAGTCTCTGTAAATTTCACAGATACGGGAGAAACATACAATAGATATATTACTGTCGTCGACGACATATTTGTAGCGTCAATCGCTCTTTCCATTATAAATGATCTAGATCCAGAACCCAAGACAATTGCTAAGTGCCGGAAGCGCTCCGATTGGGTTAAATGGAAAGAGGCAATTGATGCGGAGCTCACATCGCTTAACAAAAGACAAGTATTTGGCTCTATTGTTCGTACACCCGTGCGCGCTATCCCTGTAGGATATAAATGGGTATTTGTATGAAAACGAAATGAGAACAATACTGTGGAGAGATATAAAGCGAGGCTTGTAGCTCAAGGGTTTTCGCGAGACCCGGGATTGATTTCGATCAAACATATTCTCCCGTCATGGACTCAATAACATTCCACTACTTGATATCTTTGGCAGTTAAATTGAATCTCGAAATGAGATTGATGGACGTAGTAACCGCATACTTATACGGATCACTAGATGCCGACATTTATATGAAAATCCCCGATGGATTTGACATTCCTCAGATGAGGGATGGTGAAAATTGCAGTATGTATATCATAAAACTGTAGAAGTCGTTGTACGGCCTGAAGCAATCGGGCCTCCGACTTAGTGAGTTCCTTCAGAAGAAGGGATACACATTCGATAAAGCTTTCTCATGCGTATTCACAAAGAAATCGCAAGATGGTTTTTGCATCATATCCGTCTATGTTGATGACCTGAACATAATCGGAACATGCAAAGAGATTGAAGTAGCCAGTTCAATCTTGAAAGCCGAATTCCAAAATGAAAGTCTTGGGTAAAACCAAGTACTGCCTCAACTTGCAGATCGAGCATCTCCCAGAAGGAATCCTTATTCATCCGTCGACCTACGTAAAGAAGGTATTGGAGAGATTTCACATGGATAAATCTCATCCACTTAGCACCCCTATGGTTGTTCGATCCCTTGAAGTGGATAAGGATCCATTTAGACCAAGAGAAGATTCAGAAGAAATTATGGGTCCAGAAGTTCCTTATCTTAGCGCTGTTGGAACATTGCTCTATCTCGCAAATTGCACTCGGCCGAACATTGAATTTGCTGTCAATTTGCTTGCGAGACATAGCGCTTCTCCTACAAGAAGACATTGGAATGTTGTTAAGCATGTTCTACGGTACCTCCAAGGGTCCCAAGACCTTGGACTGTTTTATCATAAGAACCAAGACAAAACCTTAGTAGGTTATGTGGATGCTGGCTATTTGTCTGATCCCCATAATGCCATATCCCAGACTGGTTACATTTTTCTCTGTGGTGGTACCGCGATCTCATGGAGATTGGTTAAATAAATCATGGTTACCACGTCTTCAAACCACTCAGAGATAATAACTTTATTTAAAGCCGCATGAGAATGTATTTGGTTAAGATCCTTGGTAAAACACATTGGTGACTCGTGTGGTATCGCTAAAGGTGATACACCTCCCACCGTTATATTTGAAGACAATAATGCTTGTATCACACAAATGAGTAATGGGTACGTCAAAGGAAACCCGACGAAACATATTTCACCTAAGTTTTTCTACTCATACGAACTCCAGAAGAGTGACGTGATTACCATTCAAAAGGTGTAATCTAGTAACAATCTAGCAGATTTGTTTACTAAATCCTTACCTACGTCTACTTTTAAAAAGTACGTTCGTGGTATTGGGATGCAAAGACTTAAAGTGTTGTTGTCTTCAGGAGGAGCGGTAACCCCAAAATAAATCTAGAAGATCAATAACATTCCTCCCTAACTTATTATTTGGCCGATACCTAGCACGTGGAGTTTTTATGACAAAACATTTATGTTATGTCGTAATGTCCAAGGGGGAGTGTTGTAAATCTAGAAGATTTATTATTCCAAATCTAGAAGATTTGATGTGGACACTACTAATGGACCAATAACCCAATGAGCTTTGTTGATAGGCAAACATCAATCATTGTGGTGTGAACAAAGATTAAGCACTTAACAAAGAAAATCAAGATTGGGGTGCATAAATTAATTTAGTGGATGTATAAATTGACGAACAACTATTTCGACGAACAACATACCAGCGAGCAGGTTTTAAGACCCGAGACCAAACATGAACATTCCGCCAAATCACCGATGACGAGCAACATTGATAAAAGGTGGTGTATCTACCAACCTAAGAGGTGTGTGTAGACGAACAAGGAATCAAGATTCCAAAGCTCATCTCAACAAGAAATATAGGCGAACAACTTTGAAACCATATCCTCAAAAGGCAAACAACTTTTACTGAAAGAACCTTCTGGACAAATTAAGCCGACCTGGACGAACAACAATGAGTCCGAGATAGGATCAAAGAAGACTTTGTAAATAAGATTCAGCTTAGATAAGGACAAACAAGGTCAAAGGACACTTGTCTAGCATGCAAGCTAGGAAGTCCAAGAGTCTTGGACACCTCCTGCTTGTTAATCTCTATAAATACATGTTCTCCAGCTAAGAAATATAAGTTCAAATACACAAATACTCACAAAACACACACAAATACACCTAAACGTACACCTATACGAAATAAATACGATTTTGACTTTCGTATTTACAATTTTACGACCCTAAACTTTGATTTATCATTTACGGTGATAATCAATCACACGTTCTTGTTTGGTGGTCCTAAACCGAATTAAACAACCACTAATCCATCCGATTAAATCTGATCACCAACAGACTTTATATCTTAGACTAGGGTTTTATTCTTATAAATAGACTATTGTATTCATGATTGTAAATACTCATACACAAGAATATTAGTGAAACTCCTGGCTTGGCTCGCCCCCAGACATAGTCATTCCCGACGAACTGGGTGATCAAATCTTGCGCCTTTAATTTACACACTTATTTACAACACATATAACTAGAATTCATGATTTATGGATTTGAAATTAGGCAACTAATTCTAAATTTATGCATAAATTCAGTTTTAATTTAATTATTTAAATTATGGAGATAATTTACAATAAATAATTAGAAAGAGTCAACTTATTGCTATATCATAAAAATTAGGAAAAAAGTTACAATAAACAACTAAAACTCAAAAGTAAATTCAACACTTATACATCATATAAAAAGAAAAGATAAAATTGTGTATGAGACCGTCTCATGGCATGAGACCACATAAATTAACATCTACCTTTACCAAAGTGTTAATGAGTCAATACTCTATTTACACCATTTTCATTGTCTCATGCAATGAGACGATCTCATACAAGACCTACTCGAAAGAAAATAATTGATGATACAAATATATTAAAATAATTAACCACAATATTATATTTATCGTTTGGATTTTTGAAGAAGATGATATAGATCTGCAACATAAAAAATAAAAAAATCGGTAAAATCAAAACCAAAACATCAAAAACAAAGAAATATATAAACACTAGATAAGAGCTCGCGAATTTTGCAAACTGAAAAATAATTGTATGTATAAAAATTGACAACTTAAATATATTTTTATATTTTGTTTAAATATTTTTACGAAAAAATATATATAATTCAATTCCATCACAACTAAATTCATAACACAATACAATAACCTACTACCTAATATATAGCAAAATTAGGAACAAACATAAATAATATATAATAATTTCCTTAAGTCATGAGATTTGATGAATAGTTAGATACTTATTTCAATCATCACTTAAATTCATGCTAAATATACGGAACCTAAATAAAACCATAATTCATTCTCTTAAAAGAAACTTTAATTCATGCTCTTAAAAGAAACCATAATTCATGCTATAAACATGGAACCTAAATATACATCATAATTGACATTAATAAATAAAAATAATACCATAACCAATTTAGGACGAAATTTCAGGCATTAAAATAGGAAAGTAAAATATTTTAACATCTAACATCTAAAATATATAATATTAACATAATATACTACTAATTTAAGAGATTATGAAAACGAATACATAGATCACATGATATAAATGTTTTGAGAATAATAATGAGATATTTGTTAAGTAAATTATTAAATAAATTATATATTCGTGGAAATTTAATAATTAAAATCACATATGTTGTGTATTGTGTATAGATATTAAGAAATATATTCTAAATGATATTAGTATGCATACTAGGTGTGTTTTGAATATAATGTATCTTTGAATAAGTTGATTATTTTGTTCATTCATGATTAGTTTTAATAATTGTCATATAATTAAGTTGGATAAAATTGTCATATAAGAGGGTTTATATGGAACTCAAATTTAGTTCGTTAACATTTGAATTTAAATGTATATATTAAATATCAAGATTATTTAAAAATATTGTCAAACTAAACATAAAAGATACATAAAATATATTAAATTTTAGAGAATTTTATATTAGGGATGATAAATTAGATTCACCAATAATATAAAAATTAACAATGAAAATAAAGAAATACGAAGAATACATTATTGGAAATCATAAATAAAAGTGGAGAAACACAAAATATGTAGAGATAAGGATGACACACAAATAAGCATAAAAAAAAAAAGCATTAACGGTTGCTAATATTAAGGGATTCATGAACAAAATACACTACATTAACAAATTTTCGACCAATAATTATGAACACTAATTAACTGAATGCTAATTTTGATAAAAGAATAACAGTAATACAAAACTATGAACACATCCAGATACATCTCTAGCTCAATGCATGTCTTCAATTTCTCTAATAATCTTCAATTTCTTCAGTCAAATAAAAATATTAATGAAACTTCCGATTCAATATCTCGATACATATCTTCACCATTCTATACACTTATTCTTCAAATCTTGATGGCCGATTTAAGGTTTTTGACTTAGGCGAGACTTCTACTATCTTCTGATTCATTTCTGAATTGGTTTTGAGTTTACCATAGTCGGAGTTTAACATGAGGTTCACCATTGCCGGAGTTCATCTTTATATGGAATAAAAAAACAAAAAATATCATGGTGAATCTGCAAAAGCAACAAAAAAAAGCATAAAACGAAAAACGTTAGATAAGAATCGAATGAATGAAAGTAAAATAGAAGGTTAGATAAAAATTGGATGAACTTCAGACGATGAATAATTGGATAAGAAAATAGATAAAGGGCAAATGAATTTTGATGAAGAATTGGATGCTTGTGAGAAACATGAGGGTATGAATTTATAGAAAAAGTATACTAACATGAACGACTAAGATTAAAAAGAGATATTAAAAGGTTGAGATCAAAAGTAAACATTTGACTCAATGAAAAGCCAAAAAATTACAAATAAAAGAACATCACACTTGCCACATAGGCAAAAAATATTTTCTCTATATAAATGTACTAGAGTGTACCCACGCGAATTTCGCGTACTGAAAAAATATATTAATTTATTTTCTGTTGACATTTAATATAAGATTATTTTTGTTTAAATTTTTTTGAGGTATATACAATAAATTATGGGGTTTGTTTAGCTGTGGCCCGTGCCCTTCACTAAACCCTATAGGTATATCCTACAAACTAAATAATTAAAAAAAAAACATCAAAATTCACATAAATTAATAACAATTATGGAATAACATTACTTAGACTAATAATTTAATAATAATCAATTTCCATTTCAATATTGAATAATTTATAAATTAATCAACATTATTAGTTATTGGGAGTATACGGTAAGAAATTAATTTATATAAGAAACAATATAAAATTTAAAATAAACTTTAACGTTACAAATACCTGTTCATCAATCAAAATGAGTTCCAAGTAGAACTTGTCTCTATTAAAATCATTAAAAAATATTGTCCAATTTTTTCAATCCTAACTTTAACGGTCAATTTTTGGCTCTCACTCTTGATATTAGAAATCAGAGAAAATTGAGGTGTCATACTCTTGAAATCTAAAATTAGATTTAAATTACAACAATTAAACCATCATAATTATTCAGATAAAAATATGGTATAGTTAAATATATTATTTTTGCACATGAAGAATATTTAAACTGAACGATGTAGATCATAAATCAACAATCATTATTACATTCATATTGATATTGATATTGATATTTAAATCTAATCAAATTGTGAGCACTTAAAATGATGAATTTAATTATAAAATAAATATACTAATAACAATAGATATATAACTAACCAACAATTGATGGGAGAAATCTCAGCAAAAGAGTGGAACAAATGAAACTTTGATGTGAAAAAATGAAATACAATATGCTCTTATTTATAATAAAAAAAAATGCATGCAATATTATATTTTGTCCATAATAAGAATATATCACATAAGAATATTCTTTGGAATATATAACTATAATCGAACATTATATTATACTATATATACTAACTCAAACTTAGAAATGATAAATTTAGATTCATTCAATAAATAGATCATATTTAATTACATTAAAGTTTGGAAAAAATATGATTTATAATAAATTCTAAAAATAACTAAATAAGAAAATGGAAAAAATATCTATTTGCATTAATTATGCAGATATAAATTAATGGTTTAGATTTAATGATATAGAACGAAGGGTCGAGATTAAAAGTTTAACCAACTTTTAATGAGACCGCAGTATTTCAAAATGGAGAGATTTAAGACATGCCACATAATAAGGTGGTGTTGACACGTTATTTTGGAGAGGTTTGAAAATATATTAGTATAAGATTGATGTTGAAATAATAAACCTATATCACATGAATTGTTACCTCTTCCAATTTAATCAGTGTGGATCGTTACCTCTTTTCCATTTTAAAATATTATCAAAAAAGCTCTCGAAGTGATCCGCACATGATTTTTTTTTTTAAATTTTACATTAAATACTCAATTATTTATTTAATTTGATTTAATTTAATTATAGATATATATTTTATATTATATATATATGCGATATACTTCTTTTAAAGTTATTTAATATGTAATTTTAAATAAAATGTATTTCCAATTGTTATTCCCTTAATTAAATGTGTGATCATAAGTACGAAATATAAGTCTAATGGGAGTTTAGATATACATAAAGCAAATTAGTTGCTAAGGACTATACTCAATATGAAGGGATAGATTGTTTTGACATATTTTCACCCATTGTAAATCGGTTTTAAGTAGTTTTTATAAATCAGTTTTTAAAATCCTGTATTTTTTTAATTCTAAGGAATTTAAAAATTTGTGTTATTTCGGATTTTGATTAAAGTGAATTTTAACTTTATATTGTATTATTATATGATGAAAAATATAAGTGTTAATTTCATATAAATTCACCACCTTTATGTTATCAATTTAATCACGAACTTTTAGATTTTTGTATAAAAATTCAACATTTGACACTGTTGCAATTTAATACACGTTTTTTTTCTTCCGGCCGGCAACCGATGACGTAACTTGCCGGAGCGTGTGTCATCTTGCTACGTAAGATTACACATGTTTACTTTATTTATTTTTTAAATCAACATCACAAGAAACACTTACAATTTAAATAACACTTTTCTACTTAAAATTAAAATAGCAACCAAATAAATTAAACAACAACCAACATAAATTATATGTAATAAATCTTTTTACGTTCTTAGTTTTTTAGATTTATTTGGTTGCTATTTTAATTTTAAGTAGAAAGATGTTATTTAAATGATAAGTGTTACTTATGATGTGGATTTAAAATATAAATAAAATAAACATGTGTAATCCTATATGGCAAGATGACAAGCGCTCCAGCGAGCCACGTCATCGGTTGCCGGCCGGAAGAAAAAATGTGTATTAAATTGCAACTAGTGTCAAAGGTTGAGTTTTTTTACAAAAATCTAAAAGTTCATGATTAAATTGATACTAAGCATAAATGTCGTGAATATAAATAAAATTAATTCAAAATATAATACTAATAGTTAATTGATAGTGGGTAGAGTGAGAATATAATAATAGTGATAAATTTTATAGGTTATTTATAGGGTTATAGGGGGTGTAGTATTAGGTTTTTAAAAATTAGATTTTAAAACTCAAACTAGAACTGATTTTATATTTTAAAATCTAAATCCAAATCTTAAAAAAAAAAAAAAAAAAAGATAGCCTTGGAATCTTATTATCTTTAGCCACAGGAAAAGGATGATATTTACATTAGTTGTTGGATGTAAACAATACATTTTTGCATGCTGAATTAGAACAGGAAATGTATATGAGACCAGGTTCTGAGTATTTGGTAAAATCAGATACAAGGGTTTGCAAATTGGCTAAGGGTTATGGTCTTAAGCAATGATCTAGCTAGGTAGTGGTTTCAATAACTTCAGAATTGTTTAATTAGTTTTGGGTACACTCAATCCAAGATTGATACTTTTTTGTTCACAAATAATAATTCTGATTCTTTTAGGGCCTTCCTATGTAGGAGTGACCTACCGTATCATACAGTCCATACTGTACTGTACTGCATACCTTATCGAAAATTTCAGTATACAAAAATGCATACTGATACTGTACCGAAAAATTCGATATACTGAAATTTCAGTATACCAAAAAGCATATCCGCATACCGTATCGAACATTCGGTATGCCGTATCTTACCAATATTTCGGTATATACCGGTCCATACCAAAATACCGGCCCATACCGAAATATTTAACTAATTATTTAATATAAAAATAAATTAAATACTAAATTTTAATTATGAATTATCGGCACGACATATACCGATTTATACGGAATTACCGAAATATTTTCTCGTTATATACCGAAAATATTTTGGTATTTCGATATCATACCGTATACCGGAATTTTCTAAATACTGATACCGATACCGTACCAAAAATTACGGTATACCAAAATTTTCGATAAACTCGGCATTTTTCGATATGATAAGTACGGTATTTCGGTATTTTCGATATTTGCTCCACCCCTACTCTTATGCTATGTTGATATCATATTAATTGGCAATGATATTAAAGAAATTAATAGTGTAAAATAGCATTTGAATACTGCTTTTATAATCAAAGAATTAGGGATTCTTAAAGTATATTCTTGAAATTGAGGTAGCTAGAACTAATAGGTGTATCATACTTACCAAATTGTTGAATACAAAAATATTGGGTGAGCCAATGGACTTTCAAATGATAATAAGACATTTCACATTATTTATGTTATTGGTCAAGGAATCCGTTTGAAGCACGGTCATAATTATACAATTAATTTACAAATTCTCAATTTATATTGAAACTAGATAAGACCTCGCGAATTTCGCGAGTTAAAAAAAAATTGTATGTATAAAAAATGTTGTTAAATATATTCTTATGATTTTTAAAATATTTTACGAAAAAAAATATATGTAATACATGTTAAATTAAAATATTATTTGATACTCCACCCGTTACAATATAGATTATTACAAACTGTGAAAAAATAGTTTTACTCTCTTAAACTAATCATTTTCAAACATCCTTTATTTATCCCTCACTGCACTAATTTTTTCAATATATCATTTAGCAATTTGCACCCAATTAAATGGTGACACGTGTACAAATCAAATATTAATATCAAATAAATTTACTATTTTATTTTAAGAATTTAATTAAATTAATTCTTGAATTAAATAGTTAAATTGATATTAAATGTACACGGTACAAGTCGGTCGAATTAAATGAGTGTTCGATACTCATATTGGATAATAAATACGCTTTATTTACCATAAGAACGGGAATTAAATGATATCTCGTAAAAAATGGAAGCGAATTAAACTAATTTACAAACCACGTCAATCAAATGGCATGGGCCAACCAGGACGTGCCACATGGCACGACAAGAAAGACAGGTTTGTCATTCTCCACCCTATAAATAGAGCCCTTCATCATTCATTTCCACACCGACACAACCGAAGCGAACGAGCATTTAGACGATCAAGCGAATCCTCTTTAACCGTTCTTGAAGATTCAAAGCGTTCTTCGTTGTTCTTTGTGCAAATCCTCCAGAAATAACTCCAGGTCAGAGATTAAGGTTCAGAACCCCTCCGGTCCGGCGTTTGTCCTCGAAGATTCGAAGAAACTCCAAGGACGTTCTTCAAGGCCTTTGAATATTCAAAGGTGTTCTTAATTGTTCTTCACCTTTCTTCGTCCAAATCAACCAGAAACAACTCCAGATTAGAGATCAAGGCTCAAAACCCCTCTGATCCGGCGTTTGTCTTTGAAGATTCGAAGAATCCTTAAGAACGTTCTTCACACCTTCTTGGAGATTTGTCCCCGTTCATCCACAAATCGACGTTCAATCCAAAATAAGGCATCCCGCCCTTGGAGAAAATGTTAAAACATCACAAGTCAAACCTCAAACAAGATCGAAGGCGAAGATTTTGTTCGAGTCAAAGTCAACCGAAGAGAAGAATCAGAGGAGCAAATTTAGAATTAAGAACCCGCAAAAGTTTCTCAGTCCGATCCGACAGAAATTCAAGTTGTAAACTATTTTCGTATTTTTCACGAAATTTGTTGTTACAAATTTGGCACGCCCAGTGGGACGAAGAGCCTGTCATCGACTATATTAATCGATTGAGAAATTTGAGTCTGCATTGCAAGGACAGACTATCCGAGACTTCCGCAATCGAAATGTGCATCCAAGGGATAAAGTGGGGTCTCCGATACATCCTACAAGGTATCCAACCGCAAACCTTTGAAGAGTTGGCCACAAGAGCTCACGACATGGAGCGGAGCATGGCATCAAGTAGATCCAGTGGGCCACCAGTCCAAGAACCTCGAAAGTTCAAGGACAAGCAAGAAATTAAGAAAGGAAGCAAAAACTTTGTCCGAACTCCTCACAAAGAAGTCATGCAAACAAATGCAAAGACTATCAAATACCAAAAAGAGCGAGAAGATAGAAATGACAAAGGAAAAGTTGTTGTTGTTGCTCCAGAAAGGGGGCAGAGAAGGAAAACTCTAAAAGAAATGCAACAGAGGCAATATCCATTCCTAGACTCCGACGTCTCAGGAATATTCGATGATTTGATGAAAAGCAAACTCATCGAGTTGCTAGAAATGAAGCACCCGGAAGAAGTTGGACGTGTTAATGACCCGAAATACTGCAAGTACCACAGGCTTGTGGGTCATCCAATCCAAGACTGCTTCATCTTCAAGGATAAAGTCATGCAGCTAGTTGAGCAAGGGACAATCCTACTAGAAGAAGAAGCAACTGCAAATTTTATCACTGCTGAGCATGGTGACAGTTATGACATCTCGTGTCATATGGCGGACATAGATGAAACCTCTTCATCTGAAAGAGAGCCTTGTGACAAAAGTGTTGATTCTGCACACATCTTAAGCTTTACCGAAGATGACTTACTGCTCGGCTCGCAGCCTCATATATAATTGACCTTTGTTCGTGACAGGCTACACCAAAGGACAAAATATCAACTGTATGTTAATTGATGGAGGGTCTGGGGTGAACATCTTGCCTCTGAGAGTGATGAGAAAGTTGGGTATAACAGTGGATGAACTCGACCACAGCCGACTAATGATCCAAGGCTTCAATCAAGAAGGTCGAAGGGCTCTCGGAACAATGATGTTGGACTTGTTAATTGATGAGATGACATCAACTATGTTGTTTCATATGATAGATGCTAGGACTTCATACAATATACTGCTAGGGCGTCCGTGGTTGCACGAAAATAATGTGATACCCTCTACGATGCACCAATGCTTCAAATACTATAAGGATGGTGAAGTAAAGAGAATAGTTGGCGATGCTAAGCCTTTCACGGATGATGAGTCGTATTTTGCTGATGCTAGGTACTATTTTCAAAGTACAACTAAAGCTGAGGTAGACTCGTTGCAGGAGGTAGCCAAGGATGGGCAAACCGCAGGAAAAGAGAAAACTCCACCGCCAGCCTGTGTCGATAAAGATAAACAGCCTCTCCAAATTGTTGAAGCATTAGAGGGATTGACATTGCCCTTAACCAAGCTTGACGCAACAAAACCTTCCTCCTAGCCGCTTGAAGGATTCACTCGTCCTACCCGTGGAGCCACGACAGAACATGGTGAGTTAGCGGAAGCTGTGATGTCGAAATCTTATGGCCCTCAAGCCTTTAGACTCCTTGTTCAGGCTGGATATGATCCACGAGAAAATCCTGCGTTGAAGGAATTACCCCAAGAGGTCGTCAAACCATCAAAACACGGGGTTAACTCCATTCAAAAGCCAGCAAGCAAAAGCATTTATGCCCCTGTTAAGAATACCAGAGTTGGTTTGGGGTATGTGGCACCAAAACCAGTTCACATCGCGATCAAAAGAGCGAGCACAAGCACAAATCATATCTCTGAAGGGACATTCTCATCCACGGAGGACGTATTTGATGAGAACGGTGAAAAAGTGAAGAAGATTTCTATCTTTGAGAGGTTAGGAACATTTGAAGGAGACAACCGCATGAAGCATGGGCCAGTTTTCAACAGATTGGGATCAGCTGGAAGAAAGTCCAGATCCATCTTTGGAAGATTAGTGCCCCACAAAAGAAATGAGTGCCGGGAAGGGAGGATTTCTAAACCTGTGCACTCCCATAAAATTCAGAGCCTAATTCCATTTCGTATGAAGCGACGAACGACTTTGGTCGAATCATGTGGAGAAGCATTAACTGCGAGGATAAGGACGATTATCTACACCAAAGAAGAAGATGATGATAAAGAAAGTGTTGCATCATCTAACTTTGTCAACGCCTCCATTGCTCAAAGGCAGATTCCTCAAGAAAGTGAAAGAGTCTTACAGAGGAGGATTGCTATGATGATCAGAAATAGTTTCATCACTAACACTGATAGCGTTGCACGGACGGTCCTATTCAGAAGAAGGGATGGTCAAGTGAGGGCAACCGTTGATATCGGGAGACAAGAAGAAGCTAACGGTCGTTTTTGGACTTGATGTGAATGAAGCACGAAATTTGTTTCAATTCATTTTCATTTGAATTTGGAGAAATCAAACAAGAATTCATAAGCTCTAAGCCCAAGCATTTTTCTTCTTTCAAGCCCAATGAATAATTGGGTTCATTTGTTTTGTAAATTGGGTCAAAGAAATTTATTTCAAATACTTGAGTTTATTTTATTTGAATGAAGGCCCAAACCTTTCAACTCTCCCTCAGCAAATATGTGTTTTTTTTTTTTTTACTTCTGCAAATTAACATAACTTGTATCCTTTTCAACAGATTTGAAAATTCCTCAATTGTCAACAGCAAGAACAATTTATCAAGAATCCTCAAAGGTAACCTCTACTGCTTTACCTTCATCTTTATCAGCTGTTTTTCTCTTTTATTTTTAAGGAGCCATTAACAATCTGTCCTCTTGTTATGCATCTTCATGCCGGTGTACTCCTCAACCTTCATGCCTGTGAAATCGATTTTGGTTCATTGCCACTACAACTACCAATTTCACTCAATGGATGCCATCGCTGCTGGGACCACTACCACTACAACTACCGTTTCACCGGCTCAATCCTCCTATTTCATCCATTAGTGCCGCTACAACTACCATTGCATTGATTGCCTCAATACCACCGCTACAACTACCACCAAGAGTGCCAGTACAACCACTACCAAGAGTTCCACTACAACTACCGTTGCACCGGCTTCAATCCCTCGGATCAGACCACTACAATTACCATTACACCGGCTTCAATACCACTACAACTACCGTTGCACCGGCTTCACGAAGCTTGCAAGAACATTTTAAGGGTATCAAAGACTATCTAATGAAGCCGCCTGTGCTAGTCGCTCCAGTACCCGGAAGACCGTTGATACTTTATATAGCTGCTCAGGAGCGGTCTGTTGGAGCCCTGTTGGCACAAGAAAATGATGAGGGTAAAGAAAATGCTCTTTATTATTTGAGCAGGATGATGGTTCCGAATGAACTGAATTACTCCCCAATTGAGAAGATATGTTTGGCACTTATCTTCGTAATTCAAAAGTTGAAGCACTATTTCCAGGCTCACATAGTTCGTCTTATCTCGAAGGCGAATCCGCTGAAGTTCGTTATGTCAAAGCCAGTTCTTTCTGACCGGCTTGCAAGGTGGTATCTTCAGCTACAACAGTTCGAGATCATATACGTTCCGCAGAAAGCCGTAAAGGGGCAAGTGTTGGCGGATTTCTTAGCAGACCACCCGATTCTTGCTGAATATGAGTTATCTGATTATCTCCGAGATGAAGATGTCTTAGCGATGGAAGTTTCTCCTCCTTGGAAGATGTATTTTGATGGGGCCTTCCATAGGGAAGGAGCTGGTGCCGGAGTGGTGTTCATCACATCCGAAGATGAAGTCTTGCCTTATTCATTCTCCTTGACTGAGAATTGCTCCAATAATGTAGCTGAGTATCAAGCACTCATACTCGGGTTAGAGATGGCAGTGGACATAAAGCAGTTGCATCTCAGAGTGTATGGAGATTCCTTGCTGATTGTAAACCAACCCTGTGGATTATATGAAGTCAAGAAGCCTGAATTGCTTCCATACTACAATTATGCCCGAAAAATAATAGGATGGCTTGGAGATGTGGAAATCGAGCATGTGCCAAGAAGTGAGAATAAGCAAGCCGATGCCTTAACTAAGTTAGCATCAACTATAGCTATGCCTGGAACCCACATACGAATACCTGTATGCAAAAGCTGGGTTATACCTCCAATCTTCGATGGGGAAGGTAATGAAGAAGTTGAAAATCATGTCGTAGAAGTCTTCGAAATCGAAAACGAGGATTGGCGTCAACCTTTTGTGGATTACTTACAACATGAGAAGTTACCCCATGATCCACGACGAAGAGTTGACATTCGGCGTCGTGCACCTCGATTCATCTACTACCAAGGAACCCTTTTTAGGAGATCATTTGATGGTGTCTTCTTAAGGTGTTTAGGAGATGAGGAAGCTGTTCAAGCTATGGAGGAAACTCACTCAGGAGTTTGTGGTGCCCACCAGTCGGGATCCAAGTTACATTTTCGGATAAAGAGGATGGGCTACTACTGGCCGACGATGGTGAAAGACTGCATGGATTATACATGGAGATGTCAAGCATGTCAGTTTCATGCAAACCTGATTCATCAACCTCCTGAGCCTTTACATCTAACTGTTGCCTCATGGCCCTTTGATGCTTGGGGCTTGGACGTTGTGGGGCCATTGACAAAGTCCTCTGGTGGTCATCTCTACATCTTAGTTGCAACAGACTATTTCTCCAAGTGGGCCAAAGCTGTGCTTTTGAGGGAAGTGAAGAAAGAAAATGTTGTCGACTTCATCCGTGTCAACATCATTTTCAGATACGGAGTCCCGTGCTACATTATGACTGACAATGGAAGGTCATTCTCCAACAGTCACATTGACAAACTCTGTGAGAAGTTTGGCTTCAAACAAAGAAAGTCTTCGATGTATAATGCAACTGCCAATGGGCTTGCTGAAGCCTTCAACAAAACTTTTTGCAGTCTGTTGAAGAAAGTTGTTTCAAAATCCAAACGGAATTGACATGAACGGATAAAATGAAGCTCTATGGGCGTACCAAACTACTTACAGGACGCCTACGCAAGCTACTCCATACGCTGGTGTATGGTGTTGAAGCAGTAGTACCTCTTGAGAAATAAATTCCTTCTCTGAGGATGACTATACAGGAAGGTCTGACAGAAGAAGAGAACATACGTCTACGTCTCGAAGAGTTAGAAGCTTTGGATGAGGCTAGAAACACAACAAAGACTCGAGTGTTATTAGTCTCGCCTTGCCAGAACTTTTAACAAAAAGGTGAAGACACAATCTTTCCAAGTGGGCGACTTGGTGTTGGCAGTGAGGAGGCCCATTGTTGTCACTCATCATGTTGGAAACAAATTTCTACCCAGATGGGATGGTCCTTATGTCATAACAGAATCCTATACGAATGGTGCTTATAAGCTGATCTCTGAAGATGGTGTAAGCATTGGTCCCATAAATGGGAAATTCCTGAAACGATATTACGCGTAAATAAAATAAGCAGCAAGCTCCATGACGCACGAGCCTAAACTGTTAGTCACTCCTGGTCCGCATGAGGATAAACTGTGAACGACAACCACCAAAGGTAAACATGTGGTTAAACCAAGGGTGTTTCTAGTGGTTAAATAATCAAATACCCTACTTTATCTACAGTGGTTAAAGAATAGTCAAATACCCTATTTTGTCTACAATGATTAAAGAATAGTCCCTCCTGGCCCGAATGAGGTTAAACCATGTACACCCCCCCAATCAAATCCGATCCTTCTTTGAACTACGTGATGACTTGATCCTCTTAAACCAAAGGGGTATGTAGGCGGCTTAGAAATTCTCTAAGTTCAGTCATGTTTCAGTTATCTTATTTGAATTTAAATATTTCAATAAGGTATTGAAAAAAAAAAGACAGCATGAAAAGTAAAGACAAAAGTTGAGCAAGTTTTATTGAAGAAAACCAAGGAAGTTGGTACAATAAAGTAGAAAGGGAATAGTACAAGGGAAATCCTAAACAAAATCTACACAAAAGGATCCAAGTCCTTCAACTCCTCCAAAGTTGCTTCCAACTTTGATCTTGACTTCATCACTTCTTCAGCTACCGTCTCTTCCAAAACCGGAGTGTTGTCGATAACAAGGAGGGTATCCTTAGCAGCTTGAATTTTAACTCTAGCACTCTCAAGAGATTTTTGGTGTTGTTGCAATGCTTCAGCAAGACTTTTCCTCTTCTTGGATAACTCAGTAAGCTCCTTATCCACCTGCTTCAATGTCACTTGAACAACCTCCAGCTTGTTGGACTCCTCCTTCTCGTTCGCCTCACAAACATCAAGAGCGCTTGCTGCTTCGGCCTTCCGTGAAGTAAAAGTTTCTTTTTTCACTCCCTCGTTAGACTTGGACCTTGCTGCATCATAGTCATCAGCTTTGCCAAATAAAGCTGTCAAATGCTCCTCCAGGATAGAAGAATCAATTCGGTTGAATGTCTTGATTTCTTCCATCACGAAAAGCACCTTGTCCTTCATAGAAGACAACGATTCGATAGGAGTTTTCATAACTTTTTCTAAGAAGTCCTTCCACAGAGTTGAGACGTAAGACCGTTTACATTTCTCAATGAAAGTTTCTCCTTTAAATACAGAGACATCACATAACATGGGCTCGATGGGCTTGGTAGGCTTGAATACGGGAAAATCTAACAGGAGTTACTGAAGCTGCTACTGAGGAAGATGATTCCTCTTCATCCGAATTGTGCCCTTCATCATCAGTGTCGAACACTTCTTGTCTAGCCTAAAAAAAATCAGAAATATAGGATGGTGAGAGACTATGAGGTAAAAGGGAAATGAAAAGAGGAAATGAAAATAAACCTTCTTTTGAATAGATGTATTAAGATCTGTTGCAAGTCTTGGAGACTTGGAAGTCTGCTGTATATGCTTCCAGTTGACATCTTGACCACTTCGACTTTCTCCTGAGTGTCGAGAGGTGCTCTTCCTTTTGCTTGACCCAGCAAGGAATGTTGCAGCATACGCTGAGGCTGGAATCGTTTGATCCAGAGAAGTCTTGCATTTATCACATGAATTGACTTCATCAACATCAACCACTTCGTTCCGTTGCACATGAATGGGCTCTGGATCAGTCAAAACCTTAATGTGGGTGTCTAAGTATTCACCATGGACTTGGTGCCACCATTTCTTATACTCTGGTGAAGAAAAGCTCATTGCAGTGTGAGGAGGAGGTGGAAGATACACTCTGGAGCGGGTACCACGCGAAGTACACCATTTCCAGCAAAAGAAGCTTCTTGTCAAGGAACATTCGCGGGTATCTCCCATCTTCGACATCCCCGATACTTCTTGATAGAAACCAAACTGACGGCTAAAACGGTGTGGACTGTAAGGCTCGATAATGAAATGATTACCTTGTCGCCTAGGAAGGAAGTTGGAATGCATGGTTATTTAGTAGCTCCAAGTGCCCCATCGCCCTTTTCCTTTGTCCACTTACAAGTACTGGTCACTCCCAATGTTGCACGTCAATACAACCTGGTCCCCTTTATGGATTCGCTTACGAGCATCTGCAGGTTCGTAATATCGAGTGTAGTTTTCACCAGAGTAAAGTATCATGGGAGGCCTACTCAATCTCTGGCTGGCCATGTAATGCATCTTGAAGTACTGGGCTATCCAGGTATAGACAAAGTGAACCGGGAATTCCCCTCGATCTTCAGACGGGTCTGATCGGCTCGAGATACTGTTCAAGCCTCTGTAAATGCTCGCCAAGACTTGAATAGCCTTGAACGATGTTAACTGCTCAGGGGTCCATGGTTTATGCGGGGGCACCACTCCAGAAGGATTGTGAGTAGTCTTGGGACGAATGGTCTTCCTCTTCTCGACACGAGTCAGTGGTGGTTGATACTTTATGGGCTTGACTGACCAGAAGCTTACCCTTCGAGCAATGGACACTTTGGCTTCACTCTCGCCTCCACAAAACAAATGATAAGCATGAAGAAGATGTTTGCAGCTTTGCGGGAGGAAGAAATCACCAGTTATGTCAAACAACTCCAGTGCATCCGGTACCACTTCATCAAAAATTTGTCCGTCAAAGGAAGTCCTGTCGAGTTATGTATATCCCATAATGAAATCGACATTTCTCCAAAAGTTGTGAGCAAAGTGTAGGTGGATGGGCACCACGGCTCACAGAAAGCCTTGATGATCTGTGAATTGCAGTCATACGTGAAGAGCGATGCAAAAACAACGTCATAACTTCAGATGTTCCGGAGAGCTCTCTCACACCTGCTCAGAATGTCCTCCGTCCACTCCCAGTATCCTTTGGTGTAGTGGAATTCACCCGCTAACTTCAGAAGACCGTTCCATCTTGTCTGATGATCCATGATGCGACGTCCCAAAGTGGGTAAAGGGTCAACTTTGTTTGGAGCAGGTTTTTCGTGATTCGCTTCTTTCAACACCCATGCCTTGGACATCTTGCTTAGTGAAACCTCCTTAGACCATTCCTCCAGGCGAAACTCGTTGCTGATATGAGTCGTTGGCTCCGCGTATTTTCCAAGGACCGACTTCTCGACGCACAAATGGATGCCCTTGTCAAGAGGTTGGTGCTCGTCGTCAAGGATCACTAAGTAACGCTTTCCAGTGGGTGTCGTGGTATTTTTGAAGTAAACCATGATGAAGGCTGAAGAGACGAAGCTGCAAAATAATTAAAAAAATGTTGGGGGCAAGAAGTATAAATAATTTAATTTGGACATGAGATTTAATTTAAGTCTCAAATTACTTATTATCATTATTCTTAATAGAATGGCCCAGGTTAAATACAGTCCAATATTTTGTGAATACACCCCATCCAAAAAAAATGTTCGGAAATTTTTTCCGAAGAATGTAACATTTTTCGGAAAAAATTCCAAAAAATTATATTTTTAGTGTTTTTTTTCTGCATTTTCGAATATTTTTCCGAAAATTTTCCGAATACTTTTTAGTGGAGTGTATTAATAAAAGATAGAACTGTATATAACCTTGGGCTAAAAGAATATGTTGGGCCCAATTTAAGTAAACCAAGAAATTCGTGTAGGAGTTAAAAGCCCAAGTTTCTTAAGCTCTTGGTAAGCGGTTAAGGAGGCCCAAATTGTAAAAGGTAGCCCAAAATCCATATATCAAAATCCCTCAACCCACGTTGAGTTCTGCCTTTTCACAATTCACGTAGAAAATCCCCAAATCAATTATGCCCCCTCTCTCATATTCGATTCCGCCGCAGATCAAATGCCGCCGGGCGTAGCGTCGTGCCCAGAATCGTGCCGCCTAGAGTCGCCCCTGAAGCCGTTGGTGCTCAGAACCGCCTTCGTCGTCGCCTGAAGCCGCCATCGGAAATCGCGCCCCCAGGTATCGCCGCCAGCGTCGCATCGCACAAGTGCCGCTGCCTAAATCCACCAGTCAGGTACTGCCAAGTCCGTCGCTCGAGTCGCGAACGCTAGCGTCGCATCACGCAAGTGCCGCCGCGTCACGCTGCCCCTGCCTCGCCTGAATTGAGCATCGCCAAGGGTAGGAGACTAAAATCTGATGCCATCTCGCCCTTTTGCATACGAGTGCCGCCCACGCAGTGCACACAACCTGCTCGGAAATCTGCCGTCGCCGCTTGGGCCTTGTAGTGTTGCTGTCTCGCCAGAGTCCCCAGCGTAGCCAATGTTATAAATCGAAGACCGCCCCCTACGCTTCCACTCTCGGCCGCCGCGAATCGAAACCGCCGTGCACGTCACCTCCGTCCAGAATCCCGCTAGCCGCCGCCTGAGTTGCATCTCGCCTTATCACGCCAGCGCAGTCACGTAGCCACTTCTGCCTCGCCGAGTCCCAGCACAACCAAAGTTGAATGCCGCCGCTAGGTCTCGCCTGGAGCCTATCGCATCCACCACGCCAAAAAGTACGCCGCGCCGAGTCTAACGCCGCTAAGTCCTCATGGAGTCGTTACGCCCTGAAGTTAAGCATTGCACGAGTGCCGTCGCCGCTACAAGAGTCTGCCGAAGCCCAAGCAGCCTTTGCCCACACTACGCACATAACTTGCTCGATAAAATGACCGAGAGAAGTTTGATCTCCGTTTTGAAATTCTGCCCAACTGTTGGCGTCGTGGTCTGAATTTCAGCCTTGCCTTGACATGTGTGCTTGAAGATATGTTGAAGGTAGTTGTAGTGGCCTGATTGGAGAAGTCGGTAGTTGTAGTGGCACGGTGTGATGAGCACTCGGATTGAGCCGAGAAAACGGTAGTTGTAGTGGCAATGATCCGAGCAACGAAACGGTAGTCATAGTGGCAATGAACCAAAATCGATTTCACAGGCATGAAGGTTGAGGAGTGCACCGACATGAAGATGCATAACAAGAGGACAGATTGTTAATGGCTCCTTAAAAATAAAAGAGAGAAACAGTTGATAAAGATGAAGGTAAAGCACGAGAGGTTACCTTTGAGGATTCTTGATAAATTGTTCTTGTTGTTGATAATTGAGGAATTTTCAAATCTGTTGAAAATGATACAAGTCACGTTAATTTGCAGAAGTAAAAAAAAAAATGTGCTAAAACTTTTTTGCAAATTATAATGATTTACTCCTTGTGCTTCTCTTGTTTGTTACTTTGCTGTGTTTGCTGCGTGAGAGAAAAGAGAAGAGTAAGGGAGCCTTTTATAGGTGTAATGGAGTGCCTGGAATGGAAAAATGGCATGATATTTGGAGCTGAATGGGATCTTGATTTGCAAAAAATCTGCTCATTGTCATCCTGATTAATATATGCAAATCTGATGAAAAAAAAAAAAAAAAAAACTGCTGCCGAATAAAAAAATCTGTGTTAAGTCTGCATATTTGCCGTGAAGGAAGGAACAAAATCTGCATGGAAGGGCTCTCTATGGGCTGGTCAAACAAAAACAAGAATTGGGCTTAAAAATATGAAGGATTATAATTTTTGGCAAACAATTAAGTTGTTCGGCCAAGAAATTAAAAAGGGGACAGCCCATTTTCTTTGATCAAAAAAAAAAAAAAAACACACACATATTTGCTGAGGGAGAGTTGAAAGGTTTTGGCCTTCATTCAAATAAAATAAACTCAAGTCATTGAAATAAATTTGTTTGACCCAATTTACAAAACAAATGAACCCACTTATTCATTGGGTTTGAAAGAAGAAAAATGCTTGGACTTAGAGCTTATGAATTCTTGTTTGATTTCTCCAAATTCAAATGAAAATGAGTTTAAACAAATTTGGTGCTTCATTCACATCAAATCCAAAAATGACCATGAACAAAGCACGAGGGGGCATTTGTAAGCAAATTAAATTTGCACCCAATTAAATGGTGACACGTTTACAAATCAAATATTAATATCAAATAAATTTACTATTTTATTTTAAGAATTTAATTAAATTAATTCTTGAATTAAATAGTTAAATTGATATTAAATGTACACAGTACAATTCGGTCGAATTAAATAAGTGTTCGATACTCATATTGGGTAATACGTACGCTTTATTTACCATAAGAACGAGAATTAAATGATATCTCGTCAAAAATGGAAGCGAATTAAACTAATTTGCAAATCACGCCAATCAAATGGCATGGGCCAACCAGGACGTGCCACATGGCACGACAGGAAAGACAGGTTTGTCATTCTCCACCCTATAAATAGAGCCCTTCATCATTCATTTCCACACCGACACAACCGAAACGAACGAGCATTCAGACGATCAAGCGAATCCTCTGCAACTGTTCTTGAAGATTCAAAGCGATCTTCGCTGTTCTTCATGCAAATCCTCCAGAAACAGCTCCAGATCAGAGATTAAGGTTCAGAATCCCTCCAATCCGACGTTTGTCCTCGAAGATTCGAAGAAACTCCAAGGACGTTCTTCAAGGCCTTTGAATATTCAAAGGTGTTCTTCATCGTTCTTCGCCGTTCTTCGTCCAAATCAACCAGAAATAGCTCCAGATTAGAGATCAAGACTCAAAACCCCTCCGATTTGGCGTCTGTCTTTGAAGATTCGAAGAATCCCTAAGAATGTTCTTCACACATTCTTGGGGATTTTTCCACGTTCATCCACAAACCGGCGTTCAATCCAAAACAAGGCATCCCGCCCTTGGAGAAAACGTTAAAATATCACAAGTCAAACCTCAAACAAGATCGAAGATGAAAATTTGTTCGAGTCAAAGTCAACCGGAGAGAAGAATCAGAGAAGCAAATTTAGAGTCAAGAACCAGCAAAAGTTTCTCAGTCCCATCCGACAGAAATTCAAGTTGTAAACTATTTTTGTATTTTTCACGAAATTTGTTGTTACAACAGGGTAGCCATTGACCAAATTAAATTAAAAAATCTAAAAATAAATTTCTTCCCGATCAGGCCCGCAAGCTGGAAAGGTATAGAATGACCTAAACCCTTCTGAAAAATAACAAAGACTGTATATATCATAACTCTAAAAAAGGAAAAAAAAAATGAAGAAAAAAAACATATATTTTTTTATTAAAAAACACACAAAACCTCCTCCAAAACTTCAAGAATTTCTACGGGGGTCCTTCCAATCAACATCAAAGAATCCTTATGGAACAATATCAATGATGCTGATCCAGATTCATCGCTAACATGAACAGTCTACTTGAACCTATTCCGAAACAAACAACAATTATTTGAGACCAATCAGGACAAAAATAGGCACTACCGAAAATAATAATAGAAAAACATTAGATCAACACATTACTTAATGTCAATATTGTTGGGATGTGTGTTGTACTTCGAACAATTCCACTTAGCACAATAAAAAAAGACCTTTTTATTGCACTTTCGGCAAGCATGGTAATATCAGCCTAAAGTATGATCTATACCTTGGATAGTACCAATATATATATATATATATATATATATATATATATATATATATATATAAGTATATTTAATAATACACTAAAACAACAACCACAGCCACAATGTCAATAGAAAAACTACTGAATAAATGAAAAAAAAAAGGTTACCTCCTTCACATCACAAATATCAGACAAACACCTAACACGATCAGCCTCCAAAAAATCCTCAAAAGCAGATGATTTAGAAGACCGACTCCTCATAGAGAAAATAGGTGCCGGAATCTTCTTCATCTTTGACTAAAGCCTATTATTCGACAAAGAAAGCAATCAGATTAGACTCAAGTCACACACACCATATAACACCAAAAAAAAAAAAAAAGGCATAATATACCTATCACGAAAAGAGTGAACTTCATCCAGTTCTGCCTTCACCAGAAGACGGCTCGCATACATTGAGTTAGAAATATACCTAACTGCAATAATTGGAATATCTCAGTACCCAAAATATAGTACATCATTACACATAACAAAAAATCCATACACACATATTACAATAAAAAAAATTAAAATAACCTACACGCCAACACATACGTCCTCCAGTTTAGGGAACAAATACCTTTAAACTTGGGTTGTATCTTTGCATATTCCAATACAATAACAAAAGAAACAGCCACTAATCCTCCCGATTAGATTCGTTCACCGAAAAAGACCTTGAAGGCGTCTTAACTCCACACAATGATTCGCTCGTAATCTGTGCCAAGATTATGGGGACCAGAGTCCACAGACTGTTGGTGGACACCGGAGCCTACACGAACATCTTATTCAAGAAGACCCTCGATAATCTGGGAGATTATTCGGGTTATGTTCGGAATACAACACATAGAATTATAGGCTTCGGAAATGCTGTGACAACACCGTTGGGAATTGTAACATTAGCTGTACAACTTGTAACAGCCAATGAACCCGAAAGAAATATAACAAGAATGGTAGATTTCTTGGTTGTAGACCAGGAGTCGACCTATAACGGGTTTCTTGGCCGACCTTTTCTTAATGAATTTAAAGCTGCGTGTTCCACTTACCACTATTGTTTGAAATTTCCAACAGCTAGTGGAACAGGCACAATTAAGGGAGACCAACGGAGAGCACGAGAATGCGTTCAACAGCTACGAGCAAAATTTGTACAAATATCCATGATGGAAGCAGCAAGTTATCCCATCGACGAACCATCAATACTAAACAATATGATGGACATAGACGACCACATGGATGCGGACGAACAGCACTTGAACGAGCAAGTGTTGGACGAACAGCACTTGAACGAGCCGGGAGGAGTATCCATCTGACGAACAACAAGGGGGTGATGACGAATTGTTCGTCCAACACTTGCTCGTTCAAGTGCTGTTCGTCCGCATCCATGTGGTCGTCTATGTCCATCATATTGTTTAGTATTGATGGTTCGTCGATGGGATAACTTGCTGCTTCCATCATGGATATTTGTACAAATTTTGCTCGTAGCTGTTGAACGCATTCTCGTGCTCTCCGTTGATGCCTGGGGCAAAAATCTGACATTGAAGGCAAAGTTCAATTCGAACAAAAGCCCAACACTATATGTTATAATTGTAAAGGCATTGACAGAAATGTAAAGGCAATTAACATATATAAGAAAATGAGCGAATATAAGAAAGACGTTCCATTAATCAAAGGCATTAAGCCTCAAAAATAGTACAAGCTGGAAGCAGCCATTACAAGTACTACAAAAAAGAGCGAACAACTATTACAAAGAAGAAAAGAAAAAAGCTAAGTCCTAAGACTACTGCTGTTCGGCGGGAGGAAGATCTTGAGGTTGCTCGGCAGGAGGGTCGACAATCATGTCTCGAGCAAGGTCTTCAGCTGCCTTATCCTCCGCCTCTTTAGCAATTTGCTCGTCCGCGGCAGCCGGCTCATCTCCTTGCTCGCCATCATCAACAATTGGTGGAGGATGAGTGATGGTGATACTGGGGTCGAGTTTATCCAGTTTAACCCCAAGCACAGCCAGATCCGCCAACTGGATTGTAACGTTGTTCGGCGGAGGATAGTTCTCAAGGAACTCGTTCAAATCCTTGCTCATCTCCTCCACCATCTCTTTGTAATCATAGGCATCGGCCGTACGGATGCTGTCCGCGTAGGCACAAATGTATCCAAGGTTGGAGATGGGGCCTAAGGAGGGCTGTAGAGAACATGCAGGGGCAACTAGACCAACAGAGGGGGATGGGAACGACTAGCATGCCATCCTCACCTTTGGCAGCTCACATTTTGAAGGCCCCGATACAGAAAAAGATTCAATTTCCGGCTAGCATTCAATATGAAGGCATCGCCGACCCCCGGGTCCACTTAACGAAGTATACGGACTACATGGTCTCCGTGGGGGCCAGCGATGCCACCCAATGCCGGAATTTTCCCTTAACATTGGGCGATCGGGTTCACAAGTGGTTTTCATCAATGCCGCCGGCATCAATCCACTCGTTCGTCCAACTAAGTCGAGAATTTCTTTCTCACTTTTCAACGGCGGGGTCGTATCTTTCCCAAAAATACCGGCTATCAGATTTGAGACAAAATGATGATGAAACTGACCGGGCGTTTATGGAAAGATTCGATAAAGTTTTGCTAGAGGGAGAACCGGTGAGCGAAGATACAAAGATCGTCGCTGTGATGGCCGGATTGAAAAAAGGGTCGAAGTTATGGAAATCGGGAGGATTAGTGGCTGTTTTAATCCGTTTATACGTCACCAACAATTTGGCGCTAGAAGGAGGGTTCGAACCTTCGGTTTAGTGTGATTACTCAAGAACTTCAAGTTGAAAACTTGAAGATTCAAAGGAAATCTCACTAAACCGAAGGTTCGTACCCTTCTTCTAGCGCCAAATTGTTGGTGACGTATAAACGGATTAAAACAGCCACTAATCCTCCCGATTAGATTCGTTCACCAACAATTTGGTTTTAGCCAACTCGTTGGGGTTGTTCGCCAAAGCCTCCATCTCAGGGGGGAGGTTATGTGTTATGGCTGTATGCTGTGACCTGTTCGCATGTCTTGGGTCACGGTCCTGGTGGTCGGCCGATGTGGCTCGGGTCTGAGATGCTCTCTTTGACAAACGTGATCCTTGGGTCTCTTTAGATTGAGGCATTTCAATTTAAATTACTTCCTAATTTATAAATTGAAGAACACCAAGAACACCAAGAACACTTTTGTTTGTATCTCCAAATATTTCTTGAGATTTCCTTTGAATCTTCAAGTTTTCAACTTGAAGTTCTTGAGTAATCACACTAAACCGAAGGTTCGAACCCTTCTTCTAGCGCCAAATTGTTGGTGAACGAATCTAATCGGGAGGATTAGTGGCTGTTTTAATCCGTTTATACGTCACCAATCAATAACGTGTGATTGATTACCACCGTAAATGGTAAAACGAGTCTTGAATTTTCCGGATTGTTCTCAGCATAAGAGACTAAAGACTCATAATATCCCTCCCACAATGTACACATCATCCTCGTACAACTGTCAAATTTTTTTAATGATCAAATAAATGAATAGAAAAAATTACTTGATCATGCAATGTACTCAATGTATCAAAACAACCTCTCATCCTCATCCTCGACCTCCACATCAACCTTTCTAGCCACGCGATCATTGACACTAATCTCTTCAACACTCCATATCCGAACAACATATGCAATCACATCTACAATCAAACACAATGTAAAAAATATTATTAGAAAAATAAAAGTATTAAATAAATAAAATAATTAAATTAGTCTAAAAATAGAAAAAATAATATAAAATACCAATAAGAGTCTTAGCCTCTTCATCATCCCTCTCCTTAACCTCACTGAATGGAATAAACTCATATATAGATACACTCAACTCAAAGTCAGAGCATCTATCAACATTAGTCTTGAAATGGAAATTCAACTTATAAGGATGCATGGTACACTTAACCTTGTCGTTGTTCATACCAACACCAAAGCTTGAAATAACATACGTTGAACCCTCACACAATATTTTTTCAAACTTACGCACCAAATACTTCCTAATAGTGCATTGGATTTTCATTCCCTTTGTCACCAAAAGAGACAATTTAAAAAAATTGTAACATATATAGTAACAAAAAAACAATAAAAACAAAATATATGTTCTAATGCAATTGGTGGAAAGAAAAAAACAAAATAGTACACACTTCGCCATCAATAAGGACCATTTCATAAAACAACCTGTCTCTATTTGGTTCCTTCCCATACACCACCCATGCTCTCAAAACCCTTGTCTTAATAGTCAAATTCTCCCTATCAGGAGTAGTCTCAGAAACAGGTAATATTACGGACGTCATATCCTACAAAAAATGAAACGATTTTCTATTGCAATTAACATAAAAATAAAATTCAACTTTACATTACAATGCTTGCAACCTATTTATAATAAAAAAAATACCGAAAATATGAATCCAAAATTTAATCATACTCAAAAGTGAAAGTACTCGGAAGAAGTAAAATATTAGAGAGGACAAATTTTATACACTAATAAAAAACTAAAAAATCCAATTCATAGTGTTGAGATCATATGGAGTAAGCAAAATTTGAGGAACAACATCTCCATAGTTAGATAAACAATTGATGGAAATCGATTTGCAACGCGACCACACGGAAAAAATACAAATATATTATGCATAAGTCTAGGCATTGACATCTCAATTGTTGGGATATATTTTAGTTTTGATGATTTTCCAAAACCACATGTAATAGGTTTGAAGCAGTCAGGATTGTATCTTTTAGTTTCAGGTCAGGCTAGTTTGTTTCTCAGTAGAACAGGTTATCAGTGGAGGAAGAACTCAGCTGAGGGGGAACTCTGCTGAGAGGAACTCTACTGAGGGGGAACTCAGTGAGGGGGAACTCACTGATAGAGCCTGAGGAAGTCAAGATGACATCAAGGAGAACGACTGAAGCCATGTCAGAAGACCTGAATCTGAAGAGAAGCCTGAAGGAAGTCCCACTGAGTATAAACCTGACTATTCTTAGCTAAGTCAGTGGACTACTCAGTGAAGAGCATGATCAGGAGGATCAGTGCTGGGCCTAGTAGGTACTGAAGGAGTCAGGCTACTGAGGCTGGGAAGCTTGACAAATAGCCTGATGTCAACTCCCCTGAGTGGACTTCAAGTCTACTGAAGGAAGGTATCCTGAGAGGATTACAAGTCAGCTGAAGACAAGTCGCCTGAAGTCAGACTACCCTGATCAAATACCCTGAACAAAAGAGTCGTTGGACTCAGTCCACGTGGACCAATCAAGTCAAGGCAGCGAATCTGACAAAAGCTGACAAGGCCATACTTCACCGAAAAGGAGGATTTCACTCCAGAGATAGTCTGGATTTGAATGTTACTCTCTCCAACGGTAACATTCAAATCCACACTATAAATACAAACTCAAGCTTCATTTGTAAGTGTGTGAATGCGTGAGCTGGAGGTGTGAGAGTGGTGCAAGTTCATAGGGAGGCATAAGGAGGCACCATCTCCATCAAGAACACTGACATTGAGTTCTTCATAGTCATATTTGAGTGTTCCAGTTTGTATACTCGAGCCCATCATATACATCCTAAGCTTAGAGAGATTTTCCCAATCCTAGCTCAGAGGCTAAAACCATGTAAGGGAAAATCTCACCTAGTTGGAGAAGAACCAAACCAAACTAAACCCTTTCCAGTTGAGTGTTAGGTGTTGAAGTGAGGTGAGGAGAGGCAGTCCCTGAGTGAAGAGGGATGTGAGGCCAGTTCGAGAGGCAGCCCAGGGAGTGGCGTGAGTCCAGTGTACCCATGCACCTTGGCACGTTAAAAACAAGAATCCCAAGTAGTGGATTTCCTGTTAAATCAGGCAGTGGATGTAGGAGCTTGAGCCTCTGAACCACTTTACATTGTCGTGTTCATTATTGCCATACATTAGCATACATCAGTGTTAAAAAAAACAATTTTGTCCCCTAAATTTCCATATTATCCTTGTTTGTGAAAGAAGAAACGGGACCAACAATTGGTATCAGAGCAGGTTGTTCACATGACCACTGATCCAGTTTTGTTAAGAAAAATGGTCAACCGAACAGATCTTAAAATGTTTTAAACTATGGGAATTTCTGCATACTTCAAATAATTACTTGTGTTCTGACTTTATTCTTGTAATAGAAAATCATTTGGTTAGAAGTTTTGGAATCATCAAAAAGGGGAAAATTGTTGGGATATATTTTAGTTTTGATGATTTTCCCAAACCACATGTAATAGGTTTGAAGCAGTCAGGATTGTATCTTTTAGTTTCAGGTCAGGCTAGTTTGTTTCTCAGTAGAACAGGTTATCAGTGGAGGAAGAACTCAGCTGAGGGGGAACTCAGCTGAGAGGAACTCTACTGAGGGGGAACTCAGTGAGGGGGAACTCACTGATAGAGCCTGAGGAAGTCAAGATGACATCAAGGAGAACGACTGAAGCCATGTCAGAAGACCTGAACCTGAAGAGAAGCCTGAAGGAAGTCCCACTGAGTATAAACCTGACCATTCTAAGCTAAGTCAGTGGACTACTCAGTGAAGAGCATGATCAGGAGGATCAGTGCTGGGCCTAGTAGGTACTGAATGAGTCAGACTACTGAGGCTGGGAAGCTTGACAAATAGCCTGATGTCAACTCCCCTGAGTGGACTTCAAGTCTACTGAAGGAAGGTATCCTGAGAGGATTACAAGTCAGCTGAAGACAAGTCGCCTGAAGTCAGACTACCCTGATCAAGTACCCTGAACAAAAGAGCCGTTGGACTCAGTCCACGTGGACCAATCAAGTCAAGGCAGCGAATCTGACAAAAGCTGACAAGGCCATACTTCACTGAAAAGGAGGATTTCACTCCAGAGATAGTCTGGATTTGAATGTTACTCTCTCCAACGGTAACATTCAAAGCCACACTATAAATACAAACTCAAGCTTCATTTGTAAGTGTGCGAATGCGTGAGCTGGAGGTGTGAGAGTGGTGCAAGTTCATAGGGAGGCATAAGGAGGCACCATCTCCATCAAGAACACTGACAATGAGTTCTTCATAGTCATATTTGAGTGTTCCAGTTTGTATACTCAAGCCCATCATATACATCCTAAGCTTAGAGAGATTTTCCCAATCCTAGCTCAGAGGCTAAAACCATGTAAGGGAAAATCTCACCTAGTTGGAGAAGAACCAAACCAAACTAAACCCTTTCCAGTTGAGTGTTAGGTGTTGAAGTGAGGTGAGGAGAGGCAGTCCCTGAGTGAAGAGGGATGTGAGGCCAGTTCGAGAGGCAGCCCAGGGAGTGGCGTGAGTCCAGTGTACCCGTGCACCCTGGCACGTTAAAAACAAGAATCCTAAGTAGTGGATTTCCTGTTAAATCAGGCAGTGGATGTAGGAGCTTGAGCCTCTGAACCACTTTACATTGTCGTGTTCATTATTGCCATACATTAGCATACATCAGTGTTAAAAAAAAAACCAATTTTGTCCCCTAAATTCCCATATTATCCTTGTTTGTGAAAGAAGAAACGGGACCAACATCAATACATGCAACCTATTATAAAAAAAACCGGAAAATATAATTCAAAAGTTATACATACTCTAAAAGTTCAGGTACTGAGCAAGAGTAAAATATCAGGAAAAAGGATTATTGTGCACTCATACAAAACAAAAAAAAATCCAATTTATAGTGTTGACAACAAATAGAGTAAGCAAAAATCGAGACATGAGTTATGACTAAATTCAAACCAAATTGTTGCAAAATCCATTCTAATGTTAGTAATGCAAGCAATATCCTAATATACATACACTTACTAACATTATACCAACAAAAATAACAAAAAAATATTAAATAATTTCATTAAAATACTATCAAGTAATTAAACATGCAATTAATGTAGCATGGCAAAATTATATTAGAATTCCACAACCGCCACCTATTAAAAAAAATACAGGACGAAAATGGAAGTCGCAAAGTTAAAGGACGAAATTCGTCCGACGGAAAAAAAAAGTCAACACATGGAGATAGCAAAATCCGAGGCATGAGTTCGTCCCAAATTCGTCCTAAATTGATGTAACTAAAAATGACATGTTCATAATGCAAGAAATATCCTAATTTACACATACTTACTAAAAATACACCAGTAAAAAAAATACTACATAATTTCATTAGAATACTATCAACCAACTAAACATGCAATTAATTAAACATGGAAAAATTATATTAGCAGTGCACAACCGCCACCTAAAAAAATAACAGGATGAAAATGGAAATCGGAAAGTTAAAAGACGAAATGTGTCCAGCGAATCATTCAGGACGTTTTACCAACGAAGCACATAATAAATTAACAACACATGGAGAAAGCAAAATTCGATTCATGAGTTCGGCCAAAATCCGGCCTAAATTGATGCAACTCCATTTGGCAAGTTCATAATGCAAGTAAGATCTTAATATACACACACTTACTAAAAATACACCAAAATATTCTTTTATTACATAATTTTATTAAAATACTATCAACTAACTAAATATGCAATTACTTAAGAACGACAGAATTAAATCATATGTGCACAATCGCCAATCATTAAAAATTAAAATATAGGACGAAAATAGAAGTCGAAAAGATAAAGGAAGAAATTTGTCCGGCAAATCATTCAGCAAATCTTACCACCGAAGCAAAAAAAAAAATTGACAACACATGGAGAAAGCAAAATCTGAGGCATGAGTTCGGCCCAAATTTGTCCTAAATTGATGTAACTAAAAATGACATGTTCATAATGCAAGGAATATCCTAATTTACACATACTTACTAAAAATACACCAATAAAAAAAATACATAATTTCATTAGAATACTATCAACCAACTAAACATGCAATTAATTTAACATGACAAAATTATATTAGCACTGCACAACCGCCATCTATAAAAAAATAACAGAGTGAAAATGGAAACCGGAAAGTCAAAAGACGAAATGTGTCTGGCGAATCATTCAGGGCGTTTTACCAATGAAGCACATATTAAATTGACAACACATGGAGAAAGCAAAATCTGAGTCATGAGTTCAGCCAAAATCCGGCCTAAATCGATGCAACTCCATTTGATAAGTTCATAATGCAAGTAAATCACCAATCATTAAAAATTAAAATACATGACGAAAATAGAAGTCAGAAAGATAAAGGACGAAATTCATCCAGCGAATTAGCAAATCTTACCACCGAAGCAAAAAAAAATTGTCAACACATGGAGAAAGAAAAATCTAAGGCATGAGTTCGGCCTAAATTCGTCCTAAATTGATGCAACTAAAAATGACATGTTCATAATGCAAGAAATATCCTAATTTACACACACCTACTAAAAATATACCAATTAAAAAAAAACTACATCATTTCATTAGAATACTATCAACTAACTAAACATGCAATTAATTAAACATGGCAAAGTTATACTAGCACTGCACAACCGCCACTTATAAAAAAAATACAGGACGAAAATGGAAGTCGGAAAGTTAAAGGATGAAATTGACAACACATGGAGAAAGCAAAATTCGAGGCACGAGTTTGGCAAAAAATACGGCCTAAATTGATGCAACTCCATTTGGCATGCTCATAATGCAAGTAATATCTTATTGTACACTCGCTTACTAAAAATATGCCAAAAAAATATTACATATTCATAAATATACTATCAACTAACTAAATATGCAATTACTTAAGCACGACAAAATTAAATCACACGTGCTCAACGACCAATCATTAAAAGTTTAAATACAGGACGAAAATAGAAATAAAATAGTTAAAGGACGAAATTCATCCGGCGAATCATTCAGCAAATCTTAACACCAAAGCACATAAAAATTGAGAACATATGGAGAAAGCAAAATCCGAGGCATGAGTTCGGCCTAAATTCATCCTAAGTTGATGCAAATTAAAATCGCATGTTCATAATGCAAGTAATATCATAATTAACACACACTTACTAAAAATATACCAATTAAAAAATATTACATAATTTCATTAGAATACTATCAACTAACTAAGTATGCAATTAACTAAGCATGGCAAAATTATATATAGGCATGCACAACAAAAAATAATTAAAAAATTAAACACAGGACGAAAATGGAAGTCGGAAAGGTAAAGGATGAATTTCATCCAGTGAATCACTCAGCAAACTTAATTTATGATCTTTACCTAACTATTCAAATTTCAACCTTAAAAAAAGAGGGAGTAATATATAATTTTAGCAATAAACAATTTTTCTAGACTAATTAATACCATGATCCATAACATACTTAATTATACAAAGGCTCAAATGTTCCCAAAATATATAAGATCAAGCAAAATATCAATACCAAATAGCAAATAATACATCAAAACTTTAATCATCCAAAATGCACGCATGACCTATTCTTTAAACGCTTCGAAAATATTGTCCATAGCAAACTAACGACGGAGGCGCTGGACAGTAAACGTAAAATATTTATCATCATGACTAAACCAAATAACATCGCGTGATCGTATTTTCAACTCCCTAACAATATCCTTCCAGCATCTTGACATACAAACCATCGTTGAATTTTTGTTGTCCGTCAAAAGCCTGCATTCATACTTAACTATAAATATCCGTCCATCGAATGTGCTCCGCAATGCGATCAATTTTGTTTCACTCTCAAAGAGTGTAGCAGCAGATAACGACAATTTCTACACCAAATAAAAAAAAGCAAAATAAGGCTTCATTACATGTATGTGACATACATCGAGTATCATTTGATTTAAATAAATACATCACATAAACATAATTTTTTCGTATCAGTCGATACCACCACTCAACTGAATCACACTTTGTGCGCACTTTGAAATTCTTAGGTACACTGCGTAGCTGCAAACTCACAAATATAGTAATTAGAAAGAATAATGATTGCGGCAATATACGTAGAAGAAACATAACATATTTACCTCAAGGTTAGTAGCTGATGGAGGTGGATCAACACAATCAATGGTGTAATTGCAGTGTATTTCATAAGGTACCCCATATATATCTAAATTGTTTAAAAAATGGCAGATAGTTTAATAATTAAAAAAATATAATTATGTATTCAAAATAAAAATAATTACATACCATCATTCATATCCTTGTCTGTCATGAATACTGAACAACGATCTCTATAATATGGTGTTACACAAAGGGTTTGCATGTGATCATACATGACAGTAATATAAGCAATTTTGGGTATACAGACTCCTTTAAAAAAATCTTTCCAAATATGTTATTTCACAGTTTCCATCCAACTCATAGCATCTGGAATTTACGGTTCTTCCAGTTGAATTTTTCATCAAGCACACTGATGGAAACACTTCCCAAAAAAAAAAACTACACATTTTTTAAGGTGTAATTTATACAAACATAAAAAATTAAAAAATTAAAAATTTAAAATCTAGTATAAAGTATTGAAACAGTAATATTTATTATACAAAACTATTTACAAAATAAATATAATGATAATGTACCAATGTATCTTCAAACTTGCAAACAATTTCTGGGATGAACGCAATATCAATTATTTGATCTGTAAAAAAATATAAAACATCATGATAAAAATCACAATAATTATTTAACATCTATACATACAAAGAAATGGATTTTTAAATCTAAAAAAAAAACAATATGTAGTTCATAATTGACGCCATACTAACCATAATCGCGAGTAAACGTAGTGTGCTCTTGCATTTCCCCAACTTGATGCAACACGCCATCACCATTAAAAATAAATTTTTAAATCTAAAAAAAATAAAAATAAATCAATATATAATTCATAATAGACATCATACTAACCCTAATCGCGAGTAAACATAGTGTTCTCTTGTATTTCCCCAGCTTGATGCAACACGCCATCACCATTGAATTTATTTACGTACATTGTTTTGCACATCGGCAAAACAGAAAAAAATAAGAGGTCACCGTATTTAACATCATAATACTCCAAGATATTTTCCCAACTTTCACCAAAAAAAAAAAAGTGACCCACCATACTTCCAGCCAAGTTTTACATACCATTCTCTACCAGAGTTGTCTATGATATTAATTTTACACCAATTAAAAGATTTTGTGGTCGAAGCTTCTATAAACTTGTGTGGAATAGACAAAAAAAAAGTCTAAAAAATAATCAAACAATACATCTATTCAATTGGTAATGAGATAAGCAATTCAGATTAACTCAAACAAATATATGAATTTTTACTTTTAGAGATATGACAAAAATATATAAATTATTATCAAATAATACAATTATATCTATAAATTTGTTTGAATAAAGAGAATATATAATTTTTAAGTAATTACCATCATAGCCAAATAATCTGAGTTTGTAACTTCTCAGTACTCCAAGTAAAAAACATTCAATCTATCTATCATTGTAATACTCTCTGAATCATCATCTCTTGACCCCATGGAAATGAAGGACATAAATATTCTGCAAAACAGGGTACTAAGCATATATGTTATTGAAAATTTTAAACCACATATATATATTTTTAAGTAAAACTATATGCAATCTATATACGACATTATTAAACACATGAGATAATAAAGTATTAGAGTTGATTTATTGACATATTATACATCTAACACTTTAACAGATTTGAACAATTATGATTTATGTTAAACATCAGGATGTTAGAAACAAACACGCACACGGTTTACTAATTAATAAATATTACTCACAGATACAGACTATATGAGTACTTGTAGATTTGCGCTGCGTCTTCCCGGCGTTCTCGACACTCTCACGGCAAATACGATTTATAAGAAGAGATTGTTCATGGAATTACAAACTATGACTATAATTCTTACAATTAAAAAAGATATGATGTTTAGAGATTTATGCAATTGATACTAATTTCCTTTTAAAAAAACTTCCTTCCATGAATGATACTGATGAGAGATTAGTCAACTAACCTTCAATTATTTTAGGAGCTTAATTTTGGTACTATACTAATATAATTTTGGTATATATTTTACTTTAGAGATTAGGGATATATAAACAACAAAATATATTTTATTAATAATCGAATATATATATAACTTTAAAAGTATATTTAAATTACAATATATATTCATTTAAGATAAAGTATAGAGTGAAAATAGTTCATACATGAACCATTGTAGAGTTTTAGTTGTTTTCACAAAATACTATTAGGTATTCTTAATGAAGAGTAGTAGTCGTATTCAATAAAAATATATTAGTTGTTTACTCATTATAAACTAAGATTATTTAATGAAAACTACTGATATTTTTCAGTGTAAACAACTAATACTCTTTAGTGATAACAAATAATAACCTTTGATTAATAAAACAATATCCTAAAATAACAAAACTGATCTATCAATTAAATGATTAAAAATGTATTTAAAATTAAATTCAAATATTAACATTCTATATTTAATATTAGGTATGATTTGTATAGATTTATAAAATCCTTTTAATTAGAGTTTTTCTCTTCAGCTCTTATTTTTTGAACAAACGGCCATAAATAGATGTTAGAGATACTACAACTCCTTCTTAATTTACCACATCAACACATATTTATTAGTAATTAAAGTCTCCTTGAGTAAGTTTTATATGAAAACACTTCATAATAAGCTTAACATGAAATAGTTTTAGAGTATCATTAATCTCATCAGGAGTATCATTAAACCTATCAGGGGTATCATTAGTCTGAGTTCAAGAAAATTTAAAACAATTTTCTTAAACTCAGACTAACGATACCCCTGATGAGATTAATGATACTCCCGATGAGATTAATGATATTTTAAAATTGTTTTATGATAAGCTTATCATGAACTATTTTCATATAATACTTTGCCAGTCGCCTTCAATACCAAAAAAAAATGAATTCAATTATAAACAATCACAAAATATTTAACTTTTAAAAAATAGCAAAGTTTTCCAAAAATAGGAACATTATTAGTACACACCCTTTTTGTACACACTCAAATAATAAAAAAAATACTTAAAGTGGACCAAAATCGAAAAAAAATGAAAAGAATAAAAAAAACTAATTGGCACACAATATAATTTAATTATATTTAAACAATGATAAATTATAGCACACAAAATACATGGCATTTATTGTAAAGCAAAATCATGGCACTTATTTTTAACTTTCATGGAATAATTAATCTTGTTTCAATATATGATACAATAATTACCTTTCAAGGAATAATGCACTTTCATGGAATGATTAAATTTGTCCAAAATACACTTAGATATTGTGAATAACTATGTATAATCTTGTTTCACAAACTAATAAGTCAACAGAATGATCAATTTAGCATAGATTATGGACACATTTTAATAACATTAAATACAAAATAAATATGGTACACTAGTTACCTTTCATGGAATAATACACTTCCATGGAATGATTAAATTAATAAGTCAACACAATGATTAATTTTAGATAAACCAGAGCATAGATTGTGGACACACTTTAATAACATTAAGTACCTAATAAATATGGTACAATAATTACCTTTCAAGGCATAATACACTTTCATGGAATCTTGTTTCAAAAAACACTTAGATATTGTGCATAATTATGTATAATCTTGTTTAAAAAAACTAATAAGTCAACAGAATGATCAATTTTTGCAAATTAATGCGCAAATTACTAAATTTATAACCTGTTTAATTCAATCACGGAAAAAAATTCGGTGACTTCCTCAATTCACGGCTAGTCAAAGGAAATTAAAAAGATAGGATATACATGGACATAAATTAAAAAGATAGGACATAATTTCTTTTATTTGTGGTGACTTAGCATACAATTTCTTTTTAATTATAGATGAACATAAATTTTTATAATTTAGGTGAATTATGTATAATAATGTATAAGTTTGTTTCCTAAATTAAAAAGTCAACACAATGATTAATTTTAGATAAATCGGAGCATAGATTGTGGACACACTTTAATAACATAAAATACTAAATAAATATGGTACAATAATTACCTTTCACGGAATAATACACTTTCATGGAGCGATTAAATTTGTCCAAATACACTTAGATATTGTGCATAATTATGTATAATCTTGTTTAAAAAACTAATAAGTCAACAAATTAATGATCAATCTTTGCAAACTAATGCACAAATTACTAAATTTATAACCTGTTTAATTCAATCACGAAAAAAAAATTTGGTGACTTCCTCAATTCACGGCTAGTCAAAGGAAATTAAAAAGATAGGACATACATGGACATAAATTAAAAAGATAGGACATAATTCGGTGACTTAGCATACAATTTCTTTTTAATTATAGATGAACATAAATTTTTATAATTTAGTGAATTATGTATAAGTTTTTTTTCTAAACTAATAAGTCAACACAATGATTAATTTTAGATAAATCAGAGCATAGATTGTGGACACATTTTAATAACACTAAATACCTAATAAATATGGTACAATAATTAAATTTCATGGAATGATTAAATTTATCCAAATACACTTAGATATAATAAATTCGTCCAAATATATTGTAATACCCCGTCCCGTTTTATACCTTTTATATTCCTAGAACCCTTATTTTATATAATTATCTTTGTTTCTTTTAATTTTATTATTTTGAGTGCTATTTGTGTAATTTAATATATATATATACCCTTTTATAAATTCCTAAATTCGAAGAAAGGAATCGAAATCTTTCAAACGAATAAAGGACTACGAGAAATTAAATATTCAAGTTTAAATTAAGGATTTCGATCCGTATAATTTATTGATAAAAATATGTCAATATAATTCAAATGCGATAAAATATTAATTGAATCTTAAAATTGTATTAATTATTAAATAGGAATTAAACTCGTGAATCAAACGATCCCTAAACCATATCTAGTGGGATCGAAAATATCAGAATTAAAGGGGTTAATCCTTAACCACATAAATTACTTTTCTTTTTTGAATTAAATTAATTAGAGAATTAATTTCCACCCACATATTTATTCCTTCTTTAAAAATAAATTAATTAAGAAATTAATTTTTAATAAAATATCTTCCCCTCTAAGCCAAAACCGTGTATGCAGATTTCTTCTTCAATCAAAATTCCAAAATACAGTTGCTCATTTTTCTCTTTTCTCTCTCATCTCTCTCTCCCAAACGCGTTTTCTCTCTCTTGGGAAGAGAAGAACACGCCGCCTCCTTCTTCGACTGGAAATCGCCTCGCGCCTCTCTTCAGCCGCGACTCCACCATCGCCTCTGCCCGATCGGAGTCACGATCGCCGCCTCTTCTCCCGGTATGCCATCGCGCCTCAGCCCAGCCTCCGCCCTCCTCCTTCTCCCACCAAGCAGCGTCGCTGCTCACCATCTCTCTGAACTCCGGCGCACAGCCACCAACCACGGCCGCCGCTTCTCCCCTGGAAGCGCCGCCATCGCAGTGCCTAATCGCCGCCCACCGCTGTGCCTCCCGCGACCGCCGTGCGACGCCCACGAAGCAGCGCCGCCACGCGCCGCTTGACGCCATCCGCCGCCGTGCCCCTTTTCCCACCAGCGAAAGCGCCGCCCGTCTCTCTATTTTAAGTGAGTCCTCTCTTCCTATTTCGTTGCCGATTCCTTCCGATTTCAGTTTCTTGATTTAATTCCCTCAAAAGAAAATACTCACAATTCGATTTCGTTTCCTTTCATTTCAAATTGAGATGTCATTGTTGGGAAAATAGGGGTGCCCGGAATCTATTCTGGATGAAATTTAAATACGAATTTAAATACAATTATTACTAGCATGAATTAATCCTAATTAATTCAAATAATAATTCCAACAACTAATTATCATCATGCATGTTAAATTAATTTCACATATTAACTAGGCTGAATAAACAAGTAAATATGCAATTAACGTACCTCTTGTAGTATTGGCCTTTGGATATACGGGACAATTGTAATCTCGCTCTATCAACCCAAAGCTTTCTCAAGTATTTCCCTTTTCACCTCACTTGATCGCCGGTGGGAGATGCTTTCAAGTAATTTAATAAACTAAGGAAAAAGAAAAATATCTATGCTTCTTGATTTTTCCAACACATGGAATTATGTACTTGGGGATGAAATAATCATCCCCTATTTATAGATGTAAGGGCCGAAAATATCATGTGTAATATGGGCTTGGAGAAATCTTTTCTTAGACTCTAAGAAATCTTGAATATATCCCATATATTCTTTTCTCCAAAATAAAATATTCCACAAAATTCTCACCCTACAAATTAAGTCATAATTTTCGAAAATAATGAAACAAAAATCTAAGATTTGGATCTTCTTGAATATATGAGATAATCTTGTATTCCAAGAATACTTATCTTCCATAATATCTTTTCAAGAAAATCAACAAGATCTTTTCTTGCTCCAAGATATCAATTTTCGAAAATTAAGAGAGAAAAATCAGCATAATTATTTTCTTTTTATTTTAATCACCTTATCATTATTGGGCTACTTAATGGGCTACTTGAGGGGCCTTAAGGAGAATTAAGATTGGACCTCCTAATGGACTTCTGAATTTCAATATTGAGCCCCAATATAATTCAATCCATTAATATTAATTATTACCACTAATAAATTAATATTGCACTATCCATCTTAATCCATATTACGATAATATGGGCTCCCGGTTATTATTTCCCGCGTTTAAGATTATCACGTCCATTAATTAATTAAGCTTCTGAATAGCTCTAAATTAATTAATATATTTCACCTTGGAGTAAAGACAGCTCAACATTATTATTCGTACCGAAGAAACTAATTCTTCACTTGCAAGATTTGGTACAATAAAACTTCTGAGCCCACCAAGGGGACTAATCACACGAGCCGTACTCGCACGCGTTCCTCCGTATTAAATCTTAGCAACCATCGTATGATTAATATTACTGCCCAAGACACAAAGTTCGAAGTCGCAATGATTCTCACCCAACATGAATCAAAGCAGTAACTATTAAGCACACACGGTCCTATTTAAGTGACGGAGATTAAGAAATCAACAACCACTGAGGTCTAATTCTTCACCTTTCAGAACAGAAGAATTTATCCTCGCTGTAGGACCTCTTCAACACATACTAAATGTGCTAGTGCAATCTCTTAGTCAAGACAGACCAATCTGAGCCTTACACATCGACCTTTCACGGTGGATTGTTCAATTCCACCTAGGTCGTGAAAATGTACGTTTAGTTACAAGTAAACTGTTAATGTTGTCTTCCGTGATCGGGTATCACCACATTAACTACAATGTAACATGTACTATATATTGAACGGTTTGCAATAGAAATTCAACATTCAATCATAACTAAAGCAAATGCGATAAAAGAATTATTCTCATAAAACGAGTGTTTAATACACGAGTTATACAAAGTAAAAGCATACTTTCACGTATAACTCCAACAATCTCCCACTTATACTTAAAGTCTGCTTTTAGTATACATCACGCATGTCTTAGTGTAGTAGCTCTACGTGACATCTTATGTCAACCTACACTAACCTAATAATTCCTCCCACTTATACTTAAAGCAGATTGGCAATAGTCTTGACTCCCATTCCATCCACATGTCTCTCGAATGTACTCAGAGGCAGACCCTTTGTGAATGTATATACTAGGTTGTCCTCCGACATTTACCTTTGCCATCTCTTTATCTCCTCTCTTAACGATTTCTCGTATAAGATGGTGTTTTCTTTCAATGTGTTTGCTGGCCTTGTGGGCTCTCGGTTCCCTTGAATTTGCAACTGCTCCGGCATTGTCACAAAAGACAGTTATCTTGTCGGGCAAATTCGGAACAACGTCCAAGTCCACTAAGAAGTACTTGAGCCAAACCGCTTCTTTCGCTGCTTCACAAACAGTTACTTATTCGGCTTTTATGGTCGAATCGGCGATGCATTTCTGCAAATCGCTTCTCCATGTCATAGCTCCTTCTCCCATGCAAAACACACTACTCGAGGTAGGTATTTTGGAGTCTATGTCTGATTGAAAATTTGAGTCCGTGTATCCCATGGGAATTAGATTGTCTGATTGTTAAATCAGCATTCCATACCAAGTTCTTTTCAGAAACTAAAGAATGCATTTAATTGCAATCTAATGTGCTTTCCCGGGGTTACTTCGATATCTTGCCATCATGCCCACGGCAAAGTAGATATCCGGTCTCGTACACAACATTGCATACATAAGACTTCCTACGTCCGAAACGTACGGAACATCTTTCATGTCATCTATCTCCACTTGGTCTTAGGGCAAATTTCTTTAGATAGATGGATTCCGTGCCTAAAAGGTACAAAACCTTTCTTGGAATCTTGCATGCTGAAATGCTTCAAAACAGTGGCTTTGTATGAAACTTGCGATAAACCCAACATCCTCCTCTTGTGATCTTGGGTGAACTTGATCCCAAGGATGTGACCGGCTTTCCCTAAGTCCTTCATATCAAACTGATTTGACAGCCATACCCTTACGTCTGACAATACCTTTACATTGTTTCCAATGAGCAGAATATCGTCTACGTATAATACTAAGAATACCACCGCAGTTTCGTCACACCTTTTACACCCACAACTTTCGAACTTGTTTTGATCATAAACCCGTAAGACTTAATAACTTGATCAAAACACTGGTTCCAAGTACGCGACGCTTGCTTAAGTCCATAAATGGATCTCTTAAGCTTGCATACGAGGTGCTCTTGGCCTTTTCCAACGAAACCTTTGGGCTGTTGCATATAGATCCCATCAAGACTTCCGTTAAGGAAAGCTGTCTTGACATCCATTTGCCAGATCTCGTAATCTAAGTGCGCAGCGATCGACAAGAGAATACGGATGGACTTAAGCATAGCTACAGGCCACAGGCCACAAGCTTTGCTTTGAAGGTCTCTACCCTTCCGTCTGGTCCTCTTTTCCTCTTGTACATCCACTTGCATCCAATGGGCTCTACCCCACTAGGTGGATCAACCAACTCCTACACTTGACTATAATCTATCAAACCCACCTCGGTTTTCATTGCTGTTTGCCACGCCTCCGCGTCTTTGTCTTGGATTGCCTCGTCGTACGTTCATGGGTCTGATTCATCGCCGGGAATCAAATCCGAAGATTCTCCAATTCCCATGAATCTCTCGGGTTGCCTTGCAATCCTCCCACTACGATGGGGTTCCGGTTGTGAAGGTATGACGTGTGGTATATCATCTTGTATACTTGGTATTGGAGTTCGCCCTCTTAACTCGTCTAAGGTAATCTCACTTCTGGGCTTTCTTTTGTTCATATAGTCTTCCTCCAAGAATTTAAAGTGCGAACTAATCACGGTCTTTTAATCCTTGAGACTATAGAATATACACCCTTTCGTTCCCATGGGATATCCTATAAACAATCTTAATTTCGAACGTGGATCCAATTTACCGGCTTCCTCGTCTAGCACGTATGCCGGACAACCCCAAATCCGCAAGTGTCTTAGACTGGGCTTGCGCCCGGTCCACAATTCCATTGGGGTTTTAGGAACCGATTTGGATGGCACCAAGTTTAGAATGTAAGTCGTTGTTTCCAAGGCGTTACCCCAAAACGACTTGGGTAAATCCGAATAACTCATCATGGATCTGACTATTTCTAAAAGAGTCTGGCTCCTTCGTTCCGCCACACCGTTCTATTGAGGGGTTCCCGGTGCGGTCAACAGGGATACAATCCCTTCGTCTGATAGCTAGTTCAAGAATTCATCGCTAAGGTATTCGCCTCTACGATCAAATCGTAGAAACTTGATACTTCTTTCCCTATGCATCATAAGGTAGATGTATCCATATCTCGAGTAATCATTGAAAAAGACAATTTACTCATACCCCTTCTTGCTATGATCGTCATTGAACTACACATATCGGTATGAACAAGTTCTAACACTTCCGTGGTTCTATTCCCCTTGGCTCCAAATGCCTTCTTGGTCATTTTACCCTCTAAACAGGATTCACAAGTTGGAAACGGTTCGACTTGGAATGATTCCAAGGATCCGTCTTTCACCAATCTCTCTATCCGCTTTAGATTAATATGACCTAGTCTAAGATGCCATAGAAGTGTTTCGTTCATCTCCGAAGAACGCTTTCTTTTATTACTCGAAATAATCGATGTGTTATTAGATTCAATTTTGTGAGTGGTGTGCCCAAATAATGGTATAAAGATCATCCATTGAAGTTCCGGAACAGATAAACTCATCGTTTCAAGCAATAATAACATCCTTATTAAAAGAAACTGAGTATCTATTCAAACAGTTTAGAAACTGAAGGTTGAGTTCTTTCTAAACTAGGAACATGGGGAACGTCTCTCAAGACCATAACTCTATCTTCACAAGATAGGCGCACTTCTCCCACTGCTTCAGCTGCCACTCTCGTAGCATTTCCCGATGTGATGGGGATCTCACTTCCGTTAAGTCGTCGGGTTAGCTTAAACCCATGAAACAAATGTGATCAGTAGCTCTCGTATCCACTATCCACGAATAGACAGCATACGCCACTTCACAAGTTTCGACGACTAAGGTGTGTGAATTACCTAACTTTCCTAGCCTCTTAGGCTTGGAACAGGCAGACCTCCATTGTCCTCTCTCACCGCAACTAAAACACTTCCCCTTCGATGCTAGCCTTTGCATTTGCCTTTCGCAACAATTAGATTTGCTTGGATCCGGCCTTTGGTTCTCTTCCTCTTTTTCCCTCCCTTGGGACCAAAAGAGGTAGACGGACCATTAGCCACCATAGCACTAGGCTGGTGCTCCATTTTCACCTCCACCGAAACTAAAGCTTGCAAGAGCTCGGGTAAACGATTTGTCCGTTCATTCATCTGACAGTTCAGACGAAACTGCTCAAAGCTTCTCGGTAGAGAATGGTATATGAAATCAATCAAAATCCGCACCAAGTACTTCCAACTTGTTAAGGTATGCCATCATCTCGAGAACGTGCTCCCTCACAGGCGTTCCCTCCACCATTTCCAACTTGACCGAGTCATGTCTGGTGAACTGATTAGTCATGGGTTTGATGTGAAGATATCTCTTCAAGGTGTTCTATGATTTCAACAACGGATACAATGTCTCCATGAACGCGCCTCAAATCCTCAGACAGAGATGTCAAGATGATGCACTTCATGTGTTCATTGTCACGCTTCCAATCATAAACTGCCTCTTCCCATTGCTTGACATATCATTAGGCTTGCCGGGTATATTAACATAAATAACCCAATTGTGTTTTCGTGCAGTAAGGACAAAATTTTTAAAAAAACATTTCCAATCGATATAAATCACTCCAAAAAGTTTATTAACTTTAAGTATATTAAACAGTGGATTAAAAGGTTGCGACATGATGAAATGAGAATAAAACATACATTCATATCAATATCTAGAAAAATATGAAATTATCACATAATTCGATCACATCAATTATATTGAAACCTTAAAACAATATAATCATGCATCAGCCAACATCTCGAAACAATTTAAATGCGCCACGAGGGGTGGTCTATACATTTAAACACATTCAAGCGGATTACAAACTTAAAAGTTACAAATCCTTAATTCAAAATTAATAGTTGGCTCCCACTTTGACCACATAGAAACTGACAGGGACTCCGAGGGGAGTAAGTTAATATCAATTTCCTATGCCTAAGTAATAACCATAATTAAATACAGGATTATTATTTCGCTTTGAGCAAGCCACTCGTGGTGAGGGTCAATACCGCCACTGGTAATAATCCACAATCATCCTTTCGGAATTTATTCATGTGAAATCCGTTCTTTTGGCCGATCCGAGGGGGAAATGTATTCCAAAAGAACTTCACAAATAAATAAATTATGGAGGTCAAAATAATCCAATTTTAATATCCGGAATAAAATTGCGATTATAAAAACATACTTAGTAATTTTCGAAAGTAAGGTTTTTCTTGGACAATTAAATTCATGCAAACACATATTAACAAATAATAATAAGTGCACGAAATAAAATATCCATCAAAACAAAATTAAACACATTGGAGCACTCAAATCCAATTGTCACGGTTTAATTTCTTCACGTCTTGATGCGAAAAATCGTCCTTGTTGCTTTCCGACGTTCGTCTCGACGTGCTCCCACTCGAACAGCAACACTTCTTCAAAAACAACATCGTTTGGGGTTCGGGACGACGTTTAAAATCACACGGAAAAAAACACGAACCGAAAAAATTCCACGGCCCGAGATACAGCGCGCGTCAGCCCACGAAGTGGGCCCGCGCGCTTCCCGGCCCAAAAGGTGCAGAAACACTGCCCGAAGCGCGCCGAAGCGCAACCCCGAGGTGCAGCCGAGGCGCTGCACGGAGGCGCGCCGAGGCGCCACCCGGAGCGCCCGAGGTGCGCGCGCGGTGCGCGCGGCGCCGTGCACCCGTCGAACACGGCGTGCGCCGTGCACCCCCGTGCGCCGTTTTTTTCGCCGTTCATCCTCGTTTTCTTCACCCCTTGCATGATTTTACGTCCATACACGCGCCACGCTTGTATGCGTCGTCCGGGTACGCCGTTTTTAATTCTTCGTTCTTCGTCACGATCCGGTTACAATTTATTTTTACAAAAAAATAAATACTAGATCTAGAATAGTCTATTACAATGATCGAATCAAAATAAAAACAACTAATTTACTTGTGGATTTTCTCACGAGAAAAACGAATTCGAACGAATCGAATTAAAAAATAATTAAATTACACGCATGAAATTAACAACATTAAAACCATGACAATTGGATACCTGCAAAAAAGATCTAACAATTCTACTATCCAATTTCAATTTAATGTTTAACAATTTAAATTCCAATTTAAAATTCAGAGCCCGAAATCGTGACTCTGATACCAGTTGTTGGGAAAATAGGGGTGCCCGGAATCTATTCTGGATGAAATTTAAATACGAATTTAAATACAATTATTACTAGCATGAATTAATCCTAATTAATTCAAATAATAATTCCAACAACTAATTATCATCATGCATGTTAAATTAATTTCACATATTAACTAGGCGGAATAAACAAGTAAATATGCGATTAACGTACCTCTTGTAGTATTGGCCTTTGGATATACGGGACAATTGTAATCTCGCTCTATCAACCCAAAGCCTTCTCAAGTATTTCCCTTTTCACCTCACTTGATCGCCGGTGGGAGACGCTTTCAAGTAATTTAATAAACTAAGGAAAAAGAAAAATATCTATGCTTCTTGATTTTTCCAACACATGGAATTATGTACTTGGGGATGAAATAATCATCCCCTATTTATAGATGTAAGGGCCGAAAATATCATGTGTAATATGGGCTTGGAGAAATCTTTTCTTAGACTCTAAGAAATCTTGAATATATCCCATATATTCTTTTCTCCAAAATAAAATATTCCACAAAATTCTCACCCTACAAATTAAGTCATAATTTTTGAAAATAATGAAACAAAAATCTAAGATTTGGATCTTCTTGAATATATGAGATAATCTTGTATTCCAAGAATACTTATCTTCCATAATATCTTTTCAAGAAAATCAACAAGATCTTTTCTTGCTCCAAGATATCAATTTTCGAAAATTAAGAGAGAAAAATCAGCATAATTATTTTCTTTTTATTTTAATCACCTTATCATTATTGGGCTACTTAATGGGCTACTTGAGGGGCCTTAAGGAGAATTAAGATTGGACCTCCTAATGGACTTCTGAATTTCAATATTGAGCCCCAATATAATTCAATCCATTAATATTAATTATTACCACTAATAAATTAATATTGCACTATCCATCTTAATCCATATTACGATAATATGGGCTCCCGGTTATTATTTCCCGCGTTTAAGATTATCAAGTCCATTAATTAATTAAGCTTCTGAATAGCTCTAAATTAATTAATATATTTCACCTTGGAGTAAAGACAGCTCAACATTATTATTCGTACCGAAGAAACTAATTCTTCACTTGCAAGATTTGGTACAATAAAACTTCTGAGCCCACCAAGGGGACTAATCACACGAGCCGTACTCGCACGCGTTCCTCCGTATTAAATCTTAGCAACCATCGTATGATTAATATTACTGCCCAAGACACAAAGTTCGAAGTCGCAATGATTCTCACCCAACATGAATCAAAGCAGTAACTATTAAGCACACACGGTCCTATTTAAGTGACGGAGATTAAGAAATCAACAACCACTGAGGTCTAATTCTTCACCTTTCAGAACAGAAGAATTTATCCTCGCTGTAGGACCTCTTCAACACATACTAAATGTGCTAGTGCAATCTCTTAGTCAAGACAGACCAATCTGAGCCTTACACATCGACCTTTCACGGCGGATTGTTCAATTCCACCTAGGTCGTGAAAATGTACGTTTAGTTACAAGTAAACTGTTAATGTTGTCTTCCGTGATCGGGTATCACCACATTAACTACAATGTAACATGTACTATATATTGAACGGTTTGCAATAGAAATTCAACATTCAATCATAACTAAAGCAAATGCGATAAAAGAATTATTCTCATAAAACGAGTGTTTAATACACGAGTTATACAAAGTAAAAGCATACTTTCACGTATAACTCCAACAGTCATCGCCTCCTTCATCCTTTCCGATGAAGCCACAAACTGCTGCCCGTTTTAATTTCGGAGAAATCGAAACGACGCCGTTAGGCTGTCCGAATAATCCCAAGAACAACCGAATTCGTATACGACGCCGTTAAGCTGTTCAACTCATTCGACGAATTCCCGAACTACGCCGTTAGGCTGCCCGATTTGGGACTCGTAAGGTTGCTAACCTTATTTCTATTTCTCGTAATAGTTGGATTAGGAATTGAGTTGTTTCCCGTTGAGTCGTTGTAAGTTTTAAGATAATTGTTTTGGATTTGAGACTTGTAGATGGACTGTTGGTATTTTGTTGTTTAGTATTATTGAATTAGTTGTTTGGTAATATTGGTTAAGCTGGTTGGTGTTATTGAATTGACGAATTAGTGTTGTTGGTTTAGTTGATTAATATTAGTGAATTAAGATGTTTAGTATCGTTGGAATAATTGTCTAGTATTCTTAGCTTGGGTATTTAGTATTATTTTGTTGGATTAGCTGATGATATGATATTATTGAGGAGATTAATTAGTTTAGTTTCCCCTGCTACTGTTCGAATTAGTAGTAAAGGGAAACTTTATTTTCTTTAAATCATTGTTCTAGTTTCTTTGGAAAAGAACTAATACTATTGGTTTATAAAAGAGGTACTTTAGTTATTAAAATTATCATATTAGTCAAGTTTATAAAAAGGAACACAAGATAAAGTTTATTAATAAGTTTAATAAGGGAGTTTTATTTATAAAATATGAATATTTATATTCAAGAATTCTTTTGAAATGAGAAATAGAAATCTTAGAAAGAAAAATCTTTTCTTTATTTCTTATTAATACTCTTAAGTAATTATTCTTATTCTTTTAAGTATTTCCAAGAATAATAATTTTTATGAATATACTTTTAATTTTATAAAAGGCTTTTGCTAAGGACACCACAAATATTAGTAAATACACCTCCTCTTGAAAAGGGGTGTACTTATCAATTAGAAATCAACCTTTAGGAGTTTTAGCTTTCGATAAGTTTTCTAGAGACAACGACCTCCCCTCAATTCTCGTAACACAAACTCTCAAGTTTTCCTAATAATTCAAAGGTCAACTTTTAACCAAATGGTTTCGTACTAGGATTTTGTGTTAATCGGAATATGCACGAGAGATCCGACATTCTGTTTGTATATCACTCTCGGGAAGTCTCTACAACGCAAGTTATCTTCCAAAGGAATTTCAAGACAGTTGTGACTTAGCTATAAAGTTAACAGGTGGGTGATGATCTGTTGATTGATCTGCTAATAATAACGTTGTGCCGATATTTTCTGAACTCGACTAAATTAATCTAAAACAATTAATCCAACATAAATGTAACACCTATTATATAACTGTTTGAATTATATGATATGACTATATATGATATATAATGCATGTTGTCTTATAAATCGATCACCATTGCTTGAGTAAGTACCTTATGTGAGCATGAATCAGTTTCTGTTGTCAATCGAGTATTTTTCTCTGTGAAGTTTGTTGAGTCAGTTTTATGAAAAGTCAGTAAGTACGGAGTTAGAATCGAGTTTTAAATCCGACCTCCGGGGAGCTGTCGAGGACGCCCCCAGAATCAAGGTTGTTGATCAAGCACATCTGGTCCCCGGTCAGCTGCCTACGTGCGCACTGGGAATAAGGCCATTGATGCTTGCTTATTTTGAGGATGTTGTGGTTGGATGATGTGAGTTTGTTGTGGTTGGATGAAGTAAGTTTTTGTTGTAGTTGAAAAGGGTAACTTTGTTGAAAGTGGAATGGTCGTACGAATATGGTTTGACAGTTTGTGACAATACGTGAATATGCTTTGGGCTCTGCCTTAATGTGAACCAACTTGTGCTATTTCAATTATATCATGTGAAATATGCTTAAATGCCGATGAATCATTATATGAACTGTTTCTTCTATGGAATATTGTAATCTTGTTTATATGTCAACTGCTTAAATAAATTAAACACTTTATCATTGAATATAACTTAATATATTTCGGATTTACCAATCTCATGACGTTGCAAATCACCCATACGTGAGAATTCAAATCTCACGCCCCATTTTTACAATCCTTGCAGATTATGATTTTGTGGAGCAAGGACAGTAATAGAGACGACACGGAGTTCCCCACTTAAATAAAACGTTACTGTTAATACTGTGTTTTATGTACACATATATGTGTGTGAGATACTTATTAAAATTATCCTACCCATTTCTTCCGCTGCATAAAACTGATCATCTCTCATTTCCGTTATATTTCCTTCAAAAATTTTATAGTTCGGACTTTTGATCACAATAATACTTCGAATCCGATATAATTAATATATTCTGGATTCGGGGCGTTACAGGTGGTATCAGAGCCTAGGTTCAAAACTTTCGGACCAAAACCCAAATCATTGTTTTCATCAAACCAAAATTTTTTTTCTTTAATTAAAATTTTCTTATCATGTAAGCATAGATCACTAATTAAATCACTTGAGGGGAAATGTGTCTCCTATTACCGTCAGAAGCTCCTCGAAGGTATGTTCTTATTATATTGCCTAAAAGTTTATGATATTGCGACAACTTGACTTTCATAACAAAACTCCAATCAAAAGATCACGAACTCGAAACAACACCTACGAGGTGTAGAAAAAACCATGAAATGTCGTTTATATTACTATTGAAATACAGATAATTAGTGAATGATAGAAATAAATATATTTGTATAAATTTATAAACTTCATAAATGATGTTATATGATTATTTGAACTATGTGCTTTAATTGTTTAAATTATGTTTCTGAATAACTAAAATTTTGACTAGGATTTTCCTCTCCATATAAGAATCCATCTAAGATAGTTATATCCCGATAATTAGAAGACACTATCTAACCTTAGAATCTGTCAGTGTGTTTATAACCCAGTTCACGAGACTGCGTGCAAAGGCAAGAGCCTCTCCAATATCCCCAGACGAGATATATTTGATAGTCGTGATTCGTTTTGCCAGAAGGGTTACTGAGTTGTTCTCCGTCCTATCGCTGTAAGACTATTCGAACGGACGAGAATAGAAGACCCAGTTCAAAGGCCCTACATTCACTTGGAGGCATACATAGAAAAAGTCGATGATGGGTATTTCCGTATGATAGCAGTGATCAGTCAGAGTAATCATATCCTTTTAAAGAGTTATCCTTTTGATATAGTCACAATTACGTACAACATAGATGTGCCACCCTTTCCTGACATATAGTAGTAGTCAGACGTATGACCATTTTACTTAGACCCTAGCAACATAGCTTTAACCCACTCCTTTTGTCGCTCGTGGTCTGTACTAATGTGAGGACACAATGCTATAGCATTACTTAGAAGTCTTTTGTATTCTATGACGTAATGTAAAGAGACTGACTTCGTAGAACAAATTTTTTTTAGATATATATATATACTTATTGTGTGCTCACTACTTGTCAATGTGTTTTACTTGCTTTATATATATTGACTGTCATATCTTATCTGATTATCACTTAATGACACATCACTGGTTCCTAGTATACTGTGCGAATGTGAGCACTGTACCATTGGGGCCCCGATGCGAAGCAGTGAATTACATACCACACGTGTTACAGTCCTAGCGTTGTGTTGACTTGGTTAATCCGGTTATGTTTTTATAACTTTCTCGCACCTATACATATCGTAACAATATTATTCTTTTCCGATCAGAACTACCTTTAGAATGACACCAGGACGTAGACGTGGACGACCCCACGTTAACCTCATTCCTGTACCAATGAATCCTATAGGACAGAACCCACCTCCTCAAGCTGAACCTGAGCCACCTTAGCAGGCCGCGCCAGGAAATGTCTGGAACTACTATGGAAATTGAGGGCCGAATTATAGGTTTACCCCTAATGCTAAGCGATCACTTAGTAGAGTCCGATCTTCTCATCCTTAGATGAAAACCTTTGACATAATCTTAGGCTTTGACTAGTTAACAAAGGACGAAGCGATAATAAAATGCGCAGAACGCGAGATCGACCTCAAAACCCGTAATGGCCAACGCTTCACGTTTCGTGAAATCAAGACCAAGAAGGAAACCCGAGTAAAATCAGCAATCCAAGCTGCAGTAATATTACGAAAGGAGAAATGCCAAGCTTACCTCGTCCACATCTCAGCAGGAGAGAAAGACGACAAGTTGCGCATCAAGGTGCCAATTGTGAATGGATATCTTGACGTGTTCCCCAAGGAATTAATCGAGTTACCTCCTGATCGTCAGATAGAGTTCTCCATCGACTTGATACCTGGGGCAGCACCAGTATCTAAAGTACACTATCGAATGACGCCAAAGGAATTGAAAGAACTGAAGGAACAACTGCAATGCTTGCTTGAAAAGAAGTTCATCAGGCCTAGTGCATCACCATGGGGAGCACCCGTGTTGTTCGTAAAGAAGAAAGATGGAACTTTCCGTATGTACATAGACTACCGAGGTCTCAATCAACTGACCATTAAGAACAAGTATCCTCTTCCGAGGATAGAAGACTTGTTCGATCAGTTGAAAAATGCTACCATATTCTCAAAGATCGATCTGAGGTCTGGTTACCACCAGCTAAAGGTCAAGAGCGAGAATATCCCGAAGACAGCATTTCGGACTTGATATAGGCATTTCGAGTTCACCGTGATACCTTTCAGAATAACAAACACTCCGATAATTTTCATGGATATGATAAATAGAGTGTTTCATCCGTACCTGGATCAATTCGTCATCGTCTTGTGTACTCTAAGAGCAAAGAGCAACACGAAGAACATCTCAAGGCAGTCTTAGAGACAATGAGACGAGAGAAGTTGTATTCCAAATTCAGCAAGTGTGAATTTTGGATCAACTGCTTATGTATCGATTAGTACTAGAGCATCTTACTCCCTTGTGTCTAAGAATTTAAGAAAATTTGGGGTATAAAGTATAGAAGAATAGACCTTAAGTGAAAGTGAACTTTTGAAGAATACAATGAGAACCTAAAGCCGAGTGAATTGATTGGAGATAGACTTGGATGAACATCAAATAGAAACTGAACTGCACGTTCTTAAGTTGAGTAGTTAGGCGTTATTGAAAACGAACTAGTTTTATGCATATGAAGGAATATGAAACATGGACATAGTTACTTTCTTTTGGGATAACATAAGATTTTAAGCTTAAGTAGAGCCTTTTAAGATAAAGTGGAATGAACAAACTAGATGTGATCTTAGTCTTACGTGTTAAGATTAACATTCATATGTTATGGGAACATTTTAGTTGAAAAGGAAACGCCAATTGATTTTAATCTATGAGATACATAGTAGACTTTGAAGTAGAGGAAAATTTGCAACTATGTAGGAAGAAAAGTATGCATGTTTAAAAACTAGAATACCTTTTAAGTCTTAGATCTGGTAGGGTGACAACAAACTTAGTCGACCCAGAAAACCGAGAAGTTATTTTGGCTTTAACTAATGGGGGACCTTTCAAAAATCAAACCTCCCCACAAAGGTTTACCACCCCTTTTGAACCAGAAGTTTTAGAGTAAGTAGTTAGACAAAACTATTTTGTGTGGAGTAAGATATAGTACCAATTCATCCTAAACCTAGGATAAGATGTGTTATTATACAACAAGGGTAGGTCATTGCCTATGTGTACAATTGCCGAAGCTACATGAACATAATTACCCAATCTAAGATTTAGATACTCACCTTACAACTAGTGAAATTTTTCTTATGAAAATAATTACCAAGTGGTGGTACTTTTGATGTCGCTTATAAAACTTTATGGATAGAAGTACATAGAGAATTATTTCACAAGCCATGTGAAGGATTAAAACAACACAAGGTCATTAGAGATTAATTTTCATGTTGAGACTATTAAGGAAGCGTTTCTTAAGGTTACACTGATGAAGGAATTTACTTTTGGGAAGAGAAGCAAGTTAAAGTCTTGCTGCATAGGAATGCTGGATATATTGGATAAGATTAGATTATGTTGCCCACCGCTTAGTTTTACCATCGAGACATATCGTGCAGAAAATGTCTATCACCTTTCTTCTACCACAAAATACTTGAGTATTTCAGTTCTTGTAACCTGCAATAGAGACTTAGAAGTAAGTTGTGTTTTTAACTTATGAAGAATTGTTTATGACTATAGTACGGTTGAGATTTATATTCGAGAAATACTTTGGTGTTAGTTTAATAAGTTTGGTTTGTAGAGAAAGAATCCAACTTGGAGATGAGCATATGAAATTTAACCGAGCAATACCTAAGTAATGCCTAGAAGCTGAATTTCGGGGTCGAAATTCCTGTTAAGGGGTGAGGATGTAATACTCCGTCCCGTTTTATACCTTTTATATTCCTAGAACCCTTATTTTATATAATTATCTTTGTTTCTTTTAATTTTATTATTTTGAGTGCTATTTGTGTAATTTAATATATATATATACCCTTTTATAAATTCCTAAATTCGAAGAAAGGAATCGAAATCTTTCAAACGAATAAAGGACTACGAGAAATTAAATATTCAAGTTTAAATTAAGGATTTCGATCCGTATAATTTATTGATAAAAATATGTCAATATAATTCAAATGCGATAAAATATTAATTGAATCTTAAAACTGTATTAATTATTAAATAGGAATTAAACTCGTGAATCAAACGATCCCTAAACCATATCTAGTGGGATCGAAAATATCAGAATTAAAGGGGTTAATCCTTAACCACATAAATTACTTTTCTTTTTTGAATTAAATTAATTAGAGAATTAATTTCCACCCACATATTTATTCCTTCTTTAAAAATAAATTAATTAAGAAATTAATTTCTAATAAAATATCTTCCCCTCTAAGCCAAAACTGTGTACGCAGATTTCTTCTTCAGTCAAAATTACCAAATACAGTTGCTCCTTTTTCTCCTTTCTCTCTCATCTCTCTCTCCCAAACGCGTTTTCTCTCTCTTGGGAAGAGAAGAACACGCCGCCTCCTTCTTTAACTGGAAATCGCCTCGCGCCTCTCTTCAGCCGCGACTCCACCATCGCCTCTGCCCGATCGGAGTCACGATCGCCGCCTCTTCTCCCGGTATGCCGTCGCGCCTCAGCCCAGCCGCCGCCCTCCTCCTTCTCCCACCAAGCAGCGTCGCTGCTCTCCATCTCTCTGAACTCCGGCGCACAGCCACCAACCACGGCCGCCGCTTCTCCCCTGGAAGCGCCGCCATCGCAGCGCCTAATCGCCGCCCACCGCTGTGCCTCCCGCGACCGCCGTGCGACGCCCACGAAGCAGCGCTGCCACGCGCCGCTTGACACCATCCGCCGCCGTGCCCCTTTTCCCACCAGTGAAAGCGCCGCCCGTCTCTCTGTTTTAAGTGAGTCCTCTCTTCCTATTTCGTTGCCGATTCTTTCCGATTTCAGTTTCTTGAATTAATTCCCTCAAAAGAAAATACTCACAATTCGATTTCGTTTCCTTTCATTTCAAATTGAGATGTCATCGCCTCCTTCATCCTTTCCGATGAAGCCACAAACTGTTGCCCGTTTTAATTTCGGAGAAATCGAAACGACGCCGTTAGGCTGTCCGAATAATCCCAAGAACAGCCGAATTCGTATACGACGCCGTTAGGCTGTTCAACTCATTCGACGAATTCCCGAACTACACCGTTAGGCTGCCCGATTTGGGACTCGTAAGGTTGCTAACCTTATTTCTATTTCTCGTAATAGTTGGATTAGGAATTGAGTTGTTTCCCGTTGAGTCGTTGTAAGTTTTAAGATAATTGTTTTGGATTTGAGACTTGTAGATGGACTGTTGGTATTTTGTTGTTTAGTATTATTGAATTAGTTGTTTGGTAATATTGGTTAAGCAGGTTGGTGTTATTGAATTGACGAATTAGTGTTGTTGGTTTAGTTGATTAATATTAGTGAATTAAGATGTTTAGTATCGTTGGAATAATTGTCTAGTATTCTTACCTTGGGTATTTAGTATTATTTTGTTGGATTAGCTGATGATATGATATTATTGAGGAGATTAATTAGTTTAGTTTAGTTTCCCCTGCTACTGTTCGAATTAGGAGTAAAGGGAAACTTTATTTTCTTTAAATCATTGTTCTAGTTTCTTTGGAAAAGAACTAATACTATTGGTTTTTAAAAGAGGTACTTTAGTTATTAAAATTATCATATTAGTCAAGTTTATAAAAAGGAACACAAGATAAAGTTTATTAATAAGTTTAATAAGGGAGTTTTATTTATAAAATATGAATATTTTTATTCAAGAATTCTTTTGAAATGAGAAATAGAAATCTTAGAAAGAAAAACCTTTTCTTTATTTCTTATTAATACTCTTAAGTAATTATTCTTATTCTTTTAAGTATTTCCAAGAATAATAATTTTTATGAATATACTTTTAATTTTATAAAAGGCTTTTGCTAAGTACACCATAAATATTAGTAAATACACCCCCCAATACACCTCCTCTTGAAAAGGGGTGTACTTATCAATTAGAAATCAACCTTTAGGAGTTTTAGCTTTCGATAAGTTTTCTAGAGACAACGACCCCCCCTCAATTCTCGTAACACAAACTCTCAAGTTTTCCTAATAATTCAAAGGTCAACTTTTAACCAATTGGTTTCGTACTAGGATTCTGTGCTAATCAGAATATGCACGAGGGATCCGACATTCTGTTTGTATATCACTCTCGGAAAGTCTCTACAACGCAAGTTATCTTCCAAAGGAATTTCAAGACAGTTGTGACTTAGCTATAAAGTTAATAGGTGGGTGATGATCTGTTGATGGATCTGCTAATAATAACGTTGTGCCGATATTTTCTGAACTCGACTAAATTAATCTAAAACTATTAATCCAACATAAATGTAACACCTATTATATAACTGTTTGAATTATGTGATATGACTATATATGATATATAATGCCTGTTGTCTTATAAATCGATCACCATTGCATGAGTAAGTACCTTATTTGAGCATGAATCAGTTTCTGTTGTCAATCGAGTATTTTTCTCTGTGAAGTTTGTTGAGTCAGTTTTATGGAAAGTCAGTAAGTACGGAGTTAGAATCGAGTTTTAAATCCGACCTCCGGGGAGCTGTCGAGGACGCCCCCAGAATCAAGGTTGTTGATCAAGCAGATCTGGTCCCCGGTCAGCTGCCTACGTGCGCACTGGGAATAAGGCCATTGATGCTTGCTTATTTTGAGGGATTTTGTGGTTGGATGATGTGAGTTTGTTGTGGTTGGATGAAGTAAGTTTGGTTGTAGTTGAAAAGGGTAACTTTGTTGAAAGTGGAATGGTCGTACGAATATGGTTTGACAGTTTGTGACAATACGTGAATATGCTTTGGGCTCTGCCTTAATGTGAACCAACTTGTGCTATTTCAATTATATCATGTGAAATATGCTTAAATGCCGATGAATCATTATATGAACTGTTTCTTCTATGGAATATTGTAATCTTGTTTATATGTCAACTGCTTAAATAAATTAAATACTTTATCAATGAGTATAACTTAATATATTTCGGATTTACCAATCCCATGACGTTGCAAATCACCCATACGTGAGAATTCAAATCTCACGCCCCATTTTTACAACCCTTGCAGATTATGATTTCATGGAGCAATGACAGTAATAGAGATGACACGGAGTTCCCCACTTAAATAAAATGTTACTGTTAATACTGTGTTTTATGTACACATATATGTGTGTGAGATAATTATTAAAATTATCCTACCCATTTCTTCCGCTGCATAAAACTCATCATCTCTCATTTCCGTTATATTTCCTTCAAAAATTTTATAGTTCGGACTTTTGATCACAATAATACTTCGAATCCGATATAATTAATATATTCTGGATTCGGGGCGTTACATATATTTTATTAGTCAACCAAGGAATGTTTTTTGAAATTAGAAACTCATTATCAAATTAGTCACATAATTTGTTTTGGCAAATGTTAATTTGACAATGAAATTAATTCAACAATTGTAATTAGCCAACTAAATTCACGACACTTTAGAAGAATTAATTACCCAAATGTATAGAATTTACTACTGTGAAGGAAACGTGAGAAGCAAGAATGAGAAGGAACGGAAAAATTTGATCAAATTGAGAGAAAATTTAGCACTATCTAGATTTCCTGCAATTATGCAGAACAACTAAATTAATAAATTGCCTTCATCATATATAGATATGAACACACAAAAATATTAGATTCGTTCATCAAGGTCAAATAAAATTGAACTTCTAATATTTCACTGAATAAGATCCTCAAATCGGTGGATGGAAAAGCAAGAAGCAAAAAAAAAAAAAAAAGAAACAGGAGAAAATTTTGATTAATTTGAGAACAAATCTAGCACTATCTAAATTTGCTGCAATTATGTAGAACAACCAAATTATTAAGTTGCCTTCATGATAGATATAAACACAAAAACATTGAATTCGTTCATCAAGGCTAAATAAGATCGAACTACTAATATTTCATTGAATAAGATCCTCAATTCGGATTTGGATTTTGTACAAAATAAGGAACAAAAAATAACGACAATGTCCAATAGGAAGAAACGAAGGAAATAATAACTCCAAACAACACACTACTTTGCAAGTGACAATGGAGTTAGGAGAGGTCGGACATCTGAAATACTAAAGACATGGTCAATCTCACACAAACTCAACTTCGAATTGATCACCACCAAGTTCAAAAAAAGCCGCACGATCTAAACATCCTGCATAATAGCAAAAAAAATGAGAAAAATACGAAACTCGAAATCGAACGAAACGAAGAGGAAAAAGAGAGAAGAAAACATTTCAATACAGAGATGAGAACCTTTCAATGAAACTAAACTATAACATAGAAGATCTTATATAGGAAAAATAAAAGAAAACCAACGGTCGAGATCGAAATACAACTAAAAAATCCTACGGTTTAGATTAAATAACATTGCAACTTAACCACAAAGCAAAGTTTTGAAATAGAATAGGGTGGGCTTGCCACATAGGATTTTACATCCTCTTCTTTATTAGTGATTAAGATGTGTCTACTACATACCATACTAGTTGTAGTCCTGCAAGTTTCGCGGGCTTCAAGAATATTTGTTAGGTTTTTTTGTTCAATAACAATATAATTATGTTCATAGGTATGTGGCTGTGTTATTTCTAATTAATTATTAAGGAAAAATGCAAAATTTCCTAATAAAAAAATATAATTATTTTATTAAACACAGACGATCAAAACCAACATAATGAGCATAAATTTCTAAAAACCTCCTTATAAACAACATTCGTTGTGTACTTTGAAGGCTTCCCCTTCGGAGTCAAGACAAAAAAATTTCAAACCACCTTTACTCCTAACCCTGGATACTGCAACGTATAGTTGTCCATGTGGGAAAATTAGCTTTGACAGGTATAGTCCAACGGTCGAAAGAGATCGAACCTGACTTTTATTAATAGTCATAACAAAACACAATAATATAGGAATTTGCCTCCTCAAAAAAATTTACAAGCATGGTTGCGTCCGAATTGCTCAAAGTCATTCTTGGGATGAAGACCTTATTTTCAATATTTTTTTTCAGAAATTATCTCAGCTTCAATCATGTGGTTTTCTAGTCTAGTAACAATCAGTCTTGTCTTATTACACAACCCAGATTTTTTTATCAATATTTCTCTATAAAACAATAGGAACACCTTCCTTCAATACCAATCTATGGCTAGGCATGCCACAACACTTGATATAGTTTAAAAAATCCATTGAAACCAGATCCCCATTACCTCCGGGATGAAACTCTGATTTACAAACACTATTGTAGCTCAAATAAACCTTAGTTTTCCCAAGAATAATGGAAAGATTCTTCTCGTCGATACAATCCACGTCTCGATGCGTAGGCGCAAGTATTGCTCTATCTTCAAAATATTTATGCGTACGTAGATTTTTCTCGACAGATGGATAAATACTTCGAATAATAGCCATAATAGGATCAACCTCATCATAGATGAGATTTCCCAGTGGGACCTCAATATCTGCAAAACCACTTCTACCGTGGCTGAGTTTGTCATCCCCAAATTTCAATATTCAATCTGAAAATTCAGCAATTCCACTATTGCTTAAATTAGAAGATGAACTTCCAAACTTCAACCTCATATTATTTCTTAATGTAAGTACCTAATCACAGAGCCACAAAGAAATTAACCAATTAACAGAGAAATACTTAATATCAAATATAAGTAGTTATTGTTCAATTAAAAAAACTAAAACTACCTTGCGGTAATCCCAGAAGTATGATGAATTAATGGTAGAATGAATAACATCTTCCCTATTTTCATTTGGTATAACTGGAAGTATTTGCCGAAAATATCCAGCAAGAACAACAGGTTTTACTCCAAAGGGTAAATCACTCACGGATCCATTAGAATTCCTAATAATATTTTGCAGAGTACGATCCAATGCTTCGAAACTAAATATGTTTACCATCGGCACCTCATCCCAAATTATTAATTTGGCCATTATCAGAAGTCCCGATAACTCTGATCTAGGAAGTACGTGACACATTGACGACTCATCAATATTTATGGGAATGACAAATCTCGAATGAGCAGTACGTCCACCCAGGAGAAGAAGCGTTGTGATTCCACTCAAAGAAACATTCAAAACTACATGGCCAATATGTAGAGGATAATTGCATTAATTCATTTATGCCAATATATAGAGAAAAGTATGGAACCTTTTCAAAAAAAAATTCTTATGATAACCGCTTCAAAGAAGAGTTGAGGGAGTTGACACGGTCTCTAATTGTTATTTCCTTGTATAATCAAAACCATAATTAATTAATCTATTAGACATTATAGTACCATTCATTTTTTTAATAAACTTTTTAATATGTGAAAATTATTTTCAAGTACACTATCTTTTAACTGTAGAAGTTGTTATTTATAACCACATCTTCCGGTTAAATGAAATTTAGACCAAATTTTATAAAATGTGGGTTCAAAGGAAGCTTGATTATGATATGCCCAGTTGGCCGTATTTTATAAAAAATGGACTAAACTGGCTAAAATTAAAAGATAGTGTCCTAGTTTGAAAGTTTATAAAGATCCTAATTTTGCAAGTTCGTAAAGATATTGACTCAATTATGCAAGCCTGTAAAGATAATTTTACAAACACTTAGAAGGTAGTGTCCTAAAATAATATTTTTTCCCTTAAAACCAATTTAGTTAATGATAACAAAGAATATTAATAGTTTATTTAAAGAAAACTAATTTGTTAAAGTAAAGTGTATCTAAACAATATACTTTCAATATATGAAATAATTTAATTCTAAAATATACTTTCAATAGTAATATCTTATAATTAAATTTTGTAATACCATATTGAGACTGATTATGTTTCTAATCTATTACCAATATTGTCTGAACTATGAATTGTTATGTATAAAATAAGTCACACCTTGAAATTTATCATTAAATTAACTCATATACGCAAGGAAAAATAATTTTTTAAGACATTATCTTATGGGTGTTTGCAAAGTTTGAACACTATCTTTCTGGGCCAAAAATTTTAGAAACTATCTTCATGAGTTTATAAAATTAGAACACTATCTTAAATAATTTTACAAAATAAGGATACTATCTCTTATGTTGGGCAAATATAGGCTAAATTTTATACAATGTGGGTTAAATAAAGCCCAATTATAATATGCTTAGTTGACCGTATTTTATAAAATTTGGGAAAAAAAAGTGTCATAACTTTGCAAGTTTGTAAATATATTGTCCTAATTTTGAAAGTTCGTAAAGGTATTATCTCAACTTTGCAAGCTCGTAAAGAAAATGTCATAATTTTTAAACACTCATAAGGCAGTGCCCTAACATAACTATTTTCCCTTATAACCATTAAATTTAAGAAAAGTAAGATTGAGAAACAAAAAAATAAGGTCAATTTTAATGGAGAAGAGTATTGAACATTTTCAAAAAATATATTCTTTTGATAACCGCTCCAAAGAAGAGTTGAGAGCGTTGACTCAATCTCTAGTTGTTTTCTTGTAGAATCAAAATCATAATTGATTAATCTATTAGACATTATAGAACTATTTGGTTTTATTACAAATAAACTTTTTAATATGTGAAAACTATTTTCAAGTACACTATCTTTTAACTGTAGAAATTGCTACTTATCACCACATCTTCCGGTTAAATGAAATTTAGGTCAAATTTTATAAAACGTGCAACAAAGAAATCCCGATTATGATATGCTCAGTTGGCCGTATCTTATACAATTTGGACTAAATTGGTCAAAATTAAAAGATAGTGTCCTGGTTTTGAAAGTTGTAAAGATCCTAATTTTGCAAGTTCGTAAAGATATTGACTCAATTTTGCAAGCCAGTAAATATAATTTTACAAACACTCATAAGGTAGTGTCCTAAAATAAAAAAATTATTTTATAACCAATTTAGTTAATGGTAACAAAGTGTATAAATTGTTTATTTAAAGAACACTAATTGGTTAAAGTAAAGTTTACCTAAAAATAATTATAAAGTGGTTCATATATGAAACAATTTAATTTTATAACATACTCTCATTAGTAATATTTTATGATTAAAATATATAATACTATATTGAGGTTAATTATGTTTCCAATCTATCACCAATATTGTCTGAACTACAAACTTATATGTATATAATAAGTCATACCTTATAATTTTTCATTAATTTAACTCATATACACAAGAAAAAAATATTTTATTAGGATATTATCTTATGGGTGTTTTCTAAATTAGAACACTATCTTTTCGGGCTTACAAAGTTAAGAAATTGTCTTTATGGACTTATAAAATTAAAATACTATCTTTACAATTTTGCAGAATATGGACACTATCTTTTATGTTGGGCAAATTTAGGCCAAATTCTATACATGTGGGTCAAATAAAGTCCAACTATAATATGCCTAGTTAGCCATATTTTATAAAGTCCATTGAAAAAAAATATTCTCGCTCCTTGAAATATTCATTTTAATGACACTTGATAATACAATACATTAATTTGCGTATGCAACATGGAAAATTTTACAGTTGAATGATAGATTCAATTATTAATCAAAATTAGAGTGAAATGATATAGGGAATAAGATTTCACGGAAATTTATCATTTTTCATTGAACTTTGCACATTAATTTGAAATATTAGTCATAATTCATAACATATTAATTAGAATAACTGAATTAGTAGTTCCTATTATAGTGCTAGTGAATAATTAAGTCAACAATTTTTTTTAAAAGGATGTTTTGCCAATAGGTACACCACTAACATATCAGTTTATATTAAATTTGAAATTACACATGTAAATTATTTTTACACTCATTGAAAGTGTATGAGTGGAAATATATCAGAATCATTGACCACATTATTAAACATATTTACAAAATAAAAACTATAGTTAATCATAAAAAATTTAAAAATTTATTCAAAGATTGGATAATCAGAAATATATATATATATATATATATATACAGTTGCCTCTATATAGGAACCGACATTCCCTTAAATATTTAGAAAACAAAGATCTTCAATAACTGATCCAATTTACCATAGCTACCAATAACGTATTCAATCTATCACTAATTTAGTATAAAATGTCAATAAAGAAGGAATTGATTAATAATCCAATCCTTTATATTGGAAAAGCGAAAATTGCCTATGTGGCATCCTTCTACTTTTCCCATTTCCTCATCCTTTGCTCTATATTGGTTTGAGGTGTCCAACTTTCTTGGCCGTTGATTCATTTTATGTTTAATCTTAGCCGTATATCTTTGACAATTTTTCCTATAAATTTGATCATTTGTCATTCTTTTTTTTTCATCATAGTTCTAGCCTCATATTAGTTTTCCCTTTTTCTTCTTGTCGTCTACACGGTATGTTCCCGTCTTGGCAATTCCGGATGATTGTATGATCGATCATGTCATTATGTATTACATCTTCTTGCCGTTCGTCTTTGTTCCCGTTTTGGCGATTCCGGTTGATTGTACGATCGATCGTGTCAATATGTATTACATTCTTTTTCTTTTTTCCATTGTTCGTATTTGTTTGTACCGTGTGACTTTTCGTCGCACGTCTTATGTCTTTGAAATTGGGTGTAGTGTATTTTATTTCTCTTCGAATTATAATGATTTTTTTGTTTAGTTGTTGTTCATGTATTTTTCTTGTGTTTGTTTTTTCCTTTTGTTAATTGTTTCGGCGTAATGGATCTTTGATGGTCGTTGCCTTTATCGGCTTTTTGGCATATTAAATATATATTTAATTGTATCAACGATAGAATTGTAAAAGAATCTGCTGATTTCTGAATTTTGATCTTTTTTTTCGAAGTATTGTTGGTAGCGAAAACATCGTTTTGGATACATTTTTTCTGTGTATTGGATACTTTATTTCGATGTATTGGGTACATTTTTTCTATGTACATTCTTTAATTCATAGTGATGGCTCGCAGTCATATTCTTGGTAGTCCTTGTATATTTAACGCCGATATATTGCGTGTTTTGTTCAAAGTCTACCCCGACATCTAAGTCGTCGGGTCAAATTGTTGTTTACTGTTGTTCTTCATCGGGTCAAATTGACGTAGCATTCAAATTGGTCTATCATCTCTTTGTTTGTTAACAGAGTTTTAAATCTTTTGCCACATGCTCGGAATAATTTTATCAATTATATTTATTAAAAATTAATTGTATTTAAGTCTCCTAATTATAAATTCGTGTTAATCCATCCAAAATCTACCCCGTGATTTAAGTCGTCATGACAAAATTATTGTTCGTAATCTGGGTTGCGAAGTTAATTTTGGTCCTATAATTTTGATTTTTGTAAGGTAGGCGTTTTCATCCTTAGTAAATTGGTGTGTGATGTACCCATAATTAGAATGATATGTAAATTCTATTTATTAAAAATTAATTGTATTTAAGTCTCTTATTAACAAGCATTTTTATTATTTGGAGTGTTAAATTCAACTTAATTTGGATGCTACTTAAATGGTATTTGATAAAAAATAATTGTGTTTAAGTCTCCTAATTACTATCATTCTTATTTTATAATTTGGTTTATCACATAAAACACTACAAGGAAGGTGATGTCCTAATTATTATGATTCCTATTTTGTAATGAAGTTAGTTGAAGTGGCGAGGTGGTAACTTTCTGGCATTTTTTTATTTTGGTCCTATAATTTTGATTTTTTGTAGGGTAGGCATGTTCATCCTTAGGAAATTGGTGTATGATGCACTCATAATTTGTATGCTATGTAAATTCTATTTATTAAATATTAATTATATTTAAGTCTCCTAATTATTATGATTCCAAATTTATAATGACTGTAGATGAATTGGTGGGTTGCGAAGTTAATGTGGTATATAAAATTGATTTGCTTTATAATATTTTGATACAAGTCAAAAATGTATTTCATTTATTCTTGAACTTAGAGATAGAGTTTTCATTGCCAATTTTGTTGCACACATGCAAAATAAAAGTAAGAATCAAGTTACTCTTTATGGTTAGTTACAATTAATGAGATATTTCTCTATATGCTATTTAAAATTTTATACATTTTATATATGTTCAACATGAGATTACAAATTAGTGATAAAATTCACAACGATGGTGTTATTTTCTATACAAGTCACATCTCACGTTAATGTCCTCAGGAGTTGAGGTTTTTCAATTCAATTTTTCTACAAAAAATATTTAAAAAGAGTTTTTTATTACACCAAATTTGACTTGCATATATACTAGCAAGAAATCTTATGGATTAATTCAGAACCCAACCAAGATAAAAATAAAAAATGACGCGGATTAAATTTTTATTTGTATAGTAATTTAATCAATTGCATATTTCAATTAATACTTGCGTATAACAGAGTACTCCAATATTACCGGAAATAAATTAACTGGGTTTGGAGATTAACTAATTAACAATTCATTGATTCATTCCATAAACAAGACATACATAAATCGGAGTGTTGGCCTAAAATTAGTAAATCAATAATTGGTGGGTTGCGAAGTTAATGTGGATCGTACATTTATGTGATACATTGCATGCTCGAATAAATAGTATAATTTTGGTCCTATAATTTTGGTGTGTGATGTACCCATAATTAGAATGATGTGTACATTTTATTTATTAAAAATTAATGGTATTTAAGTCTCATAATTAACAAACATTTTTATTATTTGGATTGTTAAATTCAACTTAATTTGGATGCTACTTAAATGGTATTTAATAAAAATTAATTGTGTTTAATTCTCCTAATTACTATCATTCCTATTTTGTAATGGAGTTAGTTGAATTGGCGAGGTGGTAAATTTCCGGCATTTTTTTTATTTTGGTCCTATAATTTTGAATTTTGTAATATAGGCGTGTTCATAATTTGAATGCTATGTAAATTCTATTTATTAAAAATTAATTGTATTTAAGTCTCCTAATTATTATGATTCCAAATTTATAATGAATGTAGTTAAATTGGCGGGGTGTCCTATGATATTGATTTTGGAAGGTTCGTTGGTTTCATTAGTTGAGGGAATTGCTGGGGTGTCCTATGATCTTTGTGAATTGTATTTATAAGAAATTAATTGTGTTTAGGTCTCCTAATTATTATAATTCCTATTTTGTAATGGAGTTATTTGAATCTATGTGGTATTAACTCTCCGACATTTTTTTATTTTGGTCCTACAGTCTTGATTTTGTAAGGTTCGTTGGTATCATGAACTGAGGGTGTATGTATATGAATGAAGATGGGCGTGTTCATGCTTATGATATTAGTCCTCTATTTTCGGTCCATAATTTTTTTTCTGCGACGTGTCATTTGGATGAATTTTCGGTCCTTTGGATGAATTTTTGTCGTTGCATTTATTTTGGATGCTCCATAATTTGTATTTAGGCTCACTGAATTGTTTTAAAGCCTCATAAGTAACAAGCATTTCTATTATTTGGAGTGTTAAATTCAACTTAATTTGGATACTACATAAATGGTGTTTATTAAAAATTAATTGTGTTATAAAATTGCCTATCATTCTATATTACACACATTGTCTACCGAATTTGATTTGCCTACGGAATATAATCACTCGGCGTAATTACCTACGAGACATATTGAGGCTCAGTGAAAGTTATATGGCAGGGGCATAATGTTTGTTATGGCAAGTGTGTTATTATATCTTGGTGTCTTATGACATTAAATTTTGATTTAAGTCCTCTTGTATTTAGTTTATTTGATTACTTTATGTGTATGGTGGCTACATAAAATAATCCCCTATGTAATTTCAACTAAATAATTGCACATTCCATGGTTAATCTCTACCGGAAAATTTATTCCATATATTCAGTGTAATTATTAAGCATTTCTATTGGGTGGAGTTTTAAATTCGATTTAATTTGATTGCTATATAAATTGTATTTAATGAATAGTGCTACATAAATTGTATTTACTAATAATTTGTTATGTTTAAGTATCCTAATTATTGTGATTCATATTGGTTGTTCATGCTTACGAATTTGTTGTGTTTAAGTATCCTAATTATTATCATTCTACAATTAACATGAATGCTACATAAATTGTATTTATTAAAAAATAATTGAGTTTAAGTCTCCTAATTATTATCATTCCTATTTTTTGTCCAGGATTTCTTCTCTATATTCTTTTTGGTCCTCTAATTTTTTTAATCGTTTTTTTTCAATTATAGAGGATCATTTTTTAAAAAGTATATATTGTATAATGCACATTAATTGTAGTTCATCATCATGGCAGGGGCATGATGTTTTTTTTTGGTCCTCTAATTTTTTTAATCGTTTTTTTCCCAATTATATAGGATCATTTTTTGAAATGTATATATTGTATGTTGTACATTAATGGGAATAATTTTTTTTAGGCCAGTAGGTTAGGAGGGGTAGCAAAAGAAGGACCACAGGTTTTCGGGCTGGCAATTTAAGGACACCAGATTTAAAATATTGCAATTTGAGGCCAAATTGGCCCGAATTGACTCTAATTGGAGCTAATTCGAGCCAACATGGCCTCGATTTGCAAAATTTTAAACCTATGGTCCTTAAATTGACAGCCCCAAGACCTACCGTCTTTCTTTTGCTACCCTCTAAGTTGTGGTTTTAAAAAATTAATCCCAAATTAGATCTAATTGGACCCAAATTTCACGTACTCGGCACATGACACCCGATATTTGACTAGTTTATACTCGTGGAGCCCGTCCGATACCACTTTAAAAATAAATATTTTTACTTATAAATATAAATATATATTTAAAATAAAAATTGTAAAAATAACTATTTTGAGACATCACCCCGATTTCGGGCTATTTTATACACGTGCTTGGAACATGGTCCTCGATCGGCCAAAACCAAGCTTGTTGCTTATGTGTAGTTCACACTATTCTACCTCAGCACCATTGACGGTAAAAAACTTGGGGTTGGACGGTCGAGGTCAGGGCCGGGGTGGGTAGGGACGACGGTCTAAACTTTGAGTGAAAAATGATTGGGGCGTGGGGTTGGTATGAGGAAGAAGCATTTATTTTTTTGTATTAATTTTTTTAAAATATATACTTATATTTAGAAAGGTAATAGTTATGTCTCAAAGTGGTGTTGGACGGGTGCAATGTGCATAAAATATCTCGAAATCAGGGGTTAATTAGTGCTAATTCGGAATAAAAAATTACCACAATAATTTAACAACAGATTATGTTCACTAACCGTTTTACCAACGGATTACCAACAGATTGGTCATATAAATAAATATTTTATTTTTTGTTGGTAATTCGTTGATAATCTGTCGGTATTTTTTACTAACGCGATACTATTCCGTTGGCATATTTAGCAACGAGCATAATAACAATGAAAAATATTCGTTGTAAATCTGTTACTAAATGCAAATTCATTGATTAGCAACATAATATTTTCGTTGCTAAAACGTGAAAATCTTGTAATGAAAGGTAGTAAAAGAAGGACGGTAGGTCTTGAGGCTGTCAATTTAAGGACCATAGGTTTAAAATTTTGCAAATTGAGGCCAGGTTGGCCCGAATTAGCTCCAATTAGAGTCAATTCGGGCCAATTTGGCCTCAAATTGCAACATTTTAAATCTGGTGTCCTTAAATTGCCAGCCCGAAGACCTGTGGTCCTTCTTTTGCTACCCCCCCTAACCTACTGGCCTTAAAAAAAATTATTCCCCACATTAATTGCAGGTCATCATCATGGCAGTGACATGATGTTTGCTATGGCAAGGGTGTTATTATTATGGATGGTTTTGATTTAGGTACATAAAAATAATCCCCTATATACTGTCAACTAAATAATTACACCTTCACATGGTTAATCTCCATTGATAATTTACATATTGGACCAATAATGTTGTCAATTCTACTTTACTGAAATGTTTGATAATTTTTTAAAGAATTTCAATTAATTTTGTATGATTTTTTTTTGGTCCTCTAATTTTTTTAATCATTTTTTTTTTCAATTACAGAGGATCATTTTTTGAAATGTATATATTGTATGATTCACATTAATTGTAGTTCATCACATGGCAGGGGCATGATTTTTTGTTTGGTCCACTAATTTTTTTAATCATTTTTTTCCCAATTATATATGATCATTTTTTGAAATGTATATATTGTATGGTGCACATTAATTGTAGGTCATCATCATGGCAGTGACATGATGTTTGCTATGGAAAGGGTGTTATTATTATGGATGGTTTTGATTTAGGTACATAAAAATAATCACCTATATAATTTCAACTAAATAATTACACCTTCACATGGTTAATCTCCATTGATAATTTACATATTGGACCAATAGTGTTGTCGATTCTACTTTACTGAAATGTTTGATAATATTTGAAAGAATTTCAATTAATTTTTTATGATTGCGGTTGGTCCTCGACCAAATATTGTGAATATCAAACACTTGCAAGATTATACACGGGTTCATTGTAGAAAAATCTCGACCAAATATTGTGAATATCATGAGAAAATTTATTGCACAAATTAAATTGTAGGTCATCATCTTTTAAGAGTACACCTATTTTGCATGATTGGCATGGGGCATAATGTTTGTTGTGGCAAGAGTGTTATTATATGTTGGTGTCTTATGACATTAAATTTTGATTTAAGTCCTCTTTAATTTAGTTTATTTGATTAATTTATGTGTATGATGGCTACATAAAATAATCCCCTAAATAATTTCAACTAAATAATTACACCTTCCCACGGTTAATTTCCAATGATAATTTATTCCATGTATTCAATGTATTGCTATTTTTTCTCCTTGGATAATACCTTGGAGATTATTATTTTTATTATGTTTCTAACATTGTAACTATTTGTCGCTATATATATGACCAAGTTAAAGAAGTACATCCGTTACTATTTGTCTCTTTTCATACGCTGTTATTTTGACAGCATGTTTACCCCATTGCTTTTGTTATTTCTTTCTGACATGTGTTCTTTGGTCGTCCATGTGAGAATTCTACAAACATGGTTGACTAATGGCGCCGAGAGCATGAATATACTTATGATGGACTCTCAGTGTAATACCCCGTCCCGTTTTATACCTTTTATATTCCTAGAACCCTTATTTTTATATAATTATCTTTGTTTCTTTTTATTTTATTATTTTGTGTGCTATTGTGTAATTTAAATATATACCCTTTTATAAATTCCTAAATTCGAAGAAAGGAATCGAATCTTTAAAACGAATAAAGGACCACGGGAAATTAAATATTCAAGTTTAAATTAAGGATCTCGATCCGTATAATTTATTGATAAAAATATACTTGTATAATTCAAATGAAATAAAGTATTAATTGAATCTAAAAACTGTATTAATTATAAGATCGGGATTAAACTCGTGGACCAAATGATTGTTAAACCGTATCAAGTGGGAACGAAAATATCAGAATTTAAGGGGCTTAAACCCTAACCACATGAATTACTTTCTTTTTAAAATAAATTAATTTGAGAAATAATCCTACCCACAAGTTAATTCTTTTCTTTTTTTTGAATTAATTAAATAATTAAAATAGCTTCCTTCTATAAATAACCACACCCTCTCAGTTCGCAGGGAAATGAATTCCAAAAAATTTCACTCTTCTTCTCTCCCCCACAAAACGCGTCTCTCTCCCTCTTCACGCGTCTTCTTCCTCCTTCCTCAATCAGCCACGGCACTGCCGTCCCAGCCACCAACCGCGAAGCCGGCCATCGTCTCGCCGACCCAGCCCCCTTCTTCGTCGCACAGAAGCGGCCGTCGATCGGAAATCACAGCCTCCAGCCATCGCGTCCCGATCGACCAGAAACCAATGCCGCTCCGCCGTCACGATGTTTCTCCGTCCCGCCTCCTGCGCGTCGCACAGCGCCGCCGTTGCGAGCGACGCCGCCGCGTCACCGCCCCAGCGCCAGAGTGCCGCCGCTCCCAGCCGATTGGTCGCGTTTAGATGTTGCGCCTCGCCTAGGACTCAGCCGCGAGGCGCCGCCTCCCTCCTCACGCACCGCCGCTGTGCACCAGACGTAGAACGTGTCGCTCAACCCAGCACCGCCGCGTCGCCTCTCCCCCTTTTTCCAACGCCGCTTTAAGTGAGTCCCTTCTTTTCTATCCGTTCCCGAATTCGTTCAATTTTACAGTTTCCCCAATTAATTCCCTTCGAGAAAAGACTCACAGTTTGATTTTACTTCTTTTCAATTCCGATCGAGACGTTGTCGTAATGAATAGCTGCTTGTTTTGATTTCAGAAAATCCAAAGGACGCCGTTAGGCTGCTCGATTTTATTCAACGAGTCTTCGAACTACGCCGTTAGGCTGCCCGGTTTGGGACTCGTAAGGTTGCTAACCTTATTTCAATTTCTCGTAATAGTTGGATTATGAATTGAGTTGTTTCCCGTTGAGTCGTTGTAAGTTTTAAGATAATTGTTTTGGATTTGAGACTTGTAGATGGACTGTTGGAATTGATTTAATGACTTAGTGTTATTAGTTGACTTGTTTAGTATTGTTATTTTGCTCTTTTGTGTCACTCCTTAGAAATAGGAAATTGAATATTATTTTCCCTTGTTTTCTTTTCTTCACAAACCATGAGTTGGACTTTGGATTAGTGTTTTAGTATTAGTGTTTGAATGATGAAGTATTGTTGTTTTAGATGTATGGTATCTTTGACTTAGTGGACTAGTATTACTCTTGTGGATGTTTAGTGTCACTATTTTAGTGATATGGTGATTTTGGCTTAGTCCATTAAGTATCCTTGTTTTAATGAGTTAGTATAGTTGTTAGTGATGAAAATTGTTGATTAAACACTATTGAGTAAATTTCGTAAACAAAGGGAAACTCGTCTTCTCCTCGTACCCCTGTTAGAATTTTAGAAACGCAAAATTAAGTCTTGTAATATAATCCTTTATTTTAGAAGTATTACAAACCAACTTTAGAAGTATCACTAATATTAGAAAAAAGGAATACCCTTTTTATAAACTATATTAGTTATAATATAAATTTCTTAGAAAAATCAAGTTATTAATAAGTTTTAATAAGAGGTTTTTATAAAATATAAATTCTTATACTTTTAATTTTATAAAAGACTTTTGTTAAGGACACCACAAAAATTAGTAAATACACCCCCAATACACCTCCTCTTGAAAAGGGGTGTACTTATCAATTAGAAATCAACCTTTAGGAGTTTTAGCTTTCGATAAGTTTTCTAAAGACAACGACCCGCTCAATTCTATTAAACACAAACTCTCATGTCTTCCTAAAACAATTCAAAGGTCAACTTTTAATTAAATGTTCTCCTACTAGGATTCGATACTAGTTGGAACGCGCACGAGGTTTTCGACCATCTGTTTGTACATCATTCACGGGACCCGGAGCAAACAGGTGGGTGATGATCGGTTGATTGATCTGCTTATAATACGTTGTGCTGGTATACTCTGAACTCGACTAAATCAATCTAAAACAACTTATCCAACATAAATGTACACCTACTATATAACTGTTTGAACTACGTGATATAATTATATATGATGCATAATGTCTATTGTTTTTATTTAAATCTTTCACTACTGCATGATATAAGGGCATTTTGTGAGCATGAATCTATCTAAGTATGAATTATGTGTGCAGTTCGAATTGTCAGTTTTAGTAAGGAAGAGGAAAGTGGATGTGGCCATGTTTGATGATAAATCAGGTGCATGGTCACGGGAATTGTTTAAAGTGGATGTGGCCATGTTTGATGATAAATCAGGTGCATGGTCACGGGAATTGTTTAAAGTGGATGTGGCCATGTTTGATAATAAATCAGGTGCATGGTCACGGGAATTGTTTAAAGTGGATGTGGCCATGTTTGATAATAGATCATGTGCATGGTCACGGGAATTGTTTACAGTGGATGTGGCCATGTTTGATAATAGATCAGGTGCATGGTCACGGAGAATTGTTTATATTTGTTTTGGAAGAGATTTACTATATGTGAAAATGATTGTGGGCTTTGCCCCTTAACGTGAACCAAGTTGTGATATTCAAATTATATGATGTGGAATCTTTTATGCCCAATTAATTATTGCGAGAACTTGTCACTTCTGTGATATATGTTATTCATATTTATATGTCATCTGCTTAAATAAATTAAATACTTTATTAATGAGTATAATTTAATATACTTCGGATTTACCAATCCCATGACGTTGCAAATCACCCATACGTGAGAATTCAAATCTCACGCCCCCTTTTTACAACCCTTGCAGATTATGATTTCGTGGAGCAAGAACAGTAATAGAGACGACACGGAGTTCCCCACTTAAATAAAATATTACTGATAATACTATGCTTTATGTACACATATATGTGTGTGATATCCATATTAAAATTATTCTATTCATTTCTTCCGCTGCATAAAACTCATCATCTCTCATTTCCGTTATATATCCTTCAAAAATTTTATAGTTCGAACTTTTGATCACAATAATACTTCGAATCTGATATAATTAATATATTCTGGATTCGGGGCGTTACACTCAGGTTATTAGTGCTTTTTATGTTGGGATAGGGGTTTATTGTTGATAGTCAGATTTTTTTTTCAATTTATTTTTATATCAGGGAACAAAGATCTATTGCTATATTCCTCGTGTTTTGGTTGTGAGATTTCACGAATTTATTGTTTAGGGCAACGAATATTACGTCACATGTTTTGGTGTTGTCCCAAATAATAGGCTTATCAAGTATACCAATAATCAATATACACTGGAATTTACTATCTCGACAGAGCTATGTCAATATTTTGCGCCCACCATTGCTAATTCATCTTTTGATTTTATTAATTTTAAGGACATTCTAACTGGTGACGTTGATATTTCAATTCTATGTGGTAAGAGTTAGTTTTTTTTTCTTTTGGGATTCGATCCTTTTTTATTTTTTATTATTATTATTATTATTGTTGCAGTATTTTTTGATTGATTTTTTAAATTTTAGATGTGCGTGCCAATTTGGTTCACATTAGTCCTGTGAATACTATTGACCTGCCGATGTCTGGCTGTGTTAGATTTATTCGGCTGCAGTTGCGAGACGACATGTTTATGAAGTTCATTATTTTTTTATGTGAAATGTCTAATGTATTATTAATCTGCAATGATTATGAGATGCAATGTGTTCTTGTTGATGGACTGTGCGATCAATTTGTGAGGTCCGTTGTCAGCGATCCAGTTCCTCCTGTAACTATTGTTGTGCAAAATGCAAGAATTTTTAATTCCAATGGGGGTATATGTTTATATGCAAGTGATTCTGATTAATTGTAATCTTTATTTATATACGTATGGTCGTTTGTGTATATATTCTTTGATGTGATTTTTTTAGGTCGTTGTTTTGGTGTTATTCCTCATGCTACGAGGATATTTTTCCATGACGATGTTGGTGATGATATTGTTGATCGTTTCAGTCTGATTGTGATTTGATTTTCGTAGAAGAATTATGGTTCGTGGTAATAATAAAGATTTCTAATCATTTGTAACATTTTCCTTGGATATGTAATGTTACATGTATTTATTTGAATAAAATTATATTATTTAATAATTCTCTGTCGTTCTGATATTGGTCCTAGCTTGACTATATACTGCACTTGTCATTATTTTTGCTGCTTTGTGCCTATGATTTTTGTGCCGACCAACGTTCGTCCTATTTTTTTTAATATTGGTGTACTGTGATCTGAATTTAAAGGACTGTATTTATATTGTTTTATTTAAGTCCTAACATGTTATTCCAAGGACTACGCGATGTGTCTAAACTGGGTGTTGCTCTCATTAAGTTATATTAGGGAACGGTGTATATTTCTACAGATTTAATAGATGCCTCACTTAGAGTATGAATTATTATAATGTATTTTTTATTTAAAAACTGATTGACATCCTCAATTTTATTAAGATGAGATTTGGAGAAAAATAGTTAAGGTTGATCACCCTTCATTTTGATTGTAAGGAGGGATAATTTAATTTTTGTGTATCATTTCTTATTAACTGTTATAGTATGTCCTTTTATTATTCATGTATTTACTCGAATTTGTAAGCTATATGGTATGGTCTTGGCCGTAATACACTAAATTCTCGGCTTCTGCAAATGTAGCTTCTTCATCTCCACGAATGATTTGCATGTCATTACTACGACGAAGATGAACAGTACAAACAAAAACAGGAAAACGGTCGCATCCTACCTCCTCAGTTTCGTATTCGGCCTCCGGGAACCCCAGTCTCAGGAGTAGTTCGTCCAGAATTGTCTTAAAATCAATGGATATAACGATTGGGTTCATGTGAATGATACCTACAATAGGACTACAAAATCAATGCAAGTCAATGCAATAATTAAAACACTAGAAATCTTGAAAACAGTCCATATTTTCACCTTGTGTGTAAATGGTTCAGATTTGAATGGTGGACACACTTCTAATCCATCATTTATATGCTTTTTATGAATGACAGGGTTTAGGGAGTACTATAATTATCAGGGAATTAATCCGCAATGAATCAAACACAGTTATTTCCAAATTAAGGCAATTGGTCACATGTCATTGAAAAATATGAAAAATATTTAGTTAGTTTGCATGACCAGGAAGAATGTATCCTATATTGCATAATTCAATAATTCATTAATACTATACCTAATCATGCAAACTAAACAATGTAGATTGATATAGTATGATTAAAATGGTTCAATAATATATGGTTCAACAAGAAGTTGTTTTTTTTATTGTGTTAATTTATATGAAGTACTCGCGACAATTGATAGATGTTTTTTATTATATTGAAAATAAATTAATATCTTTAGCGAAAACAATTTTTATTCTCCAGTGGTAATAGTAGATATTTTATATTAATCTCAAATAATTTCATTGGTAGTATCATTAATCATACTCCTGATAATTTAAATAATACTCTAAAACTATTTCATCGGTAGATATAACATTAATTGTTATATCTATTTAAAATTGGTAACTTAATTCTTAATTTTCAACCTCAATACATACATATATTAATTTTGAATATTTTGAAATAATTTTTTTTTTTGATGTCGTGGGTAAAGATCGCATATAAGTAGTATAAGATTTTACAACCAATCAGCTCTAATTTAAGATTTCCTTTCAATTATTAAGGATTATCACTTGTGTATCATTTCTTATTAGCTATTATAAATATGTCCTTTTATTATACATGTATTTGCTTGAATTTGTAAGCTATATGGTATGGTCTTGGCCGTAATACACTAAATATCGGCAGGAATTAATAGAGCCCACATTGATATATTTAATAGTACTATTGGTAATGTAACAGTCTTAATATGGAGATATCAAGTAATAAAAAATGTATATCATTATTCATTAATTTTTGGTAGAAGATTCCAATGGATGAGCCGCAATTTGCTTATTGTCATTACAAAATATTAAAATTTAATAGTAATGATAATCTACAATCCTAATATTATATAGTCCCTTCAAAAATTTAATTGAGAGTTGGTTTCAGTCGATTTCTTAAACTCTCTCAGTTGTTCTGGAATATTGTGTCATCGTCTGGTCCTAAAAGAGGGTGTTCCGATTGTTTTGCTCTGTAATATCGATTAGAAATCCGGGCTTTGTAATGGTACACGATTGATTGTCATTAGGCTTGGAAATTACATAATCGAAGATGCGATTATACCTGGCAAGAACATTGGGAACAAGGTTTTCATCCCAAAAATGACTTTAAGTAATTCAAATGTAATAATGCCTATAAATTTTACTAGAAGGTAGTCTCATGTATTGCTGTGTTTTGCAATGACTATTAACAAAGGCCAGGATCAATCTCTTTCCAATGTTGGGTTGTATCTTCCCAGGCCAGTCTTTACACACGGTCAGCTGTACGTGGCAGTTTCGAGGGTTAAAAGAAGGGATGACTTGAAGATTCTATGTCTTGATTCGGAAGGAAAGTCGTCTAACTACACGACCAATGTTGTCTATAGGGAGATTTTTAGGAATCTATAAGCATTAGTTTGAAACTTCATAATATGGTCTTATTTGGTGTTAATATGCGTGCTTTGTTATTTGGTTAATCAACTATGTTGATATTTGTCTAATAAATAGTGATTGCAACGTTTTTTAAATTTTAATATAAAGGATTTGATTACCCAAATCCATATGGACAAATTACAAAGCAAATACATAATTAAATATGAAAATCCATACGGACAAATTACAAAGCAAATACATAATTAATATTACAATTGTTGTGTAGTGTGTCTTGTAATGTGTGAACTAGGTCAAATCGTGTGATGTTCTTTTATTTCTCTTTTGGGTTCCAAAAAAAAACCTTTATCATTTGCAACAGATATGACCTTCATCATCTTTTGTGTATATAGATTTTATTAATACCAGTGTCAGATTAAAAGAAAGAAGTATTTTCAGTCCCGCGAAACTCGCGGGGTTGTTACTAGTTTATAATATAACAAACATCATATCAGGTACTTTATTTTACAACATCAATCCTAGTGAATACCGAGTCAAACTTTACAAAAATAAAACAATAAATTAATTAGGGAATCTAATTTATAGATAAATATCCAATAAAACCGCAAGAAATACGAATATATTAGGAAATTTCGGAAAAAATTAACTGCAATTTTTTTATTTTATTATGGAATATTCAAGCCATTAATTCGATAATCTCCATAAACAACGGCACATTCCTTTCAACATTCAATCAACAAAGGTTTTCAAAAGAGTATCTTGCCAATAGATAAGGAATTAATATATCAATCTATATTAAATTAGTAATTACACACGCTAATTATGACTATATTTTAGGATCATTAACCATATTATTAATAGATTTACAAACTATAAACTATAATCAATCGTAAAAAAATTAAAGATTTTATTCAAAGAATGGATGATCAACAAAAAAATAAACTAAAAATACACGGACCCAGGAAAGTTTAAAAATACAATTCAAAAAATAAAAGTCAAACCTAGCTAAAATATAAAAAATAGTTAAATGGGGTTTCTAATTTATAAATAACTTCCCCATAAAAGCGCTTGAAATACGAATGGGTAGGGAAACTTAAAAAAAAAAAACTATAATTTGATTATGGAATATTCAAAAAATTAATTTGATTATCTCCATAAACAACGCAATTTCTATATGTATAATAATTTATAATATGAACATTAATTTTCTACCATTAAATTGCAATGATTTGTCAATAAACAAAGAATTAACTTATTAAAATATTATGTGGATTAAATGTGGAAATTAATTGATTTTCGTTTTCTGTAAATTTTCGAAACGTAAAAATAGGCAAATTAATTACTACTCCATGAAAACTAAAATATGAGTTCTAACTAAAAAAAAAATCCACAGTTCAATTTTTAATCGAACAAAAAATTGATTAAAAAGTATGGATTATATTGTTTTATCTCTCCTTATATTAAAGATTGCCTGGGAATATAGGAGATTGTGTCCAGTATGTAAACAAACCACTCGAGAATAAAAAAAACTCCCACGATTATAAGTCATATTTGAATAAAAAATAATATATAGTAGTATTTCCCCAATATCCTCTCCACGATTATAGGTCATATTTAGAAATTAAAGGATATAAATAAGAAACTTAACATGAAGGCAATACACAATTCAAATAAAAAAATTTATTCATAGGGAATGAATCACAAATTACATCTACATAGGAAAATACACAAATGGATTAATCGAAATCCGAAAAAGTGGACCAGAGAGGGGAAAAAAAAGGGAAAATCCGATCAAACTATAGTACAATAATATTACATGAGATGAATCATCATCATCGAACAACTCAACTACCAAATAAGGATTTCTCCCGATTACATCTACATAGGAAAATCCACAAATGGATGAATCAAAATCCGAAAAAGTGGACCAAAGAGGGAATAAAAAAGGAAAATCCAAACAAACTATTGTACACTAATATTACATGAGATTAATCATTATCATCGGATGGTTCAAAGCTCAACTGCCAAATAATGATTTCTCCTGATATAACACCGGGCTTGTGCGCTCAATAGAGAAGTAGAGGAACCCAAGAATCCAACGTACCTAAAAAAAGGGACGACAAAATCAGAAATATAATATTAGAAAAAAATATCAGGCAACAATGCGACAAATGAAAAATGTGAATGACGAATGAATGGAGAAATGGAGGATGGGATGCCCAAATTTATAGATAAGATTTATGATGGATGGACGAACACGATCGTCTCAAAAATAATAAACAGATGAGATCATTTTGCATTAAATGATTGAATGAGAGGGGTCATTCTTGAGATAGAGGCCATCCAAGCAGTGCCACATAGACAAAGAGGTGTTTGGAAATATAAGGTTATGGATAATCAAGATGAATTATTAATAATAATACATTATGTTTATATAAGGATAAATAATTAAACATTAATTCAATATATAAAAGGCAATCTAAATTACTGTCATGTATCCAGGGTTACAACTAATTATAATTTGTAATATTTATATAGAGATAAATAATTATTCATTCAATCCAAATATAAAGAGCAATCTAAATTTACGTAAGACTAAATCAATAACTATTTTTCATTACTGAATATAATAATATATTACATATATCTATATAATTTACATTGATTAAAAATAAAAAAAGTCAAATAACAATTCGATTGAAAAATGAAAACAAAAACACGAATCCATGTGACATTTCTTCTTGGTGTAACCATTACTAAATCCGCACATGCAGAAGTATGATATCTTTATTTCGAGAAGAAAGATGGAGAACAACGACTCAATTAAAAAAGGTATTGATGTAACATCAGAACAATAGACACTATCAAAAGCATTATGCATTCGGATCAAGACAATGAAGTAAGTTGATGATCTTCATTGATGTATGACGTACACGATCTCCAATAATATAACATAATATCTTCATCAAAATATTAACAATAAAAAATCAGTATTAGTGAGAAAGAATAGGATAATCGAATGATGAGGATTAACGACCATGTAAATATTATTGAAAGAGATTGGGTACAATGAAATCCTGAAAGAAAACATAGACGATATGCAACTACAACACAATATGTTTATCAAAACATATATCGAATGAACAAAATCAAAAAGACAAACTGAACGAATGCGCACGAACGATCCAAAAGCTATCTGCATCAAAACAATAACAAAAAAAAAGTTAGCATGCAAGAAATATGTGATTTCGTTGGGGATGAATAAAATTAGATGACTGAAAAAGTCTCAAGAGGTTATGAATTTATAGGACAATTGTAAAAAAATAGACGATAGAGATTAATCCAAAGAAATGAATGGATGAGATGAAAACAAAAAGAGTGAATTAAGGAGAAAAAAAAAATGTAGGAATAGCTTATAGGTAAATATGCCACATTAGCTTAAAATGTTTTGTCATTATATAGGTATTGATGATTTGTTTATTTACGTTTGAGAGTATTTATTAATATTCGTATTAAAGTATTTTTATTCAAACATATAATATTATTATTCATTTATTTGAAGGTTTATTTTTTAAAAATAGAAAGTAATGCAGATGCCCGGAAACTTTTGTAAAAACAAAGTGTAATAAATATTATGTTTTATTTGTAGGAGAGTCTAATATTATTTGACTTTCAGCATATTCTTTTTTATGATTTATGCAGTAAGAAATTTGGTAATAGCTACGAATCCACATTAAATAGAATGTAAAAAAAAAAAAAGACTATAGAATTCAACATCTCTCTATAATCATTTTTTTTTTCATTTCCGATGAATGTTCATCGCCAGTCACCAAATTATTGAGATTGATGACTCTCAAAACATCTATGTACGACTAGCTGCGACTACAAACTGAATTCCTCAAGAATATGTCAACATTAGCGAACGGTTGTTATTGACTCTTATTAATTGACATTCCATATGAGACTTAACTAATGTGATATGTCTCTTCTGAAACTTGAACATAAGTCCAGGGCGAATGGAGCCAGTGAACGTTCAGTGATCGACACCATATCAGTTGAATTGCTTCAAGTTATGACTGTACCTTCCAGAACACTGTCAATTAATTTTATTATAGTCAATATAGCTAGTTCTGTTGCACAATCCTCTTGAATGATCTATATTTCAGAGTAACATAGTTGGAGTCTCAACTTCAAATTCGAATCATATTTCAAACACACGTAACACTTCAAGTTATTCAGATAATACTCTTCATACCTTCAACTAATACTTTTCAGCAAAAACAACTGATACCCTTCAATAAAAACAACTAATACTCTTCAAAGTAATTAATCTAGATAATCTCTTTCTGCTACAAAAAATTAAGAGTATGTATAAAGTGAAATTGGTTATTAATATACCACTTTCCAATACCTTTTATATTCAACATACTTTTATATTATTTCTCAATATATATAATAAATTATATTTGAAAAATATATTCAATATATTTTGTAATCAATTATATGTTAATATATATTATAAAATATATTACAAATATAAATACCAAAGATTTAGAATAAATATTACTCAATTTAGTAATAATTTTGGCGGGAAAATTCTATGGTTTTCAAATGTAGGCCGGTTAGCGTTATTATATATCTAGTAATTAAACCCGTGCAATGCACGACCATTATTGTACAATTAATTTATGAATCGGCAATTTATATTGTAGCTTGTTTGTTTAGATTTCAGAGTGTTTATTACTATTTCTATTAAAATATTTTCATTTCAAATAGATAATATTATTATTCTTTTATTTGAAAAGTTTTTTTTTAAAGAGAACGTAATGCATATGTCAAGAAACTTTTGTGAAAGAAAATTGTAATAAATATTACTCCCTCCATCCAATATCAGTAGTCCTGTTTTTTGAGTTGTTAGTATTTTTTTTATCATAAGTTGGAGGGTATTATTGTAATACCCCGTCCCGTTTTATACCTTTTATTTTCCTAGAACCCTTATTTTTATTTTTTTTTATCTTTGTTTCTTTTTATTTTATTATTTTGTGTACTTTTGTGTAATTTAAATATATACCCTTTTACAAATTCCTAAATTCGAAGAAAGAGTTAAATCTTTCAAAGCGAATAAAGGACTACGAGAAATTAAATACTCAAATTAAATTAAGGATTTCGATCCGTATAATTTATTGAGAATAATTAAAATACAATAAATTATTAATTGAGTTTTAAAACTGTATTAATTTTCGAATCGGGATTAATCTCGTGAACCAAACGATCCCTAAACCGTATCAAGTGGGACCGAAAATATCACAAATTAAAGGGGATAATTCTTATCCACATATTTTTCCCTTCCTTTAAAATTAATTAATTAAATAAATATTTTTCTTTCTATAAATAGACACGCATAGTTTTCACTATCAGTTTTCATTTCCCCAAATTTTCACTCTCGGTTCATCCTTTTCTCCCCCGCCTCTCTTCTTTTCCGGCGAATAACGCCGCCGTCTCCGTCTAGCCGTCGTCCCCACCTCCGTGCTCAGCACCGCCCGCCTCCCTTCTCCTGACGCAGGCCGCCGCGACACCTACCCCGCTCGCCGCCGTCGCTGCTCTTCCGAAGCCGCCCTCCACCGCCTTCGGCCTCCGCCCAGCGAGGCGGTGCCGTTCTCAGCCGCGCCGTCCGCCACCACCGAAGCACCGTGCTCAGCCATCGCCGTCGTGCGCCTCTCGCTCCAGCCGTCACCACGCCGCAACCCGCCTCCCACTGCCGCCGCTCTTTCCGTCGAGCGCCGCCGCCTCCTTCAGCCGACGAAGCCGTCCGTTTGCTTGTTGCCTTTTGGTGAGTCTCGTCCTCCCGATTCATTCACTAATTCGATCCTTTGATTTCAATTTTCCTCCAATTTCTCAATCCCGATTAAAGACTCACAATAATTCCTCTTCATAATTTCCGATCGAAATTGACGCCGTTTGAACCGGTTGCTTTTGCAAAATTTCTGGAATTTCAAACCGACGCCGTTAGGCTGCCCAATTTTCCGAACGAATTATCGATTTTCTAATCAACGCCGTTAGGCCGTCCGTTTACCACCGCGAACCGGACTCGTAAGAATTGCTTAAATCTCTCTAATTCTCGTAATAGTGGATTAGGATTTGAGTTAATTCCCCGTTGAGTTGTTGAGTGCTGTTAAGAATTTATTGGTTATGTAAGATGGAGTGTTGGTATTTTAAGTTAAGTATTGTTAAATTAGTTGGTTAATATTATCAATTTTAGCTATTTAGTATTGGTTGTTTAGTTGTTTAGTATTGTTGGTTTAGCTGTTTAGTATTATTGTTTTAGTTGGAGGGTATTATTGAATGAATGAAATAGTTTGGTTTGGTTAGCTTATGATATGGTGATGAAATTAGTTCGTTTTAGTGTTAGTTGAGACAAAGGGAAACTCGTCTTCCCCTTGTGCGACTGTTAGAGAATTAGGAACGAAAAGATAAGTCGTTTAATATCCAAAATTTAGTAAACAAATGAAAAGAGTATTTTTGGGAAAATTAATATAATCCCTTTGTTTTAGAAGTAGTACAAATCAATTTTAGAAGTGTTATTAATATTAGAAAAGAAAAATACTTTTTATAAACTATATTAGTTTATAATATAATTTGTCTTAGAAAAGCCAAAGTCTTTAATAAGATTAATAAAGGGTTTTTATTTATAAAGTATGATTAATTATATTCAAGTTTTCTTTTAAAATGAGAAATAGAATTCTTAAGAAAGAAAAACCTTTTCTTTAATTTTATTCATATTTTTCTAAGTAATTCCAAGGTTAACAAATTTGTTTTTTTTTCCTTAAAAGGCTTTTGTTAAGGACACAACAGAAATTAGTAAATACACCCCCCTATTACACCACTGAATCCAGTAAATACACCCCCCTGTTACACCACTGAATCCATTAAATACAGCCCCCTGTTACACCACTGCTTTCAGTAAATACACCCCCTGTTACATCACTGCTTTTAGTAAATACACCCCCCTAATACACCTCCTCTTAAAAAGGGGTGTACTTATCAATTAGAAATCAATCTTTGAAAATCTTAGTTTTCAATAGTTTTCTAAAGACAACAATCTACTCAATCCTCGAGTTTCACACTCTTAAGCTTTTCAAATTCAAAAGTCAATCTTTTAATCGGAATACTCCTTATTAGGATTCTGTACTTTTCGGAACACGCACGAAGGACTCGACTGTCTGCCTACCCAATATTCCCGGAACTCAGAACAATCAGGTGGGTGATGATCTGTTGATTGATCTGCTAATATACGTTATGCTGGTATACTCTGAACTCGACTAAATCAATCTAAAACAACTAATCCAACATAAATGCACACCCTATTATATAAGTGTGTGAGCTATACGATATTATTATATATATATATATATACCTTATATGGATTGTTGTGTTTATCTAATTATATAAATTGATTATGACTGCATGGTAATAAGGACACTTTGTGAGCATGAATCTCTTGAGTATGAATTATGTGTATTCTCCCCATGTTTCGAAATGATAGTTTTTGTGAGGAAAAAGGGAAAACTAGTAATTATTCTTGCGGAATGACGCGTATGGCCATGAGTGACAACAAGTCAGATTCATGGTCACCGATACTTATTCTTGCGGAACGACGCGTACGGCCATGAGTGATAATAGATCAGATTCATGGTCGCTGATGTTATTTATATTGTTTTGAGAAGAGATTTATTATATGTGAAATTGATTGTGGGCTTTGCCCCTTAATGTGAACCAACTTGTGATTTTCAATTATGTGATGTGAAACCTGTTGTGCCCAACTGATTATTATGTGAACTTGCTATTTATATGATTTATAATGTTCGTATTATTATACCAATTGATTAAATAAATTATATACTTTATTAATAAGTATAACTTAATATATTTCGGATTTACCAATCCCATGACGTTGCAAATCACCCATACGTGAGAATTCAAATCTCACGCCCCCTTTTTACAACCCTTGCAGATTATGATTTCGTGGAGCAAGGACAGTAATAGAGACGACACGGAGTTCCCCACTTAAATAAAATGATACTATTGATATTAAGCTTTATACATGTGTGTGAGATATTGTATAAAAACATATTACACTCATTTCTTCCGCTGCATAAAACTCATCTCTGATTTTATTATCCATTTTTATATCAAAAATTTTATAGTTCGTATTTTAGTCACAAGTGACACCTCGAATCTGGATTATTTAAAGTATTCTGGATTCGGGGCGTTACAGGTGGTATCAGAGCTTAGGTTCAAACTTTCGGACCTAAACTCAAAATCATTGTTTTCATCAAGCCAAAATTCTTTTTCTTTAATAATATTTTTTTTATCATGTAAGTGTATAGACCACTAATTAAATCACTTGAGGGGAAATGTGTCTCCTATTACCGTCAGAAGCTCCTCGAAGGTATGTTCTTATTTTATTGCCTAAAAGTTTATGAACTTGCGACAACTTGACTTTCATAACAAAACTCCAATCAAAAGATAGTGAACTCGAAACAACACCTACGAGGTGTAGAAAGAACCACGAAATGTCGTTCATATTACTATTGGAAATGCAGATAATTAGTGAATGATTGAAATAAACATAATTGTGTAAATTTATAAACTTCATAAATGATGTTATATGATTATTTGAACTATGTGCCTTAATTGTTTAAATTATGTTTCTAAATAACTAAAATTTTGACTAGGAATCCCTTTCCATATAAGAATCCACCTAAGATAGTTATATCCCGATAATTAGAAGACACTTAGCTAACCTTAGAACCTATCCGTGTGTTTATAACCCAGTTCACGAGACTGCGTGTAAAGGCAAGAGTCACTCCGATATCCCACAACGAGACATATTTGACAGTCGTGATTCGTTCTGCCAGAAGGGTTACTGAGTTGTTCTCCGTCCTATCGCTGTAAGACTACTCGAACGGACGAGAATAGAAGACCCAATTCAAAGGCCCCACGTTCACTTGGAGACATATCTAGAAAAAAGTCGATGATGGGTATTTCCGTATGATAGTAGTGATCAATCAGAGTGCTCAAATCCTTTTAAACAGTTATCCTTTTGATGTAGTCACAAAGACGTACAACCTAGATGTGCCACCCTTTCCTTACATATAGTGGTAGTCAGACGTATGACCGTTTTACTTAGACCATAACATCATAGCTTTAACCCACTCCTTTTGTCGCTCGTGGTCCATATTGATGTGAGGACACGATGCCATAGCATTACCTAGAACCCTTTTGCATTCCATGACGTAATGTAAGGAGACTGACTCCGTAGAACCAAAACTTTTTATATATATACATACTTATTATGTGCTCACTACTTGTCAATGTGTTTTACTTGCTTTATATATTGACTGTCATATATTTTATCTGATTATCGCTTAATGACACATCACTGGTTCCTAGAATACTGTGCGAATGTGAGCACTGTACCATTGAGGGCCCCAATGCGCAGCTGGTGAATTACGTACCACACGTGTTTCAGTGCTAGCGTTGTGTTGATTTGGTTAATCCGGTTATGTTTTTATAACTTTTTCACACCTATACGTATCGTAATAATATTATTCTTTTCGATCAGAACTACCTTTAGAATGACACCCGGACGTAAACGTGGACGACCCCGCATTAACCCCATTCCTGAACCAAGAGATCCTATAGGACAAGACCCACCCCCTCAGGCTGAACCTGAACCGCCTCAACAGGCCGCACCAGAAAATGATATTGCGAGAGAAATACTGATCTCTCTTCAGAACTACATTCAGCAACAAGCTCCACCACCTTCTCCACCACTGTACGGGCCTATACCTCTGATGGCGCCCAGGATGAATGACTTTGTCGAACGCTTTCGACGACTGCAGCCACCTAGGCTGAATGGGAAGGAAGATCCCTTTGAAGTTGAGGAGTGGATATCGGGATTAGAACGTATCTTCAGACACATGGCACTAACTGATGCACAGAGAGTCTCTTGTGCCCAGTTCCAACTGATGGAGGATGCAGCCCAATGGTGGGAGTCTTATGAACGAACTATGGACGAAGAAGCTAGACAGGTCCTTACTTGGGAGGACTTTAAGAAAGCTATACTGGACAGATACTTTCCACGAGTCCTGAGGGATCGGAAAGAACAAGAATTTGTCAACCTTCGACAGGGAACTCTCTCAGTGATAGAGTACGAGAGAAGGTTCAATCAACTGTCTCGTTATGCCCCACATCTGGTGGGTAAAGATGAAAGGAAAGCTCGGAGGTTCGAGCAGGGTCTGAGGCCCGAGATAGCAGGAATTGTGATTGGTCTTCAGGTGTCAAGCTATGGAGAAGTTTTTCATCGAGCACTGCTAGTCTCGATCAGCCAGAACTTGGAGTACAAGCAGACTTCGACAACCGTCCCCGTCAATCGTAATTGGCAGCCAAGCTTCAAGAGAGATCCAGTTCCACCACCTGGGGGGAACGACTACAACGTACCTCAAAACAATCCAAACTGTCCGAGATGTAAGAAGATACATTGGGGACAATGCCACAAGGATAACGTAACTTGTTTCCGTTGCAACCAACCAGGCCACAAGATTAACGAATGCACTCTACCATCCAATCCCAACTACCAACCAATTAACAACATCCAGTACTACCCGCAGCAAGTGGGTAACTACCAGACTTACCAGCCACCTGCACACAACAACCGTCGGTCGGGGCCACCAGTCAGAGTTCCACCTCACCAAGATGGGGAGTGGTCAGGCTACGTGAATGCTATCCTAGAAGGAGGAGAAAACAGTGGAGGACAACTCCGATTGAAAGGACCTGAACATCCCGTGTAGACACTAAGCAGAAATGGGTTATGACTAGCAGGAGGAAAGAAAAATTAGATACTACTTAAAATAAAGGTATGGGGTTTAGCCAAATAATACCTAGGAGATGACTTTAGAGGGCAAAATTCTGTTAAGGGGGTGAGGATGTAATACCCCGTCCCGTTTTATACCTTTTATTTTCCTAGAACCCTTATTTTTATTTTTTTTATCTTTGTTTCTTTTTATTTTATTATTTTGTGTGCTTTTGTGTAATTTAAATATATACCCTTTTACAAATTCCTAAATTCGAAGAAAGAGTTAAATCTTTCAAAGCGAATAAAGGACTACGAGAAATTAAATACTCAAATTAAATTAAGGATTTCGATCCGTATAATTTATTGAGAATAATTAAAATACAATAAATTATTAATTGAGTTTTAAAACTGTATTAATTTTCGAATCGGGATTAATCTCGTGAACCAAACGATCCCTAAACCGTATCAAGTGGGACCGAAAATATCACAAATTAAAGGGGATAATTCTTATCCACATATTTTTCCCTTCCTTTAAAATTAATTAATTAAATAAATATTTTTCTTTCTATAAATAGACACGCATAGTTTTCACTATCAGTTTTCATTTCCCCAAATTTTCACTCTCGGTTCATCCTTTTCTCCCCCGCCTCTCTTCTTTTCCCGCGAACAACGCCGCCGTCTCCGTCTAGCCGTCGCCCCCACCGCCGTGCTCAGCACCGCCCGCCTCCCTTCTCCTGACGCAGGCCGCCGCGACACCTCCCCCGCTCGCCGCCGTCGCTGCTCTTCCGAAGCCGCCCTCCACCGCCTTCGGCCTCCGCCCAGCGAGGCGGTGCCGTTCTCAGCCGCGCCGTCCGCCACCACCGAAGCACCGTGCTCAGTCATCGCCGCCGTGCGCCTCTCGCTCCAGCCGTCGCCACGCCGCAACCCGCCTCCCACTGCCGCCGCTCTTTCCGTCGAGCGCTGCCGCCTCCTTCAGCCGACGAAGCCGTCCGTTCGCTTGTTGCCTTTTGGTGAGTCTCGTCCTCCCGATTCATTCACTAATTCGATCCTTTGATTTCAATTTTCCTCCAATTTCTCAATCCCGATTAAAGACTCACAATAATTCCTCTTTATAATTTCCGATCGAAATTGATGCCGTTTGAACCGGTTGCTTTTGCAAAATTTCTGGAATTTCAAACCGACGCCGTTAGGCTGCCCAATTTTCCGAACGAATTATCGATTTCCTAATCAACGCCGTTAGGCCGTCCGTCTACCACCGCGAACCGGACTCGTAAGAATTGCTTAAATCTCTCTAATTCTCGTAATAGTGGATTAGGATTTGAGTTAATTCCCCGTTGAGTTGTTGAGTGCTGTTAAGAATTTATTGGTTATGTAAGATGGAGTGTTGGTATTTTAAGTTAAGTATTGTTAAATTAGTTGGTTAATATTATCAATTTTAGCTGTTTAGTATTGGTTGTTTAGTTGTTTAGTATTGTTGGTTTAGCTGTTTAGTATTATTGTTTTAGTTGGAGGGTATTATTGAATGAATGAATTAGTTTGGTTTGGTTAGCTTATGATATGGTGATGAAATTAGTTCGTTTTAGTGTTAGTTGAGACAAAGGGAAACTCGTCTTCCCCTTGTGCGACTGTTAGAGAATTAGGAACGAAAATATAAGTCGTTTAATATCCAAAATTTAGTAAACAAATGAAAAGAGTATTTTTGGGAAAATTAATATAATCCCTTTGTTTTAGAAGTAGTACAAATCAATTTTAGAAGTGTTATTAATATTAGAAAAGAAAAATACTTTTTATAAACTATATTAGTTTATAATATAATTTGTCTTAGAAAAGCCAAAGTCTTTAATAAGATTAATAAAGGGTTTTTATTTATAAAGTATGATTAATTATATTCTGTTTTCTTTTAAAATGAGAAATAGAATTCTTAAGGAAGAAAAACCTTTTCTTTAATTTTATTCATATTTTTCTAAGTAATTCCAAGGTTAACAAATTTGTTTTTTTTCCTTAAAAGGCTTTTGTTAAGGACACAACATAAATTAGTAAATACACCCCCCTATTACACCACTGAATCCAGTAAATACACCCCCCTGTTACACCACTGAATCCATTAAATACACCCCCTGTTACACCACTGCTTTCAGTAAATACACCCCCTGTTACATCACTGCTTTTAGTAAATACACCCCCCTAATACACCTCCTCTTAAAAAGGGGTGTACTTATCAATTAGAAATCAATCTTTGAAAATCTTAGTTTTCAATAGTTTTCTAAAGACAACAATCTACTCAATCCTCGAGTTTCACACTCTTAAGCTTTTCAAATTCAAAAGTCAATCTTTTAATCGGAATACTCCTTATTAGGATTCTGTACTTTTCGGAACACGCACGAAGGACTCGACTGTCTGTCTACCCAATATTCCCGGAACTCAGAACAATCAGGTGGGTGATGATCTGTTGATTGATCTGCTAATATACGTTATGCTGGTATACTCTGAACTCGACTAAATCAATCTAAAACAACTAATCCAACATAAATGCACACCCTATTATATAAGTGTGTGAGCTATACGATATTATTATATATATATATACCTTATATGGATTGTTGTGTTTATCTAATTATATAAATTGATTATGACTGCATGGTAATAAGGACACTTTGTGAGCATGAATCTCTTGAGTATGAATTATGTGTATTCTCCCCATGTTTCGAAATGATAGTTTTTGTGAGGAAAAAGGGAAAGCTAGTAATTATTCTTGCGGAATGACGCGTATGGCCATGAGTGACAACAAGTCAGATTCATGGTCACCGATACTTATTCTTGCGGAACGACGCGTACGGCCATGAGTGATAATAGATCACATTCATGGTCGCTGATGTTATTTATATTGTTTTGAGAAGAGATTTATTATATGTGAAATTGATTGTGGGCTTTGCCCCTTAATGTGAACCAACTTGTGATTTTCAATTATGTGATGTGAAACCTGTTGTGCCCAACTGATTATTATGTGAACTTGCTATTTATATGATTTATAATGTTCGTATTATTATACCAATTGATTAAATAAATTATATACTTTATTAATAAGTATAACTTAATATATTTCGGATTTACCAATCCCATGACGTTGCAAATCACCCATACGTGAGAATTCAAATCTCACGCCCCCTTTTTACAACCCTTGCAGATTATGATTTCGTGGAGCAAGGACAGTAATAGAGACGACACGGAGTTCCCCACTTAAATAAAATGATACTATTGATATTAAGCTTTATACATGTGTGTGAGATATTGTATAAAAACATATTACACTCATTTCTTCCGCTGCATAAAACTCATCTCTGATTTTATTATCCATTTTTATATCAAAAATTTTATAGTTCGTATTTTAGTCACAAGTGACACCTCGAATCTGGATTATTTAAAGTATTCTGGATTCGGGGCGTTACAGGTGGTATCAGAGCTTAGGTTCAAACTTTCGGACCTAAACTCAAAATCATTGTATTCATCAAGCCAAAATTCTTTTTCTTTAATAATATTTTTTTTATCATGTAAGTGTATAGACCACTAATTAAATCACTTGAGGGGAAATGTGTCTCCTATTACCGTCAGAAGCTCCTCGAAGGTATGTTCTTATTTTATTGCCTAAAAGTTTATGAACTTGCGACAACTTGACTTTCATAACAAAACTCCAATCAAAAGATAGTGAACTCGAAACAACACCTACGAGGTGTAGAAAGAACCACGAAATGTCGTTCATATTACTATTGGAAATGCAGATAATTAGTGAATGATTGAAATAAACATAATTGTGTAAATTTATAAACTTCATAAATGATGTTATATGATTATTTGAACTATGTGCCTTAATTGTTTAAATTATGTTTCTAAATAACTAAAATTTTGACTAGGAATCCCTTTCCATATAAGAATCCACCTAAGATAGTTATATCCCGATAATTAGAAGACACTTAGCTAACCTTAGAACCTATCCGTGTGTTTATAACCCAGTTCACGAGACTGCGTGTAAAGGCAAGAGTCACTCCGATATCCCACAACGAGACATATTTGACAGTCGTGATTCGTTCTGCCAGAAGGGTTACTGAGTTGTTCTCCGTCCTATCGCTGTAAGACTACTCGAACGGACGAGAATAGAAGACCCAGTTCAAAGGCCCCACGTTCACTTGGAGACATACCTAGAAAAAAGTCGATGATGGGTATTTTCGTATGATAGTAGTGATCAATCAGAGTGCTCAAATCCTTTTAAACAGTTATCCTTTTGATGTAGTCACAAAGACGTACAACCTAGATGTGCCACCCTTTCCTTACATATAGTGGTAGTCAGACGTATGACCGTTTTACTTAGACCATAACATCATAGCTTTAACCCACTCCTTTTGTCGCTCGTGGTCCATATTGATGTGAGGACACGATGCTATAGCATTACCTAGAACCCTTTTGCATTCCATGACGTAATGTAAGGAGACTGACTCCGTAGAACCAAAACTTTTTATATATATACATACTTATTATGTGCTCACTACTTGTCAATGTGTTTTACTTGCTTTATATATTGACTGTCATATATTTTATCTGATTATCGCTTAATGACACATCACTGGTTCCTAGAATACTGTGCGAATGTGTGCACTGTACCATTGAGGGCCCCAATGCGCAGCTGGTGAATTACGTACCACACGTGTTTCAGTGCTAGCGTTGTGTTGATTTGGTTAATCCGGTTATGTTTTTATAACTTTTTCACACCTATACGTATCGTAATAATATTATTCTTTTCGATCAGAACTACCTTTAGAATGACACCCGGACGTAAACGTGGACGACCCCGCGTTAACCCCATTCCTGAACCAAGAGATCCTATAGGACAAGACCCACCCCTCAGGCTGAACCTGAACCGCCTCAACAGGCCGCACCAGAAAATGATATTGCGAGAGAAATACTGATCTCTCTTCAGAACTACATTCAACAACAAGCTCCACCACCTTCTCCACCACTGTACGGGCCTATACCTCTGATGGCGCCCAGGATGAATGACTTTGTCGAACGCTTTCGACGACTGCAGCCACCTAGGCTGAATGGGAAGGAAGATCCCTTTGAAGTTGAGGAGTGGATATCGGGATTAGAACGTATCTTCAGACACATGGCACTAACTGATGCACAGAGAGTCTCTTGTGCCCAGTTCCAACTGATGGAGGATGCAGCCCAATGGTGGGAGTCTTATGAACGAACTATGGACGAAGAAGCTAGACAGGTCCTTACTTGGGAGGACTTTAAGAAAGCTATACTGGACAGATACTTTCCACGAGTCCTGAGGGATCGGAAAGAACAAGAATTTGTCAACCTTCGACAGGGAACTCTCTCAGTGATAGAGTACGAGAGAAGGTTCAATCAACTGTCTCGTTATGCCCCACATCTGGTGGGTAAAGATGAAAGGAAAGCTCGGAGGTTCGAGCAGGGTCTGAGGCCCGAGATAGCAGGAATTGTGATTGGTCTTCAGGTGTCAAGCTATGGAGAAGTTTTTCATCGAGCACTGCTAGTCTCGATCAGCCAGAACTTTGAGTACAAGCAGACTTCGACAACCGTCCCCGTCAATCGTAATTGGCAGCCAAGCTTCAAGAGAGATCCAGTTCCACCACCTGGGGGGAACGACTACAACGTACCTCAAAACAATCCAAACTGTCCGAGATGTAAGAAGAGACATTGGGGACAATGCCACAAGGATAACGTAACTTGTTTCCGTTGCAACCAACCAGGCCACAAGATTAACGAATGCACTCTACCATCCAATCCCAACTACCAACCAATTAACAACATCCAGTACTACCCGCAGCAAGTGGGTAACTACCAGACTTACCAGCCACCTGCACACAACAACCGTCGGTCGGGGCCACCAGTCAGAGTTCCACCTCACCAAGATGGGGAGTGGTCAGGCTACGTGAATGCTATCCTAGAAGGAGGAGAAAACAGTGGAGGACAACTCCGATTGAAAGGACCTGAACATCCCGTGTAGACACTAAGCAGAAATGGGTTATGACTAGCAGGAGGAAAGAAAAATTAGATACTACTTAAAATAAAGGTATGGGGTTTAGCCAAATAATACCTAGGAGATGAATTTCGAGGGCGAAATTCTGTTAAGGGGGTGAGGATGTAATACCCCATCCCGTTTTATACCTTTTATTTTCCTAGAACCCTTATTTTTATTTTTTTTATCTTTGTTTCTTTTTATTTTATTATTTTGTGTGCTTTTGTGTAATTTAAATATATACCCTTTTACAAATTCCTAAATTCGAAGAAAGAGTTAAATCTTTCAAAGCGAATAAAGGACTACGAGAAATTAAATACTCAAATTAAATTAAGGATTTCGATCCGTATAATTTATTGAGAATAATTAAAATACAATAAATTATTAATTGAGTTTTAAAACTGTATTAATTTTCGAATCGGAATTAATCTCGTGAACCAAACGATCCCTAAACCGTATCAAGTGGGACCGAAAATATCACAAATTAAAGGGGATAATTCTTATCCACATATTTTTCCCTTCCTTTAAAATTAATTAATTAAATAAATATTTTTCTTTCTATAAATAGACACGCATAGTTTTCACTATCAGTTTTCATTTCCCCAAATTTTCACTCTCGGTTCATCCTTTTCTCCCCCGCCACTCTTCTTTTCCGGCGAACAACGCCGCCGTCTCCGTCTAGCCGTCGCCCCCACCGCCGTGCTCAGCACCGCCCGCCTCCCTTCTCCTGACGCAGGCCGCCGCGACACCTCCCCCGCTCGCCGCCGTCGCTGCTCTTCCGAAGCCGCCCTCCACCGCCTTCGGCCTCCGTCCAGCGAGGCGGTGCCGTTCTCAGCCGCGCCGTCCGCCACCACCGAAGCACCGTGCTCAGCCATCGCCGCCGTGTGCCTCTCGCTCCAGCCGTCGCCACGCCGCAACCCGCCTCCCACTGCCGCCGCTCTTTCCGTCGAGCGCCGCCGCCTCCTTCAGCCGACGAAGCCGTCCGTTCGCTTGTTGCCTTTTGGTGAGTCTCGTCCTCCCGATTCATTCACTAATTCGATTCTTTGATTTCAATTTTCCTCCAATTTCTCAATCCCGATTAAAGACTCACAATAATTCCTCTTCATAATTTCCGATCGAAATTGACGCCGTTTGAACCGGTTGCTTTTGCAAAATTTCTGGAATTTCAAACCGACACAGTTAGGCTGCCCAATTTTCCGAACGAATTATCGATTTCCTAATCAACGCCGTTAGGCCGTCCGTTTACCACCGCGAACCGGACTCGTAAGAATTGCTTAAATCTCTCTAATTCTCGTAATAGTGGATTAGGATTTGAGTTAATTCCCCGTTGAGTTGTTGAGTGCTGTTAAGAATTTATTGGTTATGTAAGATGGAGTGTTGGTATTTTAAGTTAAGTATTGTTAAATTAGTTGGTTAATATTATCAATTTTAGCTGTTTAGTATTGGTTGTTTAGTTGTTTAGTATTGTTGGTTTAGCTGTTTAGTATTATTGTTTTAGTTGGAGGGTATTATTGAATGAATGAATTAGTTTGGTTTGGTTAGCTTATGATATGGTGATGAAATTAGTTCGTTTTAGTGTTAGTTGAGACAAAGGGAAACTCGTCTTCCCCTTGTGCGACTGTTAGAGAATTAGGAACGAAACGATAAGTCGTTTAATATCCAAAATTTAGTAAACAAATGAAAAGAGTATTTTTGGGAAAATTAATATAATCCCTTTGTTTTAGAAGTAGTACAAATCAATTTTAGAAGTGTTATTAATATTAGAAAAGAAAAATACTTTTTATAAACTATATTAGTTTATAATATAATTTGTCTTAGAAAAGCCAAAGTCTTTAATAAGATTAATAAAGGGTTTTTATTTATAAAGTATGATTAATTATATTCAAGTTTTCTTTTAAAATGAGAAATAGAATTCTTAAGAAAGAAAAACATTTTCTTTAATTTTATTCATATTTTTCTAAGTAATTCCAAGGTTAACAAATTTGTTTTTTTTTTCCTTAAAAGGCTTTTGTTAAGGACACAACAGAAATTAGTAAATACACCCCCCTATTACACACTAAATCCAGTAAATACACCCCCCTGTTACACCACTGAATCCATTAAATACACCCCCCTGTTACACCACTGCTTTCAGTAAATACACCCCCTGTTACACCACTGCTTTTAGTAAATACACCCCCCTAATACATCTCCTCTTAAAAAGGGGTGTACTTATCAATTAGAAATCAATCTTTGAAAATCTTAGTTTTCAATAGTTTTCTAAAGACAACAATCTACTCAATCCTCGAGTTTCACACTCTTAAGCTTTTCAAATTCAAAAGTCAATCTTTTAATCGGAATACTCCTTATTAGGATTCTGTACTTTTCGGAACACGCACGAAGGACTCGACTGTCTGCCTACCCAATATTCCCGGAACTCAGAACAATCAGGTGGGTGATGATCTGTTGATTGATCTGCTAATATACGTTATGCTGGTATACTCTGAACTCGACTAAATCAATCTAAAACAACTAATCCAACATAAATGCACACCCTATTATATAAGTGTGTGAGCTATACGATATTATTATATATATATATACCTTATATGGATTGTTGTGTTTATCTAATTATATAAATTGATTATGACTGCATGGTAATAAGGACACTTTGTGAGCATGAATCTCTTGAGTATGAATTATGTGTATTCTCCCCATGTTTCGAAATGATAGTTTTTGTGAGGAAAAAGGGAAAGCTAGTAATTATTCTTGCGGAATGACGCGTATGGCCATGAGTGACAATAAGTCAGATTCATGGTCACCGATACTTATTCTTGCGGAACGACGCGTACGGCCATGAGTGATAATAGATCAGATTCATGGTCGCTGATGTTATTTATATTGTTTTGAGAAGAGATTTATTATATGTGAAATTGATTGTGGGCTTTGCCCCTTAATGTGAACCAACTTGTGATTTTCAATTATGTGATGTGAAACCTGTTGTGCCCAACTGATTATTATGTGAACTTGTTATTTATATGATTTATAATGTTCGTATTATTATACCAATTGATTAAATAAATTATATACTTTATTAATAAGTATAACTTAATATATTTCGGATTTACCAATCCCATGACGTTGCAAATCACCCATACGTGAGAATTCAAATCTCACGCCCCCTTTTTACAACCCTTGCAGATTATGATTTCGTGGAGCAAGGACAGTAATAGAGACGACACGGAGTTCCCCACTTAAATAAAATGATACTATTGATATTAAGCTTTATACATGTGTGTGAGATATTGTATAAAAACATATTACACTCATTTCTTCCGCTGCATAAAACTCATCTCTGATTTTATTATCCATTTTTATATCAAAAATTTTATAGTTCGTATTTTAGTCACAAGTGACACCTCGAATCTGGAATATTTAAAGTATTCTGGATTCGGGGCGTTACAATTATAAGATATTGTAGGTACATTTATCAATAAAGTTATTGTTATGGAAAATATAAGTATCATATTTTTCATAAACAATCACTTTATTTATAAATGAACCTCACAATACTTCATAATACCCTCTAACTTATGACAAAAAATAACAGCCTAAAAAACAGAATTACTAATATTGGACGGAGGGAGTATATTTTATTTATTAGAGAAAATCTTAGTACAATCTTAATATTATTTGTATTTAATCATATTATCTTATTTTATGATTTGCGCAGTAATACATTTAGGTAATGCCTACGAATTCATATTAAATTTAGGTAATGCATACGAATTTCATTTCGAAACACCTCTAAAAAAATCATACTCCCTCCGTCCTTTAAAAGTATGCACCATTCTCTGCACGTCATTTAATGCAATATGTCGGAGGATATTTAAGGGTCTTGTGAGGTTCGTTTATGAATAAAATGATTGTTTATAGTAATGTTTCTATGCATACTTACCATAAACAATCATTTTATTAAAAAACGGACCTCATAAGACCCCTAAATACCCTCCGACATATTGCATTAATACACGTGCAGAAAATGGTGCATACTTTTAAAGGACCGAGGTAGTATTTTTTTAAGTTTCGATAAACGTTCATCGCCAATCATCACACATCAAAATCTTCAAATTATTGTGGATGACGACTCTCAAAACATCCACGTATGATTGGTTGTAACTGAAAACTTATTCTTAACAAATATGCCAACAGTAGCGAGCGATTGACATTGACTCTTATTGATATTTCATTGAGATAACTAATATGAAACGTCTCTTCTGAAACTTGAACGGAAGTCTCGGGTCAAATGGAGTCAGAAAAGTATAGAGATCAACACCATCTCATCAGAATTGCTTGTGATTATGTATGTACCTGCCAGAACACTATCATCTAGTCTTATTAAAGTCAATCAAATTCTATTGCACAATTCTCCTGAATGACCTATATTTTTTAGTTACATAATTGAAGTCTCAACTTACAAATTCAAAACAATGATTCGACACACCATAAAACTTCAAGTTATTCTAGTATAGGTGCAAGGTTGACTTTGTCCTTCAAATAATTCAGACAGTCCACAATATTCCTTAAATGTAGTTTTGAACGATATCTATAATCTATATCTATAATATATACTCCCTCCGTCCCAACATTATTTGCACACTAACTTTATTTTCGTGTTTTAGCGAGCGAGATGTTTATTAGTATTTGAAATGATAAAGTAACTTTTAAGGTAGGGTTTGATAGATCTATCTCTCCTCTATTATAAAATGACTTAAAAATTACTTTATCATTTTAAATACTAATAAAAAACTCGCTCGCTAAAACACGAGAAAACAGTAAAAGTGCGAATAATGCTGGGACGGAGGGGGTATAAAAGTGTCTTGGATTTATAAATCATTTTTGGACAATTTTGCCCCTGCTATAATTATTTTTATTGTTTTCTTTGTGCCGTTTCATTCCGCACTCTCCCAGTCCATCCGCTACAGAACCCCCATCCGACCCTCTCTGTCGCTGCCATGCCACTAGAAATTTGCTCGTAACCCGCCGAGTTGGCAACAATTGCAACGACGACATACGTAATGTTTAATTTATATCTGGTTCAACTAGATTTCATTGAGTGGGATCGATATAGTGTTTTGATTCTTGATGTTTTCATGGGGGTTTAATAGGGATCTTGAATTTCCTTCAGTCTTCATCCTCAATTGCTGCCTACTCCATTCTTCAATCGCCGCCTACCCCCGTCGTTTGTCTACCCTACTCAGAATGATGCCTGATCGACGAGCAACATATACTACTTCTCCACACTGACTCCATAATCACTACAAAAAAGACGGAGATTAGCGACGGAAATTTTGCGACGGCCAAATATCCGTCGCAAATTCAGTGAATTTGCGAAGGATTTTACTAAGCCGTCGAAAAAAATGAAATTTTGCGACGACTAAGGATGGCCGTCGCAAAGTTTTGTAATTTGCGACGGAAAAGCCGTCGCAAACACTATGGCCCACCGCCTTCGTCTTGAAACGACTACATTTGCGACGGAAGGGTCGTCGCAAATTTCAACTTTGAGTTTGCGACGGTCCATTCCGTCGCAAAATATACCCGTTTAAAGGTGACCGTTCATGAAGCGACCCGTTTGACTGATTTGCGACAGATAAGGTCGTCGCAAATTTTAACTTTGAGTTTGCGACGGACCAAAGCCGTCGCAAATCTTACATTTATATCCGCGACCTTTCGGGAAACGGTCCTTTGACTGTTTTGCGACGGAATTTCCGTCGCAAGTACGAACCGTTTTTACGCGTCTTCTCGGGAAACGGGCGTTGACTGATTTGCGACGGAAAAGTCGTCGCAAATCAGTAAAAACGACGTCATTTTGTCTTTGACAGGCGAAATTGCGACGGATAGGCGTCCGTCGCAATTTTTTTTACAATTATAAATACTCTCCTCGCGAAGCAGACGGATCCTGCGAGAAAAAAGAAGAAGTGGAGGATCCTGCGAGAAAAAGGAAGAAGTGGAGGAAAATGAAAGGAAAAGGAAGGAGAAGTCGGGAAAAGGAAGGCGTCCGTCCCCACCGAGTTTTCGTTTCGACATTTTCTACAAATAAACCGTAAGTTTTCTTCATTTTTACCGTTTAAAATTTAATTTTAAAGCATGTTTAGAGAATTGATTTTAGTTGAGAATTGATTTTAGTTGAATTAGTTTATCGAATTTTAATTTAAATCATTTTTAAATTTTTGTTAATTAAGTTTAGAATTGAATTAGTTGAATTGTTTGAATTATATTAGAAATGAATTGATTTTAGTTGAATTAGTTGATCTAATTTAATTAGTAGATCGAATTTTAATTTAATTTTAAAGCATGTTTAATTTTTGTTAAGTTTAGAATTGAATTAGTTGAATTGTTTGAATTATATTAGAAATGAATTGATTTTAGTTGAATTAGTTGATCTAATTTAATTAGTAGATCGAATTTTAATTTAATTTTAAAGCATGTTTAATTTTTGTTAAGTTTAGAATTGAATTAGTTGAATTGTTTGAATTATATTAGAAATGCATTGATTTTAGTTGAATTAGTTGATCTAATTTAATTAGTAGATCGAATTTTAATTTAATTTTAAAGCATGTTTAATTTTTGTTAAGTTTAGAATTGAATTAGTTGAATTGTTTGAATTATATTAGAAATGAATTGATTTTAGTTGAATTAGTTGATCTAATTTAATTAGTAGATCGAATTTTAATTTAATTTTAAAGCATGTTTAATTTTTGTTAAGTTTATAATTGAATTAGTTGAATTGTTAAATTATTACAGATGAACCCAGGTCAAGATAATTTTCTCACTGTCATCATAGTCGACAACAAGTAAGTATTTTTTAATGAATTATGTATACTTTTAATTATATATATATTAATATAATTAACTTGATTTTTTAATTTTGTTGTCACAGACTGCTTCCAGCCCTTGAGACTAGCTTAATCGTCTCACAAATCATTAGGATGGGACAATTTGAGTATGGTGCCCACTCGTGGAGTCAAGTGTCCGAGCAAAAGAGGATGGAGTACTTTGATGACTTCAAGGTATAAAAAATTTATTTATTATGATTTTAATTTAACTTTTAATTTTTTAATTTATTCGTTAATATTCTATTTTTAATTTATTTGCAGAGGCGGTGCTTTTGGGACCCTGCCAACGATAGTATTATGTACCAATTGTTCTGTGCGAAAGCGCAAGAACGGTACAAAGATATTATCTACGGCCTGAAGAAGCGGTGGGAGCGTGGGGATCGGGTGGAGTTGGGTCGAGCACCAGACGGACGATCGATATGGGATGGTTTGGTGGATCACTGGAACAGTGAACCATCATTCTGATGAAGAACAATTTATTTATGTTTTTTGAACTATTTATTTATGTTTTTTGAACAATTTATTTATATTTTTTTGAACAATTTTTGGTAAAGACATTCCCGGTTACAAGGTTTCCGCCATTATTACAGAGATAATGAGGGATAATTTTGAAAAAAAAAAGAGTCAATTTGGATACATATACAATTAATTGCGTACAAATGAACGAATTATAAATTTAAGCGGAAGTCGAAATAAATAATTTTACAGAAATAATAAAAATTAAATGGCCCCAATATTTATAAAAACAAGTTAGAAACGAAAATGAATTAATTTGGTGAATTGTAGAAAAAAAAAGAGTCAATTTGGATACATATACAATTAATTGCGTACAAATGAACGAATTATAAATTTAAGCGGGAGTCGAAATAAATAATTTTAAAAAAATAATAAAAATTAAATGGCCCCAATATTTATAAAAATAATTTAGAAACGAAAATGAATTAATTTGGTGAATTGTAGAAAAAAAAAACGAGTCAATTTGGATACATATACATTTAATTGCGTACAAATGAACGAATTATAAATTTAAGCGGGAGTCGAAATAAATAATTTTACAGAAATAATAAAAATTAAATGGCCCCAATATTTATAAAAACAAGTTAGAAACGAAAATGAATTAATTTGGTGAATTGTAGAAAAAAAAATGAGTCAATTTGGATACATATACAATTAATTGCGTACAAATGAACGAATTATAAATTTAAGCGGGAGTCGAAATAAATAATTTTACAGAAATAATAAAAATTAAATGGCCCAAATATTTATAAAAACAAGTTAGAAACGAAAATGAATTAATTTGGTGAATTGTAGAAAAAAAAATGAGTCAATTTGGATACATATACAATTAATTGCATAAAAATAAACGAAAGTAGCTTGTGCCCTAGTGGCGCGCGCCCCCTCCTCTTGCACAAGAGGTCCCGTGTTCGATTCCCCTTGGACGCAAAAAATGGATTAATTGTTCAAGGCCTAATAAGACTAATATAGAAGGTGGGCCGCATATAAAAGAGATGGGCCGGTTGGCCCAGTGGTCCGCGCCCGCCCCGGCCGCCTCGGGTGCCCGGGCTCGAACCACGCGAGCCACTTTTTTTTTTGTATAGGCTCGGTAATTTGCGACGGCCAAATTCCGTCGCAAATATTGAATTTTGCGACGGAAAACAACCCGTCGCAAATTATAACAGAAAAAAATAAAAAAAATATATATAAACATTTGCGACGGAATGTGGCCGTCGCAAATGTTGTTGACCCAAACGGGTCTGACCCGAAATATTTGCGACGGAATACTGTCCGTCGCAAATTCTGTGTGACCCGGCCGGGTCTGACCCGCCGATTTTGCGACGGATTTGTCCGTCGTTAATTTGCGACGGAAGGCAAAATCCGTCGCAAAAATTAGCTACGGCTGTTTTAGGGACGGATACGTGTCCGTCGCAGATACCGTCGCAAAACACTGTTTGCGACGGATTTTCCGTCGCAAAACAGTGTTTTTTTTGTAGTGAATTTTCTCTATTTTTCCTTTTTGTTGTTAACGCTGAGTAGTTCTGTAAGATATTCTACTGTTGTGCCTGTGCGGATCATGCTAATTTGACATAGTGTGTATATTAATTCTTTCCATGTATATTTAGGTTATCTTTGAACGATTCGATAAAGACCGAAATGGGAGAATTGATGCTATGGATTTGAAGGATGCCCACCTTACGTTCTGCAGGTTCTGATTTCCAGATAAGATGATGGCAGTGGACGTAGGGCAAAGTTAACCTTTGACAACTTTGCCGAGTAAACTTCTTTTCTTATAAATTTAGGAGACAATTTATTTAAATTTGATTGTAACTGTATCTATAATGACCTTTTTGTTTTTCAGGTGTGGAATGACTGTGAAGGTGAGCAACAATTTCAATGAAACACATTCAGTGGGTTTCAATATCATCTATTGTGATTACACAATCTATTCTCAAGGTTTAACAAAAAATTCAAGAAGAAGGATCCACGTTACACAGGGTCGACAACATTAACTTATGATACATTCATGTCCATCATCATTCCTTTCCTTGGTAGAGATTAACATCTGAGTTGAATGATTTGAGGGAATGCCATGTACATGTAATAGGAAAAAAGGTACCTTCTTTGTGTTATTTGAATGTTTATTTCAGGATATATATGTATGTATATATCATGTTAAGCATGCTCTCTCCGTATTGAACATTGTACATCCACCTCTTTTTGTTTCAATTCGTGTAATAATCAATTTTTTTAAACAATGCAAACTAAATAATCTTGATTTTGGAGGTTGGCAACTGTGCACATATATTGGGTTCTTTTTGTGCATGAGAATCTACTATGTGATAAGCATGTATATGTGTGAATTCCTGGTTGTATTTGCTCTCTAGAATACTTTATGGAATAATTTTATCTCATCTAAAAGTCCGAACTTGTAGAGAGGTGTGAAATTAATTAATATAATTATTTCCCTTACACTTCCCCTCACTCATGGGCCGCACTCATTTTTTCCCTCTTTGGGTGGACAATTTAGTATGGGTGGAGTTATTCTTAGCGGAATAGAACTCAGTATCTTTGGATTAAGGCGTGAACCTTTTGGCTCTGATATCATGAAATAATTTTAGCTCATCTAAAGGTCTGAACTTGTAGAGAGATGTGAAATTAATTTATTTAATTATTTTTGTTACACTTTATAATATGAAGCTTGGTCCTTGAAATAATTTGGGCCTGAGATCATCTGAACATGAAATTACAATTTTTTTAATCTCTATTGAAGAACATGGTGTTGGGGAAATTAGGGGTGCCCGAACCTATTTGAGATGAAAATTAAATACGAATTTAAATTTAATTATTACTAGCATAAATTAATCCTAAATTAATTCAAATAATAATTACACCAATAACAATTAATCATGCATACGAATTTATTTCACGTAAAATTTCTATGGCGGAAAAACTAAGAATTTACGCGATTACGTACCTCTTGAAGCGACGTCCAATTGAGATCTACGGGACAAGCGTGATGATGCTATCAACCGTAAAAGTCTTCTCAAGTATATCCCTTTCGCCTTATTCGTTCGCCGGTGGGAAACACTCACGAACAATTAAAAATAACAAGGAAGAAAGAAAATATGTATTGCTCTTGATTTTTCCAACTCATGTATTTGTGTAACTGGAGATGAATTGATCATCTCCTATTTATAAGAGGGGCTGACCGATTTTATCTATGGAATAAGGGGGAGAGAAAATCTTTTTCTTAGACTCTAAGAAATCTTGAATATATGTCATATATTCTTTTCTCCATAATAAAATATTCCACAAAAATCTCAACTCCTCAATAATAGGTAAATTTTTAAAATAATAGTGCAAGAATATAAGATTTGGATTTTCTTGAATTTATGAGATAATTTTGTATTCCAATAATACATATCTTCCATAATATCTTTCCAAGAAAAACCAACAAAATCTTTTCTCTCTCCTATCTTCAATTTTCGAAAATATCATGCAAAAATCAGCAATTATATTTTCTTTTATTTTAATCACCTTATTATTATCGGGCTACTTAATGGGCTACTTGAAGGGCCTTTAGAAAAATTAAGATTGGACCTCCAATGGACTTCTGAATTACAATATTGAGCCCCAATATTATTCAGCCCATTAATATTAATTAGTACCACTAATAAATTAATATTACACTATACATCTTAATCCATATTACGATAATATGGACTCCCGGTTATTATTTCACGTGTTTAAGATTATCTAATCCATTAATTAATTGAGCTTCTGAATAGCTCTAAATTAATTAATATCTTTTACCTTGGAGTAAAGACAGCTCAACATTATTATCCATACCGAAGAAACTAATTCTTCACTTGCAAGATTTGGTACGATAAAACTTCTGAGCCCACCAACGGGACAAATCACATGAGCCGTACTCGCACACGTTTCTCCGTATTAAACCTTAGCAACCGTCATATGATTAATATTATTGCTCAAAATACAAGGTTCAAAGTCACGATAATTCTCACCCAACATGAATCAAAGCAATAACTACTAACCACACACGATCCTATTTAAGTGACAGGGATTAAGAAATCAATAACTACTGAGGTCTAATTCTTCACATTTTAGAACAGAAGAATTTATCCTCGCTGTAGGTCCTCTTTAACACATACTAAATGTGCTAGCGCAATCTCTTGGTCAAGACAGACCAATTTGAGAATTACACATGGATCTTTCACAGCGGATTGTTCAATTCCACCTAGGTCATGAATTTGTACGTTTAGTTACAAGTAACTGTCAATGTGATCTTTTGTGATCGGGTATCACCACATTGACTACAATGTAACACATACTACTTATAATGAATTGGTTGCAATAAATATTCAACATTCATTCATATCTAAAGCAAATGCTCATAAGCAAGTGTTTAATACATGAGTTATACAAAGTAAAAACATACTTTCATGTATAACTCCAACAATCTCCCACTTATACTTAAAGTCTGCTTTTTAGTATACACTATGCATGTCTAGTGTAGTTCTACGTGACATCTCATGTCAACCTACACTAACCTAATAATTCCTCCCACTTATATTTAAAGCAGATTGACAATAGTCTTGACACTCATTCCATTCACATGTCTCTCGAATGTTCTCTGAGGCAGGCCCTTTGTGGATGGATCCGCTAGGTTGTCTTCCGACGCGATCTTTGTCACTTCTATATCTCCTCTCTTAACAATTTCTCGTATAAGATGATATTTTCTTTCTATGTGTTTGCTGGCCTTGTGGGCTCTCGGTTCTATTAAATTTGCAACTGCTCCGATATTGTCACAATAGACAGTGATCATATCGGGCAAATTTGGAACAACATCCAATTCCACTAAGAAGTTCTTAAAAGATACTGCCTCTTTTGCTGCTTCACAAGTAGCTACGTATTCGGCTTCCATGGTCGAATCGGCGATGCATTTCTACTTAACGCTTCTACATGAAATGACTCCTCCTCCCATGCAAAACACACTACCCGAGGTAAACTTTCTGGAGTCTAGGTCTGATTGGAAATCCGAGTCCGTGTATTCCACGGGAATTAAACTATCTGACTGGTAAATCAACATCATATCATGAGTTCTTTTCAGATACCTCAAGATGCATTTAACGGCAGTCCAATGATCTTTCCCAGGATTACTTTGATATCTTGCCACCAGGCCCATGACATAGCAGATATCCGGTCTCATGCATAGTATTGCATACATAAGGCTTCCTACGGCCGAAGCGTACGGAACACCTTTCATCTCATCTATCTCCGCAGGTGTCTTAGGGCACATTTCTTTTGATAGATGGATTCCGTGCCTAAAAGGTACAAAACCTTTCTTGGAATCTTGCATGTTGAAACGTTTCAAAACAGTGTCAATGTATGAAGCTTGCGATAAGCCCAACATCATTTTCTTGCGATCACGAGTGATTTTGATCCCAAGGATGTGACCAGCTTCCCCTAAGTCATTCATATCAAATTATTTTGGTAGCCATACCTTTACATCTGAAAATACCTTTACATTGTTTCCAATGAGCACAATATCGTCTACGTATAATACTAAGAATACCACCGCAGTTCCGTCACACTTTTTATACACACAACTTTCGAAATCGTTTTGATCAAACCCATAAGACTTAATAACTTGATCAAAACACCGGTTCCAAGTACGTGATGCTTGCTTAAGTCCATAGATGGACCGCTTGAGCTTGCATATAAGATGCTCTTGGCCTTTCGCAATAAAACCTTTGAGTTGTCGCATATAGATATCTAAACCGTTAAGACTTCCATTAAGAAAAACTGTCTTGACATCCATTTGCCAGATCTCATAATTTAGATGTATAGCTATCGATAAGAGAATACAGATGGACTTAGCATAGCTACAGTCAAAAAGGTTTTCTCATAATCGATCCCTTCTTTTTTTAGTATATCCTTTTGCCACTAGCCTAGCCTTGAAGGTTTCAACCCTTTCGTCTGGTCCTATTTTCCTCTTGTATACCCACTTGCATCTAATGGGTTCTACCCCACTGGGTGGTTCAACCATCTCCCACACTTAATTATGATCCATTCAGCCCATCTCGGCTTCCATTGTCGTTTGCCAAGATTCCGCATCTTTGTCTTGGATTGCCTCGTTGTATGTCCATGGGTCCGATTCATCACCGAGAATCAAATCCAAAGATTCTCCTATTCCCATGAATCTCTCGGGTTGTCTAACAAACCTCCCACTATGACGGGATTCCGATTATGTAGGTGTGACGATTGGTATATCATCTTGTATACTTGGTATCGGGGGTTGCCCTCTCAATTCTTCTTAGATAATTTCACTTTTAGGCTTCCGATTGTTCATATAGTCTTTTCCAATAATTTAAAGTATGTACTAATCACAGTCTTTTGATCCTTGAGGATATAGAACATACACCCTTTCGTTCCCGCGGGGTATCTTATAAAGAGCCTTAATTCCGAACGTGGATCCAATTTACCGGCTTCCTTGTCTAGCACGTATGCCGGACACCCCCATATCCTCATGTGTTTCAAACTAGTTTGCACCCGGTTCACAATTCTATCGGGGTTTTAGGAACCGATTTGGATGGCACAAAGTTTAGAATGTAAGCCGACGTTTCCAAGGCATTACCCCAAAATGATTTGGGCAAATCTAAATAACTCATCATGGATCTGACCATTTCTTAAAGAGTCTAGTTCGTTCATTCGGCCACACCGTTCTGTTGAGGTGTTCCCAGTGCGGTCAACTGGGATACGATCCCTTCGTCCGATAGGTAGTTCAAAAACTCATCGCTGAGGTATTCACTGACTTGGTCGGAATTTTCGAAAAAATATTTTCCTACTCCCCCGCAAGAGTACGGGATCGTCGTAGTAGTGAAGTAGACTAGGACCAAGTAGTTATCGAACCCAAAGGATTTAGGAATGCAGTGGAGCCCCAAAGTTGCACGTTGGCATGGTACTATAGTGACGAGACAATAGGCATATGAAAAATTAAACTAAGCGAAAATTAAATCTAGAAAAACAAATGAACAATTAAACTAACTTTCAATCAAGAAAGTGCGAGAGAGAACAATGCTTCGAGTGTCTTCACAATGTAATCGACTAGTGTGTTTGACAAATCTACAACCTATCATTGCCTTTTTCTAGATGTTTGCTAAGAGCGATCACAAAAGTGTGTAGACCAATCCCTTTTGAGGCCTAGGTGAACAACGTGGACTAACTAGCAACTCCTAATTATGCCCCATAAGCTCCTAAGATCGTGAATATCTAAAAACACGCGATGCATCTCTAGAATTCCCCCTTCACTAAGTACCCTAATATTCAAATTAAGATCCCTAATGTCTAATGATGGGGGATCTAGCAACCGACCCCCTCTCGGGCAACCAATTACTATTTAACTCAAATTAATTAGTCAAAACTTTCACCTAAATACCAATCATGCATACCCAACTCTCGTTGCAATACACAAAATTAAATACATAAGCTAATCAAATCAACTAATTAATTGAGACATACAAAGCCCATCAATAGAAACATTCACATCAAGAAATAAACATAATCAAAGCTATAAATCCATCAACACACTAATTTCATACATTGATTCAACACTCAAATCAAAGAAAATTAGCTCATGGTTCTAGAAGAGACACCCATGACCAACAAGCTAAAATAACAAATAAAAAAAAAAAATTACTCATGACTTGAAATAAAAGAAAGATACCACCTCAAATGATCTTCAAAAACATAAATTCTTACAAGAAATTGAAATTACCACTAATTCTAATTTAAGAAAACATTAAAAATTATCTAATGGGTGAAGAAGTGTGTGTGGGGAGAGGGGCTCTCCCCAATAGAATGCCCTAGAAAATATATGTGCCCCCTAAGGGGTGTATGGTATTGTGTTGTTTTCTAAAATTTGAGAAATGAGGGTATTTATAGTGTGAGATGAGGGCTTGAGACGAGTGGGTCGAAAAATGGGTCGAAAATACGAAAATGGGGCAAAAAACCGGACCGTGCACGACCCGAATGGTCGTGCTACAGTGCACGACCGTGCACCTTTGTTAAATATGCGAAGCTGCTGAAAATCAAGGCTGCACGAGTTGGCCTTAGTGGCTCGAGCTGACTTGCACGACTACTTCAAGTGAATCACGCCTTTTCACTCATGACAAAGTTGCTGATATATTTTCTTAGACTTTAACTTTTCCGTGGGGCCCGCAGCAACTTTATCTCTCAGCTGCAAAATGGCCTATGTTTAATGAGTGGACCCCAGCGTGAGTTGTGGTTGCTCGATGAATTCCGGTGTGAAACCTGTAATTTCCGGCCTCGAACTTGCGGGCGTAAATTCCCAATTTTCCGGCGAATGCATTGAATTCCGGCTTCGAAGCTTTCAGCAATTTCCGGTGCTCACAGCTTTTCTTGCGGCGAAGATTTCCAGCAGCGCACTCAGCTTCTTCCTTCAATTGCTTTCTCTCTCTCTTCGAACAACAATGGCGTGAGATTCCAAGAATGAAAAAGGTCAACTTTCTTCTTTCTTGTTTTGGGACATGGGACCCACGCTTGGCTGCTTTCCTTTCCTATTTCCAATTTCAATTCACGCACTCATATAGGAATTCTTATCATCTCAAACAAATTAGGAAGTGGGCCTTTGACATTATTTCTTCAATTGGGCCGATTCTTGGGCCTTTTCCAATTAAATGAGCAACCATCTTTAGATTGTTGAGCCCAAATAATTTCTCCTCTAATTTTACTCGTTTTCTTCTCGATTTTTCTCCTCGCTTGACCTCAATAAATTGAAGGCTCGTATTTGCTTCTAAAATTACTCAATTTCCTGCAAAAAATAACAAAAACACTTTTTTCGACGATTAAGCACAAATGATCAAATTAATGTGAATAATCACACAAAATCCAATAAAATGTGCAAATAAAATGCATGAATTTCGAGCAATTTTCACACTAATCATTCACCTCCAGGATCTGTCGTAGAAACTTGATACTCTTTTCCCTATGTTTCTCAGCTTCGGCCTTAAACTCCTTGAACTTGTCAAAAGTTTCAAACTTATGCCTCATAAGGTAGATGTACCCATATCTTGAGTAATCGTCAATAAAAGTTACAAAATACTCATACCCCATTCTTGCTTTGATCGACATTGGACCACACACATCGGTATGAACGGGTTCTAACACTTCCGTGGCTCTATTCCCCTTGGCTCCAAATGCCCTCTTGGTCATTTTACCCTCTAAACAAGATTCGCAAGTTGGAAACAGCTCAACTTGGAGAGACTCCAGGAGCCGTCTTTCACCATCCTTTGTATCCGCTTTAGATTAATATGACCTAGTCTAAGATGCCATAGAAGTGTTTTGTTCACGTCCGAAGAACTCTTTCTTTTATTACTCGAAATAGTCGACGTGTTATTAGATTTAATTTTCGAGCGGTGTGCACATTTAATCATATAGAGATTGTTTGCCAACATTCCATGACAGATAAGATCATTCTTAAAAGAAATAATAACAACTTTATTAAAGATAACTGAATATCCATAAAAAATAAATTAGAAACTGAAATTAAATTCTTCCTAAAGTTTGGAACGTATAAAACATCTCTTTAAATTAAAATTCTATCTTCAAAAGACAAGTGCACGTCTCCCACTGCTTCGGCTGGCACTCTCGTAGCATCTCCTAAAGTGATGAAGATCTCATTCTCGCTGAGTCGTCGAGTTAGTTGGAACCCCTAAAGAATGAATTGAATATGATCAGTTGCCCCGGTATCCACTACCCAAACATGGGCAGCATACGCCACAACATAAGTTTCAACTACTAAAGCATGAGAGTTACCTTTCTTTCCCGTCTTCTTATGCTTAGAACAAGCAGATCTCCAATGTCCCTTCTCACCGTAATTAAAGCACTTGCTCTTGGAATTCTTCACTCTGCACGGTTTGATTGCTCTTTCTTTGCCTTTGAGAGTGAGAAAACTGGTTCAGTTTCGACCAAACTTTATTTTCTCAACCTTACAGCCAAGTGGTCTAGGTTTCGAGAAAATGCTCTTAATCACCAAAGCCTCATCCTTACTCCCTAAGTGCAACTCTACCGTTTCCAAAGCTTCGAGCAGAGTATCTAAAGTGAACTTGTGTTCCGATAACACGTATTCCCAAAAGAACTCATCAAAACTATTCGGTAGACTTAGGAGTATGGAGTCGATTTGACTATTCTCACTTTGGCTGGCACCAAGAAACTCAAGCTTATCAAAGTTACGCCTAACCTTGAGAACATGATCACTTACGGGTGTTCCCTTCACCATTTTCAACTTGACCTTGTCACGTATGGTGGACTGTTGGTCCTGGTACAAGACTGAGGGATACGTGTATGGGGGGGGGGGGGGGAAAATACATGTATACAAATTTTTCTCTCTTTCAAACTGACTGAGTCCCCTTGCTCAGAGTGATAAAGAACTCAGGGTTGATAACCCACCTACTGACTGCACTGAATGCTGGTCAGTTGGCAAACTATCAACTTGAGTTCAGTGCGGAAATGCATGAGCCCTGAAAGTTTATAGTCTTGTTTATGTTTGCTTTCTGAAAACTTGATTACTCTTTTTTGAAATAGTGATTAGTAGGGCAGTGTTCAAGTTAATGATCAGGCTGATTGATTCAAGCCTGATAAAAATGAATGCTATGATTGACAAACAAATAAGCAGTTAAGTACAATATCAAAGCAGTAAGAATACAAGGAGTTTAACGTGGCTCAAAGACTCAAGTTCCTACGTCCACGATCCTGATTGAACAGGATAATCCACTACTTGAGATTAACTTGTTTTTAACGTGCCAAGGTACACCAAGATCAGCTAATCTCACTGACCTATACAAACACCTTCCTAACTTCACTAAACAACTTCAACCAACAAACCTGACTAGAGGGTTTTAGTTTTAGTTTGGATTCCAACTAAGGTGTGATTATCCTTACAAGGCTAAGCTATGCTAAGGATGGATAATCACTCTAAGCTTAAGATATAGCTTGAAAGCTCAGTGGAATATAGAATAACTCTCACTAATCTAAGAAACACTTGGGAAATTTATCTGGTTTCGAGTGCTTCTTTTAGAATACTGAGTGCTTGAATGCTTGAGAGTTTGAGTAATTTCTGGCTTGGAAATTTCCCGTAACCTTGAATGGGTTCAAGGCCTTCTGTATTTATAGATGGATTTTAAAACTATCCGTTGGAGGAGATAACCTTCTATTAATCTACGTAGGGTTGTTCAATGGACATATCTCCCATGCAGCAGCCGTCCTTGCATGGATTAGGAAATTGCATTTAATGCTCCATTTAATGCTTGCTCGTTGAAAGTGCAGTATGAAGTCATTCTTCATATCAGGTCCGTACATGCGTGTCCTTCCTGGATTGGTCCACGTCATCAGGTTGGTGAGAATGTCAGAACTCATTCATGGGCTTCAGGCTTGTCTTATTAAGTTCTTTTTATCTCGAGCACAACGGTCTTGTCCTGACGCTGACATTCCTTTTGCATTGCTTGGCCCTACTCCAAGTCTTTCCCATTACTCAGTGTCATCCTGTTCCCTTCAGGACTGAGTTAGTAATGACCTCAGGGTCATACTCCTCATCACTGACACTTACTCAGCCAACTTAGAAAGACTGCCGTAAGTTCAGGATGGTGCTCTTCGTCTTCAGGCTCTTAGTCACTTTATTGACATCAGTAAGTGCTCCTCTCACTGAGTACCTGTGAAGTGTAAAATGACTAAGTATAAAAACCTAACCAAGACTAGCCTGACTAAGACATTCTAAGGCAAATCATCTTTTCAGGGGCTTTGGGATCTTAATCAAAACTGACAATGTCCCAACAATTTCCCCCTTTTTGATGATGCCAAAACACTGAAAAGATCCTCAAAACACTTAGAGGAAATAAAATCATATCTATAAGATAAGTCAGTGTTAGAGCAGTCCTTGATAAAGTACAAAAATTTAAATGACAGTAAAAAAGACAATGAGTTTTTGTCTGTGGGCAAATGCAATATATTTCATTGATAATATAGAATGAGTGCAATGAACCTGATCTATTACATAAAAAAGAGTGAACACCTAAACCAATCTCATTTCAGGCTCGAGTCCATAACCAGCATAGACTCTGACCTTCAGCTCATCTACTCTTCTAGGTTGGTTCACATAACCTTCAACTTTGGCTATCTTCAAAACTTCATTCATAATTGCCTTTGTATCATTCTTGCTTGTTCCAGGGACTAGAGGTGGTGGTCGAGCAATGAACTCAGGAGCCTTCACTTGGACGTTGGATGCATCAGCTTCCTCCAAGATCTTCTGAATGAGTTCAGGATGATTGTCCATCATGTAGTCAGTGAAGTGGGCATTGATGTCTTCAGTGTCGCCCCATTTCTTCACTACATACCAGAGTCTAACGAACTCATCCCTTGCGTCAACCCAAAACTCTTTCAATGTCTCTGAGATGAACTCATTGACAAGAGCTTCCCTCTGAATCACCCCAGGCTTTCTGACTTGCAGAATTGTTGACTTCCTTGTTGTAGGCCTCTTCCTGTACTTTCTCAGCTCAGGCTTTGCCTTCTTCCTCCTTAGCAAACTGACCACTGCATCGTCAAGTTCTCTTTGTTGTAAATCAGTGAGGTCAGTGAGCTTTTCAACCTTCTTTTCAAGAATGCGCATCTTCTCCTTCTGAGCGATTTCAGCTCTGCGCTCAGCTTCAGTCTTATCAGGATTAGCTCCCTATGCCTCTGCACATAACTCAGCCACCGTTTCCGCAGAGTAGGTGATTGGGTTCTTCCTTGTGTTTACTGGGGGAGATTTCTGAACAACTGAAGACTCTTGATTTGAAGGGATTTGAGGAACTTCTCCTGAAGGTTCACTAGCCTGTCCCGCTGCTGCCGCCAACCTTGCTGACTTCCTAGGAGATCGCATAAACACTACATCTTCTACAGGGTTTGCCTCCAATACCTCAGGGTGGGATCTTTTCTTCTTTTTCCCCTTTTTGGCATCATCCTTGGCAGGAGGAGGTGGTAACACTTCTCTGAACACCTCTTGACCACTGTTGACAACGAATGTGGCTAAAGATAGACTTGTTGCACTCCTTCTTTCAACATGTCAACTCCTAAAGTGATTCCTGTTCCAGCGTAGGAGACACTGGTGATGGCAGCATTCAACTTCTTCTCAAAGATCTCCATGTTGGTGTGGAGACTTTGTTCAACTTTGGTGATCCTAGCCTCAACTCTTGACATTTCATTACTGATCCTATTGGCCTCTGACATCACCTTGGCAGACTCCTGAATAACCTTGGCCAACTCTTGTGCAACTGACTTAGAGTACTGAGCGATTCTCCCTGACTCCAGTGCCAGCTTGGTCGCTGAGTCATTTAGAGCCTGAGTGAAGAGCGCTCCATCCTGAGTTGCTAGATCCTCCACTGCCTTTTCTAGCTTCTGCTCACGCTGTTCCTCCTTCTCATCAAGTCGATTCAGAGTTCGCCTTAGCACCTTCTGCATCCTCTGCCTCTCCCGCTTCACTGACTTCACTGTGTCAACCATTGTATGTTTAAGCAAAATGAGCTCCTTGTTGGCAAGTGTGTTGTAGGCTGACTTGGTCCATTTGATATGCTTTGCTAGGGCCTGAGCATCTTTATCCTTTTCAGTCCTGGGCCTCACAACTTCTTCTTGAAGCTCAGCTAGGTTCTCAGTCGTCTTCTCCTTCTTCACCTCGACGATGCTTTTGAACTCAACCCTCTGGACCCCAGTGAAGATCACTTCATCATCCTCTTCGGCCTCGTCAGTGATTGTCTACTTTCCCTTGTCAGCCCCTGCTGCATCAGTCCCCTCTTCAGGGTGCACTGAAGGCAGTTGTGGAGTGGTCATAGCCGCCTGCTCAGGCTCAGCTAAGCCAGCTCGAACTTCAGGAACAAGTCCCTCAGAACTAGGAGTCACCTTGGATGCCTCTACATCATCCTCCTTTGTCTCAGGGCAGGGAATCCCGTCATCGACTGATGTATCATTGGCAGCTGAGATGTTCACAACATCCTCAGCAGTTGGTCCACCCTTGGGCTTGAGGCTCAGAGTCTACTGCATCTATCTCCTTCGCAGTATCTTCCACTTCCTTTTCATCCACTCCGCCCTGAGGGTTATCATCCTCGTCCTCATCCTCCTTAGGCTCATCCTCAAAGTCTTTTTGCATACCTGCCCTCATTCCATCCACCAGCTGCTTTAAGTTCTCGAAGTTCAGCAGCTGCAGCCAACTAGTGATATAGAAGTATGAACATAGCCTGACCTCCTCTCTCTCCCAGTGTTCCCAGCCTCTGCCATCGATCAGCATGTATTGTTCTTGCATATTCGACTGTTTAAAGTCGAGCCAGACCTTCAGCTCAATCACATTGGAGCATAGCTCCCTGTATCTATGTAGACTGGGCCAACACTTTGCAGCCCATTCACACGCATTCCCCCTGAGGGTGTTCTCAAACATCCCTCCCATCAGCCCGACATCCAACTCCTCCTCCTCCACCATGTCCAGAAACTCATCATCTAAGTCTCATTCGGTAGTGGTTTCGGGGCAGTCTTTAGGATTTGGGTAGGTTGGGAAATCTTCAGGGTTAGACGTGGAAATGCTTGGGTCAGGGTTCTGGTTAGGTTCAGTGATGTTTGAGGTGCTGGGTGTTGACTCAGTTTGTGGAGGGGTAGGTTCAAGGTTGGATATAGGTATGATGGTTTCAGTGGGGTGAATGATGGGTTCAGTGATGGTTGGGGTGGGGTCAGGGTTGGATATGGTTTGGGGGTCAGGGTGAGTTGTGGGTGAGATTGAGGGTAGGGGTTCAGTGGGATTGGACTCAAGTTGCAGCAGCTCTGCAGAGTTGATTGTATCTCTAACCTGCTCCAAGTCAGAGGCTCTTGGAGAGCTTGACTCCTCCCTGATCGTGCTGATCTCCCTCAGCTTCTTGGCTGGAGATCTCTTAGGACCCTTCCTCAATCTCTTCAAGGACCTATCTCCTCTAATCCTCTCCCCCTGATCTGACGTCATCATCAGTCTCCTCAGCCTCAGAACCGGCCATCTTGGAGACCTTCTCAGTCCCTTTCTTGACTCCCTTAGTGGTGGCCTTGGACTGCAGCACCACCTTCAGGCTTGCTCTCTTCTCCTCCTGAGCCTTCACAACCTTAGCTTTCTCCACCTCCCTCTCTGCAGCAACCTCAACCTCTATGTTAGGATAAATATTGTTAGTTTTGATGAGTTAAACAAACCAGAAGATGTAGTAGGACCATCTGGACCTGTTAGCCAGATGAGGAACTAGATTAGGACATAGTATAGGGGGAACTGCCAGACTAGAAGACTTCACCAAAAGAGTCACCAGAAGACTCCACCAGAGGACTCCACCAGAAGACTTCATCAGAGATGTTCGGACCAGAGCCAGAAGACCTTTCCCCAGACCAGACGAGTCCGGACCAGACGAGTCCGGACCAGATGAGTCTGGTGAAACAAAAGATGCTCAAAATCATCTCTAGATTCTACTGAGTATTCTGGTTCTTAACCTACTCTGGACCAGAGGACCTCTAGGTCATCTGGTGCCTGGTTCAGCCTACTCTGGAAGAATCAGAGTTGTGCATTGGAAGCATTTGACCGTTGGTAATTCAAATGAAGTCAACCATGATAGGATTGGAAAGTCAAAATGAAGATATCAATCCAATGATCTCACCAACCCAATCAATAAATTAGGGAATTGATTGATTGAAGCTTCCAGAAATAGAGATCTGATTAGATTAGCTCTCCAACGGCTAAACCCTAATCATTTCTATAAATACAAGAGTGCATCATTGAAGAAAAGCTCTAGTTACGCGCATGAAGATCATACCTAAGCTTTAATACTCTCAATCAATTAGTACTCTTATACTTCTTGATTCACATCTACTCATAAAGAGTTTGTAGTTGGAGATTAGACTCAACCTGTTCATCTTGATAGAGAAGGTTGTAGTTGAATATACTTTAGATCAAAGTTAGATCTAAACAGTGTAAGCAAGGAACTGGTACTTGTCAATTCCAGTGTTCGTAAGTTGGCTGGTTGGTTAGTAAGGCCCCTTGAAAAAAAGAGAGTGGACGTAGGATCGTTATATCCAAACCACTATACATCTTGTGTTATTTACTGCTTTCATTTTTTTTTTCATATTGTGCTCTTGCTAAAAAGACCTTCAAAAGGTTTTTCTTTAAGCTTCCGCATTATATTAAAAACTGACTAGTGGGACCAACACTCTATCTCCTTGTTCTTCTCAAACAACTCGTCCACCTTCTCGAGCAGGCTGATCACTACCTTCTTGCTTTTCCCCGCAGGCTTCTTCCTCTGACCCTTAGGAGGAGCATTGGGGTCAGTCAGGCCCAGAACAACATATCTATCACCAGCAGTGGTGAACATAACCTTTTTGGAAGACAAGTCATTCTCCAAGTCGAAGGTACAACCCTGGCAGGCATGGGCGATCAGGATTGACAACCTTGTCCCAAATGGAAGGATAGTTCCCACTGAGATATGCTTCTTCTCCTTATCCTTCCTTAACTTGACTGCGGCTGCCTGACTTATCTGATCTAGGAAGAATTGCTCCCAGTTGGCTTCAACACCATTAACCAGAGCTCCCATAATCCTTAACTTGGGCAAACTGAGCTGCTCGTGAGAGCCAGTAGTACCCATGATTATCTTGGAGACTACATCAACCAGCATACGGTATTCAAGCTTCAGGGTCTCCTTGTGCTGTCTCGCCCTGAATTCCGGTGACCCAGTCTTGGTCCATTCCTGAAGAAGCTCGTCTTCTTTGTTCACTTTGTAGGTCCTGGGATTAATTCTAGAGCATGGAAGTCCATACACCTCCTTTATGGCCTTCCTGAGGTCAATGTCCCGGGTTTCGACATTGTAGAGTGCCTCTCCATCCTTGTCCTTCTCACCCGTCGGAACAAGCACGATCACCCTGGTGAACAGCTCACCCTTGCGAAGGAACAGATTCAGATATGCCTCCACTACCGCCTTTGGAAGCACAGATATGAGTTTCTGGGTGAAGTACTTCTCCATATGCGCCTTGGAGATTCATTCAAAAATAGGGAGAATCTCCTTTACCGATTGACATGCCCCCTCCATGGAAATGATATGTTCCATGTTAACCAACTTGCTATCAACAACATCTTCAAGGTTGTCAGTAGACCAGGTGGTGTCCATGAATGCCATTGAAGAATTTGAGAGTTTTTTTTTTTTTTGAGAAATTTGTGATTTGAAAGTTTGAAACAGGGAATGTTCAGTGTGCAATGTGCGTTTGTATTTGCGTAAATTTCTCAAATGTCATTCTAGATTGATATGAATTAGTCAGTTACTCAGACGTGAGGTTGGGATTAATCCTGAATTTGAAAAGTTTTGAAAGTATCAATCATTTTCCCACGTCAGTCATATTCCGTATAAAACGGACACGTATATGATAAAGTAACTGAACGAATTAAATGCTCCGCTGCGCGTGGGTTTAAATATCAAAAGGCGCACTTTAAATGAAAACATAATGCATTTAATAAAGATTTTCAGGACGAAGGACTCAGTGAGACGCTTGAAATTCACAAGGGTCAGGATAGAACTCATACCTGTCAGGGAGACATTGTAGCACCCTGATACCTCGCTGAGTCGAGTCTGACCTGAGTTCCCCCTAGAACCCTACACTGACTGCTCTCCCAGATCTAAGAGTCCTAACTCCACTGACAGCTCCATAAACCTTGCTTCAGCCAGAGGCTTAGTCAAGATGTCAGCTCTTTGCCTGTCAGTGTGAATCTTCTCCATCCTAATATCTTTCTTCTCCACATGATCTCGAATGAAGTGATGCCTAATATCCACATGCTTGCACCTTGTGTAAAGCACTGGATTCTGAGTAATTGCTATTGCACTATTGTTGTCACAATAGATTGGAACCTGATTAGCAAATACTTGGTAGTCCCTCAACTGTTGCCTCAACCACAAAATCTGAGCACAACAACTACCTGCAGCCATATACTCAGCCTCAGTTGTGGATGTAGCCACTGAATTATGCTTCTTACTAAACCACGAGATTAACTTACTCCCCAAAAACTGACATGTCCCTGAGGTTGATTTCCTATCAATCCTACAACCTCCATAATCTGCATCTGAATAACCTGCCAGTTCTAAGTTGTCATCTGAAGGATACCATAGTCCCATATTGACTGTACTTTTCAAATACTTAAGTATCCTCTTAGCAGCCTCCAAATGACTCCTTTTGGGATCAGACTGATACCTAGCACACACACCAACTGCAAACGTAATATCAGGCCTACTTGCAGTCAGGTACAACAAAGAACCTATCAGCCCTCGATACTCAGTCTGATTTACTGAAGTCCCTTCAGTGTCAGGATCCATCTTCCAATTTGTATTCATAGGGATCCTGGCTGGATTGCTGTTCTGAACACCAAACTTTTGAATCAAGTCTCTTGTATACTTGGCCTGATTTATGAAGATACCTTGATCAGTCTGCTTGACCTGCAATCCTAAGAAGAAGTTCATCTCTCCCATCATTGACATCTCAAATTTACCAGTCATCAACTTAGAGAATTTCTCACAGAGCTGATGATTTGGTGATCCAAATATTATGTCATCCACATAGATCTGGACCAAGAGAATGTCATCACCTTCAGTGATCCTGAACAATGTCCTATCCACAGTTCCCTTCTTGAACCCATGGTCTGTCAGGAATTTAGAGAGGGTATCATACCAAGCTCTTGGTGCTTGCTTAAGTCCATAGAGTGCTTTCTTAAAATGGTATACTCTATCTCCAACCTCAAACCCGGGAGGTTGTTCAAAATATACCTCTTCATTGAGTACACCATTCAGGAAGGCACTCTTGACATCCATTTGATACACCTTGAACTTCTTATATGTTGCATATGCAAGGAACAACCTGATGGCTTCCAACCTAGCCACTGGAGAAAAAGTCTCATCATAGTTTATTCCTTCAGACTGACAATACCCTTTTGCAACCAGTCTAGTCTTATTCCTTACCACAACACCATTCTCATCCTTCTTGTTCTTAAAGACCCACTTGGTACCAATTACACCTTGATGCCTAGGTCTATCTACCAGTTCCCAAACCTGATTCCTTGTGAACTGATTCAACTCCTCTTGCATGGCAATGATCCAGTTCGAGTCAGTGAGAGCTTCTTCAATGTTCTGAGGCTCTTGCTCAGAGAGAAAGCAACAGAACAATGCACTCTCACCATGGAACCGTCTGGTCCTGACTCCCTCAGTTGGATCACCAATGATTTGATCAATGGGATGATCCTCTAGCCATGTTCTCTTGCCAGGAGTTGTTCCTGAAGTACCTGCAATGTTAGTGTCTACAGGCTCATAAAATTCAGGAAATTGAACAGAAGGGGATGATCCTGAGTCTATACCAAAGGGATTAACAAGCTCAATGTCAGGGACATTGATTCCCCCTTGATGAGGTGACTCAGGAACCTTCTCAGCTGCGACAGCATCTTCATAGACGGTGCTTACCTCAGGTTGAGCCTGTTCCTCAGTCAGAGGCTCAACAATCCCTGATGTGCTGGGCTTAGGAGTGGAACCTGATTCATCATCCTGATCATCGTCATCATCCCACCTTGGAATTGGCACAGTTTTGACCTCTGGATCAGGTTGATTCTTTAAGCTCAGCCTTGTCACTCTCTTTGTGACCTCCTCAGTGTCAGAATTCAACACTTTTGCCCTAGACTCATTAGCAGATTCATCAAAGACAACATGAGGTGATTCTTCCACAACAAGGGTCCTACAGTTGTAAACCCTGAAAGCTTTACTAACTTCAGAATATCCTAAGAATATTCCTTCATCAGATTTGCTATCAAAGGCTTTCAATTGGGTCTTCCCATTATTGAGAATGAAACACTTACAACCAAATACATGAAAATAGGAAATACGAGGTTTTCTTTTGTTCCATGTCTCATATGGGGTCTGTGCATGTTGTTTGTTCAGCATGGATCTGTTCTGAGTGTAGCATGCAGTGTTGATTGCCTCAGCCCAGAATTTCTTGGGCAATCCTGACTCAGCCAGCATGGTCCTTGCAGCTTCCTTCAGTGTCCTTCTTTCAGCAACACCATTCTGTTGTGGGGTTCTAGCTGCAGAAGTCTCATGAGCTATACCAAGTTCATTACAAAAGTTAGAAATATATGAATTTATAAATTCAGTGCCCTTGTCAGATCTGATCTTAGTAATGGACTGATTCTTCTCATTGCTGAGTCTCCTGAGCAACTCTGGAAGCTTCACCTGTGTTTCCTTCTTATTCAACAAGAAAATAACCCAAGTATATCTAGAATAATCATCAATAACCATAAGGGTATATTTTCTACCATTCATACTCACAGGTGTTATGGGACCAAATAGATCCATGTGCAAGAGCTGAAGTATCCTGTCAGTGGAATGAGAAGCTTTCTCTTTGAATGACGCTCTGACCTGCTTCCCTTCCTGACAAGCTTTGCACACATGATCTTTGCTAAAAACTTCATTAGGTAGACCTTCAACAAGTGACTGTCTAGAAATTTTGTTAAGAATCTTGAAGTTCAGATGGCTTAATCTTTTATGCCATAACCAACTGAGCTCTAGAGAGCTTTTAGCAACAAAACAAGTATTCGGAATAGTGTTGCTCCAATCAGCGAGATAAACGTTACCTTTCCTGATACCTGATAGAAGCACTTGTGTTGATTTGTCCTTGGCTGAACAAATATTCGATGAGAACTCAACACTGAAACCTTTGTCACAGAATTGACTTACTGACAACAGGTTATGCTTCAGTCCTTCCACAAAGGGCACATTTTCCACTCTGACTGTACCTATAATTAAAACACCAAAACCTTTAGTAACACCTTTTGAGTTATCACCAAAGGTTACCTGTGGACCATCTTTAGCTTGATATTCTTGGAGAAGACTCTTCATTCCAGTCATGTGCCTTGAGCAACCACTGTCTAGGTACCAAACAGCTTTGATTGAGTCTCCTCTCCTCTTGTTGTGATCCACAGCCACCTGCAAGCAAATCAGGCTTTAGGTACCCATTGGATGTTGGGTCCTATTGTGTCAGCTGTACCCTTCGGGATCCAGACTTGCTTAACAACCCTGATTGCCTCAGAGTGGTAAATCTGTCTCCCTGAAACATCAACATACACAACTTTCTTCTTCTTTGCCTGAGAGGAAGATGGTGTATGAGTGCTAGACTTAGGCTTCACAGGAGCCTGAGTGGGTGCCTTTTGGGCTGGCCTCCTGTTCTTCCTAGGTCTGGGTGCAGCAGGTTTTGGGCCTTGTTCTTGATAAGGACCCTGTGTTCTATTCCCCCTAGGCAAGTGAGGGAATGGAAAACAGTTAAAGGCCTCAGGATGCCAAAACCACGGGGGTGTCATCATGTTTGGCCTTCCCTGTTGGTATTGCCAAGCATGATGGTACCCTCGCTGACCAGTCTGAGGGCTCTTGGCCTGAGTCTTCCTCTGCTTTCGCTGAGGCTTTCCCTGGCCTGAGCTCTCAGGGACTTCCTTAGATTGCTTTGTCTTTCCCTTGGGTTTTGGCTTAGCTACCTTAGAAGCAACCCTGACTGTGTCAACAGTTTCTTTGCCCTTATCGGTTTGACGGGCCTGAAGTACAACCTTAGATGCATTCTGGCCTGCCTGAACAAATACCCTCTCAGTGTTGCTCCCTGAAGCAACATGAGACTGACCTTGTGAGGATTTCTTAGGAACATATCCAAGTCCCTTTTTCTCATTCCCAAGCATCTGGCTGCTATTTATTTCCTCTCTAGCCACTGAGGATTTATTCATTGCTGCAACCTTTTTCTTGAGAGAGTCCTCACTCTTTTTCAGGATTTCATGTCTGGTAAAGAGGCCATCAAACTTACTCTTAAGTACTTTCAGTTCTTCCTTCCTGACCAGCTCTTCCTCAGCCAATTCCTTTAGAATCTTCTCTCTTGGGAGACGCTCAGCATTGATTAAATCAATCTTCTGAGTTAGTCTCACAATTTGAGCTGATTCTTTAAGATCAGACTGGGTGAGTTGTTCATTCAGGTTTTGAACCTCAGTACTCAATTTCTTGTTCTTCTCTACCAAGAAGACATTAGTTTCCTGCAATCTGGAGAAATCAACCATCAATTGATCAAGACAGATCTGAAGGTTCATTTCTCTAACTGACTCTGAGCTAAGCTCAGGATTTTGACCAGTGTAAGAAGCACAAACAAAATTTGATGTTACCTCAGGCTCATCCCTAGCCATCAGACAGACATCATCGTACTCGTCATCTGAGAAGAGTTCAGGTGACCTTTCAGCAGGACCGTCAGAGTCTGTTGCATCTTCAGCGACCATTGCTCTCCAATCAGCAGATCTTAGATCCCTTGTGGCTCTCCTTTCCTCTCTCTTCCTCGCACTCAGCTCCGGGCAGTCGTACTGATAGTGACCAATCTTGTTACAGTTGTAAAATGCTATCTGCTCGCTTACTCTTTCTTTCCTCGGTTCTAGGTTCCTCCTTGAGTCAGGTTCCCTGGTTCTCGGCGAGCTTTCAGACTTGGTTGGATATCTATCATCGCGAGTACGTCTCTGTTCGTCTCTTCTTTCAGGCTTTGGTTCAGAATATCTCCTTTCATCACCACGTTCTCTCCTCTGGTCAGTATTCCTTCGCTCCTCATATCTCCTTGAGCTTTGGTGGGTTCCTTCAGGTTTCCTGTCACGTGAGTCCTGATAAAACTTTTTATAACGACCAAACCTGGAATTGAGCTTGTCAAATCGTCTGGCCATCAGGCTGTACTCCTCAGCGAGTTCTTCCCTGCTCATCTCCATCAGTGACTTTGATGAAGAATTTGATGAGGGCTCAACAGGTTCTGACCTGGCCTTGAACGCCACACTTTTCTCAGGAGTTTTCTCCTTCACTTCCTCTTCTGACTGAACTTTCTTCTTTCTTTTGTTAAGATCAAATTCAAGCGCTTTGAGCTCTGAAAAAAGTAAAGCAGAAGTTATGTTACTCATATCCTGAGTGTTCATAAGCATAATTACACTGTTATCCCATCTCTCAGGAAGGGCATTCAGGATCTTTGAAGCAACATCTCTCTTTGACTCATTCATCAACTTGATGAATCTTGACTCCATCTGATCGATTGTCTCATCAGGCAGCATCTCGAACGCTTCGAACTTCTGAATGGCAATGTTTCTCTTGTTCTCTTTTATCTTCTCTGACCCCTCGCACATCCTGGTCAGCTCATCCCAGACCTCATTTGCCGTCTTTAAGTTCATAAGCCTTGCTGACTCCTCGAAAGGCACCGTGTGCAAGATGATATTCCTGGCCACATTATCCAGCCCCATCATCTTGATCTCATCTGTGGTCATATCCTTCCTTTCCTTAGGAATGGGTACACCAATATCAAAATCATCATACCCTCTACCTCTGGTATTAGGAACAGTGATTTTGATCGGTCCTTCCCTGAGAACATGCGGCATCTGGTCATGGATGGCATCGAGATGTGCTTCTAATCTGAACTTCCAATAGACAAAGTTAGATACAGAGAATTCAGGTAACGATGGTTCAAGTCTCCTCGAAGTCATGATGATGCAAGTTTTATGAAAAGCAAACTCAGACCTGTTCAGTGACCACCAACAGTTTCTCCTTTGAAACTATTAATATTCAAAGTCAGTGGTCTTTCGAACCACTGCTCTGATACCACTTATTGGTCCCGGTACAAGACTGAGGAATACGTGTATGGGGGGGAATACACATATACCAATTTTTCAAACTTAAAAACTGTCTGAGTCCACTTTACTCAGAGTGGTAAAGAACTAGGAGCTGATAACACACCTACTGACTACACTTGGTGCGGGTCAGTTGGCTAACTATCAGTTCAAGTTCAGTGCGGAAATGTTTGAGCCCTGATAGTTTAAAGTCTTGTTTAGTTTGCTTTCTGAAAACTTGTTTTACTCAAATCTGAAAGGTGTTTAGTAAGGCCGTGCTCTTTTTGAGAATCAGGCTGATTGATTCAAGCCTGATAAACCGAATGCAATGAATGAGCAAGTAATATGGTAAGTATGCACAATATCAAAGCAATAAGAACACAGGAGTTTAAAGTGGTTCAGAGGCTCAAGCTCCTACGTCCACGGCCTGACTTAACAGGAAATCCACTCAAGGTATTCTTATTTTTAACGTGCCAAGGTGCACCAAGACCAGCTAACCTCACTGATCTATACAAACTTCCTTACTAACACACTAACTGACTTACTCCCAACAAACCTAACTTAGGGTTTTGGTTTTAGTTTGGATTCCAACTAAGTTGAGATTATCCTTACAAGGCAAAGCTATGCTAAGGATTGGATAATCTCTCTAAGCTTAAGATAATGCTATTTAGCTCTTGAAATACAGAATAACTCTCAGTTGCTAAGAAACACTTGGGAAATTTAGATGGTTTCGAGTGCTTCTCTTAAAGGCTGAATGCTTTGAATGCTTGAGAGTTTGAGTAATTTCTGGCTTGGAAATTTCCCGTAACCTTGAATGGGTTCAAGGTCTTCTGTATTTATAGGTGATTTGAAAAACTATCCGTTGGAGAGATAGCCTTCTAGTCATCTATGTAGAGTGGCTTCAAACGGACATATCTTCATGCAGCAGCCGTCCTTGCATGGATTTGGTATTTGCATTAAATGCACATTAAATGCTTGCCCGTTGAATATGCAGTCTGAATTCAGTCTTCATGTCAGGTTCCGTACGTGCGTGTCCTTCCAGGATTGGTCCACGCCATCAGGTTGGTGAGAATGTCAGAACTTATTCCTGAGCTTCAGGCTTGTCTTATTAAGTTCATTTTGTCTTGAGCTCACCGGTCTTGTCCTGACGCTGACATTCTTTTTGCATTGCTTGGCTCTACTCCAAGTCTTCCCATAAACTCAGTGAAATCCCGTTCCCTTCAGGACTGAGTTAGTAATGACCTCAGGGTCATACTCTTCATCACTGACACTTACTCAGCCAGCTTAGAGGACTGCCATAAGTTCAGGATGGTGCTCTTCGTCTTCAGGCTCTGAGTCTTGATTGTCATCAGTAAGTGCTCATCTTACTGAGTACCTGTGAAGTGTAAAATGGCTAAGTACAAATCCTAACCAAGACTAGCCTGACAAAGACAGATTAAGGCAAACATCTTTTCAGGGGCTTTGGGATCTTAATCAAAACTGACAATGTCCCAACAGCCGACCTGCTCCAGACTGAAAAGTACCAAAAGTCTTTCCCTAGATCTTATACTAACTGCTCTCCCGGATCTAAGAGTCCTAACTCCACTGACAGTTCCATAAACCTTGCTTCAGCCAGAGGCTTAGTCAAGATGTCAGCTCTTTGCCTGTCAGTGTGAATCTTCTCCATCCTAATATCTTTCTTCACCACATGATCTCGAATGAAGTGATGCCTAATATCCACATGCTTGCACCTTGTGTAAAGCACTGGATTCTGAGTAATTGCTATTGCACTATTGTTGTCACAATAGATTGGAACCTGATTAGCAAATACTTGGTAGTCCCTCAACTGTTGCCTCAACCACAAAATCTGAGCACAACAACTACCTGCAGCCATATACTCAGCCTCAGTTGTGGATGTAGCCACTGAATTCTGCTTCTTACTAAACCACGAGATTAACTTACTCCCCAAAAACTGACATGTCCCTGAGGTTGATTTCCTATCAATCCTACAACCTCCATAATCTGCATCTGAATAACCTGCCAGTTCTAAGTTGTCATCTGAAGGATACCATAGTCCCATATTGACTGTCCTTTTCAAATACTTAAGTATCCTCTTAGCAGCCTCCAAATGACTCCTTTTGGGATCAGACTGATACCTAGCACACACACCAACTGCAAACGTAATATCAGGCCTACTTGCAGTCAGGTACAACAAAGAACCTATCAGCCCTCGATACTCAGTCTGATTTACTGAAGTCCCTTCAGTGTCAGGATCCATCTTCCAATTGATGTTCATTGGGATCCTAGCTGGATTGCTATTCTGAATTCCAAACTTCTAAATCAAGTCTCTTGTATGCTTGGCCTGATTAATGAAAATCCCTTGATCAGTCTGCTTGACCTGCAATCCTAAAAAGAAGTTCATCTCTCCTATCATTGACATCTCAAATTTACCAGTCATCAACTTAGAGAATTTCTCACAGAGCTGATGATTTGGTGATCCAAATATTATGTCATCCACATAAATCTGGACCAAGAGAAAGTCATGTTGGGAAAATAGCATACTTTCACGTATAACTCCAACATGTCATCACCTTCAGTGATCCTGAACAAGGTCCTATCCACGGTTTCCTTGTTGAATCCATGGTCAGTCAGGAATTGAGAGAGGGTATCATACCAAACTCTGGGAGCTTGCTTAAGTCCATAGAGTGCTTTTTTCAAATGGTATACTCTATCTCCAACCTCAAACCCGGGAGGTTTTTCAACATATACCTCTTCATTGAGTACACCATTCAGGAAGGCACTCTTGACGTCCATTTGATACACCTTAAACTTCTTGTATGTTGCATAAGCAAGGAACAACCTGATAGCTTCCAACCTAGCCACTGGAGCAAAGGTCTCATCATAGTCTGTTCCTTCAGACTGACAATACCCCTTTGCAACCAATCTTGCCTTGTTCCTTACTACAACACCATTCTCATCCTTCTTGTTCTTGAAGACCCACTTGGTACCAATAACACCTTGATGCCTAGGTCTATCTACCAGTTCCCAAACCTGATTCCTTGTGAATTGATTCAACTTCTCTTGCATGTCTATGATCCAGTTCAAGTCAGTGAGAGCTTCTTCAATGTTCTGAGGCTCTTGCTCAGAGAGAAAGCAACAGAACAGTGTGCTCTCACCATGGAACTGTCTGGTCCTGACTCCCTCAATTGGATCACCAATAACTTGGTCAATGGGATGATCCTCTAGCCATGTTCTCTTGCCAAGAGTTGTTCCTGAAGTACCTGCAATGTTAGTGTCTACAGGCTCATAAAATTTAGGATATTGAACAGAAGGGGATGATCCCGAGTCTATACCAAAGGGATTTACCAACTCAATGTCAGGGACATTGATTCCCCCTTGATGAGGTGACTCAGGAACCGTCTCAGCTGCGACCGCATCTTCATAGACGGTGCTTACCTCAGGTTGAGCCTGTTCCCCAGTCTGAGGTTCAACTAGCCCTAATGTGCTGGGCTTAGGAGTGCCTCTTAGATCATCTTCCTGATTGTCATCATCCCATCTTGGAATTGGCACAATTTTGACCTTGGGATCAGGTTGATTCTTTAAGATCAGCCTTGTCACTCTCCTTGTGACCTCCTCAGTGTTAGGATTCAACACTTTCGACCTAGACTCATTAGCAAATTCATCAAACACAACATGTGGTGATTCTTCCACAACAAGGGTCCTACAATTGTACACCCTGAATGCTTTACTGATTTCAGAATAACCTAAGAATATCCCTTCATCAGATTTGCTATCAAAGGCTTTCAATTGAGTCTTCCCATTGTTGAGGATGAAGCACTTACACCCAAATACATGAAAGTAAGAAATACGAGGCTTCCTCATATTCCAAGTCTCATATGGGGTCTGTGCATGTTGTTTGTTCAGCATGGATCTATTCTGAGTGTAGCATGCAGTGTTGATTGCCTCAGCCCAAAACTTCTTGGGCAATCCTGACTAGCCAGCATGGTCCTTGCAGCTTCCTTCAGTGTTATGTTCCTCCTTTCAGCAACACCATTTTGTTATGGGGTTCTAGCTGCAGAAGTCTCATGAGCAATACCAAGTTCACTACAGAAATCAGAAATATATGAATTTATAAATTCAGTGCCCTTGTCAGATCTGATCTTAGTAATGGACTGATTCTTCTCATTGCTGAGTCTTCTGAGCAACTCTGGAAGCTTCATCTGTGTTTCCTTCTTATTCAACAAGAAAATAACCCAAGTATATCTAGAATAATCATCAATAACCACAAGGGTATATTTCCTACCATTCATACTTACAGGTGTTATAGGATCAAATAAATCCATGTGCAAAGGCTGAAGAATTCTATCAGTGGAGAAGAAAGCTTTCTCCTTGAATGATGCTCTGACCTGCTTCCCTTCCTGACAAGCTTTACACACATGATCTTTGCTAAAAACTTCATTAGGTAGACCTTCAACAAGTGACTGTCTAGAAATTTTATTAAGAATCTTGAAGTTCAGATTGCTTAATCTTTTATGCCATAACCAACTGAGCTCTAAGGAGCTTTTAGCAACAAAATAAGTATTAGGAATAGTGTTGCTCCAGTCAGTGAGATACACATTACCTTTCCTAATACCTGATAGAAGCACTTGTGATGAGAACTCAACACTGAAACCTTTTTCACAGAACTGGCTTACTGACAACAGGTTGTGCTTCAGTCCTTCCACAAAGGACACATTCTCCACTCTGACTGTGCCTATTACCAAGACACCAAAACCTTTAGTAAAACCTTTTGAGTTATCACCAAAGGTTACCTATGTACCATCTTTAGCTTGAAATTCTTGGAGAAGACTCTTCGTTCCAGTCATGTGTCTTGAGCAACCATTTTCTAGGTACCAAACAGCTTTGGTTGAGTCTTCTCTCCTCTTGTTGTGATCCACAGCCGCCTGCAAATAGTTCAGGCTTTAGGTACCCATTGGGTGTTGGGTCCTATGGTGTCAGTTGTACCCTTCGGGATCCAGACTTGCTTTACAACCCTGATTGCCTCAGAGTGGTAAATTTGTCTCCCTAAAACATCCACATACACTACTTTCTTCTTCTTAGTCTGAGAAGAAGATGGTGTATGAGTGTCAGGCTTAGGCTTCACAGGAGCCTGGGTGGTGGCCTTTTGAGCCGGCCTCATGTTCTTCCTAGGCCTGGGTGCAGCAGGTCTCTGGGCTTGTTCTTGATGAGGGCCCTGTTTTTTATTCCCCCTAGGAAAGTGAGGGAAAGGAAAACAGTTAAAGACCTCAGGATGCCAAAACCACGGGGGAGTCATCATGTTTGGCCTTTCCTGCTGGTATTGCCACGCATGATGATACCCTCTTTGACCAGTCTGATGACTCTTGGCCTGAGTCTTCCTCTGCTTTCGCTGAGGTTTTCTCTGGCCTGAGCTCTGAGGGACCTCCTTTGGTTGCTTGGTCTTTCCCTTGAGTTTTAGCTTAGCAACCTTGGGGGCAACCCTGACTGTGTCAACAGTTTCCTTGCCCTTATCAGTCTGGCGGGACTGAAGTACAACTTTCTTTGTATTCTGGCCTGCCTGAACGAAAACCCTCTCAGTGTTGCTCCCTAAAGCAACATGAGATTGACCCTATGAGGATTTCTTAGGAACATATCCTAGTCCCTTTTTCTCATTCCCAAGCATCTGGCTGCTATTTATTTCCTCTCTAGCCACTGAGGATTTATTCATTGCTGCAACTTTTTTCTTGAGAGAGTCCTCACTCTTTTTCAGGATTTCATGTCTGGCAAAGAGGTCATCAAACTTACTCTTGAGTACCTTCAACTCCTCCTTCCTGACCAGCTCTTCATCAGCCAGTTCTTTCAAAATCTTCTCTCTTAGGAGACGCTCAACATTGATCATGTCAATTTCCTGAGTTAGTCTCACAATTTGAGCTGACTCTTTCAGATCTGACTGAGTGAGTTGATAATTTAGGTTTTGAACCTCAGTACTCAATTTTTGGTTCTCCTCTACCAAGAAGACATTAGTTTCCTGCAACCTGGAGAAATCAACTATCAATTGATCCAAACAGATCTGAAGGTTCATTTCTCTGGCTGACTCTGAGCTAGGCTCAGGATTTTAACCAGTGTATGAACCACAAACAAAGTTAGATGTTACCTCAGGTTCCTCCCTTGCCATAAGGCAGACATCATCGTACTCATCATCAGAGAAAAGTTCAGGTGACCTCTCCTCAGGACCATCCGAGTCTGTAGCTTCCTCAGCGAGTATAGCTCTCCGGTCAGCGTACCTCTGGTCTCTCTTGGCCCTCTTGTCCTCTCTCTCACGTGCACTCAGCTCTAGGCAATTGTACTGATTGTGCCCACTCTTGTTACAGCTGTAACACACAACTTGCTCATCTCCTCTTTCTTTCCTTGGCTCAGGGTTCCTTCTTGAGTCAGGTTCCCTAGGTCTTGATGAGCTTTCTGGCTTCCCTGAGTGCCTATCATCACGAGTACGTCTCTGTTCATCTCTTCGATCGGGATTTGGGTATGAGTATCTTCTTTCATCGCCACGATCTCTCCTCTGGTCAGTGTTCCTTCTTTCCTCATATCTCCTTGAGCTTTGGTGGGTTCCTTCAGGTTTCCTGTTACAAGTATCCTGATAATATTTCTTATAACGACCAGACCTGGAATTTAACTTCTCAAAGCGTCTGGCCATTAGGTTGTACTCCTCAGCAAAGCTCTTCCTTGCTCATCTCCATCAGTGACTTTGATGAAGACTCGACAGGTTCTGACTTGGCTTTGAACACCACGCTTTTCTCAGGAGCTTTCTCTTTTTCCTCTTCTTCTTGTTGAACTTTCTTCTTTCTTTTGTTTAGATCATATTCCAGTGCTTTAAGCTCTGAAAAAAGTAAAGCAAAAGTTATGTTACTCATATCCTGAGTGTTCTTTAGCATAATTACATTGTTGTCCCATCTTTCAGGAAGGACATTCAGGATTTTAGAAGCAACATCTCTCTTTGGAACATCCTTATCCAACATCGCCAACTCATTCATCAACTTGATGACTCCATCTGATCTATCGTCTTATCAGGCAGCATCTCCCAGACCTCCTTAGCCGTCGTTAAGTTCATTAGCCTTGCTGACTCCTCGAAAGGCACCGTATGCAAGATAATATTTCTGGCCACATTGTCCAGTCCCACCATTTTGATTTCGTCATTGGTCATATCCTTCCTCTCCTTAGGAACCTGTACGCCAATGTCAAGATGCTCATACCCCAGTCCTCTGACATTAGGGATGGTGATCTTGATAGGTCCTTCCTTGATAACACGCGACATCTGGTCATCGATGGCATCTAGATGTGCCTCAAGTCTGAACTTCCAATAGACAAAGTTAGAAACAGAGAATTCAGGTAATGAAGCTTCAAGTCTCCTCGAAGCCATGATGATGCAAGTTTTATGAAAAGCAAAATCAGATCTATTCAGTGACCACCAACAGTTCCACCTCTTGAAACTATTAGTATTCAAAGTCAGTGGTCTTCTGAACCACTACTCTGATACCACTTGTTGATCCCGGTACAAGACTGCGGGATACGTGTATGGGGGGGGGGAATACACGTATACAATTTTTTCTCTCTTTCAAACTGACTGAGTCCCCTTGCTCAGAGTGATAAAGAACTCAGGGTTGATAACCCACCTACTGACTGCACTGAATGCTGGTCAGTTGGCAAACTATCAACTTGAGTTCAGTGCGGAAATGCGTGAGCCCTGAAAGTTTATAGTCTTGTTTATGTTTGCTTTCTGAAAACTTGATTACTCTTTTCTGAAATAGTGATTAGTAGGGCAGTGTTCAAGTTAATGAACAGGCTGATTGATTCAAGCCTGATAAAAACGAATGCTATGAATGACAAACAAATAAGCAGTTAAGTACAATATCAAAGCAGTAAGAACACAAGGAGTTTAACGTGGTTCAGAGACTCAAGCTCCTACGTCCACGATCCTGATTGAACAAGATAATCCACTACTTGGGATTAACTTGTTTTTAACGTGCCAAGGTGCACCAAGATCAGCTAATCTCACTGACCTATACAAACTCCTTCCTAACTTCACTAAACAACTTCAACCAACAAACCTGACTAGAGGGTTTTGGTTTTAGTTTGGATTCCAACTAAGGTGTGATTATCCTTACAAGGCTAAGCTATGCTAAGGATGGATAATCACTCTAAGCTTAAGATATGGCTTGAAAGCTCAGTGGAATACAAAATAACTCTCACTAATCTAAGAAACACTTGGGAAATTTATCTGGTTTTGAGTGCTTCTTTTAGAATACTGAGTGCTTGAATGCTTGAGAGTTTGAGTAATTTCTGGCTTGGAAATTTCCCGTAACCTTGAATGGGTTCAAGGCCTTCTGTATTTATAGATGGATTTTAAAACTATCCGTTGGAGGAGATAACCTTCTATTAATCTACATAGGGTTGTTCAACGGACATATCTCCCATGCAGCAAACGTCCTTGCATGGATTATGTAATTGCATTTAATGCTCCATTTAATGCTTGCCCGTTTAAAGTGCAGTCTGAAGTCAGTCTTCATGTCAGGTCCGTACATGCGTGTCCTTCCTGGATTGGTCCACGTCATCAGGTTGGTGAGAATGTCAGAACTCATTCCTGGGCTTCAGGCTTGTCTTATTAAATTCTTTTTATCTCGAGCACAATGGTCTTGTCCTAACGCTGACATTCCTTTTGCATTGCTTGGCCCTATTCCAAGTCTTTCCCATTACTCAGTGTCATCATGTTCCCTTCAGGACTGAGTTAGTAATGACCTCAGGGTCATACTCCTCATCACTGACACTTACTCAGCCAGCTTAGAAAGATTGTCGTAAGTTCAGGATGGTGCTCTTCGTCTTCAGGCTCTTAGTCTTGATTGACATCAGTAAGTGCTCCTCTCACTGAGTACCTGTGAAGTGTAAAATGACTAAGTATAAAAACATAACCAAGACTAGCCTGACTAAGACATTCTAAGGCAAATCATCTTTTCAGGGGCTTTGGGATCTTAATCAAAACTGATAATGTCCCAACAATTTGACCTTGTCACGTATGGTGGACTGATTAGTCATGGGGTTCTGATGCGCAAACATCTCTTTAAGGCTATCCATGATTCCAACAACGGCTTCAATGCCCTCATGAATGCACCTCAAATCTTCAAACAAAAATGTCAAGATGATGCGCTTCATGTGTTCATTGGAACGCTTCCAATCATCGTACACCGTTCTTTCCCCATTACTTGACTTATCATTAGGCTTGTTCGGTATATCAACGTGAAGTGCCCAATTGTGTTCTTGTGCGGGAAGGACCGTTTTCATATTACGTTTCCAATCAACATAGTTCTCACCGATAAGTTTATTATCTTTAAGTATACTAAACAGTGGATTAAAGGGTTGCGACATGATGAACTGTGAATAAAATATGCATTCATATTAATATCTAGAAACATACGAAATTATCACATTATTCGATCACATCAATTATATTGAAACCTTAAAATAATATAATCATGCATCAGCCGACATCTCGAAACAATTTAAATGCGCCGCGAGGGATGGTTTATACATTTAAACACATTCAAGCAGGTCACTGACATTAATAGTTACAAACTTTTAATTCAAAATTAATAGTCGACTCCCACTTTGACAACATAAAAATTGACTGGGACTCCGCTGGGAGTAAGTTAATATCAATTTCTTATGCCTAAGTAATAACCATAATTCAATGCAGGATTATTATTTCACTTTGAGCAACCCACTCGTGGTGAGGGTCAATACCGCCACTAGTAATAATCCACTATCATCCTTTCGGAATTTATTCATGTGAAATTCGTCTTTTTTGCCGATCCAAGGGGAAAATGTATTCCAAAAATACTTCACAAATAAATAAATTATGGAGGTCAAATTAATCCAATTTTATTATCCGGAATAAAATCAAGATTAAAAAAAATATACTTAGTAATTTTCGAAAGTAAGGTTTTTTTCTTGGACAACTAAAATCATGCAAACGCATATTATAATATAATAAATGCACGAAAATAAAACATCCATCAAAACAAAAAATTAAAACACATTGGAGCACTCAAATCCAATTGTCACGGTTTAATTTTCTTCACGTCTTGATGCGAGAAATCGTCCCCGTTGCCTTCATCGTTCGTCTCGACAAACTCCCACTTGAACAACAACAATTTGTCAAAATGTCCTTCGTTTGGGGTCGGGATGATGTTCGGAATCACACAAAAAAAACACGAACAAAAAAATAGCACGGGCCGAGATCCGACGCGCGTCGACCCACAAAGGTGGGTCGCGCGGCTCTCAGTGCCACACGCAGCTGAGCGCTGACCGCCGGGCGGACCGCGCCTTGCGCGCGCGTGTGCTATGCGATACGACGCCCGCCTAGCAGGCCATGTGCCAAGCGCGCCTCGTACTGCCTGGCACCCGTCGCGCACGGTGTCGTGCACCTCACGCACGCCGTGCGTCGAGTTTTGTCGTTCGTCCTTGTTTCCACCCTATGCACAATTCACATACATGCATGTGTCACGCATGCATGCATTATTCGGGTGCACCGTCTTAATTCATCGTCTTCGTTCCGATCCGGTTACAATTTATTTACAAAAATAAAAAAAAACTAGATCTAGACTAGTCTATTACATTGATCAAATCAAACAAATAAAATAATTAATCTACTCGTGGATTTTTCACGAGAAAAATGAATTCGAACGAATCGAATTAAAACATATATAAAACTCACACGCATGAATAAAAAATAGAAAACATTAAAACCATGACAATCTGATACCTGCAAAAAAGATCTAGCAATTCTGCTATCCAATTTTAATTTAATGTTTAACAATTTAAATTCCAATTTAAAGATCAAAGCCTGAAACCATGACTCTGATACCAGTTGTTGGGCAAATTAGGGGTGCCCGGATATATTCGGGATGAAAATTAAATACGAATTTAAATTTAATTATTACTAGCATGAATTAATCCTAAATTAATTCAAATAATAATTACACTAACAACAATTAATCATGCATACGAATTTATTTCACGTAAAATTCTATGGCAGAAAAACTAGGAATTTACGCGATTACGTACCTCTTGAAGCGACTTCCAATTGAGATTTATGGGACAAGCGTGATGATGCTATCAACCGTAAAAGCCTTCTCAAGTATATCCCTTTCGCCTTATTCGTTCGCCGGTGGGAAGCACTCACGAACAATTAAAAATAACAAGAAATAAAGTAAATATTTATTGCTCTTGATTTTTCTAACTCATGGATTTGTGTAACTGGAGATGAATTAATCATCTTCTATTTATAAGAGGGGCTGACGATTTTATCTATGGAATAAGGGGGAGAGAAAATCTTTTTCTTAGTCTCTAAGAAATCTTGAATATATGTCATATATTCTTTTCTCCATAATAAAATATTCCACAAAAATCTCAACTCCTCAATAATATGTAATTTTAAAAAATAATAGTGCAAGAATATAAGATTTGGATTTTCTTGAATTTATGAGATAATCTTGTATTCCCAGAATACATATCTTTCATAATATCTTTCCAAGAAAAATCAACAAAATTTTTTCTCTCTCCTATCTTCAATTTTCGAAAATATCATGCAAAAATCAGTAATTATATTTTCTTTTATTTTAATCACCTTATTATTATCGGGCTACTTGAGGGGCCTTTAGGAAAATTAAGATTGGACCTCCAATGGACTTCTGGTTTACAATATTGAGCCTCAACATTATTTAGTCCATTAATATTAATTAGTACCACTAATAAATTAATATTGCACTATCCGTCTTAATCCATATTACGATAATATGGACTCCCGGTTATTATTTCCCGTGTTTAAAATTATCTAGTCCATTAATTAATTGAGCTTCTGAATAGCTCTAAATTAATTAATATCTTTTACCTTGGAGTAAAAACAGCTCAACATTATTATCCATACCGAAGAAACTAATTCTTCACTTGCAAGATTTGGTACGATAAAACTTTTGAGCCCACCAAGGGGACAAATCACACGAGCCGTGCTCGCACACGTTTCTCCGTATTAAACCTTAGCAACCGTTGTATGATTAATATTATTGCCCAAAATACAAGGTTCGAAGTCACGATGATTCTCACCCAACACGAATCAAAGCAATAACTACTAACCACACACATTCCTATTTAAGTGACGGAGATTAAGAAATCATTAACAATTGAGGTCTAATTCTTCACATTTCAAAACAGAAGAATTTATCCTCGCTGTATGTCCTCTTCAACACATACTAAATGTGCTAGCGTAATCTCTTGGTTAAAACAGGTCAATCTGAGAATTACACATCGACCTTTCACGGCGGATTGTTCAATTCCACCTGGGTTGTGAATTTGTACGTTTAGTTACAAGTAACTGTCAATGTGATCTTCTATGATCGGGTATCACCACATTAACTACAATGTAACACATACTACTTATAATGAACTGGTTGCAATAAATATTCAACATTCATTCATATCTAAAGCAAATGCGATAAAAGAATTATTCTCATAAACAAGTGTTTAATACATGAGTTATACAAACTAAAAGCATACTTTCATGTATAACTCCAACACATGGTTGTTCTAATCAGATCTTCTCTTATCCTGTTTGATTCATGTGCATACTTCTAAAGCATTGTTTCCTGTTGAGACATACATAGTAGTCATTGCATTGTTCACATGCTAACGAGCTACACATGGGGTCAATTCATGTTCTTTTATTTTTGGAGTTATTTATATATTTTTCTCATATATTTTGGGCTTCATTTGTTACCATTTCAAGGATATTTCTTGTACTTCTATTACTGTTCCATAAATTCTTGAAACTTAGTATACTTGACCCATCCATTTGATAATTACTCTCGATAATCAGATTGTGCTAGAAGCCTAGAAGATGGTAAGAAACAGTACTTTAAATGATGCATTAGAGAAGAGGAAAGCGACAGGTTATGATCAGGCATTCTTCAAAGTTATTAACAAGTTTCTAATCATCATGTAGAAGCATGGTAAACCTTTTCATCTGCACAAAGTTCTTTGTTTTAGTGCAATAATTAGTTGTGTTAAGATAGCTTTATAGGATAGATGGGAGAATTAGAGAATGTTGATGACCACTTATCCTGAAAAAATTGTGGTGGAATTGAACGGCAGGCTAAACAAGTGTGGGGTTACTAGCCCTCAGTTTGCTGTTGGTGGGAAGGAAATTGAGCCCTAGACTGCAAGATTGCTCCCATCAAGACATGTACATATTTAACCTATATGAAATCAACTTTAAAAAAATTTTTGCTATATATTAACATTAGCGGGAGCATCTATCTCGACCAAATGATCCATATAATTGACCGCACATAGTAGGAGTAAATTTTAGTTTAATAATTGAGTGATGCACCCTTTCTGGTATTAATCTTCTTATGGGGCTTCGAATTGTAAGTTGTTTAATAATCATTTCATGCTCTACCCTGCAGTTCGGTGTTTGCTGGAATTATGGATCGCAAAGAAGCTCGCAGGAAAAATGTTGAGGTGTCTCCACTAAATGTGGCAATTGCCCCTCCATTCCTAGTATGCCTTCAATTAGAGCTATCAAAACGGGTCAGCGGGGCGAGCTAAAACCCACAAAAGCCCGCCTTTTGACGGGGCGGGCCAAAAATTTGACGGGCAACAAAATCCCAACCCAACCCACTTATTGGCGGGCCGCGGGTTTTGGCCGGCCAGCCCACTTTTATTTTTTTAATATATTTTTTATTTTTTAAAATTTAAAATATATAATTTTAAAGCTCTAACTTATAAAATTCATCAAAATATTTATCTTGATAACTATCATTATAAAAATATTAAAATAAAATTTATTATCTTTAATTAGAAAAATAATTTTCTACAAATTGAAGTTCACAATATACTACAATAGTAATTCATAAAAATAGACTCCTGCAGTTCAAATTCATCATCTATTAACATAAATTTTACAAAATAACCCTAAAAATGATACTATAATAGTTGACAATGTAAAAAAAATATTTTAAAAAATATTTTTTTTAAAAACTTTTTTTTAAGGTGGACTGGCTCGCCCCAACGCACCCCCAACCCGCAAAAGCCCGCGACCCAAACGGGCCAGCCCATTTAGGCCCGCTTCCAAATGGGCTAAGAAATCTCTAACCCAACCCTCTTTTAAAGTATGGCGGGGCGGGGCGGCCCAACGGGCCCAACCCACTTTGACAACTCTACCTTCAATAATAAATTTAATTTACCTGGATTTTTGAAAAAAAATTAGTGTACTAAATTTTAACAAATTTGAGCTCAGTACATTGCATTGTCATTCTGCTCAAACTAGGGCAATTTTTAATATTAGGATGTTGAGGAGAGATTGTCAATTACTATGGTGAAAAGTTAGATGTTTATTTGTCCTTCAATGTATAGTAGTAAGAACAATTGAATGAAATTGATAGGTTATCTAACTTATGTTGACAATTTGGAAATTGTTTCAAAACCTTTATGCAATAAACATTCATTTTGCAATATAAAGTTTGACACACATATTTTGCAATTTCGTTATTTAACATTTTTAAACCTATTTGTCAAAATTATCTATATAGTAGATGCAGAACATAGATTAAAAAGTTTAAGTAATTTTTTCATGAGAATGCAATAATTTTCATACCAATAATATGGTGAAATTTAGCCGTTGTAGAAGAATGTGATGTGAGGTTTTTGAATAAATATTGTTAATATTGTAGGATTGTTCGAGTCAAATGGATATATATATTTGTTGAGGCCAATGGTGGTCCGAATCAACAGAAAACATTGATAATTTATATGTGGTTCCATGTTTTTTATATAACAATATTTTCTTGTATTGTGAGCTAAGCACATACTTTTTTGTTATGTTGATTCCTCTAGATATGTAATGTTTTATCTGTGGCATAATACCTTAATGATACTCTTGTGATCAGGAACTTCCATTCTTTCACAGCATTAAGATCCAAGATGGGTAATATTGTTGACTACTAGATATTCATTGGAACTAGATTTGCTAAGGTTACCATCATACGAATGCAAACATTAGAAGTGTGTTTTTAGTTGTTGTATGATTCCATTGAAAAAGATGACTATGCTTCCTCAACCGCATCATACACAAATTGTGTATCATGCCCTCATTATATGTTTGGTTTGAATGTACTTGTCAATTCATGCAACAAAAAGATGATTTATTCGAACTCATTTTTTAATTAGGGAATAGAGTAGGACTGTGAACGTGGATGTTTTGGTTTGATATCAATAGTTTTGGGTAGGGGTGGCAATTCGTGCTAACGGATCGTGTTTCGTGTCGACACGATAGTGACACGACACGATAAGCCCCGACACTAACACGACATGAACACGATAAAATCCGTGTCGACACGACACAACACGATAACAACACGATATTTTTCGTGTTAGTGTCGACACGACACGATAACGACACGACTCATTCCGTGTTGACACGACACGATAATGACACGACTCATTCCGTGTCGACACGAACACGATATAAACCTGATAAAAAAAAATGGCTAAATTTAAAATTTCAACACAAAAAACTACAAATGTTCATAGAAAGCATATTCTATTCAAAACGATTACAAACCAAAAGTAATTTTTATTCTTAATTTGGTCCTTATAGTATACTTAGTTTATAAATTGATGGGTTTGGGAGTTGGGCTTCCTCTGCCTGTTTTTAGTTAGGAATAATAATTTGAGACTAAATTTTTAATGTGCTTGAAAAAATAAAGTTATATATTATTATTTTTGTAAAAATATAATTAAAATATATTTCGTGTCACTATCGTGTTCGTGCTTAACGGGTTGTAACAGGTTAATGGGTTATCCGTTAATTTTATCGTGTTTAACGTGTTGACACTAATTCACCACGAGATTTTCGTGTTCTTATCGTGTCGACCCGATAAGGACACTAACCCAATAAGATCAACACTAACCCGCAATTTTCGTGTCTGATTCGTATCGTGCTATTGTGTCGTGTTCGCAATTGCCACCCCTAATTTTGGGTAGGATTTGGAATTTTCAATTTACACAACATACACATAAAGATAATTAACTTAATCTCAAGACTAACAACATAATGCCTTTTTTTCCCTTGAAACATTGTATGCTTTCAACCAACCTTCTCATGCTGGAAACTGATTTTTTGGTAGTCAATTGTCAGTTCCTTCTTTATTATTCATATAATATTTATTCATATATTTGCATTCTAACTGATTATGATTTCCAACTGTGACTATGTTTGAAGACTTACTGTTTGTGACTTTAATACAAGTGATGGTGAGTTGCTCTCCAAATATTTCTACAAGAGCATTTACCACTATTCCATTATGTGAATTTTAAAATATTGTTATATATATTTATATACTGAAGAGAGCAATAAGATGGGTAGAAAATGTTATTCTTATGGGGAGTTGTTGAACGTAAGGGTAACTTTTGATCAAGTCATGAGTTCTTGATGTTCTTATTGCAACAAAGTTATGATCTATTATAGGTGAGAATTACTACGTAGGCATACTTGAGGGTTTATGAAATTGGTAAGATAGACTGATGGGATGAAAAAGAAAAGAATCATTTGGAATTTATATGCATAAATATTTAATATTTGTATGTGCAACTTTTAATAATATAGAGATTGATTTATTTTATGCATTATACGTTATCATTAAAGGTTGAATGCAATGATGTCTTGGAGAGAGATAATAAAAGTTCTTAATGGAAAAACTGAGCAGACGTGCCTTTTTAGTGGCTCTCTTTCATTATATATTTTCCTTTGTTTTTTTAATTATTTATCTAAATAAAATTGTTATGTTATGCTTTTTTTTTTTTTTTGTGATTCGGTTTATGGATTTATTTTTATCTTAAGCATATTCTATGCTCTTGCTCTGTCCTTTTTCACTATAATTAAAGAAACACTACATGATAATATAAAATAGTTTTTAGTATAAGTTTTTCCATTGCAAAGGTGTATCATCAAAGAATTCAAGATAAATATATAATGATTGTGATGGATTTTGGGACATAAAATGATGTTTCTCTACTTCTATTTTTCACCAACTATTTATGCATAATGTGCAACGCACGTATTATATAACTAGTATTTATAAAATTGTTAATGTAGTATTTTCAATTCTTTCTTTTTTCAATTAAGCAAATTCATTTATGAAGTCTTTTGTTTCATACGTTACTCGTACATATTAATTTTTTTAAGATTTATTTTTATAATATTTAGATAAATGCATGCATTAAAATAATTATGCAATTTAAGAAGGTATATATTTCACTTATATTTTTATAAATAAATAACTAACATTATTCTATATCCTCCAAATTTAATCTAGGTTTGATGTTTAAAACCCTCAATTTCTATCAATTCCTGCGTTGGGTTTGTCCATAAGAAGCTTTGTAGTATTCATATTATTATCATGTGAAATTACTCTGAATCTAGAGGTAAAAATATTGAGGGATATATAGTTTAATTTGTTGGAGATCTTACTCTTTCCTTATTTTGTAGACGACAAAGTGCATTAACTTATGCAATTTCGTGTATGTTAATTAATTAACCCAAATGTATCTCTCAAACTTATTCCAATATGACATAGATGCCATTTATAATTGTTACAAAAACTTGCATGAGACTTTCTCATGGCATGATACATCACAAATTAATATCCACATCTATCAAAGTATTAATGTGTCATGCCCAATTTGTACCCCATCCCACCGTCTTATGACATTAGATAGCCTCACACAAGATCTACACTTAATTGTTATATGTCTACTATAATATTTCTTCGAAATAAATTATCTAGATAATCTCTCTTTTCTACAAAATAAAGAGTATGTATAGAGTGAAATTGGTTCATACATAAACTACTTTACAATACTTTTTAGTACAACCATTAATACCCTTTAATTGTTTAATGCTCATATGTATTTGGTGGTTTGCCTAATAGAATATATTGATATTAATTGTTATATGTCTACTATAATCTTTTTTCAAAGTAATTAATTTAGATGATCTCTCTTCTACAAAAAATTAAGAGTAAATTGGTTTGTGCATACACCATTTTGCAATACTTTTTAGTATAACCACTAATATCATTTCGTGTAATCAACTATTACTCTTTAGTTAAACAATTAATACTCTTTGTACCCTTCAACTCATACCCTTCAGTGAATATAAATAACACCCTCCAGTACTTATATGTTTCAATGAAAACAACTAATACCCTTCAGTGAAAATAACTAATACCCTTTAGTGAAAACAACAAATACACTTCAAATTGTTCATGTATGAACCATTTTAACTCTATATTTTGTCATCTAGATAATCTCTCTTCTACACAATATTAAGAGTATGCATAGAGTGAAATTGGTTCATTCATAAACCACTTTGCAATGCTTTTTAGTATAACCACTAATACCCTTTAGTTAAATAATTAATATTTTTTGTATCCTTCAACTAATAATCTTCAGTGAAAACAACCAATACCCTCCAAAACTAATATTTTTCATTCAGAAATAACTTATACCCTTCAGTGAAAACAACTTATATCTTTTAGTGAAAATCATTAATGTGCCTCAAATGGTTCATATATAAACCATTTTCACTCTATACTTTGCCAAATATTTAAGAGTTGTCTTATTCTTTTTTTTTCTAAATTAATAAATATTTATTTTAATAACTTTTACAAAAAAAAATAAACTTCTACAAACTATACATTGGTCATTCACAAAAGAGTAACTCTCTTGTGCACATGGTGTATGATGAACTCATTCAACAGTTGATTTTGTTTATATTGAAAAGTTTGTTTCAATTACACTTAAAAGTGTGGTTGGATTACACTTGAAATTTTACACAGAAAATCAGTTTTTAGTGTAAACTTTTCAGTGCAATCCAACCACACTTTTCAGTGTAATTAAAACAAACTTTCAATATAAACATGGTCAAATGTTAAGTGGGTGCATTGTACACTTGGTGCATATGAGAGTTTGTCTTCACAAAAATATTTAATAACTATAATTTAAAATAATTGAAATATTTTTTATACCACAAAATAGAGGGATATCATAATCTATATTTCAAAGATATATACATATTTTTATATTATTTTGCAATATTTATTATATATTATATTTTTAAAATATATCAAATATATTTTGTAAACAATTATTTGTCAATATTTATAATGAAATATATACCAAAGATTTAAAAAGATTTAAAACAAAAATTACTCAATTTAGCAATAATTTTGAAAGGAAAATTCAATGGTTTCTAAATGTAGGCCGATTAGTGTTATTATATATATATATATATATATATATATATATATATATATAATATATTTGAAATATATTTTATACTATAAAATATGGAGGTTTATCATAATATATATTTTAAAGATATATTCAACATATTTTTATATTATTTTTCGATATTTATATTTCAAAAATATATTCAATATATTTTGTAAATAATTTATTTGACAATATTTATAATATTTTAAAAATATATACCAATGATTTAATACTCAGTTTAGTAATAATTTTGGCGGGAAAATTCAATGGTTTCTAAATATAGGCCGGTTATGTGTGTGTATATGTATTGATTAAATTATCAAATAGTTCAATATATAATTTTATTCCCGGTTGATGAATTTTATCGTTGTTCTTATGAATTTACTAAATTATCCAATAGTTCAATATGTAATTTTATTTTTGATTGATGAATTTTATCGTTGTTCGGGTCTCACCACAATAGATATAGATTCTCCATATTTAATTTGTTTAGTACATACATTAGTCTTGACTCTTGACAATTATCTTCTTAATTGATTATTACTACAGTCAGCATTTCTTAGATTGCAGATAACAGATATACAAAACAGGGAAGACTGTTGTTACATAGTTGTAGTGAAAAAAACATGGGAACTTTGATTGACATGCTTCAATCCATTCTTGAAGGGAATAAATTGAAACTCAATTGCACAGATACGGGAGTTGGATTCAATAAAACTATGTCATGCCTAAAATTTTACAAAAATATGCTGTGCGACTCCATAGAATTAATCATTGATTAGAAAATACAAGTAAATAAATCCTAAAGTATGATTAAGGACAAAGAATAAAGAAGCAGTGAGAGAAAAAGTAGATCACAGGAAATCGCTAAAATTTGGCAACAAGAAAAATATTAAGAGCTCCCATATAGCATATATTGTAATCTAATTATTTGTAGTTTGCAGTTAATTGAGATGCCAGCAAAAAAAGGGTGATAAATGTACTAAAATATCAATGCTTAGAGCATAAAAGCAACGGGATTCCTCAGAGAGGTTGAGATTTCTGGCGCTTTGAGTATTGCAGGATCGGCTCTTTCACCTGTAAATTAATTATTCCTCAATTAAACTTCTTATAATAATCATGATTTTTCGAATATTAATTGTTCATTATATATATAAATATATATATACCGTGCTAGTTTTCCTCGAGTGTTTGTCCTGAGTGGGCATGCTTTCCATGACAATGTCACCTTGGTCGCCATTTAAATTAGGTCTTCCCTCATCACCACCTGGCACAAAACTCTCCCTAGAAGCTGCTGGCTGTAAATATATATATACATATAGATATAGTTGCAAGTTAACAATGATTAAATACAAAATTAATGACAAATATTGGGACTAGATGTTATACTTCAGCCCTGCTAGTTGGTGTATTCCCACCACGTTCCATTTTCTTTCCACCACCTTGTTCAGTTCTAATAGAGCCATCAACGCATGCTTTTGTCCGTGTGATATCCGATCCGATAGAATGGAGCCCACCACACGTCGATAAGTCCTTGTAATTGTTACCTAGTATCCAAAAATCACATTTGTTACATTATAGGAGCAATTAGTATTTAGCAAAGAATGTAATGCTTGGTGGATGGGTACCAGCAGAATCAGGTTCTGGAAGATTCGACTTGTTTACTGATTTATTCTTATCCACATCCTGGCAATACATAATAATACAAAAATTCAGTAGAAAATCCAATGATTCAACAGCTCTCCAGTAAATAAAAAATACTATAATTTTACCATACCATAGCATCTGAGGTGAAAATCTTTTTGAGTTGAAGGAGCTTTTTCTTGGTGAGATCAGAGTGGATCACTCTTTTCCCTGGGACAATATGCAACATGCTTGTGTGTGAATGACTTGAGCATTTTGCGAAATTACTATGAGTTTTTACTGTATGAATTTACCGAGTCTGCGGTTGTTACTACCCGCCTCTACAAAGCCATCGTGGGCCATTTTGTTGATAAGTTTACGAACAATAGTTTGGCTGGGTTTACCATCCAGCTTGCTCTGAAGTTTCCCCACTGTTATGTAGTTCATTGGAAGAGTGTGATATAAAGCCTGTGACCAAAACCCAGAGTTAATAACATTTAATTAATTGCACGATTTGTTATAAGTATGAAGATTTCAAATTAATACCTCATTCAAATAATAACTTACCTTCATGTACATGTGATCTACACCAGCCTTTCCATTGTCTAGTACAACCGTTTGTCCGTCGACTTCTTCCTTCACAGCATCAAACTCGTAGTCGAATTTCTACAGTTCAGATGCAGCTCACAAGGAGAAGAATCTTGACTCAATACATTTAGGGTTAAAATTAGAACATTAGGGGGGAGGGTGTGAAGAGAAAAAGAAAATCGAACCTTTTTCTTATTAATGACATAACTCTCTCCTGATGATTTAGATACCAACATCTCTTTCTCTAGCTTTTCCATAATTTCTAGACCACAAAAACATTTATCATCAGATAACAAAATCAAGTTACCACCTAACTATGAGTCAAATGAACTTGTTTCTAATAGCAAGAGAGTAAGATCCTTCAGATGTACCTTCAATCAGGACCTGCATAAATTGGATCACATAGGTCAGAGGTACACATTACCCAAACTTGTTGCCATAAAAGCATATTTATCTTCTCGAGAAGACAATTGAACGATGTAAAAAAAAAAAACCCTTACCACTGAGATGTCAGGGAAATTTGAGAGGATATCAATGAGCTCAACTGTGTCAAGGTGATATGAGTTGACCCAATCCTTTATCCGTCCTAACTGCTGTTCGTCTTCTACTAAATCCTGGGTATTATCATCTGTCATTAAAATAGATGGATTAGGACTTCTTCCAACATTACTAAATATACAAGTGTAGCTGGTGTTAAGGGCAATAATGGAACCTTCATCATTTGCTCCATTTTCTTCTTCAACTTGCTGTTTCTCTGTCACACAAAATCCCAGAAGTTTGATTATATATCAAGAGAAAAAGAAGAAGCTACAAAGATTTTCTCTGATATTAATTTACCTCTGGGTGCTACAATGTATTGATCATCATCTGAATTGCTCATCTGGAGGAGGTAGCAGAGCAAGCTTTTATGTCAAATCAGAGGGTCATAAAGCATAGTTCTCCATACAATAACCAATAATAACTCAACTAAGCCATTACCTCACTGTCAGATTCACTATCATCATTTTTTTGGTGAGAATCAGCTCCCAGGCTGACGTCATCTTGATTGTCATTGTTTTCATCTTCACAAGGATCAAGCACGCTCTTAACCTGTTGAGTTTTATAGCAGAAAAGAAGACTCATATAAGGACTTGGAGATGATGTAAAAAATAACTTTGTCTTGTAATCACATACCTTCAGAGCTAGTATCAAATGCTTGCTATTGACTTTGCCAACTTCCATCTTCAAGGGATTCCTAGTCCATGGATTATGTGCTTCATCTTCTGTGCAGCCTCTGAAAAAGGGAGGCTCATAATCCATTGGCTGCAATCAAGGTAAGAAGGTGAAAAAAAAATTAAAGCGGAAAAGGTGAAAATGATTTACCATTAACAGTAGCAGAGAAGCTACAATTTTCAGTTTATTGCATTTTTCTATGATGGACTCATAATATCAGGTATTAGCATGTGGAAAGTAGAAACCATATAACAAACCCTGCTGAAGTAAAAGCCTACCGTGACATCATCGTAATACAAGAGCTTCATCAGTACAGTGCGCTGAAACAACAACGAACACACTGAATAAGCTTTATTAATAAAAACAGTACAAGTAGTAACATAAACTAGATAAATCCATTTAGATAACTCATTGTCAAGAGATTACACCTCTTCTGGCATCTTCTCCAGAGTTCTCATCAGTTGAATGAGTGTGCGAACCATTTTGCATGCAGAACTCCTGTTAAATGAGCTTTTCGTATTGACTAAGAATAAACACTAAACCAGCATATAATGCATAAAAAGAGTTGTACTAATATAACTACCTCATCTGGCTAGGAGTTATTTCTGTTGAGGAGTTATAATTGAATGTCCCTCCCTTCTTTGTCCCACTACGATTAATGTTCATTGAAACCTCTTGACTATCAGAATTCGAGTAACTGAATGAAACTGCAGAAAAGCACACTTCATTAGTTTATGCTCAAACCAATAATGATAATGCAAGACTTGGTAAATATGGAACTGGAAATGTTGAAGTATATAGCTTAAGCATCAGCTGTTGTCGAAACATTTCTACATTAGTTTGTGCTCAAATCAACTATGATACTGCAAGACTTGGAAAATTATTGAACTGGAAATGTCTTAGTATATAGCTTAAGCATCAGCATCAGGTGTTGTCGAAAAATCGCTACATTTTTTGAGGTATTAATTGTTATTAAACAACTTACTGTTGATAAGTATGTCTAGAAAATTAAGCACAATATTAGATTATGAATTTCCAGCAATAACGTAATTTAAAACTGTTATGCATATCTATAGTATTTCAGGAAACAGTAGCTTTCTAAAAAACTAACATGAGTATTCCTCAATCATTGGACCATCCACAGCCTCACAGACACAGAACAGGAGTGTTTTCAGATATTTTTTCTGTAAAGCATCATAGACACCTGTAGAAAAAGGACAAACCAGAACGAATGAGCAACCGAGAAAGTAGAAGCGAAGAGAGATAAGCTTTTGATATTGAGAACACTATTCGGATATACCTTTCTCCATCCAATCAATGAGTCGACGTGATTCAGCATCCATAGGCATAAGCTTTTTAATTTTCATGTCTGTTACAAAGTGAATGTTAATTAATCAATTCAACAACTTTTGCTTCAGTAGAAATACAAGTCTGCTAAGTACTTACCCAATGCCGGAACAGATTTGTCATTGAAATATTTCTCAGGGAAAAGACCTCTGATGTAACTGATGTTGAATATAGCAATTCGCAACAAGTTTCTTGTCTGTTCAAATTTAAAGCAATTCTCAGAATGCTTATTAAGCATGTTGTAAAGAAAACACATAAGAGTACTGCAATGATGCTCAAATTATCGCAAATAGTTCAAATCAGGACTACGACTGGTATAGTATAGACAACATCAACTTGCATAGTTGCAACACAATTCAATCAACATGCATATTAAGAAACTGCGTAACAAATATGACCGCACTTAATATGAATCCTTGAAAAAGGAGCACAAAATAACCATTAAAAAATAATCTGAATCGTATAAATGTCTAGCGACAATTTGTAGGGAGAAAAGGAGCAATAACAATACAGAACAAATAGAATTTGACGCCAAATAAAACATATCATGTCACCCAATGGTAATATCAAATTAACAAACAGATTAATCAAATTCTAATACCATCTGCTTCATATGAAAAACAAAGGAATCGAAGAGGAAATTGGATAGGAGATTAAGCAAGTGATTTACGAGTAGAAGTGAATCCTGCTCAGTGATCTCCGATTCCTTGACCTTCTGTGCGACCACCTGAAGTTGGAGAATAACAGTAAAATTATCAGCAACGCTTTAGATCTAAATCTATATGGCTAAAACTGCAACCAATGAAGTAAATACTGAGATATTTCTCTCTCAGCCATCATATCTGAAACAAATGAATTAAACTGAAATGATTCTATCAATATACGAGATATCTCTCTCTCACTCTAAAATCCTCACCATTGCAACGTAAATTAGAGAGATGTGAATCTGAATAAGAGCTGAGAAAGTTTGTTACAGAAAATTTGAATTCTTAAGCTGAAATGCAGAACCAAATGGCGGGAGGTGAGACGAGTGGGTCGGTATATATATATCTTTGAGAATTGAACCGTGGTTAGGCACGAACTAACCATAGTAAAATACATTAACTGTGGTTAGCCGAGCACGCGGAACGTGTTCCCTATTGGTCAAATCCGTAATTTCATACCAAAGAGATGGCATCATCTTCTGCGCTTCAACCAAACGTAGATCAGCATGGGCTGTGTTTAATTTTGTGTATAATAGCCCATCGACCGTGAGGCCCATTTAAAAAAACTGATGCGGGGCGTTTGGTTAACACTTTAACGATAATTAGAATGATAATAGAAACGCGCAGGCTAAATACCCCTCCAACTAATGGAGATACATCTCCATTAATATTTTAATAATTTATTAAAATTATAAAATTAAATATATAACCTTAATAATTAAACAAAGAGGAATCAATGACTACATACACCCTCATCTCATTCTTACGCAGAAGACGTTCAACCATGTACGTGTGAAAGAAAAAAAAAAGATTGATCTTGCCTCCATTGTAAAACGATTAGACGGTACACAATGATTAATTCATGTTTTTAAACTAGATTCTGATGAAATGAAAGCATTTCGACCTTGCTATGTATGTTTTTTTGTCCCTTATTTCATAGGTTTTCTCTTTAATGTATAAAACCCTAGTTTTAAATGTTATATGTTGCTAGTTGTTTATATTGTGTGTATTTGTGTACAAAATATTGATATTTTAGGCATTGAACGAAGTTGAACGTTGTATGATTGTCATTTGCACTTTTTTTTTTTTTTTAATTTTCATCAAACCAATTTTCGGACCTGGTTATTCAAAAATTTTACATATTTTCGGACACCAATTGCCGAAATTTAAAATGGTTTAATTTTTGGTAGCGAGTTTTTGAAATATGGACAATTTTTTGGAAATATTGATCCAAAATATTGTGTTAATTTTGGAAACAGTTTGCTGAATAATACTGATCTGAAATATTTGTGTCGCTTGATCGTCATTTGCACAGTCACGTCGCTTGGTCGTCGTCCTCCGGTCATGTCGTGCAGTCGAAGCCACGTCGTCATGGTGGCGTTCACTAGTTCTGCTTGGTGGTCGTCCTCCACTTGGCCACCAAAATCTCGAGATTGTGCACTCACGGTGGCGATGACGGTTGATGGTTGTTGTCGCGCACTTACGATAGTGATCGTTCGGAGGAGTTCACAATAAGCTTCAAAATTGAGAAGAGGTGGGAGGTGTGGTATATAGGTTTTCCTGATGAAATATTGTAGAGAGTGAGAAATATGAAATATTTTTTATTAATAAGAGTAATAATAGTAGTATAATGGTTGTGTATTTGCTAATACCAATTAAAATAAGTAGGTGAATTTAGACGGAGGTGTATCTCCATTAGTTGGAGGGGTATTTAGTCTGTGCCTAATAGAAAGTAGTGTAATTATAATGGTTTATATTTATTTATTTTTTAAATAAGGTAATTATTATTCTATTTTAATTGTCCCGTTCTGTTCCAACAATTATCCTCATCCATCACTTCCGTATTCCTCAATTAAAAATCATTGGTTTCCACTTCTACTTCAAAATTGGTGCATAACATTATAAAATAAATTTGATTATAGGGGTATAAATTGAAAATAAATTTTATTACTATTACGATTGAAAAATAGCAAAGTATTATATGAAAATAATTCATGATAAGTTTATCATAAAACTGTTTTCAAGTATTAAATATTTGATAAAAATATCTTTAATCTTAGTAGTATCACCATTCACGAGAATATCAAATGACACAATTCATATTCTTTCAAAAAAAAAAAAAAAAAAAATAGACACGACTCATAATAGTCTCAACAACCCCCTAGGAAAATTAATTTTCAACAAAATTTCCCTAAATAAAATCTCACTCAACCCTATCATACGTCTTACTCATACTGAGCTTGAAGGCATAAGAAACCCTATAAACCACATTATTATGCCTCATAAATGAAAGACCTCGAAAGCAAGCAAAACATTTTTAGTAGTCAATCCGCCTAGAACAAAAGCAGATTGATAAGGATCAATCAAATCAAGCACACAAGTTCAAACAATTAGCAATAGTATTAGTAATAATTTTTAAAGAAACACTATCGAGACTTATGGCATGAAAATCAGACGGTAGAATAGACTTATTAATTTTTGCAATAAGAGCAATATGAGTGTGGTAAGAGGACCAGGATCTACCTCATTATTAAGAACATCATGGACAGTATTTTTGGCAGAATCTCAATATTACCCCCATAATTTATAGTAAAAGTGAACGGACATACATCAGGCCCGGAGCTTTAGTAGGATGCATTTGAGATAGAGCTTTTGTTAATTCCTCCTCCGTAAAAGGAATAAACAATGCGTCATTCATTTCCGTAGTGACTCTATGCTCCACAACTTCGATTGCCTCACCCATATTCAAATTTATCTTGGCAATGAACAACCCGAAAAATAATCCACAGAAACCTGTTTGATTTCTTGGTGCTTCTTATGTGCCACTCCCATGCCATCCCGAATAACTGAGATGGTATTACAAATAATAAGGAGATGTTCGATATCCCAACTAATTGCATAAGAGGGAAATAAAACGTACACCCAAAAATCTAATGAAGAAATGATACAAAACAATTTTTCTGAATTCTCTCAAGGTAAACTGCACTAGGGAAGTCATTAGAATGCAGAAATGTAAAAAATGATTTTCTGCTAGTCTAAATTGCTCACCCAAATTGTCAAATGTAGTAAAATCGAACTGTTCCCTGCTATAATTACACAACAAGATGTCGCACCAGACCAACAAACCGCATTAGTTTTTAATGACGAAAAGCAATAGCTAAATCAGACAGAAATATATAATCCTAGAAATTGGATGATTCCCCCTTTGTTCTAAGCACCCATGGACAAAGGACTAAACGTACAAATAAAGAATCTACATTACAAGAGGTGTTTGAATTACAAATTGTCTCATAATTTTTTAGCAAAATAGAGTTAGTCTCAATTAATTAATTTTTTTATCAGATTTAGTCTCAATGCTAAAGTCCAATTTTGGTAGCAAATAGACCAAAAAATTCAATACAACGTTGTTTTGAAGATTGAAATTGATGATTTTTGGCAAGGGTGTTGATGTGACATTCATGTGGGCTAATTATACTTAATTTTTTATTTCTTTTACAATTTTATTATACATTATGTATATTTAACTTTTTTACAAAAAAAAATATTTTAAAAAGTATTTCTATATATTGTATCTGTTGGGAAAATGTATAAGACTTATGTTTTGATTAGATGCCAAAATGTTCCTCCTAAGTTGTTTTGTAAGTAAATTATTCAGTAGAGTTAGTGCTTAGTAAATCAGTTCAAATGTTAAAGAACTGAAGTACAGTTAGTAATTGTTAGAGTGTATTTAAGAATGAAGTCTACTGAAGTCAAAGCCTACTGAAGTGAAGTCCGCTGAAGACAAGTGATCTGAGAAGAAGTCTAAGTCTTAAATGTTTTCTAAGTACATTCTCACTAAGACTAAAACTATCAGGAGAGGACCAAGGTCCACTGATGGGAACTAACAATGCACATTCAATGCTAAACATATTAAAAGCTGTTAGTTAATCTGGTTGGAACAAGGCAAAACGAATTACATTGAAGCTTACAATAAATGAAGGAATTAGAAGGTTCTCCCAGAGGAGTTCCACCTTAAAGCAAGACAAGAATCTGGGCATGCAGACTAAAGGTCCAATGAGAAGATGACACGTCAGTGTACTTTACTGACAGCCGACCTGCTCCAGCCTGACAAGTACCAAAAGTCTTTCTCTAACAATCTACAGAAAGTTGGTGAACATGCATGGTCTTTCAGCCTTTTCTTGACAAGACTTAAAGCTTCAAATAGAGCCGTTTGAACCAATCAGATACAAGAAGACTTACTTGAGAAGATTCAAATCCAACGGGAAGATTTTCAAGGAAGCCTATAAATACAGAAGGACGTGCTCTTTTCTATGCATGGGAAACTCACAAGATCCAAGCTATCTCTACATTCATAACAACTAGAAGCACTCGAAATTACCTTTGTTTCCCAAGTGTTTCACATTTGTAGAGAGCCTATCAAACCTTCTGTAACCAAGCTTAAAAGCTATATCCAAATCTTAGGAAGAGATAATCCAATCCTAAGCCTTGAGCTAAACTTGTAAGGATTATCTCAAAATAGTTGGAACCAAAACCCTACTCAAAACCCTACTCAGTGTTTAGGTTGAGAGTTAGTGTTAAGTGGTGTTAGTAAGCTGATTGTTGTATCAGTCTGAAAGCTGGTTTGTTTTGGGAACTAGGACCTGGAATTTCCTAGTGATCAATCATCCTAAGAGAGGATTAGTTGATCAGTGCACCTTGGCACTATAACACAAGGAATTCCAAGTGAAAGGAATTCTCCTGTTTGATCAGGACAGTGGACGTAGGAGATTCATCTCTGAACCACTTTATATCTTGTGTACTTATTCTCTGTTGTTTCCTAAGTGTGTGTTAATCTCAAAGTTTATCAAAGTAAAACGAGTTTTCTAAGGGCTCACTAATCCGCATCTGAAAGCTAATTAGATAGTAGTTCAACTGAAAGTCTTGAGCTTTCAGTGGAGGTATTATCTCTGTAAGCTTTCTCAAGTAACTCTCAGCAGACCTCAAGTCCACTGACGAGCTACTGTCTTAAGTAACCTGATAAGTTTTACAAGAAGTTTTAAATTTGTAATCACAGGTGTATCCCCCCATACACCTGTTTACTCGTTTCGGGACCAACAATTGGTATCAGAGCAGTGGTTCAAAAGACCATTGTTCTAAGTATACCTTGTGCTTAAAGGTATTTTCAAGGTCACCTGAATTGATCTTTTGATAAAATTATTTTTATACTATGGCTGACAATGCAGCTAGGGTAGCACCACCAGCAGAGAACAACATGGGAGTTAATCCCTTGAACCATATGTCTCATCACAAGCTTCCACAATTCTCAGTGGAAAACTATGACTTCTGGAAGATCAGAATGAGAGCTCATCTTGCCTGTGTGCATGATGAAATGTTGAGGGTTATTACTAAAGGTCCATTTATTTTTATGACACCTAACCCCAGAACTACAGCTGAAACTATTGCAGATCCTAGAGAAGAATGGCCCAAGGATGAAGATAACTTCACTGCAGATGAGAGGAGGAGAAACAACCTCAACTTCATAGCCTTGAACATTCTCTACACCACTATTCCAGATTCTGTAATGGGAAGAGTGATCCACTGCAAGACTGTAAAGGAACTATGGGACACTCTTGCTCTCATGTGTGAAGGAACTGACAAGATAAAGGAGAACAATCTTTCAGTAGCTGTTCAAAAGTATGAGCAGTTCACCATGGAGCCCACTGAGACCATTGACCAGCTTGATGGGAGGTTCACAGACATCATGAATGAGATAAATTCTCTGGGAAAAGTCTATACCAAGAGGGAGGTTGCCTTAAAGATCCTGAGAGGTCTAACCTCAAGATGGGATGTGTACTCTGTGATGATGCAGAATACCAAGGATCTATCCAGCATGTCTATGCAACATGTATTCTCTGAACTCAAGGCTTATGAGTTTGATCTGAACAGGAAAAGGGCTCCTGATGAGACCTCAGCTGAGAAGGGAGTAGCCTTCAAAGCCAAGGAGTCTGAGCCAAAATCCCCAAAGCCTCAGAAGAGTACAAAGGCAAGCAAGTCTCAAAGCAAGGCTGAGATGCAGGAGGAACTCAGCCTGATGGCTAGAAGGTTTGAACAACTTAACAGCCGCTTTGGCAAGTATAAAAGATTTTACAGGGATAACAGGGAAGGTAGAAGTTATCCATAAAAGACCACCAGAGAAGGAGAGAAAAGCTCATCTGAGCTGGAAAAGAAGAAGGAATACAAGAATTACACCAAGGCTGAAGGATCATCATCAAAGACCAGAGAGTCCACTGAGGAAAAGAATGATGATGCCAACCGGTGTTTTCAGTGCAAGAAGATTGGGCACCTTCAATATGATTGTCCTCAACTGAGCACAAAAGAAAGAAAGAAAGGAAAGGCAAGCCAAAAGAGACAGAAGATATGGAGAAAGGAAAGCCATGGTGGCTGAGGATGTGGATGAAAATCTGGAGTCATCTGATGGACTGTTCTCTGACAGCAGTGATGATGACATATGCCTCATGGCAAGAGAAGAACCAGAGGTACAATCTAAACCATCCATTTCTCTAGAACACACACCTGAGTTAAGCTCAGAGTCAACTGAGGAACTCAATCTTCAGTCCGCTTTGGAACAATTGATGATTGATTTCTCAAGGTTGCAAGAAGCAAGTTTCTGTCTTCAAGATGAAAACAAACAACTCTTGAGTGAAAACTCCAAGTTAATCGAGTTTGGAAATCAAGCAGATCTGAACTCAGCCAAATCTACCATTGAACTGACAAAAGAGGTGGAAACCCTCAGGAGACAAGGAAATGGTAGAGATCAACTGATAAAAGATCTCAATGAATCTAAGACAAAGTTAACTGAAGAGAATTTAAAATTGGTAAGCCAAATAAAGGATTCTCTCCTGAAAATTGATGTCTTACAAAAATCTGAAGAGACCTTGTTAAAAAGGATTAATGCTCTAAACAAACCCTCTCTTGCCATAGAGGAGATTCAAAATTTTCAAATCAATCCTAATAACAAGTGTGGGATAGACTTTATTCCAAAACCTTCAGAAGGTCCTCTGAGTGTTGCTTCTTCAAGTGGCACAAAGAGAGTTTTTGTTAAGTCTGTAACATTTCAACCACAGACTGTGGATAAAGGAAAAATACCAGCTGAGATCACTCAAAAGAAAAGTCAATCTAAGCCAAAACCAAATGGAAAGACTCAGGTGACTTATCAAACTAGATCTCAGCAGAGGTACTATCAGCCGAGGTCTTCACAGATGAAGCAACCTCAGCTGAGAACACCCAGGCATGAGCAGTCCTCAAGGAATGACTCATATGGAAGACATATTCCTTTTGTGCCTAAAGGAAAAGGTCCTTCATACCTTTATCAACAAAAACCAAGACCAGGTGCACCCATGCCGAAGAGAAAGAATGTAAAGAAGGTTCCTGTTCCTTCAAAGGCTGACACCCATAGAAAGTTTACTCCCAAGGCACCCAGGGAGATAACAATCTATGTAGATGTTTATGGAAGACAAATTAGCCAATCTAAAGTGATTAGAACTGTGAGGCAAATTTGGATTCTGAAAGGTACAGCTAACCTGGTAGGACCCAACACCAAATGGGTACCTAAAGCTTGATTTGTGATTGCAGGGCTCAGTGGACCTCAACAAAAGAGATGCTCTTAAATCTTCAGTCTGGTACTTGGACAGTGGATGTTCTAGGCACATGACTGACAACAAAGATCTCCTGACAGAATTTGTTGAGAAAGAAGGTCCACAAGTCACCTTTGGTGACAACTCACAAGGAGCCACTAAAGGTTATGGTACTTTAATCATTGGCTCAGTAAGGGTAAGCAATGTATCCTTTGTCAGTGGACTTAAGCATAATCTTCTGTCATAAGTCAATTCTGTGATAAAGGATACAGTGTTGAATTTTCATGTAACCTGTGTTTTGTTAAAGATATATCTTCACAACAGGTACTACTAACTGTGTCAAGAAAGGGAAATGTCTATCTTACAGATTGGAAGTCTTGCACACCAAATGCATGTCTTATTGCTAAGAGCTCAACTGACACTAATTGGTTATGGCACAAAAGGCTAAGTCATCTGAACTTCAAGATGATGAACAGGATAGCAAGACATGGACTGGTAGAAGGAATGCCAAATGAAGTATACAACAAAGAACATATCTGCAAAGCCTGTCAGGAGGGAAAACAAGTAAAGGCATCTTTCAAGAGCAAAGTTGCAACCTCTACTGACAGAGTACTTCAACTGTTACATATGGATCTCTTTGGTCCAGTAACCCCTGTAAGTATCAATGGGAGAAAATATACACTTGTTGTTGTTGATGATTTCTCCAGGTACACATGGGTGATATTCTTAGCAAGCAAAAACGAGACCCAACTGAGACTGTCAGAGCTCCTGAAGAAAGTTAGCAATGAAAAGAGCCTAAACATTGTAAAGATAAGATCAGATAAGGGCACTGAATTCATTAATTCCATTATATCTGATTATTGCAAAGAATTAGGTATTTCACATGAAACATCAGCTGCAAGAACTCCACAACAAAATGGAGTAGCTGAAAGAAGAAATAAAACTCTCAAGGAGGCAGCAAGGACAATGCTTGCAGAAGCTCAAGTTCCTAAAAGATTTTGGGCTAAAGCTATCAACACTGCCTGCCACACTCAAAATAGATCCATGGTAACCAAACATCAAGTAAAAACTCCATATGAATTATGGAATGGCAGAAAGCCACAGGTATCCTATTTTCACATTTTTTGTTGCAAGTGTTTCATTCACAACAATGGAAAAACTCAACTGAAAGCTTTTGATAGCAAAGCTGATGAAGGAATTTTCTTAGGATATTCCCAAATCAGTAGAGCTTTCAGAGTTTACAACTGTAGAACTCTTGTTGTGGAAGAAACACCTCATGTGGTCTTTGATGAATCTACTTTTGAGTCCAGGAGTAAGGAGAATGAGGAGGTAATTAGCAAAAGACTAACCAGACTGAGTATCAAGTCTAAAGGCTATCCTGAGAATTGTGTTGATACTTACATCCCAACATGGGATAATTTAGAAGATCAACAATTCAAGGAGGTCATCCAAAGTCAGACCACCCCTCAAAGCTCACCTGAGAGCTCTCCTGAACAAGCAATTGAACTGATGAACACTATCCCAGTTCAAGAGGTAAGTGATGTCAATGAAGATGTGGTCACAGCTGAGACATTCACTGAACCCATCATTCAAGGGGGAATAAATGAAATTACCATTGAGATTGAGAATACCTTGAATGATGATTCAGGACTTCAACCCTCTGTTTTATTTCCTGAATTCGATTTCATTCCTATATCTAGTGACTCAACTTCAGAAGAGTTAAACTCTACTGAAGGGCATCAGCCTAGGAGAACTTGGCTCTCAGATCACCCTGTTGAGCAAATCCTAGGTGATCCTTCCTCAGGAGTCAAAACTAGAAGTTTTCATGGAGAAAGTGCTTTGTTTTGTTGTTTCTTATCAAACCAGGAACCAAGTTCCATAGCAGAAGCACTTCAAGATTCCAATTGGATCATTGCCATGCAAGAAGAGCTCAACCAGTTCACAAGGAATCAAGTTTGGGAGTTGGTGGACAGACCATACCACTGCAATGTGATAGGAACCAAGTGGGTATTCAAGAACAAGAAGGATGAGAATGATATCATAGTCAGAAACAAGGCCAGACTAGTTGCAAAGGGCTACTCTCAAGTTGAAGGTTTTGACTATGATGAAACATTTGCCCCAGTAGCCAGATTGGAGGCAATAAGGTTATTTCTTGCATATGCTGCTCACAAGAAATTCAAGGTGTACCAGATGGATGTTAAAAGTGCATTCTTGAATGGAGTACTCAATGAAGAAGTCTATGTGGAGCAACCCCCAGGTTTTGAAGAAAGTCACAAAGTATATAGACTGAGAAAAGCTCTATATGGACTGAAACAGGCTCCAAGAGCTTGGTATGATACTTTGCCACAATTCCTTTTGGATCATGGTTTCATCAAAGGGGGAGTTGATAGAACTTTATTCAGGATCACAAAAGGAGAGGACACTTTGCTTGTGCAAATCTATGTGGATGATATCATTTTTGGTTGTCCCAACCAAGTCCTCTGTGAAAAGTTTTCTCAACTGATGAAGGGAAAATTTGAGATGTCTATGATGGGAGAAATGAATTTCTTCCTATGACTTCAAGTTAAACAGTCCCCTGAAGGAATCTTCATCAATCAAGCCAAATATACAAGGGAGCTGATCAACAAGTTTGGATGCCAGACCAGCAAAGTAGCAAGAGTTCCACTCAACACCAACACCAAAATGGAACCAGATGAAGATGGTGAATCAGTAGACCAGACTCATTACAGAGCTATCATTGGATCTCTACTGTATCTCACAGCAAGCATGTCTGATATCACTTTTGCAGTTGGGATTTGTGCAAGATATCAAGCCAACCCCAAGAAAAGTCATCTGGAAGCTGCTAAGAGGATTCTCAAATATCTTATGGGTACTGTGAATATGGGATTGTGGTATCCCTCAGATGACAATCTGGAACTCACAGGATACTCAGATGCTGACTATGGAGGATGTAAAATTGACAGGAAATCAACCTCAGGCACTTGTCAATTCTTGGGAAGTAAGCTGATTTCTTGGTTCTCCAAGAAACAAAATTCAGTAGCCACAAGCACTACTGAAGCTGAGTATATGGCAGCTGGAAGTTGTTGTGCTCAAATTCTTTGGCTAAGACAACAACTAAGAGATTACAATATCTTTGCCAATGAAGTCCCTATTTTCTGTGACAACAATAGTGCAATTGCTATTTCAGAAAATCCAGTTCTCCACACAAGATGCAAACATGTGGATATAAGGCATCATTTCATCAGAGATCATGTGGAGAAGAAGGACATCAAAATGCTCAAAATCCACACTGACAAGCAAAAGGCAGATATCTTCACAAAACCATTGGCTGAAGCAAGGTTTCAAGAGTTGTCAGTGGAGCTTGGACTCCTAGATCCAGGAGAGTAAAGAAAGGATTGAATCTCAGAAGAGTTACCTTCAACTCAGTGGAGGTTCATATTCAGAAGAGGATCTTTCTCAGAAGAAGCTCCTCATCTCAGATGAGATGTGAAAATCAGACGAGGTCGAACCTCAGTGGAGGTCAAAAGTTTATACTTAGTGTTTTTCAAATCTAAAGCCTCTTAGTTTTAAAAAAAAAAAAAAATTTGATTCAATAGAATTTCTAATGAGTGCTTTCTGGAAATTAAATCTTTCTTACACTTTTTCGAAGAGATTTTGGTATGGCAAGCATTTAATGCGCATTGTACAAGTCAGGTTTACTTTTACAGTTACCTATCTCACGCGCCTTAAAACCCGGACGATGTGACCTTCCGGCTACCAACCCTTCCAATCCATACCATTCATTTTAGGCGGTTATGTTCTAACCGTCAAGATATCTTAAAACACTCCCCACTAAACTCTTGGACTATCCACGATCTCAAACCAGATCAATCTCAGACGTTGATTTTTCAGATCAATCTAACCGCTCATTTCTCATATAAAAGCCCCAAATTTCAGCCTAAGAACCTTTTCGAACACCCTTCAAGCAAACACTTACTATCTATCATATACACTCTGCAAATTTTTTCTCAAACTTCCTTTGTTCAAATGGCAAAACTAAATCTTAGTTTCCTTACCAATAAGGAAAACTTCTGGTATGAACCCATTGTGGTTTTTGATAATCCAGAGATAGAAACCAAACCAGAATTTGCCCATATAAAAGAAGCCCTAGAAATGCTTAAATCTACTGGGTTAGAAAAATTTCTATCTGTTCATCCTAAGAACTGCTTTGACAGGCAGGTTCTTGAGTTTTTTAATAATGTATCCAATTCTGATTCGAGGATCAGATCTCATCTAATACTCCAAAGAAAGAAGAAGGTGATGAGGGACGATATGGAAATAGTTGAACACCAGAAGATAAAGAAGGAGATTCGTGTCAGTGGTGAGGATCTGAAGGAGTTGTTTGATCTCCCATCTGAAGGTCCGAATCCAGATACCTGCATTATGGATGAAGAGGAAGAATGGGTCAATACCATTATGCAGAGGAAGGTGAAATACAGTCCAACAATGAACAGAAATATACTCTTACCAGTATATAATGTTCTCTGTGAAGTTGTTGGAAAATCTATCTTGGGAAACCAAGGAAGCACAGAACAAGTGAGCAAGCCCAAGCTCAGGCTGATGAAGGCAATTGTGGAAAGCAAGGAGAAGCCATTCAACTGGCAACAATTCTTTTTTAGAGCATTGAACAAGGAGCACTCAAAACTCCAACCTGACAAAACTCCTCAACTATCCAGTAAGCTCAATTTTGCAACAAAAATCTCTTATCTGATAGAGAACGTAGATCTGGGAGTGGACTGGATTTCAGATAGGAAATGGAGCAATCTCAAAGCCTTGTTCAAATCTGGAAAGGCTCTGGAGACTAGAATGATCAAGCCTGCTGAGGAGAGCCCAGAGGCAGTTGAAGAAGAGGAAGTTAACCCTACTGAAGGGAAGAAAACCAAGCTGAAAAGGAGGCTGGTTAAGTTGAGTGACAAGATGGCGCAACATAAAGAAGCAGAGGCAGAGACAGCTTTTAAGAAGGAGAAGAAGAGGTCTACTGAGGCAGAGAAGGATAGTGCCTCCAAGAAAGTAAGAGTCACCAACTCTACTGATGAATCTTCATCAGGTAACCCAGACTCTTCTCCCAACATTATCTCAACTGAGTCTGACTCAGATGTCCCTACACCCACCCCCATCAAATCCAAAACAACTAAACCTCGCACTCCTGCCAAAACCAAACGCATCTCCAAAATAACCAAAACCCCCACTGATGGCTCTCAACAGCCAGAAAGTGGATCCCAAACAACCTCCACTGAACCCATCTCAAACCCTACTAAAACCATTCCATCAAACCCTACTGAACCCATCCCCTCAACCCCTTCTGAACCTACATCATCAACCCCCACTGATGAAAACCCAGCATCCACTGATACTCAAAACCAAACCTCCACTGAACCAACCATTCCTGATTCCCACTCAACTCATCTGGAGTCTATCCCAGAAGAGCCAACTGAAAGCAGATCCCCTACCCCTTCCCTTCCTTCAGACGATGAAGAAGAGTACTCATTCCTAGATACTCTCAAGGATGAGGTAGCTTACTCTTTAGAGTCTAAATACCCTGAACTTGACAACTTTCCCACATTCAAAGCCATGTTCTTGAGACTGAGACTCATTGTCCAGCTCAAAGATAGAAGACTTGGTGAAATCCTTCTGGCTGTAAGAGGCAGCAGTGCAGAGGAATGGAAAAAGGAGGAAGTTGAAATCCTGCAGTTTGCTGGAATGCACAAGACCAGACTTCTCTGTGATGAGAAGATCTTTGAAAGTTTGGTCTTGGAGAAGATTGCTGAGGCAAGGAAGGAGGTAGAAGTGGAAAAGGCTGCTGATGGAGAGAAAGAAAAGTCAGTTGAACCCATAGCTGAGAAGGAGGAGGAGAAGGAGAAGAGTGAGGTGGAGAAGGGTGATGAAACTGTACAAGGAGGAGGTGCTTCACCAAAGCAAGGTGATGGTGAAGCAGCCAAGGATGTATCCATGGCAAGGGATACTGAGGCACAAAATTTGCCACAAGAGAGCTCAGTAGAGGTGTCTACTGAAGCTCTCCCACAACAGCCCTCAGTGGTGGCTAAGGAGTCAACTGAGGTGTCTGGTATTGAAGTAGTTGAAAAAACGAGTGAGAAAGAAAATGAGGTAGAAATTACTGCTGTAAAGAGTGGAGAGATAAGAGCAATCATCCCTGTAAAGGGTGAATTGGCTGAAAAAAAAAATGCAGTTGAAAAGGAGAGTGAAGGAGAGAAAAGAAAGATGAGTGAGGAGGAGGGAGTCCCTATGGAGATAGAGGCATCAGGAGACCTAGGTGGTGAGGCTGAGAGAGTTAGAACTAACACTTTTTGCCATACAGGTACTCAAACCCTTGAAATTCCCCCAGTTGTGGTCAACCTAACTCCTCTGAGTGATGTTGTTCACTCACTCAAAGAAGAAAACCTTCCATCTCTTCAAACTCAGCTAAGGGATGTCCAGGAGATTGTACAAGAGGAAGTGGATGAGATGGTTATCCTCTCAGACCACATTGATGAACTCATGGAATCCACAACTACATCACTTCAGAATCTCACACTTAAAGTTGAAGACTCTCAGCAGATGGTAATTGATGTAGTTGAAGGACAAAGTGTGTTGGTCATTGAAGCCCTGAAGAAGCTGGAGAAGACTGAAGAAGAGGCCAGAACCAAGTTTCTCAAAGACTCGGTGGAGAACGTATCCATCAACCTGAAGTCCTCAGTAGAGGCTTTCTCAGAGGACCTACTTGGAAAGGTTGAAGGGTTATGGAACTCTAAGATGTCTGAATTCGAGGCCAAACATGCTGAGCTAGGAGCTAAACTGGGAGAGGTACTGAAGAAGGCAGCTGAAGACTTCCCAACTCAAGAGAAAACAGATGTGCTGATCAATGAGAAGCTAACATAATTTGTTCAATTTAGGCAGACATCCGGAGCAACCCTGGAGAGGCTTGAAGATGAGGTAGATCATTGCTCAACTGAGCTGAAGGCATTGGCCCATGATCAACTGAAGCTCAACATCACTGTAGCTGAATGCATGATTATTGCCGGAAAGGAGAAAAAGAGGATAAGTGCTAAGGACATGAAGCTTGATCCAAAGAACAAGATGAATATTATCCTTGAAACCCCTGACTTCGAGAAAGGCCAACAGGTGAAGAGCACTCTGAAGAAGGTTGATGCTGAAGCTCAAAAGATTGCAGAAGCCAAGAAGGGCAAGGAAACCTCCTCAGCTGACCTATCAAAGTTAAAAAAGGAGCATCTGAAGGAGAAGGAGGAGAGAGCTGCAAAGAAGGGGGAAACCACAAAGAGAAAGGCATCTGATGCCCTCTCAGCAGAGGTTGCCAAAAAGACAAGAACCTCAGGGAGGTTGGCAGCTAAGTCCACAACCTCTACTGATGAAGTTCAGGTACTCCCTATTCTAAACCCTGAACCTTTGTCTTCTGAACCTCCTAAGTCTGCACCCACAAGAGTCACAGAGCTCACTGAGCTAATCAAAGAGGCTGGAGGAATGAATGAAAGAGCAAGGAAGCTAACTGCTCAGCAGCAGGAGAGGAGAGATAAGGTGGTTGGGAAAATGGAGACAATTGCTGAGTTAGCTGAGAGAAAAAGAAAGGAGAGGCTAGCCACATTTGATAAAACTACTTCAAAGAAGTTCAGGAGTGGTTATCAAAGGTGGGCTGCTAAGCTGAAGAAAGACAAGATCACTCCATCTCAGAACAGATTCCCTCATCATGATGCCTGGGTTCCTAAGAAGCTCAATGATGCTTGAGAGACTGCTAAAAGGGAATTTGTGTATTCCTTTTATGTCAGTGGAGAGTTAGGAAGAGACAATGCTCAAGAAGTCTTCAACTCATGGTTGTTTGATGCCTATCCTAAACTCTATCCTGAGATCAGTGATGCTTGGAATGATGCCTTCCCTGATCAAGCCATGAAGGCCCCTGAGCAAATCACCTACTGGCCTCCTCAAGATGCAACTAGTGCTGTTGATAGAGAAAGGATCAATGAAGAATGGACATCCTTGTGTGAGCATCTTGGACTCATAGGACATTCAAAGGAGATAATGGAGAGGAAGAACGAGCTAAAAATAAGAGTATTCAAGCAGTATGGACTTGAACCCATTTTCGAATCCATCTGAGGAGTTAGTATCTTTTACTGGGCATTTGTTTATAAGTCCCAGGTGTCTTTAAGTTTGAAACTTTTTTATGTAGACTTCATGTAATATGTACTTCATCCTTTATCAATGAAATGAACTCTAGTGATGTTTTGCCCAAGATAATATTTCATTATCATTTAGGCTTATGTACTTGAATGTTCTTACTTACAAAATCTGTGAACTTTGTATGTCATCTGAAGAACCTCATCTGAAAGAAGATATGTAATAAGATAGGTTCCGGCATAATCAAAAAAGGGGGAAATTGTTGGAAAAATGTACAAGACTTATGTTTTGATTAGATGCCAAAATGTTCCTCCTAAGTTGTTTTGTAAGTAAATTATTCAGTAGAGTTAGTGCTTAGTAAATCAGTTCAAATGTTAAAGAACTGAAGTACAGTTAGTAATTGTTAGAGTGTATTTAAGAATGAAGTCTGCTGAAGTCAAAGTCTACTGAAGTGAAGTCCGCTGAAGACAAGTGATCTGAGAAGAAGTCTAAGTCTTGAATGTTTTCTAAGTACATTCTCACTAAGACTAAAACTATCAGGAGAGGACCAAGGTCCACTGATGGGAACTAACAATGCACACTCAATGCTAAACATATTAAAAGCTGTTAGTTAATCTGGTTGGAACAAGGCAAAACGAATTACATTGAAGCTTACAATAAATGAAGGAATTAGAAGGTTCTCTCAGAGGAGTTCCACCTTAAAGCAAGACAAGAATCTGGGCATGCAGACTAAAGGTCCAATGAGAAGATGACACGTCAGTGTACTTTACTGACAGCCGACCTGCTCCAGCCTGACAAGTACCAAAAGTCTTTCTCTAACAATCTACAGAAAGTTGGTGAACAGGCATGGTCTTTCAGCCTTTTCTTGACAAGACTTAAAGCTTCAAATAGAGCCGTTCGAACCAATCAGATACAAGAAGACTTAATTGAGAAGATTCAAATCCAACGGGAAGATTTTCAAGGAAGCCTATAAATACAGAAGGACGTGCTCTTTTCTATGCACGGGAAACTCACAAGATCAAAGCTATCTCTACATTCATAACAACTAGAAGCACTCGAAATTACCTTTGTTTCCCAAGTGTTTCACATTTGTAGAGAGCCTATCAAACCTTCTGTAACCAAGCTTAAAAGCTATATCCAAATCTTAGGAAGAGATAATCCAATCCTAAGCCTTGAGCTAAACTTGTAAGGATTATCTCAAAATAGTTGGAACCAAAACCCTACTCAAAACCCTACTCAGTGTTTAGGTTGAGAGTTAGTGTTAAGTGGTGTTAGTAAGCTGATTGTTGTATCAGTCTGAAAGCTGGTTTGTTTTGGGAACTAGGACCTGGAATTTCCTAGTGATCAATCATCCTAAGAGAGGATTAGTTGATCAGTGCACCTTGGCACTATAACACAAGGAATTCCAAGTGAAAGGAATTCTCCTGTTTGATCAGGACAGTGGACGTAGGAGATTCATCTCTGAACCACTTTATATCTTGTGTACTTATTCTCTGTTGTTTCCTAAGTGTATGTTAATCTCAAAGTTTATCAAAGTAAAACGAGTTTTCTAAGGGCTCACTAATCCACATCTGAAAGCTAATTAGATAGTAGTTCAACTGAAAGTCTTGAGCTTTCAGTGGAGGTATTATCTCTGTAAGCTTTCTCAAGTAACTCTAAGCAGACCTCAAGTCCACTGACGAGCTACTGTCTTAAGTAACCTGATAAGTTTTACAAGAAGTTTTAAATTTGTAATCACAGGTATATCCCCCCCCCCCCCATACACCTGTTTACTCGTTTCGGGACCCACAATATCTAGCTATGATATTTATTTTAAAAGGTACTTCAAAACGAAGTCCTTTCGCTTTTTTCGGTCGATTTAGAACTAAAATTGGATCTTGTCTGAGAAATTTGAATTAAATCTGATAAAAAGTTACTCCATTCATCTCAACGCTATCTTCACACTTTTTTAAAATTGTGAGGAGGATTCACTAAAGTATTAAGATAGAGTTAGAACCAAAGTGTTAGTATGACACTATATCTATTTTGTCAAAAAATTATGGGACGATTTGTGATTTGAACTCATTATAAGAGTATCACATCAGTTTAGGCATAATAATGTATCCAGATAGGCATGTAGTCGTACAAAAATTTAAGGAAAACAATTTGAAAATCTAGGAATACACACATAATTTCACATAACATGCTATCAGTAGTTCTATAGGATATTAGTTGACTCTAAGTAAATGAACTGCTATTGCATTCAGTGAAAGAGTAACAAAGGTCTTCAAAAATACTTCCCCCTTTCCAAAATATGGTCTTACTTTGTACGATTATTAAAAAAGTTGAGTTTATATGTAAAATGTAAAACTATTGCTTCACGCCAAATACAAAATAAATTACTTTAAAAATGTTATGTGTGTATGCTGAAAAATATAGATAAAATTTATTATTTTCATATTAGGCAACAAGACTATTTTTTTGGGACGACCTAATAAGACAAGCAAGACTATTTTTCAGGGAGGGGGAGAATAATACTCAGCTTTGTCCAAACTGTATATCCCTTTCTGCTATTTACTTGTGTAGTTAACCATTTTTAGTGATACCACCCTCCCTTTTTTAATGAATGTCTTTTTTTGGAATAAAACAACAAATTAAGGTTATAAAATTTTATCAATATTGCCCTTAAAATTCTTAAATCATGGGAAAAATGGGAGGGAGTATAGAACTAGTGTTCCCAGAAATAATTCTCACTAGGCTTTTCGCAAATGCTATTATTTGGAACTCTTAGAATAGTTGAAATTTCACAAACACCAGTATCCCACATTATATATATGTTTAGGCTCCACTTGGTAGGGAGTAATAATTTTAGTAAGGGGTACAAATTTAATATGAAAAAATCATATAAAATTGCTTGGTAGGACATATAAAAAAGGTCCTACTAATTTATGCAAAATTCTTATACTTACTTGGTAGGAAGTAATAAAAAAGGTAAAAATTAGGTCCGGCGACTTTCCGGCGGCGGCGGTCCGGCGACTTTCCGGCGGTGGTCCGGCGGCGGTCCGGCGGCGGTGGTCCGTGTGACAAACCAATAATAAAATAGTACGACATTTCGGACCGAATTAATTTTGTAAAGGTGAATAGTGCTTTGGAGGTATTACGCCTTACTATTTTACAGGGTCGGACATATAAGAAACGGGTCGATATTATTTTAGTATGCTCTACCATGCAGAATATTAATTATACAACACCCCATAATATGGGCTTATATGCCCTACCAAGTGGAGCCTTAATATGCTATTTTCCATATTATAATGCTACTTTATAATTCTTTCTTTTTCCTGGAGACCAGGTTTTATTCCAGTCCAATGCAAATAATTGTCCAATCCAATTTCAAGCAGAGGTAATACTAGATTAAAATCAAGTTAGACAGATATATATACAAGACTGCCAATTTGGAAAAGAAAGACAATTGAGGATATGATCATCATTGTTGTAAAAAAAGTAATACGAAAAAAGAAAAAACCTAAAGCAAAAAGATCACAAGACGATCCAAAGGCTGGCGCCCCGTTAAAAAACCCCCCTTTTAGGAGTACTTAATTGCCACAACCACTAACATATTTACCTAATCCTCAAACATTTGTAACGCTAAAAGGACAACATAATTTTCTACTGATATGAAAACAGCACACTCTGATTTTCAGCTGAGCTTTTGCACCCAAACACCGAGCAATAAGCTCTTAACACCAGAAAAATAACTGTACCAATGCTGATCAACACACCCAAAACCTTGAAGGAACCATACACCAACTTTTTAAAGAATGCCTTAACCTTAACAACTGTTAATTTCTTGTATCTCTTGTTCACACCGTCAATGGCCCTCCCAACATTTGATTTATATTTTTCATCAGTGTTTCTAGTCGACTTGCTTATCCCATTGAATATTCGAGCAATTTCTTGATCTCCCAATTCGCTCTCGATGATCATCTCCTCTTTCAGAATCTGGACATCGTTGGCGCACCCAATGATTCCACACATCAAGTCCAGGTACTCTGCCAGCACCAGGGTCGACCCTGATGCTTCCTCGTACGCCACCAAATTCCTGAGCACAACTTCAGATGTAGCAGTTATTCTAATAACCGGGAGATACAAATTTCTTAACTTGTCATAATCGTCAAATCTGATTTGGCAAATTCTTTCCGTGGCGATGAATTTTATTCCGGCAGCTTCTCTCATCTCCGAAGCTGAAGGAATATCAATCTTGTTCGTTTGTTGATGATGACCATTTTTGTTGAACAAGTGTATAATCTTATCCCACGGAATGTCGTTCAAAAAAGATAGGATTTGCAGCAGGGTTGAAGCGGCGGCCCAAGCTACTGGATGGTCGAGTTCAAACACAATTAGGTGATACAGGCACTGTAGCAAGTGGTGTTCGCCTTTGGCCCTGTATCTCATATTCGTCATCGCATCCGCATCCCATCCCAAAGGCGACTGCTCCCGTAAAAAGTTTTGTAATATGTTCTCTCTCCAAGGGATGGGATCGGGGCAGAGCTGGATTTCCTTGAGCAAAAAGAAGGGGATTTGGTTCTCCAGCATCACGACATCCCCTGCAAGATTTTCTTCCCATTTAGAACGATTCTTTTTCTCCAAGAACTGAAGGAGATATAGGCCATCAATGGCTAGTATCCACGCCAGAGTCTGGATATCAAGATCCAGGAACTGATCGTAGCTTGCTCTAATAACGGGCTCTAATGCGATCAGCCGCTCAACCACTTGCCCAAAATTCTGCAACTTTTCGGGGCTTAGATAATCTGTGATGGCGGCGAGTTTTTGAGAGTGCATTTTGTAGAGGTGGGGGCGGAGGTGGTGGTATGGCCCCAGGCCCAGGTGGTGAGGGGCATAAGCTTCTGGTTTTTGTTGGGTGAGATTTTGTGGCACTTTGAATACACAAAGAGTGTCAAAATCTATGTTGAGAATGCAGGATTGTTGAGGGGAAGTGTTATTGAGAATGATGGGTTGTGGTTGAGGGAATGTCTTCTCCATAGTAAGAACCCATCTTTTCTCGCTTTCATTGGAGCTCAGAATTGATTCGGAAGACATTTTTGTTCAGTTTGATTTTAGTTGTGAGCTATGGTAGACTGGTAGTGGTGGGTGAGGACAATAAATACCAAGTTTGTTGAACAACGATGCATGTCCTTGGTCTAAAAAACCTTTATTTGAGGAAAAGGAAAGGATCCTTCTTGTAGACCATCGTGTGTGGGTGATTCAATGTAGCTTAAGAATTCTGATCACGGTTTGTTTATTGTCAAAATTACAGTTATGCCAATTTTTCAATTCAAATAATTTATTCTTGTCCTCTTATTAAAGTGAAAACTCTCTCCTTCATGTTTATTAATAAAAATACCAAACAGAGCAATTATGTTGGGATCTCATGTTACATTATGATATTACATCTCTTGTTACACTATTTTTTCTAGTTTATTCTAAAAAAGTTTGTATACTTCTAAAATAGAAATATTCTTCACAATTTCTACCTTCAAAATATCCACACAATCTATTCATTATGTATAATTTTTTAAATATCTATGCCCAAAAAGTACCCTAAGCTTTCGAACTACGGAGGTAGTAATGAGGGTAAAAGTTATAGAACTAAAGTTGAGATTGTGTTTCATCAAGTTATGGCCGAAGTGGTCTTGGTGGAAGAATCAATATCGCTGCCGTGGGGTGAGAGTGAAAAATTTGGTGGGAGAGAGAATTTTGAGATTGGTAGAATATTGATGGGAGATGCTTGATATAGTTGAGAGAGATTATAGGATTGAAATCTTTGAATTTTTTAGACAAAGGTGAATTAATTATAATGAGGATGTATAGAGTGAAATTGATTTATACATGAATTATTGAAGGGTATTAGTTGGTTATGCTGAAGAATATTAGTTGCTTTTGCTAAAGAGTATTAGTTGTTTACACTGTAGAGTCTTAGTTTGTTTTAACATAACAACTAAGACTCTTTATGTAAAGAAGTAATAATCTTCAGTAAAAACAATTAATACTCTTTAGTGAAAACAACTAATACTCTTCAATGATTCATGTATGAACCATTTTCGCTCCATACTTTGTCAATTATAATTGACACGTATATTAATTCAATGGGTGTAACAGAATATTTTACATCATTATTATAGGAGATCCCGGGCAATTGTTGATGCTTTTATAATTATCTGCGCTTTATCTTTTCAAATATTTTTTTTGGGTATGTATAGGATAAAATTGGTTCATGTATAAATTATAAAAGGTTATTAGTTATTTTCATCAATGGGTATTTGTTATTTTCACTGAAGAATATTAGTTCTTTTCACTAAAGAGTCTTATGTTGTTTTCAGTAAACAACTAATACTTTTCAATAAAAACGACTAATACATTCAGTGATACCAACTAATACTCTTTAATAAAAACAACTAAACTCTTTAATGATTTATGTATGAACCATTTTTCACTCTTTACTTTGTCATTTTATTCGGACACGTTCAATTTTCTCATCAATTATATGTTTTCTTTGTCTTTGCATAACTTGAATAATTCACCTTACATGAAAACAAAGAATTGCTTATAAAATTAGAATTGTCTATCAAATTTTTCAATAAATTCTTTTTAGAGTGAATGTCTGCAACTTGCCTACAATTTTTTTTTAATCATATATAAGTTTTTGTTTCTCAAATTATAAGCAATTTGCCTATGAAATAAAATTCCTAGGTAATTACTTACCGGCAAATTAATAGTTTATGATTAACTTATAATGAAACAATTTTAAAGTATCAAATATTTGATCAGGTGTATCATTAATCCAGGTCAGTGGTATTAATTGTTGTAAAAAAAATTGAACCTAGATTAATGATACTCCTGATCAAATATTCAATACTTTAAAACAGTTTCATGATAAGCTTATCATGAACTATTTTCATATAAAAACTACTCTTAATTACCTTCAAGCTATTTACCTAACTACAAATAATTTGTCTACGAAAATATTATAGGCAAATTCTTTATAAATAAAGAATAAAAATCTTATTATACTATATTTTCAAACCTCTCCAAAATGATGTGTCAACACCACCTTATTCTTAAGGTGATGTGGCATATCCAAAATCTCTCTATTTCAAAATACAGAATTCTCATTAAAAGTTATTTTAGGCATGGTTTAATTTTTACTAAGACTTAATCTACACCATATATTTTACACTTTTAATCCCAACCATACATTTCATTTTATATTTTCTATAAATGGCAAATCTCTCTTTAGTTTCATTCTAAATCATAACCCTAATTCTCATCGCTTCTCTTCATTTTCTCATTTGTTGTGTACTATGTGAAGAAATATAATTTTATTTTTTGTTCGTTTGTTTGGATTATTTCTGTAATTTTTTGTGTAGATCATCATCCCTCTTTTTTTGCAGGTAAATAAATTTATTATGCACATGGAGATGATTAGGCACACATTATAAGAAAATTATATGTGCATCTTGAAGATAATTCGAACGTATTCAGAAATTATTTGTAAGTTTCTAAAGTATATTTATATTCATATCTTTACATTTGTGTTTTTTTTAGAATCCACCATCAATAATTTTTTCTCTTTCAATAAGAAAATTCTCTCATCACACATCTACGATTTTGATCCAACTATTATTCTTTCCCGAATAAGGTGTGCGTTATTGTTTTATATTTTTTCGTTTTGTATTGCAGGTAACCTAAAAGTGATGTAGAGACATTTTTTCATGGTCGAACGATATCTCTTCTTAGATATTTTTGGAAGTTATTTTTGTAAAATATTGATAGATGTGAAATTTTTGTAGGAGAAAAATAAAATATTTTAGAAAAGATATTGTTACCAAAATGATGTATAATACCAAAAATATTCTGCCATCAAATATAATATATTGCCTTCAATAATAGATTGTAATAAAAAAGTTTATTTTTGTATAAAATTATGTGGCCAAAATAGACTATTAAACTGAAAGATATATATATTTTTTCTATACTAGGATATCGATTTTTCTTTAATATTTTTTAACATAAAAATATTAAAAAAATATTGTAATTTATAAATAAGTAAAAAACTGTTATTTCTTATATAATTAATTTATATATTTTTTCTTAAAATATGTGGAATAAATTTTTTATGGATTGAAAATTATACTGTTGAGAAAAAAAGGACATTAAATTTATTTACTAACAATTTCAGTACTATAACTTTTAAAGTATCTTACTCTAAAATAAAATAAATCTGAGTATATTTTAATCAATGAAAACATAACATTTACCTAAAATATGGAATATTATTTTAAATATTATATTAGTGCAAGTTGATTTTTTTCACGGTTGATTTCTCTTCTAAAATATTTTTGGAAGTTATTTTTACAAAATATTGATAGATGTGAAATTTATACTCTTTTATAGTCTAGGATTTCAATTTTTCTTTTATATTGTTTTAACATACAAATATTAAAATACTTTTTTCAAACAATTTTTTTTCTTAGATATTTTTAGAATTTATTTTTGCAAAATATAGATAGATGTAAAAGTTGTAGAAGGGAATTGAAATTTTTCAGAAAAGATATTGTCACCGAGATAGCATATAATTCTCAAATAATATTGCCACCAAATGAATACCCTACCTTCAATAATAGATTGTAACACAATTTTTTATTTTGGATAAAATTCTACCTGCAAAATAGAATTTGAAACGGTAAAATATAGATATTATTTTGTAGAGTAGGATTTCAATTTTTTTTAACAATTGATTTTTTTTTTAACTTTTTTTACTTTCAAAATATCTATATGTAAATTGAATTAAAAAAAAAGACTAAGATTAATACCTAAACCCCATTTTTATTGTTGAATTGTGTTATAAATACCAACACATTAATCAATTGTTCCCACAAAAACATCTACACAATATTTAATTTAACTATGACATCATTTTTGTCAAATGTTACCTTTAGATTCGAAATGTGTGATTCTATCTGCAGATTTAAACTTTTGTGTTCGATTGTTATTGTATCTTCATACCATGGGGAAAAACTGGGTATGTAAGTATACAACAACTGTAATTTTAAGTAATATTAAATGTGAGTCTGAATGTACAATTTTAATATTATATCAAAATTACAAGATATTTAAAAAAAGTTAATGTCTATAATTTGAAATAATAATAATAGTTTTTTTTCCAATCCGCGAAATTCGCGGGGATACACACTTGTATATGTATAATCAGAAAATTTTATAGGTAATTATAATTTATCTAATTTATATTTTAAATTAAAAAAAATTTAATTTTTATGGAAAAAATTCATGAGAAACTTATATGAGGGAGTATTAAAGAGCACTTGTCTCAATCGACTAACTTTCAACTGCCCCAACTCAACGTGTAGATAAACCATAAATGAAATCATCTTCTTTCACAATCTACTACACCTGTCATTCAACATAAAAAAAAAGTCCCATGGGTTTTAAATGCTTTATTGTAGTACTACGCAAGGGTGCACCTAAAAAATGAGGTGTAAACCCAGATTTTTGTTGCTAATTTTTTTTATGGTAGTAGTGTTGAGACAGTAGTTTTAAACTGGTAATGCTTTAGGAGAAAAAAATAAAAAAACCTTATTTTATTACTCAGGAAAAAATAAAAACACCCAAACAATCCTTATTTGATCTGTTACAAGTCGGAATATAATTTGGCGTCGATCTCAACTACTATTGCTACTATTTTCCATAGAGTAAAGTACAAGTAGAATTTCTTGGGCAAAAGATTTTTTATGGTGAGAATATAACTCTTAACATTTTACAAATCGTTTTGAGAACTTATAAAATATAATTTTTAAGTAGCTGATAAATATTTTTAAATTTTAATTTTAATATAAAATTAAATTAAAAATAATATTTGTTATATTAAAGTAGAGGTGGATGAGGACGGAGGAGGGATAGTTCCAGGATTGGGTGGGTGGTTTGGGGTAAATGTGGTAAAAAAATAAATTGAGAGATCTCAACTTATTTTTTTTTATAACTTATAAGTTGTTAGAAACTCTGTTAAATATCTTATTTTGTCAAATACATTGATAGTGCTTATAAACTCTCAACCAACTTATAAGTTACTTTAAAGAGCTTATTAGTTCCGTCTTTTATGTTATAAGTAAAAAGACAAGAAAATCGAACTACTAATTGTAAAAGACATCCGTTGGGGATTGATAGGTACGACCCAGTAGATGTTTAAAGAAATAATTGTTCCCTAGTACATAATTTCACCTTTTATTCCCCTACACTATCAATTCCATATTTTGTTTAAAATAGGTGCATTACACTTTATCTACACTACATAAAAGTTTCAGGTTTACCAAAAATGCCCCTGTACCTTTTAATATTTTATAAGGGTGTCACCTTTCCCCCTCCTCCTCCTCCGTCAGACGACTTTCCCTCAGTTCATGGAGAGACTTTCCCTCAGTTCATCTCATTCCATACGTCTAATCAACTGTTCCAAAAATTTCAAATTCAAACTGAGGGGGGGGGGGGGGGGGGGTTACACATAGGTTAATATTGTATATTTGAATTGGGTTTTCCATTTCTCACATTTTCAAACATCCTCTTCGTCTTTTTTCCCCAGAATTTCACAAATTCTCACTCAACCGTTTTCGTTTGCTTCCTTTTAGGGGCAATGTAAGTCATTGTTTCGGTATTGTTTAACGGGGAGTGCCGTGTTCTGAAGCTCACTGAATCGTCCAAATTCGTCGATTTTATAGTAAAAATCCAAGGTATGTGGTTCGAATTGAACAATATTGACTTCATTTGTCGTTATTCAGTTGGGCCAATCCACAATTGTGTGCTAGAATCTGATAGCGATTTGAATAATATGATTTCGATATGCAAACTAACTTCCGAGAACATTGTTCACGTGGCTGTTTCTCAAGTTTCCAGCCCTTCCCATCTAGACTCCAACCTTAGTCTACCCACTGTCATTTCCAACGTTGCCATTGATTACACTCCTTGTACTAAGTCTATTCCCAAATTTGGTGTTGACCTAGATAATTTGAATAGTCCCACTTTAGGAAGACCTAATAAGATCATGAAGCAGACTAAGTTACCCTTTAGGTGTGCTAAAAATAGGAGAATTTCTGTTTGTCAAGATGAATTTAACAGTGTATGTAGCTTGCCATCATATGATATAAATCCCGTCACAACTAGGAAAACATTACAATCCGATCAGTGGCAACACTCAATGGATCAAGGGATTGGCTCTGTTTTCCCTGATGGTGTTGTTGGATTCCGCAAGTAGCTTATATTACATGCTACAAGGGTGGGGTTTATCTTCAACTACTTAAGGAATGATTCCAGTTACATTTATGTAGTTTGTGGAACCAAGGATGCACTAGGATGTCAATGGTTTATTAGGGCCAGATGTAATAAATCTAACATGTCCTTTGAAATTTGCAATGGAAATTTTGTTCACTCATGCCTGGGAAGGGTAAGTTGCAGCAATAGAAATAGGCTTGGACCCAAGTTAATAAGTGAACTTGTTGAGCACGAGGTTAGATCTAAACCGCACATTAGTGCCAAATCTGTTGTTGATCTGTTAAGGATCAATTATGGTGTCAACATACCATACCGCAGTGCGTGGCGTACTGCCCAGTGGGCCAGAGACAAGATTTTTGGATCATTCCAAGATTCATACGACAATCTTAGGTGGTATGACGATGCTGTTAAACGAACTAATCCCGGTAAGAGAAGGATCCTTTTGGTACTTATATTTTTGGAACTTTACTATAATTTTGTTGTTGCATGTAGAAACCTGTTCCAATATATGATGTGATGCATGTTTGACTGTAAACTTATGTACACGCTCATCGTGTTTGGAATAGTTGTACTGGAATGTATTGATTTAGTGTTGTTTTTCTCTTTTTTTATATAGGAAGTATGTTTGATATTGAAGTGAACCCACTCACAAACCGTTTCCAACGACTATTTGTGGCATTTGATGCCTGTTTAAAAGGTTTCAAAAGCTGTAGACCTATGTTGTTCCTTGATGGAACATTCCTCCATGGTCGTGCAAAGGGGATCCTGCTCACAGCAACTGCAAAAGACGGGAACAACGGTAACTTATTTTAACATGCTAATAATGTATTTGTTCTCATTGAATAGAGGTTTTAACCAAAGAATACATGCTTGTAGGGCTTTTCCCAGTGGCTTTTGCGGTTGTATCTGCGGAGAACACGGTCAACTGGAAATGGTTTCTCACTAAACTTCGTGACAGCTGCAAACATGACAAGGAAATCTTCCACATTTCAGACCGCAACTGTGGGTTGATGTCTGCTTTCCCACTTGTTTTTTATAAACCTCTACACTTCTTCTGCCTCTTCCATCTATTGACCAATCTTAGGGGTAAATTTGGTGGTGGCATTCGTAAAGTAAAGCGTCACAGATTAGCTGATATTTTCAAAGAATGTGCATACGCTCCCAATTTGTGAATATTTGATGAGAAGATCGCTACATTCAAGGAACTTGGGGGTGAAAGCGCAGAAAGATGGTTGTCTATACTGCCAAAAGAGAAGTGGGCTTTTGCACACTCCCCTCACATAACAAGGTACGGGGAGATGACCTCCAACGCAGCTGAATCGCTAAATTCGTGGTTGAAGGAAGCTAGGGGTTACCCCATCACTCTCTTGATTGATCACATTAGATCAGGTTACTACCATATCTTTACTTGAATGAAAAATGCTCATGTCTTGTTTTGTATCCACCTCATGCCTGGTGTCTAGTTATTACATTATACTATCTGTAATTCTGTTGTTGGTACACAGAGGTTAGTAGGTGGCACATGGAGAGGAAAACTGGAAGCGATGATTGGAACACCCTGCTTTGCCCAATTAAGCACTCGATGTTGGAATACATGCAAGAATGCTCCCGATCCTGGAAGGTTGTTCAGAGGAGCAATGATAAATTTGAAGTCCAGACATCACCATCTGTTGTGGTGGACATACCAAACAAGACATGTTCCTGCTGTCAGTGGCAAATTACTGGATTCCCCTGCTCTCATGCAGCCCTTGTCCTAACCAAGTATAACTCCCCTCTTTCTGATGTTGTTGATCGATCATTTCTCGTCACCACCTATCGGAAGTGCTATATGAATGTCATACACCCAATTCCTGAAACTGAGAAGTTTGGATTCACAAGTGAGGGTAGCAACAAGATTCTGCCACCAGTTCTCAGGAATATGCCGGGACGTCCAAAGAAAAATCGCATCCCATCATATGGGGAATATGGAAAGACTCTCAATAGGAAAAGACAGACCGAGTGATACTGAAGTTGTTTTTTATATATATTTTGTGTTTATTTAGGATGTCATGTTTAGATGTACCTATTTACTGTCCAATTCATCTTCAGGTACAGGCCAAACATTAAACTTGTGTTTTGACACTTTTTTGGGTTATACTACCAGTGGTGTGGTAGGTTTGTTGACTATTTTGCATGTAGACCGAATTTAAATGGAAATTTTTGGAGAAGCAGAAGTTGATGTTGACAATGTTGACAATATCTTGTTATTCAAAAAGAAGACTCCATTTTTTGGCTCCTAATTAGAATTTTATTTCCACATACATCTAAATGACACATACATCCTCCAATACAACATCACAAGGTTCTAATGTCTGATGACAATATCTTGTGTTTTATACTAAAATAAGTTGTCCTTAATCATTCCAAGAATGAAAAGGATTACACAAACACTTATGAAATTTCCAAGCAACAAGGTCTTCAGTTGTATTTCATACCGCCCATTCTCCACGATGTTTGGACGTATGGCATCGTAGCTCCGGCGTTCAGTCTCGTATCTTCGGCGTTCAGTCTCGGCTTCCAAATTTACAGGAACACACCAATTAGAGAACCCGTGCACCTCACAATGATAGTAGAGCCTGCCCGGATTTTCTGAAGTCCCACTAATACGAATCCAAGTGCCTCGTCCACACTTCACGCAACTTTCCTTTACGTACCTAAAATATGACTCAGTGTTGTTGATGCGGCTACTGCTTGACATCGCTTTTAGGCTTCCTTTATGGTGAAGATGAGTTTTTGCAGAACTATTATTTCTGAGATTCTTGACTAGAGTGAAGATGAGGATCAAGGATTCATGAAGGGTTGGGTTTTAAGAGGTTCTGAAATGAATGTGCATACCTGATATATAAAGGGAAATTTTGATGTGGGATATAACGGCTATGGCTATATACAGTATCTGTGTAACGGTAATATCAGATGAGAAACCCAAAATATCCAACGGCTAGTTAGCAGTATAGTGTAGTATTATACGGTGACCTGTGGTATAGAAAAATTATCTGAAATATAGTATTATTAATTATAGTATATTGATTAGCATTTTGGTATACTAACGCCTCCAGTAGTATAGCCCATGAATATACTACAAACCAAATTTTCTTCACCCTATCATTGTGATTTGACTTGTGGTATAGAAGAAATATCGTTAGTATAGTATTACTAATAATAGTGCACTATTTAGTATATTGGTATACTACAATGTAATATAGTATACTAAATCTTGCAGTAGTATGTAAAAATCAATATACTACATACCATATGATATACTACTATATCATTTGTAGTAATCGTTTTGGGCGGGAACCAATTTCAGAGACGTTTCTATTTTCCGAACGTGGGGCCCCACGATTGATTTTTTTGTGTAGAGCTACATCTAAAAACTAAATAAAATTTCCTTCACCCTATCTTGAACGGATACGTCGCCCAACATGGTTTTCCCTCCGCATTTTCCCTCTGTGAAACGAAGCGTCGCTTCATGAACTTCCAAACAGGGGGCTAAGTATAAATTGATCAGAAAATCCCAATTATTTCTTCATCCAACTACAAAAACCTTAAATTATCCCCAAAAGCCATTTTCTATTTAACTAGTCCGCTATCAAAGAATGGAACCCTCGCCGGAGTTGGGTGGCACAACTTTTCCGGAGGAGATTATGGAAGATATAATATCCAGGATACCTCCAAAGCCTCTCACAAAACTCAAAATGGTCAATAAAAGGTGGGATCGTTTAATTTCAAGAAGAAGGTTTAGGGCTTTCAAACATTTTGAAATGATGAATGAGCAAAATCGGGTAGGATTTATCCTTCAATCGCAGTTTGGATTCTGCCCTCTTAGCTATGAACCTTCAATCCCACCCAATGCTCCACAAAACCAGCGAATAATTGTCAACCCCAACCCAAATGTGTATTTTCTTGCTTGTTGCAAAGGATTGGTTCTTCTCTGCAACACAGAGGACCAGTTCTTCATCTGTAACCTAGTCACAGGTGAAGCCTTGCTTCTCCCCCGGGCAAAAATCCAATTTCCCGAAGACGCCACTTCTGCATCTGCTATATACGGTATGGGTTTTGTCCCTGAAAACAATGAGTATAAAGTTATTAGGGTTACTCTGTTTAACTCTGTTGTTTTCAAGGCTTCTGTACATTGTTTCTCAACTTATACAAAAAGATGGAAGTACATTTGTGAATTTCCATATAATCGACCAAAACAAAACCCTGGTATTTGGTGCGGTGGTTGCATTAACTGGCAGATATCAAGAAATCTTGTGGTAGATTGTTTTGCCTCATTCAACTGCAGGGATGAAACTTTCAATATCATACCTGTTCCTCCTGGAAGACTTTGTCTACGACACTACGGAGATTTTGGTGCAATTTCTAATGACAAATTGGTGTCCTTTTCTGGAATTGCCGAGTCTTTTGAAGAATATGAGATGTGGATTCTTCAGGACTATGACAATCATGAATCGTGGACGAAATTCGAGTTTGATATTGATTATCCCGTCCCCGAAGAACGTTTTATTGTTGGTATACAGCCTTTAAGGATGTTGAGGGCTGATGGAAGCAGGATATTGTTCAGGCTTGAGGCATTTGGTCAGTTTGTTGAGTATTGTAGCCGTGAAAAACGGTTCTACCGTGTAATTGGTCCGGAATGGGAGGAAGACTGCTGCTCTGTATTCTCTTTTGTGCAGAGCATAATTCGTCCTTCAAGGTTGTGATAAACAGACCAAGTTATTTTGTAGGGAAAATCTGGCTTTAACGTATATTAATGGGTGAAATTAGAATCCAAATGCTATACTTTTTGTGCTTTGTATTTGTGTAGTTGCCCAGGTTTGTATTTTGATGTATATTGGGTAACTCCTAGCTTTTGTTCATCTATATTTAGAAGTGAATGTCCAACTCCTGGATGATTGATGATGTACCTTCTAACTTTTGTTCATAAATATATTGATCAATTAGTAAATTACATGGAGGACTTATAGTACATCCTTATTATACATCCTTATTCATAAATATGTATTATTGTTTATAGTATACTTTCCTTCTATTGTCAGTGTAGAGGTACATATATATGTGTACTATTATTATTAGTATAGTGACCTGAGTACATCATCAGTATAGAGGTGCACATATATATGTTATATTGTTAAATAGTATAGTTAACATTCAACTTTCAGTATACATAGGTCAACAAATAATGTACTACGGGTGATTATATTTTTACTGAATAATATATGAAGTTCCCTACCAAAAAACCTTCTAAAGAACTGAAAATTATTTTTCACAGAAAGAAGAAGTTCCTTTTTTTTCCAGATAGGGTATTAACCAAAATACTTTCAAAAAGATACATCTTCAATATTCCATTCTTTGGAATTTTGAAATTCCAGCAAACTACTGTCCCTATACAAAAACACCAGACATTTCCCTTGTTTGCTACGTCAAAAATGTTTCCACCTTACTAAATCAAAAAATCAAACAACAAGTTCATAATTAATTCTACAAGTTCTCTATCATAACAGTCTGAATACAAACACTCCACAAGCCTTACAAGGTAGAGACTTCAATGTTATCAGGATCCATAAACCATTCCACCATCCGCTTCCTCAAATCCCCTGCTACACTGTGACTCATCTCTTTCTGTATGCAAGTTTTTCCAGTAATCTCATTCTCAATGTTGTAGCACACTATAATCCCACAATCCAACGAGTCTGGTTGTTGCTGGATACATGGCACTGCATATGGAGCTAAATTTTTTGTCTCAAGCAATAGGTGATTAGTCCCACTGCTTTTGTACATTGTTTTCAAAAAACGGACGGCATAATTAACCTGTAAAAGAAGAATAAGCCGCATAAGAAATATAACATAGGAGTCTATCGATTTTCTTAAAAAAAGATTTAATTTTGTATCTCACCACACAGATGCATCTCTCAAAATGCTCATCCTTCACCCCTTCCCTCCTTGTTGAGATTGAATTAAAAAAACTCCATTTGCATCTAGACAAATCCATCTTCAACAAAGTCCAATGATCTCCAGACTGTTCAGTTTTCAAATCCCTTGTTAACATTGGAAATAAAAGTACGTCCTTCAAACCAATCTTCTCTAGCCGGTTGTCAACCATAGCTTTCAAACCTCGACTTGGTTGACCCTTACTCACTGCTATGAAGTCCTGGGGGGTGGAAGGGGCCAATAAAAAAACACTATCTTAATACATAACACTAAACATCTATATTTTAAAGTTGATTACATACCCAACATTTGGACGAAAATATCACAATGCGGTTGGTGTCCATAATCTTTGAGTACTTGATATGTAAGAGCTTGCCCCAAGAATCAATAACCTAAAAGGTTAGGAAACAATAACTTGTCTTACTTAAACATATAGATAAATAAATTGTGCAATTGTTGATATGATTAACTACAGAAAGATTAAATTTTTTATCATATGATTTACCCTATTCGAAATACATTGATGTTGTAGAATCATAAATATGTCCCTCAACAGCACCACAACCATTGCATCTGGTGAACTCCAAGCAATAAAACTATAAAACGAAAAGTGTATGTTAAAAAACATCCTGCCCAGATTCAAGACTGTTTTTTAATAATAAGGTTCTTCACAAGCTATTAAATGTCATTCAAAAGAATCATAATTAAAAAGAATAGCAAAAGATAAAAAGTAAGTAAATTATGTATTTACCTATTACCACCCTCCTTCCAACACTCCTTTATTGTATTCTTCAACTCTTTTGAAGTTTTCTTAACTGCAATGAATTTACTATTCAACTTCATTTCTGGATATTGGCGTCCAGCTTCGTGTTTTGTGACAATCTCCTCAGTGTCAATCTGTGGCGATATATCAATTGGTCGTCTGTCTTCTCTCATTGTACGGGTCTTTACCCCCCTTGTTATTGTACTTGGTTGAAATACGCGCTTACTCTATTTTTTCTTAACAGCAGGAGTAAGTTCTATTTCCTAATTTTCTCCATCCTTGTAATTCTCAACAGCTTCAAGAATTTCAACTGTCTTTGCCAAATCTGCATTTTCCCTTTCAAGTTGTTCCTTCTCCTCTGAAACTCGTTGTTTATCCTTCCTCTCCATCAGTAGCTGGGCATGCATGTCCAGAACCTGAATAGTCCTAGAATCCGCCATCACTTGAGTTACTGATGGATTACACAATGCATGGAGTTTTGCATTTGTATCATTCAATTCTTTCTTCAACTTTTCCATTTCCTCCTTGTGATCAGCAATCATAACTAAACACCGTTGAGAAAAATCTTCATTCAAACTCAATATCTCATTCTGGTAGTCAACCACTGACCTCTTACATATCAACAACTCAGCCACTAGACTACCATTCTCTGTTTTTAATTCATCCGCCTCTTTCACTAGTCTCACATTATCCTTTCTCAATTCTTCCATCTCAGCCTCTATTCTCTTATCAGGTGCCCGATCATGCCCATCACTCTGAATTGATCTAACAATATCCATTACACCATCATACACATCATTGTCCTTTGGAACTTCAGTTGTCAATCCGATATCAAAAGAGGGTGGATCAGGTGTTGTACAATTCATCTTCACATTATTCGTCGGGCATTCCACTGTCTTTGCACTACCGGGGTCAACATCATCGATTGCTGAAATTTTTTTCCCCGGAGATTCAAGTGATGATTTGTGCTGACCCCGTTCTCCCATTCCTGAACCTTGGCACACAGCCTCATCATTCTTCCCACGCGTAGCAATTGGATAAGTGTGGAAGACAATAAAATCATCATCTGTATCAATACCCCTTCCTCTCTGCCCTTCAAATAATCCATTACTTGAAGCACTATCATCCTCCTCTCTAGCAATCCTGCCCTCATCCTCTCTAATCCAGGAATCTTTGACACTCCGAAAAACACCCTTCTCATGTGTACTTGCCTTCAGTTTTTCCTTCCAATCTATAGAATTGTTTGTTTTAATAAAGTAGGGAAAATTATACCAAAGAAGGAAACTTTATGACAATGGATTTTATAATCCTAACCTTAACCGGCTTTAACTTGTGTAGATTGACCCGTTCCAGCTTCTTATTCATCAATGAAAGGTCCCATTTCAGTATACGTGGAAAGGCACCTGGATTCGTAGGAGAAATCAACTTGGTATGCTAACACAACCAGAACTGAAATTTAAAATTACAAGGAAAGGCTATCAATCAAATACTTATTGATTAAGCAATAAAATTGAGTAATATGTGTGAATATATCATTACCGGTGGAAGAGATACACAACCACCAATCTTAATATTCCTGCTTGTTTTTAGTTGTTCCAATAAAACCTTCACAACTACATCGCACCAATCGTACTGTCTGATCTCCTCTATATTCTCCAGATAACAACTGTAATGCCAAGGTATTGAAGAATTCCTCCCGGGGGAAAGCAAGGCCACCATCAAGTACAAATGCAAAAGTCGTGCAACATCACTCGATGAATGCTCACCGTTTATCTTCAAGGCTGCTTTCAATTTATCGAAAACCTTTTTCTTGCCCAGTACTTCCCTACGTCCTGGACGATTGATCTCCTCTCTAAAACAATGGTGAACCCAAGGTGGGTCAAGATAATCATTTGACCGTAGAGGCAGTTTTCGAGATCCACATGTGACACCCAATATGAGCTGAACATCCCTGCTACTCAACTCCAATCTTACGCTACCCAGCCAGAAAGTTGAACTACGTTCATCGAAGGTCAACATAACACTCTTGATATCCTCCTCGTGATTTTGCCACATTCTTTTATATCTTTTGTAGTCTACATCAAGCAGAGCTTTAAACAATAACCAAAAAGGTGTTCTTTTAATCCGAGATATTTGCCCCTCTTTGAATGAAACCCTCTGTAGCTCTTTGACAACAGTCACAAGATTGCATCTAAAATATACATTTTCATCATCTGCCAACGTAAGATCTACAAAATTAAACAAATTTGTTAACTATGTACTTTGAAAGACATCATTTATAATTCAAAGTACAGTCTATGTAAACTAACCGAAATTATTCTTTGGACCGAATCCCTCCTCACTTGAATCAGAACTAGAAGATAATATATCATCTAATAGGCCAAGCCCTGTTCCAACATTTCTCCCTTTGACAGTTGACCTCCCACACTTCTTCCTATTAAGATCTTTCTTTTCTGTAGAGTTATCACCCTTTCAATGCATTTTTTTGTTTTGTTTTTGGAGTTAAACTTCTTGAATTACAAATCCAAAGTAATGACTTAAATCCATCTTCTTACCAGAATCATATGATGAAGTATCAGATTCTGCCTCCATCTTTCCTATAAATCAAACAATTTTAAAATTTCAAAACAAAGTTTAAATCAATAATCCTTTCGGAAAAAGTATTTTTTCCAAGAACAACAAGCTTCTAACCTTTCCCCTTCCTTCCTCTGTAATCATTCTTTGGTTTGTAGCCATCATATTCAGTTTTAGAACTCTTACCTAAACATTGATGGTCAAGATTATTTTATTAACCCTAAACTACTATAGAACATTACAATAAACACTTTGAATACAATAGGATATCTATAAAGGACAAAAGCAGAATAGTACAGTGGAGTAGTATATTATAGTAAACTACTATAGAATATTACATTAAACAAGTTGAAAATAATATTATATCAAAAAAAATAGTACGGGGGGGGTAGTACACTATAGTAACAGGTATAGTATATATCCCAAAAACATTTATTTACGTGGTATATAAATATTAACATTGGTACACATTATCTGTAATTAGTATATATACTAAACTATTAAAAGTATACTACTGCCAACCTTGAAATTGTTTTCTTCGTTTTTGGTTCTTCAACCTCTTCTGGGGTGGCATTCTCTCATCTTCAGACCCAAAATCTTCTTTACTCGAACTCCTCAACCTTGTTTTACCCATAATCTATTGCAGAGAATGTTTTTACAGAATCACAAACAAATTAATTAGAACTAATTAAAAAGAGTCTAAAACTGTTATGACTTTATTTCCTATTTTTGAAAAAAATACCTCAAAAAAGTAAATGTAGGACCTAACAGAATACCTTTTGGTGAAGGATGATGGAGTTTTCTCTTAACCTACGTGAAAAGATGGAGCATTTTAAATCGGCTATATATCTAAGGACCCAAAACAATCTAACAACAACCAAATACCTCAATTTCGGTGAAGGAATATCTCAATTTCAAAAAGTTTGCTCTGCATGAAGAGATGAACTTATTAGAGAGCGAAATCGGCTAAGGATCCAAAACAATCTATAACTAAAATAAAATTCCTTACCGGTTTCGGAGTCTCAGGGTTTGAAGGTCGCCGTTGATAATTTATAGAGAATCTAGGGTTCAAATTGCTGGTAAGATAGAAAATGCTGAGAGAAAATGTTGAGAAAAAGAAATTGAGCGAAACCTTGCGTAGATGAAAGGTTTTTCTTGGTTAGTGAATTTCTACTGTTGCTGTCACTTCCGCCGCAGTCTCCGGTACTAACATTAAATGCTGCAAAGAACCAAAATTCCGAGAAGCTACAATGTACTACTTAAAAACTAACAAGGTAATTACTAGTTATAGGGAATAAGTTACATTATAGTGTACCTATGTGTAACCCCCCCATGTTTAAAATATAGGATTCAAATGATAGGGATCAGATTGATTGTTCCTTGTAATGTCATGTTCCTGTCTTTGCACCAAGTTCATCCATAGAAAAGCTGGGAATGACATATCTCAAATCAATTCAGGTGTCTTCTCAGCATTAATTCTTAGGTCTTTCTCAGCTCGAGCTTGTTTACCCAAAGATCTCTGAGCAAATGATTTGCACAATACCATGTTCCATTTCTCTCATCTTTGACCATAAGGTCAGTGAAACTATCAACATGGTCGGATATAGTCTTAGGTGTAGCACATGGGCATGCAATCAAATTTTCCCCAGGTACAAAAATGCTGAAAATTTGAAACCAATTAATAATATGTTAAAACATTTATGACAGCCAAAGGCTGTAGCCATAAAATCCTAAGGATAGTATAATAAGAAAAATGAATATTTTAATGCCTTTAAAAGTTTCTATGACAACAGAAATACACTTTCTAAAAATAGAAAATCTACTATGGAATATCAAATCAAAATATACCAAATGATGGTAATTATATTTCTAATAGTAACTGAACATTAACATTTGTGTATCAATCAAAATCATACTTGACATATGTTGGGGTTTTCGTCGATTATTTTTTGTTTGTCAACAAACTTCTAAAGAAATATATACTCTCTCTGTCTCATGATTATTCACATACTTTCCTTATTCGTCCATCCCAAAGTTATTTGCAAAATTCAAAAAAGGAAATATTGATTTATGTGCACACTCACAATAATATACATATATTTACCCATATGTCACTACTTTACTAAAAAAAATGCATTTTTCTTAAAAAGTGTGTTGTTTTAATTATGCGAATAATACCGGGACGGAGTGAGTATATTTTTTTATGAGAAGTTATCTTCTTTACCCCACATATATTCAACTCATCCTTCAAATAGCATTATTGCTAAATTGACTAACTAAAAAAAAATTGAATTGGAAAAGCATAAATACTTCTAGAATAATCACACTATAACACAAAAGTAACAACATTAATTGTATAGTGAGAATAATGATATTAGTGTTGGAATTTTGATGACTGTGGAAATAATAATTCGATTACAAAAGAAATAATAAAAGAAAATTACAACTCAAAACTTAAATTTACACAGAATACGAAAATTGTAAGACTGCAATGTGTCGAGTCGAGGAAGGCCTCTTCCCGCAAGACGAAATTTCCCCAGTAGTGCTCTTCGGTTCTGGAAATACGTCCCCAAAGGTAAAACGACACTTTCGTCTTCAAGAGTGCCGCACCGCAGGTCTTAAAGCTTCGGCGAACAGGAAGAACGTATGAACTTGACTGATTTCTTAAAGACTCTATATGCTAGAATACTTAAGGAGAGAGTGTGAGAGATTTTATGTGTGGCGCCATAAACTATGCATGAGGACACCTATTTATAGGCCTCCAAAACACACACATGCATGGAAGGATTGTTAGTCAAACTACGAACCTGGACCTTTCTGCAAATCAGTTCGTCTCAGCCAAAATTAGGGAGGCGTAAGTCACTCCCAATTAAACAAAAATCAGGGAATTCGCCAACAATTGAATTTCATCACATGTTTTGCATGTTTATCATGCACTTTCATATCATCTTCAACGAATCTGGACTCTCCAGATTTTCGGGTTAAGTCCAAACTTTGGGCTCAACAAACTTAGAAAACTCTTCTAAGGTACAACCCAAAGATCAATTGTCAAGGACCAATAACCAAGGTTCAAGGTCAAATGTCTTCAGCCCAATCTCAATTAAATTCCCTTTTAGTTTTCACTCACTTATTAATATTGGTAAACACCAATAATTTCCAACAATCCCCCACATGAGTGGAAATTAGAGCCTATAATATGCAGACACACAGTCCAGTTCAAATGAGATGTTATTGCATCTGGATAAATAGTTTGGAGTTTTGAACCTTCCATAGTCAGACATTACCGAGTACACCGGCAGCCTAGTGGACACAATGCCTTGAACCGTTCCACCTTGGTGTGCACTGAGACAGTAATGTTGACACAATAAAATCTCTACGCTCTTCTATTGTTCTCACATTTTTGTCCGTTTCGATCATGGACACCCTTTGGATTCATAAGTGTTTAATATCAAGTGATATTTGAGGCGGCCTCTCACCACACACTTACATAGGTGATCTCCTATCTTGAGTATCCTGTTATACTCTAGGAATCATTAAAAGTCAAAGACTTAACCTATACCACAACTCATGGATTCCAACACTTGGTGTTGTGCTCTCCTAAAGAATGGTCATATTACCAAGTGTTCTTAACTACAAACATCCACAACTTAGTTTTCTCATTGAATCAAGTTCTTGGGATCTCCAGTCATCATGGTTGGGTTACCACTACTTCAGTTTTTACTTTGTGGATTTTAGACTCATTCTTTCTAGCACTTTATTTGATCTCAGCTAGCTCTTTTCGTGAGTGGATCCACTATTACTAGAGATCAAATTTTCATCACACACCCCCACATTTTAAGATATACACCTCTAAGTTATACCAACTTCAAATCACACACGTATGTGTGATCTAAGTATTAGAGGTAAAGTGTTCCAAACTAATGACAAATATTGTAATTTCCATTTCCACACATATCATACCCCTTTTAGGTTATCGATATTAGGAATGTTAATAAATAAATTTTATTAACCATTTTACAACTTTTAGATTTATACACCTAAACCTCAAAAGTTACAAAATTGGAACACTAAATTTTGCCACGGTGAACTCTTTAGTTCTGGCTTCCTTGACAAAGTACTTCCATTTAACTTGTGGAAATAATTCTGCAAGGCACCAACTGATTTAGATTTTCCATTTAAATTCATAGCTACGCCACACATCAAATTCGAATATATCAATGGAGAGACATCTTCTCCCCCCACATTTGAATTTATCCATGGCGAGAACTCATCCCCCATATTCGAGATTGCTCGTCCGTTTCATTTAATATTTCATCAAATATTAATTTGGACACAATTTCGAAATAAATTGGAAAACCGACATTTGATGTTACACTTCAAGTCCGAAATTTAATCTTGGTCAAATACCAAATTAAATTCAATTTCCATTATGGCCGTAATTGCCACATTTGACTCTCAAATAAATTATCATTGCTACGAATTAAATCTTGTGAATTAAATTCATATCGTTCATGCTCTCAAAGCACATTTTCAAATGAGACCTTAATGCCACCATTTATTCGCGAGCAAATTTCAAGCGAATTATACAACTTAAACTTTTGGACTAAAGCCAAAAATAATTTATGCCTCTAGCACAAAAAATATTTGATCCCATATCAAAAATTTTATTTAATATCAAGGAAATCAAATTTATGAAATAATATTTATAACACCTGAAAGTATTATTAAATAAATTCTATAACAATACCCGGTCCAAAATTCAATTAATTTTGTCCCATATTTCTCTCAACAATTCAACTGAAATTTGAGTTTCAGACTTAATTCATCAATTTGGCCAATCGAGATCAACAACAGGCCTACGCACTCGGCTAAATTAGCCAATATCCTCAATAATTTAATTTTGGGCCAATCATATAAGTATGATTTTCAACCCAAATAAATTAAAACACATGGCTTTAACCATGCCCATTTTCCGGCGGCCGAGAGAGACATGACCATTCATACCCCTTTCTCTCGGAACAACAACGCCAATCGCCGATCAACTCAAATCGCGATAGACTATTCAATCTTTTCCCGAAAAGCCATCAATTCTTATTCCAAATTGTTGCTTCATTCGGAAAAAACCTCATCGCAATTCGGTTCATGATTCACATTAACAACCGGTTTTAATCTCAATCACGAGACTTTATTCCCATCGCCACCATTTGTCACTGACATCCTCATTTTGCGTATCGTTCTCAATGAACGTAAACGGATCCTCAGCATTCTCTTCTGCCATTTTTTTAATTCTTACCCGAGAACTTCTCGGATCTCTCGCTATGGACCATGAAAGGTCTAGCGTCATTAAAGGGGAAAAGGTTCACCATATTGGGATTCAAAGTCTGCCCAACTTGGACAGTTACAAAGGGGATAGGGGTAGTGGTGCCCTGGGGATGGGAGTACCAGAAGGAACAATAGTGTTTCCCTGGTTCGAAGACTCGGAATTATTATTTTCGTCAGTCATAATTTCGTCTTGCGATTGTTGGAATTTTGATGACTGTGGAAATAATAATTCGATCACAAAAGAAATAATAAAAGAAAATTACAGCTCGCAACTTAAATTTACACGGAATACGAAAATTGTAAGACTGCAATGTGTCGAGTCGAGGAAGGCCTCTTCCCGCAAGACAAAATTTCCCCGGTAGTGCTCTTCAGTTCTGGAAATCGTCCCCAAAGGTAAAACAACACTTTCGTCTTCAAGAGTGCCGCACTGCAGGTCTTGAAGCTCCGACGAACAGGAAGAACGTATGAACTGGACTGATTTCAAGACTCTATATGCTAAAATACTTAAGGAGAGAGAGTGAGAGAGATTTTCTGTGTGCCGCAAAAAACTATGCATGAGGACACCTATTTATAGGCCTCCAAAACCCACACATGCATGGAAGGATTGTTAGTCAAACTACAAACCTGGACCTTTCTGCATTCCAGTTCATCTCAGCCAAAATTAGGGAGGCGTAAGTCACTCCCAATTAAACGGAAATCAAGAAATTTGCCAACAATTGAATTTCATCACATGTTTTGCATGTTTATCATGCACTTTCATATCCTCTTCAACGAACCTGGACTCTCTAGATTTCCGGGCTAAGTCCAAACTTTTGGCTCAACAAACTTAGAAAACTCTTCTAAGACCCAAATACAACCCAAAGATCAATTGTCAAGGGCCAATAACCAAGGTCCAAGGTTAAATGTCTTCAGCCCAATCTCAATTAAATTCCCTTTTAATTTTCACTCACTTATTAATATTGGTAAACACCAATAATTTCCAACAATTAGAAACACCTGCAAAAAGTATAATAAAATAGAATAACATGCAACACTTATCACATTACTTTTTTAATGTACTCATCACAACCAAAAGAAACATGTCTTCTCTTATAATTTTTTAAATAATGCAATTTAAAGTACGATAAATAATAACTTCACGAAAATATGAAATAGAATCAATGACAATAATTTTGAAATGTTAAGTTATCAGACATTACCCCACACATCTCCCTAACAAATGGGGAAATTTTATTTTTTAATTCTTGCCGCAATTTACATTCCACTTTCCTTTCCTAATTCTCTTTTTATGTCATATGCGCAAAATAACAATGAATTAAGAAACTAATACTCATTTAGTTTAGAGAATCTGAAACTGAAGTTCAAATATTTTAAACATATATGATGCAAAGAACTGACTATTTGAAGCAACAACAGGATAATTAGAAGCATATGAATCAATCCAAATCTAAAGTTTGTTTCTGAAATTTGCCATAACTTGGGGCTTTAAGTCTCACCATAATAAATCGAGGAGTAGGTCTTGTATGAGACCGTCTCATGGCATGAGACAATGAGAATGTGTGTAACTAGGGCATTGACTCATTAACACTTTGGTAGGGGTGGGTGTTAATTTGTATGGTCTCATACAAGTTTTTGCCTAAATTGAGTCATTACATGTAGTATCTTTTATGTACAGTTCATATGGAAATATAGGGAAAGAACATTAACATAATGATACTTTCAATCATGCTGGAGTTCTCACCTTGTTTGACATATAATATTATACTAATACAAAGACTATCAAAGGTGTCCCACTCTCCACTTGATCTTCTATTTTTCTTATCCAACTTTCTCAATCTAAAGGCTTCAGCATCTGCCTAAACTCAAAGGCCTCTAAAAACTAACCACCTCTTGAGAAAATTCATGGCCATGTGAAAGTTAAATACTCTTGTACTATCTAACCATTTCTTTAATTCTTAACAAAGATGATTCATAATATTAACCTATCTTATTGCTGTCTATTCCTATTTTAACATTATCTTATGACAGAGAAATACACAACAAAAAGTAAATGCATGATTATGACTGCAAGTAAAACAACTTAAACAAGATTAAGGGTTGAAACGAAGAACACATAGCAGGAAAATACAACCGAATGAGAATGAGAATGAGAAAAAATAATATCGAATCCTAAATGCTGGTTTAGTTATTCTCTCACACCTACATGAGTAATGACTATATTATAATAGCATTTTTGAACTGTTCACTGAATGAACTAAGTATAAATAGCTGCGAACAGACCTCCACAACTTCAAAACTTTACATTCAAGTACACAAAGATACAAGCACTAAAGGACCATATATTACCATTAATAACTAAACAACTAAGGCCCCGTTTGGTGGCTATGTTGTATCATTATGAGTTAATGTAGGTTGAGAAATCATATGATGGGGTAACATATGTTGATGAAACACTCCAATTTGGGATGATGCATATACCCTACTGGAATAGTATTTAACATCGGGCCTCAAGCTAAAAGCGGGCCGACCAATGTCCACCAAACAACCGCTTAAGGCTGTCAACTTAAGTTGAAAACCCCTCAACATAGCCGCCAAACACCCCCTAAATGTACAAGCGCGGTGTACTAAATCAGGAAAAGACAACTCTAACTTGCATCAAACATCACTAAGATTATGGAATTACATAATATGATTCACCCGCCCCGCAAAAAATCTACATTTTCTTTAGCAAGTTGGTCTTATATGGTACATATGTAGTGTTAGACACGAAGACCCTTAATTACACATAAAAAAAAGTTGCAAACCTGTTAGGATATAGGTTAGATGTTTTGAAGATGTTAAAACAAAGAACTTGTAATAGGACTAGCTGAACCTGTTAGTCAGCTACAAATTAGTCTTGGTCTAGAATAGGTCTTTGGTTAAGGGGGAAGAAATCTGTGCATACCAGATGAGGTGACCATATGAGAGGTGACCAGATGAGAGGTGACCAGATTAGGTGTCCAAACCAGAGCAGAAGAGTCACCAGAGCAGAAGAGATCCAGAGGAGTCTGACCAGAGGAGTCTGACCAGAAGACCTCTCCCAGATGAGGTCCAGAGCAGAAGTGTTACCTGACCAGACTAGACCTAACCAGAAGACCCCAGACCAGACGAGTCCTGACCAGATGAGGGAGACATATTAGTTCACCCACTTGGAGGCTGCGTGTAATCTGGAGACAAGGAGATTTTGGAGATCATGATGGAGAAGAATCAATCTGGAGAGTCAACTGATGAAGGATCTGATTGATTGCTTGATTGAAACTCAACTAATCAATCAATATAATCAATCTGTGATTGATACAGATTGATTATATTCCTCCAATTATGGTTGTTTGAAATTGCTAGCTCTCCAACGGCTAGTTAATTCACAACTATAAATAGGAGTGCTTGGATGAGTTCAATATGAGAGTCGCGCGAGAGCACACAAGACACACGAACTCTTCCACTCACTCACCTTGTTCATTCAAGTTTATATACTCTTTAGGAGTTTCTAGTTGGAATATTACTCAACCTATTCACATTGAAAGGTTGTTGTAAGCAAGTTGTACGAAGGATCTGGTACTTCGCGATTCCAGTAGTTCGTAAGTTGGTTGGAGAGAGAGTCCCATTTGGAGAAAGGGAGAGTGGACTTAGGACAAGTTGGTCCGAACCACTATAAATCCGGTATTATTTACTTTTCTGCTTTTTAGATTTCTGCATTTATTTTTTTTGCATTTCTTTAAAAGGGTTTTCTTAAAAAATTAAACTCAAAACGCTTTCCGCTGGATAACCTTTTTGGGACCAACAAGTGGTATCAGATCAGTGTGTCCTACAGACCACTGTTTTGAAATTATTTTGGTGGTCACCAGGGCAGATCCAATTTTTTTTTGAAAACCCAAATATTTGTTTTCCTAACAATTTCTTGCAGAAATGGGTTCGAAGAAAAGCAGTAGAAGATACACTAGGAGTTACTCCAAAAGAAGCTTAGCAGATGAGGAAGAAGAGGTGTCCACTTCAGGTTCATCATCCAATTTTGGACCAGACGAAGAGATATGTCTTGTAACATATGAGGTATGTAATCGAACTTCCTCTTCTTTTTCATCTTCTTCTTTTTCTAGACAATCAGAGGAGTCTGATATGCAGAAGATGCTATTAGATCTCCAAACTTCTATACAACTTTGTCAAAAGTTGGAAGATGAAAACTCAAAGCTGAAAGCAGAAAATCAGAAGCTTTCACAATGTCTAGGCAACTCAGCTGATCTACCAGCTGAACAAAATCATACACTGGTTGAAGAGTCTTCTGACTTGAAAACCAGGTGTACTGAACAAGTTAAGCTGATAGAAAGGTTGATTGTTGAAAACATTGAGAAAGACAATGAATATAATCTGCTCAAAGCAAAGTTTGATGAACTCTTCCACCAAAACAAAATTGTAAGAGAAAGTGAGGATAAGCTCAAGATGAGATTGGAGCAGCTGACTACAGCAAACAATGTTGTGTCACACATAGCTGCCTCATCTCAAAGAGAGCATGATAAAACAGGCCTTGGTTATTCCAAACCTGAATCCTCACATGTTCAGAAAGAAGAACAGCCTAGAAATTTTATTGATAAAGGCAAGAGGTCAGCTGACCAGGCAACTCAGTCTAATGGGCAGATGAGTACTGAAACTCAAAAACCCAAAAGGCAGAGGAAGAATTTTAAAAGACCTCAGCCAGGCCAGCAGAGTAGAAGACAGTCTGGATCTTCCCAAAAGAGGCAAAACCAGATGACTCCTACTCACCTGCAGAAGACTTTCAAGTCATCTGCCAGACCAACTGGAACTTTTGATGGTTCTAGTAAGACTTATCCTTATCAAAAGAATTTCAAGTCTGTTGCATTAAGACAAGTTACTTCTTCTACTGGACAAGCTCATAAGAGAAGAAGAGCCTCTAGAAGAAATAACCATGTCAAAGGTTCTTTTGTTGAGTGTGTTTTTGTGGACTTATATGGAAGAAAGATAAGATCACCTGATCCAAAAAGGGATGATCTATTCTTGTGGTTTCCTAAATATTGTGCTAACCCCCCTGGACCCAGTAGGGTACCAAAAAGTTGATTGCCTGCAGATACACAAGAAGACCAGCTGATATTTTGCCCCAATATCAGCTGAGCAAACTTTGAGGGGGAAGATCAGTTGACCCAGCCTGCTAGACTCTTTATCATGTTATTTCAAATTTTCTTGTCTTGTTTTATTTCAGTTCTTCCAGTTTTAACATCATCAAAAAGGGGGAAATTGTTAGGATATAGGTTAGATGTTTTGAAGATGTTAAAACAAAGAACTTGAAATAGGACTAGCTGAACCTATTAGTCAGCTACAAATTAGTCTTGGTCTAGAATAGGCCTTTGGTTAAGGGGGAAGAAATCTGTGCAGACCAGATGAGGTGACCAGATGAGAGGTGACCAGATGAGAGGTGACCAGACTAGAGGTGACCAGATGAGGTGTCCAAACCAGAGCAGAAGAGTCACCAGAGCAGATGAGATCCAGAGGAGTCTGCCAGAGGAGTCTGACCAGAGGAGTCTGACCAGAAGACCTCTCCCAGATGAGGTCCAGAGCAGAAGTGTTACCTGACCAGACTAGACCTAACCAGAAGACCCCAGACCAGACGAGTCCTGACCAGATGAGGGAGACATATTAGTTCACCCACTTGGAGGCTGCGTGTAATCTGGAGACAAGGAGATTTTGGAGATCATGATGGAGAAGAATCAATCTGGAGAGTCAACTGATGGAGGATCTGATTGATTGCTTGATTGAAAGTCAACTAATCAATCAATATAATCAATCTGTGATTGATTATATTCCTCCAATTATGGTTGTTTGAAATTGCTAGCTCTCCAACGGCTAGTTAATTCACAACTATAAATAGGAGTGCTTGGATGAGTTCAATATAAGAGTCGCGCGAGAGCACACAAGACACACGAACTCTTCCACTCACTCACCTTGTTCATTCAATTTTATATACTCTTTAGGAGTTTCTAGTTGGAATATTACTCAACCTATTCACATTGAAAGGTTGTTGTAAGCAAGTTGTACGAAGGATCTGGTACTTCGCAATTCCAGTAGTTCGTAAGTTGGTTGGAGAGAGAGTCCCCTTTGGAGAAAGGGAGAGTGGACGTAGGACAAGTTGGTCCGAACCACTATAAATCCGGTGTTATTTACTTTTCTGCTTTTTAGATTTCTGCATTTATTTTTTTAGCATTTCTTTAAAAGGGTTTTCTTAAAAAATAAAACTCAAAACGCTTTCCGCTGGATAACCTTTTTAGGACCAACAAAACCAAACTTAAGAGTTTACTTGGGCGTTTCAAGAACTATGCAAAATAACAAATTTATAGAGAGGCGGTAATAGCAGTACCTTCAGATGAATTTATGGAGATATAGGAGATGAAGGAAGAGGTGAACGACGTTGGAGCAAAGGAGAAAAATAAATAAGTGGAAGATTAAAACAACGACAAATCAAAAGAGAAGGATGAAAATGATTAAAGGGATGTTTGGTTTGAAGGACCGGATTGATTAGATGGGATTGGATTAGATGAGATTGGATTAAATAGGATTATTTGAGGAGGAATGTTTGTTAGGATTGTAGGATTGATTTTTTTTTTTATTGAATGATTAAGTGGGTTTAAAGTGCAATATACTATTTTTACCCCTAACTAATTCAGCCTCCCAAATTTTTTTTTTCTTTCATAAATATTGTGAGGACAAAATAGTAATTTAAAAGTATGGGACTATGGAGTCCCACCAACCCTAAGGGATTATTTAGTCCATCATTTGATTGATTAAGTAGGTTTATGACCCGGACCTTTATTTTATTATGGGTCTTAAACCTTCAATACAAACATAATATTACATGGAATTGAGTGGGACTAAAACTTTAGTCCCACCCAATCCAGCGAACCAAACCACCACTAAGAAGATGAAGCAGTAGAAGAGTAGGAAACAGGGAGAATCACCATAGTATATTCGCCCCCAATTGCAGATATCTATGAAAAGTAATGAAATACACTTTGAAATTCTTACAATTGAGGCGCCGAAAAGGAAGAGAAAATATTGAAACGGCCTAATTTGTAACAATTTGGAGAGGACAAGATATGATACCTGGAAGCGAGAGCCAGCAGCAGGAATATACTCGTCAATGTTGTCGGGACAAAGACGGGAAAAGTATGCTAGAATTCTGAATTTTTACTGATAGTTGGTTGTATCGATACAAGAGTGTGGCGAAAAAAATACACAATGCTGGGAAATGACAAGAAAGGGGCGAGTAAAATTGCGGCGGTAGGGAACGGCGGTAAGAAGAAATTCTCGCCGATTGATTAGCAATTGTAGGGTTTCTCGTTGGCAACGTGTTGGAAAAAGAAGGGAAAATAAAGTAAGAATTCACAAGAGAAGGGAAGAAAAGAAAATAGCAGAGAGCGAGACACGTGTCTTAATTTTTTATTTTTTATTTGGAGTTATTAGACTTGAAACTGGTCATCCTAATGTTTTATCCTCTTTTATATTGTACAGATATAGATATCAAATCCTTTTATATTTGCAAAGCATAATTTGCCTATGTGGCATCCTTCAAATTCACCCATTCCAACATCCTTTGGTTCATGTTCATTTTAGGTGTCCAACTTTTATAGCCATTGATTCATTTTATGATTAATCTCGTTCGTAGATCATTGGATTTTTTTCCTATAAATTTGTTCATTTGTCATTCCTATTTTTTCATCCTCGACCCTATCCTCCTCTTTTATCTACGTTTTTCTCATTGCCGTGCAATTGTGATTCCGTCTTTCCAATTTCGGACGATTAGTTGATCGATCATGTCGTTTTGGTTTTCATTTTTTTCTTCATTGTTCATATTCTTTTGTACCGTGAGATCGTTCGTCGTGCATATGTTGCCGTCGAACTTGGATGTAGCATATTGTATTTATCTTCGAATTGGATGTAACATATTGTATTTATCTTCGAATTTTAATGAAATATTCTTATTTAATTTTTGTCCATGTATATTGATTTTCGTTCTATGTTTTGCAGAGTTGATGTGGATCGTATCTTTGTGTTTTACCCCGGTTCATTTTTCCGTATATATGTCCATGCCGCATTGCCATACCTACTTGATCTAAATGTGCCGTACAGAGATTAATGAGGCGTATGTGTTTGAGTTCTTTGCGAAGTAGGTCATGTAATATTTTTTTTCTTCTTTGGCATCAAGGCCTTAGCCGACTGTGATCACGTCGAGGGCCTTGATTTCGGTGTATAGTCTGTTGGCCGACTGCACATCAATGGCCAACTATGTTCACATCAATGGGATTAATCTAGGAATGTACTCTTATTCATTGAATTTATTAATTATAAATTAATATGATATTTAATTTAATTAAATGTGTAATTAGTACTGTTTAAATATCCTATCCCGACTAAATTTGCCATGTAGCATAATTATCCTAATTGTAACGTATGTCTTTGAATGATTTTGGTTACTTGGCCGATTTCGAATTTGGGTCGAATTAACCTTTAAAATATGCTTGACATATGTGAATTATAAATTATTACGTTATTTATTTTATTAAATGTGTAATTAAGCATGTTTAAATATCCTAATAAAGGTAGTTGAAGAAAACAATGTCCTTGAATCAAATTTTTGGTCGGCCAGGCCTTGGTGCCATAATTTAAAAAAAAAATATAAAAAAATATTAAAATTGCATTGTTTGTTGTGCTGAAGGTATTAGAATTTAATAAAAATATTATAGTTTCAAATTGCATTGTTTTTTGTGTTTAATTATGTTTGCGCAATTCACGTAATATTATTGATGCCGTTAAAGTTGCTAACAATGATGTATATTAATACTATTTTTCTTTCTTGCTACAATAATAATCCTATAAATCTATTGCCAGCAAAAATTGTGTCCACCGAGTTCACTACTACGATTTAATAAAAATTCACCTATCTCAATCATATTTTAAAGATTAATTTGACCCAAAATAGAATTTTATATTACTTAAATTAAAATGCCATATATTAATGTCGCATCAAGGGGTTTAAACTAGGAATAGCCGTATGTCTTTGAATGATTTTGGTTACTTGGCCGATTTCGAAATTGGTCCTTTATTATTTTTTATATATATATTTTTTTTAAATTATGGCATCAAGATGTTCACGTCAATGGCCTTAAATTCGATTTGATTTGAATTTTACATGAATTGGATTCAAGGACATTGATTTCTTCAACTACCTTTATTAGGATATTTAAACATACTTAATTACATATTTAATAAAAATAAATAACATAATGATTTATAATTCATCTCTCAATCATACTTTAAAGATTAATGTGACCCAAAATGGAAATTTATATTACTTAAATTAAAATGTCGTATATTAATGTCGCGGCAAGGGGCTTAATCTAGGAATGTATTCTCATTCATGGAATTTGTTAATTATAAATTAATATGATATTTAATTTAATTAAATGTGTAATTAGTACTGTTTATATATCCTATCCCGACTATATTTGCCATGTAGCGTACTTATCCGAATTGTAACTTATGACTTTGAATGATTTTGGTTACTTGGCCGATTTCGAAATTTGTCCTTTATTTATATATATATATATATATATATATTTTTTTTTTTTACAATTATGGCACCAAGGCCTTGGCCGACCAAAAATTTGATTCAAGGATATTGATTTCCTCAACTACCTTTATTAGGATATTTAAACATGCTTAATTACACATTTAATAAAAATAAATAACGTAATTATTTATAATTCACCTATCTAAATCATATTTTAAAGGTTAATTCGATCCAAAATGGAATTTTATATTACTTAAATTAAAATATCATATATTAATGTCGCATCAAGGGGTTTAAACTAGGAATATACGTATCTTTGAATGATTTTGGTTACTTGGCCGATTTCGAAATTGGTCCTTTATTTTTTATTTTTTAAATTATGGCATCAATGCCTTGGCCGACCATGTTCACGGCAATGGAAATTTATATTACTTAAATTGCATGAGTGTGGTTACTTTCATGAGTTCAAAATTGGTCCTTTAATTTTTTTTTTTAAAATTATGGCATCAAAGCCTTGGCCGACCATGTTCACGGCAATGGCCTTAAATTCGAATTGATTTAAATTTTACATAAATTGGATTCAAGGATGTTGATTTCTTCAACTACCTTTTTTTAGGATATTTAAACATACTTAAATACACATTTAATAAAAATAAATAACATAATGATTTATAAATTAATCTCTCAATCATGCTTTAGAGGTTAATGTGATCTAAAATGGAAATTTATATTACTTAAATTAAAATGTCGTATATTAATGTCGCGACAAGGGGCTTAAACTCGGAATAGACGTATCTCTTCGAATGAATTTGGTTACATTACCGATTTCGAATTTGGGTCGAATTAACTTTTAAAATATGCTTGAGATAGGTGAATTATAAATTATTACATTTTTTATTTTTATTAAATGTGTAATTAAGCATGTTATATATCCTAATAAAGGTAGTTGAAGAAAACAATGTCCTTGAATCATATTTTTGGTCAGCCAAGGCCTTGGTGCCATAATTTAAAAAAAAAATATTAAAATTGCATTATTTGTTGTGTTGAAGGGATCAAAATTTAATAAAAATATTATAGTTTCAAATTGCATTGTTTGTTGTGTTTAATTGTGCTTGCATTCGCTGTATTACAGCACAATTTACGTAATATTATTGATGCCGTTAAAGTTGCTATCAATGATGTATATTAATACAATTTTTCTTTCTTGCTACAATAATAATCTTATAAATCTATTGCCAGCAAAAATTGTGTCCATCGAGTTCCCTACTACAATTTTAAAAAAATTCACCTATCTCAATCATATTTTAAAGGTTAATTTGACCCAAAGTGGAATTTTATATTACTTAAATTAAAATGCCATATATTAATGTCGCATCAAGGGGTTTAAACTAAGAATAGACGTATGTCTTTGAATGATTTTGGTTACTTGGCCGATTTCGAAATTGGTCCTTTATTATTATTATTATTTTTTTTTAAATTATAGCAGCAAGTCCTTGGCCGACCATGTTCACGACAATGGAAATTTATATTACTTAAATTGCATGAGTGGTTACTTTAATGATTTGGAGACTGGACATTTATTTTTTTATTTTTTAAATTATGGCATCAAGGCTTCGGCTGACAATTTTCACGGCAATGGATTTAATATCGGATTATACTCTAATACAGGGTATATTTAATATACATTATTTTACATAAACAATATAAGTATCCATTTTTTGGTCATATTAACCTTGAAATTATGATTAAGATGGTTGAAATATTAACCTTGAAATTAGTATGTTGGTTTGAAGTCTTCATAACGAAGACAATGATTCGATTTGATTTGAATTTTACATAAATTAGATTCAAGGACGTTGATTTCTTCAACTACCTTTATTAGGATATTTAAACATACTTAATTACACAATTAATAAAAATAAATAACATAATGATTAATAATTCATCTATGTCAATCATGCTTTAAATGTTAATATGATCCAAAATGGAAATTTATATTACTTAAATTGCATGAGTGTGGTTACTTTCATGATTTCGAAATTGGTCCTTTTTTTAAATTATGGCATCAAGGCCTTGGCCGACCATGTTCACGGCAATGACCTTAAATTCGATTTGATTTGAATTTTACATAAATTGGATTCAAGGACGTTGATTTCTTCAACTACCTTTATTAGGATATTTAAACATACTTACTTACTTATTTAATAAAAATAAATAACATAATGATTTATAATTCATCTCTCAATCATGCTTTAAAGGTTAATATGACCCAAAATAGAAATTTATATTACTTAAATTAAAATGCCGTATATTAATGTCGCGGCAAGGGGCTTAATCTAGGAATGTACTCTCATTCATGGAATTTGTTAATTATAAGTTAATATGATATTTAATGCAATTAAATGTGTAATTAGTACTGTTTAAATATCCTATCCCGACTAAATTTGCCATGTAGGGTACTTATCCTAATTGTAACTTATGTCTTTGAATGATTTTGGTTACTTGGCCGATTTCGAAATTGATCCTTTATTTTTTATATATATATTTTTTTTTAAAAATTATGGCACCAAGGCCTTGGCCGACCAAAAATTTGATTCAAGGACATTGATTTCTTCAACTACCTTTATTAGGATATTTAAACTTGCTTAATTACTCATTTAATAAAAATAAATAACGTAATAATTTATAATTCACCTATCTCAAGCATATTTTAAAGGTTAATTCGACCCAAAATGGAATTTTATATTACTTAAATTAAAATGTCATATATTAATGTCACATCAAGGGATTTAAACTTGGAATAGACGTATGTCTTTGAATGATTTTGGTTACTTGGCCGATTTCAAAATTGGTCCTTTTAAAAAAAAAATTATGGCATCAAGGCCTTGGCCGACCACAGAGCCATCTCGGACATTTTTTGGGCCCCGAGCAAAACAAAAAATAAGGCCCTTTATTAAACACATATTTTCAATATCTTAACAAAAGTAATTAATTTACAAAAGTATAATTTAAAAATTCTCGCCCTCTGAGCATTTTTTGAAGCAAATTCATCAATCAAATATTTATATCTATGGTAAAGAGTTTCACAATATACGAAAATCACTCAAAAAATAAATTCTCTATTGATTATGTTCCATAAAAATATATATATATATAAATGTAAATTATTATATATATTTTAGAATATATATATATATATATATATATATATATATATATAAAATTAGACACTAAAAAATGAGGCCCTAAAAAATTGGGGGCCCTGTGCAAATGATCACCTTGCACATGGTATTAGACGGCCCTGGCCGACCATGTTCACGGCAATGGAGATTTATATTACTTAAACTGCATGAGTGTGGTTACTTTCATGAATATCAAAATTGGTCCTTTATTTTTATTTTTTTTAAATTATGGCATCAAGGCCTTGGCCGACCATGTTCTCGGCAATGGCCTTAAGTTCGATTTGATTTGAATTTTACATAAATTGGATTCAAGGACGTTGATTTCTTCAACTAGCTTTATTAGGATATTTAAACATACTTAATTACACAAATAATAAAAATAAATAACATAATGATTTATAATTCATCTATCTCAATCATGCTTTAAATGTTAATATGATCCAAAATGGAAATTTATATTACTTAAATTGCATGAGTGTGGAGCATGATGGGTTCCTATATCTAAAATGGACCTGAAATAGGCTATGATCAACTAATTTGTGTAATTACTTCTATTCATTAATTGATTAATTTTTAAAAAATATAGTGCATGCCATGAATTTGACTTATAAAAAATTCAATTCTCTTTTGATCAAGAGTCTTGGAAAATTATGGGACTAAATTGTGTTGTTTAAAGGATTTTTTTTAAATAGAATTATTTATATTGGACCAATGGTATAAATTAAGTTTTAATTGACTTTGTAAAATGTATGTAACCATGTATTATGAAGACAACTATTTTAGTCCATGACATGGATGACATGAGCATGATGAGTGCTATGACAAGGGTGTAATTATAATTTAATGTCTCTTGATAATTTAGTGTCCCTTAATATTATATTCCCCTTGATGATGGATGATATGACAAAGGTGTAATGATGATGGTGTCCTTAATATTAAATTCTATCTGAAATGTGTTTTTTAAAATTCAACAAATGTGGGTGTTTGTTGGGGGCGACAACATGAATATAATGATGATGAATTATCAGGTTACCAATACTTTTAAAAAACATGCGCCAAATTTTAAAGCGGAAGACTAAAATTCTTGAAAAATATTGTGTTAAAAATTCCTAAATTAGCTCTAAAATATTTTTAATGTACTAACGACGTATTGTATTTTGGATAATTTGTGTTTTACCATTTAATTGGTCAAATTAAAATTCTTATAAAATAGTGCATTGAAATTTTTGACATTAGTCCTAAATTATTTTTAAATAATAATTTCTCTCATTATAGAGATATGTATAATGGAGGAGATATCATTCATTTTGTATTGATGTAGCTTATAATTATAATAACAAATTAATGTGAGGTGATTATAATTAATGATAATGATGTAACCTTTTAACTATAGTTAATGATCATTATAATAATTTATAATTGTAATTAAAGTGATGTAATTATAATTAATGATGATGATGTAATTTTTTAATTATAATTATAATAATTTATAAATGTAATTAATATTATAATAATACATTAAAGTGAGGTAATTATAATTAATTATAATGATGTGACGTATAGATATAATTAAAAATATAGTATGAATTTAAACCCTATCAATGTCCAATTTCATATTCATATTACATGTAACATTGACTCTTTAACGTATAATTATAATTAATTATATAATTTTTTTGTTATTCGAAATTAGTCCTAAAATGATCAATAATATAATAGCTTCTATTTTTGTGTTTTCCAATGGTCATATTATAAGAAAATTCTATTAACTTTTGTGTATTCCGAAATTGGTCCTAAAATTAGTCCGCATATTTTTGCAAAATTATTATTCTTTTGATATCAATATTCATTCACATAATTCTTGGTGTTAACTCATGATGTTTGGTCCCATATTTTCTTTTCTTTTCTTTTCAAGTTTGGTACCATGCATTAATTTTTCCGATAAACTTTTATCATTATGTTTTTTTAAATGTTCCTAAAATTTCTCTAGTATTGACTACAAATTCTCTTAGATATATACTGGAATTTCGTCCAAGATTGTTGTTTTTTAAATTGATGCCGAATACTGTTCTATTGAATTAGCGGTCTCTTTGATATTGTGTGGAAGACTAAAATTGTTAACAAATATTGTGTTAAAAATTCCAAATAGCCCTAAATTATTCCTAAAATATTTGATATTCCTAAAATGTGCGCCAATTTTTGGAACTGGGCCGAAATTGGTCCTATGGGATATTCTAAAAAATGTGCACCGAGTTTTTAAAGCGAAAGACTAAAATTCTTGAAAAATATTATGTCAAAAATTCCTAAATTAGTTCTAAAATATTTTTAATGTACTAACAACGTATTGTACTTTGGATAATTTGTGTTTTACTATGTAATTGGTCAACTTAAAATTCTTAAAAAATATTGTGTTGAAAATTCTGAAATTAGTCCTAAAATATTTTTGATGTAATAAATTCTCTCATTATATAGATATGTATAATGTAGGAGATAACATTAATTTTGTATTGAGGTAATTATAATAATATAATAACTTCTATTAACTTTTATATTTTTTGAAATTGGTCTTTTAATTATAATTAATAATTATTATAATAATTTTCAATTGTAATTGATATTATAATGATACATAAAAGAGAGGTAATTATAATTAATTATAATGATGTGACATATAATTATAACTAAAATCATAAACTTCTGTGTTATCCAAAATTAGTCCTAAAATGATCAATAATATAATAGCTTCTATTAACTTTTGTATTTTCTGAATTTGGTCCTAATACAATAACATCTACGGATTTCTAGCAATTGTTTTCTATTTATTTTTTTAGCTAATGTCTCTTCGATATTGTGTTAAAATTCTTTAAAAATATTGTGTTAAAAAATTCAAAATTAGCCTAGACATTAATAAAATATAGGATATTCCTAAAACGTCCGCCGAATTTTTAAATTAGTCCAGAATTAGTCCTATAGAATATTCCTAAAAATGTGCATCGAGTTTTTAAAGCGGAAGACTAAAATTCTTAAACAAGTTGTGTTAAAAATTCCGAATTTAGTCCTAAATTCTTTATAATATAATAACTTCTCTAATTATGCTCTTGAAATATTCCTAAAATATCTTTAGGATAATAATGCAACTTATGCATTCTTCTGGTATTTGACTATAACTATTTATAGGACCAAATTTGAAAACATTACGGGACCTAAAATATCTTAAGAATGACTATTGTTGCATATTGTCTGTTCTCATGGGACCAAAATAAAAATTATAAGAGAAATTTTGTTATTTTAGGACACTACCTTATGATTGTTTGTAAAAAATAGGACACTATCTTTGCGGCATTGCAAAATTGAGAAAATATATTTACGAACATGCAAAAAAAAATATTTCTTTCTTATATGAGTTAATTTAGATATAAGTTATAAGATATGATTTATTGTAAACAATTCAATTCGTAGTTATGATATTATTGGCTATAGATTAGAAACATGATTAACCCCATCTTGGTATTACGTGTTTTAACATTAAAATATTAGTATTGAGTGTATGCTTTGGAATTAAATTATTTCATATATGAACAACTTATAATTATTTTTAGATACACTTTATTTTAACCAATTAATGTTCTTTAAATTAAAATTAATACTCTTCGTTACCATCAACTAAATTGGCTATAACGGAAAAATTGTTGACATTATTTTTTTGACTGTTTGTTCAATTAGAATACTATTTTTACGAGCTTGCAAGATTGAGATAATATATTTACGAACTTCCAAAATTAATTAGGACAATATAGTTACAAACTTGCAAAAATAAGACTCTCTTTTTTGTTTGTCCAATTTAGGCCAAATTTTATAAAATATGGGTCGAATAAAGTTCGATTATAATATGCCAAAAAATGTTAATACATTTGCAAAAGTAAATAATTAATAATTAGATAACCAAATTAATTAAAATATATTTATATAATGTTTTTAAAAATAAAATCTAACAATTTTTTGACGAAACCCGCGAAGTTCGCGGGGATTGTACTAGTAGATATATATTTAGTTGTCTAAAATCTAAATTACTGAAAGTGCCTTGTATTTTGAATAAATACCAAATATCTTATGAGATAATTGTTGACGATCAGTGTTGGTCCCGGTACAAGACTGAGGAATACGTGTATGGGGGGGGGGGGGGGGAATACACGTATACCAATTTTCAAACTTAAAACTGACTGAGTCCCCTTCACTCAGAGTGGTAAAGAACTAGGAGCTGATAATACACCCACTGACTACACTTGGCGCGGGTCAGTTGGCTAACTATCAGTTCAAGTTCAGTGCGGAAATGTTTGAGCCCTGATAGTTTAAAGTCTTGTTTTAGTTTGCTTTCTGAAAACTTGTTTTACTCAAATCTGAAAGGTGTTTAGTAGGGCAGTGTTCTTTTGAAGGTCAGGCTGATTGATTCAGACCTGATAAACTTGAATGCAATGAATGAACAGGTGATATGGCAAGTATGCACAATGTCAAAGCAGTAAGAACACAAGGAGTTTAACGTGGTTCAGAGTCTCAAGCTCCTACGTCCACGGCCTGACTTAACAGGAAATCCACTCAAGGGATTCTTGTTTTTAACGTGCCAAGGTGCACCAAGATCAGTTACCTCACTGATCTATACAAACTCCTCTTACTAACACACTAACTGACTTACTCCCAACAAGCCTATCTTAGGGTTTTGGTTTCAGTTTGGATTCCAACTAGGTTGAGATTATCCTTACAAGACAAAGCTAAGCTATGGATTGGATAATCTCTCTAAGCTTAAGATAATTCTATTTAGCTCTTGGAATACAGAATAACTCTCGGTTGCTAAGAAACACTTGGGAAATTTGAATGTTTTCGAGTGCTTCTTTTAAAGGCTGAATGCTTTGAATGCTTGAGAGTTTGAGTAATTTCTGGTTTGGAAATTTCCCGTAACCTTGAATGGGTTCAAGGCCTTCTGTATTTATAGGTGGTTTGAATAACTATCCGTTGGAGAGATAGCCTTCTAGTCACCTATGTAGAGGGGCTTCAAACGGACATATCACCATGCAGCAGCCGCCCTTGCATGGATTTGGTATTTGCATTAAATGCACATTAAATGCTTGCCCGTTGAATATGCAGTCTGAATTCAGTCTTTATGTCAGGTTCCATACGTGCGTGTCCTCCTCGGATTGGTCCACGTCATCAGGTTGGTGAGAATGTCAGAACTTATTCCTGAGCTTCAGGCTTGTCTTATTAAGTTCATTTTGTCTTGAGCTCACCGGTCTTGTCCTGACGCTGAAATTCCTTTTGCATTGCTTGGCTCTACTCCAAGTCTTCCCATTAACTCAGTGACAACCTGTTCCCTTCAGGACTGAGTTAGTAATGACCTCAGGGTCATACTCTTCATCACTGACACTTACTCAGCCAGCTTAGAAGACTGCCATAAGTTCAGGATGGTGCTCTTCGTCTTCAGGCTCTGAGTCTTGATTGTATCCAGTGAGATCTCCTCTCACTGAGTACCTGTGAAGTGTAAAAAGACTAAGCACTAATCCTAACCAAGACTAGCCTGACACAGACATATTAAGGCGAACATCTTTTCAGGGGCTTTGGGATCTTAATCAAAACTGACAATGTCCCAACAATTTCCCCCTTTTTGATGATGCCAAAACACTGAAAAGATCCTCAAAACACTTAGAGGAAACAAGACAAACCTATCTATAAGATAAGACAGTGTTAGAGCAATTCTCGATAAAATACAGAATTTAAACAAGCCAAAAAGACAATGAGTTTTTGTCTGTGGGCAAAAGTAATAGATTTCATTGATAGATGTGGAAATGATTACAATGAATCTAGTCTATTACAAAGAAGCCTATGAACACCTAGACTAATCTCATTTCAGGCTTGAGTCCATATCCTGCATAAACTCTTGCCTTTAGCTCGTCAAGTCTTCCAGGTTGGTTCACATATCCTTCAGCTCTGGCTATCTTCAAGACTTCCATCATTATAGCCTTAGTGTCATGCTTTTGAGTTCCAGGAATCAAGGGAGGAGCTCGAATGGTGAACTCAGGAGCCTTCACTTGGACTTGAGCTGCCTCAGCCTCCTCCAAGATCTTCTGGAATAGCTCAGGATGATTGTCCATCATATAGTCAGTGAAGTGGGCATCAATATCGTCAGTGGCGCCCCACTTCTTCACAACAAACCATAGCCTGACAAATTCATCCCTTGCATCAGTCCAAAACTCCTTCAAAGTCTCTGAGACGAACTCATCAACAAAAGCTTCCCTTGCTCCTGATTCTGGCCTACTGACTTGAAGAATTGTTGCTTTCCTAACTGTTGGCTTCTTCCTGTACTTCCTTGGCTCAGGCTTCGCCTTCTTTCTCCTTAGCAAGCTGATCACTGCATCATCTAGTTCGCGTTGTTGAAGCTCATTGATGTCAGTCAGCTTCTCAACCTTCTTCTCCAGAATACGCATCTTCTCCTTCTGAGCGATTTCAGCTCTGCGCATAGCCTCAGTCTTTTCAGGTTGATCTCCCCATGCTTCAGCACATAGCTCCGCAACTAACTCACCTGAGTAAGTGATGGGATTCTTCCTTGAGCTCATGGGTGACGATCTTTGGACTGGCTCAGGTTGTTGCTTTGAAGGTTCATTAGCCTTTGCCTTTGTTGCCTCCTCCCTCAGCTTGGCAACTAATTGTTCTCCTTCCTTCTCCACGGCCGCTAACCTAGCCGACTTCCTTACCCTTAGAATATTTCCATCAGGATTGGCTTCAAGATCAGCTAGGACGGTCTCTCCTTGACTAACTGCCTCAGATGCCTCAGGGCGGGATCTTTTCTTCTTCTTTTCCCCCTTTTTGGCATCATCATTGGCCTCAGATGGGAATGCGTCAGATCCGCTGTTGATTACGAAGGAGGCTAGGGAATGGACATCGTTGATTCCCTCCTTCAATAATTCAACTCCCATTGAAATCCCAATCCCTGCAAAAGATACGGAACTGATGGCAGCATTGACTTTCTTCTCAAAGACCTCCATAGAGAGTTGGAGACTTTGTTCAGCCTTGGTGATCCTTTCTTCCACCTTCAAGGACTCACCGCTGACTCTGCTGACCTCAGTCAGTATCTTCGCAGACTCCTCAGTGGCCTTAGCCAAAACGTCCGCCACTGATTGAGAGGTGCGATCCAGCTTCCCTGACTCCAGCTCCAATTTGGACGCTGAGTCCTTCAAGGCCTGAGTGACAATAGCTCCAGTCTGAACTGCAAGCCTGTCCACTGCCTGATTCATCTTTTCGTCCCTGATCGCATCCCTCTCTTCAAGCTTCTTGAGAGTGTTTCTGAGCATCTTCTTTGTGCGCTTCCTCTCATTCTTCACTGACTTGGCCGTGTCAGTCATTGTGCGCTTTAACAAGATCAGCTCCCTGTTAGCAAGGGTGTTGTAAGCTGACTTTGTCCACCTGATGTGCTTCGCCAGGGCCTTGGAGTCTTCATCTTTTTCAGCACGTAGCCTCATTACTTCCTCCTGAAGTTCAGCTAGATTTTCCGAGGTTTTCTCCTGTTTGACCTCCACTATGCTTGTAAATTCAGCACGGCCGACCCCGGTTATGATCACATCTTCATCATCAGCGGCCTCATCAGTGATTGGCTGCTTTCCCTTGTCAGCCCCTGCAGCATCAGTCCCTTCTTCAAGGTGCACTGAAGGCAGTTGTGAAGTAGTCATAGCCGCCTCCTCAGGCTCGGCTAAGCTAACTTGAACCTTAGGAACTTGTCCTTCGGAACTGAGAGTCTCCTTGAATGCCTCAACATCATCCTCTCGTGTCTCAGGGCAGGGAATCCCTTCATCGACAGATGTCTCATTGGCAGCTGAGATGTTCACAACATCCTCAGCCACTGGTCCACCCTTGACACCAGTGTTCTTATCACCTTCCCCCTGAGCCTGAGGCTCAGAGTCCATCTCATCAACTTCTCTAGCAGTCTCCCCCACTGCCTTTTCCACAGCTCCACCTTGAGCGTCATCATCCTCTTTCTCTTCAACGGAGAGAAGATCAGCCTTGCTTTTGGCCATCATTTCAGCCACAAGCTGCTTCAGGTTATCGAAGTTCAAGAGTTGAAGCCAGCTTGTCAGGCCAAAGAATGAGCAAATCTTGGCCTCCTCCGTCTCCCAATGCTCCCAGCCGCGAGCGTCCACCAGCATATGTTGCTCCTGCATGTTTGATTGTTTGAAGTCCAACCAAACTTTGAGCTCCACCACATATGCCAGCAATTCAGTATATTTGTACAGCCCAGGCCAGCACTTCCCTGCCCACTCCGTGGCATTCCCCCTGAGCGTATTCTCCAGTATACCTCCCGCCATGTGCTCATCCAGCTCCTCCTCCTCTATTTCAAGGAACTCATCCTCTTCAGCTGAAATAGATTTGGGACAGTCTTTGGGGTTGGGGTATGAGGGAAAATCTGAGGGGTTGGGAAGGTTTGGCTCGGCTAACTGGTCAGGCTCATTTGTAGGTGAGGTTGAGAGCACTGACTCAGTAGGGTAATTTGGCTCTGAAGGTTGGGGGAGTTGGGGAGTTTGAGGTGTGGGGTCAGGGATGGAAGGTGTTTGGGTCTCAGGATGTGGGGGTGTTTGAGTGGGTGCTGTCTCAGGCTGCAATGACTCAGCCGTCTCAACAGTCTTTCTTACCTCCTCTAAGTCAGAGGCTCCAGGAGAGCTTGACTTCTCCCTCTCACTCAACTCAGGAAGTTTCTTAGCAGGAGACTTCTTTACTCCCTTCCTAAGTCTCTTCAGGGGCATCTCTCCCTGAGCACCCTCCTTACTGACGTCATCATCAGTTCCCTCAGCCTCAGTCCCGGCCTTCTTGGGATCTGACTCAGTCCCTGACTTCGTGCTCTTCCCTGACAGCACGATTTTCACCCTCCTCTCCTTCTCAGCCACGCCCACCTCAGATTGCTCCACCTCTTCAGCAGCAGCCTTCTCAGCCTCCTTACTCCTCTCAAGGAGCTCATCCACCTTTTCAATGAGGCTGGTTGCTACTCTCTTGGCCTTCCCAGCTGGCTTTCTGGCCTGACCCTTTGCTTTCGCATTGGGATCAGTCAGCCCTAGCACTGAATAGGTGTCACTCAGTGAGGAAAACATCACCTTCTTTGAGGAAAGGGTGTCCTCAAAGTCAAAAGTGTACTCATGGCACGCATGAGCAATCAGGATGGACAATCTTGTGCCAAATGGCAGGATGGCACTGACGGATATGTGCTTCTTCTCCTCGTCACGCGTGATCTTGTCCAATCCCGCCTGATGGAATTGATCGAGGAAGAACTGCTCCCAGTTCGCTTCCACTCCATCAGCGATTGCTCCCATGAGCCTCAGCTTGGGCAGACTCAACTGCTCGTGAGAGCCAATTGCTCCCATCACAATCTTGGACACCAAGTCCACCAGAGCCCTGTACTCCGGCTTCAGAGTGCTCTTGTTCTGACGGGCCCTGAACTCCGAAGACCCTGACTTGGTCCATTTCCCAAGGAATTCTCCCTCCGAGTTTTCCTTGTAAGTCCTGGGGTTGATGCCTGAGAATGGCAGCTTGAAGACTTCCCTCACCGCCTGCCTGAGATTGATGGTGACCACCTCCGAGACGTAGAGAGGCTCTCCGTCGCCGTTCTTTTCTCCCGTTGGCTTTAGCGCAGTCACCTTTGTGAAGACTTCCCCCTTCCGCAAGAACATGTTCAAATAAGCTTCCACCACTGTTCTTGGGAGCACGGAAATGGGGCGGGTGGTGAAGTATGTTTCCAACCCGGCGTCGGAAATCCATTTAAAAACGGGTTTGATTTCCTCAACCGTTAGACAGATACCTTCCATGGATATGACTTGCTCCATGTGTACCAGCTTCTTCTCAACAACATCGACGATCTTGTCGGTTGTCCAGTCGGAATTAAGGAATGCCATTGTTTTTGAAAAAGAGGTTTTAGAAATTCTGTGTTTGAGCAAGAGAAAACTCAGTGTGCAAATTGTGCGTTGTGTTTGCGTAAAGACCTCAAATGGCACCCTTGATTGATAAGACTAAGTCAGTTACTCAAACGTGGGGTTGAGATTGATTCCTGAATTCGAAAGGTTTTGAAATGAGAGGCCAGGATTAATCTCAGTTTTAATTAAAAACCCCAAGTCAGTCATATTCCGTATAAAACGGACACGTATATGAAAAAGTAACTGTAGCATTAAATGCTCCGTGCGCGTGGGTTTAAATATAAAAAGGCGCGCTTTTAATGAAAACGGAATGCATTTAATAAAGATTTTCAGGACGAATGACTCAGGGAGACGCTTGAGATTCACAAGAGTCAGGTTAGAACCCATACCTGTCAGGGAGACATTGTAGCACCCTGATACCTCGCTGAGTCGAGTCTGGCCTGAGTTCCCCCTAGAACCCTACACTGACTGCTCTCCCGGATCTAAGAGTCCCAATTCCACTGACAGTTCCATAAACCTTGCTTCAGCCAAGGGCTTAGTCAAGATGTCAGCTCTTTGCCTGTCAGTGTGAATCTTTTCCATCCTAATATCTTTCTTTTCCACATGATCTCGAATGAAGTGGTGTCTAATATCCATATGCTTGCACCTTGTGTGAAGCACTGGGTTCTGAGTGATTGCTATTGCACTATTGTTATCACAATAGATTGGAACCTGATTAGCAAACACTTGGTAGTCCCTCAACTGTTGCCTCAACCATAGGATCTGAGCACAACAACTCCCTGCAGCCATATACTCAGCTTCAGTTGTGGATGTAGCCACTGAATTCTGCTTCTTACTAAACCACGAGATCAACTTACTTCCCAAAAACTGACATGTCCCTGAGGTTGATTTCCTATCAATCCTACAACCTCCATAATCTGCATCTGAATACCCTGTCAGTTCAAGGTTGTCATCTGAAGGATACCATAGTCCCATATTAACTGTCCTTTTCAAATACTTAAGTATCCTCTTAGCAGCCTCCAAATGACTTCTCTTGGGATCAGACTGATACCTAGCACACACACCAACTGCAAACGTAATGTCAGGCCTACTTGCAGTCAGGTACAGTAAAGAACCTATCAGCCCACGATACTCAGTCTGATTCACTGAAGTCCCTTCAGTGTCAGGATCCATCTTCCAATTTGTGTTCATTGGGATCCTGGCTGGATTGCTGTTCTGAACACCAAACTTATGAATCAAGTCTCTTGTATACTTGGCCTGATTAATAAATATACCTTGGTCAGTCTGCTTGACCTGCAATCCTAAGAAGAAGTTCATCTCTCCCATCATTGACATCTCAAATTTACCAGTCATCAGTTTAGAGAATTTCTCACATAACTGATGATTTGGTGATCCAAATATTATGTCATCCACATAAATTTGGACCAAGAGAATGTCATCACCTTCAGTGATCCTGAACAATGTCCTATCCACTGTTCCCTTCTTGAACCCATGATCAGTCAGGAATTGAGAGAGGGTATCATACCAAGCTCTTGGTGCTTGCTTAAGTCCATAGAGTGCTTTCTTCAAATGGTATACTCTATCTCCAACCTCAAACCCGGGAGGTTGTTCAACATATACCTCTTCATTGAGTACACCATTCAAGAATGCACTCTTGACATCCATTTGATACACCTTGAACTTCTTATATGTCGCATAGGCAAGGAACAACCTGATAGCTTCCAACCTAGCCACTGGAGCAAAAGTCTCATCATAGTCTATTCCTTCAGACTGACAATACCCTTTTGCAACCAGTCTAGCCTTGTTCCTTACCACAACACCATTCTCATCCTTCTTGTTCTTAAAGACCCACTTGGTACCAATCACACCTTGATGCCTAGGTCTATCTACCAGTTCCCAAACCTGATTCCTTGTGAACTGATTCAACTCCTCTTGCATGGCAATGATCCAGTTCGAGTCAGTGAGAGCTTCTTCAATGTTCTGAGGCTCTTGCTCAGAGAGAAAGCAACAGAACAGTGCACTCTCACCATGAAACCGTCTGGTCCTGACTCCCTCAGTTGGATCACCAATAATTTGATCAATGGGATGAGCTTCTAACCATGTTCTTTTGCCAGGAGTTGTTCCTGAAGTACCTGCAATGTTAGTGTCCACATGCTCATAAAATTCAGGAAATTGAACAGAAGGGGATGATCCTGAGTCTATACCAAAGGGATTAACAAGCTCAATGTCAGGGACATTGATTCCCCCTTGATGAGGTGACTCAGGAGCCGTCTCAGCTGCAACAGCATCTTCATAAACGGTACTTACCTCAGGTTGAGCCTGTTCCTCTGTCTGAGGCTCAACAATCCCTGATGTGCTGGGTTTAGGAGTGGCACTTGGTTCATCATCCTGATCGTCATCATCATCCCATCTGGGAATTGGCACAGTCTTGATCTTGGGATCAGGTTGATTCTTCAAGCTCAGCCTTGTCACTCTCCTCGTGACCTCCTCAGTGTCAGGATTCAGCACCTTTGCCCTAGGCTCATTAGCAGATTCATCAAAGATAACATGAGGTGATTCTTCCACAACAAGGGTCCTACAATTGTAAACCCTTAAGGCTTTGCTAATTTCAGAATATCCCAAGAATATTCCTTCATCAGATTTGCTATCAAAGGCTTTCAACTGGGTCTTCCCATTGTTGAGGATGAAGCACTTACAACCAAACACATGAAAGTAAGAAATACGAGGTTTTCTTTTGTTCCATGTCTCATATGGGGTCTGAGCATGTTGCTTGTTCAGCATGGATCTGTTCTGAGTGTAGCATGCAGTGTTGATTGCCTCAGCCCAAAACTTCTTGGGCAATCCTGACTCAGCCAGCATGGTCCTTGCAGCTTCCTTCAGTGTCCGATTCCTCCTTTCAGCGACACCATTCTGTTGTGGGGTTCTAGCTGCAGAAGTCTCATGAGCTATACCAAGTTCATTACAAAAGTCAGAAATATATGAATTTATAAATTCAGTGCCCTTGTCAGATCTGATCTTAGTAATGGACTGATTTTTCTCATTGCTGAGTCTTCTGAGCAACTCTGGAAGCTTCACCTGTGTTTCCTTCTTATTCAACAAGAAAATAACCCAAGTATATCTAGAATAATCATCAATAACCACAAGGGTATATTTTCTACCATTCATACTCACAGGTGTTATGGGACCAAATAGATCCATGTGCAAGAGCTGAAGTATCCTGTCAGTGGAGTAGGAAGCCTTTTCTTTGAATGACGCTCTGACCTGCTTTCCTTCCTGACAAGCTTTGCACACGTGATCTTTGCTAAAAACTTCATTAGGTAGACCATCAACAAGTGACTGTCTAGAAATTTTGTTAAGAATCTTGAAGTTCAGGTGGCTTAATCTTTTATGCCATAACCAACTGAGCTCTAGAGAGCTTTTAGCAACAAGACAAGTATTAGGAATAGTGCTGCTCCAATCAGCGAGATAAACGTTACCTTTCCTTATACCTGATAGAAGCACTTGTGTTGATTTGTCCTTGACTGAACATTTATTCGATGAGAACTCAACACAGAACCCTTTGTCACAGAATTGACTTACTGACAGCAGGTTATGCTTCAGTCCTTCCACAAAGGACACATTTTCCACTCTGACTGTACCTATAATTAGAACACCAAAACCCTTAGTAACACCTTTTGAGTTATCACCAAAGGTTACCTGTGGACCATCTTTAGCCTGATATTCTTGGAGAAGACTCTTCATTCCAGTCATGTGCCTTGAGCAACCACTGTCTAGGTACCAAACAGCTTTGATTGAGTCTTCTCTCCTCTTGTTGTGATCCACAGCCGCCTGTAAGTAAATCAGGCTTTAGGTACCCATTGGGTGTTGGGTCCTATTGTGTCAGCTGTACCTTTCGGGATCCAGACTTGCTTCACAACCCTGATTGCCTCAGAGTGGTGAATCTGTCTCCCTGAAACATCGACATACACAACTTTCTTCTTCTTAGCCTGAGAGGAAGATGGTGTATGGGTGCTAGACTTAGGCTTCGCAGGAGCCTGAGTGGGTGCCTTTTGGGCTGGCTTCCTGTTCTTCCTAGGTCTGGGTGCAGTAGGTCTTGGGCCTTGTTCTTGATAAGGACCCTGATTTCTATTCCCCCTAGGCAAGTGAAGGAATGGAAAACAGTTAAAGGCCTCAGGATGCCAAAACCACGGGGGTGTCATCATGTTTGGCCTTCCCTGTTGGTATTGCCAAGCATGATGGTACCCTCGCTGACCAGTCTGAGGGCTCTTGGCCTGAGTCTTCCTCTGCTTTCGCTGAGGTTTTCCCTGGCCTGAGCTCTCAGGGGCTTCCGTAGGTTGCTTCACTTTTCCCTTGGGTTTTGGCTTAGCTACCTTAGGAGCAACCCTGACTGTGTCAACGGTTTCTTTGCCCTTATCAGTTTGACGGGCCTGGAGCACAACCTTAGGTGCACTCTGGCCTGTCTGAACAAATACCCTCTCAGTGTTGCTCCCTGAAGCAACATGAGACTGACCTTGTGAGGATTTCTCAGGAACATATCCAAGTCCCTTTTTCTTGTTCCCAAGTATCTGGTTGCTATTTATTTCCTCTCTAGCCACTGAGGATTTATTCATTGCTGCAACTTTTTTCTTGAGAGAGTCCTCACTCTTTTTCAGGATTTCATGTCTGGTAAAGAGGTCATCAAACTTACTCTTAAGTGCCTTCAGCTCTTCCTTCCTGACCAGCTCTTCCTCAGCCAGTTCCTTCAGAATTTTCTCTCTTGGGAGACGCTCAGAATTGATCATATCAATTTCCTGAGTTAGTCTCACAATCTGAGCTGATTCTTTGAGATCAAACTGAGTGAGTTGTTCATTCAGGTTTTGAACTTCAGTACTCAATTTCTTGTTCTCCTCTACCAAGAAGACATTAGTTTCCTGCAGTCTGGAGAAATCAACCATCAATTGATCAAGACAGATCTGAAGGTTCATTTCTCTAACTGACTCTGAGCTGAGCTCAGGATTTTGACCAGTGTAAGAAGCACAAACAGAATTTGATGTTACCTCAGGCTCATCCCTAGCCATTAGGCAGACATCATCGTACTCATCATCCGAGAAGAGTTCAGGTGACCTTTCAGTGGGGCCATCAGAGTCTGTTGCATCCTCAGCCACCATAGCCCTCCGATCAGCAGATCTTAGATCCCTCATGGCTCTCCTTTCCTCTCTCTCCCTAGCACTCAGCTCCGGGCAATCGTACTGATAGTGACCAATCTTGTTACAGTTGTAACATGCTACCTGCTCACTTATTCTTTCTTTTCTTGGTTCAGGGTTCCTCCTTGAGTCAGGTTCCCTGGTTCTTGGTGAGCTTTCAGCCTTGGTTGGATATCTATCATCGCGAGTACGTCTCTGTTCGTCTCTTCTTTCGGGCTTTGGTTCTGAATATCTCCTTTCATCACCACGTTCTCTCCTCTGGTCAGTGTTCCTTCGCTCCTCATATCTCCTCGAGCTTTGGTGGGTTCCTTCAGGTTTCCTGTCATGTGAGTCCTGATAAAACTTTTTATAACGACCAAACCTGGAATTGAGCTTGTCAAATCGTCTGGCCATCAGGCTGTACTCCTCAGCGAGTTCTTCCCTGCTCATCTCCATCAGTGACTTTGATGAAGAATTTGATGAGGGCTCAACAGGTTCAGACCTGGCCTTGAACGCCACACTTTTCTCAGGAGTTTTCTCCTTCACTTCCTCTTCTGACTGAACTTTCTTCTTTCTTTTGTTAAGATCAAATTCAAGCGCTTTGAGCTCTGAAAAAAGTAAAGCAGAAGTTATGTTACTCATATCCTGAGTGTTCTTAAGCATAATTACACTGTTGTCCCATCTCTCAGGAAGGGCATTCAGGATCTTTGAAGCAACATCTCTCCTTGGAACATCCTTGTCCAACATCACCAACTCATTCATCAACTTGATGAATCTAGACTCCATCTGATCTATGCTCTCATCAGGCAGCATCTCGAACGCTTCGAATTTCTGAATGGCAATATTCCTCTTGTTCTCCTTTATCTTTTCTGACCCTTCGCACATCCTGGTCAGCTCATCCCAAACCTCCTTTGCCGTCTTTAGGTTCATCAGCCTGGCTGACTCCTCGAAAGGCACCGTATGCAAGATGATGTTTCTGGCGACGTTGTCAAGCCCCACTATCTTGATTCCATCGTTAGTCATGTCTTTCCTCTCCTTAGGAACCTGCACGCCAATCGCAAGATCATCGTATCCCAGTCCTCTGACGTTAGGAATAGTGATCTTGATCGGTCCTTCCCTGAGTACACGCGGCATCTGGTCATGGATGGCATCTAGATGTGCTTCTAATCTGAACTTCCAATAGACAAAGTTAGATACAGAGAATTCAGGTAACGAAGCTTCAAGTCTCCTCGAAGTCATAATGATGATGCAAGTTTTATGAAAAGCAAACTCAGATCTGTTCAGTGACCACCAACAGTTTCTCCTCTGAAACTATTAGTATTCAAAGTCAGTGGTCTTTCGAACCACTGCTCTGATACCACTTGTTGGTCCCTGTACAAGACTGAGGAATACGTGTATGGGGGGGGGGAATACACGTATACCAATTTTCAAACTTAAAACTGACTGAGTCCCCTTCACTCAGAGTGGTAAAGAACTAGGAGCTGATAATACACCCACTGACTACACTTGGCGCGGGTCAGTTGGCTAACTATCAGTTCAAGTTCAGTGCGGAAATGTTTGAGCCCTGATAGTTTAAAGTCTTGTTTTAGTTTGCTTTCTGAAAACTTGTTTTACTCAAATCTGAAAGGTGTTTAGTAGGGCAGTGTTCTTTTGAAGATCAGGCTGATTGATTCAGACCTGATAAACTTGAATGCAATGAATGAACAGGTGATATGGCAAGTATGCACAATGTCAAAGCAGTAAGAACACAAGGAGTTTAACGTGGTTCAGAGTCTCAAGCTCCTACGTCCACGGCCTGACTTAACAGGAAATCCACTCAAGGGATTCTTGTTTTTAACGTGCCAAGGTGCACCAAGATCAGTTACCTCACTGATCTATACAAACTCCTCTTACTAACACACTAACTGACTTACTCCCAACAAGCCTATCTTAAGGTTTTGGTTTCAGTTTGGATTCCAACTAGGTTGAGATTATCCTTACAAGACAAAGCTAAGCTATGGATTGGATAATCTCTCTAAGCTTAAGATAATTCTATTTAGCTCTTGGAATACAGAATAACTCTCGGTTGCTAAGAAACACTTGGGAAATTTGAATGTTTTCGAGTGCTTCTTTTAAAGGCTGAATGCTTTGAATGCTTGAGAGTTTGAGTAATTTCTGGTTTGGAAATTTCCCGTAACCTTGAATGGGTTCAAGGCCTTCTGTATTTATAGGTGGTTTGAATAACTATCCGTTGGAGAGATAGCCTTCTAGTCACCTATGTAGAGGGGCTTCAAACGGACATATAACCATGCAGCAGCCACCCTTGCATGGATTTGGTATTTGCATTAAATGCACATTAAATGCTTGCCCGTTGAATATGCAGTCTGAATTCAGTCTTTATGTCAGGTTCCGTACGTGCGTGTCCTCCTCGGATTGGTCCACGTCATCAGGTTGGTGAGAATGTCAGAACTTATTCCTGAGCTTCAGGCTTGTCTTATTAAGTTCATTTTGTCTTGAGCTCACCGGTCTTGTCCTGACGCTGAAATTCCTTTTGCATTGCTTGGCTCTACTCCAAGTCTTCCCATTAACTCAGTGACAACCTGTTCCCTTCAGGACTGAGTTAGTAATGACCTCAGGGTCATACTCTTCATCACTGACACTTACTCAGCCAGCTTAGAAGACTGCCATAAGTTCAGGATGGTGCTCTTCGTCTTCAGGCTCTGAGTCTTGATTGTATCCAGTGAGATCTCCTCTCACTGAGTACCTGTGAAGTGTAAAAAGACTAAGCACTAATCCTAACCAAGACTAGCCTGACACAGACATATTAAGGCGAACATCTTTTCAGGGGCTTTGGGATCTTAATCAAAACTGACAATGTCCCAACAATCAGTTTTAATTTCGAAGATTAATGGCTGTTTTTGGTGGTTAATCGATCATCAAACAATTACGTGTGATTGATCACTAACGTAATTAGTGAATACGAATTTTCGGGTTTAGGTGGATTAGAATCGTATGAAAGCTTACGTGTTTAAGTTCGATTATAAGTTAATCGAGCAGCTTTAGATTCGTAATCGAAGTTTGGGCGTGTATAATAATTTGTGCTTGTCTTATTAGCTGAAAAATCTAAGTATTTATAGACAATTGCCTAGCAGGAGGTGTCGTGACTTTTGGCCTACCAGACCTGCATGCACGACACCTGGCTTTTGACTAAGTTGACCTTATCTAGACTAAATTCTATCCTTATCTTGTTGGACTTGCTCGCAGTCAAGAGTTGCTCGCCAAGTTGGACTCGTCCTGGAGGAGTCTTTAGTCTGATTCTGCTGGTCTCTGATCTTTGTCGAAAGGTGACTTTGGGACTGAGGTGGAATCTGGTCGGCCATGCAGTAGGTGGACTTGTTCAACCTTGATCCGAATTCAGAACATTTTGATTGGTCCTTGTTCGCCTATTTATCTCTATGTGGCGTGCAGGTTCTGCTCGCCAGATGCCTTGGTTGAATCATGGGTTAATTCCACTTTAATCCTTAAGTGATTTGCGCTAATCCTGGTCGCCCAAATGTTGTTTCTGCTCGCCTATCAACAATTGCCCCCTTGCCGATCAATAAATTGTGAAGATGATGAATGAGCATTTTTTGGGTTGGCAACTTTTAAGTGTCACTGGTGCGAGCAAGAATGTCGCGGGGGCGAGTAACCTTTCACGGGCGAACAACATTGGTCGAGCAGACTTGGGCCGGAGACGGTTGGGATTCCAAGGTCTGGGTACGGCTCGAGGTGTGACGTGGGCGGAATGATTGCTGCCGCCCACGCCCACACGATCCCGAGGCAACGCGCCTTCCTGCTTTGTCGGGCAGGTGCTGCACGCACCCAGAAATTGCATTTTAGTCCTTTGATTCTTTAACTTGCTCGCCCGGTACCTCATTTTTTCAGAGAGTATTTAAGGAAAAAATTCGCGATTTTTATCATTTTTACTGTGTATTAAGCGCGAATCTCTTCTTCTTTCCCCTTTCAAATTTCCGGCGATCGTTTCCAGTTTCCGGCGACCTTCAAACGACGTCAAGGTAGTTTCTTCTTTGCTTTCTTCTTCTCTTTCTTATTTTCTTGCGTTGTGTGCATTCTAGACTCACCAAAATCCCTACTCCGCCGTGGAAAGTTCTGAACCGCCGTGTTTTCCCCTGCCGGAATCTGTTAACATTCAAAACTCTTTTCCCTTAACTTATTGGATGGCGTCGTACTCTGAGACCGGTTCTTTCCCTCCTCGGAACCCTGAAAAACGGCCCGTCAAAGAGAATCCTCCCATAGTCAACCTGGAATCCGATCCCGAGGTGGCTTCGGTTGCACGCTTGTTCATTCTGGAGCTCGTCCCTCCGGGGAAAAAGAGGAGCGAGTAAATCCTGCTCGCCAGCTCTTGGAGGAAATGAGCTCGGACCTCCACGAGGACGAGGACGAAGAGGTCGAGGTACTCCAGCCGGTGAACCTCGACGAACTAACCTGGGCCTATCTAAGAGACATCAACTTTCCTGCGCCCAGGCTGATCGAGCATCGGGTTCCAGTTGCGCTTGCTCACCGTGTTGACTGGAACGAGTACGAAAAGGAGCACTCAAACCGATTCGCCATTCCTGCTCGCGGGGTACGGAAGCTTAAAGCGACTGAGTTCGCAGCGAGCTGCATCGTGTCCGCCATTACCGAGGAGGACTTGGCCGGGATTCGGAGGGATTACAAGATTCCCTTTGACATCCCGATGTATGCTCCTTTGGTGGACGACATAGCTGATCGCCCACCACGCGGATTGACGGCGATCAACCTTGTCACCTTGAATGCTGGAGTTTCGTTGCCGTTACATCCTTTGGTCGGCCAGTTCCTTCAAGACGTGAACTTGGCTATCACCCAACTTACTCCCGTTGGGTGTATAAATTTGATAGCTTTGATGGTGATGTTCGCCCTAGAGGGATACCCCAATAGGCTGTCTGCCGAAGAGGTTGGCTACCTGATGACGATGACCGACTGCACTGGGGAAGAGGCGGGCTGGTACTATCTGAAGGCGCGACCAGACCAGAAACTGGTTGAGGACATCCCAGGGAAGGTGCGAGACTGGAAGCATGACTGGTTCTGGGTCGGAGGCGACTGGCGTGCTTCTGCTCGCTCTTCAGGGGGTCTTGAACGAATTGAGACCCCGGCGGAGTTTAGGGAATTAAAGCGTGAGTCTTACCTCTTCTATAACTTTGAAGTGGTTAGACTAATTTTAATTCTCTTTTTCCTTTGTTTCAAGTCCCAAAAACTTGGGGTGGTGAACTGTAAAGAACAGCATCAGCGATCAATTCTTGTTCGTTGCGTGTTTGATCGCCCTTCGTCGCCGAGAAGATCAAAGTATTGGCCATCTTTTCTCCGAGGATACACTGCGAGTTGTCCATCTCACTACTTATCCTCACCATCTTGAGGCTCTAGCTCGTATCCCAGAGGGTAAGTATCTTTTCATGTCGGGCGAACAAATCTGGTCGGCCTTATACTTAGTGTTAACTTGTTTTTTATGTCCTTTACAGATCAGCTCGCCACAGTTGCGCTTCACCCCTCCTTCCTTGAGCTTGATAACCGTGTCTGGGAGATGCCGACTAAATGAGGACGCAAGAAGTCTGACCCCCTCTCCAAGATTATCGCCCTTGAGACCAAGGGTGGAAAAGGCGACCCAAGGCAAGCCGGAGGGTCGAGCTCGGCACAGCCACCTGCCCCAGTGGCGAGTCCACCCAAGACACTGGTCCCGAGGACGAAGAGGCTTTTTCGTGGAGATGGCACTCCCGTCTCTGATACTGAGAAAGCGGCCAAGCGAGCAAAGACTGCTCAAGATAAAGTGACCGTGGCTGTCCGACCGTCCGAAGGCGACAGCGAGCAAACTCCTTCCGTGGAGCGTCCCGGCGAGCTAGCTCTGGTCGCTACTGCTCGCGAAGGATCTGGCCCTTCAACCGACCCCACTTACCTTGGATGGGACAAGGGTGGTCTTGATAGGTACAATTCTCCTCTCCCGGGATACTTAGCATTTTCTTTTTCCTTTTCTTTTTTATTAACTGAAGTTTTTCTCTCCAGCTACTCGCCCGAGCAATACCCTGGGCGGTCTAACTTGGTGCACCGCTTTGCCTGCTCGAAGGTGCTGACCAACCTTCGTGAGATCCCGGACTCTTTTGTCCGCCGCGCTTCCGAGGTCGTTGCTCGTAGCTGGACTAAGGAGCTAAACGAGACCATCAAGACACATACGCCTCGTGATAATGACCGTTTGTGTCTTGTTGAGGCAGGCAACACCTTGCGGCCGTGCAGCGTTTGGTCGACCAGGTTGAGGACCTCGAGAAGGACTCACGTCAGCATGCGGCCACCGTCAGCCGTATTGCTAAGGAGCGCGATGATGCTAAGGCAGAGGCGAAGAAGATTATCGCCGACCTCGAGAACAAAGCCAAAGCTCATCAAGTTAGCGAGCAGCGTGCTCTAGACCTGCATGTCAAAGTCTCCGAAAAACTGAAGGTCAAAATGGCCGAAGTCGAGCAGATGCGAGCAGATCTTGCTCGCGCTCAGCAGCAGAAGGAGGTCGCCGAGAAATTCACGACCGAGGCGACGGCCAAAATTGCGAACCTTGAAACTCAGCTTGCCAACTCCATTACCCAAGAGGAACTTATTCCTAAGATGGAGGTGAGCTCGATTCTGGGTTACGTGACAGGCTATGCTGAGAGCATCAGAATTGCTCACGAATTCAAAGCTGCCGGAGTCATTGAGGAGATCGGCAAGGAGCTGTGCAACTTCGTCGAATCAAACCCTCCAGCCCCGGGCACAACTCTCCAAATTGGCGACCTGCCTGACTATGGAGTCAAGCTCGACTTCATCGGCCCTGAGATAATTATCACAAGTCCTCCCGAGGACGAGGAAGAAGAAGAGGGCGATGCTGCCGAGGGCGAGCAAATCCTGCCTGCCGATCAAAGTGAGAGAGCTCTAAAAGAGCGTGCTGACGCTGAGGGGCTAATTGCCGAGCTAACCCAAGTGGTCCCAGTTGACCCTGCCCTCGAAGGCTCTCCTCTAGAAGATCCCAAAGATGATAATATCTCTCCACCTGCCGGGCAAGGATCTTAGCGGACAGGATTAGCTAGGGACTTGTACTCTTTCTTTTTTTTGTTCGTCTTCGTTGTAATTTTCTTGGGCGATCAAGCCTTATCTTTAATGGAACTTTTTTGCTCAATTGCTCGTCTTTTTGTCTTTCATTAATTGTTCTTTGCATCCTTATCTATGCTTCAACAATCTTAATGTAGTTGGGCCTTGTTCCTTAAGAACTTTTTGGCCTTAGGATTTGATAGGCTTTTGGCCTTAGGCTATGTCCATTTAAAAACGAACAGCCTTTAATGGGCTTGGTTGTATAATAAACTTGCGCCTTGAGCTCACATTTCTGTTTTGAACGAACAACTTAATATTGAACAAATATTAAAAATTACAAGTATCAAACGCGACCAAGAATGTAATCCTGCACTAGCTAGGTTGGATTTGCTCGACAAAAACAATGTTAAGCTTCCAACCATTAAAAAACATAATTTACATCAGGAGTTAAAGTTGCTCGACTACTATACAATTTGTCAAGGCATCTTTAAACTCTCAAGAGAAAATAAAAACATATCAGATACCGGCATTCTAGCACGCGACCAGACTTGACCCAATTCAACTTTGTTCGACCATTTATACTTGGTGAAAATTTCAAAAAATTAGGCAAGTTTTTGGATCCATCTCGTATCTCTGCCATTCCAGTTCACCCAATGGATTTAGTAGCTCGCCCAACTCAACTTCACTCTTTCATGAGGCAAAACTGGTCGCCTACTGAAAGTATTTTCTTAGGTTAGCTGCATTCCAGGAATATTGGGCCGGGTTGCCATCTAAGTCTTCTATGTCGTACGCTCCATTGGGTAACCTGTCTGTTACCCTGTACGGGCCCTCCCAAGTCGGGCCAAATATGCCTAGAGGTGGGGCAAGTTTTTTCCTTAGAACAAGGTCACCAACTTTGAACTTTCTTATCTTGACTTGGAAATTATAATAACGCTCTGCTCTTTGTTTGTACGTGGCATTCTTTAGCTCAGCATGTAGTCTTCTTTCTTCAAGTAAATATGTTTCTGTGGCCAAAGCAGAGTGATTTGCTTGTTCGTCAAAGCTGGTTATCCTGACTGTGTTGGTCTTTAATTCAATTGGTATCACCGCCTCTGTTCCGAAAGCCATTGCAAAAGGCGTTTCTCCGGTGCTTGACCTGGGAGAAACCCTATATTCCCACAGGACTTCCGAGAGTTTTTCTGACCAGCTACTTTTGCTTTCTGTCAGGCGTATTTTTAATGTATGCTTGATGATCTTATTTACAGCTTCAACTTGCCCGTTTGACTGGGGATGATAGGGAGTCAAATAGTGTTTTCTGATCCCCCACTTTGTACAGAAGTCTCTCAACTCCTTTCCGTCAAACTGCGGGTCATTATCTGTCACAATTGTTTGTGGAATTCCAAAGTGACAGATGATGTTCTGCCATATGAAGTTGATCATGTTCTGCTGTGTAATCTTTACCATGGCCTTCGCTTCTGCCCACTTTATGTAATAATCGACTGCTATGACGGCAAATCGAACATTTCCCACTCCTGCCGGGAAAGGACCAATAATGTCAATTCCCCATCTTGCAAATGGCCATGGACTATAAACCGATACAAGCTCCTGGGCCGGGGCATGAATACTTGGAGAAAAAACCTGACATTGGTGGCAAGCCTTGGCTAACTGGATTGCATCTTTTCGTAAGGTTGGCCAATAATAACCTTGCCTTACAGTTTTGTAGGCCAAAGCTTGCCCCCCAGTGTGATTTCCACAAACTCCAGCATGTATATCCTCCAGGACTGTCCTTCCTTGCCCCCTAGACAAACACTTGAGTAGCGGGAGTGAAAAGCCTCTTTTGTAAAGCTGTTCATTTACCAGAGTATATCTGGTTGCTTGTTTCTTGATTCTTTCAGCTTCAAACGAGTTGCTTGGAACTCCCCGTCTTTCAAGTATTTGGCTATAGGAGTTCTCCAATCATCATCATTGTCATGTTTGACTACTTGGTTTACTTCGTAGTCCATTGTTGATGGTTGGACTTTTCTGGTAATGACAATGTCCGTCAAATCTGCTGGCCCATCGCTTGTTGCTAACCTTGCTAGGGCGTTAGCTTGTGTGTTGCTCGTTCGTGGTATCTGCTGGATAAATACTTGGTCTAACAAAGATACCAAGTGAGCAACTATTCGTTGATACTCGATCATATGCTCGTCTCTGGCCTCATATTCACCTCGTACTTGGCTTACAATGAGTTGGAAGTCTCCAAAAATTTGGAGTCGTCTTACTCCAACAGCTAGTGACAAGTGAAGACCTGCAATGAGGGCCTCATACTCAGCTTCATTGTTGGTGGCCATGAATTCAAATCTGACTGCTGAAGTGAATATTTGCCGGTCGGGACTGATGAGCACTATTCCTGCCCCCGAGGCCAGATTCGTTGACGAACCATCCACATAAAGATGCCATGGGTGATCCAGCCCTCTCGTTGGATTTTGAGGGAAGGTTAGTTCAACTATAAAGTCGGCTAACGCTTGTCCCTTAATCGCGGTTCAAGGTGTATATGTCACACCAAACTGGCTTATTTCTATGGTATTTGTTTGAGGGGGAAAGTTGTCAATACTTCGACTTGATGATCGAAAAAGTATGGTCTTAATTTCCTAACACTCATGACAAGAGCATATGCCAGCTTTTCAGTTGGTGAGTACTTTATCTCGGCATCATGGAGGGCCTGGCTGACATAGTAGATTGGCAGGTAAAACTTGCCATCCGCCCGAACTAACACCGAACTTATGGCCGTGTCGGACGCTGCCAGGTATAGATATAACTTTTCACCGGGAATTGGTTTTGACAGAATTTTTACATCTCCCAGATATTCTTTCAATTGATCAAAGGCTTTCTGGCAGCTTTCCGTCCAGGCAAAGTTGCCCTTTTTGATGGCCTCAAAAAATGGACGACACTTGTCTCCTGATCGTGATATGAACCTGTTTAAAGCGGCTAGGCAACCGGTCAACCTTTGCACGTCTTTAACAGAACGTGGTGGCTCCATATCGACGATCGCTTTCACTTTTGCCGGATTAGCTTCGATTCCGCGTTTGCTGACCAGATGGCCCAAGAACTTCCCGGAATGCACTCCAAAACTACTTTTCTTTGGATTTAACTTCATATTGTATCTTCGGAGTATGACGAATACCTGGGAAAGATGATGGAGATGATCTTCCTTTTGTGTCCTTTTGACGACTATGTCATCGATGTACACTTTCACCGTTTCCCCAATATGTTCGTCAAACATCTTGTTGACCAGCCTCTGGTAGGTCGCTCCAGCATTGATTAGACCAAACGGCATTCTCTTCCAGCACAGCAAATTTTTGTTAGTATAAAAGGCCGTATTTTCTTGGTCATCTGGGTGCATTGGAATCTGGTGGTATCCTGCGAAGGCATCCATGAATGTGAATATTTCATGATCGGCAGTACTGTCCACCAGTTGATCGATATGCGGGAGCGGAAAGTTGTCCTTCGGGCATGCTGCATTAAGATCTGTAAAATCTATGCATAGCCTCCAGGTTCCGTTTGGCTTCCGTACCAAGACAGGATTTGCAACCCATTGTGGACATAACGCTTGTTTAATTAAGTCGTTGTCCAGTAACTTTTTGACTTCCTCGTTTAAAGCTTGATACTTGTCTGGTCCATATTTTCGTCGTTTCTGGTGGATAGGTTTTCGGGCTGGGTTGATATTTAATCTATGACAAGCATCCTTCGGATCGATTCCCACCATGTCCGCATGGGACCATGCGAAGATGTCTAAGTTAGCCTTCAGAAAGTCCGTCATGCGAGTTCTGTAAGGCTCAGGGAGTTCCGACCTGATGTAAAGTTCAAGACCATCACGTTCGGGGTCAATCTTGATGGCCTCCAATTCTTCAACTGGAGTTGCCTGTCGTTTTTGCCCCTTCCATCGAGGGTCAACTATTGGTCCTTCTGGACTTAGTTCATCTTCGATGTCCATGGGTTCGGCACCCAATCGGGGGTCAAAATCTTCAGCAAGCTCCGGGCAGGGTTTGGTCGCCACAGCTGGGTTCTCACGGATGTCATTCGGACATGCTCTATTGACCATAGGTGGCAATATTGCATCTGGCAGGGTTTGTTCGCTACTTTGCAGCATCTGCTCGCCCATGGGCGAGGGTTGATCGTCTTCGTCCATCTTATCATTCTGAGCTCCGAGAATGTCCTCCAAGATTGAGGGTTCATTTTCAAGTTGGTCGGTTGACGCTTCCATCATAGATACTTGTCCCTGTCTTGACTGAATTTGCAAAAGGCATTCTCGAGCTTTTCTCTGGTCTCCCTTTACCGTGCCAACTCCACTTGCCGTTGGGAATTTTATGCAATAATGGTAAGTAGAACAGGCGGCCTTGAATTCATTTAAGAAAGGTCGACCCAAGAATCCATTGTACGTTGACTCTTGATCAACGACCAAGAAATCTACCATTCTTGCGATATTTTTCTCGGGCTCTTTGACCGTCACAAGTTGCATAGTGAAAGTTACTATTCCCAACGGGATCGTCACAGCATTTCCGAACCCCAGAATACGGTGATTTGTGTCTCTAATGTAGCCTGCATAATCTCCCATTTGGTCAAGTGTCTTTTTGAAAAGGACATTAGTGTAGGCTCCAGTATCCACCAGCAATCTATGCACCCTGGTTTCCATGATCTTGGCGCATATCACAAGCGAATCGTTGTGAGGGGTCAGTACTCCTTCCAAATCTCTGTCGGTAAAAGTTAATTCCGATGCTTGCATGGTTGGAGGAATAATCCCCACTTTTTGTACATGACCGATCGCTCGCAATTCTGCCTTTCTTTTTCGATTAGAAATTGGTGGTCGTCCATCAGAATAACCACCTATGGGCCCCGCAGGTTCCATCATCTGGATATCTGGAACTGGTCCTCCGGCTGGCGCCTGAGCTGGTCGCCCAGCTCGATTCCGATGAGGTGCCTGTTCTTGGTCTTTTTCATCAGAATCTTCGTCTCTATTTCTCTTGTCGGGCTGTCTTTTAACAAACTCGGATAGCTTTCCCTCTTCGTAAAAATGCCACAACTGCTTCAGCAAATCACGGCATTCGCTTGTAAAGTGTCCCACAATCTGGTGGTAGGCACAATATTTATTCTGGTTCAACTTGCTTGCGCTTGACGTATTTTACGGGGAGGTGTGAGCAATTCTTTATCTCGAACGTTATTATAAACTGTATCGATTGATACGGTAAGAATGTGGTTCAATTTGTCCTTCAGCTCCGTTCCTTCAGTAAATGCTTTCATGTTCTTGGGAGCTCGATAACCAGTTTCAGGCTTCTTCGCACCTTCTTTCTGCTCTCCTTTATCTCCCATGTCCTTTTGCAGGGCTTCATGCATGGAGACGAAGACGCCTGCCCGATCCTGAAATTCGGCATATGTCTTCGGGCATCTTAGGTGCACATCTTTCCAGAGTTCAGTGCCCTTCTTGAGCCCAGCTAGGACGGCCACAATCTTGGTGTCTTCACTGACAGACTCCCCTTCTAACAAGACCTTGTCGAATCTTTCCAGATACGATCGGTCCGACTCGTCGTCAGTTTATTTCAAGTCGGATAACCGATGTCTTTGGGATAGATAAGACCCGGCCGTAGAGAAATGGGATAAGAATTCTTTGCCCAGCTGGGCAAACGAATGAATCGAAGCTGGTGGCAAAGCTGAAAACTATTTATGGACACGATCTCCCAGGGTCAAAGGAAAGTTGCGACATTGTGTTGCGTCACTTGCCCCCATTGACACCATATAATTTGTATACTTCATCAGATGCACCCGGGGGTCCGTCGTGCCCTCGTATTGGATACTTGTCGGAAACTGAATCTTTTGTTGAATTGGAGCCTTCAGAATCACCACAGATAGAGGTGAGACTGGAAGAGTTGTGTTCCCGTATCCTCTTTGTTGATCTAGCTGGCCCTGCATGCTCTCTATGGCCTTTCTCATGGAGGCGAGCTCTTCCAAGGATCCCCCCTGACTCTGAGGCTGTCCGGCGAGTAGAGGCGCACAACCGTCTGTTCACTCCGGTCCCTCATTGGGAGCGGGAACCCATTGGATTGGCCTCCAAGGATTAGGCTCCGCGTTTGGGCCAAGGCGACCAAAAGCGGATCTGGTCAGCCTGTCATGGACTGATTGGTGAGCAGGTACTACGGCTGGGCGAGCTGCTCCAGCAGTGGGATGGACTTCCATGATTCCCCGGCCACGACGACCCAATCTTTCAAGAGAACTTTGGTGTGTGCCCTGACTCCCTGCCATGGCCGGATTCTGAGTCGAACCTCCCTGACTAACGACCTCGACATTCAATTTTTCTTTGCCTTTGGCCTTACGAGCTTGGGCGCTATCAGCCTCATTCAAATGATCCCCCCTAGCCTTTTCATGTTCGTGAGTCTTTGTGGGGCTACACCTTGCTCGCACATATGAAGGGCCAGGTTGGGCTTGTTGTCTTTGTAAAGCCTGGAGCATAGCAATTGTGCGCGCCAATTCGTCGGGGTTGCGGGCAATGGCGTCCAACTCCGGTGGTATTAACTGGCGAGCAACATTAGTTTGATTTTCTTGGTTGTTTCTGCTCACCCCTGCTCGCCCACCAGCTTGGGACATTCGGGAGTGTAAATCCTGGGTTATATATTGTGAACGTTGTGTCTCTCGTGATTGAGGCATGTTCACAGAAGATATCAAGTATTGTTCTTGATGTTCTTGAATTTTTCTTCAAAAGTTCAAATCTTGTTCTTTAATCTTGGGGTAATCTTCCCGTATTCAATGATTCGGAGGTTCGAACCCTCCTTCTAGCGCCAATTTGTTGACGATCAATTTTAATTTCGAAGATTAATGGCTATTTTTGGTGGTTAATCGATCATCAAACAATTACGTGTGATTGATCACTAACGTAATTAGTGAATACGAATTTTCGGGTTTAGGTGGATTAGAATCGTATGAAAGCTTACGTGTTTAAGTTCGATTATAAGTTAATTGAGCAGCTTTAGATTCGTAATCGAAGTTTGGACGTGTATAATAATTTGTGCTTGTCTTATTAGCTGAAAAAATCTAAGTATTTATAGACAATTGCCTAGCAGGAGGTGTCGTGACTTTTGGCCTACCAGACCTGCATGCACGACACCTGGCCTTTGACTAAGTTGACCTTATCTAGACTAAATTCTATCCTTATCTTGTTGGACTTGCTCGCAGTCAAGAGTTGCTCGCCAAGTTGGACTCGCCCTGGAGGAGTCTTTAGTCTGATTCTGCTGGTCTCTGATCTTTGTCGAAAGGTGACTTTGGGACTGAGGTGGAATCTGGTCGGCCATGCAGTAGGTGGACTTGTTCGACCTTGATCCGAATTCAGAACATTTTGATTGGTCCCTGTTCGCCTATTTATCTCTATGTGGCGTGCAGGTTCTGCTCGCCAGATGCCTTGATTGAATCATGGGTTAATTCCACTTTAATCCTTAAGTGATTTGCGCTAATCCTGATCGCCCAAATGTTGTTTCTGCTCGCCTATCAACAATAATCAAAAGTTTTGTTTGAAATTAATGTAAAATCATACTTCCATCGATAGATTATTTCATGATTTTGTATTATTTGTTAGTTAAAAAAAATTTTTGGTTATTTTTAGCAAGTGTTTTTTTTTATGAGAGTAGCTCGTATTAAATTTTATAATAAAATATTATCACTTTAAAAATAAATTGTCACTAGTAATTGATATTGAAAATACGTACATACAAAAACTTAAAATATAATAATTTTTCAATTAATGTATGTCACAAAAATTAAAAAAGGGAAAATAAATGTAGTTATTTAATTCTTTGAGATAAATGAAAACAGTAGAATTATTAAAGAACAGGTCTTGTTTGAAATAGTGTGATGGTTATAATTTGGACATTGACGCATTATCAATTTGATAGGAATGAGTGTTAATTTGTATTATTTCATGCAAATTTTTGTACGATTGATATTTGGAAATTTTATGATTTGGATAATTAATTGGCACATCCACTTTGTATAGTAGGCAAGCTTAAAAAATGATTTTTTTTATATGAACTGTAACACAAATTCTAGCATACACTCAAGTGCATAGATGCACTTGGATTTTAAGTTCAATTTTGACTTCAATTTTAATTTTTTTAAAACATACACAAACACACTAAACTGTGTGTTTTTTGCAGTTGGGGTATTGTTTATTACCTTTTGGGGTATTACTGATTTTTGTTTGAGTATTTTTTTTTTAAAATTCAAGTGCATACCATGCACTCAAGTGTATATCAAAACTATTCAAATCGTAATATAAATGTAAAAACAAATTAAAAACCTAAAGGCAAAAGATCACCACTTACAAGACTAAAGACCTTTGTGAATCAAGAGAAAAGAGAACTCCTAATATATCTTCATCAAGGTTATTTATTATCTGAGTGTTTATTTTTTTACATAACAAAGTCTATTACAATAACAAAAGATACATAACCAAATCAGCATTAATAAGGCTAAGTCCTCAAACAAAGTGAAAACTACTCCAATCCAACCATGCAGAAGTGGAGAGTAAATAAAGGCAGAAGTGTGAGAAACTATTAAGCTTCTTTGGTGGAAAGGGACACCCACACTAAGGTGTCTTTCACCATCTTCATCATTCAACACGCTCATCTTTTCTCAAAGTGCACATCAACAAGGTAGACTGAGGATTGCAAGCTCATCTGACACTATACTAGATCTGTAAAAACAACAATCTACCCACCACAAAAACTAGAAAAAAAACCAAAAGTAAAATAAAAGAACCTGATTAGACGTGAAATTGTGATGTTTTGGTGCCCGATTAATCTATATTTTGAGTGTTTTTATGAGTATTTAGAGTTATTTGAGTAACATTTTCATAAACTCTTCAATTTGCCTCTTTAGTGTTCATATTAGGAAAGAGGGTGAACAACGGAGTTCATAGGACTTTGAATCGACTCAAACAGACTCCCGGATGAGAATATATGGAAGAAATACGAAAAGTATTAGTTCGAGCAAATAAAAGTATCAATTAGTGCAAAAGGAAGAAGCACTCGAGCACGGGGTGTGCTCAAGTGCCAAGTGTTCAAGTAGAGGTGCTCGAGCGCCCCAAATTCACTGTGGACGAGAGGCGCTCGACCTGAACAAGCTCGAGCGCGAGGCGCTCGAGTGGAAGGAGCTCAAGCGGCATATGCATGCTGTGAAGACCAGACTCTCGACCTGAGAGTGCTCAAGAGCGAGGCGCTCGAGTGGTGGAGCTCGAGCGGTTATTACGCTCTGTGACAAGGAGGCGCTCGACCTGAAGATGCTCGAGCACCAGGCGCTCGAGCGAGGGCCTAGCTCGAGCACCCTGGGTGATTTTCGGCCCATATCATATAAATACCCGTCTTAAGCCTATTTTTACATATATAGACTCGATTTTCGAAAGGGAGGAGGCTTGGGACGTGATTTTGAGAGTTTGGCAAGAATTTCAAGTTTGTAAACAAGGTTTTTATCATACGGATTCGTTAGAACAATTAATATTTTGCATGGTTTTGATTTCTCTTTTTGTTTCTTGAATTCTTTGACACTTAGACCTTAATTCCAAATTTTATTAGATTTATTTTTCCAATTTGATTCATTTACTTTCATAGATAGTTGATGTTCTTGAATTTCTTGATTATTTTAATTATGCTTATGATTGTTGATATTGTTATTGCTTTTGTTTTCATAATCACCATGTCAGGCTAAAACCCTTGTATGCTAGGATAGGATGAACTCGTAGAAGTAGGATGTTGGTACATAATTAGGATAATTCGTGATGTATAGTTTTAATTCTCTTAATTATTGAATAATTCTAATAAACCGTAGAATAATCATAGAATTAAGTACGAAAATTGTTAGAGAGAAGACGGCTGCATCACTCTTTAATAACGAATAAACTTAAGGAGAGGGTTTTTGAAGGGGTTTATAATCGACCGGTTTATCTAGGGAGGACGGCCGTATGATCTTAGTTAAATTAGGGCCTCAATAATTAAGCACAATTCATCTAATATAATTAATAGGTTAGTGAAGTAAGTTGTTAGAATTAAGTATTGGGGATATTCCTGAGCTTTTATTCTTTCAATTCTTTGTGCTATATTAGGGAAATTGATTGCCTAGTTTATAGTACACTTAGGATTTTAACTTGGAACATCACAATTATTTTAGTTATCGTATCAATTTCTTTAGTATACATAGGGATTCCTATCCCGAGCATCACCATCATATTTGCACTTCAACCAGAAGTTAGTATAGTTTTTATTCTTGTTTTCTTGAATATAATTAGTAGGAATAATTAGTAGTATTAGTTTAAACCATCATTGCATTCATATTAGCTACGACACGTAGATTTTCAGGGATTTACTCGCGTGGAAGCCTTCTCACGGGTTCGATACTACTTGGTCCATATACTTGCTCATACTACAGTGATCACATACTCTTATTGGGTAACTACTAGTCAAGCTAGTATTTTACGATCAAGTCAATGGCGCCGTTGCCGGGGAAGGCGATGTATGATCATTGAGTGAAACTTGGAAATAGTTTAGTAGTTAGTAGTGAGTGCTTTTATTTTCTGCTTTACTACTTATTAGCTAGTTACGTTTGATATTTTTTTGGTGTTTTAGGTACATGAAAACACACTTAAAAGGAGAAACGAGCGAAGATAGAACGAAGCTAGATCCTGAGACGATAGCTAGAAGGAATATAGTCTTCTAGAGAAGGATGACTACTGCAGCTGGTGATGAGATGAATCTGGATTCAGGCGGAGAGTTTTAGTTAGATGGAGAAGGGTTCAATCAGAATGTGGAACGGGTGGAAGGAGTGAACAGTGTGAATAGTCAGAAGCAGGCACCCCTAGGGGAAAGCTCCAACCAAAACTCAAACCCACCTAACCAAAATAACCCCGCACTAAACCAGAACCAGAGCAACAACAACCCTTTCATAAACCCTGTCTACCAACACAATAACCCATCTTATCCATACCCTTATCCACTCTACTATCCACCATACTACCCACCACAACCTATATTAAACCAACCAAACATTCCACAAGCACCTCCGGCACCTGTACATCAACAACAAGTGCCCCAGAACGCAGTTTCTCCTGGTGTGGAGATTAGAGAGATGTTTGAGGCTCAGCCTCAATGGTACTATGATGGAGTAGCCATTCCACCAGTTGAGGCGAACAATTTCTCCATCTCTCCCAGAATTTTGAAGATGCTGTTATAGAACTAGTTTAGGGGAGGGTAGGAAAAGACAATCCACATACCCATTTGAGGAACTTCCTCATGATAGCTTCCACTTTCCACTACAATGGGATGTCTGCGGATGCGAAAAAGCTCAGGCTATTTCAGTTCTCACTACTGGGATAGCCAAGGATTGGTATGATAACACACAGAGGGGGGGGGTGTGAATACTTGGGCCGAGCTTGATCGTCTATTTCAAGAGCGATTCAACCCTCCATCCAGAATGGTGAAGGCGTGGAACGAGATTTCCTCATTCAAGCAGAGACTGAACGAGGGATTGAGTCAAGCTTGGGAGAGATTCTCCAACATGCTTATTGATTGCCCACAACACGGGAAAAAGAAGGATATATTATGGCTTACTTTTACTGTGGGGCTTGTGAGAAGGATTAGCAGTATCTCGATGCCTGTGCGGGTGGAGAATTTCTGAACCGAAGTGCAGCTGAGTGTAGACAGATAGTGGAGGACATAGTAAAGAATGTGGGGCAGTGGAATGCTGGCCTCGTCAAAACGTGTACCAGGCGGAGGAGAGTGAGGAAAATAGGAAGATGTTGATGGCACTTATGGAGAAAATCAACAATCTTAAGGTTAGGCAGAATTTGAGAGAAGGAGGCGCAATTATGAGTGAGAAGGTGGAATAGCCAGGACACTAGCAAGAGGAGGCCAACTACATGGGAAGGCCTAATTACAACCAAGGCGGGTACCAACAAGGTGGGAATCAGCAGGGTCCACGACCTCCTCATAATTAGTGGAGAAATAATCATGGATATCAAGGAGGTGAGCAATCCACTCAGAACCAATGGAAGAAGAATGATAATTTTTCGTACAGCAATCCGAAAGTCGGAATAACTATACCACCAGGCGTAGATCCAGGTTCAAAACTCCAAGGGGGAGAAGGCGGTGCCTCCACCGATGAGATGTTACGTGCTATTCTGTAGAAGGTGGAAGAGGGAAGTAAGAGGTTATCTTCTCTAGAGTATGATGTGAAAGAGATGAACAAGAAGAACGATCACAAGGAACAAGAAGCTCAGAGGAGGGTTATGGACCTCAATAGGATTCAGCAAGAGAACAATAGGCGATTCACTTCGATCGAGTATTAGATTAGCTAGATTGTAAAGTCGCAGACTAGAGAGACGGGTAACTTTCCATCCATGCCGAAAATGAATCCAAAAGAGCAGTGCAAGGCTATCGAGCTACGAAGTGACACCAAGTATGACGGTCCTCCACTACCGGCTAATGTGGAGGAAATTCATAAGGAGATTGAGAAAGAGAGTGAAGAAAAGAATGATGGAGATGAGGACAAGGTAGAAGAGATTATGGGAAAAGACGCTGAGAAAGGGAAAGAAAAGGAGGAAGAAGGGATTGAGGAGATAGAGCTTAGAAGAAGGCTAAATAAGTTAAGCAAAACGTGAAGAAAATCGAGCGAGATGAATGGGGGGTACCAAAATCAGTAATTCTGATTCCATATCCGCAGCGGTTCATGAAGAAGAAATAGATGAAAAGTTCGCTAAGTTTCTTGATTTCTTCAAGAAGCTACACATCAACATACCATTCTATGATGCTTTGGAGCAGATACCGAATTACACAAAGTTCCTGAAGGACTTGATTGCCAAGAGGAGGAGAATTGATGGGCCCAAACTTGTACACTTGAACCATGAGGTGAGTGCTATGGTGCACAAAGCCCTTTCTCCAAAGCTGAAGGATACCAGTAGTTTTATTATCTTATGCGATATCGGGAATGGAATCAAGAAAGGGGCGTTGTGTGATTTGGGAGCCAGCATTAATCTGATGCCATTATCTTTGTTCAAGAAGTTGGATGGGGGTGAACTTTAGCCCACTATGATGACTCTCCAACTCGTCGATAGGTCTATCACTAGACCTCAAGGAGTGGTGGAGGATGTTCTAGTGACGGTGGCGAATCACGTGTTTCCTGCCGATTTCCTAGTACTTGATATGGAGGAGGGTGAGCATGTACCCCTAATTTTGGGAAGACCGTTCTTAGCTATGGCTGGGATGGTGTTGGATGTGGCAAACGGGAATATCACGGTGAAAGTTGATGATCAAGAAGTGAAGATTGTTATTTACGAAGCAATGAAATACCCGATTGGGGATGAAAGCTGTCACTTTATTTATATCATGGACACTTGTGTTGATGACACACTTCTCAACCCTTGCTCTTTTTATGTTCATAACCATGATTTTCCTATTCTTGATGAGCTAACGTATGAGCTTTATGATCTTGACTATTTTGACAGTGTTAGAGATAGCGCGAAATTAAAGTTCATGAACGTGAAGCAAGTTGATGAAGAAGGAGATATAGACATGGAGGAGACCACGTTTGAGAAGATTGTTGGAAAATTGTATAGACTTATGTTTTGATTAAGATGCCAAAATGTTCCTCCTAAGTTATTTGTAAGTAAAATATTCAGTAGAGTTAGTGGTTAGTTAATCAGTTCAATTGTTAGAGAACTGGAGTGCAGTTAGTAAATTTTAGAGTGTATTGAAGAATGAAGTCTGCTGAAGTCGAAGTCTGCTGAAGACGAAGTCCACTGAAGACAAGTGATCTGAGAAATAGTCTAAATCTCGAATGTTTTCTAAGTGCATTTTCACTAAGACTAAAACCATCAGGAGAGGACCAAGGTCCACTGATGGGAACTAACAAAGCACATTAAATGCTAAACATATTAAAAGCTGTTAGTTAATCTGGTTGGAACAAGGCAAAACGAATTTCAGTGAAGCTTACAATAAATGAAGGAATAAGAAGGTTCTCTCAGAGGAGTTCCACATTAAAGCAAGACAAGAAACTGGGCAAGCAGACTAAAGGTCCAATGAGAAGATGACACGTCAGTGTACTTTACTGACAGTCGACCTGCTCTAGACTGACAAGTACCAAAAGTCTTTCCCTAGCTATCTACAGAAAGTTGGTGAACAGGCATGGTCTTTCAGCCGTTTCTTGACAAGACTTAAAGCTTCAAATAGAGCCGTTTGAGCCAATCAGATACAAGAAGACTTACTTGAGAAGATTCAAAATCCAACGGTAATATTTTCAAGGAAGCCTATAAATACAGAAGGACGTGCTCATTTCTATGTACGGGAAACTCACAAGATCAAAGCTATCTCTACATTCATAACAACTAGAAGCACTCGAAATTACCTTTGTTTCTCAAGTGTTTCACATTTGTAGAGAGCCTAACAAACCTTCTGTAACCAAGCTTAAAAGCTATATCCAAATCTTAGTAAGAGATAATCCAATCCTAAGCCTTGAGCTAAATTTGTAAGGATTATCTCAAAATAATTGGAACCAAAACCCTACTCAGTGTTTAGGTTGAGAGCTAGTGTTAAGTGGTGTTAGTAAGCTGATTGTTGTATCAGTCTGAAAGCTGGTTTGTTTTGGGAACTAGGACCTGGAATTTCCTAGTGACCAATCATCCTAAGAGAGGATTAGTTGATCAGTGCACCTTGGCACTATAACACAAGGAATTCCAAGTGAAAGGAATTCTCCTGTTTGATCAGGACAGTGGACGTAGGAGATTCATCTCTGAACCACTTTATATCTTGTGTACTTACCTTCTGCTATTTCCTAAGTGTGTGTTAATCTCAAAGTTTATCAAAGTAAAATGATAGAGTTAAGACGATCGAGATAATGGAAATACGAAATTATATAAATAAAATCCTCAAACGAGGTTCCTCAAAAGAGGCCACAGGGATAAATCCCTGCCACAGAGAATAATCTCTGCCCACAACCAATGGTTGCCACAATATTCTTGATCTTATGATAAATCCTACTGCTGGAAAACTGAGTATAAATAGACTCTAATATGTAACCTAACTTAGGCCCCAAGTAATACTTAACTTAGGCCCTAAGTAACAAAAGCCCACGGGCTATTTATTCTAGATTTAAAACTTAATTAAAAAGACTAAACATAAATTAAAGACTAATAATAATTAATAATAAGATGCGTATCAATTCTCCCGCCGTTCAAACAACCTTGTCCTCAAGGCTGAGGTGAGGAATTGACGACTAAAGCTAGCTTCATCCACCCACATACTGCTCCACCGTGGGAAACTTTGATTTTCCTGGATCATATGTGAAGCTAGTCCTCGTAGTGCTGGCTGCCTGGCAAAGCACCCATAATATTGCCCTGGTTGAGATGACGATAAGGGCGACTTGTATTCGATCGGCTGACGGAGTGAGGTGGACCCAAAAATACTGCTCGATCTGCCCGAGCCACCCAATCAGATATTTCCCGTCGAAGGACAGACACTCCACAAGTGGTTTCACAGCTGCTGATACGATGGCTAACCCTGGAGGCAAGGAGGTGGTATCCGATGGTGGGATAGCCCCACATGGTGTGGATTTCGCTGACGCCACCAGCGATGGGAAAGTCTTTTGCGGGACTGGTGTGGCGGTGTTGCTATCGACCTTAACAAAGGCTGATTCCGGAAAGATGGGACTGGGTACAGGTGTAGGCGTCGTTGGTAGGATGTCATGTGTTGTAGGATCATCCGGTGAGGGTGGCGCGACGGCCTGCAACCCCGCGTGGACAGTCGAACTGCTGGAAGTACCAATGGCGTCGAGTTTGGCCATGACAGAGGCCATCATCGTGCGGATTTTGGCCAGAGTTGTGTGGATGCCGGCCATCTCGGCCCTCTGCTTGGTAAGCGTTGTTTGAAAATCTCCAATCGTCTTCTCTATCCGGTCGATTCGTCCCTCCAGTGTCATCATGAGGGATCCGGCAGGTCGGACCAATTGATAGAGTTAAGACGATCGAGATAATGGAAATACGAAATTATATAAATAAAATCCTCAAACGAGGCTCCTCAAAAGAGGCCACAGGGTTAAATCCCTGCCACAGAGAATAATCTCTGCCACAGAGAATAATCTCTGCCCACAACCAATGGTTGCCACAATATTCTTGATCTTATGATAAATCCTACTGCTGGAAAACTAAGTATAAATAGACTCTAATATGTAACCTAACTTAGGCCCCAAGTAATACTTAACTTAGGCCCTAAGTAACAAAAGCCCACAGGCTATTTATTCTAGATTTAAAACTTAATTAAAAAGACTAAACATAAATTAAAGACTAATAATAATAAAAAAAAGGGATTTATCCCTGTGGCCTCTTTTGAGGAGCCTCGTTTGAGGATTTTATTTATATAATTTCGTATTTCCGTTATCTCGATCGTCTTAACTCTATCAATTGGTCCAACCTGCCGGATCTCTCATGATGACACTGGAGGGACGAATCGATCAGATAGAGAAGACGATTGGAGATTTTCAAACAACGCTTACCAAGCAGAGGGACGAGATGGCCGACATCCACACAACTTTGGCCAAAATCCGCACGATGATGGCCTCTGTCATGGCCAAACTCGACGCCATTGGTACTTCCAGCAGTTCGACTGTCCACGCGGGGTTGCAGGCCGTCGCGCCACCCTCACCGGATGATCCTACAACACATGACATCCTACCAACGACGCCTACGCCTGTACCCAGTCCCATCTTTCCGGAATCAGTCTTTGTTAAGGTCGATAGCAACACCGCCACACCAGTCCCGCAAAAGACTTTCCCATCGCTGGTGGCGTTAGCAAAATCCACACCATGTGGGGCTATCCCACCATCGGATACCACCTCCTTGCCTCCAGGGTTAGCCATCGTATCAGCAGCTGTGAAACCACTTGTGGAGTGTCTGTCCTTTGATGGGAAAGATCTGATTGGGTGGCTCGGGCAGATCGAGCAGTATTTTTGGGCCCACCTCACTCCGTCAGCCGATCGAATACAAGTCGCCCTTATCGTCATCTCAACCAGGGTAATATTATGGGTGTTTTGCCAGGCAGCCAGCACTACGAGGACTCGCTTCACATATGATCCAGGAAAATCAAAGTTTCCCACGGTGGAGCAGTATGTGGGTGGATGAAGCTAGCTTTAGTCATCAATTCCTCACCTCAGCCTTGAGGACAAGGCTGTTTGAACGGCGGGAGAATTGATACGCATCTTATTATTAATTATTATTATTCTTTAATTTATGTTTAGTCTTTTTAATTAAGTTTTAAATCTAGAATAAATAGCCCGTGGGCTTTTGTTACTTAGGGCCTAAGTTAAGTATTACTTGGGGCCTAAGTTAGGTTACATATTAGAGTCTATTTATACTCAGTTTTCCAGCAGTAGGATTGATCATAAGATCAAGAATATTGTGGCAACCATTGGTTGTGGGCAGAGATTATTCTCTGTGGCAGGGATTTATCCCTGTGGCCTCTTTTGAGGAGCCTCGTTTGAGGATTTTATTTATATAATTTCGTATTTTCGTTATCTCGATCGTCTTAACTCTATCATAAAACGAGTTTTCTAAAGGGCTCACTAATCCGCAGCTGAAAGCTAATTAGATAGTAGTTCAACTGAAAGTCTTGAGCTTTCAGTGGAGGTATTATCTCAGTAAGCTTTCACAAAGTAACTCTCAGCAGACCTCAAGTCCACTGACGAGCTACTGTCTTAAGTAACCTAATAAGTTTTACAAGAAGTTTTAATGTGTAACCACATGTGTATTCCCCCCATACACCTGTTCACTCGTTTCGGGACCAACAATTGGTATTAGAGCAGTGGTTCAATAGACCATTGTTCTAAGTATACCTTGTGCTTAAAGGTATTTTTCAAGGTCATCTGAATTGATCTTTTGATAAACTTGTTTATATACTATGGCTCACAACGCAGCTAAGGTAGCACCACCAGCAGAGAATAACATGGGAGTTAATCCCTTGAACCATATGTCTCATCACAAGCTTCCATAGTTCTCAGCGGAAAACTATGATTTCTGGAAGATCAGAATGAGAGCTCATCTTGCTTGTGTGCATGATGAAATGCTAAGGGTTATTACTAAAGGTCCATTTATTTTTATGACACCTAACCCTAGAACTACAGCTGAGACTATTGCAGATCCAAGAGAAGAATGGCCCAAGGATAAAGATAACTTCACTGCAGATGAGAGGAGGAGAAACAACCTCAACTTCATAGCCATAAACATTCTCTACACCACCATTCTAGATTTTGTAATGGGAAGAGTGATCCACTGCAAGACTGCAAAGGAACTATGGGACACTCTTGCTCTCATGTGTGAAGGAACTGACAAGATAAAAGAGAACAAGCTTTCAGTAGTTGTTCAAAAGTATGAGCAGTTCACCATGGAGCCCACTGAGACTATTTAGCAGCTTGATGGGAGGTTCACTGACATCATGAATGAAATAAACTCTCTGGGAAAAGTATATAACAAAAGGGAAGTTGCCTTAAAGATCCTGAGAGGTCTAACCTCAAGATGGGATGTGTACTCTGTGATGATGAAGAATACCAAGGATCTATCCAGCATGTCTATGCAACAGGTATTTTCTGAACTTAAAGCTTATGAGTTTGATCTGAACAGAAAAAGGGCTCCTGACGAGACCTCAACTGAGAAGGGAGTTGCCTTCAAAGCTAAGGAGACTGAGCCAAAATCCCCAAAGCCTCAGAAGAGTACAAAGGCAAGCAAATCTCAAAGCAAGGCTGAGATGCAAGAGGAACTCAGCCTGATGGCTAGAAGGTTTGAGAAACTTAACAGCCGTTTTGGCAAATATAAGAGATTTTACTGGGATAACAGAGAAGGGAGAAGTTATCCTAAAAAAGACACCAGAGAAGGAGAGAAAAGCTCAACTGAGCCAGAGAAGAGAAAAGAATACAAGAACTATTCCAGAGGTGAAGGATCATCATCAAAGACCAAGGAGTCTACTGAGGAAAGAAATGATGATGCAAATAGATGCTTCCAGTGCAAAAAGGTTGGACATTTTCAATATGATTGTCCTCAACTGAGCACAAATGAGAGAAAGGAAAGGCAAGCCAAAAGAGACAGGAGATATGGAGAAAGGAAAGCCATGGTGGCTGAGGATGTTGATGAAGATCTGGAATTATCTGATAGACTGTTCTCAGACAGCAGTGATGATGACATGTGCCTCATGGAAAGAGAAGAACCAGAGGTACAATCTAAACCATCCAATTCTCTAGGACACTCACCTGAGCTAAGCTCAGAGTCAACTGAGGAACTCAATCTTCAGTCCGCTTTGGAACATTTGATGATTGATTTCTCAAGGTTGCAAGAAGCAAGCTTTTATCTCCAAGATGAAAACAAAAATCTCCTGAGAGAAAACACTAAGTTAATTGAGTCTGGGAATCAGGCAGATCTTAACTCAGCTAAGTCTACCATTGAATTGACAAAAGAGGTTGAAACCCTCAAGAGTCAAGGAAATGGCAAAGATCAACTGATAAAAGATCTTACTGAATCTAAGACAAGGTTAACAGAAGAGAATTTGAAATTGGTAAGCCAAGTAAAGGAATCTCTCCTGAAAATTGATGTCTTACATAAAACTGAAGAGACCTTGTTAAAAAGGATTGATGCTCTTAACAAACCCTCTCTTACCATAGAGGAGATTCAAAATTTTCAGATCAATCCTAATAACAAATGTGGAATAGGTTTTATTCCAAAACCTTCAGAAGGTCCTCTAAGTATTGCTTCTTCAAGTGGCACAAAGAGAGTTTTTGTTAAGTCTGTGACCTTTCAACCACAGATTTTGGATAAGGGAAAAAGACCAGCTGAGGTCCAACAAAATAGAAGTCGAACTGAGCCAAAACCAAATGGAAAGGCTCAGGTGACTAATCAGAATAGATCTCAGCAGAGGTACTATCAGCCAAGGTCTTCACAGATGAAGCAACCTCAGCTGAGAGCACCCAGGCATGAGCATTCCTCAAGGAATGACTCATACAGAAGACCTATTCATTTTGTGCCTAAAGGAAAAGGCCCTTCATACCCTTATCAATAAAAACTCAGGCCAGGTGAACCCAAGCCTAAGAGAAAGAATGTAAAGAAGGTTCATGTTCCTTCAAAGGCTGACACCCATAGAATGTTTACTCCCAAGGCACCGAGGGAGATAACAATCTATGTAGATGTTTATGGAAGACAAATTAGCCACTCTAAAGTGATTAGAACTGTGAGGCAAATTTGGATTCCGAAAGGTACAACTAACCTGGTAGGACCCAACACCAAATGGGTACCTAAAGCTTGATTTTGATTACAGGGCTCAGTGGACCTCAACAAAGGAGATGCTCTAAAATCTTCAGTCTGGTACTTGGACAGTGGATATTCTAGGCACATGACTGGCAACAAAGATCTCCTGACAGAATTTGTTAAGAGAGAAGGTCCACAAGTCACCTTTGGTGACAACTCACAAGGAGCCACTAAAGGTTATGGTACTTTAATCATTGGCTCAGTAAGAGTAAGCAATGTATCCTTTGTCAGTGGACTTAAGCATAATCTTCTGTCCATAAGTCAACTCTGTGATAAAGGATACAGTGTTGAATTTTCATGTAACCTGTGTTTTGTCAAGAATATATCTTCACAACAGATACTACTAACTGGGTCAAGGAAGGGAAATATCTATCTTGCAGATTGGAAGTCTTGCACACCAAATGCATGTCTTATTGCTAAGAGCTCAACTGACACAAATTGGCTGTGGCACAAAAGACTAAGTCATCTGAACTTCAAGATGATGAACAGGATAGCAAGACATGGACTGGTAGAAGGAATGCCAAATGAAGTATACAACAAAGAACATATTTGCAAAGCCTGTCAGGAGGGAAAACAAGTGAAAGCTTCTTTCAAAAGCAAAGTAGCAACCTCTACTGACAGAATACTTCAACTATTACATATGGATCTCTTTGGTCCAGTAACCCCTGTAAGTATCAATGGGAGAAAATATACACTTGTTGTTGTTGATGATTTCTCCAGGTACATATGGGTGATATTCCTAGTAAGCAAAAAGGAGACTCAACTGAGGCTGCCAGAGCTCCTGAAGAAAGTTAGCAATGAAAAGAGCCTGAACATTGTAAAAATAAGATCAAATAAGGGCACTGAATTCATCAACTCTATTATATCTGATTATTGCAAAAAGTTAGGTATTGCACATGAGACATCAGCTGCAAGAACTCCACAACAAAATGGAGTAGCTGAAAGAAGAAATAGAACTCTCAAGGAGGCAGCAAGGACAATGCTTGCAGAAGCTCAAGTTCCTAAAAGATTTTGGGCTGAAGCTATCAATACTGCCTGCCACACTAAAAATAGATCCATGGTAACCAAACATCAAGAAAAAACTCCATATGAGTTATGGAATGGCAGAAAGCCACAGGTATCTTACTTTCATATCTTTGGTTGCAAGTGTTTCATTCACAACAATGGGAAAACTCAACTGAAAGCTTTTGATAGCAAAGCTGATCAAGGAATTTTCTTAGGATATTCCCAAATCAGTAGAGCCTTCAGAGTTTACAATTATAGAACTCTTGTTGTGGAAGAAACACCTCATGTGGTCTTTGATGAATCTACTTTTGAGTCCAGGAGTAAGGAGAATGAAGAGGTAATAAGCAAAAGACTAACCAGACTAAGTATCAAGTCTAAAGGCTATCCTGAGAATTGTGTTGATACATACATTCCAACCTGGGATAATTTAGAAGATCAACAATTCAAGGAGGTCACCCAAAGTCAAACCACTCCTCAAAGCTCACCTGAGAGCTCTCCTGAATAAGTAACTGAACTGATGAACACTATCCCAGTTCAAGAGGTAACAGATGTCAATGAATATGTGGTCACAACTGAGACATCCACTGAACCCATCATTCAAGGGGGAACCAATGAGATTACCATTGAGAATGAGAATACCTTGAATGATGACTCAGGACTTCAACCCTCTATTTTATTTCCTGAATTTGATTTTATTCCTATATCTAGTGACTCAACTTCAGAAGAGTTAAACTCTACTGAAGGGCATCAGCCTAGGAGAACATGGCTCTCAGATCACCCTGTTGAGCAAATCCTAGGTGATCCTACCTCGGGAGTCAAAACTAGAAGTTTTCATGGGGAAAGTGCTTTTTTTTGTTGTTTCTTATCAAACCAGGAACCAAGTTCCATAGCAAAAGCACTTCAAGATTCCAACTGGATCATTGCCATGCAAGAAGAGCTCAACCAGTTCACAAGGAATCAAGTTTGGGAGTTGGTGGACAGACCATATCATTGCAATGTGATAGGAACCAAGTGGGTATTCAAGAACAAGAAGGATGAAAATGATGTCATAGTCAGAAACAAAGCCAGACTTGTTGCAAAGGGCTATTCTCAAGTTGAAGGATTTGACTATGATGAAACATTTGCCCCAGTAGCCAGATTGGAGGCAATAAGGTTATTTCTTGCATATGCTGCTCACAAGAAATTCAAGGTGTACCAGATGGATGTTAAGAGTGCCTTCTTGAATGGAGTACTCAATGAAGAAGTCTATGTGGAGCAACCCCCAGGTTTTGAAGAAAGTCACAAAGTATATAGACTGAGAAAAGCTCTGTATGGACTGAAACAGGCTCCAAGAGCTTGGTATGATACTTTGTCACAATTCCTTTTGGATCATGGTTTCATCAAAGGAAGAGTAGATAGAACTCTCTTCAGGATCACAAAAGGAGAGGACACTTTGCTTGTACAAATCTATGTGGATGATATCATTTTTGGTTGTCCCAACCAAGTCCTCTGTGAAAAGTTCTCTCAACTGATGAAGGGAAAATTTGAGATGTCAATGATGGGAGAAATGAACTTCTTCCTTGGACTTCAAGTTAAGCAGTCTCCTGAAGGAATCTTCATCAACCAAGCCAAATATACAAGGGAGCTGATTAACAAATTTGGATGTCAGACCAGCAAGGTAGCAAGAGTTCCACTCAACACCAACACCAAGATGGAACCAGATGAGGATGGTGAATCAGTAGACCAGACTCATTACAGAGCTATTATTGGATCTCTACTGTATCTTACAGCAAGCTGGCCTGATATCACATTTGTAGTTGGGATTTGTGCAAGATATCAAGCCAACCCAAAGAAAAGTCATCTGGAAGCTGCAAAGAGGATTCTCAAATATCTCAAGGGTACTGTAAATATGGGATTGTGGTATCCATCAGATGACAATCTGGAACTCACAGGATACTCAGATGCTGACTATGGAGGATGTAGAATTGACAGAAAATCAACCTCAGGTACTTGTCAATTCTTGGGAAGTAAGCTGATCTCTTGGTTCTCCAAGAAACAAAACTCAGTAGCCACAAGCACTACTGAAGCTGAGTATATGGCAACTGGAAGTTATTGTGCTCAAATTCTTTGGCTAAGACAACAACTGAGAGATTACAATATCTTTGCTAATGAAGTCCCTATTTTCTGTGATAACAATAGTGCAATTGCTATTTCAGAAAATCCAGTTCTCCACACAAGATGCAAACATGTGGACATAAGACATCACTTCATCAGAGATCATGTGGAAAAGAAGGATATCAAAATGCTCAAGATACACACTGACAAACAAAAGGCTGATATATTCACAAAACCTTTGGCTGAAGCAAGGTTTCAAGAATTGTCAGTAGAGCTTGGACTTCTAGATCCAGGAGAGTAAGGGAAGAAGCCAATCTCAGATGAGCTGTTTTCGAATCAATGGAGGATCCAACTCAGAAGAGAATCAATCTCAGCGGAGTCACTGATCATAGAAGAGCCTATGGTTCTCAGAAGAGGTCTGATCTCAGTAGAGGTCAAAGTCTTAACTCCTCCGATATTTTTTCAAATCTGAAGGCTATTAGTTTTTATAGTATAAAACTCTTTTAAGAATAACTAATGAGTGCTTTCTGAAAATTAAATCTTTCTTACAATTTTTCGAAGAGATTTTGGTATGGCAAGCATTTAATACGCGTTGTACAAGTCAGGTTCACTTTTTCAGTTACCTATCTCACGCGCCTTAAAACCAGGATGATGTGACCTTCCGGTTACCAACCCTTTCAATCTAAACCTTCCATTTTAGGCGGTTCTTTTCTAACCGTCAAGATCTCTTAAAAACTCCCCACTAACCTCTTGGACTATCCACGATCTCAAACCGAATTAATCTTAGACCTTAATCTCTCCTCTCAATCTCACCGTTCATTACTCATATAAAAACCCCTAAATTAAGTTTGTAAACCTTTTCGAATTCACTCACAAGCAAACACTTACTCTATATTCCAAACTCACTCTGCAATTCTCTATTAAATCCTATTTCAAAAATGGGAAAAATCAACCTAGGGTTTTTGAACAACAAAGATAATTTCTGGTATGAACCCATAGTGGTTTTTGGGAATCCAGAGATTGAATCTAGGCCGGAGTTTGCTCACATTAAAGAGGCCTTGGAGATGGTCAAGGCTGTTGGTTTAGAGAAATTTTTATCAGTACATCCAGAGAACTGTTTTGACAGGCAGGTTCTTGAGTTTTTCTGTCATATATCTAACTCTGATTCAAGAATCAGGTCTCATCTCATATTACAAAGGAAGAAGAAAGTGATGAAGGATGACATGGAGGTTACGGAGCACCAGAAGATTAGAAAAGAGATTCGCATTAGTGGAGATGACTTGAAGGAGTTGTTCAATCTCCCCTCTGAATGTCCGAATCCAGATACTTGTATTGCAGACAAAGAGGAAGAATGGGTTAGTTCCATTATGCAAAGGAAGGTGAAATACAGTCCAACAATGAACAAAAGTGTACTCCTGCCGGTATACAATGTTCTCTGTGAAGTTGTTGGAAAATGTATACTGGGAAACCAGGGAAGCACGGAGCAGGTGAGCAAGCCCAAGCTCAGATTAATGAAGGCGATTATGGAAAGTAAGGAAAAGACATTCAACTGGCAACAGTTTTTTCTGAGGGCGTTGAACAAAGAGCACTCAAAGTTCCAACCTGACAAAACTCCCCAACTATCAAGTAAACTAAACTTTGCAACAAAAATCTCTTACTTGATAGAGAATATAGATTTGGGAGTGGATTGGATTCCAGACAGGAAGTGGAGTAACCTAAAGGCCTTGTTCAAGTCTGGAAAGACACTAGGAACAAGAATGATTAAGCCTGCTGTGGAGAGCCCAGAGGCAGTTGAGGAGGAAGAAGCTGACCCTGCTGAAGGGAAGAAAACCAAATTGAAGAGAAGGCTGATTAAACTAAGTGATAAGATGGCCCAACACAAGGAGGCTGAGGCAGAAAAAGCTTCTAAGAAGGAGAAGAAGAGGTCTACTGAGGCAGTGAAGGAGAGTGCCTCAAAGAAAGTTAGAGTCACAAACTCCACTGATGAATCCTCATCAGGTAACCCTGACTCTTCTCCTACTGTGATCTCAACTGAGTCTGACTCAGATGCACCTGCCCCTACCCCCATCAAACCCAAAACCAAACCTCGCACCCCCGCCAAAACCAAACGCATCTCCAAAATAACCCAAACTCCCACTGAAGGCTCTCAACAGCCTGAAAGTGGATCCCAAACCACCACCCCATCTGAAGCAACCTCAACCCCAACTGAACCCATCCCCTCAACCCCATCTGAATCCCTACCCTCAACCCCCACTGAACAAAATCCTAACTCTACTAAAACCCAACCTCAAACCTCATCTGAACCGAACCCTCCTGAAACACACACAACTCACCTGGAGTCTATCCCAGAGGAGCCAACAGATAGCAGATCCCCTACCCCTTCCCTTCCATCAGACGATGAAAAAGAGTACTCATTCTTAGACACTCTTAAGGATGAGGTGGCCTACTCTTTGGAGTCTAAGTACCCTGAGCTTGATGGGTACCCCACCCTAAAAGTATTATTCTTGAGACTGAGACTCCTTGTCCAGCTCAAAGACAGAAGATTGGGTGAAATTTTATTGGCTGTCAGAGGCAGCAATGCAGATGACTGGAAGAAGGAGGAGGTGGAAGTGATGCAATTTGCTGGAATGACCAAAACTAGACTTCTCTGTGAAGAGAAGATTTTTGAGAGTCTGGTTATGGACAAAATAGCTGAGGTAAGAAAGGCAGGTGCAGTGGAGAAGATTGATGGAGGTGATAAAGAGAAGCCAGCTGAGGTTATAGCTGAAGGAGGAGCTGAGATTGTGAAAGCTGTTGAGGCGGGAGATGAAGAGAAGGAGGAGGAGAAGAAGAAGGAAGTGAAAAAGGAGGAGGTACTTCACCAAAGCAAGGTGATGGTGAAGTAGCCAAGGATGTATCCATGGCAAGGGATACTGAGGCACAAAATTTGCCACAGGAGAGCTCAGTAGAGGTGTCTACTGAAGTTCTCCCACAACAGCCCTCAGTGGTGACTAAGGAGTCAGCTGAGGTGTCTGGAAATGTTGGAGTTGAAAATGAAGAAGAAAAAGAAACTGAGGTTGAGATAACTGGAGTTGTAAGTGGTGAGATTAGAGCAATCATCCCTGTAAAGGGTGAATTGGCTGAAAAGAATCTAGTCGAAAAAGAGAGAGAAAGTGAGAAAAGTGAGAAGAGAGAGGAGGAGGGAGACCCAATGGAAGTAGATGCATAAGGAGATTTAGGATGTGAGGCTGAGGGGGAAAGAGCTAACCTTGTTTGTCATGCAGGTATTCAAACTAATGAGGTTCCCCTAGCAGAGGTCAACCTAAATCCTCTGAAAGATGCTGTTCATTCACTCCAAGAAGAAAGCCTTCCTTCTCTCCAAGCACAACTGAGGGATGTCCAGGAGATAGTACAAGAAGAAGTGGATGAGATGGTCATCCTCTCAGACCATGTTGATGAACTCATGGAATCCACCACAACATCACTCCAAAATCTTACTTTCAAAGTTGAAGACTCTCAGCAGATGGTGATTGATGTTGTTGAAGGATAAAGCGTGCTTGTCATAGAAGCCTTGAAGAAGCTGGAGCAGAAGGAGGAAGAGGCCAGAACTCAATTTCTTAAAGACTCAGTGGAGAATGTCTCCATCAACCTAAAGTCCTCAGTAGAGGCTTTCTCAGCGGACCTACTTGGAAAGGTTGAAGGGTTGTGGAACTCAAAGCTGTCAGAATTCGAGGCCAAACACGAGGAGCTTGGAGCCAAGTTGGGTGAAGTCCTGAAGAAGGCGGCGGAGGACTTCCCAACCCAGGAGAAAACAAACATTTTGATAGATGAGAAGTTGGCTCAGTTTGTGAACTTTGGGCAAACGGCTGGAGCAACTTTGGAAAGACTGGAGGATGAAGTTGATCATTGCTCAACTGAGTTGAAGGCCTTAGCTCATGATCAGCTGAAGCTCAACATCACTGTAGCCGAATGTATGATTAATACCGGAAAGGGGGAAAAGAGGATAAGCGCTAAAGATATGAAGCTGGACCCCAAGAACAAAATGAAGATTATCCTTGAGACCCCTGACTTTGAGAAAGGCCAACAATTGAAGAGCACATTGAAGAAGGTGGATGCAGAGGCTCAGAAGATTGCAGAAGCCAAGAAAGGTAAGGAGACCCCATCTGAGGACTTTTCAAAATTTAAGAAAGTTCATCTGATGGAAAAAGAAGAGAGAGCTGCACAGAAGGGGGAAACTACCAAGAGGAAGACAACTAACGTCCTCTCAGCTGAGGTGGCCAAGAAGACCAGAACCTCAGGGAGGTTGGCAGCTAAGTCCACTAGTTCATCTGAAGAAGTTGAGGTACTCCCCATTCTTAACCCTGAACCTCTTTCATCTGAACCTCCTAAATCTGCCCCCACAAGAGTCACAGAGCTCACTGAGCTTATCAAAGAGGCTGGAGGGATGAATGAGAGAGCACAGAAGCTGGCTGCTCAACAACAAGAAAGGAGGGACAAGGTGGTTGGAAAGGTGGAGACCATAGCTGAGATGGCAGAAAGGAAGAGGAAAGAGAGGCTAAACACCTTTGATAAGACTACTTCCAAGAAGTTCAGGAGTGGTTATCAAAGATGGGCTGCTAAGCTTAAGAAGGACAAAATGACATTCTCAAAAGCTAAATACCCTCATTTTGATACTTGGGTTCCCAAGAAGCTCAATGATGCTTGGGAAACGGCCAAGAGGGAATTTGTATACTCCTACCGTGTCAGCGGAGAACTAGGAAGAGATAATGCTCAAGAGGTTTTCAACTCATGGTTGTTTGAAGCCTATCCAAAACTCTATCATGCTTGGAATGAGGCCTTCCCAGATCATGCCTTGAAGGCTCCTGAGCCAATCGTCTACTGGCCCCCTCAAGATGCAACTGGTGCTGTGGATAGAGAAAGGATCACTGAAGAGTGGACATCCTTATGTGAGAATCTTGGACTCAGAGGACATTCAAAAGAAGTGATGGAGAGGAAGAGCGAGCTGAAGGTCAGAGTATTCAAGCAGTATGGACTTGAACCCATTTTCGAATCCATCTGAAAGGTTAAGTATTTTTGCTGGGCATTTGTTTAAGTCCCAGATGTTTTTAATTTCGAACTTTTGATAGTAGACTTCATGTAATTTGTACTTCACTATTTATCATGAAAGGAAACTCTACTGATGTTTTTGCCCAAGATAATATCTCATTATCATTTAGGTTTATGTACTTGAATGTTTTTACTTACAATCCTTGAATCGTTTATGTCATCTGAAGAACCTCATCTGAATGAAGATATGTAATAAGATAGGTTCCGGCATAATCAAAAAGGGAGAAATTGTTGGGAAATTGTATAGACTTATGTTTTGATTAAGATGTCAAAATGTTCCTCCTAAGTTATTTGTAAGTAAAATATTCAGTAGAGTTAGTGGTTAGTTAATCAGTTCAATTGTTAGAGAACTGGAGTGCAGTTAGTAAATTCTAGAGTGTATTGAAGAATGAAGTCTGCTGAAGTCGAAGTCTGCTGAAGACGAAGTCCACTGAAGACAAGTGATCTGAGAAATAGTCTAAGTCTTGAATGTTTTCTAAGTGCATTTTCACTAAGACTAAAACCATCAGGAGAGGACCAAGGTCCACTGATGGGAACTAACAAAGCACATTAAATGTTAAACATATTAAAAGCTGTTAGTTAATATGGTTGGAACAAGGCAAAATGAATTTCAGTGAAGCTTACAATAAATGAAGGAATAAGAAGGTTCTCTCAGAGGAGTTCCACCTTAAAGCAAGACAAGAAATTGGGCAAGCAGACTAAAGGTCCAATGAGAAGATGACACGTCAGTGTACTTTACTGACAGCCGATGTTGGTCCCGGTACAAGACTGAGGAATACGTGTATGGGGGGGGGAATACACGTATACCAATTTTTCAAACTTAAAAACTGACTGAGTCCCCTTTACTCAGAGTGGTAAAGAACTAGGAGCTGATAACACACCTACTGACTACACTTGGTGCGGGTCAGTTGGCTAACTATCAGTTCAAGTTCAGTGCGGAAATGTTTGAGCCCTGATAGTTTAAAGTCTTGTTTAGTTTGCTTTCTGAAAACTTGTTTTACTCAAATCTGAAAGGTGTTTAGTAAGGCAGTGCTCTTTTTGAGAATCAGGCTGATTGATTCAAGCCTGATAAACCGAATGCAATGAATGAGCAAGTAATATGGCAAATATGCACAATATCAAAGCAATAAGAACACATGAGTTTAACGTGGTTCAGAGGCTCAAGCTCCTACGTCCACGGCCTGACTTAACAGGAAATCCACTCAAGGGATTCTTGTTTTTAACGTGCCAAGGTGCACCAAGACCAGCTAACCTCACTGATCTATACAAACTTCCTTACTAACACACTAACTGACTTACTCCCAACAAACCTAACTTAGGGTTTTGGTTTCAGTTTGGATTCCAACTAAGTTGAGATTATCCTTACAAGGCAAAGCTATGCTAAGGATTGGATAATCTCTCTAAGCTTAAGATAATGCTATTTAGCTCTTAGAATACAGAATAACTCTCAGTTGCTAAGAAACACTTGGGAAATTTAGATGGTTTCGAGTGCTTCTCTTAAAGGCTGAATGCTTTGAATGCTTGAGAGTTTGAGTAATTTCTGGCTTGGAAATTTCCCGTAACCTTGAATGGGTTCAAGGTCTTCTGTATTTATAGGTGATTTGAAAAACTATCCGTTGGAGAGATAGCCTTCTAGTCATCTATGTAGAGTGGCTTCAAACGGACATATCTTCATGCAGCAGCCGTCCTTGCATGAATTTGGTATTTGCATTAAATGCGCATTAAATGCTTGCCCGTTGAATATGCAGTCTGAATTCAGTCTTCATGTCAGGTTCCGTACGTGCGTGTCCTTCCAGGATTGGTCCACGTCATCAGGTTGGTGAGAATGTCAGAACTTATTCCTGAGCTTCAGGCTTGTCTTATTAAGTTCATTTTGTCTTGAGCTCACCGGTCTTGTCCTGACGCTGACATTCTTTTTGCATTGCTTAACTCTACTCCAAGTCTTCCCATAAACTCAGTGACATCCCGTTCCCTTCAGGACTAAGTTAGTAATGACCTCAGGGTCATACTCTTCATCACTGACACTTACTCAGCCAGCTTAGAGGACTGCCATAAGTTCAGGATGGTGCTCTTCGTCTTCAGGCTCTGAGTCTTGATTGTCATCAGTAAGTGCTCCTCTTACTGAGTACCTGTGAAGTGTAAAATGGCTAAGTACAAATCCTAACCAAGACTAGCCTGGCAAAGACAAATTAAGGCAAACATCTTTTCAGGGGCTTTGGGATCTTAATCAAAACTGACAATGTCCCAACAATTTCCCCTTTTTTTATGATGCCAAAACACTGAAAAGATCCTCAAAACACTTAGAGGAAATATGAAGACCTATCTATAAGATAAGACAGTGTTAGAGCAATTCTTGATACAGTACAGAATTTAAACAAACAGCCAAAAAGACAATGAGTTTTTGTCTGTGGGCAAACGTAATAGATTTCATTGATTGATTTGGAAATAGTTACAATGAATCTAATCTATTACAAAGAAGCCTATGAACACCTAGACTAATCTCATTTCAGGTTTGAGTCCATATCCTGCATAGACTCTTGCCTTCACCTCGTCAAGTCTTCTAGGTTGGTTCACGTACCCTTCAGCTTTGGCTATCTTCAAAACTTCCATCATAATGGCCTTTGTATCGTGCTTTTGAGTTCCAGGAACTAAGGGAGGAGCTCGAATGGTGAACTCAGGAGCCTTCACTTGAACTTGAGCTGCATCAGCCTCCTCCAAGATCTTTTGGAACAACTCAGGATGATTGTCCATCATGTAGTCAGTGAAGTGGGCATTGATATCATCAGTGTCGCCCCATTTCTTCACCACAAACCACAATCTAACAAACTCATCCTTTGCATCAGACCAAAACTCCTTCAATGCCTCTGAGATGAACTCATCGACATAAGCTTCCCTTAATCCTGATTCAGGCCTACTGACTTGAAGAATTGATGACTTCCTAACTGTTGGCCTCTTTCTGTACTTCCTAGGCTCAGGCTTCGCCTTCTTCCTCCTAAGCAGACTGATCACTGCATCATCTAATTCCCTTTGTTGAAGCTCAGTGATATCAGTCAGCTTCTCAACCTTCTTTTCCAAGATACGCATCTTCTCCTTTTGAGCAATTTTAGCTCTGCGCATAGCCTCAGATTTCTCAGAATGATCTCCCCATGCTTCAGCACATAGCTCCGCCACCAACTCCCCAGAGTAAGTGATGGGATTCTTCCTTGAGCTCATGGGAGAAGACCTCTGAACTGGCTTTGAAGGTTCATCAACCTTTGCCTTTGCTGCCTCCGCCTTCAGCCTGGCAACAACTTCCTCTCCTTCCTTCTCCACAGCCGCCAACCTTGCTGACTTCCTCACCCTTAGCACATTCCCTTCAGGATTGACTTCAGGATCAGCTTGAACGGTTTCGCCTTGGTTGACTGCCTCCGATGCCTCAGGGCGGGATCTTTTCTTCATTTCCCCCTTTTTGGCATCATCATTGGCCTCGGATGGGAATGCGTCAGATCCGCTGTTGATTACGAAGGAGGCTAGGGAATGGACATCATTAATTCCCCCCTTCAATAACTCAACCCCCATCGAGATACCAGTTCCTGCAAAAGAGACTGAATGGATTGCAGCTTTCACCTTCTTCTCAAAGACCTCCATGGAGAGTTGGAGTCTTTGCTCAACCTTCTCAATCTTCCCCTCCATCAGAGCGGATCGTTCATCTGCTTGGGTCAGCCTTTCTGCAATGTCCTTTGAAGTCTGAGCAATGCGTTCTGACTCCAGCTCAAACTTTGACGCTGAGCCAGAAATGGCCTGAGTGAATAGTGCTCCAGCCTAAGCTGCAAGCTTCTCCACAGCCTGATTGAGATCCTCCTTCCTTTGCTCATCCTTCTCAGCCAACTGCTTCAAGGTCTGCCTTAGCATCTTCTTTGTCCTCTTCCGCTCATTCCTTACTGACTTGGCCGTGTCAGTCATCGTTCTCTTTAGCAAAATTAGCTCCCTGTTGGCAAGGGTGTTGTATGCTGACTTTGTCCACCTGATGTGTTTCGCCAGGGCCTTGGAGTCTTTTTTTTTTCCAGCTCGTAGCCTCATTACTTCCTCCTGAAGTTCAGCTAGATTTTCTGTGGTTTTCTCCTGCTTGACCTCCACTATGCTTGTGAATTCAGCACGGCCGATCCCGGTGATCATCACATCTTCATCATCAACGACCTCATCAGTAAGTGGCTGTTTTCCCTTGTCAGCCCCTGCGGCATCAGTCCCCTCTCCAGGGTACACTGAAGGCAGTTGTTGAGTGGTCAGGACCACCTGCTCAGGCTCAGCCCTGCCATCTCGAACCTTAGGAACTTTTCCCTCGGAACTGAGAGTCTCCTTGGATGCCTCAACATCTTCCTCTCTTGTCTCAGGGCAGGGAATCCCTTCATCGACAGATGTCTCATTGGCAGCTGAGATGTTCAAAACATCCTCAGCCACTGGTCCACCCTTGGCACCAGTGTCCTTTTCACCTTCCCCCTGAGCCTGAGGCTTAGCGACCATCTCATCAACTTCCTTAGCAGTCTCCTCCACTGTCTTCTCCATAGCCCCACCCTGAGAATCTTCCTCATCCTCCCCGTCCTCCTCATCCTCAGAAAGGATGTCAGCCTTGCTCTTGGACATCAGGCTGTTGACTAGCTCCTTCAGGTTATCGAAGTTAAGCAATTGAAGCCAACTAGTCAGGCCAAAGTAGGAACATAGCCTGGCCTCCTCCGTCTCCCAGTGCTCCCAGCCACGAGCATCTACCAACAAATGTTGCTCCTGCATGTTTGATTGTTTGAATTCCAACCAAACCTTGAGCTCAAATACATTTGCCAGTAGCTCTTTGTATCTGTTCAGTCCTAGCCAGCACTTAGATGCACAGTCAGTGGCATTACCCCTAAGGGTGTTCTCAATTACTCCACCCATCAAGTGCTCATCCAGCTCCTCCTTGTTTGCCAAATTTGTTAAAGCACAAATTCAACTACTCGCAAGTGTACGAGTGTTGTCGTAGTTGGCAAGTGACCAAGTTAAATATTGAACCACGGGACTAGTGGCTAGTATAGCCCTAATACTATGCGTTGTCGCGTAATTGTAGTGCGGATCAAGATTAAGGATCGGGGTTCTCTCGAAATTAAACAACTAAACAAATTAAAATTAAATAAATCAAAGCAATTAACAAAATGAAAGCAATAAGCAATTACTAATTTTAGGGATTTTTGAACAATTAAACGAGACGTGTTCGGGTGTTCTTCATCACACGAGAATCAAGTACACGATTCGATAAGTAATAACTATTCAAGTTTCCAATCAACTATAGAAGCAATCACTAAACATCACGTATTCACCGTACTGGATAAGCCTAGGCAAACACGTCAAATGAAAACATCGGATCATTAATCTTCTCACTTATCACCAATTTCTCAATTAAGCAACAAGTGTAGGAAATATGGGGTTCTAATGAAAATACACAGCTCTCGTTGCGATACCTCAATATCCACTCAAATTGCATAAATCACTCACACCCATACAAGATCATGCATCGACCCAACTCTCGTTGCGATAAACACACAATCTAAATACGAATTACAAGAGCAATCATGAAATCGAACAATCAAAGTCCATAATCATAATAGATTGACCTTCAACTAGAATAGATATCACAAATCAAATCAAATACTCAATTACTCATGTAAATCCAAACACCCTCAAACACAAGACAATTAACAAAGCATAATATCAAACAAACTCATATGAAATAAAGAACAATAATCCATGAACATGAAAATAAACCAAAGGAAAATGAAATTAAGGAAAGAAGTCACCTCTATGGAGTTGATTTAGCTACAATACTTGAGAATCCTTGCTTGAAATAGAAATTACTAATTGAAAGCATAATCTAAGCTAATCTATACTAGAAATTGAAAGGAAAATCAAAAGAAAAAATAAAAAGAAAAGAAAAAAATCTAGGGTAATTAGGGTTCTAAGCTATGAGTATTGTTGTTGTTTTTCTAAAATCTGAGAAAATAATATATATAGTGGGGAAGAGGGTATGGAAACGAATTTTGCAAAGAAATCCTTGAAAAATACTGAATTTTCGGATTTTTAAGCCTTGGACGAATTTATCGCGATATCTCATGAAATCTCGCGAGATTTTCAAAATCTCGCGAGAAATTGGAATCTTTGAATTTGGCTTTGAAATTCTCTGCACAAGTCTTGCACCGGTTTGCTCCTCTTTAGACCGGCCGGTGTGGATGGTCTTAACCGGTCTTCAAGGGCCGTAGCCATTATACCGATTTGGACGTGAGTGTATCGGTTTGGAGGTGAGTGGCTCGGCCGGTATGGACTCTCTTCCGGCGTACGCAGCGGCAAGTGCGAAGCCTGCTTCGAGTGGTGGCGAATCCCAGTTTCCCGGCGTGAATGAGATTTCCGGCGATGAAGGTGGCTTTGGGCTCAGGCGTGAATTCCGGCTTTTCCGGCATAGTGGAATTAATTCCGGCGACGTACTGTGGTGGCTCGAATTGAAGCTTTTCCTCTCAAGCTTTCTCTCTCTCTTCGAACAACAATGGCGTGAGTGCTATCTTCTTCTCTCTCTTCGAATAATAGCAGGAAGATGGTTTCTTTCAATGGTATAGAACAAACTTTGACCTTTTCCAATTGAAGAAGTGGTGGTCCCCAGCTACTTTCCTTTCTTCCTTTCCTCACGTGACCTTGTAGCATATGTGTTGGAAATTTGAATGGGAATTAAGCTTTTGAGGGCTGCTGCTTTTTTGGTATGCAAATGGCTTCTCAAATGGGCTTTCTTTTCACAATGGGCCGCCTGCTATGAGATGAAAATGAGCCATCAATTCGTTTGAAATTAATTCCCAGGCCCAGTTTATTTTCCTCTTTCGACCACTCTTCTCGATCAACTTCATTTAGCACGTGTTTGCTTCTAAACATCCTTAATTTTCTGCAAAATAAATCACAAACACCTTTCTCGAAAATTAAGCACATTGAGACAATTTAATGCAAATAAATGCAAGAAAACCGATTAATATAAACAATTTAAGTACACGAATTTCAAGCAAAAATCACACTAATCACTCCTCCTCCTGCATCACCAGGAAATCGTCATCTTCAGCTTGGGAGGTTTTGGGACAATCTTTTGGGTTAGGATATGAGGGAAAGTCTGTGGGATTCGGAAGGTTTGGCTCGGATGATTGGTCAGGCTCATTCGTTGGTAAGTTTGATGGCACTGACTCAGTAGGATGATTTGGCTCTGTGGTTAGGGGTGATTGAGGTTTAGGGTCAGGGTTGGAAAGTGTTTGGGTTTCGGGGTGAGTGGGTGTTTGAGTGGGTACTGTCTCAGGCTGCAACAACTCAGCCGTCTCGACAGATTTTCTCACTTCCTCCAAGTCAGAGGCTCCAGGTGAGCTTGACTCCTCCCTCTCACTCACTACAGACAACTTCTTAGCCGGGGACTTTTTGGGTCCCTTCCTAAGCCTCTTCAGGGGCCTCTCTCCCTGATCACTCTCCTTCCTGACGTCATCGTCAGTTCCCTCAGCCTCAGACCCGGCCTTCTTGGGATCAGACTCAGTCCCTGACTTTGTGCTCTTCCCTGACAGCACATATTTCACCCTCTTCGTCTTCTTCTCAGCCGCGTCCATCTCAGGCTGTTCCACCTCCTCAGCTACTACCTCCTCCTCACCTTCCTTACTCCTCTCAAGGAGGTCATCTACCCTTTCAATGAGACTGGTAGCCACTCTCTTGGCCTTACCAGCTGGCTTTTTGGCCTGACCCTTTGCTTTCGCATTGGGATCAGTCAGCCCTAGCACTGAATAGGTAACACTTAGTGAGGAAAATATTACCTTCTTTGAGGAGAGAGAATCCTCAAAATCGAAGGTATACCCATGGCAGGCATGAGCTATCAGGATGGACATCCTCGTTCCGAACGGCAAGATGGCACAAACTGAGGTGTGCTTCTTCTCCTCATCTCGTTTTAGCCTGTCCAACCCAGCCTGATGGACTTGATCGAGGAAGAACTGCTCCCAATTCGCTTCCACTCCATCAACGATTGCTCCCATGAGTCTCAGCTTGGGCAGGCTCAATTGCTCGTGAGAGCCAGTTGCACCCATCACAATCTTGGACACCAAATCCACCAGAGCTCTGTATTCAGGCTTTAAAGTATTCTTGTTCTGACGAGCCTTGAACTCTGATGACCCAGACTTGGTCCATTTCCCAAGAAGTTCTCCCTCCGAGTTCTCCTTGTACGTCTTTGGGTTGATGCCTGATGATGGAAGTGCAAAAACTTCCCTGACCGCCCTCCTTATATCGACGGTGACCACTTTTGAGTTGTAAAGAGGTTCGCCGTCGCTGTTCCTCTCCCCCGTCGGCTTGAGCGCCGTCACCTTGGTGAACAGTTCACCCTTCCGTAAGAACATATTTTGATACGCCTCCACGACTGTTCTAGGAAGCACGGAGATGGGGCGGGTGGTGAAGTATGTCTCCAACCCGGCTTTGGAAATCCATTTGAAAACGGGTTTGATTTCCTCCACCGTAAGACAGGTACCCTCCATGGAGATGACTTGCTCCATGTGTACCAATTTGTTATTGACAACGTCTTCGAGCTTGTCGGTTGTCCAGTTGGAATTAAGAAATGCCATTGTTTGAAAGGAAGAGATTTTTCGAATTTTCTGTGTTTGAGCAAGAGAAAACTCAGTGTGCAGATGTGCGTTGTGTTTGCGTAAAAACCTCAAATGACATTCTTGATTGATAAGACTAAGTCAGTTACTCAAACGTGGGGTTGAGATTAATTCCTGAATTTGAAAGGTTTTGAAATGAGGGGCCAGGATTAATCTCAGTTTCAATCAAAACCCCATGTCAGTCATATTCCGTATAAAACAGACACGTATATGAAAAAGTAACTGAAGCATTAAATGCTCCGTGCGCGTGGGTTTAAATATGAAAATGCGCGCTTTTAATGAAAACGGAATGCATTTAATAAGATTTTCAGGACGAAGGACTCAGAGAGACGCTTGAAATTCACAAGAGTCAGGTTAGAACTCATACCTGTCAGGGAGACATTGTAGCACCCTGATACCTCGCTGAGTCGAGTCTGACCTGAGTTCCCCCTAGAACCCTACACTGACTGCTCTCCCAGATCTAAGAGTCCTAACTCCACTGACAGCTCCATAAACCTTGCTTCAGCCAGAGGCTTAGTCAAGATGTCAGCTCTTTGCCTGTCAGTGTGAATCTTCTCCATCCTAATATCTTTCTTCTCCACATGATCTCGAATGAAGTGATGCCTAATATCCACATGCTTGCACCTTGTGTGAAGCACTGGATTTTGAGTAATTGCTATTGCACTATTGTTGTCATAATAGATTGGAACCTGATTAGCAAATACTTGGTAGTCCCTCAACTGTTGCCTCAACCACTAAATCTGAGCACAACAACTACCTGCAGCCATATACTCAGCCTCAGTTGTGGATGTAGCCACTGAATTCTGCTTCTTACTAAACCACGAGATTAACTTACTCCCCAAAAATTGACATGTCCCTAAGGTTGATTTCCTATCAATCCTACAACCTCCATAATCTGCATCTGAATAACCTGCCAGTTCTAAGTTGTCATCTGAAGGATACCATAGTCCCATATTGACTGTCCTTTTCAAATACTTAAGTATCCTCTTAGTAGCCTCCAAATGACTCCTTTTGGGATCAGACTGATACCTAGCACACACACCAACTGCAAACGTAATATCAGGCCTACTTGCAGTCAGGTACAACAAAGAACCTATCAGCCCTCGATACTCAGTCTGATTTACTGAAGTCCCTTCAGTGTTAGGATCCATCTTCCAATTTGTGTTCATAGGGATCCTGGCTGGATTGCTGTTCTGAACACCAAACTTTTGAATCAAGTCTCTTGTATACTTGGCCTGATTTATGAAGATACCTTGATCAGTCTGCTTGACCTGCAATCCTAAGAAGAAGTTCATCTCTCCCATCATTGACATCTCAAATTTACCAGTCATCAACTTAGAGAATTTCTCACAGAGCTGATGATTTGGTGATCCAAATATTATGTCATCCACATAGATCTGGACCAAGAGAATGTCATCACCTTCAGTGATCCTGAACAATGTCCTATCCACAGTTCCCTTCTTGAACCCATGGTCTGTCAGGAATTTAGAGAGGGTATCATACCAAGCTCTTGGTGCTTGCTTAAGTCCATAGAGTGCTTTCTTAAAATAGTATACTCTATCTCCAACCTCAAACCCGGGAGGTTGTTCAACATATACCTCTTCATTGAGTACACCATTCAGGAAGGCACTCTTGACATCCATTTGATACACCTTGAACTTCTTATATGTTGCATATGCAAGGAACAACCTGATGGCTTCCAACCTAGCCACTGGAGAAAAAGTCTCATCATAGTCTATTCCTTCAGACTGACAATACCCTTTTGCAACCAGTCTAGCCTTATTCCTTACCACAACACCATTCTCATCCTTCTTGTTCTTAAAGACCCACTTGGTACCAATTACACCTTGATGCCTAGGTCTATCTACCAGTTCCCAAACCTGATTCCTTGTGAACTGATTCAACTCCTCTTGCATGGCAATGATCCAGTTCGAGTCAGTGAGAGCTTCTTCAATGTTCTGAGGCTCTTGCTCAGAGAGAAAGCAATAGAACAATGCACTCTCACCATGGAACCGTCTGGTCCTGACTCCCTCAGTTGGATCACCAATGATTTGATCAATAGGATGATCCTCTAGCCATGTTCTCTTGCCAGGAGTTGTTCCTGAAGTACCTGCAATGTTAGTGTCTACAGGCTCATAAAATTCAGGAAATTGAACAGAAGGGGATGATCCTGAGTTTATACCAAAGGGATTAACAAGCTCAATGTCAGGGACATTGATTCCCCCTTGATGAGGTAACTCAGGAACCTTCTCAGCTGCGACAGCATCTTCATAGACGGTGCTTACCTCAGGTTGAGCCTGTTCCTCAGTCTGAGGCTCAGCAATCCCTGATGTGCTGGGCTTAGGAGTGGAACCTGATTCATCATCCTGATCATCGTCATCATCCCACCTTGGAATTGGCACAGTTTTGACCTCTGGATCAGGTTGATTCTTTAAGCTCAGCCTTGTCACTCTCTTTGTGACCTCCTCAGTGTCAGAATTCAACACTTTTGCCCTAGACTCATTAGCAGATTCATCAAAGACAACATGAGGTGATTCTTCCACAACAAGGGTCCTACAGTTGTAAACCCTGAAAGCTTTACTAACTTCAGAATATCCTAAGAATATTCCTTCATCAGATTTGCTATCAAAGGCTTTCAATTGGGTCTTCCCATTATTGAGAATGAAGCACTTACAACCAAATACATGAAAATAGGAAATACGAGGTTTTCTTTTGTTCCATGTCTCATATGGGGTCTGTGCATGTTGTTTGTTCAGCATGGATCTGTTCTGAGTGTAGCATGCAGTGTTGATTGCCTCAGCCCAGAATTTCTTGGGCAATCCTGACTCAGCCAGCATGGTCCTTGCAGCTTCCTTCAGTGTCCTGTTCCTTCTTTCAGCAACACCATTCTGTTGTGGGGTTCTAGCTGCAGAAGTCTCATGAGCTATACCAAGTTCATTACAAAAGTCAGAAATATATGAATTTATAAATTCAGTGCCCTTGTCAGATCTGATCTTAGTAATGGACTGATTCTTCTCATTGCTGAGTCTCCTGAGCAACTCTGGAAGCTTCACCTGTGTTTCCTTCTTATTCAACAAGAAAATAACCCAAGTATATCTAGAAAAATCATCAATAACCACAAGGGTATATTTTCTACCATTCATACTCACAGGTGTTATGGGACCAAATAGATCCATGTGCAAGAGCTGAAGTATCCTGTCAGTGGAATGAGAAGCTTTCTCTTTGAATGACGCTCTGATCTACTTCCCTTCCTGACAAGCTTTGCACACATGATCTTTGATAAAAACTTCATTAGGTAGACCTTCAACAAGTGACTGTCTAGAAATTTTGTTAAGAATCTTGAAGTTCAGATGGCTTAATCTTTTATGCCATAACCAACTGAGCTCTAGAGAACTTTTAGCAACAAAACAATTATTCGGAATAGTGTTGCTCCAATCAGCGAGATAAACGTTACCTTTCCTGATACCTGATAGAAGCACTTGTGTTGATTTGTCCTTGGCTGAACAAATATTCGATGAGAACTCAACACTGAAACCTTTGTCACAGAATTGACTTACTGACAACAGGTTATGCTTCAGTCCTTCCACAAAGGGCACATTTTCCACTCTGACTGTACCTATAATTAAAGCACCAAAACCTTTAGTAACACCTTTTGAGTTATCACCAAAGGTTACCTGTGGACCATCTTTAGCTTGATATTCTTGGAGAAGACTCTTCATTCCAGTCATGTGCCTTGAGCAACCACTGTCTAGGTACCAAACAGCTTTGATTGAGTCTCCTCTCCTCTTGTTGTGATCCACAGCCACCTGCAAGCAAATCAGGCTTTAGGTACCCATTGGATGTTGGGTCCTATTGTGTCAGCTGTACCCTTCGGGATCCAGACTTGCTTAACAACCCTGATTGCCTCAGAGTGGTAAATCTGTCTCCCTGAAACATCAACATACACAACTTTCTTCTTCTTTGCCTGAGAGGAAGATGGTGTATGAGTGCTAGACTTAGGCTTCACAGGAGCCTGAGTGGGTGCCTTTTGGGCTGGCCTCCTGTTCTTCCTAGGTCTGGGTGCAGCAGGTCTTGGGCCTTGTTCTTGATAAGGACCCTGTGTTCTATTCCCCCTAGGCAAGTAAGGGAATGGAAAACAGTTAAAGGCCTCAGGATGCCAAAACCACGGGGGTGTCATCATGTTTGGCCTTCCCTGTTGGTATTGCCAAGCATGATGGTACCCTCGCTGACCAGTCTGAGGGCTCTTGGCCTGAGTCTTCCTCTGCTTTCGCTGAGGCTTTCCCTGGCCTGAGCTCTCAGGGACTTCCTTAGATTGCTTTGCCTTTCCCTTGGGTTTTGGCTTAGCTACCTTAGAAGCAACCCTGACTGTGTCAACAGTTTCTTTGCCCTTATCGGTTTGACGGGCCTGAAGTACAACCTTAGATGCATTCTGGCCTGCCTGAACAAATACCCTCTCAGTGTTGCTCCCTGAAGCAACATGAGACTGACCTTGTGAGGATTTCTTAGGAACATATCCAAGTCCCTTTTTCTCATTCCCAAGCATCTGGCTGCTATTTATTTCCTCTCTAGCCACTGAGGATTTATTCATTGCTGCAACCTTTTTCTTGAGAGAGTCCTCACTCTTTTTCAGGATTTCATGTCTGGTAAAGAGGTCATCAAACTTACTCTTAAGTACTTTCAGTTCTTCCTTCCTGACCAGCTCTTCCTCAGCCAATTCCTTTAGAATCTTCTCTCTTGGGAGACGCTCAGCATTGATTAAATCAATCTTCTGAGTTAGTCTCACAATTTGAGCTGATTCTTTAAGATCAGACTGGGTGAGTTGTTCATTCAGGTTTTGAACCTCAGTACTCAATTTCTTGTTCTTCTCTACCAAGAAGACATTAGTTTCCTGCAATCTGGAGAAATCAACCATCAATTAATCAAGACAGATCTGAAGGTTCATTTCTCTAACTGACTCTGAGCTAAGCTCAGGATTTTGACCAGTGTAAGAAGCACAAACAAAATTTGATGTTACCTCAGGCTCATCCCTAGCCATCAGACAGACATCATCGTACTCGTCATCTGAGAAGAGTTCAGGTGACCTTTCAGCAGGACCGTCAGAGTCTGTTGCATCTTCAGCGACCATTGCTCTCCAATCAGCAGATCTTAGATCCCTTGTGGCTCTCCTTTCCTCTCTCTTTCTCGCACTCAGCTCCGGGCAGTCGTACTGATAGTGACCAATCTTGTTACAGTTGTAAAATGTTATCTGCTCACTTACTCTTTCTTTCCTCGGTTCTAGGTTCCTCCTTGAGTCAGGTTCCCTGGTTCTCGGCGAGCTTTCAGACTTGGTTGGATATCTATCATCGCGAGTACGTCTCTGTTCGTCTCTTCTTTCAGGCTTTGGTTCAGAATATCTCATTTCATCACCACGTTCTCTCCTCTGGTCAGTATTCCTTCGCTCCTCATATCTCCTTGAGCTTTGGTGGGTTCCTTCAGGTTTTCTGTCACGTGAGTCCTGATAAAACTTTTTATAACGACCAAACCTGGAATTGAGCTTGTCAAATCGTCTGGCCATCAGGCTGTACTCCTCAGCGAGTTCTTCCCTGCTCATCTCCATCAGTGACTTTGATGAAGAATTTGATGAGGGCTCAACAGGTTCTGACCTGGCCTTGAACGCCACACTTTTCTCAGGAGTTTTCTCCTTCACTTCCTCTTCTGACTGAACTTTCTTCTTTCTTTTTGTTAAGATCAAATTCAAGCGCTTTGAGCTCTGAAAAAAGTAAAGCAGAAGTTATGTTACTCATATCCTGAGTGTTCATAAGCATAATTACACTGTTATCCCATCTCTCAGGAAGGGCATTCAGGATCTTTGAAGCAACATCTCTCTTTGGAACATCTTTGTCCAACATCACCAACTCATTCATCAACTTGATGAATCTTGACTCCATCTGATCGATTGTCTCATCAGGCAGCATCTCGAACGCTTCGAACTTCTGAATGGTAATGTTTCTCTTGTTCTCTTTTATCTTCTCTGACCCCTCGCACATCCTGGTCAGCTCATCCCAGACCTCATTTGCCGTCTTTAAGTTCATAAGCCTTGCTGACACCTCGAAAGGCACCGTGTGCAAGATGATATTCCTGGCCACATTATCCAGCCCCATCATCTTGATCTCATCTGTGGTCATATCCTTCATTTCCTTAGGAATGGGTACACCAATATCAAAATCATCATACCCTCTACCTCTGGTATTAGGAACAGTGATTTCGATCGGTCCTTCCCTGAGAACATGCGGCATCTGGTCATGGATGGCATCGAGATGTGCTTCTAATCTGAACTTCCAATAGACAAAGTTAGATACAGAGAATTCAGGTAACGATGGTTCAAGTCTCCTCGAAGTCATGATGATGCAAGTTTTATGAAAAGCAAACTCAGATCTGTTCAGTGACCACCAACAGTTTCTCCTTTGAAACTATTAATATTCAAAGTCAGTGGTCTTTTGAACCACTGCTCTGATACCACTTATTGGTCCCGGCACAAGACTGAGGAATACGTGTATGGGGGGAATACACATATACCAATTTTTCAAACTTAAAAACTGACTGAGTCCACTTTACTCAGAGTGGTAAAGAACTAGGAGCTGATAACACACCTACTGACTACACTTGGTGCGGGTCAGTTGGCTAACTATCAGTTCAAGTTCAGTGCGGAAATGTTTGAGCCCTGATAGTTTAAAGTCTTGTTTAGTTTGCTTTCTGAAAACTTGTTTTACTCAAATCTGAAAGGTGTTTAGTAAGGCAGTGCTCTTTTTGAGAATCAGGCTGATTGATTCAAGCCTGATAAACCGAATGCAATGAATGAGCAAGTAATATGGTAAGTATGCACAATATCAAAGCAATAAGAACACAAGAGTTTAAAGTGGTTCAGAGGCTCAAGCTCCTACGTCCACGGCCTGACTTAACAGGAAATCCACTCAAGGTATTCTTATTTTTAATGTGCCAAGGTGCACCAAGACCAGCTAACCTCACTGATCTATACAAACTTCCTTACTAACACACTAACTGACTTACTCCCAACAAACCTAACTTAGGGTTTTGGTTTTAGTTTGGATTCCAACTAAGTTGAGATTATCCTTACAAGGCAAAGCTATGCTAAGGATTGGATAATCTCTCTAAGCTTAAGATAATGCTATTTAGCTCTTGAAATACAGAATAACTCTCAGTTGCTAAGAAACACTTGGGAAATTTAGATGGTTTCGAGTGCTTCTCTTAAAGGCTGAATGCTTTGAATGCTTGAGAGTTTGAGTAATTTCTGGCTTGGAAATTTCCCGTAACCTTGAATGGGTTCAAGGTCTTCTGTATTTATAGGTGATTTGAAAAACTATCCGTTGGAGAGATAGCCTTCTAGTCATCTATGTAGAGTGGCTTCAAACGGACATATCTTCATGCAGCAGCCGTCCTTGCATGGATTTGGTATTTGCATTAAATGCACATTAAATGCTTGCCCGTTGAATATGCAGTCTGAATTCAGTCTTCATGTCAGGTTCCGTACGTGCGTGTCCTTCCAAGATTGGTCCACGCCATCAGGTTGGTTAGAATGTCAGAACTTATTCCTAAGCTTCAGGCTTGTCTTATTAAGTTCATTTTGTCTTGAGCTCACCGGTCTTGTCCTGACGCTGACATTCTTTTTGCATTGCTTGGCTCTACTCCAAGTCTTCCCATAAACTCAGTGACATCCCGTTCCCTTCAGGACTGAGTTAGTAATGACCTCAGGGTCATACTCTTCATCACTGACACTTACTCAGCCAGCTTAGAGGACTGCCATAAGTTCAGGATGGTGCTCTTCGTCTTTAGGCTCTGAGTCTTGATTGTCATCAGTAAGTGCTCATCTTACTGAGTACCTGTGAAGTATAAAATGGCTAAGTACAAATCCTAACCAAGACTAGCCTGATAAAGACAGATTAAGGCAAACATCTTTTCAGGGGCTTTGGGATCTTAATCAAAACTGACAATATCCCAACAGCCGACCTGCTCCAGACTGACAAGTACCAAAAGTCTTTCCCTAGCTATCTACAGAAAGTTGGTGAATAGGCATGGTCTTTCAGCCGTTTCTTGACAAGACTTAAAGCTTCAAATAGAGCCGTTTGAGCCAATCAGATACAACAAGACTTACTTGAGAAGATTCAAAATCCAACGGGAATATTTTAAAGGAAGCCTATAAATACAGAAGGACGTGCTCATTTCTATGTACGGGAAACTCATAAGATCAAAGCTATCTATACATTCATAACAACTAGAAGCACTCGAAATTACCCTTGTTTCCCAAGTGTTTCACATTTGTAGAGAGCCTAACAAACTTCCTGTAACCAAGCTTAAAAGCTATATCCAAATCTTAGTAAGAGATAATCCAATCCTAAGCCTTGAGCTAAATTTGTAAGGATTATCTCAAAATAGTTGGAACCAAAACCCTACTCAAAACCCTACTCAGTGTTTAGGTTGAGAGCTAGTGTTAAGTGGTGTTAGTAAGCTGATTGTTGTATCAGTCTGAAAGCTGGTTTGTTTTGGGAACTAGGACCTGGAATTTCCTAGTGATCAATCATCCTAAGAGAGGATTAGTTGATCAGTGCACCTTGGCACTATAACACAAGGAATTCCAAGTGAAAGGAATTCTCCTGTTTGATCAGGACAGTGGACGTAGGAGATTCATCTCTGAACCACTTTATATCTTGTGTACTTACCTTCTGCTATTTCCTAAGTGTGTGTTAATCTCAAAGTTTATCAAAGTAAAACGAGTTTTCTAAAGGGCTCACTAATCCGCAGCTGAAAGCTAATTAGATAGTAGTTCAACTGAAAGTCTTGAGCTTTCAGTGGAGGTATTATCTCAGTAAGCTTTCACAAAGTAACTCTCAGCAGACCTCAAGTCCACTGACGAGTTATTGTCTTAAGTAACCTGATAAGTTTTACAAGAAGTTTTAATTTGTAACCACAGGTGTATTCCCCCTCCATACACCTGTTCACTCGTTTCGGGACCAACAAAGATGTTTGATAAGGCGCCACCATTGGAGGCGAAGAAGGAACTGAAACCACTCCCGGACCACCTCAAGTATGCTTACTTGGAGGATAATGAGAGGTACCCGGTAATTGTATCTTCCCTTTTATCTAATGATCAGTTAGAGAGACTCCTTATAGTGCTTCGTAAGCACAAATCTGACATTGGATGGTCGATCGAGGATATTAAGGGTATTAGTCCCTCTATATGAATGCATAGGATTAGATTAGAGGAAGGTACGAAATTCGTCATACAAAATCAAAGGAGAGTGAACCCGGTGATTCAAGAGGTAATTTATAAAAAGGTATTGAAACTGTTAGTTAGTGTTGGGACATTGTCAGTTTTGATTAAGATCCCAAAGCCCCTGAAAAGATGATTGCCCTAATCTGTCTTTGTCAGGCTAGTCTTGGTTAGGATTAATACTTAGTCATTTTACACTTCACAGGTACTCAGTGAGAGGAGAACTCACTGGAGACAATCAAGACTCAGAGCCTGAAGACGAAGAGCACCATCCTGAACTTATGGCAGTCTTCTAAGCTGGCTGAGTAAGTGTCAGTGATGAAGAGTATGACCTTGAGGTCATTACAAACTCAGTCCTGAAGGGAACGGGATGTCACTGAGTTAATGGGAAGACTTGGAGTAGAGCCAAGCAATGCAAAAGGAATTTCAGCGTCAGGACAAGACTGGTGGGCTCAAGACAAAATGAACTTAATAAGACAAGCCTGAAGCTCAGGAATAAGTTCTGACATTCTCACCAACCTGATGACGTGGACCAATCCGAGAAGGACACGCACGTACGGAACCTGACATGAAGACTGAATTCAGACTGCATATTCAACGGGCAAGCATTTAATGTGCATTTAATGCAAATACCAAATCCATGCAAAGGACGGCTGCTGCATGAAGATATGTCCGTTTGAAGCCACTCTACATAGATGACTAGAAGGTTATCTCTCCAATGGATAGTTATTCAAATCACCTATAAATACAGAAGGCCTTGAACCCATTCAAGGTTACGGGAAATTTCCAAGCCAGAAATTACTCAAACTCTCAAGCATTCAAAGCATTCAACCTTTAAGAGAAGCACTCGAAACCTTCTAAATTTCCCAAGTGTTTCTTAGCAGTTGAGAGTTATTCTGTATTCCAAGAGTTAATTAGAATTATCTCAAGCTTAGAGAGATTATCCAATCCTTAGCATAGCTTTGACTTGTAAGGATAATCTCAACCTAGTTGGAATCCAAACTGAAACCAAAACCCTAAGTTAGGCTTGTTGGGAGTAAGTCAGTTAGAGTGTTAGTAAGTGGAGTTGTATAGATCAGTGAGGTTAGCTGGTCTTGGTGCACCTTGGCACGTTCAAAACAAGAATCCCTTGAGTGGATTTCCTGTTAAGTCAGGCCGTGGATGTAGGAGCTTGAGACTCTGAACCACGTTAAACTCCCTGTGTTCTTACTGCTTTGATATTGTGCATACTTGCCATATTACTTGTTCATTCATTTTATTCAAGTTTATCAGGCCTGAATCAATCAGACTGATCTTCAAAAGAGCACTGCCCTACTAAACACTCTTCAGATTTGAGTAAAACAAGTTTTTCAGAAAGCAAACTAAACAAGACTTTAAACTTTCAGGGCTCAAACATTTCCGCACTGAACTTGAACTGATAGTTAGCCAACTGACCCGCACCAAGTGTAGTCAGTAGGTGTGCTATCAGCTCCTAGTTCTTTACCACTCTGAGCAAAGGGGACTCAGTCAGTTTTAAGGTTGAAAAATTGGCATACGTGTATTCCCCCCCCCCATACACGTATTCCTCAGTCTTGTACCGGGACCAACAAGTGGTATCAGAGCAGTGGTTCGAAAGACCACTGACTTTGAATACTAATAGTTTCAGAGGAGAAACTGTTGGTGGTCACTGAACAGATCTGAGTTTGCTTTTCATAAAACTTGCATCATCATGACTTCGAGGAGACTTGAAGCTTCGTTACCTGAATTCTCTGTGTCTAACTTTGTCTATTGGAAGTTCAGATTAGAAGCACATCTAGATGTCATCCATGACCAGATGCCACGTGTACTCAGGGAGGGACCAATCAAGATCACTATTCCTAACGTCAGAGGACTGGGATATGAGGATCTTGCGATTGGCGTGCAGGTTCCTAAAGAAAGGAAAGACATGACCAACGATGAAATCAAGATGGTGGGACTTGACAACGTAGCCAAAAACATCATCTTGCACACGGTGCCCTTCGAGGAGTCAGCCAGGCTGATGAACTTAAAGACGGCAAAGGAGGTCTGGGATGAGCTGACAAGGATGTGTGAGGGATTTGAAAAGATCAAGGAGAACAAGAGAAACATTGCCATTCAGAAGTTCGAGGCGTTCGAGATGCTGCCCGACGAGAGCATAGATCAAATGGAGTCTAGATTCATCAAGTTGATGAATGAGTTGGTGATGTTGGACAAGGATGTCCCAAGGAGAGATGTTGCTTCAAAGATCCTGAATGCCCTTCCTGAGAGATGGGACAACAGTGTAATTATGCTTAAGAACACTCAGGATATGAGTAACATAACTTCTGCTTTACTTTTTTCAGAGCTCAAAGCGCTTGAATTTGACCTTAACAAGAGGAAGAAGAAAGTTCAGTCAGAAGAGGAAGTGAAGGAGAAAACTCCTGAGAAAAGTGTGGCGTTCAAGGCCAGGTCTGAACCTGTTGAGCCCTCATCAAACTCTTCATCAAAGTCACTGATGGAGATGAGCAGAGAAGAACTCGCTGAAGAGTATAGCCTGATGGCCAGACGATTCGACAAGCTCAATTCCAGGTTTGGTCGTTATAAAAAGTTTTATCAGGACTCACGTGACAGGAAACCTGAAGGAACCCACCAAAGCTCAAGGAGATATGAGGAGCGAAGGAATACTGACCAGAGGATAGAACGTGGTGATGAAAGGAGATATTCTGAACCAAAACCTGAAAGAAGAGACGAACAGAGACGTACTCGCGATGATAGATATCCAACCAGAACTGAAAGCTCACCAAGAACTAGGGAACCTGACTCAAGGAGGAACCCTGAACCAAGAAAAGAAAGAGTAAGTGAGCAGGTAGCATGTTACAACTGTAACAAGATTGGTCACTATCAGTACGACTGCCCGGAGCTGAGTGCGAGGGAGAGAGAGGAAAGGAGAGCCACTAGGGATCTAAGATCTGCTGATCGGAGAGCGATGGTCGCTGAAGATGCAACAGATTCCGACGGTCCTACTGAAAGGTCACCTGAACTCTTCTTAGATGACGAGTACGATGATGTCTGTCTGATGGCTAGGGATGAGCCTGAGGTAACATCAAATTTTGTTTGTGCTTCTTACACTGGTCAAAATCCTGAGCTTAGCTCAGAGTCAGTTAGAGAAATGAACCTTCAGATCTGTCTTGATCAATTAATGGTTGATTTCTCCAGACTGCAGGAAACTAATGTCTTCTTGGTTGAGGAGAACAAGAAATTGAGTACTGTAGTTCAAAACCTGAATAAACAACTTACTCAGTCTGATCTTAAAGAATCAGCTCAGATTGTGAGACTAACTCAGGAAATGGATATGATCAATTCTGAGCGTCTCCCAAGAGAGAAGATTCTGAAGGAATTGGCTGAGGAAGAGCTGGTCAGGAAGGAAGAGCTGAAAGCACTTAAGAGTAAGTTTGATGACCTCTTTACCAGACATGAAATCCTGAAAAAGAGTGAGGACTCTCTCAAGAAAAAGGTTGCAGCAATGAATAAATCCTCAGTGGCTAGAGAGGAAATAAATAGCAACCAGATACTTGGGAACAAGAAAAAGGGACTTGGATATGTTCCTGAGAAATCCTCACAAGGTCAGTCTCATGTTGCTTCAGGGAGCAACACTGAGAGGGTATTTGTTCAGACATGCCAGAGTGCACCTAAGGTTGTGCTCCAGGCCCGTCAAACTGATAAGGGCAAGGAAACCATTGACACAGTCAGGGTTGCTCCTAAGGTAGCTAAGCCAAAACCCAAGGGAAAGGCAAAGCAACCTACGGAAGCCCCTGAGAGCTTAGGCCAGGGAAAACCTCAGCGAAACCAGAGGAAGACTCAGGCCAAGAACTTTCAGACTGGTCAGCGAGGGTACCATCATGCTTGGCGATACCAACAGGGAAGGCCAAATATGATGACACCCCCGTGGTTTTGGCATCCTGAGGCCTTTAACTGTTTTCCATTTCCTCACTTGCCTAGGGGAAATAGAAATCAGGGTCCTTATCAAGAACAAGGCCCAAGACCTGATGCACCCAGACCTAGGAAGAACAGGAAGCCAGCCCAAAAGGCACCCACTCAGGCTCCTGCGAAGCCTAAGTCTAACACTCATACACCATCTTCCTCTAAGGCAAAGAAGAAGAAAGTTGTGTATGTCGATGTTTCAGGGAGACAGATTTACCACTCTGAGGCAATCAGGGTTGTGAAGCAAGTCTGGATCCCGAAGGGTACAACTGACACAATAGGACCCAACACCCAATGGGTACCTAAAGCCTGATTTGCTTGCAGGCGGCTGTGGATCACAACAAGAGGAGAGGAGACTCAATCAAAGCTGTTTGGTACCTAGACAGTGGTTGCTCAAGGCACATGACTGGAATGAAGAGTCTTCTCCAAGAGTATCAAGCTAAAGATGGTCCACAGGTAACCTTTGGTGATAACTCAAAAGGTGTTACTAAAGGTTTTGGTGTTCTAATTATAGGTACAGTCAGAGTGGAAAATGTGTCCTTTGTGGAAGGACTGAAGCATAACCTGCTGTCAGTAAGTCAATTCTGTGACAAAGGGTTCAGTGTTGAGTTCTCATCGAATACATGTTCAGTCAAGGACAAATCAACACAGGTGCTTCTATCAGGTATAAGGAAAGGTAACGTATATCTCGCTGATTGGAGCAGCACTATTCCTAATACCTGCTTTATTGCTAAAAGCTCTCTAGAGCTCAGTTGGTTATGGCATAAAAGATTAAGCCACCTGAACTTCAAGATTCTTAACAAAATTTCTAGACAGTCACTTGTTGATGGTCTACCTAATGAAGTTTTTAGCAAAGATCACGTGTGCAAAGCTTGTCAGGAAGGGAAGCAGGTCAGAGCATCATTCAAAGAGAAAGCCTCTTATTCCACTGACAGGATACTTCAGCTCTTGTACATGGATTTGTTTGGTCCCATAACACCTGTGAGTATGAATGGTAGAAAGTATACCCTTGTGGTTATTGATGATTATTCTAGATATACTTGGGTTATTTTCTTGTTAAATAAGAAGGAAACACAGGTGAAGCTTCCAGAGTTGCTCAGGAGACTCAACAATGAGAAGAATCAGTCCATTACTAAGATCAGATCTGACAAGGGCACTGAATTTATAAATTCATATATTTCTGACTTCTGTAATGAACTTGGTATAGCTCATGAGACTTCTGCAGCTAGAACTCCACAACAGAATGGTGTCGCTGAAAGAAGGAACAGGACACTGAAGGAGGCCGCAAGGACCATGCTGGCTGAGTCAGGATTGCCCAAGAAATTCTGGACTGAGGCAATCAACACTGCATGCTACACTCAGAACAGATCCATGCTGAACAAGCAACATGCACAGACCCCATATGAGACATGGAACAAAAGGAAACCTCGTATTTCTTATTTTCATGTATTTGGTTGTAAGTGCTTCATCCTCAACAACGGGAAGACCCAGTTGAAAGCCTTTGATAGCAAATCTGATGAAGGAATATTCTTAGGATATTCTGAAGTTAGTAAAGCCTTCAGGGTTTACAATTGTAGGACCCTCGTTGTTGAAGAATCACCTCATGTTGTCTTTGATGAATCTGCAAATGAGTCTAGGGCAAAGGTGTTGAATCCTGACTCTAAGGAGGTCACAAGGAGTGTGACAAGGCTGAGCTTGAAGAATCAACCTGATCCCAAGATCAAGACTGTGCCAATTCCGAGATGGGATGATGATAACGATCAGGATGATGAATTAGGTGCCACTCCTAAGCCCAGCACATCAGGGATTGTTGAGCCTCAGACTGAGGAACAGACTCAACCTGAGGTAAGCACCGTCCATGAAGATGCTGTTGCAGCTGAGACGGTTCCTGAGTCACCTCATCAAGGGGGAATCAATGTTCCTGACATTGAACTTATTAATCCCTTTGGCATAGACTCAGGATCATCCCCTTCTGTTCAATTTCCTGAATTTTATGAACCTGTAGACACTAACATTGCAGGTACTTCAGGAACAACTCCTGGCAAGAGAACTTGGTTAGAAGATCATCCCATTGATCAAATCATTGGTGATCCAACTGAGGGAGTCAGGACCAGACGGTTCCATGGTAAGAGTGCATTGTTCTGTTGCTTTCTCTCTGAGCAAGAGCCTCAGAACATTGAAGAAGCTCTCACTGACTCGAACTGGATCATTGCCATGCAAGAGGAGTCGAATCAGTTCACAAGGAATCAGGTTTGGGAACTGGTGGATAGACCTAGGCATCAAGGTGTGATTGGTACCAAGTGGGTCTTTAAGAACAAGAAGGATGAGAATGGTGTTGTGGTAAGGAACAAGGCTAGACTGGTTGCAAAAGGGTATTGTCAGTCTGAAGGAATAGACTATGATGAAACTTTTGCTCCAGTGGCTAGGTTGGAAGCTATCAGGTTGTTCCTTGCATATACAACATACAAGAAGTTCAAGGTGTATCAAATGGATGTCAAGAGTGCCTTCCTGAATGGTGTACTCAATGAAGAGGTATATGTTGAACAACCTCCCGGGTTTGAGGTTGGAGATAGAGTATACCATTTAAAGAAAGCACTCTATGGACTTAAGCAAGCACCAAGAGCTTGGTATGATACCCTCTCTCAATTCCTGACAGACCATGGGTTCAAGAAAGGAACTGTGGATAGGACATTGTTCAGGATCACTGAAGATGATGACATTCTCTTGGTCCAGATTTATGTGGATGATATAATATTTGGATCACCAAATCATCAGCATTGTGAGAAATTCTCTAAGCTGATGACTGGTAAATTTGAGATGTCCATGATGGGAGAGATGAACTTCTTAGGATTGCAGGTCAAGCAGACTGATCAAGGTATATTCATTAATCAGGCCAAGTATACAAGAGACTTGATTCATAAGTTTGGTGTTCAGAACAGCAATCCAGCAAGGATCCCTATGAACACAAATTGGAAGATGGATCCTGACACTGAAGGGACTTCAGTAAATCAGACTGAGTATCGTGGGCTGATAGGTTCTTTATTGTACCTGACTGCAAGTAGGCCTGACATTACGTTTGCAGTTGGTGTGTGTGGTAGGTATCAGTCTGATCCCAAGAAAAGTCATTTGGAGGCTGCTAAGAGGATACTTAAGTATTTAAAAAGGACAGTCAATATGGGACTATGGTATCCTTCAGATGACAACTTAGAACTGACAGGTTATTCAGATGCAGATTATGGAGGTTGTAGAATTGATAGGAAATCAACCTCAGGGACATGTCAGTTTTTGGGAAGTAAGTTAATCTCGTGGTTTAGTAAGAAGCAGAATTCAGTGGCTACGTCCACGACTGAGGCTGAGTATATGGCTGCAGGTAGTTGTTGTGCTCAGATTTTATGGTTGAGGCAACAGTTGAGGGACTACCAAGTGTTTGCTAATCAGGTTCCAATCTATTGTGACAACAATAGTGCTATAGCAATTACTCAGAACCCAGTGCTTCACACAAGGTGCAAGCATGTGGATATTAGACACCACTTCATTCGAGATCATGTGGAGAAGAAAGATATTAGGATGGAGAAGATTCACACTGACAGGCAAAGAGCTGACATCTTGACTAAGCCTCTGGCTGAATCGAGGTTTATGGAACTGTCAGTGGAGTTAGGACTCTTAGATCCGGGAGAGCAGTCAGCGTAAGGTTCTAGGGGGAACTCAGGCCAGACTCGACTCAGCGAGGTATCAGGGTGCTACAATGTCTCCCTGACAGGTATGAGTTCTAACCTGACTCTTGTGAATTTCAAGCGTCTCCCTGAGTCCTTCGTCCTGAAAATCTTTATTAAATGCATTCCGTTTTCATTAAAAGCGCGCCTTTTCATATTTAAAACCCACGCGCACGGAGCATTTAATGCCAGTTACTTTTTCATATACGTGTCTGTTTTATACGGAATATGACTGACATGGGGTTTAATTGAAGCTGAGATTAATCCTGGCCCCTCATTTCAAAACCTTTCGAATTCAGGGATCAATCTCAACCCCACGTTCGAGTAACTGACTTAGTCTTATCAATCAAGAGTGCCATTTGAGGTTTTTACGTAAACACAACGCACAATCAGCACACTGAGTTTTCTCTTGCTCAAACACAGAAATTTTCAAAAACCTTTATTTCAAAAACAATGGCATTCCTTGATTCCAACTGGACAACCGACAAGATCGTCGACGTTGTTGAGAAGAAACTGGTACACATGGAGCAAGTCATCTCCATGGAAGGTATCTGTCTTACGGTTGAGGAAATCAAACCCGTGTTTAAATGGATTTCCGATGCCGGGTTGGAAACATACTTCACCACCCGACCCATTTCCGTGCTCCCAAGAACAGTTGTGGAAGCATATTTGAATATGTTCTTGCGGAAGAGGGAAGTTTTCACAAAGGTGACTGCGTTGAAGCCGTCGGGAGAGAAGGACGGCGACGGCGAACCTCTTTACAACACAGAGGTGGTCACTATCAACTTCAGGCAGGCGGTGAGGGAAGTCTTCAAGCTGCCATTCTCAGGCATCAACCCAAGAACCTACAAGGAGAACTCAGAGGGAGAGTTTCTTGGGAAATGGACCAAGTCAGGGTCATCGGAGTTCAGGGCTCGCCAGAACAAGAGTACGTTAAAGCCTGAGTATAGAGCTCTGGTGGACTTGGTATCCAAGATGGTGATGGGCGCAACTGGCTCTCACGAGCAATTGAGTCTGCCCAAGCTGAGACTCATGGGAGCTATCGTTGATGGAGTGGAAGCGAACTGGGAGCAGCTCTTCCTCGATCAACTCCATCAGGCAGGACTGGACAAACTCACGCGTGACGAGAAGAAGAAGCACATTTCCGTCAGTGCCATCTTGCCTTTCGGCACGAGGATGTCCATCCTGATTGCTCATGCTTGTCATGGGTATACCTTCGACTTTGAGGATAGTCTCTCCTCGAAGAAGGTAATGTTTTCCTCACTGAGTGATACCTATTCAGTGCTAGGGCTGACTGATCCCAATGCAAAAGCAAAGGGTCAGGTCAAAAGGCCAGCTGGTAAAGCCAAGAGAGTGGCAACCAGTCTCATTGAACGGGTAGATGAGCTCCTTGAGAGGAGTAAGGATGGTGAGGAGGTTGCTGCTGAGGAGATGGAGCAGCCTGAAGTGGAAGCGGCTGAGAAGAGGAAAAGAGTGAAGATAGTGCTGTCAGGGAAGAGCACGATATCTGGGACTGAGTCTGATCCCAAGAAGGCCGGATCTGAGGCTGAGGGAACTGACGATGACGTCAGAAAGGAGGGTGCTCAGGGAGAGAGGCCCCTGAAAAGGCTTAGGAAGGGGACCAGAAAATCCCCTGCTAAGAAGCTGCCTGAGGTGAGTGAGAGGGAGAAGTCAAGCTCTCCTGGAGCCTCTAACTTGGAGGAAGTGAGAAAAACTGTCGAGACGGCTGAGTCGTTGCAGCCTGAGACAGTACCCACTCAAACATACCCACACCCTGAAACTCAAACACCCTTCATTCCTGACCCCACACCTCAATCTCCCCAACCACCCCGAACCTCAGGGCCAAATCATCCTACTGAGTCAGCGCCTTCAACTTCTCACATAAATGAGCCTGACCAGTCAGCCGAGCCGAACCTTCCAAACCCCTCAGATTTTCCCTCATACCCTAATTCCAAAGACTGTCCCAAATCCATTTCAGCTGAGGAGGACGAATTCCTCGAAGTAGAGGAGGAGGATTTGGATGAACACATGGCTGGAGGGATTCTGGAGAACACCCTCAGGGGGAACGCCACAGAATGGGCAGGGAAGTGCTGGCCTGGGCTATCCAAGTATACTGAGCTGCTGGCGTATGTGATTGAGCTCAAGGTTTGGTTGGACTTCAAACAATCAAACATGCAGGAGCAACATATGCTGGTGGATGCTCGTGGCTGGGAACATTGGGAGACTGAAGAGGCCAAGATTTGCTCTTTCTTTGGACTGACTAGCAGGCTTCAACTCTTGAACTTTGACAACCTGAAGCAGCTAGTGGCTGATATGATGTCTAAGAGCAAGGCTGACCTCCTTCCTGAGAACGGGAAAGATGATGATGAGGATGATGAAAAAGCTCAGGGTGGAGACCTGGAGAAGGCAGTGGAGGAAACTGCACAGGAAGTGGATGAGATGAACTCTGAGCCTCAGGCTCAGGGGGAAGGTGATAAGAACACTGGTGCCAAGGGTGGACCAGTGGCTAAGGATGTTGTGAACATCTCAGCTGCCGATGAGACATCTGTCGATGAAGGGATTCCCTGCCCTGAGACAAGAGAGGAAGATGTTGAGGCATTCAAGGAGACTCTCAGTTCCAAGGGACTTGCTCCCAAGGTTCAAGTTAACTTAGCTGAGCCTGAGGAGGCGGCTATGACTACTTCACAACTGCCGTCAGTGCACCTTGAAGAAGGGACTGATGCTGCAGGGGCTGACAAGGGAAAACAGCCAATCACTAAGGCGGCCGTTGATGATGAGGATGTGATCATAACCGGGGTCGGACGTGCTGAATTCACCAGCATAGTAGAGGTCAAGCAGGAGAAAACCTCAGAAAATCTAGCTGAACTTCAGGAGGAGGTAATGAGGCTACGAGCTGAGAAGGAAGAAGACTCCAAGGCCCTGGCGAAGCACATCAGGTGGACGAAGTCAGCTTATAACACCCTTGCTAACAGGGAGCTGATTTTGTTAAAGAAAACGATGACTGACACGGCCAAGTCAGTGAGGATTGAGCGAAAGTGCACCAAAAAGATGCTGAGGCAAACCTTGAAGCAGTTGGCTGAGAAGGATGAGCAAAGGAAGGAGGATCTTAATCAGGCTGTGGAGAAGCTTGCAGCTCAGGCTGGGGCACTATTCACTCAGGCCATTTCTGGCTCAGCGTCGAAGTTTGAGCTGGAGTCAGAACGTATTGCTCAGACTTCAAAGGACATTGCTGAGAGGCTGACCCAAGCAGATGAGCGATCTGCTCTGGTGGAGGGGAAGATAGAGAAGGTTGAACAAAGACTCCAACTCTCCATGGAGGTCTTTGAGAAGAAGGTCCAAGCTGCAATCAGTTCAGTATCATTTGCAGGGACTGGAATTTCGATGGGAGTTGAATTATTGAAGGAGGGAATTAATGATGTCCATTCCCTAGCCTCCTTCGTAATCAACAGCGGATCTGACGCATTCCCATCCGAGGCCAATGATGATGCCAAAAAGGGGGAAAAGAAGAAGAAAAGATCTCGCCCTGAGGCATCTGAGGCAGTCAATCAAGGTGAGACCGTTCTAGCTGACCCTGAAGCCAATCCTGATGGAAACATTTTAAGGGTGAGGAAGTCAGCTAGGTTAGCGGTGGTGGAAAAGGAAGGAGAGGAAATTGTTGCCAAGCTGAGAGAGGAGGCAACAAAGGCAAAGGCTAATGAACCTTCCAAGCAACAACCTGAGCCAGTTCAGAGGTCGTCTCCCATGAGCTCAAGGAAGAATCCCATCACTTACTCAGGTGAGTTGGTTGCGGAACTATGTGCTGAAGCGTGGGGAGATCAATCTGAAAAATCTGAGGCTATGCGCAGAGCTGAAATTGCTCAGAAGGAGAAGATGCGCATCCTAGAGAAAAAGGTTGAGAAGCTGACAGATATCACTGAGTTTCAACAATGAGAACTGGATGATGCAGTGATCAGCTTGCTAAGAAGGAAGAAGGCGAAGCCTGAGCCTAGGAAGTACAGGAAGAAGCCAACGGTTAGGAAATCAACAATTCTTCAAGTCAGTAGGCCAGAATCAAGAATAAGGGAAGCTTTTGTCGATGAGTTCGTCTCAAAGACATTGAAGGAGTTTTGGACTGATGCAAGGGATGAATTTGTTAGACTGTGGTTTGTTGTGAAGAAGTGGGGCGACACTGACGATATCAATGCCCACTTCACTGACTACATGATGGACAATCATCCTGAGCTATTCCAGAAGATCTTGGAGGAGGCTGAGGCAGCTCAAGTTCAAGTGAAGGCTCCTGAGTTCACCATTCGAGCTCCTCCCTTGGTTCCTGGAACTCAAAAGCATAATACAAATGCCATTATGATGGAAGTTTTGAAAATAGCCAAAGCTGAAGGGTACGTGAATCAACCTGGAAGACTTGACGAGCTGAAGGCAAGAGTTTATGCAGGATATGGACTCAAGCCTGAAATGAGATTAGTCTAGGTGTTCACAGGCTTCTTTGTAATAGATTAGATTCATTGTAATCATTTCCACATCAATCAATGAAATCTATTACTTTTGCCCACAGACAAAAACTCATTGTCTTTTTGGCTGTGTTTAAAATTATGTACTTTATCAAGAATTGCTCTAACACTGTCTTATCTTATAGATAGGTTTATCTTGTTTCCTCTTAAGTGTTTTGAGGATCTTTTCAGTGTTTTGGCATCATCAAAAAGGGGGAAATTGTTGGGACATTGTCAGTTTTGATTAAGATCCCAAAGCCCCTGAAAAGATGATTGCCCTAATCTGTCTTTGTCAGGCTAGTCTTGGTTAGGATTAATACTTAGTCATTGTACACTTCACAGGTACTCAGTGAGAGGAGAACTCACTGGAGACAATCAAGACTCAGAGCCTGAAGATGAAGAGCACCATCCTGAACTTATGGCAGTCTTCTAAGCTGGCTGAGTAAGTGTCAGTGATGAAGAGTATGACCTTGAGGTCATTACCAACTCAGTCCTGAAGGGAACGGGATGTCACTGAGTTAATGGGAAGACTTGGAGTAGAGCCAAGCAATGCCAAAGGAATTTCAGCGTCAGGACAAGACTGGTGGGCTCAAGACAAAATGAACTTAATAAGACAAGCCTGAAGCTCAGGAATAAGTTCTGACATTCTCACCAACCTGATGACGTGGACCAATCCGAGAAGGACACGCACGTATGGAACCTGACATGAAGACTGAATTCAGACTGCATATTCAACGGGCAAGCATTTAATGTGCATTTAATGCAAATACCAAATCCATGCAAAGGACGGCTGCTGCATGAAGATATGTCCGTTTGAAGCCACTCTACATAGATGACTAGAAGGCTATCTCTCCAACGGATAGTTATTCAAATCACCTACAAATACAGAAGGCCTTGAACCCATTCAAGGTTACGGGAAATTTCCAAGCCAGAAATTACTCAAACTCTCAAGCATTCAAAGCATTCAACCTTTAAGAGAAGCACTCGAAACCTTCTAAATTTCCCAAGTGTTTCTTAGCAGTTGAGAGTTATTCTGTATTCCAAGAGCTAATTAGAATTATCTCAAGCTTAGAGAGATTATCCAATCCTTAGCATAGCTTTGACTTGTAAGGATAATCTCAACCTAGTTGGAATCCAAACTGAAACCAAAACCCTAAGTTAGGCTTGTTGGGAGTAAGTCAGTTAGAGTATTAGTAAGTGGAGTTGTATAGATCAGTGAGGTTAGCTAGTCTTGGTGCACCTTGGCACGTTAAAAACAAGAATCCCTTGAGTGGATTTCCTGTTAAGTCAGGCCGTGGATGTAGGAGCTTGAGACTCTGAACCACGTTAAACTCCTTGTGTTCTTACTGCTTTGATATTGTGCATACTTGCCATATTACTTGTTCATTCATTGCATTCAAGTTTATCAGGCCTGAATCAATCAGGCTGATCTTCAAAAGAGCACTGCCCTACTAAACACTCTTCAGATTTGAGTAAAACAAGTTTTTCAGAAAGCAAACTAAACAAGACTTTAAACTTTCAGGGCTCAAACATTTCCGCACTGAACTTGAACTGATAGTTAGCCAACTGACCCGCACCAAGTGTAGTCAGTAGGTGTGCTATCAGCTCCTAGTTCTTTACCACTCTGAGCAAAGGGGACTCAGTCAGTTTTAAGGTTGAAAAATTGGCATACGTGTATTCCCCCCCCATACACGTATTCCTCAGTCTTGTACCGGGACCAACAGATAGTAATATGATATTTACTATTTCTGATAGTCCTTGGGTGAGTCCGTTACATGTAGTTGCTACGAAGGGGGGTACCACCATTAAAACTAATGAATTGGTAGCCACTAGATTAGTGACGGGATGGCGTATGTGTGTTGATTATAGGGAGTTGAACAAGGCAACATGCAAGGATCACTTTCCTCTGCCGTTCCTTGAGCAAATGATTGATAGACTAGGTGGATTTGAGTATTACTGTTTTCTATATGGGTATTCAGGATATAATCAGATCATGATAGCGCCCGAGGATCAGGAGAAAGCCATCTTTACTTGCTCATATGGTACTTTTGCATTTAGGAGAATGTTGTTTGGGTTGTGTAATGCACCTGCCACATTTCAAAGGTGTATGATGGCTATTTTTCATGGGTTGATAGAAAAGATTATGGAAGTTTTTATGGGGGACTTCTCCGTGTTCGGGGAGTCGTTTGATATGTGTTTAATCAATCTTGAAGTTGTGTTGAGCAGGTGTGAAGAGGCGGACTTGGTGCTTAATTTTGAAAAATGCCGCTTTATGGTAAAGGAATGGATTGTTCTTGGACATCATGTGTCCTCGAAAGGCATCTAGGTTGATAAGGCAAAGGTGATAGCTATCGAGAAACTTCCTCCGTCTTCGACTGAGAATGGGATTCGCTCATTTTTGGGCCATGCAGGATTTTATAGATGCTTTATTAAAGACTTTTCAAAAATTGCTAAACCTCTTTCTCGACTTCTTGAAAAAGAAGTCGCTTTTGAGTTTACTGATGATTGTTTAGTGACTTTTAACAGGTTAAAAGAAGCGTTGGTGAATGCCCCTATTCTTGTGACTCCGGATTGGAGTAGTCCATTCGTACTCATGTGTGATGCTAGTGATTATGCTATGGAAGTAGCTTTGGGTCAAATACGATAAAATCGGTTTCACTCGATTTATTATGCCTCGAAGATGATGAATTCGGCTCAGATGAATTATACTACGACCAAAAAAGAGTTGTTGGCGGTCGTGTATGCTTTTGATAAATTTTGGTCCTACTTAGTAGGAATGAAAATAATAGTTTATACGGACCACGCAGCAATTCGGTATCACATGAGCAAGAAGGATGCTAAGCTACAACTCATTCATTGGATCCTGTTACTTCAGGAGTTTGATGTGGAGATTAGAGACAAGAAGGGGAGTGAGAATGTGATTGCCAATCACCTCTCGAGGTTGGAGCTCATCAAGGAGAATATTGTAGAGGAGCGAGAGGTGAACGATGAGTTTCCGGATGAGAAGCTGTTTGGTGTAGGAGATGTCCCGGTGTATCGAGTATAGGGAAAGCGCCGTGGTTTGAAAATTATGCTAATTATTTAGCTAGTGGAGCGTTGCCGGCGGATATGGATTCATTGCACTGAAAGGTATTCTTGAAGAAAGTCCGGGACTTTATTTGGGATGATCCGTATTTGTTCAAGAGAGGGATAAATTCAGTGCTTAGACGGTGTGTGCTCAAGGAGAAGTGGAATGACATTATGAGGCATTGTCACGCCTTGCCATGTAGAGGACATTTGGGTGGAGAGAAAATCGAAAGGAAGGTGCTTCAAGCGAGTTTCTTTTGGCCAACTATTTTGAAGGATTGCATGGAATGGGTGAGACGATGTGATAAGTGTCAACGTTTCAGCACCATTACAAAGAGGGGTGAGATGTTGTTGCACGTATTTATGGAGGTCAAGGTATTTGATGTATGGGGGATCGATTTCATGGGCCCATTTCCCCGAGTAATGGGTTTTTGTATATCCTCGTATGCGTCGATTACGTCTAGACGTGGATTGAAGTTGTCCCGACTCGAGTGAATGACTCCTGTGTAATAATTGATTTCTTGAGGAAGAATATATTTTCTAGATATGGAGTTCCAAGAGCATTGATTAGTGATGTGGGGAGTCACTTTGTGAACAAATTGATGGAGAAGCTGTTAGCTAAATATGAAGTTAATTATCGGGTCTCAACGACATATCATCCTCAATCGAATGGTCTTGCGGAGGTTCCTAATCGTCAAATTAAGGAAATCCTAGAAAAGACGGTGAGTGTGAGTAGGAAGAATTGGTCCATGAAGCTTGATGGCGCACTATGGGCGTATAGAACTGCTTATAAGACTCATTTGGGAATGTACCCATACCAGTTAGTTTTTGGGAAGGCATGTCACTTGCCTGTGGAATTGGAGCACAAGGCATATTGGGCGATAAAGAGGCTAAATATTAATAGTACTATGGTGGGGGAAAAGAGACTACTTCTGTAACGCGCCGGAATTCAGAAAGTTGACCTTTGAGGTCACAACGTCCTAAACCCGAGTCATCACTTAGTGAACCATAAAAACTGAGCCAGAAAATTTCTTTATAAAAGATAAAACAATAAATATAATTATACAGATACAGCGGAAGAACTTAACGTAATAATTATTTGAGAAAATATTAGTTTGTTACTTAATAAAAACCATCATCCCATTACTTAATAAGGAAACATCCCGACGAGTCCTGGGTATGACTCTCGAGGTATTAGTGAAAAAAGATTAACAGTAGTATTAAAATAGCATAATGTCTCAATCTTAATAAAAACAATGTTGGGATATGTTTAGTTTTGATGATTTTCCAAAACCACATGTAATAGGTTTGAAAGCAGTCAGGATAGTATCTTTAGATTCAGGTCAGGATAGTTTGTTTATTCAGTTAGACAGGTTGTAATGTGAGAAGAACTTAGCTGAGGAAGCACTCAGTTGAGGGGGAACTCAGCAAGGGGGAACTCACTGACACAACATGAAGAAGTCAAGATGACATCTCAAGAGAACTAACTGAAGCCATAGAAGGAAGACCTGAACCTGAAGAGAAGCCTGAAGGATGTCCCACTGAGTGTAAACCAGACTGATCTAAGCTAAGTCAGGTGGACCACTCAGTGAAGAGCATGATCAGGAGGATCAGTGCTGCACCAAGTAGGCCCTGAAGGAGTGAGGCTACTGTGGTCAGGGAAGTTTGTCATTCAGCCTTATGACAAACTTCTTGGAGTGATCTTCAAACAGTCTCTGAAGGACAACCACACTTAAGACGTTCAGTCCACTGAAGATCATCATGTCAGTGAAGGAGGAAGCTACCTAAAGTCAGTGGGTCTTAGTCAAACCCACTGAGTCAAAGATCCGTTGGATCCAGCCCACGTGGACCAATCAGCACGAGACAGCAACTCTGACACTGACAAGGCCGCATTCCAAGAAAAGTGGTTGAAACCATTATTTGTATGGATTCAAATGTAATTTCATCTAACGGTTACATTTGAATCCACACTATAAATACAAGCTCATAGCTGCGTATTCAAGTGTGTGTGAGAAGAGAAAATCAACACCTACGAGCTGTGAAGGTGTGAGAGTTTAGTGCGGTTTCAAGGGAGTTATAAGGAGGCACGTTTCACACCTTGTTTACTGACCATTAAGGTCTTCACAGATATATATTGAGTGTTCAGCTTGTAACTCTTAGCTTAGAGAGGTTTTCCCAATCTTAGCTTGAGGCTAACACATTGTAAGGGAAAACCTCACCTAGTTGGAGAAAACCAAACCAAACTAAACCCTTTCAGAAGAATGTTAGGTTTGTAGTGAGGTGAGGAGAGACAGCCCAGGGAGTGGCGTGAGTCCAGTGTAGTCGTGCACCTTGGCACGTTAAAATACAAGAATCCCAAGTAGTGGATTTCCTGTTAAATCAGGCCGTGGATGTAGGAGCTTGAGTCTCTGAACCACGTTAAACTGAGCGTTGTTTATTGTTTAAGCACTTGCTAATTATTTGTAGTGTATGCTCACTGAGTGTACTTGGAAAGGTTGAAAAGGAAATTAGCTAAGTATTTTAGTCAGGGAGAATCAATCTCACTGACAGGCTTAAGCGAGCACTCGAGAGTTCAGTCTCTCGAGTCACTGCCTTGTTACGAGACTGAGCTCGCAAGTCAATTGCACTGACTTGAGTGCTCTGACTCGTAGCAATGCAGTGACATGAGTGTTCTTTCACTGAACTTGTTCAGGGTGCAATGCAAGGTTTTAAAAAAAAAATTTGCTCCTGAATTCCCATTTTGCCCTTTGAACGGGACCATCAAACAATTTATTTAATTAATAAGCGGGAGTGAGAGGTAGTCATCTACGGTAGCTCCCGGACCTCAGCATCATAACCTGAAAATATTTATAGAGGGGCGTGAGATAAAATCTCAGCTGGTAACCTGTATGCTGTTATACAGATTGTCAGTAGATCCAAAATAATAATACTTTTAAGATTTTCACCTTTCAGTTGGTTCATTACAATTCTTGGTCATGTGTATTCCTTTTTCTTTAACATAAAACTTATAAACACAAATTTAGAACCAAGCATTCATATGGCCCGAAGGCCCATCATTCATATGGCCCAAAGGCCCATCAATCATATGGCTCAAAGGCCCATCAATCTCCTTTCTTATTCATATGGGGGGCACCGGTGGCATTTCCACCGCGTCCTTGTCCCTAAAAACATGGGGGCACTGGTACTCTTTCAACCACATCCTTATCCCTATTGGGGGGCACCGGTAGCGACTCTACCGTGTCCTTGTCCCTAAAAGTTTGGGGGCATTGGTACTCTTTCAACCACATCATTATCCCTATTTGGGGGGCACCGGTAGCGACTCCACCGCGTCCTTATCCCTTCCGTCCTTATCCCTCCATCAGCTTCCCTTACAACTTTCACATAGTTCACAAATCACATACCACATGCTCACATTTTTATAATCGCATACTCGCATTCACATTCACATTCATAAGATTGTTCATGTCTTGTACTGATATTCATTACGTTTGTTTCAGAAAACTGACAACAGTCCATCTAACATTAACTAGCTATACAGATAGTGTCACCCACCTGGAAACTTTTAGAGATAAAGCTTAACTTCTTGATTGCTTAGAATAAAGGCGACCTCCGAGCTTCCGAGCTAACCCCACTTTACCTAACACAGTCCGTTAATTTAGTCATCGTTCATTCTCTTAGTTTATTACTCAACTTTCCATCATACTTAGGACTTTTCTATAATAGGGGAAGTATTTATCCTATTAAAACAGTCCTAAGGTTTCATTCAAGTTCAAGGAAGTCGTTGAAACTTGTTCATTCGGGTAGTAAGGTTACTCTAATTCAATACGGGTCCACCGGTTGGGGTTTTGGATCTTCCAGGTTCATTCAACACTCAAAAGAAAGTAAAACACTAAAAAACATTCTTGAAAAAGTAAACACAAGTCATTCATATACCTAAAACATGCTTGTTTATAAAAGTATCACTTATTCATTCTTTCTAGTGCTACTTATTTAACAAAAGACATACATACATGTATTAATTGAAAAAGGTATTTAGACTTACTGGAAAATAATGAGATTTTATTATGTTATACATCGGATGATATGAAACAAAGTTCATTAAGGGTATCAAGTCATTTGAGTTACGGAAATAGGGTACATTTGCATTTGAAAATAGAACAGTGTACATTGAAATCTAAAAATCATATCTCACAGTAGGTGCATTCAAAAATCATGAAATTAAGATATGTTATAGATAACTTAAAACAAACATTTTTCATTTATAAACCTAAGCCATTTGAGTTACGGATCATTACCATCTGTTTGATGGAAAATGGGTTTATAACATAGTTTATCATGCAGTACATACTTTACTTAAAAATCCATAACTTATTGTAAACTTAATCAAAATTAACCAAGAATTTCACATAGCATTTAAGACTCAATGAAGAACATCTCCAAATTTTTCTAAGATTTTCAAACACTTATAAAAGGGCTAAATGGATTTTTGAAAACAAAGAATCAACCTCAGTCAAGTATTTACCACACAATATTAAAATAGGTATATCTCATTATCTATTACACAAAATGCTAGGATATTTGGATATATCTTAAAATACAACAAAGGGAACGTCCCCAAATTTTTCTATAATTTTATCAATACTGTAAATAGGCAAAAAGGTTAGATAGAGTCGCTGCTCCCAGTTTTACACGGTTTCAGACATACAAATTTCCATGAATTTATTCTCCCTCAATTTTAATCAGATGACCACCAAATTTTCACGGTTTCTTGTATATATCAAATACTATATTCAGGTAAATTTCCATGATTTTTCAACATCAATAAGGGTCCGAAATAGGTTCGTCAAAAAGGAGGCAGTAGCTAACTCGGGTAGAAACGAACATTGTTTAACTTTCACATACATGATCATATAAGCTCAAAAACGTGGAAAATCCTACACTCAAACTTCATACATCATTCTTGCAGTTTAAATAAGTTTGAGGTAGGTTCCTAACATGCTTTTTCTAAGGGTTTCATGCTCAAACAAAATATGATCATAGCATCAATGGAAATGTGATTTAAATGCTTACCCTTGTAGTTTTCCTCTCTTTCTTGGATGATTAGGAACCAAAGATGAACACCCTAACTTCTAACACTCCCTTGGATTCAAGATGGTGGCGAAACACTCCTCCTAGGTGGTGGTGGTGGCCAAGAGGGGGAGGAGAGGAGAGGTGGGGGGTTTTCTAAGGGGTGTTGGGCAAGGTGGGTTTATGAGAGGTGTTGGGGGGTATTAATAGATGAAATGGGAGGAGTATTCATGTTGGGCTGATGGAGTAAGGGAGGTATAGGTCAAGACATTTGATGGAGGGAGTACAAGTCCTTTATGTTAAAAAAAATGGAAACTTGTCCGTGAAATAAGGGAAAAGATGGAGGGGCTGACTTTGGCCTCCTTTCTCCAGCTGATGGATGCCCAGGTGGGCCCTAGGGAAGACTTTCAGTCCTCTCAGTATTATTGGACGCGATATAGTTTTTGGTTTTGAAATCGGATGTTTTTCGGCTAAGTTTCGAGCTCCGAAAATGAAGTTTTGGATCGATTTTCATAAGAATAAATTAGGGTTTTAATTTCCCTAATTCAAAATTATTATTTGACTTACTTTATTAATTGTGTATTAGTTCGGGTCCGTATTTATTCGTCGGATAAGAAATCGGGGGTTTTTCGCCCAACTTTTGGTGACAAGTATTTAATTTTTTGTTTAATAATTATAAGCGTTACTAGGGCATTGAAAATGCCTATTTGGAATTTGTATTTTATTAATTTCATCTATTCATGATTTAATTTCATCAGTATTAGTACTGGGAGTGCTTCCGGTTCGACTTTCTCATTCGTCATTTGGAAAATCATTGAAATAGAGTTATTGTGCTCCTTTCGAAAACAAAACATGAATGCATGAACACAACAAATGTTAGTTATTTATTTATATAACTCAAAATGGGTCGGGGTATTACATCCTACCTTCCTTAATAGAAATTTCATCCTCGAAATCTTCTTACATATCCTAAAGGCATTGCGGGTATTTTGCTAAAATCTCATCTTCTATTTCCCAAGTGGCTCCTTCCTTTCCATGTCGGCTCCATTGTACCAATACTAAAGGGACTTCTTGGTTCCTCAGAAGGTGAACTTTCCTTCCCAAAATGGTCACAGGTACCTCTTCGTAAATTAGGTCACGATTCAGACTTAAATCCTTGAAATCAACGACGTGATTCGGGTCGCTCAAGTATTTCCTAAGTATAGACACATGGAACACGTTGTGCACTTGCGCTAGTTCGGGTGGCAAGGTTATACGGTAGGCTACGTCTCCGACTTTGTCCAAAATATCGAAGGGGCCTATGAAGCGATGTTTCAACTTACCCCTTTTCCCAAAACGAACCAACCCTTTCATAGGCGCGACTCTTAGGAACACTTTATCACCAACTTCAAAGTGTAGATCCTTTCTTCGCGTGTCGGCATATAGCTTTTGACGGTCTTAAGCTATCTTGATTCTTTCCCTGATCTGTGAGATGACCTCTATTGATTTCTCCACAAGTTCGGGTCCTAAAAATTTTCGGACTCCGACCTCATCCCAGCAAATAGGCGACCTAAACTTTTTCCCATAAAGTGCTTCAAAAGGTGTCATCTGTATTGTTGCCTGGTAACTATTGTTGTAGGCAAATTCCACCAAAGGGAGATTTGCTTCCCAATTTCCTTCAAATTCTAGGGCGCAAGCCCTCAACATATTCTCCAAGGTTTGTATTGTCCTCTCTGATTCGCCGTCTGTCTGTGGATGATATGCAGTGCTAAAATTTAACTTAGTCCCCAAAGCTTGTTGTAAGCGCTTCCAGAAATTTGAGGTGAAACGGGGGTCTCTATCTGAAACGATTGAGACTGGTACGCCATGTAGTCTGACTATTTCCGCTACGTATAACTGTGCCATCTTATCCATCGAATAAGTCATACGAATTGGAATGAAATGAGCTGACTTAGTAAGTCTATCCACCACAACCCAAATATCATCGTGATTCTTATTCGTTTTAGGAAGACCCGTGACGAAATCCATGGCGATGTTCTCCCATTTCCATTCCGGTATTTTTAGCGGGTTCAACAGTCCCAACGGTCGTTGGTGGTCTGCCTTAACTTGTTGGCAAGTTAAGCATTTTCTCACAAAATTGGTATTGACCTCTTCATTCCTCTCCACCAAAAGTTTTCCCGTAACTCCCGGTACATCTTTGTCTCTCCAGGATGTACAGTGTATGGCGTATTGTGAGCTTTTTTCAGTATCTTGTTCATCAGTTGTTCTTTCTTTCGCACACAGATCCTATTTCCAAACATTAAAGCTCCATCGGGGCTCATGAGAAAACCTTGAAGGGTTCCTTTCTCTGTTTGATCCTTCATCTTCTCGAGGAATCTATCACTCTTTTGTGCTTCCTTGATCCTTTCCCTCAGTGTTGGTTGCACCGTGAGTGCATACACTTCTGCACTTGCACAACAATGGTTGGAAAATTCCAACTTCATCTGGGAAAACTCTCTGAGTAGTGGTTCTTGATCCGTAGGCATGGCGCTAAGTGTTGCACTTTCTTTCCTGCTCAGTGCGTCAGCCACTACATTCGCTTTCCCAGGGTGATAATGGATAGTGCAGTCATAGCCTTTCACCAGTTCGAGCCACCTTCTTTGTCGCAAGTTCAATTCCTTTTGCGTAAAGAAGTACTTCAAGCTCTTGTGGTCTGTGTATATCTCGCACTTACCACCATATAGGTAATGTCTCCATATCTTTAGCGCATGAACCACGGCTGCTAACTCTAAGTCATGTGTAGGATAATTTTATTCGTGTGTCTTCAGTTGGCGGGACGCATACGCAATGACTTTCCCATCCTGCATCAGGACACATTCTAAACCTGACAAGGATGCATCAGTATAGATCACGAATCCTTCTGATCCATTAGGAATAGTTAGCACTGGTGAGGAAGTTAATCTCCTTTTCAACTCTTGAAAACTTTCCTCACAGGTCGGCGTCCAAATAAACCTTTCACTTTTCTTGGTTAACTGTGTTAAGGACTTTGCAATACGTGAGAAGTCCTGGATAAATCTCCGATAGTATCCTGCCAAACCCAGGAAACTCCTTATCTCATTGACATTAGTTGGGGCCTTCCAGTCCATTATGGCCTCTACTTTGGCGGGATCCATCTCAATTCCTTTTGTTGAGATTATGTGACCTAGGAACATAACTCGGTCAATCCAAAATCCACACTTACTGAACTTAGCGTATAGCTTCTCACGTCTTAGTGTCTCTAAGACAGTCCTAAGGTGTTCCTCATGTTTCTTATGATCCTTCGAGTATACTAGTATGTCGTCAATGAATACAATGACGAACTGATCCAAGTACTGGTGAAATACTCGGTTCATCAAATCCATAAAGACTGCAGGTGCATTCGTCACTCCAAAGGGCATCACCATGAATTCATAGTGTCCATACCGTATTCTGAATTTGTTTTTGGTATGTCACTTCCCTTGACTTTCAGCTGGTGATAACCCGATCTCAGATCGATTTTTGAGAATACTGATGCATTCTTCAATTGGTCGAATAAGTCCTCGATTCTCGGGAGGGGATACTTGTTCTTGATGGTTAGCTGATTTAACCCTCTATAATCGATGCACATTCTGAGTGATCCGTCTTTCTTCTTTACAAAGAGTACAGGCGCTCCCCAAGGTGACACGTTCAGACGGATGTATTTCTTATCCATAAGTTCTTGCAGTTGCTCCTTTAGATCCTGCAATTCCTTGGGTGCCATTCTGTATGGTGCCTTTGACACAGGTGCAGCACCAGGTGTCAAGTCAATCGTGAATTCCACTTGGCGATCTGGGGGTAATCCAGATTGTTCTTCAGGAAACACGTCGGGCTATTCTTTTACAATTCGCACCTCGGCTGGCAATTTCGTATCCTTAGCAGTTGCCGAGATGCTGACAAGTATCCTCGGGCATTTCCTCCTCGAAGTAGCTTGGTAGCCTTTAATGCAGAGATTACCCTCACTCGGGTCTTTATCGTTGTTCCTCAAAAAGTGAAACGTTGGCCATCTTTTGTCTCAAAATCTCTCTCTCTCTCTGAGCATCTTATGACTGCCTTGTTTCTCCTTAACCAATCTATTCCTAGGATTATGTCAAAATCTTTCATTCCTAGAACGTGAAGGTCAGTTCCTATCCTGTGTCCGTTCAACTCTATTATTAGATTTTTTATTTGTTCTTGGATGCTTATGGTGTCACCAGATGGAATGCTTACATTCAAAGTTTCTCCTCTAACACTTTTTATGTTGAGGTTTTTCTTAAACCTTTCAGAGATAAAGGTGTAATACCCTAGGTTTTCATGATCTTATTTGCTTTATTAAATGCTTTATAATTCTTCATGAATCTATGTGACGCATTTACATCCAAATTTATGCAAAGGCATGTTTATGTGTTTTATTTACTCGATACTTACAATTAACGTATTATTTGCTCAATACATGCTTATTCTTGAGACTTTATAATTTTTACATGTTCTTTATTTTATGTCATAAAGTTTTTAATTTAGAAATTAATATAGTCCTTAAGTATAGTAATTTATTTCATAAGTTATAAGTCGTAAAATGAACGTTTCTTTAAGAAACGAATTGCATATCGATTTCTCGATATATTTTTATGATTAGTATATAGACTTTGTAATTTATTTAGAGTCTTAGAAGGGTTTTAATTTTATTTTATAAGATAGTATAAGTAAATTTTATTAGAATTATCCAATAATCACAATTTCTACTTATTAAATTCATAGTATATATGTGTTATTTCTACAAAATACAAGACTACTCTTGTACTCCTCTTAATTTTCGAAAATTAGGATAAATTAGGAGAATTAGAGAAGCTTCAAGACTAAGATTAAGATAAGATAAGATAAGATAAGGTTAGTAAAAGAAAAGTCAAAATTTACTTCTAACCTTAAGATAACAAGTGTACTTACTTAACCTCCAAGATTATCCAAAATCTTCCACATTCTTCCTAAAGTGGAGGTTAAGAGGGGGTTTTGAGTAGCCTCCAAGCACATCTTCTCCTATAAATACATGTTCTTCATGCAAAAATATTCATAAGAAAAAGTTTAAAGAAAATTTCACAAATACTACTACTCTTATACTTAGAAGTTGAAAAGGGAGAAGAAGGAATTTCCTTTAGCTACCAATCTCTAAGTAAGCTTCTCTTCTTGATTGAGTAATTATTTAAGTGGTAGTATGAAGTTTATGCATGATATGTGAATTAAATGATAGGAAAATGAGTTTGGATGAGTAATTTGCATGTTATACATGTTTTACTTCGTGTTTAAATGTTTAATTAAAATTCTTCATATGATTATGAACAAAATAATGTTTATTACTTGATTATCTATGCTTTAGAAGTAGAAATCATGAAATTATATGGTTTAAAGTGAGTTTAAGATGATATGTTCTTCATGTATGCATAAAACCGAATTTCTGGACCAACTTTGGGGTAAATTTCGTTTTGAACAATTCATTAGGTGGAAAATTCTGTTTTTTTTTATATGTGAAAATAGACTTGTGAAGAAACTTAGGTTTCAAATTTCATAGCTTTTGGAGTAGTATTCGATGCATGGTGATTTTTCAAAGTTGAACTAGGGTTTTGGACTCTATATCAGGAACAGTAGAAGTTTGCTATGGTCTGAGAATAATCGGTTAGGTTTTTATAGAATAACAAAATATATTGATAAATTGCATGAAGTTGGGAGTTCATGGTTAAAATTTCAGGAGTATTGGACTTATGGTTGATTTATGGTGAATTTTTAAAGTTAAGTGACCAGAATCTGTAATAGTGTGTTCATTACAAATTATTTAATGTTTGGCAGAGAATTTGAGAAATCTGAAAATATGGTGATAAAACTTACTGAGTTGGAAATCTACTGTTAAAATTTCATAATTTTTGGACGTACAGATAATTTAATATGAATTTTCAAAGTTAGGTGTGTAATCTGGCGAAATCAAAATTTTGCATGAAAGGTTCGAAATGGTCCGGTTACATTTTACAGTCGATATCTATTTATAACTTGTTATTTGATGATTTTACACACTTAATTGATATTTGTGCTATAATATACGATATTTGAGTATATATTGAAATTGAATTCAAGTCTTGCAATTTACCAAAAGTGAAGGGATAAGTAACAATGTTTTTATTTTAAAAATTTTACTTGTAGGTACAAACCTGCAAGGTGGGAAATCACTTCGCTCTTCATCCAGTGTTCTATTATTATTTAATTGCATTTATTAAACGTCGAATGTTAAATTTTGAGTCTGGCCCGCTATCGACTGCCCCACATATAAGTCCAACTTTATGTTGGCAAGCATATAGTCCGGTCGTTCCAACACCACGGGTTGGTCACGCCACCCAAGCATATACCCGGTGAAATTCCGGGGGCTCACATATTATAAATAATTGATATATAGTTTGTGCAACTAACAAGAGGTTTCCCACTAAGTGTTTTCAAGCACTTATATTTCCACTTTTTTTTTTTTTTTTCAGATGCTGTGGATCCTGACGTGGGCAAATGAACTCGGCGGGCTGTGGAGTTTTCTTAAAAACTTTATGTTTCAAGAATTATGTTTTTAAATTTTGGGTTTGTAACTTAAGCTACGAGCATACTTATTTACTACTTCCGTTGTGTAGATGTGTGGCGTGTGTATATTTTAATACAAAATACTATTTTAGTAACGTTCCTACTTGTGCCACATCATATTTTCCGTACTATATTAAGTGGGGACGTCACAAAAGGAGTGTGATGCTCCAGTGTCAACCAATACATGAGCAGGTAAACCACGTACTAGCAACGTACCTGTCATGGTCTCATTAAGAGTCGGGTCTCCCATGCATTCCTCTTCCATCATTGCATTCACCTGGGCACGTCCTCTAGGTTGTTGACTGGGGAAGTTTCCTCTCGGTGGTCCAGACGGACGGTAGTTGCCACTCGGGGATCCCGGTGGACGGAAGTTGTTCGCTGGTGGCTGTCGAGCCTGGTTCCCCCCATCGACTAGTTGTGGGCATTTCGAGAATCTATGCCCAACTTGGTGGCACTTAAAACATGCGCCAGACTTCCTGAGGCATGGTCCTACATGCGACCTTCCACAACTTGAATAATGTGGAGAAGGTCTCGGTCTAGTCTGGACAACGGGGTTATTTCCTCTTTGTGGCTGGCTTGAGTCTCTCTTGAAATTTGATGACCAGTTTCGATTCACTGATAGCGTAGGTGGAGTCTGCTTGAACTCCAGTCCCAAGCCGATGGACACGATCAGTGCACGATCGAAAACTTCACCGTAACTGGGGAGCTTCAGCCCAGCTACTACACCTCCAACTTCTGGCCTTAGGTCTCTCTCAAACCTTCTGGTTTTCCTCTCATCTACCTCCACCAGGTGCGGGGCATAACGGGACAGTTTGTTAAATTGTTTCTCATACTCAGTGACAGAGAGAGTTCCTTGTTTGAGGTTCACAAATTCCACTTCTTTCCTGTCACGAAGGGCCTGTGGAAAGTACCTCCTCATCGCGACTTTCTTAAAATCTTCCCAAATTAGGGATTCCCTTTCTCCGGGGGTCATAGTACGCTCGTGGGCTTCCCACCACTGGGCAGCATCTTCGGCCAACTGGAACTGGGCACATGATACTTTCTGATACTTTCGTTCCATCTCAGCTATTCATTCCTCAGTTCCCATGGGGCCTTCGTTTCCCTTCAATCGAGGTGGTTGCAAACGTCGAAACTGTTCGACTATAGAGTTTGCATGGGGGTGATGAGGTGGTGCATGAGCAGGTGGGGGTGGGGTGCTTGTTGCTGCATGAATGTTTGTAGGGAGTTAAAGAAATCTCGTGCCATTTCGGCTCCTAAAGCAGCGGGGGAGCTTTCTATCCTATGGAACCCTCGGACGGTTCTTGGTTAGCTCGTGTTTTCCTCTTCAGCGGCATCCTAAGGGAAGGTTTAAAAGAAGGAAAATATTACTTCATATAGGTATGATAAAATTCAAAACAAGAGAATCCAATATTTTACAGCATGGTATTAATTCAATCACGCAGGGGTACACACAGAAACCGGAACATACTGTCTAGATCAGCAGCACGGTAACGAGCTACGGCGATGCATGTTAGGGAAAATAATGACACATGATGCAAACACAAGATAAATATAATAGATAGAATAGAATATCCCACAAAAGAAAACTCACGTGAGACTGTAATACGCATATATAATTGGGAAAGAGAAAAATGAGTTCTCAAGGTTAAGCGGAGAGAAACGGGTCTCCAGCGAAAATTAAGAGATGCGAGACTTTAAAATATATTAATAATAACATTAAAATAGTCAAATTTTACATAATAGGTTAACCAAAGGCAAGCACGTAAGCTTCTACAAAAGAACTAATCTAGGTGAGAAAAAGGGGTTCGAGTCTATGTCGACCACATGGTTCCTAACTCCAACTACAACTAGGATCATCCGGCTACAACCGGGAAACTATCCCCAAAACTATATACAACAACCTCCTACTACAACTAACCAGTCGGTGGTTGAGCAAACATCGGGGTGCTGGCTAGGTCCTGCCTCAACATCATGGGTGCTAGGGGTCGGGCGAATAGAGAGTCCAATATCGATGTTCTCCCTTGCCTCCTCAGGACTCTCAACATCCATGCATGCCTCTACTGGATCCGACTTCACGGGTCCACCCGCTAATCCAGACTCTCCCCAAAAGTCTACACCCATATGGCGGTGCTGCCTCGCCCTATCCAACCTCGCATTCTGGCGATCCGCCAGACGGGTGCTCTCGTGGCTGAGCTCTGCCTCCCGCTCTGCTAGGTGTCTCATCTTCTCTCTAAGGACTAGCACCTCGCTCACAACAACGTTTCGATCTGTACCAATGAGGGCTGCCACGGCCTCATGGAAAGCGGCACGACCCATCTCTAGGTTGGACCGCTCTACGGCCTTAGTAGCCGCGTTGATGGTGTCGACCAAGTCATCCATAAAAGCGATAAGACTGATGTGGCCTGCTGTCTCAGCGTCAGTAACCCATCTAGAGTCAAATACCCTCTGTGCACATTCCAACCATCGTGGTTGGACTGCATCTCGTAGGAGGACCGCAGTGTCTGGCTCGAATAGCGTCAAGCCCTCACCGAGAGCTCGGTCTCTACAAAGGGTGAAACGGCCCACAAAGTGGTAGATGGTCTCGCCCTCCCACTGGTAAATGTTCCAAAGACGGTGAGTGTATGCCATACTACCTGCCTAGGGTCCTCGTCTAAACGGGAAAAGGGTCTAAGGTCAGTAACGAAACACTAAGAAAGAAAAGGAAAAAAGAAAAATAGTATTATTATACATGAAATAACAGTTTTGCTCGCCAGAGAAAAATAACGTCACAGAATAGTATAACATGAATAATCAAGTAATTTCACATACATGCGCAAATAGTATGAAATTCAAGCACTTGTTCGCATAATAATTTTTTTTTCTTTTTTGCGTTCTTCCTTTCGTTTTCAGTTATTCTTAGGGGTTCTATTATTGGATTTCTCATAAGACATCACATACCTTGAGGTTTCCGGTATGCTCGCTGTAGACAACCTTCCCACTAGTGATATTTAATTTTGAAGTTTATAAAATTTGTCTACTATACTAAGTGAAAATTTTGAAATAAAGGAAAATAAATTATTTGGTCCGAAGTTTTGAACATAAGCTTTGATACCACCTGTAACGCCCTGGAATTCAAAAAGTTGACCTTTGAGGTCACAACGTCCTAAACCCGAGTCATCACTTAGTGAACCATAAAAACTGAGCCAGAAAATTTCTTTATAAAAGATAAAACAATAAATATAATTATACAGATGCAGCGGAAGAACTTAACGTAATAATTATTTGAGAAAACACCAGTTTGTTACTTAATAAAAACCATCATCCCATTACTTAATAAGGAAACATCCCGACGAGTCCTGGGTATGACTCTCAAAGCATTAGTGACAAAAGATTAACAGTAGTATTAAAATAGCATAATATCTCAATCTTAATAAAAGCAATTTATTTAATTAATAAGCGGGAGTGGGAGGTAGTCATCTACGGCAGCTCCCGGACCTCAGCATTATAACCTGAAAATGTTTAGAGAGGGGCGTGAGATAAAATCTCAGCGGGTAAACTGTATGCTGTTATACAGATTGTCAGGAGATCCAAAATAATAATACTTTTAACATTTTCACCTTTCAGTTGGTTCATTACAATTCTTGGTCATGTGTATTCATTTTTCTTTAACATAAAACTTATAAACACAAATTTAGAACAAAGTATTCATATGGCCCGAAGGCCCATCATTCATATGGCCCAAAGGCCCATGAATCATACTGCTCAAAGGTCCATCAATCATATGGCTCAAAGGCCCATCAATCTTCTTTCTTATTCATATGGGGAGCACCGGTGGCATTTCCACCGCATCCTTGTCCCTAAAAACATGGGGGCACTGATACTCTATCAACCACATCCTTATCCCTATTAGGGGGGCACCGGTAGGGACTCTACCGCATCCTTTCCTCTAAAAGTTTGGGGCAGTGGTACTCTTTCAACCACATTGTTGGGATATGTTTTAGTTTTGATGATTTTCCAAAACCACATGTAATAGGTTTGAGAGCAGTCAGGATAGTATCTTTAGTTTCAGGTCAGGCTAGGTTATTTCTCAGTGGAATAGGCTGTCAGTTGAGAAGAACTCAGTTGAGGAAGTACTCAGTTGAGGGGGAACCCAACGAGGGGGAACTCAGCAACACAGCCTGAGGAAATCAAGATGACATCACAAGAAGAACTGACTGAAGCTATGGCAGAGACCTGAACCTGAAGAGAAGCTTGAAGGATGTCCCACTGAGTATAAACCTGGTTGATCTAAGCTAAGTCAGTGGACTACTCAGTGAAGAGCATGATCAGGAGGATCAGTCCTATACCAAGTAGGCCCTGAAGGTGTCAGGCTATTGTGGTTAGGGAAGTCTGTCATTCAGCCTTATGACAAACTTCTTGGAACGATCTTCAAAAGTCTACTGAAGGACAACTAGACTGAAGACAGTCATGTCTACTGAAGATTATCAGTCAGTGGAGGATAAGCTATCTGAAGTCAGTGTGCCCTGATCAAGCTCACTGAACCAAAGATCCGTTGGATTCAGTCTACATGGACCAATCAAGTCAAGACAACATATCTGACACTGACAAGGCTGCATTCCAAGAAAAGTAGGTGAAACCTATTAATTGCATGGATTCAAATATAATTTCCTCCAACGGTTACATTTGAATCCACACTATAAATACAAGCTCATAGCTGCGGTTTGATGTGTGTGAATGAGAAAAATCAACACATACGAGCTGTGAAGGTGTGAGAGGATAGTGCATTTTCATGGGAGATATAAGGAGGCACGTTTCACACCTTGTTCACTGACCATTAAGGTCTTCACATATATATAAATGAGTGTTCAGCTTGTAACTCTTAGCTTAGAGAGGTTTTCCCAATATTAGCTTTAGGCTAACACCTTGTAAGGGAAAACCTCACCTAGTTGGAGAAAACCTAACTGAAACCAAAACCCTACTTGTCAGGTTTGTTGGTGGAAGTTGTTGTTGAGTTAGGAAGGAAGAAAGCAAGATCTGAGTTGTATAGATCTGGGTGCACCTTGACACGTTAAAAACAAGAATACCAAGTTAGTGGATTTCCTGTTAAATCATGCCCGTGGATGTAAGAGCTTGAGTCTCTGAACCACGTTAAACCGAGCATTGTTTATTGGTTAAGTACTTACTAAAGTGTTGTGTAAAATCTGCTCAATGAGAGCATTGTTAAAGAAACTTTGGTTGAGTAATTTAGTCAGGGAGAACCAATCTCACTGACATGCTTAAGCAAGCACTTAAGAGTCCAGTAACTCGAGTTACTGCGTTGCTTAGAGCATGAGTCTCCAAGTCTTCGCACTGACTTGGTAACTCAGCCTCTAAGCAGTGCAGTGACTTGAAGTGTTCCCTCACTGAACTCATTCTGGGTGCAATGCAAAGTTTAAAAAAAATTCTCCTAAATTCCCATTTCTCCTAAATTTATCCCTGTTTGAGGGGCACCGGTAACGACTCCCTTCCGTCCTTATCCCTCCATCAGATTCTCTTACAACTTTCACATAGTTCACAAATCATATACCACATGCTTACATTGTTATAATCGCATACTTGCATTCACATTCATAAGATTGTTCATGTCTTTTATTGATATTCATTACGTTTGTTTCAGAAAACTGACAACAGTCCATATAACATTAACTAGCTATACAGATAGTGTCACCCACCTGCAAAATTTTAGAGATAAAGCATAACTTCTTGATTGCTTGGAACAAAGGTGACCTCCGAGCTTCCGAGCTAACCCCACTTTACCTAACACAGTCCGTTAATTTAGTCATTGTTCATTCTTTTAGTTTATTACTCAACTTCGCATCATACTTAGGGCTTTTCTATAATAGGGAAAGTATTTATCCTATTAAAACAGTCCTAGGGTTTCATTCAAGTTCAAAAAAGGCGTTGAAACTTGTTCATTCGGGTAGTAAGGTTACTCTAATTCAATACGGGTCCACCGGTTGGGGTTTTGGATCTTCCGGGTTCATTCAACACTCATGTTGGGACATTGTCAGTTTTGATTAAGATCCCAAAGCCCCTGAAAAGATGACTGTCTTAGATTGTCTTAGTCAGGCTAGTCTTGGTTAGGTTTTTGTACTTAGTCTTTTTTACACTTCACAGGTACTCAGTGAGAGGGGAACTTACTGATGACAATCAAGATTTAGAGCCTGAAGACGAAGAGCACCATCCTGAACTTACGACAGTCTATCTAAGCTGGCTGAATAAGTGTCAGTGATGAAGAGTATGACCCTGAGGTTATTACTAACTCAGTCCTGAAGGGAACGGGGTGATACTGAGTAATGGGTGTTGGAGTTATACGTGAAAGTATGCTTTTACTTTGTATAACTCGTGAATCAAACACTTGTTTATGAGAATATTTCTTTTATCGCATTTGCTTTAGATATGATTGAATGTTGAATATTTATTGTAAACAGTTCTTAATAGTACTAGTTATATTGTAGTTAATGTGGTGATACCCGATCACGGAAGATAACATTAACAATTTCCTTGTAACTAAACGTACATTTTCACGACCTAGGTGGAATTGAACAATCCGCCGTGAAAGGTCGATGTGTAAGTCTCAGATTGGTCTGTCTTGACTAAGAGATTACACTAGCACATTTAGTATGTGTTGAAGAGGACCTACAGCGAGGATAAATTCTTCGGTTCTGAAATGTGAAGAATTAGACCTCAGTGGTTGTTGATTTCTTAATCTCCGTCACTTAAATAGGACCGTGTGTGCTTAATGGTTACTGCTTTGATTCATGTTGGGTGAGAATCATCGTGACTTCGAACCTTGTGCTTTGGGCAGTAATATTAATCATGCGACGGTTGCTAAGATTTAATACGGAGAAACGCGTGCGAGTACGGCTCGTGTGATTAGTCCCCTTGGTGGGCTCAGAAGTTTTATCGTACTAAATCTTGTAAGTGAAGAATTAGTTTCTTCGGTACGGATAATAATGTTGAGCTGTCTTTACTCCAAGGTGAAATAAATTAATTAATTTAGAGCTATTCAGAAGCTTAATTAATTAATGGAGTTGATAATCTTAAACGCTAGAAATAATAACCGGGAGCCCATATTATCGTAATATGGATTAAGATGGATATTGCAAAATTAATTTATTAGTGGTAATAATTAATATTAATGGATTGAATTATATTGGGGCTCAATATTGAAATTCAGAAGTCCATTAGGAGGTCCAATCTTAATTCTCCTTAAAGGCCCCTCAAATAGCCCATTAAGTAGCCCAATAATGATAAGGTGATTAAAATAAAAAGATTATATTATGCTGATTTTTCTTTGAATTTTCGAAAATTGTATGTATTAGGAGAGAAAAGATTTTGTTGATTTTCTTGGAAAGATATTATGGAAGATAAGTATTCTTGGAATACAAGATTATCTCATATATTCAAGAAGATCCAAATCTTGAATTCTCTACTAATTATTTTCGAGAATTACAAGCCTTAATAAGGTGAGTGAGATTTTTATGGAATATTTTATTGTGGAGAAAAAAATATATGAGATATATTCAAGATTTCTTAGAGTCTAAGAAAAGATTTTCTCCAACCCAAATAATCTACAATTTTCGGTCATCTCACTTTATAAATAGGGGGTGATTATTTCATCCCCAAGTACATAATTCCATGTGTTGGAAAAATCAAGAGCATATATATTTTTCTTTTTCCTTAGTTATTTAAATTACTTGAAAGCATCTCCCACCGGTGATCAAGTAAGGCGAAAGAGAAATACTTGAGAAGGTTTTTGGGTTGATAAAGCGAGATCGTGATTGTCCCGTTTATTCAAAGGCCAATTCTACAAGAGGTACGTAAGTCACATAAATTCTTGTTTATTCCGCCTAGATTTTATGTGAATTAATTCAACATGCATGATGTTAAATTTGTAGTTGGAATTATTATTTGAATTAATTAGGATTAATTCATGCTAGTAATAATTGAATTTAAATTTGTATTTAAATTTCATCCCGAATAGTTCCCGGACACCCCTATTTTCCCAACAATGGGAAAAGACTTGGAGTAGGGTCAAACAATGCAAAAGGAATGTCAGCGTCAGGACAAGACCGTTGTGCTCGAGGAGACAAAAAGAACTTAATAAGACAAGCCTGAAGCCCAGGAATAAGTTCTAACATTCTCACCAACCTGATATCGTGGACCAATCCAGGGAGGACACGCACATACGAACCCTGACATGGAGACTGACTTCAGACTGCACTTTCAACGGGCAAGCATTAAATGGTACATTAAATGCCATTACTTAATTCATGCAAGGACGGCTGCTGCATGGGAGATATGTCCGTTGAACAACTCTACGTAGATGATTAGAAGGCTATTGTAACACCCTAAAAAAAAATCAAGTTTTATTATTTATTTTGAAAATATTTTGAAATTTTCATATTTGAATAAAGGCAATGTGTTCATGTGATATATATGCAGATGTTGTTATTATTATTATTATTGTTATTATCATTATTATTATTACTACTACTACTATTATTTTCAAAAGTGAAAGGTTTTAAATATGTATATATATATGCATATGTATCCTTGCATATGTATATATAAATGTATTAGTATTTTTTTTTAAAGGTCACACATGTATTTATTATTTGGTTAATTAATATTAATTAGTAAATTAAAAGCTATCTTATATTTAGCCTCATTTCTCTCAAAAACTAGTTAATAGAATTTATGAATAACTTTATTAATATGTTGTCAAAAATCTCTCTTAATTATTAGAAGAATTATGACAATTTCTTCATGGTTGTGTTTTTTTATCATCTTTTACACATGTTAAATATCTAGTGTCTTTAATATTGGCTCTAATTTTAATTCTCATTATTGTTATTAATTCTTATTTAATTCTCATAATTATTATTAATATTCTTATAATTGTTATTAATGTTTTTATTTAATTCACATAATTGCTATTAAAAACTTCATTGTATTTAAGGTCTTGAATGGTTGAAAGAAATTCATTTTCCATTACCACTCACGTTCATTTCTCTCATTTGAAACCGCGTACAACATAAATTTATTATACTTCACTCAAATTTGAGAAAAATATTATAACAAATACTCGTTATATTTGCTCTTTTCGAAGAAGGCCATATTCGAGATACTCCTCAATATTTCTTTTAAGCAAGCTTATACTATAAGGGACGTGAGTTAAAGATTTCTATTTTGTATCTACATCCACGAGATTACTTTCAGGTGGGGATTTCTATCTTTTAAGGTTGTCACTATTAAATGTGATTTATAATTTTATTATGTTCATGTGAAATATGTATGAGGATAGGTCTTCTGACCTTTATAAACGAGGTGATGATAGGTCTTCTGACCTTTATAAACGAGGTGACGATAGGTCTTCTGACCTTTATAAACGAGGTGATGACATTGAAATGCTTATTTACGTGATTGATTAATTTAAATTATTTATTATATTTAGTTTTGACAAGTTTGTCCCCACTGAGCTGTGGTTTCGCTCACCCTATTCATTTTAACATTTTTCAGATATTGGAGCTGGCGGCGAGGAGAGGCGATGGATGACATTGAATTAAATTATTTCATGATAAAAATCTTGCAAATTAGTTAATTTATTTATCAAGTTTTCTTTTTATGAGGTTCTTCTAGGATAATTATTTTGTAACAATTTGTATTATAAATTTATTTTTAAAAGTTATTAAATCTTTAAGTCTTCCGCTGTTGTCAAAGTAATTTCTATGTTTAAATTTTTTAATTCACGCCTCTTATTGTAAATTAATCATGTGTTTTATGTAAAAATTTAATATTATAAAAATTGGGGCGTGACAGAGTGGTATCAGAGCAGGTCTACGTTTCTGTAGACTTGTTAAAATAAATTGTTATTTTAAGAGTTAAAATTAATTACAGTGTACTCTGTTAATTAGAAAAATTTATAAGTAAAAGTTGTCCATCACCGCCTCCCGCTTCGGCTCTCAAAGGTACATGCATTACATAAATTATTTCATGTTTCAATTAAAAGTTATATTATGTCAAGACCATTATACAAAGTACATTTTTACATGAAATTTTCATTGCATGCATGCATACATCATCCATATATTTCTTAAATTTTGAGGACAAAAAAAAAAAAAAAAATTTCTAAGAGGGGTAGGATGTAGCACCCCTAATTTTCTAGTAAAGTATTTCGAGATACATGCATCATGCAACATTGCAAGTTTAATCCAAAGTTATTTTATGTTATAAAATTATGCCATCAAATTATTACAAAGTTATGATATGTTACAACCTCGATTTTTTTTTAAAGGTACGGCCACGATTAGATTGACATGATTATTTCAAAGTTCAACACATGCATACATCACTTTAATACTGATTTTCGAGGACGAAAATATTTTTAAGAGGGGTAGAATGTAACACCCTAAAAAAAAATCAAGTTTTATTATTTATTTTGAAAATATTTTGAAATTTTCATATTTGAATAAAGGCAATGTGTTCATGTGATATATATGCAGATGTTGTTATTATTATTATTATTGTTATTATCATTATTATTATTACTACTACTACTATTATTTTCAAAAGTGAAAGGTTTTAAATATGTATATATATATGCATATGTATCCTTGCATATGTATATATAAATGTATTAGTATTTTTTTTTAAAGGTCACACATGTATTTATTATTTGGTTAATTAATATTAATTAGTAAATTAAAAGCTATCTTATATTTAGCCTCATTTCTCTCAAAAACTAGTTAATAGAATTTATGAATAACTTTATTAATATGTTGTCAAAAATCTCTCTTAATTATTAGAAGAATTATGACAATTTCTTCATGGTTGTGTTTTTTTATCATCTTTTACACATGTTAAATATCTAGTGTCTTTAATATTGGCTCTAATTTTAATTCTCATTATTGTTATTAATTCTTATTTAATTCTCATAATTATTATTAATATTCTTATAATTGTTATTAATGTTTTTATTTAATTCACATAATTGCTATTAAAAACTTCATTGTATTTAAGGTCTTGAATGGTTGAAAGAAATTCATTTTCCATTACCACTCACGTTCATTTCTCTCATTTGAAACCGCGTACAACATAAATTTATTATACTTCACTCAAATTTGAGAAAAATATTATAACAAATACTCGTTATATTTGCTCTTTTCGAAGAAGGCCATATTCGAGATACTCCTCAATATTTCTTTTAAGCAAGCTTATACTATAAGGGACGTGAGTTAAAGATTTCTATTTTGTATCTACATCCACGAGATTACTTTCAGGTGGGGATTTCTATCTTTTAAGGTTGTCACTATTAAATGTGATTTATAATTTTATTATGTTCATGTGAAATATGTATGAGGATAGGTCTTCTGACCTTTATAAACGAGGTGATGATAGGTCTTTTGACCTTTATAAACGAGGTGACGATAGGTCTTCTGACCTTTATAAACGAGGTGATGACATTGAAATGCTTATTTACGTGATTGATTAATTTAAATTATTTATTATATTTAGTTTTGACAAGTTTGTCCCCACTGAGCTGTGGTTTCGCTCACCCTATTCATTTTAACATTTTTCAGATATTGGAGCTGGCGGCGAGGAGAGGCGATGGATGACATTGAATTAAATTATTTCATGATAAAAATCTTGCAAATTAGTTAATTTATTTATCAAGTTTTCTTTTTATGAGGTTCTTCTAGGATAATTATTTTGTAACAATTTGTATTATAAATTTATTTTTAAAAGTTATTAAATCTTTAAGTCTTCCGCTGTTGTCAAAGTAATTTCTATGTTTAAATTTTTTAATTCACGCCTCTTATTGTAAATTAATCATGTGTTTTATGTAAAAATTTAATATTATAAAAATTGGGGCGTGACAGCTATCTCTTCCAATGGATAGTTTTCAAATCACCTATAAATACAGAAGGCCTTGAACCCATTCAAGGTTATGGGAAATTTCCAAGCCAGAAATTACTCAAACTCTCAAACTTTCAAAAGCATTCAGCGTTCAAAAGAAGCACTCGAAACCAGATAAATAAGTGAGAGTTATTCTGTATTCCATTGAGCTTTCAAGCCATATCATAAGCTTAGAGTGATTATCCATCCTTAGCATAACTTAGTCTTGTAAGGATAATCACACTCTAGTTGGAATCCAAACTGAAATCAAAACCCTTTAGTCAGGTTTGTTGGTGGAGGTTGTGTTAGTGAGTTAGAAAGGAGTTTGTATAGGTCAGCGAGGTTAGCTGATCTTGGTGCACCTTGGTACGTAAAAAGCAAGAATCCTAGTAGTGGATTTCCTGTTAAATCAGGACCGTGGATGTAGGAGCTTGAGTCTCTGAACCACGTTAAACTCCTTGTGTTCTTACTGCTTTGATATTATTCTTATTTTCTTATTAGCTTAAGTCATTCATTGCATTTTGTTTTGCCAGGCTCGAATCAATCAGCCTGATCATTAATCTGAACACTGCCCTACTAAACACTATTTCAGAAATGAGTAAACAAGTTTTCATAAAGCAAACATAAAACAAGACTATAAACTTTTAGGGCTCACGCATTTTTGCACTGAACTCAAGTTGATAGTTAGCCAACTGACCAGCACTCAGTGCAGTTAGTATGTGTGTTATCCACCCTGAGTTCTTTAACACTCTGAGCTAAGGGGACTCAGTAAGATTGAAAGTCAGAAAAATTGATATACGTGTATTCCCCCCCCCTCCCCCCCCCCCCCCCCCGTACACGTATTCCTCAGTCTTGTACCGGGACCAACAAGTGGTATCAGAGCAGTGGTTCAAAAGACCACTGACTTTGAATACTAATAGTTTCAAGAGGTGGAACTGTTGGTGGTCACTGAACAGATCTGAGTTTGCTTTTCATAAAACTTGCATCATCATGACTTCGAGGAGACTTGAAGCTTCATTACCTGAATTCTCTGTTTCTAACTTTGTCTACTGGAAGGTCAGACTTGAGGCACATCTAGATGCCATCGATGACTAGATGTTGCGTGTTATCAAGGAAGGACCTATCAAGATCACCATCCCTAATGTCAGAGGACTGGGGTATGACCATCTTGACATTGGCGTACAGGTTCCTAAGGAGAGGAAGGATATGACCAATGGCGAGATCAAAATAGTGGGACTGGACAATGTAGCCAGAAACATCATCTTGCATACGGTGCCTTTCGAGAAGTCAGCAAGGCTGATGAACTTAAAGACGGCTAATGTGTTGGGAAAATAGGGGTGCCCGAAATCTATTCGGGATGAAATTTAAATACGAATTTAAATTCAATTATTACTAGCATGAATTAATCCTAATTAATTCAAATAATAATTCCAACAACAAATTTAACATCATGCATGTTGAATTAATTCACATAAAATCTAGGCGGAATAAACAAGAATTTATGTGACTTACGTACCTCTTGTAGAATTGGCCTTTGAATAAACGGGACTACCACGATCACGCTTTATCAACCCAAAAACCTTCTCAAGTATTTCCCTTTCGCCTTACTTGATCACTGGTGGGAGATGCTTTCAAGTAATTTTAATAACTAAGGAAAAAGTAAAATATATATGCTCTTGATTTTTCCAACACATGGAATTATGTACTTGAGGATGAAATAATCAACCCCTAATTATAGATGAAGTGGCCGAAAATTTGAGTATTTTTATGGGCCTGGAGAAAATCTTTTCTTAGTCTCTAAGAAATCTTGTATATATCTCATATATTATTTTTTCCATAATAAAATATTCCACAAAAATCTCACTCACCTATTTGACTTGCAATTTTCAAAAATAATAAGGAGAAAATCCAAGATTTGGATCTTCTTGAATATATGAGATAATCTTGTATTCCAAGAATACTTATCTTCCATAATATCTTTCCAACAAAATCAACAAAATCTTTTCTCTCCTAAATACCATATTTTCGAAAAAATAAGAGAAAAATCAGCATTATATTTTCTTTTTATTTTAATCACCTTATCATTATTGGGCTACTTAATGGGCTACTTGAGGGGCCTTTAAGGAGAATTAAGATTGGACCTCCTAATGGACCTCTGAATTTCAATATTGAGCCCCAATATAATTCAATCCATTAATATTAATTATTACAACTAATAAATTAATATTGCACTATCCATCTTAATCCATATTACGATAATATGGGCTCCCGGTTATTATTTCCAACATTTAAGATTATCAAGTCCATTAATTAATTAAGCTTCTGAATAGCTCTAAATTAATTAATATATTTCACCTTGGAGTAAAGACAACTCAACATTATTATCCGTACCGAAGAAACTAATTCTTCACTTGCAAGATTTGGTACGATAAAACTTCTGAGCCCACCAAGGGGACTAATCACACGAGCCATACTCGCACGCGTTTCTCCGTACAAACGTCGTATGATTAATATTACTGCCCAAAGCACAAGGTTCGAAGTCACGATGATTCTCACCCAACATGAATCAAAGCAGTAACCATTAAGCACACACGGTCCTATTTAAGTGACGGAGATTAAGAAATCAATAACCACTGAGGTCTAATTTTTTACATTTCAGAACAGAAGAATTTATCCTTGCTGTAGGTCCTCTTCTACACATACTAAATGTGCTAGTGCAATCTCTTAGTCAAGACAGACCAATCTGAGACTTACACATCGACCTTTCACGGCAGATTGCTCAATTCCACCTAGGTCGTGAATTTGTACGTTTAGTTACAAGGAAACTGTTAATGTGATCTTCCGTGATCGGGTATCACCACATTAACTACAATGTAACATGTACCATATATTGAACGGTTTGCAATAGATATTCAACATTCAATCATAACTAAAGCAAATGTGATAAAATAATTATTCTCATAAACAAGTGTTTAATACATGAGTTATACAAAGTAAAAGCATACTTTCACGTATAACTCCAACAATCTCCCACTTATACTTAAAGTCTGCTTTTTAGTATACATCATGCATGTCTTAGTGTAGTAGCTCTACGTGACATCTCATGTCAACCTACACTAACCTAATAATTCCTCCAACTTATACTTAAAGAAGATTGGCAATAGTCTTGACTCCCATTCCATCCACATGTCTCTCGAATGTACTCTGAGGCAGACCCTTTGTGAATGGATCAGTTAGGTTGTCTCCCGACGCTATCTTTGCCACCTCTTTATCTCCTCCCTTAACAATTTCTCGTATAAGATGATATTTTCTTTCTATGTGTTTGTTGGCCTTGTGGGCTCTCGGCTCTCTTGAATTTGCAACTGCTCCGGCACAATGATTGTGATGGGCAAATTCGAAACAACGTCCAAGTCCACTAAGAAGTACTTGAGCCAAACCGCTTCTTTCGCTGCTTCATAAGCAGTTACTTATTCGGTTTTCATGGTCGAATCGGCGATGCATTTCTGCTAATCGCTTCTCCATGTCATGACTCCTTCTCCCATGCAAAACACACTACCCGAGGTAGTTATTCTAGAGTCTATGTCTGATTGGAAATTTGAGTCCGTGTATCCCATGGGAATTAGACCGTCTGACTGTTAAATCAGCATTTCATTCCAAGTTCTTTTCAGAAACTACAGAACGCATTTAATTGCAATCTAATGTGCTTTCCAGGGGATATTTTGATATCTTGCCATCATGCCCACGACAAAGCAGATATCTGGTCTCGTACATAACATTGCATACATAAGACTTCCTACGTTCGAAACGTATGGAACGTCTTTCATGTCATCTATCTCCACTTGCGTCTTAGGGCATATTTCTTTGGATAGATGGATTCCGTGTCTAAAAGGTACAAAACCTTTCTTGAAATCTTGCATGTTGTATCACTTCAAAACAGTGTCTTTGTATGAAACTTGCGATAAGCCCAACATCCTCTTCTTGCGATCGCGAGTGATCTTGATCCCAAGGATGTGACCGGCTTCCCCTAAGTCCTTCATATCAAATTGTTTTGACAGTCATACCCTTATGTCTGACAATACCTTTACATTGTTTCCAATGAGCAGAATATCGTCTACGTATAATACTAAGAATACCACCGCAGTTCCGTCACGTTTCTTATACACACAACTTTTGAACTCGTTTTGATCAAACCCATAAGACTTAATCACTTGATCAAAACACTGGTTCCAAGTACGCGGTGCTTGCTTAAGTCCATAAATGGATCTCTTAAGCTTGCATACGAGGTGCTCTTGGCCTTTTTCAATAAAACCTTTGGGTTGTTGCATATAGATATCTATCCCGTCAAGACTTCCGTTAAGGAAAGCTGTCTTGACATCCATTTGCCAGATCTCGTAATCTAGGTGTGCAGAGATCGACAAGAGAATACGGATGGACTTAAGCATAGCTACAGGCGAAAAGGTTTCCTCATAATCGATCCCTTCTTTCTGAGTATACCCTTTGGCCACAAGCCTTGCTGTGAAGGTCTCTACCCTTCCGTCCGGTCCTCTTTTCCTCTTGTACACCCACTTGCATCCAATGGGTTTTACCCCACTAGGTGGTTCGACCAACTCCCACACTTGATTATAATCCATCGAACCCATCTCAGTTTCCATTGCTGTTTGTTATGACTTCGCGTCTTTGTCTTGGATTACCTCGTCGTATGTCCATGGGTCTGATTCATCACCGGAATTTAAATCTGAAGATTCTCCTATTCCCATGAATCTCTCGGGTTACCTAGCAGTCTTCCCACTGCGACGGGGTTCTGGTTGTGAAGGTGTGACGTGTGGTACATCATCTTGTATACTTGGTATCGAGGTTTGACCTCACAATTCTTCTAAGGTAATTTCACTTTTAGGCTTCCGATTGTTCATATAGTCTTCCTCCAAGAATTTAAAGTGTGTACTAATCACGGTCTTTTGATCCTTGGGACTATAGAACATACACCCTTTCGTTCCCGCAGGGTATCCTATAAACAGCCTTAATTCCGAATGTGGATCCAACTTACCGGCTTCCTTGTCTAGCATGTATACCGGACAACCCCAAATCCGCAAATGTCTTAGACTGGGCTTGCGCCCGGTCCACAATTCCATTGGGGTTTTAAGAACCGATTTGGATGGCACCAAGTTTAGAATGTAAGCCGCCGTTTCCAAGGCGTTATCCCAAATTGACTTGGGTAAATCCGAATAACTCATCATAGATCTGACCATCTCTAAAAGAGTCCGGTTTCTTCGTTCCGCCACACCATTCTGTTGAGGGGTTCCCAGTGCGGTTAACTGGGATACGATCCCTTAGTCCGATAAGTAGTTCAAGAATTCATCGCTGAGGTATTCGCCCCCACGATCTGATCATAGAAACTTGATACTATTTTCCCTATGTTTCTCGGCTTCGGCCTTAAACTCCTTGAACTTATCAAAAGTTTCAAACTTATGCCTCATAAGGTAAATGTACCCAAATCTCAAGTAATCGTCAATAAATGTGACGAAATACTAATGCCCCATTCTCGCTTTGATCGTCATTGGACCACACACATCGGTATGAACGAGTTCTAACACTTCCGTAGCTCTATTCTCCTTGGCTCCAAATGCCCTCTTGGTCATTTTACCCTCTAAACAGGATTCACAAGTTGGAAACCGTTCGACTTGGAATGATTCCAAGGATCCGTCTTTCACCAATTTCTCTATCCGCTTTAGATTAATATGACCTAGTCTAAGATGCCATAGAAGTGTTTCATTCATCTCCGAAGAACGCTTTCTTTTATTACTCGAAATGATCGACGTGTTATTAGATTCATTATTTGAGTGGTGTGCACACTTAATCATATAGAGATTGTTTACCAACGTTCCATGATAGATAGTATCATTCTTAAAAGAAACAGTAACAACTTTATTAAAAGTAACTGAATATCTATCATAAAACAACTTAGAAACTGAAATTAAATTCTTCCTAAAGTTCGGAACGTATAAAACATCTCTTAAAATTAAAACTCTATCTTCAAAAGATAGGTGCACGACTCCCACTGCTTCGGCTGCCACTCTCGTAGCATCGCCCAAAGTGATGAGGATCTCATTCTTGCTAAGTCGTCGGGTTAGCTGGAACCCCTGAAGAGTGAAACAAATGTGATCAGTTGCCCCGGTATCCACTACCCAAACGTGGGTAGCACACGTCGTAACATAAGTTTCAACGACTAAAGCATGAGACTTACCTTTCTTTACCGCCTTCTTAGGCTTAGAACAGGTTGACCTCCAATGTCCCTTCTCACCACAATTTAAGCACTTACCCTTAGCAGCTTTCTTTCCATCTCCTTCGCCCTTCGCCTTAGGTTTCGCAACGGTTGGATTTTCTTGGGTCTAGCCTTTCGTCCTCTTTCTCTTCTTCCCTCCCTTGGGACCCGAAGAGGCAGACGGACCATTTGCCAACATATCAACAGTTTGATGATCCATTAAAGTCTCCGCCGATACCAAAGCTTGCAAGAGCTCGGGCAAACTATTTGCCCGGTCATTCATTTGATAGTTCAACTGAAACTGCTCAAAGCTCTTCGGTAGAGAATGGAGAACGAAATCGACCTTAGTAGGGAGATTAAATTCCGCACCAAGTACTTCTAACTTGTTGAGATAACCCATCATCTCGATAACGTGATCCCTTACGGGCGTACCTTCCACCATCTTCAACGAAAGCATCTTTCGCATGGTGATTTGCCTAGCTGTACGGTTCTGATGTTTAAACATCGCTTCAAGATTGAGCATTATCTCAGAGGCGGACTCCATGTGTTGGTGTTGGTGTTGCAACACATCTGACATTGAAGCCAGAATAGTACACCTAGCCATCTCATTGGAGTCAAACCAACTCTTATGCTCCTTCTTGACCGCCTTGCTCGCATCTTCGGCAGGCTCTTGGGGCTTAGGAGTATTAAGTACCCATTTGTGGTGTTGAGCGGTTAGGACAATATCAAGATTACGTTTCCAATCAACATAATTCTCACCGACAAGTTTGTTATCTTTAAGTATACTAAACAGTGGATTAAAAGGTTGCGACATGATGAACTGAGAATAAAACATACATTCATATCAATATCTAGAAAAATACGAAATTATCACATAATTCGATCACATCAATTATATTGAAACCTTAAAACAATATAATCATGCATCAGCCAACATCTCGAAATAATTTAAATGGGTGGTCTATACATTTAAACACATTCAAGAGGATCACAAACTTAAAAGTTACAAATCCTTAATTCAAAATTAATAGTTGGCTCCCACTTTGACCACATAAAAATTGACGGGGACTCCGAGGGGAGTAAGTTAATATCAATTTCTTATGCCTAAGTAATAACCATAATTAAATACAGGATTATTATTTCACTTTGAGCAAGCCACTCGTGGTGAGGGTCAATACCGCCACTAGTAATAATCCACAATCATCCTTTCGAAATTTATTCATGTGAAATCCGTCCTTTTGGCCAATCCGAGGGGGAAATGTATTCCAAAAGAACTTCAAAAATAAATAAATTATGGAGGCCAAATTAATCCAATTTTAATATCCGGAATAAAATTGCGATTAAAGAAACATGCTTAGTAATTTTCGAAAGTAAGGTTTTTCTTGGACAATAAAATTCATACAACACACATATTAACAAATAATAATAAGTGCACGAAATAAAATATCCATCAAAACAAAATTAAACACATTGGAACACTCAAATCCAATTGTCACGGTTTAATTTCTTCACGTCTTGATACAAAATATCGTCCTTGTTGCTTTCCATCGTTCATCTCGACACGCTCCCACTTGAACAGCAACGCTTCATCAAAAAAAACTTCATTTGGGGTTCAGGACGATGTTTAAAATCACACAAAAAAACAAGAACTGAAATTAAAATTTCACGGCCCGAGATACGGCACGCGTCGGCCCACGGAGTGGGCCGCGCGCCTCTTAGTGCGACAGCAAGCATCCGCCGCGCGCCCGTGCCCTGGCTCACCCGTCGTGTGAGGGTCGTACACCTCGCACACCCCGTGCACCGGGTTTCGTCGTTCGTTCTCGTTCTTCACCCCATGCATGATCTTACGTCCATGCATGCGCCACACATGCATGCGTCGTCTGGGTACGCCGTCTTTAATTTTTCGTTCTTCGTCTCGATCCGGTTACAATTTATTTACAAAAAATAAATAAAAACTAGATCTAGACTAGTCTATTACAATGATCAAATCAAAATAAAAATAACTAATCTACTCGTGGATTTTTTCACGAGAAAAATGAATTCGAACGAATCGAATTAAAAACAATTAATTCAAACGCATGAAAAATAAATATTAAAACCATGACAATTGGATACCTGCAAAAAAGATCTAGCAATTCTACTATCCAATTTCAATTTAATGTCAAACAATTTAAATTCCAATTTAAAGATTAGAGCCTGAAACCGTGGCTCTGATACCAGTTGTTGGGAAAATAGGGGTGCCAGGAATCTATTCGGGATGAAATTTAAATACGAATTTAAATTCAATTATTACTAGCATGAATTAATCCTAATTAATTCAAATAATAATTTCAACAACAAATTTAACATCATGCATGTTGAATTAATTCACATAAAATCTAGGCGGAATAAAAAAAAATTATGTGACTTACGTACCTCTTGTAGAATTGGTCTTTGAATAAACGGGACAACCACGGTCACACTTTATCAACCCAAAAGCCTTCTCAAGTATTTCCCTTTCGCCTTACTTGATCACCGGTGGGAGATGCTTTCAAGTAATTTTAATAACTAAGGAAAAAGAAAAATATATATGCTTTTGATTTCTCCAACACATGGAATTATGTACTTGGGGATGAAATAATCACCCCCTATTTATAGATGAAGTGGCCGAAAATTTGAGTATTTTATGGGCCTGGAGAAAATCTTTTCTTAGTCTCTAAGAAATCTTGAATATATCTCATATATTCTTTTCTCCATAATAAAATATTCCACAAAAATCTCACTCACCTATTTGACTTGCAATTTTAAAAAATAATAAGGAGAAAATCTAAGATTTGGATCTTCTTGAATATATGAGATAATCTTGTATTCCAAGAATACTTATCTTCCATAATATCTTTCCAACAAAATCAACAAAATCTTTTCTCTCCTAAATACCATATTTTCGAAAAAATAAGAGAAAAATCAGCATTATATTTTTTTTATTTTAATCACCTTATCATTATTGGGCTACTTAATGGGCTACTTGAGGGGCCTTTAAGGAGAATTAAGATTGGACCTCCTAATGGACTTCTGAATTTCAATATTGAGCCCCAATATAATTCAATTCATTAATATTAATTATTACCACTAATAAATTAATATTGAATTATCCATCTTAATCCATATTACGATAATATGGGCTCCCGGTTATTATTTCCCGCGTTTAAGATTATCAAGTCCATTAATTAATTAAGCTTCTGAATAGCTCTAAATTAATTAATATATTTCACCTTGGAGTAAAGACAGCTCAACATTATTATCCGTACCGAAGAAACTAATTCTTCACTTGCAAGATTTGGTACGATAAAACTTCTGAGCCCACCAAGGGGACTAATCACACGAGTCGTACTCGCATGCGTTTCTCCGTAATAAATCTTATCAACCTTCGTATGATTAATATTACTGCCCAAAGCACAAGGTTCGAAGTCACGATGATTCTCACCCAACATGAATCAAAGCAGTAACCATTAAGCACACACGGTCCTATTTAAGTGACGGAGATTAAGAAATCAATAACCACTGGGGTCTAATTCTTCACATTTCAGAACAGAAGAATTTATCCTCGTTGTAGGTCCTCTTCAACACATACTAAATGTGCTAGTGCAATCTCTTAGTCAAGACAGACCAATCTGAGACTTACACATCGACCTTTCACGGCGGATTGTTCAATTCCACCTAGGTCATGAATTTGTACGTTTAGTTACAAGGAAACTGTTAATGTGATCTTCCGTGATCGGGTATCACCACATTAACTACAATGTAACATGTACCATATATTGAATGATTTGCAATAGATATTCAACATTCAGTCATAACTAAAGCAAATGTGATAAAAGAATTATTCTCATAAACAAGTGTATAATGCATGAGTTATACAAGGTAAAAGCATACTTTCACGTATAACTCCAATATAAGGAGGCTTGGGATGAGCTAACCAGGATGTGTGAAGCGTCGGAAAAGATAAAGGAGAATAAGAGGAATATTGTCATTCAGAAGTTCGAAGCATTCAAGATGCTACCTGATGAGACGATAGATCAGATGGAGTCGAGATTTATCAAGTTGATGAATGAGTTGGTGATGTTGGACAAAGATGTTCCAAAGAGAGATGTTGCTTCTAAGATCCTGAATGCCATTCCTGAGAGATGGGACAACAGTGTAATTATGCTAAAGAACACTCATGATATGAGTAACATAACTTCTGCTTTACTTTTTTCAGAGCTCAAAGCACTGGAATATGACCTCAACAAGAGAAAGAAGAAAGTTCAGCAGGAAGAAGAGGAGAAAGAGAAAGCTCCTGAGAAAAGTGTGGCGTTCAAAGCCAAATCAGAACCTGTCGAGTCTTCATCAAAGTCACTGATGGAGATGAGCAAGGAAGAGCTTGCTGAGGAGTACAACCTGATGGCCAGATGCTTTGAAAAGCTCAATTCCAGGTTTGGTCGTTATAAAAAATATTATCAGGATACTCGTGCAGGAAACCTGAAGGAACCCACCAAAGCTCAAGGAGATATGAGTAAAGAAGGAACACTAACCAGATGAGAGATCGTGGCGATGAAAGAAGATATTCAGACCCAAAGCCCGATCGAAGAGATGAACAAAGACGTACTCGTGATGATAGGCACTCAGGAAAGACTGAAAGCTCATCAAGACAAAGGGAACCTGACTCAAGAAGGAACCCTGAGCCGAGAAAAGAAAGAGGTGATGAGCAAGCTACGTGTTACAATTGTAACAAGAATGGACACTATCAGTAAGACTGCCCAGAGCTGAGTGCTAGGGAGAGAGATGATATGAGGGCCAAGAGAGACCAGAGGTAAGCTGATCGGAGAGCCATGCTCGCTGAGGATGCTACTGACTCGGATGGTCCTGAGGAGAGGTCGCCTGAACTTTTCTATGATGATGAGTACGATGATGTTTGCCTTATAGCAAGGGAGGAACCTGAGGTAACATCTAACTCTGTGTGTGGTTCTTACACTGGTCAAAATCCTGAGCCTAGCTTAGAGTCAACCAGAGAAATGAACCTTTAGATCTGCTTGGATCAATTGATGGTTGATTTCTCCAGGTTGCAGGAAACTAATGTCTTCTTAGTAGAGGAGAACCAGAAATTGAGTACTGAGGTTCAAAACCTAAATGATCAACTCACTCAGTCAGATCTGAAAGAGTCAGCTCAAATTGTGAGACTAACTCAGGAAATTGACATGATCAATGCTGGTCAGGAAGGAGGAGCTGAAGGTACTCAAGAGTAAGTTTGATGACCTCTTTGCCAGACATGAAATCCTGAAGAAGAGTGAGGACTCTCTCAGGAAAAAGGTTGCAGCAATGAATAAATCCTCAGTGGCTAGAGAGGAAATAAATAGCAGCCAGATGCTTGGGAATGAGAAAAATGGACTTGGTTATGTTCCTAAGAAATCCTCACATGGTCAATCTCATGTTGCTTCAGGGAGCAACACTGAGAGGGTTTTCGTTCAGGCAGACCAGAATGCACCCAAGGTTGTACTTCTGGCCCTCCAGACAGATAAGGGCAAAGAAACTATTGACACAATCAGGGTTGTCCCCAAGGTTGCTAAGCCAAAACCCAAGGGAAAGGCCAAGCAACCAAAGGAGGTCCCTGAGAGCTCAGGCCAGAGGAAAACTCAGCGAAAGCAGAGGAAGACTCAGGCCAAGAGTAATCAGACTGGTCAACGAGGGTATCATCATGCATGGCAATACCAGCAGGAAAGGCCAAGTATGATGACTCCCCCATGGTTTTGGCATTCTGAGGCCTTTAACTGTTTTTCTTTCCCTCACTTGCCTAGGGGGAACAGAAAACAGGGCCCTTATCAAGAACAAGCCCAGAGACCTGCTGCACCCAGGCCTAGAAAGAACAGGAGGCCAGACCAAAAGGCACTCACTCAGGCTCCTGTAAACCCTAAGCCTAGCACCCATACACCATCTTCCTCTCAGGCTAAGAAGAAGAAAGATGTGCATGTAGATGTTTCAGGGAGACAAATTTGCCACTCTGAGGCAATCGGGGTTGTTAAGCAAGTCTGGATTCCGAAGGGTACAACTGACACAATAGGACCCAACACCCAATGGGGGCTGTGGATCACAACAAGAGGAGAGGAGACTCAACCAAGGCTGTCTGGTACCTAGACAGTGGTTGCTCAAGGTATATGACTGGAATGAAGAGTCTTCTCCAAGAATTTCAAGCTAAAAATGGTCCACAGGTAACCTTTGGTGATAACTCAAAAGGTTTTACTAAAGGTTTTTGTTTCTTGGTAATAGGTACAGTCAGAGTGGAGAATTTGTCCTTTATGGAAGGACTGAAGCATAACATGCTGTCAGTAAGTCAATTTTGTGACAAAGGTTTCAGTGTTGAGTTCTCATCAAATATATGCTCAGTCAAGGACAAATCAACACAGGTGCTTCTGTCAGGTATTAGGAAAGGTAACGTTTATCTCGCTGATTAGAGCAGCACTATTCCCAATACTTATTTTGTTGCTAAAAGCTCTCTAGAGCTCAGTTGGTTATGACATAAACGATTGAGCCATCTAAACTTCAAGATTCTTAACAAGATTTCTAGATAGTCACTTGTTGAAGGTCTGCCTAATGAAGTATTTAGCAAAGATCATGTGTGCAAAGCTTGTCAGGAAGGGAAGCAGGTCAGAGCATCATTCAAGGAGAAAGCTTCCTTCTCCACTGACAGGATTCTTCAACTTTTGCACATGGATTTATTTGGTCCCATAACACCAGTGAGTATGAATGGTAGGAAATATACCCTTGTGGTTATTGATGATTATTCTAGATATACTTGGGTTATTTTCTTGTTAAATAAGAAGGAGACACAGGTGAAGCTTCCAGAGTTTCTCAGAAGACTCAGCAATGAGAAGAATCAGTCCATTATTAAGATCAGATCTGACAAGGGCACTAAATTTATAAATTCATATATTTCTGGCTTCTGTAATGAACTTGGTATTACTCATGAGACTTCTGCAGCTAGAACCCCACAATAAAATGGTGTCGCTGAAAGGAGGAACAGGACACTGAAGGAAGCTGCCAGGACTATGCTGGCTGAGTCAGGATTGCTCAAGAAGTTTTGGGCTAAGGCAATCAACACTGCATGCTACACTCAGAACAAATCCATGCTGAACAAACAACATGCACAGACCCCATATGAGACTTGGAATAAGAGGAAGCCTCGTATCTCTTACTTTCATGTATTTGGTTGTAAGTGCTTCATCCTCAATAATGGGAAGACCCAATTGAAAGTCTTTGAGAGTAAATCTGATGAAGGGATATTCTTAGGATATTCTGAAGTCAGTAAAGCATTCAGGGTTTACAATTGTAGGACCCTTGTTGTGGAAGAATCATCACATATTGTGTTTGATGAATCTGCTAATGAGTCTAGGTTGAAAGTGTTGAATCCTGACACTGAGGAGGTCACAAGGAGAGTGACAAGGCTGAGCTTAAAGAATCAACCTGATCCAAAGGTCAAAATTGTGCCCATTCCAAGATGGAATTATGACGACGATCGGGAAGATGACCCTAGAGCCACTCCTAAGCCCAGCACATCAGGGATTGTTGAGCCTCAGACTGAGGAACAGGCTTAACCTGAGGTAAGCACCGTCTATGAAGATGCGGTAGCAGCTGATGTTGGTCCCAAAAAGGTTATCCAGCGGAAGACGTTTAAAACTTAATTTTAAGAAAACCCCTTTTTGAATAAAGTGCTAGAATTGAAATGCAGAAATCTAAAGTGCAGAAAAGTAAATAACACAAGGATTTATAGTGGTTCGGACCAACATGTCCTACGTCCACTCTCCCTTTCTCCAAAGGGGACTTACTCTCCAACCAACGTACTCACTAACCACTGGAATTGCGAAGTACCAGCTCCTTCGTACAACTGCTTACAACAACCTTTCTATATAGATGAACAGGTTGAGTAAAGCTCCAACTAGAACTCCTAAAGAGTATATATAGTACTTGTATGAACAAGGTGAGTGAGTGGAAGAGTTCGTGTGTCTTTGTGTGCTCTCGCGCAACTCTTGTCTCTCTCCATGAACTCAACAAAAACACTCCTTTTTATAGTTATAGGAATTAACTAGCCGTTGGAAGCTAGAAATTCAAACAACCATAATTGGAGGGATATAATCAATCAAGGATTGATTATATGATTGATTAGTTGACTTCAATCAAGCAATCAATCAAATCCTCCATCAGTTGACTCTCCAGATTGCTTCTTCTCAAACATAGAAACTCCAAGATCTCCTTGTCTCCAGATTACACGCATCCTCCATGTGGGTGAACTAATCCATCTCCCTCATCTGGTTTGGACTCATCTGGTCTGGGGTCTTCTGGTCTGGTCAGGTCAGGTCAGGTAACACATCTGCTCTTAACCTCATCTGAGAGAGGTCTTCTGGCAGACTCCTCTGGTCAGACTCCTTTGGCAGAATCCTCTGTTCAGACTCCTCTGGCAGACTCCTCTGGTCAGACTCCTCTGGTCAGACTCCTCTGGCAGACTCCTCTGGTCAGACTCCTCTGGTCAGGCTCCTCATCTGCTATGGTGACTCGTCTGCTTTGGTCTGGACACCTCATCTGGTCATCTCTCATCTGGTCACCTCATCTGGTCACCTCTCATCTGGTCACCTCATCTGGTCTGCACAGATTTCTTCCCCCTTAACCAAAGACCTATTCTAGACCTAGACTAATCTGTAGCTGACTAACAGGTTCAGCTAGTCCTATTACAAGTTCTTGTTTTAACATCTTCAAAACATCAAATCTATATCCTAACAATTTCCCCCTTTTTGATGATGTTAAAACTGGAAGAACTTTAAATAAAACAAGACAAGAAAAGTTTGAAATAACAAGATAAAGAATCTAGCAGGCAGGGTCAACTGATCTTCCCCCTCAAAGTATGCTCAGCTTATATTGGGGCATAACATCAGCTGGTCTTCTTGTGTATCTGCAGGCAATCAAGTTTTTGGTACCCTTCTGGGTCTAGGGGGGTTAGCACAATTTTTAGGAAGCCACAAGAATAGATCATCCCTTCTTGAATCAGGTGATCTTATCTTTCTTCCATACATATCCACAAAAACACACTCAGCAAAAGAACCTTTGACATGGTTATTTCTTCTAGATGCTCTTCTTCTCTTATCAGCTTGTCCAGTAGAAGAAGTAACTTGTCTCAAAGCAACAGACTTGAAATTCTTTTGATAAGGATAAGTTTTACTAGAACCATCAAAGGTTCCAGCTGGTCTGGCAGATGACTTGAAAGTCTTCTGCAGGTGAGTAGGAGTCATCTGGTTCTGCCTCTTTTGAGAAGATCCAGACTTTCTTCTACTCTGCTGGCCTGGCTGAGGTCTTTTATTCTGGGTATAACCCTTCTTAAAATTCCTCTTCTGTCTTTTGGGTTTTTGAGTTTCAGTACTCATCTGCCCATTAGGCTGAGTTGCCTGGTCAGCTGACCTCTTGCCTTTATCAATAGAATTTCTAGACTGTTCTTATTTCTGAACATGTGAGGATTCAGGTTTGGAATAACCAAGGCCTGTCTTATCATGCTCTCTTTGAGATGAGGCAGCTATGTGTGACACAACATTGTTTGCTGTAGTCAGCTGCTCCAATCTAATCTTGAGCTTGTCCTCACTTTCTCTTACAATTTTGTTTTGGTGGAAGAGTTCATCAAACTTTGCTTTGAGCAGATTATATTCATTGTCTTTCTCAATGTTTTCAACAATCAACCTTTCTATCAGCTTAACTTGTTCAGTACACCTGGTTTTCAAGTCAGAAGACTCTTCAACCAGTGTATGGTTTTGTTCAGCTGATGGATCAGCTGAGTTGCCTAGACATTGTGAGAGCTTCTGATTTTCTTCTTTCAGCTTTGAGTTATCATCTTCCAATTTTTGACAAAGTTGTATAGATTTTTGGAGATCTAATAGCATCTTCTGCATATCAGACTCCTCTAAATTGTCCAGAAAAAGAAGAAGATGAAAAAGAAGAGGAAGTTCGATTACATACCTCGTCTGTTACTAGACATATCTCTTCGTCTGGTCCAAAATTGGATGATGAACCAGAAGTGGATACCTCTTCTTCCTCATCTGCTAAACTTCTTTTGGAGTAACTCCTAGTGTATCTTCTACTGCTTTTCTTCGAACCCATTTCTGCAAGAAATTGTTAGCACAACAAATATTTGGGTTTTCAAAAAAATGGATCTGCCCTGGTGACCACCAAAATAATTTCAAAATAGTGGTTTGTAGGACACACTGCTCTGATACCACTTGTTGGTCCCAAAAAGGTTATCCAGCGGAAGACGTCTTAAACTTAATTTTAAGAAAACCCTTTTTTGAATAAAGTACTAGAATTGAAATGCAGAAATCTAAAGTGCAAAAAAGTAAATAACACAAGGATTTATAGTGGTTCGGACCAACTTGTCCTACGTCCACTCTCCCTTTCTCCAAAGGGGACTTACTCTCCAACCAACGTACTCACTAACCACTGGAATTGCAAAGTACCAGCTCCTTCGTACAACTGCTTACAACAACCTTTCTATATAGATGAACAGGTTGAGTAAAGCTCCAACTAGAACTCCTAAAGAGTATATATAGTACTTGTATGAACAAGGTGAGTGAGTGGAAGAGTTCGTGTGTCTTTGTGTGCTCTCGCGCAACTCTTGTCTCTCTCCATGAACTCAACCAAAACACTCCTTTTTATAGTTATAGGAATTAACTAGCCGTTGGAAGCTAGAAATTCAAACAACCATAATTGGAGGGATATAATCAATCAAGGATTGATTATATGATTGATTAGTTGACTTCAATCAAGCAATCAATCAAATCCTCCATCAGTTGACTCTCCAGATTGCTTCTTCTCAAACATAGAAACTCCAAGATCTCCTTGTCTCCAGATTACACGCATCCTCCATGTGGGTGAACTAATCCATCTCTCTCATCTGGTCTGGGGTCTTCTGGTCTGGTCAGGTCAGGTCAGGTAACACATCTGCTCTTAACCTCATCTGAGAGAGGTCTTCTGGCAGACTCCTCTGGTCAGACTCCTTTGGCAGAATCCTCTGTTCAGACTCCTCTGGCAGACTCCTCTGGTCAGACTCTTCTGGCAGACTCCTCTGGTCAGACTCCAATCTGAGAAGGACACGCACATACGGAACCTGACATGAAGACTGAATTCAGACTGCATATTCAACGGGCAAGCATTCAATGTGCATTTAATGCAAATACCAAATCCATGCAAGGACGACTGCTGCATGAAGATATATCCGTTTGAAGCCTCTCTACATAGATGACTCGAAGGCTATCTCTCCAACGGATAATTTTTCAAATCACCTATAAATACAGAAGGCCTTGAACCCATTCAAGGTTACGGAAATTTCCAAGCCAGAAATTACTCAAACTCTCAAGCATTCAAAGCATTCAACCCTTAAGAGAAGCACTCGAAACCTTCTAAATTTCCCAAGTGTTTCTTAGCAATTGAGAGTTACTCTGTATTCCAAGAGCTAATTAGAATTATCTTAAGCTTAGAGAGATTATCCAATCCTTAGCATAGCTTTGGCTTGTAAGGATAATCTCAACCTAGTTGGAATCCAAACTGAAACCAAAACCCTAAGTTAGGCTTATTGGGAGTAAGTCAGTTAGAGTGTTAGTAAGTGGAGTTGTATAGATCAGTGAGGATAGCTGGTCTTGGTGCACCTTGGCACGTTAAAAATAAGAATCCCTAGAGTGGATTTCTTGTTAAGTCAGGCCGTGGACGTAGGAGCTTGAGACTCTGAACCACGTTAAACTCCTTGTGTTCTTACTGCTTTGATATTGTGCATACTTGCCATATTACTTGTTCATTCATTGCATTCAAGTTTATCAGGCCTGAATCAATCAGGCTGATCTTCATAAGAACACTGCCCTACTAAACACTATTCTGAATTGAGTAAAACAAGTTTTTCAGAAAGCAAACTAAACAAGACTTTAAACTTTCAGGGCTCAAACATTTCCGCACTGAACTTGAACTGATAGTTAGCCAACTGACCCGCACCAAGTGTAGTCAGTAGGTTTGTTATCAGCTCCTAGTTCTTTACCACTCTGAGTAAAGGGAACTCAGTCAGTTTTAAGTTGAAAAATTGGTATACGTGTATTCCCCCCCCCCATACACGTATTCCTCAGTCTTGTACCGGGACCAACAAGTGGTATCAGAGCAGTGGTTCGAAAGACCACTGACTTTGAATACTAATAGTTTCAGAGGAGAAACTGTTGGTGGTCACTGAACAGATCTGAGTTTGCTTTTAGTAAAACTTGCATCATCATGACTTCGAGGAGACTTGAAGCTTCGTTACCTGAATTCTCTGTGTCTAACTTTGTCTACTGGAAGTTCAGATTAGAAGCACATCTAGATGCCATCCATGACCAGATGCCGCGCGTACTCAGGGAGGGACCGATCAAGATCACTATTCCTAACGTCAGAGGACTGGGATATGAGGATCTTGCAATTGGCGTGCAGGTTCCTAAAGAAAGGAAAGACATGACCAACGATGAAATCAAGATGGTGGGACTTGACAATGTCGCCAGAAACATCATCTTGCATACGGTGCCCTTCGAGGAGTCGGCTAGGCTGATGAACTTAAAGACGGCAAAGGAGGTTTGGGATGAGCTGACAAGGATGTGTGAGGGATCTGAAAAGATCAAGGAGAACAAGAGAAACATTGCCATTCAGAAATTCGAGGCGTTCGAGATGCTGCCTGACGAGAGCATAGATCAAATGGAGTCTAGATTCATCAAGTTGATGAATGAGTTGGTGATGCTGGACAAGGATGTCCCAAGGAGAGATGTTGCGTCAAAGATCCTGAATGCCCTTCCTGAGAGATGGGATAACAGTGTAATTATGCTTAAGAACACTCAGGATATGAGTAACATAACTTCTGCTTTACTTTTTTCAAAGCTCAAAGCGCTTGAATTCGATCTTAACAAAAGAAAGAAGAAAGTTCAGTCAGAAGAGGAAGTGAAGGAGAAAACTCCTGAGAAAAGTGTGGCGTTCAAGGCCAGGTCTGAACCTGTTGAGCCCTCATTAAACTCTTCATCAAAGTCACTGATGGAGATGAGCAGGGAAGAACTCGCTGAAGAGTACAGCCTGATGGCCAGACGATTTGACAAGCTCAATTCCAGGTTTGGACGTTATAAAAAGTTTTATCAGGACTCACGTGACAGGAAGCCTGAAGGAACCCACCAAAGCTCGAGGAGATATGAGGAGCGAAGGAATACTGACCAGAGGAGAGAACGTGGTGATGAAAGGAGATATTCAGAACCAAAACCTGAAAGAAGAGACGAACAGAGACGTACTCGCGATGATAGATATCCAACCAAGGCTGAAAGCTCACCAAGAACCAGGGAACCTGACTCAAGGAGGAACCCTGAACCAAGAAAAGAAAGAGTAAGTAAGCAGGTAGCATGTTACAACTGTAACAAGATTGGTCACTATCAGTACGACTGCCCGGAGCTGAGTGCAAGGGAGAGAGAGCAAAGGAGAGCCACTAGGGATCTAAGATCTACTGATCGGAGGGCGATGGTCGCTGAAGATGCAACAGATTCTGACGGTCCTGCAGAAAGGTCACCTGAACTCTTCTCAGATGACGAGTACGATGATGTCTGTCTAATGGCTAGGGATGAGCCTGAGGTAACATCAAATTATGTTTGTGCTTCTTACACTGGTCAAAATCCTGAGCTTAGCTCAGAGTCAGTTAGAGAGATGAACCTTCAGATCTGTCTTGATCAATTGATGGTTGATTTCTCCAGACTGCAGGAAACTAATGTCTTCTTGGTAGAGGAGAACAAGAAATTGAGTACTGAGGTTCAAAACCTGAACGAACAACTCACTCAGTCTGATCTTAAAGAATCAGCTCAAATTGTGAGACTAACTCAGGAGATTGATTTAATCAATGTTGAGCGTCTTCCAAGAGAGAAGATTCTGAAGGAACTGGCTGACGAAGAGCTGGTCAGGAAGGAAGAACTGAAAGCACTTAAGAGTAAGTTTGATGACCTCTTTACCAGACATGAAATCTTGAAAAAGAGTGAGGACTCTCTCAAGAAAAAGGTTGCAGCAATGAATAAATCCTCAGTGGCTAGAGAGGAAATAAATAGCAGCCAGATTCTTGGGAACAAGAAAAAGGGACTTGGATATGTCCCTGAGAAATCCTCACAAGGTCAGTCTCATGTTGCGTCAGGGAGCAACACTGAGAGGGTATTTGTTCAGACAGGCCAGAGTGCATCTAAGGTTGTACTCCAGGCCCGTCAAACTGATAAGGGCAAAGAAACCGTTGACACAGTCAGGGTAGCTCCTAAGGTAGCTAAGCCAAAACCCAAGGGAAAGGCGAAGCAATCTAAGGAAGCCCCTGAAAGCTCAGGCCAGGGAAAACCTCAACGAAAGCAGAGAAAGACTCAGGCCAAGAGCCCTCAGACTGGTCAGCGAGGGTACCATCATGATTGGCAATATCAACAGGAAAGGCCAAACATGATGACACCCCCGTGGTTTTGGCATCCTGAGGCCTTTAACTGTTTTCCTTTCCCTCACTTGCCTAGGGGGGATAGAAATCAGGGTCCTTATCAAGAACAAGGCCCAAGACCTGTTGCACCCAGACCTAGGAAGAACAGGAAGCCAGCCCAAAAGGCACCCACTCAGGCTCCTATGAAGCCTAAGTCTAACACTCATACACCATCTTCCTCTCAGGCAAAGAAGAAGAAAGTTGTGTATGTTGATGTTTCAGGGAGACAGATTTACCACTCTGAGGCAATCAGGGTTGTGAAGCAAGTTTGGATCCCGAAGGGTACAACTGACACGATAGGACCCAACACCCAATGGGTACCTAAAGCCTGATTTGCTTGCAGGCTGCTGTGGATCACAACAAGAGGAGAGAAGACTCAATCAAAGTTGTTTGGTACCTAGACAGTGGTTGCTCAAGGCACATGACTGGACTGAAAAGTCTTCTCCAAGAATATCAAGTTAAAGATGGTCCACAGGTAACCTTTGGTGATAACTCAAAAGGTGTTACTAAAGGTTTTGGTGTTTTGATAATAGGTACAGTCAGAGTGGAAAATGTGTCCTTTGTGGAAGGACTGAAGCATAACCAGCTGTCAGTAAGTCAATTCTGTGACAAAGGGTTCAGTGTTGAGTTCTCATCGAATATTTGATCAGTCAAGGACAAATCAACACAAGTGCTTCTATCAGGTATAAGGAAATGTAATGTTTATCTCGCTGATTGGAGCAGCACTATTCCTAATACTTGTCTTATTGCTAAAAGCTCTATAGAGCTCAGTTGGTTATGACATAAAAGATTAAGCCACCTGAACTTCAAGATTCTTAACAAAATTTCTAGACAGTCACTTGTTGATGGTCTATCTAATGAAGTTTTTAGCAAAGATCACGTGTGCAAAGCTTGTCAGGAAGGGAAGCAGGTCAGAGCATCATTCAAAGAGAAAGCTTCCTATTCCACTGACAGGATACTTCAGCTCTTGCACATGGATTTATTTGGTCCCATAACACCTGTGAGTATGAATGGTAGGACGTATACCCTTGTGGTTATTGATGATTATTCTAGATATACTTGGGTTATTTTCTTGTTAAATAAGAAGGAAACACAGGTGAAGCTTCCAGAGTTGCTCAGGAGACTCAGCAATGAGAAGAATCAGTCCATTACTAAGATCAGATCTGACAAGGGCACTGAATTTATAAATTCATATATTTCTGACTTCTGTAATGAACTTGGTATAGCTCATGAGACTTCTGCAGCTAGAACCCCACAACAGAATGGTGTCGCTGAAAGGAAGAACATGACACTGAAGGAAGCTGCAAGGACCATGCTGGCTGAGTCAGGATTGCCTAAGAAATTCTGGGCTGAGGCAATCAACACTGCATGCTACACTCAGAACAGATCCATGCTGAACAAACAACACGCTCAGACCCCATATGAGACATGGAACAAAAGGAAACCTCGTATTTCTTATTTTCATGTATTCGGTTGTAAGTGCTTCATCCTCAACAATGGGAAGACCCAATTGAAAGCCTTTGATAGCAAATCTGATGAAGGAATATTCTTAGGATATTCTGAAGTTAGTAAAGCCTTCAGGGTTTACAATTGTAGGACCCTTGTTGTGGAAGAATCACCTCATGTTGTCTTTGATGAATCTGCTAATGAGTCTAGGGCAAAGATGTTGAATCCTGACACGGAGGAGGTCACAAGGAGTGTGACAAGGCTGAGCTTGAAGAATCAACCTGATCCCAAGATCAAGACTGTGCTAATTCCAAGATGGGATGATGATGACGATCAGGATGATGAATCAGGTGCCACTCCTAAGCCCAGCGCATCAGGGATTGTTGAGCCTCAGACTGAAGAACAGGCTCAACCTGAGGTAAGCACCGTCTATGAAGATGCTGTTGCAGCTGAGACGATTCCTGAGTCACCTCATCAAGGGGGAATCAATGTCCCTGACATTGAACTTTTTAATCCCTTTGGTATAGACTCAGGATCATCCCCTTCTGTTCAATTTCCTGAATTTTATGAGCCTGTAGACACTAACATTGCAGGTACTTCAGGAACAACTCCTGGCAAGAGAACATGGTTAGAAGATCATCCCATTGATCAAATCATTGGTGATCCAACTGAGGGAGTCAGGACCAGACGGTTCCATGGTGAGAGTGCATTGTTCTGTTGTTTTCTCTCTGAGCAAGAGCCTCAGAACATTGAAGAAGCTTTCACTGACTCGAACTGGATCATTGCCATGCAAGAGGAGTTGAATCAGTTGACAAGGAATCAGGTTTGGGAACTGGTAGATAGACCTAGGCATCAAGGTGTGATTGGTACCAAGTGGGTCTTTAAGAACAAGAAGGATGAAAATGGTGTTGTGGTAAGGAACAAGGCTAGACTGGTTGCAAAAGGGTACTGTCAGTCTGAAGGAATAGACTATGATGAGACTTTTGCTCCAGTGGCTAGGTTGGAAGCTATCAGGTTGTTCCTTGCCTATGCAACATATAAGAAGTTCAAGGTGTATCAAATGGATGTCAAGAGTTCCTTCCTGAATGGTGTACTCAATGAAGAGGTATATGTTGAACAACCTCCCGGGTTTGAGGTTGGAGATAGAGTATACCATTTGAAGAAAGCACTCTATGGACTTAAGCAAGCACCAAGGGCTTGGTATGATACCCTCTCTCAATTCCTGACAGATCATGGGTTCAAGAAGGGAACTGTGGATAGGACTTTGTTCAGGATCACTGAAGGTGATGACATTCTCTTGGTCCAGATTTATGTGGATGACATAATATTTGGATCACCAAATTATCAGCTCTATGAGAAATTCTCTAAGTTGATGACTGGTAAATTTGAGATGTCCATGATGGGAGAGATGAACTTCTTCTTAGGATTGCAGGTCAAGCAGACTGATCAAGGTATATTCATTAATCAGGCCAAGTATACAAGAGACTTGATTCATAAGTTTGGTGTTCAGAACAACAACCAGCCAGGATCCCTATGAACACAAATTGGAAGATGGATCCTGACACTGAAGGGACTTCAGTAAATCAGACTGAGTATCGTGGGCTGATAGGTTCTTTGTTGTACCTGACTGCAAGTAGGTCTGACATTACGTTTGCAGTTGGTGTGTGTGCTAGGTATCAGTTTGATCCCAAAAGAAGTCATTTGGAGGCTGCTAAGAGGATACTTAAGTATTTGAAAAGGACAGTCAATATGGGACTATGGTATCCTTCAGATGACAACTTAGAACTGACAGATTATTCAGATGCAGATTATGGAGGTTGTAGGATTGATAGGAAATCAACCTCAGGGACATATCAGTTTTTGGAAAGTAAGTTGATCTCGTGGTTTAGTAAGAAGCAGAACTCAGTAGCGACATCCACAACTGAGGCTGAGTATATGGCTGCAGGTAGTTGTTGTGCTCAGATTTTATGGTTGAGGCAACAGTTGAGGGACTACCAAGTGTTTGCTAATCAGGTTTCAATCTATTATGATAACAATAGTGTTATAGCAATTACTCAGAACCTAGTGCTTCACACAAGGTGCAAGCATGTGGATATTAGACACCACTTCATTCGAGATCATGTGGAGAAGAAAGATATTAGGATGGAGAAGATTCACACTGACAGGCAAAGAGCTGACATCTTGACTAAGCCTTTGGCTGAATCGAGGTTTATGGAACTGTCAGTAGAGTTAGGACTCTTAGATCCGGGAGAGCAGTCAGTGTAGTATTTTAGGGGGAACTCAGGCCAGACTCGACTCAGCGAGGTATCAGGGGTGCTACAATGTCTCCCTGACAGGTATGAGTTCTAACCTGACTCTTGTGAATTTCAAGCGTCTCCCTGAGTCCTTCGTCCTGAAAATCTTTATTAAATGTATTCCGTTTTCATTAAAAGCGCGCCTTTTCATATTTAAAACCCACGCGCACGGAGCATTTAATGCTACAGTTACTTTTTCATATACGTGTCTGTTTTATACGGAATATGACTGACATGGGGTTTAATTGAAGCTGAGATTAATCCTGGCCCTTCATTTCAAAACCTTTCGAATTCAGGGATCAATCTCAACCCCACGTTTGAGTAACTTACTTAGTCTTATCAATCAAGAGTGCCATTTGAGGTTTTTTTTATGCAAACACAACGCACAATCTGCACACTGAGTTTTCTCTTGCTCAAACACAGAAATTTCAAAAATCTCTTCTTCCAAAACAATGGCATTCCTTGATTCCAACTGGACAACCGACAAGATCGTGGACATTGTCGAAAAGAAACTGATACACATGGAGCAAGTCATCTCCATGGAAGGTATCTGTCTTACAGTTGAGGAAATCAAACCCGTTTTTAAGTAGATTTCCGATGCTGGGTTGGAAACATACTTCACCACCCGCCCCATTTCCGTGCTCCCAAGAACAGTTGTGGAAGCATACTTGAATATGTTCTTATGGAAAGGGGAAGTTTTCACGAAGGTAACTGCGCTGAAGCCGACGGGAGAGAAGGACGGCGACGGCGAACCTCTTTACAACACAGAGGTGGTCACTATCAACTTCAGGCAGGCGGTGAGGGAAGTCTTCAAGCTGCCATTCTCAGGCATCAACCCAAGAACCTACAAGGAGAACTCAGAGGGAGAGCTTCTTGGGAAATGGACCAAGTCAGGGTCATCAGAATTCAGGGCTCGTCAGAACAAGAATACTCTGAAGCCTGAATACAGAGCTCTGGTGAACTTGGTGTCCAAGTTAGTGATGGGTGCAACTGGCTCTCACGAGCAGTTGAGTCTGCCCAAGCTGAGGCTCATGGGAGCAATTGCTGATGGAGTGGAGGCAAACTGGGAGCAGTTCTTCCTTGATCAACTCCATCAGGCCGGGTTGGACAAGCTTACGCGAGATGAGGAGAAGAAGCACATTTCCGTCAGTACCATCTTGCCATTCGGCACGAGGATGTCCATCCTGATTGCTCATGCTTGCCATGGGTATACCTTCGATTTTGAGGACAGTCTCTCCTCAAAGAAGGTAATGTTTTCCTCACTGAGTGATACCTATTCAGTGCTAGGGCTGACTGATCCCAATGCGAAAGCAAAGGGTAAGGCCAAAAAGCCAGCTGGTAAGGCCAAGAGAGTGGCAACCAGTCTCATTGAAAGGGTAGATGAGCTCCTTGAGAGGAGTAAGGACGGTGAGGAGGTTGCAGCTGAGGAGGTGGAGCAGTCTGAGGTGGACGCGGCTGAGAAGAAAAAGAGGGTGAAGATCGTGCTGTCAGGGAAGAGCACGAAATCAGGGACTGAGTCTGATCCCAAGAAGGCCGGATCTGAGGCTGAGGGAACCGACGATGACGTCAGAAAGGAGGGTGCTCAGGGAGAGAGGCCCCTAAAGAGGCTTAGAAAGGGAACCGGAAAGTCCCCGGCTAAGAAGCTGCCTGAAGTGAGTGAGAGGGAGAAGTCAAGCTCTCCTGGAGCCTCTGACTTGGAGGAAGTGAGAAAGACTGTCGAGACGGCTGAGTCGTTGCAGCCTGAGACAGCACCCACTCAAACACTCCCACACCCTGAAACCCAAACACCTTCCATCCCTGACCCCACACCTCAAACCCCCCAACCACCCCAAACCTCAGTGCCAAATCATCCTACTGAGTCAGCGCCATCAAATTCACCTACGAATGAGCCTGACCAGTCAGCCGAGCCAAACCTTCCAAACCCCACAGACTTTCCATCATACCCTAATCCCAAAGACTGTCCCAAATCCATTTCAGCTGAAGAGGATGAATTCCTTGAACTGGAGGAGGAGGAGTTAGATGAGCATATGGCTGGTGGGATTCTTGAGAACACACTCAGGGGGAATGCCACAGAATGGGCAGGGAAGTGTTGGCCTGGCCTGTACAAGTACACTGAGCTGCTAGCGTATGTGATTGAGCTCAAGGTTTGGTTGGACTTCAAACAATCAAACATGCAGGAGCAACATATGCTAGTGGACGCTCGCGGCTGGGAGCAATGGGAGGCGGAGGAGGCCAAGATTTGCTCTTTCTTTGGACTAACTAGCTGGCTTCAACTATTAAACTTCGAAAACCTGAAGCAGTTAGTAGCTGAATTGATGTCCAAGAGCAAGGCTGACATCCTGTCAGGTGACGAGAAGGAGGATGAGGATGATGAAGGAGCTCAGAGAGGAGACCTGGAGAAGGCAGTGGAGGAAACTACACAGGAGGTTGATGAGATGAACTCTGAGCCTCGGGCTCAGGGGGAAGGTGATAAGAACACTGGTGCCAAGGGTGGACCAGTGGCTGAGGATGTTGTGAACATCTCAGCTGCCAATGAGACATCTGTCGATGAAGGGATTCCCTGCCCTGAGACAAGAGAGGAAGATGTTGAGGCATCCAAGGAGACTCTCAGTTCCGAGGGACAAGTTCCTAAGGTTCAAGTTAGCTTAGCTGAGCCTGAGCAGGCGGCTTTGACTACTTCACAACTGCCTTTAGTGCACCTTGAAGAAGGGACTGATGACGCAGGGGCTGACAAGGGAAAGCAGCCAATCACTGATGCGGCCGTTGATGATGAAGATGTGATAATAACCGGGGTCAAACGTGCTGAATTTACAAGCATAGTGGAGGTCAAGCAGGAGAAAACCACAGAAAATCTAGCTGAACTTCAGGAGGAAATGATGAGGCTACGAGCTGAAAAAGAAGAAGACTCCAAGGCCCTGGCAAAACACATCAGGTGGACAAAGTCAGCCTACAACACCCTTGCCAACAGGGAGCTGATTTTGCTAAAGAGAACGATGACTGACACGGCTAAGTCAGTGAAGAATGAGAGGAAGCGTACCAAGAAGATGCTTAGGAACACTCTCAAGAAACTTGATGAGAGGGATGCGATCAGGGATGAGAAGCTGAATCAGGCAGTTGACAGGCTTGCAGTTCAGACTGGAGCTATTGTCACTCAGGCCATGAAGGACTCAGCATCCAAGCTGGAGCTGGAGTCAGGAAAGCTGGATCGCACCTCTCAGTCAGTGGCAGACATTTTAGCAAAGGCCACTGACGAGTCTGCAAAGATTCTAACTGAGGCCAGCAGAGTCAGCGGTGAGTCCTTGAAGGTGGAAGAAAGGATCACCAAGGCTGAACAAAGTCTCCAACTCTCTATGGAGGTCTTTGAGAAGAAAGTCAATGCTGCTATCAGTTCAGTTTCTTACGCAGGCACTGGAATTTCGATGGGAGTTGAATTATTGAAGGAGGGAATTAATGATGTCCATTCCCTAGCCTCCTTCGTAATCAACAGCGGATCTGACGCATTCCCATCCGAGGCCAATGATGATGCCAAAAAGGGGGAAAAGAAGAAGAAAAGATCCCGCCCTGAGGCATCGGAGGCAGTCAATCAAGATGAGACCGTTCTAGCTGACCCTGAAGCCAATCCTGAAGGAAACATATTAAGGGTGAGGAAGTCAGCTAGGTTAGCGGCAGTGGAGAAGGAAGGAAAGGAAGTTGTTGCCAAGCTGAGGGAGGAGGCAACAAAGGCAAAGGCTGATGAACCTTCCAAGCAACAACCTGAGCCAGTTCAAAGATCGTCTCCCATGAGCTCAAGAAAGAATCCCATCACTTACTCAGGGGAGTTGGTGGCGGAGTTCTGTGCTAAAGCATGGGGAGATCACTCTGAGAAATCTGAGGCTATGCGCAGAGCTGAAATTGCTCAGAAGGAGAAGATGCGCATCCTAGAGAAAAAGGTTGAGAAGCTGACAGATATCACTGAGTTTCAACAACGAGAACTGGATGATGCAGTGATCAGCTTGCTAAGAAGGAAGAAGGCGAAGCCTGAGCCTAGGAAGTACAGGAAGAAGTCAACGGTTAGGAAATCAACAATACTTCAAGTCAGTAGGCCAGAATCAGGAATAAGGGAAGCTTTTGTCGATGAGTTCGTCTCAGAGGCATTGAAGGAGTTCTGGACTGATGCAAGGGATGAATTTGTTAGATTGTGGTATGTTGTGAAGAAGTGGGGCGACACTGACGATATCAATGCCCACTTCACTGACTACATGATGGACAATCATCCTGAGCTATTCCAGAAGATCTTGGAGGAGGCTGATGCAGCTCAAGTTCAAGTGAAGGCTCCTGAGTTCACCATTCGAGCTCCTCCCTTGGTTCCTGGAACTCAAAAGCATGATACAAAGGCCATAATGATGGAAGTATTGAAGATAGCTAAAGCTGAAGGATACGTGAACCAACCTGGAAGACTTGACGAGCTGAAGGCAAGAGTTTATGCAGGATATGGACTCAAGCCTGAAATGAGATTAGTCTAGGTGTTCACAGGCTTCTTTGTAATAGATTAGATTCATTGTAATCATTTCAACATCTATCAATGAAATCTATTACTTTTGCCCACAGACAAAAACTCATTGTCTTTTTGGCTGTTGTTTAAAATTCTGTACTTTATCAAGAATTGCCCTAACACTGTCTTATCTTATAGATAGGTTTATCTTGTTTCCTCTAAGTGTTTTGAGGATCTTTTCAGTGTTTTGGCATCATCAAAAAGGGGGAAATTGTTGGGACATTGTCAGTTTTGATTAAGATCCCAAAGCCCCTGAAAAGATGTTTGCCTTAATCTGTCTTTGTCAGGCTAGTCTTGATTAGAATTAGTACTTAGTCATTTTACACTTCACAGGTACTCAGTGAGAGGAGAACTCACTGGAGACAATCAAGACTCAGAGCTTGAAGACGAAGAGCACCATCCTGAACTTATGGCAGTCCTCTAAGCTGGCTGAGTAAGTGTCAGTGATGAAGAGTATGACCCTGAGGTCATTACTAACTCAGTCCTGAAGGGAACAGGAGGTCACTGAGTTAATGGGAAGACTTGGAGTAGAGCCAAGCAATGCAAAAGGAATTTCAGCGTCAGGACAAGACTGGTGAGCTCAAGACAAAATGAACTTAATAAGACAAGCCTGAAGCTCAGGAATAAGTTCTGACATTCTCACCAACCTGATGACGTGGACCAATCCGAGAAGGACACGCACGTACGGAACCTGACATGAAGACTGAATTCAGACTGCATATTCAACGGGCAAGCATTCAATGTGCATTTAATGCAAATACTAAATCCATGCAAGGACGGCTGCTGCATGAAGATATGTCCATTTGAAGCCTCTCTACATAGATGACTCGAAGGCTATCTCTCCAACGGATAGTTTTTCAAATCACCTATAAATACAGAAGGCCTTGAACCCATTCAAGGTTACGGGAAATTTCCAAGCCAGAAATTACTCAAACTCTCAAGCATTCAAAGCATTCAACCCTTAAGAGAAGCACTCGAAACCTTCTAAATTTCCCAAGTGTTTCTTAGCAATTGAGAGTTACTCTGTATTCCAAGAGCTAATTAGAATTATCTTAAGCTTAGAGAGATTATCCAATCCTTAGCATAGCTTTGGCTTGTAAGGATAATCTCAACCTAGTTGGAATCCAAACTGAAACCAAAACCCTAAGTTAGGCTTGTTGGGAGTAAGTCAGTTAGAGTGTTAGTAAGTGGAGTTGTATAGATCAGTGAGGATAGCTGGTCTTGGTGCACCTTGGCACGTTAAAACAAGAATCCCTAGAGTGGATTTCCTGTTAAGTCAGGCCGTGGACGTAGGAGCTTGAGACTCTGAACCACGTTAAACTCCTTGTGTTCTTACTGCTTTGATATTGTGCATACTTGTCATATTACTTGTTCATTCATTGCATTCAAGTTTATCAGGCCTGAATCAATCAGGCTGATCTTCATAAGAACACTGCCCTACTAAACACTATTCTGAATTGAGTAAAACAAGTTTTTCAGAAAGCAAACTAAACAAGACTTTAAACTTTCAGGGCTCAAACATTTCCGCACTGAACTTGAACTGATAGTTAGCCAACTGACCCGCACCAAGTGTAGTCAGTAGGTGTGTTATCAGCCCCTAGTTCTTTACCACTCTGAGTAAAGGGAACTCAGTCAGTTTTAAGTTGAAAAATTGGTATACGTGTATTCCCCCCCACATACACGTATTCCTCAGTCTTGTACCGGGACTCCTCTGTTCAGACTCCTCTGGCAGACTCCTCTGGTCAGACTCCTCTGGTCAGACTCCTCTGGCAGACTCCTCTGGCCAGACTCCTCTGGTCAGGCTCCTCATCTGCTCTGGTGACTCATCTGCTCTGGTCTGGACACCTCATCTGGTCAACTCTCATCTGGTCTGCACAGATTTCTTTCCCCTGAACCAAAGACCTATTCTAGACCTAGACTAATCTGTAGCTGACTAACAGGTTCAGCTAGTCCTATTACAAGTTCTTGTTTTAACATCTTCAAAACATCAAATTTATATCCTAACAGCTGAGACGGCTCCTGAGTCACCTCATCAAGGGGGAATCAATGTCCCTGACATTGAATTGGTAAATCCCTTTGGTATAGACTCGGGATCATCCCCTTCTATTCAATATCCTGAATTTTATGAGCATGTAGACACTAACATTGCAAATACTTCAGAAATAACTCCTGGTAAGAGAACATGGCTAGAGGATCATCCCATTGACTAGGTCATTGGTGGTCCAACTGAGGGAGTCAGGACCAGACGGTTTCATGGTGAAAGTGCATTGTTCTTTGCTTTCTCTCTTAGCAAGAGCCTCAAAACATTGAAGAAGCTCTCACTGACTCGAACTGGATCGTAGCCATGCAAGAGGAGTTGAATCAGTTCACAAGGAATCGGGTTTGGGAACTGGTAGATAGACCTAGGCATCAAGGTGTTATTGGTACCAAGTGGGTCTTCAAGAACAAGAAGGATGAGAATGGTGTTGTAGTAAGGAACAAAGCAAGACTGGTTGCAAAGGGGTATTATCAGTCTGAAGGGATAAACTATGATGAGACCTTTGCTCCATTGGCTAGGTTGGAAGCTATCAGGTTATTCCTTGTTTATGCAACGTACAAAAAGTTTAAGGTGTATCAAATGGAAGCCAAGAGTGCCTTCCAGAATGGTGTACTCAATGAAGAGAAATATGTTGAACAACCTCTCGGGTTTGAGGTTGGAGATAGAGTATACCATTTGAAGAAAGCACTCTATGGACTTAAGCAAGCACCAAGAGCTTGGTATGATACCCTCTCTCAATTCCTGACTGACCATGGGTTCAAGAAGGGAACTGTGGATAGGACCTTGTTCAGGATCACTAAAGGTGATGACATTCTCTTGGTCCTGATTTATGTGGATGACATAATATTTGGATCACCAAATCATCAGCTCTGTGAGAAATTCTCTAAGTTGATGACTGGTAAATTTGAGATGTCAATGATGGGAGAGATGAACTTCTTTCTAGGATTGCAGGTCAAGCAGACTGATCAAGGGATTTTCATTAATCAGGCCAAGTATACAAGAGACTTGATTCAGATGTTTGGAGTTCAGAATATCAATCCGGCTAGGATCCCAATAAACACCAATTGGAAGATAGATCCTGATACTGAAGGAACTACAGTGAATCAGACTGAGTACCGAGGGCTGATAGGATCATTGTTGTACCTGACTGCAAGCAGGCCTGACATTACTTTTGCAGTTGGTGTGTGTGCTAGGTATCAGTCTGATCCCAAGAGAAGTCATTTGGAGGTTGCTAAGAGGATACTCAAGTATTTGAAAAGGACAATCAATATGGGACTATGTTATCCTTCAGATGACAACTTAGAATTGACCGGTTATTCAGATGCAGATTATGGAGGTTGTAGGATTGATAGGAAATCAACCTCAGGGACATGTTAGTTTTTGGGAAGTAAGTTGATCTCGTGGTTTAGTAAGAAGCAGAATTCAGTGGCAACATCCACAACTGAGGCTGAGTATATGGCTGCAGGTAGTTGTTGTGCTCAGATTTTATGGTTGAGGCAACAATTGAGAGACTACCAAGTATTTGCTAATGAGGTTCCAATCTATTGTGACAAAAATAGTGCTATAGCAATCACTCAGAATCCAGTGCTTCACACAAGGTGCAAGCATGTGGATATTAGGCATCACTTCATTCGAGATCATGTGGAAAAGAAAGACATTAGGGTGGAGAAAATTCACACTGACAGGCAGAGGGCTGACATCTTGACTAAGCCTTTGGCTGAAGCAAGATTTATAGAACTGTCAGTGGAGTTAGGTCTCTTAGATTCGGGAGAGCAGTCTGTATAGGATCTAGGGGAAACTCAGGCCAGACCCGACTCAGCGAGGTATCAGGGTGCTACAATGTCTCCCTGATAAGTTATATCCTGACTCTTGTGAATTTAAAGCGACTCCCTGAGTCCTTCGTCCTGAAAATTCTTATTAAATGCATTCCATTTTCATTTAAAGTGCGCCTTTTTATATTTAAACCCATGCGCAGCCGAGCATTTAATGCCTCAGTTACTTTTTCATATACGTGTCCGTTTTATACGGAATATGACTGACGTGGGAAAATGATTGATATAGAGATTAATCCTGGCCCTTCAATTCAAAACTTTTCAAATTTAGGATTAATCCCATCCTCACGTCTAAGTAACTGACTAATTAATATCAATCTAGACTGTAATTTGAGGAATTTACGCAAACACAAAAGCACATTGCACACTGAACTCTCTCTCGTTCAAACACTTCTTTGTAAATTCACATTTCCTCAAATCAAATCAAATGGCATTCTTAGATACCAACTGGTCTACGGACAAACTTGAAGATGTTGTCAAGAATAAGTTGGTTAACATGGAGCACGTTATCACCATGGAGGGGGCGTGTCTATCCGTGAAGGAGATTCTTCCAGTTTTCGACTGGATCTCCAAGGCTGGGTTGGAGAAGTATTTCACCCAAAAACCCATTTCTGTGCTACCAAAGACAGTTGTGGAGGCTTACTTGAACTTGTTCCTTCGCAAGGGCGAGTTATTTACTAGGGTGACTGTTCTGGTTCCCACTGGAGAGAAGAACAAGGATGGGGAGGCTCTCTACAACATCGAGACGCGTGACATCAACCTGAGGAAAGCCATCAAGGAGGTGTATGGGCTTCCGTGCTCCGGCATCAACCCTAAGACTTATAAGGAGAATAATAAAAGGGAGTTCTTTGAGAAATGGACCAAGACTGGGTCACCGGAGTTCAGGGCGAGATAGCACAAGGAGACCCTGAAGCCTGAATATTGTGCACTGGTCGATATTGTCTCCAAGATCATAATAGGTACTACTGGCTCTCACGAGCAGCTCAGTTTGCCCAAGCTGAGGATCATGGGTGCTCTGGTTGATGGAGTAGAGGTCAACTGGGAGCAATTCCTCCTAGATCAAATCAGTCAGGCCGCTGCTGACAAGCTGAAGAAAGACGCTGAGAAGAAGCATATCTCTGTGGGTGCTATTCTTCCATTTGGGACAAGGTTATCCATCATGATTGCCCATGCATGTCAGGGCTGCACTTTTGATTGGGAAGATGACTTGTCTCCCAAGAAGGTTATGTTCACCTCCGCTGGTGATACATACGCAGTATTGGGCTTGACTGACCCTAATGCCCCACCTAAGGTCAGAAGAGGAAGCCAGTTGTGAAGACCAAGAAGGTTGTGCCTGCTCTTCTTTAGAAGGTTGAGAGTCTCCTGGAGAAGGGGAAGGAGACTCAGGAGGAGATCGTTGCTGAGAAGGAGGCTGAGAAGGAGTTGGCGGAGAAGGTTGTGGAGGAGAAGACAGCCAGGTTGAAGGTGGTGTTGAAGGAAAAAGCCACAGCTAAGGGAGTTGGTAAGGGGACTGAGAAGGTCTCCAAGAGGGCCGTTTCTGAGGCTGAGAAGACTGACGATGAAGTCAGGTCCGGAGGAGAAGAGGCAGTGATTGATAGGCCTCTCAAGAGATTGAGGAAGGGTCCCAAGAGATCTCCAGCCAAGAAGCTGAGGGAGATAAGCCCTATCAGGGAAGAGTCAAGCTCTCCAAGAGCCTCTGACTTGGATCAAGTGAGGGAAACTATCAATTCTGCAGAGCTTCTGCAATCTGATTCGTTCCCTACTGAACCCCCAACCCACTCTAACCCTGAACCTATTATCACTGAACTCATCCCACACCCCACTGAAACCCAACCACAAAATACTCCCGCCACTGAGCCTACACAGTCCACCACTGAACCTACCCAACCATCATCCTCAAACACTGAACCTATCCTGCCACCATCTGAGTCAGTGCCTAACCCTTTAATCATCACTGAGCCTGACCAGAATCCTGAGCCAAACACAAACACACCCAACCCTAAAGACTTTCCTACTTACCCTAATCCCAAAGACTGCCCCAAAACCTCTACTGAAGGAGAGTCAGCTGATGATTTCCTAGAGATGGAGGAAGGGGAGGAGTTGGATGCGGGAATGATGGGTGGGATATTGGAGAACAATAGCAGGGGGAACGCGTGTGAGTGGGCGGCGAAGTGTTGGCCTAACCTTCATAGGTACAGGAAGTTGTGCGCAAACGTCATTGAACTCAAAATTTGGCTCGACTTCAAACAGTCCAACATGCAAGAACAACACATGTTTGTCGAAGCCAGAGGATGGGAACATTGGGAGAAGGAGGAGGCAAGGTTGTGTACGTACTTTCATCTCACTAGTTGGCTTTAATTATTAAATTTTGAGAATCTAAGGAAGCTAGTGGATGACAAGAGGGCTGAGATGCCAGCGGATCTCGAGGATGAGCCCAAGGAGGATGAGGAGGATGATGAAGCTCAGGAAGGAGCGAATGAGAAGGTAGTAGAGGAGACTATCGATGAGGTGGATGCGATGAACTCTGAGCCTCAGGCTCAGGGGGAAGGTGATAAGGAAGTTGGTGCCAAGGGTGGACCAACTGCTGAGGATGTTGTGAACATCTCAGCTGCCAATGATACATCAGTCGGTGACGGGATTCCCTGTCCTGAGACAAAGGAGGATGATGTAGAGGCATCCAAGGAGACTCCTAGTTCTGAGGATTTTCAATCCAAAGTTCGAGATGGCTTGGCTGAGCCTGAGCATGTGGCCTTGACCACTCAACAACTGCCTTCAGTGCACCCTGGAGAGGGGACTGATGCTGCAGGGGCTGACAAGGGAAAACAGCCAATTACTGATGAGGCCGAGGAAGATGATGAGGTAATCTTCACTGGGGTCCGGAGGGCTGAGTTCACTAGCATCGTCGAGGTGAAGAAGGAGAAGACGACTGAGAACTTGGCTGAGCTTCAAGAAGAAGTGATGAGGCTCAGGGCTGAGAAAGATGAAGATGCTAAGGCCCTGGACAAACACATCAAATGGACCAAGTCAGCCTACAACACGCTAGCCAACAAGGAGCTCATACTGTTGAAAAGAACGATGGTTGACACGGCGAAGTCAGTGAAGCATGAAAGGCAGAGGGTTAGGAAGATGCTGAGGCAAACACTGAAGCAACTTGATGAGAGGGATGAGCAACGGGAGCAGAAGCTAGAGCAAGCAGTGGAGCGTCTTGCAGTTTAGGCTGGGGCACTTTTCACTCAGGCGTTGAATGACTCAGCGGCCAAGTTGGCGCTAGAGTCAGGGAGGATTGCTCAGTCCTCTGAGTCAGCTGCGCAAGTGTTAGCTAAGGCTATTGAAGAAGCTGCCAAAGTGATGACAGAGGCTGGCAGAATCAGCGGTGAGTCCGTGAAGATTGAGGAAAGGATTACCAAGGCTGAACAAAGTCTCCAACACAACATGGAGGTCTTTGAGAAGAAATTGAAAGCTGCCATCAGCATTGTGTCCTATGCTGGGACTGGGATTGCCACGGGGGTTGATATGCTGAAGGAAGGAGTACAGGAAGTCCAATCCCTAGTTGCCTTCGTGATCAATAGTGGGCAAGATGTGTTCCCACCCCCACCTGCCAAGGATGATGCCAAAAAGGGGGAAAAGAAGAAAAGATCCCGCCCTGAGGTAGTGGAGGCAGACCCTGAGGCTGATCCCAAAGGGAACGTAGTTTTTGTGCGGAAGTCAGCAAGGTTGGCTGAAGCTGCAGCGGAATAGGTTAATGACCCTTCGAAAGATGTTCCTCAACTTCCTTCTAAACCAGAATCTTCAGCGGTTCAGATATCTCCTCCTATGAACACAAGGAAGAACCCAATCACTTACTCTGCGGAGACGGTGGCTGAGTTATGCGCTGAGGCATAGGGAGCCTCTACGGAGAGGACTGAAGCTGAGCGCAGGGCTGAAATTGCTCAGAAGGAGAAGGTGTGCATTCTGGAGAAGAAGGTGGAGAAGCTAACTGACCTCACTGATATGCAGCAGAGAGAACTTGATGATGCAGTGGTTAGTTTGCTAAGAAAGAAGAAGGCGAAGCCTGAACCAACGAAGTACAGAAAGAGGCCTACAACGAGGAAGTCTACAATTCTGCAAGTCAACAAGCCTGGGGAGATTTAGAGGGAAGCTCTTGTCGATGAGTTCATCTCAGAGACACTGAAAGAGTTTTGGGTTGACGCAAGGGATGAGTTTGTCAGGCTTTGGTATGTGGTGAAGAAATGGGGCGACTCTGAAGACATCAATGCCCACTTCACTGACTATATGATGGACAATCATCCTGAACTTATTCAGAAGATCTTAGAAGAAGCTGAAGCAGCTAAAGTCTAAGTAAAAGCTCCTGAATTCGTTGCTCGACCACCTCCTCTAGTCCCTGGAACTGGAAAACATGATACAAAGGCTATAATGACTGAAGTTTTGAAGATTGCCAAGGCTGAAGGCTATGTGAACCAACCTAAAAGGGTAGATGAGTTAAAGGTTAGAGTCTATGCTGGTTATGGACTCGAGCCTGAAATGAGATTAGTTTAGATGTTCACATCTTTCCTTGTAATAGATCAGGTTCATTGTACCAATTCAATATCATCAATGAAATCTATTACTTTGCCCACAGACAAAAACTCATTGTCTTTTTGGCTGTCATTTAGATTCTGTACTTTATCAAGAACTGCTCTAACACTGACTTTTCTTATAGATAGGATCTTATTTTCCTCTAACTGTTTTGAGGATCTTTTCAGTGTTTTGGCATCATCAAAAAGGGGGAAATTGTTGGGACATTGTCAGTTTTGATTAAGATCCCAAAACCCCTGAAAAGATGACTGCCTTAGATTGTCTTAGTCAGGCTAGTCTTGGTTAGGTTTTTGTACTTAGTCTTTTTTACACTTCACAGGTACTCAGTGAGAGGAGAACTTACTGATGACAATCAAGATTTAGAGCCTGAAGACGAAGAGCACCATCCTGAACTTACGGCAGTCTATCTAAGCTGGCTGAATAAGAGTCAGTGATGAAGAGTATGACCCTGAGGTCATTACTAACTCAGTCCTGAAGGGAACGGGGTGATACTGAGTAATGGGAAAAAACTTGGAGTAGGGCCAAGCAATGCAAAAGGAATGTCAGCGTCAGGACAAGACCGTTGTGCTCGAGGAGACAAAAAGAATTTAATAAGACAAGCCTGAAGCCCAGGAATAAGTTCTGACATTCTCACCAACCTGATGACATGGACCAATCCAGGGAGGACACGCACGTACGGACCCTGACATGGAGACTGACTTCAGACTGCACTTTCAATGGGCAAGCATTAAATGGTGCATTAAATGTCATTACCTAATTCATGCAAGGACGGCTGCTGCATGGGAGATATGTCCGTTGAACAACTCTACATATATAACTAGAAGGCAATCTCTTCCAACAGATAGTTTTCAAATCACCTATAAATACAGAAGGCCTTGAACCCATTCAAGGTTACGGGAAATTTCCAAGTCAGAAATTACTCAAACTCTCAAGCTTTCAAAAGCATTCAGCGTTCAAAAGAAGCACTCGAAACCAGATAAATTTTCCAAGTGTTTTTTAGATTAGTGAGAGTTATTCTGTATTCCATTGAGCTTTCAAGCCATATCATAAGCTTAGAGTGATTATCCATCCTTACCATAGCTTAGTCTTGTAAGGATAATCACACTCTAGTTGGAATCCAAACTGAAACCAAAACCCTTTAGTCAGGTTTGTTGGTGGAGGTTGTGTTAGTGAGTTAGAAAGGAGTTTGTATAGGTCAGCGAGGTTAGCTGATCTTGGTGCACCTTGGCAAGTAAAAAGCAAGAATCCCAGTAGTGGATTTCCTGTTAAATCAGGACTGTGGACGTAGGAGCTTGAGTCTCTGAACCACGTTAAACTCCTTGTGTTCTTACTACTTTGATATTGTTCTTATTTTCTTATTAGCTTAAGTCATTCATTGCATTTTATTTTGTCAGGCTCGAATCAATCAGTCTGATCATTAATCTGAACACTACCCTACTAACCACTATTTCAGAACTGAGTAAACAAGTTTTCAGAAAGCAAACATAAAATAAGACTATAAACTTTCAGGGCTCACGCATTTCCGCACTGAACTCAAGTTGATAGTTAGCCAACTGACCAGCACTCAGTGCAGTCAGTAGGTGTATTATCAACCCAGAGTTCTTTAACACTCTGAGCTAAGGGGACTCAGTAAGATTGAAAGTCGGAAAAATTGATATACGTGTATTCCTCACCCCCCCCCCCCCCACGCACGTATTCCTCAGTCTTGTACCGGGACCAACAACTCAAAAGCAAGTAAAACACTCAAACACATTCTTGGAAAAGTAAACACAAGTCATTCATATACCTAAAACATGCTTGATTATAAAAATATCACTTATTCCTTCTTTCTAGTGCTACTTATTTAATAAAAGATATACATACATGTATTAACTGTTATGAGATTTTATTATGATATACATCGGATTATATGGAATAAAGTTCATTACGAGGACCAAGTCATTTGAGTTACGGAAATAAGGTACATTTGTATTTGAAAACAGAACAGCAAGACATTCGTCAAAACAGTATACATTGAAGTCTAAAATTCATATCTCACAGTAGGTGCATTTAAAAATCATAAAATTAAGATATGTTACAGATAACTTAAAACCAAACATTTTTCATTTATAAACCTAAGTCATTTGAGTTACGGATCATTACCATCTATTTGATGGAAAATAGGTTTTTAACATAGTTTATCAAGCAGTACATACTTTAATTAAAAATCCATAACTTATTATAAACTTAATCAAAATTAACCAAGCATTTCACATAGCATTTTAGAATCAGTGGAGAACATCTTCAAATTTTTCTAAGATTTTCAAACACTTATAAAAGGGCTAAATGGATTTTTGAAAACAAAGAATCAACTTCAGTCAAGTATTTACCACACAATATTAAAATAGGTATATCTCATTATCTATTACACAAAATTCTAGGATATTTGGATATATCTTAAAAAACAACAAAGGAAATGTCTCCAAATTTTTCTATAATTTTATCAATAATTTAAATAGGCAAAAAGGTTAGATAGAGTTGCTACTCCCAGTTTCGCACGGTTTCAGACACACAAATTTCCATGAATTTATTCTCCCTCAATATAAATCAGATGACCACAAAATTTTCAAAGTTTCTTTTATACATTAAATACTATATTTAGGTAAATTTTTATTATTTTTCAACATTAATAAGGGTCCGAAATGGGTTCGTCAAAAAAGGGGGCAGTAGTTAACTCGGGTAGAAACGAACATTGTTTAACTTTCACATACATGATCATATAAGCTCAAAAATGTGGAAAATCCTACACTCAAACTTCATACATCATTCTTACAGTTTAAATAAGTTTGAGGTAGGTTCCTAACATGCTTTTTCTAAGGGTTTCATGCTCAAACAAAATATGATCATACATCAAGGAAAATAGGATTTAAATGCTTACCCTTGTAGTTTTCCTCTCTTTCTTGGATGATTAGGAACCAAAGATGAACACCCTAGCTTCTAACACTCCCTTGACTTCAAGATGGTGGGGAAACACTCCTCCTAGGTGGTGGTGGTGGTGGTGGCCAAGAGGGGGAGGAGAGGAGAGGTGGGGGGTTTTCTAAGGGGTGTTGGGCAAGGTGGGTTCATGAGAGGTGTTGGGGGGTATTTATAGATGAAATGGGAGGGGTATTCATGTTGGGTTGATGGAGTAAGGGAGGTATAGGTCAAGACATTTGATGGAGGGAGTACAAGACATTTATGATAAAAAAAAAATGGAAACTTGTCCATTAAATAAGGGAAAAGATGGAGGGGCTGACTTTGGCCTCCTTTCTCCAGCTGATGGATACCCAGGTGGGCCCTAGGGAGGACTTTCGAGTCCTCTCAGTATTATTGGACGCGATATAGTTTTTGATTTTGAAATCGGATGTTTTTCGGCTAAGTTTCGAGCTCCGAAAATAAAGTTTTGGATCAATTTTCATAAGAATAAATTAGGGTTTTAATTTTCCTAATTCAAAATTATTATTTAACTTACTTTATTAATTGTGTATTAGTTCGGGTCCGTATATATTCGTCGGATAAGAAATCGGGGGTTTTTCGCCCAACTTTTGGTGACAAGTATTTAATTTTTTGTTTAATAATTATAAGCGTTATTAGGACATTGAAAATGCCTATTTAGAATTTGTATTTTATTAATTTCATCAATTTATGATTTAATTTCATCAGTATTAGTACTGGGAGTGCTTCCGGTTCGACTTTCTCATTCGTCGTTTGGAAAATCATTGAAATAGAGTTATTGTCCTCCTTTCGAAAATAAAACATGAATGCATGAACACAACAAATGTTAGTTATTTATTTATATAACTCAAAATGGGTCGGGGTATTACAACTTCAACTTCATAAATTGGAGAAATTTTGAGATAGCGCGTATGAGAGTGCCAGAATATTTAAGGAGAAGACTAAAAAGTGGCACGATGCGCGGTTGAGGAAGAAGGAGTTACAAGTGGGCGACCAAGTCCTCATATTTAATTCGAGGATGAAGTTGCTTGGGGGAAAGTTGAAATCTAAGTGGAATGGCCCATATTTGGTGAAGAAGGTATTTAAGAGTGGATTCCTTGAGGTTGAGAAGGAGGACGAGAAGGTGTTCACGATAAATGGGCATCGAGTAAAGAAATGCTACAATTGCTCTTATGAGAATAAGAGAGGTACCTTTGAGTCTCATGACCCATGAGCTCTTTTGAGCTCGGTCCGGCATTAGGACCCTAAAAATAGCGCTGAATGGGAGGCAACCCTTTTTTACTTGCTTTTGAGTGTTTTTTATTTTTTTGTGATTTGTTTTGTGTTCGTATTATTTTAACCTCGTCTTGAGTGATTTTATTGTAGGCTTGTATTGAGGGTGCACGAATTTCCAAGAAGTGTTAGAGGGAAGCAATTCAAGAAAAGGGAGTGTGCTACATTGATAAGTGTCAACCGGAATTTATGCGTATGAGGTAACCCCGAACCCCAAAATTAGACCGCTTCACAAAGTCGAAGTTTGGGGGGTGGAGTTTTTATATGTTTTATGGGAATAAATATGCACCGGCGCACTTGAGAGGTTTAATTGATATTGCACAGGTGCACGCCCTCTCGTTGAGTTGAGTTTGGTTATATATTGTGCATTGATAAGAATTTGAGTTCATGGTTGTTGGAGTTATACGTGAAAGTATGCTTTTACTTTGTATAACTCGTGTATCAAAAACTCTTGTTTTATGAGAATAATTCTTTTATCGCATTTGCTTTAATTATGATTGAATGTTGAATATCTATTGCAAACCGTTCAATATATAGTACATGTTACATTGTAGTTAATGTGGTGATACCCGATCACGGAAGACAACATTAACAGTTTCCTTGTAACTAAACGTACATTTTCACGACCTAGGTGGAATTGAACAATCCGCCGTGAAAGGTCGATGTGTAAGTCTCAGATTGGTCTGTCTTGACTAAGAGATTGTACTAGCACATTTAGTATGTGTTGAAGAGGACCTACAGCGAGGATAAATTTTTCTGTTCTGAAATGTGAAGAATTAGACCTCAGTGGTTGTTGATTTCTTAATCTCCATCACTTAAATAGGATCGTGTGTGCTTAATGGTTACTGCTTTGATTCATGTTGGGTGAGAATCATTGTGACTTCAAACCTTGTGCTTTGGGCAGTAATATTAATCATACGACGGTTGCTAAGATTTAATACGGAGAAACGCGTGCGAGTACGGCTCGTGTGATTAGTCCCCTTGGTGGGCTCAGAAGTTTTATCGTACCAAATCTTGCAAGATAAGAATCAGTTTCTTCGGTACGGATAATAATGTTGAGCTGTCTTTACTCCAAGGTGAAATATATTAATTAATTTAGAGCTATTCAGAAGCTTAATTAATTAATGGACTTGATAATCTTAAACGCGGGAAATAATAACCGGGAGCCCATATTATCGTAATATGGATTAAGATGGATAGTGCAATATTAATTTATTAGTGGTAATAATTAATATTAATGGATTGAATTATATTGGGGCTCAATATTGAAATTCAGAATTCCATTAGGAGGTTCAATCTTAATTCTCCTTAAAGGCCCCTCAAGTAGCCCATTAAGTAGCCCAATAATGATAAGGTGATTAAAATAAAAAGATAATATTATGCTGATTTTTCTTTGTTTTTTTCGAAAATTATGTATCAAGGAAAGAAAAGATTTTGTTGATTTTCTTGGAAAGATATTATGGAAGATATGTATTCTTGGAATACAAGAATATCTCATATATTCAAGAAAGATCCAAATCTTGGCTTCTTCATTTGAAATTTTCGAAAATTACTAGTAAATAGGTGAGTGAGATTTTTGTGGAATATTTTATTATGGAGAAAAGAATATATGGGATATATTCAAGATTTCTTAGAGCCTAAGAAAAGATTTTCTCCAAGCCCATAAAATATGCAAAAATTCGGCCACTTCATCTTATAAATAGGGGGTGATTATTTCATCCCCAAGTACATAATTCCATGTGTTGGAAAAATCAAGAGCATATATATTTTTCTTTTTCCTTAGTTATTTAAATTACTTGAAAACATCTCCCACCGGTGATCAAGTAAGGCGAAAGGGAAATACTTGAGAAGGTTTTTGGGTTGATAAAGCGAGATCGTGGTTGTCCCGTTTATTCAAAGGCCAATTCTACAAGAGGTACGTAAGTCACATAAATTCTTATTTATTCCGCCTAGATTTTATGTGAATTAATTCAACATGCATGATGTTAAATTTGTTGTTGGAATTATTATTTGAATTAATTAGGATTAATTCATGCTAGTAATAATTGAATTTAAATTCGTATTTAAATTTCATCCCGAATAGATTCCGGGCACCCCTATTTTCCCAACAATGGTGTGTTTAGTGCACGTCCTTGTACATACTTATTTCTCAAACTTATTATTGCGTAGCAAGAAAAAGTTTGGGGGTTATCTTCGTACTTTACGCATCGTACACTAAATTGTGAAATTATTGTGAAAATTTTGGTCAAACTTTTTGAAAATATTGATGCACAAAGTGATTGTAAAAATGTTTGAGTGCGAATGTGTTATTGTGTGGTGATTTGGCTTGGAGAGCCACGCATTGGGAAGAGACCCCGACTCCTCGATCGAATGAGCGATTTGTCTTAAATCGAGGGATTTTTCAGGTTAGTACTCATGTGGGTATTAAATATTCATAGTTGGGTTAAAAAATTGGAAAAAAATGCATAAAATCGGATTTTGGCTCAGGGCACTCGAGCTTGAGGTGCTCGAGCACTTTAGGCACTCGAGCACAGCTCGAGCGACCTTTTTCAACAGAGCTTCCCAGATGCTTGAGTGGCCTCAGCTCGAGCACCCTTTGACATCAGTGTTCGAGAGCCGCTCGACCAACTCCCGTTCGAGCGCCAAGCGCTCGACCGCGGGGCCAGCTTGAGCGGTCTGGTAGGGCAGCGGGCTAGTTCAAATTTTTCCCCTATATAAACTAAAACAGACACAATTACATACACAAGGCACACGATTTTCAGCCCCCTTCTACCCCAAAACACCATTTTCACTCAAACTCCTCCATTTTCACATCAATTCGTCCCAAAGGGTTAATTTCTCTCCACAAAGGTAAGTAAATTCATACTCTTTTCTCTCTTTTCTTAGTTTTTACTTAGATTAGGGATGATTTGAGTGATTTTGAGACTAGGGTTCATAGTATTGGATGAGAAATTTGGGGCTTTTCAATTTGTCCGATAATTCTTGCTTCTATGTTGATAGTTGATGCATATATGCTATGGGTTTGCCAATTTTACTTTCAATTTCATGATTGAGTATGTAGAATGGGTGAATTTCTAGAGAGAGAAAGCATGAATGTAGGAATTTTGTGGGCATTTCTTGTTGAGACATTGAATATGAGTTGTGGGGATTGAGTAATGTGATTATGTGAAACTAATTGAGCCTTGAGCATGTAAATTGCAATTGTATGATGTTACTTCATGATAGGCTTGAATATTGAGAGGGATGAATTTTTATGAGATGGGAATAGCACCCCAATGTAGGCTAATGTGATGATACTTATAAAATTTTGAATACTATATGAATTGATTTGGTATTGAGTATTAGTGAGTAATTAAAGTTTTATTTTCTTGTCAAATAGGAACAATGACTAAGAAGAAAACTAAGGGATGCATGTTGTTGGGTGACGAGTTAGAGGAAGTGACTCGAGAGTTGGCTACTCGACAGACATTGCACTCGAGATGGGGGATAGATTATGGAGATGAGTGGTGTTCCTATGCCTTGAGATGGAGCCACGTAGCTGGGAAGGTGGAAAAGACTCGGCGTCCTAGCATCGAGTTCATGAATGATATAGGGATTGAAGGAGAAGTAAGAGAAATATTCTGGATTAATGAAATGGAACGATACTATGAGTTCATACTGTCTATGGACACTTATCCCGATCTAACAGAGAAATTTCTTGCTACGTTAGAGATGAGGGATGAGAACTCCTTCAGGTTCATGATACGAGGAGAGTGGTACGAGTTCCCTCTAAAGACCATCAATAATGCCCTCTTGCTCCCATATATAGAGGGGGAGAACACCACACACAAAGGGTACAAGGCCAAGGAGTTTTGGCGGCAGATCACCGGAGGCTTAGATGGGGACTACAAGTCACAACGTGCCAGAGCATTCGCTATCCGGAATCCAATTATCCGGTACATTGAAAGGATCCTTAGGAATATGATCTATGCTAGGTCAGAAATAGGGACAGTCTTGGTGAAGGAGCTGTATGGACTCTGGTGTCTGATTAATAAGAAGTCGTATGATTTTGGCCGAAACTTCATAGAGCACCACTTGGAGACCTCGTAAAATGTGGGGACTAAGACTTTGAAGATACGAGGTGGAGCCCTCATTTCAGTTGTAGTGAGGAGCATCGGGATTGTACCAGGGTCGGGACCTCTACCTGGCAAGGACATTGATTTTGATCAACTGTGGAACACATGGATGGTCGAATGGAAGTTGAGCACCTATTGCATTCGGTTTAGAGAAGGGGAACTATTTCCCTTGCCTAACGAGCAGCTCGTCACCTTGAGAGGGAAGAAGAAGGTGAATATTGCTATGAACGGGGAAAGCCACCAACAGGTGATCGAGAAATTCAAGAAGTGGCTTGAGAAGGCAGGGTTGTTGGACGAGCCTAAGCCGAAGAGAAAAAGAGGAGAGGGCACAAGTGGGGCCCAATAGGATTCAGAGAATGAAGAGGAAGAGCAGAACGCCGAGGAGGAACAAGAGGAAGCAGAGAGGAGGCCGAAGGAGGAAACGAGCCGCAAGACATGGAGTATGAGGTGCCTGAAGCACCCATGCAAGGAGGGTGGACCCCAACCCAGCTTCAGTGGATGGGGATGGAGGCAGATGTACATTCTTTGCATACCGATGTCACACAGCTACGCACGGACCACAATCAGTTGTACACAAGAGTGACTGAGGTTCAGGATGACGTCCGGGGAGTCCGAGGAGAAGTGTCGGACATCAGATGATGGATGGAGGCATTGTTCATCTCTCATCTAGGAGCAAACCACCCGAGCTACCGACCACCTCCACCTACGGATGTATGATCATTTATGGGGACCTCCCCGAGTTCCTTCCCATTCTTTTCTGCTTATTTCTCTTGAGTGTTGAGACTATTTTCTGTTTCCTTATTCTTGGTCTGTAGTGATTATTAACTTCATTGAGTTGTTGTTGTGAACTAATTTGGTGTTATTTATGATTTCATGTTTATTAACTCTTTCATTATTACTTGTGATTGCTATCATTGAGTGTGAAACTATGAGTTGGTGATTGTGGGATTGAGTTAAGTGCTAGGATGTGTGAGTGTTATGAGTAGAGTGGATTTGAAGGAAAGTCGTACACTTACGAATTTTCCTTTTGAATACTTGTGTGGTAATATTGAGAAATTACTAGGTCTAGCATGGATGTAAAAAGCTGTGAGATTTGAGCCTTATAAGATATTATATTTCATAAAAATGATCTTATTGTTTGTGAGTGGATCTTCACCTTAGAGGTGCTAGAACTTTTAGGTACTCTCGCTTCTAGATTGTGTCTAGTATGAAATGTCGGAAGTGATTTAAGGCCATTTTTGAATTGATAAGTCACTTAGCCAAAATATTCCTACCCATGACATTAATCACTTGTTAGCCCGTTTGAGCTTTAGCCTATTTATTTGCTAGCACATTTGAACTTATCTAATTCCTAAACTTTTTTGTCCCAATTTGAGTGGAGAATAGGAAAAGTTGTGAATGAAAAGGGGTTTGAGTTGAGAGAAGTAGAATTGTATATGGTTGAGTGAGTATGAAAAAGGGGGAGTAATGAATTGTTGAGGAATCAGGAAGAATAAAAAGATTTGAGAATGAGCAAAAGAAAATATGAGCTCATATATACTTGAAAAAAAAAGAGCAGTGAAGGATAAAAAAAGTGTACGGAGTTAAAAGAAAAAAAAGTTGAAGTGTTGAAAGTCGATGGAATTGAAAAGTGCATTATATGAAGATATTCAAAGTATTCTGTTCCGTGTATTAAAATATCGAAGCTATGATTTTCTATTCTCCATTCACTTGAGTCAGTTTATCCTATATATTTACCCCACCTGTCCAAAGAGCCTACATTACAACCTTGAACAAGTCCTTTTTATTCGGCATTAATTTCTAGTATGTGGTCGAAGTTGAGAGTGCTTACAAGCATATGGTCACTAATTTGTGTGAATGATTGATTGAGAGTGTTCCTAATTATTGATAAATACTTGTGAGGGAGTGAAACACATCACCGAGAGCACATCCATGTTATGAGTTGATGGTTTTTTTATTGATTATCCATTAGTAAGATGAAGGGGGTGAATTTGTGTGCGGGTGGCCGATCTTTGAAGCTTGAAAGTGATTACTTGCATCATTTGATACTTTGATTCATTTCTAACAATTTCACTTGATTTATGATTTCATTGCTTGAGGACAAGCAATATGGTAAGTTTGGGGGAGGGGGTTGATTAGACGTAAAATTGTGATGTTTTGGTGCCTGATTAGTCCATATTTTGAGTATTTTTATGAGTATTTAGAGTTATTTGAGTAATATTTTTATAAACTCGTTAATTTGCCTCTTTGGTGTTCATAATATGAAAGAGGGCGAAAAATGGAGTTCGTAGGATTTTGAATCGACTCAAACAGACTCCCGGATGAGAAGATATGGAAGAAATACAAAAAGTATTAGTTCGAGCGAAGAAAAATATCAATTAGTGCAAAAGGAAGAAGCACTCGAGTACGGGGTGTGCTCGAGTGCCAAGTGCTCGAGTGCCCCAAATTCACTGTGGACGAGAGGCGCTCGACTTGAGCAAGCTCGAGCGCGAGGTGCTTTAGTGGAAGGAGCTCGAGCGGCATATGCACGCTGTGAAGACCAGGCGCTCGACCTGAGAGTGCTCGAGCGCGAGGCGCTCGAGTGGTGGAGCTTGAGTGGTTATTACACTCAGTGACAAGGAGGCGCTCGATCTGAAGATGCTCGAGCGCCCTGGGTGATTTTCGGTGCATGTCATATAAATACCCATCTCAAGCCTATTTTTACATATCTAAACTCGATTTTCGAAAGGGAGGAGGCTTGAGACGTGATTTTGAGAGTTTGGCAAGAATTTCAAGTTTGTAAACGAGGTTTTTATCATACGGATTCGTTAGAACAATTAATATTTTGCATGGTTTTAATTTCTCTTTTTGTTTAATGAATTCTTTGACACTTAGACCTTAATTCCAGATTTTAATAGATTTGTTTTTCCAATTTGATTCAATTACTTTCATAGATAGTTGATGTTCTTGAATTTCTTGATTATTTTAATTATGTTTATGATTGTTGATCTTGTTATTGCTTTTGTTTTCATAATCACCATGGTAGGCTAAAACTAGGGGTAGCAATTGCGAACACGACACGATAGCACGATACGAATCCGACACGAAAATTGTGGGTTAGTGTTGATCTTATTGGATTAGTTGTAATATCCCGGACCAAATTAGTATTATCATTATGAATATTATTATTATATTAATTATGATATCCTCTTTAAAATGGAAATATTTCATGAAAGTTTTCAAAAATGAAACACTTTGCGATTTAAGGCCAATATCTTAACTATGGGCGGACGAATCGAAAGCGGCAGCACACCTAGCATTGTAACATCAAAATGAATCCGTATAGACTGATAAAATAAGCAAAATGAAATCATAGAATAGGAAATTTGAGGCCTAGAACTTAATGAAAAATTCTAGAACAAAATTATACTTTCGAATCGGATGAATAAATACGAACCCAACACAAGACGTAATTGATTAAATGAAGATAAATATCAGTCTTAATAAATTAAATAAAAAACTAAACTTTCGGGTTACAAAACGAGCAAAAACATTGAGTTTCGGAGCCCAAAACGTAGCCGAAAAACACCTGATTTCAACACCAAAAACTACGTCGTGTCCCAAAATTCAAACCAAGCAATTGGCCTGTCCCTGGGCCCCATTTTTGACCGCCCAAACTGCTGGAAAAGAGCAGTCAAAAGCATAGCCATACCCCCTCAAACAATACATCATACTTCTTATTTTATTCAACAAATCACACACCATACCTCCCCTCTCTTTTCCTACCTACTCCCCCTCTTTCTTCAGCCTTAAACTGCCGATCACAGCCCCTTACCCCCTCCTATATTATTTCTTTCTTTCTCCCTTCAATCATATTCAAAGGCCAAAGAAAAATTAAAGAGAAAAGAGCTCCCATTCCCCCCCCCCCCCCCCCTCCTAGCTAGTTTCGGTCCTTACCATTTCAAGGGAGAAGAAAATTTTCTTCTCCCATTTCCAACCATAGAAGGACTTAAAATTCAAGCTCCAAGCTTCCCTAGGTGTTGGTGTGAAGGTTTGAAGCCATCTCCAAGCAAGAAATGAGCCATTCTTCTCCTCTCTCTTTCAAATTCATGAAATCTTACATCTCCAACTTCTAACTTTAACTCTTGTTTTGTTTTAGCTCAAAACAAGGAAGTTCTTTCAAGGAGCCCTCATACACATCAAGAACTAAAGGATTGAAAAGCTAATAAGGCCCTCTAGCTTAAGAAGACAAGTCTACAAAGGTTGTAAAACCCTTCAACTCAAAACATAAGTAATATGAAATGTTTCCTTGAAATGCTATTGTTTTTTTTTTTGCTACTTAGAAACCATGAAACCTTAGGGCTATATTGTCTTTGAATGTTCAAACACATGCTAAATAGAGTCTTGAATGATTTGTATTAAGGTGTTAAAATGTTAGTGGCATGAAAGTTGTGAAATAGGAGATACAAGAGAAAGTATGCACAACAAACACACTGTGAACAGTATCATTTAGTTTCTGTACAAATTTTCGAACTCGAAATGTTACGTATTTTGAAAAACTATTTATACTACATGAAAGTAGATCAAGTTAGCTTTCATTTTCCACTGGTTTGAGTCAATTCAGAATTTTCTTCGATAAGTTATGAATTTTTAAAGAAAATGTGACGAAACTGCTAGATTTTTCACTTTCATGGGCTAAAATGTACCTTTCGAATCTAGTTTGGATTTTATAAAAATTATGATAAAATACTACATGAAGTTATCTATCTCTATGTATTTTCTATGATTTTTGAATAAGTATAAATAGTTTTACTAAAATTATTTTTAACACTGCGCACACACTGTAAGTCTCTGGAAGAAACTGTCACGTTTTGAAAATGAACCTAGAACTCATATTTTCTTAAACCAAATGACATGAAACAAAATTTTATATGTGTATTAAACTCTAAAAGGTACCTACTGTATAAATTTCATGATGATCGGATATATTTTAGTATTTTTCAAAAGTAGTTAAAATTAGGGGACGAACATCCGAAGGAGCAAACTGCACACCTTCGGATGTGGCTTCCTCAAACTGTTTTTCTCATCTATGGCTTAAGAACGGACTGTTTTATTACTTAAATTGATGAATATGATAGGGATTGACTTATTGCACTTGAATATTATGTGAATTACATGTGAATGATGTGTTGTTTAGTGTTAGCTTTAGGGTAAGGCCTATATGTTTCTATGTGCGTCCTTAAAAGAGAAAAGAATAAAGGAAAACCGTATGAAAACCCTAAAATACTTAAATATACTAAACATGCCTAGATGAGGATTCATATTCTCCGTAAACACTAGTCACGTTAAAAGCTTTTGGTAAAAACCGATAAGCGATAAGACATTAAGTAAGATACAAGTCCTTATCGAACCAAAGTGTATAAACTTTAAGAAGAATTTCTAAGACATCAATAACTGAAGTAAATAAGAATGTGCTATGTTGTGTGCGGCCACGGTGACGAGGATTGACGGGTGAGCGAACGGGGGAATAAGTTTTACGAAAGAAAAGCGGTTAAGGTGGGTGGTTCTTATGCATTGCCTGGAATATTATACGATTATTGGTGTATGCGAATGTTTTGATATTCGGGTCACATGTTTATTACATGATATATGGTATCTCAAACGATACGTAATGGTCTGGCTTTTGTAGCTAGGCGCCATGGTGGAAAAGAGCTCTCGAGCTAAATTATCTCAAATGATATGTAACAGTCTGGCTTATGTAGCTAGGCGCCGTGGTGGACAGAGCCTGCGGGCTATATGATGAATGGTATCTCAAATGATACGTAATGGTCTGGCTTTTGTAGCTAGGTGCCATGATGACGGAACGCATGAAAGGAAAAATGTTTTTTTTTATATTATGATTTGCGTACTGCCGTTTTCGTGTAATAGCATGCAGACCATCCACACTGAGAATTCAAATCTCACCCCCTTATTTTTAAAACATTTTCAGGTCAGGATGTTGGGGAGTTCGTACCTGTGGAGGAGTGATACGTGTTCTGTCGCTTTTCTGTGTTACTTAAGTATGACTTATGGTTTTTGCGCTAATTAAGTATGACTTTAACCGATGATGTTTATGTTGACTTGTGTGTGCACCGAGGTGACAAACAGTTGCATAGCCTCTCGATGGTAGAATGTATAATGTTCAAGCTAATTATCTATTTTGTGCCAAATCTTTTAAAAAGATCCTTGCGGGTCCTCTTTTCGAAAAAGAAAACATAACTACATTTTTCATCACGAAAATCATAATCTTCCGCTGTCTATGAGATGTTATCATTGGTATTCTTAAACAAAAATAAATTAGTTCGGTTTTTGGATCACTAAGTGACGACTTGGATTTCTAGAGTGTCGAATCCTCACTTTGGAAATCTGGGGCGTTACAGGTGGTATCAGAGCGCGGTTAAAAAATTTGGCAAAAACTTATCCTTCCTTCAAAATTTCGAAAATTTTAAAGAGAGCTTCGAATTTTTCTTTTCCAAGAAAATATCTAGTAAAGTATATATATATATATATATATGTAAGATGTTTAAACGAGCATCAGAAACGTATCCTCCCCTGCAGACGAGCGCCTCGAGGTATGACCTTACGTGTTTACAAAATTTGCGAATGTTTAAACATGAATTTTTTTTTTGAAATATTATACCCCTCCTTAGCACGTTGAAAACTTAGCCTTCATATATAAAATAATTAACATATTTTCTTTATCCCCCTAGACCTAGATGGACATCTACCTAGGACAACGTCAGCGTGCCGGGGAAAGTATGGCCGAGTTCTTAGACCATTTCAATCGAGTCCGAAACTGTACGGCCCTTGGCATGCACCCTCAAAGCGACTACCAGGCAGCACAACACTTCACAAAGATCGTGCTACCCAAATGACAAAAATTGGCCGAGGGAGCCTTTCACGAGCACACGACGTACGATTCCGAGAAAGGAGCTCGGACACGCTTCGGTGCCTTCGCAAACGACCTCATAAATAGGGTCGAAGCGGCAGAGCATGCTAAATTTATGGGGATGGATGCAGCAGGGGGTGCTAGGAACAAGCAGAAGTATGCAGATTTCCACCAATCAATAGTCGATGAACTGCGAGCGGAAGTGGCACAACGGAACTTAAAGATCCGGAAGCTACAGGAAAAGAACAAAGAAACGAAAGAAGAACTTGCAAAGAGAGAGGGATGGGTGAAGGATTTAGCAAATGAAGCTCGCGAGGGACGAGATATTGCTAGGATGTTCTATGAGGCAAGTGGTTTCCCAGGGGCACCCGAGGAGACCGACCCATCCGAGGAAAAATCTAGAAGTGACGACGAGAGCGCGTCTTAACACCCCTATGGACCACCCGGACCGAGCCATTTTTTTCCCTTAGTGCTTGTGCCCTCTTTTGCGATATGTATTAGACGAAGTTAACTTGTCTTAGAACTTAGTACCTCCTGTCTTGTTATTTTGATGTATAATATATTGTAAGGAGGAAATTATTTCCCCCAAACCTTTTAACTTATGCAATATGTATATTAAGCAATTCCATGCTACTTATTCTATCTGCTACTTTTATCCGATTAATTGTTTGATCACATATGTGTGTAGTTCCCGACTACCATGGTTGAGACAATTGTCGGCCGTTGACTGCAGCAGCGTGCGCCCACTTTTTGTTGCCCCTATTGTATGATTGGTGCTACACATAATGTTGTCATATTAATTGGATTATGTTTTTGTTTTCATATCTATAGTAAGTAATATTCTCCTCCCTTCTTCCAGTTTTGTGACATGGCTAGGCGCGGAAGGCCCCGTATGAATCAGAGAGAACCATCACAGGAATCCGTAGGACAGGACCCACCAAATACTGGATCTGGGGCCGATATGGCACGCGAATTTTTCAACTCACTGCAGAACTACCTCCAGCAACAAGCTCCACCGCCCCCACCTCCACCTCATGCTCATCACTACGTACCCCGACCAAACGAGTACGTTGAGCAGTTTCGACGACTCCAACCACCTAGACTTACTGGGAAAGAGGGTCCTACCCAGACTGAGGAATGGATTGCTGATATGGAAAGGATCTTCAACCATATGACCCTGACTGAAGCACAGAAGGTCTCTTGCGCCAAGTTCCAGTTAGCCGAAGACGCAGCCCAGTGGTGGGAATCCTATGAGAGGACTTTAACTGAGGTCGCTTGGGCAGCGACTACATGGGAAGAATTTAAGGAAGCCATTCTTAAGAGGTACTTTCCCCAAGTGTTGAGGGATCAGAAGGAGACGGAATTTGTCAACCTTAAGCAGGGAACCCTCTCAGTGACTGAATACGAGATGCGTTTTAATAGGTTATCCCGCTATGCTACGTACTTGGTGGGAAATGATGAGAGGAAGGCTCGCCGATTCGAAAGGGGTCTACGTCCCGAAGTGGCAGGAGTAGTAGCTGGATTGAGACTTCCGAGCTACAGTGAGGTCTTTGATCGAGCCTTAAGCACCTCAATTGGATTGGGACTAGAGTTTAAGACCACCACGCCTGCCCTGGCCATAAACAAGAACTGGCAGCCCAATTTCAAGCGCCAGCAGAACCACCCCCGAGAGGGAACACATCATCTGCCCCAGTAGCTGAGAGAGCTTTGGCCCCACTTTGCAATGTCTGTAGAAAGAGACACCATGGACGGTGTCTGGTGGGGACACCCAACTATTTCCGTTGTCATCAGCCAGGCCACAGGGCAAGCGAGTGTTCGCAGGTGCCAGGAGCCAACCAGGTCCCACTAGGGAATCCCCGGCCTGTCCAGAACATGAACCCTCAGTTTCGACCACCTCCTGCTTGGAACTTCCAGGCTGGACAGCAGCCCCGAGCCAACCATCCTCCTGGGAGAAATGGCCCAGCTCAGGGACAAGGAGGAAGAGCTCATGTGAATGCCATCTACAATGGCGAGGAGGAACATGATTATCCAACAGAGGATGGAACCATGTCAGGTATAATATCAATACTTGATACCCCAGCTTATGTGTTATTTGATACGGGAGCATCACATTTTTTTATTTCTGAAAAGTTTAGGAAACAAAAGAATATTAAGTTCTCTAAAGGCGAAGGCCTTGAAGTAAATTTTCCTTCGGGAGAATCAACAAAGATAAATGCCTTAGTCAAAGGATTTAAGTTCAAACTAGGGGACCAACCAGTAGAAGCTGACCTTCACGTCTTAGCAATGAAAGAGTTTGACCTAATCCTAGGATTAGATTGGCTAATCCAAAATAAGGCAATACTTTGATGTGCAGATAGAGAGATCGATTTTGTAACTCCCAGAGGCCTACAATTTACTTTCCGTGGAATCAAGTCCAAGCTGGGAATACTGATCATCTCCGCTGTTAAAGTTGCAAAACTACTACGAAAAGGGAAGTGTCGGGGGTATCTGGTCAACATTTCTGAGGTCGTGAAAGATAAAGCATCTCCAGCGTCAGTGCTAACTGTAAGGGACTATCCAGATGTCTTTCCCGAGGAGTTGTCAGGATTAACCCCAGATCGACAAGTGGAATTCTCTATTGATCTTGTACCCGGAGCAACACCGGTATCCAAGGCCCCATACCGGATGACACCCAAAGAATTGCAAGAGCTCAAAGAACAACTACAAGACCTATTGGATAAGAAATTCATCCAACCTAGTGTCTCACCTTGGGGAGCACCGGTATTGTTCGTCAAGAAGAAGGATGGATCCCTCAGGATGTGCATTGACTACAGAGGGCTGAATCAACTGACCATCAAGAACAAGTACCCTCTCCCACGAATTGAAGATTTGTTTGACCAACTAAAGGGTGCTTGCGTGTTCTCGAAGATCGACCTAAGGTCGGGATATCATCAGCTGAAGGTTAAAAAGAGTGATATTCCGAAGACAGCCTTTCGAACGCAGTATGGACACTACGAGTTTACGGTGATGCCGTTTGGAGTGACATACGCACCCGCAATATTCATGGACCTGATGAATAGAGTGTTTCATGAGTACCTGGACCACTTCGTCATTGTGTTCATCGATGATGTACTCGTCTACTCCAAGAGTAAGGAGCAACATGAGGAACATCTCAGAATTGTCTTGGAAGTAATGAGACGAGAAAAACTCTATGCAAAATTCAGCAAATACAAATTCTGGCTAGACCGAGTTATGTTCTTGGGACACATCATCTCGGCAAAGGGGATAGAGATGGATCCGACCAAAGTGGAAGCCATAATGGGCTGGAAAAGACCATCCAATGCCAATGAATTTCGCAGTTTCCTTGGTTTGGCGGGCTACTATCGGAGGTTCATTCAAGATTTCTCCCGCATTGCAAAACCTTTAACACAATTGACGAGGAAGACGGAGAAATTTATTTGGACTTCCGCATGCGAAGAAAGTTTCCAAGAGTTAAAGAAGTGGTTGACCACAGCACCGATGTTGACTATTCCTGATGGGTCTGAAGGATTTGTCATTTACACCGATGCATCTTTATCAGGACTGGGATGTGTGTTAATGCAACATGGGAAGGTTGTAGCGTACGCATCATAACAGTTGAAAACACACGAACAAAATTATCCCACCCACGATTTGGAGCTGGCAGCAGTGGTCCATGCATTGAAAATCTGGAGGCACTATCTCTACGGGGGAAAGTGCGAGATCTACACGGATCACAAGAGCCTAAAGTACTTCTTCACGCAAAAAGAATTGAACATGCGTTAGAGAAGGTGGCTTGAACTGGTGAAAGACTATGACTGCACGATCCATTACCACCCAGGGAAAGCGAATGTAGTAGCCGATGCTCTGAGCAGAAAGGGAACTGTGAAGCTCAGTTCCATGTTCACCACACAGAAATCCCTAATCAAAGACTTTTCACGTCTAAGTCTGGAAGTGGTGAACCCATGTTGCGCCTCTGCAACAGTGTTCGCACTCACAGTACAACCCACTCTGAAAGGAAGGATTCGAGAGATGCAAGAGAGTGACAAGTTCCTCAAAAAGATAAAAATGCGGGTAAAGGCTGGAACTACCAGAGACTTCTCCATCGACAGTGAAGGGACATTGTTGTTTGCGAATAGAGTATGTGTACCAAAGGATGAAGGATTGAGAAATGAAATTCTCAAGGAGGCACACCACACTCCTTATACAGTACACCCCGGAGAGACCAAAATGTACAGGAACCTGCGAGAGAACTTTTGGTGGAGAGGCATGAAACGAACGATCGCTCAATTCGTGAGGAAATGCTTAACTTGTCAGCAAGTTAAAGTAGATCATCAAAGGCCATCTGGGCTACTACACCCTCTGGAAATGCCCGAATGGAAATGGGAGAATGTGACCATGGATTTTGTCACCGGATTTCCAAGGACTGTCAGAAATCACGATGCTATTTGGGTCATTGTTGATAGACTCACAAAATCTGCTCACTTCATACCCATCCGGATGACGTACCCGATGGACAAACTTGCCCAGTTGTACATTGGTGAAGTAGTCAGGCTACATGGAGTCCCAGTCTCGATAGTCTCAGACCGAGACCCTCGTTTCACGTCAAACTTTTGGAGAAGTTTGCAACGAGCCCTAGGGACGACTTTGAATTTCAGTACATCTTATCACCCCCAGACGGATGGACAGTCTGAAAGAACCATCCAGGCCCTAGAAGACATGTTGCGGGCATGTGCTTTAGACTTCGAAGGGAACTGGGAAACACACCTCCCACTGGTGGAATTTGCGTACAATAACAGTTACCAGGCCACCATCCAGATGGCGCCCTATGAAGCACTTTATGGAAGAAGGTGCAGATCTCCAATCTATTAGGACGAAGTTGGAGTCCGCAAGGTCTTGGGGCCAGAACTAGTAGAGAAGTCTGCGGAAGTAGTCTCGAAAATCAAGGAAAGGATCAAGGCAGCTCAAGACCGGCAGAAGTCTTATGCAGACACTCGTAGAAAGGATATTCATTTTGAAGTTGGGGAGAAAGTTTTTCTACGAGTTGCACCAATGAAAGGATTGATCCGTTTCGGAAGGAGAGGAAAGTTAAAACCTCGTTTCATCGGACCTTTTGACATCCTGGAGAAAATTGGGGACGTAGCCTATCGCTTAGTCCTACCACCTGAACTATCCCAAGTACACAATATTTATCATGTCTCGTCTATCCGCAAGTATGTCGGGGACTCAGACCACGTTGTCAATTTCCAAGACTTGGAGATAAGCCGCGTTTTGACATATCCAGAAGTGCCTGTATCTATACTGGGAAGGAAAATACACACCTTGAGGAATCGAGTAGTTCCGCTAGTACTAGTGCAATGGAGCCGACACGGCAAGGAAGAAGCCACGTGGGAACGAGAAGATGAAATCCTCGCCAAGTATCCGCAAGCCTTCGAAAATCTAAGTAAGTCAAATTTCGAGGACGAAATTTCTTTTAAGGAGGGTAGGATGTAATATCCCGGACCAAATTAATATTATCATTATGAATATTATTATTATATTAATTATGATATCCTCTTTAAAATGGAAATATTTCATGAAAGTTTTCGAAAATGAAACGCTTTGCGATTTAAGGCCGATATCTTAACTATGGGCGGACGAATCGAAACCGGCAGCACACCTAGCACTGTAACATCAAAATGAATCCGTATAGACTGATAAAATAAGCAAAATGAAATCATAGAATAGGAAATTTGAGGCCTAGAACTTAATGAAAAATTCTCGAACAAAATTATACTTTTGTCGCCAAAAGTCGAACGAAAAACCCTAAAACTTCCGAATTTCGAATCCGATGAATAAATACGCACCCAACACAAGACGTAATTGATGAAATGAAGATAAATATCAGTCTTAATAAAGTAAATAAAAAACTAAACTTTCGGGTTACAAAACGAGCAAAAACATTGAGTTTCGGAGCCCAAAACGTAGCCGAAAAACACCCGATTTCAACACCGAAAACTACGTCGTGTCCCAAAATTCAAACCAAGCAATTGGCCTGTCCCTGGGCCCCATTTTTGACCGCCCAAACTGCTGGGAAAGAGCAGTCAAAAGCATAGCCATACCCCCTCAAACAATACACCATACTTCTTATTTTATTCAACAAATCACACACCATACCTCCCCTCTTTTTTCCTACCTACTCCCCCTCTTTCTTCAGCCTTAAACTGCCGATCACAGCCCCTTACCCCCTCCTATATTATTTCTTTCTTTCTCCCTTCAATCATATGCAAAGGCCAAAGAAAAATCAAAGAGAAAAGAGCTCCCATTTCCCCCCCCCCCCCCCCCCCCTCCTAGCTAGTTTCGGTCCTTACCATTTCAAGGGAGAAGAAAATTTTCTTCTCCCATTTCCAACCATAGAAGGACTTCAAATTAAAGCTCCGACCTTCCCTAGGTGTTGGTGTGAAGGTTTGAAGCCATTTCCAAGCAAGAAATGAGCCATTCTTCTCCTCTCTCTTTCAAATTCATGAAATCTTACATCTCCAACTTCTAACTTTAACTCTTGTTCTTTTTTAGCTCAAAACAAGGAAGTTCTTTCAAGGAGCCCTCATACACATCAAGAACTAAATGATTGAAAATCTAATAAGGCCCTCTAGCTTAAGAAGACAAGTCTACAAAGGTTGTAAAACCCCTCAAATCAAAACATAAGTAATATGAAATGTTTCCTTGAAATGCTACTGTTTTTTTTTTTGCTACTTAGAAACCATGAAAACTTAGGGCTATATTGTCTTTGAATGTTCAAACACATGCTAAATGGAGTCTTGAATGATGTGTATTAAGGTGTTAAAATGTTAGTGGCATAAAAGTTGTGAAATAGGAGATACAAGAGAAAGTATGCACAACAAACACACTGTGAACAGTGTCATTTAGTTTCTGTACAAAATTTTTCTAACTCGAAATGTTACGTATTTTGGAAAAGTGTTTATAATACATGAAATTAGATCACGTTAGCTTTCATTTTCCACTGGTTTGAGTCAATTCGGAATTTTCTTTGATAAGTTATGAATTTTTAAATAAAATGTGACGAAACTGCTAAATTTTTCACTTTCATGGGCTAAAATGTACCTTTCGAATCAAGTTTGGATTTTATAAAAATTATGATAAAATACTAAATGAAGTTAGCTATCTCTATGTATTTTTCTATGATTTTTGAATAAGTATAAATAGTTTTACTAAAATTATTTTTAACACTGCGCACACACTGTAAGTCTCTGGAAGAAACTGTCACGTTTTGAAAATGAACCTAGAACTCATATTTTCTTAAACCAAATGACATGAAAAAAATTTTATATGTGTATTAAACTCTAAAAGGTACCTACTTTATAAATTTCATGATGATCAGATATATTTTAGTATTTTTCAAAAGTAGTTAAAGTTAGGGGACGAACATCCGAAGGAGCAAACTGCACACCTTCGGATGTGGCTTCCTCAAACTGTTTTTCTCATCTATGGCTTAAGAACGGACTGTTTTATTACTTAAATTGATGAATATGATAGGGACTGACTTATAGCACTTGAATATAATGTGAATTACATGTGAATGATGTGTTGTTTAGTGTTAGCTTTAGGGTAAGGCCTATATGTTTCTATGTGCGTCCTTAAAAGAGAAAAGAATAAAGGAAAACCGTATGAAAACCCTAAAATACTTAAATATACTAAACATGCCTAGATGAGGATTCATATTCTCCGTAAACACTAGTCACGTTAAAAGCTTTTGGTAAAAACCGATAAGCGATAAGACATTAAGTAAGATACAAGTCCTTATCGAACCAACGTGTATAAACTTTAAGAAGAATTTCTAAGACATCGATAACTGAAGTAAATAAGAATGTTCTAGGTTGTGTGCGGCCACGGTGACGAGGATTGACGGGTGAGCGAATGGGGGAATTAGTTTTACGAAAGAAAAGCGGTTAAGGTGGGTGGTTCTTATGCATTGCCTGGAATATTATACGATTATTGGTGTATGCGAGTGTTTTGATATTCGGGTCACATGGTTATTACATGATATATGGTATCTCAAACGATACGTAATGGTCTGGCTTTTGTAGCTAAGCGCCATGGTGGAAAAGAGCTCTCGAGCTAAATTATCTCAAATGATATGTAACGGTCTGGCTTATGTAGCTAGGCGCCGTGGTGGACAGAGCCTGCGGGCTATATGATGAATGGTATCTCAAATGATACGTAATGGTCTGGCTTTTGTAGCTAGGCGCCATGATGACGGAACGCATGAAAGGAAAAATGTTTTTTTTTTTATATTATGATTTGCGTACTGCCGTTTTCGTGTAATAGCATGCAGACCATCCACACTGAGAATTCAAATCTCACCCCCTTATTTTTAAAACATTTTCAGGTCAGGATGTTGGGGAGTTCGTACCTGTGGAGGAGTGATACGTGTTCTGTCGCTTTTCTGTGTTACTTAAGTATGACTTATGGTTTTTGCCCTAATTAAGTATGACTTTAAGCGATGATGTTTATGTTGACTTGTGTGTGCGCCGAGGTGACAAACAGTTGCATAGCCTCTCGATGGTAGAATGTATAATGTTCAAGCTAATTATCAATTTTGTGCCAAATCTTTTAAAAAGATCCTTGCGGGTCCTCTTTTCGAAAAAGAAAACATAACTACGTTTTTCATAACAAAAATCATAATCTTCCGCTGTCTATGAGATGTTATCATTGGTATTCTTAAACAAAAAAAAAATTAGTTCGGTTTTTGGGTCACTAAGTGACGACTTGGATTTCTAGAGTGTCGAATCCTCACTTTGGAAATCTGGGGCGTTACATTAGTGTCCTTATCGGGTCGACACGATAAGAACACAAAAATTTCGTGGTGAGTTAGTATCGGATTAGTGGCAACACATTTTTTTTTTTAAAACGATAAAATTAACGGATAACCCATTAACCTGTTAACAACCCATTAAGCACGAACACGATAGTGACACGAAATAATACATAACACGATAGTGACACGAAATATATTTTAATTATATTTTTATAAAAATAATAATATATAACATTATCTTTTCATGCCCATTAAGAATTTAGTCTCAAATTCTTATCCCTAACTAAAAAACAGGCAGAGGAAGCCCAACTCCCAGGCCCATCAATTTATAAACTAAGTATAAGGATCAAATTAAGAATAAAAATTATTTTTGGAAACCCTAAAAATACTCATCGGCCATCGCAATCTCACTCTTTCTCTCTCCCTCTCACACGGTTGTTCTCTCTCTCTCTCTAGCCTCAGTGACCGCCGCTCTGACGCTCTCCCCTAAAATTTAAGTATATTATTTTTTTAGTTCTTGAGAAGCAACAACCAATTGATGAATTGCTTGAAGATATGATGGATAATACATCTGATATTTCGACTCAATGTTCTACCCTTTCATCATGAAAGGTAAACTTTAAATTGTTTTCTTATTTTTTTGGGAGTTGTCATTTATTAAATAAATTTTGCTAAATTAATTATATATTGAATAGTAGGTGAGTTGTTGTGCTGAGCTTTGTCGATGTGAAAGCAATCCTGATGTTGAAGTGGAAATTGGAGTGATGATTCTTCTTTTGTGTGTTTTAAAACTTTGGTTTATCATTTAATTTCTAAAACTTTGGTTTGTAGTATGAGACTTTAATTATTATGTTGGATAAACTATGTATTTGGTATCTTGGTTTGTAATTGTTTTGCATAGAATATGCTTTCTATGAACATTTGTAGTTTTTTGTGTTGAAATTTTAAATTTAGCCATCTTTTTTATCAGGTTTATATCGTGTTCGTGTCGACACAGAATGAATCGTGTCATTATTGTGTCGTGTTGACACGTAATAAATTGTGTCGTCATCGTGTCATGTCGACACTAGCACGAAAAATATTGTGTCGTTATCGTGTCGTGCTGTGTCGACACGGATTTTATCGTGTTCGTATCGTGTTAGCACGGATGCTTATCGTGACGTGCTAGTGTCGGGGCTTATCGTGTCGTGTCACTATTTTGTCGACATGAAACACGATCCGTTAGCACGAATTGCCACCCGTAGCTAAAATCCTTGTATACTTAGGATAGGATGAACTCATAGAAGTAGGATGTTGGTACGTAATTAGGATAATTCGTGATGTATAGTTTTAATTCTCTTAATTATTGAATAATTCTAATAAACCCTAGAATAATCATAGAATTAAGTACGAAAATTATTAGAGAGAAGACGACCGCATCACTTTTAAATAACGATAAGCTTAAGGAGAGGATTTTTGAAGGGGTTTATAATCAACCGGTTTATCTAGGGAGGACGGCCGAATCACCTTAGTTAAATTAGGGTCTCAATAATTAAGCACAATTCACCAAATTTAATTAATGGGTTAGTGAAGTAAGTTGTTAGAACTAAGTATTGGGGATATACCTGAGCTTTTATTCTTTCAATTCTTTGTGCTAGATTAGGGAAGTTGATTGTCTAGTTTATAGTACACTTAGGATTTTAACTTGGAACATCATAATTATTTTAGTTATCGTACCAATTCCTTTAGTATACGTAGGGATTCCTATCCCGAGCATCACCATCATATTTGCACTTCAACCAGAAGTTAGTATAGTTTTTATTCTTGTTTTCTTGAATATAATTAGTAGGGAATAATTAGTAGTATTAGTTTAAACCATCATTGCATTCATATTAGCTACGACACGTAAATTTCTAGGAATTTACACGCGTGCAAGCCTTCTAATGGGTTCGATACTACTTGGTCCCTATACTTGCTCATACTACAGTGATCCCATACTCTTGTGGGGTAACTACTAGTCAAGCTAGTATTTTATAATCAAGTCAGAACCACCAAATAAAGAAAAGAGAACTAAAAAATAGAATAAACAATGATCCAAATCGGGTCAACCTATCAAATGGACACCGTAGCAACAACGTCGATTGATAGGGTTGACCCATTGTTTAAAGAAATAGCAAAAGAACGACTCCTCAAAAAATACAAAAGGGTGGTGGTGCAGTGGTGGCCGGGGACGGCGGCCTGGTGCCGGAGGCGCTAGGTTCACTGTCGCCGGCGGTAGATCTAAGCTTTTTGTGGATTTTCTGTGAGAGACGGGATGACAGTGGCATAGCTGTCCTTAAAGACGGTGAGCGTGAGTGGTGGCGGGGCATTGGCGCGGGTAGTAGCGATTGCGGCGCTAGGGTTGTGGGGACGGTGAATTAGGGATTTTTAGGAAAGAAGATTTGAGAGTTCTAATGAAAGAGTATGAAAAGAAAAATTAGATGACTATTATAGATGGAGAAGATGAGATCTAATGAGAGAGAATAAGTAGAGCCAAGAGATGGCCAGAGATTCTCACACCAGAGATGGAGAGAAAGAACTCATTAGAAATTCTAGAGAGCGAATTTATGGGGTGGGGATGAAGGAATTTGTAGTTATACACAAATTATAAAATATTCACAAGGGAATGTTGCACATATTCAATTCACTTGGGCTATAGATTATCTGAGTGTCTTTTAGGAGTGCCAACCAGTAGCATATTACCAAAGCCTCAGACATTTGGAATTCTAAAAGGAAAACATAATACTCTAATATTGATATGAAAATAGAACACTCTGATTTTGTGCTGGGCTTTTGCAACCGAGCAAAAGACATGTATACCAGTAGAATCACTACAATAACGCTGATCAATATTGTTAGGATATTTTTGTCCTAAGAATCTCTTTGTTTTGATTTTGATGATGTCAAACATATTATTGTATTATTTTGGATACAAATCTTGCAGGAACAAAGGCTATAAGAACTTCGATTTTTTTCTAAGGTTTGCAGTTGAAGAAGTTATAAACATTACAGTTGAAGACTTTCAAGGAAGTTGCAACTGAAGAGATTAATCATGTTTACAGCTGAAGAGTTCTCTACGACAGAAGATTTAAGAGTATTCAGTTGAAAACATGTGTTTAGTAAAACTAATTAAGTGTAGTACACATTGTACATTCACTCACATAGTTTGAAAAACATCAGGAGATTAGTAAGGTTAATTTATAACCAGTAGACACAGAGTGTTCAGTGATTAGTTGTTTATCCAAGCAGTAATCACTACAAAACAACCTGTACTACACAAGGACAAAACTACAAGACAAGAAGCTTTAATTAAGCTGAAGTCAAAGCTGGAGGTGAATTTCATTTGAATTAAAAATCCCTCCAACGGCTAGAGGCCCCTTCAAGACTCCTATAAATAGGAGAAAGAGACCTCAGAGGACAACAACAACAACCCACGAGCTTTCAAGCATACGACACAACATATCTTCATCTACGAATGTCTACAGCCTTCCAGTGTTAGAAGTTTTTAGGACTTAGAGCTAGGATATCTTGTTTAGTTTTATCTGTTGTTGTTCCCTCACAAACATTTTAACTTGTAACTCTACTTAGAGTAGAGATTTTCTTTGTGAGCGTTTTGAGAGAGCTTTTTCTGAGTGAAATTGAGAGATTTTGAGTGAAACCATTTATATCCACCTAAGTTTAGAAAAATTTGAGTGAGGAATCTAGTTCTTAAGGGGAACAACATATAGTTTTTGTGAATTTCTTAGTGAATTTGGCACATGAGGGTGTGACAGTGGATGTAGGAGGATTACAACACCTCTAAACCACTATAATTTTTGTCTTCATTTCAATTCAAGTCATTTAAATTTACAGCTAAATAATTTTTGCTTTACATATTCTTATCTTTATCATTCTTCATTCCATCATTTTTCAAATTTTTATAGTGCATACAAGACTTGGAAAGTTACAGCTGTAGATTCCTTGAATCATTCAGCTAGAAACTTGAGTCTTTAGTTTTTCATCTACACATCACACTTTATTTTTCCGCTGCACAAAGATGTCACAAACACTTTCTAAAGTGTTAAAACATTATCTCTGATAAGAGTTTTTAAGTCGTGATTTAGAGTTTCAAAATTACTCAGACTTAACTTGTTTTTAAGTTTGCAGCTGCAAACTTGTTTAAACTCTACAGCTGCAGAGTTAAGTCTAGTTTTGTTTTCTTGAGAAAAAGTTTTAAGTTTTTAAAACTCAAGGACTATTCACCCCCCCCCCCCCCCAAGACCTTGACTGACTTTTGGGACCCACAAATGGTATCAGAGCAGTTGGCTTGCCACTGCTTTGACCAGTTTTTTTTTAAGCCAGATCCAAAAGTATTTTTGAAAAATTATACATGCATACTATTATGGCTCCTAAAATGTTGAAACCTAAAGTGTCTATGTTTTCCACAGATGAATATGATGATTGGAAGATAAGAATGCAAGCACATCTTTCTGTTATGAATGATGAGATGTGGTCTATCATAGAGGATGGACCAATCACCATTGAGAAATCCAACACTGCAGCTAACCAGACTGGATTAGCCCAAATTATTCCTAATCCCAGAAAGGAATGGTCAGAAGAAAACAAGAGGGGAGTAAACCTCGACAATATTGCTAGAACACTATTATCACTCCCTAGATAAAATTGTGTTTAGCAAGATCAAAAGTTGTAAAACTGCTAAAGAAATATGTGAGAAGCTTGAGATGATCTGTGAAGGAACTAATCAAATTAAGGAGAATAAGCTCTTGTTCAAAAATTTGAGAACTTCAAGATGAAATCTGGAGAAACTCTTGAGAAGTTTGATTCAAGATTCATTGAGATACTCAATGAGCTTGAGCTAGTTGGAAAAGAGTACTCATAAAGGGAAAAGAACATGAAGGTTCTTAGAGCACTACCATCAGAATGGGACATGAAAGTTGTTGCTATGAAGGAATCAAATGATCTCTATTAGTCCCGGTACAAGACTGAGTAATACGTGTATGGGGGGGAATACACGTATACAAATTTTTCTTAACTTAAACCTCACTGAGTCCCCTTACTCAGAGTGATAAAGAACACAGGGTAGATAACAAACCTACTAACTGCACTGAGGCGAGTCAGTTGGCAAACTATCTACTTATGTTCAGTGCGGAATGTGTGAGCCCTGAAAGTTTATAGTCTTGTTTAGTTTGCTTTCTGAAAACTTGTTTATCTTTTTATGAAGCCGTGATTAGAAGGGCAGTGCTGTCAGTTTAATGATCAGACTGATTGGTTCAAGCCTGATTAAAGATGCAAGGAATGACTTAATCAAACAAGCAATTAAGAACAAATATCAAAGCAGTAAGAACACAGGGAAGTTAACGTGGTTCAGAGACTCAACCTCCTATGTACAGGGTCCTAATTTAACAGGGATATCCACTAAGGATTGGCTTATTTTTAACTTGCCAAGGTGCACCAAGATCGACTTCTCTTACTGACTCTTACTTCCTCCTTCTAACACACTAACTAATTTCCACCAACAAACCTGACTAGAGGGTTTTGGTTTCAGTTTGGATTCCAACTAGGTTGTGATTATCCTTATAAGGCAAACCTATGCTAAGGATTGGATAATCACTCTAAGCTTAAGATATTTCTATTTCGCTCAGTGGAATACATAATAACCCTCTAACTAAGAAACACTTGGGAAATTTAAGGTATTTTGAGTGCTTCTTTGAATGTTGAATGCTTTGTACGCTGAGAGTTTGAGTAATTTCTTGGCTTCAAAATTTCCCGTAACCTTGATTGGGTCCAAGGTCTTCTGTATTTATAGGCAACTTTGAAAACTATAGCCTTCTAGGTTATTGTTGGAGTTTTACGTAAAAGTATGCTTTTACTTTGTATAACTCGTGTATCAAACACTTGTTTATGAGAATAATTCTTTTATCGCATTTGCTTTAGATATGATTGAATGTTGAATATTTATTGCAAATAGTTCATAATAGTACTAGTTACATTGTAGTTAATGTGGTGATACTCGATCACGGAAGACAACATTAACAGTTTCCTTGTAACTAAACGTACATTTTCACGACCTAGGTGGAATTGAACAATCCGCCATGAAAGGTCGATGTGTGAGTCTCAGATTGGTCTGTCTTGACTAAGAGATTGCACTAGCACATTTAGTATGTGTTGAAGAGGACCTACAGTGAGGATAAATTCTTCTGTTCTGAAATGTGAAGAATTAGACCTCAGTGGTTGTTGATTTCTTAATCTCCGTCACTTAAATAGGATCGTGTGTGCTTAATGGTTACTGCTTTGATTCATGTTGGGTGAGAATCATCGTGACTTCGAACCTTGTGCTTTGGGCAGTAATATTAATCATACAACGGTTGCTAAGATTTAATACGGAGAAACGCGTGCGAGTATAGCTCGTGTGATTAGTCCCCTTGGTGGGCTCAGAAGTTTTATCGTACCAAATCTTGCAAGTGAAGAATCAGTTTTTTCGGTATGGATAATAATGTTGAGCTGTCTTTACTCCAAGGTGAAATATATTAATTAATTTAGAGCTATTCAGAAGCTTAATTAATTAATGGACTTGATAATCTTAAACGCGGGGAATAATAACCGGGAGCCCATATTATCGTAATATGGATTAAGATGGATAGTGCAATATTAATTTATTAGTGGTAATAATTAATATTAATGAATTGAATTATATTGGGGCTCAATATTGAAATTCAGAGGTCCATTAGGAGGTCCAATCTTAATTCTCCTTAAAGGCCCCTCAAGTAGCCCATTAAGTAGCCCAATAATGATAAGGTGATTAAAATAAAAAGAAAATATAATGCTGATTTTTCTTATGTAATTTTCGAAAATTGTTATATTAGGAGAGAAAAGATTTTGTTGATTTTCCTGGAAAGATATTATGGAAGATAAGTATTCTTGGAATACAAGATTATCTCATATATTCAAGAAGATCCAAATCTTGGATTCTTCCCTATTATTTTCGAAAAATACAAGACAATAAGGTGAGTGAGATTTTTGTGGAATATTTTATTATGGAGAAAAGAATATATGAGATATATTCAAGATTTCTTAGAGACTAAGAAAAGATTTTTTTCCAAAGCCCATATTCATCCAAAAATTCGGCCACTACACTTTATAAATAAGGGGTGATTATTTCATCCCCAAGTACATAATTACATGTGTTGGAAAAATCAAGAGCATAGATATTTTTCTTTTTCCTTAGTTATTTAAATTACTTGAAAGCATCTCCCACCGGTGATCAAGTAAGGCGAAAGGGAAATACTTGAGAAGGTTTTTGGGTTGATAAAGCGAGATCGTGATTGTCCCGTTTATTCAAAGGTCAATTCTACAAGAGGTACGTAAATCACATAAATTCTTGTTTATTCCGCCTAGATTTTATGTGAATTAATTCAACATGCATGATGTTAAATTTGTTGTTGGAATTATTATTTGAATTAATTAGGATTAATTCATGCTAGTAATAATTGAATTTAAATTCGTATTTAAATTTCATCCCGAATAGATTCCGGACACCTATATTTTCCCAACAACTGGTATTAGAGCCACGGTTTCGGGCTCTGATCTTTAAATTGTTAGACATTAAATTGAAATTGGATAGTAGAATTGCTAGATCTTTTTTGCAGGTATCCAATTGTCATGGTTTTAATGTTGTTAATTTTTCATGCGTGTGAATTAATTATTTTTAATTCGATTCGTTCGAATTTGTTTTTCTCGTGAGAAAATCCACGAGTAGATTATTTGTTTTTATTTTGATTTGATCATTGTAATAGACTAGTCTAGATCAAGTATTTAAATAAATTGTAACCGGATCGAGACGAAGAACGAAGAATTAAAGACGGTGTACCCGGACGACGCATGGATGCGTGGCGCATGCATGGGCGTAAAATTATGCATGGGGTGAAAAACGAGAATAAACGGTGAAACCCGGTGCACGGGGTGCGCGAGGCGCACGACCTGTGCACAACGGGCGCGGCAGCGCGCGCGCACGTAGGCGCGCTCGGCGGCTGCTGCTCGGCGCCGTGCTGGGTGGCGCGCAGGCCCACTCTGTGGGCCGACGCGCGCCGTATCTCGGGCCGTGGAATTTTTTTTAAAATTAATTTCAGTTCTGCATTTTTTTGTGTGATTTTAAACGTCGTCAAACGATGCTATTTTGATGAAGTGTTGCTGTTCGAGTGGGAGCGTGTCAAGGCGAATGACGGAAAGCAACAAGGACGATATTTTGTATCGAGATGTGAAGAAATTAAACCATGGCAATTAGATTTGAGTGCTCCAATGTGTTTAATTTTGTTTTGATGGATGTTTTATTTCGTGCACTTATTATTATTTGTTAATATGTGTTTGCATGAATTTTATTGTCCAAGAAAAACCTTACTTTCGAAAATTACTAAGTATGTTTATTTAATCGCAATTTTATTCCGGATATTAAAATTGGATTAATTTGGCCGCCATAATTTATTTATTTGTGAAGTTCTTTTGGAATACATTTCCCTCTCGGATCGGCCAAAAGGACGGATTTCACATGAATAAATTCCGAAAGGATGATTGTGGATTATTACTAGTGGCGGTATTGACCCTCACCACGAGTGGCTTGCTCAAAGCGAAATAATAATCATGTATTTAATTATGGTTATTACTTAGGCATAAGAAATTGATATTAACTTACTCCCCTCGGAGTCCCTGTCAATTATTATGTGGTCAAAGCGGGAGCCAACTATTAATTTTGAATTAAGGATTTGTAACTTCTAAGTTTGTGATCCGTTTGAATGTATTTAAATATATAGACCACCCCTCGTGGCGCATTTAAATTGTTTCGAGATGTTGGCTGATGCATGATTATATTGTTTTAAGGTTTCAATATAATTGATGTGATCGAATTATGTGATAATTTCGTATTTTTCTAGATATTGATATGAATGTATGTTTTATTCTCAGTTCATCATGTCGCAACCTTTTAATCCACTATTTAGTATACTTAGATAACAAACTTTTTGGTGAGAACTATGTTGATTGGAAACATAATCTTGATATTGTCCTAACCGCTCAACACCACAAATGGGTACTTACTACTCCTAAGCCCCAAGAGCCTGCCGAAGATGCGAGCAAGGCGGTCAAGAAAGAGCATAAGAGTTGGTTTGACTCTGATGAGATGGCTAGGTGTACTATTCTAGCTTCAATGTCAGATGTGTTGCAACACCAACACCAACATATGGAGACCGCCTCTGAGATAATGCTCAATCTTGAAGCGATGTTTAAATATCAGAACCGTACAGCTAGGCAAATCACCATGCGAAAGATGCTTTCGTTGAAGATGGTGGAAGGTACGCCCGTAAGGGATCACGTTATCGAGATGATGGGTTATCTCAACAAGTTGGAAGTACTTGGTGCGGAATTTGATCTCCCTACTAAGGTCGATTTCGTTCTCCATTCTCTGCCGAAGAGCTTTGAGCAGTTTCAGTTGAACTATCAAATGAATGACCGGGCAAATAGTTTTCCCGAGCTCTTGCAAGCTTTGGTGTCGGCGGAGACTTTAATGGATCATCAAACTGTTGCTATGGTGGCAAACGGTCCGTCTACCTCTTCGGGTCCCAAGGGAGGGAAGAAGAGAAAGAGGGCGAAAGGCCAGACCCAAGCAAATCCAACCGTTGTGAAACCTAAGGCAAAGGGAGAAGGAGGTCGAAAGAAAGCTGCTAAGGGTAAGTGCTTCAACTTTGGTGAGAAGGGACATTGGAGGGCGACCTGTTCTAAGCCTAAGAAGGCGGTAAAGAAAGGTAAGTCTCATGCTTTAGTCGTTGAAACTTATGTTGCGGCGTATGCTGCCCACGTTTGGGTAGTGGATACCGGGGCAACTGATCATATTTGTTTCACTCTTCAGGGGTTCCAGCTAACCCGGCGACTTAGCAAGAATGAGATCCTCGTCACTTTGGGCGATGCTACGAGAGTGGCAGCCGAAGCAGTGGGAGTCGTGCACCTATCTTTTGAAGATAGAGTTTTAATTTTAAGATATGTTTTATACGTTCCGAACTTTAGGAAGAATTTAATTTCAGTTTCTAAGTTGTTTTTTTATGGATATTCAGTTACTTTTAATAAAGTTGTTACTGATTTTTTAAAGAATGTTACTATCTGTCATGGAACGTTGGTAAACAATCTCTATACGATTAAGTGTGCACACCACTCAAATAATGAATCTAATAACACGTCGATCATTTCGAATAATAAAAGAAAGCGTTCTTCGGAGATGAACGAAACACTTCTATGGCATCTTAGACTAGGTCATATTAATCTAAAGAGGATAGAGAGATTGGTGAAAGACGGATCCTTGGAATCGTTCCAAGTTGAGCCGTTTCCAACTTGTGAATCCTGTTTAGAGGGTAAAATGACCAAGAGGGCATTTGGAGCCAAGGGGAATAGAGCCACGGAAGTGTTAGAACTCATTCATACCGATGTGTATGGTCCAATGACGATCAAAGCGAGAATGGGGTATGAGTATTTTGTCACCTTCATTGACGATTACTCGAGATATGGGTACATTTACCTTATGAGGTATAAGTCTGAAACTTTTGATAAGTTCAAGGAGTTTAAGGCCGAAGCCGAGAAACATAGGAAAAAGAGTATCAAGTTTCTACGATCAGATCGTGGAGGCGAATACCTCAACAATGAATTCTTGAACTACTTATCGGACGAAGGGATCGTATCCCAGTTAACCGCACCGGGAACCCCTCAACAGAACGGTGTGGCGGAACGAAGAAACCGGACTCTTTTAGAGATGGTCAGATCTATGATGAGTTATTCGGATTTACCCAAGTCGTTTTGGGGTAATGCCTTGGAAACGGCGGCTTACATTCTAAACTTGGTGCCATCCAAATCGGTTCCTAAAAACCCAATGGAATTGTGGACCGGGCGCAAGCCCAGTCTAAGATATTTGCGGATTTGGGGTTGTCCGGCATACGTGCTAGACAAGGAAGCCGGTAAGTTGGATCCACGTTCAGAATTAAGGTTGTTTATAGGATACCCTGCGGGAACGAAAGGGTGTAGTTCTATAGTCCCAAGGATCAAAAGACCGTGATTAGTACACACTTTAAATTCTTGGAGGAGGACTATATGAACAATCGGAAGCCTAAAAGTGAAATTACCTTAGAAGAATTGAGAGGTCAAACCTCGATACCAAGTATACAAGATGATGTACCACACTTCACATCTTCATAACCGGAACCCCGTCGCAGTGGGAGGATTGCTAGGCAACCCGAGAGATTCATGGGGATAGGAGAATCTTCGGATTTGGTTCCCGGCGATGAATCAGACCCATGGACATACGACGAGGCAATCCAAGATAAAGACGCGGAGTCATGGCAAATGGCAATGGAAGCCGAGATGGGTTCGATGGATCATAATCAAGTATGGGATTTGGTCGAACCACCCAATGGGGTAGAACCCATTGGATGCAAGTGGGTGTACAAGAGGAAAAGAGGACAGGACGGAAGGGTAGAGACCTTCAAAGCAAGGCTTGTTGCCAAAGGGTATACTCAGAAAGAAGGGATCGATTATGAGGAAACCTTTTCGCCTGTAGCTATGCTTAAGTCCATCCGTATTCTCTTGTCGATCGCTGCGCACCTAGATTACGAGATCTGGCAAATGGATGTCAAGACAACTTTCCTTAACGGAAGTCTTGACGGGATAGATATCTATATGCAACAGCCCAAAGGTTTTATTGAAAAAGGCCAAGAGCATCTCGTATGCAAGCTTAAGAGATCCATTTATGGACTTAAGCAAGCATCGCGTACTTGGAACCAGTGTTTTGATCAAGTGATTAAGTCTTATGGGTTTAATCAAAACGAGTTCGAGAGTTGTGTGTATAAGAAGCGTGACGGAACTGCGGTGGTATTCTTAGTATTATACGTAGACGGTATTCTGCTCATTGGAAACAATGTAAAGGTATTGTCAGACGTAAAGGTATGGCTGTCAAAACAATTTGATATGAAGGACTTAGGGGAAGCCGGTCACATCCTTGGGATCAAGATCACTCGCGATCGCAAGAAGAGGATGTTGGGCTTATCGCAAGCTTCATACATTGACACTGTTTTGAAGCGATACAACAAGCAAGATTCCAAGAAAGGTTTTGTACCTTTTAGACACGGAATCCATCTATCCAAAGAAATATGCCCTAAGACGCAAGTGGAGATAGATGACATGAAAGACGTTTCGTACATTTCGAACGTAGGAAGTCTTATGTATGCAATGTTGTGTACGAGACCACATATCTGCTTTGTTGTGGGCATGATGGCAAGATATCAAAGTAACCCCGGGAAAGTACATTAGATTGCAATTAAATGTGTTATTTAGTTTCTGAAAAGAACTTGGTATGGAATGCTGATTTAACAGTCAGACAGTCTAATTCCCATGGGATGCATGGACTCAAATTTCCAATCAGATATAGAATCCAGAATATCTACCTCGGGTAGTGTGTTTTGCATGGGAGAAGGAGCCATGACATGGAGAAGCGATTTGCAGAAATGCATCGCCGATTCGACCATGAAAGCCGAATTAGTAACTGCTTGTGAAGCAGCGAAAGAAGCGGTTTGGCTCAAGTACTTCTTAGTGGACTTGGACGTTGTTCCGAATTTGTCCATCATAATCACTGTCCATTGTGATAATATCGGAGCAGTTGCAAATTCAAGGGAACCGAGAGCCCACAAGGCCAGCAAACACATTGAAAGAAAACACCATCTTATACGAGAAATCGTTAAGAGAGGAGATAAAGAGGTGGCAAAGATAAATGTCGGAGGACAACCTAGTACATCCATTCACAAAGGGTCTGCCTCAGAGTACATTCGAGAGACATGTGGATGGAATGGGAGTCAAGACTATTGCCAATCTGCTTTAAGTATAAGTGGGAGGAATTATTAGGTTAGTGTAGGTTGACATGAGATGTCACGTAGAGCTACTACACTAAGACATGCATGATGTATACTAAAAAGCAGACTTTAAGTATAAGTGGGAGATTGTTGGAGTTATACGTGAAAGTATGCTTTTACTTTGTATAACTCGTGTATCAAACACTTGTTTATGAGAATAATTCTTTTATCGCATTTGCTTTGGATATGATTGAATGTTGAATATTTATTGCAAACAGTTCATAATAGTACTAGTTACATTGTAGTTAATGTGGTGATACCCGATCACGGAAGACAACATTAACAGTTTTCTTGTAACTAAACGTACATTTTCACGACCTAGGTGAAATTGAACAATCCGCCGTGAAAGGTCGATGTGTGAGTCTCAGATTGGTCTGTCTTGACTAAGAGATTGCACTAGCACATTTAGTATATGTTGAAGAGGACCTACAGCGAGGATAAATTCTTCTCTTCTGAAATGTGAAGAATTAGACCTCAGTGGTTGTTGATTTCTTAATCTCCATCACATAAATAGGACCGTGTGTGCTTAATGGTTACTGCTTTGATTCATGTTGGGTGAGAATCATCGTGACTTCAAACCTTGTGCTTTGGGCAGTATACGATGGTTGCTAAGATTTAATACGGAGAAATGCGTGCGAGTACGGCTCATGTGATTAGTCCCCTTGGTGGGCTCAGAAGTTTTATCGTACCAAATCTTGCAAGTGAAGAATCAGTTTCTTCGGTATGGATAATAATGTTGAGATGTCTTTACTCCAAGGTGAAATATATTAATTAATTTAGAGCTATTCAGAAGCTTAATTAATTAATGGACTTGATAATCTTAAACGCGGGAAATAATAACCGGGAGCCCATATTATCGTAATATGGATTAAGATGGATAGTGCAATATTAATTTATTAGTGGTAATAATTAATATTAATGGATTGAATTATATTGGGGCTCAATATTGAAATTCAGAGGTCCATTAGGAGGTCCAATCTTAATTCTCCTTAAAGGCCCCTCAAGTAGCCCATTAAGTAGCCCAATAATGATAAGGTGATTAAAATAAAAAGAAAATATAATGTTGATTTTTCTTATGTAATTTTCGAAAATTGGTATATTAAGAGAGAAAAGATTTTGTTGATTTTCCTGGAAAGATATTATGGAAGATAAGTATTCTTGGAATACAAGTTTATCTCATATATTCAAGAAGATCCAAATCTTGGATTCTTCCCTATTATTTTCGAAAAATACAAGACAATAAGGTGAGTGAGATTTTTGTGGAATATTTTATTATGGAGAAAAGAATATATGAGATATATTCAAGATTTCTTAGAGACTAAGAAAAGATTTTTTCCAAAGCCCATATTCATCCAAAAATTCGGCCACTACACTTTATAAATAGGGGGTGATTATTTCATCCTCAAGTACATAATTCCATGTGTTGGAAAAATCAAGAGCATAGATATTTTTCTTTTTCCTTAGTTATTTAAATTACTTGAAAGCATCTCCCACCGGTGATCAAGTAAGGCGAAAGGGAAATACTTGAGAAGGTTTTTGGGTTGATAAAGCGAGATTGTGATTGTCCCGTTTATTCAAAGGCCAATTCTACAAGAGGTACGTAAATCACATAAATTCTTGTTTATTCCGCCTAGATTTTATGTGAATTAATTCAACATGCATGATGTTAAATTTGTTGTTGGAATTATTATTTGAATTAATTAGGATTAATTCATGCTAGTAATAATTGAATTTAAATTCGTATTTAAATTTCATCCCGAATAGATTCTGGGCACCCCTATTTTCCCAACAATCTTCTCGTAGGATTGTTCAACGGATATGATCTCCATGCAGCAGTCATCCTTGCATGTATTTGGTAAATGCATTAAATGCATGCCTGTTGAACTGTGCAGGGATGTTAGGTTCAAGTCAGTATCCGTACATGATTTGGCGCTCTCTGATTGGTCCACATCATCAGGTAGGTGAGACTGTCAGAACTCATTCTTCAGTTTAGTCTTGTCTTTACTGAGTTCAGGTTTGTCCTCATCTACATATGTTTCCCAGTGTAACATTTCTTTTAACTTGCTTGGATCCTACTCCAAGTCTTTTCCCAAATACTCAGTGTCGTCATGTTCCCTTCAGGCTGAGTTAGCAATGATCTCAGGATCATGCTCTTCATCCTGACACTTACTCAGTCAGCTTAGAAGAACTGCCATAAGCTCAGGATGGTGCTCTTGTGTCTTCAGGCTTCAGTCTTGATTGTCATTAATGAGTACTCCTTTCATTGAGTACCTATGAATGTAAAGTAAACTAACTTACAAACCTAACCAAGACTAGACTGACTACTAAGGCAACTCATATTTTCAAGGGCTTTTGGATCTAATCAAAACTGACATTGTCCCAACAATTTCCCTATTTTTTATGATACCAAAACACTGAAAAGATCCTCAAAACAGTTAGAGGAAATAAAGGTCTTATTCTATAAGAAAAGATCAGTGTTAGAGCAGTTCTTGATAAGTACAGAAATTAAATAACAACCAAAAAGACAATGAGTTTTTGTCTAAGGGCAAATGTAGTAGATTTCATTGATAATATGTTTCAGTGAGTACAATAAACTAATTTATTACATATTCAAGGATAGATACTCAGATCCTACGCATTCCAGGTTCAATGTTGTAGCCAGAATACACTCGGTTCTTCAATTCTTCAACTCTCTTGAACTGATTCTGGTATCCTTCAGCACGGGCTATCTTCATCACCTCTCTCATAATCTCCTTCGAGTCATACATGTTGCAGCCTAGAATCATTGGGGGAGTGCGAATGATCAGTTCAAGCGCCTTGATTTGAACCTTAGCTTTCTCAGCCTCGTCCAAGATCATCTTGAAAAGCTCAGGGTAGTTGTCGACCATGAAGTCAGTGAAGTGAGCCTCAATATCTTCAGTGTCGCCCCACTTCTTGACAATATACCACAGCCTGATGAATTTGTTCCTGGCATCCTCCCAAAACTCCTTGATCTTCTTAGAAATGAACGAATTGATAAGCACAGGCTCAGTGTTTGACTCTCTGGGAAATATCAACTTTCTTGCCTGAGGTGCAGCCCTCTTCATGTACTTCCTCGGCTCAGGTTTCTCCTTCTTTCTCCTAAGCAGACCGATCACTGGATCATCTAGTTCCTTTTGTTGAAGCTCAGTGATATCAGTTAGCTTCTCCACCTTCTTCTCTAAGATCTTCACTTTCTCCTTCTGAGCTATCTCAGCCCTGCGCGCTGCCTCGCTCTTCTCAGGGACAGATCCCCAAGCTTCCTCACACAACTCAGTGACCTTATCCGCGTCGTATGTGATCGGATTCATCCTCGTGTTCATTGGCGAGCGCTCTGAAGACTCTTGGATGGTTGGCAATTTTGGAGCATCCTTTGAAGGATCATTAGCCTTTGCCGCAGCCTCAATTCTGGCTGACTTCCTTGGTGTTCTTAACGCCTCATTCTTCTCAGCCTCCGATGCCTCAGGGAGAGATCTTTTCTTCCCTATTTCCCCCTTTTTGGCATCATCCTTGGCCGGCGGAGGTGGGAGTGCCTATCTCAATACTTCCTCACCGTTGTTGATAACAAAGGCAGTTAAGGACTGGACTTCCTTAACTCCTTCCTTCAGCATCTCAACTGCGGTGGCAATCCCCGTCCCCGCAAAGGATACACTTGCAATGCTTTCCTGGAGCTTCTTCTCAAATATTTCCATAGATGTATGCAAGCTTTGCTCAGTGCGGGTCAGCCTGGCCTCAACTTTCCCTGACTCTTCGATGAGCGCCTCAGACTTGGTCAGAATCTTCTCCGTCGCCTGAATGATTTTGGCGGACTCCTGAGCAATCCTCTCTAACTCCAAAGCCACCTTAGCCGCTGAGTCATTGAGTGCCTGAGTTAATAGTTCTGCAGCTTGACTCACCAGGTGCTCAACTGCCTTTTCCATCCTCGCATCATGCTCATCTCAAAGCTGGGTCAGCGTGTTGGCCATTATCTTCTTCATCGTCTTCCTTTCTGACTTGATGGACTTGATGGTTAACAACATCAGTTTCTTCATACTCTTCACCTCAGAGTTGGCAACCGTCTTGATAGCAGACTTCACCCATCTTAACTGCTTTTGAATCCCTTTATCTTTAGAGTCGGCCTGAGCCTTAAGCAATTCAACTTCGTGCTGAAGGTCAGCGAGATTCTCAGTAGTTTTTTCCTATTTGACTTGAACAATGCTGGTGAAGGTACCTCGCCGAGTTCTAGTGAAGATCACATTATCTTCCTCTGCCCCGTCAGTTAGTGGCTGATCTCCCTTGTCAGCCCCTGCATCCTCAGTCCCTCTTCAGGGTGCACTAAAGGCAGTTGTTGAGTAGTCATAACCGCCTGCTCAGGCTCAGCTAAGCTATCTCAAACTTTGGGAACAAGTCCCTGAGAATTAGGAGTCTCCTTGGACGCCTCTACATCATCCTCCTTTATCTCAGGGCAGGGAGTCCCATCATCGACTGATGTATCATTGGCGGCTGAGATGTTCTCAACATCCTCCGCGAATGGTCCACCCTTGGGACCAGTCTCCTTCTCACCTTTCCCCTGAGCCTGAGGCTCAGTGCTCATCTCGTCTAACTCCTTCGTTGTCTCATCAACCAGCTTCTCATTTGCTCCTCTACCCTGACTATCACCACCATCCTCATCGTCATCATCTTCGCCATCATCTTCCTTCTTGGCAGGCGAATCAAGAAATTTGCCTTCTCGTGCCACCTTCATTCTCTCCACCAGCTGCTTGATCGCCTCAAAGTCTAATAATTCAAGCCAGCTGGTGATGTTGAAGTAGGAACAAAGTCTTCCTTCCTCTGCAACCCAGAAGTCCCAGCCCTTTGCATCAACCATCATCCTCTGCTCCGACATGTTAGCTTGCTTGTATTCAAGCCACACCTTCAGGTTCGAGATGTTGGACTGAAGTGCTGGGTACTTGTCCAATCCTGGCAGACATTTCGCAACCCACTCTTCTGCCCTGTCGCGAATCATGCTTTCATATAAGCCAGCAGTGACATCCTCATCCACATCCTCATCAACTGCCTCTTCAATGATGAAGTCGAGGTCAGCATCATCAATGGATGAAGGTTCTTTGGGGTTTTTGTCAGTGACTGGAAAGTTTGAAGGGGATGGAAGAGTTTCTTGGGTGTCAATGGGAATGGGGAGATTTAGCTCTGACTGTGGGTTGGGTTGGGGTAGGTCAGTGTTTGGCTCTGCGGGTTCAGTGGGGTTTGAAGTTGGTTCAGGGGTGGATGAAGGTTCGGTGGGTTCAGATGTAGGTTGGGGTTCAGGCTGGAGGATTTCTGCTGACTCAATTGTCTCCCTGACTTGAACCAATTCAGAGGCTCTGGGATAGTTTGATTGTTCCCTTTCCCTGACCGAGCTTAACTCCCTCAGCGCCTTCGCGAGAGATCTATTTGGTCCTTTCCTGAGCCTCTTCAGCGGCCTCGCCTCCACCTTTTCTTCTTCCGCCCTGACTTCATCCTCAGCCTCTAAAACGGCGCTCTTGGAGACCTTCTCAGTCCCCTTCTTCGAACCCTTAGCCATGGTCTTTAACTTCAGAACCACCTTGACTTTGGCTAACTTCTCCTCCTTAGCTTTCTCCTTCTCTCCTTACTGAGCAGCTGTGGCCTTCCTCTCAGCAGCTACCTCAGCTTCAGTCTCTTTGCTCCTCTAAAAGAGATCATCTACCTTCTCCAGTAGGTTAGAAATAACCTTCTTCCCCTTAGCCCCCTGCTTCTTCTTCTGACTCTTTGGATGAGCATTGGGGTCAGTGAGGCCAAGGATGGCATATGTATCAGCCTCCGAAGGTGAACATGACCTTCTTGGAAGAGAGGTCATCCTCCATGTCAAACGTGCACCCATGGTAGGCGTGGCTGATCAGCAGAGAAAGTCTTGTGCCAAAAGGCAGAATAGCACACACTGATATGTGCTTCTTCTCCACATCTTTCTTCAGCTTGTCCACAGCAGCCTGACAAAGTTGGTCCAAAAATAGCTGCTCCCAATTGGCCTGAACGCCATCCACCAATGCGCCCATAATCCTCAGTTTGGGCAAGCTCAGCTGCTCGTGGGAACCAACAGTCCCCATCACCATTTTAGATACAATATCGATGAGAGCTCGATATTGGGGCTTCAACGTGTCCTTGTGTTGCCTCGCCCTGAACTCAGGTGAGCCTGACTTCGTCCACTCCTTCAGGAGCTCACCTTTCTTGTTCTCCATGTACACCTTGGGATTAATCCCAGTGCACAGCAACCCATAAACCTCCTTTACCGCCTTCCAGAGGTCGATGTCACGATGCTCCTCGTTGTACAAATTCTCTCCAGCATCATTCTTCTGGCCCGTAGGCACCAACACGGTCACCCTTATGAATAGCTCACCCTTTCTCGTGAACATATTCAGATATGCCTCCACCACCATCTTCAGAAGCACAGATGAGGGTTTCTTGGAGAAGTACTTGTCCAGGAACGCCTTGGAGATCCAATCGAACACGGGTTGGATCTCCTTTACATTGAGACACGGTCCATCCATGGAGATGACGTGCTCCATATTGACAAGCTTGCTTTTGACAACGTCATTGACATTATCAGTGGTCCAAGTGTTGTCAAGAAAAGCCATTAGAAGTTTTGGAAGGTTTGAGAAATTTGCAGAAGAAAGGTTTGAACAAGGGAAAGTTCAGTGTGCAGTGTGAATATTGTGTTTGCGTAAATTTCTCAAATGGCTTTTCATATTGATATGAATTGAACAGTTACTCTGACGTGTGGCTGAGATTAACCCTGAATTTGAAAAGATTTGAAATGAAGGGCCAAGATTAATCTCTTTATCAATCATTTACCAAAACTCAGTTATATTCCGTATAAAATGGACACGTATATGAAAAAATAATTGTTTGCATTAAATGCTCCGACACGCATGGGTTTAAATATCAAAAGGCACGCTTTTAATGAAAATGGTCAGCATTTAATGAAGATTTTCAGGATGGAAGTCTCAGTGAGACGGTTCAAATTCACAAAGTCGGGATTGAACTCATACCTGTCAGGGAGACATTGTAGCACCCTGATACCTCGCTGAGTCGAGTCTGGCCTGAGTTCCCCCTTGAATTCTTAACTTGAGTTCCCTCTAGATCCTACGCTGACTGCTCTCCCGGGTCTAAGAGACCTAACTCCACTGACAGTTCCATAAATCTTGCTTCAGCCAAAGGCTTAGTCAAGATGTCAGCTCTCTGCCTGTCAGTGTGAATTTTATCCATCCTAATATCCTTCTTCTCCACATGATCTCTTATAAAATGATGCCTAATATCCACATGTTTGCACCTTGTGTGAAGCACTGGGTTCTGAGTGATTGCTATGGCACTATTGTTGTCACAATAAATTGGGATCTCATTTGCAAACACTTGGTAATCTCTCAATTGTTACCTCAACCATAAAATCTGAGCACAACAACTACTTGCAACCATATACTCAGCCTCAGTTGTGGATGTAGCCACTAAATTCCGTTTCTTACTAAACCAAGATATCAACTTACTCCCCAAAAACTGACATGTCCCTGAGGTGGATTTCCTATCAATCCTACAACCTCCATAATCTGCATCTGAATACCCTGTCAGCTCTAAGTTGTCATCTGAAGGATACCATAGTTCCATTATGACTGTCCTTTTCAAATATTGAAGTATCCTCTTAGCAGCCTCCAAATGACTTCTCTTGGGGTTAGATTGATACCTAGCACACACACCAACTGCAAAAATAATGTCGGGCCTACTTGCAGTCAGGTACAATAAAGATCTAACTAGCCCTCTATACTCAGTCTAGTTCACTGAAGCTTCTTCAGTGTCAGGATCCATCTTCCAATTTGTGTTCATTGGGATCCTAGCCAGATTGCAATTCTAAACTCCAAACTTCTGAATCAAGTCTCTTGTATACTTAGCCTGATTAATGAATATCCCTTGATCAGTCTGTTTGACCTGCAATCCTAAAAAGAAGTTCATCTCTCCCATCATAGACATCTCAAATTTGCCAGTCATCAACTTAGAGAATTTCTCACAGAGTTGATGATTTGGTGATCCAAATATTATGTCATCCACATAAATCTGGACCAAGAGAATGTCATCACCTTCAGTGATCCTAAACAAAGTCCTATCCACGGTTCCCTTCCTGAACCCATGGTCAGTCAGGAATTGGGAGAGGGTATCATACCAAGCTCTAGGAGCTTGCTTAAGTCTATAGAGTGCTTTCTTCAAATGGTATACTCTATCTCCAACCTCAAACTCGGGAGGTTGTTCCACATATACCTCTTCATTGAGTACACCATTCAGGAAGGCACTCTTGACGGCCATTTGATATACCTTAAACTTCTTGTATGTTGCATAAGCAAGGAACAACCTTATAGCTTCCAACCTAGCTACTGGAGCAAAGGTCTCATCATAGTCTATTCCTTCAGACTGACAATACCCCTTTGCAACCAGCCTTGCCTTGTTCCTCACCACAACACCATTCTCATCCTTCTTGTTCTTGAAGGCCCATTTGAAACCAATCACACCTTGATGCCTAGGTCTATCTACCAGTTTCCAAACCTGATTCCTTATGAACTGATTCAACTTCTCTTGCATGACTATGATCCAGTTCGAGTCAGTGAGAGCTTCTTCAATGAAGAGAGACTCTTGCTCAGAGAGAAAGCAACATAACAATGTGCTCTCACCATGGAACCGCCTGTTCCTGACTCCCTCAGTTGGATCTAGGGCTGGGTAAAATACCGAAAAAATCGGTATACCGAGCTTATCATACCGAAAAATACCGAATTTACCGAAAAGTTTGGTATACCGAAATTTCGGTAAGGTATGTTGCCGTACCGAAAATTTTGGTATGGTAACGGTAGGAAAAGTGGCATACCGAGGTATATACCAAAATACCGAAATTAATTTATAATTTTAATTATTTTAATATTGTAACATTATAAATGATTAGATGGTAGTCTTATTATTAAAAGTGTGGAAGCCCAATTAATCTTATTATTTAAAAAGAGCACAAACTACTATTTTTCTTAATTAATATAACTATAGGTCCATAGTCCATTCTTATACAAGAGCTATGCTTATCCCTTTCCTACCTCCTTCAATCTCTACCCTCTAACTCAATCAAAAGTTGTATCTCTCAATCTCATTTTGCTAAAAAGAAAGATAAAAAAGACACCGGTAGTCGAATATTGAATTCAAAACGTTGAAAATTTCTATTTAAACCAGAAGTTAGTCTTATTCAGTTGTTGTCAAGTGAGTAAATTCATGACAATAGTAACAATATATGTGGAATAAATCTGAAATCTATTTTCTTTTTGGAGAATTATTTGCAGAATATAATTCATATGTTTTCTCCGATATTCTCACTTGTTAAGATTTCAAAGATGTATTTTTTTCATATATTAGTAGTTTATTTTACAAATTTTTTGGGAAAGAACGGTATGCCGAAATCATACCGATAATATACCGAAATTTCGGTATACCGAACTATGGTATACCGAAATTTTAGGTACGGTAACGGTATGATTTTTTACATACCGATATTTTCGGTACGGTATACCGTACCGAACCACCCCTAGTTGGATCACCAATGACCTGGTCAATGGGATGATCTTCTAGCCATGTTCTCTTGCCTGGAGTTGTTCTTGAAGTTCCTGCAACCTTGGTGTCTACAGGATCTATAAATTCAGGAAAATGAACAGAAGGGGATGAACCTGAGTCTACACCAAAGGGATTTACTAACTCAATGTTAGGGACATTGATTCGCCCTTGATATATTGACTCAGTGACCGTCTAAGCTACGACCGCATCTTCATTAACAGTACTTACCTCTAATTGAGTCTGTTCCTCAGTCTGAGGCTTAACTATCCCTGATGCGCTGGGCTTAGGAGTGGCTCTTGTAGTATCGTCCTGATCTTCATCATCATCCCAGCATTGAATAGGCACTGCCTTGACCTTGGGATCTGGTTGATTCTTAAAGCTTAGCCTTGTCACTCTCCTTGTGACCTCCTCAGAGTCAGGATCCAACACTCTTACCCTAGACTCAGTGACAGATTCATCAAACACAACATGTGGTGGTTCTTCCACAACAAGGGTCCTACAATTGTAAACCCTAAAGACTTTGCTGACTTCAGAATATCCCAAAAATATTCCTTCATCAGATTTGCTATCAAAGGCTTTCAATTGGGTCTTCCCATTGCTGAGGATGAAGCACTTGCAACCAAATATATGGAAATAAGAGATACGAGGTTTTCTCTTGTTCCATATCTCATATGGGGTCTATGCATGTTGTTTGTTCAGCATAGATCTATTCTGAGTGTAGCATGCAGTGTTGATCGCCTCAGCCCAGAACTTCTTGGGCAATCCTGACTCAGCCAGCATGGTCCTGTTAGCTTCCTTCAGTGTCATGTTCCTCCTCTCAGCGACACCGTTTTGTTGTGGGGTTCTAGATGCAGAAGTCTCATGAGCTATACCAAGTTCATTACAAAAGTTAGAAATGTATGAATTTATAAATTCAGTGCCCTTGTCAGATCTGATCTTAGTAATGGACTGATTCTTCTCATTGCTGAGTCGTCTGAGCAACTCCGGAAGCTTTACCTGTGTCTCCTTCTTATTCAACAAGAAAATAACCCAAGTATATCTAGAATAATCATCAATAACCACAAGGGTATATTTCCTACCATTCATACTCACAGGTGTTACAGGGTCAAATAAATCCATGTGCAAGAGCTGAAGAACCCTATCAGTTGAGAAGGTAGCTTTCTCTTTGAATGTAGTTCTGACCTGATTTCCTTCCTGACAAGCCTTGCACACATGATCCTTGCTAAAAACTTCATTAGGTAAACCTTCTACAAGAGAAAGACTATAAATTTTGTTAAGAATCTTGAAGTTCAGATGGTTTAATCTTTTATGCCATAACCAATTGAGCTCTGAAGAGCTTTTAGCAACAAAATAAGTATTAGGAACAGTGCTGCTCCAATCACCTAAATAAACATTACCTTTCCTAATACCTGATAGAAGCACTTGTGTTGATTTGTCCTTGACTAAACATATATTCGATGAGAACTCAACACTGAAATCTTTGTCACAGAACTGACTTACTGACAATAGGTTATGCTTCAGTCCTTCCACAAAGGACACATTCTCCACTCTGACTGTACCTATTTTTAAGACACCAAAACCTTTAGTAAAACCTTTTGAGTTATCACCAAAGGTTACTTGTGGACCATCCTTAGCTTGAAACTCTTGGAGAAGACTCTTCATTCCAGTCATGTGCCTTGAGCAACCGCTGTCTAGGTACTAAACAGCTTTGATTGAGTCTCATCTCCTCTTGTTGTGATCCACAGCCGCCTGCAAACAGATCAGGCTTTACGTACCCATTGGGCATTGGGTCCTATGGTGTCAGTTGTACCTTTCGGGATCCAGACCTGCTTCACTACCCTGATTGCCTCAGAGTGGTAGATTTGTCTCCCTAAAACATCCACATACACTACTTTCTTCTTCTTAGCCTGAGAAGAAGATGGTGTATGAGTGTCAGGCTTAGGAGTCACAGGGGCCTGAGTGGGTGCCTTCTTGGTTGGCTTCCTATTCTTCCTAGGCATTGGTGTAGCTGGTCTAGGGGCTTGTTCTTGATAAGAGCCCTATTTTTTGTTCCCCCTAGGCAAGTGAGGGAATGGAAAACAGTTAAAGGCCTCAGAATGCCAAAACCATAGGGGAGTCATCATGTTTGGCCTTCCCTGTTGGTATTGTCATGCATGATGATACCCTCGTTGATCAGTCTGAGGTCTCTTGGCCCGAGTCTTCCTCTTCTTATGCTGAGGTTTCTTCTGGCCTGAGCTCTCAGGGACCTCCCTTGGTTGCTCAGACTTTCACTTAGATTTTGGCTTCACAACCTTGGGGGCAACCCTGACTATATCAACAATTTCTTTGCCCTTATCAGTTTGACGGGCCTTGAATGCTACCTTCTTAGTATTCTGGCCTACCTAAACAAACACCCTCTCAATGTTGCTCCCTGAAGCAACATGAGATTGACCTTGTGAGAATTTCTTAGGGATATATCCAAGCCCCTTTTTCTCATTCCCAAGCATCTGGCTGGTATTTATTTCCTCTCTAGCCACTGAGGATTTATTCATTGTTGCAACCTTCTGCTTAAGAGAGTCCTCACTCTTTTTCAGGATTTCATGTCTGGCAAAGAGGTCATCAAACTTACTCTTGAGTACTTTCAGCTCTTCCTTCCTGACCAGCTCATCATCAGCCAGTTCTTTCAGAATCTTCTCTCTTGGGAGACGCTCAGCATTGATCATGTCAATTTCCTGAGTTAGTCTTATAATTTGAGCTGACTCCTTAAGATCTGACTGAGTTAACTGATCATTCAGGTTTTGAACTTCAGTACTCAGTTTCTGGTTCTCCTCAGCCAGAAAGACATTAGTCTCCTGCAGTCTGGAGAAATCAACCATCAGTTGATCCAAGCAGATCTGAAGGTTCATTTCTCTGACTGGCTCTGAGCTTAGTTCAGGATTTCGACCACTATGTTAACTACACACAGAGTTAGATGTTACCTCAGGCTCCTCCATTGCCATAAGGTACAGATCATCGTACTCATCGTCGGAAAAGAGTTCAGACGACCTCTCCCCAGGACCATCTGAATCAGTAGCGTCCTAAGCTAGCATGGCTCTCCGGTCAGCATACCTCTATTCTCTCTTGGCTCTCATGTCCTCTCTTTCCCGTGCACTCGGCTCAGGGCAGTCATACTGATAGTGCCCACTTTTGTTACAGTTGTAACAGGTTGCTTGCTCATCTCTTCGATCTTTTCTTTGGTCAGGGTTCCTTCTTGAGTCAGGTTCCCTGGTTCTTGATGAGTCATTCTTGGCTGGGTGCTTATCATCACGAGTACGTCTCTGTTCATATCTACGATCGGGCTTTGGGTCTGAGTGTCTCCTTTCATCGCCACGATCGCATCTTGGTTCAGTGTTCCTTCTTTCCTTATATCTTCGGGAACTTTTGTGGCTTCCTTCAGGTTTCCTGTCACGAGTATCCTGATAATATTTTTTATAACGACCAAACCTGGAATTTAGCTTCAAAGCATCTGGCCATCATGTTATACTCCTCAGCGAGATCTTCTTTGCTCATCTCCATCAGTGACTTTGATGAAGACTCGATAGGTTCTGACTTGGCTTTAAACGCCACACTTTTCTCAGGTGATTTCTCTTCCTCTTCAGGCTGTACTTTCTTCTTTCTCTTGTTCAGATCATATTCCAAAGCTTTGAGCTCTAAAAAAAGTAAAGCTGAAGTTATATTACTCATATCCTGAGTGTTTTTCAACATAATGACACTATTATCCCATCTCTCAGGAAGAGCATTTAGGATTTTCGAAGTAACTTCTCTCTTGGGAACTTCTTTTCCCAACATCACCAACTCATTCATCATCTTGATGAATCTTGACTCCAACTGATCAATAGTTTCAGTAGGCAACATCTCGAACGCTTCAGACTTCTGAATGTCAATATTTCTCTTGTTCTCCTTTATCTTTACTGAGCCCTCGCACATATTGGTCTGCTCATCCCAGACCTCATTTGCCGTCTTTAAGTTCATCAGTCTCACTGACTCCTCGAACAGCACTGTGTGAAGAATAATGTTCCTGGCCACATTTTCTAGTTCCACCATCTTGATCTCATCATTGGTCATATCCTTTCTCTCCTTAGGAACCTGTACGCCAATTTTGAGATGATCATATCCCAGTCCTCTGACATTTGGAATGGTGATCTTGATCGGTCCGTCCTTGATGACTCACGGCATTTGGTCATGGATGGCATCTAGATGTGCCTCAAGTCTGAACTTCCAATAGACAAAGTTAGACACAGAGAATTCAGGTAATGAAGCTTCAAGTCTCCTCGAAGTCATGATGATGCAAGTTTTCAAATGAAAAAACAAACACAGATCTATTTAGTGACCACCAACAGTTTCTCCTCTGAAACTATTAGTATTCAAAGTCAGTGGTCTTTTGAACCACAGCTCTGATACCACTTGTTGGTCCCAGTACAAGACTGGGTGATACGTGTATGGGGGGGGAATACACGTATACAAATTTTTCTTAACTTAAACCTCACTGAGTCCCTTTACTCAGAGTGATAAACAACACAGGGTAGATAACAAACCTACTAACTGTACTGAGGCGAGTTAATTTGCAAACTATCTACTTATGTTTAGTGCAGAATGTGTGAGCCCTGAAAGTTTATAGTCTTATTTAGTTTGCTTTCTGAAAACTTGTTTATCTTTTTATGAAGCCATGATTAGAAGGGCAGTGTTGTCAGTTTAATGATCAGGATGATTGGTTCAAGCCTGATTAAAGATGCAATGAATGACTTAATCAAATAAGCAGTTAAGAATAAATATCAAAGCAGTAAGAACACAGGGAAGTTAACGTGGTTCAAAGACTCAAGCTCCTACGTCCACGGTCCTGATTTAACAGGAGAATCCACTAAGGATTAGCTTATTTTTAACGTGCCAAGGTGCACCAAGATCAGCTTCTCTTACTGACCCTTACTTCCTCCTTCTAACACACTAACTATTCCACCAACAAACCTGACTAGAGGGTTTTGGTTTCAGTTTGGATTCCAACTAGGTTGTGATTATCCTTACAAGGCAAACCTATGCTAAGGATTGGATAATCACTCTAAGCTTAAGGTATTTCTATTTCACTCAGTGGAATACAGAATAACTCTCTAACTAAGAAACACTTGGGAAATTTAAGGTATTTCGAGTGCTTCTTTGAATGCTGAATGCTTTGTACGCTGAGAATTTGAGTAATTTCTTGGCTTCGAAATTTTCCGTAACCTTGATTGGGTCCAAGGTCTTCTGTATTTATAGGAAACTTTGAAAGCTATCGTTGGAGGAGATAGCCTTCTAGGTTGTCTCCTCGTAGGATTATTCAATGGATATGATCTCCATGCAGCAGCAATCCTTGCATGTATTTGGTAAATGCATTAAATGCATGCCCGTTGAACTATACAGGGATGTCAGGTTCAAGTCAGTGTCCGTACATGACTTGGCGCTCTCTGATTGGTCCACGTCATCAGGTAGGTGAGACTGTCAGAATTCATTCTTCAGTTTAGTCTTGTCTTTACTGAGTTCAGGTTTGTCCTCATCTACGTATGTTTCCCAGCGCTGACATTCCTTTTAACTTGCTTGGATCCTACTCTAACTCTTTTCCCAAATACTTTGTGTCGTCCTGTTCCCTTCAGGTTGAGTTAGCAATGATCTCAGGATCATGCTCTTCATCCTGACACTTACTCAGTCAGCTTAGAAGAACTGCCATAAGCTCAGGATGGTGCTCTTGTGTCTTCAGGCTTCAGTCTTGATTATCATCAATGAGTACTCCTCTCATTGAGTACCTGTGAATGTAGAGTAAATGTTGGGACATTGTCAGTTTTGATTTAGATCCCAAAGCCCCTGAAAAGATGATTGCCTTAATCTGTCTTTATCAGGCTAGTCTTGGTTAGGATTAGTACTTAGTCATTCTACACTTCACAGGTACTCAGTGAGAGGAGAACTCACTGGAGACAATCAAGACTCAGAGCCTGAAGACGAAGAGCACCATCCTGAACTTATGGCAGTCTTCTAAGCTGGCTGAGTAAGTGTCAGTGATGAAGAGTATGACCCTGAGGTCATTACTAACTCAGTCCTGAAGGGAACAGGTTGTCACTGAGTAAATGGGAAGACTTGGAGTAGAGCCAAGCAATGCAAAAGGAATTTCAGCGTCAGGACAAGACCGGTGAGCTCAAGACAAAATGAACTTAATAAGACAAGCCTGAAGCTCAGGAATAAGTTCTGACATTCTCACCAACCTGATGACGTGGACCAATCCGAGGAGGACACGCACGTACGGAACCTGACATATAGACTGAATTCAGACTGCATATTCAACGGGCAAGCATTTAATGTGCATTTAATGCAAATACCAAATCCATGCAAAGGCGGCTGCTGCATAGAGATATGTCCGTTTGAAGCACCTCTACATAGATGGCTAGAAGGCTATCTCTCCAACGGATAGTTTTTCAAACCACCTATAAATACAGAAGGCCTTGAACCCATTCAAGGTTACGGGAAATTTCCAAGCCAGAAATTACTCAAACTCTCAAGCAATCAAAGCATTCAGCCTTTAAGAGAAACACTCGAAACCTTCTAAATTTCCCAAGTGTTTCTTAGCAACTGAGAGTTATTCTGTATTCCAAGAGCTAATTAGAATTATCTTAAGCTTAGAGAGATTATCCAATCCTTAGCATAGCTTTGTCTTGTAAGGATAATCTCAACTTAGTTGGAATCCAAACTGAAACCAAAACCCTAAGTTAGGCTTGTTGGGAGTAAGTCAGCTAGTGTGATAGTAAGAGGAGTCTGTATAGATCAGTGAGGTAACTGGTCTTGGTGCACCTTGGCACGTTAAAAACAAGAATCCCTTGAGTGGATTTCCTGTTAAGTCAGGCCGTGGACGTAGGAGCTTGAGACTCTGAACCACGTTAAACTCCTTGTGTTCTTACTGCTTTGACTTTGTGCATACTTGCCATATTACCTGTTCATTCATTGCATTCAAGTTTATCAGGTCTGAATCAATCAACCTGATCTTCAAAAGAACACTGCCCTACTAAACACTTCTAAGTTTTGAGTAAAACAAGTTTTCAGAAAGCAAACTAAACAAGACTTTAAACTATCAGGGCTCAAACATTTCCGCACTGAACTTGAACTGATAGTTAGCCAACTGACCCGCATCAAGTGTAGTCAGTGGGTGTATTATCAGCTCCTAGTTCTTTACCACTCTGAGTGAAGGGGACTCAGTCAGTTTTAAGTTTGAAAATTGGTATACGTGTATTCCCCCCCCCCCCCCCCATACACGTATTCCTCAGTCTTGTACCGGGACCAACAGTAAACTAATTTACAAACCTAACCAAGACTAGTCTGACTACTAAGGCAACTCATCTTTTCAGGGGCTTTGGGATCTAATCAAAACTGAGATTGTCCCAACAATCTCTCTAAAGTATCTACATTTGAGTTATTTTCTGACCTTAAAGCTTTTGAGTTTGACATTGATAGACCAAGAACAAGACTAAGTCCAAGTCCACGGCCACGGGCTCGGCTCGGCGCGCACGTGCGTGTCGCAACTTTGATTGACTAGCAATCAAATATAATTTATTATTCTTCATAGTTCCCATACTAATATCATGTATATTAGTATTCCATGAGATGACATTGCTAATAAAGCAATTCAAGAAATTTGCCAAGAGAGCAAACTGGAAGAAGAACCCTCCAAGCAGACCAATGAAGGTAAGGTTAATAAGTCTAATACTACTAACTCCACTTATATTTGCTATAATTGCAGGAAGCCTGGACATTTTATCAAGGACTGCCCATACCCAGAAGCAAAGAAGTACATAGAGGAGGAGAAGGCTGCTAGGATGGAAAAGAGAAAGAAGTTGGACAAAGAAAGAAGGAGGGCACTATTATCTGAGTTTGATAGAACTTAGGAAGACATTCCCTCTTCTTCTAACCCAACTGTAGAGTGTGAGTCCACAGATTCTAAGGACAATAAAGCACTAATTTGTCTTATGGCAAAAGATGAAGAGGTACAATCTTCATCTAGTTCTTTAACTGATAAGGATTCTTCCAGTGATATGATTCACATGCTCCAAAAAGGTTTTGAAGGATTGTTGAACATCAGAAGTGATTATGATGAACTTAAGATAGAGAATCAAGAACTGAAGCAAAGAATCAAGGAACTGCTTGATGAAATGAATGAGAACATACACAAGTTATCCTTGATGGATGATTTGCAAGAGGAACTTTACTATCTAAAGATTAGTCATGAAGAGCTATTTGATGAAGCTACCTGTAGAATTGCTGACTGCATAGATCTCAAAAAGGAAGTTGAGAAGAAAAGTAAACTAATCACAGATGTTGAATCTGAGAGAGAGATTACTTTATTAAGAGATTGGAATATTTTGGAAAATCTTCTAGAAAGCTGAAGGCAATGCTTTTACAACAAAGACCTTCTGGAGATTTAACAGGCATTGGGTACAATCCATGTGATTGGCAAGATTACCTTGAGAAATCTGTGCCCACATTTGTTAAACAACAACAAGAATTTCTAGTTGTTAAACATGGTACGGTCCATGATGAGCTTTTCCTCTCTTCCAGCATTCTTATGGGGATACGCATTACAAACCTCAATCTAAATTTTGAGTAGGATTCCGTCCAAATCAGTTGAGCAGACTCCATACGAGCTATGGCATGACAAGGAACCATATTTCTACACATTAGAATGTGGGGTTGCCCCACAGTTGTGAAGAAAATGCTGACTGATAAGTTGGAATCCAAAGGTGAAAGAGTTATTTTATGGGATATCCTAAGGAAACTAGAGGATATTATATCTATCTACCTAAACAAACGGTGATTGTTTCTAGGCAAGCTAAGTTCCTAAAAGACAAGTACGTCTTTAAGGAAAAAAGTCGTAAGAAGATAGAACTTGAAGAGATTCAAGAACCACAAATTAGCATAGAGACTGATGATTTGTCAAAGCAACATGACAAAGAATCAGTGGGAGCATTCAGCGACTCTCATGGTGGAAGTTTATCACTAGGTGATCCTCTTTCAGCCAGTGGGAGCGTAATTGGAGTTGTAGTACCTTCGCAACCACCTCCAAGTAGGCTGAATGAGAATAACATAGTTCAAACTCCCGCCCAAGAGGCATCTGAAAGTGTCGCTCTTGAGGACTCTCCGGTCAACGATGAAGTCACTGCACCACAAAATTTTCACAATCAGAATGTACAGCCTGCACAACCACAACTCTGTAAGTTAACTAGGATTCGTAATCCATCTAATAGGTATTATGGTTTTCTTGTGGAGGAACATGATGAAGTGGAGATTCCGGATAAAGACGAATCTTGAACTTACACTGAGGCAACATTAGATGTTGACTCAGAGAAGTGGCATGAAGCCATGAAATCCGAGATGGACTCGATGTACATCAATCAAGTTTGGGACTTGGTTGAATTGCCAAAGGGGGTAAAACCATAGGTTGCAAATGGATCTTCAAGCGAAAGATCGATGCAAATGGCAAAGTACAAACCTACAAGGCTAGGTAGTGGCGAAAGGGTATAGTCAACACGAAGGCATTGACTATGACGAGGCTTTCTCTCCAGTTACTAAAATCAAGTCCATTCGTATTTTACTTGCGATAGCAGCACACTATAATTATGAGATTTGACAGATGCACGTCCCTCAATGGGAACATTGATAAGGACGTGTCTATGACTCAACCGGAGGGTTTTATATCTAAGCCAGTCTAATCTTGTGTGTAAGCTTAAACTATCTATCTATGGATTGAAGCAAGCTTCTAGGAGTTGGAATATCCGATTTAATGAAGCTCAAAAACTCGGAAGATCCTTGCGTTTATTGTAAACGCAGCGGGAAGAGTATTGTCTTTATAGTCGTGTATGTCGATGCAATATTGGTTATAGGAAATAGTATCCCGGTAATGTAGTTCGTGAAGAGTGGTTATCAAAGACCTTCATGATGAAGGATCTTGGTGAAGCATGCTACATCTTAGGGACCAAGATCCATAGGGATATATCCAAGAAGGTGTTAGGGCTGTCACAATCTACCTACGTAGACAAGGTGCTGAAGCGTTTTGTGATGGAGAACTCTAAGAAAGGATCCCTACCGGCAAATCATGGGGTAAAGTTGTCGAAGAAGGATTGTCCTTCTAGCGAAGCTGATATCGAGCACATGAAGGACAAACCATATGCATCTGTAATTGGGTCCATCATGTACGTTATGACTTGCACCAGGCCAGATGTGGCCTACGCTGTCAGCATCACTAGTAGATACCAGCAGAATCCAGGTGAACCTCACTAGATTGCTGTCAAGAATATTCTAAAGTACCTCAGACGTACCAAAGAACACTTTCTTGTCTACGGTTGAAAGGCAGAGCTAGTCGCTACGAGCTATGCTGATGCGAGTTTCCAATCCAACTATGATGATTACAAATTGCAGTCGGGGTATGTCTTCACTCTCAATGGTGCGGCGGTTAGTTGGAATAGTTCCAAGCAAGAGACAATCGTGGATTCAACAACCGATGTTGGGTACATTGTTGTGGCAGAAGCTGTGAAAGAGGTTGTCTGGATAAAATAGTTCTTAAGTGAACTAGAGATAATTTTGTGTGCCAGTCGTCCAATAAAGTTGTATTGTGATAATATTGGTGCGGTTGCACAAGCAAAGGAACCGAGATCCAACAATAGAAACGAGCATGTACAGAGGCGCTATCACTTGATACGAGAGATAATCGCTAATAAGAAAATAGAATTAGAACGCATTCCCACGGAGGATAATTTGGCTGATCCATTCACCAAAGCTTTGAGTGTTCATATACACACTTGACACTTTGATGGTCTAGGGGTTGGCATATAGGTGATTGGCTCTAGTCCAAGTGGGAGAGTGTTAGTGTTAGTGTTCTAGAGACAATCCAATGTGAGGACTTAATACTAAGATAATATTCAGTTTATAGTTTAATATTATTGATTGATTTAATATTAAATATATGGCATTACACTATCTGAATATTATATTTGATTGTTTCCATCTATTCATATTTGTGTTCCAATGAATCAGTATTGTCATTGAGTTAGTGAGAACTCAGATGACTTAAGTATGATTCTTAAATAGCCCCGATCAAGGATCATCAAGAATGGGATATTGATGATGCAATTGAGATTGGTGTGCGGTCTGCATTATACTCTATATGAGAGTGTAGTAAGATCTCGCTTACTACGAGATACTAGGTATCTCATAATGGATGCACAAATACCTTAGAGGGTATTGGTATACCCATCCGAGAAACTGTTCGATGTAATTCCACATAATGTGTCTACGGGTGTCTCGGTTAGTGGGAGCGATGTGATACTCCTCTGACTTGAGGTCAATACGAACGACATGTGTGGAGTGATGGACTTTGACCATGACCGACGCTTGCACCCTCCAAGGGTAGATATGGCATGGGTTGGGTTCATCACGAAGTGCATGTGTGTGGTAGTTGAGCCAAGAATAAGATTTATTCCTCAATGTGGATTTAAGAGAGAATGCTCATCTTCTCATTATAATTGGATCTAAGTCATTGGCCGATGCACGTCAGCTTGGACTTTGTGGCCAAGTGTGACACAAGTGATCAATTAGTGATTCAAGATAATATGATTAAGTTATTTGAATAGACACTTCATCATGTTCAAGACTTACACGAGTATTCGCGAATGAAAGGAAGCTATCACAATAGCCTATAGTATTAGTTGCAGATTTCCTCGCAACGTACCTCGTATATTGAGAATGTCTGATTTTTTTGTCTAGGGTTCAATTAAGACTGTTAGTTTGACTAATCGCTCGATATACGAGGGTCTATGGGTCACAAAACAAGCAATGGCAGTTCACCAATTATAGTTCATTGATTAAGTATTATATTTGATATAATATTTAATTTATGGAGAATATAATAATAATAATTATATTTAGAATTAATTATTATTAATATTTAATTAAATTAGATTTAATTAAATATAAAATTTCAAATAATAATATTTGGAATATTATTATACAAGAATAATATATGGTCAAGATATTATTCGTAGAAAAATATCTATGGGAAATATAATCCGTAGAGATTATATTTATGGGCTTAGCCTGTTATCTTGCTTAGAAGCCAAGATAATCCCTATAAATAAGAGTCCTATGGGAATTCCTAGATACACAAGAAATATAATTTCTCCATAAAATCTCTAGCTCGAATTTTCCTAGCAAGTTCGTCTCGAGATTCAACGTTGACAAGTCGGTGCGAGTTGGTGAATAGTTGTTGTGTGTATATAATAGTGGAGGATTCCCCGTACGAAGCTCTGTAAGAATCCCGTTTAATATTCTTGCAATTTATTATGCGATTAATTGTTCGTTGTTGGTGAATTTTATTATTCCGCTGCGCATGTATTACGTGTTTACGTGCCTCTAAAATCAAAAAGTTAGATGGTGACTACATGATATCAAGAACAAATGAAAACTCTCCCAAACCTAAACACCAAATGAGCAACAAGTTGTAACCAACACCTAGTTCACTCATATTAGTATTCATAATGGGGTCAGATTTATTCAACAAGAGTATATAGTATAAATCAAATTTCATGAACTAACACCACATTATACCTCATCATTATGAACTAAGGTACCATAACACCAGTTTATTATCGAACAAAATAGATAGTTATGAAATAATTTATGCAATATGACAACAATAAAGATCAACAAACCTAAACTCAAATCTTTTAAAAACAAGAATTTCATTTAACATTCACAACAATTAATATTTCAAGGGCAAATTCATCTCAGTAATATCAATATAATACTAATTAATCACAAAAAATACATCAAACTATCTTACCTTCACGATAACTTTCCATTGTTCATCGTGACAATCAATCATTCTGGTAGAGGGGTTGAAACCTATTCCAGAATTGCCATTTAGCATAGTGAGGAGAGACCCATGAACTTTTTTCCAAGTCGTAAGCCTTGAAGTTATGTGGGGATTCACACGAGTGTCCGTCCCTGGAAGTCGCGTAGCCATCCCACTCTCCAGTTTTAAAAGGTACACGGGCTTAAAACCATTCTCAGATCTCCAGCCCTTAGTCACGAGTTCCTTCATTAGATCGGCGAGAATGGCTTCTTCAACAGAAAATAAACATGATAGAAGGATACCTAAGAAACAGAAGAACAGTGGTAGACAGTGCCTCCCTAAATATGAACCCTAGTTTTGAGAAATAACGAAATTAGGGCTTTTATATGCCCGTCTTTTCATAACCCATGTAAAGGGTATAATAGTCGGCGAAATAAAATTTTCGGTTTGTATCTTAGTTATCAAACGAAAGGAAACGACTTTGGAGTTGCCCAGAATGGTGTTTTCGGACCTACCAAACATTGGAATATATTTCGTATACCAAACACGTGAAATCATTTCAATCGTGGTGGCATTCTGATACTGTTTCGCTCAGCCCATCTGGGCTCCTTTTCCTGTCTTGGCTACCAAACAGGTCCCAAGTTGATTATTTTTTGGCAACTTTTTAGTGAGTTGTGGTTTAAAAAAATTATTGAAAATAAAGTTAACAAAAGAGAAAATAATTCTTCGTTTAAAAGTTCGTGAAGATTTCCCACCGGGTCTACGAGTTTGGGCTTAGGGAATACTCAAGAAGGTGTTTGGGTTGAAGGAATTATTCTTCTCAATGGTGTCTCTCCGAATAAAAGGTAAACACAGTATCCCTTAGTTCCGCATCTTTAGGGTTTATGTATGTTTTACAGCATTCAATACATATATTGCATGAATTTAAATTGTTTTAATTTATGCTTGATAGATTTATGATAATTCATATTTAAATTGCACCTGAATAAATCCATGGTATTTTTCCATGTCCTCCAACATCTAATACCTTAAAGAATGAAAATTCATCAATTTCTGACCCATTTGCAGGGCAAGTTCAACCCATTGTTGGATTTTCTTGAGCAAAAGAGAGGGATTTGGTTCTCCAGCATCATGATATCCCATGAAGACTTTATTCCAATTTAGAACGTGATGCAGTGAGAGCTTAATAAATCAAGAAATAGAGTTGGGAAAATTCAAGGTTTTTAGAAAAATATCAAACGTATGTCTCACGTCCCAAGAATGGGATATAAATATTAGCAAACTAAGGTTTTTAGGCAAAGCCCATAATAAATCCAACGAAATAAAATAATAAAGCCCAAAATGAAATAAACATAAATAAAAATAATAGAAATAATCTTTAATTCGCGATCTGTTCTCCATCATTTCCTCCTTCGTCCGAATAATTCGCCCTCGAATCAGGAAGGGTCTATTCTCCAGAAAAGTAAGGAACCAAGTGCTTGATGTTGAAGGTGTCTTAAGTGCAGAGACCAGGAGGTAGACGAATCCGGTAGGCGTTGGGGTTGACCTTTGCAACAATCTCGACCGGGCAAATCTTACGGGACGCCAGCTTATTGTACTTGTGGGCGGGGAAGCGGTCCTTAGTAAGGACTGACCATACCAAGTCACCCACCTCGAACTCTAGTTGTATGCGCTTCCATCTGCGTAATGCTTGTAAGAATCATTGCTTACCTCCAAATGGGTCCGAGTACAACATGCACCTTCATCAACTCATCCCAATCACACGAAAATCAAGTCGTAAATATAGTCGTAAGATAAGTATATATAACTCATATTGAAATTTTAAATAAATTATGACCATTAATAGGCATACCGTATGCAGTATGATGTGTGTTGTTAATTTTGATATGATTTTGAAAGTGTTGTTTTGTACAAGTATATTTTGTACTTGTAAGGTTTTGTAGCACGTGTGTTGCATGTTGTACGTAAGTAGTATGCAAGAAGCAATTGAATTTTGTTACATTGAACTTTAACGTAAAAAAAATTATATTACAAACTATTTCTATCACAATTTTCGTACTAAAAAATAATGTACTTAAAAAAATAATCTATATATGTAACTTAAACATAAATTAATTCATAAATTAAATAAATCTGATGGTGCTCGAGATCTATAATAGTTGAAGAAGAATTATTTTTTAACCCAACATCTTAATAAACAGAATAAGAAATTCACGCATTAGTGTAGAAAGTAATAACAATGAAACGAGCATTTAAGTTTTTACAATTTATATTCAAGACGATTTTCATCTTTTGTCCATTGCTACCAATGTTATTCTCAAATATGGCAATACAAAAATTCTCTACAATACTCTTATCATAAACATTCTAAACCCTTGTGCACAATTTTTTTTAAACAAAGTTATAACATTAACATGAACAAAGTAAATAATTTGGAATAATAGCCCAAAAAATCGTTATTGAAAATTTGGGAAAGATGCATCGGACTTTCCATGTTTCACTAAACCAAAACCTTTGAATAAGACGTTTAATATTGCTAATACATTTTACCGATTAAAAAATAAAATGCAGAGTAGCATAAGAGGAGAAAATGGTTTGACATCTAACAATGCATGTGTATCCTGTTGTCTACCACCTACAATTAACCAATTAGATAACATTGTTAAGATCAGCACATAAGGGTTATGTTCTTGCTAGCATCAAATCCCAATTAATTCCAAAAAATAGTTGAAAGAAGAGAAACATCATAAGTATATGAACTAACAGGACAACGAACAATATCTTGTTCAAATTATAAGGTGAGATTGCTTTGAATTTTTTTTCTTCTGTACAACTTGAGATATACCTATTAGAAGATAAGATCGGTAAGCTCAAAATCTGTTCAATTTAATAAACTTTTTTATGGTTCTATTTGGTAATGGTGTGTGTATATGACTACTATACTCTGTTAAAAAAATTCAGTAAGCTCAACAAAGAAAATTAATAGGTTTGGTAGTCCAAAATTCCAAGTTAATCATATATGTATAGTAACACAATAAGATAATAAATGCATATTTAAATAGTCAAGTCAGTGATATATATGGTGTCCTTGAGAATACCATATTATAAAGCACGGATGAAAAAACAAACAAAATTGGAGATAACATGTAAACTTCTTCCACAACATCTTCTATATATGTTACATTCCTTGTTTCTAATGCAAAAGTATAACCATCCTGCAACCCATCCCCCCTCTGTCCTACCAAGAGATTTACCATAATATCCTCATGTTTTAGGGTCTTGGTTGAAGAACAAAATGATAAAAGAGCACCACGACTCTAAGCTTTTGATCTCTTATTTTCTATTATCCACATGATTCTAACTATGTAATATGGAACATACCAACCTTAAGAAACATAAAATCAATCAGTTGTTTAATGCAAGAAACCAAATGCTAGAATGAAATAAATTATCCTTGCACATTTTTTAATATGATTATTTGCAACATGCCAAGCTCTGCCCCGACTGTTAGATTTTTCTTATTGAATCTGTAATATGAAAAAAAGCTTTAACTACACCATATAAGAATCAATAATCAATCACAAATGATCATTCCAGGAAAATCAAATTGAACAATAAGAGCCTAGAAATGATTAAATATAGAAGATGAACGAAAATGTTTAAGATCACTTATAAAGACATGACTATGGAAAACCAACATGGACCACCCATCAAATAAAATACTTCAACTGATTGAGCCAACAATTTTGATAAATATCATAAATGTAAAATTTATTCAAATTCTATTGTTAAATTTATGTATTAAAAGTTTGTTATTAAATTTTTAATTTTTTTTAAATTTATCGATATCGATATATCCACAAATTTAAGATATCGATACCGATATTTTCAACCTTAGCACATAATCAGTGTGTGAACTGTGTAGAAATTGAGAGAAATCTGAAAATCTCCATCAATATGGTCAAAAGAATTGATAAAATGGATTGATTTGTACATTTCAAGAGCAAGCGTATGAAGTACTCTAAAACAACAAAAACAGACTAATATGTAAGGTGTTGATAGGCGAGCAGAATCGTCATTTGGGCGAGTATAATTAACCCAAATTACCCACGCTTAAGATGAGATTAAGCCAAGCTAAACGAAAGGTGTCAGGCGAGCAGACCTTGCTCGCCGAGTAACATTAACCAGGCGAGCAACGTTAGTCAAAAGACCATGTGGACCCAGATGAGGTCCTAGCGAGCATAATCAGCACCTCAGCGAACAGACCTAGCAACAATATCAAGACAACAACTTTTCAAGAATGAAGACCATCAAAATCAAACTAAAGACTCCTCAAGGACAAGTCCAACGGGACGAACAACACCTGAATGCGAGCAAGTCCAATGTAGAAGGATAGAATTTAGTTTAGATAAGGTCAAACTAGTCAAAGTCCAAGTGTCATACATGCACACTAGGGAGGTCAAAGGTCATGTACACCTCCTGCTAGACAAACTAGTATAAATACTTAGATTTTTTCAGCTAATAAAGTAAGCACAAATTCATATACATGTCCAAACTTTGATTATACATCCAAAGCAGCTCGATTATCTTATATACGAATTAATTACGTAATTAATACACGTGATAATTCTACCCAAACCCAAATTTTCGTATTCACTAATTACGTTAGTGATCAATCGCACGTAATTGTTTGGTGATCTAATTAACGAATAAAAACAGCCATTAATCCTTGTGATTAGAATTGATCATCAACAAATTGGCGCTAGAAGAATGGTTCAAACCTCCGATTTAAGGATTTAAGTGTGATTAAGTAAGAACTACAGACTTAAACTTGAAGAATTGAAGAAAGGTGTTCTTGGTGTTCTTCATTTAAGAACGGTTAAACACTAACACCTAAACATCAATCAAAGATGCCTCAGTCTCATGAGACTCAACAGTCCCAGCACGTGACAAGGGATTCACGCTCAAGGATGTTCCAGGCTGGTAGGCGAGCAGAAACAACCAAGTACGAGCAAGAAAATCGTCCAACAGCTACACATCAACTAATGCCTCCTGAACTGGATGCTTTTGTTCGCAATCCTAATGAACTAGCTTGAACAATCGCAATGCTTCAGGATTTGCAAAAGCAACAAGCACAGCCTGGCCCATCTCATATCCGAGCAAGGCATAGCCCGACAAGGGCTCGCGAGCATGAGAAGGCCAGAGATGACCATCAAAATGAGGCAGACAGTGCCCAAGTTCGTAAGGTGAAGGGCAAGGAGAAACAGCTCGTTGAAGCTACCAGCCATGGAGAATCAACTCCAAATCAAGCTCTGGGGGTTAGTCAGGGCACACACCAAAGTGCACTGAACAGATTAGGTCGCCATGGTCGGGGAGCAACGGAGGTCCATCCAATAGCAGAAGTAGCTCGCCCGGCCTACGTACCAGCTCCCCAGTCAGTCCATGAAAGGCTGACTAGGTCAGCTTTTGATCGCCTAGGCCCTGATGCGGAGCCCAATCCTAAGAGGCCAGTCCAGGGGGTTCCCATACCAAGCGAGGGACTGCGGAAGACAGATGGCCATGCACATCTGTTCGCCGAATAGCCTCCAAGTCAAGAGGGATCCTTGGAGGAACTGGTCTCCATGAGAAAGGCAATTGAAAGCATGCAGTGTCAGTTAGACCTGCAAAGAGGTTATAGGAATACTGCTCTTCCAACTTCACCATTATCTTCAGTGATTTTGAAGGCTCCCATTCAAAAGAAGATCTAATTCCCTGCAAGTATACAATATGAAGGCACGGCGGATCCCCGTGTGCATTTGATGAAATATTCTGATTATATGAAATCAATGGGGGCAAGCGATGCAACTCAGTGCCGCAATTTCCCATTGACTCTGGGGGACCGTGTCCATAAATGGTTTTCAGCTCTGCCACCAGCTTCAATCCATTCGTTTGCTCAGCTAGGCAAAGAATTCCTGTCCCACTTCTCCACGGCCAGGTCTTATCTATCCCAAAGACATCAGTTGTCCGACTTAAAATAAGCTGACGACAAGTCAGATCGTTCGTACTTGGAAAGATTTGATAAGGTCCTGCTAGAAGGGGAATCAGTCAGCGAAGACACCAAAATTGTAGCCGTCCTAGCTGGATTGAAGAAGGGCACTGAACTTTGGAAAGATGTACATCTCAGATGTCCTAAAACCTACGCTGAATTCCGAGAATGGGCAGGAGTATTTGTCTCCATGCACGAAGCATTGTAGAAAGACATGGGGGACAAAGGTGAGCAGAAGGGGGGTGGGAAGAAGACCGGTGGTGGAGGTTATCATGCCCCAAAGAACATGAAAGCATTTAACGAGGGGACAGAACTGAAAGATAAACTGAATCACGTACTTACCATATCAATTGATGCGGTGTACAACAATGTCCGGGACAAGGAACTACTCACTCCTCCCGGAAAGATACGTCAAGATGCTAGCAAGTTAAACCAAAACAAGTATTGTGCCTACCATCAAAGCGTGGGGCATTTTACTAGTGAATGTTGTGACTTGCTGAAGCAATTATGGCGATTCTACGAGGAGGGTAAGCTATCCGAGTTTGTGAAAAGGTAACCCGGCAAGAGAGACGGAGATGATGATTCTGAAGGAGAAGATTTGGAGCAAGCTGACTTGATGCGATTACACTAGCTTTTACTAGTAGCTTCCCCGCAAGAGTACGGGTTCACTGTAGTATGAGTAAGTATAATGACCAAGTAGTATCGAACCCAAGGGATGAAGTGTATGCGAATAGATCCCTGAAGATCTACGCGTCGTAGCTAATATGAGTGTATGTTTTTGGAATTTTTTTGGAAAAATTAATTAAAATAAACTAAACTATCCTACGAATGCAAACAGGAAATTAAACTAAGAATTTAAGATGTGTTTTCAAATAAGAGATGGTGATGCTCAGGATAGGAATCCCTACGTATACTAACGGAGCAGGTACATAATCAAAATAACCGTGACGCGCAAGAAATAACCTAAGTAAAAGAATGCAAGATGAAAGCTCAAGATTTTAAACCCTAATACTTTATCCTAATAATTGACTTCACTAATCCACTAACAAGTTAATAGATTGTGCTTAATTAATGAGACCCTAATTTAACTAATGGTGATGCGGTCGTCCTTCATAGATAAACTGGTAGATTAATTAACCCTTTCTAAACCCTCTCGTTAAGTCTACTAGTTGTTAAAGAGTGATACGGCCGTCCTCTCCCTAACACTTTTCGAACGAAATTCAAAGGCAAAGTTAAGATTGATTTTAAGAATTCATTAATTAAGATAATTAAAACTAAACGTCACGAATTACCCTAATTACGTACCCACATCCTACTTCTACGAGTTCATCCTACCCTAAGCATGCAAGGGTTCTAGCCTAACATGGTGGTTTGAATAATAAAAGCAATCACAAGAACAATAATCATATGCATAATTAAGTTAACGAAAGAAATCAAGAACATAAACAAAAGAACAAATTAAAGTCTCTAAAGAAATCTCTATAAATCTGAAAAACTAGGGTTTTTAATCTCCAAGAACAAAGAAAGAAAGAATTAATCTAAGAAGTCGGAAGAAATAATTAAACTATGAATTCCTAAGCTAAAACCTCGATTACAACTTGTAAAACTCTTCCAATCTCCTTCCCAAGCTGTCTTGTTATGTGAAAATATACTTGGAAGGGGTATATATAGGCTTTGGGACGAATTTGAGCGATTTTGGGCCAAAAACACGCAAAAATGCTCGAGCTATGGTGCAGGTCGAGCGCTAGCGCTCGAGCTATGGTGGTCGAGTGGTTCTTCCGGTCGAGCGGTGGCGCTCGACCGCTCACTGTACACATGTTCGTAAAACCTTCATAACTTCTCAACCGGGAGTTCGTTTTGGCCGATTCAAAGTCCTACGAACTCCTCTTTTCGCCCTCTATCCATATATGAGCATCAAAGTGACAAATTCATCAGTTTATAAAAATGATACTCAATTGACTCCAAACACTCACCAAAAACACTCAAAACATGGGCAAATTGGGCACCAAAACATAAGAATTTCACGCCTAATCAACCCCCCAAACTTACCATATTGTTTGTCCTCAAGCAATGAAATAATAAGTCAAGTGAAATTGTTAGGAATGAGTCAAAGAATTAAATCATGCAAGTAAATGAATTCGAGCTTCAAAGATCAATCACCAATCACAAGTATACTCACTCACCTTCCCTCATCATACTCATGCAACAACAACAAGAATCACCAAAATCAAACATGGATGTGCACTCAAAGATGTGTTTCACTCCCTCACAAGTGTATATCAATGATAAAGGGACTCACTCAAGCAATCAATCACACATATTGGCAGTCATAGGCTTGCAAGCACTCTTAACTCCGACCATACTCTAGAAATCAATGCCGAATCAAAAAGGACTTTTCTCAAGGTTGTAATGTAGGCTCTTTGGACAGGTGGGGTAACAATCTAGGATAAGTGACTCAAGTGAATGGAGAATAGAAAATTAAACTTTGGTACTTCGAGATTAGGAACAAAATACTTCAAACATTTTCAATCAACACCCTTTCAATTCCATACTCTCAACACTTCAATTTTTTTTCTAACTCTTTTCACTTTTTTCAATCACTTCACTTTTTTTTTTCTTTTTCGCACAAACACATGAGCTTATTTTTTCTTTTGCTCATTCTCAAATTTTTTTTCTTTCCCACAACTCAAATCTCATTCACACCTTCTTCTCATAATCACTCAACAAACAACATTTTCCTTTTTCAACTCAATTCAATCCCTTCGCATTCACACTTTTCCTATTCTCCACTCAAATTAGGACAAAAAGGCTTAGGAACTGGAATAGTGTTCAAAATGTGCTAGCAAATAAAATAGGCTTAAGGCTCAAAGGGGCTAACAAGGGACAAATATCCATTGGTAGGGAAAATTTGGCTAAGTGACTCAATCAAATCAAAGATGGCCTAAGATCACATTCGGCATATTAAACTAGACACAATCAAGAAGCAAGAGCACACACAAGTTCTAGCATCCTCTAAGGTGACGACTCACTCACAAACGAAGAGATCAAATCATGCATCAAAATCTCATAAGGCTCAAATCTCACGGCTTTCACATCCATGCTAGTCCTAGTGAATTCTCATTCCCATCACACAAGTACTCAAAAGGAAAACTCACAAGCATACAAGTTCTCTCTCAAATCAGCTCTAACTCATACACTCACACAAAAAAATTCTTAACTCAACTTCACAATTCACCCTACTCATCAAATCATACTCAAAGATAGCAATCAACAAGCATAAGATGATTGATAGACATGAAATATGTAGTAGCAAATCAAATCAATAACAGCCCAAGGAGCATCTCAAGACTCCATAAACAACCTAACTCAACTCAAAGGTAAGAGGTGCTCCGGTGCAATGTCATAAAATACATAAATACTCCACCCCCCCCCCCAAACTTCGACCTTGCGAAGAGGTCTAAGTTTAGGGTTGTGGGTTACCTCATCCCAGCAATTCAATTTCTCTCATCAACGTAGCACACTCCCTTGCTTGAGTTCCTCCCTTTCGAATAACTCCATGGTAGCTTTACTCCTTCTAGACAAGCCTACAAAATAAACTCTCAAGTACGAGGTTAAAACTTACGATTCAACAACACCCAAATAACATAAACCACTCAAAAGCAAATAAAAATGGGTTGCCTCCCATTCAGCGTTATTTTTAAGGTCCTCATGCCGGACCAAGCTCAAAGTAGCTTATGGGACATCATACTCAAAAATACCTCCCTTACTCTCATAAGAGTGGTGGTTGAATTCCTTTCCTTGATTCCCCTCCATCATGAGTTCCTTTGCTTCCTTTTCCACCTCAACTTTTTCTCTCTCACTTTCCACGGAGGTACCCACTTCTTGACTTTTGACTCCTCCTTCTTAACTCCTCCTTTACCCTCTAATTGGACCACGTCCACACTTTTCACCTCTTCATCCTTCAACTTCTTCACTTTATCTCTATCAAAATAATCACGATCATAATGCACATTGGTTAAATCATCAAGTGAAGGATTATAAAATTCATGAATATGAGAAGGATTAGGGATAGGAGGTGTGTCTTCAACACTCGGATCAATGGCATCCATGCAATACAAACTCTCATCCTCCTTCGGGTACTTCATGGCCTCATATAGGGAAATCTTCACTTCTTGATCATCAACTTTCAATGTAATCTTCCCATTTGCCACGTCTAGCACCATCCCCGCCATTGCTAAGAACGGTCTTCCCAAAATTAGAGGCACTCGCTCATCTTCCTCCATGTCGAGCACTACAAAGTCGGCTGGAAAAATGTGATCCTCAACTTTCACCAGGACGTCTTCAACCACACCTTGAGGTCGAGTAATAGACCGTTCGGCAAGTTGAAGCGTCATCATTGTAGGCTGAAATTCACCACCTTCCAACTTCTTGAAAAGCGACAAGGGCATAAGATTTATGCTCGCCCCTAAATCACATAGCGCTCCTTTCTTGATCCCATTCCCAATGTCAAATAAGATGGTAAAGCTCCCGGGATCCTTCAGCTTTGGAGGAAGCGCCTTGTGCACTAATGCACTCACCTCATGGTTCAACTGCACCAACTTCGGCTCATCCACTCACCGTCTTTTCGCAATCAAGTCTGTTGGTCCCGGTACAAGACTGAGGAATACGTGTATGGGGGGGAATACAAGTATACCAATTTTTCAAACTTAAAACTGACTGAGTCCCCTTTTACTCAGAGTGGTAAAGAACTAGGAGCTGATAACACACCTACTGACTACACTTGGTGCAGGTCAGTTGGCTAACTATCGGTTCTAGTTCAGTGCGGAAATGTTTGAGCCCTGAAAGTTTAAAGTCTTATTTAGTTTGCTTTCTGAAAAACTTGTTTTACTCAATTCAGAATAGTGTTTAGTAGGGCAGTGTTCTTATTAAGATCAGCCTGATTGATTCAGGTCTGATAAACTTGAATGCAATGAATGAACGAATAATATGGCAAGTATGCACAATATCAGAGCAGTAAGAACACAGGGAGTTTAACGTGGTTCAGAGTCTCAAGCTCCTACGTCCACGGCCTGACTTAACAGGAAATCCACTCAAGGGATTCTTATTTTTAACGTGCCAAGGTGCACCAAGACCAGCTATCCTCACTGATCTATACAACTCCACTTACTAACACACTAACTGACTTACTCCCAACAAGCCTAACTTAGGGTTTTGGTTTCAGTTTGGATTCCAACTAAGTTGAGATTATCCTTACAAGGCAAGGCTATGCTAAGGATCGGATAATCTCTCTAAGCTTAAGATAATGCTATTTAGCTCTTGGAATACAGAATAACTCTCAGTTGCTAAGAAACACTTGGGAAATTTGGATGTTTTCGAGTGCTTCTCTTAAAGGCTGAATGCTTTGAATGCTTGAGAGTTTGAGTAATTTCTGGCTTGGAAATTTCCCGTAACCTTGAATGGGCTCAAGGCCTTCTGTATTTATAGGTGATTTGAAAAACTATCCGTTGGAGAGATAGCCTTCGAGTCATCTATGTAGAGAGGCTTCAAACGGATATATCTTCATGCAGCAGCCGTCCTTGCATGGATTTGGTAGTTGCATTAAATGCCCATTAAATGCTTGCCCGTTGAATGTGCAGTCTGAATTCAGTCTCCATGTCAGGTTCCGTACGTGCGTGTCCTTCTCGGATTGGTCCACGTCATCAGGTTGGTGAGAGTGTCAGAACTTATTCCTGAGCTTCAGGCTTGTCTTGTTAAGTTCATTTTGTCTTGAGCCCACCAGTCTTATCCTGACGCTGAAATTCCTTTTGCATTGCTTGGCTCTACTCCAAGTCTTCCCATTAACTCAGTGACCTCCTATTCCCTTCAGGACTGAGTTAGTAATGACCTCAGGGTCATACTCTTCATCACTGACACTTACTCAGCCAGCTTAGAGGACTGCCATAAGTTCAGGATGGTGCTCTTCGTCTTCAGGCTCTGAGTCTTGATTGTCTCCAGTGAGTTCTCCTCTCACTGAGTACCTATGAAGTGTAAAATTACTAAGTACTAATCCTAATCAAGACTATCCTGACAAAGACAGATTAAGGCAAACATCTTTTTAGGGGCTTTGGGATCTTAATCAAAACTGACAATGTCCCAACAATTTCCCCCTTTTTGATGATGCCAAAACACTGAAAAGATCCTCAAAACATTTAGAGGAAATATGATAAACCTATCTATAAGATAAGACAGTGTTAGAGCAATTCTTGATAAAGTACAGAATTTAAAACAAACAGCCAAAAAGACAATGAGTTTTTGTTTGAGGGCAAAGGTAATAGATTGATAGATGTGGAAATGGTTACAATGAATCTAATCTATTACAAAGAAAGCCTGTGAACACCTAGACTAATCTCATCTCAGGTTTGAGTCCATATCCTGCATAGACTCTTGCCTTCAGCTCGTCAAGTCTTCCAGGTTGGTTCACGTATCCTTCAGCTTTGGCTATCTTCAATACTTCTATCATTATGGCCTTTGTGTCATGCTTTTGAGTTCCAGGAGCCAAGGGAGGAGCTCGAATGGTGAACTCAGGAGCCTTCACTTGAACTTGAGCTGCATCAGCCTCCTCCAAGATCTTCTGGAATAGCTCAGGATGATTGTCCATCATGTAGTCAGTGAAGTGGGCATTGATATCGTCAGTGTCGCCCCACTTCTTCACAACATACCACAATCTAACAAATTCATCCCTTGCATCAGTCCAAAACTCCTTCAATGTCTCTGAGACGAACTCATCAACAAAAGCTTCCCTTACTCCTGATTCTGGCCTACTGACTTGAAGAATTGTTGATTTCCTAACTGTTGGCTTCTTCCTGTACTTCCTTGGCTCAGGCTTCGCCTTCTTCCTCCTTAGCAAGCTGATCACTGCGTCATCCAGCTCTCGCTGTTGAAGTTCATTGATATCAGTCAGCTTCTCAACCTTCTTCTCCAAGATGCGCATCTTCTCCTTCTGAGCAATTTCATCTCTGCGCATAGCCTCAGATTTCTCAGAGTGATCTCCCCATGCTTCAGCACATAGCTCCGCCACCAACTCCCCTGAGTAAGTGATGTGATTCTTCCTTGAGCTCATGGGAGACGATCTCTGAACTGGCTCAGGTTGTTGCTTGGAAGGTTCATCAGCCTTTGCCTTTGTTGCCTCCGCCCTCAGCCTGGAAACAACTTCCTCTCCTTCCTTCTCCACTGCCGCTAACCTAGCTGACTTCCTCACCCTTAGTATATTCCCTTCAGGATTGGCTTCAGGGTCAGCTAGAACGGTCTCGCCTTGGTTGACTGCCTCAGATGCCTCAGGGCGGGATCTTTTCTTCTTCTTTTCCCCCTTTTTGGCATCATCATTGGCCTGGGATGGGAGTGACTCAGCTCCACTGTTGATAACAAAAGAGGCTAAAGATTGAACTTCTAAAACGCCCTCCTTCAGCATCTCAACTCCCGTGGCAATCCCAGTGCCTGCGTAAGAAACCGAACTGATAGCAGCATTGACTTTTCTCTCAAAGACCTCCATAGAGAGTTGGAGACTTTGTTCAGCCTTGGTGATCCTTTCCTCCACCTTCAAGGACTCACCGATGACTCTGCTGACCTCAGTTAGGATCTTTGCCGATTCCTCAGTGGCCTTCGCCAAAATGTCTGCCACTGACTGAGAGGTGCGATCCAACTTCCCTGACTCCAGCTCCAGTTTGGACGCTGAGTCCTTCATGGCCTGAGCGACAATGGCTCCAGTCTGAACTGCAAGCCTGTCAACTGCCTGATTCAACTTCTCATCCCTGATCGCATCCCTCTCATCAAGTTTCTTGAGAGTGTTCCTAAGCATCTTCTTGGTGCGCTTCCTCTCATTCTTCACTGACTTGGCCGTGTCAGTCATCGTCCTCTTTAGCAAAATCAGCTCCCTGTTGGCAAGGGTGTTGTAGGCTGACTTTGTCCACCTGATGTGTTTTGCCAGGGCCTTGGAGTCTTCTTCCTTTTCAGCTCGTAGCCTCATCACTTCCTCCTGAAGTTCAGCTAGATTTTATGTGGTTTTCTCCTGCTTGACCTCCACTATGCTTGTAAATTCAGCACGTCCGACCCCGGTTATTATCACATCTTCATCATCAACGGCCGCATCAGTGATTGGCTGCTTTCCCTTGTCAGCCCCTGCGTCATCAGTCCCTTCGTCAAGGTGCACTGAAGGCAGTTGTGAAGTAGTCAAAGCCGCCTGCTCAGGCTCAGCTAAGCTAACTTGAACCTTAGGAGCAAGTCCCTCGGAACTGAGAGTCTCCTTGGATGCCTCAACATCTTCCTCTCTTGTCTCAGGGCAGGGAATCCCTTCATCGACAGAAGTTTCATTGGCAGCTGAGATGTTCTCAACATCCTCAGCCACTGGTCCACCCTTGGCACCAGTGTCCTTATCACCTTCCCCCTGAGCCTGAGGCTCAGAGTGATGGAACGCGCCGGTGAAGGCGGTCCGTCCCCAAGATCGTTGTTGGGATACCAAACATGTATAAACAATTAAAGACCTAAACATGCATCTAAAGACAAGTTTGGATCTGTTACCCTTGAAGACTGAGGCGTTGATTCCACTACTGATCTTCTAGTCTGTCTCCCAACCTCGTTCGTACACCGGGTGGACGGCGAACTAGCGAACATGGAGAAAAGTGCCTCACAATTTCGTCTCCCTCTCAACCCCACTCACGAATTTCGGCTGCTGCACGTTTTATCTTAGAGTGCTAGGGTTTTAAACACGAAATTGAAGCCTTTATATAGACTCCTTAAGTTTCATGGGCCACACTAGGGATCTGTTAGAAGGTATAGGGTTTGGGCTCCTCACGGACCCAAATACTCTTATGTTCAGCCCAGAACATTTATTTGGCCCGTGAACATTAATTCATTCCACTAGAGAATTAATATTGCACTCCCATCCTATCCCGAACCGAATCAGGGCTTCTATTAGACACTATAATTCCCCGTGTTAAAGATATCGCACGTCCATTAATTATTAAAGCTCCTGACCGCTTTAATTAATTAACATCTATTATTCCTTGAGTAGTACCACTCAACCTTGTTGTCGTACGGATATAATCCACCTGCAGGGTTTAATACGACAATCCTTTATGAGTTTCCTCAAGGGGACGTCATCAACCTGAATCACCAGGACATGGTGCCTTAATGTCAATAAATAGACATCGTGCAAACGATGTCACTACCCAAAATACATAGTGCGTTGAATCTAACAAGATTCTCACCCATAGTAAATTAAAGTAGTGAACAAGCGCTCCACATATCTAGATATCACAATTAGGGTTAAGAATTACAAGAGTCACCAAGACCTTTAGTTCTTCATAACAGTCAGAATAGAAGAACATGTCTTAACTGTGATCCATTCAATACGACATAGCATACTAGTATGAACTAATGGCCAAGACAAGCCACTAACAAGTTCATACTACAACTTATACCAATAGTTATGTCCAGAACTATCTCAGTTGTGAATACTGTTTATATCTTATAAGGAACTGACAATGTGATCTTCTGTGTGACTACAAACTCACCACATTATCTACAATATAAGATAAATAGACATACAAGTAATACAAGCAATTAATAAGATTGCAATAATGTGAAAACCCATTTATTTCAGATAATAAGGAAATCGAATATATCCATAAAAGCCCAACAAAAGTTTGCTTTACAGTATACACCAACACAGAGATCATCTCATCAACTTCTCTCGCAGTCTCCTCCACTGCCTTCTCCACATCTCCACCCTGAGCTTCATCATCATCCTCATCATCCTTCTCGTCACCAGACGGGATGTCAGCCTTGCTCTTGGACATCATGTCAGCCACTAGCTGCTTCAGGTTGTCAAAGTTTAGAAGTTGAGGCCAGCTAGTCAGTCCAAAGTACGAGCAAATCTTGGATTCCTCAGTCTCCCAATGATCTCAGCCACGAGCGTCCACTAGCAGATGCTGCTCCTGCATGTTTGATTGTTTGAAATCCAACCAAACCTTGAGCTCAATAACATACGCTAGCAGCTCAGTGTACTTGTACAGCCCAGGCCAGCACTTCCCTGCCCATTCTGTGGCATTCCCCCTGAGTGTGTTCTCCAGAATCCCTCCTGCCATGTGTTCATCTAATTCCTCCTCCTCCACTTCAAGGAATTCATCCTCTTCAGCTGAAATGGATTTGGGACAGTCCTTGGGATTGGGGTATGATGGAAAGTCTGTGGGGTTTAGAAGATTCGGCTCGGCTGACTGGTCAGGCTCATTCGTGTGTGAAGTTGATGGCGCTGACTCAGTAGGCTGATTTGGCTCTGAGGTTTGGGGTGGTTGGGGGTTTTGAGGTGTGGGGTCAGGAATGGAAGGTGTTTGGGCTTCAGGGTGTGGGGGTGTTTGAGTGGGTGCTGTCTCAGGCTGCAACGACTCAGCCGTCTCAACAGTCTTTCTCACTTCCTCCAAGTCAGAGGCTCCAGGAGAGCTTGACTTCTCCCTCTCACTCACCTCAGGCAGCTTCTTAGCCGGGGATTTTCCGGTTCCCTTTCTAAGCCTCTTTAGGGGCCTCTCTCCCTGAGCACCCTCCTTTCTGACGTCATCGTCAGTTCCCTCAGCCTCAGACCCGGCCTTCTTGGGATCAGACTCAGTCCCTAATTTCATGCTCTTCCCTGACAGCACGGTTTTCACCCTCTTCTTCTTCTCAGCCGTGTCCACCTCAGGCTGCTTCACCTCTTCAGCTGCAACCTCATCACCGTCCTTACTCCTCTCAAAGTGGTCATCTACCCGTTCAATGAGACTGGTTGCCACTCTCTTGGCCTTACCAGCTGGCTTTTTGGCCTGACCCTTTGCTTTCGCATTGGGATCAGTCAGCCCTAGCACTGAATAGGTATCACTCAGTGAGGAAAACATTACCTTCTTTGAGGAGAGACTGTCCTCAAAATCGAAGGTATACCCATGGCAAGCATGAGCAATTAGGATGGACATCCTCGTGCCGAATGGCAAGATGGAACTGACGGATATGTCTTCTTCTCCTCATCTCGTGTAAGCTTGTCCAATCCAGCCTGATGGAGTTGATCAAGGAAGAACTGCTCCCAGTTCGCTTCCACTCCATCGGTAATTGCTCCCATGGGTCTCAGCTTGGGCAGACTCAACTGCTCGTGAGAGCCAGTTGCTCCCATCACCATCTTGGACACCAAATCCACCAGAGCCCTGTACTCAGGCTTCAACGTATTTTTGTTCTGACGGGCCTTGAACTCTGATGACCCAGATTTGGTCCATTTCCCAAGGAATTCTCCCTCCGAGTTTTCCTTGTACGTTTTTGGGTTGATGCCTGAGGATGGCAACTTGAAGACTTCCCTCACCGCCTGCCTGATGTTAATAGTGACCACCTCTGTGTTGTAAAGAGGCTCACCGTCGCCGTCCTTCTCTCCCATCGGCTTCAGCGCAGTCACCTTCGTGAAAACTTCCCCTTTCCGCAAGAACAAGTTTAAGTATGCTTCCACAACTGTTCTTGGGAGCACGGAGATGGGGCGGGTGGTGAAGTATGTTTCCAACCCAGCATCGGAAATCCACTTGAAGACTGGTTTGATTTCCTCAACTGTGAGACAGATACCTTCCATGGAGATGACTTGCTCCATGTGTATCAGTTTCTTTTCGACAACGTCCACGATCTTGTCGGTTGTCCAGTTGGAATCAAGGAATGCCATTGTTTTGAAAGAAGAGATTTTTGAAATTTCTGTGTTTGAGCAAGAGAAAAACTCAGTATGCAGATTGTGCGTTGTGTTTGCGTAAAAACCTCAAATGGCACTCTTGATTGATAAGACTAAGTCAGTTACTCAAACGTGGGGTTGAGATTGATCCCTGAATTCGAAAGGTTTTGAAATGAAGGGCCAGGATTAATCTCAGCTTCAATTAAACCCCATGTCAGTCATATTCCGTATAAAATGGACACGTATATGAAAAAGTAACTGTAACATTAAATGCTCCGTGCGCGTGGGTTTTAAATATGAAAAGGCGCACTTTTAATGAAAACGGAATGCATTTAATAAAGATTTTCAGGACGAAGGACTCAGGGAGACGCTTGAAATTCACAAGAGTCAGGTTAGAACTCATACCTGTCAGGGAGACATTGTAGCACCCTGATACCTCGCTGAGTCGAGTCTGGCCTGAGTTCCCCCTAGAACCCTACGCTGACAACTCTCCCGGATCTAAGAGTCCTAACTCTACTGACAGTTCCATAAACCTTGCTTCAGCCAAAGGCTTAGTCAAGATGTCAGCTCTTTGCCTGTCAGTGTGAATCTTCTCCATCCTAATATCTCTCTTCTCCACATAATCTCGAATGAAGTGGTGTCTAATATCCACATACTTGCACCTTGTGTGAAGCACTGGGTTCTGAGTAATTGCTATAGCACTATTGTTATCACAATAGATTGGAACCTGATTAGCAAACACTTGGTAGTCCCTCAACTGTTGCCTCAACCATAAAATCTGAGCACAACAACTACCTGCAGACATATACTCAGCCTCAGTCGTGGATGTCGCCACTGAATTCTGCTTCTTACTAAACTACGAGATCAACTTACTTCCCAAAAACTGACATGTCCCTGAGGTTGATTTCCTATCAATCCTACAACCTCCATAATCTGCATCTGAATAACCTGTCAGTTCTAAGTTGTCATCTGAAGGATATCATAGTCCCATATTGACTGTCCTTTTCAAATACTTAAGTATCCTCTTAGCAGCCTCCAAATGACTTCTTTTGGGATCAGACTGATACCTAGCACACACACCAACTGCAAACGTAATGTCAGGCCTACTTGCAGTCAGGTACAACAAAGAACCTATCAGCCCACGATACTCAGTCTGATTTACTGAAGTCCCTTCAGTGTCAGGATCCATCTTCCAATTTGTGTTCATAGGGATCCTGGCTGGATTGCTGTTCTGAACACCAAACTTATGAATCAAGTCTCTTGTATACTTGGCCTGATTAATGAATATACCTTGATCAGTCTGCTTGACCTGCAATCCTAAGAAGAAGTTCATCTCTCCCATCATGGACATCTCAAATTTTCCAGTCATCAACTTAGAGAATTTATCACAGAGCTGATGATTTGGTGATCCAAATATTATGTCATCCACATAAATCTGGACCAAGAGAATGTCATCACCTTCAGTGATCCTGAACAATGTCTTATCCACAGTTCCCTTCTTGAACCCATGGTCTGTCAGGAATTGAGAGAGGGTATCATACCAAGCTCTTGGTGCTTGCTTAAGTCCATAGAGTGCTTTCTTCAAATGGTATACTCTATCTCCAACCTCAAACCCGGGAGGTTGTTCAACATATACCTCTTCATTGAGTACACCATTCAGGAAGGCACTCTTGACATCCATTTGATACACCTTGAACTTTTTATATGTTGTGTATGCAAGGAACAACCTGATAGCTTCCAACCTAGCCACTGGAGCAAAAGTTTCATCATAGTCTATTCCTTCAGACTGACAATACCCTTTTGCAACCAGTCTAGCCTTGTTCCTTACCACAACACCATTTTCACCCTTCTTGTTCTTAAAGACCCACTTGGTACCAATCACACCTTGATGCCTAGGTCTATCTACCAGTTCCCAAACCTGATTCCTTGTGAACTGATTCAACTCCTCTTGCATGGCAATGATCCAGTTCGAGTCAGTGAGAGCTTCTTCAATGTTCTGAGGCTCTTGCTCAGAGAGAAAGCAACAGAACAATGCACTCTCACCATGGAACCGTCTGGTCCTGACTCCCTCAGTTGGATCACCAATGATTTGATCAATGGGATGATCTTCCAACCATGTTCTCTTGCCAGGAGTTGTTCCTGAAGTACCTGCAATGTTAGTGTCTACAGGTTCATACAATTCAGGAAACTGAACAAAAGGGGATGATCCTGAGTCAATTCCAAAGGGATTAATAAGTTCAATGTCAGGGACATTGATTCCCCCTTGATGAGGTGACTCGGGAACCGTCTCAGCTGCAACAGCATCTTCATAGACGGTGCTTACCTCAGGTTGAACATGTTCCTCAGTCTGAGGCTCAACAATCCCTGATGTGCTGGGCTTAGGAGTGGCACCTGAGTCATCATCCTGATCGTCATCATCATCCCATCTCGGAATTGTCACAGTCTTGATCTTGGGATCAGGTTGATTCTTCAAGCTCAGCCTTGTCACACTCCTTGTGACCTCCTCAGTGTCAGGATTCAACACCTTTGCCCTAGACTCATTAGCAGACTCATCAAAGACAACATGAGGTGATTCTTCCACAACAAGGGTCCTACAATTGTAAACCCTGAAGGTTTTACTAACTTCAGAATATCCTAAGAATATTCCTTCATCAGATTTGCTATCAAAGGCTTTCAATTGGGTCTTCCCATTGTTGAGTATGAAGCACTTACAACCAAATACATGAAAATAAGAAATACGAGGTTTCCTTTTGTTCCATGTCTCATATGGGGTCTGAGCATGTTGTTTGTTCAGCATGGATCTGTTCTGTGTGTAGCATGCAGTGTTGATTACCTCAGCCCAGAATTTCTTGGGCAATCCTGAATCAGCCAGCATGATCCTCGCAGCTTCCTTCAGTGTCCTGTTCCTCCTTTCAGCGACACCATTCTGTTGTGGGGTTCTAGCTGCAGAAGTCTCATGAGCTATACCAAGTTCATTACAGAAGTCAGAAATATATGAATTTATAAATTCAGTACCCTTGTCAGATCTGATCTTAGTAATGGACTGATTCTTCTCATTGCTGAGTCTCCTGAGCAACTCTGGAAGCTTCACCTGTGTTTCCTTTTTATTCAACAAGAAAATAACCCAAGTATATCTAGAATAATCATCAATAACCACAAGGGTATACTTTCTACCATTCATACTCACAGGTGTTATGGGACCAAACAAATCCATGTGCAAGAGCTGAAGTATCCTGTCAGTGGAATAAGAAGCTTTCTCTTTGAATGATGCTATGACCTGCTTCCCTTCCTGACAAGCTTTGCACACGTGATCTTTGCTAAAAACTTCATTAGGTAGACCATCAACAAGTGACTGTCTAGAAATTTTGTTAAGAATCTTGAAGTTCTGGTGACTTAATCTTTTATGCCATAACCAACTGAGCTCTAGAGAGCTTTTAGCAACAAGACAAGTATTAGGAATAGTGCTGCTCCAATCAGCAAGATAAACATTACCTTTCCTTATACCTGATAGAAGCACTTGTGTTGATTTGTCCTTGACTGAACATATATTCGATGAGAACTCAACACTGAACCCTTTGTCACAGAATTGACTTACTGACAGCAGGTTATGCTTTAGTCCTTCCACAAAGGACACATTTTCCACTCTAACTGTACCTATTATCAAAACACCAAAACCTTTAGTAACACCTTTTGAGTTATCACCAAAGGTTACCTGTGGACCATCTTTAACTTGATATTCTTGGAGAAGACTCTTCATTCCAGTCATGTGCCTTGAGCAACCGCTGTCTAGGTACCAAACAGCTTTGATTGAGTCTCCTCTCCTCTTGTTGTGATCCACAGCCGCCTGCAAGCAAATCAGGCTTTAGGTACCCATTGGGTGTTGGGTCCTATCGTGTCAGCTGTACCCTTCGGGATCCAGACTTGCTTCACAACCCTGATTGCCTCAGAGTGGTAAATCTGTCTCCCTGAAACATCGACATACACAACTTTCTTCTTCTTTGCCTGAGAGGAAGATGGTGTATGAGTGCTAGACTTAGGCTTCACAGGAGCCTGAGTGGGTGCCTTTTGGGCTGGCTTCCTGTTCTTCCTAGGTCTGGGTGCAGCAGGTCTTGGGCCTTGTTCTTGATAAGGACCCTGATTTCTATTCCCCCTAGGCAAGTGAGGGAAAGGAAAACAGTTAAAGGCCTCAGGATGCCAAAACCACGGGGGTGTCATCATGTTTGGCCTTCCCTGTTGGTATTGCCAAGCATGATGGTACCCTCGCTGACCAGTCTGAGGGCTCTTGGCCTGAGTCTTCCTCTGCTTTCGCTGAGGTTTTCCCTGGCCTGAGCTTTCAGGGGCTTCCTTAGGTTGCTTCGCCTTTCCCTTGGGTTTTGGCTTAGCTACCTTAGGAGCTACCCTGAATGTGTCAACGGTTTCTTTGCCCTTATCAGTTTGACGGGCCTGGAGTACAACCTTAGGTGCACTCTGGCCTGTCTGAACAAATACCCTCTCAGTGTTGCTCCCTGACGCAACATGAGACTGACCTTGTGAGGATTTCTCAGGAACATATCCAAGTCCCTTTTTCTTGTTCCCAAGAATCTGCCTGCTATTTATTTCCTCTCTAGCCACTGAGGATTTATTCATTGCTGCAACCTTTTTCTTGAGAGAGTCCTCACTCTTTTTTAGGATTTCATGTCTGGTAAAGAGGTCATCAAACTTACTCTTAAGTACTTTCAGTTCTTCCTTCCTGACCAGCTCTTCGTCAGCCAGTTCCTTCAGAATCTTCTCTCTTAGAAGACGCTCAGCATTGATTAAATCAATCTCCTGAGTTAGTCTCACAATTTGAGCTGATTCTTTAAGGTCAGACTGAGTGAGTTGTTCGTTCAGGTTTTGAACCTCAGTACTCAATTTCTTGTTCTCCTCTACCAAGAAGACATTAGTTTCCTGCAATCTGGAGAAATCAGCCATCAATTGATCAAGGCAGGTCTGAAGGTTCATTTCTCTAACTGACTCTGAGCTAAGCTCAGGATTTTGACCAGTGTACGAAGCACAGACAGAATTAGATGTTACCTCAGGCTCATCCCTAGCCATTAGACAGACACCATCGTACTCGTCATCTGAGAAGAGTTCAGGTGACCTTTCAGCAGGACCGTCAGAATCTGTTGCATCTTCAGCGACCATCGTTCTCCGATCAGCAGATCTTAGATCCCTAGTGGCTCTCCTTTCCTCTCTCTCCCTTGCACTCAGCTCCGGGCAGTCGTACTGATAGTGACCAATCTTGTTACAGTTGTAACATGCTACCTGCTCACTTACTCTTTCTTTTCTTGGTTCAGGGTTCCTCCTTGAGTCAGGTTCCCTGGTTCTTGGTGAGCTTTCAGCCTTGGTTGGATATCTATCATCGCGAGTACGTCTCTGTTCGTCTCTTCTTTCAGGTTTTGGTTCAGAATATCTCCTTTCATCACCACGTTCTCTCCTCTGGTCAGTGTTCCTTCGCTCCTCATATCTCCTCGAGCTTTGGTGGGTTCCTTCAGGTTTCCTGTCACGTGAGTCCTGATAAAACTTTTTATAACGACCAAACCTGGAATTGAGCTTGTCAAATCGTCTGGCCATCAGGCTGTACACCTCAGCGAGTTCTTCCCTGCTCATCTCCATCAGTGACTTTGATGAAGAGTTTGATGAGGGCTCAACAGGTTCAGACCTGGCCTTGAACGCCACACTTTTCTCAGGAGTTTTCTCCTTCACTTCCTCTTCTGACTGAACTTTCCTCTTTCTTTTGTTAAGATCGAATTCAAGCGCTTTGAGCTCTGAAAAAAGTAAAGCAGAAGTTATGTTACTCATATCCTGAGTGTTTTTAAGCATAATTACACTGTTGTCCCATCTCTCAGGAAGGGCATTCAGGATCTTCGAAGCAACATCTCTCCTTGGGACATCCTTGTCCAGCATCACCAACTCATTCATCAACTTGGTGAATCTAGACTCCATTTGATCTATACTTTCGTCAGGCAGCATCTCGAACGCCTCGAATTTCTGAATGGCAATGTTTCTCTTGTTCTCCTTGATCTTTTCAGATCCCTCACACATCCTTGTCAGCTCATCCCAAACCTCCTTTGCCATCTTTAAGTTCATCAGCCTAGTTGACTCCTCGAAGGGCACCGTATGCAAGATGATGTTTCTGGCGACGTTGTCAAGTCCCACCATCTTGATTTCATCGTTGGTCATGTATTTCCTTTCTTTAGGAACCTGCACGCCAATCGCAAGATCCTCATATCCCAGTCCTCTGACGTTAGGAATAGTGATCTTGATCGGTCCCTCCCTGAGTACACGCGGCATCTGGTCATGGATGGCATCTAGATGTGCTTCTAATCTGAACTTCCAATAGACAAAGTTAGACACAGAGAATTCAGGTAACGAAGCTTCAAGTCTCCTCGAAGTCATGATGATGCAAGTTTTATGAAAAGCAAACTCAGATCTGTTCAGTGACCACCAACAGTTTCTCCTCTGAAACTATTAGTATTCAAAGTCAGTGGTCTTTCGAACCACTGCTCTGATACCACTTGTTGGTCCCGGTACAAGACTGAGGAATATGTGTATGGGGTGGGAATACACGTATACCAATTTTTCAAACTTAAAACTGACTGAGTCCCCTTTTACTCAGAGTGGTAAAGAACTAGGAGCTGATAACACACCTACTGACTACACTTGGTGCAGGTCAGTTGGCTAACTATCGGTTCTAGTTCAGTGCAGAAATGTTTGAGCCCTGAAAGTTTAAAGTCTTGTTTAGTTTGCTTTCTGAAAAACGTATTTTACTCAATTCAGAATAGTGTTTAGTAGGGCAGTGTTCTTATTAAGATCAGCCTGATTGATTCAGGTCTGATAAACTTGAATGCAATGAATGAACGAATAATATGGCAAGTATGCACAATATCAGAGCAGTAAGAACACAGGGAGTTTAACGTGGTTCAGAGTCTCAAGCTCCTACGTCCACGGCCTGACTTAACAGGAAATCCACTCAAGGGATTCTTGTTTTTAACGTGCCAAGGTGCACCAAGACCAGCTATCCTCACTGATCTATACAACTCCACTTACTAACACACTAACTGACTTACTCCCACAAGCCTAACTTAGGGTTTTGGTTTCAGTTAGGATTGCAACTAAGTTGAGATTATCCTTACAAGGCAAGGCTATGCTAAGGATTGGATAATCTCTCTAAGCTTAAGATAATGCTATTTAGCTCTTGGAATACAGAATAACTCTCAGTTGCTAAGAAACACTTGGGAAATTTGGATGTTTTCGAGTGCTTCTCTTAAAGGCTGAATGCTTTGAATGCTTGAGAGTTTGAGTAATTTCTGGCTTGGAAATTTCCCATAACCTTGAATGGGTTCAAGGCCTTCTGTTTTTATAGGTGATTTAAAAAACTATCCGTTGGAGAGATAGCCTTCGAGTCATCTATGTAGAGAGGCTTCAAACGGACATATCTTCATGCAGCAGCCGTCCTTGCATGGATTTGGTATTTGCATTAAATGCCCATTAAATGCTTGCCCGTTGAATGTGCAGTCTGAATTCAGTCTCCATGTCAGGTTCCGTACGTGCGTGTCCTTCTCGGATTGGTCCACGTCATCAGGTTGGTGAGAGTGTCAGAACTTATTCCTGAGCTTCATGCTTGTCTTATTAAGTTCATTTTGTCTTGAGCCCACCAGTCTTGTCCTGACGCTGAAATTCCTTTTGCATTGCTTGGCTCTACTCCAAGTCTTCCCATTAACTCAGTGACCTCCTGTTCCCTTCAGGACTGAGTTAGTAATGACCTCAGGGTCATACTCTTCATCACTGACACTTACTCAGCCAGCTTAGAGGACTGCCATAAGTTCAGGATGGTGCTCTTCGTCTTCAGGCTCTGAGTCTTGATTGTCTCCAGTGAGTTCTCCTCTCACTGAGTACCTGTGAAGTGTAAAATGACTAAGTATTAATCCTAATCAAGACTATCCTGACAAAAACAGATTAAGGCAAACATCTTTTCAGGGGCTTTGGGATCTTAATCAAAACTGACAATGTCCCAACAAAGTCCTTCAGAAACTTTGCATAGTTGGGCATCTGTTCCAAAGCATCATAAATAGGAATGTTAATATGCAATTGTTTAAACACATCAAGGAATTTAGCGAATTTTTCATCAAGCTTCTTTTTCATGAAGCGTTGTGGATATGGGACGGGTATCACAGATTTGGGTACCCCTCATTCATCTCTCTCAGTCTCTTTCACTTTCTCCCTTGCTTCCTTTGCCTTCTTCCACTTAGGAACTCTCTCACTCTTCTCAATGCCTTCCTCTTCAGGCTCTTTGCTCTCATGGATGCTTTCATCCTCAACCTTCTTCTCAACTCCTACCTCCTCACTCTCATCTCCATCTTTCTTATGTTATTTTTCCTCTATCTCAACATCTCCTTGGGGCGTCTCAGAATCAGCAGGCATCTGAGGACCTTCATAGCTGGTTCCACTTCTAAGTTGGATAGTCTTACAATGCTCTTTAGGATTAACCTCAGGCATTGAAGGGTATTTGCCAGGCTCTCTATTCAATGACTTTACAATCTGGCTCATCTGGAACTCTATAGAAGCGAACCTTCGGTTGTTCTCTTGTTGAATTCGATTCAGCTCTACATCTCTCTTCTGGAGGTCCTGATCACGCTGATCAACTTTCTTATGCAGATCTTTCACATCGTACTCCAAAGATGATAAACGTTTGCTTCCTTCCTCCACCTTCTGAAGGATAGCTCTCAACATCTCCTCAGTTGAGGAACCGCCTTCTCCACCCAGAGGTTTTGAACCTGGATCAACATCTGGAGGAACTGTAATACCCGCCTTCGGGTTAGCATATGAAAAATTCTCGTTCTTCCTCCATTGGTTCTGAGGAAGCTGCTGGCCTCCTTGGTACCCTTGTGTGTTCCTCCATTGATTTTGAGGCGGCTGTGGACCTGGCGGTACAAATGGTTGGCCATACGAAGGCCTTCCTTGAAAATTTCCACCTTGTGGATACCCATTCTGATTGTAATAAGGACCTCCCATATAATTTACTACTTCTTGCTGAATGGTGGGCTTGTCCTCTTGCTCATTCTCTGCTGCATTCCCTCCAACCATATTCTTCCCCAACTCAAGGTTGTTAATCTTTTCCATCATGGCCATCAACAGCCTTCTCGTTCCTTCACCTTCCTCAACCTGATGAACTCTCTGGAAATCTGCGTCCACATTCCAAGCCCCGGCATTCGTGACAATGTTGTCCACGATCTCTCTACACCTCACTATTCCTTGATTCAGGAATGATCCACTAGCACAGGCGTCTAGATGGTCTTGCCCAGGCTTGTTGGCACCACTATAGAAGAATGTCATGACATCTCCCTCATTGTACCCGTGCTGCGGGCACTCTATCAACATGTTTGAGTATCTCTCCCACGCTTGACGTAGGTCCTCTCCTTGCTTCTGGCGGAAGGAAGAGATCTCAATCCTTGCTTTGATCATTCTGGATGGAGGGTAGAATCGCTCGAGGAACAAACGCTCGAGCTCGGCCCAAGTGGTAATACCTCCATGTGGAAGCGTATTATCGTGCCACTCTTTAGCTATTCCCGTCAATGAGAATGGGAACAACCTAAGCCTCTTGGCATCTTCAGACATGCCATTGTAATTGAAAGTGGAGGTTATCATTAGAAAACTCCTCAGATGGGTATGAGGATTCTCCTTCCCGATCACCCCCTTGAACTGGTTCTCTGTAAGCAGCTTTAGAATTCCCGAGGAAATCGAGAAGTTATTTGCCTCTACTGGTGGTAATGCCACTCCATCATAGTACCGTTGTGGCTGCGCTGCAAACCTTCCTCGAATAGCCATATTCTGATCTGCGTTCTGAGGCACTGGCTGAGGAACAACAGGTGGTGCGGGTACTTGTTGGACTGGTGGTGGTTGATAGACAGGTGGTTGGTTGTAAACAGGAGGTGGAGGGTACGGGTATGGGTGATAAGGGTATGGTGGGTATGGGTATGGTGGATAAGGTAAGTTGTTTTGTGGTAAGTTAGGATATGGGTAAGCAGGGTTGTTCTGAGGATTTTGGACAATGTTATGAGCTGGATTGTTTAAGTTTTGTGTACCCGGGTTTTGGCTCTGGCTGTCCCCTAATGGGACTTGATTCTGACTGGTATTGCCATCAGTGCCGTCAGCCCGGTTCAATATCTGATTGAACTCATTCTCGACATCCTCCAACTCATTAGTAATGTCCATTGGCTCTTTCTCTCCGGCAGCGTTCATCCTTCTTAAGAAGGCTCGGTTTCTTCTTGCTATTGTTTCAGGATCCAACGGTAATCTCTCTTCACTCGTATTACCTTGCGAGCGTGTTTTTATAAACCTGAAACACTAACAAAAGAATAAAAACGCAACTGCCGAATATGTACAAAATAAAACAGAAAAGTAAATCACTCACTCAAGGGATTCTTGTTTTTAACGTGCCAAGGTGCACCAAGACCAGCTATCCTCACTGATCTATACAACTCCACTTACTAACACACTAACTGACTTACTCCCAACAAACCTAACTTAGGGTTTTGGTTTCAGTTTGGATTCCAACTAAGTTGAGATTATCCTTACAAGGCAAAGCTATGCTAAGGATTGGATAATCTCTCTAAACTTATTATAATGCGATTTAGCTCTTGGAATACAGAATAACTCTCGGTTGCTAAGAAACACTTGGGAAATTTAGATGGTTTCGAGTGCTTCTTCTTAAGGGTTGGATGCTTTGAATGCTTGAGAGTTTGAGTAATTTCTGGCTTGGAAATTTCCCGTAACCTTGAATGGGTTCAAGGCCTTTTGTATTTATAGGTGATTTGAAAAACTATCCGTTGGAGAGATAGCCTTCGAGTCATCTATGTAGAGAGGCTTCAAACGGACATATCTCCATGCAGCAGTCGTCCTTGCATGGATTTGGTATTTGCATTAAATGCCCATTAAATGCTTGCCCGTTGAATGTGCAGTCTGAATTCAGTCTCCATGTCAGGTTCCGTACGTGCGTGTCCTTCTCGGATTGGTCCACGTCATCAGGTTGGTGAGAATGTCAGAACTTATTCCTGAGCTTCAGGCTTGTCTTATTAAGTTCATTTTGTCTTGAGCCCACCAGTCTTGTCCTGAAGCTGAAATTTATTTTGCATTGCTTGGCTCTACTCCAAGTCTTCCCATTAACTCAGTGACCTCCTGTTCCCTTCAGGACTGAGTTAGTAATGACCTCAGGGTCATACTCTTCATCACTGACACTTACTCAGCCAGCTTAGAGGACTGCCATAAGTTCAGGATGGTGCTCTTCGTCTTCAGGCTCTGAGTCTTGATTGTCGCCAGTGAGTTCTCCTCTCACTGAGTACCTGTGAAGTGTAAAATGACTAAGTACTAATCCTAATCAAGACTAGCCTGACAAAGACAGATTAAGGCAAACATCTTTTCAGGGGCTTTGGGATCTTAATCAAAACTGACAATGTCCCAACACAAATTGATTACACAATTAAGCCCATCAAAGGTTGTTAGTTTTTAAATGAACATAGCCTAAGGCCAAAGCCCTCAAATTTCTAAGGCAAAAGTTCTTAAGGAACAAAGCCCAACTACATTAAGATTGTTAAGCATAAATATAAATGCAAAGAACAATTAATGTAAAGAAAACAAGTCGAGCAAAACATGATTTCATTAATGATAAGGCATGATCGCCCAAAAAATTACAAGCTAAACTCCACAAGGGAGCGAACAACAAAAAGAAAAATGCAATGAAAGACCTATCTAGCCTAATCATCTAAGAGCCCTGTCCGGCGGGAGGGGGAATGTTGTCATCCTTAGGGTCTTCAAGAGGTGTCCCAGCAAGAGAAGGATCAATAGGGACCTCTTGAGTGAGCTCGGTAATTAGCCTCTCATCATCAACTCGCTCTTGGAGAGCTTTATCGCGTTGATCGACCAGCTGAATCTGCACGCCCCCAGCGACCTCCTCCTCCTCCTCATCATCCTTAGGGAGACTTGTAATTATAACCCCAGGGCTAATGAAATCAAGTTTAACTCCATAATCGGGCAGATCGCCGATTTGGAGGGTTGTGCCTGGGGCTGGAGGGTTGGATTCGATGAAGTTGGTGAGCTCCTTGCCGATCTCCTCGACCACGGCCTGGGCTTTGAACTCGTTGGCAGTCAGGATGCTCTCAGCATAACCTGTCACAAAGCCAATGATCGAGCCCGCCTCCATTTTTGGAATTAGCTCTTCTGGAGTGATGGAGTCGGCGAGCTGGGTCTCGAGGTCGACAATCTTAGCAGTTGCTTCTATCGCATACTTCTCAGCGACCTCTTTCTTCTTTGGACGCGAGCAAGCTCTGCTCGAATCTGTTCGACCTCGACCATTTTATCCTTAAGCTCCTCGGAGACTTTTATATGCAGGTAGAGAGCACGTTGCTCACTCGTTTGATGGGCTACAACCTTATTCTCAAGGCCAGCCACCATCCTCTTAGCCTCGACCTTGGCCTCATCTCGCTGTTTGGCAATGCGGCTAACCGTGGCAGCATGTTGGCGAGCATCTCTTTCGAGATCTTCCACCAATTTGCCTTGGGTCGTTTTTTCCCCCTTTGGCCGCTAGGGCGATCATCTTCACCAAGGGATCAGCTTTCTTTCGTCCATGTTTGGTCGGCATTTCCCAAACGTGTTGGTCCAAAACCAGATAGGAAGGGTGAAGAGCGATAGTAATGAGCTGATCTGCAGAAGAAAGAAACACTATATATTAGAAGATGATATGCAACATAAAATTGCGAACAGATCTATTCGCCAAGATTGAGAAAGTTACCCTCGGGAACTTGGGCCTGGGCCTCAAGATGATGAGGGTAGGTGGTGAAATGGGCAACCCTGAGTGTGGATTCGAGGAAAAGATGGCTGATGCTGCGATCTGCTCGACGACGGAGAGCGATCAGGCTGACAGTGAACAAGAACTGATCGCTGATGCTGTCCTTAGCACTTCGCCACTTCAGATTCTTGGGACCTGAGACATAAAAAGGAAAAAATTAAAATTAGTCTTATCACTTCAAATAAATGGAAGGGATAAGACTCACGCTTTAGGTCCCTAAACTCCGCCGGGGTATCACTTCGCTCGGGGCCGCCATAAGGGCAAGCAGAAGCGCACCAGTCACCCCCTATCCAAAACCAATCGTGCTTCCAGTCTCGCACTTTTTCGGGAATATCCTTCACAAGCTTTAAACCTGGTCGCGCCTTGAGGTAGTACCAGCCCGCCTCTTCTCTAGTACAGGCAGTGATTGTCAAAAGGTAGCACACCTCTTCGGCGGACAGTTTATTTGGATATCCTTCTAGAGCGAACAGAACCATTAGGGATATGAGGTTCATCCATCCAACCGGAGTTAGTTGGGTTATGGCTAGGTTTGTCCGCTCCAAAAACCTACCGACCAGGGGATGCAGTGGCAATGTGATGCCAGCATCTAGTGTTGCCAAGTTGATCGCCGTGAGCCCGCGCGGTGGGCGATCAGCTCTATCGTCCTTCAGAGGAGCGTACATATGTACGTCGTAGGGAATCTTATAATCCCTCCTAATTCTGGGTAGCTCCTCCCCAGTGACAGCGGACACGATACAGCTCGCTGCATACTTAGTTACCTTGAGCTTTCGCTTTCCGCGAACTGGAACCTCGAAGCGGCTGGAGTATTCCCTCTCATACTCGTCCCAATCAATTCGGCGAGCAACGGCGACCGGGACTTGATGTTCAATAGGGTCTGGCATAGGGAAGTTGATATCCTTCAGGTACCCCCAAGTTAGTTCGCCTGGGTTAATTGGCTGAAGCACCTCGACCTTCTCGTCCTCGTCCTCGTGAAGGTCAGAATTGGTCTCCTCTACAACCTGGCGAGCAGGATTTGCTCGCTTCTCTCTTTCCCTAGATGGGCGAGCTCCCGAATGCACGGAGCGAGCTACGGAGGCCGCGTCAGGGTCAGATTCTAAGTTTACAAAAGCAGGAAGTTCTTCGATTGGCCGTTTCCCAGGGTTGCGGGGAGGATATGATCCAGTTTCGGAATGGGAGGACATTTAGGATAACAAAGCTTCAAATGGTGTTAATAGTGTTTTCCAATGGAAACTGAAAGGCCAACGGCGGTTCGAAATCCCAAGCGGTGGAATTTAAGGCTTTATGGCGTTTCCCACACCCACAGTCACGGAAATAAAAGAGAAGAAGAAGAAAAATAGAAGAGATTACTACCTTGATTCGAAGGAATCATCTCCGGAGATGAAGTTCAGTTGCAGTAAATTTGAAAAGGGGAGGAGTAATTTTCGCGCTGAGAATGAACAGTGGAAATAAGTAAAAATGGCCAAAATTTTCCTTAAATGGTAAGCGAAAAAACGAGGTACTAGGCGAACAAGTTTGAAAATACGAGGACTAAGTTGTAATTACCTGGCGCGTGCAAACCCTCTCCGACAAAATTGGGAGCGCGTCACCTCAGTTTCGTGTGCGCATGGGTGGCGGCAATCATTCCGCCCATGTCACACCTCGAGCCACACCCGGGCATTGGGATCCCAACCGTCACCCACCCAGATCAGCTCGACCAATGTTGTTCGCCAATGAAAGGTTAATCGCGCCATGTTATAGCAGCTCACCTCCGTATCACCGAATAATTGCCAACCCATAAGTTGTTCGCCCCGCCCTATCACAACATAATGATTGGCAAGGGGGTAATTGTTGATAAGCGAGCAAAATCGTCATTTGGGCGAGTATAATTAACCCAAATTACCCATGCTTAAGACGAGATTAAGCCAGGCTGAACGAAAGGTGTCAGGTGAACAGACCTTGCTCGCCGAGTAACATTAACCAAGCGAGCAACTTTAGTCAAAAGACCATGTGGACCCAGATGAGGTCCTACCTAGCATAATCAGCACCTCGGTGAACAGACCTAGCAACAATATCAAGACAACAACTTTTCAAGAATGAAGACCATCAAAATCAAACTAAGGACTCCTCAAGGACAAGTCCAACGGGACGAACAGCACCTGAATGCGAGCAAGTCCAGTGTAGAAGGATAGAATTTAGTTTAGATAAGGTCAAACTAGTCAAAGCCCAAGTGTCATACATGCACACTAGGGAGGTCAAAGGTCATGTACACCTCCTGCTAGACAAGCTAGTATAAATACTTAGATTTTTTCAGCTAATAAAGTAAGCACAAATTCATATACACGTCCAAACTTCGATTATACATCCAAAGCAGCTTGATTATCTTACATACGAATTAATTACATAATCAATACACGTGATAATTCTACCCCAACCCAAATTTTCGTATTCACTAATTACGTTAGTGATCAATCACACGTAATTGTTTGGTGATCTAATTAACGATTAAAAATAGCCATTAATCCTTGTGATTAGAATCGATCATCAACATAGGGAGCCGTGCAGTAAACGTCTTTCAATCAATTAGGTATTTTACCACTCTGAAAAATGCTCTTTTATTTGAATGCTACAAGCTTAACAAAATCAAGCATCTCTTTCGCAAGCTCCTCCTTGTGGACGGTACAATCAGTTTCGAGCAGCTGTTTTTAGTGACTGCAATTCAGGACTGCTGACTTTCTTCGTGATTTTCATGAATTTTGTTGAACTCTGCAAATTGTCGTTGCGCTTCTTCCTTTTTCTCCTATCTCTCTTTACTGTTTTCTTAAAATCACTCTCAACTTCCAAGGTTGGCTCACCCTAATTTTGATTCTTAATGTCAGATGCTCTAACTATGTGACCTTCAGAACGATCATTGTTTTAGGCGCCAATTCCATCTAATTCCTGGATAAAGCATAGTAGAAGATTATAGAGAAGATTTTCAACACTTGATGTAACACATCCTAAGTCACATAGATGTCTGAAAGAGAAATGAATCTTTAACCAAAAAGTCTGAGAACAAAACCAACCTTAAATTTTGTTGGCTCAATCAGTTCAAAACTAAAGCGTCACAATCATCTAGCCTTTTTCCATAACCTGGACCACCAATCAGAGCGGACAGGGCAATTCAAGGTAATTCATGAATTACCTGATGCCCTTCCTGAATCCTAGCAATAGCTTGCTCAGTCCCATAGACTTCATAAATCCCTTCATCCTCTACTAAGGCAGGGAAATAATTATGATAATGAATCTCCATGTTGCGAACAACTAACCACTCAATGAAAAGATGGAGATCAGTGAGAAAGAATAATCACTTACTGGACCAATCGGCATCTGTTTCAGTAAGAAGCCTGAACTTGCGACGTTGTTATTCCTTCCAATTCTGCAGTATAGTATCAGCAATGGAAATCATATCTGGGATTATGTTAACAATAGTAGAAGAACCGTCCACAAAGTTGTGATGAGGGGAAGACGGAATCATTGGAATAAATAATTAGGTTAAACGTCAATTTGGATGTGATGGGGGAAAGACGTATCGATGGAAGTAGAGCAGACAGGTGAATAGCGGCGGTTGGATACCCAGATCGACGGAAGCGGAGTAGCTAGGGTAATTAGCGCTGGTAGAACTAAACTAATGTTCGTAAAAAATTAGGAAGGGTAAGTACGTCAAAAAATATTTCTCATTGGCAAGTCTCTTTTTAATATAGTATAGATTTTGAAAGCGTTGTTTTGTACAAGTATATTTTGTACTTTGTAGGTATTGAATTCAAAGCGTTGAATAGCTCATGATTTGTGCGTGTTAGTGTATTTTGAATTTTGTGGGTGGGTTTTGAATTGTATACAACATGTTATGCATTATATTTTAATACATTTAGGTTGTGTTTGGAAGGAGGAATTGAGTCTATGGATTTTAAACTCACAATCTAAACGTACTTTATTTATTTGGGTAAGATATTCATATTTATGAATTTCAGCATGCTTGTAATTTGTTCTAGTGCATTCTTATTCATCAACTGGCCTTAACATAATATCGTGTGCACCAAATTGTTGAGTATTTGTTGCAATATCTGATATCAGCTCTCGTGCAGTGGTTAATGTTTTCTACATCAAAGCTCCTCCAGTAGTTGCATCTATCATGTGCTAATCAATGAGGTTGAGCCCCTCATAGAAATATTTTATAAGAAGTTGGTCATTAATCTCTGAGAAATAATGTTAGAGACCCTCCCCATCTCCTTCCATGTAGTGATTGTTTCTGGTGGCAAGAAATATAACCAGTCTTTCAATGTGTTCTTTAGTGTAAAAGGGAATACACTTAGCTTAACATATTCCTCGGTAACTCCAGTTGGTTTCATGCTTGAGCACACAACATGAAATTCTTTGAGAAAAGTATGTGGGTTTTCTCCTGCATAACCATGGAAAAAATGTAATAAGTGAATAAGTTCAATTTTAATTCAAAATTAGCATTAGCATTAAGAGCAGTAATAGTAATGCAAAGTGGTTGATGATTAATGGTTGAGTTTGTCAACTTTCCCAACGTTTTCTCCTCAGCCATACTCTCGATATCTATCTCAAAATTGGTTTTTTCACTAGTATCACTTTCAATGCTCGTTTCTCTTGTCGATGAAAAAATAATTTTTGACGTGTACGAGTTTCTTCTTAGTCATCTGGCAGTCTTTCAATCTCATGATTGAATTCAAGTTGTTCCTTGTGTGAGCGCGAATCATTCACTAGAAAACAAGAAACTGAACAGACACTAAAAAGGTCAGTGTTAGTATAATTTGTATGCAAAAACAATAACAGAAGGTACCAAATGTAATTTTTTTTTTCTTTTTTTTAATTTTTTTTTTTTTTTTGTTTTTTTTTCCAAAAAAAATTCAACAGTTATTAAAGCACGTAAAATTCAAGAAAAATTACAATGTTCCTTGGCAATGGCGTCAAAATTTAATGGATAGTCGCCGACACACCAAATTAATATAATATATCTCGACTAATCCACTAGTGTAGGATAATTAAGGTCGAACCCAGGGGAAACAATATAACTTAATTGAATAAATTCGTATATTTAAAGCAATAAAAACAGGGGGTTAGTTGGTTGAATTATGATTAGAAAAATTAAGCAAATATAATAAAAAGAAAAAATAATAACGAGAATCAAATGAGAGTAAAGTCCAGTTTTTGGATTGTTTCCCCTTAATCAAAAGTACACGAGATTCTTGTTCTACTCAAATTTTGTCCCTAAATCAGTGGTACGACCAAACTAATTTTAATTATTTATTAATTTTAATTAATCAGAAGGTACGGCTTCCTATTAACCTATTCAAATAAATAAACTCCAAAATATCTATTTAAATCTCAATTTATTAAATGAATTAAAGACCAAAATAATATAACAAACTAAACTATAAATTTAGCTAGTTTTAATTAACAAATAGACTTAGTAGCTTATCCAAATTAATTAATTTAGCATAAATCGCATAAAATCAAAAAACCAAGGAATCGAGTAAAAACCAGAAAAATTGTAACTAACAAAAGAGTATTAAGCATTTAAAGTTTCACGTCTCCTGGAACTAGAATAAAAGGGAACTATAATAAAAGGCTAGTCACTCAACATTGCTATAAAAACAAAGTAGAAATAATTGCCCTCTACTACACAATTTCAACTTTTTTTTCCCTTCCACTTTCAATTACAAATTGAATTTACAAATGGTATATTTCATTTACACCAACTACATTTGATTCTCTCTCCTACTTTAATTCAAATCTGCACTATCTCTCATCCATTATCTCCACCACTCACCCTCTCTCATCCCATAACTCACTATCCCAAAAAAATCAGATTATTCTCTCTCCTCTCTCTCTCTCTCTCTCTCTCTCAAGCACGGCGGCCGAGAGAAATTATTTCTGGAAGAGCGGAGGCGTCCAGCGGCAGAGCCGCCGCGAAACCCTCGTGCCTCCGCATTTCTCTTCCCCACGAAATCGGAAACCGCCACGTCGATGGGGATCTCTGCTCCGCCATGGATACCCTGGTTGAGCTCGACGATAATGGAATCGGTAATAGTACCGATACGTGTGCGAATCTGGAAGCTCTGAAAAAAATAAGCATCAGCAAAAACTGTTCTTCGCCGCCTCTAACCCTAATCGGCGGAAGATTCACCATTGACGGCGACGAAGAGCTCGATCCGAAATTTGGGAGGTGGGGGGGAGAGGTTATCGGAGAGGGAGGTGACCCACTGCTTCCTCCACTTTCTAAAGGGGCCAGCGAACGCCGTCGACGAGAAATTATTACAGAAAGAAATTAGTATGCAAGAGACATAATTTTGAAGAGTAGTATATTTTTCTCTTGATTAGTATACACTTGTAGTACAAAAAATCGGAGAGTGGTATATTTTTTTCTATACTTTCCCTTTCATAAATTTTGTGATTAATAAAATATACCTGTTTTTTTTTTTTTTTTTTTGTGCTTTTTGTTTATCTTTTCAAAATTTTGTGTGGTGTCCTCCCTTCGTCTTCGGAGACATAACAAAATACCTTTCGGTGAAGGAAGATCTCAATTTCAAAAGCTTGCTCTGCGTGAAAAGATTGAACATTTTGTTATAAATCATTAGAAAAAAGGGAAGAGAGCGAAATCGGCTATTTTGTCTAAGGACCCAAAACAATCTATCAACAAAATAAATTTTCTTACCGGTGCCGGAATCTTACAAGAAGCCGCCATCGATAATTTATGGAGAAGTTTCTAATGGAATTCTGGGGAAGAGAGAAAATGCTGAGAGAGAAAGCATAGATGAAAGGTTTTTCTTGGTTTTAGAAATTTTGGGAGAGAGTCTTGTTCACTGTTCACATCAACTCCAATGTCACTTCCGCCGCAGATTGTTGTAAGAACATTAAATGCTGCAAAGATAAAAAATTTGGAGAAGTTACATTGTATTGCTTAAAAACAAAAAATGTAATTACTAGTTCTAGGGAATAAATTACACTATAGTGTACCTATGTGTAACACCCCCACCCCCAAGTAATAAAATAAAAAGTACCGTCATCGTCTACGACTTCTGGTTCACGACCAGCGAGAAGGATACCAAAACAATTCTTCACGCGTGAGGAAGATATGTGATATGGTGTTGTGATGTTGTCTCCAATGCGTTGGCGTAATCTTTTTACAAATAACTAGGTTCTGGAAATTAAATATAGTAATGGCCTAAAAAATAAAATCTAATCTCTTTCTATTTTGCAAAGATATATCATAATCACCGCCTAAAACTTTGTTATTGCTTCCGAAACTGATAAGGGAGTCTCGCATAATTGGCGGTGGTCAAGTAGCTGAATGGGCATCAAAATGTTTGCTCTGATACTTGCTATTGAAATAGGCCAAATTGATTTAAGGATTGGGTTGATATTGGGCAAGTGTCATTCGGACAATTGCGCGTCATCGACTTTTTTTTCTGGGCTGCAATTCTTATTTTGAGATGTGTTACATGGTTCAAGTCACCTCTCCATATCTTGTTTGTATCAATCTCATTAATTTTTCTACCCAAGTAAAAAGTACCCTGAAATTAATAGAAAAATACATCATCAAAATCATAATACTATAAGCCGTACAATTACAAGCAAAATATAGAGTTGTTATAAAAAAACACTATTTATACCATAATTACGACATCACTCATTTATCCTAGTTATAGGCTAATTCACCAAACTAGTGTTCCTCTAATTAATTTCAGGATGTTATCTTAATACACTATTCTTCTCGAAATCTTTAGCTCAACTAAAAATATATGATCTGATGAATATGAACACTTTGAAAGGCAATAGAAATAGGGGCACATTTTGTTAATAGTTCCAGCATCAAGTGCACCGTCACTTAACTAATTGCTACAACATTTTTTAAAGATGAAAAACCTAATCTACAAACTGGTAATCTGATTTCCTAATCCTCAAACATTTGTACTGATATGAAAACAGAATACTCTGATTTTGTACTAGGCTTTTGTTAAACCAGCGACCGCAACCAAACACTGAGCAAAAGGCTTGCAACACCAGCAGAATCAACACAACAACGCTCATCAACACACCCAAAACCTTTAACGAACCATACACACACTTTTTAACAAATGCCTTAGCCTTAACACTTGCTAAACTGTTGTATTTCGCGTTCACATCCTCAATGGCCTTCTCAACATTCGATTTATATTTTGTTTTGCTATTTGTTGTCGACTTGCTTATCCCATTGAATATTCGAGCAATTTCTTCATCTCCCAATTCGCTCTCGATGATCTTCTCCTCTTTCAGAAGCTTCACATCATTAGCACAGTCAATGATTCCACACATCAAGTCCAGGTACTCTGCCAGCACCAGGGTCGACCCTGATGCTTCCTCGTACGCCACCAAATTCCTGAGCACAACTTCAGATGTACCGGTTATTCTAATAACCGGGAGATGCAACTTTTTCGACTCCTCAAATCTGATAGACCAAATTCCTCGTGTGATGATAAATTTTATTCCAGCAGCTTCACTCATCTTTGAAACTGAAGGAATGTCAATCTTGTGTGTTTGTTGATCACCACCCTCTTTCTTGAACAAGCCCGTAATCTTGTCCCACGGAATCTTATTCACGAAAGACAGGATTTGCCCCGCGGTTGAAGCGCCGGGCAAGCCTCGTTCGGCTAGAAACTCAATGCCCGTTACCACATCTTCCATAGCAATCCTGGGATGAGGCTTTTCATGGCCTTTGAACATAATCAGATTGTACAGGCATTGTAACAAGTGATCTTGGATCATGTATCCTATTCCCATCGTGTTTGGATTCCATTCGAAAGGCGACTGGTCCCGTAAAAAGTTTTCTAATTCCTCCAAGAAGAAGGAAGATTCATCAATTTCTACAACATCAGAGGGGCAGAGTTGAACACATTGTTGGATTTTTTTAAGCAAAAAGAAAGGAATTTGGTTCTCCAGCATCATGATATCCCCTGCAAGAGTTTCTTCTTCCCCTTCCAAATAATTCTTCAAGAATTGAAGGAGATAAACACCATCAACGGCTAGTATCCATGCCAGAGTCTGGATATCAAGATCCAGGTACTGGTCGTAGCTCTCCCGAATAATGGGCTCCAACGGAATCAGGCCCTCAACCACTTGCTGGAAAGTTTGTAACTTTTGCGGGCTTAAATAATTTGTGATGGCTACGAGTTTTTTGGAGTGCATTTTGTAGAGGTGGGGGCGGAGGTGGTGGTAGGGCCCCAGACCCAGGTGATGAGGGGCATACGCTTCTGGGTTTTGTTGGGAGAGATTTTGTGGCACTTTGAATACACAAAGGGTCTCAAAATCTATGTTGGGAATGTGCTGTTGAGGGAATGTCTTCTCCATAGTAAGAACCCATCTTTTCTCGCTTTCAAGGGAGCTCAGAATTGATTCGGAAGACATTTTTGTTCAGTTGTGTTGGGAGCTATGGCGAATGAAGGAGGTGGTTGAGGCTGGACAATAAAGACCAGACTGCACCAACCATGATGTATGTCCTTGGCAGCTTTATTTGATGCTCCCTAATTCAAACTTCATACTTTTGCGGTTTTTTTTTTTTTTTTTTTTTTTTGAAATTAACAATAATACCACTTTTTTATTCAAATTAATTGATTTTTGTACTTTTATTTTAACATATAAAAAAAGTGGAAACTCTCTATTTCTTGTTCACCCTATTCTCACTTTTTAACTATCCACCTGCTGCTGCTGCCTACCTTCTCCCCAACAAAACTTTATACAATGATCTTTGGGACTTCTCACAGAAAATGTTACTATGATTAGAATAGAAGATTATGATTATACAATTTGTTCAGTGTCTAGAAAAGATAATTTATTTCACATGTTGTACTTCCGTGTGGCCTACAAGAGTTATGCCTTATTACAGAGCAGTTGTCTTGTAGTTTTCATCTACTACTAGTAAATATCTGGGGGTAGTTAGCTCAATGTGTAGGTAAAACATGTGCTTTTAAAATCAACACCTATCCCTGTCAAAAAAAAAAAAAAATCAACCTATAAATCTCTCGTGGGCATTTCATTCTTTCATGTTGTAGTATATTTCCGGGTAAGAAAACATGGAATTAATTGAACTCTTAATTTCTCACACACAAGTGTACGAGAAATTAAGGGTCCAGATGATAACTGGGCTCTGCATTTACTGCAGGGGATCCACCCTCAAAAAACACATATGTGCTCCTGTAAAGCGCACCAAAGAGGCGCATCACGCATAGCCTCAGGCATGCCACCTTTTATTTTCACAGCTGAAATCCACTATCAACTCATTCACTTCTCATAACCATAGCACATAAAATAAATAAATCTGCCATTTAATTGATAACTAAATGATTAGTTACAAACCGACTTCAAAACTGAATTACATGTAATGTGACCTTACACACGAGAAGGAAATGGAGATGATCCGTATCCCAACGAATACTATCCATAAAAGATCCTAAAAGGGAAATACAACACACACCCAAAAATCTATAAAGAAATTATACAAAAGCAAACTTTCTGAATTTTCTCAAGGTAAACTGCATTAGGGAGCTCATAAGAATGAAGCAGAAATGGAAAAAATGGTTTTCTGCTAATCCAAATTGCTCCCCCAAACTGTTAAATGTTATAAAACTGATTGTTTTCCTGCTATAATTACACAACAAGATGTCACACCAGAGCAACAAACCTCGTTGGTTTCTACGACGAGAAGCAATGGCTGAATCAGATAATGATACAACATGGAAGCCTGCATTATAAGAGTATCACATCAGTTTGACTAACAAAAGTAGTTGTAAACAAATTGAAAATCTAGGAATGCACATATCATTTCGATTAACAGACTTAAATGTCGACCAGAGTTCTTTTTTTTTTAATAACTGATATTTAATTAATAAGTAACAAGGATAAAAATTCAGCTATTTGCTTGGAAATTTTGTTTAATATTCATGTAGTTCATGCTATGAGTTCTCTAGGATATCCATTCCACTTATGAGTAAATGATAACTTTTATTGCATTCAGAATAAGGGTAACATAGGTCTTCGGAAAAGAATATTTTCTTATCCAAACTGTACAACTTTCTGCTATTTACTGTCTACTTAACCATTTTTCATGAATAAAACATTAGAGGGTTCCCAAAAATAGGTTCACACTAAGTTCATCACAAATGCTATAAATTGGAACTCTTAGAATAGCTAAACTTTCATAAATATCAATATCCCACGTTAATTTATCAAAAGATAGGAAATTTTGTACATTCCTGCAGCCAACTCAACACTCAAATTCAAGCAGAAGTAGGGTGTGTTTGCAAACACAAGTAACAACTTATAAGTATTTTTCAGAAGCTAAAGCTGTGAGAGGACAGCTTTAAAAATAAGTGCTTCTGCCCTCTCCACTTGAGTTTCAAACATCTCCGTAATATTAGATTAAAAGCAAGCTCATAAGATAGTACACATTGCCAATTTGGAAAAAAAGTAATACAAACATACATAAACTCAGTTATCAGATATTTTCATACTTTATTTCAGTTGGAAAACTTGACTAGGAGCAATGACTTGATGTCTTAAAACTTTTGATACAAATAATTTCAAGTACTTTACCCTTGGCTATGATGATCAATTGATCGTCTCTTCCCTCTTCAACTTATTCAGAGGTCAGATAATCCATGAGATGATAAAAATCATAGATTATCAGATTCATGCACATATAACAACAGAATTTTAAAGAAAGCATAGTTCTAGGATGCTTCAAACCTAACAGTATCTTAGAAATCGCAAACTTGAAACAAGTGAAGTATGATATTCTGTGTACCACAAAGTGCTTCATCATGCAACATAATTGATTTTCTGTTTCTATAGTGCTCATTTATCTTGGTAGATTTATCAGCAACATATAAAGGTTGATATGCTTAAATGTTTTTTTATCAAACTAATGTTACACTAATTAATACTACCTCCGTCCATGAAAAATGGTTCTGTTTGTTTTCCGATTTTTTTTTTTTTTTTTTTGTGATGTGTTGGAGGGTATTATGGGGTATTGTGGGTCCATTTATGAATAATGTGATTGTTTATGAATAATAGATCACACATATTATTCATAAATTATTACTTTATTCATAAATGAATCTCATAATACCCCATAGTACCCTTCAACATATCACAAAAAAAAAAATTGGGAAACAAACATGACAATTTTTCTTGGACAGAGGGAGTACTATTCTTCTCGAGATCTTTAGCTCAACTAAAAATATGCGATGAATAAGAATACTTGGAAGGCAATAGGGGAGCATTTCCTGGAATTCTTCGAATTTATTTAACATATGTGTAATGTGTAAACGATAAATGTCATTTTTTTTGTACTATAAGTCAAAACTCATCATGTAAGTCATCATATCATTATGCAAAGCAACTGTTTCTTCTGAAAATCTTATACTCATAGATTATGGACAAAATTAAAAGAAATTTTCAGAAAAAAAATATTAGTTAACTCCTACTCACCAAGAATGTGAAAATCAGGAGCTCTTTCCAAACAGAACGCTCTGATGAGTACCATCAATAAACGGAGAACCTATGCATGTTCTAGGACATGATAAATTTTTGAAACTCGCCGTCTGAGCAGGGGCTCTAATCGGAATGACTGGATGCTGTTCTGCCACCTTTTTGCTTCATCCATCTCGTTCCACGCCTGAACTATTTCATCAATATTGTAACCTAAACCTGTAACCAAATTAAAGAGGTTAGATATGTCACAATTCATTTCGCATATATCAATTAAAAATCAGCACCGTAATCACCTTCGGATGCTGTGTCATTGGAACAATGATTCTTTATCATAACTGCAATATCAGTTGGAGAAGCCCCAGCAAGTCCGAATTTCTCCACAGCAATCTCCAAACACTCGTCCCACATGGGAAGCCCGAGTTTGAATTCCATAATCGACCTTTCATACAACATCGTACCCCATAGTACATTAATCTGAGCACGAATGTTTGAAGCACGTTCCGCAGCTTCGTCTGCTGACACATGTTTAAACATGTTATTCAGTTTCATTTTCTGTTCGATTTTATTCGACTGGGACAACTCGTTGACTCGCAGTTCCTCGGCTTCCTCCCACATCTGCAGCCCTTTCTCCATGTTTTCTTCAGCCCGGTTATAGAGCTGAAGAACTTCCGTATAAGGCCATGATTCCAAATCAACGTTCGTTCCAATAGCATAATACCACGAGAGCTTCGCTTGCTCAAATTGCTGCTGCCCGAGAGCCAGGACAGCTTCGTAAAAATCCGGTTTAATTTTCAGAGCCTCTTCGTATTTTTTTCCTGCATTTTCGTACTCCATCACAGCCCATTTGTACGCAGATTTGACCTGAGTAAGCACCGATTCTCGTGAAGTATCAGAATCTTCGGTAAAGTACACCCTCTTTCTTGCTCTGGACATGTGCACATTACCCCAATTGAACAAGGCTAAAGCCGTCATTTCCTGGAATTTCTCTGCTGCACCAGAGAAAAGGTCCTGAGCCTCTTCACTAGTAACCGTCTCTTCCATAGCATCGGAATACAGCTTCTTCCCGACTTCATGGAGATCAAGATAAGCATCGGTATCAAATCCAACATTGTTCTTGAATAATTGAGCAAACTGAATGATCCAATCATTGAGACAAGCCGTCTCTATCTTACTTTTTCCTCCACTACTTTCCATGCTATGATTGTCTGCTGCTTCATCCTTCCTGATCTTATCAAAGAAGGGATCTTGATCTGGATTAACTTCAACGATATACAGCTTCACCGAACCATTTTCTGCAGAAGCCTCAGCTAACCTGAGCTCTTCGGTTTTGGTTATCGTAACCAAATCCCCTTCCTGATCCCTATACTTAACAAGGACACCCTTGGAGCTGGGAAACCGATCAGAAACAACTTCCCTCAATTTCAAAACGTCGCAGTTTATAGGAATCTGAGCCCATCTTATATCTTCGCCCAATACTAATTTCACGCTTCTTCTCGAATCTTCCTCTCTAGCATTACACACTTTTTCTTCCTCCACCACCAATTTGTCCTCCGCTTTCTTTTCCTCCGTCTGATCATCACCCTTTGTTATCACAACATCAACGTCAACTTTCCTTTCTTCATCACTTCTTTGCATTTCCTTCTCGTTTATTTTCTTCTCCTTCTTTTTCCGGGACTTGGGTAAAGGAGGTGGCTCAAGATACTCAGGCAAAAGAACCGATTCCATACCAACTTTATTCTGTCTTGAGCCTTGAATCTCAATTGTTCTGTTCACCCTTTCCGCAATTTCAATAGCCATAAGATTATTCGGTTCCATCTTTAACACCGTTCCAACATCCCTAGCTGCCAAATCTAGCTTGTCCAAAGCTTCATAACAACGAGCTCTCTTCAACAGAGCCTTACTGTGTTTAGGAGTGACCTCAAGAGCCAAATTACACTCATGGATCGCCTTAGGATACTCGGATATACCCAATTGCATATAGCAAGCAGCCATATTACTCCTAAGAAACGAAACGTCTATGTGGTTCCTAGGAAGCAACTTAATTGCTTTCTCGTATATTAACATGGCCCCTTCGTAGTCCCTCGTCTGGAAACACTTATTGCCCTCTTCCTTCAACTCTTGTGCCATCAAAATGAACACAGCTGTGTCCTTATCATATGCTCTTGCACTATTTTCACTGGTGGTTTTTTGCTTTTGATTCGATTCGCCTAATTTTTGTCCAAGCGATTTTTTGCTCTTACCACCGCGTTTCCCCATTCTAAATCCCAAGATTTCAGAATACCAAAAAGCTTGTTTCTAACTAAATTTTTACACTATTACAACAAATCTGTTTTCTTTGCTCCAAATCCCCTGTTTTGTAGAAGTGTATTAAGCCAATGATAATGAAAAAACATAAACAAAAATCACCAATCTAATCTAATCTAAGATGAACAAAACCAGAATCATTTAAACCACTAACTTACAAGCTAAAACCCCCCAATTTCTATTCACAATTCCACAAAATTTCAACCGAAAAACACTAATTAACCGAAAAATCACTAAAAAGACAAGAAGATTCTTACAGAAATGAAGATAAAGATGAAACCTTTATTCAGCTACAAGCAAATGGCGGATTGAGAAACTTATCAGGAAAGACTCAATCTTTATTCAAACCCTTGAATATATTTGTTGGGTTTTCTTTTTTGAATTCTTAGAAAATCAAGAAATTTGTAGGTTTCTTGATGGGGTTATGTGGCTATGTGTAATCGAAATAAAAAAGACAACAGAAAAAACTTGCAATTCTTGTAAAGAACAAAGAAGAGCTTCGCTAGGTCCACGTAAAAGTCGCGAAAGGATTTTTAGTATTAATTTAATTTAAAGTGGGATTTATTTTAATTATTTTATTTCCTACTCCATTTTTTGGCAAATATTCGAGACAATGTTTGCCTAGAATAACATGGTGTGGGACCGAGTTGCCGTGTATTCCAAGATTGTGGGGGATGTCATCTGGGGCAACTGTCTTGCTTCATTTGACTATTATTTCTTAACTAACTTTCTTACAACTGTCTTAACTTTGCTTTAGCCTTTCAGATTAATTTAATTGGAGTTTTAAAGTTAGGATTTACTAAAATATATACGTGCATTGATCTTATCAAAATATGAGATTTAGGATGAATTTTATGTAAAATGCTTGTGAAAATTCTTTAACAAAATGAAGGATGTTATGAAAATTTCAATTAAGATTCAGTTATAACTTAATAACATAATCTTGTTTATGCCTAATGCTCCAAATATCATGAAGTATGAAGATATTATGTACACCTTGTGCACTACTAAATGATATAATTAGTTATTTACAAGCAATAGTAATAATATTATTTTTTACACGCACTAATATTTATAGAATATGGATGTACACGGTGCAATTAATACCTTGTCTAAATTTTGGGGTTTTTATTTTAAACCTAAAAAAATATCAATTAAATGTTAAGAATTCTTGATTAATATTTGAATGTAAATTGTGAAAACAAAAACATGATAAGTACTTTTTGAGAATTTATAACTATATAATTAGTTTTAATCACGGTCGATGTCACACATATATTTATTAATATTTACACATTATTCATGAGCATGCTACAGTTTGTTGACAAAGGGTATGCAATTATTTTCATGAAATTCAAAAACATTAATTTTAACCCGTGTATATTTTATGATATATTGCATGTATAATATTACAATCAAATTAAATATCAAAGACAAAATAAGAAAAATAATTAAATTAATTAATTTTATAAGTTTAATTTGGACTTTTAAATGGTTGAAATTGTTTCTCTTAATACAAGAACTCAAAGTTTAATTGTACCCACAATAACCAGGTGGCTTAGCCCACCTGGCCACCGGGTTCCTCACTCTAGTGAGTGACCTGGGTTCGATTTCCTTTGGGAACGATCTAACTACTAACAACTAACATTTACCGATAAAAAAAAAAAAAAAAATTGTACCCACAATGAATTATATTTAAAAAAAAATGGAACTATGATACTGTACATTAATTGATAAACCTTAAAGGTTTGACTAAATAATTTTAAATTATATATATATATATATATATATATATATATATTAAACAAATAAAATAACGTTGTTGACTCGTGCAATTCATCGTGCTGCCGCCCCACTCTTACGAGTTGAACTGGTAAATGTTAGGTCAAATTACTCAGAAGACATTTCTTTTTAAATTGGGGAGAATTTTATTAAGAATTCTCATTCTCGAATGATTTTGGATTTTCCGCAGAAGAAACGTGAAAATAATTATTTATTTCCTTTCAAGTATATAGTAATTAGGAGTCAATGTTTTGAGAAAAAGATAAACTTATTTACAATTATTCAGAATAAATAAGAAATATTTCATATGTCATGTACTTAATGGTTACTTATCAAAACTACATCTTCATTTCCTCAATTGATATTTCCATAAATTGCAATAAAATAATATATTTTTCAATTATATATTTTCTACACTAATTTATTTACATCTCATATTATTATTTCACACATATATTTATATTTATTAATTAAACTCAATTTATTTTAAATTTATAAACAGAAATGTAGCAATTAATTTTGGGATGGATGAATATTTGATTAAAGATAAAGACAATTATAGGGTATGTTTGTGCTTTCATGCTTTGAAACAATATACCTCCTTCCGGAATTACTTTCACATTTACTGTTTTTTCGTACTTTAGTGAGTGCATTTTTTATTAGTATTTAAATTATAAAGTAGTTTTTAATGTGATATTTCATCCGTCCACAAAATATAGGCTTGATTGTCTTATTGGGTCGTCCACGAAAAATAGTCTTTTTTTTTTTGAAACAGCAAAAATATATTAAAGCCGAAAAGACAAGGTATAAGAAATACCCTTTACATGAATCAGTTCAGCCAAAATCAATAGAAATAGAAAACCTGCTACTCTAATCCCCCCAGATACATTTCAAACTACTGTTCCAACTCCTAAAAAGCACGTTATTTAGGTACAAACTATCAGTATGTATCCAACTCCATACTCGAGATTTGACTTCCTCCAATACTTGTTCTTCCGACATTCGTATGTCGTTAAATACCACCTTATTTCTCGCCTTCCATAATATCCAAATCAACCCAACCCAAATGCAACTAAGGATCATGAATTCTTTCTTGCCTATAAGGAGTCTACTGAAATGTGTAATATTAGTGGAAGGATCGGACGACACAGCAGTCCGTACCCCCACCCACTCACAACATCGCATCCACACCTTATACGAGAAAGGGCAAGTAAAGAGCACATGACTCACTGTTTCCTCCTCAATATTACAAAAAGGGCACTTCCCGTCCGAATCAAATGGAATGATATTTCTTTTTTGAAGTTCCACTACCGTTGGCAACCTTCCCTGAACTGTTCTCCAAGCGTGAATCTGTACTTTTGACGGCATACATTTGTTCCACAAAATCGTGTACACCTCCTGTTCTTCCATTTCCTCTGAGTACTTGCTCTGAGCCAACCTCTCATACGTCTTCTTTGCTTTATAGGTACCGCTCACGTCCCAGCTCCATCTCCACTTGTCCTCTTCATCTTTTTTCAAATGATACCTGTTAACGACATTAAGCATCTCATTAAGAACAGATAACTCTCTCTCAAATAATTCCCTCCTCCAACCCCATTTCCAACACCACTCCCCCCCTCTCCACTCGCCTAACTCTGACACCCTAGCGTTTTTCTCCTTGGCCAATAGATAAAGCCTCGGAAAACGAGACCTAAGAGAAACTCCCTCAACCCACTCTTCATCCCAAAACCAAGTTTTATTCCCATTCCCGACAACCTTTTCAATATTATTAAAGAACCAATCCCCCCCTCCCCCCACCCCCACAGCTTTTAAAATTTCTTTCCACCACCCTTTTGGACTCGACCTTCTCCTAGACTCCTCCAGACCTAGACCTTTACCCCACATCACCCCCCATCTTGACTCTATCACTCTAGCCCATAAGCGCTCTCTTTCATTATAAAATTTCCACACCCATTTTCCCAACAACGCCCTATTGAAGCACTCAATATCTTTAATCCCTAGACCCCCAAACTTCTTTGGTTTACACACATTTGTCCATTTTACCCAAGATATTTTGTGGTTACTCTCACTCCCCCCCCCCCCCCCCAAAAGAAATTTCTTTGTAATTTCACAATTTCACTCACAACGTTTCTAGGAATCCGGAAGGTGGACAGAAAGTAGACTGGGATAGACGGCAAGACAGCATTTACTAGAGTGAGTCTCCCCCCGATTGAGATTTTCATCCCATCCCATTTACTCAATTTGTTCTTGATTTTCTGTACCACATATTTCCAATCTGCTACTCGCCTGTGTGTGCAGCCCACTTTGACCCCCAGATAAAGGAACGGAAAAGACCCCGCTTGGCACTCCAACTCCACAGCCCTTTCACTTAGCCAACTTTCCTCCACATTGATCCCATACAAGCAGCTTTTTCCTCTATTTATTTTGAGTCCCGACAGCCCCTCAATAATTGAAAGAAATTCCTTGAGAAAACGAGCATTTTCCGAGGTCGCCTTCCCCACGAATATGGTATCATCCGCGTACTGTAAGTGAGACACGATAACCTTTTCAGCCCCAACTTTGAGAGGTTCAAACAGGTTTCTCTCAATCGCCTTCTCCATTAAAATTGAGATTCCTTCCGCTGCTAATAAGAAGAGAAAAGGAGATAGAGGATCCCCCTGCCTCAACCCTCTCTCGAGATTAAATTGCTCTGTTGGGCTGCCGTTCACTAAAACCGAAGCTGAGGCAGTTCTAACACATTCCATTATCCAAACTATCCACTTGTGGTCGAAACCAAAACTTCTCATAATATCTTCCAAATATCCCCAATCCACTGAGTCGTAAGCTTTAGCGAAATCTATCTTGAAGATCATGCTCTCCAACTTTCTTCTCCTTGCATCTTCTATTGTCTCGTTCAAAATAATTACCGAATCGAGGATTTGCCTATCCCCCACGAAAGCAGATTGATGATCAGATATAATGGAATCTAAGACCCTGCCTAACCTCTTGGAAAGAATCTTAGACAAAATTTTATATACTCCGCTCACTAAGGAAATCGGCCTGAAATCTTGGATATCCAGCGAATCATTCTTCTTCGGTAAGAGTACAATAAAAGAGGCATTAATTCCTTTTGCCAGTTTGCCATTGGTATGAAATTCAGACAGAAAGCCCATGATATCATCCCTATACACATCCCAAAATTTCTTGAAGAAGAGGAAATTGAACCCGTCTGGCCCCGGGCTTTTTGAACTCTCACAATCCTTAATAGCTTCCAATGTTTCAGCCTCAGAAAAAGGTGCAGTGAGCATTGCATTCTCAAAATCAGAAATTTTCTTCCGGGTGAATTCCTCTCCTATATGCATTCGTCTTAATCCGTCCACCTTAAAATGCTCCCGAAAAAATTCAAAAATTCCATTTTTGACATCTCGAACCTCCTCCCTCCAAATGCCATCTATGAATAGCCCCGAAATCTCATTTCTCTTCTGTCTTCTATTAATCATCTTGTGAAAAAATCCCGAATTTGCATCCCCCTCCTTGATCCACTTGCATCTCGCTTTCTGCTGTAATAAACTATTTTTGTTCCTGATATCGAATAACAGCCTAGCCCGTGCCTCGTTCCTCTTAATTACTTCCTCTTCTGATAATCCCATAACATCATCAATCATGTCTAGTTCGAAGAAAATAGTCTTATTGCCTAAAATAGAAATAATAAACTTTATCTACTTTTTCAACATACACACATAACATTTTTAAAATAATTTATTTTGTACTTGATTTGACACAATATTCTTACTTTTTACATATTATATCAACTTTCTTAATAACTGTTATAAAAGTAACAAGCTCAATTTTCATGGACGTGGACGGAGGGAGTATTTAATAGAGGAGAGATAGACCTACATACTCTTTATTAAAAATTATTTTATCATTTCAAATATTAATAAACAATTAATTTACTAAAATACAAGAAAAAAAGTGTGAAAGTAATCACAGGATAGGGGAGTATCATTTATATAATTTAAAATTTAAATAAAATCTACAAAGATGGGACATCGGGATAGTTGGTGAATAAAATGCACACCACAAAATGGTGACCACGTTATCAGAATTCAGAAGCACAGAGCATGTGAAGAAAGTAAACAACTGTGGTTGGACGCTTTCTTATTTATTTCCTGCTAAAAGATTGCATTACTTGCAAGCAAACTATTCTTCACCTCTCAAAGATTTAAATAAATGAATACCTTTCTTCTATTACATTTTTATTGTTCTTGCCCCTTTTTTATTGCTTCTTACATGCCATTTCATTTTTTTATCTAATTAATATACTGATTATTTTAATCAAATTAGTGATCAAATTAATTTTAGTTTTAATATTAAGATCATGTCCCGCTTCACAAATGGTAGCATACATAAAAAAATAAAGAAGTAATACTACTTGGTTTGACATATAATTATAAGTTTTCAACAGAGTAGTCGCTTTTGGTTTTTCACAAAAACAATTTGTATATTCAAAAAAGTAATATTATTCAACGTATAATTGATTTTTTTTATTTATATGAATTAATATGTTTGTATAAACTAATAATATTCATTCTTTTTGTCAAAAAAAAAAAAAAACGCAGCTCCCCAGATCACTCTCCTTGGTTTTTTTTTTAAGGTCCTTTAGTATCTTCATTTGCTAATTTGATAGAAGACAAATACGATTTGAGCTATGAGGGAAGTATCCTGATCCAATTAATTATGTTAACGACCTATTGTCTTGTTAATCCGTCTATATTAGTTGATATTTCAATTATTTCACTGTGAAATTGATTTACAATTAATATTGGTAAAATGTAGATATTTGAATTATTTTCATCGTAAAATTGATTAACAATTAATATTTGGTAAATTACAGAGTGGCGATGGTTCATACATGAACAACTTTAAAGATATGCGTTTTTTTACTAAACGGTATTAATTATTTTTATTAGTTTTAGAGGATACAGACAGTGACAGATTTAGAAAATTTTCAAGATGGGGCAGAAAATTAATGCGAATATAAAATATAGTAAAAAGTTTTTTACTATATAACCACCCAAAATCTACTACAACTAAAACCTACACATTAACTTATAAATTGAAACATTTGCATGATTGATTCATTATAAGTTTTTTTTTTTTTAACTGTAATTGATTCATTATAAGTACTATAAAAAAAAAAAATTTCTTAATATATGTACAATAAAACGTTCATTTATCCATTTATCTCTTGCTCAATTGTGTGGACGTTTTTTTATAATAATCGTGGTGGAAAATACTCTTTCGATTGACTTGAGATTAAAAATAAAACTGGGGATTAAGAATTGGGTGCAAATTTGGGGGAAAAGATTAATTAGTTTAAATTTTATAATATATATAAATATACTTAAAAAATTAAAAATTTGAAATACTCCCTCCGTCCCAAGATTTTCTTCACACTATCTTTTTTCGCGTATTTTAGCGAGCGAGTTGTTTATTACTATTTAAAATGATAAAGTAACTTTTAAAAAGTGGTATGATAGATTTATTTCTCCTCTATTATAAATGTATATCTCCTCTATTATAAAGTGACTTAAAATTTTATTTATCATTTTAAATACTAATAAAAAAAATTCCTCGCTAAAACACAAGAAAACAGTAGATGTGAAGAAAGATGTGGGACGAAGGTAGTATGAGTTAAAGGATACCAAAGGTATGAGTTATTTTACTAAAGGGTAAGAGCTATTTACGCTAAAGAATATGAGTTGTAAATAAAGGATGTTAGTTGTTTACACTAAAAGGTATTAATTGATCTACTAAAAAGTAATGTAAAATAATTTATATATGAACAAGTATCACATTATACATACTCCTAATATTTTATAGTAAAACAATTATTGTCCTTTAATATATGGAACTATTAATACAATTCAACTAATATACATTTTAATGAAACGTAATATAAACAACTAATATCATTTAAACAAGTTTTATTGTAAAACTTGTTCACAAAAAACATTGTTCTGCCTACATATGATATAGGCCTTGTTGATAGGCGAGCAGAATCAGCAATTGGGCGACCAAAATTAGCACAAAACACCCGAGGATTAAGACGAAACAAACTCAAGATCCACTTAACAAGATACTTGGCGAGCAAAACCTGCACGCCACACAGAGGCGAATGGGCGAATAGAACCAAATCAAAAGCTACATGACAAGCTCAATCGGCATCCCGCCGACTAGATCCAACCACAGTGCCAAAATAACAATTAAGCAAGACAAAAGACCATCAGAATCAGACTAAAGACTCCTCAAGGACAAGTCCAACATGACGAGCAGCTCTAGACTGCGAGCAAGTCCTACAGATAAGGATAGAATTTAGTTTAGATAAGGTCAACTTGGTCAAAGTCCAGGTGTCGTGCATACAGGCCTGGTAGGCCAAAAGTCACGACACCTCCTGCTAGGTAAATGTCTATAAATACTTAGATTTTTTCAGCTAATAAAAAAGGCACAAATTAATATACACGTCCAAACTTCGTCTACAAATCTAAAGCAGCTCGTTTATCTTACGGTCGAATTTATTACGTAAGCTTATAAACGTCTCAAACCAAACCTAAACCTAAAATTTCGTATTCACTAATTACGATTAGTGATCAATCTCACGTAATTGTTTGATGATCAATTAACCAACAAAAACAGCCACTAATCATCAAGTTTAGAAACGATCATCAACAAATTGGCGCTAGAAGGAGGGTCCGAACCTCCGATTCATTGAATATGGGAAGATTACCCTAAGACTATAGAACAAGTTTGAACTTTTGAAGAAAGAACACCAAGAACAATACTTGATACCTTCTGTAAACATGCCTCAATCATGAGAAACACAACGTTTCCAACATATAACAAGGGATTCACACTCCCGAATGTCTCAGGCTGGTAGGCGAGCAGGGGCGAGCAGAAATGACCATGAGAATCGGACCACTGTTGCTCGCCAGTTGATGCCACCTGAGTTGGACGCCTTTGCCCGCAACCCAGACGAATTGACACGCACAATTGCCATGCTCCAGGCTTTACAAAGACAGCAGGCCCAACCTGGCCCTTCTTACGTACGAGCAAGGCATAGCCCCACAAAACTCGTGAACATGAGAAGGCCAGAGGGGATAATTTAAACAAGGCAGACAGTGCCCAAGCTCGTAAGGCCAAGGGAAAAGATAAGCAATATATTGAGGCCGCCAGCCAGGGAGGTTCAACTCAGAATCCGGCTGTGGCGGTGAGTCAAGGCACACGCCAGAGTGCTCTAGAAAGATTAGGTCGTCACGGTCGGGGAATCATGGAAGCTCATCCTGCAGCAGGAGTAGCTCGCCCAGCTGCTGCACCTGCTCGCCAGTCAGTTCATGATAGGCTGACTAGATCAGCTTTTGGTCGCCTTGGCCCAGACGCAGAGCCCAATCCCAAGAGGCCAATCCAGGGGGTTCCCACACTAAATGAGGGACTGCAGCGAACAGATGGTCGCGCACTTCTGCTCGCCGAACAGCCTCAAAGCTTTGGGGGGTCCTTTAAAGAGCTTGCCTCCATGAGAAAGGCCATTGAAAGCATGCAAGGCCAACTCGACCAACAGAGAGGATATGGGAATACAACTCTTCCAATCTCTCCTCTGTCTTCGGTGATTCTGAAAGCTCCGATTCAGAAGAAGATCCAATTCCCTGCAAGTATTCAGTATGAAGGCACGGCGGACCCCCCGGGTGCATCTAATGAAATATACAAATTATATGGTATCAATGGGGGCAAGTGACACAACTCAATGTCGCAACTTTCCACTAACTCTGGGGGATCGTGTCCATAAGTAGTTTTCAGCTTTGCCACCAGCCTCAATTCATTCATTTGCCCAGCTGGGCAAAGAGTTCTTGTCTCATTTCTCTACGGCCGGGTCTTATCTATCCCAAAGACATCGGTTATCCGACTTGAAGCAAACTGACGACGAGTAGGACCGATCGTACTTGGAAAGATTCGACAAGGTCCTATTAGAAGGGGAGTCTGTTAGTGAAGACACCAAGATCGTGGCCGTCCTAGCCGGACTTAAGAAGGGCACTGAACTCTGGAAAGATGTACACCATGGATGCCCGAAGACTTATGCTGAGTTTCGGGATCGGCCCGGAGTCTTTGTCTCCATGCATGAAGCACTGCAAAAGGACATGGGGGACAAAGGAGAACAAAAAGAGGGTGCAAAGAAGCCTGGCGTTGGTTATCGAGCTCCCAAGAACATGAAAGCATTCACTGAAGAAACGGAGCTGAAGGATAAATTGAACCATATTCTTACTGTATCAATCGATAAAGTTTACAATAATGTCCGGGACAAAGAATTGCTCACAACCCCCCGTAGAATTCGTCAAGATACGAGCAAGTTAAACCAGAACAAGTATTGTGCCTACCACCAGAGTGTGGGGCACTTTACGAGTGAATGTCGTGACTTGCTGAAGCAGTTATAGCGGTTTTATGAGGAGGGAAAGCTATCAGAGTTTGTAAAGAGACAACCCGGCAAAAGAGACAGAGACGAAGATTCTGATGAAGAGGATCTAGAACAAGCTCTTCGTCGAAATCGAGCCAGGCGACCAGCTCCCGTACCTGTAGGTGGTCCAGTTCCAGACATCCAGATGATGGAGCCAGCGGGACCCGTAGGTGGTTATTCTGATGGACGACCACCAATTTCTAATCGTAAAAGAAAAGCCGAATTACGAGCAATCGGTCATGTACAAGAAATGGGGGTTATACCGCCCATCATGTAAACATCGGAATTAACCTTTACCGAAAGAGACTTGGAAGGAGTACTGACCCCTCACAACAATTCCCTCGTGATATGTGCTAAGATCATGGAAACTAGAGTGCACAGACTGTTGGTGGATACAGAAGCCTACACTAATGTCCTTTTCAAAAAGACGCTTGATCAAATGGGAAATTACGCAGGCTACATCAGGGATACAAATCACCGAATCCTGGGATTTAGGAATGCTGTAACGGTCCCACTGGTAATAGTTACGTTGGTTATGCAACTTGTGACGGTCAAGGAACCCGAGAAAAACATCGCAAGAATGGTAGATTTCTTGGTCGTAGATCAAGAGTCGACTTACAACGGGTTCCTTGGTCGACCTTTCTTGAATGAATTCAGGGCAGCATGTTCAACTTACCATTATTGCATAAAATTCCCAACAGCAAGTGGAGTTGGCACAGTAAGAGGAGACCAAAGAAAAGCTCGTGAATGTCTCCTACAAATCCAGTCAAAACAGGGACAAGTATCTATGATGGAAGTGTCAACTAATCAACTTGAGAATGAACCCTCAATCTTGGAAGATATCCTTGGGGCCCAGAATGATCAAATGGACATAGATGACCAACCCTCGACCATGGGCGACCAGATGCTGCAAAGTGGCGAGCAAACCTTGCCAGAAGCAATGTTACCAACCGTTGCTGACAGTACATGTCCGAATGACAACCAGGAGGAATGTTACCAACCGTTGAGAAGGACTCTCGCCAGCATGCGGTCACCGTCAGCCGTATTGCCAAAGAAAGAGATGACGTTAAGGCAATGACAAAGAAAATGGTGGCCGACCTGGAAGACAAGGTCAGGGCGTATCAAACCAGCGAGCAAAGAGCTCTGGACTTGCACGTTAAAGTCTCGGAGGAGCTAAAGGTCAAGACTGCCGAGCTCGAACAGACGCAAGCAGAATTTGCTCGCGCTCAGCAACAAAAAGAGGTCGCGGAGAAATTCGCGACCGAGGCGACGGCTAAAATTGCCGATCTCGAAGCCCAACTCGCCAACTCCATCACCCAAGAGGAACTTATTCCTAAGATGGAGGTGAGTTCAGTTTTGGGTTTTGTAACGGGCTATGCGGAAAGCATCCGTATCGTGCACGAATTCAAAGCCCCCGCCGTTGTTGAAGAGATCGGCAAGGAGCTTTGCAACTTTATCGAATCAAACCCTCCAGCTCCGGGCACAACTTTCCAGATCGGCGACCTGCCCGATTATGGGGTCAAGCTTGACATCATCAGTCCCGAGATCATTATCACAAATCCTCCAGAGGACGAGGAGGAAGAGGAGGGTGACGCTGCCGAGGGCGAGCAGATCCAGCCCACAGATCAAAGTGACAGAGCTCTCCAAGAGCGAGATGATGCAGAGGGGCTTATCGCCGAGCTGACTCAAGTGGTCCCAGTTGATCCTGCCCTCGCTGGATCTCCTCTGGAAGATCCTAAAGATGATAACATTCCCCCTCCTGCCGGACAAGAAACTTAGCGGACAGGATTAGCTAGGGCCTTGTATTTTTTTTCTTTTTGCTATTATTGTTAGCTTTTCTTCTGTAATTTTTGGGCGATCAAGCCTTGTCTTTAAATAGAATTATTTTGTCTTCTTTTTCTCGTCTTATTTACTTTACATTAATTGTTCTTTGCATTTTTATCTATGCTTTAACAATCTTAATGTAGTTGGGTCTTGTTCCTTAAGAACTTTTTGGCCTTAGAATTTGATGGGCTTTTGGCCTTAGGCTATGCTCATTTAAAAACGAACAGCCTTTATCGGGCTTGGTTGTATAATCAACTTGCGCCTTGAGCTTGCATTTCTGTTTGAACGAACAACTTAACATTGAACTAATCTTAAAAAATTACAAGTACTGAACGCGACCAAGAATGTAAACCTGTACCAACTAGGTTGGACTTGCTCGACAAGAACAATTTCAAACTTCCAACCATTAAAAAACATAATTTACACCAGGAGTCAAAGCTGCTCGACCACTATACATTTTGTCAAGGCATCTTTAAACCCTCAAGAGGGAATAAAACTATACAAGAGGCTTGCATACTAGATCGCGACCAAACTTGACCTAACTCAACTCTGTTCGACCACTTATACTTGGTGAAATTTTCAAAAAATTAGGCAAGTTTTTGGATCCATCTCGTTCATCTGCCATTCTAGCTCGCCCATTGGACTTAGTAGTTCGCCCATCTCGAATTCACACTCTCATAGGTAAAACTGCTCGCCTACTGAAAGTACTTCCTTAAGTTAGCTGCATTCCAGGAGTATTGGGCCGAGTTGCCATCTAAGTCTTCTATGTCATATGCTCCATTGGGTAACCTGTCCGTTACCCTGTATGGGCCCTCCCAAGTCGGGCCAAATATGCCTGGAGGTAGGTCGAGCTTCTTTCTTAAAATAAGGTCACCAACTTCGAACTTTCTTATCTTGACTTGGGAATTGTAATAACTCTGCTCTTTGTTTGTACGTGGCATTTTTTAGCTCGGCGTGTAATCTTTTTTCTTCGAGTAAATCAATTTCTGTGGCTAGAGCAGAGTGGTTTGCTTGTTCATCGAAGCTGGTTGTCCTGACTGTGTTGGTCTTTAACTCAATTGGTATCACAGCCTCTGTTCCGAAAGCTATTGCAAAAGGTGTTTCTCCGGTGCTTGACCTGGGAGAAACTCTATACGCCCACAAGACCTCCGGGAGTTCTTCTGACCAACTACTTTTGCTTCCTGCCAGCCGTATTTTCAATGTATGTTTAATGATCTTGTCCACAGCTTCAACTTGCCCGTTTGATTGGGGGTGATAAGGAGTTGAATAGTGTTTCTTGATCCCCCATTTTATGCAGACGTCTCTCAACTCTTTTCCATCAAAATGCGGTCCATTATCTGTCACAATTGTTCGTGGAACCCCAAAACGACAGACAATGTTCTGCCATATGAAGTTGATCATATTTTGCTGTGTAATCTTTAGCATGGCCTTTGCTTCTACCCACTTTGTATAATAATCGACGGCCACGACGACAAATCGAACATTTCCAACTCCTGCCGGGAAAGGACCAATAATGTCTATTCCCCATCTTGCAAATGGCCATGGACTATAAACTGATACGAGCTCCTGAGCCGGGGCATGAATACTTGGAGCAAAAATTTGACATTGGTGGCAAGCTCTGGCTAACTGGATTGCATCTTGTCGTAAGGTCGGCCAATAATAACCTTGCCTTACGATTTTGTAGGCCAAAGCTTGCCCCCCAGCGTGATTTCCACAAGCTCCAGAATGTACGTCCTCCAGAACTGTCCTTCCTTGCCCCCTAGACAAATATTTGAGTAGCGGGACTGAAAAGCCTCTTTTGTAAAGCTGCTCATCTACCAGAGTATATCTGGCTGCTTGTTTCGTGATTCTCACAGCTTCAAAAGAGTTGCTTGGCAGTTCCCCGTCTTTCAAGTATTTGGCTATAGGAATCCTCCAATCATCGTCACTTCTCTATTCAACTACTTGATTTACTTCGTAGTCCATTGTTGATGGTTGGACTTTTCTGGTAATGACAATGTTCGTCAGATCTGCTGGCCCATCACTTGTTGCTAGTCTTGCTAGGGCATCAGCTTGTGTGTTGCTCGTTTGAGGTATCTGCTGGATAAACACTTGGTCTAACAAGGATACCAAGTGAGCAACTATTCGTTGATACTCGATCATTTGTTCGTCTCTGGCCTCATATTCACCTCGTACTTGACTTACAATGAGTTGAGAATCCCCAAAGATCTGGAGTCGTCTTACTCCGACAGCTAGTGACAAATGGAGACCTGCAATGAGGGCCTCGTACTCAGCTTCATTGTTGGTGGCCATAAACTCGAATCTGACTGCCGAAGTGAATACTTGTCGATCGGGGCTGATGAGAACCACTCCTACCCCCGAGGCCAGATTTGTTGACGAACCGTCCATATAGAGATGCCATGGGTGATCTAGCCCTCTGGTTGGGTTTTGGGGGAAAGTTAACTCGACTATGAAGTCGGTTAATGCTTGTCCCTTAATCGCTGTTCGAGGTGCATATGTCATGCCAAACTGGCTTATCTCTATGGACCGTTTTAAAAGACGGTCAGCGGTGTTGGGTCGGTGTAGTATTTATTTGAGCGGGAAAGTTGTCAGTACTTCAACTTGATGATCGAAAAAGTATGGTCTTAACTTTCTGACGCTCATAATGAGAGCATATGCTAGCTTTTCGGTTGGGGAGTATTTCACCTCTGCTTCGTGCAGCGCCTGGCTGACATAGTAAATTGGCAGATGAAATTTGCCTTCTGCTCGAACTAATACCGAACTTATGGCCGTATCAGATGCTACCAGGTACAAATATAATTTTTCGCTGGGAATTGGTTTTGATAGAATTTTTACGTATCCCAGATAATCTTTTAGCTGATCGAAGGCTTTCTGGCAGCTCCCCGTCCAGGCAAAGTTGCCTCTTTTGATGGCCTCAAAAAATGGACGGCACTTGTCTTCTGACCGTGATATGAACCTATTTAAAGCAGCTAGGCAACCGGTTAACCTTTGCACTTCTTTAACAGAACGTGGTGGTTCCATATCGACGATCGCTTTCACCTTTGCTGGATTAGCTTCGATTCCTCGCTTGCTGACCAGATGGCCCAAGAACTTTCCGGAATGTACTCCGAAACTACTTTTCTTTGGATTTAACTTCATATTGTATTTTCGGAGAATGTCGAATGTCTGGGAAAGATGCTGGAGGTGATCTTCTTTTCGTGTACTTTTGACGACTATATCGTTGACGTACACCTCCACCGTTTTCCCAATATATTCATCGAACATTTTATTGACCAGCCTCTGGTAAGTTGCTCCAGCGTTGATTAGACCAAACAACATCCTTTTCCAGCACAGTAGATTCTTGTTGGTGTAGAAGGCCGTATTTTCTTGGTCGTCTGGGTGCATCGGGATCTGGTGATAGCCTGCAAAGGCATCCATGAATGTGAACATTTCATGTCCGGCAGTACTGTCCACCAATTGATCAATGTGCGGGAGCGGAAAGTTATCCTTCGGGCATGCTGCATTAAGATCTGTGAAATCTATGCATAGCCTCCAGGTTCCATTCGGCTTCCGTACCAAGACAGGATTTGCTACCCATTGTGGACACAATGCCTGTTTGATTAAGTCGTTGTCCAGTGTTGACAGCGATTTATATCGGATCTCGCTGCCTGGTTCCTAGCGGGTAGGATTCGATATTTATGATAACAAGAAGTAATAAATGTGAGAGTAAATGAGCTCTCAAGGGTAGGTTTATAATAAATGAGATGTGTTACATTTGGGCATTAAAAGCCCTATTTATAGTGTATAAGGTGGGTCTCCCCATGTTTGGTTGGTGGACCTGTGGGTCCCCCCTACTCCTAGCTGGAAGGTAATGAGTGGCTACAGCCTCCCCTACGAGCCAATGAAAAGACGCCACGTGGTACTGTCTCCCCTGAGATGATGGGACTTAGCCCCAACTGCCCTCATTGACCCTGTCACATCCTCTGGACTGATGGCACCCGACGTCCTCTCACAGCTGGCATAGCCTAGGGTCGGGCAGACGGGTACCCGGGAGACGAGTCCGGACGCGAGTACCTTGGTGGTTCTTTTACGGGCAGGCGGGTAGAGCGTCTGCCTCGGAGCTCGTCGCTGGCCGCCTGATACCCGGGCCTGTGGGTCTTAAGTACCCTACCCGGCAGCTCCTAGAGGTCCGCGCCGGGTAGCCTCTAGTTCCCCGCCCGCCTGCTTGTCCAGGCAGCGGATTACTCTCGTCCGAGCCCGTTACAGTAAGTGGGTTCACGCCCGATACCCGATGGGTCGGGTAGTAAATACCGGGTGTAACAATTGCCCCACCAGCCCGACATCGGGGGGCCGCATACGTCGGGTGGCGGGCTGGTCGAACTGCAGACTATTTAGAATTTTGAATTTTGGGGTAACGTTTCGGCTTCCGAGGTGATGCCTCGTATGCCGTGCCTGATGACGTCATGGGATGGCGTGACTGATGCGCTGAAATCCAGGGGTCACGTCCGCCGAACCTGTCTCCCAACCGTTGCGCGCGTGGCCCCCACGCGCCCCCCTGAGTTTTGCTTTATTCCATTTTGACCCCATTTTTTGCAATTTAGTCCCTCATATTTCCTCTATAAATAGGGGCTCTCAGCCCATTTTCTCATTTTCGCTTTCTTGCAATCTCGTGCCCCCCTTAGGAAGATTCAGGTTTTCCGGCGAGTTTCCCAGAATCCGGCGATCTTTTTCGAGTCCCAAGGTAATTTCTTGTTTTCCTCTTCATATTCTTTTCTCCCTACTCTCCTCTCGCCATGAGTAACTCCGTTGAAAGCATTGGGGCCGCCGACGTCTTTCACTTTCGCCGCTGCCGACGCCGAGAGGCCTCTCCACCCGGCCGGGGAGGGAACGTCCCGCGCCGCCGCCGCCAGAGAGGGCGAGGAAAACTCCACGGATGTGGATGCCTTCGCCGAAGATTTGGAGGGGATGAGCCCCCAACGAGAGGGGGAGGCTCTAAGCGTTTCCCCGGTCTCATCCTACCCGCCCAGGGCCGAGGATTTTTTGTTCGAGCAGGAAGCTGTGCCCGACAATATTGACTACGCGGACAGCCGGTTAATCGGGTTCGAGTACTCGAAGTATATGAGCCGGTTTGTGCGGAGGCGCTCTGCCCGTGCATACCTCGAGGCCCGGGACACCGAATTTGGGGCCTCTCGCCGCCCCAGCTGCCTGCCCCCGGATGCCGATCTAAAGGAGCTCTACTGGACTTTCTAGGCGCCCTCCGACGTCTTCTTCTATGCCCCCCGGGAGAACGAACGGGCTGACCAACCTCCGGAGGGCCTCATTGCCATCAACTCGGATACACTCCATGCCGGGCCCCGCTTCCTGCTTTACCCAGCCATTTCTAAACTGCTCGCTGCGTGGAACTTATCGATCACCCAGATCACTCCAAACGGGTGTAGCTACATTCTGGGGGCAATGGTTGCTCTCGGTCGTCGCGGGCTGCACCGTATGCCTACTCCGTCCGAGGTCAACTATTTGTACTACACCGTGGCCTCGGTTGGCCGGATGAACCACGGGTATTACTCCGTGAAGCCCCGGGGTGGCGACGCCATTGTCTTCGGCATCTCGTCGAAAGTGACTCACTGGCAAGAAAAGTGGTGGTGGGTCGGCGGCACTTGGGAGAGCGTTGGTGTTGACGGGCACATCATCCCGGTTCCCCGGGAGTATCGGGATCGCAACCGCCGAGGTAAATACTAAATTTCTTACTCATCCCTTAGTACTGATCTAATTTTTCTTTCACTGTGCAGGCTGCGCGGTCCCAAACCAGGCCGACTTGACCGACGATTTTAGGCAGGCACTTGCCTTGGTGAGGTCTGAGAGCTTGGATAATCGCGACGTCGACCTTCTCAACAGCAACGACAACCGCAGGCTGTCCGCGCTTCAAACCTTCCCGCGCCATTTGGATTTTGGTGGTAAGGCTCTTCCCGCCCGATTCTTTTTTACGCTTGTTCTTGCTTCTCGATTTCTAACACGTCACTCCTCTTGCAGCACAGCGCTTCCCGGCCGAATTCTCCACACCGTCTACTTCCCCAGTAGCCTCCCCGAGGGCAGTACCTGAAGCCGGTCAAGCGGCCATACCCGTTGTGAATGTCGAATCTTCCGAGGAGACCGTCGACATGGCTCCCAAGAAGAGTGCTACGGCGAAGCTGGCGAAGCGGGAAGCTGTCCGCGCCACCGGGGTGGTTATCCGCAGTCAACCGTCGACCCCGGTGCCCCCGGCTACCTCCTCCCCGATGGACGGCCAACGGCCGACGAAACAGGCCCGGGTGGAGGGTCAAACCTCGGTCGACCCGACTATGGTGACCGTGGACGAGGATCCGGTCAGCGGCGGGCTGGTAGCCGGTACCGTCGAGGTGACCATTGGAGGGTCGGCCTCCGCCTCTCGCGATCGGAGCGACTTCTCCTTTCTCGGCTGGGGCAACCACCTCACGTAAGTGTTTTTCCCGCGTCGTTTCCTTTTCCAAGTTTCCTGGCCGCATTTGCAACGTAGGTAATTTAATCCAACTTTTCTTTCCGTCGTTTTGCAGGCCTGATCCCCTGCCCCCGCCCGAGGTCCTTCAATTCCTGCTCTCGCAGGATCCTCCGTACTCGGAGGCTGTGCCGGAGTCTTGGCCGGAAGACCTTCACCGCGCCGTGCTGAACCTGCCCCGGTCCTGGACCCTTAACTGCCAGAAGGCCACGCGGACCGTCTCGCTCGCTGACCGGATGAGGGCGGTGGCCATCCGCACTTCACGCAACTCTATTGCCATGAAGGGCATCATGCTCGAGTTCGAGCGGGAGATGCGGACTGCCACCTCTTACAAGGCAGCCTTCCAGACGAAGAGTGATGAAGCCGCTCACCTGGAAGAGGAGAACAGAAAGCTCCGGGAGGAGTTGGAGGCCGCCCGCGCGAGCCGGGTAGAGCTGGAGGGCGCCTGCGAGGAGGAGAGGAAGGCGCGCGCCGAACCCTAGGCGAAGTCGGCTGAGGAGGTTCGAAGGGCGCGTGAAGCCCTTGCTACGGAGGCCGACGAGCGCCTGGCCACCGAGCGAGCCCACCTCGAACGCGAACACGAGTCGGCAGGCTCCATGATCTATATCAACGCATACGCCGACTCGATTTGCTCCCTGCTCCGCCGTAACCCTGAGGCTGACTATTCCGGGCCCCTGGGAGACTTGAGGAGCTACGTCGAGTCCAACCCCCCGTCGGCAGATTACGATATCATTTTGAAGGATTTGGCCGACCGCGGGCTGGATCTGTCGTTCCTCGGCGACCCGGCGACCTTCATCTATCCGCTGGCCGACAAGGAGGCAAACGAGGACCCGGGTGTGGTGGATGAGGCGGCCCCGTGAACTCTCCTCTTTTCCTTTTTCTTGTTTGTTAAGTTTGTTGGCCGCTGGCCGTTGTATCTTTTTCTTGAACCTTTTTAATGAAACTCTCTCTCTCTTTTATCGTCGCTTTTCGTTCTTGTTTTCTTGAATCTTGGTGTGATAATCGAATTAATAACGGAATTGAATTAGCGGCCGCTTAAATAACTTTAACCATAAGATTAACAAGTGAAGTGCTTTAGCCGATTGGCGGGCAGTGACCTCACGAAGATGGGATTGGAGCGACAACCGCTTATAGAATTAACCAACAAATTAATTAGTGAAGTGCTTTAGCTGATTGACGGGCAGCGACTTCATGAAGATGGGATTGAATAAACAACCGCTTACAGAATTAACCAACAGATTAATTAGTGAAGTGCTTTAGCCGATTGACGGGCAGCGACTTCACGAAGATGGGATTGAATAAACAACCGCTTATAGAATTAACCAACAGATTAATTAGTGAAGTGCTTTAGCCGATTGACGGGCAACGACTTCACGAAGATGGGATTGAATAAACAACCGCTTATAGAATTAACCAACAGATTAATTAGTGAAGTGCTTTAGCCGATTGACGGGCAGCGACTTCACAAAGATGGGATTGAATTAACAACCGCTTACAGAATTAACCAATAGATTAATTAGTGAAGTGCTTTAGCCGATTGACGGGCAGCGACTTTACGAAGATGGGATTGAATAAACAACCGCTTACAGAATTAACCAACAGATTAATTAGTGAAGTGCTTTAGCCGATTGACGGGCAGCGACTTCACGAAGATGAGATTGAATAAACAACTGCTTATATTGATTACAACTTTTGCGCTCGGCGAGCGATTACATTGAGGTCGCTTGTCATGATGATGCGGGCTAGTCTATTTCGCCGTCACTGATAGTATTTTTTGAGTAGGGAGGTGTTCCAAGGGTATTGGGCCGGGTTGCCCTCAAGGCTTTCTAGCTCGTAGGCTCCGTTGGCTAGGCGCCTGGAGATCTTTAGGGGTCCCTCCCAATTCGGGTCAAATGCCCCCTTAGGTTGCCCAACCGTCCGTCGAAGCACCAGGTCCCCGGCTTCGAACTCTCTAATTTTGATTTTTGAGTTGAAGTACTTTTCAGCCCGGCGTTTGTAAGCTATGTTTCTTTGCTCGGCGGACAGCCTTCTCTCCTCCAGCAGGTCCAACTCGTTTAGCATGGCTTGGTCGTTCTCGGTCCCCACGGGTTGAGAGGTGCGGAGGCTTGGGATGATGACCTCGGCCGGGATGACTGCCTCCGTTCCGAAGGCTAGAGCGAAAGGAGTCTCCCCGGTTGCTGTGCGACAGGTTGTTCTGTATGACCATAACACTTTGGGTAGCTTGCTTGCCCATGTTCCCTTGCTCTCCTCCAACCTTGCCTTCAGCGTGTGTTTGATTATCTTGTTTACTGCGTCGACCTGCCCGTTCGACTGGGGGTGGTAGGATGACGAGAACAGCCTCTTGATCTTGTGCTTTTGGCAGAATCTTTCCATCTCCAACCCGTCGAATTGTTTCCCGTTGTCCGAAATGATTATCTGTGGGAGGCCGAATCGACAGATTATGTTGCGCCAGATGAACCTGATAACATGCTCCTGGTCGATCGTTTTCAGTGATTCCGCCTCCGCCTATTTGGTGAAGTAATCCACGGCGATAATTACGTACCTGACGCTGCCCGGGGCCGTAGGCAAAGGACCAATGAGATCGATCCCCCACTTTACGAACGGCCACGGGCTCAGGATTGAGGTGAGCTCGGTTGGAGCCTGGTGGATTGCTGGCGAATAGACTTGACACTTGTGGCATGCTCGCGCGTAGTTGATCACGTCTTTCTTTAGAGTGGGCCAGAAATATCCCTGCCGGATAACCTTCTGGGCGAGCACCTGACCGCCGCCGTGGTTCCCGCAGCGTCCTTCGTGGACTTCTACCAAGATCTTTCTTCCCTGCCCCGGCGTTATGCATTTTAGGAGGGGTAGGGCGAAGCCTCGCTTGTATAACTGGTCCCCGATGATCGTGTACCGGGCCGCCCAAAGCTGCAACTGTCTTGCCGCTACCCGATCGACTGGGAGTTGGCCGTCGCGGAGGTACTTCAGGATGGGAGTCATCCAGCTGTTCTCTTCCTGCCCCAGATTGGCCACCCGCTGGTTCGAGCTCGAGGGAGCGGTCAGGTAGGTGACCATGATTTGCGACATGTCGGCTGCCCCCTCGGATGTTGCGAGGCGGGCGAGGGCGTCTGCTTGAGTATTGTCGAGTCGGGGTACCACCTCTATGTGGACTTGATCGAATTTTTCGAGGAGGTTCTTGGCTAATCCCTGGTAGGCCAACATCCTGTCGCTGCGTGCCTCATATTCTCCTGAGATTTGGCATGTGACTAGCTGAGAGTCGCTGTAGACTTGGAGCCTCTTCACTCCCATGGCCATGACCATTTCCAGGCCGTTGATTAATGCTTCGTACTCGGCCTCATTGTTGGTCGCGTGGAAACCGAACCTGATGGCTATCGTGAACGACTGTCCGGACGGGCTGAGAAGGACAATTCCCGCGCCCGCCCGCATAGTCGTGGAGGATCCGTCTACGTATATTTTTCACGGAGGCTGCTCGATCTTGGACATCGCCTCCGGGTAAGTGAGCTCGACAATGAAGTCGGCCATGGCTTGGCCTTTGATGGATGTTCGGGGAGCGTATGTGACTCCAAATTGCCCAATTTCAACTGCCCACTTGAGGCATCTGCCCGCCGTGTCTGGTCGATGTAGTACTTGGCGAAGTGGCATTGTGGTTAGTACCTCTACTTGGTGATCGAAAAAGTATGGGCGTAACTTGCGCACACTCATTACTAGAGCGTAAGCTAATTTTTTCAGGGGTGGGTACCGTAGCTCGGTGTCGTGGAGTGTCTGGCTGACATAGTAGATTGGCAGATGTGCCTGCCCCTCAGCCCGCACTAGCACGGCGTTGAGAGCTGAGTCTGAGGCCGCCAAGTATAGGAAAAGCTTCTCGCCGGGGACGGGTTTGGCCAGCACCTGGGCGTTTGACAGATACGCTTTCAAGTTATCAAAGGTGAGCTGGCTCTGGTGTGTCCAGTTTAGTTTCCCCTTCCGCATGCTGTCGAACAACGGTTTGCATCGGTCCCCCATGCGGGAGATGAAACGGCTGAGAGCGGCCAGACTTCCCGTCACCCTTTGCACCTCCTTCACCGTGCGGGGAGGGCTCATGTCGAGGATCGCCTGTACTTTGGTCGGGTTTGCCTCGATTCCTCGCTGGCTGACCATGTGCCCCAAGAATTTGCCCGACTCGACGCCGAAACTGCACTTTTTCGGGTTGAGCCTCATCCGATACTTCCTCAAGATTTCGAACGTTTCGGCTAAGTGAGTGAGGTAATCTTCTTTCTTCTCGCTCTTGATGACAATGTCATCGATATATACCTACATGGTCGTCCCGATTTGGTCGTGAAACATGTGGTTGACCAGCCTTTGGTAGGTTGCCCTTGCGTTCATGAGCCCGAATGGCATCCGCCTCCAGAAATACATGTTTTTCTCGGTGAGGAAAGTGGTGTGTTTCTGGTCGTCTGCGGCCATCGGGATCTGGTGGTAGCCGGAAAATGCATCCATGAAAGTGAGCATCTCCTGCCCGGCCGTGCTGTCCACCAGATGGTCGATGTGTGGCATTGGGAAGTGATCTTTTGGGCAAGCTTTATTCAGGTCCGTGAAATCGATGCACAGTCGCCAGGTGTTGTTGCTCTTTTTGACGAGGACAGCGTTGGATACCCATTGGGGCTTGTCGTCGGGGTCGACCATCCCGATGAGCTTGTTGTCGAGCAGCTTTTTGACTTCAGTGGCAATGACCGCGTATTTATCTGGGCCGAATTTTCTTCTCTTCTGTGAGATTGGCTTGCGGGATGGATCAATGTGCAATTGGTGTGAACATACGGCTGGATCGATCCCGACCATATCTTCGTGGGACCATGCGAACACGTCTAGATTTTCTTCTAAAAATATGGTCATTGATGCCCGCATCTCGTCGGACATCGACGAGCTGAGTTGAACACTTACTTCCGGCTGACTCTTCATTGTGACCGAAATCAACTTTTCGATCAGACTAGCTCCCCGCTCGCTGTAGCGAGGATCGTCGATCTGCCCTGTCAGAGTGTTGTCGATCTCCATAGGTTCGTACCCGAGCCTGGGCTCGAGGTCGTCTTGAGAGTTTTTGGTATTTTGTGGATCTTCTTGCATTGGGTGGTCGGCGGGTGGGATTTCTTCGTCTATTTCCATGTCTCCCTCCCCGACTGTGCAAATATAATCTAAATTTGCGGAATTTGAAATAGAATCGATATACGCTAAACATCCGCGTGCCATTTTCTGATTACCCTTAAGAGTCCCAACCTTCCCGGAGGGGGTTGGGAACTTGATACAATAATAGAATGTTGAGACGGCGGCTTCGAACTCGTGCTCGAATGGCCTGCCGAGAAACCCGTTATAGGTTGACGGCTGGTCGACAATAATAAAGTCGAGCTGTTTCGAAGCCTTAACCTCAGCGTCTATACTAGAAACTAATTCTACGGCTAGCCTAACTATCCCGTAGGGTTTCACTGTGGCATCGCCGAAGCCCTTGATGACCTAGTCGCATGGCTCCACATGCTTCTCAAAGGAGCTGTCCAGCTGGTCGAATGCGGCTTTGAAGAGGATGTTGCAGTAGGCCCCGTTGTCGACGAGCATGCGATGGACGGTGATGCCCATGATGTTGACGGACACGACCAGGGCGTCGTGGTTCGGGTAGATGACCCCAGTGCGATCCTCCTCCTTGAAGGCGGGGAGGTCTGTCTCTCTTGCCGTCATGTTGACCGGCATGGTGATTTGGTGGACGTTGTCCATTGCTCGCAGTTCGCTCTTCTGTCTGCGGTTGGACAGCGAGGTGGTGGGCGCGAAGCCTCCCACCGGGGAGAGCATGTTGACGGCGCGGCGGGCTTGATTTTCTGGCATCGGCGGGCATATGAGGGCCGCCTCCCGGTTCGGCTCTACGGGGCGGGCAGCGGCTTGAGCTTCCGGCCTGGCCGCCGGTCTTTTTACGAACTCCTCCAACTTTCCTTCCTCGAAGAGCCGCCAGAGTTGTTTTAGGAGGTCGCGGCACTCGCTTGTGTTGTGCCCGGCGGTCTGGTGGTAGTGACAATATTAGTTGGGGTTGATCTGTACCCCTGGCTTGTGAACCCATGGCCGTGGCTTGGGCATCATGTTTTTGTCCCGGATCTGTACATAGACGTACTCCGGGGTGGCCGACAATCTTTCGGCCAGCTTCACTTCGACGGAGTCGAAGGGTTTGAACGGTTGGAAGGCCCGATAGGAAAAGGTTCTACGGGTCGGCGTGCCGCGGGGCTTCTCCTTCTCTGCCGGCGTGCTCTCGCCTAGCCGCTGCGCCAGGATGTCGGCATTGTAGATGATCTTCCCAGCCCGCTGCCGGAACTCCGAGTAGGACTTAGGATAATCCTTGTTCATGGACCTCCATAATTTCGTTCTTAGGCGGAGCCCGCCTATGACGCCGACGAGCTTGACCTCGTCCCCGTCGGGCTCGCCTTCCATGATAATTTGGTCGACCCGATCAATGTACGCCCGGTCCGTCTCGTCCTTCCCCTGGGCCAGGTTGGCCATGCGATTGGCGCCGGCCAGTCGTGGCGCCATCGAGGAGAAATGTTCCAGGAACAGCTCCCCCAGCTGGTGGAATGAAACTACCTTCCCCGCGGGTAGCGAGGAGTACCAACGGTGTGCTCGGTCACCGAGGGTTAATGGGAACATCCGGCACTGGGTCGCGTCTGTGGCCCCCATGGAGATCATGTAAGTAGAATACTTACTTAAGTGGGTTACGGGATCCGTTTCCCCGTCATATTGGCCCACGGCGGCCACGTTGATCTTTGGTTGGGCTGGGGCCCGCACCAGGATGTCTGCGAGGGGCGAGTTGGGCATGTAGGGGACATGGTGTTGCCCGTCCCGCCTCTCGAGCTTGGCCTCGAGGTCCGTGACCTTTTTTAAGATAGCGGCCATAGCGTTGTCGGCTGCGGGGTGAGAACGGGGACGAGGGTTGTCTCCCAAGCGGTCACGGACCGACGGCCTCGGGGCCGCGTCGTTGTGACGTCTGGGAGAGCGTGCCTGTTCTCGCTCCCAGGGCCTGGAGCTGGCGTTGGACTCACAGGGTCGGGCAGCTCCCCGAGCCTGGGATCCCAGCCTGGAGAAGACCGATCCCGCAGGCCGGCGAGAAACCCGTTGGGAGTCGGCTTCCTCGTCGAGGTGCCTCTTTAGGTTCTGAGGCCGTGGGTTACTGGCGGCCCTCCTGGCCGCCTCTTGCTCCTGCCGCGGCTGGCTGGTGGCCCTGGTCCGGGCTGGCTCCTTTCCGGGTCGGTGAGTGCGGATAGGAGCGGCGTCGATCTCGGCCTGGCAGCGTTCGATCATGGCCCTCGCAGCCTGGAGGTCTTCCGGAGTTCTTATTGCCGATAAGAACTCGAAAGGGCCCTGGAGGGTTTCCGCCGTGGCCGGAGCCGAAGTGGCGATTTCGCCGACATCTTCGACTTGCTGCTGGGTTCGTGTGGCTTTCGAAGTGGTCATATTTTGAATGAGGACGGGTGGGGTTTTGTTCGAGGCGACTGGATGAACGAAACCGAGTGTACTTCGATATCAGTCACCCTCTTTCTAGCGCCAAAATGTTGACAACGATTTATATCGGATCTCGCTGTCTGGTTCCTAGCGGGTAGGATTCGATATTTATGATAACAAGAAGTAATAAATGTGAGAGTAAATGAGCTCTCAAGGGTAGGTTTATAATAAATGAGTTGTGTTACATTTGGGCATTAAAAGCCCTATTTATAGTGTACAAGGTGGGTCTCCCCATGTTTGGTTGGTGGACCTGTGGGTCCCCCCTATTCCTAGCTGGAAGGTAATGAGTGGCTACAGCCTCCCCTACGAGCCAATGAAAAGACGCCACGTGGCACTGTCTCCCTTGAGATGATGGGACTTAGCCCCAACTGCCCTCATTGGCCCTGTCACATCCTCTGGACTGATGGCACCCGACGTCCTCTCACAGCTGGCGTAGCCTAGGGTCGGGCAGACAGGTACCCGGGAGACGAGTCCGGATGCGAGTACCTTGGTGGTTCTTTTACGGGCAGGCGGGTAGAGCGTCTGCCTCGGAGCTCGTCGCTGGCCGCCTGATACCCGGGCCTGTGGGTCTTAAGTACCCTACCCGGCAGCTCCTGGAGGTCCGCGTCGGGTAGCCTCTAGTTCCCCGTCCGCCTGCTTGTCCAGGCAGCGGATTACTCTCGTCCGAGCCCGTTACAGTAAGTGGGTTCACGCCCGATACCCGATGGGTCGGGTAGTAAATACCGGGTGTAACATCCACTAACTTTTTGGCTTCCTCGTTTAAAGTTTGATATTTGTCAGGTCCATATTTTCGTTTTTTTTGGTGGACAGGTTTTCGGACTGGGTTGATATTCAACCTATGACAAGCATCTTTTGGGTCAATTCCCACCATGTCAGCATGGGACCATGCGAAGATGTCTAGGTTAGCCTTCAGGAAATCCGTCATGCGGGTTTTGTAAGTAATTAATATGATTTTGAATGTGAGGCGAAAACTAATTTACAAATTATATACCACAAAAATTTCTATGCTATATTGCACCGATATAGATTCATGCAATATGGTTTATTTTGACCCTTATTTATTTCAAAATTAATCTTTTCCTTTTATTTCTACGCTTCCATGTTGATTTTTTCGCGTGTTATTTCTTCTTCTTTCTTACTCTTATGGCGTTTCTTCTTCATTCTAGTTTTCTCTTCCCTACGAACTTCAATTACGAGTTTACCCCCGTCTTCATTGTTTCTTCTATTTTCATCACTGTTGGATTTTTTTTCACGTTCTGTACTCTATTTATTATACTGCTGAAAATTGTGTTACTGTATGAACAAACGAGTGTTATTGCATGAGCAAAAATGTGTTACTAGCTCATATTGTAGCACTGATTAGTTCTTGTAGTAACACTCATTTGTTCATGTAGTAACACGTGAATTACTTAATCATATAGTCTTTTTATTGTTCAGATTCTTCCATTTTCATATGGTAACACATGTATAAGAATTATGATGTTATGATTATCTAATAGTTTTAAGATTTTTTTGTGTTTATCAAAATTTTCTTCTTCATGATTTAAATATCTGCTTTTTCGCAATTCCACACTATTTCTGATATGGTAACACATATATACGCTTATAATAACACCTACTTGCCCTTAAAGTAACACAAACTTGAGAGCGAGTTTTTTATTTATTGTTGCACGAATTTTTTGAGAAGATTCATTTGAGCTGCGAATTTTGTTATGCTAACCCGAATCTTAATGTTGACCTGACTCTTGTAAGTTTCATTATTGATCACATCTACAAGCGAGTTTTCAATTTGGTTAAGATTTTCTACTTGCATATGCATCTTGTTGATTTATTCTTAATTTGTAAGTACTTCCTCCGTTTTTTAAATCAATTTTCATTTTTCTTTCATCCATCCTGTAAAAGTTTGTTCACATTTTCTTTTAAATAAATATTATTTTATTATAATACTCACAAATTAATAATTATTTTATTTACTAATGGATTTTACAATGACCATATAATATATTTACTTTATTTGTTTTATCTTATTTCTTTTTAAATAGTGTATAATGGGAAATATGAGAGATAGAGGGGTACTTGATAATCACAGCGAATATTGTTAGTGCTGTTGAAGGAAGGATATGATTCGTATTCAACAATTTGGGTATGACAAGATTGTGAAATCAATGTTTTTTTTAATAGAATTAATGCAGAAAGTACTTTCCACCAAATTTTAATTATACAATGAACATTATTTTCAAAGGTTACTGTTTTGGTAAATAAGTCATAAAGTTAAAGGATGCCAAAGTATTTAAATCGTCCTCGAATTATCCAAATTATTAATTACTCTCTCTGTTTCAAATTCGTTTACTATTTTACAGTTTGTTTTCTAAATTAAGAGGGGTGTATTCAATTGGGATTCTATCGGATTTTTTTGGACTTTAAAAAGTCTGTGAATTTAGAAAATCTATAGGACTGACTTTTTTTATTGATTTATTTGGATTTTCATAGACTTTACAGGATTGTGGAATACATTTTTTTTTATTGATTTACATGGATTTACATAAACTCCGGCGCTAGAACCATTTATGCAAATATATATGGGACACACTTGTATATTAAAAAAAATTATCCAAATTATTTAAAAAAAAAATACATTAGTTAAAAAAATACATTATTATTTCATCTTCATTTCTATCACCGTTATACCTCGCCCTCATTAGAAGTCTCAGGTTGTTAGAAGAGATTTGAAGAGTAAAATTTATTTATATTTTTTGAAGAGTAGACTTGACAACGGGGCGGGTAATCCCCAAAGCAAACAGGGACGGAGAATTTTTTTGCCCCGTAGGGAGGGACCGGGATAGTATTCTCAGCCCGGATGATCCCCGTCTCGTTCCCCGCGGGGAGCCGCATTATTTTTTATATAATTAATATATTTATATATAATTTTAATGTTAAAGTAAATTACAAATAAATATTTCATAGTTTCCTACTCAATTAACTATTTATTAAAAACTACATTTTTTTATTTTATGTTATGTTATTAGTTCTAAATTATATTATTTTCATTTTAGTATATATGTTAATTAAAAATATTAGAATTAGAGGTTCTTCAAATTGTTTAAATTAATTTTTTTTAACACCAACTTAAAGTAATTGTTGTGTATATTTAAAGTTTTTAATTTAAATATTTTTTTATATTTTAAAAATGAGTTAAAAAATAAGTAGGCGGGGAACGGGGAATCGCTGCGAGACGGGGATGGGGGAAAAATTTCCTATTTATTTTGCAGGGACGGAGATGGGGAATGACCCCGTCCCCGCCCCGTTAACATCTCAATGGAAAAGAATTAAAGAAAGTCCATAGACTGTTGAATACCTAAAAGATTTTTTTAAGACTTTTCAAAATCCGTAGAAAACTCTTGTTATTAGAAGAGATTTTGAAGAGTGAAATCTATTCATATTTTGGAAGGAAAATCTAAGAAAATCCGTGGAGTATTAAAATTCATAGACTATTGAATACCTAAAGATTTTTTAAGACTTTTTAAAATCCGTATTGAATACCTCAGGATTTTTAAAGACTTTTGAAAATCTAGATTGAATACCACCAAACTTTAAAAGTCTAAAAAAATCCTACAGACTCTATAACCAATACACCCCTCTAAGATTAATTTAATTACTAAAACGTAAAATAATATATATATATATATAAGTAATAATATGAGATGTAAATATAACAGTGTAGGAAAGATATAAATGAACTAACAATGTTATTTTATTGTTGTTTATGAAAATATAAATTGAGCAAAAGATCAACATTTGGCAAATAGCAAACAAGTATGAGACAAAATGAATATATATTGCAAATAGGGGAGAGCAGAGTTCGGTTAAAATCGAAAAACCGAGCCGAACAGAACCGAAATATCATTTTGGTTCAGTTATTTTGGTTTTCGGTTTGGTATTGGTTTTAAATTTTAGAAATTTTGGCTTTCGGTTTCGGTTTCGGTTATTTAGGTGAAAATTCCAAAATAACCGAAACCGAAACCGAAATGAGAGGATATATATAAGTATCTAATTTCTAACGCTGGTTACATTTATTCATTTACAAATTTACTGTCTTCGTCTCTTCTAGTCTTCCCTTCCCATTCTCTAATTTTTTATTGTGGTATTTTTATTTTGGTTGCAATCTATTAATACATATGGACTTGGGCCGTTAGCAGGTTATAAGTGTAAAAATATGGTCCAATTTAAAAGTCCATTATATTTTAATTTTTCGGTTAGTAACCGAAACTGAACCGAAATTTTCGATTTCGGTATTTTCGGTTTTAAGAAATTCCGGTTCGGTTTCGATTAATTTTATATATAATTCGGTTTATTTCGGTTATGATTTTTCCGAACCGAACCGAGCCATGCTCTACCCTAATTGCAAAACTTCGAGTTTATTATTTTAATAAAAAATATTACTAGTTATATATATATATATATATATATATATATAATTTTCATGTGGTAAACTAAGCATTCCCTCGATACTCAAATTACAGATGGCGTTTATATAATATCTTCCCCAAACTAATTTAATATAAGAAAAATACTTTGGACCAAAAAAAACCCACATAAATATTCAAATTAATTTAATATTAAAAAAAAACATATCCGACAACCTTTAGCTCCTGGCAATGTTGCCCAAAGTCTACTATCTGATTCCTTCGGACCTCCGTTTCTCAAGACTATGTCTGATTAGGGATGGCGACGGATGGGATGAAAATGGAGATGAAAAAATGAGGGTGGAGCAATCCAATTAATAGTAAATCTGTGTTTGGTTAGAAATTGAGAAATAGAGTTGGATGAAACTTTATGTCAAATCAGAATAGATGTTGAAATATTTTATCATTGTTAGTTAGTGAAACAATGATTGAGTGAGAGAAAAATAAGATATATGATAAAAAAAAAAGTATGAGAGAAGATGAGTAGATGAGATAAAAGTGATGTGATTGTATAAAACATGATGAAAATAAGTGTATATGTGTATAATATGGGTGAATAGGAAATGAGATGTGCTCATCCAAAATCGGATGGCATGGGGGATGGCTCCATCCCTAACATCTGATCATGATGGTCACTGAAGGAGGTGATGGTTTTGATCGACCGTCGTTTGAATGTAAAGTAAAATTAATTTTTATTAATATTACTCCATCCATTTCAAAATAAGTGACGTTTTAGAGGTTAAATTTTGTTTCAAAATAAGTATCATTTTAGCTATTTTTCACGTTTTTTTTCCTATTTACCCTGAATTCAAATTCAAGATATAAGAGATATTTTAGGCACTATATTAAAATATAACAGATTTGTTAGATATTATCAAAATATAATAGATCTTTTAGATATTTAGTTGGGGTATATATGTCAAAATTTATAATTTAATACAAAATCTCTAGAACAACACTTATTTTGAAACGGAGAGAATAATAAATAAGTAATTATATAGTTAAATAACTTGTACTTCCTCCATTCCAAACTTATTTTCTAACATTACTGTTTGTCTCCCTAAACTAAATTGAATTTAATTAATATATGTGAATTAATATATGTGAAGTAATAACATGAGATGTAAGTATACTCGTGTAGGTAAGATATTATTGTAATATGGTCATTTATGGATAATATCGGTTGATTAAGGGGAGGGATAGTTTCGATAAGTAGCAAATAAGTTTGGGACAGAGAGAATTTTAAATATACTTACATGTATATAAGTGGTCTGTGTAAGTGGATGAATCATCATTATTCAACAAATGAGCGGTCTGAAACACACTCCTATTGTCCGGTTAGACTCTCGTATCACACTTCTATTGCCAAATAAATTGATTAATTAACGCAATTGAATCAATATAACTATTAACTATTGAATACAATTTAATACTCTCTCCGTCCAATATAGGTTGACCTACTTTTCTTTTTTGGTCTTCCAGTATAAGCAGATTACTTTCTTAAAAGGCCACAATCGTGAAGGACAATATTTATCCTATCAATCTACAATCTATTTTACCTTTACACACGATATATATACTTTCTTAAAGCTCATGCAAAAAGAAAAATGCTCATTAAAGTTGGACTGATGGAGTATAAATTACTTACTTTAGCTGGAATGTGCTCTAGTAGATATCGTAACTCAATCTGATGTTGAGATGCACTTGTACCCGATCTTGAGGACTCGCTGAATTTGTTGCAATGGTTTTGCCCGCCTGGACTGGTCGTCGGGTTCTTATGGTGAGCCACAAGCAAATTTTATATCAGCTCGTCCATCTTTCCTAGTATCATATCATCTTTATAATAGATTTTTTTCCATCGACATATGATTAGGCGTGAAATTGTTATGTTTTGTAGCCCAATTTGCCTATGTTTTGTGTGTTTTTTATGAGTGTTTAGAGTCCTTTGAGCATCATTTTTATAAACTCATTAATTTTTCTTTTTGGTATTCATAGATGGATAGAGGGCGAAAAGAGGAGTTCGTAGGACTTTGAATCGGCCAAAATGGACTCCCGGTTGAGAAGATATAAAGGTTTTTTGAACAAGTGTACATCAGCCGAAAAGTGCTCGACCAAAAGTGGTCGAGCGCCCCCATTCGACCAAGAGAACTGCTCGACTAGTGCAGGTCGAGCACCTCCGTTCGACCTAGTGTATCATTCAACCAAGGAGAGGTCGAGCGCCACCGCTCGACCAGTGCTAGGTCGAACGCCCTGAAGGCTCTGGAAGAGGACCCGTTCGACTATCATTAGGTCGAGCGCTGACTTGAAGCGAACTACACTAGCTTTCTACTAGTAGTTACCCCGCAAGAGAACGAGTTCACAGTAGTATGGGCAAGTATAGGGACCAAGTATTATCGAACCCAAGGGAAAGTGTGTATGCAAATAGATCCCTGAAGATCTACGCGTCGTAGTTAATATGAGTGTAATGTTTTTGAGTTTTTTGAAAGATTAATTAAAAGACTGAATTAAACTAAGTAAACTAAAATACTAAAGAAATCAAATTAACTAAGGGTTGTGTTCTAATGAGAGATGGTGATGCTCAGGATAGGAATCCCTACATATACTAACGGAGCAGGTACATAATCAGAATAACTGTGACACACAAGAATTAACCTAAGTCTAAGAATGCAAGGTGAAAGCTCAAGATTCTAAACCCTAATACTTTACCCTAACACTCGACTTCACTAATCTACTAACAAGTTAATAGATTGTGCATAATTAATGAGACCCTAATTTAACTAAGGTGATGTGGTCGTCCTCCTTCGCTAAACTGGTAGATGAATTAACCCTTCCTAAACTCTCTCGTTAAGTCTACTCGTTGTTAAAGAGTGATACGGTCGTCCTCTCTCTAACACCTTTCGAACGAAATTCAAGAGCGAAGTCTAGATTAATTTTAAGAATTCATTAACCAAGAGAATTAAAACCTAACGTCACAAGTTACTCTAATTACGTACCCACAACCTACTTCTACGAGTTCATCCTACCCTAAGCATGCAAGGGTTTTAGCTAGACATAGATTCAACGTAAACAATAACAATTAGACAAGTGACGAACATGAACATGGTAATTAAATCAAATAAAAGATCGTACATAAACTAGGGTTTTAAGATTTAAAAGAATAAACTGAAATTAATTAGCAAAACGAGGTCTCAACGTATTCAAGAACAAAAGATATTAAGAAACGAAACTAAAACGTGAAATCGTAATGTGAATTCGTAAGCAAAAACCTCAAAAATGTAAAACTAAACTTGCTCGTCTCTTCTCGTCCTTCTCTCTCTAAAAATTATGTATAAAAGTGATGTGGTGCGTTCGGGGATCCTTCAAAACGTGTTTGGAAGAGATATATATAGGCAACGGGCCGATTCGTGAACTCGTGGGCCGAAAAACGTAAGTTGGAGAAAATGCTTTGGAAGCGCTCGAGCAGACCCGCTCGAGCGGGTCGCTCGAGCTATGGTGGTCGAACGGATCAGGAGCTCGAGCGGGGTGCTCGAGCTCTCTTGGTCGAGCAGTTCTGGTGCTCGAGCGGGGCGCTCGAGCTATACCCCTCGAGCGGCCCAAACGTTCTGTATGTTTTATGCGCTCGATCTACGTCACTCGAGCGGGACGCTCGAGTGATGATGCTCGAATGGGCCTTCCTTCCTTTGCAACTAACACTTTTCTTCACACGTACTAATACCAATCGTATTTCTTCGATATCTTCTCATCCGGGCATCCGTTTGAGTCGATTCAAAGTCCTACGAACTCCATTTTTTGTCCTCGATTCACCTATGAGTATCAAAGAGACAAATTCATCAATGTATAGAAATAGTACTCATTTGGCTCTAAAAACTCAATAAATTCGACCAAAACTAGGGCGTTTCTAGCTACGAATCATGACAATTTCACGCCTAATCAACCCCCCCAAACTTACCATATTGCTTGTCCCCAAGCAATGAAATAATAAGTCAAGTGAAATTGTTAGGGATGAGTCAAAAAATCAATCATGCAAGCTAATGAACTCAAGCTTCAAAAGTCAATCACCCGTATAATCACCCACCTTCCTTTATCATACTCATGCAATAATAACAAGAAACACCAAGATCAAGCATGGATGTGCACTCAACGATGTGTTTCACTCTCTCACAAGTGTATATCAATGATAAAGGGACTCACTCAAACAATCAATCACTCATATTGGCAGCCATAGACTTGTAAGCACTCTCAACTCCGACCATACTCTAGAAATCAATGCCGAATCAAAAATGACTTTTCTCAAGGTTGTAATGTAGGCTCTTTAGACAGGTGGGATAACAATATGGGTAAGTGACTTAAGTGAATGGAGAATAGAAAGTCAAACTTTGGCACTTCGAGATTAGGAACAGACTACTTCAAACATATTCAATCAACACTCTTTCAATTCCACTTTTCTCAACACTTCAAAAAAATTTTTAACTCTTTTTTTTTTCTTTTTTTCAATCACTTCACTTTTTTTTTCTTTTTCGCACAAACACATGAGCTCAATTTTTCTTTGCTCATTTTCAATTTTTTTCTTTCCCACAACTCATATCTCATTCACACCCTTATTTTATCACCACTCAACCATCATAATTCCTTTTCTCAAATCAACTCAATCCCTTCAACCTTCACGCTTTTCCTATTCTCCACTCAAATTGGGACAAAAAGGCTTACAAACTTGGAATAGTATTTAAATGTGCTAGCAAATAAAATAAGCTTTAGGCTCAAAGGGGCTAGCAAGGGATACATGTCATTGGTAAGGAAAATTTTGGCTAAGTGACTCAATAAAAACAAAGATGGCCTAAGATCACATTCGGCATATCAAACTAGACACAATCAAGAAGCAAGAGCACACACAAGTTCTAGCATCCTCTAAGGTGACGATCCACTCACAAACGAAGAGATTAATTAATGCATCAAAATCTCATAAGGCTCAAATCTCACGGCTTTCACATCCATGCTAGTCTAGTGCATTCTCACAATCATCACACAAGCACTCAGAAAGAAAATTTGTAAGCATACGGGTTCTCTCTCAAATCAACTCTAACTCAAACACTCACACAATAAAACTCCTAACTCAACCTCACAACTCAACTCTACTCATCAAATCATACTCAAAGATAGCAATCAACAAGTAGAAGGTAGTTGATAGGCATGAAATATGCAATAGCGAGTCAACTCAAAATCACCCCAAGGAGTATCTCAACAAACCAATAATCAATCAAATTCAACTCAAAGATAAGGGCGTGCATGCATGTGCAATGTAACAAGAAACATAAAAAAAAACTCCACCCCCCAAACTTCGACCTTGCTAGAGGTCTAAGTTTGGGGTTGTGGGTTACCTCAACCAAATAACTCAGTTTCTCTCAATAGCTTTGCACACTCCCTTGTCTCAAGTTGGTTCCTTCAATCTGAATAACTCCATGATACCTTTACTCCTTTAGAGACAAGCCTACAAAATAAAACTCTCAAGTACGAGGTTAAACATACGACTCAAAATAACTCCCTAATAACTAAAAAAAACTCAAAGCAAATAAAAATAATGGGTTGCCTCCCATTCAGCGCTATTTTTAAGGTCCTCATGCCGGACCAAGCTCAAAGGAGCTTATGGGACATCATACTCAAATTTACCTCCCTTACTCTCATAAGAGTGGTGTTTGAATTTCTTTCCTTGTTGTCCCTCCATCATGAGCTCCTTTGCTTCCTTCTCATCCCCAAGTGTTATGGGTCTCAACTCCTTCTCCCCTTTATCTGGAGGAGTCTTACTAAACAATTTCTTGAGTTTTGACTTCTTCTTCTTAACTCCTCCTTTTCCCTCTAGCTGGACCACGTCCACTTTCTTCACCTCGTCATCCTTCAACTTCTTCACTTTATCCCTATCAAAATAATCAAGATCATAATGCTCATGGGTTAAATAATCAAGTGAAGGATTATCAAAATTATGAATATGAGAAGGATTAGGGATAGAAGGTGTGTCTTCAACACTAGGATCAATTGCATCCATGCAATACAAGCTTTCATCCTCCTTCGGGTGCTTCATGGCTTCATATAGGGAGATCTTCACTTCTTGATCATCAACCTTCAACGTAATCTTCCCATTTGCCACGTCTAGCACCATCCCCGCCGTAGCTAAGAACGGCCTTCCCAAGATCAGGGGCACGCGCTCATCTTCCTCCATCTCTAGGACCACGAAATCGGCTGGAAAAATGTGATCTCCAACTCTCACGAGGACGTCTTCAACCACACCTTGAGGTCTCGTGATAGACCGGTCGGCAAGTTGAAGCGTCATCATTGTGGGTTGAAGTTCACCACCTTCCAACTTCTTGAAAAGCGACAGTTGCATCAAATTAATGCTCGCTCCGAGGTTGCATATCGCTCCTTTCTTGATCCCGTTCCCAATGTCACATAAGATCGTGAAGCTCCCGAGATCCTTCAGCTTTGGTGGAAGCGCCTTGTGCACTAATGCACTCACCTCGTGGTTCAGCTGCACCAACTTCGGTTCATCCACTCGTCGTCTTTTCGCGATCAAGTCCTTCAAAAACTTTGCATAGTTGGGCATCTGTTCCAAAGCATCATAAAAAGGGATATTAATATGCAATTGTTTAAACACATCAAGGAATTTAGCGAATTTCTCATCAAGCTTCTTTTTCATGAAGCGTTGTGGATATGGGACGGGTATCACAGATTTGGGTACCCCCCATTCATCTTTCTCCGTCTCTTTCACTTTCTCTCTTGCTTCCTTTGCCTTCTTCCACTTAGGAACTCTCTCAACTTTCTCAATGCCTTCCTCTTCAAGCTCTTTGCTCTGATGAGACTCATCCATATCTTTATGCTTCTCAAAGTCTTTCCCCTTCTGGGACTCATTGTTCTCTGTACTCTTATCATCAATTTTCATCTTAACTCCTTCCTTCTCAACCTCAACTCCATCACCTTGAGACTCTATCCCTTCTGTCTCAACTTCTTCTTTGAGCGTCTCAGAATCAGCAGGCATCTCGGGACCATCATATTTGGTCCCACTTCTAAGCTGGATAGCCTTACAATGCTCTTTGGGATTACCCTCAGGCATTGAAGGGTATTTGCCAGGCTCTCTATTCACCATCTTTGCAATCTGGCTCATCTGGAACTCTATAGAAGTGAACCTTCGATTGTTCTCTTGTTGAGTTCTAGTCCACTCAACGTTCATCTTCTGGAGGTCTTGATCACGTTGATCACCCTTTTTATGCAACTCCTTCACATCGTACTCCAAGGATGACAACCGCTTGCTCCCTTCTTCCACCTTCTGAAGGATCGCTCTCAACATCTCCTCGGTTGATGCACCGCCTTCTCCACCAGGAGGTTTAGACCCCGGATCAACACCTGCCTGAACAGTAATACCAGCTTTTGGGTTAGCATAAGAAAAATTCTCATTTTTCCTCCATGTGTTTTGAGGAGGCTGCTGGCCTCCTTGAACTCCTTGTGTGTTCCTCCATTGATTTTGAGGTGGCTGTGGGCCTGGAGGTACAAATGGTTGGCCATAAGAAGGCCTTCCATACTGATTTCCACCTTGGTAGCCATTCTGATTGTAATATGGACCTCCCATGTAATTGGCTACCTCTTGCTGTCCACTTGGTTGGTCTACTCTCTCATTCTCTACTGCATGCTCTCCAACCAAATTCTTCCCCAACTCGAGGTTGTTGATCTTCTCCATCATGGCCATCAACAGCCTTCTCGTTCCTTCACCCTCTTCAACCTGATGAATTCTTTGAAAATCTGAGTCTCCATTCCAAGCCCCGACATTCGTGACAATGTTGTCCACGATCTCTCTACACCTCTCTATGCCTTGATTCAGGAATGCTCCTCCCGCACAAGCGTCTAAATGGTCTTGCCCCGCCTTGTTGGCACCACTGTAGAAGAATGCCATCACATCTCCCTCATTGTACCCGTGCTGCGGGCACTCTATCAGCATGTTTAAGTATCTCTCCCACGCTTGACGTAGGTCCTCTCCTTGTTTCTGGCGGAAGGAAGAGATCTCAATCCTAGCCTTGATCGTCCTAGATGGAGGGTAGAATCGCTCGAGGAACAGACGCTCGAGCTCGGCCCAAGTGGTAATACCTCCCCGCGGGAGCGTATTATCGTACCACTCCTTGGCTATTCCCGTCAATGAAAATGGGAACAGCCTAAGCCTCTTGGCATCTTCAGACATGCCATTGTAATTAAATGTGGAGGCTATCATGAGAAAGCTCCTCAAGTGTGTATGAGGATTCTCCTTCCCGATCACCCCCTTGAACTGATTCTCGGTCAGCAGCTTAAGAATTCCTGGGGAAATAGAAAAGTTATTTGCCTCAACAGGAGGCAATGCCACTCCATCATAGTACCTTTGTGGCTGTGACGCGAACCTTCCTCTAATGGCCAGATTTTGATCTACGTTCTGCGGAACAGGCTGAGGAACTACAGGTGGTGCGGGTACGTGTTGAACTGGAGGTGGTTGGTACACAGGTGGTGGATGATATGGGTATGGTGGATATGGGTATGGTGTGTATGGGTAATGTTGGTATACTGGGTTGTTGAAAGGGTTATTTGGGTTTTGTGGGTAAGCTGGGTTGTTCAGAGGATTATGGACAAAATTCTGAGCTGGATTGATAACGTTTTGTGCACCCGGGTTTTGGCTCTGACTATCCCCTAACGGATCTTGGTTCTTACTGGTGTTGCCCTCAGTGCCGTCAACCCGGTTCAACCCCTGGTTAAACTCATTCTCGGCATCTTCCAACTCATTATTGATGTCCATTGGTTCTTTCCCTAAGTCGGCCGCGTTCATCCTTCTCAAGAAGGCTCGGTTTCTCCTTGCTATCGTCTCAGGATCTGCAGGTAACCTCTATTCGCTCGTATTGCCTTGTGAGCGTGTTTTCATAAACCTGACACACTAGCAGAAGGATCAAAACGCAACTGCCGAATAAATAAAAATAAAAATAAAACAGAAAATAAAGCACTCATTACTAACTACTAAGCTATCGACAAATCCTATTAAAAAACATACAACGCCATCCCCGGCAACGGCGCCATTGACTTGAAGCGAACTACACTAGCTTTCTACTAGTAGTTACCCCGCAAGAGAACGGGTTCACAGTAGTATGGGCAAGTATAGGGACCAAGTATTATCGAACCCAAGGGAAAGTGTGTATGCAAATAGATCCCTGAAGATCTACGCGTCGTAGTTAATATGAGTGTAATGTTTTTGAGTTTTTTGAAAGATTAATTAAAAGACTGAATTAAACTAAGTAAACTAAAATACTAAAGAAATCAAATTAACTAAGGGTTGTGTTCTAATGAGAGATGGTGATGCTCAGGATAGGAATCCCTACATATACTAACGGAGCAGGTACATAATCAGAATAACTGTGACACACAAGAATTAACATAAGTCTAAGAATGCAAGGTGAAAGCTCAAGATTCTAAACCCTAATACTTTACCCTAACACTCGACTTCACTAATCTACTAACAAGTTAATAGATTGTGCTTAATTAATGAGACCCTAATTTAACTAAGGTGATGCGGTCGTCCTCCTTCGCTAAACTGGTAGATGAATTAACCCTTCCTAAACTCTCTCGTTAAGTCTACTCGTTGTTAAAGAGTGACACGGTCGTCCTCTCTCTAACACCTTTCGAACGAAATTCAAGAGCGAAGTCTAGATTAATTTTAAGAATTCATTAACCAAGAGAATTAAAACCTAACGTCACAAGTTACTCTAATTACGTACCCACAACCTACTTCTACGAGTTCATCCTACCCTAAGCATGCAAGGGTTTTAGCTAGACATCGATTCAACGTAAACAATAACAATTAGACAAGTGACGAACATGAACATGGTAATTAAATCAAATAAAAGATCGTACATAAACTAGGGTTTTAAGATTTAAAAGAATAAACTGAAATTAATTAGCAAAACGAGGTCTCAACGTATTCAAGAACAAAAGATATTAAGAAACGAAACTAAAATGTGAAATCGTAATGTGAATTCGTAAGCAAAAACCTCAAAAACGTAAAACTAAACTTGCTCGTCTCTTCTCGTCCTTCTCTCTCTAAAAATTATGTATAAAAGTGATGTGGTGCATTCGGGGATCCTTCAAAACGTGTTTGGAAGAGATATATATAGGCAACGGGCCGATTCGTGAACTCGTGGGCCGAAAAACGTAATTTGGAGAAAATGCCTTGGAAGCGCTCGAGCGGGTCGCTCGAGCTATGGTGGTCGAACGGATCAGGAGCTCGAGCGGGGCGCTCGAGCTCTCTTGGTCGAGCAGTTCTGGTGCTCGAGCGGGGCGCTCGAGCTATACCCCTCGAGCTGCCCAAACGTTCTGTATGTTTTATGCGCTCGATCTACGTCACTCGAGCGGGGCGCTCAAGTGATGATGCTCGAATGGGCCTTCCTTCCTTTGCAACTAACACTTTTCTTCACACGTACTAATACCAATCGTATTTCTTCGATATCTTCTCATCCGGGCATCCGTTTGAGTCGATTCAAAGTCCTACGAACTCCGTTTTTCGTCCTCGATTCACCTATGAGTATCAAAGATACAAATTCATCAATGTATAGAAATAGTACTCATTTGGCTCTAAAAACTCAATAAATTCGACCAAAACTAGGGCGTTTCTAGCTCCGAATCATGACAATTTCACGCCTAATCAAGCGCCACTGCTTGACCACCATTAGGTCGAGCGCCTCTGCTCGAGCAAGCCCAGATTTCGTGCGATTTTGGCCTTTTCACCCGTTTTCGGCCCGTAACTTATAAATAGCCGGTCCCAAGCTCGTTTTTGGAGACCTTTTGATCACTTTTCATATTTTGGCATACTTGGAGCTTGGTAGAGAGATTTTGGGATAGTTTCACACTTGTAAACGAGGTTTTGATCTTATGAATTCTTAGTTTAGATTTTTTTTTATTCTTTTCTTTAATTCTTTCGTTCTTGAACCTTTGAGACTTCTAAACCCTACTTTACCAGATTTATTGAGATTTTTAGAGATATTCTTTCGTTTATGCTTTCCAAGTATTTTTATTATTCAACTATGCAATTGTTTATCATTCTTGTGATTGTTTTCGTTCTTTCAATTACCATGTTAGGCTAGAACCCTTGTATGCTTGGGGTAGGATGAACTCGTAGAAGTAGGATGTTGGTCCATAATTAGGATAACTCATGATGTTTAGTGCTAGTTCTTTTAATTAATTGAATTCTTAAAATAAATCCTAGAATTATCTTGGAATTGAGTACGAAAATTATTAGAGAGAGGACGATCTTATCACTCTTTTACAATGAATAGGCTTAATGATAGGGTTATAAAAGGGGTTTATAATCTACCGGTTTATCTAGGGAGGACGACCGTATCACCTTGCGTAAATAAGGGTCTCATTAATTAAGCATAATCCATATAACTTGTTTAGTGGGTTGTAAAGTAGGTTGATATGACGAAGTATTAGGGTTAATTCTTGAGCTTTTAATCTTTCAATCTGGTGCTAGATTAGGGAAGTTGATTGCCTAGTTTTAGTACACTTAGGATTAATACTTGCATATCACGGTTATTTTAGTTATCGTACTAGCTTCGTTAGTATACGTAGGGATTCCTATCCTGAGCATCACTATCTTATACTTTATTAAAAATATAGTATTCGTTTAATTTCATTATTCGCATTGATATAAGTAGACTTTAGAGTAGTTTAATTCTATTCTTAAACCCGAACATCCACTCATATTAACTACGACGCGTAGATCTCCAGGGCTCTATTTACATACATACCTTCCCTTGGATTCGATACTACTTGGTCCCTATACTTGTCCATACTACAGGGATCTCATACTCTTGTGGGATAACTACTAGTATAGCTAGTATTTTGCGTTAAAGTCAATGGCGTCGTTGTCGGGGATGGCGATGTATGTCCATTGAGTAGGACTTGGAGATAGTTTAGTAGTTAGTAGTGAGTACTTTTATTTTCTGTTCTATTACTTGTAGTCTGGTGTGTTTGATCTTTCTTGTTGAGTACTCAGGTATATTAAAACACGCTCGAAGGGAGAAACGAGCGAAGATCGAACAAAGATAGACCATGAGACTATAGCCAGAAGGAATCGAGCCTTCCAGAGAAGGATGAATACCGCAGGAGATGGTGACGAGAATTTGAATCAAAATTTCAGTGGAGATTTGGATCTTGCAGCTGAAGAGCATGAACGGAATGTGGAATGGGTTGAAGGTGCTAAGGGAGTCGAAAACCAAAAGCAAACACCTCATGGGGAGAGCACCAGCCAAAACCCAACTCCACAGACCCAGAGCAATTTCGCTGAAAACCAGAATCAAGTCATCCACCAAAATCCACAAAACCCAAATAACCCCTTCAACAACCCTATCTACCCACAAAACAACCAACCTTACCCATACCCATACCCACCATACCCTTATCCACCATACTACCCCCACAACCCAACTATAACCAACCACCAATCCCACATATACCTCCACAACTAGTTTATCCTCAGCACGTTCCTCAGAACGCTGATCCTGGTATGACAATCAGAGGAAGGTTTGTGGCCCAGCCGCAACGGTATTATGATGGTGTAGCGTTGCCACCAGTAGAGACAAATAACTTTTCTATCTCCCCAGGGATCCTGAAGATGCTAGTCGAGAACCAATTTAAGGGGGAGGTCGGAAAGGATAATCCTAATACTCACTTGAGGAATTTTCTGATGATTGCCTCAACTTTCAACCATAATGGCATGTCTGAAGATGCCAAGAGGCTCAAGTTGTTCCAGTTCTCTTTAACTGGAATCGCGAATGAGTGGTATGATAACACGCTCCCAAGGGGAGGTGTTACCACATGGTCAGAGCTCGAGTGTCTGTTCCTCGAGCGATTTTATCCTCCTTCTAGAACAATCAAAGCAAGGCTAGAGATCTCATCTTTCAAGCAGAAGTCAGGAGAGGACTTACGTCAGGCTTGGGAGGGATACTATAATATGTTCATTGAGTGCCCGCAGCATGGATACAACGAAGGTGATATAATGGCTTATTTCTACTGTGGAGCCAGCAAGGCAGGTCAAGACCACCTTGATGCATGTGCTAGTGGAGCATTCCTGAATTGTGGTGCAGCTCGGTGTAGAGAGATTGTTGATAATATTGTCAAGAATGCGGGGCAATGGAATAAGGCACAAGAGTTTTAGCGAGCTTATCAGATGGATGAAAGTGAGGGTACTAGGAAGTTGTTGATGGCAATGATGGAGAAGATCAGCAATCTAGAGGTTGGGTAGAATCTGAGTGGAGGGAATACTGCAGTGAGTGAGAAAGTAGACCACCCAGCAAGCCAGCATGAGGAGGCCAACTAGATGGGAGGGCCTAATTATAATCAGAATGGGTATCAAGGTGAAAATTATCAGGGGCGACCAACTTATGATCAACCGTTTGTACCACCGAGTCCACAGCCTCCTCAGAATCAATGGAGGAATACTCAGGGGTACCAAGGAGGTCAGCAGCCTCCTCAGAATCAATAGAGGAAGAATGAAAATTTCTCTTATAGTAATCCGAGAGCGGGGATAATTGTACCTCCAAATGTCAACCCTGGCTCAAAACTCCCCGGAGGAGAAGGAGGTGCTACCACTGATGAGATGTTACGTGCCATTCTCCAGAAGGTGGAGGAAGGTAGCAAGAGGCTATCCTCTTTGGAGTATGATGTGAAAGAGATGAGTAAGAAGAATGATCAGCGAGATCACGATCTCCAGAAGAGGGATATGGAGCTGAATATAATTAGCAAGAGAACAATAGGAGGTTCACTTCGATGGAGTATCAGATTAGCCAGATCGCGAAATCATTGGGTAGAGAGCCCGAGAAATATCCTTCTATGCCGGAGGGGAACCCGAAAGAGCAATGCAAGGCGATCCAACTAAGAAGTGGAACCAAATATGATGGACCTCAAATGCCTACTGATCTTGAGGAGATACATAAGGAGATTGAGATGGAGGGACAAGAACATAAGAAAGATGGAGGTGAGACAGTTGAGGTAGAAGATGAGAAGGAGGTTGAAAGAGTTCCAAAGTGGAAAAAGACAAGAGAAACAAGAAAGAACGTGAAAGAGACAGAGCGAGACGAATTGGGGGTACACAAATTTGTGATACCGGTCCCATATCCACAGCGATTCATGAAGAAGAAATTAGATGAAAAATTTGCCAAGTTTCTTGATGTTTTTACAAAGTTGCATATAAATATACCTTTTTATGATGCTTTGGAACAGATGCCTAATTATGCCAAGTTCCTGAAGGACTTGATAGCTAAGAGGAGGAGAGTTGATGAGCCCAAGTTGGTGTAGCTGAACCATGAGGTGAGTGCATTAGTGCACAAAGCGCTTCCCCTAAAATTGAAGGATCCCGGTAGCTTCACGATCTTATGTGATATCGGGAATGGAGTCAAGAAGGGAGCGTTATGCGATCTTGGAGCCAGCATTAATCTGATGCCATGTCGCTATTTAAGAAGTTGGATGGTGGAGAACTTCAACCAACAATGATGACGCTTCAACTCGCCGACCGGTCTATTACTCGACCTCAAGGTGTGGTTGAAGACGTCCTCGTTAAAGTTGGAGATCATATTTTTCCAGCTGATTTTGTAGTGCTCGACATGGAGGAAGATGAGCAAGTGCCTTTGATCTTGGGAAGGCCTTTCTTAGCCACGGTCGGGATGGTGTTAGATGTGGCGAATGAGAAGATCACGGTAAAGGTAGATGATCAAGAGGTAAAAAATTCCCTATATGAGGCCATGAAACACTCGAAGGAGGACGAAAGATGTCATTCCATTGATGCTATTGATCCTTGTGTTGAAGACACACCTCATATCCCTAACCTTTCTTATATTCATGATTTTGATAGTCCTTCACTTAATGATTTAACCCATGAGCATTATGATCTTGATTGTTTTGATAGGGATAAAGGCAAGGAGTTGAAGGATGGAGAGCTGAAAAGTGTGGAAGTAGCACAGTTGGAGAGGAAATGAGGAGTTGATGTTAAGAAGAAAAAATCCAAGAAGTGGGTACCTCCGTGGAGAGCAAAAAGGAAAGTGACACCACCGCCCGAGGTGAAGGAGGATGAGAATCGAGCGAGAAACTTAGGCATCTTCTCTTATGAGAATGAGGGAGGTAAATTTGAGTATCGTGTTCCATAAGCTCCTTTGAGCTCGGTCCGGTATTAGGACCTTAAAAATAGCGCTGAATGGGAGGCAACCCATTTTTATTTGCTTTTGAGTGTTGTTAGTTATTAGAGTTTTTAGTGTTGGTGTCTCGTTTTGAGTCGTAAGTTCTAACCTCGTACTTGAGAGTTTTATTTTGTAGGTTTGCCTTGAGGGTGAAGGAATGCCCAAGAAGTGGAGATTGAATGAACTAACTCGAGAAAAGGGAGTGTGCCAAGTTGTTAAGAGAAACTGAATTATTTGGATGAGGTAACCACCACCCCGAACTTAGACCGCTTCACAAGGTCAAAGTTTGGGGGGTAGAGTTTTTATATGTTTTATGGTTACATTGCACAGGCGCACACCCTCTCTTTGAGTTGAGCTAGTTTATATTTTGTGCCTAGAAATGGACCTTGAGCTGTTTTTATATTGTGAACTAATTGGGTGTTACATATTTCATACCTATCAATTCTCTTATGCTTGTTGATTGCTATCTTTGAGTGTGAGTATGAGTTAGTGATTTGTGGAGTTGAGTTAGAGATTATATTGTGTGAGTGTAGGAGTTAGAGTTGATTTGAGTGGAAACTCGTATACTTACGAATCTTCCTTTTGAATACTTGTGTGGTAAAAGTGAGAATTCACTAGGACTGTCATGGATGTGAAAACCGAGAGATTTGAGCCTTTTAGAGATTAAAATTAATTATGTTGATCTCTTCGTTTGTGAGTGGATCGTCACCTTAGAGGATGCTAGAACTTGTGTGTGCTCTCGCTTCTTGATTGTGTCTAGATTGATATGCCGAAAGTGATTTTAGGCCATCTTTGATTTATTGAGTCACTTAGCCAAAATTTTCCCTACCAATGACATTTATCCCTTGTTAGCCCGTTTGAGTCTTAGTCTATTTTATTTGCTAGCACATTTAAACTTAACCAAATTCTAAAAATCTTTTTGTCCAAATTTGAGTGGAGAATAGAAAAAGTTGTGAATGAGAAAGGGATCGAGTTGAGTTGAGAAAGGAGAATTATTAATGCTTAAGTGTATCTGAGAAGAAGGTGTAATGAGAATTTGAGTTGTGGGAAAGAACAATGAAGTTGAGAATGAGCAAAAGAAATATGAGCTCATGTATGTGTGAAGAAAAAAAAAGTGAAGTGATTGAAAAAGTGAAACGAGTTAGAAAAAAAATTAAAGTGTTGAGAGTAGTGGAATTGAAAGTGTATTGCATGAAGATGTTTGAAGTATTCTATTCCTCGTCTCGAAGTACTAAAGTTGACTTTTCTGTTCTCCATTCACTTGAGTCACTTATCCCATATAGTTACCCCACATGTCCAAAGAGCCTACATTACAACATTGATAAAGTTCTTTTTGATTCGGCATGGATTCTAGAGTATGGTCGAAGTTGAGAGTGCTTACAAGCCTATGGCTGTTGATATGTGTGATTGATTGATTGAGTGAGTCCCTTATTATTGATATACACTTGTGAGGGAGTGAAACACATCGTTGAGAGCACATCCATGTTTGATTTTGGTGGTTCTTATTGTTTATGCATGAGTATGATGAAGGGGGTGAGTTAGTGTGTGAGTGATCGATCTTTGAAGCTTGAGCTCTATTGCTTGCATGATTTAGTTCTATGATTCATTCTTAACAATTTCACTTGACTTATTATTTAATTGCTTGAGGACAAGCAATATGGTAAGTTTGGGGGGGGGGGGGGTTGATTAGGCGTGAAATTGTTATGTTTTGTAGCCCGATTGCCTATGTTTTGTGTGTTTTTTTTATGAGTGTTTAGAGTCCTTTGAGCATCATTTTCATAAACTCGTTAATTTGTCTTTTTGGTGTTCATAGATGGATAGAGGGCGAAAAGAGGAGTTCGTAGGACTTTGAATCGGCCAAAACGGACTCCCGGTTGAGAAGATATGAAGGTTTTTCGAACAAGTGTACAACAGCCGAAAAGTGCTCGACCAAAAGTGGTCGAGCGCCCTCATTCGACCAAGAGAACTGCTCGACCAATGCAGGTCAAGCACCTCCGTTCGTCCTAGTGAATCATTCGACCAAGGAGAGGTCGAGCGCCACCGCTCGACCGGTGCTAGGTCGAGCGCCCTGAAGGCTCTAGAAGAGGACCCGTTCGACTATCATTAAGTCGAGCGCCACTGCTCGACCAAGCCCAGATTTCGCGCGTTTTTTGCCTTTTCACCCGTTTTCGGCCCGTTACTTATAAATACCCGGTCCCAAGCTCGTTTTAGGAGACCTTTTGACCACTTTTCATATTTTGGCATACTTGGAGCTTGGTAGAGAGATTTTGGGATAGTTTCACACTTGTAAACGAGGTTTTGATTTTATGAATTCTTAGTTTAGATATTTTTTTTATTCTTTTCTTTAATTCTTTCGTTCTTGAACCTTTGAGACTTCTAAACCCTACTTTACCAGATTTATTGAGATTTTTAGAGATATTCTTTCGTTTATGCTTTCCAAGTATTTTGATTATTCAACTATGCAATTGTTTATCGTTCTTGTGATTGTTTTCATTCTTATAATTACCATGTTAGGCTAGAACCCTTGTATGCTTGGGGTAGGATGAATTCGTAGAAGTAGGATGTTGGTCCATAATTAGGATAACTCGTGATGTTTAGTGCTAGTTCTCTTAATTAATTGAATTCTTAAAATAAACCCTAGAATTATCTTGGAATTGAGTACGAAAATTATTAGAGAGAGGACGATCTTATCACTTTTTGATAACGAATAGGCTTAACGATAGGGTTATAGAAGGGGTTTATAATCTACCGGTTTATCTAGGGAGGACGACCGTATCACCTTGGGTAAATAAGGGTCTCATTAATTAATCATAATCCATATAACTTGTTTAGTGGGTTGTGAAGTAGATTGATATGACGAAGTATTAGGGTTAATTCTTGAGCTTTTAGTCTTTCAATCTAGTGCTAGATTATGAAAGTTGATTGTCTAGTTTTAGTACACTTAGGATTAATACTTGCACATCACGGTTATTTTAGTTATCGTACTAGCTCCGTTAGTATACGTAGGGATTCCTGTCCTGAGCATCACCATCTCATACTTTATTAAAACCGTAGTATTCGTTTAATTTCATTATTCGCATTGATAGAAGTAGACTTTAGAGTAGTTTAATTTCATTCTTAAACTCGAACATCCACTCATATTAACTACGACGCGTAGATCTCCAGGGCTCTATTCGCATACATACCTTCCCTTGGGTTCGATACTATTTGGTCCCTATACTTGCCCATACTACAGGGATCCCATACTCTTGTGGGGTAACTATTAGTATAGCTAGTATTTTGCGTTCAATTCAACATATCATCTCCATGTACCAAAATACGACTATAGAATCCTGCATAATTCTAGGTCTCCAATGATGGATTTCACGTGCATTTTTTTTAAAGATCATAGAATAACTTGTATGTATATATAACAAATTAATAAAACAAATGAAAATATTTTCGTTAAAAGTACAACTATCTCCTATTTGGGGTCCCCTGAGGTTAGTTGTAAACATCGGGATCGATTTCGCTCATCAGCATAGATGCCTTAGCAAATTCAACGGTCTCGTGACTATATATAACACTAAAACAAATTACAACACTTGTTGACATATATAACAATAATTTAAAGTTGCAAATATAATTACTTACACTTCATTCATTACAGTCAATTTCAATCATGAGTAAAAGTGTGTGGCAAATTAGTGCTCACGAGATCTCGCTGATGATGACTTGGGTTGTGATGATATTGGAGATGAGATGATACCGGAGATGTGAGCGTCATGCGCGATAGATGATACCGAAGATTGAGCCGACTTATCAAATATTGGCACAGGCGTAACAGGAGGTTCCGATAATCCGCTTCGACCACAACCATTGACCGGCCCAACTGTAGTATTTTGATTTTGTCCGCACATCCACAATAATTTAATTGAATTTTATCATCCCAATTTATAGCAATTACTCATTGAAATTAACCAAAAATTTATATATATTTAACTTTAATACATTTCTACTCTTACAATAAGAAAGTAAAACTGGTAAAATCGGCAGTTTGAAAGTGAAACCGATATTTCAAAAAGCAAATTGATACTATCATCCAGCTTTCGGTTCAGTTTCAATTTCACACCAAAAAATTTCAACATTTCCTACACCATGCGCTTGTCTAAGTAAAAATTGAGTAGATCTATCATGCAACAATTAGGGGGCGCTTGGTTAGCAATTCTTCAATGGTAATGAGAATGAAAATTTATTTTCATTTATGCCCTCATAAGAAAAATGATATGTTAGGGGGAAGAAGTGTTCCAATGGTGACACCATTGCTAGTGTCATGCCCCAATTTTGGAATAGAAGTTGACAACAAATAGTTGTTGGTGGAGAAATGAGGGAGTGATTGAGGAATATGATTGTAGAAAAATAATAGGGTAATCATAATGGAGTAGTGATTACCTTATTTAGGAGGAGAGGTAGTGATTTTGTTCTCATGAACCATGCTAATTACACTAATTTTCAATCTCATTCCCATTACCATTGAAGAGTTATTAACCAAACGCCCCCTTAAATTGCATTTTAATTATAATATTCGATGAAGCCATTTACTTTTATGTTTTTCCTTTTTCTTTTTCCCAATTCCTTCGCTCTTTTATTTTGAAAACGCTTGACCACGCCACCACTGCTTGTGAGTCACTGGATGACGTGGCCGATTTCTATTGGCTTTTTAGCGTGTGTTGGTATCACAGTCATCACAATTCACAGAGTCGAATAACTCCTCCTTTCCCTCTGATCACGGTCTGCTTTTGGGGGAAAAAAATTTAAATTAGGGTTTCAAAAGTTTCAACTTCACGAGGAAAGCACCAAAATATGAGGTTTACATGGTGGTGCGTGGCCGTAATTTTTGTTGCCAATTTATCTTGTGACGTCGTATTGTGCGATCAGATCATTCCAGCTCATACAGGTACCGGATAAATCAAAATTACTGTTTGGTCATAGATTTATAGCTGTTGATTTTTCAGTATGCTGAGTCTCAATTAGAAGAAATATTAGTTATTTGAACCCTTTGGTGCTTAGGTTTCAGCCGAACCTTGGAAATGGTAGAAATTCTAGCTTAAGATTGAATTGAGGAAACATAATGCCTCTTTACCGATTTCACTTGGAGTATTGGCTGGAATTCGCATACGTACTTAGAGGATTTTTTTTTTTTTTTTTTTTCTGGATTGTATTTCTTATCGCGTGGCTGTTTGAGTTTTATGTGGAGCTCATAAACAACAGGTTTAGAACTCAAAAGACTTCTTTATTAGGACAACAGGTTTAGAGCTAATAAGCAATTTTAATTTGATGGAATGCTGTTGTTAGGAAATACAAGTATACAACTGGCGATTAACTATAAAGTAAATGCCTGTTAAGCAAGATTAGCAAACAAAAGTTACATATTGCATGATTGATATTCTGAACTAGATTGGAGGGTGAGGACACTCATGGAAATCCCTTATATAGGAAATGTTCTGTGCCTTGTAGCAAGCTTGGTCAATCAGTTTTGTAGCAGAGAGGCTCTTCCTTGAGTAATTTGGAAAATGAAGTTTCACTCATTTAGTTTTTCACTTTTCAGTCTTACTATATGTACTGTGGTGGTGGACTGATGGGTTTTCTTGAGTTCATCCATATGCATAGTTTATCTCTTTCCCTCTCACAAGTTTTTTTACCCTATTTATGATCCACTGCTGCCTTTCCGCTTATTATTGTTGGCTTTAGGTGGTACTTTTGGTCGAAGCTCTCGAGATCCAAAATTTAAAATTGAATTCCATTCAGAAGACTCACCTTTCCATCCAGTAAGTGGCTGCTAGTTATTCATCTACATAATTTGTGATTTTTTGTTATATCATGGTCTCATTACAATCATACTTCACATCTTTTTGGGGCATGTCACATATCTATTTCGTCTCAAAGCCTTAGTTCATATTAAATACATTGTGCTCTCCACTTTTTTGGTAATCTGATCTCTTGGATAAAATTTAGCATCTTTCTAGTTCTTGCTTTAGAATAAATACCTTACTAAATTGTCAACACCTTGCGATAAATACTGTTAAATTTCCAAGATAAAAGTTTTCTTCAGAACCTATCTATGTATGAAAAAGTCAAACTTTCATTTTTGGGAGTAATCATACTTATTCCAATAAAGGTTCTATCAAACTTACCCCTTTGCTAAATACACAAGTTTTCGGAGTACTCATTTTCAAGACTCTTTACGGTTTGTGGCAGCATGTATAAGACCTTGAACAAATGAATGCAAACAGGGGAGGGGGTATCCTCATGGAAAGTATCAATGTACATGAAATTCCAAGTTTGGTGAGAAAACATCAAGAAAAGAAGTCTTGAAAGTTAATATTTGGTTGCGGATTATCGAGAAGTATTGTTAATCTTCTTGAATAGGAATTAATATTCACAAATTAAATGGGCTGTCTCAACTTTTGACTTGCCTTAAGGATATAAGAGTATCTTTTTTACATTCTTGAGAGTGCAATTCATCGGCCACATACTTTATGATAGACCTTGTGCAATTGTTTCTCGAATTAGTCTGTGTAATTGTTCTTTTGCCTTATCTAATAGGGATGTTAATCTTTATTTAGAAATCTCCATACGAAATGCACTTGATATGTGGGTCAATTCTTGCATCAACATATCTTCATGTCTAAACCAATGCTGCGTGCGTTTGGGTTATATGATCATTATTGTACTGCTAAACTTTTGAGTTTTTGACCTTGTGTTAGATTATAACATAAATCCTGTTTACTGTCAGGATGGCCTTGCACTTTGTTACATATCAAACCATTTACCATAAGCTTAAAGTTTCAGTGAGGAGATACACATTTTAATGTTTATATTTTCAATTTAGAGTTGCCCTTGGTTATAAATCACACAAATAAAGCATAAGAATTGCTCATTCACTAGGCACGCAGTCACCATAGGAGTAGGAGCCATCCTTTTTCCTCCTTTGGTTTCAAGGTTCTTTTTCTGATTTATGTGTTCTCACTGTGCATAATAGCATTTCTGATCAGCTCCAATACCTTCTTGGTTGTAATTGGCTGGAATGGAGAAAGAGTATGTAAAGTGCAGACTTGTATTTCATTTTTACTTTATGAATCCACTTTCAGGATGACGATCAAGAGTCTGTTACCATGCCCAACAAAAATGGTGAGAAGTTTCTTTGTTTCTTGCCTAAAGTTGAGAAATCCAAGAGTGGGAGGTTGGTTTCTCAACAGAATATAAGCAGCATGATTGTGGAGTCTGAGACACGTTTCAAATTGAAGACACCAGATGAGCTACTGGAAGTGCTGAAAGATCGATGCTTTATTAGGGTAAAATTTTCAAATACTAAAATAAGGAAGAAATTATTGGAATCTAGAAGGGAATGAATTAAAGTTCGCTATATTTTATGAATTACTGAAAATCTTTTTGTCATTAATAATGACTTCAGAAATTATGTTAATTTTGAGTCTTTGATATTATGCTGCCCATTTTTATGATATTGGATAGGCTTAATTTTGCAATATTTGGCTGCAGCAAGAGGGATGGTGGTCATATGAATTCTGTTATCAAAATCGGTTGCGACAAATCCATTTGGAGGATGAGAAGGTAGCTCTATTTCTTCACATAAATGTTATTGTTTAGTTATTGCATATTTGATCTTCTGGATTAACTAACTTATTATAGTATAGTATTACAGCATCTCTGGACTACTATCTTTTCTGTAAGCTCCTTGTTGCATGCCAGTGTAAATGACGTCTTATCTTTATGTGATAAAGGTGGTTCAAGAATTTGTCTTGGGAGTATACGACGCTGAAGCTACAGAGGCATACAATCAAAATCTTTCTGATGTATCCATTTTGAAGGATCCTCGCTCAAAAGATGCATCTCAAAGGTATGAATTTCAACTTTTACAGAAAAGAGGGATTGCTAGAGACAGATTCATAACTTCAAGAAATTGCTAGGTGGACATCCTAAATAAAGCTTTACTCTTATAATATACAGGTATCATGCTCATATCTTTAAGAACGGGACCCTTTGTGATTTAACAAATGAGCCCCGGGAAACAGAGGTAAGCTTTTGATATTTGATGTGCCTACCTCCTGCTCATCACCATTGATAACTTATGTCTCTGAGATTTTAATTTCAGGTGAGGTTTGTATGTTCTGAGCCCAGAGCTATGATAAGTTCAATCACAGAGTTGTCAACATGCAAGTATGCTCTCACATTTCAATGCCCAACGCTTTGCAAGCACCCGTAAGTCTCTGTCTCTGTCTCTGTCTCTGTCTCTGTCTCCTTCTCTCTCTCTATCTCTGTGTATATAAATATATTGTGTTTGCATGTGTTTGTGACTGGAAACACTTGTGGACATTGAAGTTAAAGTGAATGCCACATTACCTTATTTTATGTTCGTTAATGATGCTGATCCCATTTGGTTCAAATTCTTTGCATCATTTATTTCCTCATTCCTTAAGCATATAATATTTCTTATAGTACTGATGGTACTGACGAAAAAGTTAATTTCTATACTTTGGTTCACCCAGTTTGAGAGACTAGTACAATCATATGTTTAGTATCTGGCTTCTTGTCTGAGTATGGTACTGCAATTTGTTTATTTATATGCATAGCCTTTGTCTATCACCCAATATCATGTTATTGTCAAATGCCATGGTAATTAACACCTTCTAAAGAAAGTAGAATGACTGGAAAAACTGACTTACAAAACAACCTAAAAAATAACTACATGCATAGGGATGACAAAAAAGTGAGATTTGTTTCCTAATATCAAATATAGCTGTTCATGGACATGCAATTCCTGTATCAACCTTCACAAGTTACCAGTTACTTGAAAAGTGATTCATACCGAGCATGCTGCTTCTGCTGCTATCTTCTATAAGTGTTGCTATTTTTTTGGGGCAGAGTTGATACTAAAATTGAAATATACGATAAGTTAATCACACAGAAAATTCTGCGGAGCTACTAAAGGAAAATTCTTCAAAGGAGCCTGTTATGATTTAAAAATTGAAATTCTTTATTTATTCCAATGTCACGTGAGGCTGGTTATATAATCTTTTTAGTCAGAAATACTCAAAATTTCTGCTGAACACGTATGCATATATGCTTTTCAATGTAGATTGTTCCATGAAGAAAGACCAGTTTCACATATTATTCACTGTAATGCTCTTAGAAAGGAGGAAATGAAGGTCAGAGAGGAGGTGGAGAGTTCTCAAGGTGGGAAGATAACAATGGTCACTGATGTGGAGTATTCTCCTGCTTTCACTTCAGAAGAATATGCCACATGAAATGTATAATATGTTTTTTAGAAATCTCGATTTTTTCTATAGCTTTTTTATTATATATTGTTACCTAGTATGTGCTAGAGCAGGACCTTGTAGTTTTGTCAATTGACTTTCTTCAAATGAATTCACTTTCATTGAAATTTAAAAGAGAAATTCTTGTGAGACTTTTCGAATTTTAAAGCTGTCAAAATTTAAAATTGTGAGTAGAAACTGAACCAGTTGGTGTTCTCATGATGCTTAACTTTTAAAATGAATCGTAATTAAAAGAGAAGCACTCACATTAGGAGTTTAATGTAGTGTTAATTATTAGAAGGATGGAAAAAGGCATTTAAAACCATTATGACCCTTTTTAGACAGGAGAGTCTCTTGACAAAAGTTTGGACAGGAGAGAAACTGTAACCTTTTTCTTAGCTTTTGATTTTTTTTAGGTGATATGAAAATGAATAACCATTTTCTTAGCTTTTGAATTTTTTTTAGTTGATATGAAAATGAATAGCCATTTTCTTAGCTTTTGAATATTTTTTAGTTGATATGAAAATGAATAGCCATTTTCTTAGCTTTTGAATATTTTTTAGTTGATATGAAAATGAATTAAGTGGAACTACTTGATAATGGGATAGTATATATGGATGGGCGATTGAATTTAAAAGTGTGTTTAAAATGATTTTGGTGTTTAAAAGAGTGAAAATCATCACATATCCACCTATAAACACAAATTTATTAGTCCATCACTAACGTCATAATTACATATAAATAGATGATGCACTATTACTTTAATTTATTGCTTATATGTGTTTCTATGACACAATCACATTAATAGTGAACATTTAAATTTGTGCTCATCGATAAATATGTGATCATTTTCATATACGAGAAAAGAATATATGTAAATAGATTCAAATCATTCATCACTGGGTTGCTCTAAAGAAAAAATGCAATAATGAGATTTTTTATGCTCATCGATAAATATGCGGTCATTTTGGTATACGAGAAAAGAATGTAGATAAATCAAGGGTGTAAAAGTCGAAATTCGCTAGTTGGACGGATTTGAAATACCTAACACCTAGGCTGCCTAGTCGGAGACCAGTCGGGGATTAGTTGACAAGAGTTTTTTTAAACTTTTTACTCTCTATATCTCACTAATATGGTCAAGATTATTTAATAACCTTTTACATACGACTTAATTTTTTTGGGATTTATAATGATATAAATCAATAATTCAACCGATAATAATCAATATATATATATAAACTATAAATTGATAAAAATTAAATGACAAACAAAATAATAATTTACATTAAATTATGTGATATTCTCTAAACAACGTCGTTTCAAGGCCGAAAAAATTAAAACAATTGACGTCTAGCCTGTCTAGACGGATTATACTAAAATCGGGGCCTAGGCGCCGCCTAGACGACATCCTAGAGGAATTTTTGCATCACTGAGAAAAATAGATTCAAATCGTTCATCAATGGTTTGCTCCAAAGAAAAAAATAATGAGATTTCATGAGCATGTGTTCACTTGGGCCGAGGTTTGTACCTTGCCTAGGCCAAGAACATTTAAATATGTGAAGAGTATTATAGGATGTTCAAGAGAATATTTTTTTAGCTTTAGATTATAACGATCTCCATCATCATTAGGGAGGTTAAGTTTTACGCAAATTCTAGGATGCACTTGGAAATTTGAAATCAATTTGAAATTAATTTTAACCAATTAAGATCCAACAAAAACTCGCGGGTCAGGCCCAACCCGACCAAAATTCGCGGGTCTGTCAACAAACAGGGTCGCAAATGGTCGCGCGCGCTTCAGACCGATACCCAAAGTTATATCACCAATACCCGAAGTTATATCACCGATACCCGAAGTTATAATCACCAATACCCCAAGTTATAATCACCAATACCCCAAGTTGTAATTATCAATACCCGAAATTATAATCACTAATACCCCAAAAATTACTCAATAAATAATATCCTAAATAATTATTTAGTAGTACCCCAAGACTTAATCACCAATACCACAAGTTATAATCACCAATACCCGAAGACTTAATCACCAATACCCAAAGTTATAATCACCAATACCCCAAGTTGTAATCACCAATACCCTAAGTTATAATCAACAATACCCCAAGTTATAATCACTAATACCCCAAGAATTACTCAATAATAATATCCTAAATAATTATTCAGTAGTACCCCAAGACTTAATCACCAATACCCCAAGTTATAATCACCAATACCCGAAGACTTAATCACCAATACCCCAAGTTATAATCACCCATACCTGAAGTTGTAATTACCAATACCCGAAGTTGTAATAACCAATACCCTAAGTTATAATCACCAATACCCGAAGTTGTAATAACCAATACCCTAAGTTATAATTACCAATACCCCAAGTTATAATCACTAATACCTCAAGTTATATCCCTAAAAAATTATTTACCAATATCCCAAGACTTAATCACCAATACCCCAAGTTATAATCACCAATACCCCAAGATTTGATCACCAATACCCGAAGTTATAATCACCAATATCCCAGGTCTTAATCACCAATACCCCAAGTTGTAATAACCAATACCCCAAGATATAATAACCAATACCCCAAGATATAATCACCAATACCCCAAGTTGTATTAAGTCTAAAACAAAAAAAGTAGGCTCAACGCTGTCAAACGTTGGAATTTGGGCCCAGGCTTGCGTACATCACCGCGCGATACGCAGTGAGTTCAACTCGAATCATCGATCCGCTTCCAAAAAGGTATTACAATAGCAATTCTGAGCCCGATTCCAAAATTTACGTCCGTTTTGATTTCTACCGACGAGCACCAGTAAGCTGCCGGAATAAGAGATGAAGAATCGGGATTTACGCAATAAGAGATGAAGAATCGGGATTTAGATTTGAGGAGAAAAACTCCTGTAGCGCCCCGAAAAGAGCACCGTCATACTCGGAGAAAAAAATAGACAATATTTACCATGAAGAATTTTTTTTTCTTAAAATAATAGTATTTCTCAAGCGGAAGACTATATAGTAAAACACGAGTTTTTTTTTTTAAATATTAAATGTCTACCATGTTGTGCCTAACTCATGTTAAACCCACATTTCTAACACATACTTAATTAAGACAATTCCAAGGAATACATTAATATGCATGTGATAAAATATTATAAATAACTTAACAGGCAAACGATCGACATAACGTTCGAGTAAATTATGAAAAGACTTCACAACTTAACCAAGTAATATATAAATATATTATGGAAACCATTTTTAAAACGATAACATAAACAAATTTCTAATTCACTCCTTATAGAAAACATAAAACATAATGAATACATATAGGTGGAGTTTGTCCAGTCAGTCACACGTCCGCCTCGTTGCCAACGATACCTGAAAAGTTAAAGTAGCATAATGAGTCTTCCCTCGGAGGAGAAGCCCAGTGGGATAATGTTTAATGTACAAATGCATTAAAAAGACTAATTAGCATGTCAACCGAGTACACGTCGGACCCGTAGGCCCGACTCATTTCACACAGATATGGTCTGTAGACCCGTCATGATTCACACAGAGCATAGCCCGTCGACTAGCCATAATTCACAAAGAGCATAGTCTGTAGACTTGCTATAATTCACACAGAGCATAATCCGAAGATCTGCCTGCTCGTACACACACATATTATTCTAAATAATGCATAAGCAATTAAAAGTTACCCACTTTCTTGGCGTGATTGTGTGGTGGGATAGCTTCCTGGAAGTCCAGCTGCTCGCACTGCACTCGACACATTCGTCTATCTCTTAGTCTTTTAATCATTAAATTATATAAATGTACATACAACTCTTTCACTATCTTTATTATCTAACTATGCGTATATACCATATACTTAATGTTTCATTCATAATAGGATCTAAATATTCCTACCAACTTAATCATACTTCAAGGGAAATCTAGGTGTGAAAACTAGTCAAATTCACATGTAAAGGCATGTTAACCATAACATTTAAGTAAATTTCCACCCACTGGACCATAAAAATATTTTAATATGCTCAAATTAAGTTTGATTTATTCATTCTAGAATATCTTTTACTTTTAGTTAACTAGGTGATTGATTAGGCGTGAAATTGTTATGTTTTGGTGCCCGATTTACTCATGTTTTGAATGTTTTCGATGAGTGTTTGGAGTCAAATGAGTATCATTTTTATAAAATTATTAATTTGTCTCTTTGGTTTTCATAGATGGATAGAGGGCGAAAAGAGGAGTTCGTAGGACTTTGAATCGGCCAAAACGGACTCCCGGTTGAGGAGATATGAAGATTTTACGAACGAGTGCACAGCAGCCAGCGCTCGAGCGATTTGCTCGAGCGCCGGCGCTCGAGCGAATCACTCGAGCGGCCAAAAACTTACAGAACAGTTTTGGCGCTCGAGCGAATCACTCGAGCGCCACCGCTCGAGCGTTTTGCTCGAGCGCGCACGTATTTTCGCCTCCGGATGCGTATTTTCGGCCCATTAACTCCCGTTTCGACCCGGTGCCTATATATACCTCTTCCAAACACGTTTTGAAGGATCCCCAACTTTAGAAATCACTTTTAGACTTAATTTTTAGAGAGAGGAAGAGGAGAAGAACGAGCAAGCTTTACTTTTACGTTGTTGAGGTTTTTCATACGAATTCTTAGTTTTCTTTTCGTTTCTTAGTTTCTTTTCATTAGCTTGATTACTTTAAACGTTTTAAACTTCGTTTAATTAATTTAATTTCAGTTTTTAGAATTTCTTTCTTTCAAACCCTAGTTAATGTTTCTTATTTTCTTCGTTCAATTCATTATGTTTTTGTTCGTTGTTTCTTCTATTGCTTTTATTTTTGTTATAACCATGTCCGGCTAAAACCCTTGCATGCTTGGGTTAGGATGAACTCGTAGAAGTAGGATGTGGGTACGTAATTAGGGTAATTAGTGACGTTAGTTTTAATTCTCTTGATTAATGAATTCTTATAATTAATCTGAACTTTACCTTTGAATTTAGTACGAAAGTGTTAGAGAGAGGACGACCGCATCACTCAATAACAATTAGTAGTCTTAACGAGAAGGTTTAGTAAAGGTTAATTCATCTACCGGTTTAGCGAAGGAGGACGACCGCATCACCTTAGTTAAATTAGGGTCTCATTAATTAAGCACAATTCATTAACTTGTTAGTGGATTAGTGAAGTCGATTGCTAGGATAAAGTATTAGGGTAAGAAATCTTGAGCTTTCATTCTACGATCTTTTACTTAGGTTAATTCTTGTTTGTCACGATTACTTTGATTATGTACCTGCTCCGTTAGTATACGTAGGGATTCCTATCCTGAGCATCACCATCTCATACTTGAAAACAACCTTTAGATAATTGTTAACCATAACATTTAAGTAAATTTCCACCCACTGGACCATAAAAATATTTTAATATGCTCAAATTAAGTTTGATTTATTCATTCTAGAATATCTTTTACTTTTAGTTAACTAGGTGATTAAATAAAACAATTTACCAACTCACCTTCTATGTGTCAAACCTTTAAAAAGACAACCTATAGTAAATTATTTATCATCAATTATAGACATGTTAGAAAATTATGAAATTTATACAGTAAGTTCATATCTTGTATAGATACATAAAATAAAAATTTAAATTCAAAATAGCCTGTAGGTATTTTCTTATGATTTTCAAAAATAGACTGAAAAACAGGTCACGAACAGGTCATACGTCAAATCATTTTCTAGAATTTGGTAAAATTCGTGTATTTCTCATAAAAATATAAGGCTAAATCCTAAATGACCTTAAGTGTCAGTAGTAACATATTCTAAAATTTTATATTTTATTTTTTCTTATTTCATCTTATGCATGCATTCTAATAGAGGACAAAAACAGTTCGATTTCACCGGAGAAACACTACTTGGAAGAAAAATCACTAAAAATAGGATATTACTCCAAAAGTGACTAGGTAAAATTCTTAAGGCACCCAAGAGGTATTAAAACAACTTAGTAAAAATTAATCCATGAATTCGAAGTAATCTGGCTATGGAGATTTTTACAAACACACCTTAAAACGAGACATTTTTATTTCTGTACAACACTTTCTTAGGAAAATCATATAAAATCGAAACAATCTCATAAAAATCTGAAACTTTTACTACATATCAAGGACTTCTAGTAATTCAATCCTGTAAAAGGATTTAATCAAATAAAATCTAAAAAGGGTTCGAATCTATTCAGTAAAGTGGAGTAGTTCCAACATAAATTTTCAGCAATAATTTTTTTTTTTCATAAAAGGCATAGTTGAGACCCTTAACACGTTTTAAACACAAAAGCACCATTAAAAACAATCCCCACTAACATACTAACATCTTACAGTAGGTAAAAAGAATCATCCAAAGTCACATGCAATCACAAAATCAACATGCAATCCACTAATTAACACTAATTAATCACATAGTTATCAAATCCATCAAGATAATTAGAAATCTAATTGAAATCAAATTCCAAACTCTAATTTTAGAAGCATACCAAATTTCTTTCTATTAATCATGAAATTTAATCTTACCTTGAGAGGGGAATTCAAAGAAGGTAACTTTAGTTCATTCAATTGCATTTTTCTTTTCTTTCTCCCAGAAAGTAAATCAAAACATTGCAGACTCTCCCTATTTCTCCTTCCAAGACTTTTTACGCTGCTAGACCTTTGTTTCCATGGGTGATTCACGACGACTTTGGATGGAGAGATGTAGTTTTAGGAAAAATAATTTTAGAGAGAGAGTAGAGAGAAGGGAGAAGAAACGTGCAGAGAGAGAGGAAGAAGAAAGAAAAAGAGAAGCATAGAATGACTTTTGGTATTCTGAAGTGTCTTATGCATTTAGTTTAGTGTATTTATATATATATATATATATTTTTTTTTTTTCATTATTAATATTTCTTATCTAGTATTTTGATAATTAAATCCGTTAATTTACAATGAAAATATATAAATACACACATGTATATATATATATATATATATATATTTGTAATCAAGATATGTAAACAGTCTAAATAAATCTCACGAATATAGGTATTTCCATGACTAATAATCTATGAAAATCTTCCTTGATATGATACTTATTTTTTTTTTAATAAATATTGAAATCTTATTATTACTAAATTTAATTATGACTAATATCATAAACATATTTAAAGTTATATTTATAAACATATAGTATTAATTTATACCTATTTAATACATGTTCAGTTCTTTTCATTTTTTTTTTCTTACTTGCTTGTGTCGAGTGAGTCACAATCGAGCTTGACCTTCTCAGTAGACTATCCTGCAAAACTTCTTAAACTTCATTGAAAATATTAGATCTTCAATTTAATAAATCATAAGCTTTAAAAAAATTAGAAAATAATTCACAATTTTAATGTTTAAAGAAATAATTAAATTTTTAAAAATATGAAATGCAATTTTCTGAAAATGGGGTGTTACAACTCCACTCCACTGCATCGCCGGAAAACAAGTAATCACACCGGAAAGAGAAAGTGCACCAAAGGAAAAAACACCAGTATGAATTATTGTGGCGACCACCGTGTCACCATTAATGGCGGAAGAAGCAGAAGGCCATCAAATCGCTGAAAGGAAGAAGAGATGACCCGTTTCTGAGAGGAAGAAGTGATGACCCGCGAGTTTTAATCGGGTCGGCCGACCGGCAAATTTTTTAAATTGGTTAAAATTGATTTTAGATTAGGGTGCAAAATCCAAATGCATAGTATGCACTTGGATGCACCCTAAAACTACTCTAAGTTTTATATAGCTGCGTTAGTTTTCATTATAGGCAGTTCTCATATTTCCCATCCTAGTTTCAGTTATTTCAATTAATTAATTTATGCCCGCATTTACACCATACATGTTATATTTTAAAAATTGGACACTTAGATATGAGAACAATTTAAAATTTCTCAAAATGCATTTTATAACCCACATGTTTACAATACTGCTTAATAATAGAAGTCAATATAAGTTATTAATATCACTCAATTATTATATAATTATTATTATGATTTCCATATAATTAGTTAAATAAATTAAATTTAGTAGAAACTAATTGTTAGTATCAACAAACTATTATAAAATTGCAATAAACTTAGCAACGAATTTTTGTGATGGAAACTGAATATCTTATGCAACATATTAATTTTATAAAAAATAAATTCAATATATCATTATAATAAATATTGACGGAAAATTCGTAAATAAAAAATTGTCATTAATAATTTATATTGGATTAATAATATGTAAATTGTTCACTGTTTAAAGATTATTTGAATAAAAAAGAAATTAAAATAATACTGACATAAATTTTTATCATTAAATTTAATGATAAATTTAATTAAAAATATTTATATGTATAAATATTCAACAACGCAATTATTTGTCATTGTTATTTTAAATGATATAAAAATATATAAAATTAAATGTTTAAAAAAAATTAAAATAATATCGACATGACTTTCTGTCAATAAATTATAGAATCGTTAGTTAAAAAACTTAAAAATCTAATATAACCATTTTCAATTCATTTCAAAAATCAAAAGAAAAACCTTCGCTCGCGATTTCACCGACTCTCTCCCAACATGAGTCACCATTCTTGTGGATAACATCTTCTCCGCCATTCTTCCATTACCAAGGAATCTATGTTAATATATCGAGGAGAATGAGAGAATCTAGCCTTACAAAAATTGTTAAACTGTTCAACTTCTTATGTTAATTTTGCCACTGGAGATGAGATATAGCAGCAGTTCGACGAAAAAATACAGGTTAGGGAGTCCAAAATGCATCAAATAGATGAGATAGCTGTTGGAAAAAAAATAGGTTTTGACTGCGGAAATAATAATTCAAAAAAGAAAAAATACAACTCGAATAAATTGTTACAAAGAGAGAAATAAAGAAAAAACTGCAGCAGTGACGAGTCGAGGAAGCCCTCTTCCCGCAAGACAATATTTTCCCGGTAGTGCTCTTCGGTCTTGGAAATTTGCCCCCAAAGGTAAAACGTCACTAACGTCTCCAAGAGTGTAGCACCACAGGTCTTGGAGCTCCGGCGAACAGGATGAGCGCTTCGAACTGGACTGGCCTTAAGACTCTATATGCTGAGACTGGAGGGAGGAGAGAAATTTCTGAATGCGTGGTCAGGCAAATGCATGAGGACGCTATTTATAGGCGAACCTCCACTCAATGCAGAAGGAAAAACCGCGTGGACATTAATTGCGGACGCGTTTTCGTTGGTGGCAAGTTGACCCAGAACGCGTTTCCTTAAATCACGCTGGTAACGTCCCACGAATTTAGCACACGTGATTTATGTGCTCTTATGAAGTATCTGACGATCCGGTTGACTTCTCTAACCGGGTGGGTCCTGAACTGATCCAAAATCTGTGGACCCGATATACTAATTTTTGTTCTCCAAAAAATTAGATACTCACTGGGCCCAAGGCCCAAAGTCCACCCAAAGTCCAATTGCCAATTGCCAAGAATCAAGAACCAAGACCAAGGCCACGGGCGCGGGCGCGGCGCGGCTCGGCTCGGCGCGCGCGCGCGTGTGGCAACTTTGATTGACTAGCAATCAACTACAATTTATTATACTTCATTATTTCCATACTAATATCATGTATATTAGTATTCTAAAAATCCAATGTGGGATGAATTAAATGACTCATTTAATTCCCAAAATTAGGCGTTGTACCTTTCGACTTCCGATTCAATTTCTCACTCACCGAAAATCGGTTTTGCGAGTATGAATACACCATTCTCACCTACTCCGAGAGTAGAACGATCATGTAACAATTAATTTCCGAGAAATTAATTTCAACACCCAAAATTAATTGGTCAACTATTAAAGTCTCAAATAAACTTTAATACCAATTAATTATAAAATAATACCACAAACCAATTTTCTCTAACAATCCTCCACATGAGTGGAAATTGAACCTATAGACATGCAGACTCACAGTCCAGTTCAAACACAAAATATTATTGCATTTGGATAGGTAGTTTGTGGCTTTGAACCTTCCATAGTCAAGCATTACCGAGTACACCGGCAGCCTGGTGGACACATTGCCTTGAACCATTCCGCCTTGGTGTGTACTTAGACAGTAATACTGACACAATAATATCTCTACGCTCATTTCTTGTTCTCACGTTTTTGTCTGTTTCGGCCATGGACACCCTTTGGATTCATAAGTGTTTAATATCCGCTGATATTTGAGGCGGCCTCTCACCTCACATTTACATAGGTGAACTCCTCTTGAGTATCCCGCAATACTCCGTCCCCCACATGGACTTAGGAGTTAGGATTCATTAAAAGTCGTATAGACTTAGCCTGTACCACACACGGGTTCTCACTTGGTGTACTGTCCTATAAGGAATGGTCGGGTTACCAAGTGCATTCCCTAACTTCCACAGCTTAGTTTTCCCGTTGAACCAAGATCTTGGGATCTCCAGTCAACTTGGTTGGGTTACCACTTCTTCAGTTTATTTTGTGGATTTTAGACCCATTCCTTCTGACAGTTTAGACAATTGATCTCGATTTATACTCTTAGTTAACGGATCCGCAAGATTGTCCTTAGACCTCACATAGTCTATTGACATCACACCACTTGAGATCAATTGTCTCACGGAATTATGTTTACGACGAATGTGTCTAGACTTTCCGTTATACATGTCACTTAAAGCCCTACCAATTGCGGCTTGACAGTCGCAATGTACCATTATAGTAGGTACGGGTTTATCCCAACATGGAATATCCTCGAGGAAATTTCGAAGCCACTTTGCTTCTTCACCAGCTATATCCAACGCTATGAATTCTGATTCCATGGTGGATCGGGCTATGCATGTTTGCTTAGTCGATCTCCAGGACACAGCCGCTCCTCCTATAGTGAATACAAATTCACTAGTGGAGAATGACTCTTTAGTGTCTGAGATCCAATTAGCATCGCAGTACCCTTCAAGTACAACAGGATACCTAGTGTACTGTAGCCCAAAGTCGAGAGTATACTTTAAGTACCTCAAGACTCCCCTGAGTGCATTCCAATGCTCATTGCTTGGATTGCTTGTGAATCTACTAAGTTTATTCACCGCACATGCTATATCGGGACGCGTACAATTCGAAATGTACATTATGCTATCGATAACTCTAGCATATTCTTGTTGAGCTACATGACTACCTCTGTTTTTGCTCAAATGCACACTCATGTCCAATGGGGACTTTGCAGGTGGATCATCAAAGGCATTGAACTTCTTTAGCACTTTCTCTACATAGTGAGATTGTGTTAAAGATATACCATGTGATGTCCTGCTGATCTTGATTCCTAGAATCACGTCAGCAACACTCAAATCTTTCATGTTGAAGTTTCGACTTAACATGCGTTTCATACTAATGAGTAAATCATGATCATTACTCATAATGAGCATGTCATCAACGTATAGACACAATATGACAAATCCTTTCGTTGTACTTTTCACGTACACACATTTGTCACACTCATTAATATGAAAGCCATTTGATAACATGGTGCTATCAAATTTCAAATGCCATTGTTTTGGAGCTTGCTTAAGTCCATACAACGACCTCACTAGTTTGCACACCTTTTTCTCATTTCCAGGTGCTACAAACCCTTCTGGTTGATCCATATATATATTTGTATCCATTTCACCATTTAGAAATGCAATTTTAACATCCATTTGGTGAATTTCGAGATTGTGCAGAGCAGCAATCGCGATTAGCACCCTAATGGAAGTAATCCTCGTTACAGGTGAATAGGTATCAAAGAAATCGTACCCTTCGATTTGTTTGAACCCTTTGGCCACTAAGCGGGCTTTGTATTTTTCAACCGACCCATCCGCTTTATACTTTCTTTTAAGGATCCATTTGTATCCTAAGGGCTTGCAACCATGTGGGAGATCAACCAACTCCCACGTGTGGTTTTGCATGATAGAGTCGATTTCACTGTTAATCGCCTCTTGCCAGAGCGGAGCGTCTGGCCTAGATAGAGCATCTTTGATAGTCCTCGGTTCCTCTTCCAACACGTAAGTGATGAAATTGGGACCAAAGGTTTTAACTATCTTAGCTCTCTTGCTGCGTCGTAACTCACCATTATCTTGAGTGGACGGACCAGCATCCTCATCAACCTCCTCATTTCGAGGTCTTTTGGTTGATACTGCATCTTCCTTGGTCTTGCAAGGAAAGATGTTTTCGAAAAACACAGCGTTTCTCGATTCTATATAAGTGTCTTCTGTCATATCGGGAACTTCTGATTTGTGAATCAGAAACCGATAGGCACTACTATTTAGTGCATAACCAACAAATATGCAATCAACCGTTTTAGGGCCGATTTTAACTTGTTTAGGTAGAGGCACTTCAACCTTTGCTAAACACCCCCACACTTTGAGGTATTTATACGACGGTTTCCGCCCCTTCCACAATTCATAAGGAGTCGTATCTTTACTCTTATGTGGAATTTTGTTCAAAATGTGGTTAGCCGACAGAATGGCTTCCCCCCACAAGTTTTGCGGTAAACCGGAGCTAATAAGCATAGCATTCATCATCTCTTTGAGTGTTCGGTTCTTTCGTTCCGCAACACCATTAGATTGAGGCGAGTAAGGAGCAGTAGTTTGATGTATGATTCCGGATTCGGAGCATATCTTCTCAAACGGTGCTACATACTCTCCTCCTCTATCACTACGAACCATTTTGATTCGTCTATTCAACTGGTTTTCCACTTCACTTTTGTACAGTTTAAAAGCGTCTAACGCTTCATCCTTACTGTGCAAAAGGTAAACATGGCAAAACCTCGTACTATCATCTATGAAAGTGATGAAGTACTTCTTCCCACCTCTAGTTTGTACGAATTTTAAGTCACACACATCAGTGTGAATTAATTCTAGAGGTTCTGAATTCCTTTCAACCGAAGGGAAAGGCAACTTCGTCATCTTAGCTTCTACACAAATTTCACATTTGTTATTTAAATCGACATTCTTTATGCCTAGTAAATTTAAACTTACTAGTCGTTTTATCGATTTAACATTTACATGTCCCAATCTGCAGTGCCATAAATCTGAAAACTCAGCGATATAAGAAGAAGTAGAAGCTTCTTTATGTTAGGAAAATAGGGATGCCCGGAATCTATTCGGGATGAACTTTAAATACGAATTTAAATACAATTATTACTAGCATGAATTAATCCTAATTAATTCAAATAATAATTCCAACAACTAATTATCATCATGCATGTTGAATTAATTTCACATATTTAATTAAGCGGAATAAACAATTAAATATGCGATTAACGTACCTCTTGTAGAATTGGCCTTTGAATATACGGGACAATTAAAATCTCGCTTTATCAACCCAAAGCCTTCTCAAGTATTTCCCTTTTCACCTCACTTGATCGCCGGTGGGAGACGCTTTCAAGTAATTTAATAACTAAGGAAAAAGAAAAATATATATGCTTCTTGATTTTTCCAACACATGGAATTATGTACATTGAGATGAAATAATCATCTCCTATTTATAAAGGGGGGTGACCGAAATTCGTAGAGATTTTATGGGCATGGAGAAAATCTTTTCTTAATCTCTAAGAAATCTTGAATATATCTCATATATTCTTTTCTCCATAATAAAATATTCCACAAAAATCTCACTCTCCTAATAAATATGTAACTCTCGAAATTTACATGGAGAAAATCCAAGATTTGGATCTTCTTGAATATATGAGATATTCTTGTATTCCTAGAATACATATCTTGCATAATATCTTTCCAAGAAAATCAACAAAATCTTTTTCCTCCTTATCATGTATTTTTCGAAAATTAAAGGAAAAAATCAGCATATTATTTTCTTTTTATTTTAATCACCTTATCATTATTGGGCTACTTAATTGGGCTACTTGAGGGGCCTTAAGGAGAATTAAGATTGGACCTCCTAATGGACTTCTGAATTTCAATATTGAGCCCCAATATAATTCAGCCCATAAATATTAATTATTACCACTAATAAATTAATATTGCACTATCCATCTTAATCCATATTACGATAATATGGGCTCCCGGTTATTATTTCCCGCGTTTAAGATTATCAAGTCCATTAATTAATTAAGCTTCTGAATAGCTCTAAATTAATTAACATCTTTCACCTTGGAGTAAAGACAGCTCAACATTATTATTCGTACCGAAGAAACTAATTCTTCACTTGCAAGATTTGGTACAATAAAACTTCTGAGCCCACCAAGGGGACTAATCACACGAGCCGTACTCGCACGCGTTTCTCCGTATTAAATCTTAGCAACCGTCGTATGATTAATATTACTGCCCAAGACACAAAGTTCGAAGTCACAATGATTCTCACCCAACATGAATCAAAGCAGTAACTACTAAGCACACACGGTCCTATTTAAGGGACGGAGATTAAGAAATCAACAACCACTGAGGTCTAATTCTTCACCTTTCAGAACAGAAGAATTTCTCCTCGCTGTAGGACCTCTTCAACACATACTAAATGTGCTAGTGCAATCTCTTAGTCAAGACAGACCAATCTGAGCCTTACACATCGACCTTTCACGGCGGATTGTTCAATTCCACCTAGGCCGTGAAAATGTACGTTTAGTTACAAGTAAACTGTTAATGTTGTCTTCCGTGATCGGGTATCACCACATTAACTACAATGTAACATGTACTATATATTGAACGGTTTGCAATAAATATTCAACATTCAATCATATCTAAAGCAAATGCGATAAAAGAATTATTCTCATAAACAAGTGTTTGATACACGAGTTATACAAAGTAAAAGCATACTTTCACGTATAACTCCAACAATCTCCCACTTATACTTAAAGTCTGCTTTTTAGTATACATCATGCATGTCTTAGTGTAGTAGCTCTTCGTGACATCTCATGTCAACCTACACTAACCTAATAATTCCTCCCACTTATACTTAAAGCAGATTGGCAATAGTCTTGACTCCCATTCCATCCACATGTCTCTCGAATGTACTCAGAGGCAGACCCTTTGTGAATGGATGTACTAGGTTGTCCTCCGACATTTATCTTTGCCACCTCTTTATCTCCTCTTCTTAACGATTTCTCGTATAAGATGGTGTTTTCTTTCAATGTGTTTGCTGGCCTTGTGGGCTCTCGGTTCCCTTGAATTTGCAACTGCTCCGACATTGTCACAAAAGACAGTTATCTTGTCGGGCAAATTCGGAACAACGTCCAAGTCCACTAAGAAGTACTTGAGCCAAACCGCTTCTTTCGCTACTTCACAAGCAACTACTTATTCGGCTTCCATGGTCGAATCTGCGATGCATTTCTGCAAATCGCTTCTCCATGTCATGGCTCCTTCTCCCATGCAAAACACACTACCCGAGGTAGGTATTTTGGAGTCTATGTCTGATTGGAAATTTGAGTCCGTGTATCCCATGGGAATTAGATTGTCTGATTGTTAAATCAGCATTCCATACCAAGTTCTTTTCAGAAACTAAAGAACGCATTTAATTGCAATCTAATGTGCTTTCCCGGGGTTACTTTGATATCTTGCCATCATGCCCACGGCAAAGCAGATATCCGGTCTCGTACACAACGTTGCATACATAAGACTTCCTACGTCCGAAACGTACGGAACGTCTTTCATGTCATCTATCTCCACTTGCGTCTTAGGGCATATTTCTTTGGATAGATGGATTCCGTGCCTACAAGGTACAAAACCTTTCTTGGAATCTTGCACGCTGATATGCTTCAAAACAGTGGCTTTGTATGAAACTTGCGATAAGCCCAACATCTTCCTCTTGCGATCTCGAGTGAACTTGATCCCAAGGATGTGACCGGCTTTTCCCTAAGTCCTTCATATCAAACTGATTTGACAGCCATACCCTTACGTCTGACAATACCTTTACATTGTTTCCAATGAGTAGAATATCGTCTACGTATAATACTAAGAATACCACCGCAGTTCTGTCACATCTTTTATACACACAACTTTCGAACTTGTTTTGATCACAAACCCATAAGACTTAATTAATTGATCAAACACTAGTTCCAAGTACGCGATGCTTGCTTAAGTCCATAAATGGATCTCTTAAGCTTGCATACGAGGTGCTCTTGGCCTTTTTCAACGAAACCTTTGGGCTGTTGCATATAGATCCCGTCAAGACTTCCGTTAAGGAAAGCTGTCTTGACATCCATTTACCAGATCTCGTAATCTAAGTGCGCAGCGATCGACACGAGAATACGGATGGACTTAAGCATAGCTACAGGCCACAGGCCACAAGCCTTGCTTTGAAGGTCTCTACCCTTCCGTCCGGTCCTCTTTTCCTCTTGTACACCCACTTGCATCCAATGGGCTCTACCCCATTAGGTGGATCAACCAACTCCCACACTTGATTATAATCCATCCGGGATATGCAGGACATCTCTCAGTGTGATATTCTTCTCACTGGTCAGCTTCAGAACAACGTTGCCAACCCCAGCCACCTCAGACGTGGCTTGATTCCCCATGTGCAGCTTTCTCCCATTGGCTGGCTCATAGGTCGAGAAAGTATTCCTTTCAGAACAGACATGACAGGTAGCCCCTGTATCAATGAACCACTCCTTTGGGTTGCCCACGAGGTTCACCTCAGTGGTCACCGCAGCAAGGTCCTCTTCAGTGAACTCCCCTTCAACCACGTTCGCATTGGACTGCTTGCCCTTGCCTTTATCATCTTTCTTCGGGGCCTTGCAGAATCTTGCAATGTAGTTTGGCTTTCCACAGTTGTAACAATCACCCGTAAATTTGGGTCGAGTTACAACTGGTTGTTTGCCTTTGTCGGAATTTGGCCTCTTGCGCTTCTTTGATTCCATCAAATTCGCTTTGGCCTCTTCCTGACCCTTGTTCCTTTCCAGCCCACCCTCGCGAATCTGAAGTTTGCCTATGACCTCTTGCAAGGTCATACTCTTCTTCTTCAGCTTCAAGTGGCTTTGAAACTCCTTCCAGCTTGGAGGCAGTTTCTCAATTACTACTGCGGCTTGGAAAGCGTCTGGCAGTATCATTCCTTCTGCAGCAATGTCATGCAGAATCAACTGGAATTCTTGAACTTGTTCGACGACAGACTTTGAATCCACCATCTTGAAGTTCAAGAACTTTCCAACCAAGTACTTCTTAGTACCGGCATCCTCGGCCACATATTTGGCCTCCAAGGAATTCCACATTTCCTTGGCCGTTTTGCACTTCTGGTAGACACTGTACAAAGCATCTGCCAGACCACTCAGAATGTAATTCTGAGCATAGAAGTCGTGTTCCCACCAGCGGGCACGAACTTTCTCATTCTGCGCATTATTCTCAATGACCGCAGGCGGGTCCTCAGTAAGGAACCTCGCCAACCTCAAGGTGGTCAGAAGGAACAGCATACGCTGTCGCCACCTCTTGAAGTTTTTACCCGAAAACTTTTCGGGTCTCTCACTTTGGACCACAAAAGGTCTCGAATTGTCAAAAGGGAAAGGGCTCACCACAGAGGGATTGGAAGTTTGCCCAAAATGGACAGTTACAGGGGCAACGGGGGTAGTGGTACCCTGGGGAGTGGGGTTACCAGGAGGAACAACAGTGTTTCCCTGGTTAGCAGACTCCGAATTGTTATTTTCGTCAGTCATTTTGAAAACAGAAAATATTATCTTGCGATTGTTGGAAAAAAAATAGGTTTTGACTGCGGAAATAATAATTCAAAAAAGAAAAAATACAACTCGAATAAATTGTTACAAAGAGAGAAATAAAGAAAAAACTGCAGCAGTGACGAGTCGAGGAAGCCCTCTTTCCGCAAGACAATATTTCCCCAGTAGTGCTCTTCGGTCTTGGAAATTTGCCCCCAAAGGTAAAACGTCACTAACGTCTCCAAGAGTGTAGCACCACAGGTCTTGGAGCTCCGGCGAACAGGATGAACGCTTCGAACTGGACTGGCCTTAAGACTCTATATGCAGAGATTGGAGGGAGGAGAGAAAATTCTGAATGCGTGGCCAGGCAAATGCATGAGGACGCTATTTATAGGCGAACCTCCACTCAATGCAGAAGGAAAAACTGCGTGGGCATTAAATGCGGACGCGTTTTCGTTGGTGGCAAGTTGACCCAGAATGCGTTTCCTTAAATCACGCTGGTAACGTCCCACGAATTTAGCACACGTGATTTATGTGCTCTTATGAAGTATCTGACGATCCGATTGACTTCTCTAACTGGGTGGGTCCTGAACCGATCCAAAATCTGTGGACCCGATATCCTAATTTTTGTTCTCCAAAAAATTAGATACCCACTGGGCCCAAGGCCCAAAGTGCGCGGGCGCGGCGCGGCTCGGCTCGGCGCGCGCGCGCTTGTGGCAACTTTGATTGACTAGCAATCAACTACAATTTATTATACTTCATTATTCACATACTAATATCATGTATATTAGTATTCTAAAAATCCAATGTGGGATGAATTAAATGACTCATTTAATTCCCAAAATTAGGCGTTGTACCTTTTGACTTCCGATTCAATTTTTCACTCACCGAAAATCAGTTTTGCGAGTATGAATACACCATTCTCATCTACTCCGAGAGTAGAACGCTCATGTAACAATTAATTTTCGAGAAATTAATTTCAACACCCAAAATTAATTGGTCAACTATTAAAGTCTCAAATAAACTTTAATACCAATTAATTATAAAATAATACCACCAACCAATTTTCTCTAACAATAGCCAACTGAAAATTTTGTTAGATATAGTTGCACGAGGTCAAATGCTTAGTTCAAGCCCCTTGAATTAGTTTGAGACTAAAGAATGAAAACAAATTTAGTTTGCCATGGATATGATTGCATGAATTTATTTCATTTTGTTTGAATTTGGTTTTGCATGTATATCATTGTCTACACAATGAAATAACTTTATGATTAAATAGAATTTCTCTTTGTTTAGTATGAAAATGTGTTTTATTAGGTATGTAAAAAAAAACAATGAAAACATCATTTAATAGAAATATAAAATGTAAATTAAAAATTCAGGAATAACTCAAAAATGAGAAAAATAGAAACCCAAAATTAGAGACATAAATTCGTTAATGATAAATTATTAAATATAATGACAGAAAAACTCGTCACTAATTTTCAATTTTTTTTTTGTAGTGATATAGAAGTCATCAATAATTCCGATCTAATTATTTAGATAATGATTTGTTGAAAAAAAAATATAGTTTTAAATAGTTTTAATTTTATTTTAGATCTTTTTAAAAAACTTATCAATGCATATTTTCTGTCTACTTGATCTTCTTTCCCTGTTTCATGCATCTTAGAAACCAACCTCTCTATAAACATGGTAGCTCATCATCAACGGGTCGTAGTTGAAAGAAGATAGAGCTTAGTCTAGCTTAAAATGGGACCTCCCGTTAGTGGACGGTGGGTTATGGGTCTCTCGAATTAATCGGTCAATGAGCCGGATACCGAGTATAAAAAAAATATACTCCCTCCGTCCTTTAAAAGTATGCACTCTTTCCTTTTTCGTCCGTCCATAAAAAATATGCACCGTACATTTATAGAAATAATACTATTCCTCTTATTAATAAAGAATTCTACCTGGCCCACACTAAATTAACAATCTCAGCCCAATTAACAATCTTAATTCAAAATTAAAATTTAACCCAACCCACCTAACCCAACCTACCTAATTAAACATACCTACCCTAAATTAAATCCCACCCAGCCCAAAACACACTTACCCAGCCTCTTTGTCTCTCGATTCTAACACATTCTTCAACTGTTCTTCGTCTCTCACCATCCAAACCCTAGCCGACTTCGAACCATTTTTCTCACTCTCTATATGGCGGAGATGGTTGACAGTGGGTCGATTACGACTTTCGATAGCCCCACAAGTGCAACACCATTTTCTGATTCGCCAAAAATCGGAACCCCTTTCACCGACTCCTTTGAAATCAAAACTCATTGCTTCGATTCTCCGCAAATCGAAACCCATTGCTCCGATTCTCCACAAATCGGAACCCCCTTCTTCGATTCTCTACAAATCGGAACCCAGTCCCCGATTCTCCACAAATTGAAACCCCTCTCTCTGATTCTCTGCAAATTGGAACCCCTGTGTCCGATTCTACTTTTAGCGATTCGTGGATGCATGAATATGAAGAATGGGACACTGTGGTGCCCAATTCATTAGTTTTTGTTGGGAAAATGTATAAGACTTGTTTTGATTAGATGCCAACATGTCCCTCCCTAAGTTGTTTGTAAGTAAATTATTCAGTAGAGTTAGAGTTTAAATTAAACAGTTCTAAGTGTTAAGAACTGAAGTGCAGTTAGTAAAAACTAGAGTGTATTTTAGTATGAAGTCTGCTGAAGTGAAGTCCGCTGAAGTGAAGTCCGCTGAAGACTAAGTGATCTGAGAAAGAAGTCTAAGTCTTGAATGTTTTCTAAGTACATTCTCACTAAGACTAAATCTATCAGTAGAGGACGAAGGTCCACTGATGGGAACTAACAAAGTACATTTAATGCTAAACATAGTTAAAGCTGTTAGTTAAATCTGGTTGGAACAAGGCAAAATGAATCTCAGTGAAGCTTACAATAAATGAAGGAATAAGAAGGTTCTCATCAGAGGAGTTCCACCTTAAAGCAAGACAAGAATCTGGGCATACAGACTTAAGGTCCAATGAGAAGATGACACGTCAGTGTACCTTACTGACAGCCGACCTGTCCCAGCCTGGCAAGTACCAAAAGTCTTTCACCTAGCAATCTACAGAAAGTTGGTGAACAGGCATGGTTTTGCAGCCGTTTCTTGACAAGACTTAAAGCTTCAAATAGAGCCGTTTGAACCAATCAGATACAAGAAGACTTACTTGAGAAGATTCAAATCCAACGGGAAGATTTTCAAGGAAGCCTATAAATACAGAAGGACGTGCACATTTTGCAAGCACGGGAAACTCACAAGATCAAAGCTATCTCTACATTCATAACTATCTAGAAACACTCGAAATTATCATTGTTTCCCAAGTGTTTCACAATTGTAGAGAAACTAACAAACCTTCTGTAACCAAGCTTAAAGCTATATCCAAACCTTAGAAAGAGATAATCCAATCCTAAGCCTTGAGCTAAACTTGTAAGGATTATCTCAAAATAGTTGGAACCAAAACCCTACTCAAAACCCTACTCAGTGTTTAGGTTGAGAGCTAGTGTTAAGTGGTGTTAGTAAGCTGATTGTTGTATCAGTCTGAAAGCTGGTTTGTTTTGGGAACTAGGACCTGGAATTTCCTAGTGATCAATCATCCTAAGAGAGGAAAAGTTGATCAGTGCACCTTGGCACTATAACACAAGGAATTCCAAGTGAAAGGATTTCTCCTGTTTGATCAGGCCAGTGGACGTAGGAGATTTATCTCTGAACCACTTTACATCTTGTGTACTTACATTCTGCTATTTCATAAGTGTGTGTTAATCTCAAGTTTATCAAAGTAAAACGAGTTTTCTAAAAGGGCTCACTAATCCGCATCTGAAAGCTAATTAGATAGTAGTTCAACTGAAAGTCTTGTGCTTTCAGTGGAGGTATTATCTCAGTAAGCTTTCACAGAGTAACTCTCAGCAGACCTCAAGTCCACTGACGAGCTACTGTCTTAAGTAACCTGATAAGTTTTAAAGAAGTTTAAATTTGTAACCACAGGTGTATTCCCCCCCCATACACCTGTTTACTCGTTTCGGGACCAACAATTGGTATCAGAGCAGTGGTTCAAAAGACCATTGTTCTAAGTATACCTTGTGCTCAAAGGTATTTTTATAAGGTCACCTGAATTGATCTTTTGATAACCTTGTTTTTATTCTATGGCTGACAACACAGCCAGGGTTGCACCACCTGCAGAGAACAACATGGGAGTTAATCCCTTGAACCATATGTCTCATCACAAGCTTCCACAATTCTCAGTGGAAAACTATGACTTCTGGAAAATCAGAATGAGAGCTCATCTTGCCTGTGTGCATGATGAAATGTTAAGGGTTATTACTAAAGGTCCATTTGTGTTTATGACACCTAACCCTAGAACTACAGCTGAAACTATTGCAGATCCTAGAGAAGAATGGCCCAAAGATGAAGATAATTTCACTGCAGATGAGAGGAGGAGAAACAACCTCAACTTCATTGCCATGAACATTCTCTACACCACTATTCCAGACTCTGTAATGGGAAGAGTGATCCACTGCAAGACAGCAAAGGAACTATGGGACACTCTTGCTCTCATGTGTGAAGGAACTGACAAAATAAAAGAGAACAAGCTTTCAGTAGCTGTTCAAAAGTATGAGCAGTTCACCATGGAGTCCACTGAGACCATAGACCAGCTTGATGGGAGGTTCACTGACATCATGAATGAGATTAATTCTCTGGGAAAGGTCTACACCAAAAGAGAAGTTGCCTTAAAGATCCTGAGAGGTCTAACCTCAAGATGGGATGTGTACTCTGTGATGATGCAGAATACCAAGGATCTATCCAGCATGTCTATGCAACAGGTATTCTCTGAACTTAAGGCTTATGAGTTTGATCTGAACAGGAAAAGGGCTCCTGATGAGACCTCAGCTGAGAAGGAAGTTGCCTTCAAAGCTAAGGAGCCTGAGCCAAAATCCCCAAAGCCTCAGAAGATTTCAAAGGCAAGTAAGTCTCAAAGCAAGGCTGAGATGCAGGAGGAACTCAGCCTGATGGCTAGAAGGTTTGAACAACTTAACAGCCGCTTTGGCAAATATAAGAGATTTTACAGGGATAACAGGCAAGGTAGAAGTTATCCACAAAAGACTACCAGAGAAGGAGAGAAAAGCTCATCTGAGCTGGAAAAGAAGAAGGAATACAAGAATTACACCAAGGCTGAAGGTTCATCATCAAAGACCAGAGAGTCCACTGAAGAAAAGAATGATGATGCCAACAGGTGTTTTCAGTGCAAGAAGATTGGGCACTTTCAATATGATTGTCCTCAACTGAGCACTAAAGAAAGAAGAGAAAGGCAAGCCAAAAGAGACAGAAGATATGGAGAAAGGAAAGCCATGATGGCTGGGGATGTTGATGAAAACCTGGAGTCACCTGATGAACTGTTCTCTGACAGTAGTGAAGATGACATGTGCCTCATGGCAAGAGAAGAACCAGAGGTACAATCTAAACCATCCATTTCTCTAGAACACACACCTGAGCTAAGCTCAGAGTCAACTGAGGAACTCAATCTTCAGTCCGCCTTGGAACAATTGATGATTGATTTCTCAAGGTTGCAAGAAGCAAGTTTCTGTCTTCAAGATGAGAACAAACAACTCTTGAGTGAAAACTCCAAGTTAATCGAGTCTGGGAATCAAAAAGATCTGAACTCAGCCAAATCTACCATTGAACTGACAAAAGAGGTGGAAACCCTCAGGAGTCAAGGAAATGGTAGAGATCAACTGATAAAAGATCTCAATGAATCTAAAACAAAGTTAACTGAAGAGAATTTAAAATTGGTAAGCCAAATAAAGGATTCTCTCCTGAAAATTGATGTCTTACAAAAATCTGAAGAGACCTTGTTAAAAAGGATTGATGCTCTAAACAAACCCTCTCTTGCCATAGAGGAGATCCAAAGTTTTCAAACCAATCCAAATAACAAGTGTGGGATAGGCTTTATTCTAAAACCTTCAGAAGGTCCTCTGAGTGTTGCTTCTTCAAGTGGCACAAAGAGAGTTTTTGTTAAGTCTGTGACATTTCAACCACAGACTGTAGATAAAGGAAAAAGACCAGCTGAGATCACACAAAAGAAAAGTCAATCTAAGCCAAAACCAAATGGAAAGGCTCAGGTGACTTATCAAAATAGATCTCAGCAGAGGTACTATCAGCCGAGGTCTTCACAGATGAAGCAACCTCAGCTGAGAACACCCAGGCATGAGCAGTCCTCAAGGAATGACTCATATGGAAGACCTAGTCCTTTTGTGCCTAAAGGAAAAGGTCCTTCATACCTTTATCAACAAAAACCAAGACCAGGTGCACCCAAGCCAAAGAGAAAGAATGTGAAGAAGGTTCCTGTTCCTTCAAAGGCTGACACCCATAGAAAGTTTACTCCCAAGGCACCCAGGGAGATAACAATCTATGTAGATGTTTATGGAAGACAAATTAGCCAATCTAAAATAATTAGAACTGTGAGGCAAATTTGGATTCCGAAAGGTACAGCTAACCTTGTAGGACCCAACACCAAATGGGTACCTAAAGCTTGATCTGTGATTGCAGGGCTCAGTGGACCTCAACAAAGGAGAAGCTCTTAAATCATCAGTCTGGTACTTGGACAGTGGATGTTCTAGGCACATGACTGGCAACAAAGATCTCCTGACAGAATTTGTTGAGAAGGAAGGTCCACAAGTCACCTTTGGTGACAACTCTCAAGGAGCCACTAGAGGTTATGGTACTTTAATAATTGGCTCAGTAAGAGTAAGCAATGTATCCTTTGTCAGTGGACTTAAGCATAATCTTCTGTCCATAAGTCAATTCTGTGATAAGGGATACAGTGTTGAATTTTCATGTAACCTGTGTTTTGTTAAGAATATATCTTCACAACAGGTATTACTAACTGGGTCAAGAAAGGGAAATATCTATCTTGCAGATTGGAAGTCTTGCACACCAAATGCATGTCTTATTGCCAAAAGCTCAACTGACACTAATTGGTTGTGGCACAAAAGGCTAAGTCATCTGAACTTCAAGATGATGAACAGGATAGCAAGACATGGACTGGTAGAAGGAATGCCAAATGAAGTATACAATAAAGAACATATCTGTAAAGCCTGTCAGGAGGGGAAGCAAGTAAAGGCATCTTTCAAAAGCAAAGTAGCAACCTCTACTGACAGAGTACTTCAACTATTACATATGGATCTTTTTGGTCCAGTAACCCCTGTAAGTATAAATGGGAGAAAGTATACACTTGTTGTTGTTGATGACTTCTCCAGGTACACATGGGTGATATTCCTTGCAAGCAAAAAGGAGACTCAACTGAGACTGCCAGAGCTCCTGAAGAAAGTTAGCAATGAAAAGAGCCTGAACATTGTAAAGATAAGATCAGATAAGGGCACTGAATTCATAAATTCTATCATATCTGATTATTGTAAAGAATTAGGTATCTTTCATGAGACATCAGCTGCAAGAACTCCACAACAAAATGGAGTAGCTGAAAGAAGAAATAGGACTCTCAAGGAGGCAGCAAGGACAATGTTAGCTGAAGCTCAGGTTCCTAAAAGATTCTGGGCTGAAGCTATTAATACTGCCTGCCACACTCAAAACAGATCCATGGTAACCAAACATCAAGGAAAAACTCCATATGAGTTATGGAATGGCAGAAAGCCACAGGTATCTTACTTTCATATTTTTGGTTGCAAGTGTTTCATTCACAACAATGGGAAAACTCAACTGAAAGCTTTTGATAGCAAAGCTGATGAAGGAATTTTCTTAGGATATTCCCAAATCAGTAGAGCTTTCAGAGTTTACAACTGTAGAACTCTTGTTGTGGAAGAAACACCTCATGTGGTATTTGATGAATCTACTTTTGAGTCCAGAAGTAAGGAGACTGAGGATGTGATAAGCAAAAGGCTAACTAGACTGAGTATCAAATCAAAAGGATATCCTGAGAATTCTGTTGATACATTCATCCCAACCTGGGACAACCTCAATGATCAACAATTCAAAGAGGACACTCAAAATCAGACCACTCCTCAAAGCTCACCTGAGAGCTCTCCTGAAGATGTAACTGAACTGATGAACACCATCCCAGTTCAAGAGGTAACCAATGTCAATGAAGATGTGGTCACAGCTGAGACATTCACTGAAACTATCATTCAAGGGGGAACCAATGAAATTACCATTGAGAATGAAAATACCTTGAATGATGACTCAGGACTTCAACCCTCTGTCTTATTTCCTGAATTCGATTTCATTCCAATATCTAGTGACTCAACTTCAGAAGAGTTAAACTCAACTGAAGGGCATCAGCCTAGGAGGACTTGGCTCTCAGATCACCCTGTTGAGCAAATCCTAGGTGATCCTTCCTCAGGAGTCAAAACTAGAAGTTTTCATGGTGAAAGTGCTTTGTTTTGTTGTTTCTTATCAAACCAGGAACCAAGTTCCATAGTAGAAGCACTTCAAGATTCCAACTGGATCATTGCCATGCAAGAAGAGCTCAACCAGTTCACAAGGAACCAAGTATGGGAGTTGGTGGACAGACCATATCACTGCAATGTGATAGGAACCAAGTGGGTATTCAAAAACAAGAAGGATGAGAATGATATCATAGTCAGAAACAAGGCCATGCTAGTTGCAAAGGGCTACTCTCAAGTTGAAGGATTTGACTATGATGAAACATTTGCTCCAGTAGCCAGATTGGAGGCAATAAGGTTATTTCTTGCATATGCTGCTCACAAGAAATTCAAGGTGTACCAGATGGATGTTAAAAGTGCCTTCTTGAATGGAGTACTCAATGAAGAAGTCTATGTGGAGCAACCCCCAGGTTTTGAAGAAAGTCACAAAGTATATAGACTGAGGAAAGCTCTATATGGACTGAAACAGGCTCCAAGAGCTTGGTATGATACTTTGTCTCAATTCCTTTTGGATCATGGTTTTATCAAAGGGAGAGTTGATAGAACACTTTTCAGAATCACAAAAGGAGAGGACACATTGCTGGTTCAAATTTATGTGGATGATATCATCTTTGGTTGTCCTAACCAAGTCCTCTGTGAGAAGTTTTCTCAACTGATGAAGGGAAAGTTTGAGATGTCTATGATGGGAGAAATGAATTTCTTCCTAGGACTTCAAGTCAAGCAGTCCACTGAAGGAATCTTCATCAACCAAGCCAAATACACAAGGGAGCTGATCAACAAGTTTGGATGCCAGACCAGCAAGGTTGCAAGAGTTCCACTCAACACCAACACCAAAATGGAACCAGATGAGGATGGAGAATCAGTAGACCAGACTTCCTACAGAGCCATTATTGGATCTCTACTGTATCTCACAGCAAGCCAGCCTGATATCACATTTGCAGTTGGCATTTGTGCTAGATATCAAGCCAATCCCAAGAAAAGTCACCTGGAAGCTGCCAAGAGGATTCTCAAATATCTTAAGGGTACTGTGAATATGGGATTATGGTATCCCTCAGATGACAATCTAGAACTCACAGGATACTCAGATGCTGACTATGGAGGATGCAGAATTGATAGAAAATCAACCTCAGGCACTTGTCAATTCTTGGGAAGTAAACTGATTTCTTGGTTCTCCAAGAAACAAAATTCAGTAGCCACAAGCACTACTGAAGCTGAGTATATGGCAGCTGGAAGTTGTTGTGCTCAAATTCTTTGGCTAAGACAACAACTGAGAGATTACAACATCTTTGCCAATGAAGTCCCTATTTTCTGTGACAACAATAGTGCAATTGCTATTTCAGAAAATCCAGTTCTCCACACAAGATGCAAACATGTGGATATAAGGCATCACTTCATCAGAGATCATGTGGAGAAGAAGGACATCAAGATGCTCAAAATCCACACTGACAAGCAGAAGGCAGATATCTTTACTAAACCTTTGGCTGAAGCAAGGTTTCAAGAGTTGTCAGTGGAGCTTGGACTCCTAGATCCAGGAGAGTAAAGAAAGGATTGAATTTCAAATAGAGTTACCTTCAACTCAGTGGAGGTTCATACTCAGAAGAGGATCTTCTCTCAGAAGAAGCTCCCCATCTCAGAAGAGATCTATATATCAGACGAGGTCGAACCTCAGTAGAGGTCAAGTCTATACTTATGTTATTTTCAAAGATAAAGCCTCTTAGTGTTATATATATATATTTTAATTGGTTTCAATATATTTACTAATGAGTGCTTTCTGGAAAACTAAATCTCTTTCCACTGTTCCGAAGAGATTTTGGTATGGCAAGCATTTAATGCGCGTGGTACAAGTCAGACATGCTTTTTCAATTACCTATCTCACGCGCTCTAAAAGCCGGATGATGTGACCTTCCGGTTACCAACCTTTTCAATCCATACCATTCAATTAGGCGGTTCTTTTCTAAACCGTCAAGATTTCTTAAAACCCCCCACTAAACCCTGCAACTATCCACGATCTCAAAATCATTCAATCTCAGACGTTGATTGTGAAATTAGATCTAACCGTTTATTTCTGATATAAAATCCCCAACCTTAAGCTTGTAAACCTTTTCGAATACACTTCCAAGCAAACACTTACTATCTTACTCTGTAATTTGTTCTCTCAAACCCTCTTGTTCAAATGGCGAAACTAAATCTCAGTTTCCTTACCCAAAAAGATAACTTCTGGTATGAACCCATCGTGGTTTTCGATAACCCAGAAATTGAGTCCAGACCAGAGTACGCTCACATCAAAGAGGCCCTTGAAATGATAAAAAGTGCTGGGTTAGAGAAATTCCTATCTGTTCATCCAGAGAACTGTTTTGACAGACAGGTTCTTGATTTCTACAACAATGTCTCCAACTCAGATACAAAGATCAGGTCTCATCTGATCTTGCAAAGGAAGAAGAAAGTTATGAGGGATGACATGGAGGTCATTGAACACCAGAAGATAAAGAAGGAGATTCGTGTAAGCGGAGATGTCCTGAAGGAGCTTTTTGATCTTCCTTCTGAAGGTCCCAATCCAGACACGTGCATTGTGGAGAAGGGGGAAGAATGGGTCAAAACCATAATGCAGAGGAAGGTACCATACACTCCAACAATGAACAGAAGTGAACTCCTGCCAGTTTACAATGTTCTCTGTGAAATTGTGAGTAAGTGTATTTTGGGAAACCAAGGGAGTACTGAGCAAGTGAGCAAGCCAAAGCTCAGGCTGATGAAGGCGATTGTTGAGAGCAAGGAAAGGCCATACAACTGGCAGCAGTTCTTTCTGAGGGCCTTGAATAAGGAGCATTCAAAGTTTCAACCCGACAAAACTCCCCAACTATCAAGTAAGCTAAACTACGCAACAAAAATCTCTTACTTGATAGAGAATGTAGATTTGGGCGTAGATTGGATCCCTGACAGGAAATGGAGCAATCTAAAGATTTTATTCAAGTCTGGAAAGACTCTGGAGGCTAGGATGATTAAGCCTGTTGTGGAAAGCCCAGAGGCAGTAGAGGAGGAGGAAGATACCCCAGCTGAGGGGAAGAAAACAAAGCTGAAAAGGAGACTGGTAAAGTTGAGTGACAAAATGGCTCAACATAAGGAGGCTGTGGCAGAGAAGGCCTCAAGGAAGGAGAAGAAGAGGTCTTCTGAAGCAGTGAAAGAGGCTGCTTTGAAGAAAGTCAGAGTCACAGACTCTACTGATGAGTCTTCATCAGGTAACCCTACCTCTTCCCCCAACACTATCTCAACTGAGTCTGACTCAGATGTTCCTGCTCCTACTCCTATTAAACCCAAGACCAAACCTCGCACCCCTGTAGCCAAAACCAAACGCATCTCCAAAATAACTCACACTCAAACCCCCACTGATGGCTCTCAAAAGCCAGCCAGTGGATCTCAAACTCAAACCCCCACTGAACTCATCTCCACCCCAACTGAAACCACCCCATCAAATCCTACTGAACCCATTCCCTCAACCCCCACTGACCAAAACCCAACCTCACCTGACACTCAAACCTCTTCTGAAACTAACCCTCCTGAAACCCAAACCTCAACTCACCTGGAATCTATTCCAGAAGAACCCACTGATATCAGATCCCCTACCCCTTCCCTTCCTTCAGACGATGAAGAAGAGTACTCATTCTTAGACACCCTTAAGGATGAGGTTGCTTACTCTTTGGAGTCTAAGTACCCTGAACTTGACAACTTCCCCACTCTCAAGGCTTTATTCTTGAGGCTGAGACTCCTTGTCCAGCTCAAAGATAGGAGGCTAGGAGAAATTCTATTGGCAGTCAGATGCAGCAATGCCGATGATTGGAAGAAGGAGGAGATGGAGGTGTTGCAGTTTGCAGGGATGACCAAATCCAGACTTCTCTGTGATGAGAAAATTTTTGAGAGTCTGGTGATGGAGAAGATAGCTGAGGCTAAGAAGTCAGCTGATGTGGTTGCTGAAGCAGAGGAGGAGAAGGAGAAAGAGATGGAGGAAAGTGTACAAGGAGGAGGGACCTCACCAAGGCAAGGTGATGGTGAGGTAGCCAAGGATGTATCCAAGGCAAGGGATACTGAGGCTCAAAATTTGCCACAGGAGAGTCCAGTAGAGGTGTCTACTGAGATTCTCCCACAACAGCCCTCAGTGGTGGCTTCAGAGTCAACTGAGGTGACTGGAATAGAAGGAGTTGAAAAAGAAAAAGAAAAAGATGAGGGTGCTGAAAGAGATGTTGAAATCACAGGAGTTGTGAGTGGCCAAATAAAAGCAATCATTCCTGTAAAGGATGCATTGGCTGAAAAAATCTTAGTTGAAAATAAGAGTGATGAAAGAAGTAAGCTGAGTGAGGAGGAGGGAGTTCCAATGGAGTTAGAGACTTCAGGAGATCTAGGTTGTGAGATTGAGGGAGGAAAAACTAACACTGTCTTAAATGCAGGTACCCAAACTGATGAGATCCCCTCAGTCCAGATCAACCTAACTCCCCTGAAGGATGAAGTGATTAAACTTCAAGAAGAAAGAATCCCTGCTCTTGAAACTCAGCTGAAAGATGTCCAAGAAGTTGTCCAAGAGGAGGTAGACGAAATGATCATACTCTCAGATCACATTGACGAACTCATGGAGTCCACAACTACATCACTTCAAAATCTCACACTGAAAGTTGAAGACTCACAGCAGATGGTAATTGATGTAGTTGAGGGACAAAGTGTGCTAGTCATTGAGGCTCTGAAAGATCTGGAGAAGAAGGAGGAAGAAGCCAGAGCTCAATTCCTGAAGGACTCAGTGGAGAACGTGTCCATCAACCTAAAGTCTTCTGTTGAAGCTTTCTCAGCTGACCTTGTTGGGAAAGTTGAAGGGTTGTGGAACCAGAAGATGCAGGAGTTCGAAGCAAAGCACGAAGAACTCGGTGCCAAGCTTGGTGAAGTTCTCAAGAAGGCCGCTGAGGACTTCCCAACTCAAGAAAAGACCAATGTGCTAATCGATGAGAAACTGGCCCAATTTGTGCAATTTGGTCAAACTGCTGGAGCTGCACTGGAAAGGATGGAAGATGAAGTTGACCACTGCTCGACTGAACTGAAGGCCATCGCTCACGATCAGATGAAGTTAAACATCACTGTGGCTGAGTGCATGATTAATGCCGGAAAGGGGGAAAGATTGATATCTTCTAAAGAGCTGAAGGCTGATCCAAGGAACAAAATGCAAATCATCTTTGAAACCCCGGAGTTCGAGAAAGGTCAACAAATCAAAAGCACCATAAAGAAAGTTGATGCTGAGGCCCAGAAGCTGGCTGAGGAAAAGAAGGGAAAGGAGACCGCATCAGTGGACCTCTCAAAGTTCAAGGAAGCTCATCTGAAGGAGAAGGAAGAGAGAGCTGCAAAGAAGGGGGAACCTGCCAAGAGGAAGGCAACTGATGTACTCTCAGCAGAGGTTGCTAAAAAGACAAGAACCTCAGGGAGGTTGGCAGCTAAGTCCACAACCTCTACTGATGAAGTTGAGGTACTTCCCATTCTTAACCCTGATCCTTTGTCTTCTGAAATTCCCAAATCTGCACCCACCCGAGTCACGGAGCTCACTGAGCTAATCAAAGAGGCTGGTGGAATGAACGAGAGAGCAAGGAAGCTAACAGCCCAACAGCAGGAGAGGAGAGATAAGGTGGTTGGGAAGATGGAAACCATTGCAGAACTGGCTGAGAGGAAGAAACAGGAGAGGTTAGCCACTTTTGACAAAACTACTTCTAAAAAGTTCAGAAGTGGTTATCTTAAGTGGGCTGCCAAACTGAAGAAAGACAAGATCACACCATCTCAGAACAGATTCCCTCACCACGATGCCTGGGTTCCTAAGAAGCTCAATGATGCTTGGGAGACTGCAAAAAGAGACTTTGTATATTCCTTCTATGTCAGTGGAGAGTTAGGAAGGGACAATGCACAAGAAGTCTTCAACTCATGGTTGTTTGATGCCTATCCCAAACTCTATCCCGAGATCTGTGATGCTTGGAATGATGCCTTCCCAGATCATGCTCTGAAGGCCCCTGAGCCAATCACATACTGGCCTCCTCAAGATGCAACAGGAGCTGTTGATAGAGAAAGAATCACTGAAGAGTGGACATCCTTATGTGAACACCTTGGTCTCAGAGGACATTCCAAGGAGATGATGGAAAGGAAGAATGAGCTGAAGATTAGAGTCTTTAAGCAATATGGACTTGAACCTCTTTTTGAGTCCATCTGAGAAAGTTGTATCTTTTGCTGGGCATTTGTTTATAAGTCCCAGATGTTTTTAAGTTTGAAACTTTTTGAGAGTTGACTTCATGTAATTTGTACTTCATATTTTTCAATGAAAGGAACTCTGCTGATGTTTTGCCCAAGATAATATCTCATTATCATTTAGGCTTATGTACTTGAATGTTTTACTTACAAAAACTGTGAACTTTGAATGTCATCTGAAGAACCTCATCTAGAAGAAGATATGTAATAAGATAGGTTCCGGCATAATCAAAAAGGGGGAAATTGTTGGGAAAATGTATAAGACTTGTTTTGATTAGATGCCAACATGTCCCTCCCTAAGTTGTTTGTAAGTAAATTATTCAGTAGAGTTAGAGTTTAAATTAAACAGTTCTAAGTGTTAAGAACTGAAGTGCAGTTAGTAAAAACTAGAGTGTATTTTAGTATGAAGTCTGCTGAAGTGAAGTCCGCTGAAGTGAAGTCCGCTGAAGACTAAGTGATCTGAGAAAGAAGTCTAAGTCTTGAATGTTTTCTAAGTACATTCTCACTAAGACTAAATCTATCAGTAGAGGACGAAGGTCCACTGATGGGAACTAACAAAGTACATTTAATGCTAAACATAGTTAAAGCTGTTAGTTAAATCTGGTTGGAACAAGGCAAAATGAATCTCAGTGAAGCTTACAATAAATGAAGGAATAAGAAGGTTCTCATCAGAGGAGTTCCACCTTAAAGCAAGACAAGAATCTGGGCATACAGACTTAAGGTCCAATGAGAAGATGACACGTCAGTGTACCTTACTGACAGCCGACCTGTCCCAGCCTGACAAGTACCAAAAGTCTTTCACCTAGCAATCTACAGAAAGTTGGTGAACAGGCATGGTTTTGCAGCCGTTTCTTGACAAGACTTAAAGCTTCAAATAGAGCCGTTTGAACCAATCAGATACAAGAAGACTTACTTGAGAAGATTCAAATCCAACGGGAAGATTTTCAAGGAAGCCTATAAATACAGAAGGACGTGCACATTTTGCAAGCACGGGAAACTCACAAGATCAAAGCTATCTCTACATTCATAACTATCTAGAAACACTCGAAATTATCATTGTTTCCCAAGTGTTTCACAATTGTAGAGAAACTAACAAACCTTCTGTAACCAAGCTTAAAGCTATATCCAAACCTTAGAAAGAGATAATCCAATCCTAAGCCTTGAGCTAAACTTGTAAGGATTATCTCAAAATAGTTGGAACCAAAACCCTACTCAAAACCCTACTCAGTGTTTAGGTTGAGAGCTAGTGTTAAGTGGTGTTAGTAAGCTGATTGTTGTATCAGTCTGAAAGCTGGTTTGTTTTGGGAACTAGGACCTGGAATTTCCTAGTGATCAATCATCCTAAGAGAGGAAAAGTTGATCAGTGCACCTTGGCACTATAACACAAGGAATTCCAAGTGAAAGGAATTCTCTTGTTTGATCAGGCCAGTGGACGTAGGAGATTTATCTCTGAACCACTTTACATCTTGTGTACTTACATTCTGCTATTTCATAAGTGTGTGTTAATCTCAAGTTTATCAAAGTAAAACGAGTTTTCTAAAAGGGCTCACTAATCCGCATCTGAAAGCTAATTAGATAGTAGTTCAACTGAAAGTCTTGTGCTTTCAGTGGAGGTATTATCTCAGTAAGCTTTCACAGAGTAACTCTCAGCAGACCTCAAGTCCACTGACGAGCTACTGTCTTAAGTAACCTGATAAGTTTTAAAGAAGTTTAAATTTGTAACCACAGGTGTATTCCCCCCCCCCCCCCCATACACCTGTTTACTCGTTTCGGGACCAACAGTTTTCCATTGTGTTAGGCCCGATTTACAGGTTGGTGATGATTTTGCAAAGAAATTTGATGATTTCATTGGACCAAGGTCCCCTGAACTGCGTCGGTTTGCTGTTGAAATGTACACCATGTGGATTCCAGGGGCTAAACACCTCCTATGATAGATGTTATCTAACTCTCTTCTATTTTTTGCTTAGTTGCCTTATTTGAATGCTTATATGAACTCAAATGATGAATGCATGTTAGTCTCAGCATATTTATGATGTTTACAACCACCACTTTGACCTTTTGGTCTTAGTTTATGGAGGCTTAAAGCTGTTGATGACCCTATGATGAATTATGGTGTCTATTGGTGAGTCTGAGGGTCCAGAATCATGATAATTATGCTATATGTGCTCTGGATTGTTGTATGGGGTGAAATGATAATTGCATGTTTGATCTGAGCATGTTTATGGTGTTTTACAGCCACCACTTTGACCTTTTAGTCTTAGTTTATGGAGGCTTAAATGTTGATGACCCTATGATGAATTGTGGTGTCCATTGGTGAGTCTGAGGGTCTAAAATCATCACAAATTGTGTTATATGTGCTCTGGATTGTTGTATGGGGTGAAATGATAATTGCATGTTTGGTCTTAGCATGTTTTTGTTGTTCCTTTTGGCTGGCTCTTGGTTGGTGAATGGAAAAATCCCTATTTTTCCATAAAAAAAAAAAAAAAACAAGGTCACCATTACTTGCATACTGTGGTCTAGCCACAGCACACATAAACATCAGTTTGGTGATGTACCTCTTGTTTTGACATGTTCTATGTGGCTCTATTTCTCCTGGAATTAGGTAGTACCTCTCACATGGCTGTGTGATGTAAAACCACTTTTCATCAATATGGATTATGTTGTTAATTGGCTTGAACTTGTCTATGTTGAAAGCTCTATCATAAAGTAATGAACTTAAACTAAACCTCAACCTTAGAAGTTTATTTTCTGCTGTTAAACTTGGCTTGATGGCATTAGTATTTGCATGGATCTTACCCTTTTTAAACCAAAGGGCAACTGCACTCTTGCTTACACCCATTTCTCTAGCAATTCTTCTATAGGTAGTTCTCTTTTTATAAGACAGACTCTTGAATTTTTCAACATCAATTTCTGCAATATCTTTATGTTTTGACCATTTTGTTGGCTTAAACACAAAAGACTCACCTTTTTTAAGACTTTCTTTTGTTGCAGACCAAATGGAGCAAACTGACATTTTTTAGAGATCAAACCTTTGTGCTATCTCTTTTATTTTGCCACGTGAAAGTTCACCATTGATGGAATCTTCAACCAGCAGCTGTGCTATCAAGTTCTTTAACTCAACTGTCTGATTTTTGCCTTTAGTTCTCATTGATGAGTTTTCTTTTGGATTTAATGCTTGAAGAATGTTTGTAATGAAGTGTTGAATGGTGGTAGTTGTGTATTTAATGGTAGGAGAAGAACTTAAATTGTTGTATTGGGGGGAATTTCAAAATTTTAATCCCATCACAGTGTCAATCTGTCATTAATGCATAATGGCTGGTGAATATTCAAATTATTTTTGTTTTGAATATATTTTTCCTCTATTTTGTAATTTGGAGGGAGTAGTTAAAAAGTACCCCCTCCGTCCCAATTTTATTTTCCCATTTGTCAAAAAGATCCGTCCCAATTTTGTTTTCACATCCCTAAAATGGAAACTACTTTATTCATCATTCATCATTCTCAATAATACTTTATTCATTTAAATACTACTTTATTCACCATTCATTATTTTCAATACTACTTTATTCATTTAAATACTAAAATTCAACTCTTGCATTAAACTCCGCGCACAGTCAAACGGGAAAACAAAATTGGGACGGAGGGAATAAGTAGATTATTGACTTTTTTAAGTAAGTCAAATCTTTTCTTAAAGTTGTGCACACTTTTTACCTTTATGTACTTTTATAATAAAAAAAAAATGAATGCTTCTTAAATCTTATGCCCAACCCAAGCTTTGGTGCATTCTTTTGAAGGACGGATGGAGTATATAGTAACAAAATTTCACTATGCAAATGAGATCATCCTCTTCTATGTAGGCTTTTTAAAAACACAAATTCTAATATGCATTCAAATGAATGGCACGCACTTGAATTTTAAGTTCAATTATGACTTCAATTTATTTTTTCAAAATACACACTAACACGCCGAACTGTATGTCTTTTTGCAATTGAGGTATTAGCGATTATATTTTGGGATATTATTAATTATATTTTGGAGTATTATTAAATATTAATTTTTATTTGGAGCAATTTTTTAAAATTCAAATGCATACTATATATTCAAGTGTATGCGAAAACAATCGATATATTGACAGGATATAATTAGCATTTGGTAGTAGATGCTTCGTGCCCATTTTGTTTCCAGAACTACTGTGTTCTAAATTGATAGGTGAAACATGTGGCATTAAAATTCGACGGAAACTAGATATGTTAAAAGTTTCTTTTGCAATTTGTTGAATCAAACCCTATAAGGTGGATTTAAATCAAAGTGAAATATGTATTTGGATTTTGTATACGTCTGGAGGAGGTAATGGAGTGTAGTGTCTGGTAAACAATAATTATTAAAAAGCATGTGATAGATATTTAATTTGAAAATAGTTAAACATGTATATTTTAGATATTATAAAATATAATTTTAGAAATTTGAAATTCAATACATGAATTTGAAATAAAATAAATGAGGTTCAAATCATTCTTCTTCAAAAATTCACATACATATTTACATCAACGCAAATTCTGGTATGAATTCAAATGCATGACGTGAACTTAAATTTTAAGCTCAATTTTAATTTTAACTTTTTCAATTAAAAATACATAATAAGAAAAAGTTGGAGTGTTGTTGATTACTGGTTAGGGTATTATTGATTACTACTTAAGGTATTGTTGATTACCACTTGAGATATTATTTATTATTACTCATGATATTACCCATTATTACTTAGATTATTTTGTTGTTTACTTCTGCTTCAAAACACATAGTACACACCAAACTGTATATTTTTATAATTGATTTTCAAAATTCAAATATACATGGGTGTACGCATGAATCACTCCTACGTCTACCTTGCTTCCTCGTATCAAGTGTCAATATTTTTTATATTGAAATATAATACTACACTATTTGCACTCACTAGTCAAGTTCCAATATTTGAGGGTTACAGTACCAATATTGGAGTAGAGAATTAGTTAATCGACCTTCTCCCTCCATTAACTATTGCTCTCTACCTATCTATTCTTCTTTATGATTAATTCATGAATTCTTACCTATCCTAAAATAATTATCTTGTGAATCTTTGCTTGCTTATATATAAATAAAAAACAGAAAAAATCTATTGCCGGACAAATGTAATAAGAAATTCCTTGTTCCAAGCACAAAACAAAAGAAGAATCCATAATATTCACATATGTAGTTTAGGGGTTAAAGGCCATAGTAGTTTGTTTTTAAGTAGTAGTAGAAGTGTGTGGGGCAGATGCTAGCAAGGCCAAGTACTCATTTATAGCTTCACCTTCTTTTGTGATTGGGATATCGTAATCTGAGTAAGCATCCGCCCTGTGCAATTCCTGGGTCAGTTCTTCCTCCATCTCCAAGTCTCTTTCCTCCATCACCATCTCTTCCACGGCTGCAGTTTCAGGCAACGCAACAGAAGGATCCGGGACTTGTTCCGGTACAGGGATTGATGCTATAAAAGAGAGATAGGAATAATCATCTTCAATGGGAATCGTAATGAGAATCATTAAATAGTAATTATACAACAGAAACGGTGGTTACATCATTATTAGTGTTCTGCTTTAATTTCGGATTAGTGGAATGATTGATCATTTTCTATTCTCATTAACCATCACAATTATGGACAAATCATGAACCAAGCGCCTCGTTTGAAGTTGAAGGAATATATTGTGCAGGAAAACAGCAATATTGATACCTGATGTGCTGCCCGGACCTGATGCGCTGTCCGAACCAGTTGATGCACGATTTTCAGCTTGACTAGATCTTTTCCTTTTCCTTGTTATGATAAAATCCTACAACCCACTTGACGAATGATTAAAATTCCAGATCAACTCAAACAAAAAAAGCACGTGAAAACTCACTTGTAGGGCAGCATTTGTTTGTGGGTTTGTTAAATCATCCAGAGCCTTTTGGATATCATTTTCGTTTCTTCGAAGTGCCTCAGCAACGACCTCTTTCTCGAACCTGTGAGTTCAGAAAATCGATCAACGAGAAGCTCCACATAACGATGACAAATTATACAAAGTTGTGAAACATTAGTCATACATATGTACTTACCCAATGGAGACCAATTCGTTCAGTTTATCTAAATCCACAGCTTTCTTAAGGGGCGTCACTCCATATCCCTTTTGCTCCCTGTACATATATATTCTCAAATATCAGAATACTTCACAGAAAAAAAAAATTAGAATTATGAAAACAAACTAAAACCCACAGAATTTCTCTCTGTCGGCGAAGGTTTTCCTCCCGCTTTCGTTGCTTTTTCTCCCTCTCCTCGACAAGAAAATCAATAGCGCTTCCAACATCCAAATTCATGCGGAGGGCCCTCTTTGATTCATTTTCCTTGTACCCCATGCTCATTAAAAAGGACAGTGATTCATCTGGAATTTGAAGCTGTTGACAAAATTTAAAATTGTGAGCAGAAATAGAAATCAGGCGGTGTTCTCTCTATACTTGTATAATAGAAAAGTTCAAATAGCAAGCTGTCATGCATGGGCTCACTTGGGCTAAAGAACATTTCAGTGAAAATTTTATATAGTGAGTTAATTTTCAAAGCATCAATGAAAAATTAAAGAGCCGTAATCACTTTGGCTTCAAAATTTCACATATAACTTCAACTAATATTCAACTAAGATTATTAAAAAGTAAACCCAACATATATTGATGCAAAATGCAAAATTACGTAGAAAAAAAACATAAATATAGCAAAATGCGAGACTAACTAACCTGGAAGTATCTAGCTCGAGCTGAGATCAAGGCATCCTTAGATTTTTGTAACTGCCCGCTGTGGTATGCAACCACTCCTTCCAAAAGCTCCATCCTCAAATGTCTATTATATTAACAATGAAAAGAATGTGATCACATCAACTCCCGATAACCATGTGACAACATAACATGCAAGTGGTGCAACAATATAAGAGAAAGGTGATCTATGACTCACAAAGCTAGCTCAGGGTAACGACTTCCTTGAAGAACCCTAAGGCGACTAGATTCCTTCCCATGAGCACGCTCGATACCCTCCCTAGCTTTTGCAAGGCGAACGCCCGCTACTGATAGCCAACTGATGTCTCGAAGCATAAGATAGCACCAGACCATGTCTATTTGAAGAATTGACACGTTGTCAACCATCTGGTAGCAAAAAAAAAAAAAATAGTATTGTAAACCAAAAAACATAATATTGATGGATGAAGAGTATAAACATAAGAAACAAAATGTGTCTAGATTTGTAAACAATATATATTAATATGTTTTGTTTTAAGATAAAAAAGAAAATATATATATTCAATTAAGTATTCTATGAATTCTGGATATAGTTGAGAACAATTAAATAAACACGTGCTATGATTTATCAACACATTACCTCAATAACTTTTGGGTCGCACAAGGAAAATGCTTCCTACAAGAAATAAAAAAAAAACAATATAAGCCAAAACTAAGAAGATGAGATTTATATTCACAAGTCCTTTTAAAAAAAAAAAAAAAAAATTGAAAGCACCCTAATTAAATATTAACATTAAAAAACAAACAAATAAAGAAAAATCTAATTTTCCAAAATTTCCAGATAAATGCAACTTTCAAAGTACAAACACGTATGTGACTTTAAATGAAAATAAGAAATATTTATACATACATGATTGTAGATGTAATGTGATTAAAATCTTATCAACGAATGAAGGTAAGTTGGCTATGAGCATTACTATAGCATAATTCAACAACTGTTCAATTAAAAACTATTCCTTTTCCTTTTTGTGTGCACGGCATGCTGTAGTCACTTACCTCGCCCATGGTGAGCACTTCTAATGCATCTCTATATTGTTCTCTTCTCATCAGAGCTTTTGCATTTGTATGAAGCATAAGTCCCATCATTAATGCCCTGAAATATGCAAGGCGACGTTCTTATAGTAACACAACCAACTGTTTTAGCATATCAAAAAAATGCCTTATATCCAAACATATTCGACTAAAGTGTCAGCTACTCAATTTATACCTTTGGTCAGTCTCAGATCCCAACTTCACTTTTTCTCCACTTTGATTTTCAAGCTCTAAATTGAAGTCGTCAATAGGCAAAGAACCATCTGCATGTCTACTGGCCAACTTAGTGGCAGAGGCCCTGTAATTCCAGTTTTATTAATAGGTGAATCCAAACATAAATACTTATACACAAATTAAAACTTTTATTGTTACTGAAAAACTAGTTGCATGGAACATCTTATATAACATTTGCATGTAAGGAAAAGCAAAAGGTCAAGAAAATTGTGAGCATTTATATCATATTTAATTTATGTTTTGCCTATTTGTCACTCACCACTAAATTGATTAATCTTTTTGAATTGAGGGTCGACTATAAGTTCCACAATTTAGGCTCACAAAAGTCCAAATTACTATAGCATGAGAAAGTATGACTCATAATAAAATATATACCAAGTATAAGATGCATATAAAGGTAAGATCCTGTGCATAATCTCAAAGTTGGAAAGTGAAGCATTACATTACTCATACGGAATAACTTCGAACAAATAACTTAGTCCTATCCAAAAATGTTTCTCAAAACTAGACAATGACATTGAAGATGTTACTCCTTTCACACACTCTTAACAAGGGAAGAACAAGAAGATAATTAATTTATATCAGCACAAAAACAAAGAATATCTAGTGCAGCAGTTAATGCAGCCTCAGAAGGCATACCGGTTTCCAATATTATCAAAAGTTAACCCCATTCGGACTACAAGACTTTCCTTTTTCCACAAAAGAAATAAATGAGAAAAGAAAAAAAAATCAGACCGAAATCCAAATGAGGTATCATGCAATTTTTCCAGTCTCCATTCTCTGTCCTTGAAAAATGATATTTGGAATGAGACTCAATGAAAGGTGCTCAAACTACAAGCTGCAAAATTACATCTATATGTAGATATAAATTATTCCGGATAAAACTCAATTATTTGGCAATATAAATATTAAGTCATTCAACACCAATTCCTTCTCCTCAGAAAAAAAAAAATGCTATTTTCAATTCTATTGCTGTGAAAACCAATTTCTACTTCTGAAAGCATGGGAAAACAATATCACACTTCTATAAGGTTGGCCAAATCACAGCAATCCTTACCAACCACATGCAAATATTCGACAAGATTATCACAATTATAATACCAAAATAACATCACAAAGTCCGGTGATGCAATTAAATTCACAGCTCATATTGCATTCATAATTCCAAAAAGAGAAAGGAGTAAGAAGCTATCATTCACCAACTCTAACAACAGAAACAGAGGCACATAACAAATTCAAAGTACACAGAATCATATAATTCACAGAATCAGTAAAAGAGAATTCTTGATCATGAGCACCCTACAAAATCAAATTAAACCTTGATCACGCAATTAAACACAAAATTCACCAAAACCCCATCTCTGATCATGTCCCAAAACTCAAAGCCCGCAACAATCAAACACACTTACTTCAATCTAGCAATCCTGTTGGAGCGCTCCTCCTCAGCCAAAAACTCCTGCCCATCTTGATCAGTGGACACCTTCGACGCCAGAATCTTGGCGTTATTTTTAACTCCCAATTGGGTCAATTTCTCAGTCCCATCGCCGTCTTTCAAAACTCTACCCGCGCAAATTAGGTTGATACATTGAGGCCCACCATCGCAGTTTGATCGATTGGCCACCTCTGCCCTCAGCATAGCCACAGTCCACTCATCTAAATCCACTTCCAAAACCCCACTCCATGACCCACCAACTCTAAGCTTCGCCATCCCCATATTTACAGCACTGATGATTATTGATTTACGCTGAGACAGATGAGATGAGAGTCTGAGGTATCAATGATTCTATTTATGGAGGGTTAGGGTGAAGTTTTTTCTTGGGGACTAGGTAACCAATAGTAAAACTTTGTGGGGTCTTTTAGTAAATTCAGGTGCTTGGGAATATATTTTTGTTGTGGAAATTGTGAAACAGCCTTTCGCGGGAATTGCGTCTTTACTGTTTAGATATTTTATCATCAAAATAAAATTAAATATATTCACGCATTGATTCTATATAATTTGTAAATTAAAATTACAAAATAAATTATTGAGGTATCACTTAATGTATTCAATAATATTAACAAATACATTTAATATATCAATTTTATATTATGAATAAATTTTTAGTTGTTAAAAATTTATATAAAACGGGGAAATATATCTTTAAACGTTAATATCTTCTACGCATTTAAGGAAGATTTACATAAGGTGGGAGATCTGACCAATTCCGAAATTCTTTATCATGATGACTTGTTCTTATATCATTGTTAAAAATTTATATAAGTCGGTATATTTGTAATCGTTGGTAATATATGTCCTGAATATCTTCAAGAAGATTTACCATATCAATATTATTTGTTCTTGACGGTGAATATATCTTTGGACGTTGGTAATATATGATATGATTTTTTTCCTATAAATTTAAGGAAGATTTACCATATACCTTGAAAGTTAGGATGACAACTAATCGATTGGGGATGGGGTTTGACCCATCCTATGATGTTTTAATGGTAGGGTAGTTGATTGCATGATATTTATTTGAATTTTGAAAAAAATATTTCAAACAAAATTAACAATACTTCATGAAATGATAAAAAAAAAATTACAATTAGATATGTTAGTATGTGTTTTGAAAAAAGCAAATTTGAAGTTAAAATTGAACTTAAAATCCAAGTGCATTCTAGAATTTGTGTTAATTTTATTTTTTAAAGTTAAAAATGGTAATCCCTCGATTTCAAAATAAATGTCATTTTAAATTTCTTCACACGTATTAAGAAACTTAATTTTAATTTTGTCATTATTACCCCTATATAAATATTTTTTTTTTAGAAAGATATTTTATTGATCCAAAAAAACCTACTTTATATGCATTGAAAAATATTTCAAAGTCTAAAATAATATTTATTAAGTAACAGATATAAAATGTTAAAATAACATTTATTTTGAAATGAATGGAGTATACAATTCAACGAGTTTATCCTTAATTAATGCATAGTGTTTTCACCCCATTACATGATTTTTCCATTCGTAATTAATAAAGATAACTCACACATAATAACATATTTTCTTTTTTGGAAGCAATTATAACATATTTTCTAAAATTGAAAGAAAGGTGCAATAAAGACTAAAACAAACATTTAATTTTGCACAAGACTTGATATCTTTCTTTTTTTTTTTTTTTTTTTTTTTTTTTTTTTTTTTTTTTTATGAACACTTATTTATGAACACTTAGAGCAGGGGCGGAGCCACATATACCACAAGGACACTTAGAGCAGGGGCGGAGCCACATATACCACAAGGGTGGCCGTGCCCCCCCCCCCCCCCCCCCCCCCCCCAAAATTTTCCATCTTATATGTTAATATATATATATATATGTTTGTGGATATTCAGAAATATAATAATATATGTTATAATTGGGATTGTTTATGAAATGACCGTCTATTCCTTCTTGGGTCCTGCTATATACCCCTCCATTTTTATTTGATACCCCCACCCTATTTTTTATTTATTATAATATACTTTTTGAATGACTTTTGTGTCCTTATAATAAAAAAAAGAAAAAGTTGAATGCTTGATACACCCACTGGAATACCAAAAGTCACAAGAACACAAATACAAAAAAAAGCATCAATCCAGGAAGAAAAGAGGAGAAAATCGATACTGTCCACCATTTTAGCATGTTTACGGCGGTGATGCAACATTAGTTCGTTATTTTGTTACAAAGATGGTGTACACTCAGGAGTCTTACGCTATGTGTGTAAGTGTATTTGTTTGAAATTTTTTTGATGAAGTATAATTTTGTTTTTTCTTTGAATGTTGTTTTTTGTTTATGAAATGAGTATTATGTACCAAGAATTTCGTATTTTAGCCTACAATTTTCGTATATTGTGTACCAAGTTTGTGATTCCTGCGTTTTTTGAAAAAAATCACGACACCAATTTTCGAACCTGGTTCGTTGAAAAATAGTTAGTATTTCGACTATGAGTATTCGAAATCCTGGTAAGCGAAAGTTCAAAAGTTTCTGGAACTCGTTTTCGATAATAAGTTTTCGAAAATGATAGGTTATTTCGACAAAATGTGTTCGAAAGTTTATGCAAAAGTTTCTGGAAACCGTTTTCGACACAAAGTTTTCGAAATTTGATTACATTTTCGACTATGAGTATTCGAAATCCTGGTAAGCGAAATTTGATTACATTTTCAATCAAGGCATATTCTAACCATTAACAACACTAACCTTCGTCACTTTTCTCCACCGAGGCATTGCCGGAAGAACGTGGCCTTTTTCGGTGCTTCATAGGTAAGGGCAAACAACAATGGAGGCGGTCGGCGACGCGTGAGCGGTGGCGGTCAGTGGCGGTCGGCGACGGCGGTCTCGAGAAAGAGGAAAGTGCCCTGGCGGTCGCGAGCCTTCGTGGCGGTGGCGGTCGTGAGGCCTCCGGGCGCTGGCGGTGGCGCCGCGGTTCGGCGCCGCTGAGTCCCACGGATTGCGCGCGGTGGTAAAGAGGACGAAGACGAACGAATGAAAACTGAAGGGTTTGTGGGTGTATGCCAATTTTGAATAATATTAGGGAGGGGTAATTTAGGTATATTGTGAGTGGTGTATCTAATAACTATGTAAATTTAAGTGGGTAGATTAAGTGGGTGGGTGTATCAAATAAATATGGAGGGGTATATAGTCAGACTCTTCCTTCTTATACATTGGGCCTACCATTTATTGTGTTAGAAGTTTTTAACTAGCCCATATCAAAACTTCGCCTTTTCATGTTTAATTGTAAGAAATAATTAACTTTTAAAGTCAAAATATAGATTAAATGGAAATTATTTAATTACTTGCCACACTCAAATATAAATAACAACAATCATATATTGTTGGATATGTTCTCTACATATTAAGTTTTATTGATATACTATCCTATAAAGATCCACTATGTTTCATATTTTTTAATTATTTCATAGTGATTTTTTTAACACATCAAATATTTAATGTAAACTTTTACTAGTACATAAAATGTATTTACATAAAAAAAAAATCTTATTTCTCCAAATCTTTTTTTGGGGGTCATTTGAATAGGATGTCATAATTAAGCATAAAAACTATCATTTTCTTCAATAAACTTGCAAAAAAATTGTACATCCTCAATTATAGACATTTTTTGTGGTAGGCATGCAAAAGAGACCCTCTATGTTTTAATAATTAAACATACACACACATATATATTTTGATATATATAATGATGAATATAGATATAAGTATATAATATTTAAATTTTATTATCATATATATAATAATGTTACACTCTTTCTATTGGCCCCCCCTAACCCGATATTCTGGCTCCGCCCCTGACTTAGAGTATTTAATATTCATTTATAATTATAATCATACTAGATATTCCACTCGCGTGTTACGCGAGCTTAAACAAAATTATTAATTTATTTAAGTATTAATTTTATATAATTTAGTTTCTTGTTCTCAGATACAAATTAAGAGAATTTAAAATTTTAACTCACATGCTCATTAGCTAAAGCAGACTTTGCAATGCATAAGAATGCATTATTTAAACTGTAATATTCTTAATAATTTTAATGTATTATTACACTTTAAACTACATATTATTTTTAATGTATAGATGAATTGAATTATATATTTTTTTAGTTTACCTAAACTAACTAAATCCTTTAGATTTATACATTTTTACTAATATAAGGTGTAATTTTTTGTTAAGAAATCATACTGTAAAATTAATAGTGAGTAATATGTAACAGGGAATTAACTTTATGGAATATATAATGTTACTATGTTAGAGTAATTTTCTTGTGCACTTGGTATGTGGTGCACTCACTCAACAGTAGAGACTGATTCCACCGAAAAGTATTATTTGATTACAATGAAAAGTGTAGTTAGAATACATTGAAAAAGTTTACACTCAAAATCGGTTTTCAGTGTAATGTAACCCTACTTTTTAGTGTAAACAACCAAAACTTTTGAGTGAGTGCACATGTGCACTATGTGCATATAAGAGTGCGTCATAAAGTTGATCAACACTTTTAAACAAATTGTTTTATTTTCAAAAGATTTGTTAAGGTATTAGAATATTAATAACATAGTTGTATAAACAGAATTAGAAAAAATACGGTCATAAATTTAAGCAGGACACAATGTGTAAATTAAGTTTTCTAAATGAACCAACAGTCTTCTAATGATAGTATGATACATTAAATTTATTATTTCAGTATGCATGTAATTGAATTTTCACATGGATATCACATCACATGGTCTGGATTTTCCTTTCTTATTGTCTTATCATCGAAAATTTAATTGAAGGAACAACTATAGATTAATCAATTTATTTAAAAAATGATATAATCTTGTATGCACCAGATGAACCGAGCACTCCAAGTATATTTTTTAAACGATACAGGTGCACTTAGTGTATATGAGGCTTATTTTTAGAATATTTGACCTTAAATACTAACTAAGAAATTGTGGAAAGAATCAAAAGAAAATCTACTTATGATAATAGAATTATAGGACAAATATGGGAATTAAGTGGTGAACTAATTACATATTCCATATAAAATCATAACACAATTTATTTAACTTAATTTGCACACGTTCAAAGTTATAACATTGAAATACCTAATCTATCTCATGCAATTAGCTCCTTAATTAGTCGAAGGAGTTACCTTGAAAATTAATGTATAAAAGCCCACATTTAATGTCTCAACAAAAATTTATTGACGGACATATTTGACGTTGTAATTGCATTCAAAATTGAAAATTGAAGAATCTAATCTTCCTCGTTCAATTAGCTTCTAATCGAAGGGGTTGTTAATCATTCTTCCATGAAATTAGCGCACCTTTAGGCATATTTTTCACTAAGTTCGTATACACTAAATTCGCAACAACTTAAAAAGCCTTACAATTAGTTTAAAATGTCAAACATAATATATACCACTATTTTTTTCATTAAGTAACCCTTATAAACGGAATTGATTATATGTCCACCGGTGTACATGTGATCATTTTCCACCCTTATAAAATACATCAAACTAATTATGAAATTCAAAGGCCAAAATTTAGAATAGAAATTTAATTAAAATGTCAAAATTACTATGTATAGATTACAATCAGTCATTAATCTATACAAAATCAGCTCTTATAATTTAAACCAATTAACTTAATTACAATTTCTTGTCAATTATCATTTATAGAAACAATGTTATTAAGATGTGAATTAAATAATATTAATTATAAATTTATACGGAATTAAGGAAAAAATCATATAACATTAATTATCAAATTTCAATGTTCAATAAAAACAAAATCTGCATAAAACGTCCAATGAAAGAAAAAAGTTACAGAATAATTTTTTACATTTCAACGTTCAACAAATACAAATGTATGCATCCAAGACATTGAGAGTGAATAATATTATGGATTGTTTTCAAATATAATAGTTATCATCGTTATTATACAGATTGTGAAGGAATTACATACTTTAAAATTTTTTAATCACACATTATTCATGAGAAATAACTTATTTTAAAGGTAAATCAAATAAACTCAAAATTACAAAATTAGATGAAAAACACATACACATTCTATACATGAGGATTTTTATAATTATATAAATATTTTCATCATATTTATTTACTATGCATGAATGACTTTTTTTAAGTTGTGGAATTGAGAATAACGAAGTTGTGAACCAATTGAATTAAAAATTCTATGGAATTTTGAAAAAGTAAAAGTAATATATAATGTATTCAACAGTTCAATTGGAACTGGTTATAAGATACAAGGAATTCATCGCAATGGAAAAGTTAAAAAAAAAAAAAGGCCCATCAACAAAAGCAAAAATGAAAAAAGTTCATATTCGTCTTCTTAGTCAGCCTTGGAGATGATCTTCAAGTATCCCGATCTTGTTCAAAGGCAATGCAAAATCTTGCAGTATATAAACCCTACAAGAAAACACACGATCTTTAAAGAAATAAATACTAACATTTAGTATAGGATATACTTTTGCATATGAAATCAAGAATATTACATGTCGATGATAATATTACTGCGATTCTGCAACAAAATAAAAATATTAGAAATTATGAGCAAAAAATACAAAACACGATTAGAATGAATAAACTTTACAAAAAATATGTGCAACAAAATTAAGAATATTAGACAACTAGAGTGTACCCACGCGAATTTCGCGTACTGAAAAAATATATTATATTTATTTTCTGTAGACATTTAATATAAGAGTATTTTTGTTTAAAAAAATTCGAGGTATATACAATAAATTATGAGGTTTGTTTAGTTGTGGCCCGTGCCCTTCACTAAACTCTATAAGTATATCCTACAAACTAAATAATTAAAAAAAATATCAAAATTCACATAAATTAATAACAATTATGGAATAACATTACTTAGACTAATAATTTAATAATAATCAATTTCCCATTTCATTATTGAATAATTTATAAATTAATCAACATTATTAGTTATTAGGAGTATACGGTAAGAAATTAATTTATGTAAAAACAATACAAAATTTGAAATAAACTTTAAAGTTACAAATACTTGTTCATCGATTAAAATGAGTTCCAAGTAGAACTTGTCTCTATTAAAATCATTAAAAAATATTGTCCAACTTTTTCAATCCTAACTTTAACGGTCATTTTTTGGCTCTCACTCTTGATATTAGAAATCAGAGAGAATTGAGGTGTCATACTCTTGAAATCTAAAATGAGATTTAAATTACAACAATTAAACCATCATAATTATTCAGATAAAAATACATGGTATAGTTAAATTTATAATTTTTGCACATGAAGAATATTTAAACGATGAAGAGCATAAATCAACAATCATTATTACATTCATATTGATATTGATATTTAAATCTAATCAAAATGTGAACACTTAAAATGATGAATTTAATTATAAAATAAATATACTAATAACAATAGAAATATAACTAACCAACAATTGATGAGAGAAATCTCAGCAAAAGAGTGGAACAAATGAAACTTTGATGTGAAAAAATAAAATACAATATGCTCTTATTTATAATAAAAAAAAATGCATGCAATATTATATCTTGTCCATAATAAGAATATATCACATAAGAATATTCTTTGGTATATATAACTATATACCTTTTATTTTATGAAAAAATAATTGAACATTATATTATACTATATATACTAACTCAAACTTAGAAATGATAAGTTTAGATTCATTCAATAGGTAGATCATATTTAATTACATTAAGGTTTGGAAAAAATATGATTTATAATAAATTCTAAAAATAACTAAATAAGAAAATGGAAAAAATATCTATTTGCATTAATTATGCAGATATAAATTAATGGTTTAGATTTAATGATATAAAACGAAGGGTCGAGATTAAAAATTTAACCAACTTTTAATGAGAGCACATTATTTCAAAATGGAGAGATTTGAGACATGCCACATCAGCCTAAGAATAAGGTGGTGTTGACACATCATCTTTGGGAGGTTTGAGAATATATTATTATAAGATGATGATGATACTAATACTATAATTAGATTATCAAACCTAAATCCTGCAACAAAAAATAAATATTAGAAGATCAATCCTATATTAGGATTATCAAAAGGTCAATCCATGAAGAGAAGGTTGAAAAGAATACAAACAAATGAGATTAGATTGAGATCAAACAAAAATTCTCCAAATTTATAGAAAATTTGTAATAGAATCAACGGTTAAGATTAAAAGTTGAGAAAGAATGATTGAGATCAAAAGTAGGCATTTGACTTAATGAGATACTAAGGAATTCGAAATAGAGATTATTCACCTTTGCCACCTAGGATTGAAAATCCTTGTAAATATAAAGGTATTGATTGATTTAAAATTTTACATAGACAAATAATATATCATGGCAAAACACAAATTAACATTCATCCCTACCAAAGTGTTAATGAACAATTTTCTAATTATACACATTCGCATTGTCTCATGCCATGAGACAGTCTTATACAAGACTTACTCATATATCATTAATTAGTGGTTGAAATCCTGGAGTTTATCCACACGCTATTGATATACCTTATTTATTAAATATATAAAACAATAATGAGAAAATAAATAGGGGTATTTCAAACAATTTACATACTTTTATTTTAAAATGATTAAAATTTGGGACGAACAAAAAATAAATAAAATGTGGGTTATCTTTGTGAAATGAGAGAGCAATACATTAAAATAACATATATTCCCTCCGTCTATGAATTCCCATTGATGAACACAGATTTTAAGAAAAAAATAGATAGAGTAAATGTATTGTAACTTGTAAGATAGTGTGGAGTCCACTTATATCTTGGGATTAGGGTGGGCGGGAGGCATAGGCAGGTGGCGGAGTGGGAGGGAGTTGTACAAAAAATTCAGAACATATTAAGGTGTATGGAGGACAAGAAACTCTCTTTTGGGGGCAGAATCTCGGTATTGAACTCGGTGCTATCAGCTTTACCTACATACTACATATCTTTTTACAAAATTCCAAAACAAACCTTGAGAGAAATCACTAGCTTGCAAAGAAACTTTCTATGGGGGGGTGGGGAGAGCTCGAAGAAAATATCGTGGGTTGAGTGGAGTGTTATATGTAATAAAAAATCCTTTGGGGGTCTTGGGGTACGGGATCTAGAGGTGTTCAATCGTGCTTTATTAGGAAAATGGAAATGGAGATTTCTTGTAGAGAAAAACAGTTTGTGGGTCAGAGTTATAGAGTCTAAGTATGGGGGGTCTCGGGGGAGGGGCTTCGAATTCTTTCCAAGGGGAGTGAATGCGAATATGTCAGGGTGGTGGAGAGATATTGAGAAACTAACGACAGGGGTAGAGGGGAAGTGGTTCTATGAGGGTTTAGAGAGAGTCTTGGGGGATGGGAATCAAACTTTCTTTTGGGATGACGTGTGGTGTGGGGGGGAGTCGTTTAAATCTAAATTTCCTAGATTATATAATTTAAGTTTAGATAAGGAATGTAAGGTGGGGTCAATGGGTGGGTGGGAAGGGGGGAGGTGGAGATGGAGACGTCAATTATTCGATAGGGAGGCAGGATGTGTTAATGATCTCTTGACTTTAATTGACAGGTTATACCCAAAGGAAGGTGTGGCGGACTCATGGAGATGGAATACGGTGCAAAACGGAGGCTATATAACAAAGGCGGCTTATGAACTACTAGTATCCTCAGGTCGGCCGGTGGTGCAGAACGGATTCAAGGAAAAGTGCTTCAAGACCATCTGGAAAAGCTTTGCGCCTTCGAAAGTTATTGGACATGGGTGGCGACTTTTTCATGATCGTCTACCTACGAAAGATAATTTGAGAAGGAGGAATATTCTTGATGCGAACAATCTAAGGTGCGTGTTTTGTGAAGAACATGATGAATCGAGTAGACATACATTCTTCGAGTGTTCTAAGGTGTATGAGTTTTGGATGGTAATTCTGAATTGGCTTAACTGCACTACGGCTTTACATTCATCTGCTTTCCAAAACTTCAATGTTTTTTGCGCCTTAGCACAAGGCAAGAGGGGGAGAAGAGCGGCTGCAAGTGTTTGGTTAGGAGCGGTTTTGATGATTTGGAAGTGGAGAAATGAAATTATTTTCAGGGATGGAGTTTGGTCTCTAGCTAAAGCAGTGGAGGAACTAAAGGCGAGAAGTTGGAGCTGGTTGTCTGTAAAAGACCAAGGTGCTGCTAGTTATTCTTTTAACGATTGGCTTTGTAACCCTAAAATGATACTAAATCACTAAATTGCATCTTGTACTTGTGGTACTTCTTGTACCTGTTTATTTATAAAATCCTTCTTTTTACTGATCAAAAAAAAAAAAATAAGGTGATTGTTTGCGAAGGTGAAATCATCAGTATTTGAGTGATTAAGTAGGTGAAAAGGGTGAAGATAATGTAGTTGTTTCCATTGAAGGTATGATAACAAATTTGGTGGAAATTCCAATGAGACAAGTGAGAACATAATTGGTAGACAGAGTGAATATAATATATGACAAATTATTGTGTGAACAAGTGTCACGGTAAAACTTGTTTGAAGAGTTTAAATTTTTTTATTAAAAAATATTAATTATTTATACTATAAAATATTCGTTTTGACAGGTATTAGTTACTTTATTAAAAAATATTAGTTTTAAATCAACTTCACAGTCAAATTTGTTCACACAGTACCCTTATAATCTACGTATTCACGAATTAAATACTTTAATTTGTATCTAAATTCATATATTAGCACACACATATATAATATTAATATATGGGTATGTAAGATGAGTTTTATAAAAATCATGACTTATCACCAAACCTGTTTGATCGGGATGGGTTTAAAGCTGGTCGGGATTTGTTGACCCTACATTACTTAATCTTTGATCATTAAATATTCGAGTATGAAACCTTAGGCAATTCAAAAGATAGAGGACTTCTCAAAAGATAGAGGGCTTCTCTAAAACTTTGTTATCTTGATTGCTTGAATTTATAATGGTTTGGTGGATTTTTTGTTATTTTACTTCAAAGTTTCGATGAATTTACCACTAGAAAATAAATTTAAATTCATATTATGTTTAGTTGTACGGTGTAAATTGATGTCAAAATCCATAAGTTACTGTCAACTTCTTATTGATTCATGTTAATGAGGTAGGTGTACTTGGCCAAGGGTTTTTAGTCGACTATGAATTTTAGCTCCCTGGCTGATGACTTTGTCTTTATGCACAATAAGTCTTCGTCGTGTTTTTTTTTTTACTCCAATTGATATTTATTCCGACTTTAATAGTTCCTGCAACATAATCTTTTACTTTGGACAATTCATCGTACAAATTGTCTTACAAATCAGCTTACTTAGTTAAAATACCAAATTCTCAAAGCATATACTTAATGTTGTATTAATTTTATAGAGTAACTCTCTTGTACACTTGGTGTATGGTGCATTCACTCAACAGTTAATCATGTTTACACTGAAAAGTTTGTTCCAATTACACTGAAAAGTGTGGTTGAATTATACTGAAAATCAGTTTTTAGTGTAATTGAAATAAATTTTTCAGTATAAACATAGTCAACTGTTTAGTGAGTGCACTGTGCATTTGGTACATATGAGAGTTTGCCAATTTTAAATTATGGTCTCCTTCGACTGAAGGCCTAAAAAAAAAACCTAAGTCTAGAATTCAACTATTATACAACATCAATTGTTCCTGTTACATGTTTTGGTATTTAATAAAACACAAATTTTACATCTTAACATGTATTAAAAGTAATACTTATAACACAAAATGAAACACCAAAATAAACTGGAGATCTTTGTTGGTTCTAGAATTTGATTACTACAAGTATAAAAGGGCACAAATAGATAGTTTTTCCGATTACATTTTGTGCAAGAGACTCGGTAATGTAAGAAACATCTTTGGTATAAGCAATGGAAGATGAATAAAGATGTGCATGGGAGCTAGATTTCAGTCCAGTAAGAACTCTTCAAGCCATATTAGTACTTCATTTCTCTTCGCAATCAAAATGAAGACAGAATCAGAAGTTGTCCAACAATATTTTCGAAATAAAAGAGTCTTAAGACAAGCTGAAATATATATAGTTATCCAACTTTGAATTCTTACCATTATGAAGCTCCAAGTACGCCCCGGATCATTGTATCGAGCTAATAAAAAACCTGGTTTAGTTTTGAAACCATCCCGAACAAGATCAGACCGCAAACATTTTTCCTTCTCTTGAGCAATATCGTCATCTGGTTTTCCACTGAATTTTGTAACTGCGGCTATACCTCCTTCCACCTTCCTCAACTTGATTTCGTCTTCGTTAGGAGCTGGCAAACTGATCAAACATATCATGTTTTGTCATGACAATACACACCATTCATACTTCAATTTTCTCTAAACACACTCAAATTTGGTCATGTTAAAGTCAAAAATACTAAAAAAAAAAAAAAAAAGTGAAAAATACTCCTCATATGACTTTGTATCCCCAAGAAAGCACTTATGCATAGTATATCTTTCACCTGCTGATGTCTTTCTCTGATGGAAGAACTATTTGAATGGACACTTTGGAGACTTGCGGGTCGAATGCCTGGGTAAATACAGGTGTTGTCATGGGAATTTTCTCAGCTGTAGAATTCTTTCCAAATATATACCTTACACATGGAACCATACATTAGATTATCCACAAATGTAACAAATTATTATGACAGTAAGTTGGGTTTAAATATTCTTACCCAGCAACTGAATTAAAGCCACTTGAACCAGCCATCTTATCACCTTTCGTTTCGACAACGATAAACGGCTCGTACTTTCTCACCTGCACATACACAAGGGCGGAGCCAGGATAAAATTTTACGGTGGCCTAGAATAAATACAGTACAAAAGCAAGGTTGGATGTTCAAATTTTGGTGGGCTGCTTAATTAAAAAAAAATTACTATGTAAAATACAAAAGATTTCCAAAACTTGGGGGAGCTGGAGCACACCCTAGTCATAGGGTGGCTCCACCCGTTGCACATACATCTCAAAGAGTTGGTCTAATGTAAAACAGTTTTACTGTATTACTGGTTCGCAACTATCATTTTGTAGTATAACATCTGATACTGTTTAAAAAATTCAAAAAATGCATACCAAATTCACGGTGAAACTGGTTTTTTTTTATAAGACCTTACCAAAATGGAGCACAAAAACATAATCCTGCATAGTTAAGCTTAAATCATTTTTTATTATTGCACGGACCTCATAATTTGCAGCTCGTTTCAATATCTGATATTTCGGTGTTTCCAGGTCGGGTGTCTTGTAAGGCCGCAACTACAAAATCGAATTACAGATAATGAATCATAGTGAATATTAAAGGTGGATAACCATCAATCTGTCACCATATATACCTGCTTAAACATATCAACCAAACCTTCTAGGGAGAAATACTCATTATTCTTGATGGAATCCCAGTAGTCCTTAACATAGAATGGAAATGTAATGATCTATAGTTCGAGATAGTATTCATATTGTGAATCTATTGCACGGTGCAGGGTGCGTAGAGCCTTACCGCGTGGCTGCAGAACTTGTTGTTATCAGGATTAATGCCCATAACAGAAGTACCCGTGAAGACTAATTCAGGCTTCCAAGGTAAAAGAACGAATGTCATTACCATTGTCCACCTTGTGGTTATCTCATAAGGCCCTGTCTACACAAATTAACTCTATCAATGAAATTTCTTTCCATGAAAAAACAATATCCACAATTGCACTTGCTAACTTCAGTTCTATGCTTGATGTTTATTACTAATAATAATATCATAATAACTCAAGAGCTATTTTAAGCATTTTGGGCTGCATGTTCTATCTCGAACAATTATTTGTTCTTGGTGATTATATATCTTCCGAGACCCTTTATACATAAAAATGTATCTCTCATAAGGCAATTCTTTTCAGAGTCAATCTCCTGTGTTGGGCATAGAGATGAAAAAACATATACTAGTACAATTGAAACATGTAGACATATATAACGGAAACATACATACTTATATAATTGAAATGTGCATATATATATATAACTAAATCTTGAAACGTGCAAGCTAACGTAATTAAATCGTACAGACAAATATAAATGAAATGTGCAAACTAACATAACTGAAATGTGCAAACAACTATAACTGAAACATGCAAGTTATATGTGAAATGAAATGTGCATACTAATATAATTAGTTGAAACATACAAATTAATAGAATTAAAATATCCGTGCACTGGATGTTCTTTTAAATCCTCCAACCTCTATTTAGATAAAACTAAAATTAAGTCCAAAATCACCCAATTACAATTGAATTCAAGATTCTAGGGCTTTTGAGAGAGAGTAGAAGGTTCAGGTGGTAAAAATGCATACCTGTTTAGCCCAGTGCAACTGGAAATTAGGGTTGAATAGCTTTCTTAACATGGCAATGTTAAACAAGTACCCACTTATAGTGTCATGCTTCGTAATTGGGTCGGTGAACTTCACGCGCTCATCGTACGCCGCCCGATCAATCCCCTGATCATCAAACAGGTGGGGGAGATCCTCGTACAAGAAATCCACCAATTTTTGAGCGTCAAATGTTGTGGGCTTTGATGGGCTCTCTTCTTGGGCCACGCTGCTGAGCCTAATTACCCACTTTAAAGTCTTCTTCTCACTGGTTTTGAGTGGTGCAAAATTTTTGGGTCTGTGGTTTGGTGGTGGGAGGAAGAAGGGGGTGGTTGTGGCGGTCGGGAGCTGCCGTGGGATTGTGGCGGGGAAACGTGAGGTGGCCATTTCTGCTGGCGAAGGAAGTTTTGGTAGTTAGTGTTCTTTATTCGGTGGATCATATTTTTGTTTAATTTGAATTTCGTGGCTAAGATTCTTCTACGTATGTATCTCTATGCAAATTGCAAATCACTTCTCTCTCCTTTTTTCTAAGGGAATACCGAAATAGAGAAGGGTTTTGCTTTAGATGGATTGGACTGTGATGAGTAGAACTGCTCCACGATGGGCTTAGGGTTTTGGCCCAGGTTTCTTATATATTCTCACATGACTTATTGTAATTGTATCACCGAAAATTAGTATATCTCCTGGCTTGGTAGTGCCCCAGACGTAGTCTTTACAGACGAATTGGGTAACCAAATCGTGATTTTTCGTTCTTCGTTTCGTTTTTTCAATTTCTCCATAATTGCAGTTAAAATCCTAACAACCGGTATCAGAGCATTGGGTTGAGAGGATCTGGTGGGATCAATTATGATGGCTGAAGGGAAATCGCCTGTTGAGAAATTTGATGGAACATATTTCGGATTCTGGAAGTTGCAGATCGAGGATTACTTGTACGGTAAGGATCTGTATCAACCTTTGGGTGAGCAACCTAAAGACATGTAGGACGATGAGTGGAAGTTGTTGGACAAGAAGGCGATGGGTGTGGTTTGTTTGTCATTGTCCAGGAACGTCGCCCTACATACGGTGAAGGCAAAAACCACACAGGAGATGTTGGAGATTCTGACTGAGATGTACGAAAAACCATCTGCAGCGAACAAGGTTCATCTGATGCGGAGGTTATTCAACCTAAAGATGGCAGAGGATACTGTGGTAGCCAACCATCTCAACGAGTTCAATATGATCATAGCCCAATTGAGCTTGGTTGAGATTGATTTCGATGATGAGGTACAAGCCCTAATTTTGTTGTCTTCTTTACCAGAAAGTTGGAGTGGGACGGTGACGGCCGTTAGTGCTTCAGCAGGTAAGGTGAAACTTAGGTTTGATGACGTTAGGGATCTGGTCATGAGCGAAGAAATTCGCAGGAAAGAATTGGGTGTGGCCACGGGATCAGCCTTGAGTGCAGGTAACAGAGGCAGATCAGAATCTAAAGGGAAATCGAATCGAGGTAGATCGAAGTCGAGGGGCAAAAATAAGCCCAAGAAGGACAAGAGTCAGATTGAGTGTTACAATTGTCATGAATTTGGTCATTACAAAAACCAGTGCAAGGCACCAGCAAAGGCACCAACGAATGCACCAACAAAGGATGATAATTTAGCAAACGCAGCCACTGATGAGGAATCAGATGCATTGATCTTGAGCGTAAGTAGTCCACTGGAATCATGGGTGTTAGATTCTGGAGCATCGTTTCATTCGTGCAGCAGGGATGATGTAATGGAACGTTACACTTCTGGGGACTTTGGGAAGGTTTATCTTGCTGATGATGAGCCTCTACAAATCATAGGGAAGGGGGATGTTCGGATCAAGGCACCAAACGGAACTGTTTCGCAGTTACGAGATGTGAGACATATTCCTGGACTAAAAAAGAACTTACTCTCAGTAGGGCAGCTTGATGATGAGGGTTACACTATGATCTTTGGGTGCAATACGTGGAAGATATCTAAAGGTGCTATGGTAGTGGCTCGTGGAAATAAAGAGGGAACCTTGTATATGACAGGCAACACTCGGGATAGCATCGCTCTTGCAGGTGCAAAGAGCAATGCAGATTTGTGGCATTGTCGTCTTGGCCACATGAGTGAGAAGGGAATGAAAGTAATGTGTTCAAAGGGTAAACTGCCAGACCTCAAGACAGTTGACATGGGTTTATGTGAGGATTGTGTATTCGGAAAACAGAAAAGGGTGAGTTTTTCGAAAGAAGGCAGAACCTTGAAGAAGCAGAAACTGGAATTGGTACACAGCGACTTGTGGGGTCCAGCACCAGTGACATCCCTTGGTGGAGCATCATATTACATGACTTTCATTGACGACTCTACGAGAAAGGTATGGGTTTATTTTCTGAAAAATAAGTCTGATGCCTTTAATGCTTTCAGGAAGTGGAAGGCTCTCGTAGAAACTGAGACAGGTCTCAAAGTGAAGTGTTTGAGATCTGATAATGGTGGAGAGTACGAGCTCCGTGAGTTCAAAGAATTCTGTGAAGAGAATGAAATTCACATGGAGAAAACTGTGAGAGGAACACCCCAGCAGAATGGTGTTGCAGAACGTATGAACAGAACCTTGTGTGAACGTGCTAGAAGCATGAGATTGAAGTGTGGGCTGCCGAAGATGTTTTGGGCAGAAGCAGTGAACACTGCAGCTTACTTGATAAACAGAGGACCCTCAACCCCCTTGCAGTACGGCATACCAGAGGAGGCCTGGACTGGTAAGGAGGTAAATCTGTCTTTCCTTCGAGTATTTGGATGTGTTTCATATGTTCATGTTGATGCTGCTAGTAGAAGTAAATTGGATGCTAAATCTGTTAAATGTACGTTTGTTGGATATGGCGGTGATGAATTTGGTTATCGATTTTGGGATGAGCAGAATCGAAAGATAATTCGTAGTTGAGATGTCGTATTTAATGAGCAGATTTTGTACAAAGACAGGTTGGGTACATCTAAAGCAGTTGGTTCCGAGACACAGGTCATTGAATTAGACATTTCGAACTCAGGTGGGAGCAAGGAGGTTCATGATGATCAGGTGGTTGTTGAGGAAGAACCACGTACACCACCTCCAACAATTCCGCTGCGGAGATCCACTAGAGAGCGTCGATCTCCTGATAGGTATACACCTTCTCTTCATTATTTATTGTTGACTGATGGTGGTGAGCCTGAATGTTATGCAGAGGCTACACGTAGTGAGCACGTGAACAAGTGGAAACTTGCAATGGATGATGAGATGAATTCGTTGATGACCAACGAAACGTGGGAACTAGTTGAGCTCCCTAAGGGCAAGAAGGCACTGCAAAATAAGTGGGTTTACAGAATTAAAGAGGAGGCAGATGGAAGCAAGCGTTACAAGGCAAGACTGGTTGTGAAGGGGTTTCAGCAGAAATATGGTATTGATTATACTGATGTTTTTACTCCTGTTGTTAAACTAACTACCATTCGGTTAGTTCTGAGTTTAGTAGCTGCAGAGAACTTGGTGTTAGAGCAGATGGACGTAAAAACAGCCTTTCTTCATGGTGATTTGGAGAAGGACATCTACATGAAGCAACCAGAAGGATACTTGTCAAAGGGGAACACTGAGCTTGTTTGCAAATTGAGGAAGAGCTTGTATGGTTTGAAACAAGCTCCATTACAGTGGTACAAGAAGTTTGATGGATTCATGCACACGATTGAGTTCAATAGGTATGAAGCTGACCATTGCTGCTACTTCAAGAGGTATGATAATGGCTATATCATTTTGCTATTATATGTTGATGACATGTTGATAGTAGGCTCTAGTGCTCGAGAAGTGAGCAAGTTGAAGAAGCAATTGTCTGATAGGTTTGCTATGAAGGACCTTGGGGAGGCTAAGCAAATCTTAGGTATGCGAATCGATCGTGATAGGGTGGCAGGAAAGTTGTATCTTTCACAGACTGAATACATAAAGAAGGTCTTGAAGATATTTAGTATGGAAGATGCGAAGCCAGTTCGTGTCCCGTTGGGAAGTCAGTTCAAGCTATCCAACAAGGACTCACCTAATAGCGAAGAGGAGCGAACCCACATGCAGAAAACTCCATACGCTTCAGCAATTGGCAGTTTGATGTACGCTATGGTGTGTACAAGACCAGACATTGCACATGCGGTGAGAGTAGTTAGCAGGTTTATGGGAAATCCGGGTAAGCAGCATTGGGAGGCACTGAAATGGATCCTCAAGTACTTGAGAGGTACTACAGAAAGAGCATTATGTTTTGAAGGCAAAAGTGTTGAATTGGCAGGGTATGTTGATGCAGACTTAGCATCTAGTGATCTTGACAAAAGGAGGAGTACAACCGGGTATGTGTTTACTTTTGGTGGTACAACAATTTCTTGGGCTTCTAAGTTGCAGAAGATCGTAGCTCAGTGCACTGCAGAGGCAGAGTATGTAGCAGTTACTGATGCTAGTAAAGAGATGGTATGGTTGCAGAATCTCTTGCGTGAATTGGGGAAGGAACAGAAGGATAGTATTCTCTATAGTGATAGTCAAAGTGCTATTCACTTAGCAAAGAATCCAGCTTTTCACTCGAGGACGAAGCACATTGAGTTGAGGTATCATTACATCCGTTATCTCATTGAAAATAAGATCTTGCAGCTGATGAAGATTCGAGGAAGTGAGAATCCTGCTGATATGTTGACTAAGGTTGTGACCTTAGAGAAGTTGAAGTTATGCATGACTTCAACTGGTCTTGGAAACTGAGATGAAGGCTTGGCACTACTACCAGTGAGAGATAATGATAAGATGGAGGAGACAAGTTACATTTGGAGTCAGTCTCCAGGTGGGAGATTGTTGGGTTATGGAGCCTGCTCGACTGCTTCACGTCCCAGCTTCTCGGTTGGATGGGCTTAGGGTTTTGACCCAGGTTTCTTATATATTCTCACATGACTCATTGTAATTGTATCACCAAAAATTAGTATATCTCCTGGCTTGGTAGTGCCCCCAGACGTAGTCTTTACAGACAAACTGGGTAACCAAATCGTAATTTTTCGTTCTTTGTTTCGTTTTTTCAATTTCTCCATAATTGCAGTTAAAATCCTAACATAGAAATTAGGAAAAGTCTTACATAAAACATTTTATGGTAAAATTGGTTTGGACAAAAAAATTGAGAAATTGGTTTATATATAATTATTGAAAGATATTAGTTGTTTTTACTAAAAAGTATTAGTTGTTTTTAACTAAACAATCAATACCCTTTAGTGAAAACAACGAATACGCTTCAATGAAAATAACTAATACCATTCGATGGTTCATGTATAAACTATTTCACTCTATATATTGTCAAAAAAATTATGTTAGATTGTCTGGGTAAAATTATTATCACTTTTTAATATAGAGTAAGTCTATTGGGCACCAAGTGCACCATGCAATTTAAGTGTCTTTGAAATGTTATTCTTGTCATTACTGAAAAATTACCCCTTATTAAACAAATAAGTGCAGGATAATACATTACCAAACAACTTTTTACAAATTGATACAAAATAATTGAACAAATGCACAAAAAAAAAAAAAAAAAAACTGAACGTAAGAACATATTTTTTTAACATTGTACTATCTTGTAAATGGTGGTTTAATATTGTATCATTTTGTAAACATCTATAATCCGCTGCATACAAGACTATGCCTTTAATATAAAGTATATCAATTTTTAAATATTTATCTTAAAATGATACAATATACAATTCTCTCTACTTCACAATTGTTTGCATACGTCTCATCATTGTTTGTACACCTAAAAATAAAAATTCATAAATTTCACTCACAATATTCACATATTTACACAAAATATCATTACGTTTGGTGCCATACTATACTAAATCCAACTAATTTTTTTATTTTATACAAAAATATTTAACAAGTTACACCTAAAAAGTCTAATCTTACCTTTTTTTTTCTCCTTTAAAATATGTGTCTATTTACATGTGCAAACATTTTTGGGATAAAGTAATTATTTTTATTTGAGAACTGATAAAAGTTATTTAATAAAAATTAAGTGTATAATCTACTAAAATTGTCTCAAGATGGTACATTTATATATTTTTTGAAAGTAATAATATAATTTACCTTAAAATGATAATATTTATAGAGAATATTACAAATAGGTTGTACATTTTGGAACAAGACACAATTGAGTTTCTCAACTTTAATAAAATGCAATTTGATTTAAAAGGTGGGTCCCAAGCCCCAAAATCTCCATGCAGCCTCCCGCCATTCCACCCCCAAAAAATCTCACGCGTATATACTTCCCCTCTCTCTCTCTCTTAATTTATTTCTCTCTCCATCACCTCTCTCCTCCTAATATGCAAGTCCCCTTCTCAATCTCTATCTCTCTCTTCCCTCCACCCATATGCCCCATCTCTTCTCTCTCTTTGCGGCGGCGAAAAGGCAGATCCGACGCCGGAGATAGAAGGAAGAGTCGCACGTGCGCACGACGATAGAGGAAATGACCGCTCTTTAGAAATAGAGAGAACATTTGGCTACCACCACCTGAGACAAATGATGCCGCGCACCGCCACCGCGCCACCACCTATGACGCCCACTCCATGAGTAAAGCTATGACACAACCACCACCACCGCACTCCTCATTTTTATGACTTTCTCTATTGTCGGTTAGATCTGACGCCGATCTCACACAGATCCAACGCCGGTCTGATCTTTGATCCATGTTTTGGATCTGTTTTTTGGAAGATATCCTCAAATCCATCTTAGATCCGCCGCTGCCTCGATCTAGGGGGTGTGAGACGAGAGCAATAACTAGATCTTATTCCAAACTCTGGCCAGTTTCGAAATCATCGAACTAGTAAGTGGCATAATTTTTATCTTATTTTTTAAATTTTAAAAGCATTGAAACATCTATTGCAGGTGTGTGCGCATGTGTGTTTCTGTGCGTGTGATTTGTGTGTGTGTGTGTGTGTGAAAGTGTGTGTTTTATGTGGAAATGTATTTTTTTTGTTGTGCATGTGGTGTTGTGTGTGTGGGGGTGTGGTGTTGTTTGTGTGAAGTGTGATTTTAGCAGAAGGGTAAAGAAGCTAAAATTAGAAAATCATATATTGAATTGTGTGATGTGCTATTTTTTGTAGTTGAATTCTCATTAAAACTATATTTTATTGTTGGATGATATGAAGATATTGAGGAGAAGAATGAAGATGAAGGCAGTGTGAAGTTCAAGAATTGAAGATTAAGATACTGTAAATTTTATATATTTTTGCAGATACTACAATTTTTTTGTATTTTTTGCAAACTTTGTTTGCCATAAATATGTATTTTCAAATTCAAATATGTAATTTTTTGAATTTTAAATATGTAACTAAAGAAACATGTGATGTAGCACAATTAATAAAAAAATAAATTTTATTTGTGCAAAATGTTGAATTTCTGTTCAAAAATGTTGTTAAAAAATAATATTCAAAAAATTGATATTCTAAAAATGTAAAAAGAAAAAAAAAATAAACTAGAAATTTGAAAATGTTCAAAAATTATGTTAAAAGTGGGCGGCGGACAACCTGAAAAAAAAGAGGCAAAAAAGTGACTTTACGTCACATCATTCTGAAAAAATAAAAAAAGGGAGTGAACCATTTTGCATTTTCCACAAAATTTTAAACCAAACACTAATAAACACTAATATGGTGAATCTAGATTCACACTAAGACGGTTTTATATAAGACTTACTCATTACTTTGCATCTTATTGATGAGTCGGGTTTAACGTATAATTTATGTTTTGATTGTGACTATTTTGTGTGTATTTTATTTTGTCATTACCTTTTAATTACCCGACTTGTATTATTTAGTCCTATTTGCTATGATTTTATATTTTCTAAGAATTTCAGGTTGTTTTGTAACTTTTTGATGAATCTTTAAACGGATCAAATTTGGAGATGCGGGTGAATGCAAATGTATCGGCTCGAAGGTGAATACGTAGCACAACTAGGGGGGTCTCAGTGTTGGATTTCAACACATGTTTCATATGTGATCGATAATACATGTAAGAGGGCCTCCGTTAAAGCCTTAGAAAGGTCCATTTATAAATGCTTAAGAATTGAGAATGATCATGCCCCACATATTCCCTCATGATGTGATTCTCAATTAAGTTCGAATTCATTATTTGACTTAAGTTGGAGGATATAACTGCACAACTTGAGGAGGGAGCAACTTTAGGAAGATAAATAAACACCAATAATTTTAGCTATGTTTTATTTTATTTCTTTGTCATTTCTGTTGATAGGCGAACATCATCCAAAATGAAGCGAACAAGAGTTACAGGCTTAAACAAAGATAGTCAACATTGGGGTGCATCTACTAATCTGAGAGGTGTATAAAGTGACGAACAACTCCCCCGACGAACAACTAATGGGCGAACAGGTATTAAGACCCGAGACCAAGAATGAGTCAACTGTGAAGTCATCAATGACGAACAACTTGGTCAAACTATGATACAACAAACAGCCAAGGAAGTGTGTACAAGTGAACAAAGGACAAAGATCCCAAAGCCAAGCTGAACAAAGCCATAAGGCGAACAACTTCCAAAGTACAACCTCAAGAGGCGAACAACTTTCAGTTGGAGAATCAACAAGATCAATCAAGCCGACCTAGGCGAACAACAATGAGTCCGAGATAAGACCAAAGAAGACTTTGTAGCTAAGATTCAGCTTTGATAAGATCAAAGGGACACATGTCAAGCATGCAGGCTAGGGAGACCAAGAGTCTTGGACACCTCATGCTTGTTAGTCTCTATAAATAGTTGTTCTCCAGCTGTGAAATAGAGGTTCAGAAAAAAAAGTTAAATTACATAAACAATTCCAAAACACACTCAAATACACCTAAAACGTGCACACATACGAAATTAATTCTATTTCGACTTTTGTACATCCAATTTCATAACCCGAACCCCGATTTACCATTTACGGTGGTAACCAATCACACGTATTGATTGGTGACGTAAAAACGGATTAAAACAGCCACTAATCCTTACGATTAGATTCGTTCACCAACAATTTCACTTAGTCATATTTAGTGGTTAAATTTTTATTCTGGATTGAGGATAAGTGGAAATCTGAATGATTTAATTCTCTTTTATTAGTTATGATTTTTCCGCTTTAACTCGTTTTCTTCGCTATTTGAATGTATGTTATGCATGTTCGATTAATTGATTTATTTAGCTTGATCATCCGAGTTTATTAATTAATTGATTCTGGCTAAATTACTGTTATAATATGTAATTATTATAATTGTGTGATTGAAGTAGCAAATAGAGCAGAACTGTTGGGGAAATTCGGGTGTCCGGATCTATTTTGGATGAAATTTATATACGAATTTAAATCTAATTATTACTAGCATGAATTAATCCTAAATTAATTCATATAATAACTATGCCAACAATAAATTTATATGCATATGAATATGAATATGAATATAAACACGTAAAATTTTACGGCGGAAAAACTAAGAACTTTACGTATACACGTACCTCTTGAAGTGACGTCCAACCGAGATCTACGGGACAAGCCTACCGATCCTATCAACCGTAAAAACTTTCTCAAGTATTCCCTTTCGCCTTATTCGTTCTCCGGTGGGAAGCGCTCATGAACAATTTTAAATAACAAGGAAGAAAGAAAATATTTATTGCTCTTTATTTTTCCCAACACATGAAATTATGTACTTGTGGATGAAATAATCATCCCCTATTTATAAGAAGGGGTGGCTGCAAATTAGATGTAGAATAGGGGAGAGAAATTTTTTTCTTGGGCCTCCAAGAAATCTTGAATATATCTCATATATTCTTTTCTCCATAATAAAATATTCCACAAAAATCTCAACCTCCTTATTATAAGCTTATTTTCGGAAATAATGGTTAAAGAATACAAGAACACCCTAGGGATAGCGAAATCTAGATTGTATGAAATGATTGTATCATGTTCATAGTCTAGTTTGTCCTATTATTTTGACTCGTTAATGCATACAATAAATTGAATCTTAAATACATTTTTTGGAATTATTTATTTGAATAAGTTAATTGGGGGTCATACCTCCTGGTTAATTAAACTTAAGATATAATTCGTACTAATTTGGTCGTACCACTGGTTAAGAGACAAGATTCGAGTGGAGTTGGGAATTTCATGTATTTTTTATTGAGTTGATTAATTTATTTAAGGGAAACATCCAAGAACTTGACTTTTCTTTCCTTTGACTCTCTCTTTTATTTTATTCGTTTATTTGAGTATATATTCATTAAGAAATTCACCCAACCAACCTCTCGCTTTCAATACATGAATTTATTTAATTAAAGTTGTGTTGTTTCTTGTGGGTTCGACACTTACTTATCATACTGCATTAGTTAATTAGTCGAGGTAAAAATTACATTTTGGTGTATCGGCAACAATCCATCACTTATGTGTATTTTCCGACTAATTTAATTATTTTATTAAAATATATTGGTTTAATAATATTAGTTGTTTAATTAAATATATTAATCACTTTACAATAAAGTTGTAATTGTGAATTAGTTATACAATAAAATTGTTTGAGGAAGTCTCTTGTGTACCAAGTGCAATGTGCAACTCACATGTATTTTTTAAAAGTTACCTCTATTAGCACTAAAACGTCACTCATTATTTGTGCTAAAAAGTTACCTTATAACAATATAACAACCCCCCCCCCCCCCCCCCTCCAAAGTATATCTTCATACTTGTGTGATACACATATTAAAAAAAAAATGGAGTATTCAACTAATAAAAAAAGTGGGTGTTTTTATTTTTTAGTGTATAAAGTGGTCAAATATGAATATTTATATTGAGTTATTGTTTCCTTTTTAAGAGTGTGAAGATAAAGTTGAGACATACCAAAATAGAAAGTGTGAAGATGGAGTTGAGACGGAGGAATGTACAAATAAGAATAACTTTACAATGGTAACATGATAATTATTTAAAATATACTTCAATTACATGGTGCACTTAATGCATACAAGACAAAGACAAATTATTTTACAAAATATCAAAAAGAAGAATGATCATATGGATATTATATGAGACAGACTAATTGTGCCAAACTAAATGAACATACTAATTGGGAATGTAAACTAAATGAACATACTAATTGGGAACAAAACAAGATGAGTCTAATACAAGAACACTTCATTGATATATGGGTCTTGTATATATACACCAAATTTAGGGCATTGTGACGCATATAAAAGGTATCGTCATTTTTAAGGAAAAAATTATCACTTTGAATGCAAGAATATTATTTATATTTTTCTATTAAAATTATGTTAGTCCTTATATTATTTTGAAAAGTTGTATTTTTCAACTCTAAGTAACATTTTGTTTAATTAAATATTGATAAATTAAAAGAGGATTTTTTTCCCAGATGAAATAAAAAACTTGAAAAAACTTTATTAAAATGAAATTTACGATTAAGATGGTAGAGTATTGATATGTTAGTATGTATAAAATGAAATTGGTTCATACATAAAGTATTAAGACTATGTTTACATTGATGGTTGGAATTATATATATAAAATTAAATAGTAGGAGTTGTTTAAGTAATCTCAAGATATCAATTGTTTACTTTGTAAGATATGCATTTGGTTTATAATAGTACTAGAGTTAGCCCCGCGAAGTTTCGCGGGCTTCAATACAATTTTTTTTTAATCAACAATTACTTTACACTTCGCGGGCTTCAATACAATTTTTTTTTAATCAACAATTACTTTACACTTTTAAGATAAAGATACACATGTCCAATTGCAATCATTATCAAAGCATCAGTATCAAAAGCCCTCAATTAATTTCTCACTCTATCATCATCTTCAATTTCAATTTTCATTTTGATATTCCAAAATTTTTATGTTTTGCAATCTATTTTTACTTAATACAGATTATGTGAGGATTTGTGGGAGAAAAAAATAGGATTGAGGGATGAGAGGTTGTGAGGATTTAATTTATATTTAAACTTCACATTTTTTTTAAACTTTGCAAGTTGCATCGAGTAATTAGTAGTACTATTTCTTACGCAATAGAAGCACACTTTTTATCTAGGGTTGCTATTTCATACTTTTCATGAAAGCAAATCCCATTCATTTGGCTTAAAAGAATGGACCATTATTTTAGCGTAATAGCTATAGAAGATGAGTAAATTTAATCATGGTTTTAGAAGGTTTTAGTATTGTAACAAAAACTTGAGATTATTTGAGGATTTTTTTTTTAAAATAAACTGATTAGAAAAGGCAAATCATTATATACGAAATTAATTTGCAAATTTTATGTTAAGAATTAATTAATAATAGACTTCCATTTGATATTTATTCCAATTTAAACTTAATTATTTTTTAATTTGATTCTATAGAAAATTGAATTTTAGCATAAAATTTTGATTTTTTTACACTTTCTTATTAAATAATTTTCTTTTCTTTTTCCCTCAACTTGTATTGAGTAAAACACCCAACAATGGGCTGCCACATCAAGACCAAAGGTCATAGTTTTAGGCCAACAACTAAAGGGCCGAGTATTGATCATAATCTTAGTTTATAATTTCATAAATATGTTGTGGTAAAATTGTTGCATGTTTTACAACTAAGTTAATTTTTTAAAATTTTGAATTAGCGAGCTCCTCAAACCTTGAATCAAGTGACACTTCATCAACTAATTCACGTCGGGCTTGTTATTGTGGTGAAACTGTTGTATAATACATCTCTGGTCAAGTTCATAGTCGTGGACGTAGGTTTATACGATCTCGGTACCATCGTGTAAGTTCACCAGTAGTTCTACACTAAATCATACCTCAAGTTGTTTATGTAAATTATGATCTAATGAGTTGCGTTTATTTTTGTTGTAGCCACATGGTTATGAGTTTTTTGAATGGGTTGATGGAGAAAGTTGTCTTCAATGCATCAACATCGTTCCTTCTATGATTAGAACCATTGAAGAACAACGACAAAATTTGGTCAAACTTGAGAATAATAAGGGTAGGTTGATCACTACAATCAAGGATATAAAGATTAAGCATGAACATCTTAATGCTTCTCTCGCAAACATGAGGAGGCGTGAGATTGAACTAATTTCTCACGTTAATAATTTGAAGAATAGAGTTAGGAAGTTCGAAGTTTTTTTACATATATGTGCATTGATTGTGCTTGTTCTAATTACACGACTTGGCGGAGGCCAAAAAATATATCCTCAATTACCCCCGTAGTTATAAGATTCCATTTTAGGAGTAGTTTTGTTTAGTATACATATTAGTTCACTTGTAAAGAATGGAGAAACATGTGGGGTACTCTATTTATGTCCATATGCACTTCATATGCTTGTGATTTGGAATGTTTACTTTTGGAACTTGTTATATTTCATATGACCCAATACCTATGTGTCAATAATCACAAGTTGACAAAATTACATAATGTCATCAAGGCTTTATCCACAGTAAATTATTTCACTATGCTTGGGTATTATTATAGTTGCTGGGTCCATCGTTCAAGGCCAATAATTATAATACACTACATTCTTGCCTATAAAAATAGTTCAGTTGCTTTTAGACAAAATCATCCGCTCCTTCAGATTTCTAAGAAAAAATATTGCAGGTTCATTTCTCCTCGCTAATCTTTTCTCACCAAAAATGGCTCCACAAGGTGTTCCTAAGCAAGCTTTGAATCAAGATAATGTATTTTTTACTCAGCATTAGACACGCGCAACATATAGACACTTTATCTTTCTATTAATTGAACATCTTAACTCGAATGCTTGGATTGTAGGAAAAATAATAATAAGCGTGCAATCAGATTCTTGATGCATGACATGAATCGCTTTGGTGGAATTTGTGTTAACTACGAGTTATGCAAGAATCAAGAAAAAAAATACACAAATGTTACAAAGTTTGGAAATGACTTATAAATCTCCAGTATGTCAACTACGCTCAACAACCAATTGTGTCCGTGCCAATGAGGTTACTTGGAAAAATATTATATCTGTAAGTCTTTGTTTCTAATTTTGTAATGTTTCTTTTTGTATTGCTCAATCTTAATTCATTCTTTGCTTTTATGTTAATGCAATTTTGCGTATAATTTTTTTGGTGGCAGCAACAACAGTTGTCTGCCGCTTATTATCTTTCACTGTTTTTTCACTCACATGAACCCGTTCCCTTTTGGATAGATGTCTTTTCCACAGTTGTTTACATTATAAACAGGCCACCCACCCCCTTTCTCGATAACACACCATTTGAAATGTTTTTCGTGTGTATCCATACTTACGTGATTATGCTACTAATAAACTGGCACTTAGAAGTAAACCTTGCGTTTTCTTGGTTATAGTAGCATGCACAAGGGTTTTCAATGTTTCGATCCTATCGCTTTCCGCACTTACATTACTCATCACGCTCAATTTAATGAATCTTGTTTTCCATTACAAAGTAATTCTAACACTACTGATGTGAGTTCTCTTGATTTTCTCATTTTTTTAGCCTTGGGTACAATTGTCTGCGCCGATCGCATCGCCCTTGGGTCCTTCAAACACTACGACTCAACCTTCGTCAAATATTTCTTGTGGCCTTTATCCACCATATGTTGTCTCTACTGCGCCTATTCCACCCTTGGATAATTCTCGTGCATCTAAAAATTTATCACAAATGAGCATAGAACTCATCGCTCATGGAACATTTCCTTCAGACAATGTCAAAGATGAACATGTCGTTGAACAACCTGTTGATTTACCTGCCTCATTATCTTTGGCACCACCACAACCACCTATCAACTACCACCCAATGCGGACTCGATCCAAATTTGATATTTTTAAACCTCTACTTCTTAGTTGTCTTCTTTAGCTTCCTCGCAGGAACCAAAAGGATTCAAATCTTCAATTAAGCAACCTCATTGGCTTGCTGCAATGTGAGAAGAAATGGATGCTCTTCACTCAAATGGGACATGGGATCTCACCCCTCGAATGAAAATATCGTTGGCTTGAAATGGGTGTTTCACACCAAATTCAAGTCTGATGGATCCATTGAGTGTTATAAGGCCCGCTTGGTTGTACAAGGCTTCACACAGATTCCAGGATTTAACTTTACTCATACTTTCAGTCCTGTTGTTCGTGCTGCTATTGTACGTGTTATACTTGCTATAGCAGTACACTGCAATTGGCCTCTTCATCAACCAGATGTAAAAAATACTTTCCTGCAATGGCGTTCTTCAGAAGCCTGCTCTCATGGTTCAACCACTAGGGTTCACTGATTCTCGATTCCCAAATCACATTTTCTGGTTCGATCGGTTCAGTTCCCTTTTCACCAGCTTAGGATTTTCCCATAGCAGGACGGACACTTCACTTTTTTTCTTCATCGTGATGATTGCATTATCATTTTACTACTTTATGTAGATGATGTCATTATCACCAGAAGTAACAAATTTGTTTTGCAGACCTTTATTCAACGCATTGACAAAGAATTCACTGTCAAGGACATGGACACCCTTAGTTACTTCCTCAGTCTTGAAGTTGCTCACTCTAATTCTGGTCTGTTCATTGGGCAGGCAAAGTATGCTCATGACGTTCTCACCCGAGCTTCATTACTTGACTCGAATTTCCACTCCTCTAGCTACAAGAGATTCTCTTGTCAACTCTGGTGAACTCTACAGGGATCCAACCTTATATCGCTCTTTAGTAGGTGTTCTTCAGTACCTCACTGTTACACGTCCAAATTTATCTTATGTTGTCAACCATGTGAGAAGGGACGGATTGGGGGGGGGGGGGGGGGGGGTCGCCCCCCTTGGGATTTAAATTCTCTATTATATATGTAGAATTTTTTTTCTATATATGTCTTGAATCAATGAAATTTTGTCATTTCGCCCCCCTTGAAATATTTTTTTTTACCCCTTATACATTTCGCCCCCCTTGGGACAATTTCCTGGATCCGTCCCTGCATGTGAGCTAGTTTCTTCACGCTCCAACAATTGACCATTTTTTTGCTGTAAAATGTATTCTTCGCTACATCATGGGCACCATTCATTTTGGCCTTTCTTTCTCTCGATCATCTGATTATATAGTTCTTGGTTACTCAAATGCAGATTGGGCTCATTGTGTGGACACACGTCGTTCCACATATGGCTACTCCATTTACTTAGGAGGTAACTTGGTCTCCTAGAGTGCCAAGAAACAACCAACTCTTGCTATTTCAAGTTCTGAATCCGAGTATCGTGCACTTGTCAATGCCGCAAAGAAAATGTTATGGCTATCTCACTTGCTTTGTGAGCTCCGTGCACTACCCTCCTCGTGACATGTGCTTCTATGGACAACAAGAGTGCTCTGTTCTTGAGTCAAAATCTCATTACCCACAAACGAGCTAAGGACATTGACATTTACTGTCACTTTATTTGTGAGCTCGTGACTAATAAGAAACTAGAAACCAAGTTCATTCCCTCCGAACTTTAGGTCACATATATTTTTACTAAGAGCCCAGCTCGGCCTCTTTTTGAATTTTTACGATCCAAGCTACGTGACGAAGTTAATCTCGCACTTGGCTTGGAGAGGGGGGGGGGGGGGGGGTAATAAAGAATATTCTACAGATAATGATAATATTCTAGAATTGTGATAAGAGCGAATCAATTCAAAAATATTTGAATTGATATGTTAATATTTTGTAATCTTTTACCTTGTAAAGGTTGTTGTAATCCTATATATATGAGTGGAAATTCAATCGACGATTCATGGTGAAAATTATATCTAGTCTTCTCTCTTTACACCTTATATGAAAAAAAAAATTATTGCTGAAAACTTTCATTGGAACTATTCCATTTTCCTGAACAGTTTCAGACCCTTTTTTTATTTTATTTACTTAAATCTTTTTACCCAATCGAATTACTAGAAATTTCGGATATGTGGTAAAAATATTGGATTTTTATAAGTTTTTTTCGATTTTATATGATTTTCCTATGAAAGTGTTGTCCAAAGATATAAATGTCTCGTTTTAAAGTCATGTTTGTAAAAATCTTCATAGTCAGATTACTCAAATTTATGAATGAATTTTTACTATGTTGTTAATACCTCTTGTGTGCCTTAGGAACTTTACCTAGCCACTTTTGGAGTAATATCATATTTTTAGTGATTTTTCTCCCAAATAGTATTTTTCGAGTGAAATTGAACTATTTTTGTGCTCTATTAGAATACATGCATAAGTTGAAATAAGTAAAACTTCAAATATGAAATTTTGAAATATGTTACTACTGACTCTTAAGGTCATGTATAATTTTTCCTTATATTTTTATAAGCAATATACATTTTTCACCAAATTTTAGAAAATGACTTGACATAGGCCTATTTGTAACCTGTTTTTCAGCCCACTTGTAAAAACCACAAGAAAATATCTACATGTTATTTTTAATTGAAAATTTTATATTATGTAACTATGTGTGGTATGAACCTACTGTACAAATTTCACACTTTTCTAAAATGCCTATGCTTGATGAAAAATAATATACTGCAGACTATCTTTTTAGGATGTATAATATAGAAAGTGAGTTTACCAAATTATTTCATTTAATCTCCTAGTTGGATAAAAAAAATAGGATTTTATTTTCAGAATTGATGACTTGAATTCGTGATAAGCATTTCTTGAATATTTTCATGATTTAAAGATTGGTATTGATTTACTTAATTGTTATGCCCCAATATGACATTTATGTGCAAAATCAACTGGCCATTATAACTAGAATCGTCCCTTACTGTATGGTGGAATTGTGTAAGATTATTTAAAGTCCATTATGATTTTAAAATAACTTGTATATACATATACATATATATATATAGATAAATATGTTTAGGTGCTAAAAATAGTAAAACTACATATGAATACGTTAATAAGATTTAATGTATCACAAAACTAAAAGATAGTTAAATGTGTCGAGTGCAATACAACGACAAGAAAGTGAGGTTTTAATATCTTATGCATTAGTTAGAACAATATGTTTGTGTACAAGTAGGTAGATCTTCAGACTATACTCTGTGTGAATTATGGCTAATCGACGGGCTATCGCTCTATGTGAAATAAGACGGGTCTACGGATTATATCTGTGTGAATTGAGTCGGGTCTACGAGTCTGGCGTGTATTTGGTTGACATGCTTATTGGTCTTTCTAATGCAATTGTATATTAATTTTATATTCCACTGGGATTCTCCTCCGAGAGAAGACTCGTGATGCTACCTTAAATTTTTCAGATCTTGCAGATGACGAGGCGGACGCGTGATTGACTGGGTAGACTCCACTAAATTAAACTACTACAAAATAAGTTTATGTATGAACTGAATTAGATATAGTAGGATTACGTTACCCTTGAGTCAAATATCATAACTACGTATGGATTGCTAGGTTGTGTGGTTGAGTCTCTTCTGATTTACTGGAAGTTATGTTGATTTGGAAATAATTTGCATGTATGATTGGTCTAGCGGTTAATATGATATTTTAATATGATAAGATAATTATAGTATGAACACATGCATGCTAACGTGCTCATAAAATTATCTCTTAATTTTTACGAAAGTGTTTGACTTAGAAATGTGGGTTTGACACGGTTAGGCATAAGCATGGTTAGACACTTATTAAAATAAAAACTAGCTCGCATTTTTACTATATAGTCTTTCTCTTGAGTAATAAATATTCATTTTCAACTGCAATTAATATTTACTTTTCAAAAAAAATCTTTTTTTTATTGGCAAATATTTTTTGTCTTTTTCCCCAAGTATGGTGACGCTCACTTGGGGCATCACAATAAAATCATAACAATCAACTACAACGATATTACATGACATTAAGGTCTGAAATATTACTAACACTGGAACTTAAATAGGTTAGATTACAAAATTAATGTCATAACAAAGTAACTAGTTCTTGATCCTTTGCTTAAACTATCCTCTACACTCATTGTACATAGAAGTTGCTAACTCATCTCTCCAGTTACTCCACTGTTGAGTATTATCGACTTGTGGTATGTAGTCATCAGCATCAGGGTTAGGATTAAGTGCATTCATTAGGAATTCATCATCTATAGGGTCAAAGGTTATATTAGTCCAATTGAAGTTATGAAGTAAACAATATTCTAGGATGATACGATTTTGGACTCTTATTGGGTAAAAGACGGCCGGCGAAGGATGGCCCATCTTTTCTTCAACACACCAAATGTTCTCTTGATCACGTTGCGGGCCCTAGCATGTTTCATGTTAAAGTAATCCTCTTTATTTCTTGGAAAAACATTACTCGTACCCCATTCCTGCAAATGGTAATAGACACCTCGGTAGGGAGCAAGAAACCCTTCGCCATTTGTATATCCACCATCGCACAAGTAGTAATTTCCGATATGATGAATGAACATGGTGAGGATTAATATATTAATGATAGGGTTCATGTCGGGCTAGTAAAAATAACATGATGTTGAAGGGAAAAGTATTGATGAATACCATTCGAGACACAAAATTCAGGGTGTTGGTCCCACAAATATTATCCAGCGGAAAGCGTTTTGAAATATTTTTAATGAAAAACCAACTTTTAAATTAAGTGCTAAAAGAAAATGTAGAAATCTTAAAGTGCAGTAAATAAAGAACACCAGATTTATAGTTGTTGGGCGCAAAGTCCAGCATCTCCCAGTCGAGTCGGGCGCGATAACGGCCCGGTGCGCCAAGTCCGACGGAGGCTATTCGACCCATGGCGCTGAAGCTAGATGGGGTTAAAGAAAATAAAGTAGCACCTCACTACAAGTTCTGGCTTTTAGTTTAGTGGCAAGCGCTTGATCCTATAATAGTGGCTCGGACAACAGGTCCTACGTCCACTCTCTCTTATCAAAGGGGTCTCTCTCTGTCCAACCAACTTGTTGATGACCTTGATTCAAATTGGATGATTAGTGGCTATTTAACACTAAAGAAGGTCACCAAACAAGATTACAAGTAATGATTTTGTATGAGTGAAGATTGAGAAATGAAATTGCAAGAGTTTGGCCTTTTTCTTGAATTATTGAACTTATTTTTACCCTTTCATGAAGGGGTATTTATAGGCTTACAAGCAAGTAGGAGGTGTCACCCTCTTAGCCTTTTGGTTTTAGGCATTGACAAGTGTTTAGCCACTTGTCTTATTCCTAAACTATTACATTTTGTACAATGACAAGTGTTTAGTACACTTGTTTGTTTCTAATGCAATGCTTAATTAGTGAAATTTTGAGCTATCTTCCGTGGCTTCATTTTGCTCGCTTGGTCGCCTAAGTGGTGGGTACTCTTTGCCCTTGTTTTTGGCCTAGTTATTTTTTCCTCTTTTTTGTTTTCGCAGTGTTGGTCACCTGATATTCGGCCGATGACTCTCCTGGTCACCTGGTGATTTGACTCTTTTTTTTAAGCTTATTTGGTCGCCTGACTTCCTAATCACATTATTAGTTTCTTAATCTCCTAAACGCTATTGCTCGTCTGGTCGTCTATCAACATTGCCCCCTGACTTGTTCTTTATTAGGATAATTGTTAACTAATGAAGGACAAGGCATAATTTGATAGGATGATGGTTATGTACTTGTGGCGAGCAATAAATTTTTGAATTCTTTGGACGGGAAAGCTGGCGATCATCCGGGCATCAAGGCGACCAGTGGGGTGTCCTACGCGTGTGTGACGGTTGGATTCCCGAGATTCTCGGAATCCGTAACGTCGTGGGCGGTAGATGATGTCATCGCCGCCCACGCGTACTTTTTGTTTTGCAAATAGGGGCCTACAAAATTTTCAAAAAATTTCATTTTAACCCCCATTTTTTATCCTTATAAATACTGGTCTTCTCTCCTTTTTTCATTTTTTCGAAAATTTGCTTCTTCTCCGCCATTGTTCCATTTCTCCAAGCTTTTGCTTCAATCATCTTCTATCTTTCGCTGAATTCTTAACAATTTACGTGCGAATCATTAAGGTAATTGCTAATTCTAGTTTTTAATTTTGTTTCTGCTTTCGTTTTTGCATTTTATTTTCATTTTTTCTTTGAAATTTTTTCTCCGCCGCCGTATCCATTCCCCAGTGCCGCCGCATTTTCTCCAGTGCCGCCGCGTTTTCTCCAGCGCCGCCGTTTCTTTCCCCAATTTCTTCCAAACACCCTTTTTGTTAACTTTTACGAAAAACAATCTTTTCAAATGGCTTCTCCTTCCTCAAGTGAAACTACTTCTCTTGAAATTTTCGAGCGTAATCCTGGGAAGCATCCAATGGAAGAAGAGACTTCCCCCGCTCCTCGTCACTCGATTCGTCAAGCCTTGGCCCGAAATCCGAGAACCTTATTAGTGGACAAAGAGACGGGTTCTGAGGCATCCTCCGTTGTTCGCTCCGTGGAAGCTCATGCCACGGATAACTCTGGTGACGAAGAGGTGCAACTCCCTGCTGGTCGCCCGGATGCGGAAGAGACTACCTCCTCCGACTTGGGAGAAGACTCGGAAGAGGTGGCCGCTGAGATCGAAGCTGAAGGCGACCAACCCGAGGTGGAGCGACCAAGATTAGCTGTGACTTGGGAGTTTCTGGAGGAGATAGGTTTCCCTACCTCTAGAGTGACTCCCGAGTCTCAGATTCCTGAAGGGGTTGTTCGTCAGAACGAATGGGGCGAATACACTGCTCGCTACTCCACTGCCTTCCCTGTTCGCTCCCGCGTAATCATGACCGCCCAGGAGAACAGCTTCACGGCGAGCAGGATTCCAAGTCTGATTACTGAGGATGACTTGGATAGCATCAGGTCCCACTATAAGATTCTATACGATATCTTCATGTACGCCCCCAAGAAGGGAGAGACTGCTGATCGCCCGCCACCAGGATGCACGACGATCAACTTGGATATCCTGAACACGGGGTTTCCTCTGCCGCTCCATCCCCTTATTAGTCGCTTTTTGGAAGATGTGAATCTGGCCATTACCCAAATTACTCCTAATGGGTGGAGTAATTTGCTCGCTTTGATGACGTTATTTGGCCTTGAAGGCTACAAGAATAAGATCAGCACTGCTGAGATTCATTATGCCATGGTCATCTCGGCTTGTAAGGAAGAGGGTGTGGGCTGGTATTATGTAAAGGCGAGGACGGGAGTAAAACTTATTGAGGGAGTTGCTAATAAAGTAAAGAGTTGACACAATCAATTCTTTTTATCGGAGGAGGCTGGCGGGCATCAGCGGACTTTTCTGGCGGCCAAGCGCGCATTAACTCCCCTGAACGTTTTGGCGTAGTAAAACGTAGGCTTCTTTATTTCCTTCCGGGGGGCAAGTTGGGACTAATTGTTGATTTTTCTTTTCTTGTTGTTTTACAGGTCCAAAAATTTTGAAGTGGGGGCATCCGGACTTGAGCGAAGAATTCCTGTTCATATTGGCCGTGATAGTGCTCCGGAACCCTGTTGATCGCGAAATTTTTCATCTTTCAAAGGCCCATTGCCGAAAGATCGCCCAACTTTTCACAAGTCCGCATCACTTGGAAGCTCAAGCGGAAATCCCCGAGGGTAATAATTTTAAAACTCTTTACTCTTCTGTTCGCCTGATCGCCTGATTTTACTTATCTTCGCTCCTTCTTTACTTTTGAGAGATCAACGTGTGACTGTTGTTGTTCCTACCATCCCAGAATCCTATCACCTCCTCGCCGCTCGCGTGAAACAGATGGTCGCCGAAGAGCCGACCAGGAGGAAACAAGATCCACCTCTGTCTCTCATTCGTCTCCGAGCTGGAGAAGAGATGACCCCTCTGCTCGCCCTCGAGTTCCCACTGGTCGCTCCAGGGGGGCTTAAAAAACTGCTGCCTCTCCCCATGGTGCGGAGAAGAAAAGAGAGAGGCCAAAGAAAAAGGCCCCACGAGAGGACACTCGTGGTGAAGGAGAGGGTGTTGAGCGGGCATCAAAGCGCTCCAAACCTGCTACTGAAGCGAGCAGCCGGGCTCCACACTACCCGGTTTCTAAATCCACCTCTCTTGAGGTTGTAAGCGAGCAGCAGACGGCGGCTGCTGTTTTGAACAAGAAGAGACGAGCATCTAATGATCGCTCGTACCTGGGATACGACCCAGTGAAGTTGAAAGAGTAAGTTTTTGAATTGTCAATTTGGTGATCGCATTTTGCAGTATATTCACTTAAAGTTTCTTTTTTCTTTTTCAGGTATAAACCTGAGCATCCTGGGCGAACAGAAGTGCTCCATCAACTCAGTTGTGTTAAGTCTCCTCCTCCTTACCTGGACATCCCGGACTCCCATGTCCGCCGGGCAACTGAGATAGTTCCTCGTTCTTGGACCAGGACTTGTGAGGACATTGTCCAAGGGCAGACTGCCAGCGATAATGCCCGCATGGTCGCCTATAATGCCAGCCACCAGACTGTGATGGCTCAAAAGCTACTCGATCAAATTGTTATCTTGGAGCGAACCAACCGCGGTCTTGGTCGCAAGATTGATGGTTTTGAGGCGGAGAAGGTGGCTGCTCTGAAGAAGAAGGAGGATGAGCTCGCTCAGGAGAAAGCTGAACATGCCAAGGTAGTGGCGGATCTGGAGCAGAAGTACAATGCCTCTCTAGATAGCGAACAAGTCACCCTCAATCAATCTGAGAAGCTGATGCTCAAGTTGGGGGTGGCTGATGAGCGAATAAAGGTGTTGGAGGGCGAGAAAGCAGCCGTGGTCGCCAAGGTTGAGGAGCTACAAGCCGAAATTGCTCGCCTTCAGCAGGAGAAGTCTAGCATGGTCGCCTTTGATGTGTATGCTCAGGACGTGGCCGACAACACTAACTTCGGTTATGTGTGTGCCTATGCGGAGAGCATCAGATCGGTGAAGTTTGCCTTGGACCATGGTAAAGATGTCCTGGCCACAACCAAAAAAGACTTCATCGATTACGTTAAGGACAACCCCGTCAGTGCTGGGTTCGCTGTCCCGGTAGCTGATCTTGGGGAGTGGGAGTCCCCCTGGATATCTTTGGGGAGAATGTTCAAGTCACCGCCCCCCAGTTCTCGGGCGAGGAGTCGAGCAAAGAAGCTGAAATTTTTTATGGCCTCCACTCTCTTCCTCTCACCCCCATTGAAGGGGCGGGCACCTCAACCGCGGCGGCCACCGCTGAAGTCGCCATTACTGATGCTGCTCCCTCTGCACCAGCGACCATTGATGCTCCCCCAGCCCACCAGGACTAAAGATACTTGTATTTTTTGTTTTTTAGTTTGTGCTAGGGTGATCTTGTACTTTCCTCGCTTCCTCTTGTAATATCTCTTACCCCTTTAATGAAAAAGAAGTTTAGGTATGTCTATTGTCTTTATTGCTTTCTGTTTGTCCGCTTCTTGCATTGTTGTTCGCCTGAACTGATACAAACCCCGCGAACTTAATATTATTTTTTCCTTTTTAGATATAAATATCTTTATGTTCAATGATCGCCTGATCCATTTAGATGGGCTCTTATTGTCTTAGAGAGACTTAGCCTCAAATGATTGGGCCTTATGGTCCTTTCATGGGCTTGGCCTTGAATTTTTCCCTCGTGGTCGCCCCCGATTTTGGGCCTTATTGTCCTTTTATGGACTTGGCCTTGAATTTTTCCCTCGTGATCGCCCCCGATTTTGGGCCTTATTGTCCTTTTATGGACTTGGCCTTGGGTTTTCATATTTCTACCCTTGTTGCTCGCCTCCCCTGCTTGTGTATCTTGGGCGAGTAGCTTATTTTCGTGAGCGAACAACTGGGCAAACTAATCTTTACGTCATAAACTTCATATATACTTCATAAAATTTTGAAATTTTTTTTAACCATATTTACAACGGGTATTTCATAAAATAATATGGAACTTGAACTGAATTTTACATGTACTATACAATTTTTTGCCTATTGATAATATTTCTTCAACAAAGCTGCATTCTAGGAGTATTGGGTCGAGTTGCCTTCCATGTCTTCCAAGTCATATGTGCCATTGTGCCATTTCTGAATTATCCTGTATGGGCCCTCCCAAGTCGGTCCAAATACTCCTGGTGGTGGTCCCAAAACATTTTTAAGTACGAGATCTCCGATCTTGAATTTCCTAACTTTTACTTGTGAATTGTAATATTTTGCGATCCTTTTCTTGTATATTGCATTCTTCATTTCTGCCGAAATTCTCTTTTCATCAACCAAATCCATCTCTGCAGCTATAGCCCTGTTGTTCGCCTGCTCGTCGAACGTTGTTGTTCGCTCTGTTGGCATCTTCAATTCTACGGGTATTACTGCTTCCACACCGAATGCCATGGTGAACGGAGTTTCTCCTGTACTTGTTCTATAAGATACTCGATATGCCCATAATACTTCTGGTAGCTCTTCTGACCATTTTCCTTTCTTGTCCACCAACCAGATCTTTAGTATGTGGTTGATTATTTTGTTGATTGCCTCTACTTGGCCGTTGGACTGAGGATGATATGGAGTTGAAAAATATTTTTTTATTCCCCATTTTTCACAAAAGTTTCTTATTTTCTTGCCTTCAAATTGTCGTCCGTTATCAGTCAAAATCGCTTGTGGGACTTCGAACCGGCATACAATATTTTTCCATATGAAACTGATCATCTTTTCCTGCGTGATTGTTGCTAGCGCCTCTGCCTCAGCCCACTTTGTGTAATAGTCCACGGCCACTACTGCAAGTTTTACATTTCCTTTTCCAGTCGGGAAGGGTCATATGATATCGATTCCCCATTTTGCGAATGACCATGGACTATTAACTACAATCATCTCGGTTGGTGGCTTGTGAATGCTGGGTGATTAGGCGTGAAATTGTCATGATTCGTAGCTAAAAACGCCCTAGTTTTGGTCGAATTTATTGAGTTTTTAGAGCCAAATGAGTACTATTTCTATACATTGATGAATTTGTCTCTTTGATACTCATAGGGGAATCGAGGATGAAAAACGGCGTTTGTAGGACTTTGAATCGACTCAAACGGACTCCCGGATGAGAAGATATCGAAGAAATACGATTGGTATTAGTACGTGTGAAGAAAAGTGTTAGTTGCAAAGGAAGGAAGACCCATTCGAGCATCGTCACTCGAGCGCCCCGCTCGAGTGAAGGGATCGAGCGCCTAAAAACATACAGAACGTTTGGGCCGCTCGAGGGAGATAGCTCGAGCGCCCCGCTCGAGCACCATAACCGCTCGACCAAAAGAGCTCGTGCGCCCCGCTCGAGCACAAGATCCGCTCGACCACAACAGCTCAAGCGACCCGCTCGAGCACTTCCAAGGCCTTTTCTCCAACTTACGTTTTTCGGCCCACGAGTTCACGAATCGGCCCGTTGCCTATATATACCTCTTCCAAACACGTTTTGAAGGATCCCCGAACTTTAGAAATAATTTTTAGACTTAGTTTTTGGAGAGGAAGAAGGAGAGCAAGTTTACGTTTACGTTTTGTTGAGGTTTTTCGTACGAATTCTTAGTTTCTTTTCGTTTATTAGTTTCTTTTCGTTAGTTTGATTTCTTTAAACACTTTGAAACTTCGTTTGAGTTAATTAAATTTCAGTTCTCAGATTTATTTTCTTTTAAAAACCCTAGTTCATGTTTCTTATTTTCTTCGTTCAATTCATTATGTTTATGTTCGTTGTTTCTTCTATTGCTTTTATGTTTGTTAAAGCCATGTCCGGCTAAAACCCTTGTATGCTTAGGGTAGGATGAACTCGTAGAAGTAGGATGTGGGTACGTAATTAGGGTAATTTGTGACGTTAGTTTTAATTCTCTTGGTTAATGAATTTTTGAAATTAATCTAGACTTCGCTCTTGAATTTCGTTCGAAAGGTGTTAGAGAGAGGACAATCGTATCACTCTTTAACAACGAGTAGACTTAACGAGAGAGTTTAGGAAAGGTTAATTCATCTACCGGTTTAGCAAAGGAGGACGACCGGATCACCTTAGTTAAATTAGGGTCTCATTAATTAAGCACAATCTATTAACTTGTTAGTAGATTAGTGAAGTCGAGTGTTAGGGTAAAGTATTAGGGTTTAGAATCTTGAGCTTTCACCTTGCATTCTTAGACTTAGGTTAATTCTTGTGTGTCACAGTTATTTTTATTATGTACCTGCTCCGTTAGTATACGTAGGGATTCCTATCTTAAGCATCACCATCTCATATTTGAAAACACACCGTTTGTTATTTCGTTTAATTTGTCTTTTGCATTCGTAGGATAATTTAGTTTAGTTTAATCAATTTTCCAAAAATCCAAAAACATTCACTCATATTAACTACGACGCGTAGATCTTCAGGGATCTATTCGCATATACACCATCCCTTGGGTTCGATAATACTTGGTCCCTATACTTGCCCATACTACTGTGAACCCGTACTCTTGCAAGGTAACTACTAGTAGAAGCTAGTGTAATTCGATGAAAGTCAATGGCGCCGTTGCCGGGGATCGAACCCGGGTCACCCGCGTGACAGGCGGGAATACTTACCACTATACTACAGCGACCCGCTCGAGCGGGTCTGCTCGAGCGCTTCCAAGGCCTTTTCTCCAACTTACGTTTTTCGGCCCACGAGTTCACGAATCGGCCCGTTGCCTATATATACCTCTTCCAAACACGTTTTGAAGGATCCCCGAACTTTAGAAATAATTTTTAGACTTAGTTTTTGGAGAGGAAGAAGGAGAGCAAGTTTACGTTTACGTTTTGTTGAGGTTTTTCGTACGAATTCTTAGTTTCTTTTCGTTTATTAGTTTCTTTTCGTTAGTTTGATTTCTTTAAACACTTTGAAACTTCGTTTGAGTTAATTAAATTTCAGTTCTCAGATTTATTTTCTTTTAAAAACCCTAGTTCATGTTTCTTATTTTCTTCGTTCAATTCATTATGTTTATGTTCGTTGTTTCTTCTATTACTTTTATGTTTGTTAAAGCCATGTCCGGCTAAAACCCTTGTATGCTTAGGGTAGGATGAACTAGTAGAAGTAGGATGTGGGTACGTAATTAGGGTAATTTGTGACGTTAGTTTTAATTCTCTTGGTTAATGAATTTTTAAAATTAATCTAGACTTCGCTCTTGAATTTCGTTCGAAAGGTGTTAGAGAGAGGACGACCGTATCACTCTTTAACAACGAGTAGACTTAACAAGAGAGTTTAGGAAAGGTTAATTCATCTACCGGTTTAGCGAAGGAGGACGACCGCATCACCTTAGTTAAATTAGGGTCTCATTAATTAAGCACAATCTATTAACTTGTTAGTAGATTAGTGAAGTCGAGTGTTAGGGTAAAGTATTAGGGTTTAGAATCTTGAGCTTTCACCTTGCATTCTTAGACTTAGGTTAATTCTTGTGTGTCACAGTTATTTTGATTATGTACCTGCTCCGTTAGTATACGTAGGGATTCCTATCTTAAGCATCACCATCTCATATTTGAAAACACACCGTTTGTTATTTCGTTTAATTTGCCTTTTGCATTCGTAGGATAATTTAGTTTAGTTTAATCAATTTTCCAAAAATCCAAAAACATTCACTCATATTAACTACGACGCGTAGATCTTCAGGGATCTATTCGCATATACACCATCCCTTGGGTTCGATAATACTTGGTCCCTATACTTGCCCATACTACTGTGAACCCGTACTCTTGCGGGGTAACTACTAGTAGAAGCTAGTGTAATTCGATTAAAGTCAATGGCGCCGTTGCCGGGGATGGCGTTGTATGCTTTTGAATAGGACTTGTAGATAGCTTAGCAGTTAGTAGTGGGTGATTTATTTTCTGTTTTATTTTTATTTCCATTCATTAGGCAGTTGCGTTTTGATCCTTCTGCTAGTGTTTCAGGTTTATGAAAACACGCTCACAAGGGAATACGAGCGAAGAGAGGTTACCTGCAGATCCTGAGACAATAGCAAGAAGGAACCGAGCCTTCCTGAGAAGAATGACTACTGCCGCGGGAAACAAAGACAAGATTTCTGATGAACTTGGGGAGTTAGACAAAATAGCTGCAGAGTATACTGCTCTTGTGGAACGGGCAGAGGGTGCCAATGGAAACAGCAGTAATCAGCAGATATCCATAGGGGGAACTGAGAGCCCACACCCGAACCCACAAGACACAATCAACTCTGCACAAACACAACCCCAAAGCCAGAACCAAAACCCTGCTTACCCACAAAACCCAAATAACCCTTTCAACAACCCAGTGTACCAACATTACCCATACCCACCTTATCCTTACCCACCATACCCGTATCCTCCACCCCCAGTCTATAATCAACCACCTGTTTACCCACCACCACCCCAACAAGTACCAGTACCTGCTGCTAATCCTCAACACGTTCCTCAGAACGTAGATCAACATATGGCAATTCGAGGGAGGTTTGCAGCGCAGCCACAGCGGTACTATGATGGAGTGGCTTTGCCTCCTGTTGAGGCGAACAACTTCTCGATATCCCCGGGGATTTTAAAGTTGCTTACCGAGAATCAGTTCAAGGGGGTGATCGGAAGGAGAATCCTCATACACATCTAAGGAGTTTTCTCATGATAGCATCTACTTTCAATTACAATGGCATGTCGGAAGATGCCAAGAGGCTTAGGCTGTTCCCATTCTCATTGACGGGAATAGCCAAGGAGTGGTACGATAATACGCTTCCGCGGGGAGGTATTACCACTTGGGCCGAGCTCGAGCGTCTGTTCCTCGAGCGATTCTACCCTCCATCTAGGACGATCAAGGCTAGAATTGAGATCTCATCCTTTCGCCAGAAGTCTGGAGAGGATTTACGCCAAGCGTGGGAGAGATACTCAAACATGCTGATTGAGTGCCCGCAGCACGGGTACAACGAGGGAGACATTATGGCATTCTTCTATAGTGGTGCCAACAAGGCGGGGCAAGACCATTTAGACGCATGTGCGGGCGGAGCATTCTTGAATCAAGGCATAGAGAGGTGTAGAGAGATCGTGGACAACATTGTCACGAATGCCGGGGCTTGGAATGGAGATGTAGATTTTTAGAGAGTGAATCAGGTTGAAGAAGGTGGAGGAACGAGAAGGCTATTGATGGCCATGATGGAGAAGATCAACAACCTCGAGTTGGGGAAGAGTTTGGGTGGAGAGCATGCAGTAGAGAATGAGAGAGTAGACCAGCCCAATGGACAGCAAGAGGTAGCCAATTACATGGGAGGTCCGTATTACAATCAGAATGGCTACCAAGGTGGAAATCAGTTTGGAAGACCTTCTTATGGTCAACCATTTGTACCTCCAGGCCCACAGCCGCCTCAAAATCAATGGAGGAACACACAAGGAGTTCAAGGAGGCCAGCAGCCTCCTCAAAACACATGGAGGAAGAATGAGAACTTTTCTTATGCTAACCCAAAAGCTGGTATTACTGTTCCTGCAGGTGTTGATCCGGGGTCTAAACCTCCCGGTGGAGAAGGGGGTGCATCAACCGAGGAGATGTTGAGAGCGATCCTTCAGAAGGTGGAGGAAAGAAGCAAGCGGTTGTCATCCTTAGAGTACGATGTGAAGGAGTTGCATAAGAAGGGTGATCATCGTGATCAAGAGCTCCAGAAGATGAACGTTGAGTGGACTAGAACTCAACAAGAGAACAATAGGCGGTTCACTTCTATAGAGTTCCAGATGAGCCAGATTGCAAAGATGGTGAATAGAGAGCCGGGAAAATATCCTTCCATGCCGGAGGGGAACCCGAAAGAGCAGTGCAAGGCGATCCAGCTTAGAAGTGGAACCAACTATGAAGGGCCTCAGATGTCTGCTGACTCTGAGACGCCCCAAGTTGAGAAGGGGATTGAAAGTGAGGGGATTGAGAAACATGAAGATATGGATGAGTCCCAGAAGGGCAAGGAAAGTAAGGAGATTGAGAGAGTTCCAAAGTGGAAGAAGGCAAAGGAAGCAAGGGATAAAGTGAAAGAAACAGAAAGAGATGAATGGGGGGTACCCAAATCTGTGATACCCGTCCCATATCCACAACGCTTCATGAAAAAGAAGCTTGATGAAAAATTTGCAAAATTTCTTGATGTTTTTAAACAACTTCACATTAACATTCCTTTTTATGATGCTTTGGACCAGATGCCGCATTATGCAAAGTTCTTGAAGGACTTGATCGCGAAAAGACGGCGAGTGGATGAGCCGAAGTTGGTGCAGCTGAACCACGAGGTGAGCGCATTAGTGCACAAGGCACTTCCACCGAAGCTGAAGGATCCCGGGAGCTTCACGATCCTATGTGACATTGGGAACGGGATCAAGAAGGGAGCATTGTGCGACCTCGGAGCGAGCATTAATTTGATGCCGTTATCGCTTTTCAAGAAGTTGGAAGGTGGTGAACTTCAACCCACAATGATGACGCTTCAACTTGCTGACCGGTCTATTACTCGACCTCAAGGTGTGGTTGAAGACGTCCTAGTGAGAGTTGGAGATCACATTTTTCCAGCCGACTTTGTAGTGCTAGAGATGGAGGAAGATGAGCACGTGCCCCTGATATTGGGAAGACCGTTCTTAGCTACGGCGGGGATGGTGCTAGACGTGGCAAATGGGAAGATTACGTTGAAGGTTGATGATCAAGAAGTGAAGATCTCCCTATATGAAGCCATGAAGCCATGAAGCTACAGCGACCCGCTCGAGCGGGTCTGCTCGAGCGCTTCCAAGGCCTTTTCTCCAACTTACGTTTTTCGGCCCACGAGTTCACGAATCGGCCCGTTGCCTATATATACCTCTTCCAAACACGTTTTGAAGGATCCCCGAACTTTAGAAATAATTTTTAGACTTAGTTTTTGGAGAGGAAGAAGGAGAGCAAGTTTACGTTTACGTTTTGTTGAGGTTTTTCGTACGAATTCTTAGTTTCTTTTCGTTTATTAGTTTCTTTTCGTTAGTTTGATTTCTTTAAACACTTTGAAACTTCGTTTGAGTTAATTAAATTTCAGTTCTCAGATTTATTTTCTTTTAAAAACCCTAGTTCATGTTTCTTATTTTCTTCGTTCAATTCATTATGTTTATGTTCGTTGTTTCTTCTATTGCTTTTATGTTTGTTAAAGCCATGTCCGGCTAAAACCCTTGTATGTTTAGGGTAGGATGAACTCGTAGAAGTAGGATGTGGGTACGTAATTAGGGTAATTTGTGACGTTAGTTTTAATTCTCTTGGTTAATGAATTTTTAAAATTAATCTAGACTTCGCTCTTGAATTTCGTTCGAAAGGTGTTAGAGAGAGGACGACCGTATCACTCTTTAACAACGAGTAGACTTAACAAGAGAGTTTAGGAAAGGTTAATTAATCTACCGGTTTAGCTATGGAGGACGGCCGCATCACCATTAGTTAAATTAGGGTCTCATTAATTAAACACAATCTATTAACTTGTTAGTAGATTAGTGAAGTCGAGTGTTAGGGTAAAGTATTAGGGTTTAGAATCTTGAGCTTTCACCTTGCATTCTTAGACTTAGGTTAATTCTTGTGTGTCACAGTTATTTTTATTATGTACCTGCTCCGTTAGTATACGTAGGGATTCCTATCTTAAGCATCACCATCTCATATTTGAAAACACACCGTTTATTATTTCGTTTAATTTGCATTTTGCATTCGTAGGATAATTTAGTTTAGTTTAATCAATTTTCCAAAAATCCAAAAACATTCACTCATATTAACTACGACGCGTAGATCTTCAGGGATCTATTCGCATATACACCATCCCTTGGGTTCGATAATACTTGGTCCCTATACTTGCCCATACTACTGTGAACCCGTACTCTTGCGGGGTAACTACTTGTAGAAGCTAGTGTAATTCGATTAAAGTCACTGTGTGCGAATATCTGGCATCTGTGATAAGTTTTCGCAACTTTGATGGCATCTTGCAACAATGTAGGCCAGTAGTATCCTTGCCTTACCGTTTTGTAGGCCAATGCACGCCCCCCAGCATGGTTTCCACAGACGCCTTGATGAATCTCTTGTAAAACCTCTTGGCCCTGCCCTTTTGTCAAACATTTCAGTAACAGAAGCGAGAATCCTCTTTTGTATAGTTGTCCATCCAAGATTGTGAACCTTGCTACTCGCCTGGTCATCATGGTCGTCTCTTGAGGATCTTCCGGGACTTCACCATCATGAAGGTATTTGATAATGGGTATTCTCCAGTCATCTTCTTCAGATTCTTCATCTACTTAATTTATTTTGTAATCGCGTATTGATGGTTGACATATTTTTGTGATGGTGATTTCCGACAACTCTGCTGGGCCCGTGCTGGTAGCCAGGCGAGCAAGTGCATCTGCTTGGGCATTATTCTCTCTTGGTACTTGTTCGATGTAAATTTGTTCGAACATGGAAGCTAAATGGGCTATAATTTTTTGATATAACGCCATGTTCTCATCCTTTGCTTCATATTCTCCTCAGACTTGGTTGACTATCAGTTGTGAGTCCTCGTATATCTGCAATCTTCTAACTCCAACTGCCAATGCTAGACGGAGTCCGGCTATCTATGCTTCATATTCGGCTTCATTGTTTGTTGCCATGAACTCGAATCGTACTGCCGTAGTGAAGATTTGTCTGTCTGGACTGATCAGTACTATTCCGGCTCCCGATGCTGTGTTGGTAGATGATCCGTCTACGTACATATGCCATGGATGATTATGACCTCTCGTCGGATCTTGAGAATTGGTCAGCTCAACTATAAAGTCGGCCAACGTTTGTCCTTTGATCGTTGTTCGAGGTGCATATGATATTCCAAATTAGCTTATTTCGAGGGACCATTTGAGGAGGCGACCATCAGTGTCTGGCTTTTGTAAGATTTGCCTCAACGAGAAAGTTGCCAGTACGTCTACTTGATGATCGAAGAAGTATGGTCGAAGTTTCCTGACGCTCATCACCAGTGCGTATGCTAACTTTTCCATCGGGGAGTATTTGATTTCTGCCTCGTGCAATGCTTGACTTACATAGTAGATGGGTAGATGAAATTTCCCTTTTGCACGAACTAGGACTGAACTGATGGCCACTTCTGAAGCTGCCAGATACAGGTACAACTTTTCTCCCGAAATAGGTTTTGATAGAATTTTGGTGTCACTGAGATATTCTTTCAGCTGCTCGAACGCCTGTTGACAATGATTTGTCCATTGAAATCCTCTTTTCTTTATGGCATCAAAGAAGGGTCGGCACTTGTCGCCAGATCTCAAAATGAATCTATTTAGAGCCGCCAAGCATCCGGTGAGTCGTTGTACTTCCTTGACAGACCTTGGTGGCTGCATATCTAAAATTGCCTTCACCTTTGATGGATTTGCTTCTATGCCTCACTGGCTAACAAGGTGTCCAAGGAACTTGCCTGAATGGACTCTGAAGCTACTTTTCTTTGGGTTTAGTTTCATGTTGTATGCTCGAAGTATTTCAAAGGCTTGTGTCAGGTGTTCCAAATAATCTTCCTTTTTTGGGCTTTTTACGACTATGTCGTCCACGTACACTTCCATTGTTTTGCCAATGTGTTCATCGAACATTTTGTTGACGAGTCGCTGATATGTGGCTCCCGCGTTAATTAACCTGAATGACATCCTCTTCCAACACAATAAATTTTTGTTGGTGTAGAAAGTTGTGATTTCCTGGTCGTCTAAATGCATTGGGATCTGATGGTAGCCAGCAAATGCGTCCATGAATGTGAGGAGTTCATGTCCAGCCGTGTTGTCCACCAACTGGTTAATGTGTGGCAATGAAAAGTTGTCTTTGGGGCATGCAGCATTCAAGTCTGTGAAATCGATACATAATCTCCACGTGCCATTTGGTTTCTTCACTAATACTGGATTTGCCATCCACCTGGGGCATAAAGCCTCTTTGATAAGGTCATTGTCCAACAACTTCTTAACCTCTACATCCAACGCTTCGTACTTGTTGGGCCCAAACTTCCTCCTTTTTTGTTTCACCGGTTTCCTTGTTGGGTCAATATTTAGTTTATGGCAGGCATGCTCAGGGCTAATGCCTACCATGTCACTATGCGACCATGTGAATACATCGAGATTGGACTTTAAGAATTCTTCCATCCTGGATCTGTAAGGCTCCGGGAGCTCAGACCCAATGAAGAGTTCTAAGTCTTCTCGGTTCGGGTCAACTTTTATTGCTTCCAACTCTTCGACCAGCGTTGCTCTCCTTTTTTTTATTTTTCCATCGAGGATCAATGATGGGCCCTTCCAAGTTGAGTTCAACTTCAATCACCATTGGCTCCGCTCCTAGCCATGGTTCGAGGTCTTCGCCTTTATTTGAGCGAGACACGGTTTCTTATTTCTGTTGCTCGTTTTGGATTTCTTGCTCGCCTTTCCCCTGTTGGTCGTCTACCTCCATCATCTCCGTATCAATGGATTCCATGATTTCATCAAGTATGGAAGGTTCATCTTCAGTGCTGCTGCTCGACTGTTCGTTTACCATCGATATCTGGTTATCTTTGGGCAGCAGTTGCAGGAGGCACTAACGAGCTCTTTTTTGCTTTGAATTCATTGATAAAAGGTCGGCCGAGAAATCCATTATAGGAGGATTATTGATCTACCACTAAGAATTATACCATTCTAGTTAACCTCCTATCAGGATTCTCGGTCGATACAAGTTCAACTGGCAACGTAACTACACCTAGGGGAACGGTTACAACATCTCTGAATCCCACTATCTTATGATTACAATCTTTTACATATTCTGCACAATCTCCTATCTGATCTAACATGCTTTTGAATAGAATGTTTGTGTATGAGCCGGTGTCCACGAGCAATCGGTGGACTCGAATCCCCATGATGTTAGCACATATGATCAATGAATCATTGTGTGGAGTGAGTACTCCATCCAAGTCTTTTTCTGAAAACACCAAGTCTCTTATCTTCTTGGTAGCCTGGTTGACTCCCACTTCTTTAACTTGAGCCACCGTTCTTAGCTCTGCCTTCCTTTTTCTCTTCGAAATTGGGGGTCTCCCATCTGAACAACCTCCAACGGGCCCGCTTGCCTCAAGCATAAAAATCTCCCGCATTGGTTCTGTTGGGGCCGTTGGGATCTTTTTTCCCTTCTTGGTCGTCTTGCTCGGCTGGTCGTCACTGTCTTCGTCATCCGAGCTGGGTGAACTAACCATCCTGGGTCTCTTTCCGGGTTCCTTCGTCACAAATTCGGACAACTTGCCCTCTTTATAGAACCTCCACAATTGTTTCAATAAATCGCGACATTAACTAGTGAAATGTTCGATGTTCTGATGGTAGGCGCAATATTTATTTGGATTCAGCTTTCCGCGCTCTTGCCAGATTTTCCTCGGTTCTGATAGCATGTCCCTATCTTTAACATTGTTATACACGACCTCTATAGTTGTAGTGAACACCTGATTGAGTTTTTCCTTCAATTCCGCTCCTTCATTGAAGGCTTTCATATTTTTGGGAGCCTTGTAGTCACTTTCCACTGGTTTCGTCCCAGTTTTCTTTGGATCAACCTTGTCACTTAACTCCTTCTACAGTGCTTCCTGCATAGATACGTGTATGCCTGCCCGATGTCTGAACTCTGCGTATATCTTAGGGCAGGCAATATGTATTTCTTTCCACAAATCAGTCCCTTTTTTCAAGCCCGCCATCACCGCCACCATTTTGGTATCTTCACTCACAATTTCTCCTTCCAGAAGTATCTTGTCGAACCTCTCCAAGAACTTTCTGTCTGACTCGTCATCTCCTTGCTTGATGTCGGCTAGTCGGTGCCTCTGTGTTAAGTACGACCCGACCATAGAGAAATGTGACAAGAATTCTTTGCCTAGCTGTGCAAAGGAGTTGATAGACCCGGGAGCAAGTGCCGAAAACCAACGATGGGGGCCATCACCAAGTGTGAGCAGGTAATTACGATATTGTGTGGCATCAGATGCTTTCATTGATATCATGAAATCGCAATACTTCGTCAGGTGAACTCTGGGATTCGAATTTCCCTCGTACAGGTTGATGGCCGGAAATTGTATTTTCTTTTGTATAGATGCGTTTAAGATTGCCGGTGATAGTGGTGATGATGGCAGAACTGTCGATCCAATTCCTTTCTGAGAGTCCAACTGTCTCTGCATCTCCTCAATCGCCTTCTTGAGGGCTTGCAACTCATTTGGAGACGCTCCACCATTGGGAGGCTGCTTATCATGATTAAGTTCTATGACTTCATCCTGATTCAGTCCCTCGCCAACGGGACGTTTCTCCTGAGTTGGTCGCCTGGCGATATTGCTGGCTCCGTTAGGGCCTAGCCGCCCAAATGTTGATCTCCTTAGGCGATCATGGACGGATGGGTGAGCATTAGTGCGTGCTCGTTGTTCGCTCCGTGGTGGCGTGACTTCTTGATCTCTCTCCTATGTTCTGATCTTCCTTCGTAGTTATGTCCCGTGCTCCTTGTTGCGCCTTTGCTTGGCTCCACCTCTCCTCCCGGTGTGGATTCTCCTCTGCTCCCCAATCTCTCGCTTATTGGGGTTTTGCCCTTGTTCCGTTGAGCCTGAGCGATGTCCACCTCGTCGTTCCGTACATCCTCTTGCCTCTTACTTCGCTGCTCGGCTGACCGCCTGGTCGTCTCTAGCGCTCTTGACGGCTCCGCTCTTTTCTGACGTCTTTGTATCGATTGTAAGACGATAATCATTTTTGCAAGTTCTTCCGGGTTTTTAGCCAGGGCTTCCACCTCTGGGGGAAGAGTGTCGATGGTAACTTGCACGTTTCTGTTGGACGTGGCTTGTACCGTACGTGCATGGTCACCTGTAGATGATACTCGAGTCCGTGACCTACGCGATGGGTGTGCACTCGAAGACTGTCGTTCTTGTGATCCCGCTATTTTTAAAAATGTTTGGGTATTTTGGTGATGAAGACCTTGTGTTTGTCTTTGTCAATTTAAGAATAACTAGCCTTGTATGTGTGAACTTGGTTATTTAACAAACCCTAATTCACAACATGCATGCATTTAAATCCTTTAATGTGAACAAATCCTTCGCAAATGTTAAATTACCCCTCTTATACCCAGTTTTCGGTGACTTTTACCAGTTTCTGGTGACTTTTGGCCGGATTTCGATGGCAATTTGGCAGATTCCAGCAGTTCTCTCACCAAATTCTTCAAATCTTCGATCAACCGGAGGTTCGAACCCTCCTTCTAGCGCCAATTATTGATGACCTTGATTCAAATTGGATGATTAGTGGTTGTTTAACACTAAAGAAGGTCACCAAACAAGATTACAAGTAATGATTTTGTATGAGTGAAGATTGAGAAATGAAATTGCAAGAGTTTGGCCTTTTTCTTGAATTATTGAACTTAGTTTTACCCTTTCATGAAGGGGTATTTATAGGCTTACAAGCAAGTAGGAGGTGTCACCCTCTTAGCCTTTTGGTTTTAGGCATTGACAAGTGTTAAGCCACTTGTTTTATTCCTAAACTATTACATTTTGTACAATGACAAGTGTTTAGTACACTTGTTTGTTTCTAATGCAATGCTTAATTAGTGGAATTTTGAGCTGTCTTTTGTGGCTTCATATTGCTCGCTTGGTCGCCTAAGTGGTGGGTACTCTTTGCCCTTGTTTTTGGCTTGGTTATTTTTTCCTCTTTTTTGTTTTCGCAGTGTTGGTCACCTGATATTGGGCCGATGACTCTCCTAGTCGCCTGGTGATTTGACTCTTTTTTTTAAGCTTATTTGGTCGAGAAAAATATTTTTTTGGTCCCGCAACTTGTCTAGTGTCCAATTTTGGTCCCAAAAAAATTAAATTTTCAATTTTGGTCCCATAACTTACTGAATCGTCCAATTTTGGTCCCACTTGGACACTAGATAAATTACGGGACCAAAATAACACTTTTATGCACCTTCTTAATTAATATTTTACTCTAGGATTATAGTTGATACAATATTGTAAAAAAATCCATTAATTTTGAGATTATCCAGAATATAAAAGACGATTAATGTGTTAATTCCATTGATATAAATACAAATATTTGAAAAACATCTATAAAACATGAAAAAGAAAAACCCATTATTTTTCAATTCCAATAATTATTATTTAAGATGAATTACAAAGCTCCCATAAAATACTAATAATGAAATTTTAATTACTAACTAAGAATTTAAATTACGATAGAGTAAATAAAATAATAAATTAATAATTTTCATATAAATTTTGATTCTCCATATCTTCGTAAAATAATTTCAAATTGCTATCATGATCTTGTCTCCACCAATAGTATATAAATGATTATTACAATGATTATTTTAGAGTATAATATGAAATTATAAGATTGGAACAACGCTCATGCTCGTCATCAATATTCTAGAGAATGTCATTTTATCTTCCAAAATCTAAATATATAATTAATTAAATAGTATTTGATATATGTGTATGTGTGTGTGTATGTGTGTATATATATATATAAAAGGTGAGAAAAGAAAAAAAATTAATGAATACGAAAAAATAATTTTTTGTCCCTAACTTGTTTGGTTTGGTCCCAAAAATTTTAATTATTCAATTTTGGTCCCGTAACTTATTAAATTGTCCAATTTTGGTCCCATTTGGGACCAAATTTGGACGATTCAATAAGTTATGGGACAAAAATTTGAAAGTTAATATTTTTGGGACCAAAATTGGACACTAGACAAGTTGCGGGACCAAAAAACTATTTATCTCTTATTTGGTCGCCTGACTTCCTAATCACATTATTAGTTTCTTAATCTCCTAAACGCTATTGCTCGCCTGGTCGTCTATCAACACAACTTACTAACTACTGGAATTGGGAAGTATCAGCTCCTTTGTACAACGTCTTACAACAACCTTTCAAGGTGGTGAATAGGTTGAGTAAAATTCCAACTAAAAAACTCCTAAAGAGTGTATAATACTTGTATGAATAAGGTGAGTGTATGGTGTGTTCGTGTATTTCTCTATCTTTTGTGCTCTCTTGCCCGTCTTGTGTCTCTACGAACTCATCAAACACTCCTATTTATAGTTGTCAAATAACTAGCCATTGGAAGCTAGAAATTCAAACATCTATAAATTAAGGATTGATTGATTATATGATTGATTGGTTGACTCCTTCTTTGATTGATTCTTCTTAATCTTCAATCAATCTTCCTTGATATCAGTTGACTTCCCTCGTTTGCTTGACTCTTCTTATCTTTGGATCACAAGATGACTTTCTCTTCTACTCTTCTAGACAAGATAAGAGGACTTCAACTCCACTGATCCAGATAAGAGGACTTCAACTCCTCTGTTCCAGATAAGAGGACTTCAACTCCTCTGGTCCAGATAAGAAGACTTCAACTCATCTGTTCCAGATAAGCGGACTTCAACTCATCTATTCCAGATAAGAGGACTTCAACTCATCTGTTCTAGATTAGAAGACTTCCACTCCTCTGTTCCAGATAAGAGGACTTCAACTTATCTATTCCAGATAAGATGGCTTCAACTCCTTAGGTACAGATAAGAGGACTTCAACTCATGTGGTCCAGATCTCATCTGGTCCTCTACTCATCTGGTCGGAACTTATCTTGTCTTCTACCTCTTCTTGTCTTGTCTAATTCTCTTTCCCCTTAACCTAAAACTTATTCTAGTCCTAGACTAGTCTGTTGCTGACTAACAGGTTCAGCTGCTCCTATTACAAGTTCTTGTTTTAACATCTTCAAAACATCTAATCTATATCCCAACACAGGGTCTCTTGTGAGTGCATCTCGCAACATCCGAGAATCATTAGCACTCTCTTCCCAACCAGAGAGGACAAAAATAAAGTTCATGTTAATGTCATAAACAACTAAAATATTAACTATGACATGAAATTTTCTAGTCCGGTATCGAGCCTGATCTATTCTAGGTATAGTGACTTGGATGTATGATCCATCCAATGCACCCAAACACCCCTACAATATTACAATTACCAAAGAGGCAGATTCTTAAATAAATGTTACAAGTAATAATAGTTATTATACACCACAAATGAAGTAATTATTTACAATCTCAATACCTTAAAAGGGGTCCATCTACTATTTGTGCATTCATCATCAATGGACTCCGACCTGACTAACAACAATGAATGTACTCTAAGGATGTAATTAAGAACTTTTTGGAAGTGTTTGCTAACAGTACGACCTGATCTAGTGTAGTCTCTCATTATAATGCGATTCTTTGTGTGATGTCCAAGAATGGATAGAAATGTCGCTACCATTTCAGAAACACTACTATTAAGAGTAGAAAAAAGACCGCCCAGATGTTCTAAAGGATGACACAATCTTGAAAATGCACCCCGACTCATCCTTAGATATTCTATACAAGTAGACTCGCACACCACAGTTATGCTTCACAAAAAGCAAATTTGCGCTGGAATCCTACTTATGAGGCTGTACTGTCTACGAAATCGCACACGTTCATTTATCGACCTAACCTCTCTTGTATGAAGGTAATAAACACATACCATTATCATAAAACCAACACACGCACTAAGTATTTCATTTAATACAATGAAAACTCGTTCATCAGTAGAAATTTCAGCACGTTGGTTGACATCCATCCTATGATAAAAAAATTAATTATTTGATTATTCACACTGATTATTCTGTAAAACTGATTATTTGATTATTCACACTGATTATACTGTAAAATTGATTATTTGATTATTCACAGTTGTGTGTGTATATATATATATATATTTATAATGCTAAAAAAACTGCAATCAAATAGCCAGTCAAAAACTGAAATTGTCTTATTAGTGCTCATTATTCACAAGATTATATACATGTTATTAATTAACTAACAAACTAAAAAATTGTGTTGTTAGACATTTGAATAAAAAATACTCCACTAGATACATCTGGCTATTCATCAAGGTATTATACATCTGATAGATATACTACATTAAAGATCAAATTATAAGTTTTCTCAGTTTTAGAGGTTTAAGGACTTATCAATGTATTAGCATAGCTCATAACTCTTGAACACTTCTTTGTAAAAGCCTTATTCAGGAATCAAGATAAACTGGAGCTCTAGATGTTGGCCCAACCACACTCAAATCTTGGTCTTGATCATTTAGATTCAAATTCATTGTGATTCTTTGTAAAAGCTTTATTGTTTTTGTTTCCTTTTATGAGGCCATAGTGTCTCATTTCAGATGGCAAGAGACATCTGATCAAATATAAAAGTATATACAACATAAGTAAATTGTATGGGAAGTTCGATCACATTGAACCATGTATAACCTTCGGTCTTTATTTATGAAAGTTCGATCTACCGGTAATAAACATACCAATATACTTTCTTGCAAGCACTAAAACGGAGTTTTGTGAAAATTATAGGTAACAAAATTTTCAAATTATAGGTAACAAATCCTATCCTCAACCATCATCGTACGCTGAAAAATTATCCTCAACCAAATCGATGTTTATGCGAGAAACCCTAGGAATATCAGTTTCGATTCAAGAAATATCAAACTAGGGTTTCTCGCGAGAAATATCAAACTTGATTCAAAGTGATACAAGAAATAAGCATAAACATCGATTTAATTCAAGTGATTCAAACTAGGGCATCCTCAAACTGATTCAAGCCCCATGAATCAAACTAGTTCAAGAAATAGTTGATTCAAGAAAAAAAACAAAAGCATAAACAATCCTATGAATCAAACTAGGGTGTCCTCAAACTGATTCAAGAAATATCAACAAGGAATATAATTAATGCATTTTTTCACCGGAATTTTTGAAAGAACATGATAGGAAAAGACGGTGCCCCACTATTCGAATACTATGAAAAAACGAACATACCTTTCGAGCGCAACAATTGTCTTCACTGTGAAGCTCCTTTCGTATATAGAGTATCTTTCGTCTAGAACTCCGACCAATACGCAATTTAAAGCACAGTATACGTCCACCCTCTTCACCTAACCCTAAATGAAATGAGATCGATAATGTTCAGGAACACACCGACGCAAATTGAAACACAAAATAACAGACCTTAATCACGGACACGATGGCGGCGATCTTATCGTTATTCTACCTTCTCTCGTTCGATCCTCTTTTCCTCCTTGAGCGGCACCCTCTAATGACTAGGGTTTGGTAATTCGAGAGGGTTAATACCCCTCTAGTGAGGATAGGTAATTTGGTCGCCCCCTAAATCTTGAGAAAAAAAACCCGCTCAACTTATCCGGATTAAAAAGGGCAATACCCAGGTAAATAGACTTCCAAAGTAAACAACTGATAAAGGCATATTAAACTTTTAATTTTCCTTTTACACCAAAAGTAAACGCAACCTAATTGTTTTAGCGAAGAATATTAGTTATTTGGGATTTTCTACGGTTGGGAAGAACCTTCGCCTTTCCTGATGTCAGTAATCCAATAACATATGGACACATCATTTAATTTCGCCCTGGACGATCTAACTTCGAAATGAAATAAAAAAAATATTTATAAATAAAATAATTAAATTACCAAATTATCCTTATGACATATTTTTAAAATACAAATTTAAACATCACTTAATCTCTTTATTTATTTTTATAACCATCTCTTTAATTAATTAAAAATGAATTGATTAAGTGAATCACGTTTTTTCATCAAACTAAAAACCATTGTCCTCTTTTTGTTTATTGTAATCTTTTTCACGAACATAGGCCACTAGAGGCAGAATTGTAACTGATAATCTTAAGATGGAAAAACTCCTTCAAAAACTGAAATCCCCATATCCAAATTGCTAGATAGGAAAACTAGTACAAAAATTGAAATCCAAAATTCCAAAAATTGAAAAGCCCCAACGTAATAGAAATGTGTCAATCTCGTTCTCCAAATCTTCGCCGGTAATGGAAGGGATGGTTGAGGGAGTGGATTCTGAATCTAGTTACGTAGGTCATTAAAAACTTCAAATTCAAGGCAGTTTTTGATTGATTATAGGTTTTCGCTGGAAACTTTGTTCAATCAGTGTATGGTGGTCTCTATGGGTTTTTTTGTAATCGCTGATATATATGTTCAATAGTCTCCAATTCATTCTGGTTTTCCGAAATTTTGGGATTATCTGATGATCTAGATGCATTCTTTATAAAAATAGAGGTCAGATCTCGTTTGCCACATCTATACTTATATAATAACAAAATCTTCTTCCTAAAATAGAAAGTCATTTTTAAGTCATTTTTTTTATTTCTAAATCTGGTATAAAAAAAATGAAAAGTGTTTATTCATTTTATTCAATGATCATTAATTTGTCAAAATTTGAATAGTCAATGGTTCATATTCTGTGTTAATAAAAACCTCAAGAACCATTTTCATTCAACTCATAATTGTGTGGGCATTGCAGTTTATATATACAGTAGGTTACACTTTAACAATTGGTATTGGTTTTTTCATTTCTATTCCTACTCCAAATTAATTTTTTTTTTATTTTATTTTTTGGCATGCAGATATAACATCATATTTGGGGGTGTATCATATTTCATTCAACTCATAATTGTATGGTAATTTCAGTTTATACAGTAGGTTAGGCTTTGACAATTGGTATTGGTTTTTAAATTTCTCTTCATTAGGCGCTTGACTTAAAGAACACCGCGGAGGCAAAGGAATCTGCTCCGGATCACCTATCGTTGTGTTTGGAAAATACAGGGTGAATGGTGAACAACTTTGACTGTTGTAAAATTCAAATTCTTGCGAAGAAGATTGAGTCCAGCATGTGATAAAGGTGACATTAGGGGAGACTATAAATGAACTTCAAGGAGATTTAGGCAGAGAGAAATCTTGGAACGTATAACAGTTTTTTTTCATTCCAGGGCCTAACTATCTCAGGGTCTCGAATGAAGAGGATATTTGGCGATACATTATGCACTATTTAAAAAATATTCAATGGACCACAATATTTTTAATTTCATGTGTTAAAAATTCAGTAGGTGAAATATAAAGTGTAATTTAAAAAGTGGCACGGAGGAATTAAACCATATAATTCACTTATCGGGAACAAAAAAAAATATTTATATTTTTCTATGGTGGAATAACAAGGAATTTATGTGATTACGTACCTTTCGTAGATATTGTTGATAGGCGAACATAAATTAATAAATGGCGAACAAGAATTAAAGATACGTCAAAGATTATGAAGAGCCAACCTCAAATCAAGGGTGATCAACAAAGAAAATCAAGTTGGGGTGCATCTACCAAACTGAGAGGTGTATAAAAGTGACGAACAACCCCCCCGACGAATAACTAATGGGCGAACAGGTATTAAGACCCGAGACCAAGAATGAGCCAACTGTGAAGTCATCAATGACGAACAAACTTGGTCAAACTATGATACAACAAACAGCCAAGGAAGTGTGTACAAGTGAACAAAGGACAAAGATCTCAAAGCCAAGCTGAACGAAGCCATAAGACGAACAACTTCCAAAGTACAACCTCAAGAGGCGAACAACTTTCAGTTGAAGGGTCATCAAGATCAGTCAAGCCGACCTAGGCGAACAACAATAAGTCCGAGATAAGGCCCAAAAGAAGACTTTGTAACTAAGATTCAGCTTAGATAAGGTCAAACTAAGGTCAAAGGACACATGTCAGACATGCAAGCTAGGGAGACCAAGAGTCAGTAGCACCTCATGCTTGCTAGCCTCTATAAATAGTTGTTCTCCAGCTTATTGATATAATTTCGAATTTCAGACAAAAATACACACACAAACACACCCTAACCTACACATACACGAAATAAGTCCCACTTTAAATTCGATAAATTCACACCCCGATTTACCATTTACGGTGGTAATCAATCACACGATATTGATTGGTGACGTAAAAACGGATTAAAACAGCCACTAATCCTTACGATTAGATTCGTTCACCAACAGATATGGCCTTTGATTATCACGGGACGTGCTACCAATCAAAAGACCTTCTCAAGTATTTCCCTTTTCGCCTCACTTGATCACCGGTGGGAAGTGCTTTCAAGCAATTTAATAACCAAGGAAAAGAAAAATAATTTTTGCTCTTGATTTTTCCAATGCATGGAATTATGTACTTGTGGATGAAATAATCATCCCCTATTTATAATAGTGGTGGCCGATTTTTTGAGGTGGAATAGGGGATGAAAAAAATCTTTTCTTAGCCTCTAAGAAATCTTGAATATATTTCATATATTATTTTCTCCATAATAAAATATTTTACAAAAAAATCCAATCTCCTATTATAAGAGTAATTTTCGAAAATATTGAGTAAGAATTCAAGATTTGGATCTTCTTGAATATATGAGATAATCTTGTATTCCAAGAATACTTATCTTCCATAATATATTTCCAAGAAAATCAACAAGATCTTTTCTTTCTCCAAATATATCTTTTTCGAAAATAATAATGAAAAATCAGCAAATTATATTTTCTTTTATTTTAATCATCTTATCGTTATTGAGCTACTTAATGGGCTACTTGAGGGGCCTTTAGGAGAATTAAGATTGGACCTCCAAATGGACTTCTGAATTTCAATATTGAGCCCCAATATAATTCAGCTCATTAATATTAATTAGTACCACTAATAAATTAATATTGCACTATCCATCTTAATCCATAATACGATAATATGGGCTCCCGGTTATTATTTCCCGCGTTTAAGATTATCAAGTCCATTAATTAATTAAGCTTCTGAATAACTCTAAATTAATTAACATCTTTCACCTTGGAGTAAAGACAGTTCAACATTATTATCCGTACCGAAGAAACTAATTCTTCACTTGCAAGAATTGGTATGATAAAACTTCTGAGCCCACCAAGGGGACAAATCACACGAGCCGTACTCGCACGCGTTTCTCCATATTAAATCTTAGCAACCGTCGTATGATTAATATTACTGCCCAAAGCATAAGGTTCGAAGTCACGATGATTCTCACCCAACATGAATCAAAGCAGTAACCATTAAGCACACACGATCCTATTTAAGTTACGGAGATTAAGAAATCAATAACCACTGAGGTCTAATTCTTCACATTTCAAAACAGAAGAATGTATCCTCACTGTAAGTCCTCTTCAACACATACTAAATGTGCTAGTGCAATCTCTTGGTCAAGACAAGCCAATTTGAGATGTACACATCGACCTTTCACGGTGGTTTGTTCAATCCCACATAGGTCGTGAATTTGTACGTTTAGTTACAAGAAAATCGTTAATGTGATCTTCCGTAATCTGGTATCACCACATTAACTACAATGTAACACATACTACTTATAATGAACTGATTGCAATAAATATTCAACATTCAATTATATCTAAAACAAATGCGATAAAAGATTTATTCTCATAAACAAGTGTTTAATACATGAGTTATACAAAGTAAAAGCATACTTTCACGTATAACTCCAACACTAATGAGATTAATGATACTCTAAAACTATTTCATGTTAAGCTCATTATGAAGTGTTTTCATATAAAACCTACACAGTTGTTGGACCTATTGTTGGTTGGTAATTTTTTTTTTTTTTTGAAAAAAATCTTAGAACCTTCTTTTTTTAACTTTAGTTTCCTTGTAGCAAAAGACGAAACCCTCGTCCCTAGGGCCCCCTACCCCCTGGCCCGACAAGATTGGGTGGAGAAGGTAAATCATGGTGACTCATCGGCCCATTAGGTGGGAGGACTAGTGCCTTGGTGCCCACAAGGAACTATCCCCCACATTGGAGGGATAAAACTCCCACACTGTGGCTGTCAGGGCTCGATCATGCGTCCTTATAACAATCTGCCATCCAGGAACCAACTGAGCTACGCCCATGCGGGCTAACTTTAGTTTCCTATGTTATGTAAATATGGATTAAACTATATCAAAAAATTGTTGTTGGCTAAGCATTGGTTCGATTATTATTCAATTTTTTATTTATTTTAGATTTATTTTCAGTGGGCTGCTTTTGTAATTGAGAGGATTGATGTTCATAAATTTAGATGTCAAGGTTTAATAGTTTAAGGTTTGATTTCGAAAAAAAAAAGGCTTAGAATTTAATAATTTATTTAAAGAAAAAGTCATATATTTATATCCTATTTTACGCGATTAATCTTGTCCTTAGAATTAGACAAAACATTGCAACATATCCCTATATTACTAATAGGGAGTTTTTTTGCTGATGTGTCGAATTCTGGTGCATTTCGCTTATGTGTCGAATTCTGGTGCATTTCGCTTATGTGTCAATCTTACGTGGCATGATTGTGTGTCACTTTATCTTATGTGTCATTCATGTGACATTGTGACCTTTCATAAGAAGAAATCTAATAAAAAAATATAATTTTAGTTGGATTTGAACCCAAGACCTCATGAGTTTTTTTTTACTACATTTACCAATTAAGCTAAGTATGAATCGTTATGAAATTTGAATATTTATTATATATAACTTGAGTTACAAATATATATATATATATATATATATATATATATATATATATATATATATATATATATATATATATATATATATATCTTTTAAAATACTCTTGGTTATTTGCACTTTAATTATCTCAAACTCTATATTTTTTCTTATTCTTTTTTTCTCTTCTTTTTTTCACAATATTTTAGGGTTGTTCCTCGATTATTTGTCAACATATAAATGTCTAATTGCTAATATTTGGAGTTTAGTTTATTTTTATTGATATTTTTTTCTTCATATAAATTCTACTTTCTTTCTCTCTTCTTCTATCTTGACGATATTTTTTTATTTTCTTTGTATTGCAAATTGACGGGTGAAAATATTTAAGGAAAATTTTAAGGTTATCACTGATGTCTTTTTTTTTTTTTTAAATTTCGACTAAATATCATATTTTTTAAATAAATTGTATTATATACATTATATTATTGAATAATGTGATGATGTGTTAATAAAATATAAAATTTTAAATTAATTTTGAGAACAATCCCGCATTTTTATGCGGGGTACTCATCTAGTGGTAGTATAGATAAAAGATCTTAATTCATTCATGCTTATTTTAAAAGATAACATGAGCACAAAACATTAAAAAAAGACTATCTAATATATGAGACATTCTCATATGGCTTTCTTTTAAAAAATAATACTTTGAACTTTTAATATATATATATATATATATATATATATATATATATATATATATATATATATATTATTCCATTCCTTCCAGAATTTCTTCAATAATAACAAATGACACAATATTTTTTTGGTAAAATGAAATATGTGAATGAGGGATTGAATAAAATAATAATATAGTAATATTTTATTGATTTTTGTGAGGGTGAGTCATTTACTTTTTAGAAGTACAAAAGTATTTGTAAGACGTTCAAATAAGATGTGTGAGAGTAGTTGCAGGACGTAGGATGTACAAGTGATTACTAATTACTCCCTCCATTCACCAAAATTGTGTTTATTTTTCTTATTTGGATGTCCACAAAAAATGTATCTACCACATAAACGACAACAATTATTTTATCTCACCTACTTTATTTATAAAGGATCAAACAATATTCCTACTTTATCTATTTTTCCTTAAAATCTGTGTCCAAGCATTGTGGCACAATTTTAATAAACGGAAGAAAAATAATAATAGAAAATGTTTACTTTTTAAAAATAAATATCATACATCGTGCATCGCACGGGTGAAAAAACTAGTAAGGAGAATGATAATTGATTATGATATTTGGTAGAAATATTTTATTTATAATTTAAATAATATCTAAAATATTTTATTTACATATAAAAAGTTAATAGAAATATAATATCTATTTTATAATATAATATTTTTAAGTAAAAAGGATATTTTTGTCATTTTATATTTATTAATTTAATATATTAATAAGACGATGCAGTGCGATTGCAATATGCGCAGTGCAATTGCTTTAAAGCAAAGTGCAATAATTTGAAACAAAATCTATACCTTGGATCGATGATCTAATAATATTTAGAGGGTTTACTGACGTCAGGAAGGACGAAACCCTTTCTAACCGTAGAAAAATCCTAGTTATTTTTACTGAAAAATTTTAGTTTGTTTTTAATAAACAATTAATACTTTTCAAAAAAAATAATTAATACATTTTAGTAAAAATAACTAATTTTCTTTAATGAAAATAATTAATACATTTCAATTGTTCATGTATAAATATTTTCACTCCATACATCCTCTTAATACAGACCATAATAAGCCATTTCTTTCATCCAAAAATAAAACCTAATAATAATAAACCATTTCTCCTTCAATAATTGGAAACACATCAAAATAGAAACGTTAAAAAAAAAAAAAAAATAGAACCTGAACAAAAGAAATCGGGTACGTGTGCATCCATAGACGATCCACTCAAACTCTAGGTAGCACCGTCACCGGCAATGGTCACCGCCGGCGGAGCCACCAAGAAACGCCGTGGCAGAAGAAAAGGCAAGCTCAACACACTCAAAACCAACACCCAATCGAACCTAATCAATTCCCACAAACACCTCTCCGCAGCAATCCCCACCCTCATCTCCGCCGCCTCCGCCGCCCATTCCTTCCTCCTCCGCCACGAAATCCACCTCTCGCCCTCCCAAGCTCTCTCCCTAGAATCCCTCCTCTCCTCCACCTCCCGCTCTCTCTCTCATCTCCTCTCTCTCCTCTCCATCTCCATACCCCCTTCCCCCACCTCTCCCCTACCCCCACAGAATTGGTTCGATTCCTTCCTCGCCTCTTCTCCCGAATACGACCCCAGATGGGTTCAATTCTTCAACCTCTCTAAGCCTTCCTTCACTCTCCTCCTCCGCCTACTCACCCCCTCCCTGACCTCATCTCTCCACCCTCTCCCCCCCAACGCCGCCGTCGCCGCGACCCTTTTCCGATTGGCGCATTCCGCCTCCTTCTCCGCCGTCTCTCGCCGCTTCTCTCTCGACTCCCCCACGGTATGTCGCGCTTTTTATTCAGTATGCAAAGCTATAGTCGAAAACCTGGGCCATTTGTTCGAATTCAACTCGGATATCAACAGGATCATTGTGGGATTTGGGTGGATCTCTTTACCCAATTGCTGTGGAGCTTTGGGGGTTGAGAAATTCGAATTGGAGGGTAATTTGTTAGGCGAAAATAGGTCTCTGTTAGTCCAAGCATTGGTAGACTCCGAAGGGAGGTTTCTAGATGTTTCTTCAGGATGGCCTGGGTGTAAAAAACCCGAAGAAGTGTTGAAAAAGTCGAAGCTCTTTTCCGGGATTGAGGATTCTAAGGAGTACTTGAACGGACCTTCTTTCGAGCTGAATTCCGGCAATTCTATTCCTCAGTATATTCTGGGTGATTCGTGCTATCCCCTTCTCCCCTGGCTTCTAACTCCGTTTAGCGATAAGAGCAAGAAGCTGAGCTCTTCAGAAACGGCGTTTAACGAGGTGCATTGTAGAGGGACGGAGTTAGTGGGGACGGCGTTTGCCAACGTTAAGAAACGATGGAAGCTCGTGGGGAAGATATGGAAGGATCAATGTGTTGAGGTTTTCCCCTTTGTCATTGTTGCCTGCTGTTTACTGCACAATTTTCTCATCAAGTGCAGTGAGGTTCTGCCTGAAGAAAATGCAGAGGTTGGTGATAAGGAGTCAGAGTTTCCAGCATTTGATGGAGAGGAGAGTGATAGTGGGAAGAGAATTAGGGATGCACTTGCTTTGCACTTAAGCCGGGTAAGTCTGAGATCATAAATCTTGTTGTATATGTTCAGATGGGAAGCTTGTAACTTTTGAGTTCAATGGTTCCAATTTCAAAATGCATTTCTGTTTTGCCATTTCCATTGATGTGCTTTTGCGATATCATGTTCGGTTATTTTGTGTCTTCTCCCCCAAATAAAATAAAACTATACACACTAAAGAAAGAAAGAGTTTATATGGAATGCAGTTAAAATTTAGTCAGTTGAACTTGATACTATAGTTTCTGATGTTTATTCGCAATCCTTGTTCAGTTGCAAAGGAAATAAATCTTGAAGTAGTACCTATTACTATTTCAATCTTGCATTTAGACTCCTCTATTTCAGCTAATCAATAGACAAGTGATAAGTCATAAGTAGTTCAATCAAATAGCAACATGATATTGCTGTTTTTTCTTATTATTGTTGCTCTTTGCTGCCATCTATCTGTAGTCAAAATTAGCCTTAATTGGGTACACCATGGATGTTTGAGTGTTGCATGCAATGTTAGAACCAATGTTGACGCTTTTTTCTTGATTTTCTGATAGTTGGTTGCTATTGATTTTTTTGTTTTTATTTTCAAATACTGAAGAAGATTTTCTTGATCTAGTGAAATGTCTGAGAATGCTTACTGATATACAGGTTTTGTTGATTATCCATCTTGTTTCTCAGCCCCTCATATAAGTTGTGATATGAGGAGAGATCACAGTATCGAATTGATATCGTGTCAAATTTTTTTTGTTTTTTCATTTCTTTATAGTGAAGATTAAAAACATCACCAATGCATTCACATGTTATATAGCAGCTTTCTGTCCAACTTAGGGCACGACATAAAAAAAGTTGGTAACATCTTTAAATCTACAAAGAAATACATGGATTATCTATAATCAAGAAAGACTGGCAGTAACTGTCCTTGTATTTAGAAGTAATACCTTCATTATAGAGATTTAGACCTCCTAATAAATATCCTACTTACTTTTTACATTTTACGGTTTTAATCCCAATTAGAAAAACTTCTTCGAAGAACAATTCTTTGTGCAATCCCACATGCAGGATATCAAACCCGCAGCGCCTCCATCCCGTAACTGTGTATCTGTTCTCTGCAGTACCCTTACAAACTCGTCCGAGCTTAGGTTCCCATCCTTATTTGTATCAAACATATAGTAGACCAAATCAACCACATTATCGGTAAGGCTGATTCCACAGACCTAGACATTAAGATATTAGTGAAGTGATGGAGAATAATGGGAAAAAAAGAAGCCCATAACTTTGGGGTTGCAAAAGAAGGATATTATATTTATGGGCTTGTAAATAAAGAACAATAATTTTTAATCTATGTAAATGTAGGGCAAATTGACCCGAATTAACCCAAATCACGTTAAATCGAACGCGATGACTGAAAATTGGGGTTTGATCCCTATATGTTAAGGACAATACTTTTATTTTGTGTGGATGTGGGCCAAATTAGAGGATATTATATTTACGGGCTTGTAAATAAAGAAAATAATTTTTAATCTATGTAAATGTAGGCCAAATTGGCCCGAATAAACCAAATCAGGTTAAAATCGCACGCGATGGCTGAAAATTGGGGTTTGATCCCTATATGTTAAGGACAATACTTTTATTTTGTGTAGATGTAGGCCAAATTAGCCCAATTTGGCCTACATTTACCTTAATATAAAAGTATAGTCCTTAATTCACAGGCCTGTAAACATAATGTCCTTTTGCAACTTTATATTTTCTTTTTTCCGGAGAGTAATAATTTGAAATAGAAAAAATGAAGATGAGTTGTAAATATACTTGTTTAGCAGCTCTTTTGAAGTCCTGCTTTGACAGTAGGCCATTCACTTTGCCATAACTGAAGAGGGCTGTGGAGAATGGTCCTAATCTTTTCCTAAGCAACGCAAAATTCTTGAATTCTTCAAATGTGATGCGTATGCCTATTAGAGCTGGCTCGTTGTTTAGCTCATCAACTTGATCAAGAAACTTGTCTATGTAACTCATATCAGCAGATGTAACCATTGATAGGACAAAATCTTTGGCTGGAATAGACCCTTGAGACTTGAAATCATAATGCGCAAACTCCAGTCTAAGCATCTGTTTAATATCCAAACGGAATGAACCAAAACTTTATAAGGAAAGAAAATAAAGATCAATATTAAGGGGTTGCTTAGTTCAAAAATTTGAATAGGAGTGGTAAGGAGAATCTCTTTTCCCTCTACTCCCCTTAAAGGGATATGTTGGAGGAAGGGTTTGTCCCAATGATGGTTATATTTACACCCCATCACAAGGTCGCATGACATGAGACAGTCTCATACAAGACCTACTCTATATTGTTAGTGAAAAGAGGACAAAAAATGATTGTTGGTTGAGGAATAGTGTTGAGGAAAAACGATTATAGGAGATGAATGATGAAAGTGAATTGTCCATTACCATTACCATTCCATTGAGGAATTTTGAACCAAGCGCCCCCTAAGTTCAGTCCTAGATAAAAAGACATATACCTCGTCATGCAAGTCGTTCAAAAACTTTACGAATGTGCCGTGTTCAAGCCGTTTAGTCCCGTCTTCCCCAAAAAAGAACTTTAGTAGACCTCCATTCTCCACAGACCCGGAAACTTTTAACCCGCTCCTCATTCCATCTCTGTGAGAAGCCCCTTGTCTGTTTTGACTACGCATCAGAGCCATCACCTTTTTGAATTCTTCCTTGTCTATTGTTCTGTGTAAATGAACCAGGTTCAGTATGAAATATTTTGATTGAAGAAGTTACATTGATCAGATTGTCAAGACGAGACAATCCAAAAATAGTGTAGTGGAGGCAATACCCATCATTATCAATGTCGAACATTTTAAACGTAACATTAAAGCTTGCTTCTGGGATGGCCAATAGTGTGACGAAGAAGATATACCTGTTGAAATGGAAACAGATTAGGAGATAAGATAGTTATGATCAAATTTTAACTTGATAGTTGTGGACATTTGGGTTGTGATACTAACTCTGCAAATGATATGAGGCCATCACTGTCAGTATCAAACAGCATGAAGAATTCAGAAGGGGGACAATGTAGTTCGCTGGTGATTTGTTCGCCATCGAGGTTTCCTACTCTAACAGCATCTGCCTCGGATGGAGGAAATACGGGAATGACGGCTCTCATCAGGTCTGCTGCCGTCATATGGGCTTCTCCGGTAGGCGGCTTCTTGTAAGATGCAAAGTAGTCGAATATCTACAATGGAAAACCCAGTGAAGAAGAATTAGTTAAAGGTAATTACTGATTCTTTCTGTGATCCCATTTCTTTTTTATTGCTATGCCCTGTCTCTCTATAAGCTGTTATCATAAGTTAGACTACTGGTATTGTGCTTTTATCTTAAGCCAACTGTATACATTTTCCTTTTTGTCGAGGTTATAGCTTACAAGTGCTTGTTGCTCTGCTCATATTAGAAATCATTAATTCTATTTTTTTGGTAGAATTTATTTATTTATTCATCTCTATACAACGAAAATTTAACCAGAAAAGTATATTAGCCTTATTTACCAGGTGCCATGATTAAAATGATTTTACTTGTCATACCAAATATTTAGGTAGATAATACTTTAGGATTTGATAATATTTAAAAAGATCATATATTTATTCATTGTTATCAAAATTGTTGCACAAATCCAATACTACTCCCTCCATCCCGGACTCTTTTTGAGACGAGTTTTACTGAAGTTTCTTTTTTGAACCGCAGCTGTGGGAAGTTGTTAATTCGTATTATAATAAAAAGGAATAAAATTGTATTTCAGAGATATTCTGATATATAAATATGACTACCATGCGATATGTCGGAGGGTATTACGGGATATTTTGAGGTCCGTTTTTTTTTTTTTTAACAAATTGATTGTTTATTGAAATTATGCAAAACATAGTTTTTATATCGATCATTTTATTCAAAAACGAACTTCACAATACCACATAATATCCTCCGACATATCGCATTAAACCAAGCAAAAGAAGAGGACTATTTTTTGTGGACGGAGGGGCGGATCTTTTTGGCAAGTGGACAATCGAGTATGAGATGGAAGGATTAACAATTCTTTTTTTTTTTTCAAATATTATTTTTATGTATACCACACTGTCAATCTTTTTCAAATAAGAGTGATAATAGATATATATGACTTAGGGTTAACACAAGTTTTAGTCTAAAGTAATTCATCTTTGACAAAAACTTGTGTGAATTATGTTTCGTCTTATCGTGAGATGATTACACGCAATACCTGTTCTTGATTCATTTTAGGTCAGGGAGGGGTTTCAAGAACAGGTAGGTAATAAGTTTTGGTGTGATGTCAAGTTACGTTTTAGGGGTTCTAAGAACAGGTAGGTAATGAGTTTTCCTGTGATAAGTCAAGTTAGGGAGGGGTGTAAAGAATAGGCAATTAATTACCTTTTCAGGAAGGCTCAGTGTCCTTATCCGTTTCTCATACTTGAAGAACACTTTTTTCCTGTATGAATCTGAAACCACACCACCAATCATTACTACTGACACTTATTGGAATTTAGATGCATGAATTTGGATTCAGTGCAATAAAGGATCACATGGTTCTATTATAAATTTGGATTCAGCACAATACAACATCGTATTGTGCAGATAAAAAGGATGCTTCTATACGACACATACATACCTTTGAACAAGAAGCTTTTCTTCTTCTTCTCTGGCTGACTTTCTGCATCTGCAAATGAATCTCTGTCACACAGAATTAAACTGGACCCCCCAAAAACCACCCCATATGAAATTGATCTCATAAATGTTTCATCACTCTCATTCTTGTAGTATCTTCTTGATGATCCCACCACCAATGATGTTTCCGGTTTTCCGGAAATAAACCGGCAAAACAGAGCTTTTGGTGCCAACACTTGAATCTGCGATGCGGATTTTCTCAATGAAAACGCCCAAGAACGCATAGTAAATATGTATTATTATTATTATTGCACTTTCAATGTGAAATAATTTCTGCAACAATTAACTTTATTTGGAGAGAGATTATTTAGTGTATATTTGCATGGGAGATGAAGAAGAATATAAGGTAGAGATTTAATAAACCGAAAATCAAGGTGGCCTCAACATTTAGACATGGACTTATTCTTAACGTTCTTCAAGGTAGGTTGGTTCCTCACACTAATTATTTTTTCCAACATACACATTGAAAATCTCTCATTACAAAGCAAGACACATGCTATTTATATCTTTAGCAAATGTATAATATTAAATTTAGATTCTTATAGTATTTTTTTTTAATATAGAAAATATATTTCTCCATATATTAATTGTGATTTTGTAATTAATTTTTTATTTAAGCCAATGCATTAATTGGGGATCTGACCTGAATAATTTGTTGCACACTCCATTACTTTGTATGATAAATGTAATTTGTGGTCTTGTGGATATGAGATTCATTGGTCGGATTCACTGAACTTTTTATGTCAACTGGTGTTGGCTGATTTTCCCATCTTAATGGTATATATACTTATTTTCCTTTCCAAAAACAATCATGGAATTACTAAATTTCTAAAATTAGTTTAAATGGATTTAGGATGACTTAAATATGTGGAATCCAAACTATAATTGGAGTCTTGCAATTATTATCGTAATATCTGGAATATAGATTTACAATATCATGAATATATAAAAAAAAAAAATGTTATGGAATTACTTAAATCCATCATGATTACTAAAAATTCTAGAAATTAGTTGGATTTAAACCCATCATTCGAATCTATCAATCAGGCCCATTTTTATAATTATTTTATGGCCACGGTTACTTACACTACTAAGGATATTGGCAGGATGAACACATTTTTCGAAAAGTTGAATAATTTTTTAAAAAAATGTTCTGAAAACAAACATAAAATTCGATATTTCTTTGAAATATTTTGCATTTCATTATGTTCGAAAAAAATATTCAAAAGACTGAAACAATTTCTAATTTATTTTTCAAACAACAGGTAATGTATTCATTCGAATAGTGTCTTTATCAAAGAGGCTAGTGCAAAATAACCGTGCCCTTATTTTATTGGGAAATTTGTGTTGCGATTGCTATTTCTATGGGGCCAAGAATATATACAGTCCCATCTTTTATTAATGCAACCCCACAAAAAAGTGTTCGGAAAATTTGACAATTTTTTAATTTTTTTCCGAAAATGTAAAAAAAAAAAAAACACTGAATATATGAAATTTCGGAATTTTTTTCCGAAAATTGTTATATTTTTTGGAAATTTTTTCTTAACACTTTTTTTTGGTGAGGTTGTATTCATAAATCACGGGATTGTATTTAACCTTGGCCTTTCTATGGATCATATATGCATTTTTAGTTTATGGGCTTGGTCCATTTGGACTTTATTTATAGGCACAGGCTAAATACCCCTTCAACTAATGGAGATACACCTCCATCAATATTTTATTAAAATTATAAAATTACATATATAACCTTAATAATTAAACAAAAATAAAACCTAAGATTACATGCACCCCTCATCTCATTCTTATGCAGAAAGCGATTAACCATATATGTGTGAATGAAAACAATGAAATTGATCTTGTTTCCATCATAATACGATCAGATGATACAACAACGATTAATTCATTTTTTCAAACTAGATTTTAGTGAAAATGAGAGCATTTCAACCTTCCTATGTATGTTTTTTTTCTTGTCCCTTATTCCATAAGTTTTCTCTTTAATGTATAAACCCTAGTTTAAAATGTTGAATGTTGTTAGTTGTTTATATTGTGTGTATTTGTGTGCGAAATATTGATATTTTAGGCATTGAACGACGTTGAAAGTTGAATGATTGTCATTTACACATTTTTTCTTTTCAAATTTTCGCCAAGCCAGTTCTCAAACCTGGTTAGTCGAAAGTTTTACATATTTTCGAACATCAATTGCCGAAATTTTGAATGGTTAATGAGTCTTTGAAATTTGGTTAATTTTTTGGAAACATTTTGCCGAAACATTGTGTTAATTTTGAGAACAGTATGCTTAATACTACTTATTTGATATTTTTTATTATTAATAAGGGTATAAATGGTAATATAAGGGTTGTGTATTTACTAATACTAATTAAAATGAGTAGGTGAATTTAGACGGAGGTGTATCTCCATTAGTTGGAGGGGTATTTAGCCTGGGCCTTTATTTATATCTTTGAGGCCCCTTTATACTGGGTCCGTCACTGGAATAAATCAATGTATTTCCAATGGGCATATTTGCAATTTTTTTTTTTAAATCAGTATAAACTTTCATTTAAAACCAACAGAAATGGGTATAAGAAATACCATATAGTTCTGCTTACATAAAACTAATTTGAAAACTCGATCACCTATTTTCTGATATACTGTGAATTCTCATAGTCCATTCTCTAAAATTCACCAAAGTGAAATTTACACAAGAAAATCATATCCAACTCCATACTCTATTTTTCAACTCTATAATTATGTTCTCTTCATTTGTACGCTCATTTCTAGAGACAACAATATTCTTTGCTTTCTAAATTAGCCAAGTCAAACACTCCCAAACACCAACATCTAGCTCTCTCCCTCTTTTTCCTTTAGCACGAAAAAACGGTTTTTACCTCGAACTACACATAACATTTCATCCACAAATTATATGCAAACATACAATAAAAAAATACATGCCTCACCGTTTCCGATGTTTCATTGCAGAAAACACATTTCAAATTGGCATCCATAGAGATAATGTTGTATCTTTGAAGCCTTAACACTATTGGTAATCTTTCTTGTAGTACCCTCCAAGCATGTACTCTAACTTTAGATGGTGTAAGCTTGTTCCAAACTAGTTTGAATTGCTCAATTTTTTCCATCTTTGAATCCACCCTCTTGACGCCTTAGCCACTCGTAAATACCCTTTGTTGAGTACTTCCCTTCCTCTTCCGGACCCTTCTCCATTCATCTTCAACATCAATCTTCATAGGAAACTTGTCAATAAAAGTGGTCAGATTCCTAAGTACCCTACTCTCTTTCTCAAATAAAATTATTCTCCACTTCCACTCCCAACACCACTTCCCTTTTCTCTATACTCCGAAGTCACTCACAAGCGCTTCTTTGTCTAGGGAAAGATGATAAAGTCGGGGGAAACAATTTCTAAGAGGAATTTTTTCAGTCCAAGGATCTTTCCAGAACAACCGGAATACATATTTGTAAATCTTATTTAATGCATATTATTAACTTTAATAATCCAAAAAAAAATTAATAAGACGAATTTCCCCTTATTAATTTTTTTAAACAAAAAAAAATACTCCCTCCGTCCCAATATTTTTTGCACACAAAAACGGGCACACATATTAAGAAAAAGTAATTTTTTGATTAAAGTAGTGACATATGGGTAAATATGTGTATATTATTGTGAGTATGCACGCAAATCAATGTTTTCCTTTTTAGAGTGTACAAATAATTTTGGGACGGATGAAAAAGGAAAGTGTGCAAATAATGGTGGGACGGAGGGAGTATAATTTTAAATTTATTGCAAAAGGGATTACAAGAAGTAATCTACCCTTTACAATAAGAGATTGGAAACACATCATAGTACAACAAGTAACAAGACTCCACTAATTGATGATATAATGTGTTGGGTAAGTTTAAACTTGGTTAAATGGGTCGTTTAAAAGGTAAAATCTTTGATCAAGGTGTTCTATACTAATTCGAGAAGGATTGTGAATTTGATAGACACCCATTTATATTCACTTAGGGGTGTTTACTTACGGCTGGACACATCCGGGTGGGGAATGAATTTTCCCTCATCTCAGTCACATCTCATCCTCCATCCAAACACACATTCACCCCTATGATACATCTACACCCCTAAAACCATCACATCACATTTTTTTTCTTTCACCAACTCATCATCTTTCCTACTTTTCTTACACCTAATCATTATCTCTCCTACTTTCTTACACCTAATCATTATTCCACAAACTAACAATAATAAAATAATATATCATCATCACTTAAAATTATTTATTTGACATAAAACTCCATCCACCCCTACCACATCCAATACAAAGTGAATACAAATTTATTATTACAGGATTTACCCCATCCACTTTTTTTCTCCATCCGGATGTGCTCCATCCACCTCCATCCCTAAGGTTGTGTTTGTTTTCAACTTACAAAGTTCGGATGGGGGATGGGCCTCCCCCCGTCCCGGCCACTTTTCGGATTTGCACGTCCCATCCTCCGTCCAAATATATATTCATCCCTATTATACATCTACACCCCTATTTTCACACAACCCAATATTTATCACATCAACTCTATCTTTTCACATCAAATATATATTGTATTAATCTCTATCTTCTACTTTATAATACACCATCAATTAAATTAGTATAATATTTATATTAAATTGTTTACAAAAATTCAATGAAAATATATATATATTAAATATCCGTGAAATTAATTGCTATCTTCATTAATTATGTCTACCATATAAATAAATTGATAACATTTTTTCTTGACTTAGCAAAAGTCAAAATATGAGTATAAAATATTAAAATTTACTTTAAATTAATATAATATTCCTTTAAATAAGTGCACAACCATGTGCACGCCACCAGTAATGTCATTATCAATATGTATACATATATATCCATCATTTTGTTAATTAATAAAGTACACAAAAAATATATTTAAATAGGAATATAGATATATATACTTACAACAAGATATATAACACTATTTAATATATTATAGATATGTCAGTTGGTCAAATATTTAATTGGACTCTTCCCCTATTTATTTCACTTGCATTTTCGTGTAGGATAATTTACATTTTTGTGTCGGATAATTTCTTGTAATTTTAACCACGTTAATATTATTTTATTCATCCAATTGTTTTGTGTTTTAATTCAATTCAAATAATATCATATAATTAAATAATTATATATAATAATACTAATTATTGTATATTATAATTCAACAAAGTCATTCAATCGTTACCTCTTTAATAAATAATAATATAATGATATAATAATACATCATCATTAGTGATTTGACATAAAAATTCATCCAACCCTGCTATATCCAACCCAAAACAAACAATGATTACTATTCACAAGATTTCCCCATCCACTTTTTTCCCCATCCGGATTTTCCCCATCCACCTCAAAACGAAAACAAATACAGTCTAAAGTAAACACCCCCTTAGGGGCGGACACAATAATTTGTGCAGCCAAGGCACAAAATTATACTTCCTCCATCCGCTAAAATAACATATATGACCTTACACCATAAGTGATGAATATATAAATTTATATCCACTAATTGACATGTGATCATTTTCGTATTCAATTATATTTTATATTGGAATACAACTTTTTAAATAATATTAAAACACAAAAATAGATTTTTTTTTTTTTTGTTGTAAGTTCAATGAGCTGAACTTATAGATTAGGTATGTTGTTTCAAACCTTTCAAGCATTGCAGTTGAGTGCGATTTGTTGAAGAAAGTGATTCAATGCGGGGGGGACACTTATTTATTACCATAATTTATTAACATTAACACTCCACCGATTTTTCTCAGATGTGTACAAAGGCCACAATTGACCAAATCACATGCATGCAGATGAAATGCAATATCTCTAATATTGCTCATTTATTCACGGGCTGACTCACTATTTTTGTACCTGTTTTCTTGTTTTCTTTTTTAAAGCAGTAAATAGAAACATTTTTTTTTCTTCTCATATTATCCCTGCTCTCCTGTACCCAAAAATCGAAATTCTCAACTGAAATGACGCTTGGCAACGGGGCGGGAAATCCCGACCCTTGCGGTGATCCGCCCCGAACGAAGCAGAGAATCCCGAAAAAAATAGAAGTGGGGATGTAGAATTTTTTTTGCCCCGTAGATGGAGACAAAATAATATTCCCTGCACATTTCCCGCGGGGACCCGATTTTTTTTTAATAATTAATATATTTATATGTATATAATATGTAATTTTAAATGTAAAATACAAGAAAATATTTCATAATTTCCTACTCAATTAACTATATATTCAAAATTACATTTATATTTTATTCAATCAATGTTATGTTTTTAGTTTCAAATTATATAACTTTTTCACTTTAAAATTTATGTTAACTAAAAATATTAGAATTAGGCTTTTTACTTAAATTAGTTTTTTTTTAACACCAACTTAAATTAATTGTTGTATATGATTTAAAATTTTAATTTAGATATTATTTTATAGTTTTCTATATTTTAAAAATGAAATAAAAATAATAATGAAGCGGGGAATGGGAAATCCGGGGATCCCAGCGGGGTGGGGACGGGGGAAATTTTTTCCCTGTTTATTTTGCAGGGACGGAGAATGCCCCCTGTCCTCGCCCCACCCCATTAACATCTCTACAATGAATCGAGTGTTCAGTTGATTTTAAAAATTAATTTATCTCGGTTTGGTACTCAGGCTTACTAATTTTTATTTTTGATTAGGTGGATTTTTAATAAATCAATTTTTATCTTCAGATTGAACTTAATAAATTTGAGTTAGGCTCTATTACTGTACAACTAAGTACATGGATAAAATATGACACCAGTTTTAACTGAAAAGTGACACTAGCTTTAACTTAAATATGCATGTTAAATTAAAACGAAATATTATATTTGACTGAAAACATGACACAAATTTTGACTGAAACGTTACACATATTTTAACTACAACATGGCGAGAGAAGACCATTTAACTTGTATATATCATCATAACCAATATATAAATAAAATAGTTAACAGTCGTGCAATAACATATATACCTAACTAAAAATTCCAACTCAATATGCATTAAACAAAACGGGAAAATGTCCAAAATAAAGAGACCCATAAACCCTAATTTTCAAGATCCTCCCAACTACCTTCTAAATTTCCTTAAAGTGAGAAAATAAAGATATTAACAATTCCATCCATCACATTCATACATCTTTTAATTCCCAACCCTACCCCCTCCCCCCAACCTCTTATCTTTATATACACAAGTTTCCAAATTCTACACCAAAAAAAGAAAAAGAAAACCATGGATTGGTACTCATGGTTATCAAAAACAAACCTAGATCAAACACTGGTGTATGAGTACGGGTCAACATTTGGCCGAAACGAGCTCCAAGAAGAAGACCTACCCTACTTCAACCACGACTTCCTTCAAAGCCTCGGTATCTCCGTCGCCAAACACCGCCTCGAGATACTCAAGCTTTCAAGGAAGGACGCACGAGGAGGAAGTATCAACGGCCTTTCCAAGCTCGTTATCGTAATGAATAAAACAAGGAAACTCTTCACAAGAAACATTAGCAAGCTAGGGTTCCACCGGAACTCCTCTCCCCCCGAGCTCTCCCCCTACCGGAGTGGGGCCCTCAGGAGGATCAACCAAAAGCAAGATAATAAGGCCGCCGTTATTTCCGGTAGGAATATGATGTGGTCTGGGCCGTTGGATAAAAGGGGCCAGGATAAGTTTGTGGTGGGCTGTAAGAGTCAGTGGTATTCTGGGCCGTTGGATGTCAAGGTGCCTGTCCAAATACATGGGAGCCCAATGGTCATGAGGCCCAACGCCAGATTGGGCCTCGTTTGTAGAAGCCCGACCATATCTGGTCCCATAGAGAGGTTGGGCCTTAGCCCACAAGTGAGGTACTATGGGACTGGGAGTGATGATCATGACCGCCACGCGCCGGAATCGCTCTGGTCTATAATGTTTAAAGATTTGAAACCTACTTAAAAAGAGTGATATATATATATATATTATTACTGTGTAATGAAAATAAGTTTGTTTTTCTTCAAATGTTTGCATTACATTTGAGAGAAGGTGTCGGTTGGGAATGTTTTGTGTTTGTACAGTGGTCCTCTCACTGACAATATATCGGAGTGCGATTGTAATTAGTGTGAGTTAAATTTTTTTTTTCTTACTATTTTTTATGATTTTGATTTTTCAATTTAGGAGAATTGGATTTATATTGCTTGCCTTATTAGCCACTAATGAGGAGATTAAAAAATTAATCACCTACATCACGTGTAACGTATCACTCAGATGTAATTTTTTTTAAAATAATTACAATTAATTGTACTGAACAGTTACAATTGTCCAACTGTTATTATTCAGCAAAACAACACATTTGTTAGGTAACTTCAATTAATAAAAATACACTTAAATGGTAGGAACACTTGATACATAAAAAACTTGCTCTTAAAAATGGATAATTGCATGCCCAAAACCAAAAAAAAAAAAAACACAAATCTTGTGTGAATTTTCAAATATACATTAATTTTAAAATTATCAATCATTTGACAAAGTATATTAACAATTTTCATGTAAAATTTGTCATTTTAAAAAGATTGGTTACTAAATCCAAAAATCATATTGGGTTAACATGTTATTTGACTTCTGTAAACCTAAGGCATGTCTCATGCCTATGTACTCTGTTTCATTCGTGTTATCAAAAAAGTTGTTTGTCTTGGTTTAAAAAAAAAAAAAATATATATATATATATATAACTTTAAAAAATAACAAAAAATGTCAACTAATTTTTCAATTATAACATATAATTACGTCACAATCACCATCATTATATGCATATTCATGAAAACATCATTTTCCAACCACCTATTGTTTAATACCTAAATAAATATAGTTATTCCACGGTGTAGGTACAGTGTCCAATGGAACAACCTCTTCAATGATTCAATCACATCCATAAGATTACACATGAACCAAACGGACCCCCACAGAATCTTGAATTTTCTGCGGTCTACCGAAAGACTGTAAATGAGAGTCGAGTCAAATGTACCCGTGTTCAAATTTATTTAAAATATTATTGAACTTTGATATTCATGTTTGAACTTATTTGATAACTTATCGAGTCAATTCCGAACGAGTTTTAATCGAGTCGAACATGAGTCGAACTCGAGTAGTATAACATTTTTATACTTGTTTTATCTTATTTTAGTTGTCGAGCTCGAGTTCGAACTGAACTTTAAACTATTCTAAATATAAATTTGTGTTCAAACTTATTTGATTTTTATTTCGAACTGAGCTCAAACGAACTTTTAACAAACGATCTCAAATCAAATATCAAATGGCTTACTTTGATTTTCATCTCTAATCTACCATCTAATTAATCATGAGAGAGCACTGACTGGTGCTTTTGATCAATTTTTATTAGAATTACTCGCCAATTTAATTTGTGACTTAAAAGAAATAGTATACGTTACTTGGATCTCATTAATAGACGAAGAATAAGGAGGCACTTTCTTTCTGTGTGTGTTTGAATGTGTTGAATGAATGTTTGTCTACATGGTTATTATTATTTTATTAGAAAGAAAGTTTTCTATTGTGGCATGGGCGAATGATTGATAAGTATGTATAGAGTGAAATTGGTTTATACATGAATCACTGTAGGTGTTTTTACTGAAGAGTATTAGTTATTTTTACTTGAAGAGTATTACTGGTTTACACTGAAGAGTCTTAGTTCATTTTCACCGAACAACTAAGACTCTTTAGTGTAAATCAGTAATACTCTTCAGTAAAAACAACTAATACTCTTCAGTGAAAACAACTAATACTCTTCAGTGAAAACAACTAATAGCCCTTCACGAATTTATGTATAAACTAGTTTCACTCTATACTTTGTCATGACTGATAATGAGGATTATAAGAAGGGAGAATGATAATAAAATGGGGTAAGCATACCTTATTTAAATAGTGATGATGATGATCATCTTTTATTCTCATTAACCACTATAATTACCATATATTTATTCTCATTTTCGTTATCACTGAAGAATTTCCAAATCAAGTGTCACCTAAATCTCCTATAAAACCCAAATTTATGCGAATTTTTACTTAAATCCGAATTCGCTTAAATTTTTTACTATGATGGAACGATTACGAATAAATTTCTACAGTTATTTTCATCCGGTTCTCATTAATAAAATGGAACGAGTACAAATAAGTTTCTACAATAACTTGCATTCAGTGCGATGCAGTTAGGTCATAATTCCAATTTGACTTTATGAAATAGCATCCGTCTATCGAATAAATTTGTACAATTACATGCATTCGACTGATGCAGTTGGATCATAATCCCAAGTGGGGCACAGAGTAAAAATGAGGTTGTTTAAAGTTAAATTACAGCACTGCATTAACATTATCTCTGTAAATAATAGAACTAATTAATGTGCCAGTTGTGTAAGAAATAAGAATGGTCCATTCGCCAGCAATGGCCAAAATTGATATATTAATTCTTTCCAAGGTTGCATAAACACACAAAAAAAGAATACAAAAACCGGGGCCAAGTACCTTATACAGGGCCAAAGAGTTGGTACAACATACAAGACAAAACATTACAAGTTTACCTCCAAAACTTAAGGGGCCAAAGAATTAGTACAACATACAAGACAAAACATAAGTTTAGCCCTGCATGCTAAGACTACCCTGGTCTACGACAAAAACTTATGTGAGACGGTCTCACCATGAGACTGTTCACAAACTAGCAAAAATTAACACCCATCCCTTCCAAAGTGTTAAAGCACCATGCCCAGATTTATTCTGTCTCACCGTGAGACGGTCTCACACGAAACCTACTCACTTAAATCACCTTTACTGCTACCGATCTCTTATATTGGAATATGATTTTGCTCGAATCAGGTCAAGATAATATCATACTATTTACAATTGAAAATACATACAACAAAATAAGGTAGGTGGTATACTCACAAGATCAGCAACGTATACATGATACATCAAGTTTAGCACCCTATTCAAAGTTCCCGTTGTTCCTCTCAATGTTTTGCAGTTTGAGGTAGTCTAAACGAGCCTCCAGCATAGAGCATTTTGTAAACAGGCATAATCCTCATCGTCAAGACTACGCTAAGCATGGTCCCGATAGCACTAACTCCAGCCAGAATGAAGAAGGTAAGCCTAAAACAATCTGAACCCAAACAAGTCGAAGATTGCTGCTTTGCTGCCTCTTTATCGTATAGAGTGCCAGCAAGGAGACCCGAGAATAGATACGCACCCAGCGGATTACCTAGGGACATGAAATTGAATATCATACCAAAGTTCTCTAGGCCAAATAGTTCCGAAGCTGTTGGGACCATGACCGAAACTTGAACCCCGTAGCAGATGCCAAGCAAGGAAGTTGCAACAAAAAGAGTGCCATTAAGACCAGACGCAAACAGAAGATATGTAATCACCATTATCACTTGTGTGATTGTCATCAAAATGGTCCTCGGAAATGCTCTTGATCTGCAAGTAAAATTATGTTGCTAATTAGAAAAGTCATAATGATACGGACATTATGCTGAGGGCAAACACTTCAATGCAACGCACAACTAAAGTGCATTTTTAAATTGCATTAGTTGGTCAGTATTAATTGTTTTCACTGAACAGTATTAGTTGAGATAAGTAGATATTGGGAATGATTAAATGAAGCGAACCTGACAAAATATTCAGAGACGACACCACCACCAAGGCGGCCAGCAAAATTGCCAAAGCTGAAGATGGATAGGAGAATCTTTGTATCCTTCATATACTGAGCTATTCCTATTTGTGCCAAATTATTGAGAACGGTGACACCGGAGCCAACACCAACAAAATAGACCACGAATAGGAGCCAGAAATCAGCTTTGATGAAAGCTTCACGAAATGAGAAATCGTCCCCTCTCCTAGGTCGCTTCTTTTTCTTTATCGCACCTTCGCCTTCAGCAAGAAGCATGTCAACCTCAGATATGTTGTTATTTTCATAATAGTTTGCTAGGCTTGTTGCTGAGGAAGATGGCTTCAAAAGTGGTTCCACATTGTCGGTATTACCCTTGTCATCAGTTGACAAAGGATCAGCAGACTTGCTGCGGTTGGAGGGGTAGAACGTCATCTTCAGGGGGATAGCAAGTGGGGCCATAAGAAGGAGCACCATAATCAGAAGAAGAGAATACGAAATAGAGTCACTTAAAGGGAGCACACCGTCTAGAATGGTAGTTGTGAGAACATATATACCGAGCGTTATGCTAGCAGCTTGGATGAAAAGAAAATGGTAATGCTCTGAAGAATCGTCTCCTGGAGACGGAGTACAAGGCCTAACCAGAAACATCATCATAAGACAAAGTGCGGGGATTCCAAGTGCTAGGAAGAGCAACAGATTTAGGGAAGAGCTGTCAAGCAACACACTGTAAACTTCAGTATACACAGCAGCACTGAGCCCGGAATAGCCTTTGAGAATACCAGCTACTGTACCCCGACTTAGAGGGAAGTTTCTCATATTAGTAACCAGGACTGCCGTCAGGAACCAAGCGTTACTGTTTGTTGCAATACATAATGCAAACCATAACTGCGAAATGAACAGCTAATATAATTGGATGAAAAAATAAGGCCAGAAAAATTGTGTGAATTATTGTATGTTTACCATCATAACCTTGTGTGATGCAGAAGGAACCATTAACCAAATGATACACAAAGAAGGTGTCAATTATTAACATTTTCAGGACAAGCTTTTCCTTCATAGCGAAAACACAGGAAAGTAATCAATTAGACCCTCAACAAATGTTCCCATGACAATTACAGTCAGTCACATACATAATGTGAACTTTGTATGTTAAAGATGCACCTTCAAACATTTTAACAAGCAAGTACAAGTGTACTTGCCATGATGAAGAAGTTACTGAATAGATAAACATGTTGGGCTATTCCTCCATAATTGGGTAAACCCATTTTCTAGAAAAGTCAATTTTCCAGAATGATCTTAAAAGAATTCTTGAATAACGTGGAGTTTGTCTTGGTAGTATTGGATGGTAGATGTATTAAATACATGTTGAACCTGCCATATCCAAGTATTAATAGAGATGCTTGGATTGCTTTTGGAGATTGAAGAGAAAAAGTTGAGAGTATTCCTCTTAGTGAGTTAGAGAGATTGTGATCCACCATATAGGCGAGAGAGCTCCTCTGTAAAATAGTGAGACATAAGACATTGAGAGTTATCCACTAATTTATACTAGAGTGAATTACTGTAAAATTGTCATCTATAGAGTAAGGAATTTCGGACTGTCGTCCACCTGGTTTTTCTAATTTTGGGTTTCACATGAAAAAATTGAGTGTCCATCTTATTTGATTTTTTCTCAGTTTTGCTTCTCCTACCATAATTCTACAAATAGGTAGAGAATTACGCTGCGACATTATCATCACCATTTAACAACGAAACATAAGAAGAATCTATCATCAAAGATCATAGATGAATATAAGAAAAGATATAGCTCATGCTACCTAGATGTTCCAACTCTCCTGAGTGCAAATATCCAATATAAAAAAACTACATCTAACATGTGACTGAGATTATAAACAATTACATTATTATCTCACTTTCACAAGGCATGATAAACATTTCCCAGAGCAGGAATCAAAGGTTTCACTGATATCTACTACATTCGGCCATTTGCAGTTTATATTCGCGATTATTTGAGAATAAAGGTGAAACTATAAATCAAAAGGACATAAAACACTAGATTTATCAGCTTATGGACCTGCCACTTTCCTGTACCTAAAACAAATTATTATGTCCCTAAGATAATTCTATTTCATCACTACCAAACCCAATGGCAGGAGTTTTTGCCCAATTTACAAAGTATTATCTATGTATTTTCCTTTACTATACTTGACTAGTAATAAATATCCACATGTTGAAACTTTCACAAGTAGAGTAGACATAAAAAAAAAGAGTTGGTAAATAAGTTTTAAGGAACATACAATTCGGGAAAAAAGTTCCAACAAGATCAAGTTACAAACAATCATGTCAACCAAACAGAGGTACCACAAGATCAAACCCCAGTCAATTCACTTCACCATTTCCACATGCAATTCAGTACCACAAAAGGAGAAAGAAAATACATACCACCCAATAAGGCATGGAAGTAACAGTCCGGCTCAGCGCAAGCCACAGAACTCCATAACCGAAAAAGCAAGCAAGAGCACCAATCAAAAGCACAACCCATGGCGGAAACCTATTACAGACTAACCCGGGGATAAGCCCCACGTTTTCCCCTATATCGTTCGCAACACCGAGCAAAGTAAGTTGCTTCTGATTGTATCCGAGCACGGATTTCAACGAGTGGGAATAGAGCGGAAAATTGTAGGCATTTCCAGCAGCTATTTGCACCCACACAGCAGCTCCGAGACCCACCCATGGCGGCCTAGTTCCGTATTTCACAGTCGCCATTATTGCTCTGCAAAATATACAGATCTATGCTCGAAATAGGAGAGGCAAAAATTGAACGGTGATGCTTCGAATTCGGGGGATTTAAAGGAGCGAAAGAGAAAATGGGAAAGGGAAGGTGCGTTTTGTCACTTATTGTTTATTATTTTGGGGTGCACGTCTATTTATTTTATTAATTAATTGAATCGTGAACACATGTCCGGTGAGCCTTTAAATCTGATATTTTGAGGGGGACCAAAAGTGAAATTTTTGGACCCCGACACTAGAATATAGACCGGTATTAATTAATCTCCGCGGCTGCAATTAGGACACAATGTACTTATTCAACATGAAGTTATTTAAACTGAAAAATGTGAATTAATTATATACAAAAATATGAAACTAACACTAAAAATCGATAACACTGAAAACATTTTTATATAATTAAATCATATTTTTCAATATAAACAGTTTCGTGAGTGCACCAACAAAAGATTTACTCTTAATTAATTTTTGAGTAATTTTTTTAGGAACATGTCATAAGATCGTTCCACGGTGATAAGCAACATTAGTTAGGCATGGTGCATTAATATTTTGAAAGAAATGGAGTATTAATTTGTGTTACTTTATGAATTATCTCATCGTAAAATTGTCTCACATTAAATTTTTTTATTTAAAAATTGTGAAGTAAATTTAATGAAAAATACTTAGATCAAGTTGTGGGGTAGTTGTGGGAATGTCATGACAGCCAGTTAGAAGACTCTAATTATATTTTATTATATGCCTCCATTGCTTACTTGTTTTATCCGTAAAACAATAATAGATAAAATTGTTATTTTGAGTTTGTCCTATTATATAGACTCTTCTTTCATTCTAATGAGTATTAATTAAGTTTTTTTTAGGTGACCTTGTTTAATTTCATAAAGTATTTCTAATTAATTTCATAATTTTATGTGAATAAAGATTAAAGTAAAAATTTACCCTCAATTAATTGAGTTGATCATAAATTTTATACATATCTTAATTTATATGTAAAAAAAAATTTATTTATTATTTTTGGACGGAAGGAGTATTATTATAAGAGATAACACTGTTTTCTGGAGAAATTGAATGATATTTTGGTACGAATTTCTATATGAAAGTTGAATTAGTGCAAGAAAATGACACACTAAAAAAAATTATTTTATTGATTTTTTGAATCAATGAATGAAGAACATTTTGAAATAAAGTGAATATTATGAATTTGTTTTATTTCTATTTTTTTTTTTTTGTGTGAAAATTATTGTGGGACATTTTAAAAATGAAAGTGTAAAGATTATCAGAGAACGGAGGGAATAATGTTTAAAGAAAAAAGTTAAAAATATTATTAAGTTTTTTTATTTTTATTTTAAAAAAAATATTCAATTAAGTTTACGGAATTGATCATATGCCCACCGGTGGACACAATATTATATACTCACCGCGAATGTGTTAATGACACATATGCAATTATAAACAATCAACTAAAATAATATTGGTCCCCCTGCTTATGTGTCATTAATACATTCGATGTGGGTATATAATATTGTGTCCACCAGTGGACATGTGGTCATTTAAAAAAAAAATTCAATTAAGTCAAATATTGTTTTGCAAAAATTCAATTAAATAGAAGACAAAGGGAATATATATATATATATATATATATATATATATATATATATATATATATATATATATATATATTAACATACCAACCCTTTTATGGTTTCAAAAGTTGATTAATTTTGGGAAAAAATTGAATGTTTCCTTTTTTCTTTTCTTAAAAAACAAAAGTACCTATTAAAATCTTCTCTCTACTTTCTTCTAAAAAAAATCTGCTTTCTACTTTTTCTTATGTATGCTTCCATTTATTTATTTAATGTATTTACTTTTATTCCCTTAAAGTCAGAAGATGAGGTCGACAATATGTATGAAAGTGATATGATTCATGAATATATATATAGGTAGTTAGGTACAGTTGGTTACTTGGTATATATGTTTTAAATTAGGTGTATCGTGTAAATGTGCTAATCAGGAAAAATCGCGGGTTGGGGGTTTCGGGGTTGATGTGATGGGCAATTGAAATCACACAAAATCTCGACTTCAAATAATTCCTTTTTTATTTTTTTAAATAAGAGCATGTATAATGCAAACAAGTTCAATTATAAAATTGGTTTTTAACTAGTTTTTTTTTTTTTAAAAGAATAATCAATACTCTAATTTTTTTAGTGAAATAATTAAACCCTTAAATGAAATAATGCTACATTTTACTGAAATCATCTAATACTCTTTAGTGAATAGTTTACAACGAAACTTATTCACTCTATACCTTGTCTTTTTAATATTACAAATTTTCATATGTGCTATCAATATTATGCATATGCATTGTTACTGTTGTCCATATAAAAAGTTTGTTTTGGATTTTAGCGACTTTTAAAATTGAAATAATTTTGAAATCCTAATAAGTTATAAGATGTGTGTTTGTTTTGAAATTCTTAGTGGAGTGGGATTTAACTTTTATTTTAAATTAATACATAAGAGTAAGTTAAGTTGTAGTATTATGTTATGGTAATAATTGAATGATGTAAATTATGATTTAAACCAAAATTTAATATTTTTTAAATCCAAAAATAAATATCACTATAGTATTTTTCTTTTTGTGGGAGTATTTATTTCAGAAGCTTGTCTCGTAGATCCTGGAATTTTGCTCGACAAACTATGCTATGTTGGATCCTACAAATGACTACTGACTCTCGCTTTACGTGGATTGTTTATTACGTTAGTATTATTTTAAGGATTGATTTAGACATGAATAATGGTATCAATATTTATTTTTTAAATTGAAATATAAGAATTTTTTTGTTAAACCAAAATATAATAATGAATCTTTTTTATCACGAAATTTACATTTTATTAAAGCAAAGAAAGGGTAAGCGGATTATCCTTCACATCAGTACATGAATAATTCCTTCAAAATACATAAATAGACGCTCTACCTTATACATTCTAGCATTCCAAAACAAGGATTCCCTAGTCAATCACTATAGCAGCCAAGAGCTAATTTAGTATCCGTTTCAGCAAACCAACTCCACAAACGACTTTGATTTCCGGGGTCTCATTAAAAAAAATGCAATTTGTGTTCACATTTGAAGGTAGACAACTTTTTTTGCAAATTTGTCTTCGTAGGGGTGCATTCCCATAACACCCTCCATGCGTACAATCGAACTGTTGGTAGCGCCATCTTATTCCAAATTAACTCGAAATCTTCTCTTGTTCATCCTTCGCCAACATTCGTCTTCCCGTCCAATCCAGCCATACACCTCGCTTACCTTGCATTCTCCATTTGAACTGGTCTCCATTTCCACCTGTCCTCCAATCCAAATTTTGGTTGGTACCTATAAATCATAGAAATCAATTCATTAGCAAGTCAACAGTTGGTGATCAAATTTAATCAGAAGGATTAGTGACTGTTTTATTTTGGTTTAAGACCACCAATCAATAACGTGTGATTGATTACCACCATAAATGGAAAATCGAAGGTTCGGTTTGTGGAACTATAAATATGAAAGTCGAAATCATATTAATTTCGTATGTGTGTACGTTTAGGTGTGTTTGTGTGTATTTTGGGAGTATTTGTGAATTTGAACTTGTATTTCTTAGCTGGAGAACAACTATTTATAGAGACTAGCAAGAAGGAGGTGTCCATGACTCTTGGACTTCCTAGCTTGCATGTTAGACAAGTATCTTTTGACCTTGTTTGACCTTATCTAAGTTGAATCTTAGTTACAAAGTCTTCTTTGGTCTTATCTCGGACTTCATGGTTGTTCGTCCAGGTTGGCTTAATTGATCCAGTATGGTCTTTCAACAAAAGTTGTTCGCCTTTTGTGGATATGGCTTGGAAGTTGTTCGCTTGGACTTCGTGTTGAGATGAGCTTTGGAATCTTGGTTCCTTGTTCGTCTTCAAACACCTCTTTTTGTCAAGGTTGTTTGTCACCTGCGACTTGGTTAAATGGTCAAGTTTAGCCTCGGATCTTAAAACATGTTCGCCTATAAGTTGTTCGTCGAAGTAGTTGCTCGTCACTTTATACACTCCCCAGTTTGATTAGCGCACCATATTCTTGATTTTCTGTTAAAGTGCTTAATCTTGATTCACACCGCAAGGATTGATGTTCGCCTATCAACAATTGCCCCATATTCTGACTAGATGTTGCTATTGGCGAGCATCTTTGGGTGAGCAATAATAGTTAGGATATTAAACCGATGAGGATCGGGACGAACATCATTGACCCTGACGAGCAACAGAGGATCCGTCGTTCCGTCTCTCCAAGGTCTGTGGGATGTACGAAGATGACGTGGGCGGCATGATTGCGCGCCGCCCACGTGTGATCAATCCCGAGGTGACGCGCCCCTATATTTGCTCGTAGACCCCCCAACTCTTTCTCGAATTCACAAAATGACCCTATTTTTTTATCATTTTGGTCCCCAACTTTCGGGAAAATTACGGGTTTTACCCCATTTTTCCAATTAGTATAAATAGAAGTGGGAAATAAAAAATTTCCCACTTCTTTTCTTCTTGCTACAGTGCTCCGTCTTCTTCCCTTTTCCTCTGGCAATTTCAAGCTTTTTCCGGCGACTACTCCGATTTCAAGTCTTCGGTGCAATTCAGAGGTAGTGTTCTTGTGCTTATTCTTCAATTTTGGTTTTCGTTTGTTTCTTTTCTTAAAAAAACCTTCATCGCCACCGTGTGAGACCTTGCGCCACCTTCTTCTCCGGGGATTCGCCGCCGTCTACAATATTTTCCAACGCCGTCTGTGTTTCTTCTCCCTTTTTCCTATGTCTTCTCATTTGAGCAACAAATCCGAGGAACCCCTTGATCCCCTTTTCCCCATAGTTACATACGAAAACCAGCCTCCATTTGAGATTTCCTCGGCATCGACCCCCAACATTGACCCAGTTGCTCGATCGGTGGAGGATATTGGTGCTCGCCCATCTGGGGGGAAGTAGTTACTGCTGCGAGCAGAGATTCCGACGAAGGCTCTTCGTCCAGTACTGAATCGGAAGATCCCGAATTTGACGAACTAACCCGTGAATTTTTGGAGGGGATAAACTTTCCATCTCCAAAGATGTTGGAAAATAAGATCCCAATTGGAGTTGCTCGGCCCTTTGACTGGCGAGCATATGTGGAGGAACATGTGAACAGCTTCCATAGACCACAACGACAAGTTATGGACTTGGTGAAGACTGAGTTCCAGACGAGCAAGATCAAGAGCGAGGTTCTCAAGGAGGATCTAGACCTGATCCGAGAGACCTACAAAATCCCATATGACATGCATATGTGGGCCCCCAGGAGAAAAGAGAGAGATGATCGCCCACCTCCAGGATGCACGCCGATCAACATTGACACCTTGATCGCCGGTTTAAAGTTGTCTCTGCCTCTAGTTGTTGGTCGCTTTCTAGAGGCGACCAACCTTACCATCACCCAAATCACTCCAATTGGGTGGATGAACCTGCTGGGTTCGATGTGTTTGTTCGCCCTGGAGGGATATGTTGATCGCATCACCGCGGAGGAGATCAACTATCTCATGACCATCACTAAGTGCCCCATTGGAGATAAGGGTTATTATTACCTCAAGGCTAGGACTGGGCTTAAGATAATGGAATGGGTGCCGAATAAGATCCGTGACTGGAAGCAACACTTCTTCTTTATTGGGGGTGACTGGCGAGCATCTTCCGGTCCACACGGTGGCATTGGACGAATAAACTCTCATGCCACTTATGGAAAAATTAAGCATATGTTTATTTTTGTTCGTCTTTGAACTGTATTGTTCTAATTTAACTCTTCTTGTTTGCTCGCAGGTCCTCGATTGCTCAAGTGGAATTCGGAGGAGGAGGAAATTGGCTCCAAATTCTTGTTTACTTCTTGTTTGGTCGGCTTACGCAATAGAGCAGATAGGACCATCCAGTATCTGAGCGAGGAGAAGTGTCAGAGAGCTGCTCGCCTATTCACCTATCCCCACCACTTAGAGGCTCAAGTTGAGGTGCCCCCAGGTATGGAATTTCACCAACTTATACAAATTTCCTTGTTCGTCAAGGAAGAAAAGAATACTTGCTCGCACCCTTTGCATTCTGACTTTAATCTTCTCTTATTTTTTTATTACAGCCGAGCAAGTTACTGTTGCGGTTCCTCCCTGTTTTGGTCTTCTGGAGCAAAGGGTACACGAGATGCCCCCACCAAAGGGAAGGAAGGTGAAGGGGGACCCCCCTCCAAAGTTCTTGCGCCGACGAACAAGCCTGAGGGGGCCAAAGTTCCTCGACAGGCTGCCCCATCTGGCCATGCTCGACCAGCACCCCCTTCTCCTACCCTCCCCTCATGGGGGAAAACGATTAAAAAGGGCTGATGGGACTCCCGTAGCGCAAGATGTCCCTACCGGCCATAAGGGGAAGGAGAAGATGAGCAAGAACCTTGCTCGCTTCGATGAAGAAGCTGCTCGCCGCTCCTCTGTTGAGCCTACTGATATGGCGGGCAAAGCTGGGAAAGATGTGGCCCCAGCCCGTGGCCCGGAGGACATTACTCTTTTAGGCTGGGACGACCGTAAATTCACCGAGTAAGCATTCATTCTTCTTTATCGAGCAAGATTTGTTTCTTAATTTTGCAAATTTTTCTAAGTGTCGCTTGCTTTCTTGTTCGCAGATACCGGGCTGATGACCATCCTGGGCGAGCACATGCTATTAACCAGTATGCTTGTTCCAAAACTCCCGTCAATATAAAGGAGATCCCAGGCGATCATGTTCGCAGGGCGACTGAGTTGGTCGCCCGGTCCTGGACACAACCTATGGAGAAAACTATCTCCATGCAAGGGCTGGCGGACAACTTCCACCTATCCATGATGCACCATGCCAACGGCTTCGTCATGGCGCAGAAGGCAATGGCCCAGTTGGCTGAGCAAGAAGAAGCCGTTCGTCGGTACGCTAGCACTGTTCGGCAACTAACGGAGGAGAAGGACTCCATCGTCAATACTTACGAGGCCAAGCTTGCTCGCCTCAACAATCAAATCACCATCTACCTTGATAACGAGAAGAAATACCTTGAAGAAATTCAAGGTTTATCTGGTGAACTGAAAGGCAAGGATGCCTTGCTCGATGAGGAAAAGGAGAAGCTGTCCGTGGCCGAGCAGAAAATCGCCTAGCTCGAAGCAGACAATGCTCGTCTTAGGGAGGCGGAGGCCAACACCTTCTCCCGCGAGCAACTTGAGGCTGAGCTCTAAACTCGGTCTGCCCCCATCTCAAACTTGGGATATATCTGCGCCTATGTCGACTGCATCCGCATGGCTGACGCGTATGATTATAAAGACATGGTGGATGAGATGGGTAAGGACTTGACTGAGTTCTTGGAGAATTATCCCCCGCCGAACAACATCGAAATCCAATTGGGGGATATAGCTGAGCTAGGGGTCAAGATTGACAGCCTTGACCCTAGTATCACTATTACTCGCCCTCCGGCTCTAGTTGATGAGGACGAGCAAGAGGAAGAGCCGGCTGCTGCGGACGAGCAAACTGCTCGGGAGATGGAGCAAAAAGCCGCTGAGGATATGGCCAGAGATATGATTGTCGATCCTCCCACTGACCAAACTCAAAACCTTCCTCCCGCCGAGCAGCAATAGATTTAGGACTTAGACTTTTTAGTCTTCCTTTTGTAATAGTTGTTCGCTTTTTGTAGTACTTCACACTTGTACCATTTTTTAGGCTTAAAGCCTTTTATTAATGAATGTCTCCTTTGTTCGCTCATTTTCTTTTTATATGTTAATTGCCTTTACATTTTTGTTTCAATGCTTTTGCAATTATAACATATAATGTTGGGCTTTTGTTCGATTTGAACTCTGCCTTGATGGAATCAGGGTTTAGCCTTAGGTTCTATTCATTTTAAAAAACGAACAACCTTTAAGTGGCTTTGGTCCTTAAAGATGGACTTGTACCTCAAGCTTTGGACTTTTCTCTCAACGAACAACTATATTTACATTGTGAAAAATTTACAAGTGTTGTAAGACTGCTCATCAATAACATATACAATATGACGAACAACTTTGAACACTAACCAAAGACATGCTCGCTTATAGTATTTCTGCCAAGCAACTTTTTCTAAAATTAAAAAAGAAACAACACTAGACTATACGATTTGCCGAACAACTCTTCATTCTATACTTAGCAAAATTTTCAAAAAATTAGGCAAGTTTTTGGTTTGCCTTTCTTGGTTCACTTGCCCCCCCAAGACATTTGTTCGCCCAATCAAGAACTTGTTCGACTCATTGATAGTACTTCTTTAGATGTACAGCGTTCCAGGAGTATTGGGCCGACTTGCCTTCCATATCTTTGATATCGTATACATCATTAACGAATTTTTCCATTATTCGATACGGGCCCTCCCAAGTTGGTCCCAATACACCTGGAGGTTGGGCGAGCAACTTTCTTAGAACCAAATCTCCAACTCTGAATTCCCTAATTTTAACATGGGAATTATAGTAGCGTTCTGCTCGCTGCTTATAGGTAGCATTTTTCAGCTCAGCAATTAATCTTTTTTCTTCGAGCAAATCCATTTCAGTAGCTAGAGCAGAGTTGTTCACCTGCTCATCAAAATTGGTCGTCCTGATTGTGTTGGTCTTTAATTCGATTGGTATCACAACTTCTGTTCCGAAAGCCATTGCAAAAGGTGTTTCTCCGGTGCTTGACCTGGGAGAAACTCTATATGCCCACAAGACTTCCGGAAGTTCTTCAGACCAACTGCTTTTGCTCTCCGCTAGCCGTACTTTTAATGTATGCTTGATTATCTTGTTCACGGCTTCGACTTGTCCATTTGACTGGGGATGATAGGGCGTATAATAATATTTTGTGATCCCCCACTTAGCACAGAAGTCTCTCAACTCTTTCCCGTCAAACTGCGGACCATTGTCTGTCACAATGGTTTGTGGAACCCCAAAACGATAGACAATGTTCTTCCAAATGAAGTTGATCATTTTCTATTGCGTAATCTTTACCATGGCCTCTGCTTCTGCCCATTTCGTATAATAGTCGACTGCCACGACGACAAATCGAACATTTCCAACTCCTGCCGGGAAAGGACCAATAATGTCCATCCCCCATCTTGCAAATGGCCATGGGCTGTAAACCGATACAAGCTGTTGAGCCGGAGTATGAATGTGGGGCAAAAATTTGGCATTGATGACAAGTTTTCGCTTTCTTGATTGCGTCCTGACGTAAAGTCGGCCAATAATAGCCTTGTCTGATAGTTTTGTACGCCAAGACTTGCCCCCCAGTGTGATTTCCACATACTCCGGTATGTATTTCTTCGAGTATTGCTCGTCCTTGCCCCCTAGCTAAACATTTGATAAGTGGGATTGATATTCCCCTTTTGTAAAGCTGCTCGCCCACCAGAGTGTATCTGGCGGCTTGCTTTGTTAGCTTGGCAGCTTCAAAAGAGTTGTTTGGTTTTTTCCCACTTTTCAAGTATTTGACTATACTTGTTCTCCAGTCTTCTTCTCCATTTGTTTGTTCGTCCAGTTGGTTGACATTATAACTCGTTATCGATGGGTCGTTCATTTATTGTGATTATAATATCGGCCAACTCGGCTGGCCCTTCGCTTGTTGCTAGTCGGGCCAACGCATCTGCTTGTGTGTTGCCTGTCCTTAGAATTTGTTCAATGAAAACTTGATCTAGCAAGGACATCAGGTGAGCAACAATTCACTGATACTTGATCATATGATCATCTTTAGCCTCGTATTCCCCTCGGACTTGGTTCACAATCAATTGTGAGTCGCCGAATATTTGCAGTCGTCTAACACCCACAGCAAGGGATAAGTAAAGACCAGCAATGAGAGCTTCATATTCAGCTTCGTTGTTGGTTGCCATGAAACCAAATCTAATCACCGAGGTGAATACTTGTCTGTCAGGACTTATCAGAACTACTCCTGCCCCCGAGGCTACGTTGGTTGAAGATCCATCAACATAAAGATGCCAGGGGTGATCATGTCCTCTCGTCGGATCTGGTGGGAAAGTTAGTTCGACTACAAAGTCGGCTAGAGCTTGCCCTTTGATCACTGTTCAAGGAGCATAGGTCACCCCAAATTGGCTAATCTCTAGTGACCACTTTAGCAGACGACCAGCTGTGTCGGGGCGATGGAGAATTTGTGTGAGTGGGAAAGTTGTTAGCACTTCAACTTGATGATCAAAGAAGTATAGCCGTAACTTCCTCACACTCATGACAAGTGCGTACACTGATTTCTCTGTTGGAGAGTATTTGATCTCCACTTCGTGTAAGGCTTAGCTGACGTAGTAAATTGGTTGATGGAATTTGCCGTCCTCTCGTACCAAAACAGAGTTGATTGCCACTTCTGACGCTGCCAGGTACAAGTATAACTTTTCTCCTGGGATGGATTTTGATAGAATTTTAACATCTCCCAGGTAGTCCTTAAGTTGGTCGAACGCCTTTTGACAGTTGTTAGTCCATGTGAACTTTTCTTTTTTGATGACTTCGAAGAATGGACGACATTTGTCCCCTAATCTGGATATGAACCGATTCATTGCTGCTAGGCATCCTGTGAGCCTTTGCACTTCTTTTATCGAACGTGGTGGTTGCATATCCACGATAGCTTTAACTTTGGTTGGATTGGCCTCAATCCCCCGTTGACTAACAAGATGGCCCAAGAACTTGCCACTTGCTAGAATGGACTCCAAAGCTGCTCTTCTTCGGATTTAGCTTCATGTTGTAGTGCTGAAGGATGTTGAACACCTGAGTCAAATACTGGAGATGGTCTTCTTTTCGGGGGCTTTTGACCACGATATCGTCTACATAGACTTCTACCGTATCTCCGATTTATTCGTCGAACATCTTGTTCACCTACCTCTGGTATGTTGCTCCGGCGTTGATGAGGCCGAATGGCATTCTCTTCCAACACAACAAGTTGTTCGTGTAAAATGCTGTGTTTTCTTGATCGTCTGGATGCATTGGAATTTGATGGTGCCCGACAAAGGCATCCATGAATGTTAGCATTTCGTGACCTGCTGTGCTGTCCACCAATTGGTCAATATGAGGGAGAGGAAAGTTATCCTTCGGGCATGCTGCATTCAGATCTGTAAAGTCTATGCATAGCCTTCAGGTCCCGTTTGGTTTCCTCACAAGGACTGGGTTTGCTACCCATTGTGGACAGAGTGCTTGTCGGATCAGATCGTTGTCTAACAACTTCTTTACCTCTTCATTCAAAGCTTGGTATTTGTCTGGGCCATATTTTCTCCATTTTTTATGGACAGGCTTTTTTGCTTGATTGATGTTGAGCTTGTGGCAAGCATGTTTTGAATCTATTCCCACCATGTTTGCATGAGACCAAGCAAAAACATCTAGATTCTTGCTGAGGAACTCTTTCATTCGGGATCTGTAAGGCTCAGGGAGCTCAGATCCTATGTATAATTCGAGATCTTTGTTTTTAGGATTAACTTTGAACGCCTCCAGTTCTTCAACTGGAGTTGCTCGTCGTTTTTGTCCTTTCCAACGAGGATCAAGTATTGGTCCATCAGGGTTGAAATCATTTTCGATGTTCATGGGCTCTGATCCCAGGCAGGGATCTAGATCATCTGTTGGCCCTGACTCATTGTTGTTAGTCAACACCTAGCCCTCCAAGTCATCTGGTGAGTGTTGCTCGTCACCACCTCTTTGTTGTTCGTCAGAGTAAATTTCTCCATGGGTGGTGATGAGTTGTTCGTTCAACACTTGCTCGTCAAGGTGTTGTTCGTCCATATCCATGTGGTCCTCCTCTATGTCCATCATGTTCTCCAGTATTGATGGTTCATCAACAGGATAACTGGTAGTGGCTTCCATAATGGATGCTAGTGCATGCTTTGCCTGTAACTGCAGGAGGCACTCCTGAGCCTTTCTTTGATCTCCCTTTATTGTGCCTGCTCCACTTGCTGTTGGGAACTTCAGGCAATAATGGTAAGTTGAACATGCAGCTTTGAATTCATTTAGAAAAGGTTGACCAAGAAACCCGTTATAGGTCGATTTCTGATCTACGACCAAGAAATCTACCATTCTTGTTATGTTTTTCTCGGGTTCCCCGATCGTTACAAGCTGAACGGACAACCTAATATCCCCTAACGGACTATTACAACATTTCTGAAGCCTAAGATTCTATGATTTGAATCTCATATATAACCCGAGTAGTCTCCAAGTTGGTCGAGCGTCTTCTTGAAAAGAATGTTGGTGTAGGCTCCGGTGTCCACCAATAATCTGTGCACTCTGGTCTCCATGATCTTAGCACAGATCACGAGCGAATAGTTGTGGGGGTCAATATTCCCTCCAAATCCTTTTTAGTAAAGGCCAGCTCTGATGTTTGCATGATGGATGGTTTAACCTCCATTCCTTGTACTTGGTCGATCGCATGCAATTCGACTTTTCTTTTTTTTGTTGGAGATTGGTGGTCGTCCATCAAAACATCCTCCCGCTGGTCCCGCATGTTCCATCATGTATAGGTCCTCCAGTGGACGAGCAGCAACGGCTGGAACTGGCAGCCCGGGTTTATTATTTTTCTGAGGCTGATCATCCTCATCTTCGGAGTTGTTCTCCCAGGTTCTCTTTCCAGGTTGTCTTTTAACAAAATCGGAGAGCTTCCCCTCCTTGTAAAACTGCCAAAGTTGTTTGAGAAAATCTCTACATTCACTAGTAAATTGCCCCACGCTTTGATGGTAGGCACAATACTTTTTAGGGTTGAGTTTGCCGGTATCCTGACGGATTCTTCGCGGAGGGGAGAGCAACTCCTTTTCTTTCACATTTTCATACACAGTATCAACTGACACTGTTAGCACCTGGTTCAGTTCTTCCTTAAGCTCCGTCCCTTCATTGAATGCCTTCATGTTCTTCGGGACTCGGTAGCCCATTGACTTGAAGCGACTACACTAACTTCTACTAGTAGCTACCCCGCAAGAGAACGGGTTCACTGTAGTATGGGCAAGTATAGGGACCAAGTATTATCGAACCCAAGAGATGGTGTATATGCAAATAGATCCCTGAAGATCTACGCGTCGTAGTTAATATGAGTGTATGTTTTTGGGTTTTTTGAAAGATGAATTAAAAGACTGAAATAAACTAGGTAAACTAAAATACTAAAGCAATTAAATTAACTAAGGGTTGTGTTCTAATGAGGGATGGTGATGCTTAGGATAGAAATCCCTACGTATACTAACGGAGCAGGTACATAATCAAAGTAATCGTGACAAACAAGAATTAACCTAAGTAAAAGATCGTAGAATGAAAGCTCAAGATTTCTTACCCTAATACTTTATCCTAGCAATCGACTTCACTAATCCACTAACAAGTTAATGAATTGTGCTTAATTAATGAGACCCTAATTTAACTAAGGTGATGCGGTCGTCCTCCTTCGCTAAACCGGTAGATGAATTAACCTTTTCTAAACCCTCTCGTTAAGACTACTAATTGTTATTGAGTGATGCGGTCGTCCTCTCTCTAACACTTTCGTACGAAATTCAAAGGTAGAGTTAAGATTAATTATATGAATTCATTAATTAAGAGAATTAAAACTAACGTCACCAATTACCTTAATTACGTACCCACATCCTACTTCTACGAGTTCATCCTAACCTAAGCATGCAAGGGTTTTAGCCGGACATGGTTTTAACAAAAATAAAAGCAATAGAAGAAACTACGAACATAAACATAACGAATTGAACGAAGAAAATAATAAACATAAACTAGGGTTTGAAAGAAAGAAATTCTAAAAACTGAAATTAAATTAATTAAACGAAGTTTAAAACGTTTAAAGTAATCAAGCTAATGAAAAGAAACTAAGAAACGAAAAGAAAACTAAGAATTCGTATGAAAAACCTCAACAACGTAAAAGTAAAGCTTGCTCGTTCTTCTCCTCTTCCTCTCTCTAAAAATTAAGTCTAAAGTGATTTCTAAAAGTCGGGGATCCTTCAAAACGTGTTTGGACGAGGTATATATAGGCACGGGTCGAAACGGGAGTTAATGGGCCGAAAATACGCATCCGGAGGCAAAAGTATATGGGCGCTCGAGCAAAACGCTCGAGCGGTCCCGCTCGAGCTGTGTAGCTCGAATGATGCATTCGCTCGAGCGGTCGCGCTCGAGCTGCTCGAGCGCTGAATCTTCTCTGTATGTTTTGGGCGCTCGAGCAATTCGCTCGAGCGGTGGCGCTCGAGCTGCTCGAGCGCAAGAATTGTTCTGTACGTTTGCGCGCTCGAGTAAGGCGCTCGAGCGGTGGCGCTCGAGCAATGCGCTCGAGTGATCTCTAATCCTTCCAAATGATACTTTTCCTCGTCCGCACTAATACCAATCGTATTTCTTCAATATCTTCTCATCCGGGCATCCGTTTGAGTCGATTCAAAGTCCTACGAACTCCGTTTTTCGTCCTCTATTCACCTATGAGCATCAAAGAGACAAATTTATCAATGTATAGAAATAATGCTCATTTGACTCTAAATACTCTATAAACTCGACCAAAACTAGGGCGTTTCTAGCTACGAATCATGACAATTTCACGCCTAATCAACCCCCCCAAACTTACCATATTGCTTGTCCCCAAGCAATGAAATAATAAGTCAAGTGAAATTGTTAGGAATGAGTAGGAAAACTCAATCATGCAAGCTAATGAACTCAAGCTTCAAAAGTCAATCACCCGTATACTCACTCACTTTCCTTCATCATACTCATGCAACAACAACAAGAAACACCAAGATCAAGCATGGATGTGCACTCAACGATGTGTTTAACTCCCTCACAAGTGTATAACAATGATAAAGGGACTCACTCAATCAATCAATCACACAAATTGGCAGCCATAGGCTTGTAAATGCTCTCAACTTCGACCATACTCTAGAAATCAATGCCGAATCAAAAAGGACTTTCAAAAGGTTGTAATGTAGGCTCTTTGGACAGGTGGAATAACAATATGGTAAAGTGACTCAAGTGAATGGAGAATAGAAAATCAAACTTTGGCACTTTGAGATTAGGAACAGAATCACTTCAACATTTGCAATCAATACACTTTAATTCCACTACTCTCAACACTTCAATTTTTTTCTTTCTCACTCTTTCACTTTTTTTTTTCAATCACTTTTTTTTTCTCTTTTTTTTTCGCACAAACACATGAGCTCATTTTTTCTTTTTTGCTCATTCTCAATTTTCTTTCTCTTTTTCCCACATCTCAAAACTTCATCACGCCTTCTTCTCATATTCACTCAACAAACAACCTTTTCCTTTTTCAACTCAATTCACTCCCTTCATATTCACACTTTCCTATTCTCCACTCAAATTGGGACAAAAAGGCTTAGGAATTGGAATAGTGTTCATATGTGCTAGCAAATAAAATAGGCTCTAGGCTCAAAGGGGCTAACAAGGGATCAATGTCATTGGTAAGGAAAATTTTGGCTAAGTGACTCAATTAAATCAAAGATGGCCTAAGATCACATTCGGCATATCAAACTAGACACAATCAAGAAGCAAGAGCACATGCAAGTTCTAGCATCCTCTAAGGTAACGATCCACTCACAAACGAAGAGATTAATTAATGCATTTAAAATCTCATAAGGCTCAAAAGCTCACGACTTTCACATCCATGCTAGTCCTAGTAAATTCTTACTCTCATCACACAAGTACTCAAAAGAAAAATTCACAAGCATACAAGTTCTTTCTCAACTTAGCTCAAACTCAAACACTCACACAAAAGAATTTCTAATTCAGCCTCACAATTCACCCTACTCATCAAATCATACTCAAAGATAGCAATCAACAAGCATAAGGTGATTGATAGGCATAAAATATTGAGTAACAAAACAAATTAATAATAGCCCAAGGAGTATCTCAACAAACCAATAATCAATCAAACTCAACTCAAAGATAAGGGCGTGCATGCATGTGCAATGTAATCATAAAACAAATAAAAAAAACTCCACCCCCCCAAACTTCGACCTTGCTAGAGGTCTAAGTTTGGGGTTGTGGGTTACCTCAACCAAACAATTCAGTTTCTCTCACTAGCTTTGCACACTTCCTTGTCTCAAGTTGGTTCCTTCAATCTGAGTAACTCCATGATACCTTTACTCCTTTAGAGACAAGCCTACAAAATAAAACTCTCAAGTACGAGGTTAAACATACGACTCAAAATACTCCCTAATAATATAAAAAGACACTAAAAATAAATGAAAGCAAATAAAAATGGGTTGCCTCCCATTCAGAGCTATTTTTAAGGTCCTCATGCCGGACCGAGCTCAAAGGAGCTTATGGGACATCATACTCAAATTTACCTCCCTCACTCTCATAAGAGTGGTGTCTGAACTTCTTTCCTTGATGCCCCTCCATCATGAGCCCCTTTGCTCTCTTCTCATCCCCAAGTGTTATGGGTCTCAACTCCTTCTTCCCTCTATCTGGAGGAGTCTTACTAAACAATTTCTTGAGTTTGGACTTTTTCTTCTTAACTCCTCCTTTCCCTTCTAACTGGACCACATCCACTTTCTTTACCTCTTCTTCCTTCAACTTCCTCACTTTATCCCTATCAAAATAATCAAGAACATAATGTTCATGGGTTAACTCAACAGGTGAAGGATTAACAAAATCATGAATATCAGAAGGGTTAGGGATAGAAGGCGTGTCTTCAACACGAGGATCAATTGCATCCATGCAATACAAGCTCTCATCCTCCCTCGGGTGTTTCATGGCTTCATATAGGGAGATCTTCACTTCTTGATCATCAACCTTCAACGTGATCTTCCCGTTTGCCACGTCTAGCACCATCCCCGCCGTAGCTAAGAACGGTCTTCCCAAGATCAGGGGCACGTGCTCATCTTCCTCCATCTCTAGCACTACAAAGTCGGCTGGAAAAATGTGTTCTCCAACTCTCACTAGGACGTCTTCAACAATACCTTGAGGTCGAGTAGTAGACCGGTCGGCTAGTTGAAGCGTCATCATTGTGGGTTGAAGTTCAACACCTTCTAACTTCTTGAAAAGCGACAACGGCATGAGATTGATGCTCGCCCCGAGGTCGCACAACGCTCCCTTCTTGATCCCGTTCCCGATATCACATAGGATCGTGAAACTACCGGGATCCTTCAGCTTTGGTGGAAGCGCCTTGTGCACTAATGCACTCACTTCGTGGTTCAGCTGCACCAACTTCGGCTCATCCACTCGCCGCCTTTTCGCGATCAAGTCCTTCAAAAACTTCGCATAATGCGGCATCTGTTCCAAAGCATCATAAAAAGGAATGTTAATATGCAGTTGTTTAAAAACATCAAGAAATTTAGCAAATTTTTCATCAAGCTTCTTTTTCATGAAGCGTTGTGGATATGGGACGGGTATCACAGATTTGGGTACCCCCCATTCATCTCTTTCTGTTTCTTTCACTTTCTCCCTTGCTTCCTTTGCCTTTTTCCACTTAGGAACTCTCTCAACCTCCTCACTTTCCTTGCCCTTCTGGGACTCATCCATATCTCTATGCTTCTCAATCCCTTCACTTTCAATCCCCTTCTCAACTTCATCTCCTTTAGGCTCAATCTCTTCTTGGGGCGTCTCAGAATCAGCAGGCATCTGAGGACCTTCGTAATTGGTTCCACTTCTTAGCTGGATCGCCTTGCACTGCTCTTTCTGGTTCCCCTCCGGCATTCTATTCACTGACTTTGCAATTTGGCTCATCTGGAGCTCTAAAGAAGTGAACCTTCGATTGTTCTCTTGTTGAGTTCTAGTCCACTCAACGTTCATCTTCTGGAGCTCTTGATCACGTTGATCACCCTTCTTATGCAACTCCTTCACATCATACTCCAAGGATGACAACCGCTTGCTCCCTTCCTCCACCTTCTGAAGAATGGCTCTCAACATCTCCTCGGTTGATGCACCGCCTTCTCCACCAGGAGGTTTAGACCCCGGATCAACACCTGCAGGAACAGTAATACCAGCTTTTGGGTTAGCATAAGAAAAATTATCATTCTTCCTCCATGTGTTTTGAGGAGGTTGCTGGCCTCCTTGAACTCCTTGTGTGTTCCTCCATTGATTTTGAAGTGGCTGAGGGCCTGGAGGTACAAATGGTTGGCCATAAGAAGGCCTTCCATACTGATTTCCACCTTGGTAGCCATTCTGATTGTAATACGGACCTCCCATGTAATTGGCTACCTCTTGCTGTCCACTTGGTTGGTCTACTCTCTCATTCTCTACTGCATGCTCTCCACCCAAACTCTTCCCCAACTCGAGGTTGTTGATCTTTTCCATCATGGCCATCAGCAGCCTTCTCGTTCCTTCTCCCTCTTCAACCTGATGCACTCTCTGAAAATCTGCATCTCCACTCCAAGCACCGGCATTCGTGACAATGTTGTCAACGATCTCTCTACACCTCTCTATGCCTTGGTTGAGGAATGCTCCGCCCGCACAAGCGTCTAAATGGTCTTGCCCCGCCTTGTTGGCACCACTGTAGAAGAACGCCATAATGTCTCCCTCATTGTACCCGTGCTGCGGGCACTCTATCAGCATGTTTGAGTATCTCTCCCACGCTTGGCGTAAATCTTCTCCAGACTTCTGGCGAAAGGATGAGATCTCAATTCTAGCCTTGATCGTCCTAGATGGAGGGTAGAATCGCTCGAGGAACAGACGCTCGAGCTCGGCCCCAGTGGTAATACCTCCCCGCGGGAGTGTATTATCGTACCACTCCTTGGCTATTCCCGTCAATGAGAATGGGAACAGTCTAAGCCTCTTGGCATCTTCAGACATGCCATTGTAATTAAATGTGGAGGCTATCATGAGAAAGCTCCTCAGATGTGTATGAGGATTCTCCTTCCCGATCACCCCTTTGAACTGATTCTCGGTAAGCAGCTTTAAAATCCCCGGGGATATCGAAAAGTTGTTCGCCTCAACTGGAGGTAAAGCCACTCCATCATAGTACCGCTGTGGCTGCGCTGCAAACCTCCCTCGAATAGCAATATTGTGATCTACGTTCATAGGAACATGTTGAGGATTAGCAGCAGGTACTGGTACTTGTTGGGGTGGTGGTGGGTAAACAGGTGGTTGATTATAGACTGGGGGTGGAGGATACGGGTAAGGTGGGTAAGGATAAGGTGGGTATGGGTAATGTTGGTATACTGGGTTGTTAAAAGGGTTATTTGGGTTTTGTGGGTAAGCAGGGTTGTTAGGAGGATTATGGACAAGGTTCTGAGCTGGATTCCCTACGTTTTGTGTATCCGGGTTTAGGCTCTGGCTATCCCCTAATGGAATTTGATTCTGGCTACCACTAACTCCAGTGCCTTCAACTTGGTCTACTGCCTGATTGAAATCGTTGGCAGCATCGTCCAACTCATTATTGATATCCATTGGTTCCTTTCCTAAGTCGGCAGCGTTCATCCTTCTCAAGAAGGCTCGGTTCCTTCTAGCTATTATCTCAGGGTCCAACGGTATTCTCTCTTCGCTCGTATTGCCTTGTGAGCGTGTTCTCATAAACCTGACACACTAGCAGATGGATCAAAACGCAACTGCCGAATAAATAAAAATAACAAAAAGAAATAAAAACAAAAAATAGGCACTCACTACTAACTACTAAGCTATCGACAAGTCCTATTCAAAGAGCATATAACGCCATCCCCGGCAACGGTGCCATTGACTTGAAGCGACTACACTAACTTCTACTAGTAGCTACCCCGCAAGAGAACGGGTTCACTGTAGTATGGGCAAGTATAGGGACCAAGTATTATCGAACCCAAGAGATGGTGTATATGCAAATAGATCCCTGAAGATCTACGCGTCGTAGTTAATATGAGTGTATGTTTTTGGGTTTTTTGAAAGATGAATTAAAAGACTGAAATAAACTAAGTAAACTAAAATACTAAAGCAATTAAATTAACTAAGGGTTGTGTTCTAATGAGGGATGGTGATGCTTAGGATAGAAATCCCTACGTATACTAACGGAGCAGGTACATAATCAAAGTAATCGTGACAAACAAGAATTAACCTAAGTAAAAGATCGTAGAATGAAAGCTCAAGATTTCTTACCCTAATACTTTATCCTAGCAATCGACTTCACTAATCCACTAACAAGTTAATGAATTGTGCTTAATTAATGAGACCCTAATTTAACTAAGGTGATGCGGTCGTCCTCCTTCGCTAAACCGGTAGATGAATTAACCTTTTCTAAACCCTCTCGTTAAGACTACTAATTGTTATTGAGTGATGCAGTCGTCCTCTCTCTAACACTTTCGTACGAAATTCAAAGATAGAGTTAAGATTAATTATATGAATTCATTAATTAAGAGAATTAAAACTAACGTCACCAATTACCTTAATTACGTACCCACATCCTACTTCTACGAGTTCATCCTAACCTAAGCATGCAAGGGTTTTAGCCGGACATGGTTTTAACAAAAATAAAAGCAATAGAAGAAACTACGAACATAAACATAACGAATTGAACGAAGAAAATAATAAACATAAACTAGGGTTTGAAAGAAAGAAATTCTAAAAACTGAAATTAAATTAATTAAACGAAGTTTAAAACGTTTAAAGTAATCAAGCTAATGAAAAGAAACTAAGAAACGAAAAGAAAACTAAGAATTCGTATGAAAAACCTCAACAACGTAAAAGTAAAGCTTGCTCGTTCTTCTCCTCTTCCTCTCTCTAAAAATTAAGTCTAAAGTGATTTCTAAAAGTCGGGGATCCTTCAAAACGTGTTTGGACGAGGTATATATAGGCACGGGTCGAAACGGGAGTTAATGGGCCGAAAATACGCATCCGGAGGCAAAAGTATATGGGCGCTCGAGCAAAATGCTCGAGCGGTCCCGCTCGAGCTGTGTAGCTCGAATGATGCATTCGCTCGAGCGATCGCGCTCGAGCTGCTCGAGCGCTGAATCTTCTCTGTATGTTTTGGGCGCTCGAGCAATTCGCTCGAGCGGTGGCGCTCGAGCTGCTCGAGCGCAAGAATTGTTCTGTACGTTTGCGCGCTCGAGTAAGGCGCTCGAGCTGTGGCGCTCGAGCAATGCGCTCGAGTGATCTCTAATCCTTCCAAATGATACTTTTCCTCGTCCGCACTAATACCAATCGTATTTCTTCAATATCTTCTCATCCGGGCATCCGTTTGAGTCGATTCAAAGTCCTACGAACTCCGTTTTTCGTCCTCTATTCACCTATGAGCATCAAAGAGACAAATTTATCAATGTATAGAAATAATGCTCATTTGACTCTAAATACTCTATAAACTCGACCAAAACTAGGGCGTTTCTAGCTACGAATCATGACAATTTCACGCCTAATCACCCATTCCGCTAGGTTTCTTGTTGTTCTCCTTGGGATCAGCTTTGTTTTCTCCCAAGTTTGCTTGCAAGGCCTCATGCATGAAAACGAATATGCCGGCTTGATTTCTGAATTTGGTATAGCTCCTTGGGCACTTCAGACATACCTCTTTCCATAGCTTCGATCCTTTCTTCAACCTGGCCATAACAACGATGATTTTTGTATCTTCGCTGACGGGCTCCCCTTCCAACAACACCTTATCGAACCTTTCCATAAATACCCGATCCGTCTCATCGTCATTTTGCTTTAGGTCCGACAACCGGTATTTTTGGGACAAATATGATCCTGCTGTTGAGAAATGGGAGAGGAACTCTCGACTTAGTTGGATGAACGAGTGGATAGATGCTGGTGGCATTGCAGAAAACCACTTGCGCACCTTGTCCCCTAAAGTCAATGGGAAATTTCGGCATTGGGTGGCATCACTGGCTCCCACCGAGACCATACAATCTAAATACTTCGCTAAATGAACTCGAGGATCAGCAATGCCATCATACTGTATACTTGCTGGGAATTGGATCTTTTTCTGAATCGGGGCTTTCAGAATGAATGATGATAGTGGTGAGGATGGTAAGCTGGTCGTCTCCACTCCTCTTTGTTGGTCCAATTGTCCCTGCATGCTCTCCACAGTCTTTCTTAGGCTTGACAGGTCATCCAAAGATGCCCCCTGGCTTGGAGGTTGTTTGGCGAGCAAAGGCACAAGCCTTTCTGCTCGTCGCAGTCCCTCACTCGGAGCGGGCATGTCCTGGAGTTGCTTTCTAGGGTTGCTCGCCGTATTTGGCCCTAAGCGCCTGAAGGTAGACTGGGAGAGTCTTTCATGGATCGATGGGCGAGGTTGTTCAAAAGTTGCTCGCCCATGTCCTGCTCCCTGGCGAGTAACTTTCTCTTGATTTTGGGGTTGGTCAAGTCTATCCTGGGCACTGGAATGGGTTGTTCCATGGCTGGACATTGTTGCTCGCCCATGTGCCGACTCAGCCTAGCCCTCTCTTGGTTCGACCATCTTAGCTTTGCCCTTATCTCGCCGGACTTGGGCACTGTCCACCTCACGTTGCTCGTCCCTAACCGATCTGGCTCTAACAATTTCCATGGGTTTAGCCCTGGACCTTGCTTGTGATGGTCTATTTTGTTCTTGCTGTCTCTGGATAGTTTGGAGAGCAGCAATGGTCTTAGCCAGTTCATTAGGGTTGCTCGCCAGGGCCTCCAGTTATGGTGGAAGGTTATGGTCTAAAGCTGTAAGCCTTGATCTGTTCGCATGTCTATGTTCACGATCTTGATGGCCTGCTGATGAAGCCCGAGTAGGAGATGCTCTCCTTGATAAGCGTGAACCTTGTGTTTCCTTGGATTGAGGCATTTTAGATTGAATTATCTTCAAATTTTATATTGAAGAGCACCAAGAACACTTTTGCTTGAATCTTCAAATATTTCTTGAGGTTTTCTTCAAATCTTCAAGTTTTTAAACTTGAAGTTCTTGACTAATCACACTAAACCGAAGGTTCGAACCCTTCTTCTAGTGCCAAATTGTTGGTGATCAAATTTAATCAGAAGGATTAGTGACTGTTTTAGTTTGGTTTAAGACCACCAATCAATAACGTGTGATTGATTACCACCGTAAATGGAAAATAGAAGGTTCGGTTTGTGGAATTATAAATATGAGAGTCAAAATCGTATTAATTTCGTATGTGTGTACGTTTAGGTGTGTTTGTGTGTGTTTTGGGAGTATTTGTGAATTTGAACTTGTATTTCTTAGCTGGAGAACAACTATTTATAGAGACTAGCAAGCAGGAGGTGTCCATGACTCTTGGACTTCCTAGCTTGCATGCTAGACAAGTGTCCTTTGACCTTGTTTGACCTTATCTAAGTTGAATCTTAGTTACAAAGTCTTCTTAGGTCTTATCTCGGACTCCATGGTTGTTCGTCCAGGTCGGCTTAATTGATCCAGTATGGTCTTTCAACAAAAGTTGTTCGCCTTTTGTGGATGTAGCTTGGAAGTTGTTTGCTTGGACTTCGTGTGGAGATAAGCTTTGGAATCTTGGTTCCTTGTTCGTCTTCATACTCCTCTTTTTGTCAAGGTTGTTTGTCACCTGCGACTTGGTTAAATGGTCAAGTCTGGCCTCGGATCTTAAAACATGTTCGCCTATAAGTTGTTCGTCGAAGTAGTTGCTAGTCACTTTATACAGTCCCCAGTTTGATTAGCGCACCACATTCTTGATTTTCTGTTAAAGTGCTTAATCTTGATTCACACCGCAAGGATTGATGTTCGCCTATCAACATCAACCTCTCTCTCTAATAGCTCCTATCACCAGTTCCACTTCAATTCTCATACTCCCTCCCCCCACACCCCCATCTTACTCACCATCGAGCCCTTATTAACACTTAAATTAAATAACGTTGGGAACCTAAACTTAAGCCCCACCCCTCCCGCTAAAGGTGTCTCCCTAAAGAATGTCTCAAACCTTTCTCTCACCACCTTCTCTAAGCCCTAAAAAACCCCATTGACCTTCACCCACTGCCCTCAAAACCTCCCCCCACCAGCCCTCTGATTTATTTACCCTTCCTGTTGTGAAACTGCGTAACCCGACACCCCAAGACTCTCCCATCTTGTCTTTATTACTTTTGCCCATAATCTTTCTCTCCCTTGATAATAACTCCATACTCACTTCCCCAAAAGTTCTTTATTAAAGCTCTCCAAATCCCTAACCCAAAATCCCCCAATAGATTTATATTTACAAATCATTTTTCACTTAATCCACAGAGTTTTTTTTTCGCACTCTCCACTCCCCCCCCCCCCACACAGAAAAGAGTGTTGCAGCTTAGCAACATCACTCACAATCATTTTGGAGCCCAGTAGGTGGATGGTACACGAAAGAAAATATGTCCATTTGGTATCTTCGGATTTCTGCAAGGCCACGAAGTTGTTCTTCCTCCACGTTCACCCCATGTAGTTTGCTTTTATGGTAGTTGACTTTTAGACCTAAAGCCAACTCCAGAAGATATCCTTTTAAAAACCACATGTTCACCACAGTTGCTTTTCCCAGAAAGATTATATGGTCTGCAAATTGGAGGTGTGATATCTACATTCTTTCTCTCCCTATATTCATTGGTTCAAACAACCCACTCTCTGTAACACCCCAAATCCAAATATATTAATTATATAGAATTTGAAGTATTAATTGAGATCAAAAGTCCGAACTATAATTTTTTTTAAGAAAAGACAACATAAATAAATAATGAGTTTCATGCAGTAGGAAGGTGGGGAGAAATATTATAATGATGTATCACACTCCTATATATATGTATGAAGGTATAGAGAGTTTAGTATTCTGAAATATTACATACTAAGTTTTAGGTACTTAATTACACGGAAATTAGTATCGTTCTACAGTGTATTGTCGATAACATTTATTTTAAAAAAGGAATATAATATAGGCATCATAGTGTTATAATTAGTGTTTTAATTGAACGGGAAACGCCGTATCTTCTATATCACTGTCCCTGCTCCCCGTACTCGAAATCTGCAAGGGGTTAGAAAAGTGGGGCGTGAGACTTGAATTCTCACGTATGTGTGATTTGCAACATCATGGGATTGGTAAATCCGAAGTATATTAAGTTGTACTTATTAATAATGCGTTTAATATATTTAAACAGTTGATATATAAACATGGATAACGTATATCATAGAACAAGCAGATTCACGTAATAATTAATTGGGCATAACAAGTCTCACATCATATAATTGGTATATCACAAGTTGATTCACAGTAAGGGGGGCAAAGCCCAAAATCATTTTCCACATATCGTAAAAGACTTTCCTTGAACCACTTTAAAACGCCATACTTGACTTGTTCCACTTCCAAAACCTTACTTCTTCCAACCACTGATAACACGAAACAAGGCAAACCATCAATGACCTTATTCCCAGTGCGCAACGTAGGCGTCTGACTCAGGGACCAGATCTGTTTGAATCAACAATCTTGATTTTGGGGGCATTCTCGACAGCTCCCCGGAGGTTGGATTTAATACCCGAACCACAACTCTGTACTTACTGACTTTCCGTCCTTTTATAAAACTGACATTTAAAAACATGGAGGAAAAAATTCTTCGATTTGCAATCAAATTGATTCATGCTCACATACGCCCTTAGTCATGCAACAGTTATTGATTTGGATCAAACAATAGGTATTTTGTATCATATATAAGTATATCACAAAATTCAAACAGTTATATAATAGGGATACATTTATGATGGATTAATTGTTTTAGATTTAAATTGGTCGAGTTCAGAGTATACCAGCACAACGTATTATAAGCAGATCGATCAACAGATCATCACCCACCTGATTGTTGGGAGTCCTGAGAGTGGTGCACAGACGGATGGTCGAATCCTTTGTGCGTAACCCCACTAGCACTAATTCCTAATATAAAGTTATTCGATTAAAAGTTGATCTTTGAAGAGTTTAGGAAGAACTCGAGAGTTTGCGTTACGTGAGACGAGTGGTTGATGTATCATATACTTTAAAAGGACTTGCTTAAGGGTCACACCCTATTTTGGTAAATACACCACCTCTGAAAAGGGTGAGTGTATTTTTGGAGTGTACTTACTAATTCTCTTGTTTGTATGATTATTTCTATTTCTACAAAACAAACCTTTAATTTCCTTTATCCTTTTGTAAAAGCTTTTACTATTTTAAAAGTATAGCTTTAATTATTTTTCTTGAAAATGATAAAAATAAGAAATTTATAAAAAAATACTAATATAATATAAGTCCCAAATTAATATCTTACTTTCTAAAAATCTATTTTCTTATTTTAAAAGAACATTGAATATAAATTATATTTTGCAATTAAAACTTGTTGGTGATCAATTTATATCGGATGGATTAGTGACTGTTTAAGTTCGGTTAAAAGATCATCAATCAATTACGTGTGATTGGTTACCACCGTAAATGGTAAATCGAGGGTCGGGTTATGAACTTGTAAATGTGAAAGTCGAAATTGTAATAATTCCGTATGTGTGCACGTTTAGGTGTTTAAGTGTGTGTTTTTGGAGCATTTGTGAATTTGAACTTGTATTTCTTAAGCTGGAGAACAACTATTTATAGAGACTAGCAAGCATGAGGTGTCTATGACTCTTGGTCTCCCTAGCCTGCATGCTTGACATGTGTCCTTTGACTTTAGTTTGACCCTATCTAAGCTGAATCTTAGTTACAAAGTCTTCTTTGGTCTTATCTCGGACTTCATTGTTGTTCGTCCATGTCGGTTTAAATCGATCCTGGATGGTTCTTTCATAAAAGTTGTTCGCCTTTTGGGTGTATGGCTCAGAAGTTGTTCGCCTTTGTGTCTTGCACAGATTGGCTTTGGGATCTTGGTCCTTTGATCGTCAGCATACACCTTTTGGGCTGGTAACTGTAACACTTTTACCAATGTTGTTTGTTGGGACATTGTCAGTTTTGATTAAGATCCCAAAGCCCCTGAAAAGATGATTGCCTTAATCTGTCTTTGTCAGGCTAGTCTTGGTTAGGATTAGTACTTAGTCATTTTACACTTCACAGGTACTCAGTGAGAGGAGAACTCACTGGAGACAATCAAGACTCAGAGCCTGAAGACGAAGAGCACCATCCTGAACTTATGGCAGTCTTCTAAGCTGGCTGAGTAAGTGTCAGTGATGAAGAGTATGACCCTGAGGTCATTACTAACTCAGCCCTGAAGGGAACGGGATGTCACTGAGTTAATGGGAAGACTTGGAGTAGAGCCAAGCAATGCAAAAAGAATTTCAGCGTCAGGACAAGACTGGTGGGCTCAAGACAAAATGAACTTAATAAGACAAGCTTGAAGCTCAGGAATAAGTTCTGACATTCTCACCAACCTGATGACGTGGACCAATCCGAGAAGGACACGCACGTACGGAACCTGACATGAAGACTGAATTCAGACTGCATATTCAATGGGCAAGCATTTAATGTGCATTTAATGTAAATACCAAATCCATGCAAGGACGGCTGCTGCATGAAGATATGTCCGTTTGAAGCCACTCTACATAGATGACTCGAAGGCTATCTCTCCAACGGATAGTTTTTCAAATCACCTATAAATACAGAAGACCTTGAACCCATTCAAGGTTACGGGAAATTTCCAAGCCAGAAATTACTCAAACTCTCAAGCATTCAAAGCATTCAACCTTTAAGAGAAGCACTTGAAACCTTCTAAATTTCCCAAGTGTTTCTTAGCAGTTGAGAGTTATTCTGTATTCCAAGAGCTAATTAGAATTATCTCAAGCTTAGAGAGATTATCCAATCCTTAGCATAGCTTTGCCTTGTAAGGATAATCTCAACTTAGTTGGAATCCAAACTGAAACCAAAACCCTAAAATAGGCTTGTTGGGAGTAAGTCAGTTAGAGTGTTAGTAAGTGGAGTTGTATAGATCAGTGAGGTTAGCTGGTCTTGGTGCACCTTGGCACGTTAAAAACAAGAATCCCTTGAGTGGATTTCCTGTTAAGTCAGGCCGTGGACGTAGGAGCTTGAGACTCTGAACCACGTTAAACTCCTTGTGTTCTTACTGCTTTGATATTGCACATACTTGCTATATTACTTGTTCATTCATTGCATTCAAGTTTATCAGGCCTGAATCAATCAGGCTGATCTTTAAAAGAGCACTGCCCTACTAAACACTCTTCAGATTTGAGTAAAACAAGTTTTTCAGAAAGCAAACTAAACAAGACTTTAAACTTTTAGGGCTCAAACATTTCCGCACTGAACTTGAACTGATAGTTAGCCAACTGACCCGCACCAAGTGTAGTCAGTAGGTGTGTTATCAGCTCCTAGTTCTTTACCACTCTGAGCAAAGGGGACTCAGTCAGTTTTAAGGTTGAAAAATTGGTATACGTGTATTCCCCCCCCCATACACGTATTCCTCAGTCTTGTACCGGGACCAACAAGTGGTATCAGAGCAGTGGTTCGAAAGACCACTGACTTTGAATACTAATAGTTTCAGAGGAGAAACTGTTGGTGGTCACTGAACAGATCTGAGTTTGCTTTTCATAAAACTCGCATCATGACTTCGAGGAGACTTGAAGCTTCGTTACCTGAATTCTCTGTGTCTAACTTTGTCTATTGGAAGTTCAGATTAGAAGCACATCTAGATGCCATCCATGACCAGATGCCGCGTGTACTCAGGGAGGGACCGATCAAGATCACTATTCCTAACGTCAGAGGACTGGGATATGAGGATCTTGCGATTGGCGTGCAGGTTCCTAAAGAAAGGAAAGACATGACCAACGATGAAATCAAGATGGTGGGACTTGACAACGTCGCCAGAAATATCATCTTGCACACGGTGCCCTTCGAGGAGTCAGCCAGGCTGATGAACTTAAAGACGGCAAAGGAGGTCTGGGATGAGCTGACAAGGATGTGTGAGGGATCTGAAAAGATCAAGGAGAACAAGAGAAACATTGCCATTCAGAAATTCAAGGCGTTCGAGATGCTGCCTGACGAGAACATAGATCAAATGGAGTCTAGATTCATCAAGTTGATGAATGAGTTGGTGATGCTGGACAAGGACGTCCCAATGAGAGATGTTGCTTCAAAGATCCTGAATGCCCTTCCTGAGAGATGGGACAACAGTGTAATTATGCTTAAGAACACTCAGGATATGAGTAACATAACTTCTGCTTTACTTTTTTCAGAGCTCAAAGCGCTTGAATTTGACCTTAACAAGAGAAAGAAGAAAGTTCAGTCAGAAGAGGAAGTGAAGGAGAAAACTCCTGAGAAAAGTGTGGCGTTCAAGGCCAGGTCTGAACCTGTTGAGCCCTCATCAAATTCTTCATCAAAGTCACTAATGGAGATGAGCAGGGAAGAACTCGCTGAGGAGTACAGCCTGATGGCCAGACGATTTGACAAGCTCAATTCCAGGTTTGGTCGTTATAAAAAGTTTTATCAAGACTCACGTGACAGGAAACCTGAAGGAACCCACCAAAGCTCAAGGAGATATGAGGAGCGAAGGAATACTGACCAGAGGAGAGAACGTGGTGATGAAAGAAGATATTCTGAACCAAAACCTGAAAGAAGAGACGAACAGAGACGTACTCGCGATGATAGATATCCAACAAAGACTGAAAGCTCACCAAGAACCAGGGAACCTGACTCAAGAAGGAACCCTGAACCGAGAAAAGAAAGAGTGAGTGAGCAGGTAGCATGTTACAACTGTAACAAGATTGGTCACTATCAGTACGACTGCCCGGAGCTGAGTGCGAGGGAGAGAGAGGAAAGGAGAGCCACTAGGGATCTAAGATCTGCTGATCGGAGAGCGATGGTTGCTGAAGATGCAACAGATTCTGACGGTCCTGCTGAAAGGTCACCTGAACTCTTCTCAGATGACGAGTACGATGATGTCTGTCTGATGGCTAGGGATGAGCCTGAGGTAACATCAAATTCTGTTTGTGCTTCTTACACTGGTCAAAATCCTGAGCTTAGCTCAGAGTCAGTTAGAGAAATGAACCTTCAGATCTGTCTTGATCAATTGATGGTTGATTTCTCCAGACTGCAGGAAACTAATGTCTTCTTGGTTGAGGAGAACAAGAAATTGAGTACTGAAGTTCAAAACCTGAATGAACAACTCACTCAGTCTGATCTTAAAGAATCAGCTCAGATTGTGAGACTAACTCAGGAAATTGATATGATCAATTCTGAGCGTCTCCCAAGAGAGAAGATTATGAAGGAATTGGCTGAGGAAGAGCTGGTCAGGAAGAAAGAGCTGAAAGCACTTAAGAGTAAGTTTGATGACCTCTTTACCAGACATGAAATCCTGAAAAAGAGTGAGGACTCTCTCAAGAAAAAGGTTGCAGCAATGAATAAATCCTAAGTGGCTAGAGAGGAAATAAATAGCAACCAGATACTTGGGAACAAGAAAAAGGGACTTGGATATGTTCCTGAGAAATCCTCACAAGGTCAGTCTCATGTTGCTTCAGGGAGCAACACTGAGAGGGTATTTGTTCAGACAGGCCAGAGTGTACCTAAGGTTGTGCTCCAGGCCCGTCAAACTGATAAGGGCAAGGAAACCGTTGACACAGTCAGGGTTGCTCCTAAGGTAGCTAAGCCAAAACCCAAGGGAAAGGCAAAGCAACCTACGGAAGCCCCTGAGAGCTCAGGCCAGGGAAAACCTTAGCGAAAGCAGAGGAAGACTCAGGCCAAGAGCCCTCAGACTGGTCAGCGAGGGTACCATCATGCTTGGCAATATCAACAGGGAAGGCCAAATATGATGACACCCCCGTGGTTTTGGCATCCTGAGGCCTTTAACTGTTTTCCATTTCCTCACTTGCCTAGGGGAAATAGAAATCAGGGTCCTTATCAAGAACAAGGCCCAAGACCTGCTGCACCCAGACCTAGGAAGAACAGGAAGCCAGCCCAAAAGGCACCCACTCAGGCTCCTGCGAAGCCTAAGTCTAACACTCATACACCATCTTCCTCTAAGGTAAAGAAGAAGAAAGTTGTGTATGTCGATGTTTCAGGGAGACAGATTTACCACTCTGAGGCAATCAGGGTTGTGAAGCAAGTCTGGATCCCGAAGGGTACAGCTGACACAATAGGACCCAACACCCAATGGGTACCTAAAGCCTGATTTACTTGCAGGCGGCTGTGGATCACAACCAGAGGAGAGGAGACTCAATCAAAGTTGTTTGGTACCTAGACAGTGGTTGCTCAAGGCACATGACTGGAATGAAGAGTCTTCTCCAAGAGTATCAAGCTAAAGATGGTCCACAGGTAACCTTTGGTGATAACTCAAAAGGTGTTACTAAAGGTTTTGGTGTTCTAATTATAGGTACAGTCAGAGTGGAAAATGTGTCCTTTGTGGAAGGACTGAAGCATAACCTGCTGTCAGTAAGTCAATTCTGTGACAAAGGGTTCAGTGTTGAGTTCTCATCGAATACATGTTCAGTCAAGGACAAATCAACATAGGTGCTTCTATCAGGTATAAGGAAAGGTAACGTTTATCTCGCTGATTGGAGCAACACTATTCCTAATACCTGTTTTATTGCTAAAAGCTCTCTAGAGCTCAGTTGGTTATGGCATAAAAGATTAAGCCACCTGAACTTCAAGATTCTTAACAAAATTTCTAGACAGTCACTTGTTGATGGTCTACCTAATGAAGTTTTTAGCAAAGATCATGTGTGCAAAGCTTGTCAGGAAGGGAAGCAGGTCAGAGCATCATTCAAAGAAAAAGCTTCTTACTCCACTGACAGGATACTTCAGCTCTTGCACATGGATTTGTTTGGTCCCATAACACCTGTATGAATGGTAGAGAGTATACCCTTGTGGTTATTGATGATTATTCTAGATATACTTGGGTTATTTTCTTGTTAAATAAGCAGGAAACACAGGTGAAGCTTCCAGAGTTGCTCAGGAGACTCAGCAATGAGAAGAATCAGTCCATTACTAAGATCAGATCTGACAAGGGTACTGAATTTATAATTTCATATATTTCTGACTTCTGTAATGAACTTGGTATAGCTCATGAGACTTCTGCAGCTAGAACCCCACAACAGAATGGTGTCGCTGAAAGAAGGAACAGGACACTGAAGGAGGCTGCAAGGACCATGCTGGCTGAGTCAGGATTGCCCAAGAAATTCTAGGCTGAGGCAATCAACACTGCATGCTACACTCAGAACAGATCCATGTTGAACAAGCAACATGCACAGACCCCATATGAGACATGGAACAAAAGGAAATCTCGTATTTCTTATTTTCATGTATTTGGTTGTAAGTGCTTCATCCTCAACAATGGGAAGACCCAGTTGAAAGCCTTTGATAGCAAATCTGATGAAGGAATATTCTTAGGATATTCTGAAGTTAGTAAAGCCTTCAGGGTTTACAATTGTAGGACCCTTGTTGTTGAAGAATCACCTCATGTTGTCTTTGATGAATCTGCTAATGAGTCTAGGGCAAAGGTGTTGAATCCTGACTCTGAGGAGGTCACAAGGAGTGTGACAAGGCTGAGCTTGAAGAATCAACCTGATCCCAAGATCAAGACTGTGCCAATTCCGAGATGGGATGATGATGACGATCAGGATGATGAATCAGGTGCCACTCCTAAGCCCAGCACATCAGGGATTGTTGAGCCTCAGACTGAGGAACAGGCTCAACCTGAGGTAAGCACCGTCTATGAAGATGCTGTTGCAGCTGAGACGGTTCCTGAGTCACCTCATCAAGGGGGAATCAATGTTCCTGACATTGAACTTATTAATCCCTTTGGCATAGACTCAGGATCATCCCCTTCTGTTCAATTTCCTGAATTTTATGAACCTGTAGACACTAACATTGCAGGTACTTCAGGAACAACTCCTGGCAAAAGAACTTGGTTAGAAGATCATCCCATTGATCAAATCATTGGTGATCCAACTGAGGGAGTCAGGACCAGACGGTTCCATGGTGAGAGTGCATTGTTCTGTTGCTTTCTCTCTGAGCAAGAGCCTCAGAACATTGAAGAAGCTCTCACTGACTCGAACTGGATCATTGCCATGCAAGAGGAGTTGAATCAGTTCACAAGGAATCAGGTTTGGGAACTGGTGGATAGACCTAGGCATCAAGGTGTGATTGGTACCAAGTGGGTCTTTAAGAACAAGAAGGATGAGAATGGTGTTGTGGTAAGGAACAAGGCTAGACTGGTTGCAAAAGAGTATTGTCAGTCTGAAGGAATAGACTATGATGAGACTGTTGCTCCAGTGGCTAGGTTGGAAGCTATCAGGTTGTTCCTTGCATATGCAACATACAAGAAGTTCAAGGTGTATCAAATGGATGTCAAGAGTGCCTTCCTGAATGGTGTACTCAATGAAGAGGTATATGTTGAACAACCTCCCGGGTTTGAGGTTGGAGATAGAGTATACCATTTGAAGAAAGCACTCTATGGACTTAAGCAAGCACCAAGAGCTTGGTATGATACCCTCTCTCAATTCCTGATAGACCATGGGTTCAAGAAAGGAACTGTGGATAGAACCTTGTTCAGGATCACTGAAGGTGATGGCATTCTCTTGGTCCAGATTTATGTGGATGACATAATATTTGGATCACCAAATCATCAGCTCTGTGAGAAATTCTCTAAGTTGATGACTGGTAAATTTGAGATGTCCATGATGGGAGAGATGAACTTCTTCTTAGGATTGCAGGTCAAACAGACTGATCAAGGTATATTCATTAATCAGGCCAAGTATACAAGAGACTTGATTCATAAGTTTGGTGTTCAGAACAGCAATCCAGCAAGGATCCCTATGAACACAAATTGGAAGATGGATCCTGACACTGAAGGGACTTCAGTAAATCAGACTGAGTATCGTGGGCTGATAGGTTCTTTATTGTACCTGACTGCAACTAGGCCTGACATTACGTTTGCAGTTGGTGTGTGTGCTAGGTATCAGTCTGATCCCAAGAGAAGTCATTTGGAGGCTGCTAAGAGGATACTTAAGTATTTGAAAAGGACAGTCAATATGGGACTATGGTATCCTTCAGATGACAACTTAGAACTGACAGGTTATTCAGATGCAGATTATGGAGGTTGTAGGATTGATAGGAAATCAACCTCAGGGACATGTCAGTTTTTGGGAAGTAAGTTGATCTCGTGGTTTAGTAAGAAGCAGAATTCAGTGGCTACATCCACGACTGAGGCTGAGTATATGGCTGCAGGTAGTTGTTGTGCTCAGATTTTATGGTTGAGGCAACAGTTGAGGGACTACCAAGTGTTTGCTAATCAGGTTCCAATCTATTGTGACAACAATAGTGCTATAGCAATTACTCAGAACCCAGTGCTTCACACAAGGTGCAAGCATGTGGATATTAGACACCACTTCATTCGAGATCATGTGGAGAAGAAAGATATCAGGATGGAGAAGATTCACACTGACAGGCAAAGAGCTGACATCTTAACCAAGCCTCTTGCTGAATCGAGGTTTATGGAACTATCAGTGGAATTAGGACTCTTAGATCCGGGAGAGCAGTCAGTGTAGGGTTCTAGGGGGAACTCAGGCCAGACTCGACTCAGCGAGGTATCAGGGTGCTACAATGTCTCCCTGACAGGTATGAGTTCTAACCTGACTCTTGTGAATTTCAAGCATCTCCCTGAGTCCTTCGTCCTGAAAATCTTTATTAAATGCATTCCGTTCTCATTAAAAGCGCGCCTTTTCATATTTAAACCCACGCGCACGGAGCATTTAATGCTACAGTTACTTTTTCATATACGTGTCCATTTTATACGGAATATGACTGACATGGGGTTTAATTGAAGCTGAGATTAATCCTGGCCCCTCATTTCAAAACCTTTCGAATTCAGGGATCAATCTCAACCCCACGTTTGAGTAACTGACTTAGTCTTATCAATCAAGAGTGCCATTCGAGGTTTTTACGCAAACACAACGCACAATCTGCACACTGAGTTTTCCCTTGCTCAAACATAGATAACTCTTTCGAAAAATCTCTTCCTTTCAAAACAATGGCATTCCTAGATTCCAACTGGACAACCGACAAGATTGTCGACGTTGTCGAGAAGAAACTGGTACACATGGAGCAAGTCATCTCCATGGAAGGTATCTGTCTTACGGTTGAGGAAATCAAACCCATATTTAAATGGATTTCCGATGCCGGGTTGGAAACATACTTCACCACTCGACCCATTTCCGTGCTCCAAAGAACAGTTGTGGAAACATATTTGAATATGTTCTTGCGGAAGGGGGAAGTTTTCACAAAGGTGACTGCGTTGAAGCCGACGGGAGAGAAGGACGGCAACGGCGAACCTCTTTACAACACAGAGGTGGTCACTATCAACTTCAGGCAGGCGGTGAGGGAAGTCTTCAAGCTGCCTTTCTCAGGCATCAACCCAAGAACCTACAAGGAGAACTCAGAGGGAGAGTTTCTTGGGAAATGGACCAAGTCAGGGTCATCGGAGTTCAGGGCTCGCCAGAACAAGAGTACGTTAAAGCCTGAGTATAGAGCTCTGGTGGACTTGGTATCCAAGATGGTGATGGGCGCAACTGGCTCTCACGAGCAATTGAGTCTGCCCAAGCTGAGACTCATGGGAGCTATCGTTGATGGAGTAGAAGCGAACTGGGAGCAGCTCTTCCTCGATCAACTCCATCAGGCAGGATTGGACAAACTTACGCGAGACGAGGAAAAGAAGCACATTTCCGTCAGTGCTATCTTGCCTTTCGGCACGAGGATGTTCATCCTGATTGCTCATGCTTGCCATGGGTATACCTTCGACTTCGAGGATAGTCTCTCCTCGAAGAAGGTAATGTTTTCCTCACTGAGTGATACTTATTCAGTACTAGGGCTGACTGATCCCAATGCGAAAGCAAAGGGTCAGGCCAAAAAGCCAGCTGGTAAGGCCAAGAGGATGGCAACCAGTCTCATTGAATGAGTAGATGACCTCCTTGAGAGGAGTAAGGATGGTGAGGAGGTTGCTGCTGAGGAGGTGGAGCAGCCTGAGGTGGAGATGGCTGAAAAGAGGAAGAAGGTAAGGGTCGTGCTAGCAGGGAAGAGCACGAAGTCAGGAACTGAGTTTGATCCCAAGAAGGTCGGGTCTGAGGCTGAGGGATCTGACGATGACGTCAGAAAGGAGGGTGCTCAGGGAGAGAGGCCCCTAAAGAGACTTAGGAAGGGAATAAAGAAATCCCCTGCTAAGAAACTACCTGAAGTGAGTGAGAGGGAGAAGTCAAGCTCTCCTGGAGCATCTGACTTGGAGGAAGTAAGAAAGACTGTCGAGACGGCTGAGTCGCTGCAGCCTGAGACAGCACCCACTCTAACACCCCCACACCCTGAAACCCAAACACCTTCCATCCCTAACCCCACACCTCAAACTCCCCAACCACCCCAAACCTCAGAGCCAAATCATCCTACTGAGTCAGCGCCTTCAACTTCACACATAAATGAGCCTGACCAGTCAGCCGAGCCAAATATTCCAAACCCCTCAGACTTTCCCTCATACCCCAATCCCAAGGACTGCCCCAAATCCATTCCAACTGAAGAGGATGAATTCCTTGAATTGGAGGAGGAGGAACTGGATGAACACATGGCAGGAGGGATACTGGAGAACACCCTCAGGGGGAACGCCACAGAATGGGCAGGGAAGTGCTGGCCTGGTCTATACAAGTACACTGAGCTGCTGGCGTATGTGATTGAGCTCAAGGTTTGGTTGGACTTCAAACAATCAAACATGCAGGAGCAACATATGCTGGTGGATGCTCGTGGCTGGGAGCATTGGGAGACTGAAGAGGCCAAGATTTGCTCTTTCTTTGGACTGACTAGCTGGCTTCAACTTCTGAACTTCGATAATCTGAAGCAGTTAGTGGCTGAATTGATGTCCAAGAGCAAGGCTGACATCCTGTCAGGTGACGAAAAGGAGGATGAGGATGATGAAGGAGCTCCGACTCCGAGTAGAGACCTGGAGAAGGCAGTGGAGGAAACTGCACTGGAAGTTGATGAGATGAACTCTGAGCCTCAGGCTCAGGGGGAAGGTGATAAGAACACTGGTGCCAAGGGTGGACCAGTGGCTGAGGATGTGGTGAACATCTCAGCTGCCGATGAGACATCTGTCGATGAAGGGATTCCCTGCCCTGAGACAAGAGAGGAAGATGTTGAGGCATTCAAGGAGACTCTCAGTTCCGAGGGACTTGCTCCCAAGGTTCAAGTTAGCTTAGCTGAGCCTGAGGAGGCGGCTATGACTACTTCACAACTGCCTTCAGTGCACCTTGAAGAAGGGACTGATGCTGCAGGGGCTGACAAGGGAAAGTAGCCAATCACTGAGGCGGCCGTTGATGATGAGGATGTGATCATAACCGGGGTCGGACGTGCTGAATTCACCAGCATAGTGGAGGTCAAGCAGGAGAAAACCTCAGAAAATCTAGCTGAACTTCAGGAGGAGGTAATGAGGCTACGAGCTGAGAAGGAAGAAGACTCCAAGGCCCTGGCGAAGCACATCAGGTGGACGAAGTCAGCTTACAACACCCTTGCTAACAGGGAGCTGATTTTGTTAAAGAAAACGATGACTGACACGGCCAAGTCAGTGAGGGATGAGAGGAAGCGCACCAAGAAGATGCTTAGGAATACTCTCAAGAAGCTTGAAGAAAGGGATGCGATCAGGGACGAGAAGATGAATCAGGCAGTGGACAGGCTTGCAGTTCAGACTGGAGCTATTGTCACTCAGGCCCTGAAGGACTCAGCGTCCAAACTGGAGCTGGAGTCAGGGAAGCTGGATCGCACCTCTCAGTCAGTGGCAGATACTTTGGCAAAGGCCACTGAGGAATCGGCAAAGATACTAACTGAGGCTAGCAGAGTCAGCAGTGAGTCCTTGAAGGTGGAGGAAAGGATCACCAAGGCTGAACAAAGACTCCAACTTTCCATGGAGGTCTTTGAGAAGAAAGTCAATGCTGCTATCAGTTCAGTTTCTTTTGCAGGCACTGGGATTGCCACGGGACTTGAGATGCTGAAGGAGGGCGTTTTGGAAGTACAATCCTTAGCCTCTTTTGTTATCAACAGTGGAGCTGAGTCACTCCCATCCCAGGCCAATGATGATGCCAAAAAGGGGGAAAAGAAGAAGAAAAGATCCCGCCCTGAGGCATCAGAGGCAGTCAATCAAGGTGAGACCGTTCTAGCTGACCCAGAAGCCAATCCTAAAGGAAACATCTTAAGGGTGAGGAAGTCAGCTAGGCTAGCGGTGGTGGAAAAGGAAGGAGAAGAAATTGTTGCCAAGCTGAGAGAGGAGGCAACAAAGGCAAAGGCTAATGAACCTTCCAAGCAACAACCTGAGCCAGTTCAGAGATCGTCTCCCATGAGCTCAAGGAAGAATCCCATCACTTACTCAGGTGAGTTGGTTGCGGAGCTATGTGCTGAAGCGTGGGGAGATCAATCTGAAAAATCTGAGGCTATGCGCAGAGCTGAAATTGCTCAGAAGGAGAAGATGCGCATCTTAGAGAAGAAGGTTGAGAAGCTGACGGATATCACTAAGCTTCAACAACGTGAACTAGATGATGCAGTGATCGGCTTGCTAAGGAGGAAGAAGGCGAAGCCTGAGCCAAGGAAGTACAGGAAGAAGCCAACAGTTAGGAAATCAACAATTCTTCAAGTCAGAAGGCCAGAATCAGGAGCAAGGGAAGCTTTTGTTGATGAGTTCGTCTCAGAGACATTGAAGGAGTTTTGGACTGATGCAAGGGATGAATTTGTTAGACTGTGGTTTGTTGTGAAGAAGTGGGGCGACACTGACGATATCAATGCCCACTTCACTGACTACATGATGGACAATCATCCTGAGCTATTCCAGAAGATCTTGGAGGAGGCTGAGGCAGCTCAAGTTCAAGTGAAGGCTCCTGAGTTCACCATTCGAGCTCCTCCCTTGGTTCCTGGAACTCAAAAGCATGATACAAAGGCCATTATGATGGAAGTCTTGAAGATAGCCAAAGCTGAAGGGTACGTGAATCAACCTGGAAGACTTGACGAGCTGAAGGCAAGAGTTTATGTAGGATATGGACTCAAGCCTGAAATGAGATTAGTCTAGGTGTTCACAGGCTTCTTTGTAATAGATTAGATTCATTGTAATCATTTCCACATCAATCAATGAAATCTATTACTTTTGCCCACAGACAAAAACTCATTGTCTTTTTGGCTGTTGTTTAAAATTCTGTACTTTATCAAGAATTGCTCTAACACTGTCTTATCTTATAGATAGGTTTATCTTGTTTCCTCTAAGTGTTTTGAGGATCTTTTCAGTGTTTTGGCATCATCAAAAAGGGGGAAATTGTTGGGACATTGTCAGTTTTGATTAAGATCCCAAAGCCCCTGAAAAGATGATTGCCTTAATCTGTCTTTGTCAGGCTAGTCTTGGTTAGGATTAGTACTTAGTCATTTTACACTTCACAGGTACTCAGTGAGAGGAGAACTCACTGGAGACAATCAAGAATCAGAGCCTGAAGATGAAGAGCACCATCCTGAACTTATGGCAGTCTTCTAAGCTGGCTGAGTAAGTGTCAGTAATGAAGAGTATGACCCTGAGGTCATTACTAACTCAGCCCTGAAGGGAACGGGATGTCACTGAGTTAATGGGAAGACTTGGAGTAGAGCCAAGCAATGCAAAAAGAATTTCAGCGTCAGGACAAGACTGGTGGGCTCAAGACAAAATGAACTTAATAAGACAAGCCTGAAGCTTAGGAATAAGTTCTGACATTCTCACCAACCTGATGACGTGGACCAATCCGAGAAGGACACGCACGTACGGAACCTGACATGAAGACTGAATTCAGACTGCATATTCAACGGGCAAGCATTTAATGTGCATTTAATGCAAATACCAAATCCATGCAAGGACGGCTGCTGCATGAAGATATGTCCGTTTGAAGCCACTCTACATAGATGACTCGAAGGCTATCTCTCCAACGGATAGTTTTTCAAATCACCTATAAATACAGAAGACCTTGAACCCATTCAAGGTTACGGGAAATTTCCAAGCCAGAAATTACTCAAACTCTCAAGCATTCAAAGCATTCAACCTTTAAGAGAAGCACTTGAAACCTTCTAAATTTCCCAAGTGTTTCTTAGCAGTTGAGAGTTATTCTGTATTCCAAGAGCTAATTAGAATTATCTCAAGCTTAGAGAGATTATCCAATCCTTAGCATAGCTTTGCCTTGTAAGGATAATCTCAACTTAGTTGGAATCCAAACTGAAACCAAAACCCTAAAATAGGCTTGTTGGGAGTAAGTCAGTTAGAGTGTTAGTAAGTGGAGTTGTATAGATCAGTGAGGTTAGCTGGTCTTGGTGCACCTTGGCACGTTAAAAACAAGAATCCCTTGAGTGGATTTCCTGTTAAGTCAGGCCGTGGACGTAGGAGCTTGAGACTCTGAACCACGTTAAACTCCTTGTGTTCTTACTGCTTTGATATTGCGCATACTTGCTATATTACTTGTTCATTCATTGCATTCAAGTTTATCAGGCCTGAATCAATCAGGCTGGTCTTCAAAAGAGCACTGCCCTACTAAACACTCTTCAGATTTGAGTAAAACAAGTTTTTCAGAAAGCAAACTAAACAAGACTTTAAACTTTCAGGGCTCAAACATTTCCGCACTGAACTTGAACTGATAGTTAGCCAACTGACCCGCACCAAGTGTAGTCAGTAGGTGTGTTATCAGCTCCTAGTTCTTTACCACTCTGAGCAAAGGGGACTCAGTCAGTTTTAAGGTTGAAAAATTGGTATACGTGTATTCCCCCCCCCCCCCCATACACGTATTCCTCAGTCTTGTACCGGGACCAACATTGTTCGTCATTATTGACTTGGTGGTGGGTCCATATTTGGTCTTATTTCTTTAAACCTGTTCGCTAATATCTTGTTCGCCGAATAGTTGTTCGTCAGTTTATATACTCCCTAGATTGGTTTATGCACCCCGACTTGATTTTCTTTGTTGATCATCCTCGATTTGGAATTGATTCTTCGTAATCTCTAGTCGGGCCTTAATCCTTGTTTGCTTATCATTGATGGATGTTCGCCTATCAACAATTGCCCCCTATCCTGACTACATGTTGTCACAGACGAGCAACTTTGTGGCGAGCAACTGTAGTTAGGATATTATTCTAATGAGAGTTGGGACGAACATCATTGGTCTTGGCGAGCAACAAACGGTCCGTCGTTCCGTCTCCCCAAGGTCTGGGGGTTGTACGAAGATGACGTGGGTGGCATGATTGTGCGTCGCCCACGCGCGAGCAATCCCGAGGCCACGCGCCTCTATATTTGCATGTAGGTCCTTCAATTTTCACACTTGCTCGAATTTTACCCCGTTTTTTGGCAGCTTGGTCCCCATTTTTTGGGGTAATTACGGGTTTTACCCCGTTTTTGCTTGGAGTATATATATGAAATAAACTGAAATTTTTCCCACTTTTTCCATTTCTGCTACAGTGCTCCGGCAATTTCATCTTTCTCCGGCGATCTCGAGCTCTCCGGCGTCCGTTTCTCTTGCATTTGGCCTCAAATTCCATTCACAATGTAGTTATTTTCTTATCTCTTCTTCTTTCTCTCTTTTTCTTCCACATTCCTCCATCGCCGCCGTGTGGGACCTTGTGCCACCATCTTCTCCGGTGAAGCGCCGCCGTCTGCAACTTCATCCGCCGCCATCTGGATTTTTTCCTTTTCTCTTCCCATGTCTTCGCATTCGAGTAACAAATCTGAAGAAACTCTTGATCCACTTTTCCCAATCGCGGCCCCCGTCGATCAACCTCCCTTCGAGATTTCCTCGGCATCAGATCCTCACATTGATTCGGTGGTTCGTTCAGTTGAGGATACTGGTGCCCGCCCATCTGGGAGAGAAATAGTGGTCGCGGCGAGCAGAAATTCGGAAAAACGTTCTTCATCCAGTGCCGAATCAGAAGATCCCTTATTTGACGAGTTGACTCGCGAATTTCTGGAAGGAATAGGGTTCCCATCACCAAGAATGTTGGAAAATGAAATTCCAGTTGGAATTGCTCGGCCCTTTGAATGGCGAGCATATGCTGAGGAACACGCGAACAACTTTGCTCGCCCACAAAGAGAAGTGTTGGATTTGGTGAAGTCCGAATTCCAGGCGAGCAAGATTAAAAGTGTTGTTCGCGAATATGAGTTGGACTCGATCCGGGAGACTTACAAGATTCCTTATGACATCCACATGTGGGCCCCCAAGAGAAAAGAGAGAGCTGATCGCCCACCCCCAGGATGCACGACGATCAACATTCATACTTTGATCGCTGGATTGAGACTGCCTCTTCCACCCATTGTTGGTCGTTTCCTAGAGGCGACCAACCTTGCAATTACTCAAATTACTCCGATTGGGTGGATGAACCTGTTGGGGACAATGTGTTTGTTCGCACTGGAGGGGTATGTTGATCGTATAACTGCAGAAGAGATCAACTACCTTATGACGATCACAAGATGTCCCCCTGGAGAGGAAGGTTACTACTACCTCAAGGCCAGGACAGGATTGAAGATGGTGGAAGGAGTGCCGAACAAAATCCGTGACTGGAAGCAGCACTTCTTTTTCATTGGGGGTGATTGGCGAGCATCTTCTGGTCCACACGGTGGTGATGGACGAATAAATTTCCCAGCCTCTTATAGGAAATTTAAACGTAAGATTATTTTCTTGCTCGTCCTCGAACTGTACTGTTCTAATTTAACTTTTCTTGTTTGTTCGCAGGCCCTCGTTTGCCCAAGTGGAACTCGGAGGAAGAAGAGATCGGCTCAGAGTTCCTATTTACCTCCTGCTTGGTCGGCCTTCGCAATAGAACGGAAAGGACCATTGAGTATTTGCGTGAGGGAAAGTGTTTGAGAGCTGCTCGCTTATTTCCCTATCCTCATCACTTGGAAGCACAAGCTGAGGTGCCCCCAGGTATGAAAAATTTCTAACTCCTAATATCAACTTTGCTCGTCATTTGATTTCTACAACTTGCTCGTCTAACTCTTCTTTTTTGTTTTAGCCGAGCAAGTCACTGTTGCAGTTCCCCCTAGTTTTGCTCTCCTCGAACAAAGAGTTTTCGAGATGGCGCCTCCGAAGGGACGGAAAAGGAGAGGTGACCCGCCCACTAAGATTCTGGGGATGACGAACAAGGCTTAGGGAGCCAAAGTCCCGCGACCAGCTGCTCCCCCTGGTCCTGCTCAGCCATCTTCTCCAATTTCTCCTCCTCGTGGGGGGAAACGTTTGAAAAAAGCCGATGGGACTCCATTGGCCCACGATGTCCCCGTCGGCGGTAAGGGGAAGGAGAGGGTGGGCCACAGTCATGCTCGCCCTGAGGGGGGTGCTATTCGGCACTCCTTCATTGAGCCCACAGAGAAATCCGGCAAAGCGGGCAGGGATTCCACCCCTGTTCGTGGCCCTGAAGACCTTACCCATCTGGGTTGGGATGATCGAAAATTCAAAGAGTAAGTCTATCCCTGCCTTTGCTGAGCAAGATTCACTTTTTTCTTTTTTATTTTTCTAAGTATCCTTTACTTTCTTGTTCGCAGATATCGTGCTGACGATCATCCCGGTCGGGCAAGTGTTGTACATCAGTATGCTTGCTCGAAGACTCCCGTCAACATAAGGGAGATTCCTAGCGAACATGTTCACAGGGCGACGGAGTTGGTCGCCCGAGCCTGGACGCGTCACTTGGACAAAGCCATCCTCCAACAAAGGCTAGCGGACAACCTCCATCTCTCTATGATGCTCCATGCTAATGGCCTCGTCACGGCCCAAAGGGCAATGGCCCAAATTACCGAGCAAGAAGAATCTACTCGTTGCTATGCCAGCACTGCTCGGCAACTCACTGAGGAGAAGGACGGCCTCATCAGCCAATATGAGGCCAAACTTGCTCGTCTCAATAACCAGATCAATGTTTACATTGATGCTGAACAGAAAAGCCTTGAAGAAATTCAAGGTTTGTCTAAGGAATTGAAAAATAAGGAGGCCATGCTCGGCGAGGGGAAGAAGAAATTATCTGCGGCCGAACAAGAGATTGCCGAGCTCAAAGCTGAAAATGCTCGTCTTCGGGAGGCGGAAGCCAACCTCTTCACAAGCGAGCAACTCGAAGAAGAAATTTCAAGCTCGAACTGCCCCCATTTCAAACCTTGGGTACATTTGCGCCTACGCGGACAGCATCCGCACGGCCGATGCTTACGATTACAAGGATATGGTGGAAGAAATGAGCAAGGACTTGAATGAGTTCATGGAGAACTATCCACCGCCGAGTAATATTGAAATTCAACTGGCGGATTTGGCTGTACTAGGGGTTAAACTTGACAAACTTGACCCCAGTATTATCATCACTCATCCTCCTCCTCCAGTTGATGAAGGCGAACAAGAGGAAGAGGCGGCTGTGGTTGACGAGCAAAATGCTAAAGAGGTGGAGGATAAGGCAGCTGAAGACCTAGCCCGAGATATGATCGTTGATCCTCCCGCCGAGCAAACTCAAGATCCTCCTCCTGCCGAGCAACAATAGTTCTTAGGACTTTAGCTTTTTTCTTTTCATCTTCTTTGTAATAGTTGTTCGCTCCTTTTGTAGTACTTGACTTCTAGGATCATTGTACTATTTTTTAGGCTTAATGCCTTTTAATTAATGGAATGTCTTTCTTTGTTCGCTCATTTTCTTTATATGTTAATTGCCTTTACATTTTTATCAATGCCTTTGCAATTATAACATATAGTGTTGGGCTTTTGTTCGAATTGAACTTTGCCTTTAGTGGAATCGGGGTTTAGCCTTAGGTTCTGTTCATTTTAAAAAACGAACAACCTTTTAGTGGCTTTGGTCTTTAGGTTCTGTTCATTTTAAAAAACGAACAACCTTAAAACGGACTTGTACCTCGAGCTTTGGACTTTTCCTTTTTGACGAACAACTACTATATTTACATTATGAAAAATTTACAAGTGTTGTAAGACTGCTCGTCACTAACATATACAACCTGACGAACAACTTTGAACACTAACTAAAAAATATGCTCGCTTATAATATTTTTACCGAGCAACTCTGTCAATAAATAAAAGATGAAAACAGCACTAAACTATACAATGTGCCGAACAACTTTGAATTCTATACTTAGCAAAATTTTCAAAAAATTAGGCAAGTTTTTGGTTCATCTTACTTGGTTCACTGGCCCCCCAAGACATTTGTTCGCCCAATTAAGAACTTGTTCGTCTCATTGATAGTACTTCTTCAGATGTATAGCATTCCAGGAGTATTGGGCCGGCTTGCCTTCCATATCTTCGATATCGTATACACCGTTAACGAATTTTTCCGTTATACGATACGGGCCCTCCCAAGTTGGTCCCAATACACCTGGTGGTTGGGCGAGCAACTTTCTTAGAACCATATCTCCAACTCTGAATTCCCTGATTTTAACATGGGAATTATAATAGCATTATGCTCGCTGTTTGTAGGTAGCATTTTTTAGCTCGGCATTCAGTCTTTTTTCTTCGAGTAAATCCATTTCAGTAGCTAGAGCAGAGTTGTTCGCCTGCTCATCAAAGTTGGTCGTCCTGAAAGTGTTGGTCTTTAGCTCTATTGGTATTACAGCCTCCGTTCCGAAAGCCATTGCAGAAGGTGTTTCTCCGGTGCTTGACCTGGGAGAAACTCTGTATGCCCATAAGACTTCCGGAAGTTCTTCAGACCAACTGCTTTTGCTCTCCGCTAGCCGTACTTTTAACGTATGCTTGATGATTTTTTTACGGCTTCGACTTGTCCATTCGACTGGGGACGATAGGGCGTAGAATAATGTATCTTGATCCCCCACTTCGTACAGAAATCTCTCAACTCTTTTCCATCAAACTGTGGACCATTGTCTGTCACGATGGTTTGTGGAACTCCAAAACGACAGACAATGTTCTTCCAAATGAAGTTGATCATTTTCTGCTGGGTGATCTTTACCATGGCTTCTGCTTCTGCCCATTTTGTATAATAGTCGACTGCCACAACGGCAAATCGAACTCCTCCAACTCCCGTGGGGAAGGGACCAATAATGTCCATCCCCCATCTAGCAAATGGCCACGGGCTATAAACTGATACGAGCTGTTGGGCCGGGGTATGAATGTTTGGGGTAAAAATTTGACATTGATGGCAAGTCTTTGCTTTCTTGATTGCGTCTTGACGTAAAGTTGGCCAATAGTAACCTTGTCTGATAGTTTTGTATGCCAAAGCTTGCCCCCCCCAGTATGATTTCCGCATACTCCAGCATGTATTTCTTCGAGTATTGCTCGTCCTTGCCCCCTAGGCAAACATTTGAGAAGTGGGATTGATATTCCCCTTTTGTAAAGCTGCTCGCCCACCAGAGTATATCTGGCGGCTTGTTTTGTTAGCTTGGCAGCTTCAAAAGGGTTGTTTGGTCTTCCCCACTTTTCAAATATTTGACTATGTTTGTTCTCCAGTCTTCCTCTTCAGTTGCTTGTTCATCGAGTTGATTGACATTATAACTTCTCGTTGATGGATCATTCATCTTTGTAATTATAATGTCTGCCAACTCTGCTGGTCCTTCACTTGTTGCTAGTCGGGCCAATGCATCTGCTTACGTGTTGCTTGTCCTTGGAATTTGTTCAATGAAGACTTGTTCTAACAAGGATATCAGGTAAGCAACAATTCGCTGATACTCGATCATGTGATCGTCTTTTGCTTCGTATTCACCTTGGACTTGGTTCACAATCAATTGTGAGTCGCCGAATATTTGTAACTGTCTAACACCTACTGCAAGAGATAGGTGGAGACCAGCAATAAGAGCTTCATACTCAGCTTCGTTGTTGGTTGCCATGAAAGCAAATTTGATTGCCGAGGAGAATACTTGTCTGTCGGGACTGATTAGAACCACTCCTGCCCCCGAGGCTATATTGGTTGAAGATCCGTCAACGTAAAGATGCCAGAGGTGGTCAAGTCCTCTCGTCGGATCTGGTGGGAAGGTTAGTTCGACAATAAAGTCGGCTAACGCTTGCCCTTTGATCGCAGTTCGAGGAGCATAGGTTACCCCGAATTGGCTAATCTCTAGTGACCACTTTAATAGGCGACCAGCTGTGTCGGGGCGATGGAGAATTTGTCTGAGTGGGAAAGTTGTTAATACTTCAACTTGATGATCAGAAAAGTATGGTTGTAACTTCCTCACACTCATAACAAGTGCGTACGCCAGTTTCTCGGTTGGAGAGTATTTGATCTCCGCATCGTGTAAAGCTTGACTGACGTAGTAGATAGGTTGATGAAATTTGCCGTCCTCTCGCACTAAAACAGAGCTGATGGCCACTTCTGACGCTGCTAGGTATAAATACAGCTTCTCTCCCGGGATAGGTTTTGATAGGATTTTTATGTCCCCCAGGTAATCTTTGAGTTGGTCGAACGCCTTTTGACAGTTGTTAGTCCATGTGAACTGTCCTTTCTTGATGGCTTCAAAGAATGGACGACATTTATCTCCCGATCTGGATATGAACCGATTCAATGCTGCTAGGCATCCCGTAAGCCTTTGCACTTCTTTTATTGAACGTGGAGGTTGCATATCTACGATTGCTTTAACTTTTGTTGGATTGGCTTCAATCCCTCGTTGACTAACAAGATGACCCAGGAATTTTCCTGAATGAACTCCGAAACTGCTCTTCTTTGGATTCAGCTTCATGTTGTAGTGTCGAAGGATTTCGAACACCTGGGTCAAATGTTGAAGATGGTCTTCCCTTCGGGGGCTTTTGACTATGATATCGTCCACATAGACTTCTACCGTATCACCAATTTGTTCGTCGAACATCTTGTTCACCAACCTCTGGTATGTTGCTCCGGCGTTGATGAGGCCGAAGGGCATTCTTTTCCAACACAACAAGTTTTTGTTTGTATAAAATGCTGTGTTCTCTTGATCGTCTGGATGCATTGGAATTTGATGGTACCTGGCAAAGGCATCCATGAATGTTAGCATTTCATGACCTGCAGTATTGTCCACCAACTGGTCAATGTGAGGGAGTGGAAAGTTGTCCTTCGGGCATGCTGCATTCAGATCTGTAAAGTCTATGCATAACCTCCAGGTTCTATTTGGTTTCCTCACAAGGACTGGGTTTGCTACCCATTGTGGACAGATTGCTTGTCGGATTAGGTCGTTGTCTAACAACTTCTTCACTTCTTCGTTCAAAGCTTGATATTTGTCTGGGCCATATTTTCTTCGTTTTTTATGGATAGGCCTTTTTGCTTGATTGATATTGAGCTTGTGACAAGCATGTTTTGGATCTATCCCCACCATGTCTGCATGAGACCAAGCAAAAACATCTAGATTTTTGCTGAGGAACTCTTTCATTCGGGATCTGTAAGGCTCAGGGAGCTCAGATCCTATGTATAATTCGAGATCCGGGTTTTCAGGATTAACTTTGAACGCCTCCAGCTCTTCAACTGGAGTTGCCCGTCGTTTTTGTCCTTTCCACCGAGGATCAAGTATTGGTCCCTCAGAGTTAAAATCATTTTCGACGTTCATCGGCTCTGCCCCCAGGCGGGGATCTAGATCATCTGTTGGCCCTGATTTGTTGTTGTTAGTCAACACCTGGCCCTCCAGGCCATCATATGAATGTTGCTCGTCACCACCCCTTTGCTGTTCGTCAGAATGATGTTTCTCATGGGTGGTGAGGAGTTGTTCGTCCAACACCTGCTCGTCATGATGTTGTTCGTCAGTATCCATATGGTCTTCCTCTATGTCCATCATGTTCTCCAGTATTGATGGTTCATCAGCAGGATAGCTAGTTGTGGCTTCCATCATGGATACTGATACATGTTTGGCCTGCAACTGTAAGAGAAATTCCCTGGCTTTTCTTTGATCTCCTTTGATAGTTCCTGCTCCAATTGCTGTTGGGAATTTCAAACAATAATGATAAGTGGAACATGCAGCTTTGAATTCATTTAAAAAGGGTCGACCAAGAAACTCGTTATAAGTTGAATCCTGGTCTACAACCAAGAAATCAACCATTCTTGTAATATTTTTCTCGGGTTCGTTGGCCGTTACAAGTTGTACTGCTAAAGTAACTATTCCCAATGGATCTGTTACAGCATTTCCGAAGCCTATTATTATGTGAGTCGTATCCCGAATATAGCCCGAATAATCTCCAAGATGATCGAGCGTCTTTTTGAATAGAATGTTGGTGTAGGCTCCGGTGTCCACCAACAATCTGTGGACTCGTGTTCCCATAATTTTTGCACAAATTACGAGCGAATCGTTATGTGGAGTCAATATTCCTTCCAAGTCATTTTCGGTGAAGGTCAATTCTGCCGTCTGCATGATAGATGGTTTGACCCCCATTTCTTGGACTTGATCGATCGCTCGTAGCTCATCTTTTCTTTTTCGGTTAGAGATTGGTGGTCGTCCATCAGAACATCCTCCTGCGGGACCTGCGGGTTCCATCATATACAAATCTTCCAATGGACGAGTAGGAATGGCAGGGACTGGTTGTGCCGGTTTATTGTTCTTCTGGGGTTGATCATCTTCGTCCTCAGAGTTGTTCTCCCAGACTCTCTTCCCGGGTTGTCTTTTGACAAAGTCGGAGAGCTTTCTGTCTTCGTAGAAACGCCAGAGCTGCTTGAGCAAATCTCTACATTCACTCGTAAAGTGCCCCACGCTTTGATGGTAGACACAATACTTGTTAGGGTTGAGTTTGCCAGTATCTTGACGAATTTTCCGGGGAGGGGAGAGCAACTCCTTATCCTTCACATTCTCATAAACAGTATCGACTGACACTATTAGCACTTGGTTTAACTTTTCTTTGAGTTCCGTCCCTTCAGTGAACGCCTTCATGTTTTTAGGGACTCGATAGCTTGTTGCACCAGGTTTCTTGTTGTTCTCCTTGGGATCCGTTTTGTTCTCCCCCAAGTTTGATTGCAAAGCCTCATGCATGGAAACGAATATGCCGGCTTGATTCCTAAATTCGGCATAACTTCTTGGGCACTTCAGACGTACCTCTTTCCATAGCTTTGATCCTTTCTTCAACCCGGCCATAACGGCAACGATTTTCGTGTCCTCACTGACGGGTTCACCTTCTAATAACACCTTGTCGAACCTTTCCATGAATGCCCGATCTGACTCGTCGTCATTTTGTTTTAGGTCCGAAAATCGATGTTTCTAGGACAAGTATGATCCCGCCGTTGAGAAATTAGAAAGGAATTCTCGACTCAGTTGAGTGAAAGAGTGGATTGATGCTGGCGGCATCGCCGAAAACCACTTGTGCACCCGATCCCCCAAAGTTAAAGGGAAATTTCGGCATTGAGTGGCGTCGCTGGCTCCCACCGAGACCATATAATCCGAATACTTTGTAAGATGAACTCTGGGATCAGCAACACCGTCATACTGTATGCTTGCCGGGAACTGGACCTTCTTCTGAATCGGGGCTTTCAGAATGACAGGTGATAGTGGTGAGGATGGCAAACTAGTGGTCCCCACACCTCTTTGTTGGTCCAGCTGTCCCTGCATGTTCTCCACTGCCCTTCTTAAACTTGATAGCTCATCCAAAGATGCCCCCTGACTTGGAGGTTGTTCGGCGAGCAAAGGTACCAACCTTTCTGCTCGTCGCAGTCCCTCACTTGGAGTGGGCAACTCCTGGAGCTGTTTTCTAGGGTTGCTCGCCGCATTTGGCCCTAGACGCCTGAAGGCAGATTGAGAGAGTCTCTCATGAATTGATGGGCGTGGTTGTTCAAATGTTGCTAGCCCATGCTCAGCTTCCTGGCGAGCAACTTTCTCCTGTTGCTGGGGTTGGCCAAGTCTGTCCTGGGCACTGGAGCGGGTTGTTCCGTGGCTCGACATTGTTGTTCGCCCGCGAGCAGATTCAGCCTGGCCCTCTCTTGGTTCAACCATCTTTGCTTTGCCCTTATCCCGCCTGACTTGGGCACTGTTCACCTCGTGTTGTTCGCCCCTGGTTGATCTAGCTCTAACAACTTCCACAGGTCTGTCCTTAGGCCTCACTAGTGAGGGCCTATTCTGATCTTGTTGTCTCTGTAGAGCCTGGAGAGCAGCAATGGTTTTGGCCAGTTCATTAGGGTTGTTCGCCAGGGCTTCCATTTCAGGTGGGAGATTATGAGTTATGGCCGTGTGTTGTGATCTATTCACATGTCTAGGATCACGATCCTGGTGGTCGGCCGACGAGGCTCGGGTGGGAGATGCTCTCCTTGACAAACGTGATGCTTGGGTTTCCTTGGATTGAGGCATTCCGAATTAATTTGTCTTAATTCTTATGATGAAGAACACCAAGAACACCAAGAACACTTTTGTTTGAATCTTCAAGTTTTTCTTGAGGTTTTCTTTGAATCTTCAAGTTTTCAGCTTGAAGTTCTTGAGTAATCACACTAATTCGGAGGTTCGAACCCTTCTTCTAGCGCCAAAATTGTTGGTGATCAATTTATATCGGATGGATTAGTGACTGTTTAAGTTCGGTTAAAAGATCATCAATCAATTACGTGTGATTGGTTACCACCGTAAATGGTAAATCAAGGGTCGGGTTATGAACTTGTAAATGTGAAAGTCGAAATTGTAATAATTTCGTATGTGTGCACGTTTAGGTGTTTAAGTATGTGTTTTTGGAGCATTTGTGAATTTGAACTTGTATTTCTTAAGCTGGAGAACAACTATTTATAGAGACTAGCAAGCATGAGGTGTCTATGACTCTTGGTCTCCCTAGCCTACATGCTTGACATGTGTCCTTTGACTTTAGTTTGACCCTATCTAAGCCGAATCTTAGTTACAAAGTCTTCTTTGGTCTTATCTCGGACTTCATTGTTGTTCGTCCATGTCGGTTTAAATCGATCCTGGATGGTTCTTTCATAAAAGTTGTTCGCCTTTTGGGTGTATGGCTCAGAAGTTGTTCGCCTTTGTGTCTTGCACAGATTGGCTTTGGGATCTTGGTCCTTTGATCGTCAGCATACACCTTTTGGGCTGGTAACTGTAACACTTTTACCAATGTTGTTCGTCATTATTGACTTGGTGGTGGGTCCATATTTGGTCTTGGGTCTTTAAACCTGTTCGCCAATATCTTGCTCGCCGAATAGTTGTTGGTCAGTTTATATACTCCCTAGATTGGTTTATGCACCCCAACTTGATTTTCTTTGTTGATCATCCTCGATTTGGAATTGATTCTTCGTAATCTCTAGTCGGGCCTTAATCCTTGTTTGCTTATCATTGATGGATGTTCGCCTATCAACAAAACTTCCTTTATCATTTAACAAATTTTATTAAAGAATCTTATATAATAATTACTAGGAATAATATAATATGTATTTTTTTTCTCATTTAAAAGAAGTACTTGTTTTAAAAAGGGGTTTTCCATAGAAAATAAATTGAATTAAAGTATTTTCCTATAATACTAATATCATTAACCAAGTTGACTTGTGTCATTTTCAACACAAATAAAAATATTATTTTCTACTAAATTATTTTTCATTTGCTACTAATATTGAACATGAGTCAAGGAGCGAAGACGAGTTTCCCTTTCTCTACGGATTTAAAACAAAAGCGTTTAATCAAATGAAAATCATCATCCAATCAACAATTTCCAATACATTAGTCTAACAAAATACTAACTGGTCAAGCTAATGCTACTATATTATTAAAACAATGATACTAACTATCTACAAGAGTAATACTAGTCCATTAGCGTTCAAATACTCCAACAATTCGAAGCATCCATACTCAAGAAAACTTATTTACTGTTAAATATCAATTCAAAACTCAAAAAGGGGTACAACCCAAAAAGAACAGAATATGATTTTAACAGAAGAAGAAAATAGAAAACCACAGTTCAAAACATCCTCTCCAATTCTTGTTATACGGCTCCGGATAGTCCCGATAAAAATCCAAAATTTACGAAAGGAAGAAAATGAAGGTAGAGACCTTACGTTTCTTCTGGTTCGAGGTGAAAAACGGGCAGCCTAACGGCGTATCTCGGATTTTCCAAAAACTTTGGCAACGGGGTTTCGACTCTGCGTCATTCTATGGGAAAAACGAAAGAGAGAGGGGTTTTGGTTAGAAATCGAATTTAATTGAAATTGAAATTAAAAGAGGACTTTTCAAAATCGCCTTACTGATCTTTTTCTTTGGGGAAGGAAAGGGACGTGGTCTTTTTTGTACTACTAAGGCATGTTTGGTTTGTGAAATTAAACCAAAAATGAGTAATTAATATAATTTTAAAATTTGATAAATAAATTAGTTCTTTTAAGACATTGTAATTATTCTTAATAAATTATACGGATCGAAAACCTCAATTTTAATTTAATTCTCGAAGTTCCTTATTCGTTCGAAAGATTCAATTTCTTTCTACGAATTTTGGAATTTTATAAGCAGGGTATAAATTTAAATTACACAAAACACGTAAAATTAATAAAATTTAAAATAAACAAGAGAAGGAAATAAATTAAGGTTTCTAAAAAGGAAAAAGGGTACAGAACGGGAAGGGGTGTTACATCCTCACCCACTTAACAGAATTTCGCCCCCGAAATTCATCTCTTAAGTACTACTTAAGCATTGAGGGTATTTAGCTTGGACTTCATCTTCTCTTTCCCAAGTCGCTTCTTCCTTCTCGTGCCGGCTCCATTGGACTAGAACCAATGGTATTTCTCGATTCCTCAACAAGTGCAGCTTCCTCCCCTAGATAATTACTGGGACTTCTTCATAAGTCAGGTCACTGCTTAGACCCAATTCTATGTGACTAATAACATGGTTTGGATAGCTCATGTACTTCCTGAGTGTAGATACGTGGAACACATTATACACTCGTGACAACTCTGGTGGCAGTGCTAAGCGATAAGCCACATCCCCGATTCTGTTCAGGATGTCAAATGGTTCGATGTATCGTGGCTTTAGCTTACCTCTTTTCCCAAAGTGAATTAGGCCTTTCATTGGTGCAACTCTAAGAAACACTTTCTCGCCAATGTTGAACTGTAAGTCTCTTCTTCGAGTGTCTGCATATGACTTCTGACGGTCCTGAGCCGTTTTGATTCTTTCTTTAATCTTCGCGACTATCTCAGCTAATCTCTCGACTAATTCGGGTCCGAGAATCTTTCGAATCCCGACTTCGTCTCAACAGACTGGTGATCTACACCTCTTCCCGTAGAGTGCTTCGTACGGAGCCATTTGTATTGTTGCCTGATAACTGTTGTTATAAGCGAACTCTACCAAGAGAAGGTGGCTTTCCCAACTTCCTTCGAGATCCAGACCGCAAGCTCTCAGCATATCTTCGAGTGTCTGGATAGTTCTTTCCGATTGTCCATCAGTTTGTGGGTGGTATGCAGTGCTGAATTTCAATCCAGTCCCCAAGGCTCGTTGCAAACTTCCCCAGAACTTGGAGGTAAAACGAGGGTCTCTATAGGACACTATCGAGACTGGTACACCGTGCAGTCTGACTATTTCTGCTATGTATAGTTGGGCGAGCTTGTCCAACGTATACGCCATTCTAATAGGGATAAAGTGGGCAGTTTTCGTAAGTCTATCTACGATAACCTAGGTGGCATCGTGATTCTTCACCATTTTCGGAAATCCGGTGACAAAATCCATAGTGATGTTCTCCCACTTCCATTCTGGCATCTCCAGAGGATGTAATAACCCTGAGGGTTGTTGATGATCGACTTTAACCCGTTGGCAGGTTAAACAACTCTTGACGAATTGAGTTATCGTCCTCTTCATACCCCTCCACCAAAAGTTCTCTTTCAGTCCCCGGTACATATTTGTCTCTCCAGGGTGAACAGTGTAAGGAGTGCTATGTGTCTCTCGCAGGATTTCGTTCCTCAATTCTTCATCCTTAGGCACACAGATTCTATTATCGAACATTAGAGCCCCATCAGTACTCAACACGAACCTCTGAATGGTCCCTTCCTCAGTTCGCTTACGTATTCCTCTCAAGAATTTATCGTTCTGTTGCGCCCCTAGGATCCGTTCTCGTAAGGTCAGTTATAGGGTGAACGCATAAACCATGGAATCTGCACAACACTGTATGGAAAATTCTAGGTTTAACCGAGAGAGTTTGCCCATTAGTGGTAACTGTGTGGTTGGAACGACGCTTAGTTTCGTATCTTCCTTTCTACTCAAAGCGTCTGCCACTACGTTTGCCTTTCCAGGGTGATAGTGGATAGTGCAATCGTAATCTTTTACCAATTCGAGCCATCTTCTCTGACACATGTTTAATTCCTTCTGCGTGAAGAAGTATTTCAGGCTTTTATGGTCAGTTGGATCTCACACCTTCCACCATACAAGTAGTGTCTCCATATCTTCAACGCATGAACCACTGCGGCTAGTTCTAAGTCGTGTGTTGGGTAGTTCTGCTCGTGGTCCTTTAGTTGTCGGGATGCGTAGGCTACAACTTTCCTATTTTGCATCAGAACACAACCCAAGCCTGACAACGAAGCGTCTGTGTAAATGACAAATCCTTCTGATCCGTCCGGAATGGTTAACACAGGCGACGTGGTTAGTCTCTTCTTTAGTTCTTGGAAGCTTTCCTCACAAGTTGAGTCCCAAACAAACTTCTCAATTTTCTTGGTCAGCTTTGTCAGTGCTTTTGCAATGCTGGAAAAATCTTGTATGCACCTCCGGTAGTATCCTGCTAACCCAAGAAAGCTTCAAATTTCATTGACGTTAGTAGGAGCCTTCCAGTTCGTGATGGCTTCCACCTTTGCCGGGTCCACTTCAATCCCTTTTTCGGAGATTATATGTCCTAAGAACATAACACGGTCGATCCAAAATTCACACTTGCTGAATTTGGCATACAACTTCTCTCGTCTCATTGTTTCTATGACTGTCTTGAGATGTTCTTCGTGTTGCTCTTTGTTCTTAGAGTACACAAGTATGTCGTCAATAAAGACGATGGCAAATTGGTCCAGGTACGGATGTAACACTCTATTCATCAGATCCATGAAAATCGCCGGAGCATTCGTCACTCCAAAAGGCATCACGGTGAATTCGTAATGTCCATATCGAGTTCGGAATGTTGTCTTCGGGATATCCTCGCTCTTACCTTTAGCTGGTGGTAATCAGACCTCTGATCGATCTTTGAGAATACAATAGCATTCTTCAACTGGTCGAATAAGTCTTCTATCCTCGGGAGGGGATACTTGTTCTTGATGGTCAGTTGATTTAGACCTCGGTAGTCTATGCACATACGGAAAGTCCCATCTTTCTTCTTCACGAACAACACGGGTGCTCCCCATGGTGATGCACTTGGCCTAATGAACTTCCTTTCAAGTAAGCCTTGCAGTTGTTCCTTCAGTTCTTCTAATTTCTTTGGCGCCATTTGATAGGGTGCTTTAGATACTGGTGCTGACCCAGGTATCAAGTCGATGGAGAACTCTATCTGACGATTCGGAGGTAACCCGGTCAATTCCTTGGGAAATACGTCAAGGTATTCATCTACGATCGGTACCTTAATGCGTAACTTGTCATCTTTCTCTCCTGTTGAGATGTGGACAAGGTAAGCTTGGCATTCTTCCTTCCATAATATTTCTGCAGCTTGGATTGCTGATATTACTCGGGTCTCCTTCTTGGTCTTGATTTTACGAAATGTGAAGTGTTGGCCACTACTGGTTTCAAGGTCGATCTCGCATTCTGCATATTTTATCATCACTTTGTTCTTTGTCAACCAGTCGATACCCAAGATTACGTCGAAGATTTTCATCTTAAGGATATGAAGATCGGACTCTATCAAGTGGTTATCTAGCATTAGGGGTAACCCTCTAACTTGACCCTCAATTTCCATAGCGGTTCCAGATGGAATACTCACATTCAACACTCTTCCATTTTCCCCAACTAATCCTAACTTTCTTCTAAAGTTATCAGATATAAAGGAATGAGATACCCCAGTGTTAAACAATACATACGCAGGTTTTTCAAGTACAAAGACAGTACCTGCTAGCGTCTCATTTGGCTCAGGTTGAGCGGGGCCCTTCAGACGAAGTTGTTCTCCGCTACCTTTCCCTTCTTCTAGAATAACATTCACATGCCCAGACCTCCTCTGACCTTGGTTAGGCGGACCTCTGTTGGGTGGTCCCGCCTGATGGTTGTTAGGTGCAGGCAGTTGGTGAGTCTGGTAGTTGATTGCCTGCTGCGGGCAGTACTGGTTATTATTAACCGGTTGGCGGTTGCTGCTTGGTGGCTGGCGCATTCACTAGATTTATGCCCAGGTTGATTACAATGGTAACAGATTACTCCTCCCTGACTACATGGTCCCCAATGTCTCCTTCCACACCTCTGACAATTTTGGTTGGCTCGAGAACCAACAAAGTTATTCCCCCTGGATGGCGGGACTGGATTCCTCTTAAAGTTTGGCTGCCAATTTCGATTGACAGGGACAGTAGTCGGAGCCTGCTTGTACTCCAGGTTCTGGCTGATCGAGACTAGCAAAGCTCGATGAAAGGCTTCCCCATAGTTTGACATCTGAAGGCCAATTACAATTCCCACTATCTCAGGCCTCAAGCCCTGTTCGAACCTGTGGGCTTTCCTCTCATCATCACTCACCAGATGTGGGGCGTAACGAGACAGCTGGTTGAATTTTCTCTCGTACTCTATCACCGAGAGAGCTCCCTGTTGAAGGTTGGCATATTCCTATTCCTTCCGATCTCTTAGTACTCGTGGAAAGTACCTATCCAGCACAGCTTTCTTGAAATCCTCCCAAGTAAAGACCTGTCTAGCTTTTTCATTCATAGTCCGCTCATAGGACTCCCACCATTGGGCTGCATCCTCCATCAGCTGGAACTGGGCACAGGAGACTTTCTGTGCATCAGCTAGTGCCATATGTCGGACTATACGCTCCATCCCGAATATCCACTCCTCGATCTCAAAGGGGTCCTCCCTTCCATTCAGCCTAGGTGGCTGTAGTCGTCGAAAGCGTTCGACAAAGTCGTTAATCCTGGGTGCTATCTGAGGAATATGCCCATAAAAGGGTGGAGGAGGTGGTGGAGCTTGCTGCTGGATGTAGTCTTGTAGAGAGATCTGAATTTCTCTCGCAATATTATTCCCTGGCGCGGCCTGCTGAGGCGGCTCAGGTTGATCCTGAGGAGGTGGGTCACGTTCCATTGGATCCATTGGTACAGGAATAGGGTTAATGTGAGGTCGTCCACGTCTTCGGCCTGGTGCCATTCTAAAGGTGATTCTGAAGAGAAAAGAATAATATTGTTACATTATGTATAGGTGCGAGAAAAATTATAAAAACATAATTGGATTAATCAAATTAACACAACACTAGCACTAACACATGTGGTACGTAATTCACCGCAACGCATTGGGGCCCTCAATGGTACAGTGCTCACATTTGCACAGTACAATAGGAACCAGTGGTATGTTATTGAGTGATAATCAGATAAAATATACGACAATTAATATATGTAAAACAAGTAAAACACATTGACAAGCAGGGAGCACAAAATAAGTATTATATATATCAAAAAAGTTTTGGGTTCTACAGAGTCGATCTCCTTACATTACACCATAGAATACAAAAGACTTCTAGGTAATGCTAACGCATCGTATCCTCACATCATTGCGGATCACGAGCGATAAAAGAAGTGGGTTAAGGCTATACTGTTATGATCAAAAGGAAAACGACCACGCAATTGACTACTACTATATGTCAAAACGGCTACCACTTATACTATATATATGCATCTACTACTATATACCAAGTCCAACTCCAACTAAGTATCCACCCCTGACTCTGCAGAGGAATCCCCGTCTACAGTGGCCCACCCTCGACTAGCTCGTCGACTGCCGATTCTACTCCTGGAAGTGCGGCCTCATTGGAGCCGAGGGGTCCATCACCAGCTAATCCTCCTGCCACCCAGAGAGCAACGGTGTTATCCCGCTGTGAGATGGCCGCCCTCTGGTATAGGACAGCCCTCTGAGTAGAGAAGAGGGAGTACTCCTCCTGGGTGACTACGGTCGCCCTGGCTGCGTCAGCTGACAACTATGCTAAGATTGCTTCCACTAGAAGGATGTCTGATATGTCCATGTCACCCTAGGCGAGTGCAGCGGCCTGGTAAGCCAACCTGCGGGTAGTGTCCGCGTTCCGTATAACCCGCTGAACCTCCACCCAAAAGGCCTCTAAGTGAAGCTAGGGGCCATCCTCAACACCATCCACTCTCATGCGGTCTAGGAGTCCTGTAGTGATAGGACGGGATACCTCAGCGACTCCACCGACATACCTCATCACAGCAGCGAAATCTGACTCAACGTGGGGTTCGGGGGCAACCCTTGCCCTCTCACGCAGTCCTAGGAAGCAAGCAGTATACTCGTCGATAGTCTCTAACTCTAGCTGCGTAACTCCTATGTACTCATCCACATTCATCTTATGGTTTCCTATAGGGAAAGGAAAGTTCTAGTCAAAATTTTAGTTCAAAAAAGAAAAACTGTAAAGTAAACACTTTAAATCACGTAACTCAAGTAATCACATAATATTATTTATGAAGTTCACAAAATTACTCAAGCATTCTTTATCAATTATTCGAGGTCCAAAAGCAATTTAGACTAGATCATGTAGCTTTCCTTTATAGCGCGAACATCGTTTTGAGTTATCGTAACCTTTTTAATCGTGTAATATTATGAAGTCGAACTGTTGTGAGTTCTAGGCCTTTAGACAACTTTTATGAAAATTTTAATAACGTACCTTTGAGAAGTTTGTGGACAGTAATCAGAGACACGTTTCCCCCGAGATATTAAATGTTGTTTACTATTTAAGCGATGAGAAATAATTTTAGTTTTGATGGAAAATCAAGGATTTGGGTTTGGGTCTGGAAGTTTTGAACCCAGGCTCTGATACCACCTGTAACGCCCCAAATCCATATATATTAATTATATAGAATTCGAAGTATTAATTGAGATCAAAAGTCCAAACTATAAATTTTTTTGAAGAAAAGACAACATAAATAAATAATGAGTTTCATGCAGTAGGAAGGTGGGGAGAAATATTATAATGATGTATCACACTCCTATATATATGTATGAAGGTATAGAGAGTTTAGTATTCTGAAATATTACATACTGAGTTTTAGGTACTGAATTACACGAAAATTAGTATCGTTCTACAGTGTATTGGCGATAGCATTTTTTAAAAAAGGAATATAATATAGGCATCATAGTGTTATAATTAGTGTTTTAATTGAACGGGGAACACCGTATCTTCTACATCACTGTCCCTGCTCCCCGTACTCGAAATCTGCAAGGGGTTAGAAAAGTGGGGCGTGAGATTTGAATTCTCACGTATGGGTGATTTGCAACGTCATGGGATTGGTAAATCCGAAGTATATTAAGTTGTACTTATTAATAAAGCATTTCATATATTTAAACAGTTGATATATAAACATGGATAACGTATATCACAGAACAAGCAGATTCACGTAATAATTAATTGGGCATAACAAGTCTCACATTATATAATTGATATATCACAAGTTGATTCACAGTAAGGGGGACTACAAGAAAATTACTTTTTTGTGACAAATTTTTTTATCACTAGAACGTAGAATTTTGTCACTAAAGTCTTGGGGTGATAAACTTTTTCGTCACAAGGGCCGTCACCAAAAGCCCGTCACGAAAGCTTTATGGTGACGATGAAATGATGTTGTCACAAAAGTTAGTGATGAATCATATTTGTCGCCAAAGATAATAGTATTCTGATGAATATATTATCACTACAATCCTATATTTTTGTCACTCAAAATACTTGTTGTCACAACATTCTTACAATTTTTGTAGTTTCACGTGACTAAACCTATTTGTCGCCAAAGATAATGTTTTCGTGATGAATTTATCATCACTATAACAATACATTTTCATCATCCAAATTATTTTCGTCACAACATCCTTACATTTATGTTGTTTCATGTGACAAAAAAACCTATTTGTCACCGTAGAAGAAGTTGTCGTGATGAAATTATCGTCACTATAACCCAATTTTTTTTTCACAACATCCTTACAATTTTATTTGTTTCCCGTGACAAAACATATTTGTCACTTAAAGAGAGAAAAGTTTTGACAAAGATATTGTCACGATACTAGAGCATTATCGTCATATAAAATATATTTTCGTCACGAGAATTATTTGCTAGAGAAAAGTTGTGACAAAGATATTATCATAATTCTAGAGCATTATCATCACATAAAATATATTTTCGTCACAATAATTATTTGATTGGGTTGTGTGTTGTGACAATTATGTTTGTCACTAAGAAGTATTTATGACGAATTTGTTGTCACAGCTATAACATATATTCATCATATGAGCTCTTATTTGTCGCATTTACTTGTGACAATTATATTCCTCATTAGAGTTATCCTTCTTGCGATGACAATTTGAGTCATCATTAGCCACAATATTGATCAATCAAAAGGCTGCACTTTTGTCACTAAATCATCGTGCTAGAATATATATGCAATTCACCAATATGGCCATAAAAAGTACCAATTTTAAAATTGAATATAAATATGATTATTAAAATGAGTAGCCGTAATCAACATAGTATAAAACATTCATCACCCTAAAAAGTTATAGACTACAAAAAAACTTAGCCTTCATAGTCAAAATATCTTAAAACTCAAAAAAGTATTTGCACAAAGATAATAATTGGAGTACTTCCTAATATAATACAAAGCTCCAAACCAAATTGAGAGAGTCTTCTTCATTCCATATGAATCTTTTGTAAATGCAAATGTCCATTCTGCACAACAAAGAGCATAGGTAAACTATTAAGTTTTAAAATACTAATTATAGAAAATGTATTTCAAAGAAACCAGATAAGATCGAAAAAAAACACAAATAGATTCTCATATTGGAATAACAGGTTGGGTCTCAACAAAGTTTGTGTCGCCAAAACTTATGTTTATCCAATGAAAATAATACAAGTACAATCGGCGAGTCTTTACGGACTAATTAATTATAAAAGTTAATCAAATAAATTAAGTACTTGCCTGGATATTGCAAAGGATCACAATAGCAGGCATAAGTTTTTGCAAAGGTTTCAATCCAGAGCGAAAAGAATCATCTCCAACTAGTGGAGTAATCTGACCTCCATGCATACCCGGAGCTATAGTTCCATACTTCAATCAGCATTTAAACTATTAATTGGCTTATAAAGAACCATATTTTCCATCACAAAGTTAACACCCTATGGAGAAACATAAAATAATTGAGCCAACTGAACATTTTCTAATTGGCATGATGAAACTCAGGATTGACAGGATTGGAAAGAACCCCAACAAAAAATCTAGATTAACATTTTAGATGTACACATACCAATATTTAAGACTATGCTCAGATGATTTATCCTCCTCCGAAAAGATGAAGTTAACAAAGTCTTCATATCCCATATTTTATTCAATCTTGGGGAACATTCTCGAAACCTTAGACAATTTCAGGTAACAAAACTTAGAAAGATGGGTGAAGCATCTCAATAAATAAATCAATATTACAGAGCATGTAATATATCCTAAGTAGAGAAAATGGAGATATGACATACTTGAGAAAATACTTTAGGGCTGAGAAATAAAGTTGGGATTATAATTTGGAGGAAAGAAATAAACCCTCGAATGTGAATCACAAACTCTTGTTTAATCTTGATCCCGGAAAGTAAAAACTTAAATAATCATTTACCATCTTAAAACTAAAATTGGTAAAAAATTGAAAAGCTAAACGACCTGAAGACCATAAAATTCTTAATCTAAAGAATACTACTTTAACCTATAATTTTAATTAGTAGAATTCCTATTCTAATTAACATAGACTAAATATATATTAATTAACTACAATGTTCAACAATTCCTATACATATTATTATAATTAATGTTTCTTCTTCAAACATTTCCCATAAACTATATCACATCATAATTTATGAATTAAAAATAAGAAGTCCTACTAGACGTCTACAGAGCCCCAAAAGACCCTAGCTCAACATCTACTAGTTAAAACCAATAATAAATCCTTACAGAAACTTATCCGACCTATTTAAAAAATACCAACAGCTCCATATCCCATATGTTAAACATACATATGTTTATATAGCTAGTCCTACACTCGACTCCACAATACTCCATTTGTCCCACTATAAATTTTTCACTTTTGTTTTCTGAACCTTCCACCATAAGTTTCTCATTCAATAAAAATAAAACAACACTCCATATATATTTTCATTAAACAACTATCCTTTATTTTTTCACAACTCTCAATTAATTTACACAAAAGTTAGCATGTGGCCCGGAACAATGTATCTTACTTCGAAAAAAAATGTACTTGTTCTAATTCATTTACTTTTTTTTTTGACTTTTTGACTGATAGTGTATTAAAGGGAATTCTCATAGAACCCTTCTCATCTTTATTGCCAATAAAAAGAAATCTATAGAATATGTACTAACAACCAAATGGGCAAGTAGAAAGATTATGAATTTGGCGCATAAATGGAAAAGTGAGAGAGAGAGGGCTCTCACAATAAGGAAAAAGAAGGGTGTCCAGGAAATACAGTACCAGTGAAGCAATTAAACAAACACCGTGCGTTCATGTTTCTCAATTCTTACTTTACTTTCCACAATATTCCAACAAATTCTGAATACCAAAACTAATAACACAGAAATTGGGAACATGAACATCTCATCTAATTTCAACAAAACCCCGAAATAAAGACATAATAATTATACAAAAGTGATGTTACCTGATGTCGCCTAGATTGAGAGAGAGATGGAGTTCAGCAAGAGAAGTAGAGAGAAAGAGAGCGCAACAGAAACTAGCATAAGTACTTGTGTGAAAACAAAAATCTGCCATGGATTAATAAAGGATCAAGGACTCAAGAAAAAAAAGTAAATGCAATGTAATGTTCTTGCAATAGTAATCAGCAAAATATTGGTGTCTCATTTCAATGAGAGACTTTGTAAAATCATTATATTTTACAAATTGAGAAGATTTTTCAATCTGTATCTGCAATATAAGACAACCCGACATTGAACTATCCACCACCCAAACTAACCGACCAATTTCTATCTACAATAAGCCAATGTGAATGAGGAAGGAACGGAGGAGTGACGACGGAGGAATGCTGCGAAATAGAGGGATGCAAAACGACGAAAGAGGAAAACAGTAGAGGAGATTTGTATTATGTATGGTGGGGGAAGAGTGAGGACGGCAGGGAACAGCGGGGGTGTAGCGGTGGAGAGGCGGCCGTGGGGAGGCTTGGAAAGGGGTTAGGGATTTGAGTCGTAACCTGTAACATATAATGCTATGAGTTTCATTGTTTATTCACTTTAATCTAATAATAATATATAATTATTTAGATTATAATTAAAAAAATGAACATTTGATATTGTAAATAACAAAAATCCTACTTTTGCTATAAATACATGATTAAATTGCTACTGATATTAATAAAAAAAATATGGGCATCCAGTTTTAAAAACACCGAAGCTAATTCCAAAAATCATGATTAAATTAGGATTGTATTTCAAGTTAATTAATATATATAGAATCAATCCTAAAATAAATTATTTGTACATTTTTAATCATTGGAATTTATTTCGGATAAATATGTCCATCAGTGCATTTATAATACAAATATAATTAATTTACTAAAATTTAATTATTGATAAAATTAATTTATAAAAAAAAAATTTGTTGCTAGTATTTTTTTTTAATTCCATATATTTTTTAATAAAAAAAAATTTGCACATGTTTAATCATCAAAAATAATTTTCAAGGAATGTTTTAGTTGATATAATTTTTATTTGTAAGTATTTTAAATTTTAAAATTATTGGAAAATGTTATCAAGGGAAAACTAACTCTCTATCTGTACATAGTGAGGAATGAGGATATACAAACAAGGGTATGTATAGAGTGAAATTGATTTATACATAAATCTTTGAAGCGCAATAGTTGTATTCACTGAATGATAGTAGTTGTTTTCACTGAGGGTATTAGTTGTTTTCACTGAAGAGTCTTAGTTTGTTTTCACTGTACAACTAAGACTATTCAATGTAAATAAGTAATATTCTTCAATGAAAACAACTAATACTCTTTAGTGAAAATAACTAATACCCTTTAATGATTCATATATGAAGTAATTTCACTCTATACTTTGTCTACGAACAAATATACAATATGATATCGGTGTTCCACATTTTAATAAATGACAAAGTATAGAGTGAAAATAGTTCATAAATGAACCATTGAAGGGTATTAGTTTCTTTAACTGCAGTGTATTAATTATTTTAACTGTAGGGTATTAGTTGTTTGTACTTAAGAGTACAAGTTATATACTGAAAACAAACTATGATTCTTCAGTTAAAAAAACTAATAATATTCAGTAAAAATAACTAATACTCTTTAGTGAAAACAACGAATACCCTTCAGTGATTCATATATGAACCAATTTCACTCTATACCCTCCAGTGAAAATATAGAGTATTAGTTGTTTACTCTTCAGTGCAAACAACTAATACCCTTCAGTGAAAATATCAAATACTATATTGTGAAACAATTAATATCTTTCAATGATTCATGTATGGACCATTTTCACTATATATTTTGTCAATATAAATTCTACTTTTAAGTTATTTATTTTTCTTATCGTGTCGTGTCGATATAATTTTTTTTTGTTCGTGTCATCACAAATTCTTATTATGTCATATTCATGTTTAGTCTTATCATGTCGTGTCATTATTGTGACAACATGACACGAAAACACGAATTGCCACCCCTAATGTGAAGTATGTTTTGAAATATTTTCAAAAGTCCAAAAATATTTTATTTTTCAACGAACCTATCTTGAAATCGAAACTTTATCTTGTGCTAAAAAACTTGTCAAATAGAGTTTGTTTTTATCACGATGATTTTTTATCGCCAGTACTAATAAATGTTTCTTGTGACGATGCTATTATCATCACAAGAGTGTATTTAATGATCCATTGACGAGCATCACTAGTTATGACAACTTGACAAGCGGTCATAATAGATATATCCCCTTTACAATGTAAAAAACTGTGACCGTCACTCTAACATGTCTTTTACGTGATGAAGATGGAAGTCGTCATCACAAACAAAGACTTCTTGTAATGACTTACAAATCATCACAAAAGATTCCCTCTTTTTACGTGACGAAGTGTGCAGTAGTCTCACCAATATGTTTTTTTACGTGATGAATATGGTAGTGGTCACTACAAACAGAGACTTCTTGTGGCGCCTTGAAAATCATCACAATAGATCTCATTTTACATGATGAAGGTAGAAGTCGTCACCATAAACATAGACTTCTTGTGACGACTTGCAAATTATCACAGTAGATCTTATTTTTTATGTGACAAAATGGTTGTCATCACCATAAACAGAGACTTCTTGTGATGAATTATAAATCGTCACAATAGACCTTCTTTTTATGTGATGAAGATAGAAGTCGTCACCACACCCTGAGGCTTCTTGTGACAATTTACAATGGTCACAATAGACTTCTTGTGACGAATTGCAAATCATCATAATTGATCTTCTTTTTACGTGATAAAATTGTAGTTGTCACCACAACCAGAAGGCTTCTTGTGACGTATTATATATCGTCACAATTGATCTTCTTTTTACGTGATAAAGATGGACGTCGTCGCTACAACCCGGGGCTTATTTTGATAATTTGCAAATTGACACAATAGATATTCTTTTTACGTGATGAAGTTTAAAGTCATCATGACAATTCGAGCTTTTTTGTGACTTCTTACAAATCGTCATAATAGATTTAACTTTTAGTGACGAAGATGGAAGTCGTCGCCATAACCGTAGGCTTCCTGTGACAACTCACGGCTCGTCACAAAAAGTTTATCACAGTACAATGAATTTTGATTTTTCACATCTCACTTATGACAACTCGACAAATCGTCACAGTTGGTCTCCTTTTTACGTTACAATATATGTGATCGTCACCACAACATGTACTTTAAGTGACAAATTTAAATATCGTCACGAAAATATGGGTTTTGGTCACAACTTTTTCATTCATCACAATAATTTTGTCACCAACCAAAATCATTTTCCACATATCGTAAAAGACTTTCCTTGAACCACTTTCATACGACCATACTTGACTTGTTCCACTTCCAAAACCTTACTTCTTCCAACCACTGACAACACGAAACAAGGCAAAGCATCAATGACCTTATTCCCAGTGCGCAACGTAGGCGTCTGACTCGGGGACCAGATCTGTTTGAATCAACAACCTTGATTCTGGGGGAGTCCTCGATAGCTCCCCGGAGGTTAGATTTAATACCCAAACCACAACTCCGTACTTATTGACTTTTCGTCCTTTTATAAAACTGACATTTAAAAACATGGAGGGAAAAATTCCTCGATTTGCAATCAAATTGATTCATGCTCACATACGCCCTTAGTCATGCAACAGTTATGGATTTGGATCAAACAATAGGTATTTTGTATCATATATAAGTATATCACAAAATTCAAACAGTTATATAATAGGGATACATTTATGTTGAATTAATTGTTTTAGATTTAAATTGGTCGAGTTCAGAGTATACCAGCACAACGTATTATAAGCAGATCGATCAACAGATCATCACCCACCTGATTGTTGGGAGTCTTAGAGTGGTGCACAGACGGATGGTCGAGTCCCTGGTGCGTAACCCCACTAGCACTGATTCCTAATATAAAGTTATTCGATTAAAAGTTGATCTTTAGGAAGAACTCGAGAGTTTGCGTTACGTGAGACGAGTGGTTGATGTATCATATACTTTAAAAGGACTTGCTTAAGGGTCACACCCTATTTTGGTAAATACACCACCTCTGAAAAGGGTGAGTGTATTTTTGGAGTGTACTTACTAATTCTCTTGTTTGTATGATTATTTCTATTTCTACAAAACAAACCTTTAATTTACTTTATCCTTTTGTAAAAGCTTTTACTATTTTAAAAGTATAACTTTAATTATTTTTCTTGAAAAGGATAAAAATAAGAAATTTATAAAAAATACTAATATAATATAAGTCCCAAATTAATATCTTACTTTCTAAAAATTTATTTTCTTATTTTAAAAGAACATTGAATATAAATTATATTTTGTAATTAAAACTTCCTTTATCATTAAACAAATTTTATTAAAGAATCTTATATAATAATTACTAGGAATAATATAATATGTATTTTTTTTCTCATTTAAAAGAAGTACTTGTTTTAAAAAGGGGTTTTCCATAGAAAATAAATTGAATTAAAGTATTTTCCTATAATACTAATATCATTAACCAAGTTGACTTGTGTCATTTTCAACAACAAATAAAAGTATTATTTTCTACTAAATTGTTTTTCATTTGCTACTAATATTGAACATGAGTCGAGGGGCGAAGACGAGTTTCCCTTTGTCTACGGATTTAAAACAAAAGCGTTTAATCAAATGAAAATCATCATCCAATCAACAATTTCCAATACATTAGTCTAACAAAATACTAACTGGTCAAGCTAATGCTACTATATTATTAATATATTGATACTAACTATCTACAAGAGTAATACTAGTCCATTAGCATTCAAATACTCCAACAATTCGAAGCATCCATACTCAAGAAAACTTATTTACTGTTAAATATCAATTCAAAACTCAAAAAGGGGTACAACAAAAAAAGAACAGAATATGATTTTAACAGAAGAAGAAAATAGAAAACCACAGTTCAAAACATCCTCTCCAATTCTTGTTATACGGCTCCGGATAGTCCCGATAAAAATCCAGAATTTACGAAAGGAAGAAAACGAAGGTAGAGACCTTACGTTTCTCCTGGTTCGAGGTGGAAAACGGGCAGCCTAACGGCGTATCTCGGTTTTTCCAAAAACTTTAGCAACGGGGTTTTGACTCGGCGTCATTCTATGGGAAAAACGAAAGAAAGAGGGGTTTTTGGTTAGAAATCGAATTTAATTGAAATTGAAATTAAAAGAGAGCTTTTCAAAATCGACTTACTGTAATGAGAATTAAGAGGCGGCGGCGTTGGCTTGAGGAGGCGACAGCGAAGAGCGGCGCAGCTGGCTTTGCTTCGATCGGAAAAGAAGAAAGAGAGCGTGGCGGCTGGGCTTCAAATGAGGAAGAAGAGGCGTTGGCATCGCGGTTTCTGATTGAAGGAGGAGGAGGCGCGTCGCTGGCGATTTCTGTCGTGACGGCGAAGGGGGAGCAAAGAGGCGGTAGCCGATCTAGGCGCGACGGCGGCGCTTTTGATCAGAGGAAGAAGTGCGTCGAGGCACGGCTTGAGCAACGTGAGGGGCGTGAGCAATCAGAGAAAGGAGGCGGAAGAGGCACGGTTTCGATCGGTATTTGGGAAGGAGGAAGAAGATGCGTTGGCTTTTCTTTTGGAGAGAGAAACGAAAATGCGTTGCGTATTTTCTTGGAACTGATCTTTTTCTTTGGGGAAGGAAAGGGACGTTGTCTCTTTTGTATTACTAAGGCATGTTTGGTTTGTGAAATTAAACCAAAAATGAGTAATTAATATAATTTTAAAATTTGATAAATAAATTAGTTCTTTTAAGACATTGTAATTATTCTTAATAAATTATATGGATCGAAAATCTCAATTTTAATTTAATTCTCAAAGTTCCTTATTCGTTCGAAAGATTCGATTTCTTTCTACGAATTTTTGGAATTTTATAAGCAGTGTATAAATTTAAATTACACAAAATATGCAAAATTAATAAAATTTAATATAAACAAGAGAAAGAAATAAAATAAGATTTCTAAAAAGGAAAAAGGGTACAGAATGAGACGGGGTGTTACACTCTCCATCATTTTCCCCATCATAATGCTCAACTCTTCTGTCACCAAAATGAAAAGGAAGGGGAAAGAGAATCCCCCTATCTTAATCCTCATCTTAGTTGAAAGTAATCTGACGGCTATGATGCACAGATTCTTCTAAAAATATCACAATGCAGTATCAGATTCGCACCCACCGCCTAAAAGGGGTGAGATTCTTGAATCCGCGAATCGAATTCTCCACGTGGTGAATCCAGCTGCCACGTGATAAATTCACTAACGGATACTCGAATCCTTCTTGCGTATCCTACTTATTAAGCATTAAATGTGTTATTTCAATTGAATTTTATTATATAATATAATTCAAGTTGACAATGTAACACTCGTTTTATATTGTAATCACTGTTATGACGTATATATTAGGCTAATTGAACTTAAATTGATTTTTGGTTACTTAATAATATTAAATTATTGAATATGTTTAAGTTTTGGGTTAGAGAAAATGTGAATTATATACATTCGATTTACAAAATTTTAAAATATATTTATTTTTTTAGGTTTTATATATAATAAAATATAAATAAATAGACGTATTCTTGTCGAATCGCACCCTATATTTTTTTGAAAATTTGTATCCCCGAACCCGTATCGTATCGTATCGCCCCCGCACTTCCGCACTCGTAGCTGTGCAACATAGTCTGACGGGCTAATATTTACATGAATGGAGGCATGTGTTGATCGTACATACTCTATTACCCAACTAATCCATCTCAGCTCTAAGTTAAAGCTCCTCATCATAAATTTCAAAAAATTATAGTCGATCGAATCATATGTCTTTTCAAAGTCTATTTGAAACATAAACATCCTTCTTTTCTTGACATTTTCTATTGTTTCATTAAGAATTACAATGTTATCCATGATACCCCCCAAATGTCAAACTCAACATCTTGGAGATAATTTTGTAAATTTCTCTAGTTAAAGAAATTGGTTTGTAGTCCTTTAAATTTTCTGCTGCCACTTTCTTTGGAATAAAAATAATAAAGGATTGGTTCAACCCTTTCATTAGCTTCCCATACTGATGGAATTCCCCAATGAATATCATGAAATCATTTGTAAATATTCCAAAATTCTTTGAAGAATCCCATGTTAATTTCTTCCATCACCTCCTCTTCAAAGAAATGAATTACTAGCATATTATTCCCTTCTGCAGAAATCTCCTTAGTTGAAAAGTGAGCAGAAATGGATGTGTTGGGTTTTATAGAGGCACATAAACACGTAAATATGCGCAGCGGAATAATCGTTCACCAACAACGTGTTGGAGTTATACGTGAAAGTATGCTTTTACTTTGTATAACTCGTGTATCAAACACTCGTTTATGAGAATAATTCTTTTATCACATTTGCTTTAGTTATGATTGAATGTTGAATTTCTATTGCAAACCGTTAAATACATGGTACTAGTTACATTGTAGTTAATGTAGTGATACCCGATCATGGAAGACAACATTAACTGTTTCCTTGTAACTAAACGTACATTTTCACGACCTAGGTGGAATTGAACAATCCGCCGTGAAAGGTCGATGTGTAAGGCTCAGATTGGTTTGTCTTGACTAAGAGATTGCACTAGCACATTTAGTATGTGTTGAAGAGGACCTACAGCGAGGATAAATTCTTCTGTTCTGAAATGTGAAGAATTAGACCTCAGTGGTTGTTGATTTATTAATCTCCGTCACTTAAATAGGACCGTGTGTGCTTAATGGTTACTGCTTTGATTCATGTTGGGTGAGAATCATTGTGACTTCGAACTTTGTGTCTTGGACAGTAATATTAATCATACGACGATTGCTAAGATTTAATACGGAGAAACGCGTGTGAGTACGGCTCGTGTGATTAGTCCCCTTGGTGGGCTCAGAAGTTTTATCGTACCAAATCTTGCAAGTGAAGAATTAGTTTCTTCGGTACGGATAATAATGTTGAGCTGTCTTTACTCCAAGGTGAAATATATTAATTAATTTGGAGCAATTCAGAAGCTTAATTAATTAATGGACTTGATAATCTTAAACGCGGGAAATAATAACCGGGAGCCCATATTATCGTAATATGGATTAAGATGGATAGTGCAATATTAATTTATTAGTGGTAATAATTAATATTAATGGATTGAATTATATTGGGGTTCAATATTGAGATTCAGAAGTCCATTAGGAGGTCCAATCTTAATTCTCCTTAAAGGCCCCTCAAGTAGCCCAATAATGATAAGGTGATTAAAATAAAAAGAAAATATATTACTGATTTTTCTAGTGATTTTCGAAAATTAGAGGTGTAGATTGAGAAAAGATTTTGTTGATTTTCTTGGAAAGATATTATGGAAGATAAGTATTCTTGGAATACAAGATTATCTCATATATTCAAGAAGATCCAAATCTTGGATTTCTCTCTACAAATTTCGAAAATATGGCCTTGAAAATAAGAATGAGATTTTTGTGGAATATTTTATTATGGAGAAAAGAATATATGAGATATATTCAAGATTTCTTAGATACTAAGAAAAGATTTTCTCCAAGCCCATTAAGCCTCATATTTTCGGCCATTACCCTCTATAAATAGGGAATGATTATTTCATCCCGAAGTACATAATTCCATGTGTTGGAAAAATCAAGAGCATAGATATTTTTCTTTTTCCTTAGTTATTTAAATTATTCGATAGCATCTCCCACCGGTGATCGAACAAGGCGAAAGTGAATACTTGAGAAGGCTTTTGGGTTGGTAAAGCGTGTACGTGTTAGTCCCGTTTATTCAAAGGCCAAGTTCTACGAGAGGTACGTTAATCACATATCATCTTGATTATTTCCGCCATAGATTATATGTGAATTAATTCAACATGCATGATGTAAATTTTGTTGTTGGAATTATTATTTGAATTAATTAGGATTAATTCATGCTAGTAATAATTGTATTTAAATTCGTATTTAAATTTCATCCCGAATAGATTCCGGGCACCCCCTATTTTCCCCAACAACTGGTATCAGAGCCACGGTTTCGGGCTCTGATCTTTAAATTGGAATTTAAATTGTTAAACATTAAATTGAAATTGGACAGTAGAATTGCTAGATCTTTTTTGCAGGTATCCAATTGTCATGGTTTTAATGTTGTTATTTTTTTCATGCGTGTGAATTAATTGTTTTTAATTCGATTCGTTCGAATTCGTTTTTCTCGTGAGAAAATCCATGAGTAGATTAGTTGTTTTTATTTTGATTCGATCATTGTAATAGACTAGTCTAGATCTAGTATTTATTTTTTTTGAAAAATAAATTGTAACCGGATCGTGACGAAGAACGAAGAATTAAAGACGGTGTACCCGGACGACGCATGCATGAGCGGCGCATGCATGGACGTAAAATCATGCATGGGGTGGAAAACGAGAACGAACGGTGAAACCCGGTGCACGGGGTGCGTGAGACGCACGACCCGCGCACGACGGGTGGCGCGCGCGCGCACACGAGCTGCTGCCCGGCGCCTGGCGCTCGGCCGCCGTGGGCCGAGAGGCGTGCGGCCCACTCCGTGGGCCGACGCGCGCCATATCTCGGGCCTTGGAATTTTTTTTAAATTTTTTTTCCAGTTCTATGTTTTTTTGTGTGATTTTAAACGTCGTCCCGAACCCCAAACGATGCTGTTTTTGATGAAGTGTTGCTGTTCGAGTGAGAGCGTGTCGAGACGAATGACGGAAAGCAACAAGGACAATTTTTCGCATCAAGACGTGAAGAAATTAAACCGTGACAATTGGATTTGAGTGCTCCAAGGTGTTTAATTTTGTTTTGATGGATGTTTTATTTCGTGCACTTATTATTATTTGTTAATATGTGTATGCATGAATTTAATTGTCCAAGAAAAACCTTACTTTCGAAAATTACTAAGTATGTTTATTTAATCGCAATTTTATTCCGGATATTAAAATTGGATTAATTTGGCCTCCATAATTTATTTATTTGTGAAGTTCTTTTGGAATACATTTCCCCCTCGGATCGGCCAAAAGAACGGATTTCACATGAATAAATTCCGAAAGGATGATTGTGGATTATTACTAGTGGCGGTATTGACCCTCACCACGAGTGGCTTGTTCAAAGCGAAATAATAATCCTGTATTTAATTATGGTTATTACTTAGGCATAGGAAATTGATATTAACTTACTCCCCTCGGAGTCCCTGTCAATTTCTATGTGGTCAAAGTGGGAGCCAACTATTAATTTTGAATTAAGGATTTGTAACTTTTAAGTTTGTGATCCGCTTGAATGTATTTAAATGTATAGACCACCCCTCGTGGCGCATTTAAATTGTTTCGAGATGTTGGCTGATGCATGATTATATTGTTTTAAGGTTTCAATATAATTGATGTGATCGAATTATGTGATAATTTCGTATTTTTCTAGATATTGATATGAATGTATGTTTTATTCTAATTTCATCATGTCGCAACCTTTTAATCCACTGTTTAATATACTTAAAGTTAATAAAAAAATTTTTGGAGAGAATTATATCGATTGGAAATGTTTTTTAAATTTGTCATTACTGCACGAAAACACAATTGGGTTATTCACGTTAATAAACCCGGCAAGCCTAATGATAAGTCAAGCAAAGGGAAAAGGCAGTTTATGATTGACAGCGTGACAATGAACACATGAAGTGCATCATCTTGACATCTCTGTCTGAGGATGTGAGGCGCGTTCATGAAGACATTGTATCCACTGTTGAAATCATGGAAAGCCTTGAAGAGATGTTTTCACATCAGAATCCCATGACTAATCAGTTCACCAAACATGACTCGATCAAGTTTGAAATGGTGGAAGGAACGCCCACGAGGGAGCACGTTCTCGAGATAATGGCATACCTTAACAAGGTGGAAGTACTTGGTGCAGATATTGATTGATTTCATATACCATTCTCTACCGAGAAGCTTTGAGCAGTTTCATCTGAACTGTCAGATGAATGAACGAACAAATTGTTTGCCCGAGCTCTTGCAAGCTTTAGTTTCAGTGGAGGTGATAATGGAGCACCAGTCTAGTGCTATGGTGGCTAATGGTCCGTCTACCTCTTTTGGTCCCAAGGGAGGGAAAAAGAGGAAGAGAACCAAAGGCCGGATCCAAGCAAATCTAATTGTTGCGAAAGGCAAATGCAAAGACTAGCATCGAAGGGGAAGTGTTTTAGTTGCAGTGAGAGAGGACAATGGAGGTCTGCCTGTTCCAAGCCTAAGAGACTAGGAAAGTTAGGTAATTCACACACCTTAGTCGTCGAAACTTGTGAAGTGGCGTATGCTATCTATTCGTGGATAGTGGATACAAGAGCTACTGATCACATTTGTTTCATGGGTTCAAGCTAACCTGACGACTTAACGGAAGTGAGATCCCCATCACATCGGGCAATGCTACAAGAGTGGCAGCTGAAGCAGTGGGAGAAGTGCGCCTATCTTTTGAAGATAGAGTTATGGTCTTGAGAGACATTCTTCATGTTCCTAGTTTAGAAAGAACTCAACCTTCAGTTTCTAAACTGTTTTTGAATAGATACTCAGTTTCTTTTAATAAGGATGTTATTATTTCTTGAAACGATGAGTTTATCTGTTCCGGAACTTCAATGGATGATCTTTATACCATTATCTGGGCACACCACTCATAAAATTGAATTTAATAACACATCGATTATTTCGAGTAATAAAAGGAAGCATTCTTCGGACATGAACGAAACACTTCTATGGCATCTTAGATTAGGTCATATTAATCTAATGCGGATACAAAGGTTGGTGAAAAATGAATCCTTGGAGTCACTTCAAGTTGAGTCATTTCAACTTGTGAATCCTGTTTAGAGGGTAAAATTACCTAGAGGGCATTTGGAGCCAAGGGGAATAGAGCCACCAAAGTGTTAGAACTCGTTCAATGACGATCATAGCAAGAAGGGGTATGAGTAATTTGATGATTACTCGAGATATAGATACATATACCTTATGATGCATAGGGAAAGAAGTATCAAGTTTCTACGATTTGATCGTGGAAGCGAATACCTTAGCGATGAATTCTTGAACTACCTATCAGACGAAGGGATTGTATCCCTGTTGACCGCACCGGGAACCCCTCAATAGAACGGTATGGCGGAATGAAGGAAGCAGACTCTTTTAGAAATAGTTAGATCCATGATGAGTTATTCGGATTTACCCAAATCGTTTTAGGTAACGCCTTGGAAACGGCGGCTTACATTCTAAACTTGGTGCCATCCAAATCGGTTCCTAAAACCCTAATGGAATTGTGGACCGGGCGCAAGCCCAGTCTAAGACACTTGTGGATTTGGGGTTGTCCGGCATACGTGCTAGACAAGGAAGCCGGTAAGTTGGATCCACATTCGGAATTAAGATTGTTTATAGGATACCCTGCGGGAATGAAAGGATGTATGTTCTATAGTCCCAAGGATCAAAAGACCGTGATTAGTTCGCACTTTAAATTCTTGGAGGAAGACTATATGATCAAAAGAAAGCCCAGAAGTGAGATTACCTTAGACGAGTTAAGAGGGCAAACTCCTATACCAAGTATACAAGATGATGTACCAATCATCACACCTTCACAACCGGAACCCCGTTGCAGTGGGAGGATTGCTAGGCAACCCCAGAGATTCATGAGGATAGGAGAATCTTCGGATTTAGTTCCCTGCGATGAATCAGACCCATACGACGAGGCAATCCAAGACAAAGACGCGGAGTCGTGGCAAACGGCAATGGAAACCGAGATGGGTTCGATGGATCATAATCAAGTGTGGGAGTTGGTCGAACCACCCAGTGGGGTAGAGCCCATTGGATGCAAGTGGGTGTACAAGAGGAAAAGAGGACCGGACGGAAGGGTAGAGACCTTCAACAAAAAGACTTGTGGCCAAAAGGTATACTCAGAAAGAAGGGTTTGATTATGAGGAGACCTTTTAGCCTGTAGCTATGCTTAAGTCCATCCGTATTCTCTTGTCGATCACTGCGCACCGAGATTACGAGATCTGGCAAATGGATGTCAAGACAGCTTTTCTTAACGGAAGTCTTGACGGGATATATATCTATATGCAACAGCCCAAAGGTTTCATTAAAAAAAGCCAAGAGAATCTCGTATGCAAGCTTAAGAGATCCATTTATGGACTTAAGCAAGCATCGCGTACTTGGAACCAGTGTTTTGATCAAGTAATTAAGTCTTATGGGTTTGTGATCAAAACAAGTTTGAAAGTTGTGTGTATAAAAGGTGTGACGGAACTGCGGTGGTATTCTTAGTATTATACGTAGACGATATTCGGTTCATTGGAAAAAATGTAAAGATATTGTCAGACTTGAGGGTATGACTGTCAAATCAGTTTGATATGAAGGACTTAGGGAAAGCCGATCACATCCTTGGGATCAAGTTCACTCGAGATCGCAAGAGGAGGATGTTGGGCTTATCGCAAGTTTCATACAAAGCCACTGTTTTGAAGCATTTCAGCATGCAAGATTCCAAGAAAGGTTTTGTACCTTTTAGGCACGGAATCCATCTATCTAAAGAAATATGCCCTAAGACGCAAGTGGAGATAGATGACATGAAAGACGTTCCGTACGTTTCGGACGTAGGAAGTCTTATGTATGCAATGTTGTGTACGAGACCGGATATCTGCTTTGCCGTGGGCATGATGGCAAGATATCAAAATAACCTCGGGAAAGCACATTAGAATGCAATTAAATGCATTCTGAAGTTTCTGAAAAGAACTTGTGTTGGAATGCTGATTTAACAGTCAGACAATCTAATTCCCATGGGATACACGGACTCAAATTTCCAATCAGATATAGAATTCAGAATATCTACCTCGGGTAGTGTGTTTTGCATGGGAGAAGGAGCCATGACATGGAGAAGCGATTTGCAGAAATGCATCGCCGATTGTTGGTTTATAGGTGCACCAACGATGACTTACAGATGACAGGAAAAATAATAAATAAAATTAAATAATTGAAATATAAGAGAATTACAATTATTTAATAAATTGAAAATAAAATAAATTTCCTTTCTCTTGGAATCAAACACCGAACAAGAATTCGAGCAACCACGAACCACGTACTGAATGTACCCGAACGATCACGAACTACAAACTGGATGAACCACGAATAAACACGAACTGAAAATCACGAGCAGAGTAAAGTCAAGTCAAGGGAATCCCTTTTCCCGCAAAACAATTACGTCCCGACTAGTGCACATGGTTTGACGTATTGTTCCAAGAGGTAAAACGACTTTCCCCCTTTACACGAGTTGCACCACAGCGTGTAAAGGTACCGGCGAACAAAAGTAGAACGTAAAAAACTGGACTGATTTCTATATGTACTTTTGATAAATACATACAATGTTTGTGGAAATCATGTATGCATGCTAGGGACAAGAGTATTTGGTTGGATTTTCGGGTTGTTTTCAAATGGATATGAGACGCCCTATTTATAGGCCTTCAAGCCGCTTCATTCGGGAATGTGGATTTAATAGGGCGTAATTCTCTCTAGTAACTGCCCACCGTTTTGAGTCGAAACGTACGTCTAGATTCGTTCTCAAGCATTCCACATGCTTCTATTTCGATGCCACCAATCGCGCCACCAAATATGTCAAGTCAGATAGCTTATCTGATACATTCGATATGCTATCACCGATAAACACATTGACTTATTCGGGCAACTGGGCCACAACATCAATTGGGTTAGATTTTCAGAAGCCCAAAAGAAATAATATTAAACCTTTAGCACTTTAATACCATTAAAATGCTTACGACGTTTCAACTCCGTATATTAATGTCTCACTCACCGAAATTCGATTTTGAGATTTCAAATATACCACGATCATCTACTCCGAGAGTAGATCGATCCTACGACGTTTAATTTATCGTAAATTAAACTTTTATCAATTATTTAATTTATTAAACATGAGCGTTACACAACCTCATTATTAATAACATTAAATAATAAACTAATTTCTCCAACATCGTGAACTACTTCATCATTCAAATCATCGTCAAGAGATAGTTTCGTCAATTCAAATATTCCCATAGTGAAATAGAAATTTCCCTTAAGGAAGTAAGTAGAATGTTGGTACATGGGCATCATGCTTCAATGAAAGCCTTGATAATTTTAGTGTTGCAATCGTAGGTAAAAGGGGATGCGATAGGTAACAAAATTCGCCAAGGGTGCACCATATTTAGTCTTACCCATAACTATATGGCGTCTCCTTCAGACTTGGTATGGTGGGCCGCCCGCAAAATCCAATCTTTTGTTGACTTAAGTAAGGAGATTTTTTTAGACTAATCATTTAAGTAAAGATCGTTGCCCAACTTCAATCAAGGCTTTGCAAAACAACCGATGAGTGACTCATCAACCTGTAGGTGAGTACCATTTTCTAACGGTTGGTGTTATCGTTAAGAATCACCTAGAAGTCTGACAGGTATAGTGATGCTTTTGAATTAAACCATCGTGAAAATTCAAATAGGAAATAAAGATGACCTGCAGAACAGATGAGAAGAACTTAAAAAAAGGGGAAAAATAAAAAAAGAAAAACGAAAAAGGGGAGAAGTGACCTTGGTCAATTATAAGTCTACTTAACTATTTCTTAAAGACCCGGACTAAATACCCCTCCAACTAATGGAGATATACCTCCATCAATATTTTAATATTTTAATTAAAATTATAAAATTACATACATAACCTTAATATTTAAAAAACAAAAAAAAAAATCTAAGACTACATGCACCTCCTATCTCGTTCTTATGCGGAAGACGTTCAACTATATACATGTGAAGGGAAAAAAAGAAATTGATCTTGTTTTCATTATAATACGATCATATGACACAAAAACAATTAATTCATGTTTTTGAACTAGATTCTGGTGAAAATGAGAGCATTTCAACCCACCTATGTATGTTTTTTTTGTCCCTTATTCCATAGGTTTTCTCTTTAATGTATAAACTCTAGTTTAAAATGTTGAATGTTGTTAGTTGTTTATATTGTGTGTACTTTTATACGAAATATTGATATTTTAGGCATTGAACGACATTGAAAGTTGAATGGTTGTCATTTGGGCATTTTTTTACTTTTCAAATTTCCGCCAAGCCTGTTTTCGAACCTGGTTGGTCGAAAGTGTTACATATTTTCAAGAGTAGGTCTATTGTGCAATATCACACAAATAAGGAAGGATTCTAAAAATTCGCAGGTCAAACGGATCTTCCAAAAAAATCGCGCAAAAGCAGACAAAAAAAATCGCTCTCAGGTCTGTGTTACTTTAAGGGCAAGTGAGTGTTACTGTAAGAGTACGTATGTGTTACTATATTAGAAATAGTGTGGAATCGCGAAAAAACAGAGGTTTAAATCATGAAGAAGAAAAACTTGATAAACACCAAACAAATCTTAAAATTATTAGATAATCATAACATCATAAATTTTATTCATGTGTTACCATATGAAATTGGAAGAATCTGAACGATAAAAAGACTATATGATTAAGTGATTCATGTGTTACTACATGAACAAATGAGTTTTACTACAAGAACTAATCAGTGTTACGATATGAGCTAGTAACACACTTTTGCTCATGCGGTAACACTCGTTTGTTCATATAGTAACACAATTTTCAGCAGCATGAAAAATGGGCGATCGTTTGACCCGCGAATTTTGGAATTTTCTATTTAAAACAGTAACACACATTTGTTCATTTGTTACTACATGAACAAATGAGTGTTACTACAAGAACTAATCCGTGTTACAATATGAGCTAGTAACACACTTTTGTTCATGCGATAACACTCATTTGTTCATACAGTAACACAATTTTCAGCAGTATAAAAAATGGGTGACTCATTTGACCTGCAAATTTTGATTTTAATTTATATAGAAAGCAACCGCCAACTGGGTAGGGTTTGGACATATTGCATGGGTCGGACTTTGTGCAATATTGCATATTAGACTTTTTCTATTTTCAAACACCAATTGCCAAAATTTTGAATGTTTTACGAGTTTTCGAAATCTGGTTAATTTTTTGGAAACATTTTGCCGAAACATTGTGTTAATTTTGGGAACAGTTTGTCGAATAATACGTATCATAATTTTTTTTTTCTTTTATTAATAAGGGTATAAATGATAGTATAAGGGTTGTGTATCTATTAATACCAATTAAAATGAGTAGATGAATTTAGACGAAGGTGTATCTCCATCCGTTGAAGAGTTATTTAGCTAAATAAAGCATTACCAATAATTATGCCCGGCCCCCTATTTAATTAGCCCAATACAAATTATTATAGGTCATGGGTCATGTTTTATTTAGCCCAACAAAAAGGATGCCTAGAAGGCCCAGTCATCTTCTTCTACGTAGAAATCAAAACCCTTAAAATCAATTCTGCTCATCACCCGCCTCTGTCTTACGTCCGGAATCCTGTCGCCAACCATCACATCACCATCAAGCCGCTCTTCTGTATCTGAGTGCCGCCAGCTATCAGCCTATCAAGGCTGTCGTGCCTCTGCACGCGATATTTTGCCCAAGCACCGCCTAGAGTCGCCGTCGTCAAGTCTCGCAAGGACTCATCGCGTCCACCGCCACGAACTGATGAGTCTCGCTTCAGCCGTCCAGCCTCCATCACAAAATATATCCCTCTCTGACCAACTTCGCCACGCACGTAACCTGTTCGATAAAATGCCTATGGGAAGAAGCTCACAAAACTACTCATACCAACATCACTGATTCGAAGACCATAAATACCCACATTCCCTGAGAAGAGGCAACCACAATTTTCTTCAAATTATACGAATTTGGAAAGTATAAAAAATACCCACAGACCGACTCCCACGTTCTCTTCCGAAATTCTGTGACGAAGAAGTCTGTTGGTTAAGGAGCGGATCGATCAAGGATACAAATAGTCCGTTGTGAAACTCAGGTTTGGATATTTTTCGTCGTATACGTAAAAAGGAAACGAGGCAAACGATTCAGTAAAAAAAATTAAATTTGAGAAACTGAAAATTTTACCTCTAAAGTTTGTGACTGTCGTTGGTGTTGAGCCACTTTCTTCTCTACCTGAACTTAAGGACCCTTCAAAATAAGTTGATGTGATAATTGATAGTTTGCAAGAGAGAAAAACAAGCACAAAAGGGAGAGAATTGTACTCTGTTTATCCTACTCAACTACTTTGCCTTTGCACAATTTAAAAAAAAAAAAAAAAAAGGCTTGGAAATCCTAAGCAAATCAATTTTGGAAAATTATGATCAAATTCTTGTCATGTAATCGAATCAATTTTTGGAAAATTCTGATTAATTCTTGTCATGCAAGCAAATAATTTTTTAAAAATTGGCTAAGTAGGGCCTGATTAATTTAGAGGGAAATTTAGAAGGGAGCTTGGGCCCTGTTATCCCTAAAATTAATTTATGAAATCCAGTTGCTTTAAAAAAAGAAAAAGAAAAAAGAAAAGGTCTTATAAGCATATTGAATTCATTAAAAAGGGGTACTCACTGGAAGGGTTGTAAACGAATCAAATAATTTTGGTTCGATTCGATATTCGTATTCGAATTTTGATATACGTATTCGCAAATATTCGATTCGAATTCGATTACAAATATTCGATTCGATTAATAATCATATACGAATACAAAATTATGATATTCGATTCGATATTCGAAAATATTCAATTAAATATTTAATAATAATAATAATAATAATAATAATAATGCTTATCACTTAGAAGTAGGCTCTATCTTAAGAGCTAGGCCCTTGTCCAACTAGCAAATAAAGCCCATCAGTTTAAATTACAATGAAAATTAATAAAAAACTAGAGCACATTCTATTTCTTTTCACGAGAAAACCCTACATAGGATTATCTCACTTTTCAGTTTTCACCCACTCCTAAAGCCTCGCCTCTCTGTGTCAAGAAAAATAAGTCTCGCCTCTTCAATCCTCATCCCCTCCCCTCTCTCGATTCTCTCCTTAGCTCTATACAACAGCCGGATCTGACCAACCGACACTCGATCTAGCCTCCGTCCTTTTAGCTGCTAACGAGACTTCAAGTCGGATTCCATCCGTTGCTATTTTTGATATCTTTCTCAGTAATTACTCCTTTGAATTCCTTTGTTTTTTTTAAATTGATTTTAAATGTGATCTTGACTCTATTTTTGGATGGATCTACAAAATCATATATCGGAAAATGTTTTGGTTAATTAGCAGACTTGTAGATCTACATTTCAAATAAGCTAAAATTGTTGATTTGCATCAAATCCCTTTGTTTTCATCTAAAATCTGGTCCAGTTTTATGGCAATATACAACGCGCAACAATTAACAATAGTTATTTTGTGATTTGCAGAAGCCTAAGACTATTATTGGATAGACTCTTTCTTGGACGGTTTTCTTTCTTGGTTTTATCTGGTAAGTGGAATATCTCTAGTTTGTTTCCACTTCTTTATGCGCCCTAGTCTTTACTTATTCCCCCAATTGACATTGTTGTTCTTGCTGCTGATTAGGAGGATTTCCAGCCACTGTTGCTGCTGATGAGGAGGATTTCCAGGAACCAGCTTATGCCCACACGAGTCCGACTAATATTTTTAGGAACCAGATTTCTTTCTTTGATAAAAAGAGTATCTGATAATTATTGTTTATGCACGCTTTTGATTTTGTGGCTTGAACTTGGAGTTTGACACAATGAATTCATCATTTGTTCATTTATTTTTAGTTTGTTTATGATTTAGATGTATGTTAAATGTGTTATTTTTCTTATGTTTTTCAATAAATTATCGAATATCGAATACGAATCACTTTCGAATCGAATACTCGAATAATATCATTTAAATTGTTATTCTAAAATATTCGAATCGAATACTCGAATAGTTTCGAATATCAGTTTTGAATCGAATACAAATCAATTTTAATATTCGAATAAAAATCGAATACGAATCGAATATTCGAATAGTTTCACGAATACGAATCGAATATTCGAATAATTTCACGAATACGAATCGAATACAGTGATATTCGCTTCGATTCAATTCGTTTACAACCCTACTCACTAGTAGTTACATTTCCATAAGAGCTTATTACTTTTAAGTTGATAGATTTTTAAAACTTATAACTAGGTTAACTTTTTGAATGTATAATACCACAAATGCTATATGCACACTGGTGTGCAATGAATAATATACGAAATTTAAGTGTGAAATCTGCAGAAATGGGTCCCGGTTTGAGAGCTGCCCTTTTGGACTTTCATGGTCAGAGATGGAAGTCTACCCTCAAATTATTGCTCACGTTTAATTCGCTTTGTGGCCTTCTTCTCAATTGATGATTTATCTTATATTCTTCACAATTAAATTATAGGAGAAAGGGGAAAATAAAATATATTGTTCCATTAATAATCATAAAAAATAGAGTTATTATCTATACCCAATTTTTTAAGATATTTTTTTAACTTCTAAATTTGATAAAAAAAAATGCTAATGATTGGAAAATTAAAAATATACTACCTTCGTTCCACAACACTTTGCACAGTCACCATTCATCTCGTGTTTTTGTGAGTGAGTTCTTTATTAGTATTTGAAATGATAAAATAATTTTAAAATTACTTTATAATAGAGAAGAGATAGATCTATCATACCCTACCTTAAAAATTATTTTATCATTTTCAAATACTTGTAGTTGTAGTTATCATTTCAAATACTAATGAACAATTCGCTCGCTAAAATACGAAGATAAAGTAACTGTGAAAAGTGTTTGGGGACGGAGGAAGTATATTTTTAACTCTCATTATTATTTTTATGATTTATATACTCTAAAATTTTCAACTCTCATTGTTAGGATGCAAGAATTTTCAAACAAAATAAAATGATGCTGTTATATGATCTTCTAAAATTTTGTCATGGGTAGGGTGAAGCCACGGAAAATGATGTTGTTATATAATCTCCCAACGACAAAATTTATTCACTTCTTATTAACTAAATTTTTTTTCTTATAACTTCTCAATTAGCAAATTCCTTTTACGTTTTCAATTTGAGATTAATTCTTATTTATGATGCTGGTTCTGTATCCGAGGATGTCACGATCGATTTTTTAACTCCGGTCAGGGGTATAAAAGAAAAAGAAGCAGTGAAGTCATATGTTAAGTGGATTGCGGGTATGTGAAACATCACCTTAGCCATTCGTGATTCTAAACCACATAAGTTAAGGTATGTATGTTGTAACGTCCCCACTTAAAATAGTAGGAAGACATGATGTGGCACAAGTAGGAACACTACTAAAGTTTAGTTTTATAATCAAAGATAACGCCACACTATTTATAAAGCGGATGTAGTAAAGACGTACGACCATAGTCTTGAGTTTACAAATCAAAAATTTCAAAATAAAGTATATTAGAACTTAAAAGAACTTCACAACCTGCCTCCGACCTCATTCGTCCACGCTGGGATCCTCTGCATCTGAAAAATGTGAAAGTGGAAGGGATAAGCGTTTGTAAACACTTAGTGGAAAATCTCTTTATAATTGCACAAACTAAACATAAATGCGTATAACGTGGAGCCCTCGGAATTTTACCGGGTATCTGTGGGTGGCGTATCCAACCCATTGTGCCGGAACGACCGGACTATATGTTTGTCAACATAAAGTTGGACTATATGTGGGGCCAGTTGATAGCGGGTCAGACTCAAAATTTAACATTCGACGTTTAATAAGTACAATTAATTAATAATGAACACCCGGTAAAGAGTGAAGTGATTTCCCACCTTGTAGGTTGGTACCTACAAATAATATTTTGAAATATAAACATTTGTTACTTATCCCTTCATTTGTAAAATTCACACATATTTTCACATTCAATTTGTTTTCGCATCCCAACTCAAGTCCTAACACATGTTCAAAAGCTATATCATAGATCATAGGTATCAATTACACATGTATGAGCATCAATGATCAAGTTCTAAAGATATATCGATCGTAAAATTGGAAACGAACCATTTCATATACAATTCATCAAATTTCAGATTATCGGCAGATTGCACAATCAATTTCTAGAATTTTTAATAAATTATATATACGTTATTTTTATCCAATATTTTTACAGCATGATCAAAAATTGATGTAGTTTATCACCATATTTTTATTTTTCCAAAATTCCTTACCAAAACATACAGATTTTACGAAGAACATAACTCTGTTCGTTTCTGCCCTATTAACTTAGAAAATTCACCAAAAATCAACCACAAAGAATTTTGAGCTAGGATTTTAACCACATAATTCTAACTTCATACAGTTTACTTACATGCCTTTTATTTTCTAAAAATCCTTACTAAAATCTATTTATTTTATGCAAAACCCACTGATTACAGTTTTTCCGACCAAAACCCTAGTTCAATTTCAGAACTTCATATCTCATTAACCATAACTCATTTTAATATGAAATTTATACTCTAAGTCCCTTATCCAGTCTACTATAATAAATAAAAATTCCAGAAACTTTCATCAAAGGAAAAGATCAAACTGATTTTTCTACCAAACTGTGTCTGAAATTTCAGATTCTTGCACATATGAAGAACATATCACTTTAATCTTACTTCAAAGCCTATAATTCAAACAATCACTTAATTAAGTAAGATAAGAAGCTTACCTAGAAGATTTTGAGAGCTTAGAGCAAACTCCTCTTCAATCTTAAGCAAAGCAAATGAAATAGTGGAAATTTCTTATGGTTTTTGTGTGTAGAATTTGAAGAACTCCTAAACCCTATTTATAGTTGGGAAATGAAGATTATGAACTCTCCATACCCTTCTTATGCATTCATGAACCGACTTTGAGGGGGTTTAGGTGGCATGGTTTGGGTAATCTATGTGTTACAAGTGTAAAAGATGAATAGTAAAGCACATGTTAGTAATATAATTAAATAATGAGTCATTAAACTCTCAAAGCTTCTACAATTCTCCTCATTTATCCTAAGTGGTCAAAATTTAGGGTCAAAAGGAGTGGTCTTGGTCTAATTTTTTTAAGTTATGGTTTTGACTTAGGTCAAAATTATGTAATTTTCTTAATTTATACTACTAATTTTTCACTAATTTCTAAAGTATACTGTCTCTACACTTAAGCATTACCTTATGTAACATAATTAAACCCTTCTAAGATCCTAATTAACTTATAAAGTCTAAATACTTATCCTAGAAAATATCAAATGAACATTTCATAAGTCGTTTTTTAAGAAAACGTTCAATTTATCACTTAATCTTTATGAAATAAATCTTTAAACATAAGAACTATACTAATTTATAAGTTAAACATAATAAGACATAATTAAAGAGCATATATGAATCCTAAAGTTTCAAGAATAATCATATATTGAGCAATTAGTATGTTAATAATAAGTATCAAACACTTTACAACACATAGATGTGCCCTTTGCATTCATTCGAATGTAAATGCTCATATAAGTTCATATAATCATAATGCATTTAGTATAGCAAGTAAGGTCATGAAAACCTAGGATATTACAACCTACCCCCCTTAAATAAATTTCGTCCTCGAAATCTCAAGTGTTACCAGGATTACTGAGGTAAGGGTATTTGGCTAAGATTTTGTCCTCTCGCTCCCACGTAGGTTCTTCTGTTCCATGTCTATCTCACTAAACTTTAACCATAGGAATATCTCTATTCCTCAACCTATGAAGTTTTCTATCAAGTATGGCTGTGGGAACTTCTTCGTAGGTTAAGTCGGTATCCAGTTCTAATTCAGGTAAGTTCACTATGTGTGTAGGATCACGTATGTACTTTCGGAGCATAGAGACATGGAATACATTATGTACTCCTGCGAAAGATGGTGGTAATGCTAGTCGATAAGCCAAATCTCCAACTCTTTCCAAGATCTCGTAAGGTCCAATATATCTAGGCTTCAACTTTCCTCTTTTCCCGAAGCGGAAAATTCCTTTCATTGGAGATACTTTCAAGAACGCCTTTTCTCCAACCTCAAAATTCAATTCTTTCCTTCGTTTATCAACATATACTTTCTGTCGATCCTGAGCTGCTTGCATCATTTCTCTGATTTTTCTTATTACCTTAGTAGTTTCTTCCACCAATTCTGGCCCTAACACTTTCTTTTATCCAATCTCATCCCAACATAGAGGAGATCTGCACTTTCTTCCATACAATGCTTCATATGGAGCCATTTCAATTGTTGCCTGATAACTGTTGTTATATGCATTTTTCACTAAAGGTATGTACCTCTCCCAACTTCCTCCAAAGTCAATGATACAAGCTCTTAACATATCCTCCAAAGTTTGGATTGTCCTCTCTGATTGTCCATCTATTTGAGGATGGAAAGTTATACTGAATTCCAACTTTGTACCCGAAGCTTCTTGAAGATGATGCCGAAATTTAGATGTAAAGCGTAGATCTCTATCTGACACAATAGAGACCGGAACTCCATGCAATGGGACAATTTCCTTGAGATAAATCTGGGCTAATTTATCCAAGGTGAATGTCATCTTTATTGGTAGGAAATGAGCTGTTTTGGTTAATCTGTCCACAATGACCCAGATGACTTCATTTCCTTGTATTGACTTGGGTAATCCTACCACAAAATGTATCGTAATGTGTTCCCATTTTCATTCAGGAATCTCAAGTGGTTTCAGCAATCCCGATGGTCTTTGATGTTCAGCTTTCACCTGTTGGCATGTCAAACATTTCTGTACAAAATTTCCAATATCCTTCTTCATATTTTTCCACCAGAATAACCTTTTTAATTCTTGGTACATCTTCATTCCTCCAGGATGTACTGTATATGGAGTAGAATGTGCTTCCTCTAATATTTCTTTCTTGAGTTCTTCTATTTCTGGTACACACATTCTTCCTCGACATACTAATGTACCATCTTCACGTACTGAAAACTCTTTTGCTTTACCTTCCTCGATCTTTTGCTTTATCTTTTTTAAGAATGTATCATTCATTTGAGCCTTTGCTATTTTTTCCTTCAATGTTGGTTTCACAACCAAGGCATTGATCTTTATCTCGCTTTGCGACTTAAGACATCAACCACTACATTTGCCTTTCCCGGATGATACAATATCTCGCAATCATAATCTTTCACTAATTCCAACCATCTCCTTTGCCTCATGTTCAACTCGTTCTGTTCGAAGATATACTTCAAACTCTTATGCAGCATGAAACGCAGGAACACTTCGAATTTGTCTTGCAATTTATTCGGGGTCTGTATGAGAGTGTTGAACCGAATGTTGTTCTTACGGATAGGGATCTCGCGTTGATGAAAGCGGTGGATAAAATATTTCCAAATTCCAAGAAACAGTTATGCAGGCGCCACATAGAGCAATGTGTTCTAACTAGGGCTCTACAACAGCCAGGTTTCAATAAAGAATTCGCTGAATGTTTTAAACATCAGTGGAATAGAGCAATTGAAGTGGCCACACCTGAAGAATTTCTGCATTCCTGGGAGTGGGTAAAGAAAAAGTACGAGCACTATCCTGGACTAATTCACTATTGCGAAGAAACATGGCTTTCGAAGCATGTACACAGAGTTTTAAGTGCATTTATCGATCATCGGTTGCACTATGAAAACTACACGCCATATAGGTAATCATACAATCTTTTTAAATATAATTATTTAAATATGTGTATTCATTAATTTTAATATATAATATATATATATATATATTCATTTAAAACGACGAATACTTATGTTTTACATGTATCTGCTTTAATTGTAGGATTGAACAAGAGCATCACAGGGTGAAAGCCAACCTCAACGGCAGCAATCACACATTTGACTATGTGTTCGACCAGATTCATCAGGTTATGGAGTTGCAAATAGGGGAGATAAAAAAATTGATGATTAACGCCAACAAGACAAGGATTGATATGTTAAGCTGCAAATTGTTCAGGAATCTAGTTCGCAAAGTCACGGTTAATGTGTTCTAACTAATTATCGCAGAAGGGACAAGAGATCTAGGTCAAAACAAATGCGGGTGTTATTTGTGGAGAACACACAGTCTTCCGTGCAATTGCAGGCTTCTCCAGTACATGTCATGCAGATAGAGTATCCCTTTAGACATTATTGATTTATACTGGAGAACAATGAATATAGATTTTTCATGTGGTACTACCACGAGGAGAAAATTATTCGAAGACACCGAAGACGTTAGTGCACCTGCTGCAGTTGAAAAAATAAGAAGCCTCCAAGCACCGACCGTGAACCTTCAAATTGGGAGAAATGGTGTAAAGCGGTCGGACTAAAGAGTTCTAAAAAACCAAAAGGTAAGGGGAGAGTGGCGGCCACTAATGCATATCAGGATATTCCACCCGAAACTCATCACAGAAATAACACATCAGAAGGGTATCAGACGAGTTTTCCTGAAGCGAGTCAGGGCAGGGCGAGCTTTTCGCACGGTCCAAGACCACACTCCCCAGATTCCCCACCCCCGAGGCCCTCAACCTCAAAACAGGTTCCGCCACACAAAAGTAGCGCTCGCCAGAGTGAGTCACGTGTACCATTATGAGGCTCTAAGATGGAGAAATACTTTCCTCCCTACATCAGAGAATATATTGAATCATACACAGATGTGGTCGAAGACGGTAATTGCGGTTTTAAAGTTTTTGCGCTTGCAGTCCTCGAAACCGAAGACCATTGGGATATGGTAAGAGGTGATATGCTACATGATCTCCACGGAAGAAGAGAATTATACGATAATGTAATAGGTGGTCTTACAACCATGTCAGCCTTTGACCAAACTATTAATCACTTCGATGGTGTTTGCGGTCCGGTTAACTATTTTTCAGTACCTGACTATGGATACGTGGCTGCAACCACATATAATATCTTCTTAATGACATTCGTTGAGACTGATGGATTTTTATATCCTCCCGTAGCTTTGGAACCCTATCGAGCACTTCCGAGAGCAAGGGTGGTGTTAGGACACGTGAACAATTATTCTCATTGGATATTGGTAAGAAAAAATATTTGTGATTTTATTATATTTTTATAATGTATTTTAATTATGCGGATAATAACTATTACTTTTATTTCAGTTGCACATGAGATTTGACTATCATCCAGTGCCATGGCTATCGGAATACTGGATCAAAAGAAGACACCCATCCGATATGGTTTAAAGTTACAATTTAAAGATCAGATAGATCTATACAATTATGTACACAATGATCATGCACAACGACGTAAAGATAAACGTGAGGCTGACAAAGAGGTAAAAAAACCAGGCCAAAAATATCCGTTTTTTTTATGAAAAATATGTAATGAATGTATTTTTTTTCCTGTAAAGATTGTATTTTTTTTTTGTAATGAGTGTATTTTTGTTTCTTGTAGTGAGTGTATTTTTGTTAGAATTGTGTATATTTTTCCTTCTTCACAACTAATACTTTTGAATTAAGTAGCTAATATTTTTGTAATATTAAAAAAATAGTTAGTCTAAACAATTAATACTTATGAATGAAACAACTAATATTTTTTATAAAATAATTAGAGTAAATAAATAAAGATAAATAACATCATCCCATCATCACCCTAAATATTTTTTGTAAAATAATTAAAGTAAATAAATAAAAAATTAGAGTAAATAAAATAATTAATATTTTCTAATAATCATCATCTATCTAAAAATAAAGTATGCACATTGATGGGACAACACAATATCCCATCAATGTGCATATAGTATCACTTGTATAATACCCACACTAACATTTGTTTTCCTTTTTATTTACTTTTCAATGTTCATGATTTGACATCTACTTTTTACCTTTTGTAGATAGTTTTTAAAATTTTGTCAGATTTGTGTCCAATTTTTTTTTTTCAAAATTAGACATTTTTTACTGCATTTTTTATTTGGTAACTATTCATGCAAACACGATAATATCATAGTATAAAATTTATCGATAAAGTACACATTTATTAGTTGTAGTATAAGAGCCTGAGCCTTAGTGCAAAAGAAATAGAACAAAATTTAGTAATTATTCTCGTCATTGCATAGTACAAATGATAATATTATAGTACCATAGTGCCAATGTGAGGATTAATGCCAATTAATTATTTGTACCATAGTGGACAACATAATACCATAGTATAAAACGTTAAAGATAAAGTATAGATATTTATGAGATGGTATAAATTACAACATAAAGATAAAGTACAAACGGTTTATACAACATAAAATAAGTACAAACGATTCTTCACCCTTTTTAGGCTGTATTTCATTCCCTTTAGACCAATACCAGTCCTAGCATATTCAACACAAACCTCCTTTGTATCCATGTGGACTCAAAGCTTCAAAGTCCAAACCTTTCTTCTTTTTCTTTATAGTTTATAGAAACAGAGAACCAGGACGATACAATGGCTGCTATCAACCACCACTGAAAACAAAAATTTAAAGAGAACTGGAACTTGAAGAAAAAGATTGAAGAGAGGTTGAAAAAGACAATAAAATAACACCAGAAACATGTACTCATCATACCTCTGAGGCGTGCGCATCTCCCATCTTAGTTTTTCCTTCATTGCCTTCCAGCACATTGGGACCATTAGTTACTCTTGAGTATATCTTTTGGACAAATCGTTGTAATCTTCACCACAACAAAGCTAACCTGTGGAGAATTTGAAATCGCAATTAGAAAGCAGAGGAGTGGGGGAAAATTTGGGGGAAATTAGAAATTAGGGCTTATTCAAAATCCTTACAGGCGCAGAAATTATTGTAAGCCCAAAATGCCCAAGAACAGCCCGGGCCCCTTATCGTTTTTGGTGGCGGTGGCTTCGTACAATGGCAGAGGTGTTTGTTCTCTACCAGAGCCTTCACCGAAGCCGATCTCAACAAATGCGAGCCATGGCACCTTCCCCGGGTATCCAAAATGGGGGAAAAAGTGATACTTTTTTAGCCTCCGTGATCGAAAATACCCGGCCGGGTTGCACACGAATCGGGCCACCGATGCTGGTTACTGGATTTCATCAACATAATTTTTATCGAATATTGTAATTTTTTCAGAATACTTAACCTCTTTAATAGAGTTTATATTAACATTATTAGCGTTATATTGTTGTACCATTTAACATTCTCTCTAATTTAAATGTGTTTTAGTTTAATTATTTTTAAAGTAGATCTTGCATGAGACCGTCTCATGATGAATCGGATCATAAATTGAGCATGATACATTAACAATGTAGAAAAGATGAGTATTAATTTATACTAATATTATAATGTCTCACCGTAAAACTATCTCACATAAATGTGTGTCTTATTTTAACTTGATTTTATATTATTGTATAGTGGCCTTATTTAAATTAGTTGGGCTCAATCATTTTAAAGGATTTTGTTAGGACCATAATTAATAAAAATTAAGAATGCTTCTATTTTTTCAGCATATATATATATTTTTTTGAAGTAGTTGTAAAATCAATTTAATTATATTTTTAAAAACAACGCATTGTCTTTGAAATAGTAATCCTCAATAAAAAAAAATTAACCAGCAACAATCGTGTTTTTTACTATTATAGTTTCTTAAGCTAAAATTTTTTAATGGGAGAAAATAGTCTATCATTAAATACTTTCTTTTTTAGATAATTAAACTATAGCCACACAATTGATGTCGTTAATAACACAATTAATATTTTATTATTATTAATTGAATTATATTAATTATATATTAATAAAAGTAATAATTTGTGCATTTACCTAACGAAATGTCTATACGCATAAAATATAAATATAAGTTTGTAAAATATTAAAGAATGCCTTAGCTTATAGGGGAATGATAAACTTAACCCTCTGAAACCAGAAAGTGACATAACATGCCAAATTATTTTTATGGACATTCATATTACGTATATATATATATATATATATATATATATATATATATATATATATATATAAATTTTAAAATTAGAATTTTAATTGATTATTGTTGGGATATGATTTAGTTTTGATGATTTTCCAAAACAACATGTAATAGGTTTGAAAGCAGTCAGGATTGTATCTTTAGTTTCAGGTCAGGCTATGTTAGTTCTTAGTAGAATAGGTTGTCAGTTGAGAAGAACTCAGTTGAGGGAACACTCAGTTGAGGGGGAACTCAGCGAGGGGGAACTCAGCAACACAGCCTGAAGATATCAAGATGACACCCAGAAGAACTGACTGAAGCCATACTTGTAACCTGAACCAGAAGAGAAGCCTGAAGGATGTCCCACTGAGTGTAAACCGGGCTGATCTAAGCTAAGTCAGGTGGACCACTCAGTGAAGAGCATGATCAGGAGGATCAGTGCTGTACCAAGTAGGTCCAGAAGGAGCCAGGCTACTGTGGTCAGAGAACTTTGTCATTCAGCCTTATGACAAAGTTCTTGGAATGATCTTCAAACAATCTCAGAAGGACAACCAAACTGAAGACGTTCAGTCCACTGAAGATCATCAGGTCAGTGAAGGAGGAATCTACCTAAAGTCAGTAGGTCTTGGTCAACCCACTGAGTCAAAGATCCGTGAATCCAGGCCACGTGGACCAATCAGCACGAGGCAGCAACTCTGACACTGACAAAGGCCGCATTCCAAGAAAAGTGGTTGAAACCATTTAATGTTGGATTCAAATGTATCTTCCCTCCAACGGATACATTTGAATCCCCATTATATATACAAGCTCTTAGCTTCATTGTAAAGTGTGTTGAAGTGTTGTATTGTGTGTGAAGAAAGAAAAATCAACACCTACAAGCTATAAGAGTGTGTGAGTTGTTAGGGAGTCATAAGGAAGTGTGCTCACACCCACGACACTGACCTTTAGGGTTATCACTTATATTCATCGAGTGTCAAGCTTGTAACTCTTAGCTTAGAGAGGTTTTCCTAATCTTAGCTTTAAGGCTAACACATTGTAAAGGAAAACCTCACCTAGTTGGAGAAAACCAAACCAAACTAAACCCTTTCAGAAGAATGTTAGGTTTGTAGTGAGGTGAGGAGAGGCAGCCCAGGGAGTGGTGTGAGTCCAGTTGTAAGTGCACCTTGGCACGTTAAAAACAAGAATCCCCTGTAGTGGATTTCCTGTTAAATCAGGCCGTGGATGTAAGAGCTTGAGTCTCTGAACCACGTTAAACTGAGCGTTGTTTATCGTTTAAGCACTTGCTAATTATTTGTAGTGTATGCTCTCTGAGTGTACTTGGAAAGTTTGAAAAGAAGATTAGCTAAGTATTTTAGTCAGGGAGAACCAATCTCACTGACAAGCTTAGGCTAGCACTCGAGAGTTCAGTCTCTCGAGTCACTGCCTTGTTGAGAGCCTGAGCTTTCAAGTTTCATCACTAACTTGATAGCTCTGACTCTCAGCAACGCAGTGACTTGAGTATTCCGTCACTGAACTCAGTCAGGGTGCAAGCTGTGTTTTATAACGCACTCAAGAGTCCAGCATCTCAAGCCACTGTCCTTGCTCAGAGCATGAGCCTCCAAGCCTTCTTACTGACTTGGTAGCTCAGCCTCTGAGCAAAGCAGTGACTTGAGTATTACTCACTTTTGCTGAACTCCCTGAGGAAAAGTTTTTTTAAATTTTTTTTTTTTTGCTCCTGAATTCCCACTTTGCCCTTCGAAAACGGGACCAAATCATCCTACTGAGTCAGTGCCATCAAACTTACCAACGAATGAGCCTGACCAGTCAGCCGAGCCAAATCTTCCAAACCCCACAGACTTTCCCTCATACCCCAATCCCAAAGACTGTCCCAAATCCATTTCAACTGAAGAGGATGAATTCCTCGAAGTGGAGGAGGAGGAATTAGATGAACATATGGCGGGAGGGATTCTGGAGAACACTCTCAGGGAGAATGCCACAGAATGGGCAGGTAAGTGCTGGCCTGGGCTATATAAGTACAATGAGCTGCTGGCGAATGTGATTGAGCTCAAGGTTTGGTTGGAATTCAAACAATCAAACATGCAGGAGCAGCATTTGTTGGTTGATGCGCGTGGATGGGAGTACTGGGAGACAGAGGAGGCCAGGTTGTGCTCCTATTTTGGCTTAACTAGCTAGCTTCAACTTCTAAACTTCGACAACCTGAAGCAGTTAGTGGCTGATATGATGTCCAAGAGCAAGGCGGACATCCTGTCTGATGAAGAGAAGGATGATGAGGATGATGAAGCTCAGGGTGGAGCTATGGAGAAGGCAGTAGAGGAGACTGCGAAGGAAGTTGCTGAGATGATCTCTGAGCCTCAGGCTCAGGGGGAAGGTGAAAAGGACACTGGTGCCAAGGGTGGACCAGTGGCTGAGGATGTTTTGAACATCTCAGCTGCCAATGAGACATCTGTCGATGAAGGGATTCCCTGCCCTGAGACAAGAGAGGAAGATGTTGAGGCATCCAAGGAGACTCTCAGTTCCGAGGGACAAATTCCTAAGGTTCAAGTTAGCTTAGCTGAGCCTGAGCAGACGGCTATGACTACTTCACAACTGCCTTCAGTGCACCTTGAAGAAGGGACTGATGCCGCAGGGGCTGACAAGGGAAAGCAGCCAATCACTGATGAGGCCGTTGATGATGAAGATGTGATAATAACTGGGGTCGGCCGTACTGAATTCACAAGCATAGTGGAGGTCAAGAAGGAGAAAACCACTGAAAATCTAGCTGAACTTCAGGAGGAAGTAATGAGGCTACGAGCTGAAAAAGAAGAAGACTCCAAGGCCCTGGCAAAACACATCAGGTGGACAAAGTCAGCCTACAACACCCTTGCCAACAGGGAGCTGATTTTGTTGAAGAAAACGATGACTGACACGGCCAAGTCAGTGAGGAATGAGAGGAAGCGCACCAAAAAGATGCTAAGGCAAACCTTGAAGCAGTTGGCTGAGAAGGATGAGCAAAGGAAGGAGGATCTCAATCAGGCTGTGGAGAAGCTTGCAGCTCAGGCTGGAGCACTATTCACTCAGGCCGTTTCTGGCTCAGCGTCAAAGTTTGAGCTGGAGTCAGAACGCATTACTCAGACTTCGAAGGACATTGCTGAGAGGCTGACCCAAGCAGATAAGCGTTCCGCTCAAGTGGAAAAGAAGATAGAGAAGGTTGAACAAAGACTCCAACTCTCCATGGAGGTCTTTGAGAAGAAGGTCCAAGCTGCAATCAATTTTGTATCTTTTGCAGGGACTGGTATCTCGATGGGAGTTGAATTATTGAAGGAGGGAATTAATGATGTCCATTCCCTAGCCTCCTTCGTAATCAACAGCGGATCTAACGCATTCCTATCAGAGGCCAATGATGATGCCAAAAAGGGGGAAAGGAAGAAGAAAAGATCCCGCCCTGAGGCATCGGAGGCAGTCAACCAAGGTGAGACCGTTCTAGCTGATCCTGAAGCCAATCCTGAAGGGAATGTGCTAAGGGTGAGGAAGTCAGCTAGGTTGGCGACAGTGGAGAAGGAAGAAGAGAAGATTGTTGCCAGGCGAAGGGCAGAGGCAGCAAAGGCAAAGGCTGATGAACCTTCCAAGCAACAACCTGAGCCTGTTCAGAGATCTTCTCCCATGAGCTCAAGGAAGAATCCCATCACTTACTCCGGGGAGTTGGTGGCGGAGTTATGTGCTGAAGCATGGGGAGATCAGTCTGAGAAATCTGAGGCTATGCGCAGAGCTGAAATTGCTCAGAAGGAGAAGATGCGCATCTTGGAAAAGAAGGTTGAGAAGCTGACTGATATCACTGAGCTTCAACAAAGGGAATTAGATGATGCAGTGATCAGTCTACTTAGGAGGAAGAAGGCGAAGCCTGAGCCTAGGAAGTACAGGAAGAAGCCTACAGTTAGGAAGTCTTCTTCATGTCAGTAGGCCAGAATCAGGAGTAAGGGAAGCTTATGTCGATAAGTTCATCTCAGAGGCATTAAAGGAGTTTTGGTCTGATGCGAAGGATGAGTTTGTTAGATTGTGGTTTGTGGTGAAGAAGTGGGGCGACACTGATGACATCAATGCCCACTTCACTGACTACATGATGGATAACCATCCTGAGCTATTCCAAAAAATCTTGGAGGAGGCTGATGCAGCTCAAGTCCAAGTGAAGGCTCCTGAGTTCACCATTCGAGCTCCTCCCTTAGTTCCTGGAACTCAAAAGCACGATACAAAGGCCATTATGATGGAAGTATTGAAGATTGCCAAAGCTGAAGGGTACGTGAACCAACCTAGAAGACTTGACGAGCTGAAGGCAAGAGTCTATGCAGGATATGGACTCGAACCTGAAATGAGATTAGTCTAGGTGTTCACAGGCTTCTCTGTAATAGATTAGATTCATTGTAACCATTTCCACATCTATCAATGAAATCTATTACTTTTGCCCACAGACAAAAACTCATTGTCTTTTTGGCTGTTGTTTAAATTCTGTACTTTATCAAGAACTGCTCTAACACTGTCTTATCTTATAGATAGGTTTATCATATTTCCTCTAAGTGTTTTTGAGGATCTTTTCAGTGTTTTGGCATCATCAAAAAGGGGGAAATTGTTGGGACATTGTCAGTTTTGATTAAGATCCCAAAGCCCCTAAAAAGATGTTTGCCTTAATCTGTCTTTGTCAGGCTAGTCTTGGTTAGGATTAGTACTTAGTCATTTTACACTTCACAGGCACTCAGTGAGAGGAGAACTCACTGGTAACAATCAAGACTAAAAGCCTGAAGATGAAGAGTAACATCCTGAACTTATGGCAGTCCTCTAAGCTGGCTGAGTAAGTGTCAGTGATGAAGAGTATGACCCTGAGGTCACTACTAACTCAGTCCTGAAGGGAACAGGATGTCACTGAGTTTATGAGAAGACTTGGAGTAGAGCCAAGCAATACAAAAGGAATTTCAGCGTCAGGACAAGACCGGTGGGCTCAAGACAAAATGAACTTAATAAGACAAGCCTGAAGCTCAGGAATAAGTTCTGACATTTTCACCAACCTGATGACGTGGACCAATCCTGGAAGGACACGCACGTACGGAACCTGACATAAAGACTGAATTCAGACGGCATATTCAACAGGAAAGCATTTAATGTGCATTTAATGCAACCACCTAATTCATGCAAGAACGGCTGCTGCATGGGAATATGTCCGTTTGAAGCCACTCTACATAGATGACTAGAAGGCTATCTCTCCAACGGATAGTTTTTCAAATCACCTATAAATACAGAAGGCCTTGAACCCATTCAAGGTTACGGGAAATTTCCAAGCCAGAAATTACTCAAACTCTCAAGCATTCAAAGCATTCAGCATTTAAGAGAAGCACTCGAAACCAGTTAAATTTCCCAAGTGTTTCTTAGCAACGGAGAGTTATTCTGTATTCCAAGAGCTAAATAGCATTATCTTAAGCTTAGAGAGATTATCCAATCCTTAGCATAGCTTTTCCTTGTAAGGATAATCTCAACCTAGTTGGAATCCAAACTGAAACCAAAACCCTAAGTTAGGTTTGTTGGGAGTAAGTCAGTTAGTGAGTTAGTAAGTGGAGTTGTATAGATCAGTGAGGTTAGCTGGTCTTGGTGCACCTTGGCACGTTAAAAACAAGAATCCCTTGAGTGGATTTCCTGTTAAGTCAGGCCGTGGACGTAGGAGCTTGAGCCTCTGAACCACGTTAAACTCCTTGTGTTCTTATTGCTTTGATATTGTGCATACTTGACATATTACTTGTTCATTCATTGCATTCGGTTTATCAGGCTTGAATCAATCAGCCTGATCCTAAAAAAGAGCACTGCCCTACTAATCACTATTTAGATTTGAGTAAACAAGTTTTTCAGAAAGCAAACTAAACAAGACTTTAAACTATCAGGGCTCACGCATTTCCGCACTGAACTCGAACTGATAGTTAGCCAACTGACCCGCACCAAGTGTAGTCAGTAGGTGTGTTATCAGCTCCTAGTTCTTTATCACTCTGAGTGGAGGGGACTCAGTCAGGTTTAAGTTTGAAAAATTGGTATACGTGTACCCCCCCCATACACGTATTCCTCAGTCTTGTACCGGGACCAACAGTTATAATTATATAAGATTAATTTTAAAATAATATTTTTTTATAGAATAAAATTAGTTCATACATGAATTATTAAAGGGTATTAGTTATTTTCACTAAGAGTATTAGTTGTTTTTATTGAAGAATATTAGTTATTTTACTGAAGTGTATTTGTTATTTTTATTGAAGAGTCCTAGTTTGTTCACTTAACAACCAATACTCTTTTGTGATAACAACTAATACTCTTCACTAATAACAACTAATATTATTTAGTGAAAACAACTAATATCATGTATTAATCATTTTCACTCTATAATGTGTCTTAAAAGAATATTTAAATTTTTAGACAGTGGTAATGAATGCATAACAGTGATAGTGTGTGTATAAAACAGTGATATTTAAAAAGAATATAATTTACATGAATTCGAATCACACAAATATAATTTTGGTATTATTAGATTCGAATATGAAACTCTAAATTATGAGATATACTCACATATACCATAGCTATAAAATTTTCATGTATTAAAAATTTGGCAGAAAAACTATAATTAATGAAGATCAAAATATTTAATGTGTGAATGGAAAAATAAATTAAATTTTGATTTCCTAAAAAAAACCCTTACTTTATTTCCCCAATTATTTCTTCCATTTCTCTCATTTCTCCTTCCTTCCACCATTTCGCCCTTCCTTCCAAATACGCCAGCCTCCGCCACTCCACGCCAACCTCCGCCACTCCACGACAGCATCCACCACCCTCCACCTTTCACGGAACTGTCCTCCAGCGACGTGATCGACCTCCAGTCGACCGTTCTCCAGCGTCGCCACCATCCTCCAGCGCCGCCATCGTCCTCCAGCACCGTGACCCTCCTCGAGCGCCGCCACCATCCTCCACTCTTCGCCAACCACAAATACTGTCCGAAACTAATTTTAAGGTAAAATATTTTTAGGGTTTTTGTTGAGATGCTTGTTGTCTCGATTGAGTATTTGTAACCAAGCATTTCTTATAAATCGTACGTTTATTATAAATTATATGATTTAGGGTTCTAATTTTTAACCATAACCATTGTAGTTTGGGTTCAATTTCGTTCTTTTCGACCCTGAAATGTGTATTAATTACCACTTGTTTTTATTTTGCAGTTAGTAATGTATCGACTTGGAAAAAGAAGTAAGTTTTACATTTCTGTACAAGTATTGTTGTTATACCGATTTTTCAATGTATTAGGATACTCACTTGTTACTGTTTTTTTGTTGTGATTGTTAGGGGATGATGTTGTTGTGTCTTATGCTTACATTGATAGATATGCAACTAGATTTGTAAACGAGAGAAAATTTCAATTTTTTCTGACTTTTGAGAAAGCAAGTGAAGAGGAGACTATAGTAAGTAATATTTTATCAATTTTATTTGTGTGTACTATCATTAGATAAATATTGTTTACTAAATACTTTTTCACAGTGCTTACCTTTACAGTTCAACAAGAAAATCAAGAAAAAGAGTACCTATCCAATATTGTTAATGAACCAACATTCATTGTGCGGTTCATATCGTCACAACGGACAAGCTGAATTAATATTTTCTGAAGGACTGTGGTATCTTAAATTTACTTTAAGTTTTAAATCTTATTTTGATGTGGTTTGCGGTGACTTTATTTGTTTGGAGGAACACAATGATGGTGTATTCTCTTTTGTGTTATTTAACGGGCGTGATGGTTGTGTTAAGGAGAATATTTGTTATACTCTACTCGACTTCCCGGTTGAGTTTATGGGTAAATATTTCAATTAGATCTGTCTTATTTATTTAGGAAAAAGTAAATCATGTGTTGGGACATTGTCAGTTTTGATTAAGATCCCAAAGCCCCTGAAAAGATGTTTGCATTTGTTTGTCAGGCTAGTCTTGATTAGGTTTGAACTTAGTCATTTTACACTTCACATGTACTCAGTAAGAGGAGCACTTGCTGATGACAATCAAGACTCAGAGCCTGAAGACGAAGTTTACCATCCTGAACTTATGGCAGTCTTCTAAGCTGGCTGAGTAAGTTTCAGTGATGATGAGTATGACCTTGAGGTCAGTACTACTCAGTCCTGAAGGGAACAGGACGAAACTGAGTTAATGGGAAGACTTGGAGTAGAGCCAAGCAATGCAAAAGGAATATCAGCGTCATGACAAGACCGGTGAGCACAAGACAAAATGAACTTAATAAGACAAGCCTGAAGCTCAGGAATAAGTTCTGACATTCTCACCAACCTGATGATGTGGACCAATCCGGGAAGGACACGCATGTACGGAACCTGACAAGAAGACTGAATTCAGACTGCACTTTCAACGGGCAAGCATTTATTGTGCATTTAATGCAACTACCAAATCCATGCAAGGACGGCTGCTGCATGAAGATATGTCTGTATGAAGCCACTCTACATAGATGACTAGAAGGCTATCTCTCCAACGGATAGTTTTTCAAATCACCTATAAATACAGAAGACCTTAAACCCATTCAAGATTACGGGAAATTTCCAAGCCAGAAATTTTTCAAACTCTCAAAGCATTCAAAAGCACTCAGCCTTAGAAGAAGCACTCGAAACCATCTAAATTTCCCAAGTGTTTCTTAGTTACTGAGAGTTATTCTGTATTCCAAGAGCGAACTAGCATTATCTTAAGCTTAGAGAGATTATCCAATCCTTAGCATAGCTTTGCCTTGTAAGGATAATCTCAACCTAGTTGGAATCCAAACTGAAACCAAAACCCTAAGTTAGGCTTGTTGGGAGGAAGTCAGTTAGTGAGTTAGTAAGTGGAGTTGTATAGATCAGTGAGGTTAGCTGGTCTTGGTGAACCTTGGCACGTTAAAAACAAGAATCCCTTGAGTGGATTTCCTGTTAAGTCAGGCCGTGGACGTAGGAGCTTGAGCCTCTGAACCACGTTAAACTCCTTGTGTTCTTATTGCTTTGATATTGTGCATACTTGACATATTACTTGTTCATTCATTGCATTCGGTTTATCAGGCTTGAATCAATCAGCCTGATCCTAAAAAAGAGCATTGCCCTACTAACTACTATTTAGATTTGAGTAAACAAGTTTTTCAGAAAGCAAACTAAACAAGACTTTAAACTATCAGGGCTCACACATTTCCGCACTGAACTCGAACTGATAGTTAGCCAACTGACCCGCACCAAGTGTAGTCAGTAGGTGTGTTATCAGCTCCTAGTTCTTTATCACTCTGAGTGGAGGGGACTCAGTCAGGTTTAAGTTTGAAAAATTGGTATACGTGTATTCCCCCCCCCCATACACGTATTCCTCAGTCTTGTACCGGGACCAACAATTATAATTATATAAGATTAATTTTAAAATAATATTTGTTTATAGAATAAAATTGGTTCATACATGAATTATTAAAGGGTATTAGTTATTTTCACTAAGAGTATTAGTTGTTTTTATTGAAGAATATTAGTTGTTTTTACTGAAGTGTATTTGTTATTTTTATTGAAGAGTCCTAGTTTGTTCACTTAACAACCAATACTCTTTTGTGATAACAACTAATACTCTTCACTAATAACAACTAATACCATTTAGTGAAAATAACTAATATCATGTATTAATCATTTTCACTCTATAATGTGTCTTAAAAGAATATTTAAATTTTTAGACAGTGGTAATGAATGCATAACAGTGATAGTGTGTGTATAAAACAGTGATATTTAAAAAGAATATAATTTACATGAATTCGAATCACACAAATATAATTTTGGTATTATTAGATTCGAATATGAAACTCTAAATTATGAGATATACTCACATATACCATAGCTATAAAATTTTCATGTATTAAAAATTTGGCAGAAAAACTATAATTAATGAAGATCAAAATATTTAATGTGTGAATGGCAAAATAAATTAAATTTTGATTTCCTAAAAAAAACCCTTACTTTATTTCCCCAATTATTTCTTCCATTTCTCTCATTTCTCCTTCCTTCCACCATTTCGCCCTTCCTTCCAAATACGCCAGCCTCCGCCACTCCACGCCAACCTCCGCCACTCCACGACAGCATCCACCACCCTCCACCTTTCACGGAACCGTCCTCCAGCGACGTGACCGACCTCCAGTCGACCGTTCTCCAGCGTCGCCACCATCCTCCAGCGCCGGCATCGTCCTCCAGCACCGTGACCCTCCTCGAGCGCCGCCACCATCCTCCACTCTTCGCCAACCACAAATATTGTCCGAAACTAATTTTAAGGTAAAATATTTTTAGGGTTTTTGTTGAGATGCTTGTTGTCTCGATTGAGTATTTGTAACCAAGCATTTCTTATAAATCGTACGTTTATTATAAATTATATGATTTAGGGTTCTAATTTTTAACCATAGCCATTGTAGTTTTGGTTCAATTTCGTTCTTTTCGACCCTGAAATGTGTATTAATTACCACTTGTTTTGATTTTGCAGTTAGTAATGTATCGACTTGGAAAAAGAAGTAAGTTTTACATTTCTGTACAAGTATTGTTGTTATACCAATTTTTCAATGTATTAGGATACTCACTTGTTACTGTTTTTTTGTTGTGATTGTTAGGGGATGATGTTGTTGTGTCTTATGCTTACATTGATAAATATGCAACTAGATTTGTAAACGAGATAAAATTTCAATTTTTTCTGACTTTTGAGAAAGCAAGTGAAGAGGAGACTATAGTAGGTAATATTTTATCAATTTTATTTGTATGTACTATCATTAGATAAATATTGTTTACTAAATACTTTTTCACAGTGCTTACCTTTACAGTTCAACAAGAAAATCAAGAAAAAGAGTACCCATCCAATATTGTTAATGAACCAATATTCATTGTGCGGTTCATATCGTCACAACGGACAAGCTGAATTAATATTTTCTGAAGGACTGTGGTATCTTAAATTTACTTTAAGTTTTAAATCTTATTTTGATGTGGTTTGCGGTGACTTTATTTGTTTGGAGGAACACAATGATGGTGTATTCTCTTTTGTGTTATTTAACGGGCGTGATGTTTGTGTTAAGGAGAATATTTGTTATACTCTACTCGACTTCCCGGTTGAGTTTATGGGTAAATATTTCAATTAGATCTGTCTTATTTATTTAGGAAAAAGTAAATCATGTGTTGGGACATTGTCAGTTTTGATTAAGATCCCAAAGCCCCTGAAAAGATGTTTGCATTTGTTTGTCAGGCTAGTCTTGGTTAGGTTTGAACTTAGTCATTTTACACTTCACATGTACTCAGTAAGAGGAGCACTTGCTGATGACAATCAAGACTCAGAGCCTGAAGACGAAGTTTACCATCCTGAACTTATGGCAGTCTTCTAAGCTGGCTGAGTAAGTTTCAGTGATGATGAGTATGACCTTGAGGTCAGTACTACTCAGTCCTGAAGGGAACAGGACGAAACTGAGTTAATGGGAAGACTTGGAGTAGAGCCAAGCAATTCAAAAGGAATGTCAGCGTCAGGACAAGACCGGTGAGCACAAGACAAAATGAACTTAATAAGACAAGCCTGAAGCTCAGGAATAAGTTCTGACATTCTCACCAACCTGATGATGTGGACCAATCCGGGAAGGACACGCATGTACGGAACCTGATAAGAAGACTGAATTCAGACTGCACTTTCAACGGGCAAGCATTTAATGTGCATTTAATGCAACTACCAAATCCATGCAAGGACGGCTGCTGTATGAAGATATGTCCGTATGAAGCCACTCTACATAGATGACTAGAAGGCTATCTCTCCAACGGATAGTTTTTCAAATCACCTATAATACAGAAGACCTTAAACCCATTCAAGATTACGGGAAATTTCCAAGCCAGAAATTACTCAAACTCTCAAAGCATTCAAAAGCACTCAGCCTTAGAAGAAGCACTCGAAACCATTTAAATTTCCCAAGTGTTTCTTAGTTACTGAGAGTTATTCTGTATTCCAAGAGCGAACTAGCATTATCTTAAGCTTAGAGAGATTATCCAATCCTTAGCATAGCTTTGCCTTGTAAGGATAATCTCAACCTAGTTGGAATCCAAACTGAAACCAAAACCCTAAGTTAGGCTTGTTGGGAGTAAGTCAGTTAGTGAGTTAGTAAGTGGAGTTGTATAGATCAGTGAGGTTAGCTGGTCTTGGTGCACCTTGGCACGTTAATAACAAGAATCCCTTGAGTGGATTTCCTGTTAAATCAGGCCGTGGACGTTGGAGCTTGAGTCTCTGAACCACGTTGAACTCCCTGTGTTCCTATTGCTTTGATATTGTGCATGCTTGCTATATTATATATTCATTCATTGCATTCGGTTTATCAGGCTTGAATCAATCAGCCTGATCCTTAAAAAGAGCATTGCCCTACTAATCACTATTCAGTTTTGAGTAAAACAAGTTTTTCAGAAAGCAAACTAAACAAGACTTTAAACTATCAGGGTTCACGCATTTCCATACTGAACTGATAGTTAGCCAACTGACCCGCACCAAGTGTTGTCAGTAGGTGTGTTATCAGCTCCTGGTTCTTTACCACTCTGAGTAAAGGGGACTCAGTCAGGTTTTAAGTTTAAAAAATTGGTATACGTGTATTCCCCCCATACACGTATTCCCTAGTCTTGTACCGGGACCAACAAGTGGTATCAAAGCAGTGGTTCAAAAGACCACTGACTTTGAATACTAATAGTTTCAAAGGAGAAACTGTTGGTGGTCACTGAACAGATCTGAGTTTGCTTTTCATAAAACTTGCATCATCATGACTTCGAGGAGACTTGAAGCTTCTTTACCTGAATTCTCTGTATCTAACTTTGTCTATTGGAAGTTTAGATTAGAAGCACATCTAGATGCCATCCATGACCAGATGCCGCATGTTCTCAGGGAAGGACCGATCAAAATCACTGTCCCTAATACCATAGGTAGAGGATATGATGATCTTGATATTGGTTTACCCATTCCTAAGGAAAGGAAGGATATGACCACTGATGAAATCAAGATGATGGGGCTTGACAATGTGGCTAGAAATATCATCTTGCATACGGTGCCTTTCGAGGAGTCAGCAAGGCTGATGAATTTAAAGACGGTAAATGAGGTTTGGGATGAGCTGACCAGGATGTGCGAGGGGTCAGAGAAGATAAAGGAGAATAAGAGAAACATTGCCATTCAGAAGTTCGAAGCGTTCGAGATGTTGCCTGATGAGACAATCGATCAGATGGAGTCAAGATTCATCAAGTTGATGAATGAGTTGGTGATGCTGGACAAAGATATCCCAAAGAGAGATGTTGCTTCAAAGATCCTGAATGCCCTTCCTGAGAGATGGGATAACAGTGTAATTATGCTTAAGAATACTCAGGATATGAGCAACATAACTTATGCTTTACTTTTTTTCAGAGCTAAAGGCACTGGAGTTTGATCTTAACAAGAGAAAGAAGAAAGTTCAGCCAGAAGAGGAAGAAAAGGAAAAAACTCCCGAGAAAAGCGTGGCGTTCAAGGCCAGGTCTGAACCTGTTGAGTCTTCATCAAAGTCACTGATGGAGATGAGCAAGGAAGAGCTTGCTGAAGAGTACAGCCTGATGGCCAGACGCTTTGATAAGCTCAATTCCAGGTTTGGTCGTTATAAGAAATTTTATCAGGACTCACGTGACAGGAAACCTGAAGGAACCCACCAAAGCTCAAGGAGATATGAGAAAAGGAGAAACACTGACCAGAGGAGAGATCGTGGCGAAGAAAGAAGATATTCAGATCCAAAGCCCGATCGTCGAGATGAATAGAGACGTACTCATGATGACAAGCACTCAGGAAAGACTGAAAGCTCATCAAGACAGAGGGAACCTGACTCAAGGAGGAACCTTGAACCAAGGAGAGAAAGAGAAGATGAGCAACCAACATGTTACAACTGTAACATGAGCGGACACTATCAGTATGATTGTCCGAAGTTGAGTGCAAGGGAAAGAGAGGACAGGAGGGCCAAGAGAGACCAGAGATTTGCTGATCGGAGAGCCATGCTCGCTGAGGATGCAACTGACTCTGATGGTCCTGAGGAGAGGTCGCCTGAACTCTTTTCTGATGATGAGTACGATGATGTCTGCCTTATGGCAAGGGAGGAACCTGAGGTAACATCTAACTCTGTATGTGGATCCTACACTGGTCAAAATCCTGAGCTGAGCTCAGAGTCAGTTAGAGAAATGAACCTTCAGACCTGTCTAGATCAATTGATGGTTGATTTCTCCAGACTGTAGAAAACTAATGTCTTCTTGGTAGAGGAGAACAAGAAATTGAGTACTGAGGTTAAAAACCCGAATGAACAACTCACTCAGTCTGATCTTAAAGAATTAGCTCAGATTGTGAGACTAAATCAGGAGATTGATTTAATCAATGCTGAGCGTCTCCCAAGAGAGAAAATTCTGAAGGAACTAGCTATTGAAGAGTTGGTCAGGAAGGAAGAACTGAAAGTACTTAAGAGTAAGTTTGATGACCTCTTTACCAGACATGAAATCCTGAAAAAGAGTGAGGACTCACTCAAGCAGAAGGTTGCAGCAATGAATAAATCCTCAGTGGCTAGAGAGGAAATAAATAGCAGCCATATGCCTGGGAATGAGAAAAAGGGAACTGGATATGTCCCTAAGAAATCCTCACAAGGTCAGTCTCATGTTGCTTCAGGGAGCAACACTGAGAGGGTATTTGTTCAGGCAGGCCAGAGTGCACCTAAGGATGTACTCTAGGCCCGTCAAACCGATAAGGGCAAGGAAACTGTTGACACAGTCAGGGTTGCCCCTAAGGTAGCTAAGCCAAAACCCAAGGGAAAGGCAAAGCAACCTAAGGAAGCCCCTGAGAACTCAGGCCAGGGAAAGCCTCAGCGAAAGCAGAGGAAGACTCAGACCAAGAGCTCTCAGACTGGTCAGCGAGGGTACCATCATGCGTGGCAATACCAACAGGGAAGGCCAAACATGATGACACCCCCGTGGTTTTGGCATCCTGAGGCCTTTAACTGTTTTCCATTCCCTCACTTGCCTAGGGGGAATAGAACACAGGGCCCTTATCAAGAACAAGGCCCAAGACCTGCTGCACCCAGACCTAGGAAGAACAGGAAGCCAGCCCAAAAGGCACCCACTCAGGCTCCTGTGAAGCCTAAGTCTAGCATTCATACACCATCTTCCACTCAGGCAAAGAAGAAGAAAGTTGTGTATGTTGATGTTTCAGGGAGACAGATTTACCACTCTGAGGCAATCAGGGTTGTTAAGCAAGTCTGGATCCCGAAGGGTACAGCTGACACGATAGGACCCAACACCCAATGGGTACCTAAAGCCTGATTTGCTTGCAGGCGGCTGTGGATCACAACAAGTGGAGAGGAGACTCAATCAAAGCTGTTTGGTACCTAGACAGTGGTTGCTCAAGGCACATGACTGGAATGAAGAGTCTTCTCCAAGAATATCAAGCTAAAGATGGTCCACAGGTAACCTTTGGTGATAACTCAAAAGGTGTTACTAAAGGTTTTGGTGTTTTAATAATAGGTACAGTCAAAGTGGAAAATGTGTCCTTTGTGGAAGGACTGAAGCATAACCTGTTGTCAGTAAGTCAATTCTGTGACAAAGGTTTCAGTGTTGAGTTCTCATCGAATATATGTTCAGTCAAGGACAAATCAACACAAGTGCTTCTATCAGGTATCAGGAAAGATAACGTCTATCTCGCTGATTGGAGCAGCACTATTCCTAATACTTGTTTTGTTGCTAAAAGCTCTCTAGAGCTCAGTTGGTTATGACATAAATGATTAAGCCATCTGAACTTCAAGATTCTTAACAAAATTTCTAGACAGTCACTTGTTGAAGGTCTACCTAATGAAGTTTTTAGGAAAGATCATGTGTGCAAAGCTTGTCAGGAAGGGAAGCAGGTCAGAGCGTCATTCAAAGAGAAAGCTTCTCATTCCACTGGCAGGATACTTCAGCTCTTGCACATGGATTTATTTGGTCCCATAACACCTGTGAGTATGAATGGTAGAAAATATACCCTTGTGGTTATTGATGATTATTCTAGATATACTTGGGTTATTTTCTTGTTGAATAAGAAGGAAACACAGGTGAAGCTTCCAGAGTTGCTCAGAAGACTCAGCAATGAGAAGAATCAGTCCATTACTAAGATCAGATCTGACAAGGGTACTGAATTTATAAATTCATATATTTCTGAATTTTGTAATGAACTTGGTATAGCTCATGAGACTTCTGCAGCTAGAACCCCACAACAGAATGGTGTCGCTGAAAGAAGGAACAGGACACTGAAGGAAGCAGCCAGGACCATGCTGGCAGAGTCAGGATTGCCCAAGAAGTTCTGGGTTGAGGCAATCAACACTGCATGCTATACTCAGAACAAATCCATGCTGAACAAACAACATGCACAGACCCCATATGAGACATGGAATAAAAGGAAACCCCGTATTTCTTATTTTCATGTATTTGGTTGTAAGTGCTTCATCCTCAACAATGGGAAGACCCAATTGAAAGCTTTTGATAGCAAATCTGATGAAGGAATATTCTTAGGATATTCTGAAGTTAGTAAAGCCTTCAGAGTTTACAATTGTAGGACCCTTGTTGTGGAAGAATCAGCACATGTTGTGTTTGATGAATATGCTAATGAGTCTAGGGTAAAAGTTTTGAATCCTGACACTGAGGAGATCACAAAGAGAGTGACAAGGCTGAGCTTAAAGAATCAACCTGATCCAAAGGTCAAAACTGTGCCAATTCCAAGATGGGATGATGATGACCATTAGGATGATGAATCAAGTGTCACTCCTAAGCCCAGCACATCAGGGATTGTTGAGCCTCAGACTGAGGAACAGGCTCAACCTGAGGTAAGTACCGTCTATGAAGATGCTGTCGTAGCTGAGACGGTTCCTGAGTCAACTCATCAAGGGGGAATCAATGTCCCTGATATTGAGCTTGTTAATCCCTTTGGTATAGACTCAGGATCATCCCCTTCTGTTCAATTTCCTGAATTTTATGAGCCTGTAGACACTAACATTGCAGGTACTTCAGGAACAACTACTGGCAAGAGAACATGGCTAGAGGATTATCCCATTGATCAAATCATTGGTGATCTAACGGAGGGAGTCAGGACCAGACGGTTTCATGGTGAGAGTGCATTGTTCTGTTGCTTTCTCTCTGAGCAAGAGCCTCAGAACATTGAAGAAGCTCTCTCTGACTCGAACTGGATCATTGCCATGCAAGAGGAGTTGAATCAGTTCACAAGGAATTAGGTTTGGGAACTGGTGGATAGACCTAGGTATCAAGGAGTAATTGGTACCAAGTGGGTCTTCAAGAACAAGAAGGATGAAAATGGTGTTGTGGTAAGGAACAAGGCTAGACTGGTTGCAAAAGGGTATTGTCAATCTGAGGGAATAGACTATGATGAGACTTTTGCTCCAGTGGCTAGGTTGGAAGCTATCAGATTGTTCCTTGCATATGCAACATATAAGAAGTTCAAGGTGTATCAAATGGATGTCAAGAGTGCCTTCCTGAATGGTGTACTCAATGAAGAGGTATATGTTGAACAACCTCCCGGGTTTGAGGTTGGAGATACAGTATACCATTTGAAGAAAGCACTCTATGGACTTACGCAAGCACCAAGAGCTTGGTATGATACCCTCTCTCAATTCCTGATAGACCATGGGTTCAAGAAGGGAACTGTGGATAGGACACTGTTCAGGATCACTGAAGGTGATGACATTCTCTTGGTCCAGATTTATGTGGATGACATAATATTTGGATCACCAAATCATCAACTATGTGAGAAATTCTCTAAGTTGATGACTGGTAAATTTGAGATGTCAATGATGGGAGAGATAAACTTCTTCTTAGGATTGCAGGTAAAGTAGACTGATCAAGGTATCTTCATAAATCAGGCCAAGTATACAAGAGACTTGATTCATAAGTTTGGTGTTCAGAACAGCAACCCAGCCAGGATCCCTATGAACACAAATTGGAAGATGGATCCTGACACTGAAGGGACTTCAGTAAATCAGACTGAGTATAGAGGGCTGATAGGTTCTTTGTTGTACCTGACTGCAAGTAGGCCTGACATTACGTTTGCAAGAGCAACATTTGCTGGTGGATGCTCGTGGCTGGGAGCACTGGGAAATCGAGGAGGCCAGGCTGTGGTCCTACTTTGGACTGACTAGCTGGCTTCAACTGCTCAAATTCGAAAATCTGAAGGAGCTAGTCAACAGCCTGATGTCCAAGAGCAAGGCTGACATCCTATCTGAGGATGAGGAGGACAAGGAGGATGATGAAGATGCTCAGGGTGGAGCAATGGAGAAGGCTGTGGAGGAGACAGCAAGGGAGGTTGATGGTATGGACTCTGAGCCTCAAGCTCAGGGGGAAGGTGAGAAGGACACTAGTGTCAAGGGTGGACCAGTGGCTGAGGATGCTTTGAACATCTCAGCCGCCGATGAGACATCTGTCGATAAAGGGATTCCCTGCCCTGAGACAAGGAAAAAAGATGTTGAGGCGTCTAAGGAGACTCCCAATTCCGAGGGACAAGTTCCTAAGGTTCGAGATGGCATGGCTGAGCCTGAGCAGGCGGCCTTGACCACTCAACAACTGCCTTCAGTGCACCCTGAAGAGGGGACTGAGGATGCAGAGGCTGACAAGGGAAAACAACCAATCACTGATGAGGCCGTTTATGAAGATGACGATGTGATGATAACTGGGGTCGACTGTGCTGAGTTTACAAGCATTGTGGAGGTCAAGAAGGAGAAAACCACTGAAAATCTAGCTGAACTTCAGGAGGAAGTAATGAGGCTACGTGCTGAAAAAGAAGAAGACTCCAAGGCCCTACCGAAACACATCAGGTGGACGAAGTCAGCCTACAACACCCTTTCCAAGAAGGAGCTGACTTTGTTGAAGAGAACGATGTCTGACATGGCCAAGTCAGTGAGGAATGAGCAGAAGAGAACGAAGAAGATGCTAAGACAGACCTTGAAGCAACTAGCTGAGAAGGATGAGCAAAGGAAGGAGGATCTCAATCAGGTAGGAATGGCAAAACGGCCCGCTCCGAGGCTACCCCGCCCTGCCCCGCCCTGGTTGGGCCAGGTCAGCCCCGCCCCATCCTGAAAATGGGGCAGGTCCGCCCCGCCCCGCACATGGGGCAAATCGGATATGGGTATGTATATTGTCTTGCCCCGGCCCGCCCTGCCCTGCCCCGCAATCTATTTAATATATTCATAAAAATATATCTCTATTAATTATTATATATATATACATATAGTAAATATATAAAAAGATCTCTCATAAATATATCAACAAACGTGCATATTAATTATTGACTCAATTGATTCAATTATATTATTCAAACTAACATAATCACATCCATAAATTAATATATATTAAACCCTAGGCTTACAATTAATTATGTCATTCACATATATTTTTTGTTAGTTCTAGACTCGTAATTATTTTGAATTTGTTGATTATATTTATTGTCATTTTTCACATGAGATTTTGATGAATTTTTGGTTTGATGGTTATATTTATTGTTTAATTTAATTGTGAATTTAATTTTATAATATACATGTGCTTATATTTTAATATATATATATTTTTCTTGGGATAAGAATGGGGCGGGGCAGATCTTCCCCATGCAGGGCGGGCATGCGGCACAAAATGCCGCCCCGCAGTGGGGCGCGGGGCGGGGCGGGTCGACTGGGGCTGGCGCGGGGCAGGTCTGGGTACTTAGGTACCCGCCCTGCCCCGACCCATTGCCATCCCTATGAATCAGGCTGTGGAGAAGCTTGCAGCTCAAGCTGGAGCACTATTCACTCAGGCCATTTCTGGCTCAGCCTCAAAGTTGGAGCTGGAGTCAGAACGATTTGCTCAGATTTCAAAGGATATTGCTGAGAGGCTGACTCAAGCAGATGAGCGATCCGCTCTGATGGAGGAGAAGATCGAGAAGGCTGAACAAAGACTCCAACTCTCCATGGAGGTCTTTGAGAAGAAGGTGAACGCTGCAATCAGTTCTGTCTCATTTGCAGGGACTGGAATCTCGATGGGAGTTGAGTTACTGAAAGAGGGAATCAATGATGTCCATTCCCTAGCCTCCTTCGTAATCAACAGCGGATCTGACGCATTCCCATCCGGGGCCAATGATGATGCCAAAAAGGGGGAAAAGAAGAAGAAAAGATCCCGCCCTGAGGCATCGGAGGCAGTCAACCAAGGCGAAACAGTTCAAGCCAATCCTGAAGCCGATCCTGAAGGAAATGTGCTGAGGGTAAGGAAGTCAGCAAGGTTGGCGGCAGTGGAGAAAGAAGGAGAGGAAATTGTTGCCAGGCTGAGGGCGGAGGCAGCAAAGGCAAAGGCTAATGAACCTTCCAAGCAACCTGAGCCAGTTCAGAAGTCTTCTCCCATGAGCTCAAGGAAGAACCTCATCACTTACTCAGTTGAGGCAGTGGCAGAGTTATGCGCTGAAGCATGGGGAGTTCCTTCTAAGAAATCTGAGGCTGTGCGCAGAGCTGAAATTGCTCAAAAGGAGAAGATGCGCATCTTGGAGAAGAAGGTTGAAAAGCTGACTGACATCACTGAGCTTCAACAAAGAGAACTGGATGATGCGGTGATCAGTCTGCTGAGGAGGAAGAAGGCGAAGCCTGAGCCTAGGAAGTACAGAAAGAGGCCAACAGTAAGGAAGTCATCAATTCTTCAAGTCAGTAGGCCAGAATCAGGAATAAGGGAAGCTTATGTCGATGAGTTCATCTCAGAGGCATTGAAGGAGTTTTGGGCTGATGCGAAGGATGAGTTTGTAAAGTTGTGGTATGTTGTGAAGAAATGGGGCGACACTGACGATATCAATGCCCACTTCACTGACTACATGATGGACAATCATCCTGAGTTGTTCCAAAAGATCTTGGAGGAGGCTGATGCAGCTCCAGTCCAAGTGAAGGCTCCTGAGTTCACCATTTGAGCACCTCCCTTAGTTCCTGGAACTCAGAAGCACAACACGAAGGCCATTATGATGGAAGTCTTGAAGATCGCCAAAGCTGAAGGATACGTGAACCAACCTAGAAGACTTGACGAGCTGAAGGCAAGAGTCTATGCTGGATATGGACTTGAACTTGAAATGAGATTAGTCTAGGAGTTCATTACCTCTTTGTAATAGATTAGATTCATTGTAACCACCTTCATATCAATCAATGAAATCTATTAATTTTGCCCACAGACAAAAACTCATTATCTTTTTGGCTGTTGTTTAAATTCTGTACTTTATCAAGATTTGCTCTAACACCGTCTTATCTTATAGATAGGTCTTTATATTTCCTCTAAGTGTTGTGAGGATCTTTTCAGTGTTTTGGCATCATCAAAAAGGGGGAAATTGTTGGGACATTGTCAGTTTTGATTAAGATCCCAAAGCCCCTGAAAAGATGTTTGCATTTGTTTGTCAGACTAGTCTTGGTTAGGTTTGAACTTAGTCATTTTACACTTCACAGGTACACAGTAAGAGGAGCACTTGCTGATGACAATCAAGACTCAGAGCCTGAAGACGAAGTTTACCATCCTGAACTTATGGCAGTCTTCTAAGTTGGCTGAGTAAGTTTCAGTGATGATGAGTATGACCTTGAGGTCAGTACTACTCAGTCCTGAAGGGAATAGGATGAAACTGAGTTAATGGGAAGACTTGGAGTAGAGCCAAGCAATGCAAAAGGAATGTCAGCGTCAGGACAAGACAGGTGAGCACAAGACAAAATGAACTTAATAAGACAAGCCTGAAGCTCAGGAATAAGTTCTGACATTCTCACCAACCTGATGACGTGGACCTATCCGGGAAGGACACACATGTATGAAACCTGACAAGAAGACTGAATTTAGACTGCACTTTCAACGGGAAAACATTTAATGTGCATTTAATGCAACTACCAAATCCATGCAAGGACGGCTGCTGCATGAAGATATGTCCGTTTGAAGCCACTCTACATAGATGACTAGAAGGCTATCTCTCCAACGGATAGTTTTTCAAATCACCTATAAATACAGAAGACCTTGAACCCATTCAAGATTACGGGAAATTTCCAAGCCAGAAATTACTCAAACTCTCAAAGCATTCAAAAGCACTCAGCCTTAGAAGAAGCACTCGAAACCATCTAAATTTCCCAAGTGTTTCTTAGTTACTGAGAGTTATTCTGTATTCCAAGAGCGAACTAGCATTATCTTAAGCTTAGAGAGATTATCCAATCCTTAGCATAACTTTGCTTTGTAAGGATAATCTCAACCTATTTGGAATCCGAACTGAAACCAAAACCCTAAGTTAGACTTGTTGGGAGTAAGTCAGTTAGTGAGTTAGTAAGTGGAGTTGTATAGATCAGTGAGGTTAGCTGGTCTTGGTGCACCTTGGCACGTTAAAAACAAGAATCCCTTGAGTGGATTTCCTGTTAAATCAGGCCGTGGACATAAGAGCTTGAGTCTCTGAACCACGTTAAACTCCATGTGTTCCTATTGCTTTGATATTGTGCATGCTTGCTATATTACATATTCATTCATTGCATTCGGTTTATCAGGCTTGAATCAATCAGCCTGATCCTTAAAAAGAGCACTGCCCTACTAATCACTATTCAGTTTTGAGTAAAACAAGTTTTTCAGAAAGCAAACTAAACAAGACTTTAAACTATCAGGGCTCACGCATTTCCGCACTGACCCGTACCAAGTGTAGTCAGTAGGTGTGTTATCAGCTCCTGGTTCTTTACCACTCTGAGTAAAGGGGACTCAGTCAGGTTTTAAGTTTGAAAATTTGGTATACGTGTATTCTCCCCATACACGTATTCCTCAGTCTTGTACCGGGACCAACATCATGGATTATGATTTTTACTAATTGCATGTCTCTACAAATATTTTCACCTATCAGGGTGTTGATGACCTTAACTCGGATTAGTTAATTAGTGGTTGTTTTCATACTAGGAAGATCATCAAGCAAGGATTAATCAAAGATTAAAGCTGGATTTTTATAAGTAAAGGTTGGGAAGAAAATTTGCAAGAGTTTGGCTTGTTTTTTTGAATTAAGTCACCTCCTTTTCATTATCCCATGAAGGGGTATTTATAGGGATACAAGCAAGTAGGAGGTGTCACCTCCCTAATCATCCTTATTTACATCGTGACAAGTGTTAAGACATTTGTTAACTCCTAAACTATTACATCTTTACACAATGACAAGTGTTAAAACACTTGTTTGTTCCTAATGTAAAGCCTAATTATTGGAATTTCTGGTGATCTTTCGAGGTTCCCTCTTGCTCGCCTGCTCGCCTCTGGTTAATTCTCTTTGCCTCCCCTTGGTCTGGTTGGTCGCCACCTTTTTACTCTTTTCATGGCCAGCTGTCCGCCTCCTCTATTTTGGCATTTAAACCCTGCTGCTCGCCTCCTAGAGCACCTATTCCCTGTTGGTAGACCTCTTCATCATTTTTATTTTTAATAATTTCCTAATCTTAATATTTTAATATTTTTTACTTTAATCTTCTTTCCCTACTGTTTGCCTATCAACAATGCCCCCTAGTTTGGCATATAAGGATAATTTTTTATCCTTTTATGTCAAACTATAAGACGGGCTACCTTTTTATGGTAAGAGGCAAGCAACAGGGAATTTACCCTTTTCACTTTTGCAAGGAGCGAGCAACAGGGTTTCAAATTTTTTGGGCGGAAACTATTGGAGGCGACCAGTGGGGAACACCTTTTGAACTTGTGGCGTTTCGCTTCCCGAGACGCGTAATACGAGGCGACGTGGGCGGTTGGTGACATCACCGCCGCCCACGCGTACGCCCCTATATTGTACATATGGGCTTCATTTCTTGAAATCTTTCACTTTCGCCCCCAAATCCATCCTTATAAATAGTCTTTTTCTTCACTCATTTTTCTTTTCGATTCTTGCATGCAACAAAACTCCATTGACGAATATTGTGAAGCTTTAGCATTTCCAAATCTTTCAGTTTTCAATCGATCTTTCTTCAAATCAAAGGTGAATTTTTAATTTATTTTATTTTCTTTCTTCATTTCCTTGCATTTTTCTTCGATTTTCTCTTTTTTCTTGGCGATTTCTGCCAATTTCACACCTCTGCCGCCTGCGCCGCCGTGTCTCCGCCGCTGCGCCGCCGTCGTTACTTATTTTCTCAAAATTACAGTGTCATTGTTACCGCCCCCCTAAATTTTGCCCTTTATTTGATTCTCCCTTTCGAATGGCATCTCCTTTTTCGAGCAACACTCAATCCATCGAATTTGTTGGTCAAAATCTGGGAAAAAGGCCTATGGAAGATGAACGGCCTCCCCCTGCTCCTCGCCGCTTGCTCCAGCAAGCAATTGTGCAAAACCCTAGGATCTTGCTCGTTGATGAGGACACGGGTTCCGAGGTGAGCTCTGTTGCTCGCTTCGTTGATGATTTCTACGCTGTGGAGAGCTTAGGCGAGCAGGATGTCTCGGGCCCTGTTGCTCGCTCCTCGCCAAGGGAAGGGACCTCCTCGGATTTGGGTGAGGATTCTGCTGAGGTCGCCGTCGAAATTGAAGAAATGAGTATCCCTGGAGACACGGGAGCGAGCAGCGGGCAACAAGCTGCAAGCGAGCAGGTGGCTCAGCCAGGAGGCGACCAACCGGGTGTAACATGGGAATTCCTTCGGGAAATAAATTTTCCCATTTCAAGACCAACTCCCGAGTCCCTTATCCCGAAGGCTATAATTCGAAGATAGGAGTGGATTGACTATGCCAACCAATATCACATCACAACACTTTCCCTACTCCTCCACGAGCTGTCATGGAGGCCCGTCCATCAACTTACACAGCGGGTAAAGTGGCTAGCGTGGTTACAGAGGATGACTTGGCCCTGATACGCTCTTCATATCGTATTCCATATGATATCCACCTGTACGCCCCTCAACCAGGAGAAAGAGCTGACAATCCACCTCCGGGCTGTACTGCTATCAATCTTGATGTACTTAATACGGGGTTCCCTCTTCCTCTACATCCGATCGTTGGGCAATTTCTTGAGGATCCGAACTTAGCCATAACTCAAATCACTCCAAATGGTTGGAGTAACCTATTGGCCTTCATCACCCTCTTCGGGTTAGAGGGTTGCAAGAATAAGATTAGCACGGTGGAGATCCATTACGCGATGACCATCTCCTCGACTATCAAGGAAGAGGGACCTAGGTGGTATTACATCAAGGCCCATAGTGTTGTTAAGTTAATTGAGGCGGTGCCCAACAAAGTTAAAAGCTGGTACAAATAATTTTTCTTCATTGGCGGTGACTGGCGGGCGTCCTCCGATTTTTCGGGGGAACCGGGGCGTATAAATTCTCCTACACATTTTGGAGAAATTCGGCGTAGGTTTTATTCTTTAGTTCATCATATCTAGGGTGAACTAATTTTAATCTTTTTCTCTTCTGTTTTGCAGGTCCGTGTATCTTGAGGTGGGGGCACTCTGAGTTGAGCGAGGAGTTCCTATACGTTCTTACCCTGATTTCCTTGCGAGACGTGAAGGATCGTAGCATTAGCCATCTTTCTCAAGCGCATTGCCGCAAGCTTGCCTCAGTCACTACAAGTGCTCATCACTTAGAGGCACATGCGGAGATTCCTGAGGGTAATCTTCTTCGTGTACCTTTAGTTATTGTAATTCTTTTGACCTGTTGATCACTCCTTACCTATTGGTTGCCGCCTTTGTGCTGTTCCCCTTACTTTAACCTTTTATGTTTTTGTTCTTCAACTCAAAGGGTAACGGTAGATATTCCTCGAATTCCTGAAAGTTACCACCTTCTTGCTCGTCGGGTCAAATAGATGACAGCTAACCAACCTTCCAAGAAGAAGAAACTTTATCCTTGCACTTCTTTGATCAAACTCCGAGCTGAAGAAAACCTAGAGGAAGCTCCTTCAGCTCCGGTCCTAGCTCCTCGCCCCCTGCCCGCTCCTTGCCTCCTCCCAAAGACACAAGGGGCAAAAAGAGGCTTACTAAAGAGACTGCCACTCGCAAGGAGGATGACCGCTCCAAGCGAGCTAGAGGGCAAGGTCCTTCGCAGGCGAGCAACAGGTCCGCTGCTCGTTCCTCGCCAGTGGAAGAGGTGACCGAGCAGCAGGTCATTGGTACCCTGATCGCCGCTCGAGGCAGGAGTTCCTCGCCTGATAATTTCTACTTGGGTTACGACCCAGTGAAGATGAGGGAGTAAGTATATTTTTCCTGCTCGGTTGCTCGCTTCCCTGCTTACCTTTCCTAACAACCTTTAATTTCTTTGTATAGGTTCCGGAGGGACGATTATCCCGGACGTGTAAAAGTACTTCATCAACTTAGTTGTGTGAAGTTTGCCCCTGCCTACCACGAAATCAAGGACTCTCACGTCCGATGAGCCACATAATTTGTCCCTCACTCATGGACGAAGACGAGTGAAGAAATTCTCCAAAATCAAAGTTTGAGTGACAACGCCCGTCTGCTGAGCTACAACACGAGCCATCAGGCCATCTCTGCTCAGAGAGTCCTGGACCAAGCTATTGAGCTCGAACGGACAAACTGCAGCCTGGGGTGGAAAATTGAGCAGGTCGAGGTGGATCGGGATGCTCAGTTGAAGAGAAAGGACGAGGAGCTGGCCAAGCTGAAGGCCGAATTTGACAAAGTTAAACTCTCCTGGGAACGAGACATGAAGGCAGCTGAAGACCGAGAGAGAGTGGCTTCCAATGCTTCAGAGAAGCTGAAGTTGGATCTGGGAGTTGCCACTGACCGTCTGCAAGTTTTAGAGACGGAGCGAGTCGGCCTGGTGGAGCGAGTCGAATCCTCAAGGTCCATGTTAAACGGCTGGAGGACGAGAGAAGAGAAGTTATTCCATACACCACGTATGTGCAAGATGTAACCGATAATACCAACTTCGGTTATATCTGCGCATACGTGGATTGTGTGAGATCCGTGAAGTACGCCTTGGACAATGGTCTCGACGTTATGACCTGTATTGTCAAGGACTTTACGGATTATGTTGTTGAGAACCCTCCAGCCCCCGGTTTTAATATTCCAGTGGCCGATTTGGGAGATATGGGGGTAAACTTGGAGATTTTTAAGGACGATGTCCGAGTTGTGGCCCCGAAGGAGAGGACTGAGGTGAACAAAGATGCTATTGTTTTCGATGCCTTGAGTTCTCTCTTTCCAAACCCTCTTGGTGAGACGAGTACATCGACTGCTGTAGGCGAGCAGCAGGTCCCGGTGGCGACCAACCAGGATGCTCCTCCACCTCCTCTTGCTGAAGATCCTCCAGCACCACCAGCTCCTTCGGCTCTTGAGTCTTGAACTCTTTTTCTATTTTCTTAGTTCATGTTGTAGGTCAATACTAATTTTTTAATTCTTGTACCTTTGTATTTGAAGCTTTATTTTGGATAAAGTCGTACTTTTATTCTATTTGTTCGTCTTTCATTTAATGTTTGCTTAAGTATTTTCTTTCATAACTGAAAGTTCAATACTTTTCTGTGCAAACTTTTTGTACATTAATTATATATGGGTCAATTTGGTTCTTTTAAGAACTTGACCTTCATTTCTCTTTTGTGCCCTATTGCTCGCCACACGCTATACTTGTGCTTAAATGCATTTAGCTTTGGGCGAGCAATTTTTGTTTTATGGGGGCGATCAGTTGGGCTTTTGTGACTCAGGACCCTGCTGCTCGCCTCCTTCTGAACTTGTGTTGTGACACTTGACTGTTCCCGATGAGCAGCTTTTCTCTTTGGGTGAACAACTGGGCTTTGACGCCTTATTTATTTAATCTCGTAATACATCAGATGATCATTCTTACACAAAAGTTTAAAATTTTTACCAAACTTACAATATGAACAATCTTAAATAACTTATATAACTTCAACATAATCTATATATAAAAAACTTTACATTGGTTCCCTATCTATTGATAGTACTTTTTTAATAAAGCTGTGTTCCAGGTGTATTGGGCCGAGTTGCCTTCCATGTCTTCAAGATCATATGTGCCGTTGTACCACTTATGGGTTATCTTAAATGGGCCCTCCCAAGTCGATCCAAATACTCCTGGCAGTGGTGCTAAAACTTTTTGGAGCACCAGATCTCCGACTTCAAATTCTCTGACTTTTACTTGCGAGTTGTAATACTTCGCGATTCTTCTTTTGTATATCTCATTCCTTATTTCTGCTGAAATTCTTTTTTCGTCAATCAGATCCATTTCTGCAGCCAGTGCCTTATTGTTTTCTTATTCGTTGAAGTCAGTTACCCTTTCTGTTGGTACTTTGAGCTCTATAGGTATAACTGCTTCAGTGCCGAAGGCCATGGTAAACGGTGTTTCTCCTGTGCTTGTTCTATGTGATATCCTATATGCCCAAAGTACTTCGGGCAACTCTTCTGACCATTTGCCTTTCTTCTCCACGAGACAAATCTTTAAAATATGCTTGGTTATTTTGTTAACTGCCTCAACTTGGCCGTTAGACTGAGGGTGATAGGGTGTTGAAAAATGTTTCTTGATACCCCATTTTTTTGCAGAAGTCTCTTATCTTCTTTCCTTCGAATTATCTTCCATTATCCGTCAGTATTGCTTGTGGAACCCCGAACCGACACACTATGATCTTCCAGATAAAGCTGATCATCTTTTCTTGTGTTATTGTCACTAGTGCTTCGGCTTCGGCCCATTTTGTGTAATAGTCCACAGCCACTACTACAAATCTTACATTCCCCTTTCCTGTTGGGAAATGTCCTATGATATCTATCCCCCACTTTGCGAATGACCATGGACTATTTACTGAGATTAGTTCTGCTGGTGACTTATGGATGTTGGGAGCGAACAACTGGCACCTGTGGCATATTTTTTGCAACTTTGATTGCGTCTTGTAACAAAGTTGGCCAGTAATACCCTTGTCTTACTGCCTTGTATGCCAATGCTCGCCCTCCTGCATGATTTTCACATACACCCTCGTGTATTTCTTTCAACACTTCCTGGCCTTGCCCCCTTGCCAAACATTTCAGTAGGGGTAGTGAAAATCCTCTTTTGTAAAGTTGGTTGTCCATGATGGTGAACCTTGCTGCTTGCTTGGCTATCTTAGCTGCTTCTTGTGGGTCTTCAGGCACTGTGCTGTCTTTAAGGTATTTGTATATCGGTGTCCTCCAATCTTCTTCTGTCAATTCTTCTTCAATCTGGATGGGTGAGAAATTTTTGTTATCGTGACTTGTGAAAGTTCTACTGGTCCCTTGCTAGTAGCCAAGCGAGCAAGTGCATCTGCTTGTGCGTTGTTATCTCTTGGTACTTGTTCAATATAAATCTGCTCGAAGAGTGAAGCCAGGTGAGCAACAATTTTTTGATATAAAGCCATGTTTTCATCTTTAGCTTCATACTCCCCACGGACTTGGTTGACTATCAGCTGGGAAAATCCATAAATTTAGACTCTCCGAACCCCCACAGCCAGGGCCAGTCGTAGTCCGGTTATCAGGGCTTCGTACTCAGCCTCGTTGTTCGTTGCCATGAACTCGAACCTGACTGCTGAAGTGAACACTTGCCTGTCTGGACTGATCAACACTATCCCAGCCCCCACTGCTGTGTTATTTGATGATCCGTCCACGTACATATGCCATGGATGATTATGACCTCTCGTCGGATCCTGAGGGAAGGTTAATTCGACTATGAAGTCGGCTAACGCTTGTCCCTTGATCGCTGTTCGAGGTGCATAAGATATTCCGAACTGGCTTATCTCTAGTGACCATTTGAGTAGGCGACCAGCAGTGTCAGGTCTTTGCAGAATTTGTCTTAGTGGGAATGTTGTTAAAACCTCCACTTGGTGATCAAAGAAGTAAGGTCTTAGCTTCCTCACGCTCATCACTAGTGCGTATGCCAACTTTTCCATGGGCGAATATTTGATCTCTGCCTCATGCAAGGCCTGACTTACGTAGTAAATCGGCAAATGGAACTTTCCTTCTGCTCGGACTAGGACCGAGATGATGGCCACCTCTGACGCGGCTAGATATAGGTACAGTTTTTCTCCTGAGACAGGCTTTGATAGAATCTTGGTGTTGTTAAGGTATTCTTTCAATTGTTCAAATGCCTGTTGACAACTGTTTGTCCATTGGAACTGCCCTTTCGTGATAGTATCGAAAAAAGGTTGACACTTATCTCCGAATCTTGAAATGAATCTGTTCAAGGCTGCTAAGCATCCGGTTAGTCGCTGAACTTCCTGACCGACCTTGGTGGTTGTATGTCTATAATTACTTTGACCTTTGATGGATTCGCCTCAATTCCTCACTGACTAACCAAGTGCCCGAGGAATTTTCCCGAGTGAACTCCGAAGCTTCTTTTCTTCGGGTTCAGTTTCATGTTGTATGCCCGAAGTATTTCAAATATTTGTGTAAGGTGTTCCAAATGATCTTCCTTCTTCGGGCTTTTCACAACTATGTCGTCCACGTACACTTCCATTATTTTGCCGATGTGGTCATCGAACATCTTGTTAACGAGTCTCTGGTATGTGGCCCCTACATTGATTAACCCGAATGACAACCTCTTCCAACATAATAAATTTTTGTTGGTGTAGAACGTTGTGTGTTCCTGGTCATCAGGGTGCATCGGGATTTGATGATATCCGGCGAATACGTCCATGAAGGTGAGGAGTTCGTGTCCTTCAGTGTTATCCACCAACTGATCAATGTGAGGCAGTGAAAAGTTGTCCTTAGGGCAAGCTGCATTCAAATCGGTGAAGTCGATACATAACCTCCATGTGCCATTTGGTTTTTTCACTAACACCGGATTTGCTACCCATCTGGGACATAAGGCTTCTTTGATGAGATCATTATCGAGTAGCTTCTTCACCTCCACATCCAGTGCCTCGTATTTGTCAGGCCCGAACTTCCTTCTTTTTTGCTTCACCGGTTTTCTAGTTGGATCAATATTTAGCTTATGACAGGCATGCTCGGGGCTGATGCAATTCTTTCTGGAATTCTTTTCAGCGTGCGACCATGTGAATACGTCAAGATTAGACTTAAGGAATTCTTTCATTCTGGATCTGTATGGCTCAGGGAGCTCAGACCCAATGAATAATTCCAAGTCTTACCGATTCGGGTCGACTCTTATTGCTTCCAGCTCCTCAACTGGGGTTGCCATTCTCTTCTGATTCTTCCAATGAGGGTCAATAATGGGCCCTTCTAGGTTGATCTCATCCTCGATCATTGGTTCCGCCTCTAGTCTTAGCTCTAGATCTTCAACTTGACTTAATCTGGGTATGGCCTCTTTTCCTTGTTGCTCGTCAGAACCCTCCTGCTCATCCTCGCCCTGCTGGTCATCCATCTCCATCATTTTGGTGTCGACGGACTCCATGATTTCATCCAATACGGAGGGTTCATCCTCAGCCCTGCTGCTCGGCTGCTCGTCCATGACAGATACTCTATTGTCGTTGGGTTGGAGTTGCAGGAGACATTCCCGAGCTTTCTTTTGATCGCCTTTAACCGTACCTGAACCTTTCAAAGTTGGAAATTTAAGACAGTAGTAGTACGTTGAAATAACCGCTTTGAATTCATTCATAAAAGGTCGACCGAGAAACCCGTTGTAGGCAGACTGTTGATTTACAACTAAGAACTCTATCATTCTAGTCAGTCTCCTTTCGAGATTCTCGGTTGATACAAGCTCGGCTGGCAACGTAACTAAACCTAAGGGAACGGTTACAACATCTCCGAACCCTACTATCTTATGATCACATTCTTTTACATATTCTTCACAGTCACCTAACTGGTCTAGTGTGCTCTTGAATATGATGTTCGTGTAGGATCCAGTGTCCACAAGCAGACGGTGGACTCAGACCTCCATGATGTTAGCACAGATGATTAGTGAATCCTTGTGTGGGGTGAGTATTCCATCCAGATCCTTTTCGGAAAACACCAGATCCCCTATCTTCTTTGTTGATTGGTTCAACCCGATTTCTCTAACTTGAGCTACAGCTCTCAAGTCCGCTTTTCTCTTTCTTTTGGACATCGGGGGTCTCCCATCTGAGCAACCTCCTACTGGCCCGGCTGATTCAAGCATTAGAATTTCACAAACTGGTTCTACCGGTGCCGTAAATGCCTTCTTGCCCTTTTTATCCATCCTGCTCGGTGCTCATCCTCCTCATCTTCTTCCGAGCTAGATGGTACTATTACTCTTGGCCTTTTGCCTGGTTGTCTCTTCACGAACTTTGATAATCTCCCTTCTTCGTAAAACCTCCATAGCTGTTTTAAAAGATCTCGGCATTCACTCGTGAAGTGACCTATGCTTTGATGATATGCGCAGTACTTGTTGGGGTTCATCTTCCCTCGTTCTTGTCGTATTTTTCGAGGCTCTGACAACATATCCTTGTCCTTTACATTGTTGTACACAACTTCTATTGATGTGGACAGGTCATGGTTCAACTTTTCCTTTAACTCGGTTCCTTCATTGAAAACCTTCATGTTTTTGGGAGCCTTGTATTCTCCCCCTGATTTCTTCCCCGATTTCTTGGTGTCGACTTTATCTCCCAACTCTTTCTGTAAAGTTTCTTGCATCGAGATGTACACCCCTGCTTTATGTCGAAATTCAGAATATATTTTAGGAAAAGCGAGGTGCATCTCCTTCCACAGGTCTGTCCCCTTCTTAAGTCCTGCCATTACTGCCACAATTTTAGTGTCCTCACTCACTATTTCTCCTTTTAGAAGGACTTTGTCAAACCTTTCAAGGAAAGCCCTATCAGACTCCCCATCCCCTTGTTTCAGATCTACAAGCATATGTCTTTGCGTAAGGTAGGATCCGACTGTGGAGAAATGTGATAGGAACTCCTTGCTAAGTTGCATGAATAAACTGATAGAACCCGGAGCAAGTGCGGAAAACCACCCGTGGGGGCCATCGCCAAGGGTTAAGGGGAAATTTCGACATTGTGTCGCATCAGATGCTTTCACGGATATCATGTAATCGGTGTATTTGGACAAGTGCACTTTTGGGTCTGAATTCCCCTCGTATAGACTAACAGCTGGGAACTGTACCTTTTTCTGCACCGGTGCGTTCAATATCACCGGGGACAATGGTGATAATGGAAGTACGGTTGGCCCTCTGCCGTTTTGGGCATCTAATTGCTTCTTCATTTCCTCGATCGTTCTCTTGAGGTCAAGTCATTCATTCGGAGGCGCTCTTCCGTTAGAAGGCTGTCCATCGTGGTTTGGCTCAAAGCCTTCCCCACGGGGCAGTCCCTTGCTAATGGGACGTTTCTCCTGTGTGGCCCGTCGGGCTCCATTGCTTGCCCCATTAGGACCCAAACGACCAAAAACTGGCCTTCTGAGTCTATCATGCACTGAGGGGCGAACAACAGGGTATGCTCGCTCCTCACTTCTCTGTGAATTTTCCTTCTTAAGTTCATGATTATGACTTCTTGTACCCCTGCTGCTCCACTCCTTATCTCCTCCTGGTGTGGATTCACCTCGACTCCCTAGCCGCTCACTCATTTGTGTCTTGCCTTTGGCTCTCCTTATTTGTCCACTATCGACCTCTTCCACCCTTATATCCTCTTGTTGTTTGGCTTTCCGTTCTGTTGCCCGGTTGCTCGCCTCCGGGGTTTTAGATGATTTATGCCCTGCTGCCCGGTTGCTCGTCTCATGGTGCTCTTGATGGTCCTGTGACTTCTTGTTGCCATTGTAAGGATTGTAAAACGACGATCGTTTTGGCTAATTCCTCTGGATTTTGAGCCAAAACTTCCACTTACGGGGGAAGAGTGTCAATAGTGACTTGGACATTTCTGTTGGATGTGGCCCGTACAGTACGTGCATGGTCACCCATAGATGATACCCGAGTCCGTGACCTATGTGACGGGTGTGCGCTTGAATATTGTCGTTCTTGTGATCCCGCCATTTTTTATTGGGTATTTTGGATTTTAATGTTCCTTTGATGACGATTTTGTGCTTGTGGGTGTTTTGGCCTAGAAACAACTAGCCTTGCATGTAAAGGTTTGGTTGTTTATAACCCTTTATCCACACATGCATGCATTCAAGTTTATAGGTCTTGTTTAACACCACTAAAACACTTGTCCTTCTTTCCAAATTCCAGTTTTCGGCAGCTTATTATCGGATTTTTGCAGTTTCCAGCAACTTTTTGCAGAAATTCCTTTGAATTTTCAACCGTCGAAGGTTCGACCCTTCTTCTAGCGCCAATTGTTGATTACCTTAACTCGGATTAGATAATTAGTGGTTGTTTTCATACTAGGAAGATCATCAAGCAATGATTAATCAAAGATTAAAGCTGGATTTTTATAAGTAGAGGTTGGGAAGAAATTTTGCAAGAGTTTGACTTGTTTTTTTTAATTAAGTCACCTCCTTTTATTATCCCATGAAGGGGTATTTATAGGGATACAATCAAGTAGGAGGTGTCACCTCCCTAATCATCCTTATTTACATTGTGACAAGTGTTAAGACACTTGTTAACTCTTAAGCTATTACATCTTTACACAATGACAAGTGTTAAAACACTTGTTTGTTCCTAATGTAAAGCCTAATTATTGGAGTTTCTGATGATCTTCCGAGGTTCCCTCTTGCTCGCCTGCTCGCCTCTGGTTAATTCTCTTTGCCTCCCTTTGGCCTGGTTGGTCGCCACCTTTTTACTCTTTTCATGGCCAGCTGCTCGCCTCCTCTATTTTGGCCTTTAAACCCTGTTGCTCGCCTCCTAGAGCACATATTCCCTACTGGTCGTCCTCTTCATCATTTTTATTTTTAATGATTTTTAATATTTTTTTTACTTTAATCTTATTTCCCTGCTGTTTGCCTATCAACACAGGCAAGGATCAATATCACAGGATAATGCCTGAATTTTTTGTTGGATTCTCTGATTGCATTGTAAGTTTAAAATGTTATCTATGAACTCGATGTTTCTTTATTTTAAACTTTCAGTGGTTTAGTTACAAATTATCACCTTATTTTGTTTAGATAATACCAAAACTTATTATCGAGTTATTTAGAGAAACTCTTCCAAAAAAAATTTAGAGATGGGAATCATCACAGTTGCAAATATTATTATGGAGAGAAGGGATCACTTTTGAAAGTTAAAGAGAAATGGTTTTGTGGAGGACATCAAATTAATAAAGTTAAGTATTTATCTTTGTTATTTGATGGTGAAAATTTATATGTCAATGGTTATCTGGATAATGGCTGCGAGATTGGGATACTGGATGAAGAAGAACTTGATGGTAATTTTTTGAACTTGGTTATTAAGTTAACTTTAGATGGTAGTAGTAATACCAAAACTTTAGATGCTTGTTAATTATCTTATTTTATTGGGTTGTGGTAGATGTTGGCATCGGTTCATGTCGTTCAGATTCTTTCGATGATTCTAATGGTAAGATGGAGGTTGATTATGGTTTGAACTTTTCAAATCTATGTCGTTTTTTGGATGTGGAGCAGCAAATGATCTTTGGATGGAGTAAAATGACGAGAATGAAGTTTCCGGCATTCAGAGCATCTATTCAAAAGATTATTGACGACGGAATTCCTCTGGTAAATTTTGGTCCTCATGGGAGACCACGCACTATAAGATCACCTGGAGTTTTGTACAGGGTATGATTTAATATATTTTCTTTTATAGCCTAATATAGTGCCAAAAATTCATTCTAGATTCTATATGTTTCCTTCTATTAGTTCACTTGGATTATGTAAGTTTCCTTATGTTTTTAGCACACATCTACTCACTTTTTGGATTTATTATTTTGTATAGGGTGTTGCAGGTGTATCTAAAAATTCTTGGTTACCAAAGTTTACCCGAAAGCTCAATTCATCGGACATCAAAAAAGGAAGACTGGTAAGTGTTTATACGTTACTTTGTTTGGTTATAAAATAACTTATTTTGACCCTATTTTCTTTTATAGCTTATACCAACTGCATTCTGGGAGAAACACATCAAAGAATTTTATAAATTTTACCCAGATATCGAGGTTAGGTGCCAGGACAAATGTTGGACAGTGTCTTTCAAAGATGAATATAGTCGGTGTATGATATCGGCGGGATGTAGGAAATTGCTAAATGATTTGGGCCTTCATGAAGGATCTGTTGCAGATGTCCATCTTGTTCAGTGTCAGCCATTTATTTTAGAAGTATCTGTGGTGGGTTAGTGGTTGGTTGTACTATCATGTACTTTGTTTTAAATTGTTTTGGTGTAGTTGTTCTGTATGTCAAACAAGATATTGTCATGGTTGTGTAATTTAAATGCAGATTGCTTGCTTAAATTGCTTTTTATCGCTCAAAATATTAGATATTTGGGTTAATTATTGTGCGAATAAGTTGGATATTAGTGCTTGAAATATTAATTTTTTTGGAGCTTAAATGATTTATACGAAATTTTTTGATATATTTTTTTTTTGAAGAATTTATAATTACATGTTCTATTTATTTCCCCAAAATCAAATTTCCACCCAAAATCAAAATTCCTCCAAAATTCAAAATTTCCCCCTACAATCAACAACCTTCCCCCCAAAATCAATTTCCTCCCAAATTTAATTTCCCTCCAAAATTTAAACTTCCCCCCAAAATGTTGAATAAGTCCAAGAAAATAAACCGAAAAGATAGGAAAAAGAGGTAAACAGATCTCACTCGGCCTATCTATTGAGACACTCGACCGATTAACCTTGAAGGGATGGCCGCGTGAGATGTTTTGTAAGATTCACTCGGCCAAGAAATAACTTCTCACTCTCATCGAGTGTCGTATATTTTTGGCCGAGTGTGATGTTCTGGAAGATTCACTCGGCCAAGAAACAACTTCTCACTTGCCCCGAGTGTCGTATATTTTTGGTCGAGTGAGATCTAATTCAGTAATATCTAAACCCTATCTTAGACGTAATATATTAAACTTACAAAGAATTATATATGATCTTTATAATAATTTTATTAATATCAAAATTCACTTTATCTCATACACTTATATTTGAATTTAGATAAATTTGTCCCCCCCCCCCCCCCCCCCAAAATAAAAATTCCCCCAAACTAAAATTAATTAATTTTTTTCATATGTTGAAAAGATCAAATAAAATAAATCATTCCATCCAATCTCACATAAACAAATAAAATAATTTGTTCTTCTTAGTCTCAATCATGCTTTGCTTTGAGTTGTCATTTCATTTGATTGGTGGGACCAACTACATTTAAAGGTGTACAAGAATATTGTATTTAATCATAGTGTGTTTTTCCAATACGATGAATAACAATTTAATTTTTATTGAAGTGGATCATTTCACACGTACTAATTTATATATGAGTTTTTAAAAATTATTATCTTATCGAAATCGGTAAATTTTTGAACTGGCTCAAGTTGGGACCGAAGAAAATTATTATTTTAAAGAATTTTCTTATTTTATGGAGGTTTTACTGTTTTACAGCTAAAAACATAGTGTTGTAAACAATAGATAATAATATTTTACATTTTCATGCATTACTATTATAAATACACTGTGAATTAAAATAAATTATGTATAATTTTTTGGATCATGTAACCAATAATTAAATTAAATTCATACCATAATTTGGATAAACGACATAGCATATGCACAACCTCGCCTCTTTTGTCGTGCGAAGGGTGTTTTCACGACCTTTTTTCTTCAACATGCGGTTGGAATTCCAAAGCATGTTGTGTGCTACATTCTACAAAATCAATTGAAATTAATACTAAAAAGTTATGCAAAAATCTACTAATCTAAATATTAAAATAAATTCTCCAGAAATGGAAAACAATTTTGGGCGGGAAAAATACAATTACTATTTCAGGAGACTATTCTCTTTTTATATATTCAATTACTTTGAAAAGAGAAGAATAAATAATTTCTTAAGGCTGTCAGGTTAATCTCTTGACTTTATTGTTGTTTAAGGTTCTACAACTATTTACTAAGTGCCATGATTTTTATCCAAAATAAAAAATACTCTTTCCTTTTGTACTGAAAATGTATGAAATTATTCATGTGTGAAACAATTATTCATGTATGAAGCCCAATTATTCATGTATGAAACAATTATCGAAATTATTCATGTATAAATAATAATCGAAATGAAAATGTATGAAATTATTAATGTACGAAACAATTTTACTCTATAAATAATACTCCATTCGTTACTGAAAATAGTCCTGATTGTCTTATTAGTCCGTCTGAAACCCTAAAATATAATTAATAAATTTTATCTATATTTTTTAACATACACACATAATATTTTAAAAATATTTTATTTTATAATTAATATGACACAATATTTTTACTTTTAACCTATTATATCAATTTTCTTAGTAATCATAAAAAAAAACTAAAGATGAAAATATCGATATTAGGGGTAACAATATTTTCCATAATATCAGTAAAAAATATTAAAAATTCGGCAGATGCAAGTTAATTTTTCCCACTTACATGAATACTTTGGAAGGACATATAAAGCCATTATTTGACTTGACAATGAATAGCTATTTGCATAGCTTTCCTTTCCAATGCATGCACATAAGAAACAAAAAAAAAAAAAAAAAAAAACTGTGAACTAAAAAAAAAAAACTGCCATACATATGTTCATTGTCATAATTTGAGTTGCACCCACCAACTCTGCCAACATGAAGAAAATATATGGACAAGAGCGCTTATTTCGGATGCCAACTTGCTTCCCATTTTTTTTAATGTTATTATGCTATTTTAATTATTTTTGTCCTACCATATACTCACCCCGTCCACAAAATATAGGCTTGGTTGTATTAGAGGGCCGTCCACGAAAATAGTCATATTGCCTAAAATTAAATAATATTCCTTTTTTAGATATTATATCAACTTTCTAAATAACCATAATAAAAGTAACAAGCCCAATTTTCGTGGACGAATGTAGTAATTGTATTAACTTATGATTGAAAAGTTGTGCAAAAGTATATATGTGTAATATATTTGTGCAAAGTATATCTGTGCATAATAAAAGATGAAACACACAATTAATAAAAAATACTCCCTCCGTCCCCTATTAAACTTCACACTTTCCTATTTGGGACGTCCCACAATAAATTTCACACCCCAAAAAAGGAAATAAAACACACTCACAATACCTACTTTAATTCAAAATACTCTCCCCTCATTGGTTGAAAAAGTCAATAAAGCAGTTTTTCTTAAAATCTGTGCCACCCAACATGTAAAGTTTAATAGGGGACGGAGGTAGTATAATTTATATATTCATTATAATTTGTAAAATATCTGTGCAAAATCTAAAAAAAAATAAAAAAAAGCTAAGATCATATGAAAAAGAATAATCAACAAAAGAAAAAAAAATTAAAATAAAATAGAAAAAAAAAAGGGGAAGGAGATGACATGGGTACTGTCACAGTCAAATCAAAAGGGGAAAGGCTTTGGTATGGGCGCGCAGATGGAATGGAAAAGGAGGAGGGACCCACCACCTTGTGAACCAATTTGTATTTTGTATAAAGGGTTTAAACTAAACACTAATAAACACATAAAGAGTGAACCTATATGTAACTCCCCCATTTTAAAAAATTGTTATAAGCCTCAACTAAGTTATAAAGTTAATTTTTCTAAGTAAGATCAATCCAAAGATTGATTCCGACACATCTCCGATAAAAATATTATAAATTTAAATGTTGTTAAGTAAGATATACTAAATTTCGCCGACAATTTATAAAAATAGAGAAATACAATATAAATTTCAAAAAAATGTTATAAGCCTCAACTAGGTTATAAAGTTAATTTTTCTAAGTAAGATCAACCCAAAGATTAATTCCGACACACCTCCGATAAAAACTTATAAATTTAAATGGTGTTAAGTAGGATATACTATATTTCTCCGACAATTTATTTAAATGGATAAATGCAATGTAAATTTAAAAAAAAAAATTGTTATAAGCCTCAACTAAGTTGTAAAGTTAATTTTTCTAATTAAGATCAACCCAAAGATTGATTCCGACACTTCTCCGACAAAAATATTATAAATATAAATGTTGTTAAGTAAGATATACTAAATTTCTCCGACAATTCATAAAAATAGAGAAATACAATATAAATTTTAAGAAATATTTATACGGCACAAAAAAATTTCAAAATTATTATTTTTAGATCAAATCCATCCAAAGAGTGATTCCAACACATATCCGATAAAAATATAATTTTTCTCCGATAATTCATAAAAATAGGGAAATACAATATAAATATTAAAAAATAGTTATACGCAAGAAATAAGTTAGAAGGTCCATTTTTCCTAGTTCAAACAACTCAAAGATTGATTTCGACACACATTCGACAAAAATATTATAAATTTAAATGGTTTTATGTGATATACTATATATCTCCGACACTTCATTAAAATGGACAAATGCAATGTAAATTTAAAAAAATATTTATACGGCACAAATAAATTTCAAACTGAATTTTTCTAGGTCAAATCCACCCAAAGAGTGATTCCGACACATATCCGACCAAAATACGAAATTTCTCCAACAATTCATAAATATAGAGAAAAACAGTATAAATTTTAAAAAATTGTTATAAGCATCAACTAGGTTATAAAGTTAATTTTTCTAAGTAAGATCAACTCAAAGATTGATTCTGACACATCTCCGATAAAATTTTTATAAATATAAATGTTGTTAAGTAGGATATACTATATTTCTCCGGCAATTCATTTAAATGGATAAATGCAATGTACATTTAAAAAAATATTTATACGACACAAAACATTTCAAACTTAATTTTTCTAGGTCAAATCCACCAAAAAAGTGATTCCGACACATCTCCGATAAAAATACGAATTTTCTCCGACAATTCATAAAAAATAGTTATACACAACAAATAAGTTAGAAGGTCCGTTTTCCCTAGTTCAAACAACCCAAAGATTGATTCCGACACACCTCCGACAAATATATTATAAGTTTAAATGGTGTTAAGTGAGATACTATATATATCCGACACTTCATTGAAATGGACAAATGCAATGTAAATTTAAAAAAATATTTGTTGGTCCCAGTTCAAGACTGAGAGATACGTGTATGGGGGGATACACGTATTCAAATTTTCTTTCTTTTTGCAAAACTGAGTCCCCTTAACTCAAAGTGATAAAGAACTCAGGGTTGTTAACACACCTACTGACTGCACTGAATGTTGGTCAGTTGGCTAACTATCAACTTGAGTTCAGTGCGGAAATGCGTGAGCCCTAAAAGTTTATAGTCTTGTTATATTTGCTTTCTGAAAACTTGATTACTCTATTATGAAATAGTGATTAGTAGGACAGTGTTCGAGTTAATGATCAGGCTGATTGATTCAAGCCTGATAAAAACGAATGCTATGAATGACTTAATGAATAGGCAGTTAAGAACAATATTCAAAGCAGTAAAGAACATAAGGAGTTTAACGTGGTTCAGAGACTCAAGCTCATACGTCCACGATCCTGATTGAACAAGATAATCCACTAAGGATTAACTTGTTTTTAACGTGCCAAGGTGCACCAAGATCAGCTAACTTCACTGACCTATACAAACTCCTTCCTAACTTCACTAAACAACTTCAACCAACAAACCTGACTAGAGGGTTTTGGTTTCAGTTTGATTTCCAACTAAGGTGTGATTATCCTTACAAGGCTAAGCTATGCTAAGGATGGATAATTACTCTAAGAGGGGTGTATTCAATTGGGATTCTATCAGATTTTTTTGGACTTTAAAAAGTCTGTGGATTTAGAAAATCTATAGACTCCATGCAGAGTTTGACTGACTTTTTTTATTGATTTATTTGGATTTTCATAGACTTTACAGGACTGTGGAATATTTTTTTTTATTGATTTACATGGATTTACATAGACTCCGGCGCTAGAAGCATTGGTGCAAATATATATGAGCCACACTTGTATATAAAAAAAATTATCCAAATTATTAAAAAAAAAATACATTAGTTAAAAAAAAAATTATTATTTCATCTTCATTTCCATCACCGTTATACCTCGCCCTCATTAGAAGTCTCAGGTTGTTAGAAGAGATTTTGGAGAGTAAAATTTATTTATATTTTTTTAGGAGTAGACTTGACAACAGGGCGGGTAATCCCCAAAGCAAACAGGGACGGAGAATTTTTTTGCCCCGTAGGCAGGGACCGGGATAGTATTCTCAGCCCGGGGGATCCTCGTCTCGTACCCGCGGGGAGCCGCATTATTTTTTATATAATTAATAAATTTATATATAATTTTAATGTTAAAGTAAATTACAAATAAATATTTCATAGTTTCCTACTCAATTAGCTATTTATTAAAAATTACATTTTTTTTTTATTTAATGTTATGTTATTAGTTCCAAATTATATTATTTTCACTTTAGTATATATATTAATTAAAAATATTAGAATTAGAGGTTCTTCAAATTGTTTAAATTAATTTTTTTAACACCAACTTAAAGTAATTGTTGTGTATATTTAAAGTTTTTAATTTAAATATTTTTTTATATTTTAAAAATAAGATAAAAAAAATAAGTACGCGAGGAATAGGGAATCGCCGCGAGACGGGGATGGGGGGAAAATTCCCATTTATTTTGCAGGGACGGAGATGGGGAATGACCCCCCGTCCCCGCACTGTTAACATCCCAATGGAAAAGAATCAAAGAAAGTGCATTGACTGTTGAATACCTAAAGATTTTTTAAGACTTTTCAAAATCTGTAGAAATCTCTGGTTATTAGAAGAGATTTTGAAGAGTGAAATCTATTCATATTTTGGAAGGAAAATCTAAGAAAATCCGTAGAGTATTAAAATCCATAGATTGTTGAATACCTGAAGATTTTTTTAGACTTTTTAAAATCCGTATTGAATACCTCAGGATTTTTAAAGACTTTTGAAAATCTAGATTGAATACCCCCAGACTTTAAAAGTCTAAAAAAATCATACAGACTCTATAACCAATACACCCCTCTAAGCTTAAGATATTGCATAAAAGTTCAGTGGAATACAGAATAACTCTCACTAATCTAAGAAATACTTGTGAAATTTATCTAGTTTTGAGTGCTTCTTTTAGACACTGAGTGCTTTGAGTGCTTGAGAGTTTGAGTAATTTTTGGCTTGAAAATTTCCCGTAACCTTGAATGGGTTCAAGGCCTTCTGTATTTATAGATGGATTTGAAAACTATCAGTTGGAAAAGATAGCCTTCTATTCATCTACGTAGGGTTGTTCAACGGACATATCTCACATGCAGCAGCCGTCCTTGCATGGATTAGGTAAATGCATATAATACTCCATTTAATGCTTTCCCGTTGAAAGTGCAGTTTGAAGTCAGTCTTCATGTTAGGTCCGTACGTGCGTGTCCTTCCTGGATTGGTCCACGTCATTAGGTAGGTGAGAATGTCAGAACTCATTCCTTTGCTTCAGGCTTGTCTTATTAAGTTCTTTTTGTCTCAGGCATAACGGTCTTGTCCTGACGCTGACATTCCTTTTGCATTGCTTGGCCCTACACAAAGTCTTTTCCCATTACTCAGTATCATCCTGTTCCCTCCAGGACTAAGTTAGTAATGACCTCAGGGTCATACTCTTCATCACTGATACTTACTCAGCCAACTTAGAAAGACTGCCGTAAGTTCAGGATGGTGCTCTTGCGTCTTTAGGCTCTTAGTCTTGATTGACATCAGTGAGTGCTCCTCTCACTGTGTACCTGTGAATTGTAAAATGACCAAGTATAAAACCTAATCAAGATTAGCCTGACTACTAAGGCAAATCATCTTTTCAGAGGCTTTGAGATTTTAATCAAAACTGACAATGTCCCAACAATATTTATACGGCAGAAAAAAATTTCAAACTCTATATTTCTAGGTCAAATCCACCCAAAGAGGGATTCCAACACATCTCCGACAAAAATATGAATTTTCTCCGATAATTCATAAAAAATAGAGAAATACAATATAAATATTAAAAAACAGTTATACACAGCAAATAAGTTAGAAGGTCCATTTTTCCTAGTTCAAACAACCCAAAGATTGATTCCGACACACCTCCGATAAAAATATTATAAGTTTAAATGGTGTTAAGTAGGATTACTATATTTCCCCTACAATTCATAAAAATAGAGAAACACAATATAAATTTTAAAAAATAGTTATACTCAATAAATAAGTTAGAAGGTCCATATTCCCTAGTTCAAACAACCCAAAGATTGATTCCGACACATCTCCGATAAAAATCTTATAAATTTAAATGGTGTTAAGTAGGATATATTATATTTCTCCTACAATTCATAAAAATAGAGAAATACAATATTAATTTTAAAAAACTTTTATAAGCCTCAACTAAATTATACAGTTAATTTTTCTAAGTAAGATCAACCCAAAGATTGATTCCGACACATCTCCGAAAAAAATCTTAAAAATTTAAATGGTTTTAAGTAAGATATACTATATTTCTCCGACAATTCATTAAAATGGATAAATGCAATGTAAATTTAAAAAAAATTTATACGGCATAAAATAATTTCAAATTTAATTTTTCTAGGTCAAATCCAACCCAAGAGTGATTCCAACACATTTCCGACAAAAATACGAATTTTCTCCGATAATTCATTTAAAATAGAGAAATGCCATGTAAATTTTAAAATATAAGGATGCACCTTAAATAAATTAATCGCTTAACTTTTCTAAATAAAATCCACTCAAAGAGTGATTCCGACACATCTCCGATAAAAAATATTATAAATTTAAATGGTGTTTAATGGGATATACGAGGATTTTTCGACTACTAATTAAAATGGAGAAATGGAATGTATACTTAAAAAAATAAGGACACGCCTTAAATAAATTATTAACTTTATTTTATAAATAAGGTTCAGCCAAAGTGTGATTCCGACACATCTTCGATAAAAATTCGAATTTTCTCCGATAGAGAAATGCAATTAAAAATAGAGATATTCAATGTAAATTTATAAAAATGGAGAAATGCAATGTAAATTTAAGAAAATTATTATACACCTCAAATAAGTTAGAAACTTAATTTTTCTAAGTCAAATCCACCAAAAAAGTTAGAAGAGGAGCCGAGAAGGTCAGAAGTTAAAAAACAAAAAAACCTTCTAAGTGCAAACATGTCACTCGACCAAGTGAGATTGCAGAGACCGAGTTAAATTCACTGGAAATATCACTCGGCCATAATAGGGTATCACTCGGGCCGAGTGTCAGAGTGAAGAGGCCGAGTGACACTCTCTGGAAAAATCACTCTATTTTTCAAAAGTGGGCATTTTCCAAGACATATAAAAGGGCGAATTCAGAGCATATGAGGCTTCAACACTCCTTTAAAATTTAGAGAAATGAAAATTTTAATTATCAATAAAAACTTCAACAAACCGCTAAATAAAACATCAATATAATTATTATGTTTAATACAACACAAACAAATAAAAAATAAATCATTCAAAGTTTAAATCGGTACAACTCAAATTCTACTCATATCAAATAAATGTGAACTTTGGACATTTTGTTTTATAATGCCCAACTTCACCGTAAATCGAACACTAACGTGGTTCATTTCTCTTCTTAGAACATTGTGGCATATCGAATTGATCGCCATTGTCATCTTTAGAAGATTGTGCACCATCAATGTTAGGAACAGGAATATGCACTTGACAATTAACTCGATTGTGGTTTGATTGCTTGCACCGTGAACATTTTTATTTCTTACGAATTGAAGACGAACTCTCGAGAGCTGAACAATTTCTCCTATGTTTAGGACGTCCTGCTTGCCTTGGACAAGATGGAGCCTCACATTTGATCAGTTTCACATGATCGGGCACCAACCATTCCCCGGGGTCAGGTAAAGGCATGACACATCCACCCCACATGCCCTGTAGATGTGTAGAGCTGTAACAATCATCAACATATACACGAGTTGGATAATTTGAGAACCTGTGGAGGGAGTGAAAGTCAAAGTTATTGTATAAAGTACTCCGTTATATATCTCATAATATTTCAACGAGCATATTTGAAACCAAGAAAATACTAATTACCATACACTTAGGAATTGAAAAAGAAAAAACCTAAGTCAAGTATTTAACAAGCGTATAAGAGTATAAATGCAGTTTGGGCCAATTGCATTCAGGAACCTGTTTAAGATCAAATTGATACAATTTTTCCTTTATATAACAATGTAAGAACCAAGTGATAATAAATAGACGTTCTACAGTTCTTTTTATTTACCTGATTGCAGCAACGGCGTGACTGCACGGCATCTGGTCTAACTGAAACACACAACATTCACACTCTTTGTTTGCCAAATTAACTATGTGACTCTTGGTACCATGAACCACCTTAAACTGATCTCCAGCCAACGGCTCCATATTAAACGTATCAGACACCAGATTCATACGTGACAACTTAGATGTGACTCTACTACAAAAAGGCCCCTCATTTAATTTTGCTTCAACAAGGATGGTATGAAACCATTCTTGAATTATTTGTCTAACAAATTCGAGCACATACACAATAGGCATCTTACGGGCTGACATAATACGGTGGTTCCAAGATTTTGATGCATTAAAAGTCATGAACTCATATCGTGGTACAGGAAAATGAACTCTCGACCACCTCTCGGGCTTAGCGTTATCCAAATTTTTCATTATGTTGCCGGTGCCAGTGTCAATACGTTTGATAGAAGCCATAATTCTGAAATATTATTCAAAATATAAGTTTGTGCGAGTAATATATATAAACTTAATTTTACGTACGTAGAACAAAAGACACTAAAAACAGCAATACCTATCGTACTCAATCTTCCGGTATGCATATGCAGCTTTCTTAAAAAACTTAACAACATTACAACCGTTGACGATAAATTTCTTCTGGATATGGTGATAACACAGTCCATGAGATGCGGTTGGGTAGACTATGCTCATAGCATGGATTATGCTTCTGTGTTGATCAGAAACAATCAACAAATTCTTTGGACATTCATATGCCTCTCGCAAATTCTTAAGAAACCACGTCCAAGATTCATTATTCTCCACATCACCAACACCAGTTGCAAGCGGAAAAATTTACTGATTGCAATCTTGAGTTACAACAACAAAAACAACACCTTTGTACTTGCCCTTCAAATGTGTCGCATCTACAACAATTACAGGTCTCCCATAATTTTTAAAGCCATTAATTGAAGCTCGAAGAGCGTAGAAGACATATTTAAAAATATTATCATCATCCACCTCAAGCTTTGTATGACTTCCAGGATTCGCAACTTCAAGTTGATACAAATACAATGGAAGCGACCTAAACGATTCCTTGGCATCACCAAATATCAAATCTCTAGCACATTGTCTCGACCTAAAAGCCTGATTATATTGTAATCTAAACCGTACTCTTTGAACATCTCTTTCTTGATAACTCTAGGAGACTTGGCAATAGTTTGGTCTAGTTAGTCAGCCGCATACAATGATCCAACAACTTTAGGGGGCAATGTACGTGGTGCATTGCAAAGTGGATCCAAACGATACGTGTGAGGTATGAACTCTGTTATCTTCCATAAATTATCTATCCCTGTCGCTTGGAAGATAAAATCACAGTTTTCAAACTTGCTTTTCAAATACCATCTACGCGGGTTAAATTTATTCACACGATACTCCACCTTCTTGTGCAAATGGCAGTGCCCAACCGATGTACACATTTCAACTTTACTCAGAAATACGATATCGTAATTGAGTTCTCCAGGAGGTGGATCAGAATCCTCAAGATCCATACGCGAAAGTGGAAAAGACGAGGGTATACCGGGGGGTTTTCCATGGACGTCCAGCCTGCTTTTTCTTGCTGCATGGGGAATTATTATTTTCTGGATGAGTTTCAGACAGATTATCAAATGACACATAACAATAATCGGAAGAATAATTTGAAAGTTCATCGGTATTTGAATCAGTACCAATATCAGTGGCTCCAACACTATTGTGGCTTGGTGTTTTCAAGTGTTCATCGGAATCTTCATTACAGTCTTCATTGGAGTCTTCCGAAATGTATTTTGAAGGATTGCTAAAGTGACTCGACTTCTTCACATAATCAAAACTATTCATCAAATTCACAAAGCCTCTCCCTTGTGTGAATGCACTTGGAGTACCAACATGTCCATCAAAATTCGAGTTTTCCATCCCCATTTTTATATTAGGAAAATACACATAGACCGCAGGTGAATTTGATGAACTAAGTAAGTGCTTAACATCGGTGTCAGTTCCTATAATCGTCATCAACGATTGAACATCCAGCTCAACAAGGTAATAAATCCTAATCTCGTGTTCAATGATGCCTTTCATATCTAAATTTTTAAAAACAAGCCCTGTAAGAGTTGCTAAGTCTATACCTCCATCGGGAATGAGAACTCCTCGGAGATAACCACCTATGTAGGAACTACCATTCCATACTCCATTATAATGTACCTTCAAATATCTTCTTTCACTCATCTGTCAATTGAGGAAAACTAAAAAATTGGTTCCCAAAAAAATAAAAGAGTGCAAATAGCATAATTCAAATCACTCGACCAGGATCGAAGGAACTTGGCCGAGTTATGTTGTTTTTTGGTCGAGTTATTTTTTACGAAACCAAAGTACTCGAATAAGCACAAATCCAATCGACCGAGTGAAACTCTGTCGGGGTCGAGTGGATCTTCCTGTGTGAAAAACTACCTATAGATGTGGATTTTGAATTCGAAATGGAGACACAGCTCCAACATTGAGATAATAACATGAGGTTTCCATTTAATTCAACCTACTAAAACAACATTTAAACCACATTGTAATGCATTTTTCTACAAAAATTTTGTGTATGACATTTGTTGGGATATTTTAGTTTTGATGATTTTCCAAAACAACATGTAATAGGTTTGAATGCAGTCAGGATAGTATCTTTTAGTTTCAGATCAGGCTAGGTCATTTCTCAGTAGAACAGGTTATCAGTGGAGGAAGAACTCAGCTGAGGAAGCACTCAGAGGAGGAAAGCTCAGCTGAGGGGGAACTCTACTGAGGGATAACTCAGTGAGGGGGAACTCACTGTCAGAGCCTGAGGAAGTCAAGATGACATCACAAAGAGATCGACTGAAGCCATGTCAGAAGACCTGAACCTGAAGAGAAGCCTGAAGGAAGTCCCACTGAGTATAAACCTGACTATTCTAAGCTGGTCAGTAGACTACTCAGTGAAGAGCATGATCAGGAGGATCAGTGCTGTACCAAGTAGGTCCTAAAGGAGTCAGGCTACTGTGGTCAGGGAAGATTGTCATTCAGCCTTATGACAATCTTCTTGGAGAGATCTTCAAAAGTCTACTGAAAGACAACTACACTGAAGACATTCATGTCTACTGAAGATTATCAAGTCAGTGGAGGATAAGTCATCTGAAGTCAGTGTGCCCTGATCAAGTCCACTGAACCAAAGAGCCGTTGGACTCAGTCCACGTGGACCAATCAAGTCAAGACAACTCATCTGACACTGACAAGGCCGAGTTCCAAGAAAAGTAGGTGTTCCCTACTGATAGTCTGGATTCAAATGTGACTACCTCCAACGGTAACATTTGAATCTACACTATAAATACAAGCTTCCAGCTGCGGTTTTAAGTGTGTGATAAGGGAAATCTACACCTACGAGCTGGTGGTGCGAGAGTGGTGCAAGTCATGAGGGAGTCATAAGGGTGCACCATCTCCATCAAGAACACTGACATTGAATTCTTCATAGTCATATTTGAGTGTTCCAGTTTGTATACTCGAGCCTATCATATACATCCTAAGCTTAGAGAGATTTTCCCAACCTTAGCTTAAAGGCTAAAACCATGTAAGGGAAAATCTCACCTAGTTGGAGAGAACCAAACCAAACTAAACCCCTTCCAGAATAGTGTTAGGTGTTGCAGTGAGGTGAGGAGAGGCAGTCCCTGAGTGAAGAGGGATGTGAGGCCAGTTCGAGAGGCAGCTCCGCGGAGGGGTGTGAGTCCAGTTGTGAGTGCACCTTGGCACGTTAAAAACAAGAATCCCGGGTAGTGGATTTCCTGTTAAATCAGGCAGTGGATGTAGGAGCTTGAGCCTCCGAACCACTTTACATTGTTGTGTTCTTTATTGCTTTACTGACTTGCATAACATCAGTGTTAAAAAAAAAAAATCTCCTAATTTCCCATATTGTCTTTGTTTGTGAATGGAAAATCGGGACCAACAACATTTCATCGAGCATGTGGTGTGCACATTACTATGTGTCCATGAAATTAACTTGGAAAAAAATGGGAATGTCGTTTTTGCAATCACGTTTTCACCAACACAAAATCCATTAACACGTGTCCATTATCAAACTAAAATAGTTGAATTCGAAAATAAATTAAAACTAATTTTGAATCAAACATATCGTGGATGGGATGGTGGTTTCCGTCGAACACTTCGAGCTTTCGATAATGGAAACTTTTGTATTTTGGTGTTCTTCAGTTTTGGTGTTCTTGGGAGGTATGTGTTTTTGTGGAGGAAAGGGTAGTATATACGTTTTCTTCAATTGGGTTGTCAAAATTAGGAGTTAGCTGTTAGCATTGGCCCGAATAGTTAGTATTTGGGTGGGATAGATTTAATGTTAGTATTAGTTAAGGATGTGTTTGTTTATTGTACTAAAATTTAGAAAAAAAATTAGATAAGTTAAGGGCTTGTTTGTTTGGGGTTGTGGGATACACAATTAAGAGGGATACACAAAATTTGGTGCTACCCTTGTAGGGCAAAAAAGAGTTTTTTACAATAATGGGGCAAAAAAGAGTTTGGTATAAAAAAAATTGGGCTAAAAGGAGTTTCTTCCTTTTATATATGTGGTGATGAGTTTTGCTAGCACTTAATTTTTCATAATTTCATTTACTGCAAAACCAATTGCATGCCAACATGTATTGATGTGCACACACTTTTACACCAGTGCATGTTCACTGTCTGATGCCCATGTGACTTGGGCGTGCATGTTGCTGCCATCCAAAATATTACAGTTAATGAAACTTTGGAACAAATTAAATTAAAATTGAAACGCCCCGAATCCAAAACACATAAAATATCTCAGATTCGAGGTGCCACTTGTGACTAAAATCCGAACTACAGAATTTTTGATATAAAAAGAAATAATAAAATGAAAGACGAGTTTTATGCAGCGGAAGAAAATGAGTAAAATAATCTTAATAAGTATCTCACACACATATATATATATGAATACAAAGCTTAGTATTAATAGTAACATTTTATTTAAGTGGGGAACTCCGTGTCGTCCATATTACTGTCCTTGCTCCACGAAATCATAATCTGCAAGGGTTGTAAAAAGGGGGGGGGGTGAGATTTGAATTCTCACGTATGGGTGATTTGCAACGTCGTGGGATTGGTAAATCCGAAGTATATTAAATTGTACTCATTAATAAAGTATATAATTTATTTAAGCAGTTGACATATAAGTGTGAATAACATATATCACAGAAGTAACAAGCTCACATAATAATTAATTGAGCATAACAGGTTCCACATTCACATTGTTAATATATCACATGTTGATTCGCAGTAAGGGACAAAGCCCAAAATCATTTTCAAATATCGGTCCAACCTGCCAAAATCATTTTCCACATATTGTAAATCGCTACCAAACCATTTCTCACAAACAATTCATTCATGTGACCATGAATCTGAGTTATATTATCACTCATGGTCATCACAAATAATATCAGTGACCATGAATCTGACCTATTGTCACTCATGGCCATACGTGTCAATCCACAAATAAAACTACTACGCTTTAGATCAATGATTACTCGCTTTCCTCTTTCCCATAAAAACTGTCATTTCAAATTGTGAGGAGAATTCACATAATTCACACTTAAATTGGTTCATGCTCAGATAATGCCGTTAATCATGCAGTCGTGATTAATTTGAATAGGAACAATAGATATTTGTATCATATATAAATATATCACATAATTCAAACAGTTATATAGTAGATGTACATTTATGTTGGATATTTGATTTTAGATTGTTTTAGTGGAGTTCAGAGTATACCAGCACAACGTATTATTAGCAGATCAATCACCAACCTCTTAACTTTATAGCTAAGTTACAACTGTCTTTGGAATTGTTTTGGAAGATAACTTGCATTGTAGAGACATCCTAAAAGTGATACGTTAACAGACCCCTCGTGCGTATCTCGTTTTGCACAGAGGCCTAGTACGACATCATTTGATTAATAATTAGCTCTTGGATTATCGAAAAGGGTTTAGAAGCTTGTGTTACATAAACGAGTAAGTTGTTGTCTTATAGACTTGTTGAATGTACTTGATTAAAGGCCATACCCTATTTTGGTAAATACACTACTTTAAAAAAGTTGGTGTATTGGGTGGGTGTATTTACTAATTTCCTTGTTGTACAACTATTTCGACTTTTATAAAAACGATCTTCTAATATTCTGAGACTTTTATAACTAAAAGCTTTTATACTTAAAAGTATATCCATATAATAGTTTTCTTGAAAATAATTAAAAGAATAAGAAATTTAGTTAAATAATATTAATATAATAAAAGTCCCAATTTAATATTTTCTTTCTAAAAATTCTATTTTATTTTAAAAGAACTATTGGATAAAAATTTATGTTTTTATAAATAAAAACCCTTTTATTAAACTTATTTGCTTAAAGAATTTTATATAATAAATACTAAAAATAATATAATATATATTTTTCTTTATTGTTAGTAATACTTGATTTAAAGAAGTTTTCATACAAATATTAGAATAAATATTTTCCTATATTACTAGTATTACTAACCAAGTTGACTTGTGTCATTTTCAAAACAGAAGAGTAGTATTATTTTCTAAAAGTCCTTTTCCATTTGATTCAAACATTTGAACCGTAGAAGACGAATTTCCCTTTGCCTTTAAATTCAATTAACAGTATTAAAACTGATTTCAACACTAATCAATGATACTAAATATCAGTTCAAAGATATTAGCCAACTAAGTTAAAACATTTACAAATATTGAAGTCACTAACACTTGAAAACTAAAACAACGATACTAAACAATTGGAACAATGATACCATGCCACCAAACCAAAGATACCAGAACAAATTCGAAAGTGCAGTATCCAGAAATTTATCCACTGCTTATCAAAACATAAATCTAAAGTCCAAAAGTTCTAGTTGTTAAACAACAGCCTTCGAAGAGAAGAACATAAGTTTTAACTTTTCCCGTCCTTGTTACACGGCTCCGAAAAAGGTCTCGATTAAACTTTTGAATTTTACGAAAATAAAGAAATGAATGTAGGAACCTTACGAGTTCCTATTCGAGGTGGTAAGCGGGCGGTCTACCGGCGTCGTTTGGTTTATTCGTCCGGAGTTTTTGGCAGCCTAACAGCGTGATTCTGAATTTTCCAGAATAAAACGGGCAGCGGTTTGTTACGACGATATCTTAATTAAAAACGAAGGAAAGGAATTGTGAGATTAATTGAAAGGGCTAAACGAAGAACTGTGAAATTGAACAAGAAACGGGAAATAGATGAGATGAGACTCACCCCAAGGAAGCGGGCGAATTGGCTTCGACGGTTAGGGCGACGACAATGCTAAGGGGAGGCGGCGCTGGCTGAGGTGCGGCGGCGACGCGCTGGTGGCGGGACGGTGGCGTCTGACGGAACGGGCATCGTGACGATGACCGAGGAGCGAACAGCGGTGTAGGGCGACGTTGCGTCGCCGGGAAAAAGGAAGAGGAGGCGTCGCTTGGCTTTAATTGAGAGAGAGAAACGGGGTTTTCTTATGAGGGAATTCAAAGAGAGATATAGTGAAAGCTATAAGGTATGCGTGCTTATTTATAGAAAGAAATATATTTATTTAATTAATTAATTTTAAAGAAAGGGAATAATATGTGGATGAGAATTATTCCCTTTAATTTGTGAAATTTTCGGTCCCACTTAATACGGTTTAGGGATTGTTTGGTTCACGAGTTAAATTTCGAATTGAAAATTAATACAGTTTTAAAACTCAAATAATATTTTATGTATTTTAATTATTCTCAATAAATTATACGGATCAGAAACATAATTTTAAACTTTGAATATTTAATTTTTCGTAGTCCTTTATTCGTTTGAAAGTTTCGATTCTTTTCTTCGAATTTAGGAATTTATAATAGAGTATATATTTATATTACACAGTAGCACACAAAAATAATAAATTTAAAAGAAACAAATATAATAATATAAAATTATATAATTAAGGTTTCTAGAAAATTAAAAGGTATGAAACGGGACGGAGTATTACATCCTCACCCCCTTAACAGAATTTTGTCCCCGAAATTCAACTTCTAGGTATTAGTCGACTAGATCTCATATGTTCATCTTTAAGTGGGCCCTTCCTCTATATGCTAAAGTTATTGAACTAACACAATGAGTGGTGAAACTTGAAATCGTATTAGGGTATGTTGAGTATGGCAGAATTTTCTAACTATTTCAACTTTTGGAATTAGGTCCCATAATTTTTTTTTTCCTCATGAGGTTTAATGGTCCTATATTATCTAGTACGTGGTGTTTGTCTTGTTGTCATTCCATTGGTAGTCTAGAGAAAAAAAATAGTATTGTTACGATATGTATAGGTGTGAGAAAGTTATAAAAACATAACCAGATTAACCAAATTAACACAACGCTAGCACTGTAACACGTGTGGTACGTAATTCACCGCTTCGCATCGGGGCCCTCAATGGTACAGTGCTCACATTCGCACAGTATAATAGGAACCAATGATGTGTCATTAAGTGATAATCAGATAAAATATAACAGTTAACATAGAGCAAGTAACACACATTGCCAAGTAGCAATTTCATAACATATGTATATCATATAAAAGTCTCGACTTTTATGGAGGTCAGTCTACTTACATCATATCCGAAAATGAAAAATAAGTCTTCTAGGTACCGAGCTACTACTATCTTAGGTGGATTCTAACATCGAAAGGAAAATTTCTAGTCAAAATTTTAGTTATGCAAAAACATAATTTAAACATTTAAAGCATGAAAAGTTCAAATAGTCACATAATAACATTTATGAAATTTATAAACTTAAAACGAAAATATTCATTTATGCAATTCACAAATTATTGTATTTTAATAGTAACATAAGCGATATTACATGGTTCTTTCTACACCGCGTAGGTGTTGTTTTGAGTTTTCGAACTTTTGATTGGAGTTTTGTTATGAAAGTCAACTCGTCGCAATGTCATAAACATTTAGACACTTTTAAAAATAAAATAGAACATACCTTCGAGGAGCTTTTGATGGTAATAGGAGACACATTTTCCCTCACATGATTTAATTAGTGATATAAACTTAAATAATAATAAAATTTTATTAAAGAAAATGAATTTTGGCTTGATGAAAACAATAATTTGGGTTTTGGTCCGAAAGTTTGAACCTAAGCTCTGAAACCCCCTGTAACGCCCCGAATCCAAAACACATAAAATATCTCAGATTCGAGGTGCCACTTGTGACTAAAATCCGAACTATAAAATTTTTTATATAAGAAGGAATAATAAAATGAAAGACGAGTTTTATGCAGCGGAAGAAAATGAGTAGAATAATCTTAATAAGTATCTCACACACACATATATATATATATATGAATACAAAGCTTAGTATTAATAGTAACATTTTATTTAAGTGGGGAACTCCGTGTCGTCCATATTACTATCCTTGCTCCACGAAATCATAATCTGCAAGGGTTGTAAAAAGGGGGGGGGGGGCGTGAGATTTGAATTCTCACGTATGAGTGATGTGCAACGTCATGGGATTGGTAAATCCGAAGTATATTAAATTGTACTCATTAATAAAGTATATAATTTATTTAAGCAGTTGACATATAAATGTGAATAAAATATATCACAGAAGTAACAAGCCCACGTAATAATTAATTGGGCATAACAGGTTCCACATTCACATAATTAATATATCACATGTTGATTCGCAGTAAGGGACAAAGCCCAATATCATTTTCAAGTATCGGCCCAATCTGCCAAAATCATTTTCCACATATTGTAAATCTCCCCCAAACCATTTCTCACAAACAATTCATTCATGTGATCATAAATCTGAGTTATATTATCACTCATGGTCACCACAAATAATATCAGTGACCATGAATCTGACCTATTGTCACTCATGGCCATACGTGTCAATCCACAAACAAAACTATTACGCATTAGATCAATGATTACTCACTTTCCTATTTTCCATAAAAACTGTCATTTCAAATTGTGGGGAGAATTCACATAATTCACACTTAAATTGGTTCATGCTCAGATAATGCCCTTAATCATGCAGTCGTGATTAATTTGAATAGGAACAATAGATATTTGTATCATATATAAATATATCACGTAATCCAAACAGTTATATAGTAGGTGTACATTTATGTTGGATATTTGATTTTAGATTGTTTTAGTGGAGTTCAGAGTATACCAGCACAACGTATTATTAGCAGATCAATTAACAGATCAATCACCCACCTCTTAACTTTATAGCTAAGTTACAACTGTCTTTGGAATTCTTTTGGAAGATAAATTGCATTGCAGAGACGTCCCAAAAGCGATACGTTAACAGACCCCTCGTGCGTATCTCGTTTTGCACAGAGGCCTAGTACGACATCATTTGATTAATAATTAGCTCTTGGATTATCGATAAGGGTTTAGAAGCTTGTGTTACATAAACGAGTAAGTCGTTGTCTTATAGACTTGTTGAATGTACTTGATTAAAGGCCACACCCTATTTTGGTAAATACACTACTTTAAAAAGGTTGGTGTATTGGGTGGGTGTATTTACTAATATCCTTGTTGTACAACTATTTCGACTTTTATAAAAACGATCTTCTAATATTCTGAGACTTTTATAACTAAAAGCTTTTATACTTAAAAGTATATCCATATAATAGTTTTCTTGAAAATAATTAAAAGAATAAGAAATTTAGTTAAATAATATTAATATAATAAAAGTCTCAATTCAATATTTTCTTCTTAAATGTTCTATTTTATTTTAAAAGAACTATTGGATAAAAATTTATGTTTTTATAAATAAAAACCCTTTTATTAAACTTATTTTGCTTAAAGAATTTTATATAATAAATACTAAAAATAATATAATATATATTTTTCTTTATTGTTAGTAATACTTGATTTAAAGAAGTTTTCATAACAAATAAAAGAATAAATACTTTCCTTTATTACTAGTATTACTAACCAAGTTGACTTGTGTCATTTTCAAAACAAAAGAGTAGTATTATTTTCTAAAAGTCCTTTTCCATTTGTTTCAAACATTTGAACCGTAGAAGACGAATTTCCCTTTGCCTTTAAATTCAATTAATAGTATTAAAACTGATTTCAATACTAATCAACGATACTAAACATCAGTTCAAAGATATTAGCCAACTAAGTTAAAACATTTACAAATATTGAAGTCACTAACACTGATACTAAACAATTGGAAACAATGATACCATGCCACCAAACCAAAGATACCAGATCAAATTTGAAAGATCAGTATCCAGAAATTTATCCACTGCTTATCAAAACATAAACCTAAAGTCCAAAAGTTCTAGTTGTTAAACAACAGCCTTCGAAGAGAAGAAAATAAGTTTTAAGTTTTCCCGTCCTTGTTACACGGCTCCGAAAAAGGTCTCGATTAAACTTCTGAAATTTACGAAAAGAAAGAAATGAATGTAGGAACCTTACGAGTTCATGTTCGAGGTGGTAAGCGGGCTACCTAACGGCGTCGTTTGGTGATTCGTCGGGAGTTTTGGGCAGCCTAACGGTGTGATTCTGAATTTTCCAGAATAAAACGGGCAGCGGTTTGTTACGACGACATCTTAATTAAAAATGAAAGAAAGGAATTGTGAGATTAATTGAAAGGGCTAAACGAAGAACCGTGGAATTGAATAAGAAACGGAAAATAGATGAGACGAGACTCACCCCAAGGAAGTGGGCGAATCGGCTTCGACGGCGACGCTAAGAGGAGGCGGCGTTGGCTGAGGTACGGCGGCGACGAGCTGGTGGCGGGACGGCGGCGTCTGGCGAAATGGGCGTCGCGACGGTGGTCAAGGAGTTTAATTGAGACGTTACATCGCCGGGAAAAAAGAAAGAGGGGGCGTCGCTTGGCTTTAATTGAGAGAGAGAAACGGGGCTTTCTTATGAGGGAATTCAAAGAGAGATATAGTGAAAGCTATGCGGTGTGCGTGCTTATTTATAGAAAGAAATATATTTATTTAATTAATTAATTTTAAAGAAAGGGAATAAAATGTGGATGAGAATTATTCCCTTTAATTTGTGATATTTTCAGTCCCACTTAATACGGTTTAGGGATCGTTTGGTTCACGAGTTAAATTTCGAATTGAAAATTAATACAGTTTTAAAACTTATATAATATTATGTATTTTAATTATTCTCAATAAATTATACGGATCAGAAACATAATTTTAAACTTTAAATATTTAATTTTTTGTAGTCCTTTATTCGTTTGAAAGTTTCGATTCTTTTCTTCGAATTTAGGAATTTATAATAGAGTGTATATTTAAATTAGACAGTAGCACACAAAAATAATAAATTTAAAAGAAACAAATATAATAATATAAAATTATATAATTAAGGTTTCTAGAAAATTAAAAGGTATAAAACGGGACGGGGTATTACAAAAATCTCACAAAGATTTTGAATTAATCTTCCCTATTTTGTATAAGTTGCTTCACCAACGTTTGTGATCAACTCCAGGATCTTAGAGTTGCCTCCATCATTCGATCGTGCCATCTCCAAAATAACTCTGTTGTAGAAAATTTAATACCTTTAAAATTTTTGTATAATATGTAGGTAATGGAGTTTAATGATAGGTTAGGCACACCATAAAACGATGTTATCTTTAAATGTATTAATTCTTCTCACATTGGTGTAAATGGTTCACAAGGAATTAACCATCCAGGATACAAAACCCATCTCACGAAAATTCGATAGTTACACTCTAATGATTTCAGAAGTAGAAATCACAAGTGCTCTAATAAAACCCAAAATATAAGACTTGACTAATATATAGAGAGAGACTCGATTTTTTAGTGCATTGAGAAACTCTATTTCTCAATCTCCATTTTCAATTCGATATTCTGAAATGACCACACCATTGAGTATTTATAGTTACTCAAGAGTTGCATCAAAAGGTTGCGACTCTACTTAAAGGTTGCAGTGAACCTAAGAGTTGCAACTCTTACAACACCTAAGCTTCTAGAACTTCAATGTGGTAAAAGGGTTTCGTCAAATTTGTTCAGAAAATGTTAGAACAAATCTCACAATTAACATGCAATTGCATAACAAATTTTAACATCAAAATTAACACATATAATAGTCCCTGTTGGGGCACTCAACTTACTTTAATCATCAAATGACCACCAAATAAGTCCACACACATAAAAAGAAAGGACTTGCAGTAGAAGAAGGGAAAGAAAAACAACACAAAATTGACAAGCAATGACATATATCACATGCAACTCATAAATCAACACTCTTAAGTCACATAGTTAGCAACTTTTACAAGATAGACCAAAATTTCTTGCAGGATATTAAATCACAAACCCTAAAATAAATATATATATATATATATATAAATTTTCAAAAGGTAATATTTTGAGCACCACATTACTAAGAATCGTAGAAAAAAATCACTGGAAAGGGAAAAATACTTCATATGTAAAACAAAAGATCAATTTTTTTCTTTCTTTCTTTTACCTCTAAAGGAACTCTTCTACTTCAATGAAAGCTCTGATGATGACGTAGGTGGAGGATTTTTAGTTGGAGAAGAGATGGAGGAAGTAGAGAGAGAAAGAGAAAGAAAACATGGAGAAGGAGAATGACGGTTCATATCTTTGAGTAAGATATTAAATATATATTTATTTACTGAAAAAGACCAATTGAACTCTTGGATCTTTCTAGAATTTCTAAATTTTTATTTTATTTTAATTAACCCTCTTAATATGTATTTGGACATATATGTACCATATACATATAACTACACTCATATATGATTCATAATTAATTATTTTTCACTAGTAGTAATATTCCTATCATTCAAACATATCAATCACTTATTTATTTGAAATACTATGCTTTGGTACTTCCTTTTCATTATTATTATTTAATTATATGTATGTATATATATATATTATTCTACTATTATCATATCATATTATTTTATATTAAAATTTATTTTTTATTTAATTTATTTATTTTCTATTTATTTGTGTCAAATGCATCGCAATCGAGCCCGGTCTCCTCAGTTGGCTATGTTGATAGGCGAACATCAATCATTGTTGGGCGAACGAGTATTAAGGTCTTAATAGAGATTACGAAGAATCAACACTAAATCAAAGATGATTAACAAAGAAAATCAAAAGGGAGTGTACAAATCAATCCAGGAGGTGTACGAAATGATGAACAACTTATTGACGAACAGGTCTAAAGACCCGAGACCAGATATGAACCCTCCATCAAATCGCTAAGGACGAACAACGTTAATCCTAAGTGGCGTATTTACCGACCTAAGAGGTGTATGAAGACGAACAAGGAACCAAGATTTTCAAGTTCATCCTAACCCGAAGTCCAGGCGAACAACTTCCAAGCCACGTCCACAAAAGGCGAACAACTTTGATGAAGAAACCATTCTGGATCAATTAAGCCGACCTAGACAAACAATAATGAATTCGAGATAAAACCAAAGAAGACTTTGTAACTAAGATTCAGCTTAGATAAGGTCAAACAAGGTCAAATGACACTTGTCTAGCATGCAAACTAGGGAGACCAAGAGTCTTGGACACCTCCTGCTTGCTAGTCTCTATAAATAGTTGTTCTCCAGCTAAGAAATACAAGTTCAAATTCACAAATGCTCCTAAAACACACACTAACACACCTAAACGTACACACATACGAAATTAATACAATTTCAACTTTCGTACTTACAATCCAACAACCCGAATCTTCAATTTACCATTTACGGTGGTAATCAATCACACGTTATTGATTGGTGATCTTAAACCGAACTAAAACAGTCACTAATCCTCCCGATTAAATTTGATCACCAACAGGCTATCCTGCAAAACTTTTCTAAAACTTGTAGATACCATTAGTTCTTTCACCTCATAATTATAACTTTTAATAACAATAAAATAGTCTACTCGAATACTTAAATTTTTTTTAAACGCCATAAATATATACATACATCCTTAGGGAAAATAGGGTGTTACAATACCCGCCCCAACACATGTATTTGTCTAGGAGCTTTCCACATATTGTTTTGCAGGTGGAAAATCTAGTCTTGATGGGTTAGGTGGAAACATGAGTTCGACCAAAAAATTACCAAGGTTTGACCCTTGATTGTCTTGGGGGTGCGTATAATACGTTGTACCAGGCGATCACGAGTGACCATTGAAGGAGTCATCTACTTGTGTCCGACCTATGTAAAACTTGGGAAAATGGGAGTGTAGTGAGAACCTCGGTTTGATGATCAAAGAAGGTCTTAGCTTTCGAGCACTCATTACCAATGTATATACGAGTTTTTCCAATAGGGTGTGTTGGAGCTCGCCAATAAATTGGTAAGCATTGCTGGTCATTTGCTTGAACGAGCACGACACTAATGGCACTGTCTGAGGCGGCGAGGCAGGGAAAAGGTTTCTCGTCTTGCACGGGTTTGGTGAGGATCTGGGGATTTGGGAGGTATTCTTTTAATTTTTGGGAAACGACTAACTTTCCTCATTCCATGAGATATTTGTATTTTTTATGGTTGTAAAGAAAAACTTAGTATTATCCTTTAATCTCGAAATAAATATGTTCAGTGCAACTAAATAATCTATTATACACTGCACTTATTTGACGTTGTGAGGCTCCTGCATGTCGAGGATGGCCTTGATATTTTTCAGGTTGGCTTCAATACCTCTCTAGTTTATGATGAAGTCGAGGAACTTCCCGGATCCTACGTCGAAGCTACACTTCTTTGAATTTAACTTCATGTTGAAAGCTTTGAGGATGGTGAAGGCCTCGGTGTGGTCCTCCTTCTTTACACTTTTAACGATGATGTAGTTGATGTAGACTTTCATTATTTTTTCTATATGGTCAGCGAATATGTTGACCAAGCGTGGGTAAGTTGCCCTAATGTTTCTCAAACCGAAAGGCATTTTTAGCTAGTAATACACTTATTTCTCCGTAAAATAAGATATATGTTTAATATCGCCCTCGGTTATTGGGATTTGGTGGTAGCCCATGAAAGCGTCAATGAAGGACATCATTTTATGCCCGGTGGCGCTATCTACCAAATGGTCAATGTGCAGCATGGGAAAATAATCTTTTGCGCTTACGGTATTTCTACCTAAATTCGATGCACAACCTCCAAAAGTTGTTAGCTTTCTTGATGAGCACATCATTCACCATCCATTGGGACTCATCTTCATCTTCCACAATCAATTTATTATCAAGCAATTTTTTGACTTCCTCAGCCAAAGTTGGGTATTTCTCTAGGCAATTTCTTTTTATCTTTTTTACGAGAAAAGTTGCACTTTAGGTTGATCTTGAGGTGATGACATGCATGTTTTGGGTATATGTCTACCATATCCTTATGTGACCAATCGAATACATCGATGTTCTTATGGAGGAAATCGACCACATCCCATCACATTTCTGGCAGAATTTTTGAACTGATGGTCAATTCTAGCATGGAGCGAGTTGGATCCACCTGAATGCGCTTATGCTCTTCATCGGGGCTGTTCACTTTTAGCCTCGCGGGTCGAGATTGATGAAAATAGGTTCAAAGCCTTGTTTGAGCTCTAGATCTTCTTGGTTGCACGAGGACTTTGGGGGGTTGACCTCTATAGGTATTCCATCTAGGTTTGTGGTGAGCACATGGTGGGTGAGGTCATGTTCCTGCCCGGCGAGCACAAAGATGTGTTGCAATTGAGATTCTAAACTACTTACAAAAAATAAAATTGGACACACGTAGTTTAAATATTTCTTTGTCGTTCCTTGATCATATTTTACCGTACCAACTACCCCCTCATGAGTGGGGAACTTGACATAGTAAAAGTTGGAGAAGGCTACAACCTAAAAAGTTTTCAGAAAATAGTAACCAAAGTGGCCGTTATAGATATTTGAATTGTCAACTATTCAAAAATCTAGAAGCCTAATGATCCTAACATTAAGATCTAGGCTATAGGAAAGCTCGATAGAAAATTCGATCCTTCCATAGGCAGTGATGTTGGTGTCGTAGAATTCCTTTAGTTGGGTGTCATGTGGGTTGATGAAGTCGGCCAAGTTGTCGAGCTGGTCCAAAGCAGACTTGAAGATGATGTTATTGTAGTAGCTATTTTCAATCAAGTTGTGGTCAACGATCTGGCCAAGGATGTTGGTCAAGATGACCAGAGCATCATTTTTTGGGTATTGGATGTCTACTTGGTCGGCATTGGTAACGGTGATCACAATAGTCTTGAGATGGTAGGTTTTGGAGAAGAGAGTGAGTGTTCACGTATGTGAAGACTTTGAGCTCGGTTTTACTCTTTCTATTTGACATTATCAAAATAGGGACGAGGCTGCCCAATGTGCCTTTGTCAACTTGCAATATGTTTACACATCCCTCGATATTTTAGCGGAGAAATCTCATTATAATCGGCCTCATTCTCAAACTCATCGATAGTGGAGGTTCCCTATTTACCTTTCATTGCCGAAGTTGCCCTTGATCCTGCTGATTTTGTCTTAGGTGGGCTTCTAGATGAAGTTATTAAGTTGTTATTCTTCTAAATAATTTCCAAAGTTCTCGGTGGAGGTTGCGATACTGCCTAGTATTGTACCCTGGACTATCGTGGTATGATAAATACTTTTTGGTATCAAGTTTCGTGCGATCTTGGTGAGTCGTCCTAGGCTTGTTGAGTAGATCTGGGCCTTGAATTGAAAATATAGACGAGTGTCTGTGTGAGCTTCTCCATAATCTGGACCTCGACCTCGGTCTCCTTGAACTTTTTGAAGGTCTCAGGAGCCTTGTAGTTATTCACCCTTTTAATGTGGTGGTTTTTCTTTTCGAACGAGGGTGATTTCCCCTTTCTCTCTTCCTCGTTTTCCTCCCCCAATCTTATGGCGAACAATTTTTAGCGGGCGATTATGTCATCAGCTCGGCTGTGAAACTCAGTGTGGGCCATTAGGTGATCTTTCGTCATGCGTTTGAATATGGGGGATAGAGATTTGAAACCACTGAGCATGACATGAAGTTGAACTTCATCCCCTACAAAGTGTCCCATCAGAATGATCTCGCCAATGCAATTGAGATATTCCTCGTCGCTTTTTTTTTCCCTTGGCAGATTCTCAACAGTGTTTGCGGTTCTTCGGCCGGGTGATCTTAGCGGCAAAGTAGGCAATGGATTAGTTTTCGAGATGATCGAAGCAATGTATGGAACAGGATCACTTGTAAGCGACCTCGCCCATGGTGAGCAGAAATTGATGGCACTTCGTTGTCAGTGGTATCTCATCCAGTCTTGTAAATTCTGTACTTGCTCATACGGGTTTCTAGATCAGTTCTCCTCTCGTAGAGAAGGGTTTGAAGGGGTACAATCTTGCTCTGTACTGGAGCAAGTTCAATATCATGGATAGGGGCGTGCTTGTCGTCGATCTTCACTTCGGGTATTCGTCTCGAGCCATAAGACAATACTCCATATCCTCGATCTCTTTTTACATGGGGGCTAGGACCGAGTAGCGTATCGATTCCTAGCAAGGTGATTGACCAGGACCAAAGCAATATTGGACACTGATCCTGGGTTTCCCTTGTTTGAGGAGAGCGCTCTGGGCATAGTTTAAGTTTTGACGAGTAGAATTGCCCATCAACAACTCAAGTGTGGTTGACTGAATTCTTCTCAGGGTGGAGTATGTTGAAGACCTAATGAAAATCCCAAATTTCGTATCAAGTGGGTGACAGACATAGCTTGGCAGCCTAGTGGAGTCCACAGAGCCCAAGCAGTTGAACACCGGGTTGTAATTGTTGTTTTTGGGTTAGTAGTATGCCCGCAATCTAGTTGTGTTTGGCAAGTTCTCAGCCTATTTCTCGCCGAGCTTCCTCCTGCCCTTGTGGGCACAGGTGAATTGCTCTTTTCTAGTGACAATGATGAGCTTTAACTGTCGCGTAGCTTGTGGGCGTGCTCGCATATAGTTGAGCTATAGTCGCGACGTCCTACTTCGGGGTCTCAAAATCTTGCATCGGGATACAGAGGATATCCCCAGTTCATTATTAGTAGAAGTGGGATAGGATTGAGCGACACTCTCTTGGGGAGGCTTAGCAGTGGCTTTGGCCGTCGGAGTGGTGGCATTGTTGATAGGCGAGCTACATTGAACTCAAGGCGAATAGGTTTAAGCTAAGTAATCCTATAAGAAACGAGATTAAGCAAGCTAAGCCAAGCCAGGCCGAGTTGGAATAGTTAGACGAGCTACTCTAGCTAGGCGATCTACTCTATCAAGTCGAGCTACATCAAAGCAAAGGCCACCCGAGCCCAAATAAGACCCTGGCGAGCTACTTTAGCCAAAGTGCCAAGGCAGAAGATAAGTCCACCAACAAGATCAAGCTAAGAACTCCTCAAGGACAAGCCCAATAGAGATGAACTGCTCTTAAATACGAGCTAATCCAGCTTAGAGGATAGAAATTAGCTTAGTTAAGGTCAAATAGTCAACTCTCCATGTGTCAAAGAGAGAGCAAAGGTCATACCACCTCCTCCTTGGAGGAATTGTATAAATACCTTGATTTTTCATAAATAAAACTAAGTACAAATTCACAAATACATCCAAACTTTGTCTACACACACTCAACACCTTAATCTACACACATACAAATTAAATACGTAGTCAATACACATATTTATCTTTTCTTAACCCAATTATCGTATTCACTATTTACGGTAGTGATCAATCACACGTAATTGTTTGATGATCTAATTAGCAATTAATAAAATTGTCACTAATCTACGTGATTAGATACGATCATCAACAAATTGGCGCTAGAAGGAGGGTCCAAACCTCCGATTAAGTGTGATTATCAAGAAACTTCAAGTTTAAAACTTGAAGATTTGAAGAAATTCGTGAGTTTCCTTTTAAAAACTCAAGCAAAAGTATTCTTGGTGTTCTTCACTTGAAAATTTAAACATTTTAAAGATTCATACAACACCTTAACTAAAAATATCTCAGTCTCGTGAAACACAACACTCCCACCATTCGACGAGGGGCTCGCCTACCAGAGGCTCCTCAGCTTTCCGGTGAGCTCAAACAGCTCGACATGCCGACGGGAATAGGCCAACAACCAGTCAGTTAATGCCTCCAGAATTAGAGGTTTTAGCTCGCAATCCGGGTGACCTTGCCCGCACAATTGCAATGCTTCAAGCATTACAAAAACAGCAGGGGCAACCTGTTCCTTCTCATGTCAGAACAAGGCATAGCCCAACTGAGGTTCAAAGGCATGAGAAGGTTTGGGATGAGCTGCCTAATGAGGCAGACAGTGCTCAAGCCCAGAAAGCAAAGGGCAAGGCAAAGCAGCTCGACGAGCCCACCAGTAATGGAGAGTCAACCCCGAGCCAGGCAGCAGGGGCTAGCCACGGGACTACATGCCAGAGCTTGCTGGATAGACTTGGTCGACCAGACCACAATAGAGAAGTAGCTTGACCAAGAGTCGAAGTAGGTCGACCAGGCCAAAATCTAGCTTGTCAGTCAGTCCATGAGAGGCTGACCAGGTCGGCCTTTGGTCGCCTGGGTCCGATGTTGGAGTTATACGTGAAAGTATGCTTTTACTTTGTATAACTCATGTATTAAAGACTTGGTTATGAGAATAATTCTTTTATCATATTTGTTTTAGATATGATTGAATGTTGAATATTTATATAACCAGTTCATTATATATAGTACTTATTACATTGTAGTTAATGTGGTGATACCCGATTACGGAAGATCACATTAATGGGTTCCTTGTAACTAAACGTACAAATTCACGACCTAGGTGGAATTGAACAATCCACCATAAAAGGTCTATGTGTATATCTCATATTGGTTTGTCTTGACCAAGAGATTGCACTAGCACATATAGTTTGTGTTGAAGATGACCTACAACGAGGATAAATTCTTCTGTTCTGAAATGTAAAGAATTAGACCTCAGTGGTTATTGATTTCTTAATCTCCGTCACTTAAATAGGACCGTGCGTGCTTAATGGTTACTGCTTTGATTCATGTTGGGTGAGAATCATCGTGACTTCGAAATTTGTGTTTTGGGCAGTAATATTAATCATACGACGGTTGCTAAGATTTAATACGGAGAAACGCGTGCGAGTACGCCTTGTGAGGTTAGTCCCCTTGGTGGGCTCAGAAGTTTTATCGTACAAAGTCTTGCAAGTGAAGAATTAGTTTCTTCGGGATGGATAATAATGTTGAGCTGTCTTTACTCCAAGGTGAAATATATTAATTAATTTAGAGCTATTCAGAAGCTTAATTAATTAATGGATTTGATAATATTAAACGCGGAAAATAATAACCGGAGCCCATATTATCGTAATATGGATTAAGATGAATAGTGCAATATTAATTTATTAGTAGTACTAATTAATATTAATGAATTGAATTATATTGGGGCTCAATATTGAAATTCAGAAGTCCATTAGGAGGTCCAATCTTAATTCTCCTTAAAGGCACCTCAAGTAGCCCAATAATGATATGGTGATTAAAATAAAAAGAAAATATAATGCTGATTTTTCTTATGTAATTTTCGAAAATTGGTATATTAGGAGAGAAAATATTTTGTTGATTTTCTTGGAAAGATATTATGGAAGATAAGTATTCTTGGAATACAAGATTATCTCATATATTCAAGAAGATCCAAATCTTGGATTCTTCCCTATTATTTTCGAAAAATACAAGTCAATAAGGTGAGTGAGATTTTTGTGGAATATTTTACTATGGAGAAAAGAATATATGAGATATATTCAAAATTTCTTAGAGACTAAGAAAAGATTTTTTCCAAAGCCCATATTCATCCAAAAATTCGACCACTACACTTTATAAATAGGGGATGATTATTTCATCCCAGAGTACATAATTCTATGTGTTGAAAAAATCAAGAGCATATATATTTTTCTTTTTCCTTAGTTATTTAAATTACTTGAAAGCATCTCCCACCGGTGATCAAGTAAGGCGAAAGGGAAATACTTGAGAAGGCTTTTGGGTTGATAAAGCGTGATCGTGATTGTCCCGTTTATTCAAAGACCAATTCTACAAGAGGTACGTAAGTCACATAATTTCTTGTTTATTCCGCCATAGATTTTATGTGAATTAATTCAACATGCATGATGATAAAATTGTTGTTGGAATTATTATTTGAATTAATTAGGATTAATTCATGCTAGTAATAATTGTATTTAAATTCGTATTTAAATTTCATCCCGAATAGATTCTGGGCACCCCTATTTTCCCAACATCCGAATGGGGCGCATAACACCAGAAAGCCAGTCCATGAGATTCCCCCTTCGAGCGAGGGACTACGGTGAACCGATGGTTACACACCATTGTTTGCCGAACAGCCTCCAAGTTAGGGGGGATCATTGGATGAGCTGGTGTCCATGAGGAAGGCTATAGAAAGCATGCAGGGCCAGCTGGACTAGCAAAGGGGTTTCGGGGCGACTACCCTTCCTTCCTCCCCATTGTCTACCATTATTTTGAAAGCCCCGATTTAGAAGAAGATACAGTTCCCCGCCACTATCCAATACGAGGGAACGACTGATCCCCGGGTGCATCAGACCAAGTATTCAGACTACATGATTTCTATGGGAGCTTGTGATGCTACCCAATGTCGAAACTTTCCCCTAACACTCGGGGATCGAGTACATAAGTGGTTTTTGGCTCTGCCGCCGACTTCCATTAATTTATTTGCCCAGCTAGGCAAATAATTCATATCCCACTTCTCCACGGCTGGGTCCTATCTATCCCAGAGGCATCAGTTATCCGATCTAAAATAAGTTAACGACGAATTGGATCGATCGTACTTGGAAAGGTTCGACAAGGTCCTGCTGGAGGGAGAATCGGTGAGCGAGGACACCAAGATTGTAGTTGTCCTGGCTGGATTAAAGAAGGGCACGGAACTCTAGAAAGAAGTGCATCTTTAGTACCCAACAACGTATGCCAAATTCTGCAATTGGGCGGGAGTTTTCTTCTCCATGCATGAAGCATTGCAAAAAGACAAGGAGACAACAAGACAGACTCGAAGGAAAGTACGAAGAAATCTGACGAAACCGGCTACAGGGTCCCCAAGAACATGAAAGCTTTTAATGAGGGACAGAGTTGAAGGACAAGCTTAACCATGTGCTGACTATGTCAATTGATACGGTATACAACAATGCAAAGGAGAAGGAACTGCTTACCCCACTGAGAAATATTCGCCAGGATACTAGCAAGTTAAACCCGAACAAGTACTGTGTCTACCACCAGAATATGGGACATTTTACTAGTGAGTGTCGAGACTTGCTCAAGCAACTCTGGCGGTTCTACGAGGAGGGCAAGCTAACCGACTTTGTCAAGAAGAAGCCTGGAAAGAAACCCCGGGCGAATAACCCCTAAAGCTCTGATGAGGACTAAGACGAACAACCCCTCAGGAGCAATAAAATGGGGTGACCTAACCTAGCTGCTGCAACTGGGCCTCTCGGGGAGATTTTGATGATAGAGACGTCAGGGCCCGTGGGGGGCTGCTCGGATAGGCGAGCTCCAATTTCCAAGAGGAAGAGGAAGCCTGAGCTAAGGTTCAAGAATTAGGGAACAACCAATCAGTTCAACATATACCAGAGTGACCTTCACGGAAAGGGACTTGGACGGAATCATGACTTCCCATAATGATTCCCTCGAAATCTGTGCTAAAATAATAGGGACCAAGGTACACCGTCTGCTGGTTGATACTGGAGCCTACACCAACATCATCTTCAAAAAGATATTTGACCAACTCGGAGATTATGCGAGCTACATTGAAGATTCTAATCACCGAATTTTAGGCTTCGGTAATGTTGTAACAGTCCCATTAGGGATAATTAGGTTATATGTACAACTTATCTCGACCGAAGATCACGAAAAAAGAATAACTAGAATGGTGGAGTTTTTTGTTGTAGATCAAGAATCCACTTATAACAGATTCCTTGGCCGACCCATTTTGAATGAATTTAAAGCTACAGTTTCAACCTACTACTACTGTGTCAAGTTTCCCACATCTAGTGGAGCTGGGTCGTTGAAGGGAGACCAGAGAAAAACCCGAGAGTGTCTCCTCCAACTACAATCAAACGAAAAACGGGTATCAATGATGGAAGCAACCACCAGCCATCGCGTAAATGAACCCTCTATCTTTGATGACATCCTGGAATCTCAGGATAACCAAATGGAGGTATATGAATAGCTCTCACCCCTGGGCAAACTACTCTTGCCCGAGGGCGAACTACTTAAACCGAGTGGGAAACAGTCCGTGAATGTTGACGAGCTACCCCTAGATGCTGGCCTGGAGGGACCTAACCCGATGAACATCTTTAATTCAGGGCCAGCTAAAGATGTCGAACCCCACCTCGGAGTTGACCTGATGGACATTGAGGACGAACTTAACCCTGAGGGACCAATAATTGATCCACGATGGAAATGATAAAAATGACGAGCAACTCCATTCGAAGAGCTGGAGGCCCTCAAAGTTATTCCTGATCGTGATGATCTCGAACTTTACATCGGGTTTGAGCTACCTGAGTCTTATAAGACCCGGATGACAGAGTTCCTCTTGGCGAACCTTGATGTCTTCGCATGGTTACATGCGCACATGGTGGGGATCAACCAGAAGGACTCTTGTCACAGGCTGAACATTGATCCAGACCGAAGACCAGTCCATCAAAAAAGGTGAAAGTACGGGCTGGACAAATATCAAGCACGTAATGAGGGAGTAAAAAAGCTACTTGACAACGACCTGATCCGGCAGGTGTTGTGTCCTCAATGGGTGGCAAATTCGGTTCTAGTGCGGAAGCCAAACGGGACCTAGAGGCTCTGCATAGACTTTACTGATCTGAATACAGCCTGCCCAAATGATAACTTTTCACTTTCGCACATTGATCAACTGGTGGACAGCACAGCTGGGCACGAAATATTTACATTTATGGATGCATTTGCCGGCTACCACCAAATTCCAATGCACCCAGATGATCATGAAGACAAGACATTCTACACAAACAAAAACTTACTCTGGTGGAAGAGAATGCCCTTCAGACTGATCAATGCAGGGGCAACTTACAAGAGGCTAATGAACAAAATGTTCGACGAACACATTGGAGAGACGGTGGGGGTGTATGTTGACGACATAGTCGTAAAAAGTGCTAGAAAGGTAGGCCACCTCCAGCACCTTTCCCAGGTGTTTGACATTCTCCGTTAATACAACATGAAGCTAAATCCAAAGAAAAACAGCTTCGGGGTACATTCGGGAAAATTTATGGGCCACCTGGTCAGTAAGCGGTGATTAAAGCCAACCCTGTGAAAGTTAAATCCATCGTGGATATGCAACCCCCTAGTTCGATTAAAGAAGTACAATGACAGACGGGCTGCCGAGCTGCTTTAAACAGGTTCATATCCCAATCGAGTAACAAATGTCGTCTATTCTTCGAAGCTATCAAGAAAGGAAAATTCTTGTGGACGGGCAGCTGCCAGACAGCTTTTGAACAGCTGAAGGAATACCTGGGAGACGTAAAAATCCTATCAAAACCTATCTCAGGAGAGAAGCTGTACTTATACCTAGCAGCGTCAAAGGTGGCAATCAGCTCGGTTTTAGTACGGGCAGATGGAAAATTCCACTAGCCCATTTACTATATCATCCATGCCTTACATGAGACTGAGGTGAAGTATTCACCAACTGAAAAGATGGCATGTGAATTGGTTATGAGTGTTAGAAAGTTAAGACCGTACTTCTTTGATCATCAAGTCGAAGTGCTGACAACTTTCCCACTCAGACAAATCTTACACCGACCTGACACAGCTGGCCGCTTATTAAAGTGGTCCATAGAGATTAGCCAATTTGGAGTGACCTATGAACCTCGAACAATGATCAAGGGTCATGCATTAGCCGACTTTATAATCGAACTAACTTTTCCCCAAGATCCGACGAGAGGGCTAGATCATCCATGGTATCTTTATGTAGACGGTTCATCTACAAACATGGCCTCGGGGGCAGGAGTAGTTCTCATCAGCCCCGACCGACAAGTATTCACCTCAGCTGTCAGATTCGAGTTCATGGCTACCAACAATGAGGCTGGGTACGAAGCCCTCATATCAGGTCTCCACTTATCATTAACAGTTGGAGTTAGACAGCTCCAAATATTCTGAGACTCTCAGCTCATTGTAAATCAAGTACGAGGTGAATATGAAGCCAAAGATGAACACATGATGGAGTATCAGAAAATAGTTGCTCACCTGATATCAATGCTAGACCAAGTATACATTCAACAAGTACCTCGGGCGAGCAACACGCAAGCTGATGCACTATTTAAACTGGCCACCAGTGAAGAGCCAGCAGAATTGACAGATATCATCATCACCAGAAGGACCAATCCATCAACTTCAGATTACAGGGTCAACCAAGTGGGCGAACTGCTTGATGATGATGATTGGCGAACTCCTTTAGCCAAATACTTGAAAGATGGTGAACTACTAAGCAATCCTTTTAAAGCTGCCAAAATAACAAAACGAGCAGCCATGTATACCCTGGTGGACGAGCAACTTTACAAAATGGGTTTTTCAGTTCCACTTCTCAAGTGTTTGTCTAAGGGGCAGGGGCGAGCTATTTTGGAGGACATACACTCAGGAGTTTGTGGAAACCATGCTGGGGGACAAACTCTAGCCTACAACACAATAAGACAGGGCTACTATTGGCCGACCTTATGGAAAGATGCAATCCAGATGGCTAGAGCTTGTCACCGATGTCAAATATTTACCCAAGCATCCACACACCGGCTCAAGAGCTCGTCTCAGATTTTAGTCCTTGGCCATTTTCACAATGGGGATTGGACATCATTGGACCTTTTCCACCTGGAAAGGGGAACGTACGGTTCGCCATCATGGCTGTGGATTATTACACCAAGTGGGCAGAAGCAGAAGCTTTAGTCAAAATTACATAAGAAAAAATGATCGACTTCATCTGGAAGAACATTGTCTATTGATTTGGAGTTCCTCAAATAATTGTTACAGACAATGGTCCTCAGTTTGATGGGAAGAAGCTAAGGAACTTCTGCACCAAGTGGGGCATCAGAAAATACTATTCAACCCCCTATCATCCACAATCGAATGGCCAAGTAGAAGCCGTCAATAAAATAATCAAACATGTTCTCAAAATACGATTGACGGAAAGTAAAGAAAATTGGTCTTTAGAACTCCCACATGTCTTGTGGGCATACAAAGTTTCTCCCAGGTCTAGCACCAGAGAAACACCATTTGCACTAGCATTCGGAACTGAAACAGTTATCCCAGTTGAACTAAAGACCAAGACTTTGAGAACTTCCAACTTTGAAGAAGAGACGAACAACTATACCTTATCAGTCGAACTAGACTTGCTCGAGAAAAAAAGAATAATGGCTGAACTGAAAAATGCAACATACAAGCAAAGGGCAGAGCGTTATTATAATTCCCATGTCAAGCTAAGGGACTTCGAAGTTGGTGACCTCGTCTTAAGAAAGAAGCTCGCCCCACCTCCAGGTGTATTTGGATCGACTTGGGAGGGCCCATACATGGTAACGGATAAGTTACCCAATGGTGCTTATGACATTGAAGAACTGGAAGGCAATTCGGCCTAATACTCCTGGAATGCAATTAATTTGAAGAAATACTTCCAGTAGGGCAAGCTACTTTGCCTAAGGGAAATGGTAATGCTGCTTTTGTGTAAGGCATGCCACTATAACAAAGGACAAATACTTGCCACTATAACAAAGGACAAAGGACAAATAGCTAAAGCTGCATATGTGCAAGTAAGACCCAAAAACTTGCCTAATTTTTTTAAATTTTCACCAAGTGTTAGTGATCGAACAACATGTGCTAGTCGAACTACTTTGGCCTGGCAACATATTTGTGTTTGTATAGTCTTGATATTTCAACAAGTTGGAGGTTGTTCGACAAAATGTATAGTAGTCGAACTACTTTGACTTGATTTGTAAAGTTTTGTAAAGTAGGTCGTCATTCATACTTGTAATTTTTTAGCAAGTTCAATAATAGTTGTTCGTTCAAAGGAGAATATTTAAGCTCAAGGCACAAGTCAAGTTAATGATCAAGCCCATTATAGGTTGTTCGTTTTTAAATGAACATAGCCTAAGGCCTAGGCCCCTATTCCATTTTTAAAGGCAAAGTTCTAATGAACAAAGTCCAACTACATGTATTAAGATTGTAAAGCATTAAAAATAAATGCGAAGAAATTAATACATCGAAGAAGACGAGCAAAAAGATGAAAGTTCTATGATAATAAGGCAGTTAGCCCAAATGATATTACAAAAGTCAACTCCTTCAAGGAGCGAACAACTACAATAAAATGAAAAAGAAAAGACCTACTCTACCCTACTTTAAGACCCCTGCCCGACTGGAGGAGGGATGTTGTCATCTTTGGGATCCTCCAAGGGCATCCCTTGGGTAGTTGGGCCAAAAGGAACATCGGCAGTGAGATCGACAATGAGCCCTTCTGCGTCGGCCTGCTCCTTCTGAGCTTGTTCAGTTGGGCCCGAAGGAGCATCCTGCTCGTCCTTTGTAACCTCCTCTTATTCGACCTCTGTAGGATGGGTGATTTCAATCCTGGGGTCAAGGAAGTCAATCTTGACCCCATACTCGGGCAGATTTCCGATTTGGAGGCTCATCCCTGGGGCAGGGGGTTTGTTTGTAGGAACTCCTTGAATTCCTTGCCAATCTCGGCTACAATGTGATGCACGTTAAATTCATTAACAACCCTGATGCATTCGGTATAAGCACTCACGAAGCCCAAGATTGAGCTCGTTTCCAACTTGGGCCGCAACTATTCATTAATAGAGTTGGCGAGCTGCTCCTCCAGGCCGACAACTTTGGCCTCAAACTTATTTGCGAATTTCTCGGTCATCTCCTTTTGTTGTCTCTCGCGGGCGAGCTGGGCCTTAAGCAGCTCGACCTTGGCCTCTTTAACTTTGAGCTCTTCGGAGACCTTTATGTTAAGGTCGAGAGCCCGCTGCTCGCCCACCTGATGGGCCTTCACTTTGTCTTGGAGACTGGACACCAGTTTTTTGGCCTCTTCCTTGGCCTCGTCCCTCTCCTTTAAAATGCGCCGGATAGTGGCAATATGCTGTCGTGCATCCCTCTCCAGGTCCTCAACCTGGTCGACCAATTTTTGCACGACAACGATAGTGTTGCCAACCTCGATTATGCATAGACGACCGTTGTCACGAGGAGTCTGTGTCTTGACCATCTCCTCCAGGTTTTTAGTCCAGGACCGAGCTACTGATTCAGCAGCTCGCCGGACATGGGAGTCTGTGATCTCCCTGAATGAGGTCGGCACCTTCGAGCACGAATAGTGGTGCACCATATTGGAGCGACCAGGGAACTGATTGGGTTGGTAACTACAAAGAAATAAGGGGGAGTGTTAAAAAAAAGTTGGGTAAATGAAGCAAAGATATGTACGCATCATAGCGACTTGCGTCCTAGCCGAGGTAGGTCGTATCAATTGGGGTGCTCCTCCCTCCTCTCATGAGCGGTGGCGATCACCTGCTGCTCGGTGAGATGCTCCATGGAAGGAGTTTGACCCAATTCTGGCTCAGTTGAGCGAGCTACGGTAGCTCCTCTTCCTTGGGGCCCCTTGCTATTTTTTGGAGCACGCTGACTTTCGGAGAAGAGAGTGCCATCTCCACGATGGAGCCTTTTTTTTTGGGTGTCAGCTGTCGACGGACTGCTCACTGGGGCGGGCTGCTTGGTTGAGCCCGACCCTCCCGCTTGGCAGGGATCATTTTTGCTAGTCTTAGCCACCAAAGCGACCATCTTCGACAAGGGATCCGCCTTCTTCCTTCCTCTTTTGGTCGACATCTCCCAAACATGTTGATCAGCACATGGAAGGAGGGGTGGATATCAACTGTGACGAGCTGATCTGCATGAGAGCGAACTATCGAGGTTAGAAAAATTATATATAAAAAGTTCAAGTAAAGTAGTTCACCAATTGAAAGAAAGTTTTACCGTCTGGAACTTGGGCTTGTGCCTCAAGATGATGGGGATAAGTGGTCAGGCGAGCTACCCTGCAAGTGGATTACGAGCAAAGATAGGTCAAAGATCGATCAGCTCGGTTTCGTAGGGCAGTCTGGTTCACAACGAACAAGAATAGATTGTTGGCCTCGTCCTTCGCACTCCTCCACTTGAGAGTTTTGGGACCTGAAACAAAAAGAAAAAAGATTAAAATTAGTTTTTCCCCTTAAAAAATAATGATGAAGTAAAGCTCACGCTTGAGAATCCCAAACTCTGCCAATATTTTTATCCTCTCCTCGCCACCATACGGGCGAAATGAAGCATACCAGTCTCCACCAATGTAGAACCAGTCGTGCTTCCAGTCCCTCACTTTTCCAGGGACATCTTCAATCAACTTGAGGCCAGACCGACTTTTGAGGTAGTACCAGCCCACCTCGTCCCTAGTGCATATGGTGGGCGCCATGAGGTAATTCACCTCGTCCGCAGAGAGTGTGTTGGGGTATCCTTCCAAGGCGCACAACACCATGATCGACAGCAGGTTCATCCACCACACCGGATTCAATTGGCTAATGGCCAAGTTGGTTTGCTCCAGAAATCGATCAATCAAAGGGTGGAGGGGAAGAGTGACCCCAACTTTGAGGGCGGCCAAGTTGATCGCCGTTAGTCCGCGGGGTGGGCTATCAGCTCGATCGTTCTACAGCGGCGTGTACATGTGAATGTCGTAAGGGATTTTTTAATCCCTTCTAATCTTGGGAAAATCATCCTCGGTGATGGAATGGACGATGTAGCTCGCCGCGAAATCGTCCGTCTTGAGCTTTTACTTTCCGCGAGCTGGAGTAGTAAATCAATTTGACCACTCCCTTTCATAGGCGTCCCAGACGACTTGGTGAGCTACTTCGACTGGGATCTGATGCTCGATTGGATTAGGCATGGGGTACCCAATGCTCACCAGATACTCCCAGGTTAGCTCGTCGGTGGGGGCGACTAGCGACACCTCGACCTCCTACTCGTGTAGGTCGGAGCTGGTCTCCTCCTCAATTTCACGAGCGGGATTTACCTCGGCGACCTCCTCCCTAGATGGCCGAGCTCCCGATTCGAGGGATCAGACGATGGAGGTCGCATCCGGATCTGAATCAAGATTTAAAACAGGAATGAGAGTTGATGGTTCTCCAATAGGGCATTTTCTGGGGTTTCGAGGCGGATATGTATCAGTCTCAGAGTGGGTGGACATTTGAATAGAGGCAGAGAGGTATGAAGTGGTTCTAATGGTAGATTCCGACGGAGAATGTTAAAAGGCAGCGGCGGTTCGAGGGTATAACGGTGGAGTTTTGGGTTTCTTAACCCAACCAAAGTGAAATTAAGCAGAAGAAGAAGAGAGATACGAAAGAATATTACCTTTAAAGTATGGAATGAAGAACGCCATCATCAGAAATGGTGGAGGTCCGCCGAAAATTTTGAAAAGGAGAAGCAAAGGTTTCTCGCTGAGAAAATGGAAGAAAAAGAGTAAAAATGAAAATTTTTACACTTTTATAGTAAAGAAAAATGGGGTACTTTGCGAAAAGTACGAAAGATTGAAGGACTATATTGCAATTGTCGGGCGCGTGCAGCCCTATTCCGAGAAAATAGGGGACGCGTCGCCTCGAATTCGTGCGTGCGTGGGCGGCGGCAATCATGCCGCCCACGTCACACCTCGAGACACGCCCCACATCTTGGAACTCCAACCGTCGCATGACAGTAACAGTTCGACCATGGTAATGCAGTTCACCCATGACATATGCAGCTCGTCCCTGAAACTCGAAGATCATAGCCAGCCCATAAGTAGTTCGCCACCTTCTTCACAACATAAAGGCGGGTTAGGGGGCAATTGTTGATAGACGAGCTACATTGAACTCAAGGCGAACAGATTTAAGTTAAGTAACCCTATAAGAAATGAGATTAAGCAAGCTAAGCCAAGCCAGACCGAGCTGGAATAGTCAGACGAGCTACTCCAGCTAGGCGATCTACTCTATTAAGTCGAGCTACATCAAAGCAAAGGCCACCCGAGCTCAATATAACCCTGACGAGCTACTTTAGCCAAAGAGCCAAGGGCAAAAGATAAGTCGACCAACAAGATCAAGCTAAGAGCTCCTCAAGGACAAGCCGAACAGAGACGGACTGCTCTTAAATACGAGCTAATCCAGTTTAGAGGATAAAAATTAGCTTAGATAAGGTCAAATAGTCAACTCTCCATATGTCAAACATGCACACAAGGGAGAGCAAAGGTCATACCACCTCCTACTTGGAGGACTTGTATAAATACCTTGATTTTTCATGAATAAAACTAAGTACAGATTCACAAATACATCCAAACCTTACCTACACACACCCATACACCTTAATCTACACACATACGAATTAAATACGTAATCAATACATGTATTTATCTTTTCTTAACCCGATTATCATATTCACTATTTACTGTAGTGATCAATCACACGTAATTATTTGATGATCTAATTAGTGATTAATCCACGTGATTAGAAACAATCGTCAACAACAATTACTTTTGGCGAAAAAAACTTAAATTTTTGGAGGTTTGGAGATTTTCTTGAAGAATAGTGAGTGTTCTTCAAGTTTTTCTAGTGAATTTAGGCAAGAACTCCAATTTTCTAGCGCCAATTGTTGTTACTCGATGTAAAGCCAGTGGATTTATCGCGTGCTTAATGTGGCTTTGTAATCAAACAAAACAATAAAGACTTGAATGATTATAACATTGCAAGTTCTAACTATGCAAGCCAATAATTAATATCTAATGTTATTAAATGCAAGAAAATATATAAATGCAAGGAGAATTGCTGAGTTTGTTTTAGGTTCAACAATAAGATTGGCACTCCATTTATTGTGCCTTGCAGACCATATTTATAGTGCAAAAGATTGCATTTAGTATTATCTTGTGCAATCCATGCATTAAATATGTGGATTTGGTCTAGGAGTGGACTACACCAAATCTGTTCTTGAGGGACAGATTCAGCTGATGGTCTCTTGCCAGCAGTTCTTCGGAGAGACCCGGAGTGATTCACTTTGTAATTAGGTATTAAATGTTTGTACTTCTAATGTTACATTGATATGCTTCTTATATCAGCATGATTTTGTCGGTCTTGGTCACGTCAGTCTGGTGCTCGGTTGAGCTTGGTCACTCTCGAATAGGTAGTTGCTCGCATGCAGAACAACTTTTCTATGTGGGCGATCGATCTATCACCTCGTCGATGAACAAACTTGTGTAAGTCACACTTGCTTTCCTTCCGCCCGACTCCGTTATAAAAATTCTTTGGTGGTTGCCCTTAAACTGACCTTGCTGGGCGAGGTCCACTTTCTAACCGAGGTGCGGCACTTAGGATAATTAGTGCCGCAACACCTCCCAAGGTGAGAGTTTGCCTTTGGAGAGTTTGTAAAGGGTATACTCCAATAAAACGTGAACTTTGCAGACGTCATAATTTAGATGAAGTTATGTGGGTTTGGTGTGAGAAGGACTTTGAGACAAGTTGGCATATTTTTATAGGCTGTTATTTGCATAGAATTGCTAGCAGCGTTTGTGTTTTAGAGGCTTTTTAAAGTCTATTGCTCTTTCTGCTAACTCCGGGTTTTGAAGTTGCTACAGAATTTTAATTTGGAGGAGGCGGAACTGTTTTGTATGATTATTTGGTGTCTTTGAAAATAGCAGAATGAAAATTAGGTATAGAATAGTTCTTGTGTTGATATGTCTTGAATCACACACTTCTCTGAGCTGTACGGGGGTCTCGCTGTTTTATCTCAGTGTTGGGCCTTAAGCCCAATTTCGGTGTTTTATCTCAGTGCTATATATATAGTCTTTGAGATCTGTAATCTGTAACCTACATCAGTAATAAAATCCGTTCTCCTCTCTGCCCGTGGACGTAGCCAATTTATTGGTGAACCACGTAAATCTCTTGTCCTTTTTACGTTTCTTGTTTATGCTCTATAATCCTATTCTGTCACAACAAACTGGTATCAAGAGTCTGGTCGTTTCGATCAGGGTTTTTTCCGCACTATTAGGGTTTTTTGGAGCCGATCGAGAATGTCTGCTTTCAACGTAAAGGTTGACAAATTCACCGGGAGAAATAGTTTTGGCTTATGGCAAATCAAGATGCGATCTCTGCTGAAGCAGCAGGGTTTGTGGGCACCGCTATCAGGAAAACCTAAATCTGAGGATGCAGATGAAGAAGAGTGGAATACCCTAGAAGAAAAGGCCCACTCGACTATCATGCTATGTCTGTCTGACGATGTTATCATCGAGGTTGCGGATCAGGAAACTGCCGATGGTCTCTGGAAGAAGTTAGAGAGTCTCTACATGACGAAGTCTCTAACCAATAAATTGCTTTTAAAGCAACGTCTGTTCCGTTTACGCATGCAGGAAGGTACACCCCTTCGGGATCATCTAGATAAATTAAACAAAATTTTACTAGATTTGCGTAATATTGATGTTAAAGTAGAAGATGAGGACGCTGCTTTAATTCTGTTAGTATCTTTGCCTGAATCGTATGAGAATTTTGTTGAATCGTTTATTACTGGGAAAGATACTCTGTCTCTGGAAGATGTTCGACCTGCCCTCCACAGCAGAGAAGATCGTCAACAGGCAACTGGCTCGGCCACAGAAAATCAGGCATCGGGGCTGTATGTCACGGGTAAGGGACAAAAGAAATCTGGGAAGAAAACTGGAAAGCCGAATCAGAAAGGTTCAAAAGGTCCTAAACCCAATGACATCTGCAATTACTGTAAAGAACCAGGGCACTGGAAGAATGATTGTCCTAAGAAGAAGAGGAAGCAGGAGAAGAAAGAGGGTGTCGGCGGTTCTGCAGCTGTTGCAGAAACTGATACGAATTCTGAAGATGATCTGGCCTTGGTTGCAGCTGAACAGTCACATCGTAATGATGTGTGGGTTGTTGATTCTGGGGCATCATACCATATTTGTCCTAACAGGGAGTTCTTCTCGACCTATGAGCAGATAGATGGAGGAAATGTTACCATGGCTAACAGTGCTGCCTGCAAGGTGGTTGGGATTGGCTCAGTCAGGATACGGACACATGATGGGGTATTCTGCACCTTGGATGAAGTCAGGCATGTTCCACAGATGACGAAGAATCTGATATCATTGAGTCTCCTTGACAGCAAGGGTTTCAGTTTCAAAGGTGAAGGTGGAGTTATGTATGTTTGTCAAGGTTCAAAGGTGGTTCTGACAGGCTTGAAACGTGGTACCTTATATTATCTGCGAGGTTCCACTGTGACAGGTTCTGCTGATGTTGCATCATCTGAGGTTCAGACCATGGATATGACCAGGTTGTGGCATATGAGGCTCGGTCATATGGGAGAAAGAGGGATGCAGATTTTGTCAAAGCGGGATCTTCTATCTGGGCATAAAGTGCAGAGTCTTGAATTCTGCGAACATTGTGTATTTGGGAAGCTTCATCGCAGCAAGTTCCCAAAGAAGGCAGTTCATCAGACCAAGGGGACTCTTGACTACATTCATATGGATTGTTGGGGTCCGTCACGTGTTGAGTCTATTGGAGGCCACAGATATTTTGTGTCTATGATTGACGACTACTCAAGGATGACTTGGGTAATTATGATGAAACACAAAAGTGAAGCTTTCAAGAAATTCAAGCAGTGGAAGGCGTTGGTAGAAAATCAGACTGGGAAGAAGATCAAGAGACTGCGAACTGATAATGGCCTGGAGTTCTGTTCGTCTGAGTTCAATGAGTTCTGCAAGGATGCAGGGATTGCTCGACACCACACTATTCGACATACATCGCAGCAGAATGGTGTGGCAGAGCGCATGAATCAGACATTGCTGGAGAGAGCAAGATGCATGCTCTCGAATGCTGGTTTGGCTAGAAAGTTCTGGGCAGAAGCAGTAAACACGGCGTGCTATCTGATCAACCGTGGTCCTCACACTGGCATTGATTGCCAGACACCTTATGAGGTATGGTCTAATAAACCTGCAGATTATTCTTTGTTGAAGGTTTTTGGTTGTACTGTTTACTATCATGTTAGTGAGGGTAAATTAGAGCCAAGAGCTAAGAAGGGTATATTCGTTGGTTTCGGGGATGGAGTTAAGGGATATAGAATCTGGTCACCTTCAGAGAATAGAGTTATATTCAGTAGGAATGTGATTTTTGATGAGAATTCTATGTTTAACCCCACTGTGAAGTCTGTTTGTACAGAAAATTGTAGTAGTGTTGATAAACAGGTGGAGCTGCAAGTCACTCTCGATGAGAGTAAATCACAACTCCAAGGTGGAGAAGATCAACATACTCCTGCTGAAAGTACAAGTTCTGATGTTCATCCAGAAGCTCGCCAGACAAGCATAGCTGTTGATAGAGCTAGGAGAACAGGCGTGAAGCCTCCTGTGCGGTACGGTTTTGAGGATATGGTGACTTATGCATTACAAGTCGCTGACGAGGTGGAAGAGGAAGAACCATCTGCAGGTGAACCATTCACCTACAGAGAGGCTGTTTCATGCAGTGAGTCGGCCCAATGGCTCACTGCAATGAGAGAAGAGATGGAATCGCTTGCCAAGAATGAGACTTGGGAGCTGGTCAAACGGCCTAAGGAGAGGAAGATTGTTACTTGCAAATGGATATTCAAGAAGAAGGAAGAAACCACACCTGGTGAGGGTGTGAGATACAAAGCTCGGCTAGTTGCAAGAGGGTTCACACAGAAGGAGGGGGTTGATTATAATGAGATATTCTCACCAGTGGTCAGACACACTTCCATCAGAGTGTTACTAGCAATGGTTGCACATCAGGATTTAGAACTTGAGCAACTAGATGTGAAGACAGCTTTTCTACATGGAAAGCTCGAAGACGATATCTACATGACTCAGCCAGAGGGGTTCCAGGTTCCGGGGAAGGAAGATTATGTTTGCAAGTTGAGTAGGTCTTTATATGGGCTAAAGCAGTCTCCAAGGCAGTGGTATAAGAGGTTTGACAGTTACATGATCCAGTTGGGATACAACAGGAGTCCGTATGATTGTTGTGTGTATCACAACAAAGCTGATGATGGTTCCATGATCTATCTTGTCCTGTATGTGGATGATATGCTCATAGCTGCAAAGTCCAAGTCTGATATTCAGAAGTTGAAGGATCTGCTCAGTGCTGAGTTCGATATGAAGGATTTGGGTGCTGCCAAGAAAATTTTGGGTATGGAGATATATAGGGAAAGAGAGAAGAAGAAGCTTTTCTTGTCACAGAAGAGTTACATTCAGAAGATTTTGTCTAGATTTGGCATGTCTACCGCCAAGCCTATTGATACTCCAAGTGCTACAAATATTCATTTATCCACTGATCATGCACCAAAATCTGTAGCTGAGCAGGTGTACATGTCTCGAGTCCCATACTCTAATGCAGTAGGGAGTTTGATGTATGCTATGGTCTGCACTAGACCAGATCTTGCACATGCTGTTAGTGTTGTCAGCAGGTTCATGGGACAACCTGGAAAGGAGCATTGGCAAGCTGTGAAGAGGATTTTTCGTTATCTCAGAGGTACGTCTGATGTTGGTCTCATTTATGGAGGTGATGCTCACATTTATGTGACTGGTTATTCTGATTCTGACTATGCTGGAGATGTTGATAGTAGAAGATCTATGACTGGTTATGTTTTCACTTTTTGTGGTTCTGTTGTTAGTTGGAAGGCAACTCTGCAGGCTACAGTTACTTTGTCTACAACTGAAGCAAAGTATATGGCACTGACAGAAGCTGCTAAAGAGGGAGTTTGGTTGAAAGGGCTTGTAGGTGATCTTGGTCTACATCATGATCAAGTTATTGTATTCTGTGACAGTCTGAGTGCAATCTGTTTGACCAAGGATCAGGTCCATCATGAGAGGACAAAGCATATTGATGTGAGGTATCATTTTCTGAGGAATGAGCAGAGAATCAAGGTGATGAAAGTAGGTACTGCTGATAATCCTGCTGACATGTTCACCAAGCCAGTCCCACATAGCAAGTTTCGACATTGTTTGGACTTGCTAAACGTCACAAGCTGTTAGTTGCCCAAGGAGGGCAAATCTGAGGCAGAAAGGAGGAGTCTGTTTCATCTGGCATTGTAATGATGCATCTGCAAGGAAGATTCAAGTCAAGGTGGAGATTTGTTGATATGTCTTGAATCACACACTTCTCTGAGCTGTACGGGGGTCTCGCTGCCCGGTCAGCGAGTCGGGGGGTCAAGGGGGGCGACGTCCCCCTTGCCTGGGGGTCCGGGGGGGCGGAGACGCCCCCGGCCCAACGGTATGCAGTATTGGGCCTTAAGCCCAATTTCGGTGTTTTATCTCAGTGCTATATATATAGTCTTTGAGATCTGTAATCTGTAACCTACATCAGTAATAAAATCCGTTCTCCTCTCTGCCCGTGGACGTAGCCAATTTATTGGTGAACCACGTAAATCTCTTGTCCTTTTTACGTTTCTTGTTTATGCTCTATAATCCTATTCTGTCACAACATCTTGTGGTGATGCAGCAACAACTGTGTTCTTGGTTAGACAATTTCTAGAAGAATGAAAGAATTTTAAGCTAAGTAAACAAAACATTGCAGTTGAAAGTGGCACAACCCCCTACGCCATTTCATGAAAGTTAACGTAGATAGATCTTTTTTTTGCAGATTTAGAGGAAATGGGTTTGGGCTTGACAATTCATGATGATAATGGACATATCACATTATTAGTCGTACTCAAGTGTTCCCCGGTGAGGCGATAAGTCTATAAGAGGTTTATCGTGGATCAAAACTTTGGAGTACTATTAGAGAAAATTATTATTGAGATGGATGTTAAAGCTTGTGGTTGATGCAATTAATAAATCTTTGCGTAATAACTCAACTATTTTGGTGATATTATTGAAGGTTGTAGAAGAGAGACGCGTTAGTAATCTCATTGGTATTTATCGCGATGTCAATATAGTGATATACCGTTTGATGAGGACTGCTGGGAGATATCCTAGTCCTCATTAGTGGGTCAAACTTCTCGTTTGTAGATAGTCTTTCCAATATGCTTTTGTTTGTATTGAGTTTAATATTTTTTATTTATTTAAATCAATTGGATCTCCGTATATTTCACGAAAGGTAACCGACTAACCAGGAAAGATCAACAATATGTTACACTTGTCACCTTCTTACTACCACTTGTAACCTTCTCCTATTATTGTTTAATTAGTCGTCGTGGTTTTATGAGTGGATGGTGCATGGTTTACTTTTTAGACATAGTTATATACTTTTCACTCTTCGAAACTTGTAATTACTAATAAATGTTTTAGTCAATAATGTTTTGGACCCAAAAGTATTGTGGTCCATCTAACTGGAATTTATGCTGCTATTCAAATCCTAGTCGTTCAATTGTTAGATTGAACACATTTTGACTTTTGACTTCCAAAATGCAAGTTGTGAAAGCGCCTGCACAAAAATATAAACAAACACTTTATATATATATATATATAAACAAACAAATGTCAATAAAATCAAAATAATACTCTTTGGAGCCGTTTGGTTTGATAAATTGTTTGAGATTGTCTTTATAATTCTAGATAATTTCGTGTTTGGTTTGAGGGATTGCATAGGACCATGACCCTGAATAGACTAGAACGACTACTTTGTGTATAATTTGATCCAGAAAATTTGGTTCTAGTCCAAATTTTCTGGTTCTAGTTTATTCGTTTTTCGATAGTCGTTATAATTCAATCCTAGCTAATCCAATTCTATCCCATAAACCAAACGATCCCGAACAAAATATTTAGATGACAGCTAATTAATCGCGAGTGTCGTGTTATAAAAACAGTCGACGTAAAACATATATAATTCGAAAAAAAAAATCTTCAATGATTTGGTGCAATAATTAAAAATACGATATTAGGTTTTTCTATAAAGGAAAGAGTAATTGACCCGCGTTAGAAAAGTTCCTTAAACAATAAGCAAAACTAAAAAGATCATAGTCCTCAATTTTATTTTTAAAATCAAAGTCTATAAATATTGCAAAATTTATTAATTACCATTAAAATAATTAAGAGTATGTATATAGTGAAATTGGTTCAATCATTGAAAGATATAATTATTTTCACTAAAAAATATAAGTTATTTTTAATAAAGAATATTAATTATTTTATTTAAAAAGTTTAATTTGTTTTCACTGAACAACTAATACACTTAAATGAAAATAATTAATATCCTTTGGTAAAAAATAATCAATGTTATTTAATGTAAAATAACTAATATTATTTAATAATTAGTGTTTGGCGACCGTTACTGCCAAATGAGCGTATTTATGGAAAATTGGGCCGGAGGGCCTGATTTTAATATGAGACCAATTTCCATTTTAATATTTGGTTCATATTTATTTTTAAAATATGATAGTAGTATTATACATATCACGTATTATTCATTATATACTGAAAAATAAGTTTGAAAATCTTTGTAATTTTGTTTGCCAATTAATTCTTGAATTTAATTAATTAATTAATCACAATTATTATCAATAAGACAATAACTATGCAATAATTCAATTTCCCTCTATATACAAGTCGGATCCATTTCGGATCCCGTTGGGTTTCGATTATCGGAGCCAAAAAAAAAACCGTTCCGTTGAAGAATCCTTAATTAAGCCTTTGACATGGAGGAAAGCCGGCTAGGTCGGGGACGGAATTCCCCACGGCGGCGCTGATTATGCGACGACGGCCGAATCAACGCCGCCAGAGCCCTCTTCACCAAATCCCCCTCTACCGTGCCGATCCGCACCAGAGAGTTCTTCATGGCGGAGCGCCTCATGTTCAGCCTACTCGAGCTTCCACACGATGCCGTTTTGGAGTTTTTCGAAACCCTAAATCCCCCTTTGTGTAAGCTGCATCGGAATGAACCGGGGTGGTTCGTGGGGGCGCACATACAGGTCCTCTTCGGAGGGGCGGTGGCAGCTGAGGATTTCTCGGTCCGGCTCGAAAAGGAAATTGAGCGGTTCGGTGAACCGGGCCGGTCCAGGGAGAAGCTAAGGGAAGGGGTGGGGTAGTTGCAGCGGTTGGGGGAAGTGGGCCTGTGGAAGGAGCGGGCGGCGGAGAAGGCGGAGGTGGAGGCGGATGCGAAGGATGAGGACGGCCGGGAATGGGCGGAGTAGTGGCGGTTTAATTTTGTGGAAGGTGAGGTGGACCGGATGACCGGTCCGCTTGATTTATTTTGAGCCGAATAATAAGCCGACATTTTCCAGTGAATTTGGTGCTTATTAGCTGGCGTGAGTCTGAGAAAGAAAGAAAGAAAGAGAAAGGATTTCAGTGTGCAAATTGGCAAACCGAACTTTGCTCGGGCTATGTATTTATAGTATCTGGAAAAGCGGGGGATGATTACTTTTCTATTCTTGATTTTTTCAAATTCACGATTTTTCATTAATTGCACTTTGTGGCCTCTAATTCTAAGCCATATATAAATTATGCCAGACCTCGTATATACTTGGTTCGTAATTTTAGATTTGTGTATTTGTTATGTTTCAAATGTTTTATTTCATTCAAATTTAATACCCTATTTTATTTTGCGTTTTAAATTAAATTTAGTATTATTACATTTCGACTATATTAGGTTACATAATTCAATTAAAATTAATATTAAGATTCAGTTTCAGTCAAAATTAAGGCAATTGTATTAATCTAAGTGCAAATTACTAATTAAATGCTAATTGCGCGTTACAACCTTCTCCTACCTTTTCTAGGTACGCAGCATCATTTTGAAACTTTTGACTTGGGAAATCATTCCATTGTGATGGTTACTTGTCAAAAAAGTAATACATAATGATACTAAATCAATTAATTAACCTTAAAGGCCTACACCCATAACCAATCAAAAGAGAAAACAATCTAGAAAAAGTTAATAAAAACTCTGGTTAGTATTTTTTATTTTCGAAAGCAAATATCGTTAGTTGTTAAAAACATAAAAGAGTCAAACCTTCATGTCAATATTGTCTTTGGTATACTATTCGTTATTCAGGTTGAACAATTGTGTAACATAATTCTCTTTTATATTTTACATCTAGTATATTATATTTCTGATCTCAACATCTAGATTACAAAAATATGATTTGTTACTTAGATTTAAATAGGTTTAGTTATAAACAAAATCATAATTTTTTGCTTAATTGTAATATAATCTAGATAGTTAGAATATCAAAAGTTGATAATCAATTTTAACCTTTTTTTATAAAAAAAATTACAACAATCTTCTTTATGCCTATTTTTTTATGCAGAAATTATAATTGACTTCCTATATACAAAGCAACACCGTTTTGATTAAAAATGTGTAATATCGTCTGATCACATTAGACACTTGCACAAAGTGGACTGTCTCATAAACTTTAATTGGAAAAAAACAAATTGCAATTAAGTTGCAATGTTCCAATTATCTAGATAAGATTGTAGTTAATAAATTATGATAATTTACTTGTAAATTGTAATTAAGTCTTTTAAATATTGGCATGACCATAATTATAGAAATTATGACTCTTTCTCCTCACTTAATAGTGGACCCAATGTTGAATTTGACAAATAGAATGCAAGTTGTATTTTTGAATTACAGCATGAATGATATTGACATTTTCAAAGACTGGATTTCTATTTCATACCAAGAATATTTAACCATAGTTTAGGAGGCATGGGAAATTGAAAACCATGGGCTGATCACATCTATGGACCTATGGTCGATCAAAACGACAGAGCACTCTGCCGTTTGGTTGACTGCCTTTTCTGTGGGGGGGCATAAACAGACAGTGAGATGCAATACCACGTAAGCGATCTACTATGTTGACACACTCCTCATAGATTCCACGTATTTGTGTAACTACTATTTCAACATCAATTCAATTAAATTACCAAATTCCTGCATAATACTATTATTTTTTATATTAAATAAATATATTCCCATCTTTATTTTGGGGAATATGTAACAGGGTGCTGATGATGATCATGTGGGCGCGCATGTTCATATCATGGCTTTTTTTTTTTTTTTTTACACAATAAATTGGGCACAAGGTTAAAAAAAATACATTTTTTAAAGTAAAGTAGTAACATGTGGTATAAATATGTATTCAATTCGTCCACAATAAAAATGATACTATTTCTTTTATAGAGTTTAATGCGATATGTTGTAGATTATGAATAAAATGAACAATCATTTTATTCATACACGGATCTCACAATACTCCATAATACCCTCCAATATATCACATTAAACTCTGTGAAAAAAAAAAAAACCATTCTTTGTAGATAGGGTAGTAATATATTTTTGTGAATGTGCACACAAATAAATGTGTCCTCTTTTCAAGTATGTAAATAATTTTTGAACGGACAAATAAGACAAGTATGCGAATAATCGCAGGATGGAGGAAGTAACTTTTAAGAGTAAGTGTCAAAGTAAAAATTATTTACTGTATGAAATTAAAACAATTATATTCATTAGTAATATTACATTTATAAACTAATTCTATAGCTAGCATTTATTTATACAATTCGTTATGATTATGTGTGTAAAATATTATAATATTAGTTTATAAAATTAGTGGTATTACTAAATGGATGTTATAGAAAACTAGTGGTAATACCAAATGGGTGTTATAGTTCATATTCATACGTGTGAATAAGTAAAAAAGAAGAGTTTGCCTAACTTTGTTGTGATTTAATATTTGTTTAAGGTAATAGGCAACTGTATAATTGCGTATTCTTATTAAAGTGTATATATAGACTGAAATTGGTTAATACATAAATTACTAAAAAGTATTAGTTGTTTTCACTAAAGAGTATTAATTGTTCTCAATGAAGAGTATTAGTTTTCACTAAAGAATTTTAGTTTGTTTTCAGTAAATAACTTATACTCTTTGGTGAAAAAAATTAATACACTTCAGTTAAAAAACTAATATTTTTTATTAAAAATAACTAATACCCTTCTATAATTAATGTATAAACCATTTACACTCTATATTTTATGTTACATACATTTAAATATATAGTAAACGTATGATTATTTGAACATGGTTGTATAGTGGAACTAGGCATCCCATACATTTCGCGGTATTTAATTGCTTAGGATAATTTCTGTTGGGCACTTCAAATAATTTATAAAAGATATAGTTGTGCATGATAGATGGTGTGTTATGGAGTATTTTTTGTGGGATCTTAGTCTTCAATATGAAACCAATTCACTTCTAAAATTACTTAACTTACATTTTGTTTATTTGCATGAGCGTAATATTTTAGATTTTTTTTTTTGTATAAATAGTTGAATTTGAAGCTCTAGTGTGCACTTAAATGCACAATATACACTTAAATCTTGAAAAAAATACTTCAAACAGAAATCAGCAATACCACAAGAAGTACTCTGTAATACCTTAAGAAGATATCAGTAATACCTCTGTTGATAGGCGAACATCCATCAATGATAAGCGAACGAGGATTAAGGCCCGACTAGAGATTACCAAGAATCAATCCCAAATCAAGGATGATCAACAAAGAAAATCAAGTCGGGGTGCATAAACTAATCCAAGGAGTGTATAAGGTGACGAACAACTATACTGACGAACAAGATATTGGCGAACAGGTTTAAAGACCAAAAACCAAATATGGACCCACCACCAAATCAATAATGACGAACAACATTGGTAAAAGTGTTACAATTATCAGCCTAAGAAGTGTATGATGACGAACAAAGGACCAAGATCCCAAAGTCAATCTGTGCAAGACACAAAGGCGAACAACTTCTAAGTCATACACCCAAACGGCAAACAACTTCTATGAAAGAACTATCCTGGATCGATTTAAACCGACATGGACGAACAACAATGAAGTCCGAGATAAGACCAAAGAAGACTTTGTAACTAAGATTTAGCTTAGATAAGGTCAAACTAGAGCCCAAGGACACATGTCAAGCATGCAGGCTAGGGAGACCAAGAGTCAGGAACACCTCATGTTTGCTAGTCTCTATAAATAGTTGTTCTCCAGCTTAAAAAATACAAGTTCAAATTCATAAACACTCCCAAAACACACAGTAATACACCTAAACGTGCACACATACGAAATTATTACGATTTTGATTTTCATATTTACAAGTTCATAACCCGACCTTCGATTTATCATTTACGGTGGTAACCAATCACATGTAATTGTTTGATGATCTTTAAACCGAACCTAAACAGTTACTAATCCATCCGATAAAAATTGATCACCAACAATTTTGGCGCTAGAAGGAGGGTTCGAACCTCCGGTTAGTGTGATTACTCAAGAACTTCAAGTTGAAAACTTGAAGATTCAAAGAAAACCTCAAGAAATATTTGAAGATACAAGCAAGGGTGTTCTTGGTGTTCTTCAATATTAAAATTAAAGAAACAATTTATATTGAAATGCCTCAATCTAAGGAAACACAAGGATCCCGTTTGTCGAGGAGAGCCTCTCCAACACGAGCCTCGTCGGCCGACCACCGGGACCGTAATCCCCAACATGCGAATAGGTCGCAGCATACAGCCATAACCCACAATCTTCCACCAGAGATGGAGGCCCTGGCGAACAACCCTAACGAACTATCTAAAACCATTGCTGCTCTCCAAGCTCTCCAGAGACAGCAAGAACATAATATGCCTTCACAGGCAAGACCAAAAGATAGACCCCTAGAAGTTGTTAGGGCCAGATCGTCTAGGGGCGAACAACGTGAGGTGAACAGCGCCCAGGTCAGGCGGGACAAGGGTAAAGCCCCGATGGTCGAGCCAAGGGAAGGTCAGGCAGAGTCTGCTCAAGGACGAACAACAGTGTCAAGTCACGGAACAACCCGTTCCAGCGCTCAAGACAGACTTGGCCAACCTCAATACCAGGAGAAAGTTGCTCGCCAGGAAGAAGGACATGGGCGAGCAACATTTGAACAGCCTCGCCCTTCGGTCCATGAAAGACTTTCCCAGTCTGCCTTTAGACGCCTGGGACCTAATGCGGCGAGCAACCCAAAAAAGCAGCTCCAGGATTTACCTTCTCCAAGCGAGGGACTGCGACGAGCAGAAAGGTTTGTACCTTTGTTCGCCGAACAGCCTCCAAGCCAGGGGGCATCTCTGGATGAGCTATCAAGCTTGAGGAGGGCGATAGAAAGCATGCAAGGACAGTTGGACCAGCAAAGAGGTGTAGGGACGACCAGCTTGCCATCTTCACCATTATCAACCTACATTCTGAAAGCCCCGATTCAGAAGAAAGTTCAATTCCCTGCGAGCATACAATATAACGGCCTTGCTGATCCCCGAGTTCATCTAACAAAATACTCAGATTATATGGTCTCGGTGGGAGCCAGCGATGCCACTCAATGCCAAAACTTCCCGTTAACCTTGGGGGACCGGGTGCACAAATGGTTCTCAGCATTGCCACCAGCATCCATCCATTCATTTACTCAGCTGAGTCGGGAGTTTCTGTCTCATTTCTCAGCGGCGGGATCCTACTTGTCCCAGAAATACCGGTTGTCAGACCTAAAACAAAATGACGACGAATCAGATCGAGCATTCATAGAAAGGTTCGACAAGGTGTTGTTGGAGGGTGAGCCCGTTGGCGATGACACAAAAATTGTTGTTATAATGGCAGGACTGAAGAAAGGGTCAAAGCTATGGAAAGAGGTACATCTGAAGTGCCCAAGAAGCTACGCCGAGTTTAGAAATCAGGCCGGCATATTCGTTTCTATGCATGAGGCCCTGCAGTCAAACTTGGGAGAGAACAAAGCCGACCCCAAGGAGAACAACAAGAAATCTGGTGCAACAAGCTACCGAGTCCCTAAAAATATGAAAGCATTCACTGAAGGGACAGAACTCAAAGAAAAGTTGAACCAAGTGCTAACAGTGTCAGTCGATACTGTTTATGAGAATGTGAAGGATAAGGAGTTGCTCTCCCCTCCCCGAAAAATTCGCCAAGATACTGGCAAACTCAACCCTAACAAGTATTGTGCCTACCATCAAAGCGTGGGGCACTTTACGAGTGAATGTAGAGATTTGCTCAAACAACTCTGGCGTTTCTACGAGGACGGAAAGCTCTCCGACTTTGTCAAAAGACAACCCGGAAAAAGTGTCCGGGAGAACAACTCTGAGAACGAAGATGATCAACCCCAGAAGAACAATAAGCCGGCACGACCAGTTCCTGCCATTCCTACTCGTCCATTGGAAGATTTGTATATGATGGAACCTGCAGGTCCCGCAGGGGGATGTTCTGATGGACGGTCAACAATCTCCAACCGAAAGAGAAAGGCTGAATTACGAGCAATCGATCAAGTCCAAGAAATGGGGGTCAAGCCAACTATCATGCAGACGGCGGAGTTGACTTTTACTGAAAAAGATCTTGAAGGAGTTTTGACTCCACATAACGATTCGCTCGTAATCTGCGCAAAGATCATGGGAACTCGAGTCCATAGATTGTTGGTAGACACTGGAGCCTATACCAACATCTTGTTCAAAAGTACACTCGATAAACTTGGGGACTTTTTAGCCCACATCCGGGACTCAAACCATAGAATCCTAGGCTTCGGAAATGCAGTAACAGTCCCGTTGGAAGAAATTTCTTTGCTTGTACAACTTGTAAAGAATGAGGAACCCGAAAAGAATATTACAAGAATGGTAGATTTCTTGGTCGTAGACCAGGAATCGACATATAATGGGTTCCTTGGTCGACCTTTTTTGAATGAATTTAAAGCTGCCTGTTCAACTTACCATTATTGCTTGAAGTTTCCAACAGCAAGTGGAGCAGGCACAGTTAAAGGAGATCAAAGAAAGGCTCGGGAATGCCTCTTACAACTGCAAGCAAAACATGCGCAAGTATCCATGATGGAAGCCACCACCAGCTATCCAGTTGATGAACCATCAATATTGGAGAACATGATGGACATAGAAGATGACCACATGGATACGGACGAACAACATCCGGACGAGCAAGTGCTGGACGAACAACTCATCACCACCCAGAGAGAACTTCCACCTGGCGAACAACACAGAGGTGGTGGCGAGCAACTTCCAACAAGTGACTTGGAGGGCCAGATTTTGACTAACAACAATGGGTCAGAACCAACAGACGATCTAGAACCCCGCCTGGGAGCAGAGCCCATGAATATCGAAAATGATTTCAATCCAGAGGGACCAGTACTTGACCCTCGTTGGAAAGGACAAAAACGACGAGCAACTCCAGTTGAAGAACTGGAAGCGTTCAAAGTTAATCCTGAAAACGAGGATCTTGAATTATACATAGGATCTGAGCTCCTTGAGCCTTATAGATCCCGAATGAAAGAATTCCTCTGTAAAAATCTAGATATCTTTGCTTGGTCTCATGCAGACATGGTGGGAATAGATCCGAAACATGCTTGCCACAAACTAAACATCAACCAAGCAAAGAGGCCCGTCTATCAAAAACGACGGAAATACGGCCCAGACAAGTATCAGGCCTTAAATGAAGAAGTAAAGAAGTTGTTAGACAATGACCTAATCCGACAAGCTCTCTGTCCACAATGGGTAGCAAACCCAGTCCTTGTAAGGAAGCCAAACGGGTCCTGAAGGCTATGCATAGATTTTACATATCTGAATGCAGCATGCCCGAAGGACAACTTTTCTCTTCCTCACATTGACCAATTGGTGGACAGCACTGCAGGTCATGAAATGCTAACATTCATGGATGCCTTTGCCGGGTACCATCAAATTCTGATGCATCCAGATGATCAAGAGAACACAGCATTTTATACAAACAAAAACTTGTTGTGTTGGAAAAGAATGCCCTTTGGCCTCATCAACGCCGGAGCAACTTATCAAAGACTGGTGAACAAAATGTTCGACCAGCAAATTGGAGATACAGTAGAAGTCTACGTTGATGACATTGTAGTCAAAAGTCCCCGTAAAGAAGACCATCTCCAACACTTGACCCAAGTGTTCGAAATTCTTCGACACTACAACATGAAGCTGAATCCAAAGAAGAGCAGCTTTGGAGTTCATTCAGGCAAATTCTTGGGTCATCTTGTTAGTCAACGGGGAATTGAGGCTAATCCAACAAAAGTTAAAGCCATAGTGGATATGCAACCACCACGTTCAATAAAAGAAGTGCAAAGACTCACGGGATGTCTAGCAGTACTAAACCGGTTCATATCCAGATCGGGGGACAAATGCCGTCCATTCTTTGAAGCCATCAAGAAAGGACAGTTCACATGGACTAACAACTGTCAAAAGGCATTCGACCAACTCAAAGACTACCTGGAAGATGTAAAAATCCTATCAAAACCCGTCCCAGGAGAAAAGCTATATTTATACTTGGCGGCGTCAGAGGTGGCCATCAGCTCCGTTCTGGTGCGAGAAGACGGCAAATTCCATCAACCTATCTACTACGTCAGTCAAGCTTTGCATGAGGCGGAGATCAAATACTCCCCAACCGAGAAGCTGGCATACGCGCTAGTCATGAGTGTGAGAAAGTTACGGCCATACTTTTTTTATCATCAAGTTGAAGTGCTAACAACTTTCCCACTCAGACAAATTCTCCATCGCCCCGACACAGCTGGTCGTCTACTAAAATGGTCGCTGGAGATTAGCCAATTCGGGGTGACCTATGCTCCTCGAACAGCGATCAAAGGGCAAGCGTTAGCTGACTTTATAGTCGAACTGACCTTCCCACCAGATCCAACGAGAGGACTTGATCACCCCTGGCATCTTTATGTTGACGGATCTTCGACTAACATAGCCTCGGGGGCAGGAGTGGTTCTAATCAGTCCAGGCAGACAAGTATTCACTTCGGCAATCAGATTTGGCTTTATGGCAACCAACAGCGAAGCCGAGTATGAAGCTCTCATTGCTAGTCTCCATCTATCCCTGGCAGTAGGTGTCAGACGGTTGCAAATATTCGGTGATTCACAATTGATTGTGAACCAGGTCCGAGGTGAATATGAGGCGAAGGACGGCCATATGATCGAATATCAACGGATTGTTGCTCACCTGATGTCCTTGTTAGACCAAGTATTCATTGAACAAATCTCAAGGACGAGCAACACTCAAGCAGATGTGTTGGCCCGACTAGCAACAAGCGAAGGGCCTGCAGAGTTGGCAGACATTATAATTACAAAGATGAATGACCCATCAACAACGAGTTATAATGTCAACCAACTTGACGATCAAACCAGTGAAGAAGAAGACTGGAGAACAAGTATAGTCAAATACTTGAAAAGTGGAGAAAAACCAAACAACTCTTTTGAAGCTGCCAAGCTAATTAAGCAAGCCGCCAGATATACTCTGGTAGGCGAGCAACTTTACAAAAGAGGAATATCACTTCCACTTCTCAAATGTTTGTCTAGGGGGCAAGGACGAGCAATACTCGAAGAAATACATGCCGGAGTATGTGGAAATCACACTGGGGGGCAAGCCTTGGCATACAAAACCATCAGACAAGGCTATTATTGGCCAACTTTACGTCAAGATGCAATCAAGAAAGCGAAGACTTGCCATCAATGTCAAATTTTTGCCCCAAACATCCATACCCCAGCCCAACAACTCATATCAGTTTATAGCCCGTGGCCTTTTGCTAGATGTGGGATGTACATTATTGGTCCTTTCCCAGCGGGAGTTGGAGGAGTTCGATTTGCCGTTGTGGCAGTCGACTACTATACAAAATGGGCAGAAGCAGAAGCTATGATAAAAATCACCCAGCAGAAAATGATCAACTTCATCTGGAAGAACATTGTCTGTCGTTTTGGAGTTCCACAAACCATCGTGACAGACAATGGTCCGCAGTTTGATGGAAAAGAGTTGAGGGATTTCTGTACAAAGTGGGGGATCAAAAAACATTACTCTACGCCCTACCATCCCCAATCGAATGGACAAGTTGAGGCTGTAAACAAGATTATCAAGCATACGTTGAAAGTACGGCTGGCGGAGAGCAAAAGTAGTTGGTCCGAAGAGCTCCCGGAAGTCTTGTGGGCATACAGAGTTTCTCCCAGGTCAAGCACCGGAGAAACACCTTTTGCAATGACTTTCGGAACAGAGGCTGTAATACCAATCGAGTTAAAGACCAACACATATCGGACGACCAACTTTGATGAGCAGACGAACAACTCTGCTCTAGCTACAGAAATGGATTTGCTCGAGGAAAAAAGACTAAATGTTGAGCTAAAAAATGCTACCTATAAATAGCGAGCAGAACGCTATTATAATTCCCATGTTAAAATCAGGGAATTCAGAGTTGGAGATATGGTTCTAAGAAAGTTGCTCGGCCAACCTCCAGGTGTATTGGGACCAACTTGGGAGGGCCCGTATCGTATAACGGAAAAATTCGTTAATGGTGTATACGATATTGAAGATATGGAAGGCAAGCCGGCCCAATACTCCTGGAATGCTGTACATCTGAAGAAGTACTATCAATGAGACGAAAAAATTCTTAATTGGGCGAACAAATATCTTGGGGGGCTAGTGAATCAAGTAAGGCAAACAAAAAACTTGCCTAATTTTTTAAAATTTTTGCCAAATATAGAATTTTAAGTTGTTCGGCACATTGTATAGTTTAGTGCTGTTTCATCTTTTATTTATAGACAGAGTTGCTCGGCAAAAATATTATAAGCGAGCATGTTTTAGTTAATGTTCAAAGTTGTTCGTCAGATTATATTTGTTAGTGACGAGCAGTCTTTTAGCACTTGTAAATTTTTCATTATGTAAATATAGTAGTTGTTCATCAAAAGGAAAAGTCCAAAAGCTCGAGGTACAAGTCCAATTTAAGGTTGTTCATTTTTAAAATGGACAGAATCTAAAGACCAAAGCCACTTAAAGGTTGTTCGTTTTTTTAAAATGAACAGAACCTAAGGCTGAACCCTGATTCCACTAAAGGTAAAGTTCAATTCGAATAAAAGCCCAACACTATATGTTATAATTGCAAAGGCATTGATAAAAATGTAAAGGCAATTAACATATAAAGAAAATGAGCGAACAAAGAAAGACATTCCATTAATTAAAAGGCTTTAAGCCTAAAAAATAGTACAACTTTGGAAAGCTACTACAAAAGTATTACAAAAAGAACGAACAACTACAACAAAGGAAAGAAAAAAAAGCTAAGTCCTAAGAACTATTACTGCTCGGCAGGAGAAGGATCTTGAGTTTGCTCGGCGGGAGGATCAACGATCATATCTCGGGCCAGGTCTTCAGCTGCCTTATCCTCCGCCTCTTTAGCATTCTGCTCGTCAGCGGCAGCCGCCTCTTCTTCTTGTTCGCCTTCATCAACTGGAGGCGGAGGATGAGTGACGACAATGCTGGGGTCAAGTTTGTCGAGTTTAACCCCTAATTCAGCCAAGTCCGCCAGCTGGATTTCAATGTTGTTCGGCGGCGGATAATGTTCAATAAACTCGGACAAATCTTTACCCATTTTCTCCACCAGATCCTTGAAGTCATAGGCATCGGTCGTGCGGATGCTGTCCGCATAGGCACAAATGTATCCAAGGTTTGAGATGGGAGCAGTTCGAGCCTGAACTTCGGCTTCGAGTTGCTCGCTTGTGAAGAGGTTGGCTTCCGCCTCCCGAAGACGAGCAATTTCCGCTTTGAGCTCGACATTCTCTTGTTCGGCCACAGATAACTTTTTCTCCCCCTCGCCGAGCAGGGCCTCCTTGTCTTTCAACTCCTTGGACAAACCTTGAATTTCTTCAAGACGTTTTTGTTCAGCATCAATGTAAACATTGATCTGGTTATTGAGACGGGCAAGTTTGGCCTCATATTGGCTGATGAGGCCGTCCTTCTCTTCTGTAAGTTACCGAGCAGTGCTGGCATAGTGACGAGCAGACTCTTCTTGCTCGGCAACTTGGGCCATTGCCCTTTGGGCCGAGACGAGGCCATTGGCGTGGAGCATCATAGAGAGATGGAGGTTGTCCACTAGCCCTTGTTGGAGGATGGCTTTGTCCAAGGGACGCGTCTAGGCTCGGGCGACCAACTCTGTCGCCCTGCGAACATGTTCGCCAGGAATCTCCCTTATGTTAACGGGAGTCTTCGAGCAAGCGTACTGATGTACAACACTTGCTCGACCGGGATGATCGTCAGCACGATATATGCGAACAAGAAAGAAAAGGATACTTAGAAAAATAATAAAAAAAATGAAATAAATCTTGCTCGGCAAAGGTAGGGGTATACTTACTCTTTAAATTTCTGATCATCCCAACCCAGATGGGTGAGGTCCTCCGGGCCGCGGGCAGAAGTGGAGTCCTTGCCCGCTTTGCCTGCTTTTTCTGCAGGCTCAGTGGTGCGACGAACAGCATCCCCCTCTAGGCGAGCATGACTGTGACCCATTTTCTCCTTCCCCTTGCCGCCACTGGGGATATCTTGGGCCAATGGGGTCCCATCGGCTTTTTTCAAACGTTTCCCCCCGCGGGGAGGAGAAATCGGAAAAGGTGGCTGGGCAGGACCGGGGGGAGCAGCTGGTCGCGGGACTTTGGCTCCCTCAGCCTTATTCGTCATCCCCAGGATCTTGGTGGGCGGATCACCCCTCCTCTTCCGTCCCTTCGGAGGCCCCATCTCGAAAACCTTCTGTTCTAGGAGAGCAAAACTGGGAGGGATGGCAACGGTGACTTGCTCTGCTAAAAAAAAAAAAAGAAGAAGAAATTGAAGTTAATTAAATTCAATTTAGACGAGCAAGATCAGAGAATAATGACGAGCAAAGATAGTATTAGGAGTTAGAAATTTTTCATACCTGGGGGCACCTCAACTTGTGCTTCCAAGTGATGAGGATAAGGAAACAATCGAGCAGCTCTCAAGCACTTTCCCTCATGCAAATACTCAGTGGTCCTTTCTGCTCTATTGCGAAGGCCGACCAAGCAGGAGATGAATAGAAACTCTGAGCCGATCTCTTCTTCCTCCGAGTTCCACTTGGGCAAACGAGGGCCTACGAACAAACAAGAAAAGTTAAATTAGAACAATACAGTTCGAGAACGAGCAATAAAATAATCTTACGTTTAAATTTCCCATAAGAGGCTGGGGAATTTATTCGTCCATCACCACCGTGTGGACCAGAAGATGCTCGCCAATCACCCCCAATGAAAAAAAAGTGCTGCTTCCAGTCACAGATTTTGTTCGGCACTCCTTCCACCATCTTCAATCTTGTCCTGGCCTTGAGGTAGTAATAACCTTCCTCTCCAGTGGGACATCTCGTGATTGTCATGAGGTAGTTGATCTCTTCTGCAGTTATACGATCAACATACCCCTCCAATGCGAACAAACACATTGTCCCCAATAGATTCATCCACCCTATCGGAGTAATCTGGGTGATAGCAAGGTTGGTCGCCTCCAAAAAGCGACCAACAATGGGTGGAAGGGGTAATTTTAGTCCGGCGATCAAAGTATGAATATTGATCGCCGTGCATCCTGGAGGGGGGCGATCTTGTAGGGGAGCCCACATGTGAATATCATAGGGGATCTTGTAGGTCTCCCGGATCGAGTCCAACTCATACTCGCGAACAACGCTTTTGATCTTGCTCGCCTGGTACTCAGTCTTCACCAAATCCAACACTTCTCTCTGTGGGCGAACAAAGTTGTTCGCATGCTCCTCAGCATATGCCCGCCATTCGGAAGGCCGAGCAACTCCAGTTGGGATCTTATTTTCCATCATCCGTGGAGATGGGAACCCTATCCCTTCCAAAAATTCACGAGTCAACTCGTTAAATAAGGGATCTTCTGATTCGGCACTGGATGAAGAACCTTCTTCCGAATTTCTGCTCGCCGCGACCACTATTTCCCTCCCAGATGGGCGGGCACCAGTATCCTCAACTGAACGAACCACCGAATCAACGTGAGGATCTGAGGCCGAAGAAATCTCGAAGGGAGGTTGATCGACGGGGGACGCGGTTGGGAAAAGTGGGTCAAGAGTATCCTCGGATTTGTTGCTCGAATGAGAAGACATAGGAAGAGAAAAAGAAAAAATGCAGACAGCGGCGTATTCCCGGAGAAGACGGTGGCGCGCGATTCCACATGGTGGCGATGAAGGCTTTTCGAAGAAAATAGGAACTAAAAAGATGAAATAAGAAAAATGACTACCTGGGGAGTAGAATTTGGAACCAAATGCTGGAAGAACAGACGCTGGAAAAGCTTGGAATCGCCGGAGAAGGAAGAATCACCAGAGCACTGTAGCAAGAGATGAAAAAGTGGGAAAAATTTGTTTCCCCCTCCTATTTATACCCCAAGCAAAAACGGGGTATAGAGCATAATTTCCTACAAAATGTGGACTTAATTGAAGAAAAACGGGGTCAATTTCGACCAAGTTCAAAAAATTGGAGGACTTATGCGCAATTGTAGGGGCGCGTGACCTCGGGATTGACCGCGCGTGAGCGGCGCGCAATCATGCCGCTCACGTCATCCTCGTACATCCCCCCAGATCGTGGGAAGGTGAAGAGGCAGACCCAAAGTTAATCGGCCAATCCAAATATGTTCGTCCAAATCCTCGCCAGTATAATATCCTAACTATAGTTGCTCGCCACAAAGTTACTCGTCTGGGGCAACGTATAGCCAGGATAGGGGGCAATTGTTGATAGGCGAACATCCATCAATGATAAGCGAACGAGGATTAAGGCCCGACTAGAGATTACCAAGAATCAATCCCAAATCAAGGATGATCAACAAAGAAAATCAAGTCGGGGTGCATAAACTAATCCAAGGAGTGTATAAGGTGACGAACAACTATACTGACGAACAAGATATTGGCGAACAGGTTTAAAGACCAAAAACCAAATATGGACCCACCACCAAATCAATAATGACGAACAACATTGGTAAAAGTGTTACAATTATCAGCCTAAGAAGTGTATGATGACGAACAAAGGACCAAGATCCCAAAGCCAATCTGTGCAAGACACAAAGACGAACAACTTCTAAGTCATACACCCAAACGGCAAACAACTTCTATGAAAGAACTATCCTGGATCGATTTAAACCGACATGGACGAACAACAATGAAGTCCGAGATAAGACCAAAGAAGACTTTTAACTAAGATTTAGCTTAGATAAGGTCAAACTAGAGCCCAAGGACACATGTCAAGCATGCAGGCTAGGGAGACCAAGAGTCAGGAACACCTCATGCTTGCTAGTCTCTATAAATAGTTGTTCTCCAGCTTAAGAAATACAAGTTCAAATTCATAAACACTCCCAAAACACACAGTAATACACCTAAACGTGCATACATACGAAATTATTACGATTTCGATTTTCATATTTACAAGTTCATAACCCGACCTTCAATTTATCATTTACGGTGGTAACCAATCACACGTAATTGTTTGATGATCTTTAAACCGAACCTAAACAGTCACTAATCCATCCGATAAAAATTGATCACCAACAACCTCAATTGCTAAAAAATACACAGTTCGGTGTGTAAGTGTACATTTTGAAAAAAGTTAAAATTAAATTTAAAATCCAAGTACATGTTATACACTTTAGTGCATGCTAGATTTTGTGGTGAAGCAGTGCCTCACAAAAAACGGTTTATGAAATATTCTCACATAAAAGAAAAGAGGAAGAGTATGTATAGAGTGGAACCTATTTATACATGAAATTGGATCCACTTATAAAAATGGATCACATAGTACAGCGTGAAAGTGTGTTATTTGTTGATAATTTGTATGTAGTTTAATGGTTGAATGCTTGCATTATTACCGTTTCCCTCTTTAAAATTAAACTCAGTTAACACGATATTAATTAATTATTTTAAATGTAGAAATAAATTTTAATTAGATTAATGGTTGAATGCTTGAATTATTACCGTTTTCCCGTTAACACAATATTAATTAACTAGTACAATCCCCGCGAACTTCGCGGGTTTCGATAAAAAATTGTTAGATTTTACTTTTAAAAACATTATATAAATAGATTGGTAAAATGTACTTTTTTGTCCTTTAACTTTGATTGATTTTGTTTTCGTCTTGTTAACTTTAGAATTTTAAATTTCATCCTATAATTTACAAAATTGTGTTTTTCGTCCTGTTAACTTTGGAATTTTGTATTTCATCCTATAACTTACAAAAAATTGGTGTCATGTTAGAATTACGGGACAAAAAACATAATTTTTGGTAAGTTATAGGACGAAAAAATACAATTTTTTATAAGTTATAGAACGAAATCCAAAATTTTAAAGTTAACAGTACGAAAAACACAATTTTTATAAGTTATAGGATGAAATTCAAAATTCCAAAGTTAACAGGACGAAAATCAAGTCAATCAAAGTTAAAAGACAAAAAATTGTATTTTCCCAAATATATTTTTATTAATTTGGTTATCTAATTATTAATTTTTGGCAAATGTATTAACATTTTTTGGCATGTCGTAATTGAACTTTATTCGAACCGTATTTTATAAAATTTGGCCTAAATTGGACAACACAAAAAAGAGAGTCTTATTTTTGGAAGTTTGTAAAGATATTGTCCTAATTAATTTTGGAAGTTCGGAAATATATTATCTCAATCTTGCAAGCTCGTAAAAATAGTATTCTAATTGAACAAACACTCATAAAAATAGTGTCCTAAATAAACAATTTTTCCGTTATAGCCAATTTAGTTGATGGTAATGAATAGTATTAATTTTGATTTAAAGAACGTTAATTGGTTAAAGTAAAGTATATCTAAAAATAATTATAAGTTGTTCATATATGAAATAATTTAATTCTAAAACATACACTCAATATTAATATTTTAATGTTAAAACGTGTAATACCAAGATGAGGTTAATCATGTTTCTAATCTATAGCCAATATTATCAGAACTACGAATTGAATTGTATACAATAAATCATATCTTATAACTTATATCTACATTAACTCATATAAGAAAGAAATAATTTTTTTTGCATGTTCGTAAATATATTTTCTTAATTTTGCAAGACCTCAAAGATAGTGTCTTATTTTTACAAACAATCATAAGGTAGTATCCTAAAATAACAAAATTTCCCTTATAATTTTTATTTTGGTCCCATGAGAACTGGCGGTATGAAACAATAGTCATTCTTAAGATATTTTAGGTCCTATAATATTTTCAAATTCGGTCCCATAAATAGTTATAGTCAAGTACCAGAAGAATGCATAAGTTGCATTATTATCCTAAAGATTTTTTAGGAATATTTCAAAAGCATAATGAGAGAAGTTATTATATTATAAAGAATTTAGGACTAAATTCGGAATTTTTAACACAACTTTTTTAAGAATTTTAGTCTTCTGCTTTAAAAACTCGTTGCACATTTTTAGGAATATCCTATAGGACTAATTCTGGACTAATTTAAAAAGTCGGTGGACGTTTTAGGAATATCCTATATTTTATTAATAATCTAGGACTAATTTTGAATTTTTTTTTAACACAATATGTTTTAAGAATTTTAACACAATACCGAAGAGATATTAGCTAAAAAAATAAATAGAAAACAATTGCTAGAAATCCGTAGATGTTATTGTATTAGAACCAAATTCGGAGAAAAACAAAAGTAAATAGAAGCTATTATATTATTGATCATTATAGGACTAATTTCGAATAACACAAAAGTTTATAATGAGAGAATTTATTACATTAAAAATATTTTAGGACTAATTTCAGAATTTTCAACACAATATTTTTTAACAATTTTAAGTTGACCAATTACATAGTAAAACACAAATTATCCAAAATACAATACGTCGTTAGTACATTAAAAATATTTTAGAACTAATTTAGGAATGTTTGACATAATATTTTTCAAGAATTTTAGTCTTCCGCTTTAAAAACTCGGTGCACGTTTTTTTAGAATATCCCATAGGACCAATTTCGGTCCAGTCCCAAAAATTGGCGCACATTTTAGGAATATCAAATATTTTATGAATAATTTAGGGCTAATTTTAGAATTTTTAACACAATATTTTTTAACAATTTTAGTCTTCCACACAATATCGAAGAGACCACTAATCCAATAGAATAATATTCTGCATCAATTTAAAAAACAACAATCTTGGACGAAATTCCAGCCTATATTTAAGAGAGATTTGTAGTCAATACTATAGATATTTTAGGAACATTTAAAAAACATAATGATAAAAGTTTATCGGAAAAAATAATGCATGGTACCAAACTTGAAAAGAAAAGAAAAAAAATATGGGACCAAACATAATGAGTTAACACCAAGAATTGTGTGAATGAATATTGATATTAAAAGAATAATAATTTTGCAAAAAATATGCAGACTAACTTTAGAACCAATTTCGAAATACTCAAAAGTTAATAGAATTTTTTAATAATAGGACCATTGGAAAACACAAAAATAGAAGCTATTATATTATTGATCATTTTAGGACTAATTTCGGATAACAAAAAATTTATATAATTAATTATAATTATACGTTAAAGAGTCATTGTTACACGTAACATGAAAATGAACTTGGACATTGATAGGGTTTAAATTCATACTATATTTTTAATTATATTTATACGTCACATCATTATAATTAATTATAATTACCTCTCTTTAATGTATTATTATAATATTAATTATATTTATAATTAAAAGGTTATATCATCATCATTAATTATAATTACATCACTTTAATTACAATTATAAATTATTATAATGATCATTAACTATAGTTCAAAGGTTACATCATTATCATTAATTATAATCACCTCACTTTAATTTGTTATTATAATTATATAAATGGTATCTCCTCCATTATACATATCTCTATAATGAGAGAAATTATTACTTTAAAAATAATTTAGGACTAATTTCAAAATTTTCAATGCACTATTTTATAAGAATTTTAAGTTGACCAATTACATAGTAAAACACAAAATATCCAAAATACAATACGTCGTTAGTACATTAAAAATATTTTAGAGCTAATTTAGGAATTTTTAAAAGTATTGGTAACCTGATAATCCATCATCATTATATTCATGTTGTCGCCCCCAACAGTCACCCACATTTGTTGAATTTTTAAAAATACATTTCAGATAGAATTTAATATTAAGGACACCATTATCATTACACCTTTGTCATAGCATCCATCATCAAGGGGAATATAATATTAAGGGACACTAAATTATCAAGAGACATTAAATTATAATTTCACCCTTGTCATAACACCCATCATGATCTTGTCATCCATGCCATGGACTAAAATTGCTGCCTTCATATACATGGTTACATACCTTTTACAAAGTCAATTAGAACTTAATTTATACCATTGATCCAATATAATGATTCTATTTAAAAAAAAAATCCTTTAAACGACACAATTTAGTCCCATAATTTTCCAAGACTCTTGATCAAAAGAGAAATGAAATTTTTATAAGGCACATCCATGGCATGCAGTATATTTTTTAAAAATTAATCAGTTAATGAATAGAAGTAATTACACAAATTAGTTGATCATAGCCTATTCCAGGTCCATTTTAGATATAGGAACCTATCATGCTCCTGTCATTCATGTCATGCACTAAAATCATTATCTTATTAATATAAATGAATCCATTTAAAAATAATCCTTTATACGACACATTCATGCCATGCACTATATTTTTAAAAAAATTAATCAGATAATAAATAGAAGTAATTACACAAATTAGTTGATCATAGCCCATTCCAGGACCATTTTAGATATAGACTATTTTAGGACCTAACAAATACTAAGGGGAATTTAACATCAAGGGACACTAAATTATCAAGAGATATTAATTTCTTAATACCATTGGTCCAATATAAATGACTCCATTTATAAATAATACTTTAAACGCCACATTTAGTCCCATTTTTTGGCTTTCTAACACTTTTGATCAAAAGAAAATTGAATTACTTGGCCCCAGAGGAGATCAAATGATCCAAGGAGAATGAGTAAATTTGTAGGAATGTTAATAAGACCATTTTCGAATTATTTTCAAGGGACACTAAATTATCAATAGAGATTTAATTATAATTACACCTTTAGAATAGCAACTATCTTTAAGGAGGAATTAATATCAATAGACACTAAATTATCAAGATTAAAGGACCAAAATCAAAACATTTAAAAGTTAATTGCCCATATCAATTTATCTACTCAATTATAAAATTAAACAACAACCACCATACAAAGCCCAATAATGAATCGAAATTAACATTCCAAAAAATAAGAATGCCCAATAACTATGAGACTTAAATACATTGAGTACATGGCACAAATTATTAATGGACATTAACCATGGGAAGGTGTAATATATTAGTTAAAATTATACATCGGATTATTTTATGTAGACATCAAAATTAAGGATAAAAATAACACACATCACTATAAAACATTTTAATATCAAGAAACACCAATATATAATAACACTTCGGCCATAGCAAACATCATGCTCCTGCCATTCATGTCGCGCACCAAGATTGTTGTCTTCCTAATACATGGTGACCTACCCTTTAATTTGTGCATCTAAATTTTTTTATACAATATTAGGAGCAAGATTTGTTTTTCTATATTAGGAGCATGAGCAACACACTGCACCGAAATTGTGTAATGTATAGTTCACCACTTCCGGTGCATTTTTCCTGCCATGTATCCACATATAAACTTGCACATGTTTGATCTTCACGATAATTGGTTGAGGACCAATTGTAATTATATAAAATTAATTGCAAAGTTTACTCTAATATCAAAATCATCCGCGCACAAAGAACTATACAATTCAAGTTCGCCATTCATATTTCAGCAAAGTAGAATTAATCACACTATTGGCCCCATATAAATGATCCCATTTCAAAATGATCCTTTATATGGCACATTTAGTCCCATATATTTCAACGTTTCTGCTCAAAATAGAATTGCATTTTATGTGCCTCGGAGTAATTAGTAATCTGCAGGCATGTTCGTGAACAAAAAATTACGGGTCCAATCGTGGGGGGAAGAAAATGACCACTTTTGCACATACGTACTAAAACATAATTAGCACCAACGTTTAGGATTAATTATCATGGAAACATTGCAACACAAGTCACCACAACATAAATTAATGGGACCATTTTCGAATTTTTTTCAAAAAATAACGGAAAAAATTAAATTCTTAAAAGATTAACCATTTTATACATAGAATATTTTAGGGCCTAATTATATTATAATTATACATTGGTCATATGGACTCTAAATTATATTAAAGTGGCAATAAATTATCAATATGAATTAAATTATAATAACACACTCGTGATATGAACTTATGTTGTGGTGATATGAACTAAAATTGTTGTATTCCTAATACATGGCTACACCCCAAATTTACAAAATTTGACCAATATAAATAAATACATTTAAAAATAATTCCTTAAACGGCACACCAAGTCCCATAATTTTCCAGGAATTTTCTATCAAAAGATAAATACAAATTTTGACGGTATAGGAATAAATAAATTTGTACTAAAAATGATTTTTAATTGTAGAATACACTAATGTTAAACACCAATTTTGCAAGCATGAACTCGTCTAATATATATATATATATATATATATATATATATATATATATATATATATATATATATATGCTTACTAAATGCTTCCCCACAATATGGCATAGGAGGGATATATATGGATTAAGTAGCAACCGAATATATATATGCTTACTAAATGCTTCCCCACAATAATCTGGCATAGGAGAGATATATATGGCTTAAGTAGCAATCTCAGTTGAAAAAGTGTGTATTAAGTATTTACTATTCATTATCATTCATGTTAATTGTAGAATACACTAATGTCAAACACCAATTTTGCAAGCATAAACACGCCTACATTCATTATCAAACAAACACCCCAACTCATGAATCCAATGAACCTTCCGATACCAAGATTATAGGACCAAAATAATAAAATGCCAGAAAGTAGGAATATTCATTAAATCCAATTTATGTAGCATTCAAATTAAATCGAATTTAACACCCCAGTTAATAGAAATAATTTGTAATTATTAGACTTTAAAACAATTTAACTACATTTATATGACACATTTAATCAAATTAGGAGATTTAAACACAATTAATTGCACAATTAATAAAATTAAACAAAATAATAATTTAGGATGAGACAAATTTTATTTAATCTCAATTTTATATTAAGATAGTTGTTGTCAATTTAAATATAGTAAATTTGACTAACGTATGGAATTCAAATTTTTTTTTTCAATTGTATTAACCCTAATTTACAATAAAATTATTGTAAATTTGATTACTATTTATTAAAAAATTAATTATAAAATCTCCTTCAAATCATAAATTTTAATTATTGTAATTTGCGATGATGTGAGAAATTATAGCAGTTCAACTAATCAAAAGACAATAAAATAGGCTTTAAATGACTACTGAATTAATTAGAAATATTAGTTATGAATGTATTTGTATTTTGTGTTTCCTAAGGGAGAAAGATTAATTAATTATTAAAATTGATCATACTATATATCCATGTATCTTTATATTATGTTAGTATATGTATATGGTACGATCACTATTACATTTCTATTATTTGAACTTTCTGTAGAACGTTTACATCTTTGTTTGAGTTACACATTTACTCAAAGTTGCTTCTATCATTATTTATTTATTTATCTATATATTTGACAAATGTACTTAATCAATATATACATCAAGAGTTTGTAAATAAGAAGTTTTACTAAATGATCTCCAATACCCATAACATAAGCCACATAATTATCAGAAATATAAATTCACTACCAATTATTCTAGGTCAAATATAAAAAAAAAAGTTTTTCGGTCAAATATAAAAAAAAATGTGACTTAAAAAAAATCTGAAATAATAATAATAAATGGAAATCTCGATTATAAAAAGATTTAGTTTTTTCATTACCAAAATATTTCATTTTAATTCTAATATGTATTAGTTTTAGAGTATCATTAATATAATCGAAAGTATCATTAAACATGTCAGGGCATCATTAGTATGTGTTAACCATATTTTTTATTTATTTTTTATTGAATCCAGACCAATGAGATCACGGTGAGATTAACGATACTTCCGATAATATTTAATATACTTTAAAATTGTTCAACAATAAAATCAAAATGAATTAAACACCTCAATTAAAATAAATGCCTAATAATTATAAACTTGAAGGTTAAATTATGTTGAATGTAGACGAAGTCATAGCTTTAAAAAAAAGGACCAATTTCGAAATAAAAAAAAAGCAATCACATTCACTCCAAAACATACGCTGCAATTACCATCCGTAGGATACATGTCACATTTAGTCAGATTAGAATACTTAAACCGAACTAATTACACATTTAATAAAATTAAATATCATATTAATTTATACATAACAAATTCCATGCATCATAGAATAATCATAGATTTATCCATTCATTATGCATTTTTATTAAAAGTGTAATTAACTACGTTTAAATTCAAATCAAAATGAATTTAACATCTCAATTAAGAAAAATGCTTAATAATTATAGACTTGAAGTTTAAATCTGAATAATGTAGATGAAGTCCATTGCCGTGAACATCGTCGGACAAGGACTTGATGCCACAAATTAACAAAAAATTAGAGGACCAATTTCAAAATAATGAAAGCAACCATATTCATTCTAAAACATACGCTGCAATTACCATCCGTAGGATACATGCCGCATTTAGTGGAAGAAGGATACTTAATCAGAACTAATTACACATTTAATAACATTAAATATTCATCCTAATTTATAATTAACAAATTCCATGCATCATAGAATAATCCTAGATTAATCCATTCATTATGCATTTTTATTAAAAATGTAATTAACTACGATTAAATATCAAAATGAATTTAACACCTCAATTTAAAAAAATGCTTAATAATTATAGACTTGAAGTTTAAATTGAAATAACGTAGATGAATCCATTGCCGTGAAAATTGTCGGTCAAGGCCTTGATGCCACAAAATTTTATAAAAAAAAGGACCAATTTCAAAATCATGAAAGCAACCAAATTCAGTCCAAAACATACAGTGCAATTACCATCAATAGGATACATGTCACATTTAGTTGAATTGGGATACTTAAATAGAACTAATTACACATTTAATAAAATTAAATATCATATTAATTTATAATTAACAAATTCCATGCATCATATAATAATTATAGATTTATCCCCTCAATATGCATTTTTATTAAAAGTGTAATTAATTAGGTTTAAATGTCCTAATAAAGGTAATTGAATTTACTCATGTCCTTGAATCCAATTTATGTAATTTAAATTAAATTGAATATAACACCACAATTAAAATAAATGATTAATAATTATAGACTTAAAGTTTAAGTTGAAATAATGTAGATTAAGATTTTTCGCAGTGATCATTGTTAAAAAGAAAAATTAAATAAATAGATAAATAATTAAAGGACCAATTCCAAAATTATGAAAGTAACCACATCCGTAGTACAATCCTAGATTAAACACCCCGTTACGTATTTTTTATCAAATGTGCAATAGATTCCAACAAAATAATTGACATTTTCATATTCAGACCAAAACATACGTTGCAATTACCATTCGTAGGATACATGTCAAACTTAGTTGAATTATGATACCTAAATAGAACTAATTACACATTTAATAAAATAATATCATATTAATTTATAATTAACAAATTTCATGCATCATAGAATAATCCTAGATTAATCCCCTCAATATGCATTTCTATTAAATGTGTAATCAATTAAGTTTAAATATCATAATAAAGGTAATTGAATTCACACATGTCCTTGAATCCAATTTATGTAAAATTCAAATCAAATTGAATTTAACACCTCAATTAAAAGAAATGCTTAATAATTATAGACTTAGAGTTTAAATTGAAATAATGTAGATTAAGATTTTTTTTTCTGTGAACATTGTTAAAAAAGGAAAATTAAATATATAAATAAATAATTAAAGGACCAATTCCAAAATTATACGCAGACCATATTTTTATTAAATGTGCAGTAGATTCCAACTAAAGAATTGACCTTTTCATATTGGTCGCAGACAATATTGTTAGCATTTGAAAATTTCCTAGTTATGTTGGTTTGTCAATTGTCACAAAAATATATGGACATTTTCATTAAATTACGAAATGGAGTTTTTTATCAGTCAATATGATATTAGTTAAAAAGAATTAATTACACATTTAATAAAATTAAATATCATATTAATTTTTAATTAACAAATTCCATGAATAGTTCACAAAGACAATATTCCATGAAGGAAATAACAATCCACCAATTTGGATGATTGTGGTTGATTTGATGAACAAATTCACAGATCAATCACCTTGCTATGAACATAGTCGGCAAGGGTATGACACAATATAAGGAACAAAAAATTCAGGGAATAGTTCGCAAAGAACTCAAAGACGCATCCCTCGACGTGACTGCAGTTGGCCAATTCGTTGATAGCAGAGAAGAGAGAAATATTATTGGGAAAGTCTCTCGACGTGATCAAAGTCGAACAAAACCTTGATGCCAGAGAAGGCATACGCTTATCAAAGTCGGACAAGGCCTTTGTGCCAGAGAAGGCATACATTTTTTTGTTTTTTTTTTTACATAGATACGGCAAAATTAACCGGGGTAAAATGCAAAGATAAGATACACATCAACATCGCTAAACAAAGAACGAAAATCAATCTGCAAGAATGGGCGGTAACACAACACAGAGTTTGGATAGAATATACAATACATTTGGCGTTGATTATACATGAAACACGATGGTACGCTACCAATATACATGGACAAAAATTAAATAAGAAAATTTCATTAAAATTCAGAGATAAATACAATATGTTACATCCAAGTTTGACGGCAATAGATGCACGACAAACGATGACACCATACAAACGAATCCGAACAATGAAAAAAAATGAAAAATACAACGACATGATCGAACAACTAATCATCCAAAATTGCCAAGACGGAATCACAATCGCACAGCGGTGAGAAAAACGTCAATAAGAGAGGAGGATAGAGTTGACTCCGAACAATGAAAAGAAAAATTAATAACACAACTACATGATCGAACAACTAATAATCCTAAATCGCCAAGACGGAATCAAGATCGCACGGCAATGAAAAAACGTAAATAAGAGAGGAGGATAGAGTCGAGGATGAAAAAATAGGAATGACAAATGGACAAATTTATAGGAAAAATTTCAATGATCAACGGTCAAGATTAATCACAAAATGAATCAATGGCTACAAAAGTTGGACACCTAAAATGAACATGAAACAAAAGATGTTGAATTGGGTGAATTTGGAGGATGCCACATAGGCAAATTATGCTTTACAAATATAAAGGATTTGATTGTTTTAAATGTAGAAATAAATTTAATTAAAAATATATTAATATAATTATCCGAGAAAAAAAAAAGATATACGTTTTCATATAAATAATATCATTTAGTATTACAACTAATTCATTTGAGTAATATATGACATGCTCTTCAATATCATAACTAATACACTTTGTAACATATTTCACACCCTTCAATTATCACGACTAACAATCATTTATTGTAGGTCATACCCTTCACTTGTAATGAATAACACCATTCAATTATCACGACTAACAAATTTAGTAATATATGTTATTCCCTTCAGTTATCATATCTAAATATTTATTAGTAATATGGTCATACCCTTCAATTATCACGACTAGAACCCTTTAGTAATATAATTCATACCATTCAGTTATCACTACTAGTACCTTTTGTTTGATGGATCCCGATTAATATTCTTTTGTAATACAAGTCATACACTTAAGTCAACACGACTAATATCATTTATAATGCTGGTCATATCTTTTACTTAAGCTCACTAATATATGTCATACTTTTCAGTTATCAAGACTAATACACTTTTATAGTGTGGGTCATACTCTTCGGTTATCACGACTAATACCCTTTTGTAATGTGGGTCATACCCTTCAGTTATCATGTCTAATACACTTTTGTAATGTGGATTATACCATTCAGTTATCACGACTAATACACTTTCGTAATGTGCGTCATACTCTTCACTTATCACGAGTAATGCTCCTTTATATGCTAAAAATAATATTTCATTTTCATATGTCAAATTATTTATATTTCACAAAATTAAAAATTGACAATGTATAGAGTGAAAATATTTCATACATGAACCATTGAAGGGTATAAGTTGTTTTAACTGAATAGTATTACTCATTTTCACTAAAGTGTATTAGTTGTTTTCTCTAAAGAGTATTAGTTGTTTAGCAAAAGTAAACCAATATTCTTCAGTATAAACAATACATACCTTTCGGTGAAAACAACTAATACTCTTTAGTAAAAACAACTAACACCCTTCAATAATTTATGTATAAACCAATTTCATTATATACGTGGTCCCAAAAATTATGATTATGTATAACTAATAATTCTTTGAATTTACAAAATATATAAAAAATGTAGAATAACTATTGATGTACAAATTTAATTAGATAAATATATTTCAATAGTTTATTTGTTTTACAACTAATACCTTTAAATAGTTTAAGTAAATTTAAGATAATTAAAAGATTTGGTAAAAATATTAAATTAAAAAAATCAATTCAAGTAGATTTTTTTTTTTTTTTTGGATTCAAAATGTAAATTAAAAGAAAGAGAATAACAAAAGAAAAAAAAATTAAATAAAAAATAAAAATAAAGAAAATAAATGTTAAAAAGAAACACAAGGAATTGGACCTAATCAATATACAGCGTGCTTGACAAAAGCGACGAAATCACATCCAATCATTTAATCCATATGACCCGCGAGTTTAATACGAGTAAATGGATCCGAATTTACATAGAAACACAGTTTACTCTATACTTTGCCAAAGAGGAAATAGTGATTAATGTATTGATGGCGCTTCTTTATAATGAATTTCGAATTAATTGAATAAGTGAGTGTAATGTCGACCAATGCCACGAATATAAATCCTTTTACATTTACTTTTTTATCTCATAAAATAGTAAGTAGCCAAAATATTATGTGAATAATAATCAAGATAAATATTATAGTGAATAATAATTTATTAATACATTATGTTGATATAATTAATACCTTTAGTGATAATAACTAATACCAATTCAACTAATATCTTTAGTGAAAACAATTATTACTCTTCAGAGTTGATACTTTTAGTGCAATTCACTTATACTTTAGTGTAATTTACTAATATTTTTCAAACAAGTTTCACCGTAAATATCGTTCACATAATACCTTCTCTAATATGTAAGGTACAATCTCACATGAGATATGAGTCAAATGGCTGGTATGTTGTATACTCCATATGTTCCAATTTTATCTTTACATTTTTTTGAAATTGTGAGGAAATTTTCATTAAAGCATGAAGATATAGATGGAATGGAGATAATATTATATATTGTACTACAATAAATTAATAACAAAAATAATAATTAAAACATGTTAATATTGTGGGAAGTTGGATCAAGTAATGGTGAGAGGTGGCAACGTGCGAATATTATTATACACTATAAAGTAACATGATATATTATATATCGTGGGTATATGGATGAAGTAATGGTCGCTTTATCACAAATCTAAATGATAGCACCATATCTTACCTTACATGTAACATGCTATTATTGTTCTCGACGTCGGAATGGATTTCGGTAAGATTAGAATCTGTTTGTTACTAGTCTTTGTAATAGAACCCGATAACTGTATCATATTTTAGGGAAAGAAATGCATAAATATGCTAGGACTAAAAATAGCTAAAACACTCACACTTTTATCATTGGGCTATTTCGACTACTTTTTCAAAATAGTGAATTTAATCATGAATTACAAAAGTTTTGGTGTTTAGCGAGATAAAGAGACGCGGACTTGGAATCCCACGTTTATTAAGAGTTTATTTGTTTTGATGAATATGATTGATAAATAATTATTTTTCGGTAATGAGATAATTAGTCCAATCCTTTCATGTGTCAATTATTTCTATGACAACTTATTCCGGGTGTTGACGGATATTTCTGTATGTATGAATCTGTTATGGCTGTTAGATTATACCAAACAAACAATAATGATAGATCTACTGTACATTAAATGCTCTTGTCTTGTCACTACAAAAAAATTACATTTTCGTGGCAATTTTTTTTATCACGAGAATGTAAATTTTTGTCACTAAAGACTTGTGGTGATAAAAACTTTCGTCACAAGCACCGTTACTAAAAGCCCGTCACAAAAGATGTGTGGTGACGACAAAATGATATCGTCACAACAGCTAGTGACAAAATCTATTTATCGCAAAAGATAATGTTATTGTGACAAATTTATCGTCACTGCAACACTATATTTTCGTCACCTAAATCATCTCCTGTCACAACATCTTTATATTTCCGTTGTTTCACGTGATGAAACCTATTTGTCATCAAAGATAATATTATCGTGACAAATTTATTGTCATTATAACCCTATATTTTCATCACCCAAAATATTTTTCGTCACAACATCCTTACTATTTTTTGTTTCACGTGACAAAACCTATTTGCACCATAGATAATGTTCTCATGACAAAATTATGGTCACTATAACCCATTATATTTGTCACCCAAATTACTTTTTGTCACAACATCCTTATATTTTTTTAATGTTTCAAATGACAAAATTGATTTGTCACAATAAATATTATTTACGTGACGAAATTATCCTCACTATAATCCTATATTTTTATCACCCAAATTATTTTTCGTCACAATATCCTTGTAATTTTGTTTTGTTTTACGTGACAAATATATTCGTCACTTAAAAAAGAGTAGTCATGATAAAGATAATGTCACAATACTTAGATCATTATCGTCACATAAATCTATTTTCGCCACAAGAATTTGTTTGAGTTGTTACTTGTGACAAATATTTTCATCACTAAGAAATATTTATGATGAAATTGTTGTCACAACATATATTCATCACTAGAGGTACACTTTTGTGACAACAACTTGGTCACCATTCTATGATATTAATTAGTCAACCAACAAAAAAAATAAAATTATTTCTGTCACTACAAATTTGTCGTGCTAGAATATATGCAATTCACCATTAAACACATATAGTTTAACAATGAAACATAAAACAAATAATTGTAATCAACATAGTATAAAACATTCATCATCCCCAAAAGTTATAAACTACTAAAGTACTAGATTTTTATACAAAATATCTTGAAACTACAAAACTTGTTGGTCCCAAAAGGTGTATCAAGGTCTAGAGGGGGGAGGGGGGGGGGGGGGGTGAATAGACCTTGATTCTTAAAAAAATGGATTTTAAAACTTTTGAACTATACAGTTTAAACTCTGCAGCTGTAGATTTGGAAAACTAAAGTTTGCAGTTGCAGACTTGTTAAAAACAAAGTCTGTAAGTTTCAAACACTTATCAAAGTTAGTGTTGTAATACTTTTGAGTATTTTAACACTTTGTGCAGCGGAAATAAATAAAGTGTGTGTAGTGAAAAATCAAACAACCAGATGATGAAAAATATGAATGATGCACTAAGCAATAAATAAATAAATAAGTATGAAATGCAAAAATTTAAATATAAGGTAGTAGAGAGAGTTTATAGTGATTCAGAGGTGATGTAATCATCCTACGTCCACTGTTACACCACGAAGGTGCCAAATTCACTAAGAATATTCACTTAGACACACAGTTGTTCCCCCTAAGACTTAGGATCTTCACTCAGAATACTCTAATCTAGGTTGAAACAGAAAACTCACTCAGAACTACTCTCAATCTCACTTAGAACAACACACTCACTAAGAATGATATCCACACTAAGTGGAATACAAATGTAAATGTATAGTGAGGGGAACAACAAAGAAAGATACAACACAAATTCCTAGCCTCTAAGTCCTAAAACTTCTAACTCTGGAAGAACTGTAGACTTTTTGAGAGCTGTAGACTTTGTGTAGGTTTACTTGGGAGCTTGGGGTTATTGTTGTTCGTCCTCTGAGGTCTCCTCTCCTATTTATAGGAGTCTTGGGGGTCCTCTAGCCGTTGGAGGGATTCAAAATTTTGAAATATTTTCTCCTCCAGCTTTGGCTTCAGCTAATAAAAGCTTCTTGTCATGTAGCTCTGTCCTCAAAGTAGTACAAGTTGTCTTTTAGTGATGACTGCTCAAAGAACTTTTAATCACTGAAACACTTGTTTCTACTGGCTAGTAATTAGCTCTGATAAACCCTGAGACATTTCAAACTAAGTGAGTGAGTGTACAGATTGTACTACACTTAATTAGTCCTTCTAGTCTCAAGTTTACAGCTTGTAGTCTTTAACTTTGCAGATGTAGACTCTTCGGCTATGGACTTGTCTTCAACTTTGCAGATGTAGACTTGTCTTGATCATAGCTGTAGGGTCTTTATCTAATGTTTGCAAATGTAGATTTTCATCTTTTAAACTATTCATATCTCTTAGTACCTGCAATGTTAGTTCTCACAAAACACATATATGTTTTGACATTATCAAAATCAAACAAGAAAATTCTTAGGACAAAAATATCCTAACAATTTTCCCCTATTTTGATGATGGCAAAACCTTCAAACAAAATAATTAAAGACTAAATTGCATAAAGAGATAAACAAAAACTAGGTGATATAGGGAGAATTGTATTCATCTGCAAGTTCATTACAAATTCAGAGATCTATTATTATTCTTCCTGAATCAAACTAGATATCAACATTCTTACCTCCTCTTGTGTTTAGGATCAACATCTTCATCAGAATCATTCCTTTCAGGACTCTCAGGGATGATTCCTTGTGCAATGAGTGCTGCATTCTTCAAATCTTCTTCTTCATAAGCTTTTAGCATCTCAAATTCAATTCTAGCACTCTCTGCTTCTTCTTCTTCTTTCCTTGCTCTGGATCTTGGGGATAGAGTCATGGACATCTTCTTCTTCCAGGCTTGCTTCTTCTGAGCTCCTCCTCCAAGCTTCCTTAAAAGTTTAGCATTGTCACCTGTATAAGGAGTACCTTGACCTATCAAGGTTTTGAATAGTCTGAGTCTGTCTGACAAACTGGCATGCTTCTTGAGTAAAGAAGGTAGAGAACCAATCTTCCTAAATTCCTCCATAAGCTTCTTAGTCTCTTCCACCGGGTTCTCATCTTCTTTAATCGTTGTATCTGTAGACTCCTTAACCACTTCAGCTGCAGGATTAACCTCAACTGTTGAAACCAGGTCTACAGGCACAATATCTGAAGATTTCTCGACTGTAGGATTCTCATAGTCTTGACTCTGAATGTTTCCTAACAGCTGTTGAGCAAAGACTAAGATAGGCTGTATCTTCCTCTCTTGTACTCTAGCACCATGAAGTTTAGCCTCTCTCCTTTGAATCATCTTGGCTTCCCATTTACCAATATGCCTCTGGTTTTTAGTCTGTGGGATCTTGACAATTCTTCCTGTATAGTTTTGTCCTTGAGGTTTCTCTTGCGGCTTGCAAATAGGGAAACACCTCCAACTGGTTTATCAAACCACTCAGTCCAGCATTAAAAGCCTAATTTATCTCTCTCTCAAAGCTTCCTTGAAGATCTTGAATATTGGATAGGGCTTTATCAAAGGCCTCTTTCTCTTCAGACTTCTCCACTAATCCTATGGATACAGTAGCAACTTCTCCCTTTTTGCCATCAGCAAAATATCCAAGGAGGGCATCCATCTTTGTAGATAGGTTAGATTCCATCTGACTGGAATTAACAGCTAGTGATTTCATGTTTTTGTTTATTCCTTCAATAGCTTCCTTGATTTGCTTGTTGTCATCCAAAATCTTTCCAAGGGTCTTATTCAAATCTTCAATCATCACATCCTTCTGTTGTAGCTCTTTCTTCATTGTCAAATGCATACTAACAAGATTCTCAATAGATTCTTTGAATTTCTCTTGAATCTGCAGTTTTTCTTCTTTTGCTTTCTCAAAGAACTTGGTCAGCATATCTTGAATTCCTTCTTTGATCTTTTTAGAAATAATGTGCTCTGGAATTCTCCTTAATTCATCCTTGATGTTCTTTGACATTTCCTCCACAGTAGTTTCAATCTTGGTCACTTTCTTCAGAATTTCTTCATTATTCACAATTTCCTCTTCAAGTATGTCTTCCTCTTCATCTTCAGAAATTCTTAGAACAATTTCTGATTTTCCTTCATCCTCAATTAACTTCTGTCTCTTAGGGTCAGTCTTGGGAGGGGCAGGGGTCTTCCTTTTCAGATTTAAAGGTGTAGGCACATTTGGGGTAGCCAACTCCTTTAAGTAATCATCAAAATCTTTCTCCGTCATAGTCTTTTCACCTAAATTGCCAGTAGACAACAGCTGCTGAGATCCATCTGTAGACTCTTGAGCAACATGGTCTGTAGGTTCAGCTTCACTTGCTTTTGCTCCAAATGAAACATTTGCAATAGCCTGGCCTCCTTGAGGTGGTAAACCTCCATCACCAGCATCATCATCATCATTTTCTCCTTTCTTTGAATCATCTGGTTTGCAGGGAGACTTATAATCCTTCTTGGCATCCATTCCATCTTCTTTTTCCTCAGTTTCTTTCTCAGTAGGAAATCCATCTTGAGCAGGAATTTGTACTCCTTCTACCAAAGTGTTGAGGTTGGATAAGTCTTCCATAGGAGGACTAGGTGGCACAGCTGAACTTCCACCTAAATCTTCATTATGAGGCATGTCTTCCTCATCTGAGCTCTCATCATCTCCAGCTGCAGACAAAAGTTCCACTCCAGGAATTATAGCTTTGTCATCTGGCTCATTAATTAGCAAGAACTATTCTTAGAGCCTCAGCTGCAGATTTACTCAAAGGTTTTCCTCTAGGGTGTTCAAATACCACTTCTTTCCCTTTTCCCTTCTTGGCTTCTAGGGATTTTCTTTTCTCAGTCTGCTTTTTCTTCATCTCCGCTATCTTCTTGAAAAAGAACTTATCGTCCAAAAGTTCCTCAATGTTTGAAATATTACTCCATTCTTGAATCCAAATGAATTCTTCTGCCTCTTTCTTCTTGAGAATATCCAGCTTGTTTCTGAGATCTCTCCATTCCTCATATCTCTGCAGTTGTTGAACATGCTCTACAGATAATTGTTCATCATCTAACATAACATCTCCAGATTCTGCATCCACCAACTCCTTCATTATCTCTTCAATGTCTCTTACTGGCAACTCTGCAGTTGAAGAGATTATGATGTCTTGAGTCTCCTTAGGAACAATTTCCTTTTCTCCATCAGCCTTAGCTACAGTTTCTAAGTCTGCATCTGTAGACTTAGTCATCTGAGCTGTAGATTCTGTAGCTTCTTTTGAATGTCTTCTTTTTCTCCTCATTTCCTTAGAAATTTCTTTGTTGTTGAGAATAACAATATCATCTTCATCGTCAACCAACTCCAGTTTTCTCTTAGCTTTAGATTTGTAGTGAAGAACAACAGGGGGCTATGAGGTTTCGACTACTTTGGACTTCTTTTGTTTCTTCTTAGCAATCAATGGTGCATCTGCAACACCTCTTTTGAACTTTCCTAACCCAATAATCCTGTGCACAAATATGGGTACAGGACCTCGAGTTTGAAATAATGGAATACCCAGGTGTTTCAAGATATAGTTCAAGAACAGTCTAAATCCTTTAGTATTGCCAGTTTTTGACACATTATAGGCAATCCTATTGAAAATCAACGAGCTTACATCTACCTTTTCTCCTTTGTCAAATGCAATCATTAAATCCCAGGCAATCTCAGGACCATCATCATGGTTACCAGTCCTATTGAGAAGGGATTTGTCCATTACCTCATAAAGATAGACGTACTCCTTTGAAAGCTGATTCTTCTTAAAATGTCTACTCCAGTTCTTAGGTAGATCCAATCCACCAGTGAACTTGTTGTAATAGACGATGTCTTCTTTCTTAAAGTCCAATTCAGTGAAGTGAAGTCCTCCTTGTGGTATCTTCAAAGCTTCACTAATGACTTTGATAGAGATCTTGACATCAACTCCATCAATGTTGGCAGTGATATAGTTCTTTCCTTCCGTGTATGATGCAGTTTTATAAAAATTTTGAGGTAGAACATCATCATAACCTTCGGGTCTGTTGGTTAGTACATATTCTAAGCCTTGGGTTTTGATGCGTCGAAAAATGCGAGCCATTACTTTGGATTTATCAAGAACTTCGATTAGGGCATTGAAATCGAACAAAGATCCGAAGAGTATCTTCATGATATTTGGTGTTTTAGAAACAAAGTAAGCTTTGGGTTCAAAGTTTGCAGTTTAGAATGCGAAAGGGGTTCTGATTAGGCGTGAAATTGTCATGATTCGTAGCTAGAAACACCCTAGTTTTGGTCGAGTTTATAGAGTATTTAGAGTCAATTGAGCGTTATTTCTATACATTGATAAATTTGTCTCTTTGATGCTCATAGGTGAATAGAGGACGAAAAACGGAGTTCGTAGGACTTTGAATCGACTCAAACGGATGCCCGGATGAGAAGATATTGAAGAAATACGATTGGTATTAGTGCGGACGAGGAAAAGTATCATTTGGAAGGATTAGAGATCACTCGAGCGCCTTACTCGAGCGCCACCGCTCGAGCGAATCGCTCGAGCGCCCAAAACATACAGAGTCATTTCAGCACTCGAGCAGCTCGAGCGCGACCGCTCGAGCGAATGCATCATTCGAGCTACACTGCTCGAGCGGGACCGCTCGAGCGTTTTGCTCGAGCGCCCATATACTTTTGCCTCCGGATTCGTATTTTCGGCCCATTAACTCCCGTTTCGACCCGTGCCTATATATATCTCGTCCAAACACGTTTTGAAGGATCCCCAACTTTTAGAAATACTTTAGACTTAGTTTTTGAAGAGGAGAAGAACGAGCAAGCTTTATTTTACGTTTTGTTGAGGTTTTTCATACGAATTCTAGTTTCTTTTCAATTCTTAGTTTCTTTTCATTAGTTCGTTACTTTGAACATGTTTAAATTTCGTTTTTATCAATTCAATTTCAGTTCTTCGTATTTATTTTCTTTTAAAACCCTAGTTCATGTTTCTTATTTTCTTCGTTCAATTCAATATGTTTATGTTCGTTGTTTCTTTAATTGCTTTTAGTTTTGTTAAAACCATGTCCGACTAAAACCCTTGCATGCTTAGGTTAGGATGAACTCGTAGAAGTAGGATGTGGGTACGTAATTAAGGTAATTGGTGACGTTAGTTTTAATTCTCTTAATTAATGAATTCATATAATTAATCTTAACTCTACCTTTGAATTTCGTACGAAAGTGTTAGAGAGAGGACGACCGCATCACTCAATAACAATTAGTAGTCTTAACGAGAGGGTTTAGGAAAGGTTAATTCATCTACCGGTTTAGCGAAGGAGGACGACCGCATCACCTTAGTTAAATTAGGGTCTCATTAATTAAGCGCTATCTATTAACTTGTTAGTGGATTAGTGAAGTCGATTGCTAGGATAAAGTATTAGGGTGAGAAATCTTGAGCTTTCATTCTACGATCTTTTACTTAGGTTAATTCTTGTTTGTCACGATTACTTTGATTATGTACCTGCTCCGTTAGTATACGTAGGGATTCCTATCCTAAGCATCACCATCTCATACTTGCATATACACCTTAGATACTTAGTTTAATTTTCCTTTTGCATTCATAGGATAATTTAGTTTAGTTTAATTTTCTCTTTTCAAAAAAACCAAAAAAACATTTCACTCATATTAACTACGACGCGTAGATCTTCAGGGATCTATTCGCATATATACCATCCCTTGGGTTCGATAATACTTGGTCCCTATACTTGCCCATACTACAGTGAACCCATTCTCTTGCGGGGTAGCTACTAGTAGAAGCTAGTGTAGTCACTTCAAGTCAATGGCGCCGTTGCCGGGGAAGGCGTTTTATGCTTTTTGAATAGGACTTGTAGATAGCTTAGTGGTTAGTAGTGAGTGATTTTATTTTCTGTTTTTATTCTAAATTTTCATTCGTTCGGCAGTTGCGTTTTGATCCTTCTACTAGTGTTTCAGGTTTATGAGAACACGCTCACAAGGCAACACGAGCGAAGAGAGATTACCTGCAGATCCTGAGACAATAGCCAGAAGGAACCGAGCCTTCTTGAGAAGGATGAACGCTGCCGACTTAGGGAAGGGACCAATGGACCTCAATAATGAGTTGGACGATGCTGCCAATGATTTCAATCAGGCAGTAGACCGGGTTGATGGCTCTGGAGGGAGTGGTGGTCAGAATCAAGACCAGTTCGTGGATAGCCAAAGCCAGAACCCGGGTGCACAAAATGTAAACAATCCAGCTCAGAACCTAGTCCCAAATCCTCTGAACAATCCTGCTTACCCACAAAACCCGAATAATCCTTTCCACAACCCAGTATACCAACATTACCCATACCCACCTTATCCTTACCCACCATACCCGTATCCTCCACCCCCAGTCTATAATCAACCACCTGTTTACCAACCACCACCCCAACAAGTACCCGTACCAGCTGCTAATCCTCAACACGTTCCTCAGAACGCAGATCAGATGGCTATTCGAGGGAGGTTTGCAGCGCAGCCACAGCGGTACTATGATGGAGTGGCTTTGCCTCCTGTTGAGGCGAACAACTTCTCGATATCACCGGGGATTTTAAAGCTGCTGACCGAGAATCAGTTCAAAGGGGTGATAGGGAAGGAGAATCCTCACACTCACTTGAGGAGCTTTCTCATGATAGCCTCAACATTCAATTATAATGGCATGTCTGAAGATGCCAAGAGGCTTAGGCTGTTCCCATTCTCACTGACGGGAATAGCTAAGGAGTGGTACGATAATACGCTCCCGCGGGGAGGTATTACCACTTGGGCCGAGCTCGAGCGTCTGTTCCTCGAGCGATTCTACCCTCCATCTAGGACGATCAAGGCTAGAATTGAGATCTCGTCCTTTCGCCAGAAGTCTGGAGAGGATTTACGCCAAGCGTGGGAGAGATACTCGAACATGCTGATAGAGTGCCCGCAACACGGGTACAATGAGGGGGATATTATGGCATTCTTCTACAGCGGTGCCAGCAAGGATGGTCAAGCCCATTTAGATGCATTTGCGGGCGGAGCATTCCTCAATCAAGGCATAGAGAGGTGTAGGGAGATCGTGGACAACATTGTCACGAATGCCGGTGCTTGGGGAGTGGATGCAGATTTGCAAAGAGTGCATCAGGTGGAAGAGGGAGAAGGAACGAGAAGGCTACTGATGGCCATGATGGAAAAGATCAACAACCTTGAGTTGGGGAAGAGTTTGGGTGGAGAGCATGCAGTGGAGAATGAGAGAGTAGACCAGCCCAGTGGACAGCAAGAGGTAGCCAATTACATGGGAGGTCCTTATTACAATCAGAATGGCTACCAAGGTGGAAATCAGTATGGAAGGCCTTCTTATGGCCAACCATTTGTGCCTCCAGGCCCTCAGCCACTTCAAAATCAATGGAGGAACACACAAGGAGTTCAAGGAGGCCAGCAGCTCCCTCAAAACACATGGAGGAAAAATGATAATTTTTCTTATGCTAACCCAAAAGCTGGTGTTACCGTTCCTGCAGGTGTTGATCCGGGGTCTAAACCTCCTGGTGGAGAAGGCGGTGCATCAACCGAGGAGATGTTGAGAGCGATCCTTCAGAAGGTGGAGGAAGGGAGCAAGCGGTTGTCATCCTTGGAGTACGATGTGAAGGAGTTGCACAAGAAGGGTGATCAACGTGATCAAGAGCTCCAGAAGATGAACGTTGAGTGGACTAGAACTCAACAAGAGAACAATCGAAGGTTCACCTCTTTAGAGCTCCAGATGAGCCAGATTGCAAAATCAGTGAATAGAATGCCGGAGGGGAACCCGAAAGAGCAGTGCAAGGCGATCCAGCTAAGAAGTGGAACCAACTACGAAGGTCCTCAGATGCCTGCTGATTCTGAGACGCCCGAAGAAGAGATTGAGCCTAAAGGAGATGAAGTTGAGAAGGGGATTGAAAGTGAAGGAATTGAGAAGAGTGAGAGAGTTCCTAAGTGGAAAAAGGCAAAGGAAGCAAGGGAGAAAGTGAAAGAAACAGAAAGAGATGAGTGGGGGGTACCCAAATCTGTGATACCCGTCCCGTATCCACAACGCTTCATGAAAAAAAAGCTTGATGAGAAATTCGCTAAGTTCCTTGATGTTTTTAAACAGTTGCATATTAATATTCCTTTTTATGATGCTTTGGAACAGATGCCGCATTATGCAAAGTTTCTGAAGGACTTGATTGCGAAAAGACGGCGAGTGGATGAGCCGAAGTTGGTGCAGCTGAACCACGAGGTGAGTGCATTAGTGCACAAGGCGCTTCCACCAAAGCTGAAGGATCCCGGGAGTTTCACGATCCTATGTGATATCGGGAATGGGATCAAGAAGGGAGCGTTGTGTGACCTCGGGGCGAGCCTTAATTTGATGCCACTGTCGCTTTTCAAGAAGTTGGAAGGTGTTGAACTTCAACCCACAATGATGACGCTTCAACTTGCCGATCGGTCTATTACTCGACCTCAAGGTGTGGTTGAAGACGTTCTAGTGAGAGTTGGAGATCACATTTTTTCAGCTGACTTTGTAGTGCTAGAGATGGAGGAAGATGAGCACGTTCCATTGATCTTGGGAAGACCGTTCTTAGCTACGGCGGGGATGGTGCTAGACGTGGCAAATGGGAAGATCACGTTGAAGGTTGATGATCAAGAAGTGAAGATCTCCCTATATGAAGCCATGAAACACCCGAGGGAGGATGAGAGCTTGGATAAAGTGAAGAAGTTGAAGGATGAAGAGGTGAAGAAAGTGGACGTGGTCCAGTTAGAAGGGAAAGGAGGAGTTAAGAAGAAAAAGTCCAAACTCAAGAAGTTGTTGAGTAAGACTCCTCCAGATAGAGGCAAGAAGGAGTTGAGACCCATAACACTTGGGGATGGGAAGAAAGCAAAGGTACTCATGATGGTGGGGCATCAAGGAAAGGAGTTCAAACACCACTCTTATGAGAGTAAGGGAGGTAAATTTGAGTATGATGTCCCATAAGCTCCTTTGAGCTTGGTCCGGCATGAGGACCTTAAAAATAGCGCTGAATGGGAGACAACCCATTTTTATTTGCTTTCATTTATTTTTAGTGTCTTTTTATATTATTAGGGAATATTTTGAGTCGTATGTTTAACCTCGTACTCGAGAGTTTTATTTTGTAGGCTTGTCTCTAAAGGAGTAAAGGTATCATGAAGTTATTTAGATTGAAGGAACCAACTTGAGACAAGGGAGTGTGCAAAGCTATTGAGAGAAACTGAATTGTTCGGTTGAGGTAACCCACAACCCCAAACTTAGACCTCTAGCAAGGTCGAAGTTTGGGGGGGTGGAGTTTTTTATTTGTTTTATTGTTACATAGCACCGGAGCACCCCTTATCTTTGAGTTGAGTTAGTTATTTGGTGCCTTGAGATGCTCCTTGGGCTATTATTAATTTGTTTTGTTACTCAACATTTTATGCCTATCAATCACCTTATGCTTGTTGATTGCTATCTTTGAGTATGATTTGATGAGTAGGGTGAATTGTGAGGATGAGTTAGGAGTTTTCTTGTGTGAGTGTTTGAATTTGAGCTGATTTGAGAAAGAACTTGTATGCTTATGAATTTTTCTTTTGAGTGCTTGTGTTATGAGAGTGAGAATTCACTAGGACTAGCTTGGATGTGAAAGCCGTGAGCTTTTGAGCCTTATGAGATTTTGATGCATTAATTAATCTCTTCGTTTGTGAGTGGATCGTCACCTTAGAGGATGCTAGAACTTGCATGTGCTCTTGCTTCTAGATTGTGTCTAGTTTGATATGCCGAATAGGATCTTAGGCCATTTTTGATTTGAATAAGTCACTTAGCCAAAATTTTCCTTACCAATGACATTGATCCCTTGTTAGCCCCGTTGAGCCTAAAGCCTATTTTATTTGCTAGCACATATGAACACTATTCCAATTCCTAAGCCTTTTTGTCCCAATTTGAGTGGAGAATAGGAAAGTGTGAATATGAAGGGAGTGAATTGAGTTGAAAAAATGAGAAGGTCGTTTGTTGAGTGAATATGAGAAGAAGGAGTGATGAGATTTGAGTTGTGGGAAAGAAAAAAAAAAAATTGAGAATGAGCAAAGGAAAAAATGAGCTCATGTGTTTGTGCGAAAAAGAAAAAATGATGAAGTGTTTGACAAAGTGAAAAAGTGAGAAAGAAAAAAATTGAAGTGTTGAGAGAATTGAAAGCGAAAGTGTAGTGATTGAACATGTTTGAAGTAGATCGTTCTTAATCTCGAAGTACCGAAGTTTTGAATTTCTATTCTCCATTCACTTGAGTCACTTTACCATATTGTTATCCCACCTATCCAAAGAGCCTACATTACAACCTTTTGAAAGTCCTTTTTGATTCGACATTGATTTCTAGAGTATGGTCGAAGTTGAGAGCATTTACAAGCCTATGGCTGCCAATTTGTGTGAATGATTGATTGAGTGAGTCCCTTTATCATTGTTATACACTTGTGAGGGAGTTAAACACATCGTTGAGTGCACATCCATGCTTGATCTTGGTGTTTCTCATTATTGTTGCATGAATACGATAAAAGGAATTGAGTGAGTATACGGGTGATTGACTTTTGAAGCTTGAATTCATTAGCTTGCATGATTGATTTTTCCTACTCATTCCTAACAATTTCACTTGACTTATTATTTCATTGCTTGGGGACAAGCAATATGGTAAGTTTGGGGGGGGGGGTTGATTAGGCGTGAAATTGTCATGATTCGTAGCTAGAAACGCCCTAGTTTTGGTCGAGTTTATAGAGTATTTAGAGTCAATTGAGCGTTATTTCTATACATTGATAAATTTGTCTCTTTGATGCTCATAGGTGAATAGAGGACGAAAAACGGAGTTTGTAGGACTTTGAATCGACTCAAACGGATGCCCGGATGAGAAGATATTGAAGAAATACGATTGGTATTAGTGCGGACGAGGAAAAGTATCATTTGGAAGGATTAGAGATCACTCGAGCGCCTTACTCGAGCGCCACCGCTCGAGCGAATCGCTCGAGCGCCCAAAACATACAGAGTCATTTCAGCGCTCGAGCAGCTCGAGCGCGACCGCTCGAGCGAATGCATCATTCGAGCTACACTGCTCGAGCGGGACCGCTCGAGCGTTTTGCTCGAGCGCCCATATACTTTTGCCTCCGGATTCGTATTTTCGGCCCATTAACTCCCGTTTCGACCCGTGCCTATATATATCTCGTCCAAACACGTTTTGAAGGATCCCCAACTTTTAGAAATACTTTAGACTTAGTTTTTGAAGAGGAGAAGAACGAGCAAGCTTTATTTTACGTTTTGTTGAGGTTTTTCATACGAATTCTAGTTTCTTTTCAATTCTTAGTTTCTTTTCATTAGTTCGTTACTTTGAACATGTTTAAATTTCGTTTTTATCAATTCAATTTCAGTTCTTCGTATTTATTTTCTTTTAAAACCCTAGTTCATGTTTCTTATTTTCTTCGTTCAATTCAATATGTTTATGTTCGTTGTTTCTTTAATTGCTTTTAGTTTTGTTAAAACCATGTCCGGCTAAAACCCTTGCATGCTTAGGTTAGGATGAACTCGTAGAAGTAGGATGTGGGTACGTAATTAAGGTAATTGGTGACGTTAGTTTTAATTCTCTTAATTAATGAATTCATATAATTAATCTTAACTCTACCTTTGAATTTCGTACGAAAGTGTTAGAGAGAGGACGACCGCATCACTCAATAACAATTAGTAGTCTTAACGAGAGGGTTTAGGAAAGGTTAATTCATCTACCGGTTTAGCGAAGGAGGACGACCGCATCACCTTAGTTAAATTAGGGTCTCATTAATTAAGCGCTATCTATTAACTTGTTAGTGGATTAGTGAAGTCGATTGCTAGGATAAAGTATTAGGGTGAGAAATCTTGAGCTTTCATTCTACGATCTTTTACTTAGGTTAATTCTTGTTTGTCACGATTACTTTGATTATGTACCTGCTCCGTTAGTATACGTAGGGATTCCTATCCTAAGCATCACCATCTCATACTTGCATATACACCTTAGATACTTAGTTTAATTTTCCTTTTGCATTCATAGGATAATTTAGTTTAGTTTAATTTTCTCTTTTCAAAAAAACCAAAAAAACATTTCACTCATATTAACTACGACGCGTAGATCTTCAGGGATCTATTCGCATATATACCATCCCTTGGGTTCGATAATACTTGGTCCCTATACTTGCCCATACTACAGTGAACCCGTTCTCTTGCGGGGTAGCTACTAGTAGAAGCTAGTGTAGTCGCTTCAAGTCAGGTTCAAGCGAAAAATGAACCAATTTTGTGCTAAGGAGACATATTTATACTTGCATAAAGCTCAAGGAAAAAGTTAACGTTGAGAAAACGGTTTTCCTATTATTTTGGAAATCAACGGTCCAAAATGTTTGGAGTATTTACTCACTTAAAAGATCAACGACTTAAAAGTGAAATAAATAAAATCCAATTTTGAAAGTCAATGTATAAATGTACACTGTCCAGTACGATTTTATCAATTAAAATCCAGGAACAATAAAAATAAAAATACTCTGTACAGTCCAGTACAAATATTTGGAATTTAGTAGTGTACGCATTTAATAACTAAGAATGTACAAGTCAAAGATTAAATCTACAGTTTGAAGTTTGTAGTTTGAATTCTTCAGTTAGAATAGTCTGCAGTTAATTAAAGTTTGCATCTGTAAACTTAAGTTTGCATCTGCATCCTTTTAAGTTTACATTTGAATAACTTTTTATAACTTTTTGACTTTCTATTGAAAATTTTCAACTGTATACTTCATTCCTGAGTGATTTCCTCATAACTCTAACATTCCCAGTTCTTCTCTCAAAGTAGAGAATCTTGATTCACATAGGGGCTTGGTAAAGATATCTGCAAGATTAAGATTTGTGTGGATCTTTTCCATTTTGATATCTTTCTTTTCAATATGATCTCTAATAAAGTGATGTCTCACATTAATATGCTTTGATCTTGAGTGCAGAACAAGATTTTGTGTAATAGCAATGGCACTCTTATTGTCACAAAATATATTAGTGTTCTTTGACTCAATATCATAATCCTTTAATTGGTATTGCATCCACAAAATTTGTGCACAACAACTTCCTGCAGTAATATATTCTGCTTCAGCTGTAGATAGTGCAATAGAATTTTATTTCTTGCTATGCTAAGAGACTAGTCTTTGTCCAAGAAATTGACATATCCCACTAGTACTCTTTCTATCAACTTTACATCCAGTAAAATCTGAGTTTGTGTAACCTTTAAGTTCTATTCCACCCTCTTTTGAATACCATAATCCAAGATTTTGGGTAGACTTAATTTACTTGATTATCTTTTTCACAACATTCAAGTGTGATTCCTTGGGGCTGACTTGGAATCTAGCACATACACCACATCAAACATAATATCAGGTCTGCTAGCTGGAAGGTAGAGCAAGGATCCAATCAATCTTCTATACAATGTAACATCCACACTCTTTCCATTTTCATCTTTATCCAACAGGGTTGATTGGGACATAGGAATAAATGTAGACTTTGAACAACTCATTCCAAACTTTTTGATCAGTTCTTGAGTGTATTTGACCTGAGTTATAAATATTCCCTTGTCCATTTGCTTTAATTGCAATCCCAAAAAGAAATTTAGATTTTCCATCATGCTCATCTCAAACTTTTCTTGCATAAGGTGTGAAAATTTCCTACATAGTTCTTCATTGGTTGATCTAAAGATAATGTCATCAACATAAATCTGAACTAGTAAGATGTCTTCACCATGTTTGAGTCTAAATAGGGTCTTATCCACCATTCCTTTTTTGAAACCATTCTTGATCAAATGATCACATAATCTATCATACCATGCTCTGGGGGCTTGCTTTAATCCATATAAAGATTTTCTCAGTCTGTAAACTTTGTCTCCATCTGTAGAGTTTTCAAAACCAGGAGGTTGCTCTACATAGACTTCTTCTGACAAAAGTCTATTAAAAATGCACTCTTTACATCCATTTGATATACAGTAAATTTCATATGAGCAGCATAGGCTAAAAATATCCTAATTGCCTCTAGTCTTGCAACTGGTGCAAATGATTCATCAAAATCAATTGCCTCAGCTTGACAGTATCCTTGTGCTACAAGTCTGGCCTTATTTCTTGTAACAACTCCTTCTTCATCAAGTTTGTTCTTAAATACCCACCTTGTACAAATAACTTTTTGGAGCCTTGGTCTGGGAACTAACTCCCAAACTTGATTTCTTTCAAATCCATTCAGTTCTTCTTGCATGGCAAGTATCCAGTTGACATCCATAAAAGCTTCTTCTATATTTGAAGGTTCTATCTGTGATAGAAAGCTTGCAAACATAGCTTCATGTTGTTGTCTTCTAGTCTTTACTTTATCAGTAACTTCTCCAATAACTTGTTCAGGGGGATAGTTTTTAAGCCATTTCATATTTAAAGGGTCATGGATAATATTATGTTCAGCTGTAGAGTTATTAACTGTAGATTCATTTAATTCTTCAGTCAACTCTTCTACTGAAGGAATACTACCTTGATTTTCTTGACATATTTCATTCAAGTGTTCTTCAGTCCTTGGCAGCTCTTTAGTAGATTCTCTATTGCCTTGTTCAGTTATTCCTACTGGAATTTCAACTGTTACATATTGTTGTAGAGTTCTATCTGTAGATTTTTCTCCTTTTCGCAGATCTTTAATGATCTTTTGATTTTCTCTGTCTGCAATATGTGGTTCATCAAACATAACGTGTGTAGACTCTTCCACAAGCATAGTCCTCTTATTAAATACTCTAAATGCTTTGCTTACTATTGAATATCCAAGAAAGAATCCTTCATCAGCTTTAGGGTCAAATGTCTTTAGATAATCTTTCCCATTATTCAAAATGTAGCATTTGCATCCAAAGATATGAAAATAAGATATATTAGGACTAAATCCTTTCCATAATTTATAAGGTGTCTTTGAATGTGTCTTGTTAATTAAGCACCTGTTTTGTGTGTAACAAGCAGTGTTGGTAGCTTCAACCCAAAACCTTTTAGGTAAACGAGCTTCCACTAACATGGTTCTAACAACTTCTTTCAGAGTTCTATTCTTTCTTTCAGCCACACCATTTTGTTGAGGTGTCCTGGCTGCAGAGTATTCATGATGAATTCCATGGAGAGAACAAAACTCCTCAATAACTTGGTTTGTAAATTCAGTTCCTCTATCAGATCTGATTTTTACAATCTTCAAACCTTTCTCATTCTAAATCTTTCTCATGAGTTCAGGTAGTCTCTGTAGGGTCTCACTCTTTTTCCTTAGGAACACTGTCCAAGTGAATCTTGAGTAATCATCTACAACTACTAGAGTATACTTTTTCCCACTAATGCTATCTAGTTCTATGGGTCCAAAAAGATCCATATGAAGCAGTTCTAGTACCTTATTTGAGCCATCAAAGATCTTATTTTTAAAAGTCTTCTTTGTTTGCTTACCCTTTTGGCATGCATCACAAAAATGATCTTTCTTAAATTTTGTCTCTGGTAGGCCTCTTACAAGTTGATTCTTCACAAGATCATTCATGGTTTTGAAATTTATGTGATTCATTCTCTTATGCCAAAGCCAGTTTGTTGGTCCCACTAGTTAGATTAATTGCGGAAGCTTAAGTTAAATGTCTTTCAAAGTCCTTTTACAAGAGAGCAATAATCAAAATGACAATAAGTAAAATAAAGCAATAAGGAACACAAGATGTATAGTGGTTCGGATTGAATATCCTACGTCCACTCTCCCTTATCACCAAGGGGTCCCACTATCAACCAACTCACAAACTTACTTACTGGAATTGGGAAGTACCAGTTCCTTCTTACAGCCTCTTTAGATTTAACTTCAATCTAAAGATCAACCAGCCAACAACCTTGTCTAATAGATGAACAGGTTGTGGTTTGAATAACTCCTTTAGAGTAGATAAATATTATGAACAGTAAGAGTGCTTGGTATGAATATCAAAAAGCTTGGATCACTTATGCGCGTGTAGAGTCTCTAGAACTTTTTCTTGAACTGCACTCTTGTATATATAGAGGGGATTAGGGCTAGCCGTTGGAGGGCTAATCCAATCAGATCCTCTATATAAGGAAGCCTCAATCAATCAATTCCCTAATTGATTGATTGGGTTGGTGGGATCCTTGGATTGATTAGCTTTAAATACTTTCCAATCCTGATCATGTTGACTTGATTTGAATCACCAACGGTCAATAGCTTCCTCTGCCTAACTCTGATTCTCTCCAGAGAAGGCAGGACCAGACACCAGGCAACCTCGGTGTCTTCTGGTCCTAATCTGGTGAACAACCAGAATACTCAGTAGAATCAGGGGATCAAAACTGAGCATCTTTTGTTCCACCAGACTCGTCTGGTCCGGACTCGTCTGGTCTGGGGAAGGTCCTCTGCCTCTGGTCTGTCTCATCTGGTGAAGTCTTCTGATGGAGTCCTCTGGTGAAGTCCTCTGGTGGGGTCTTCTGGTGACTCTTCTGGTGAAGTCTTCTGGTCTGGCAGTTCCCCCTAGACTAAGTCCTAATCTAGATCATCATCTGGCTAACAGGTCCAGATGGTCCTATTACATCTTCTGGTTTGTTTTAACTCATCAAAACTAACAATTTTTATCCTAACAATTTCCCCCTTTTTGATGGAGTTAAAACATACCAGAACTGATCAAGAATAAAAAACTTAAGCAAGAAAACATTAAAGGATAAGACCTTAGAATAGATCTTATCAGGCAAATAATTAAGACAACAAGAGGTTGTCTTTTGAACAGAGAAGATATGAATTTCATTGATAGAAAGGACAAAGATGATTACAAATTACAGAGCAATTCTGGTCCTATTCTAAGCATATCTTCTGTTATCCTTGGGCACCAGGAACCAGTCAAAGAATCTATCAAGAATGGCCTTCAACTCTGCAGAAGATGATGGAGTGAAGTTTGCCAACACCTTGGTCTTGTACAGTTTCTTCAGCTCAGCCCAATCAACCTGGTCTCCTGCCATTGGAGTGTTGAGAAAATGGAACTCAGGAGCAGTGACTTCCAGGTTGAATTCAATAGTTGAATCCATCAACTGCTTGTACAAATCTGCATCATATGCCTGCATCCAAGAATGGAAAGTCCTGTTGATGAGAGCATCATCCTCTGGTAGAGGTCTCTGGATGTAATGTTGAATGAACCAGAGAGTCTTGGCTTCTCTCCATTTTTCTATCAAAGACACAGGAACAGTTGAGTCAAAAGACCCTTCTGTCCTGAGAGGGAGGATGTTCATGACTTCAACAGGCCCTTTCCTCTTCTGGCTTGAACCACTGGCACCAGAAGGAACACCAGCTTCTCTGTTCTTCTTATTTTGCCTTCTAACATATCTGAGCCTCTGCTCTTCATCTATGTTTTTCCTTATCCTTGCTTGCCTCTCTTCAGGCGACTCTTCCTTGAATCTCTTCTCTGCTTCTTCAACCACAGATTCAAGGAAGCTCTTCTTCACTTTCCTTATCTTCCTCTTTGCAGGTCCAGATATGGAAATTGTATCCTGCTCTGCTTCGGACTCCTCTTCTGCAGCAAGCTGCTTAGCCATGGAAAGAGATTTGAGCTCTTCCTTCTTCTTCTTCTGCAACTCAGCCTGGGCCAATGTATTCTCCAGCAGGTCCAGACGAGCTCCATGGCTGAAGAGTGTTTCATTTGTGGTCTTCGCCAGATCAGTTCTGGCCTTCTCTTACCCCTTTTTAACTTCATCAAGGAGGGGCTCCACTACCTGCCTTATAAGATCAGGCAAGGCAGTGTTGGAGGAAGAGTGAAGATCACACAACTGCTTGGCCTCCTCCAGGTAAGCTTTAGACTCTGCAACAAGTCTCTCTTGTTTCTCCAACATCTCTTGGAGGGAGTCTTTCAGCTTGGCAGTTTGAATCATCTGGCTGGCCATCTCCACTTTAAGCACAGAGACAGGTCTCAACTGCTCCAGCACGTGCTCCTGTAGCTGCTTCTGGCTGTGCATGACATCCAGCTTGACGAATAAGCCATTTGCCTTAAAAGAAGCTTTTACCTCTGCCAAAGAAGACTTTAACTGCTTCACGAAGATTCTCCTCTCATGCCTGATCTGGTGCTCTATCATAGCAGGGGCCATATGCTGAATAGCTTTTGAAAAGCGCCCAATCTGCATGATTTGCTCATTGAAGAAAGCTTTTATCTTCTGGAGCACGACATGAGACATCTCAAAGTCTTCCTCATCTGAATATAGCTCTGGAGGGAAGATAAAATGAGGACCAAACTTGTAAGTGGGGCCCTCTGGAGTGAGCATTACTCCTCTCTGGATGAGCAGGGTGCGAATCAAGACTTTAGCAACACCAGGAGTCTCCAGCTCTGCTGGGTTCTGAATATTCATCCTCTGCTTTAGCTCAATCTCCCAAGCAGTGAAGTTGGAGGGACCCATTTCCTCAAGCAAAAGCATTAGGTCCTCCACATCTTCAAGTCTGGCCTTGCTCCAGACCTTGGCATCAGTAAGCTCTGCCAGGAGTGGTAAGTGCTCCAGAAGAACTGGGAAATGCTCTCTTAGCCAGAGCTGAGCACTTACACTCATACTCTGCCTAATGGGACCCATTTCTGCAGATGAGAAAGTGAAGGGTTTGGGCCCAGAGGCAGAGGAGGAAGGTGCTAAGTCAGCAGGCTCAAGTGAAGCTTCCTCATCTTCACTATCATCGCTGGATAAACAGGTAGGAGAAGGGGGAGGGCCAACGAATCCCAGAGCCATAGAAATGGTTGGGTCCTGGTCTGTATGGGTTTGGGGAGGGTTAGGATTTTGTGAAGTAGAGGTGGAAGGAATGGGTTGCTCTGCACCAGAAGATGATGGAATATCTGGTACAGAAGGTGTATGAGGTATCTGGGAGGTGGAAGTGTGTGGAGGGGGGATTTCTGCACCAGAAGAGGTTGAGGGTACCTCTGGTACAGAAGGTGGGGGAGAGGGGTTTGTGGGAAGATGTGTTTGGGAATTTGGGGGAGAAGGTGTTTGGGTATGAATGGTAGAGGGAGTATATACTGGGGTATCTGGGATAATCTGCTCTGGTGGAACAATAGGGTTACCAGAGGCAGATGGGGTTTGGGGAATATTATCTGGGGGAGAGGTAGAGGGGGAGACAAGATTAATGGGGGAAGAAGATGGAATGGAGAGATTTACCTCTGCTGGGTCAACACCAGCAGGTACAACAGTCTCTGGAGCATCCTCCATCATCTGGGAAGCATCCTCAATTGCCTTCTCCAAGGCCTCTCCAAGATCAGATCCAGAGTCTGAATCTTGAAGAAGAGCTCTCTTGGCCTTGGATTTCTTCACAAGAGGCACATCCTCGTCTTCATCTTCCTCTTCTGATGGCTCATCCACCAGAAGGGTTTTCTTGGCCTTCCTGCTAGTCCTCGACTTCTTAGCAGAGCCTCTCTTGGCATCCTCTGGCCGCTTCCTCTTGGCTGCTCCAGCCTTCTTAACAGCTTTATCATCATCTCCCTTCTTCTTAAGCACATCAAGAAGGGGAATCTGGTCCTCCTCTGAGGAACCAGAAAAGGCAACGGTTGAAGAACCAGTTGCTTCAGAAGCTTTCTTATGGGTCTTCTGCTTCTGCTGCTTTCTCTGCCCCTTTGGATGTGAGGGAATTGATTGAATAGGAGGGGCAGGGATAGCCTGCTCTCCATCAGAGTCGGCATGGCCATGAAGAGGGCCATCCTTAGAGAAGAGGATCTTGGATTTGTGATAACTATGGCACCAAGATGGTTTCCACTTCTTCTCTGGAAGGAGAGAATCCAGAATAAGAGTTAACTTAGTCCCCAAAGAGATATTAGCAGTGAAAAAGAACTGCAACTCCCCTGGCTTGGAAGGACAAGGCTCCTTCTTCACCTTCAATATGTTCTTCCTCAACACATCCCAGAAGAACTCCGCCCAATTACACTGAACACCATCATATAAAGCCCTCATCACACACATCCTGCCGTTGAAAATGGCATCTGTGCTGTGATTCTCACACATAAGCACCTTAACAACTATATCAAAAAGGACCTTGTACTTCTGCCTTAGATGCTTGTCCAAAAAGCCCTTTGTGATATTCTGGCAGGAAGATCGAGCAAAGATCTTGAAAGAACCAATAATGTCATCCTCCTTGTACGTCAAAGGATCCACTCCCACCGCAGAAATGTTCTCGAAAAGAGCGCAGAAATCGTGTTTAGAAAACACCAAATCATCTTCATCAATCTTGGACGAAATGTAATCCTCATGAATCTTCATACGAACCAACAACTGGGCCGCATATCCGTCAAGAGTACGAAAGTCCTTGGGAACAGTGGAGATCAACTTCTCCACCCCTGCACTCTGGAGCATCTCCAGAATCGACAGCACAACTGGGTTCTTGGTGGTATAAAAGTCCACCACCATCTCCGTCTTTAGCTTTTTCATCATCAGGACATGGTCAAAATTGCACGGAGGGGCCATTACTGTGAAAGAGAGAGAGAGAGAGAAAATGCTTTGCAGAGAGAAAGGTTAGGGTTTGAAAGTATGGAAACGTGAAAAGACAGATTGAAAGGAAAATGGATTTAAATAGGGTAATACGCGTGGCTTGATTATTAAATAAAGTGTGAACGCGTGTAATTTCAAAATTTAATCGAGGAAACAAAATCAATTTTAGCATTGATTGACATTTTGCACAGTGATTAAATCCGATGGCCACGATGAAAAGGCAAGATACAGATTTAATCTGGTGCGTTGGCATAGTCATTGGGACTGGGCATAAAGGGGTTTTGTGGCAGTCAAGAGAAAAAGCGAAATGATTGCCTAGGCCCTATACCCTAGTCTTAAATACACTCTGAAGTTGACACGTTTTGAGTGTACTTATTAATTTGAAAGGTGTATCCCAATGATCAGAGGCCAGAGAAGTAAAGACATACATGTCACCTGATATTGTAACCAGATGATACCACAACTAGTCTGGTGCTATATCTCCCCTGATGGAACTCATCTGGTCCTGGTCAGAAAAGACTTTGGACATATCTCTGACTCAGCACCTCATCTGGGATAAGAATCACCTGGTGGATACCTCATCTGGAAATATACCTTCTCTGATATATCTAATCTGCAGGTATGTTAGCTTAAGAAAATAAATATATGAAGAAAAGTAATGAAACAAGGATACTTCTCTGATGTTTCCCCTAACACAAATCTGTCTCTGGATCCAACAAACCCAACTCAAAGGCTAACTCTCTGAATCTGGTCTCAGCCAAAGGCTTGGTTAAAATATCTGCTCTCTGCTTCTCTGTTGCAATCTTTTTCATCCTTATATCTCCCTTCTCAACATGATCTCTGATAAAATGATGTCTTATATCAACATGATTGCACCTGGTATGAAGAACTGGATTCTGGGTGATGGCAATTGCACTATTACTATCACAAAATATAGGAATATCCTTAGCTCTAATCTGGTAGTCCCTAAGCTGTTGACTAATCCAGAGTAGTTGAGAACAACAGCTCCCTGCAGCCATGTACTCTGCTTCTGTTGTTGATGTAGCAACTGAAGTCTGCTTCTTAGAAAACCAGGATACCAATTTATTCCCTAAAAATTGGCATGTTCCACTTGTAGATTTCCTATCTATTCTGCATCCACCATAGTCTGAATCTGAATAACCACTCAATTCTAAGTTATCATCTGCAGGATACCATAATCCTAGATTCACAGTTCCCTTAAGATATTTCAATATCTTCCTAGCTGCTTCCAAATGACTCTTCTTGGGGTTAGCTTGAAATCTGGCACAAACACCTACGGCAAAGGTAATATCTGGTCTGCTTGCAGTCAGGTACAAAAGAGAACCAATAAGTGCTCTGTACTGAGTCTGGTCCACACTCTCTCCAGACTCATCTGGATCCATGTTGAAATTTGTCATCATAGGGATCTTGGCTGCTTTGCTAGATCCTATTCCAAATTTCTCTAACATGTTTCTGGTGTACTTTGCTTGATTAATAAAAATTCCCTTCTCTGATTGCTTTACCTGCAAACCCAAAAAGTAATTCATTTCTCCCATCATGGACATCTCAAACTGTCCCTGCATGAGCTCACCAAACTTCTCACACAGCTTCTTGTTAGGGGATCCAAATATGATGTCATCAACATATATTTGGACCAGAAGGATGTCCTTTCCTTCTTCTTTCCTAAACAAGGTTCTATCAATCTTACCCTTAGTAAAACCATTGTCCAGAAGAAACTGAGATAGAGTGTCATACCATGCTCTGGGTGCCTGCTTCAGCCCATAAAGAGCTTTCTTAAGCTTAAACACCTTGTCACCTTGTTCAAAACCAGGAGGTTGTTCCACATACACTTCCTCAATGAGAATCCCATTAAGAAAGGCAGATTTCACATCCATCTGGTATACTTTGAACTTCATGTGAGCAGCATATGCTAAGAACAATCTGATGGCTTCTAGTCTGGCAACAGGAGCAAATGTCTCATCATAGTCTATTCCTTCAGACTGAGAATAGCCCTGGGCCACTAGCCTTGCCTTGTTCCTAGTAATGACATCATTCTCATCTTTCTTATTTTTGAAAACCCACTTAGTGCCTATCACCTTTTGATATCTTGGTCTGTCTACCAGCTCCCAAACATCCTGTCTGGTGAATTGATTCAACTCCTCCTGCATAGCAACAATCCAATTTGAATCTTTCAGTGCCTCCTTGATGTTCTTGGGCTCATTCAAGGACACATAGCAATTGAATAAGGCAGCTAAGTTAAGAGTTCTCCTAGTCTGGACACCCTTAGTTGGATCTCCAAGGATTATGTCATTGGGGTGATCAACCAGGGTCCTCCTTCCCGTGGTCTTGCCTGGTTGATCATCTTCTGCAGTACCCTGATGATTATCACCACCTGCAGAAGAGCTTCCCCCTACAGGAGTTCCAACCTCTTCTGGTTCTGCTCCTTGTGAAGGCTTCTGCTTCAGAGAACCAGGAGATGGGTCATCATCTGAATTTGAATCTGAGTCAAGAATAGGTGGATTGACCTTGATAACTCTGGGAGTAGTCTGATTCTGGGTCTCATCTGAAGACTTAGAATCCACCTTGCACTCAAAAGCAGATTTATCAAAAACAACATGAGGTGTTTCCTCCACACAAAGTGAATTCTTATTAAAAACTCTAAAAGCTTTACTGGTGCTGGAATATCCTAAAAATATTCCTTCAGCCACTTTAGCATCAAAGGTTCTTAATTTAGATTTTCCATTGTCATGGATGAAACACTTACATCCAAAAACATGAAAATATGAAACAGATGGGGTTTTACCTTTCCATACCTCATATGGAGTCTTATTATGTCTCTGGGCAATCAGGCATCTGTTCTGAGTGTAGCAAGCTGTATTAATGGCCTCTGCCCAAAATCTCTGTGGAGTGTTGTATTCTGCCAGAAGTGTTCTTGCAGCTTCTTTGAGGGTCCTATTCCTCCTTTCTGCTACTCCATTTTGTTGGGGTGTTCTGGCAGCAGATGTCTCATGAAAAATCCCATGGTCCTTGCAGTAATCTGCAATGTGTGAATTCAAAAACTCTGTTCCTTTGTCACTTCTGATTTTGACTATGCTCTGGTTCTGCTCATTCTGAATCTGATTGAAGAACTCTGGCAGCTTAGTCATAGTTTCATTTTTCTTAAACAAGAACACTACCCAAGTGTATCTTGAAAAGTCATCTACTATCACCAAGGTGTACTTCCTTCCACTGAAACTAAGAGGAGAAACAGGTCCAAACAGGTCCATGTGAAGTAGTTGAAGTACTCTGGTTGTGGTTGTGCTCTGGACATCCTTGAAGAAAGTCTTGGGTTGTTTACCCTTCTGGCATGAACCACAAACCTGATCCTTCTTAAACACTTCATTAGGGAGACCTCGAATGAGACCTTTTCTGGCAATCTTGTTCAAAGTTTTGAAGTTAAGATGACACAATCTCTTGTGCCAAATCCAGCTATTCTCTGCAGATCCTTTTGCAACTAGGCAAGCATTTCTTGGGCAACTGTTAAAATCTGCAAGATAAATGTTACCCTTCCTCAAGCCTATTAGCAAAATATCATTATAATCAGAAGAGAAAACAGTGCATGAATCACTAGAAAACTTCACTGAGTATCCCTTGTCACAGAATTGGGATACAGAAAGCAGATTATGCTTGAGTCCTTCAACATAGTAGACTTCATCTACAGATACTCCATTGAAAGTCAACTTTCCAACTCCTCTGGTGACTCCATAGTTGTTGTCACCAAACATCACTCTTGGTCCATTCATTGACTTGAAATCTTGGAGATTATCTTTCTGAAAGGCCATGTGCTTGGAACATCCACTATCAATGTACCAGACATGGTTGCTTGAAAATCCTTTCTCCAATGGACTCTTATCTACCTGCAGAGAAATCAATTAGGTCCCCTACTAGTGCTGGGTCCTGATTGGTTAGTTGCAGGTTTTGTAGGAATCCATAGATAAAGATCATCCCTTGATGGATGAGGAGATCTTATCTTTCTTCCAAATCTATCTACCAGCACATGTCCTCTGACAATGACATATTGAGCTACTGGTCTGATAAGGACACCTTTCCTATAAACAGGTCTGGTGTACCTTTTCTCAAATTTGGCCTTTGGAATGGCCTGCCTCAAAGACATGGTCTTAAAGGTCTGGTTATAAGGATACATCCTAGAAGAACCATCTCTGGTGTCATAACTACCCAGATCAGTTGGTTTTCTATAGATGGGTCTGGAAGACCTCCTCTGGTTCTGATAATTAGACTTGCTCTGGTGATTATAGTTCCTTTGAGTATATCTATTCTGGAACTGATTCCTCTGAGAAAACTATCTCTGGGGTACCTGGTGCTGTTGAACATTGTTCCTTCTCTGGTAGTTATTACTCTGATTGGTATTCCCCTTTCTTGAGTGTTTCCTTTGAGGTCCCCTAATCTGTTTAGGTTCCCTTTGAGGATTTCTCTGGGGTCCTCCAATTTGAGTAATTTCTACTCCTTGGGACTCATTGTTCACAGAACCATCAATCTTTAATGGTTCCCCTTTTTGACACTTATTCTCTAGCATCTTCTCTTCCAGAACAGTCAACTCTTCTGGACCATATGTAATGTGATTAACAGAGTGATTCCTTTTCCAGTCAGGATTGTGAACCACCTTGTAACCATTACAAGTTAAGTCTTTATCATCCCAGATTTCTACCAATTTACCAGCTCTTACAGACTTGTCTTTATTATAAAAGTATTTATGAGTTTTAGAGGAAATTCCAGAATATCCTAAACCACTCTTATCACAAATGCGCTGAGAAGACTCTGATATGATAGATACAACAGATGGTATCTTAGGAGCTTCTCTGGGCATAGGTATCTCCTCTATGTTGTGAGCAACTTGTTTTCCCTTGATAAGAGTCTGGTATTTGGCTCTGAGTTCAGTGATCTCATCTTCTTGAGAGTTCTTTTCTTTCATGAGTTGATCTACCAGAGTATCTCTTTCTGTGATCTTATCCTGAAGTTCAGAGACTTCTTTGGAATGATCTTTCATGAGTTCTCTGGTGGATTTATGCTCATGAGAGAGAGATTGAACTTCAGCTCTGAGCCTACCATTCTCTTTCTCAAGTTTTTGACAAAGTTGGACACAATTTTGGAGATCTGATAGCATTTGTTGCATATCAGACTCTCTGGAGTTACCAGATGAATTAGAGGATTCAGTACATTTGGAATTTGATAAAACTAGAGTAGTTTCATTTACCTCAGTGATGTTTGCCATAAGACACACATCATCATCTGATCCAAAGTCAGAAGAAGAAGAACTGGAACTAGTATCCTCCTCCTCTGCTTCTGCCAGCAATGCTATCTTATCTACATATCTCCTATCTCTCTTGATTCTTTTCTCTTCTCTTTCCCTAGGAGTAAGCTGAGGACAATCATAACTGTAGTGACTAGTCTTGTTGCATGTGTAGCAGGCATTGTCTCCTCTGGGACTAGGACTTGGCTCCCTCCTCCTCTGATTGTAGTTTGATCTGGCTGGACTACTCTCTCTCCTCTGGTAGTCAGGTCTGCCAGAGCTACCATCCCTCCTCTGATAATCTGATCTCCCAGAGTTGCCAGGGTTGTCATCTCTCCTCCTCTCTGGAGTTCTGAATCTGGTCTCCCTTGAGTCTCCAGATGTCTTCTCCTTCTCTGCAGGCTTGAAGGAACTCTTTCTGTCTCTGGAAGATTCCTTCCAATGCCTTTTGTACCTGCCATATTTTGAACTCATTTTATCTAATTTACGAGTTAGAAGTGCTACCTGCTCCTTGAGGCTCAAGTCATCTGCAGTAGACTCCTTTGGCTTGACATCAGGCTTGATAGTTGAAGAGAATGCAACACCTTTCTGGCCAGAAGAGGAAACCTCTTCTGTTTGATCCTCCTCTTGAAGATCATACTCATATGCTTTGAGATCAGACAACAGAAGATGATGATCCAGAGTATTGAGATCCTTGTTGTCCTTGATCACAGTGACTTTAATTCTCCACCTGCTTGTTAGTGAACGCAAGATTTTACTATTAATTTCTTTTTCAGAGTAGGTCTTACCTAAGGCACTGGCCTTGTTCAGGAGGTTTGTGAGACGCATGTCCAGCTGGTCAATGGTCTCGTCTGGTTTCATCTTGAAGGTGTCAAACGAGTGTTGAACAGCTTGGAGCTTGTTATCTTTGATCTTCTCTGTTCCCTCACAGAGTAACGCCAGTTTGTCCCACATCTCCTTGGCAGTGGTACACGTTCTGACCTTTTCAATCACCTCTTTGGTAAGTGTGTTGATGATCTCTGTTCTTGCCACCTGGTCCAAGTTGTAGAGTTTTCTTTCATCATTGTCAAGCTCATCTTTCTTTTTGAGGATTCGTTACCTGGGGACTCTATCCTCTGCAACTTTTTGGGCTGCTTCACTAGTTTCTTCCCTGGACTTAGACCTGCCACTATCAATAGGAGTCCAGTAAAATTGAATGGGGCCACTTTCAACCACATCTAACATGCGGTGGTGAATAGCTCCAAGATGATTGCTCATCATGAAACTCCAGTGGCTGTAATCCTCAAAAGAGAATTCTGGGAGCTTACGGCTCTTGTAAGAAGATTTTGCAGACATTTTGATAAGAAAGTTAGGGAAATAACAAGAACTTGAACAAAAGCACTAAAGAGCAATGGATCTGCCCAGTGACCACCAAAAGCTTTACAAAGCAGTGGTCGTTGGACACACTGCTCTGATACCACTTGTTGGTCCCACTAGTTAGATTAATTGCAGAAGCTTAAGTTAAATATCTTTCAAAGTCCTTTTACAAGAGAGCAATAATCAAAATGACAATAAGTAAAATAAAGCAATAAGGAACACAAGATGTATAGTGGTTCGGATTGAATATCCTACGTCCACTCTCCCTTATCACCAAGGGGTCCCACTATCAACCAACTCACAAACTTACTTACTGGAATTGGGAAGTACCAGTTCCTTCTTACAGCCTCTTTAGATTTAACTTCAATCTAAAGATCAACCAGCCAACAACCTTGTCTAATAGATGAACAGGTTGTGGTTTGAATAACTCCTTTAGAGTAGATAAATATTATGAACAGTAAGAGTGCTTGGTATGAATATCAAAAAGCTTGGATCACTTATGCGCGTGTAGAGTCTCTAGAGTTTTTTCTTGAACTGCACTCTTGTATATATAGAGGGGATTAGGGCTAGCCGTTGGAGGGCTAATCCAATCAGATCCTCTATATAAGGAAGCCTCAATCAATCAATTCCCTAATTGATTGATTGGGTTGGTGGGATCCTTGGATTGATTATCTTCAAATACTTTCCAATCCTGATCATGTTGACTTGATTTGAATCACCAACGGTCAATAGCTTCCTCTGCCTAACTCTGATTCTCTCCAGAGAAGGCAGGACCAGACACCAGGCAACCTCGGTGTCTTCTGGTCCTAATCTGGTGAACAACCAGAATACTCAGTAGAATTAGGGGATCAAAACTGAGCATCTTTTATTCCACCAGACTCGTCTGGTCCGGACTCGTCTGGTCTGGGGAAGGTCCTCTGCCTCTGGTCTGTCTCATCTGGTGAAGTCTTCTGATGGAGTCCTCTGGTGAAGTCCTCTGGTGGGGTCTTCTGGTGACTCTTCTGGTGAAGTCTTCTGGTCTGGCAGTTCCCCCTAGACTAAGTCCTAATCTAGATCATCATCTGGCTAACAGGTCCAGATGGTCCTATTACATCTTCTGGTTTGTTTTAACTCATCAAAACTAACAATTTTTATCCTAACATAGTTTGTATCTGTAGAGTTGTTGGCAATAAAGCAAACATTCTCTTCAGCTGAGCTCCATTCGACTATATACACATTTCCTTTCCTAGTACCACAAAGTTTGACTTGTTTGGTTTCAGCATCTTTGATCATACATGAGTTTGGTGTAAAGTCTACAGTGTATCCTTTGTCACAAAATTGACTTACACTAAGCAAGTTATGCTTCAATCCATCCACAAGATATACATCATTGATCTTAACATTTCCTCTCCTTATTGAACCTGAACCTTTGGTAGTTCCACTGGCATTATCACCAAAAACTACTCTAGGTCCATTTAGTTCTCTAAGGTTGGAAAGTGCTTCTATTACCTGTCATATGTCTTGCACAACCACTATCAATGTACCATATCTCCTTTGGAGTGGTTGTCAAATGTCTCTACAATAAGTGAAAGATTAGTTTCTAGGTATCCAGAGATTTGGATCTCCTTTAGTGACATTCTTAACCACCCAAGTTGGTTTTACAATAGTTGGTCTTTTGCCTTTCTTGTATGGAATTTCCTAAGCAACTTTCTTGTCATCTGTAGACTTCTTTCCATTCCAGAATTTGTTAAAAATTTCTTTTCTTTTGAAGTCTACAGCTGCTTCCGGCTGCACAGTTGTTGTCCGTAAAGTTTGACTCGAAGTTTCTTCTTTACAGATTGATTTGATCTTGTCTGTGTACAGATTGATCTTCTCTTCCAAATGTTTTTCATTTTCAACTTTTCCATAGATAATGTCAATAATCTTCTTTTGTTTCTCATTAGATAGATTTTTTACTAATCTTTGGACAGTTGGTTCCTCAAGTTCTTGTAGTAGAATGCTTTCTCTCTCGAACTCTTGTTGTTGTTTTACAAAGGCAGGAACAGATTTTTCAAGATATTACATCCAATCACATGGATTGTAGCCAACGCCTGTCATATCACCAGAGGGTCTTTGTTGTAAAAGCATTGCTTTTAACTTTCTAGAAGATTTACCATAGCATTCCAATCTTTTTATGAAATAATCTCTCTCAGCCTCAACATTTTGAATAATGTTGTCTTTCTTTGCAACTTCATTCTTGAGATCTATGCAGTCAGCAATTCTGCAGGTGGCTTCTTCAAAAAGTTCTTCATGACTCATCTTTAGATAATCAAATTCTTCTTGCAAGTCATTCATTGAGGATAGCTTGTGTTTGTTTTCACAAGTTTCAACAAGTAATTCCTCAATTCTTTGCTTTAGCTTCTGATTTTCTATTAAGAGTTCATCATAATCACTTCTTATGTGAAGCAGTCCTTCAAAACCTTTTTGGAGCAAGTGAATCATATCACTGGAAGAATCCTTTTCAGTTAAAGAACTGGATGAGGATTGTACCTCTTCATCTTTTGCCATAAGATAAATTAGTGCTCCATTATCCTCAGAATCTGTGGATTCACACTCTGCAGTTGGGTGAGAAGAAGAAGAGGGACTTTCTTCCTGAGTCTTTTCAAACTCGGATAGTAGTGCTCTTATTCTTTCTTTATCCAACTTTTTCTTCTTTTCAAGTCTTGCAGCATTCTCCTCTTCAGTATACTTCTTTGCTTCAGGATACGGGCAGTCTTTGATGAAATGTCCAGGTTTCCTGCAATTATAACAAAGATAGTTGGAGTTAGCAGTTGGTTTACTTGACTTACCTTCTTGTTTAGATGAATTCTTCTTCCAGATGGCTCTCTTGGCAAATTTCTTGAATTGCTTAATTAGAAGAGCCATCTCATCACTTTTTAAGTCTGATTCTACAGTTTGATTAGACTCTGCAGCTACAAGAGCTGTAACTTTTGAGCTAGTTGATTCCTTGTATTTCCTCCTGTCAATATCAAATTCAAAGGCTTTGAGATCAGAAAACAATTCAAATGTAGACACTTTGGATAAATCTTTAGACTCTCTCATAGCAACAACTTTCATATCTCATTCAGATGGTAGGGCTCTTAGAACTTTCATGTTCTTTTCCCTTTGTGAGTACTCTTTTCCAAGTAGTTCAAGCTCATTGAGTATCTCAATGAATCTTGAATCTAACTTCTCAAGTGTTTCTCCAGATTTCATCTTGAAGTTCTCAAATTTTTGGACAGTTATCATGAGCTTGTTCTCTTTAATTTGATCAGTCCCTTCACAGATCATCTCAAGTTTCTCCCATATCTCTTTAGCAGTTTTGCAACTTTTTATCTTGTTGAACACAATTTTATCTAGAGAAAGATAAATAGTGTTTCTTGCAACATTGTCGAGGTTTGCTCTCCTCTTGTCTTCATCTGTCCACTCTTTCTTGGGCTTTGGAATGATTTGAGCTAGACCAGTCTGATCTCCTGCAGTGTTGGCCTTTTCAATCACAATTGGACCATCCTCAATTATGGACCATATTTCATCATTCATAGCAGATAAGTGAGCTTGCATTCGGATCTTCCAATCATCATATTCATCTGTGGAAAACATAAGCACTTTAGATTTCATCATTTTAGGAGCCATAGATAAATGCAGATGTGATTTTTCAAAAACACTTTTGGATCTGGCTTGAAAACTTTTGAAAATTTGGTCAAAGTTGTGGCAAGCCAACTGCTCTGATACCACTTGTTGGTCCAAAAAGGTGTATCAAGGTCTAGAGGGGGGGTGAATAGACCTTGATTCTTATAAAAATGGATTTTAAAACTTTTAAACTATACAGTTTAAACTCTGCAGCTGTAGAGTTGGAAAACTAAAGTTTGCAGCTGCAGACTTGTTAAAACAAAGTCTGTAAGTTTCAAACACTTATCAAAGTTAGTGTTGTAATACTTTTGAGTATTTTAACACTTTGTGCAGCGGAAATAAATAATAAAAATCAAACAACCAGATGATGAAAGTTATGAATGATGTAATAAGCAATAAATAAATAAGTATGAAATGCAAGAATTTAAATATAAAGTAGTAGAGAGAGTTTATAGTGGTTCAGAGGTGATGTAATCCTCCTACGTCCACTGTTACACCACGAAGGTGCCAAATTCACTAAGAATATTCACTTAGACACACAGTTGTTCCCCCTAAGACTTAGGATCTTCACTCAGAATACTCTAATCTAGGTTGAAACGAAAAACTCGCTCAGAACTACTCTCAATCTCACTAAGAACAACACACTCACTAAGAATGATATCCACACTAAGTGAAATACAAATACAAATGTAAATGTATAGTTAGGGGAACAACAACGAAAGATACAACATAAATTCCTAGCCTCTAAGTCCTAAAACTTCTAACTATGGAAGAACTGTAGACTTTTTTAGAGCTGTAGACTTTGTGTAGGTTTGCTTGGGAGCTTGGGGTTATTGTTGTTCGTCCTCTGAGGTCTCCTCTCCTATTTATAGGAGTCTTGGGGGTCCTCTAGCCGTTGGAAGGATTCAAAATTTTGAAATATTTTCTCCTCCAGCTTTGACTTCAGCTAATAAAAGCTTCTTGTCATGTAGCTCTGTCCTCAAAGTAGTACAAGTTGTCTTTTAGTGATGACTGCTCAAAGAGCTTTTAATCACTGAAACACTTGTTTCTACTGGCTAGTAATTAGCTCTGATAAACCCTGAGACATTTCAAACTAAGTGAGTGAGTGTACAGATTGTACTACACTTAATTAGTCCTTCTAGTCTCAAGTTTACAACTTGTAGTCTTTAACTCTGCAGATGTAGACTCTTCGGCTGTGGACTTGTCTTCAACTTTGCAGATGTAGACTTGTCTTGATCATAGCTGTAGGGTCTTTATCTAATGTTTGCAGATGTAGACTTTCATCTTTTAAACTCTTCATATCTCTTAGTGCCTGCAATGTTAGTTCTCACAAAACACATATATGTTTTGACATTATAAAAATCAAACAAGAAAATTCTTAGGACAAAACTATTTGAGCTAAGATAATAATTCATATATCCAAAGCTCTGTATCAAACTGAGAAGTCATCATCATTCCATTTGAATCTTCTATAAAAGCAAATGTCCATTCTGCACAATGAATAACATTTGTAAACTATTAAATTTCTAAATACAAATAATATAGTACGGTATTGGGCAAACATGAAAATTACTAGAGGGCTTGATTCGCTAAATATTATATTAAAATACAATGGAATAGTAATCATATTACATCAGACAAAGTATGCAAAGAATTCAGTGATGAAGAAACAAATGCAATCATACTTTTGTTTTTTTACAAAACAATCCAATGTACTGATTTGAAGCAAAATCTTAGATGATTTCTAATATTTACTCAGAAATTAATATCTGAAAGATTAAGCAGCATTGTCTTATTTCTCTCGATTTTTGGTGTTGAAATTATTGGAAATGAAGAGTTATTAGGAAAGACAGATTAAAATACCAAAAATTGGCATCACAAAATATAGATCAGTACACATGAGTTATCAAAACTTAAAGGAAAAAGGTACATCTATACCCTTCAACTATTGAATGAGGAACAAAGAAGCCCCTAAAGTAAATTTGGGCTCAAATAAACCCTTCAATCTTTTACATTGGAACAAAGAGGCACTTTCATAAATTAAAAACTACACCAGTTTCATTAAAATAAATATACTAATTAATTAATCTAAACATCTGCTTAATTGTACAATTTCATGCTGAAAATATTAAAAACACTCACTATTTCCCCAAATTCATCTTCCTTCATTTGTTAATTAAACAAAGGAACTATAGGACACACTATATGTTTGTTTATTTTTTGTTCCGAACATTTTTCTCTGTGAATCATCTCCAACTACAAGTTTCGTCTATTGAATATAAACCTGATTCTAAAAAAACTCCTACCAAAATTATAAGGTTGCCAAGTGGACTAGCAAGCAGGAGTCTTCAATTTATAATGAGACACTGTATGTTCTAATCTATTAACAAGGGGGACCCACAAATTTATTAGATTAATGTAGTTCAATTTTTTTTATATAGATTACAAACTTACAATGAAAACTCCTTTGATAGTTGAATTTGGAGATGATTCACGAAGAACAAATGTTTGGAACAAATAACATAAAATAATAGCGTGTGAAAGAAGAAATAAGAAATAAACAAGGAAGAAGAAGAATTTGGAAAACAGTGTGTGTTGTGAATATTTACAGGGTGAAATAGTGTGATTATAAGTAATGAAATCATCCGTCACTTTTTAATTTTACAAGGTGTCTCTGTTTCATTATAAAAAGTTGAAGGGCTATTTAATCCCCAAACAATAATTAAAGGGCACATGTGTATTGTTGGTCCCGAAACGAGTAAACAGGTGTATGGGGGGGGGGGGGGAAATGCACCTGAGGTTACAAATTTAAACTTCTTAAAACTTATCAGGTTACTTAAGACAATAACTCGCCAGTAGACTTGAAGTCTGCTAAGAATTACTTGTGAAAGCTTACTGAGATAATACCTCCACTAAAAGCTCAAGACTTTCAGTTGAACTACTATCTAATTAGCTTTCAGATGCGGATTAGTGAGCCCTTAAGAAATCTCGTTTTACTTTGATAAACTTTGAATGAATAACTCATACTTAGGAGATAGCAGAATGTAAGTACACAAGATATAAAGTGGTTCAGAGATGAATCTCCTACGTCCACTGTCCTGATTAAACAGGAGAATTCCTTTCACTTGGAATTCCTTGTGTTATAGTGTCAAGGTGCACTGATCAAATAATCCTCTCTTAGGATGATTGATCACTAGGATAATTTCAGGTCCTAGTTCCCAAAACAAACCAGCTTTCAGACTGATACAAACAATCAGCTTACTAACACCACTTAAAACTAACTCTCAACCTAACAACTGAGTAGGGTTTTGAGTAGGGTTTGGTTCCAACTGTTGTGAGATAATCCTTACAGTTTAGCTTAAGGCTTAGGATGGATTATCTCTTTCTAAGGTTTGGATATAACTTTAAGCTCGATTGCAGAAGGCTTGGTATGCTCTCTACAAATGTGAAACACTTGGGAAACAAAGGTAATTTTGAGTGCTTCTTAGATAGTTATGAATGTAGAGATAGTTTTTATCTTGTGAGTTTCCCGTGCATAGAAATGGGCACGTCCTTCTGTATTTATAGGCTTCCTTGAAAATCTTCCCGTTGGAGTTGAATCTTCTCAAGTAAGTCTTCTTGTATCTGATTGGTTCAAACGGCTCTATTTGAAGCTTTATGTCTTGTCAAGAAATGGCTGAAAGACCATGCCTGTTCACCAACTTTCTGTAGAATGCTAGGGAAAGACTTTTGGTACTTGTCAGTCTATGACAGGTCGGCTGTCAGTAGAGTACACCAACGTGTCATCTTTTCATTGGACCGTTCAGTCTGCCTGCTCAGAATCCTGTCTTACTTTAAGGTGGAACTCCTCTGAGAGAACCTTCTTTTTCCTTCATTTATTGTAAGCTTCACTGAAATTCGTTTTGCCTTGTTCCAACCAGATTAACAAACAGCTTTTAATGTGTTTAGCATTTAATGTGCTTTGTTAGTTCACATCAGTGGACCTTGGTCCTCTTCTGATGGCTTTAGTCTTAGTGTGAATGCACTTAGAAAACATTCAAGACTTAGACTATTTCTCAGATCAGTTTGTCTTCAGCGGACTTCATTCTCCAGTTGACTTCATTCTTCAATACACTCCAGAATTTACTAACTGCACTTCAGTTCCTTAACATTTGAACTGACTTTCTAAACTTTAACTCTACTGAACAATTTTACTTACAAATAACTTAGGAGGAACTTTTTGGCATCTTAATAAAAAACTTAAGTCTATACAATTTTCCCCTTTTTGATTATGCCGAAACCTATCTTATAACAAATCTTCTTTCAGATGAGGTTGTTCAGTTGACATAAATTTTACAAGTATTTTTTTTTTGTAAAAGCATTCAAGTACATAAGCGTAAATGATAATGAGATATTATCTTGGGCATTAAAAACTGTAGAGTTTCATTTCATGAAGAATAAGATGAGTACAATTACATGAAGTCTACTATCAAAAGTTCAAAATGCAAAAACAACTGGGACTTATAAACAAATGCCTAGTACAAACACTTAACTTTCTCAAATGGATTCAAACAAAGGTTCAAGTCCATATTGCTTGAAGACTCGGATCTTCAGTTCATTATTTCTTTCCATTACTTCTTTTGAGTGTCCCCTGAGACCTAAATGCTCACACAAGGACACCCATTCACATGTAATCCATTCTCTATCAACTGCTCCAGTTATATCTTGTGGAGGCCAGTAGATAATTTGCTCAGGAGCCTTCAAGGCATGATCTGGAAACTTGTCATTCCAGGCCTCATTGATCTCAGGGTAGAGTTTTGGGTAAGACTCAAAGAGCCAGTCGTTGAATAAGTCTTGAGCATTCTCTTTACCCAACTCTCTACTGACATTGTAGGAATACACAAATTCCCTCTTGGCAGTTTCCCAAGCATCATTCAGCTTCTTGGGAACCCAAGTATCATGATGAGGGAACTGAGCCTTTGAAGGAGCCATCTTGTCTTTCTTCAGCTCTGCAGCCCACCTTTGATAACTATTCCTGTATTTCTTTGAAGTAGTCTTATCAAAAGTGGTTAGCCTTTCCTTCTTCTTCCTTTCTGCCAACTCAGCAATAGTCTCAATCTTTCCAACTTCCTTATCCCTCATTTCTTGCTATTGAGCAGATAATTTCCGACTCTCTCATTCATACCTCCAGCTTCCTTGATTAGCTCACTGAGCTCAGTAACTCTTGTGGGGGCAGATTTGGAGGCTTCAAAAGAGATAGGTTCAGGGTTTAAGATCGGAAGTACCTCTACTGAGTAATCAGTTGACTTTGCAGCCAACCTTCCTGAGGATCTTGTTCTTTTTGCCACTGCTGAGAGAACATCGGTAGCTTTTCTCTTTGTTGTTTCCCTCTTCTGAGCAGCTCTCTCTTTCTTCTCCTTCTCAGCAGCCTCTCTGAATTTGGTTAAGTCCCTCTGTTCCTGGACTTCTTTGCCTTTAACTCCCTTACTCTTCTCATCAGCATTCTTCTGGGCTTCCTTTGTTACTTTCTTCATAGTATTCTTGATCTGCTGACTTTTTGCAAAGTCATCAGTTTCAAGAACTATTTCCATCTCATTGTTGGGATTCAGCTTCATCTGCTTTCCACTCACTAACTTTTCCCCCTTTTCGGTATTAATCATGCACTCAGCAACAGTGATGTTAAGCCTCATCTGATCATGTTCAAGGGCTTTGAGTTGAGTAGAGCAGTGATCAACCTCCTCTTCAATCCTTTCCAAGGTTGCACCAACATTCTGACCAAAGTTTACAAACTGAGCCTGCTTCTCATCAATGAGGACATTAGTCTTCTCCTGAGTTGGGAAGTCCTCAGCAGCCTTCTTGATCACATCTTTCATCTTAGCTTCTAGCTCTTCATGCTTGGCCTCGAATTCTATCAGTTTCTTATCCCATAACCCTTCAACCTTCCCTAACAGGTCAGTTAAGAAAGCCTCTACAGAAGACTTTAGGTTTATGGAGACATTCTCCACTGAATCCTTCAGAAATTTAGTTCTGGCCTCTTCTTCCTTTTGCTCCAACTTCTTCAGGGCTTCTATCACCATCACACTCTGGCCTTCAACTACGTCTATCACCATCTGTTGTGAATCTTCTACCTTCAGAGTCAAATTTTGGAGTGAGGTGGTGGTAGATTCCATAAGCTCATCAACATGGTCTGAGAGGATGACCATTTCATCAACTTCCTCCTAGACTATCTGCTGGACATCTCTCAGCTGAGCTTGTAGGGATGGAAGCTTTTCATCTTGAAGATTGTGAACATCATTCCTCAGTGGAGTTAGGTTGATTTGGACTTGGGTACTTCTTCAGTTTGGATACCTGCATTACATAGAATGTTAGTTCCTTCCCCCTCTTTCTCACCACCTAAAACTCCAGTCTCATCTACCTCCATATGTACTCCCTCCTCCTCTCTCTTTTCACTCTCACTCTCTTTCTCAGTTTCTTTTTCAACTATCATTTTTCCAGCCAATTCATCCTTTACAGGAATGATTGCTCTTAATTCTCCACTGACTACCTTGGTAATTTCTACCTCCTTTTCTTTTCCCTCTTCCTTTTCTACTCTTTCTTTTCCAGACACCTCAGCTGACTCCGCAGTCACCGCTGAGGGCTGTTGTGGGGGAGCTTCAGTAGACTCCTCTACTGAGCTTCCCTTTAGCAAATTTTGTGCCTCAGTATCCCTTACCGAGGATACATCCTTGGCTACTTCACCACCACCTGGCTGTGGTGAAGTACCTCTCTCTATTCGGGACTCCTCTCCCTCCTTCTCCCCTTCTTCCACTTTCTCCACCTCCTCTGTTGTCTCGACCTCTTCTGGCTTTTCCTTCTCTCCTTCACCTTTTTCTTCCTCAGATGCTTTCTCACCTTCAGCTCCCTTCCTTGTTTCAGCAAGTTTGTCCATCACCAGACTTTGAAAAATCTTCTCATCACAGAGAAGTCTGGTTTTGGTCATTCCTGTAAACTCCAAGACCTCCCTCTCCTCCTTCTTCCAATCCTCAGCATTGCTTCCTCCAACAGCCATGAGGATTTCTCCTAATCTCCTGTCCTTCAGTTGGACAAGCAGTCTTACTCTAAAAAATATTGCCTTCAGGGTGGGGTGCACATCAAGCTCTGGATATTTGGTCTCTAGTGAGTAAGCCACTTCATCCTTAAGAGTATCCAGAAAGGAGTACTCTTCTTCATCATCAGATGGAATGGAAGGGGTAGGGGATCTGATATCTGTTGGCTCCTCTGGGATAGTTTCTAAGTGAGTAGTATGGGTTTCAGGAGGGTTGGGATCAGATGAGGTTTGGGTTTCAGATGAGATTTGGTTTTGATCAGGGGGGGTTGAGGGGATGGGTTCAGAAGGGTTTGAGGACGCCTCAGCAGATGCCTCAGATGGGGTATCATTTGGGGAACCACTTTCAGGCTGTTGAGAGCCTTCAGTGGGGGTTTTTGAGATTTTGGATATGCGTTTGGTTTTTACTGGGGTTTTGGGCTTGGTTTTTATTTTGATGGGGGTAGGGGTAGGGGCATCTGAGTCAGACTCAGTAGATATGATGTTAGGAGATGAGTCAGGGTTACCTAAAGATGACTCATCAGTGGAGTTTGTAGTTCTGACTTTCTTTGAGGCACCTTCCTTCATGGCCTCAGATGATCTCTTCTTCTCCTTCTTTGAGGCCTTCTCTGCCTCCTCCTCTTTGTGTAAAGCCATTTTGTCACTCAACTTTACCAGCATCCTCTTCAGCTTGGTCTTTTTCCCTTCAGCAGGGTTTGCTTCTTCAGCCTCCTCTGCTGCTTCCGGGCTTTCCTCCTCCGTGCTCAACTTCCTTGTCTCCAAAGCTTTACCAGATTTGAAGAGAGTCTTCAAATTACTCTATTTTCTATCCTCTTTCCACTCCACTCCCACATCAACATTTTCAATTATGTAGGAGATCTTGGTGGCAAAGTTCAGCTTACTTGCCAACTGGGGAGTCTTTTCCGGCTGTAATTTCAATTTCTCCTTATTCAGCGCTCTCAAGAAAAATTGTTGCCAGTTAAAACTCTTCTCCTTGCTGTCTACTATGACCTTCATCAGTCTCAGTTTGGGCTTGCTCCGTGCTTCCTTGATTACCCAAAATGAATTTCCCAACAATCTCACAGAGAACATTGTATACAGGAAGGAGTATAATTCTGTTCATTGTGGGACTATACTTCGTCTTCTTCTGCATAACTGAAGCATGGTCTCATTCTACTACTACAAGGTGATCGTGGTACTTGTTGATTGGTTTGATAATTTAAAACATTATTTTTCAATTTATTATTTCCTTGTGCCCTGTTCCAATCGTAATCGTGGTACTTGTTCAATGTATTTTGCCCTGTTCCATTGCTTTGATAAATTAACACATTCTTTTTCATCGAATAGGGCTCCTAACCTTCAACGGCTAACAGTCATAAATCCTTTTTCCGGACTGACCCCTCGTGGATTAGCTTCTGCTCTTTCAAGGATGGTAGATTTGAAAGAGCTTGAACTCAAGTTTGTCTCGGCTCCCGGATTCACTCCTGAAAATGTGCCATTGGCATGACTTGCCCAATGTTAAAGACTTTCGAAATTGTGACTTACTATGACGATGTTGATGCTGAGGCTTCCGACGACGACGATGACGGTTCATTGTTTGTGGAGGCGATTGTGGAGTCTATGCCGGGGGTTGAAAACATCGTCATCAATGTTGAATGGTGTAGAAGGAGCATGTTGGAACGGTTATTCATCAATCTGCCGAACCTTAAAAGCTTGAAGATTTGTGGAAGCCTCCACACAAACGTTAATGGTGTTGATCCCCTCTCAGTTCACCGTAGATATGGGTTTAGGTCGTCTAGACTTTATGATTATAGGTTTGATTGCATTTTATTCAGCAAGAACTGGAGAATTTCTGTTTTTATTTTGTTATTTTGTGAGGCATATGTACTGGTTTACAATGTTTATGTTTTAGGCATCCATATTTTGTTAATGTCTATATTCGTATTTTTCCTTCGTACAAGTATATGTTTAGTTGAATCTACCTACCCTAAATAAAAAAGCACGCACATTATCCACATGAGTATTTCCACAAGTATTCCACACAAGTATTCCACCACGCAACTATACCACATGAGTATTTCCACAAGTATTCCCCAACACAACTATACCACATGAGTATTTCCACAAGTATTCCACAACATAATTATACCACATGAGTATTTCTACAAGTATTCCACAACTAAACTAAACCACATGAGTATTTCCACAAGTATTCCAGACAAGTATTCCACCACACAACTATACCACATGAGTATTTCCACAAGTATTCCACACAAGTATTCCACCACACAACTATACCACATGAGTATTTCCACAAGTATTCCACACAAGTATTCCACAATACAACTATACCACATGAGCATTCCACACAAGTATCCACCTCAACTATTACACACAAGGATCTAGATTGCTAGTCCATATAAGTAGTCGAATTAAGTTACACCACAAATTGCATAAATAACACAACAAACCACTAATAAAATACTAATAAGCATTTCTAACCAACAACATAACACATATAATGCGATAGATTTAGATGTACTTATCAGTCACTTCCAGACTCTTCCGAACTAAAGCTTATATCACCTGGATAGTCTAGTTCCTCATCTGGGTCTTGTTGAATCAATTTAGGGACATTTCTCTCATCATAATCACAGTATGTGGCAGGGAAAAACTCATCATCATCTGGGTCATCTGGTCCTCGTTCTATTGCGTTGAAAATTTTGTACAGTCGTAGATACAATGGGTCTCCTTCATGTGTGTATGCCTCTGCGAAAATATTTTTCTAAATTTACAAAACCAAAACTGTGTTAGAAAATACAAGAGTACAAGTAATATTTAAATTAGGTGAAAGACATATTTCCTCTCTCCAATCTATAGATTTGTTACCTGAAGTATTCTCTGCCATAGATCATGGGGCACATACATCCTGTTTGTCACTCTGTCTCAATGAACATAAAAAATGTTAAGGATTGAACCAAAAAGAGTCCATCGTCTCTTGAGTTCATCAATGCATGCAATTATACCCCCGCGTGTATAATCGAATGAGAAAATGGAGTTTATATGATTTTGCAAATTCGCAATGCATTGTTCGTTGGATGATTTGGGATTCCAACGTCCTTCCTCTTTCTCGGTCACCAAAAAATCAACCATAACCTCAGCGACAAGCCTATTCCAACGACCCGACCCATACAAAAACCTATCTTGTAGGTTACTTGATGAATCACCCATTGGTTTGTGATTTTTTTGGAATGACTAAGTTGGGGGAAATAATAACAGGAAAATGGCCGAATATTAATGGGTAAATCTGTTGTGGTCACTTCTCCATTATTTTGGTCAAAGACATATCTACTTTTGTCAGTCAAAAGAGACCAAGATAATATAAACAAACATACTGAAACAACACCAAAATTTAATTAAGTATATTTACAAATTGTGTTACAAGATAAAAATAACAAATCTCATCATAAAAAACTGGGATATGTCATACTTTGCCACTGTTTTGTTTCAACAATAAGAAATGAAAAAAACACTAATAGCGAAACCTTATAAAGCACAAACACATAGCTATGATAATGAGGATCCATTTTTTTTGCTTCTGCAGTTTAGCAATTTGTCTTTCGTGTGAGACAATTTGGTGTGCTTGATCTTTGATTTGGGCCTCCAAGATTTCAACAGCTTCTCTTGCCTTTTGTTCCCGTTTTGCAAGATCATCATTTTCAAACATGAGTGAATCGATTCTCTTCATCATTCCAAAAAATATTCCTTTTTCAGAAACTCCAATTTTGCCGCCCAAAACTTTGGTTAAAGTTTGAAGCTCCCCATAAACCAACATGAAAAAAATAAATTGAATGTCTTACATCTTATTATCTACAGGTCCTTTAAGTCATACAAACTACAAATAACCTCAAATATTGCTATTAAACAAGCAACATATATGATAAAATAACACCAAGCAGTGTTGGTGAGGATCTTATTTCATGAACTCCTTATCAATGGACGTATTCCCTACCTCGAAGTGGTGCTGCACAAAAAAATTCTATATGGTATACATATTAGCAAATAATCAAATTGAACTTAAAAAAAAGATCATATTTAAATCATGTGGCAAACCTTTGTGTGGTCATGTTCCGTTTCCAAAGAATTGCAGCTTGAATCTGTCTCTTTATTTATCCCTATACCCTGCACCGAAATCAAGAGATCTCAATAAACGTTTGATTCATAATATTTTCTACTGTATAAACAACGTTTAACAAGTTTAAACAACAACTTATAACTCTCCTCAGTAGTTCCCGGAGATCTTGTCAAACTAGTGCCTTTGATGTCTTTGCAACCCAAATGTTCAGTTATGGTCTTCAATACAGTCAACATTTCATCATTCCTTTTGTTAGCCTCTTCCAAATGTGTCTGTAGAAGTTTTTGCCTCTTTTCCATTCTTTCAAAGCCATCTTGGACACACTGTGTTAAAACAGATTTAGTCGGGACTTCAGGGGACCCTAATTCAGCCAACTTTCGTTTATCTTTCGACATACTTGTATGACTGAGGATGTACGGGTCTACTCCCACTATATGATGCGGAGGTGGGGAATCAATAAGAATCCTCTTCTCCCAATCAACAACCAATTTATAGTAACGGGAACACAGTTCAGCCTCACTGGGTTCTAACCTCCCGGGTTGAGATTTCTTCAGACAAAAAAAGCAAAACAGAATTATATCTGTTTTATCACATGTATACTTATGAAACTACTGACAAATAAACAAATATTTTAATGAATAACATACTCACATCTTCGCACATTAAGTCCCCGACATCGAAAGTGTTGAAAATTTTCTTACTCAACATTTTGAATGTAGGTTTATCTGGAGAGGTCCACCTGAGCATCCGAGGCATGCGCGTCCTGCCATCGGTAACTGGAAATGCACAAAATGATGAAACACGAGGGATAACTTCATATGCCCAGAATTGCAGAACGTGAGTGAATCCATCGCACTCGAAACTTGCCTCTTCCACAAGTCCTATTGTGTCTTGAAATCGTCTGAATGTGTCCACAACAACACCTAATGCAACTCGTCCCTATAGAAAATGGTTGAATTCGTCAAATTATCAAGTAGGTGAACATATGTAACATCAAGCTCCTTCCTATCGTGGGTGACAAGTAAAATACCATATAGTATTAACAACATTGTCAATCGCCTTCCGTCTTTAGGTTTAGCTTTTGGGCACCCGAATGATGAAATTATATCATTTAGATACAGGGAATGCTTTGAAGGAAACATCCTTGAGAAGAAATTGGAACTGGTGGGTTTAGGTGGATAGTGACCAAATTTCAATCCTGTGATTAGAGAGAACTCCCGAGGACCAAATTCTGCCCTTTTTCGAAACAAGTTGAAAATGATACTGTTTCCATTAACATTCTTGACTTGGTTCAAGAGGAGGTGAAGGTGTAGATTTCCTTGGAATTTCTGAGTTTGTAGCTTTAAAAACTGGCCGAAGCAAGTTTTCCCTAATTTTTCAAAATTCGCCTTATCCATCACATCGTTAGTTAACGATAATATTTGATCAATCTCTGCAGCAGCTTTCACTTTTATTGGATACCAACCAGACCCCGGACCGATGCCCATATACCCAGAAAGCAATATAAGAATCACACAATATTCTACTATACCATAGATCATTGGGGTCCCTAAAATTAAACTAGCTTCATGGATAATATAACTATATTACACCTTTAATCATGTAATTCAAGATTGCTATTAAAATTATAAACCCAACCCATATACAAACCTAATAAATGCACAAGATCATGAATTGAATTGTCGCTAAACTAAACCAAGGGATTGAACGAAGACTTCAACTGTATACAAAAATTGTAGCGATAAAAACCCAGATGACATATATAATTGATACAAAGTAAGTAAAAAAACGGTCATAATTTGGAAACAATTACCTGATGTTTTTGTAAAAGGGAAGATGTAAATTCGCAAACTCGTGGAAGTGACCGATATCTAATTTAATGATTGACGAACAAATACCATAAACCCATGGAGGGTTACTTTGCAACTGTTTTGTTTGGATCTGTTACCCTAAATCACTTTTCCAGCATTCAATTGAACGCACCAACTAGGAAAAATGGAAGTGGTTAATATGATATATAAAACGACGTCATTTCTTGCACTTAGCCAAGTTTGTCACAATAATGTGGGAAAAATTTCAATAGTGTTAAACAAAATAAATAAAAATTATTCAGACTACAAAATCAATTAAAATAATTTTAAATATAACTTATATTTTACATATTTGAGTAAATTAATATAATTAAAAATAAAATAAAGTAAAAATATTGAAGTAATAAAGATTGATGAATTAAATGATATTGATAGTGGGGTAATGAATAGTAACATTTATACCTGGAATGGATGGGGGAGTAATTTTCGATTTTCACTTATCTACTTAAAATAAAAAATAAAGAATATATATAGAATATGTGTATTAAGATACTTGAACATGAATGAATACGGACAAAATAGAAGTAAAAGACAACCACTTTCTTCTTTGAATTGTCATTTCAAGCAATAGAGTCCCTCTCTTGGTCAAAAAGGCAATTTATAGGAATCAAATTTTCATGCCTTATACTTATACTTCATCACAATACACTAAAAACACGGTTACTAACATAGTAAACTGTGCTTGCACCATGCCTTCCATCCATTTCACACAAATCCCACCACAAGAAATATTTCTGTATAATGAGAAGTGGAGTTATGAAATGGATCACGTATTCATCAATACGTTGATCGTAGAAAAAATGTTTCGGCGTTGGTATGGAAGAAGCCAAGTAAACTTTAATGCATGTGTAAGTGCTATTGCAGAGGTTAACAAAATTTGCCACAAGAGACTCATGTGGGCAGATGGCATGGAACGTTGTAGTGAACTCGAAAACCGATACGATGTGTTCAAGTTAATGATCGACCATCCACGAGTGTGGTGGGACCGCGAGCAAAACATCATCAACACTTCTGAACAAATTTGGCATCGAATGATCCGGGTAGGTTTGCAATACCTTTTATGTATTACCTTTAATACATCTTACATTTTTATGTATAAACAAAATAAATATTTTTCTGAAAAGGAGAACGTCCTTGTAAGAGCATACGTCCACCGAGGGGAGCCAGAGTATGTGAAGCTCCGCATGTTGTTTGCCCATCCAGGAGAGCATGTTCCAGAAGATGTGAGTGTATATGTTGAGGCTCAACAAATTTTGGAAGCAATGAACATACCCGATAGTCCGATTGTCTCAACTTCAGCAGTGCGTGGTCGTCGCCGTACACGAACCGAAATTAGGTTGTTTGACGAACCGGAAGTGGACGTTGAACCAGATCTAGACTTTCAAGTTGGAACATGGTTAGGACCTTCAATCAATTCGGACGAGGATGATAATTGAAGAGTTAGGGTTGTAGGTTGTCAACTAGACCTATTAGGATTGATGCATCTTTTAAGTAGTTGTTATGTATGCTTGAAGTTTCCCCTATGTTAGGGTCTTTCAATTCGACAATGTTGTAGTTTGTATCGTTTGAAAAGGTTTATGTTGTTTGAATTCGTTAAGGTTATGTGGACTGTTTTGTATGTTTTGTAATTTTCGTATAATAGGAAATTATTTGGCTTATTAGTAGAGTTAATTACAAAATAAACATTTATTTTAAGCACCCCTCTTAACAAAAAATTAATACAGTTCATTACCAAAATATAAAATACTAAAAACTACTACCGAGACTCAGAATTATCCATTGCACGTCTTTTTAGCCAATCCTGCCGTGTTGGTACTAGAGAGGCTTGGGAAATAGTTGATGCAGTATATCCCACAACGGCTCTTCGTACTGGGTATATGAATTTGTCTTTTCATAAACCTATAAAATTTAGTCAAAATATATATACAAAAATAAGTTTTCCTGATTAAATAATTCCCTAATAAAAGCATATATTATTTTAAATCTTACTTCCAACCAAAAATCCCAAATATCAACAGTAGCCGAAATTCCGGTGAAATCGCGATCCCATACGCAAGGTCCCTTCGTGTTGATCATCATAAACCAACAATCATGCCGAGATTTGAATGAGATCACACGTTGTAAAACCTCATCCACTGTAAATTTTCGCGTTGGAAACGACAAATTCAAATAAAAAATCGTGTGCTCGATTGCATGAAGATTTTCAATACTGCCTACTTTCCAACGACCCTCCTTGCACTCAACCAAAAGTTGTTCTGCGAGAGACTTATCAAATTCAGGAGTCCAAAAAATGGAATTCTCGCATCTCTCAAAGTGGTTCTTTGGAACCTAGGATGAAACATAAGGAGTACACATAATAGATTATACTGAAAATGGGAGGTGTGCTAGGTGACATGACCATATTTATGAACAATTTAAATAACAAAAAATGTAATAAAAAACATCTGGAAAGTTAACTTTAATTAAGTAAAGTAGCCAAGTGTGAAATGAGGGTTTCGTTGGTCATTCATTGGTCAACAAGTACATTTTTGTTTGTAGTGGAACCATGTGTGATACAAGTATCACGGGTGGAGGAGTGATGGAATATATCATAGTGGTATATGTCAGATTTCAAACAGTATTAATATGCTTTACTGAAAAAATAAACAAGCAAAAATGTACTGAAATTTACAGTATTATTATGCTTTACTGTAAAAAAATATGTAGGTTATTTAATTTTTATTATGTATACGTCTTTTTTCGCTATTTTCCCCAGAAATCCACATAAGTCCACATATAATAAATGTATAAACTATTGTTGAATATGTGAATTGCTTCGTAGTTGTCATAAATGTTACATGTAAATAGGTATGGGTATGGGTATGGGTATGAGTTTGTGTTTGTGGATGTTAAAAAAATTGAAAATAAAAAAAACTATTCCCATAATACGACAATATTTTGGACATTCCAGAAGAATAGTTACCGAAGTACCCATACTTGAAATGTTAAAATGAGGACATTTTAACATTTTCATTTCAATAAGATCAATGTGTCGAAATAACACATTATTCCACATAAATCCACTAGTTTTTTTTTTTTTTTGGAAAGCGAGTATTCCACATCATCAATCCACAGTTTTCTTAATTTGAAAAATGTAATTTCCACATGTTTCTCTACATAAAATCCTACAACTAATGAACTCTCCATACTTGAAACGGTAAAATGAGAACCTTTGATGTTAGCCTTTTAATATTAACATATATATGTAGAAATAAAATATACTTCCACATCAATCCACACAACTCCACATCAATCCACACAACTCCACATCTTTAAACATGTCTTTAATTTACATAAAATGAGAACGTTTGATGTTAGCCTTTTAATATTAACATATGCATGTAGAAATAAAATATATATCCACATCAATCCACTAAATTCCACTTCAATCCACACAACTCCACATCAATCCACATGTCTTTAATATACAAAAAATGAGAACCTTTGATGTTAGCCTTTTAATATTAACATATGCATATATAAATGAAGTATATTTACACATCAAACCACACAACTCCACATCAATCCACACAACTCCACATCCTTAAACATGTCTTTATTCCACATATAATGAGAACATTTGATGTTAGCCTTTTAATATTAACATATGCATGTAGAAATAAAATATATTTTCACATCAATCCACTAAATTGCACTTCAATCCACACAACTCCACATCAATCCACATGTCTTTAATATACAAAAAATGAGAACCTTTGATGTTAGACTTTTAATATTAACATATGCATATAGAAATGAAGTATATTTCCACATCAAGCCATACAACTCCACATCAATCCACACAACTCCACATCTTTAAACATGTCTTTATTCCACATATAATGAGAACGTTTGATGTTAGCCTTTTAATATTAACATATGCATGTAGAAATAAAATATATTTCCACATCAATCCACTAAATTCCACTTCAATCCACACAACTCCACATCAATCCACATGTCTTTAATATACAAAAAATGAGAACCTTTGATGTTAGCCTTTTAATATTAACATATGCATATAGAAATGAAGTACATTTCCACATCAAGCCACACAACTCCACATCTTTAAACATGTCTTTATTCCACATATAATAAGAACGTTTGATGTTAGCCTTTTAATATTAACATATATATGTGGAAATAAAATATATTTCCACATCAATCCACACAACTCCACATCAATCCACACAACTCCACATCTTTAAACATGTCTTTAATCTACATAAAATGAGAACGTTTGATGTTAGCCTTTTAATATTAACATATGCATGTAGAAATAAAATATATATCCACATCAGTCCACTAAATTCCACTTCAATCCACACAACTCCACATCAATCCACATGTCTTTAATCTACAAAAAATGAGAACCTTTGATGTTAGCCTTTTAATATTAACATATGCATATAGAAACGAACTCTCCACAGTAACATGGCATAAAAAATTATAAAATTTTAACCAGTATTAAATTTAGACTTTATCCATTTAATCTAAATCATGTCTTAAATACTTAACATATGTCTAATTGCAAGACAGAATCAAAAGAAAATTAAATTTAAAATATTTCAATCATTACAACTACAATAGATAACAATGTCATCATATCATTTGCTCATCTGTGATATCCTATATATATCTAAACACAAGTACTGACGATAGAGGAATGTTTTTTTCACATCAATTTCCCGGAATGAAATACCAGAAATTAAACACTCAAAAAACTTGATGCACATCACACCACAATCGTAGTTATTCAACTGACCAGGGGAGTCAGGGCTAAGAGTAACACGGTAAACTTTATTACCACCAGATATATCTCCGAGAGCTGAAGCGAATAATGTAAATTCCTCCCTCCCATTCCAATTCGGAAAAGATACACACTACGAATCGTACACTTTGATTATGGACTCTCGAGGCTGAATTTAAAAAAGAACCCAGTGGTTATCATTTATACGAGTAATACCGAAAACACTGTCTGCTTCTGCCCAACTTAGTCCCCGTCCGTAAATGGGTAGTATTCCCTCTAGGTAGGGCATGAGAAGTCTACCACTTGAACTTCAATCAAATTTGTTTTTGCTTGTATATTTCCCCGGTACCCTGGATTCTAATGCAAGCCTAAGCAAGGAATCCTGCCAAACAAAACAAAAATGAATTACCCAGGAAAAATTCTAAAGGTATAAGTGCATCGAAGAAAATGTTGCATTACACCCTAAAAAATTAAGAAATTTTAACATAGAAAATAGATTGTCTTACCCAAAATGTACCATCTACAATTGTCCATTTAGGTTTAAACATTTCTGGCCATTTTTTAACCTTCAGCATCACAACATGCATCAAAATGTCGAGGTTCTACAAGAATGACAACACAAAATTTAATGGGGTTAAACATCTTATAACAAAAACGTAAAAAATAATAGCATAGACTAAAGAGAGGTTTGATTAATACCCATAGACTCAACCATCCTCTTGCAGACCAAATATCCTTGAACCAACTAGCGTCGAATGATCTTCGCCTATCGGGGAAGAGCGGGACACTAAATGAAACAGGGTTCTTCTTTCGTCTGAGAAGAGCACCAAAATCTTTTACTTCCACCTTACTGTACGTGTAAAACGGCCAATATTTCCCATTCTCTCCAATTTCAGAAGCAATGTGATCCATCCTCTCCAACACCATGGAGACCTCCTGTGCGCTAGGCTAAGCGAACAAAAAACAAACGGTATGAAATCAATATGAAACTATTAATTACACTATATCAAAACCAAAAAAAAAAATTAAAGGACCTGTTGCGGCCAAGGAATCCTACGCTTCGCCGGGTCTGTGAACGGGGAGATTGTGCATTTACCAGGCAGCTTATGGTGAGGAGGTCGTATTGCAGTTTGTTTCTTTAAAATCTTACGAGATTTAGTGGAAGGACAAATAGCATCTTCATTAAGGGAAATCTGAAAAATGAACATATGTAATCATTTAGCTACAAATATCTGTAAATTCACTGAACATAAACGGTTTAAACAACGTACCTCTATTCCGTCACCGGATGTATCCACCTCCAATTTACTACGACTTGCGACATCCACCAACGTACTCACATCGGCTCCATGCGCAACAGGACTCTCATGTGCTACATTTTGGGCTTTGGAGGATGGTTGTACGATGTTGAAACGAAAATTTGAGTTTGCCTAAGAAACAATCATTAATAAAAGTTAGAAATAATATGAAATTATCAAACCTCTGATGAAATGCTGTCTTGTGCAGTAGTGATCGGTGGAGAGAACAGTACAATTGCTTTGCATGGTGACACCTGCCGCAATTTAGTTAGTTGAAAGTTTATGAAGCCAACACAACTATTTGAAGAGGTAAATTGAAACTTAGAAATATTTTACACTAACACATGTTAATTCAATCTCATTCCCTGGGGCTGTGCAGCATCAACAGGATGTGGAGTTTGATCATCCATTCCAAACCCAGTCTCCCTTGCATCTCCAGATTGTGATTGTGGGGTCTCATTGGAAACTAGATGTGGAGTTGTATGGTCATTTGATCCTTCATCCATTTCAGCAACTCCACAATCTTTGGCATCTCCGCTTTCTAGGGTCTCGTGTGAAAGTGGTTGTCTTATTTGATGATCAAGAGATGCCTCATCCAATTCAACGCGTCCACAGGGTTTTGCAAAACCACCCTCTTTGGCATCTACGGATTGTGGGGATTCATTGCAATGTGATTGTGGAGTTTGCAACTCAGGTGATATTAATTAATCATCATGGGAAACTGACTTTCCTTTGTCATTTCCAAATAAGGTGCTGGGTTCCAAAGACTAAAGAAAATTTTATTCATAGAGAATAATATAAAAATGCTAACAGAAATTGTTAGTTGAAATAGAGAATTAGATCAAAAGTGTACCTTATCAGGTGTGTCTTCACTGTATGTTGCCTCCGCAGGATTCACCGGAAACTGTTTTGTAAAACTTTTGTAATTCTCATCACTCTGGTTTTGATTGCTTTCGACAGATTCAAATGTAATTTTAATATTCTTCACCGACTCTTCAAACTTCTTCTCCATGCTAACTTGATAAGCCTTCATGGACTCTTCAAACTTCTTTTCCATGTTAACTCGAAAAGCCTTCATGGACTCTTCAAATTTCTTTTCAATGTTAATTTGATAAACCCTGATCTCCTCCAGCATTTTCTTATTTTCAACACTAGAATTCTCCAGCTTCAACAAAACAGACTCAAACCTTTTACCAAATTCACCTTTGGACTCAGCCTCAAACAATTCTTCGTCTTCCGACTCAAACTCGGAAACAACTCGTTTATCTACAGATTGCCCAACACTAACTACACAGTACTTTTGCTCCCACTCTAAAGCACTAGTATACTGTGTCTCAGGTTCTCCAAATCTGTTGGCATCAGCCTATGATGTACAACCTATAAAATGATGAGTAACAGGTAGGTTAAAATTAAATAATAAAACATCAAGATGTGACCAGAAAATTAATTTACATATTGCATACCTATTCCGGAAACCTTGAACTAGCATCCAACCGATTACTCAGCAGATTATACTTGGGGTTACCAATAGGAGACCAGAGTAGCATCCTAGGTCAAAAATCGGTATCAATGGTATCACGTTGAACAGAACTAAGATTAGCAACCCAGGGCATTGCTTCAAACGCCCAGTATTGAATTGCATTAACAAAACCATAACAGTCTATTCCACAACCACCAACACTTTTCTCACCTCTTTTTCTCTTCTTCTCCAACTTCCTACTTCTGTACTTATCAACCTTTACCTTTACAGACAACCTACTCCTAACATCTTCGACTAAAAAGTTATAAGCTGTCGTCCCCCAAGGGAAATCATTAAACAAACTCAAATCATCCACAACACTGAAAAATGACATGTCAACCTTAGAAATTTGCCTATGTTTGACAAGGAAGAAACCGTACACAATCAATAGGTAAGCAACTTTCAAGGAATCTTCAGATGTCGAGTCTACTTCTTCAACAAAAATTATTTTGATGGTACTAAGGAAGACGTTTGACCCATACTCCCTAAAGTACTTGTCATACAATAGTGAGTGAGATGGGAGAGATGCTGGCCTTACCCCAAATCGTAAACCAGTTACTAGAGCAAATTCAGGAGGTCCAAACTTACATACTACGCCACCGACATTGAAATTTACATCGTTTGTTAACATACAAGAAGAATCAACACACTTTAAAAGGTGCGTGATTAGATGACCATGGAAATTTTGCTTCTTCAAATGTAACAAATGTCCAAAGCAGCTTTGTTCAAACCTCGTAATGTTATCGGCCGATAATCGTCCTTTGATAACATCTATTAGCGAGAAATCAACTCTAGACTTTAAACACAAGTTCGACATGATTTTACCTATAATATTTTAAAAAAACAATGCATTAACATATCATATGTCAAAATCAAGCAAGCAGTTCAAATGAATATCAAACATATAGTAAACTGATATTGCAAACAGATGATATTGTATACAGAGTACAATTGGAATTGAGGTTACAACTAACATTCTATTCATAGACTTAATTGGGGACCACAGCAGCGCAATCGAATAGTCCATTACATCCGTCCTCGGTCGCTAATTGGGGAGAAAATAAATTGAAAAAACACAGAAAAAATGACACAATTGCGTAACCTAATTTCACACAGTGCCCACACAGATAAAATTCACAAGTAACCCTAGTTCAAGAACAACCTAATGAGTATTCGAAGTCGAATTATACAAAACAAGATATCAATTTTACAATACCATAGTAAAAGGTAAAGAAAAACAAAAGGAGAAGAATGAAACGTGCCTTGGTATCAAATACAGCAAAGAAGCAACGGAGAAGAATCACACAGCTGGGGGAAGCTTTTGGGACAACTCACTCAACTGGTCGGAGCCCGCTTAGAAGTCGGAGATGGATTGCCGGAAAATGGCGCCGAGCAAGCAAGGGAAAGGAGAAGAGCGAACAATGTCTTTGGTTCAAGAATTTAAAATTTCGGTCAGCTTTGATTATTTTTTGGGCAGGGATGAAATTGATCCAAATTAATTTGTTTAAGGGAAATTCAGTCTTTTTACATTAAATTGGCTAGGAAAGAGTTTTTGTAAATGGGTAGGGCATATTTGATATATTAGGTATACACCATGACCTTTTTTCACAATTGCCTGTAATTTTTAAGGAAATTTTTTGGCTCAGGGAATATGCACCATTTCTATTATTACAACACCATCTCAAAATTAACTTTTGTACCCCTTTCTAAAATACCCTAATTCCCCATTTCCTTCTCCCTTTCGTTCTACCTCTCTGCGGATTGCGCCAGCATACCCAAACTTCTTACCTTTTTTTTTCTTTTTCCTTTTTCTCCCACTTTCCTGCACCAATTTCTTCTTGTCCCTAAATCTAATCCCATACCCTAATTTTTCAGCAGCAGTTGCCATCTCTTCTTTCATAATTTCATACCAACAAATACTTCTTCAGTTTTACACGACCACGTTGCCACCCACTTTGACATCGCCGGCCACCCAGCGCTCCACCACAACGTTGAACCCAACCCTTATTCAGGTTTGTTAAGTTGTTTTTTTCGTCTCCTCTCATCTACCATAATTTCAAAGACAAATACAAATCTGAGTTTTTATTCATTTTTTTTATCTGAAATTTTCCTGTGATTTTTTGACGAAATTTGTGGGGGGTTTTCCAAATTATTTACTGAAATTTATGATGTTTAAAAGCAAGTTTTTTGGCGAAAAATCCTGATAATTATGATGGTTTTTTTTGTCGAAAATGTGAATTTTTCCTATTTTTCTTCTCGATTTTTATTTCTCAACTTTCAATTCTCATTGTTTTATAATATTTTCAAATGTTTTTTTTTACAGAAATAAAAATTTCAAATATAGCAACAATGGTGATTGGTGGGTGTATGATTTCACCTCATTGGGCCTAAAATTTTTAAGGAGTGTATTTACTGAAGTTTTGGCCCAAATAACTTGGGCCTCAGTTTTAAATTTTTTGAATAAGCCCATAATATGATTAGGGTTAAAGTTGTATATATAATATACTCCTTCACCTAATCGCGCCGCGCCTAGCAGCAAAGAAACCCTTGCCCTAATCAACGCCGCGCATAGCGGCGGCCGGCACTCGCGCTGGTGTCTCCCACAACATGACCGCCGTATCGGGATGAAGCACCACTCGCCCGTCAGGTATCATCAGGGTTTTCAGAGTCTCGGGGCTCGAGTCGAACGGCGGTGGAGAGATCTCGATTTTCTCCACTATTTTGGGCGTCGGACGGCGCCGCAAGCAGCGCTTCTCTATCTGGTGGCTACTCAATTATTAGGCCTAAATCAGAATATCTAAGGCTAGTTCACGCGCATCAAGACTTGGGCGGGAAGTTTGGGTCTTACGCACTTTAGTGCTTTTAGTATAGTAATAGATTTAAAAGTGATTTATGTATAAACAAATTTCACACTACACATTCTATTTGGATGAGTAATTCAACTTAGCATGACTTATACCAAGATGACAGAATGAAATATAATTGAATATAATATCATATAATATTCTTTTTACAATATATAATATATAAAATCATTTCAAAAGTACTTTTGTCACACGGTCATCTCACATAAGCTTTGTATTTTTCAATATCTTCAGTAAAACTGATCAAAGTTTATCATAAAATTTCCCAAATAAATAAAAAAGACCATTATAACTACGAAGTTTTATCAACTTTGGACCTATATTATAAGTTAAGCTATTAAATTTAGAACTAAAAAAAGTTCTACCAATAGAGGGCCTAAAAAATAAAAACATCAATTCATCATGACTGGACAAATTTAAACTATCAATTTAGAATTGATACATTTTAAGATGATATTTAAAGTTTTATTATTTCTAGTTTCCAACAATATTTTTTTATAAATCCCAATTAAATAAACATATATATATATATATATATATTAATTTTATGTGTGTGTGAAAAAAAAGCAAGAATAAAAATATAATAATTTATATTAATATATAGGATATAAACTATAAAATGTCATATGTGATTTTGATATTAATAAAATCCTAAATAGGTTGTTTTTGTTTTTAGATGTCAAATTGATATCAAATTAATAAATCCAAATCTCGACATGGAAATTTTTTAGGCCTTAAGTTAATAAGACAAAAACTTATATAAAAGGTATGTATAGAGTGTGAATTGGTTCATACATAAATTATTGAAGAATATTAGTTGTTTTCGCTAAAAATTACTTTCATTAAAGAGTATAAGTAATTTTCACTAAAGAGTTTTAGTTTGTTTTCACTAGACAACTAATACTCTTCAGTGAATAACTAATACCCTATAGTGAAAACAACTAATACTCTTTAGTGAAAATAACTAATATCCTTCAATTGTTCATGTATGAACTATTTTCACTCTATACTTTGCCTATATAAAATATTTTACAGATCAAGTATTCATGAAATATAGTTCAAATTGAAAAATTTGTGGATCCTAACTGAGTTAGGCAGGTAAAGCGAATCTTTCCAAAAGATTTTCACAAAGGAAAAATATAATAGTTTGCTCCCAAATTGTGTTAGTATATCTGTGTAATATAATTCAAATTGAAAATCTTTGTGGATCCTAACTGGGTCCAGGTAAAGTGAATATATCCAAAGTATTCTCACAAAGGAAAAATATAATAGTTTGCTAAAAAATGGTGTTAGCTAGTATACTGAGATTAATGTGTTATTAAATGAACACAATCAGTACTAATTAACATGACAAAAAAAAAAAACTAGATTTAAAGAGCTAAAAAATAAATTAAGAAACATATATTTGTCCTTACATAATCGTCTTAAGTCTTAACTCTAACATATAATTGCCTATATAGTAACACATCTGGGAGCACACTTCCAATTTTTCCCCTAGCACAATTTTTCTTTTTTTCTTTTTAGAATCCACTGGTTCAACTTGCTTAACTGCGAAATTTGAGACTTATCTATTTTAATCATAATTCTATAGTAAAATATACTATAGTCTACAGTAACTCAATTAATAATTTTACTTACTTTTAAACCATAGACCTTCAATGAACTTGTTATATTTTAGCAAGTTATTGAAGGCTAAGAAAGAAAGAGAGTTTACTGTAAGAATTTGGGAGTGTGTCATTTGGTAATTGTGGAAAACCAGGAATGTATGGGTGTTTCGGAATAGTGGATAAAGTGATATGGATGAGCTGAAAAGGAGACTATGGGTATGGTTTAAGGGGAAGATGGGAGATCATTGGAAGTACTTATACAAAGACTGGAATTTATTTCCACGAGGACCGTTTTTTGCTGTTTTGATGTTGTATATCAGACTGCTTTAATCTATTTCTGCAATTTGTATTCTAGCATTCTAGATTAAGAGCTTCTCCAGCAGATCACCTAATTGGTGTGAGACGACATATTATGCCTCCAGCAGTGACTCCATATTGGGCGCTATTGTAGCGTGGATGCCATCTTCCCAAAATTGACGCCATTTGTGGCGTTCCACTGTTTGGGACGCCACAAATTTTTTTTAGTTTTGGTTTAGTTTATATATATATATATATATATATATATATATATATATATATATATATATATATATATATATATTAATAATATTCAATATATTTATAGTTTTGTATCTAGGTAATTCATTATTTATTTAATTAATCCAATTTTTTATATCAACTAAAATAAATTTGTATTGTATAGTTAATTAAGAAAAATTAGAGCAATTAAAAACAACATGCAATGAATTAAAATACTAGGCATCAATTAAAAAATAATGTCAAATAAAAATACATATTAATAAAACGATACAAATATTACAATACGGGTACAATTACATTAAAGTACTAGAAATGGATAAAAGTGCATAAAAAAAACACACAATAGAAAACAAAGATCAAAATGTGCAATAAAAAAATACATAATAACTAATATATTTTCTAGTAATCGGAAAGGCCGGTTCCAGATCCCCCAATATCTGGAAATTCTCCAAACATACCAAACCCGGTATTACTAGAGGTTACCATATATGCTTCTCTCCTTTTTCGAATAATATGTTGTTGCTCCAACTTCAATGTCATACGACGTTCGAGATCCTCAATGGAGTTTGGATTCATATTCAAAACATTATCGTCTCGCATTTGTTGTTGAAACTGAAGTGATTATTTCTTTAATTGATTTTTTACTTCTAGGGCTTCTACCTTTTTACTTTGTATTTCAATTGCGCGATCTCTATTTTCATACGAATTTTCCATCATTTCCCGAAAATTTTCATTCCCCTCTTTAATTGTTTGTAAAATAGTAGACATATCTTCACCTTGTTTCCTCTTTAATTTGGACTTTTATGACCCCTCAGGGCGCCGTGGTGGAGAACTACCACTGCTATTATTTTCATCACTTAAATTAATTGTGAATGAAGAGAGTGAAGGGTTGGAAGATGGGGAATCCGTGAAATTTTCCTCAACGTTTGAATAGTTTTCATTGGCAGATGTTTGAGTCTCTTCCAGGATACACAAATATTCTTTAATCGTATTCCAAACATGGACAAATTTGAACCCATCTTCGGAGCCTGTGTCGTTAATGTACGCCTGATGTGCACGTTGAAGCTGCAAACATTATATACAAAGTTAAATTTAAGGACATGTCATCTCAAATAAAAAATAATAATGGAAAAGAAAAACTACTTACGAGAATTTGATCATTTGCTCCACTTATATGCATAAGCTCAACTTGTCGCATACATCCGTTGAATTTTCTACAATCTTTAAGCATGAGTGATGCACGAGTCTGCACCGATCTGAGGTTACGAGAGGGCTTTGAGCTTGTCTTATCGGCATTGTATTTATCACAAACACGTTGCCAAAATCGAGCAAGGGGCTGACTTCTACCCAATATTGGATCCTGATGCCGATAACCTACTTATCCAAGCCGTAGCAAGGATAAGATCTTCGGCAGGAGAGTAATTACTACTGCGTGGCTTAGTAGACATTTTGAGAGGATATATATTGGAAAAAGATGAATATTATTGAGATGTGTATGGAATATTGAGATTGTGGAGTGTCATTCTATATATAGACATTTGTAGACAAAGATTGTGCTTTTCTACACTCCAACCACTTTTCAGATTTTAGATGAACGGATGAGATTAATCTAAAGCATATCTTATCAATGGATACAATTGAAAGCACGTGGATTGTGCTTTTCTACACTCCAACCACTTTTCAGATTTTAGATGAACGAATGAGATTAATCTAAATCATATCTTATCAATGGATACAATTGAAAGCACGTGGATTGTGCTTTTCTACACTCCAACCACTTTTTAGATTTTAGATGAACTGATGAGATTAATCTAAAGCATATCTTATCAATGGATACAATTGAAAGCACGTGGATTGTGCTTTTCTACACTCCAATCACTTTTCAGATTTTAGATGAACGGGTGAGATTAATCTAAAGCATATCTTATCAATGGATACAATTGAAAGCACATGGATTGTGCTTTTCTACACTCCAACCACTTTTCAGATTTTAGATGAACGGATGAGATTAATCTAAAGCATATCTTATCAATGGATACAATTGAAAGCACGTGGATTGTGCTTTTCTACACTCCAACCACTTTTCAGATTTTAGATGAACGGATGAGATTAATCTAACGCATCTCTTATCAATGGATACAATGGAATGCACATGGATTGTGCTTTTCTAAACAATTATAAAATGAGCATACATTACATTTATTTTCTCACTTCAACCAACAATCTCACTACTCAATTTTCTAGCCTCACTAAAAAAAAAAAATTCAACCATATTATCTCTTCAAGCTCAAGCTCATCCGATGATGAGTTACAACAAATTTTGGCGAATTTAGATTCGGATCAACGAATGATTTCATAAAAAATGCTACAAAATAGTGAGATGATTCAATTTTACACAAATGTCAATCCTACCCATGGAGGTTCAGTTGTTGGTCGGCGGACAATTTTTCGTGATCGAGAAGCTGCAGCTGCTAACCTCTACAATGACTACTTTTCTGAAAATCCGACGTTTAACGATGAGTATTTTCATCGGCGATTTCGGATGTCTCGTACTTTGTTCCTCCACATTGTCGAAGCTGTAAAAGAGCACGATCGGTACTTTTTGCAACGAAGGAATGCAGCTGGAACAATTGGTTTGTCTACACTCCAAAAAGTAACAGCTGCATTTCGAATACTAGCATATGGTGTTCCAGCAGATGCAACGGATGAGTACATAAAAATTGGAGAGTCTACAGCAATTGAATGTGTTAAGAAATTTTGTCGTGTTGTTGTGGAGATATTTGGCGAGCAATATCTGCGAACGCCGACCTCGTCTGATGTTGCTAGACTTCTTCATATAGGTAAGCAACTAGGTTTTCCTGGAATGTTAGGTAGTTTGGATTGTATGCACTGGAGGTGAAAAAATTATCCTACAGCATGGGCAGGACAATATTCCGGTCGAAGTGGATCTCCAACTATTATCCTGGAAGTTGTTGTTGATTATGATTTGTGGATATGACATTCATATTTCGGCATACCAGGATCCAACAATGATACTAATGTGTTGGAGACGTCTCATCTCTTCTCTAAGCTTGCTAGAGGTGTTGCTCCTCCCGCACATTATATCATTCAGGGAAAGGAATACAACATGGGTTATTACTTGACTGATGGTATATATCCCAAATGGGCAACACTTGTGCAGACAATACGTGAACCAATTGGTCCAAAAAAACAATATTTTGCAATGAAACAAGAATCATGCAGAAAGGATGTAGAACTAGCATTTGGAGTCCTACAAAGTCGATTTGCAATTGTGGCAAATCCAGCACGTCTTTGGAGTAGAAGTGATTTGCATGATATAATGACTGCATGCATAATAATGCATAATATGATAATCGAGGATGAACATGATCTTGATGCTCCAATCGAAGAAGTAAAGGAAGTGCCATCTCCGGACGTCGAATTTGTTGAAAATGAAGCTACTCGATTTCAAAATTTCCTTGGCAGATTTAGAAAAATTAAAGACAAGGAGGCTCATTTCGCACTTTGGAATGCACTAGTTGATCATTTGTGGGAAGAATATTCCAATAAGGAATAATGTGTGTGGATTAGTTTGCAATTCTAATTTTTATTGTAATTTTAATTTCGTATGCATTATTTATTTTCTTTGTAATTTGAATTTTTATTGTAATATTATGATGAGTGAAGATTATTTTTTATTAAATTTATTATATTATAAACATTCAAATGAATTATAATATAAATTATTATGAAATAAATAAAAATAATAATTAAAGTAAGGAATCTTAATGGAATATTCTATTTTAGTGTAAAAAGTAGTGTAAACTGCTGGAGATATTTTGCTGACACTATAATAGAGTAGTGCAAAATTGACGGAAGAATAGTTCAGCTGGAGATGCTCTGAGGCATGTAAACTATGAATAAAATTTTTGTCTTATTAAAAAAATTAATTTTTTGGTATGTAGGGACAAAATCATATCTATCATGCACTATTTATGGGATATATCTGGAGTGGAAACCGCCAAAAGCAAAAACCCGAAAAAACAGGCGCATGGTTCATTATTATTAGCATGAATGATGATAATAACATTAACAATAATAATATCCACCAAAACGCACACAAATCAAATCAGATCAGAAAGCCTTCATTCGTCTCTCCTTCTCAAGAAAGACGCCATTGCATTAGTCTTTTCTTGAGACCCCAAACCAATCAATGACGGCGATGGAAAATCCCTTTGGTGCTGAGAAACAGCCGCGTAGGCTGGGTGGGCCCTCCCCGAAGCTTTCGACCCGTGTCAGCGACAAATTCGACCGGACAAAGGAGGTCGCCGCCGCCAGCATGGAGAAGACCAAGGAGGCCACGGTCGCCGGAGTTGAGAAAACTAAGGAGGCTGCCAAGAAAAGTGTCAATTGGATCAAGATTAAGTATAGCAAAAGCTTTCAGAAAAAGTAACAAATATTATCTTTATTAAGAAATTAGAAAACAGCCTTTTATATTTATTTCTAATTTCTATTTTTTCCTATCCTTATATTTCATTTGTAGGTCGAAAGGGTGCATTAGAACTGATGACTTGTCTTTTTCTTTAATTAATTAATTATAATTATGTACGTACCTGCAGGTAAATTAGATTACATGATCATTATTTGAATCATGTGCGAAGGTTATAAGAAAAATTGATATTTTTGGGTAAATTCTATGTCATTTTATTCTTTTTGGGCCTATATAAATGCATGTATATGTTAATTTCTCTATTTTCTTTTTCTTCCCACAGAAATCACAATATATAATTTGATAATCATAATCAGGAAGTGATATGGATTTTTCGTCACACAACATCTTCCTTTATGCGTCATTCGTGGATGGGTGCACAATTTAATTGATTTCATTTTTATGGATTAAAATTAAGATGTTTGAAATTGTCGAAATAATGGAAGCGATATAATTTTATTTGTATTTTAATTAATATTTAACCAATTTGGTTGTCTGGGCATTTAAAACTTAGGTCTTGCATGTTACGGAAACTCGCAGCATCCCTGCTTGTGTTGTTTTCAACTGACGCAACAACCTGATTTTGAATTTAAATTCATAGAAAACCATAATTGATATTTTTCATCAAAGAAATTATATATTAAAATAAAATAAAATTATATAATGACTTCTGCGACCTTGAGAAGGTCTCATTAATTATCTCAAGGGAACGACCTATCTTTTTTTATGTATCTCCTTTTAGAAGTATGAAGTATTACCAATTAATAAATTTTAGTTTTTATATGTTGTTTTTTCTTAAAATCACTAATCAATGACCTTTCATATCACTTTTTAACAAATGAAGTATCACCATTAAAAAATTCTTGATTCTATGTGTTGTTTTTTCCAAAATCACAACAATAAAATTAACTTTGCATCAGAAGTTCAGAACCTGACATTTCGTATACTTTGAAGCAGAGTGTCCATATGAGTTTGTAAAAAAATTGTGTTAATTGTCTGCTATATAAAACTTGATATTTCTAATCGGATTATTAAAAAATTCACTGTCGGCAATTACGTGACATAATTTTAAACTGTCTACCGATCGTGCTGGATTGGTGCTTTTCACAAACTCGTGTTGTATAATCTAGAGTAGTATCTTACAAAATTAAACAAATATAGGAAACAAAAATAATTAGAGAAGAGTTAAAGGGGATGGTGGGGTTTGTAATTGTCAACCAAATCAAATAGGTCATCTCCAATTCCAAAGCCAAGCATTCTGGCCATGTCTTTAGCCTTCAATCTCGGCATCGGAATCTCATTCTCCTTCAACCATTCGTACACCACAAACACCTTTTTCACCACGAATATCTCCAGTGCTTCTGGGTTGAACACTACTCCCATTCTCAAACTCATCTGCACTCCATTTTCACCAATTCATCAATATTTTAAAATATACTATTATTCTAATGTTTTCAATGAGAATGAAATTGTTTTTTCACATTAAGCCTTCAGATATGTTGGAGTGATGATTGCTTGTCGATCTACATGGTGGTTATGAGACAAAATAAGATTGTTGGTGGAGGTAGACGAGAATGAAACTCACCACAAAATACTATTCATTTAAACAGGGGGAAAGGATTATAGAGGATTTTAAGGGGAGAGTGGCCCTCAGCAAAAAACGCTCGCTAGGGTAAAATGTTAAATAAAAAAAAGTAATGATTATATTATTTGAGGAAAATTAATGTTATTTTTATTTTTATTTTTATTTTTATTATCATTTGAAAAGAAATTAAACAAGCGCCCCTCAATTTACACAATATTAATATCGTATATATTGTTCACCAATTGTAGCATGTGACAATATAGTTAGAATTAGTTTCGTTTTCAAGTGTCGCTCAACCTAAATCACAACATATTCGTACGCGAAATTAGATCCAAATTGAATATGGAGGATATTTCAATAATTAACTCAAATAATTTCAGAAGCATGTATAAACTGAATTTATAAGAAAATTTCACAAGCATGCAATAATTAGTGAATTGAGGTCAATTTTGCATGGCCTTGTCAATCTTAATAATCCATAATCATTATTCATTTATAATAAAATTTCAGAGTAGATAGGTAATTCCAAAAGAAGTAATAACCATAGGTTTTTATTTTTTTTTAACTTATTTGTATACTGAATTTTGGCCATTGAAAATGCAACAGATAGATACCTGGTGGGGTACAAGCATGGCAGCATAGCGTGCAAGCTCCCCTGCTCTCCAATCCAACACCACAGGGAGCCATGGATACGCAGCGTCTAATCTAACAAACCACAACCTTATTTCTGGGAATTCCGATAGTTCTCGAGGATCATTCTCATCTTCCCTACTATAGTTGATCGTAAATCCAACACTGCGTTCAAGTAAATCCTTCGGATCCGCTGCAAAACCATTTCAATTTAATGTTTAAATCACATAAGCATATCATCAAACACGCGGCGTGCACTATCAGAAACAGAGGATTCGATTTGATTCGATTCGATTCAATGGATGGAAATACCAAATATCTGAGATATTAAATTAGGAACTTCACTCGATTATAATGTATCCAAAAGTTTGGAGGTAATTAATGTTGGGCGGAATTAGGTATCTACCTGATTTAATTGGAGTAGGGGTATGAAATGGGGATAAATCGAGGCGAGTGATGATATCATTGTTGATGACTATCTCGAATCTGCCTTCTTTTGGAGGCAACGGAGGAGGTGCTTTCGATGTATCTATATACCATAAACATCACTGTGAATCAGGTTCATATTATCTCCAAAAAAAAAAAAAAAAAGGAAAAAGGTTTGATGAATATTTACCATCATCGTCGTACAGAGAGAGGTCGTAGTTTCCTGATGGATTGAATGATACAGAAACAGAAACGGGCCTCTGAGATTGCAATTCCAAGGTAGAAAAGAGTGGTTCAGGCGAGTGCAATTTGGTATGAATCCAAGGAGGAGTGGGGGAGTGTTTGAGTGGACACGAAATTGGATAAAGAGGTCGAATGGAAGCAGCCATGGTGGGAAAGATGAGGTCCCGTTTTTTGGTTTTATTTATTTATTGCGACATAATACATATTTCTGCCTTTTGTGAATATAAATGGGCCTAATTTTAGATTGGTTAGGCCGTAATGTGCACCGAGATTTAACGGGCTCAAACCAGAGACCACCAGCCCAATATTTTTGCGAAGCAAGCTTGTTATGTTAGTGTTACTTAATGGGCCATCTGGCCCTTTTTATTTGGGCCAAGGATATATACAGTCCTATCTTTTGCTAATACCACCCCACCAAAAAATGTTCGGAAAAAAAATCCGAAAATTTTGACAATTTTTGGAAATTTTTTCCGAAAATTAAAATAAAAAACACTGAACTTATGATTTTTCGAAAAAAAATTCCGAAAATTGTTACATTTTTCGGAAAAAATATCCGAACTTTTTTGGGTGGGGTTGTATTCACCAAACATGGGACTGTATTTAACCTTGGCATTTTATTTTTTGTTCGTCAATTTACTGGACCTTATTTTTTAAAGGAATTTTCAGGAATTTATTATTGAATGCCCACATAATATTAGTACGCTCTCTATCTGGTTTTCTTTTTTTCCCCTTATCCGGGAAACAAATAATTAGAAGAAGTATGCTTTCAATAAAACCACCATATATAAACTGCAGTCGAATTATATTTCATCTAAGACTCAATAGTACTTATCATTTACGTTATACACGAATGTATATACAAAATTATGAGTAACACTTGTGTAAACATGTTAGAAACGTGTAAATGATTTTCGAGTAATATCATTTAATGAAACGAGTAAAATGCAATTCAATAAAACAATTAATATCATTCAACTAGCATAGTTCAAAGGTTCTCGTAATAAGATTCAATGAAATGAATATTGTTATTTAGTTAAACAAGTAATATCATTCAAAAGGAGTGCACAATACAAATGATGTATTAAAAATTTGACATAAATATTACATCACTAAGTACGCATGTTATGTAAGTAATTACGATCATTGAATTGGAGGAACAAATAAAACTTTGAAAAAGAAGAATGCACACCCAGGATTCCACTTGTACGTCCTTTAATCATTGTCCTTTTGTGGTTGGGAAAATATTGACTGCATTTAATCTTATCAAATTTGAGCGGGTCAACATGCAAATTAATTTCTTGATAATGCATATAACTAATTACCACTAACGATTGGCATCGTTTCTAAGTTCTAAGCCTCCTATCTTGGCTTTTTATGCCGACTTGATTAAAAAAAAAAAAAGACCAAGTCATCATTAAGTATTAATTAGCGTGGCATAATAACATGCAGATTGCCGGCTTAATTAACATCAACTTCAATTAAACTATAACTGATGTAGGTTTAATCTCTCTTTTCATGCAAATTTACACATTCATATATAATGACATTTATGATACTTAATTAAGTGAGAGCTTCTGTTCTGCATCAAGAAAAGATGGTCGATGTTCATAGTCCTAAATCTGATACTAATAAGATTATGATTATGATAGGAGCTGCTGCTATCTTTTCCGTTATGATACTGTTAATTGCAGGTTGGTCCTTTTTCTGCTTCAAAAGGAAGATTTCTGCAAAAGGTCAGTCGATAAGCCAAACACGTCCTTAAATTACTATTTCTAATCGAATCGAGTTTGAGCCGTATTTTAATCTGAAAATCCACCAGGAAAATTGAATGCAAGGGAATTGAAATTAAGACGCTTCCATTTTCAAGAGATAGAAAAGGCAACCAACAATATAATTTCAGCCCAGATTGCCTGATCGGGTCGGGTGGGACCCTTAGCAGTGAAGAAGCCACATAATGAATCGTATACGAGCACACAAGAATTCAGCAATGGTATATATATATATATAACATGTAATTTTTGGAAGTATTAAATTGGATATTTGGGGTAATTAATGATTGTACAAGACATTCTGAATTTATTCAATTATTTATCTTGGTTAATTAATTAATTTTGTGAGGTGAGGTGAGGTGAGGTTGCTATCAAAAGTGAGGCACAACAACCTTGTCGGACTGGTGGGTTCTGCGAAGAGACTGGTAATAAAATTTAATTTGGGGAGCTGATCATATTAAATATTGCAGGAAATATTAAATGTTGATTGGTATAAGCATGAAAATTATTTGAGATCGAATATGTTCATTCGTATACACTATTCTCTATTTAATTCATGCATCTATATGCAGTCGATTAGGTCGAAACTCTCTTTCACGTGGGCCTGCTCGATCCGACCCGATCACCGTAATTCAATCTATTTCGATCATTTACTACTACTAATGCATGCATCAAATTAATGTTGTTGGGGTTTCCTATTTACACAATAATGTAGGTAGTTAATTGTTACACTTCCTATATGTGTAACAAACCAATCAAGATGTGAACGAACTCACCTATATATCAAGTTAATATATATATAATTGGGTTAATAAATTGAATTGTTTGTAAAAAATTAGATCAATCTCAAGTATTAGTGCCATAATGCATGCTAGCTTTCTAGAGCAAAGATTCTGGTCTATCCTAATGGTTCACTACTTGACTACATAATGGGTATGTACGTTAATTAATCAGCATTACTAGATCATTAAATGAGTTGAAATTTCAATAATGTTTGCAAATTGAACACCTAGTTAAAGGTATATATATGTTTCTCAACCATTAATTCATGCATAGCTAAATTAATTACACCCATCGAGCATAATCCATGGTGACATAAAACCGAGTAATATCTTAATCGGCGAAGGTGTCCGATTTTGGTGAAGGGATCTTGTTCTTGCCTACATTTACGGACGTCTATATATAGCTTTGGAGTTATACTCCTTCAGCTTGTATTTGAGTCCACTAAACCCAATTCAAATTCTCACATCATTGATTGGGTTGGGTACATATGAATCTCACATGCATAATAATAAAAAAAAAAATTATATATGCCTAATAGTGACATGCATGCAGGCTTTGAGGAAATCTTGTAGTGGAAGGATGTAAGCTGCAGGATGTGATGTTGGAAATGGGACGGCTCGCTCTGAAATATGACGAGCCCAAGAAAAGGCCCACGATGACTCGAATTTGGCTCCACCCCTTCAAATGGATTTTCCAAGATCCAACACCGTATTTAATCGATCTATGATAATAATGATTTTTCTCAAACCATGGTTAGCATAGATGGCATTGGACTTCAAAGGTTTCATGTTGACATGGAAGTTAAGTGTCTCTTTTCAAAGTGTTAATTTCAGGTGCTTAGATACAAGTATTACCATGGATGAGGATTTTAGCAAAGCTTCATCATTATTTAGGTTTTTGTAGGAGCATACATTTGGTAAATCAAATTCACTACATATGTTTATTTATACAAATAGTAATTGAACTCGTGCATAAATCAAATTCACTACATATATTTATTTATACAAATAGTAATTGAACTAGTGCGATTCACGGCCATAATTGTACAATTAATTTATTGGTCCTCAATTTATATTGTAGTTTGTTTGATTAGGTTTAAAAGTGTTTATTAGTATTTCAATTAAAGTTTTTTTTTTTCATTTTAAATAGATAATATTATTATTCTTTTATTTGAAAGTTTTATTTTTTTAAAGAGAACGTAATACAGACGTCGAGTTGTGAAAACAAAAGTGTATTAAAAATTACTACCTCCGTCCCAAATTTTTTTGCTACATTATCAAAAAGGTACGTCTCATACTCAATTGTTATATCCATTTTTGGCAAAAAAAAAAAAAAAACAATGATACTTTTTTAATATTATATCCTCCATAAACTTCAACCAAAAGCAACTACTTTAGCACTTTAAATACTAATAAACAATTATTTTCTTAAAATTTGTGCAAATAGTAATGTAGAAAACAACTATGAGATGGAGAGAATATATTTTATTTATAAGAGACAATTTTAATATTATTTATATTTCACCATATAATGTTTTTAATGACCTATGCAATAAAAAAAAAATGGTAATAGCTACGAATCCATATTAAACAGGATGTAAAAAAAATCGAAAGGACTATAGATTTCGAAACATCACTCTAAAAATCACATTTTTTTCCATTTCTGATGAACATTCATCGTCAGTCGCCACACATCAAAATCTTCGAATTATTGCGATTGGTAACTTTCAAAATATTCATGTGTGACTGGCTGTGATTGAAACCTAATTTTTCAAGAATATTTCAACATTATCTAGTGATTGTCATGGACTCTTACTTACATTTCATATGAGACAGTTAATGTGAACTGTCTCTTTTGAAACTTGAACGGAAGTATCGGGTTGAATGGAGTCAGTGAAAATTTAGGGATCGACCCCATCTCATTTGAATTGCTTCTGGTTATGTCTGTATCTTCCAGAAGATTGTCGCCTAATCTTATTTGAGTTAATATAGTTTCGTTGCACAATCCTCTTTGATGGTCTATATTTCCGAGTAACATAAATGAAGTCTCAACTTTCAAATTTAAATCATGATTTGACACACCATTACGCTTCAAGTTATTCTAGTATAGGCTCAAGTATGACTCTATCCTTCAAATAATTAAGATCATCCACGATATTCTTCAAGTGTAGCTTTGAACAAAATATTTGTTAAATTATCAATGAAGTCTTTTCACTTTTTTTTTTAATTAAATTTTTTTATCTACAAAGTCTTTTATTTCATATGGTTATTCGTACATATTAATTTTTTAAGATTTATTTGTATAATATCGAGATAAATGCATGCATTAAAATAATTATGCAATTTAAGAATGTATGCATTTCACATATATTTTAATAAATAAATAACTAACATTTTTCAATATCCTCCAGATTTAATCTAGGTTTGAGGTTCGAAACGCTCAATTTCTGTCCATTTCTGTGTTGGGTCAATTCATACATAGCTTTGCTCTGTCTTCAATTGGAATGAATTGTTCATATAATTATCCCATGAAATTATCCCAAATCTAGAGGTAAAAATATTGAGGAATATACAGTTCATTGGAGATCTTACTATTTTTTTGCTTTGTAGACGACAAAGTGCATTAACTTATGCATTGTTTGTATGTTAATTAATTAACCCAAAGATATCTTTCAAATTTATTCAAGTATAATAGATATGCTCATTTGTATTTGTTAGTTTTCCCAATAGATATATTGATATATGAGTAATTATCTTGTGCACTTAATGCATGCAATACTCATTCAACAGTTGATATTATTTACACCGAAAAATATGGTTTGATTACATTAAAATGTGTAGCTTGATTACATTGAAAAGTGTGGTTTGATTACATTGAAAAATGATTTTCAGTGTAATCTAACCACACTTTTCAGTGTAATCATCCAATATTTTTCAGTATAAACAACATCAATTGTTGAGTGGGTTCACGTGGTGCATATGAGAGTACACATTGATATATTAAGTGTTATATGTCTACTATAATCTTTTTCTAAAGTAATTAATTTAGATAATTTCTCTCTTCTCCAAAAAATTATGAGTATGTAGAGTGAAATATCCCTTATTATACTAATAGGGAGTTTAATATGATGATGTGTCGTCTTTATATTGATTTGGATGATGTGTCGTCTTTTCATTAAGTTTGAATTTTTTTTTATGACGTGTTATTGTCCTATTGAATTGTATTTCATATGTTCATACATGTGGCATTTTAATGTAAATCCAATTAAAAAAAAAGGTAGTAACATAGGTTCAAACCTTGCATCTCTCTTTTAACTTCTATTTTACTTAGACACTAGGCCAATTTGTAAATCATTACATATGTTAGACAACTAGCTAACTTAAGTCTATAAATCTATCAACTTATGTATCATATTATTATTTAAAAAAAATCATATTTTAGGAATTGTCAATTTGTGAATATTTCAAAGAAGAGAATTAAATTTAATTGATAACTTACTTTAACAATTCTTATTATTTGAAATTTAATATTTTCTTAACTTATTCATATTTACTTATTTGATTGTTTTATTCTCACTATATTTGAGAAATTCGTGTATTTATGATTCCAATTACCATTAATTAATGTAAATAATATAATTATATACAATAATATATATATATATATATATATATATATATATATATATATATATTAGTTTGATATATTTATTATATAATTATATTCTTATTTGATTAAAAAATTAATTTATATATATATGTATATATATAATATTGTTATAGTGTTAACTTTAACAGAAAATTCCGCGTTATACCCGGGGTCTCATCTAGTATTCATATATAAACCATTTTGCAATACTTTTTAGTATATCCACTAATACCTTTTAGTTGTTTAATGTTCATGTATATTTCTTGGTTTGCCCAATAAAATATATTGATATATTAATTGTTATATGTATACTACAATCTTTCTTTTTAAGTAATTAATCTATATACTCTCTCTTTTACAAAAATTAAGAGTATGTCTGGAGTGAAATTTGTTCATACATAAACCACTTTGTAATATTTTTTAGTATAACCACTAATACCCTTTAGTGTAATCAACTAATACGTACCCTTTAAGTTAAACAACTAACTTTGTACCTTTCAACTAATATTTTTCAGTGAGAACAATCAATACCCTCTAGAACTAATATTGTTTAGTGAAAACAACTAAGCCCCTCATAATTAATACCCTTCAATGAAAACAATTAATACTCTGTAATGAAAACAACTAATACACTTTAAATAGTTTGTGTATGAAATATTTTCACTCTATACTTTGCCAAAAATTGAAGAGTGGTCTTTTTCCTTTTTTTTTAGATTAATATTATATTTTAATAAATTCTACAAAAAAATAAACTTGTACAAACTATATATTGAATTAATTATATACATTAATCATTCATAAGAATATCTAATAACTATAAGTTTAAAATAATTGAATCTTTTATACACAAAATAGAAGGTTTATCATAATATATATTTCAAGGATATATTCAACATATTTTTATATTATCTCTCGATATTTATTATAAATTATATTCCAAAAATATATCCAATATATTTTGTAAATAATTATTAATCAATATTTATAGTAAAATATATTTCAAAGATATAAATCAAATATTTAAAAAAATTTAAAACGAATATCACTCAATTTAGTAATAATTTTGATGAGAAAATTAAATGGTTTCTAAATGTAGTTCGATGATGATGATGATGATTATTATTATTATTATATAGATTAGATGGATAAGTATCATGTGTGAGTCAGTAAAACAATATTTTAGCCAATAACTTAAGAACGCAAAAAATATATATATACTTTAGGAATGAGAATTATATGAAATATGATTATGTTGGATGAAATAAGAGGTTATAATTATTAGTTTTTATTATTTATTCATAGTTTACTTTCAATGTATTCGATACATTTGAATTTAAATATTTTTATATTTTCAATATTAATAAAAATTCAAAATACCCTTTATAAATTGACAGATAATTTAATTGCCCAAATTAAATGATAAGGCAGCCATAAGTTTGGAATAGAAATAAAATGAGTTTTATCAATTTTGATATGATTAATATGACTGAAATCAAACTGAGTTTTATCAATTATTTATGCCCTAATATGAATCTGCATATGTTTTAATGGGAAGATTTCTCACTCAAAATCCATTTTGTAAATCTCCCACTCATTAAACTCCTTCCGTGAGTACTACTGCGTGAAAACTTTGCCAGAAACTTTCATCTTTCTGAAACATTCACCAGTCACCACCACTCGCGCTCGTCCATGAATTTCCGATCTCATCCCTGTTTTTTTCTTTTTTTGTTTGGTGTACTCGCATCCCTGCAAAATCTGAGTTTAAACCCCCGATATGATCTGAGACTGATACATTCAATATTCAATATCGGAGTTTAAAGATTTGAAAATTTTGTGATGTAAAGGACACTAGTATTTAAACCCGTATTGCACGTAAATTTATGGATCCTGAATTTATATTGTAGTTTGTATGTTTAGGTTTAAGAGTGTTTATTAATATTTCTATTAAAATATTTTTTATTTCAAATATATAATATTAAAAAAATCCAAAGGATTATAGATTTTGAAAAACCTCTATAAAAATTACATTTTTTTTTATTTTCAATAAACGTTTATCGTTAGCCACCACACATTAAAATCTTCAAATAATTGTGAATGACAACTTTCAAAACATTCGCGTATGACTGGATGTGAATGAAAAATGATTCTTCAAGAATATATCCAACAATAGCGAGTGATTGTCATTGGCTCTTAGTTCTATTTCATGAGACAACTAATGTGAATTGTCTCTTCTGAAACTTGAATGGAAGTCTCGATCAAATGGAGTCAATGAAAGTATAGGGATCAATACCATCACATCTGAATTGTTTACCTGCCAAAACACTGTCACCTAGTCTTATTAGAATCAATCTAGTTCCATTGCACAATCATCTTGAATGACTTACATTTTTTAGTTACATAATTGAAGTCTTAACTTTCAAATTTAAATCAAGATTCGACGCAGCATAACACTTCAAGTTGTTCTAGTGGCTCTGTCCTTCAAATAATTCAAATCGTCCACAATATTTTTTAAATATAGCTTTGAACGAAACATTTGAAAAAAATTCAATGGAAACTTTTCATTTTTTTTTTCAATTAAAAAAATTCATTTATGAAGTCTTCTGTTTTATACGGTTGCTCGCACATATTAATTTTTTAGATTTATATTTATAATATTGTTATAAATGCATGCACTAAAATAATTATGGAATTTAAGAATGTATACATTTCACACATATTTTTATAAATAACTAACTAACATTATTATATATCCTCCAAATTTAATCAAGGTTTGAAGTTCGAAACCCTCAATTTCTATCCATTCCTGCATTGGGTCTGTTGAAACATAACATTGCTCTGCCTTTAATTGGAATGCATTGTTCATATTATTATCCCGTGAAATTATTCTGAATCTACAGATAAAAATAATTGAGGAATATAGAGTTTGTTAGAGTTCTTACTCTTCTCTCGCTTTGTAGATGACAAAGTGCATTAACTTATGTATTTTTTTGTATGTTAATTAATTATCCCAAGATTTTCTAGTGTGCACTTGAGTGCATATAATGCACTTGAATTTTGAAAAAAAAAAAAATACCCCCTATAGAAACCAACATTACCCCAAGAAGTAATTAGTAATACCCCGAGAAGGCATCAATAATACCTCAAGAGGTAATCAGTAATACTCCAATTGTAAAAAAAATATACAGTTCGGTGTGTTTGTATGTCTTTTGAAAAAATCAAAACGGAAGTCAAAATTGAGTTTAAAATCCAAGTGCATACTATGCACTCGAGTGAATGCTAGAATTTGTGTTAACCCAAAGGTATCTTTCAATCTTATTCCAATATGATAGATATGCTCATATATATTTGGTGGTTTGCTCAATAGAATATATTTATAATTTTATATAATAATTGTTGTAAAAACTATTCATGTAATAACTTTATATAATAAAATTGTTCATATATGAACTATTTTTACTCTATATTTTGTCATTTAGGTAATCTTTTTTTTATACAAAATTAAGAGTATGTATAGAGTGAAATTGGTTCATTCATAAACCATTTTGCAATACGTTTTAGTATAACCACTAATATCATTTAGTTAAATAATTAATACTCTTTGTACCCTTCAACTAATACCCTCCAAAACTAATATTTTTCAGTCGAAAACAATATACTTTTAGTGAAAATAACTAATATCTTTTAGCGAAAATAATTTATATGCTTCAACTGGTTCATGTATGAACCATTTTCACTCTATACTTTGCCAAAATATAAAAAGGTTTCTTATTCCTTTTTTTTTTTCAGATTAATAACTATTTATTTTAATGACTTCTACAAATTATATATCAAATTATTTTTATACATTGATCATTCACAAATATACTTAATAACTATTATTTAAAATAATTGAAATATCTTTTATACCACAAAGTAGAGGGATTTATCATAATATATATTTCAAAAATTTATTCAATAAAATTTTATATTATTTTTCAATATGTTATAAATTATATTTAAAAAATATATCTAATATAGTTTGTAAACATTATTTATCAAAATATATTTCTTAATATAGTAATATTTTTTGCTGAAAAATTCAATGGTTTCCAAATGTAGGCATGTTAGCGTTATAATATAAATAATAATAGAGTTGAGCTATTTTTTATACTACAAAATATATGTATTTATCATAATATATATTTTAGAGATATATTCAACATATTTTTATATTATTTCTCAATATTTATTATACATTATATTTTAAAAATATATCCAATATATTTTGTCAATATTTATAATAAAATATATTTTAAAGATATATACCAAATATTTAATACTCAATTTAGTAATAATTTTGGCGGGAAAATTCAATGGTTTTCAAAAGTAGACCGATTAGCGTTATTATATATACATAGTATTTGAACCCGTGCGATGCACGACTATAATTGTACAATTAATTTATGAGTTCTCAGTTTATATTGAAATTTGTTTGTTTATGTTTGAGAATGTTTAGTATTCCTATTAAAGTATCTTTCATTTCAAATTGATAATATTATTATTTTTTTAGTTGAATGTTTACTATTTGTAAAGAGAAAGTAATGCAGATGTCGGGAAACCTTTATGATGATAAAGTGTAATAAATATTACTACCTCCGTACCAGGGGAATTTGCACCATTGAGATTGCACGTGGATTGAGAAAAGGGGCAAAATAGTGGCATGTGAGTAAATATGTGTCCATTTGTGTGAGTGTGCACGCAAATCAATTTTTTCATTTTAGGTAGAGTGCAAATTGGTGTGAAACGTCCAAATAAGAAAAGTGTGCGAATTTCTTTGGGACGGAGGGAGTATAATATTATTTGTATTTCACCACATAATTCTTTTTTATGATTTACGCATTAATAAATATTATTAGTAGCTAGGAATCAAAGGGACTATGAATTTCGAAACATCTCTCTATTTTTTTTTTTTCGGTGAATGTTCATCGTCAGTCACCACCCGTTAAAATCTTTAAATTATTGTGATTGGTGACTCTCAAAACGTTCATGTATGTTTGGTTGTTACTTAAAATTAGATTCTTTAAGACTGTGCCAATATTAGCGAGTAATTGACATTGACTCTTATTTATTGACATTTCATATGAGACAATTAATGTGAACTATCTCTTTTGAAACTTGTACGAAAGTCTCGTCTCGAATGGAGTCAGTGATAGAAATCGACACCATGTCACCTGAATTATTTCTGGTTATGTCTATACCTTTCAGAATATTGTCACCCAATCTTATTAGAGTTAATCTAGTTGTGTTGCACAATTCTCGTGAATGATCTATACTTCTGAGTAACATAACTGGAATCTCAACTTTTAAATTCAAATCTTGATTCGACACACCATAATACTTCAAGTTATTCAAAAAGTAGGGGCAAGTATGGTTATATCCTTCAAATAATTCTGATCATCCACAATATTCTTAAAGTGTTGCTTTGTACAAAATATTTTTAAAATTTTTAATGGAGTCTCTACACTTCTTTCTTTTTTCAATTAAAAATTTCATTAATGAAGTTTTTCTTTCATATGGTTACATGTACATATTATCTTAAGATTTATTTTATAATATTGGGATAAATGTATGCATTAAAATAATTATGTAATTTAAGTATGTATACATTTTATATATACTTTTTACAAATAAATACCTAATATTATTTTGTATCCTCCAAATAATTTAGGTTTTAGGTTGAAAACCATCAATTTCTATCATGTATTGGGTTAGTCCATACAAAGTTTTGCCCTATCTTCAATTGGAATGCATTGTTCATATTATTATCCCAAACGTAGAGACAAAAATATTGAGGAATATGAAGTTTGTTGGGGATCGTACTCTTTCCTTTGCTTTGTAGACGACAAATTGCATTCTTATTTATTGTTTGTATGTTAATTAATTAACCCAAACCATGCTCATATGTATACGGTGGTTCGCTCAATAAAATATATAGATATATTAATTGTTATATGTCTACTATAATCTTTCTCCAAATTAAATAATTTACATAATATCTTTCTTCTACAAAAAATTAGGAGTATGTATAGAGTGAAATTGGTCTATACATAAACTACTTTACAATATTTTTAGTATAACCAACTAATACACTTTAGTCTAATCAACTAATACATTTTAGTTAAACAATTAATACTCTTTGTATCCTCTAAATAATATTCTTCAGTGAAAACAATGAATACCTCTAGAAATAATAACATTAAGTGACAACAACTAATACTATCAAGAAGTAATATCCTTCAGTGAAAATAATATCATTTAGTGAAAACAACTAATACACTTCAAATGGTTCTGTATAAATTATTTTCACTCAATTTTTCCAAAAATTAAAGGGTGGTCTTATTTCTTTTCTTTTTTTTATTAATAAATTTTTATTTTAATAACTTCTACTAACTATATACCGAATTATTTCTATACAATGGTCCTTCACAAAATATATTTAATAAATATTATTTCAAAACAATTGAAATTTCTTTTATACCACAAAATAGAGAGTTTTATCATAATATATGTATCTCAAAGATATATTCAACATATTTTTATATTATTTCTCAATATTTATTATAAATTATATTTAAAAAATATATTCAATATATTTTGCAATTATATGTTAATATTTATAATTAAATATAATTCAAAGATATATACCAAGATTTAAAATGAATATTATATTTCAAAGATATATATCAAAGATTTAAAACAAATATTACTGAATTTAGCAATAATTTTGGCGGGAAAATTTAATGGTTTCCAAATATAGGTCGGTTAGCGTTATATATATATATAGATTCCCGTAAATGTTCATCATATCCCCAAGTGTAAATTAATTATCACGCCTATTTTGATGTGGTTTAATATCTAAGCAGTTATATAAAAATCCGAATAATCCCGAGTCAAGAAATTAAAAAAATATATATATATCATTCAAAGTAAACAAATGATAATATTGAATATGTAATCCTTATCTAATTTTATCATTGAAAGTAAACACACCCTAAATTATATATCCCAAATCAGGTTGAAAACCGCTTGAGTCTCAGGTTCTCAGCGTGAGAACTGTAAATCAAGGTTTGATCCTTGTCAATTAAGTACCTTTTTATTTATTTAAATATAGACCAAATTGACCCGTCCAATTCGAACTACATTTTACGTGAATAAAAAAATATTATCCTTAATTTACGTGCTCGTGATTTGTGAACACTAAACATAACCTTTTTTTACTTTACAATATTAAAGTTACGAGCTTAATATTTTTCCGTAAGAACCTTATATATAAGAAAAGAGCGTGGATTAATTAACTGTAGTATTGTAAAGCCCTGTTTATTACTAATATAATTTTAATTTAGGGATATTTACGTATTGATTCAAAAAATTAACCCTAATTACAAATTGATTCAAGAGATTTGCAAAAATACATATTTATAAAAAACAATTTTAATTATAGTCCATTTTTTGAACTATTTTGTAATTATTCCTTTAATTGATTTATTATGTAGATTGTAGAGTATATACCAACCTAATTAATTAAATTAGCACTACAAATGAATAATGATGACTAAATCATAACAAGTGTCTTTATGAGGTTCTCAAAATAATAAAAATAATATGGTACTAGTATGATATAACATAAAAGGTAAAAACATTTTGAGGAGGAGAGTAAAATTCCTCAAACCATTTGACGATCAAACCCCCGATGGCAGTCAATCTTCGACGGAGATATACGGTTGAAGCCAAGAACTTCTTCAATATTTGCGTTGTTGCCAGAAGATGAACCGTGTCATTTCTTCAAGTTGAAGATGACACTTTTTAAATTTTGAATGGTATTTGGTGTTGATTGATATATTCATTTCTTTATTTTTTAAATGAATTCGACTGCTAATTTTGATTTGGGAAGAATTCTTCAATTGTTAATTTTGATTTGGGAAAAATACTTCAAACCTTTGGGAGAAGGGGTGAGGAAGACTATGAACAATATTTTGTGGTCAAATTGGTCTTTAAAATTCATTTTTATTTAATATAGAAAAAGCAACATATTACTGGAAATAAACAGAGAAGAGAAAAGAAAATTCCACGTTGATGCGTAACCTATTATTGCCGGTAACAGGACCAATTTCAAAACAAATTCAAATTTATAGGACCAATTTCAAAACGTGTATTCGATATGGACTAAATTCAAATTTTAGCAAAGTTACTTGACTTACAAATCTTTAATCTCTAATCTGTTTGTTCGAACTTTCATGGACTATATACAGTACCAATTGACGCTAATTTGAAAATGTCGAGCCTACATTTCAACTCTATATTTTCTTTCATCAATACATTACTTATAAGAGTGAATGTAATGGGCATGCAAGTGCATACTATATACATTTGGAATTTAATCAAAATTTAAAATTAGTTTTAACTTTTCGCGAGTCTGTTGACTAGTCATATAAAATCCGCGGGTCTGACAATTAATCGAGTCATAAACAGGTCGTATACACTTCATACCAATACTCCAAATTAAGATCACCAATACTCCAAAAATCACTCAACAATATACATTGATCAGTGATATTCCAAATAATTATTCAATAATACCCCAAGATTTAATCACCAATACCCCAATAATTACTCAACAATACTCAAGTTATAATCACCAATACCCCAATAATTACTTAACAATACATTGAACAATGATATCCCCAATAATTATTCAATAGTACCACAAGACTTAATCATCAATACCTCAAGTTATAATAATCAATATCTCAAGTTATAATCAACAATACTCCAAGTTATAATCAACAATATCCTAAGCAATAATTAACAATACTCCAAGTAATAGTTAATAATACCCTGAACAATAATCAGTAATACCTAAGAAAAAAATGTGAGCATAATTTAGATTTTTCTAATCAAACAGAAGAAAAGCAACAACATTTATCATCTTCAAGCCTGGACATTAACGTTGAATTCTCAAGCCAAAATGCTCAATTGTCATTCCATATTGAGAGAGAATTTGCAACTGTTATTTCAATCTGAGTCCCACGCCATTTTTAATCGACGAAGAAACACGATGCCTGGAAAGCTCCATTGCATCGTCAAAAAGCAGGTAACAGCACCGGAGAGGAAAATCTCACCAGAGGGAAAAGCTCAGCGGAGTATCAATAGAGGAAATCAAGGCCGGAAACCTGCAAGTCGAGTTGCGCCGAAATTAATTGAAGAGAATTGCCGAAAAATAAATCTAGTCGCGATCACCGCGTCGCCATTAATGGCGAAAAGAAGCAGAAGTTTCATTGAAAAATTAAGGAAGAAACAACGCCGTTCAAATTTTCAAAACCGGAGAAGAGGGGAGAAATCTGAGCATGAGAAAAAAGAGAAAAACTCTGGCCCGACCCGAAGGGTAATGTATAACCCAATTTCGTAGTGGGATTTGAAATGTCAAAATTAATTTAAAATTGGATCTAAAATTTAAGTTCATACTATACATTTGAATTTACTCACTTATAATAGTTTATTACTTTTATTTTTAGTTGCAACTGTTTGAGAATCAGCTCAGTTCAAACGGACAGATGAATATCTAATTTCCTATAAATCATATAAAATATCATGTAGAATTATAATCATATAAAATGTCATGTAGAATTAAATCATGGCAAAATATTATATGAAAATAGTTTATAATATATTATAATATGCTTATCATAAAATAATTTTAAAGTATTAAAAATCTCATCGGAAGTATCATTATTCTAGGTCATTAGTATTATATTGTAATTATTATAAAAAATTTACCCAAACTTTTGATACTCCTGTTTGAGATTTTTTATACTCCTGATCAAATATTCAATATTTTTAAACAGTTTCATAATAAGTTTATTATGAATTATTCTCATATAAACTTACTCTTAAATTATATGACCAATTGTACGTAATGTTATATTATAATATAATATAATTATTAATTTATGTCAACATAAAATAGTGGTCCCTTGTAAAATCTGCAATCACATTTTAAAAAAAATTGCAAAATTTTATGTGCAATAATTGTATGATGCAATTTGTGCAATTTTTACCAAAAATTGTCTCATTTTAATGGATCATAGGACCATATATAAAAAATATAATAAGAAAAGTATTAATTCATTTTAATGGGTCATATGAAGGGAGTGTATTATAAATTCATATAAAAGAAATATTATTCATATAAATAAAAGTTTTAATTTGTAAATTGAACAAATACAGTTCATTGAAGTATACTGCTTCTGGTGAAGAAACAAAATCATTTAACTGAAAAATTGTGGATCAAAATTACACCAATGGTATAGTATAAATGTGCACCTATATATTACTCTAAGAAATTATGCATAACCACCCAAGAAAGAAAAATACGACAAGTAACGAGTTTTAATTTTATTGTGATATTCACAAACTACCAAAAAAAAAAAAAAAAAAACACATAAAATTGTGTCTACGAAAATTGTCAATATGACTACAAAATTTCCAACAAAAAAAATCGTAGTAGAGATTACCTACAAATTGCCTACAAAAATTTCTAATTGTATTGGCATTTTCCTTCCGTCTACAAAATAATTTGCCTACGGAAATTCCGTAGGCAAATTGTGATATACGTAGTTAAATTTTTATAGGCAAATGACTTGTAAATAATTATTGTCTAGAGATTTTATTTCGTAGGCAAATTTATTCCGTATAAAAACTGGTTGTAGGTTGAGGATTGAAAATGTCTACATGATTATAAAATTTTGTAGACAAGTTGTAGGTATTTTCACTATAAAAAAAAAAAAAAAAAAATTTGTAAGAAAATTCCGTGTGTAATTTTTTATTTTCTTGGCGTGACAATTCACACCATTATAAATGAATTAGTGGGGGCAAGTCGAAGAAACAAGTGATCAAGAATTCTTCACCTCTCGATATGAATATGATATGAATGGAACATAACACCAATGATTTGAGGGACAAAAAGAGTTATATATACTATTATTACTACATTTACAGCACATCCAACTATCTATGTTGGTTATCCCAGGAGAGGGAATAAAAAGTTTAAAACCTTTTTTAAAAAAATAAAAAATTAGAGGACGCACAACTGGGGTGGACAAACAAATTAAACTCAAAGACATGGAAAGTGTCTTACCTGAGATTTCCATATATATACTCTAGAAAAATTTAAAATTCTTAAAATACTCCTTAGAATTAAAACAACACTCAACAATTTTTATGATTTTTGTTCTTGGGGTAGATACAGAATTTTTGTTTCTGTGTTACTTGTTTGAATCTATTCAAACTCTTTTAAAATTATCAACTTGAAGAAAGTAATTTGTTTTTTTTTTTTTAAGAATTTTATTCAAATGATTTTTAAGGTCTCGATTGTCGGACCATCTCGAGAATTTTATATACGTTCATTTTTTTTTTTTGAAAGTACAACAAATATACAACCCTTCAATTACAAAATTCTCATACTACACATGGGTTATATTTCTAGTTACAATAGGGATGTCTGCTCCGTTCCAGTCTTGAGGACCCGAAGAGTTAAAAGCAAGTCTCGCTAGGTCGTGGGCCATTGTGTTCTTCTCTCTCGGGATGTACTTCATTGCCCACTCCGTCCCTTCCTTCATCTCGTCCCAAATGTCTTTAAGATCCTTACTTTCCGGGCTAAAGCATTCCTCCTTGATGCGAATTGTCTCTACCGCCTCTATGGAATCCGACCACACTCTGACTCGTCTTAGGCCCAGGCTTTTACACTTCCTTATTCCTTCCCGGATAGCCCGTATTTCAGCCCCAAAAACCGACCCCGGTTGGCTTATTTGCACACACCCTGCTGCAACCGGTTTCTCCTCCTCTTCGACTAAGATATGACCAACCGTGTAGTGGCTTCTTTCGTCATCATAGCTTGCATCAACAAGGACCGTAACCCCTTCAAACTTCCCCCTCCCTGGCTCATATTTTCTAATCCCCCGCTCTGAGTTCCTGAGTATCTTCAACTGATTATGAGCATTCCGGTAAGAGTGGAGGAATTCCCTCGCCGAATCTACTCTGATCCTTCCCTTTCCTCTGCCATTCTCACTGTGCGTTATTCGGCATCTCTCTCTCCATATCCCCCACATAAGCATGACAATTTCCTCCCCTTCCCGCTTTCCCACCATATCAAATAACATTTGCATGAAGTCCCACGTACTCATGAAGCTGCCTTTTTTAATCATCTCCCACCTGCCTTCCTTTCTCCATATATCTCTCACTTCCGAGCATAAGAACAAGGAGTGTATCGTATCAGCCCCCCACTTGTTGCACAACCTACAAGAAGGCATAATCGGGACATGAAGTTATGCTAGATTTCCTTCAGTTCCAATAGCGTCGTGCATTACCTTCCATAAAAAAATCCTCACCCGAGGGGGCAGCTTACTTTTCCATACCATCTTCCACCACCTTTCATCCTCCTCCCTTTTCTTCGAGCTCTCTGCTTCCCCGCTCTTTGAGTTTCGAGATATATAAAGTGAGTACCCGGATATCACGCTATACTTTCCTTTGGCTTCCGGTTTCCAATACCTTTCGTCTTCTCCATCCTCACGATTAATCGGGGTATGTAGGATAGCCTCCTTTTCATGAGGAAGAAAGGCATCATCGAGCAACTCCTCGTTCCATTGCCTGTTCGGCATAATGTATCGAGAAACCATGGAGCCACTAGCCCTTCTTGATTTAATTCTTCCATCACTAAGCCCGGCCACCCACGCTTCTTTGAAAATCTGTATCTTTTTTCCATCTCGTACTTTCCATCTTAACCCTCCCCGGAGTAAGTCTCTACTCCAACAGAGAGACCTCCACACAAAGGATGGATTTAAGCCCATATCAGCCTCCATAATGTCCTCATTCTTGAAGTATTTTTCCTTAAAGACTCGGGCCACCAACGAGTCTGGCATTGAGATAAACCTCCACACTTGCTTGGCTAGCAAGGCCTTGTTAAACTCCACCGTCTTCGGAACCCCAAGCCCCCTTGCCATTTAGGTTGAGAGAGCAGCTCCCATGACTTCCAATGCATCCTTTTCCCATCCTTCTTAAAGCCCCACCAAAAATCTGCCATAATCCCCTCCATCTCATAACACAACGAGTATGGAATTCTAAAACATGACATTGCGTAGGTCGGTATGGCATTTAAAACGGCTTTGATAAGGATTTTCTTGCCACCTTCAGAAAAGTCTTTGTGTTTCCAAGCATCCACCTTGCTCAACATCCTGTCCCTAAGATAGGAGAATTGCATCCGCTTGCTTTTCAAAGAGAATGTTGGCAACCCCAGATAGATCTCATGGCCCTGTCTCAAATTCACGCTAAGGATATTCTTTATTGCAGCCTTGTTCGAAGGGCAAGTGCAATTGCTAAAGGTAATTGCAGACTTATCATAATTTATGAGATGGCCCGACATTTTTTCGTATTTACTCAAGCCCTCCTTAAGTGCTCCACAATCTTCCTGAATAGCTTTGAAGAAAATAAGGCTATCATCCGCGAAGAAAAGATGCGAGATGACTGGGCTTCCTCTTGCTATAGCTACTCCCTTCATTCTCTCTTTATCCACTATATTCGTGATCATAGTAGACAGCCCTTGCGCACACATTGTGAAGAGAAAATGGGATAACGGATCCCCTTGTCTCAACACTCTGGATGGAACAATATTTCCCACTAGTTTATCCCCAAACTTAAAGGAGTAGGACACCGAGCTAATGCATCTCATGATTAGGCCGATCCACTTCTCGTTAAAACCCATTTGCTTCATAATCTTTCTCAGGTAGAGCCACTCAATCCTGTCATACGCTTTAGACATATCAAGCTTTAATGCTGCATACCCCGCCCTACTCTTATTATTACAGATTCAGTGCATGCACTCAAAACCGATAAGAACATTATCGGTTATAAGTCTCCCCAGTACAAAAGCACTTTGGTTCGGATCGATGATTGCTGCCATGACTTTTCTCAACCTATTTGTGATTGCCCGAGCCAGGATCCTATACCCCACATTGCACAAGCTAATCGGCCTGTAATCTTTCAAGCTTCTTGCCTCGTTGATTTTCGGGATTAGGGCAATGATCGTCTCATTCCAACGTGTCATATCCTCTTCTTCATTTAGCACCCTCAAGAGACTTTTTGAGATTTTATCTCCCCCAATTTCCCACGATTTTTGGAAGAACCCCACTGTGAAACCATCCGGACCCGGTGCTTTAGATGGGTTAAGATCGAAAACCGCTCTCTTCACTTCTTCAATCGAGAAAGGGATGGAGAGGTAAGAGTTCATAGCATCCGTCACTACTGGTTTTATGCCCCCTATCACTTCGTCAATTTCATTTTCCGTGGGTGAGTTCGAAGTAAAGAGTTCCTCATAATATTCCAAGATTATTATTTCAATACCGGTCTGGTCCGTGTGCCATTGTCCATGCTAATCTAATAGCCCTTTAATCTCATTAATTTTCCATCTACGAGATGCTCTTCTATGGAAGTAGTTAGTGTTCTTGTCCCCTGTTGTTAACCATGTGTACCTAGACCTTTGATGCCAATAAATTTCTTCCTGTATTTCCAACTTTTGTAGCTCCTTCTCAAGCTTCTGTATCTTTGCCCGATCAGTTTCTTCATCATCCCTATCCCACCATTCATCTAGCTCGGCTCTAATCTTTTTAATCCACCCCCCTATGCTTTCCTTTCGGCTCTTAGCCCAACATGTGAGCGATCATTGGCAACTCGTCATCATTCGAGGAAGATCATTTTCATGTGCATTCCCCTCCCAAGCTCTTTTTAATACTTGTTCGAAGTCATCCTCCAGGAGCCACTGATTCTCAAATTTGAAGGCCCATTTCCTTTGTTGCCTCTCCTCGGTTTTCTTCTTCGAGCAAGATACCAATACAACTCTATGGTCGGACCCATAGAAGCTCAGATTCTGTACCATTGCCCTCTCAAAATACTGTACCATAGAGGTCAGGTTCTGTACCATTGGTCCTACAAACACTTTACTTTGCTCTGTTCCTTCGCCGAGAGTCATGAAGATCATTGTCTGGAACGCACACGGGTTGGGCAACCGTAGTGTGTTCCAATCCTTGCAGCGATTAGTCGTTGACTTTAAGCCTAATTTACTTTTTGTTATGGAGTCGAAAGTCTCTGCTAGAAAAGGGTGTGGCTGGAAAACTCTTTTGAACTTTAGTAGTGCATTTGGTGTCGATGCTAATGGTGCTTCTGGCTGCTTGATTATGTTTTGGAATGAAAAACTGGATATTAATTTGCTCTCTTACTCATGTTGGCATATCCACTGTCGTATTGACGCTGAGAATGTTGTGTTCAATTTCACTGGTATCTATGGTGACCCCCAAGTTTGTCAAAGAGTTAATTCTTGGAAATTGATGCATAGAATAGCCCAAACGAATACCCCTCAAATTACATGGCTTATAGGAGAAGATTTCAATGAAGTTAGAGGAGATAATGAGAAAAAGGGAGGGAATAATAAGCCATTCTCCCAAGTTAAAGCCTTTAACGATGTGATCAATGAACTTGAATTGATGGAGCTGGACACAACAGGACCATTCTATACATGGGTGAACAGAAGACAGAGGAGGAACCACATCAAAGAAAGACTCGACAAGTTCATGGCCAATGAAGCCTGGGTTCAGTGTTATATACGTTCAAATTAATATTGATATTTCGATCATAAAAAGAGTATAGTTCAAATATTGTTGACTTGGGATGCCGAAGTGGCCTCTGCCTGACACATCATCATGGCCAGGTGGTGATCAGGCGGCGAGATTTGGTATTGGTGGGTCCCTCGCATTAGCTGCTCTGTCTAGTGTATTCATTTTCCAAGAGTCCCACCTCTCATCATTTCATCTATACATTTTATCCCATCGCTAAACAATATTGTATTGTTCAACCTTATTTTATGTCATAATGGAAAAAAATGAATTTCCATTAGATTTTGAATTCTTCCATTTTTTTAAAATTTAAATTTATTGTTTTAACTTTTATTTATAAATATTTCATACCTGATTATGTTTATTTTCATTAAAATGAGTAACTCTTATAAATAAAAAGTTTAATAAAAATATATAATTCTACATAAAGTGGAAAGAATTTAAAATCCCCCATTCGCTTCCTAAATTCAAAATCCATCCAAGCCATCCATGGAAACCCCGTCATTCACAGTTTACCTACAAAGTCAATCAGAGCAAATTGGTAATGCAAAAAAAGTCGAGAGCAAGTTTATGGGTTACGGGGCAAAAATGAGTTAAAAACAACGTTGTTTTGTAAAAATTGAATGTAAATCGAGCAACGTACAGAGTTACCAGACTGAAATGATTTTTTTTTTTATTATTTTCAAACGATTTACGAAAATAAATATTAAAGACCAAAAATATTTTTGACTGTAGATCTATCCTTTTGTCGTTTGAACGTCATAGTATGATTTACTAATTCTTCGTCTGATTAGTGAACTTATGTACGTGTGAGGATATATATATTAAGCGCTCCTTACAATTGAGGAATCACCAAAATATTATTTTACTCTGTTTTAAAAATTAATTATTGTTTACATAAAAATATGTTAGCTTTGTAATTTGTAGGACGATGACACATAAATTTTGTCTTTTATAAATTCACGATTTTGATATTTATATGGATGCAAGCATTTTCTACTAATTTGTGCAAAAATTTAATTGTACTAAATTCACTAAACTAACACTGGAATTGCACCTAAATCACCATATTTGTTTCTACATTGAACTTTACAAACTATCAATTTTTGACACATAAACTATCAAACTATTTTTCAAGCCAAAATTCTTCCGATTTTCTATATGTGTGTCACACATAATTTTCAAATTAAAAGATATTTCGGTGAAATCTTATATATTAAGCGCAAATCCTTTTTCCACACTCATCCTACAACTGATTCGTGAATTGTTTTTTCTCCAATTCTATTTTTTAGGGTTTAAAGAAATACAAAATAAAACTCAACTCTAAGTTTTGTGTGTGTGAATCAATTGCAAAATAGGTGTGGAAGAAAGATTTTATGTTTAGTATAGAGTAGGTCTTGTATGAGACCGTCTCATGACAGTCTCATACAAGTTTTTGCCTTTAGTATATAATAAATAATGGAAATACCCTTTTTAAAAAATAATATGTGATGCATATGTTGGGATGAATTTGGCCTGAAAAATTAGTTTAGTAATTTGTGTGTAAAAATTTAATAATTTGTATAATTTGATGCAACAAATTTCTTTTGAGTGATCATTAGGCGCAATTTTGTTAATAATAAGATGTGTTTTAATGCAATCAGGCCTCGGTGCAAATGGTGGTTGACAATGAGTAGGTGTGTCTTTAATTTAAGTACATAGCACGTGCAGTTATATATAGCTCAGACTACACACATCCGCAACCCACCCTCAACCCAACCTAAAATAAAATATTAATTTATCTCTCTTCCACCTACACAATCCAACAATTAATTTAACTTTATTCTTTTTATACTCACATCAACAACCCAACTCAACCCAACCCAACCTAAAATAATAATAATAATTTTATTATTTATTAATTACATATATTTTATAATCAATTTTTATAACATTTAAAATATATAAAAAATACATAAATTAATTTAATATTCTAATTTATAATTATATTAAAAAAATTAAAACATATTTAGAATAAAACGAAATGAGATTATATTTCAAAATATATCAATATTGGTGTCTATTTATAGATAATTGAAAAATACGAATTTTAATATATTTTTTAATATTTTTAAATAATTTATTATCCACAATACTTATAATATTCATTTTGTCTACATAAAATTTAACTACCCAATTAATTAGCGCCATGTGTCATCAATTGATTGGGCAACCCACCTTTTTGTTTGGTTGGGACTGCGCCCTTCTCTTACCTCGGTTGCGCTCAGCCTTTTTTTTTTCTTTTTTTTTTATTTTCTCTTTTGGAGTTTTCTGGGTTGAGGTCGCCCCTTTCTACCGATGTGGGTAGTCTCAAGGATCACTTCTTCTTCACAATCGGGCAAACAAATATATATACGTTTAAATCATCATATTTACGATGAAATATTGGGAAAGCACGCTGCTTACAGGCGCTTAGGGTTGAAAATTGTCCCGTATTATCCCTTTCATTTTATTTGAAATATAAAAATAAATATTCTCCCTTAGTAAAAATATTCATTAAAAAATTTCATTTATTTATTACACACTAATTAAGAAAATATAGTATAAATGTGTAGTGTCTTGAAACTTGACAGGACTCCGGAGCGAAAAAATATACATAATTAGCGATTTATTTTGGGTGATAATTGTTGTAATACAATTTAACTTTAGAAGGACTTGTTAAAAATGATGGGACACAACTTCTCATTTCAGAAAATGAGAAAATTTGTTTTGAATGCTTGTAATGATAAAAATAGAGGCTTATTTAGGGATGAGATAACTTTTTAACTGATTAAAAAAATTGATGTGTTTACCCAATGCAATTCATATGTTTTACTTTTTATGTTTTACTTTTTATGTTTTATTTTGCATTTTACTTGCAGGATCTTTAAGTTTAACACATAGACTCAGAATTGTGGTGATCTATTAGATATTTTTAAAGATTCCATATGTAATACATTCAGGGTATGTAATGGAGGAGATACGGAAAATCTGAAAAATATATGATACGATCAAATCATATTATTGACGGGCATTTTGTAAGAGTAAATGTATGTGACTATTTGGGTTATGCCCGACCAACAATCAATGTAAACGAACAAGAACGATAGGGGAAGAACTTTCGTTCTTCCCTTGAATGAGAGCTTTTTTGCATATATGATGAATATGGGAAAATGTCACCTTTTACAATGAGGGGGTGACCTTCTATTTATAGAGGTTTACCCCCAAAGGCCCAAAAGTGGTCTTAAACTCGTCTTAACCCTTTATTTAGGAATTTATTACAATTATTAATCTAACGATCAACAGTAGATCTATAATATATTAAATGCTCTTGTCTGATGTAGACCCTCGATCTTGTCGGGTCAGTGTATCTTCGGGAATCTGACCTCCTGCCAGGCGAGGATATTTCCTGCTGTAACAATTGCCCCCAAGATTGGACTCTGATTGCAGCCAGAGTTCGATCTTGATCTGTGCTTCAAATAGGTTTTTCCCCGAGCCTAAAATAGCTCGGATGCCCCGGGGGAATCTTCGACGACAGGGTCCTTGATGGGCGAATCTTTCGAGTCATCTTCGAATTGTCAAACCTTTGAAACTGGTTGGGTTAGGTGGGGTACGATCTTCTGTCGTGCCCCCGAGTTGAGAGTAGTGATGTTCAATTAATAAAGAGTTCTTGCCACTGACCGACATTGATTTTAATAACTTAGCGATAAAAGTTGCGATGATTAATTAATAAAGTGCTATAGCCGCATGGGGCAGCGATTCTAGTAATAGGGCGATAAGGACCGCGATGATAAATTAATGAAGTGCTTTGGTCGCTTGCTGGCAGCGACGTCACGAATACGAGATTGACTTAACAATCGATGAATTGATTAATCAATGAAAAACTAGTTAAGTGCTTTAGCCGATCGAAGGGCAGGGACTTCACGAATACGTGATTGAATTAACAATCGATTAACGGATTGATCAATGATGAAAATAGTGAAGTGCTTTAGCCGATTGACGGGCAACAACTTCACGAATACGTGATCGGATTAACAATCGATGAACTGATTAATCAATGATAAAAATAGTGAAGTGATTTAGCCGATTGACGAGCAGCGACTTCGCGAATATATGATTGAATTAACAATCGATTAACTAATTAATCAATGATAAAAATAGTGAAGTGCTTTAGCCGATTGACGGGCAGCGACTTCACGAATACATGATTGGATTAACAATCAATGAACTGATTAATCAATGATAAAAATAGTGAAGTGCTTTAGCCGATTGACGGGCAGCGACTTCACGAATACGTGATTGAATTAACAATCGATGAATTGATTAACAAATGAAAAACTAGTGAAGTGTTTTGGCTGAAAACGGGCAGCGACTTCACGATTATGAGATTAACTTAACAATCCATTAATGATTAAACAAAGCATTCAGGACGCGATATATTATGGCCACAAGCGGGCAAAAGTGATGCGGGTTAATCGACGTCGATGAAGGTGAACTGGTCGATGCCGTTAAGATGGACAAATCAACACCGAGAAACAGATTAGTTGACGCCGGTGAAGGCGAACTAAACAACACCTCGCCCATTAAGATGCGGACTGAATCCATGCCGAGAGACAAATTAGTTGACGTCGGTTGACTTGAACGCAAATTACTAGTTATACTAGTAGTTACCCCACAGAGTATGGGATCCCTGTAGTATTGACAAGTATATGGACCAAGTAGTATCGAACCCAAGGGACGGTGTGTATGCGAATAGAGACCTGGAGATCTACGTGTTGTAGCTAATATGAATGTATGTTCGGTGTCAAGAATTGTGTTAACTACTATATTCTATCACTATGAATGCAAATAATTAAAGTAAACTAATATCTCAGATTTGGAGTTCAAATATGGAATGATGATGCTCAGGATAGGAATCCCTACGTATACTAACGGAGTTGGTACGACAACTGGAATAATTGTGATGTGTGGCTACTAACTTCTACTAGTCGCTTCCTCGCAAGCGAACGGGTTCACTGTAGTAAGAGTAAGTATAACGGCCAAGTATATCGAACCCACGAGATGGAGTGTATGCGAATAGATCCCTGAAGATCTACGCGTCGTAGCTAATATGAGTGCAATATTTTTGGGTTTTTTTTGAAAGATTAATTAAGACTAAATTAAACTACTTAAACTAAAGAATTAAAGAAGACAATTTAACTAAGGGTTGTTTTCAAATGAGAGATGGTGATGCTTAGGATAGGAATTCCTACGTATACTAACGGAGCGGGTACATAATCAAAATAACTGTGACGCGCGAGAAATAACTTAAGTAAAAGAATGCAAGGTGAAAGCTCAAGATTCTAAACCCTAATACTTTACCCTAACACTCGACTTCACTAATCCACTAACAAGTTAATTGATTGTGCTTAATTAATGAGACCCTAATTTAACTAAGGTGATGCGGTCGTCCTCATTCGCTAAAGTGGTAGATGAATTAATCCTTCCTAAACCCTCTAGTTAAGTCTACTCGTTGTTAAAGAGTGATACGGTCGTCCTCTCTCTAACACTTTTCGAACGAAATTCAAAAGTCAAGTTAAGATTAATTTTAAGAATTCATTAACCAAGAGAATTAAAACCTAACGTCACAAGTTACCCTAATTACGTACCCACAACCTACTTCTACGAGTTCATCCTACCCCAAGCATGCAAGGGTTTTAGGTAGACATATGTTTAACGTAAATAATAGCAATTGAATAAGTAACGAACATGAACATTATAATTAAGATGAAGAAGAGATCAAACATAAACTAGGGTTTAACGAAATTAAGAATAAACTGAAATTAACTCAAGAAAAGAAGTCTCAACGTGTTCAAGAACGAAAATATAACCAAAAGAAACTAAAAAGTAAGATCGTAATTCGAATTCGTAAAGAAAACCTCAAAAACATAATCGTAAAGCTTGCTTCTCTCCTTCCTCTCCAAAAACGAACTCTAAAACTCTAAAACTATCAAGTGAAGTGTGGTCTCCCTCCAAAACGTGCTTGAGACGAATATATATATGTAATGGGCCGAATCGTGAACTCGTGGGCCGAAAAATGCCTTTGAAAACGCAAAACTTGAAGGCGCTCGAGCAGGCCTGCTCGAGCGGTCGCGCTCGAGCGTGGAGCTCGAATGACCCAAGTGCTCGAGCGCTCGCGCTCGAGCTGCTCGAATGGTGAAACTTCTCTGCATATTTTGGGGCGCTCGAGCAACACGCTCGAGCGGTGGCGCTCGAGCTGCTCGAGCGCTCGAAATCTTCTGTATGTTTTGGGCGCTCGAGCAACGTGCTCGAGCGCTAGTGCTCGAGTGGTTTACGCGAATGCTCCCAAATTTTCACCAAGTAGCACTTTTCTTCTTCAACACTAACACCAATCGTATTTCTTCGATATCTTCTCATCCGGGCATCCGTTTGAGACGATTCAAAGTCCTACGAACTCCGTTCTTTTCCCTCGATTCACCTACGAGCATCAAAGAGACAAATTTATCAATGTAGAGAAATAATGCTCAATTGACTCCAAATTCTCGACAAAATCGGCCAAAATTAGGGTATTTCGAGTGACGAATCATGACAATTTTACGCCTAATCAACCCCCCCCCCAAACTTACCATGTTGCTTGTCCTCAAGCAACGAAATAACAAGTCAAGTGAAATTGTTAGGAATGAGTCAAAGAATCAATCATGCAAGCAAATGAACTCGAGCTTCAAAGATCAATCACACGTATAACAATAACAAGAAACACCAAGATCAAGCATGGATGTGCACTCTACGATGTGTTTCGCTCCCTCACAAGTGTATATCAATGATCAAGGGACTCACTCAAACAATCAATCACTCAAATTGGCCGCCATAGGCTTGTAAGTGCTCTTAACTTCGACCATACTCTAGAAATCAATGCTGAATAAAAAAGGACTTTCTCAAGGTTGTAATGTAGGCTCTTTGGACAGGTGGGATAACAATATGGTAAAGTGACTAAAGTGAATGGAGAATAGAAAATCAAACTTCGGTACTTCGAGATAAGGAACAGACTACTTCAAACATATTCAATCAACAAACTTTCAATTCCAATTCTCTCAACACTTCAATTTTTTTTCTTTCTCACTCTTTCACTTTTTTTCTTTTTCGCACAAACACATGAGCTCATTTTTTTCTTTTGCTCACTCTCAATTTTTTTTCTTTTTCCCACATCTCATAACTTCATCACACCTTCTTCTCATATTCACTCAACAAACAACCTTTTCCTTTTTCAACTCAATTCACTCCCTTCACATTCACACTTTCCTATTCTCCACTCAAATTGGGACAAAAAGGCTTAGGAATTGGAATAGTGTTCATATGTGCTAGCACATAAAATAGGCTTTAGGCTCAAAGGGGCTAACAAGGGATTCAATGTCATTGGTAAGGAAAATTTTGGCTAAGTGACTCAATAAAATCAAAGATGGCCTAAGATCCTATTCGGCATATCAAACTAGACACAATCAAGAAGCAAGAGCACACACAAGTTCTAGCATCCTCTAAGGTGACAATCCACTCACAAACGAAGAGATTAATTCGTGCATTAAAATCTCATAAGGCTCAAGTCTCTCGGCTTTCACATCCATGCTAGTCCTAGTGCGTTCTCACTCTCATCACACAAGTACTCAAAAGAAAAACTCATAAGCATACAAGTTCTTTCTCAAATCCACTCTAACTCAAACACTCACATAAAAGAGTCCCTAACTCAAATCCACAAATCTACTCTACTAATCAAACATGCTCAAGAATAACAACTAACAAGTAGAAGGGGTCAATAAGCATGAAATATGCAACAGCGAATCAAATCAAAATCACCCCGAGGAGCATCTCAAGACACCAAATGACCAAACACACTCAAAGATAAGGGTGCTCCAGTGCAATGTAACAAGAAACATAAAAAGAACTCCACCTCCCCAAACTTCGACCTTACGAAGAGGTCTAAGTTTGGGGTTGTGGGTTACCTCAACCAAACAATTCAGTTTCTCTCAAATGTAGCACACTTCTTAGCTTGAGTTCCTCCCTTTCGAGTACTCCATCGAGATAAGCCTACAAAATAAACTCTCACGTACGAGGTTAAAACTTACGACTCAACAACATCCTAATAACATAATAAGAAACTAAAAACAAATAAAAGCAAATAAAAATGGGTTGCCTCCCATTCAGCGCTATTTTTAAGGACATCATGCCGGACCGAGCTCAAAGGAGCTTATGGGACTTCATACTCAAATTTACCTCCCTTAGTCTCATAAGAGTGGTGCTTGCATGCCTTTCCTTGAGCAACGTGCTCGAGCGCTAGTGCTCGAGTGGTTTACTCGAATGCTGCCAAATTTTCACCAAGTAGCACTTTTCTTCTTCAACACTAACACCAATCGTATTTCTTCGATATCTTCTCATCCGGGCATCCGTTTGAGACGATTCAAAGTCCTACGAACTCCGTTCTTCGCCCTCGATTCACCTACGAGCATCAAAGAGACAAATTCATCAATGTAGAGAAATAATGCTCAATTGACTCCAAATACTCGACAAAATCGGCCAAAATTAGGGTATTTCGAGTGACGAATCATGATAATTTCACGCCTAATCAATGTGCAAGTAATAATCCTAAGCGTATTAGATTGAAAGACTAAAAGCTCGAGAATTAACCCTAATACTTCATCCTATCAACCTACTTCACTAATCCACTAAACAAGTTATATGAATTGTGCTTAATTAATGAGACCCTAACTAATGTGATGCGGTCGTCCTCCCTAGATAAACCGGTAAGTGATAAACCCCTTCTAAAACCCTCTCATTAAGCCTATTAGTTATTAAAGAGCGATGCGGTCCTCTTCTCTCTAACAATTTTCATACTTAATTCCAAGATAATTCTAGGGTTTATTTTAAGAATTCAATAATTAAGAGAATCAAAACTAAACATCACGAGTTATCCTAATTACGTACCAACGTCCTATTTCTATGAGTTCATCCTACCCTAAACATGCAAGGGTTCTAGCCTAACATGGTTATTACAAAAACAAAAGCAATTGAACGAACAATAAACATAAACATGATGAATTAGTTGAAGAACTCAAGAACATACACTAGGGTTAAAATAATAAATCAAGGTCTCAAAAACGAATCTCAATTAATGAATAAAACTAGGTCTAAAAGTAATAAGTGTTGAAGAAAGAAAATACTAAAGAAAACTCTAATCTATGAATTCGTAGTTCAAAAACCTCGATTACACGTGCAAAATCTCTTGCTAAACTCTCTCAAGCTCCTCTCTCTCAAAATCTATCTCTCCATGTGAAGTGGTTCCAAAAATGAGCTTGGGATGAAGTATATATAGGCATGGGCCGATTAAAACGTCATGGGCCGAAATTTTCCCGCAAAACGCTCGACTTGAGCACGTACTCGAGCGCTTAGTACTCGAGTGATTGCACTCGAGCACTCAAATCTTACAGAACCAAAAACCGCTCGAGCTCCCTTTACTCGAGCACTTAGTGCTCGACTCGTGACTACTTGAGCACACTACTCGAGTGCTCGAGCACTTAGTGCTCGAGTGATACTTGCTCGAGTGCTCTCTTCATACAGAAACTTAAGTGCTCGACCTCATATGCTCGAGCACTTAGTTCTCAACTTGAATCCACTCGAGCACCCTACTCGAGTGCTTGAGCACTTAGTGCTTGAGTATTCTTGCTTGAGCACCTCCAAGTGACACTTTTGCTTGCTCGAACTAATACTTTTCGTATTTCTTCAATATCTTCTCATTCAGGCATCCGTTTGAGTCGATTCAAAGTCCTACGAACTCCATTTTTTGCCCTCTATCCATCTATGAGCACCAGGGAGGCAAATTCATTAGTTCATGATAATAATACTCAATTGACTCTAACTACTCAGGGAGGCAAATTCATTAGTTCATGATAATAATACTAAAAACGCGGGCAAATCGAGCTATAAATCATAATAATTTCACATCTAATCATCGGTGAAGGTGAACTAATCAACGCCGAGAAGGCAGATTACCTTATGAAATAGGTTAGTTGACGCTGGTGAAGATGAGCTAAACAACACGTCAACGCCGAGAAGGCAGATTAACTCGGGAAACAGATTAGTTGTCACCGGTGAAGGTGAACTAATCAATACGTCAACACTTTAAAGACGGACTAATCAACACCGAGAAGGTGGATTACTTAGTCAATCTAGGCGGAACGTCAACGCCTAAAAGGCAGATTAACTCAAGAAATAGATTAGTTGACGCCGGTGAACGAACTAATCGATATGTCAACGCCTGAAAGACGGACTAATCAACCCCGACAAGGCGGATTACTTTGCCAATCCAGGCGAAATATCCACGCCTAAAAGGCGGACTAATCAACACCGAGAAGGCGGATTACTTCGTCAAATTAGGCGGAATGTCGACGCCTAAAAGGCAGATTAATCAACACCAAAAAGACGAATTACTTTGCCAATCTAGGTGGAAGGTCGACGCCTAAAAGACGGATTAATCAATGCCGAGAAGGCGGATTACTTTGCCAATCTAGGGGGAATGTCAATGCCTAAAAGGCGGATTAATTAACACCGAGAAGACGGATTACTTCGCCAATCTAGACGGAATGTCGACGCCTAAAAGACGGATTAATCAACACCGAGAAGGCGGATTACTTCACCAATCTAGGCGGAATATCAACGCCTAAAAGGTGGATTAATCAACGCCGAGAAGGCGGATTACTTCGCCAATCTAGGCGAAATATCGACGCCTAAAAGACGGATTAATCAACACCGAGAAGACGGATTACTTCGCCAATCTAGGCGGAATGTCGACACCTAAAAGACAGATTAATCAACGCCGAGAAGGCGGATTACTTTGCCAATCTAGGCGGAATGTCGATGCCTAAAAGGCGGATTAATCAACGCCGAGAAGGCGGATTTCTTTGCCAATCTAGGCGGAATGTCGATGCCTAAAAGGCGGATTAATCAACATTGAGAAGGCAGATTACTTCGTCAATCTAGGCAGAATATCAACGCCTAAAAGGCGGATTAATCAACGCCGAGAAGGCGGATTACTTCGCCAATCTAGGTGGAATGTCGACACCTAAAAGGCGGACTAATCAACGCCGAGAAGGCGGATTAACTCGAGAAACAGATTAGTTATCGCCGGTGAAGGCGAACTAATCAATACGTCAAGGCGAAGTTTTAAATAACTGACTGTATTTAATTATACTCAATACAAATAAATTATTTTTTATATCACAAAATGATCTTAGGATATGTATATCCATGCCCCCGCCTTTTAATGTATATGAAAACATGTGTGTTACAATATATATTAAAAGGAAGTTATCAAAAGAAAATTCTGCTTAAAAAATTATACTCAAAATTCTCGACTGTTACTGTTATTTTGAATTTTCCATATCCAAATTTTATCGGAATCAATTACTTTTTTGTTTATAATTTCGAAAATAATTTTAAGATATGAATATATGCCCCCGCTTTTAATTAATATGAAAATTTACGAATTGTGATATATTAAAAGCAAGTTATCGAAATAAACCTGATTCAAGAGGGCAAAGGACTTCCCGTAGATTCTCGTTGACGAAGAGGCACCGGATGCTCGTCCCAGAGCTGTAGTACTTATATATATATATATATATATATATTCTTTTTTTACAGAATACATTTACTCTTATGAAAATGCCCGTCAACACATATCAAATCGTATCTCTGTAAATATTGTAGACGATTTTATTTTCCTTGTATGAGGTGGACGAGGAGGTTCGATCGCACTTCTATTGCTCATTTTCTCATTGTGTTTTCCATCGTCGTCTCCCTATGGACCTACCACCTTACCTGTCTTGCCTCCCGATGTTGAGGTCCCACCTCCGCCCGCTTTAGGCGATGTTGATATCTGACTTGAAGCAAAAATACTAACTTCTACTAGTCGCTTTCCCGCAAGCGGACGGGTTCACTGTAGTAAGAGTAAGTATAACGACCAAGTATATCGAACCCACGAGATGGAGTGTATGCGAACAGATCCCTGAAGATCTACGCGTCGTAGCTAATATGAGTGTAATGTTTTTGGGTTTTTTGAAAGATTAATTGAAAGACTAAAATAAACTAATTAAACTAAAGAATTAAAGAAGACGAATTAACTACTGGTTGTTTTCAAGTAAGAGATGGTGATGCTTAGGATAGGACTCCCTACGTATACTAACGGAGCAGGTACATAATCAAAATAACTGTGACGCGCAAGAACTAACCTAAGTAAAAGAATGCAAGGTGAAAGCTCAAGATTCTAAACCCTAATACTTTACCCTAACACTCGACTTCACTAATCCACTAACAAGTTAATAGATTGTGCTTAATTAATGAGACCCTAATTTAACTAAGGTGATGCAGTCGTCCTCCTTCGCTAAACTGACAGATGAATTAACCCTTCCTAAACCCTCTAGGTAAGTCTACTTGTTGTTAAAGAGTGATACGGTCGCCCTCTCTCTAACTCCTTTCGAACGAAATTCAAAAGTGAAGTCTAGATTAATTTTAAGAATTCATTAACCAAGAAAATTAAAACCTAACGTCACAAGTTACCCTAATTACGTACCTACAACCTACTTCTACGAGTTCATCCTACCCCAAGCATGCAAGGGTTTTAGCTAGACATAGGTTTAACGTAAATAATAGCAATTAAATAAGTAACAAACATGAACATGATAATTAAGACGAAGAAGAGATCAAACATAAACTAGGGTTTACCGAAATCAAAGAAGAACTGAAATTAACTCAATAAAAGAAGTCTAATAGTGTTCAAGAACGAAAATATAAAGAAAAAGAACTAAAAAGTAAGATCGTAATTCAAATTCGTAATGCAAACCTCAAAAACGTAATCGTAAAGCTTGCTTCTCTCCTTCCTCTCCAAAAACGAACTCTAAACGTCTAAAACTATCTCGTGAAATGTGGTCTCTGTGTGGTGTGTTTCAAAAACGTGCTTGAGATGAATATATATATGCACGGGCCGAATCGTGAACTCATGGGCTGAAAAACGCCTTTGAAAATGCGAAAGTTGGAGGTGCTCAGCAGGCCTGCTCGAGCGGTTGCGCTCGAGCATGGAGCTCGAATGACACACGGGCTCGATCGCTCGCGCTCGAGCTCGAGCTGCTCGAATGGTGAAACTTCTCTGCATGTTTTGGGGCGCTCGAGCAACACGCTCGAGCGGTGGCGCTCGAGCTGCTCGAGTGCTCGAAATCTTCTGTATGTTTTGGGCGCTCGAGCAACGTGCTCGAGCACTAGTGCTCGAGTGCTCCCAAATTTTCACCAAGTAGCACTTTTCTTCCTCAACACTAACACAAATCGTATTTCTTCGATATCTTCTCATCCGGGCATCCGTTTGAGACGATTCAAAGTCCTACGAACTCCGTTCTTCGCCCTCGATTCACCTACGAGAATCAAAGAGACAAATTCATAAATGTAGAGAAATAATGCTCAATTGACTCCATATACTCGATAAAATCGGCCAAAATTAGGGTATTTCAAGTGACGAATCATGACAATTTCACGCCTAATCAACGCCCCTAAGCTTACCATGTTGCTTGTCCTCAAGCAACGAAATAACAAGTCAAGTGAAATTGTTAGGAATGAGTCAAAGAATCAATCATGCAAGCAAATGAACTCGAGCTTCAAATATCAATCACACGTATACTCACTCACTTTCCTTTCATCATACTCATGCAACAATAACAAGAAACACCAAGATCAAGCATGGATGTGCACTCAACGATGTGTTTCGCTCCCTCACAAGTGTATATCAATGATCAAGGGACTCACTCAAACAATCAATCACTCAAATTGGCAGCCATAGGCTTGTAAGTGCTCTTAACTTCGACCATACTCTAGAAATCAATGCCGAATCAAAAAGGACTTTCTCAAGGTTGTAATGTAGGCTCTTTGGACAGGTGGGAATCAATATGGTAAAGTGACTCAAGTGAATGGAGAATAGAAAATCAGATTTCGGTACTTCGAGATAAGGAACAGACTACTTCAAACATATTCAATCAACACACTTTCAATTCCAATTCTCTCAACACTTCAATTTTTTTTTTCTCACTCTTTCACTTTTTTTTCAATCACTTCAATTTTTTTCTTTTTCACACAAACACATGAGCTCATTTTTTTCTTTTGCTCACTCTCAATTTTTTTTTTCTTTTTCCCACATCTCATAACTTCATCACACCTTCTTCTCATATTCACTCAACAAACAACCTTTTCCTTTTTCAACTCAATTCACTCCCTTCACATTCACACTTCCCTATTCTCCACTCAAATTGGGACAAAAAGGCTTATGAATTGGAATAGTGTTCATATGTGTTAGCAAATAAAATAGGTTTTAGGCTCAAAGGGGCTAGCAAGGGGTAAATGTCATTGGTAAGGAAAATTTTGGCTAAGTGACTCATTCAAAACAAAAATGGCCTAAGATCCTATTCGGCATATCAAACTAGACACAATCAAGAAGCAATAGCACACACAAGTTCTAGCATCCTCTAAAGTGACGATTCACTCACAAACGAAGAGATTAATTCTTATATCAAAATCTCATGAGGCTCAAGTCTCTCGGCTTTCACATCCATGCTAGTCCTAGTGAATTCTTACTCTTATCACACAAGCACTCAAAAAGAAAACATGTAAGCATACTAGTTCTCTCTCAAATCCACTCTAACTCAACTACTCACACAAAAGAGTCTCTAACTCAAATCCACAAATCTCCCTCTACTCATCAAACATGCTCAAGAATAACAACTCATAAGTAGAAGGGGCCAATAAGCATGAAATATGCAATAGCGACTCAGATCAAAATCACCCCAAAGAGCATCTCAAGGCACCAAATAATCAAACACACTCGAAGATAAGGGGTGCTCAGGTGCAATGCAACAAGAAACATAAAAAAAACTCCACCCCCCCAAACTTCGACCTTGCGAAGAGGTCTAAGTTTTGGGTTGTGGGTTACCTCAACCAAACACTTCAGTTTCTCTAAAACGTAGCACACTCCCTTGCTTGAGTTCCTCCCTTGTGAGTACTCCATCGAGACAAGCCTACAAAATAAACTCTCACGTATGAGGTTAAAACTTACGATTCAACAACACCCTAATAACATAATAAGACGCCAAAAAAACAAATAAAAGCAAGTAAAAATGGGTTGCCTCCCATTCAACGCTATTTTTTAGGTCCTCATACCGGACCGAGCTCAAAGAAGCTTATGGGACATCATACTCAAATTTACCTCCCTTACTCTCATAAGAGTGGTGCTTGCATGTCTTTCCTTGATGCCCCACTATCGTTAGCTCTTTTGCTTTATTCTCATCCCCAAGTGTTATGGGTCTCAACTCCTTCTTACCTTTATCTGGAGGGTTCTTACCAAACAGGTTTTTTAATTTGAACTTTTTCTTCTTAACTCCTCCTTTCCCTTCCAACTGGATCACGTCCACCTTTTTCACTTCCTCCTCCTTCAACTTCTTCACTTTATCCCTATCAAAATAATCAAGAACATAATGCTCATGGGTTAAATCAATAAGTGAAGGATTAACGAAATCATGAACATGAGAAAGATTAGGGGTAGGAGATGTGTCTTCAACACGAGGATCAATTGCATCCATGCAATACAAGCTCTCATCCTCCGTCGGGTGCTTCATGGCTTCATATAGGGAGATCTTCACTTCTTGATCATCAACCTTCAACGTAATCTTCCCATTTGCCACGTCTAGCACCATCCCCGCCGTAGCTAAGAACGGTCTTCCCAAGATTAGGGGCACGTGCTCATCTTCTTCCATCTCTAGGACTACGAAATCGGCTGGAAAAATGTGATCTCCAACTCTCACTAGGACGTCTTCAACCACACCTTGAGGTCGAGTAATAGACCGGTCGGAAAGTTGAAGCATCATCATCGTCGGTTGAAGTTCACCACCTTCCAACTTCTTGAAAAGCGACAACGGCATCAGATTGATGCTCGCCCCGAGGTCACATAGCGCTCCCTTATTAATCCCGTTCCCGATATCACAAAGAATGGTGAAGCTCCCGGGATCCTTCAGCTTTGGAGGAAGCGCCTTGTGCACTAATGCACTCACCTCATGGTTCAGCTGCACCAACTTCGGCTCATCCACTCGCCGTCTTTTCGCGATCAAGTCCTTCAAAAACTTTGCATAATTGGGCATCTGTTCCAAAGTATCATAAAAAGGAATATTAATATGAAATTGTTTAAACACATCAAGGAATTTAGCGAATTTTTCATCAAGCTTCTTTTTCATGAAGCGTTGTGGATATGGGACGGGTATCACAGATTTGGGTACCCCCCCATTCATCTCTCTCGGTCTCTTTCACTTTCTCTCTTGCTTCCTTTGCCTTCTTCCACTTAGGAACTCTCTCACCCTTCTCAATGTCTTCCTCTTCAAGCTCTTTGCTCGCTTGAGTGCTTTCACCCTCAACCTTCTTCTCATCTCTCATCTCTTCAATCTCATCTGTATCTTGGGGCGTCTCAGAATCAGCAGGCATCTAGGGACCTTCATAGTTGGTTCCACTTCTAAGCTGTATAGTCTTACAATGCTCTTTCGGGTTCCCCTCCGGCATTGAAGGATACTTACCTTGCTCTCTATTCAATGACTTTGCAATCTGGCTCATCTGGAACTCTATAGAAGTGAACCTTCGATTGTTCTCTTGTTGAGTTCTAGTCCACTCAACGTTCATCTTCTGGAGCTCTTGATCACGTTGATCACCCTTTTTATGCAACTCTTTCACATCGTACTCCAAGGATGACAACCTCTTACTTCCTTCCTCCACCTTCTGAAGGATCGCTCTCAACATCTCCTCGGTTGATGCACCGCCTTCTCCACCAGGAGGCTTAGACCCTGGGTCGACACCCGGAGGAACTGTAACACCAGTTTTTGGGTTAGCATATGAGAAATTCTCATTCTTTCTCCATGTGTTTTGAGGAGCCCGCTGGCCTCCTTGATAGCCTTGAGTGTTCCTCCATTGATTTTGAGGTGGCTGAGGGCCTGGAGGTACAAATGGTTGGCCATAAGAAGGCCTTTCATACTGATTTCCACCTTGGTACCCATTATGATTGTAATACGGACCTCCCATGTAATTGGCTACCTCTTGCTGTCTACTTGGCTGGTCTACTCTCTCATTCTCTGCTGCATGCTCTCCAACCTAATTCTTCCCCAACTCGAGGTTGTTAATCTTCTCCATCATGGCCATCAACAGCCTTCTCGTTCCTTCACCCTCTTCAACCTGATGCACTCTCTAGAAGTCTGCATCCACACTCCAAGCAGCGGCATTCGTAACTATGTTGTCTACGATCTCTCTACACCTCTCTATTCCTTGATTCAGGAATGAGCCACTAGCACAGGCGTCTAGATGGTCTTGCCCAGCCTTGTTGGCACCACTGTAGAAGAATGTCATCACATCTCTCTCATTGTACCCGTGCTGCGGGCACTCTATCAGCATGTTTGAGTATCTCTCCCACGCTTGACGTAGGTCCTCTCCTTGCTTCTGGCGAAAGGAAGAGAACTCAATTCTAGCTTTAATAGTTCTCGATGGAGGGTAGAATCGCTCGAGGAACAGACACTCGAGCTCGGCCCAAGTGGTAATACCTCCCCGTGGAAGCGTATTATCGTACCACTCTTTAGCTATTCCCGTCAATGAGAATGGGAACAGCCTAAGCCTCTTGGCATCTTCAGACATGCCATTGTAATTGAAAGTGGAGGCTATCATTAGAAAGCTCCTCAGATGTGTATGAGGATTCTCCTTCCCGATCACTCCCTTGAACTGATTCTCTGTAAGCAGCTTTAAAATTCCCGGGGAAATCGAAAAGTTATTTGCCTCAACAGGAGGCAATGCCACTCCATCATAGTACCATTGTGGCTGCGCTGCAAACCTCCCTCGAATGGCCATATTCCGATCTGTGTTCTGAGGAACGTGTTGAGGATTGGCAGCTGGTACAGGTACTTGTTGGGGTGGTGGTTGGTAAACAGGTGGTTGGTTGTAAGCAGGAGGTGGAGGATACGGGTAAGGTGGATACGGGTATGGTGGGTATGGGTAAGGTGGATAAGGTAAGTTGTTTTGTGGTAAGTTGGGATGTGGGTAAGCAGGGTTGTTATGAGGGTTTTGGACCATGTTATGAGCTGGGCTGTTTTGGTTCTGAGTACCCGGGTTTTGGCTCTGGCTTTCTCCTAACGGATCTTGATTCTTGCTGGTATTGCCATCAGTGCCGTCAACTCGATTCAATACCTGATTGAACTCATTCTCGGCATCATCCAACTCATTAGTGATGTCCATCGGTTCTTTACCTCCGGCAACGTTCATCCTTCTTAAGAAGGCTCGGTTCCTTCTAGCTATTCTCTCAGGGTCTAAAGGTAACCTCTCTTCGCTCGTATTGCCTTGTGAGCGTGTTTTCATAAACCTGAAACACTAGCAGAAAGATCAAAACGCAACTGCCGAATAAATGAAAATAAAAATAAAAACAGAAGATAAAGCACCTACTACTAACTACTAAGCTATCGACAAGTCCTATTAAAAAAGTATACAACGCCATCCCCGGCAACGGCGCCATTGACTTGAAGCGAAAATACTAACTTCTACTAGTCGCTTTCCCGCAAGCGGACGGGTTCACTGTAGTAAGAGTAAGTATAACGGCCAAGTATATCGAACCCACGAGATGGAGTGTATGCGAACAGATCCCTGAAGATCTATGCGTCGTAGCTAATATGGTAATGTTTTTGGGTTTTTTGAAAGATTAATTGAAAGACTAAAATAAACTAATTAAACTAAAGAATTAAAGAAGACGAATTAACTACTGGTTGTTTTCAAGTAAGAGATGGGAATGCTTAGGATAGGAATCCCTACGTATACTAACGGAGCAGGTACATAATCAAAATAACTGTGACGCGCAAGAACTAACCTAAGTAAAAGAATGCAAGGTGAAAGCTCAAGATTCTAAACCCTAATACTTTACCCTAACACTCGACTTCACTAATCTACTAACAAGTTAATAGATTGTGCTTAATTAATGAGACCCTAATTTAACTAAGGTGATGCGGTTGTCCTCCTTTGCTAAACTGGCAGATGATCTACTTGTTGTTAAAGAGTGATACGGTCGTCCTCTCTCTAACTCCTTTTGAACGAAATTCAAAAGTGAAGTCTAGATTAATTTTAAGAATTCATTAACCAAGAGAATTAAAACCTAACGTCACAAGTTACCCTAATTACGTACCTACAACCTACTTCTACGAGTTCATCCTACCTCAAGCATGCAAGGGTTTTAGCTAGACATAGGTTTAACGTAATTAATAGCAATTAAATAAGTAACAAACATGAACATGATAATTAAGATGAAGAAGAGATCAAACATAAACTAGGGTTTACAGAAAAAAAAAAAAGAACTGAAATTAACTCAATAAAAGAAGTCTAATCGTGTTCAAGAACAAAAATATAAAGAAAAGGAACTAAAAAGTAAGATCGTAATTCAAATTCGTAATGAAAACCTCAAAAATGTAATCGTAAAGCTTGCTTCTCTCCTTCCTCTCAAAAAATGAACTCTAAACGTCTAAAACTATCTCGTGAAGTGTGGTCTCTGTGTGGTGTGTTTCAAAAACGTGCTTGAGATGAATATATATTTGCACGGGCCGAATCGTGAACTCATGGGCTGAAAAACGCCTTTGACCGCTCGAGCATGGAGCTCGAATGACACACAGGCTCGAGCTGCTCGAATGGTGAAACTTCTCTGCATGTTTTGGGCCGCTCGAGCAACATGCTCGAGCGGTGGCGCTCGAGCTGCTCGAGCGCTCGAAATCTTCTGTATGTTTTGGGCGCTCGAGCAACGTACTCGAGCGCTAGTGCTCGAGTGGTTTACTCGAGTGCTCCCAAATTTTCACCAAGTAGCACTTTTCTTCCTCAACACTAACACCAATCGTATTTCTTCGATATCTTCTCATCCGGGCATCCGTTTGAGACGATTCAAAGTCCTACAAACTCTGTTCTTCACCCTCGATTCACCTACGAGCATCAAAGAGACAAATTCATCAATGTAGAGAAATAATGCTCAATTGACTCCAAATACTCGATAAAATCGGCCAAAATTAGGGTATTTCAAGTGACGAATCATGACAATTTCACGCCTAATCAATATCCATTTGCCTATTCAGGATGTCGTCTTTGCTCCTGATCTCCCTGCTATCTCTGCACCAGCTCCTCTCTCACATTCTATGAAAACTAGATCAAAAAGTGGTATCTTTAAACCTCGTTATTTTGTTGATATTGTTATTACTAGTCTTCTTCATTCGCTAACAGCTTCTGCAGAACCTAAAGGTTTTAAATCCGCCCTGAAAGTCCCACATTGGTTAACTGCTATGTGCGAGGAGATGGACGCCTTGGATACCAAAAACACTTGGGATTTGGTTCCTCGACTGCCCGGTGAAAATATTGTTGGATCCAAATGGGTGTTTCGTACCAAGTACAAATCTGATGGTTTCATTGATCGTTACAAAGCCCGCTTGGTGGCTCAAGGCTTCACGCAATTCCCTGGTTTTGACTTTTCTCACACTTTTAGTCCTGTTGTACGGGCTACCACAGTTCGTGTTATTTTAACTCTTACAGTTCAACGTCGTTGGCCTCTTCACCAGCTCGACGTAAAAAATGCCTTTCATGGCCATCTTAACAAGCATGTTTACAAGTCTCAGCCTCCGGGCTTTATTGATCCCCATTTTCCTAACCATGTTTGCAGGCTAAAGAAAGCACTTTATGGTCTTCGTCAAACCCCTCATGTCGGGTTTGATCATTTTAGTGTCTTTCTCATTTCTTTGGTCTTCATTCGTAGTCGTTCTGATACTTCCCTATTTTTTCTTACATAGCTCTGATTGCACTATCTTTCTTTTACTTTATGCTAATGATATTATTGTCACATGGAGCAGCGCTAACTTCTTGCATAAATTCATTGCTCGTGTCCACAAAGAATTTGCAGTCAAAGACCTTGGCAAGCTGAGTTACTTTCTTGGACTTGAAATCACCCATACTAACTCCGGCATTTTCCTTGGTCAAGCTAAGTATGCTCATGATATTCTCACTCGGGCAGAATTACTCAATTGCAAACTTGTTTCCATGCCTTTGGCCACAGGGAAATCTCTCGTCTCCACTGGAGACCCATTCCAGGATCCTACAATCTACAGGTCGCTGGTGGGCGCTCTATAATATCTCTCTATCACCCGCCCAGACCTTTCTTTTGATGTCAATCACGTCAGCCAATTCCTTCAGGCTCCTACTGTTGATCATTTTTTGGCTGTCAAAAGGATCCTGCGCTATGTTAAAGGAATCGTCCACCTTGGACTCACTTTTTCGCCTTCTTCTGACTATTCGGTCATTGGCTACTCAGATGCTGACTGGGCTCGTTGCGAAGAAACTCGTTGTTCCACCTATGGATATTCTATATTTCTTGCGGGTAACTTAGTTTCTTGGAGTGCAAAGAAACAACCTACAGTTGCTCGTTTCAGTTGTGAATCTGAGTATCGTGCACTCGCAAATACTGCTCAAGAGATGATTTGGTTGTCTCACTTACTCCTGGAGCTTCGTACACTTCCGTCCTCCACGCCGCTTCTATTATGTGATAACAAGAGTGCTCTTTTCTTGAGTCAAAATCTCATTGCTCACAAGCGAACCAAGCATATTGACATCGACTATCATTTTGTTTGAGAACGTGTTGCCAATGGTACTCTCGAAACTAAGATTTTACCCGTCCTATGTTTGATTTGTTGCGGTCTGATTAGGCGTGAAATTGTTATGATTTGTAGCCCGATTTGTCTATATTTTGAGTAAATTTGATGAGTATTGAGCGTTATTTGAGTATCATTTTCATAAACTAATGTGTTTGCCTCTTTGATTCTCATAGATGGATAGAGGGCGAAAAATGGAGTTTGTAGGACTTTGAATCGACTCAAACGGACTCCCGGATGAGAAGATATTGAAGAAATACGAAAAGTATTAGTTCGAGTGAGCAAAAGTATCATTTGGCCCGAAGGAAAAGGTGCTAGAGCAGCCTAGGTCGAGCACTAGGTGCTCGAGCAAGAGAAGTTGAGCGTGTATTTGGTTCTGGAAGAATTGGGGCGCTCAAGCAAGCAAAACTCGAGCACTAGGTGCTCGAGCTGTCGAGTAGGCACTCGAGCAAGATCAAGTCGAGGACCAAGCGCACGAGTACTCGAGCGGGCACTCGATTGGAAGTGGGTCGAGTGCCAGGTGCTCGAGCGCTACTTTGGTTCTGGAAGATTGATGCACTCGAGTGTGCATCACTCGAGCGCTAGGCGCTCGAGTAAGTGTCTAGCTCGAGCGGTTCGAGAGTATTTCGACTCAAAATATTCCAAATCGGCTCATGCCTATATATACATCCTTCCAAGCACGATTTTACTTACCACTTGATACTTAGAAATAGTTTTTTAGAGAGAATAGCTTGGGAAGGTATGAGTAAGAGTTTGAAGCGTGTAATCGAGGTTTTGATCTTACGAATTCATAGATTAGAGTTTTATTTCGTTCTTTCTTTCTTTAACGGTTGATACTGCTAAACCTAGTTTTTGTTATTTATCAAGATTCGTTTCAAGACTTCAATTTTATTATTTTAATCTTTCGTCTATGTTATTGAGTTCGTTATTTAATTTAATCATGCTTATATCTATTGTTCGTATTATTGCTTTCGTTGTCGTAATCACCATGTTAGGCTAGAACCCTTACATGTTTAGGATAGGATGAACTCGTAGAAGTAGAATGTTGGTACGTAATTAGGATAATTCGTGATGTTTAGTTTTAGTTCTCTTAATTAATTAAATTCTTAAAATAAACCCTAGAATTATCTTGGAATTGAGTACGAAAATTGTTAGAGAGAAGACGACCACATCACTCTTTAATAACTAATAGGCTTAAGGAAAGGATTTTTGAAGGGGTTTATAATCTACCGGTTTATCTAGGAAGGACAACCGCATCACCTTAATTAAATTAGGGCCTCAATAATTAAGCACAATCCATATAACTTGATTAGTGGATTAGTGAAGTAGATTGATATGATGAAGTGTTAGGGTTAATTCTTGAGCTTTTAGTCTTTCAATCTTGTACTAGATTAGGGAAGTTGATTGCTTAGTTTTAGTACGCTTAGGATTATTACTTGCACATCACGATTATTTTAGTTATTGTACCAACTCCGTTAGTATACGTAGGAATTCCTATCTCGAGCATCACCATCCCATATTTGCATTTAAATCCAAGTTATTTAGTTTAATTTAATTATTAGCATAAGAGTAGTAGAAAATAAAGTAGTTTATTATAATTCTTGAAACCCGAACATACATTCATATTAACTACGAGACGTACATCTTCAGGGATCTATTCGCATATATATCTTCCCTTGGGTTCGATAATACTTGGTCCATATACTTGCCCATACTCTTGTGGGATAACTACTAGTTGAAGCTAGTATTTTGCGTTTTAAATCAATGGCGCCGTTGCCGGGGAAAGTGATGTATGCTCATTGAGTGGGACTTGGAGATAGTTTAGTAGTTTGTAGTGAGTGCTTTTATTTTATGTTTTTCATTATTTGTAGTCTGGTGCGTTTGATCTTTCTTGTTGAGTACTCAGGTATATGAAAACACGCTCAAATGGAGAAACGAGCGAGAATAGAACAAAGTTAGACCCTGAGACGATTGCTATAAGGAATCGAGCCTTCTAGAGAAGGATGGATACAGCAGGAGGTGATGGTATGGATTTGAGTGATGATTTAGATCTGGCTGGAGAAGGGGTTACTCAGATGGGAAATAAGGTTGAGAAGGCTAAGGGAGTCAATAATCCAAAGCATGCACCCCAAGGGGAAGTAGCCAACCAAAACCCAAACCTAAATTACCAAAACAATCCCGCACCCAACCAGAATCAAGTCATTAACCAAAACCAAAGCCAAAACCCCAACAACCCTTGTTACCCACCATACTACCCATACCCACCATACCCATATCACCCATACTACCCCCCAAAAACCTACTTATAACCAACCACACATACCTTTACCACATGTTCACCCTCAGCATGTTCCTGAAAATGCTGATCCTCCTGGTATGGCAATTAGAGGTAGATTTAAGGCTCAGCCTCAACGGTATTATGATGGAGTAGCTATGCCACCAGTCGAGACAAATAACTTCTCTATTGCTCCTGGGATTTTAATGATGTTTACTGAGAATCAATTTAAGAGAGAAGTAGGGAAAGATAATCCTCACACTCATTTGAGGAATTTCTTGATGATAGCCTCAACCTTTAGCCAAAACGGGATGTCTGAGGATGCGAAGAGGCTCAGATTGTTCCAGTTCTCTTTGACTGGGATTACTAATGAGTGGTACAATAACACACTTCCACGAGGTAGTGTGACTACATGGGCCGAGCTTGAGTGTCTATTCCTTGAGCATTTTTACCCCCCGTCCAAAACAGTGAAGGTAAGGAAGGAGATCTCCTCATTCAAGCAGAGATCGAACAAGGGATTAATTCAGGCTTGGGAGAGATACTCCAACATACTCATTGAGTGTCTGCAACACGGGTACAATGGTGGAGATATTATGGACTATTTCTACTATGGGGCTAGCGAGATGGATCAGCACCATCTCGATGCTTGTGCAAGTGGAGCGTTCCTGAACCGTAGTGCAGCTCAGTGCAGTGAGATAGTTGAAAATATAGTGAAGAACGCGGGGCAATGGAAAGAAAATCCAGAATTTCAGAGAGTCTATCAGATGGAAGAAGTTGAGGGGAAGAAGGGGGATGGGAATCGAGTGAAAAATTTCAACAACTTCTCTTATGAGGGTAAGGGAGGTAAATTTGAGTATCATGTCCCATGAGCTCCTTTGAGCTCGGTCCGGCATTAGGACCTTAAAAATAGCGCTGAATGGGAGGCAACCCATTTTTATTTGCTTTTGAGTGTTTTTAGTTATTAGGGTGTTGTTTTGAGTCGTACGTTTTAATCTCGTTCTTGAGTGAGTTGCTTGTAGGCTTTTCTCGAGGGAGTAAAGGTATCATGGAGTTATTCAAAAGTAAGGAACTCAAGCAAGAGAGTGTGCTACATTGCCAAGTGCAAATAGGGATTATGCGTATGAGGTAACTCACAACCCCAAACTTAGACCGCTTCACAAGGTCGAAGTTTGGGGGTGGAGTGTTTATATGTTTTATGGTATACATATGTACCGGGCACTTGAGAGGTTTGATTTACATTGCACAGGTGCACACCCTCTCTTTGAGTTGAGTTAGACTATATATTGTGCCCTGAGATACTCCTTAAGCTGTTATATTGTGTACTAATTGGGTGCTACTACATATTTCATGCTTATTAACTATTTTATGTTTATTGATTGCTATCTTTGAGTGTGAGTTATGAGTTAGTGATTTGTGAAATTGAGTTAGAGTTTAAGTTGTGTGAGTGTAGTAATTAGAGTGGATTTGAGAGGGAACTCGTATACTTACAAACTTTCCTTTGAATACTTGTGTGATATGAAAGTGAGAATTCACTAGGACTAGCATGGATGTGAAAGTTGTGAGTTTGAGCCATTACGAGATTAAAATTCATTAAATTGATCTCATCGTTTGTGAGTGGATCTTCACCTTAGAGGTGCTAGAACTTGTGGGTACTCTCGCTTCTTGATTGTGTCTAGTATGAAATGCCGAAAGTGATTTTAGGTCATCTTTGATTTGTTGAGTCACTTAGCCAAATTTTTTCTACCAATGACATTTATTCCTTGTTAGCCCGTTTGAGCCTTAGCCTATTTTATTTGCTAGCACATTTGAAATTATCCAAATTTCTTAAACTCTTTTGACCTAGTTTGAGTGGAGAATAGGAAAAGTTGTGAATGAGAAGGGGATCGAGTTGAGTTGAGATGGAGAATTATTGCTTGAGTGAATTTGAGGAAAGGTGTAATGATGATTTGAGTTGTGGGGAAGAACAAAATTTTGAGAATGAGCAAAAGAAAATATGAGCTCATATATAGTGTGAAAAAGAAAGGAAAAAAAAGTAAAGTGATTAAAAAGTGAAAAGAGTTAGAAAAAAATTGAGGTGTTGAGAGTAGTTGGAATTGAAAGTGCATTGCATGAAGATGTTTGAAGAGTTCGGTTCCTTGTATTGAAATACAAAAGTTTGATTTTCTATTCTCCATTCACTTGAGTAGGCTTATCCTATATAGTTACCCCACCTGTCCAAAGAGTCTTACATTACAACCTTGAAAAAGTCCTTTTTTATTCGGCATAGATTCTAGTTTATGGTCGACGTTGAGAGTACTTACAAGTCTATGGCTACTGATTTATGTGATTGATTGATTGAGAAAATCCCTATATATTGATATACACTTGCGAGGGAGTGATACACATCATCGAGAGCACATCCATGTTTGATTTTGGTGGTTCTTATTGATTGACCATGGGTAGGATGAAGGGGGATAGTTTGTGTATGGGTGATTGATTAGGCGTGAAATTGTCATGATTCGTAGCTAGAAACGCCCTAATTTTGGTCGAATTTATTGAGTTTTTAGAGCCAAATGAGTATTATTTCTATACATTGATGAATTTGTCTCTTTGATACTCATAGGTGAATCGAGGACAAAAAACGGAGTTCGTAGGACTTTGAATCGACACAAACGGATGCCCGGATGAGAAGATATCGAAGAAATACGATTGGTATTAGTACGTGTGAAGAAAAGTGTTAGTTGCAAAGGAAGGAAGACCCATTCGAGCATCGTCACTCGAGCGCCCCGCTCGAGTGAAGTAGATCGAGCGCCTAAAAACATACAGAATGTTTGGGCCGCTCGAGGGAGATAGCTCGAGCGCCCCGCTCGAGCACCAGAACTGCTCGACCAAAAGAGCTCGAGCGCCCCGCTCGAGCACCTGATCCGTTCGACCACCATAGCTCGAGCGACCCGCTCGAGCGGGTCTGCTCGAGCGCTTCCAAGGCATTTTCTCCAACTTACGTTTTTCGGCCCACGAGTTCACGAATCGGCCCGTTGCCTATATATATCTCTTCCAAACACATTTTGAAGGATCCCGGAACTTAGAAATCACTTTTAGACTTAGTTTTTTTAGAGGAAGGAGAGAAGCAAGTTTACTTACGTTTTGTTGAGGTTTTTCGTACGAATTCTTAGTTTCTTTTCGTTTATTAGTTTCTTTTCATTAGTTTGATTTCTTTAAAGACTTTGAAACTTCGTTTTAGTTAATTAAATTTCAGTTCTTAAGTATTTATTTCTTTAAACCCTAGTTCATGTTTCATATTTTCTTTCTTCAATTCATTATGTTTATGTTCGTTGTTTCTTCTATTGCTTTTATGTTTGTTAAAGCCATGTCCGGCTAAAACCCTTGTATGCTTAGGGTAGGATGAACTCGTAGAAGTAGGACGTTGGTACGTAATTAGGATAATTCGTGACGTTAGTTTTAATTCTCTTGATTAATAAATTCTTATAATTAATCTTAACTTTACCTTTGAATTTCGTACGAAAGTGTTAGAGAGAGGACGACCGCATCACTCAATAACAATTAGTAGTCTTAACGAGAGGGTTTAGGAGAGGTTAATTCATCTACCGGTTTAGCGAAGGAGGACGACCGCATCACCTTAGTTAAATTAGGGTCTCATTAATTAAGCACAATCTATTAACTTGTTAGTGGATTAGTGAAGTCGAGTGTTAGGGTAAAGTATTAGGGTTTAGAATCTTGAGCTTTTACCTTGCATTCTTAGACTTAGGTTATTTCTTGTGTGTCACAGTTATTCTGATTATGTACCTGCTCCGTTAGTGTACGTAGGGATTCTAATCCTAAGCATCACCATCTCTCATTAGAACACAACCCTTAGTTAATTTGATTTCTTTAGTATTTTAGTTTACTTAGTTTAATTCAGCTTTAATTAATTTTTCCAAAAAATTCCAAAAAATAATACACTCATATTAACTACGACGCGTAGATCTTCAGGGATCTGTTCGCATACACACTTTCCCTTGGGCTCGATAATACTTGGTCCCTATACTTGCCCATACTACTGTGAACCCGTTCTCTTGCGGGGTAACTACTAGTAGAAAGCTAGTGTAGTTCGCTTCAAGTCAATGGCGCCGTTGCCGGGGATGGCGTAATATACTTTTTGAATAGGACTTGTCGATAGCTTAGTAGTTAGTAGTGAGTGCTTTCTTTTCTGTTTTATTTTTATTTTTATTTATTCGGCAGTTGTGTTTTGATCGTTCTGCTAGTGTTTCAGGTTTATGAAAATACGTTCACAAGGCAATACGAGCGAAGAGAGGTTACCTGCAGATCCTGAGACAATAGCTAGAAGGAACCGAGCCTTCTTGAGAAGAATGACTACTGCCGCGGGAAACAAAGACAAGATTTCTGATGAACTTGGAGAGTTAGACAAAATAGCTGCAGAGTATACTGCTCTTGTGGAACAGGCAGAGGGTGCCAATGGAAACAGCAGTAATCAGTAGATACCCATAGGGGGAACTGAGAGCCCACACCCGAACCCACAAGACACAATCAACTCAGCACAAACACAACCCCAAAACCAGAACCAAAACCCTGCTTACCCACAAAACCCAAATAACCCTTTCAAAACCCAGTATACCAACATTACCCATACCCACCTTATCCTTACCCACCATACCCGTATCCTCCACCCCCAGTCTATAATCAACCACCTGTTTACCCACCACCACCCCAACAAGTACCAGTACCTGCTGCTAATACTCAACACGTTCCTCAGAACGTAGATCACAATATGGCTATTCGGGGGAGGTTTGCAGCGCAGCCACAGCGGTACTATGATGGAGTGGCGATGCCTCCTGTAGAGGCGAACAACTTCTCGATTTCCCCGAGAATTCTAAAGCTGCTTACCGAGAATCAGTTCAAAGGGGTGATCGGGAAGGAGAATCCTCATACACATCTGAGGAGCTTTCTCATGATAGCCTCCACATTCAATTACAATGGCATGCCTGAAGATGCCAAGAGGCTAAGGCTGTTCCCATTCTCACTGACGGGAATAGCCAAGGAGTGGTACGATAATACGCTCCCGCGGGGAGGCATTACCACGTGTGCCGAGCTCGAGCGTCTGTTCCTCGAGCGATTCTACCCTCCATCTAGGACGATCAAGGCTAGGATCGAGATCTCTTCCTTCCGCCAGAAACAAGGAGAGGACCTACGCCAAGCGTGGGAGAGATACTCAAACATGCTGATAGAGTGCCCGTAGCACGGGTACAATGAGGGGGATATTATGGAATTCTTCTACAGTGGTGCCAACAAGGCGGTGCAAGACCATTTAGTCGCTTGTGAGGGCGGAGCATTCCTGAATCAAGGCATAGAGAGGTGTAGAGAGATCGTGGACAACATTGTCACGAATGCCGGGGCTTGGAATGGAGACTCAGATTTTCAAAGAGTTCATCAGGTTGAAGAGGGTGAAGGAACGAGAAGACTATTGATGGCCATGATGAAGAAGATCAACAACCTCGAGTTGGGGAAGAATTTGGTTGGAGAGCATGCAGTAGAGAATGAGAGAGTAGACCAACCAAGTGGACAGCAAGAGGTAGCCGATTATATGGGAGGTCCGTATTACAATCAGAATGGCTACCAAGGAGGAAATTGATTAGGCGTGAAATTGTCAAGATTCGTAGCTAGAAACGCCCTAGTTTTGGTCGAATTTATTGATTTTTAAGAGCCATATGAGTACTATTTCTATACATTGATGAATTTTTCTCTTTGATACTCATATGTGAATCGAGGACGAAAAATGGAGTTCGTAGGACTTTGAATCGACTCAAACGGATGCCCGGAGGAGAAGATATCGAAGAAATACGATTGGTATTAGTACGTGTGAAGAAAAGTGTTAGTTGCAAAGGAAGGAAGACCCATTCGAGCATCGTCACTCGAGCGCCCCGCTCGAGTGAAGTAGATCGAGCGCCTAAAAACATACAGAAAATTTGGGCCGCTCGAGGGAGATAGCTCGAGCGCCCCGCTCGAGCACCAGAACTGCTCGACCAAAAGAGCTCGAGCACCAGAACTGCTCGACCAAAAGAGCTCGAGCACCCCGCTCGAGCACCTGATCCGTTCGACCACCATAGCTCGAGCGACCCGCTCGAGCGGGTCTGCTCGAGCGCTTCCAAGGCATTTTCTCCAACTTACGTTTTTCGGCCCACGAGTTCACGAATCGGCCCGTTGCCTATATATATCTCTTCCAAACACGTTTTGAAGGATCCCGGAACTTAGAAATCACTTTTAGACTTAGTTTTTGGAGAGGAAGGAGAGAAGCAAGTTTACTTACGTTTTGTTGAGGTTTTTCGTACGAATTCTTAGTTTCTTTTCGTTTATTAGTTTCTTTTCATTAGTTTGATTTCTTTAAACACTTTGAAACTTCGTTTTAGTTAATTAAATTTTAGTTCTTAGTATTTATTTCTTTAAACCCTAGTTCATGTTTCATATTTTCTTTCTTCAATTCATTATATTTATGTTCGTTGTTTCTTCTATTGTTTTTATGTTTGTTAAAGCCATGTCCGGCTAAAACCCTTGTATGCTTAGGGTAGGATGAACTCGTAGAAGTAGGACGTTGGTACGTAATTAGGATAATTCGTGACGTTAGTTTTAATTCTCTTGATTAATGAATTCTTATAATTAATCTTAACTTTACCTTTGAATTTCGTACGAAAGTGTTAGAGAGAGGACGACCGCATCACTCAATAACAATTAGTAGTCTTAACGAGAGGGTTTAGGAGAGGTTAATTCATCTACCGGTTTAGCGAAGGAGGACGACCGCACCACCTTAGTTAAATTAGGGTCTCATTAATTAAGCACAATCTATTAACTTGTTAGTGGATTAGTGAAGTCGAGTGTTAGGGTAAAGTATTAGGGTTTAGAATCTTGAGCTTTCACCTTGCATTCTTAGACTTAGGTTAATTCTTGTGGGTCACAGTTATTTTGATTATGTACCTGCTCCGTTAGTATACGTAGGGATTCCTATCTTAAGCATCACCATCTCTCATTAGAACACAACCCTTAGTTAATTTGATTTCTTTAGTATTTTAGTTTACTTAGTTTAATTCAGCTTTAATTAATTTTTCCAAAAAATTCCAAAAAACAATACACTCATATTAACTACGACGCGTAGATCTCCAGGGATCTGTTCGCATATACACTTTCCCTTGGGTTCGATAATACTTGGTCCCTATACTTGCCCATACTACTGTGAACCCGTTCTCTTGCGGGGTAACTACTAGTAGAAAGCTAGTGTAGTTTGCTTCAAGTCAATGGCGCCGTTGCCGGGGAAGGCGTAATATGCTTTTTGAATAGGACTTGTCGATAGCTTAGTAGTTAGTAGTGAGTGCTTTCTTTTCTGTTTTATTTTTATTTTTATTTTTATTTATTTGGCAGTTTCGTTTTGATCCTTCTGCTAGTGTTTCAGGTTTATGAAAACACACTCACAAGGCAATACGAGCGAAGAGAGGTTACCTGCAGATCCTGAGACAATAGCTAGAAGGAACCGAGCCTTCTTGAGAAGAATGACTACTGCCGCGGGAAACAAAGACAAGATTTCTGATGAACTTGGGGAGTTAGACAAAATAGCTGCAGAGTATACTGCTTTGTGGAACAGGCAGAGGGTGCCAATGGAAACAGCAGTAATCAACAGATACCCATAGGGGGAACTGAGAGCCCACACCCGAACCCACAAGACACAATCAACTCTGCACAAACACAACCCCAAAACCAGAACCAAAACCCTTGCTTACCCTCAAAACCCAAATAACCCTTTCAACAACCCAGTATACCAACATTACCCATACCCACCTTATCCTTACCCACCATACCCGTATCCTCCACCCCCAGTCTATAATCAACCACCTGTTTACCCACCACCACCCCAACAAGTACCAGTACATGCTGCTAATCCTCAACACGTTCCTCAGAACGCAGATCACAATATGGCTATTCGGGGGAGGTTTTCAGCGCAGCCATAGCGGTACTATGATGGAGTGGCGTTGCCTCCTGTAGAGGCGAACAACTTCTCGATTTCCCCTGGAATTCTAAAGTTGCTTACCGAGAATCAGTTCAAGGGGGTGATCGGGAAGGAGAATCCCTATACACATCTGAGGAGCTTTCTCATGATAGCCTCCACATTCAATTACAATGGCATGTCTGAAGATGCCAAGAGGTTTAGGCTGTTCCCATTCTCATTGACGGGAATAGCCAAGGAGTGGTACGATAATACGCTCCCGCGGGGAGGTATTACCACTTGGACTGAGCTCGAGCGTCTGTTCCTCGAGCGATTCTACCCTTCATCTAGGACGATCAAGGCTAGAATTGAGATCTCGTCCTTTCGCCAGAAGTCTGGAGAGGATTTACGCCAAGCGTGGGAGAGATACTCAAACATGCTGATAGAGTGCCCGCAGCACGGGTACAATGACGGAGATATTATGGCATTCTTCTACAGCGGTGCCAACAAGGCGGGGCAAGACCTTTTAGACGCCTGTGCGGGCGGAGCATTCCTGAATCAAGGCATAGAGAGGTGTAGAGAGATCGTGGACAACATTGTCACGAATGTCGGGGCTTGGAATGGAGACTCAGATTTTCAAAGAGTTCATCAGGTTGAAGAAGGTGAAGGAACGAGAAGACTATTGATGGCCATGATGGAGAAGATCAACTACCTCGAGTTGGGGAAGAATTTGGTTGGAGAGCATGCAGTAGAGAATGAGAGAGTAGACCAACCAAGTGGACAGCAAGAGGTAGCCAATTACATGGGAGGTCCGTATTACAATCAGAATGGCTACCAAGGAGGAAATCAGTTTGGAAGACCTTCTTATGGTCAGCCATTTGTACCTCCAGACCCTCAGCCGCCTCAAAATCAATGGAGGAACACACAAGGAGTTCAAGGAGGCCAACAGCCTCCTCAAAACACATGGAGGAAGAATGAGAACTTTTCTTATGCTAACCCAAAAGCTGGTATTACTGTTCCTGCAGGTGTTGATCCGGGGTCTAAACCTCCTGGTGGAGAAGGCGGTGCATCAACCGAGGAGATGTTGAGAGCGATCCTTCAGAAGGTGGAGGAAGGTAGCAAGTGATTGTCCTCCTTGGAGTACGATGTGAAGGAGCTGCATAAGAAAGGCGATCATCGAGATCAAGAGCTCCAGAAGATGAACGTTGAGTGGACTAGAACTCAACAAGAGAACAATCGAAGGTTCACTTCTATAGAGTTCCAGATGAGCCAGATTGCAAAGATGGTGAATAGAGAGCCGGGAAAATATCCTTCCATGCCTGAGGGTAATCCCAAAGAGCATTGTAAGGCTATCCAGCTTAGAAGTGGGACCAAATATGATGGTCCCGAGATGCCTGCTGATTCTGAGACGCTCAAAGAAGAAGTTGAGACAGAAGGGATAGAGTCTCAAGGTGATGGAGTTGAGGTTGAGAAGGAAGGAGTTAAGATGAAAATTGATGATAAGAGTAAAGAGAACAATGAGTCCCAGAAGTGGAAAGACTTTGAGGAGGGTGAGAGAGTTCATAAGTGGAAGAAGGCAAAGGAAGCAAGGGATAAAGTGAAAGAAACAGAAAGAGATGAATGGGGAGTACCCAAATCTGTGATACCAGTCCCGTATCCACAGCGCTTCATGAAAAGGAAGCTTGATGAAAAATTTGCAAAATTTCTTGATGTTTTTAAACAATTGCACATTAACATTCCTTTTTATGATGCTTTGGAACAGATGCCAAATTATGCCAAGTTTCTGAAGGACTTGATCGCGAAAAGGCGGCAAGTGGATGAGCCGAAGTTGGTGCAGTTGAACCACGAGGTGAGTGCATTAGTGCACAAGGTGCTTCCACCGAAGCTGAAGGATCCCGGGAGCTTCACAATCCTATGTGACATTGGGAACGGGATCAAGAAAGGAGCGCTATGTGATTTAGGGGCGAGCATCAATCTCATGCCCTTGTCGCTTTTCAAGAAGCTGGAAGGTGGTAAACTTCAACCCACAATGATGACGCTTCAACTAGCCGATCGGTCTATTACTAGGCCTCAAGGTGTGGTTGAAGACGTCCTCGTGAGAGTTGGAGATCACATTTTTCCAGCCGACTTTGTAGTCCTAGAGATGGAGGAAGATGAGCACGTGCCCCTGATCTTGGGAAGACCGTTCTTAGCTACGGTGGGGATGGTGCTAGACGTGGCAAATGGGAAGATTACATTGAAGGTTGATGATCAAGAAGTGAAGATTTCCCTATATGAAGCCATGAAGCACCCGAAGGAGGATGAGAGTTTGTATTGCATGGATGTCATTGATCCTCGTGTTGAAGACACACCTTCTATCCCTAATCCCTCTCATATTCATGATTTCGTTAGTCCTTCACTTGACTATTTAACCCATGAGCATTATGATCTTGATTATTTTGATAGGGATAAAGTGAAGAAGTTGAAGGATGAAGAGGTGAAGAAAGTGGATGTGGTCCAGTTAGAGGGAAAATGAGGAGTTAAGAAGAAAAAGTCAAAATTCCAGAAATTGTTTAGTAAGACTCCTCCAGATAAAGGTGAGAAGGAGTTGAGACCTATACCACTTGAGGTGGGGAAGGAAGCAAAGGGGCTCATGAAGGTGGGGCACCAAGGAAAGACATGCAAGCACCACTCTTATGAGAGTAAGGGAGGTATTTTTTAGTATGATGTCCCATAAGCTCATTTGAGCTCGGTTCGGCATGAGGACCTTAAAAATAGCGCTGAATGGGAGGCAACCCATTATTATTTTTATTTGCTTTGAGTTTTTTTTAGTTATTAGGGAGTTATTTTGAGTCGTATGTTTAACCTCGTATTTGAGTGAGTTGCTTGTAGGCTTGTCTCTAAAGGAGTAAAGGTATCATGGAGTAATTCAGATTGAAGGAACCAACTTGAGACAAGGGAGTGTGCAAAGCTATTGAGAGAAACTGAGTTGTTTGGTTGAGGTAACCCACAACCCCAAACTTAGACCTCTAGCAAGGTCGAAGTTTGGGGGGTGGAGTTTTTTTTATATATGTTTCTTGTTACATTGCACATGCATGCACCTCTTATCTTTTGAGTTGAGTTTGATTGATTATTGGTTTGTTGAGATACTCCTTGGGGTGATTTTGATTTGACTCGCTATTGCATATTTCATGCCTATCAATCATCTTATGCTTGTTGATTGCTATCTTTGAGTATGATTTGATGAGTAGAGTGAGTTGTAAGGGTGAGTTAGAAATTCTTTTGTGTGAGGGTTTGAGTTTGAGCTGATTTGAGAAAGAACTTGTATGCTTGTGAATTTTTCTTTTGAGTACTTGTGTGATGAGAGTGAGAATGCACTAGGATTAGCATGGATGTGAAAGCCGTGAGCTTTTGAGCCTTATGAGATTTTGATGCATTAATTAATCTCTTCGTTTGTGAGAGGATCGTCACCTTAGAGGATGCTAGAACTTGTGTGTGCTCTTGCTTCTTGATTGTATCTAGTTTGATATGCCGAATAGGATCTTAGGCCATCTTTGATTTTATTGAGTCACTTAACCAAAATTTTCCTTACCAATGACATTGAATCCCTTGTTAGCCCCTTTGAGCCGAAAGCCTATTTTATTTGCTAGCACATATGAACACTATTCCAATTCCTAAGCCTTTTTGTCCCAATTTGAGTGGAGAATAGGAAAGTGTGAATGAGAAGGGAGTGAATTGAGTTGAAAAAGGAAAATGTTGTTTGTTGAGTGAATATGAGAAGAAGGAGTGATGAAGTTATGAGATGTGGGAAAAAGAGAAAAAAATTGAGAATGAGCAAAAGAAAAAAAATGAGCTCATGTGTTTGTGCGAAAAAGAGAAAAAAAAGTGAAGTGATTGAAAAAAAAAAGAAGTGAAAGAGTGAGAAAGAAAAAAATTTGAAGTATTGAGAGTATGGAATTGAAAGGGTGTTGATTGAACATGTTTGAAGTATTCTGTTCCTAATGTCGAAGTGTCAAAGTTTTATTTTCTATTCTCCATTCACTTTAGTCACTTTACCTTATATTGTTATCCCACCCGTCCAAAGAGCCTACATTACAACCTTGAGAAAAGTCCTTTTTGATTCGGCATTGATTTCTAGAGTACGGTCGAAGTTAAGAGCACTTACAAGCCTATGGCTGCCAATTTGTGTGATTGATTGTTTGAGTGAGTCCCTTGATCATTGTTATACACTTGTGAGGGAGCGAAACACATCGTTGAGTGCACATCCATGCTTGATCTTGGTGTTTCTTGTTATTGTTGCATGAGTATGATAAAAGAAAGTGAGTGAGTATACGGGTGATTGACTTTTGAAGCTTGAGTTCATTAGCTTGCATGATTGATTTTTTTTACTCATCCCTAACAATTTCACTTGACTTATTATTTCATTGCTTGGGGACAAGCAATATGGTAAGTTTGGGGGGGGTTGATTAGGCGTGAAATTGTCATGATTCGTAGCTAGAAACGCCCTAGTTTTGGTCGAATTTATTGAGTTTTTAGAGCCAAATGAGTACTATTTCTATACATTGATGAATTTGTCTCTTTGATACTCATAGGTGAATCGAGGATGAAAAACGGAGTTCGTAGGACTTTGAATCGACTCAAACGGATGCCCGGATGAGAAGATATCGAAGAAATATGATTGGTATTAGTACGTGTGAAGAAAAGTGTTAGTTGCAAAGGAAGGAAGACCCATTCGAGCATCGTCACTCGAGCGCCCCGCTCGAGTGAAGTAGATCGAGCGCCTAAAAACATACAGAACGTTTGGGCCGCTCGAGGGAGATAGCTCGAGCGCCCCGCTCGAGCACCAGAACTGCTCGACCAAAAGAGCTCGAGCGCCCCGCTCGAGCACCTGATCCGTTTGACCACCATAGCTTGAGCGACCCGCTCGAGCGGGTCTGCTCGAGCGCTTCCAAGGCATTTTCTCCAACTTACGTTTTTCGGCCCACGAGTTCACGAATCGGCCCGTTGCCTATATATATCTCTTCCAAACACGTTTTGAAGGATCCCGGAACTTAGAAATCACTTTTAGACTTGGTTTTTGGAGAGGAAGGAGAGAAGCAAGTTTACTTACGTTTTGTTGAGGTTTTTCGTACGAATTCTTAGTTTCTTTTCGTTTATTAGTTTCTTTTCATTAGTTTGATTTCTTTAAACACTTTGAAACTTCGTTTTAGTTAATTAAATTTCAGTTCTTAGTATTTATTTCTTTAAACCCTAGTTCATGTTTTATATTTTCTTTCTTCAATTCATTATGTTTATGTTCGTTGTTTCTTCTATTGCTTTTATGTTTGTTAAAGCCATGTCCGGCTAAAACCCTTGTATGCTTAGGGTAGGATGAACTCGTAGAAGTAGGACGTTGGTACGTAATTAGGATAATTCGTGACGTTAGTTTTAATTCTCTTGATTAATGAATTCTTATAATTAATCTTAACTTTACCTTTGAATTTCGTACGAAAGTGTTAGAGAGAGGATGACCGCATCACTCAATAACAATTAGTAGTCTTAACGAGAGGGTTTAGGAGAGGTTAATTCATCTACCGGTTTAGCGAAGGATGACGACCGCACCACCTTAGTTAAATTAGGGTCTCATTAATTAAGCACAATCTATTAACTTGTTAGTGGATTAGTGAAGTCGAGTGTTAGGGTAAAGTATTAGGGTTTAGAATCTTGAGCTTTCACCTTGCATTCTTAGACTTAGGTTAATTCTTGTGGGTCACAGTTATTTTGATTATGTACCTGCTCCGTTAGTATACGTAGGGATTCCTATCTTAAGCATCACCATCTCTCATTAGAACACAACCTTTAGTTAATTTGATTTCTTTAGTATTTTAGTTTACTTAGTTTAATTCAGCTTTAATTAATTTTTCCAAAAAATTCCAAAAAACAATACACTCATATTAACTACGTCGCGTAGATCTTCAGGGATCTGTTCGCATACACACTTTCCCTTGGGTTCGATAATACTTGGTCCCTATACTTGCCCATACTACTGTGAACCCGTTCTCTTGCGGGGTAACTACTAGTAGAAAGCTAGTGTAGTTCGCTTCAAGTCAGTGATGAATCTTTGAAGCTTGAATAATATTGCTTGCATGATTTGGTTCTTTGATTCATTCTTAACAATTTCACTTGACTTGTTATTTCATTGCTTGAGGACAAGCAATATGGTAAGTTTGGGGGGGTTGATTAGGCATGAAATTGTTATAATTTGTAGCCCGATTTGCCCATGTTTTGAGTAAATTTGATGAGTATTGAGAGTCATTTGAGTATCATTTTCATAAACTAATGAATTTGCCTCTTTGATGCTCATAAATGGATAGAGGGTGAAAAATGGAGTTCGTGGGACTTTGAATCGACTAAAACGGACTCCCGGATGAGAAGATATTGAAGAAATACGAAAATTATTAGTTCGAGTGAGCAAAAATATCATTTGGCCCGAAGGAAGAGGTGCTAGAGCAGCCTAGGTCGAGCGCTAGGTGCTCGAGCAAGAGAAGTCGAGCGTGTATTTGGTTCTGGAAGAATTAGGGCGTTCAAGCAAGCAAACTCGAGCACTAGGTGCTCGAGCGGTCGAGTGGGCACTCGAGCAAGATCAAGTTGAGCACCAAGCGCACGAGTACTAGAGCGGATGCTCGAGTGGAAGTGGGTTGAGCGCCAGGTGCTCGAACGCTACTTTAGTTCTGGAAGATTAATGCACTCGAGTGTGCATCACTCGAGCGCTAGGTGCTCGAGTAAGTGTCTAGCTCGAGCGGTTCGAGAGTATTTCGGCCCAAAACATTCCAAATCGGCCCATGCCTATATATACATCCTTCCCAGCACGATTTAACTTACCACTTGATACTTAGAGATAGATTTTAGAGAGAATTGCTTGGGAAGGTTTGAGAAAGAGTTTGAAGCGTGTAATCGAGGTTTTGATCTTACGAATTCATAGATTAGAGTTTTGTTTCGTTCTTTCTTTCTTTAACGGTTGATACTACTAAACCTAGTTTTCGTTATTTATCAAGATTCGTTTCAAGACTTTAATTTATTGTTTTAATCATTTGTCTATGTTATTGAGTTCGTTATTTAATTTAGTCATGCTTATGTCTATTGTTCGTATAATTTCTTTCGTTGTCGTAATCACCATGTTAGGCTAGAACCCTTACATGCTTAAGATAGGATGAACTCGTAGAAGTAGGATGTCGGTACGTAATTAGGATAATTCATGATGTTTAGTTTTAGTTCTCTTAATTAATTGAATTCTTAAAATAAACCCTAGAGTTATCTTGGAATTGAGTACGAAAATTGTTAGAGAGAAGACGACCGCATCACTCTTTAATAACTAATAGGCTTAAGGAAAGGATTTTTGAAGGGGTTTATAATCTACCGGTTTATCTAGGGAGGACGACTGCATCACCTTAGTTAAATTAGGGCCTCAATAATTAAGCACAATCCATATAACTTGATTAGTGGATTAGTGAAGTAGGTTGATATGACGAAGTATTAGGGTTAATTCTTGAGCTTTTAGTCTTTCAATCTTGTGCTAGATTAGGGAAGATGATTACCTAGTTTTAGTACGCTTAGGACTATTACTTGCACATCACGATTATTTTAGTTATTGTACCAACTCTGTTAGTATACGTAGGAATTCCTATCTCGAGCATCACCATCCCATATTTGCATTTAAATCCAAGTTATTTAATTTAATTTAATTATTAGCATAAGAGTAGTAGAAAATAAAGTAGTTTATTATAATTTCAATAACATACATTCATATTAACTACGAGACGTACATCTTCAGGGATCTATTCACATATATACCTTCCCTTGGGTTCGATAATACTTGGTCCATATACTGGCCCATACTACAGGGATCTCATACTCTTGTGGGGTAACTACTAGTTGAATCTAGTATTTTGCGTTCAAGTCACGGCCCAAGCTTCGCGTTGCATCCAATCCATCGCTACGCTTGAGGGGGGTAATAGAGGAGATACGGAAAATCTGGAAAATATATGATACGATCAAATCATATCAAATCATATCTCTGTAAATATTGTAGACGATTTTATTTTTCTTGTATATCTTGTTCCCTTACTTGTAAATCTATTGTATTCCCTTATTATAAATAGTGAGAATATCAATCACCATTTTACACGGTGAATCAAATCATTTGTCTCACAGTATGTATGAAATCAGTGACGGATGAAGATAGGGACATGGAGGTATAACTGTACTCTCAAATTGAAAATTACATCTTATTACACATGTAAAAAAAACAAAAGCATATTATCTGTACCCCCATTATTTAGAAAAGAAATCAAACCAACAACATTTATATGTGTTAAGAATATTAATAACAAACAAAGGTTCAATAAATAACGGAAAGAGAGTGTTTCATGGCATGAGATAAAACAAATTAACAATTTTATCTAAGTGTTAATGCATCATGCCAAATTATACCCCTTCCTACTGTCTATGGCATAAGACGATCTCACACAAAACCTACTATTATAGGTATAATTAAAAATATTTTGTTAATTATTTTCCTTACCCCCAAATTTCAAATTTTGGATCTGCCATTGTATGAGACATGGAGTGGTACATCAAAAATGACACATATGATTTCATGTGGTGTTTACCTGAATGAAAACATTTGTTCTATATTTGTTCTACTTTGTATTATATAGTGTGGATAAATGACAATAGGAGGGTGACTCAAATGGTATTAGCTCACTACCTATAAATCGAAAGTTCCTATCGAGTCACATATTCACATTTTTTTTAAAAAAAAAAAAAAAAAAATGGTGGAATAGCTAAATTGAATTGTTGTTTACCATGATATGTCGTATTAATGTATCATTCGCTTATTTCGTGGGGACTAGTTCAAATTAGAGAGACAAGACAAAACACATATCCAAACTTAATTATTGTCTGGTTAGGGGTTTTTACGCTAGCCACTTTCCAGTTTCAAGATAATGGAGTCCTCATTATCTGAGAACAGTTCTATTATGTTCCCCATTATTTAATTAACTTTTCATCAAGAACCCCTTAATCATAAGTATTATATTGTCACTTTACGAAGAACAAAATCAAATTGCACTAACAATTAATTTTTTTATTTTAAAAGGAATACAATTAAAATGTCATTTAATATGGACCCGTGCATGTTCAGATGGGGCCCTCGTGCTTTTATTGTGTGTGTGGGGGGATATATAAGCAAGACCCTCTTTGCTGTGAAGACATAGCATTTAAGTGCTTTATATAAGCTGTTAAAATATAAGTTCCATAATAATCCCCTATATCCATTATCACAGAAGAGGCGCTTCTCATAATGAGGGCATGGCTGTTGATGTTCTTGCTACTTTTGTCGATTTTAATTCATGATGCTCAAGGTACTTTAATTTAATGATGTTTTTCTTTGTTTCTAATTATAGAAAGGGTGCGTCTTTAATATTTATTAATGTTATTAATTTCATAATGCAGGTATAAGGTTAATAAAGGGTTCTTTACAAGCCGCTGAGCCTGTGCGGCCCAGCAATATCCATGTAAGATTCAGTTATTTGATTTTGGGGCTAAATTTCAATCTCCTCCCAATAAATTTGAGGTTTTCAATTTAATTTCAAAATCTTACCAACTGGTTCAATTTTGGTCCTAATTCCATCGAAAAATCAGAAACAACATCATTTGATGTTGTCTTTTATTTTCTGGCAACAACGGGACCAAAATCAGGCAAAATTGTAAGTTATGAAACTAAATTGTAAAATTTTCAAAATAGTTGGGACCTTTTGAGGAAAATATTTGATTTTTGTGTGAATTAATTACTTGAAATTAGTATGTTGCAAATTTATATTCATAAAATTAACTTGGAAATAATTTTTGTCGAGCAGGAAAAAGTGTCCAGAAATGAAGAGGGAATTGAGTGCAAAAGCAAGAAGTGTTCAGGTAAAAAGAAGAGAAAATTAAGTAGAGTGCAAAAGGAACACCACCATTGGTTACCAAGAATTCATGAAGATTACTATGGCCCAAGACTTCACAGACCTAAGCACCACTGAGTTTTCTTTTTCTTTTTTTACCTTTCCTAATCTCAGACAAATTATACTTACAATTACAAATTCATTGAGGTTTAGATTTTAGATTTCATCATAACCATTCAATTTTGTAGTCTACATGATCTCTAACTTTTGCCTTCAATTGTAACACTTTTTTTTTCCTTTTCATTTATTCTGAGTTTGAGAGTCAAGAATTTTAAATTAAATTGTGACTTTCCTGCATATGTATTTTTTGTTTTACATTAATTTCTGTAATCATTGATGTCAAACAATTAAAAACCTTAAATTTCTGATTGGTTGCAGGAAGGATTAGAAAACTAATTAGTTCTAGCACTACCACCATTAATGCTAAGGTTGGTCACAAATTAACTACTTAATTACATTTTGGGATAGTATTTTCAAGAAATATTATTTAATTGAAGCTTCAAAAAAATGTACAGAAACATGACAAGAATGAAGAAGTCAAAGATGGTCAAAGGAAAGGAGAAAATCTGTCCGTTAATTCGTCGCCCAAAAATCAGCAACGGCAACCGGAAAATATGGACATATCTGAGATGGATTATTCACTCCAAGCAAGAAGAAAACCTCCAATACACAACTAAGAATTTTTTATTTTTTTTACATATATAAAACAAGAATTTTATATATATTGTCTTCCGAAAAGGCTACAGCATTATTATGGTTATGGTATTGGTGTAGTTATAAACACTAGCTAGAGAAAGGTTTGTTAACTTAATTATAGCTTTTTTGTAGGTTTTTTTTTTTAATTATTATTATTTGGAATAGTACGGAAAAAGGAGACGTAAAAAATGATTAACATATGCTTCTCGATGCCCTTTGTTTAATTGTTTATAGTGCATCGTATTGTTTGGAAACATGCATGTGCTGTAATTTGTTTGTATTCATCTAAGTTAATTTTGTACTCCATAACATGCATTAACACATATAAAGGGACACCACTTCATTTGACCTAATTTATGTCTCAATTATGAAAGTGATCGATTTTCTTCAACTTGTACGGTTGGTAGAGGTATTGATTACTAACTTCCTACCCTACTAAATTTCACATGTAATTGGATATTTTTTTAAATTTTTTTTACTGAAAAGTAACTTTTTAAAATTTTTATTAGAATATAATGATATTGTAAGAGAGTGTTATTTATATTTTAGAAGTGTAAATATTATCGTGGAACAGATGAAAAAGGTAGGTGTGAAGTTTATTGTAGGATGAAGGGAGGAATATTTTTAGATTTAAAAATTTATGCTTAGTAGGTGTGTGTGAAGAAATTAATTAGAAAAAAAAAAAAAGGATAAATGTTTCCTACAGTTTAGCAATATATTTATGTATGCGTAATCTACAGTTTAGCAATAAATGTTTTTCGAATGTACGTACGTGTTTGGACTATGGGTTATGTATGCAAATGTTTGTTTTATGATGATTGATAACCTTAGTCCAAAAAAAAAAAATGATTGATAACCAAAGTGAAAAGAATTCAGCCTCGTCTAAAATTCGATCATTCAATTTAATATAGGTGAAGTTGTTTTTAGCAGGAATAGAATTCAGAATCTTTGTCTGGACGTGGGTTTTTTGGCTCTGATACTATGAAAGTAATTTAGTACATTTAGCTTCGAAATGTATAGAATTTTTTTTATGTAAAGTTGGTGGATAGAAAATATTTACTTTTATGAAAATGGACATTTTTCATTTTCTCCCTTATTTTTTATTTATCTTTTGACAGAAAATACTTCTCCCCTATGACAATAAGATATAAATACGAAATGTTTGAAAATAGTTAATTAGAGGATAAAATTATTTTTCCATAATAATATGCAATCTAAATTGTCACAAAGTACTATAACTCATTTACCCCAAATCAGAGATTAATTTCAGCTATATCTAATGTACTCAAAATAAATTTCTCTTGAATCTTTTCTCAAGTCCGTGTCAACCTTAACTTATTTTAAGTACTGGGACATCTAAGCTCTTGGAATGGACATAAGAGAAAGAGTACTTTTATTCGTCTCAAATCTCAATCTTATCAGTAAAGACATCGCCTAAATATCAGTTGCAGCCTATGATACACGGATAAAATTATCATAATGCAGTATTCGATTCGCACCCACCCCCTAAAAGGGGTGCGATTCTTTAATCCGTGAATCAGATTCTCCACATGGTGAATCTACTAATGGATATTCGAATCCTCCTCGTGAATCCAACTTATTAAGAATTAAATATATTATTTCAATTAAATTTTATTATATAATATAATTCAAATTGACAATGTAATGCTCGTTTTATATTGAAATCATTGTTATGATGTGTGTATTAGGCTAATGGAACATAAATTAATTTTTGATTACTTAATTATTTTAAATTATTGAATATGTTTAAGTTATGGGTCAGAGAAAATATGATTTATATACATTTGATTTACAAAATTTTAAATATATTTGTTTGTTTAGGTATTATACATAATATAATATAAATAAATAGACGTCTCATTGACGAATCACACCTAAATTTTTTGAAAATTCGTATCCCCGAACCCGTATCGTATTGTCCCTGCACTCCCACATCCGCAATTGTGCATCATAGGTTGCAGCATAGCCTAACAAACCCAATAATACTCTCCCTTCAATACTCGGGTTAATTCTTTTAAAAAAATCATGATTTTTTCACCTATATTATTGCAAATTCTATCGAATGACCATTCTCCGATAAATCCTTTTGATGTGGAAGTGTATGAAACTGTAAAAAAAAAAGAAAATGGTGATTATTTTGGGATAATAACATTAAGTCGAGAATTTATTTGCAATTTTTCAAAGAGTTTCGGTTATCATGACAGCAATTAGCTGTCAAAAAATTGTCATGTGATATATGCAAAATTTTAAATAACTCGAAATAGAATTGGTAAAATAGAAAAATATAGTAATTTAATTTGCAGTTAATTACATTCGGAGATATCTGATAAAATTTGAACAATACAAAGAAGATTAGCTTAGTCTTTGTGCAAGGATGACACGCATAAATCGAGAAATGTATTACTAAGATTAAGTTTTTTACTATTTTTCAAGAGTGTAGCAGTCAAAAATTGCTAGTCGGACGGATTCTAACCGCCTAATCCCCGTCTAGATTTTTTTATATATATAAATATTACATAAAAAAAAATAACCTACCTATAATGATTTCCAATCAAATATACATGTGTATATTCAACTTTTGCCTAAAATTCACCTACGCACACGATTTATATGTATAATTTTTTCAATCAAATATATTTATATATATAACTCAACCAATGGGAGGGTCACAACGAGAGGGGGCTCGAATGTGGGAGACGACGAAAGCGGGTTATAAGGATTAATTCTCCATTTATTTTTACTTTTTAGTTTTAATGTTTATATTTAAAATTTATTTGAATAAAATGAATATTGAAAATGTAAAAAGAATTTTAAAAAATCCATCTAGCCGACTCAGTCGTCTAGACGGCACCTAGAATCAAGAATTTTATTGGATTTTACGATTTTGCAGAAATCGGATCAATTGACGGTCACCTAGTGCCAAGGAAATTTATTCAACCATACTAAATATGTCTTATAGAAATTTATTCAAGTATATCTTAATGGATAGAGGAATATAAAATAAGTATTAAAAACATGAAAATGCACAATAACAATTGCATATGCTAATTTATTTAATGCCGAATTCATATTACTCTCTTTGTTTCATAATAAGTTATAAGTATTTCATAATAAGTTATAAGTATCGTATAAGAGAATTTATATTAAATAAAGGAATGTTTCACTTACTATCAATCAATCTTTTAGTTCTATTATTCTCCCTCCTTAATTAAAAAAAAGGGGGTGAAAGAGAGAGTGATCTTTTAAAAATAAATCTGAAAGAAATATGAAAAATAACTCAAAATAATGCCTTTAAAATAACACTTATTATGAAATGATTTGAAGAAAGTATACCACAATAAAAATCTATGGAAAATCCTTGCTGCATTTGCATTCTTGTAATAGGCACCAAACTTAATTTGGACCAGTGTATGTGTGTCAAGCAGAACATATCAACCCAATTCCCTTTCTTTTCTTTTTTTTTCTTTTTCCATTTATTTAGAAAGTGTGCCACTTGTCAAATTTAAGCAAGTGTTTGAAAATACAACTAAACAAATAAAATCGTTATCAAAAAAAAAACTAGTGTTTGCAAACTCAAAAAACTGATTGCAATAATTATTTTTGTAGCACCTGCAAACTCTAGAAACTGAGCATTAATTATTGTAAGATTATCGAAATGTGATTCGTTTTGCAAACTCTCCAACTTCTACAAAATTCGAATAAAAGTTCTTTGTTTTAAAACACTAGTCGCTTATAATATTTTTTTAAAAAAAAATTAATTATAATCCATTTGAAAGACACGCACTTGTTTGCAAACACACCTTGATATGATACATCTAAAGATCCAAATATGTATATGTATAGAGTGAAATTAGTTTTTTTTTTTTAAGGTAGAGTGAAATTAGTTTATACATGAATTATTGAGGGGTATTAGTTGTTTTCACTAAAGAGTATTAATTATTTTTATTAAAGAGTATTAGTTTGTTTTCACTAAATAACTAATACCCTTTAGCGAAATCAACTAATATTTTTCGGTGAAAACAAGTAATACTATTTAGTGTAAATAACTAATGTCCTTAAATGGTTCATGTATGAACCATTTTCACTCTATACTTTGTCTTAAAAAAATCATGAGATTTGTGCAAGGGTGTGTTGTCTTTTACAATTAATTACCTACAGAGTGAGAGAGCCCCAGCAGCCATGGATTTAGGTAGTTATGGTTCTAAACATTGAATGCTCTAACTTTGGTGCCCATATTCTGACATGTAGGCCTTGGCCCTTTCTTGGATCAATTAGGGCCTGGCCCAACTTCAATTTTGGTGGACCACATAATTTGACAGGATCTTTTGTTTGTAGAAGGCATAAATTCACATGTTCAAACTCTAAATTTGCAGTAATTGATGTCATTTTATTGATATTGACTTGACTCCATTCACTTGAGGACCATTTGAGTCAATTGTAGTATGTATTTAATTTCAATAGTAGTTTTTTTACAATTTCACAGTAGTCTGTATGTTTGTCTAATGATTAAAACCTATTTGACCAGTAGTCAAATCGTACCTAGAACAATTTTATATTTTTTTCAACAAAAATAATTGTTTTTTTCAGTAAAAATAGTTGATAAGTTAAAAAATGCGCTTAGTGCATACAAAATTTTGTCTTTTAACTGTGTTACTATTTACTAACTCGTACTTTAACACCCTTTTTTCACACCAATCGATTATGGCAAAAACTTGTATGAGACTGTTTTATGGCATAAGACAACACAAATTAACATCTATCACTATTAAAGTGTTAATGAATCAATGCTCTAATTACACCAATTTTCATTTTTTCATGTCATAAGACGGTCTCATACAGTACTTACCCATCGATTATTTTTTCCTGTTATTGAATTCAAAAGTTAAAATATGAGAGGCGTTAATTATTCCGAACCCCACCTCTATCTTTCTTATTTTGTTTTTTCTACTTTTAAATTCAAAAGTGAATCTATTTAACACCCAAATATTTTCAATCATTCAACTGTTACGCTTTGTTTAGAGCAATGAGCAACTTAAAATTTTAGGCCCATTAAAATTGGACTCATGGGGCCAAATTATAAGCCTTTTTTTTGGGCAGGGATATTTTTACCCCCAAAATTTAATTGTTCACCACCTTTAATTTTTTATTTTTTAAATTATATGTTGAAAGACTAGACTATCCTTTTACAACATTTTATTAAAATGAAATCAACTAGTTCAACCCACCCTCCCCCAAAAAAAAATCTCAAACGTCCATTTTTTATAATCTTATTTTAAAGTTTGATATATTTGTGCAATGTTTGTGTTTATCTGTAGTATTTTATGTATACTAGTTTTGTGTGAGTAATTAAAATGTAATAAGAACAAATATATGTTGGTCTTACATGTTTCTCACGCTTTTTAATCATGTCATCGTTTTTAATTTTGTTCATTATTGATTTTTCGAACATTTGAGAATTGTTCGAATGGGAATGTAGAACATTTAACTAATGTTAAAAAAAATCTGAACACTTGGTTCTTATATTTTTATCGAACATAATATGTTCGAATAGATCGTGAGAACATCCATCAATTGTTCGATAAACCAGAAAAAAATAAATTTGTAATGAAAATTTACCTTTATTCATGAAACGATGGGGATGGGGGACGAAACGACAGATGACACACACAGGGCGATGACGACGCACTCCACGGGGGGCGACAGCGTGGTGGTGGAGTGTTGCCCATTTTTTGAGAATTTTGAGGGGGGAGGAGGGGGGGCAGAATGCAAATGAAAGAATATGTTGAGAAGGAAGAGTTATGTAAAGTAAATTTATTGGGGGTGAACAATCAATTTTGGAGGTGAAAAACTTTGTTCATTTTTTTTTTCCTTAAACTCACTGAAGTAAGGGATTGTTCTGGCCCATGCTTTTGAAATGCAATGAACTATTCCATCTGCTCAGCCCACTATGTCTCACACTGTTAGAATATCGAAAGACATATATAGAAGTCTCCTGTTACATTTCATGTCCTAAGCCCTTACTCTATGTTTAGATTTATTTATTTTATTGCTGCAAAATAATTTTCTAAAAATATTTTATCTTGTGCTAGGTAAAAGTGTAGGCAAGCGCAAACCAAACTTTTTCTTAGATAAAAACGTTTAATAGGTTAAGTTTAAAGTGTATTATTTATTTAAACTCCAAACTTTGCATATTATCAATTTTATTTTATTTTATTGCAATTTTTTGCTATGTTGAATTGTATGATTTTAGACTTTGTTTAATGATATGAAATAAAATGCGAACTACTTTGATCTCATTTTACAAATAGTTATGCGATTGTTTAAGGATGGGTTTCACTTCCCGTAATTTTGTACTCCTGTATTGAAAATGAGTAGCACTTCAAAGTATCAATTGTGCTATATAATTGTTGCAATTTTAATCTAATTTAGATTCACAAATTTTCAATCAAACATTATTTTTGCCTTTTCGAACGAATAATTTATATACTGAAAATACTTATACTATTCAGTATACAAACTAATAATTTAATGTAAATGAACTGGTAAATTTCATTGTGTGGACTAATACTATTCATTCCATTTTCCAGAGGTCCTAAGATTTATTAAAATTGAATAAGTAATTGCATCAAAATTGACCGGCCAGTTATGAAATTATATAGAATTTTATAGCCTAAAAGTCCTTAAAGCCCAATAACACTCATGTTAGCCACTTTATGTACCCTAAAAATGAAATTATTATCTACACAATAATTAATTGCAAATTTCTTTGGACTTTTGTATATCAAATCAAATCACATGACCACATATAATGCATCAACTAGTGCCAAAACTTTTGGCCTAACTTTTTCTCCAAAGGTAAGGAAAGTAGCCTTACTCAGATCATACATCAAAGTGCATATAAAAGTGATGGTTTTGTCATAAAATTAATGGTTAAATGATGGTACTAGATTTAGTGGTCAAGTTGTTGCTTCTTTCAAGTGGATCAATTTCTTCTAAAGGCTAAAAATTTGCATCCTTCAAATGGTACAACTTTATAATTGCTCACTTTTGGAACGTTTCCTCAATTATGCCACACACAAAGCATCTAATATACATCACCATATTCCCATTTTGTAACCATCCAATAAGTGGTTCATTTGTTTGTGGATTAATATGAGAACACTTGTTGATTTTTAAATTTAAAAATCAATTAGAGTCAAGCGGTGATTTGAGAATTTTGAATTTTGATGATTGATCTTTACCAAATTTACTATACATGTGAAATATCAATATGAAAATTTGGTTTGTTGAACTTCATGAGAATTGAACGTTGAAATATCTAAACCATCGTATATAACTAACTATTGTTGGGAGAATGTCAGTTTTAAGTTGATCTCAAAATTCCTGAAAAGATGATTCTGTCTAAGTGTGGTATAGTCAGGATTAGTCTTAATAGGTTAGATCAGGTTTAGAATATTTTATATTCATAGGCACTCAGTGAGGGAGAACTCACTTAAGTCCATCAAGACTGCAAGCCTGAAGACACAGCGCACCATCTGTAACACCCCTAAAAATATCAAGTTTTTTATTAATTTTGAAAATACTTTGAAATTTTCATTTTTGAATAGAGAGAGTGTGTCCATGTGATATATATGCAGATGTTGTTGCTGTTATTATTATTATTAGGGTTAATTGCAAAAAAAATCACTAACTTTATAGTCTTTATCAATTACAACATGAACTTTTAAAGTTTGCAATTTGATGCACGGACTAATTTATTTTTGCAATTTGATACATGATGTAAATTTTTGAGGTTACTCTATACATGGTGTGAATTTTTGGCGATACTAACACTATGTTGCAGCCAAAGCCGCGACAAAAAACACGTCACACGCCACATCAAATGCCAAATCTAGAAGGAAAAACCTTTTTCTTTTTTAATTTCAAAACATTTTTTATAAAATATTTCTCAAACACATATTAATAATGGTTAAAGATAGTAAAAACAAATTGTTTTAAATTCGTATATTATGAAATATTTTCTACATAAACTAAAATACACCAATATTTATGATTTATTATTAAATGTGTTAAGAGCAATATTTTATAAATGAACTTTTTTAAATATTAAAAATAATAAAATTTTGTAGATTTGACATTTGACGTGACATGTAGCGCATCTTTGATGTTGACTCCGACTGCCATGTAAGCATACATATCGATGGAAATTCACACCGTGTATATAATTGCAATGATAAATTAGTTCGTGCATCGAATTGCAAACTTTAAAAGTTCATGTTGTAATTGATAAATACTATAAAGTTCGTGATTTTTTTTGCAATTAACCCTTATTATTATTATTATTACTACTACTACTACTACTACTACTATTATTTTCAAAAGTAAATTTTTTTAAATATGTATATATATGCATATGTATAAATAAATATATTAGTATATATATGTTTTTAAAGGTCACACGTGTATTTATTATTTGATTAATTAATATTAATTAGTAAATTAAAAGCTATCTTTTATTTAGCCTCATTTCTCTAAAAAATTAGTTAATAGAATTTATGAATAACTTTATTAATATATTGTCAAAAGTCTATCTTAATTATTGGAAAAAATATCACAATTTCTGCATGGTTGTCTTTTGATCATATTTCACACATGTTAAAAAAAAACTAGTGGCTTTAATGTTGGCACTAATTTTAAATCTCATTATTGGTATTAATATTTTTATTTAATTCTCATAATTTCTATTAAAATTTTCAATGTATTTAAGGTCTTCAATGGTTGAAAGAAATTCATTTTTCATTACCACTCACGTTCATTTTTCTCCATTGAAACTCGCGTACAACATAAATTTATTGTACTTCACTCAAATTTGAGAAAAATATTGTAACAAAGACCCGTTATATATCCTCTTTTCAAAGAAGGCCGAAACCACATTCGAGATACTCCTCACATTTCTTTTAGTCAAGCTTATACTATAAGGTAATTTTCTTTTATTCCTTTGTTTGAAAATTTGAGAGACCAAAAGAATTTCGATACTCTTTGTTGATCTCACTAGTCAGTTTTTAAAATAATGCGGAAGCTTACAGAAAAACCTTTTTCAAGATCTTTTTAACAAGAGCTCAATAATAAATAAAATATAAATGAACGCAGTAAATAACACAAGATGTATAGTGGTTCGGATATAACAATCCTACGTCCACTCTCTCTTTTTCAATGGGTCTTACTAACCAACCAGCCAACTTACGAACACTGGAATTGACAAGTACCAGCTCCTTGCTTACACACTTTAGATCTAACTTCGATCTAAAGTATATTCAACTACAACCTTCTCTATCAAGATGAACAGGTTGAGTTTAATCTCCAACTACAAACTCCTTATGAGTAGATATGAATCAAGAACTATAAGAGTGTTAATTGCTTGAGAATATTAAAGCTTAAGTATGATCTTCGTGCGCGTAACTAGAGTTTTACTTCATACTGGCACTCTTGTATATATAGAGGTGATTAGGGTTTAGCCGTTGGAGAGCTAATCTAATCAGATCTCTATTTAAAGAAGCTTCAATCAATCAATCCCTAATTGATTGATTGGGTTTGTGAGATCCTTAGATTGATATCTTCATTCTGACTTTCCAATCCGATCATAGTTGACTTCATTTGAATTACCAACGGTCAAATGCTTCCAATGCACAACTTTGATTCTTCCAGAGTAGGTTGAACCAGACACCAGATGACCTAGAGGTCCTCGGGTCCAGAGTCGGTTAAGAACCAGAATACTCAGTAGAATCTAGAGATGATTCTGAGCCTCTTTTGATTCACCAGACTCGTCTGGTCCGGACTCGTCAGGTCTGGGGAAAGGTCTTCTGCCTCTGGTCTGAACATCTCTGATGAAGTCTTCTGGTGGAGTCCTCTGATGAAGTCTTCTGGTGACTCTTCTGGTGAAGTCTTCTGGTCTGGCAGTTCCCCCTAGACTAAGTTCTAATGTAGTTCCTCATCTGGCTAACAGGTCCAGATGGTTCTATTACATCTTCTGGTTTGTTTAACTCATCAAAACTAACAATATTTTTCCTAACAATTTCCCCCTTTTTGATGAAGTTAAAACAACACCAGAACTGAACAAGTAACATAAAAGCATGAAAGACAAATAAGATAAGAGCTTAGAATATATCTTATCAGGCAAACAATGAGACAACAAGAAGTTGTCTTAAGACAGAAAGATAGGATATTTCATTAAGATAATAATCAGAAGAGATTACAATGAGATTACAAAGAGATCCTATCTAAGCATATCTTCTGTCTTCCTTGGGTACCAGGAACCAATCAAGGAACCTGTCTTGAACAGCTCTGAGTTCAGAAGAGTTTGCTGGAGTGAAGTTCAAAAGCACCTTGGTCTTGTACAATTTCTTCAGCTTTGCCCAGTCAACCTGATTCCCAACCAAGAGAGTGTTGAGATAGTGAAACTCCGGGGTAGCGACTTCCAGGTTGAATTGGATGGTGGAGTCCATCAGTTGTTTGTACAAGTCTGCATCATAAGCCTTCATCCAAGAGTGGAATGTCCTGTTGATCAATGCTTCATCCTCTGGAGGTGGCCTGTGAATGTAATGCTGGATAAACCAGAGAGTTTTGGCTCATTTCCACTTTTCAATAAGTGGGACAGGCACAGTAGAGTCAAAGGACCCTTCTGTCCTCAGAGGCAGGATATCCATAACTTCCACGGCAGACTTCTTCCTCTGACTTGAATTTCCACTAGCACTTGGAGGAGGGAGACCTTATTCTCTTGCCTTCTTGTTCTGCCTACGAACATATCAGAGTCTCTGCTCTTTATCTATGTTCTTCCTGATTCTGGAAAGTCTATCTTCTGTCTCCTCCTTGAACCTCTTCTCTGCTTCTTCAACAACTTCCTCTAAGAAGCTTTTCTTAACTTTCTCTTGGCAGGACCAGAGATGGAGACAGGGTCATGTTCAGCATCAACAACTTCTTCTTCTGTAGATAGTTGCTTGGCCATAGCCAAAGATTTCAACTCTTCCTTCTTCTTCTTGTGGAGCTCAGCCTGAGCAAAGTGTTCTCCAAGAGGTCCAGGTGACTTGAAGCGATTTTACTAACTTCTACTAGTCGCTCACCCGCAAGCGAACGGGTTCACTGTAGTATAAGTACGTATAATGACCAAGTAGTATCGAACCCAATGGATGGTGTATATGCGAATAGATCCCTGAAGATCTACACGTCGTAGTTAATATGAGTGTAATGTTTTTGGGTTTTTGAGAGATTAATTAAAAGACTGAATTAAACTAAGTAAACTAAAATACTATAGAAATCAAATTCACTAAGGGTTGTGTTCTAATGAGAGATGGTGATGCTTAAGATAGGAATCCCTACGTATACTAACGGAGCAGGTACATAAACAAAATAACTGTGACACACAAGAATTAACCTAAGTCTAAGAATGCAAGGTGAAAGATCAAGATTCTAAACCCTATTACTTTACCCTAACACTCGACTTCACGAATCTACTAACGAGTTACTAGATTGTGCTTAATTAATGAGACCCTAATTTAACTAAGGTGATGCGGTCGTCCTCCTTCGCTAAACCGGTAGATGAATTAACCTTTCCTAAACTCTCTCGTTAAGTCTACTCGTTGTTAAATAGTGATACGGTCGTCCTCTCTCTAACACCTTTCGAACGAAATTCAAGAGCGAAGTCTAGATTAATTTTAAGAATTCATTAACCAAGAGAATTAAAACCTAACGTCACAAGTTACTCTAATTACACACCCACAACCTACTTCTACTAGTTCATCCTACCCTAAGCATACAAGGGTTTTAGCCGGACATGGCTTTAGCAATCATAAAAGCAATAAAAGAAACAACGAACATCAATATAATGAATTGAACGAAGAAAATACGAAACATGAACTAGGGTTTTAAAAAAAAATACTCAGAACTGAAATTTAATTAACTAAAACGAAGTTTCAAAGCGTTCAAAGAAATCAAACTGACAAAAGAAACTAATAAACGAAAAGAAACTTAGAATTCGTATGCAAAACCTCAACAAAACGTAAATAAAGCTTGCTCCTCTCCTTCCTCTCCAAAAACTAAGTCTAAAGTGATTTCTAAAGTTCGGGATTTTTTCAAAACGTGTTTGGAAGAGGTATATATAGGCAACGGGTCGAAACGGGATCTCATGGGCCGAAATTCCCATCGAGCTCGAGTAACAAGTACTCGAGCAAGACAAGCTCGAGTGTCAAATTTGTACAGAACGTGAAAATTGCTCGAGCCCCTTAGCTCGAGTAGCTCTACTCGACCGGACCTTGCTCGAGTAGTCTACTCGAGTGCCTGCGTACTTGCTACTCGACCGGCTTCTGCTCGAGTGCACTACTCGAGTGCCTGAGTATTGGCTACTCGACCGAAGCTGGCTCGAGTGCACTACTCGAGTGCCTGAGTAGTGTTTACTCGACCGAAGCTGGCTCGAGTGCACTACTCGAGTGCCTGAGTAGTGTTTACTCGAGCTCCTTCATCTTGAGTACTTCAATGACACTTTTGCTCGCTCGAACTAATATTTCTCGTATTTCTTCCATATCTTCTCATTCGGGTATCCGTTTGAGTCGATTCGAAGTCCTACGAACTCCTCTTTTTACCCTCTATCCATCTATAAGCATCAAAGACACGAATTTGTTAGTTTGTGAAAATAATACTCGAATGACTCTAAATACTTATATAAATCCATTAAAACAAGGGCATTTCGAGCGACGAATCATGACAATTTCACGCCTAATCAACCCCCCCAAAACTTACCATATTGCTTGTCCCCAAGCAATGAAATAATAAGTCAAGTGAAATTGTTAGGAATGAGCCAAAGAATCAACTCATGCAAGCAAATGAACTCGAGCTTAAAAAGTCAATCACCCGTATACTCACTCACTTTCTTTTATCATACTCATGCAACAATTACAAGAAATACCAAGATCAAGCATGGATGTGCACTCAACGATGTGTTTCGCTCCCTCACAAGTGTATAGCAATGATCAAGGGACTCACTCAAACAATCAATCACTCAAATTGGCAGCCATAGACTTGTAAGTGCTCTTAACTTCGACCATACTCTAGAAATCAATGCCGAATCAAAAAGGACTTTTCTCAAGGTTGTAATGTAGGCTCTTTGGACAGGTGGGATAACAATATAAGGTAAAGTGACTAACGTGAATGGAGAATAGAAAGTCAAACTTTGGCACTTCGAGATTAGGAACAGAATACTTCAAACATGTTCAATCAACACTCTTTCAATTCCACTTTTCTCAACACTTCAATTTTTTTCTTTCTCACTCTTTCACTTCTTTTTTCAATCACTTCACTTTTTTTTCTTTTTCGCACAAACACATGAGCTCAATTTTTTTCTTTTGCTCATTCTCAATTTTTTTTTCTTTTTTCTACATCTCAAAACTTCATTACACCTTTATTTTATCACCACTCAACCATCATAATTCCTTGTCTCAACTCAACTCAACTTAATCCCTTCAACCTTCACACTTTCCTATTCTCCACTCAAATTGGGACAAAAAAGCTTAGGAATTGGAATAGTGTTCATATGTGCTAGCAAATAAAATAGGCTTTAGCCTCAAAGGGGCTAACAAGGGATCAATGTCATTGGTAAGGAAAATTTTGGCTAAGTGACTCAATTAAATCAACGATGGCCTAAGATCACATTCGGCATATCAAACTGGACACAATCAAGAAGTAAGAGCACACACAAGTTCTAGCATCCTCTACGGTGATGATCCACTCACAAACGAAGAGATTAAATCATGCATTTAAATCTCATAAGGCTCAAATCTCTCGGCTTTCACATCCATGCTAGTCCTAGTGCATTCTCACTCTCATCACACAAGTACTCAAAAGAAAAATTCACAAGCATACGAGTTCTTTCTCAAATCAGCTCAAACTCAAACACTCACACAAAAGAATTTCTAACTCACCCTTACAACTCACTCTACTCATCACATCATACTCAAAGATAGCAATCGACAAGCATAAGATGATTGATAGGCATGAAATATGCAATAGCGAGTCAAATCAAAATCACCCCAAGGAGTATCTCAACAAACCAATAATCAATCAAACTCAACTCAAAAGATAAGGGCGTGCATGCATGTGCAATGTAACAAGAAACATAAAAAACTCCACCCCCCCCAAACTTCGACCTTGCTAGAGGTCTAAGTTTGGGGTTGTGGGTTACCTCAACCAAATAATTCTTTTTCTCTCAATAGCTTTGCACACTCCCTTGTCTCAAGTTGGTTCCTTCAATCTGAATAACTCCATGATACCTTTACTTCTTTAGAGACAAGCCTACAAGCAACTCACTCAAATACGAGGTTAAACATACGACTCACAATAACTCTCTAATAACTAAAAACAAAGCAAATAATAAAAAATAAAAATAATGGGTTGCCTCCCATTCAGCGCTATTTTTAAGGTCCTCATGCTGGACCGAGCTCAAAGGAGCTTATGGGACATCATACTCAAAAATACCTCCCTTACTCTCATAAGAGTGGTGTTTGAACTCCTTTCCTTGATGCCCCATCATCATGAGCTCTTTTGCTCTTTTCTCATCCCCAAGTGTTATGGGTCTCAACTCATTCTTGCCTCTATCTGGAGGAGTCTTACTAAACAGTTTCTTGAGTTTGGACTTCTTCTTCTTAACTCCTTCTTTTCCCTCTAGCTGGACCACGTCCACTTTCTTCACCTCTTCATCCTTCAACTTCTTCACTTTATCCCTATCAACATAATCAAGATCATAACGCTCATGGGTTAAATAATTGAGTGAAGGATTATAAAATTCATGAATATGAGAAGGATTAGGGATAGAAGGTGTGTCTTCAACACGAGGATCAATTGTATCCATGCAATACAAGCTCTCATCCTCCTTCGGGTGCTTCATGGCTTCATATAGGGAGATCTTCACTTCTTGATCATCAACCTTCAATGTAATCTTCCCATTTGCCACGTCTAGCACCATTCCCGCCGTAGCTAAGAACGGTCTTCCCAAGATCAGGGGCACGTGCTCATCTTCCTCCATCTCTAGCACTACAAAGTCGGCTGGAAAAATGTGATCTCCAACTCTCACGAGGACGTCTTCAACCACACCTTGAGGTCTCGTGATAGACCGGTCGGCAAGTTGAAGCGTCATCATTGTGGGTTGAAGTTCACCACCTTCCAACTTCTTAAAAAGCGATAGGGGCATGAGATTGATGCTCGCCCCGAGATCGTACAACGCTACCTTCTTGATCCCGTTCCCAATGTCACATAAGATCGTGAAGCTCCTGGGATCCTTCAGCTTTGGTGGAAGCGCCTTGTGCACTAATGCACTCACCTCGTGGTTCAGCTGCACCAACTTCGGCTCATCAACTCTCCGTCTCTTCGCTATCAAGTCCTTCAGGAACTTGGCATAATTTGGCATCTGTTCCAAAGCATCATAAAAAGGAATATTAATATGCAATTGTTTAAAAACATCAAGAAATTTTGCAAACTTTTCATCAAGCTTCTTTTTCATGAAGCGCTGTGGATACGGGACGGGTATCAGATATTTGGGTACCCCTCATTCATCTCTTTCTGTTTCTTTCACTTTCTCCCTTGCTTTCTTTGTCTTCTTCCACTTAGGAACTCTCTCACCCTTCTCAAGGCCTTCCTCTTCAAGCTCTTTGCTCTGATGGGACTCATCCACATCTTTATGCTTCTCAATCCCTTCACTTTCAATCCCCTTCTCAACTTGGGGCGTCTCAGAATCAGCAGGCATCTGAGGACCTTCATAATTGGTTCCACTTCTCAGCTAGATCGCCTTGCACTGCTCTTTCGGGTTCCCCTCCGGCATTCTATTCACTGACTTTGCAATCTGGCTCATCTGGAACTCTAGAGAAGTGAACCTTTGATTGTTCTCTTGTTGAGTTCTAGTCCACTCAACATTCATCTTCTGGAGCTCTTGATCACGTTGATCACCCTTCTTATGCAACTCCTTCACATCGTACTCCAAGGATGACAATCTCTTGCTACCTTCCTCAACCTTCTGAAGGATCATTCTCAACATCTCTTCGGTTGAGGCACCGCCTTCTCCACCCGGAGGCTTTGAACCCGGATCAACACCTGCAGGAACAGTAACACCAGCTTTTGGGTTAGCATAAGAAAAATTCTCATTTTTCCTCCATGTGTTTTGAGGAGGCTGCTGGCCTCCTTGAACTCCTTGTGTGTTCCTCCATTGATTTTGAGGCGGTTGTGGGCCTGGAGGTACAAATGGCTGGCCGTAAGAAGGCCTTCCATACTGATTTCCAACTTGGTAGCCATTCTGATTGTAATACGGACCTCCCATGTAATTGGCTACCTCTTGCTGTCCACTGGGCTGGTCTACTCTCTCATTCTCTGCTGCATGCTCTCCACCCAAACTCTTCCCCAACTCGAGGTTGTTGATCTTCTCCATCATGGCCATCAATAACCTTCTCGTTCCTTCACCCTCTTTAACCTGATGCACTCTCTGAAGATCTGCATCCACACCCTAAGCACCGGCATTCGTGATAATGTTGTCCACGATCTCCCTACACCTCTCTATGCCTTGATTGAGGAATGCTCCACCCGCACAGGCGTCTAAATGGTCTTGTCCCGCCTTGTTGGCACCACTATAGAAGAATGCCATAATGTCTCCCTCGTTGTACCCGTGCTGCGGGCACTCAATCAGCATGTTTGAGTATCTCTCCCACGCTTGGCGTAAATCCTCTCCAGACTTCTGGCAAAAGGACGAGATCTCAATTCTAGCCTTGATCGTCCTAGATGGAGGGTAGAATCGCTCGAGGAACAGACGATTGAGCTCGGCCCAAGTAGTAATACCTCCCCGCGGGAACGTATTATCGTACCACTCTTTAGCTATTCCCGTCAGTGAGAATGGAAACAGCCTAAGCCTCTTGGCATCTTCAGACATGCCATTGTAATTAAATGTTGAGGCTATCATGAGAAAGCTCCTCAGATGTGTATGAGGATTCTCCTTCCCGATCACCCCCTTGAACTGATTCTCGGTAAGCAACTTTAGAATTCCCAGGGAAATCGAGAAGTTGTTCGCCTCTACAGGAGGCAAAGCCACTCCATCATAGTACCGTTGTGGCTGCGCTGCGAACCTCCCCCGAATAGCCATCTGATCTGCGTTCTGAGGAACGTGTTGAGGATTAGCAGCAGGTACGGGTACTTGTTGGGGTGGTGGTTGGTACACAGGTGGTTGGTTGTAAACAGGAGGTGGATGATATGGGTAAGGTGGATAAGGGTATGGTGGGTATGGGTAATGTTGGTATACTGGGTTGTTGAAAGGGTTATTTGGGTTTTGTGGGTAAGCAGGGTTTTGGTTCTGGTTTTGGGGTTGTGTTTGTGTAGAGTTCATTGTGTCTTGTGGGTTCGGGTGTGGGCTCTCAGTTCCCCCTATGGGTATCTGCTGATTACTGTTGTTTCCATTGGCACCCTCTGCCCGTTCCACAAAAGTAGTATACTCTGCAGCTATTTTGTCTAACTCCCCAAGTTTATCAGAAATCTTATCTTTGTTTCCCGCGGCAGTAGTCATTCTTCTCAAGAAGGCTCGGTTCCTTCTAGCTATTGTCTCAGGATCTGCAGGTAACCTCTCTTCGCTCGTATTGCCTTGTGAGCGTGTTTTCATAAACCTGACACACTAGCAGAAAGATCAAAACGCAACTGCCTAATGAATGGAAATAAAAATAAAAAATAAACAGAAAATAAAATCACTCACTACTAACTACTAAGCTATCTACAAGTCCTATTCAAAAAGCATACAACGCCATCCCCGGCAACGGCGCCATTGACTTGAAGCGATTTTACTAACTTCTACTAGTCGCTCACCCGCAAGCGAACGGGTTCACTGTAGTATAAGTACGTATAATGACCAAGTAGTATCGAACCCAAGGGATGGTGTATATGCGAATAGATCCCTGAAGATCTATGCGTCGTAGTTAATATGAGTGTAATGTTTTTGGGTTTTTGAGAGATTAATTAAAAGACAGAATTAAACTAAGTAAACTAAAATACTATAGAAATCAAATTCACTAAGGGTTGTGTTCTAATGAGAGATGGTGATGCTTAAGATAGGAATCCCTACGTATACTAACGGAGCAGGTACATAAACAAAATAACTGTGACACACAAGAATTAACCTAAGTCTAAGAATGCAAGGTGAAAGCTCAAGATTCTAAACCCTAATACTTTACCCTAACACTCGACTTCACGAATCTACTAACGAGTTACTAGATTGTGCTTAATTAATGAGACCCTAATTTAACTAAGGTGATGCGGTCGTCCTCCTTCGCTAAACCGGTAGATGAATTAACCTTTCCTAAACTCTCTCGTTAAGTCTACTCGTTGTTAAATAGTGATACGGTCGTCCTCTCTCTAACACCTTTCGAACGAAATTCAAGAGCGAAGTCTAGATTAATTTTAAGAATTCATTAACCAAGAGAATTAAAACCTAACGTCACAAGTTACTCTAATTACACACCCACAACCTACTTCTACGAGTTCATCCTACCCTAAGCATACAAGGGTTTTAGCCGGACATGGCTTTAGCAATCATAAAAGCAATAAAAGAAACAACGAACATCAATATAATGAATTGAACGAAGAAAATACTAAACATGAACTAGGGTTTTAAAAAAAATACTCAGAACTAAAATTTAATTAACTAAAACGAAGTTTCAAAGCGTTCAAAGAAATCAAACTGACAAAAGAAACTAATAAACGAAAAGAAACTTAGAATTCGTATGCAAAACCTCAACAAAACGTAAATAAAGCTTGCTCCTCTCCTTCCTCTCCAAAAACTAAGTCTAAAGTGATTTCTAAAGTTCGGGATTTTTTCAAAACGTGTTTGGAAGAGGTATATATAGGCAACGGGTCGAAACGGGATCTCATGGGCCGAAATTCCCATCGAGCTCGAGTAACAAGTACTCGAGCAAGACAAGCTCGAGTGTCAAATTTGTACAGAATGTGAAAATTGCTCGAGCCCCTTAGCTCGAGTAGCTCTACTCGACCGGACCTTGCTCGAGTAGTCTACTCGAGTGCCTGCGTACTTGCTACTCGACCGGCTTCTGCTCGAGTGCACTACTCGAGTGCCTGAGTATTGGCTACTCGACCGAAGCTGGCTCGAGTGCACTACTCGAGTGCCTGAGTAGTGTTTACTCGACCGAAGCTGGCTCGAGTGCACTACTCGAGTGCCTGAGTAGTGTTTACTCGAGCTCCTTCATCTTGAGTACTTCAATGACACTTTTGCTCGCTCGAACTAATACTTCTCGTATTTCTTCCATATCTTCTCATCCGGGTATCCGTTTGAGTCGATTCGAAGTCCTACGAACTTCTCTTTTTGCCCTCTATCCATCTATAAGCATCAAAGACACGAATTTGTTAGTTTGTGAAAATAATACTCGAATGACTCTAAATACTTATATAAATCCATCAAAACAAGGGCATTTCGAGCGACGAATCATGACAAGTTCACGCCTAATCACCAGGCGACCAGAGTGGTTGAAGAGAGTATCGTTCGTGCTCTTAGCCAGTTCAGTTCTGGCCTTCTCTTCCCCCTTTTTAACTTCTTCAAGAAGGGGCTCTACAACCTGCCTGATCAGAGCAGACAACTCTGGGTTGGAAGAAGAGTGAAGATCCCTGAGCTTCTTAGCTTCTTCAATATATGCATGTGATTCAGCCACCAGGCGCTCTTACTTTTGCATCATCTCCCACAGGGAATCCTTCATCCTGGCAGTCTCTAACATCTGAGATGCCATTTCAACTTTGAGAACAGAGACTGGGCGAAGCTGGTCTAGAACATGTTCTTGCAACTGCTTCTGACTTTCAATGATGTCCAGCTTCAGGAAGAGGCCATTTGCCTTGAAAGAGGCCTTGGCGGAGGCAAAAGTGGCCTTGATCTGCTTCAAAAAGCGTTGTCTCTCCTGCTTGATCTGGTGCTCTATCATGGCAGGGGCCATATGCTGCATCGCCTTGGAGAATCTGCCAATCTCCTGTATTTGTTCATTGAAGAACAACTTCATCTTCTGGAGCATAGCAGGAGTGACATCGAAGTCCTCTTCATCAGAGTATAACTCTGGAGGAAAAGTGAAGTGGGGGCCAAAGGATTAAGAGGGGCCCTCTGGAGAAATCATGACCCCTCTCTGAATCAAGAGAGTACGGACCACCACTTTGGCAGACTCTGGAGGTTCAAGCTCAACTGGATTCTGCACATTGAGCTTCTTCTTGATGCTAATCTCCCAAGCAGTAAAACCAACCGTGGTCATCTCTTCCAGCAGCATGACCAGATCTTCTACATCTTCTAATCTGGCTTTACTCCAGACTTTCCCATCCGCCAGGACTGCCAGAAGGGATAAGTGCTCCAAAAGGATAGGAAACTGCTCTCTTAGCCAGAGCTGAGCACTTACACTCATACTCTGCCTGATGGGACCCATTTCAGTGTCATTGAAAATGAAAGGTCTGGGCCCAGGGGCAGAGGAGGATGGGGCTAAGTTGGGAGGCTCAAGTGAAGCATCCTCTTCTTCACTATCATCGCTAAGCAAATTTGTGGGGGAGGCAGGAGGACCAGGGAACCCCAAGGTCATGGAAAGAGAGGGGTTCTGGTCAGTTTGAGTGGGGGGGATAGGTGTTTGGGTTTGTGAGGTAGAGGGGTGTGTTTGAGTAGGTTGTTCTGCACCAGAAGAGGTGGAGGGTACCTTTGGTACAGAAGCTGTTTGCGGAGGTGAAGGGTTAGTGGGTAGTGGTGTTTGAGATTGAGTTTGAGATGGAGAGGCTATATGAGTGGGAGGGGGAGTGTTTGGGATAGTCTGTTCTGGTATGAGAGATTGTGGACCAGAAACAGAAGGAATAGGCTGCTCTGGTAGGGGTGATTGTGAACCATAGGCAGGGGGTTGGGGTTGAGTCTAGGTTTCTGGTAGAGAGAGGGATGGGGAAATAAGATTAACATGAGATGAAGTAGAGGGGTTTACCTCAGCTGAGTCAACATCAGCTGGTACAGAGATCTCTGGTGCTGCAGGAGAAGACGCAGCATCCTCCATCAACTGTGAAGCCTCTTCAATGGCCTGTTCCAGAGCATCTCCCAAATCTGAACCGGAATCTGGATCCTTTTGAAGAATAGCCCCCTTGGCTCTTGGCTTCCTCTTCAAGGGTACTTCCTCCTCACATGGCTCATCCACCAGGAGTGTTTTCTTCTTCTCTGCCCTCTTCGAAGTTCTAGGCTTTTTGCTAACACCCCCTTGATCTTGCCTGGTCCTTTTCCTTGTAGGACCAACCCTCTTTGCCTTAGGTGACACAACAGATTCTTCACCTCCGGCCTTCTGCTTTTTCAAAGCAGCAGTAAGGGGAATCTGGCCATCCTCTGATGAGCAAGAAATAACAATATTGGAAGAAGCAGGAGATGCATCCTTCTTCTTCAAGGACTTCTTCTTCCCTTTAGTAGGGGAAGGCACAACTTGCAATGGTTGAGCAGGGATGGCCCCTTCACCATCAGAATCAGAATGACCATGTAAAGGTCCATCCTTGTGAAATAAGATCTTGAACTTGTGGAAGCCTTTGCACCAGGTTGCCTTCCACACCTTGTCTGGAAACAGATAATCCAGAATCAGAGTCATCTTTGTTCCCACTGAAACATTCGCATTGAACACGAATTGCAACTCCTCTGGCTTGCTTGGACAGTCTTCCCTCTGAACCTTTGCCTTATTTTTCCTCAAAACATCCCAGAAGAAATCAGCCCAATTACATTGCACACCATCATAAATGGCTCTCATCACACACATACGACCATTGAAAATGGCATCAGTATTGTGATTCTCACACATTAACACCTTAACAACAATATAAAAAAGAACCTTATATTTCTGACGAAGATGTTTATCCAGAAATCCCTTCGTCAATGCCTGCAAGAGGATCTGGCAAAGATCTTGAACGATTCAATAATTTCACCCTCCTTATACTTCAATGGATCAACACTAGTAGAAGAAATATTACCAAAAAGCTTGCAAAAATCGTGCTTAGTGAATATAACCTCCTCTTCATCAATCTTGGAAGCAATATGTCCATCGTGAATCTTCATCCTCACCAGAAACTGCGCGATATATCCATCCAAAGTGCGAAGACCTTTGGGGACAGCAGAGATAAAATCTTCAATGCCAGACTTGCGCAGTAACTCCAGAATCTCCAATGCGGCAGGGTTGCGAGTGGTGTAGAAGTCAACGACCATCTCCATCTTCAACTTCTTGCAAACATAATCTGGGTCGAAGTTGCATTTAGGTGCCATTACTATAAAATAGAGAAGGTAGAGAGAGAACTGATTTTGCAGAGAGAAGTTAGGGTTTGAAAGTGTGAAGAGACAAAATAAGAATTTTTAGAGTTTATAAGAGGGATGTACGCGTGGATTTGAAATTAAATTAGGTGTGAACATGTGTAAATTAAAATTAATTTAGAGGACAAAATCAATTTGTCAATTGATTGACATATTGCACTTTGATTAAATCTGACGGCCAGGATTGAATTAGGCAAGTTACAGATTTAATTGTGTGTGTGGCAAGGTTATTGGGACTAGGTTCGAGGGGGTTTGTGGCAGTCAAGAGAAAAAGCGAAATGATTGCCTAGACCCACGACTCTAGTTCTAAATACACTCTGAATATGAAACGTTTTGGGTGTATTTAGTAATTTAAAAGGTGTGTCCCAATGATCAGAGACAGAGAAGTAAATACATACCTATCATCTAGTATCGTAACCAGATGATACCTCAAGTAGTCTGATGGTACATCTCATCTGGTGGAACTTATTTGAATCTGGTCAAAAAAATTCTCTGGATTTTTTTGGAATCTGATAATGCACCTTATCTGGTACATAACTCATCTGGAGATGTAACTTCTCTGGTATATCTAATCTGTAGACAGGTTAGTATATCAAGTGACATTAAAGAATATAATTGAAATTAAGGATACTTCTCTGGTATTCCCCCTAAACCAATTCTGTCTCTGGATCCAACAATCCTAACTCAAAGGCTAATTCTCTGAATCTGGTCTCAGCCAAAGGCTTTGTGAGAATATTTGCTCTCTGCTTCTTTGTAGCAATCTTTTCCATCCTTATATCTCCTTTCTCCACTTGGTCTTTGATGAAATGGTGCCTTATATCAACATGTTTGCTTCTGCTGTGAAGAACTGGATTCTGGGTGATGGCTATAGCACTGTTGCTATCACAAAAGATTGGAATATCCTTAGCCCTAATCTGGTAGTCCCTAAGCTGCAGACTAATCCAGAGTACTTGTGAACAACAGCTACTTGCGGCCATGTATTCTGCTTCTGTAGTTGATGTAGCAACTGAAGTCTGTTTCTTAGAGAACCAAGATACCAACTTATTCCCTAAAAATTGACATGTTCCACTTGTAGACTTCCTATCTATTCTGCACCCACCATAATCTGAATCAGAATATCCACTTAACTCTATATTGTCATCTGCAGGATACCATAAACCCAAATTTAATGTTCCCTTAAGATATTTCAATATCTTCCTAGCTGCTTCCAGATGACTTCTCTTAGGATTAGCTTGAAATCTGGCACAAACACCTACAACAAAAGTGATATATGGTCTGCTTGCAGTCAGGTACAGAAGAGAACCAATAAGTGCCCTATACTGAGTCTGGTCCACACTCTCTCTAGACTCATTTGGATCCATGTTGAAATTTGTCATCATAGGAATCTTGGCAGCATTGCTAGATCCTACTCCAAATTTCTCTAACATGTTTCTGATGTATTTAGCTTGATAATAAAAATTCCCTTCTCTGTCTGTCTTACCTGCAAACCTAAGAAATAGTTCATCTCTCCCATCATGGACATTTCAAACTGGCTCTGCATGAGATCACCAAATTTCTCACACAGCTTCTTGTTAGGGGATCCAAATATAATGTCATTAAAATATATTTGGACCAGAAGGATGTCCTTTTCTTCTTCTTTCCTAAACAAGGTCCTATCAATTTTACCTTTAGTAAAACCATTGTCCAGAAGAAATTGAGATAGAGTGTCATACCATACTCTAGGTGTCTGCTTAAGCCCATAGAGAGCCTTCTTAAGCTTATACATCTTGTCACCTTGTTCAAAACCAGGAGGCTGTTCCACATACACTTCCTCAATGAGAATCCCATTAAGAAAGGCAGATTTCACATCCATCTGGTATACTTTGAATTTCATGTGAGCTGCATATGCTAGAAACAATCTGATGGCTTCTAGTCTGGCAATAGGAGCAAATGTCTCATCATAGTCTATTCCTTCAGACTGAGAATGACCCTGTGCCACTAGCCTTGCCTTGTTTCTAGTAATGACATCATTCTCATCTTTCTTGTTCTTGAAAACCCACTTAGTGCCTATCACCTTTTGATGTCTTGGTCTGTCTACCAGCTCCAAAACATCCTGTCTGGTGAATTGATCTAACTCATCCTGCATTGCAACAATCCAATTTGAATCTTTCAGTGCTTCCTTGATGTTCTTGGGCTCAATCAAGGACACATAGCAACTGAACAAGGCAGCTAAGTTAAGAGTTCTCCTAGTCTGGACACCCTTAGTTGGATCTCCTATAATTAACTCATTGGGGTGATCAACCAGTGTTTTCCTTCCCTTGGACTTGTCTGATTGACCATCTACTGCAGTGCCTTGGTGATTATCACCAACTGCAGGAGAGCTTCACCCTACAGGTGTTCCAACCTCTTCTGGTTCTGCACCTTGTGGAGGCTTATGCTCCAGAGAGGCTCCTGAAGATGGGTCACCATCTGAATTTGAATCTGACTCTGAATCAAGAATAGGCGGATTGACTTTGATAACTCTGGGAGTAGTCTGATTATGTGTCTCTTCTGGAGACTGATTCCTTAAGTCCACCTTACACTCAAGAGTAGATTCATAAAAAACAACATGAGGTGTTTCTTCCACACAAAGAGAATTCCTATTAAAGACTCTGTATGTTTTACTGGTGCTGGAATATCCAAAAAATATTCCATCTGCCACTTTAGCATCAAAGGTTTTTAACTTGGACTTCCCATTGTCATGGATGAAACACTTGCATCCAAAAACATGAAAGAATGAAACAGATGGGGTTTTGGGGCATCTGTTTTTGGGCAATGGGGCATCTGTTCTGGGTGAAACAAGCTGTGTTGATAGCTTCTGCCCAAAATCTTTGGGGTGTGTTGTGCTCTGCTAGAAGAGTTCTGGCAGCCTCCTTAAGGATTATGTTTCTCCTTTCTGCTACTCCATTATGTTGAGGTGTTCTGGCAGCAGATGTCTCATGAAAAATTCTATTTTCCTTACAGTACTCTGCAATGTGTGAATTCAAAAACTCTGTCCCTTTATCACTTCTGATCCTCACTATACTCTGGTTCTGCTCATTCTGAGTCTTCATGAAGAACTCTGGCAACTTAGTGATAATTTTATTTTTCTTAAACAAGAACACTATCCAAGTGTATCTTGAAAAGTCATCTACTATCACCAAGGTGTACTTTCTCCCACTGAAACTAAGAGGAGAAACAGGTCCAAATAGATCCATGTGAAGTAGTTAAGCACCCTGGTTGTGGTTGTGCTCTGGACATCCTTGAAGGAAGTCTTGGGTTGTTTACCCTTCTGGCAGGAACCACAAACATGATCCTTCTTGAACACTTCATTTGGAAGACCTCGAACTAGACCCTTTCTGGCAATCTTGTTGAGTGCTTTGAAATTCAGGTGACTCAACCTCTTGTGCCAAAGCCAGCTATTCTCTGCAGATCCCTTTGCAACCAGGCAAGTATTTCTGGGACAACTATTGAAATCTGCAAGATAAATGTTACCTTTCCTCAAGATAATAAGCAAGATATCATTATAATCAGAAGAAAAGACAGTGCATGAATCACTAGAGAACTTCACTGAGTATCCCTTGTCACAAAATTGAGATACAGAAAGCAGATTATGCTTGAGTCCTTCAATATAGTAGACTTCATCTACAAATACGTCATTGATGATCAATTTTCCAACTCCTCTGTTGACTCCAAAATTGTTGTCACCAAACATCACTCTTAGCCCATTCAGTGGCTTGAAATCTTGGAGATGATCTTTCTCAAATGTCATGTGCTTGGAACATCCACTATCAATGTACCAGACACTGTTGCTTGAAAGTCCTTTCTCCAATGGGCTCTTGTCCTCCTGCAGAGAAATCAATTAGGTCCCCTACTGGTGTTGGGTCCTAATTGGTTAGTTGCAGGTTTTGTAGGAATCCAAAGATAAAGATCATCCCTTTCTGGATGAGGAGATCTTATCTTTCTTCCAAATCTATCTACCAGTACATGTCCTTTGACAATGACAAATTGAGTTGCTGGTCTGATCAGAACACCTTTCCTATACACTGTTCTGGTGTATCTCACCTCAAATCCGGCCTTTGGAATGGCCTACCTCAAAGACATGGTCTTAAAGGTCTGGTTGTAAAGGTACATCCGAGAAGAACCATCTCTAGTGTCATAACTACCCAGATCAATTGGCTTTCTATGGATGTGTCTCTGGTTCTGATGAAAGCTAGACCTTTTCTAGTGATTATAGTTCCTTTGAGTGTATCTGTTCTGGAATTGATTCCTCTGAGAAAACCTTCTTTGGGGTCCATGGTTCTGATGATAATTATGTTGTCCATAGTTCCTTCTCTGAGAATTCCTATTCTGATTAAAATCCCCCCTTCTTGAGTGTCTCCTCTGAGGTCCCCTAATCTGCTTAGGTTCCACTCTTTGAGGATTCCTCTGAGGTCCTCCAATCTGATTAGGTCTTACTCTTTGAGGTTTAATGTGAACAGAACCATCAATTGTCATTGGTTCCCCATTTCGACGTTTAGTCTCTAAGATTTTCTCTTCCAGTTCAGTTAACTCTTCTGGACTACATTCTACATGATCAGCGGAGTAGGTCCATTTAGGATTGTGAACTACTCTGTAACCATTACCATTAGGACTTTCATCCCAGATTTATAACAATTCACCAGCTCTTACAGACTTGTCTTTATTATAATGATATTTATGAGATCTGGTAGTAATTCCAGAATATCCTAAACCACTCTTATCATTAACGCGCTGAGAAGACTCTGATATAATAGATATAATAGTTGGAATCTTTGGAGTTTCTCTGGGCATAGGTACTTCCTCAATAGTATCCACAACTTGTTTTCCCTTGATAAGAGATTGGTATTTGGCTCTAAGTTCATTGAACTCATCTTCCTTAGAGTCTCTTTCTCTTATGAGTTGATCTACCAGAGTATCTCTTTCTGTGATCTTATCCTGAAGTTCAGAGACTTCTTTGGAATGATCTTTCATGAGTTCTCTGGTGGATTTCTGCTCATGAGATAAAGATTGAACTTCTGCTCTGAGCCTACCATTCTCATTCTCAAGTTTCTGGCAAAGATGTACATAATTCTGGAGATCTGGTAGCATTTGTTGCATATCAGACTCTCTGTAAGTACCAGATGAGTGAGAGGATTCAGTATATTTGGAATTAGATAAACACAAGGTAGATTCTTGTACCTCAGTGATGTCTGTCATGAGACAAACATCATCATCAGATCCAAAGTCAGAAGAAGAAGAACTTGAACTAGTATCCTCCTCATCTGCTTCTGCCAGCAATGCTCTCTTGTCTGCATATCTCCTATCTCTCTTGAGTCTTTTCTCTTCTCTTTCTCTAGGAGTAAGTTGAGGACAATCATAGCTGTAGTGGCCTGGCTTGTTGTAAGTATAACATGCGTTGCCTCCTCTGGGACTGGGACTAGGATCTCTCCTCCTGGGGTTGTACTCTGGTCTGGCTGGACTATTCTCTTTCCTCTGGTAGTCTGGTCTGTCAGAGCTGCCATCTTTCCTCTTTTCTGGTGACTTGAATCTGGTCTCCCTTGAGTCTCCAGATGACTTCTCTTTATCTGCAGATTTGAAGGAACTCTTCATGTCTCTGGTAGATTCCTTCCAGTGTCTTTTGTACCTGCCATACTTGGAGCTCATTTTATCAAATTTTCTAGTTAAAAGTGCTACATGCTTCTTTAGGCTCATATCATCTGCAGTAGACTCCTTCACTTTTTCTTCAGTCTTGATAGTTGAAGAGAAAGCAACTCATTTCTGACCAGAAGAAGAAATCTCCTCTGAATCATCTTCTTCTTGTAGGTCATACTCGTAGGCTTTCAAATCAGATAGAAGAAGATGATGATCAAGAGTGTTGAGATCCTTGTTGTCTTTGATGACTGTGACTTTGATCCTCCACCTGCTTGTTAGTGACCTTAAGATTTTACTATTAATTTCTTTTTCTATTTAAGTTTTACCTAAGGCACTAGCCTTGTTAAGGAGGTTGGTGAGACGCGTGTCCAGCTGGTCAATAGTCTCATCTGGTTTCATCTTGAAAGTATCAAATGAGTGTTAAACAGCCTGGAGCTTGTTGTCCTTTATCTTCTCTGTTCCTTTGCAGAGCAGAGCTAACTTGTCCCACATCTCCTTGGCCGTACTGCGGGTTCTCACTTTCTCTATTACTTCTTTAGTGAGGGTGTTGATGATCTCAGTCCTAGCCACCTAGTCAAGGTTGTACAGCTTTCTTTCATCATTATTCAGTTCATCTCTCTTCTTGAGGATTCTTTGCCATCGGCTCTTTCCTCTGCAGATTCACTGGTTTCTTCCCTGGACTCTGATCTGCCATCATCAATGGGAGTCTAGTAAAATTGAATGGGGCCACTCTCAACCACATCAAGTATGCGGTGATGAATAGCATCAAGATGATTGCTTATCATGAAACTCCAGTGGTTATAATCCTCAGAAGAGAATTCAGGCAACTTGCGGCTCTTGTAAGAAGATTTTGAAGACATTTTAGAGTGATTAAAAGATATTATGCAAAGGATTTTCAAAACAATGGATCTGCCCGGTGACCACCAAAAGCCTTTTCAAAGCAGTAGTCTAGGACACACTGCTCTGATACCACATGTTGGTCCCACTAGTAAGTTTTTAAAATAATGTGGAAGCTTAAAGAAAAACCTTTTTCAAGATCTTTTTAACAAGAGCACAATAATAAACAAAATATAAATGAAAGCAGTAAATAACACAAGATGTATAGTGGTTCGGATATAACAATCCTACGTCCACTCTCCCTTTTTCAAGGGGTCTTACTAACCAACCAGCCAACTTACGAACACTGGAATTGACAAGTACCAGCTCCTTGCTTACACACTTTAGATCTAACTTCGATCTAAAGTATATTCAACTACAACCTTCTCTATCAAGATGAACAGGTTGAGTTTAATCTCCAACTACAAACACCTTATGAGTAGATATGAATCAAGAACTATAAGAGTGCTAATTGCTTGAGAATATTAAAGCTTAAGTATGATCTTCATGTGTGTAACTAGAGTTTTACTTCATACTGACACTCTTGTATATATAGAGGTGATTAGGGTTTAGCCATTGGAGAGCTAATCTAATTAGATCTCTATTTATGGAAGCTTCAATCAATCAATTCCCTAATTGATTGATTGGGTTGGTGAGATCCTTGGATTGATATTTTCATTCTGACTTTTCCAATCCGATCATGGTTGACTTCATTTGAATTACCAACGGTCAAATGCTTCCAATGCACAACTCTGATTCTTCCAGAGTAGGTTGAACCAGACACCAGATGACCTAGAGGTCCTCTGGTCTAGAGTCGGTTAAGAACCAGAATACTCAGTAGAATTTAGAGATGATTCTGAGCCTCTTTTGATTCACCAGACTCGTCTGGTCTGGGAAAAGGTCTTCTACCTCTGGTCCGAACATCTCTGATGAAGTCTTTTGGTGGAGTCCTCTGGTGAAGTCTTCTGGTGGAGTCCTCTGGTGAAGTCTTCTGGTGACTCTTCTGGTGAAGTCTTCTGGTCTGACAGTTCCCCCTAGACTAAGTCTTAATCTAGTTCCTCATCTGGCTAACAGGTCCAGATGGTCCTATTACATCTTCTGATTTGTTTAACTCATCAAAACTAACAATATTTTTTCTAACACTCTTGAAGCAAAATTGTTTATTTCTAAAGATTTATTTTCGGTATCTATTTGGTTAACTCGAAGTTAAAAGGAATATGAGGTGTTCACTTTTAATTCTCATTAGCAAAATATTTCTTTGGAAGATGATTTTCGGATGATGGAACAATATGCCCAAAATTATATTTAATAAAACATATTCGAAAATGCCTCAAGCTTTTAATTGTTTCTTAAACCATATATAACATTATGGTCTTCAAAGCATTTACCATGCTAATGTTTAAAAAATGTGCACCATACTTATTCCAATGTTATAATCCTAAACAGTGTTAAATTAAGTAGTATAAAATTACTTATATTTTCTAAAATCCTAAACGCCATTTCTCATTCCAAGTTCTTTTGAAAAGAGGATCAAGTACTTAAACTTGATTCTAAATTCCAAAGTCGGTTGTCCTAGTCATATTATTATTATTATTATTATTATTATTATTATTATTATTATTATTATTATTATTATTATTATTATTATTATTATTATTATTATTATTATTAACAAAAGTAATAATAATAGTAATATTATTATATATTAGTCGTAGTTAATTATTGAGAATTCTAAAACTTATTATTTAGTTCTTTTTAGGGGACGTGATTTAAAGATTTTTCATTTGTATCTGCATACACGACATTAATTCCAGGTGAGGATTTATTTTCTCTAAACTCTACAGTGGTATCGTAGAGTATGCAATGGTTATTCAATTTTAAATGTGATGTATAAATTTCTTGAGATGCTTGTTTAAATTACTTATTCCATGCAATTCTAATAGCTTGGGGCCCTGATGAGGTCCGGGACCGACGGGTCTTCGGGTGTATCCCATCGTGCTTGGCAAAGTCTAATAGCCAGGGGCCCTTATATGGTTCGGGACCGATGGGTCTTCGGGTTTAACCCGTCGTGCTCAATATCTGATGGTCCTGGAAATTGCTTTCGCAAACACTGAGAATATGGGAATTTAGGAGAATTTTTTTTAAAAAAAAAACTTTGCATCGCACCCTGAATTAGTTCAGTGAGGGACACTCAAGTGACTGCATTGCTAAGAGTCAGAGCTCTCAAGTCAGTGACAATTAACTTGTGAGGTTAGGCTCTTAACAAGGCAGTGACTCGAGAGACTGAACTCTCGAGTACTTGCTTAAGCTTGTCAGTGAGATTGGTTCTCCCTGACTAAATCACTCAACCAAGTTTCGTTAACAATGCTCTCAGTGAGCAGACTTTACAAAACACTTAGCAAGTACTTAAACAAAGAATGACACTCAGTTTAACGTGGTTCAAAAACTCAAGCTCCTACGTCCACGGGCCTGATTTAAAAGGAAATCCACTAACTTGGGATTCTTATTTTTAACGTGTCAAGGTGCACCCAGATCTACAACTCAGATCTTGCTTTCTTCCTCCTTTCTCACTCACAACTTCCACCAACAAACCTGATAAGTAGGGTTTTGGTTTCAGTTAGGTTTTCTCCAACTAGGTGAGGTTTTCCCCAAGGATGAAAATATCGCGATATATCGCGGATATATCACAAATTTTGAGATTGGGATACGGATATTAGGGTGCAATGTATTTTTTACAGCGTATCGCGGATATATCGCGATATATCGCAAGTTATCGATATCGATATCGGTTCACTTGTAGTACAAAAATGAATGAGTATCAGGAAATATCGTAGATATATCGCAAAATATCGCGAATATATAAAAATATCGCAATTTTTTTGTGTTTATCATTTTTATGTTTATTTTTATATGTGTTTATATGTTTATTATTTTTCTAAGTTGACTTAGCATTAAAGTGAGTATGTATAGAGTGAAATTGTATCATATATAAATCACTTTACAATACTTTTTAGTGTAATCAATTAATACTCTTTAGTATAACCAACTGATACACTTTAGTTAAATAAATAATGTTCTTCGTACCCTTCAGTGAATACAACTAATACCCTCCAAAACTAACATCATTTAGTAAGGTCATCAACTAATACCCTTTATCTAGGATTACTCCATTATAATGAGTTGGTGTCAATATTATTTGGACAAAGATGACATTACATACTCTGTATTTGAACGTCATAGGTCATCATTTTGGTGTGTTTGGTAAAAATGAAGGAATGGGAAACACTATGGGTATCATTGGAGGGAGGAATGATACTCATACCTTACCTAATTGGGGGGAATGGTGGATTCCTCCAAAGTGGGGAATCATTCCCATTCCTTCACCATACCAAACATATTTTTTCATTCCATTACCATTCTTTCCCCTCAAAAGTATCCAACCAAGCATTGTATCATGTAATATTCATAATCTTGTATTGTATTATGCATTATATCTTATATTGTATTATATTATGTATTTATATCTTGTATTGTATTGTATTGTATGGTATTAAGTATTATATTTTCAATTTTTTTTTACGTTGAACAATGTTTATATAGTCTATTATCTATATGCCTACTTTAAACATGCAATTTTATATTGATTTTAAATGGAACATATGCTAAAATTTCATGTTAAATTTCCAAATTTTTAATAAAGTTTCCGTCTTTTTTCCAAAAATTTTGCGATATCGATATATCCGTAAATTTAAGGTTGCGATATTACTTGCGATAGCGATATTTTCATCCTTGGTTTTCCCTTACAATGTGTTAACCTAAAGCTAAGATTGTAAAAACCTCTCTAAGCTAAGAGTTACAAGCTGAACACTTATTTATGTATCTGTGAAGACCTTAATGTTCAGTGAACAAGGTGTAAGAAGTGTCTCCTTATATCTCCCATGAAACGCACTATACTCTCACACCTTCACAGCTCGTCGGTGTTGATTTTCTCCTCACACACACTTCAAACCGCAGCTATGAGCTTATATTTATAGTGTGGATTCAAATGTAACCGTTGGAGGAAATTACATTTAAATCCATACAATTAATAGGTTCCACCTACTTTTCTTGGAATGTGGTCTTGTCAGTGTCAGATATGCTGTCTTGACTTGATTGGTCCACGTGGACTGAATCCAACGGATCTTTGACTCATTGTGCTTGATCAGGGCGCACTGACTTTAGATAGCTTATCCTCCACTGACTTGATGATCTTCAGTAGACATGATTGTCTTCAGTGTAATTGTCCTTCAGTAGACTCTTGAAGATCTTCCAAAGAAGTTTGTCATAAGGCTGAGTGACAAACTTCCCTGACCACAGTAGCCTGACTCCTTCAGGGCCTACTTGGTACAGCACTGATCCTCCAGATCATGCTCTTCACTGAGTGGTCCACTGACTTAGCTTAGATCAGCCAGGTTTACACTCAGTGGGACATCCTTCAGGCTTCTCTTCAGGTTCAGGTCTTCTGCAATGGCTTCAGTCAGTTCTTCTTGGTGTCATCTTGATATCCTCAGGCTGTGTTACTGAGTTCCCCTTCGCTGAGTTCCCCCTCAACTGAGTGCTTCCTCAATTGAGTTCTTCTCAACTGACAGCCTATTCTACTGAGAACTAACCTATCCTGACCTGAAACAAAAGATACAATCCTGAGTGCTTTCAAACCTATTACATGAGGTTTTGGAAAATCATCAAAACTAAAACATATCCCAACAATATCCATGTGGCAAAGTTGGCAAAGTTACTATTGGCAAAGTTATTATTGGTAAAGTTGGTAAAGTACTATTGGCAAAGTTATTATGACAAAGTTTCATGTGAATTTTCAATTTGACATGTATTTTTTTGTTATTTATCATTGTATGTAACCTTGAATAATTTATCTCCACTGAGTGTGCTTGCATACTCACCCCAATTATTAATATTTCAGGTTAAGGAGCTGACCGACGGGGAAGTGGGGATGGAGAATAATTAATAAGACAAAAATAAATATTTATCAAACCCTGGAGGGGAATATTCCAAGTACTTTGGTTGAATTTTTTTTTTGGGATACACTATTTTCGAATAAGTTGCTAAAGCGTTACGTTTCCGCCGTAACATTTGTTTTAAACTAATAAATTACAAGCTGTTATTTACCTTTAAATTTTACCGTTAAAGTCGGTTAATTTGAATTTTGGCTTTTGAAAAATGTTAGTTATAACGACTTCCTCGAATGTTCAAGTTTTAAAATCTAGGGTGTCATAGCATTTTTCATCAAATATTGTATATTAAACACAAATTCTCTCTCTCCCACTTATCCCCTATTATACTAATAGGAAGTTTGACATGCTTATGTGTCGTCTTTAGGTTAATTTTTCCTATGTGTTGAATATTTACGTGTCATCTATTTCATCTATGTGTCGCTTATGTGTCATTTATGTGGCCTTATATAATAAGAAATCTAATAATAATAATAAAAAAATGGGCATGCAAATGGATTCGAACCCTACACCTCATGAGCAATCATTATAATGTTTACCAGTTTATCCATACTATGAATTTTAATAAAACTTGAATATTTATTGTATATAATTTGATTGTATAAAAAATTACATTATATTTAACATTTGAGGATATCTTATATATAAAAATCTTAATGTATTAATAATTAAACAAGTAACTTAAGGATATTTAATTCTACAATATTATTACTAAATTGGTTAATAAATTTAAAAAAATCTAATTATGTAAAATATCAATGTTCAATTAATTACTTATTTTAATATTCTCAATGTATTTGGGAATATCCTATTTAGAACCTTATAATTTGTAAAAAAATTAATTAATGAAATTAAGAATATTAAATAATTTTAATTTATTCTATCGATTAAATGGTTAATTTTTTTTAATCTAATTATTTGAAATTTTATCATTTAATTGATAAATTTGTATTGTCTAGAAGAAAACATAATAATCCAAAATTATAATTATTTGATTTTGTATATCTAAATCAAATTTGATATGTCAATTTGTATTGGTTTAATTGTGTTTAACATGTGACATTATGTTTGTGTAATAATGGTGTCTCTAATTAAAATAAATGCAATTACATGGATTTGAATCTTGCACACATATTATTTTTAAATAGAAAAGTCGCATTATAACCCACTAATAAATTTATATTACTAATGTTTTTTAATTCTGAAATGCTCATTAGTTTATTTAATATTATATAATTTAAATGACATATATATATATATATATATATATATATAATATTTTTACATGTACAATAAATTATTTATATAATTTATAGATTTAACATAGTTGAAAAATTAAATCTTTAAAATATAAGTATTAAAAAAATTAGGGTTAATTCAATATTAATTCACGATCATTAAGTTCAATCTCAATTTGATCACAACTTTCAATAATGTTATAGAATTTCACCAATGTTTAGTTTTTCAATCAGATATATAACTTGCTCTTTTAGCACAAAAAAAAATGATGCATGGGATTGTGTTATTGTTTGGGTTAAAAATCTACATACATCGAGGAAATCGTCTTAGAGAGGCAAGGTGAGGTATGTGGTGCATAGTTGAGATAAACATATCATAATTTAAAAGCGTATACCCAGATTGAAACAAAAAAAAAAATAGGTGAATTTTCATAAATATAGTGAAAATTGTATTTAAATTGAGATTGAGCCTAAAGGTCGTGAGTTACTAAGAAATTAACCAATATTTTTATGCATACATATTATTTAAATATATTTATTATATAATATAATTATATTATTTTACGATGATCAAATTTATTTAAGTATATATAATGCATATGTAATTAATTTAAAAATAATGCAGCGTACAGTATATGTGTGTATTAAAATAGATTGTATTATATAATATTATAATATTAAATAATTTGATGATGCGTTAATAAAATATAAATTTTTAAATTAATTTTACGAACAATCCGCATTTTACGCGGGACACTAATCTAGTTATGCAACTAATTCGTGAGTCCAAGACTTAGAACTTAGGTTTTTTTGGCCTTTCTTTAAACCTAAAAGTAGCAAATTTGGGAAGAAAGAGTTTGTGAATCAATTGCGCAAAATAGGTGGGGAAACGAGTTCGCTCTGAATATACAAGATTAAACAGAAACGTGTGATATACATGTAAAAAATTGGGAGAATTTTACCCCGAAAATTGGTTCAATGAATTATGTATCAAAATTAATAGTAAAAAAAAGTGGTTTAAGTGTAATTTAGGTGATAGTTTGGTGGGTTAGTGTCATTCAGATCTAAAAGAAAAAAAAACCCAACTAACTTATAGGTCATTCTCCATTTATAATTTGATAAAGTATTATGTGAATACTATAAGATATTAGTAAAAATATTAGTTGTTTCATTATATGATTTTAGTGGTTCTTATAAAATATTAGTTTTGAATTATTTAATTGTTTTATTAAATGATGTCAATTGAATTGTGTTAACTATTTTACTAAAAAAAACTAGTCATTATAGTATAAAGTATTAGTTGTAAATCAATTTCACAATAAAATTGATTCACACAGTACCAAATCTTTATAATTCATCTCGCGATCTTGTGTTCAAGGTGGATCATTTCGACCTAATTCCACTTATAATTTTTAGTTTAAATCAATAAATGATATGCATTTTTTTAAATATAAAATATCTTAACTAAACCGAAAAAACATACGGTACTTCATAAGAGAAAAATAGACCCAAAAAAAAAAAGTGATTAGGGGTCGTAAACTAGTAATCCAAATTTATGAGTGCGACCTAAATTTAGATCCCAAATCAATTGGACAAATATGAAGCCACGTCAAGGTTGCATCACCTGCTTATTTCAAGTAAAATTCTCAATTTTTGTAATTGAAAGTCGTGTTTTCACACTCATAATTAATTTTAGTAACTGAAAGATGTGTTTTTGAATTATTATAATTTACCGCACGAGTCTCTATAAAATTAAAGACATTTGTGTATTTTGTTCTATTACATCTCAACTAGGGGTGAAAACGGATGGATACGGACGGATAGTGCTTATACCGTATCCTAAACCATATTTTTTTCTCGAATTTGGAGTCGAATACGGAAAAGCCGGATTCAGATACGAATTCGGAATATTCGGTATACGGATACGGGACGGATATCGGAGGAATCCGGGCCGGATTCGAATAACTATAATCGGATAATATATTTCATACGAAAATCATCAAAATGTGATTGAAACACATAAAAAAACCACCTATGCAATATTTCATAGAAGTTCTAATGCAAATTATAAAAATTATTATTATATTATTATATATATAATATATATATATTAATATTATATTATTATATATATTAGAATTTAGAATGGGACTGATATTATATTATTATATATATAATATATATATTAATATAAAATATAAAATAAAATATATTAAAAAAATCCAGATATCCGGATATCCGGATTTGATATCCGGATAATATCCGATAAAATGTGGTAAAAGTCGAATACGGTCGGATATTTTGTATTCCGAATCCGATTCCGAATTTGAAGTCAACTATCCGTATCCGCCCGGATACTAATTTTTTATACCGAATTCGATACCGACCGGATACGGCTCCGGATCGGTCGGGAAATATCCGATCCGTTTTCACCCCTAATCTCAACTGACTGATAATCTTCTTGAAAAAAAAAAAACCAAGTGATAATCTGCTATACATTTTATATTATATCTTTAATTTGTGTGTAAAGCTGAGTGTGAAGCTTAGAGAAAGACGGAGAAAATATATTTTAATTTGTTTTAAAAATTACTGGACACATAAAAATTCTGTAGTTTAAAAAGCGTATTAGTTATATGATTAAAAATATTAGTTTGTGTATTGAATAATAAAGTGTTTTTGTGAAAAAATAAAAATACTAGTATTAGTATGCTTGATAAATAAAGTGTTTTTGTGAAAAAATAAAAATACTAGTACTTGATTAAAAAACATAAAAAAAATACAAAGCAACTGGTGTGACAGAAAAACTGTTTCTTTTTTCTTTTTTATTTAGTGTAAGAATTACTGTCATTTCCAATATTTCGGCTGTCATATGGCTATGGCTATATACCTATCAGCCTATGGCGTTCCTTTTAATTAAGTAGTGCTCTTCTTTGGACCGCACAAAGTTACTACACATGCCAATGGACATAACATAACACCATCATCCTGTCGTTTTCAATATTTATATTTTTGGTCTTTTTAAAAAAAAAAAAATTAAGCTTCTTGTTGGGTGTTCTTCTTCGCGGCAATAATTATCTCCACACTTGCATAGATATTTTATCCGTAGAATTTTTTATTTCAAAGAATTTTTTTAATCAGGAAAAATAAAAATTCATTAATTATCCAAGTCTTACAAGTAAGTACACAACAGAGGTATGAGTTTCCCTCTTTTTACATTTTACAAAAAAAAAAAAAAAAATTGTAAAAACAAGATCTTACGGTTTACAATGCGAAAAAAGAATTTGCATTCCACTCCTAAAAACAAGTGTCTTGTCTTCACTCCTTATATCTTTTCAACCAATTCCAACTATTAACCCTGAGTTCCCACAACAATCTTTATGTTTGACATTGATCCACTTTAAAAATACACTCATTCCTCATCTTCCATAAAAGTCAAACTCCACATTTTCAAATATAAACCGTCACTCGCTTCTCCATTTTACATTCTTTGAGTCCCCAAAACTGTAGCAGGTTTTTTATGAGGCAATTCGACATGACCACATCGATCCCCATCCATTTGACACATTGATTCAAAACTTGTGTGCAATAAAACATTCGAACAAAACATGCTTCATGGATTCGGAATCAATATTGCAAAACACACAAATATTATTCACCGATGCAGGGGAAATGCACATATGTTGCAAAATATCCAACAATGGGAGTCTTTCCTTCAACACTTTCCACACATGTACGCGTACCTTAGGGGGCGCCCATGTTCTCCATAGAATTTTAAACTCTTTCCTTTGCTCCCCAGGTCCGTTTAACTTTCTTGCTAGCAACCATTTGTATGTCTCCTTTACGTCGTGGACTCCATTGCTTGCTTTATTCCACCTTCACAAATCTGGTTCATCTCGTCTTGGTACAAACCTGTTAATAACATTCAAAAGTTCGTTAAAATTTTTCAAATCTCTCTCCGTTAACCCCCTCCTCAGCTCCCTCCATTCCAAACTCTCATCTACCCCAGACTCACATTCTTACTATCATTTAACCTAAATAATCTCGCAAACCTATCTTTTAAGACCACATCCTCCGCCTATTTATCCTTCCAGAAACTTATCTCCCTCCCCTCCCCCACCCCCTTTCTAAACCCTCGAAAAACCAGCTCCTGTCTCCAACCTCCGCACTCTTCAAGATTTTCCTTCACAATCCCCCAATTGCTCTACTCCTCCTCCCTCTCACTCCGAGTCCCCCCTTACTCCACCCTACACCCCAACGCGATTTTATTACCCGAACTCATAAACTACCCCTCTCATTAATAAATCTCATAGCCCACTTTTCAATTAAAGATAAATTAAAAGACTCAAGATCCTTTACTCCAAATCCACCCTCAAATTTGGGTGTGCAAACAATACAACAATTTAACAGAGGCGTTTTTTTATTTCCAGTCGCTCCTTGCCCCCCCCCCCCAAATTTTTTTTTCTCTGATACACTCTATCTCACTCAGAATGTTTTAAGGCGCGCAGAAGATCGACATGAGATATACTGATAAAGAGGACAACACAGAATTCAACAAAGTTAATCGCCCACCAGAGAATATCTTAGAAACATCCCATTTTTTCAACTTATTTCTAACTTTCTGAATCATATAATTACAATCCGAAAACTTGCGATGTGATGAGTCGATATGCACTCCCAAGTAAATAAAAGAGAATGTATCCACCCTGCATCCAAGCGACTCCGCCCAGCTACTCACCCTAACATCACCAAAATTCAAGCCATAAAGACAACATTTTTCCCTGTTTATTTTCAGACTCGAGACTCATTCCAAATTCACCAAGAATCTCTTTAAAACTCCACATTTTCAGCTAAAGCTTTCCCTAGAAATATGGTATCATCTGCATATTGAATGTGAGAAATTTGAACCTTATCCATATTGATCTCCATAGGCACAAATAGCCCCAACTCCGACCATCTATGCATTAATAAACTGAGACCCTCCTCTGCAATCAGAAAGAGAAATGGGGATAATGGACCCCCTCCCCCCCCCTGCGTCAGACCTTTTTCGAAGAAATAGAAATACTCATTTCATCCCTAAAAGCATATTCATTTTAGTTTTATCAACATTTTTTTTTCATAGCCCAACAAGCACTTATTTATTTCACATGTTATATTTACAAATAATCACTTAATTCATAAATAAATCAAACAATAACCTAAAGGAAATATTACAGCCCACTACACCCTTTATAGTCCAAACTACACATTACTAGTCAATGAAAAATTAGTTTCCAGTGACTACTTTTTGTTAGCACATTAATACATTGGATGGACAATTATACCCTTACATTTTTATGACCAATTAGTCCATTACCACTATTTGGACCTGAATTTCGTCAGTCAAGTACGCTACTTCTTCCACCCTACCTCCTAGGCTAGGTAGTCTTCTCTCTCCATCTACTACGCTGGAAGGAAGCTTCATCGGTCATTTTGAATTCAAATTTCATTTATCCAATTTCTCTACCCATTCGAATCCACTCTCATTTTCTCTCTCCTAAATTATCATTTTAAAGAGGCCTATCCACGGCGACGACGCTCTCCTAAGAACGAAACCCTCATGCCGATGCAATCGGAGCGCTAGCCTTTCAGATTTAAGCAACGATGGCACTCCCCTAAGAACAAAACTCTCACGCCGATGCCACCGGAGCGCTAGCCTTTCAGATCCAAGCAGCGATGGCGTTTCCCCAAGAATGAAACCCTCACGCCGATGCAATCGGAGTGCCAGAATTTCAGATCTAAGCATCGACGGCACCATAAAATCGACGTTGCCTCCCAGTATCTCTCTCTCTCTCTCTCTCTACACGCAGTATAAGAACCTATTTTGATGGATAGTAGGATTTTTCTTATTTTTTTTCTAGGGTGTAAACTAAATCGACATTTGGGGGATGGAAGCTTGCCGGAGTGTTACGTGAAGCAACCGTTGCACTATAGGAAGGAGAGCATACCGAAGGCGAATACCAGATGGAAACAGAGCAAGATCGGTGGTTGAGTTTCTTCCATTTCTCCGACGAGTCGAAAATGATTGGGTGGTGAGTCGACTGGTGTTAATTATTCAATGTGTTTCTACCATTGGTACTATTCATATAATAATGCAGTGCATTCTTTGTGGGAGAACATTATGTGGGGTGTGGGGTTGATATGCATAATTTGTGTTAAAATTTCTTTTTACCATTTTCATTTGGTGTGCACAATGATGTGATGGATATCAACTATGAGATTGATTTGTATTATTTTTGTTTTCCTGTTCTGATAACTGTGTTTTTTAATTTTGTCAATAGTTCCATTGAATTCTCAGAATTAAGGCAAATGTGGAGTACTTTTAAGTTTTTACCTATGTTAATATCACTTTTGCAGTATATTGAGTAATTGTGTATGGATTTTGGGTTGCACAATACAACTAATATAATTGAGTTGAAGGTGTTCGATGAATTTCCAAAATGAAAAATTACTTTATTTTGATTAATGAAAAACATACTACTTGAATCCGTGTTCCCATAATGCAAACTTCCAGTCCCCTTTTCCCTAAATGGTTGGGGATTAGATTAGATTATGTGTAGATTGTTAAGGTCAAAGAAGATAAAATTGTTGCTTGAGAACTAGTTGATGAATTTTCTTGTTGAATAGTTGATGATTATATTTACCTGATATTTATGGGATTTTGTTTATGTTTGATAATAAATGAGTAAGCTGCATTTATTTGTCAATTTATAAACCATGTTTATTGTTTGCGGGGCTATTGATTACATAAAAAGATGTCATGTTCTTATCTTTTCTTGTGCTAATTCAAATATTCATTACTTCTCTCTTAATTTCAGTTTTCTTAATGCATTTGAGAAGGGATTTATGTAAAGCCTATATATATTGCTGATATAATCCATGAATTTATCAAAATATATTTGACTATTGATCGTTAATTTACATTAAAATGGCAGATAAAGAGTATGCCAAGGAAATAGAAAGGGCACGTGTAAATCATAATAAAAATTATAATTTTATTTATTAATCACAGTATAGATATTGTTCTGATTTTGAGACTAATCAAGTGATGCTTGTGAAATTCTTGTAGGTGGCATGATGCAGGGACATATGATGCAAAAATAAAGATGGGAGGTCCAAATTGTTATGCTTGTTGGGACTCAAATTTCATTCTATAGAGCTCAGAACTAGGTGCTAGAACTAGCTATCATTTACATTATTACAAAGCCACAAATCCCTACTTGTGTATATAAGTAATCATAAGTAGACTGTATTTGTGTAGCCCTTACAGTGTATTGGGCCATTGTGTATGGATGGTGGGTTGCACAATACAATTGGATATTGAGCATCATGACCAAAAAAATTATTTGTGCACAATAGGGATCCAAATTTTCTCTTGATTTGCCATGGTTGACTCTTGGAAAAGTAAGTTATAAGAATAATTTCATATTTGTTGGGTGTTGACGATTTTAGTCTCATACAAATTAATTTTTTCAATTAAATCACATAATGTTTAAAGTGATGCAATTTTAGTCCAATTTATAAAATGTTATAGGATTTTTGCATGTGAAATGTGAACTTTTCATTTTACAACTAAATTAATGGCTTGGGGTTCATGTAACAACTAAATTAATAATTTGGTGTCAGCTAACACGTAATAATTGATAGTGAAAGCAAACACTAATAACATAGTGCAACCAATAGTTGTACAGTGCAAGCACTAACATCATAGTGCAAGCAATAACAGTATAGTGCGAGCACTAGTAACATAGTGTGAGAACTAACAATATAGTGAGAGCACTAATGACATAGTGCGATCAATGACAGTATAGTGTGAGCACTAGTACAGTGCAAACACTAACATCATAGTGCAAGCAATAACAGTATAGTGCAAGCACTAGGAACAGAGTGCGAGCACTAACAGTATAGTGCAAGCACTAATAGTATAGTGCAAGCACTAACAATATAGTTAATTCAAGCAATAATAGTCCCTTACAATAAAATTCCCCATATAATATCAAACAATTTTACTTTCCACAACATATACATAATTACTTCAATGAAAACAAGGGGAAAGTATCAAAATTACATCCCAAATTATTAGCATAACTCTTAAAGAAAAAAGTTCCTCAAATCTCCATTTTAACTCTAGTATTCTCTCAAAATCAGATTGGGGCAACACACAACCATGGGGTTTCCAATTCCAATAAAGATAAACGGAATTTGGTTACCCATTCTTCAGCCAATTCTGGTGGTCTTCAATGAATTTGGTAACTCTTGTGTGTGTAAATAGGTTCTTCCATATGAGGCGCCCAATTTGCAACAATGTCCAGGTGTTGGGGGGGGGGGGGGGTTTCCCCATCCTGATAAAGAATAACACAAAGAATCAAACAAATTTAATTCAAATTTCAATCTCATTTCAACATTTAAAAGCTTCAACTACAGGTTCAGGATGTTTTTGGATTTCTTTTGACATTTTCTTCACAACTTTTAATGATCATGCGTTACTTTTAACCGATTTAAAACCACTCTTAACATGACTCTAAGCAACATTTATAGACCAACCTAAAATTACTTAAAATTGAATTACCTTTTTTTTCTTTTTCGAATTTTGACCAAGAACTCTTTACTCATATCTTGGGATTTTCATTTTTCAGAGCTAAAAAGAGGAGTCAAAGATTCATATACTGATTAGGCGTGAAATTATCATGATTCGTAGCTAGAAACGCCCTAGTTTTGGTCGATTTTATTGAGTTTTTAGAGCCAAATGAGTACTATTTCCATACATTGATGAATTGGTCTCTTTGATACTCATAGGTGAATCGAGGATGAAAAACGGAGTTCGTAGGACTTTGAATCGACTCAAACGGATGCTCGGATGAGAAGATATCGAAGAAGTACGATTGGTATTAGTACGTGAGAAGAAAAGTGTTAGTTGCAAGGAAGGAAGGGCCATTCGAGCACCATCACTCGAGCACCTCGCTCGAGCAACGTAGGTCGGGCGCTCCAAACTTACAGAGAGTTTTTGCCGCTCGAGTGGCACGGCTCGAGCGCCTCATTCGACCTATAGAACCATTCGACCAAACAAGGTCGAGCGCCCCGTTCGACCTAATGATTCATTCGACCACAAAGGCTCGAGTGCCTCCGAGGCTTAAATGCCAAATTTCGTTTTTCGGCCCACGAGTTCACGAATCGACCCGGTGCCTATATATACCTCTTCCAAACACGTTTTGAAGGATCCCCGAACTTTAGAGATCACTTTTAGACTTAGTTTTTAGAGAGAGTAAGAGAAGAAGAACAAGCAAGCTTTACTTATGTTTTGTTGAGGTTTTTCGTACGAATTCTTAGTTTCTTTTTGTTTCTTAGTTCTTTTCATTAGCTTGGTTACTTTAAATGCTTTGAAACTTCGTTTTAGTTAATTAAATTTCAGTTCTTAGTATTTATTTTCTTTTAAAACCCTAGTTCATATTTCTTATTTTCTTCGTTCAATTCATTATGTTTATGTTCGTTGTTTCTTCTATTGCTTTTATGTTTGTTAAAGCCATGTCCGGCTAAAACCCTTGTATGCTTAGGGTAGGATGAACTCGTAGAAGTAGGATGCGGGTACGTAATTAGGGTAATTCGTGACGTTAGTTTTAATTCTCTTAGTTAATGAATTCTTATAATTAACCTTAACTTTACCTTTGAATTTCGTATGAAAGTGTTAGAGAGAGGACGACCGCATCACTCAATAACAACTAGTAGTCTTAACGAGAAGGTTTAGAAAGGGTTAATTCATTTACCGGTTTAGCGAAGGAGGACGACCGCATCACCTTAGTTAAATTAGGGTCTCATTAATTAAGCACAATCTATTAAATTTTTAATAGATTAGTGAAGTCGAGTGTTAGGGTAAAGTATTAGGGTTTAGAATCTTGAGCTTTCACCTTGCATTCTTAGACTTAGGTTATTTCTCGTGTGTCACAGTTATTATGATTATGTACCTGCTCCGTTAGTATACATAGGGATTCCTATCTTAAGCATCACCACATCTTACTTGAAAACAACCCTTTGTTAATTTGATTTCTTCAGTATTTTAGTTTACTTAGTTTAATTTATTATTTTAATTAATCTTTCAAAAAAAAAAAAACAACACACTCATATTAACTACGACGCGTAGATCTTCAGGGATCTATTCGCATACACTCCATCCCTTGGGTTCGATACTACTTGGTCATTATACGGACTTATACTACAGTGAACCCGTCCGCTTGCGGGTGAGCGATTAGTAGAAGTTAGTGTAATTCGCTTCAAGTCAATGGCGCCGTTGTCGGGGATGGCGTTGTATGCTTTCTGAATAGGACTTGTAGATAGCTTAGTAGTTAGTAGTGGGTGATTTATTTTCTGTTTTTATTTTTATTTCCATTCATTAGGCAGTTGTGTTTTGATCCTTCTGCTAGTGTTTCAGGTTTATGAAAACGCGCTCACAAGGCAATACGAGCGAAGAGAGGTTACCTGCAGATCCTGAGACAATAGCTAGAAGGAACCGAGCCTTCTTGAGAAGGATGAACGCTGCCGACTTAGGGAAAGAACCAGTGGACATCACTAATGAGTTGGAAGATGTCGAGAATGAGTTTAACCAGGGGTTGAACCGGGTTGACGGCACTGATGGCAACACCAGTAAGAACCAAGATCCGTTAGGGGATAGTCAGAGCCAAAACCCGGGTGCACAAAATGTCATCAATCCAGCTCAGAATTTTGTCCATAATCCTCTGAACAACCCTGCTTACCCACAAAACCCAAACAACCCTTTCAACAACCCAGTATACCAACATTACCCATACCCACCATACCCATATCATCCATCACCTGTGTACCAACCACCTCCAGTTCAACAAGTACCAGCACCACCTGTTGCTCCTCAGCCTGTGCCCCAGAACGCAGATCATAATATGGCTATTCGGGGCAGGTTCGCGGCACAACCACAGAGGTACTACGATGGAGTGGCTTTACCACCTGTTGAGGCGAACAACTTCTCGATTTCCCCAGGAATTCTAAAGCTGCTGACCGAGAATCAGTTCAAGGGGGTGATCGGGAAGGAGAATCCTCACACTCATCTGAGGAGTTTTCTAATGATAGCCTCCACTTTCAATTACAATGGCATGTCTGAAGATGCCAAGAGGCTTAGGTTGTTCCCATTCTCATTGACGGGAATAGCCAAGGAGTGGTATGATAACACGCTCCCACGGGGAGGTGTAACCACATGGGCTGAGCTCGAGCGTCTTGTTCCTCGAGCGATTCTACCCTCCATCTAGGACGATCAAGGCTAAGATTGAGATCTCTTCCTTCCGCCAGAAGCAAGGAGAGGACCTACGTCAAGCATGGGAAAGATACTCAAACATGCTGATAGAGTGCCCGCAACACGGGTACAATGAGGGAGATATTATGGCGTTTTTCTATAGTGGTGCCAACAAGGCTGGGCAAGACCATCTAGACGCTTGTGCGGGCGGAGCATTCCTGAATCAAGACATAGAGAGGTGTAGAGAGATCGTGGACAACATTGTCACGAATGCCGGTGCTTGGAATATGGATGCAAATTTTCAGAGAGTTCATCAGGTTGAAGAGGGTGAAGGAACGAGAAGGCTATTGATGGCCATGATGGAAAAGATCAACAACCTCGAGTTGGGGAAGAATTTGGTTGGAGAGCATGCAGCAGAGAATGATAGAGTAGACCAGCCAAGTGGACAGCAAGAGGTAGCCAATTACATGGGAGGTCTGTATTACAATCAGAATGGCTACCAAGGTGGAAATCAGTATGGAAGGCCTCCTTATGGCCAACCATTTGTACCTCCAGGCCCACAGCCACCTCAAAATCAATGGAGGAACACACAAGGAGTTCAAGGAGGCCAGCAGCCTCCTCAAAACACATGGAGGAAGAATGAGAATTTTTCTTATGCTAACCCAAAAGCTGGTATTACTGTTCCTGCAGGTGTGGATCCGGGGTCTAAACCTCCTGGTGGAGAAGGCGGTGCATCAACCGAGGAGATGTTGAGAGCGATCCTTCAGAAGGTGGAGGAAGGGAGCAAGCGATTGTCCTCCTTGGAGTACGACGTGAAAGAGTTGCATAAGAAGGGTGATCAACGTGATCAAGAGCTCCAAAATATGAACGTTGAGTGGACTAGAACTCAACAAGAGAACAATAGGCGGTTCACTTCTATAGAGTTCCAGATGAGCCAGATTCCAAAGATGGTGAATAGAGAGCCGGGAAAATATCCTTCCATGCCGGAGGGGAACCCGAAAGAGCATTGCAAGGCGGTCCAGCTTAGAAGTGGAACCAACTATGAAGGTCCTCAGATGCCTGCTGATTCTGAGACGCCTCAAGCTGAGATGGGGGAAAGAGAACACAAGAAAGATGGAGGTGTTACTGTTGAGAAGAGGATTGAAAGTGAAGGGATTGAGAAGCATAAAGATATGGATGAGTCCCAGAAGGGCAAGGAAAGTGAGGAGATTGAGAGAGTTCCTAAGTGGAAAAAGGCAAAGGAAGCAAAGGATAAAGTGAAAGAAACAGAAAGAGATGAATGGGGGGTACCCAAATCTGTGATACCAGTCTCATATCCACAGCGCTTCATGAAAAAGAAGCTTGATGAAAAATTTGCAAAATTTCTTGATGTTTTTAAACAACTTCACATTAACATTCCTTTTTATGATGCTTTGGAATAGATGCCTCATTATGCAAAGTTTTTGAAGGACTTGATCGCGAAAAGACGGCCAGTGGATGAGCCAAAGTTGGTGCAGCTGAACCACGAGATGGGTGCATTAGTGCACAAGGCACTTCCACCGAAGCTGAAGGATCCCGGGAGCTTCACGATCCTATGTGACATTGGGGAACGGGATCAAGAAGGGAGCGTTGTGCGACCTCGGGGCGAGCATTAATTTGATGCCCTTGTCGATTTTCAAGAAGTTGGAAGGTGGTGAACTTCAACCCACAATGATAACGCTTCAACTTGCCGATCGGTCTATTACTAGACCTCAAGGAGTGGTTGAAGACGTCCTAGTGAGAGTTGGAGATCACATTTTTCCAGCCGACTTTGTAGTGCTAGAGATGGAGGAAGATGAGCACGTGCCCCTGATCTTGGGAAGACCGTTCTTAGCTACGGCGGGGATGGTGCTAGACGTGGCAAATGGGAAGATTACATTGAAGGTTGATGATCAAGAAGTGAAGATCTCCCTATATGAAGCCATGAAGCACCCGAGGGAGGATGAGAGCTTGTATTGCATGGATGCAATTGATCCTCGTGTTGAAGACACATCTTCTATCCCTAATCCTTCTCATATTCATGATTTTGTTAGTCCTTCACTTGATGATTTAACTCATGAGCATTATGATCTTGATTATTTTGATAGGGATAAAGTGAAGAAGTTGAAGGATGAAGAGGTGAAGAAAGTGAGCGTGGTCCAGTTAGAAGGGAAAGGAGGAGTTAAAAAGAAAAAGTCAAAACTCAAGAAATTGTTTAGTAAGACTCCTCCAGATAAAGGTGAGAAGGAGTTGAGACATATACCACTTGAGGTGGGGAAGGAAGCAAAAGGGCTCATGATGGTGGGGCACCAAGGAAAGACATGCAAACACCACTCTTGTGAGAGTAAGGGAGGTAAATTTGAGTATGATGTCCCATAAGCTCCTTTGAGCTCGGTCCGGCATGAGGACCTTAAAAATAGCGCTGAATGGGAGGCAACCCATTATGTTTTTTTTATTTGCTTTGAGTTTTTTTAGTTATTAGGGAGTTATTTTGAGTCGTATGTTTAACCTTGTACTTGAGAGTTTTATTTTGTAGGCTTGTCTCGATGGAGTGCCAAAGAAGTGGAGATTGAAGAAACCAACTTGAGACAAGGGAGTGTGCAAAGCTATTGAGAGAAACTGAATTGTTGGGGTAAGGTAACCCACAACCCCAAACTTAGACCTCTAGCAAGGTCGAAGTTTGGGGGGGTGGAGTTTTTTTTTTATTTATATTTCTGATTACATTGCACATGCATGCACACCCTTATCTTTGAGTTGAGTTTGATTGATTATTTGTTTGTTGAGATACTCCTTGGGGTGATTTTGATTTGACTCGCTATTACATATTTCATGCCTATCAACCATCTTATGCTTGTTGATTGCTATCTTTGAGTACGATTTGATGAGTAGAGTTGAGTTGTGAGGTTGAGTTAGGAGTTTTATTGTGTGAGTGTTTGAGTTAGAGTTGATTTGAGAGAGAACCCGTATGCTTAAAAATTTTCCTTTTGAGTGCTTGTGTGATGATTGTGAGAATGCACTAGACTAGCATGGATGTGAAAGTCGAGAGACTTGAGCCTTATGAGATTTCGATATATGAATCTCTTCATTTGTGAGTGAATCATCACCTTAGAGGATGCTAGAACTTGTGTGTGCTCTTGCTTCTTGATTGTGTTCAGTTTGATATGCCGAATAGGATCTTAGGCCATCTTTGATTTTAATGAGTCACTTAGCCAAAATTTTCCTTACCAATGACATTGAATCCCTTGTTAGCCCCTTTGAGCCTAAAGCCTATTTTATTTGCTAGCACATATGAACACTATTCATATTCCTATGCCTTTTTGTCCCAATTTGAGTGGAGAATAGGAAAGTGTGAATGTGAAGGGATTAAATTGAGTTGAAAACGGAAAAGGTTGTTTGTTAAGTGAATATGAGAAGAAGGAGTGATGAAGTTATGAGATGTGGGAAAAAGAAAAAAAATTGAGAATAAGCAAAAGAAAAAAAATGAGCTCATGTGTGTGTGCGAAAAAGAAAAAGTGAAGTGATTGAAAAAAAAGTGAAAGAGTGAGAAAGGAAAAAAAATTGAAGTGTTGAGAGTATTGAAATTGAAAGAGTGTTGTTTGAAGTAGTCTGTTCCTAATCTCGAAGTACCGAAGTTTGATTTTCTATTCTCCATTCACGTTAGTCACTTTACCCTATATTGTTATCCCACCTGTCCAAAGAGCCTACATTACAATCTTGAGAAAAGTCCTTTTTGATTCGGCATTGATTTCTAGAGTATGGTCGGAGTTAAGAGTGCTTACAAGCCTATGGCTGCCAATTTGTGTGATTGATTGTGTGAGTGAGTCTCTTGATCATTGATATACACTTGTGAGGGAGCGAAATACATCGTTGAGTGCACATCCATGCTTGATCTTGGTGTTTCTTGTTATTGTTGCATGAGTATGATAAAGGAAAGTGAGTGAGTATACGGGTGATTGATTTTTGAAGTTCGAGTTCATTAGCTTGAATGATTGATTCTTTGACTCATCCCTAACAATTTCACTTGACTTATTATTTCATTGCTTGAGGACAAACAATATGGTAAGTTTGGGGGGTTGATTAGGCGTGAAATTGTCATGATTTGTAGCTAGAAACGCCCTAGTTTTGGTCGATTTTATTGAGTTTTTAGAGCCAAATGAGTACTATTTCTATACATTGATGAATTGGTCTCTTTGATACTCATAGGTGAATCGAGGACGAAAAACGGAGTTCGTAGGACTTTGAATCGACTCAAACGGATGCCCGGATGAGAAGATATCGAAGAAGTACGATTGGTATTAGTACGTGAGAAGAAAAGTGTTAGTTGCAAGGAAGGAAGGGCCATTCGAGCACCATCACTCGAGCACCTCGCTCGAGCAACGTAGGTCGGGCGCTCCAAACTTACAGAGAGTTTTTGCCGCTCGAGGGGCACGACTCGAGCGCCTCATTCGACCTATAGAACCATTCGACCAAACAAGGTCGAGCGCCCCGTTCGACCTACTGATTCATTCGACCACAAAGGCTCGAGCGCCCCGCTCGACCGGGACAGCTCGAGCGCCTCCGAGACTTAAATGCCAAATTTTGTTTTTCGGCCCACGAGTTCACGAATCGACCCGGTGCCTATATATACCTCTTCCAAACACGTTTTGAAGGATCCCCGAACTTTAGAGATCACTTTTAGACTTAGTTTTTAGAGAGAGGAAGAGGAGAAGAACGAGCAAGCTTTACTTACGTTTTGTTGAGGTTTTTCGTACGAATTCTTAGTTTCTTTTTGTTTCTTAGTTCTTTTCATTAGCTTGGTTACTTTAAACGCTTTAAAACTTCGTTTTAGTTAATTAAATTTCAGTTCTTAGTATTTATTTTCTTTTAAAACCCTAGTTCATGTTTCTTATTTTCTTCGTTCAATTCATTATGTTTATGTTCGTTGTTTCTTCTATTGCTTTTATGTTTGTTAAAGCCATGTCCGGCTAAAACCCTTGTATGCTTAGGGTAGGATGAACTCGTAGAAGTAGGATGCGGGTACGTAATTAGGGTAATTCGTGACGTTAGTTTTAATTCTCTTAGTTAATGAATTCTTATAATTAACCTTAACTTTACCTTTGAATTTCGTATGAAAGTGTTAGAGAGAGGACGACCGCATCACTCAATAACAACTAGTAGTCTTAACGAGAAGGTTTAGAAAGGGTTAATTCATTTACCGGTTTAGCGAAGGAGGACGACCGCATCACCTTAGTTAAATTAGGGTCTCATTAATTAAGCACAATCTATTAAATTGTTAATAGATTAGTGAAGTCGAGTGTTAGGGTAAAGTATTAGGGTTTAGAATCTTGAGCTTTCACCTTGCATTCTTAGACTTAGGTTATTTCTTGTGTGTCACAGTTATTCTGATTATGTATCTGCTCCGTTAGTATACGTAGGGATTCCTATCTTAAGCATCACCACCTCTTACTTGAAAACAACCCTTTGTTAATTTGATTTCTTCAGTATTTTAGTTTACTTAGTTTAATTTAGTATTTTAATTAATCTTTCCAAAAAAAAAAAAAAAACAACACACTCATATTAACTACGACGCGTAGATCTTTAGGGATCTATTCGCATACACTTCATCCCTTGGGTTCGATACTACTTGGTCATTATACGTACTTATACTACAGTGAACCCGTCCGCTTGCGGGTGAGCGATTAGTAGAAGTTAGTGTAATTCGCTTCAAGTCATATACTAATTACACACTGATGGCTGATGAGATCAAAAGTTAGGCAGACAAACAATCAAGATTATTAAATAGCAGAAAGAGGATACTAATGCAAGTTATTTAATTTTTTCAGAGTGATAAAAATGCAAAGTTGTTTAATTTCTCATTCAGTAATGTAGTCATATTATGTAGCATCTTCGAAAGAAAGACTACAGAAGAAGAAATTCGCATTTTTCCTAATCAATGTGTCGCCAATCGAGCACAAGGTTTTTTCTGCCTAATAGAAACTTGGATTTCATTCTACATCAGATAAAAAGGTAACTGTAACTCAGAAAATAGCCCCTATTTCTAGATAGAAATCACAAAGGACCAATTTTTCATAAAGAACATACTAAGATAAATATAGAAAACAAAGCAACTCTAAAAAAAGATCTTGTTCAGTTGTTTGATATATGTGAAAATTAGCATATTGTAGAAAATGAAATAAAGATTTATCCTAACTATAATCATCCCAACATGCCGGTTTTGTGTAACATCTAAATTCTTATACCTATCAGGTTATTTGTCCAGCATGTTTACATAAACAAAATAAAACCTGTTTGGTAAAAATTTTGAAACTAATCAAGATTACTAAATTCCCATTGCTACATTTTTTCTTCTCCATAACATCACATTTGCAGTTGATCAACAAAAAAAAAAAAAAATCACTCAAATTTTCTTATTCAATTACCGTGAAACTTGCTCATCATAAAGAAGTCACCCCCAAATAATTCTCAAAAAGGCTAATTCCGACATAGAGAGAGAATCAAATGAGTATATGTTCCATACTATTAAATTGAAAAGCCTATCATCTACATAAAGCCCTCAAAACAGAAACCAAAACCAAAGCAACAAATCCTTTGTTAGAGTTATACGTGAAAGTATGCTTTTACTTTGTATAACTCGTGTATCAAACACTTGTTTTATGAGAATAATTATTTTATCACATTTGCTTTAGTTATGATTGAATGTTGAATTTCTATTGCAAACCGTTAAATACACAGTACATGTTACATTGTAGTTAATGTGGTGATACCCGATCACGGAAGACAACATTAACAGTTTACTTGTAACTAAACGTACATTTTCACGACCTAGGTGGAATTGAACAATCCGCCGTGAAAGGTCGATGTGTAAGGCTCAGATTGGTCTGTCTTGACTAAGAGATTGCACTAGCACATTTAGTATGTGTTGAAGAGGACCTACAGCGAGGAAAAATTCTTCTGTTCTGAAAGGTGAAGAATTAGACCTCAGTGGTTGTTGATTTCTTAATCTCCGTCACTTAAATAGGACCGTGTGTGCTTAATGGTTACTGCTTTGATTCATTTTGGGTGAGAATCATTGCGACTTCAAACTTTGTGTCTTGGGCAGTAATATTAATCATACGACGGTTGCTAAGATTTAATACGGAGAAACGCGTGCGAGTACGGCTCGTGTGATTAGTCCCCTTGGTGGGCTCAGAAGTTTTATTGTACCAAATTTTGCAAGTGAAGAATTAGTTTCTTCGGTACGAATAATAATGTTGAGCTGTCTTTACTCCAAGGTGAAATATATTAATTAATTTAGAGCTATTCAGAAGCTTGATTAATTAATGGGCTTGATAATCTTAAACGCGGGAAATAATAACCGGGAGCCCATATTATCCTAATATGGATTAAGATGGATAGTGCAATATTAATTTATTAGTGGTAATAATTAATATTAATGGGCTGAATTATATTGGGGCTCAATATTGAAATTCAGAAGTCCATTTGGAGGTCCAATCTTAATTCTCCTTAAAGGCCCCTCAAGTAGCCCATTAAGTAGCCCAATAATGATAAGGTGATTAAAATAAAGAATATATTAATGCTGATTTTTCAAGTAAATTTCGAAAATAAGAGAATCAAAAAGAAATAAGATTTTGTTGATTTTCTTGGAAAAATATTATGGAAGATATGTATTCTAGGAATACAAGAATATCTCATATATTCAAGAAGATCCAAATCTTTGGATTTCTATTGTAATTTTCGAAAATTAATCCCTTAATATGAAGGGTGAGATTTTTGTGGAATATTTTATTTTGGAGAAAAGAATATATGGGATATATTCAAGATTTCTTAGTAGCTAAGAAAAGATTTTCTCCAAGCCCAAATATCACTTAAAATTTCGGCCCCTGCATATTATAAATAGGGGATGATTATTTCATCCCCAAGTACATAATTCCATGTGTTGGAAAAATCAAGAAGCATAGATATTTTTCTTTTTCCTTAGTTTATTAAATTACTTGAAAGCATCTCCCACCGGTGATCAAGTGAGGTGAAAAGGGAAATACTTGAGAAGACTTTTGGATCGATAGAGCGAGATCGTAATTGTCCCGTATATCCAAAGGCCAATTCTACAAGAGGTACGTTAATCACATATTTACTTGTTTATTCCGCCATAGTTAATATGTGAAATTAATTCAACATGCATGATGAAAATTAGTTGTTGGAATTATTATTTGAATTAATTAGGATTAATTCATGCTAGTAATAATTGTATTTAAATTCGTATTTAAATTTCATCCCGAATAGATTCCGGGCACCCCTATTTTCCCAATAATTGGTATCAGAGCCACGGTTTCGGGCTCTGATCTTTAAATTGGAATTTAAATTGTTAATCATTAAATTGAAATTGGATAGTAGAATTGCTAGATCTTTTTTGCAGGTATCCAATTGTCATGGTTTTAATGTTGTTAATTTCATTCGTGTGAATTAATTGTTTTTAATTCGATTCGTTCGAATTCGTTTTTCTCGTGAGAAAATCCACGAGTAGATTAGTTGTTTTTATTTTGATTCGATCATTGTAATAGACTAGTCTAGATCTAGTATTTATTTTTTTTGAAAAATAAATTGTAACCGGATCGTGACGAAGAACGAAGAATTAAAAAGGGCGTACCCGGACGACGCATACAAGCGTGGCGCGTGTATGGACGTAAAATCATGCAAGGGGTGAAGAAAACGAGGACGAACGGGGAAAAACGGCGCACGACCCGGGCGCGACGGGAGGCCGGCGCCGCGCGCATGCGCATGAGCCTCGGGCGCGGCCTGCAGCGCCTCGGCGCGCCTCCGTGCAGCGCCTCGGGTGCGCCTTGGGGCAGCGCCTCAGCGCGCCTCCTGCAGCGCTTCGGCGCTTTTTGGGCCGGGAGGCGCGTGGGCCCACTTCGTGGGCCGACGCGCGCCGTATCTCGGGCCGTGGAATTTTTTTGGTTCGTGTTTTTTTCGTGTGATTTTAAACATCGTCCCGAACCCCAAACGATGCTGTTTTTGATGAAGTGTTGTTGTTCGAGTGGGAGCGTGTCGAGACGAACGTCGGAAAGCAACAAGGACGATTTTTCGCATCAAGACGTGAAGAAATTAAACCGTGACAATTGGATTTGAGTGCTCCAATGTGTTTAATTTTGTTTTGATGGATGTTTTATTTCGTGCACTTATTATTATTTGTTAATATGTGTTTGCATGAATTTAATTGTCCAAGAAAAAACCTTACTTTCGAAAATTACTAAGTATGTTTTTATAATCGCAATTTTATTCCGGATATTAAAATTGGATTATTTTGGCCTCCATAATTTATTTATTTGTAAAGTTCTTTTGGAATACATTTCCCCCTCGGATCGGCCAAAAGAACGGATTTCACATGAATAAATTCCGAAAGGATGATTGTGGATTATTACTAGTGGCGGTATTGACCCTTACCACAAGTGGCTTGCTCAAAGCGAAATAATAATCCTGTATTTAATTATGGTTATTACTTAGGCATAGGAAATTGATATTAACTTACTCCCCTCGGAGTCCCTGTCAGTTTCTATGTGGTCAAAGTGGGAGTCAACTATTAATTTTGAATTAAGGATTTGTAACTTTTAAGTTTGTAATCCGCTTGAATGTATTTAAATGTATAGACCACCCCTCGTGGCGCATTTAGATTGTTTCGAGATGTTGGCTGATGCATGATTATATTGTTTTAAGGTTTCAATATAATTGATGTGATCGAATTATGTGATAATTTCATATTTTTCTAGATATTGATATGAATATATGTTTTATTCTCATTTCATCATGTCGCAACCTTTTAATCCACTGTTTAATATACTTAAAGTTAATAAACTTTTTGGAGTGATTTATATCGATTGGAAATGTTTTTTTAAAATTTGTCCTTATTGCACGAAAACACAATTGAGTTATTTACGTTAATATTCCCGGCAAGCCTAATGATAAGTCAAGCAATGGGAAGAGGCAGTTTATGATTGGAAGCGTGACAATGGACACATGAAGGGCATCATCTTGACATCTCTGTCTGAGGATTTGAGGCGTGTTCATGGAGACATTGTATCCGCTGTTAAAATCATGGAACACCTTGAAGAGATGTCTTCACATCAAACCCATGACTAATCAGTTCACCAAACATGACTCGGTCAAGTTGGAAATGGTGGAGGGAACGCCCGTGAGGGAGCACGTTCTCAAGATAATGGCATACCTTAACAAGGTGGAAGTACTTGGTGCGGATTTTGATTGATTTCATATACCATTCTCTACCGAGAAGTTTTGAGAAGTTTCATCTGAACTGTCAGATGAATGAAACGGACAAATCATTTGCCCGAGCTCTTGCAAGCTTTAGTTTCGGTGGAGGTGAAAATGGAGCACCAGTCTAGTGCTATGGTGGCTAATGGTCCGTCTACCTCTTTTGGTCCCAAGGGAGGGAAAAAGAGGAAGAGAACCAAAGGCCGGATCCAAGCAAATCCAATTGTTGCGAAATGCAAATGCAAAGGCTAGCATCGAAGGGGAAGTGTTTTAGTTGCGGTGAGAGAGGACAATGGAGGTCTGCCTGTTCCAAGCCTAAGAGGCTAGGAAAGTTAGGTAATTCACACACCTTAGTCGTCGAAACTTGTGAAGTGGCGTATGCTGTCTATTCGTGGATAGTGGATACGAGAGCTACTGATCACATTTGTTTTATGGGTTTAAGCTAACCCGATGACTTAACGGAAGTGAGATCCCCATCACATCAGGCAATGCTACGAGAGTGGCAGCTGAAGCAGTGGGAGAAGTGCGCCTATCTTGTGAAGATAGAGTTATGGTCTTGAGAGACGTTCCTCATGTTCATAGTTTAGAAAGAACTCAACCTTCAGTTTTAAACTGTTTGAATATATACTCAGTTTCTTTTAATAAGGATGTTATTATTTCTTGAAACGATGAGTTTATCTGTTCCGGAACTTCAATGGATGATCTTTATACCATTTTTTGGGCACACCACTCACAAAATTGAATCTAATAACACATCGATTATTTCGAGTAATAAAAGAAAGCGTTCTTCGGAGATGGACGAAATACTTCTATGGCATCTTAGACAAGGTCATATTAATCTAAAGCGGATAGAGAGATTGGTGAAAGACAGATCCTTGGAATCATTCCAAGTCGAACCGTTTCCAACTTGTGAATCCTGTTTAGAGGGTAAAATGACCAAGAGGGCATTTGGAGCCAAGGGGAATAGAACCACGGAAGTGTTAGAACTCGTTCATACCGATATGTGTGGTTCAATGACGATCATAGCAAGAAGGGGTATGAGTAAATTGTCTTTTTCAATGATTACTCAAGATATGGATACATCTACCTTATGATGCATAGGGAAAGAAGTATCAAGTTTCTACGATTTGATCGTAGAGGCGAATACCTTAGCGATGAATTCTTGAACTAGCTATCAGACGAAGGGATTGTCTCCCTGTTGACCGCACCGGGAACCCCTCAATAGAACGGTGTGGCAGAACGAAGGAGCCATACTCTTTTAGAAATAGTCAGATCCATGATGAGTTATTCGGATTTACCCAAGTCGTTTTGGGGTAACGCCTTGGAAACAACGACTTAAATTCTAAACTTGGTGCCATCCAAATCGGTTCCTAAAACCCCAATGGAATTGTGGACCGGGCGCAAGCCCAGTCTAAGACACTTGCGGATTTGGGGTTGTCCGGCATACGTGCTGGACAAGGAAGCCGGTAAATTGGATCCACGTTCGGAATTAAGGTTGTTTATAGGATATCCCATAGGAACGAAAGGGTGTATGTTCTATAATCTCAAGGATTAAAAGACCGTGATTAGTTCGCACTTTAAATTCTTGGAGGAAGACTATATGAACAAAAGAAAGCCCAGAAGTGAGATTACCTTAGACGAGTTAAGATGGCAAACTCCTATACCAAGTATACAAGATGATATACCACACGTCACACCTTCACAACCGGAACCCCGTCGTAGTGGGAGGATTGCAAGGCAACCTGAGAGATTCATGGGAATTGGAGAATCTTTGGATTTGATTCCCGGCGATGAATCAGACCCATGAACGTACGACGAGGCAATCCAAGACAAAGACGCGGAGGCGTGGCAAACCGCAATGGAAACCGAGGTGGGTTCGATGGATTATAGTCAAGTGTGGGAGTTGGTTGATCCACCTAGTGGGGTAGAGCCCATTGGATGCAAGTGGATGTACAAGAGGAAAAGAGGACCGGACAGAAGGGTAGAGACCTTCAAAGCAAAGCTTGTGGCCTGTGGCCTGTAGCTATGCTTAAGTCCATCCGTATTCTCTTGTCGATCACTGCGCACTTAGATTACGAGATCTGGCAAATGGATGTCAAGACAGCTTTCCTTAACGGAAGTCTGCATGGGATCTATATGCAACAGCCCAAAGGTTTCGTTGGAAAAGGCCAAGAGCACCTCGTATGCAAGCTTAAAAGATCCATTTATTGACTTAAGCAAGCGTCGCGTACTTGGAACCAGTGCTTTGATCAAGTTATTAAGTCTTACGGGTTTGTGATCAAAACAAGTTCGAAAGTTGTGGGTGTAAAAGGTGTGACAGAACTGCGGTGGTATTCTTAGTATTATACGTAGACAATATTCTGCTCATTGGAAACAATGTAAAGGTATTGTCAGACGTAAGGGTATGGCTGTCAAATCAGTTTGATATGAAGGACTTAGGGAAAGCCGGTCACATCCTTGGGATCAAGTTCACTCGAGATCACAAGAGGAGGATGTTGGGTTTATCGCAAGTTTCATACAAAGCCACTGTTTTGAAGCATTTCAGCATGCAAGATTCCAAGAAAGGTTTTGTACCTTTTAGGCACGGAATCCATCTATCTAAAGAAATATGCCCTAAGACCAAATGGAGATAGATGACATGAAAGACGTTCCATACGTTTCGGACGTAGGAAGTCTTATGTATGCAATGTTGTGTACATGATCGGATATCTGCTTTGCCGTGGGCATGATGGCAAAATATCGAAGTAACCCCGGGAAAGCACATTAGATTGCAATTAAATGCGTTCTTTAGTTTCTGAAAAAAACTTGGTATGAAATGCTGATTTAACAATCAGACAATCTAATTCCCATGGGATACACGGACTCAAATTTCCAATCAGACATAGACTCCAAAATAACTACCTTGGGTAGTGTGTTTTGCATGGGAGAAGGAGCCATGACATGGAGAAGCGATTTGCAGAAATGCATCGCCGATTCGACCATGAAAGCCGAATAAGTAACTGCTTGTGAAGCAGCGAAAGAAGCGGTTTGGCTCAAGTACTTCTTAGTGGACTTGGACGTTGTTCCGAATTTGCCCATCATAATCACTGTCCATTGTGATAATGTCGGAGCAGTTGCAAATTCAAGGGAACCGAGAGCCCACAAGGCCAACAAACACATTGAAAGAAAACACCATCTTATACGAAAAATCGTTAAGAGAGGAGATAAAGAGGTGGCAAAGATATGCGTCGGGGACAACCTAGTAAATCCATTCACAAAGGGTCTGCCTCAGAGTACATTCGAGAGACATGTGGATGGAATGGGAGTCAAGACTATTGCCAATCTGCTTTAAGTATAAGTGGGAGGAATTATTAGGTTAGTGTAGGTTGACATGAGATGTCACGGAGAGCTACTACACTAAGACATGCGTGATGTATACTAAAAGCAGACTTTAAGTATAAGTGGGAGATTGTTGGAGTTATACGTGAAAGTTGCTTTTACTTTGTATAACTCGTGTATCAAACACTTATTTTATGAGAATAATTCTTTTATCACATTTGCTTTAGTTACGATTGAATGTTGAATTTCTATTGCAAACCGTTCAATACATAGTACATGTTACATTGTAGTTAATGTGGTGATACCCGATCACGGAAGACAACATTAAAAGTTTACTTGTAACTAAACGTACATTTTCACGACCTAGGTGGAATTGAACAATCCGTCGTGAAAGGTCGATGTGTAAGGCTCAGATTGGTCTATCTTGACTAAGAGATTGCACTAGCACATTTAGTATGTGTTGAAGAGGACCTACAGCGAGGAAAAATTCTTCTGTTCTCAAAGGTGAAGAATTAGACCTCAATGGTTGTTGATTTCTTAATCTCCGTCACTTAAATAGGACCGTGTGTGCTTAATGGTTACTGCTTTGATTCATGTTGGGTGAGAATCATTGCGACTTCGAACTTTGTGTCTTGGGCAGTAATATTAATCATACGACGGTTGCTAAGATTTAATACGGAGAAACGCGTGCGAGTACGGCTCGTGTGATTAGTCCCCTTGGTGGGCTCAGAAGTTTTATTGTACCAAATCTTGCAAGTGAAGAATTAGTTTCTTCGGTACGAATAATAATGTTGAGTTGTCTTTACTCCAAGGTGAAATATATTAATTAATTTAGAGCTATTCAGAAGCTTGATTAATTAATGGGCTTGATAATCTTAAATGCGGGAAATAATAACCGGGAGCCCATATTATCCTAATATGGATTAAGATGGATAGTGCAATATTAATTTATTAGTGGTAATAATTAATATTAATGAGCTGAATTATATTGGGGCTCAATATTGAAATTCAGAAGTCCATTAGGAGGTCCAATCTTAATTCTCTTTAAAGGCCCCTCAAGTAGCCCATTAAGTAGTCCAATAATGATAAGGTGATTAAAATAAAGAATATATTAATGCTGATTTTTCAAGTAAATTTTGAAAATAAGAGAATAAAAAAGAAATAAGATTTTGTTGATTTTCTTGGAAATATATTATGGAAGATATGTATTCTAGGAATACAAGAATATCTCATATATTCAAGAAGATCCAAATCTTTGGATTTCTATTGTAATTTTTGAAAATTAATCCCTTAATATGAAGGGTGAGATTTTTGTGGAATATTTTATTTTGGAGAAAAGAATATATGGGATATATTTAAGATTTCTTAGTAGCTAAGAAAAGATTTTCTCCAAGCCCAAATATCACTTAAAATTTCGGCCCCTGCATATTATAAATAGGGGATGATTATTTCATCCCCAAGTACATAATTTCATGTGTTGGAAAAATCAAGAAGCATAGATATTTTTCTTTTTCCTTAGTTTATTAAATTACTTGAAAGCATCTCCCACCGGTGATCAAGTGAGGTGAAAAGGGAAATACTTGAGAAGGCTTTTGGGTCGATAGAGCGAGATCGTAATTGTCCCGTAAATCCAAAGGTCAATTCTACAAGAGGTACGTTAATCACATATTTACTTGTTTATTCCGTCATAGTTAATATGTGAAATTAATTCAACATGCATGATGAAAATTAGTTGTTGGAATTATTATTTGAATTAATTAGGATTAATTCATGCTAGTAATAATTGTATTTAAATTCGTATTTAAATTTCATCCCGAATAGATTCCGGGCACCCCTATTTTCCCAACATCGTTGTTCTCAAAATTTCAAAAAAAAAAAAAGAACAAAACAGAGAAAGAGAGAGAGGGAGAGAGAAATACCTCACAAAGAGTGGCCAAATACTTGGTTTTTCCTTCAATTCGACCAAGCTGAGCTTGAACTTTCTCCACAACTTCGAATAATCACCTAAACAGAATCTATGAATGATTACCTAAACAGAAACTAAAATAAAAGCAAAAAAAACCCTGTTCTCAAATTTTCAAAAAAAAAAAAAAGGAAAAAAAGAAAAAATATAGAGAGAGAGAGAGAGAGAGAGAAATACCTCACGAAGAGTGGTCAAATGCTTGGTTTTCTCTTAAATTCGGCCAAGCTAGGCTTGAAATTTCTCCTTAACTTCGAGCTTCTTCTTCTGTTGTGAAGATATACGCAAAAGCCCTAAGATTAAATATGAATTCAACCACCAGAAAAAAATTTAAAATTCATATAACAATTTTTTTCTTGCCTTAATGTGAATGGGAAATCTGACGACTCCTTTGTGGTTAGTCGAGGGCTCCGATGGATGGCGGTGCATAGCCAAGTCTGCTACATTCTGGTTGGTTTCCGCTCCGCCGTTACCAAATCGAGAACAACCAGCCAACTCTACCGCCACATCCAGTGGTCGGAGGCAAACACCACCAATAGCGTGGATGGAGCACTGCTTGCGTCAATTTGAAGCTGCAATGTCGTCGGAGTCGGAAAACCGTCGATCTGATGGTGGAGGAATTTGGGGGGGGTTTCAGTGAGAATAGAAAGGGAACGAAAAATAAGGAGAAAGCTAGAGAGAAGGGGTAGATGAATTGTAGGGTGTTTTTTCAAATTATGAACAATGTTTATGTGAGTGTTGTCACATCAGTCCAGACACATTTAATGAGGTGTTGAAAGGGTATACAAGGGGATACAATGTACTTAGTGGAAATCCAAAAAGTAAAAACTAGTGTGTAGCAATATCTCTTAATATAATGTACCTATTAGCTTCTACCCCTAACCTAAAATACTATTGTTTTATCTATATATGTTCTTAAAACAATCCAAAACAAACGAACATACTTTTCAGGGACGAATCAAGTAATATATTTAGGCTCTGCTTGATAGGGATTACGGGATAAGGGGGTATAATATTATAAAATAATTCCTCCGTCCCAAAGTTAACTTTAACTTTACTGTTGTCATCCTAAACTAAATTGAGTTTAATTAATATATGTGAATTAATATGTGTAAAGTAATTGCATATGATGTAAGTATACTAGTGTAGAGAAAATATAATTGTAAAAAAATAATATTGTTATATTGTCATTTATGGAAATATCGATTGAGCAAGGAGAAGGATAATTTCGGCAAGTAGCAATTAAGTTTGAGACGTAGGGAGTACTATTTTAGTATGAGAAAAAAAAATTGAATTTAAAAAAAATACTTCAAGCAAAAATTAGTAATACTTCAAGAATTAATCAGTAAGGCCCAACTGAAGAAAAAAAACAACACAGTTGAACGTGTTTGTGTGAGTTCTGAAAAAATCAAAATTGAAGTCAAAATTGAGCTTAAAATTCAACTGGGTGCTAGAAATTGTGTTTCAGTATGAAAGGTAAGATAAGTATTTCATTATGATGTATTAAAATGTGTATTATTTTAATATATTGATTAGTAAAATTGTAATATTTCATGAGATAAGTATTTTAGGCATGTTAATTTTCTTTGCAAGGCATAATAAAATTGTTGGAGGAAGGAGGGGGAAATTATTTTAAATTATACGTTAAAATTGGTTTACAATATATTATGCGAAAATACATGCTAATCAAATTTAGGTCAAGAAAAAAACAAAACCAAAGAAAGAGGGAGAATTTTCGATGGTTTAGAATATCAGCAGATCAACTTGCTGCAATTTATTGATATTTAATTAATTTTCAATTTCTTTTAATTCTGTGACTATCTTATATCTACTAATTTGGAATCACCCCCTACTCATTGAGAAGCCTCTATTTCAAAATCTAAGAAATCTGTGCGTTTGACTTAAATTTTAAATCTTAACCATCCATCATCTAACTTCTAATCTTCACCCTCCATTTTTTATACCCTAGGGTTTTTCATTTTATTTCTTTATTTCTGTTCTATCCACTCTCTTCTCCATCTCTCCCGAGGTCTCCGCCTCTTGGAAAATCATCTTCCTTCTCCACGCTTATAACATCGTCTTCAAGAATTGCAGAACACCTCCATCGATTACAACTCCATCACCAGGTATGAAATCGTCCCTTTCCCATCCTTTTCCATCATAGATTATCATTTCTAATCTATTCGGAATAAGTGCATTTTTTCAATATCTGTTAATACTACATCATGTTTCTTTTATATTTCAGTGTTTTCATTTCTCACATTCAATCTTATTGTGATTTTTTTCTAAATTAATGGGGTTATCGGCCTTCTTACTGATAAGAGTTTGAATAAATTTGATTGAATCCCACAAGTAGGTCATTCACCTTGTAAAAGGAACTAATTTTATGCCTTTGATTCAAGATTTCAGTGTAAAAATATGACTCTAATATGGAATTAAGTACAGGATTATTCATGAGTTAATTTTTTGGTGTTCTATCGTCGCCTTTTAATTTTACTATTTCTTATTTTTTTAGATTGGTTTTAGTTTTTATTTTCCAGGAATATATGAATAAGTTGCTGGAAATTTTTTTGAAATGGTAAACTATGTGTGATTTGATTTTTAGTGTATGGAGAACATATAATTTTTATCAACCCTTATTATATCTTATCATTTCATCCCTTCCTCATTCATGCTTCCTTCCATATTGCTGAACAACACCACCGAATTCATTTATTCCTCCTTCATGCTTCATTAATTCAGCTTGGTACGTAGTTTTTACTAATTGATTTTTTTGACGATGAGTGTTTCAATTTTGAATTACAAGTGTTTCCTCATATTATCTGTGATTTTATGATATTAATTCTTACATTTTTATGATATTAAATTTTTAATATTCACAGATAATTGTTTCTAATATCATTGCAATATGATACCGAAACATCAAGTTGATGTACAAAGTGATCATTCTAATGTTGATCGTCCATATTTCTCACGCTCTATATCGAGTCTTGATTTGAGCAAGCATCGATTGGTAATTTTATTAATATTAATATTTCATGTAAGAGGTAGTCATATATATATATATATATGTGTGTGTGTGTGTGTGTGTGTGTATTCTAACTTTTTTTTTAGCCTATACCTTCACAATTCTGGAAAGATCATATCAGGAATAAATATGACTTTTTTCAAGAATGTCAACTAATTCTTGATGACATGAAATGGACCGACGGCTTGAAAAATGAGAGAAAGCGATTTCTGATGCAACGTGGTTTTAGTGCTTTCGCGAGAGAACTTAATATTGAAGAAGGCACATTATGCAAATTTGAATTGCTAGATTGTGATTCAATTAAATTTATTGTATCTATTCAGAGTTAAGATAATTAATAGTTTCATTTTAAGGGATTTTGTTTGTTTCACACCATTTGTATGCACATTTTTTAGTGTTTATTCATTTTATTTACAACTATCAAATTCGATTGATACATAAAACGCACAAAATAAATAAAAGGACGAGTGTATTTTTTTTTAATTTCCTCATATACTATTAATTCAAAGTATAAGGTTTAAAATTTAATGAATAAGGTTTAAAATTTAATGAATCGAATTTCACATCTGACATAAAATTAAATATTTAGAGGAGATATAATTATTTCATGTTATCATAGTCAAAAGGCATGAAATCAAATATATTAATTTTGATTAAAAAATATATTAATTTGATCAAATCAAATAACCAAATATATATTGCATTAATTAAAAATATTCTCATAATCTTAAAAAAAATTAAGAGATTAGATTTGAATTTGCGTTTAAACTTATATTTTGGAGTTGATCCATGATTTCCGCAATCTTCATCCTTAATTATCTCTGACCAATCTTCATCTTTCTAAAATCACGTTTGTCCCTCCTTAATTATATTCATGACCAATCTTCATCCTTCTAAAATCACGTCTAATTCTCCCTAAAATATTAAATCTCCCTAATTTCCTTAAAGATCGATTCCAATATAATACCAATTAGTATAATGATTGATTTTTCCCTTAATTACGAAATTATCTAATTCTTTGTTTTAACTGAATCAATTGGCACGCACCCATCCTCCGTTAATTTCGATATAATTAATTGTCTATATGTATTCTTCAAGTGGTGAATTTAATATAGAAGGTAACTCTTAATTCCAATACAGTGTCAATTAGAGTAATGATTAATTACTTCCTTAATTACTAAATAGTGTAGCTATAAAGATAGGCCTAATATCAGAATAACATTCACTCGGTCTTCCAATATATCTTTTTTTGTATATTTTCTCGCTAAGTTCATTTTGTTTATAATTATAAATATAAGCCTAATATTAGAATAACCAACACTCAGCCTTCCCATAGTTGTTCATCCAATGTGCTTTAGTTGATAAAAAAAATGATTCCAACTCTACCACCAAGTAAGTATTTATATGGATTATTATATAGTTTTTTATTAATTTTTTTTACAAACTTATAAATTTTAGAATAATGAGTTACTTTTTCTTTGCAGGATATGATGTTCTTATGACTCCAAACGATATTCAGAAATTTAAAGAAAATTTTTGTGAAGATTTTTTTGAATTCTTTCTATATTATGCTCCTAAAGGTTTTGATCAATATAATAATATGATGGTAAATGTTTGTATATTAAATCATATGTTTACTTATACTTGATTAACATGTACGCATTTATTGTTGTTGCATATAATTATGTACATATAAATAGATAAAGTACATTAATTAACAAGTGTCATTTTGTTTTTATGTAGATGTTGCCTGATGCTTTTGTTAATCTTTATGGAAGTGTATTTCCAAAAAAAATCAAAATTTTAGATGATGGAATGAAAACATGGGAGGTTCGAACAACAAGATGTGGTGCGAGTTATTTTTTTGAAGATTTGGTTGAAATTCAAGCATACTACCAATTATCAATATCCGACCAAATTTTCTTTAGTACATCAGACAAATGTGTCCTTTATATCAGATTTTTCAAAAGTGACAGTGGACTTTTAAATCAAATTGGAAGTCCTATCTTACCCGATGACCCTAAACACCTTTACGGTTTGTATTATATTCTCACCTATACTTTTTTTCTTTGAAATTAATAATTACTTAGTAGGTCGTTCAGTAATATATTTCAATATATAATGTAATGATTCTTTACTTTGAAGGCAATTTCACAGATCGGATTTTCATCCCTGAATTTGTTGCAAACTTCGAAAGTTACTTTGTGAGTTTTTTCATATTACTATTAAAATTAAAACTAATTATCTACCCTTTCTTATGTTATTTATGATGCAATTTTTTTTTAAATTAGTTTTTATCATGTTTAACTTTTTCATTTAAAAAATACAGGTCATACCTACCATGATTTCAGATATATTTGGGAATATATTTCCAAAAGAATGTAGATTGATAAATAAGCATGGAAATGAAGCAGTTTGACACATTTACAAATACCATGGTTCTTGGATCATATCTTCTGATTTAATTACATTTTACAATGTAATCAACAGATATCATATTTCCAAAGTTACATTGTATTACGATGGTATCAAGACTTTTTTAATAACCCTTTATTTGGGTGATCGTTGTTCAGTTGATTCAAATCTTGCATATGCAAATAAAGGTATACATTTATCTTTACAATATGTATTGTGTTATTAAAATTTATAAAATAGTATGACTAATATTTTTTTATAATTTACATGATACATCAGCTATGTTGGTAACATCTCCTGGGTTACGTAATTTGGTTGAGAGTGTTTCACCAAATTCTGAATTCCATGATCCACAAGATGATCCTTCCCTTTGATTTGGAAAAGTTGAATTGAAGAATAAAGAACGGAGATTAGTACATGAGGAATGATTTATCAAATATGTAAAAGACGTACTACCTTCAGTTGGAAAGATATGTAAATTCAGCAGTTGTTAATTTTGGGGTTACTTTTGAGTGGTGATTTTAATATTTGAGTTTTTAAATAAAAACAATTCATGTATCTTTGGATTTAATACTTGAATGTATTTGTTACACTTTAATATTTTATATTGAATGTGTACGTTAAAATTAATTTTTAAAAAATGAGTCTTTAAAATTAGTTTTTTTAGGTACTTTTAGTCCTGTAATTTTTTATACGCTTTTGGTCCCTAGAGAATATAATAAATTGCATTTTTTTTGTCCACATAGAAAGAATAAATTGCAATTTTGGTTCCAATAATATTGAGTTTATTTGCATTTTTTGATCTAAAATTTAAAACATTGGACCAAAATTGAAAAAAAAAGAACCACTTTCTAAAATCGGTACCAAATATACATATTGCACTCATTCTCTTGGATCAAGTTTGTAATTTTTCCATCATCAATATTACTTAAAAAATTATACCAGACTTTGTTCCTTAATATGACTGCTGCTACCTTTTAAATTTTCTCTCACATGTACACCTAATGATTACATTATATCAAGTTATTTACATCCAAGACATTCAATCTATTGAAAAGTTCCATTCTAATATGTCAATGGAAAAAAACACCATATATAAAAAAAACCAATCGTGATCAAGAAAAGTAAAAAAAAAAAAAAAACATAAATTGGACATATTGAGTGATTATCTATATCAATTAAGAGGGTGTTTTGCTGACCTTATAAAATTTTTAAAACAACTTATAGGTTGGTTAAGAATTTATAGGCACTATCAATGTGTTTGACAAAATAAAATGTAAAACAACTTATGAGATCATAAAAGAATCTAATAACCTGGAACCACCCCAACCCTCACCGACCCCACCCTCACCCACCTCCAACTCAGCATAAAAATTATTTAAAAAAATATTAAAATTAAAATTTAAAAGTTATTTATTATAAATTCTCAAAGATCTTATAAGTTGTACTACCCATATACTTTAACAACTTATAAGTTACTTAAAAATTACATTTATAAACGTTTAAAATAACTTTTAAGATGTTGAAACTAATAAGATATTTCAAATAAGCTTAGTCAAATGAACTCTAAGTCACAAAATAAGGGACAAAAAGTTGTGATATGAAGGCACTAAAAAACACTGTTTTAAAAAATTCATTTTATAATTATAATATTGCATGGATGTACTTACATGAGTCTGAATACAAATATGAAAAGCAAGAATGATGCTAATTTTTTTAAATGATGTGTAGATACCATGGGATCAATAAAGGTGGTAGAAATGCTAAAAAATTTACAATTTTTAATTGTTGGAATGCTGTCAATTGTCAATTTAAACGTACCCATGAGCACTACACTTAAAAAACTTAAAAGTTATTGTACTATTTTTTCAACCTGGAAAGAAATGATTCTACTTTTATAATCACCCCAAAGTGTCGTATGAATTCTTTTCACTCTTATATTTTTTATACCACAACATTAAAATAGCATATCTTTGAGTTTAATTACTAATTACTTTATTAATAAGATGTACTTTAGTAATTACACTATTAGAATATTTTTTAGATAAAAATTTATGATTTAACATTATGAATTAATCCACATCCCTATTAATATTTCACGGTATTAGAGTCAAAAGGCATGAAATTCTTTCACAAAATTATATTAATTTGACCAAATAAAAAGCTATATATATATATATATGCATTAATTAATTTGACGAGTGTATTTATTTTTAATTTCCTCATATACTATTAATTCAAAGTATAAGGTTTAAAATTTAATGAATAAGGCTTAAAATTTAATGAATCAAATTTCACATCTGACATAAAACTAAATATTTAGAGGAGATATAATTATTTCACGCTATCATAGTCAAAAGGCATGAAATCAAATATATTAATTTTGATTAAAAAATATATTAATTTGATCAAATCAAATAACCAAATATATATTGCACTAATTAAAAATATTCTCATAATCTTAAAAAAAAAATTAAGAGATTAGATTTGAATTTGCGTTTAAACTTATATTTTGGAGTTGATCCATGATTTCCGCAATCTTCGTCCTTAATTATCTCTGACCAATCTTCATCCTTCTAAAATCACGTTTGTCCCTCCTTAATTATATTCACGACCAATCTTCATCCTTCTAAAATCACGTCTAATTCTCCCTAAAATATTAAATCTCCCTAATTTCCCTAAAGATCAATTCCAATATAATACCAATTAGTATAATGATTGATTTTTCCCTTAATTATGAAATTATCCCATTCTTTGTTTTAACTGAATCAATTGGTGCGTATCCATCCTCCGTTAATTTCGATATAATTAATTGTCTATATATATTCTTCAAGTGGTGAATTTAATATAGCAGGTAACTCTTAATTCCAATACAGTATCAATTAGAGTAATGATTAATTACTTCCTTAATTACTAAATAGTGTAGCTATAAAGATAGGCCTAATTTCAGAATAACATTCACTCGGTCTTCCAATATATCTTTTTTTGTATATTTTCTCGCTAAGTTCATTTGTTTGGGTAATTACTTACGTTTTTATAAATGATTTTTTTTAATGCATGCGGTACTTAATTTAGTTTTAAAAATAATCCTCATATTGGTTTTGTGTAGAAATTAAATATTTTAAAATTTTATTTATCTGTACATAATTTATAGGTGAATATATTCTCATTTATATTTTATATATTCAACGTTTGTTGTAGAGAATGGAGTTAAACTTTGCCCCTGTTAGTACTATTAATCCAATAAAGGATACTTGGACTTTAAAAGTTAAGGTCCTACGTTCTTGGATGGTGTTTACTAAAGAATCAAAAGAGAAGAGTTTCTACGAGTTGATTCTAATCGATGAGAATGTAAGCAATTTTATTCTCAGAAATATATATCCATTATTCATATTGGATGTAAATCACATGTTTAAACTAACTTTTTTATTAAATAAAATTTTTGTAGGGTACCAAGATTCAGGCTACTGTTCGGAGGAACCTTATCAAAAAGTTTGAGAATATGATTAAGGAGGGACAAACTTATATAATATCAAACTTTGGTATAGGTCAAAATATGGGAAAAAACCATGCCACAGCGCACCTTTATAAACTTAACATCCTTTTTCATACTAATATTCGGAAGTGCTCTCCATTTGACTTGACTAAATCTCATTTTGATTTTATTTCTTTCGATGAAATAAAAGCACAAACAGAAGAAGAAGATAAGATCCTTCGAGGTTTGATATATTAGTTCAAGATAATTTAATTTTCTTATTTAGTTATTTTTTTTATTTCATGTATGAGTTAATGTTCTTTAATTTTATTTTGAAGATATAATTGGATTCGTTGTGTCCATTGATGAAGTCGAGACTGTTAAAGTGAATGAGAGGTTGATTGGAAAAAAGTTAGACATTGAGATCGAGGACAAATGGTAATACTATTTTCGTAATTTTTTATAGTATTACTTAATACCAAGTTAAAGAAGTATATGAATTTTTAAATACTCAATAAATTTTAGGCGTAGCCGCATCACATGTACGCTTTGGGAGGGTTTCTATGAGCAACTTCTTGCTTACATCAAAGACCAGACTACAGTTGAACACGTGATTATCATACTTGATTATGCAAAAATTCAAAGTCGCGGCAAAGGTGTAAAATATAATTTTTAAGTGATTATTCTACTGAATTTTTATGTATAATGATTATTTGATTATTAATTACATCTTTTTTGGTATATTAGTAAAAAATATATCAAATTCAATGTACGCGAGTAGACTAATTATGAATGGAGAAAATGTCGAGGTTCATGAATTTCGGCAGAGGTAATATTTAATAAGATCTTATTTAAATAATTACTGTAGTTAATTCATACATTATATAAGTTTATTTCATTTATTTTTTCTTCAAAGGGTTGAAGTTGTTCTTAAAAAAATTCCTGCTCCTAAGTTTTCAAATCATAGTCAACGTTCCCGATCTTCTGCATATGATGATTTCACTGAAGAAGTTGATGTTATGTGTCTAGCTGATATCCATCAACAGTCTACGGTATTATATTCTTATATATTGTTTATCCATGTACATATTAATATATATTATTCACTTCATTTATATTCTTTTAAAGGAATGCTACTGTGTCGTTATTGCTCAATACCACAAGATTGAAACGGAGTACAATTGGTACTATGAGGCATGCCCGAAATGCCGCAAAAAGGTATATGATGACGGTGGAAGGAAAGCTTGCTTAACATGTGATAAATCATTGAATGTGGTTGACACAAGGTATTTATATATATTATTATTTTTGAAAAAAATGATTCTAAACATTTTACTTTATCAATCAACTTAATATTTTTCCAACATTTTATTCTAACTAGGTTCAAGCTGCAAATTCGGGTGCTCGATTGTACAGGTTCTACTTCTTTAGTTCCCTTTGACAGAGATGTGGTTACTTTGATGGGTAAGACAGCCCTGGAAATACTAAATGTTCTTGACAAGGTAATATCTGCATCTTAATATATCAAACCATATAAATTTAATTACGTTCTATTTTTAAAAATTAATATTGTGTTTGATATGTATTTATATTAATTGTTATTGTTTTTTTACAAATTAACACTTCCTTCCATTATTAATTTTATATTTAAAATAAAAAAATTTAATATATATAATACTAAAAAAATATGTGTACTAATTTTCATAATTTATTCATTGTAATACAGAGAGGCTTAACCAACGCATTTCCAAAAGAACTAGAAGAATTAGTTGGAAAAAAGTTCATAATCCGCTTTCATGTTTCGAACTTCAATTTGACGCAAGGATGGAATGCATACACTGTTATGAAGATGTCAATGGACCAAAAATTGATAGCAAAAATTGAACACAAGAATTGTTCATCTTGTGCCATTGGGTCTGACACTGTGAGTGATGCACACCATGGATGTCCAAGCAAAGATAAGGTATATCTCTTGAATTATTAATTTTATGTAAATTATGTATTTTATATTTGAAACATGACTTGATTTAATTAAATATATGCACACAGGAAACTTCATCTTCAATATGTGATAATGAGGAAATTGATTGTGCTGAAAAAACCCCCGAGAATAAAGGAAAGGGAATTGTTGACAAAGTGGTGCTAGATGAAGATAATCAAGATTCTGATTGCGTTGATATAACCCCCAATAATAAAATGAAGATTAACAGTGGTTAGGGGTGTGCAAAATACGGTCTAAACTGAATAAACCGACCAAACCAAATCGAAATATAAATTTTGGTTCGGTTTTCGGTTTATGGTTCGGTTTACGGTTTTGTAATTTGAATTTTTTTTATTTCGGTTCGGTTTACGGTTTCTACGATTTAAAAACCATATAGACCGAACCGAAATATTTTTAATAATAATATATTATGTATATTAATATTCACTAAATAAATATTTAATAGCTTATATTCTAATATAATATAATAATATTAATATTAGATAATTTAGATTCACGCATAAAAGACTTATGTTGATTTGTGTTTTGCATAAAATACTTGAGGAGTGGTGTTTTGTGTTGATTATACTTTTCAAATTGTTGTTTAGCTTTTGAAAACTATTATGTTAATGTTTTTATTGGATTATGTAGTAGGGTTATTGATTAATCTTTGCTTAAATTAGTATTTAAATGTTGACATGTTGTAAATAATTAAATGAAACATGTGTATTGATTCTAAAAAAAATTAAACTGATTTAAAAAAAAAGAAAAGTGTAAAAAATTTCGGTTTGTACGGTTTGGGACCGAACCGAACCGAAATATTTCGGTTTGGGACCGAACGGTTTTTTTTAATATGGTTCGGTTTTTGGTTTATAAAAAAATTTCGGTTTGGTGTTCGGTTTGACTAATACGGTTCGGTTCGGTGACCGAACCGACCGTTGCATACCCCTAACAGTGGTAAAGTGACACTGGATGAAGAAAATGACATTGAAGGTCAGATGTCTACAACTAAAAGGGTGGTGAAGATTAAGATTGAGAAGGAATAAGCTTAAAGATTTAAGTTCAGTCGGTGTGCTTTTACTTGGATTTTGCTTTGTTTTTTTCTTTGTTTTTGTATAAGGGTTGGATATCTGCAACTACTTTATGGTTTTAATAGTTTATGAATGAATAAATTTGATCAAAATCCTATTCGATTGTTCTTGAATTATTAATATTTTGGCCGTATATAAATAAATAATAATTAGAAACAATTATATTGTCAATTCATAATCTCAAAGTTTCATATTAGTTTCTTGAACCCAAATTAATAATAATTTTGATGAGATTATCTATACCTTGATACAATATTCAACACTTTAAAATAAATTTAAAATAAATTTATAATAAACCATTTTCATCCAAAACATACTCAACAGATTGATTGTCTATATAAATTAATTAAGTCACAAAATCTAATGGCATAGCTAGAGACAAAAAGTTGTGATACGAAGTCCATAAAAAAAATTGTTCTACTAAAATTCAATAACATAATTAGAATATTTTATGGGGTGTTACGTAGTTGAGTCTAAATACATCTATGAATGGCAAGAATGATGTGTCTATACCATGGGATCAATAACGGTAGTAAAATTGCTAAAAACCTTACAATTAATAATTATATGAATACTGTTAATTAATTCCAACATACCCATGTGCAATACACTTGAAGAAATTACTATTTTGCTGTCGGGAAAGAAATGGTCATACTTTTATAATCACCCCAAAGTTAGTGTTATATGAAATTTTTTTACTCTTATATTTTTATTATACAACAATATATAACATATATTTGAGTTTACTAATTACATTATTAATATGTGAACTTCAATAATTACACTATTAGAATATCGTCTCATACAAAACTACTCAATAGTTTATTATGATTTCAATATTTTTACGATTAATTGTAAAAAAAATTACGAATTTAATAGTCTTTATCAATTACAACATGAAATTTTAAAGTTTACAATTTGATGCATGAACTAATTTATTATTGCAATTCGATACATGGTGTAAATTTTTTGGTTACTATAGACATGGTGTAGAAATTTTGCGATACTAACACGTCACACACTACATCAAATGCCAAAAGTAGAAGATTTTTTTTTCCAATTTTTTTTTTTTTTATAAAACATGTCTCAAACACGTTTTAATAATAGTGAAAGATAACAAAAAAAAATTCTTTTCTAATACATGTACAAATTAGTATGTTATGAGACATTTTTCTACATAAACTAGAAAATACCGACATTTATGATTCATTATTAAACGTGTATTTTATAAAAGAACTTTTGAAATATTAAAAATAATCAAATTTTACAGATTTGACATTTGACGTGGCGTGTGTGACGCGTCTTTGGTGTTGGCTCCGGCTACCACGTATGCGTACATATCGAAAATTCACTCCATGTATCGAATTAGAATAATAAATTAGTTCGTGCATCGAATTACAAACTTTAAAAATTCATGTTGTAATTGATAAAGACTATAAAGTTCGTAATTTTTATGCATTTAACCCATATTTTTATTACCAAAACACAACAAAGTGAAAAAAAAATAGTCAAAAGTCAATTGCGCCATGATATTCTTTAAATCATATAATTTTAGTTAAAAAATATGTTAATTTGATAAATCAAATAATTATATATATATATATATATTGCATTAATTAAATATATTTACTACATCTTCAAAAATATTTGTAAAATAACTTGAAATTTCGACCAAATAAGATTTTGGAGTAGATCCATTTTCCCATGATTTTTGCAAATTAGTTTTCATTCCTTCCTTCTTCTCCTAAATTCACGTCCAACTCACAAAAAAATTCATATTAAAGGACGTGAAGCCTGCTAATCAAATCCCACCAATTTCTGCATAATAATAAATCCCACCGATATCTGTTTGGATTAGTGCAAAACAATAGTTGGTAAACATTAATTACAATACAATACCAATTAGATCATAATGACTTATTTTTTCCTTAATTACAAAATTACTACTTTATTTATTTTAACTGATTCAATTAGTATCCATCGCTCCATTAATTTCAGTATAAGAATATTCTTTTCATTCAATTTTTCAATGAATGATTAATGACTGCTAATCTATACATCGGTGTGAATTTCAGCGTGATAACGTATTTGAACGAATTTGATTGTCCATATACCTTTTTCGAGTTGTGAATTCTTATTGGATGTAACAAGTAATTCCAATATAGTATTAATTAGAATAGTAAACATCGAAACTTATTTCCATTGAAAGTCTTTTTGAGTACATCTCAATCACATCCAGATACCAACGCAAAGCCCCCTTCTTAGCGAAAAACCTTGAGCAGTTTTCACCACCCTAATAATTCAAATGACCATTCGTAAGCCATCATCTGTTAACCGACAGTAAGTTTCTTTTATTTAATCATTCATAAATTTAAGTATTTAAATTTGATTACTAAAGAATTCATGACCATAGCATATATTCTTCACGTTGTGTGAGTTAATTCCATGACAGATTTGCCACGTAAGTAGAAGTGTACGCCAATATCACAGATTCATACAGGTATTTCTATTTTTCTGTTTACTTATTTATCATCTACAATTATATTCTCTGTTACAATTTAGATTATTTCTAACGAACACTGCAACTTCTAATAAAAAAAATTGTATTCAATTATTGTTAAAAGGTGTATAGTGGGTGATTTATTAATCCTTTTTTTTAAGGGAGATTGGTTTAATTGCTACATGATATATTGAAAAATATAGTGTAATGAGATATAAATAGGTGGTGTTTGGAAGTAATTGAGCAAAAAATGTTTTTTTAAGTGGAGAAGGCAATTTTCTAATATATATATATATATATATATAATGAAACTCTGCAAATGATTTGAGGTCCTACCCAGATGTACATACTATATTAGTATATAGTAATCAAACTTCCGTATAGATCATAACTAGATTATATTATACTATCACTCTAAATTTTGTAAATTTTAAACCGATAAATTAAGAATGTAATTGATTATGATACACTAAAGCACATGTGGTTGTATATTAATTTTTTGTGAGTGAAAATATCAATTTATGGATTTAATAGTAAAATTAAAGTAGATATTCCAAATAATTTTACAATTAAAAAAGAGAACACACATGACTATAAAGAAAAACACGATTGATTGGGTGAATTGCAATTCTGGGTAGACTACGAAATTTGGTGATTATAGATATCCGCACCAATGTGAATTGTAATATTATCATTTGTTTAAAAGATAACTTTTCTTACTACTCCCTCCGTCCCACAAGTGTTTGCACCATTGTTTGGGCACAACTATTAAGACAAAAGTGTAATGAGTAGTATTTTGTGGGGTATAAAGTGAAGAAATTGGTTGAATTGAGTGTATTGTGGGCCCAAAAGTTAAAAAAGTAATGACAATTTTATGTAAATATGTGAATATTGTGAGGGTGGAGTTTATAAAAATGTTTCCTTTTATGGGTGTGCAAACAATTGTGGGACGGACGAATAAGGAAAGTGTGCAAATAATTATGGGATGGAGGGAGTATATGATTATTATCTGATTGCTATATAATTGTAACTAATTAAGCTTCGTTCAATTTGTACAGAGAATGGACAGAGAAAATTTCAACAGTAACGTACAAGGAGACAGAATAGGTTTTTTTATTCTCAATAATATATTCAAAATTAATGATTAAAATATTAAATTCAATAACATTTTTAGATTATCTATTGAACAAAAAATACAGGTTCTTCCGGTGATTCAGAACAATTAGAAATTACACTCTTTGACATTTCAGGAGGTAAGTTTACGACTAAATAATCATATTTTGATTGTCATGATATTTAAGTTATAAGCAAATTCATCATCTACTTTAAAACTATATAATTATTCTCATTATTATCTTTAATCCAAATATCACTTACAAATTAAATGACTAATCTCATTTTTCTCTATGAACTAAATGGATTTATGTGTTATAATGTAAAACATTCACTCCCCATCATAGTGTACTATTTGACTTTTCACATATTTAAACAAAATGTATATAAAGTGTGTAAAATAACTGTTTTTTAATGTATCGTGTGATCCATTTATCAATTAAGCTATAGTTTTCTAATGTAAAATCAAAGACATGTGAAATAATTAAGTGATGCTTGAATGGTTAAGGAGAAAATATTTTAATAAACAATTTGATCATACCTTTAGTGAACAAGTAATAAGATGTGTTTTTTTCTTTTATTTTATATTCATCTTATTTGATCACTTTATATTCAATAAAAATTGTTATTTTAATGATGAATATATGTACATAGTATATTTGTGTATATTGATTTAAATTGCATCTGTTTTTTTTTTCCTTTAACAAAAATGAAGAAAATTTAGCTCGAAATGCAAGAAGACTGAGAAAGATGATTATTTCACGAAACGTGTTGGTTTAACGACGATTGGTTAGTACAAATTGCATTTATTTATTATTTTCTAAATTACAATTTCCTAAATAATAAAATAACCAATAATTGAACAATTTATATATGCATTGGATACTTCGATTCAAGTTTTTTTTTATTATATATATACTCAATAGATCAAGAGGCAATGATTAGAAAAGAAATGGCGAAAATTGCAAGAAACACAAGAAAGCAAATTTTGGAAAGTAAGAGATTAAGAACCTCAGGAGGTAAATGTCCATTAAGGCATTTATATAAATGCTTTAAATTATTTTTGTGTAATTATATTTTCAATCTCCATACCATGGCTTCAGAATGCTATTATCCAATATTACTAATTGTAAGTTAAATAAAAGATCATATTATTTAAGTCATGCACTTTGTACCTAGACTTTTGACTAATATATATATTTTTACAAAAAAAAAATAAATGTTATTGATTATATATTACGTAGTGCGAAAAGTCTCCACGAATATGCATATCAACATGGAGACACATCAATGTCTAACATATGTAAATAAAAATATTAATTTTGAGAATTTTATTAACCTCATTATATATCTACACAGCGACGGATCTAGAAATTTATCCTTGAGTTGGTGGAGGGGTATTAAAATACTAAGTGTGTGTAATACTGAATTTAATTACAAATATGAGCTCACATATACTCCCTCCCCCCACAATAACTTCACATTATTGTTTTCCAATCCTTTACACAATGTTATTCACACAGTCAATGAATTGAGATAGCAGACAAGTATGGATATAGATTGGTGACTGAAATCCAACAAAACCACACAATGATAAATTTACAATTCCATTTTTTTCCTTTACAAAAATAGATATAAGTAAACTAAAATTGAAATAATAAATGAATAAATTAGGGATTGAAAAATCAACATTTAAATTTTACATTAATATAATTTAGTTCATTAATTATTTGATTAATAAGTATAACATGTTTTTAATGATTTTTTCGTACTAAACTAACAGCAAGGTTTGATGATCATTTCAATTATCGTTACAACATCCAATCAGTTGCTTCATCATCCCAGCAACATGCACATGCTTCAAAGTGTAAGTGTTAAATATGTGTTTAATATAAATATATGAAATCATACAATGTCTGTGTATTATGCTTGATTTTACTAATATCTTTTAATTATAAACCTAATTAATTACCTTATATTGCAAAAATTAAATATGTTATGTTTAATTATGCATTCGATATATTAAATATGCAACTAATATATAACTTATTCAATTTAGATTCTAGAGTACAAAATAGTGCATCTGAGGAACTGAATAAGAATCTTCATTCCGATAATATTCAAGGTAAATATATGATTTATATAGAATGCATTTCATATATTGTAATTGTTGAATAATAATATTAATTTTTTCTACGTATCAAATAGGATATGATGATTTTGGTGACCCTACATACACATGTGTGCAATGTGGCGCTTTTATGTGGTATGAAGAGAGAAGTGGAAAGAAGAAACAAATTACTCCACCAAAATTCACAAATTGTTGTACTAATGGAAAGGTACAAGTACCAAACTTAACGGAACCACCTGAGTTACTTAAGGGCCTAATACTTGGTACACATGTAAGAAGCAAGAATTTCATCCAGAATATTAGAGCGTACAACATGATGTTCAGTTTTACATCAATGAGCGGGAAACAAGACATTTCAATTAATAGAGGTGGGGGACCTTATGTGTACTAAATAAAAGGTGGAAATTACCACAAGATTGGTAGTTTATTGCCTGAGAATGGAGAGGAACCTAAGTTTGACCAACTCTACATTTATGACATCGAGCATGAAATTCAGAACAGAATTACTGCAATAAAGTTAGTATAACATTTTTTTACAAATTTAAATGAGTTTATTTATTTTTATTTTTAATTAATGATTGTGATAACTATGAAAACATAAAAAAAAACATTAGCTTATTATTATTTAATGTATTATTTATTATACATGAATTGATTACTAAACATAATTTTATTCATTATACATTAATAGTGGAACGGAGAATGATACGATTGGAACGTTAGACATGGAAATTGTTGAGGATTTAAAGAGGATGATAGACGAAAACAATCCGTTTGCTATACAATTTTGTACTGCTAGGGAACATTTTCAAACAGCAAATGGCAGACCTGTGAGATTAAAGCTGATCGAGAGCAGGACATCGGATGGTAGAACTCATAACCTTCCAACTGCATCCGAGGTTGCAGCTTGTTGGTGACATGGATCCTAATATGAAACCAAGGGATGTTGTTCTACAAACACAAGATGGGGATCTGCAATACATAAGCGAACTACATCCGTGTTACCTTCCACTACAATATCCTTTATTGTTCCCATATGGTGAAGATGGCTATCGTCTGGGAATCGAGCATAAGGATGCTTCTTCAACATCAAGAAAAAGAGTTAAACTTACAATGCATGAGTTCTTTGCATATCGTATTCATGAACGACTACATGAAGCTAAAATATTATTCCATTCTAGAAGGCTTTTCCAACAATTCTTGGTTGATGGTTATACCATGATTGAGTCAGAGAGACTATCATACCTTAGGAATAATCAAGATAAGTTGAGAGTTGATAAGTATGGAAATCTAGCAGATGCCGTCCGTCGAGGTGATACAGATCCATCTACATCTGGAAAGAGAATAATGCCAGCATCTTATACAGGTGGACCCCGTTACATGATTCAGAATTTTCAAGATGCAATGGCAATTTGCAAATGGTATTCATACCCTGATCTATTCATCACCTTCACCTGCAATCCTAAGTGGCCAGAAATAACAAGATTTCTTAACGAGAAAGGTCTGAAATCAGAAGACAGACCGGATATTCTTTGTCGGGTATTCAAAATGAAGCTTGATCATCTTATAAAAAACTTTAAAGAACAGCAAATATTTGGAGTGGTTGATGCACGTAAGTATATTCAAATTTAAATTTAAATTTTTAGTTATTTAAGAAACTCAGACATTCATTCTTTTATTATACCTTCAACTATATTTCATTTTAATTTTATAAATTTAATATGCAGTGGTATATACAGTTGAGTTCCAAAAAAGAGGACTCCCACATGCACACATTCTACTATTTCTTCATAGTGAGAACAAGATACCGACAGCAAACGAGGTTGATCGTATAATTTCAGCTGAAATTCCAAATAAAGATGAAGATCTCAAGTTGCACAATTTGGTAAAGGAATTCATGATGCACGGTCCGTGCGGCAATGCAAAACGAACATCTCCCTGCATGGTTAACAATAGATGTTCAAAAGGTTTCCCAAAGCAGTATAAGGAAAAGACAACTGTGGATGAAGATGGATATCCGTTGTACAAGAGAAGGAATAATGGTATTACAGTCATAAGAGAAAATATTGAATTGGATAATAGTTTTGTTGTACCATATAATTCGACTTTATTGTGTATATATCAAGCACATATAAATATTGAATGGTGCAATAAAAACCATTCCATCAAATATCTTTTCAAATATATTAACAAGGGGCCAGATAGAATAACTGCAAATATTACTCAGACTAAAAAAGACGCTTCTGACGAAAAACCAAAAGATGAGATAAAAGAATTTATTACATGTCGTTATATCTCCCCATGTGAAGCCGTTTGGAGAACAATGAGTTATGATATACACTACAGGTTCCCTGCAGTACAAAGGCTTCCATTTCATCTACCTAATGAACAAGGTGTCATTTTTTATGATGAGGATTGCATTGAAGATGTTCTTGATAGACCAACAGCAAAAGAGTCAATGCTTCTCGCATGGATGGAATGCAATAGAAGTGGAAGATATAAATGGTCAAGAAAACTTACTTATTTGGAGTTCCCATCAAAGTTTGTATGGGATGGTAAAGAACGTGAATGGCATCCAAGACATAAAGGATTTTCTCTAGGAAGATTGACTTATGTTCCACCGGGTGCAGGAGAACGTCACTACTTGGGTTTGCTCATTCCACACACTAAAGGTGCAACATGTCATGAGGATATACGTACTATTTCTGGAGTTTTGTATCCTACTTTCAAGGATGCTTGCTATTCACTAGGACTGCTAAATGATGATAGAGAATACGTGGATGGAATACTAGAAGCAAGTTATTGGGCATCAGCCCATTACATGAGAAATTTATTTGCAATACTTCTTATATCGTCCAGCATGTCCTCTCCAGAAGTAGTGTTCAATAAGACATGGGAGTGTCTATCTGATGATATATTACAAAGGCAAAGGAGAAACTTAAACATGCCAGGTATATGTAGATATTTAAATTTTTATTTATATATAGTAATAATCACAACTTTTTCTTGCCATTAAATCACAACATATACATTTATTACTACTTTCATAAATAAAAACTGTAATAAAACTTATAACAAATGTATTTCAGATTTGCACTTAAGTGAAGAACAGCTGAAGAATTATGCTTTAGTCGAGATTGAAAAACTTCTGCAGCTGAATGGGAGCACACTAAAAAGGTTTGAGACAATGCCTTTTCCAGACCAATCCTTATCATCAGAAGGTCATAATAACCTTATACAAGAGGAATTAAATTATGATAGATCAAATGTGAAAGATGAGAATGAAATGTTATTCTCCAAGTTAACCACTGAACAAAAAGGTGTTTACGAACAAGTACTAGAAGCAACTTGGTCGGATAAAGGAGGAATTTTCTTCCTTTATGGATTTGGTGGTACAGGAAAAATATTTGTATGGTCAGCTTTGTCAACAGCAGTGCGATCGAATGGCCACATTGTTTTAAATGTTGCTTCGAGTGGAATAGCAGCTCTGTTGCTACCTGGAGGACGTACAGCTCATTCAAGATTCGCTATACCTATCAATGTTGATGAAACATCAACATGTAACATAAATCCAGGCTCGGACTTAGCACAATTGATTTCAAAGGCAAAACTTATAATATGGGATGAAGCACCCATGATCAACAGACATTGTTTTGAAGCACTTGATCGAAGCTTGCGAGATATAATTAGATGTTCTGATGGATCATCATCTAATTTGCCTTTTGGCGGAAAGACTGTTGTTTTAGGTGGAGATTTTAGACAAATCCTACCAGTCATACCTAAAGGTTCAAGTGAGGATATTGTGTACTCGACAATTAACTCATCTAATCTTTGGAAATTCTGCAAGGTCCTGAGATTGACAAAGAACATGAGGTTGCAAAACCCAAGTTCTGGTATAAGCACGACATCTGAGGAGATTGCAGAATTCTCTAAATGGATTTTGGATATTGGAGATGGGAAAGTTGGAGAAAGTGACTCTGGATTTGCACAAATAGAGATTCCAGATGACAATTTAATTTTTGCACTCAATGATCCAGTTGTTGCTATAGTGAACAACATATACCCCTCAGTAACTGATCAGTTTCGTAATGATAAGTATTTCGAAGATAGAGCAATATTAGCACCAACTCACAAAGTTGTTGAGTCTATTAATGACAAGGTTTTGGAAATGATACCGGGGGATGAGATTGAATACCTGAGTTCTGATAAGGTCTCAAGTGGAGATGACAAAGATGGAAGTGATAGAGAATTGTACTTCGTTGATTATTTGAATTCCATTAGGTGTTCTGGATTACCTAATCACCGTTTGGTTTTGAAAATAGGTGTTCCAATAATGCTTCTAAGAAATATTGATAAAAAAGCTGGATTGTGCAATGGAACAAGATTAATTACAACAAGGCTTGGAAAACATATCATAGAGGCTAACATCATATCTGAAAGAAATATTGGAAGTAAGGTCTACATTCCACGAATGGTTTTGAGTACATCAGATCAGACGTCTCCTGTAAGATTTCAGAGAAGACAATTCCCAATACTTTTATCTTTCGCAATGACGATTAATAAGAGTCAAGGTCAATCTCTGTCGACAATGGGTGTATACCTCCCGAAACCTGTTTTTACGCATGGACAACTATATGTTGCCATTTCAAGAGTGAAGTGCAAGAGAGGATTGAAATTGCTTTGTTTAGATGATGAAGGAAAATCATGCAATTACACAACAAATGTTGTCTACAAAGAAGTGTTTACAAATTTGTAATTTGTACTGATTAATAAAATTTAAATTCTCATTACATTCACAATTTATTGATTGTATTTGCTCAGCATAAATGGTTAACTATTTTTTTATAAATTACAATTGTTAATTGGATAATTATATTTACATTCTAAATTTTATAACAAAAATAGAAAATATATAATGTAAATGTAATTAATTTACAAAAATCCCCTTTTGAATAGAAAATTATAAATAAAAATAAAAATAATTTGTTAGAAACTTGAATATACAAAGTTTCCTTAAAATAAAGTAATTCTTATAAATAAGTTTTAATATATAACTTTTTAAAAAATATTAATTTAATAATTATTATTATTTCCCAAAAAAAAATTATTTAATTCAATTCCGCGTTTTACGCGGGTTCTACACTAGTTTATGTTTATTTTAAGAATGAACGCTCAAGACTCGTAACAAAATTTTCTTAGTTTGCACTCAAACTGAGGCATTTGAAATCATTTGAAAGGTAAGGAATTTGAAAATAAATAAATTTGGGAATTAATATATTTTAAATGACATAGTTTTACTAGGTATTTCAAATTCCTCCTATTTAATTTAGAATTAAAATTAAAAAATTATCCATTTAGATATTTTAGCCCAACAAGTAGATTGAATTTAGGTTGTAAATTTAAAATTCATTGTCCATATCCTCCATTCAAACACCTTATATTATTTGGTCTTATCTAAAAGAAGGTGCAAGGAAAGAAGTATTTTGGCATGGAAAGTATATGACACACCAATTTCACCATAAAAATTAGTTTGCATTTTGTATAAAAAAAATTAAATTTATTATTTTAAATATAATATTATTTAATAAAAATAACTAATATCATGTGTAAAATTGGTACAAGAGACTTGCTGTTTTATTATTAATATATGGTATTAAATGCAAAGAAGTCATCCATATGCCCATTAAACGTGAATTCCGCGCAAAAAATTAAAAAATAATATAAAAGGAAGATAATATATGAAACATGACTCGGTATCGCAATTATTTGAGGATATTATACAATCGACGCAAAAAGGTTCTTACCTATAAAGTTGGTAATGCATTAATTTTTTATTTTTTTGTTACATAAAAGATAAAGATATGTATAGTAATAGTATGTGTGTTATTAGCGTCCCTTTTCATAAAAGCCCAAAAGAGAAATCTTGTGTCATTGTCTTTGCATCATATTCATAAATCATAGCCACCTATATGTGTCTTCTCCTTCACGACGACGACTTGTTTTATTAATAAGAAGAGTCGTGGCTAAATTATTACCAAATAAATACTTAGTACAATCCAAATAATCTTCCACACTAAATGGGTTGCTTTCACACCAATGACCAAACACAAATATTATCTTATTTTGCTCTTTTCTTTTAATGTGCTATTAGTTCGGATGTCTTTTAATTTGTATTGCCTCGCGAAAACTTCAATTGAATAATGTCGTATTAAGGATTTATTTCTTTTGTAAAAAAAATTGGGCGAAATTAATTGAAGGTTTCATATGATTGTGTTGTATCAAATAATTGTAGTAATTGTTCATTTTGAAACTTTATTGTACCAAATACTTATCTTTTTATTATTTTTAATTTTACAACAGAATTTTTTTAAATTACATCAAACAAAACTCTGATGAAAAGAAAAATCATTCTCAAATCAAACAAATGAATGAAAAATGGGAAAAGGAAAAAATGTGTTAAAGAGTCACAAATTAAGACCAAACCAATTAACAATAATTTGTTGTCCCGTGACTATTTGCACAACCAACAAAAATAAAATTCTTAATGATGGTCTGTATATCTTTCGCTTTCAGCATGAAACAATTTCAGATCCTCTTTCAAATTTGACATATGAATTTGAGAATTCCTCATATTGCATGAACATGAACAAAGGAAGAACAAAAATAAATAAGGAAAAAAAATCTCGAAATAATTGAAGATAAAACGCCAATTCTCACACCAAAGGAAACCTATGTGAGGTGAGTTATTCGCAATTCTGTTGATCCAAATGATTACACGTAATCAAGGTTTGAAGCATGCATTCAGCCACCAAATTAATTTTGCAAATTTGAATAGTTGTGATGGTCCATTACTATAAATCTTCGAGGCTCAACTCAAATTGATAACATGATCAATAAGTTGTCACTATGTACATCATTAAGTTTCTTACTTATTGATGATTGTGACATAATTAAATACAACTCGACGCATGTGTGTGCCTAAATATGTCTAATGTATTGCGAAATGAAAAAAGTAAAATAAATAGAAAAGGAAATGAAATGAAAGGAAAGGAAATAAAGTTCAAGAAAACAAATCAAGAATCAAACTTCAAAAGTCAAAAGGGAGAGTATAAAAAACCTACAGAAAAGAATGGTTAAGCAATAGCGCGGAATCATCAATTATGATGCAAGTTAAAGTAATCGATGGAGACAATGAAAATATAGAATACACGTGCCGCTAAAATTAAATTTTGAGTTATATTTTCAATTACATAATTGATCTACTAATTTTGATTTAAATATTATTTCTTAAAATAGTTTGTATACTAAAAAGTTCAAATAATGTTCAGCATACACAGTAGTATTTTTATTTATATGAAAAAGTATTTTTCTTTATATGAAGCAATATTCTTCACTCCTTTTTTTTTTTTTTTTTGGGTCCTATATATGAGTCTATAATCTATTAAAAATGAATCAAAATTGGGTAAATATTGCAACAATGGCACTAAAAAGAACAATTAAAGACGGTACTTTATGTTATATGAAAGTTATGACAGATAATGGAAGAATTAAAGGTATAGATGAAAAAATAATAAAATATCTTTTAACTAAAAATGAAGAGATCTTTTAGCTAGGTAAGGGTAAATTGAGAATAAATATGAGAAACTTAGTTAAAGAGTAGGTCTTTGTGAATCAGTTTTATCTTTGAGTTTTATTACACAATGTTATTTTAATGAAAATTTAATACTATTAAAATATACACAAAATGTAAACAAATGTCATAGTAATTGTTAAAGGGCAAAACTGATACCTAATATACTTTGCCAAAGGGCAAATAATTATTAATAAAATATGTAGTAATTTATTAAAATATTCTAGAAAAATATAAGTGCACACTGCAGCTGCATATGTTTATGAGATGAATTGACATAAATTAGGTATTAACAAGTATTTCCTACTCCTAATCAATGTAAATGCGGTTTTCAAAATTCATAATGAATCATATGTGGAATTCACGAAATTTCTCAAATATAATTCATGACTGTTTAGAAATAGCTAGCCATATTACTTTTTACGTACCCACTTGTATATAATTAAATCTTGAAATTCCCACCTTTCACCTAAAAACAGATTAAAAATAAAAGAAACCAACCACCCGAGGTAGAAGATCGAGAGTTTGGCACAGAGCGGCAAATTTGTAATTAATTCTTGTTATAGATTTTCAATGTTGCTAGTCGTAACAAAATTCAATTTTTTACTCCTAATTTATTTGTTTAAAGTAACGCTAAACAGATGTAAAGAAATTCTATCAACATTTTGTTGTTTTCATGTTGTGGGTGCCCAAGAAAAAATATACTTGTGGATGCCAGTGGGTGTGTGGGGTGAATCCGTACATGTGCTATAATTGGGAAAAGATTGAAATAAAATAGTTTTTAATAAATCGAGTTTGAATAGCAATACTCAGCTTGATAAATTTACAAGTATGATTGAACTTTCTGTCAAAAAAAGTATGATTGAACTTAAGTAATTTATTATTTGTCCATAGTTTGCTAATGAATTTACCAATATACCTTAGTTATAACTAAAATAAAACTCTCCGATTAATGTTATATAAGTTATCAACTTGAATCAATCAAACCTAGTCAAATTTATCTTGATCTCATCAACTGGAGCTTGAGTTTAATTTTTTTCTTTTAATATGATATTACTCGAGTCATTTATGTTCATGTACTTATGTGATATTTTATTTACTAAATTTCTACTATGTGTGGGGAGACTTCATACACTCTCTATGCGAAAATGACTTATAATGAATATTGGGTTCGATCGAGTTCAATTTATTTAAAATTCAAAGTTTCTAATGCCAAAATTATGATAATTGATTGTCAATTGTCTAATTTATTTTCAAGAAAAAAAAATTGGGGGAAGGGGGGTCTATCTTTGAACCTTATTGTTCATCTGCGATTTTAATTGAATTAGATTATGATTTTTTTAGAATTGCGAATAATTAATTTTTGTTGTTCTAGTCGAAATAATATACTTTATTATTATGAACAAATCTTGTATAAAACCTCTTATACATAAAATATAATATTTTTACAGGTTTTTGTTAAATTCAAATTTTAAATTTTAAAAGTAGTATAAAAATATGCAAAAATATCACATTTGATGTATGTGATATTTTTGTGTATTATTATTACTCATTAATCTAATTTAGTTAAAACTGTCTAAAAAATACAAGTCAACTTCTCAATGGAGCAAAACAGGGAAAACTTTCTAAATTCAGATAGAATTTCATCGCAAAGATATGGAGGTCACTTATAGGGATCAAGATATCATGTAGGTACGTCAGATATAAATTTTGAGTTACATATTTCAAACATATTCAAAAGACTCGAAACAGAATATTGTCATCTTTATTGAGTGTTGACCCATAATTTGGATATAGGAAATGACAATATAACGACCTCTGTAAGGGAATAATTTAGTTTAGACTTTAGATCAATGCTCAATTAATAAAGGAAACCAATTTTAATTAGGTATCCAACGTTGTGTTGAAAATCAAATCAAATGATTTAACTTCCATTAAAAAAAAAAAAATTAAACGCAAAAACAAAACAAAAAATTCTATGCATTTAAAAAATAATTCACCTTTTTTCTCTATCATACTTCTATCTCAATCCCACCGCCCACTCAGGGTTAAAAAAAAAATCCATCATATTTCAGTTTACTTTTAATAAGTTTATTCTCTAAATAATTTCAAGAAAAACCCCTCACATTTTATCTTACCGATAGAAGGAAGAGATATTTGGAGAAGATAAAAAGATATTAAGAGTTATAATTAAGAAATATATTAAAAATTCCCAATAAACCATCTTATTATACTATATTTTCAAACCTCTCTAAAAAAATGGTCAATATCACATTTCGCTTATATTGATGTGACACCTCTCAAATAATTTTATTTCAAAATCCTGCATTCTCCTTAAAAGTTATTTTAGGAATATTTTAAATCAAATTATGACTTAATCTACATTATATATTTTATACTTTTAATCTCAGCATTACATTTTATTTTATATTTTCTATAAAATCATCTTCTATTCTTTTTATTTTCTCATTCGTTGTCTACTGTATCGGACCACTGCTCCTTGATTTTTTCTTTATAGGTATAATACAAATTTTTTCTCCTCTCATTTTCTCTCATGTTGTCGTCCCTCTTCTCTCAGGTTATTCACGAACCGCCGCATTCTCACGGATATCCTCTCTCAATCCGCATCGGAACACCGCATGCCGCTGTATAGGGTAAGATATCAAATTTTTAAATCCAATTGAATTGTCAATTTTTTTTTGCATAGATATGGATCAATCCTCAATATGGTGATCCCAACCCAGAGCACCATTGTACCGGAAACTGTCTCAAGGTCACAGTTTATTGGGATTATTTAGAAATCGACAGGTGAGGTTTTTTTTTTTCTTTTTTAAATTATTTATTTTTAAAATATAGAATTGTTATTACTAAGTTGTTAATTTTTTATATTATACTATAAATCTAAATAAAATTTAATGAATTGAAACAAAATATTTACATATAATATGAAATATTCTTTTAAAAAGTAAATTAATGCAAACAATTCTTTTTTCACTGTTGAACTTTTTTTAGGATATATATATATATATATATATTGCAACATATTGATATAGACATAATATAGAGTAAATATGGTTCATACATAAATCATTGAAGGGTATTAGTTGTTTTCATTAAAGAGTATTAGTTGTTTTCACTGAAGAGTATTATTTATCTTCATTAAAGAGTTTTAGTTGTTTACTGAAAATAAACCAAGACTCTTCAGCATAGACAATTAATACTCTTCAGTGAAAATACCTAATATTTTTAGTGAAACAACTAATATCCTTCAATGATTCATATATGAACCAATTTTATTTTATACAAACTCGTTGATATATGCGAAATTTGTAGGAGGGAATTCAAAATATTTTGGAAAATATATTTTCACCTAAATAGTGCATGATACCAAAAAAATCTTGCAACCAAATAAAATATCTCGCTTTCAATAATAGATTGTAATACAAAAGTTTATTTTTGGATAAAATTATGTGGCCAAAATAGATTATTTAACTGTAAAATACAAATATTTCTTTCTAGACTAGGATTTCAATTTTTTTTTATATTTTTTAACATATAAATATTAAAAGAGTAATGTAATTGATAAATAAGTAAAAGGCTGTGATATATTATATAATTTATGTATATATTTTTTCTAAAAATGTGTGGAATAAATTTTTTATGGATTATAAATTATAGTGTTGAAAAAAAAAAGGACATTAAGTTTTTTTATTAACAATTTAAGTACTATAACTATAAAAAGTATCTTACTTTAAAATACAATAAATCTGAATATATTTTAATCAACGGAAACAAAATATTTACGTATAATAGGAAATATTATTCTATAAATTATATTAATGCAAACAACTTCTTATGGAAGTTATTTTTACAAAATATTGATAGATGTGAGGGAAATTGAAATATTTTGGAAAAGATATTGTCACTAAAATAGTGTACGATATATACCAAAAATCTTGCCATCAAACATAATATCTTGTCTTCAATAAACAAAATATGTATTTAAAATATGGAATATTATTTTAAACATTATATAAATGCAAGCATATATATATATATATATATATATATATATATATATATATATATATATATATATATATATATATATATTTACAATTGAACGATTTCTCTTCTTAGATATTTTTAGAAGTTATTATAGCAAAATATAGATAGATGTGAAACTTGTAGGAGGATTGAAATATTTCGAAAAAAGATATTGTCACCGAAATAGTATATGATATCAATTTTTTTTTGCCACAAAATATAATATTTTGACTTCAATAATAGATTGTAATACAAAAGTTTTATTTTTGGATAAAATTATGCTGTCATTATAGACTATTAAACTATAAAGTACAAATGATCTTTTCTAGACTAGAATTTCAATTTTTCTTTTATATTGTTTTAACATGCAAATATTAAAATAGTATTGTAAATGATAAATAAGTAAAAATTTGTTATATGTTTTATAATTAATGTATATATATATATATATATTTAAATATGTGGAATAAATTTTTCATGGTTAAAAATTATAGTGCTGGTCAAAAAGAAAAAAGAAAAAAAAAGGGCATTACGTTTCTCAACTAACAATTTAAGTATTATAACTTTAAAAGGTATCTTGCTATAAATACAATAAATCTGAATATATTTTAATCAATGGAAACAAAATATTTACATATAAAATGGAATATTATTTTAAACATTAAATTAATGCAAACATATCTTTTTTTACGATTTCTTATCCACTTCGAGGGATCGGACAACCATAGGTGTGCTTAGTGGATGAGATTTATCCATGTGAAATCTCTCCAATACTTTCTTCACGTAGGTTGATTGATGTATAAGGATTCTTTCTGGGAGATGCTCGGTCTGCAGGCCGAGACCATACTTGGTTTTACCCAAGACTTTTATTTCAAATTCAGCTTTCAGGATTGAACTGGCTTCTTCAATCTCTTTGCATGTTCCGATTATGTTTAGATCATCAACATATACGGATATGATGCAAAACCGTTTTGCGATTTCTTCATGAATACGCATGGGAAAGCTATATCACTTGTATATCCCTTCTTCTGGAGGAATTCACTAGGTCGGTTGTACCACATAAGACCTGATTGCTTTAGGCCGTACAACGACTTCTGCAATTTTATGCTATACATATTGCGATTTTCATCATTCCCCATCTGGGGAATCTTAAATCCATCCAGGAGTTTCATATAGATATCGGCATCTAGTGATCCGTATAAATATACGGTTACAACGTCCATCAATCTCATCTGGAGATTCAATTTAACTACCAAAGATATTAAGTAGCGGAATGTTATTGCGTCCATTACATGAGAATATGTTTGATCGAAATCAATATCGGGTCTCTGCGAAAACCCTTGAGCTACTAGCCTCGCTTTGTATCTCTCCACAATATTATTCTCATTTCGTTTTCGTACAAAAACCCATTTATATCCTGCAGGGATAGCGCGCGTGGGTGTACGAACGATAGAGCCAAATACTTTTCTTTTATTTAGCGATGCGAGCTCTGCTTCAATTGTCTCTTTCCATTTTACCCAATCGGAGCGCTTCCGGCACTCAGCAATAGTTTTGGGTTCTAGATCTAGATTGTTTCTTATAACGGAAAGAGCAATTGTCGCTACAAATGTGTCGTCGACGACAGTAATATTTCTATTATATGTTTCTCTCGTATCTATGAAATTCATAGAGACTTCAATGTTTATGTCAATCAGACCTTCTTCATTTTCCAGTGTATCTAGGTTTGGTCATTCCGCGGTCCTAGTGTGTTGAATATTTTGTGCACGTGCTTCATTACTAGGATGCTCGTCTTCTGGACGAATCTCTTCTAGAGATTTTACGTTTGACTAGCCAGTTTTGCGAGCTTTTCTTTTAGGTGTGTTTGTATCATTTATAGGTCATTTATGCTTCTGGCGTGTGGGGGCATGTATACTTGATTTACTTGGGACCTCAACCCTTTGGGGTGCATTTACTGCAGGTATATGCGATTTAGTTATACCTCTATGGTCAGTGAACGCGTCTAGCAGATTGTTTGCTAAATTTTGCAAGTTAATGATCTTCTGAACTTCCAGTTCAGATTGACTAGTGCGTGGATCTAGATACTGAAGATTGCTTACGTTCCACGTAAGTTCCCGGCATTCATTCAATTTTGAATTCAGATCTCCCCCTAATGTAGGGAAGTGATCTTCATCGAACGTGCAGTCAGCGAACCGGGTCGTTAATTGTTCCCCGGACAAAGGTTCTAGGTATTTTAGGATGGATGTAGAGTCAAATCCAATGTAAATACCTAGTTTTCTTTGTGGGCCCATAGAGGTACGCTTCGATAATTTTATCGAAACATACACCGCACATCCAAAAATACGCAGATGGGAAATGCTTGAATCTTTCCCACGCACTAGTTATAGGGAGGAATGATCATTATATGTAGTTGGACGGATTTGTATCAGATGTGATGCATGTAGAACTGCATGCCCCCAGCATGAAGTGGGTAATTTAGAGTTCATAAGTAATGGTCTAGCGATAAGTTTGATATGTTTTATTAGCGCTTCAGCAAGACCATTTTGGGTGTGGACGTAGGGGACCGAATGCTCCACTTTAATTCCCAGAGCCATACAATAATATGTAAAGGCTTTTGAGGTAAACTCAGCAGCACTATCCATTCGAATCGATTTTATTGGATAATCTGGGAACTGAGTTCGAAGCTCAATAGTTTTCGCAATGAGCTTTGCAAAAGCTTGATTGCGGGTAGACAACAAACAGGCATATGTCCATGACTCTAAATACTCATCAAATACACTCAAAACATGGGTAAATCGGGCTACAAATCATAACAATTTCACGCCTAATCAACCCCCCAAACTTACCATAATCTTCTCTATCAACCCATGGAAAATAGTCATCATACACCTTTGAAAGGTGGCGGGTGCATTACACAACCCAAACGACATTCTCCTAAAAGCAAAAGTGCTATAATAGCAAGTGAAGGTGGTTTTCTCTCCTGATCCTCAGGCGCTATCAGAATTTGATTATATCCCGAATACCCGTCTACGAAATAATAATACTCAAAACCACCTAATCTTTCAATCATTTGATCAAGGAACAACAAAGGAAAGTGATCCTTGCAAGTTGTCTTGTTCAACTCTCTATAATCAACACATACACGCCATCCCGTCACTAATCTAGTGGCTACCAATTCATTAGTTTCAGTTTTAATTACCGTTGTACCCCCTTCTTAGCAACTACATGTAACAGACTCACCCAAGGACTATCAGAAATAGCAAAAATCATATTACTATCTAACAACTTTAATACCTCTTTATGAATGACCTCTTGTATCATCGGATTCACTCTACACTGATTTTGAACTATGACTTTTGTACCTTCCTTTAATCTAATCCTATGCATGCATATAGAAGGACTAATACCCTTAACATCCTCAATTGACCATCCTATGGCAGATTTGTGCTTACGGAGCACTACTAATAGTCTTTCTAATTGATCATCAGATAAAAGGGAAGATACAATTACCGGGTACCTCTCATTATCCTCCAAGTAAGCGTACTTGAGGTGATCCGGGAGTGTTTTCAACTCCTTCTTCGCCTCCAATGGTGCCGCCTTATCGAACATCTTCTCAAACGTGGACTCCCCCACATCTATCTCTTCCTCATCCTCAACTTGCTTCACGTCCATGAACTTTACATCCTCGTTGTCTTCCATGCTGTCAAAATAATTAAGATCATAAAGCTCATATGTTACCTCATCAAGAATAGGATAATCATAATTATGCACATAAAAGGAGCAAGGGTCAAGAAGTATGTCATCAACATAAGTGTCTATGATGTCAATAAAGTGACAGCTTTCATCTCCCATGGGATATTTCATCGTCTCGTAGATAGCTATCTTCACTTCTTGATCATCAACTTTCACCGTGATCTTCTCATTTGCTACATCAAGTACTATCCCGGCAGTAGCTAAGAAAGGTCTTCCCAAAATCAGGGGCACATGCTCATCCTCCTCCATATCGAGTACTACGAAGCCCGCGGGAAATACGTGATTCGCCACCGTCACTAGAACATCCTTCACCACTCCTTGAGGTCTTGTGATAGACCTATCGGTAAGCTGGAGAGTCATCATAGTGGGCTGAAGTTCACCCCCATCCAACTTCTTGAACAACGACAATGACATCAAATTAATGCTGGCCCCAAGATCACACAATGCTCCTTTCTTGATTCCATTCCCGATATCGCATAAGATAGTAAAACTACTGGGATCATTCAACTTCGGGGGAAACGCTTTGTGCACCATAGCACTCACCTCATGGTTTAAATGCACAAGCTCGGGCCCGTCTACTCTCCGCATTTTAGCTATCAAGTCCTTCAGGAACTTGACATAATTAGGCATCTGCTCCAAAGCATCATAGAATGGTATGTTGATGTGGAGCTTCTTGAAGACATCAAGAAACTTAGCAAACTTCTCATCTAACTTTTTCTTCATGAACCGCTGTGGATATGGTACCGGGATTACTGATTTTGGTACCCCTCATTCATCTCGCTCGGTCTCCTTCACGTTCTTCCTAGCTTCTTTTGCCTTATTCCACTTCGGCACTCGTTCAATCTCCTTAATCCCTTCATCCTCTTTTCCTTTCTCCTTTTGAGTGCCTTCCAACTCAACATCTTCCACTTCCTTCTCATCACCTTTTTTCTTTCCCACGTCCTCTTTCTCGATCTCACTATGAATTTCCTCCACATCAGCAGGTAGTGGAGAACCATCATATTTGGTTCCACTTCTCAACTCGATAGCCTTCAATTGTTCTTTCGGGTTTATCTCGGGCATAGATGGATATTTACCCGGCTCTCTAGTTTGTGACTTTGCAATCTGGTTGATCTGGTACTCTATAGAAGTGAACCGTCTATTATTCTCTTGCTGAGCTCTATTAAGATCCATGTCTCTCCTTTGGAGTTCTTGATCTCTTTGATCACTCTTCTTGTTCAACTCTTTCACATCATACTCCAAAGAGGACAACCTCTTACTACCCTCTTCCACCTTCTGAAGAATGGCACGTAACATCTCATCAGTGGTAGCACCTCCTTCTCTTCCGGGGAATTTTGAGCCAGGGTCTACATTTGGAGGTATAGTTATCCCCGCTCTCGGATTACTGTAGGATAAGTTATCATTCTTCCTCCATTGATTCTGAGGAGGCTGCTGGACTCCTTGATACCCCTGAGTATTCTTCCATTGATTCTGAGGAGGCTGTGGACCCCGTGGTACGAATGGCTGACCATAAACAGGTCGTCCCTGATAATTCCCACCTTGTTGGTACCCGCCTTGGTTGTAATTAGGTCTTCCCATGTAGTTGGCCTCCTCCTGTTGGCATGCTAGTTGATCCACTTTCTCACTCATCACATTATTCTGACTACTCAAACTCTGCCCAACCTCCAGATTACTAATCTTCTCCATCATCGCCATCAACAACTTCCTTGTTCTCTCACTTTCTTCCATCTGATAGACTCTCTGAAATTTTGGATCTTCTTTCCATTGCCCCGCGTTCTTCACTATGTTTTCAACTATCTCCCTACACTGAGCTACACTACGGTTCAGGAATGCTCCACTAGCACAAGCATCGAGATGGTGCTGATCCTCATCGCTAGCCGCGCAGTAGAAATAGGCCATAATATCTCCATCATTGTACCCCTGCTGCGGGAACTCAATGAGCATGTTGGAGTATCTCTTCCAAGCCTGGCTCAATCCCTCGTTTGATCTCTGCTTGAATGAAGAGATCTCCTTCCTCGCCTTTACTGTTCTAGACGGGGGGTAGAAACGCTCAAGGAATAGACGCTCGAGCTTGGCCCATGTAGTTGATGGAACCCGCCGGTGAAGGCTGTCCGTCCCCAAGATCGTTGTTGGGATACCAAAACGTATACAATTATATAAAACCTAAACATGCATCTAAAGATGAGTTTAGATTCGTTACCCTTGAAGACCGAGGTATTGATTCCACTAGAGATCTTCTAGTCTGTCTCCCAACCTCGTTCGAACACCGAGTGGACGGCAAGCTTGTTGTAGCTATTTTGAGCCTCAGGTCAGCACCGGCCTAAAATGAGCTAGAAATGACGGAACACGCCCGCGACAGTCCCAATCTGACCGGACGGAGTCCAATCTCCACGGGTTCTGACCCTGTTCTCCAACCTCAGAAATGAGGTTGGAAAAGAGCTTAAAACACTCGTCTATCCCGGCCAAGATACAGGCCAAATGGGCCGGGACCGGACCGGTTCGGTCCGGCCTCAACCAATTTGAACCAATAGAGGTCGTTGGGGCACAACCAATGGTTAGGACGGCTTTCCGACCTCAAGACCCACAGGAAGACGGTCTCCGACCTCAAATCATCCCCGACCTACGGAAAGGAAGAAGAGCACGTGGCAGAATCAGGCAAGATCAACCCCCAAGAGGAAAAGAGCCGACTCCGTACTCAATGACAGAGAGAATATTCCACCCAAATGAGGAAAGTTCTCAGAGAATCGTTCTTCTATGGACACGTGTCAACACGCCAGTGGCCGGCCGCCTGCAGAGCATAGCATACGGGCGCCCGCGCATCCTCAGAGACTGGGGACATTTAATGCCCCTATCCCCAGAGGGGCCAGAAATGAAAATCATACCCCTGTAGGGAGAAAACTATAAATAGCCCCACATTTGTAACAAGAAGAAAAGGTCCAACATATTCTATCAAAAGGCAATACAATTTGCATTTAAGTCCAGAGATTTAATAACCCCTGACAATTCTTGATGTTCTTATTTTCAATTCATCTTCATCATTAATTTTCCTCATCATAATCATTCATTCAACATTTATGATTTCGATCATTTGATGTTTTTGTCAAAGCTCTCTTAAATAGCCATTAATCACCAGCCTCATTTATTTGGCAAACAACATTTGGCGCTAGAGGAAGGGGATCAACCCATCAAACTCATCTTCTTTTTGCCTCTTTGAAGAACACTCACTGTTCTTCAAAGCTCCCTATCTTCAAGTCTTCAAATCTTCAAGTTACCAACCCCTTTCCACCAAAGCAATGACAAACCAGAAGTCGTCTCAGGCCCACAGAGCTATCGGAGCTCCGGCCACGCCACGGGATCCCGCTGCTCGGGCCTCGGGGGAACCGACTCCCGCTCGCCACGGAAAGGCCACACGCGTGGCCTCTCCAATCCATTTTCTGGAAGAGTCCCACCCATCTAAAGGATGGAATTTCATAACGCCTGACCAGGCCGGGTCAAGACGATGCCGTCAGGCCGACGAGGCAAGGGGAAGCCAGAGCACCCCCTCTGCCTCGAAAAGGAAGGCGCATGCCCGCACTCTCAAGGGGAAGACGAAAGCCTTGGAACATCAAGGCGAAAGCCAATGCCGAGCAAACCCCATCTCCGCTCGGTCGCGTGGCTCCGCCTACCCAGTTTTCGACCGCTTGGGCACGACGGATCCATCCTGGTATCCTAGTCACCTCCCCAGTTACGATACTGGGTATGGTGACACGGAGTCCATCTCCAACTCATGGAGTACGGCCCAGATGCCCCACAAACGGGCGGTCGAGGTCAGCTTGGCCCCGGACAACTCCGACAGGCGTAAGCTAAGCTTCGCCCAAAGTGACCTACTGGGGCGCGGGGTCCCCCGAACGGCTGTTTTTTACCGAATCGCCCTCCTGGCCGATGCTGACGACCGACCGGTCGAAACTCTGAGCCCGGAGATCGTCAAGATGCAAAAACAGCTTGATGAGATGAAGGCGCTCATGGAAGCGCAGGGCCAACCTAAGGCCCGACTGGCCGCAAACGAGCCCTTGTCCATCGACATCGAGCTCGCCCCGGTCCAACTCAAAATCGTTCCGCCGCCGAACCCTCTTTACGAAGGGAAGACGGACCCGGAAACTCACTTGAGTAAGTTCTGAATTTATATGACCGAGCGCGGCGCGACCGATGCCATGAAATGTAGGCTATTCCCGCTCACCCTGGGCGACCTCGCCCATAGATGGTATGTCTCACTCCCGGCCTGATAAATCGATTCCTTCGCCACTTTGAGCGCCCAGTTCGCATCCTACTTCGCGGCCAAAATTGCCCGGCCGGAGAACTGGCACCGTTTGATGCGAATCCTCCAGGAGAAGGAAGAGTCCGACGAGGACTATATCGCACGGGTGGACGAAGTCATCTTAACCGGTGAGCCGGTCGGCGACCAACTGGCCCTGCACGCCGCCTTGGGAGGCTTCCATGGCCGATCTCCGATGTTCAGGCATCTCACCAAGGACTTTCCAAAAACATATGCCGACTTCTGAGCTCGAGCGGGCGATTACCTATCTCGGAGGAAGCTACTGGCGCTCAGGCTGGGGGAGTCTGAACCAGCGGCTAGAGAACCAGAGACCTCCATCCAGGCCTCCCCCAAGGGCGGTCCCAAGACCAAGAGGGTGGCCAAACCGCCCGGAAACTCCAAGTCCTTCGAGGACGTTGAGGTTCACCTCACCCAGGCCCTGAGGCAATCCCTGACGTACATTTTCAATGCGATCCAACACAGGGATGTACTTCCCCGGCCGAGACCCTTCACGGGAGATCGGTCCCGGCTGGACCCAAAAAAGTTCTGCGCCTATCACAACTCTATTGGCCACAATACAAGCCAATATCGTGATCTCCTAAAACAGTTGTGGAAACTGTTTGACGAAGGGCGTCTAAACGATCTTCTTCAAAGGCCAGCCGGCCGTCAAGAACCCCAGCAGTAGCAACAGCAGCGTCCCCCTCAGAGGAACGAGGAAGAAGGCCGGCCTCTCAGGCCGGTCGCGGCATTGGAAGAGGACGACGATGACGACGACCTTCCACCAATGAACCCCGGTGGTCGGGTCAACATGATCCAGGCCGGTGGGGGAAATTTAGGCGGCCTCACCCCCGTCTCCACGCTTTCTAACAGGAAGCGCAAGGCCGAAGTTCGGGCCGTGACCAACGTCAACTTGGTCACTCCACACGAGCCTAAAATTCACAAAGGTCTGGAGATCACTTTCTCTAACCGAGACCGGAGCGGGGTGTTGTACCCCAATGGAGACGCCTTGGTGATCGCTGCCCGCATCTTGGGCAAGGAGGTCCAACGAGTCTTGGTCGACAATGGGTACTTCTGCAACATCTTATTCAAAGCGGCCCTGGAACAGCTCGGCGACCTCGTCAGCTTCATCAAACCCATTGACCTCCAGCTGAAGGGCTTCGGGGATGCTACAGTCGCTTCCTACGGGAGGATAAAGCTCACTGTGGAACTCGTTTGCTGTTACGATGAGAGCGTCAAAATCACTAGGCCGTTGGAATTTATCATTGTAGACCAGCCGAGTTACTATAACGGCTTCTTAGGTAGGCCTTTCTTAGAAGTTTTCGAAGCCATAGCTTCCTCTTACTACTACTGTATCAAATTACCACCCCTGAGGGGGTGGTCGGCACCGTTAGAGGTGATCAATTAATGACCAGAAAATGTTTGAACTATTTCGATTCTTGTTTGTTCCCAATTTGTAATGATCAAGTGTTAGATAAGTTGCAAACTGACCTCGAAAGGACCCTTTCGACCACTGAAGTCATAATGGAGGTCGGGTCCACCTCGGCCGGCCCCGATAACGGCCCCGACTTACAGCTAATGCAAGTTGACGATCTCAAACTGAGGATCGGTTTTGAACCCTCCGAGCTCGACCTTGACCCAAGGTTCGACGCAAGCGACCGACGAAGCTACAAGCAAGCCACGACCTTGGAGGACTTGGAACACATTCCAGTCGATCCTTCGAGGCCGGAATTGGAAGTCCTGATCAGCTCTCGCATACCGACCGAAATGTGAGAGGAAGTGATCGAGTTCCTCAAGGCCAACATAGGAGTTTTCGCTTGGTCTCACCAAGACATGGTCGGAATAGACCCAAAATATGTCTGCCATCGATTGAAGATCGACCCTAACAAGAGGCTAGTCCACCAGAAAAGAAGAAAGTTCGGCCCAAAAAAATATGAAGCACTGGCCCAAGAGGTCAAGAAATTGTTGGACAACAAACTGATCGAGCAAGCCAAAGATGAGCCCCAATGGGTCGCCAACGCCGTCCTAGTTAAGAAAACGAACAACACTTGGAGGCTATGCATCGATTTCACCAACCTCAACGCAGCATGCCCGAAAGATCATTTTCCGATGCCGCACATCGACCATTTAGTAGATAGCACGGCCGATCACGAGATGATGTCCTTTATGGACGCCTTCGAAAGCTATCACCAAATCCCGATGGCCGTCGAGGACATCAAGCACACCTCTTTCCATACGGAAAATAACATATTTTCTTGGCTCTGAATGCCTTTCGGCTGATCAACACCAGTGCGAACTATCAACGGTTGGTCAACAAAATGTTCGCAGATCAGATCGGAAGGACCATGGAGGTCTACATCGACGTCATCGTGGTAAAAAGTTTAAAAAAGGAAGACCACCTCAGGGACCTCGAGGAGACCTTCAAGATCCTCAAGGCATACAATATGAAGCTGAACCCGAAGAAATGGAACTTCGGGGTGGAGGCCGGCAAGTTCCTTGGGCACATCGTCAGCCAGCGGGGAATCGAGGCCAACCTGGCCAAGATCAAGGTCGTCCTCGACATGCAGGAGCCTAGAACGATCAAGTAAGTACAATGTCTGACCGGCTGCCTAGCTTCACTAAACAGATTCATAGCCCGACTCGGAGACAAAAGTAAGCCTTTCTTCTCGACTATTAAGAATAACAAGTTCCCATGGAATAGGGAAAGCCAAGTAGCCTTCTCAAAGTTAAAGGAGTACTTGGAAAATCCGCAAATTTTAGTCAAACCGGTCCCAGGAGGGAAGCTTTACTTATATCTCGCGGCCTCCGAGATCGCCCTCAGCACGGTACTTGTCCGGGCGGACGGTCAAAACCATCTCCCGATCTACTTCGTGAGTCAAGTCCTACACGACGCCGAGCTTAGGTATACCCCACTTGAAAAATTAGCTTACGCTCTGGTCATGAGTGTGAGGAAGCTAAGACCCTACTTTTTCGACCACCAAGTGGAGGTCCTCACCACCCTACCCTTGAGGCAAGTCTTACACCGGCCGGACACCAGCGGCAGGTTACTGAAGTGGTCATTAGAGATAGCTCAGTACGGAGTCACGTACGCCCTGAGAACGGCCATCAAGGGCTAGGCACTGACCGACTTCGTAGTAGAGCTCACTTTCCCCCCAAAGTTCACAAGGATCGACCATTCCCCATGGAAACTCTACGTAGACGAATCGTAAACTAATACGTGCGCCGGGGTCAGAATCATTTTGGTCGGACCGGAGGGCTAGAGTTTCACCCATGCGGTCCGTTTCAGCTTCCCGGGCACTAACAATGAGGCTGAGTATGAGGCCTTGGCTGGGGGCCTCGAGCTCGCAATCGCCATCGGAGTGTGCCGACTGCACGTCTTCATGGATTCCCTACTCGTGGTAAATCAAATAAAAGGAGAGTACGAGGCCCGGGGGGAGCAAATAGTGAAATATCTCGACCTGGTCACGACCTTGTGCGAGAAATTTCACCAAGTCTTTATAGAGCAAATCTCGAGGGAGCACAATACCCAGGCCGACGCCCTTTCCAAACTCGCAACCGCAGAAGGGGCCGCCGACCTCGCCAACATCCAGCTCTCCACGCTCGGGACTCCCACAGTGATCCGTGCACAAGTATCAACCGTTCTAAGCACCAACAAAAATTGGATGACTCCGATCGTGAAATACTTGAAGACCGGCACACTCCCAGAAGACAGAGTCCGGGCCCGGCAACTGCAACTTCGGTCATCAAGGTACACTCTCATTGATGATCTTTTGTATAAGAGAAGCTTCACCCTCCCACTCCTGAAATGTATAACCCCAGAGCAAGGCCAGAGCATTCTGGCATAGATCCATGAGGGGGTATGTGGGAACCACGCCGGAGGCCGGGCCCTAGCCCATAAAGTGATTAGGCAAGGATATTTCTGGCCGACCCTGAACAAGGACACTGTCAACTTCGCAAGGTCGTGCCACAAATGCCAAATCTTGGGACCCAACATCAAGTTGTCCCCCGAGCAGCTCTCCTCCATGTATAGCCCTTGGCCTTTTGCCCAGTAGGGCATCGACCTGATCGGGATGATGCCCACTGCGCCCGAGGGCCACAAATTCGCTGTCGTGGCCATCGATTATTTTACAAAGTGGGCAAAGACCGAGCTGCTCAACAAGATAAGCCAAACCCAGATCATAAAGTTCATCTGGAAAAACATCATTTGTCATTTCGGCCTACCTCAAGTGATCATCTCCGAGAACGGAAAACAGTTCGACGGTCTCCAGATGATCTAGTTTTGTGAGAAATAGAAAATCAAGAAAATTTTCTCCACCCCCTACCACCCGCAGACGAACGGCCAGGTGGAGGCCGTAAACAAAATCCTCAAGCACACCATTAAAGCGAAACTTGAGGATAAAAAGGGAAAGTGGGCAGCCGAGCTCCCCGACGTGCTTTGGTCGTACCGAACGACTACGAGAAGCTCAACAGACGAAACACCTTTCGCTTTAGCCTTTGGTATGGAGGCCGTCGTCCCGTCGGAGGTCTCCCTCCCGAGCCACCGAACAGCCCAGACGATCACCGAAGACAACGACAATGCCTGGATGATCAATCTGGACATGCTAGAAGAACGAATACTTAACTCCGACCTCCGGAACGCGGCCTACAAGAAGAAATCCAAAAAAAATTCAACTCCAAAGTGAAGGCCAGATAATTCCAGGTCGGCGACCTCGTCCTCAAGAAAGTTCAAGTTCCTAAAGGGGTATTCGACCCGAACTGGGAGGGCCCGTTTAGGATATCCAAGTGGCTCTCTAAGGGAGCTTACGAGCTAGAACTTATGGATGACACTTCGGACCAATACCCCTGGAATGCAATTCACTTGAAGAAATACTATCAGTAATCAAGTTGTACTATGTAGTCAAAGTCCTTATCAATACAAAATTCTACGCGCAGCTCAATCTCATCCAAAAACCAAGTTCAGTTCAAAAGCATATGCCGACCGTATCGAGGTCGGCATATCACACTTGAGCTCGGGAAGGCCACCCAAGGCCATCTAAAAACCGAGCTTAGTTAAAAATCATATGCCGATCGTATCGAGGTCGGTATATCACACTTGAGCTCGGATAGGCCACCCAAGCCATTTTGAAAACCGAGCTCAGTTCAAAAGTGTATGCCGACCGTATCGAGGTCGGCGCACCACACTTAAACTCGGCAAGGCAACCAAGACCATTTCAAACACCGAGTTTAGTCCAAAACATATGCCGACCGACATATCTCACTTATGCCCGGAAAAAATCTCGTATATACTTGTTAAAAATCTAAACATTTTTTAACAGGGATAAACAACAAGGTAATTAACAGCGAAACAACAAAGTTAAAAAAATTGATTCATAATTAAAACCGATCTAAAGCTGGAAAGGAGTACAGTAGTTCAAAAGAAAGGAAAATACATCCGGTCGGAAGCCGGTTACATTCAGATAAAAGCAAAAATACAAAAATAGAAAGAAGATGTCTTCAAGGATCGCCCGCTCTGCCCGCCGGGCTCACCTGCTCTCTTGACCCGGTCACGAAGTCGACTATTTTGATGACACAGGCCTCCGCTTCAGCAACACTTCCGCCCGGTGCCTGGGGGCCCTCCGAAGGAGCCTCTCCTCCTTCTTCTTCCTCTCCTTCCTCATCCTCGGCGGCCGGGGGATTTTGACCCGGTTTGATCAGCCTATGTCGATGGGGGAACCATGAAAGGTCCACCCCATGGTCGGTCTCGAGATCGAGGAAGGGAAGCCAGTAGCCCTCATGGATCGGATTTTTGGCCACGTACTCACGAAAGTAGGTCTCCTGGGCTGTGGTGTCGGCACCGGCCTGGCGTCCAACCCGGATCAGATTGGTGGCGGCCATGTAGAAGTAGAACTCGGAGAAGAGCACCGGGCTGGTGGTCGGATCATCCGGATCGTAGGCCAGCCGGCTCAGAGCGGCAGCCAACTCGTCAGTTTTCTTCTGGAGCTCTTTCTCCAGCTCGACCTGCTGGGCTAGAGCCTGGTCGGCATCCCCCCGGGCCCTGTGCGCCTCAAGCCACAGCTCGGCATTGGCATCCTCTATCTCAGCAACCCGGTTCCGAGCATCCGCCAGGGCTTTAAACGCCATCTCCGCCCGGCCCAGAGCATCATCCTTCTCCTTCAGGATGGCCTCCATCTGACCGACCGCCTCATCCCTCTCCTTCTTAAGCACAACATTCTCACTCTCGAATCCGGCTCTCTCCTCCCGTGCACGGGTCAGGGCACATTCCACCTTCCGGAGCAATCTGATGGTGTTATTGAGATCATTCTCCGTCAGGTTGACCATAATCACCGCCTGGTTGATCAGCGTGACGCTGGCCCGGCCGGCGTACCGAGGGCGGTGCTCGGCGATGTCAGCCAGCTCCCGAGTCCAGGACTGGGGAAGAGAGTTCACCGTCCGGCTCATGTAGTACGGCATTTCGACCATCGAGCCGGCGCCCGGGAAGACAGGAAATCAAGCACCAACGGGGGGAGGTTGGAATCGTTACGCGTCAGCCTAAACGGGAGAAAAAGAACCAAGTCAGGTACAAAACAAACGATGTGAATAAAGAAAACCTCTAAAAATAGACAACTCACTCTTGAAAGCGGGTCGGATCACGACCAAAGTAGGTTCTATCATTGTCCCGACCGGGAGCTCGGGCCACTTGGGCCACGGTATTCGTCCCGACTGGCCGGGAACCGGAAGGCGTGTCATCTGAGATGTCGATGGCGGTCGGGCTCAATCCGTGCAGACCAGCCTCTTCACTTTCAACCTCCTCCCTACCCCTTTTTCTTGCCGGTGATCGGGGAGGAAGTCTGAACCTTGACGGCGACAGCTGTCCCGACGGCTGGAACAGACTGGAGGGGGGTAGGCTCTTGGATCACAATCCCGGTCTGGGCTCCGGCCCCTTTCTTCTTCTTCGCCCCTTTGGCCGTCTTCTTCACTGCACAGGCGCCAAGCAGGGAAGACATCTCAGGACAGTGGTCGGAAAGATCTGGTGGGCACCTTTTCACGACCGGAAACTCAGGCACTGCAATATCAAAATGCGAAGTGTTAAAAAAAATACTACTATAACTCGAGACCCGGGCTCAAACAAGTACTTACCCGTCAAAATCAGATGGCGTGGAAACTGGAAGAAACGGCTGGAAATGCGAGCTTGTCGGGTCCAGAGGATAGCTTGGTTCCTATCTGCGGCCGGTAAGGACATGATCTGTTCACGAACGACCGCGAAGTCGAAGTTTAACTCGAGATCGGAAGGACAGGGGTAGCCTGCAAAGAAAAATAAAAAATTAGATCAGTACTTTTTATTCAAAGATGAGTTATAAATTTCTTACTAGGGTGCTTAAGACGGATTTTGGTCAGAACCCCGATCTCGAGTCCGCCCGGGTACCCGGTCTGCCAAGCCCCTCCCACGAAGAACCACTTCTTCCGGTAATTATGGGCTTTGCTAGGGAGACCGGTCACCAGTTTCTGCCCTTTGGTCTGAATAAAGACCTCGCCGGTACCGCTCCTCTCACTCTGAAACCGGTAGAGATAAGTCATCTCCCCCGGGGTTGGCATCCGGTACAGCCGATTCTGCCCGAACAGTGTCATAACACTAACGATGATCATCCACACGTTCGGCATCAGTTGGATGGGCGCTTGATCCCAGTAATTCAACAAATAGGAGATGGACGGATGGAGAGGGAAGTAAAGTCCGACCTCCATCATGTCTTGAGTGATGGCCACCATCCCGTGAGGAGGTTGATCGGCCCGCTCATTTGGCTCCGGGGCGTAGAGCTGAACGTCGTAGGGAATACCCCATTCGGCCCACATCTCGTCGAGGTGGCTTTGGGTCATTTTGCTCTGAACTTAGCCAATGGTCCACCTCTGGGACTCCTCCAGGTCGGCTACTCGTATTGTGGCCGGATCGCGATTGGTCAGCCCCCGCGGGAAACGATCTCGGTACCCATCGAAGTCAAAGTCAAGGGATTCGACTTCATCTTTTTCCTCCATGTATTCCGACCATAGACGGAAGGCCCACCTAACCTGGTCCCACCGATCCTGGCTAACACTCCGACCTGTAACCGGTAGCTCTCCGACCTCTCCAGACCCCGATCCCAAGGCCTCGTCCGCCATCCCGAGTCTTTCTTTGATTTGCTCGACTGCAAGGTTTTGTAGCAGTAGGTTATTGGCCAGATCGTCACCTTCATCACGGCCACCGTCCTCATTTTCTTCCAGAAGATCGTCCAAAGGTTCCGGACTCTCTACCAGAGGAGCCACCGTCTCTATCCGAGATCCCTCAACCACGGCCGGCCCCCTCTCCCTAGCGCCCTGGCCCAGTAATGATCGGCCCGGGCTCGAAAAGAGCGCGTCCAAGCCATCATCATCGCGAGCCCAGATCGAGCTCGTGCTCAGGCGCGATGGAGAAGCTCCACCTCTGCCGCTTGAGCTCCCTCTTTCATCGAAGAGCCGCCGATTGGCTCCACCACCGCCGCCGCCGCCGCTGGAGGAGGCGCCGCCCTTTTACCCTGGCGGAGGACCAGTCCACTCCCGCACCATATTTAAAAAGGAATAAAGTTTCGAGTTAAGAAGTGAGATTACCTTTCGCAACCGCCTAAATCACCGCTGCACGAAGTCAAATACCGCCTCAGGAAGTTCGCCGGAGAAATCTCTAGGTTTGCAAGGTTTGCTCTGAAAACTCGAAAGCACGAAAGTGAAAACCCAAAGTGGTGAATATCTCTCCTATTTATAAGAAACGGTGAGGGGCCTATTTCGAAATAAAATTTTAGGACTAGGGGCCTAAATGCAAGAAGTTGAAACGATGCGTCGAAACGGCTGCGCACGCCATCAATGAATGCACGGGATCCGAAGCGTCGCGTGACGTCAGACACACCTTTTTAGGCGCACTTATCCACGCACGTCTACTCAAACGTCAGGCCACGAAAGGCCGACCTACGGTCGTCCCGAGCAGTTGAGGACCGGAGCCGACGACCAATGACAGATGACCACCTCACCTCCCATCAACCCTGAGAGCCGAGCTGGGGGGTAATTGTTGTAGCCATTTTGTGCCTCAGGTTGGCACCGGCCTAAAACGAGCTAGAAATGACGGAACACGCTCGCAACGGTCCCGATCCGACCAGACGGAGTCCGATCTCCACGGGTTCCGACCCCATTCTCTGACCTCAGAAATGAGGTCGGAAAATAGCTTAAAATGCTCGTCTATCCCGGCCAAGATACAGGCCAAATGGGCCGGGACCGGACCGGTCCGACCTTAACCAATTTGAACCAATAGAGGTCGATGGGGCATAGCTAACGGTTAGGACGGCTTTCCGACCTTAAGACCCACAGGAAGACCGGCCTCCGACCTCGAATCGTTCCCGACCTACGGAAAGGAAGGAGAGCACGTGGCAGAATCAGGCAAGATCAACCCCCAAGAGGAAAAGAGCCGCCTCCGTACTCAGTGACAGAGAGAATATTCCACCCAAATGAGGAAAGTTCTCAGAGAATCGTCCTTCTATGGACACGTGTCAACACGCCAGTGGCCGGCCGCCTATAGAGCATAGCATACGGGCACCCGTGCGTCCTCAGAGACTGGGGACATTTAATGCCCCTGTCCCCAGAGGAGCCGGAAATGACAATCATACCCATGTAGGGATAAAACTATAAATAGCCCCACATTTGTAACAAGAAGAAAATGTCCAACATATTCTATCAAAAGGCAATACAATTTGCATTTAAGTCCAGGGATTTAATAACCCCTGACAATTCTTGATGTTCTTATTTTCAGTTCATCTTCATCATTAATTTTCCTCATCATAATCATTCATTCAACATTTATGATTTCGATCATTTGATATTTTTGTCAAAGCTCTCTTAAATGGCCATTAATCACCAGCCTCATTTATTTGGCAAACAACAAAGCAATCGAATGTGGAGCAAAAGCACCTCCTGGTCGTCTACCCAAAACCCTAATTGCCATTTTTTACCGCTGTTCTTTTTTTAGAGTGCTAGGGTTTCAAAGATGAAATTGAGGTCTTTATATAGATTCCTTAGGTTTCATGGGCCAGACTAGGGATCTGTTAGAAGGTATAGGAATTGGGCTCCTCACGGACCCAAATACTCTTATGTTCAGCCCAAAACATTTATTTGGCCCGTGAATATTAATTCATTCCACTAGAGAATTAATGTTGCACTCTCGTCCTATCCCGAACCGAATCAGGGCTTCTATTAGACTCTATAATTCCCCGTGTTAAAGATATCTCACGTCCATTAATTATTAAAGCTTCTGACTGCTTTAATTAATTAATATCTATTATTCCTTAAGTAGTACCATTCAACCTTGTTGTCGTACGAATATAATCCACATGCAGGGTTTAATACGACAATCCTTTATGAGTTTTCTCAAGGGGACGTCATCAACCTGGATCACCAGGACACGGTGTTCTAATGCCAATAAATAGACATCATGCGAACGATGCCACTACCCAAAATACATAGTGTGTTGAATCAAACAAGATTCTCACCCATGATAAATCAAAGTAGTACACAAGCACTCCACATATCTAGTTATCACATTTAGGGTTAAGAATTACAAGAGTCACCAAGACCTTTAGTTCTTCATGACATTCAGAATAGAAGAACATGTCATAACTGTGATCCATTCAATACGACATAGCGTACTAGTATAAACTAATGGCCAAGACAAGCCACCAACAAGTTCATACTACAACTTATACCAATAGTTATGTCCAAAACTATCTCAGTTGTGAATACTGTTTATATCTTATAAGGAACCGACAATGTGATCTTCTGTGTGACTACAAACCCACCACATTATCTACAATATAAGATAAATAGACATACAACAAATTAATAAGATTGCAATAATGTGAAAAACCATTTATTTCAGATAATAAGAAAATCAAATATACTTCCATGAAAGCCAAACAAAAGTTTGCTTTACAGTATACACCAACAGTAGTCATACTACCTCGTGGAAGTGTGTTATCGTACCACTCGTTAGCAATCCCAGTCAAAGAAAACTGGAACAACCTGAGCCTCTTCGCATCCTCAGTCATCCCATTTTGGCTAAAGGTTGCGGCTATCATCAAGAAATTCCTCAAATGGGTGTGGGGGTTGTCCTTTCCTACCTCTCCCTTGAATTGATTCTCAACAAGCATCTTTAAGATCCCAGGAGATATAGAGAAGTTGTTTACCTCCACTAGTGGCATAGCTACTCCATCACAATACCGTTGAGGCTAAGCCTCAAATCTGCCTCTTATTGCTACACCAGGGGGATCATCGTTCTGAGGAACATGCTGAGGGTAAATAGGTGGTGGTGGGTAGTATGGTGGATACGGATATGGTGGTGGGTATGGGTATGGGTAAGGTGGGTTGTTGTGCTGGTAGACAGGGTTGTTGAAGGGGTTATTTGGGTTGTTTTGGTTCTGATTTAGATTCAGAGCGGGATTGTTTTGGTTTAGTGGGTTTGGGTTTTGGCTTGTACTTTCCCCTTATGGTACTTGTTTCTGACTATTTACCATGTTGGTTTCCTCAACCCGTTCCCCACTTTGATCGAACTTTGCTGCATCTCGATCCAACTCTCCGCCTAACTACAAATTCAAATCGTTACCACCGGCAGTATTCATCCTTCGTTTGAAGGCTCTATTCCTTCTGGCTATGGTCTCAGGGTCTAACTTTGTTCTATCTTCGCTTGTTTCTCTCTTTGAGTGTGTTTTCATAAACCTGAGATACCAAAAGAAATATCAAAACGTAACTGCCTAATGAATAATAAAAATAAATAAAAGCACTCACTACTAGCTACTAAACTGTCTCCAAGTCCTACTCAATGAGCATACATCGCCTTTCCCGGCAACGACGCCATTGACTTGGACGCAAAATACTAGCTATACTAGTAGTTACCCCACAAGAGTATGTGATCCCGTATAGACAAGTATATGGACCAAGTATTATCGAACCCAGGGGAAAGAATGTATGTGAATAGATCCCTGTAAATTTGCATCTTGTAGCTAATATGAATGTATGTTCTGGGTTTTAAGAATTATAATAAACTACTTTATATGTGCTAATAATTAAATTAAACTAAATAACCTGGGTTTAATACAAATAATGGATAATGATGCTCGGGATAAAAATTCCTACGTATATTAACGGAGTTGGTACTGTAAGCAAATTAATTTTGCACCCCATTAAATAATGACACGTGTACACATAAATATTAATATCAAAATAAATTTATTATTTTATTTTGGGGATTTAAATAAATTAATTCTCAATTTAAATAATTAAATATATTGATATTTAATATACACGTACAAACTTGCCAAAAATACGTGTCTGCAGTAATTAATACAATTGACTCAGTGCCCAAGAAAAATCAAATCATATCTTGCAAGAAGAAGGAAATGAATTAATGAAAATCAAATCAGCTAAATCTGGAAATTAGTCAATAAAAGCCCATCAAATCGGCATCAGTCAACCAGAAAGCACCACGTGGCATCGTGAAGGAGGAAAGTTCTCATCTCCTCACCCTATAAATAGGGGACTTCATTCATTCATTTTACACACACAGACAAAAGCACAAGGAATTCAGAAGTTTGAGAGCTCTTGAAGATTCAAAGTGTTCTTCATCAGATTCGAAGCGTTCTTCGTGGAAAGCGATTAGAAATAGCCTCCGATCCGAGATCAAGATCCAACACTCCTCCGATCCGGCGTTTATCGTTGAAGATTTAAAGGCGTTCTTCGCGACTTCAAGGCGTTCTTCGCGCAAGTCCACCATAAACAGCCTCAGATCCGAGATCAAGGTCTAGCACCCCTCTGATCCGGCGTTTCTCCTTGAAGTTTCAAAGGCGTTCTTCGCAACTTCAAGACGTTATTCGCGCAAGTCTACCATAAACAGCCTCCGATCCGAGATCAAGGTCCAGCACCCCTCCGATCCGGTATTTCTCCTCGAAGATTCAAAGGACGTTCTTCACCAAAATCAAAGGCGTTTATCCCACCTTCGAAGGCGTTTATCCCCCAAATCCCAAAAATAACGTTTAATCCAAAATAAGACGTTTCGTCCTTGGATTAACGTTACAAATTTAAACTCAATCTCAAACGAAGATCAAGGTAAGGATTTCTCCAAAAAAAACATCCAAGTAAAGGTCAACACCGAAGAGAAGAATCAGAGGACCAAATCTAGAGTTAGTCAACCCGCACACAAGTTTTTCGGTTTAATCCGAATAAATTAAAGTTGTAATCTTTTTTGTGTTTATTATATTTAATAAATTCGAAATTTGCAGTTACAATTTTGGCATGCCCAGTGGGACATACTCTACCTCTCATCTCTTCTCTTTTCAAGCAAGCTTAACTATCATGATGACGGATGCCTCAACTATTGATGAAAAACTTAACACTTTGATCAAAGCCATTTCGGGGCTTACGGAGCACATCAAGAAATAAGACATCCAAATCGCCAGTCTGATGAATAGGATGGATGGCGACAATGCAAGCTACGTTAAAGGAAAGCAAGTTGAGGAGCATGATGACGAGAAAACCTCAACTAAACGCCAAGTTGGTGAAACCGAAACGACTACCAAGGAGCTACAGATTTCATCATATGGAGGGATCTAAGTTGACCAACTCAAATAACTCATTCTAGAGACGGTAAAGGGCAAGTTCAATGATAGCTCCAAAATGACCTTCAACTACGCCAAGCCTTACACAAAGAGGATCGATAGCTTGCGAATACCAACCGGTTACCAACCTCCTAAGTTTCAATAATTCGATGGCAAAGGAAACCCAAAGCAACACGTAGCTCACTTTGTCGAAACTTGCAACAACGCCGGAACCTACAAAGATCATCTGGTCAAACAATTTGTCCGCTCCTTAAAAGGAAATGCGTTCGGCTGGTACATCGACTTGGAAGCCAACTCCATCGAAAGTTGGGATCAAATGGAGTATGAGTTTCTAAACCGCTTCTACAGCACAAGGTGAACAGTTAGCATGATCGAGCTAACCAACACTCGCCAAAAGAAAGATGAGCTCGTGGTCGATTATATCAATCCATGGAGGAACTTCAGTCTGAATTACAAGGATCGACTTTCTGAGGCTTCTGCTATTGAGATTTGCATCCAAGGCATGCAGTGGGGTCTCTGATACATTCTTCAAGGAATTGAACCAAAGACCTTTGGAGATCTAGCTACAAGAGCTCATGACATGGATCTAAGCATGTCCGCAAGTGGAGTTGAAGAACCACCAAGTAAAAAACATCGCGATATGATATATATCAAACCTTCACGTAAGAAATATATAACAGACCTTTCTCGGGATAGGGGGTAAAGCGGGTTGAGTCTGAAAGATCTACGACAAAAACAATATCCTTTCTTAGACTCTGACATCTCGAGGATATTCGATGACTTGATGGATGCAAAATTTATCAAGTTGACTAAGATGAAAAGGCCAGAAGAAGCTGGACGCACTGATAACCCAAAATACTGCAAGTACCACCGCTTAGTAGGCCACTCAATTGAATACTGTTTTATCTTCAAGGAAAAAGTCATGCAATTAGTCGAGCAAGGAGATATAGTGCTCGAAGAGACTTCCTGAAGTTCTCCAAAGTCAAATAAAATGCTCCTTGACAAGAGCATAAACTGCCTGTGAAGATCCTTGATGCGGAAAAAAAAACTATCTCAAAATCCATCAAATTAAATCTCCTCGACAATACAAAACCGTCTGAAGCTCTCAAGCTGAAAAAAATAAATTGACGCCCCTCTCCAAATCAAATGATGCTCCTTGATACGAGCGAAAACTATAAATAAATTCAAATGAAAGACTCCTTGATACGAGTTTAAACTATCAAACAAATTCAGATTAAATCTCCTTGACGCACGAGTTTAAACTGTATGTCACTCCTAGCCTACACGAGTATAAACTGTTTATGGCACCCCCAAATCAAATCAATTTTTTCCTTGAACTACGTTATGACTTGATCCTCTTAGACCAAAGAGTTACGTAGGCAGCTTAGACATCTTCTAAGTTCAGTCATGATTCAAAAGTCCAAAAGCAAATGAGGGTGTAAAAGATTTTCGTGCTCCATTCACTCCAAGTCACAAATGACCGTGAACAAAGCACGAGGGGGCATTTGTAAGCAAATTAATTTTGCACTCAATTAAATAATGACACGTGTATAAATAAATATTAATATCAAAATAAATTTATTATTTTATTTTGGGGATTTAAATAAATTAATTCTCAAATTAAATAATTAAATTTATTAATATTTAATATACACGTACAAACTTGCCAAAAGTACGAGTCTGCAGTAATTAATACAGTTGATTTAGTGCACAAGAAAAATCAAATCATATCTTGCATGAAGAAGGAAAGGAATTAATGAAAATCAAATCAAATCGGCTAAATCTGGAAATTGGTCAATAAAAACCCATCAAATCGGCATCAGCCAACCAGAAAGCACCACGTGGCATCGTAAAGGAGGAAAGTTCTCATCTCCTCACCCTATAAATAGGGGACTTCATTCATTCATTTTACACACACAGAAAGAAGCACAAGGAATTCAGAAGTTCAAGAGCTCTTGAAGATTCAAAACGTTCTTCATCAGATTGGAAATGTTCTTCGTGGAAAGCGATCAGAAACGGCCTTCGATCCAAGATCAAGATCCAACACTCCTCCGATCCGGTATTTCTCCTTGAAGATTCAAAGGTGTTCTTCGTGACTTCAAGGCGTTCTTCACAAGTCCACCATAAACAGCCTCCGATCCGAGATCAAGGTCTAGCACCCCTCCGATCCGGCGTTTCTCCTTGAAGATTCAAAGGCGTTCTTCGCAACTTCAAGGCGTTCTTCGCGCAAGTGTACCATAAACAGCCTCTGATCCGAGATCAAGGTCCAGCACCCCTCCGATCCGGCATTTCTCCTTGAAGATTCAAAGGACGTTCTTCACCAAAATCAAAGGCGTTTATCCCGCCTTCGAAGGCGTTCATCCCTCAAATCCCAAAAATAATGTTTAATCCAAAATAAGGCGTTTCACGCTTGGATTAATGTTACAAATTTAAACTCAATCTCAAACGAAGATCAAGGCAAGAATTTCTCCCCAAAAAAACATCCAAGTCAAGGTCAAAACTGAAGAGAAAAATCAGAGGACCAAATCTAGAGTTAGTCAACCCGCACACAAGTTTTTCAGTTTAATCCGAATAAATTAAAGTTGTAATCTTTTTCGTATTTATTATATTTAATAAATTCAAAATTTGTAGTTACAAATTTGGCACACCCAGCGGGACATACTCTACCTCTCATCTCTTCTCTTTTCAAGCAAGCTTAACTATCATGATGACGGATGTCTCAACTGTTGATGAAAAACTTAACACTTTGATCAAAGCCAATGCGGGGTTTACGGAGCACTTCAAGAAACAAAACATCCAAATCGCCAGTCTGATGAATAGGATGGATGGCGGCAATGCAAGCCACGTTAAAGGAAAGCAAGTTGAGGAGCATGATGACGAGGAAACCTCAACTAAACGCCAAGTTGGTGAAACTGAAACGACTGCCAAGGAGCTACAGATCTCATCAGATGGAGGGATCCAAGTTGACCAACTCAAAGAACTCAGTCTAGAGACGGTAAAAGGCAAGTTTAATGATAGCTCCAAAACAACCTTCAACTACGCCAAGCCTTGCACAAAGAGGATCGATAGCTTGCGAATGCCAACCGGTTACCAACCTCCTAAGTTTCAACAATTCGATGGCAAAGGAAACCCGAAGTAACATGTAGCTCACTTTGTCGAAACTTGCAACAACGCCAGAACCTACGGAGATCATCTGGTCCAACAATTTGTCCGCTCCTTAAAATGAAATGCGTTCGACTGGTACATCGACTTGGAAGCCAACTCCATCGAAAGTTGGGATCAAATGAAGTATGAGTTTCTATACCGCTTCTACAACACAAGGAGAACAGTTAGCATGATTGAGCTAACCAGCACTATCCAAAATAAAGATGAGCTCGTGGTCGATTATATCAATCGATGGAGGAACTTGAGTCTGAATTACAAGGATCGACTTTATGAGGCTTCTGCTATTGAGATTTGCATCCAAGGCATGCAGTGGGGTCTCCGATACATTTTTCAAGGAATTCAACCAAAAACCTTTGGAGATCTAGCTACAAGAGCTCATGACATGGAGCTAAGCATGTCCGCAAGTGGAGTTGAAGAACCACCAAGTCAAAAATATCGCGACATGATATATATCAAACCTTCACGCAAGGAATATATAACAGACCTTCCTCGGGATAGGGGGCAAAGCGGGTTGAGTCTGAAAGATCTACGACAAAAATAATATCCTTTTTTAGACTCTGACGTCTCGTGGATATTCGATGACTTGATGGATGCAAAATTTATCGAGTTGCCTAAGATGAAACGGCCGGAAGAAGCTGGACACACTGATAACCCAAATACTGCAAGTATCACTGCTTAGTGGGCCACTCAATTGAAGACTGTTTTATCTTCAAGGAAAAAGTCATGCAATTAGTCGAGCAAAGAGATATAGTGCTCGAAGAGACTTCCTGAAGTTCTCCAAAGTAAAATAAAATGCTCCTTGACAAGAGCATAAACTGTCTGTGAAGATCCTTGATGCGAAAAAAAAAACTATCTCAAAATCAAGAATAACACTCTGAATTCGTACTCTCAAAACCTCGATTACACGGTGAAATCCTTGCTAAAAACTCTATATTCTCCTTCCAAGCTCTTCTTCTAACTCTAAGTATGGTAAAGTATCAATTGGTATCAAGTGGTGTATCAAAATATGCTTGGAAAGGGGTATTTATAGGCTTGGGACGAGTTTGGGGTGGATTTGGGCCGAAAATACGCGATAACGCATGAGCTGCGCCTTTGGTCGAGTGCCAAGCGCTCGATCGCCTCTTGGTCGTGCATCTCTTTTGTACAGTGAAGTAACTGCGCTCAAGCTCTCACTAGTCGAGCGCTTAGCGCTCAACCAAAGCTCAGTCGAGCGCTTCTCTTCTCTAGAAAATGTGTGCCGCTCGAGCATCATCCGGTCGAGTGCCTCTTTATTCCAGAACTATCTACGCACACGACCATGTGTGCTCGAGCATCAAGTGCTCGAGCACTCCCTCCTCTTGAGCCAACTAACACTTTTTCTCGCCCGAACTAATACTTTTTGTATTTCTTCAATATCTTCTCATCCGGGAGTCCGTTTGAGTCGATTCAAAGTCCTACGAACTCCATTTTTCGCCCTCTATCCATATATGAGTATCAAAGAGGAAAATTCATTAGTTTATGAAAATATTACTCAATTTACTCTAAATACTCATCAAATACACTCAAAACATGGGCAAATCGGGCTACAAATCATAACAATTTCACGCCTAATCAGTCCACCTAGTGGAGGCATCAATTATGACCATAAAATACCGAAATGGTCCTGATGCTGGGTGAATCGGTCCACAAATATCTCCCTGAATTTGTTCAAGGAAAACCGGAGATTCAAATCCCACCTTGGTGCGCGACGGGTGCAATATTAATTTACCCTTAGAGCATGCATCACATATAAATTCATCAACAAGAGGGATTCTATTATTCGAAATATTATGACCAATGGAATTAGATAAAATCCTACGTATCATAGTTTGTCCTGGATTACCTAACCGCTGATGCCATTATTTAAAGGAGTTCGGATCATAAAATTTCATACTCATAGCTAGATGGAGATTAGACGGCCGGATGTAGGAATAGCACAATCTGGAAGAGAAGGAGAGAAATTTTTCAATAACTTGTTTACGGCTACCTCGAATAATAGTCATCAAAAGGTATTTGTTATTATTCTCAGTTTCAGTTTTAATGTGATAGTCATTAGATCTTATGTCTTTAAAACTGAGAAGGGTATGCTTAGATTGTGGAAACAACAAAGCATTATCAATTATGAGTTCGGTACCCATAGGGAGGACGATGGAAGCTCTTCCGGAGCCCACTATCATAATTATCATTGGCTATCGTGGGTACACTCCCCTTTCTTTCTACCAAGTTATGAAAATACTTCCTATCTCTTAAGATTGTGTGTGTGGTGGCAATATCTACAAAACATAAATCACAAATTGTATCTATCACGCCAGAGGAAAAAGCTCAAACCTAATAGCTGATATGTTTACAAGCCATGTATAAGAAAAGCAATATCCAAATAAATTTAACGGATAACATATATTGAGGTAAACATATCAAAGCTAAATCATAAATGTCATATCAATCATGAAAATAAAATATTCGAAAGACAAGATAAAAAAATAAATGGTCTTAACCAAAATAAAATACTAAAATGATCAAATACTCATTGTCTCCAAAGTCTTTGAGCTCCAAGCCCAAGAGATCATTGTTGTCATGGTCGAATTCTGCTTCAGGCAGGCTGGCATGGTGAGATTCGACTTTAGGGGCCTTTCTTTTGTCGTCCTTCTGCTGCTTTTGATAAGTCACAACCAAATGTTAGGGAGTACGACACGTGCGAGACCAGTGGCCTTTGCATCCGCATCTGTAGCAGGACTGCTCAACCTTATCTTGAGTGTCAGATTTTTTAGGAGAGGAATTCGTGTTAGGTGCAGTCTTTCCACGAGCCTGAGTTTGATTGTCTTTCGAGGTACCTGGACCACCGAATTTACTACGACCTCGGGCTTTGCTACGAGTTCGTTTACTTTCGCTCCCCCTTCCACGTTTGCGACCACTTGTACTGCCTTGAGCTATAGCATGTGCTTCGGCCACTGCTTGTGAGCCAACCGGTCTCGAGTTATGATTTTTCATAAGGAGCTGGTTGTGCTTTTCTGCCACTAGAAGTGCAGAAATTAGCTCAGAGTGTACAGTGTAATTCTTAGCCATATACTGTTGTTGGAGTACAAGGTTGCTAGCGTGGAAAGTTGATAGAGTCTTCTGGATCAACTTGGCTTCAGTTATAGCTTGTTTGCATAGCTTTAACTGAGATACAATACGATGTAGGGCTGAGTTGTACTCCGTCACAGACTTAAAGTTTTGAAAACGGAGATTCAGCCAGTCGTATTGTGCCTGAGAGAGGAGTATATCATTTTATTGTTGGAAACGGTCCTTCAGGGACTTCCACAATGTTACGGGGTCTTTCTCAGCGTGATATTCATTTTTCAGGTCCTGATTCAGATGATGCCTGAGGAAAATCAATGCTTTCGCCTTCTGGGCGTTAGTTGGTTTCGACTCATTGACAATAGTCCCACTTAACTCAGTTGAGGCTAGATGGATCTCAACATCTAGCGCCCATGTCAGGTAATTACTACCATCAAGAGCAAGCTCAGCGAATTCTCTTTTGGTAATATCAGACATTATTCACAACAAATTTTAAAGTGACATAGTGAGTATTGTGACCAATTTATTGACAACGGAGAAATAAGGATTTATTTGATCACTCTCGAGCACATTGAAGAAAGAATTGGGCGCCGTCTACCCAAGATATAATTTATGGTCCGACAAGTACTGGGCGCCGCCTACCCAGACAATATATGCAGACAATAAAATGGGGACTATGGGCAAAAGTAATAATGCATGCAAGATAATTAAATCATATAAGCATGCGCATATAGCAATTAAGCACATAATATAATAAATTTATTGAGAACTAATATTAAAATTAATTCCAAAAATTTTCGAGCTTAATTAATATGCAAATAATTATTAGTTTTTAATTTTCAAGTATTTTTCGAAACATGATAAATTAATTTGAGGGCACAAAAATACTAAAAAAAATTATATGAGGTCCAAATAAATAATAAATTTCAATTGCCCAAAAATTTAAAAATTTTACAACCCATAAAATAGAGCTTCAGGACAAAAAATTTAAAAAGGATAAGCCCAAAAAGAATTACAGCCCATGAAGTGAACTTCAGGCCCAAATTAAATGGGCAACACTCGTGTGAAATATTTCATATGTGAAATATTCCTAAAATAGACAAATATTAAACATATCATGGGTCAGGTCACTCTAGGTAAAAATTCGCGGATCTTGGCCGGGTCGGATTTGATGGGTTTTTTTCAAAATCTCGTACAGGCCTTGTCCCAGGATTTTCGCTCCCAGTTTGTGTTACAGAATAGGCAAAATGTATGTTACAATATAGGCAAATATGTGTTACAAGTCATTAAAAAACAAGTTTTTTCTACTTTAAAATAATAATAATGACAAATATATCTTTTTACAATATCAAATATGTGTTTTTTTTTTTTTTTATTTTCCATTCCTTTAAATTTAGATTTATGGTTTTATATATTAAAATATATTTGTTCCAACAATAACTTACATTTGCTCTAACATCAAATACATTTTTTGCTCCAACATTAACACACATTTGCTATAACATTAACACACTTTGCTTCAATAGTAACATATACTTCCTCCAACAGTAACACACATTTGTTCCAATAGTAACACATATTTTTAGTAACATACATTTACTTTAACATTAACACACATTTGCAGTAACACACATTTACTCTAACATTAACACACTTTGCTTCAATAGTAACACATATTTCCTCTAACAATAACACACTTGCTTCAATAGTAACGCATAGTTTTAGTAAGACACATTTCTCTAACTTTAACACCAATTTGCAGTAACACACATTTACTCTAACATTAACACATTTTGCTTCAATAATAACACATATTTCCTCTAACAATAACACACATTTGCTTTAATAGTAACACATATTTTTAGTAACACACATTTACTCTAACTTTAACACCAATTTGCAGTAACATACATTTACTCTAATATTAACACACTTTGCTTCAATAGTAACACATATTTTCTCTAACAGTAACACACCATTTGCTCTAATAGTAACACATATTTTTAGTAACACACATTTACTCTAACTTTAATCCCTATTTGCAGTAATACACATTTACTTTAATATGAACACACTTTGCTTCAATAGTAACACATATTTCATCTAACAGTAACACACCATTTGCTCCAATAGTAACACATATTTTTAGTAACACACATTTACTCTAACATTAACATACATTTGCAGTAACACATATTTACTTTAATAGTAACATACATTTGCTTCAATGGTAACACACATTTGTTCTGACAGTAACACACATTTGCAGTAACACATATTTACTCTAACAATAACATACATTTGCTCCAATAGTAACACATATTTTTAGTAACACACATTTTCTTCAATAGTAACATATATTTTTAGTAACATACATTTCATCCAATAGTAACACACACCTGCTCCAATTGTATCACATATTTGGACAATTTAACTGGAAAAATTACAGAGTAAATCCACTACGGATTCAAAGCAATCCAAAAGCTATTTTCCTAATTTCATTTGTTCTAGGAAAAATTGAGGAAATTTGCAGAAGTTAAAAAAATTAATGTTAGATTTGGAAGTAACAAACTTAACAGGATGTTGGTGGGGGTGAGTTTGGGGTGGGGAGGGCTGTAGGTGCGGGGGAAGTTGCAGAAGGTTGCAATTTTTTTTTTTTTTTTTATCGGTAAATGTTAGTTGTTAGTAGTTAGATTAGTTCACCAAGTCTCCATACACTTCCAGAAATCTCCAAGCCTACCTTATAACTCCCTCTCAATTCGTTCTCAAAGGGAATCGAACCCAGGTCACTCACTAGAGTGAGGAACCCGGTGGCCAGGTTGCAATTGTTGGACGCTTGGAGAAGTGGAAATTTTGGGGGGAGGGGGAGGGGAAGGGGGGTTCGTGCGCTGGGAATCTTGGGGGTGGGGGGTGGGGTGGGGGGCAGCAATTGGGCGCTGTAAATTTTGGGGGGGGGGGGGGGGGGGGTGGCTGTTGGCGCATGGATGGTCGCAGTGAACGGAAAGAGAAAGGATGAGGATCCTTTTTAAATGTGGATTATTCTACGGATCTATATTTTATATAACAATTTATGAAATTAAATTAATTTTTTTTGTTTGATTAACAAAACAATTTTCCAAATTAAAAGGTCACGGGCAGCAAATTAAGGGAACCGCCTTATTTCCTTTCAGCGAAATCATTAACGCCGACGATGAGTTTAATTTCCTATCGACACCAAAAACTTATAACCCTAATTTAATTTTAGGGTATAGAGCCAACAACAAAAACACCATGGTGATACTAATATGCGCATGGAATCAAAAGGCCAGACACGCACAACGCTTAATTAGCATATCCATACATATGAGATTGATACTCAATTAATCATGTGATATTGAGCAAAAACCATATATCAGAAAAATTGTGATCGTATTAAATAAAATAAAGAGGGGTACTGTACACCTTGTGAAAATTTGAGGATTGGGAGCACTCGTGCTGATAACGTGTTGTAAATCGTAAGCGTAAAATAGAGACACAACTTTGTTTACCTACGTCTAAGTTTTCACTAATATATTTATGTAGGCAAAAACTTGTGTGAGACCGTCTCATAATATGAGACCTATCAAATTAAAAAAAGTGATAGAATTATCATAAAATGTGATAATATTTTTAAAGAAAAGTGATAAGTCACTTTTAACAAAAATATTATCACTTTTTGTTTAAACTTTATCACTTTTTAAAAGTGACAACTTTTTAATTAATAAGTGACACAATTTAAATTAAAAGTGGATCAAATATTATTGGTCTCATACTATGAGACAGTCTCATACAAGAATTACTCATTTATGTATGCGCGTGTACAATACTGAGTACAGGGTCTATTTATAATAGATAAAACCTAGTCTAAACCTAAAACTCGTTTAGGTTATAAGTCTATTAGTAATGTCCACATCAAATCTTTTAGATTTGATATAATAAATTTGCTGGATTTATAACAAAAACCATAAAATTCGTAATTTTATTTGCAATTAATTCAAATAAAAACTTTATGGTCAAGATGGTTCAATACATGAAACATACACATTTACCGACAATGATACTTTTAATAATAAATATCATAATAATAAGACAAAACTTATATGATTTTTTTTTTCGGTACGCAAAACTTGTATGACTTTTATTTTTTACTATAACTGGTATGAAATTAGATGATCTTATACATGAAACGAAACTCACCTGCTTATATTACATGACCAATGAATTTAGGCCCAACCCTATCATAATATAAAGCAACATATGACTCAAATACAAGATTGAATGTCTCTATAAGACCGTCGGAAGATGTCCTTTAAAAATAAACAAAAGAAAAAAAAATCTTGTATACATCAAATCTATAATTCAAATAAATTTTCAAACAATATTATATTATATATTTACACTGAACATTTATAACTAGTCATCTGATATTGTTTAGCGAACACAATAAATTTTATTTATAAAAATAATTAATATTATTTAAAACTTATTGTACACCAGACTTGTTGAAATATGAATAAGTTATGAATTGCTCCAACCCCACCAAAGTCTATATCATAAAAAAAAATTGGGAAATTTCTCAACAGTTACCCATGCTTTTCACAAGGTCTGAAATTAAAAATGTGTAATCAAACACAGACGCAAAAAATAATAATAAAATAATAAACAACAGAAGTTCCAATATACAGCATAACCCAACCCACCCTCTCTCGTTTCACAGCCATAAACAACATATTCTCAGAATCTTCTCTCTCCCAATCCCAGCACTACTACTTGCTCTAGTTTTTCCTCATATTCTCTCAACAAAAGCGAGCTCCATAGAGAGAGAGAGAGAGAGAGAGAGAGAGAGAAACCCCTTTTGTGATTGTCCATAACAATATAGAAGAAGAAACCATGTGCGTTCAAGATGCAGACCAAGTGAATGAAGAAATGGGCCTCCCCGGAAATCATGATACTGATAGTGAGGGAAGCGTCAAGCCTCCCCCTTCGCATTCTCAACTCGATAACACTAATTCTTCTGCTGAATTTGATCCTGATTCTGCTGCGATGAACTCCTTGCCGGTGGGTACAAATCTATTTTTTTAAAATAATTTTTCCTGATTTCTGTTTACCGCTTTGTGGATAAATTTCTGGGTTACTTTGAAATAGAACCCAATTTTTATCTTGTTCGTCTTTTGGTTCTAATATGATTTGAATATCAGTTTAAAGGGTTTAGATTTGACTAATGATACAGCGCGTGCCCTTCCTTAAATAGGAAGTTTTGTGCTTGGGGTTTGTTATCTGGTTCTGCAATCTGGGTCTTTATGTCAATTTTCAGGTTTAAATAAAGCAGGAAGACTGAATTCTTAATTGGATTATGATGATGATGTTCTTGGTAACGGTAAAAAATAGTTCGAATCTGAATTTGATGTTCTTGGTTTTTAGTATTGGTAAATAATTATGTCGGTTTCTTTGAAAGTTTTGCTATTAAAAAAATCTTGCTGCTTTGGTGGATGTGGATTTTTTTGGGGGTGGGGGTGGGGGTGGGGGTGGTATTGAATGTGCCAGTACATCACATCTTACAGTTGAGCTCATTAGTTGCTTCCTTTTCATAATTGAATTTCAACAGTTATTTCTCTTTTCATCCTAGAGATATAAATACAGTAATTTTTTTTCCAGGCTATATCTTCTTTTGGCATAAAATTAATTAAAATCAACAGTGCTTCAGGCTTTCACAAGTTAATCACATCTCGATATTTGAATTGTTGTAGTCCTTTGCCTTATGCACACTTTTGATCTTAAGCCCAGTTGATTAGCTGCTAGAAGACAGAGGAAACATTTGTAAAATCCCTAAGTTGAGAGATGAAGTGGGATTTTTGTGATCTTTCCTTTTCTGGTTGTTTCTTGGAAGGAAATATTTTAGATCTTGCAGTAAATGCATTTATAGCTTCATACTTGCAAGGTTGCAATATGCACCATCACAACTGCGTTCAATCATCCAAAAAATTTAATAACCCCTCAATTATGGACATTTATCTTCTGTCCCTTTACTCCAATTTAAGACTATTATACCTGTGGATGAAGAAACGTCAAGGATTATGATTGAACTTATTGCAAATTAATACTTTGTCTTGAGCAACCTTTCTTTCTGTGGAAAATTGTTTTATACCATCCATCCTCCTGCCTGCTTAAGGTCTGTTATATATTTCGAATGTGGGGCCTTATATCTTTCTGAACTATTGTTAGAAGCTAAAGTGCACTCTTAGTTTTCTTTCCATTGTGTATCGCATCTTCATATGTTCCTCACGTTTTCCCTTCTCATCACCTTCTCAGCTCGAGACCATTTCTGAAAACTCAACCATTAAAGACCAGACACAGATGTCCAATAATTTCATCCCTACACTACGTTCTGGAGAGTGGTCAGATATTGGAGGCAGGGCGAATATGGAAGACACCCATATTTGTATTCCAAACTTGGCTTTGAATTTTGGTTATGCTGCACGTGGTGAAGAAGCCATATCCTTCTATGGTGTAAGTTCTCCGAGATTATAACTTTTGAACATTTGCATTCTGATTTGATGTAGACATTCAAATAGTTTATGATACACAATTGAAACTCATCTTCAATAATTTCAATTTTGCTTACGAATAATGGACTCAGTTCGTTACTGAAATATGGGATTCCATTATGTTATCATTGGAATAAGAATGTGTTCATCGTCTAATTCCACTTTCAATTTCCCCTGCTGTACTTGCGCAGTTGGGCTCTTTCCTTTTCATTCTTTGCCAAGCTAAATAGATGCTATTATTGTAAAGGAAAAAAGTAGACCATATCTCGGCCAAAGAATTACAAAACAGAAAAGTAAAAACAAGTCTGGGCTCATGGATTTGTATCATTTTTTTTTTGACTAAAGAACACTATAATTTCTTTGTTCCATTTAAGTTCAATTTCTTAAGAAAATATAATGCACTATAGAACTCAGAAACTGGGTCAGATCATCATGGGTATAAAATGATGCAAAGTTCTCATGTCGGAGTTTCTTATATGTGATTCGGGTTTGTGGCAGGTGTTCGATGGACATGGTGGAAAGGGTGCAGCTCAATTTGTACGTGACCGCTTACCAAGGATTATATTCGAAGATGCTGATTTTCCATCCGAGCTTGAGAAAGTGGTAACGAGATCTTTCATGGAGGCCGATGCTGAATTTGCAAAATCCTGTTGTGTCGAGTCCACATTGTCGTCTGGCACAACTGCGCTCACTGCGATGATATTTGGAAGGTAAAAAATGCAATGTTTTACACGATAAACCCAAGAGATTCTAAATTGTTCATAAAACAACTAATAATAGTGAGTGAAAACAGATGGACATGGATCCTCTCCATTTCTTCGTGTAAATTTCGGAGAGAGATAGACACAATATATGGGTCCCACTTATCATGCCCCACTCATTATTTAAATCTTGTGTCTATCTCTCTCTAAAATTTACAAAAAAGTAGATAGTCATTATCAATAAAAGCATATTAGTATCCATTATGTCTAAATGAGTAGTTAGTCATTATCAATAAAGACCAATGTTAGTTTCCATTATGTCTAAATAAGTAGATAAATAAGTTTTAGTAATAACAATAACAATACTTACACCCTATTTTTTTATTTATCTACTTGTTTAGACATAATGGAAAACTAATATTGGTCTTTATTGAAAATGAATAACTACTCATTTAGACATAATGGATACTAATATGCTTTTATTGATAATGACTATCTACTTTTTTAAATATAGAGGATCCATTTCCGAAAACAGATACTAATACTAACCAACTAATACCTTTTAGTAAAACAAATAACCTCATTTTAAAATGCACTTGAGTTGTACAGTGCAATTGGTGCATAGTAGTATTCCCCTTACATATCATAGTTTTTGACCAGATCATTGCTCGTAGCCAATGCTGGGGATTGTAGAGCTGTGTTATCTCGATCTGGAGTTGCTATCGAGATGTCTGAAGATCACCGGGCTGCTTGTGCAACCGAAAAGATTAGGATTGAGTCACTAGGTGGATATCTTGACCATGAAGGTTATTTAAATGGGCAGTTGGGCGTGACTCGGGCTTTGGGCAATTGGCACATCAAAGGGCTCAAGGAGGGGGAACGAGGCGGGCCTTTGAGTGCCGAGCCAGAATTGAAGTCAATGACACTAACAAACGAAGACGAGTTCTTGATAATTGGTAGCGATGGAATATGGGACACGTTCCTAAGCCAGAGCGCAGTAGATTTTGCTCGTAAAAGACTCCAGAAACACAACGATGTGAAGCTGTGCTGTGAAGAAATGGTAAATGAAGCCAAACGACGAGGGGCTACTGATAATTTGACAGTTGTGATGGTGTGTTTTCACTCTGAACCTCCGCCCCCTATCCTGGTTCAGAGGCCGAGAGTTCGGAGGTGTATTTCTGCTGAAGGGCTTGAGAACCTGAGATTTCTGCTTCAAGAGTAGAGGTCTTCATTCATTCTGTTGCTAAATTGGCAAAATTGGTGCTGAGATACATGATTTTCTCACACGTGGGATTTATTGATTATAATTGATATTGTAATTTGTAAATATTCCTATTTGTACGCCACTTTTTCCTTTGTAGAGCTTCCATTTCATTGTTGAGTGGAATGCCTAGAAAGGGAAAAACATGAGGATTTTTCTGAGTACTGATTCATATGTACTAATACTATATAATCATCCGAGTTGCAACATACTAAACCAGTTTCATGTCAACTTTTCTTCTTCATTTTGATTCGAACCCGGGTAGAGATCGATCCAAACCCGTTTCGTGTTTTAATAAATCTGCCTCGTGAAGTTCATTATCAAACATAGCGGTGTTTATAAGAGAATATGTTATGCTTTCAAATATATGTCAAAAATGACGATTACCCACTAATCATTCTCAAGTCATTGCACATAGATTATACTCATTAAAAGATGCATTCTACGTATGTGTATATGTATTACAAATTATACAAGGACCTAAATCAGTTCTTTCTAAACAATGGGATACAAGATAGGAATTCACAAATCAAATCTCCATATGCTTGTATAAAGAATATATTTCCCGGCAGCACAAAAAATGCACAGATGCTTAACAAAAATGCACCCGCGTCGTCTATACCTTCAATTTGGCTCTCAATCAAGAATATCATCATCCAAGAAGTCCATAATCAGCGTGGGATTATGGAAAACGAGAGCCATTTACCCTCGTTCATCTTCACTTCGATTTCATTCTTGACCACACGAATCAACAAACCTCCAGCAAATGAAATCGAAACAATGAGCATAAAGAAGACACTGTTCCATCCCCTAGTCGAAATATAACCAGCTAGAAGTGGGCCCAACGCAGCCCCTACAGAGCCAGTACCGTCTATGATTGCAGAAACAGTAGCTAAGGCACGGGAACTGCCTTTAATCGAGCCTTGGGTACCAAGATCAGCAGCAACAGCTGTAGTTATAAGGGAGTAAGGTCCATTTACGAGAAAACCAGATGCAAACATCAGCAATATGTTTGTGAGTGTTGATATGCTTCCATAAACGCGGTAGAGAATTAGGGTCGGAATTGACAGGACTAGAAATGTAATTGAAGTGACACCGCGAGCCTCGATTGTATCTGATATCACGCCTGCTGCAATACCACCAAACACCCCTCCAATGTCGAAGATTGTTGATAGAATCCCAGCTGTTTTATGGGATAGATGCACTCCAGCAACAGCTGCAATTTAAACGATAAGTTTACACCATTTTCTTACAGAATGCATGCTTAAGAGCAGTTTACAAGTGTAAATGTAAGAATCCACCATTGATACTCATCGCAAGAAAAACAAGACACGGACAGACAGGGTATTGGCAGAGCTTAAAATCATTGGAAAATTTTATTTTCACGAGAAATGATCCATGCATAGTTAGTTTGCGAACTCAAGATTACATTTAAACTGATGGATTTAATTCTTTAATTATCCATCCATAGTCTTCAAATTACAAACGAATTCAACTATAATTTTGAAATTGGAAAGAAAAATGATTTAAGACTGTTTTAAAGATAGTCATTTAAGTGCTTAAGGATTTACATACCAACATCTTGCAATTATAGGTCTATATTCTACAAAGAATGGACTAACTTTCTATTAACTTCTCACAAGTGAAGGAAATTAGAAATCAACTTTTCAAACATGTAAATAAACAAAAAAAAAAAAAAATCATATCCTTCTTATTGCATCATACAACCAAATGAAAGTGAAATGTAGTTTTAATCATTCAGTAAATACCAATGAATCATCTGACATTCGAAGGAAAACAAGATTATGTGATTAATTACCTGTGTGCCTAATGTAGAATGGCAACCAATACAAAAATGTGTACGCCACAAGCTTCGAAAAGAACAAGCAAAACGCATATGAAGCCACATTAGGCAACCTCCATGCATCCAAGAAACCTATAGCAACCGAACCTTCTCCCTCTCCCTCCTCCGATTCCATCAACCCCCCATCTATCGTCTCACTCCCGGCCGAATCAACCAATGCTACTCCCTCGACACTCACCTCACTCCCACCATCCGACTCAAAACCGACATTTTGTGGATGCACGACAAGAAACAAGTAAACAAAAACTGCGGCAATCATGATGAGAATGCCCGGTAGAACGAAAGACCAACCCCAACCGAACCCCAAAACAGAGGAAGCTATTATAGACCCCATAATGTTACCCACTGAGGTATGTGAGCTCCATGCCCCCATGATCAACCCCCTCTTTTCCTTCCCAAACCAGTTCCCAACAACTGCAACTACACAAGGCCACCCTATGGACTGAAACAACCCACACAAAGTCTGAATCAACACAAAAACACCAAAAGAATGGAGATCAAGAAAGTACCCTAAGCCGAATAGGGTCACCAGAATTCCACTTCCCATCATCCCTATTGTCAAGAAAACTCTTAAATCGACTGTATCGCCGATGTGCCCTGCGAAATACATCCCAATTGCGTAAGACAACAGAAACGAGAGATCCAGCTCGCCGAGACGGTGGGGGCCACGGGGTCCATCGAATGGGGCCCACCCGGTTCCATCGGAATTGATGGGTAGGGTTTGGTTAGTTGGGGTTGTGAGGATCGATTTGACTATGCTGGGGGGTTTACGGGAGGCATGGAAAGCGGCGTAGGCGATGAATGTGAGGAAGAGGACAAGGAATTGGTGGAATTTGCGGCTTCTTTCCGGCGCGGGGAAAAACCGCAGCCCCGGCGGCGGAGCGAGGTTTATGTTCTTAAGCGGCATCATGGTGTACCGCGACGATTAGGCGTAAACCAGGATGATCGGAAATCAGAATGTGGGGATAATTTCTTGATTTGAAATTACCCCCGTTTCTCCCAGTCAAATTTATTCAATTCGAAGTCGCAGCATTACATTCATGATTCATGGCTGTTGATTTATGGTTTGAATTTGTATCGTAGAGGTGAAGGCTTGGAATAGTCAACGTTTAGACGTCGGAGTTCCTATTTGCGTATTGGCTTTTCACAATCCAACCAATCCCAATCCCATGCTAAAGTTGACTCCTTTCCTATTTTTATTTTCCAATCAAGATTTAAGTCTCTCAAACTGATCTTATAAATCAGGATCTCATTTGCAAATTGCCATGTGTTAAAATGATTAACAAACTAATCATCAATTTTATTCTAAAATAAGTAGTTTTAATTATTTTTTCACATTGTTTTCCCCTAATTTTTTCCAAATCTTAATTTAAAATAATTTTTTTATTAAAATATAACTAATCTTTTGGATTATCAGATCTTTAGAGATACACATGGAGATATATATGTCAAAACTTCATAATTTTTAATTTGACAGAATATCTGTACAAGACACTTATTTTTAAATAAAGGAAGTATATTATTACATTGATACTCGTTGAAGTTTGTGGATAAATTGAATTTTAATACAAAATTTTATGAGCTACTCTCTTGTAAAATATTTTACATGTGAAATATACCTAAAATAGACAAATATTAAAAACATCATGGGTCGGGTCGCTCCAGGTAAAATTCGCGGATCTTGGCCGGGTCGGGTCGGATTTGGTGGATTTTTAATCTCGCGCAAGTCAAGTTTCAGGATTTTCACTCTCATTTTGTGTTACAGTATGGACAAATGTATGTTACTATATGGGCAAATGTGTGTTACAAGTCATTAAAAACCGGTTTTTTCTACTTTAAAATAATAATAATGACAAATATATATTTTTACAAGATCAAATATGTGTTTTAAATTTATTTTTCATCCCTTTAAATTTAAACATATTGTTTTACATATTAAAATATATTTGCTCCAACAATAATATACATTTGCTCTAACATCAAATGCATTTTTGCTCCAACATTAACACACATTTCCAATAATACACATTTCCTATAACATTAACAAATTTTGCTTCAATAGTAACACATATTTCCTCTAACTACACACATTTGCTCCAATAATAACACATATTTTTAGTAACATACATATACTCTAACATTAACACACATTTGTAGTAACACATATTTACTCTAATAGAAACACACTTTGCTTCAATAGTAACACATATTTCTTCTAACAGTAACACACATTTGCTTCAATAGTAACATATATTTTTAATAACTCACATTTACTCTAACTTTAACAACCAATGACAATAATACATATTTACTCTAACATTAACACACTTTGCTTCAATAGTAACACATATTTCCTCTAACAATAACACACATTTGCTCCAATAGTAACACATATTTTTAGTAACACATTTACTCTACTTTAACACCCATTTGCAATAATACACATCTACTCTAGCATTAACACACCTTGCTTCAATATTAATACATATTTCCTCTAACAATAACATATATTTTCTTCAATAGTAACATATATTTTTAGTAACACACATTTACTCTAACTTTAACAGACATTTGCAATAATACACATTTACTCTAACATTAACACACTTTGCTTTAATAGTAACACATATTTCCTCCAACAGTAACACACATTTGCTCCAATAATAACACATATTTTAAGTAACACACATTTACTCAAATATTAACACACATTTGCAGTAACACATATTTACTCTAATAGTAACATACATTTGCTCTAATTGTAACACACATTTGTTCTGACAGTAACACACATTTCCTCCAATAGTAATACACATTTTCTCCAATAGTAACACATATTTTTAGTACACACATTTGCTCCAAATAGTAACATATATTTTTAGTAACACACATTTGCTCCAATAACAAAATATATTTTTAAAGAACTTTTTAAAGCATTAGACCGAACAAGTGGCGTGCAAGATTTGTTATGAAATCTTTGCATCTTTTTTAACGTATTGGGGATTGATTTACGAAGAAAGGTTGATGCGAAAAGGAGAAAAAAAATAAATTTGGAATAGGAATGGGAGCGGGGGTGGGCGAAGGGAAGGGAGGGGAATTGGGGGATGGGAAACTCTGTTTTAAAAAGCGGGTTGGACCGGCCGGTCGGACCGGTCGGACCGCTACTCGGCAAGCTTAACGAACGGTTCAATGACATTGGGCCGGTCTCCTCCCAAAGCGGCTGCGAACCGGCCAAAAGCGGCAAAACCGGGTTGGACCGGTCAACCCGGCGGTTCATTAGATTTTCAAAAAAAAAAAAAAAATAGGGCATTTTTTGCAATTTTTTTAGTGAAGCCTTAATTGAATTATTGGCATCAATTTTTTTCTCCCTCATATTTTCTTGCCGTTTTTGCTTCTCCTTCTACGTTCTGCCGGTTTCTCCATTTTCGGCGAGCACATTCCTTCCGGCGAGGTGCGCGCGACTGCTTCTCTATTTAATCCCAAAGGTTTTTTTTTTTAAATTAAATTCTTGATTAAGTAATGGACTAAATAAAATCCAGTAAGCTTGATTGTCGTAATGTTCCTCTACTGAAATTCAGTAAGCTTGATTGTTGTAAAAAATTATTGCAAAACCTTTTTTTTTTCAGTAGACTTTTGACATCTCCATCTTTACCATCTTAATTAATATACTTTCTTATATGATGTATATTATTTGATTTTCGTCATAATTTGTACATATGATTTATTATTACAAGGAAAAAATATTTATATATTTATAAATTTTATATTTAATTATAAATTATATAATTATGACGTCATCCGGCTCAACCGCTTTACTAACGGTCAGACCCCGATCCGACCGGTCCGACCAAAAGCGCTGAGGCTGTCCGGTTCAATCTCCGCTTCCGCTTTTAAAACATAGATGGGAAAGAGTGGGGTGGCGCCGTGAGAATCCAGGTTGGTGAAATATTGGGAATTGAGGGTGGGGTTGAATTGTTGTTACGGGATGAGAATTTGGGTTGGGGTTGAATTGCTATTACGATGATGAGAGTTTGGGCGGAATACTTAATTAATGTTTTTTACTTTATACTCACTCCATTTTAAAATAAATGTCTTTTTATTATTTTTCATCTTTTGCAAAATAATTTTTTTTTTTAGTCTTTGCAATACTTTTCAAGGCATATAAAGTAGTCTATAGGCTGTTTTGAACTGATGGAGAAGAGACCGCGACTTAACAACATGTTCGATCCTATTATGTTTAATTTCAGTTATTTGAATTTTCTTTGGGCCTTGTTAGATGTTTAATTAGTTTGATTAAGTATGGGCCTTTGTTTAGCATAAGCAAAACCCTAGTATTTATATTGCTTCTTCTGGGGAAGAAGGACGATCATTATTCATTGAATTTTATTGAGAATTTCTCGTTCATCTCTTGCACCTTCAGGCTCTCGCTGCGTCAGTTGGTACTCAGAGTCAGTTCCTGGACCACACGATGCCTCCGAAAGCGAATCACGGACAGGAGATCGCCTTGCTTCGTGACCAACTTCAATCGGTTACTCAAGCTATGGCAACCATGCAATCCCAGATTGCTAGTTTGGTCACTCACGCCAACACCCCCACGCCGCAACCCGCCGCACAGCCGGCTGATGGCCACTCGGACGTGCACGCAACTGATGAAGAGGAAACGATCACTTTGGAGAATCAGTTCGCGCCCCTGGGACGCGCACCGCGGCAACCTCATGCTCCCCTTGCGCCGGATAATCGGTGGGAGGCTGGATTCCGCCTCGACATTCCGGAGTTTGCGGGTGATGGATCCCCTGATGCTTTTCTCGACTGGTTTTACACCGTGGGGGATTTGATGGACTTCAAGGCGGTGCCTGCGGACCGTCGTGTGGCCCTAGTCGCCACGCGCTTTCGCGCCCGAGCAGCCGCTTGGTGGCGAAACGTTAAGGCCTCTCGCCGCCGCGCTGGGCGTCAAGAGATCGTCCATTGGGAGGTATTGCACGAAGTCATGATGGAAGAATTTGTTCCCGCAAACTATGACTCCACACTCTATCAACGCTTTCAACACTTACGCCAGGGTCTCCAATCTGTGGATACCTATACTACCGACTTCTACGCACTGCTTTCGCGTGTTGATTGCCGTGAGACCCCGTCTCAGGTTGTTTCGCGTTACATCGGGTCCTTAAGTTGGCATACTAGGATACTCTGAATTTACTACGCCCCTCCACCGTCGCGGATGCGCATCACCATGCACTCACCCTAGAGGCGCAACAATCCCGTCGTGCGCCCACTGCCCCCCTATTCCAGGATCGCCGCCCTTCGTTACCACCCTCGTCAGTACTGTCGGGGCCCAAACTGCCTCCGCCCCCGACTCCACAGCTGCGTCCTCCAGCGGCCCCCCCGTTGGCGCCAAATCCACCTTTAATGGTCGTTGTTTTAATTGCGGTGATCCGGGTCACCGTATGACGGCATGTCCTCAACCTCGTACTGCCCGTACGCTTCTCTTGGAGGGTGACGATGTTCCTGCTTTTCCCCACACACCAGATTGTGACACTGATTTTGTCGAACCGGCAGAGGAGGCACATTTACTGGGTGACACGGGTCCCATGCTTGTTTTACAACATACATTTTGTGCTTCCAGGGTCGAGGCACCTCACTCCCAACGTAATTGCATTTTTCAGTCGACTTGCACCATTGGCGGTAAGGTATGTAAGTATATTATTGATTCGGGTGCGTGTGAAAATGTTATCTCGGATGCTGCTGTTTCTAAATTATCACTTGCCCGTACGTCACATCCTAAACCCTATGCTCTTGGCTGGTTGAGTCGAGACACTGTGCTCACCGTAACTGACCGTGCTCAAGTGACTTTTTCCATCGGCGACCGTTATTCCGATACTGTATGGTGTGACATCGTCCCTATGGATGCATGCCACATCCTGTTGGGGCGCCCGTGGCAATTCGATCGCAAGGTGATTCATGATGGTTACCTTAACACCTACTCTTTCCTTGTGGATGGTGTTAAGTTTATCCTTCATTCATCGTGCATCCCCCCAACGCCCGCACTCCCTGTGCCATCGGTCATGCTCCTTTCTCATTCTGATTTTGAGCGTGAATTGTTGACTGGGGCTCCATGTTTCCTGCTCCTCGCTCATGATACTATTGATGCTTCTCCTGCCCACTCTCTCGCCCATCCGATTTTACAGGAGTTTTCGGACGTCTTTCCCACAGAGCTACCTGCCGAATTGCCTCCCCTTCGGGATATTCAGCATCAGATTGATTTGGTTCCGGGTGCCTCTCTACCTAACCGCCCGCACTACCGTATGAGTCCTACAGAACATGCTGAGCTCCGCCGCCAGGTGGAGGACCTTTTGAACCGTGGCCTCATCCGTCAAAGTCTTAGCCCATGTGCTGTTCCCGCCCTCCTGACTCCCAAAAAAGATGGTTCGTGGCGCATGTGCGTTGATAGTCGTACTATCAACAAAATCACGATACGCTACAGATTCCCAATTCCACGTCTCGACGATCTCCTTGATCAGTTGAGTGGTTCTTCGGTCTTCTCGAAGCTCGACCTTCGCAGCGGGTACCACCAAATCCATATCCGCCCGGGTGATGAGTGGAAAACGGCCTTTAAGACGCGTGAGGGTCTTTTCGAATGGCTTGTTATGCCATTTGGCCTTTCGAATGCCCCGAGCACGTTCATGCGGGTCATGAATCAATCCCTGCGTCCTCTTATTGGGACATGTGTGGTCGTATACTTTGACGACATATTGGTCTATAGCAAGTCCGAAGAAGATCACGAACAACACCTCTATGCCGTTCTCCTGATTCGCCGCTCCGAAAAATTCTATGGTGCTCCTCAGAAATGGCTTTCTTCACCGACTTCGTCATCTTTTTGGGTTTTCGAATTTCTTCAGACGGTATTAGTGTGGACGATGCTAAAATTGCCGTTATCCGCGATTGGCCTCTTCCGTCGACTATTACTGAGGTTCGTAGCTTTCACGGTCTTGCCTCATTTTATCGGCGATTCATCCCCCATTTTAGTTCCATCATGGCACCGATCACCGATTGTATGAAAGGCAAGGCATTTACCTGGACGCACGCCGCGGGCGATGCGTTTACCCGCATCAAGGATAAGCTGACTTCAGCGCCCATTTTGATTCTCCCGGATTTCACGGTGCCCTTTGAACTTCATTGTGATGCGTCGAAAGTTGGCATCGGGGCTGTCCTTAGCCAAGACGGCCACCCGGTGGCTTATTTTAGTGAGAAGCTTTCGGGCCCTCGCTTACGGTACTGTGCGTATGACGCCAAATTCTATGCCGTCGTTCGTTCCGTGCGTCATTGGCGCCACTACTTGTTTCAACGTGAGTTCGTCTTATACACCGATCACGATTCGTTGAAGTATCTTGCAAGCCAGGATAATGTTTCCTCCCATCATGCATCTTGGGCCGCTTACCTTCAACAGTTTAACTTCGTCCTTCGCCACAAATCGGGTGCCTCCAACAGGGTGGCTGATGCCCTTAGCCGTCGCCATTCTTTGCTCGTTGATATGCGGGTCGCGGTTCCCGGCTTTGACACCTTTCCGGCACTGTATGAAACTGACCCGTTCTTCGCCCGGATACTCACGCAACTCTCTCAAGGTACTACGCAAGATTTCCTCATGGCCGAAGGGTTTCTCTTTTACGGAACCAAACTTTGCGTCCCGGAGTGTAGCCTTCGCCGTCAACTAATTGCTGAATTACACGGTGTTGGACACGTAGGGCGCGACCGTACTTTGGCACTCCTACAGCAGCGTTTTTATTGGCCTACCCTGCGCCGTGATGTCGCACGCTTCGTTGCCCGTTGCCATACTTGCCAGGTGTCCAAAGGGACTGCTACAAATGCGGGCCTCTACCGACCGCTTCCTATTCCGGCCGCTCCTTGGCTCGGCGTTAGCATGGACTTTGTCCTTGGCCTGCCACGTACACAACGGGGCTTTGATTCGATTTTCGTGGTCGTCGATAGGTTCAGTAAGATGGTCCATTTCATCCCATGCAAACGCACTTCCGATGCCGTCCATGTAGCTCAGTTATACTTCCGGGACATTTACCGCTTGCATGGCCTTCCGGAGTCTATTGTCTCGGACCGTGACACCCGATTCCTTAGCTATTTCTGGCGTTGCCTGTGGCGCATGGCTAACACGGAGTTGCATTTTAGCAGTGCCTACCACCCGCAAACAGATGGGAAAACGGAGGTCGTCAACCGGTCACTTGGTAACTTGTTGCGATGTCTGGTGGGTGATCATATTAAGTCATGGGATACTAAGTTGAGTCAGGCGGAGTTTGCCCATAATTCTGCAGTTAACCGAAGCACCGGCCACTGCCCGTTTTTGATCGTCTATGGGAGAGTTCCCCGGGGCCTGGTAGACTTGATGACCTTGCCTTCAGGGAAGCCTATTGACTACCATGCAGCCGACTACTTGGACACTCTGAAGCATGTCCACGCGGCTACGTTGGACAATCTGAACGCCCACAATGCTAAGTACAAAGCTTACGCCGATGCTTCCCATCGACATCTGGAGTTTAACGTGGGTGATTTGGTTTGGGCGGTCCTCACTAAAGATCGCTTCCCTGCGCATGAATACAACAAGCTTGCGTCCCTTAAAATTGGTCCGGTCGAAGTGGTTCAGAAAATTAATCCAAACGCCTACCGTATCCGCCTTCCTACGGGTTTCCGCACATCCGATGTGTTTAATGTGAAGCACTTGATCCCTTATACCGATGGAGAAGAGACCCATCACGATTCGAGGGCGAATCGTTCCGATGGGGGAGGGAATGATGGAGAAGAGACCGCGACTTAACAACATGTTCGATCCTATTTATGTTTAATTTCAGTTATTTGAATTTTCTTTGGGCCTTATTAGATGTTTAATTAGTTTGATTAAGTATGGGCCTTTGTTTAGCATAAGCAAAACCTTAGTATTTATATTGCTTCTTCTGGGGAAGAAGGACGATCATTATTCATTGAATTTTATTGAGAATTTCTCGTTCATCTCTTTCACCTTCACGCTCTCGCTGCGTCATGAACCAATGAAATCAATTCTTTTAAAAAGAAATATTTGCATAGAGATAATTATGATAAATATTAGGTGTTTTAATATATGTGAACTGTGAAAAAATTTAAAAAAAATATTTATTTTGAAATAAAGGGAGTACTGCATTATTTCACATGTTTTTTCTTTTTCCGTTTAATTTGATTCGTGTGGGGGCAATTTTGAAGTATCCAAGTCTAAAACTAGAGTTAAAGAAAAATGAGTAACTCAATAACTCGTCCAAAATTTGACTTGTTAGATATTTAATTTTTTTTTATATAAATATATTAAACTCACTAGACTCGATCAGTAAAGTTTGTTAGACTTATTTGCAAATGGATTCGAATTTTACGTCCAGTTCAATAATGCTGGAATCGAGTTGAAACTAACGGAGGAACTGGTGTCCGCTGGGTTTAAGTTTACTGAGCACCAAGATTAGGAGGGTGATAAATCTTATTGAAGGGTAATTTCGAATATTCGGTGGGGAATACATACTGAAATAGTAAATAAGTTAAGTTTAAGGGGCTAAGCAGCAAATACAAAAAAGATTCCACTGACCTCTCACCTCACCTCCCGGGCATCTTCTCTCTCTCTCTCTCTCTCACACACACCTCTTCCATAATTACCGCCACCACCACCTTTTTTCTTCAGCTCCATTCCCCACACACACATACATGATTCAATGAATGTATATATATTCGCATAACTCCCCTTTCTTCTCTTTTAATCTCTCCCCTCAAGGAGAGACTCAAAGAAGAATTGGGGGATGGGCTTAGGGGCCAGCCGTATGGGATCCGCCCCTTCTCGTGGGACCGGCCCGCCGCAGCGCCGTCGCCCCACCGCCAAACGGAGCATTTCATCACTTCTCGTTTGCGGCGGCGCCTCCTCCTCCCGCCAGGTATGTCTACACATATTCATTTTTGTTGTGAATCAACTTATTCGCCCGTTTCAATTAATTTGTTCGTGAGATTTGATCGCGTTTCCGTTTTCTGTTTATTTGGATGATTCTATTTATGAATTTTGGTCTTTTTCCTGATGAATTTGGATTCCGTGGAGTTGATTTCGTTTCCGAAGCATTTCCTTTAGGCGATTTTTCTGATTTCCCCCCTTTTGGAGGGTTTGATTGCATAACCTGTGAATTTTGGGGAATGTGCTTTTCTGAAAAAAAGGAATCTATGTTATGTTTCCATGACGATTGCGACAGAAAAAGATGGCTGAATTATGATTTCAATTCATTATCGTTTTACCCCAATACTCATATTATTGGGTTGAATTATGATTTCAATTGTCATGTTTATGGGCGGACATATAGTTGATTTCCTCCGTCAATGCCCCCAGCCGCTCTATCAGCTCTGGTTTTAGTGGAAGGCCTTATGGAGATTGTTGATTGATTGCTTATTTCGTGGTTTTCTATATATTCAATCCCAACCGTCGAACTTGTAGACAAATTATGAAGAATTTGAGTAGTGTAGCTTGTTTCTGATCATGCCATTCCATTGATATTTTCTAGAAACAGGGAGAGTGAGGAAAAAGAGTTCATTTGTTTCAAATGTTTGAAATGTCTTTCTACTGGATTCATGTGTATAATATGGATTTAATTGATGGTCGAATGTGTAATTAGAAGGTTGTTGGTTTTGGGTGACAAGTTGTTCTAAAAAGATGGTTCGGTGATCAAATGAGATAAATTTAGCCTATGCAACACTCCATTAAAGTTGGAAGTAATGTGCAAGATGACGAAAGTATTGCTTTGGGGCATCAATGATCGGGCAAAGAGGGTAGCTGCAGGTATTTATAGTTGATTCGTCGCTGAAGACAAAATAGTGTTAGGGCTTTACCTTTATTGGATGACTAGCCAGCTGAGTGCCGCAAATCTTGACTTGATACACAAGGGGGGAAATTGAATGGGAATAAGACAGATGATAGAAGAGAATAATGTTTAAATGGGGTGTGGCCCTCTGTCCAGTAGTTGGAATTCTGTAGCTCATATTTTTCAGTAGCGACCGTTGCTAAGGAATTCAACTTCTGTGTTATATATCCCATGGTTTATAATTGCTATATATGACTTCATCACACACACACATGAATAAGCTCACATAGACCTGGTTATTATTCACTTATGATTTGTTCTTCTGAAATTGTTCACTTATGTTTTTTTTTCTTCTGATGGGAAAGGTAATATTTGGTGTTAAAGCTAATCCTGTACATTCTGCATTTTATTTCCTGTAGATGGAGGATTGTCCAGCAGAATTACTGGTGAATTCTGCAGAGAAGAAATTGAAAAAATACAGAGGAAATAGTTTTAATCAGTCCCTGGGTAGTAGAGGTACTTTGGGTGACAATCAAACCGAAAATCGGGTCTCATCTAGAAGGTTTCCTGCTAATGAGATCCCAGCTCCTGAACCGCGTTCAAGCAATGTTGAGCTTGGAGATGAAGAAAAATGCTTGTCTGATAGTAGGGAGTTAGTTCCTTGTGAATCCATGGTTGTTGGAAGCGTGAATGACACTGCTAGTACTTCCTGCGCGAATCCACCTTTACCGAACTGTGTCCATTCAGAAACAGTCAATCATGCTACAGCTACGAAGTATATAAACTGCAGCATTAACGAAAGTCCCTCCGAGACTCATGAAGTATCAAGTAATTCAAATAGAGAGAATTTCTACGATGAAGTTTCAGTGGAAAACAATACTGCTGAAGCACCTGATTTCTCGGATTCTGAATATAGTTCTTTTTCTGTGGTTTCTGATTCATCCATAGAATTCCATTTGATGAGAGATGATAGTCTCCAGGAGGTGATACCTCCATCTGTAGGATTTCTAGTCCCGGAAAGAGAACAAAACAGGCCAGAGATGAGTCTAATTCAGAGAGATGTAATGGGCATATCCCCAAATACTTCATTGAGTCCTTCTGCTGAAGGAAGCAGTTATGATATAAGAAGGAACAGTCGAAGATTATTTTGGGATGCCTTCTCGAGGCGCACTCCTGGGATAGATTCATTTTCAAGAGGTCTCATTTTCTCATCCAATGAAACTTTCAGATCTCAAGATAGATTGCTCCTTGATTTTGATGGTGATTTCCTAAGCAATGAGCGTCAAGGTGATTCTGGGTCTCGTGGAAGTAGAACTCAAAGCAGTGGTGAGCTGCGACGGAATTCAAGATCTCAGGTGCACCATTAGAAATCTTTTCAACATCGTTGAGTTTCAGTTCATGCTTCTGTTTCATCTTACACTCTACTCTTTAAATTTTTCCTTTTACAATTATCTCGTCTCTGGCATAACGTCTGAGTCATGTAATATATACATACATGACAACCGTAATCTTCTTGTATTCTGTCACCTCCCACTCTCCCGTCATTAGGGGTTATGATCTAGGTGCTGTTTGGCTGTACCTGTGACATCTAATGATGTCTAATGATTCTGGCTTGCTGGTTATTAGTTTCTTGTTTATACAGATGTGGGAAAGACTCCGCGAGGGTCTCGGTTCAACTGATCTTCTAACTGGTGCCTGCCCCCGAAGGATACATGCTGATGGATCATGCTCTTGTCAATCTGGTTTACCAACTGAGGATGCTGGTTCACGTGCTATTTCTCGAATAGTTTTGCTTGCTCAAGCTTTATCTGAGGTATTCTTCTGGATGAAACAGTTTAAAACACACATATTCTGCACCTAAATATTTCCCATTTTTTAGTAAGAGTAATCTTACACAAATAATTAAAAACTTTAAGGTTAAGCTTGTACTACCTCCGTCTACAAAAAATGGTCCTGCTTTTTTGCACGTGGTTATGGGGTATTATGTGGTCCGTTTTTTAATAAAATGATCGTTTATGGAAAGTGTTTGCATACTTTACATAAACGATCATTTTATTAAAAAAGAGACCTAAGAATACCCGTAATACCCTCCGACATATCGCATTAAACCACCTGCAAAAAAGCAGGACCATTTTTTATGGACGGAGGGAGTATTGATTAATGGTTAAGTGCGCAAGAAAAGTCAACTAACCAGGCAAAAGCACATTTCTATGGAATTGAACTCCTATGGCTCCCATCCAGAATGATGGATAACAGATAACAGAAAACTAGGAGACTGCAGTTATTTGATGATATCTCTCCTGTGTAGACTGTACTGCAAATTTGAAAAGAACCGCCTCTTTCTGTTTTAACTTCTTCCCTATCTTTGCCTTGTCTAATTCATCACCATCTCAGCCCGTTGATCTCTATTGAGACCATATCAGATATATATGACCCATTTAAGCTCATATAGTTTATTCTATCCTTTACCACAGCAATACCAATCAAATGAAATCTTCAGATTAATTAATGCAAACCAGGTGATTCAATGCATTATGTAATAGTTGAGGGTGGTATACTCTTTGCTGATGGACTATCAATGTTGCGTTTTATTTCAACCATTTGGTGATTTCCTTGTTACAATGAGTAATTATTCTTGACAGATCCCTGGCATTTGTTTTTTAGGTTCTCCTTTTTACCTCATGTATCTGCTGTTTATGTCCTATATAGTTATTGTCTGTTATGTGCAATATGCAGGTGCTTGACCACATCCATCGACCACCATCATCACTTTCCATGTCTACGTCATCACTTCCAGCTGCAGAATCAGTTATCAACTCTTTCCCTGTGAAGATTCACAAAAAGGAAACTATATTGGAATGTGCAGAAGATGTTTCGCAGTATGTTTTCTCGTCTTTTAATGTGCATAACTGGAAATATGAAAAAAAAAAACCATTATCTCTAAATGCTATCTTCTTCGAGCTGTTCTTAATCTCAGGTGTTATATTTGCCTGGCTGACTATGAAGAGGGAGACAAAATACGAGTTCTTCCTTGCCATCATGAGTATCACATGTCGTGTGTAGATAAATGGCTTAAAGAGATTCATGGGTATGTGATATGTCCATTTGTGTGTATATGTTTAAGTTTCTGTTTCCAAGTCTAAACGGACCATGTTCTGGTGATTCAGTGTCTGCCCACTCTGCCGACGAGACGTTCAGGACGGATTCACAGAGGCCTCTGTTTCAAACCAAGACACCTTTCATCATTAACCCATCTTGTATATATGGTTATGTGAATAAATGTGCCTTAAAAAGACTCGAAAATTTCAGAGACTGATATATGTGTTGTATCGTGGGGGCTTGATTCGATTGCAAACCAAGGAGGTTGAATTTGCAGTGCATTGGATTTATTGCCTCTTCCCTTTAAATCTTTTGCACTTGACATGTACATATATTATACAAATTCAATTTGTAAGGAAATATAAAAGTAGTTCCACATTCTGTGCAAAAACATTATTATTAATTAGTGTACAAATTGATTAATCTTGATACATGTGAGATTGATGGACTATCCTCCTATACTCATGTTTTTCTCGTGTGATATATTTTCTTCATGAAATTAATAAAGAATTGGACCTGATTTTGATTAGCTCTATTTTGGGTGATTAATGAATAATGAATTGTTGTACACATTAATTGGTGCGTGTAATTTAATATATAGGCACGTACATTCCTTTCCTCAAGGAAAAAAGACCATGGAATCATGTAAGCAAACCAAAAGTATGTAATCAATCACAAATTGATTGAGCTTGAAAAAACAAGTTTGATCTTATAAACCATGTGCCCAAATGCTTAGAAGGCGTTTGCAAACACTAGTACAAATTTAAGACCACTTTTATTGAAATAGAATTCACTTTTAGCCCTTGTTTTTTTGGGTGATGAATGATTATTCCAAGAACGGAAGTTAGTTTTTTTGCCATGAATTACAACGTTAGACTAGCATACACAAGTTTTCCAATACTTAAGATTCCTACAAGTTACATGATTTTGAAAAATAGAATTTAATTATCACACACACTTCCACACCTACTAATTCTTGTGTGATTTAGTTCTCAGAATTCTTTTCATAGCATAAGCAAGAGACATTGCAGGGTTGACTCTGATGGTACTATTGAACGCTCCACACACCTTCATGTGTGCAAGCAGAGCTTCTTCGCGCACAATACTACGCACCCCTCCAAGCTTGTTCGACTCCTCATCCACCGCTTCTGAGCAAAGCCCACAGACCCATTTCCCGTAGAAGCGGGCCCTTGTCCTAAGAATGTAAGCCCGGCTGCAGTCCTCGGCCAGCCCGCAGCACTCACATTCGACCTCATTTATGTCGTTGGAGGCAGAAATTTGAGTAGGAAACCTTAAATCCATGTACTTGAAAATGCCCCTCTCAGAGACTCTGTCCTTTTGGAGCATGTCCAAGGACAATCTCCTGGTGTTCCTATTTGGGACCATCATTTTGTTCTTCCTACTATAAGTGTGTTTGCAGTTTATGTGTACTTATAGAAACTGTGTAATAGAATGGTGTGATGCATGATAGTGAAGTGTAATAATGAAGTCCATGGATGATATAGATTTGGGTTCATAACTTGCATATGATAGGTTGAAATATCTTGTGGTTATCACATGTTGGGTGAAGTCTGTGGCTAGTGATGAAGAATTAATTTCTTTACACCAACATGCATAGATTTTCAACCAACTTGTTTCCATTTTTTGCTTATTGGTGGTAGTTAGTGGGCTTCATGAAAGCTACTCTACACCTACAAATGAGACAGTATGAGTAGGTTTGATTTCAGATTTGAAAATTCGGTTCGGTTCTATTTTGAAATTTTAGAATTCAATCTACATCCACCTTACAAAATTAATAAAATTATCCACACAATTCTTTAATTTTATTTATTACTTTTTACACATCCTATTCTCGTTTTTACAACTTCCTAATTTTTGCACAATCATTCAACCATTAATTACCATCAACAATAATAGTAATATAATACAACATCACACACTCATACACGTCGATATGACATAAAATTAAATGCAACCATGCTTGAATCTTATAACAAAACACACACATTGCTATTTATCAAATCAAAAAATTTAAATTTACTAGATTTTGATATCAGTCTCTAAATCCCAAATAGATTGCAATAAACAAAAGATAAGGCCACTGTCTTTGTCATTGAACCACAACTTTCATGTGAACCCTCACCTGGGCTATCTTCCCCCTAATGCAGTTGGTGAAATTGCCAAATTATTTAATTTCATTTAAAATCAATGTAAGGAATGAATATAATAAGACAATGTTTCAAACTATTACAATGCTCATCATACAATACATATTACCTCTAAAAATAGCACAACAGAAAAAGCTGATAAAGGTCTCAGCTTGTTTATAGTCGAAAAACGTTATACGTCGAAGAAAGGGTTGTACTTAAAGCCCTTATCGATGCTACTGCTATTAAAAGATGTACGCGCGGTCCTTGAGTAGGAGAACCGAGCTTGCTTCATAGAGTCTTGTGGAGCAAACAGATTCGGGTGTGAATTCTCTTCATCATCAAAAGTTGTCCATCTTTTCGAGTTTTGTTTCTCAAATCTGGCTGCCACTTCTTTCCCCCCCATATGATCTTCAAGTTGATCATTTCTGAAAAAATCAAATTATAAGTAATAAAATTGATTGATATAATTCACAAAACTCTAATGAAGTCCAAAATGAAATGCTTACAATGAATTGGCACGTGCGCTTCTTGCATCAAGTTCTGTTTGGATTCGGCTAAGTTCCTTCTTCACATTCTCTCCAAAAGCCTACACAAAGAATTAGTTAAGTTTATACAAGCCATAAGTATTCTAACTAGCTATATTGTACCATATAAAGAAACTGTTGTACCTCATCTACAAACAAATCAGGTGGTGAACCATTAGAATGCAATGTCTTCCCACTTTGGACGTAAGTTGGATCATCAGATTTTTCAGTTAGGGACAACGGGGCAGTCTCATCTTCAGACTTACTTTTCTTCCATTTCTTAAATCCATCAAAACCCCATGATGTTTTTTTCATTAACTTCCCTTTTTCTTTGTTTTCAAGAGGTGGATCATCCTGAAACAGGGCTCTGAACGGCTTCCTTTCACCTTTTTTACAACCGCTTTGTTTCTCAGGCACACTCTCCATCATCAGAATAGACTTGGACTCGGCAATCCAAAATGGATTTTCAGTAGAACTCATAAGCTCATTGCCTACAATTCCATCTTTAGGCCTTGTGCTTTTGTTGACTGAATCACTTGTATCCTTATCCTCCTTCAGCTTTCCATATTTATCCGGTGATACAAAAGACAAAACAGACGAGGCCCCCTTTATTTTCTTTGGAGTTGGACCCTCTTTCGCCTTATTCTTCAATGTTAAGCTTTCTGTGTTAACGGAGCATTTCTCTTCATTCGGAGCCTTCCTGTGTGGGGGCGGGGCGACGATCACATCCGTTTCCCCGATTTCTGCTCCCTGGACTGCTAGCCTTTGTAACAAAGGCCTCTTTGATGCATGATACTCATCTTCTGATATGCATTTTGAATACAACAACTCCTACAAAAGGAAAACACCAGATACCAAATTAGTGATGAAATAAATAAAGACTAAAGCTTGAAATTACTAATTTATACACGAAATAATTCAAATACAGACGCCAAATTTAGCTCCATAATAATAATAATCTAATAGTTGCAAAAGTGACATTATTTATTTTCATGCTAACAATTGAAAGTGTATTCTAAATTAATCTAGGCATATTCAAAAGATCAGAGCTTTCAACAGCTTAAGAACCCCAAGAATTTAAGCTAGGGATAACATGACAGACCTAAAGCTTCAAACTTTTGGCCATTTAAAGACAAAAATGCAACAAAAAATAAACTAATGTGCAAAAACAGCATCATCTACTCAGACAAAATTAGTAATATGCATCAATTTATGCATCTATCCACAGAAGTAATATGAATAGGCATAAAATATTAATCAAGGCCAATTCTTGAACAATATAACCACCATCATAGCTAGAATCTTGTAAAATTTTAATATCACCGAATTAAAAAGCCCAAAAAAAGAAAGAATGCAATCCATTCACCTGCAAGAAGATCAGCTTATCCCTTAGAATCACAGGTGGCTCGTAATCGATAGGCGAAGCGATGAGGGTTTCGAGAAGATGGGATCTGAAAGCAGAGACCTCGTCCTCATGAAGAATTCCCTCTTTACAGAGGCCCATCAAATTAAGTATCTGGTGGAACGATTCTTGCTGCCATTTCAGATTATCCGATTGCTGCTTCGAACGGAGCTTCTCTGCTGCCGCTATTGCTGGAAGCCGCCTCTTCTTGAAGGAAAAAGGGAGGATGTTCTTGCAGATGGAAGTTATGGAGTCGTGCAGAGATGAGTAGTATGTGGGAGTGTATGTGTATGACATTTTTTCTGATAAAATTATTTCTCCCACTTTTTTCTTTTTGTTGAATTTGATTCAGCTGTTTGTGAATTTTTTTTCTTGATATAGAGATTTATATGGTGGAATTGTTCTTGCACAATTTGGTGAGGAAAAGCTTCGCTGTGTTGTGTAGGAGCTTTTGAATTATGGGTATTGTTAAACGGTAAAGTTGGAAACTAGCCGTTGGGTTTTAAACGTTGGATTGCTGTGAAACGGCGACGTGTCGAGTGTTTCTTCCTGCCCCCTTTTCTTTAGTAGGCTCCAGAATGGGCCATTGTGCTGGACCGACATTCGGGCTAGTTGAAGTTTGGGCTGAATGTTGTGGGCCCAAAAATATTTTATTGCTGGGCCGTGCGCTCAAACTCTACCCACAAGATTTCACACAATACATATCAATAAATAAAATATAAAAAAAAAAAAGAAAAAAGAAAAAAGGAAAGTAGAATGAGTAAGTTGTTAAAATTAAATATTTCACTTTTTTACAATCCATCTCAAGCAACATTGCCCCACACACAATGACTGCGGCGGAGGGGCAATTTTTTTTTATATAAAAAAGGATATTCTTGTAATTTCCATTAATTAAATATTAAATAAATTTATTGTGTATAATTGATATAATTTTAACTCAATTTTAACAAAAATGTTTTGCTATATTTTTTCGCTAAATTAAATAAGAAAGGGTAAAAAAGAATTACAAACATTAGTTGATTAAACAAACCACCACGTTCAACAAACCAATGATTGAAGGAAAGAAACGAAATAGAGAATCTTTGTCATGTGCTTGCCTACGATCCTTCAATAAAGCAAACAATTTTTAAAAATTCTGAAGTAAATTATTTATATTAAAGTTAATAATTTTTTTATTATAATTTTTTTTGACCAATTAATAGTTGTTTTAAGAAGTAGAAAAGTGGAAATTGTTTATTCATGTAACTTGACGTTATTGATTATTTAAGGATTTATTATGTGATTATTATTGAAACTAAGTCATTGCCAAACAACATTTAGCAATTATATAGATTTTTTTATTTTTGAATGTTGATGTAAATTAACAAGTTTAACTTGATGTTATTATATTTTTATACAGTTATTGATGCTCCAGATTGAAAATTATAACGGCAAGGAGTGCACACAATTTTTATTTTTTTTAGCTTCAAGTTCTAACATTTACTCGAGTGTATAATATGCACTTATATTTTAAATTCAATTTTGATTTTAATTTTGATTTTTTCAAAATATACATTAACACGCTAATTTTTTTTTTTTATTATTTGCAATTGTGGGTATTATTGAATACTTCTTGGGATATCAGTGATTATTTCTTGGAGTATTATTGATTTAATGATTTCTGCTTGATGTATTTTTTTTTTCAAAATTCTAATACATTTCATGCACTCAAGTGTATACTGTTGTGACCACATTAATCCGCCTCTGAGACGAGGCGATGAGGCCAGGTGAGCCGGGGCGAATCAGTATGGAGCTCGGCGGGAAGTTGACAACGTCCTAATTAGATGACAGGCATCCAGAAGCAGAGGTCGCAGAGCGACTTCGACAGAAGGCGCGGGAACCTCGGCATATGAGGACAACACGAGGACATGGCGTGACGACGACAAGGATGACGCCCGACGAGACCCATGCCACGAAGGATGGACACGGCCTCGGCAAGGACGAGGCAAGAGAAGCGTCCACACATCCGATCTTATCCTCTGAGGGCGGTGTCAAACGCCATTAAAGGTAATCATTCCTTAAAAAGGACGAGGAACAGTGAATCTTTACCTAATCCACAGAGACAGATGACATTTTGGGGAATACTCCCATCAGTGGCAGAGAAAAGAACATGCACTTTCCACGTGTCAACCTCGCATTGGGAGGACCTCTGCCCAAACTCGAAACTAGGGCCAGCCCAAGCATTAAATGTTAAGCTGCCCGGATAACTTTAGGGCTGCCCAAGGGAATACCCTTGAGCTATAAATACTTGCTGAATATCATTTAATAAAAGATCACCAACTTCAAGTCCAAGTCTACATAAAGACTTGACAAATCTTTGTAAATTTATTCTATGTTTTAAAAGCGGATTGGACCGGCCGGTCCGATCGGTCCGACCGTTACTCGGTGAGGCCACCAGTCCCCTTTGGGATATTAGACCGGTTGACAGTTGATGCGGGTAGGAACCGGTAAAAAACGGTAAAAAGTGGTGACTGACTGAATCGATGACTCGCCGGTTCAACTTTGTTCAAAAGAGAAAAAAGAAATTTGGGACTATGAAAACTGATGGCAGCTGCAAATTTCGGCGTGATGGACTTTTTCGGTGACTGTGACGAACGCCTCTCATTGTGTTGCAAGTAGCTGAACACCATATCTCTCTTTTACCCTAGAATTATTTACAAATGGGGAAAAGTGAGTCTCTGTCAAAAAAAGAAGGAAAATAGTGTGAGGGGAGAAGGTTAGGGAAGGGAGGGGGGCGAAAGTTGGTTTTTGATATTGCACTATCCATCTTAATCCATATTACGATAATATGGGCTCCTGTTATTATTTTCCATGTCTAAGATTATCTAGTCCATTAATTAATTGAGCTTCTGTATAATTCTAAATTAATTAATATCTTTTACCTTGGAGTAAAGACAACTTAACATTATTATCCGTACCGAAGAAACTAATTCTTCATTTGCAAGATTTGGTACGATAAAACTTCTGAGCCCACCAAGGGGACAAATCACACGAGTCATACTCGCACACGTTTCTCCGCATTAAACCTTAGCAACTGTCGTAAGATTAATATTACTGCCCAAAATACAAGGTTCGAAGTCACGATGATTCTCACCCAACATGAATCAAATCAATAACTATTAACCACACACGGTCCTATTTAAGCGACGGAGATTAAGAAATCAATAACCACTGAGGTGTAATTCTTCACCTTTCAGAATAGAAGAATTTATCCTCGATGTAGGTCCTCTTCAACATATACTAAATGAGCTAGTGCAATCTCTTGGTCAAGATAGACCAATCTGAGAATTACACATCGACCTTTCACAGCGGATTGTTCAATTCCATCTGGGTCGTGAATTTGTACATTTAGTTACAAGGAAACCGTTAATGTGATCTTCCGTGATCGGGTATTTTCACATTAACTACAATGTAACACATGCTATAAATAGAAGGGGTTGCAATAAATATTTAACATTCATTCATATCTAAAGCAAATGTGATAAAAGAATTATTCTCATAAACAAGTGTTTAATACATGAGTTATACAAAGTAAAAACATACTTTCACGTATAACTCCAACAATCTCCCACTTATACTTAAAGTTTGCTTTTTAGTATACATCATCCATGTCTAGTGTAGTTCTACGTGACATCTCATGTCAACCTACACCAACCTAATAATTCCTCCCACTTATACTTAAACCTGATTGGCAATTGTTTTGACACCCATCCCATCCACATGTCTCTCGAATGTACTCTAAGGCAGACCCTTTGTGAATGGATCCGCTAGGTTGTCCACCGACGCGATCTTTGCCACCTCTATATTTTCTCTCTTAACGATTTCTCTTATAAGATGATACTTTCTTTCTATGTGTTTGTTGGCCTTGTGGGCTTCTTGTTCCTTTGAATTTACAACTGTTGGGAAAATAGGGGTGCCTGGAATCTATTCGGGATGATAATTAAATACGAATTTAAATTTAATTATTACTAGCATGAATTAATCCTAATTAATTCAAATAATAATTCCAACAACAATTTTATCATCATGCATGTTGAACTAATTCACATAAAATCTATGGCAGAAAACTAAGAGATTATGTGACTACGTACCTCTTGTAGATATGGCCTTTGATTACAACGGGACTATCACGATCGTGCTATCAACCAAAAGACCTTCTCAAGTATGTCCCTTTCGCCTTGCTTGATCACCGGTGGGAAGTGATTTCAAGCAATTTAAAATAACAAGGAAGAAAGATAAAAATAGTGTTGCTGATTTTTTTTTCTACTCTGTGAAAAGTAATCTGGAGATGAAATAATCATCCCCTATATATAGGTGAGGGAATTTCAAAATTTTCATATATTTTAGAGGTGGAGAAAATCCTTTCTTAGCCTCTAAGAAATCTTGAATATATTTCATATATTCTTTTCTCCATAATAAAATATTCCACAAAAATCTCAACTTCCTCATTAAGGGGCTAATTTTAAAAAATATTGAAGAAAGAATCCAAGATTTAGATCTTCTTGAATATATGAGATAATCTTGTATTCCATGAATACTATCTTCCATAATATCTTTTCAAGCAAATCAACAAGATCTTTTCTTTCTCCTAATATATTTTTTTCGAAAATTACAAGAAAAAATCAGCAAATATATTTTCTTTTATTTTAATCACATTATCATTAGTGGGCTGCTTAATGGGCTACTTGAGGGGCCTTTAGGAGAATTAAGATTGGACCTCCAATGGGCTTCTGAATTTCAATATTGAGCTCCAATATAATTCAGCCCATTAATATTAATTAGTACCACTAATAAATTAATATTGCACTATCCATCTTAATCCATATTACGATAATATGGGCTCCCGGTTATTATTTCCCGCGTTTAAGATTATCAAGTCCATTAATTAATTAAGCTTCTGAATAGCTCTAAATTAATTAATATATTTCACCTTGGAGTAAAGACAACTCAACATTATTATCCGTACCGAAGAAACTAATTCTTCACTTGCAAGATTTGGTACGATAAAAGTTTTGAGCCCACCAAGGGGACTAATCACACGAGCCGTACTCGCACGCGTTTCTCCGTATTAAATCTTAGCAACCGTCGTATGATTAATATTACTGCCCAAAACACAAAGCTCGAAGTCACGATGATTCTCACCCACCATGAATCAAATCAGTAACCATTAAGCACACACGGTCCTATTTAAGTGACGGAGATTAAGAAATCAATAACCACTGAGGTCTAATTCTTCACTTTTCAGAACATAAGAATTTATCCTCGCTGTAGGTCCTCTTCAACACATACTAAATGTGCTAGTGCAATCTCTTGGTCAAGACAAACCAATATGAGATATACACATCGACCTTTCACGGCGGATTGTTTAATTCCACCTAGATCGTGAATTTGTACGTTTAGTTACAAGGAAACCGTTAATGTGATCTTCCATGATCGGGTATCACCACATTAACTACAATGTAACATGTACTATTTATAATGAACTGGTTGCAATAAATATTCAACATTCAATCATATCTAATGCAAATGTGATAAAAGAATTATTCTCATAAACAAGTGTTTAATACATGAGTTATACAAAGTAAAAGCATACTTTCACGTATAACTGCAACAATCTCCCACTTATACTTAAAGTCTGCTTTTTAGTATACATCATGCATGTCTTAGTGTAGTAGCTCTACGTGACATATCATGTCAACCTACACTAACCTAATAATTCCTCCCACTTATACTTAAAGCAGATTGACAATAGTCTTGACTCCCATTCCATCCACATGTCTCTCGAATGTACTCTGAGGCAGACCCTTTGTGAATGGATCCGTTAGGTTGTCACCCGACGCTATCTTTGCCACCTCTATATCTCCTCTCTCAACGATTTCTCGTATAAGATGGTAATTTCTTTCTATGTGTTTGCTGGCCTTGTGGGCTCTCGGTTCCTTTGAATTTACAACTGCTCCGGCATTGTCACAATAGACAGTTATCATGTCGGGCAAATTCGGAACAACATCCAAGTCCACTAAGAAGTTCTTGAGTCAAACCGCTTCTTTTGCTGCTTCACAAGCAGTTACTTATTCGCCTTTCATGGTCGAATCGGCGATGCATTTCTGCTAATCGCTTATCCATGTCATGGCTCCTTCCCCCATGCAAAACACACTACCCGAGGTAGATATTCTGGATTCTATATCTGATTAGAAATTTGAGTCTGTGCATACCATGTGAATTAGACTGTCTGACTGTTAAATCAGCATTCAATCGCTAGTTCTTTTCAGAAACTACATAATGCATTTAATTGCAGTCCAATAAGCTTTCCCGGGGTTATTTTTGATATCTTGCCATCATGCCCGAGGCAAAAGCAGATATCCGGTCTCGTACACAGCATTGCATACATAAGACTTCCTATGCCCGAAGCATACGTAACACCTTTCATGTCATCTATCTCCATATGCGTCTTAGGGCCTCTTTCTTTTGATAGATGGATTCCGTGCCTAAAAAGTACAAAACCTTTCTTGGAATCTTGCATGCTGAAACACTTCAAAACAGTGCCTTTGTATGAAACTTGCGATAAGCCCAACATCCTTCTCTTGCGATCTCAAGTGATCTTAATCCCAAGGATGTGACCGGCTTTCCCTAAGTCCTTCATATCAAACTGATTTGACAGCCATACCTTTACGTCTGACAATACCTTTACATTATTTCCAATGAGCAGAATATTGTCTACGTGTAATACTAAGAATACCACCGCAGTTCCGTCACACCTTTTATACACACAACTTTCGAACTTGTTTTGATCAAAACCCATATGACTTAATAACTTTATCAAAACACTGGTTCCAAGTACGCGATGCTTGCTTAAGTCCATAAATGGATCTCTTAAGCTTGCATACAAGGTGCTCTTGGCCTTTTTCAATGAAACCTTTGGGCTATTGCATATAGATATCTAACCCGTCAAGACTTCCGTTAAGGAAGGCCGTCTTGACATCCATTTTCCAGATCTCGTAATCTAAGTGCGCAACAATCGACAAGAGAATACGGATGGACTTAAGCATAGCTACAGGAGAAAAGGTTTCCTAATAATCGATCCTTTTTTTTTCGTATACCCTTTGGCCACTAGCCTTACTTTGAAGGTCTCAACCCTTTCGTTCGGTCCTCTTTTCCTCTTGTATACCCACTTGCATCCAATGGGTTCTACCCCATTGGGTGGATCGACCAACTCCCACACTTGATTATGATCCATCGAACCCATCTCGGCTTCCATTGCCGTTTGCCATGACTCCGCGTCTCTGTCTTGGATTGCCTCGTCGTATGTCCATGGGTCCGATTCATTACCGGGAATCAAATCCGAAGATTTTCCTATTCCCATGAATCTCTTGGGTTGCCTAGCAATCCTCCCACTGCGACGGGGTTCCGGTTGTGAAGGTGTGACGTGTGGTATATCATCCTGTATACTTGGTAAAGGAGTTTGCCCTCTTAACTCGTCTAAGGTAATCTCACTTCTGGGCTTTCTTTTGTTCATATAGTCCTCTTCCAAGAATTTAAAGTGTGAACTAATCACGGTCTTTTGATCCTTGGGACTATAGAACATACACCATTTCGTTCCCGCAGGGTATCCTATAAACAGCCTTAATTCCAAACATGGATCCAACTTACCAGCTTCCTTGTCTAGCACGTATGCCGGACAACCCCAAATCCTCAAGTGTCTTAGACTGGGCTTGCGCCCGGTCCACAATTCAATTGGGGTTTTAGGAACCGATTTGGATGGCACCAAGTTTATAATGTAAGCCGCTGTTTCCAAGGCGTTACCCCAAAATGATTTGGGTAAATCTGAATAACTCATCATAGATCTGACCATTTCTAAAAGAGTCTGGTTCCTTCGTTCCGCCACACCATTCTGTTGAGGGGTTCCCGGTGCGGTTAACTGGGATACGATCCCTTCGTCCGATAGGTAGTTCAAGAATTCATTGCTGAGGTATTCGCCTCTATGATCGGATCGTAGAAACTTGATACTTCTTTGCTTATGCAACATAAGGTAGATGTATCCATATCCCGAGTAATCATCAACAAAAGTCATAAAATACTCATACCCCCTTCAAGCTATGATCGTCATTGGACCACTCATATCGGTATGAACGAGTTCCAACACTTCTGTGGCTCCAAATGCCCTCTTGGTCATTTTACCCTCTAAACAGAATTCACAAGTTGGAAATGGCTCTACTTGAAGAAACTCCAAGGATCCGTCTTTCACCAGTCTTTGTATTCGCATTAGATTAATATGACCTAATCTAAGATGCCATAGAAGTGTTTCGTTCATATCAGAAAGAACGCTTCCTTTTATAACTTGAAATATTCGATGTGTTATTAGATTCAATTTATGAGTGATGTGCCCAATTAGTGGTATAAAGATCATCCAACAATATTCCGGAACAGATAAACTCATCGTTTCAAGAAATAATAACATCCTTATTAAAAGAAACTGAGTATCTATTCAAAACAGTTTAGAAACTGAAGGTTGAGTTCTTTCTAAACTAGGAACATGAAGAACGTCTCTCAAGACCATAACTCTATCTTCAAAAGATAGGTGCACTTCTCCCACTGCTTCAGCTGCCACTTCTAGTAGCATTGTCCGGTGTGATGGGGATCTCACCTCTGCTAAGTCGTCGGGTTAGCTTGAACCCATGCTAAATGAAATAAATGTGATCAGCGGCTCTCGTATCCACTATCCACGAATGGACATCATACGCCACTTCACAAGTTTCGACGACTAAGGCGTGTGAATTACCTAACTTTCCTAGTCTCTTAGGCTTGGAATAGGCAGACCTCCAATGTCCTCTCTTACCGCAGTTAAAATACTTCCCCTTCGATGCTAGCCTTGGCTTTGCCTTTCACAACAATTGGAATTGCTTGGATCCGGCCTTTGGTTCTCTTCCTATTTTTCCCTCTCTTGGGACCAAAAGAGGTAGACGGACCATTAGCCACCATAACACTAGACTGGTGCTCCATTATCACCTCCACCGAAACTAAAGCTTGCAAGAGCTCGAGCAAATGACTTGTCCGTTCATTCATCTGACAGTTCAGTTGAAACTGCTCAAAGCTTTTCAGAAGAGAATGGAGTATGAAATCTACCTTAGAAGGGACATCAAAATCCGCACCAAGTACTTCCAACTTGTTAAGGTATGCCATAATCTCGAGAACGTACTCCCTCACGGGCGTTCCCTTCACCATTTCCAACTTGACTGAGTCATATTAGGTGAACTGATTAGTCATGGGTTTCTGATGTGAAAACATCTCTTCAAGACTTTCCATGATTTCGACAGCGGATACAATGTCCTCATGAATGCGCCTCAAATCCTCAGATAGAGATGTCAAGATGATGCACTTCATGTGTTCATTGTCACGCTTCTAATCATAAACTGCCTTTTCCCATTGCTTGACTTATCATTAGGCTTGCCGGGTATATTAACGTGAATAACCCAATTGTATTTTTGTGCAGTAAGGACAAAATTTAAATTACATTTCCAATCGATATAATTGTCTCCATAAAGTTTGTTAACTTAAAGTATATTTAAACAGTGGATTAAAAGGTTGCGACATGATGAAATGAGAATAAAACATACATTCATATTAATATCTAGAAAAATATGAAATTATCACATAATTCGATCACATCAATTATATTGAAACCTTAAAACAATATAATCATGGATCAGCCAACATCTTGAAACAATTTAAATGCGCCACGAGGGGTGGTCTATACATTTAAACACATTCAAGCGGATTACAAACTTAAAAGTTACAAATCCTTAATTCAAAATTAATAGTTGACTCCCACTTTGACCACATAAAAATTGACAGGGACTCCGAGGGGAGTAAGTTAATATCAATTTCTTATGCCTAAGTAATAACCATAATTAAATACAGGATTATTATTTCACTTTGAGCAAGCCACTCGTGGTGAGGATCAATACCGCCACTAGTAATAATCCACAATCATCCTTTCGGAATTTATTCATGTGAAATCCATCTTTTTGACCGACCCGAGGGGGAAATGTATTCCAAAAAGACTTCACAAATAAATAAATTATGGAGGCCAAATTAATCCAATTTTAATATCCAGAGTAAAATTGCGATTAAAGAAATATACTTAGTAATTTTCGAAAGTAAGGTTTTTCTTGGACAATTAAAATCATGCAAACACATATTAACAAATAATAATAAGTGCACGAAATAAAACATCCATCAAAACAAAATTAAACACTTTGGAGCACTCAAATCCAATTGTCAGGTTTAATTTCTTCACGTCTTGATGCGAAAAATAGTCCTTGTTGCTTTCCATCGTTCGTCTCGACATGCTCCCACTCGAACAACAACACTTCATCAAAAACAACTTCGTTTGGGGTTCGTGATGACGTTTGAAATCACACAAACAAATAAGAACGAGAAAAAAAAATTCATGGCCCGAGCCCATAGAGGTGGGCCACGCGCCTCTCGGCCACGAGCGCCGAGCGCCGATAGGCGACGCCTTGCGCACGCGCCCGTGCGCGTCGGGCACCCGTCGTGCACGACACCGTGCGCCTCGTGCACGCCGTGCACCGGGTTTCACCATTTGTTCTCGTTTTTCACCCCGTGCATGATTTTACGTCCATGCATGCACCACACATGCATGCGTCGTCCGGGTACACCATATTTAATTCTTCGTTTCTGTCTTCGTCTCGATCCGGTTACAATTTATTTATAATAAATAAAACTAGATCTAGACTACATCAACATAAAAACAACTAATCTACTCGTGGATTTTCTCACGAGAAAAACGAATTCGAACAAATCGAATTAAAACCATTAATTCACACGCATGAAAAAAAACATTAAAATCATGATAATTGGATACATGCAAAAAAGATCTAGCAATTCTACTATCCAATTTCAATTTAATGTCTAACAATTTAAAGATCAGAGCCCGAAACCGTGGCTCTGATACCAGTTGTTGGGAAAATAGGGGTGCCCGGAATCTATTCGGGATGATAATTAAATACAAATTTAAATTTAATTATTACTAGCATGAATTAATCCTAATTAATTCAAATAATAATTCCAACAACAATTTTATCATCATGCATGTTGAATTAATTCACATAAAATCTATGGCGGAAAACTAAGAGATTATGTGACTACGTACCTCTTGTAGATATGACCTTTGATTACAACGGGACTATCACGATCGTGCTATCAACCAAAAGACCTTCTCAAGTATGTCCCTTTCGCCTTGCTTGATCACCGGTGGGAAGTGATTTCAAGCAATTTAAAATAACAAGGAAGAAAGATAAAAATAGTGTTGCTGATTTTTTTTAACGCTGTGAAAAGTAAACTGGAGATGAAATAATCATCCCCTATATATAGGTGAGGGAATTTCAAAATTTTCATATATTTTAGAGGTGGAGAAAATCTTTTCTTAGCCTCTAAGAAATCTTGAATATATTCCATATATTATTTTCTTCATAATAAAATATTCCACAAAAATCTCAACTTCCTCATTAAGGGGCTAATTTTAAAAAATATTGAAGAAAGAATCCAAGATTTAGATCTTCTTGAATATATGAGATAATCTTGTATTCCATGAATACTATCTTCCATAATATCTTTTCAAGCAAATCAACAAGATCTTTTCTTTCTCCTAATATATATTTTTCGAAAATTACAAGAAAAAATCAGCAAATATATTTTCTTTTATTTTAATCACATTATCATTAGTGGGCTGCTTAATGGGCTACTTGAGGGGCCTTTATGAGAATTAAGATTGGACCTCCAATGGGCTTCTGAATTTCAATATTGAGCCCCAATATAATTCAGCCTATTAATATTAATTAGTACCACTAATAAATTAATATTGCACTATCCATCTTAATCCATATCACGATAATATGGGCTCCCGATTATTATTTCCCGCATTTAAAATTATCAAGTCCATTAATTAATTAAGCTTCTGAATAACTTTAAATTAATTAATATATTTCACCTTGGAGTAAAGACAGCTCAACATTATTATCCGTACCGAAGAAACTAATTCTTCACTTGCAAGATTTGGTACGATAAAACTTCTGAGCCCACCAAGGGAACTAATCACACGAGCCATACTCGCACGCATTTCTCCGTATTAAATCTTAGCAACCGTCGTATGATTAATATTACTGCCCAAAACACAAAGTTCAAAGTCACGATAATTCTCACCCAACATGAATCAAAACAGTAACCTTTAAGCACACACGGTCCTATTTAAGTGACGGAGATTAAGAAATCAATAACCACTAAGGTCTAATTCTTCACTTTTCAGAACAGAAGAATTTATCCTCGTTGTAGGTCCTCTTCAACACATACTAAACGTGCTAGTGCAATCTCTTGGTCAAGATAAGCCAATCTGAGATATACACATCGACCTTTCACTGCGGATTGTTCAATTCCACCTAGGTCGTGAATTTGTACGTTTAGTTACAAGGAAACTGTTAATGTGATCTTCCGTGATCGGGTATCACCACATTAACTACAATGTAACATGTACTATTTATAATGAACTGGTTGCAATAAATATTCAACATTCAATCATATATAAAGCAAATATGATAAAAGAATTATTCTCATAAACAAGTGTTTAATACATGAGTTATACAAAGTAAAAGCATACTTTCACGTATAACTCCAACAACAACTGCTCCGACATTATCACAATAGACAGTGATTGTGCTGGGTAAATTCAGAATGACGTCCAAGTCCACTAAGAAGTTCTTGAGCCATACTGCCTCTTTCGCTGCTTCACAAGCAACTACATATTCGGCTTCCATGGTCGAATCGACGATACATTTCTGCTTAACGCTTCTCCATGAAACGACTCCTCCTCCCATGTAAAACACAATACCCGAGGTAGACTTTCTGGAGTATAGGTCTGATTGGAAATTTGAGCCCGTGTATCCCACGGGAATTAGACTATCTGACTGGTAAATTAGCATTCTATCGCGAGTTCTTTTCAGATACCTCAGAATGCATTTAACCGCAGTCCAATGGTCTTTCCCAGAATTACTTTGATATCTCGCCACCATGCCCATAACATAGCAGATATCCGGTCTCATACACAACATTACATACATAAGGCTTCCTACGACCGAAGGTACGGAACATCTTTCATGTCATCTATCTTCGCAGGCGTCTTAGGGCACATTTCTTTTGATAGATGGATTTCGTGCCTGAAAGGTACAAAACCTTTCTTAGAATCTTGCATGCTGAAACACTTCAAAACAGTGTCAATGTATGAAGCTTGCGATAAGCCCAACATCCTTTTCTTGCGATCACGAGTGATTTTGATCCCAAGGATGTGATCGGCTTCCCCTAAGTCTTTCATATCAAACTATTTTGATAGCCATACCTTTACGTCCGACAATACCTTTACATTGTTTCCAATGAGCAGAATATTGTCTACGTATAATACTAAGAATACCACCACAACTCCGTCACACATTTTATACACACAACTTTCGAACTCATTTTGATCAAACCCGTAAGACTTAATAACTTGATCAAAACACTGGTTCCAAGTACGTGATGCTTGCTTAAGTCCATAAATGGACCTCTTGAGCTTGCATATAAGACACTCTTGACCTTTCGCAATAAAGTCTTCGGGTTGTTGCATATAGATACCTAATCCGCCAAGACTTTCGTTAAGGAAAGCTGTCTTGACATCCATTTGCCAGATCTCATAATCTAGATGCGCAACGATCGACAAGAGAATACATATGGACTTAAGCATAGCTACAGACGAAAAAGTTTCCTCATAATCGACCCCTTCTTTCTGAGTATATCCTTTTGCCACTAGCCTAGCCTTGAAGGTTTCAACCCTTCCGTTCGGTCTTCTTTTCCTCTTGTATACCCACTTACATCCAATGGTTTCTACTCCACTGGTTGGTTCGACCAACTCCCACATTTGATTGTGATCCATTGAACCCATCTCGACTTCCATTGCCGTTTTCCAAGACTCCGCATCTTTATCTTGGATTGCCTCGTTGTATGTCCATGGGTCCGATTCATCTCCTGGAATCAAATCCAAAGATTCTCCTATTCCCATAAATCTCCTGGATTATCTAACAAACCTCCCACTACGACGGGGTTCCGGTTGTGTAGGTGTGATGATTGGTATATCATCTTGTATACTTGGTATTGGGGTTTGCCCTCTCAATTCTTCTAAGATAATTTCACTTTTAGGCTTTCCATTGTTCATATAGTCCTCTTCCAAGAAGTTAAAGTGTGTGCTAATCACAGTCTTTTGATCCTTGGGACTATAGAACATACACCCTTTCGTTCCCGTGGGATATCCTATAAACAGCCTCAATTCTGAACGTGGATCCAATTTACCGGCTTCCTTGTCTAGCACGTATGTCGGACACCCCCATATTCTCATGTGTTTCAAAATAGGCTTTCGCCCGGTCCACAATTCTACAGGGGTCTTAGGAACCGATTTGGATAACATCAAGTTTAGAATGTAAGCCACCGTTTCTAAGGCGTTACCCCAAAATAATTTGGGTAGATCGAAATAACTCATCATGGATCTGACCATTTCTAAAAGAGTCCGGTTCCTTCATTCCGCCACACCGTTCTGTTGAGGGGTTCCCGGTGCGGTCAACTAGGATACGATCCCTTCGTCCAATAGGTAGTTCAAGAATTCATCGCTGAGGTATTCACCTCCACGATCTAATCGTAGAAACGTGATACTCTTTTCCCTATGCTTCTAGGCTTCGGCCTTAAACTCCTTGAACTTGTCAAAAGTTTCAGACTTATGCCTCATAAGGTAGATGTACCCAAATCTCGAGTAATCGTCAATAAAAGTAACAAAGTACTCATACCCCCTCTTACTTTGATCGTCATTGGACCACACACATCGGTATGAATGAGTTCTAACACTTTTGTGGCTCTATTCCCCTTGGCTCCAAATGCTCTCTTGGTCATTTTACCCTCTAAACAGGTTTCACAAGTTGGAAACAACTCACCTTGGAGAGACGCCAAGGATCTGTCTTTCACTATCCTTTATATCCGCTTTAGATTAAGATGACCTAGTCTAAGATGTCATAGAAGTGTTTCGTTCATGTCTGAAGAACGCTTCCTTTTGTTACTCGAAATAGTCGACGTGTTATTAGATTCAATTTGCGAGTGATGTGCACATTTAATCGTATAGAGATTGTTTACCAATGTTCCACAACAGATATGATCATTCTTAAAAAAAATAGTAACAACTTTATTAAAAATAACTGAATATCCATAAAAAAACTTAGAAACCGAAATTAAATTATTTCTAAAGTTTGGAACGTATAAAAAATCTCTTAAAACTAAAACTCCATCTTCAAAAGATAGGTGCACGTCTCCCACTGCTTCGGCATCCACTTGACTTGAAGCGAATATACCAACTTTTACTAGTCGATTCCCCGCAAGCGTACGGGTTCATTGTAGTTTAAGTAAGTATAATGACCAAGTTTATCGAACCCAAGGAATAAAGTGTATGCGAATAGATCCCTGAAGCTCTACGCATCGTAGCTAATATGAATGTATGTTTTTGGATTTTTGGAAGAATTAATTATAACTAACATAAACTAATTAAACTAAAATACTGAAGAAGACGAATTAACTAAGATTTTGTATTCAAATGAGTGATGGTGATGCTTATTATAGGAATCCCTACGTGTACTGACGGAGCAGGTACATAATCAAGATAATTGTGACGCACAAGAAATAACCTAAGTAAAAGATTGTAAGATGAAAGCTCAAGAATAAACACCCTAATACTTTATCCTAACAATCGACTTCACTAATCTACTAACGAGTTAATAGATCGTGCTTAATTAACGAGACCCTAATTTAAACTAAGGTGATGCGATCGTCCTTCTTAGATAAACCGGTAGATTAATTAACCCTTTCTAAACCCTCTCATTAAGTCTACTCGTTGTCAAAGAGTGATATGGTCGTCCCCTCTCTAACACTTTTCGAACAAAATTCATGACTAAAGTTAAGACTAATTTTAAGAATTCATTAATTAAGAGAATTAAAACCCTAACGTCACGAATTACCCTAATTACGTACCCACAACCTATTTCTACGAGTTCATCCTACCCTAAGCATGCAAGGGTTTTAGCTAGACATGGTTTTGACAATAATAAAAGCAATATAAGAAGTGACAAATATAAACATGATGATTAGAACGAATAAAAGATCAAACATAAACTAGAGTTTAAAGAAATACTTGCAAAGAACTGAAATTTAATTAATAAAACGAAGTTTAAAGTGTTTAACGTAATCGAACTAATGAAAAGAAACAACGAAACGAAAATAAACAAAGAATTCGTGCTAAAACCTCGATTAAACGTAAAGTAAAGCTTGCTCCTCCCCTTCTCTCAAAAAACGAACTCTAAAAGTAATAATCTATCAAGTGGTAAGTGGTCGTCCTAAAAAACGAGCTCGGGACGAGTATATATAAGCCTTGGGCCGAATCGGGAACCCGTGGGCCGAAAAATGCATCCGGAAGCATAAAAGTTGGAAGCGCTCGAGCACACATGCTCGAGCGGTGGCGCTCGAGCAGTGTAGCTCGAATGGTGCAATCGCTCGAACGCCTCCGCTCGAGCTGGTCGAATGCTGGAATTTTGGGGCGCTCGAGCAACAAGCTCGAGCGGTGGCACTCGAGCTGCTCGAGCGCGAGAATTCTTCTGTATGTTTTTAGCGTTCGAGCAACGTGCTCGAGCTCTAGTGCTCGACCTGAGCCACTCGAGTGACTCCAAAATTTCCCAAAGTAACACTTTTCTTCTTCCACACTAATACCAATCGTATTTCTTCGATATCTTCTCATCCGGGCATCCGTTTGAGTCGATTCAAAGTCCTACGAACTCCATTTTTTGTCCTCGATTCACCTATGAGCATCAAAGAGATAAATTCATCAATGTATAGAAATAATGCTCAATTGACTCTAAATACTCGACAAAACCGACCAAAACTAGGGTATTTCAAACGACGAATCATGACAATTTCACGCCTAATCAACCCCCCCAAACTTACCATATTGCTTGTCCTCAAGCAATGAAATAATAAGTCAAGTAAAATTGTTAGGAATGAGTCAACGAATCAAATCATGCAAGCAAATGAACTCGAGCTTCAAAGATCAATCACAAGTATACTCACTCACCTTCCCTCATCATACTCATGCAACAACAGCAAGAATCACCAGAATCAAACATGGATGTGCACTCAACGATATGTTTCACTCCCTCAAAAGTGTATATCATTGATAAAGGGACCCACTCAAACAATCAATCACACATATCGGCAGCCATAGGCTTGTAAGCACTCTCAACTCCGACCATACTCTAGAAATCAATGCCGAATCAAAAAGGACTTTTCTCAAGGTTGTAATATAGGCTCTTTGGACAGGTGTGATAACAATATTGGTAAGTGACTGGAGAATAGAAAATAACACTTCGGTACTTCGAGATTAGGAACAGACTACTTCAACATATTCAATAAGCACACTTTCAATTCCAACACTCTCAACACTTCAATTTTTTTCTTTCTCACTTTTTTTTTTCACTTTTCTCAATCACTTCACTTTTTTTTTCACAAACACATGAGCTCTTTTTTTTTCTTTTGCTCGTTCTCAATTTTTTTTTTCTTTTTCCCACAACTCAAAACTTCATCACACCTTCTTCTCATACTCACTCAACAAACAACATTTCCCTTTTTCAACTCAGTTCAATCCCTTCACATTCACACTTTTCCTATTCTCCACTCAAATTGGGACAAAAAGGCTTAGGAACTGGAATAGTGTTCATATGTGCTAGCCAATGAAATAGGCTTAAGGCTCAAAGGGGCTAACGAGGGACAAATATCCATGGTAGGGAAATTTAGGCTAAATGACTTTTCAAAACAAAGATGGCCTAAGATCACATTCGGCATATCAAACTAGACACAATCAAGAAGCAAGAGCACACACAAGTTCTAGCATCCTCTAAGGTGACGATCCACTCACAAACGAAAATATTATTTTATGCATCAAATCTCAAAAAGCTCAAATCTCACGACTTTCACATCCATGCTAGTCCTAGTGAATTCTCACTCTCATTACACAAGCACTCAAAAAGAAAAATTCACGAGCATACGAGTTCTTTCTCAAGTCAACTCTAGCTCAACCACTCACACATAAGAATTCCTATCTCACCCTCACAACTCAACTTTTCTGACTAAGTCATACTCGAGAATCAGCAATCAACAAGTAGTACGAGTAAAGAAGAATGAAATCAGTCAATCATCAATCATCAATCAATTCAACTTAAATCATAACCCCATAATCCGAAATACATCCAATACAATCCCATAAGAAATGCACACCACTCAGACAATAAAGTTCACACTCAAAAGCAGAAATAAATAAGAAGAGAAAATAAAAAGAAAAAGGAACTAGAAATCGGGGGAATCCCATGACTCTCAAGCATCCGGAGGCGGCGGTGGGCGATAGTTTGGATGGTCAGCTCCCAAGTGCGACACGAACAACGACTCCATCCAGCGGTGCATATCTGAGAACTGATCCTCCATACGGGCTGTCCTCGTATCTAACCTCACTTGCGTCTCACGCAAGCAGGTCACGTCAGTCTGGAGCTTCTGAATCTGGTTGCCCATCTGAGTCCAATCCTCGTACGAGGGATACCACTACCCGGGCGACTGCATCCCGGGTGACTCCACCTCCATCTCTTGCGGGTTCTCGCCCGCTGCTTCTCCTTCTCCGTCGTGCCCCTCTTCGTATTTTTTGCTCTCATGGGACTCATCCATATCTTACTCTTCTGAATGCCTTCACTCTCAACCCCTTTCTCAACTCCCATCTCCTCAATCTCATCTCTATCTACCTCAGGCTCTTTTCCTTCTATCTCAAACTCTCCTTTGGGCATCTCAGAATCAGCAGGCATCTCAGGACCATCATATTTGGTCCCACTTCTCAACTCAATAGCTTTGCAATGTTCCTTTGGGTTACCCTCGGGCATTGAAGGATACTTGCCCGATTCTCTCATATGAGACTTTGCAATTTGACCAATTTGATACTCAATAGAAGTGAACCTGCTGTTGTTCTCTTGTTGAGCTCGATTCCACTCTATGTCTCTCTTTTGGAGTTCTTGATCACGCTGATCGCCTTTCTTATGCAACTCCTTCACATCGTACTCCAGAGAGGATAATCTCTTGCTACCTTCCTCCACCTTCTGAAGGATAGCTCTCAACATCTCCTCAGTTGAGGCACCGCCTTCTCCACCCGGAGGTTTAGAACCCGGGTCAACACCTGGAGGTACTGTAATACCAGCCTTCAGATTAGCATATGAGAAATTCTCATTCTTCCTCCATGTGTTTTGAGGAGGCTGCTGTCCTCCTTGATATCCTTGTGTGTTCCTCCATTGATTTTGAGGCGGCTGAGGACCTGGAGGTACAAATGGTTGGCCATAAGAAGGCCTTCCAAACTGATTTTCACCTTGTGGATACCCCCCTTGTGGATAGTTAGGCCTTCCCATATAGTTGGTCTCTTCTTGCTGATTCATGGGTTGGTCCACTTTCTCATTCACTGCTACATTCCCTCCAACCAGATTCTGCCCCATCTCAAGGTTGCTAATCTTCTCCATCATAGCCATCAACAGCTTCCTCGTACCCTCATTCTCTTCCAACTTACACGCTCTCTGAAATTCCGGATCCTCATTCCATGCCCCGGCATTCGTGACAATGTTGTCGACGATTTCTCTACATCTCGCAATCCCTTGGTTCAGAAAAGCTCCACTGGCACATGCATCTAGCTGGGCTTAACCAGCCTTGCTAGCTCCACTGTAGAAGAATGCCATGATATCTCCCTCATTATACCCGTGCTGCGGGCACTCAATCAACATGTTCGAGTATCTCTCCCACGCCTGACGTAAATCCTCTCCTGACTTCTGGCGGAAGGAAGAGATCTCTATCCTCACTTTAATCGTTCTCGATGGAGGGTAGAATCGCTCGAGGAACAGACACTCGAGCTCGGCCCATGTGGTTACACCTCCCCGTGGGAGCGTGTTATCGTACCACTCCTTGGCTATTCCCGTCAAAGAGAATGGGAACATCCTGAGCCTCTTGGCATCTTCAGACATGCCGTTATAATTGAATGTGGACGCGATCATCATAAAACTCCTCAGATGAGTATAAGGATTCTCCTTCCCAACCTCCCCCTTGAATTGATTCTCGGTCAGCATCTTAAGAATTCCTGGGGAAATCGAGAAGTTATTTGCCTCTACAGGGGGCAATGCCACTCCATCATAGTACCTTTGCGGTTGAGCCGCGAACCTTCCTCTAATAGCCATGTTCTGATCTGCGTTATGAAGAACGTGTTGAGGATTAGCAACTTGTACGGGTACTTGTTGGGGTGGTGGTGGTTGATAAGCTGGTGGTTGGTTATAAACAGGCGGTGGGGGATATGGGTATGGTGGATACGGATAAGATGGGTATGGGTAGGGATAAGGCAAGTTGTTTTGTGGTAAGTTAGGATATGGGTAAGCAGGGTTGTTCTGAGGATGTTGGACAAGATTATGAGCTGAATTGTTCACGTGCTGTGTACCCGGGTTATGGCTCTGACTGTCCCCTGACGGATCTTGGTTCTTACTGGAATTGCCTTCAGTGTCGTCAACCCGGTTCAATGTCTGATTAAACTCATTCTCAATATCGTCCAACTCATTAGTCATGTCCATTGGTTCTTTCCCTCCTCCGGCAGCATTCATCCTTCTTAAAAAGACTCGGTTTCTTCTTGCTATTGTCTCAGGATCTGACGGTAATCTCTCTTTGCTCGTATTACCTTGTGAGCATCTTTTCATAAACCTGAAACACTAACAAAAGAATAAAAACACAACTGCCGAATACGTACGAAATAAAACAGAAAAGTAAACCACTTACTACTAACTACTGAGCTATCTACAAGTCCTATTCAAAAGACATACAATGCCATCCCCGGCAACGGCGCCATTGACTTGAAGCGAATATACCAACTTTTACTAGTCGATTCCCCACAAGCGTACGAGTTCACTGTAGTTTAAGTAAGTATAATAACCAAGTTTATCGAACCCAAGGGATGAAGTGTATGCGAATAGATCCCTGAAGATCTACGCATCGTAGCTAATATGAACGTATGTTTTTGGATTTTTGGAAGAATTAATTATAACTAACATAAACTAATTAAACTAAAATACTGAAGAAGACGAATTAACTAAGATTTTGTATTCAAATGAGTGATGGTGATGCTTAGGATAGGAATCACTACGTGTACTGACGGAGCAGGTACATAATCAAGATAATTGTGACGCGCAAGAAATAACCTAAGTAAAAGATTGTAAGATGAAAGCTCAAGAATAAACACCCTAATACTTTATCCTAACAATCGACTTCACTAATCTACTAACGAGTTAATAGATCGTGCTTAATTAACGAGACCCTAATTTAAACTAAGGTGATGCGATCGTCCTCCTTAGATAAACCGATAGATTAATTAACCCTTTCTAAACCCTCTCATTAAGTCTAATCGTTGTCAAAGAGTGATATGGTCGTTCCCTCTCTAACACTTTTCGAACAAAATTCAAGACTAAAGTTAAGACTAATTTTAAGAATTCATTAATTAAGAGAATTAAAACCTAACGTCACGAATTACTCTAATTACTTACCCACAACCTACTTCTACGAGTTCATCCTACCCCAAGCATGCAAGAGTTTTTGCTAGACATGGTTTTGACAATAATAAAAGCAATAAAAGAAGTGACAAATATAAACATGATGATTAGAACGAACAAAAGATCAAACATAAACTAGAGTTTAAAGAAATACTTGCAAAGAACTGAAATTTAATTAATAAAACGAAGTTTAAAGTGTTTAACGTAATCGAATTAATGAAAAGAAACAGCGAAATGAAAATAAACTAAGAATTCGTGCTAAAACCTCTATTAAACATAAAGTAAAGCTTGCTCTTCTCATTCTCTCCAAAAACGAACTCTAAAAGTAATAATCTATCAAGTGGTAAGTGGTCGTCCTAAAAAATGAGCCCGGGACGAGTATATATAAGTCTTGGGTCGAATCGGGAACTCGTGGGCCGAAAAATGCATCCGGAAGCATAAAAGTTGGAAGCGCTCGAGCACACATGCTTGAGCGGTGGCGCTCGAGCAGTGTAGCTCGAATGGTGCAATCGCTCGAACGCCTCCGCTCGAGCTGGTCGAATGCTGGAATTTTGGGGCGCTCGAGCAACACGCTCGAGCGGTGGCGCTCGAGCTGCTCGAGCGCGAGAATTCTTCTGTATGTTTTTAGCGTTCGAGCAACGTGCTCGAGCGCTAGTGCTCGACCTGAGCCACTCGAGTGACTCCAAAATTTTCCAAAGTAACACTTTTCTTCTTCCACACTAATACCAATCGTATTTCTTCGATATCTTCTCATCCGGGCATCCGTTTGAGTCGATTCAAAGTCTTACGAACTCCATTTTTCATCCTCGATTCACCTATAAGCATCAAAGAGACAAATTCATCAATGTATAGAAATAATGCTCAATTGACTCTAAATACTCGACAAAACCGACCAAAACTAGGGTATTTCAAACGACAAATCATGACAATTTCACGCCTAATCACCACTCTCGTAGCATCGCCCAAAGTGATGAGGATCTCATTCTCGCTAAGTCGCCGGGTTGGCTAGAACCCCTGAAGAGTGAAACAAATATGATCAGTTGCCCCGGTATCCACTACCTAAACGTGGGCAGCATACGCCGCAACATAAGTTTCAACGACTAAAGCATGAGAGTTACCTTTCTTTCCCACCTTCTTAGGCTCAGAACAGACAGACCTCCAATGTCCCTTCTCACCGCAATTGAAGCACTTACCCTTAGTAGACTTCTTTCCACCTCTTTCGCCCTTAACCTTGGCTATCCCTTTCGCAACAGTTGGGTTTGCTTGGGTCTGGCTCTTGGTTCTCTTCCTCTTCTTTCCTCCCTTGGGACCGGAAGAGGTAGACAGACCATTAGCCACCATAGCAACAGACTGGTGCCCCATTATTGTCTCCACCGACACTAAAGCTTGCATGAGCTTGAGCAACTTACTTGCCCATTCATTCATTTGAAACTGCTCAAACCTTTTCAGTAGAGAATGGAGTATGAAATTGACCTTAGCAAGGAGATCAAAATCGGCATCGAGTATCTCCAACTTATTTAGGTGATCCATCATTTCAAGAACGTGATCCCTCATGGGCGTTCCCTCCACCATTTTCTGTGAAAGCATCTTTCGTATGGTGATCTGTCTAGCAGTACAGTTCTGATGTTGAAACACCACTTCAAAATTGAGCATAATCTCAGAGGCAGTCTCCATGTGTTAGTGTTGGTGTTGCAATACATCCGACATTGAAGCCAAGATGGTACACCAAGCGATCTCATCGGAGTCCTTCCAACTCTTATGCTCTTTCTTAACCGACTTGCTCGCATCTTTGACAGGCTCATCGGGTTTAGGAGTAGTAAGCATCCATTTGTGGTGTTGTGCGGTTAGAACAATATCAAGGTTACTTTTCCAATCAACGTAGTTCTCACCGGTAAGTTTATTCTTTAAGTATACTAAACAGTGGATTAAAGGGTTGCAACATGATGAATTGAAAATAAAATATACATTCATATTAATATCTAGAAAAATATGAAATTATCACATAATTTGATCACATCAATTATATTGAAACCTTAAAACAATATAATCATGCATCAGCCGACATCTCGAAACAGTTTAAATGTGTCATGAGGGGTGGTCTATTCATTTAAACGCATTCAAGCAGGTTGCAAACATGTATAGTTACAAACCTTTAATTCAAAATTAATAGATGACTCCCACTTTGACCACATAAAAATTGACAGGGACTCCGAGGGGGGGAAAGTTAATATCAAATTCTTATGCTTAAGTAATAACCTTAATTCAATATATGATTATTATTTTACTTTGAGCAAGCCACTCGTGGCGAGAGTCAATACCGCCACTAGTAATAATCCACAATCATCCTTTCGCAATTTATTCATGTGAAATCCGTCTTTTTGGCCGATCCGAAGGGTAAATGTATTCCAAAAAGACTTCATAAATAAATAAATTATGGAGGTCAAAGTTAATCCAATTTTATTATCCGGAATAAAATTGGGATTAATTAAAAAAATATACTTAGTAATTTTCGAAAGTAAGAATTTTCTTAGACAATTAAAGTCATCATGCAAACACATATTATCAAATAATAAATGCACGCAAATAAAACATCCATCAAAATAAAAATTTAAACACATTGGAGCACTCAAATCCAATTGTCATGGTTTAATTTTCTTCACGTCTTGATACGAGAAATCGTCCTTATTGCTTTCATCGTTCGTCTTGAAAAGCTCCCACTCGAACAACAACAATTCGTCAAAGATGTCCTTCGTTTGGCATTGTACACAAAAAATAAGCACGAAAAATAGAATCGCGTAGGCCAAGATCCGACGCGCGCGGCCCACTTGCCCACACGGGCGGGCTGCGCCCTAAGGGCTAGCCGCACCCGATGCATCGTGCCACGCCCGTAGCACACGGGCCGCGTGTGCCTTGCGCACGCTATGCATGCATCGTCCATATTTATTTTCACCCTCATGTACGATCCACGTCCATGCATGCGCCATGCATGCATCATCCGAGTACGTCGTTCTTAATTCATCATCTTTGTCTTCGTTCCGATCCAGTTCCAATTTATTTACAAAAAAAATGAATAAACCTAGATCTAGACTAGTCTATTACATTGATCAATTCAAACAAATAAAACAACTAATCTACTCGTGGATTTTCTCACTAGAAAAACGTATTCGAACGAATCAAATTAAAAAAACATTCATACGCATGAAAAAAATATAAAACATTAAAACCCATGGCAATTGGATACCTGCAAAAAAGATCTAGCAATTCTACTATCCAATTTTAATTTAATGTTCATCAATTTAAATTCCAATTTAAAGATCAGAGCCCGAAACCGTGGCTCTGATACTAGTTGTTGGAGAAATCAGGGTGCCCGAATCTATTCCAGATGAAATTTAAATACGAATTTAAATATAATTATTACTAGCATGAATTAATCCTAATTAATTCAAATAATAATTGACCAACAAATAATTTCATGCCAATGAATATAAACACGTAAAAATCATATCGCAGAATATCTAGGAGTTTTACATGAAAACGTAACTCTTGAAGCGAAGTCCAACCGAGATCAACGAGACAAGTGTAACGATCCTATCAACCGTAAAAACCTTCTCAAGTATTCCCTCTTCTCCTTATTCATTCGCCGGTGGAAAGCGCTCACGAACAATTTAAAATAACAAGGAAGAAAGAAAATATTTGTTGCTCTTGATTTTTCCAACTCATGGAATTGTGTATTTGAGGATGCAATAATCATCCCCTATTTATAATAGGCGGTGGCAAAAAATATGAGGTCTAGAGCGATAAGGTAAAATCTTTTCTTGACCTCCAAGAAATCTTGAATATATCCCATATATTATTTTCTCCATAATAAAATATTCCACAAAAATCTCACCCTCCTATTATAAGCTTATTTTCGAAAATTTAAGGAGAAGAGTTCAAGATTTGGATCTTCTTGAATTTATAAGATAATCTTGTATTCCAAGAATACATATCTTCCATAATATTTTTTCAAGAAAATCAACAAAAAAATTTCTCTCACTTAATAAGCTTCTTTTCGAAAATTTCATTGGAAAATCAGCAATAAAAATATTCTTTTATTTTAATCACCTTATTATTATCGGGCTACTTGAGGGGCCTTTAGGATAATTAAGATTGGACCTCCAATGTGCTACTGAATTAAAATATTGAGCCCCAATATTATTCAGTGCATTAATATTAATTAATACCACTAATATATTAATATTGCACTATCCATCTTAATCCATATTATGATAATATAGGCTCCCGATTATTATTTTTCATGTCTAAGATTATCTAGTCCATTAATTAATTGGGCTTCTGAATAACTCTAAATTAATTAATATATTTTACCTTGGAGTAAAGACAACTCAACATTATTATCTGTCCCGAAGAAATAAATTCTTCACTTGCAAGATTTGGTACGATAAAACTTCTGAGCCCACCAAGGGAACAAATCACACGAGCCATACTTGCACACGTTTCTTCGTATTAAACCTTAGCAACTGTCGTATGATTAATATTACTGCCCAAAACACAAGGTTCAAAGTCACGATGATTCTCACCCAACAGGAATGAAAACAATAACTATTAACCACACACGGTCCTATTTAATTGACAGAGATTAAGAAATCAATAACAACTGAGGTCTAATTCTTCACCTTTCAGAATAGAAGAATTTATCATCGTTGTAGGTCCTCTTCAACACATACTAAATGTGCTAGTGCAATTTCTTGGTCAAGACAGACTAATATGAGAATTACACATCGACCTTTCGCGGCGGATTGTTCAATTCCATCTGGGATCTAATTTGTAAGTTTAGTTACAAGGAACTCGTCAATATGATCTTCTGTGATCGGGTATCACCACATTAACTACAATGTAACACACATTATAAATAGAACGGGTTGCAATAAATATTTAACATTCATTCATATCTAAAGCAAATGTGATAACATAATTATTCTCATAAAAATAAGTGTTTAATACATTAGTTATTCAAAGTAAAAACATACTTTCACGTATAACTCCAACAGGTATTGGTATACCCATCCGAGAAACCGTTTGATGTAATTCCACATAATGTCTATGGGTGTCTCAGTTAGTGGGAGCAATGTGATACTCCTTTGACTTGAGGTCAATACGCACAATATGTGTGGAGTGATGAACTTTGACCTTGACCGATGCTTGCACCCTTTCACGGGTAGATATAACATGGGTTGGATTCATCACAAAATGCATGTGCGCGGTAGTTGAGCCAAGAATATGATTCATTCCATAATGTGGTTTTAGAGAGAATACTTATCTTCTCATCATAATGTGGTTTTAGAGAGAATACTCATCTTCTCATCATCTTCTCGAACTCAATTGGAGGGGGCCAGGTCCCAGGCATTTAGCAGATGTGTGACAGCGGGGTGAAGCGACATAAGAAGGTCGACGTCCAGGATGTCATACGACACGTCCACTATCCCGGGAGGAGGGCAATCAGCCCTTTCATGCTCGGTAGGTTGGTAGAATTGCACATCGATCGGGACTTTGAATTTGCAATGCCAATTCACCAGTTCTTACTCCGAGACGGTGCTCTTCACGGAGTTGTACGTGAATCTCATCACTGAATGAAGGCATAATTTAGTCATATCTCGGGTTGGATGGTTGTAGGGATGCTCTTCGAGGTACGCATAATAATCGAACCTCGGCATCGGGCCGACGAGGGAGTCCACGAAGCCGGCCCACAACTCATAGCCATCATCAACCTCCTTCATTCTCTCATTTCGGAGATGTGCCGCCTCAACATTTTGCACCTCAATCTCGGCCAACGCCCTCTCGTTGGCGAGAGTGGTGTCCAACTCTTGCATAACCGGATCCTGCGCCTCACCTTCATCAACGGTGGAGGGCTCATCTGCACCACCATCACGTGGCTCCGTTGGGGGAGGGGGAAATAGTAAACGCCCCCACTACCGGACGTCTGCGCTACCGACGCTCCGCCAAAATCCAAGGTCCGACCGGGGAAAATATGCTCCATCTTATTTTCATCGGACAGAGAATAAGCGCTTTGGGCCATCCCCGGAGGAATCCTTCCGGCCGATCGGACACCGGAAGAGCTTCCAGCACCAGAGGGGTATCGTTTGTCTTGAGGTCGGGCAATTTCAGTAATGAAGAATAAGAGAAAAGGTGAAAAGAAGAAGCAAATTACCTTAAGAAGGATCGCCGGAAACTGGAAATGCAAAGTCGCCGGAGGAAAAGATTTGAAATATAGGGTTTTTTTGCTCGTGAGCGGGAAATAAAAGCAACACCTTTGTCTAACTTCGCCTTTTATAATGGAGACGAAGGCCCTTCTTTACAAATGTGCCCTAAGGATCTCGGGGGTCCGGATGAAATTTCCAAAGAAACACGACCCTTCCCGCAAAACGGTGCTCTTCACATGCGCGAGTGAGGCCCAGTCGCAATGTTTCGCCTGCACGATTAGGTCTCACTCACTCCATTCTCCCAGGCTATCAATGATTACGCCTCAAGAAACGAAGCGATGCTCAACATCATGGGGAAGCAAATCAAAAGAACGTTCCAGAGTCGCCCCAGGCCTCGTCCCCTTTGCAAGGCATCGACCTCGACACCTATCACCTCAACAAAGCTTCCGAATCCTCCATTATCTCCACATAATACAAGATCCGGGGGAAATTGTTGTGACCACATTAATCCGCCTCCGAGACGAGGCGGGGAGCCAGGTGAGCCGGGGCGAATCGGTATGGACCTCGGCGGGAAGTCGACGATGTCCTAATAAGATGACAGGCATCCAGAAGCAGAGGTCGCGGAGCGACTCCGACCGAAAGGGCGGGAACCTCGACATACGAGGACGACATGAGGACATGGCGTGACGACAAGGATTACGCCCGACGAGACCCATGCCACGAAGGACGGACACGGCCTCGACAAGGACGAGGCAAGAGAAGCGTCCACACATCCGATCTTATCCTCTGAGGGCAGTATTAGACGCCATCAGAGGCAATCATTCCTTAAAAAGGACGAGGAACAGTGAATCTTTACCTAATCCATAGAGTCAGATCGCATTTTGGGGAATAATCCCATCAGTGATAGAAAAAAGGACGTGCACTTCCACGTGTCAACCTCGCACTGGGCCGAGCTCATCACCTCGGAGGGTCTCGGCCCAAACTCGAAACTATGGCCAGCCCAAGCATTAAATGTTGGGCTGCTCGGATAGCTTTAGGGCTGCCCAAGGGAATACCCTTGAACTATAGATACTTGCTGAATAACATTTAATAAAGGATCACCAATTTCAAGTCCAAGTCTATATAAAAACTTGACAAATTTTTGTGCATTTATTGCTTTGCGTTCTTCATTTATTTCCCTATAGCCTCAAGCAATTAATGCACAATCTTCTCAGCTGAATAGTTTGTTAGCCAACCAAAAGCCACATAAACCGTATTAAGATACATATTTTAGGTAAAAACATACACTAAAACTATTTTTTCTTTAGATTATAACGGTAAAATATATAAATCACTTTCCTTAACCATCTATTTTGTGAGTCTAACTTTAACCTGCAAATTTTCAATCTAATATATTTTTTTTTTCATTTTTCCATATAAACAAAAGCATACTGAAATATATAATATTATTCGGCATGCAAACCAATATTTTTCTTTAGATAAACAAATACTTATATATATATTCTTTGATCCATTAAAACAAGTTAGAATATTGTTTTGCCTGTATAACTTTATACTAAGCATACAAAAGAATCTAAATTCCATATGTTAATTTGCTGCACGTGCAGTGTAAAAGAAATAGCTGTCAGCAATCTACAGTGTTTGATAAACCTGATTATTTGTGGAATGTACAGTATATGATCGCTGGAAATATATGCAAAATCTTAGTATCAACTACAGTCATATAATGTCGTAAATTAATTAACTTTGGTCCCACAAGGGACACAGCTGGGTTTGGAAATTAATTTGTTCAGATTTCGTTTCATTGTGGAAACTTTGATTGATGATGATGAAAGTGAAATTTCAAAAAATCAACACCACTTGTATCATAAAGCCAAGGACATGGATATTTGGACTATGCCCCATTTAAATGGCAACATTGATAAAAACAAATAATTAATTATTTGGACAAAGTCATATGCACCTGGAGCTACACTTATTTTAAGTTCGTGCATTCACCACTTTTCAATTATATATAGTCGACATATTATAGTTATATTAGTCTGCACATATTTCACACTTTCAATTAATTTTAGCTTCATTTTTTTCTTATTAGTCTGCACTTTTCAGTTATATTAATATGTGTTTTATTTTGTCCAGTCCGACTCAATTATTTTTGCTACTAGATTGACCTAAAAAATCAGTGTAGCAAGAGCATGGATGTGACTTCTTTGGACCGATGCTGATTACTAAGGTTCAACTACTCTATTTTTAGGATGAAAGAACATGGACATTTATCTTGGTAACTCATGATCTTTTTAATATATTGAAAAGGTTTAAATTTTAATGGTAAGATGTCGTGTTATCATTTTTTATAATATATTGCTTGAAATATATAAATTTTCAAGAAAAGTGAGATACTTAATTAGTGCTGATATTAATAAAAAGAAGTGAGATACTTAATTAGTGCTGATATTAATAAAAAGAAGTCCCGAAAACAAGATTGTGCACCTTCAAGTTGAAAATCAAATCAATCTTGATCGTTAAATATACGCTCGTTTGAATTCGATTTAATGTAAAAAAATATTAAATATAATTTAATTCACTTACCGATTAGAGTTAATGTAAAAAGCATTAAATATAATTAATTCATTTACCGGTTTAAGGCTTAAGCGAGGGAATTTGAGTAAATATATAAAAATGGTAATTTAATTAATTGAAAAAATTAAAAGGAGCAAAGAAAAAGATAGAAGGAACAATTAATTAGAGAGAATTAACACTAGAATGTTGTGACAAGTGCAGCAATTAATGTCATTTTGATGAGGCCATCAATTAAATTGTTAATTAGAAAATAGGAGGAGGAATTTGCATTCTGCAACAAGGGCAATGCGCATTGGCGTCCAACCATGGCATCAAACAGTTAGTGTGGAACCTATGTCCACACGCCAACTGCATTAGGTTTAGTGGCGGCGCCTCCGCCTTCAGCTGCTCCAAGCACACCGCGCACTCTTCTTGCTCCGACGACTTCCACCTCATCTTCAACCATCTTAGCCTCTTCCTCCCGCCTTTCTTCACTGGCGCTTCAGTCACAGATGATCTCCATCTTGCTTCCCCCTTCCAATTTCTGCTGAGCACCAGGTTAATTTTGATGCATTTATTTTATCAAGGTATATGTGTTAAAATAAAAGGAGTGTCTTCTGTCCCACATTCATTCCAGCCTTAATGCTATTTAACAAATTTATTTGTTTTTGTTTTAAGCGTATAAATCACTGCATTTTCTATGATTCATTTACGAATAAAATAATTGTTTATAAAAAAATATGATACTTATATTTTCATAAATAATTACTATAATGATAAATAGATCTCACAATCTCTTATAATTTCCTTCAAGTTATGACAAAAAATAACAATCCAAAAAACAAGACTGCTAATATTGAACAGGGGGAGCATGTGACATGATATTTCTGCAAAATTTTGTGATATACCCCTTTAAAAAGTGATATCACAAAAATTTATATGTTAAGTGGCGAGAATGGCGTGAGTCATTGGAAGAATGAATTTAGCGTGTGTAAAGTCCCGTACGGGAATTTCGTGTATGTAAAGTTTTTCATAATTATTTCCAAGAAATTTAAGCAGTGACAATAATTGTTGTTATAACTAATGTTTTAATTAGTTGAACAACTAAGCAGATGTACTAATAACTATTAACTCTGTTTAGCAATTTGATCAAAAGTAATGTATATGTTGCTTCTCTCTCTTTTAGTGTATATACTTGAACGACTGAGCGGAGTACACACTTAGGCAAATTATTATGTTTATAATATTAACACATCAATTATTATGCACAATATTATTATGTAACAAATCAATTCACTATAAAAAAAAAGATTAAAAATTATCTATGAAATTTTCCTAACAAAAATTTTCCTAGTGGAAATGTCTATGATTTGCCTACAAAATTTTCTAATCATGTAAACATCTTCATTTGTCAACTTACAAACAATTTATCTATAAAATCAATTTGTCAAATTTGCTACACAAATTTATCTACACAATTTGCCTATGAAAATTTCATAGGCAAATTCTCTATAGGTAAGGAATTAAAATGTTTATATAGTTAAAAAAATTTGTAGGCAATCTTTACTAGGAAATTTTTTGTGGAAAATTTTGTAGCTATATATTTTGACAAGACAAATTTTTATTATCTTGTAATAATTACTGATGTATGTGTATATAGTATATGGCATGGGTAAATTAACTATAAGATGCATGAAACATCAATTTGTAATTCAAAATTCACACTTAAAAATTACTAAGTGCAGACAGAATTATTTTTCAACTCGATATAAATTGGAAAAGAAGGCTGATTAATTGCTTATAAATTTAATGAAATAGCTGAACACAATATCAGAATATAGAATATGAAGATATAAAATTATTATAGGAAATTTCAAGAAATAAATCAATGCCGTACCTAATAATTACAAAGATGGTTAATTCATAATTGTTGAAATCCACACATTTTTACTTAGGCGAGGACTTTACTTTCCACTATAAGTAACCTTGAGTTAATCAGTCCATCCGGATGAAATCTATTCAGAGTATATATAAAATTAATATTATTACTTTTAATTAGTAATATTACTTCATTTATATATTAATATTATAATATTTTTCCGCATAATTTGATGTTTGTGCATATAATATATCATCATATTAGTTCATAAAAGTAATAATACTATTAAATGAATGTTTTGGTATTAGTATTAATTCAGCATAACAGATAGTTTGTTTCGACGAAAATACTAAAAAAAAAAAAGGGCGTTACTTCCGGAAATTCTAGTGTTGGAAGGTGAGGGGAAGGTTCACCATGAATAAAATGTTAAATTTTGAGAAAGAGTTCCGAAGAAACCCAAATTTATAAAATTAAAAACCAAGGCATAATATCATCAATAATAACATTATATTCCCCTAAAAAGAATAAATAATTAATACCTGGCAGTTTGGGATCTCCCATGCGGTTGGAGCCTCTCATCCAACCTCTTCTTAGCTTCTCTTGCCTTCACACCAAGCCCACTCTCATCACACAATGCGTAATTCCTGTGCTGTTATTCCAATTTTATTTTCAAATTAATTAATTAATAATATTCGAAATCTGTTAATTAATTACCGTGAAGGAATTAGAGGTGGAGAGATGAAAGTCATGGCTGCTTGCATATAGAGAGAAGGAAGAGCGCCTGGTGGTTGAGGAAGCTGGAGAAGGTTGATGAGAACTATTTTGGTGAAATCTTCTTCTTCTCGCAGCTTCAACACCTGGAAGCATACCTGCCATTTTTAAATCTGGGATTGGATGGTTTAGAGGCGGGGCGGGGCGGGGCGGGGCGGGGCGGGGCAGGGGCAGGGAGGAAAACCTCTGAAACCTCTCTTATTTATTGTATTTGTTCCTGGTCTTTGGTTATTTATTAATGACGGGACACGACTTTGTTTTTTTGTACATGCAAATTTAGTGGAAACTGGATTAAAGTGAGGCACATTGGACTCCTATTATCTATTTTTTATTTTATTACTTTTAATATATATTTTTTTTATCGGTAAACGGACAATTTTATTTCATCTTCGAAGAAAACTTACAAAGGCATGAGTGATACCTTTATAGCATGAGTACTCTAGAGACAAAACCTCTTTTACATAAGTGACAAATTAAGATCAAACTCCCGCTACTAATCTAGGATTTTCTGAACAAGTTAAAAAATTATAATCTTTCCACCTCTTCTCTTTGTTTGCGAACCAACTCCAAATCCGTGCTTTCAGCTCGTCCACTAACATTCCGAGAGAGCAATCCACGTGCTCAAATACCTTATTTCTCCTTTCCATATCAACCGGACAATGCATTTCCATAAACATACAACAACCATTTTTCCTCTCTTCCCCTTAGGAAGTCTACTAAAATGGAGTAGAATTCTATGGGGATTCGAAGAAAAAACAGTACTAACTCCCCACCAATTCATAACCTCCATCCAAACGGAATAAGAAAAATTACATTCAAAGAAAACATGCTTTACCGTCTCAGTAGCTCCTCCACAAAAGATGCAGTTTTCATCTTCGTTTGGTCCCAAAATACCTTTCTTTTTCAGCTTCTTCTTCGTTGAGAGCCTCCTCCTGATTACTCTCCAGGCGTGCACACCTATCTTTTGTGGAATGAACTTGTTCCAAAGTAGCTTGAACTCCTTCTCTTTCTCCACATCTCTCGCGCGGGTCTTCACTTTCTTCCTCTCGTAGCCACTCGTACACTTCACGAACTTTGAAGGTGCCAACTTTCCCTTCCTCTCATCTCCATTTATCTTCCATTTCAGCCTTCGGAATGTACCTATTAATCACTGACAACAACTCATCAAGCATTGGTTTTTCACGGTCAAATAGTTCCCGACGCTAATGAAAATTCCATTGTCAAACCCCCTCCACCCAATCCCCCATCTCACTCACCAAGCCCCCATTTAAATTGCTCAGATAGAATAACATATTGAATCTATTTTTAGACATTCCCCTTCTCCAACCCACTCATCTACCCAAAAAAACCGTCTTCTTCCCGTTCCCCAAACATCTCCGAACACCCTAAAAAAACCAGCCCCTCCTCCCTCTTCCAGCTGCCTTCACCACTTCCCACCACCACCCACACAACTGTCTCCCTCCTACCATCCCTCCGCCTAGAAAGCCCTCATCCCAAGCCAAGGGAGGAGCCATAACTTTTTTTTAGGGCAGGCTGGAAGTCTAACATAATACAGTTTTCTTTTAATATAAGTAGTTGTGCCTCAATGATTAAGGTTTTTCTCTCTTCTTTAAAGGTCTCCAGTTCGATTCTTGCTGGCTAACTCTAAAAGAAAATCTAAAAGCTGGCTGGGCTACAGCCCAACCCAGTCCTAACTAAGCTCCGCCCTTGCCCCAAGCTACCCCAAACCGTGACTCGATAACTCTAGCCCAAAGACTATCCCCAAACATTTATTACTTTTAATATTAAAAGATGTATAAAATGATATTCCCTCATTTTGGAAAAAGTTTGGGAAATTTTATACAATGTCATTTTTAAAATTGTAATTTAAATTTTTTTTTTTTTTGAAAAATTTCATTGAAGAAGTTGCACAAAACATTCTTTTACAAAAAATTAAATAAATATTGGGTTGTATTTTTCAAAATGCAAATTTAAAAGTGACGTCATATTCCCCTAAAAAAATTCAAACTTTTCTTTCTTGTTTGTTTAACTTTCATATATGCTTACATTGAATTTTTTTTATATAAACTTCACCTTCATAATATATTCATTTTGAGTGGACCCACACTTATACACAATTCAACATATTTATTTATGGTATATATAAATATTTACGAAACTATCTTTTATAACTCGATTTTATTATTTTGTATCTTTACATATATGAAAGAAATTACGAGAAGGGGGAATATGTGATATGTATTTAAAATACTAGTTTTATATGAAAACTAGTGCCAAACCCGCGATTTTCGCGGAGCTGTACATAAAATTTATGGTAAAGTTATTAATCATTTTTTTTAAGTTTTATAAATGTTGTTATTATTATTATTTTATTTATTCAATATTTTTATCGTATTTTTAAAAATGTTAGTTAATAATAAATAATTCTATTCCAATGATATTTATTATTAACCAAATATTTATAAAACAATGCTTACAATTTGCCAAAAATCTCCCTATAAACAACATTTGTTGCGTACTTGGAAGAATTTTCTTTAAATTCAAGTGACAAAATTTTCAATCCTCTACTCGATCTAGCTCTGGATACTGCAACATAAAATTGACCATGAGTGGAAACAAACTTAGGAAGATGCAGTCCAACAGTAGAAAGCGATTGCCCTTGACTTTTATTTATTGTCATGACAAAACACACTAGAATTGGAAATTGTCGCCTCGTAAAATTCACGGCATTATATGATCAGAATTTTTCAATGTCATTCTTAGGGTGAAGACTTTATTTCCAATATTCCTTTCGGATATTATTTCAGTCTCGAGAATGTGGTTGTCAAGTTTGGTGATGATCAATCTTGTTCCATTGCACAAACCGGATTTGTGATCAATATTTCTTAGTAACACTATAGACACTCCTTCTTTCAAGATCAGGTCGTGATTTGGCATTCCTGAACACGTTAGAGAATTTAAAAAAAAAAATCAATTGTAGGCACAAACACTATCTGAGCTCGAGTATACTTTAGTATCACCTAGAATCATAGATTGAATCTTATCATTTATACACTCCATATCTCGATGTGTAGGTGCAAGTATTGATCTATCCTCAAAGTATTTACGTGTCCTTAAATTATCAATAAAGGATGAATAAATATTTTCTACTATAGATGCAATTAGATCACCGACATCATAAATCAAATTATCTTTCGAAATCTCAATCTCAGCGAAACCATCTTGCATATTTCCAATTTTCCCATCACCAACTTCAAAAATCCACCTCGAGAAGTTAAAAATATCATTTTCATTTGAGGACGTATTGGGATCAGAACTTTGTAATCTCATATTTTTCATCAATCCTAAAACCTTAAAATTGATAACAAATGAGATGTATTTAGTTTTTCAATAATTATTTCTTTTAAAAAATATTATTATTTAATAAAAGATGCATTTAGCATTGATAGTTGAATGCACAATAACCTCTCGACTTCCTTTTGGTATAGCAGGAAGTATTTGTTTGAAATCTCCTCCAAGGACAACGATTTTACCACCAAAAGGCATATCGCTCATGGTTCCATCTGGAGATCTAACAATATCCCTCAAACTTCTATCCAAAGCTAAATCTGTTAATTATTGGTGGCTCATCCCATATAATAAGTTTTATCTTCAATAATAGTTCGGACAAATGTGTCCCCGACTTTATATTACTCGTGGAGGTCTCATCAATATTAAGTGGTATAGCAAATCTTGAATGAGCACTACGTCCGGCAGGCAGGAGTAGAGATATTATTCCATTTGATGCAACTTTAAGAACAATATGGCCTTTCGAATGTACTGTTACGGAGATCGTTCTCCAAATGAATGTCTTTCCAGCTCCACCATATCTGTATAAAAAAAGACTCTTCCTTCTTGCAACCAAACAACTTCAAGTATTTCGTCCACCACAAGTTTTTGTTCTTGCGTTAGAGTTGAACTTGATTTGTCGTATTCTTCTCATTGTTCAGTCCGATCATAATGTAATTCTTGACGAATGAGTTTATTTACTACATCACTCTCAAACTCAAAATATGGTACTTGCGTTGATGCAAATCTACTCAAAGTTGATCCATTCATCTGCAGTAGCTTCTCAATTTCAATTAAAACCAAGTTTTTCAACTCTTCATTGTCGAGCTGTAAATAAATAAAAAAAGTAAACAATATAATAGTAAAATATTTTAATATTCCAATTCAATTAATTTTTTTTAAGTAATTTTATACCTGGAATATTCAATGTTCATCTTCTTATATAGAGTATATAATCCGACAAACACTCCCATGTCTTTTCGTATACGATTTCTGGAGAGTTTATTGAGATGATATGAGAAGAATAGAGAATAAATTCCTTTCGTAATGAGCACTTGCACAATAATTTGCTTCTACTATCCCATCAATGTACTCACGATCATTATCCAGCAATCCCATCGAATAGCAATTGTCCTTAAAGGTATAATAGACAATATCATCTCATAAGATGTTGATCCCTTGCTATAGGCAGTAAGAGATACAAATAATACTCTTTAACAACCCCCGGTGGAACACTGTATAATCTTCCCATATAAAATATATTGTTCTTTCTTTTTTCTCACTGATATTTTCTTTTTATCCAAAACACACATAGAACTCTTCCATTCGAACTCCTTATTTCTAGCAAATTCGATCTCAAAGATGACTCAGCTCCAGACATAATACTTTTCCTTGCACTGCAAAATTACATTGTAAATAGATTGAAAGTATCCATCATCTTCTTAAATTCACCAACAATACTATCATTCAACATTTTATTTTTATCCTTTGGTCGTCTCTTGTTATAAAATAATTGGAGTGATTAAAAAATAGTTAAAAATTATTATATTATATGATTTTGCGCAACTAAAATAATATAAAATATATAATAAGATATATATTGTATAATGGAAAATTCAACTAGCAAAATAAATCTAATTTGACAATTATAAGACTTTTAATGAACTAACCCGAGAGCATCAACTCTATTTTGATCTTCATTTTCAGTGTCGTATATATATAGTTTAAAAAATTTAGGCTTATTCCCAGGCATTGAAAAAAGACTTCCAATTTGATGGTAATTAGAACCATGCAATCTATACACATAAGGAGCTCTTTCATTATTAATTGAATTGTTAACCTTTCCACCCACATATGTAAAACTAAGCATCATGTTGTAAGCTCTAATTTTTTTTAAATGAAATGTTTGCTCATTTCATCTTTCCCCCGATAAAAGATTGGTCAATGTAGATGGAGGGGGTTTTAACATTGGAAGTTGTATTTTTCCATTTGAACAACATGATAGAAATTTTGGTGGAGTCTCATTAAACTTTTTATTACTTCTCTCCTCATACCAACTATACGCATTGCAATAGACACAAATAAATGTATCATCTCTAAAATCAACATACCCTATAAATATAATAAAAATTAATAATTTTTTTAAATTCTAATAAAAAAGATATTATTATTATAATAAATTGTAAATTTTCTACCACATTCACCATTGGTATTCCTTCCTTTTAACATTTCCTCAACAACAATACTTCTCCTCTTTTTTCCTAAAAAATCATGACTAATAAGTTAATAATATTTATATTTGAAAAAATAGATTATTATATTTATAATTTTTTTTTTTAAAAAGTGCAACATTGAAGAGAAAAATATAATACCATGGCCAGAAGAGCATTCTCCTTTTTATTTTATCAACAAAGATTGAATATTTTTCTCATATTCAAAATGTAATTGTTGTGCTAAAGATGATATAACACTCATAGATATTTGATTATCAGGCGTTCGAGTATTATGTTGAACATCAATAATTGGAGTGTTTCCTCTAACTGAAAAAAAATCTTTTTAAAAAAATTAGTATAAAAAATAAATATATATATTAACAATATTACTTAAGTTACTATACTAAATAATTAAATTTAAGCTTACAAACCTTGGGATGCAAAATATGTATTTGGTGTGTATGTAAGAGGAGATATATTTATAATACCATCGGTACAATTTCGAATTGATGTTACGGTTAAATAATAAAATTAGTATAACTATTTTTTCTCTTGTAATTTTAGCTAGTTTTCAAGCAATTCTTACAATTTGTCATACCAGAGAGTGAATTACGAACAATTGAATCAGATGATTCAGTTTTTGAAAAATAAAAAGTCAATATATATATGCTAAATCATCATCCCACATCAAAAAATACATCTCTAAAAATTATAATACAAAAAATAATAATAATAACTATGTACAGTAACTCGAGCATGAACACAAAAAAAAAAAAAATTGAAATCCAATCAATACGAATATAGAAGTTAATCGCACATTTAGTTATAATACTATAACATATTCATGTTTCACTCATTACTATTATTATAATATTATATTCCTTCTACTTATGAATTGACTGAAGTTTATTTTAATATTTCTTTTTTGTTTAAATCTCAACCAAAATTTATTTTAATTTCAATAAACTAAAAATAAAAAAAATGGTAGAGAAAAATAGATAGGGTACCTTAATACATATGCTATTTAGACCTATGATTACATAAAATGTTTTTCTTCTTCTTTTATATTAGATAATACTAAAATAAAGTAGCATGCCCCAAATAGGTAGATTTGCACCCATTCACGTACACATAAATTTTTTTATTTTTTTTTCTAAATATACAAATTAATTTCTTTTGAAAACAACTTTTCCTAAGATAAAAATGGCGGGATTTGCATATTCGTTCTAGTGTATCCTTATAACATGGAAAAAAAATCACTCTTTCATTTTATTTTATTTTTTGACATTTCACTATCCTTTAAAACAATATGATATATGAATTTATAGATTTGATAAAGACAAATTATAGAATGAAAATGATTCATTCATGAATTATTTAAAGAGAGTAGTATTAGTTTTGGAGGATATTAGTTGCTTTCACTTAAAGATATTAGTTGAAGGATATTAGATTATTAGTTGTTTAACTAAATGTTATTAGTTGGTTACACTAAAAAATATTGTAAATTGGTTCACGTATAAACCATTTTCACTCTATACATACTCTATAATAAATAAATGATAAATCTTTTTAATATATTAATTAATATAAGATTTGTGTTTAACTAAGTAACATATTAACACTTTTTATAGGTCGTTTCACTGATCAATAGATTGAACAACTTTGTTTTTCTTTATAAAAATTTAAAAGATTAAAACATATTGAAAAATAGAATAATAAATTTGTAATAACTATGTTCATATCAAACCGGCACATTATAATTTGTTAAAAAAATTCATATTTTATGAATAAGACACTATTTGTTTTTTTGGAAAGTAAATTAAAAATTAAATAAGGCTAGAGCACAATTTTTACTCATGAATAAGACACTATCATATTTCCGATTCCTAAAAACACTACGTCATCTTTTCAATACATATCCTTATAGAATTAAAACTACAAATTAAAATATATTTTTTGCCAATATTGTTCATAATTAATGAGATCTAAAATAAATCACTAAATTAAGGGGAGAAAGAATTGAAAGATTTGTGGGGATTAATCTTTTGATGTATGTGAATTTCTGTAAATATATTAATATTATACTTGATCTTGATATAGAAATATTATAACAATTAACTATCGTTATGTATTACACATTCTAATTAAGTTGTATGTAAATCCAAAATAAATACTATTATCTTAGTTTGATTCGTATAGATTAAATTATAGGAATTTAGTATAGAATCTGTATCAAATATACTTTAAATTGATGATATACATCACATATTCCGTAGAACCGTAGACTGCCAATTTGTATATGACAAAATTTTCAAAAATTAAACTAACATGTTCTAGATTAATAGAACATAAAATTATAGGATTCAAATGCAATATTTTTTTAAGTATCATATAAAAACTAAATCGTTCATAAATACAATTACATATACATTTTTTTTAAAGATACCCACTAACCAAAAAATTAGGATTTAGAAATTTGGGATAATATAAAATCAGCGAATAAATTATCTAACTAAATTATCATTTAAAATTAGTCAACTTTTCCCAATATATTAAAATTGAAATTTAAAACCAATAAAATAAGTAAAGTTGAAAAATATTCACTAACCGTCAACTTATTAAGTATGTACATAATAATTAAATAATTGGAAAAATTTTATAAAAACAAAATTGTTCATAAAACTTATTACATGTACAATTTTTTAAAAGATACCCACTAACCAAAAATTTAGAATTTAGAAATGTGGGATAATATAAAATTACCAAATAGATTATCTGACTAAATTATCATTTAAAATTAGTTAACTTTTCCTAATATATTTAAATTGAAATTTAAAGTTAATTAAATAAGTAAAGTTAATAATTAGTATAAATTTATATATTATTCCTAATATAATTATTTCAAATCTAATCTTTCAACAAAAAAATATGAAAAAATTATGTTGAAAGATTATATGAAAATAAATTATTACCGAATACATTAGTTTTGTTTTTTTAAACACCCACTAACAAAAAAATTAGGTATTATATGAAATATACATTATACATATACATTACCGAATACATTAGTTGAAAAATATTAGTTTGAAGAATACATTATCTATATATTTTTTTTTAAAGATGCCCACTAACCAAAAATTTAGGATTTAGGAATGTGGGATAATATAAAATTACCAAATAAATTATCTTACTAAATTATCATTCAAAATTAGTTAACTTTTCCTATTATATTCAAATTGAAATTTAAAATTGATTAAATAAGTAAAGTTTATAATTAGTATAAATCCATATATTGTTCATAATATAATTATTTCAAATCTAATTTTTTAAAATAATATGAAAAATATGTTAAGTTAATATCTTTGCGTATAAGTCAATTATTAACTATACAAATATTCAATGGATATGTTAAGCCCATATACTATAAAATCGTTCCTAAATACTTAAATATTGTATTATAAAATCAAAATTAATATATTAACTTTTGAAAAATAATCGAGTATTATTATTTAGAATTATTGAAAAATCCTAGTACGTTAATAATATTAAATGGCATTAGAGATGTCTCCTAACTATTAGTTTCCAATTTAAGTTCTACTCGAAATTGTATTACTTACTTACAATAACTAATACTACTTTTAAATGATTAAGTAGAGATGTTATAAATATGTTCCAATGCATTATTTTCCAAGTAAATTGTTATCACTACGTTCCAAGTTAAATAAGTAATAAAAAATGAAAAATCTATATTGTTTTTACTTATACAAAATATAAGTTAAAGCTATTGGTATTAATAAATTCCAAAATAAAGTATTTAATTTTTTTTTTAAATAATTAATGAAAGAGTAGTAAATTGTTAGTAATATGTTCCAAATTATTATTTTCAAAAGAAATTGGTATTAATACGTTCCTTAGTAACATTTCAATTAATTTGTTCCAAATTAATTTATCACATAAAAATATTATTTAAATAAATAAAAAATTAGATTGTTGAAAAAATAAAGATACCCACTAACCAAAAATTTAGGATTTAAGAATGTGGGATAATATAAAATTACCAAATAAATTATCTTACTAAAGTATCATTCAAAATTAGTCAACTTTTCCTAATATATTCAAATTGAAATTTTAAATTGATTAAATAAGTAGAGTTTATAATTAGTATAAATTTATATATTGTTCCTAATATAATTATTTTAAATCTAATCTTTTAAAATAATATGAGAAAATATGTTAAGTTAATTTCTTTGCGTATAAGTCAAATATTAGTTACAGGAATATATATTCCGATAGAATTAAATAAATATTAATTACACGAATAAGTCAAATATTAATTACACGAATATATATTCCATCATCCAAATTAACGAAATGATTCTTCATCATCTTAATTAAATAAAAATAAAAATTATAACTTCACATAAAGAATATTATTTATAGAATTGTAAATAATATATTGAATTGTAATTACACGAATATATATTCCGATAGAATTAAATAAATATTAATTACATGAATAAGTCAAATATTAATTACACGAATATATATTCCATCATCCAAATTTGAACGATTCTTTATCATCTTAGAATTAAATAAAAGAAAATTATAACTTCTCATAAAGAAATTATTTATAGAATTGTAAATAATACATTGAATTGTAATTAATACATTACAATGTTAAAAAATTAAAATAATCTATTTTTTAACATATAACCAATGATTCTTCATCTTCACAATAAAATTGATATTCCACTTCATCTTCATATAAAAAATTGATCATCCACTTCATCTTCATTGTTGATGTTCAATCCTAAAAAAAAAAAATAAAAAAAAATCAAACAATAATAATTTTCATACGAATAAAGTAAAATTAAACAATAATTAATAAAAAAAAACATAATTAGTAAATAGAGTAAATACCTTTAGACACGTAGAGATTTGTATTCGTCCAAATCACAAAAAAAAAAAAAAAGTGAGTTTAAGAAAATAATCATTGGTAGAAGAGATTAGACAAAATGTGAAGATTAAATTCATACACCAAAACTATAAAAAAAAATATAAAACAAAAAATAAATACCTTAAGACGAAGATCCTGCAAAAAAAGAAATATAAAGATTGAATATATGAACATCCTGCAAGAAAAGAAAAATATGAAGATTTAGACGAAAAGAGAATTAATATAGAACTTCATAGCAAAATTGAAAAAAATAAAAAGAAGAAGAATTGGATTATTTCTTTGGAGAGATTATTGTAATTGATTTTTGGTTGTGTGAGATACATGGTATATATAGAGGAGATGTGAAAAAATCAATGGTCAAGATTAGATTAGATATTAAGATTCAATGGCTGAGAATAATTTTAAAAGTCAATGAATTGAGTGAATGAGAGGAGAGTATTTTTAAAATAGAGGCTTAAGAGTTTGCCACATAGGCTTCCAAAACTTCGTCTTTATAGTATATTAAGATGGTTCATAATGATAAGCTTATCATGAAATTGTTTTAAAGTATAAAATATTTGACTAGGAGTATTATTGATTTGAATTCAAGATAATTTACAATAATTACAATATAATTCTACCGACCCAGATTAGTGATACTCCTAACTAGTGAGATTATCGATATTCCTGATCAAATATTTGATATGTTAATATAATTTCATGATAAGTTTATTATAAACTATTTTTATATAATACTTTATCAAAATAATATGATTTTATTTAATTTTATCTCTCCCCATTACTTACAAATCACTTGAATTTATGACCAGTACACTCCCATCTTGTCAATTAAATTATAATAATAAATTGAAATAGAAAGATGTTAACCAACTGGATGAATCATGTAGGCAAATGGAGATATGACACAGCGCAGGTTAGATAATTGGGAGACAATGGTCGGGCCCCTACCATGATTGATATTTTTTTATTGTAGCTTTCTTCTTTATAAATGCATCAATATTTTGATTTATTTTAAATACTCCACCCGATTTAGACTTTGGTAATTTTTCACACAAATTAATATAGATTCTGTTTTAGCCCTACATAAAAATGATAAATTAAATGTTCATTATAATTTTCTTAAAAACAACTGCAATATATAAGGGCATATTTTATAATTGAAGAATATTTAATGTTTTTAATTAGAAAACAAGCTTATAATTTGAGACAAAAGAAAATGGGCATGAAACTAGTGCAAAATACACCCAAAAAAAAAAAAAATGGTGTTGTAAATATAAATTGATATATAGATCAAAATAGATTTGTAAATAAATAGATTTTTAAATTTAAAATGAAAAAATAACTAATTATGATGATTGAAATTAATTAAATAATGCAAATTGATGAGAAAAATTCGAATTTCGAGTTGAGGTTTGGATGATGCCACACAAGCTCGAATAGAAAGTGAAAAAACATATTGCTAAGAGAGGTTTTTCTTACAGTGATAAGAGAGTATTACTTTTTTTTAAATTAGTTAGACTTCGTTTTTATTTACTTCTATCTTCACAACATTATAAGTGGACTAATTCAATTGCCCCAAAGGTTCAACCCCACCCGTTCAGTTTAGGTGAGACTATTTGTTACTCCATGATATTAATTTCCGTTACTTTTGGGCACAAACATTTAAAAAGAATAATTAAATATAAATATAGTACAGGTGATGTGATAAAGAGAAAACTAAATAAAATATAATGTATTTAAATGAGTAAATATAAATAAAGTGTATAAATATAATATTATCCATTGATTTCCACAAAAGGTACGAAAAGTTAACAGTGGGATGGACGAAAATGACAAAATGGAAAAATAATAGCAGGACGGAGGGAGTATTACAAAATTTTATGTGAGACAATCTCATGGTTGAAACGAAGTTTCTTAGCTATCATATTTAAATAAGAATTTTGTAAACCAGTTTTACTGTGCAAGTCAAAATAATATTAATTGTGTCACGCCCCAATTTTTTAATAAATATAACTTGGTGATTTAAAGACTATTTGAATTAACAAAATTTAATTGCAATATTTTTTGTTATTTAAGTATAAATTTGAGTGCAAGAACAATAAATTTTAGAAATCTTGCGGAAATTTTATAAGTAAAATTTATTTTTATTAAATTATACAAAATCCCAAACACAATCAATCATCAATGTCTGCTTTTAAGTATATATTTAAAAATTAAAAGGAAAAAAAAACATTTTCACTGATTCACGGCTAAGCATCCTCCCTCTCTTCATCTAAAAAATGAGAAAAAAAGGGGTGAACAAAATCACGGTTCAATGGAGACCTACTTGTTAAAAATAAATACAATAAGCAATCTAAATTGATCAATCACATTAACATGTAATTCGTAAACATCAACTCGTTTATAAAGACCAGAAGACCTATCATCACCTCGTTTATAAAGATCAGAAGACCTATACTCATACATATTTCACATGAACATTAACAAAATTACAAATCACATTTAATAGTGACAAACTTAAAAAATTGAAATTCCTACCTGAAAATAATTTTGTTGATATAAAAAATCGTTATTTCTTAATTTTGGGATGTGGTATGAATATATCTAATAAAAATGCATTACAACGGTAAGAAAAATGATATAAATGAATTGATTCAACAATGGTATAAATTTGAATTTTAGATTAGATAAAATTCTTTCACCAACTATAGTATTTAAAATTGAATTAGGAATACTCACTCAATTTCCAATTCATTCCTTCATATGATTGTGAAAGGACTTTACATGTGCAGGATTTAATTAAACAATCGATTCATTAGGTGTTGGTGACATTTTTTGACTCATCACTGTCATTATTATTAAAATAGTATAGTTAGTAGAATTGTCTTTCCTACGTATCTATTTAAATATGGATTAATTAAAAGTAGCTTTGGTTTATGGAAAACACAACTTATTTGGATATGCTCAAATATTTACGTACGTACCTACAATCAATTGAAAGTATATGAAATTAGTATTTCCGCCTAACCCAGAAATTCTCATTGGCCTGGTTAAATATGGGGGATCTGACAATTAGTATTGTTTATCTTTCTTTCTTTTTTGATCAGGAAAAGAAAACTTTTATAAATGAAAATATTTTACACTTACATATTGGTGTGAGATACACCAATCAATTTCCAAAACAGCAAAAGCTTGCCAACAATCACCTAGTCTAACAGCAGTACATAAGCTTAATCAAGATTCCTAGTCTTTCTTTAATTACCCCTTGATGCAGCACTCTTTAATATTCTCTTATGCACATATCTGCCTAAGCGGTCATTAGCCGACCGATTTTAATGTACCTCTATAGATTAGAGATTATGTGCATTATTTAGTGTATCTCTATAGATTAGTGATTGTGTGCATTAAGTGTTGTCTAGGCAAGCTAAGCACCAATTGTTTTTTTTTTTTTTTTATGACGTGAAATGATGTCCTTTAAGAGATTCCACTTCGTAAAATATGTGTGTGGTTGTCCAGTTGGACTATTTGTATTTGAAAGTTGGAATACGTTATCAACTTATATATTGGTCAGTTTTGTAACGCCCCGACATTTAGAATTTCGAATGATGATCCTTTAGGGCTGAGGCGCTACTAAATAACGTCATTAAACCCAAAATTAGAGTTAACGAAACTAAATCCATATTTCGTAAGCGGAAGCTATAAATAGTTTGAAAAACAATACCCCTAAAGCAACCAGAAACCAAGGATACATATGTAAGAAAAACGAACTAAGAAACTTCGCTCACAGGCGATAATTAAACATAGGGAGTGGTAAAGCAAAATACGATATTTTGTTACAACATATTCAACCGGTGTACTTCTAATTATACATAAACACGACTGGCCTTTAGTCGAGTAGCAAAACTAAGAACACTTATTTATTTCACAATATTTCAACAGAAAACAGTACTGCATCTTCATCATCCTTCCACACCAGACTCGACATCTGAAACAATGAATAGGGGAAGGGGGGGGGGGGTGAGTGTTTCAAATACACCCAGTGGAACAATCTCAATGATTGCACTGTTAAAAGGCATATGCAAATAACACATAACATGAAAATGTAACTCATGCTCACATAGTACGGGCCATTACCCGGATTGCACATAGTACGGGCCATTACCCGGATTGCACATAGTACGGGCCATTACCCGGATTGAATACATTACGGGCCATTACCCGGCTTGAATACATCATGGACCATTACCCGGCTTGAATACAAATTTCACATTTGTTGCACAGTCATGACATATATCACTCACATATCACATTTTAACATAACAATCATAACATAGAATGTTAAACTCAGTTAAGAGTGGAAATCATCCCACCTCAGTGTGGAGTATCTTGTGTTGGAGCACATCACTTTTCTATGGTTCGCAGCCCTCCTCTGGCCCTACAAAGAATATTACACTGGATGTTTAGAATTCTCAGTAGAGCTATTTTTATATAATAATTAACTTATTATAACGATAACAGGTGTACTCTAGAGTTTCAGGGTTATTAGGTTTCATTTTAGACTGAAGGATATACTAGTCTTTTCTAAAATTTGTTTGATTCGTCTGTTAGTCAAAAGGTATATTTGAGGGCTCTTATTGGTTAAGAGACTTACTGGAAGTACAATGAAACTCGTTAGAGCTAAAACAGACTTAAAACGAAGAGTTTGGAATTAAAACGAGAATTTAGGACTCGTAACTGTTCAGGGGTAAAATAGTCATTTTACCAGGTTTTGTCTCACCCAAATTTAATACTAAATTTTAGGGTTTTGAATTTAGAACATTTTGACACTGGTTTGGATCGAATCGGATGAAAAACGAAGATTTTACGAGCATTTGAAAATGAGTGGCAAAATTGTAATTTTAATAAAGTTGACCTTTGACCAGTTGACCGGTCAAACCTGACCAAAACTTTATTATTTGCAAAATGGTCCCTGAACTTAATCTAATTCTCTTGGCATCCCCTAAACTTATAACCTTTTATACAAATAGGTCCTATTCGGAGTTTTACACCTCCGATCGCAAAACCGAAAACACCGTTGGAATCCTTACTATCTCGGCTACCTTTTCCACTAAAAATACGAAACAATCGGACACCGGAAAGCGTCATCGATCGGCAACGGCCAGTAACTGCCGAAGCTTCAAAGCTGAAATTTCATGACCGTTTCGCCTATTTCTCACCATTTACAACCAAAAATCAAGTCTATACCCTTCACTACACCCAATTCCAACAACAAACTCTTCGATTTCATACGAAAATAGAATTCCAAAATTTACAATGAAACTAAGTTTAAAACGTCAATTTCCAACTCAAATTCAAGACGATTCCTACAGTGATTTTACAAATTGAAGACATAACTATAATCTACGCATTACAGGCTTCAAAACGGTATAAGGCTCGTCACCTATCGTTCATCGGAACGACGGCGGCGGCCTGAGGAAAATATGAAAATATTCCAAATTTTTGGACTTTCAACAATAAATTCACGACGCTATAAGCGCCGAATCAACAAAACAACTTCATTTTTGGTATCTACGAGCTACTACGATCATTTCGGTATATTGTACGATTAATTCCAGTAAATGCCGGCGATCGAGCACAGCAGCGATGATATAGAAAAGGAAATAAGAAGAAATAAGAAAGAAAGAAGAAAGGTTTACCTGACTTATCCGAAAATTGCTTAAAGGCTAAGTTTTGTGTGGTTAAGTATGAGTACCTTTTTTTTCTTTACCATATATATATCTGCGGAGTTACCTTTTGTTTTTCCTTTTATTATTAATTATAGTAATATAGGTAATTATCCTCAGTATATAACTTAAAGTTTAAACTCTATACTTCAATTTATTTATATAACTATATCATTATATACACATATGTACCCATTGTACATAATACACATATATATATCCGTATTATTATAATTAAAATATAATAACTTAAAAATATTACTCATTTTAACATCAAAATCAAGTACTTCTAATAATAACATAATACTAATTTATATAATAATTTTGGGTGTTACACTCCACCCACCTTAATAAAAATTTCATCCTCGAAATTACTTACCAAGCCAAGGCAGACTGGGTTTCTCTCGGACTTCGTCTTCTCGTTCCCAGGTTGCCTCTTCTTGACCATGCCTATTCCATTGTACCTTAACTAAGGTAATCCCTTTATTTCTTAACTTGTGAATTTTTCGGTCGAGAATAGCTACTGGAAATTCCTCGTATGACAAGTTGTTGTCAATATCTATCACCTCATGATTGACTATATGGCTTAGATCAAATACATATCTTTCCAGCATTGACACGTGAAATACATCATGTACTCTAGCTAAACTTGGCGGTAACGCCAGTCGATAAGCTAAATTTCCCACGCAATCTAAAATTTCATAAGGTCCGATAAATCTTGGTTTTAGTTTTCTCTTCTTGCCAAAGCGAAAAATCGCTTTCGTGGGTGTGACCTTCAAAAACACCTTGTCTCCAGGTTGAAATTCCAGATCCTTGCATCGCTTATCAGCATATGATTTTTGTCGGTCCTAGGCCACCTTAATTCTTTCTCGGATCTTTTCGATTGCCGACACCGTCTTTTCTATTATTTCGGGCCCTAGAATTTTCTTCTCGCCGATTTCGTCCCAATACAAGGGCGATCTACACTTCCTTCCGTAAAGAGTTTTATAAGGAGCCATATGGATCGAGGCTTGGTAGCTATTATTGTAAACGAATTCCACCAATGGTAAATAACTCTCCCAACTTCCTTTGAAATCCAAAACACAAGCTCTCGGCATATCTTCTAATGTTTGGATGGTTCTCTCTGATTGTCCATCAGTTTGAGGGTGGAAAGCTGTGCTGAAATTTAATTTAGTACCCATGGTAGTTTGCAGACTATACCAAAATTTGGAAGTAAATCTTGGATCCCTATCAATGACTATGGAAACTGGCACTCCATGTAGCCTGACAATTTCATCTAGATATATTTGTGCAAGTCTATCTAGTCCAAAAGTTATCTTAATTGGCAGAAAGTGCGCTGATTTGGTCAATCAATCGACAATAACCCAGATGACCTGATTTCCTCTCATAGATTTTGGTAAGCCGACAATAAAATCCATCGCGATATGTTCCCATTTCCATTCTGGAATTTCTAATGGTTTTAAAAGTCCAGATGGTCGTTGATGTTCCGCTTTCACTTGTTGACAACTTATGTACTTCTGAATAAAAGATCTTATACTTCCCTTCATACTTCTCCACCAGAATATCTTTTTCAAGTCCTGGTACATTTTTGTGCCTCCTGGATGAGCGGTGTATGGAGTACAGTGAGCTTCTTCCAATATTGTTCTCCTTATTTTTTCCTCATCTGGAACACACAACCTTCCTTAAAAAACAAGCGCCCCATCGCTGGTTAATGTAAAACCTTTTGCCTTCTCTGTTCCAATATAACCTTTAATCTTGTTCAGGAGGCTATCGTTCTTCTGAGCTTCGATAATTCTTTCCTTTAGGGTTGGCTTTACCACCATTGCGGCTATCATCACCTCGATCTTCTTCGGGGGTACCACTACTTCCAATCTCATTTGTGCAAACTCAGTTATCAATTGTTTTTTACTCGTTAATACACAAGTTAAATCTCATTTTCCCTTTCGACTTAAGGCGTCTGCTACAATGTTTGCTTTTCTAGGGTGGTATAAAATTGAACAATCACAATCTTTTACTAATTCCAACCAACCACCTTCTCTGTCTCATATTCAACTCTTTCTACTCAAAGAAATACTTCAAGCTTTTATGATCTGTGTAAATTTGACACTTCCCTCCATACAAATAGTGTCGCCAAATCTTCAAAGCGTAAACTACTGCTGCTAATTCTAGATCATGAGCTGGATAATTTTGCTCGTGAGGCTTCAATTGCCTAGATGCATAGGCGACCACCTTTCCCTGTTGCATCAAAACACAAACCAAACCTTTCTTCGACGCATCACTATAGATGACAAACTCTTCTGATCCATCGGGAAGAGCTAAAACTGGTGCCGAGACCAGTCTTTGCTTCAATTCCCTAAAACTGTTCTCACACTCATCCGTCCATTGAAATTTAACTTCTTTCCTGGTCAATTTCATTAAAGGTCCTGCAATCCTCGAGAAGTCTTCTATAAATCTTCGGTAATATCCAGCTAACCTAAGAAAACTCCGTATTTCACTAACATTTGTAGGTGCCTTCCACTTATTTACAACTTCGACTTTTGCTGGATCCACTTCAATTCCTCGAGTTGAAACGATGTGACCTAGAAAAATAACCATATCCAACCAAAATTCACATTTTTTGAATTTAGCGTACAATTTCTCCTTCCTTAGTGTTGATAGGCGAACATAAACCAATGAAGGGCGAACAAGGATTAAAACCTTAAAAAGGATTATGAAGAACTAACCTCAAGTCAAAGATGATTAATAAAGAAAATCAAGGTGGAGTACATAAATCAATCCAGAGAGTGTATAAACTGACGAACAACTCTACCGACGAACAACATTCCAGCGAACATGTTTTAGAACCCGAGACCAGATATGGGCATTCCACCAAGTCACTGATGACGAGCAACATTATGAAAAATGGTGCATCTACCAGCTTAAGAGGTGTATGGAAACGAACAAAGGACCAAGATCCCAAAGCCAATCTATGTAAAACACAAAGGCGAACAACTTCTAAGCCATGCACCCAAAAGGCGAACAACTTTTATGAAGAAACCATTCTGGGTATGCTAAGCCGACCTGGACGAACAACAATGAAGTCCGAGATAAGACCAAAGAAGACTTTGTAACTAAGATTCAGCTTAGATAAGGTCAAACTAAGGTCAAATGACACTTGTCAAGCATGCAGGTTAGGGAGACCAAGAGTTATAGACACCTCATGCTTGCTAGTCTCTATAAATAGTTGTTCTCCAGTTTAAGAAATACAAGTTCAATTTGACAAATACTCCAAAAAATACACACACTAACACACTAAAGCGTACACATTTAAGAGATTAACACAATTCCAACTTTCGTATTCTCAATTTAATATCTCAAATCTTCGATTTACCATTTACGGTGGTAATCAATCACACGAAATTGATTGGTGATCCTAAACCAAATTAAAAACAGTCACTAATCCAATTAACTAAATTTGATCACCAACAAATTGGCGCTAGAAGAAGGGTTCGAACCTCCGATTCAGTGTGATTAATCAAGAACTTCAAGTTAAAGACCTGAAGATTTGAAGAAAGTTTCAAGAAATATTTGAAGATTCAAATAGAAGTGTTCTTGGTGTTCTTCATCATAAGAACAAAGACAAATTAATTCGGAATGCCTCAATCAAAGGAAACCCAAGCATCACGCTTGTCAAGGAGAGCATCTCCCACCCGAGCTTCGTCGGATGACCACCAGGATCGTAATCCTAGACATGTGAACAGATCACAGTATACTGCCATAACTCATAATCTCCCACCTGAAATGGAGGCCCTGGCGAACAACCCTAACGAATTGGCCAAAACCATTGCTGCTCTCCAGGCTCTACAGAGACAGCAAGATCAGAATAGGCCTTCACAAGTGAGGCCTAAGGACATAGCCGTAGAAGTTGTTAGGGCAAGGTCAACCAGGGGCGAACAACATGAAGTGAACAGTGCCCAGATTAGGCGGGACAAAGGCAAAGCAAAGATGGTCGAACCGAGAGAGGGCCAGGCTGAATCTGCTCGTGGGCGAACAACAATGTCGAGCCATGGAACTACCCGTTCCAGTGCCCAGGACAGACTTGGCCAACCCCAACAACAAGAAAAAGTTGCTCGCCAGGAAGTTGAGAGTGGGCGAACAACATTTGAACAACCACGCCCATCAGTTCATAAGAGACTCTCCCAGTCTGCCTTCAAGCGTCTAGGACCAAATGCAGCGAGCAACCCTAGAAAACAGCTCCAGGATTTGCCCACTCCGAGTGAGGGACTATGACGAGCAAAAAGGTTGGTACCTTTGCTCGCCGAATAGCCTCCAAGTCAGGGGGCATCTTTGGATGAGCTATCAAGTTTAAGAAGGCAGTAGAGAGCATGCAAGGACAGTTGGACCAACAAAGGGGAGTGGAGACAACCAGTTTGCCATCCTCACCACTATAACCTGTCATTCTGAAAGCCCCGATTCAGAAGAAGGTCCAGTTCCCGGCAAGCATACAGTATGACGGTGTTGCTGATCCTAGAGTTCATCTGACAAAGTATTCAGATTATATGGTCTCGGTGGGGGCCAGCGACGCTACTCAATGCCGAAACTTCCCCTTAACTTTAGGGGACCGGGTACACAAGTGGTTTTCGGCGATGCCACCAGCATCTATCCACTCATTCACTCAACTAAGTCGAGAGTTCCTTTCTCATTTCTCAACGGCGGGGTCGTACTTATCCCAGAAACACCGATTGTCGGACCTAAAACAAAATGACGATGAGTCGGATCGGGCATTCATGGAAAGGTTCGACAAGGTGTTATTAGAAGGTGAACCCATCAGTGAGGATAAGAAGATCATTGCCGTTATGGCCGGGTTAAAGAAAGGTTCAAAGCTATGGAAAGAGGTACGTCTGAAGTGCCCAAGAAGTTATGCCGAATTTAGAAATCAAGCCGGCATATTCGTTTCCATGCACGAGGCCCTGCAATCAAACTTGGGGGAGAACAAAGCTGATCCCAAGGAAAATAACAAGAAACCTGGCGTAACAAACTATCGAGTCCCTAAAAACATGAAGGCATTCACTGAAGGGACGAAACTCAAAGAAAAATTGAATCAAGTGCTAACAGTGTCAGTCGATACTGTTTATGAAAATGTTGTTGGAGTTATACGTGAAAGTATGCTTTTACTTTGTATAACTCGTGTATCAAACACTCGTTTTATGAGAATAATTCTTTTATCGCATTTGCTTTAGTTATTATTGAATGTTGAATTTCTATTGCAAACAGTTCAATATTAGTACATGTTACATTGTAGTTAATGTGGTGATACCCGATCACGGAAGACGACATTAACAGTTTACTTGTAACTAAACGTACATTTTCACGACCTAGGTGGAATTGAACAATCCGCCGTGAAAGGTCGATGTGTAAGGCTCATATTGGTCTGTCTTGACTAAGAGATTGCACTAGCACATTTAGTATGTGTTGAAGAGGTCCTACAGCGAGGATAAATTCTTCTGTTCTGAAAGGTGAAGAATTAGACCTCAGTGGTTGTTGATTTCTTAATCTCCGTCACTTAAATAGGACCGTGTGTGCTTAATGGTTACTGCTTTGATTCATGTTGGGTGAGAATCATTGTGACTTCGAACTTTGTGTCTTGGGCAGTAACATTAATCATACGACGGTTGCTAAGATTTAATACGGAGAAACGCGTGCGAGTACGGCTCGTGTGATTAGTCCCCTTGGTGGGCTCAGAAGTTTTATTGTACCAAATCTTGCAAGTGAAGAATTAGTTTCTTCGGTACGAATAATAATGTTGAGCTGTCTTTACTCCAAGGTGAAAGATGTTAATTAATTTAGAGCTATTCAGAAGCTTAATTAATTAATGGACTTGATAATCTTAAACGCGGGAAATAATAACTGGGAGCCCATATTATCGTAATATGGATTAAGATGGATAGTGCAATATTAATTTATTAGTGGTAATAATTAATATTAATGGGCTGAATTATATTGGGGCTCAATATTGAAATTCAGAAGTCCATTAGGAGGTCCAATCTTAATTCTCCTTAAGGCCCCTCAAGTAGCCCATTAAGTAGCCCAATAATGATAAGGTGATTAAAAAAAAAGAAAATAATATGCTGATTTTTCTCTATTATTTTCGAAAATTGCATGATAAGGAGGAAAAATATTTTGTTGATTTTCTTGGAAAGATATTATGCAAGATATGTATTCTAGGAATACAAGAATATCTCATATATTCAAGAAGATCGAAATCTTGGATTTCTTCTATGTAATTTTCGAAAACTTCATATTTATTTAGGGGTGTGAGATTTTTGTGGAATATTTTATTTTGGAGAAAAGAATATATGAGATATATTCAAGATTTCTTAGAGATTAAGAAAAGATTTTCTCCAAGCCCATTAATCCTATAATTTTCGATCACTACCTCTTATAAATAGGAGATGATTTTTTCATCTCCAGGTACATAATTCCATGTGTTGGAAAAATCAAGAAGCATAGATATTTTTCTTTTTCCTTAGTTTATTAAATTGCTTGAAAGCGTCTCCCACCGGCGATCAAGTGAGGTGAAAAGGGAAATACTTGAGAAGGTTTTGGGTTGATAGAGCGAGATTACAAGTGTCCCGTATATCCAAAGGCCAATACTACGAGAGGTACGTTAATCGCATATTTACTTGTTTAATTATGCCTAGTTAAATATGTGAAATTAATTTAACATGCATGATGATAATTAGTTGTTGGAATTATTATTTGAATTAATTAGGATTAATTCATGCTAGTAATAATTGTATTTAAATTCATATTTAAATTTCATCCCGAATAGATTCCGGGCACCCCAATTTTTCCAACAACTGGTATCAGAGCCACGGTTTCAGGCTCTGAATTTTAAATTGGAATTTAAATTGTTAAACATTAAATTGAAATTGGATAGTAGAATTGTTAGATCTTTTTTGCAGGTATCCAATTGTCATGGTTTTAATGTTGTTAATTTCATGCGTGTAAATTAATTGTTTTTTAATTCGATTCGTTCGAATTCGTTTTTCTCGTGAGAAAATCCACGAGTAGATTAGTTGTTTTTATTTTGATTCGATCATTGTAATAGACTAGTCTAGATCTAGTATTTATTTTTTTGTAAAAATAAATTGTAATCGGATCGTGACGAAGAACGAAGAATTAAAAACGGCGTACCCGGACGACGCATACAAGCGTGGCGCGTGTATGGACGTAAAATCATGCAAGGGGTGAAGAAAACGAGGACGAACGGCGAAAAAAACGGCGCACGGGGGTGCACGGCGCACGCGCCTCGGCGAGGGTCTGCAGCGCCTCGGGGCGCCTCGGCGCGCCTCCGTGCAGCGCCTCGGGTGCGCCTCGGGGGCGCCTCGGGGCTGCGCTTCGGCGCGCCTCTGGCTGTTTTCCAGCGCTTCTCGGGCCGGGAAGCGCGCGGGCCCACTTCGTGGGCCGACGCGCGCTGTATCTCAGGCTGTGGAATTTTTTCGGTTCGGGTTTTTTTTTCGTGTGATTTTAAACGTCGTCCCGAACCCCAAACGATGCTGTATTTGAAGAAGAGTTGCTGTTCGAGTGGGAGCACGTCGAGACGAACGTCGGAAAGCAACAAGGACGATTTTTCGCATCAAGACGTGAAGAAATTAAACCGTGACAATTGGATTTGAGTGCTCCAATGTGTTTAATTTTGTTTTGATGGATGTTTTATTTCGTGCACTTATTATTATTTGTTAATATGTGTTTGCATGAATTTAATTGTCCAAGAAAAACCTTACTTTCGAAAATTACTAAGTATGTTTTTATAATCGCAATTTTATTCCGGATATTAAAATTGGATTATTTTGACCTCCATAATTGATTTATTTGTGAAGTTCTTTTGGAATACATTTCCCCCTCGGATCGGCCAAAAGAACGGATTTCACATGAATAAATTCCGAAAGGATGATTGTGGATTATTACTAGTGGCGGTATTGACCCTCACCACGAGTGGCTTGCTCAAAGCGAAATAATAATCCTGTATTTAATTATGGTTATTACTTCGGCATAGGGAATTGATATTAACTTACTCCCCTCGGAGTCCCTGTCAGTTTCTATGTGGTCAAAGTGGGAGCCAACTATTAATTTTGAATTAAGGATTTGTAACTTTTAAGTTTGTAATCCGCTTGAATGTGTTTAAATGTATAGACCACCCCTCGTGGCGCATTTAAATTGTTTCGAGATGTTGGCTGATGCATGATTATATTGTTTTGAGGTTTCAATATAATTGATGTTATCAAATTTATGTGATAATTTTATATTTTTCTAGATATTGATATGAATGTATGTTTTATTCTCAGTTCATCATGTCACAACCTTTTAATCCACTGTATAGTATACTTAAAGATAATAAACTTGTTGGTGAGAACTATGTTGATTGGAAACGTAATATAAACATGGTCCTTCCTGCGCAAGAACACTATTGGATATTTAGCGTTGACGTACCCAAGAAACCTAATGATAAGTCAAGTAATGGGGAAAAGGCGATATTCGATGATTGGAAGCATTCCAATGAGCACATGAAGCACATCATCTTGACATTTATGTCTGAGGATTTGAAGCGCATTCATGAAGGCATTGAAGCGGCTGTTGATATCATGAATAGCCTTGAAGAGATGTTTCAACATCAGAACCCCATGGCGAATCTGTTCACCATTCGTGAGAAGCTCACGAAGGAGATGGTGAAGGGAACACCCGTAAGGGATCATGTTCTCAATTTTAGGCGTGAGTTTGAGAAACTCGAGTTTCTTGGTGCCGGACAAAGTGAAGAAAGTCAAATCGATTCCATACTCCTAAAGCTATCGAGTAGTTTTGATGGGTTCTTTTGGGAATACGTGTTATCTGAACACAAGTTCACTTTGGATACCCTGTTCAAAGCCCTGATAACGGTAGAGTCATACTTGGGGAGTAGGGACGAGGCTTTGGTGATCAAGAGCTTTTTCTCGAAATCTAGGCCAATGGAAGGTGAGATTGAGAAGGAGGTGGTTGATCGGAACCAAACCAGTAGACTCACTTTGGGAGGCAAGAAAAGAGCTTTTAAGCCGTACGGCGTGAAGATACCCGGTAAGAGTAAGTGCTTCAATTGCGGGGAAAGAGGACATTGGAGGTCTACCTGTTCTAAGCCTAAGAAGGCGGCCAAGAAAGGTAAGTCTCATGCTTTAGTCGTTGAAACATATGTTGCGACGTATGCTGCCCACGTTTGGGTAGTGGATACCGGGGCAACTGATCATATTTGTTTCACTCTTCAGGGGTTCCAGCTAACCCGGCGACTTAGCAAGAATGAGATCACCATCACTTTGGGCGATGCTACGAGAGTGGCAGCCGAAGCAGTGGGAGTAGTGCACCTATCTTTTGAAGATAGAGTTTTAATTTTAAGAGATGTTTTATACGTTCCAAACTTTAGGAAGAATTTAATTTCGGTTTCTAAGTTGTTTTTTGATGGATATTCAGTTACTTTTAATAAAGTTGTTACTGTTTCTTTTAAGAATGATGTTATCTGTCATGGAACGTTGGTAAACAATCTCTATACGATTAAGTGTGCACACCACTCAAATAATGAATCTAATAACACGTCGATCATTTCGAGCAATAAAAGAAAGCGTTCTTCAGAGATGAACGAAACACTTCTATGGCATCTTAGACTAGGTCATATTAATCTAAAGCGGATAGAGAGATTGGTGAAAGACGGATCCTTGGAATCGCTCCAAGTAGAGCCGTTTCCAACTTGTGAATCCTGTTTAGAGGGTAAGATGACCAAGAGGGCATTTGGAGCCAAGGGGAATAGAGTCACGGAAGTGTTAGAACTCGTTCATACCGATGTGTGTGGTCCAATGACGATCAAAGCGAGAATGGGGTATGAGTATTTCGTTACCTTCATTGACGATTACTCAAGATATGGGTACATTTACCTTATGCGGCATAAGTCTGAAACTTTTGAAAAGTTTAAAGAGTTTAAGGCCGAAGCCGAGAAACATAGGGAAAAGAGTATCAAGTTTCTACGATCAGATCGTGGAGGCGAATACCTCAGCGATGAATTCTTGAACTACCTATCGGACGAAGGGATTGTATCCCAGTTGACCGCACCGGGAACCCCTCAACAGAACGGTGTGGCGGAACGAAGGAACCGGACTCTTTTAGAGATGGTCAGATCCATGATGAGTTATTCGGATTTACCCAAATCGTTTTGGGGTAATGCCTTGGAAACGGCGGCTTATATTCTAAACTTGGTGCCATCCAAATCGGTTTCTAAAACCCCAATGGAATTGTGGAATTGTGCCGATTCGACCATGGAAGCCGAGTATGTAGCTGCTTGTGAAGCAGCGAAAGAGGCAGTTTGGCTCAAGAACTTCTTAGTGGACTTGGACGTTGTTCCGAATTTGCCCGACAAGATAACTGTCTTTTGTGACAATGCCGGAGCAGTTGCAAATTCAAAGGAACCGAGAGCCCACAAGGCCATCAAACACATAGAAAGAAAATACCATCTGATACGAGAAATCGTTAAGAGAGGAGATATAGAGGTGGCAAAGATAGCGTCGGGTGACAACCTAGCGGATCCATTCACAAAGGGTCTGCCTCAGAGTACATTCGAGAGACATGTGGATGGAATGAGAGTCAAGACTGTTGCCAATCTGCTTTAAGTATAAGTGGGAGGAATTATTAGGTTAGTGTAGGTTGACATGAGATGTCACGTAGAGCTACTACACTAAGACATGCGTGATGTATACTAAAAGCAGACTTTAAGTATAAGTGGGAGATTGTTGGAGTTATACGTGAAAGTATGCTTTTACTTTGTATAACTCGTGTATCAAACACTCGTTTTATGAGAATAATTCTTTTATCGCATTTGCTTTAGTTATTATTGAATGTTGAATTTCTATTGCAAACAGTTCAATATTAGTACATGTTACATTGTAGTTAATGTGGTGATACCCGATCACGGAAGACGACATTAACAGTTTACTTGTAACTAAACGTACATTTTCACGACCTAGGTGGAATTGAACAATCCGCCGTGAAAGGTCGATGTGTAAGGCTCATATTGGTCTGTCTTGACTAAGAGATTGCACTAGCACATTTAGTATGTGTTGAAGAGGTCCTACAGCGAGGATAAATTCTTCTGTTCTGAAAGGTGAAGAATTAGACCTCAGTGGTTGTTGATTTCTTAATCTCCGTCACTTAAATAGGACCGTGTGTGCTTAATGGTTACTGCTTTGATTCATGTTGGGTGAGAATCATTGTGACTTCGAACTTTGTGTCTTGGGCAGTAACATTAATCATACGACGGTTGCTAAGATTTAATACGGAGAAACGCGTGCGAGTACGGCTCGTGTGATTAGTCCCCTTGGTGGGCTCAGAAGTTTTATTGTACCAAATCTTGCAAGTGAAGAATTAGTTTCTTCGGTACGAATAATAATGTTGAGCTGTCTTTACTCCAAGGTGAAAGATGTTAATTAATTTAGAGCTATTCAGAAGCTTAATTAATTAATGGACTTGATAATCTTAAACGCGGGAAATAATAACTGGGAGCCCATATTATCGTAATATGGATTAAGATGGATAGTGCAATATTAATTTATTAGTGGTAATAATTAATATTAATGGGCTGAATTATATTGGGGCTCAATATTGAAATTCAGAAGTCCATTAGGAGGTCCAATCTTAATTCTCCTTAAGGCCCCTCAAGTAGCCCATTAAGTAGCCCAATAATGATAAGGTGATTAAAAAAAAAGAAAATAATATGCTGATTTTTCTCTATTATTTTCGAAAATTGCATGATAAGGAGGAAAAATATTTTGTTGATTTTCTTGGAAAGATATTATGCAAGATATGTATTCTAGGAATACAAGAATATCTCATATATTCAAGAAGATCGAAATCTTGGATTTCTTCTATGTAATTTTCGAAAACTTCATATTTATTTAGGGGTGTGAGATTTTTGTGGAATATTTTATTTTGGATAAAAGAATATATGAGATATATTCAAGATTTCTTAGAGATTAAGAAAAGATTTTCTCCAAGCCCATTAATCCTATAATTTTCGATCACTACCTCTTATAAATAGGAGATGATTTTTTCATCTCCAGGTACATAATTCCATGTGTTGGAAAAATCAAGAAGCATAGATATTTTTCTTTTTCCTTAGTTTATTAAATTGCTTGAAAGCGTCTCCCACCGGCGATCAAGTGAGGTGAAAAGGGAAATATGGGTTGATAGAGCGAGATTACAAGTGTCCCGTATATCCAAAGGCCAATACTACGAGAGGTACGTTAATCGCATATTTACTTGTTTAATTCCGCCTAGTTAAATATGTGAAATTAATTTAACATGCATGATGATAATTAGTTGTTGAAATTATTATTTGAATTAATTAGGATTAATTCATGCTAGTAATAATTGTATTTAAATTCGTATTTAAATTTCATCCCGAATAGATTCCGGGCACCCCAATTTTCCCAACAAATGTGAAGGAGAAGGAGTTGCTCTCCCCTCCACGGAAAATCCGTCAAGACACCGGTAAACTCAACCCTAACAAGTATTGTGCCTACCATCAAAGCGTGGGGCACTTTACGAGTGAATGTAGAGATTTGCTCAAGCAGCTGTGGTGGTTTTACGAGGAGGGCAAACTTTCTGAATTTGTTAAAAGACAACCCGGGAAGAGAGTCCGGGAGAACAACTCTGAAGATGAAGATGATCAACCTCAGAAAAACAATAAACCAGCACGACCAGTTCCTACCATTCTTGCTCGTCCGTTGGAAGATTTATACATGATGGAACCTGCAGGTCCCGCAGGAGGATGTTCTGATGGACGACCACCAATCTCCAACCGAAAAAGAAAGGCTGAGTTACGAGTGATCGATCAAGTTCAAGAAATGGGGGTTGAACCGTCTATCATGCAGACAGCCGAATTGACCTTCACCGAAAGTGACTTGGAAGGAATATTAACTCCACACAACGATTCGCTCGTAATCTGCGCAAAGATTATGGGAACACGGGTCCACAGATTGTTGGTAGACACTGGAGCCTACACCAACATCCTGTTCAAAAAGACGCTCGATCATCTTAGAGATTATTCGGGCTACATCCGGGATTCAACACATAGGATAGTAGGCTTTGGGAATGCTGAACAGTCCCATTGGGAATAGTTACTTTAGCAGTGCAACTTGTAACGGCCAACGAACCCGAGAAAAATATTACAAGAATGGTTGACTTCTTGGTTGTAGACCAGGATTCAACTTATAACGGGTTTCTTGGTCGACCCTTTTTAAATAAATTCAAAGCTGCATGTTCCACTTATCACTATTGTTTGAAATTCCCAACAGCAAGCGGAGCAGGTACTATCAAAGGAGATCAAAGAAAGGCCAGGGAATGTCTCCTACAATTGCAGGCCAAACATGCACTAGTATCCATGATGGAGGCCACAACTAGCCATCCTGCTGATGAACCATCAATATTAGGGAACATGATGGACATAGAGGAGGACCACATGGACACTGACGAGCAACATTTTGACGAGCAGGTATTGGACGAACAACTCCTCACCACCCATGAGGAGCATCATTCTGACGAACAACAAAAGGGTGGTGACGAGCAACATTCATCGGATAACTTGGAGGGCCAGGTGTTGACTAACAACAATGAGTCAGAACCAACAGATGATCTAGATTCCCGCCTGGGAGCAAAGCCCATGAACATCGAAAATGATTTCAACCCTGAGGGACCAATACTTGATCCTCGTTGGAAAGGACAAAAACGACGAGCAACTCCAGTTGAAGAACTGGAGGCGTTCAAAGTTAATCCTAAAAACTAGGATCTTGAATTATACATAGGATCTGAGCTCCCTGAGCCTTACAGATCCCGAATGAAAGAGTTCCTCAGCAAAAATCTAGATGTTTTTGCTTGGCCTCATGCAGACATGGTGGGAATAGATCCAAAACATGCTTGCCATAAACTCAACATCAATCAAGCAAAAAGGCCTATCCATAAAAAACGAAGAAAGTATGGCCCAGACAAGTATCAGGCCTTGAATGAAGAAGTAAATAAGTTGTTAGACAATGACTTGATCCGACAAGCACTCTATCCACAATGGGCAGCAAACCCAGTCCTTGTGAGGAAACCAAACGGGACCTGGATGCTATGCATAGATTTTACAGATCTAAATGCAGCATGCCCGAAGGGCAACTTTCCTCTTCCTCACATTGACCAGTTGGTGGACAGCACTGTAGGTCATGAAATGCTAACATTCATGGATGCCTTTGCCGGGTACCATCAAATTCCAATGCATCCAGACGATCAAGAAAACACAGCATTTTATACAAATAAAAACTTGTTGTGTTGGAAGAGAATGCCCTTCGGCCTCATCAACGCTGGAGCAACATATCAGAGATTGGTGAACAAAATGTTCGACGAACAAATCGGAGATACGGTAGAGGTCTATGTAGACGATATCGTAGTCAAAAGCCCCCGAAAAGAAGACCATCTTCAACATTTGACCCAGGTGTTTGATATTCTTCGACATTACAATATGAAACTGAACCCGAAGAAGAGCAGTTTTGGAGTCCATTCCAGAAAGTTCTTGGGTCATCTTGTTAGTCAACGAGGGATTGAAGCCAATCCAACAAAAGTTAAAGCAATCGTGGATATGCAACCACCACGTTCAATAAAAGAAGTGCAAAGGCTTACGGGATGCCTAGCAGCATTGAATCGGTTCATATCCAGATCGGGGGACAAATGCCGTCCATTCTTTGAAGCTATCAAGAAAGGACAGTTCACATGGACTAACAACTGTCAAAAGGCGTTCGACCAACTCAAAGACTACCTGGGAGATGTTAAAATCCTATCAAAGCCCGTCCCAGGAGAAAAGCTATATTTATACTTGGCAGCGTCAGAAGTAGCCATCAGCTCTGTTCTGGTGCGAGAAGACGACAAATTTCATCAACCTATCTACTACGTCAGTCAAGCTCTGCATGAGGCGGAGATCAAATACTCCCCAACCGAAAAACTGGCGTACACACTTGTCAAGAGTGTGAGGAAGTTACGACCATACTTCTTTGATCATCAAGTTGAAGTGCTAACAACTTTCCCACTCAGACAAATTCTCCATCGCCCCGACACAGCTGGTCGTCTGTTAAAGTGGTCATTAGAGATTAGCCAATTCGGGGTAACCTATGCTCCTTGAACATCGATCAAAGGGCAAGCGTTAGCCGACTTTATTGTCGAACTAACCTTCCCACCAGATCCGACAAGAGGACTTGATCACCCTTGGCATCTTTACATTGACGGATCTTCAACCAACATAGCCTCGAGGGCAGGAGTGGTTCTAATCAGTCCAGACAGACAAGTATTCACCTCGGTGATCAAATTTGGTTTCATGGCAACCAACAACGAAGCGGAGTATGAAGCTCTTATTGCTGGTCTCCACCTATCTCTTGTAGTAGGTGTTAGACGGTTACAAATATTCGGTGACTCACAGTTGATTGTGAACCAAGTCTGAGGTGAATACGAGGCGAAAGACGACCATATGATCGAGTATCAACGAATTGTTGCTTACCTGATGTCTTTGTTAGAACAAGTTTTCATTGAACAAATTCCAAGGACAAGTAACACGCAAGCAGATGCGTTGGCCCGACTAGCAACAAGTGAGGGACCAGCAGAGTTGGCAGACATTATAATTACAAAGATGAATGATCCATCAATGAGAAGTTATAATGTCAACCAACTTGATGAACAAGCAAGTGAAGAAGAGGACTGGAGAACAAGTATAGTCAAATATTTGAAAAGTGGGGAAAAACCAAACAACCCTTTTGAAGCTGCCAAGCTAACAAAGCAAGCCGCCAGATATACTCTGGTGGGCGAGCAGCTTTAAAAAAAGGGGAATATCAATCCCACTTCTCAAATGTTTGCCTAGGGGGCAAGGACGAGCAATACTCGAAGAAATACATGCCGAAGTATGCGGAAATCACATTGGGGGGCAAGCTTTGGCATACAAAACTATCAGACAAGGCTATTATTGGCCAACTTTACGTCAAGATGCAATTAAGAAAGCAAAGACTTGCCATCAATGTCAAATTTTTGCCCCAAACATTCATACCCCGGCCCAACAGCTCGTATCAGTTTATAGCCCGTGGCCATTTGTAAGATGGGGGATGGACATTATTGGTCCCTTCCCAGCGGGAGTTGGAGGTGTTCGATTTGCCGTTGTGGCAGTCGACTATTATACAAAATGGGCAGAAGCAGAAGCCATGGTAAAAATCACGCAGCAGAAAATGATCAACTTCATTTGGAAAAACATTGTCTGTCACTTTGGGGTTCCGCAAACCATCGTAACAGACAATGGTCCGCAGTTTGATGGAAAAGAGTTGAGAGATTTCTGTATAAAGTGGGGAATAAAAAAATATTACTCTACTCCCTATCATCCCCAATCAAATGGACAAGTCGATGCCGTGAACAAGATAATCAAGCACCGGAGAAACACCTTTTGCAATGACTTTTAGAACAGAAGCTGTAATACCAATCGAGTTAAAGACCAACACATTCAGAACGACCAACTTTGATGAGCAGGCGAACAACTCTGCTCTAGCTACTGAGATGGATTTGCTCGAAGAAAAAAGACTGAATGCCGAGCTAAAAAATGCTACCTATAAGCAGCGAGCAGAACATTATTATAATTCCCATGTTAAAATTAGGGAATTCAGAGTTGGAGATATGGTTCTAAGAAAGTTGCTCGCCCAACCTCCAGGTGTATTGGGACCAACTTGGGTGGGCCCGTATCGTATAACAGAAAAATTCGTTAATGGTGTATACGATATCGAAGATATGGAAGGCAAGCCGGCCCAATACTCCTGGAATGCTGTACATCTGAAGAAGTACTATCAATGAGACGAACAAGTTCTTAATTGGGCGAACAAATGTCTTGAGGGGCCAGTGAACCAAGTGAGGTAAACTAAACCAAAAACTTGCCTAATTTTTTGGAAATTTTGCTAAGTATAGAATTTAAAGTTGTTCGGCACATTGTATAGTTTAATGCTGTTTCATCTTTTTTAATTTTAGACAAAGTTGCTCGGCAAAAATATTATAAGCGAGCATGTTTTTAGTTAGTGTTCAAAGTTGTTCGTCAGGTTATATATGTTAGTGACGAGTAGTCTTACAACACTTGTAAATTTTTCGAAATGTAAATATAGTAGTTGTTCGTCAAAGAGGAAAAGTCCAAAGGCTCGAGGAACAAGTCCATTTTGAGGACCAAAGCCAATTAAAGGTTGTTCATTTTTTAAATGAACAGAACCTAAGGCTAAACCCTAATTCCATTAAAGGCAAAGTTCAATTCGAACAAAAGCCCAACATTATATGTTATAATTGCAAAAGCATTGATAAAAATGTAAAGGCAATTAACATATACAAGAAAATGAGCGAATATAAGAAAGACATTCCATTAAAACAAAAAGTTATTAAGCCCCAAAAATAGTACAGGTGTAAAGTACTACAAAAACGAACAGTTACAAAGAAGAGCCTACCGAACAACTATTACAAAATAAAGACTTCTAAGTCCTAAGAACTATTGCTGCTCGGCGGGAGGGAGATTTTGGGTTTGGTCGGCAGGAGGATCAACAATCATGTCCCTAGCCATGTCCTCAGCAGCTTTTTGCTCCCTTTCAGCTTGCTCGTCCATAGCTGCCGGCTCTTCCTCTTGTACCTCCTCATTAACTTGAGGTGGAGGATGGGTAATGGTGATACTGGGGTCAAGGCTGTCAATCTTGACCCCTAGTTCGGCAATGTCCCCCCAATTGAAGTTCGATGTTGTTCGGCGGGGGGTAGTTCTCCAGGAATTCGGACAAGTCTTTGCCCATCTCTTCCACCATATCTTTAAAATCGTACACATCAGCTATACGAATGCAATCGGCGTAGGCGCAGATATATCCTAAGTTCGAGATGGGGGCAGACCGGGCCTGGAGCTCAGCCTCAAGTTGATCGCAAGAAAAAGAGTTGGCCTCTACCTCCCGCAGACGAGCAATCTCCGCTTCAAGCTCAGCATTTCTTTGCTCGGATGCGAGCAGTTTCTTCTTCTCCTCGCCGAGCAAGGCATCTTTGCTTCCCAATTCACCAGATAGACCCTGAATTTCTTCAAGGTATTTCTTTTCAGTATCAATGTAAACATTGATCTGGTTATTGAGACGAGCAAGTTTGGCCTCATACTGGCTAATTAAGCCGTCTTTTTCCTCCGTGAGCTGCCGAGCAGTGCTGGCGTAGCGGTGAGCAGCTTCTTCTTGCTCAGCAATCTGGGCCATTGTCCTTTGAGTCGTGACGAGGCCGTTGGCATGAAGCATCATGGAGAGATGAACATTGTCCGCCAGCCCTTGTTGGAAGACAGCTTTGTCCAGAGGACGTGTCCAAGCTCGGGCGATCAGCTCCGTCGCCCTGCGAACATGATCACCAGGAATCTCCCTTATGTTGACGGGAGTCTTCGAGCAAGCGTACTGGTGGACAGCACTTATTCGCCCAGGGTGATCGTCAGCACGATATCTGCGAACAAGAAAGCAAATGATACTTAGAAAAATATAAAAAAAAAACAATTTTGAATCTTGCTCGGCAGAGGCGAAGGTAGACTTACTCCTGGAATTTTCGATCATCCCAGCCCAAATGTGTGAGATCCTCAGGACCGCGAACAGGAGTGGAATCCCTGCCCGCCTTGCCTGTCTTCTCCGAAGGCTCGATAGAGGAGGGGCGAACAGCTTCCCCCTCCGTGTGGTGGCGAGCATGGCTATGCCCCACCTTCTCCTTGCCCTTGGTCCCGGCAAGAGCAGTCTGGGACACAAAGGTCCCATCCCCTTTCTTTAAGCGCTTGGCACCGCGGGGAGATGGTGCCGGGGGGGTGGGGGGGTGGGGAGAAGGTGGTAGATTGGATGGGGGCACGGCTTGGCGAGCAACTCTCGCCCCTTCCGCCTTGTTCGTCATCGCCAGTACCTTAGATGGTGGGTCACCCTTCTTTCTCCTGCCTTTTGGTGGAGCCATTTCAAATACTCTCTGTTCCAAGAGTCCGAAGCAGGGAGGGACGGCGACTGTGAATTGCTCAGCTAAAAAAAAAAAGGAAAAAGAGTTAAGGCGAGCAAGTTATGGTATCAAAGGACGAACAAAGTAATGAAGGAGGAGTTGGAAATTTTTTATACCTGGGGGCACCTCAGCTTGCGCTTCCAACTGGTGGGGATAGGGAAACAAGCGAGCAGCTCTCTGACGCTTCTCGTCGCTCAGATACTGGATAGTCCTATCCGCTTTATTGCGTAGGCCGACCAAGCAGGAAGTAAATAAAAACTCTGCCCCGATCTCGTCCTCCTCTGAGTCCCACTTGGGCAACCGAGGACCTGCAAGTAAATAAGAAAATTTAAATTAGAACAATACAGTTCAAAAACGAACAAAGATAAACTTACGCTTAATTATTCCATAAGCGTCGGGAGAGTTTATTCGCCTAATGCCCCCGTGTGGATCGGAAGATGCTCGCCAATCACCCCCTATGAAAAAGAAGTGTTGTTTCCAGTCCTTGATCTTGTTCGGCACTCTTTCTACCATCTTGAGTCCAGTCTTGGCCTTGAGGTAGTAGTAGCCATCTTCGCCTACGGGACATTTGGTGATTGTCATAAGATAGTTGATTTCCTCCGCAGTAAGGCGATCAACATATCCTTCTAGGGCGAACAAACACATAGCGCCGAGCAAGTTCATCCACCCAATTGGTGTGATCTGGGTAATGGCAAGGTTGGTCGCCTCGAGAAAATGACCAACAACTGGGGGCAGCGGCAGCTTCAGACCAGCCATCAAAGTATGAATGTTGATCGTCGTGCATCCTGGGGGTGGGCGATCAGCTCTCTCCTTTCTCTTGGGAGCCCACATATGAATGTCGTACGGGATCTTGTAAGTCTCTCGGATCGAATCAAGATCCTCCTCGAGGACAACACTCTTGATTTTGCTCGCCTTGAAGTCATTTCTAACCAAGTCCATTACTTGTCTTTGGGGGCGAGCAAAGTTGTTCGCATGTTCCTCAGCATATGCTCGCCAGTCGAAAGGCCGAGCAACTCCAACTGGAATCTCGTTTTCCAGCATTTTTGGAGATGGGAACCCTATCCCTTCCAAAAATTTGCGGGTCAATTCGTCAAATTGGGGATCTTCCGATTCAGCACTGGACGAAGAGCTTTCGCCGGAATCCCTGCTCGCAAAAACCACTATTTCCCTCCCGGATGGGCGAGCACCAGTATCCTCAACTGAACGAACAACCGAGTCAACGTGGGGATTTGACGCCGAGGAAATTTCAAAGGGTGGTTGATCGACGGGAGCCGCGATTGGGAAAAGGGGATCAAGGGTTTCCTCAGATTTGTTGCTCGAATGGGAAGACATGGAAGAAAAACAGGGAAAAAACCAGACGGCGGCGATGGAGGTTGCAAACGGCGGCGATTTCCCGAGGAAGGCGGTGGCGCACGATCACACACGGCGGCGATGGGGTTTCGAAGAGAAATAAAAACAAAATCAAGTGATTAAAACAAAAATACTACCTTAAAACTAAGCCGGAAGCAAGAAATTGAAGAAAAAATCATCGGAAAAAGCTTGGGATCGCCGGAGATGGAGAATTCGCCGGAGCACTGTAGCAAGAAGTAAAAATATGGGAAAATATTCATTTCCATCCACTATTTATACCCCAGGCAAAAAATGGGGTATGAGATGTAATTTCCAACAAAATGTGGGCCAATTTGAGAGAAAACGGGGTAATTTCCGAGCAAGTTCAAAAATTAGAGGGCATATATGCAAATATAGGGGCGCGTGGCCTCGGGGCTGCTCGCGCGTGGGCGGCGCGCAATCATGCCGCCCACGTCATCCTCGTACATCCCCCAGATCTTGGGAAGACGAAACGGTGAACCCAGAGTTGATCGCCTAATTCAATGATGATCGTCCAAATCCTCACCAGTATAATATCCTAACTACATTTGCTCGCCACAAAGTTGCTCGTCTGGGGCAACATGTAGTCAGGATAGGGGGCAATTGTTGATAGGCGAACATAAACCAATGATGGGCGAACAAGGATTAAAACCTTAAAAAGGATTATGAAGAACTAACCTCAAGTCAAAGATGATTAATAAATAAAATCAAGGTGGAGTACATAAATCAATCCAGGGAGTGTATAAATTGACGAACAACTCTACCGACGAACAACATTCCAGCGAACAGGTTTTAGAACCCGAGACCAGATATGGGCATTCCACCAAGTCACTGATGACGAGCAACATTATGAAAAATGGTGCATCTACCAGCTTAAGAGGTGTATGGAAACGAACAAAGGACCAAGATCCCAAAGCCAATCTATGTAAAACACAAGGCGAACAACTTCTAAGCCATGCACCCAAAAAGCGAACAACTTTTATGAAGAAACAATTCTGGGTATGCTAAGCCGACCTGGACGAACAACAATGAAGTCCGAGATAAGACCAAAGAAAACTTTGTAACTAAGATTCAGCTTAGATAAGGTCAAACTAAGGTCAAAGGACACTTGTCAAGCATGCAGGCTAGGGAGACCAAGAGTCATAGACACCTCATGCTTGCTAGTCTCTATAAATAGTTGATCTCCAGCTTAAGAAATACAAGTTCAATTTGACAAATACTCCCAAAAATACACACACTAACACACCAAAGCGTACACATATACGAGATTAACACAATTCCAACTTTCGTATTCTCAATTTAATATCTCAAATCTTCGATTTACCATTTATGGTGGTAATCAATCACACGAAATTGATTGGTGATCCTAAACCAAATTAAAAACAGTCACTAATCCAATTAACTAAATTTGATCACCAACACTTAGCATCTCCAAAGTGATTCTAAGATGTTCTTCGTGTTGTTCCCGATTTTTTTAATACACCAGGATATCGTCAATGAATACAATTACAAACTTATCAAGGTATGGATGAAAAACACGATTCATCAGATCCATAAAGATTGCTGGTGCATTACTAAGCCCAAATGGCATCACTATGAATTCATAGTGTCCATAACGTGTCCTAAAAGCAGTCTTTGGAATATCACCCTCCTTAATTCTTACTTGATGGTATCCAGACCTTAGATCAATCTTAGAGAATATTGTTGCACCATTCAATTGGTCAAACAAATCATCTATCCTTGGTATGGGGTATTTGTTCTTGATGGTCAATTTATTTAATTCCCGATAGTCTATACACATCCTAAATGAACCATCTTTCTTTTTCACAAATAACACAGGCGCTCCCCAAGGTGAAACACTAGGTCTTATAAAACTCAAATCTAAAAGCACCTGAAGTTGGACTTTTAATTCTTGCAACTCCTTTGGCGCCATCCTGTAGGGTGCTTTTGAAATTGGTGCAGCTCCTGGTACTAGATCAATTGTGAACTCTACTTGTCGATCAGGCGGTAAACCTAGCAAATCTTCTGGAAAGATGTCTTGGTAATCTTACACGATAGGAATGTCATCTATTCTCACTCCCTTTTCCTCAGAACCTACCACGTTAACAAGATATGCTTGGCAATTCCCTTTTCTCAACATTCTCTTTGCTTTCATCATAGTAACTATCCGTGGAAGTATTCCAACCTTAGTTCCAATGAATGTGAATTTATCCTCTTTAGGCGGTTGAAATATCACTTCTTTTTCATGACAACGAATGACGGCGTGATTGGCTCTAAGCCAGTCCATACCCAAAATTACATCAAAATATTTCATCTTAAGTACATGTAAATTCGCCATCAAGATTTTATTATCAACTTCTATAGGCACGCTTTGACACAATTTCTCAGTCTGTATAACTCTACCAGATGGAATGCTAACCTCAAGTGTATTATTACTTATTGCATCGAATTTATCGCCTAGTACCTTAAACATTCTGGTAGAGATAAAGGAATTGGTAGCTCCAGTTGTTGGAGTTATACGTGAAAGTATGCTTTTACTTTGTATAACTCGTGTATCAAACACTTGGTTATGAGAATAATTCTTTTATCGCATATGCTTTAGATATGATTGAATGTTGAATATTATTGCAAATCGTTCAATATATAGTACATGTTACATTGTAGTTAATGTGGTGATACCCGATCACGGAAGACAACATTAACAGTTTACTTGTAACTTAACGTACAATTTCACGACCCAGGTGGAATTGAACAATCCGCCGTGAAAGGTCGATGTGTAAGGCTTAGATTGGTCTGTCTTGACTAAGAGATTGCACTAGCACATTTAGTATGTGTTGAAGAGGATCTAAAGCGAGGATAAATTCTTCTGTTCTGAAAGGTGAAAAATTAGACCTCAGTGGTTGTTGATTTCTTAATCTCCGTCACTTAAATAGGACTGTGTGTGCTTAATGGTTACTGCTTTGATTCATGTTGGGTGAGAATCATTGTGACTTTGAACTTTGTATCTTGGGCAATAATATTAATCATACGACGGTTGCTAAGATTTAATACGGAGAAATACGTGCGAGTACGGCTCGTGTGATTAGTCCCCTTGGTGGGCTCAGAAGTTTTATTGTACCAAATCTTGCAAGTGAAGAATTAGTTTCTTCGGTACGAATAATAATTTTGAGCTGTCTTTACTCCAAGGTGAAATATATTACTTAATTTAGAGCTATTCAGAAGCTTAATTAATTAATGGACTTGATAATCTTAAACGCGGGAAATAATAACCGGGAGCCCATATTATCGTAATATGGATTAAGATGGATAGTGCAATATTAATTTATTAGTGGTAATAATTAATATTAATGGGCTGAATTATATTGGGGCTCAATATTGAAATTCAGAAGTCCATTAGGAGGTCCAATCTTAATTCTCATTAAAGGCACCTCAAGTAGCCCATTAAGTAGCCCAATAATGATAAGGTGATTAAAATAAAAAGATAATATCATGCTGATTTTCCTTTGAAATTTTCAAAAATTATGATATTAGGGAAGAAAAGATTTTGTTGATTTTCTTGGAAAGATATTATGGAAGATAAGTATTCTTGGAATACAAGATTATCTCATATATTCAAGAAGATCCATTAGGAGGTCCAATCTTAATTCTCATTAAAGGCACCTCTTTGTGAGGAGTGTGAGATTTTTGTGGAATATTTTATTTTGGAGAAAAGAATATAAGAGATATATTCAAGATTTCTTAGAGTCTAAGAAAAGATTTTTTCCAAAGCCCATATACCACAAAAATTTCGGCCATTACATCTTATAAATAGGGGGTGATTATTTCATCCCCAAGTACATAATTCCATGTGTTAAAAAAATCAAGAGCATAGATATTTTTCTTTTTCCTTAGTTATTTAAATTGTTCGATAGCATCTCCCACCGGTGATCGAACAAGGTGAAAGGGAATACTTGAGAAGGCTTTTGAGTTGATAAAGCGTGTACGTGTTAGTCCCGTTTATTCAAAGGCCAAGTCTACAAGAGGTACGTAAGTCACATAAATTCTTGTTTATTCCGCCTAGATTTTATGTGAATTAATTCAACATGCATTATGATAAATTAGTTGTTGGAATTATTATTTGAATTAATTAGGATTAATTCATGCTAGTAATAATTGTATTTAAATTCGTATTTAAATTTCATCCCGAATAGATTCCGGGCACCCCTATTTTCCCAACAACTGGTATCAGTGCCACGGTTTCGGGCTCTGATCTTTAAATTGGAATTTAAATTGTTAAACATTAAATGGAAATTGGATAGTAGAATTGCTAGATCTTTTTTGCAGGTATCCAATTTTCATAGTTTTAATGTTGTTATTTTTTCATGCGTGTGAATTAATTGTTTTTAATTCGATTCGTTCGAATTCGTTTTTCTCGTGAGAAAATCCACGAGTAGATTAGTTGTTTTTATTTTGATTCGATCATTGTAATAGACTAGTCTAGATCTAGTATTTATTTATATTGAAAAATAAATTGTAACCGGATCGTGACGAAGAACGAAGAATTAAAAACGGCGTACCCGGACGACGCATACAAGCGAGGAGCGTGTATGGACTTAAAATCATGCAAGGGGTGAAGAAAACGAGAATGAACGGCGAAACCCGGCGCACGGGGTGCACGACGCACGACCCGCGCGCGACGGGAGGCCGGCGCCGTGCAAGCGCGCGCGTGCGCCTCGGGCGAGGCCTTGCAGCGCCTCGGCTGCAGCGCCTCGGGGCGCAACGTGCAGCGCTTCAGCGCTCCTGGCCGGCGCTTCAGCACCTCGGCTGTTTTGGCCGAGAGGCGCGCGGGCCCACTCCGTGGGCTGACGCGCGCCGTATATCGGGCCGTGGAATTTTTCGGTTCGTCCCTTTTCTTTTGTGTGATTCTAAACGTCGTCCCGAACCCCAAACGATGTTGTTTTTGATTAAGTGTTGCTGTTCGAGTGGGAGCGTGTCGAGACGAACGACGGAAAGCAACAAGGACGATTTTTCGCATCAAGACGTGAAGAAATTAAACTGTGACAATTGGATTTGAGTGCACCAATGTGTTTAATTTTGTTTTGATGGATGTTTTATTTCGTGCACTTATTATTATTTGTTAATATGTGTTTGCATGAATTTAATTGTCCAACAAAAACCTTACTTTCGAAAATTACTAAGTATGTTTATTTAATCGCAATTTTATTCTGGATATTAAAATTGGATTAATTTGGCCTCTATAATTTATTTATTTGTGAAGTTCTTTTGGAATACATTTCCCCCTCGGATCGGCCAAAAGAACGGATTTCACATGAATAAATTCTGAAATAATGATTGTGGATTATTACTAGCGGCGGTATTGACCCTCACCCCGAGTGGCTTGCTCAAAGCGAAATAATAATCCTGTATTTAATTATGGTTATTACTTAGGCATAGGAAATTGATATTAACTTACTCCCCTCGGAGTCCCTGTCAATTTCTATGTGGTCAAAGTGGGAGCCACCTATTAATTTTGAATTAAGGATTTGTAACTTTTAAGTTTGTGATCCGCTTGAATGCATGATTAAATTGTTTTGAGATGTTGGCTGATGCATGATTATATTGTTTTGAGGTTTTAATATAATTGATGTGATCGAATTATGTGATAATTTCGTATTTTTCTAGATATTGATATGAATGTATGTTTTATTCTCAGTTCATCATGTCGCAACCTTTTAATCCACTGTTTAGTATACTTAAAGATAACAAACTTGTTGGTGAGAACTATGTTGATTGGAAACGTAACCTTGATATTGTCCTAACCGCTCAACACCACAAGTGGGTACTTACTACTCCTAAGCCCCAAGAGCCTGCCGAAGATGCCACGAAAGCGGTCAAGAAAGAGCATAAGAGTTGGTTTGACTCCGATGAGATGGCTAGGTGTACTATTCTGGCTTCAATGTCAGATGTGTTGCAACACCAACACCAACACATGAAGACCGCCTCTGAGATAATACACAATCTTGAAGTGATGTTTCAACATCAGAACCGTACGGCTAGGCAAATCACCATGCGAAAGATGCTTTCGTTGAAAATAGTGGAAGGTACGCCCGTAAGGGATCACGTTATCGAGATGACGGGTTATCTCAACAAGTTGGAAGTACTTGGTGCGGAATTTGACCTCCCTACTAAGGTCGATTTCATTCTCCATTCTCTGCCGAAGAGCTTTGAGCAGTTTCACTTGAATTATCAAATGAATGACCGGGCAAAATAGTTTGCCCGAGCTCTTACAAGCTTTGGTATCGGCGGAGACTCTAATGGATCACCAAACTGTTGCTATGGTGGCGAACGGTCCGTCTTCATCTTCAGGTCCCAAGGGAGGGAAGAAGAGGAAGAGGACGAAAAGCCAGACCCAAGTAAATCCAACCGTTGCGAAACCCAAGGCAAAGGGAGGGAGAAGGAGGTGGAAAGAAAGCTGATAAGGGTAAGTGCTTTAATTGTGGTGAGAAGGGACATTGGAGGGCGACCTGTTCTAAGCCTAAGAAGGCGGGAAAGAAAGGTAAGTCTCATGCTTTAGTTGTTGAAACATATGTTGCGGCGTATGCTGCCCACGTTTGGGTAGTGGATACCGGGGCAACTGATCATATTTGTTTCACTCTTCAGGGGTTCCAGCTAACCCGGCGACTTAGCAAGAATGAGATCACAATCACTTTGGGTGATGCTACGAGAGTGGCAGCCGAAGCTGTGGGAGTCGTGCAACTATCTTTTGAAGATAGAGTTTTAATTTTAAGAGATGTTTTATACGTTCCGAACTTTAGGAAGAATTTAATTTCAGTTTCTAAGTTGTTTTTTGATGGATATTCAGTTACTTTTAATAAAGTTGTTACTGTTTCTTTTAAAAATGATGTTATCTGTCATGGAACGTTGGTAAACAATCTCTATACGATTAAGTGTGCACACCACTCAAATAATGAATCTAATAACACGTCGATCATTTCGAGTAATAAAAGAAAGCGTTCTTCGGAGATGAACGAAACACTTCTATGGCATCTTAGACTAGGTCATATTAATCTAAAGCGGATAGAGAGATTGGTGAAAGACGGATCCTTGGAATCACTCCAAGTCGAGCTGTTTCCAACTTGTGAATCCTGTTTAGAGGGTAAGATGACCAAGAGGGCATTTGGAGCCAAGGGGAATAGAGCCACGGAAGTGTTAGAACTTGTTCATACCGATGTGTGTGGTCCAATGACGATCAAAGCGAGAATGGGGTATGAGTATTTCGTCACCTTCATTGACGATTACTCAAGATATGGGTACATTTACCTTATGCGGCATAAGTCTGAAACTTTTGATAAGTTCAAAGAGTTTAAGGCCGAAGCCGAGAAACATAGGGAAAAGAGTATCAAGTTTCTACGATCAGATCGTGGAGGCGAATACCTCAACGATGAATTCTTGAACTACTTATCGGATGAAGGGATCGTATCCCAGTTAACCGCACCGGGAACCTCTCAACAGAACGGTGTGGCGGAATGAAGAAACCGGACTCTTTTAGAGATGGTCAGATCCATGATGAGTTATTCGGATTTACCCAAGTCGTTTTGGGGTAATGCCTTGGAAACGGCGGCTTACATTCTAAACTTGGTGCCATCCAAATCGGTTCCTAAAACCCCAATGGAATTGTGGACCGGGCGCAAGCCCAGTCTAAGACATTTGCGGATTTGGGGTTGTCCGGCATACGTGCTAGACAAGGAAGCCGGTAAGTTGTATCTACGTTCGGAATTAAGGCTGTTTATAGGATACCCTGTGGGAACGAAAGGGTGTATGTTCTATAGTCCCAAGGATCAAAAGACCGTGATTAGTACACACTTTAAATTCTTGGAGGAAGACTATATGAACAATCGGAAGCCTAAAAGTGAAATTACCTTAGAAGAATTGAGAGGTCAAACCCGATACCAAGTATACAAGATGATGTACCATACATCACATCTTTACAACCGGAACCCCGTCGTAGTGGAAGGATGGCAAGGCAACCCGAGAGATTCATGGGGATAGGAGAATCTTCGGATTTGGTTCCCGGTGTTGAATCGGACCCATGGACGTACGACGAGGCAATCCAAGACAAAGACGCGGAGTCGTGGCAAACGGCAATGGAAGCCGAGATGGGTTCGATGGATCATAATCAAGTGTGGGAGTTGGTTGAGCCACCCAGTGGGGTAGAACCCATTGGATGCAAGTGGGTGTACAAGAGGAAAAGAGGACCGAACGGAAGGGTAGAGACCTTCAAAGCAAGGCTTGTGGCCAAAGGGTATACTCAGAAAGAAGGGATCGATTATGAGGAAACCTTTTCGCCTGTAGCTATGCTTAAGTCCATCCGTATTCTCTTGTCGATCGCTGCGCATCTAGATTACGAGATCTGGCAAATGGATGTCAAGACGGCTTTCCTTAACGGAAGTCTTGACGGGATAGATATCTATATGCAACAGCCCAAAGGTTTCATTGAAAAAGGCTAAGAGAATCTCGTATGCAAGCTCAAGAGATCCATTTACAGACTTAAGCAAGCATCGCGTACTTGGAACCAGTGTTTTGATCAAGTGATTAAGTCTTATGGGTTTGATCAAAACGAGTTCGAAAGTTGTGTGAATAAGAAGCGTGACGGAACTGCAGTGGTATTCTTAGTATTATACGTAGACGATATTCTGCTCATTGGAAACAATGTAAAGGTATTGTCAGACGTAAAGGTATGACTGTCAAAACAATTTGATATGAAGGACTTAGGGGAAGCCGGTCACATCCTTGGGATCAAGATCACTCGCGATCGCAAGAAGAGGATGTTGGGCTTATCGCAAGCTTCATACATTGACACTGTTTTGAAGCGTTTCAGCATGCAAGATTCTAAGAAAGGTTTTGTACCTTTTAGACACGGAATCCATCTATCAAAAGAAATGAGCCCTAAGACACAAGCGGAGATAGATGACATGAAAGGTGTTTCGTACGCTTCGGCCGTAGGAAGCCTTATGTATGCAATGTTGTGTACGAGACCAGATATCTGCTTTGCCGTGGGTATGGTGGCAAGATATCAAAGTAGTCCCGGGAAAGACCATTGGACTGCCGTAAAGTGCATCTTGAGGTATCTGAAAAGAACTCGTGAGCGGATGCTGATTTACCAGTCGGATAGTCTTGTTCCCGTGGGATACACAGACTCGGATTTCCAATCAGAAATAGACTCAAGAAAGTCAACCTCGGGTAGTGTGTTTTGCATGAGAGGAGGAGCCATTTCATGGAGAAGCATTAAGCAGAAATGCATCGCCGATTCGACCATGGAAGCCGAGTATGTAGCTGCTTGTGAAGCAGCGAAAGAGGCAGTTTGGCTCAAGAACTTCTTAGTGGACTTGGACGTTGTTCCGAATTTGCCCGACAAGATAACTGTCTTTTCTGACAATGCCGGAGCAGTTGCAAATTCAAAGGAACCGAGAGCCCACAAGGCCAACAAACACATAGAAAGAAAATACCATCTTATACGAGAAATCGTTAAGAGAGGAGATATAGAGGTGGAAAAGATAGCGTCGGGTGACAACCTAGCCGATCCATTCACAAAGGGTCTGCCTCAGAGTACATTCGAGAGACATGTGGATGGAATGAGAGTCAAGACTATTGCCAATCTGCTTTAAGTATAAGTGGGATGAATTATTAGGTTAGTGTAGGTTGACATGAGATGTCACGTAGAGCTACTACACTAAGACATGTATGATGTATACTAAAATCAGACTTTAAGTATAAGTGGGAGATTGTTGGAGTTATACGTGAAAGTATGCTTTTACTTTGTATAACTCGTGTATCAAACACTTGGTTATGAGAATAATTCTTTTATCGCATATGCTTTAGATATGATTGAATGTTGAATATTATTGCAAATCGTTCAATATATAGTACATATTACATTGTAGTTAATGTGGCGATACCCGATCACGGAAGACAACATTAACAGTTTACTTGTAACTAAACGTACAATTTCACGACCCAGGTGGAATTGAACAATCCGCCGTGAAAGGTCGATGTGTAAGGCTCAGATTGGTCTGTCTTGACTAAGAGATTGCACTAGCACATTTAGTATGTGTTGAAGAGGACCTACAGCGAGGATAAATTCTTCTGTTCTGAAAGGTGAAGAATTAGACCTCAGTGGTTGTTGATTTCTTAATCTCCGTCACTTAAATAGGACCGTGTGTGCTTAATGGTTACTGCTTTGATTCATGTTGGGTGAGAATCATTGTGACTTCGAACTTTGTGTCTTGGACAGTAATATTAATCATACGACGGTTGCTAAGATTTAATACGGAGAAACGCGTGCGAGTACGGCTCGTGTGATTAGTCCCCTTGGTGGGCTCAGAAGTTTTATTGTACCAAATCTTGCAAGTGAAGAATTAGTTTCTTCGGTACGAATAATAATGTTGAGCTGTCTTTACTCCAAGGTGAAATATATTAATTAATTTTGAGCTATTCAGAAGCTTAATTAATTAATGGACTTGATAATCTTAAACGCGGGAAATAATAACCGGGAGCCCATATTATCGTAATATGGATTAAGATGGATAGTGCAATATTAATTTATTAGTGATAATAATTAATATTAATGGGCTGAATTATATTGGGGCTCAATATTGAAATTCAGAAGTCCATTAGGAGGTCCAATCTTAATTCTCCTTAAGGCCCCTCAAGTAGCCCATTAAGTAGCCCAATAATGATAAGGTGATTAAAATAAAAAGATAATATTATGCTGATTTTATCCATGTAATTTTCGAAAATCATGATTCTAGGAGAGAGAAGATTTTGTTGATTTTCTTGGAAAGATATTATGGAAGATATGTATTCTTGGAATACAAGAATATCTCATATATTCAAGAAGATCCAAATCTTGGGATCTCTTCATGGAATTTTCGAAAGTTACAAGTCTATTTAGGAGAGTGAGATTTTTGTGGAATATTTTACTATGGAGAAAAGAATATATGAGATATATTCAAGATTTCTTAGAGTCTAAGAAAAGATTTTCTCCAGGCCCATAAAATATTAAAAATTTCGGTCACTACTCTATAGATAAGGGATGATTATTTCATCCCCAAGTACGTAATTCCATGTGTTGGAAAAATCAAGAAGCATAGATATTTTTCTTTTTCCTTAGTTTATTAAATTACTTGAAATCATCTCCCACCGGTGATCAAGTGAGGTGAAAAGGGAAATACTTGATAAGGCTTTGGGTTGATAGAGCGAGATCGTAATTGTCCCGTATATCCAAAGGCCAATTCTACAAGAGGTACGTTAATCGCATATTTACTTGTTTATTCCGCCTAGTTAATATGTGAAATTAATTCAACATGCATGATGAAAATTAGGTGTTGGAATTATTATTTGAATTAATTAGGATTAATTCATGCTAGTAATAATTGTATTTAAATTCGTATTTAAATTTCATCCCGAATAGATTCCGGGCACCCCTATTTTCCCAACAACTGGTATCAGAGCCACGGTTTCGGGCTCTGATCTTTAAATTGGAATTTAAATTGTTAAACATTAAATTGAAATTGGATAGTGGAATTGCTAGATCTTTTTTGCAGGTATCCAATTGTCATGGTTGTTAATTTCATGCGTGTGAATTAATTGTTTTTAATTCGATTCGTTCGAATTCGTTTTTCTCGTGAGAAAATCCATGAGTAGATTAGTTGTTTTTATTTTGATTCGATCACTGTAATAGACTAGTCTAGATCTAGTATTTATTTTTTTGTAAAATAAATTGTAACCGAATCGTGACGAAGAACGAAGAATTAAAAACGGCGTACCCGGACGACGCATACAAGCGTGGCGCGTGTATGGACGTAAAATCATGCAAGGGGTGAAGAAAACAAGGACGAACGGCGAAAAACGGCGCACGGGGGTGCACGGCGCACGTCGTGCGCACGCACGCGCGCGCCTCAGGCGCGGTCTGCAGCGCCTCAGAGCGCTCCAGGCGGCGCCTCGGCGCGCCTCCGTGCAGCACCTCGGGTGCGCCTCGGGTGCGCTTCGGGGCTGCGCCTCGGCGCGCTTCCAGCAGTGCTTCGGCGCTTTTTGGGCCGAGAGGCGCGCGGGCCCACTTCGTGGGCCGACGCGCGCCGTATCTCGGGCCGTGGAATTTTTTCGGTTCGTGTTTTTTTTCCGTGTGATTTTAAACGTCGTCCCGAACCTCAAACGATGCTGTTTTTGAAGAAGTGTTGTTGTTCGAGTGGGAGCACGTCGAGACGAACGTCGGAAAGCAACAAGGACGATTTTTCGCATCAAGTCGTGACGAAATTAAACCGTGACAATTGGATTTGAGTGCTCCAATGTGTTTAATTTTGTTTTGATGGATGTTTTATTTCGTGCACCTATTATTATTTGTTAATATGTGTTTGCATGAATTTAATTGTCCAAGAAAAACCTTACTTTCGAAAATTACTAAGTATGTTTAATTTAATCGCAATCATATTCCGGATATTAAAATTGGATTAATTTGGCCTCCATAATTTATTTATTTGTGAAGTTCTTTTGGAATACATTTCCCCCTCGGATCGGCCAAAAGAACGGATTTCACATGAATAAATTCCGAAAGGATGATTGTGGATTATTACTAGTGGCGGTATTGACCCTCACCCCGAGTGGCTTGCTCAAAGCAAAATAATAATCCTGTATTTAATTACGGTTATTACTTAGGCATAGGAAATTGATATTAACTTACTCCCCTCGGAGTCCCTGTCAGTTTCTATGTGGTCAAAGTGGGAGCCAACTATTAATTTTGAATTAAGGATTTGTAACTTTTAAGTTTGTAATCCGCTTGAATGTGTTTAAATGTATAGACCACCCCTCGTGGCGCATTTAAATTATTTCGAGATGTTGGCTGATGCATGATTATATTGTTTTAAGGTTTCAATATAATTGATGTGATCGAATTATGTGATAATTTCATATTTTTCTAGATATTGATATGAATGTATGTTTTATTCTCATTTCATCATGTCGCAACCTTTTAATCCACTGTTTAATATACTTAAAGTTAATAAAATTTTTGGAGTGATTTATATCAATTGGAAATGTTTTTTTTAAATTTGTCTGAGGATTTGAGGCGCGTTCATGGAGACATTGTATCCGCTGTTGAAGTCATGGAACACCTTGAAGAGATGTCCTCACATCAAACCCATGACTAATCAGTTCACCAGACATGACTCGGTCAAGTTGGAAATGGTGGAGGGAACGCCCGTGAGGGAGCACGTTCTCAAGATAATGGCATACCTTAACAAGTTGGAAGTACTTGGTGCGGATTTTGATTGATTTTATATACCATTCTCTACCGAGAAGCTTTGAGCAGTTTTGTCTGAACTGTCAGATGAATGAACGGACAAATCGTTTGCCCGAGCTCTTGCAAGCTTTAGTTTCGGTGGAGGTGAAAATGGAGCACCAGTCTAGTGCTATGGTGGCTAATGGCCCGTCTACCTCTTTTGGTCCCAAGGGAGGGAAAAAGAGGAAGAGAACCAAAGGTCGGATCCAAGCAAATCTAATTGTTGCGAAAGGCAAATGCAAAGGCTAGCATCGAAGGGGAAGTGTTTTAGTTGCGGTGAGAGAGGACAATGGAGGTCTGCCTGTTCCAAGCCTAAGAGGCTAGGAAAGTTAGGTAATTCACACACCTTAGTCGTTGAAACTTGTGAAGTGGCGTATGCTGTCTATTCGTGGATAGTGGATACGAGAGCTACTGATCACATTTGTTTCATGGGTTTAAGCTAACCCGACGACTTAACGGAAGTGAGATCCCCATCACATCGGGCAATGCTACGAGAGTGGCAGCTGAAGCAGTGGGAGAAGTGCGCCTATCTTGTGAAGATAGAGTTATGGTCTTGAGAGACGTTCCTCATGTTCCTAGTTTAGAAAGAACTCAACCTTCAGTTTCTAAACTGTTTGAATAGATACTCAGTTTCTTTTAATAAGGATGTTATTATTGCTTGAAACGATGAGTTTATCTGTTCCGAAACTTCAATGGATGATCTTTATACCATTATTTAGGCACACCACTCACAAAATTGAATCTAATAACACATCGATTATTTCGAGTAATAAAAGAAAGCGTTCTTCGGAGATGAACGAAACACTTCTATGGCATCTTAGACTAGGTCATATTAATCTAAAGCGGATAGAGAGATTGGTGAAAGACGGATCCTTGGAATCATTCCAAGTCGAACCGTTTCCAACTTGTGAATCCTGTTTAGAGGGTAAAATGACCGAGAGGGCATTTGGAGCCAAGGGGAATAGAACCACGGAAGTGTTAGAACTCGTTCATACCCGATATGTGTGGTTCAATGACGATCATAGCAAGAAGGGGTATGAGTAAATTGTCTTTTTCAATGATTACTCGAGATATGGATACATCTACCTTATGATGCATAGGGAAAGAAGTATCAAGTTTCTACGATTTGATCGTACAGGCGAATACCTTAGCGATGAATTCTTGAACTAGCTATCAGACGAAGGGATTGTATCCATGTTGACCGCACCGGGAACCCCTCAATAGAACGGTATGGCGGAACGAAGGAGCCAGACTCTTTTAGAAATAGTCAGACCCATGATGAGTTATTCGGATTTACCCAAGTCGTTTTGGGGTAACGCCTTGGAAACAAAGACTTACATTATAAACTTGGTGCCATCCAAATCGGTTCCTAAAACCCCAATGGAATTGTGGACCGGGCGCAAGCCCAGTCTAAGACACTTGCGGATTTGCGGTTGTCCGGCATACGTGCTAGACAAGGAAGCCGGTAAATTGGATCCACGTTCGGAATTAAGGTTGTTTATAGGATATCCCATGGGAACGAAAGGGTGTATGTTCTATAGTCTCAAGGATTAAAAGACCGTGATTAGTTCGCACTTTAAATTCTTGGAGGAAGATTATATGAACAAAAGAAAGCCCAGAAGTGAGATTACCTTAGACGAGTTAAGAGGGCAAACTCCTATACCAAGTATACAAGATGATATACCACACGTCACACCTTCACAATCGGAACCCCGTCGTAGTGGGAGGATTGCAAGGCAACCCGAGAGATTCATGGGAATAGGAGAATCTTCGGATTTGATTCCCGGCGATGAATCAGACCCATGAACGTACGACGAGGCAATCCACGACAAAGACACGGAGGTGAGGCAAACCGCAATGGAAACCGAGGTGGGTTCGATGGATTATAATCAAGTGTGGGAGTTGGTTGATCCACCTAGTGGGGTAGAGCCCATTGGATGCAAGCGGGAGTACAAGAGGAAAAGAGGACCGGACGGAAGGGTAGAGACCTTCAAAGCAAGGCTTATGGCCTGTGGCCTGTAGCTATGCTTAAGTCTATCCGTATTCTCTTGTCGATCGCTCCGCACTTAGATTACGAGATCTGGCAAATGGATGTCAAGACAGCTTTCATTAACGGAAGTCTTGATGGGATCTATATGCAACAGCCTAAAGGTTTCGTTGAAAAAGGCCAAGAGCACCTTGTATGCAAGCTTAAGAGATTCATTTATGGACTTAAGCAAGCATCGCGTACTTGGAACCAGTGTTTTGATCAAGTTATTAAGTCTTATGGGTTTGTGATAAAAACAAGTTCGAAAGTTGTGTGTATAAAAGATGTGACGGAACTGCGGTGGTATTCTTAGTATTATACGTAGACGATATTCTGCTCATTGGAAACAATGTAAAGGTATTGTCAGACGTAAGGGTATGGCTGTCAAATCAGTTTGATATGAAGGACTTAGGGAAGGCCGGTCACGTCCTTGGGATCAAGTTCACTCGAGATCGCAAGATGAGGATGTTGGGTTTATCGCAAGTTTCATACAAAGCCACTGTTTTGAAGCATTTCAGCATGCAAGATTCCAAGAAATGTTTTGTACCTTTTAGGCACGGAATCCATCTATCTAAAGAAATATGCCCTAAGACCAAGTGGAGATAGATGACATGAAAGACGTTCCGTACGTTTTGGACGTAGGAAGTCTTATGTATGCAATGTTGTGTACGAGACCGGATATCTGCTTTGCCGTGGGCATGATGGCAAGATATCGAAGTAACCCCGGGAAAGCACATTAGATTGCAATTAAATGCGTTCTTTAGTTTCTGAAAATAACTTGGTATAGAATGCTGATTTAACAATCAGACAATCTAATTCCCATGGGATACACGGACTCAAATTTCCAATCAGACATAGACTCCAAAATAACTACCTCGGGTAGTGTGTTTTGCATGGGAGAAGGAGCCATGACATGGAGAAGCGATTTACAGAAATGCATCGCCGATTCGACCATGGAAGCCGAATAAGTAGTTGCTTGTGAAGTAGCGAAAGAAGCGGTTTGGCTCAAGTACTTCTTAGTGGACTTGGACGTTGTTCCGAATTTGCCCGACAAGATAACTGTCTTTTGTGACAATGCCGGAGCAGTTGCAAATTCAAGGGAACCGAGAGCCCACAAGGCCAGCAAACACATTGAAAGAAAACACCATCTTATACGAGAAATTGTTAAGAGAGGAGATAAAGAGGTGGCAAAGGTAAATGTCGGAGGACAACCTAGTATATCCATTCACAAAGGGTCTGCCTCTGAGTACATTCGAGAGACATGTGGATGGAATGGGAGTCAAGACTATTGCAAATCTGCTTTAAGTATAAGTGGGAGGAATTATTAGGTTAGTGTAGGTTGACATTAGATGTCACGTAGAGCTACTACACTAAGACATGCATGGTGTATACTAAAAGCAGACTTTAAGTATAAGTGGGAGATTGTTGGAGTTATACGTGAAAGTATGCTTTTACTTTGTATAACTCGTGTATTAAACACTCGTTTTATGAGAATAATTCTTTTATCATATTTGCTTTAGTTATGATTGAATGTTGAATTTCTATTGCAAACCGTTCAATATATAGTACATGTTACATTGTAGTTAATGTGGTGATACCCGATCACGGAAGACAACATTAACAGCTTACTTGTAACTAAACGTACATTTTCACGACCTAGGTGGAATTGAAAAATCCACCGTGAAAGGTCGATGTGTAAGGCTCAGATTGGTCTGTCTTGACTAAGAAATTGCACTAGCACATTTAGTATGTGTTGAAGAGGTCCTACAGCGAGGAGAAATTCTTCTGTTCTGAAAGGTGAAGAATTAGACCTCAGTGGTTGTTGATTTCTTAATCTCCGTCACTTAAATAGGACCGTGTGTGCTTAATGGTTACTGCTTTGATTCATGTTGGGTGAGAATCATTGCGACTTCGAACTTTGTGTCTTGGGCAGTAATATTAATCATACGACGGTTGCTAAGATTTAATACGGAGAAACGCGTGCGAGTACGGCTCGTGTGATTAGTCCCCTTGGTGGGCTCAGAAGTTTTATTGTACCAAATCTTGCAAGTGAAGAATTAGTTTCTTCGGTACGAATAATAATGTTGAGCTGTCTTTACTCCAAGGTGAAATATATTAATTAATTTAGAGCTATTCAGAAGCTTAATTAATTAATGGACTTGATAATCTTAAACGCGGGTAATAATAACCGGGAGCCCATATTATCGTAATATGGATTAAGATGGATAGTGCAATATTAATTTATTAGTGGTAATAATTAATATTAATGGGCTGAATTATATTGGGGCTCAATATTGAAATTCAGAAGTCCATTAGGAGGTCCAATCTTAATTCTCCTTAAGGCTCCGCAAGTAGCCCATTAAGTAGCCCAATAATGATAAGGTGATTAAAATAAAAAGATAATATTATGCTGATTTTATCCATGTAATTTTCGAAAATCATGATTCTAGGAGAGAGAAGATTTTGTTGATTTTCTTGGAAAGATATTATGGAAGATATGTATTCTTGGAATACAAGAATATCTCATATATTCAAGAAGATCCAAATCTTGGGATCTCTTCATGGAATTTTCGAAAGTTACAAGTCTATTTAGGAGGGTGAGATTTTTGTGGAATATTTTACTATGGAGAAAAGAATATATGAGATATATTCAAGATTTCTTAGAGTCTAAGAAAAGATTTTCTCCAGGCCCATAAAATATTAAAAATTTCGGTCACTACTCTATAAATAGGGGATGATTATTTCATCCCCAAGTACGTAATTCCATGTGTTGGAAAAATCAAGAAGCATAGATATTTTTCTTTTTCCTTAGTTTATTAAATTACTTGAAAACATCTCCCACCGGTGATCAAGTGAGGTGAAAAGGGAAATACTTGAGAAGGCTTAGGGTTGATAGAGCGAGATCGTAATTGTCCCGTATATCCAAAGGCCAATTCTACAAGAGGTACGTTAATCGCATATTTACTTGTTTATTCCGCCTAGTTAATATGTGAAATTAATTCAACATGCATGATGAAAATTAGTTGTTGGAATTATTATTTGAGTCTTCCCATTTTCTTTTTATCGGAATTTCCACTATCCTTTTGTTGGCATTCTTATTCTTCGTATGAGACTCAATTTCTTGAGCTCTAGTAAAAGCTTCGGTAAAGGTCATAAAGCTTTGTCCCGCTAGGATGATACTAATTTCATGACGTAGGCCCTTCTCAAATCGTTTTACCTTTTTCGCCACAGTATTCACAAGATGGGTGGCATACCTAGAAAGTTGGTTGAATTGATGTTCATATTCCAATACGGTCATCGATCCTTGCTTCAGAAAAAGGAATTTGTTTTCCTTACGGTCTTGATACGACTATGACATGAAGTTCGGGATAACGACTTCCTTAAAGTTGAGCCAAGTCATAGCGGCTCTCTGTTCAGGGGTTTGTGTACGACAATAAGCTTCCCACTAATAATCAGCCTCTTCAGTAAATTGAAATATCGCGCATGAAATCTTCTGAACATCGTTGCACTCAAAATGAGCGAAGATCTTCTCCAACGATCTCAACCATACTTCCATTTTAGAAGGATCTTCCTTTCCATTAAAGACAAGCGGTTTGAAACATCTAAATTGTTCGATGACTAGTATGGTTTCCACTCTAGGTGCAGGTTGTGTAGGGTTACCCCTAAAGTGGTATGCTAATCCTCTAAGAATGATTATGAAATCATCGTCAGGGTTAGCGTTAGCATCTGCAGGTGCTGGTGGAGCTTCTACTGGTGGTTGCCTACATGGTCTACCACGTGCCATGAGTTGTCCCAATAAAGGATTTAAAATCTAAGTCTCGTATCTAATACATAAATATTGGTATGAACCGAAAATCTCATATTAGTCATGTAATTGCTCCAACACAAAATGGAATATCTCACATTAATCATATGACATCAAGATATATGCATCACATAATCAAATTATGTAACACAAAATCACAAAGGCCACATAGTGCACGTTGAGCACTTACCAGAGTCTAATGAAGTCGAAAGCTTAAAGATGCAGACACTGATGAAATTCTTTTATAAATTAACTACTATGACTCAATAAAATATCGTTGAAAAATAACACTCAGAACAAATCTACTTAATGCAGATCATTGCTCTGGTACCAACTGTAACGCCCCGACATTTAGAATTTCGAATGATGATCCTTTAGGGCTGAGGCGCTACTAAATAACATCATTAAACCCAAAATTAGAGTTAACGAAACTAAATCCATATTTCGTAAGCGGAAGCAATAAATAGTTTGAAAAACAATACCCCTAAAGCAACCAGAAACCAAGGATACATATGTAAGAAAAACGAACTAAGAAACTTCGCTCACAGGCGATAATTAAACATAGGGAGTGGTAAAGCAAAATACGATATTTTGTTACAACATATTCAACCGGTGTACTTCTTATTATACATAAACACGACTGGCCTTTAGTCGAGTAGCAAAACTAAGAACACTTATTTATTTCACAATATTTCAACAGAAAACAGTACTGCATCTTCATCATCCTTCCACACCAGACTCGACATCTGAAACAATGAATAGGGGAAGGGGGGGTGAGTGTTTCAAATACACTCAGTGGAACAATCTCAATGATTGCACTGTTAAAAGGCATATGCAAATAACACATAACATGAAAATGTAACTCATGCTCACATAGTACGGGCCATTACCCGGATTGCACATAGTACGGCCATTACCCGGATTGCACATAGAACGGGCCATTACCCGGATTGAATACATTACGGGCCATTACCCGACTTGAATACATCACGGGCCATTACCCGGCTTGAATACAAATTTCACATTTGTTGCACAATCATGACATATATCACTCACATATCACATTTTAACATAACAATCATAACATAGAATGTTAAACTCAGTTAAGAGTGGAAATCATCCCACCTCAGTGTGGCGTATCTTATGTTGGAGCACAACACTTTTCTATGGTTCGCAGCCCTCCTCTGGCCCTACAAAGAATATTACACTGGATGTTTAGAATTCTCAGTAGAGCTATTTTTATATAATAATTAACTTATTATAACGATAACAGGTGTACTCTAGAGTTTCAGGGTTATTAGGTTTCATTTTAGACTGAAGGATATACTAGTCTTTTCTAAAATTTGTTTGATTCGTCTGTTAGTCAAAAGGTATATTCGAGGGCTCTTATTGGTTAAGAGACTTACTGGAAGTACAATGAAACTCGTTAGAGCTAAAACAGACTTAAAACGAAGAGTTTGGAATTAAAACGAGAATTTAGGACTCGTAACCGTTCAGGGGTAAAATAGTCATTTTACCAGGTTTTGTCTCACCCAACTTTAAAACTAAATTGTAGGGTTTTGAATTAGAACATTTTGACACTGGTTTGGATCGAATCGGATGAAAAATGAAGATTTTACGAGCATTTGAAAATGAGTGGCAAAATTATAATTTTAATAAAGTTGACCTTTGGCCAGTTGACCGGTCAAACCTGACCAAAACTTTATTATTTGCAAAATGGTCCCTGAACTTAATCTAATTCTCTTTGGCATCCCCTAAACTTATTACCTTTTATACAAATAGGTCCTATTCGGAGTTTTACACCTCCGATCGCAAAACCGAAAACACTGTTGGAATCCTTACTATCGCGGCTACCTTTTCCACTAAAAATACGAAACAATCGGACACCGAAAAGCGTTGTCGATCGGCAACGGCCATTCCTGTAACTGCCGAAACTTCAAAGCTGAAATTTCATGGCCTTTTCGCCTATTTCTCACCATTTACAACCAAAAATCAAGTCTATACCTTTCACTACACCCAATTCCAACAACAAACTCTTCGATTTCATACGAAAATAGAATTCCAAAATTTACAATGAAACTAAGTTTAAAACGTCAATTTCCAACTCAAATTCAAGATGATTACTACAGTGATTTTACAAATTGAAGACATAACTATAATCTACGCATTACAGGCTTCAAAACGGTATAAGGCTCGTCACCTATTGTTCATCGGAACGACGGCGGCGGCCTGAGGAAAATATAAAAATATTCCAAATTTTCGGACTTTCAACAACAAATTCACGACGCTATAAGCGCCGAATCAACAAAACGACTTTATTTTTGGTATCTACGAGCTACTACGATCATTTCGGTATATTGTACAATTAATTCCGGTAAATGCCGGCGATCGAGCATAGCGGCGATGATATAGAAAAAGAAATAAGAAGAAATAAGAAAGAAAGAAGAAAGGTTTACCTGACTTATCCGAAAATTGCTTAAAGGCTAAGTTTTGTGTGGGTAAGTATGAGTACCTTTTTTTTCTTTACCATATATATATCTGCGGAGTTACCTTTTGTTTTTCCTTTTATTATTAATTATAGTAATATAGGTAATTATCCCCAGTATATAACTTTAAAATTTAAATTCTATACTTCAATTTATTTATATAACTATATCATTATATACCAGTGATGCAAAAATCCCTCTAGGCCCCCGCATAGGCGGCGCCTAGGCGGTAGACGGTCATCAGCCGCCCGATTTATAGTGTAATCCGCCTAGGCAAGCAAGATATTCATTATTTTATTTGTTCCGCCTTGAAACGATGTTGTTTGGAGAATTTCAATTAATTTGATAAATGTGTGTGATTGTCTAGTTGGACTATTTGCATATGAAAGTTGATATTATGTTGTTAACTTGTTACTACAAAAAAATTAGTCATATTAAAATACTATCAAATAATTTTTTACTATATTACTGAGATATAAATGGTAAAAAAATTGAATAAAATAAAAAAAACTTCCAACGACTAATCCCCGCCTAGGCGCTAGGCCTTCCAAATCCGCCCGACTAGCGATTTACGACTTCTACACCCTTGTTATATACACATATGTACCCATTGTACATAATACACATATATATATCCGTATTATTATAATTAAAATATAATAACTTAAAAATATTACTCATTTTAACATCAAAATCAAGTACTTCTAATAATAACATAATACTAATTTATTTAATAATTTTGGGTGTTACAAGTTTTGTTTGTCGCTTAATATTTATTAATTTTTAATTTATATGCATATTGATTGTTATTTGTTGAATTATTAATTTATTTAGTTAAAATATTTTAAGAAGTATTTAAATTTTTACTAAATGACCTTTTGACCATTGTGAGACATAGAGAGCAATACATTAAAAAAAAAAACTATACCGTCTAGTTCTCACCTAGGTGTTAGGCGGTACAAATTCGTTCATCTAGTGATTTTCGACTTCTGCACCATTTACTTAAAAAATATAAATTTTGACGGGCTTAGAAAATGGAGGAGGGAATGACATATGACTTCCTTCGGTTATTATAAATAAGTTATGATTTGACCTGAAATTAAACTACAAGATTGTGAGTGCATAATACTCTACATTCCAATTCAAATTCAGGATGCTATGGAAAACAAAAACAATATATAATTGATAGATTGATACAAAATTCGACCACGAATTGCCGAGAGTTAGTTGAAATCTCAATTTTAAATTTAAATTTCAACTATCTTCTGATTTTTGTAAAGCTCCAATTTTTCAAAGTGTAGATTCAACACTCCACAAATTTGAGTAGTCACTTAGTGACCAAAAATCTTTACTAAAAATTTTATGTTATTTAAAAAGCATTAATAACAACATCACATAAACAACGGAAGCATAACTTATTGTTATGAAAAAATGCGGTAGCCATTTTGAATATTTAAAATGTCAGGATCTTTATAAAAAGTTTGGCACAAAACCAACGTTTAAATATAAACACCATACATAATTAATTATTGGGTGACCATGAGAATTATTTGTCATTCCTGCATACGAAATTTAATTCATCATTAATATTATTGACACAAAAGTATCATCATAATAACCTTGGATACCATCGAACCTGTATCACACCTCCTCCAGCTATACCTCCCCTTCATAATATCCTGAAATTTGTAAAAAGGAGGGGGTGAGATTTAAATTCTTAGTGTGGACGGCCTGCATGTTATTACATAGATGGGCAAAACAAATATAATCATTTTTATGAAAATATTTTAGTATCTTGTCATCAAACCATCATATAACATTCCTGGCGCCGAGCCACACAGGCCAACCCGTCAAACATCATTCCTCATATAGCCCGTAGACTCGCCCAAAGGCATCATGGCGCCTAACTACACAAGGCAGACCATTATGTATCGTTTAAGATATCATACATCATGTAATACCCATGTAACCCGACCCAAAGGTCAAAATATTCGTAATACCAACAGATCATATAATATTCCAGACAATGTAGTAAAAACCACCCACCTCACATGCTTTCCTTTTAGTGAAAAATCCTATTTTGCTTTCACCCGAAAATCCTCGTCATCGTAATCGCACTCAACCAAACACAATTTTGTTTGCACTTTAATAATCTTTTACTTTTCAAGTAATATTTATATATATATATATATATATATTTAACTATTGGGATATATTTTAGTTTTGATGATTTTCCAAAACCACATGTAATAGGTTTGAAAGCAGTCAGGATTGTATCTTTAGTTTCAGGTGAGGCTAGGTTATTTCTAAGTAGAATAGACTGTCAGTTGAGAAGAACTCAGTTGAGGGGAAACTCAGCAACACAGCCTGAGGAAATCAAGATGACATCACAAGCAGAACTGATTGAAGCCATGGCAGAGACCTGAACCTGAAGAGAAGCCTGAAGGATGTCCCGCTGAGTGTAAACTTGGCTGATCTAAGCTAAGTCAGGCGGACCACTCAGTGAAGAGCATGATCAGGAGAATCAGTGTTGTACCAAGTAGGCCCTGAAGGAGTCAAGCTACTGTGGCCAGGGAAGTTTGTCATTCAACCTTATGACAAACTTCTTGGAGAGATCTTCAAACAGTTCCTGAAGGACAACTACACTGAAGACGTTCAGTCCACTGAAGATCATCAAGTCAGTGAAGGATGAAGCTACCTAAAGTCAGTGGGTCTTGGTCAACCCACTGAGTCAAAGATCCGTTGGATCCAGCCCACGTGGACCAATCAGTACAAGGCAGCAAATCTGACACTGACAAGACTGCATTCCAAGAAAAGTGGTTGAAACCATTAAATGTTGGATTCAAATGTAATTCTCTCCAACGGTTACATTTGAATCCACATTATAAATACAAGCTCATAGCTGCGTTTTGAAGGGTGTGAAAGGAGAAAATCAACACCTACGAGCTGTGAAGGTGTGAGAGTTGAGTGCAGTTCAAAGGGAGGTATAAGGAGGCAGTTCTTACACCTAGGACACTGACCATTTAAAGTCTTCACATATATTCTTTGAGTGTCTAGCTTGTAACTCTTAGCTTAGAGAGGTTTTCCCTATCTTAGCTTGAGGCTAACACATTGTAAGGGAAAACCTCACCTAGTTGGAGAAAACCAAACCAAACTAAACCCTTTCAGAAGAATGTTAGGTTTGTAGTGAGGGGAGGAGAGGCAGCCCTGGGAGTGGTGTGAGTCCAGTGTATCTGTGCACCTTGGCACGTTAAAAATAAGAATCCCAATTAATGGATTTCCTGTTAAATCAGGCCGTGGATGTAAGAGCTTGAGTCTCTGAACCACGTTAAACTGAGCGTTGTTTATTGTTTAAGCACTTGCTAATTATTTGTAGTGTATGCTCACTGAGTGTACTTGAAAAGGTTGAAAAGAAAATTAGCTAAGTATTTTAGTCAGGGAGAATCAATCTCACTAACAGGCTTAAGCAAGCACTTGAGAGTTCAGTCTCTCGAGTCACTGCCTTGTTAAGAGCCTGAGCTCACAAGTCAGTTGTACTGACTTGAGTGCTTTGACTCTTAGAAATGCAGTGACTTGAGTGTCCCACTCACTGAACTCTTTCAGGGTGCAATGCAGGTTTAAAAAAAATTCTCCTAAATTCCCATTTTGGCCTTCGAAAACGGGACCATCAATTGGTATCAGAGCGGGTTGTTCACATGACTACTGATCCAGTTTTGTTAAGAAAAATGGTCAACCGAACAGATCTTAAATGTTTTAAACTATGGGAATTTCTACATATTTCAAACTATTACATGTGTTCTGACATTCAACTTGTAATAGAAAATCATTTGGTTAGAAGTTTTGGAATCATAAAAAAGGGGGAAATTGTTGGGATATGTTTTAGTTTTGATGATTTTCCAAAACCACATGTAATAGGTTTGAAAGTAGTCAGGATTGTATCTTTAGTTTCAGGTCAGACTAGGTTATTTCTCAGTAGAATAGGCTGTCAGTTGAGAAGAACTCAGTTGAGGGGGAACTCAGCGAGGGGAACTCAGCAACACATCCTGAGGAAATCAAGGTGACATCACAAGCAGAACTGACTGAAGTCATGACAAAGACCTGAACCTAAAGAGAAGCCTGAAGGATGTCCCGCTGAGTGTAAACTTGGCTGATCTAAGCTAAGTCAGGCGGACCACTCAGTGAAGAGCATGATCAGGAGGATCAGTGTTGTACCAAGTAGGCCCTGAAGGAGTCAGGATACTGTGGTCAGGGAAGTTTGTCATTCAACCTTATGACAAACTTCTTGGAGAGATCTTCAAACAGTTCCTGAAGGACAACTACACTGAAGACGTTCAGTCCACTGAAGATCATCAAGTCATTGAAGGATGAAGCTACCTAAAGTCAGTGGGTCTTGGTCAACCCACTGAGTCAAAGATCCGTTGGATCCAGCCCACGTGGACCAATCAGTACAAGGCAGCAAATCTGACACTGACAAGGTCGCATTCCAAGAAAAGTGGTTGAAACCATTAAATGCTGGATTCAAATGTAATTCCCTCCAACGGTTACATTTGAATCCACATTATAAATACAAGCTCATAGTTGCGTTTTGAAGGGTGTGAAAGGAGAAAATCAACACCTACGAGCTGTGAAGGTGTGAGAGTTGAGTGCAGTTCAAAGGGAGGTATAAGGAGGCACTTCTTACACCTAGGACACTGACCATTTAAAGTCTTCACATATATTCTTTGAGTGTCTAGCTTGTAACTCTTAGCTTAGAGAGGTTTTCCCATTCTTAGCTTGAGGCTAACATATTGTAAGGGAAAACCTCACCTAGTTGGAGAAAACCAAACCAAACTAAACCCTTTCAGAAGAATGTTAGGTTTGTAGTGAGGGGAGGAGAGGCAGCCCTGAGAGTGGCGTGAGTCCAGTGTATCTGTGCACATTGGCACATTAAAAACAAGAATCCCAGTTAATGGATTTTCTGTTAAATCAGGCCGTGGATGTAAGAGCTTGAGTCTCTGAACCACGTTAAACTGAGCGTTGTTTACTGTTTAAGCACTAGCTAATTATTTGTAGTGTATGCTCACTGAGTGTACTTGAAAAGGTTGAAAAGAAAATTAGCTAAGTATTTTAGTCAGGGAGAATCAATCTCACTGACAGGCTTAAGCAAGCACTCGAGAGTTCAGTCTCTCGAGTCACTGCCTTGTTAAGAGCCTGAGCTCACAAGTCAGTTGTACTGACTTGAGTGCTCTGACTCTTAGCAATGCAGTGACTTGAGTGTCCCACTCACTGAACTCTTTCAGGGTGCAATGCAGGTTTTAAAAAAATTCTCCTAAATTCCAATTTTGGCCTTCGAAAACGGGACCATCATTAACTTAGCATTTGTAAATACTCCCTCCGATTCATTTTTTATTATCTGTATTACCATAAAAGGAAGATTTTTTTTGTTTTGTTTTCCACTTACCTAAAATAGCAAAAAACAAACACTACCCCATTTAACTTATCCCTTAAAAACATCATTTATTTACACTTATGCCACTACTTTATCATCTTTATACCCACAAATACTAATAAACAACTCTTACACCTTTTAAAAATCTACTTTATATCCACAAATATTAATAAACAACTCTTTTTATAAAAACTCGTGCCACTTTGAAAGTGAAAAATAAAAATGAATCAGATGGAGTATCATTTAGGTTTGTTTTAGATTTCAACAGACAGAGCATATTCTATCTTTTATGGATTTCATCTCTTTTTTCAGCCAATTCACAGCCACAACGATATGAAAGGGATCATATAGCGCTTCTTTCGTTACTTTTTCCGATTGAGGATTTTGGGTCTTCAGTTTATTTTCACATCCGAAGTTCTTTTGTTACTTTCTTAACTTTTCTTACAATACATCAAGCAAGTCTCTTAATATTATTTAGACTGTTAATAATTTTAAACGGGGACGTTAATCTCCTTTCATTTGTCTATTTATTTAAAGATCTAATTCTCCTTTAAATTCTTAAAACATGATTTTCTAAGCAAACAATCTTTCACAGAAACATGAATTCACACATTCTTATTTACTTTGATTATCAATGTTTTAGAAATTTTCTTAAAAGTCTATACATGTTGATCCGGTAAACACTTGCATTTTACTTAGTGTTTTATACCCGCTTTATAGAGTTTATCAAAAGATTTTAACATGGTTAGTGTTTTCTTAGAACATAAATTCCTTATTTAGGCATGTTTAGTATAATTAAGTATTCTTATTCTTTTCTTTTTTAAGGACACATAAGAAACATATAATACTTACTCTAACACTAACACATCATTCACTTAACACGTGTATTCACATAACATTTGAGTGTCCTAAGTTAATTCCTATCATGTTCATCAAGTTAATCAAGAAAAATAGTTAATTCCTAAGTTATACAAGAAAAACAGTCTGAGGAAAATGTATCCGAAGACGAGCAGTTTGCTCCTCGGGCGTTTGTTCCTTAACTTTAACCATTTCTGAAAAATACAAAAATATATCCAAATATCATAAAATTTACACAATAGGTACATATTGAAGTTTAGTTCACGTATAAAATTTGTTTCATGTCATTTGGTTTAAGAAAATATGAGTTCTAGGTTCATTTTCAAAACGTAACATTCTATTCCAGAAGCTCACAGTAGCTTCCAGTATGTGCGCAGTGTTAAAAATAATTTCGGTAAAATAATTCCAGAAGCTTACGTAAAAATCATGAAATAATTCATATAATAGCTAATTTCATGTACTTTTTTATCATATTTTTTTATAAAATCCAAACTTGGTCCGAAATGTACAATTTTGTTCATGAATGTAGAAAAAATAGCAGTTTCGTCATACTTTAAAAAAAAATTATAACTTATAAAAGAAAATTTCAATAGTGCTCAAACCAGTGGCAAGTGAAAATTAATTCAATCTAGTTTCATACCATATAATCTCCTTTCTCGAAATCATAGTATTACAGATTTACAATTTTGTACCTAAGCTTAAGTTACTGTTCACAGTGTGTGATTTGTGTGCATACTTTCACTTGTATTTCCTATTTCACAACTATCATGCTATTAACATTTTAATTAACACCTTAATACACATCATTCAAAATTCCATTTAGCATGTATTTGAACATCCAAAAGTAATATACCCCTAAGGTTTCATGATTTCTAAGCAAGCAACATTTACAACAACATTTTAAAGCAAATCATTCACATTAACTATGTTTTGATTTGAAGGGTTTTACAACCTTTGTAGACTTATCTTCTTAAGCTAGATAACCTTATTAGCTCTTCAATCATTTAGTTCTTGATGTGAATGAGGGCTCCTTGGAAGAAATCTTTTGTTTTGAGCTAAAACAAAACAAGAGATGAAGTTAGAAGAAGAATATATGAACTTGAAAGAGATAGACGAATTGAATGACTCATTTTTGCTTGGAGATGACTTTAAACCTTCACACCAACACTGAAGGAAGCTTGGAGCTTGAGATTGGAGACCTCATATGGTTGAAAATGGGAGAAGAAAAGCTTCTTCCCCTTTGCAAAGATGTTGGCCGAAAATTGAGAGGGGTAAGGAGGGGGCTCTCTAGTGTTTTCTTTGGATTTCTCTAGCAGCCATGAATAAGGGGGGTTTGAGGCCTATTTATAGAGGAGAAAGGGGTGAAATGGCTGGCCAAAATAGGGGTATGAGAGAGGGATATAGGGCTTAGGGGTAAGGGAGGGTATGAGTGGTGTTTTTTAATTTAAAATTGGAGGTATGAGCTGATTTGAGGGAGAGAGAGTGAGGCTAGTTTGACTGCCCTTTTGCAGCAGTTTGGGGCGCCCCTGTATGGCCCAGAGGTTGCCAAATTGGATTGCTAGGTATTTTTGGACACGATGTAGTTTTCAGTGTTGAAATCGGGTGTTTGCGGGCTAGGTTTTGGGCTCTGAAACTTAACGTTTTTGCTCGTTTTGTCATTCGAAAGTTTAGGTTTTCATTTTATTAATTAAAATTGGTATTAACCTTATTTTATCAATTGCGTCTTGGGTTATGTTCGTATTTATTCATCGAATTCGAAATCGTGAGTTCTAGGATTTTTCGTTCGACTTTTGGCGACAAAAGTATAATTTTGTTTGAGAATTTTCCATTAAGTTAAAGACCTTAAAATTTATATTCTAAAATTTTATTTTACTTATTTTATCAGTCTGTATAAATTTGCTTCATAGTTACATTGCTAGGAGTGCTTTCGGTTCCGGTTCTGACTAACCGTTGCGTATAAATTGATTTTTAAAACTCATTGCTCTTAAAAGAATAATGAATCAATAAAAATATAATAATAATAACATAATAATAATATTAATAATATAAATTCTAATTTTTTGGTTGGGGAGATTACAATTTTCGTGCATCACCAGCCCAATTCCATTATTTTGATACCTTATATTATCAATTTTGTTTACCATAAAGCTCTGAATTTCAGTTTAATTAGTACGGCTAAACTACGCATATTATCCCTTTCGCTTGTCTGAAGTTGTCGACTCATGTGAATAAACAAAGTTTCATCATTATTTAACCAAATATATATAGACATACATTAATTTGCTCGAAAGTTTGTAAACATAATTTTCAGCTAAATGTTTCCGTTGCAAGACAAAAGTCATATGTTATTTTAATAAAGGTTCGATAATTGCCTTATACTTAATGACGCAAAAACTGATACTTCTGAGCACACCCTAATATTTTGTATTTTCTTTCATTTTGATTTTTCACACACACACACATAATAAGTATGTATTGAGTAAAATTAACTTATGTTGATGTTAGGTCAATGTTGTCAAGAGTGTTACAATATTTTCCGCAACATCAGAATTCGTCCTTTCTCCTAACACTAACTTCGAATGTTGCAATGTTGTCTTTAATGTCTAAACATGCCGAACGAAGACGTGGCGGTTACCAGGTCAAACGGTTGCAGTTTAAAGTGAGTTGTTTGAAGCTACAACATGAACGGTTATCAAGATCATGGAGACTTAGTGTTCGACGGTTTTACATCATGGGAAACCATAATTTTTTGTGTTCACATGCAAGAATCGATTTCTATAAATACCGTACGCATGAGACACTATGAAGTGAAGAGTTCAAGATATCTATTTTACATATAACAAGTGTAGTTATTTCGGTTCTCTCCTTTGTAATCCTAGAAGTGTTTTAGTTCGACCTTTGAGTAGGTTCTTTGTTTTACACTCTTAGAATTATAGGCTTTTGATTGTATACCTAGGGTATATGATCTTGATGTAAATTCCTATAGTTGGTTTTTACTTTGTCTTTGTATCACTACTCGTTATAGTGAAGTTTCGCCATGATGCATCATAGATTATTCAATAATAATCTATGATAAATTTTTTGATATTTCGTTTGCAAATTTTGTATTCTGTTTTTCAAAGTCTTCCACTGTGTATGTTGTCGTTTATGTTTCAACACCTTTGACAATATTCTGGAAAAACACTCACGCACACCCTTCAGTTTATACATGAATAATTATATGATATTAATTGTTTTTATTAAAGAGTAATATTTAGTTTGCATTTTCTTTCATTTTGATTTTTGACACATGTACATATATATATATATATATATATATATATATATATATATATATAATGAGTATGTATACAGTAAAATTGGTTCATACATGAATCATTGAAAGATATTAGTTGTTTTTATTAAATAGTAATAGTTGTTTTCACAAAAAAGAGTATTAATCATTTTCACTGAAGAGTTATAGTTTGTTTTCAGTATACACCTAATACTCTTCAGTTAAAACAACCAATAACTTTTAATAAAAAACAACAAATACTCTTTTGTGGAAACAACTAATACCCTTCAATAGTTCATGTATGAACCATTTTCACCTATACTTTGTCATATATAATTGGGAGTAGATCACATTTTTGCGCAAAAATTTATAGGACAATTATTTTTTGCCCTTCTTAAAAAATATGTTTTTTTGCCCAAACAAGGCAAAATAGTTGGCACCACGCCAACTTGAGTGTTAACATTTTGCCAACTGTTTTGTCAATCTTTTTTGGGCAAAAAAATCGGGTAAGATATAGTGCACACGAATGGGCACATTATTCGTGCCCACCACCTATGTTGCATTTAGGGGTGAAAACGGATCGGATACGGACGGATAGTTCTTATACCGTATCCTAAACCATATTTTTTTCTCGAATTCGGATTCGGATACGGGAAAGCCGGATTCGAATACGGATATCGGACGAATCCGGGCCGGATTCGAATAACTATAATGGGATAATATATTTCATACGAAAATCATCAAAATGTGATTGAAACACATAAAAAAAAACCACCTATGCAATATTTCATAGAAGTTCTAATGCAAATTATAAAAATTATATCTACAGCTAATAACATGAAACTAATAATATTAGAATTTAGAAGGGGACTGATATTATATTATTATATATATTATATATATTAATATAAAATAAAAAATAAAATGTATTAAAAAAATCCAGATATTTGGATATCCGAATTTGATTTTCGGATAATATCCGATAAAATATGGTAAAAGTCGAATACGGTCGAATATTCTGTATTCCGAATCCGATTCCGAATCCGAAGTCAACTATCTGTATCCGATTTCGTATCCGTCCGAATACTAATTTTTTATACTGAATTCGATACCGACCGGATACGGCTCCGAATCGGTCGGAAAATATCCGATCCGTTTTCACCTCTAGTTGCATTGCCACATCAATACATATAATATGGTAAAATCTTCTAATTTTTATTTCTCTCTCATTGATGTTCCTCTTATTTTACATTATATTCCTATTTTTAAATCATAAATTATACCTTTTCTTTAACTATTTAGGTTAAACATAAATAAGAAAAACTATATTAATGATAACTTTATACGACTCATGAATAATATTATGGTGATGTACTTTTTTTTATGTAAATTATAAATATTAATTAACAATATAAAAATATTAGTGAATTGCACATCATGTAAAGAAGAGTTTTTCAATTAAACGATTTTATTACATATGAAATATTCTCCAATATCAAGATCGAGTAATTTAAATTTAAATGATCTGTTTTGATTAAACCAATTAAATATTAATTTTTTTAATATCAAGATGGACATAATTAAAATTAAATGAGTTAATTGTAAATAAAATCACAATTTTTTTCGTAAATTAAAATTTAATCTAAACTTTTAAATCATTGCAAATAATACCTCAATTTAAAATTTATTAGTAATTCCAATCAAAAGACCAATTTCAGTCTTTCAGAATATAATGACTAATTATGCATTGTTATCCGAACCAACATAAACATAATAATATGATTCCTTATTCATAGGTAGGTGAAATATCATTTTTGGATCGTAAAAATTTTGATTGTTGGTTCAAATTGCAACCAATCATTAAATTGAGATTATTTTTGCAAAGATTCAAAAGTTTAGATTGCAATTTGCAAAAATATTGTGATTTTATTTACAATTAACCCAAACTAAATTATTTCGAATACTTCTAGAAAATTATAATTTAATCAAATGTAAATTTTCTAACAAAAGTGTTTTGGTAATTTATTTAATTTAATATTTCTATAAATTTATATATTAAAAAAATGGTATATTTTTTAAATTCTGTGAATTTTTTATTATGCCCAATTATAATAAACAGTTGAACCTATTTTAATTTCTCAGTCTCATAATTTCTTAGCACTTCGTAATAATTGGTACGTAATTTGCAGGCAAATTTTTTTATTTGGGGTTTTTTTGAAAGGGAGTGATGAAAATAGGGTGGAAGGGGAGGTGATCGCGAAAATAAAGGGAATCGCGCTTCGGAGAGGCGATATAAGCTTAAGTCGCGCCTACCAGAAGCGACTTTCTAATACCCGATAAACTCGCCGCTGCCAGAGGCGAGTTCCGAAACACGCCTCTACCAGAGGCGCGCCTGCAGCCCACATGCCGGTTCTCGCGCCTACCAGAGGCGAGTCCTGCCAGCCCACGTGCACGCCTTGGCATTTTCTGTTCTCGCCTCTACCAGAGGCGCGCCTGCCAGCCCACGTGCCGTGCCAGACGCCTTGGCGTTTTCTGCTTGGCGTGGGAATACTCCCTCCCCCCACTGATATATACTCACTCCTCCTCCTCCTTCTCACTCCACTCCTCATTATCCTCCTCCTCCTTCCTATCTCACTCCACTCCTCATTTCTGCTTGGCGTGGGATTTTTTCTTCTTCGTACTCCTTCCTTTCCTCTCTTCTTCTTCAAATAAGTAAAATAAAATTTGTCCTCCAAACTACAAACTTGCAGTCTCACGTACTTGAGGAATTGATATTTTGCTATCTACCTGAGGAGTACAGACACTACAATTTAAGTGGTAAATATTTCAATTTTTTTTTATATTTTTAGAATTATTTTGCATGCAATTTTTTGAAATAGTGTATATATAGTATATATATAATGTCGATATATATATATATGTTAGAGAAATTACATGTTTTAGCATGTTACTTTTGATTTATTTTGATTTAAAATTGGTAGTAGTGTTGCTATTTCGATTTAAAATAACATTAATAAGGTCATAGTGTTGTTATTTTGATTTAAAATTGGTAGTAGTGTTGTTCTTTTGGTTTATTTTGATTTAAAATTCCATTAATAAGCTCATAGTGTGTTATTTATTTAATTGGGATTCAATTTATTTAATCAAATATATGTAGAATTTTATTTAATAAAAAATGATACACTTTTTTAATTTTTTGAATGTTTTGGTGATGCATAACTTTTATACATTTGAAGAATCGAAGAGTAAATTAGACATTTTATCAATCAAAGTTATTAAAGTAAAATTTGACTTTTTTTTAACGTGATGTTAATAACCATTATGTATACAATGTAAGTTTTATTTTTATAAAATTCTAGTGTTTTTAGTGTTTTAAAAAATCTAGATTTAATATATATAGTGTATTAAAAAACTCTAGATTACTTACTTAATGAAAATATTGATCATCATTTTAAAATTTAATTTTTGCAATCATAAGATAATTTTATTTAACTATAATAAGAGATTAAGAGATAAAATAAAATAAAATGAAATAAATGAAATTAAAAAAAATATTAAAAACGAAATAAAAAATAAAAAAAACAAAATTAAAATAAACAAAATTAAAATAAATAAAATAAACGAAATAAAATAAATTTAAAAAATAAAATAAAATAATATAAAATGAATTAAACGAAATAAAATAAAATAAAACTAATTAAAATAAAAAAACGAAATTAAAATAAAATAAAATAAAATAAAATAAATTAAATAAAATAAAGTAAAATAAACGAAATTACATAAAATAAAATAAAACTAATTAAAATAAAAAAAACGAAATAAAATAAAATAAAATAAACTAAATAAAATAAAATAAAACGAATTAATTTTATATTCTCAATGTATTTGAGAATTTTCTATTTAGAAAATTTTAATTTGTGAAAAATTAAGAAATGGAATTAAGAATATTAAATGTAACAATAAGACTATATATATTCCTATCTTTTGTTAATACACCCATCAAAAAGTGTTCGGAATAAAATTTTAATACTGCAAAAAAAAAAAAACACTAAAAATGTATGGAAATTAGGGTGTTGGGTTTGATTTACTATACTAGATGTAAACATAATTGAGGCCAATAATTAATTTAGTGCCTATAGATAAAATTTTTATAAGTGTTTTGTGTTGTTGAAGATATGTCAACCTCTCGCGACATTGGAATCATTGTGCGCTCTTGCGGAGCTGTTATTGGAAAAAGAAGAGTTGATCGTATGCTTGATTTCTACGATCTATTACGTGAGTTGTCTGAGGTTACGGGATTAGATTTGCGAGTGTATTCTTTGAATGTGTCTTGCATAATAAAAAATGGGAATGCCTCGTCTAGTTGTCCTATTAGGAACAACAACGACCTACGATACTTCTTCCATCCACAAGCTGGGCTCAATTCCGTTGAGCTATTAGTGGAGGTTGAAATGAAGGTGCAGTACCCAACATCCCATGGCCAGTGGGGGAACCAGTACTATCCTTCTGAAGTGAGACCAGGTCATGATGGTGTCAATATGCACGGGGGTTCCAACGTTGAATATCAGGCCCTACAAGAGAGCCATAATGAGTGGGGTGCTTGGGAGGATGAGCCATACCAACATTTAGGGTCTAGTCATGCCGGTGGTTCAGATCCTAATATTGGACCTTCTGGTATCACTGAGATGGCCCCTGTTGGGACCTCCATAGTTGATATAGCTGGTGATATATATCCAGACTTTACTTGTAATTCTGAACCAAGCGATAATGGTTCTGAGGACGAGGGGTCGTCTGATGAGGATGGTACCACTGACAATCCTTGGATGCCAACTGTTGTTGTACCAAATTCCCTAATGCCAAGAGTGAGACCTCATCCAAATTTGATTGGAGTGCCATTTTTTGATAGGTCATGTGATGATGTACCTGTCGATTCAGTAGGCGTTCGAAGTGGTGATCTAAGCTATGATGCGGATGATGGGGTTTTGAGGTTAGGGATGATTTTCAAAGACAAAGATGCTGTGATCAATGTCGTGAAGGATTATTCGGTCCGACATGCAAGGCGTGAGTATAGAGTCGAAGAGAGCAACTCGAAGACAATGAAGTTGCTGTGTAAGCAGAACTATGCCAGTGAAAATGATAATTGCTCGACATCGCAACGTTGTGAGTGGCATTTACGCGCATCGTACCGTAAAAGATACGATTATTGGGAAATCACTAGGTTGGGGCCGCCACATACCTGTTTGATGAATATTGACTCGCGCAATCATTCAAATCTCTGTAAAAACTTGCTTGCAGCTGACATGGAGAGTCTCATACAAGTTGATCCAGCATACGACGTCAAATATGTCTTGGAGCATGCAGATAAGAAATATAATTACACTATTTCATATCAAAAGGCATGGCAAGCGTTGAAACGTGCTAGGGAGAATGTGTTCGGAACTTGGGAGAGTTCATGTCAGTATTTGCCCAAGTACATGGGAGCCTTGCAGAAATACAATCCCGGGACCATTGTGGAATGGAAACACAGGGATACGATTGAGTGGAATGTGCACACGTTGGGATATGTCTTCTGGGCATTCAAGCCATGCGTTGAAGCATTCATGCATTGTCGCAAAATACTTTGTGTAGATGGTACTCACCTTTACACTAAGTACAAACACAAATTGCTGATTGCTAACACCCTTGATGCTAATCAGAAAATCATTTCAGTAGCATATGCCATTGTTGATGACGAAAGTTATAGGTCTTGGAAATGGTTTCTTAGAATGTTAGCTACACATGTTGTGGGTGATATGGAGGGGATATGCCTTATTTCTGATAGGCATAAGGGTATTTTGAAGGCAGTGGAAGAAGTCCCAGCATTTTCACCACCAAGAGGAGTGCACCGCTATTGTTTAAGACATGTCGCTTCAAATTTTAATACTCAGTTCAAGAGTCAAAAGATGAAGGACTTGTGTTACAATGCGGGAACAACATTGTCGGTAAGACATTTTGAGACAAAGATGAACGAAATCCGAGTTTTAAGTGAAGAGGGTCATCAGTATCTACGAAATATCGATCCTGCCAAGTGGACATTTAGTCATGATGGAGGTCACCGTTATGGGGTTATGACAACTAACATCTCCGAATGCATCAACGGTGTTCTTAAGGGTGCACGACGCCTCCCAATTACAGCTATAGTTAGTGCAACCTTCACACGATCCAAAAATGTATTTATGGAACGTGCTAAAGAAGCAGGGATTTTAGTGCAGAGACATCGGAAGTGGCCTGATCATGTTAGTGACAAATATGATTCAGCGCAGCGAGAGGGGATGAAACATCGAGTAGAACTTTATAATCATTCGGTGGGATCAGCCAGAGTTACTGCCCGTATTAAGGGCTCAGTACAGTGTCGCACATATAGAGTTGCATTATCAAGACGAGAGTGCGATTGCGGACAATGGAAGTTGGATGGTATCCCATGCTCACATGCGTTGGAGGTGTGCAGAGCGTTCCAAATCGATCCAAGTGTATATGTGCCCGAATGCTACAGTACAACAGTGTATTCCTCAACTTACACCTCTAGGTATTTTGAGCCATTGCCGGATCCTCAGGAGTGGGATGAACCCTATTTTCAGCTGAGACATAATCCAGATCGCAGGATAAGGCGTCGTGGTCGGGATGTGACGTCCAGGATTCATAATGAAATGGATTGGGCCCAAACCCGCGCTAGACAACAGTACCAAGCACAAGATAGAGCTGGTCCTTCACATTGATGTTGTAAATCCCTAGGAGCTATCAAAATGCTATCAAAATATTGTCAAAATGTTATCAAAATGTTGAATAAAATTAGTTTGTAGGATTGAATTAAAATGTTGACAATAATGTTGACAATAATGTTGAATAATTTCATATACATTATCCTTTATGTGTTTGAGCTTTATGTTTTATGTGTATGATTTGTGTTAATTCTAATACATCTGTTTGAATGTTTGAATTATAGATGAATTCTGATAGAGAGGCACTGTTATATGGACCGAAGAACAGATCTGTACTCACCATGCAACAAACCCATCGGTCGAGGCTAGATTATATTAATAGGAAAACAAGCGAGACAGTGCTAAGTACATACAATGGAGGTGATGGGCCATTCTGGACATTTAGACTAGAAGACCCAAATCCTTATAAGATCGCACTCCATTCTCGTGTGGTGGACAGACTCAAGACGATGGGTTTTTACGGTCCCCTTCGTTGTGGGACATTCAGACTCGATCGTCATCTTATCACTGCATTAGTGGAGAGATGGCGTCGAGAGACGCATACGTTCCATTTTCCCGTCGGAGAGGCGACCGTCACATTGCAAGATGTTGCCATTTTATGGGGTTTACCGATAGAAGGAGAGCCCATTATACGGCGAGATGAATATAATAACTTTGATCAGTGGAAAAGCTTGTGTGAAGAGTTGATGGGCATCACCATACAACAAGATGATATGAGGGGCAATAGTGCGATCAAATTGACTTCCCTAAACGAATTGGTGAGACATTCTGTTGATATTGATGACTATACACCACAGGAGGTCGTTGATCAATATGCACGGGGGTGTGCACTTTTACTCCTGGGAACTACAATGATGCCCGACCATTCTCGAAATGCTGTCCCATTAGTCTATCTGTATTTTCTGCGGGACGTGAATACAGTCGGGGAATACAGCTGGGGAAGTGCTGTGTTAGTGAGTTTATATCGCGAACTCTGTATGGCTTGCAACTATAAATGCAAGAGCATCGCTGGACCATTATGCTTGTTGCAGGTAATTCTTGGTTAATTTAAATTACTTTTAAATATTTCATTGATTAATTGTACATTGAAATAAATTTATCATTGAACAACAGATATGGGCATGGTCAAGGATAAAAACGATCCAACCATCGAACGCACATCCGATGCTCCAACAAGGGCAGATAAGTGTAGATGGTCGTAATTTGGGGCCTCCACCGTATGGAGCTAGGTATTTTTCTATAGACACATTTATCTATAATTCGTTTGGATATACATACTTATTTTTTTACCTACTATAGGTGGATACATTATCACAGTCATATTGACAGCACGAGGTTTTCAATTCGTGTATATCGCGACATATTTGAGCGTTTGTCTAATGGTCAAGTAAGTTATTATTATAATGATTCAAACTAATATAAATTATTTTTTGAGAATATTGATATTAATGTTTTGTGTGTGTCTTTACAGTTTATTTGGGATCCCTATGATGTGGACGCTGAGGAGATCAGGAATCTCGAACCTCGTTGTTGGACCTTAAATTGGAGGTCGCAATGTCCATTGATCAATATTTGGATAGTGGAGCTTCACTATCCGAATAGGGTGCTCAGACAATTTGGAATGGTCCAAAACATTCCAAGTCATGTAGAGGAAAGGGACCAGAGCTTGCATGAGTATAACCGCCAGGGGAGAACCGGCTTTGATTGGACGACCAAGCATGACAAATGGATTAGATATTGGAGAAGCAGGCAACCATTCATGCCTTGCACGCCTATCAACGGGGGTGATCCGGTCACGGAAGACTATATGCAGTGGTACTATGACATTACACGACGATTGATTTCACCAGAGGAGTATACTGCAGCACCGGTCCGAGGCTTCCAACCACCAAGAACATCTGCCAGTGATGTTTTGGTAAATTATATATCACAAATTTAATTATATATTGATTTTTGATGTTTGAAATATGAATAACATTCTATTATTTTTTTGTTACAGGTAAGCTGGTTTCGAAAATTTAAAATCAGTAAACGACGGGCTCACATTGATAATAGACCATCAATGGTGGAATTTTTAGAAACAGCTGAGAATTTCATCACTCAAGTGGAGCCTATTATTGAATCTCCTACTTATCTTGAACATCCACGAGCCTCAGTTGAAAACGTAGAAGTCGGGGAAACAAGTAGAGGACAAACAAGAAGGAGGTCTGTAGAGCGTGACGGCGATGAAGGTCCTTCAACGTCTGCGAGTCGAAGAAGACATTCCTCGGCAGTGCCATCAGATTCCCCTTTTCCCCGACAAGGTACTCAATACCGAGTTCCTCAATCAGCGCCCCGCACACAACATACTGCTAGAAATGGTATGCAATTTACGGAATTACACTTGTAAATATGATATTCCTTTGGTTTATATTTATTTAATTATTAAATATTTTTATAACATGTTACAGATGCTTCTACATCGATGGGCCAACAGTATGGAGCGTCTCGAATTTTGGGCAACACACCAACTGCATACGGTGTGTAATTCAATATTATCAAAGTTACAATAATAAATTAAAAATATTCAAGAAATTATATTTACTTGTTTATGTATATTTCTATTAATTTGATAGATGCTCGGCAATCAAATGAGTGGCCACCTCAGCCTACGCCTCACACAAGTTATGAGTTGCCCTCATTTGGATTTGGAGCTTACGCACATCCTGCTGGAAATGGTATGAAAGTTACACATAACCCTTAATAATATTTTTTAAAGATTATGTTTATTTACTTATGATATGTTATTGTTAACTTGATAGTTGGTTGGGCAAGCGTTGAGGGGGTACCCCAGCCTGCTTCTACATCGACGTTGCAACAGGAGATACCTCAACCCAGTTCTCAGACACCTTATAATGAACCAGGTATATAATATCAACTTATAAATAATATATATTTTAATATATATATATTATTGATCTAAATTAACTAAATCTGTGACAGATCTTCTTACATCATGGCCTGGTTCATTTACTGACATATTAAATACGGGTATTAATATGAGTACCTATTATCAACATCGACCTCAATTCGCACAACGCCCAGTTTACAGTTCAACGCCTATACCATATGCGGACACATACGGAGAGGAGCCCGGACCAAGCCAACATGAACAACAACCTCGTCGTAATTATCGTGAAAGACGTCCGCCGCAATGTGGAACGGGTGGTCGATTGGGCCATCGCTAATTGTATTGGTACTATTATTATAAATGTCATTTTTTTTACATTTTACATTTATTACTTAAAAATATTATTTAGTGTTTGAAATAATTTTCAACTTTTATGAAATAGTTTATAGTTTCTTTTGAACCAATAAAATAATTTTTTTTTTAAGATAGTATAAATATAAACCAATTTCAATACACAATTATATTTATCTCCACTAACAATTAGGGTTTTACACCATCCCAATAGCAATTTGGGTTTAGTTATAATATATCATTGAATAATCATCACATAATCATTGAACAATAATTACTAAATCATACAAAAAAGGGAACACGCCTCTCCCAAAGGCGAGATAAAAAAAAAAAAAAAAAAAAAAAAAAAGGGACACGCCTCTCCCAAAGGCGTGATAAAAAATAAAAAAAAGGACACGCCTCTCCCAAAGGCGTGAGAAAAAAAAAAAAAAGGACATGCCTCTCCCAAAGGCGTAAGAAAAAAAAAAAAAAAAAAAGGGACACTCGCCCCTCCCACAGGCGATTCCCTCTAATTTCATAAAAACTCTCTCAACCCCTCTATATTATCAATCCCGCTTACTGTTCACAATATATACATAATTCCCCCTAATTTGCAGCTAGTAGAGTAATTTGATTGATTGATGTGTAACAATGTACAGTTGGGTATATGGCAATTGGCGATTAAGGATCGAGCAAAGGGCGATCCTCGGTAAGAATAGTACTCCCTCCGTCCCAGACGAATTTGCACACTTTCCTTTTTTGGATGTCCCAAACGAATTTGCACACTACCTAAAAAGGAAACATTGATTTGCGTGCACACTCACATAAATATACACATATTTACCCATATGCCACTACTTTATCACTTTCCTTAATATGTGTGTCATCCCAGGGGTGCAAATTCCTCTGGGACGGAGGGAGTAAAAGACATTATTTTTTAAATCAAACTCAGAAATTAATATTATATTATCGGGACAAAAAATGTACATGGTTCCTGAACCTAAATTCCAATCTTTGATAACCATTTTTTCGGGTCGATAAAAGACACCTTTTTATTTCATTATGTTCAAATAAAATATGTGTGTAGAAGTAATATTCTTAGTTTTATTTACATCTCGTCCATACAATATTCTCAACAAAATTATAATTTAAACTCCAAGTACCAATTTGGAATTTTATAACCATGTTTAATAATTAAAAACTTTGCACATTTTCTTCTTAACTGTGATCTAACTCTAAATTCTTATCTTCAATTCTTCAATCAATTTTTTAGGGCCGCATTCCATTTGTTCAAATATCTTTACATTTTTCCCTTTCCAAAGCAGTCATGTTGATGACCTTTTACCAAATTGATGATTTAGTGGATGTTACTGCTAATGAAAATCATCAAACAAGATCAAAGATATGGAATTTTATAAGAAATGTTCAAGAAATGGATTTGCAAGAATTTGACTAATTTTTGAATAATTGAACATATTTTTCCCTTCATATGAGGGTGAATTTATAGGGGTACAAGCAAGTAGGAGGTGTCACTCATCTAGTCATTCCTAATTTATAACTTGACAAGTGTTTAAACACTTACTAGTGCTAAACCCGCGATTATCGCGGAACTGTATATAAAATTTATGGTAAAGTTATTAATTAATTTATTTTAAGTATTATAAATGTGGTTACTATTATTATTTTAATTATTCGATATTTTTATTGTATTTTTTAAAATGTTAGCTAATAATAAATAATTATATTTCAATGACAATAAACTATAAATTCATGACATCTATTATTGATCAAATGTTTAGAAAATAATGCTTACAAATTGCGGAAAATCTCTCTGTAAACAACATTTGTGGTGTATTTGGAAGGATTTCCTTTAGAATCAAGTGACAAAATCTTCAATCTTCTACTCGAACTAACTCCGGATACTGCAACATAAAGTTGACCATGAGTGAAAACAGGCTTGGGAAGATACAATCCAACAGTAGAAAGCGATTGCCCTTGACTTTTATTTATTTTCATGACAAAACACAGTAGAATTAGAAATTGTCACCTTGTAAAATATACCGGCATTGTAGGATCAAAATTTGTTAATGTAATTCTTGAAATGAAGACTTTATTTCCAATATTCCTTCCAGATATTATTTCAGTCTAGAGAATGTGGTTATCAAGTTTTGTGACGATCAATCTTGTTCCATAGCACAAATCGGATTTGTGATCAATACTTCTTAGTAACACTATATACACTCCTTCTTTCAAGATCAGGCGGTGATTTGACATTCCAGAATAACTAACATAATTTAAAAATTAAACTATAACCATCTGTCCATTACCTCCTTCTCAAAATTTAGAGAAACAAATACTGTCTGAGCTTAAGTATACTTTAGTATCACCCGAAATCAGATAAAAACTTATCATTTATAAACTCCACATCTCAATGAGTAGGTGCAAGTATTGCTTTATCCTCAAAGTATTTATGTGTCCTTAAATTATCAATCAAGAATGGATAAATATTTTTTATTATAGATGCAATTGGAGCAACAACATCACAAATTAAATTATCTTTCAGAATCTCAATCTCAGTGACATCATCTTGCCTATTTCTAATTTTCTCATCACCAACTTTCAAATTCCACCTTGAGAAGTTAACAATATCATCATCATTTGAGGACGTATTGAGATCAGAACGTTGTAATCTCATGTTCTTCGTCAATCTTAAATTCTTAATATTGAAAACAAATAAGATGTATTTAGTTTTTCAATAATAATTTAAAAAAAAAATATTATCATTTAATAAAAGATGCATAAAATACCTTGCAATGATCTCACAAATATGAAGCATTGATAGTTGAGTGCACAATATCATCTCGACTTCCTTTGGGTATAACATGGAGTCTCTTTATGAAATCTCTTCCAAGCACAATGATTTTACCACCAAAAGACATATCACTCATGGTTCCATCTAGAGATCTAACAATATCCCTCAAGTTTCTATCCAAAGCAAAATCTGTTATGTTGGAGTTATACGTGAAAGTATGTTTTTACTTTGTATAACTCGTGTATCAAACACTTGTTTTATGAGAATAATTATTTTATCGCATATGCTTTAGATATGATTGAATGTTGAATATTTATTGCAAACAGTTCATAATGGTACTAGTTACATTGTAGTTAATGTGGTGATACCCGATCACGGAAGACAACATTAACAGTCTCCTTGTAACTAAACGTACATTTTCACGACCTAGGTGGAATTGAACAATCCGCCGTGAAAGGTCGATGTGTAAGGCTCAGATTGGTCTGTCTTGACTAAGAGATTGCACTAGCACATTTAGTATGTGTTGAAGAGGACCTACAGCGAGGATAAATTCTTCTGCTCTGAAATGTGAAGAATTAGATCTCAGTGGTTGTTGATTTCTTAATCTCCGTCACTTAAATAGGACCGTGTGTGCTTAATGGTTACTGTTTTGATTTATGTTGGGTGAGAATCGTTGTGACTTCGAACTTTGTGTCTTGGGCAGTAATATTAATCATACGGCGGTTGATAAGATTTAATACGGAGAAACGCGTGCGAGTACAGCTCGTGTGATTAGTACCCTTGGTGGGCTCAGAAGTTTTATCGTACCAAATCTTGCAAGTGAAGAATCAGTTTCTTCGGTACGGATAATAATGTTGAGCTGTCTTTACTCCAAGGTGAAATATATTAATTAATTTAGAGCTATTCAGAAGCTTAATTAATTAATGGACTTGATAATCTTAAATGCGGGAAATAATAACCGGGAGCCCATATTATTGTAATATGGATTAAGATGGATAGTGCAATATTAATTTATTAGTGGTAATAATTAATATTAATGGATTGAATTATATTGGGGCTCAATATTGAAATTCAGAAGTCCATTAGGAGGTCCAATCTTAATTCTCCTTAAAGGCCCCTCAAGTAGCCCATTAAGTAGCCCAATAATGATAAGGTGATTAAAATAAAAAGAAAATATATTGCTGATTTTTCTCTTAATTTTCGAAAGTTGTGTATATTAGGAGAGAAAAGATTTTGTTGATTTTCTTGAAAAGATATTATGGAAGATAAGTATTCTTGGAATACAAGATTATCTCATATATTCAAGAAGATCCAAATCTTGTGCTTTTCTCCTATTATTTTCAAAAATTGCCCCATAACAAGGTGAATGAGATTTTTGTGGAATATTTTATTGTGGAGAAAAGAATATATGAGATATATTCAAGATTTCTTAGAGACTAAGAAAAGATTTTCTCCAAGCCCAAATATGCCTAAAAAATTCGGCCACTACCTATTATAAATAGGGGGTGATTATTTCATCCCCAAGTACATAATTCCATGTGTTGGAAAAATCAAGAGCATATATATTTTTCTTTTTCCTTAGTTATTTAAATTATTCGAAAGCATCTCCCACCGGTGATCGAATAAGGCGAAAGGGAAATATTTGAGAAGGTTTTTGGGTTGATAAAGCGCGTATGTGTTTGTCCCATTTTATTCGAAGGCCAAGTTCTACAAGAGGTACGTAAATCACATATTATCTTGTTTATTCCGCCATAGATTATATGTGAATTAATTCAACATGCATGATGTTAAATTGATTGTTGGAATTATTATTTGAATTAATTAGGATTAATTCATGCTAGTAATAATTGTATTTAAATTCGTATTTAAATTTCATCCCGAATAGATTCCGGGCACCCTTATTTTCCCAACAACTGGTATCAGAGCCACGGTTTCGGGCTCTGATCTTTAAATTGGAATTTAAATTGTTAAACATTAAATTGAAATTGGATAGTAGAATTGCTAGATCTTTTTTGCAGGTATCCAATTGTCATGGTTTTAATGTTGTTATTTTTTCATGCGTGTGAATTAATTATTTTTAATTCGATTCGTTCGAATTCATTTTTCTCGTGAGAAAATCCACGAGTAGATTAGTTGTTTTTATTTTGATTCGATCATTGTAATAGACTAGTCTAGATCTAGTATTTAATTTTTTTTTTAAATAAATTATAACCGGATCATGACGAAGAACGAAGAATTAAAGACGGCGTACCCGGACGACGCATGCATGCGCGGCGCATGCATGGACTTAAAATCATGCATGGGGTGAAGAAAACGAGAACGAACGGTGAAACCCGGCGCACGGGGTGCGCAAGGCGCACGGCCCGCGTGCGACGGGTGCTCGATGCTGCACGGGCGCGCGCGAGAGGCTCGGCCTCTCGGCGCTCGGCAGTCAACGCTTCGGCGCTTCGGCTGCTCGGCCGAGAGGCACGCGGGCTGTAATACCCTAGACTTTCATAATCTTATCTGCTTTAGTAAATGTTTTATAATTCTATATGAATCTATGTGATGCATTTACATCCAAAATTCATGCCAAGGCACGTTTATGAGTTTTATTTGTTCGATATTTACAATTAACGTATTATTTGCTCAATACATGTAACGCCCCGAACCCAGAATATATTAATTATATCGGATTCGAAGTGTTATTGTGATCAAAAGTCCGAATTATAAAATTTTTGAAAGGAATAATACTGAATTCAGAGACAGAAGTTTACACAACGGATAAGTGGGAAGGAATATTAGGATGTGAGTGTATTTGTATATATATATATATATATAGATGGATAGAAGGTTATGTATCTTCAGAATAATACACACTGAGTTGGATAATTTAAACACACATAATGAGTATCGCCTTGCATGACAGTAGCGATAACATTTATTGGGAAATAGAAATGATAGGCATCATTGTATTATTAATAATATATTTTAAGTAAAAGGGAGACTTTGTGTCTTCTGTGTCACTGTCCTTGCTCCCCATAATTGTAATCTGCAAGGGGTTAAGAAAAGGGGGCGTGAGAATTGAATTCTCACTTATGGGTGATTGCAACATCATGGGATTGGTAAATCCGAAATATATTAAATTATACTCATTGATAAAAGTTTATTTTATTTAAACAGTTAAAGTATATAAAAGATTATAAAACTTAAACGGTACTTAAGCATATTTCACATGGCATACTTGGAATAACACAAGTTGATTCACATTAGGGCAAAGCCCAAAATCATATCACATATTATCACAATTATCAAACCATAAATGTACAATCATTCTCCTTCCATCATAGTGATCCTTTTCAACTCCAACCATCAACAGTCTTGATTCCGAGGGCGTCAAACGACAGCTGTCCCCGGAGACCGGAAAAATAATCAACGACCTTGATTCCGAGGGCGTCCAACGACAGCTGTCCCCGGAGGCCGGAAAAACAATCAACGACCTTGATTCCGAGGGCGTCAAACGACAGCTGTCCCCGGAGGCCGGAAAAACAATACCCAAATCACAACTCCGTACTTACTGACTTTCCATAAAACTGATACAACAACCTCATCGAGAAAATACTTGACTGATAACTGAACTGATTCATGCTCACGTAAGGTGTTTACTCATGCAGTGGTGATCGATTCACAAAACAACAGGCAGTATATAACACATATAGTAATATCACATAATCCAAACAGTTATATAGATAGGTGTTACATTTATGTTGGATTAGATATTTTTGATTTGATTTAATTTAGTCGAGTTCAGAAAATACCGGCACGACGTTATTTATAGCAGATCAATCAACGGATCATCACCCACCTGATTGTTCTGAGTTCCGGGAATATTGGGTAGGTAGGCAGTCGAGTCCTTCGTGCGTATTCCGAAAAGTACAGAATCCTAATAAGGAGTATTTCGATTAAAAGATTGACTTTTGAATTTGAAAAGCTTAAGAGCGCGAAACTCAAGGATTTAGTAGGTCGTTGTCTTCAGAGAACTATTGAAAACTAAAGTTTTCAAAGGTTGATTTCAAATTGATAAGTACACCTCTTTTAAAGGGGAGGTGTATTAGGGGAGTGTATTTACTGAAATTGGTAGTGTATTAGGGGGTGTATTTACTGAAATTGGTAGTGTATCAGGGAGTGTATTTACTGAAATTGGTGGTGTTCTTGGAGAGTGTATTTACCAAATCTGGTGGTGTACACAGGGGGTGTATTTACTGAATTGAAAGGTGTACGCAGGGGGTGTATTTACTGAAATGAAAGGTGTTCTCAAAAAGGCCTTTTTAAGGAAAAATATCTTTATTAAACTTGGAAAAATACTTAGAAAATAAGATTATTAATTTATAAAAAAATTAAAGAAAGGTTATTCTTTCTTACGAATCCTATTTCTCGTTTTTAGACGAAAACTTAATTATAAAACTTTTCTTTTCTAAACTTATTAAAAGACTTTATTTTGTTTGCGTTTTCTAAAAAAAATCTAATAGGGTTACGAGGTGAAGACGAGTTTCCCTTTGATTACGAAATTTATTCAAACGTGTTTTTACTCTTGGAAAACGTCAAAACAAGGATACTATAGGATTTTGCTAATATCATCATAATACTAAAAACAATGATACTAAACATTTCATAATAATAATACTAGTCCTCTAAGTCATTTCTATCATTCATCTAAAACAATAATATTCCAACATTCAACTACTAATACTAAATACTAAACTAAAAATCCAATCTCATGGTTTTGTGAAAGAAAATAAAACAAAGAAACAATCTACCCAAAACTCACTTCTAAAGAGTGATACAAATGAAACAAAACAATAATACTAAATAAGTCCATAACTAATACTAAATCATCTAACCAACTAACAGTAACTTTTCTTTCATTTCTTTTCTTTGTTCTAAGGTCTAACAATTTACAAACTAACCCAAAAATTCACCCAAGATAAAAACGAAGATAGAAATCCTTACGAGCTTCAGTTTGAGACGTTAAACGGGAGGCCTAACGGCGTCGTTTTGAAACTCGGAAATTGTTCGCGAAAATTGGGCAGCCTTACGGCGTCGTTCGGGAATTCGGAAAAACGATTTGGGCAGCCTAACGGCGTGAGTTTGAAATTCCAGAAATTTTGTAAAAGCAACCGGTTCAACGGCGTCAAAATCGATCGGAAATTAACGAAAAAGAAGCTACGGTTAGAAATTGAAATAATTTGGAAATTGAAATCGAATTTAAACGGAAGTGAAAATTCGAAGTAAGAAAGGAAGGAATCCATCTTACTGGAGATGGAGGAGAAGACGGCGGCGGCGGGAAGCGGCTTCGGCGGAGGGCGGCGGCTTCGGCGGAGGCGCGACGGCTTCGGCAGAGGCGCGACGGGAGCAGGGGAGAGGGGGACGTGCTCGACGGCGTGCTCGGTGGCGCTGCATCTGGGTCGTGGTGGTGCGGAAGGCGGAGCTCCGGCGTCTGGGTCGCGTCCGGCCTGGGTCCTCGGCGGAGCAGTGGCGGCGGCGAGCTTCAGCGCGGCTGGGCAGAGCTCCAGCGACGGTGGCGCTCGCGGCGGTGGGCTCAGGGGAGCAGCGACGTGGGCGGTCTGGGCGAAGCTCCGTCGCCGGTGGAGGAGAACGGAGGCGGAAGGAGAAGGGAGGAAGGTCAGCGGCCGAAGGAGGAGGAGAGAAAAAAAAAGAGAGAGAAATTTTTTTTGTGCGTGAAGGGAAAGAAGGAAAAAAATGAGAGAAAAATTTGGCTTTTTCCTATTTATACTCCCTCTTTCCAAACTTATCCTTTTTCTAAAATCTTATCCAATGTTTTCGATATTTTCGTTCCCAAATAATACGGTTCATGGATTGTTTTGTTCACGAGTATAATTCCGATTCAGAAAATAATACAGTTTTTAAACTCAAGGAATATTTTATTGTATTTTGATTTTTTCTCAATAAATTAAACGGATCAAAATCCTTAATTTAATTTGAATAATTAATTTCTCGTAGTCCTTTATTCGTTTGAAAGAATTCGTTTTTTTTCTTCGAATTTAGGAGTTTTATAAAAAGGGTATGTATATTTAAATACACAAATAGCACACAAAATAATTAAAATTAAAAGAAACAAAGAAGAGAAAATAAAATAAAATAAAATAAAATAAAAATAAAGGTTTCTAATTAAGAAAAAGGTACAGAACGGGACGGGGTATTACATCCTCACCCCCTTAACAGAATTTCGCCCCCGAAATTCATGTCTTAGGTATTACTTAAGCTTTGAGGGTATTTGGCTAGGACTTCATCCTCTCTTTCCCAAGTCGCTTCTTCCTTTCCGTGTCGACTCCACTGAACGAGCACTAAAGGTATTTCCCGATTCCTTAACAAGTGTAACTTTCTTCCCAAGATAGTTACTGGAATCTCTTCATAAGTCAGGTCACTGTTTAGACCTAATTCTACGTGATTAATAACGTGGCTTGGGTCGCTCACGTATTTCCTGAGTGTAGATATGTGGAACACATTATGCACTCGTGATAATTCCGGTGGTAAAGCTATGCGATAAGCTACATCCCCGATTCTATTCAGGATGTCGAATGGTCCAATGTATCGCGGCTTTAGCTTACCTTTCTTTCCAAAACGGATTAGACCTTTCATTGGTGCAACTTTGAGAAATACTTTCTCGCCGATGTCAAATTGTAAATCCCTTCTTCGGGTGTCCGCATACGATTTCTGGCGGTCCTGGACCGACTTGATCCTTTCTTTAATTTTTGCGACTATTTCAGCCGACTTTTCGACTAATTCGGGTCCGAGAATCTTTCGAATCCCGACTTCGTCCCAACAAACTGGCGATCTACACCTCTTCCCGTAGAGTGCTTCGTACGGCGCCATTTGTATTGTTGCTTGATAACTGTTGTTATATGCAAACTCTGCCAATGGTAGGTGGCTTTCCCAACTTCCTTCAAGATCTAGAGCGCAAGCTCTGAGCATATCTTCAAGCGTTTGAATGGTTCTTTCCGATTGCCCGTCCGTCTGCGGGTGGTACGCGGTGCTGAACTTCAATTCAGTACCTAAGGCTCGTTGCAGACTTCCCCAGAACTTGGAGGTAAAACGGGGGTCTCTATCGGATACTATTGAAACTGGTACTCCGTGCAGTCTGACTATCTCTGCTATGTACAGTTGAGCGAGCTTGTCCAACGTGTACGTCATTCTTATAGGGATAAAATGAGCAGTTTTCGTAAGTCTGTCTACGATAACCCAAATGGCATCGTGATTCTTCACCGTTTTTGGAAAACCGGTGACAAAATCCATAGTGATGTCCTCCCATTTCCACTCTGGCATCTCCAGAGGGTGCAACAACCCTGGAGGTCGTTGGTGATCTGCTTTAACTCATTGGCAGGTTAAACAACTCCTGACGAATTGAGCTATCGATCTCTTCATACCCCTCCACCAAAAGTTCTCTTTCAATCCTCGGTACATTTTCGTCTCTCCGGGATGAACGGTGTAAGGAGTGCTATGTGCCTCTTTCAGAATTTCGTTCCTAATTCCGTCATCCTTAGGCACACAGATTCTGTTATCGAACATTAAAGCTCCATCAGTACCCAATACGAATCTCTGAATGGTTCCTTCCTCAGCGCGCTTACGTATTCCTTTCAAGAATTTATCGTTCTTTTGCGCTGCTAGGATCCTTTCTCGTAAGGTCGGTTGTAGGGTGAACGCGTAAACCATGGAATTTGCACAACACTGTGTGAAAAATTCCAAGTCTAAACGAGAGAGTTCTCCCATTAGTGGTAATTGTGTGGTCGGAACGACGCTTAGTTTTGTATCTTCCTTTCTACTTAAAGCGTCTGCCACTACGTTTGCCTTTCCAGGGTGATAGTGGATAGTGCAATCGTAATCTTTTACCAATTCGAGCCATCTTCTCTGACGCATGTTTAATTCCTTCTGTGTAAAGAAGTACTTTAGACTCTTATGGTCAGTGTAGATCTCACACTTTCCTCCATATAGGTAGTGTCTCCAAATTTTTAACGTGTGAACTACTGCGGCTAGTTCTAAGTCATGCGTTGGGTAGTTCTGTTCGTGATCCTTAAGTTGTCGAGATGCATAAGCTACAACTTTCTTATTCTGCATCAGAACACAACCCAAACCTGACAAAGAAGCGTCTGTGTAAATGACGAATCCTTCTGATCCATCTGGGATGGTTAACACAGGCGACGTGGTTAGCCTTTTCTTTAGCTCTTGGAAACTTTCTTCACAAGTTGAATCCCAAGTAAACTTCTCAGTTTTCTTGGTCAGTTTCGTCAGTGCTTTCGCAATGCTGGAAAAATCTTGTATGAACCTGCGGTAGTACCCTGCTAACCCAAGAAAACTCCGAATTTCATTGACGTTAGTAGGTGCCTTCCAGTTCATGATGGCTTCTACCTTTGCTGGGTCCACTTCAATCCCTTTTGCGGAGATTATATGTCCTAAGAACATCACACGGTTGATCCAAAATTCACACTTGCTGAATTTGGCATACAACTTCTCTCGTCTCATTGTCTCTAAGACTGCTTTGAGATGTTCTTCGTGTTGCTCTTTGCTCTTAGAGTACACGAGTATGTCATCGATGAAGACAATAACGAATTGATCCAGGTACGGATGAAATACTCTATTCATCAGATCCATGAAGATCGCTGGAGCATTCGTTACTCCAAAGGGCATCACGGTGAATTCGTAATGTCCATACCGAGTCCGGAATGCTGTCTTCGGGATATCCTCGCTCTTGACCTTTAGCTGGTGATAACCAGACCTTAGATCGATCTTTGAGAATATCGTAGCATCCTTTAACTGATCGAACAAATCTTCTATCCTTGGAAGAGGATATTTGTTCTTAATGGTCAGTTGATTGAGACCTCGGTAATCTATGCACATACGAAAAGTTCCGTCTTTCTTCTTTACGAACAACACGGGTGCTCCCCATGGTGATGCACTAGGTCTGATGAACTTCTTTTCAAGCAAACCTTGCAGTTGTTCCTTTAGTTCTTCTAATTCCTTTGGGGCCATTCGATAGGGTGCTTTAGATACTGGTGCTGCCCCAGGTATCAAGTCGATGGAGAACTCTATCTGACGATCGGGAGGTAACCCGTTTAATTCCTCGGGGAATACGTCAAGATATCCATCCACAATTGGCACCTTGATGCGTAACTTATCGTCTATCTCTCCTGCCGAGATATGAGCGAGGTAAGCTTGGCATTTCTCTTTTCGTAATATCGCAGCAGCTTGGATTGCTGATATTACTCGGGTTTCCTTCTTGGTATTGACTTCGCGAAACGTGAAACGTTGGCCATCACGAGTTTCGAGGTCGATCTCGCGTTCGGCGCATTTTATTATCGCTTTGTTTCTCGTTAACCAGTCAATGCCTAAGATTATGTCAAAGGTTTTCATCTTAAGGACGTGAAGGTCGGACTCTATTAAGTGATTGTCTAGCGTTAGAGGTAAACCTCTAATTTGACCCTCAATTTCCATAGTAGTTCCAGATGGAATACTAACGTTTAAAACTTTTCCTTTTATCTCGACTAATCCTAACTTTCTTTTAAAGTTATCAGATATAAAGGAATGAGATGCTCCAGTATCAAACAATACATACGCAGGTTTTTCAAGTACAAAGACAGTACCTGCTAGCGTCTCATGCTGTTCAGGTTGAGCTGGTCCTTTCAGGCGAAGTTGTTCTCCACTGCTTTCCCCTTCCTCTAGGATAGCATTCACGTGGCCTGGCCTTCTCTGACCTTGATTAGGCGGACTTCTGACTGGGGGTCCCGCTTGGCGGTTGTTAGGTGCAGGTAGTTGACGAGCCTGATAATTGTTTGCCTGCTGAGGGCGGTACTGGGTACTATTAACCGATTGACGGTTGCTGTTCGGTGGCTGAACACATTCATTGGACTTGTGCCCTGGTTGATGGCAACGAAAACAAATTACTCCTCCCTGATTACAGGGTCCCCAGTGTCTCCTTCCACACCTTTGACAGTTCTGGTTAGCTCGAGAGCCAACAAAGTTGTTCCCCTTGGGTTGCGGAACTGAATTTCTTTTAAAGGGTGGCTGCCAATTCCGATTGACAGGGACATCAGTCGGAGTTTGTTTGTACTCCAAGTTTTGACTGATCGAAACCATCAATGCTCGATGGAAAACTTCTCCATACTTTGGCATCTGAAGGCCAATTATAATTCCTGCTATCTCGGGCCTCAAACCCTGCTCGAACCTGCGAGCTTTCCTTTCATCGTCACCCACCAGATGTGGGGCATAACGAGACAGTTGATTGAACCTTCTCTCGTACTCTATCACTGAGAGAGTTCCCTGTCGAAGGTTGACAAATTCTTGTTCTTTCCGATCCCTCAGGACTCGTGGAAAGTATCGATCCAGTATAGCTTTCTTAAAGTCCTCCCAAGTAAGGACCTGTCTAGCTTCTTCGTCCATGGTTCGTTCATAAGACTCCTACCATTGGGCTGCATCTTCCATTAGTTGGAACTGGGCACAGGAGACCTTCTGTGCATCAGCCAGTGCCATGTGTCTGAAGATACGTTCCAATCCCGATATCCACTCCTCGACTTCAAAGGGATCCTCTTTCCCATCCAGCCTAGGTGGCTGCAGTCGTCGAAAGCGTTCGACAAAGTCATTCACCCTGGGCGCTATCTGAGGTATAGGCCCGTATAATGGTGGAGGAGGTGGTGGAACTTGTTGTTGAATGTAGTTCTGAAGAGAGGTCAGTATTTCTCTCGCGATATCGTTTTCTGGTGCGGCTTGCTGAGGCGGCTCGGGTTCAGCCTGAAGAGGTGGTTCTTGTTCTATCGGATTCACGGTTTCAGGGATAGGGTTAACACGGGGTCGTCCACGATTACGTCTGGGTGTCATTCTAAAGGTAGTTCTGATCGAAAAGAATAATATTGTTACGATACGTATAGGTGCGAGAAAGTTATAAAAACATAACCGGATTAACCAAATCAACACAACGCTAGCACTGAAACACGTGTGGTACGTAATTCACCAGCTGCGCATTGGGGCCCTCAATGGTACAGTGCTCACATTCGCACAGTATTCTAGGAACCAGTGATGTGTCATTAAGCGATAATCAGATAAAATATACGATAATCAATATATAAAGCAAGTAAAACACATTGACAAGTAGTGAGCACAAAATAGGTATATATATATCTAAAAGTTTTGGTTCTACGGAGTCAGTCTCCTTACATTTGCCAAGGAATGCAAAAGGGTTCTAGGTAAAGCTATAGCATCGTGTCCTCACATCAATATGGACCACGAGCGACAAAAATGGGGGTTAGAGCTACGCTGCAATGGTCTATAAGGAAAACGACCACGCAAAATGACTACTACTATAAGTCAAACGGCTACCACCTATATCATATATATGCGTCTACTACTATATACAAAGTCTGGTAGTCCAACTAATCATCAACTTCTGACTCGGGCGGGGAATCTATCTCTATCTCTGGCTCATCTCCCTCAAATTCGATAATCTCGGGCTCGACTCTCGCTAACTCTATCACAGGGTGTGCGGCTTCTCCCAAGCCAAAGGGTCCCTCTCCAGGTAATCCACTTGCTACCCAGTAGGCGATGGAGGTATCTCGCTGCGCGAGAGCTGCCTCTAAGTGTAGGTCGGCCCTCCGAGTGGCGATGTGAGAGTACTCATCCTGGGAGACGGCGGTTGCTCTAGCTGCAACGGCCGATGCCTGTGCTAGCATGGCGTCCTCCCGGTGACCGTCCGATGTGGCTAGATCGTGCCCGGCGAGTGCAGCGGTCTGGTAAGACAGTCCGCGGTTAACATCCGCGTGTCGAATCACTCTCTGGGCCTCCACCCAGTAAGCATCTAAATGAGCCTGAGGTCCCTGCTCTGGGTCGTCTACCCTCATGCGATCTAATAGTCCGGTAGCGATAGGGCGGAAGATTTCAATCACTCCTCCCGCGAATCGGGTCGCAGCTGCGAAGTCAGTCTCGATGTGGGGCTCCGGGGCAGTCCTTGCCCTTTCGCGTGACTCTACAAAGCGGGCAGTGAAGGCATCAATGGTCTCTACTTCTAACTGCTCAATCTCTAAGTACTGGGCCACATCCATCTTAGGCTTCCTATAGGGAAAGGAAAGTTCTAGTCAAATTTTAGTTTTTAAAGGAAAATAACCGTAAAGTAAACATTCAAAGCACGTAATCAAAGAAATCACATAATATCATTTATGAAGTTCACAAATTATTCGAGCATTCTTATCAATTATTCGAGTTCCAAAAGCAACTTAGACTAGATTTTGTAGTTCTTTCTTCGTAGTACGAACACTATTTTGAGTTATCGTAACCTTTTTGATCGGGTAATATTATGAATTTAAGCAGTTGTGAATTTTAAAGGCCTTTAAGCAACATTATAAAAGTAGTATCGTACCTTCGAGGAGCTCGTAGACAGTAACCAGAGACACGTTTCCCTCAGAAAATTTTAATATTTTAGTACTTAAGTGATAATAAATAATATTATTGTGACAAGGAAACAAGATTTGGAGTTGGGTCCGAAAGTTTTGAACATAGGCTTTGATACCACCTGTAACGCCCCGAACCCAGAATATATTAATTATATCGGATTCGAAGTGTTATTGTGATCAAAAGTCCGAATTATAAAATTTTTGAAAGGAATAATACTGAATTCAGAGACAGAAGTTTACACAGCGGATAAGTGGGAAGGAATATTAGGATGTGAGTGTATTTGTATATATATATATATATATATATAGATGGATAGAAGGTTATGTATCTTCAGAATAATACACACTGAGTTGGATAATTTAAACACACATAATGAGTATCGCCTTGCATGACAGTAGCGATAACATTTATTGGGAAATAGAAATGATAGGCATCATTGTATTATTAATAATATATTTTAAGTAAAAGGGAGACTTTGTGTCTTCTGTGTCACTGTCCTTGCTCCCCATAATTGTAATCTGCAAGGGGTTAAGAAAAGGGGGCGTGAGAATTGAATTCTCACTTATGGGTGATTGCAACATCATGGGATTGGTAAATCCGAAATATATTAAATTATACTCATTGATAAAAGTTTATTTTATTTAAACAGTTAAAGTATATAAAAGATTATAAAACTTAAACGGTACTTAAGCATATTTCACATGGCATACTTGGAATAACACAAGTTGATTCACATTAGGGCAAAGCCCAAAATCATATCACATATTATCACAATTATCAAACCATAAATGTACAATCATTCTCCTTCCATCATAGTGATCCTTTTCAACTCCAACCATCAACAGTCTTGATTCCGAGGGCGTCAAACGACAGCTGTCCCCGGAGACCGGAAAAATAATCAACGACCTTGATTCCGAGGGCGTCCAACGACAGCTGTCCCCGGAGGCCGGAAAAACAATCAACGACCTTGATTCCGAGGGCGTCAAACGACAGCTGTCCCCGGAGGCCGGAAAAACAATACCCAAATCACAACTCCGTACTTACTGACTTTCCATAAAACTGATACAACAACCTCATCGAGAAAATACTTGACTGATAACTGAACTGATTCATGCTCACGTAAGGTGTTTACTCATGCAGTGGTGATCGATTCACAAAACAACAGGCAGTATATAACACATATAGTAATATCACATAATCCAAACAGTTATATAGATAGGTGTTACATTTATGTTGGATTAGATATTTTTGATTTGATTTAATTTAGTCGAGTTCAGAAAATACCGGCACGACGTTATTTATAGCAGATCAATCAACGGATCATCACCCACCTGATTGTTCTGAGTTCCGGGAATATTGGGTAGGTAGGCAGTCGAGTCCTTCGTGCGTATTCCGAAAAGTACAGAATCCTAATAAGGAGTATTTCGATTAAAAGATTGACTTTTGAATTTGAAAAGCTTAAGAGCGCGAAACTCAAGGATTTAGTAGGTCGTTGTCTTCAGAGAACTATTGAAAACTAAAGTTTTCAAAGGTTGATTTCAAATTGATAAGTACACCTCTTTTAAAGGGGAGGTGTATTAGGGGAGTGTATTTACTGAAATTGGTAGTGTATTAGGGGGTGTATTTACTGAAATTGGTAGTGTATCAGGGAGTGTATTTACTGAAATTGGTGGTGTTCTTGGAGAGTGTATTTACCAAATCTGGTGGTGTACACAGGGGGTGTATTTACTGAATTGAAAGGTGTACGCAGGGGGTGTATTTACTGAAATGAAAGGTGTTCTCAAAAAGGCCTTTTTAAGGAAAAATATCTTTATTAAACTTGGAAAAATACTTAGAAAATAAGATTATTAATTTATAAAAAAATTAAAGAAAGGTTATTCTTTCTTACGAATCCTATTTCTCGTTTTTAGACGAAAACTTAATTATAAAACTTTTCTTTTCTAAACTTATTAAAAGACTTTATTTTGTTTGCGTTTTCTAAAAAAAATCTAATAGGGTTACGAGGTGAAGACGAGTTTCCCTTTGATTACGAAATTTATTCAAACGTGTTTTTACTCTTGGAAAACGTCAAAACAAGGATACTATATGATTTTGCTAATATCATCATAATACTAAAAACAATGATACTAAACATTTCATAATAATAATACTAGTCCTCTAAGTCATTTCTATCATTCATCTAAAACAATAATATTCCAACATTCAACTACTAATACTAAATACTAAACTAAAAATCCAATCTCATGGTTTTGTGAAAGAAAATAAAACAAAGAAACAATCTACCCAAAACTCACTTCTAAAGAGTGATACAAATGAAACAAAACAATAATACTAAATAAGTCCATAACTAATACTAAATCATCTAACCAACTAACAGTAACTTTTCTTTCATTTCTTTTCTTTGTTCTAAGGTCTAACAATTTACAAACTAACCCAAAAATTCACCCAAGATAAAAACGAAGATAGAAATCCTTACGAGCTTCAGTTTGAGACGTTAAACGGGAGGCCTAACGGCGTCGTTTTGAAACTCGGAAATTGTTCGCGAAAATTGGGCAGCCTTACGGCGTCGTTCGGGAATTCGGAAAAACGATTTGGGCAGCCTAACGGCGTGAGTTTGAAATTCCAGAAATTTTGTAAAAGCAACCGGTTCAACGGCGTCAAAATCGATCGGAAATTAACGAAAAAGAAGCTACGGTTAGAAATTGAAATAATTTGGAAATTGAAATCGAATTTAAACGGAAGTGAAAATTCGAAGTAAGAAAGGAAGGAATCCATCTTACTGGAGATGGAGGAGAAGACGGCGGCGGCGGGAAGCGGCTTCGGCGGAGGGCGGCGGCTTCGGCGGAGGCGCGACGGCTTCGGCAGAGGCGCGACGGGAGCAGGGGAGAGGGGGACGTGCTCGACGGCGTGCTCGGTGGCGCTGCGTCTGGGTCGTGGTGGTGCGGAAGGCGGAGCTCCGGCGTCTGGGTCGCGTCCGGCCTGGGTCCTCGGCGGAGCAGTGGCGGCGGCGAGCTTCAGCGCGGCTGGGCAGAGCTCCAGCGACGGTGGCGCTCGCGGCGGTGGGCTCAGGGGAGCAGCGACGTGGGCGGTCTGGGCGAAGCTCCATCGCCGGTGGAGGAGAACGGAGGCGGAAGGAGAAGGGAGGAAGGTCAGCGGCCGAAGGAGGAGGAGAGAAAAAAAAAGAGAGAGAAATTTTTTTTGTGCGTGAAGGGAAAGAAGGAAAAAAATGAGAGAAAAATTTGGCTTTTTCCTATTTATACTCCCTCTTTCCAAACTTATCCTTTTTCTAAAATCTTATCCAATGTTTTCGATATTTTCGTTCCCAAATAATACGGTTCATGGATTGTTTTGTTCACGAGTATAATTCCGATTCAGAAAATAATACAGTTTTTAAACTCAAGGAATATTTTATTGTATTTTGATTTTTTCTCAATAAATTAAACGGATCAAAATCCTTAATTTAATTTGAATAATTAATTTCTCGTAGTCCTTTATTCGTTTGAAAGAATTCGTTTTCTTTCTTCGAATTTAGGAGTTTTATAAAAAGGGTATGTATATTTAAATACACAAATAGCACACAAAATAATTAAAATTAAAAGAAACAAAGAAGAGAAAATAAAATAAAATAAAATAAAATAAAAATAAAGGTTTCTAATTAAGAAAAAGGTACAGAACGGGACGGGGTATTACATCCTCACCCCCTTAACAGAATTTCGCCCCCGAAATTCATGTCTTAGGTATTACTTAAGCTTTGAGGGTATTTGGCTAGGACTTCATCCTCTCTTTCCCAAGTCGCTTCTTCCTTTCCGTGTCGACTCCACTGAACGAGCACTAAAGGTATTTCCCGATTCCTTAACAAGTGTAACTTTCTTCCCAAGATAGTTACTGGAATCTCTTCATAAGTCAGGTCACTGTTTAGACCTAATTCTACGTGATTAATAACGTGGCTTGGGTCGCTCACGTATTTCCTGAGTGTAGATATGTGGAACACATTATGCACTCGTGATAATTCCGGTGGTAAAGCTATGCGATAAGCTACATCCCCGATTCTATTCAGGATGTCGAATGGTCCAATGTATCGCGGCTTTAGCTTACCTTTCTTTCCAAAACGGATTAGACCTTTCATTGGTGCAACTTTGAGAAATACTTTCTCGCCGATGTCAAATTGTAAATCCCTTCTTCGGGTGTCCGCATACGATTTCTGGCGGTCCTGGGCCGACTTGATCCTTTCTTTAATTTTTGCGACTATTTCAGCCGACTTTTCGACTAATTCGGGTCCGAGAATCTTTCGAATCCCGACTTCGTCCCAACAAACTGGCGATCTACACCTCTTCCCGTAGAGTGCTTCGTACGGCGCCATTTGTATTGTTGCTTGATAACTGTTGTTATATGCAAACTCTGCCAATGGTAGGTGGCTTTCCCAACTTCCTTCAAGATCTAGAGCGCAAGCTCTGAGCATATCTTCAAGCGTTTGAATGGTTCTTTCCGATTGCCCGTCCGTCTGCGGGTGGTACGCGGTGCTGAACTTCAATTCAGTACCTAAGGCTCGTTGCAGACTTCCCCAGAACTTGGAGGTAAAACGGGGGTCTCTATCGGATACTATTGAAACTGGTACTCCGTGCAGTCTGACTATCTCTGCTATGTACAGTTGAGCGAGCTTGTCCAACGTGTACGTCATTCTTATAGGGATAAAATGGGCAGTTTTCGTAAGTCTGTCTACGATAACCCAAATGGCATCGTGATTCTTCACCGTTTTTGGAAAACCGGTGACAAAATCCATAGTGATGTCCTCCCATTTCCACTCTGGCATCTCCAGAGGGTGCAACAACCCTGGAGGTCGTTGGTGATCTGCTTTAACTCATTGGCAGGTTAAACAACTCCTGACGAATTGAGCTATCGATCTCTTCATACCCCTCCACCAAAAGTTCTCTTTCAATCCTCGGTACATTTTCGTCTCTCCGGGATGAACGGTGTAAGGAGTGCTATGTGCCTCTTTCAGAATTTCGTTCCTAATTCCGTCATCCTTAGGCACACAGATTCTGTTATCGAACATTAAAGCTCCATCAGTACCCAATACGAATCTCTGAATGGTTCCTTCCTCAGCGCGCTTACGTATTCCTTTCAAGAATTTATCGTTCTTTTGCGCTGCTAGGATCCTTTCTCGTAAGGTCGGTTGTAGGGTGAACGCGTAAACCATGGAATTTGCACAACACTGTGTGAAAAATTCCAAGTCTAAACGAGAGAGTTCTCCCATTAGTGGTAATTGTGTGGTCGGAACGACGCTTAGTTTTGTATCTTCCTTTCTACTTAAAGCGTCTGCCACTACGTTTGCCTTTCCAGGGTGATAGTGGATAGTGCAATCGTAATCTTTTACCAATTCGAGCCATCTTCTCTGACGCATGTTTAATTCCTTCTGCGTAAAGAAGTACTTTAGACTCTTATGGTCAGTGTAGATCTCACACTTTCCTCCATATAGGTAGTGTCTCCAAATTTTTAACGTGTGAACTACTGCGGCTAGTTCTAAGTCATGCGTTGGGTAGTTCTGTTCGTGATCCTTAAGTTGTCGAGATGCATAAGCTACAACTTTCTTATTCTGCATCAGAACACAACCCAAACCTGACAAAGAAGCGTCTGTGTAAATGACGAATCCTTCTGATCCATCTGGGATGGTTAACACAGGCGACGTGGTTAGCCTTTTCTTTAGCTCTTGGAAACTTTCTTCACAAGTTGAATCCCAAGTAAACTTCTCAGTTTTCTTGGTCAGTTTCGTCAGTGCTTTCGCAATGCTGGAAAAATCTTGTATGAACCTGCGGTAGTACCCTGCTAACCCAAGAAAACTCCGAATTTCATTGACGTTAGTAGGTGCCTTCCAGTTCATGATGGCTTCTACCTTTGCTGGGTCCACTTCAATCCCTTTTGCGGAGATTATATGTCCTAAGAACATCACACGGTTGATCCAAAATTCACACTTGCTGAATTTGGCATACAACTTCTCTCGTCTCATTGTCTCTAAGACTGCTTTGAGATGTTCTTCGTGTTGCTCTTTGCTCTTAGAGTACACGAGTATGTCATCGATGAAGACAATAACGAATTGATCCAGGTACGGATGAAATACTCTATTCATCAGATCCATGAAGATCGCTGGAGCATTCGTTACTCCAAAGGCATCACGGTGAATTCGTAATGTCCATACCGAGTCCGGAATGCTGTCTTCGGGATATCCTCGCTCTTGACCTTTAGCTGGTGATAACCAGACCTTAGATCGATCTTTGAGAATATCGTAGCATCCTTTAACTGATCGAACAAATCTTCTATCCTTGGAAGAGGATATTTGTTCTTAATGGTCAGTTGATTGAGACCTCGGTAATCTATGCACATACGAAAAGTTCCGTCTTTCTTCTTTACGAACAACACGGGTGCTCCCCATGGTGATGCACTAGGTCTGATGAACTTCTTTTCAAGCAAACCTTGCAGTTGTTCCTTTAGTTCTTCTAATTCCTTTGGGGCCATTCGATAGGGTGCTTTAGATACTGGTGCTGCCCCAGGTATCAAGTCGATGGAGAACTCTATCTGACGATCGGGAGGTAACCCGTTTAATTCCTCGGGGAATACGTCAAGATATCCATCCACAATTGGCACCTTGATGCGTAACTTATCGTCTATCTCTCCTGCCGAGATATGAGCGAGGTAAGCTTGGCATTTCTCTTTTCGTAATATCGCAGCAGCTTGGATTGCTGATATTACTCGGGTTTCCTTCTTGGTATTGACTTCGCGAAACGTGAAACGTTGGCCATCACGAGTTTCGAGGTCGATCTCGCGTTCGGCGCATTTTATTATCGCTTTGTTTCTCGTTAACCAGTCAATGCCTAAGATTATGTCAAAGGTTTTCATCTTAAGGACGTGAAGGTCGGACTCTATTAAGTGATTGTCTAGCGTTAGAGGTAAACCTCTAATTTGACCCTCAATTTCCATAGTAGTTCCAGATGGAATACTAACGTTTAAAACTTTTCCTTTTATCTCGACTAATCCTAACTTTCTTTTAAAGTTATCAGATATAAAGGAATGAGATGCTCCAGTATCAAACAATACATACGCAGGTTTTTCAAGTACAAAGACAGTACCTGCTAGCGTCTCATGCTGTTCAGGTTGAGCTGGTCCTTTCAGGCGAAGTTGTTCTCCACTGCTTTCCCCTTCCTCTAGGATAGCATTCACGTGGCCTGGCCTTCTCTGACCTTGATTAGGCGGACTTCTGACTGGGGGTCCCGCTTGGCGGTTGTTAGGTGCAGGTAGTTGACGAGCCTGATAATTGTTTGCCTGCTGAGGGCGGTACTGGGTACTATTAACCGATTGACGGTTGCTGTTCGGTGGCTGAACACATTCATTGGACTTGTGCCCTGGTTGATGGCAACGAAAACAAATTACTCCTCCCTGATTACAGGGTCCCCAGTGTCTCCTTCCACACCTTTGACAGTTCTGGTTAGCTCGAGAGCCAACAAAGTTGTTCCCCTTGGGTTGCGGAACTGAATTTCTTTTAAAGGGTGGCTGCCAATTCCGATTGACAGGGACAGCAGTCGGAGTTTGTTTGTACTCCAAGTTTTGACTGATCGAAACCATCAATGCTCGATGGAAAACTTCTCCATACTTTGGCATCTGAAGGCCAATTATAATTCCTGCTATCTCGGGCCTCAAACCCTGCTCGAACCTGCGAGCTTTCCTTTCATCGTCACCCACCAGATGTGGGGCATAACGAGACAGTTGATTGAACCTTCTCTCGTACTCTATCACTGAGAGAGTTCCCTGTCGAAGGTTGACAAATTCTTGTTCTTTCCGATCCCTCAGGACTCGTGGAAAGTATCGATCCAGTATAGCTTTCTTAAAGTCCTCCCAAGTAAGGACCTGTCTAGCTTCTTCGTCCATGGTTCGTTCATAAGACTCCCACCATTGGGCTGCATCTTCCATTAGTTGGAACTGGGCACAGGAGACCTTCTGTGCATCAGCCAGTGCCATGTGTCTGAAGATACGTTCCAATCCCGATATCCACTCCTCGACTTCAAAGGGATCCTCTTTCCCATCCAGCCTAGGTGGCTGCAGTCGTCGAAAGCGTTCGACAAAGTCATTCACCCTGGGCGCTATCTGAGGTATAGGCCCGTATAATGGTGGAGGAGGTGGTGGAACTTGTTGTTGAATGTAGTTCTGAAGAGAGGTCAGTATTTCTCTCGCGATATCGTTTTCTGGTGCGGCTTGCTGAGGCGGCTCGGGTTCAGCCTGAAGAGGTGGTTCTTGTTCTATCGGATTCACGGTTTCAGGGATAGGGTTAACGCGGGGTCGTCCACGATTACGTCTGGGTGTCATTCTAAAGGTAGTTCTGATCGAAAAGAATAATATTGTTACGATACGTATAGGTGCGAGAAAGTTATAAAAACATAACCGGATTAACCAAATCAACACAACGCTAGCACTGAAACACGTGTGGTACGTAATTCACCAGCTGCGCATTGGGGCCCTCAATGGTACAGTGCTCACATTCGCACAGTATTCTAGGAACCAGTGATGTGTCATTAAGCGATAATCAGATAAAATATACGACAATCAATATATAAAGCAAGTAAAACACATTGACAAGTAGTGAGCACAAAATAGGTATATATATATCTAAAAGTTTTGGTTCTACGGAGTCAGTCTCCTTACATTTGCCAAGGAATGCAAAAGGGTTCTAGGTAAAGCTATAGCATCGTGTCCTCACATCAATATGGACCACGAGCGACAAAAATGGGGGTTAGAGCTACGCTGCAATGGTCTATAAGGAAAACGACCACGCAAAATGACTACTACTATAAGTCAAACGGCTACCACCTATATCATATATATGCGTCTACTACTATATACAAAGTCTGGTAGTCCAACTAATCATCAACTTCTGACTCGGGCGGGGAATCTATCTCTATCTCTGGCTCATCTCCCTCAAATTCGATAATCTCGGGCTCGACTCTCGCTAACTCTATCACAGGGTGTGCGGCTTCTCCCAAGCCAAAGGGTCCCTCTCCAGGTAATCCACTTGCTACCCAGTAGGCGATGGAGGTATCTCGCTGCGCGAGAGCTGCCTCTAAGTGTAGGTCGGCCCTCCGAGTGGCGATGTGAGAGTACTCATCCTGGGAGACGGCGGTTGCTCTAGCTGCAACGGCCGATGCCTGTGCTAGCATGGCGTCCTCCCGGTGACCGTCCGATGTGGCTAGATCGTGCCCGGCGAGTGCAGCGGTCTGGTAAGACAGTCCGCGGTTAACATCCGCGTGTCGAATCACTCTCTGGGCCTCCACCCAGTAAGCATCTAAATGAACCTGAGGTCCCTGCTCTGGGTCGTCTACCCTCATGCGATCTAATAGTCCGGTAGCGATAGGGCGGAAGATTTCAATCACTCCTCCCGCGAATCGGGTCGCAGCTGCGAAGTCAGTCTCGATGTGGGGCTCCGGGGCAGTCCTTGCCCTTTCGCGTGACTCTACAAAGCGGGCAGTGAAGGCATCAATGGTCTCTACTTCTAACTGCTCAATCTCTAAGTACTGGGCCACATCCATCTTAGGCTTCCTATAGGGAAAGGAAAGTTCTAGTCAAATTTTAGTTTTTAAAGGAAAATAACCGTAAAGTAAACATTCAAAGCACGTAATCAAAGAAATCACATAATATCATTTATGAAGTTCACAAATTATTCGAGCATTCTTATCAATTATTCGAGTTCCAAAAGCAACTTAGACTAGATTTTGTAGTTCTTTCTTCGTAGTACGAACACTATTTTGAGTTATCGTAACCTTTTTGATCGGGTAATATTATGAATTTAAGCAGTTGTGAATTTTAAAGGCCTTTAAGCAACATTATAAAAGTAGTATCGTACCTTCGAGGAGCTCGTAGACAGTAACCAGAGACACGTTTCCCTCAGAAAATTTTAATATTTTAGTACTTAAGTGATAATAAATAATATTATTGTGACAAGGAAACAAGATTTGGAGTTGGGTCCGAAAGTTTTGAACATAGGCTCTGATACCACCTGTAACGCCCCGAACCCAGAATATATTAATTATATCGGATTCGAAGTGTTATTGTGATCAAAAGTCCGAATTATAAAATTTTTGAAAGGAATAATACTGAATTCAGAGACAGAAGTTTACACAGCGGATAAGTGGGAAGGAATATTAGGATGTGAGTGTATTTGTATATATATATATATATATATAGATGGATAGAAGGTTATGTATCTTCAGAATAATACACACTGAGTTGGATAATTTAAACACACATAATGAGTATCGCCTTGCATGACAGTAGCGATAACATTTATTGGGAAATAGAAATGATAGGCATCATTGTATTATTAATAATATATTTTAAGTAAAAGGGAGACTTTGTGTCTTCTGTGTCACTGTCCTTGCTCCCCATAATTGTAATCTGCAAGGGGTTAAGAAAAGGGGGCGTGAGAATTGAATTCTCACTTATGGGTGATTGCAACATCATGGGATTGGTAAATCCGAAATATATTAAATTATACTCATTGATAAAAGTTTATTTTATTTAAACAGTTAAAGTATATAAAAGATTATAAAACTTAAACGGTACTTAAGCATATTTCACATTGCATACTTGGAATAACACAAGTTGATTCACATTAGGGCAAAGCCCAAAATCATATCACATATTATCACAATTATCAAACCATAAATGTACAATCATTCTCCTTCCATCATAGTGATCCTTTTCAACTCCAACCATCAACAGTCTTGATTCCGAGGGCGTCAAACGACAGCTGTCCCCGGAGACCGGAAAAATAATCAACGACCTTGATTCCGAGGGCGTCCAACGACAGCTGTCCCCGGAGGCCGGAAAAACAATCAACGACCTTGATTCCGAGGGCGTCAAACGACAGCTGTCCCCGGAGGCCGGAAAAACAATACCCAAATCACAACTCCGTACTTACTGACTTTCCATAAAACTGATACAACAACCTCATCGAGAAAATACTTGACTGATAACTGAACTGATTCATGCTCACGTAAGGTGTTTACTCATGCAGTGGTGATCGATTCACAAAACAACAGGCAGTATATAACACATATAGTAATATCACATAATCCAAACAGTTATATAGATAGGTGTTACATTTATGTTGGATTAGATATTTTTGATTTGATTTAATTTAGTCGAGTTCAGAAAATACCGGCACGACGTTATTTATAGCAGATCAATCAACGGATCATCACCCACCTGATTGTTCTGAGTTCCGGGAATATTGGGTAGGTAGGCAGTCGAGTCCTTCGTGCGTATTCCGAAAAGTACAGAATCCTAATAAGGAGTATTTCGATTAAAAGATTGACTTTGAATTTGAAAAGCTTAAGAGCGCGAAACTCAAGGATTTAGTAGGTCGTTGTCTTCAGAGAACTATTGAAAACTAAAGTTTTCAAAGGTTGATTTCAAATTGATAAGTACACCTCTTTTAAAGGGGAGGTGTATTAGGGGAGTGTATTTACTGAAATTGGTAGTGTATTAGGGGGTGTATTTACTGAAATTGGTAGTGTATCAGGGAGTGTATTTACTGAAATTGGTGGTGTTCTTGGAGAGTGTATTTACCAAATCTGGTGGTGTACACAGGGGGTGTATTTACTGAATTGAAAGGTGTACGCAGGGGGTGTATTTACTGAAATGAAAGGTGTTCTCAAAAAGGCCTTTTTAAGGAAAAATATCTTTATTAAACTTGGAAAAATACTTAGAAAATAAGATTATTAATTTATAAAAAAATTAAAGAAAGGTTATTCTTTCTTACGAATCCTATTTCTCGTTTTTAGACGAAAACTTAATTATAAAACTTTTCTTTTCTAAACTTATTAAAAGACTTTATTTTGTTTGCGTTTTCTAAAAAAAATCTAATAGGGTTACGAGGTGAAGACGAGTTTCCCTTTGATTACGAAATTTATTCAAACGTGTTTTTACTCTTGGAAAACGTCAAAACAAGGATACTATAGGATTTTGCTAATATCATCATAATACTAAAAACAATGATACTAAACATTTCATAATAATAATACTAGTCCTCTAAGTCATTTCTATCATTCATCTAAAACAATAATATTCCAACATTCAACTACTAATACTAAATACTAAACTAAAAATCCAATCTCATGGTTTTGTGAAAGAAAATAAAACAAAGAAACAATCTACCCAAAACTCACTTCTAAAGAGTGATACAAATGAAACAAAACAATAATACTAAATAAGTCCATAACTAATACTAAATCATCTAACCAACTAACAGTAACTTTTCTTTCATTTCTTTTCTTTGTTCTAAGGTCTAACAATTTACAAACTAACCCAAAAATTCACCCAAGATAAAAACGAAGATAGAAATCCTTACGAGCTTCAGTTTGAGACGTTAAACGGGAGGCCTAACGGCGTCGTTTTGAAACTCGGAAATTGTTCGCGAAAATTGGGCAGCCTTACGGCGTCGTTCGGGAATTCGGAAAAACGATTTGGGCAGCCTAACGGCGTGAGTTTGAAATTCCAGAAATTTTGTAAAAGCAACCGGTTCAACGGCGTCAAAATCGATCGGAAATTAACGAAAAAGAAGCTACGGTTAGAAATTGAAATAATTTGGAAATTGAAATCGAATTTAAACGGAAGTGAAAATTCGAAGTAAGAAAGGAAGGAATCCATCTTACTGGAGATGGAGGAGAAGACGGCGGCGGCGGGAAGCGGCTTCGGCGGAGGGCGGCGGCTTCGGCGGAGGCGCGACGGCTTCGGCAGAGGCGCGACGGGAGCAGGGGAGAGGGGGACGTGCTCGACGGCGTGCTCGGTGGCGCTGCGTCTGGGTCGTGGTGGTGCGGAAGGCGGAGCTCCGGCGTCTGGGTCGCGTCCGGCCTGGGTCCTCGGCGGAGCAGTGGCGGCGGCGAGCTTCAGCGCGGCTGGGCAGAGCTCCAGCGACGGTGGCGCTCGCGGCGGTGGGCTCAGGGGAGCAGCGACGTGGGCGGTCTGGGCGAAGCTCCGTCGCCGGTGGAGGAGAACGGAGGCGGAAGGAGAAGGGAGGAAGGTCAGCGGCCGAAGGAGGAGGAGAGAAAAAAAAAGAGAGAGAAATTTTTTTTGTGCGTGAAGGGAAAGAAGGAAAAAAATGAGAGAAAAATTTGGCTTTTTCCTATTTATACTCCCTCTTTCCAAACTTATCCTTTTTCTAAAATCTTATCCAATGTTTTCGATATTTTCGTTCCCAAATAATACGGTTCATGGATTGTTTTGTTCACGAGTATAATTCCGATTCAGAAAATAATACAGTTTTTAAACTCAAGGAATATTTTATTGTATTTTGATTTTTTCTCAATAAATTAAACGGATCAAAATCCTTAATTTAATTTGAATAATTAATTTCTCGTAGTCCTTTATTCGTTTGAAAGAATTCGTTTTCTTTCTTCGAATTTAGGAGTTTTATAAAAAGGGTATGTATATTTAAATACACAAATAGCACACAAAATAATTAAAATTAAAAGAAACAAAGAAGAGAAAATAAAATAAAATAAAATAAAATAAAAATAAAGGTTTCTAATTAAGAAAAAGGTACAGAACGGGACGGGGTATTACATCCTCACCCCCTTAACAGAATTTCGCCCCCGAAATTCATGTCTTAGGTATTACTTAAGCTTTGAGGGTATTTGGCTAGGACTTCATCCTCTCTTTCCCAAGTCGCTTCTTCCTTTCCGTGTCGACTCCACTGAACGAGCACTAAAGGTATTTCCCGATTCCTTAACAAGTGTAACTTTCTTCCCAAGATAGTTACTGGAATCTCTTCATAAGTCAGGTCACTGTTTAGACCTAATTCTACGTGATTAATAACGTGGCTTGGGTCGCTCACGTATTTCCTGAGTGTAGATATGTGGAACACATTATGCACTCGTGATAATTCCGGTGGTAAAGCTATGCGATAAGCTACATCCCCGATTCTATTCAGGATGTCGAATGGTCCAATGTATCGCGGCTTTAGCTTACCTTTCTTTCCAAAACGGATTAGACCTTTCATTGGTGCAACTTTGAGAAATACTTTCTCGCCGATGTCAAATTGTAAATCCCTTCTTCGGGTGTCCGCATACGATTTCTGGCGGTCCTGGGCCGACTTGATCCTTTCTTTAATTTTTGCGACTATTTCAGCCGACTTTTCGACTAATTCGGGTCCGAGAATCTTTCGAATCCCGACTTCGTCCCAACAAACTGGCGATCTACACCTCTTCCCGTAGAGTGCTTCGTACGGCGCCATTTGTATTGTTGCTTGATAACTGTTGTTATATGCAAACTCTGCCAATGGTAGGTGGCTTTCCCAACTTCCTTCAAGATCTAGAGCGCAAGCTCTGAGCATATCTTCAAGCGTTTGAATGGTTCTTTCCGATTGCCCGTCCGTCTGCGGGTGGTACGCGGTGCTGAACTTCAATTCAGTACCTAAGGCTCGTTGCAGACTTCCCCAGAACTTGGAGGTAAAACGGGGGTCTCTATCGGATACTATTGAAACTGGTACTCCGTGCAGTCTGACTATCTCTGCTATGTACAGTTGAGCGAGCTTGTCCAACGTGTACGTCATTCTTATAGGGATAAAATGGGCAGTTTTCGTAAGTCTGTCTACGATAACCCAAATGGCATCGTGATTCTTCACCGTTTTTGGAAAACCGGTGACAAAATCCATAGTGATGTCCTCCCATTTCCACTCTGGCATCTCCAGAGGGTGCAACAACCCTGGAGGTCGTTGGTGATCTGCTTTAACTCATTGGCAGGTTAAACAACTCCTGACGAATTGAGCTATCGATCTCTTCATACCCCTCCACCAAAAGTTCTCTTTCAATCCTCGGTACATTTTCGTCTCTCCGGGATGAACGGTGTAAGGAGTGCTATGTGCCTCTTTCAGAATTTCGTTCCTAATTCCGTCATCCTTAGGCACACAGATTCTGTTATCGAACATTAAAGCTCCATCAGTACCCAATACGAATCTCTGAATGGTTCCTTCCTCAGCGCGCTTACGTATTCCTTTCAAGAATTTATCGTTCTTTTGCGCTGCTAGGATCCTTTCTCGTAAGGTCGGTTGTAGGGTGAACGCGTAAACCATGGAATTTGCACAACACTGTGTGAAAAATTCCAAGTCTAAACGAGAGAGTTCTCCCATTAGTGGTAATTGTGTGGTCGGAACGACGCTTAGTTTTGTATCTTCATTTCTACTTAAAGCGTCTGCCACTACGTTTGCCTTTCCAGGGTGATAGTGGATAGTGCAATCGTAATCTTTTACCAATTCGAGCCATCTTCTCTGACGCATGTTTAATTCCTTCTGCGTAAAGAAGTACTTTAGACTCTTATGGTCAGTGTAGATCTCACACTTTCCTCCATATAGGTAGTGTCTCCAAATTTTTAACGTGTGAACTACTGCGGCTAGTTCTAAGTCATGCGTTGGGTAGTTCTGTTCGTGATCCTTAAGTTGTCGAGATGCATAAGCTACAACTTTCTTATTCTGCATCAGAACACAACCCAAACCTGACAAAGAAGCGTCTGTGTAAATGACGAATCCTTCTGATCCATCTGGGATGGTTAACACAGGCGACGTGGTTAGCCTTTTCTTTAGCTCTTGGAAACTTTCTTCACAAGTTGAATCCCAAGTAAACTTCTCAGTTTTCTTGGTCAGTTTCGTCAGTGCTTTCGCAATGCTGGAAAAATCTTGTATGAACCTGCGGTAGTACCCTGCTAACCCAAGAAAACTCCGAATTTCATTGACGTTAGTAGGTGCCTTCCAGTTCATGATGGCTTCTACCTTTGCTGGGTCCACTTCAATCCCTTTTGCGGAGATTATATGTCCTAAGAACATCACACGGTTGATCCAAAATTCACACTTGCTGAATTTGGCATACAACTTCTCTCGTCTCATTGTCTCTAAGACTGCTTTGAGATGTTCTTCGTGTTGCTCTTTGCTCTTAGAGTACACGAGTATGTCATCGATGAAGACAATAACGAATTGATCCAGGTACGGATGAAATACTCTATTCATCAGATCCATGAAGATCGCTGGAGCATTCGTTACTCCAAAGGGCATCACGGTGAATTCGTAATGTCCATACCGAGTCCGGAATGCTGTCTTCGGGATATCCTCGCTCTTGACCTTTAGCTGGTGATAACCAGACCTTAGATCGATCTTTGAGAATATCGTAGCATCCTTTAACTGATCGAACAAATCTTCTATCCTTGGAAGAGGATATTTGTTCTTAATGGTCAGTTGATTGAGACCTCGGTAATCTATGCACATACGAAAAGTTCCGTCTTTCTTCTTTACGAACAACACGGGTGCTCCCCATGGTGATGCACTAGGTCTGATGAACTTCTTTTCAAGCAAACCTTGCAGTTGTTCCTTTAGTTCTTCTAATTCCTTTGGGGCCATTCGATAGGGTGCTTTAGATACTGGTGCTGCCCCAGGTATCAAGTCGATGGAGAACTCTATCTGACGATCGGGAGGTAACCCGTTTAATTCCTCGGGGAATACGTCAAGATATCCATCCACAATTGGCACCTTGATGCGTAACTTATCGTCTATCTCTCCTGCCGAGATATGAGCGAGGTAAGCTTGGCATTTCTCTTTTCGTAATATCGCAGCAGCTTGGATTGCTGATATTACTCGGGTTTCCTTCTTGGTATTGACTTCGCGAAACGTGAAACGTTGGCCATCACGAGTTTCGAGGTCGATCTCGCGTTCGGCGCATTTTATTATCGCTTTGTTTCTCGTTAACCAGTCAATGCCTAAGATTATGTCAAAGGTTTTCATCTTAAGGACGTGAAGGTCGGACTCTATTAAGTGATTGTCTAGCGTTAGAGGTAAACCTCTAATTTGACCCTCAATTTCCATAGTAGTTCCAGATGGAATACTAACGTTTAAAACTTTTCCTTTTATCTCGACTAATCCTAACTTTCTTTTAAAGTTATCAGATATAAAGGAATGAGATGCTCCAGTATCAAACAATACATACGCAGGTTTTTCAAGTACAAAGACAGTACCTGCTAGCGTCTCATGCTGTTCAGGTTGAGCTGGTCCTTTCAGGCGAAGTTGTTCTCCACTGCTTTCCCCTTCCTCTAGGATAGCATTCACGTGGCCTGGCCTTCTCTGACCTTGATTAGGCGGACTTCTGACTGGGGGTCCCGCTTGGCGGTTGTTAGGTGCAGGTAGTTGACGAGCCTGATAATTGTTTGCCTGCTGAGGGCGGTACTGGGTACTATTAACCGATTGACGGTTGCTGTTCGGTGGCTGAACACATTCATTGGACTTGTGCCCTGGTTGATGGCAACGAAAACAAATTACTCCTCCCTGATTACAGGGTCCCCAGTGTCTCCTTCCACACCTTTGACAGTTCTGGTTAGCTCGAGAGCCAACAAAGTTGTTCCCCTTGGGTTGCGGAACTGAATTTCTTTTAAAGGGTGGCTGCCAATTCCGATTGACAGGGACAGCAGTCGGAGTTTGTTTGTACTCCAAGTTTTGACTGATCGAAACCATCAATGCTCGATGGAAAACTTCTCCATACTTTGGCATCTGAAGGCCAATTATAATTCCTGCTATCTCGGGCCTCAAACCCTGCTCGAACCTGCGAGCTTTCCTTTCATCGTCACCCACCAGATGTGGGGCATAACGAGACAGTTGATTGAACCTTCTCTCGTACTCTATCACTGAGAGAGTTCCCTGTCGAAGGTTGACAAATTCTTGTTCTTTCCGATCCCTCAGGACTCGTGGAAAGTATCGATCCAGTATAGCTTTCTTAAAGTCCTCCCAAGTAAGGACCTGTCTAGCTTCTTCGTCCATGGTTCGTTCATAAGACTCCCACCATTGGGCTGCATCTTCCATTAGTTGGAACTGGGCACAGGAGACCTTCTGTGCATCAGCCAGTGCCATGTGTCTGAAGATACGTTCCAATCCCGATATCCACTCCTCGACTTCAAAGGGATCCTCTTTCCCATCCAGCCTAGGTGGCTGCAGTCGTCGAAAGCGTTCGACAAAGTCATTCACCCTGGGCGCTATCTGAGGTATAGGCCCGTATAATGGTGGAGGAGGTGGTGGAACTTGTTGTTGAATGTAGTTCTGAAGAGAGGTCAGTATTTCTCTTGCGATATCGTTTTCTGGTGCGGCTTGCTGAGGCGGCTCGGGTTCAGCCTGAAGAGGTGGTTCTTGTTCTATCGGATTCACGGTTTCAGGGATAGGGTTAACGCGGGGTCGTCCACGATTACGTCTGGGTGTCATTCTAAAGGTAGTTCTGATCGAAAAGAATAATATTGTTACGATACGTATAGGTGCGAGAAAGTTATAAAAACATAACCGGATTAACCAAATCAACACAACGCTAGCACTGAAACACGTGTGGTACGTAATTCACCAGCTGCGCATTGGGGCCCTCAATGGTACAGTGCTCACATTCGCACAGTATTCTAGGAACCAGTGATGTGTCATTAAGCGATAATCAGATAAAATATACGACAATCAATATATAAAGCAAGTAAAACACATTGACAAGTAGTGAGCACAAAATAGGTATATATATATCTAAAAGTTTTGGTTCTACGGAGTCAGTCTCCTTACATTTGCCAAGGAATGCAAAAGGGTTCTAGGTAAAGCTATAGCATCGTGTCCTCACATCAATATGGACCACGAGCGACAAAAATGGGGGTTAGAGCTACGCTGCAATGGTCTATAAGGAAAACGACCACGCAAAATGACTACTACTATAAGTCAAACGGCTACCACCTATATCATATATATGCGTCTACTACTATATACAAAGTCTGGTAGTCCAACTAATCATCAACTTCTGACTCGGGCGGGGAATCTATCTCTATCTCTGGCTCATCTCCCTCAAATTCGATAATCTCGGGCTCGACTCTCGCTAACTCTATCACAGGGTGTGCGGCTTCTCCCAAGCCAAAGGGTCCCTCTCCAGGTAATCCACTTGCTACCCAGTAGGCGATGGAGGTATCTCGCTGCGCGAGAGCTGCCTCTAAGTGTAGGTCGGCCCTCCGAGTGGCGATGTGAGAGTACTCATCCTGGGAGACGGCGGTTGCTCTAGCTGCAACGGCCGATGCCTGTGCTAGCATGGCGTCCTCCCGGTGACCGTCCGATGTGGCTAGATCGTGCCCGGCGAGTGCAGCGGTCTGGTAAGACAGTCCGCGGTTAACATCCGCGTGTCGAATCACTCTCTGGGCCTCCACCCAGTAAGCATCTAAATGAACCTGAGGTCCCTGCTCTGGGTCGTCTACCCTCATGCGATCTAATAGTCCGGTAGCGATAGGGCGGAAGATTTCAATCACTCCTCCCGCGAATCGGGTCGCAGCTGCGAAGTCAGTCTCGATGTGGGGCTCCGGGGCAGTCCTTGCCCTTTCGCGTGACTCTACAAAGCGGGCAGTGAAGGCATCAATGGTCTCTACTTCTAACTGCTCAATCTCTAAGTACTGGGCCACATCCATCTTAGGCTTCCTATAGGGAAAGGAAAGTTCTAGTCAAATTTTAGTTTTTAAAGGAAAATAACCGTAAAGTAAACATTCAAAGCACGTAATCAAAGAAATCACATAATATCATTTATGAAGTTCACAAATTATTCGAGCATTCTTATCAATTATTCGAGTTCCAAAAGCAACTTAGACTAGATTTTGTAGTTCTTTCTTCGTAGTACGAACACTATTTTGAGTTATCGTAACCTTTTTGATCGGGTAATATTATGAATTTAAGCAGTTGTGAATTTTAAAGGCCTTTAAGCAACATTATAAAAGTAGTATCGTACCTTCGAGGAGCTCGTAGACAGTAACCAGAGACACGTTTCCCTCAGAAAATTTTAATATTTTAGTACTTAAGTGATAATAAATAATATTATTGTGACAAGGAAACAAGATTTGGAGTTGGGTCCGAAAGTTTTGAACATAGGCTCTGATACCACCTGTAACGCCCCGAACCCAGAATATATTAATTATATCGGATTCGAAGTGTTATTGTGATCAAAAGTCCGAATTATAAAATTTTTGAAAGGAATAATACTGAATTCAGAGACAGAAGTTTACACAGCGGATAAGTGGGAAGGAATATTAGGATGTGAGTGTATTTGTATATATATATATATATATAGATGGATAGAAGGTTATGTATCTTCAGAATAATACACACTGAGTTGGATAATTTAAACACACATAATGAGTATCGCCTTGCATGACAGTAGCGATAACATTTATTGGGAAATAGAAATGATAGGCATCATTGTATTATTAATAATATATTTTAAGTAAAAGGGAGACTTTGTGTCTTCTGTGTCACTGTCCTTGCTCCCCATAATTGTAATCTGCAAGGGGTTAAGAAAAGGGGGCGTGAGAATTGAATTCTCACTTATGGGTGATTGCAACATCATGGGATTGGTAAATCCGAAATATATTAAATTATACTCATTGATAAAAGTTTATTTTATTTAAACAGTTAAAGTATATAAAAGATTATAAAACTTAAACGGTACTTAAGCATATTTCACATTGCATACTTGGAATAACACAAGTTGATTCACATTAGGGCAAAGCCCAAAATCATATCACATATTATCACAATTATCAAACCATAAATGTACAATCATTCTCCTTCCATCATAGTGATCCTTTTCAACTCCAACCATCAACAGTCTTGATTCCGAGGGCGTCAAACGACAGCTGTCCCCGGAGACCGGAAAAATAATCAACGACCTTGATTCCGAGGGCGTCCAACGACAGCTGTCCCCGGAGGCCGGAAAAACAATCAACGACCTTGATTCCGAGGGCGTCAAACGACAGCTGTCCCCGGAGGCCGGAAAAACAATACCCAAATCACAACTCCGTACTTACTGACTTTCCATAAAACTGATACAACAACCTCATCGAGAAAATACTTGACTGATAACTGAACTGATTCATGCTCACGTAAGGTGTTTACTCATGCAGTGGTGATCGATTCACAAAACAACAGGCAGTATATAACACATATAGTAATATCACATAATCCAAACAGTTATATAGATAGGTGTTACATTTATGTTGGATTAGATATTTTTGATTTGATTTAATTTAGTCGAGTTCAGAAAATACCGGCACGACGTTATTTATAGCAGATCAATCAACGGATCATCACCCACCTGATTGTTCTGAGTTCCGGGAATATTGGGTAGGTAGGCAGTCGAGTCCTTCGTGCGTATTCCGAAAAGTACAGAATCCTAATAAGGAGTATTTCGATTAAAAGATTGACTTTGAATTTGAAAAGCTTAAGAGCGCGAAACTCAAGGATTTAGTAGGTCGTTGTCTTCAGAGAACTATTGAAAACTAAAGTTTTCAAAGGTTGATTTCAAATTGATAAGTACACCTCTTTTAAAGGGGAGGTGTATTAGGGGAGTGTATTTACTGAAATTGGTAGTGTATTAGGGGGTGTATTTACTGAAATTGGTAGTGTATCAGGGAGTGTATTTACTGAAATTGGTGGTGTTCTTGGAGAGTGTATTTACCAAATCTGGTGGTGTACACAGGGGGTGTATTTACTGAATTGAAAGGTGTACGCAGGGGGTGTATTTACTGAAATGAAAGGTGTTCTCAAAAAGGCCTTTTTAAGGAAAAATATCTTTATTAAACTTGGAAAAATACTTAGAAAATAAGATTATTAATTTATAAAAAAATTAAAGAAAGGTTATTCTTTCTTACGAATCCTATTTCTCGTTTTTAGACGAAAACTTAATTATAAAACTTTTCTTTTCTAAACTTATTAAAAGACTTTATTTTGTTTGCGTTTTCTAAAAAAAATCTAATAGGGTTACGAGGTGAAGACGAGTTTCCCTTTGATTACGAAATTTATTCAAACGTGTTTTTACTCTTGGAAAACGTCAAAACAAGGATACTATAGGATTTTGCTAATATCATCATAATACTAAAAACAATGATACTAAACATTTCATAATAATAATACTAGTCCTCTAAGTCATTTCTATCATTCATCTAAAACAATAATATTCCAACATTCAACTACTAATACTAAATACTAAACTAAAAATCCAATCTCATGGTTTTGTGAAAGAAAATAAAACAAAGAAACAATCTACCCAAAACTCACTTCTAAAGAGTGATACAAATGAAACAAAACAATAATACTAAATAAGTCCATAACTAATACTAAATCATCTAACCAACTAACAGTAACTTTTCTTTCATTTCTTTTCTTTGTTCTAAGGTCTAACAATTTACAAACTAACCCAAAAATTCACCCAAGATAAAAACGAAGATAGAAATCCTTACGAGCTTCAGTTTGAGACGTTAAACGGGAGGCCTAACGGCGTCGTTTTGAAACTCGGAAATTGTTCGCGAAAATTGGGCAGCCTTACGGCGTCGTTCGGGAATTCGGAAAAACGATTTGGGCAGCCTAACGGCGTGAGTTTGAAATTCCAGAAATTTTGTAAAAGCAACCGGTTCAACGGCGTCAAAATCGATCGGAAATTAACGAAAAAGAAGCTACGGTTAGAAATTGAAATAATTTGGAAATTGAAATCGAATTTAAACGGAAGTGAAAATTCGAAGTAAGAAAGGAAGGAATCCATCTTACTGGAGATGGAGGAGAAGACGGCGGCGGCGGGAAGCGGCTTCGGCGGAGGGCGGCGGCTTCGGCGGAGGCGCGACGGCTTCGGCAGAGGCGCGACGGGAGCAGGGGAGAGGGGGACGTGCTCGACGGCGTGCTCGGTGGCGCTGCGTCTGGGTCGTGGTGGTGCGGAAGGTGGAGCTCCGGCGTCTGGGTCGCGTCCGGCCTGGGTCCTCGGCGGAGCAGTGGCGGCGGCGAGCTTCAGCGCGGCTGGGCAGAGCTCCAGCGACGGTGGCGCTCGCGGCGGTGGGCTCAGGGGAGCAGCGACGTGGGCGGTCTGGGCGAAGCTCCGTCGCCGGTGGAGGAGAACGGAGGCGGAAGGAGAAGGGAGGAAGGTCAGCGGCCGAAGGAGGAGGAGAGAAAAAAAAAGAGAGAGAAATTTTTTTTGTGCGTGAAGGGAAAGAAGGAAAAAAATGAGAGAAAAATTTGGCTTTTTCCTATTTATACTCCCTCTTTCCAAACTTATCCTTTTTCTAAAATCTTATCCAATGTTTTCGATATTTTCGTTCCCAAATAATACGGTTCATGGATTGTTTTGTTCACGAGTATAATTCCGATTTAGAAAATAATACAGTTTTTAAACTCAAGGAATATTTTATTGTATTTTGATTTTTTCTCAATAAATTAAACGGATCAAAATCCTTAATTTAATTTGAATAATTAATTTCTCGTAGTCCTTTATTCGTTTGAAAGAATTCGTTTTCTTTCTTCGAATTTAGGAGTTTTATAAAAAGGGTATGTATATTTAAATACACAAATAGCACACAAAATAATTAAAATTAAAAGAAACAAAGAAGAGAAAATAAAATAAAATAAAATAAAATAAAAATAAAGGTTTCTAATTAAGAAAAAGGTACAGAATGGGACGGGGTATTACATCCTCACCCCCTTAACAGAATTTCGCCCCCGAAATTCATGTCTTAGGTATTACTTAAGCTTTGAGGGTATTTGGCTAGGACTTCATCCTCTCTTTCCCAAGTCGCTTCTTCCTTTCCGTGTCGACTTCACTGAACGAGCACTAAAGGTATTTCCCGATTCCTTAACAAGTGTAACTTTCTTCCCAAGATAGTTACTGGAATCTCTTCATAAGTCAGGTCACTGTTTAGACCTAATTCTACGTGATTAATAACGTGGCTTGGGTCGCTCACGTATTTCCTGAGTGTAGATATGTGGAACACATTATGCACTCGTGATAATTCCGGTGGTAAAGCTATGCGATAAGCTACATCCCCGATTCTATTCAGGATGTCGAATGGTCCAATGTATCGCGGCTTTAGCTTACCTTTCTTTCCAAAACGGATTAGACCTTTCATTGGTGCAACTTTGAGAAATACTTTCTCGCCGATGTCAAATTGTAAATCCCTTCTTCGGGTGTCCGCATACGATTTCTGGCGGTCCTGGGCCGACTTGATCCTTTCTTTAATTTTTGCGACTATTTCAGCCGACTTTTCGACTAATTCGGGTCCGAGAATCTTTCGAATCCCGACTTCGTCCCAACAAACTGGCGATCTACACCTCTTCCCGTAGAGTGCTTCGTACGGCGCCATTTGTATTGTTGCTTGATAACTGTTGTTATATGCAAACTCTGCCAATGGTAGGTGGCTTTCCCAACTTCCTTCAAGATCTAGAGCGCAAGCTCTGAGCATATCTTCAAGCGTTTGAATGGTTCTTTCCGATTGCCCGTCCGTCTGCGGGTGGTACGCGGTGCTGAACTTCAATTCAGTACCTAAGGCTCGTTGCAGACTTCCCCAGAACTTGGAGGTAAAACGGGGGTCTCTATCGGATACTATTGAAACTGGTACTCCGTGCAGTCTGACTATCTCTGCTATGTACAGTTGAGCGAGCTTGTCCAACGTGTACGTCATTCTTATAGGGATAAAATGGGCAGTTTTCGTAAGTCTGTCTACGATAACCCAAATGGCATCGTGATTCTTCACCGTTTTTGGATAACCGGTGACAAAATCCATAGTGATGTCCTCCCATTTCCACGCTGGCATCTCCCATTTCCCTTTGTGTCTTCTGTGTCACTGTCCTTTTCTCCATGGGAGTGTATGACAGAGACTGTGTTCGAAAAGACGTGGGAGTGTATGTCAGACGTGGGAGTGTACTAACTCCACTGACAATTCCATAAACCTTGATTCAGCCAAAGGCTTAGTCAAGATGTCGGCTCTTTGCTTGTCAGTGTGAATCTTCTCCATCCTAATGTCCTTCTTCTCCACATGATCTCTTATGAAGTGATGACTAATATCCACATGCTTGTACCTTTTGTGAAGCACTGGGTTCTAAGTGATTGCTATAGCACTGTTGTTGTCACAATAAATTGGGACTTCATTTGCAAACACTTGGTAGTCTCTCAATTGTTGCCTCAACCATAGAATCTGAGCACAACAACTACCTGCTGCCATATACTCAGCCTCTGTTGTGGATGTAGCCACTGAGTCCTGCTTCTTTGTGAACCAAGAGATAAACTTGCTTCCTAAAAACTGACATGTCCCTAAGGTTAATTTCCTATCAATCCTACAACCTCCATAATCTGCATCTGAATAACCAGTCAGTTCTAGTTTGTCATCTGAAGGATACCATAGTCCTAAATTGACTGTCCTTTTTAAATACTTAAGTATCCTCTTTGCAGCCTTCAAATGACTTTTCTTGGGGTCAGACTGATACCTTGCATACACACTAACTGCAAAAGTAATATCAGGTCTGCTTGCAGTCAGGTACAACAATGAACCTATCAGCCCTCTGTACTCAATCTGATTCACTGATACCCCATCAGAGTCAGGATCCATATTCCAATTTGTGTTCATTGGGATCCTAGCTGGATTGCAATGCTGAACTCCAAACTTCTGAATTAAGTCTCTTGTGTACTTGGCCTGATTAATAAAAATCCCTTGATCAGTTTGTTTGACCTGCAATCCCAAAAAGAAGTTCATCTCTCCCATCATAGACACCTCAAATTTACCAGTCATCAACTTAGAGAATTTCTCACAGAGCTGATGATTTGGTGATCCAAATATTATGTCATTCACATAAATCTGGACCAAGAGAATGTCACCACCTTCAGTGATCCTGAACAATGTCCTATCCACGGTTCCCTTCCTGAACCCATGGTCAGTCAGGAATTCGGAGAGGGTATCATACCAAGCTCTAGGAGCTTGCTTAAATCCATATAATGCTTTCTTCAAGTAGTATACTTTGTCTGCAACCTCAAACCCTGGGGGTTGTTCCACATATACCTCTTCATTCAGGATACCATTGAGAAAAACACTCTTCACATCCATTTGATACACCTTGAACTTCTTGTATGTTGCATATGCAAGGAACAACCTGATTGCTTCTAGCCTAGCCACTGGAGCAAAGGTCTCATCATAGTCTATTCGTTCAGACTGACAATACCCCTTTGTAACCAGCCTTGTCTTGTTCCTCACTACAACACCATTCTCATCCTTCTTGTTCTTGAAGTCCCACTTGGTACCAATTACACCTTGATGCCTAGGTATATCCACCAGTTCCCACACATGATTCCTTGTGAACTAATTCAACTCTTCTTACATGGCTATGATCCGGTTCGAGTCAGTGAGAGCTTCTTTAATGTTCTGAGGTTCTTGCTCAAAGAGGAAACAACAAAATAGAGCGCTCTCACCATGGAACCGCCTGTTCCTAACTCCCTCAATTGGATCACCAATAACTTGGTCAATGGGATGGTCTTCTAGCCATGACCTCTTGCTTGGAGTTGTCCCTGATGTACCTGCAATGTTAGTATCTAAATATTCTATAAATTCAGGGAAATGAACAGAAGGGGATGAACCCGAGTCTATACCAAAGGGATTTACCATCTCAATGTCAGGGACATATGTTCCCTCTTGATATGGTGATTCAGTAACCGTCTCAGCTGCGATCGCATCTTCATTGTTGGTACTTACCTCAGGTTGAGCCTGTTCCTCAGTCTGAGGCTCAACTGTCCCTAATGCGCTGGGTTTAGGAGTGGCTTTTACATCATCATCCTGATCTTCGTCATCATCCCAACATGGAATAGGCACTGTGTTGGGATATGTTTTAGTTTTGATGATTTTCCAAAACAACATGTAGTAGGTTTGAAAGCAGTCGGGACAGTGTCTTTTATTTCAGGTCAGGCTAAGTCATTTCTCAGTGGAATAGGCTGTTCAGTTGAGGGGGAACTCGGCGAGGGGGAACTCTGCAACACAGCCTGAGGATATCAAGATGACACCAAGGAGAACTGACTGAAGCCATGCTTGCAACTTGAACCAGAAGAGAAGCCTGGAGGATGTCCCATTGAGTGTAAACCAGGCTGATCTAAGCTAAGTCAGGTGGACCACTCAGTGAAGAGCATGATCAGGAGGATCAGTGCTGCACCAAGTAGGCCCTGAAGGAGTCAGGCTACTGTGGTCAGGGAAGTTTGTCATTCAGCCTTATGACAAACTTCTTGGAGTGATCTTCAAACAGTCTCTGAAGGACAACCAAACTGAAGACGTTCAGTTCACTGAAGATCACCAGTCAGTGAAGGAGGAAGCTACCTAAAGTCAGTGGGTCTTGGTCAACCCACTGAGTCAAAGATCCGTGAATCCAGGCCACGTGGACCAATCAGCATGAGGCAGCAACTCTGACACTGACAAAGGCCGACTTCCAAGAAAAGTGGTTGAAACCATTTAATGTTGGATTCAAATGTATCTTCCCTCCAACGGATACATTTGAATCCCCATTATAAATACAAGCTCATAGCTTCATTGTAAGGTGTGTTGTATTGTGTGAAAAGAAGAAAATAAACACCTACAAGCTGTGAGGGTGTGTTAGTTGTTAGGGAGTCATAAGGAAGTATTACACACCCACGACACTGACCTTTAGGGTTATCACTTATATTCATTGAGTGTCAAGCTTGTAACTCTTAGCTTAGAGAGGTTTTCCTAATCTTAGCTTTAAGGCTAACACATTGTAAAGGAAAACCTCACCTAGTTGGAGAAAACCAAACCAAACTAAACCCTTTCAGAAGATTATTAGGTTTGTAGTGAGGTGAGGAGAGGCAGCCCAGGGAGTGGCGTGAGTCCAGTTGTAAGTGCACCTTGGCACGTTAAAAACAAGAATCCCAAGTAGTGGATTTCCTGTTAAATCAGGCCGTGGATGTAAGAGCTTGAGTCTCTGAACCACGTTAAATTGAGCGTACTTATCTTTCAAAGTATTTACTAAAGTATTGTGAAAATCAGCTCACTGAGAGCTTTGTTAAGAAAAATTTAGTTAAGCATTTGTCAGGGAGATCCAACTCACTGACTAAATCAGGCAAGGCACTCGAGAGTTCAGTCTCTCGAGTCACTGCCTTGTTCAGAGCCTGAGCTTTCAAGTCTCATCACTGACTTGATAGCTCTGACTCTGAGCAACGCAGTGACTTGAGTATTCCGTCACTGAACTCAGTCAGGGTGCGGCGCGAAGGTTTAAAAAAAAATTGTGCTCCTGAATTCCCATTTTGCCCTTCGAAAATGGGACCATCAATTGGTATCAGAGCGGGTTGTTCACATGACCACTGATCCAGTTTTGTTAAGAAAAATGGTCAACCGAACAGATCTTAACTGTTTTAAACTATGGGAATTTCTGCATATTTCAAACTATTACCTGTACTCTGACATTATTCTTGTATTAGAAAATCATTTGGTTAGAAGTTTTGGAATCATCAAAAAGGGGGAAATTGTTGGGATATGTTTTAGTTTTGATGATTTTCCAAAACAACATGTAGTAGGTTTGAAAACAGTCAGGACAGTATCTTTTATTTCAGGTCAGGCTAAGTCATTTCTCAGTGGAATAGGCTGTTCAGTTGAGGTTGTCTTCAGCGAGGGGGAACTCTGCAACACAGCCTGAGGTTATCAAGATGACACCAAGGAGAACTGACTGAAGCCATGCTTGCAACTTGAACCAGAAGAGAAGCCTGAAGGATGTCCCATTGAGTGTAAACCGGGCTGATCTAAGCTAAGTCAGGTGGACCACTCAGTGAAGAGCATGATCAGGAGGATCAGTGCTGCACCAAGTAGGCCCTGAAGGAGTCAGGCTACTGTGGTCAGGGAAGTTTGTCATTCAGCTTTATGACAAACTTCTTGGAGTGATCTTCAAACAGTCTCTGAAGGACAACCAAACTGAAGACGTTTGGTTCACTGAAGATCACCAGTCAGTGAAGGAGGAAGCTACCTAAAGTCAGTGGGTCTTGGTCAACCCACTGAGTCAAAGATCCGTGAATCCAGGCCACGTGGACCAATCAGCACGAGGCAGCAACTCTGACACTGACAAAGGCCGAATTCCAAGAAAAGTGGTTGAAACCATTTAATGTTGGATTCAAATGTATCTTCCCTCCAACGGATACATTTGAATCCCCATTATAAATACAAGCTCATAGCTTCATTGTAAGGTGTGTTGTATTGTGTGAAAAGAAGAAAATAAACACCTACAAGCTGTGAGGGTGTGTTAGTTGTTAGGGAGTCATAAGGAAGTATTACACACCCACGACACTGACCTTTAGGGTTATCACTTATATTCATTGAGTGTCAAGCTTGTAACTCTTAGCTTAGAGAGGTTTTCCTAATCTTAGCTTTAAGGCTAACACATTTTAAAGGAAAACCTCACCTAGTTGGAGAAAACCAAACCAAACTAAACCCTTTTAGAAGATTGTTAGGTTTGTAGTGAGGTGAGGAGAGGCAGCCCAGGGAGTGGTGTGAGTCCAGTTGTAAGTGCACCTTGGCACGTTAAAAACAAGAATCCCAAGTAGTGGATTTCCTGTTAAATCAGGCCGTGGATGTAAGAGCTTGAGTCTCTGAACCACGTTAAACTGAGCGTACTTATCTTTCAAAGTATTTACTAAAGTATTGTGAAAATCAGCTCACTGAGAGCTTTGTTAAGAAAACTTTAGTTAAGCATTTGTCAGGGAGATCCAACTCACTGACTAAATCAGGCAAGGCACTCGAGAGTTCAGTCTCTCGAGTCACTGCCTTGTTCAGAGCCTGAGCTTTCAAGTCTCATCACTGACTTGATAGCTCTGACTCTGAGCAACGCAGTGACTTGAGTATTCCGTCACTGAACTCAGTCAGGGTGCGGCGCGAAGGTTTAAAAAAAAAATTGTGCTCCTGAATTCCCATTTTGCCCTTCGAAAATGGGACCATCACACTGCCTTGACCTTAAGATCGGGTTGATTCTTCAAGCTCAGCCTTGTCACTCTCCTTGTGACCTCCTCATAGTCAAGATCCAACAATTTTACCCTAGACTCAGTAGTAGATTCATAAAAAACAACATGAGGTGATTCCTCCGCAACAAGGTTCCTACAATTATAGACTCCGAATACCTTATTGACTTCAGAATATCCTAAAAATATTCCTTCATCGGACTTGCTATCAAAAGCCTTTAATTGGGTCTGCCCATTGTTGAGGATGAAACACTTACACCCAAATATATGGAAATGAGAAATACGAGGCTTCCTCTTGTTCCATGTCTCATAGGGGGTCTGAGTATGTTGCATGTTCAGCATGGCTCTATTCTGAGTATAGCATGCAGTGCTGATCGCCTCAGCCCAGAACTTCTTGGGCAATCCTGACTCAGCCAGTATGGTCCTGGTAGCTTCCTTCAGTATCCTGTTCCTTCTCTCAGCGACACCATTTTGTTGTGGGGTTCTAGCTGTAGAAGTCTCATGAACAATACCAAGTTTATTATAGAAATCAGAAATATATGAATTTATAAATTCAGTGCCCTTGTCAGATCTGATTTTGACTATGGACTGGTTATGCTCATTGTTGAGTCTCCTGAGCAACTCTGGAAGCTTCACCTGTGTTTCCTTCTTATTCAACAAGAAAATAACCCAAGTATACCTAGAATAATCATCAATGACCACAAGGGTATATTTCCTACCATTCATACTCACAGGTGTTACATGGCCAAACAAATCCAGGTGCAAGAGCTGAAGAACCCTGTCAGTTGAGAAGGTGGTTTTCTCCTTGAATGTAGGTCTGACTTGCTTCCCTTCCTGACATGCCTTGCACACATGATCCTTGCTAAAAACTTCATTAGGTAAACCTTCAACAAGTGAAAGTTTAGAAATCTTGTTAAGAATCTTGAAGTTGAGATGGTTTAATCTTTTATACCATAACCAACTGGGCTCTGAAGAGCTTTTAGCAACAAAACAAGTATTAGGAATATTGTTGCTCCAATTAGCTAAATAAACATTACCTTTCCTAATACCTTAGAGAAGCACTTGTGTTGATTTGTCTTTTACCAAACATATATTAGATGACAACTTAACACTGAAACCCTTGTCACAAAATTGACTCACTGACTAGAGGTTGTGCTTCAGTCCTTCAACAAAGGACACATTCTCCACTCTGACTGTACCTATTACCAAAACACTAAACCCTTTAGTTAAACCTTTTAAGTTATCATCAAAGGTTACCTGTGGACCATCTTTAGCTTGAAAATCTTGAAGGAGACTCTTCATTCCAGTCATGTGCCTTGAGCACCCACTGTCTAGGTACCAAACAACTTTGATTGAGTCATCCTTCCTCCTCCTGTGGTCCACAACCGCCTGCAACAGAATCAGGCTTTAGGTACCCATTGGGTGTTGGGTCCTATGGTGCCAGCAATGTAACTTTCGGGATCTAGACTTGCTTCACTACCCTGATTGCCTCAGAGTCGTAATTTTGTCTTCCAGTAACATCCACATACACTACTCTCTTCTTCTTAGCCTTAGAGGAAGATGGTGTATGAGTGTCAGGCTTTGGAGTCACAGGAGCCTGAGTGGGTGTCTTTTGGGCTGGCTTCCTGTTCTTCCTCTGCCTTGGTGCAACAGGTCTTAGGGCTTGTTCTTGATAAGAGCCCTGTTTCTTATTCCCCCTAGGCAAGTGAGAGAATGAGAAACAATTAAAGGCCTCAGGATGCCAAAACCATGGGGGAGTCATCATATTTAGCCTTCCCTGTTGGTTTTTGCCAAGCATGATGATACCCTCGCTAAGCAGTCTGAGTGCTTTGGGTTTGAGCTCTCCTCGGCTTACGCTGAGAAGTTTTCTGGCCTGAGCTCTCAGGGACCTCCTTTGTTTGCTTAGCCTTTCCCTTGGGTTTTGGCTTTGCAACCTTGGGGGCAACCCTGACTGTCTCAGCAGTTTCCCTGTCCTTATCAGCCTGGCGGGCCTCGAATACAACCTTCTTTGTACCCTGGCCTGCCTGAACAAACACCCTCTCAGTGTTGCTCCCTGAAGCAACATGAGATTGACCTCGTGAGGATTTCTTGGAAGCATATCCAATCCCAGCTTTCTTATTCCCAAGCTTTTGGTTGCTATTTATTTCCTCTACAGCCACTGAGGATTTATTCATTGCTGCAACTTTTTGCTTGAGGGAGTCCTCGCTCTTTTTCAGGATTTCATGTCTAGCAAAAAGGTCATCAAACTTACTCTTGAGTACCTTCAGCTCCTCCTTCCTGATCAGTTCCTCATCAGCCAGTTCCTTCAGAATCTTCTCTCTTGGGAGGCGCTCAGCATTGATCATGTCAATTTCTTGAGTTAGCCTCAAAATTTGAGCTGACTCTTTCAGATCTGACTGGCATTCAGGCTTTGAACCTCTGTACTCAATTTCTCATTCTCCTTTGCTAAGAAGACATTAGTATCCTGCAATCGGGAGAAATCAACCATCAATTGATCTAAGCAGATCTGAAGGTTCATCTCTCTGACTGACTCTGAGCTGAGCTCAGGATTTCAAACATTGTGTGAACCACATGCAGAGTTAGATGTTACCTCAGGCTCCTCCCTGACCATAAGGCATAAGTCATCGTACTCGTCGTTGGAAAAGAGTTCAGGCGACCTCTCCTCAGGACCATCTGAATCGGTTGCATCTTCAGCGAGCATGGCTCTCCTATCCGCAAACCTCTGGTCTCTCTTGGCCCTCCTGTCTTCTCTCTCCCTTGCACTCAGCTCAGGGCAATCATATTGATAATGTCCATTCTTGTTACAGTTGTAAAATGTTGTTGGCTCATCTCCTCTTTCCTTTCTTGGTTCAGGGTTCCTTCTTGAGTCAGGTTCCCTTGGTCTCGATGAGCTTTCATTCTTCCCTGAGTGCCTGTCATCACGAGCACGTCTCTGGTCCACATCTCTACGATCGGGTTTCGAGTCTGAATACCTCATTTCTTCACCATGATCACATCTCTGGTCAGTGTTCCTCTGGTCTTCATACCTTCTGGAACTTTGGTGACTTCCTTCAAGTTTCATGTCTCTAGTATCTTGATAGTACTTCTTGTATCTACCAAATCTTGAATTAAGCTTTTCAAAACGTCTGGCCATCATACTATACTCCTCAACTAGCTCTTCTTTACTCATCTCCATTAGTGACTTTGATGAAGATTCAACAGGTTCTGACTTGGCTTTGAAAGCCACACTTTTCTCAAGAGCTTTCTGCTCCTCCTCAAGTACTATTTTCTTTCTCCTCTTATTCAGATCGAACTCTAAAGCTTTGAGCTCTGAAAATAGTAGAGCTGAAGTAATGTTGCTCATATCCTGAGAGTTCTTGAGCATGATAACACTGTTATCCCATCTCTCAGGTAGGGCATTCAGGATCTTTGAGGCAACCTCTCTCTTGGGAACATCTTTCCCCAGCATCACTAGCTCATTTATCATCTTGATGAATCTTGACTCCATCTGATCAATAGTTCCTCAGACAGCATCTCGAACGCTTCAAACTTCTGAATGACAATATTCCTCTTGTTCTCCTTTATCTTCTCTGATCCTTCGCACATCTGGTTCAGCTCATCCCAAACCTCTTTTACCGTAGGGAAGTGCATCAGTCTCGCGACTCCTCGAAAGGCACCATATGCAGGATGATATTCTTGGCCACCTTCTCCAATCCTATTATCTTGATCTCGTCATTGGTCAGCTGGCTCCTCTCCTTCGGAACCTCTTCGCCAATGGGGAGATGATCATATCCCAGTCCTCTGACATTTGGAATAGTGATCTTGATGGGTCCTTTCTTGATGACACGCGGCATCTGGTTATGGATGGCCTCTAGATGTGCTTTTGATTTGAACCTCCAGTAGTCAAAGTTAGAAACAGAGAATTCAGGCAATGAAGCTTCAAGTCTCCTCGAAGTCATGATGCATAGTTTTCAAAGAATGCAAACACAGATCTGTTCAGCGACAACCAACAGTTTCTCCTCTGAAACTATTAGTATTCAAAGTCAGTGGTCTTTTGAACCACTGCTCTGATACCACTTGTTGGTCCCGTACAAGTCTGAGTGATACTTGTATGGGGGGAATACACGTATACAAAATTTACTTTCTTAAACCTCACTGAGTCCCCTTAATTAGAGTTAAGTGTTGAACACTGAGGAGATAATCCACCTACTAACAGCACTGAGTGCAAGTCAGTTGGCTAACTATCTTCTTATGTTCAAGTGGGGAAATGTGTGTGTTGGTCCCAGTACAAGACTGAGGAATACGTGTATGGGGGGGGGGGGGGGAATACACGTATACAGATTTTCAAACTTAAAGCCTGACTGAGTCCCCTTTACTCAGAGTGGTAAAGAACTAGGATCTGATAACACACCTACTGACTACACTTGGTGCGGGTCAGTTGGCTAACTATCAGTTCAAGTTCAGTGCGGAAATGCGTGAGCCCTGAAAGTTTAAAGTCTTGTTTAGTTTGCTTTCTGAAAAACTTGTTTACTTGATTCTGAATAGTGATTAGTAGGCAAGTGCTCTTTATAAGGATCGGGCTGATTGATTCAAGCCTGATAAACCAAATGCTTATGAATGAACAAGTAATATGGCAGGTATGCACAATATCAAAGCAATAAGAACACAAGGAGTTTAACGTGGTTCAGAGTCTCAAGCTCCTACGTCCACGACCTGATTTAACAGGAAATCTACTCAAGAGATTTTTATTTTTAACGTGCCAAGGTGCACCAAGACCAGCTAACCTCACTGATCTATACAACTCCTCTTACTAACTCACTAACTGACTTACTCCCAACAAACCTAACTTAGGGTTTTGGTTTCAGTTTGGATTCCAACTAAGTTGAGATTATCCTTACAAGGCAAAGCTATGCTAAGGATGGGATAATCTCTCTAAGCTTAAGATAATGCTAGTTCGCTCTTTGGAATACAGAATAACTCTCAGTAGCTAAGAAACACTTGGGAAATTTAGATGGTTTCGAGTGCTTCTTCTAAGGCTGAATGCTTTTGAATGCTTGAGAGTTTGAGTAATTTCTGGCTTTTAAATTTCCCGTAACCTTGAATGGGTCAAGGCCTTCTGTATTTATAGGTGATTTGAATAACTATCCGTTGGAGAGATAGCCTTTCTTGTCAACTATGTAGAGTGATTCAAACGGACATATCTTCATGCAGCAGCCGTCCTTTGCATGGAATTAGGTAGTCGCATTAAATGCACATTAAATGCTTGCCCGTTGAAAATGCAGTCTGAAGTCAGTCTTCTTGTCAGGTTCCGTACGTGCTTGTCCCTCCAGGATTGGTCCACGTCATCAGGTTTGTGAGAATGTCAGAACTTATTCCTGGGCTTCAGGCTTGTCTTATTAAGTTCTTTTTGTCTTGAGATCACCGGTCTTGTCCTAACGCTGACATTCCTTTTGCATTGCTTGGCTCTACTCCAAGTCTTCCCATAAACTTAGTATCATCATGTTCCCTTCAGGACTGAGTAGTAATAACCTCGGGGTCATACTCTACATCACTGAGACTTACTCAGCCAGCTTAGAAGACTGCCATAAGTTCAGGATAGTAAACCGTCTTCAGGCTCTAAGTTTTGATTGTCATCGGTAAGTGCTCCTCTTACTGAGTACCTATGAAGTGTAAAATGACTAAGTACAAAACCTAATCAAGACTAGCCTGACAAAGACAAATAAAAGGCAAATCATCTTTTCAGGGGCTTTGGGATCTTAATCAAAACTGACAATGTCCCAACAGTGTGAGCCCTGAAAGTTTAAAGACTTGTTTATTTTTGCTTTCTGAAAACTTGTTTCCTTTACGAAGTCGTGGTTAGAAGAGCAGTGCAATGAGTTCAGGTCAGACTGATTGATTCAGGACTGACAAAGCATGCAATGAATGACTTAAGCAATATATAAGCAATTAAGAACAATATCAAAGCAGTAAAGGCTCAGAGCAATTTAACATGGTTCAGAGACTCAAGCTCCTATGTCCATGGTCTTGATTCAACAGGAGAATCCACTATGGATTGGCTTGCTTTTAACGTGCCAAGGTGCACCCAGATCAGTCTTACTGACCCTTCTTGCTTCTAACTCACTAAACAACTTCAACCAACAAACCTAACTGGGAGGGTTTTGGTTTCAGTTTGGATTCCAACTATTTGTGATTATCCTTACAAGACAAAGCTATGCTAAGGATTGGATAATCACTCTAAGCTTAAGATATATCTAAGTACGCTCAGTGGAATACAAAATAAGCTCTCTAACTAAAGTAACACTTGTGAAATTCTAGGTTTTTCGAGTGCTTCTTGAATACTTTGAATGCTTTGAACACTAAGAGTTTTGAGTAATTTATGGCTTCGAAATTTCTCGTAACCTTGTTTGGGTCCAAGGGCTTCTGTATTTATAGGTGATTTTGAAAACTATATGTTGGAGAGATAGCTCCTAGTCACCTTCTTCGTAGGATGTCCAACGACCATATTTCCCATGCAGCAGCCGTTCTTGCATGGATTAGGTAATATGCATTTAATGCATGCCCGTTGAAAACTTGCAGGGATGTCATGTTCAAGTCAGTGTCCGTACATGACTTGGTGCACTCTGATTGGTCCACGTCATTAGGTAGGTGAGAATGTCAGAACTCATTCTTCAGTTCAGTTTTGTCTTTACTGAGTTTAGGTTTGTAATCATCTACGTACGTCTTCCAGCGCTGACATTCCTTTTGCATTGCTTGGATCCTACTCCAAGTCTTTTCCCAATAACTCAGTGCAGTCTTGTTCCCTTCAGACTGAGTTAGCAATGATCTCAGGATCATGCTCTTCATCCTGACACTTACTCAGCCAACTTAGAAGACTGACACAAGCTCAGGATGGTGCTCTTGTGTTCTTCAGGCTTCAGTCTTGAATGTTAATAATGAGTACTCATCTCATTGTGTACCTGTGAATATAAAATATTCTAACTTACCAAAGCCTATCAAGACTAGCCTGATTCTTACAAACACTTAGGCAAATTCATCTTTTCAGGGTATTTGAAATCAATTCAAAACTGACATTATCCCAACACTTCTTTATTGCGGGAGACTGGCGAGCAGCTGCAGACTTTGCAGGCGGCCAAGCACGCATCAACTCACCAGAGGGCTTTGGGTGCAATTAAAAGTAGGCTCCACTTTTTCTATTCATAGATCAAGTGGAACTAATTTTAATTTCTTTTTCTTTGTTGTTTTGTAGGTCCGAGGATTCTGAAGTGGGGGCACCCCGTGCTGAGCGAAGAATTCTTGTTCACCTTGGCCGTTAAATCTCTTCGCAATATAGCTGATCGCGATTTATTGCACTTATCAAAAGCTTATTGCCGCAAGCTCGCGCTTCTAACCACGAGTCCTCATTATTTTGAAGCTCAAGCGGATATTCCCGAGGGTAAAATTTTCTAATATCCCTTTCATTCTTGTTCGCCTGATCCCCACTTTGTACTAACAACGCTTTTGTGTTGTGTTGTTCGTTGTCTTTTACTAGAGTAACAAGTGACTGTTGTTGTTCCTCACATTCCTCGAGCCTACCATTTCCTTGCTGATCATGTTCGCCAAATGGCAGTCGTTGAGCCCTCTAAAAAGATATTGGACCCCCCAACCAGCCTAATCAAGTTGAGGTCTGGGCCATCTGCCAGGCCTAGAGCTGCTGCTTCTAAACCAAAGACCGCCACTGCTCGCTCGGCTGCGGCCCCCTCCTTTTCGCCCCAGCCTAAAGAACCAACTCATGGGGGAAAGAGGAAACTCACCAAGGACGGAGGTCCTGTGAGTAAGGGGGATGATAGGTCCAAATGCTCCAAAGGTGATTCTCAGTCAAGCAGGAGAGAATATACTGCTGCCTCTCCACACTCCACCTCCTTAGAAGTTGTCAGCAAGCAGCAGGCCGTCGCTAGCATGGTGGCTAGCAAGAAGAGAGCTTCATCACCAGATAACTCATACCTGGGCTATGATCCAGTCAAGCTGAGGGAGTAAGTTTTCTTTTTGCTCGGTTGTTCGCTTGCTATACATCTTTGCTTTGTTTTATTATTGGTCCCACTAGTCAGATTATTGCGAATGCGGAAGCTTGACTAAGTAAAACCTTTTTAGAGATTACAATTGAAAGATGCAGAAAGTAAAGGAAAGCAATAAATAACACAAGATATATAGTGGTTCGGATGTAAAAATCCTACGTCCACTCTCCCTTATCCAAGGGGCCTTACTACCAACCAACCAACTTACGAACACTGGAATTGACAAGTACTAGTTCCTTGCTTACAAACTTTGACTTCGATCTAAAGTACCAACAACTACAACCTTGTCTTCAATAGATGAACAGGTTGATTTTATATTCCAACAATAACTCCTTATAGAGTAGATATGTATTGAGAATCTAAGAGTGCTTAATTGCTTGAGTATCATAAAGCTTGAGAGTTTTTCTTTCGTGCGCATAACTAGAGATTTTCTTCATACCAGCACTCTTGTATTTATAGAGGTGATTAGGGTTTAGCCGTTGGAGAGCTAATCTAATCATATCTCTATGAATGGAAGTCTTCAATCAATCAATTCCCTGATTGATTGATTGGGTTGATGAGATCCTTTGGATTGATTCTTCTTTGACTTTCCAATCCGATCTTCAATCATCATTAAATGCACCAACGGTATAGAGCTTCCTTGGTCAAACTCTGATTCTTCCAGAGTAGACATACCAGGTACCAGATGACCCAGAGGTCCTCTGGTCCAGAGTCGGCTATGAAACATTTGTTCCCATAGATTCAGGAGATGATTCTAAGGTACTTTTATTTCACCAGACTTATCTGGTCTTCTGGACTCGTCTGGTTCTGGGGAAAGTCTTCTGCCTCTGATCTGATCTTCTCTGATGAAGTCTTCTGGCGGAGTCCTCTGATGGAGTCTTCTGTTGACTCTTCTGGTCTGGCAATTCCCCCTAGACTAAGTCCTAACCTAGTTCCTCATCTGGCTAACAGGCCCAGATGGTCCTATTACATCTTCTGGTTTGTTTATAACTCATCAAAAATAACAATATTTATCCTAACAATTTCTCCCTTTTTGATGAAGTTAAAACAAATACCAGAACTGAATAAACAGAAAAGCATGAAAAACATTAAGGATAAGATCTTAGAATAGATCTTATCTGGCAAACAATAGACAACAAGGAGTTGTCTTTCAAACAGAACAAAGATGAATATTTCATTAAAGATCAATCCAAGAAGATTACAGATTACAAGATAAGTTCCTATTCTAAGCATATTTTCTACCTTCTTTAGGAACAAGGAACCAATCTAGGAAGTGATCTTGAATAGTCATGAGCTCTGCAGAGCTAGAAGGAGTGAAGTCCATCATCACTTTTGCCTTGAAAAACTTCTTCAGTTTTGCCCAATCAATCTAGTCGCCAACCAGAGGAGTGTTGAGGTAGTAAAACTCTGGAGCAGTCACTTCCAGATTTAACTGGATGGTAGAATCCATCAGTTGCTTGTACAGATCCTGGTCATAAGTCTTCATCCAGGTATGAAATATTCTGATAATAAGATCCTCATCCTCTGGAGGAGGCCTCTGGATGTAATGTTGTATGAACCACAGAGTCTTTGCCACTTTCCACTTCTCAATCAGAGGCACAGGCACAATAGAATTAAAGGATCCTTCTGTCCTGAGGGGAAGGATGTTCATCACTTCAGTCTGCATCTTCTTCTTCTTAGAGCTTCCACTAGGAGCAAGACCAACTTCCTTTGCCTTCTTGTTCTGTCTTCTCTCGTATCTTCTTCTCTGTTCTTCATCAATGTTCTTTCTTATTCTTGTTTGCTTCTCTTCTTTTGTCTCTTCCTTGAATCTCTTCTATGCTTCTTCAACAACTTCTTCAAGGGAGGTCTTCTTCACTTTCCTTATCTTTCTTTTAGCAGGGCCAGGAACAGAGACTGGATCAAGATCAGATTCTAGAGAATCTTCCTCTACAGTAAGTTGCCTGGCCACAACAATAGACCTGAGTTCATCTTTCTTCTTCTTGTCCAACTCAGCTTGAGCCAAAGTGCTCTCCAGAAGATCCAATAGTCCAGAATGATTGAAACAGTTCTGACCTTTTCTTCCCTCTTTTTAACTTCATCAAGGAGGTGCTCCACGATCTGCTTGACCAGAATAGGCAACTCAACTCTGGAGGACTGCATCTCCTTCAACTTCTTTGCCTCTTCAACATAGGCCTTGGCTTCAGCAACCAGAATCTCTTGCTTATCCTGCATCTGGCGGAAGTCGTCCTTCATTTTAGCTAAGTCCAACATCTGGGTGGCCAAAGTAGTCTTCATAACAGAGACAGGTCGCATCTGCTCCATGACATACTCTTGAAGCTCATTCTGGCTCTTGATCACATCCATCTTCAAAAAGAGGTCATTCGCCTTGAAGGCAGCTTTAGCAGAGGCAAATGTGGACTTGATCTGTTTGAGCAATTTCTTCCTCTCTTCTTTGATTTGATGCTCAATCATGTCTGGGCCAAAATGTTGCATGGCCTTGCAGAAGTGACAAACTTGTTGGATCTGTGTGTTGAAGAAGAGCCGCATCTTCTTCAACATTTCAGGTGTGACATCAAAATCTTCCTCCTCTGAATAAAGCTCTGGAGAGAAGGAGAAGTGAGGTCCAAAAGAGTAAGTAGGACCAGCAGGAGAAATCATCACTCTTCTTTGGATCAACAGAGTTCTGATCACGACTCTGACAGAGTTAACATCCAAGAGATCTGATCTTCTCTGATGGTCTTCCTAAAACCAGGGGCACATGCTCATCCTCCTCCATATCAAGCACTATGAAGTCGGCGGGGAATACGTGGTTCGCCATCGTCACTAGAACATCCTCCACCACTCCTTGAGGTCTAGTGATAGACATATCGGTTAGTTGGAGAGTCATCATCGTGGGCAGAAGTTCACCCCCATCCAACTTCTTGAACAAAGACAACGACATCAGATTACTGCTGGCTCCAAGATCGCACAACGCCTCCCTTCTTGATTCCATTCTCGATATCGCACAAGATGGTGAAACTACCGGGATCCTTCAACTTCAGAGGAAGCGTTTTGTGTACCATAGCACTCACCTCATGGTTCAAATGCACAAGTTCGGGCCCGTCCACTCTTCTTCTCTTTACAATCAAGTCCTTTAGGAACTTTGCATAGTTCGACATCTGCTCCAAAGCATCATAGAATGGTATGTTAATGTGGAGCTTCTTGAAGACATCAAGAAACTTAGTGAATTTTTCATCTAATTTCTTCTTCATGAACCACTGCGGATATCGTACCGGAATTACTGATTTTGGCACCCCCCATTCATCTCGCTCATTTTACTTCACATTTCGCTTAACTTCTTTTGCCTTCTTCCATTTAGGTACTCGCTCAATCTCCTCAATCCCTTCTTTCTCATTTTTTTCCCTTTCTGAGCGTCTTCCACCATAACCTCTTCCACTACATCTTCATCACCCTATTTCTTTTCCTCATTTTCTTTCTTAATCTCCCTATGGACTTCTTCTACATCAAATGGTAGTGGAGGACTGTCATACTTGGTCCCGCTTCTCAGCTCGATAGCCTTGCACTGTTCCTTCGGGTTCATTCCCGGCATAGATGGAAATTTACCCATCTCTCTCATCTGCATTTTTACAATCTGACTAATCTAATACCCAATCGAAGTGAACCGCCAATTATTCTCTTGCTGGGTTCGATTGAGGTCTATATCTCTCCTCTGAAGCTCTTGATCCCTCTGATCATTTTTCTTGTTCATCTCTTTCACGTCATACTCCAGAGAGGACAACCTCTTACTTCCCTCCTCCACCTTCTGAAGAATAGCTCGTAACATCTCATCGGTTGAGGCACCGTCTTCTCCCCCTGGGAGTTTCGAACCTAGATCTACGCCTGGTGGTATAGTTATTCCGGCTTTCAGATTATTGTACGAAAAATTATCATTCTTCCTCCACTGGTTCCGATTAGATTGTTGACCTCCTTAGTATTCTTGATTATTTCTCCATTGATTTTGGGGAGGTTGTGGACCCGGTGGTACAAACGGTTGACCATATGTAGGTTGTCCTTGCTAATAGCTCCCTTGGTTGTAATTTGGCATCCCCATATAGTTTTCCTCTTCCTGTTGATATCCCCGCTGATCCCCCTTCTCACTCATAACTGCGCCTCCTCCACTCATATTCTGCCCAACCTCAAGATTGTTGATCTTCTCCATAAGTGCCATCAGCAGCTTCATATTACCCGCACTCTCCTCCGACTGGTGCACACTCTGATGAGGCTGGCCATCATTCCATTATCCCGCATTTTTCACTATATCATCCACTATATGTCTACACTCGGTTGCGCTTCAGTTTAGAAATGCTCCACCCGCACAAGCATCGAGATGCTACTGATCCTTCTCACAAGCCCCACAATAAAAGTAAGCCATAATATATCCTTCGGTGTACCCATGTTGTGGGCAATCAATAAGAATGTTGGAGAATCTCTCCCAGGTTTGACTCAGTCCCTCGTTCGGTCTCTACTTGAATGAGGAGATCTTGTTCCTCGCCTTCACCGTTTTGGATGGAGGGTAGAACCGATCTATAAATAGACACTCGAGCTCGGCCCATGTATTCACACCCCATGTGGAAGTGTGTTATCATACCAATCCTTAGCTATCCCAGTCAGAGAGAACTGAAATAGCCTGAGATTCTTCGCATCCTTAGATATCCCATTATAATGAAAAGTGGAAGCTACCATGAGGAAGTTCCTCAAATGGGTATGTGGGTTGTCTTTCCCTACCTCTCCCCTAAACTGATTTTCCAAAAGCATCTTCAAAATTCCGGGAGAGATGGAGAAATTATTCACCTCGACTGGTGGCATAGCTACTCCATCATAGTACCGTTGAGGCTGAGCCTCAAACATCCCTCTAATCGCCATACCAGGAGAACCTGCATTCTGGAGTACTTATTGTTGGTGTACTGGTGGGGGAGGGACATGTGGGATATTTGGTTGGTTTAGGATAGGTTGTGGAGGGTAGTATGGTGGATTATAGGGTGGATAGGGGTATGCATAAGGTGGGTTGTTGTGCTGGTAGACAGGGTTGTTGAAAGAGTTGTTATTGTTGTTCTGGTTTAGCGTAGAGTTATTTTGGTTAGGTGGGTTTGGGTTTTGGTTGGAGCTTTTGTTGGAGTTATACGTGAAAGTATGCTTTTACTTTGTATAACTCATGTATTGAACATTTGTTTATGAGAATAAATCTTTCATCACATTTACTTTAGATATGATTGAATGTTGAATATTTATTGCAACCAGTTCATTATAAGTCGTACATGTTACATTGTAGTTAATGTGGTGATACCCGATCATGGAAGATCACATTAACGGTTTCCTTGTAACTAAACGTACAAATTCACGACCTAGGTGGAATTGAACAATCTGCCGTGAAAGGTCGATGTGTACATCTCAGATTGGTTTGTCTTGACCAAGAGATTGCACTAGCACATTTAGTATATGTTGAAGAGGACCTACAACGAGGATAAATTCTTTTGTTCTGAAATGTGAAGAATTAGATTATTGATTTCTTAATCTCCGTCACTTAAATATGACCGTGTGTGCTTAACGGTTACTGCTTTGATTCATGTTGGGTGAGAATTATCGTGACTTCGAACCTTGTTCTTTGGGCAGTAATATTAATCATATAACGGTTGCTAAGATTTAATACGGAAAAATGCATGCGAGTACGGCTCGTGTAATTTGTCCCCTTGGTGGGCTCAGAAGTTTATCGTACTAGATCTTGCAAGTGAAGAATCAGTTTCTTCGGTACGAATAATAATGTTGAGCTGTCTTTACTCCAAGGTGAAAGATGTTAATTAATTTAGATCTATTCAGAAGCTTAATTAATTAATGGACTTGATAATCTTAAACACGGAAAATAATAATCGGGAGCCCATATTATCGTAATATGGATTAAGATGGATAGTGCAATATTAATTTATTAGTGGTACTAATTAATATTAATGGGCTGAATTATATTGGGGCTCAATATTGAAATTCAGAAGCCCATTGGAGGTCCAATCTTAATTCTCCTAAAGGCCCCTCAAGTAGCCCATTAAGTAGTCCAATAACGATAAGGTGATTAAGATAAAAGAAAATATATTTGCTGATTTTTTTCATATAATTTTCGAAAAAAACATATATGGAGAAAGAAAAGATTTTGTTGATTTTCTTGGAAAGATATTATGGAGGATATGTATTCTTGGAATACAAGATTATCTCATAAATTCAAGAAGATCCAAATCTTGGATTCTTATCTATATATTTTTCAAAAATCACCCCTTTGATGTGGATGAGATTTTGTGGAATATTTTATTATGGAGAAAAGAATATATGGGATATATTCAAAATTTCTTAGAGGCTAAGAAAAAGATTTTTTCCCCTAAAATATGCAAAATTTCGAAATCCCCTCACCTATATATAAGGGACGATTATTTCATCTCCAGTTTACAGTTTCACAGTGTTGAAAAAAAAATCAGCAACAATATTTTTTTTCTTTCTTCCTTGTTATTCTAATTGCTTGTTAGCACTTCCCGCCGGTGAACAAGCAAGGAGAAAGGGACATACTTGAGAAGGTCTTTTGGTTGATAGCACGATTGTGATAGTCCCGTTGTTATCAAAGGTCATATCTACAAGAGGTACGTAATCACATAATCTCTTAGTTTTCCGCATGGATTTTATGTGAATTAATTCAACATGCATGATGATAAAATTGTTATTGGAATTATTATTTGAATTAATTAGGATTAATTCATGCTAGTAATAATTGAATTTAAATTCGTATTTAATTATCATCCCGAATAGATTCCGGGCACCCCTATTTTCCCAACAGCTTTCCCCTTGGGGTGCTTGCTTCTGACTATTCACATTGTTCGCTCCTTCCACTCATTTCATATTTTGATTGAGTCCTTCTCCATCTAAACCCAACTCTCCGCTTATATCCAGATTTATCTCGTCACTAGCTGTTGTAGTCATCCTTCTCTGGAAGGCTCTATTCCTTCTGGCTATAGTCTCAGGATCTAGCTTTGTTCTATCTTCGCTCGTTTTGCCCTTGGAGCGCATTTTCATATACCTAAAACCTCAAAAGAAATATCAAACGCAACTGGCTAACAAATAAGAGAATAAAAAAAATAAATGCACTCACTACTAACTACTAAACTATTTCCAAGTTTCACTCAATGAGCATACATCGCCATCCCCGGCAACGGCACCATTGATTTAGCCATAAAATACTAGCTTGACTAGTAGTTATCCCACAAGAGTATGAGATCACTGTAGTATGGGCAAGTATAGGGACCAAGTAGTATCGAACCCAAGGGAAAGTTTGTATGCGAATAAATTCCTGGAAATCTATATCGCGTAGCTAATATGAATGCAATTTTGTTTTAGACTAATGTTAAACTATATTTTACTAATTATCAAACGAATAGAAATAAAACTATTCTAACTTTGATTTGCAGTGCAAATGTGATGGTGATGCTCGGAATAAGAATCCTTATGTATACTAACGGAGTTGGTACGTTAACTAAAATAATTGTGATGTTCCAAGTTAAAATCCTAAGTGTACTATAAACTAGGCAATCAACTTCCCTAATCTAGCACCAAGAATTGAAAGAATAAAAGCTCAGGAATATCCCCAATACTTAGTTCTAACAACTTACTTCACTAACCCACTAATTAAATTAGATGAATTGTGCTTAATTATTGAGGCCCTAATTTAACTAAGGTGATTCGGTCATCCTCCCTAGATAAACCGGTTGATTATAAACCCCTTCAAAAACCCTCTCCTTAAGCCTATTCGTTATTAAAGAGTGATGCAGTTGTCTTCTCTCTAACAATTTTCCTACTTAATTCTATGATTATTCTAGGGTTTATTAGAATTATTCATGATGTAGGCTCTGCCAGAACGGACAGAGCACATCAATTCTAAAGAAGTCAGACCAAACCGGAAAGCTCTGCTCAGAGATAGTGAAAGCGAAGATCTGAGTTTATTATTATAGAAGACCTTGAAACGGCCAAATAAGTCTGGAAAGTGGATGAGATTTCTCCTATACAGCCTCGCTAGGCTTTACTTGTTTTGCCTCTCGAAAGGAGAGATAATATTTCGACAGCTCTGCCAGAGCTTATGAAACTCGCACACGAAGAACTCTAAAAATGTCAGTACTTGATGAAGGGTATAGAAGTCTTCTACTTGTGTAAAAGTTTGTGATATAATACCCGGCTCATGTGAAATATATCTCTTCAGAGCTTCTCAAAAGCTCTGGGTACCGGTTGCAATATGTGAATATATAAGCCAAGAAATAAAGTATTATCGGATCCCAAAATCCCTAAAAGATTGGGAATGTTCTCTTATTCCCTGCCAGCTCAAATAATGGAGAGAAGAGCAAAAAAAATATCCTTTTCACGAGCTTTGGGACTGAGGCTCGAAAAAGGACGATTCTGTCAGGATTTGTCTGTGCTAAACGACACCAAATAGGTCAGCCAAGGGACACGCATCGGCTCCTAAGGCACCCGGATCCCCAAGTGGTCCCAAGAATGATTAGGGCTAGAGAGCCCATTTTACTGTTCTGCCCTCATAACTTAAAGGTATAAATATTAATTTTCCTTCTTCATAACAAGGTATTATCACCATTACTCACTCACACTTCTAGTTTTCAGCTATGGCTTTTCTTCCATAGCAAGTTTTCTGACTTGAGCATCAGAGGGTTGACGCCGGAGCCCTTTCCGGCTCGACTTTGTGCAGGAATTCCACCGGAGGTCCAAGCTGTCACTGGAGGTCTCCATCTTGAGCTCCAGAGACTATTTTTCCAGCCTTCTCTCTTGTGTTCCTGGGCTTTTACAGAGAGGCTTTCAGGTACCATTCTTAGTATTTCTTCAAACACTTGCTTGATTTTGTGTTGATCTTGAGTTTGCACTCATCAATTCAATAATTAAGAGAATTAAAACTATACATCATGAATTATCCTAATTACGTATCAACATCCTACTTCTACGAGTTCATCCTATCCTAAGCATACAAGGGTTTTAGCTTAACATGGTGATTATGAGAACATAAGCAATAACAAGATCAATCATCATAAACATAATTAAACAAATCACGAAAATCAAGAACATAAATTAATTATGAAAGCAATTGAATCAATTCTAAAAATCAAATCTATAAAATCTGGAAAATTAGGTCTAAGTATCCAAGAATTCAAGAAATAAAAAAGGAAAATCCAATCCGTTCAAAGTATTAATTAATCTAATGAATCCGTACGATAAAAACCTCGATTACAAACTTGAAATCCTTGTCAAACTCTCAAAATCACGTCCCAAGACTCTTCCCCTTCGAAAAATGGGTGTAGATATGTAAAAATTGCTTGAGATGGGTATTTATACACTTTAGGCTGAAAATCCGTCCAGGGCGCTCGAGCTGGGCCATCGCTGAGCGCCTGGCGCTCGAGCCCTCTCCGGTTGAGCGCTTTAGTGTCACAGAGTCTAGGTGCCGCTCGAGCTCCTCCACTCGAGCGCCTCGCGCTCGAGCATGCTCAGGTCGAGCGCCTCTTCTTTACAGCACGTTAGGGGCGCTCGAGCTCTTGTGCTCAAGCACTTGGTGCTCGAGTGCTTCTTCTTTTGCACTAATTGATACTTTTCTTCGCTCGAACTAATACTTTTCGTATTTCTTCCATATCTTCTCATCCGGGAGTCTGTTTGAGTTGATTCAAAGTCCTACGAACTCCATTTTTCGCCCTCTTTCCTAATATGAACACCAAAGTGACAAATTGATGAGTTTATGAAAATGTTACTCAAATAGCTCTAAATACTCACAAAAAATGCTAAAAATATGGACTAATCGGGCTACAAAACATCACAATATCATGTCTAATCAACAGCATCTACATTCAGGACATTATTGATAACACCAATTTTGGTTACATCAGTGCATACTTTGACTATGTGAGGTCCGTTAAATTTGCTCCTGATCATGGGAAGGATGTTATGACCTCAGTGATGACGGACTTAGCAGAATATGTCACAGAGAATCCCCCTGCCTCCGGCTTTGCCATCCCAGTATCTGATTTGGGAGAGATGGGGGTAGACTTAATAATTTTTAAGGATGACGTGCAGGTAATCGCCCCCCGGTGCAGGGATGAGGAGGTGAGCAAAGATACTGAAGTCTTTGATGGGTTAAGCTCTCTTCTTTTGACTCCACTCGATGGGCGGGCACCTCTACTGCTATCGGCAAGCATCAGATACCTGAGGTGACCACCACTGAAGTTACTCCCCCAACTGATGCTTATCTGCCTCCTCCAGCTCCTCGAACTTGAAAATTTCTTTTCCATTTTTATTTTAACTTGTAATAGGAGTACACCTGTTTTGTAATGTTCTTCATCCTGCTCTACACTCTTCTTTCTAATGAAATGATAAGAGTTTACTTTTATTTACTTGTTGTATATAATTTTTGGTATTGTTTGATATTTGCTCGGCTGCTTGCCTGTTTTTTTTTTAGTATCAACTTTTTGCCTAAGTATTTCCCTTGTATTTCTAAGGGTAAAATACTTATTATTGCAATGTTGAATATAAATGAATATAAAATTTTGAATAGGTCTTTCTGGTTCTCAAGGAACTTGACCTCCATTAATTGGGCTTTGTGATCCATAATGGACTTAGCCTGAAAATCATTTCTTTCAAGCACAGTTATTCGGCCCTGAAGTGGGTCTGTGCTTTCTAGATGTTTTGGATTGGGCGAGCAGCTGAGTTCTATTACCTATAATTAGTCAATCTCTTACATATACAACTACTCAAATAACGATATAACTCATAATGCACAAATGTTCGCCTAAAATACTAGCATTTACCAAATATGTACAGCGCTACAAAAATTTGAAATTTACACAACAAATATATTTGCTATTCTATTGATAATACTTTTTCAATAGAGCTACATTCCAGGAGTATTGGGTCGAGTTGTCTTTCATATCTTCAAGATCGTATGTACCGTTATTCCACTTGTTAGTTATCCTGAACGTGCCCTCCCAAGTTGGTCCAAATACTCCTGACGGGGGAGCTAATATCTTTCATAGCACTAAGTCTCCAACTTCAAACTCTCTAATCTTTATTTGAGAGTTGTAGTATTTTGCAATTATTTTCTTGTATATGACATTCTTCATCTCGACTGAATTTTTTTTCATCAAGTAAATCCATTTCTGCTGCCAGCGCTGAGTTGTTCGACTATTCGTCAAACAGAGTTGTTTGTTCCGTTGGTAATTTTAGCTCAACTAGTATTGCAGCTTCAGTCCCAAAGGCCATTGTAAACAGTGTCTCCCCGGTGCTTGTTCTGTATGATACTCTGTAAGCCCATAGCACTTCTGGTAACTCTTCGGTCCACTTTCCTTGTTTGTCAGTCAAGCGGATTTTTAAGATGTTTGATTATTTTATTTACTGCTTCTACTTGACCATTTGACTGGGGATGGTATGGTGTTGAAAAATATTTCCCTATTCCCCATTTTTTTGCAGAAGTCTCGTATCTTTTTCCCTTCGAGTTGTTTTCCATTGTCTGTTAGGATTGCTTGTGGAACTCCGAACCGGATGACAATATTTTTCAATATAAAATTGATCATCTTTTCTTGCGTAATTGTTACGAGTGCTTCTGCTTCAACCCACTTCGTGTAATAGTCCACGGCCACTACTGCAAACCTTACACTTCCTTTTCCAGGCGGGAACAGTTCGATGATGTCTATCCCAAACTTTGCAAATGACCATGGACTATTCACCGATATCAACTCATGTGGTGGCTTGTGAATATTTAGAGCGAAGAGCTGGCATCTGTGGCATGTTTTAGCAACTTTAATGGCATCCTGGAGCAGAGTTGGCCAGTAGTATCCTTGCCTCACTGTTTTATATGCCTGTGCTCGCCCTCCAGCATGATTACCACTAACACCTTCATGAATCTCTTTCAAAACCACATGTCCTTGCCCCATGGTCAAGCATTTTAGCAGAGGGAGTGAGAATCCTCTTTTGTATAGCTGTGCATCCATCAAAGTGAACCTTGCTGCTCGCCTGGTAGTCTTAGCCGCCTCTAATGGACTTTCTGGTACTTCACCATCCCTGAGATATTTGACTATGGGTGCACGTCAATCATCTTCTTCCAACTCCTCATCGATCTGATTGATCTTGTAGTCATTAGTTGATGGTTGAAGTATCTTTGTCAGCGTAACTTCGGACAACTCCGCTGGTCCTGTACTGGTTGCCAGGCGAGCAAGTGCGTCTGCTTGTGCGTTGCTATCTTTTGGTACTTGTTCAATATAAATTTGCTAGAACAGAAAGGCCAAGTGGGCAACAATCTTCTGGTACAAGGCCATATTTTCATCCTTTGCCTCGTACTCACTCCGGACCTGGTTGACAATCAGCTGTGAATCTCCATATATTTGTAATATTCTTACCCCCACAGCTAATGCCAAATGGAGTCCGACAATCAGTGTTTTGTACTCAGCTTCGTTGTTTGTTGCCATAAATTCAAATCGAATGGCTGATGTGAACACTTGCCTATCTGGACTTATTAATACTATCCCGGCTCCCGATGCTGTGTTAGTTGATGATTCATCAACGTACATGTGTCATGGGTGATTATGTCCTCTCGTCGGATCTTGAGAGAAGGTTAGTTCAACTATAAAGTCGGCTAATGCTTGTCCCTTGATCGTTGTTCGAGGTGCATAAGATATCCCAAATTGGCTAAATTCCAGGGACCATTTCAGGAGGCGACCAGCTATGTCAGGTCTTTGCAAAATTTTCCTCTGTGGAAATGTCGTCAAGACCTCTACTTAATGATTAAAGAAGTATGGTCGGAGCTTTCTGACACTCATCACTAGTGCATAAGCCAATTTCTTCAATGGTGAGTATTTGATTTCTGCTTCGTGCAAGGCTTGACTTACATAGTAGATGGGAAAATGAAATTTCCATCCGCCTTTACAAGAACCGAGCTGATTGCCACTTCCAATGTCGCCAGATACAGGTACATTTTTTCTCCTGGAGTTGGTTTTGCTAAAATTTTGGTGTCACTAAGGTAGTCCTTCAGCTGCTCGAACGCCCGTTGACATTTGTCTGTCCACTGGAACTTTCCCTTCTTGATAGCATCAAAGAAAGGTCTGCACTTGTCTCCAGATCTTGAAATGAACCTATTCAAAGTTGCTAGGCACCCGATGAGCCTTTGCACCTCTTTGACTGATCTTGGCAGTTGCATGTCCATGATTGCCTTCACCTTGGTTGGGTTGGCTTCAATGCCTCGTTGACTAACCAGATGCCCCAATAATTTTCCTGAATGAACTCCGAAGCTGCTTTTCTTTGGATTTAATTTCATGTTGTAAGCTCGGGGTATCTCGAATGCCTGGGCTAAGTGTTGTAGATGATCCTCATTCCTTGGACTCTTGACGATGATATCATCCACGTACACCTCCATTGTCTTGTTAATATGTTCATCGAACATCTTGTTGACAAGTCTTTGATATGTAGCTCCTGCATTGATAAACCCGAACGACATCCTCTTCCAACACAACATGTTCTTGTTGGTGTAGAATGTTGTGTGTTCTTGATCGTCCGGGTGCATTACAATCTGATGATATCCCGCGAATGCGTCCATAAAGGTTAAGAGCTCATGTTCGGCTGTATTGTCTACCAGCTGGTCAATATGTGGAAGTGGAAAGTTGTCCTTTGGGCAAACAACATTTAAGTTTGTGAAATCAATACACGACCTCCACGTCGCGTTTGGTTTTCGTACCGACAATAGATTTGCTACCCATTTTGGGCATAGAGCTTGTCGTATAAGGTCGTTATCCAGCAGCTTCTTGACTTCAACATCGAGTACTTCATACTTGTCAAGCCCGTACTTCCTCCTCTTTTGTTGGATCGGTTTTTTTGTTGGATCAATGTTTAGCTTATGGCAGGTATAATCGAGGCTAATGTCTACCATATCGATATGCGACCAAGCAAACACATCGAGATTAGCTTTAAGAAGTTCTTCCATCTTTGATTTGTATGGCTCTGGGAGCTCAGATCCGATGAAAAGTTCTAAGTCCTCTCGGTTTGGGTCGGCTTTGATTGCCTCCAACTCTTCAACCGACACTGCTCTTCATTTTTACCCTTCCAACGAGGATCGATGATAGACCCATCCATGTTCAGCTCATCTTCAATCATCATTGGTTCAACACCTATCCACGGTTTAATATCATCAACTCCATTTCGGGCCAGTACGATTTCCTCATTTCTTTCTCCACTCTGCTGCTCGTCGCTGCCCTCCTATTCGTCTCCATCCAGTTGCTCATCCACTTCCACCATCTCCATATCCACAGACTCCATAATCTCATCAAGGATGGAAGGTTCGTCTTCAGTGCAGCTGCTCGGCTGCTCGACCATCATGGAAACTCTATTCTTCTTTGGTTGCAATTGCAGGAGGCATTCACGAGCTTTCTTCTTATCACTCTTAATCGTGCCTGTGCCTTTTGATGTTGGAAATTTGACACAATAATAGTACGTTGAAACAGCTGCTTTAAATTCATTCAAGAAAGGACGACCGAGAAACCCATTATAGGTGGACTGCTGGTCTACTACTAGAAACTCTACCATCCTAGTCAGTCTCTTTTCTGGGTTCTCGGCTGATACAAGTTCGACTGATAACTTAATTATTCCTAAGGGAATGGTTACAGCATCTCCAAACCCTAGGATCCTATGATTACAGTCTTCCATGTATCCCACATAATCTCCTAGCTGATCCAACGTGCTTGTGAATAGAATGTTTGTGTAGGCGCCTGTGTCGATGAGTGGGCGGTGAACTCGAGTACCCATGATATTTGTGCAGACCAATGAGTCATTATGGGGGTGAGGACTCCATCCAAGTCTTTTTTCAGAAAAGACTAAGTCCACAGTCTGTTTAGTTGATGGGTTTACCCCGACTTCTTTCATATGTGCTACCGCTCTTAACTCCGCCTTTCTTTTCCTCTTGGATAGGAGGTCTTCCATCTGAGCAGCCACCAACCGGTCCAGTGGGTTCAAGTACTAGAATTTCACAAACAGGTTCTGCGGGGGCTGCGGGGACTTTCCTCCCTTGCTTGTTCGCCCTGCTCGGCTGTTCGTCGCTATCACCATCGTCTGAGCTGGATGGTGTTGTTGCTCTAGGCCTTTTCCCTGGTGTTTTTTCACAAAAGCTAATAGTTTTCCCTCTTTGTAGAACCTCCATAACTGCTTCAAGAGATCTCGGCATTCAATTGTAAAGTGGCCGATATTTTGATGATATGCGCAGTATTTGTTTGGGTTCAACTTTTCTCGTTCTTGTCTAATTTCTCGGGGTTCAGATAATATGTCCCTGTCTTTGACGTTGTTGTAAACTGCATCTACAAACATGGTAAGTACTTGATTCAACTTCTCCTTCAATTCAGCTCCCTCGTTAAATGCTTTCATATTCTTTGGAGCTTTGTAATCTATCCTCCCTGACTTTTTTCCTGATTTTTTTTATCTGTTTTATCACTCAACTCTTTCTGAAGTGCCTCTTGCATTGAAACGTGAATGTCAGCCCGGTGTCTGAACTCTACATAGGTCTTGGGATAAGTTAGGTGCATTTCCTTCCATAGGTCAGTTCCTTTCTTCAATCATGCCATCACGGCTACTATTTTTGTATCCTCGCTAACCATTTCTCCTTCAAGAAGGACTTTATCGAACCTTTTGAGGAACTTTCTATCTGACCCCTCGTCTCCTTGCTTGATGTCCGTCAATCGGTGCCTTTGAGTTAAATATGACCCGGCGGTGGAAAAGTGAGATAGGAATTCCTTGCTCAGTTGAGCAAAGGAGTTGATGGATCCCGGAACCAAAGCCGAAAACCACCTGTGCTGTCCATCTCCAAGGGTGAGTGAAAAGTTTCGGCACTGGGTGGCGTCTGTAGCCCCCATTGAAATTATAAAATCGAATACTTGGTGAGATGGACTTTAGGGTCAGAAGTCCCTTCATATAGACTGGTGGTCGGGAACTGTATCTTCTTTTGTACTGGTGCATTCAGAATTGACGGGGACAGCAGATATGATGGCAACACTGTTGAGCCAACTCCTTTCTGGGACTCCAGTTGTTTCTGCAATTGTTCGTCGCAATCAAGTTCAATGACTCCATCGTGGCGCAGTCCCTCACCAACGGGGCATTTTTCCTGAGTTGCTCGCCTTGCTACGTTGCTAGCGCCATTGGGTCCCAACCGACTAAAAGCTAACCTCCATATCCTGTCATGAACTGATGGGCGAGCAGTTGTGCATGCTCGCTCTTCATTCCTCTGGGGAACTCCTCTCCTATCATTGTTTTTGTTTCCTAGCCTATCCATAGCACTTGTACGATGAATATCCTTTCTTGTATCCTTACTCGACTCCTCGGCACCTCCAGGGGTGGATTCCTCCTTGCTTTCCAATCGTTAGCTGACTGGGGCTTTTCCCTTATTCTAGCGGACCGCCTCATCTGCTCGCCCATCCTCCTGCCTTTTTGTCCGGTGCTCGGCTATTCGATTGCTCGTCTCCGGAGCTTTCAACGGTCCAGCCCTTTCTTATTGTCTTTGCAATGATTGGAGCACGACAATTGTCTTTGCTAATTCTTCGGGATTTTAGGCAAGGACTTCAATTTCCAGGGGAAGTGTATCAATAGTAACTTGAAGGTTCCTCCGAGAAGTTTTCCGAACCGTTCTTGCGTGGTCACCCGTTGATGAAACCCTAGTCCGTGATCTGTGACTCGGGTGCATGCTTGAAGATTGATGCTCTTGCGATCTTGCCTTCTTTGAATGTTGAATGTTTGTTGAAAAAGATTTGTATTTGATGAACTTTTATTCAAGAACAACTAGTCTTGCATATATGAATTTGACTATTTACAAACCCTAATTGACATATGCATGCATTCAAGTTCTTGTAATATGAGCACCAAATAGCACAAATTATTTCATAAGGCTGCTATTTTCCAGTTTCCGGTAGCTCCTTACCGGATTCCGGCGAAATATTGCAAATTCTTCCGGGATTTTCAACAAACGGAGGTTCGAAACCCTTCCTCTAGCGCCAATTATTGATGATCTTTTATCAAATTGATGATTTAGTGGTTGTTACTGCTAATGAAGATCTTCAAACAAGATCAAAGATATGGAAATTCGATAAGAAATGTTCAAGAAATGGATTTGCAAGAGTTTGACTAATTTTTAAATAATTGAACTTATTTTTCCCTTCATATTAGGGTGTATTTATAGGGGTACAAGCAAGTAGGAGGTGTCACTCATCTAGCCATTCCTAATTTATAACTTGACAAGTGTTTAGACACTTATTTTACCCTAAGCTATGTATCCTAATACAATGCTTAATTAGTGAGATTTTTTACTGTTCTTCGAGATGCTCTACTGCTCGCTTGTATGCCTTTGTGGTGGGTGTTTAGACCTTTCTTCTGAGTTGTTCTCTCAGCTTTCTTTGACTCTTGACCAGCTGCTCGCCTGATGCTATTCTGACATTTTGACCAGCTACTCGCCCTTTCACGAGCTACTCCCCTGCTGCACAGTTGTTCGCCTCTTTTGCACTTTTGCCTTTAATCATTTTTTGTTATTATTTCTTAATTTCTTAATTTTATGCTCGGCTACTCGCCTATCAACAGGTCACATGACACATTTTCATAACCTTTGATACCCACTTAACCTTCTATTATATTCCATTTGTTTTAGATCTGTAAAATATTTTTTAATGTATTGAGAAACAATTTTTGATATTATTAAGGCAAATAATTTTTTTTGTATGAAACACAAATTCTCATACTTTTTGCAAGTAATTATCTTATCTATTTGAGTAGTACTTGGATGTGTCAATTATACCGTATAAGTTATAACTAGTGCACATTAGATGTAGATCATGTGTTGTACATGACCCTCCCATGCAACACAAATATATACATGGTTGAACCAATTGGTTCAATCATGTATTTTGTTTTATGGGGTCGAACCAATTGGTTCAACGGGTATTTGTGCTGCACAGGAGGGTGTTGTACAACACAAGATCCGGATCCATGCACAACAAATGTTGTTCAATAATAATCGTTAATTTTGTAGAATTAATATATATTAATGCAATAATTAATATCATTTAAAAATATAATATTTCCCTGTGTTTGCTTATAAGTATTTGCATCTCCTTTTTATTTTATGAAAAACCGAAACAGTTTGTGAGCCGGCAAATTGATGTTGAGTTTCTTCCATTTGTTGAATATATAGACATTCTTGACTCAAGAAAATCTCAAATGTAAATATTAGTAGTACTTTTTTTTCTCCCGAAAATTCTATAATTAATTAATAGGATACCTCTAGATAGATCACTCACACCCACACCATTTATCAAGTAGACGTAGGTGCCTTTTCTTTAATTCATTTTCTTTTTGGAAAAAGTCAAATTTAAGTCTTCCATTTGTATTAAATTAAATTAAATGTATATGTGCACTTGGATATTTCTTTTCACTCTCCTCACAAGTTCCTGGATTTTTCTCCCCATCCCTATCCCTATCCTCATTAACTGTACACACACGCAACACGGTCACATACAAATTAAACACGCATATATATACATGCAACTTCAGTTATAACTTCCAACTTATAATAATTGTCAAACGATATCACAAACAAACTCTCTCCAAAATTACAATTTACATGGCCAGACCTCAACACAATGATGACCACAACGAGACGGCCGGGTGCGGCTGTTTCCGGCGGTTCTGTTTTGGGCGAGACGAAGAGGAGGGGCGTAGCTTTCTACGAGAGAGGGAAGAGGAGGCATGGTTCGAGCCAAAACTCAAGAAAGTCAGGGAGTTTTCCGAGATGGTGGCCGGGCCTAAATGGAAGAACTTCATCAGAAGACTCGGAAAGGTTTTCAATCCCAGAAAACATCATGATCAATATAAAACGACGCCGCAATTCGATCAGTATTCGCCGATGAGCTACGCACTAAATTTTGCCGGCCAAGAGGACGCCGATTTCTCCCACAGCTTTTCGACTAGATTTGCTCCAGGTTATTTCATCAACGATCAGCAAAGGAAGCCTGTTCCCTGATTTTATTTAATAATTAGGAATAGGGATGAAGATGGACTACAAGCATTTTGTATATTTGGCCCACTTTTTATACACAGATTTTGATTTTATATTTGAATTATATATATATATTTGTATACAAAATAGTAATCTCTTAATCTTCCGACCTACATCACGTTCTTTGAAGAAAAGTATTACTGTACATACTAATTAAAGTATTAACTCTACACATTGTTATTTTATTAGAAATTAATGAAGAAGCAAACTTAAATTCAATATTAATGAGCTATGTTCATAGAGAATTACGATCATATTAATTTTTTTTTAAAGATAACTCTAGATATAAGAATCTATAATACCCAACAAACACTCCCAAACATAGACCAATAAAGTTAAATATAAATACAAATACATATAGATTTTAAATTCAATTTCAAATCAATTTTGACTTTTTAAAGCTCATTAACTAATTTAGAGTTTGAAATTGAACTGGAAATCCAAGTATCTGCAATTATATTTGTGCATTGCACAAATTAAGTTATTGGTATCCAATATATATTGGATATTCTAGAACTATCTATAAATTATATTTTTCACAATTCTAAATTTGCATATAAATCTTAAGTGTTGATAAAAATATTTTCATATATTTTAAACCTTATTCTAAGTATATATATCCAATGCTTCCTAGATCCATTATTCTTTTGCAAAACGTTTCAAAAGATATCTTAATTCCATACAATCTTGTAAGTGAAGTATGTGAATTTTCAACACACGCGTGAAAAATGAGGATTTGGAAACCAATTTTAGTAATGGATGTAGCGAAATAGGCCGGCGTATAGAAATGTTGACCAAATAGAGTGCCAGCTGGCAGCCGCCTTCTCCAATGTTGACTTGGATTCTTCTAGAACATTACCCCTCACCACTTTGACTCCCATAATCCAATATTCTGTAGTTCATTGTATACATATATGTGGTTTTATTTAATATGAACGGCCGGCGGCCGTGCTTATCTTGAGTCCGAAAATTTTATGAATTTTTAGGGATTCAAAATAATTTTAAAAATACATATGTATAATCAATATGTGTATATGTAATTCTTTATTTCACTTTTTTAGATTTAACGATTCAAATTCTTTTGAATTAGATTGAATTCTTAATTTTAGTTCTCGTTAACTTATATAAATTTATAAATTTTAAAAGTTCTTAAAATTTTAAAATTTTCTAATAGTAAAGAATACTGTCAGTCAGTTTTATATCGTGAAACTTATTTGTATTTTATGTGTATTTTTTTAAGAGTATTAATTTTTTCACTAAAATATATTAATTTGATCGCAATATTGTATAATTTTATTTTTTTAGTTGCAAGGTGAAAGTGGTTTACAAGAAAATTATAATTTCTAATTAGTATGGCCACACAAAGGCTGCCACATAACGTATTTCATCATTTTAACTTAAGCATAAAAGTATATTTTTTTGCATTGTAAAATATTTAATGCCATCATTTAAAATTTTGGGTTGTCATTAAGTTCATATAATTGAAAAGACTATAAGGGGCCTAATTTTAATTTTGACTCAGGCCTCGTAATTTCTAGAATCGGCCCTGGGAATATGTAACTGACGGATATATTTAATGGATTTTGTAGCACTTTGTGGACTTTGCAGAATTTCATGGATTTGTGACATAAAAGAGTTCAAGATATTTTTCATACATTCGATTTTTTTTAGGATAAAAATTTCATAAATTTGAAATGTTATAATCCACAATATATATATTTTATGATATATACATATATATATATATATATGTGTGTGTGTGTGTGTGTTAATATGTAATTGATGTTATATAAAACTTTTAATTCTCAATAAAAATTATGGGGGATAAATTGTGTGTAAAATTATATTCCAACTACTCAAACCACTAATTCACAAATTATCCATTGCACAAATCTATAATTCTTTTTCATTATTGAGGGAAATGAACCGTTTATTGGGTATGATTTTGGTAGATTTAGGTTGAATTTGGATTTCAATTTGTTGAAAATAAATAGAAACAGAAGAACAATAATGCAGAAGATAAGTGAACAAATTAGGGATGACAATGGGCCGGGGCGGGTACTTAGATACCCTTATACGTCTCATTCTTTAAACGGGACGGGGCGACCCGATCCGCATGGCTCACGGGGCGGGACATGGGGCGAGTGGAACGATTTATTTTAAATATAATATTTATTATTTTAAAAATAGTAGTACATAATAAATTTCAAGTATATAATATAAAAATGTCTATGTTGGGAAAATGTATAAGACTTGTTTTGATTAGATGCCAACATGTCCCTCCTAAGGTGTTTTGTAAGTAAATTATTCAGTAGAGTTAATGTTTAGTTCAACAGTTCTAAGTGTTAAGAACTGGAGTACAGTTAGTAATAACTAGAGTGTATTTTAGTATGAAGTCTGCTGAAGATAAAGTCCGCTGAAGTGAAGTCCACTGAAGACTAAGTGATCTGAGAAAGAAGTCTAAGTCTTGAATGTTTTCTAAGTACATTCTCACTAAGACTAAATCTATCAGTAGAGGACGAAGGTCCACTGATAAAGAAACTAACAAGTACATTAAATGCTAAACATATTTAAAGCTGTTAGTTAATCCGGTTGGAACAAGGCAAAATGAATTTCAATGAAGCTTACAATAAATGAAGGAATAAGAAGGTTCTCTCAGAGGAGTTCCACCTTAAAGCAAGACAAGAATCTGGGCATACAGACTTAAGGTCCAATGAAAAGATGACACGTCAGTGTACTTTACTGACAGCCGACCTGCCCCAGCCTGACAAGTACCAAAAGTCTTTCACCTAGCAATCTACAGAAAGTTGGTGAACAGCATGGTTTTGCAGCCGTTTCTTGACAAGACTTAAAGCTTCAAATAGAGTCGTTTGAACCAATCAGATACAAGAAGACTTACTTGAGAAGATTCAAATCCAACGAGAAGATTTTCAAGGAAGCCTATAAATACAGAAGGACGTGCACATTTACAAGCACGGGAAACTCACAAGATCAAAGTTATCTCTACATTCATAATCATCCAGAAGCACTCGAAATTATCATTGTTTCCCAAGTGTTTCACAATTGTAGAGAGCCTAACAAACCTTCTGTAACCAAGCTTAAAGCTATATCCAAATCTTAGAAAGAGATAATCCAATCCTAAGCATTGAGCTAAAACTTGTAAGGATTATCTCAAAATAGTTGGAACCAAAACCCTACTCAAAACCCTACTCAAAACCCTACTCAGTGTTTAGGTTGAGAGCTAGTGTTAAGTGGTGTTAGTAAGCTGATTGTTGTATCAGTCTGAAAGCTGGTTTGTTTTGGGAACTAGGACCTGGAATTTCCTAGTGATCAATCATCCTAAGAGAGGAGAAGTTGATCAGTGCACCTTGGCACTATAACACAAGGAATTCCAAGTGAAAGGAATTCTCCTGTTTGATCAGGCCAGTGGACGTAGAAGATTTATCTATGAACCACTTTACATCTTGTGTACTTACATTCTGCTATTTCATAAGTGTGTGTTAATCTCAAGTTTATCAAAGTAAAACGAGTTTTCTAAAGGGCTCACTAATCCGCATCTGAAAGCTAATTAGATAGTAGTTCAACTGAAAGTCTTGTGCTTTCAGTGGAGGTATTATCTCAGTAAGCTTTCACAGAATAACTCTCAGCAGACCTCAAGTCCACTGACGAGCTATTGTCTTAAGTAACCTGATAAGTTTTGAAGAAGTTTTAATTTGTAATCACAGGTGTATTCCCCCCCCCCCCCCATACACCTGTTTACTCGTTTCGGGACCAACAATTGGTATCAGAGCAGTGGTTCAAAAGACCATTGTTCTAAGTATACCTTGTGCTTAAAGGTATTTTATTAAGGTCACCTGAATTGATCTTTTGATAAACTTGCTTTTATAATATGGCTGACAACACAGCTAGGGTTGCACCACCAGCAGAGAACAACATGGGAGTTAATCCCTTGAACCATATGTCTCATCACAAGCTTCCACAATTCTCAGTGGAAAACTATGATTTCTGGAAGATCAGAATGAGAGCTCATCTTGCCTGTGTGCATGATGAAATGTTAAGGGTTATTACTAAAGGTCCATTTGTGTTTATGACACCTAACCCTAGAACTACAGCTGAAACTATTGCAGATCCTAGAGAAGAATGGCCCAAAGATGAAGATAATTTCACTGCAGATGAGAGGAGGAGAAACAACCTCAACTTCATTGCCATGAATATTCTCTACACCACTATTCCAGATTCTGTAATGGGAAGAGTGATCCACTGCAAGACAGCAAAGGAACTATGGGACACTCTGGCTCTCATGTGTGAAGGAACTGACAAGATAAAAGAGAACAAGCTTTCAGTAGCTGTTCAAAAATATGAGCAGTTCACCATGGAGTCCATTGAGACCATAGACCAGCTTGATGGGAGGTTCACTGACATCATGAATGAGATAAATTCTCTGGGAAAGGTCTACACCAAAAGAGAAGTTGCCTTAAAGATCCTGAGAGGTCTAACCTCAAGATGGGATGTGTACTCTGTAATGATGCAGAATACCAAGGATCTATCCAGCATGTCTATGCAACAGGTATTCTCTGAACTTAAGGCTTATGAGTTTGATCTGAACAGGAAAAGGGCTCATGATGAGACCTCAGCTGAGAAGGGAGTTGCCTTCAAAGCTAAGGAGTCTGAGCCAAAATCCCCAAAGCCTCAGAAGAGTACAAAGGCAAGCAAGTCTCAAAGCAAGGCTGAGATGCAGGAGGAACTCAGCCTCATGGCTAGAAGGTTTAAACAACTTAACAGCCGCTTTGGCAAATATAAGAGATTTTACAGGGATAACAGGGAAGGTAGAAGTTATCCACAAAAGACTACCAGAGAAGGAGAGAAAAGCTCATCTGAGCTAGAAAAGAAGAAGGAATACAAGAATTACACCAAGGCTGAAGGATCATCATCAAAGACCAGAGAGTCCACTGAGGAAAAGAATGATGATGCCAACAGGTGTTTTCAGTGCAAAAAGATTGGGCACTTTCAATATGACTGTCCTCAACTGAGCACAAAAGAAAGAAGAGAAAGGCAAGCCAAAAGAGACAGAAGATATGGAGAAAGGAAAGCCATGATGGCTGGGGATGTTGATGAAAAGCTGGAGTCACCTGATGAACTGTTCTCTGACAGCAGTGAAGATGACATGTGCCTCATGGCAAGAGAAGAACCAGAGGTACAATCTAAACCATCCATTTCTCTAGAACACACACCTGAGCTAAGCTCAGAGTCAACTGAGGAACTCAATCTTCCGTCCGCCTTGGAACAATTGATGATTGATTTCTCAAGGTTGCAAGAAGCAAGTTTCTGTCTTCAAGATGAGAACAAACAACTCTTGAGTGAAAACTCCAAGTTAATTAAGTCTGGGAATCAAGCAGATCTGAACCCAGTCAAATCTACCATTGAACTGACAAAAGAGGTGGAAATCCTCAGAAGTCAAGGAAATGATAGAGATCAACTGATAAAAGATCTCAATGAATCTAAGACAAAGTTAACTGAAGAGAATTTAAAATTGGTAAGCCAAATAAAGGATTCTCTCCTGAAAATTGATGTCTTACAAAAATCTGAAGAGACTTTGTTAAAAAGGATTGATGCTCTAAACAAACCCTCTCTTGCCATAGAGGAGATCTAAAATTTTCAAACCAATCCAAATAACAAGTGTGGGATAGGCTTTATTCCAAAACCTTCAGAAGGTCCTCTGAGTGATGCTTCTTCAAGTGGCACAAAGAGAGTTTTTGTCAAGTCTGTGACATTTCAACCACAGACTGTGGATAAAGGAAAAAGACCAGCTGAGATCACTCAAAAGAAAAGTCAATCTAAGCCAAAACCAAATGGAAAGGCTCAGGTGACTTATCAGACTAGATCTCAGCAGAGGTACTATCAGCCGAGGTCTTCACAGATGAAGCAACCTCAGCTGAGAACACCCAGGTATGAGCAGTCCTCAAGGAATGACTCATATGAAAGACCTAGTCCTTTTGTGCCTAAAGGAAAAGGTCCTTCATACCTTTATAAACAAAAACCAAGACCAGGTGCACCCAAGCCAAAGAGAAAGAATGTGAAGAAGGTTCCTGTTCCTTCAAAGGCTGACACCCATAGAAAGTTTACTCCCAAGGCACCTAGGGAGATAACAATCTATGTAGATGTTTATGGAAGACAAATTAGCCAATCTAAAGTGATTAGAACAGTGAGGCAAATTTGGATTCCGAAAGGTACAGCTAACCTTGTAGGACCCAACACCAAATGGGTACCTAAAGCTTGATCTGTGATTGCAGGGCTCAGTGGACCTCAACAAAGGAGAAGCTCTTATATCATCAGTCTGGTACTTGGACAGTGGATATTCTAGGCACATGACTGGCAACAAAGATCTCCTGACAGAATTTGTTGAGAAGGAAGGTCCACAAGTCACTTTTGGTGACAACTCTCAAGGAGCCACTAGAGGTTATGGTACTTTAATTATTGGCTCAGTAAGAGTAAGCAATGTATCCTTTGTCAGTGGACTTAAGCATAATCTACTGTCCATAAGTCAATTCTGTGATAAGGGATACAGTGTTGAATTTTCATGTAACCTGTGTTTTGTTAAGAATGTATCTTCACAACAGGTATTACTAACTGGGTCAAGAAAGGGAAATGTCTATCTTGCAGATTGGAAGTCTTGCACACCAAATGCATGTCTTATAGCTAAGAGCTCAACTGACACTAATTGGTTATGGCATAAAAGGCTAAGTCATCTGAACTTCAAGATGATGAACAGGATAGCAAGACATGGACTGGTAGAAGGAATGCCAAATGAAGTTTACAACAAAGAACATATCTGTAAAGCCTGTCAGGAGGGGAAGCAAGTAAAGGCATCTTTCAAAAGCAAAGTAGCAACCTCTACTGACAGAGTACTTCAACCATTACATACACTTGTTGTTATAGATGACTTCTCCAGGTACACATGGGTGATATTCCTTGCAAGCAAAAAAAAGACTCAACTGAGACTGCCAGAGCTCCTGAAGAAAGTTAGCAATGAAAAGAGCCTGAACATTGTAAAGATAAGATCAGATAAGGGCACTGAATTCATAAATTCTATTATATCTGATTATTGCAAAGAATTAGGTATTTCTCATGAGACATCAGCTGCAAGAACTCCACAACAAAATGGAGTAGCTGAAAGAAGAAATAGGACTCTCAAGGAGGCAGCAAGGACAATGTTAGCTGAAGCTCAGGTTCCTAAAAGATTCTGGGCTGAAGCTATTAATACTGCCTGCCACACTCAAAACAGATCCATGGTAACCAAACATCAAGGAAAAACTCCATATGAGTTATGGAATGGCAGAAAGCCACAGGTATCTTACTTTCATATTTTTGGTTGCAAGTGTTTCATTCACAACAATGGGAAAACTCAACTGAAAGCTTTTGATAGCAAAGCTGATGAAGGAATTTTCTTAGGATATTCCCAAATCAGTAGAGCTTTCAGAGTTTACAACTGTAGAACTCTTGTTGTGGAAGAAACACCTCATGTGGTATTTGATGAGTCTACCTTTGAGTCCAGAAGTAAGGAGAATGAGGATGTGATAAGCAAAAGGCTAACTAGACTGAGTATCAAATCAAAAGGATATCCTGAGAATTGTGTTGATACATTCATCCCAACTTGGGACAACCTCAATGATCAACAATTCAAAGAGGACACTCAAAATAAGACCACTCCTCAAAGCTCACCTGAGAGCCCTCCTGAAGATGTAACTGAACTGATGAACACCATCCCAGTTCAAGAGGTAACCAATGTCAATGAAGATGTGGTCACAGCTGAGACATTCACTGAAACTATCATTCAAGGGGGAACCAATGAAATTACCATTGAGAATGAAAATACCTTGAATGATGACTCAGGACTTCAACCCTCTGTCTTATTTCCTGAATTCGATTTCATTCCAATATCTAGTGACTCAACTTCAGAAGAGTTAAACTCTACTGAAGGGAATCAGCCTAGGAGAACTTGGCTCTCAGATCACCCTGTTGAGCAAATCCTAGGTGATCCTACCTCAGGAGTCAAAACTAGAAGTTTTCATGGTGAAAGTGCTTTGTTTTGTTGTTTCTTATCAAACCAGGAACCAAGCTCCATAGCAGAAGCGCTTCAAGATTCCAACTGGATTATTGCCATGCAAGAAGAGCTCAACCAGTTCACAAGGAATCAAGTATGGGAGTTGGTGGACAGACCATATCACTGCAATGTGATAGGAACCAAGTGGGTATTCAAGAACAAGAAGGATGAGAATGATATCATAGTCAGAAACAAGGCCAGGCTAGTTGCAAAGGGCTACTCTCAAGTTGAAGGATTTGACTATGATGAAACATTTGCTCCAGTAGCCAGATTGGAGGCAATAAGGTTATTTCTTGCATATGCTGCTCACAAGAAATTCAAGGTGTACCAGATGGATGTTAAAAGTGCCTTCTTGAATGGAGTACTCAATGAAGAGGTCTATGTGGAGCAACCCCCAGGTTTTGAAGAAAGTCACAAAGTATATAGACTGAGGAAAGCTCTATATGGACTGAAACAGGCTCCAAGAGCTTGGTATGATACTTTGTCACAATTCCTTTTGGATCATGGTTTTATCAAAGGGAGAGTAGATAGAACACTTTTCAGAATCACAAAAGGAGAGGACACATTGCTGGTTCAAATTTATGTGGATGATATCATTTTTGGATGTCCTAACCAAGTCCTCTGTGAGAAATTTTCTCAACTGATGAAGGGAAAGTTTGAGATGTCTATGATGGGAGAAATGAATTTCTTCCTAGGACTTCAAGTCAAGCAGTCCACTGAAGGAATCTTCATCAACCAAGCCAAATACACAAGGGAGCTGATCAACAAGTTTGGATGCCAGACCAGCAAGGTTGCAAGAGTTCCACTCAACACCAACACCAAAATGGAACCAGATGAGGATGGAGAATCAGTAGACCAGACTTCCTACCGAGCTATTATTGGATCTCTACTGTATCTCACAGCAAGCAGGCCTGATATCACTTTTGCAGTTGGGATTTGTGCAAGATATCAAGCCAACCCCAAGAAAAGTCATCTGGAAGCTGCCAAGAGAATTCTCAAATATCTTAAGGGTACTGTGAATATGGGATTGTGGTATCCCTCAGATGACAATCTAGAACTCACAGGATACTCAGATGCTGACTATGGTGGATGCAGAATTGATAGAAAATCAACCTCAGGCACTTGTCAATTCTTGGGAAGTAAACTGATTTCTTGGTTTTCCAAGAAACAAAATTCAGTAGCCACAAGCACTACTGAAGCTGAGTATATGGCAGCTGGAAGTTGTTGTGCTCAAATTCTTTGGCTAAGACAACAACTGAGAGATTACAACATCTTTGCCAATGAAGTCCCTATTTTCTGTGACAACAATAGTGCAATTGCTATTTCAGAAAATCCAGTTCTCCACACAAGATGCAAACATGTGGATATAAGGCATCACTTCATCAGAGATCATGTGGAGAAGAAGGACATCAAAATGCTCAAAATCCACACTGACAAGCAGAAGGCAGATATCTTCACTAAACCTTTGGCTGAAGCAAGGTTTCAAGAGTTGTCAGTGGAGCTTGGACTCCTAGATCCAGGAGAGTAAAGAAAGGATTGAATCTCAGTAGAGTTACCTTCAACTCAGTGGAGATTTATACTCAGAAGAGGATCTTCTCTCAGAAGAAGCTCCTCATCTCAGAAGAGGCCTTAATATCAGACGAGGTCGAACCTCAGTGGAGGTCAAGTTTATACTTATGTTATTTTCAAAGCTAAAGCCTCTTAGTTTTATATATATTTTAATTGGTTTCAATATATTTACTAATGAGTGCTTTCTGAAAAATTAAATCTCTTTCCACTGCTCCGAAGAGATTTTGGTATGGCAAGTATTTAATGCGCGTGGTACAAGTCAGACATGCTTTTTCAATTACCTATCTCACGCGCCCTAAAAGCCGGATGATGTGACCTTCCGGCTACCAACTTTTTAAATCCATACCATTCAATTAGGCGGTTCTTTTCTAACCTTCAAGATTTCTTAAAACCCCCCACTAAACCTTGCAACTATTCACGATCTCAAACACGATCAATCTCAGGCGTTGATCTCTTTGTTCAATCTCACCATTCATTACTCATATAAAAACTCCAAACGATCATTTGTAAACCTTTTCGAATACACTTCCAAAGCAAACACTTACTTCTTTTCCCAACTCTCTGCAAATCGTTTCTCTCAAACCCTCTTATTCAAATGGCAAAACTAAATCTTAGTTTCCTTACCCATAAAGATAACTTCTGGTATGAACCCATCGTGGTTTTTAATAACCCAGAAATTGAGTCCAGACCCGAGTATGCTCACATCAAAGAAGCCCTTGAAATGATAAAAAGTGCTGGGTTAGAGAAATTTCTATCTGTCCATCCAGAGAACTGTTTTGACAGACAGGTTCTTAAATTCTACAACAATGTCTCCAACTCAGATACAAGGATCAAGTCTCATCTGATCTTGCAAAGGAAGAAGAAAGTTATGAGAGATAACATGGAGGTCACAGAGCACCAAAAGATAAAGAAGGAGATTCGAGTGAGCGGAGAAGTTCTGAAGGAGCTTTTTGATCTTCCTTCTGAAGGTCCCAATCCAGACACGTGCATAGTAGAGAAAGAGAAAGAATGGGTCAAAACCATAATGCAGAGGAAGGTACAATACACCCCAACAATGAACAGAAGTGAACTCCTGCCAGTTTACAATGTTCTCTGTGAAGTCGTGAGTAAATGTATCTTGGGAAACCAAGGGAGTACTGAGCAAGGAAAAGCCATACAATTGGCAGCAGTTCTTTCTGAGGGCCTTGAATAAAGAGCACTCGAAGTTTCAACCTGACAAATCTCCTCAACTATCAAGTAAGCTAAACTATGCAACAAAAATCTCTTACTTGATAGAGAATGTAGATCTGGGAGTAGATTGGATCCCTGATAGGAAATGGAGCAATCTAAAGATCTTATTCAAGTCTGGAAAGACTCTGGAGGCAAGGATGATTAAGCCTGCTGTGGAAAGCCCAGAGGCAGTTGAGGAGGAGGAAGCTACCCCTGCTGAGGGGAAGAAAACAAAGCTGAAGAGGAGATTGGTAAAGTTGAGTGACAAAATGGCTCAACATAAGGAGGCTGTGGCAGAGAAGGCCTCAAGGAAGGAGAAGAAGAGGTCTTCTGAAGCAGAGAAAGAGGCTGCTTCGAAGAAAGTCAGAATCACTAACTCTACTGATGAGTCTTCATCAGGTAACCCTACCTCTTCTCCCAACACTATCTCAACTGAGTCTGACTCAGATGTCCCTGCACCTACCCCCATCAAACCTAAAATCACTAAACCTCGCACCCCTGCCGCCAAAACCAAACGCATCTCCAAAATAACTCACACTCAAACCCCCACTGATGGCTCTCAAAAGCCAGCAAGTGGATCCCAAACTGAAACCCCCACTGAACCCATCTCCACCCCAACTGAAACCACCCCATCAAACCCTACTGAACCCATTCCCTCAACCCCATCTGAACCCGTATCATCCACCCCCACTGACCAAAACCCAACCTCACCTGACACTCAAACCTCATCTGAGTTGAACCCTCCTGAAATTCATCCAACTCAACTGGAGTCTATCCCAGAAGAGCCAACAGAAAGCAGATCCCCTACCCCTTCCCTTCCTTCAGACGATGAAGAAGAGTACTCCTTCCTTGATACTCTCAAGGATGAAGTTGCATACTCTTTAGAGTCTAAGTACCCTGAGCTTGATGGGTACCCAACCCTGAAAGCTTTATTCTTGAGGCTGAGACTCCTTGTCCAGCTCAAAGATAGGAGGCTAGGAGAAATTCTACTGGCAGTCAAAGGCAGCAATGCTGATGATTGGAAGAAGGAGGAGATGGAGGTGTTGCAGTTTGCAGGGATGACCAAAACCAGACTTCTCTGTGATGAGAAAATTTTTGAGAGTCTGGTGATGGAGAAGATAGCTGAGGCTAAGAATGCAACTGAGGGAGAGAAGGCTGATGTTGGTGAGCAAGAGAGGTCAGTTGAGGTGTTAGCTGAAGGAGAGGAGGTGAAGGAGAAAGAGGGAGAGAAAGAAGAACATATACAAGGAGGAGGGACCTCACCAAAGCAAGGTGATGGTGAGGTAGCCAAGGATGTATCCAAGGCAAGGGATACTGAGGCTCAAAATTTGCCACAGGAGGGTCCAGTAGAGGTGTCTACTGAGATTCTCCCACAACAGCCCTCAGTGGTGACTTTAGAGTCAACTGAGGTGTCTGGAATCGAAGGAGTTGAAAAAGAGAAAGAAAAAATTGAGGGTGGTGAGAAAGATGTTGAAATCACTAGAGTTGTGAGAGGTCAAATGAAAGCAATCATCCCTGTAAAGGGTGAATTGGCTGAAAAACAAATAGTTGAAAAAGAGAGTGATGAGAGAAGTAAGATGAGTGAGGAGGAGGGAGTTCCAATGGAGTTAGAAGTTACAGGTGACTTAGGTGGTGAGATTGAGGGAGGAAAAACTAACACTGTCTTAAATGCAGGTACTCAAACTGATGAGATCCCCCCAGTCCAGGTCAACCTAACTCCCCTGAAGGATGAAGTGCTTAAACTTCAAGAAGAAAGAATCCCTGCTCTTGAAACCCAGCTGAGAGATGTCCAAGAAGTTGTCCAAGAGGAGGTGGACGAAATGGTCATCCTCTCAGATCACATTGACGAACTCATGGAGTCCACAACTACATCACTCCAGAATCTCACACTTAAAATTGACGACTCTCAGCAGATGGTGATTGATGTAGTTGAGGGGCAAAGTGTGCTAGTCATTGATGCCCTGAAGAAGCTGGAGGAAACTGAAGAAGAGGCCAGAGCCAAATTCCTCAAAGACTCAGTAGAGAACGTTTCCATCAACCTGAAGTCATCAGTGGAGGCCTTCTCAACTGACCTTCTTGGAAAGGTTGAAGGATTATGGAACTCGAAGATGTCTGAATTCGAGGCCAAGCATGCTGAGCTGGGAGCCAAACTGGGAGAGGTACTAAAGAAGGCAGCTGAGGATTTTCCAACTCAAGAGAAGACTGATGTGCTTATCAATGAAAAGCTTGCGCAGTTTGTTCAATTTGGGCAGACTGCTGGGGCTACTTTAGAAAGGCTTGAGGATGAGGTAGATCACTGCTCAACTGAGCTGAAGGCATTGGCACATGATCAACTGAAGCTCAACATCACAGTGGCTGAGTGTATGATTAATACCGGAAAGGGGGAAAAGAGGATAAGTGCGAAGGACATGAAGGCTGATCCCAAGAATAAAATGAACATTATCCTTGAAACCCCTGATTTCGAAAAAGGCCAACAAGTGAAGAGCACCCTGAAGAAAGTTGATGCTGAGGCCTAGAGGCTGGTTGGAGAAAAGAAGGGCAAGGAGACATCATCAGAAGACCTCTCAAAGTTCAAAGAAGCTCATCTGAAAGAGAAGGAAGAGAGAGCTGCAAAGAAGGGGGAACCTGCAAAGAGGAAGGCATCTGAAACTCTCTCAGCAGAGGTTGCTAAAAAGACAAGAACCTCAGGGAGGTTGGCAGCTAAGTCCACAACCTCTACTGATGAAGTTCAGGTACTTCCTATTCTCAACCCTGAACCCTTATCTTCTGAACCTCCCAAGTCTGCACCTACCAAAGTCACAGAGCTCGCTGAGCTAATTAAAGAGGCTGGAGGTATGAATGAGAGAGCAAGGAAGCTAACAGCCCAGCAGCAGGAGAGGGGAGATAAGGTGGTTGATAAGATAGAGACCATTGCAGAGCTGGCTGAGAGGAAAAGAAAGGAGAGGCTAGCCACATTTGATAAAACTACTTCTAAGAAGTTCAGAAGTGGTTATCTTAAGTGGGCTGCCAAACTGAAGAAAGACAAGATCACACCTTCTCAAAACAGATTCCCTCACCATGATGCCTGGGTTCCTAAGAAGCTCAATGATGCTTGGGAGACTGCAAAAAGGGAATTCGTTTATTCCTTTTATGTCAGTGGAGAGTTAGGAAGGGACAATGCACAAGAAGTCTTCAACTCATGGTTGTTTGATGTCTATCCCAAACTCTATCCTGAGATCAGTGGTGCTTGGAATGATGCCTTCCTTGATCATGCTCTGAAGGCCCCTGAGCCAATCACCTACTGGCCTCCTCAAGATGCAACAGGAGCTGTTGATAGAGAAAGGATCACTGAAGAGTGGACATCCTTATGCGAGCATCTTGGTCTCAAAGGACATTCGAAGGAAATGATGGAAAGGAAGAATGAGCTAAAGATCAGAGTCTTCAAGCAATATGGACTTGAACCTCTTTTTGAGTCCATCTGAGAAAGTTGTATCTTTTGCTGGGCATTTGTTTATAAGTCCCAGGTGTGTTTAGTTTCAAACTTTTTGACAGTTGACTTCATGTAATTTGTACTTCATCATTTTTCAATGAAATGAACTCTGCTGATGTTTGCCCAAGATAATATCTCATTATCATTTAGGCTTATGTACTTGAATGTTTTTACTTACAAAATCTGTGAACTTTGAATGTCATCTGAAGAACCTCATCTGGAAGAAGATATGTAATAAGATAGGTTCCGGCATAATCAAAAAGGGGGAAATTGTTGGGAAAATGTATAAGACTTGTTTTGATTAGATGCCAACATGTCCCTCCTAAGGTGTTTTGTAAGTAAATTATTCAGTAGAGTTAATGTTTAGTTCAACAGTTCTAAGTGTTAAGAACTGGAGTACAGTTAGTAATAACTAGAGTGTATTTTAGTATGAAGTCTGCTGAAGATAAAGTCCGCTGAAGTGAAGTCCACTGAAGACTAAGTGATCTGAGAAAGAAGTCTAAGTCTTGAATGTTTTCTAAGTACATTCTCACTAAGACTAAATCTATCAGTAGAGGACGAAGGTCCACTGATAAAGAAACTAACAAGTACATTAAATGCTAAACATATTTAAAGCTGTTAGTTAATCCGGTTGGAACAAGGCAAAATGAATTTCAATGAAGCTTACAATAAATGAAGGAATAAGAAGGCTCTCTCAGAGGAGTTCCACCTTAAAGCAAGACAAGAATCTGGGCATACAGACTTAAGGTCCAATGAAAAGATGACACGTCAGTGTACTTTACTGACAGCCGACCTGCCCCAGCCTGACAAGTACCAAAAGTTTTTCACCTAGCAATCTACAGAAAGTTGGTGAACAGCATGGTTTTGCAGCCGTTTCTTGACAAGACTTAAAGCTTCAAATAGAGTCGTTTGAACCAATCAGATACAAGAAGACTTACTTGAGAAGATTCAAATCCAACGGGAAGATTTTCAAGGAAGCCTATAAATACAGAAGGACGTGCACATTTACAAGCACGGGAAACTCACAAGATCAAAGTTATCTCTACATTCATAATCATCCAGAAGCACTCGAAATTATCATTGTTTCCCAAGTGTTTCACAATTGTAGAGAGCCTAACAAACCTTCTGTAACCAAGCTTAAAGCTATATCCAAATCTTAGAAAGAGATAATCCAATCCTAAGCATTGAGCTAAAACTTGTAAGGATTATCTCAAAATAGTTGGAACCAAAACCCTACTCAAAACCCTACTCAGTGTTTAGGTTGAGAGCTAGTGTTAAGTGGTGTTAGTAAGCTGATTGTTGTATCAGTCTGAAAGCTGGTTTGTTTTGGGAACTAGGACCTGGAATTTCCTAGTGATCAATCATCCTAAGAGAGGAGAAGTTGATCAGTGCACCTTGGCACTATAACACAAGGAATTCCAAGTGAAAGGAATTCTCCTGTTTGATCAGGCCAGTGGACGTAGGAGATTTATCTCTGAACCACTTTACATCTTGTGTACTTACATTCTGCTATTTCATAAGTGTGTGTTAATCTCAAGTTTATCAAAGTAAAACGAGTTTTCTAAAGGGCTCACTAATCCGCATCTGAAAGCTAATTAGATAGTAGTTCAACTGAAAGTCTTGTGCTTTCAGTGGAGGTATTATCTCAGTAAGCTTTCACAGAATAACTCTCAGCAGACCTCAAGTCCACTGACGAGCTATTGTCTTAAGTAACCTGATAAGTTTTGAAGAAGTTTTAATTTGTAATCACAGGTGTATTCCCCCCCCCCCATACACCTGTTTACTCGTTTCGGGACCAACAGTCTATAAAATTGAACTATTGTTATTTATATATTATATATATTAATAGATATGAAAAGTATATTATATATATATATATATATATGTATTATATAATACTTATGCATATTTATAAGTATTTGTGTAATATATATATATATATATATATATATATATAAACGGGGCATGGGTTTGGGGCACGGGTTTTGAGTGATACCCAGACCCTCCCTATTCCACTACGGGGCACGGGGTGGGGCGACCCAAATGGCTCGCGCGAGGGCGGGTCAGGTCAAGTCGGGATAGTATTGATATCCTTAGAACAAATTAACTGGTCATGGGTGTATGCAAAAAACAACAAATCAAGCAAATGAGATTAGGAAACTTCTGTGAACATAGAATAGAGTGTTGGGAAATTGAGTTTTAAATTCTTAGGTATATCTCAAATTTTCGGTTTATTTCGGCACACCTACTATTTCACTTCAAAAGTCCTTTAAAATCTTTATGGATTTTGATAGGATTGTTGATATTTATAAAAACAACTAAAAAGTCCTTCAAAATCTATCTAACAAGACAATCCTTTAAAATCCTTATATATTTTAATACCAACAGATTTCTTTTAAATAGTAAAAAGTCTCGAATAAATACCAATGAATTTTAATGGACTCTTTCAAAAATCCTGAAAATCCAGATTGAATACCAGGAAAAAAAAGTCTTTCAAAATCCTGTGAAATTCTAAACCAATACACCCACCTTAATTTATTGTCCTTTTTTTTTTTAAATTTCGAGTCCTATACTATATCCTTTTGTAACTGGAAAAAAAGCAAATTTCATATCGAGCTGATCTCCTGCTAATCATGTTTACAAGAGTTTCTTTTTCTACATTAATTCAAATTAGCATACAAAATTATACTTTTGTCTTCGAGGTATGTTTCTCACTTTCCTTTTCTATCCATTTCACAATAAGTTTTTTATTCCAAAAATGACATAAACAATACTCCACTATATATAATCTTTAATCTTCAAATTCACACAATATTAACAAAAATATTAGTCATTTTATTCATTTTTCAACATTATTCATCATTTTACCTTAAAAGTCAACATATGTCTCACTATATATTAATAAATAAGTATATTTTCTTTAAAAAAAATAAAAGTTTACTTCGAAATGGAGGGAGTACGTACATACATTTTTAACATACAAACAATCACTTTTATTAAAAATTTTATGAGTTATTATTCTAAATGAATTTCGTTTGGGGGTGGGAATATCCGTGGCCTTATTCTTATGGCCCAAAGAAAGTTGGGCAGATGTGGTCGTGCTTCCCCAGTGGCCTGATGGGTTCGACCTAATTTTTAATTGACTTTTTTTGCCTCGACAATTTTTTTACTGTTGATTAACATTTTAATTCAACACACTTCCAATCCAACTATCCAAAGTAAACATAAATTATTTATTTATTTTTTAATTAAACGTGTACCAAACATAAAAAAATTGACCATTACTTGAGGACATATATAATCAATAACCAAAATCATATTGTGAAATTGCATTGTTTATGAGATTGCAACCACGCTTGGACATAAATATCAGTGAGAACTCAAAATAGTGGAAAATATAAAATGCTACACACGTAATCATGATTTCATTTCATATTCAATAAAAACATCATTGTTGACCGGTGGATGCATTTGATATAAACTGATGATCTACCACAGCAAAACAAGAGAGCATCCAATTCCATATATTGGTATAAAAGCTAAGTTGTTAATTAATAGCCTACTACCTGTAACCACCTAAGAATCCTTCCGTTTACGCTCTATCATTAACCACATATACATATGCTAGCTATCCGTTTTCCTTTGTTGCATCTACCGCATTAAGAACAAAACACATAACGTATGTTTCTTCAACCCCCGCTCACTGGTTGCTTGTATCACCTGCACCACTATTAGTTCCAAAAATCAAGTTTACTGGTTTTTTGGTAAATGAGAGATGAAATTAGGTAAGGTACCTCTTTCGCTTGGTTTTAAGCGAAGACGAAGATGGAGTGGTGTGCCAATTCCTTTTGCGTTGGTTGATGAACCAGTTGTTGATCTGTTTTAGCTGCAGCCCTGTTTCCTGGACAAGCCTTGCCTTATCTTCCTCCTAATGTGACAGTATCAAGGGTATAAGCGTGTTTCCACATCGGAAGCTAGCTAAGGTATGAATGATTGTGTGTGTGTTCTTACAGTTGGGTAAGGCCACTTGGAATGTGACTGCCACCAAGCTTTCAGGACGGATGTAGTGTCACCGGGGAGTTTTCCTGCCCTCCGTTTTCGTAGTATTTCTTCTCTGATGTCGACTATCTTCTCCTTGTAGCTCTATAAAAGAAGAAGAAGAAGAAGAAGAAAGGTGTTTAGTAAAACTAGAGAGCCCCTAATGAAATTGAATGATGTGTTCACCTGTTTAAGCTCGTGTTTGAGTTCTTGTTTGACACGTTCGATCAATGATCTCTCACTTTCAGTAGGCACGAGAGGCCCGAATCCCATGCTGTCTGCTCCATCCAGGCTTTGATCGAACAAATTAATTTCACCCTCGTCGTTATCATCATCGTCATCGGACATGGTTGCTCCTGTACCTTCACCTGGTGCTACCCCTGTCGTATTAGTTGTTTTACAGAGTATAAGTTGATTAGCATTAGCTATTTCCGACCAACAATTTAATTGTTTTAATTGATTAGCCTCAATTATGCAGCAGATGGATAGAAAAGAAAGAGGAGAGAGAACCAACCTGTCAAGGTTTGCAAAGATTGTTCGAGCTCCCAACACGCCATGACAGCTTCCATTGCATGCACTCGGACATGCTGTTGCAGTTGCTCTTTGAAAGACGACAGCAACAGAACATAATGCGTCTACACTAGAACAAACACCCCCAACACACCATTAATACCAATCTCTCTTGTTCCATCATCACAAACTATATATACTTAAAACACACATAAATATTGGGGCCGCTTTTGGTGGTAGTTACATTGTCAATGTTTTGCTGAATTTTTTTAAAGTAAATGTATAGTTAATTAATCGAGTGAGGACAATGATTAACTTATTTTAACTTGACAAAACTGAATTCATCATCTTTTACTATACTCCCTCCGTCACAAAGATACGCTTGTTTGTATTTCCATCTTTCTCCCTATTTAATGTATTTTCTTATTACTAATTGTCTTGGAAAATGAGTAGTTAGAAGGGCTAAATGGTAAAATAAACAAAAAATTTAATGTTCTAACTATAATTACTTCTATTTCTTTATCTGTGTGAAAAAACTTGTAAGTATATCATTAACCCCCACAATTATATCATATTCCACTATCATTTCAATTGAGAATTTTTGAACCAATCCAAATTTCACTCTAACAACGGATGCTTATACGGTAATTAAAAACAAGTGATTAATGGTACATCAAGAAACATATTCTCTAACCACTAAACTATAGAGTTTTAGTTATTAGAGGACAATAGGATTCCTCTTCCTAACATTACACTAAACAAATGTCATCAAACCAAATGGTAAAAATTAATTCCCTACTTTCCTACTAATCCATACGCCTTTTGTGTTTTTTTTTTTTTTTTTTAAATTTAACTATAGCCACCCGTACTACACTAACTTGTCTAAGAGAATAATTTGACAAATTTGAGAACAAGAATAATAGCACACAAAATGTCACTAAAGCTAAAGGAGACCAAACATAGAGAATATGTTGGTTTTAAGTGTCCCAAAAGTGGTACTATCTCTTACTTATTATCTCTAAAGGCAAACTAACAAAGCCGTCCGAGCGAAATTCTGTTGATTTTCCAGATGCCCCTTTAGCTAATTATCAGTACTCGATTTCAGTATTTACATATCCCTATTAAGCAAAAGAGTTTTATTTGATTATCTAACTTTTTGCGAAGCTGTAAGCAGAACTTTTTTTTTTTTTTTTTTAACAGGAACCTGTAAGTAGAACTGGGAACAAGGCATATTTGAAGTTTTTGAATCACATTAAGGTGGAGCTTGTTATAAATTCTTCACAATGAAAATGAATAGTTGAAAACATATTTTCTCTCTATATGCTCCCGAATATGTTAGAAAAGAATTGTCTCATAGTGCTTACACCATTAGTGTTGTGCTCTAATTTTTAGAAGAAAAAAAAAAACTAAAGAAGGTTCTATTACAGTGAAAAATGATTGTAGAAGGGAAAAAATAATCAAAATAGTGAATAATTACCTTAATTAGAAGAAAAAATAGTGTTAGTGATTATATATTATTCTCATTAAAAATTATAATTGTCTTGTACTTGTCCTCATTCTTATTCTAATCGAAGAATTTCAAATCAAGTGAACATGTGATTCCAAAAGGACCATGAAATGAACATATGAGGCCCGAAAGGACCATGTGATTCCACACCCTCAACCATCATTCCTAAAATTAGTAATCTAAAAGATGGAAGAAATCAAACCAAATTTAAAATTAAGATCATGAACTTGATCAACTGACTTATAGAAATAACAATGTTTCTTGAATTGCAGAGGAAAATCATACAAGTAATGAGAAAAAAGGGGATTTTAAGGCTAGTAAAATGCGTTATTGAAGACCCCATCCATGTGCGCGACAATTGCACAAATCCAAAATTAGGACTATAAACAATAAAGATTCAAAGTGGGAGACAAGAAAATAATTCAATTTTTGAAACAAAATATGACATAAATTCTCCATGTTAATCCCATAAATCTTTTATAAACATTGACCAAACAAAAAACACACTAGCAGGAAACCAAAATCTCATATGAAGAATCCTTTTAAAAAAAAAAAGAAAAGGCAATGGTTATGGAGATGATTGACAATTAGAACAAATTAATATTTACTCCTAATAAAGTGTTGAAACATCATTCTAAAACCCTTGCAAAAATCACATTTCATACAAAAATAAAAATAAAAAAGGACGAAAATTTGGGTGCTATGGGAAGGAGATGATTCACAAATAAATACAAATTAACATCCACTTATTCCTAAATGTAAAAATATCATTTCAAAATCCTTGCAAAATCTCATTTCAAGAAAAAGAAATTAACGGATGATGTGAAACCGTATTATTTACAAATTAGCACAAATTAATAAATGTTGTTTCTCATGTCGAAAATGGGAGAAGGATCCCTCTTGTACAGTGCGGGAGGGGTCATTAGATCATCCACAAACACAAACACATACACATACACATACTGGGTGTAATCCAATCCAATGGCTCTCATCCCACACACAAGTATTCTTTAATTTTCCGTGAAAATGATAAGCGCACACTGTAGTTAATTAAATAATCTGGTAACTAAGAAAATCATAAATGAGGCAGGAATAGGATTGCAGAAGAAGCAAATAGTCCGTACCATGAAGTGGTCGAGGTCTTTATCATCGAGGGGGTGTTGACCCTGCCCCAGAACAGAGTACTTCGCCACCACCTGATGCGACTGCGCCAGCTGGGCGTCCACTCTCTGCAGCTGGTCCACCGGCGTAGCGATACGGAGGCACGCCACGTGTGCCGACATCAGCTGCTCGTACAGCGGGTGGTTCACGATATCCGCCTTGCACTTCTCCCTCTCCCAGTTCCCGCTGCTTGAATTGCTGTTATCTCCGCCCCCGCTCTCCTGCTGCTGGTTCTCGCTCCGTTGACTTTGCCTCGGGAGCCACTGCTGCTGGAGCCACGCGCTGCTGGCTGCTGGTTTCTCCTCGGGATCGGACAGGATGGACCGGAACACGGCGCCGGAGGAGGAGGACGGTGGGATTTGGTGGTGGTGGTGGTGGTGGTGGTCCTGAAATGCCATGTTTGTGTAAATGTGTGATGAGTCTATTTTCAAAGGAGCAGTGGTATATATATATGTGTATTAAACTGAGAGATAGGGACAGGAAAGAAAAGTAGGGGGTAGGGGGGGGGGACTCAGTGTGAGTCTTAGCATGGACAGTGAAACTAACAATAGCTTTACTACTACGAATTTAAAGTGCAATTATTGAAAATTACGTGTTCAATTTTTGTATGTCTTTTTCTAATTCAATTTGTCATGTAAAGTTTGGATAATATAATTTAGGACTGTAAATTATGAAGGCTTCATGAATTTTGTAAATTTTATAACCTTGCCAGTGTTCTAAATGCATCCTGACCTGGTCGTGGAAAACATTTATTAAGCGAGTGTTCATGTTATTGGATTTCTTAGTAATAAGTATTATTATATATGTAAAACGACTAATATTATTTACCTATTCATTTTCAAATAATATCACTTACTAATAAAATGAGTAATATCATTTAGTCGACAAATATTACCATATAAAAATATTGCACAACATAAATGGTTTATACAAGAATTTACTAAATAAAAATACCACTATCAAAATTGGATTAGTGAATTTTTTTTTTTTTTTTTTTGGACGGATTTTGGATTGGTGAACTCTGACATTCCATGGTGAAGTGATTTTCCCATGTAAGATTTTTTTTTTTAACTGATCATATGATATTATTAATTTGAATGACTTTTTTTTTTAGTGCTATCTGATTCATTGTAGAATGGATTAATGGTCATTTATATTTTGATGTGGTTTGATCGCCTTAAAGTGGTTTCAGATTTTATTTTGTTCGTGCAAGCAGTTATAGGACTACTTGAAAGTGTATTATCACCTGATATTTTATTTGAGGCGTGTTATTTGTTTCAGTTTGAGTATTACTTGAAATTTACACATATATGTGAAATGTGAATAATGTAGTAAGTTTCTTGAATTTTCTTTTATTCTTCTTCTTTGCCGTTTGTTTGGGTGAGAATAGTTTTTTTATTAGATGAACTAATTCTATCGTTACTTCGTACGTAAACAATAATAAGATTATTTCATCATTATTAAAAAATTATATATATATATATATATATATAGAATAAATTAATGGGATGAATTAATATGTATACCATCATTGTGATAAGACGTAAAAAAAATAAGTTTGTAATTAGTGTACAATTATCACTATTTAGTAAAATAATTAACATGTTTTAATAAAATAACTAATAATGAATTTTTTTAGTGCCTATTATCTATTTGCTACCAACTAGAAAGCGAAATGGATCCTCTATTTAAAAAATATATATATATATCTTATAAGTCACAAAAATTGATAGACATATAATAAAATAATAAATGAAAATATAATAGAGTGAAACTCGCGCATTAAATCTGATAATATAATGAATGAAAATACAAAAAGGTAATTAACCTCAACATTGTATCTTTCTCAGAAATTTACATTAAGTTAAAAATGGTGAAAATCCATAAATGGGATTAAATTTCTTGTTACACAACTGTGAGTTCCCGTGTGATTTTCAGTACAACAATAAATCAATCATCATAAAAACCACGTAAGGCGCGTGTCTCTTCTAATCAAATGGATAGAAATAGGGGTTCCAAAAATCCGAAATCACAAAATTTGTTCTGTCTAAGACCAAACTGAATTTAACCAAGATAGACGATCGAGACTCTCAAACAAGTAACAACATTAAACTTATATATATGGACGTGGTGTAAATGCCCACACCAATCTAGTGAAAATGACTAATCGGTTTGATGGAGCTAGTGTGGAAACGAACAACTCAATTCAAATAAGGAGCATGAGGAATATACCTAAAAATCCTAGTAATAATATATAAAATTTCTATTTTGAAATATATATATTATTTTTAAATCGCCCTATTTTAACTGTAAAGAAAAATAATTAAATTAATTAATTTCTCAACTTTCTACAAGTTCGAATTTTTAGAAGAGATGAAATTATTTCTTAGTATAAAAGTCAAAAGGCTCACGTCCAGATAAAAATCTTGGATTTGATTCCGAAAGTAACTCCACTCATATTAAATTGTTCATTCATTGAGTCTTCTCAAAGAGAGAAAGATGAGTTTGGTCCATAAGTGAGGGAGAGTGTAAAGGTAAATAATTTAAATAAATTAATTTAACATATTTCTACAAGTTCGAACAATTATTTCATGGTAAGAAAATTTAAGGCTCCCGCCCACTTTGCTTTTTTGATTGAAATGAAGACATATTTGATTACTACCCATGTTTCATAACACTCTTCACAGTTAATTTTTCAGGAATTTTTATATGAGAGTTGACTTGTAGTATTTAAATGAATAAAATATTTTTTTATTAGGATTTATTATTTAATTTAAATAAATGAAACAGTTTTTTTTTATTTTAGTGTGTAAATATTAGTGAAATCATGTGTAATTTAGAGGATGCATTAGTTGTAGTTCATGCATTAGTTGTATTAAATCAAATTATATATATAACATATAACTTCACCTCCAACAGTATATAAAGAATCAGCGCACGCACCCCCTCAAAACATCACATATTCTTGTGTGTCTCTCCCTCTCATCATCTCTATTTAAATTTAAGGTGGGCCAATATGAATATGTATCTACATTTTAGACTTAAGATGGGTAAAAAAAATAAAAAATCAAAGTGAATATTTTTGTTTTATTTCTAACATTTTCTCGACATAAAATCTCATGCATTTGGACAAAGGGTTGTCGGTGGAGTGCTAAAAAAGGATGTGCTATTTTTCTTCTTTGGTACAGGAAGTTACTAGGAAGTAAATGAAAACAAAAGTACAATAATGTCAGCAGAAGGTACCGCAGTTGAGCCGGGGCCTTTTCGCTGTAAAGCAGAAAAAAAGATGGGAGTGGAAAATGTGGGTGGAGTAAAAATAAAAGTTAATGGGGGGGGTAATGGCTTTGCGTGTAGGGTAAACAAAATGCCACGTCGGCGGTTGTTTTATCATATTTGGCCTTTTTGCCTTCCCTTTGAATAAATGTGGAATGAGACAGAAAAAAAATAATGATTGATTAATTGATTAATTAAAGAAAAGAAGATAATTAAATAATGAATTTGGTTGGGTAGTAGGGGGGTTGGTGGAAAGAAGAAATGAGAAACATGAGACGTGGGTGAAAATTGAAATGACTCGTGATTGACGCTCGCTCGTTGGGGTATATGCTTCCAAACTCCATTGTTTCATCCTAGGGCCGATTTTTTGGAATTTGGTGAATATATGTCCTGGCCAAGGATTGAATTTGGGTCACACACATGATTACTTATCATTATGCTATAGAATACATTTGTTAATTAAAGTTTGCATTGATATATTTTCTAGATGTCACAATTCTTTTTATTTTTTTCATTGAATTATTTTTTCAGTCTCTCCTTGGGCCATGAACTCATGAGAATACTTGGTCTAAATAATACCTCATTTGTCCTAATTTTATTATTCACCCGTTTTTTTACCCTTCTAAATACATCACATTCTATTAATAATTATATAAAAAAATTTATTATTTTGTTTCATGCATTTTAGTTAAACAATATATGTCATCATAAAAAATATTATTTTATCCATTTAATTACTACAAATCAAGTGCTACATTAATAGTAAAAAAAGTTAAATGAGAAAACAAAATTGAGACGGGGGAGTATTATTCTTACAATTTGTACTATCTCTCATTGTATATATTTTCTCCATGCCAAATTAACTACAGTAAAAAAATTAATATTTCCTCTGTTCCATAGTTGTACTATTTGCACAACTTTTACAAATATATTATTTAGTAGTATTTAAAGTGATAAAGTAATAAAGTACTCCCTCCGTCCCAGTTTTGTTTTTCCGTTTGACTGTGAGCGGAGTTTAATGCGAAAATTGAATTTTAGTATTTAAATGAATAAAGTAGTATTGATAATGATGAATGGTGAATAAAATAGTATTTAAATGAATAAAGTAGTATTGGGAATGGTGAATGATGAATAAAATATTATTTAAATGAATAAAGTAGTTTCCATCTTAGGGATGAGAAAACAAAATTGGGACGGACCTTTTTGGCAAATGGGAAACAAAACTAGGACGAAGAGAGTACATATTTTTAGGTTTAGAGTGTGTGAATAATATAATATTAAAAAATATTATTGTTTTTTTTTTCAAAAAAATAGGGGATGAATATTTTGGCAATGTAGTAAAACAATTTTTTGGTTCAGGGGTAGTATTTATTTTCTCACAACTTGGGTTCGGCAAACGGTATTTGAGTCAAATACTTGTTTATTTATGTAAATATGAGGGGTTTTTTTTAGAAAAAATATTGAATGAAAATATACATGAATTATTAAAGAGTATTAATTATTTGCATTGAATGATATTATTGTTTTTACTGAATGACATTATTATTATTATTAAAGAGTATTAGTTATTAACTCGACAATAAACTAGACTCTTCAGTAAAAATAATTAATATTCCCTCCGTCCCCGAGCTTTCTGTTGATAGGCGAACATCAATTACTACTTGGCAAACAAGAGTTAAGGCCTAAATGAAGATTATGAAGCAAAATATCCAAACCAGAGATGACTAACAAGGATAATCAAAATGGGAGTGCATAAATCAATCCGGTAAGTGTATTAAATGACGAGCAACTTCCTTGACGAACAAGTCCAACACCTGTGGCCGGGTATGATCACCATGCCAAGTCCTAGGTGACGAGCAACATCACCAAAAGAAGGTGCACTTTCCAGCTTATAGAGTGTATGACACCTATTAGCCTATCAGGTCAACCAGACTAATGACGAACAAGAATTAAAGATCCGGGGGCTCATCAATATTAAACACACTGACGAACAACTTATGAACCATATAAGCAAAGAGCAAGCAACAAAGACAGAAGTCACAAGTAAAGCCTCCAAGCAAATGACGGCGAACAACAATAGATCCGTGATAAGACCAAATACAAGGCTTTGTAACTAACTTTCAGCTTAGATAAGGTCAAATGTGGTCAAAAGGACACATGTCAAGCATGCAAGCTTGGTAGTCCAAGAGTCATGTACACCTCCTACTTGGTGGTTAGTATAAATAAGTTGCTCTCCAGCTATAAAAATAAGTTCAAGTTCACAAACACTCCAAATACACACACTCATATACCTAAACGTACACATATATGAAATAAATATGAATTCAACCCTCGTATTTACGATTTTATAACTCGAACTATTGAATTTACCATTTACGGTGGTAATCAATCACACGTTCTTGTTTGGTGATCCTAAACCAGTTAAAAATAGCCACTAATCCACGCAATTAAAACCGATCACCAACAGTTTGGCGCTAGAAGGAGGGTTCGAACCTCTGATTAAGTGTGATTATCAAGAGCTTCAAGTTTAAAACTTGAAAATTTGAAGAAATCCTCAAAAAAAAAATTTGAAGATTCAAACAAAAGTGTTCTCGGTGTTCTTCAAATTTAAATTTGAAGATTCAAAAATTGAGAAAATAATTCAAATCAGGATGCCTCAATCCAAGAAAACTAGGGTTTCACATCCCTAGATGGGGGTTTCCCCGACTCGGGTCTCGTCCACTGATCATCAGTACCATAATCCGCGTCATGCGAACAAGGCTTAACCTTTGGTAGCAGCTCACATAATGCCTCCAGATTTAGAGGCATTGGCTAGAAACCCCCATGAATTGGCCAAAACGATAGCTGCTCTCCAGGCAATTCAGAAACAACAAGAACAACTTAGACCTTCACAAGCAAGGTCTAGGTCTCAACAACTAGAAGTAGTGAGAGCAAGATCTGCTCGAGGTGAGCAACATGAGGTCCAACAACGCCCAAAATCGAGGCAAACCTAAGATGGTGGACCAAATGGAAGGTCAGGTTGAATCTGCCCATGGGCGAACAACAATGTCCAGTCATGGGACGTCTCGCTCCAGTGCACAGGACAGATTGGGCCGATGTAAAGTCGGCCAATAGTACCCTTGCCTGGTAGTTCTGTATGACAAGGCTTGCCCCCCAGTGTGATTTCCGCGTACTCCGGTGTGTATTTCTTCAAGTATTGCTCGTTCTTGCCCCCTAGGCAAACATTTGATGAGTGGGATTGATATTCCTCTTTTGAAAAGCTGCTCACCGACCAGAGTGTATCTGGCAGCTCGCTTGACTAGCTTAGCTGCTTTAAAAGAGTTGTTTGGTTTTTCCCCGCTCTTCAAATATTTGACTATTTCTGTTCTCCAGTCTTCATCTTCAGTTTGATCGTCTAGTTGATTTACATTGTAACTTGTTGTTGACGGGTTGTTCATCTTTGTTATAACAATATCCGCCAATTCTGTTGGGCCTTCGCTTGTTACTAGTCGAGCTAGTGCATCTGCCTGAGTGTTGCTCGTCCTTGGAATTTGCTCAATAAAGACTTGATCTAACAAGGACATCAAGTGAGCAACTATTCGTTGGTATTCGATCATTTGATCGTCCTTTGCTTCGTATTCACCTCGGACTTGGTTCATGATTAATTGTGAGTCGCCATATATTTGTAAACGTCTAACACCTACTGCTAGAGATAGGTGGAGACCAGCGATGAGGGCCTTATATTCAGCTTCGTTGTTGGTTGCCACGAACTCAAATCTGATGGCCGAGGTGAAAACTTGCTTGTCGGGGCTAATGAGCACTACACCTTCTTCCGAAGCCATGTTGGTAGACGATCTGTCAACGTAGAGATGCCATGGATGATCAAGTCCTCTCGTCGGATCTTGAGGGAAAGTTAGTTCGATGATAAAGTCGGTTAATGCTTGCCCCTTGATCGTTGTCCGAGGAGCATAGGTCACTCCAAATTGGATAATCTCCAGTGACCATCTTAATAAACAACCAGCTGTGTCTGGGCGATGAAGAATTTGTCTAAGTGGGAAGGTTGTTAGTACTTCGACCTGATGATCGAAGAAGTATGGTCTTAACTTCCTTACACTCATGACAAGGGCGTACACCAGTTTTTCAGTTGGTGAATATTTGATTTCCGCTTCATGCAAAGCTTAGCTGACGTAATAGATTGGTTGGTGGAATTTACCATCCGGTCGCACCAATACAGAGCTGATTGCCACTTCAGAAGCTGCCAGGTATAAATAGAACTTTTCCCCTGAGATGAGTTTTGATAGAATCTTTACATCTCCCAGGTAATCTTTGAGTTGTTTGAATGCTCTCTGGCAGTTGTTCGTCCATGTGAACTTTCCCTTTTTGATAGCTTCAAAGAATGGACGACACTTGTCTCCCGATAGTGATATGAACCTATTCAGAGCTGCTAGGTAACCTATTAGTCTTTGAACTTCTTTTATTGAACGAGGTGGCTGCATGTCTGCGATTTCTTTGACCTTTGATGGGTTGGCCTCAATACCACGCTGGTTAACAAGATGACCCAGGAATTTCCCTGAATGCACTCCAAAACTACTTTTCTTTGAATTCAGTTTCATGTTGTAGTATCAGAGGACATCAAATACTTGGGCTGAGTGTTGAAGATGATCTTCCTTCGTGGGACTTTTGATCACAATATCATCAACGTAGACTTCCATCGTGTCTCCAATTTGTTCGTCGAACATCTTATTCACCAGCCTTTGATATGTTGCTCCTGCATTGATAAGACCAAATGACATTCTCTTCCAGCACAATAGATTTTTATTGGTATAAAATGCTGTATTTTCTTTGTCGTCGGGATGCATCGGGATTTGATGGTATCCAGCAAATACGTACATGAATGTTAGCATCTCATGCCCCGCAGTGCTGTCCACCAACTGATCGATGTGCGGAAGAGGAAAATTGTCCTTCGGGCATGTTGCATTCAGATCTATGAAATCTATGCATAGCCTCAGGTTCCATTCGGCTTCCTCACAAGGACCGGATTTGCTACCCACTGTAGGCAAAGTGCTTGCCGGATCAGATCATTGTCTAGCAACTTTTTCACCTCTTCTTTTAAAGCTTGATACTTCCTTCTTTTTTGATGGACTGGTCTTCTTGCTTGAATGATATTGATTTTGTGGCAAGCATGCTTTGCATCTATCCCCACCATATTTGCATGAGACCATGCAAAAACATCTAGATTCACCTTGAGAAAATCTTTTATTCGGGATCTGTAAGGCTCAGGGAGCTCAAATCCTATGTATAACTCTAGATCATCATTTTTGGGATTAACTTTAAAGGCTTCCAGTTCTTCGACTGGAGTTACTCGTCGTTTTTGTCCTTTCCAACGAGGATCTACTATTGGTCCCTCAAGGTCGAGCAACTTGCGAACAAGAACGCCCGTTAGTACATGAAAGACTGACTAGGTCTGCCTTCGGGCGCCTAGGTCCCAATGCGGCGAGCAACCCAAGGAGACAGCCTCAAAGGATTTCCCCTCCAAGTGAGGGACTGCAACGAGTAGAAGGACATACATCCTTGCTCGCCAAACAGCCTCCAAGTCAGGGGGCATCTCTTGAGGAATTGTCAAGCTTGAGGAAAGCTGTAGAGAGCATGCAAGGCCAGCTTGACCTTCAAAGAGGAATTGGAGCGACCAGCATGCCATCCTTACCACTATCTTCAATTATTTTGAAGGACCCAATTCAGAAAAAGATACAGTTTCCGGCGAGCATATAATACGAAGGTATTACTGATGCCCGATTTCATCAAACAAAATATTCAGATTATATGATTTCCATGGGAGCCAGTGATGCCACGCAGTGCCGGAATTTTCCCTTAACATTGGGAGACAGGGTTCATAAGTGGTTTTTTGCCATGCCACCTGCATCCATACAATCATTCGCCCAGTTGGACCGAGAGTTCCTCTCTCACTTTTCAACTGCAGGATCGTATCTTTCCCAGAAGCACCGACTATCAGATTTAAAACAAAACGATAACTAATCGGATCGAACTTTCATGGAAATATTCGATAAGGTTTTATTGGAAGGGGAACCGGTTAGTGAGGATATGAAGATCGTAGACACTAGAGCTTACACCAACATCCTTTTTAAAAAGACGCTCGATCAACTGGGAGATTATTCAAGCTATATCCAAGATTCAAATCATCGTATCTTAAGCTTTGGAAATATTGTAACAATCCCTTTTAGAGAAATTAGGTTGTCCGTACAACTTGTAACGGCCGAGGAACCCGAGAAAAATATAACAAGAATGGTATATTTCTTGGTTGTATATCAAGAGTCAACTTACAATGGGTTCCTTGGTCGGCCCTTTTTTAATGAATTCAAAGCTGCATGTTCAACCTACTATTATTGCATAAAGTTCCCAACAGCAAGTGGGATCGGTTCGATAAAGGGAGACCAAAGAAAAGCTCTTGAGTGTCTCCTACAGATGCAATCAAAAGAAGGACGAGTTTCCATGCTCGAAGCCACCACCAGTTACCCAGTTGATGAACCATCAGTATTGAAAGATGTTATGGAGGCGGAGGAAGATCGTATGGATCTGGACGAGCAACTCCTACCCGCTGACGAACAACATTTGGGCGAGCAGCTCATTACCACCCAGGAGAAAACTTTACCAGACGAACAATATTCAGGTAGTGACGAGCAACTTGCCATCAACGACCTGGAGGGCCGTAACCGGGAAAACAATAATGAACCAAGACAGGCAGATGATCTTGAACCCCATTTGGATGCAGACCCGATGAACATCGAAATTGATATCGACCTTGAGGGTCCAATAGTAGATCCTCGTTGGAAAGGACAAAAACGACGAGCAACTCCAGTCGAAGAACTGGAAGCCTTTAAAGTTAATCCCGAAAATGATGATCTAGAGTTATACATAGGATCTGAGCTCCCTGAGCCTTACAGATCCCGAATAAAAGATTTCCTCAAGGTGAATCTAGATGTTTTTGCATGGTCTCATGCAAATATGGTGGGGATAGATCCAAAGCATGCTTGCCACAAACTCAATATCATTCAAGCAAGAAGGCCAGTCCATCAAAAAAGAAGGAAGTATCAAGCTTTAAAAGAAGAGGTGAAAAAGTTGCTAAACAATGATCTGATCCGGCAAGCACTTTGCCTACAGTGGGTAGCAAATCCGATCCTTGTGAGGAAGCCGAATGGAACCTGGAAGCTATGCATAGATTTCATAGATCTGAATGCAGCATGCCCGAAGGACAATTTTCCTCTTCCGCACATCGATTAGTTGGTGGACAGCACTGCGGGGCATGAGATGCTAACATTCATGTACATATTTGTTGGATACCATCAAATCCCAATGCATCCCGACGACCAAGAAAATACAGCATTTTATACCAATAAAAACTTATTGTGCTGGAAGAGAATGTCATTTGGTCTTATCAATGCAGGAGCAACATATCAAAGGCTGGTGAACAAGATGTTCGACGAATAAATTGGAGACACGATGGAAGTCTACGTTGATGATATTGTGATCAAAAGTCCCACGAAGGAAGATCATCTTCAACACTCAGCCCAAGTATTTGATGTCCTCCGATACTACAACATGAAACTAAATCCAAAGAAAAGTAGTTTTGGAGTGCATTCAGGGAAATTCCTGGGTCATCTTGTTAACCAGCGTGGTATTGAGGCCAACCCATCAAAGGTCAAAGAAATCGTAGACATGCAGCCACCTCGTTCAATAAAAGAAGTTCAAAGACTAACAGGTTACCTAGCAGCTCTGAATAGGTTCATATCACTATCGGGAGAAAAGTGTAGTCCATTCTTTGAAGCTATCAAAAAGGGAAAGTTCACATGGACGAACAACTGCCAGAGAGCATTCAAACAACTCAAAGATTACCTGGGAGATTTAAAGATTCTATCAAAACTCATCTCAGGGGAAAAGTTCTATTTATACCTGGCAGCATCTAAAGTGGCAATCAGCTCTGTATTGGTGCGACCGGATGGTAAATTCCACCAACCAATCTATTACGTCAGCCAATCTTTGCATGAAGCGGAAATCAAATATTCACCAACTGAAAAACTGGCGTACGCCCTTGTCATGAGTGTAAGGAAGTTAAGACCATACTTCTTCGATCATCAGGTCGAAGTACTAACAACCTTCCCACTTAGACAAATTCTTTATCGCCCAGACACAACTGGTTGTTTATTAAGATGGTCACTGGAGATTATCCAATTTGGAGTGACCTATGCTCCTCAGACAACGATCAAGGGGCAAGCATTAGCCGATTTTATCATCGAACTAACTTTCCCCTAAGATCCGACAAGAGGACTTGATCACCCATGGCATCTCTACGTTGACGGATCGTCTACCAACATGGCTTCAGAAGCAGGTGTAGTGCTCATTAGCCCCGACAGGCAAGTTTTCACGTCGGCCATCAGATTTGAGTTCATGGCAACCAACAACGAAGCTGAATATAAGGCCCTCATCGCTGGTCTCCACCTATCTCTAGCAGTAGGTGTTAGACGTTTACAAATATATGACGACTCACAATTGATCGTGAACCAAGTCCGAGGTGAATACGAAGCAAAGGACGATCAAATGATCGAATACCAACAAATAGTTGCTCACTTGATGTCCTTGTAAGATCAAGTCTTTATTGAGCAAATTCCAAGGACGAGCAACACTCAGGCAGATGCACTAGCTCGACTAGCAACAAGCGAAGGCCCAATAGAATTGGCTGATATTGTTATAACAAAGATGAACAACCCGTCAACGACAAGTTACAATGTAAATCAACTAGACGAGCAAACTGAAGATGAAGACTGGAGAACAGAAATAGTCAAATATTTGAAGAGCGGGGAAAAACCAAACAACTCTTTTAAAGCAGCTAAGCTAGTCAAGCGAGCTGCCAGATACACTCTGGTCGGTGAGCAGCTTTTCAAAAGAGGAATGTCAATCCCACTCATCAAATGTTTGCCTAGGGGGCAAGGACGAGCAATACTTGAAGAAATACACACCGGAGTACGCGGAAATCACACTGGGGGGCAAGCCTTGGTATACAGAACTATCAGGCAAGGGTACTATCGGCCGACTTTACGTCAGGACGCAATCAAAATAGCGAAAACTTGTCATCGATGCCATATTTTTGCCCCGAGTATTCACACCCCGGCTCAAGAGTGTTGATAGGCGAACATCAATCATGAACAAGCGAACAAATTTTAAGCCATAAATGAAGATTATGAAGCAAAATACCCTAACCAGAGATGGCTAACAAAGGTAATCAAAGGGGAGTGTATAAATCAATTCGGAAAGTGTATTCTGTGATGAACAACATCCTCGACGAACAACTTTCTTGCGAACAAGTCCTAAGACCCGAGGCCGGATATGAACCCTACACCAGGTCATAAATAACGAACAACATAACCAACAGGTGGTGTATTTACCAGCTTATGAAGTGTATGACTGACTTGAACCAAACTTTACTAGCTTTTACTAGTAGTGACCCCGCAAGCACACGGGTTCACTATAGTATCAGCAAGTATAGGGACCAAGTATATCGTACCTCGGGATGGGTTGTATGCGAATAGAGCCCTGGGGATCTACGCGTCGTAATTAATATGAGTGGATGTTTTTGGCTTTTTAAGAATTATTAAATCTAAATTATATTACTCTATGTATGCAAAATAAAGAATAAAATTAATTATCTAAAGGTTTGATTTCAAATATGAGGAGGTGATGCTCAGGATAGGAATTCCTACGTATACTAACGGAGTTGGTACACAATCAAAATAACAGTGATGTGCAAGAAATAATCCTAAATATAAGATTGAAAGACTAAAAGCTCAAGAATTAAACCCTAATACTTTGTCCTATCAATCGACTTCACTAAACCAATAATCAAGTTAATGGATTGTGCTTAATTAATGAGACCCTAATTCAACTAAGGTGATGCGGCCGTCCTCCCTAGATAAACCGGTTGATGAATTAACCCCTTATAAACCCTCTCATTAAGCCTATTAGTTATTAAAGAGTGATAAGATCATCCTCTCTCTAATAATTTTCGTACTTAATTCAAAGATAATTCTAGGATTTATTTTAAGCATTCATTAATTAAGAGAATTAAAGCTAAACGTCACAAGTTACCCTAATTATGTACCAACGTCCTACTTCTACGAGTTCATCCTACCCCAAGCATACAAGGGTTTTAGCCTAGCATGGTTTTAACGATAGCAAAAACGATTAAACAAGCAACGAACATAAACATGACGATTTAAATTAAAAGATTATAAAGCATAAACTATGGTGTTGAAGAAAGAAATTAAATCTAAGAACAAAAATCTAAATAAGAAGAAATTCAGAAGTCTCAAGTGTCAAATATCGAAGAACGAAAGATTAAAATAATAAAATCCAAATCTAAACTATGAATTCGTAATGTTAAAACCTCGATTAAAAGTAAAATATGCTTCCTCGAACTCTTGGTGTTTTTCTCTCTCTAAAATCTATCTCTATGCGTCAAGTGGTGCTCAAAATCGTGCTCGGAAGGGGTATAAATAGGAGATGGGTCGAATTGGGAGTTTATGGGCCAAAATCCGCGTCGACTTGAGTACAGCTCGAGTACTTAGTACTTGAGCAAGCTCCACTCGAGTACACCAATCTTCCAGAGTGCAAAAAGTACTCGACCTCCATTGCTCGAGTAGTTAGTACTCGACCCGCATCAACTCGAGCACAGTACTCGAGTGCTCGAGTAGTGATTACTCAATCCAGCTCATCTCGAGTGCAATACTCGAGTGCTCGACTACTAAGTACTTGAGTACTTTTTGCTTGAGTACTCCAGTGACACTTTTGCTCCCTCGAACTAATACTTTTCGTATTTCTTCCGTATCTTCTCATCCGGGCATCCGTTTGAGTCGATTCAAAGTCCTACGAACTCCATTTTTCACCCTCTATTCATCTATGAGCATCAATGAGGAAAATTCATTAGTTCATGAAAATAGTACTCAATTGACTCTAAATACTCATTGAAATCAATCAAAACACGGGCATATCGAGCTATAAAACCTAACAATTTCACGCCTAATCAACCCCCCCAAACTTACCATGTTTCTTGTCCTCAAGCAGCAAAATAATAAGTCAAGTGAAATTGTTAGGAATGAATCAAGAACCAAATCATGCAAGTAACCGAGCTCAAGTTTCAAAGATCGTTCACACGCATACATACTCACACCCTTCATCATACTTATGCAATAATAGCAAGAACCACCAAAATCAAACATGAATGTGCACTCAACGGTGTATTTCACTCCCTCATAAGTGTATAACAGTATTAAGGGACACACTCAATCAATCAAGCACACATATCAGCAGCCATAGGCTTGTAAGCACTCTCAACTTCGACCATACTCTAGAAATCAATGTCGAATTATAAAGGACTTTATTAAGGTTGTAATGTAGGCTCTTTGGACAGGTGGAGAACTATTTGGGGAAGTGACTCAAGTGAATGGAGAATAGAAAATCAAACTCAATAATTCGAGACGAGGAACGGAACACTTCAAACATCTTCATGCAATACACTTTCAATTCCACTACTCTCAACACTTCAATTTTTTTCTAACTCATTTCACTTTTTCAATCACCATATTTTTTCTCTTTCACACAGACATATGATCTCATTTTTTCTTTTGCTCATTCTCAAATTCTTGGTCTTTCCCACAACTCAAAATCTCATTACACCTTCTTCTCAATTACACTCAAACATTAATAATTCTCCTTTTTCAACTCAACTCAATCCCTTCTCATTCACACCTTCCTATTTTCCACTCAAATTGGGACAAAAAGAGTTTAGAAATTTGGATAAGTGTTAAAATGTTCTAGCAAATAAATAGGTCAAGGCTCAAACGGGCTAACAAGGGATAAATATCATTGGTAGGGAAAATTTAGGCTGAGTGACTCAATCAAATTAAAGATAGCCTAAAATCACTTTCGGCATATCAAACTAGGCACAATCAAGAAGCGAGAGCACACACAAGTTCTAGCATCCTCTAAGGTGACGATCCACACACAAACGAATAGATCAATTTATGCATTTAATCTCACAAAGGCTCAAATCTCACAGCTTTCACATCCATGTTAGTCCTAATGAATTCTCACTCTCATCACACAAGTATTCAAAAGAGAAGTTCGTAAGTATACGAGTTCCCTCTCAAATTAACTCTAACTCCTACACTCACACAATTCAGACTCTAACTCACCTCCACAAATCACTAACACATACTCACACTCAAAGTAAGCAAGAGGATTGATAGGCATGAAATATGTAGTAGCACATCAAAGCAATATCAGCTCAAGGAGCATCTCATGACACAATATATAACCAAACTCAACTCAAAGAGAGGGTGTGCGCCTGTGCAATGTAACCATGAAACATATAAAAACTCCACCCCCCCCCCCCAAACTTCGACCCTGTGAAGCGGTCTAAGTTTGGGGTTGTGGGTTACCTCATCCAAATAATTCAGTTTCTCTCAACAACTTGGCACACTCCTTTATCTCGAGTTGCTCCACTTGAATAACTCCATGCTACCTTTACACCCTCAAATAACTGCGCTCAAAACACTCAAGAACGAGGTTAAAACATACGACTCAAAACAAAACACCTACAACTAAAAACACTCAAAAGCAAATAAAAATGGGTTGCCTCCCACTCAGCGCTATTTTTAAGGTCCTAATGCCGGACCGAGCTCAAAGGAGCTTATGGGACATGATACTCAAATTTATCTCCCTTACTCTCATAAGAGAAGATGTCAAAGTTTTTATCTCGCTTCCCATCCTCCTTCTTCACCTCGGGCAGAGGTGCCTTCTTCTTCTTCTTCTTCTTCTTCTTCTTCTTCTTCTTCTTCTTCTTCTTCTTCTTCTTCTTCTTCTTCTTCTTCTTCTTCTTCTTCTTCTTCTTCTTCTTCTTCTTCTTCTTCTTCTTCTTCTTCTTCTTCTTCTTCTTCTTCTTCTTCTTCTTCTTCTTCTTCTTCTTCTTCTTCTTCTTCTTCTTCTTCATTCTCCACGGAGGTACCCACTTCTTGGATTTTTTCTTCTTAACATCAACTCCTCCTTTCCTCTCCAACTGGGCCACGTCCATACTTTTCAACTTTCCATCCTTCAACTCCTTGCCTTGATCCCTATCAAAACAATTAAGATCATAATGCTCATGGGTTACATCATTAAGTGAAGGACTATCAAAATCACGAATATAAGAAAGGTTAGAGATAGGAGGTGTGTCTTCAACACAAGGATCAATGGCATTAATGGAATGACAGCTCTCATCTTCATTCGGGTGTTTCATGGCCTCATATAGGGAAATCTTCACCTCTTGATCATCAACTTTCAATGTGATCTTTCCATTCGCCATATCTAACACCATCCCGGCCGTGGCCAGAAACGGTCTTCCCAAGATCAAAAGAATGAGCTCATCCTCCTCCTTATCAAGCACTACGAAATCCGCTGGAAATATATGATCTCCCACCTTAACAAGGACGTCTTCAACCACACCTTGAGGTCGAGTAATAGACCGGTCAGCAAGTTGAAGCGTCATCATTGTCGGTTGAAGTTCTCCACCCTCCAACTTCTTAAATAGCGACAAAGGGCATAAGATTGATGCTCGCTCCAAGATCGCATAATGCTCCCTTCTTGACTCCATTCCCAATATCACATAAGATCGTAAAACTCCCGGGATCTTTCAACTTTGGGGGAAGTACTTTGTGCACTAATGCACGCACCTCATGGTTCAGCTGCACCAACTTGGGCTCATCAACTCTCCCCCTCTTAGCTATCAAGTCTTTCAGGGACTTGGCATAGTTAGACATCTGTTCCAAAGCATCATAAAAAGGTATGTTAATATGCAACTGTTTAAAAACATCAAGGAATTTAGCGAATTTCTCATCTAATTTCTTTTTCATAAAACGCTGCGGATATGGGACGGGTATCACAGATTTGGGTACCCCCCATTCGTCTCACTCGGTCTCTTTCACGTTCTTCCTTGCTTCTCTTGCCTTTTTCCACTTTAGGACTCTTTCAACCTTTTCCTCCTCAAGGTCTTTGCCCTTCCAGGACTCGTCTATATCTTTACTTTTCTGAGTGCCTTTACCCTCAACCTCTTTCTCAACTTCTACCTCCTCAATCTCATCTCTATATTCCTTATGCTCTTTCCCTTCTATCTCAACCTCTTCCTCGAGCGTCTCCGAGTCAGCAGACATCTCAGGACCATCATAATTGGTTCCACTTCTAGGCTGGATCGCCTTGCATTGCTCTTTCGGGTTCCCCTCCGGCATAGAAGGATATTTCCCGGGCTCTCTAGCCAATGATTTCGCGATCTGGCCAATCTGATTTCTCTTGCTGAATTCTATTCAGCTTCATATCCCTCTTCTGGAGGTCTTGATCATGCTGATCACCCTTCTTATGCAATTCTTTCACATCATACTCCAATGAGGACAATCTCTTACTTCCCTCCTCCACCTTCTGAAGTATAGCTCTCAACATCTCCTCAGCCGAGGAACTGCCTTCACCACCTGGGGGCTTTGAACCTGGATCAACATCTAGAGGAACTGTGATTCCAGCCTTCAGATTGACATATAAGAAATTTTTGTTCTTCCTCCATTGGTTTTGGTTTGATGGCTGACCCCCTTGATATCCTTGGTTATTTCTCCATTGATTCTAAGGAGGTTGTGAACCAGGTGGTACGAATGGTTGACCATGTAGAGGTCTTCCAAATTGATTGCCACCTTGTGGATACCCTTCTTGGTTATAATTAGGTATTCCCATGTAGTTGGCCTCCTCTTGCTAACCTGTGGGCTGGTCCACTTTCTCACTCACTACTGTATTCCCTCCAACCAGATTTTGCCCAACCTCAAGGTTGCTGACCTTCTCCATCATTTCCATTAGCAACTTCCTCGTTCCCTCACTCTCCTCCAACTGATATGCCCTCTGAAATTCTAGGTCCTCATTCTACTGCCCGGCATTCTTTATAATATCCTCCACGATCTGCCTACACTTTACTGCGCTTTGATTGAGGAACACTCCATTAGCACATGCATCTAAATGGCCTTGAGCAGCTTTACAAGCCCCACAATAGAAGTAGGCCATGATGTCTCCCTCATTGTATCCGTGCTGCGGGCACTCAATAAGCATGTTGGAGAATCTCTCCCAAGCTTGACTTAACTCTTCTCCATGTTTTTGCTTGAAAGATGAAATCTCCTTTCTAGATTTGATCGTCCTAGAAGGAGGGTAAAATCGCTCGAGGAACAGACACTCGAGCTTAGTCCATGTAGTCACACCTCCCCTAGGGAGAGTGTTATCGTACCACTCCTTCGCTATTCTAGTTAAAGAGAACTGGAACAATCTAAGTTTCTTGGCATCTTCAGACATACCGTTCTGGTTAAATGTCGAGGCAATCATCAGAAAATTCCTCAAATGCGTATGTGGGTTATCCTTCCCTACTTCTCCTCTGAACTGATTCTCGGTGAGCATCTTCAAAATTCCAGGAGCTATAGAGAAGTTGTTGGCTTCAACTGGAGGCATTGCTACACTATCGTAATACCGTTGAGGCTGAGCCTCAAATCTCCCTCTGATGGCATTCCCAGGCTCAACATTCTGAGGAGGTTGCTGATACACTGGTGGTTCAGGCACTTGTAGGATAGGAAGTGGGTTGTAAATAGGAGGTGGTGGGTAGTATGATGGATAATGATACGGTGGATAAGGATATGGTGGATAGTGTGGGTTATGATGTTGGTAAACAGGGTTGTTGCACGGGTTATTGTTCTGGTTTTGGTTTTGGGTTTGAGTTTGTGCAGAGTTGTTCTGGTTTTGCTTGTCCGGGCGTTGGTTCTGAGTTTCCCCTACGGGTGCTTGCTTACTACTGCTCTCTACTCCATCCACCTGTTCCACTATAGCATTGTACTCTGCAGCAGCTTTGTCTAAATCCCCAATTCCATCCAGATTCATGTTGTCTTTGTCTCCACCGGCAGTATTCATCCTTCTTAAGAAGGCTCGGTTTCTTCTTGCTATTGTCTCAGGATCTAGCTGTGTTCTCTCCTTGCTCGTATCTCCTTGCGAGCGTGTTTTCATAAACCTAAAATACTAACAGAAGAATCAAAATGCAACTGCTGAACAAGTAAGAATTAAACAGAAAAATAAAACACTCACTACTAACTACTAAGCTATCTCCAAGTCCAACTCAATGGACATACATCGCCATCCCCAGCAACGGCGCCATTGACTTGAACCAAACTTTACTAGCTTTTACTAGTAGTTACCCCGCAAGCGTACGTGTTCACTGTAGTATCAGCAAGTATAGGGACCAAGTATATCGTACCTCGGGATGGGTTGTATGCGAATAGAGCCCTGGGGATCTACGCGTCGTAATTAATATGAGTGGATGTTTTTTTCTTTTTAAGAATTATTAAATCTAAGCTATATTACTCTATGTATGCAAAATAAAGAATAAAATTAATTATCTAAAGGTTTGATTTCAAATATGAGGAGGTGATGCTCAGGATAGGAATTCCTACGTATACTAACAGAGTTGGTACACAATCAAAATGACAGTGATGTGTAAGAAATAATCCTAAATATAAGATTGAAAGACTAAAAGCTCAAGAATTAAACCCTAATACTTTGTCCTATCAATCGACTTCACTAAACCAATAATCAAGTTAATGTACTGTGCTTAATTAATGAGACTCTAATTCAACTAAGGTGATGCGGTCGTCCTCCCTAGATAAACCGATTGATGAATTAACCCCTTCTAAACCCTCTCATTAAGCCTATTAGTTATTAAAGAGTGATAAGATCGTCCTCTCTCTAACAATTTTCGTACTTAATTCAAAGATAATTTTAGGATTTATTTTAAGCATTCATTAATTAAGAGAATTAAAGCTAAACGTCACAAGTTACCCTAATTATGTACCAACGTCCCACTTCTACGAGTTCATCCTACCCCAAGCATACAAGTGTTTTAGCCTAGCATGGTTTTAACGATAGCAAAAATTATTAAACATGCAACGAACATAAACATGACGATTTGAATTAAAAGATTATAAAGCATAAACTAGGGTGTTGAAGAAAGAAATTAAATCTAAGAACAAAAATCTAATTAAGAAGAAATTCAGAAGTCTCAAGTGTCAAATATCGAAGAATGAAAGATTAAAATAATAAAATCCAAATCTAAACTATGAATTCGTAATGTTAAAACCTCGATCAAAAGTAAAATATGATTCCTCGAACTCTTAATGCTTTTCTCTCTCTAAAATCTATCTCTATGCGTCAAGTGGTGCTCAAAATCGTGCTCGGAAGGGGTATAAATAGGCAACGGGTCGAATTGCGAATTTATGGGCCAAAATTCGCATCTACTCGAGTACAACTCGAGTACTTAGTACTCGAGCAAGCCCCACTCGAGTACACCAATCTTCCAGAGTGCAAAAAGTACTCAACCTCCATTGCTCGAGTAGTGAATACTCGACTCGCATCAACTCAAGCACAATACTCGAGTGCTCGAGTAGTGAGTACTCGATCCAGCTCAACTCAAGTGCAATACTCGAGTGCTCGAGTACTTCTTGCTTGAGTACTCCAGTGACACTTTTGCTCCCTCGAACTAATACTTTTCGTATTTCTTCCGTATCTTCTCATCCGAGCATCCGTTTGAGTCGATTCAAAGTCCTAAGAATTCCATTTTTCACTCTCTATCCATCTATGAGCATCAAAGAGGCAAATTCGTTAGTTTATGAAAATAGTACTCAATTGACTTCAAATACTCATCGAAATTAATCAAAACACGGACAAATCGAGCAATAAAACCTAACAATTTCACGCCTAATCAATGACATCAATCAGCCTACCAGGTCAGCCCAGCTCTTGATGAACAAATATAAAATATCCAGAGGCTCACCCCCCTTGAATACCCGGGCGAACAACTTTTCAGCCGTATAATCAGAGAGCGAACAATTTTTTACAGAAGAATTATAAGTAATGATTTACCAAGCAAGCAATGGCGAACAAGAAAGGATCCGGGATAAGGCTAAATACAAGACTTTGTATTTAAGTTTCAACCTAGATAAGGTCAAATATGGTCAAAAGGACACATGTCAAGCATGCAAGCTTGGTAGTCCATGTACACCGCCTACTTGGTGGTTAGTATAAATAAGTTGTTCTCTAGCTATAAAAATAAGTTCAAATTCACCAATACTCCAATTACACACACTCATACACCTAACCATGCACACACACGAACTAAATACGAATTCGATACTCGTATTTATGATTTTATAACCCGAACAATAGAATTTTCCATTTACGGTGGTAATCAATCACACGTTCTTATTTAGTGATCCCAAAACCAGTTAAAAACAACCACTAATCCTTACAATTAGAACCGATCACCATCAATTTGGCGCTAGAAGAAGGGTTCGAACCTCCGGTTTAAGTGTGATTATCAAGAACTTCAAGTTTAAAAACTTGAAGATTTGAAGGAATCCTCAAGAAATCCTTGAAGATTCAAACAAAAGTGTTCTTGGTGTTCTTGGTGTTCTTCAATTTCAAATTTAAAGATTGAGAAGATAATTCAAATCAGGATGCCTCAATCCAAAGAAACTAGGATTTCACATCCCTCGATGGGAGTTTCCCCGACCCGGGTCTCATCCACTAATTGTCAGGATCGTGATCCACACCATGTGAACAAAGTTCAACCTCGGTAGCAGCTCACATAATGCCTCCAGATTTAGAGGCATTGGCTAGAAACCCCCAAGAATTGGCCAAAACGATAGTTGCTCTCCAGGCAATCCAGAAGCAACAAGAACAACATAGACCTTCACAAGTAAGGTCTAGGTCTCGACAACTAGAAGTAGTAAGAGCAAGGTCTGCTCGTGGCGAGCAACATGAGGTCAACAGTGCCCAAAATTGAGGGGACAAAGGCAAAGCTAAAATGGTGGACCAAATGGAAGGCCAAGCCGAATCTGCCCATGGGCGAACAGCAATGTCTAGCTATAGAATATCTCGTTCCAGCACACAGGATAGATTAGGTCGACCACAACCCCAGCCAGGAATTGCTCGTCCAGAGTAAGGGTAGGGGCGAGCAACTTGTGAGCAAGCGCGCCCGTCAGTACATGAAAGGTTGACAAGATCTGCATTTGGGCGCCTTGGGCCACATGCGGCGAGCAACCCAAGGAGGCAGCCTCAAGAGATTCCCCCTACGAGCGAGGGACTGCGACGAGCAAAAGGACATGGATCCTTGCTCGCCGAACAACCTCCAAGTCAGGGGGCATCTCTTGACGAGTTGTCCAGTCTGAGGAAAGCCGTGGAGAGTATGCAAGGACAACTCGACCAGCAAAGAGGGATTAGGGTGACCAGCATGCCATCCTCACCATTATCTTCAATCATTTTGAAGGCCCCAATCCAGAAAAAGATACAATTTCCAGCAAGCTTACAATATGAAGGCATTGTCAATCCCCATGTTCATCTAACGAAGTATTCAGATTACATGATCTCCGTTGGAGCAAGTGATGGCACACAATGCCGGAATTTTCCCTTAACCTTGGGGGACAGAGTACATAAGTGGTTTTCAGCAATGCCACCAGCATCCATCCACTCATTTGCTCGGTTAAGCCGAGAGTTCCTCTCTCACTTTTCAACTGCAGGATTGTACTTTTCCCAGAAGCACCGACTATCGGATTTAAAATAAAACGATGACGAATCGGATCGGGCTTTTATAGAAAGATTCGATAAAGTATTATTAGAAGGGGAACCGATTAGTGAAGATACAAAGATTGTAGCCGTCATTGCCGGGTTGAAGAAAGTATCAGACTTATGGAAGGAGGTACGTCTGAAGTGCCCAAAGAGCTATGCCGAGTTTAGAAATTAAGCCGGCATATTCGTCTCTATGCATGAAGCTTTACAAGCAAATTTGGGGAACAACAAGGCTGATCCAAAGGAGAACAACAAGAAGCCCGGTGGAACAGGCTATCGAGTCTCTAAAAACATGAAGGCATTCACCGAAGGGGCAGAGCTGAAGGAAAAACTAAACCAGGTGCTAACAGTATCCATCGATACTGTGTACAATAATGTGAAAGAGAAAGACCTGCTCTCCCCTCCCCGCAAGATTCGTCAGGAGACTGGTAAACTCAACCCAAACAAGTATTATGCCTACCATCAAAGCGTGGGGCATTTTACAAGTGAGTGTAGAGATTTGCTCAAGCAATTATGGCGATTCTACGAGGAGGGAAAGATCTCTAACTTCGTCAAAAGGCAACCTGGGAAAAGAGGCCGGGAGAGCAGCTCAGGAGATGAAATAGATGACCAACCTCCAAGGAACATTAGAGCCGGGCGACCAATTTTCGTCATTACTGCTCGTCCTGTGGAAGATGTATACATGATGGAACCCTCAGGACCTGCCGGAGGGGGTTCTGATGGACCACCACCAATGTCTAATCGTAAGAGAAAGACGGGATTACGAGCAATCGATCATGTACAAGAAATGGGGGTTAATCTATCCGTCCTACAAACATCGACATTAACCTTTACTGAGGAAGACTTAGAAGTAATATTGACCCCCTATAATGACTCTCTCGTAATTTGTTCCAAGATTATGGGAACCAAAGTGCATCGATTGTTGGTGGATATTGGGGCTTACACTAATATCCTTTTCAAAAAGACGCTCGATCAACTGGGAGATTATTCAAGCTATATCCAAGACTCAAACCATCATATCCTGGGCTTTGGAAATGCTGTAACAATCCCTCTGGGAATAATTAGGTTGTCTGTGCAACTTGTAACTTGTAACAATCCTGGGCTTTGGGAAAATATCACAAGAATGGTGGATTTCTTGGTCGTAGATCAAGAGTCGACTTATAACGGGTTTCTTGGTCGGCCCTTTTTGAATGAATTAAAAGTCGCATGTTCAACCTACTATTATTGCATAAAATTTCCAACATCAAGTGGGGCTGGATCAATAAAGGGAGACCAAAGAAAAGCTCATGAGTGTCTCCTACAAATGCAATCAAAAGAAGGACAAGTTTCCATGATGGAAGCCACCACCAGCTACCCAGTTGATGAACCATCAGTACTGGAAGACATGATGGAGGCATGAGAGGATTGTATGGATCTGGACGAGCAACTCTTACCTGCTGACGAACAACTTTTGGGCGAGCAGCTCATTGCCACCAAGGAGGCACCTACACCTGACGAACAACATTTGGGTGGCGACGAGCAACTTGCTACCAATGACTTGGAGGCACGCAATATGGCAAACAATAATGAGCCCGGCCAGCAGATGATCTTGAACCCCGTTTCGATGCAGACCCAATGAACATCGAAAGTGATTTCGACCCAGAGGGACCAATAATAGATCCTCATTAGAAAGGGCAAAAACGACGAGCAACTCCGATTGAAGAACTGGAGGCCATTAAAGTTAGCCCTGAAAACAAGGACCTAGAATTGTACATATGATCTGAGCTCCCTGAGCCATACAGATCTCGAAAGGAAGAGTTCCTAAAAAAGAATCTAGATGTTTTCACATGGTCTTATGCGAATATGGTGGGAATAGATCCGAAACATGCTTGCCACAAACTCAATATCAACCAAGCAAGAAGGTCAGTCCATCAAAAAAGAAGGAAATACGGCCCAGAAAAGTATCAAGCTCTAAACGAAGAGGTGAAGAAGTTGCTAGACAATGATCTAATTCGGCAAGCACTCTGTCCACAGTGGGTAGCAAACCCGGTCCTTGTGCGGAAACCGAATGGAACCTGGAGGCTATGCATAGATTTCACATATATGAATGCAGCCTGCCCGAAGGACAATTTTTCTCTCCCACACATTGATCAATTGATGGACAGCACTGCGGGGCATGAGATACTAACATTCATGGACGCGTTTGTTGGATACCATCAAATCCCGATGCACCCCGACAACCAAGAAAATACAACCTTTTATACAAATAAAAATTTGTTGTGTTGGAAAATAATGTCATTTGGTCTAATCAATGCGGGAGCAACATATCAAAGGTTGGTGAACAAGATGTTCGACAAACAACTTGGGGACACAGTTGAGGTCTACGTTGATGATATCATGGTCAAAAGTCCCCAGAAAGAAGATTATATCCAACACTTGACCCAGGTGTTTGATATCCTCCGACATTACAACATGAAGCTAAGTCCGAAGAAGAGCAGCTTTGGAGTACATTCGGGGAAGTTCCTAGGCCATCTTGTTAGCCAACGGGGAATTGAAGCCAACCCAACAAAAGTAAAGTCTATCGTGGATATGCAACCTCCTCGTTCAGTAAAGGAAGTTCAAAGGCTAACAGGCTGCCTAGCAGCTCTGAACAGGTTCATATCCCGATCAGGAGATAAATGTCATCCATTTTTCGAAGCCATCAAAAAAGGAAAGTTCACATGGACGAACAACTGCCAGAGAGCATTTGAATAACTCAAAGACTACCTGGGAGATGTGAAGATACTATCATGGCCCGTCCCAGGAGAAAAGCTCTATTTATACCTAGCAGCATCTCAAGTGGCGATATGCGAAGATGGTAAATTCCATCAACCAATTTACTATGTCAGCCAAGCTCTACATGAGGCGGAGATCAAATATTCACCAACTGAAAAGCTAGCATATGCACTTGTCATGAGTGTAACAAAGCTAAGACCATACTTTTTCAATCACTAAGTCGAAGTACTAACAACTTTCCCACTCAGACAAATTCTTCATCGCCCAGACACAGCTGGACGTCTATTAAGATGGTCACTAAAGATCAGGCAATTTGGGGTAATTTATGCTCCTCAAAAAGTGATCAAGGGGCAAGCATTAGCCGACTTTATCGTCGAGCTAACTTTCCCCCAAGATCTAATGAGAGGGCTTGATCACCCATGGCATCTCTATGTTGACGGATCGTCCACCAAAATGGCCTTGGGGGCAGGTGTGGTGCTCATTAGCCCCAACAGATAAGTTTTTACCTCGGCTATCATATTTGACTTCATGGTTACCAACAATGAAGCTGAATATGAAGCTCTAATTGCTGGTCTCCACTTATCACTTGCAATAGGTGTTAGACAATTACAAATATTCGGTGATTCACAGCTGATCGTGAATCAAGTTCGAGGTGAATATGAAGCAAAAGATGACCATATGATCGAGTATCAGAGAATAGTTGCTCACCTGATGTCCTTGTTGGATCAAGTCTTCATTGAACAAATACCAAGGACAAGCAACACTCAAGAGGATGCATTAGCTCGACTAGCAACAAGCGAAGGACCAGCTGAATTGGCAGACATTGTCATAACCAAGATGAACAACCCGTCAACGATAAGCTATAATGTTAACCAGCTAGACGAGCAAACCAATGAAGAAGAGGACTGGAGAACATAAATAGATAAATATTTGAAGAGTGGGGAAAAACTAAACAACTCTTTTGAAGCGGCTAAGTTAATTAAACGAGCCGCCAGATACACTCTGGTGGGAGAACAACTTTTCAAAAGAGGAATATCAATCCCACTCCTCAAATGTCTGCCTAGGGGGCAAGGACGAGCAATACTTGAAGAAATACATGCCGGAGTATGCGGAAATCACACTGGGGGGCAAGCCTTGGCATATAAAACTATCAGACAAGATTATTATTGGCCGACTTTACGTCAGGATGCAATCAAGAAAGCAAAAACTTGTCACCAATGCCAGATTTTTGCCCCGAACATTCACACCCCGGCTCAGGAGCTCGTGTTAGTTTACAGCCCGTGGTCATTTGCAAGATGGGGGATGGACATTATAGGTCCCTTCCCAACAGGAGTTGGAAATGTTCGATTTGCCATCGTGGCAGTCGATTATTATACAAAATTGGCAGAAGCAGAAGCCATAGTGAAAATCACGCAGCAGAAGATGATCAACTTTATATGGAAGAACATTGTCTGTCGTTTTGGAGTTCCACAAACAATTGTGACAGACAATGGTCCGCAATTTGATGGGAAATAGTTGAGAGACTTCTGCACAAAGTGGGGATCAAAAAGTATTATTCTACTCCTTATCATCCCCAGTCTAATGGATAAGTCAAAGCCGTTAATAAGATTATCAAGGTTACATTAAAAGTACGATTGGCAGAAAGCAAAGGCAATTGGTCTGAATAACTTCCGGAAGTCTTGTGGGCATACAGAGTTTCTCCCAGGTCTAGCACCGGAGAGACACCTTTTGCAATGGCTTTCGGAACGGAAGCTGTTATACCAATCGAATAAAAAACTAATACAATAAGGACGACCAACTTTGATGAACAAGCGAACAATTCTGCTCTGGCTGCGGAGATGGATTTGTTCGAAGAAAAAAGATTGAATGCCGAGCTAAGAAATGCTACGTATAAGTAGCTAGCAGAACGTTACTATAATTCCCATGTCAAAGTTAGGAAATTCAGAGTTGGAGATTTGGTTCTAAAAAAGTTGCCCGCCCAACCTCCAGGTGTATGGGGACCGACTTGGGAGGGTCCGTATCGTATAATGGACAAATTCCTTAATGGTGTATACGATATCGAAGACATGGAAGGCAAACCGGCCCAATACTCCTGGAACGTTGTACATCTGAAGAAGTACTATCAATAGGCCGAACAAGTTCAGTTCTTGTGCAAGCAAATATCTTTAGGGGCAAGTGAACCAAATAAACCAAAAACTTGCCTAATTTTTGGAAATTTTGTTAAGTGTAGAATGAAAGGTTGTTCGGCACACTGTATAGTTTGGTGTTGTTCAAATTTTTGGTTTTAGATAGAGTTGTTCTGCAAAAGTATTATAAGCGAGCAACAAATTTTGTGTTAATGTTCAAAGTTGTTCGTCGGATTTTATATGTTAATGATGAACAGTTTTAAAACACTTGTAAATTTTCATGATGTAAATATAGTTGTTCGTTGGAAGATAAGTCTAAAGATCAAGGTATAAGTCCAATTTTAAGGATCAAGGCCACTTAAAGGTTGTTCGTCTGTTAAGATGAATAGAACCTAAGGCAAGGCTAAACCCGTATTCTATTATTAAGGCAAAGTTCAAATCGAAAAAACCCAACATTATATATGTTATAATTGCAAAAGCATTAGAAAAAAATGTAAAGGCAATTAACATATATAAAAGAAGATGAGCGAACAGAAGATACTTTCATTAATAAAAGGCTAAAAGCCTAAAAAAATAGTACAAAGATGTGGAAGTGGACTACAACAGAAAGTTGACGAGCAACTATTGCAAAAGATTACATCAAGAAATTATAAGTCCTAGCAGAGGAATCTAAGTCCTACTCCTGACGTTGCCCGCCTTAAGGCAAATCTTGAGGCTGATCGGCGGAAGGATCAACAATCATATCACTAACCATATCCTCAGCCGCTTTCTTTTCCTGCTCGGCATCTGCTGTTTGCTCGTCTTCAATAGGGGCTGGAGGATGGGTAATGATAATGCTGGGATCAAGTTTATCAATCTTGATCCCATAGTCTTCCATATCTCCCAACTGGAGTTCTATCCCGTTGGGTGGAGGATAATGTTCGATAAATTCGGCAAGGTCCTTCCCAATATCCTCAACAATGTCGGGTCTATCATAGCAACCAACTGCACAAATGCAGTCATCATAAGCACAGATGTACCCCAAGTTTGAGGAGGGACCCGTGCGAACTTGTACTTCAGCCTCGAGTTGCTCGGAAGTGTACATTCCCCTCATCATTTCCTTAAGACGAGCAATCTCTGCTTCAGCCTCGGCCAGTTTTTTGCTCGGCGGCAGTTTCGTTCTTCTTCTTCTCTTCGAGCTCAGCGTCCTTACTTTTAAGCTCGGCCGAAAGTAATTGATAGTCTTCAATGTGCTTTTTCTCAATATCATCGGCAAGCTTGAGCTGGTTGTTGAGATGAGCAACTTTGGCCTCATATTGGCTGACCAGGCCATTTTTCTCCCCACTAAGCTGCCGAGCAGTATTGGAATAGCGGCGAGCAGCTTCTTCTAGCTCGGCCAGCTGGGCCATCCCCTTTTGGGCAGTTACAAAGGAGTTGGCGGCTTGCATCAGTGAGAAATGGAAGTTGTCCGCCACTCCTTGAAGGGATATGGATTTGTTCAATGGCTTCGTCCAGGCTCGGGCGACCATCTCTGTGGCTCGGCGAACATGGTCACCAGGGATCTCCCTTATGTTCACTGGGGTCTTTGAGCAGGCATATTGATAAATAAGATTTGCTCGCCCTGGATGATCGTCACCCCGGTATCTGCGAACAAAAGTCCGGATGATACTTAGAAATTTGTTGTAAGAACAAAGTTATAAAGACCAGAAGGTTAAGCCATAAGTTAAACTTACTCGGCGTATTTCCTGGAGTCCCAGCCGAGGTAGGTGATGTCTTCTGGACCTCGAGGGGGGGATTTTCTATCCTTTCCCCCTTTGCTCGTCCGCTCCACTGGTTCTTTTGAAGCGCGGCGAGCAACTTCAGTCTGTTGGGCGTGGGAAGAGCCCTTACCCACCTTTTCCTTACCCTTATCACCAGTAGGGGCAACCTGGGTTACGGTGGTTCCATCTCCGCGTTTCAATCTTTTAGCCCCATGGGGGGATCCGGCGGGAGGAGATGATGGAGTGGCACCAGTAAGAGGGGCAGCCTGCCGAGCAATAGTGGCCCCTTCAGGCTTGTTCGTCATCGCCGGAACTTTGGAGGGCGGGTCTCCTTTGATTTTCTTCCCCTTTGGCGGCGGTATTTCGTGCACCCTTTGTTCCAAAAGACCAAAACAAGGGGGGACTACTACCGTAACTTGCTCGGCTAAAAAAAACAAATAAATGTTATATGTATTGAAGATAACGAACAAGAATGGTTTGAGAGTGAAATTTTCTACATACCTGGGGGTACCTCAACTAGGACCTCGAGATGATGAGGATAGGTGAAGAGGCGAGCAGCTTTTTATCACTTCTTCTTATTCACGTGCTCGATGGTCCTATCAGCCTTGTTTCGCAGGGCAACCAAACACGAGGTGAAGAGGAACTCTGAGCCAATTTCTTCCTCTTCAGTGTTCCACTTGAGCAATCGGGGACCTGCGAACAAACAAGAAAAGTTAAATTAGAACAATTTAGTTCAAAGACGAACAAAAGTAAGCTTACGTCTAATCTTTCCGTAAGTAGTGGGAGAATATATGCGCCCAGCTCCACCCTCTGGACCGGAAGATGCTCGCCAATCACCCCCGATGAAGAAAAAGTGCTCTTTCTAGTTTCTGATTTTGTTCGGCACTCCTTCAACAATTTTTAAGTCCAGTCCGGGCCTTCAAATAATAGTACCCCTCTTCACCCACTGGATATTTGGTGATCGTCATTAGGTAGTTGACCTCTTCAGCAGTAATACGGTCAACGTACCCTTCCGGGGAAAATAAACCCATGACGCCGAGCAAGTTCATCCACCCAATTGGTGTAATTTGGGTGATGGCAAGGTTGATCGCCTCCAAAAAGCGACCAACAATCGGGGGCAGTGGCAACCTTAATCCGGTGATGAGGGTGTCGATATTGATCGCCGTACATCCTGGTGGAGGTCGATCAACTCTTTCCTTTCTCTTCGGGGCCCATTTATCGATATCATATGGAATTTGATATGCCTCCCGGATTAAGTTAAGTTCATCTTTGCGAACAACACTCCGAATCCTGCTCACCTGATAGTCGGTTCTCACCAGTTCTAAAACTTGTCGTTGAGGGCGAGAAAAGTTGTTCACAAATTCGGCAGCATATGCTCGCCATTCAAATGGGCGAGCAACTCCAGAAGGGATTTCATTTTCAAGCATCCTAGGGTTTGAGAATTCTATCCCCTCCAGAAATTCACGGGTAAGCTCGTTAAATTCCAGATCTACTTCCTCGGATTGTGAGCTCGATGAAGACTCCTCGTCTGAATTTCTGCTCACTGCCGCTACGGTTTCTTCGCCGGATTGGTAAACAACAGTGTCTTCCACTGATCGGACCACAGAATCAATATCGGGGTGCGTCTCCGACGAGATTTCGAATGATGGATGTCCCTCAAACGGCACTATTGGAAAAGGTGGGTCCAGATCTTCCTTGGAGTTTTCGTTACTTGAGTGAGAGGACATGGGTTATACTCATAAGGATTGAAATTGAAGATTTTATGAAGAATTTGTTAATAGCAGTTTCCCGTGGAAGATTGATGAAGAATGGTGGCGATTTTTGCAGAAGGCGGCAACGCTAATTTCACACGGTGGTGGTGGTGCGATTTCGAAATGAAAATAATGAAAGAACAAGAAAAGAAAGTAAAATGGAGGTGTGAAACAATTTAAAATACCTTGAAATACGCCGGAAAAGCTTGAAGAACGCCGGAGATGGAGAATTTTCGCCGGAGTTTTTGTAGCAAGAAGTGGAAAGTGGGAAAATTTTAATTTCTCACTTGTTTTTATACCAAGAAGAAAAATAGGGTACAATCCGTAATAATCCAATTATTATGGGGCAAAATGGAAAAAAACGGGGTACCATTCGAGCAATAATAAAATTTGAAGGGCCTATATGCAATTTTAGGGGCGCGTGGCCTCGATCTTGCCCACGCGTGGACGACGCTTAATCATGCCACCCACGTCATCTTTGAACAACTCCCCATATCTTTGGAGGTGAAACGGCATTTCCAAAGCTGTTCGGCCAGAGAAGGAGTTGTTCGTCGATTTCATCTTCTAGACAATATCCCAACCATAGTTGCTCGGTGTAAAGTTGCTCGACTAAAGCAACATCTGGTCAGGATAGGGGGCAATTGTTGATAGGCGAACATCAATCATGAATAAGCGAACAAGATTTAATCCATAAATGAAGATTATGAAGCAAAATACCCAAACTAGAGATGACTAACAAAGGTAATCATAGGGGAGTGTATAAATCAATTCGGGAAGTGCATTCTGTGACGAACAACATCCTCGACGAATAACTTTCTTGTGAATAAGTCCTAAGACCCGAGGCCGGATATGAACCCTACACCAGGTCATAAATGACGAACAACATAACCAACATGTGGTGTACTTACCAGCTTATGAAGTGTATGACATCAATCAGCCTACCAGGTCAACCCAGCTCTTGACGAATAAATATAAAAGATCCAGAGGCTCACCCACCTTGAATACCCGGGCGAACAACTTTTAAGTCATATAATCAGAGAGCGAACAATTTTTTTACAGAGGAATTATAAGTAATGATTTACCAAGCAAGCAATGGCGAACAACAAAGGATCTGGGATAAGACCAAATACAAGACTTTGTCTTTAAGTTTCAGCCTATATAAGGTCAAATATGGTCAAAAGGACACATGTCAAGCATGCAAGCTTGGTAGTCCAAGAGTCATGTACACCACCTACTTGTGGTTAGTATAAATAAGTTGTTCTCCAGCTATAAAAATAAGTTCAAATTCACCAATACTCCAATTACACACACTCATACACCTAACCATGCATACACATGAACTAAATACGAATTCAATACTCGTATTTATGTTTTATAACCCGAACAATTGAATTTATCATTTACGGTGGTAATCAATCACACTTTCTTGTTTGGTGATCCCAAAACCAGTTAAAAACAGCCACTAATCCTCACGATTAGAACCGATCACCAACAAAGAGCTTGTTTCAGTTTACAGCCCCTGGCCATTTGTAAAATGGGGAATGGACATCATTGGCCCTTTTCCAACAGGAGTCGGGAATGTTCGATTTACTGTTGTGGCAGTCGATTAATATACAAAATGGGCAGAGGCAGAAGCAATGTGAAAAATCACATAACAGAAGATGATCAACTTTATATGGAAGAATATTGTCTGTCGTTTTGGAGTTCCACACACAATTATGACAGACAATGGCCCACAGTTTGATAGGAAAGAGCTAAGAGACTTCTGCACAAAGTGGGGGATTAAAAAACATTATTCTACCCCCTACCATCCCCAGTCCAATGGACAAGTCGAAGCCGTCAACAAAATTATAAAACATACTTTAAAAGTAAGATTGACGGAGAGCAAATAAAATTGGTCTGAAGAACTCCCGGAAGTCTTATGGGCATACAGGGTTTCTCCTAGGTCTAGCACCGGAGAAATACCCTTTGCAATGGCTTTTGGAACAGAAGCTGTTATCCCAATTGAGTTAAAGGTCAATACTATCAGGACGACCAACTTTGATGAACAGGTGAACAACTCTGTTTTAGCTACTGAAATGGGCTTGCTCGAAGAAAAAAGATTAAATGTCGAGCTAAAAAATGCTACATATAAGCAGCGAGCAGAGCGTTATTATAATTTACATGTCAAAATCAGGGAATTCAGAGTTGGAGATTTGGTTCTAAGAAAGTTGCTCGCCCAACCTCCAGGTGTATTGGGACCAATTTGGGAGGGCCCATATCGTATAATGGACAAATTCCTTAATGGTGTGTACGATATTGAAGACATGGAAGGCAACTCAGCCCCATACTTCTGGAATGTTGTACATTTGAAGAAATACTATCAATAGGGCAAACAAGTTCAACCTATGGGCGAGCAAGAATCTGTGCGGACAAGTGAACCAAAAACTTGCCTAATTTTTTAAATTTTGTTAAGTATAGGATGAAAAGTTATTCGGCACATTGTATAGATTGGTGTCGTTCATCTTTGATTCCATGTAAAGTTGCTCGGGAAAAATATTATAAGCGAGCAACTATTTTGCATAAGTAGTCAAAGTTGTTCGTCAGATTGTATATGTCAATGATGAAAAATTTTAGAACACTTGTAAATTTTCATGATATAAATATAGTTGTTCGTTTAAAGATAAGTTTAAGTTTGAGGTATAACTCCAATGTTAAGGATCAAGGCCATTTAAAGGTTGTTCATCTTTTAAGATGAGCAGAACCTAAGGCTAAACCCATATTCTATCTAAGGAAAAGTTCAAATCGAACAAAGCCCTATATTATATGTTGTAATTGCAAAGGCATTAAACAACAATGTAAAGGCAATTAACATATAAAAAAGAAGATGAGCGAACAAAAGACATTTTCACTAATAAAAAGCCTTAAAGCCTAAAAAATAGTACAAAGGTTCTGGAAGAAGAGTACTACAAAAAAATGACAAACAACTATTAAAAGAGGAGTATATCAAGAAATTATAAGTCCTACTCTTGTCTTTGCTCGCCCTGGGGAGGATCTTGAGTTTGATCGACAGAAGGATCGACAAGTATTTCGCTGACCATGTCTTCAGCTGCTTTTTGTTCTTGCTCGGCAACATTTTGCTCGTCCTCAACAGCTTGCTCGCCCTCATCGACTGGAACTGGTGGGACGGTTAAGAACAACACTGGGATCAAGTTTGTCAATCTTGATCCCATAATCTTCCATATCCCCAAGCTGAAGTTCTATTCCATTGGGAGAGGGATAGTTTTCAATAAATTCGGATAAGTCCTTCCCGATGTCCTCGACAATCTTGGGCCTATCGTACAAACTGACCGCAAGAATGCAGTCAGCATAACCACATATATACCCCAAGTTTGAGGAGGGACTCGTACGAACTTGCACTTCAGCCTTGAGTTGCTCGGAAGTGTACGTTCCCCCCATCACCTCCTTAAGGCGAGCAACTTCAATCTCAGCCTCGGCCAGCTTTTGCTCGGCAGCAACTTCCCCTTTCTTCTTCTCCTCAAGCTCTGTTGGGAAAATAGGGGTGCCCGGAATCTATTCGGGATGAAATTTAAATACGGATTTAAATTCAATTATTACTAGCATGAATTAATCCTAATTAATTCAAATAATAATTCCAACAACAATTTTATCATCATGCATGTTGAATTAATTCACATAAAATCTATGGCGGAATAAACTAAGAAGTTATGTGATTTACGTACCTCTCGTAGAATTGACCTTTGAATAATACGGGACAATCACGAACGCGCTTTATCAACCCAAAGACCTTCTCAAGTATTTCCCTTTCGCCTTGCTTGATCACCAGTGGGAAGTGCTTTCAAGCAATTAAAATAACTAAGGAAAAAGAAAAATATATATGCTCTTGATTTTTCCAACACATGGAATTATGTACTTGGGGATGAAATAATCACCCCCTATATATAGATGAAGTGGCCGAAATTATGTGTATTTTATGGGGCCTGGAGAAAATCTTTTCTTAGTCTCTAAGAAATCTTGAATATATCTCATATATTTTTTTCTCCATAATAAAATATTCCACAAAAATCTCACTCACCTTTTTTACTTGTAATTTTCGAAAACAATGAAATAAGAATCCAAGATTTGGATCTTCTTGAATATATGAGATAATCTTGTATTCCAAGAATACTTATCTTCCATAATATCTTTTCAAGAAAATCAACAAGATCTATTCTTACTCCAAATTATCAATTTTCGAAAATAAGGAGAAAAATCAGCATACTATTTTATTTTTATTTTAATCCCCTTATCGTTATTGGGCTACTTAATGGGCTACTTGAGGGGCCTTTAAGGAGAATTAAGATTGAACCTCCTAATGGACTTCTGAATTTCAATATTGAGCCCCAATATAATTCAGCCCATTAATATTAATTAGTACCACTAATAAATTAATATTGCACTATCCATCTTAATCCAAATTACGATAATATGGGCTCCCGTTTATTATTTCTCGCGTTTAAGATTATCAAGTCCATTAATTAATCAAGCTTCTGAATAGCTTTAAATTAATTAATATATTTCACCTTGAAGTAAAGACAGCTCAACATTATTATCCGTACCGAAGAAACTAATTCTTCACTTGCAAGATTTGGTACGATAAAACTTCTAAGCCTACCAAGGGGACTAATCACATGATCCATACTCGCATGCGTTTCTCCGTATTAAATCTTAGCAACTGTCGTATGATTAATATTACTGCCTAAAACACAAAGTTCGAAGTCACAATGATTCTCACCCAACATGAATCAAAGCAGTAACCATTAAGCACACACGATCCTATTTAAGTGACGGAGATTAAGAAATCAATAACCACTGAGGTCTAATTCTTCACATTTCAGAACATAAGACTTAATCCTCGATGTAGGTCCTCTTCAACACATACTAAATGTGCTAGTGCAATCTCTTGGTCAAGACAGGCCAATCTGAGATATACACATCGACCTTTCACGGCGGATTGTTCAATTCCATCTAGTTCGTGAATTTGTACGTTTAGTTACAAGGAAACCGTTAATGTGATCTTCCGTGATCGGGTATCACCACATTAACTACAATGTAACAAGTACCACTTATAATGAACTGGTTGCAATAAATATTCAACATTCAACCATATCTAAAGCAAATGTGATAAAAGAATTATTCTCATAAACAAGTGTTTAATATATGAGTTATACAAAGTAAAAGCATACTTTCACGTATAACTCCAACAAGCTCAACTTCTTTATTTTTTAGCTCGGCCGACAACGCTAGGTAATCTTCAACGTATTTTTTCTCAATATCATCGGCAAACTTGAGCTGGTTGTTGAGACGAGCAAGTTTGGCCTCGTACTGGCTGATTAGGCCATCTTTTTCCTCAGTGAGCTGCCGAGCAGTATTGGAGTAGTGCCGAGCAGCCTCTTCCAGCTCAGCCAATTGGGATTGATGGACAGGATTTGCTCGCCTCGGATGATCATCCCTATGCGATATCTGCGGCTCTTTTGAGGTATGGCGAGCAACCTCTATCTGCTAGACGCGGGTAGAACCTTTACCCACTTTCTCCTTCCCTTTGTCACAAGTGGGGGCAACATTGGACACAGGAGTGCCATCTCCCCTCGTCAATCTTTTTGCTCCATGAGGGGATGAAGTTGGAGGTGATGGTGGAATAGCACTCGGGGGAGGAGCGGTTTGCCGAACAACATGTGCCTCGGCAGGTTTGTTCGTCATCACCAGGACCTTTGATGGCGGGTCCCCCTTACATCTCGTGAACTATTTGTTCAAGAAGATCAAAACACGGGGGAACAACAACTGTAACTTGCTCGGCTAAAAAATAGAGTTAACCAATATTGGACGAGCAAGTATTGAAAGAAAGAAGCAGAAGAAGAACAAGTAAATTTTTGGGAGTTAGAAATTTATTGCATACCTGGAGGCACCTCAGCTTGGGCCTCAAGATGATGAGGATAAGTGAAGAGGCGAGCAGCTTTCTGGCACCTCTTCTCGTTCACATGCTGGATGGTCCTGTTTGCTTTGTTTCGAAGTGCGACCAAACAGGAAGTGAAAAAGAATTATAATCCAATCTCCTCCTCCTCGGTATTCCACTTAAGCAATCGAGGACCTGCGAGTAAACAAGAAGAGTTAAGTTAGAACAACCTAATTCAAAGATGAACAAAAACAAGCTTATGTTTAATTTTTCTATATGAGGCGGGGGAGTTTATGCGCCCAGCACCACCGTGTGGCCAGAAGATGCTCGCCAATCACCCCCTATGAAGAAGAAGTGCTCCTTCCAGTTCCTAATTTTGTTCGACACTCCCTCCGCAATCTTAAGTCCAGGCTGGGCCTTCAAGTAATAATATCCTTCTTCGCCCACAGGACATTTTGTGATCGTCATGAGATAGTTGACCTCTTCAGCAGTGATACGGTCAACGTATCCTTCTAAGGCGAACAAGCCTATGACGCCGAGCAGGTTCATCAACCCGATAGGAGTAATCTGGGTAATGGCAAGGTTGGTCGCTTCAAGAAAACGACCAATAACTGGGGGCAGTGGCAACCTCAATCCGGCGATCAAGGTATCAATGTTGATCGTCGTGCATCCCGGTGGAGGGCGATCAGCTCTCTCTTTCTTTTTTGGAGCCCACATATGAATATCAAACGGGATCTGGTACGTCTCTCGAATTAAGGCGAGATCGTCCTTGTGAACAACACTCCTAATCCTACTCGCCTGGTATTCAGTTCTTACCAAATCCATCACTTGTCGTTTAAGGGGAGGAAATCTGTTCACAAACTCATCAACATATGCTCGCCATTCAAATGGGCGAGCAACTCCGGAAGGGATCTCGTTCTCAAGCATTTTGGGGTTTGGAAAGTCTATCCCTCCAAGAATTCTTGGGTCAGTTCGTCAAACTCGGGATTTAGATCTTCTTCTGAACTTGAAGAGGACTCTTCGTCTGAATCCCTGTTCGCCACAACCGCAACCCCCTCACCAGACGGGTGAGCACCAGTATCCTCCACAGACCGAACCACCGAATCAATGTCGAAAGGAGTCGCCGATGAGATTTTGAACGACGGTTGGTTCTCGTAGGCCACAATCGGGAAGAGAGGGTCCAAATCTTCCACGGAATCATGGTTAAGAGAGTGAGAGGACATGGAATTTGAAGAAAATGGGGATCAAATTTGAGATTTTTTAGGATTTCTTCGATGGTGTTTTCCGGCGATGGTTTAAGGAAGAATGGCGGCGGCGATTTTACACGGTGGTGCTAGGGCAATTTTCGAAAGTAAAATAAAAGAAGCAATAAATACGAAGTTAATTCAAGTACCTGGAAATTTAAAGCACGAAATGATGAGTGAAAGGTCTCCGGAATCAATGGAACAGTCGCAGGAGTAGGTGAGAATTCGCCAGAATTTCGGAAGTAAATGAAAGAAGTGGGATTTTTTTTTTAATTTTCCACTTTTATATTAAGAAGGAAAAACGGGATCCAGTCCGTAATTTTTCATAAATCCTGGGGTCAAAGTGATAAAAAACGGGGTCATTTTCGAGCAAATTCAAGTGTTAAAGGGCCTACATGCAATTATAGGGGCGCGTGGCCTCGGGCTTGATCGCGCGTAGGCGATGCATAATCATGCCGCCCACATCATCATTGGACGACTCCCAGATCTTGGGAAGACGAAACGGTGGCCCGAAGATGCTCGTCTAAGTGAAGTTATTCGGCCTAATCCCTACCAAGATAATATCCCGACTACAGTTGTTCGCCATAAAATTGCTCGTTTGAGACAACATCTAGCCAGGATAGGGGACAATTGTTGATAGGCGAACATCAATTACTACTTGGCGAACAAGAGTTAAGGCATAAATGAAGGTAATGAAGCAAAATACCCAAACCAGAGATGAATAACAAGGATAATTAAAATGGGAGTGCATATTGGGAAGTGTATTAAATGATGAGCAACTACCTTGACGAACAGCATATTGGCGAACAGGTCCAACACCCGTGGCTGGGTATGATCACCATGCCAAGTCCTAGGTGACGAGCAACATCACCAAAAGAAGGTGCACTTACCAGCTTATAGAGTGTATAACACCTATTAGCCTATCAGGTCAACCAGACTAATGACGAACAAGAATTAAAGATCTAGGGGCTCATCAACATTAAACACATTGGCGAACAACTTATGAACCATATAATCAATGAGCGAGCAACAAAGACAGAAGTCACAAGTGAAGCCTCCAAAAGCAAATGACGGCGAACAATAATAGATTCGTGATAAGGCCAAATACAAGACTTTGTAACTAAGTTTCAACTTAGATAAGGTCAAATGTGGTCAAAATGACACATGTCAAGCATGCAAGCTTGGTAGTCCAAGAGTCATGTACACCTCCTACTTGGTGGTTAGTATAAATAAGTTGTTCTCCAGCTATAAAAACAAGTTCAAATTCACAAACACTCCAAATACACACACTCATATACCTAAACGTACACATATACGAAATAAATATGAATTCAACTCTCATATTTACGATTTTATAACCCAAACTATCGAATTTACCATTTACGGTGGTAATCAATCTCACGTTCTTGTTTGGTGATCCTAAACCGGTTAAAAACAGCCACTAATCCACACAATATAAGAACCGATCACCAACACTTTCTTCTCACTTCTTTTTGTTTAATGGTTTAAGAAAATATATTTGTTTATTAATATATGGTGGGTCACATGTTGACTTTTGGGATAAAGTAATGAATAGTGTTGAAAAGTGAATTGAATGAGTGACACTTTGGTAATATTGTGTGAATTTGAAGGTTAAATGTTATATGTAATAAATTGTTATTTTTGCCATTTATGGAATGAGAAGTTTATTGGGGGACGGCTCGAAAAAGAAAGTGAGAAGTTTACTCAAGAACGGATAAAGTACTTTTCAATGAAAACCACTAATATCCTTCAATAAGTTATGTATGAACCAATTTCAGTATTTTGTTTCAATTAAAATATTTTCTAATTTCTTTATACATATAGTGGAAGTGAATAACATAATTGCTTAGTTTTGTTTGCCTGTCTATCTGAGCTGGGAATGAGTTATTTTTTTTTTTCGAATTAGAGGAGTTAATGTAATTACTTGATACTACTACTTAATTTTTATCGTCCATCTGTTTGAGTTGAAATTAATTTTTTTAATCAGATTAATTAGCATAATTTGATAGTGTCTTCCTTGATTTCGTGATCAATAAAATTACTCCCTTTTTTCAATAAAATTATAGTATCCCTTTTCATTATAAGTCTACAATAATCCGCATTTAAAAATAAAAAATTGAAATAAATTCCTTTAAAAGATTAACATTAATTATAATTATCATAAAATAATAATAATCATCCCTTCAAATTTTAGATTTTGAGTTTAATGTAGATCAAAATGAGCACAATCATTTGGAATAGAGATCGAGAATTTATTGTGGCGGTCACTGCTCATTCATTCATTATTATCCGAAGAACCTTACCTAGGAAAAGTAATAGATAGGATAGGAGTAGGATGACAGAACAGAGTTTAACATCACCCGCGACGCTGACATTTGCTCCGTACAACTTCCACGCGTCACTCCCTCGTTTCATGGACCACAAACAGACCCGGGACCGCATCGAACCGCGCCCCGCATCCGCCACGATACCTGCAATAAAGCCAACTGCATCACTGTATCCGCTCTGCTCAGGTGGCAGGCGCCAGTTCTCCGCGCCGGAGACGCCGGCTGTGGCGAGCCGGAGCCCGGGGCCCACTGGCGCTCTGCTACTCTACTCCTTTTCCTTTTCTGGCTTGGTCCCCACCTATCCATACTTAATTTGTTTTGGTTTTTATGTCAACTTGAAATTAAAAAACAACCATCTGCATCAATCAGTTTGAATTTTTGTGTTTCACCCTATTTTCTATTTCTGAATTTTTAACATGGATTACGTACTCCCTCTTTTCACAACAATGAGTTTGTTATTTCTTTTTTCTTTTGTTGTTTTATTTAACAAAATTTATTAATTTATAATGATGCACATGGTACTTTTGTTCTTATTTTATTTAAGAAAGCTTATTAATATATAATGAAATGAATGGTGAAAAAGCAATGAGATGAGAAAAAAAATGTAATGAAGAATTTTAAAAAATAAAGGGAAGTTGTTAAAAAAAAAGTATTCCCCCCATCCCGTTATAATTTTCTTGTTTATTTTTTTGTTGATTTGTTTAAAAAAGTAGTATATTGTTTATTAATATACGATGGATCATATGTTAACTTTTGTGTAAAATAGTGGGGAGTTGTGAAAAAGTAAGGAAGAGTTGTTTAATAAAGTACTTGTTTATTAATATATGATGTGTTGTTTTTTGTTTTTTATGGAATATGAAACTTATAGTGGAACATCAAAAAAAGGAAAGTAGGAAACTTATAATGGGACGGAGGGAGTATTTGTTTATGGTAAAAATTTATGTAAAATCGTCTTATGACATGAGACAGTACAAATTATCATTTGTCCATGTCAAAGTGTTATTGAGTCATGTCCAATTTATGTTCTATCCCACCGTCTCGTGGCATGAGACGGTCTCACACAAGACCTACTATTTGTTTATTAATATATGAATTGTTGTTTTTTTCTTTTTAAGGAATGAAAAGTTTATAGTGGGACATTAAAAAAAATGAATAACTTATAGTGAGATAGAGGGAATACATGTTACTCTCTTCGTCCACAAAAAATAGGCTTGTTACCTTTTTTTACAGTTATTAAGAATGTAGATATAATATGTAGAAAATAAAAATATTGTGTCAATTCAAGTACAAAATAAATTATTTAAAAAAATATTATATATGTGTATTGAAGAATGTAGATAAAGTTTATTATTTTCATTTTAGGAAATAAGACTATTTTTTGTGGACGAACAAATAAGGCAACCAAGATCATATTTTGTGGACGGAGTCACGGAAGGAGTAATTACATTTAGGGTTAATTGCAACAAAAAAATAATCACAAACTTTATGACTTTTATTAATTACAACACCAACTTTATAAGTTTTGCAATTTAAATTATCTGATAATTTTTCGTCAACAATTAAAAGACATAGTTATCGGATATGCCACATAGATGCCAAGAAATAAAATTATAATTTTTTATAATGAGAATAACGTCTTTAAAAATACGTTTTAACTTTAAATTCATAACTTAAAAATGCATTAATTTAAAGACTTTATTTTTATTTATTTAAAAATAACTTTATTTGCTGGCTTCTACGTGAATATTTATGTGACATTTCAAATAGGAACATAATTTAATTATTGTCCAAAAATTATTAAATGTCTTAAATTGTAAAATTTTAAAAGTTGGTGCATTATATTGAAATAAATATTTTTTTATATTTTAATTAATAAAAATTATGATTTTTTTAATTAAACCTTATTCTTTATAGGTCGTGGCTATTAGCGCTTGTAGTTAAGGATATGTTAGTTAGTTGAAATATTTAATAATGAATATTAATATATTTCAGTATAAAAATAATAATATTCAAATATTGTTATATGATAATGTTAAAAAATCAATAGATCCAAATAGCATGTTTTATAAAACATATAAACATGCTTCAACACAAATAGTCAATTAATTTGGAGATCTACCATAATTAATTAAAATTAGAGAATTCTTAATTATAATAGTAGAAGCATACTTGAATCCATGAATTGATTTGAAGTAATTATGACACAATTGGGATGATGGTTTTCTAAACAATCACTATAAAAAAAAACGGGAATTAGCGATCGATTTTCGGTCGCAAAACATGAGTAGCGATCGATTTCTGACTTTTGTTATTAATTTTATAAATTTAATTTTTTAGGCTATTATAAATTTTTAATTCATTCGTTTTTATACATTTAATTGTATATAATTCGAAATTGAGTCCCTTTTTTTTTAATTCATCAATTTAATTTTTTTTTTTGTTTCTAATTCGTTTTTATATATATATATTTACTAATTTTTTTTATTAATTTGATAAATTTAATATCTTAGGCTATTTTAAATTATTAATTCATTCATTTTTATACAATTAATTGTATATTCGGAATTGACTATCATTATTTTAAAATTTCATCAAATTACTAATTAAATGAAATATTGTTTAAAATTGTTCAAAAAACATAAATAAATTGTTCAAAAAAAATAAATAAATTGTTCAAAAAAAAAATTGTTCAAAAATAGTAAATAATTAAATTGTTCAAAAAACATAAATAAATTGTTCAAAAATAGTAAATAAATTGCACTTTTACATAGAACAAGTGGTACATAACACTATCGTGGGCAGAGACCCAAACGCACCGCCTCTGCATATAAATTAAAAATAGAATATTAACAAATTAATTAAAAAATTCAAAGTTAAAATCATAATAAATATAATTTTTATACCTTAAACTCATCAAAGTACTCCATCTTCTTTTGCTCGGACACTTGTCTCCACAAGTGGGCACCATAATCAAACGTGGTCATCTTAATGACATGTGAGACGATTGAGCTAGTCTCATGGGATGGAAGCAGTTTGTCAAAAAATGAAAAAATCAAGTTAATAATATTAATATACATATAATTAAAAATATACATAATTCATTAAAAATTACTTACTTGTTGTCGACTACAATGACACTGAGAATATTATCTTGAACTGGGTTCATCTGTAATAATTATAAATCCAACTAATTAAACATCAATGTAACTATAATATAATTATCCTATAAACATATATAATATTGTCTGAAAATTAATAATATATAAATATATTCATTTTCCATAAACATTTGTATGCTTAAATTAAATGATGAATGATGTATGTGACAATATTACTATCAAATCAACAAATTTTAGTGAAACAACTAATACTTTCATCAATATAACCAAAATATAGAACTAATATTGTTTAGTCAAACACAACTAATATTTTTCAATGAAACAACTCATACATTTTAAAGTGGTTCTGACATGCACATGCACATTAAATAAAAGGTACATGTACGCATAAAATCTACACACATACGCATTAACAGATTCTGTCACAACAGGACCTACTATAATATTTGCAATTACACTTAACAGATTATGTCACAACATGACCTACTATAATATATAATAATTTACTTATTCACATACACATACACATAATTTCACATACGCATAAAATCTACACACATACACATAATTTACTTATTCACTCACTATATATTATTCATAAACTAAACTAACAAATAAATTAAAAAAAATTTAACTAAATTTCCATTGAAATTGATAAATAATTGTAATATTCAGTTTTCATTTCCTATGTGATCATATTTGCAAGTGCACTTAACAGATTCTGTCACAACAGGACCTACTATAATATAGTAATAATTTACTTATTCACATACACATACACATACACATACACATACACATACACATACACATACACATACACATACACATACACATAATTTCACATACGCATAGAATCTTCACACATACGCATAATTTACTTATTCACTCACTATATATAATTCATAAAATATAATTTTACAAAAATTTAAACGGTTAATTTTTTTTTGAAAACTCACGGTTAATTTTTATGTAGAAGCTGGCGGCGGCCGCGTAGGACAAGGTGGCGGTGGCGACGGCGGAGTAGAAGGAAGAGTTTTATGAGTATGTAAAATGGCGTATAGAGGAGAAGGTATTTATAATTTTTAAAAAATGATTAGCGACCGCCAGAGGCGGTCACTATTTCTCGATATTTGGTCTTCTTGACCGAATCGGATGGTTCACTTTGACCAATTTAGGATTTGCGACAGCTTTTAGGCGGTCGCTATACCTCCCGCATTAATGACCCTCAACCGTTACCTATCCGGGTCAAACGTTACAAGTCTGCGACCGCCTGACGACGGTCGCTGAGTTTTAAATTTGAAATCAGCGACCGTCGTGGCAGTAAATAATATTGGTCAGTTTTGACCGTCTCTTGAGTTTAAGCGACCATTTAGACGGTCGTAGGCGGTCACTAATCTTTCGATTTAGTGACCGTCCGTTATGACGGTCGCAAATATTTTTAATTTGAGACAGGTGGTCTCTTTCGGTCGCTAATACATTATTTAGAGACCGACTTTATGGCGGTTGTTAATTCCGGTCGTTAAAACGCGAATTTTTTTTGTAGTGAATAAGTATCACTCTTTTATCAATATTTTGCAGAGAAGATACATAATATGTAGTGAACATGGGGACCATAATCGTATTTATTGGCCGATTTATACAGTTATAAACTTATAATAATAAGTTATTCTTAGTTTTAATTTGGTCATCCAATAAATTAAAAATCTCTAATGATATTTAGACATAAAACCCATAATTATTTAATAGTTATATAAGTCCATACCTTAAATTTTATTGGACATTCACGTCCTTGGATATTTCCAACCGATAATACTAATTAATATTTCGTTTTTTTTTTTTTTTTTTTTTCATTTACTCTTTCGGTTTTTCCTAATCTCAAGGGCGGGCTCCATTACTGTTAGACGTGTTACGCATGTAAATAAATAGAATATAAAGTATATCATGATAATAATGATATGATGCAGTAATAATGAGATGGCTGTGTTTGGGTCCACCCATTTGCTTCCTTTCTTTTACTGTTTCAAAAGTTCCATTATGTTTCCTGTAAAAAAAAAAAAAGTTTCATTAGTATTGTGTTGTTTCTTTTTTAATTTTTCGAAGAGAAGAAACGGAATACATATGATTTTTTTTTTTTTTTGGTTTAATGAATCGTAATTATAATTATTCAAATTAAATTTTAAGATCAATCGACAAATCAATCTATCCGCAAACACACTAAACAAATTAAGTCTGTCACTAATTTAATCAAAGAATCAATCAAGAAACTGATTGACAAAATTAAATTAGATGAAGCTCACATACTTGCTTGAATCTGGACATGGCTATATTCCGTTCATAATATTTCATACTTTCGATTTTCGATCATATTAATTTGCTAGCATGCGTGTTTGTGACTTGTGTAAGACACACACATATATATATGATGGCAATTTTTTGTATACATAATTTAAGTTTGCAATTGAGGTATATTTATATAAGATATTACCTATACATTTCATAATTATTCACACACTTGTAAGGATATGAGTATATATATATATCTATTTTTTAAAATACATTTTTTTTAGTAAAATAATGACATATAATTAAATGTGTGTATATTTTTATGAGTATACACAAAAATCAATATTTTCATTTTTGAAATATGCAAATAACTTCGAGACAGACAAATAAAATAAACATGCGAATAAACAATAGTATTAGTTATTTTTATTAAATAATATTGATTATTTTTGCTAAAAAATATTACTTATATATTTTTATTGATAAATTAGTATTTCTCCCGTGCGATGCACGGTATGAATAATATTAATAAATTTTTTTGGTATGAATATTAATAAATTTTGTTGTAAAAATATTGTGACTGAAATATATGTTACATTTATTTTGCTTATCTGCACATTGAATATTTAGATCTTTATTGATTTTAATTTTTTTTACTAATGTTCTTCTTATTAACTATTCTATCCATTCCAATTCTATTTTTATATTTTTCATTTTGGTTCATCTCAACTTCATCTTCACACCCTTAAAAAGGAAACAAAACTCAATATAAATATTTATATTTTCTCAATTTATACACTAAAAAGCAAAATTACTCACTTTCATAAGTTCAATACTCAATTTCTTTAAAAATGTAGTTAAGTTCTTAATAAAATGGAGTAGTTTTTTCTTAATATATGTGCCCACAGAAGTATGAAGATAATGTTGGGTGGAGGGAGTATGATTTTTAAAAAATACTATACATTGGAATATCTCATAATTTAGATTTTAATATCTGAATCTATTAAAACTTATAAATTAAAATGAATAATTAAATTAAAAAATGGAATAAATTACAGCGGTTACCACTTTCCAGTTATCTAAGATGTGCTTACTGAATAATTCAACTATTATAACTTATGTGAGGTAAACAATAATAATAAGGTAGGTTTTATATGAAAACGCTTTATAATAAATTTAACATGAAATAGTTTTAGAGTATCATTAATCTCATCAGGAGTATCATTAAACCTGTCAGGGATAATTTAACCCTGATGAGATTAATGATATTCCCGATGAGATTAATGATACTTTAAAATTGTTTCATGATAAGCTTATCATGAACTATTTTTTATATAATACTTTGCCTAATAATAATTATAGGACGAGTACATCGGTAGTCCACTTAATACGTGGTGCACCCACTCAATCATTGAAATTGTTTTAATTGGAAAATTTGGGCTGATTACACTGAATCAATCTGCACTTTTCAGTGTAATCAACCAATATTTTTCAGTGTAAACAACTTCAACAATTGAGTGAATGCACAATCCACCAAATACATATGAGACCTTTACTTATAGCATAAATTTTATGTGAATTCAAATTCATGTAAAATTTTCTTTTCAAGTGTCATTATTATGCACAATAATGATATTTAAAGAAAAAAACTAGCATAAATTCTTGTTCACATAAATTTTTCCAATATTATATTTTAGATCTTAATTTATTTTTATATGTGCAATATGAATGTCAAATTAAAAATCATAAAAAAATAAATTAATGTGACACATAGTGCATTAAAGATAGATTTGAAAAAATATATTTCGAACTTTGAAAATATAGTGAAAAGTAAAAAAAAAAAAAAAAAAAAAACTTCTTGAAAAATTTACAAGTATCTTATTTTTGTGGTAGATATTCTCTTAGGGTGTGTAATGCATGAATTATAATATTGATTAATATATAGTTAATATAATTTAATTATTAACAAAACAAATATAATTAAAAGAGATAGATCACCCACATCATAAAAATAATATTGTAGTTACTAAATAACTTAATTAGAATAGAATTACTACGTATTATTTGAAAGATAGTACATTGTTTTAAAAAAAATCATTTTAATTGATTTTTCAACTGATTTTTTTTTAAGTGCGGAAAGAAAAATGAATGTGCATTCTTAATCTTTATTAAGGTCGAATAATAATAGTTTTTTAAATAGGGTAATTAAGCCAACTAAAGTAAATAAGGTCACCATAAAAAATTAAATTATTTTGTGTCAACTCAGTTCTCACACCAATTTAACCACATTTTAAGAAAAATATGTGATGAGTAGATTGTTGAAAGGTAATTTTGTAAATTTTTATTGTTAAATTTAAAAGAATTAGTAAGAGTGAATGAAAAATAATGATATTATATGTAATTATGTGAATATTGTGAGAGTGAAATTTAGTAAAGAATTCTCGAAGTATGAAAACTAACTATGTACAGAGATACTATAAAACTAAGATAAGAAAAATTAAATTAAACACATATAAATAGATTGAATGTTAAATAACAAAAATATGACACTAATAATGATAACATGATTTTTTTTAATTAGGTATTTTACAAATAAAAAAGTATTATATGAAAATAGTTCATGATAAATTAATCATTAAATAAATTTAAAGTATTAAATATTTAATCAAGAATATCTATAATCTCATCTGAAGTATCATTATATTTTCTTGAACCTTATTAATGATACTACTAGCCAAATATTCGATATTTTAAAATAGTTTTATGATAATTTATTATGAACCATTTTCATATAATAAAACCTACTCATTACAAATATTTCAATAAATTTGTTGAATTTATAATTAATTATTTTTTTAGGCAAAGATGATGAGAGTGTACATTATCTATTTTATTCAGGATTCATGCCTAATTCAATTCCAGTAAAATTTTAAATATTATAATTATTAAAATGATTAAGAAACAGAAAAAACAATATCTGAATATCAATGCCAACTATAATTAAAGAGATTAGAGAATTGGAAAAAAAGGGAGAGATCTCAACAACGATATTTTTATGCAGACTGATAGTTTGGGCAGGGATATGAACAATCCTAAATAATGTACATGCGCAAAAATTCATAATGTGACTTTTGGAATTCTAAACAGCAACTTTCCATTAGTAGTAGGAAAAAATGGGCGGGAAAATAGAAATAATTATTTTTGGCAGACTTTGCTGTTTTTATATATATAATATAGATATTGTTTGCATTGAATAGTAGTATTAGATAATTAAAGGAGTGATTCTTGTGTGCACTTAAATGCATAACATGCACTTGGATTTTGAGTTAAATTTTAAATTAATTATGACTTTTCAAAGTTCATTTATATAATGAGCTTTAAAAAGTAAAAAATGAATTTAAATTGAATTCAAAAGTTAAGTAATTGTATATAAGAATGTGTGTAATTAATATTAGTGTTCTATTTACCAATTGTTTGCACACAAGGAAGAATAATTCACGGTGTAATTAAATAATAAACCACATGTCGAAGTCGAACTGTTCACAGGAAATAGGACAGAGAAATCAGAAGGACCTGCGAAAGAATGAATATATAAAGAGAAATAAAAGAAGAATAGGGAAGAAGTGTCACCCAGAAATGGAGGAAACGGGATGGGAGGGACATAAATAATACTCCTTATTTTAAATAATACATAATGGACTTGTTTATACATAATTTAATTAGTTTGTTTGTGTGAGTTATTTTGAAAAGTACGATTATTTACACAATCCAAACATTTTAAATAATCACAGTTCAATTATTTTGTTGGAGACTTGGAGTCATTTTAGATAACACCATTAATTTTGTTTGAGTTGTTTTAACTTTTAAGCAACTGAGTCGATAGTATTTAAACAATCACGTTGGTAAACACGACAAATATAAAATAAATCAAAAATAAAAGGAAACTGTACATAGATATGCACTAAACACATAAGATGAGAGAGAGGAAGGAGAATACACGGCGTTTCAAAAACAAAAAAAAAACAAGAAAGGAAAATACACGTACCTACCTTATTGTTTGAGTAAGTCTTTAGAATTTTAATTTTATAAATAGTGGAAATTAGGGATGAAGTTTTGTCATAGGAAAAACGGGATAAAAATATGAAGGACTCAATTTATAGTTATGAATCATTAATTTGAAGAATTAATAACGGGATGGACCATTGTAATACCAACAGGTCACTCTTTTTAGGTATGATACCGCATCCCATGAACGTATAGCCAACCACTTAAATAGACTTTTTGGAATTTTGATATTTTATTCATATTTGTTTTATATGATTTAATAATACTATGAAAAATGTTTGGTTATAAGGGATGACTCCAATTGTCTGAGATGAACACGTTTCATTTTCCTTGTAAATACTTACCCACACCACCTTTCGTCACTAAACATGGCATTACAGATTGCAATTTATTTTTAGTTTAGGTTTCAATTTCCCACGAGATGTCAATCATAATTTCACATAAAAAAAATTGGTTAAAAGTTGAAGTTTGCGTTGATTCTTTATTTACAATTAGTCATGTATTATAAGTCGATATGAGACGTCTTTTTAAGTTTACCAATCATCAAAGAGTACTCCTCATTTGACTTTCCATGTCTCTACATTACCACGTTTGAAATCATTTGGGTTCAGCTTCAAGCTATCGATTCATCAAGATCGTTTTTTAAATTCACGAGGAATATGAATTTTCAAAATCTCCAAATAAATTAAAATGTGAATATTAGATCAATTCAAATAATTTGAAATATAATTTAGTATATAAAATATGGAATTAATTTTTATATAAAATAAGGTGGTGTTTTAAAATTTAATTGGAGGAAGAGAATCACATATTTTTTTTTAAAGTTGGTCTTATCCACTAAAAAAAAAGATTCTAATATTTGAATAAAGATCCAAAACAGACCTAAACCTAAGCAAGTAACATCCCTATTTTAAATTCATCAATTTAAACGCAGCTAATTGAGTTTTAGGTTGAATACCTCCAACTTAATTCCAGTTTCCAGACCTTCTGAATTTCCAAATAATTAAAAAAATTGCATCCTCCGAATAATCCAATCTACATTAATTAGGATAATCTAAAAAGAAAAAAAACAAATCTGCAGATGCCACTAAGCAATTCAAAGACCCAAACCCACATGTCTTTGTCTTGGTATATATATAGAACGATATTTAATCAATTATTAGTTTATTACTAATTATGTTTAAAGGGAATCAACAACGACGGCAAGTCTCTAACTAATAATCCCTCAGACAAATGTACATAATGTATAGTAAGATCAAATGAAGCAGACTATATTTTGATGTGTTAATTTGGAACAAGACAATTAGGTAACAACGTTGTCGCATGTCCCCTGTTTTTGCTGGCAAATCTTGGATATCATAATCCTCAAATCAAAACATGATTTCCACTAGAAAATATTTATAAATCGAGAATATGATAATTAGGTTATAGCTTATTTGTATAATCCTTATCAAAAAAAAAAAATTATCTTCTTGTTTCATGATATAAATTGTGTCGTATCATTCAATAATTGAAAAAAGGAAAAAGTCATTGGTTATTACATGAGCTGGCACAAGGACCATAAGAGTCATTAATGACTTCTTGTCATATTGGTTAGACATTTAGGTGCCAACTTCTCTAAACCTTAATTAAAAATTAGCCAATTGAGTATTAATTATATTTATTCACATCAAGTCTTATCATTGGACTTTAGCACGAACTTTCACTTTTGATTTGAGATTATTCTACGAATTTAGAATGCGTACAATAACACATATTTAAAAAATTCATAGATTTTGGTCGGGTCGGGTCGAATTTGATATATTTTTCTTAAAATCTCGCGCAAGTCAAGTTTGAGGATTTCCGCTCTCAGTTTGTGTTATTATATGGACAAATGCATATTATTGAAGGACAAAATATGTGTAACTATTAGATTAAATTATTTTTTCACCAATTTTTGTGGTTTTTATTGAAATAAATATTCTTCCATACAATATAAGAGCAAAATGTGTGTTACTATTTATTTAAATATTGGTTTTCACAAATATTAATTTATTTTTACAAAAATAATTATATTTTCATACAATTACACATGTAAGATAGTGAAAAATGTATTACTATAATAACACAAATGTCTTACTCAATGGATAAAAATATGTTTGCACAAATACATAAAGTCACCCTCCTAGGTTGTGTTACCATAAGGACAATCATATGTTACTGTAAAAGCAAATGTGTATTACTGTTGGAACAAATATGTGTTAATGTTAGAGCAAATGTGTGTTACTTGTGGATGAAATGTGTTGATGTTAGAGTAAATATGTGTTACTGCAAATGTGTGTTAATGTTAGAGTAAATGTGTGATACTACAAATATGTGTTACTATTGGAGAAAATGTGCGTTAATGTTAGAGTAAATATGTGTTACTGCAAATGTATATTAATGTTAAGAGTAAATGTGTGTTACTATAAATATGTGTTACTATTGGAGCAAATATATGTTATTATTGGAACAAATGTGTGTTAATATATTAAACAATAAATATAGATTTAAAGGGATGATGAATAAATAATAAAATCACATATTTGTTATTGTAAAAACATATATTTGTCATTATTGTTTTTTTAAAGTACAAAAACAGATTTTTTAATGACTAGTAACACACATACTGTCATTCAGTAACATGCATTTGTCCATATAGTAACACAAATTTGAAGCGAAAATCCTGAAACTTGACTTGCACGATATTTTAGAAAAAATCATCAAATTCGATCTGGACCTGACCCAAATCCATGAATTTTAATCTAAAATGACCCAACCTATAAATTATTTAATATTTGTCTATTTCAAATATATTTCGCTAGAGAGTTTCACTTGATTTGGAATAGTTTAGCTAAGAATTTGGGTTCTCATTGCAACCAAAATACTCATAAAGATTCATTTTTTTTTATTTAAATAATAGCACATGGATCCAATTCTTAGTTGGGCTCAATTTGCTTATCCAACAATTACCTGGGCCCATTGGATATGGGCGTATAAACAATCATGTATTTGGGGATCCCCTACTAATTCTAACATTTCTATTGGGTCATATTTATTTCCTCCAAGGTTTGGATATTTAATTGGGCCCGACTAAACATCCTTTCAATTATTGGAGATGTACCTCCATCTTCATCCACCTACTTATTATAATGGACATTAGTAGATACACAATTCATACACTACCAATATTACTCTTATTGTATTAAATGTTCGTTTTTTTAGATAATTTTTTTAAAACAAACCTATTCACCTACCTAATCTCCCCCAAAGTTCGAATGCCTAAATCTCCACGACTAAAAAGAAGAAGCGACGATGCTCAAAGCCTCAAACGGCGACGACTGGTAGCGACATGGAGGGATAAAAAATTGGTTACTTTTTTTTTTCTTTTCATTTTGATAGTTTGTCATAGGGTTTTATTTGGTTTGATGATAGTTTGGTCGAGGTTAATTAGAATATGCATTATAGAAAAAATGGAGCGTCAGCATTTGTAGAAAGATAGAAGTTTCAAACCTGGTTTTTCGAGATTGTACCAACATTTCGGACACTATCTTCCGAAATTTGTCCAAATTTTTTGGAAAAAATATTTCACCAAATTTGTTCCGAAACTTTAACATGTTTTCGAAAGTTATGTTCCAAAATATTGCAAAACTTTCAGCAAACCAGGTCCAAAATTTCCTTGAAGAAAAAAAGTGACCAATTATATGACTTCGAACTTCGTTATATGCCCAAAATACCAATATTTCGTACACAAAAACTCATAATAAAAATAAAATTTCACATTTAAAATTAGGGTTTATAAACATATGAAATAAGCAACAAAGAATACATACATATGTGTTTCGAAACCCTCTTATTTTCTCCAGATTCTTGCTAAAAAAGATGAACTAATCGTTGTGGTGTCGTGTTTTTCACGTACATGACCGTGTGAAGATGATGAAGAATGAAAAAATATGTACATAAAAGAGAAGAAAAGAGGGGGGTGTGTATGGAGTATTAGGTTTTTTTTTTTTTTTTTTGAGTTAAATGCACCATACTACAATTTCTAAGTCTTAAATGCACCATAAAACATAGGAAATCCAATGGCACAAATTGATACAATTGGTATCTGATTTGTATTTTAAAGAGTAGGCCCCACTCTTATTCACTCTCCCACGTTCTTCTCTCGCATCTCACTCTTACCTCTAATTATTGTCCACACTATTAAAAAACATCAGATATTTCTCTCTCCCCCTCTCAAACCCATTCTCCTCTCTCTAGCCACCGTCATCCGCCATCCACCCACCATCGTATCACTGCCATTTGATCACCACACCACCACCGTAGTATCACCACGGCTCGAGAACGACACTGAACAAAGGCAGTTCATCTCCGCTAGCACGGGATGCCGCCCGCGTACGAAATTCATTGTTGGCGCTGAGAAGAAGACGAACTTCCACGCCCATCATCGCTCGAGCGCTGGGTGGGGGTTAACTCTGCCACCGCCGTCAAGAGTTTAGCAGATGGAGGCGGCGGTGATGCGGGTGGGGGTCATCTTGATTGTCCATATCAACCAGTGATTTCTGCCCTATTTTACTACCGCGTAAGCTGGCGAACACCACCATCTGTTGATTTTAGTTGTTGATCTTTTCCCCACGGCGACAATGTGGCCTTAGATCGATTTCAACCCGCCTCAGATCCATTTCGGTTAGCATTGATTTTTATGGTGTTAGATTCTTATTTGTGTGAATTTTAGTTTGTGTTAATTGAATCGGTCAAGATCCAATCTGTTTATCAAAGTGCTTCTCTGATTGTATTTGTGGTGCTTTTGAATAATCCATATTCTAAAGTTAATTGATGAGAATGAAGAAACATAAATGCTATGAATTTTCATATATGTCTATATAAACTTATCCATACTCAAAATTCTAAAAAATTTATCAATTTTCTATTGGTATGAACTTAATTAAGGCGTTTCATTCACTGGATTGCAGAATTTCATTTGTGTGGGTATTCATAGTCATAGATCCAAAATATTAGTTTGATATGAACTTAAAAATGAATATGGAATTAAGATGGTTTTAATGTATTGATGCATGTTGTAATTCTTGTTTCAAGAATTTTTGAAAGTTTTGTTCAACAAATATGAATTCATATCATTTCTCTGTGATTTCAGGCATACAAATATGAATGGAGTTGAAGCTTTATGGAAAGGGTCATTTACAAGTAGGTTCAAATGGTATCCATTTATTAGGATTTAGTTCTATTTTGTATAAAAATTTCAATTTAGTGCAAAACCTACCTGCAAACCTATTAAAGCCCCCAACCCCCATCTGACTTTTTCCCCACCCCTGTCGTCCTGTCAATTAGTCCCATCTGACTTTTTTGCTTTGTAAAATTAGTAGTTTTTGTCTTTTTTTAATTTCAATATTCAATTTTTTACTCCAAAATTTTATTAAAAGATTTGTTTAATATACTTAGCTTAGGATTTTTTTTTCGATTTGTGTAATTTTAATTCTTTTTTTTTTCACAAGATTTCACTATTAATATCGATTTTTTATTAAGGGTGCAATTTCAATCATTCTTTGCACGACCATAATTATTCATACTTTTTAGCTTTTTATTGAGGGTGCATTTTCTATAATATTTTGCACATAATCTAAATATTAGAATTTCCATCTAAATTGAATGGCTAATGTCTAAAACTTCTACAATTACATATTTAAATTTGAAATTAACAAAATTATAATTAAAATTACATGTTAATCCTTACATGCAAAAAATTAAAAAAATTGCACAGATCTTGTATCTTCAAATCTTCTTCCCTATATCTTCAAATCTTGTTCTTCTATCTTCTCCAGCTCCAGGTAACCTGAAAAATACATAGTCAAATCACCCACAAAACACACAAAATTATGCACTCACACAAACAAAAAATATCACACATACCTAAACTTACAAATTTCTATCTATGTACCAGATTTGTTGCAATCATTACAAATTGAAATTGACAGATTCATATATAAAGTTTGAAAAAAAAAATGCACAGGTCTTCAACTATCTAAACTCTTCAATTCTTCCTCCCCTTTTGCCATTATCCCTAGCTCAAGATCACTCTTGTAATATATTTCAACTAAAAATCATGAACACAAATACACAATATTCACATACAGAGACAAAACCCACGACATACACATACAAAACACACACCCACATTAATTGCACCAAAAAAAAAAAAAACAGAGGCACATATACCCCACACACACGACACCCGCACATCCTGCACAAATAGATGTAGACAAAAGGGATTTCGTATCATACCTTATGTTGGATGATCTGTGCAAAAAAATTACAGACCGGAGGCGGGTTAGAGGTCGACGACAGCGCCTACTGGGGACTCTGGGGAACAACAAACTGGTGCACTGTGTTGCGGATCTGTTCTCTAAGAGCAACGCTGAACATATCTTTTCTCCATGGAGAACGCCAAATCTAAAATTTAGTTTGAGGGGGATTCGATTACATGGTGGCACACAGGCGATCGACGCCCACTGGATTGTCGTCCAGGTCCGGCACCACTCATAGCAGATTCGGAGATCGGTGGCCAGATCTCACCTAAAAAAAACTGAACAAATCGGAGAGGTTTTAGATCGCAACACCGATCTTGAAATGCCTCTGATCTGACTTCTATAGATCGAGGTGTGCCGGTCTTCGCCTTCTCTTTGCTCGTTCCAATCGAGCAGCGCCGACCGTTGCCATCTTTCAGCTTACATCGCTCGTGACCACATGAGGCGTCACCGCCGAGAGAGAGAGAGAGAGAGAGAGAGAGAGAGAGAGAGAGAGAGAGAGAGAGGCTGGGGTAGGGGCGAGTTGTTGCAGAGAGATAGAGAGAGGGTGGGGATGGGGGTGAGTTATTGCAGAGAGATAGAGAGAGGGTGGGGGTGGGGAGGAGAGAGAGAGTTTCCATCTGAAAACTATGGCAGAGGGAGAGAGAGAGAGAAATACGTGGGTGGGGGTGGGGGTGGGGGGTTTTATTTTGGCCGACAGAAAGAGAATTAAGTAGGTGTGGGGTGGGGGGATATTGGGGCGCTGGTGGGGTGGTAGGGGTGTATAGGGTGCAGTAGGTTTTGAACTTCATTGTAATTTTAGAAAGATTTTACACCAAAGCTTAATTTAAGACTAATATGTATACCTATTTGTAATTATTTCTTATGGAAATTCAAGCAGATATGGAAACTCAAGCACAAAAAAACACATTTATTCATAAATTTGGCGGTCTTGTTCATAAACTTTGGACGTATGTTCATAATTTTTGGGCGTCTATGCACATTTTTTTAGTATTTGTTCATAATTTTTGACGATTGTTCTTATTCCTTTTTGGCATTTGTTTATAAATTTTGGGCGGTTGATTTTAGCATATGTAATTTTAAGAATTTTTTTAATGTAAATTTCAAATTAATAATGAAGGAAATGCTTTTGATTTTGTTTGAGTTAAAAACATATTAATGTACAAACTTGCAAATTAGCAGGTTGAATCTCAAATTGTGAAAAATATTTTTGTTTATGTGGAAAGTAATTTAGTTTATGTTCAAAATTTAAAATGTCAGAAATAATAGAAGAAAATTGTTGAGATTTTTGCATGGAAATGCACAAATAGTATCAGTCAATCAATTCGAACACGGGCCCACCAATTGTATTAATATGTGGTTTTGATTTAAAAAATGGGGACCACCAATTGTATGAAATTGTTCCATGGGATTTTTGTTGTGCTATTTAGCATTTAAGCCTTTAGAATTGTACCAAATATTAACTACCTTTTTTTAAAAAAAATTATTAAAGATATATGTGTAATCTTACAATTTTAATTAAATAATAAAAATTTGATGGAGGTGTATCTCCAATGTTTGGAGGGGTATTTCGGCTGACACTATTTAATTTAACAAATTATTCTTTGTTCAACTTTAGACAAAAAAAACACTTTGGGTACATTTATTTGCACTTTCCTCTTTGGTAAAGATACTACCTCAATGAATACATTACCTTTTTTAAATTGTTTTAGTTTTTCGAATAGAAACTAGTGATATCTCACACGAATTTTGCGGATTGAAAATAAAATTATTATTATTAAGTTAAATTATAATATTTAATATTTTTGTTTTATATATTTAGTAATTTTAGTATAATATTAAAATTCTAATTGTAATTTAACGAATACCGAAATTACTAAATATGAATAAATAAACATATTTAAAAAATATTAAAAAAATCAGACAGACATTTAAAAAAAAAAAGCTAAAGTGACATTTAAAAAAAACGGAGGGAGTATAAGACAATATTATTTGAAATTGCAAATTTCTGAAAACTTATATGTAGAAAATATTTGTTGTATACTTGCATTGTCTTCCATTGAAATTAAGGTAAAAAAATTTCTTTTGCTTTTAACTCTCGGGCTACACCATGTAATTGTCCATGTGTAAAACAGGTTTGAGAAGATATACACCCACAATCGACAATGATTGACCTGTTGGGAAAATAGGGGCGCCCGAATCTATGCCCGAATATATTCGGGATGAAATTTAAATACGAATTTAAATACAATTATTACTAGCATGAATTAATCCTAATTAATTCAAATAATAATTTCAACAACAATTTTATCATCATGCATGCAGAATTAATTCACATAAAACCTATGGCGGAATAACTAGGAATTTATGTGATTACGTGCCTCTTGTAGATATGACCTTTGATAACAACGAGACTATCACGAACATGCTACCAACCAAAAGACCTTCTCAATTATATCCCTTTCGCCTTGCTTGTTCACCGGTGGGAAGTGCTCACAAACAATCAGGAATAACAAGGGAAAAAGAAAAATATTTTTGCTCTTGATTTTTCCAACACATGGAATCATGTACTTGGGGATGAAATAATCATCCCCTATTTATAACAAGGGGTGGCCGAATTTTTTGCCAAATATGGGTGAGAAAATCTTTTCTTGGGCCTCCAAGAAATCTTAAATATATCCCATATATTCTTTTCTCCATAAAAATTCCATAAAAATCCCAATCTTCTTATAAATATGATATTTTAAAAAATCTTAGGGAGAATATCCAAGATTTGGATCTTCTTGAATTTATGAGATAATCTTGTATTCCAAGAATACATATCTTCCATAATATCTTTCCAAGAAAATTAACAAAATCTTTTCTCTCCTAAATCTATAATTTTCGAAAATAATAAGAAAAAATCAGCAAATATATTTTCTTTTATTTTAATCACCTTATTATTATCGGGCTACTTAATGGGCTACTTGAGGGGTCTTTAGGAGAATTAAGATTGGACCTCCAATGGACTTCTGAATTTCAATATTGAGCCCCAATATAATTCAGCTCATTAATATTAATTAGTACCATTAATAAATTAATATTGCACTATCCATCTTAATCCATATTACGATAATATGGGCTCCCGATTATTATTTCCCGCATTTAAGATTATCTAGTCCATTAATTAATTGAGCTTATGAATAGCTCTGAATTAATTAATATCTTTCACCTTGGAGTAAAGACAACTCAACATTATTATCCGTACCGAAGAAACTAATTTTTCATTTGCAAGATTTGGTACGATAAAACTTCTGAGCCCACAAAGGGGAAAAATCACACGAGCCATACTCGCACGTGTTTCTTCGTAATAAATCTTAGCAACCGTCATATGATTAATATTACTGCCCAAGACACAAAGTTTGAAGTCACGATGATTCTCACCTAACATGAATCAAAGCAGTAACCATTAAGCACACACGGTCCTATTTAAGTGACATAGATTAAGAAATCAATAACCACTGAGGTCTAATTCTTCACATTTCAGAACAGATGAATTTATCCTCGCTGTAGGTCCTCTTCAACACATACTAAATGTGTTAGTGCAATCTCTCGGTCAAGACAGACCAATCTGAAAATTACACATCGACCTTTCACGGCGGATTGTTCAATTCCACCTGGGTCGTGAATTTGTACGTTTGGTTACAAGTAACTGTCAATGTGATCTTCCGTGATTGGGTATCACCACATTAACTACAATGTAACACGTACTACTTATAATGAACTGGTTGCAATAAATATTCAACATTCAATCATATCTAAAGCAAATGCGATAAAAGATTTATTCTCATAAATAAGTGTTTAATAGATGAGTTATACAAAGTAAAAATATACTTTCACGTATAATTCCAACATGACCTTGACTTTTATTTATAGTTATTGCGAAACACAAAAGAACAAAAAATAATCTCCTTTAAATCCTAAACGACAAAGTATCCGCCGAAATAGTCAGGATCATTCTAGGGGTGCATATACCTTACTTCCAATATTTATTTAAAAAATGATCTCAACTTTTACAATATGATTTTCAAGTTTCGTAACTACCATTCTAGTTCCATTACACAACCCTGACTTTTGGTCAATATTTATGAGAAACATTATACATACACCAACCTTTAGAGCCATCAAAGTTAATTGGACCCGTTGGGCTGACCTGAACCTTATACATAAATTGAGGGTTGGGTGAAATTTTTTTAGACCGTTTGAAGGTGGGCCTTAATGGGCTGACCTGTTTGGGGTGTGAGGTTTGGTAGGTTAGGGGTGGGCTTTGTCGGGCCGGCTCACCTCCAAATTTGTTTTTCATTATTTTATACATTCTTAACCATTATAATATCATTTTATGACTATTTTGTAAAATTTATTTTTATAGATGATGAATTTAAATTGTAGAAGATTATTTTTATAAATTATTATGGTTAATATATTGTGAACTTCAATTTGTAGAAATTTATTTTTTATTAATGAATTATTAACTATATTTGTAACATATTATTTTAATATTCTTATAATGATAATTATGAAGATAAATTGTTTGATTACATTTGATTCCGATAAATTTAATGCATTAGAACTTTTAAATTATAAAATTGGGCGGTCCGGCTAAACCCACACCAAATAATAAGTGGGTTGGGTTAGGGGTTTTGCAGCCCACTAAATTTTCGGTCCGCATCACACCGATGTCCCGTTGGAATTTAAAAATTATGTGGGAAAAATATTAAAATAACATTTAATCAATTTGTATTAATACATAGAAATAAGATTGCTAGGAATAAAAACATGAATTTTTGTACCCTGCATAAATATATTAATTATATAGAATTCATAAAATGTAACATTAAAAAAAAAATTATCAATATGTAATGTTGCAATTAAAAAAATTATCAATATGTATTAATAAATCATCAAAAAATATTTTTGAAATACAATTAAATGTATATCTTGTAAACTCAAACTTGTAAATCTCTCAATATCATGACCATGCCCAACTTCATCAAATGAACAACTTTAATTTTAAAGATAGAATCACACATTTCAGACCTAATATTAATATTTGATCAAAGTGATGTTATTGTTAAAATGCAATGTTATGCGGAAGTTTGTGTAGAAACAACTAATCAATGTGTTGATATTTATAATACCAAAAAAAAAAAATATATATATATATCAAACGATAACAAATACGTTCTAAGCAGGATTTAAAAAAATCGATTCCACCATGCAAAGTTGGCATCATAAATTCTCCACCTACAAAATTCGGATTCATACATACAAAAATCGAATTCCCCCTCTAATTTATTTCCCTAAATTATCTAAGAAAAAATCTTTTAAAACTATGAAAATTCATATCTATATTTTACAATTTAATATTCTATTTCGATAACAAAATTTTCTTCCAAACAAATTGGGTGAAAATATCGAATTTTATAGCAAGATACAAAATTTGATGGCATGATTTTTTGGAATCAAACAATATTTCGGTGACAATACTATTTACAAAATAATCATAAAAAAAGAATATTAGAAAATAAAACTAAATCTTCTACCAAACATGTTAGATTTTATTTATGTATAGAAATATTGCTAATCTTTTTATTTTAAAATATGAATAATTATTCCGAAAAACTTATTATTTTTTAGAGAATAACTAACAATTTTTTGAAAAAAATGAAGGGATGTTTTTTTTAGGGATATTTCAAGTTAGATTCTACAAATTTCACATCTATCATTATTTAAAAAAAAAAAAAATCCTAAAACATCTAAAAAAAAATTGTACAAAATAATAGAAATTTATATCTAAAATTTACAATTTAATAGTCTATTTCGGTAACAAAATTTTCTCTCAAATAACTTTAGTTAAAATATTCTTAAGGGCCCCGTCAAAAAAATATATTCTTGATGACAAGATATTATACATTTGGTGGAAAAACTTTTAGGAATTATATACTATTTCGATCACAATATCATTTCAAAAAAGAATCATAAAAGAAGAATATTAGAATATGAAACTAAATCATAGAAATATTCTTACTAATCTTTTTATTTTAAGGTATGAATAATTATTTTGAATTTTTTTTTAGAGAATAAATAACATATTTTTAAAAAATGAATCGATAATTTATTTTTCTTTAAAGAAAATTTCAAGTTTGATCTAACAAATTTCACATCTACCATTATTTTGAAGGAAAAAAAAATGCTAATCATCTAATAAAAATCGGTACAAAATAATAGAAATTTATATCTAAATTTTATAATTTAATAATATATTTTGGTAGTAGAATTTTCTCCCAAATAACTTTGGTGAATCTATTGTTAATGACAATATATTATATTTGGTGGAAAGATTTTAATGAATCATACACTATTTTGGTCATAATATTATCTCCAAAATATAAAAAAACAATTCTACAAAATCAAAATAAATGTTACACGTTACTTGTTTTGGGAAATATTCTTGCTAATCTTTTTATTTTGAGAAATTAATAATTATTTTTGGAAACATATTATTTTAAGAGGATAACTATAATATATTTTTTAAAATGAAGCGGGATTTTTTTTAAAGAAAAATTTCGAGTTTTGGTCTTACAAATTTCACATCTACTATTATTTTGCAAAAAAGAAAACCAAATAATCTAATAAAAATCGGTAAAATATAGAAATTTATATCTAAATTTTACAATTTAATAATTTATTTTAATATCAGAATTTTCTCCCTAATAACTTTGGTGAATCTATTCTTAATGACAAGATATTACATTTAATGGAAAGATTTTTAGGAATCATACAAAATTTTGGTAACAATATTATTTCCAAAATAGTAATAAAAAAATTACAAAATCACACTAATTGTTTGGCAATGCATACTTTACTTTGCAAACGATTTCGATATCTTCAATTTGCAGAAGTCTTCGATATCCTCAATCGATCTAAAAAAAGAAAAATATCATACTTAGGAAAAAAACAGATAAGAGATATTCGAAAAAATAGCAACAGGCGAATATATGAACAATTAAACAATTTAGATTTGAACAAATAAGAACCTTCAATAACAGCGGAGATAATGTCCGTTTGCAATATTGGTGGAGATGGTGACCATGTGCAGTAGATGCGGCGAGACGGTATTTAAGGCGAAAAGAGAAAATAAAAATATCATTTTTAAGAAAACAAATCAGATCAACGATACTTAGAAAAAAAAAAACAGCAAATGTATGGTCGATTATAAAATTTAGATTTAAACAATTATGAATCTACTATAACGACATAAACGATAGCCGCGTATAATAATAGTGGAGGCGGCGGACGGAGGATGTATAAAGTACATGTGGCGGAGCACGATCGTGTGAAGTAGATGTGGTGGAGACATGACCGTGTGAAATAGATATGGTGGAAGTGCGATGTTTGAAATAGATGTGCCGGAGGAACATTCATGTGAAGTAGATGGGGCAGAGACAACATTCAAGATGAAAAAAATGAGAATTAAAATTTGAGATTAAGGTTTAAATATATAAGATTTTATTATAAAATAACTAAATTAATTTTAATGGTGTAGGTTTAATTGTGTAAGATCAATGGTCAAAATTAAAAGTTTAACCAACTTTTAATGAGAGCGCAGTATTTCAAAATGAAGAGATTTTAGACATGCCACATCAGTGTAAGAATAAGGTGGTGTTGACACATCATCTTAGTGATGTTTGAAAATATAGTATAACTAGTGTGTACCCCCGCGAATTTTGCGGACTGGAATTTTTTTTATTATTGTTATTTCAAATTATAAATATTAATTTTTTTAAATCTTATAATTCCGATATAATATTGAAATTGTAATCATAATTCAACGAACAACTGAAAATACTAAACATGAATAAATAATTTATTTAAAAATTATTAACTAATTCACACTTTCAATCTCAACTTAGTATAACACATTATTACTTTAAATTACAGTTGTAACTAATTCTCAAATTTAATCTTTTTTTTTTTTGCCAAACACTATATTTTTTATCTATAAAAAACTTATTCCACACACACACACACACACACACACACACACATATATATATATATATATATATATATATATATATATATACAAACATTAATTATATAACATATATCAATCTTTTAATTATTTATCATTTACAATACTACTTTCATATTTGTATGTTAATACAATATAAAAGAAAAACTGAAATCCTTGTTTAGAAAAGAATATATGTACTTTACATTTTAATAGTGTGATACCCGAGCTTTTTAATACTCATTGACCAATATATTTAATGCATTGAGTGCACTTTAATTATTTATATATTATATATAATTTGTGTGCATTTAATTATTTAAGTGCTATATATAATTTGTGTGAATTTTTTATTATTTATGTGCTACTTATGAATTTTCATTATTTTATCGTGTTTTTAAATATTGAATTATTTATGTGCTATTGTATGTTTGTTGGTGAGAAAATCGTATCAATATTTAGTTGAACTTCATTAGAATATAGTGAGTTTTATGATTAATTTAGAATATTTATTTTATATAAAATAAGTTATAAAAAAATGGTGTGTAAATGTATTTAGATACACGTGTTCAGTAATCAACTATGGGGAATAGGAATTGTGTTTTAGTAACTTAATTTTAATATAATTAAAATATTAGTATATTCAAAGGTTAGCATATAGAATAATAATAAGAAACTTAATAGTGAAGCATAATGAAGTCGGTTATGGAGATATACATGTACATATACCCATTAGTACGCATAATTCGTAGCCTACAGAATTAGAATTAATAATAAAAAAAAAAAAAGTAAAGGAGCTTACCCAAACTTTCGTGTTTACTCGAAGGAAGTTAGTAGCTGAGAATTTCAATGAAGTAATTTCTATGCTTTGAGGTTGAATTATATTATTCAATGCTTGAGCTTCCAGGATCAGTTGTTAATTAGCTTGGTTTCATTTATGTTAACTCAGTTCGGCTAGTAAGTTATTGCTGTAAGGAAAATTAGTATAAGTTATTATTTTGTGCAGTGAGTGATTATATATATATATACCCACATATTTTAACATATTAGGCGAGGGTGCACCTCAATTTTTGAGGTGTTCACCCAGATTTTCAATATTAATTTGTGTAAAAATATAAAAATAGAAGTACGAAACGTTTTAGATAACAAAATATTCTAAAAAATATATATACAATGATGTATGTACTTGACCAATCAAATATTCCCTTACAAAACTATATATATAGCAAGTCTTTAGGATTTGGAACTTCATATAAAATGTTGATTTCAGCTTCTTCTATGGCTGCTCCCTAACAGCCTTTGCTATGTACTTGGAAAATATAGCAGTTGAGTTGAGCATCCACTCTAAGGCAAAGTAAAATTAATAAAATAACACTCCAAATATTATGCTCAGTAGTAACACTCCATATGTCATGATACTCCTTTCAGTCAGGTGGAAACTCAAAAGTGAAAAAATCACACCCCTATTCAGTTTTGAAAGATAAAAAAGGTCAATCATTTGATAGATAACTATGCCTCCTAAAATGTCCATGAGAAGCTCTAAACTTACATTAGACGAAACCCATACTCACTTCCAAGTGTGCGATCTTTGTTTATAAGGCCGTCGAGGATAACACATATTCCATCAATGGTCTCAAGGGTAAATACATCACATCTTAAGTTTTTTTTTTCCCTTGGTCGCCATTTTCCGCTTTTATCAACCACCAATCCACCAAACAGACCTGAAATTTTCCAGAACACAACACAAAATCAATAACCTAAAACAACAAATAAAACAAATACTGGTGAGACGGACGAACGAACAAACACTTATTGTTTTTTGAAAAGTGGGATTTCTGCGAGTCACCCCGATTCCTTTGATCAATTGGAGCTAAAGTAGATGCCATAACTCAATTTCAACTAATTATCCTGTTGAAGCTAAGAATTTGGTAACCGTTTTTGGGGTTGAAGAACTACTGTGATTTTATTTAGAATATCTCAAATGATGAAAATACAAGAGTTCAGTATTTATACTAAAAAGGTAACAACTGGCAAAGAACTAAGATGACAACTTAGAAGAAACGGGAATATAAAACCACGACTCTATTATTCAACATCCCCCCCTCAAGCTGGAGAGTGGTAGGCAACGGACAATCCCAGCTTGGAAAAGAAAGACGCAAAATGTGGCCCAGAAAGTATCTTCGTGAAGAAATCTGCCAGTTGAAGCTTAGAAGGAACAAAGATAGGACTGATAAAACCCAACTTGTACTGATCACGAACAATGTGACAATCAATATCGAGATGCTTCGTCCACTCATGAAAGACGGGGTTGGCTGTGATGTGTAGCGCATCACGATTGTCGCATCGTAAAGGAATAGGAGACGAAAGAGAAATCCCAAAATCACCCAGAATGTAGCTGATCCACTGGAGTTCACAAACAGCAGAAGCCATAGAGCGATACTCCGCCCCTGCAGAAGACTTCGAAACAGTTGATTGTTTCTTACTTCGCCAGGAAATAAGAGCACCACCTAGAAAAATGCAGTACCCAGTGATGGAACGACGTGTATCCTTACAAGTGGCCGAATCCGCATCGTAATAACTATCAAGAACGGGAGAACCAGAAGAAGGAAAGAATAAACCCAAAGAGGGAGAACCTTTCAAGTATCTCAGAACATGCAAAGCAGCATCCCAGTGAGAAGATCTGGGGGCAGTAACAAATTGACTCAGTTGTTGCACCGCATATGTGACATCGGGACAAGTGAGATTCAGGTATAAGAGCCGGCCAACAAGGCGCCGATACTGATCAGGTTGAGACAAAGGGGTACCATCCTCAATGGAGAGACGCAAACCAAGTGGGAGTGGTGTAGAAACAGGTTTGCAACCTTGTAAGCCAACATCTGAAAGGATGTCAAGAATATATTTCCGTTGACACAAGGAAATGCCCGTAGAGTGTCGAATGATCTCAACACCTAGAAAATATTTGGCTAAGTGCAAATCCTTGATAGTGAACTGCATATCAAGGAAAGACTTAAGCTCAGCAATCAACACTTCATTTGAACCAGTGAGCAGTATATCATCAACGTAAACTAACATGGCAAGAAAATGACCATCTTTGACCATAGTGAATAAACAATGATCAGATTTGGATTGGACTAATCCAAACTGAGACAACTTCGAACAAAGCTCGTTATTCCATTCCCTCGAAGCTTGCTTCAGCCCATACAAACTCTTTCTCAACTTACAAACCTCCCCATTCTTTGCCTTAGCATAGCCAAGAGGTGGATACATATAAACCTCATCAACCAAGTACACATCCAAAAACGCATTGTTTACATCCAATTGATGTAAAGGCCAATTATTAATAGAGGCAAGAGCAATAAAAATCCTCACTGTAACGACTTTGGCAATCGGGGAAAAAGACTCAAAGTAATCCACCCATGCTGTTTGACTATAACCCTTGGCCACGAGTCGAGCCTTATATCGTTCAACGGACCCATCAGCATGTCTTTTAATCTTATACACCCATTTATTTCCAACTACCTTTTTTGCAGGAGGCAAACGTATAAAATCCCAAGTATGATTGTCCTCCAAAGCCTTCAATTCAGTATTCATAACCTCTATCCAGGCTTGACTTTGACTAGCCTGCTCATAATGAACCGGTTCTTTCTCCACTGATATATTACTAAGGAAAGCCCAAAAAGATTCATCAAGAACATCAGAATCCGGCAATAGTGATAAAGGATAAGTAGGAACAGTATGCGCATCACAAACATAATCTTTGTGCCAAACAGGTTTACCACCAACTCTGGTGCTTCGTCTCAAAACTGGATTCACAGAGGGAATATCACCATCAACTGAAGAGAGTGGACCATCTACAGGGATAACATCATCCATACTAAAAGGATCAAGACCAGAAGATGTTGATACATGCACCAAAGGAGTGGCATCAACGATCACAGAAGTAGAACAAAATGGGAACACATCAGCAAAGAATTTCACATCTCTGGAAAAAAAAATGTTTCCAGAATCAAGATCATATAATTTGTAACCTTTCTTCCCCATGACATAACCCAAAAAGATGCATTTATGAGATCTGGAATCGAATTTAGCCTTATGAGCCTGTGTATTCGCAGCATAAGCTAGACAGCCAAATGGTTGGAGTCTAGAATAGTCAGGAGCAACACCATTCAACACCTCAAAAGGGGTTTTCCATTGAAGCAAAGCTGTAAGCAGTCTGTTGATAATGAAAACGACAAGTAAGATAGCATGTGTCCAGAATTTTAAAGGGAGTTTGGCTTGGAATAGCACTGATCTTGCAACTTCCAATATATGTTTGTGTTTTCTCTCAACCACCCCATTCTGTTGAGGTGTGTAAGAACAAGATGTTTCATGAAGAATTCCTTGCTCCTTAAAAAAATCTCTGAATAGAATGACTGAGAAACTCTGCTCCATTATCACTTCTAATGGTCTTGACTTTCTTGGTAAATTGTCTGTCCACCATATGGACAAAATTCTGAAGCAGGGCAGCCACTTCACTCTTATGAGTCAAAAGAAAGACCCAAACACTTCTACTATAATCATCTACCAAAGTAAAGAAATAAGGTGTAGCAGTTAAAGAATCCTCCTTAAGTGGCCCCCAAATATCAATATGTAATAATTGAAAACAATCAGTGGTTTGAATACTACTGTGTCCAAAAGGAAGTTTATGCTGCTTTGCTTTATGACACACATCACAAGATTGTAGATAAAAAACAACCTTTGAATTACACAAATCATGCAAAAATGGTAAGTGTTGCATCGCATTGTATGAAGCATGGCCTAAACAAGTATGCCAATTATGTAAAGACTTATTAAAAAATGTGCTCACTAAAGAATGAGCTCCCTTATTCTTGAACACATACAGATTCCCAAGGAGTTTCCCCTCTCCCAGCACCTTTTCACTCTGAAGGGCCTGCATAATGCAAGAATCGGCCGTGAATATGCATCTGACTCTAGAAACAGTACATAACTGTGTGACTGATAGCAAATTATATTTGAATTGAGGAATGTATAAAACATCCTGTAGAATTATATCTTCAGATAACCAGACTTCTCCTGATTGCAGCACTTCCATTTTACTCCCATCAGGCAAACAAACATTTATGCAGCCTTTCAAGTTCCTCAAATTTCGCAACAAACTAACATCAGTGCACATATGTCTACTAGCTCCTGTGTCTATAATCCATCTACTATTGTGACAATCGGTGAATGTAGAAAGAGCATAAGCAATAGAATTAATACCAGTACCTGCAAAATTAGCAAACTGAGCATGATCCATGTTGAGTTGAGGCTGATCCTGGTCCCTCATATACCTTGTCATTTCTTCCAAGTGCCTTAGAATGGCACTAAACTCTGAATTTCCAGTGGTTCCCTGTTGTCCAACAGTGTATGGTGATTAGGCGTGAAATTGTTATGTTTTGGTGCCCGATTTGCCCATGTTTTGAGTGTTTTTTTATGAGAGTTTGGAGTCATTTGAGTATCATTTTTATAAACTGATGAATTTGTCTCTTTGGTTTTCATAGATGGATAGAGGGTGAAAAGAGGAGTTCGTAGGACTTTGAATCGGCCAAAACGGACTCCCGGTTGAGAAGATATGAAGATTTTACGAACATGTGTACAGCTGCCGAAAAGTACTCGAGCTGAGTCGCTCGAGTAGTCACTACTCGGGCACTCGAGTAGTGCACTCGAGCTGCAACAGGTCGAGTAGTTTTACTCGACCTATACTCGATCTTGATGCGTATTTTGGCCCATGAACACCCAAATTCGATCCCAAGCCTATTTATACCCTTTTCCAAGCATATCACCACATACCAACACATATTTATACATACTTTGAGCAAGGAGAAAGCTTGGGAAGGAGTTTTGAAGAATTTTGTACGTTGTAATCGAGGTTTTAATTTACGAATTCTTAGTTTTAGTATTTCTTTTGAACGTATTAGATTAATTCTTTCTTTCTTTATTCTTTGAGACGATAAACCCTAGCTTTTCAGATTTATATAGATTTCTTTAGAGACTTTAATTTGTTCTTTCGTTTATGTTCTTGATTTCTTTCGTTAATTCAATTATGCATATGTTTATTGTTCTTGTGATTGCTTTTATTATTCAAACCACCATGTTAGGCTAGAACCCTTGCATGCTGGGGTAGGATGAACTCGTAGAAGTAGGTTGTGGGTACGTAATTAGATTAACTTGTGACGTTAGGTTTTAATTCTCTTGATTAATGAATACTTAAAATCAATCTAGACTTTGCCTTTGAATTTTGTTCGAAAAGTGTTAGAGAGAGGACGACCGTATCACTCTTTAACAACGAGTAGACTTAACGAGAGGGTTTAGGAAGGGTTAATTCATTTACCAGTTTAGTGAAGGAGGACGACCGCATCACCTTAGTTAAATTAGGGTCTCATTAATTAAGCACAATCTATTAACTTGTTAGTAGATTAGTGAAGTCGAGTGTTAGGGTAAAGTATTAGGGTTTAGAATCTTGAGCTTTCACCTTGCATTCTTAGACTTAGGTTATTTCTTGTGTGTCACAGTTATTTTGATTATGTACCTGCTCCGTAAGTATACGTAGGGATTCCTATCCTGAGCATCACCATCTCTCATTAGAACACAACCCTTTGTTAATTTGATTTCTTTAGTATTTTAGTTTACTTAGTTTATTTTAGTCTTTTAATTAATCTTTCCAAAAATCCAAAAACAACACACTCATATTAACTACGACGCATAGATCTTCAGGGATCTATTCGCATACACACCATCCCTTGGGTTCGATAATACTTGGTCATAATACTTACTAATACTACAGTGAACTCGTACGCTTGCGAGGAATCTACTAGTAGAAGTTAGTATATTCGCATCAAGTCAATGGCGCCGTTGCCGGGGATGGCGTTGTATGCTTTTTGAATAGGACTTGTCGATAGCTTAGTAGTTAGTAGTGAGTGTTTTTTTTTCTGTTTTTTATTTATTTATTCGGCAGTTGCGTTTTGATCCTTCTGCTAGTGTGTCAGGTTTATGAAAACATGCTCACAAGGCAATACGAGCGAAGAGAGAATACCGTTGGACCCTGAGACAATAGCTAGAAGGAACCGAGCTTTCTTGAGGAGGATGAACGCTGCCGACTTAGGGAAAGAACCAATGGACATCACTAATGAGTTGGAAGATGCCGAGAATGAGTTTAACCAGGGGTTGAACCGGGTTGACGGCACTGATGGCAACACCAGTAAGAACCAAGATCCGTTAGGGGATAGTCAGAGCTAAAACCCGGGTGCACAAAACGTTATCAATCCAGCTCAGAATTTTGTCCAAAATCCTCTGAACAACCCTGCTTACCCACAAAACCCAAATAACCCTTTCAACAACCCAGTATACCAACATTACCCATACCCACCATACCCTTATCCACCATACCCATATCATCCACCTCATGTTTACAATCAACCACCTGTGTACCAACCACCTCCAGTTCAACAAGTACCAGCACCACCTGTTGCTCCTCAGCCTGTGCCCCAGAACGCAGATCACAATATGGCTATTCGAGGGAGGTTTGCAGCGCAGCCACAGCGGTACTATGATGGAGTGGCATTGCCTCCTGTTGAGGCAAATAACTTCTCGATTTCCCCAGGAATTCTAAAGCTGCTGACCGAGAATCAGTTCAAGGGGGTGATCGGGAAGGAGAATCCTCATACACACTTGAGGAGCTTTCTAATGATAGCCTCCACATTAAATTATAATGGCATGTCTGAAGATGCCAAGAGGCTTAGGCTGTTCCCATTCTCACTGACGGGAATAGCTAAAGAGTGGTATGACAACACGCTCCCACGGGAAGGTGTAACCACATGGGCTGAGCTTGAACGTCTGTTCCTCGAGCGATTCTACCCTCCATCAAGAACTATAAAAGCAAGAATTGAGATATCTTCTTTCCGCCAGAAGTCAGGAGAGGACCTACGTCAAGCATGGGAAATATACTCAAACATGTTGATCGAGTGCCCGCAGCATGGGTACAATGAGGGAGATACTATGGCATTCTTCTACAGTGGTGCCAACAAGGCGGGGCAAGACCATTTAGACGCCTGTGCGGGCGGAGCATTCCTGAATCAAGGCATAAAGAGGTGTAGAGAGATCGTGGACAACATTGTCACGAATGCCGGGGCTTGGAATGGAGATCCAGATTTTCAGAGAGTTCATCAGGTTGAAGAGGGTGAAGGAACGAGAAGGTTATTGATGGCCATAATGGAGAAGATCAATAACCTCGAGTTGGGGAAGAATTTGGTTGGAGAGCATGCAGCAGAGAATGATAGAGTAGACCAGCCAAGTGGACAGCAAGAGGTAGCCAATTACATGGGAGGTCCGTATTACAATCAGAATGGCTACCAAGGTGGAAATCAGTTTGGAAGACTGGCTTATGGTCAGCCATTTGCACCTCCAGGGCCACAGCCGCCTCAAAATCAATGGAGGAACACACAAGGATTTCAAGGAGGCCAGCAGCCTCCTCAAAACACATGGAGGAAGAATGAGAATTTCTCATATGCTAACCCAAAAGCTGGTATTACTGTTCCTGCAGGTGTTGACCCAGGTTCAAAGCCTCCGGGTGGAGAAGGCGGTGCATCGACTGAGGAGATGTTGAGAGCGATTCTACAGAAGGTGGAGGAAGGAAGTAAGAGGTTGTCATCCTTGGAGTACGATGTGAAAGAGTTGTATAAAAAGGGTGATCAACGTGATCAAGAGCTCCAGAAGATGAACGTTGAGTGGACTAGAACTCAACAAGAGAACAATCGAAGGTTCACTTCCATAGAGTTCCAGATGAGCCAGATTGCAAAGTCATTGAATAGAGAGCCGGGAAAATATCCTTCCATGCCGGAGGGGAACCCGAAAGAGCATTGCAAGGCTATCCAGTTAAGAAGTGGAACCAACTATGAAGGTCCTCAGATGCCTGCTGATTCTGAGACGCCTCAATTTGAGAAGGGGATAAAGAGTGAAGGGATTGAGAAGAAGGTTGAGGGTGAAAGCACTCAAGCGAGCAAAGAGCTTGAAGAGGAAGGCATTGAGAAGGGTGAGAGAGTTCCTAAGTGGAAGAAGGCAAAGGAAGCAAGGGATAAAGTGAAAGAAACAGAAAGAGATGAATGGGGGGTACCCAAATCTGTGATACCAGTCCCGTATCCACAGCGCTTCATGAAAAAGAAGCTTGATGAAAAATTTGCAAAATTTCTTGATGTTTTTAAACAACTTCACATTAACATTCCTTTTTATGATGCTTTGGAACAGATGCCGCATTTTGCAAAGTTTCTGAAGGACTTGATTGCGAAAAGACGGCGAGTGGATGAGCCGAAGTTGGTGCAGCTGAACCACGAGGTGAGTGCATTAGTGTACAAGGCCCTTCCACCGAAGCTGAAGGATCCCGGGAGCTTCATGATCCTATGTGACATTGGGAACGAGATCAAGAAAGGAGCGCTATGTGATTTAGGGGCGAGCATCAATCTTATGCCCTTGTCGCTTTTCAAGAAGTTGGAAGGTGTTGAACTTCAACCCACAATGATGACGCTTCAACTAGCCGACCGGTCTATTACTCGACCTCAAGGTGTGGTTGAAGACGTCCTAGTGAGAGTTGGAGATCACATTTTTTCAGCCGACTTTGTGGTGCTTGAGATGGAAGAAGATGAGCACGTGCCCCTGATCTTGGGAAGACCGTTCTTAGCTACGGCGGGGATGGTGCTAGACGTGGCAAATGGGAAGATTACATTGAAGGTTGATGATCAAGAAGTGAAGATTTCCCTATATGAAGCCATGAAGCACCCGAAGGAGGATGAGAGTTTGTATTGCATGGATGCCATTGATCCTCGTGTTGAAGACACACCTCCTATCCCTAATCCATCTCATATTCATGAATTTTATAATCCTTCACTTGATAATTTAACCCAAGAGCATTATGATCTGACTTATTTTGATAGGGATAAAGTGAAGAAGTTGAAGGATGAAGAGGTGAAAAGTGTGGACGTAACCCAATTGAAAGGAAAAGGAGGAGTTAAGAAGAAAAAGTCCAAATTCAAGAAACTGTTTGGTAAGACTCCTCCAGATAAAGGTGAGAAGGAGTTGAGACCCATAACACTTGGGGATGAGAAGAAAGCAAAAGAGCTCATGATGGAGGGGCATCATGGAAAAGAATGCAACCACCACTCTTATGAGAGTAAGAGAGGTAAATTTGAGTATGATGTCCCATAAGCTCCTTTGAGCTTGGTCCGGCATGAGGACCTTAAAAATAGCGCTGAATGGGAGGCAACCCATTTTTATTTGCTTTTGAGTGTTTTTAGTTTTTTTTCCTTTTATGTTATTAGGATGTTGTTGAGTCGTATGTTTAACCTCGTATTTGAGTAAGTTGCTTGTAGGCTTGTCTCGAAGGAGTGCCAAAGGAGTGGAGATTGAAGGAACCAACTTGAGACAAGAGAGTGTGCAAAGCTATTGAGAGAAATTGAATTATTTGGTTGAGGTAACCCACAACCCCAAACTTAGACCTCTAGCAAGGTCGAAGTTTGGGGGGGTGGAGTTTTTTTATTTGTTTTATGATTACTTTGCACATGCATGCACCCCTTATCTTTCGAGTTGAGTTTGATTGATTATTGGTTTGTTGAGATACTCCTTGGGGTGATTTTGATTTGACTCGCTACTCAATATTTCATGCCTATCAATTCTCTCATGCTTGTTGGTTGCTATCTTTGAGCATGAGTTGATGAGTTGTGAAGTTGAGTCAGGAATTTTATTGTGTGAGTATTGAGTTAGAGTTGATTTGAGAAAGAACTAGGATGCTTTCAAGTTTTCTTTTTGAGTATTTGTGTGATGAGAGTGAGAATTCACTAGGACTAGCATGGATGTGAAAGCCGTGAGATTTGAGCCTTATGAGATTTTGATGCATTAATTGATCTCTTCGTTTGTGAGTGGATCGTCACCTTAGAGGATGCTAGAACTTGTGTGTGCTCTCGCTTCTTGATTGTGTCTAGTTTGATATGCCGAATGTGATCTTAGGCCATCTTTGATTTGAATGAGTCACTTAGCCAAAAAATTTCCTTACCATTGACATTCGTCCCTTGTTAGCCCCTTTGAGCCTTAGACCTATTTCATTTGCTAGCACATTTAAACACTATTCCAAGTTCCTAAGCCTTTTGTCCCAATTTGAGTGGAGAATAGGAAAAGTGTGAAGGTTGAAGGGATTGAGTTGAGTTGAGAAGAAGGAATTATGATGGTTGAGAGGTGATAAAATAAGGGTGTGAATGAGATTTGAGTTGTGGGAAAGAAAAAATTGAGAATGAGCAAAAGAAAAAAAAAATGAGCTCATGTGTTTGTGCTAAAAAGAAAAAGAAGAAAAAAGCGAAGTGATTGAAAAAAAAAAGTGAAAGAGTGAGAAAGAAAAAAAAGAAATTGAAGTGTTGAGAGAATTGGAATTGAAAGTTTGTTGATTGAATATGTTTGAAGTAGTCTGTTCCTAATCTCGAAGTACCAAAGTTCGATTTTCTATTCTCCATTCACTTTAGTCACTTGACCCTATATTGATTCCCACCTGTCCAAAGAGCCTACATTACAACCTTGAGAAAAGTCCTTTTTGATTCGGTATTGATTTCTAGAGTATGGTCGGAGTTGAGAGCGCATACAAGCCTATGGCTGCTGATTTGAGTGATTGATTGATTGAGTGTGCCCTTAAACATTGTTATACACTTGTGAGGGAGTGAAACACATCGTTGAGTGCACATCCATGTTTGATCTTGATGTTTCTTGTTATTGTTGCATGAGTAGGATGAAGGAAGGTGAGTGAGTATACTTATGATTGATCTTTGAAACTCGAGTCCATTTACTTGCATGATTTGATTTTTTGACTCGTTCCTAACAATTTCACTTGACTTATTATTTCTTTGCTTGAGGACAAGCAACATGGTAAGTTTGGGGGGGTTGATTAGGCGTGAAATTGTTATGTTTTGGTGCCCGATTTGCCCATGTTTTGAGTGTTTTTTATGAGAGTTTGGAGTCATTTGAGTATCATTTTTATAAACTGATGAATTTGTCTCTTTGGTTTTCATAGATGGATAGAGGGTGAAAAGAGGAGTTCGTAGGACTTTGAATCGGCCAAAACGGACTCCCGGTTGAGGAGATATGAATATTTTACGAACATGTGTACAACTGCCGAAAAGTACTCGAGCTGAGTCGCTCGAGTAGTCACTACTCGGGCACTCGAGTAGTGCACTCGAGCTGCAACAGGTCGAGTAGTTTTACTCGACCTATACTCGATCTTGACGCGTATTTTGGCCCATGAACACCCAAATTCGATCCCAAGCCTATTTATACCCTTTTCCAAGCATATCACCACATACCAACACATATTTATACATACTTTGAGCAAGGAGAAAGCTTGGGAAGGAGTTTTGAAGAATTTTGTACGTTGTAATCGAGGTTTTAATTTACGAATTCTTAGTTTTAGTATTTCTTTTGAACGTATTAGATTAATTCTTTCTTTCTTTATTCTTTGAGACGATAAACCCTAACTTTTCAGATTTATATAGATTTCTTTAGAGACTTTAATTTGTTCTTTCGTTTATGTTCTTGATTTCTTTCGTTAATTCAATTATGCATATGTTTATTGTTTTTGTGATTGCTTTTATTATTCAAACCACCATGTTAGGCTAGAACCCTTGCATGCTTGGGGTAGGATGAACTCGTAGAAGTAGGTTGTGGGTACGTAATTAGAGTAACTTGTGACGTTAGGTTTTAATTCTCTTGATTAATGAATACTTAAAATCAATCTAGACTTTGCCTTTGAATTTCGTTCGAAAAGTGTTAGAGAGAGGACGACCGTATCACTCTTTAACAACGAGTAGACTTAACGAGAGGGTTTAGGAAGGGTTAATTCATTTACCAGTTTAGCGAAGGAGGACGACCGCATCACCTTAGTTAAATTAGGGTCTCATTAATTAAGCACAATCTATTAACTTGTTAGTAGATTAGTGAAGTCGAGTGTTAGGGTAAAGTATTAGGGTTTAGAATCTTGAGCTTTCACCTTGCATTCTTAGACTTAGGTTATTTCTTGTGTGTCACAGTTATTTTGATTATGTACCTGCTCCGTTAGTATACGTAGGGATTCCTATCCTGAGCATCACCATCTCTCATTAGAACACAACCCTTAGTTAATTTGATTTCTTTAGTATTTTAGTTTACTTAGTTTATTTTAGTCTTTTAATTAATCTTTCCAAAAATCCAAAAACAACACACTCATATTAACTACGACGCATAGATCTTCAGGGATCTATTCGCATACACACCATCCCTTGGGTTCAATAATACTTGGTCATAATACTTACTAATACTACAGTGAACTCATACGCTTGCGAGGAATCTACTAGTAGAAGTTAGTATATTCGCATCAAGTCATATGGTTGCTCCTTCGTATTGTAGTCTGCTACATTAGCATATCCTTTGGTTCTCTTATCCTTTAAGTCTTTGTACCAATCTGGTACACCATGTAGTCGGAAGCAAGTGGTTTTATCATGTCCTGGACCTTGACAATGCTCACAAATTAGCTTGCTCTTCTCTTCTTTAGATAGGCGAACAAATCCAGGTTTATCTCTGCCACTACCAGTAGAACCAGACCTTCCATAACCTTGCCTATCATAAGACCTTGCGACCATAGCAGAATTATCAAATTTGTCAACAGTTCTCATGTTTACATCTCTCTGACTCTCCGCTGATAACAACATAGAGTACACATTGTCCATAGATGGCAATGGTTTCATCAACATAATCTGATTAGTGATACTATCATACGACTCATTCAATCCCATAAGGAACTGAACAACTCTATCATCCAAATGATCGCGTGCCACTATCCTTCCAATTTCACAATCACAGGCAACATCTGGCACTATACAAGCCAATTCATCCCACAATTTATGAAGCTTGCTAAAGTACTCAACAATTGTGTTGTTACCCTGTCTCAAACTACTAATCTATCTTTTGATTTTAATCCTCATAGGACCATTGTTTTGTCCATATCTGGTACCAATAGCATCCCATAGTTTCTTTGATGAGTCCAAATACAAAAAGGTTTCGCTTAATTCCTTCAACAACGTATTCAAAATCCAAGACATTACAGTTGAATCAACAGTCTTCCAGGTTGTGTAAAATTCATCATCTATATCAGGTGGAGCTATAGTACCATGAATAAAACCTAACTTATTCTTCGCACTCAGTACTATTAGCATAGATCGTTTCCAGGGGAGAAAATTACCTGCTCCAGTTAAATGATGTGGAACCAAAACAAGACCAGGATGATCAGCACCGTGAAGGAAGAACATATCCTTTTCTGCAGATCTCGATTTCGATGTCTCAGCATTTAACGCCGGCCACGCCTCATTACGTCCGCCGCCATACTCATCGATTGCTTCAATTGCTTCAATTATCCAACGATTTCACAAATTATGCTGAAAAATTCAGATCGAACGACCTACTCTAGATACCATGTTGAAGCTAAGAATTTGGTAACCGTTTTTGGGGTTGAAGAACTACTGTGATTTTATTTAGAATATCTCAAATGATGAAAATACAAGAGTTTAGTATTTATACTAAAAAGGCAACAGCTGGCAAAGAACTAAGATGACAACTTAGAAGAAACGGGAATATAAAACCACGACTCTATTATTCAACATTTCCGCTTTGAAGTCTATTCAGAGAACAGCGCCGGAAAATCAAGAGTCAGTAATTTTGTGGTACCAACATTGGAAAATTTGCAATATTAACTGAACTGAAATTCCAAATCCGAATTAACCGAAGTTTATATAATATATAATCGAAACACTAACAAAAGTGAATATGACTTGTTTTTCTTTTCCTAAAGGAATGGATGAGGACTGAATATCCGAAATTAAGATTTGTTGTGCAAACAGAAATGCCATAAATATGTACTTACAGAAGCTAATTCACAAGTTAATTTGAAAGCTATTTATTTAAAACAAAAAAAAATTCAAATTCGTAAATTAAATATCCAAATTCCAGCATCTTTCATAGATTTGAAACAAAAAAATGTCGAAAACAGAAATTTTTGTCAAAAGTAAAGATAAGAGAGTTAACTGCTTAGTAAACTTGTTCGTCGAGAGAGGTAGTGGGAGAGTGACTGTGGAGGTTAGTCGATGGCGAGGACTTGTACCAGACCTTCTCGTATATGGCGATGGGAATGCAGAGGACGGCGAGCGGTGGCGCCGGCCGGAGGTAACGACAGCGACGACGACTTACGGGATGCGAGAAAAGGAGGGTTAGTTTTCCAATGTGGAAGGAAGGGGGTAAATGAGTAGTTATGGAATTTATTACGATTTTTATGCCTTTAAAATCAAAACTAAACCAATTTACCTTTTTATTTTTTTAATTGTTGAAGTTAGTAGCATGTAATATATTACTTGAGGTAATTTAGCTTAAAAGTAAAATAGAAGACTTTGGTCTTAATATTGTGCTTCTACCATCAAAAGTCTTCAAAGGTCAGAATTGCAACAATGCCATCATCAGAAACATAAGATGAGACTTTGTTGCTGCAATAATCCAGGTTAGTAGTTACAAGATGCTAATCTATAGGTACTCCTTTTATCTGATATGTGTAAAAAGAAGACAGACAATTGCAATGAAGCCATAGTGTGTTGGAGCTTAAATAACTATGGAAAAGGAAAACCAGACTTGGCAAATAAATGACGTCAGCCACAGAGTTAAGCACAATGTGTCACTCCTCAATGGAAGGTCATACAAAATAAAACAAATAAATTCTCAAGGCTGCTCGTTTTAAATCTCAAAATAGATTTATGTCAAGTATACTCAACTTTATTTAACCAGATACTCTGAAAAATTATATAACGCAATAGAGCCATCTATATCAAGGTTAAGGAGAAACACAGAGAAATAAATGCCATAATTATACTACCAAAATACAGTAGGCACCATTCACAAAAAACAATGGAAAAGTATCCAATAAAATGGTTATTTACAACCATTCTAACCTTAAGCACAAGAACACAACTAATGCATAAAGCTCTGACCAAGTACAATAGGGATGGAAAGATTGATGGGAAGAAGGAGCAACCCAAAGACAAAATTAACTCTTGGAATTGTGTCTCAGTCATGTTAACACCTTCAAGGAGTACTTTAAATTGCATAAGTATTGTGGCAGTTGAAAAACTCTTTTTTGCAGCAAAAGGAGCTCAACACAAATTATACGACACATCCAAAAGACTTTATTAAGAAATTAAAAAAGAGTTTAGGTTCATGACATCCTTGGACAAACCATTTAACATTTATGTGATATTTTAATGGTTTGCTTATAAAAAGTATTATAGTTAACTATGGCTCAATTTCAAAGAATGCATGTGAGTTTCATTAATACCTGGAATTGAAACCTCAAAGACGTCCAATGGAATTGACTGTGAATACAAGGGGGGAGATAGAGAAAACAAGAGATTAAAGAAAGAAACAGAAGAGGATAAACTTAGATTCAAAGAAGAATTATCATTATCATTTGCACCTGAAACTGAAATTCTAGACATGGTAGACAAAAATACCTGGGGAAGAGGGTGATAAGATGTTAATAAAACAGAGAAAAATACAGGAATATAGAATAATTACACGTTGCAAACTAATCAACCCAATCTTGAACAAGTAATAAGTAACAGAGCCAGGTAAGACTCTCAACCTAAGCCCAGTAATAACATCTAAAAGAACAACTAACACTAACAACAACAAGAATTTCGTAAAACAAGATAGAAGCAAATAACAAAACTCATACTTTAAGTCGAACACACATATAGACATGAGAAGAGAGAGCAGAGTGAGATTTACGAACAAATTCAATAATTAACTTGAACTTGTAATTCAAAAAAATGGAAAATATTGTAACTTCGAATTGGACTAGTTTAAAATTAACTGCTTGCATTATTTCCTATAGAGTAATTAGAATAGAAAAATTTATGCTTTATCTTAGTATACTACAGTAATCTTGAAATACACTTGTGTTAATATTTAAATAAATTTGAATTACAACTTGAGAAAATGAGAATCCATATCGTTGTAAAATACTAATCTAGAGACATGTATTCAAATTGGATTTCTCTGCTGTAAAAAGGAAGTCATTTGTAACTACCCCAACTACAATAATGCCTTTTGATCCTATTTTTATATCAGTTTCAATTTTAATTAACCTCTCCGATTAAATACCTAATTGATGCTCTTAAGTTGTTCATAGCTCGGTGTAAATCAACCTTAGTATAACTCTCTAGGTGGCTTGTAGTGTCTTTACATATATTAATTTTTTAAGAGAGTCTGTGTTATCAACTAATGTACTTGTTTTTCATAAGAACTCAGAGGAAAGAGGAGGCGGTAGACATTTAAAACATTCTTCACAAATCACAAGGATTTAAAATTTATAAGCAAAGGAGTCCGAAACAATATTTATTTCATCTTAGTTGGGATTAAATCTCAGCCCAAATACCAACAACTTTATATCCTTGTGTCTACTACCGACAATTTTTGCAACCTATAATCATAATTCTCTGTTTTATTTTGTAATTTACTGAAACAAATTAAATTTCTAACAGATATTTTATCAAACATCATTTATGCAAAGAAGGTAAACTAACCGCTAAGAAAGAAGGGATAAATTAGAGAGAATAAATAAGACAATAAAAAAAGGGTAAAGCAGAGAACCTTACTTGAATCTGAAACTCGAGAAACATTTTTGGAAAATTAACGGCGGACGGAGAATAAAAAAACACAAACTCAAGGCATGCAGGCAGAGGTATTCTTGGAATCAAATTGAAAGAAGAATTAGGGCGTGAAAAAAATTACTCCCTCCGTCCACAAAAATTTTACCCGGTTACTGTTGAGCACAGTTTTTAATGAAAAATGATATTTTATTGAAAAAGTGAATAAAGTAGATAAAGTAAGAGTATTGTGGTGGGTATTGTGGGACCCTTTTTTTTGTTTGTGAGTGTAGTTTATTTCCAAAAGAGGAATGGGTAAAAATTTGGTGGACGGACCAAAAAGGAAAGCGGGTAAAAATTTGGTGGACGGAGGGAGTACCTTTCTCGGGGAGCAGGATCTACAGGGAACACTGCGAGAATTAAATCTGGATCAATGGAGAAACAAAAACGGTGAAGTGGAGGAGAGGGGAGAATAGAAGCCCTGAATTTTGATGTTGTGTATACAGAGGATTTCCTTGGCTACATGGGAGAAAAAATAGACGAATTGAGCAAGGGGTAAAAGAAAGAGAAGGGCATAGAGGTGTCGGTAAAATAAAAATGCTGTAAAATAAAGAGGTGAGGAAAAATTACACGTATTAATTTATTGACTGGCTATCGGAAAGAAACTGGCCAAGTTGGGCAGATTTGCTCTTTTATATAGTATATAGTATAGATAGATAGATATGTATCAATTGTCTAAGCTATTATAGTATATGAGTATAGGAAGAACCGTTTATTTGATGCTACTTAGTTTTATTAATAACTTTGAATTGATATTCTTAACTTACTTTTATTAATTTTTTTAGTGGAAGGCGACAAGAGTAATTAAGGATTTGAATTATCAGTACTCTGCTGACTCAAGGTAAGTAGAAATTCATTTGCAACTATAATGCATAAACATAGTATTATGTAAATTATTTATGTTTAAATAGCGTTACATGAATTGTACGTGATATTGACTGATATTCAGTGATTATTTTGGATGAGCTTGTGAGCTATTTAATGTGGAATGAGCCTGTGAGCTCAATGTTTGATGTGGATTGAACATTTGAGTTCAACAGTTTGTGAATTTCGTGAAATATCATTGGTTGCATTGCATCATTGTTGGGACATTGTCAGTTTTGAGTTGATCCCAAAGCCCCTGAAAATATGATTTGCCTAAGTGTTTGTAATAGTCAGACTAGTCTTGGTTAGGTTTGTAAGTTAGTCTATTTTACAATTTACAGGTACTCAATGAGAGGAGTACTCATTGATGATAATAAAGACTGAAGCCTGAAGAATACAAGAGCACCATCCTGAGCTTATGACAGTCCTTCTAAGCTGGCTGAGTACGTGTTAGGATGAAGAGCATGATCCTGAGATCTTCGCTAAACCCAGTCCTGTAGGGAACAGGATCGCACTGAGTATTGGGAAAAGACTTGGAGTAGGATCCAAGCAAGTCAAAAGGAATGTCAGTGCTGGAAAACGTACATAGATGAGGACAAACCTGAACTCAGTAAAGACAAGACCAAACTAAAGAATGAGTTCTGATATTCCCACCTACCTGATGACGTGGACCAATCTGAGAGCGTCAAGTCATGTACGGACACTGACTTGAACCTGACATCCCTGCACTATTCAACGGGCAAGCATTAAATGTAATTACCAAATACATGCAAGGACGGCTGCTGCATAGAGATTATATCCGTTGAACAAATCCTATGAGAAGAAAACCTAGAAGGCTCTCTCTTCCAACGGATAGTTTTTCAAAGCTGCCTATAAATACAGAAGACCTTGGACCCAAGGAAGGTTACGGGAAATTTCGAAGCCAAGAAATTACTCAAACTCTCAGTGTACAAGCAATTAAGCACTCAAAAGAAGCACTCGAAAAACCATAAATTTCCCAAGTGTTTCTTAATTAGAGAGTTATTCTGTATTCCACTGAAAGAACCAAGTTATATCCTAAGCTTAGAGTGATTATCCATCCTTAGCATAGTTGTGTCTTGTAAGGATAATCACACCTTAGTTGGAATCCAAACTGAATTCGAAACCCTCTAGTCAGGTTTGTTGGTTGATGTTAGTTAGTGAGTTAGAAGAAGTTTGTAAAGGTCAGTGAGTGAAGCTGATCTTGGTGCACCTTGGCACGTTAAAAACAAGTCAATCCTTAGTGGATTCTCTTGTTCAACCAGGACCATAGACGTAGGAACTTAAGTCTCTGAACCACGTTAAACTCCCTGTGTTCTTATTGCTTTGATTATTGTTCTTAATTGTTCATTTGATTAAGTTATTCATTGCATTGTTTATCAGGCATGAATCAATCAGCCTGATCATTAAACTGAGCACTGCCCTTCTAACCACGGCTTCTTAAGAAAGAAAATAAGTATTTCAGAAAGCAAACTAAAACAAGTCTATAAACTTTTAGGGCTCACGCATTCCGCACTGAAGTGACGAACAACATTGCTAAGAGGTGGCGTATTTACCAACTAAAGAGGTGTACAACACCAAATCTCACAACAAACCGGCTAGATACCTGACGAACAAAGGATAAAGATCCCGAAGCCTGCCTACAAGAAACATAAAGGCGAACAACTTATGAACTGTAACCCTAAGAGGTGAACAACTTTTACCAAAAGAAAGTATTGAACCAACCAAGCCAACAAAGACGAACAACAATGAATCCGAGATAAGACCAAACACAAGACTTTGTAACTCAGTTTTAGCTTAGATAAGGTCAAACAAGGTCAAAGGACACATGTCAAGCATGCAAACTTGAAAGTCCAAGAGTCATGTACACCACCTACTTGGTTGACTAGTATAAATAGTTGTTCTCCAGTAATAAATTCTAAGTTCAAATTCACACACTCCAAATACACACACTCATACACCTAAACGAGCATACACACGAAATAAATACGAATTCGATACTCGTATTTACAATTTTATAACCCAAACTATCGAATTTACCACTAACGGTGGTAATCAGTCACACGTTCTTGTTTGGTGATCCCAAACCGGTTAAAAACAACCACTAATCCACGCGATTAGAACCGATCACCAACAGTAATGTCATCTTTGTCCAAATAATATTGACACCAACTCATTATATTGGAGTAATCTTAGATAAAGGGTATTAGTTGATGACCTATTAGTTATTTTTACTAAATGATATTAGTTTTGGAGGGTATTAGTTGTATTAATTGAAGGGTACGAAGAACAATATTTATTTAATTAAAGCGTATCAGTTGGTTACACTAAAAACTATTAATTTATTACACTAAAAAAATATTGTAAAGTGATTCATATATGAACCAATTTCACTCTATACATACTCACTTTAATGCTAAGTCAACTTAGAAAAATAATAAACATATAAACACATAAAAAATAAACATAAAAACAATAAACACAAAAAATTGCGATATTTTGCGATATATCTGCGATATTTCCCGAATACCATTCATTTTTGTACTACAAGTGAACCGATATCGATATCGATAACTTGCGATATATCGCGATATATCCGCGATACGCTGTAAAAAATACATTGCACCCCAATATCCGTATCCCAATCTCAAAATTTGCGATATATCCGCGTTATATCGCGATATTTTCATCCTTGCTAATCACTAAGTAGGTGGTATATACATGACCCTTGGACTATCAAGCCTGCATGCTTGACATGTGTCCTTTTGACTACATTTGACCGTATCTAAGCTGAATCTTAGTTACAAAGTCTTGTTTTTTGTCTTATCACGTCTTCAAAGTTGTTCGCCATTGTTCACGAGGTGGTTTTACACTTGCATATCTTCTGTATTTGTTGTTCGCCTCCTGGTTGGATGGCTTATAAGTTGTTCGCCTGTTTATTCTTCATAAGATAGCCTCCGAATCTTTATATTTGGTGTTGTTTATCATAGTCATGTTCGTCATCATAGGCAAGTAGGCGTCATACACTCCTTAAATTAGTTGTTACACCACCTTTAATGATAGTTGTTCGTCATCAATAGCTTGGCGAAATGTTCATATTTGACCCCGGTCCCAAGGACCTGTTTGCCTATACGATGTTCGGCAGGTTCGTTGTTAGTTGTGGAATAGACTACCTCTATTGGTTTGTGCACCCCCCCTTGATTATTTTTGCTAGTCATTTCCAATGTAGGTACTTTGCTTCATAATCCTGACTTAGTCCTTATTACCTGGTCGCCCAATTAGTATGGTTGTTCGCCTATCAACAGCTGGAGTAGCTCGCCTGGCTATTCCATCTCGGCCTGGTTCAATTTGGTTTATTTAATCTTTCTTAAACCTGTTCGCCTAAGTTGTAATGTAGCCCGCCTATCAACATATACATGACATTGATACTTAAAAAAAAAAGAGTTCACTGAAGACCTACACTAATTTTGTTTAGGTTTTATTTTACAAGGGTCAGTCCCTTTTGAATTGAAACCATATTATTATGAAGATTTTTTCGCCCTTTTTAAATTATAATTTTTAGACTCGCACAAGTTATTCATTCTTTTTTTTATCAGTAAAAATAAAATTTTATAAATAACCTCAGTACAAGCCGTAGCGATTCAGCATACAAAGTCACAAACTTACAACCTTAATCTCTCAACATCGCTCTAGGATTCACTAACCAGTCATTAAACGCAACTCTAGCTACATCCTGTTCCTTTACAACCAACCAGCTCCATAATCTTGCCTTAATTTCTTCCACCATCTTCAAACAAGAGAACACCCCTTTCCTAAATATAATTTCATTTCTCATCTTCCATACTACCCAAATAGTACCTAGCCACAAACTCGTTACAATCATTTTGCCTCGTTTCCCATGCATTATGTTTATGTATGAAACAAGGTGTACGAAAGAATTAGATTGCCAAACGGTAGCCAAATTGAGCCAATTTGCAATCTCCATCCAAATTCTATACACTTTATCACATTCAAAAAACACGTGTTTGCTAGATTCTTCAACCTTATTACAAAAGACACACCTGAGATTATCCCCCAGGTGTAGAATGTTTTGCCTCCTAAGTTTATCTTTCGTGGGTAGATGATCGTGAAGAAGACGCCACCCATATCCGATAACTTTCGAAGGGGCCCAACTCTTCCATAAGACCTTGAAGCACTTCTCTTTGATTCCGATATTTTGCGCCGATCGAGAGGATGAGTAGATGAAATTATACACTTCCTTGGTGGAATAATTTCCATTCGATGCTCTGCTCCACTTCCAAGAGTCTTCAATGCCCTCTTGAAGCCCGATCCTGTTTAGAGAAGTTTCAAGAGAGTTAAGCATATATGATTCTCTATCAAATAAAGGACGCCTCCATCTCCACCTCCATTTCCACCCATTCCCCTCCCACTCCCCCATGCTCCCCACTCTTCCCTCCTTATCTAGACTTAGATTGTATAACCTAGGAAACTTTGATCTGAGATTCCCCCTCCCCATCCCACCAATCCTTCCAAAACAATACTTATTTCCCGTCTCCTAACACCCTCTCCAGTCCACCGACAAACCACTCCCCCTCCAGCCCCGATGTTATTTTCACAATATTCCTCCACCAACCCGACATACTCCCGTTCACACCCCTCGGAAAAACATCCAGCCCCCTCCCCCGACCCTTCCCATACTTTGACTCAATAACCTTGACCCATAGGCTTTTCTTCTCCCTAAAAAATCTCCACCTCCACTTTTCTAAGAGAGCTCTATTAAAGATCTCCACATCCCGAACCCCAAGCCCCCCAAAAATTTAGGATTACATATTTCTTTCCACTCAACCAAAGAAATTTTCTTAACACACTCCCCACCCCCAAAGGAAATTATGTTGAAGGCTTACTATTTCTCTCAGAAATTTCTTTGGGATCTTGTAGAAGGATAGGTAGAACGTAGGTAGAGCCGAGAGGACCGAGTTTAATAAAGCGATTCCCCTCCAAAAGAAAACTTCCGATCTTCCCAACATTTGAGTCTTCTCCTTATCTTCTGAACCACATCTGCCCATTCCGCTACCTGACCATGATGTCTGCCTACTCTGATTCCCAAGTAAGAGAATGGAAACTTCTCTACCTTGCATTCTATTATGTTGGCCATATCATTCAATTTCCCAGCCTCCACATTCACCCCTATGAGGCTACACTTATCGTAGTTCACTTTAAGCCCCGAAATGACCTCCATCAAGCGTAAAATCCTCTTTAAAGCCTATGCATTATCCACCGTTGCAGCCCCCATCATAATGGTATCGTCAGCAAATTGGAGGTGTGAAACTTTAACTTTATCTTTCCCAATAACAGCTGCTTCGAAACACCCTGTCTCTGTTGCCTTTTTCATTAATATACTTAGACACTTTGCTGCAATGAGGAAAAGAAAGGGTGATAAAGGATCACCTTGTCTCAAACCTCTCTCCAAGCAGAACTCTCCAGACGGGCTGTTGCTTACCAACACTGATGCAGAGGCAGATTTTAAACATTCCATGATCCACCCCCTCCATTTCTGATGAAACTTGAAGCGCTGCATCATTGTGTCTAGAAAAGCCCAATCAACTAAATCATATGCCTTTGCAAAATTGATCTTCAAGAAAACTCGTTCCAATTTCTTTTTCTTTGCCTCATCAATTGCTTCGTTCAGTACGACCACGCTATCCATCATCTGTTTTCCCCCAATAAAAACACTCTAATTTTCGGATATGATCGACTCCAAGATATTACTCAATCTATTCGCCAATACTTTTGCAATAATCTTGTACAGCCCTCCTACTAACGAAATTGGCCTATAATCCCCAAGCCCAAACGTCTCCTCCTTTTTTGGTATTAAGACAATAAAAGATGGGTTAAATCCTCTCACCAACTTCCGTGTTCATGAAATTCCATCATCATATTCATAAACTCAGCTTTGGAAAAGTGCCACAGCTCCTTGATCAAGTTGAAATTGAAGTCGTCCGGCCCTGGGCTTTTTGATCCATCACATGCCCAAATCGCATCTCTAACTTCGTCCTCCAGGAATGGTGAGATAAGGAACTGGTTGTCAAGATTTGACACCCATTTGCTCGTAAAATTCTGAGCCAACGACGGCCTTGAGAACTCCTCCTTCTTGAAATAATTTTTAAAAAACTCAAAAATACCTTTCTTCACCTCATCTATTTCTTCAAGCCACTGCCCTCCAATGTTAACTCCCATGATCTCTGTTCTTTTCCTCCTTCGGTTTATAATATTGTGGAAGAACTTCGAGTTTGCATCCCCTTCTTTTATCCACCTGTTTCTTGCCTTTTGAGCCAACAAACTGTTCCTCCACTTTTGATCTCTAATAAGATTTGCTCTTGCTTCATTTCTCATCATTACCTCATCGCTCTCTAAGCCAAAAGCCTCGTCCAAAACGTCCAGCTGAAAAATCTTATCTTTATGCTCTTCAATTTTCTTTTCCAGAGACCCGAACACCTCTCGATTCCATATCTTCAAATCCGCCTTAAGCTGCTTGAGCTTTTCTTTCATCACATACCCTCCCTAACCTTCTACCTCATAGTTCTCCCACTTTGTTTTAATAAATTCCTTGAACCCCAGGTGAGATAGCCATGCATTGAGGCTTCAGAACGGTTTTGGGCCCAAATCTTTGACTTTAACTCCAAGCACAATAGGGCAATGATTTGACGTCGAACGTTTCAGACCTTGTTGTATTGTATTAGGCCATTATTTATCCACATAGAGTTCACTAAGGACCTGTCTAACCTACTTTTACAGCTGCCATTAGGGCGATACCTCGTGAACATTCTCCCACGGAGTGGGTAATCGATCAACCCTGATTCTCTTATGAAGCTGTCAAAAACCAGCATGTCTCTACTGTTATTTGTTACCCCTCTTCCAACCCTTTCTGAATTCCATCTGATAGCATTGAAATCCCCAATAACACATGTAAGAGCATCAAGATTTTGATTTAACACACAAGAAATCCTGTCCCAGAGTACCTTTTTTTCAGGAACGTCACAAGGGGCGTAAACATTAATCACATAGCATTCCATTCTTTCTCTTCTCCACAGACCATTCACGACAAGTGCACCAGACATATGCCAAGAACTGATCACAGAAAACACATCGGAATTCCATATAGATAATAAACCTCCAGATCTTCCATAAGACTTTCTATATGCCCATTCAAAATTTCCTCTACCCCAAATTGAATTACACATAATATCTGTTATATTTTCAAGCTTTGTTTCTTATACACAACAAAAATCAATTGTTTTGTTCACAATTAACTCCCTGGCCTCGTTCTTCTTTACGGAACTCCCCAACCCTCTCACATTATAGGATAGAATCTTCATTAAGAAACACAATTAACAGTCTCCTTAGACATTCCAGCCATACTTACCTCCACTTTGTCCATTTGACGAATTCTTCTTAATACCGCCTCCTCTGATGATGTCGCAATAATTCCCAGAGCTTTTCCCATTCTGCATGTCTAGGTAGCCTCGTCTTCTGTATAATTTGCACCGCTGGCCACAACTCCTTCTTGTCGCTCCTCAGGCGTGAGATAGAGTTTGGCGTAATTTTCCCTTTAGACGCCAAATCCTGAACGAAGTTCTTCCACGATTCACACAATTGTTTCTTTCTTTGAGCTTTTTCAATTGCCATATGCCTTCTTCTCTGATTGTCGCGATCCTCTTTATCTTGGGCGAGAACTCTCATATTTGGGTCTTGATGCTTTGGAACCCAGGTAACTCCACGTTCATTAGCAATGGGCAAACCAGATTGATTGTTAGGCCCAGTCCTTTTATTTAAATTTTGGAGGCCTACTTTATTTTTTCCAAGGGATCTCGATTTTATTTTTGTGCCTTTCGGATTATCCATTTGGGCCTTATACTCAGCACAATGTTTGTTTGGGTTAGAATTAAAGCAGACTTTACTTTGTTGGGCTTGGTCTTTTCCAATACACCCACTCCGAGTACACAAGTCCACTTCTCCCTGAATATTCTCCAAGGTGGGCCCCTCGAAAACCTCCCTTCGTGGGTAGTTCCTTTTTCCACACTTATTTGGGGCTGCAGAATCTAAGTTGCCCAAATTCTCGGGATGCCCGTAATCTTTCATAGGAGAGTGGGTTAATATTTTCTTTTCCAAGGGATTATCATAATTACACTCCATGATTTTGCATGCCGTGACTCCTGCGATCCCTAATGAATGTCCGCCGTTCTCATCATTCATGCCCCCCCACCCCGCCTTCAAAAAAATTTCCGACTATTGTCGGGCTGTCCGACATAATGTTGTCCCCTTCATGCACCGTAGCTGCTGCCAGGCCTGATTCTAGTGACCCGTCAGACTCGTCTGACCATGTTGATTTGTTGTCGTCAAACTCCCCATCACCTCTACACCCTAAAGCCTCGCAGCCACCAAGAGTATCTTCCGTGATGCGAATGGGAAAAATTATGTCATCAATCTCTACCCTTATAAATCAATTAACATCATTTAGATAACTCACAGAGATAAGAACCCTTGAGAAGTCGAATCTTCGTTTGTTAATCGTATTAACATCAATTTTCACTAAGGATCCAATAATAGGGCACACCCGTTCAAAGAACTTAACAAACCACGCTTGAATCGGAATTCCAAACCAGCGCGTCCAGATCAATCTTTTATGGCATACATCTACCGGTTTCCATGGTCTTATCCATTCGAACAAGTATTCGGACCACTCGTCTAGATCCTTTTTCCAGCCGCATCCCCTTTTCCCATCCACAGTTTCGAGTAAAATCACATTATCTCCCATGTATCTAATACATAAGTAATTTCTGCACTCACTTTGGATTTCATCTCCATGGTCCTCCCATGAGAATTCTTGTTTTAACAGACCCGTATGGCACTCATTTAGCCACTCTCTGTCCTCTGGTTGTGTTTTGAAATGGATAACTTCATCAATCGCTACCCCGACCTTCTTCACCGTTGAGATCATTGCGTTGTTTTGAACCAGTTCCGTAAAACAACCTGCATTGTTTCTCGTGTTATTCCGTCCATTATCACGATCGCATATAGCCCCGTTTATCCCAACCATTGCCATCTTATACGATTTATCTGGAGCTCGAATTCCACGATTATCATCAAACGTTATGGGTCGATGGTTGCTCCCCCCTTGACCTCTGTTAAATCTAGGGATAAAAGCTCTCATCTTGTAACTATCGATCCAGATACGATTCAACTTCTCCTGAATGTGCTTTTCATCAAGGCTAGTCGGGAATCTAACGAAACCGAACCAGTTGCCCTCTCGATCCCTTTTGCTTGGGCAGAAAATATCCACCACCCTTCCTACTTCCCTGAACTTGTTGAGCATACATTCCACTTTGCATTCCGGGGGGTAGTTTTTGAATAAAAACGAGTGAGTGTCTTCTCCTCTTCCCTATTTGCATTTCTCCCATAAAATGGCGTCCTCCCAATATTTCGCCCGGTTTATCTCTGGATCCGCCCTTGCTCTACCATCCTATTGAACGAACGGTTGTGGCTCGGGTAAGGGTTAGGTACATGACTCTCTGGTGGTCGCTCGGCGTAAGGGAACCTAGAAACTACCCCTCTCCCTGGTACACTCTCACTCTCTCTGAAATTTCTCTCTCTAGACATGATTTTTCTACTTTTAGTTATTCATTCTATTATTTTCTTCTTTCTTCCGCTTTCCTTTATCATTAATTCTTCTCGTTTGAGCCAACAATTTTTGCATTATAATAGAAGAACAGTTTCAATTTTTTTATATCGTTTAACTTAATTTTATTTTTCAATTGTTTTTTATATTCCACATATTTTTTTAAGTTGCAATCTTCATAAATTTCCTGTAAGATTCGCTGAAATATTTTAATGAAATTTGAAAATTATTACACTAAAATTGCTCGAATGTTCAAATTTAACATTACACAATTTGAAAAAAAAAAAAACAAGAACTTTGAAAATTATTACACTAAAATAGTTCTAAAAAACAGAGGACTTTGAAAATTATTACACAATTTGAAATAGCATTGATTAATATCGTTGGAGTTTGGGTATATAAACTTCTAGGTAATTAGCCTTTAGAAATTGCTAAAGTCCACATAGAATTCTGTATTCTTTATTAACCTCGTAAATATAATGCATAGTTATATTATACTCCCTCTGCCCTGTTTTGAGAGTCCCACTATTCAAACCCCATAATTTTAAAGACAAAAATAGACATAAATAAAATGACTAAGTTATCTTTATATATATATGGAATGAATTTTACTCTAAATTTATGTTGATTTTGACTTTAGCCTTTTAAGTCATTTAATTTCAAAATTAATATTTTAACTTTTAATTGATCAATTTTATTTTTCTTACATTTTTTTAAACCCTAAAAAAATATGTTTAAAAATGTATTAAATATTTAAATAATCAAATTAAAAAAATCCATAAAAATTTGGAAAACAAAAGAAAATAAATCAAATAAATCTTCAAAATAATTTAACTAAAACAAATCCAATTTTTTTTTTAAAAATAAACTAAAAAATAGTTAAAAAGATCAATGAAATCTTAAAAAATAACTAAATTAAGGAAATTAAATTAAAAAATCGTATAAATTAAATTGAAGCTAAATAAAATAAAATTTTAATTGATTATTTAGTTTAATTATTTACGACAATTTAATTAAGATTTATAAAATATTTTTCTGATTTTATTTATGTTTAGCCTTTTCCTTTTTGAATATTTTTTATTTTTTTTATTCTTTTTTAAACTTAGTTTGTTTAGATTTAGATATTTTTCTTATATTTATGTAGTTATTTTATTTTTCAAATTTTCATTTTAATTGATTTTTTATTTAATTTTTTTAAATTTTTTTATTATTTAATTTTTGTCAGATTTTATTTAGGTTTAAATGATTTGAAAAATTTTTAACTAGAATTTTTTTAAATTATTTTATTTTTTGAATTATTTAAAATAATTGTCAAATTTAATTTTAATTTTTTATTCAAATATATTATATTATATAATTTAATTGATTAATAAAATTGTCTTTATATTTATTTTATTTTTTTATATTTTTGAAGATATTTATTCTGATAAATACTTATTTAGAAGATTTAGTTAATTATTTATAAAAAAAATTCAAAATATATTTTATTTTTAATATAATATTTTTTAAAATTTTGATTAAAACCAAAGAATATGAAAGAATAAAAAAAAAAAAGAAGATTTTAATGAGAATATGGAATGGTGAGAATTTTTAGTAAGTGATGTGGATTTAATGAAATTGTGACAATATTAATGGAGGAAGGATATTATAGGAATGAAATGAGGTATGTTTAGTAATATATGTTGATTTTTAAATTTTAATGGGGTATGTTTAGTAGGTGTGGTAGATTTAGAGGATTTTGGGGTTTGAATAGTTGTACTCCTGTTTTAATTGTTCTATTTTATTCAAATTGGTGTTCCTTTTTAATTGTCACTCCACATATATCAATGTATCTTTACCTACTTTTTTCAACAATACCCTTAATTAAATGCAAAGTTATTCATCATTTTGTAATAAATACGAATAATAAATAAGGGTATAAGTGTCTTTTGATATCATAATAAATAAGAAATTTGGTTTGTGTGAATGGATAAAATGGAACAGATAATAAGGAACGGAGGGACAACGTATTAGTACAGAGTCTCGTAGAGTATATTAGTAAAATATATTCTGAAAAATACAAATTAAGATTCGATAACAATAGTAGTATAGTATCATTAATATAGTTAATAATGAATTTTAATATAATTGATCCAAACCAACGAGGTTATATAGTTGTATTAATTTCCAATTAGATATCATGTTCTGCCTAAACTAAACCATCAATAGGGGCTATAGAGTTATTTACATGTAATACAAGTATTACTCCTTTTATTTACCACCATGTATATAGGGATTCTCGAGTTCACTTGCACCACCTCAATGTCATGAGTATTCCTATATTCCTAATACACAAATTCTAGTATGTATTTGGAATTTTAAGCTCACTTTTAACTCAATTTTAATTTTTTTCAAAACATACACGTACACACCGAATTATGTATTTTTTTTAATTGAAATATTACTGATTACTTCTTAGGATATGACTGACTATTTTTTAGGGTATTATTGATTATTTCTTAAGGTAATACTGATTTCTGTTTAGAATTTTTTTCCCTAAATTCCAGTGCATATTATACACTCAAATGCACACTTAGAAATACTCTTCCTGATAACATTGAAAATACACGTACTACTTGAGTCTTTTTTATTTCAATGCAAATTGAGTACCAAATAGTTTAAAAAGTAGACTTAGAGACGTCGTAATATACAATTAAATTTGGTCACTCGAAAAAGAAAAGAAAAGAAAATAAGCATGATTAGCGTACTGCAAAATAAGTGGTCAGCGCTTGAAACAAATAAAAAAGACTTAATAAATAACATTATTGGAACAATCTCTTCCATCATTTGTGACTACTTGCTCGTCTTCATGTTACTATGATGACACTGCCATCGATTAAATGCGGTTGCATTTTCTTCGATGCCGCGTTTGGATAGTGGTTTTGAAATACTAAAAATTTGAAAGTTAATGTATCTGAGATGTCATAGATTTAAAAGCCACTAGTTGAATTTTATTTTTTGGATTTGCTATGGATTTATTGAAGGATTATCCAACTTATATATGGAAATTGTTAATTAAAAATTGTAAGTTTTAACTTTTTTAGTTATAAAAGTTATACAATTGGAAAATAAAAAATGAGAAAAGTAGGGAGGATAGGAAAAGTTTGACATGTGTGAAATATCGATATAGAGAAAGCGAGGAAGACAATTTTAAGTTTTTAACTCCTAATCTAAAAATACAGTTTTTCTCTCGCTAAACTTGCAGCCAAAGTTCCTCTTTTCTTCGACATTAATGGCGGCCGCTTAAGCGGCGCTGCCTATCCCCTCCTCTCCTAAGAATCCTCCTTCAGGGTTCTTTGTGAGACTCCCCCCGCCGCCTCTGGTGTGCGTCTTTCCGGCCAATTTTTGGTTTCAATTTACCGTTTTTCATTGTGTTCTTCTCTCTCGAATTACCTCTGCCTGTCTAAGCCGCCGCCCGCCTATCGCCGCTTCCTGCCTACCGTCGCCGTCCGCCTACCGCCGCGCGCTGCTCGCAGAGGTCTGAGTTGATCCAGATCTGTGACTCAGTGAGTCGCTCGACTGAGTTAACCGAGTTAGCCCGAGTTTGACCGAGTTCTAGCCGATTTCGTACTTCCTAGTCTCTGTCCTTTTCGGTTTGCTTGGTGCTCCAGTTGGGTCTAATGGATCGATCTGATCCACCGGAGCTACGGTGACCGGTGGGTGGATCGATTAATTAGACTCCCTTTATGTTTGTTTTTTTAGGTCCTTGATGTAGGATTTTAGTTGTTGTTTTGTTGCTCTTTAGGCTTTATTTTCTGTTGTAATGCTCTTGTTAGTGCACCCTCGGTTCATTTTTCTGGAACTGGATTTGCCTTAGTGTGGGGCTTCTCCATGTTCCCTGTGCTTTCACCTTGGATGTGCACTGAATGTATTCTTGGACTAGTTATATACACTCTTGGGTCATTCTCCTGAAACTTGAGTTGTCTTAGTGTGGGGCTTCTCATTGTTCCCTGCGCTTTCATCCTGGATGTGTATTTGAGCTGGTTTAATCCTCCTCGTTTCCTCACGATTGGTTCGAGACAGGCCTTCTTCATACTCTAAGTGGTCTCTTGGACTGAAATTGTACTCTACATTTGATCCCTTGTATTGCAGTCTGTTTCTACTGTTCAAAAAAAAAAAAAAACGAGGAAGGCACACAACAAGAAAAAATAAATTAAAGGTTAACTGGAAAAAATTTGCGAACTCTATGATTTTTAACAATTACTATATATATATATGCAATTTAATGCACCACCTTTTTAAATTTTGCAATATACACTACTAATGCGTATCCCCGTGAATTTCGCGGACTGGAAAAAAATGTTATTTTTATTTTCAAATTATAAATATAAATATTTTTTATTTTAAATATCTTGTAATTTCGATATGATATTAAACATCAATTCAAATTATTTAAAAAAAATCAATTCCTTCCTAAACATTTCATGTATACATGTATTTTGAAAAGAAATATAATAAAAAAAATCATAAATTTAAAAAAATTGCTAACTTTCAGTATCATAGTATTATAAATGGTAAGATATTGTACATCGTCTCATGATTTTTTGAAAATAATGTGTTATTCCAGTGACAATATCTTTTGGGTAGTAAAATTTTGTCAATTTTTTTTTAATGTTATAATCTATTATCCATGGTAAGATATGATATTGAATAACAAGATTATTTGAGAATCTTGACATCTTTTACGTGACAATATCTTTTGCAAAATATTTCAATATCCTCTTAGAAAATTAGCATATATAAATATTTTACAAAAATATTTATTCAAAAAATATTTATTATTGTATTATACATGGTAAGATATTGCATTTCATGGCAAGATTTTTTGTGAATAATATGATATTTCAGTGACAATATCTTTTGCATAGTAAAATTTTGTGCAAAAAAAAATGTTACAATCTATTATCCATGGTGAGATATGATATTGGATGGCAAGATTCTTTGGGAATCTTGCCATCTTTTACGTGACAATATCTTTTGAAAAATATTTCAATATCCACCTACAAAAATTAACATATATAAATATTTTGCAAAACTCAATTCCAAAAATATCTAAGTAAGAAAATCGTTGAACTGTAAAAAAAAAATATGTTTTACATCTTAGAGGACATGGCGGCGGCGCCAAGACTGTTCAAGGAGGATGAAAAAAACTAAAAAAGGAGGCGAGAAGAAAAAAACCTAAGACCAAGAAAAATACTATAAAATATCAGTATCATACATTCGGTTCAAGGCTGCGGTATCCGATACGGTTTGAGGCGGCGGGAATAGAGTAGCAAGACAGCGCTGATTTGTAAACAATCTGACAGGAAAGGGTTGACGGAGTGAGAAAAGAATAGATGAGAGAAGGTGGTGGTTCGGAATCTACATACCTTGGATTTATCCTTATTTTGTATATCCGCTTTCGATGCGCTCATCGGAGTCCACGATAGATGTCGCCACTTGAATCACTAGCTAGACGAAGAAGTTGCCTAAGATGGGTTCGGAGTAGGCACAATGATCGACCAAGTCGGAGCAACGACAACGCGTAAGCAATATTGGTGACGACGATGCTAAATGTAATAGTGGAGGCTGCGCCGATAATGACTGTAATTAACGGGAGAGAGAAACATGCGGCGTATTTGAGAGAAAGGGGACGGTGTGTGTGATACTCTTAAAAAGAGATTAATAAAATCTAAATATAAAATGAATGATTTTAGATTTAATTTTGTGAGATAAATGGTCGAGATCAAAACTTAAACCAACTTTTAATGAGAGCGCAACATTTCGAAATGAAGAGATTTGAAACATGTCACATCAGCCTAAGAATAAGGTGGTGTTGACACATCATCTTGGAGAGGTTTGAAAATATATTATAATAAGATTAGAAATTTGATCTTTAATGACAGAGATCCTGTCACTATTGATTTTCAAGCTAAAAGTCTTTAATGACTTCATTATAATCTTTAGTGACAGACCTTGTCATTAAAGATCATTTTCCTGTTACTAAAAACTTTTAACTAGAAAAACAATAGTGACAGAATTTTGTCATTAAAGGTCAATTTTCTTTTAGTTATAAAATATCTAATAATTTTTCGGTAATAATTAAATAACGCCACTGTCGAAAATATCACATAGATGTCCGAGTAGATGCAAATAAATAAATTTTTTTTTAAAATGTCTTTGAAGTACATTTGAAGTTATGTTTTTAAAGTTAAAAATTTATTATAAAATATGTTATTATCATTATAAAAAACCACAATTTTATTTGTTGGCATCTACATTGATTCTATGTGACATATTCAACAATCATGCCATTTAATTATTACTGAAAAATTATCAGATGTTTCAAATGAAAAAACATAAATATGTGGTGTATTAATTTGCATTGAAAAATAGAATATATTGTAATTGATAAAAATAAAAAAATTCATAATTTTTTTTTGGCAATTAACCAAAAATTAACTACCGAATTAATTTTTCAACATGGTTATGAAAATTCTAACGAAAATATTTTTATTCTTAAATAGTAGAAATTGTCTAGCCATACAAAACCCACTATTTAAGGATTTACTTTATTTTGTTGAAATTCTTTAGCCATATTAATTTTTTTATAGATAATTTTTTATTTTGATAGTGTAACAATGTATATGTGCAAGAGACAATGAGTAAAGCGGAGAAAGAAAATAATTTGAGAGAGGGAGAGCTTCACACGTTCGCAAGCAAATGAGACAACGAGAAAAATTTAGAAAAAGAAAAGAAATAAAGGAGAACATACATGTAAGAGAGGGTGACATGAATAGAGAGAGAGAGGAGAGAAAGTGTAGAAACTAGTTTGTTTTATGGGTAGAGAAAAAATGTTTCTGAGATGAAAGAACTGAGAAAATTAGATTCATATGTGAATTGTGAAAGAAAGAGAACAAATGAGACACAAAATATTTAAGTGTGTGAGAATGACACTGATTTTTTTTTTTTTTTAAGTGTAAGTGGAAAAAAAAAAGTACGCATTAATAAAATTAGCTAGTACAAACACAAAGTAAAGTTAAAAAAAAAAAAAAAAAGAGTTGTGAGTTGTGACTAAAAGATATGAAAGAATTTGGAAATGACAAATTTTTGAATGATTTTTAAATTCTTCCTATTATTATAAAAAAAAATCTTAATTTCAATTCGAGGACTTAAAAGTTTACTCGTTCAAAACTATAGGTTTTGAAATTTATTCATTTTGTAGTTGAGTAGTTATAATGTGCATTTGAGTGCATAGTAAGCACTTGGATTTTAAAAAGAATACCCCAAATAAAAATCAGTGATACACAAAAAGTAATTTGTAATACCCAAAAAAGTATCACTAATATTCAAATTGCAAAAAAAAAAAAAAAATGGAGTGAATAATAAATTTTTTGTTTGTATTTTACCCAAAAGATAGCTCTCACTATTGGTTATGGAGTTTGAATGATTTTTTTAGACTTTTAAAGTTTTTGGGTATTCAATTTGGATTTTCAAAAGTCTTTAAAAATTCTAAGATATTCAATACGGATTTTAAAAGGTCTAAAAAAATCTTTAGGTATTCAACAGCCTATGGATTTTAATACTCTATTGATTTTCTTTAATTCTCTTCCAAAATATAAATAAATTTCACTCTCCGAAATCTCTTCTAATAACCAGAAATTTCTACGGATTTTAAAAAGTCTTAAAAAATATTAATTTAGGTATTCATCAGTCCATGGACTTTCTTTGATTTTCTTCCATTAGGATGTCAACGGGACGGAGTGAGGATGGGGGTCATTCTCATCCCCGTCCCCACAAAATAAATGGGGAATTTTTTTCCTCCATCCCCACCTCGCCGAGGATCCCCGTCCCGCGGGGATTCCCCGTTCCCCGCCTATTTTTTTTTTATCTCATTTTTAAAATATAAAATAATATTTAAATTTAAAAATTTTAATCTTACACAACAATTACTTTAAGTTGGTGTTAAAAAAAACTAATTTAAACAATTTGAAGAACCTCTAATTCTAATATTTTTAGTTAACATATATACTAAAGTGAAAATTATATAATTTGGAACTAATAAAATATATTAAATAAAATATAGATGTAATTTTGAATAAATAGTTAATTGAGTAGGAAATTGTGAAATATTTATTTGTAATTTACTTTTAAATTTAAATTATATATATATATTAATTATATAAAAAATAATGCGGGTCCCCGCGGGGAACGAGGCAGGGATCCCCGCGGAGCAGTGAATACTATCCCCGTCTACAGGGCAAAAAATTCCCCGTCCTCGTTTGCTTTGGGGATTCCCCGCCCCTTTCGGGGCGGATCCCCACGGGGATCGGGATTCTCCGCCCCACTGCTAAGCCTACTTTTCCAAAAATATAAATAGATTTTACTCTCCAAAATCTCTTCTAACAACCAGAGACTTTTAATGTAGCCGAGGAATAGCGGTGATGGAAATGAAGATGAGAATAATAATGTATTTTTTTAACTAATATATTTTTATTATTTTTTCCAACAATTTGGATAACTTTTTTTTATATATAAGTGTATTCCATATACATTTGCATCAATGGTTCCAGCGCCGGAGTCTATGGGAATCCATGTAAATTAATAAAAAAAAAAAGTATTCCACAGTCCTGTAAAGTCTATGAAAATCCAAATAAATCAATATGAAAGTCAGTCATACTTTGCATAGAGTCTATAGATTTTCGAAATCAATAGACTTTTTAAAGTTAAAAAAAAAATCCAATAGAATTTCAATTGAATACACCCCTCCGAGATATATATTTGGATGTAAGGATTTTAGAATGTATTTAAAATTGATAATGGCAAATATACTATGTTGTGTGAACGTATATATGAATATTAAATTCATCTCACTTAGTTAATTTGAACTAACTCTTATGAGATTTGGTGAATTCAAATTCCAACCAAATTGAGTACATTTACAATTCACATCCTTTAGTTAAATGTAACCTAAGTGATATTTGAAAATCCAAATATTTAGTCTGAATCTTCTAAATTTGAAAAAATTGTATGTACAAATTGTACATAATATTTGATTCATTATAATGAATTACATGACAAAAGAATAAAGGAAAAATGAAGAGTATAGTATTAGTTTACATAATTAGAATATTTGTATGTTATATATGCTTACGTTGAAATGCAAAAACAGTGAGTGATTAAAATGCAGTCAAAATTGGTATCGGCAGGGTATTATCCCATGAACTTTGTGTAGCGCTAATATTTGACGCGCTTATTATTGAGAAAAAGAATAAAATATTAAAGACAGCACATAGTGAGTTTGAAAAAGCCAACTCTCTTTGTTTCAGGAATCAGGATAAAATATAGATAGGTGTTGCTGATTCAGGAAACTTATGGTGGAATCCTGGCAGCGAAAATATAGCCTAAAACTCAAACGGGTTTAACAAATTACTCATTTCCCACCACTCATTCCCTGTTTCTTCCTTTCGCCCCAAGAAACTTCATTCTTTTTCCTTTGTCTCCCTATATATATTTGTCTCTAATTCATTTCCATGTGTTAGCTAAAAATGGAAGCTGGAGAATGGATGGGTGATGAAGTAGAGGCGTTGCCTCCAGGGTTCAGATTCCATCCGACGGGTGAGGAGATCATCATGCACTATCTTGTCAACAAGCTCAAGGATGCTCACTTCGCATCTCTACTTATAGGAGATGTTGATCTCAACAACTGTGAACCATGGGATTTACCCAGTAAGTATTCATTAAATTCCCAGAAGCACTTCTTCTTGACTGCGCGGGGTGTTTTTTTTTCCATGATTCAAGCAAATAAGTGTAATTTTTGCATAGCTAGCTTTGACTTGCAAATTAATATGTTAAATAAGTCGATCAAAACTGAATATAAGTGTATAAACCCTAGTCTCTTATGATCCATCCATCTTCTCTTTTGACCTCCAATTCCAGAGTCCGGATTTGAAATTATTTGATTTCTTCATCCTAATCATCGATCGATCTTTTATTCAAATCTCCATCCAAATATATATTCATTTCTTTTATACATTTACATATCTAAAACAAGCACATCAATACTTCATTCTCTCTCCTACTTAAATTTTTAATTATTATTTTACTAACTTACAACTACGAAATAATATATTATCATCACTCAAAAGTATTGAGTCACATATTCAATATTCATTTTATATTTCTATCCACTTTATTTCTCCATTAGAATTTATCAAATCCTACTCAAACTGAAAGAAAACATGACCTGAAGAATTTGAAATTTCTTAATTATGAATCTAAGATAGTAAGGTTGTGTTCCTGATTGGATGGGATAGGACAACTTCGGATATGGAAATAAAGTGGACGGAACAAATTCAATTTATAATAAATTTGTGTTATAGTTTGGAATGGATGAGTAGGAGCAGATGAAACTTTATGTTAAATCAATATTTTTTAATGATGGTAATATATTATTTCATTATTATTATAGTTAAGTATGAGAAAGAATAAATTGATGTAACAAAAGTAGGGAAGAAAATATATAAGTGTAATATGATAGTTTTAGATGTATGAATGTATAAACATTAAGGTTGAATGTACGTGTATTTGAATTTAAAATCCAAAAGAGGGATGAGACTGGGGAAATCAAATCCTTCATCCGGATCTTGTAGGCATTGAAAAAAAAGTATGAACTTCTCATCTGTCTCATAAATTAAAATTGATTAATTATTATATTTAAGATATCATTATGTTTCCATTAATTTCCATCTTTATTCTACTTCATGTATCTTGTTAATTTCCAAATTAAATCAATATGTGAGTACCAGTAATTATCGGGGGAAAGGAGATGAGAAAACAAAGTAAAACATTAATGTGCTAATTATAATAATTTGTATTTTTTGGTTTGTATGAAAAACCTTGTACATTTATCTTTGTGAAACGGGGTGTAGCATCAAACTAATTAACATGGTAATTAGTAGATTTAATCGGTTTTGATTGTGTGATTTGAACAGAGAAGGCGAAGATGGGAGAAAACGAGTGGTTCTTCTATTATCAGAAAGATAGAAAGTATTCAAGAGGCAAGAGAACTAATAGAGCAACAAAATTGGGGTACTGGAAGGCCACAGGAAAAGATAAGGAGATATACAAAAAGGGCAATAAATCATGCCTTGTTGGGATGAAAAAAACACTGGTTTTTTACAAAGGAAGAGCCCCCAAGGGAGAGAGAAGTAATTGGGTTATGCATGAATACAGACTCGAAGGCAATTTTTCTGAGTACAACTTCTCCAAAACTGCAAAGGTAACATCCCATCATGTTTCAACTTAATGCTTCATTAACTTTAATATCATACTTGATATATGTGTACATTAAAAAAAAAACGATTTCATTTCATTTTAAACTATATAAAGTTAAAAATATTAATAAATCCTGTAATTTCTTTTCTTTTTTAATTTTGACACATTTATATTCAATTTTTTATAAAAGTTGTTGTTTTGAGCACATATGGACTAAGCAAATATATATCACGACAAGAAAATAAAGAATTGCTAACGAAATTAGAATTGTCTACGAATTTTTCTAATAATGTAAGCATCTCCATTTTTTAATCTAGAAATAAAATTTCTAAGTAATTACTACCTGCAAGTCATTTGCCAACATTGCTTACTAAATTTTTTTAGGCAAATTATTTGTAGGTGGGAAAGGAAGACGTTTATATAATTATAAGTTTTTGTAGGCAATTCGTAAACAATCCACGCTATGAAAATTTTTGTTGAAAATTTCATAGCCATAGTGAAAATTTCTGTAGACAAATTTTCATAGATAATGACACATAAGCAGATGACTCGCTATTATTTTAACTGATTGATTATATGTGCTTATATTTATCATTATCATATTCGTTGTGGACATATACGTTTGTGTTCACCGGTGGATATGTAATCATTTCCGCTTAATTAAGATGAAAATTACGGGACAAAAAATGTTTTTAATATGCAAGAAGTAATTAATGAATTTAGGCTTGTTGTTTACTTTTGATGCGCAGGAAGAGTGGGTTGTCTGTAGGGTTTTCCACAAGAAAAGCAGAAGTGATCAAAGTGTGGAAATAGAAAAATTGGAGTCTTATTTTGCTGATAGTCCAACGCTGCCACCATTAACAGACTATTCTTGTTCCACTGAAAGACCGCCCACAAATGAGGAATCTGTTCATCAAGATTTTAAACCCAACATTTCGTTACCAAAATTTATGTCAAATAACAATAACAATATCATGAATCAACTAAGGACGTCGCAGCCCGATCAAAACAAGTTGATTACAGCACCCGGCCCATATTTGGACCAGATTAACCGGAGCCCTCCCGGTGGTGCAGATTCAACAATTTTTGCACCAGACTGTAATATTAATGAGGTTGAGAGGATGTGTAAAATGGGGACATTTTCGTCATTTAACAACTCCATGATCAGCCCTTCATCGCTTGATGATTTACTGAAGGCGTGTGATGAGGGTACGAGTATGCCAGATTTGGAGTCGCTGTGGAGCTAATTAATTAATTGGACGTACAACCTTAATTGGTTCTTCCTTCATTTGCATTATTTCACATCATCAGTACAGTACTATGTAGTGTGTTGATAGAATAACTTGTTACAAGTACTTAAATTGTTCAAGGAAAGTTCGAGGATACTGAATGTTGTTTTTATTTCTTAAATAAATTTAACTTTTCCGGTGGATACTTCTGATGCTATCTGAGATATCAATGCTGGCAAAAAAAAAAAAAAATTGGGGAGTTTTGCTATATTAGTCTTATTAGGCCTTGAACAATTAATTCATTTTTGCGTCCAAGGGGAATCGAACACAGGACCTCTTGTGCAAGAGGAGGGGGAATCAAACACAGGACCTCTTGTGCAAGAGGAGGGGGCACGCGCCACTAGGGCACAAGTGACTTTCATTTATTTTTATGCAATTAATTGTATATGTATTCAAATTAAGTCTTTTTTTTTTTTATAATTCACCAAATTAATTTCTTTTCGTATCTAAGTTGTTTATTAAAATATTTTGCCCAACTATTTTTTTTTATTTTGTAAAATTGTTTATTTCGACAATGCATAATTTTATAATTCGTTCATTTGTACGCAATTAATTGTATATGTAACCAAATTGACTCTTTTTTTTTCTATAATTCACCAAATTAATTCATTTTTATTTCTCACTTGTTTTTATAAATGTTGTGGCCATTTAATTTTTATTAGTTTGGTAAATTTATTTATTTCGACTCTCGCTTAAAATTATAATTCGGTCATTTGTACGCAATTAATTGTGTATGTATCCAAATTGACTCATTTTTTTTTCTATAATTCACCAAATTAATTCATTTTTGTTTCTCACTTGTTTTTATAAATGTTGTGGCCATTTAATTTTTATTAGTTTGGTAAAATTATTTATTTCGACTCCTGCTTAAAATTATAATTCGTTCATTTGTATGCAATTAATTGTATATGTATCCAATTGACTCGTTTTTTTCCATAATTCACCAAATTAATTCATTTTCGTTTCTAACTTATTTTTATAAATGTTGGGGCCATTTAATTTTTATTATTTCTGTAAAATTATTTATTTCGACTCCCGCTTAAAATTATAATTCATTCATTTGTATGCAATTAATTGTATATGTATCCAAATTGACTTGTTTTTTTTTTTCATAATTCACCAAATTAATTCATTTTCGTTTCTCACTTGTTTTTATAAATGTTGTGTCCATTAAATAAAAGTAAATTCAAACTAAAATAAATTCACTAAATTATAAATTAAAGTAACAATTAAAAAATTAAATTAAAGTAACAATTCAAACTAAAAAAAAAAATTGTACTTCATAGTTATTAAAAATCAAATTTTTTTAACCATCGGAATTAAATCTGTCTTCCTCCTCATCCTCGCCCAGGTTAACAATCGGCGGCATCGATGGCTGGATCGGCGGCATCGATGGCTGGATCGGCGGCATCGATGGCTGGGTCGGCGGCATCGGTGGCGCAGGCATTTGCGCTCGTGGCATTGAATCAGAGGTGAATATCTGCCACCACGCCTGCATGGCGGCTGTATACTCCTGCACCTCGACCCGATACCGCTCCATCTCGGCTGTATACCGGTCGTGCGCCTCTCGCTGCTGCCTCTCATACTCTTCCTTCTCTCGCTGCTGTCTCTGCGTGTTCTTCATCTGCTCCACCACCGTGGCAAGCTGCCTCTCGACCTCACTGGGATGAGAGTCGATGGAAGACTGAGAGGAGGATGAGCCTGAGCCACGAGGTCGGAAAAAAGTTCTTTCCGAAGCTGCCCAATCCAGCGAACCGCCCCTTTTTAGCCTTGACGTTCTTGAAGTACAATTCATTTTTAACGTCAACAGAAGGCTGTGTGGGGGGGGGGGGCATCGATCCCCGACCCCGACCCCTCTGCCGTTTCCTCAGGCTGAGGCTGAGAGGCAAAGTCCTCGAGCATCTTTCTTTGCAAATTAATTATACAAAAAATTAAATAAATTGAACACAAAATATAAAAAATACTTTTAATATTAAAAATTTAAATAATACTATTAATATTGAAATAATACTTACGTGGATCTCGGTGGTACGGCCGTAGGTAGACTTCCCAGTCTCCTCGACGAATGGGTGGGTGAGCTGCAATCTCTCAAAATGAGAGGGCTCGCGTCCTTGCTCCGCCGCCTAATTAGAAAAAAAGATAGTAAAAATTAATAACACTCATAAAAATTAGGAAAAAAATAATATAAATTCAAAAACTACAAAATTGAAGACGAAACTTACAAATCTCAACCCGTGCTCATAAATGGACCGAGAATCGGCCCGATGTCTTGTCATCCCTTCTCCATCAGGGTCATTACGCCGATTCGCCTTGTTTTTCGCCGACTTCTCTTGGAATTCAGGGGAATTCCAGTAATGGAGGAATTGGTCCCAAATCGACCGTTTTTCACTGTCAAGCCCCAAGTCGGTGGCCTCTCCCTTCTTGTACCACTTGTCCCTCATTCTAAAAAGCAGGTCCCTGTATCTTTCTGTCGCATATTTTTCAAAATTCCTCAACATTTGGTCATCGTGCTCCGGTGCCCAGACACATTCTTTCTGCAATTACAATTTAAATGTAAATATTTGTTTATATATTTGATATTAATAAACGGTGAATTAATAAATTAAATTAATACCTTAAACTCCTCGAAGTATGTCTTTTTTCTTGCATCGGACACTAACCCCCAACTGTAAGCGGTGGGCTCGAATCCACCGCGAAAGATGGACTTGGAAACCTGATTAGCAGCCTCATGACCCGGAATCCAACTGTAAAATTAAAACTTCAAAGTTAGTAAATTAATTAGGTTTTAATTAATAAAAAAAATTGAGTATAAAATATTAAAACTTATGTATGACCACATGGCTGAACAGGCATCCGTGCTTGAACAACCGGATGCTGGCGGGAGGAGGATGAGCCCTCAGCAGTCTGCTGTGAGGAGGAGGAGGAGGAGCCTGCACCAGGCTGTGAAGAGGTCTCTAATAGAGACATTGGCCTGAAAATAGGTGGAACCACGGGTCTTAGTGAGGCCCGTCGTCTCCTCCCTCCTCGTCCTCCTCGACTCGCCTCCTCATCCCTCGGAGGCTGCTGACTGTCGTTGTCACTGCCTTGTCCGCTCATCTATAACAAATTTCACGAATTATTCAATCAACTAAACTAAAATCAAACAACTTATAATATTATTATGTAAAATTATTAAACTTAAATCAAACAACTAATATTATTTAAAATCAAACAACTAATATTATTTAAAATCATTAAACTACCTACTCAACTAAATTCAATCAACTAATATTATTCAAACTACCTACTCAACTAAATTCATTCAACTAACTTAAAATCAATCAACTAATAATATTATTTTGTAAAATTATTAAACTTAAATCAAGCAACTAATATTATTCAAACTACATACTCAACTAAATTCATTCAACTAAATTAAAATCAATCAACTATATAATATTATTTTGTAAAATTATTAAACTTAAATCAAGCAACTAATATTATTCAAACTACCTACTCAACTAAATTCATTCAACTAAATTAAAATCAATCAACTAATATTATTATTTTATCAACTAATATTATTTTGTAAAATTATTAAACTTAAATCAAACAACTAATATTATTTAAAATCATTAAACTAAAATCAAATAACTAATATAATTCAAACTAATTCAACTAAAATCAATTCTAAACTTAACAAATTCAACAAATTCAATTATAAGCTTAAGAAATTCTAAACATGCTTTAAAATTAAATTAAAATTCAATCAACTAATTAAATTATAATTCAACTAATTCAACTAAAATCAATGCATTTCTAATATAATTCAAACAATTCAACTAATTCAATTATAAGCTTAAGAAATTCTAAACATGCTTTAAAATTAAATTAAAATTCGATCAACTAATTAAATTATAATTCAACTAATTCAACTAAAATCAATTCATTTCTAATATAATTCAAACAATTCAACTAATTCAATTCTAAACTTAACAAAAATTAAACATGCTTTAAATTAAAATTCGATAAACTAATTCAACTATTTCTAAACATGCTTTATAATTAAATTAAAATTCGATCAACTAAGCTAATTCAACTAAAATCAATTCATTTCTAATATAATTCAAACAATTCAACTAATTCAATTATAAGCTTAAGAAATTCTAAACATGCTTTAAAATTAAATTAAAATTCGATCAACTAATTAAATTATAATTCAACTAAAAGCAATTCATTTCTAATATAATTCAAACAATTCAACTAATTCAATTCTAAACTTAACAAAAATTAAACATGCTTTAAATTAAAATTCGATCAACTAAATCAACTAAAATCAATTCATACTAATATAATTCAAATAATTAAACTAAAATCAATTCTCTAAACATGCTTTAAAATTAAATTTTAAACGGTAAAAATGAAGAAAACTTACGGTTTATTTGTAGAAAATGTCGAAACGAGAACTCGGTGGGGACGGACGGCTCTACAATCAACTAAACCCGACTTCTCCTTCCTTTTCCTTTCGTTTTCCTCCTCTTTTTTTTTTCTCGCACTCTCCGTCTGTTTCGCGAGGAGAGCTTTATAATTGTAAAAAATTTTGCGACGAACGCCTATCCGTCGCAAATTTTGCCTGTCAAAGCCAAAACGATGTCGTTTTGACTGATTTGCGACGACTATTCCGTCGCAAATCAGTCAATGCACCGTTTCCCGAGAAGACTCGTAAAAACGGTTCGGATTTGCAACGGACATTCCGTCGTAAATCAGTCAATGGGCCGTTTCCCGAAAGGTCGCGAATATAAATGTAAGATTTGCGACGGCTTTGGTCCGTCGCAAATGCAAAGTTCAAAATTGCGACGACCTGTTCCGTCGCAAATCAGTCAAACGGGTCGCTTCCCGAACGGTCACCTTTAAACGGGTATGTTTTGCGACGGAAGTGACCGTCGCAAAATTAAAGTTGAAATTTGCGATGACCTCTCCGTCGCAAATATAGTCGGTTTAAGACGAAGGCGGTGTGCCCTAGTTTTTGCGACGGCTTTTCCGTTGCAAATTACTAACCTTTGCGACGGACTTCCTAAGTCGTCGTAAAGTGTCATCTTTTTCGACGGCTTACCAAAATCCATCGCAAATTCACGAAATTTGCAACGGATATTGTGCTGTCGCAAAAGATCCGTCGCTAATCTCCGTCTTTTTTGTAGTAAATGGTGTATTATTCAATTGAAGTGCATGAAACAAAATAAAGATGTTTTTCTACGTAATTATTAGTGGAATGGGGTGTAATTTAAAAGTGTTTGAAGGGGGTACATAATGAAATGGGTAAAAAAAATTGGGACGGAGGGAATACGTATTAATTTTAATTTATTTTGTGATTTAACAATTTTTAAAAACAAGATAATTGTTTAACTAATTAGATTATTTTTAAAAAATTTATGCCACTTAGGTACAAGGCCCAAATTGATTTTTTTTTTATAGTATTTTTCTCACCTATAAGCATAATTTTTTTTTTATTAAACCATAAGCATAAAAATTTAATTTCTCCCTATATACTATATTTTAAAAAGTGGATTGGACCGGCCAGTTCGACCGGTCCGACCGCTACTCGGCAAGCTTACCGGCCCGCTTCGAGGTGTTGGACCGCTGGATGAGTGACTCGGACACGACCCGCCTAAAAGTTGTGTGAATCAGTAAACGGTTGAACCGGTCGTTCCTCGATTCGACTTTATTTTGAAAAAAAAAAGGTTAGGACTCTAAAATTTGATCCATGGCTGCAAACATTCTTCCTGCACCGGTGGACCCTCCGACAATGGCGGACACCTTTTCAGCGAAGTCAATAATAGTCGTGAACATTACCCTCCATCTCTCTCATGATTGAGGAATGAGGAATAGTTTGTAAATAACTTTTGAGAAGGAAGAATTGCGGGGGCCACTACAAAAATAACACTGTTTAGCGACGGAATTTGCGACGGAAAATCCTTCGCAAATCACTGTTTGCGACGAAATTTGCGACGGACACGTGTCCGTTGTTAAAACAGCCGTAGCTAATGTTTGCGACTGACTTTTGCCACCCGTTGCAAATTTACGACGGACAATACCGTCGCAAAATTGGCGGGTTTGACCTGATCGGGTCGATCAAAATTTGCGACGGCCTATAGTCCGTCGCAAGTAATTCGGGTCAGACCCGATCGGGTCTACAACATTTGCGACGGATCATTGCCATCGCAAATATTTATTTTATTTTTTTTTAATATTTTCGATTACAATTTGCGACAGGCATATTCCGTCGCAAAAGTCCCATAGCTTATTATATGTGGCCCACCTTCTATATGTATCAATATTAGGCCTTGAACAATTAATCCAAGTTTGCGCTCAAGAGGAATCGAACACGCGACCACTTGTGCATGGGGAGGAGGGGCGGCCGCTAGGCCATGTGCTTCTTTCGTTCATTTTTACGCAATTAATTGTATATGTATTCAAATTAAGTCTTTTTTTTTTATAATTCACCAAATTAATTTCCTCTCGTATCTAAGTTGTTTATTAAAATATTTTGCCCAACTATTTTTTTATTTTGTAAAATTATTTATTTCGACAATGCATAATTTTATAATTCATTCATTTGTACGCAATTAATTGTATATGTATCCAAATTGACTCATTTTTTTCTATAATTCACCAAATTAATTTATTTTCGTTTCTCACTTGTTTTTATAAATGTTGGGGCCATTTAATTTTTATTATTTTGGTAAAATTATTTATTTCGACTCCCGCTTAAATTTATAATTCGTTCATTTGTACGCAATTAATTGTATATGTATCCAAATTGACTCGTTTTTTTTTCCATAATTCACCAAATTAATTCATTTTCGTTTCTCGCTTGTTTTTATAAATGTTGGGGCCATTTTTTTATTATTTTGGTAAAATTATTTATTTCGACTCCCGCTTAAATTTATAATTCATTCATTTGTACGCAATTAATTGTATATGTATCCAAATTGACTCGTATTTTTTCCATAATTCACCAAATTAATTCATTTTCGTTTCTCACTTGTTTTTATAAATGTTGGGGCCATTCAATTTTTATTATTTTGGTAAAATTATTTATTTTGACTCCCGCTTAAATTTATAATTCGTTCATTTGTACGCAATTAATTGTATATGTATTCAAATTGACTCGTTTTTTTTTCATAATTCACCAAATTAATTCATTTTCGTTTCTAACTTGTTATATATACAATAATTTAGTAATTCTAATCGTCCTCCTCCTCCTCCTCCTCCTCCTCCTCCTCCTCCTCCTCCTCCTCCTCCTCCTCCTCCTCCTTCCTTCTTCTCCTTCTTCTCCTCCTTCTCCTCCTTCTCCTCCTTCTCCTCCTCCTCCTCCTCCTCCTTCTCCTTCTTCGTCCTCCTCACCCGGCTCTTGTCCATCATCCTCTTGATCACTTTCAATCATTACCATTTCTGGATTTGCAGCAAGTAAGTCGACAAAAATATTCACAGCTTCTTGATCAACCTCTGTTTGAGCCTCTTGTATCTCTGTTTGAAATGGATCTGTTGGTTCTACACTGTCTTTCTTTGACGGATTAGAAATTTCAACCAATGATCTTGCCTTCACTTTGCAAACTGTCCTCAAGTTGGGCCTACTTGATCCGGGGTATTTGCAATAATATACTTGAGATGCTTGCATTGAAAAAATATAGGGATCGTATGCCACCAGAAACTTCTTTCCGGTGTTGATATCAACAATCTTGTAGTTTATGTCGACTCTTGTTCCTTGTTTCCCTGGATCATACCATTCAGACAAGAACAACACTATCGTCCTCTTCGGTCAACCCGGATATTCTATTTCAACTACTCCTTGCAGCACTCCATAGTAACCGATGGGTTCTTCGTTGTAGTTTCCACCGGTAACGCAAACACCACTGTTTGTAGTCGATTTTGTTGAAGCATACGCTTCAGTATGAAATTTGTATCCATTTGCGTAATATCCGTGGTATGATACCACACTACGTAGTGGTCTTTTGCTCAGAGCTTCAAGGTGTGGGTTGTTATTAAGTAGGCCACTTTGTCCCTGTAAATATTAAATTATCATGTATAAAAATAATAACATATTTGTTATAGGGTAAAAATCATATAATTATGTGATACTCACGTAACGTTGGAACCAAAATATAAAATCATTGCGGATGAATTGAAAAACTGTTGCATCTGTGATGTCTGGTTCTACCTGACGCTTATACTCACAGAACATCCTTATATATCAGAAAAAAGAAATTAATTACTTTTCAGATATCAACAGTATACATATTGTAAAAAACTCAACTATAAAATTAAATTACTTACTCTATATACGGTTGGACTTCAGGACAATTCATCAAAACATATGAATGTATTGTTTCCTCTTTAATACTGCCCCTGAACGGTCGTTTGGTGCCCTTACTCATTGGTCAACCCAGATGCAAAAATACAGATAACATACCTTCAACATCACGAAGGGGATGTTCTACTCCACGACCATCATAGTTGCGAGGCACATTTCTGATTCTGGTTTGAACTTGATCGCTGAAGTAGTAAGAAGAAAATGCTCCAACCTCTTCAATAAGGTATGCATTAACAATTGATGCTTCGATGTGGGCCGCATTTCCAATATTGAGCTTTAAGTTGTGCAAATACCTAAAACAAGAAGTGTTAGAAAATTTATTCAGTATTGATCTTAAAAGTCGATCTAAAAAATGGTATAGAATTACCTCTCAAAAGGGTACATCCATCGATACTGTATGGGACCAGCAATTGAGGCTTCATACGCTAAGTGTACGGGTAAGTGCTCCATCGATTCGAATAAGCTGGGTGAAAAAATCCGCTCAAGTTTGCATAGAATAACAGGTTTCTCCTCATCCAAACGCCTCATGTCCTCAACTGTAATCGTTGATGCCGTTAAGTGTCTGAAAAAGAGACTTAATTCCGTGATGACACTCCATACATTCTTGGGGAGTGAGTACCGGAATGCAATAGGTAAGAGTCATTGCATGAACACGTGACAGTCATGACTCTTTATTCCAGACACCTTCCCGGTTTCCGTGTCAACTCTGTCTCCCAAATTCGACACATAATTGTCAGGGAAGCTCAACTCTTTCACCCACTTACACAAATTCTTCCTTTCTGCTTTACTAATTGTGTAAGAGGCCTGGGGATATGTTCTTGTCTGCTCATCCTTGTGTAGGGAAGCACGAGAACAGAATAACCTCAACTCATCTCTGGATTTTGAAGTGTTTTTGGTCTTCCCTTCAGTACCCAGGACCGTATGAAACAAGTTGTCGAAAACATTCTTCTCTATATGCATCACATCCAAATTGTGTCGAATCAACAACTTGCTCCAATAAGGTAAGTCCCAAAAGATACTTCTCTTCTTCCAACCACCCTGGATGCGTTTATTGTGCTCCATTGCACCCGCCTCAGTTGTCTTCATCAAATCAATGATTGTAACCTCATATAACAACGAATCACCTGAAATAATTAATTTATATATGGTTAACTTATTTATATGAGACACATAGACATAAGTAGTGATTCAGTACCCAGACACATACCTGATCAAATCCGTGGTCTTGGGCGGCCTACTGCATTTTTACCCTTTAGAAAGTCTGTTTTGTTCCTCCGAAAGGGATGATCAGGAGGAAGAAACTTGCGATGGTTGTCGAACCATGACACTTTTCTACTCAATGGAAGATAGAATGCATCAGAACCGTCCATGCAATACGGGCATGCTAGTTTTCCTGCTGTTGACCACCCAGAAAACATAGAAAATGCTGGAAAGTCGCTAATGGTCCACAAAAGTGCAGCTCGCATCGTGAAGTTCTGCTTCCTATGAACGTCGTAGGCCTCCACCCCCGTAGACCACAAAGATTTCAACTCTTTAATCAGTGGCTGGAGATATACATCGAATTTATGCTTGGGATTGTGTGGTCCAGGCACCAAGATACTAGGAAATATATGTTGAGGCTTCATGCACAACCAATGAGGTAGATTGTACGGGGTCAACAGCACAGGCCATAATGAATACTTTTTTCTGTGCATTTCAAATGGAGCAAAACCATCCGTGCATGATTAGGCGTGAAATTGTTATGTTTTGGAGCCCAATTTACTCATGTTTTGAGTGTTTTCGATTAGTGCTTAGAGTCAAATGAGCATCATTTCTATACATTGATAAATTTGTCTCTTTGATGCTCATAGGTGAATAGAGGACGAAAAACGGAGTTCGTAGGACTTTGAATCGACTCAAATGGATGCCCGGATGAGAAGATATTGAAGAAATACGATTGGTATTAGTGCGGACGAGGAAAAGTATCATTTAGGAGGATTAGAGGTCACTCGAGCGCATTGCTCGAGCGCCACCGCTCGAGCGCCTTACTCGAGCGCGCAAACATACAGAACCATTCTTGCGCTCGAGCAGCTCGAGCGCCACCGCTCGAGCGAATCACTCGAGCGCCCAAAAGTAACAGTGTCATTTCAGCGCTCGAGCAGCTCGAGCGCGACCGCTCGAGCGAATGCATCATTCGAGCTACACTGCTCGAGCGGGACCGCTCGAGCGTTTTGCTCGAGCGCCCCTATACTTTTGCCTCCGGATTCGTATTTTCGGCCCGTTAACTCCCGTTTCGACCCGTGCCTATATATATCTCGTCCAAACACGTTTTGAAGAGATCCCCAACTTTAGAAATCACTTTTAGACTTAGTTTTTAGAGAGAGGAAGAGGAGAAGAACGAGCAAGCTTTACTTTTACGTTGTTGAGGTTTTTCATACGAATTCTTAGTTTATTTTCGTTTCTTAGTTTCATTTCATTAGTTTGATTTCTTTAAACACTTTGAAACTTCGTTTTAGATAATTTAAATTTCAGTTCTTCGTATTTATTTTCTTTCAAACCCTAGTTTATGTTTATTATTTTCTTCGTTCAATTCATTATGTTTATGTTCGTTGTTTCTTCTATTGCTTTTATTTTTGTTATAACCATGTCCGGCTAAAACCCTTGCATGCTTGGGTTAGGATGAACTCGTAGAAGTAGGATGTGGGTACGTAATTAAGGTAATTGGTGACGTTAGTTTTAATTCTCTTAATTAATGAATTCATATAATTAATCTTAACTCTACCTTTGAATTTCGTACGAAAGTGTTAGAGAGAGGACGACCGCATCACTCAATAACAATTAGTAGTCTTAACGAGAGGGTTTAGGAGAGGTTAATTCATCTACCGGTTTAGCGAAGGAGGACGACCGCATCACCTTAGTTAAATTAGGGTCTCTTTAATTAAGCACTATCTATTAACTTGTTAGTGGATTAGTGAAGTCGATTGATAGGATAAAGTATTAGGGTATAAAATCTTGAACTTTCATTCTACGATCTTTTACTTAGGTTAATTCTTGTTTGTCACGATTACTTTGATTATGTACCTGCTCCGTTAGTATACGTGGGGATTCCTAACCTGAGCATCACCATCTCACATTAGAACACAACCCTTAGTTAATTTAATTGCTTTAGTATTTTAGTTTACTTAGTTTATTTCAGTCTTTTAATTAATCTTTCAAAAACCCAAAAACATTTCACTCATATTAACTACGACGCGTAGATCTTCAGGGATCTATTCACATATACACCATCTCTTGGGTTCGATAATACTTGGTCCCTATACTTGCCCATACTACAGTGAACCCGTACTCTTGCGGGGTAGCTACTAGTAGAAAGCTAGTGTAGTCGCTTCAAGTCAATGGCGCCGTTGCCGGGGATGTCGGTATATGCTTTTTGAATAGGACTTGTAGATAGCTTAGTAGTTAGTAGTGGGTGATTTATTTTCTGTTTTATTTTTATTTTTTTTATTTATTCGGCAGTTGCGTTTTGATCCTTCTGCTAGTGTGTCAGGTTTATGAAAACACGCTCACGAGGCAATACGAGCGAAGAGAGATTACCTGCAGATCCTGAGACAATAGCGAGAAGGAACCGAGCCTTCTTGAGAAGAATGACTACTGCTGGAGACAAAGACAACATGAATCTGGATGGAGATGGGGACTTAGACAAAATAGCTGCAGAGTATACTGTTTTAGTGGAGCAGGCGGTTGGAGTTGAGAGCAGTAACCAGCAAATACCCATAGGGGAACCGCAGAACCAACTCCCAAACCCGCAAAACTCAATCAACTCTGCACAAACACAACCCCAAAACCAGAACCAAAACCCTGCTTACCCACAAAACCCAAATAACCCTTTCAACAACCCAGTATACCAACATTACCCATACCCACCTTATCCTTACCACCCATACCCGTATCCTCCACCCCCAGTCTATAATCAACCACCTGTTTACCCACCACCACCCCAACAAGTACCAGTACCTGCTGCTAATCCTCAACACGTTCCTCAGAACGTAGATCATAATATGGCGATTAGAGGGAGGTTTGCAGCGCATCCACAGCGGTACTATGATGGAGTGGCTTTGCCTCCTGTTGAGGCGAACAACTTCTCGATATCACCGGGGATTTTAAAGCTGCTGACCGAGAATCAGTTCAAAGGGGTGATCGGGAAGGAGAATCCTCACACACATCTGAGGAGCTTTCTCATGATAGCCTCCACATTTAATTATAATGGCATGTCTGAAGATGCCAAGAGGCTTAGGCTGTTCCCATTCTCATTGACGGGAATAGCCAAGGAGTGGTACGATAATACGATCCCGCGGGGAGGTATTACCACTTGGGCCGAGCTCGAGCGTCTGTTCCTCGAGCGATTCTACCCTCCATCGAGAACGATTAAAGCGAGGATTGAGATCTCTTCCTTTCGCCAGAAGTCTGGAGAGGATTTACGCCAGGCATGGGAGAGATACTCGAATATGTTGATCGAGTGCCCGCAGCACGGGTACAATGAGGGGGATATTATGGCATTCTTCTACAGTGGTGCCAACAAGGCGGGGCAAGACCATTTAGACGCCTGTGCGGGCGGAGCATTTTTGAACCAAGGCATAGAGAGGTGTAGGGAGATCGTGGACAACATTGTCACGAATGCCGGTGCTTGGGGTGTGGATGCAGATTTGCAAAGAGTGCATCAGGTTGAGGAGGGAGAAGGGACTAGAAGGCTGCTGATGGCCATGATGGAAAAGATCAACAACCTCGAGTTGGGGAAGAGTTTGGGTGGAGAGCATGCAGTGGAGAATGAGAGAGTAGACCAGCCCAGTGGACAGCAAGAGGTAGCCAATTACATGGGAGGTCCGTATTACAATCAGAATGGCTACCAAGGTGGAAATCAGTATGGAAGGCCTTCTTATGGCCAACCATTTGTGCCTCCAGGCCCTCAGCCACTTCAAAATCAATGGAGGAACACACAAGGAGTTCAAGGAGGCCATCAGCCTCCTCAAAACACTTGGAGGAAAAATGAGAATTTTTCTTATGCTAACCCAAAAGCTGGAATTACTGTTCCTGCAGGTGTTGATCCGGGGTCTAAACCTCCTGGTGGAGAAGGCGGTGCATCAACCGAGGAGATGTTGAGAGCGATCCTTCAGAAGGTGGAAGAAGGGAGCAAGCGGTTGTCATCCTTGGAGTACGATGTGAAGGAGTTGCACAAGAAGGGTGATCAACGTGATCAAGAGCTCCAGAAGATGAACGTTGAGTGGACTAGAACTCAACAAGAGAACAATCGAAGGTTCACCTCTTTAGAGCTCCAGATGAGCCAGATTGCAAAATCAGTGAATAGAATGCCGGAGGGGAACCCGAAAGAGCAGTGCAAGGCGATCCAGCTAAGAAGTGGAACCAATTACGAAGGTCCTCAGATGCCTGCTGATTCTGAGACGCCCCAAGAAGAGATTGAGCCTAAAGGAGATGAGTCCCAGAAGGGGAAAGACTTTGAGGAGATAGAGAGAGTTCCTAAGTGGAAGAAGGCAAAGGAAGCAAGGGAGAAAGTGAAAGAAACAGAAAGAGATGAATGGGGGGTACCCAAATCTGTGATACCCGTCCCATATCCACAACGCTTCATGAAAAAGAAGCTTGATGAAAAATTTGCTAAATTTCTTGATGTTTTTAAACAATTGCATATTAATATTCCTTTTTATGATGCTTTGGAACAGATGCCCAATTATGCAAAGTTTTTGAAGGACTTGATCGCGAAAAGACGGCGAGTGGATGAGCCGAAGTTGGTGCAGCTGAACCACGAGGTGAGTGCATTAGTGCACAAGGCGCTTCCACCAAAGCTGAAGGATCCCGGGAGCTTCACGATCCTATGTGACATTGGGAACGGGATCAATAAGGGAGCGTTGTGCGACCTTGGGGCGAGCATTAATCTAATGCCCTTGTCGCTTTTCAAGAAGTTGGAAGGTGGTGAACTTCAACCCACAATGATGACGCTTCAACTAGCCGATCGGTCTATTACTCGACCTCAAGGTGTGGTTGAAGACGTCCTTGTGAGAGTTGGAGATCACATCTTTCCAGCCGACTTTGTAGTGCTAGAGATGGAGGAAGATGAGCACGTACCCCTGATCTTGGGAAGACCGTTCTTAGCTACGGCGGGGATGGTGCTAGACGTGGCAAACGGGAAGATTACGCTGAAGGTTGATGATCAAGAAGTGAAGATCTCCCTATATGAAGCCATGAAACACCCGAAGGAGGATGAGAGCTTGTATTGCATGGATGCAATTGATCCTCGTGTTGAAGACACGCCTTCGATCCCTAATCCATCTCATATTCATGATTTTGCTAGTCCTTCAATTGATAATTTAACCCATGAGCGTTATGTTCTTGATTATTTTGATAGAGATGAAGTGAAGAAGTTGAAGGATGGAGAGGTGAAGAAAGTGGACGTGGTCCAGTTAGAAGGGAAAGGAGGAGTTAAGAAGAAAAAGTCCAAACTCAAGAAATTGTGTGGTAAGACTCCTCCAGATAGAGGCAAGAAGGAGTTGAGACCCATAACACTTGGGGATGAGAAGAGAGCAAAGGAACTCATGATGGAGGGACATCAAGGAAAGGAGTTCAAACACCACTCTTATGAGAGTAAGGGAGGTAAATTTGAGTATGATGTCCCATAAGCTCCTTTGAGCTTGGTCCGGCATGAGGACCTTAAAAATAGCGCTGAATGGGAGGCAACCCATTTTTATTTGCTTTTGAGTGTTTTTAGTTATTTTCCTTTTATGTTACTAGGATGTTGTTGAGTCGTATGTTTAACCTCGTACTTGAGAGTTTTATTTTGTAGGCTTGTCTCTAAAGGAGTAAAGGTATCATGGAGTTATTCAGATTGAAGGAACCCACTTGAGACAAGGGAGTGTGCAAAGCTAGTGAGAGAAACTGAATTGTTCGGTTGAGGTAACCCACAACCCCAAACTTAGACCTCTAGCAAGGTCGAAGTTTGGGGGGGTGGAGTTTTTTATTTGTTTTATTATTACATTGCACCGGAGCACCCCTTATCTTTGAGTTGAGTTAGTTATTTGGTGCCTTGAGATGCTCCTTGGGCTTTTATTAATTTGTTTTGTTACTCAATATTTTATGCCTATCAATCACCTTATGCTTGTTGATTGCTATCTTTGAGTATGATTTGATGAGTAGGGTGAATTGTGAGGCTGAGTTAGGAGTTTTCTTGTGTGAGTGTTTGAATTTGAGCTGATTTGAGAAAGAACTCGTATGCTTATGAGTTTTCTTTTGAGTACTTGTGTGATGAGAGTGAGAATGCACTAGGACTAGCATGGATGTGAAAGCTGTGAGATTTGAGCCTTACGAGATTTTGATGCATTAATTAATCTCTTCGTTTGTGAGTGGATCGTCACCTTAGAGGATGCTAGAACTTGCATGTGCTCTTGCTTCTAGATTGTGTCTAGTTTGATATGCCGAATGTGATCTTAGGCCATCATTGATTTTATTGAGTCACTTAGCCAAAATTTTCCTTACCAATGACATTGATCCCTTGTTAGCCCCGTTGAGCCTAAAGCCTATTTTATTTGCTAGCACATATGAACACTATTCCAATTCCTAAGCCTTTTTGTCCCAATTTGAGTGGAGAATAGGAAAGTGTGAATATGAAGGGAGTGAATTGAGTTGAAAAAAGGAGAATGTTGTATGTTGAGTGAATATGAGAAAAAGGTGTGATGAAGTTTTGAGATGTGGGAAAAAGAACAAAAAAATTTGAGAATGAGCAAAAGAAGAAAAAAATGAGCTCATGTGTTGTGCGAAAAAGAAAAAAAATGATGAAGTGTTTAAAAAAGTGAAAAAGTGAGAAAGAAAAAAATTGAAGTGTTGAGAGAATTGAAAGCGAAAGTGTAGTGATTGAATATGTTTGAAGTAGATCGTTTTTAATCTCGAAGTACCGAAGTTTTGAATTTCTATTCTCCATTCACTTGAGTCACTTTACCAAATTGTTATCCCACCTGTCCAAAGAGCCTACATTACAACCTTTTGAAAGTCCTTTTTGATTCGGCATTGATTTCTAGAGTATGGTCGAAGTTGAGAGCATTTACGAGCCTATGGCTGCCAATTTGTGTGATTGATTGATTGAGTGAGTCCCTTAAACACTGTTATACACTTGTGAGGGAGCGAAACACACCGTTGAGTGCACATCCATGCTTGATCTTGGTGTTTCTTGTTATTGTTGCATGAGTACGATAAAAGAAAATGAGTGCGTATACTTGTGATTGATCTTTGAAGCTCGAGTTCATTTGCTTGCGTGATTTGATTCTTTGACTCATTCCTAACAATTTCACTTGACTTATTATTTCGTTGCTTGAGGACAAGCAACATGGTAAGTTTGGGGGGGTTGATTAGGCGTGAAATTGTTATGTTTTGGAGCCCAATTTACTCATGTTTTGAGTGTTTTCGATTAGTGCTTAGAGTCAAATGAGCATCATTTCTATACATTGATAAATTTGTCTCTTTGATGCTCATAAGTGAATAGAGGACGAAAAACGGAGTTCGTAGGACTTTGAATCGACTCAAACGGATGCCCGGATGAGAAGATATTGAAGAAATACGATTGGTATTAGTGCGGACGAGGAAAAGTATCATTTAGGAGGATTAGAGGTCACTCGAGCGCATTGCTCGAGCGCCACCGCTCGAGCGCCTTACTCGAGCGCGCAAACATACAGAACCATTCTTGCGCTCGAGCAGCTCGAGCGCCACCGCTCGAGCGAATCACTCGAGCGCCCAAAAGTAACAGTGTCATTTCAGCGCTCGAGCAGCTCGAGCGCGACCGCTCGAGCGAATGCATCATTCGAGCTACACTGCTCGAGCGGGACCGCTCGAGCGTTTTGCTCGAGCGCCCCTATACTTTTGCCTCCGGATTCGTATTTTCGGCCCGTTAACTCCCGTTTCGACCCGTGCCTATATATATCTCGTCCAAACACGTTTTGAAGAGATCCCCAACTTTAGAAATCACTTTTAGACTTAGTTTTTAGAGAGAGGAAGAGGAGAAGAACGAGCAAGCTTTACTTTTACGTTGTTGAGGTTTTTCATACGAATTCTTAGTTTATTTTCGTTTCTTAGTTTCATTTCATTAGTTTGATTTCTTTAAACACTTTGAAACTTCGTTTTAGATAATTTAAATTTCAGTTCTTCGTATTTATTTTCTTTCAAACCCTAGTTTATGTTTATTATTTTCTTCGTTCAATTCATTATGTTTATGTTCGTTGTTTCTTCTATTGCTTTTATTTTTGTTATAACCATGTCCGGCTAAAACCCTTGCATGCTTGGGTTAGGATGAACTCGTAGAAGTAGGATGTGGGTACGTAATTAAGGTAATTGGTGACGTTAGTTTTAATTCTCTTAATTAATGAATTCATATAATTAATCTTAACTCTACCTTTGAATTTCGTACGAAAGTGTTAGAGAGAGGACGACCGCATCACTCAATAACAATTAGTAGTCTTAACGAGAGGGTTTAGGAGAGGTTAATTCATCTACCGGTTTAGCGAAGGAGGACGACCGCATCACCTTAGTTAAATTAGGGTCTCTTTAATTAAGCACTATCTATTAACTTGTTAGTGGATTAGTGAAGTCGATTGATAGGATAAAGTATTAGGGTATAAAATCTTGAACTTTCATTCTACGATCTTTTACTTAGGTTAATTCTTGTTTGTCACGATTACTTTGATTATGTACCTGCTCCGTTAGTATACGTGGGGATTCCTAACCTGAGCATCACCATCTCACATTAGAACACAACCCTTAGTTAATTTAATTGCTTTAGTATTTTAGTTTACTTAGTTTATTTCAGTCTTTTAATTAATCTTTCAAAAACCCAAAAACATTTCACTCATATTAACTACGACGCGTAGATCTTCAGGGATCTATTCACATATACACCATCCCTTGGGTTCGATAATACTTGGTCCCTATACTTGCCCATACTACAGTGAACCCGTACTCTTGCGGGGTAGCTACTAGTAGAAAGCTAGTGTAGTCGCTTCAAGTCAGTGCACAAGTCTAACCTCACATTTCTCGCCTCCCTTGCAAAATCTGGAAACTCCCTATCAAGATGTTTCCATGCCTCCGAGTCTGCAGGATGCCGCATCTCCCCAGAATTCTCACCAGAACACTCCTCAGCATACCATGTCATGTCTTTAGCCGTGACACTAGACTGATACAACCTCTCTAGACGAGGAGTGATGGGAAGGTAATACATTACCTTATAAGCCTTCAACTGCACTTTCTTCTTACTTTTTGTACGACCAGATGGTTTGTACCGTGTGTGACCACACATCTTGCAATGGTCCTCATCCTCATCCTCATCCCAGAACAACACGCAACCGTTTGTACAACAATCAATCTTCTCAAAGGGTAGACCCATATCCTTCAAGAGCCTCTTGCTCTGATAGAAATTATCAGGCGCCGTGTTGTCTTCAGGTAGAGCTCGTTTGAACAATTTAGCAAATTGATTGAACACTTTTTGACTGACCTTGCCTTCAGTTTTGATGTTCAACGTTTGAGCATTGAATGACAACTGCGTCTCAGTCTCACAACCAGGAAAGAGCTTTTGATCAACAGTTTTAAGCATATCAAAAAACTTATTTGACCGATGATTTGATTCCTCCTCCATAGGTGTTTCATTGAATTGTGGTTGACCACCCAAAACAGATTCTGCAATCATCATCCGATATCTATCAGGTTAATCCTCTATTTGTGGTTCACATTGAGTATACGGAACATAACTTGAACCACCAACATCAGAACTTCCTCCACCCAGTATACCAGTATTCTATGGTTTCGATGTCAACATTCCACCGTTGTTCACCGTGACTGGTCCAGTTGTAATAACGGGGAACAAAACCGGAAATCACAAGATGAGTTCTAACCTTATCAACACTCAAGAATCTCATATTTCTGCATCTTCTGTCTTTACACGGACACCTAATATTACCCATACAATCCATACTGCATGGATGTTGTAGTGCAAACTTAATAAACTCATCAATTTTATTGCAAAAGACAGAGTTAATGCCTCCTCCTATCATTCTAGGTATTGAGTACATCCAACCACGATCTGGAAATTGCATCTGTTACAGATTAAAAGTAAATATCACATGAGTTGTAAAAAATTGGGCAGAGTTTGCCTAAAAATAAGGATATACAAAATTTTACTTCACAAAAATCAATCCAACACAACCCTATATATCAATCATAGTAAACCAATCAAATACAAATATCACACAATTTATCTAATAGTGTACAGAAAAAATGAGCAGAGTTTCGACTAAAAATAGGTATAAATATCACACAAACTAAAATTAACGTACCCATCAAATAAACATATATCATCAATCATACTAATACCCATCAAATAAACACATATCATGCACATTACCTAATAGTTTACTAAAAAATTAAAACAATAAAAATATGACATTTAAACGGTTAAAAATGTGAAAACGTACGGTGAAGTTGAAGGCAATGACAAATACGTACGGTGAGGTTGAAGGCAATGACAAATACACCAATTATACGTGAAGAACATATGAAAACTGCATCATTTCTTATTTTTTTCGTGAGTGAAAGTGAAAGGGAAGGAAAAGAAAGTAGGTTGTTATAAATCTGCACAAATTTGCGACGGCCTTAATTTCCGTCGCAAATTGAATATTTTGCGACAACTTTTCCGTCGCAGATATAGTTTGCGACGATCCGGGTCAATTATTGGTCACCAACCTGCCTGACAAGATTCAACCGCTTAAATTTGCGACGGAATAATGGTCCGTCGCAAATTTGAATTTAAAAGTTGCGACGGAAAGCCGTCGCAAAATGTATCCCGGCTGAATTTGCAACGGACATGTGGTCCGTCGCAAATGTTAGGCTTAGGATTTGCGACGACGTCCGTCGCAAATGGGTTCAAAACGCTGGCGTTTTATGTCTCCGTCGTTAAAGTCCGTCGTAAATTTGCGACGGGTTTCTCTTGCCGTCGCAAAATCGGTCAAAATTGACCAACTAACGATGTCCATCGCAAAACTGTCAAAAGTCCGTCGCAAATGACCTATTTTGCGACGGATATACGTCCGTCGCAAATTTTCCGTCGCTAAAATCCGTCTTTTTTGTAGTGGGCGTAAGTAATAACATAGCCTATGTAAGTCACATTTCTTGTAAAAAAAGGCGAAGCCCTCGCCCCCAGGGCCCCCACCCCCTGGCCCGACAGGATTGGGTGGAGAAGGTAAATCATGGTGACTCAGCGGCCCATTGGGTGGGAGGACTAGTGTCTGGTGCCCACAAGGAGCTATCCCCCACATTGGAGGGATAAAACTCCCATACTGCGGCTGTCAGGGCTCAATCCTGCGTCCTTGTAGCAATCTGTCACCCAGGAACCAACTGAGCTACGCCCATGCGGGCATATAAGTCACATTTCTCCATATTTGATTATGTGTTCTGATGAAAATCATAATTAGAAAGAAAATGTAATATTAAGATGAAGATCTAAATAGACTTTGAATCTCGTCGTACAAATAAATTCTCTGTTTTGTCTTCTGTAATTCTTTTTATTAGTAAAATACTAGTATTAATTACGATAATTTCTCTTTTAAAATATGATAATTCTTTTTTTTTAATTATATATTCTATGTTTTGTCTTGTTTCAAATTATATTTATAGGTGTTCTGTGAATTCGGGTTCACATAAACATCCTTTTATAAATGTCATTGTTATTCATACAAGGTGTCACTAATATACGTGCATATGAACCATTTTAAACAGTAACATGCATACAAACCATTTTAAAAAATGATTAATTTTTAAACAGTAACACTTCATATATATGTACAACAATGATAGAGAGTATACACAATAATGATATTTGAAAAAGAAAAAACATGTTAATTTTATAAATTGTTTTTCTTTTATTTCAGTAAACTGTTAGAACTAATTAGGTCTTCAAAATAAGTACATTATAAATTTAAATTAAGCATTTATTAAGATAGAGAAATATTATTATAGTCAAATTTTTATATGTATTATAATGAGTGTATTTAACATGATCATGTTGAATTCTGCTTTTTTTTTTTTTAAGAAAAAACCTGAGTATATAAGACGATCTCAGGTAAAGGATGTGATGCTTTTACATATTCTTATGATATTTTAAGAATTTAAATACCATAAAAAGAATTTAAAAATATTATGTCTCATTTATGAGACCGACTCATTCAATTTTTAGAGACTTCCTCTTTTATATAAGTCCAGTATACATATATGCAACATATGAAAGTATATAAAGTGTTAAGGATCATATTGATAAATAATTATTTTTTATTCATGAGACAATTAATCCAACTTAATTAATCACATAATGTTGAAGTTTTCAATTAGCAGCTAGGTTTGTGAAGATTTAGTTATATAGCTAAAACAAACTTTCATTCAGTTAAAAAGGTTGACATATAAATTGAATCCATCTTATAGCCCATCCGCACTATCCATAAAAAAAAAATGTAAACTCTTCTATTCACAAATTTCATAATATGAAACTAGATTCATTCAATAATACTATTATATTCATTTAATAAAAATATAACATTCATTCAGTAATACTACTATTCTCATAAATTATTATTATAACATTTTATATTCACAAAACATGCTAAATTGTGTGTGATATTAATTTATAAATGTAATACTATTATTGATTGAATTTCATAATATTACTAAATGAAAGTTTCATATGGACTGGAAATTTTGACTCGATGAATTCTTACCTAACAAAGCTTGAGCATCCAAACTAGCTAGCATTGTTTTGCGGTTAATTCTATGGTATCATGTTGGGTAGTGCTCAATAGGATTTTATAGTGTTGTATCATATGCAAAATTAGTTGTACAATATAACATCTCAATGCATATGATACAACACCATAAAGCTCTGCTGGACACTATCAGCAAGATAGCAAAGATAAAATCTCGTTTTGCCTTCAGATTTGGCGGATATAAAAAGCCTCATTAATTTCCGTGAAATTTGGACTTAAAAAGAAACAATGAGACAATGATTGTTCTAACTTTATAGTGTTAGAAACTTAAAGAAGTTGGCCTTTTCAACATTTTTTTGTCCAAAATTAGAGATGTAAGTACTATTTAAACCAAAGATCTCGTGCGCCGTAATTGATCGTATAGAGAAGGCTCAGTTTTACTCTGCAAATTTAATGAATAACAAACAAAAGTGTACATATATATATGCATGAATTAATACAGCAAGGAAAGTTAGAATCATGGGAGAGTAGGGGAAAGTGTAGGCTTGGCAACTTTCACTTCTCCACAATCACTAATATACAGAGTCTTAAGAGGCTTGTCCCATATTGCACGAGCACTTTTCGCTCTTTCGTCTCCAATAAACTCTGCAAAATCGTTGTACTGTCGAACTCTTTCTCCCGGCTTATAAGTGGGTATGGAAGCTATGGCTGTCACGACATCCATCCCTGTCATAAACAAGAACATATTTATATCAGAGAAGTTGAATGTTTTGTCGACGGAACCATAAAATATGGTAACGTAAGCGCCATCAAGAATGTACAAGTTAAAAAGCACGTCGACATGAAATAATGACAACGTAACTCAGATAAAAATATTCATCAGAAGTTGGTAACAAAAGTATAACCCTGAGGAAGCCTGGAACTCCTTTACCAGCTACACAAGTTAATCGAGTAAAACTCGTGAATTTAATTCTATTTCGTGATTTGTTTTTTTTTTTTTTTTACTTAAAAAAAGTAACCAAGGGATAAACACAGAGCAGATGAACCATGACTTGTTTCACAACTAGACAAGATTCCTAATCAGCTACAAATGGTGTGAATTCGATCCTGAGACCACAGACCAAATCGAGCTTACAACATTATCCGAAATCTATGCAAAGTGTTGGATTGTATTCAAAAGTCATTTTTACTTTCCAATACAACGCTATCCAATACATTTTCTTCAGACCAATTCTCCAAAAATACATCCAGTCGATAGTTTATAAATTTTGATAGCTCAAAGTCACAACTTACAATGGCATTTCCTTAAAAAACTGAAAGTACCAAGTCCCCATACAATAAATGAAATTAAACATATATAAGGTTTAGTATCCCGTAAGCACCATGAGCAGGACAATTAGTCACGACTACTTTCTGTTCTTCTAAGTCAAAGGATGCTACTAATCATTAACATTAGAATTTAGGTATCCAGCTTCAACAGGTCTCATTAAGTATTAGTAAGTTGATGTATACAATAAATGAAATTAGAGATATATAAGGTTTAGCATCCCATTAGCACCATGAGCAAGACAATGAGCATTTTGTTGCGACTACTTTATGTTCTTCTAAGTCAAAGGATGTTATTAATCATTAAAATTAAAATTTGTGTATCCAAATTCAACAACTGATCTCATTAAGTATCAGAAAGTTGTGTGATTAGTTTGATCAGTCTCTTTTCTTGGTCCTCAACTCTAAATTATAGACATTAGTACCATATTCATACATATTTGTGGCCTTTCTTGATTTCTTTATGATACCAAAGCACCTCTTCACCCCATAGTTAAAGCAGTTGAACCCTGAATTCTCACTACTTTCGTCCCGATTACGAAACAAATACTACAAGATATGTTTATTACTAATCCAAATCATATTGCAATACTTAATCTTAATACTTTTGATGTGTGTACCCTCATTTAAATAACAAAAAATTCTTGCAGCACCAAGCCTAAGAAAACCTAACAAATAATTTGGTATCCCCAAATCCCAGTGATGAAAAATCAATTCAATAGCCTTAACTTTCTGGGATAAAATCCATTCTAATCACTGAATTCAATTAACGTTAAAATCGCAGAAATTAAAACTCACCCTCAAGCACAGATCCGAACACAATGTTCTTGCTATCGAGCTGCGGGCAGGGGCCGGGCCCGGTTGTGATCAAGAACTCAACGTTATGGTAATTCGGGCTGAGCTTCAAATTATCATCGTCATCATTTTCAGATAAGCACAAAGAAACAACACCGGGCCTCGAGTGCTCCAACAGAAAGGCCTTCGATTCAACAGTCTCCGTGTTCCTAATCAGCTCAGTGGGCGGCCTAATTTCCCCTTTGTCCCTGCGGCCCTGTCGGCCCGCTACAAAGAACTGGCCCGGAAATATCTTATGGACCAAATTACCCTTATAGGATGAGCCCGCGGAGCCATTGCACATGGATTTGAAATTGGAGACGGTAATGGGGACGAGATTACCGTAGAGGCCGAGGACGACTCGGCCGAGTGGCTCGGACTCGGTGCAGAGGGAGAGATCGGCCTCGCCGAGTGTGCGGTTGAGGAAGAAAGAGGGACAGAAGCTGAAGTCCAGGAAGACTCTGTCGGTGATGGTGGTGTCGGGTGTGGGAGGGGCGGCGGCGGAGGTGGTGAGTGGGGTGAAGAGGGGGAGGGTGGTGGAGAGGAAGAGAAGGGAACGGCGATTTAAGGGGAGGCGGTGGGGTTGGGGGTAATTAGGAATGATGGGGTTGGGAGGGAGAGAGCAGGTGGAGGAACAAGTCATGATGGGTAGTTTTGCATGGCGGAGACGGTGGTGGAAAGGGGGAGGGAGAAGAGGGAGGGTTCCGCTGCGGGCCTATGCCTATGTGGGTTAGTTGGATGCCACACAAGTTGGATTGAAATTGAATGTGGGGTACACTGTTTTTCCCGTGGGTTTTTTTTTTTTTTTTTTTCTTTTCTACCGAGGATATAGGAGTGAGCAGAAAACCGAAAAAACCGAAAAACCGAACAGAGGAAATTCGGTCCGTTCGGTTCGGTCCAAAAAAAATTGGTTCGGTTTTTGGTCCAAAATTTTAAAAAATTCGGTCCTTTCGGTTCGGTCCGGTCCTAAAATTTTAAAACCGAACGGACCGAAAAAACCGAATAGACCGAATTTTATAATTAAATAATATATATATATATATATATATATATATATAATAAAAATATATTTGTATATGGACTACTAGTCATGATTGAATGAATTAGGTGATTTGTATACCAACCGAATGGACCAAATATTTGTATAAAATAAAAACTGAATTTACCGAATCTTCATAGTTTAAATATTTTGTTTGTAATTTGATAAAAAAAATTATATTAATTGCAGATTTGCATGATATTGGAGGATTGAAGCCAAGAATGAAGTGATTTTATATTTAAATTAATACTGTGTGATTTTAATTAAACTTCAAACTTTGGACTATGGTGTATTTGAGTGTTGAAGATTTTTATTGAACAAAATTATGTTGTATTCGTTTAAATATTAACATTCGACTATATTTCCTATTGTATGAGTATCTCTTTAAATTGTTGGTATTGAATTAGATTTAATGATAATTAAAATGCATAATATTTATTATATTAAAATACATCTTTTTTTATATAAAATGGTATTTTGGACCGAATTGACCCTAATGGACCGAATGGACCGAACCGAAAAAATTCGGTTCGGTCCGGTTCGGTCCTATCCCTACTTCGGTTCGATTTGGTCCATACAAATAAAATTTCGGGTATTTCGGTTCGGTCCAAAAACTGGACCGAACCGACCATTTGGACCGAATGACCACCCCTACGAGGATAGGTGAATTTCTTTTTATGTATAATAATACTCTCGCTATAGATGTAATCAACCAAGCCGTTCGCAACTTATTCGGGTCTCGATTTAAAAAATATTTGTTCGAGTTTGTTTGTTAAATTTCACGAGCCGAGCTCGAGTCCAATTTCGAGCTCGATTATTTTATCGAGCCGAACTCGAGTCTGGTGGTATTCGGCTCGAAAGCTCACGAACAGGCTCATTTACAGAGCTCGTGAACAGACTCGCGAAAAGGCGTGTTTACGGATCTCGCGAATAGACTCGTTTATAAGCTCGCGAACAGGCTCGTTTAATTATTATTTTATTTATATATATATATATATATATATATATATATAAAATATTCATAAGCATGTAACATAGTATCATTGTGTTGTTTGAGATAAATTTATTATAAACCATTAATTGTCTTTGTTTAGCTTCCGAATTAGTTGGTCTTTGCTTGGATGATATTTTTATTATCATGGATAACTATGTTTTTAACTAGACATAGTTTAGATGTGCTATTTTTGTATAATTTTTTAAATTTTGATTAGCTTTTCGAGTCGAGCTTTTTGAACCGAACCTTTCGAGGCCGAGTTATTCGAGCTCGAGCTCGAATTATACTTGATTAATTTGAAAATGAGCTTTCTTCGAGCCGAACTTGAGCTATTCACGAGCTTAAAATTTTACACACGAGCCTGAGCCTAAATAAATTCAAACGAGCCAAGCTCGAGCTTGACAATATTCGGCTTGGCTCGGCTCGTTTACATCTCTATCCCCATCTCACGATTTCTTTCACACTTGCATGTGAAACTTTTTATTTTTTGACCGATCAGTCGTGACTCAAATCCATGATCATTCGAATAGGTAGTGGAGCTATATTCACTTAAATTTTACCATTTCGTCAAAAAAAAAAAAAAGAGCATATGAATATGTACTATGTAGTTGAATATTTTTTAATAAAATAAAGTTATTTTATTGACTTTTGTAAAAGTAAATTATTTTATTATTAATAATGTGAAAGTAATTTATAAGTGGCCATAGATATTTTCCCGGTTCAGTTTACCAAACATTGTTCAATTTACCATTCAAGAATTACCTATAAACTGAACAATTCTCGACTTTGTATTTTCAAATAAATTATAATTGTTCAAAAAAAAATTCCAAACAACAGTTTCATGATCACCTTGTCTCACGAGAATCATTTACCTGTAACTATTCAATACCCCTACGAAAATTTGATCACATCCGAACATTTTCGAGGTTGAATCCACTTTCAATTTGATAAATGTAATGCTTGTGAAGTATGTCTTTGTGTATGTCCTACAGATCTATCGGTTGTAGATTGAAAATTACAAATTGATATTTGAAAGAAACAATTACTTAATTATTGTATTGATTTTGAAATCGATAATTGCATTGGGTATTGTCCAACAAATTGTTTATCAATGACCGAAGAATATGAATTTTCTGCATGTGATAAAGTTTAATGACTGAAGAATACTGTTGTAAATCGAGTGCGTGAAATAAAGGCGCGAGATTTGTTCGCCAAGTTCGTCGATAACGACTACGTCTAGGGGCGTACCAAGCCAAGAGTTTCACTAAAATGTATGTGTATGAGAGTATACAATTCTGAGTACAATTATCTATTTATAAGAATAAAGACCTAGTCTAAACCTAAAGCATGTTTAGGTTAAAAGCTCATTAGTAATGTCCACATCAAATCTTCTAGATTTGGTATAATAAATCTTCTAGATTTACAGCACTCCCCCTTGGACACTACGACATAACATAAACGTCTTGTCATAAAAACTCCATGTGCTAGGTAGCGACCAAATATTAAGTTAGGGAGGAATGTAATTTTATTGATCTTCCGGATCAAAGCTTCTGAATTTATTTCGGGGTTACCGCTCCCCTTGAAGACAACAACCCTTTGAGCTTTCGCATTCCAATACCACGAACGTACTTTTCAAAAGTAGACGTAGGTAAGGACTTAGTGAACAGATCTGCTAGATTGTCACTAGATTGCACCTTTTGAATGGTAATCACGCCACTCTTCTGGAGTTCGTATGGGTAGAAAAACTTAGGTGAAATATGTTACGTCAGGTTTCCCTTGACGTACCCATTACTCATTTGTGTGATGCAAGCTGCGTTGTCTTCCAATATAATGGTGGGGGGATGTATCGCCTTTAACGATACCACACGAATCACCAATGTGTTTTACCAAGGACCTTAACCAAACACATTTTCGTGCGGCTTCAAACAAATTTATTATCTCTGAGTGGTTTGAAGACGTAGTAATCATGATTTATTTAACCGACGCTACAAAAAAAAAGTAGAAATAAAGAGGGGAGTTAAAGAGGGCAAAGTTTGCCCTCGTCCTTAAAGAGGGGTGAGACGAGGGCCAACAAATTTAAAATCAGACAAGGGCCGAGACGAGGGACGAGACCCCCTCGTTAGTTAACGAGTGCAGGCCCCTCGACAACTTTCAAATTCGGGGTGGACGAGCGCCTAACCCTCGCGAGTTAACGAGGGTGGGGCCCCTCGAGAATTAACGAAGGCGCGCCCCTCGCCTAGCTGGGCGGTGATGCGAGCCGAGGGCTCTTCCCCTTGCCAAATTGTCGGGCGCTTTAGCCCTCGTCTACGGTAAAAACTAAGCTATTACCAAGGGGGTTTGCCCTTTTTAACTCCCTCGTTAAAATTCAGGTATAAATACACCCAACTTCCCCATTTTCAGCAGAAAATCCTCTCCTCCTCCACCCATTTGCTGCTGTCGCCACCACCTTCATTGCCGCGCCGCTGTCGCCGGAAACAACACTCCACCGGTCGGGTTTTGGTCTACTCGTTCTCGTGAACATTTCTACGGAAATATTTTTCATTTTAATCCGTTAAATAATTTGTGAAATGCAAATTAGTTTCATGTATATATATGTTTATATGTATGTACATATGCATGTATAGGTGTTAATTAGTCGTTAATTATATAGTTTTTATCTTGTTATTTAATTATTTTTATAATTAGTGGGTATTTAATTAATTTGATAATGTATTTATGTTAATTAATTAGAAATAATTACTAGCTAATATTTGTTGTATTTAATTAAATTAATTTGCATGATATATATTTAATTATATATATATATATTCATGTGATAAATATCGATGTTCGATTATTTACATTGATTTTCATAATTATTAGTTTGATGAATATATTAGTTAATTAGTTATATATATTCAAAGTTTATATTTAATTATGTTGGAGTGGAGGGGGTTGATAAATATATTGTTGGTTGTTTGCTAGCTGTAGAATGTGCGTTTCGACTTGATTAATTTTAATTAAGTCGGAAATGGATGCACTATAGGATCTTAGTTAACTGGAGAATACGATAAAAATAAACGAAACTCTGCCGAAAATTTTAGATTAACTATGTTAAATTAACAATAGGATAAATATAATCGATTTACTAATTGAATTTTTATTATATTTTGAATATTCTTTAATTTGAAACAGATTATAATATGAGTTATTCAAGTCGTACTTGGATGTATGGTCCAAGAACAATTAATGGAATGATAGCTCCCGACTTTCTTAATGGTCTTGAATCGTTTATATAATTTGCTATTAGCAATCCTGGTTGGATGAGTGAAGGAGAAATTAGGTGTCCCTGCTCGAAATCTAGATGTAGGAACCAGAGGTTTAGAGCACCAATTGACGTGAAGGCACATTTGTATATAAATGGGTTTATGCCCAATTATCACAATTGGATTTTACACGGTGAACAAAATTGGGGTCATCTACCATACCAAAACTATGATCAGTCGGTGTCGACTTCGTACGGAGTAGATGATATTGCAGGATCTACCTCGTACCATGACATGATCACAGATCTAACTGGTCCTAACCTTCATTTTAGAAATGTGGAAGATGAACCGTTAATGAGGAACCCCCAAATGAGCATGCTGCTCAATTTTATGACATGCTTCGTGCAGCAAACTAGGATTTGTATCCTGGTTGCGAAACACACTCACAATTATCATTCAACGCCTGACTATTGAATATTAAAACTGAAAACAGACTGTCTGAGAGGGGTTATAATCAAGTTGTTGACTTGATTCAGGAAATTGTTCCTCAGGAAAATTTAGTGCCCAGGAAATTTTCTGATAGCAAACAATTAATGAGTGGGATGTGTCTTCCATTAGAGAGGATTGATTGATGTGCACAGAATTGTATGATATATTGAGGTAATGATAGTGAACTTGAACATTGTAAAGTTTGTGGTAATCCACGGTTTAAACCCCGTAAGCGTGGTGTTGATGGTCAATGGAAAAAGAAAAAGCCTTACAAGGAGATGTTCTACTTTCCTATCATTCCTCGATTGCAAAGATTGTATCAGTCCAATGCTACTGCAAAAGATATGACATGGCATGCAAGTTGCTCTAACGATGATTATGGTGTTATGCGTCACCCTGCAGACTCATTGACTTGGAAACACCTAGATAATTCATATCCTGAATTTGCTTCCGAGATTCGGAACATAAGGTTGGGCCTAAGCACCGATGGTTTCCAACCATTCGGATAGTCTGGGAAATAATATTCTTCATGACCAGTGATAGTGACACCGTACAATCTACCTCCATGGTCGTGTATGAAAGATCAATTCATGTTTCTTACGGTACTAGTGTCTGGTCCTAAAAATCCTAAGGATAAATTGGATATATTTTTACAGCCGTTGATCCGTGATTTGATGTATTTATGGGAAATTGGGGTGGAAACGTATGATGTTGCTACAAAGCAAAATTTTCTGATGCGAGCTGCACTAATTTGGACCATCCGTGACTTTCCATCTTACTCAATGTTGTCTGGATGGAGCACTGCTGGACGGACAACTAGTCCCTATTGTGGAGAATACACTGATGCTTTCACTCTGAGGCTCAGTCGTGGTTCGACAACCATCATAAATTCTTACCTAGACACCATCTGTATCGGAGAAATAAGACTGCATTCAGAAAAAATGTGATAGTGGACGACCCACCACCACCCATCCGATCAGGTGAATCACTCCTAAATGAAATCAATTGGGTGGGATGTTGAAAAGTGACAAAAGATGGTGTCGGGGCCCACAACAAGAGATTGGAAACTGGTTGGAAGAAGAAAAGTATTTTTTGGGATTTGCCGTATTAGAGTACATTGTTGATCCGTCATAATCTGGATGTGATGCACATTGAAAAAAACTTCTTTGATAATTTATTCTACACTGTAATGAATGTGGAAGAGAAAACAAAGGACACGTATAAGTCCAGGGATGAACTTAATGAATATTGCCGTCGTCCATCACTTGTGAAATGTCCACGTACAGGAAAGTACCCCAAAGCTTGTTATTCACTTGATAAGAGATAAAAGGATGTTGTGTGCAAATGGGTAGATGAGCTGAAGTTTCCTGATAACTATGTGTCCAACCTGTCTCGAACTATTGACTGGACAAAATTGAAAATTTTTGGGTTGAAGAGTCATGATTGTCACGTGTTTATGCAGAGGCTACTCCCGATTGCTTTCCATGAAATTCTTCCACAGACCATGTGGAAAGCTATCACTGAAGTTTGTTTATTCTTCAAGTAGTTGACTTCTACGACGATTACAGTTGAGAACATGACTCGGTTGGAAGTAGATATTCCATTGATCTTGTGCAAGTTGGAACGTATATTTCCACCCAGCTTCTTTAATTCGATGGAGCATCTACTTGTACACCTTGCATACAAAGTACGAGTGGCTGGTCCTGTACAATACAGATGGATGTATCCATTTGAGAGGTAATCTACAACTTTCAAATATTTGAACAATTAGCGGTTATTATACTCACTATTGATGTCTATGGTTAGGTATCTTCACAATTTAAAACTCAGTGTGGGTAACAAGGCTCATGTTGAAGCTTCGATCGCAAATGCATATTTAACAAAAGAAGCATCAATTTTCTGTTCCCACTACTTTGAGAATCATGTTCAGACGAGACATCATAATGTACCTCGTAATTACGATGGTCGTGGCGCCGAAGAACCCCATTCCGGTACTCCGTCAATTTTTATACCTCCTGGACGACCACTTGGACGGAAGAATACAAGATATATTGTAGACGAAGAGAAAAACACAGCTCACACCTACGTGTTGCTGAATTGTAACGAGGTGCAACCGTATGTTGAGTAAGTTAATATTCAACATCTTCCATGTATAATTATTATAAAACATCATTATAATAATAATATTGTATACCTTCCCTCTTGTAGTATGTTTATGCATCAACTTCATAGTGTTCAACCGAATCTCTCCAGGGCTGAAGAAGATGATAAACTTCAACATCAATTTGCGTCATGGTTTGAACAAGTTGTAAGTCTAGTTGATCAAATTACATAAATATTAAAATATATATATAGACTCAGGATTAAATATTTTGTCAACTATATGTTAAGGTAAACAATATTCAGAACCGGTGGATACGTGATCTCTCCAGTGGTCCTGTGAGTTGTGTCACCACATATCCTGGGTATTACGTGAATGAATACAAATTTCACATACGCACTTATGGTGAATCAAAATCGACTGTGAACGGTGGAGTTTGTATCAAGGGGACAAACTATGATTCAGATGAGAATGATTTCTATGGGATCCTTGAAGAAGTATTGCAGTTAGAATACCCTGGACGACTTGAGAAAAAAATAGTTTTGTTCAGGTGCGAGTGGTATGATCCTACCATGTCAAATGGAACAAGAATACATCCTAACTACAAACTGGTGGATGTTAATCGGAGAAGAGTATATGACCGTTATGATCCTTTTGTATTAGCAAGCTAAGCCACTCAAGTTTACTATTGCGAATACCCAGGGGTGCGAAATCATGAATGGCTTGCTGTTTGCAAAGTCAAACCAAGATCCTTAGTGGAAATTGATAAAAGTAATGAACAAGAGCTACCCCCGTTCCAAGACGATGAGATTGATTCACAAATGAATAATGTGCAAATGGACAGTGATCCTATCGTGTTGGCAGATGTCAGTGGTGCACTAATTGAAATTGGAAATGATGATGTTGAAGAAGAAGAAGAAGAAGAAGAAGAAGAAGAAGTCGAAGAACATGAAGGGGAGGAGGAAGACGATGATGATGATGATGAACATAATTCATACTCAGATGAAGATTGAGTAGTTTAGTAATATTTTGAAATGTTAGAAATGTTTTAATGTAACCCTAAACTTTGATTGATCATTTATGTTATATTAATTGCTATTCTGTTGGATAATGTTATATTTATGTTATATTTATGTGATAATTAATATGTTATGTTTAAATTTTACAGATTAGCGGATCCGATAGTAGCTCTAGCGGGGGACGATGACAGAGTACAAGTCGCGGGGGTCAAGGCCGATCTATTGGGGAGCGGAACACAGTGCCTGTACCACACATACCAGTGCCAGTTCTGTTGATCCCTGCGACTGATGACGAGGAAGCTGACCAGTATACCGACTCGGATTCTGAAGAACAGTCGGATTCACAAATGGTCGGGCAGCGACTAGATGTGTATATTGCCTATGATACGTATGTTAGACTTACTAGTTTCATGAATTTTGAGGAAGATATATCTGTGAATATAAATTAACTATTACAACCTTGTTTTGCAGCTTGATGCCTTCGAATCCGGTCCCCAAGCTGATCAGACGTATCATGGCTGGACATGTGGAGTTGGGCGCCTTCACCTTCAGGATGATATCCGAAGAAAGGCTGCAGGAGTATGACTTAAAGCGATTTTACTAACTTCTACTAGTCGCTCACCCGCAAGCGGACGGGTTCACTGTAGTATAAGTACGTATAATGACCAAGTATTATCGAACCCAAGAGATGGTGTATATGCGAATAGATCCCTGAAGATCTACGCGTTGTAGTTAATATGAGTGTATGTTTTTGGATTTTTTAGAAAGATTAATTAAGCTAACTAAATTATCCTACGAATGCAAAAGAAAAATTAAACTAAGTATCTAAGGTGTATATGCAAGTATGAGATGGTGATGCTTAGGATAGGAATCCCTACGTATACCAACGGAGCAGGTACATAATCAAAGTAATCGTGACAACCAAGAATTAACCTAAGTAAAAGATCGTAGGATGAAAGCTCAAGATTTTATACCCTAATACTTTATCCTATCAATCGACTTCACTAATCCACTAACAAGTTAATAGATAGTGCTTAATTAAAGAGACCCTAATTTAACTAATGGTGATGCGGCCGTCCTCCATAGCTAAACCGGTAGATGAATTAACCTCTTCTAAACCCTCTCGTTAAGACTACTAATTATTATTGAGTGATGCGGTCGTCCTCTCTCTAACACTTTCGTACGAAATTCAAAGGTAGAGTTAAGATTAATTATAAGAATTCATTAATTAAGAGAATTAAAACTAACGTCACGAATTACCCTAATTGCGTACCCACAACCTACTTCTACGAGTTCATCCTACCCTAAGCATGCAAGGGTTTTAGCCGGACATGGTTTTAACAAAAATAAAAGCAATAGAAGAAACAACACACATAAACATAATGAATTGAAGAACGAAAATATGAAACATGAACTAGGGTTTAAAGAAATAAATACTGAGAACTGAAATTCAATTAACTAAAACGAAGTTTCAAAGTGTTTAAAGAAATCAAACTAATGAAAAGGAATTAAGAAACGAAAAGAAACTAAGAATTCGTATGCAAAACCTCAACAACGTAAAAGTAAAGCTTGCTCGTTCTTCTCCTCTTCCTCTCTCTAAAAATTAAGTCTAAAGTGATTTCTAAAAGTCGGGGATCCTTCAAAACGTGTTTGGAAGAGGTATATATAGGCACGGGTCGAAACGGGAGTTAATGGGCCGAAAATACGCATCCGGAGGCAAAAATCCAAGGGTGCTCGAGCAAAACGCTCGAGCGGTCCCGCTCGAGCCGGTCGAGCGGTGAAAATGCACTGTATGTTTTGGGCGCTCGAGCAATTCGCTCGAGCGGTGGCGCTCGAGCTGCTCGAGCGCAAGAAAAGTTCTGTACGTTTAGGCGCTCGAGCAATGCGCTCGAGCGGTGGCGCTCGACCTAGTCACTCGAGTGACCTCCAACTCATCCCAACTGATACTTTTCCTCGTCCGCACTAATACCAATCGTATTTCTTCAATATCTTCTCATCCGGGCATCCGTTTGAGTCGATTCAAAGTCCTACGAACTCCGTTTTTCGTCCTCTATTCACCTATGAGCATCAAAGAGACAAATTCATCAATGTGCAGAAATAATGCTCAATTGACTCTAAATACTCTATAAACTCGACCAAAACTAGGGCGTTTCGGGCACCAAAACATAACAATTTCACGCCTAATCAACCCCCCCAAACTTACCATGTTGCTTGTCCCCCTAGCAATGAAATAATAAGTCAAGTGAAATTGTTAGGAATGAGTCAAAAAATCAATTATGCAAGCTAATGAACTCAAGCTTCAAAAGTCAATCACCCGTATACTCGCTCACTTTCTTTTATCGTACTCATGCAACAATAAGAAGAAACACCAAGATCAAGCATGGATGTGCACTCAACGATGTGTTTCACTCCCTCACAAGTGTATAACAATGATAAAGGGACTCACTCAATCAATCAATCACACAAATCAGTAGCCATAGGCTTGTAAGCACTCTCAACTCCGACCTTACTCTAGAAATCAATGCCGAATCAAAAAGGACTTTTCTCAAGGTTGTAATGTAGGCTCTTTGGACAGGTGGGATAACAATATGGGTAAGTGACTTAAGTAAATGAGAATAGAAAGTCAAACTTTGGCACTTCGAGATTAGGAACAGACTACTTCAAACATATTCAATCAACACTCTTTCAATTCCACTTCTCTCAACACTTCATTTTTTTCTTTCTCACTCTTTTCACTTTTTTCAATCACTTCACTTTTTTCTTTTTCGCACAAACACATGAGCTCATTTTTTTCTTTTGCTCATTCTTAATTTTTTTCTCTTTTTCCCACATCTTATAACTTCATCACACCTTCTTCTCATATTCACTCAACAAACAACCTTTTCCTTTTTCAACTCAATTCACTCCCTTCACATTCACACTTTCCTATTCTCCACTCATATTGGGACAAAAAGGCTTAGGAATTGGAATATTGTTCATATGTGCTAGCAAATAAAATAGGCTTTAGGCTCAAAGGGGCTAGCAAGGGATTCAATGTCATTGGTAAGGAAATTTTTGGCTAAGTGACTCAATAAAAACAATGATGGCCTAAGATCACATTCGGCATATCTAACTAGACACAATCAAGGAGCAAGAGCACACACAAGTTCTAGCATCCTCTAAGGTGATGATTCACTCACAAACGAAGAGATTAAATCATGCATTAAAATCTCATAAGGCTCAAAAGCTCACGACTTTCACATCCATGCTAGTCCTAGTGAATTCTCACTCTCATCACACAAGTACTCAAAAGAAAAATTCACAAGCATACAAGTTCTTTCTCAAATCAGCTCAAACTCAAACACTCACACCAAAGAATTTCTAACTCACCCTTACAACTCAACCTACTCATCAAATCATACTCAAAGATAGCAATCAACAAACATAAGATGATTGATAGGCATGAAATATGCACTAGCGAGTCAAATCAAACTCACCCCAAGGAGTATCTCAACAAATCAATAATCAATCAAACTCAACTCAAAAGATAAGGGCGTGTATGCATGTGCAATGTAACAAGAAACATAAAAGAAACTCCACCCCCCCAAACTTCGACCTTGCTAGAGGTCTAAGTTTGGGGTTGTGGGTTACCTCAACCGAACAATTCAGTTTCTCTCAATAGCTTTGCACACTCCCTTGTCTCAAGTTGGTTCCTTCAATCTCCACTCCTTTGGCACTCCTTCGAGATAAGCCTACAAGCAACTTTCTCAAATACGAGGTTAAACATACGACTCAAAATACTCCCTAATAATATAAAAAGACACTAAAAATAAATGAAAGCAAATAAAAATGGGTTGCCTCCCATTCAGCGCTATTTTTTAGGTCCTCATGCCGGACCATGCTCAAAGGAGCTTATGGGACATCATACTCAAATTTACCTCCCTTACTCTCATAAGAGTGGTGTTTGAACTCCTTTCCTTGATGCCCTTCCATCATGAGTTCCTTTGCTTTCTTCTCATTCCCAAGTGTTATGGGTCTCAACTCCTTCTCACCTTTATCTGGAGGAGTCTTACTAAACAATTTCTTGAGTTTGGGCTTTTTCTTCTTAACTCCACCTTTTCCTTCTAACTGGACCACGTCCACTTTCTTCACCTCTTCATCCTTCAACTTCTTCATTTTATCCCTATCAACATAATCAAGAACATAATTCTCATGGGTTAAATTATCAATTGAAGGACTAACCAAATCATGAATATGAGAAGGATTAGGGATAGAAGGCGTGTCTTCAACACGAGGATCAATTGCATCCATGCAATACAAGCTCTCATCCTCCCTCGGGTGCTTCATGGCTTTATATAGGGAGATCTTCACTTCTTGATCATCGACCTTCAACGTAATCTTCCCATTTGCCACGTCTAGCACCATCCCCGCCGTAGCTAAGAACGGCCTTCCCAAGATCAATGGAACGTGCTCATCTTCCTCCATCTCTAGCACTACAAAGTCGGCTGGAAAAATGTGATCTCCAACTCTCACTAGAACGTCTTCAACCACACCTTGAGGTCTAGTAATAGACCGATCGGCAAGTTGAAGCGTCATCATTGTGGGTTGAAGTTCACCACCTTCCAGCTTCTTGAAAAGCGATAAGGGCATGAGATTGATGCTCGCCCCTAAATCACATAACGCTCCTTTCTTGATCCCGTTCCCAATATCACATAGGATCGTGAAGCTCCCGGGATCCTTCAGCTTTGGTGGGAGCGCCTTGTGCACTAATGCACTCACCTCGTGGTTCAGCTGCACCAACTTCGGCTCATCCACTCGCCGTCTTTTCGCAATCAAGTCCTTCAAAAACTTCGCATAGTGCGGCATCTGTTCCAAAGCATCATAAAAAGGAATGTTAATGTGAAGTTGTTTAAAAACATCAAGAAATTTTGCAAATTTTTCATCAAGCTTCTTTTTCATGAAGCGCTGTGGGTACGGGACAGGTATCACAGATTTGGGTACCCCCCATTCATCTCTTTCTGTTTCTTTCACTTTATCCCTTGCTTCCTTTGCCTTTTTCCACTTAGGAACTCTCTCAACCTCCTCACTTTCCTTGCCCTTCTGGGACTCATCCATATCTTTATGCTTCTCAATCCCTTCACTTTCAATCCCCTTCTCAACTTGGGGCGTCTCAGAATCAGCAGGCATCTGAGGACCTTCATAATTGGTTCCACTTCTAAGCTGGATCGTCTTGCAATGCTCTTTCGGGTTCCCTTCCGGCATTCTATTCACTGACTTTGCAATTTGGCTCATCTGAAGCTCTAAAGAAGTGAACCTTCGATTGTTCTCTTGTTGAGTTCTAGTCCACTCAACATTCATCTTCTGGAGCTCTTGATCACGATGATCACCCTTCTTATGCAACTCCTTCACATCGTACTCCAAGGATGACAATCTCTTGCTCCCTTCCTCAACCTTCTGAAGGATCGTTCTCAACATCTCCTCGGTTGATGCACCGCCTTCTCCACCAGGAGGTTTAGACCCCGGATCAACACCTGCAGGAACAGTAACACCAGCTTTTGGGTTAGCATAAGAAAAGTTATCATTCTTCCTCCATGTGTTTTGAGGAGGCTGCTGGCCTCCTTGAACTCCTTGTGTGTTCCTCCATTGATTTTGAAGTGGCTGAGGGCCTGGAGGCACAAATGGTTGGCCATAAGAAGGCCTTCCATACTGGTTTCCACCTTGGTAGCCATTCTGGTTGTAATACGGACCTCCCATGTAATTGGCTACCTCTTGCTGCCCACTTGGTTGGTCTACTCTCTCATTCTCTACTGCATGCTCTCCAACCAAATTCTTCCCCAACTCGAGGTTGTTTATCTTCTCCATCATGGCCATCAATAGCCTTCTCGTTCCTTCTCCCTCTTCAACCTGATGCACCCTCTGAAAATCTGCATCCACACCCCAAGCACCGGCATTCGTGACAATGTTGTCCACGATCTCCCTACACCTCTCTATGCCTTGGTTCAAGAATACTCCGCCCGCACAGACGTCTAAATGGTCTTGCCCCGCCTTGTTGGCACCACTATAGAAGAATGCCATAATGTCTCCCTCATTGTACCCGTGCTGCGGGCACTCTATCAGCATGTTTGAGTCTCTCCCACGCTTGGCGTAAATCCTCTCCAGACTTCTGGCGAAAGGACGAGATCTCAATTCTAGCCTTGATCGTCCTAGATGGAGGGTAGAATCGCTCGAGGAACAGACGCTCAAGCTCGGCCCAAGTGGTAATACCTCCCCGCGGAAGCATATTATCGTACCACTCCTTAGCTATTCCAGTCAATGAGAATGGGAACAGCCTAAGCCTCTTGGCATCTTCAGACATGCCATTATAATTAAATGTTGAGGCTATCATGAGAAAGCTCCTCAAGTGAGTGTGAGGGTTCTCCTTCCCGATCACCCCTTTGAACTGATTCTAGGTAAGCAGTTTTAAAATCCCCGGGGATATCGAGAAGTTGTTTGCCTCAACAGGAGGCAAAACCACTCCATCATAGTATCGTTTTGGATGCGCTGCAAACCTCCCTCGAATGGCCATATTGTGATCTACGTTCTGAGGAACGTGTTGAGGATTAGCAGCAGGTACTGGTACTTGATGGGGTGGTGGTGGGTAAACAGGTGGTTGATTATAGACTGGGGGTGGAGGATACGGGTATGGTGGGTAAGGATAAGGTGGGTATGGGTAATGTTGGTATACTAGGTTGTTAAAAGGGTTATTTGGGTTTTGTGGGTAAGCAGGGTTGTTATGAGGATTATGGACAAGGTTCTGAGCTGGATTCCCTACGTTTTGTGTATCCCGATTTAGGCTCTGGCTATCCCCTAATGGAATTTGATTCTGGCTACCACTAACTCCAGTGCCTTCAACTCGGTCTACTGCCTGATTGAAATCGTTGGCAGCATCGTCCAACTCATTATTGATATCCATTGGTTCCTTTCCTAAGTCGGCAGCAATCATCCTTCTCAAGAAGGCTCGGTTCCTTCTGGCTATTGTCTCAGGGTCCAACGGTATTCTCTCTTTGCTCGTATTGCCTTGTGAGCATGTTTTCATAAACCTGACACACTAGCAGAAGGATCAAAACGCAACTGCCGATTGAAAAAAAATAAATATAAAAACAGAAAATAAATCACCCACTACTAACTACTAAGCTATCTACAAGTCCTATTCAAAAGGCATATAACGCCATCCCCGGCAACGGCGCCATTGACTTAAAGCGATTTTACTAACTTCTACTAGTCGCTCACCCGCAAGCGGACGGGTTCACTGTAGTATAAGTACGTATAATGACCAAGTATTATCGAACCCAAGGGATGGTGTATATGCGAATAGATCCCTGAAGATCTACGCGTCGTAGTTAATATGAGTGTATGTTTTTGGATTTTTTAGAAAGATTAATTAAGCTAACTAAATTATCCTACGAATGCAAAAGGAAAATTAAACTAAGTATCTAAGGTGTATATGCAAGTATGAGATGGTGATGCTTAGGATAGGAATCCCTACGTATACTAACGGAGCAGGTACATAATCAAAGTAATCGTGACAACCAAGAATTAACCTAAGTAAAAGATCGTAGGATGAAAGCTCAAGATTTTATACCCTAATACTTTATCCTATCAATCGACTTCACTAATCCACTAACAAGTTAATAGATAGTGCTTAATTAAAGAGACCCTAATTTAACTAATGGTGATGCGGCCGTCCTCCATAGCTAAACCGGTAGATGAATTAACCTCTTCTAAACCCTCTCGTTAAGACTACTAATTATTATTGAGTGATGCGGTCGTCCTCTCTCTAACACTTTCGTACGAAATTCAAAGGTAGAGTTAAGATTAATTATAAGAATTCATTAATTAAGAGAATTAAAACTAACGTCACGAATTACCCTAATTACGTACCCACAACCTACTTCTACGAGTTCATCCTACCCTAAGCATGCAAGGGTTTTAGCCGGACATGGTTTTAACAAAAATAAAAGCAATAGAAGAAACAACACACATAAACATAATGAATTGAAGAACGAAAATATGAAACATGAACTAGGGTTTAAAGAAATAAATACTGAGAACTGAAATTCAATTAACTAAAACGAAGTTTCAAAGTGTTTAAAGAAATCAAACTAATGAAAAGGAATTAAGAAACGAAAAGAAACTAAGAATTCGTATGCAAAACCTCAACAACGTAAAAGTAAAGCTTGCTCGTTCTTCTCCTCTTCCTCTCTCTAAAAATTAAGTCTAAAGTGATTTCTAAAAGTCGGGGATCCTTCAAAACGTGTTTGGAAGAGGTATATATATGCACGGGTCGAAACGGGAGTTAATGGGCCGAAAATACGCATCCGGAGGCAAAAATCCAAGGGTGCTCGAGCAAAACGCTCGAGCGGTGAAAATGCACTGTATGTTTTGGGCGCTCGAGCAATTCGCTCGAGCGGTGGCGCTCGAGCTGCTCGAGCGCAAGAAAAGTTCTGTACGTTTAGGCGCTCGAGCAATGCGCTCGAGCGGTGGCGCTCGACCTAGTCACTCGAGTGACCTCCAACTCATCCCAACTGATACTTTTCCTCGTCCGCACTAATACCAATCGTATTTCTTCAATATCTTCTCATCCGGGCATCCGTTTGAGTCGATTCAAAGTCCTACGAACTCCGTTTTTCGTCCTCTATTCACCTATGAGCATCAAAGAGACAAATTCATCAATGTGCAGAAATAATGCTCAATTGACTCTAAATACTCTATAAACTCGACCAAAACTAGGGCGTTTCGGGCACCAAAACATAACAATTTCACACCTAATCAGAGTATTAGGAGACGTTTCAGGTATAAATTCATTTGATTTATAATTATATTATTGTATAATATTATAATATCTTTGTTTATCAGAAAGAGGCTAGGTGGGATCCTACTGTCACTTCCACACAGTATGTGCATCACTTGTTCCTGAAAAGAGCTGCAGAAAGATACGTAGATCTGTTGAACTCTGTGAAAAGAAAATGGGAGTTGAAGGGTAAGAAGCCACAGTGGGATACAAAAGTGTGGAAGGTCTTGCTCGCGTACTGGGACAGAGATGACGTGAAAGCCAAATCCGAACAATGTAGACGGAACAAACTATGTAAGCCTGCTGGCCCGGGTACTAGCATCTTGACTTGAAGCGAATATATACCAGCTTTCTACTAGTAGCTTCCCCGCAAGAGTACGGGTTCACTGTAACATGGGCAAGTATAGGGACCAAGTATTATCGAACCCAAGGGAAAGTGTGTATGCAAATAGATCCCTGAAGATCTACGCGTCGTAGTTAATATGAGTGTATGATTTTGGTTTTTTGAGAAAATTAATTAAAAGCAACTAAAGTAAACTAATTAAACTAAAGAACGAAAGAAATGAATTAACTAAGGTTTGTATTCAAATGAGTGATGGTGATGCTCAGGATAGGAATCCCTACGTATACTAACGAAGCGGGTACATAATCAAAATAATTGTGACGCGCAAGAAACAACCTAAGTAAAAGAATGCAAGATGAAAGCTCAAGATTTTAAACCCTAATACTTTATCCTAACAATCGACTTCACTAATCCACTAACAAGTTAATAGATTGTGCTTAATTAATGAGACCCTAATTTAACTAATGGTGATGCGGTCGTCCTCCATAGCTAAACCGGTAGATTAATTAACCCCTTCTAAACCTTCTCGTTAAGACTACTAGTTGTTAAAGAGTGATACGGTCGTCCTCTCCCTAACACTTTCGTACGAAATTCAAAGGTAAAGTTAAGATTGATTTTAAGAATTCATTAATTAAGAGAATTAAAACCTAACATCACGAATTACCCTAATTATGTACCCACAACCTACTTCTACGAGTTCATCCTACCCTAAACATGCAAGGGTTTTAGCTAGACATGGTTTTTACGTAAACAAGAACAATTGAATAAATAACGAACATGAACATAATGATTAGAACAAAGAAAAGATCAAACATAAACTAGGGTTTCAAGAAATAAAGGAATAAACTGAAATTAAATCAATAAAATAAAGTCTCAACGATTCAAGAACAAAGGTCTAAAGAAACGAAACTAAAAAGCAAAACCGTGCTATGAATTCGTAAAGAAAACCTCGAAAACGTAAAAGTAAAGCTTGCTCATTCCTTCTTCTCCAAAAACTAACTCTAAAAACTATCTTGTATCAAGTTGTAAGTGGTGGTACTCCAGTTGTATGTAAAAACGTGCTCGGAAGAGGTATATATAGGCAACGGGTCGAGTCGGGAACATATGGGCCGAAAAATCACGCAAGCTCGTGCACTAGTGCACGAGCACATCCCCCTCGTGCGCTCCAAACTTCCAGAACCAAAATAGTGCACGACCAGCCTAGCTCGTGCACTCGTGCACGACCGGCTCTTGCTCGTGCGCAGTGCACGAGTGCTCGTGCACTAGTGCACGAGTTGCACCTTCTCGAGCGCCTTGCACGGCCGCTCGTGCAGGGGTGCACGAGTACTCCTTGCTTGTGCACTCCAATGATACTTTTGCTCCCTCGAACTAATACTTTTCGTATTTCTTCGATATCTTCTCATCCGGGCGTCCGTTTGAGTCGATTCAAAGTCCTACGAACTCCTCTTTTCGCCCTCTATCCATCTATGAGCTTCAAAGAGACAAATTCATCAGTTTATGAAAATGATACTCAAATGACTCTAAATACTCATATAAATCAACCAAAACACGGGCATTTCGATTGACGAATAATGACAATTTCACGCCTAATCAACCCCCCCAAACTTACCATGTTGCTTGTCCTCAAGCAACAAAATAATAAGTCAAGTGAAATTGTTAGGAATGAGTCAAAAAATCAAATCATGCAAGCAAATGAACTCGAGCTTCAAAGATCAATCACAAGTATACTCACTCACCTTCCTTCATCATACTCATGCAACAACAACAAGAAACACCAAGATCAAACATGGATGTGCACTCAACGATGTGTTTCACTCCCTCACAAGTGTATATCAATGATAAAGGGACCCACTCAAACAATCAATCACTCATATTGGCAGCCATAGGCTTGTAAGCACTCTTAACTCCGACCATACTCTAGAAATCAATGCCGAATCAAAAAGGACTTTTCTCAAGGTTGTAATGTAGGCTCTTTGGACATGTGGGATAACAATATGGATAGGTGACTAAAGTGAATGGAGAGTAGAAAATCACACTTCGGTATTTCGAGATTAGGAACAGACTTCTTCAACATATTCAATAAACACACTTTCAATTCCAACACTCTCAACACTTCAATTTTTTCCTTTCTCATTTTTTTTTTCACTTTTCTCAATCACTTCACTTTTTTTTTCCACAAACACATGAGCTCTTTTTTTTTTTTGCTCATTCTCAACCCTTTTTTGTTCTTTCCCACAACTCAAAACTTCATCACACCTTCTTCTCATACTCACTCAACAAACAACATATTTCTTTTTCAACTCAATTCAATCCCTTCACTTTCACACTTTTCCTATTCTCCACTCAAATTGGGACAAAAAGGCTCAGAAATTGGAATATTGTTTAAAATGTGCTAGCAAATGAAATAGGCTTAAAGCTCAAAGGGGCTAACAAGGGACAAATGTCAATTGTAAGGAAATTTTTGGCTAAGTGACTCATTCAAATAAAAGATGGCCTAAGATCACATTCAGCATATCAAACTAGACACAATCAAGAAGCAAGAGCACACACAAGTTCTAGCATCTTCTAAGGTGACGACTCACTCACGAACGAAGAGATCAAGTAATGCATCAAAATCTCATAAGGCTCAAATCTCACAGCTTTCACATCCATGCTAGTCCTAGTGAATTCTCGCTCTCATCACACAAATACTCAGAAGAAAAATTTGCAATCATACTAGTTCTTTCTCAAATCAACTCTAACTCAAACACTCACACAATAGAATTCCTAACTCAACCTCACAACTTAAATCTACTCACCAAATCATACTCAAAGATAGCAATCAACAAGCATAAGATGATTAATAGGCATGAAATAGGCATCTCAAAACATTATCAGCTCAAGGAGCATCTCAAAACTCAAACAACCAAACTCAACTCAAAGAGACGTGTGCGCCGGTGCAATTTAACAAGAAAACATATAAAAACTCCACCCCCCAAACTTCGACCTTGTGAAGAGGTATAAGTTTGGGGTTGTGGGTTACCTCATCCAAACAATTTAGTTTCTCTCAACAACGTTGCACACTCCCTTGCTTGAGTTCCTTCAATCTCCACTTATTTGGCACTCCTTCGAGACAAGCCTACAAAATAAACTCTCGAGTACGAGGTTAAATGTACGACTCAACAACACCCTAATAACATAATAAAACACTAAAAACAAATAAAAGTGGGTTGCCTCCCACGCAGCGCTATTTTTAAGGTCCTCATGCCGGACCAAGCTCAAAGGAGCTTATGGGACATGATACTAAAAAATACCTCCCTTACTCTCATAAGAGAAGTTGTCTAAGTTCTTTGCTCTATTCCCATCTTTCTTTTTCACCTCAGACGGTGGGCGTCTCAATTCCTTCTCACTCTTTTCGGGAGGGGTCTTACAAAACAGGTTCTTGAATTTGGACTTTTTCTTCTTAACTTCTCTTTTTCTCTCGAGCTGGACCACGTCCACCTTTTTCACTTCTTCATCCTTCAATGTCTTCTCTTTATCCCTATCAAAATAAGTAAGATCATAATGCTCTTGGGTTAAATCAACAGGTGAAGGATTATCAAACTCATAAATAAAAGAAGGATAAGGGATAGGAGGTGTGTCTTCAACACTAGGATCAATGGCATCCATGCAATACAAACTCGCATCCTCCTTCAGGTACTTCATGGCCTCATATAGGGAAATCTTCACTTCTTGATCATCAACTTTCAACGTAATCTTCCCATTTGCCACGTCTAGCACCATCCCCACCGTCGCTAAGAACGGTCTTCCCAAGATCAGGGGCACGCGCTCATCTTCCTCCATTTCAAGCACTACAAAGTCGGCTGAAAAAATGTGATCTCCAACTCTCACGAGGACGTCTTCAACCACACCTTGAGGTCGAGTAATAGACCGGTCGGCTAGTTGAAGCGTCATCATTGTCGCCTGAAGTTCACAACCTTCCAACTTCTTGAAAAGCGACAAGGGCATAAGATTTATGCTCGCCCTTAAATCACATAGCGCTCCTTTCTTGATCTCGTTCCCAATGTCACATAAGATGGTAAAGCTCCCGGAATCCTTCAGCTTTGGAGGAAGCGCCTTGTGCACTAATGCACTCACCTCATGGTTCAACTGCACCAACTTCGGCTCATCCACTCGCCGTCTTTTCGCGATCAAGTCCTTCAGAAACTTTGCATAGTTGGGCATCTGTTCCAAAGCATCATAAAAAGGAATGTTAATATGCAATTGTTTAAACACATCAAGGAATTTAGCGAATTTCTCATCAAACTTTTTCTTCATGAAGTGCTGTGGATACGGGACGGGTATCACAGATTTGGGTACCCCCCATTCATCTCTCTCGGTCTCTTTCACTTTCTCCCTTCCTTCCTTTGCCTTCTTCCACTTAGGAACTCTCTCAACCTTCTCAATGCCTTCTTCTTCAAGCTCTTTGCTCGCTTGAGTGCTTTCACCCTCAACCTTCTTCTCAACTCCTACCTCCCCACTCTCATCTCCATCTTTCTTATGTTATTTCCCCTCTATCTCAACATCTCCTTGGGGCATCTCAAAATCAGTAGGCATCTGGGGACCTTCATAATTGGTCCCACTTCTAAGCTGGATAGCCTTACAATGCTCTTTAGGATTACCCTCAGGCATTGAAGGGTATTTGCCAGGCACTCTATTCAATGACTTTGCAATCTGGCTCATCTGGAACTCTATAGAAGTGAACCTTCGGTTGTTCTCTTGCTGAGTCCGATTCAGCTCTACATCTCTCTTCTGGAGGTCTTGATCACACTGATCAACTTTCTTATGCAGATCTTTCACATCGTACTCCAAAGATGATAAACGTTTGCTTCCTTCCTCCACCTTCTGTAGGATAGCTCTCAACATCTCCTCAGTTGAGGAACCGCCTTCTCCACCCGGGGGTTTTGAACCTGGATCAACACCTGTAGGAACTGTAATACCCGCCTTCGGGTTAGCATATGAAAAATTTTCGTTCTTCCTCCATTGGTTCTGAGAAAGCTGCTGGCCTCCTTGGTACCCTTGTGTGTTCCTCCATTGATGTTGAGGTTGCTGTGGACCTGGAGGTACAAATGGTTGGCCATAAGAAGACATTCCTTGAAAATTTCCACCTTGTGGGTACCCATTTTGATTGTAATAAGGACCTCCCATATAATTTACTACTTCTTGTTGAATTGTGGGCTTATCCTCTTGCTCATTCTCTGCTGCATTCCCTCCAACCATATTCTTCCCCAACTCAAGGTTGTTAATCTTTTCCATCATGGCCATCAACAGCCTTCTCGTTCCTTCACCTTCCTCAACTTGATGAACTCTTTGGAAATCTGCGTCCACATTCCAAGCCCTGGCATTCATGACAATGTTGTCCACGATCTCTCTACACCTCACTATTCCTTGATTCGGGAATGATCCACTAGCACAGGCGTCTAGATGGTCTTGCCCAGCCTTGTTGGCACCACTATAGAAAAATGCCATCACATCTTCCTCATTGTACCCGTGCTGCGGGCACTCTATCAACATGTTTGAGTATCTCTCCCATGCTTGACGTAGGTCCTCTCCTTGCTTCTGGCGGAAGGAAGAGATCTCAATCCTTGCTTTGATCAATCTGGATGGAGGGTAGAATCGCTCGAGGAACAGACGCTCGAGCTCGGCCCAAGTGGTAATACCTCCCCGTGGAAGCGTATTATCGTACCACTCTTTAGCTATTCCCGTCAATGAGAATGCAAACAACCTAAGTCTCTTGACATCTTCAGACATGTCATTGTAATTGAAAGTGGAGGCTATCATTAGAAAACTCCTCAGATGAGTATGAGGATTCTCCTTCCCGATCAACCCCTTGAACTGGTTCTCTGTAAGCAGCTTTAGAATTCCCAGGGAAATCGAGAAATTATTTACCTCTACTGGAGGTAATGCCACTCCATCATAGTACCGTTGCGGCTGCGCCGCAAACCTTCCTCGAATAGCCATATTCTGATCTGCGTTCTGAGGCATTGGCTGAGGAACAACAGGTGGTGCGGGTACTTGTTGGACTGGTGGTGGTTGATAGACAGGTGGTTGGTTGTAAACAGGAGGTGGAGGGTACGGGTATGGGTGATAAGGGTATGGTGGATATGGGTATGGTGGATAAGGTAAGTTGTTTTGTGGGTAAGCAGGGTTGTTCTGAGGATTTTGGACAATGTTCTGAGCTGGAATGTTTACGTTCTGTGTGCCCTAGTTTTGGCTCTGGCTTTCCCCTGACGGATCTTGGATCTGACTACCACTTCCTCCAGTGTCGTCAACCCGGTCTACTGTCTAATTAAACTCATTAGTTGCATCATCCAACTCATTACTGAGGTCCATTGGTTCTTTCCTTCCTCCGACAGTGTTCATTCTCCTCAAGAAAGCTCGGTTCCTTCTAGCTATCGTCTCAGGGTCCAACGGTATTCTCTCTTCGCTCGTATTGCCTTGTGAGCGTGTTTTCATATACCTGACACACTAGCAGAAGGATCAAAATGCAACTGCCGAATGAATAAAAATAAAAATAAAACAGAAAATAAAGCACTCACTACTAACTACTAAGCTATCTACAAGTCCTATTCAAAAGATATACAACACCATCCCCGGCAACGGCGCCATTGACTTGAAGCAAATATATACCATATTTCTACTAGTAGCTTCCCCGCAAGAGTACGGGTTCACTGTAGTATGGGCAAGTATAGGGACCAAGTATTATCGAACCCAAGGGAAAGTGTGTATGCAAATAGATCCCTGAAGATCTATGCGTCGTAGTTAATATGAGTGTATGTTTTTGGTTTTTTGAGAGAATTAATTAAAAGCAACTAAAGTAAACTAATTAAACTAAAGAACGAAATAAACGAATTAACTAAGGTTTGTATTCAAATGAGTGATGGTGATGCTCAGGAAAGGAATCCCTACGTATACTAACGGAGCGGGTACATAATCAAAATAATTGTGACGCGCAAGAAACAACCTAAGTAAAAGAATGCAAGATGAAAGCTCAAGATTTTAAACCCTAATACTTTATCCTAACAATCGACTTCACTAATCCACTAACAAGTTAATAGATTGTGCTTAATTAATGAAACCCTAATTTAACTAATGGTGATGCGGCCGTCATCCATAACTAAACCGGTAGATTAATTAACCCCTTCTAAACCTTCTCGTTAAGACTACTAGTTGTTAAAGAGTGATACGGTCCTTCTCTCCCTAACACTCTCGTACGAAATTCAAAGGTAAAGTTAAGATTGATTTTAAGAATTCATTAATTAAGAGAATTAAAACCTAACGTCCCGAATTACCCTAATTACGTACCCACAACCTACTTCTACGAGTTCATCCTACCCTAAACATGCAAGGGTTTTAGCTAGACATGGGTTTTACGTAAACAAGAACAATTGAATAAATAACGAATATGAACATAATGATTAGAACAAAGAAAAAATCAAACATAAACTAGGGTTTCAAGAAATAAAGGAATAAACTGAAATTAAATCAATAAAAAAAAGTCTCAACGGTTCAAGAACAAAGGTCTAAAGAAACGAAACTAAAAAGCAAAACCGTGCTATGAATTCGTAAAGAAAACCTCGAAAACGTAAAAGTAAAGCTTGCTCGTTCCTTCTTCTCCAAAAACTAACTCTAAAAACGATCTCGTATCAAGTTGTAAGTGGTGGTACTCCAGTTGTATGTAAAAATATGCTCGGAAGGGGTATATATAGGCAACGGGTCGAGTCGGGAACGTATGGGCCAAAAAATCATACAAGCTCATGCACTAGTGCACGAGCACATCCCCCTCGTGCGCTCCAAACTTCCAGAACCAAAATAGTGCACGACCAGCCTAGCTCGTGCACTCGTGCACGACCGGCTCTTGCTCGTGCGCAGTGCACGAGTTGCACCTTCTCGAGCGCCTTGCACGACCGCTCGTGTAGGGGTGCACGAGTACTCCTTGCTTGTGCACTCCAATGATACTTTTGCTCCCTCGAACTAATACTTTTCGTATTTCTTAGATATCTTCTCATCCGGGCGTCTGTTTGAGTCGATTCAAAGTCCTACGAACTCCTCTTTTCGCCCTCTATCCATCTATGAGCTTCAAAGAGACAAATTCATCAATTTATGAAAATAATACTCAAATGACTCTAAATACTCATATAAATCAACCAAAACACGGGCATTTCGAGTGACGAATCATGACAATTTCACGTCTAATCACATCTCCACTCATAAAGGTGGATCTCGTGGTGCCTTCGAGGTTGCCCTGGATATTGTAAGTCATTTGTTGATACTACACTATTTTAATTTTTATAATATGTATACATATTTTAAGTCTTAATCATCATGTTCTAAATTATAGGAGAGGAAGAAGGGACGCCCTGCCACAGATTGGGAAATTGTGGAGCACTTCCACTACCGTGGTCCAGGACAGTATACATACGGTCTTATATCTGATACATTGGTAAGTATTCTTGTTACATTTTAAAATAATATGAATATTTAAATATCTAGAAAAATAATTCTCTAAAAAAATATACAGGCTGATGTACAAGCGTGAGTATCCCAACTGCACCCTACCTCTGACTCTGACGAGCAACCTCCTGAACCTAGTCTTCCAGAGTTATCTCAAATGTACGTCAAGACTGTGGGAAAAAAACACGGTAAAGTTCGTGGGCTGGGACAATTGGGAAATTCCAGGCGCATAGTCTCCGGCCCAGACGGGACATTAGCTGGGACTAATTTTGGATCCTACAGTCAAATTGACGTGGACCAACTACTCGCTGAGGAGCGTGAGAGAACGCGGAGAGAGACGGCTGAGGAGATCGCCGATTGTTGGAGCAAGTGGAAGAAATCGGCAACTGCGCAGGGGAGATGACCCAGAACTTCCAAAATTAGTTTACCGAGTGGTTGCGGGCTTCACAACAGGAATCCGGACCCAGCGTCCCACAAGCTGGTGGTTATCCCCCACCACCTACGCCTCTATCCGATGATTATCCCCCACCCCGAGGACCGGGTTCAAGCCGTGGCAAGGGACTGAGATCCTGATCATCTTGAAGTTGAAACTTTTGAAAAAGGATTAACTATTTTCATGAATGTTTGAGAATATTGCTTGGAGTATGAATTATTGTGCATTGTCTTTATTATGCCTGAGATGTTTATTTCATTAATGTTTGTGAAATCGGGAGCTATATATCGTGTTTAGTAAGATTTTTAATGCATTATTTAGGTTATTTTGTGTATGTGCTTTAATTATAAGTAATATTTGATTAATTTATCCATAATATATTCAAAATATTTTAATTAAAAAAAAAAAAAAAAATATATATATATATATATATATATATATATATATATATATATATATATATATATATATGTATGCACAATGGCGTTAATTTTTTATATTTAAAAAGATTATATACATAAGTGAAAATATAATTTTGCAAGTGTTAATTTCATTTTATATGTGAGAATAATATAAATTTCATTTTGAAGTTGTAATGATATATAATAATTCATTAAAAGTGTAATCATAATAGAAATTTTTAATTTATTAGAATAATTCAAAGTTTTAACAAAGAAATCAAAATATGAAAATCATGTAATTTAACATGATAATAGTAATTTACTTAATTTTGAAGGTGTTATCATAAATAAAATGATTTATAATAATATTAGTTAATTAAAAGTGTAAACAAAATAGGAATTAAATGAAATCAAAATAAGAAATAATACATGTACTATTACAATAGAAATTATTTCGAAAACAAGTCTTGCCCAAACGGTAAGGCGAAACGCATAAGTCTCCCACGGCTAGGAGGTCTCGGGTTCGAAACTATCTGGTCGCGAGTCACGCGCGGGTCAGGTCAGGTCCTCCCCGCCCCATGGGTGCGACCCGCTATATTTTTTTTTAAATATTGTAGGCGAGAGCATAGCCCTCGTGCATTGGCGAGGGCCGAGACGAGGGCCAGGTGTCTCAGAAGCTAGACGAGGGCCTCCGCGCTCGCCAATCTTCAGCCGCCCGAGCCGAGGGCATGCCCCCTCATTAGTTGACGAAGGTTTCAAAGAGGGCCCGTATTTTGTAGTTGACGAAGGCTTTGCCCTCGTTAGTTGGCGAGGGCTGCTTCCCCTCGTTAATTGGCGAGGGGCGAGCCGAGGGAAATCTTGGCGAGGCCTCTTTTTTCGAGGGCCTCTCCCCCTCTCTAAATCCCTCTTTAAATCCCTCCCTAACTCTCTCTTTAATTGAACAGTATATTGTAGTGCGATCTCCATGAGATCGCGGTATCACCACAGAGAAAAACGTAACCAGTCTGGGATATGGCGTTGTGGGGATCAGACAAATAGCCAGCATCCGCATATCCTACCAAGGTTTTGTCTTGGTTCCTTCGGTAAAACAATCCAAGGTTTTGAGACCCTTGGAGGTACCGTAGAACATGCTTAACACCATTCCAATATCTCCTCATAGGAGAAGCTATATATCTCGCAAACAAATTAACTGCAAATGCAATGTCCGGTCTAGTGCAATTTGCAAGATAGAGTAATGCTCCAACATCGCTAAGATAAGGAACTTCTGGCCCCAGAATTTCTTCTGAATCTTCTCTTGGTCTAAATGGGTCCTTATCCACTTCGAGGGATTGGACAACCATAGGGGTGCTATGTGGATGAGATTTATCCATGTGAAATCTCGCCAATACCTTCTTCACGTAGGTTGACTGATGTATAAGAATTCCTTCTGGGAGATGCTCGATCTGCAGGTGACTTGAAGAAAATATACTAACTTCTACTAGTAGATTCCTCGCAAGAGTACGAGTTCACTGTAGTATGAGCAAGTATAATGACCAAGTATATCGAACCCAAAGGATGAAGTGTATGCAAATAGAGCCCTGAAGATCTACGCGTCGTAGTTAATATGAGTGAAATGGTTTTGGATTTTTTGAAAGATTAATTGAAACTAAAATAAACTAATTAAACTAAAATACTAAAGAAGACGAATTAACTTAGGATTTGTGTTCAAGTAAGAGATGGTGAAGCTTAGGATAGGAATCCCTACGTATACTAACGGAGCAGGTACATAATCAAAATAACCGTGACGTGCAAGAAATAACCTAAGTAAAAGAATGCAAGATAAAAGCTCAAGATTCTAAACCCTAATACTTTACCCTAACACTCAACTTCACTAATCCACTAACAAGTTAATAGATTGTGCTTAATTAATGAGACTCTAATTTAACTAAGGTGATGCGGTCGTCCTCCTTCGCTAAATTGGTAGATGAATTAACCCTTTCTAAACCCTCTCGTTAAGTCTACTCGTTGTTAAGGAGTGATACGGTCGTCCTCTCTCTAACACTTTTCGAACGAAATTCAAAAGTAAAGTTAAGATTAATTTTAAGAATTCATTAATTAAGAGAATTAAAACCTAACGTCACGAGTTACCTTAATTACATACCCACAACCTACTTCTACGAGTTCATCCTACCCCAAGCATGCAAGGGTTTTAGCTAGACATGGGTTTTACGTAAACAAGAACAATTGAATAAGTAACGAACATAAACATGATGAATTGAATTGAAAAATTAGAAAGCATGAACTAGGGTTTTGAAAGAAAATAAATTTAAGAACTGAAATTAACTTAATAAGACGAAATTTAAACATGTTCAATAACAAAGGTATGAAGAAACTAAACTAAAAAGTAAAACCGTTACGTGAATTCGTAAAGGAAAACCTCGAAACGTAAAATTAAAGCTTGTTCCTCTTTCTCTCTCTCAAAACTAAGTCTAAAAGTAAAAATCTATCAAGTGGTTCGTCGATCATCTCCTCAAGACGCGTTCGGGGAGGTATATATAAGCAACAGATGGAGTCGGGATCTCGTGGGCCGAAATTCCGCGCTTGCTCGTGCACTAGTGCACGAGCTCCTTCAACTCGAGCACTTCAAATCATCCAGAGAGCCAAAACTGCACGACCACTCGAGCTCGTGCACTTGTGCACGAGCACATGCCTTGCTCGAGCGCCCTGCACGAGCACTCGTGCATGGGTGCACGACCACCTTCAACTCGTGCGTAGTGCACGACCACTCGAGCACTTGTGCTCGAGCTCCTCTAGCTTGTGCACTCCAATGATACTTTTGCTCCCTCGAACTAGCACTTTTCGTATTTCTTCGATATCTTCTCATCCGGGCATCCGTTTGAGTCGATTCAAAGTCCTACGAACTCCTCTTTTCGCCCTCTATCCATCTATGAGCATCTAAGAGACAAATTCATTAGTTTATGAAAATGATACGTGAATAACTCTAAATACTCAACAAAATCAACCAAAACTAGGGCATTTCGAGTGACGAATCATGACAATTTCACGCCCAATCAACCCCTCCAAACTTACCATGTTGCTTGTCCTCAAGCAACGAAATAATAAGTCAAGTGAAATTGTTAGGAATGAGTCAACGAATCAAATCATGCAAGCAAATGAATTCGAGCTTCAAAGATCAATCATAAGTATACTCACAAATTCTCCCTCATCATACTCATGCAACAACAGCGAGAATCACCAAAATCAAACATGGATGTGCACTCAACGATGTGTTTCACTCCCTCACAAGTGTATATCAATGATAAAGGGACTCACTCAAACAATCAATCACTCATATTGGCAGCCATAGGCTTGTAAGCACTCTTAACTCCGACCATACTCTAGAAATCAATGCCGAATCAAAAAGGACTTTTCTCAAGGTTGTAATGTAGGCTCTTTGGACAGGTGGGAATCAATATGGTAAAATGACTCAAGTGAATGGAGAATAGAAAATCAACTTCGGTACTTCGAGATTAGGAACAGACTACTTCAAACATATTCAATAAGCACACTTTCAATTCCAACATTTTTTTCTTTCTCATTTTTTTCACTTTTCTCAATCACTTCACTTTTTGTTTTTTTACAAACACATGAGCTCTTTTTTCTTTTGCTCATTCTCAATTTTTTTTTTCTTTCCCACAACTCAAAACTCAATCACACCCTTATTTTATCACCACTCAACCATCATAATTCCTTTTCCAACTCAACTCAAACCCTTCACATTCTTACTTTTTCTGTTCTCCACTCAAATTGGGAAAAAAAGGCTTAGGAATTGGAATAGTGTTTAAATGTGCTAGCAAATAAAATAGGCTAAGGCTCAAACGGGCTAACAAGGGACTCAATGTCATTGGTAGGGAAAATTTGGCTAAGTGACTCAATCAAATTAAAGATGGCCTAAGATCACATTCGGCATATCAAACTAGACACAATCAAGAAGCAAGAGCACACACAAGTTCTAGCATCCTCTAAGGTGACGATCTACTCACAAACGAAGAGATCAATTAATGCATCAAAATCTCATAAGGCTCAAATCTCACAGCTTTCACATCCATGCTAGTCCTAGTGAATTCTCACTCTCATCACACAAGTACTCAAAAGGAAAACTCACAAGCATACAAGTTTTTTCTCAAATCAACTCTAGCTCAACCACTCACACAAAAGACTTGCTAACTCAACCTCACAATTCACCCTTCTCATCAAGTCATACTCAAAGATAGCAATAAGTAAGCATAAGATGATTAATAGGCATGAAATATGCAACAGCGAATCAGATCAAAATCACTCCAAGGAGCATCTCAAAACACCAAATAACCAAACACACTCAAAGATAAGGGGTGCTCCGGTGCAATGTAACAAGAAACATAAAAACTCCACCCCCCAAAACTTCGACCTTGCGAAGAGGTCTAAGTTTGGGGTTGTGGGTTACCTCAACCAAACAATTCAGTTTCTCTCAAACGTTGCACACTCCCTTGCTTGAGTTCCTTCAATCTCCATGTATTTAACACTCCTTCGAGACAAGCCTACAAAATAAACTCTCAAGTACGAGGTTAAAACTTACGACTCAACAACACCCTAATAACATAATAAGAAACTAAATGCAAATAAAAGTAGGTTGCCTCCCACGCAGCGCTATTTTTAAGGTCATCATGCCGGAACGAGCTCAAAGGAGCTTATGGGACATCATACTAAAAAATACCTCCCTTACTCTCATAAGAGTGTTGCTTGCATGTCTTTCCTTGATGCCCCTCCATCATGAACTCCTTTGCTTCCTTCTCATCCCCAAGTGGTATGGGTCTCAACTCCTTCTCACCTTTATCTGGAGGAGTCTTACCAAACAGTTTCTTGAATTTGGACTTTTTCTTCTTAACTCCTCATTTTCCTTCCAACTGGACCACGTCCACCCTTTTCACTTCTTCATCCTTCAATTTCTTCACTTTATCCCTATCAAAAGAATCAAGATCATAATGCTCATGGGTTAAATCATCAAGTGAAGGATTAACGAAATCATGAACATGAGAAAGATTAGAGATAGGAGGTGTGTCTTCAACACTAGGATCAATTGCATCCATGCAATACAAACTCTCATCCTCCTTCGGGTGCTTCATGGTTTCATATAGGGAAATCTTCACTTCTTGATCATCAACCTTCAACGTAATCTTCCCATTTGCCACATCTAACACCATTCCGGCCGTAGCTAAGAACGGTCTTCCCAAGATCAAAGGTACGTGCTCATCTTCCTCCATCTCTAGCACTACAAAATCGGCTGGAAAAATGTGATCTCCAACTCTCACGAGGACGTCTTCAACCACACCTTGAGGTCGAGTAATAGACCTGTCAGCTAGTTGAAGCGTCATCATTGTCGGCTGAAGTTCACCACCTTCCAACTTCTTGAAAAGCGACAAGGGCATAAGATTTATGCTCGCTCCGAGATCGCACAACGCTCCCTTCTTGATCCCGTTCCCAATGTCACAAAGAATGGTGAAGCTCCCGGGATCCTTCAGCTTTGGAGGAAGCGCCTTGTGCACTAACGCACTCACCTCATGGTTCAACTGCACCAACTTCGGCTCATCCACTCGCCGTCTTTTTACGATCAAGTCCTTTAGAAACTTTGCATAGTTGGGCATCTGTTCTAAAGCATCATAAAAAGGAATGTTAATATGCAATTGTTTAAACACCGCAAGAAATTTAGTGAATTTCTCATCAAGCTTCTTTTTCATGAAGCGTTGTGGATATGGGACGGGTATCACAGATTTGGGTACCCCCCATTCATCTCTCTCGGTCTCTTTCACTTTCTCCCTTGCTTCCTTCGCCTTCTTCCACTTAGGAACTCTCTCACCCTTCTCAATGCCTTCCTCTTCAAGCTCCTTGCTCGCTTGAGTGCTTTCACCCTTAACCTTCTTCTCAACTCCTACCTCCTCAATCTCATCTCTATCCACCTCAGACTCTTTTCCTTCTATCTCAACCTCTTCTTTGGGCATCTCAGAATCAGCAGGCATCTGAGGACCTTCATAATTGGTTCCACTTCTAAGCTGGATAGCCTTACAATGCTCTTTAGGATTAACCTCAGGCATTGAAGGATACTTACCCGGCTCCTTATTCAATGATTTTGTAATTTGGCTTATCTGGAACTCTATTGAGGTGAACCGCCTATTGTTCTCTTGTTGAATTCGATTCAGCTCTACATCTCTCTTTTGGAGTTCTTGATCACGCTGATCACCTTTCTTATGCAACTCCTTCACATCGTACTCCAAAGAGGATACTCTCTTGCTTCCTTCCTCCACCTTCTGAAGGATAGCTCTCAACATCTCCTCAGTTGAGGAACCGCCTTCTCCACCCGGAGATTTAGAACCCGGATCAACACCTGGAGGAACTGTAATACCCGTCTTCGGGTTAGCATATGAAAAAATTTAATTTTTCCTCCATGTGTTTTGAGGAAGCTGCTGGCCTTCTTGGTACCCTTGTGTGTTCCTCCATTGATTTTGAGGTGGTTGTGGACCTGGAGGTACAAATGGTTGGCCATAAGAAGGCCTTCCTTGAAAATTTCCACCTTGTGGATACCCATTCTGATTGTAATAAGGACCTCCCATATAATTTACTACTTCTTTCTGAATTGTGGGCTTGTCCTCTTGCTCATTCTCTGCTGCATTCCATCCAACCATATTCTTCCCCAACTCAAGGTTGTTAATCTTTTCCATCATGGCCATCAACAGCCTTCTCGTTCCTTCACCTTCCTCAACTTGATGAACTCTTTGGAAATCTGCGTCCACATTCCAAGCCCTGGCATTCGTGATAATGTTGTCCACGATCTCTCTACACCTCACTATTCCTTGATTCAGGAATGATCCACTAGCACAGGCGTCTAGATGGTCTTGCCCAGCCTTGTTGGCACCACTATAGAAAAATGCCATCACATCTTCCTCATTGTACCCGTGCTGCGGGCACTCTATCAACATGTTTGAGTATCTCTCCCACGCTTGACGTAGGTCCTCTCCTTGCTTCTGGTGGAAGGAAGAGAACTCAATCCTTGCTTTGATCGTTCTGGATGGAGGGTAGAATCGCTCGAGGAACAGATGCTCGAGCTCGGCCCAAGTGGGAATACCTCCCCGTGGAAGTGTATTATCGTACCACTCTTTAGTTATTCCCGTCAATGAGAATGGGAACAACCTAAGCCTCTTGGCATCTTCAGACATGCCATTGTAATTGAAAGTGGAGACTGTCATTAGAAAACTCCTCAGATGAGTATGAGTATTCTCCTTCTCGATCACCCCCTTGAATTGATTCTCGGTAAGCAGCTTAAGAATTCCCGGGGAAATCGAGAAGTTATTTGCCTCAACTGGAGGCAATGCCACTCCATCATAGTATCGTTATGGTTGCGCCGCAAACCTTCCTCGAATAGCCATATTCTGATCTGCGTTCTGAGGAATGTGCTGAGGATTAGCAGCTGGTAGGGGTACTTGTTGGGGTGGTGGTGGTTGATAAGCTAGTGGTTGGTTGTAAACAGGAGGTGGAGGGTACGGGTATGGTGGATACAGATGTGGTGGGTATGGGTAAGGTGGGTAAGGTAAGTTGTTTTATGGTAAGTTAGGATGTTGGTAAGCAGGATTGTTATGAGTGTGTTGGACAAGGTTGTGAGATGGATTGTTTAAGTTTTGTGTACCCGAGTTTAGGCTCTGGCTATCTCCTAATGGATCTTGGTTCTGACTACCACTTTCTCCAGTGCCGTCAACCCGGTCTACTGTCTGATTAAACTCATTAGCTGCATCATCCAACTCATTACTCAGGTCCATTGGTTCTTTCCCTCCTCCGGCAGTGTTCATTCTCCTCAAGAAAGCTCGGTTCCTTCTAGCTATCATCTCAGGGTCCAACGGTATTCTCTCTTCGCTCGTATTGCCTTGTGAGCGTGTTTTCATATACCCGACACACTAGCAAAAGGATCAAAACGCAACTGCCGAATGTATAAAAAAAAATAAAGCAGAAAAGAAAAGCACTCACTACTAACTATCGACAAGTCCTATTCAAAAGACATACAACGTCATCCCCGGCAACGGCGCCATTGACTTGAAGAAAATATACTAACTTCTATTAGTAGATTCCTCGCAAGAGTACGAGTTCACTATAGTATGAGCAAGTATAATGACCAAGTATATCGAACCCAAAGGATGAAGTGTATGCAAATAGAGCCCTGAAGATCTACGCGTCGTAGTTAATATGAGTGAAATATTTTTGGATTTTTTAAAAGATTAATTGAAACTAAAATAAACTAATTAAACTAAAATACTAAAGAAGACGAATTAACTAAGGTTTGTGTTCAAGTAAGAGATGGTGATGCTTAGGATAGGAATCCCTACGTATACTAACGGAGCAGGTACATAATCAAAATAACTGTGACGTGCAAGAAATAACCTAAGTAAAAGAATGCAAGATAAAATCTCAAGATTATAAACCCTAATACTTTACCCTAACACTCAACTTCACTAATCCACTAACAAGTTAATAGATTGTGCTTAATTAATGAGACCCTAATTTAACTAAGGTGATGCGGTCGTCCTCCTTCGCTAAATTGGTAGATGAATTAACCCTTTCTAAACCCTCTCGTTAAGTCTACTCGTTGTTAAGGAGTGATATGGTCGTCCTCTCTCTAATACTTTTCGAACGAAATTCAAAAGTAAAGTTAAGATTAATTTTAAGAATTCATTAATTAAGAGAATTAAAACCTAACGTCACGAGTTACCTTAATTACATACCCACAACCTACTTCTACGAGTTCATCCTACCCCAAGCATGCAAGGGTTTTAGCTAGATATGGGTTTTACGTAAACAAGAACAATTGAATAAGTAACGAACATAAACATGATGAATTGAAAAATTAGAAAGCATGAACTAGGGTTTTGAAAGAGAATAAATTTAAGAACTGAAATTAACTTAATAAGATGAAATTTAAACGTGTTCAATAACAAAGGTATGAAGAAACTAAACTAAAAAGTAAAACCGTTACGTGAATTCGTAAAGGAAAACCTCGAAACGTAAAATTAAAGCTTGCTCCTCTTTCTCTCTCTCAAAACTAAGTCTAAAAGTAAAAATCTATCAAGTGGTTCGTCGATCATCTCCTCAAAATCAACCAAAACTAGGGCATTTCGAGTGACGAATCATGACAATTTCACGCCCAATCAGCAGGCCGAGGTAGTACTTTGTTTTACCCAAGACTTTCATTTTTAATTAAGCTTTCAAGATTGAACTGGCTTCTTCAATCTCTTTGCATGTTTCGATTATGTTCAGGTCATCAACATAAACGGATATGATGCAAAAACCACTTTGCGATTTCTTTGTGAATACGCATGGGAAAGCTTTATCAAATGTGTATCACTTCTTCTGAAGGAATTCACTAAGTCGGTTGTACCACATGAGGCCCGATTGCTTTAGGCCGTACAACGACTTCTGCAGTTTTATGTTATACATACTGCGATTTTCACCATCCCTCATCTGGGGAATGTCAAATCCATCGGGGATTTTCATATAAACATCGGCATCTAGTTATCTGTATAAGTATGCGGTTACTACGTCCATCAATCTCATATGGAGATTTAATTTAACTGCCAAAGATATCGAGTAGCGGAACGTTATTGCGTCCATTACAGGAGAATAGGTTTGATCGAAATCAATACCGGGTACAAGCCTCGTTTTATACCTCTCCACAGTATTATTCTCATTTCATTTTCGTAAAAATTCTCATTTATATCCTACAGGGATAGCGCGCGTGGGTGTACGAACGATAAAGCCAAATACTTTTCTTTTGTTAAGCGATGCGAGCTCTGCTTCAATTGGTTCTTTCCATTTTACCCAATCGGAGCGCTTCCGGCACTCAGTGATAGTTTTGGGTTCTGGATCTAGATCATTATTTATAATGGAAAGAACAATTGTCGCTGCAAATGTATCGTCGATGACAATAATATTTCTATTATATGTTTTTCCCGTATCTATGAAATTTATAGAGACTTCAATGTTTATGTCAACCAGACTTTCCTCATTTCCCAGTGTATCTGGGTCTGGTCATTCCGCGGTCTTAGTGCATTGAATATTTTGTGCACGTGCTTCAGCACTAGGACGCTCATCTTCTAGACGAGTCTCTTCTAGAGACTTTGAGTTATCTAGACGAATCTCTTCTAGAGATTTTACGTTCGCCCGACCAGTTTTGATAGCTTTTCTTTTAGGTGTACTAGTATCTCTTGAGGGTCCTTTATGCTTCTGGCGTGTGGGGGCATGTATACTTATTTTTCTTGGGACCTCAATCCTTTGGGGAGCATTTACTGCAGGTATATGCGATTTAGTTACACCTCTATGGTCAGTGAACGCGTCTGGAAGACTGTTTGCTAAATGTTGCAAGTTAATGATCTTCTAAACTTCTAGTTCAGATTGACTAGTGCATAGATCTAGATACTAAAGATCACTTACGTTTCACGTAAGCTCCCGACATTCATTCAATTTTGAATTCGGATCTCCTCCTAATGTCGGGAAGTGATCTTCATCGAACGTGCAATCAGCGAACTGGGCCGTTAATTGATCCCTGGATAAAGGCTCTAGGTATTTCACGATGGATGGAGAGTCAAATCCAACATAAATACCGAGTTTCCTTTGTGGGCCCATAGAGGTCCGCTTTGGTAATGTTATCGGAACATATACCGTACATAAAAAAATACGCAGATGGGAAATGCTAGGTTCTTTCCCACGCACTAGCTGTAGGGGGGAATGATCATTATATGCAGTTGGACGGATTTGTATCAAGTGCGATGCATGTAGGACTGCATGCCCCTAACATGAAGTGGATAGTTTAGAGTTCATAAGCAATGGTCTCACGATAAGTTTGATACATTTTATTAGCGCTTCAGCAAGACCGTTTTGGGTGTGGACGTAGGAGACCGAATGCTCCACTTTAATTCACAGGGCCATACAGTAATCTGTAAAGGCCTTTGAGCTGAACCCAGCAGCATTATCCATGCGAATCGATTTAATTGGATAATCTTGGAATTGAGCTCTGAGCTCGGTAGTTTTTGCAATGAGCTTCACAAAAGCTTGATTGCGGGTGGACAGCAAACAGGCATATGTCCACCTAGTGGAGGCATCAATTAGGACCATGAAATACTAAAATGATCCCAATGCTGGGTGAATCGGTCCACAAATGTCTCCCTGAATCCGTTCAAGGAAAACCGGAGACTCTAGTCCAACCTTAGTGCGCGACGGGCGCACTATCAACTTACCCTTAGAACATGCATCACATATAAATTCATCAATAGGAGGGATTCTATTATTCGAAATATTATGACCAATGGAATTAGATAGAATCCTATGCATCATAGTTTGTCCTGGATGACCTAACCGCTGATGCCATAATTTAAAAGAGTTCGGATCATAAAATTTCATACTCATAGCTAGATGGAGATTAGACGGCCAGATATAGGAATAGTACAGTCCGGAGGAGAAGGAAGGAAGTTTTTCTATAACTTGTTTACGGCTACCTCGAGTAATAGTCATCAAAAGGTATTCGTTATTATTCTCAATTTCAGTTTCAATGTGATAGCCATTAGTTCTTATATCTTTAAAACTGAGCAGGGTACGCTTAGATTGTGGAAATAATAAAGCATTATGGATTATGAGTTCGGTACCCATAGGGAGGACAATAGAAGCTCTTTCGGAGCCCACTATCAACATACTATCATTGGCTATTGTAGTTATACTCCCCTTACGTTCTACCTAGTTATGAAAATACTTCATATCTCTTAAGATTGTATGTGTGGTGGTGCTATCTACCAAACATAAATCACTATTTACATCCATCGTACCAGAGGAAATAGCTCAAATCTAATAGCTGATATGTTTACAAGCCATATATAAGAATATCAATATCCAAATATATTTAATGGACAACGATTTAAGGTAAACACATCAAAGTTAAAATAATAATATCATCCATAAAATAAAATATCCGAAAGAAAGGATCCAAAAACATAAATTGTTTTATCCAATACAAGGTAGTAAAATAATCAAATACGTAAATCACTCGTCATCTCCAAAGTCCTTGATATATATGCCCATAGGATTGACGTTTTCTTGGTCAAGGTCTGCTTCAGGAGCCTTCCCCTTGTCGTCCTTCTGTTGCTTTTGATAAGCCTCAACCAAGTATTTGTGAGTGCGATACGTGCAAGACCAATGGTCTTTGCATCCGCATCTGTAGCAGGATTGCTCAACCTTATCTTGATTACCAGATTTTTTTAGTAGCGGAATTCGTGTTAGGTGCAGCCTTTCCACGAGCCTGAGCTTGATTGTCTTTCGAGGTACCTGGACCACCGAACTTACTACGACCTCAGCCTTTGCTACGAGTTCATTTACCTCCTCTCCCCCTTCCACGCTTGCGACCATGTGTACTACCTTGAGCTATAGCATGTGCTTCGGGCATAGCTTGTGAGCCAACCGGTCTAGAGTTATGATTTTGCATAAGGAGTTTGTAATACCCCGTCCCGTTTTGTACCTTTTAATTTCTTAGAGACCTTACTAATATAATTTTATATTATTATTATCCTTATTTTTTTTTTATTATTTTGTGTGTTAACGTGTAATTTAAATATATACCCTTTTATAAATTCCCAAGTTCGAAGAAAGAAATCGAATATTTCAAACGGATAAGGGATTACGAGAAATTAAATATTCAGAGTTTAAAATTAGGATTTCGATCCGAATAAATTATTGAGATTAATTAAAATACTTTAAAATATTAATTGAGTTTTAAAACTGTATTGTTTTTAATTTCGGAATTAAATTAGTGCACTAAACAATTCATAAGGTTTATGAGTTGAGAAGGAAAATATCCTAAATTTCTATCTTTAAATCCCAACCACATAAAATATCCATTCTTTTGTTTTAAATTAATTAATTAAAGTAGTAATTTTCCTTCTATAAATTATAACTGTGCCTTATCCTCTTTTCCCACACATAAACTAATTCCCAATTTTCACTCATATCTCTCTCTCTCATAAACCAAAACACGATTTCTCTTTTCTCTCTCCAAGAAGAAGAAAAATGCGTCTCTTCCTCCTCTCTCTCCACAATCGACGACAGCCGCCGCTCCCCCTCCGATTTAACACCGTCGCCAGCGCCTCCCCTTCCAAGCAGCGACCGTCGCCGAAGCTCCACCGCCGTCGCTTCACCGCCAAACGCCGCCGTCTTCCTCCTTCCGGCGAAATAGAGCGCCGCCCGTCGCCCCTACTCCTAGACGTCGTGCCTCCATTCACCACCGAGCGTCGCTGCCTCTCTCCTCGAGCAGCGCCGCCACCGTCTCGCCACAAGTGTCGCCCAGCACCGCGTCGCCGCCTCCCTCCTCCTACCGCGGCGCCACGTCTCTGTCCTCTTCGCCCAAAGCTGTCACGCCGCGCCGCCTCTTCCCCGTCGCTCGGAAGCCAAGCGCCACCGTACAATCACGCCACCACCTGTCGCTCCTCTCTCCCCATTTCGAAACAAGCCGCGTCGCCTCCTCCAGTAGGTAATTGAAGAAAACCCCTTTCATTTCCTATTCTTTGTGTTCAATTAAATTTCACGTAATCCCTTTTCGTTTTAATTCCGATGAAGATGATACCTGTTGCCGGAGATTTGGAATCCCGAACTACGCCGTTACTCTGCCGAAATTACCTGACGAATTCTTAAACGAGCGTCGTTAGGCTGCCCGATTTTGGACTCGTAAGAACTGCTTGGCCCCTTTCTAATTTTCTTTAGCTTTTGGAATAGGGATTTTGAACTGTTGTATACCCTGTTGATGTTTTGATAAAATTGGAACCTGTAAGATTGGTGGATGAAGTTTTGTGTGTTAATTTTGTACCGTAGAGTTGGGTTGATTAATATGATAAGTTATGTTGAACTAGCTGTTGAGTATTACTTAAATAATTGTTTAGTATTGTTGGTTTGTGTGTTTAGTATTGTAGTTTTAGTTGGAGGGTATTATCGAATGGATGAATTAGTTAGTTTGGTTAGCTGATGATAAGGTGATGAAATTAGTTTGTTTTAATATTAGTTGAGTTTTTAAAGACAAAGGGAAACTCGTCTTCTACTGTTCAAATGTTTGAAACAAATGGAAAAGGACTTTTAGAAAATAATACTACTCTTTTGTTTTGAAAATGACACAAGTAAACTTGATTAGTAATACTAGTAATATAGGAAAATATTTATTCTATTATTTGTTATGAAAGCTTCTTTAAATCAAGTATTACTAACAATAAAGAAAAGTATATATATATTATATTATTTTTAGTATTTATTATATATAATTTTCTTTAAACAAAATAAGTTTAATAAAGGGAGTTTTATTTATAAAGTATAATTTATATTCAAAGTTCTTTTAAAATAAGAAAAGAGAATTTTAGAAAGAAAAATAGTAATTTGGGACCTATATTATATTAGTATTATTTTTAAATAAATTACTTAGACTTTTAATTCTTTCAAGAAAAGAATTATATGGTTATGCTTTTAAAACTATAAAAGATTTTATAAAAGAACAAAGGAAATCAAATCGCTTTTATAAGAGTCGAAATAGTATTACAACATGGAGATTAGTAAGTACACCCCAATACACTACCCTTTTTGAAATTGGTGTATTCACCAAGTTAGTGTGTGTTTTTAAGTAGGTCTATTTCAACAAGTTTATAAGACAACAACTTCCTCGTTTTGTAACACGTACTTCTAGGCCTTTTCAATAATTCAAGGGCCAACTTTTAATCAAATGATTTCGTACTAGGACTCTGTGCTAGTTGGAACGTGCACGAGGTTCCCGACCATCTATTTGTACATCATTCACGGGACCCGGAGTTAACAGGTGGGTGATGATCTGTTGATCGATCTGCTTATAATACGTTGTGCTGGTATACTCTGAACTCGACCAAATCAATCTAAAACAACTAATCCAACATAAATGTACACCCCATTTATATAACTGCTTGTATTATGTGATATAAATGTATGTACCTTACATGGATGGTTTATGTTTGTTGATTATATGAACTATGACGATTGCATGAGACAAGGGCATTTTGTGAGCATGAATCTGTTTAAGTACGAATTATGTGAATACTCCCCACAATTTGAAATGACAGTTTTTATGGGAAAGAGGAAAGTGAGTAATCATTGAGCAGTTTTGTTTGTGGATTGACACGTACGGCCATGAGTGATAATAGATCAGATTCATGGTCGCTGATATTATTTGTGGTGACCATGAGTGATAATAATAAATCAGATTCATGGTCACATGAATGGATGAATTGTTGGTGAGAAATGGTTTGGGGGAGATTTACTATATGTGAAAAATGATTTTGGCAGATTAGGCCGTTATTTGAAAATGGTTTTGGGCTTTGCCCCTTAATGTGAATCAACTTGTGATATTTCAATTATATGATTTGAAACTTGTAATGTCCAACTAATTATTATTGTGGACTTGTTACTTATGTGATTTGGTATTCGTGTTTACTTGTCTTTTGATTAATGAAATTGATATGCTTTATTAATGAGTATAATTTAATATACTTCGGATTTACCAATCCCATGACGTTGCAAATCACCCATACGTGAGAATTCAAATCTCACGCCCCCCTTTTTACAACCCTTGCAGATTATGATTTCGTGGAGCAAGGACAGTAATAGAGACGACACGGAGTTCCCCACTTAAATAAAATATTACTGTTAAATACTAAGCTTTATATACACACACATATATATATATATGTGTGTGTGTGTGTGTGTCTGAGAGACTTATTTAAATAATATACTCATTTCTTCCGCTGCATAAAACTCATCTCTGATTTTACTATCCATTTTTATATCAAAAATTTTATAGTTCGTATTTTAGTCACAAGTGGCACCTCGAATCCGAAATATTTATGTGTTTTGGATTCGGGGCGTTACAGGTGGTATCAGAGCTTATGTTCAAAACTTTCGGACCTAAAACCAAATCATTGTTTTATCAAACCAAAATTCTTTTCTTAAATTAAAATTTTCTTATCATGTAAGTTTGGATCATTAATTAAATCACTTGAGGGGAAATGTGTCTCCTATTACCGTCTGAAGCTCCTCGAAGGTATGTTCTTGTTTTACTTTCAAAAGTGCCTATAAGTTTATAAACTTGCAACAAGTTGTCTTTCATAACAAAACTCAAATCAAAAGATCGAGAACTCAAAACAACACCTACGTGGTGTGGAAAGAACTACGAAATGCCGTTTATATTCAATTAAAATACAATTATTTGTGAATTGCATAAATGAATATATTTGTTTAAGTTTATATTTAATAAATGTTATTATGTGACTATTTGAACTTTTATGCTTTAAATGTTTAAATTATGTTTCTGAATGACAAAATTTTTTTACTAGAAATTTCTTTTCTATGTTAGAATCCACCTAAGATAGTAGTAACTCGTTACCTAGAAGTCTTGTCTTCATTTTGGAATATAATGAAAGTAGATCGACCTTCATAAGACCCAAGACTTTTATATATATATATGTTATGAAATTGCTACTTGGCAATGTGTGTTACTTGCTCTATATTGACTGTTATATTTTATCTGATTATCACTTAATGACACATTACTGGTTCCTATTACACTGTGCGAATGTGAGCACTGTACCATTGGGGCCCCAATGCGAAGCGGTGAATTATGTACCACACGTGTTTTCAGTGTTAACGTTTTGTGTGTTAATTTGGTTAATCCGGTTATATTTTTATAACTTTCTCACACCTATACATATCGTAACAATACTATTCTTTTCTCTAGAACCACCAATAGAATGACAACAAGACAAACACCACGTACTAGGTAATATAGGAGCATTAAACCTCATGAGAAAAAAATATATATGGGACCTAATTCCAAAAGTTGAAATAGTTAGAAAATTCTACCATACTCTACATACCCTAATACGATTTAAAGTTTCATCACTCATTGTGTTAGTTCAATAAACTTTGACATGTAGAGGAAGAACCACTTGAAGATGAACATATGGGATCTAGTCGAGCAATACCTAGAAGCTGAATTTCGGGGACGAAATTCTTGTTAAGGGGGTGAGGGTGTAATACCCCGTCCCGTTTTGTACCTTTTAATTTCTTAGAGACCTTACTAATATAATTTTATATTATTATTATCCTTGTTTTTTTTTTTATTATTTTGTGTGTTAACGTGTAATTTAAATATATACCCTTTTATAAATTCCCAAGTTCGAAGAAAGAAATCGAATATTTCAAACGGATAAGGGATTACGAGAAATTAAATATTTAGAGTTTAAAATTAGGATTTCGATCCGAATAAATTATTGATTAATTAAAATACTTTAAAATATTAATTGAGTTTTAAAACTGTATTGTTTTTAATTTCGGAATTAAATTGGTGCACTAAACAATTCATAAGGTTTATGAGTTGAGAAGGAAAATATCCTAAATTTCTATCTTTAAATCCCAACCACATAAAATATCCCTTCTTTTGTTTTAAATTAATTAATTAAAGTAGTAATTTTCCTTCTATAAATTATAACCGTGCCTTATCCTCTTTTCCCACACATAAACTAATTCCCAATTTTCACTTATATCTCTCTCTCTCATAAACCAAAACACGGCTTCTCTTTTCTCTCTCCAAGAAGAAGAAAAATGCATCTCTTCCTCCTCTCTCTCCACAATCGACGACAGCCGCCGCTCCCCCTCCGATTTAACACCGTCACCAGCGCCTCCCCTTCCAAGCAGCGACCGTCGTTGAAGCTCCACCGCCGTCGCCTCACCGCCAAACGCCGCCGTCTTCCTCCTTCCGGCGAAACAGAGCGCCGCCAGTCGCCCCTACTCCTAGACGTCGCGCCTCCATTCACCACCGAGCATCGCTGCCTCTCTCCTCGAGCAGCGCCGCCACCGTCTCGCCACAAGCGCCACCCAGCACCGCGTCGCCGCCTCCCTCCTCCTACCGCGGCGCCACGTCTCTGTCCTCTTCGCCCAAAGTTGTCACGCCGCGCCGCCTCTTCCCCGTCGCTCGGAAGCCAAGCGCCACCGTACAATCACGCCACCACCCGTCGCTCCTCTCTCCCCGTTTCGAAACAAGCCGCGTCGCCTCCTCCAGTAGGTAATTGAAGAAAACCCCTTTCATTTCCTATTCTTTGTGTTCAATTAAATTTCACGTAATCCCTTTTCGTTTTAATTCTGATGAAGATGATACCTGTTGCCGGAGATTTGGAATCCCGAACTACGCCGTTACTCTGCCGAAATTACCTGACGAATTCTTAAACGAGCGTCGTTAGGCTGCCCGATTTGGGACTCGTAAGAACTGCTTGGCCCCTTTCTAATTTTCTTTAGCTTTTGGAATAGGGATTTTGAACTGTTGTATACCCTGTTGATGTTTTGATAAAATTGGAACCTGTAAGATTGGTGGATGAAGTTTTGTGTATTAATTTTGTACCGTAGAGTTGGGTTGATTAATATGATAAGTTATGTTGAACTAGCTGTTGAGTATTACTTAAATAACTGTTTAGTATTGTTGGTTTGTGTGTTTAGTATTGTAGTTTTAGTTGGAGGGTATTATCGAATGGATGAATTAGTTAGTTTGGTTAGCTGATGATAAGGTGATGAAATTAGTTTGTTTTAATATTAGTTGAGTTTTTAAAGACAAAGGGAAACTCGTCTTCTACTGTTCAAATGTTTGAAACAAATGGAAAAGGACTTTTAGAAAATAATACTACTCTTTTGTTTTGAAAATGACACAAGTAAACTTGATTAGTAATACTAGTAATATAGGAAGATATTTATTCTATTATTTGTTATGAAAGCTTCTTTAAATCAAGTATTACTAACAATAAAGAAAAGTATATATATATTATATTATTTTTAGTATTTATTATATATAATTTTCTTTAAACAAAATAAGTTTAATAAAGGGAGTTTTATTTATAAAGTATAATTTATATTCAAAGTTCTTTTAAAATAAGAAAAGAGAATTTTAGAAAGAAAAATAGTAATTTGGGACCTATATTATATTAGTATTATTTTTAAATAAATTACTTAGACTTTTAATTCTTTCAAGAAAAGAATTATATGGTTATGCTTTTAAAATTATAAAAGATTTTATAAAAGAACAAAGGAAATCAAATCGCTTTTATAAAAGTCGAAATAGTATTACAACATGGAGATTAGTAAGTACACCCCAATACACTAACCCTTTTTGAAAGTGGTGTATTCACCAAGTTAGTGTGTGTTTTTAAGTAGGTCTATTTCAACAAGTTTATAAGACAACAACTTCCTCGTTTCGTAACACGTACTTCTAGGCCTTTTCAATAATTCAAGGGCCAACTTTTAATCAAATGATTTCGTACTAGGACTCTGTGCTAGTTGGAACGTGCACGAGGTTTCCGACAATCTGTTTGTACATAATTCACGGGACCCGGAGTTAACAGGTGGGTGATGATCTGTTGATCGATCTGCTTATAATACGTTGTGCTGGTATACTCTAAACTCGACCAAATCAATCTAAAACAACTAATCCAACATAAACGTACACCCCATTTATATAACTGCTTGTATTATGTGATATAATTATATATACCTTACATGGATGGTTTATGTTTGTTGATTATATGAACTATGACGATTGCATGAGACAAGGGCATTTTGTGAGCATGAATCTGTTTAAGTACGAATTATGTGAATTCTCCCCACAATTTGAAATGACAGTTTTTATGGGAAAGAGGAAAGCGAGTAATCATTGAGCAGTTTTGTTTGTGGATTGACACGTACGGCCATGAGTGATAATAGATCAGATTCATGGTCGCTGATATTATTTGTGGTGACCATGAGTGATAATAATAAATCAGATTCATGGTCACATGAATGGATGAATTGTTGGTGAGAATGGTTTGGGGGAGATTTACTATATGTGAAAAATGATTTTGACAGATTAGGCCGTTATTTGAAAATGGTTTTGGGCTTTGCCCCTTAATGTGAATCAACTTGTGATATTTCAATTATATGATTTGAAACTTGTAATGCCCAACTAATTATTATTGTGGACTTGTTACTTATGTGATTTGATATTCGTGTTTACTTGTCTTTTGATTAATGAAATTGATATGCTTTATTAATGAGTATAATTTAATATACTTCGGATTTACCAATCCCATGACGTTGCAAATCACCCATACGTGAGAATTCAAATCTCACGCCCCCCTTTTTATAACCCTTGCAGATTATGATTTCGTGGAGCAAGGACAGTAATAGAGACGACACGGAGTTCCCCACTTAAATAAAATATTACTGTTAAATACTAAGCTTTATACACACACATATATATATATATATATATATATATATATGTGTGTGTGTGTGTGTGTGTGTCTGAGATACTTATTTAAATAATATACTCATTTCTTCCGCTGCATAAAACTCATCTCTGATTTTATTATCCATTTTTATATCAAAAATTTTATAGTTCGTATTTTAGTCACAAGTGACACCTCGAATCCGAAATATTTATGTGTTTTGGATTCGGGGCGTTACAGAGTTGGTTGTGCTTTTCTGCCACTAGAAGTGCAGAAATTAGCTCAGAGTGTACAGTGTAGTTCTTAGCCCTGTACTGCTGCTGGAGTACAAGGTTGCTGGCGTGGAAAGTCGACAAAGTCTTCTGGATTAAGTCTTCCTCAGTTCAAGTTTGCTTGCATAATTTTAACTGGGATACAATACGATGTAGGATTGAGTTGTACTCCGTTAGAGACTTAAAGTCTTGGAAACGGAGGTTCAACCAGTCGTATTGAGCCTGAGGGAGGAGTATGTCATTTTGTTGTTGGAAACGGCCCTTCAGGGACTTCCACAACGTTCCAGGGTCTCTCTCAGTGAGATATTCATTTTTCAGGTCCTGATTAAGACGATGTCTGAGAAAAATCAAAGCTTTCGCCTTCTGGGCGTCAGTTGATTTTGAATCATCGACAATAACACCGCTAAGATTGGTTGAGACTAGATGTAACTCAACATTTAGCGCCCATGTCAGGTAGTTACTACCATCAAGAGCAAGCTCAGCGAATTCTCTTTTGGTAATATCAGACATAATTCACTATAATTTTTAAGTGACATGGTAAGATTTGTGACCAATTTATTGACAACGGAGAAATAAGGATTTATTTGATTATTCTAGAGCACATAGGAGCAAAAATTGGGCGTCGTCTACCCAAAATATGAATTACGGTCCGACAAGTACTGGACGCCGCCCACCCGGGCAATATACGCGGACTATAAATAATATACCATGTGCAGTGGGGAATAATGCATTCAAGATAATTAAATCATAAAAAGGCATGTGCATATATCAATTAAGCATATAAGACAATTTATTGAGAACTAATATTTAAATTAATTCTAAAATTTTCGGGCTTAATTTATATGCAAAGATTATTACCATTTAATTTTTAAGTATTTAAAAACGTAATTAATTTGGGGAAAATAATATAAGGCCCAAAAGAATAAAATTTAATTATACAATTAAAAGATTAATTTCCGTCTATGTAATTGGGGTTGCAGGCCCAAAATATTAAACAAATTAGCCCATAAAATAATCTCAGCTACGTGGGCTTCAGACCCAAAAATTACAATTTTTTTTAATTGTTGTGTGACCCAAACAAATTTGGGCCACTTAAGGCCCAAAGAGTAATAGGGCACGCAGCGAGAGCAGGGGAGCAGGAGCTGGCGGCGATGGGGCGGTCGCGTCCTACATGCGCCACCGCGGCGGATGATCGCGGCCTACAAGCGCGACCGCGGCAGGCGATCGAAGCTTACAGGCGCGACTGCGGTCTGGCGCGAGGCGACGACCTGGAGCGCTGCGTGGACCGCGCGAAGGCGCAGGGGCGGCACTCGGTGGTGCTCGGAGGCAGCACGCGTGGCGACGCTCGAAGGCGGTGGCGCTCGGAGGCAGCGGCGCTCGGAGGCAGCGGCGCTCGGAGGCGGTGCGCGAGGCGGTCACACAGGGGCGGCTCGACGGACACGCAAATGCGGCGGCCCGGAGGCGTCGCGACGGGCGGCGCGGCCTTGAGGCTGCTCGGGCAGCGAGCGTCGCCGGCGATAGCCGTGAACGGGCGGCGGCCGTTCGCATGTTTAATAGAATTTTTTTTTTCAATTCAATTCGATCCAATTAATTGTAAGTACGAAACAAAATCGAAGCAATAATTCAAGTGCATACGAATCATAATACGCATGGATCAAACAATTCGATACGACAATTAATTCACATGCTTTGGAGGAAAATAATTTAGATCGTACCAATTAGTCTCGGGCAGAGTCTCGTGCTGATAACGTGTTGTAAATCGAGTGCGTGAAATAAAAGTGCGAGATTTGTTCACTCAATTCGTCGATAACGACTACATTTGGGGGCGTACCAAGCAAGGAGTTTCAGTAATATATATGTGTATGAAAGTATACAATTTTGAGTACAATGATCTATTTATAAGAATAAAGACCTAATCTAAACCTAAAGTCTGTTTAGGTTAAAAGACCATTAGTAATGTCCACATCAAATCTTCTAAATTTGGTATAATAAATCTTCTAAATTTACAACAAATACAACCTATTATAGACGGTGTATCCGATAAAGTTAGAAATTGGAATAAGGTGATTTGGTGATATATAGGTTTATATGACTGCCAAACAGTAATTTTGTTTTACATGGTGGATTATATTTTGGACTTGTCAGTAGTTTATTTAAGAAGTTTACCCGTTGAAAAATTAGCTATCTTTCTTTTTTTAAAGGAAATTAGCGATTTTTTTGTTGATAGATCATAGATGTTATTACACAATGGCTGCCTTTCAGCGCAAGTGGTTTCGTGGTGTAGTTGGTTATCACGTCAGTCTAACACACTGAAGGTCTCCGGTTCGAGTCCGGGCGAAGCCAATTTAAATTTTTCTTTTTTGTTTAATTATTTTTGCCTATCAACTACTTTCTGCGGATTATTTATCTGGGGAAAAGAAAGTTAGTAAATAAGTTGTATACGATTTAATAATATGGGTGTAATGTAACTCAAATCTCCAGTATAGTATGGGAAATGGATCGTGTCAAAAGAAATTCTTTGACCCTTATGAAATTGAAGTATGAAGTCGATCAAACATTTCATTTCATTATTGTTTGTTATATGTTTGTGTAATTGTACATGAACATCCATTAATCTTTTTACTCCTTTGGACAAAGAGCATTTGAACCATGCTTTGTTCATATTGATGTTGTGATCATGAAAACACGCTTTACCATCTATTGATTTGTGGAGTTCGCAGCTGCAGTTTCTATGATACGGCCTTCCTTCTTTCTTGTTCCATTAAGGCATCGAACCAACACATCCTCTGCCACCATGTTCATATCTCTCTCTCTCTCTCGCAGAACACTCTTTCTAATTAATGATGAAAATAGACGAGGTACACATATATATTGAATTGATCAAGAATTGCGGAGATTTCCAGAATTGGGATCAAAGGATGTTATGTTCTGTTCTGTTCTGTTCTGTTCTATTCTGCTCTGTTTTTGGCATATATTTAAGTAGGAGGCAATTAATACACAGAATTTTGTTCATTCATTGCCTCGGACCAGCATTTTTTATGAGTGAACGCCAGCTCAACGGCCTCAGTCTCCACTACATTTACTTGTCCCGGCCTTATATTGTCACTTTCCATTTCTTGTTTGTCACCTCATTTTCTTGTCTATACCCATAAAACTTACTTAGTTGTTAGTATATATTCAACTGTATGAGATCTAGATTGTGAAGGTTAGATTTAGACCCAGCTTATTTGAAATATTTTATAAATTGTTTAAGAGCTTATAAAATGTAACTTTTAAGTAATTTATAGGTTTCTGTGTTTAGCTAATACTACCTCCGTTTCAAAAATTCTTTTACATTTGGGATGGACACATTTTTTAAGAAAAAAGAGAGTATGTGAGCGTAGAGTTGAATAAAATAATAGTAATTTTATGCTTTATTGACTTTTATGAGAGAAAATTTTTTTTTTTTTTTTTTTTGTGTAAAAGAAATGTTGAGACGTCCATTTAAGACAAAACGGAGGGTATACAATTTATAAAAAAAATTAGAATTTATAATAAATATTTTTTTTATTTAAATTTTAATATAAAATAATAGGTTATTCTATTTTTTATGCTGATGTAGAGATGAGTTGGGGCGGAGGAGGGGTGAGGCGGTTCCATAGTGGGGTGTGTGATTGGGGGTGGAGGTGCTTAGGAAAATAAATTGAAAAATTTAAACTTATTATATTTATAGTTTATAAGCGGAACCTTAGTTTGTGATCTTATAAGCTGATAAATATATTATTTTGCCAAACAGTGATTATAAGTCTTTAAGCAATTTATAAATTATTTTAAAAGGCTTAAAAGCTCAGCTAACCACCCTCTTAATCAGCAATAATAAAGATGAGATTTTATGTAAAATGTAGTTGCAAAAGGTCATGCATCTAGTTGCGAATGTAATATATATTAATTGAAATGAATATATATTTGGGCTAGAGCACTTTTTTTTTTTTTTTTTTGCTATTGGGCTTAGTAAGTGGCCCAACCCATCTCTCCAGACGAAAGAGTTTAGTTGACAGCTACACATATGATTAGAGCTGGCAAAACGGGCGGGCCGGACCAAACACTATTTGTGGGCCGGGCCGGGCCATTTGCACATCGGGCCTATAAAATCCCAGCCCGGCTCAGCCCAACCCTAGCCCACGGGCTAACGGGTCGGCCCAGCCCATTTCAACTTTTTTTTTTTTTCCTTATTTCAAAATAATGTTTGATAGAGTTTTTTTATTCCACGGTACTGGAAATTGAGGGACTTCATTTACAAAATTCCTTATTATGACATCAACTATCAAGTCAAGTATGTTTTAAAAAAAAACTAAATATACAACACTAAATATCATTTAAAAACTAAATATACAACATATTATGGCAATATCAAGTCAAGTATGTTCATATATTTGTAATTACAACACTAAATATCATTTAAAGAAACAACACTAATTATAATATTTTAAAAATAAAATAGATAAAAAATAAAAAATAAATCAATCGGGCCAAATGGGCCTGCCTGTGGCCCATTGGGCCAGCCGGGCCGGGCTAAAAACGGCCCGGTTTTTTTGGGCCTATATTTTTTTGGCCCAGTCCGGCCCATATGTCGGGCGGGGCGGGGCGGCCCGTCGAGCCGGGCCCAAATTGCCGGCTCTACATATAATATATGTCTTCTCCCTCCATTCAGCGAGAAGAGAGAGTGAGCAGTGTGTAGCCCTAATTCTAGGTGAGGTTGTGACTTCTTCATACACTAGTCCGTTCCGAGCAACAGGAGATCTGAGTCCATCCCGTGGTGGAGAAATAAAGATGCACGAAATTACATATATAATTGAACATAGCATGTTGCCTATTAGGCTTTGAAGGCTTTTTTTATTAAATCTACAAGTCTAACCTAATTAATTATTAATTAAATGGATTTTGTAAAATACCTAACATACTCTTTTACTAAAAATAGTGCGTTGTCTATGCATGCATGCCTTAGACTTGATCATTGTGATACTATTGAACGTTAGAAACTCGAAGATAACGTCAATCACATTATCAACTTTCCCACGACTTTTATCTTAATTAGTTTTGGTGTATACTAGTCGATTAACACGTGCATTGCATATTTTTATGTAAACAATTAGTAAGTAATAGCCTCGTTTCAGGTTGTATAAAGTTAATTTCGTCCTATTAAGTAAGCAATTTCGTCACATTTTTTTAAAGCCACATGTCAAGCCAGTGCATGTCTTGTCATTCCAATAAAATAAAAGGAAATCACTACTTGAGGTAGATGTATTTTCTATAAAATCCATTTGATTCAGATTCAATTGCTTCCAAATCATCCAAGTAATAATAGCTTACAACTGACCACTATTGTTTGGATGATTTTATGACTAAAATTAGCAGAAAGTCACTAAAACTTTCTTGGAAACATGGATAATGGGTTCATGCTTGAAAGTAGTAACAACAAGCTCTCAAGCATCGCTTCTCCGTCACCATTAATTGTTCTTGTTTTAGTAAATTCTTCATTCCAAGCTGAATATTTAGCTTTATCGAGTTTCTCATAAACAAGTGCTAGGAAATCCAGCTTCCCCATATTCATTCAAATTCTTTCTTGTTACTTCCCCATACATTCTCTCATTCCTCAATAGCCTATCAAATATGATGTAAAGCCAAGAATACATTAAATTTAAGAGCATATCAATAGAGTTCAAGGGCAGCTCAAACAAGTGAAGACACTGAAATAAGCAATAGAAAATAAAATAAACAAGCATAGGCCATCACATACAGGGAAAAAAAGGTGTTTTCAACCAGAAATAAGAAAATCCTTAAATAATTATACTTTTAAGATACCACAGTGCTGCAATGAAATGTACTTCGATGTCTAGAATGTAACCTCCTTGATATAAAACAACCAATTTCCATCACCACACATATAATCACAGAAATGCTCAGTACAAGGAGCGGAAAACCAGTAAAATAAGTATGCAAATACTACACTACGGTTCTCACTACGGTTCTTACACATTGTCATTACCCAGAAATAAGCAAAAATATGAACATCACACAGAAATTATAGTTATGGTTAAGTTGTGTCTCCAAGAACTCGAGAAGTAAGGATTATAGGTGTAAATACTCCAAATTACCCATTTTCCCTATCTTATTGTGTTGACATAACAGTTTATCAAAATGCATACAACTGGAACATGCAGGAGAGACTACATAAAACATTAATTTTGATTCTACAAATTGTTCTTTTCAACTATTGCAGCAACAGGGAATCTACAGGTGTAATCATGATCATCAGGGTTAGCATGTGATATTACAACATCTCATTTTAGAAATCTCAGGTCAAAAATGATTTCTCAAAGTATGGACTTAGAGCAACTAATTCCAATTGTCCCCACCATTCAAACTTTTTCAGATCCTATGCAGTAGGAGACCCGCTACTCACAATATCATGAAATGCTTCTTTGATCATGATTATCGCTATTTCTGATTAGGCACAAAAACAGGCTATGTGAAAAAGTGTGTTTTGCCGAATAATTATTCTCATAGTAGCCAAAGATATATGAGCAACATATATAGGCACCAACCAATAATTTTGGCCCCTAGACATACTTTTACAAAGAGTAAAACCACATGTTGCATATAGGAGAAAGTTTCTCTTATCTTTCAAATGATTGAGGTGGATCATAACACATTAGATGGAAAACATAATTTGTCCATGTACCCGATACATAAAATGTACATAAACCTATAGTAAGTGTCCAAATCACTTCAAGTCCTCTACTGTTCAAATTCAAGATATATTTTGCTAGTACATACAAACAACATATTAGCTCACTTACACTACTCCATGTTTTTATAAAATAAATCACAGGATTTCATTTAATACAATAGAAGTAATGACATTATGCAAAGTCTTTCTACTAATTCTTCCTGTTTTAATTTATATACTAAGCTGGTGATCTGTAAGGGGATTATTCACAATTTAATGTGCAAAATTAAAAAAATAAGCCTGAGAAAATCCTTCACTTTAGTAAGTAATATTGTATCAACATATTGTCATTCACTTTAGTATGTAATAATGTATCACCTGGATTCCAAGCCTTGTCCTGACATGATTTAACGGATATGTAGCAGTGGGAGATGCTGGAACGGCCACCGCCTATAAAATGCACAAGATAATTTGCATTCAAGAGTCAAGACCCATAATTCACCTCAATATCTGCAAACAAAGAGCAGAAAGGGCACGTGCGAGGCGTCTGTGATAAAATTGCAATGTGCTTCTCTTAATACTCACGTTTTTGTATTGTTCATATAAGTATAAAAAATGGCCGAAGAATCTTTTAAAAATCAGCAAACATCTACAAATATGAATATATTTATATAACAATTATCTTGCAATTCTACTATTCAGGGCATTTTAACAAGTACATTTTAAAATTAAATGGAGTAACATCGGATGAGTTGTGAGACTATAATTAATTCTGCTTGTTGTGACCATAATCTATGGCTAAATTAGCATTTCAAATCAAATAATTGAAAAGGTAGATAAATTGTTCAGCTGAAACTTTACCATTAATTCTCACATGAGAACTCAACCTTTTCATGCAAAAGAAATGCAGATTCTGCCAATAATTGTGTCGTGGATCAATCTATTTAACATCAAATTAAAAAAAATGGCATTTACTCCTAGTTATTAGGTATATCTAAAGAATTGTGAGAAATATACTTATAACTTTGAGTCAATGTTTTAAAGGGAGTACTTGAGCTTTGTTGTTCTTCTATCAACCTTAGCTTTGATATATTTGGAACCTTAGATTGCTGGCATACTATCTCATATTGTTCAAATCTGTAAAACAGTTATAGGCATTGGATCAAGGCATATAATGATAAAGAAATTTTAGCTAATAGAACCAAAATCTACACACCCACACATTTACATCGCTCAATACCATTGCGTACATATAAATTATTTAAAATTAAAATAAAAAAGGTACCAACCGTAATCCTGTTGGTCAGATAAGGTAGGTCAGAGAATCCACACGTGAAGTAATCTCCTGTTTCAGGAACACCCAAACAGTTGTCGCTGCTATTCCATCTTCTGTAACTCAACAAGTCCAATCAGCGAAAATGATATCTTACAAACTCAATTTTCAACTAAACCCTAGGCAACAACACAAATAAAACAAACCTGCAAGAGTCGGAGTCCATCGGGCATCAGCGAACTGATAGGCGTCGAACTCACAACACACAAATCGTAACACATATAGATTTATTTACATTGTAATTCCTTCCTATTCTCCAGCATATTATAGTATCAACACTTCATAATTGTTGAAAAAAAAACCAATCTATAAAAATTAAAGATGAAATCAGATCATCGTCGGATGATTTGTGAAATGAGACCTGAACAGAAATCCAACACAAGAAAACCCACTAAAATTGTGAATGGAATAACAAAGTTTGAAAATTTACCAGAGATTTGAACTGACCATTGTTCATCCATCAGGCATCATCCTTTAGTTTGGTTGAGAAGAGAGAAAAGCCTCAAAACAACGATGGACACAGAGAAGGGGGAAGACGTAGCATCAGTCGAATGACAAAACACTTTAGATGCAAAACTGGATTCAATTCCAAGAGGAGAAGACAGATCGGGCAGAGGAAGAGATCCGGACGAATGAAATAGGAAAATAAAATTAGGATTAAAGTGTACAAAATAAAAGATGGCAGGGGCAAAATCTTCCAAAAATGATTTACCATTCCAAGCCACTTTTATATATACTATAGATATAATGATAATGCACTGGTCCATTATATGGGGCAGGTGTCTTATTTTTTGTACTATATACTAATTAATTTACACAGTTTGTTTGTTTCAAATCTTCAAGCCACCTTCCGGCTTCAACAATGTATTTTCATTGGATACATTTATGATTCGATTATTATTACGATGGGAATTAAAGTTAAATTTATAATTGATTTTTGGATAAAGATTATGGTTTAGTTTTCGATCGAGTACCACATAATTAGTGTAGTAAAAATGTCACAATTATTAAATGTGTTTCTCTCAATATTCCATCCAAACTTGCATGATTTAAATTATTAAACTTAGATAGACATGCTACCGACAAAAATTAATCTTATGATTTGATATTAGTGACTAACATATAAGATTAACATCGGGTGACTATTTCAATTTGGACAGTAGTGCAACGTGACTCGCACATGAAGAAAATTAGTGCATGCATCTTGGTCCTGGATCGATGCATGATGCAGCCTCTCCGCATTATTACTATTATCCTGTGATTATAAAATGGAATACCGTAAAAACTCCATAAATTAATACTATATAGATTAATAAATTCTCCAAAATAATAATGTTATCTGGTTCCGACTTAGACCAGTTCAAAAATTTACTAATTTTAATAAGATAGTAAAATAATAATTTTTTTTAATAATCGTTATAGAAATTAGTGGTCCCATAAAAATTATAAATTAATAATTTCTTCAAATTATAAATATAACTAAGACAATTTAATAAATAAAAATATATTGTTGGGCAGCTTGACTACCTTTCAAATGATATGTTTCATCAAATTACGATACCAAATCATTTTTAGAATGTGTGAAATGATTTCTTTTGTACTCACACAACATTTATGAATTTGAACTATCATTGTTGATTTTGAAACATCTTTTAAATGAGAAGTCATTGTCTTGTATGATTTTTTAGAATTTTAATTATGTTTTTATATATTTTCTTTGGCATGATGGATATATATTATGTATAGTGTATATTAATGACTTTCATCTTTATAAAATTATACATGTATTGATATATATGATGCATTTAGAATATATATATATTATGTCATGTATGGTGAATATATTTATTATATTAGTAGTTTAATGAATGTAATGCATATATTAATTCAATAACTCACTTTTATAAAAATAGAATTTTTATTTATTATATTAGAAAAATACTCTTTAAATTAAAAAGTTATTAATTTATAGATAAATTAATACCTCTCTAAAGTAATAAGATTTTTCGATCCCGACATTATTAATTTATTGAGGTTTTACTAGGGTTGTTCACGGTACGGACCAAAACAGATATTTGGAAATATTTGTGTTCGTACCAAAGTTCGATTAATTTAAAATTTATGTGTCTGTGTCCATACCATAATTTTGGTACGGTACGGAACAGAGCGGAGAAAAGATTTTTTACCCATTTTTTTTATCATTTTCTCCCTTTTTAATCAATTTTTAAAAAAAAAATCATATTGATGCATGCACACTCACACGAATACTACATAACTTCAACCACAATCAAACATATATCATTACAAGCTCGAATATAACACATTGTATGATAATGAATGGTTAAAAAATTAATGCAGATCAACACTGTAACTGCAAATTTCGAATTTATTAAAAATAATAAACAAGAAAAAGATTACAATTTGAATTTATTCGGATTAAACCGTAAAAACTTGTGTGCGGGTTGACTAGCTCTAGATTTGGTCCTCTGATTCTTCTCTTCGGTGTTGACCTTGACTTGAAATTTTTTTTTTTTGGGAGAAATCATTGTCTTGATCTTCGTTTGAGATTAAGTTTAAATTTGTAACGTTAATCCAAGGGCGAAATGCCTTATTTTGGATTAAACGTTATTTTTGGGATTTGGGGATGAACGCCTTCGAAGGCAGAATGAACGCCTTTGAATTTGGTGAAGAACGTCATTTGAATCTTCGAGGATAAACGCCGGATCGGAGGGGTGCTGGACCTTGATCTCAGATAGGAGGTTGTTTATGTAGACTTGCGCGAAGAACGCCTTTGAATCTTCAAGGAGAAATGCCGGATCGGAGGGGTGCTAGACCTTGATCTAGGATCGGATGCTGTTTGTGGTTGACTTGTGTGAAAAACGCCTTTGAAGATCCTTCAAATCTTCAAGGAGAAATGTCGAATCGGAGGGGTGCTGGACCTTGATCTCTGATCGAATGCCGTTTCTGATCGCTTTAAATGAAGAACACTTCGAATCTAATGAAGAACGCTTTGAATCTTCAAGAGCTCTTGGACTTCTGAATTCCTCGTGCTTCTGTCTGTGTGTTGAATGAATGAATGAAGACCCCTATTTATAGAGTGAGGAGATGAAAACTTTCCTCCTTCATAGTGCCACGTAGCGCTTTTTGATTAGCTGATGCCGATTTGATGGGCTTTTATTGACCAATTTCTAGATTTAGCTGATTTGATTTTTATTAATTCATTTCCTTTTGTTGGTCCCGGTACAAGACTGAGGAATACGTGTATGGGGTGGGGGGGGAATACACGTATACCAATTTTCAAACTTAAAACCTTACTGAGTCCCCTTCACTCAGAGTGATAAAGAACTAAGAGCTGATAATACACCTACTGACTTCACAGGGGTGAGGGTCAGTTGGCTAACTATCAGTTCAAGTTCAGTGCGGAAATATGTGAGCCCTGATAGTTTAAAGTCTTGTTTAGTTTGCTTTCTGAAAAACTTGTTTTACTCAATTCTGAATAGTGTTTAGTAAGGGCAGTGCTCTTTTTAGAGGATCAGGCTAATTGATTCAAGCCTGATAAACCGAATACAATGAATGAATAAGTAATATAGCAAGCATGCACAATATCAAAGCAATAAGAACACAGGAAGTTTAACGTGGTTCGGAGACTCAAGCTCCTACGTCCACGGCCTGATTTAACAGGAAATCCACTCAAGGGATTCTTGTTTTTAACGTGCCAAGGTGCACCAAGGCCAACTAACCTCACTGATCTATACAACTCCACTTACTAACTCACTAACTGACTTACTCCCAACAGACCTAACTTAGGGTTTTGGTTTCAGTTTGGATTCCAACTAGGTTGAGACTATCCTTACAAGACAAAGCTATGCTAAGGATTGGATAATCTCTCTAAGCTTAAGATAATGCTAGTTCGCTCTTGGAATACAGAATAACTCTCAGTAACTAAGAAACACTTGGGAAATTTAGATGGTTTCGAGTGCTTCTTCTAAGGCCTGAATGCTTTGAGAGCTTGAGTAATTTCTGGCTTGGAAATTTCCCGTAACCTTGAATGGGTTCAAGGCCTTCTGTATTTATAGGTGATTTGAAAAACTATCCGTTGGAGAGATAGCCTTTCTTGTCAACTATGTAGAGTGGCTTCAAACGGACATATCTTCATGCAACAGCCGTCCTTGCATGGATTTGGTAGTTGCATTAAATGCACATTAAATGCTTGCCCGTTGAATATGCAGTCTGAAGTCAGTCTTCTTGTCAGGTTCCGTACGTTCGTGTCCTTCCTGGATTGGTCCACGTCATCAGGTTGGTGAGAATGTCAGAACTATTCCTGAGCTTCAGGCTTGTCTTATTAAGTTCATTTTGTCTTGAGCTCACCGGTCTTGTCCTGACGCTGACATTCCTTTTGCATTGCTTGGCTCTACTCCAAGTCTTTCTCATTAACTTAGTTTTATCCTGTTCCCTTCAGGACTGAGTAGTACTAACCTCAGGGTCATACTCTTCATCACTGAGACTTACTCAGCCAGCTTAGGAGACTGTCATAAGTTCAGGATGGTAAACTTCGTCTTCAGGCTCTGAGTCTTGATTGTCATCAGTAAGTGCTCCTCTTACTGAGTACCTGCGAAATGTAAAATGACTAAGTACAAATCCTAACCAAGACTAACCTGACAAACAAATGCAAACATCTTTTCAGGGGCTTTGGGATCTTAATCAAAACTGACAATGTCCCAACAATTTCCCCCTTTTTGATGATGTCAAAATACTGAAAAGATCCTCACAACACTTAGAGGAAATATAAAGACCTATCTATAAGATAAGACAGTGTTAGAGCAATTCTTGATAAAGTACAGAATTTAAACAACAGCCAAAAAGACAATGAGTTCTTGTCTGTGGGCAAAAGTAATAGATTTCATTGATTGATATGAAAGTGGTTACAATGAATCTAATCTATTACAAAGAGGTAATGAACTCCTAGACTAATCTCATTTTAAGTTCGAGTCCATATCCAGCATAGACTCTTGCCTTCAGCTCATCAAGTCTTCTAGGTTGATTCACGTACCCTTCAGCTTTGGCAATCTTCAAAACTTCAATCATAATGGCCTTCGTGTTGTGCTTCTGAGTTCCAGGAACTAAGGGAGGAGCTCGAATGGTGAACTCAGGAGCCTTCACTTGGACTTGAGCTGCATCAGCCTCCTCCAAGATCTTTTGGAACAACTCAGGATGATTGTCCATCATGTAGTCAGTGAAGTGGGCATTGATATCGTCAGTGTCGCCCCACTTCTTCACAACATACCACAATTTCACAAACTCATCCTTCGCATCAGCCCAAAACTCCTTCAATGCCTCTGAGATGAACTCATCGACATAAGCTTCCCTTATTCCTGATTCAGACCTACTGACTTGAAGAATGGATGACTTTCTTACTGTTGGCCTCTTTCTGTACTTCCTAGGCTCAGGCTTCGCCTTCTTCCTCCTCAGCAGACTGATCACCGCATCATCCAGTTCCCTTTGTTGAAGCTCAGTGATGTCAGTCAGCTTTTCAACCTTCTTCTCCAAGATGTGCATCTTCTCCTTTTGAGCAATTTCAGCTCTGCGCACAGCCTCAGATTTCTCAGAAGTAACTCCCCATGCTTTAGCACATAACTCCGCCACCATCTCCCCAGAGTAAGTGATGGGGTTCTTCCTTGAGCTCATGGGAGAAGACTTCTGAACTGGCTCAGGTTGCTTGGAAGGTTCATCAGCCTTTGCCTTTGCTGCCTCCGCCCTCAGCCTGGCAACAATTTCCTCTCCTTCCTTCTCCACTGCCGCCAACCTTGCTGACTTCCTTACCCTCAACACATTTCCTTAAGGATCGGCTTCAGGATTGGCTTAACTGTTTCGCCTTGGTTGACTGCCTCAGATGCCTCAGGGCGGGATCTTTTCTTCTTCTTTTTCCCCTTTTTGGCATCATCATTGGCCTCGGATGGGAATGCGTCAGATCCGCTGTTGATTACGAAGGAGGCTAGGGAATGGACATCATTGATTCCCTCCTTCAGTAACTCAACTCCCATCGAGATTCCAGTCCCTGCAAATGATACGGAACTCATTGCAGCGTTCACCTTCTTCTCAAAGACCTCCATGGAGAGTTGGAGTCTTTGTTCAACCTTCTCTATCTTCTCCTCCACCAGAGCAGATCGCTCATCTGCTTGAGTCAGCCTCTCAGCAATATCCTTTGAAGTCTGAGCAAATCGTTCTGACTACAGCTCCAACTTTGAGGCTGAGCCAGAAATGGCCTGAGTGAATAGAGCTCCAGCCTGAGCTGCAAGTTTCTCCACAGCCTGATTGAGATCCTCCTTCCTTTGCTCATCCTTCTCAGCTAATTGCTTCAAGGTTTGCCTAAGCATCTTCTTTGTTCTCTTCCGCTCATTTCTCACTGACTTGGCCGTGTCAGTCATTGTTCTCTTCAACAAAGTCAACTCCTTGTTGGCAAGGGTGTTGTAGGCTGACTTCGTCCACCTGATGTATTTCGCCAGGGCCTTGGAGTCTTCTTCTTTTTCAGCTCGTAGCCTCATTACTTCCTCCTGAAGTTCAGCTAGATTTTATGTGGTTTTATCCTTCTTGACCTCCACAATGCTCGTAAACTCAGCACGGCCGACCCCAGTTATCATCACATCTTCATCTTCATCAACGGCCTCATTAGTGATTGGCTGTTTTCCCTTGTCAGCCCCTGCATCCTCAGTCCCCTCTTCAGGGTGCACTGAAGGCAGTTGTTGAGTGGTCAAGGCCGCCTGCTCAGGCTCAGCCATGCCATCTCGAACCTTAGGAACTTGTCCCTCGGAACTGGGAGTCTCCTTAGATGCCTCAACATCTTTCTCCCTTGTCTCAGGGCAGGGAATCCCTTCATCGACAGATGTCTCATCGGCGGCTGAGATGTTCAAAACATCCTCAGCCACTGGTCCACCCTTGGCACCAGTGTCCTTCTCACCTTCTCCCTGAGCCTGGGGCTCAGAGTCCATACCATCAACCTCTCTTGCTATCTCCTCCACAGCCTTCTCCATTGCTCCACCCTGAGCATCTTCATCATCCTCCTTATCCTCCTCATCCTCAGATTGGATGTCATCCTTGCTCTTGGACATCAGGCTGTTGACTACCTCCTTCAGATTTTCGAAGTTGAGCAGTTGAAGCCAGCTAGTCAGTCCAAAATAGGAGCACAACCTGGCCTCCTCGGTTTCCCAGTGCTCCCAGCCACGAGCATCCACCAGCAAATGTTGCTCTTGCATATTTGATTATTTGAATTCCAACCAAACTTTCAGTTCAATCACATTTGCCAGCAGCTCTTTGTACTTATATAGCCCGGGCCAGCACTTAGCTGTCCATTCAGTGGCATAACCCCTATGGGTGTTCTCAATCACACCACCCATCAAGTGTTCATCCAGCTCTTCCTCCTCCTGAATTACAAGGAAATCGTCCTCTTCAGTTTGGAAGGATTTGGGGCAATCCTTGGGGTTGGGGTAAGAGGGAAAATATGTGGGATCGGGAAGGTTTGGCTCAGATGACTGGTCAGGATCATTCGTGGGTGAGTTTGATGGCACTGACTCAGTTGGAATGTTTGGCTCTGAGGTTTGGGGTGTTTGGGAGGGTTGAGGTGTTGGATCAGGGATGGATTGAGTTTGGGGTTCAGGGTGTGTGGGTGATTTAGGGGGTACTATCTCAGGCTGCAACAACTCAGCCGTCTCAATAGATTTTCTCACCTCCTCTAAGTCAGAGGCTCCAGGAGAGCTTGACTTCTCCCTCTCACTCAGTGTCGGCAGACTCTTAGCCGGAGACTTTCTGGCCCCTCTCCTTAGTCTCTTTAAGGGCCTCTCACCCTGATCACTCTCCTTCCTGACGTCATCGTCAGTTCCCTCAGCCTCAGATACGGCTCTCTTGGGATCAGACTCAGTCCCAGACGCAGTGCTCTTCCCCGACAGCACAACCCTTACCTTCTTCTTCTTCTTCTTCTTCTCAGCCTCTTCCACTGCAGGCTGATCCACCTCCTTCTCAGCTGCCACCTCCTCCTCTACCTCCTTGCTCTTCTCAAAGAGGTCATCTACCCTTTCAATGAGACTGGTAGCCACCTTCTTGGCCTTACCAGCTGGCTTTTTGACCTGACCCTTTGCCTGAGCATTGGGATCAGTCAGCCCTAGCACTGAGTAGGTATCGCTCCGTGAGGCAAACATCACCTTCTTCGAGGAGAGACTATCCTCAAAGTCAAAGGTGTGCCCATGGCAAGCATGAGTAATCAAGACTGAGAGCCTGGTTCCGAAGGGCAGAATAGCACCAACGGAGATGTGCTTCTTCTCCTCATCCCTCTCCAGCTTGTCCAGACCATCTACAATCGCCCCCATCAGCCTCAACTTGGGTAGGCTCAACTGCTCATGAGATCCCGTGGATCCCATCACCATCTTGGACACAAGGTCCACAAGCGCTCTATATTTAGGCTTCAGCGTGCTCTTATTCTGACGAGCCCTGAATACAGACGACCCCTCCTTAGTCCATTTACCCAGGAGTTCTCCCTCCAAGTTCTCCTTGTAGACCCTTGGGTTGATTCCTGAGGATGGCAGTCCAAAAACTTCTCTCACCTCCCTCCGAATATCGATGGTGACCACCTCTGAGTTGTAGAGAGGTTCGCCGTTGCCGTCCTTCTCCCCCGTCGGCTTGAGCACGGTCACTTTCGTGAAGAGTTCATCCCTCCGTAAGAACATGTTGAGATAAGCTTCCACAACCGTTCTTGGAAGCACAGAGATAGGGCGAGTGGTAAAGTATGTTTCCAACCCAGCTTTGGAAATCCATTTGAAAACGGGTTTGATTTCCTCCACTGTAAGATAGGTACCCTCCATGGAGATGACTTGCTCCATGTGTACCAGCTTGTAGTTGACAACATCCTCGATCTTGTCGGTTGTCCAGTTGGAATCAAGAAGTGCCATTGATTTAGAAGAAAAGAGTTTTTTAAAAATTATGAGATTGCTTGAGCAAGAGAAAACTCAGTGTGCAGATGTGCTTTGTGTTTGCGTAAAAACCTCGAATGACATTCTTGATTGATATGACAAAGTCAGTTACTCAGACGTGGGGTTGAGATTAATCCCTGAATTTGAAACGTTTTGAAATGAAGGGCCAGGATTAATCTCAGTTTTAATCAATTACCTACGTCAGTCATATTCCGTATAAAACGGACACGTATATGAAAAAGTAACTGAGGCATTAAATGCTCCATTGCGTGTGGGTTTAAATATGAAAAGGCGCGCTTTTAATGAAAACAGAATGCATTTAATAAAGATTTTCAGGACGAAGGACTCAGGGAGACGCTTGGAATTCACAAGAGTCAGGATAGAACTCATACCTGTCAGAGAGACATTGTAGCACCCTGATACCTCGCTGAGTCGAGTCTGGCCTGAGTTCCCCCTATAACCCTATACTGACTGCTCTCCCGGATCTAAGAGTCCTATCTCTACTGACAGTTCCATAAACCTTGCTTCAGCCAGAGGCTTAGTCAAGATGTCAGCTCTTTGCCTGTCAGTGTGAATCTTCTCCATCCTAATATCTTTCTTCTCCACATGATCTTGAATGAAGTGATGCCTAATATCCACATGCTTGCACCTTGTGTGAAGCACTGGGTTCTGAGTAATTGCTATTGAATTATTGTTGTCACAATAGATTGGAACCTCATTAGCAAATACTTGGTAGTCCCTCAACTGTTGCCTCAACCATAAAATCTGAGCACAACAACTACCTGCAGCCATATACTCAGCCTCAGTTGTGGATGTCGCCACTGAATTATGCTTCTTACTAAACCATGAGATCAACTTACTCCCCAAAAACTGACATGTCCCTGAGGTTGATTTCCTATCAATCCTACAACCTCCATAATCTGCATCTGAATAACCTGTCAGTTCTAAGTTGTCATCTGAAGGATACCATAGTCCCATATTGACTGTCCTTTTCAAATACTTAAATATCCTCTTAGCAGCCTCCAAATGACTTCTCTTGGGATCAGACTGATACCTAGCACACACACCAACTGCAAACGTAATGTCAGGCCTACTTGCAGTCAGGTACAACAAAGAACCTATCAGCCCTCGATACTCAGTCTGATTTACTGAAGTCCCTTCAGTGTCATGATCCATCTTCAAATTTGTGTTCATAGGGATCCTGGCTGGATTGTTGTTCTGAACACCAAACTTATGAATCAAGTCTTTTGTATATTTGGCCTGATTTATGAAGATACCTTGATCAGTCTGCTTAACCTGCAATCCTAAGAAGAAGTTCATCTCTCCCATCATTGACATCTCAAATTTATCAGTCATCAACTTAGAGAATTTCTCACAGAGCTGGTGATTTGGTGATCCAATTATTATGTCATCCACATAAATCTGGACCAAGAGAATGTCATCACCTTCAGTGATCCTGAACAGTGTCCTATCCACAGTTCCCTTCTTGAACCCATGGTCTGTCAGGAATTGGGAGAGGGTATCATACCAAGCTCTTGGTGCTTGCTTAAGTCCATAGAGTGCTTTCTTCAAATGGTATACTCTATCTCCAACCTCAAACCCGGGAGGTTGTTCAACATATACCTCTTCATTGAGTACACCATTCAGGAAGGCACTCTTGACGTCCATTTGATACACCTTAAACTTCTTATATGTTGCATATGCAAGGAACAACCTGATAGCTTCCAACCTAGCCACTGGAGCAAAAGTCTCATCATAGTCTATTCCCTCAGATTGACAATACCCTTTTGCAACCAGTCTAGCCTTGTTCCTTACCACAACACCATTTTTATCCTTCTTGTTCTTGAAGACCCATTTGGTACCAATTACTCCTTGATGCCTAGGTCTATCTACCAGTTCCCAAACCTGATTCCTTGTGAACTGATTCAACTCCTCTTGCATGGCAATGATCCAGTTCAAGTCAGTGAGAGCTTCTTCAATATTTTGAGGCTCTTGCTCAGAGAGAAAGCAACAGAACAATGCACTCTCACCATGGAACCGTCTGGTCCTGACTCCCTCAGTTGGATCACCAATGATTTGATCAGTGGGATGATCCTCTAGCCATGTTCTCTTGCCAGGAGTTGTTCCTGAAGTTCCTGCAATGTTAGTGTCTACAGGCTCATAAAATTCAGGAAATTGAACAGAAGGGGATGATCCTGAGTCTATACCAAAGGGATTAACAAGCTCAATGTCAGGGACATTGATTCTCCCTTGATGAGGTGACTCAGGAACCGTCTCAGCTGCGACAGCATCTTCATAGACGGTACTTACCTCAGGTTGAGCCTGTTCCTCAGTCTGAGGCTCAACAATCCCTGATGTGTTGGGCTTAGGAGTGGCACTTGATTCATCATCCTGATCATCGTCATCGTCCCATCTTGGAATTGGCAAAGTTTTGACCTTTGGATCAGGTTGATTCTTCAAGCTCAGCCTTGTCATTCTCTTTGTGACCTCCTCAGTGTCAGGATTCAACACTTTTACCCTAGACTCATTAGCAGATTCATCAAAAACAACATGAGGTGATTCTTCCACAACAAGGGTCCTACAATTGTAAACCCTGAAGGCTTTACTAACTTCAGAATATCCTAAGAATATTCCTTCATCAGATTTGCTATCAAAGGCTTTCAGTTGGGTCTTCCCATTGTTGAGGATGAATCACTTACAACCAAATACATGAAAATAAGAAATACGAGGTTTCCTTTTATTCCATGTCTCATATGGGGTCTGTGCATGTTGTTTGTTCAGCATGGATCTGTTCTGAGTATAGCATGCAGTGTTGATTGCCTCAGCCCAGAATTTCTTGGGCAATCCTGACTCAGCCAGCATGGTCCTTGCAGCTTCCTTCAGTGTCTTGTTCCTTCTTTCAGCGACACCATTCTGTTGTGGGGTTCTAGCTGCAGAAGTCTCATGAGCTATACCAAGTTCATTACAAAAGTCAAAAATATATGAATTTATAAATTCAGTGCCCTTGTCAGATCTGATCTTAGTAATGGACTGATTCTTCTCGTTGTTGAGTCTCCTGAGCAACTCTGGAAGCTTCACCTGTGTTTCTTTCTTATTCAACAAGAAAATAACCCAAGTATATCTAGAATAATCATCAATAACCACAAGGGTATATTTTCTACCATTCATACTCACAGGTGTTATGGGACCAAATAAATCCATGTGCAAGAGTTGAAGTATCCTGTCAGTGGAATGAGAAGCTTTCTTTTTTAATGACGCTCTGACCTGCTTCTCTTCCTGACAAGCTTTGCACACATGATCTTTGCTAAAAACTTCATTAGGTAGACCTTCAACAAGTGACTGTCTAGAAATTTTGTTAAGAATCTTGAAGATCAGGTGGCTTAATCTTTTATGCCATAACCAACTGAGCTCTAGAGAGCTTTTAGCAACAAAACAAGTATTAGGAATAGTGCTGCTCCAATCAGCGAGATAAACGTTACCTTTCCTGATACCTGATAGAAGCACTTGTGTTGATTTGTCCTTGACTGAACATATATTCGATGAGAACTCAACACTGAAACCTTTGTCACAGAATTGACTTACTGACAACAGGTTATGCTTCAGTCCTTCCACAAAGGACACATTTTCCACTCTGACTGTACCTATTATTAAAACACCAAAACCTTTAGTAACACCTTTTGAGTTATCACCAAAGGTTACCTGTGGACCATCTTTAGCTTGATATTCTTGGAGAAGACTCTTCATTCCAGTCATGTGCCTTGAGCAACCACTGTCTAGGTACCAAACAGCTTTGATTGAGTCTCCTCTCCTCTTGTTGTGATCCACAGCCGCCTGCAAGCAAATCAGGCTTTAGGTACCCATTGGGTGTTGGGTCCTATCGTGTCAGCTGTACCCTTCGGGATCCAGACTAGCTTAACAACCCTGGTTGCCTCAGAGTGGTAAATCTGTCTCCCTGAAACATCGACATACACAACTTTCTTCTTCTTTGCCTGAGAGGAAGATGGTGTATGTGTGCTAGACTTAGACTTTTGGGCTGGCTTCCTGTTCTTCCTAGGTCTGGGTGCAGCAGGTCTTGGGCCTTGTTCTTGATAAGAGCCATGTGTTCTATTCCCCCTAGGCAAGTGAGGGAATGGAAAACTGTTAAAGGCCCCAGGATGCCAAAACCACGGGGGTGTCATCATGTTTGGCCTTCCCTGTTGGTATTGCCACGCATGATGGTACCCTCGCTGACCAGTCTGAAAACTCTTGGCCTGAGTCTTCCTCTGCTTTCGTTGAGGCTTTCCCTGTCCTGAGCTCTCAGGGGCCTCCCTAGGTTGCTTTGCCTTTCCCTTGGGTTTTGGCTTAGCTACCTTGGGGGCAACCCTGACTGTGTCAACAATTTCCTTACCCTTATAAGTTTGACGGGCCTGGAGTACAACCTTAGGTGCACTCTGGCCTGCCTGAACAAATACCCTCTCAGTGTCGCTCCCTGAAGCAACATGAGACTGACCTTGTGAGGATTTCTTAGGAACATATCCAAGTCCCTTTTTCTCATTCCCAAGCATATGGCTGCTATTAATTTCCTCTCTAGCCACTGAGGATTTATTCATTGCTGCAACCTTTTGCTTGAGTGAGTCCTCACTCTTTTTCAGGATTTCATGTCTGGTAAAGAGGTCATCAAACTTACTCTTAAGTACTTTCAGTTCTTTCTTCCTGACCAACTCTTCCTCCGCCACTTCCTTCAGAATCTTCTCTCTTGGGAGACGCTCAGCATTGATTAAATCAATCTCCTGAGTTAGTCTCACAATCTGAGCTGATTCTTTAAGATCAGACTGAGTGAGTTGTTCATTCAGGTTTTGAACCTCAGTACTCAATTTCTTGTTCTCCTCTACCAAGAAGACATTAGTTTCCTGCAGTCTGGAGAAATCAACCATCAATTGATCCAGGCAGATCTGAAGGTTCATTTCTCTGACTGACTCTGAGCTAAGCTTAGGATTTTGACCAGTGTAGGAACCACATACAGAGTTAGATGTTACCTCAGGTTCCTCCCTTGCCATAAGGCAGACATCATCGTACTCATCATCAGAAAAGAGTTCAGGCGACCTCTCCTCAGGACCATCAGAGTCAGTTGCATCCTCAGCGAGCATGGCTCTCCGGTCAGCAAATCTCTGGTCTCTCTTGGCCCTCCTGTCCTCTCTTTCCCTTGCACTCAGCTTCGGACAATCATACTGATAGTGTCCGCTCTTGTTATAGTTGTAACATGTTGGTTGCTCATCTCCTCTTTCTCTGCTTGGTTCAGGGTTCCTCCTTGAGTCAGGTCCCTCTGTCTTGATGAGCTTTCAGTCTTTCCTGAGTGCTTGTCATCATGAGTACGTCTCTGTTCATCTCGACGATCGGGCTTTGGATCTGAATATCTTCTTTCTTCGCCACGATCTCTCCTCTGGTCAGTGTTTCTCCTTTCCTCATATCTCCTTGAGCTTTGGTGGGTTCCTTCAGGTTTCCTGTCACGTGAGTCCCGATAAAATTTCTTATAACGACCAAACTTGGAACTGAGCTTATCAAAGCGTCTGGCCATCAGGCTGTACTCTTCAGCAAGCTCTTCCTTGCTCTTCTCCATCAGTGACTTTGATGAAGACTCAACAGGTTCAGACCTGGCCTTGAACGCCATGCTTTTCTCAGGAGTTTTCTCCTTTTCTTCCTCTTCTGGCTGAACTTTCTTCTTTCTCATGTTAAGATCAAATTCCAGTGCCTTTAGCTCTGAAAAAAGTAAAGCAGAAGTTATGTTGCTCATATCCTGAGTATTCTTAAGCATAATTACACTGTTATCCCATCTCTCAGGAAGGGCATTCAGGATCTTTGAAGCAACATCTCTCTTTGGGACATCTTTGTCCAGCATCACCAACTCATTCATCAACTTGATGAATCTTGACTCCATCTGATCGATTGTCTCATCAGGCAACATCTCGAACGCTTCGAACTTCTGAATGGCAATATTTCTCTTGTTCTCCTTTATCTTCTCTGACCCCTCGCACATCCTGGTCAGCTCATTCCAAACCTCCTTTGCCGTCTTTAAATTTATCAGCCTTGCTGACTCCTCGAAAGGCACCGTATGCAAGATGATATTTCTGGCCACGTTATCCAGCCCCATCATCTTGATCTTATCAGTGGTCATATCCTTCCTTTCCTTATGAATGGGTACACCAATATCAAGATCATCATATCCTCTTCCTCTGGTGTTGGGAACAGTGATCTTGATCGGTCCTTCCCTGAGAACTCGCGGCATCTGGTCATGGATGGCATCTAGATGTGCTTCTAATCTGAACTTCCAATAGACAAAGTTAGATACAGAGAATTCAGGTAACGAAGCTTCAAGTCTCCTCGAAGTCATGATGATGCAAGTTTTATGAAAAGCAAACTCAGATCTGTTCAGTGACCACCAACAGTTTCTCCTCTGAAACTATTAGTATTCAAAGTCAGTGGTCTTTTGAACCACTGCTCTTATACCACTTGTTGGTCCCGGTACAAGACTGAGGAATACGTGTATAGGGGGGAATACACGTATACCAATTTTCAAACTTAAAACCTTATTGAGTCCCCTTCACTCAGAGTGATAAAGAACTAAGAGCTGATAATACACCTACTGACTTCACAGGGGTGAGGGTCGGTTGGCTAACTATCAGTTCAAGTTCAGTGCGGAAATGTGTGAGCCCTGATAGTTTAAAGTCTTGTTTAGTTTGCTTTCTGAAAAACTTGTTTTACTCAATTCTGAATAGTGTTTAGTAAGGGCAGTGCTTTTTTTAGAGGATCAGGCTGATTGATTCAAGCCTGATAAACCGAATGCAATGAATGAATAAGTAATATAGCAAGCATGCACAATATCAAAGCAATAAGAACACAGGGAGTTTAACGTGGTTCGGAGACTCAAGCTCCTACGTCCACAACCTGATTTAATAGGAAATCCACTCAAGGGATTCTTGTTTTTAACGTGCCAAGGTGCACCAAGACCAGCTAACCTCACTGATCTATATAACTCCACTTACTAACTCACTAACTGACTTACTCCCAACAGACCTAACTTAGGGTTTTGGTTTCAGTTTGGATTCCAACTAGTTTGAGACTATCCTTACAAGACAAAGCTATATGCTAAGGATTGGATAATCTCTCTAAGCTTAAGATAATGCTAGTTCGCTCTTGGAATACAGAATAACTCTCAGTAACTAAGAAACACTTGGGAAATTTAGATGGTTTCGAGTGCTTCTTCTAAGGCCTGAATGCTTTGAGTGCTTGAGAGCTTGAGTAATTTCTGGCTTGGAAATTTCCCGTAACCTTGAATGGGTTCAAGGCCTTCTGTATTTATAGGTGATTTGAAAAACTATCCGTTGGAGAGATAGCCTTTCTTATCAACTATGTAGAGTGGCTTCAAACGGACATATCTTCATGCAGCAGCCGTCCTTGCATGGATTTGGTAGTTGCATTAAATGCACATTAAATGCTTTCCCGTTGAATATGCAGTCTGAAGTCAGTCTTCTTGTCAGGTTCCGTACGTGCGTGTCCTTCCTAGATTGGTCCACGTCATCAGGTTAGTGAGAATGTCAGAACTTATTCCTGAGCCTCAGGCTTGTCTTATTAAGTTCATTTTGTCTTGAGCTCACCGGTCTTGTCCTGATGCTGGCATTCCTTTTGCATTGCTTGGCTCTACTTCAAGTCTTTCCCATTAACTCAGTTTTATCTTGTTCCCTTCAGGACTGAGTAGTACTGACCTCAGGGTCATACTCTTCATCACTGAGACTTACTCAGCCAGCTTAGGAGACTGCCATAAGTTCAGGATGGTAAACTTCGTCTTCAGGCTCTGAGTCTTGATTGTCATCAGTAAATGCTCCTCTTACTGAGTACCTGTGAAATGTAAAATGACTAAGTACAAATCCTAACCAAGACTAGCCTGACAAACAAATGCAAACATCTTTTCAGGGGCTTTGGGATCTTAATCAAAACTGACAATGTCCCAACACCTTCTTCATGCAAGATATGATTTGATCTTTCTTGGGCACTAAGTCAACTGTATTAATTACTGCAGACTCGTATTTTTGGCAAGCTTGTACCGTGTATACTAAATACCAATTTATTTATTTATTTAATTTGAGAATTAATTTATTTAAATCCCCAAAATAAATTAATAAATTTATTTTGATATTAATATTTATTTGTACACGTGCCATTATTTAATTGGGTGTAAATTTTATTTGCTTACAAATGCCCCCCCCCCCCCCCCCCCCCCCCGTGCTTTGTTCACGGTCGTTTTGACTTGGAGTGAATGAAGCACGAAAGTATTTTGCGCCCTCATATGCATTTAAAGTTTTGAATCGTGACTGAACTTAGAGGATGTATAAGCTGCCTATGTACCCCTTTAAAGAGGATCAAGTCATAACGTAGTTCAAGGGGGTGCCATAAACAGTTTATACTCATGTAGGCTAGGAGTGACATACAGTTTAAACTCATGTGTCAAAGAGATTTAATTTGAATTTGTTTGATAGTTTTCGCTCGTATCAAGGAGCATATTTTGAATTTGTTTGATAGTTTATACTCGTATCAAGGAGTATATTTTGAATTCGTTTGGTAGTTTATACTCGTATCAAGGAGTATCACTTGATTCGCGGAGGCTTCAATTTGATCTCCGACTTGAAAACTTCAGACAATTTATTCTCTCATCAAGGAAAATGGATTTGATGGTGACTTCAATTTGATCTCCGGCTTGAGAGCTTCAGACAATTTAGTCTCTTGTCAAGGAGAATGGATTTGATGGAGACTTCAATTTGATCTCCGGCCTGAAAACTTCAGACAGTTTAATCTCTTGTCAAGGAGAACGGATTTTAAGGGACTTTGAGATAGTTTTAGCTCGTATCAAGGAGTATTTCAACTTCAAATTTGTAGACAGTTTGATCTCTTATCAAGGAGACTTCATTTTCAAATTTGTAGATAGTTTAGGCTCGTATCGAGGAGCATTGTATTTCAAACTTGTAGAAAGTTTATACTCATATCAAGGAGTATCATTTGATTTGGAGAGAGACTTCAATTTGTTCTTCGGCTTGGGAGCTTTAGACGGTTTTTCCTTGTCGAGGAGATTTGATTGATGGACTTTGAGATAGTTTCCGCTCGTATCAAGGAGTATCACAGACAGTTTATACTCGTATCAAGGAGCTTCACAGACAGTTTATGCTCTTGTCAAGGAGCATTTTATTTGACTTAGGAGAACTTCAGAAAGTCTCTTCGAGCACTATGTCTCATTGCTCGACTAATTGCATGACTTTTTCTTTGAAGATAAAACAATCTTCAGTTGAGTGGCCTACTAAGCGGTGGTACTTGCAGTATTTTAGGTCATTAGTGCGTCCAGCTTCCTCCGGCCGTTTCATCTTGGGCAACTCGATAAGCTTCGCATCTATCAAGTCATCGAATATTCCCGAGACGTCAGAGTCTAAGAAAGGATATTATTTTTATCGTAGATCTTTCAGACTCAACCCGCCTTGCCCCCTATCCCGAGGAAGGTCCATTATGTATTCCTTACTTGAAGGCTTGTCATATATCATATCGCGATATTTTTGACTTGGTGGTTCTTCAATTCCACTTGTGGCCATGCTTAGCTCCATGTCATGAGCTCTTGTAGCCAAATCTTCGAAGGTCTTTGGTTGAATTCCTTGAAGAATATATCGGAGATCCCATTGCATGCCTTGGATACACATCTCGATTGCGGAAGTCTCAGAAAGTCGATCCTTGCAATTTAGACTCAAGTTTCTCCATCGATTTATATAATCGATCACAAACCCATCTTTCTTCTGGTGAGTGTTGGTTAGCTTGATCATGCTAACTGTCCTCCTTGTGCTATAGAAGCGGTTTAGGAACTCATGCTCCATTCGATCCCAACTGTTGATGGAGTTGGTCTCCAAGTCGATGTACCAGTCGAATGCATTTCCCTTTAAGGAGCGGACGAATTGCTTGACCAGATGATCTCCATAGGTTCCGGCGTTGTTGCAAGTTTCAATAAAGTGAGCTACGTGTTGCTTTGGGTTCCCTTTACCATCAAACTGTTGAAACTTAGGAGGTTGGTAGCCGGTTGGCATTCGCAAGCTATCGATCCTCTTTGTGTAAGGCTTGGTGTAGCTGAAGGTTGTTTTGGAGGTGTCATTAAACTTCCCTTTCACCGTCTCCATATTGAGTTCCTTGAGCTGGTCGACTTGGATCCCTCCATCTGATGAGATCTGCAGCTCTTTGGCAGTTGTCTCGGTTTCACCAACTTGACATTGAGTTGAGGTTTCCTCGTTATCAAGATCCTCAACTTGCTTTCTTTTAATGTGGCTTGCATCATCGCCATCCACCCTATTCATCAGATTGGCAATTTGGATGTCCTGATTCTTGACATGTTCCGTAAGTCCCGCAATGGCCTTGATCAGGCTGTCAAGCTTTTCATCAATAGTTGAGGCATCCGTCATCATGACTGGCACTATGCTTGAGTCTAAAGATGAGCCCGATGATGAGCGTGGAGTAGAGCATGCAGAGTTGACTTTCTCATCTTCACTGATTTGGGAAGGCTCATTCTTAGCTGTCTCGGCTGAGAGGCTCCCTTCAGAAGAGGTGCGTATCGATGACTTCTTCGACATGCTTCTTGTGATGACGTTGGAATTAGGAGCCGTTGAGGGTTTGGTCCTTAGCAAAATAATCTTGTGTGGAGGAGTCATTATGACGATCCTAAGCTTGCTTGAGGAGAAAAGAGATGAGAGGTAGAGTTTGTCCCATCGGGCGTGCCAAATTTGTAACTGCAAATTTCAAATTTATTAAAAATAATAAACACGAAAAAGATTACAATTTGAATTTATTCGGATCAAACCGAAAAAACTTGTGTGCGGGTTGACTAACTCTAGATTTGGTCCTCTGATTCTTCTATTCGGTGTTGACCTTGACTTGGATATTTTTTTTGGGAGAAATCCTTGTCTTGATCTTCGTTTGAGATTGAGTTTAAATTTGTAAAGTTAATCCAAGGGCGAAATGCCTTATTTTGGATTAAACGTTATTTTTGGGATTTGGGGATGAACGCCTTCGAAGGCAGGATGAACGCCTTTGAATTTGGTGAAGAACGTCCTTTGAATCTTCGAGGAGAAACGCCGGATCGGAGGGGTGCTGGACTTTGATCTCGGATCGGAGGCTGTTTATGGTAGACTTGCGCGAAGAACGCCTTTGAATCTTCAAGGAGAAACGCCGGATCGGAGAGGTGCTAGACCTTGATCTGGGATCGGAGGCTGTTTTTGGTTGACTTGTGTGAAAAATGCCTTTGAAGATCCTTCAAATCTTCAAGGAGAAACGCCGGATCGGAGGGGTGCTGGACCTTGATCTCTGATCGGATGCCCTTTTTTATCGTTTTCCACGAAGAACGCTTTGAATCTTCAAGAGCTCTTGAACTTCTGAATTCCTCGTGCTTCTGTCTGTGTGTTGAATGAATGAATGAATGAATGAAGACCCCTATTTATAGGGTGAGGAGATGAAAACTTTCCTCCTTCATGGTGCCACGTGGCGCTTTCTGATTGGTTGATGCCGATTTGATGGACTTTTATTGACCAATTTCCAGATTTAGCTGATTTGATTTTCATTAATTCATTTCCTTCTTCATGCAAGATATGATTTGATCTTTCTTGGGCACTAAGTCAACTGTATTAATTACTGAAGACTCGTATTTTTGGCAAGCTTGTACCGTGTATACTAAATACCAATTTATTTATTTATTTAATTTGAGAATTAATTTATTTAAATCCCCAAAATAAATTAATAAATTTATTTTGATATTAATATTTATTTGTACATGTGCAATTATTTAATTGGGTGCAAATTTTATTTGCTTACAAACACCAATAGAGTATTTAAAATACAATATATAAAAAATATATTTAAAAAATTCTTTTGAAATATCTTATGAATGGAAAGTGCAATATTAAAATTACGTTTATCGTAATTCCTGACACAGGGTACACCATATCCAAATTTTTGTAAGAAATGAACATACATGAAAAATGAAATTAAAAGAATTAAAAAATTATTTAAATAATTTTGATTTACACCTAAACATAAGTTAATGATTTAAGAACTTAATAAGATAAATAATACTCCATCCGTCCCAAAGTTATTTGCTACATTATCAAAAAGGTATGTCCCATACTCAATATCTAAATCCATTTTTGGCAAAAAAAAAAAATTTAATATTATATTCTCCATACACTTCTAATTAAAAACATCAACTTTATTACTTTAAATACTAGTAAACAACTTTTTTCATAAAACATGTGCAAACATGTATTGTAGAAAACAACTATGAGACGGAGGGAGTATAATGTTTGTATGGGAGAAGATGCAAAATAACCACTTTCACAAACATAAAATTTATTCTACCCACCTCAAATATAAAAAATTTATTCTACCCATTTTAGTATAAAAATACCATATTAACCTTGTTTAAAAAATTTATTTTACCCATAGGGACCATCAAGATATTATCAAATAACTCATCTTTCTATATATAGCTATCAACTCCTCTCCTTTCTTCTCCTTTCCTCTCCCCCTTCCCAAATGGATTGCTCATGAGGAAAAGTAAATTTAATTTCTTCCGTCGTTAGATTGTTACGGCTTGAAGCATCTAATGATGTGTCTGATTCGCATTGATTCTTGGCCCAGTTATTTAATTTCAATAACTTGTGTTTAAAGCAATTCTGTGCTCTGCCAAATTAGTTATGGTGTATGATGATTCTTATAAACCCAATATGTTATGGGGTGAAAATTTAAAATACCCATGTTCAACTTCCACAAATTTATTTTGCCCATTTCAAATATAAAAAATATTTTTTACCCATTTTGACATAAAAATATTATATTATCCTTTTTAAAAAAAATTATTTTATCCACATGGCCCACCAACACAAGAAAAAGTTAAATGTATCATCTCCTCCAAAATAATTTAGTAAATTAAAGTTACATTTTAATGGAAATCTGATTATTAAAATTAATAAATGATTATTATTAATAATTTTAGTTTTTCAGGTTATCTTATAATAATATATTCTCAAACCTCTCCAAGATGATGTGTCAACACCACCTTATTCTTAGGCTGATGTGGCATGTCTCAAATCTCTCCATTTTGAAATACTGTGCTCTCATTAAAAGTTGGTTAAACTTTTAATCTCGACCCTTCGTTGTATATCATTAAATCTAAACCATTAATTTATATCTGCATAATTAATGCAAATAGATATTTTTTTCCATTTTCTTATTTAGTTATTTTTAGAATTTATTATAAATCATATTTTTTCCAAACCTTAATGTAATTAAATATGATTTACTTATTGAATGAATCTAAATTTATCATTTCTAAGTTTGAGTTAGTATATATAGTATAATATAATGTTCGATTATTTTTTCCTAAAATAAAAGGTATATATTTATATATTCCAAAGAATATTCTTATGTGATATATTCTTATTATGGACAAGATATAATATTGCATGCATTTTTTTTATTATAAATAAGAGCATATTGTATTTCATTTTTTCACATCAAAGTTTCATTTGTTCCACTCTTTTGCTGAGATTTCTCCCATCAATTGTTGGTTAGTTATATATCTATTGTTATTAGTATATTTATTTTATAATTAAATTCATCATTTTAAGTGCTCACAATTTGATTAGATTTAAATATCAATATCAATATGAATGTAATAATGATTGTTGATTTATGCTCTACATCGTTCAGTTTAAATATTCTTCATGTGCACAAATAATAAATTTAACTATACCATGTATTTTTATCTGAATAATTATGATGGTTTAATTGTTGTAATTTAAATCTCATTTTAGATTTCAAGAGTATGACACCTCAATTTTCTCCGATTTCTAATATCAAGAGTGAGAGCCAAAAATTGACCGTTAAAGTTAGGATTGAAAAAGTTGGACAATATTTTTTAATGATTTTAATAGAGACAAGTTCTACTTGGAACTCATTTTGATCGATGAACGGGTATTTGTAACTTTAAAGTTTATTTTAAATTTTGTATTGTTTCTTATATAAATTAATTTCTTACCGTATCCTCCCAATAACTAATAATGTTGATTAATTTATAAATTATTCAATATTGAAATGGAAATTGATTATTATTAAATTATTAGTCTAAGTAATGTTATTCCATAATTGTTATTAATTTATGTGAATTTTGATTTTTTTTAATTATTTAGTTTGTAGGATATACCTATAGTGTTTAGTGAAGGGCACGGGGGCACTGGCCACAGCTAAACAAACCCCATAATTTATTGTATATACCTCGAAATTTTTTAAACAAAAATACTCTTATATTAAATGTCTATAGAAAATAAATATAATATATTTTTTCAGTACGCGAAATTCGCGTGGGTACACTCTAGTTGGGTGATAATCAGGGATTTGTTAATTATCAATAATAGTATGTTATTAATTTTCTATAATAATTTGTAATTAATTTGTTGGGCGATTATATGATTGATTTTTGGAGACTTGCGGTAAAGTTTTAATCATATTATTTTTTAACTAAACAAAATATTTTTATTTTATTTTTTCATTTTTCCAGATTAAATATTTAAGTAATTAACTTTTTTTACTGTGTTAATATCATGGTTTAATTAAAATTTAATAATTGTTAAAAAAATATTGAGGGAGAGGTGAAGTGGGGACCATTTTAACACTTTCAATCTTTTCTACCCACTTTGAAAGGGTATTTAGGTCTCAATTTTTCAAATGGGTATAAAAGATTTTTTTAAGTTGGAGTGGGCAAAATAAATTTTAACAAGTTCAAAATGGGTAGTTTGAGGTATTCCCACATATTTGTATTCTGAAAAGGAGGAGAAATTATGATATCATATAGTTGTACTTGAATTCAATAACATTATAATAATGTTTGGTAATTGAAAAATAAATTGTAATTAAATTTAATACATATATACTTAATTCAGTTATTCGGTTTAGTACGGTACGATACGGTTTGGCATGGTCACATTCGGTTTTTTGGTACGATTAATTTGGTAGTATCTAGATCCGTACCAAAAAAATATTCGATTCGATTTTGGTACGATTAAAGTAAAAAAAGTCCACGATTTTTTCGATTCGATTCTTTTTCAATGCAAATTTTGGTACGAATTTGTTAATGTTTTACGGTTTTTTTTTTTTTTAATTTAATCGTGGATATTAGTGAACGTAAGATTGAACTTGTTTTATACCCAAAACTTGGTCTCGAGCTCCAAGACACAGCACTCCACTACCTGAAAAGAATGCATGTATATGTCCCAATTTTTTGGATCTTAATTAATATAGGTTTCTATTTTCGTACTTCTATTCTGAAAAAAATAGTTCTATTTTCTTTTTTGATGTTTCAAATTATAGATTTCTGTATAAATTATTTAAAACTCCCCTATTTATTGTATATTGAAATTATATTTTATTGTTCGTCAAAAAAATATATATTTTTTTTTATTATTTTTTTACGGAAATAATCACATGCCCACCGGTGGACATAATATTATATATGTATCGCGAATGTGTTAATGCAGGGGGACCATTATTATTTTGATTAATTGTTTATATTTGTTTATGTGTCATTATTAATTTGTGTGATAAATTTCAATTTTCTACTTGGTCTAATATTTTTGTGATGAAGTCTTGGGTTAAAAATTCATAATCCAATGTCCAATATCTTAAATTCTAGTTCACTATACAATGTTCATGCTAGCTAGGTAGGACAACTGATTGTAATCAAGCCGGCCATTATGAGATTTGAATATATTGAAACGCAAATTTTAAACCTAAATTTAAAAAATTATAAATATTTATAGAGTTGGATATGATGATCCACCGTACCAATTATCTATAATTATATATAAAAGTGGCTTGGAATGATAAATAATTTTCGGACCATTCTACCCTTGTCATATTTTATTTTGAACCATTTTCTCCCAGCTTTTGTTTTTTTATTTCAATTGCTCCCTCATATTTTGGTATTCCATTTTCCTATCTCCATCTTCTTGTCTTCTCCCAAGACGCATTCCAATCTACTTTGCTTCTTCGGTGCCTTTAGCACCAACATCCACCTCCGAATCGAAATTGACACCGTCCATTCCTCTCCAGTGTAATCTTCTCCTTCTCAACCTCTCCCAACCCATTCCCGACCTGCGTACCGATCAGTTTATCAATTCTTTTTCTAGCCGAATACCACACCCATCCCGCCCTTGCTCTCGGCAATCGACCATTCTTTCTCCATCAGACGATCAGGTACGTCCCTTATTTGTCTGTGTTTTCTGTCGCTGCGTTCTTGGATTTTACTACTCACCCTAACCATCATCTATCACTCTATCTACCATTGTAATTTTCTTTTTCTTATGCCGATTTAATGTGTTCTTCTGGTAATATAGTTGTATTATTTCGATTTGGAGTTTTTCCTCCAGGAATAAAATGATGCAATGATGTTCAAACATCATTGAGAGAGGCTCTAGAAGAAATTGGATGGGATCGTTTAAATCCTCCTCCAGCTTAAAGGTATTCAAATTTTTTATTTACTATGGTAATGCATTTTTTTCCCGTTACATCTCCACTATCTCTCTCTCTTAGATCGGCCTTCTTCTTTCCTTGCTTGTTGGTGCTTAGTATCGTTTGAGTTTCTGAAGGATTTCAGAGGAGATACTTAATTGCAAACAAGCTTACTTTCCCGAGCAATTTTTTTAAAAGTTTGAATGTCATTTAAATGGGGGAATTTCATATTGGCGTGTGATTCATCTTGAGAAAATGGATAGTGTGATTCAGCCTCCCTTGGTAATTTATGTAGATGTTCTCATTGTCTGATTCTTTACTAATCTCTTTCATTTCTTTTTCCTTGAATTAGGTGTTTGTCCTAGGTTTTATGCCTTTTTAACTGAACTGCTTTGCAAAACTTGATTACTTTTGCCTCTACTCCTATTTTTTGTACGTGTCTTTTGGTTATTTGTCATTGAATAAGATGGAATGGATATTTTTCATGCAAGGAATGATTGATTTCGTCTGATAATTGGATTACTATATGTTCATTGGCGTGTTTGTTTCCACCTTGAACTCTGAAGAACTGACAGTATTTATGTCTGAACCTATTTGAGGAAAATAGGGATTGGTTCTTTGTTTGAAGTATTAGAATTAAATATATAATTGGATGTTAAAAGGGTTATCTATTAAAAAGAAGCATGAATGTATAAATAATTAAATCTTCTATTTTTCACTTAAATACTAAGTCCACAAATTACCTAATTTCTAGAGGTACTATATAATTCTTCATCTATCATCGTTTTGAAGTTTGATTATGCAATGATTTTAGGTGCAAACTGATCACTTTGCGACTAGCTAATAAAGACATATCAACTAAAAAATAAAACTCTGTTTTTTCTTGTGAGGGAATGCAAGTTCTTTCCCAATTTATAAATAAGGAATGATAAAGTTTTTCTCTTCTGTTTGATTAGGGAAGATAAAATTGGTAAACCATAAATCTGCTCAAGTTAACAAATTTTTCTCTGTTATATTGGTCATGTGTTTATTTTTCTTTGGACTTAGCAATAATTATAAAAGTTTTTTTTTAAGGATTAAAGGTGATGAAGATATTGGTATTAATGTACGAGTAAGATTTTAAAAGAGTAAGGTAAGTGAGGCAAGAATACATTTTGATATATTTTTTTAACTCAATATTTTCCACTGGTATATTTTTCTTAGTTCAAGCTAATTAGTTCGATTACAGAAGTCGAGACCATACAAACAAGCGGAGTTCAAAATTATATTTGGAGGAGTTAGCACACTGGTTCGTGTATTTGTGCCTTTGTTTCTTGTATTTTTATTTCTATTTTCTTACTCCAAGTCAAGAAATGTGGTCAGTGGTTCCACCGATTTGGTTAATTTAGATACCCTTTTTTTTTTTTGCTTATAGGCTACACATTATCAAGGCGGTGCTGCATCTACTTTTATTCTAATACTATTGAGATGGTTTTTGTTTGAGTTCATAACATTTGTACTATATCCGATAATATATCTTTCAATTTGATCAATGTTAGTGCGAATCAAGAGAAATGCAGGTACCCTCTACTGATATACTATTTGAATTATTAAATTTTAGGTAGCCTCCTAATATCTTTGATCACTTTAACATGACATGTTGTAGAAGAATTATCATATAGTATTTATCACATTACTTTTTTAGACTTTAGGAATAATTACAATTTTATATTGTCGCGATTTGTTATTTTGTCTTTTGTCTTGACAGGATGAAGGTCCTGAGAATCTGGCCCACCTCAGAAAAGATCCTACAATCGAAACATGTTTTTTGCCTGTTAGGTGTTGGATTTTCATTTTCTCTTTGCATCCTTGTATTTTTATTGCTTCTATTAATATACCTATACATAAATATAGCATTTGAATCTCGGCTATGCTTTTCGATTATATACTTAACCTGGCCTTTGGTGTTTGAAGCATCGACTTAATGTGGAGAGAGAAGCAAGGGAACAAGCTGAGCGTGAATGATTGGCAAAAGCAGTGACTTTGCAAGCAAGAAGAGATCAAAAGTTAGTATTGAATCGTATTACTTTTTCAAACTATGATTGTTTTGATATAAATGCTTTCTTTATCTTGTTTTTAGTAGACGAGCCTCTTGAAATCACTTAATGCTATTGGGATGGTACTGGTCATAGAATAGTGATTCATATATTATTAATTTATCATTGTTTAATGATTCCTTCGAAGAGTTGTAAATAGGAGTTTTGTGAGCTTTGTTGTGTTGCTCATTTTGTTTAAAACTTCACTACTTACATTTTTGAATGCCAAACCTCATAACTTTTAAGTATGTTGTATTTAAGTTTAATAGAATGGTCCCTGTGAAATAGAGGCAAAGAGGCCATGTGATTACTCTTGGTGTTATCTTCAGTTGGTTTTTTTAAATCTGCATTATTTGAAATATGCTCATATTAATTGTGCATTTCTCTTTAGCAAAAGACAATCAGCTAGGAATTTAAATTATTCTTTCGACTTACTTTCAACCTTGGTGAAATACAATGAAGATAAACTAAATGCTCGGGGAACAAAATGAAGCACATAAATCATTTTTCTTTACCTGGCATTCACTTATTCAGGATCTGTGTTTTTACTAATTGAACTCTAGAGCATGTTTCTGTGGTTGCATTTTGATATAGGGATTTGAATGTTCTTTCTTTCCTGAAGAATGCAATAACATTACAGCTTCTCATGTTTTTCTTCTTTTGAAACAGAGATATTTAATGTGAAAATAAATTGGTGGACACTAATAGTTCGGTGACTCTTGCAGGTTTAGGTCTTGCGAAGGTTACTTATCTGGTTCTTCTTTCTTCTTCTACTTCTACTTTCACTTTGTGGCTCGTGGTGGGATCTGAAATGGTTTGATACAATCTTTAGTTTTCTTGTATCTAACATTTTATTTTTGGTGATAGATTCATTGTGTAGCCCTGCAGGCCACTAAATTGAATGATGTTAAATCTTGCAAATGAACTGCATTCGGATGGCTCCTAAGGTTTGACCCCAACCCAAAGTTTCACCATAAAGCAACATCACAATTTTTTTTTTGGCAGGGATCAAAAAATTCAACTAAAATTGTTTGGATGGTAGAGATTATATGCATAAATTTCATTCAAGCCAACTCTCCAGTAATTTTGTGAACTATACACGTTAAATATTTTGTTATATGAGGTGTTGGTGTTTTTTATGGTGTCTGACAGTAAGAAATAATGCTTTAACTAGATAATCCTTAGTTGTAGGTGCAATTGTAGTGATTTTATGGTTTCAAATAACCATAATTAGGTTAGTACTGAAATAATGCTTTGACTAGATAATCCTTCATACTATTGTATCAAGTAATACTTAAGAAATCGATTATTTCTGGAAAAGAAACACAAATGCTGGAAGTGGCTCTTAGTGTAGTTTTGTTTCTTTTTCCAAGGCAAGCAAGATGATTTAATTCTTCTCGTCACGAACCAACACAGGTGAACCAGTAAAATAGATCTTCCATGTAAAAGAACAATAGTTGGATTCTCTATCAATACTTTTGAAAATAAAACTTTTAATGGTAGTTTCCCTTTTATTTTGCTAAAATTATAGTGTTTATAAAAAAAAATGATACTCCCTCCGTCTCCCATTAAGTTTAACGTTTGGGGAATAACACATGCTTTAAGAAAATATAGTATTTTATTGTAAAATTGTTGATGAAGTGCAAGAAAAGTAAAAAAGTAGAGAGAATGTGTAATGTGTATAGTAATTTATTGAAGAAATTCTAGGAAATTAAATGTTAAACTTAACAAGAGACGTTTGATTTGACAAAATGTTAAACTAACAGGGGAGTGAGTGAGTGTATCTCAATTCCTATTTAATTTTAGCTTAAAGAAAAGAACATGTGCGACCATTATAAAAATTTGATGCATTTGTGAAGACAGATGCTACAAAATTTTATTGAGGATGGGCAGTAAAAGAAGATAAGAGCCGAAAAGAAATAATTTGTCAAAAAAGTGTTCAAGGTTGATACAATTCGTCTTCTTCCCATAAACGTAAAGCTGTAAAGCTAAACTTGACTCACATATTCACCTAGATTAACTAGGACAAATAGAGGTTATATTTGCATTTTCAAGAGTTCTTATTTTTTCAAACATGGACACCAGGAGAACATCATTTGAATTCCACATTTTAAGAGTATTTATTGCACGTTTGGCAAAATGCTAACATATTCGTTCTCAAATTAATGTTTTCTAAATGTAAATATGGCCTATAATCATAATATTCTCTCATTTAGAAGGAGACTTGCCTTAAAGTTGTTTTCTCTTCAACAACTTGAAGAATGGTAAGTAACGTGCTCGATCCGAGGACATTTGATAGATGGTGGCAATAATAGAGTGATATTTTTATGCACTTGGTGCACGGTGCACTCACTTGAGATTTTATTGTGAGGAGCACAGTTTTCAGGTCGCAATGTTTACTAATATTTCGTGCATGGTTAAAATTGTATTAACCACCACCAACCATCTTTAGTGTGGGGTTCTGATCATAATTAAGTATTGATGCCTCATTGTTATAATGCATATAATTGTGATGCAACTTTGAAATTATAAGTAGTTAGATATAAAGGGTGAACTTGGAGATAAAGGGTGAACTTGGAGACGGTCTTTTGTTATAGCTTATTTACTTGTAGGGAACTGTGAGAACACCCACTTAGTGCCCGCTTGACTAAGCTTAGTTGAAACATCTTATAAGCTCTAACATTTTATAAGTTATTTTAAGAGCTTATAAGATGTATTTAAGTAGCTTATAAGTTGATAAAGTGTTTGGTTAATACATCTTATAAAATATTTGAGGATTTATAATAAATATTTTTTAAAATTTTAATATAAAATATTTTTTATTTTATTTTTTATGATGAGGTAGACATGGGTGGGGGTCAGGATGAGGTGGGTAGTTGGGGGTGGAGGTGGTTGGGAAAATAAGTAAGGAAAATCTCAACTTATTTTTAAAGTTTATAAGCTGTTAAGAGTTTATTTTATGATCTTATAAGCTATTAAACATCTTATTTGACAAAAAATATTGATAGTGTTTATAAGCTCAGTCAAACACCCTCTTAATTTCTTCTCTCTCCCTCTATCTATCACTAATTTTGTATGTACTCTTGTGTATAATAGGTGAGAATAATTTTAGTTCAGTTATAATTAAATTACACTGATTACCAGAATTTAGTTATCTACATATGCAACTACTCCAAAATAATTCAAATAGAAGGGTATACAAACACTTGGTTGGAAACAAGTACTCATATCTTTTGACATACAGTTGATATAACTGAACAAAGACTTATGTTGTTTCTTACTAATAATTCACATGTAACGTGCAACGCACCTGTTAAAAACTAGTACTACAAAAAAACTGTTAACTCTGTCATATTTTTATTTTTTAAATTTCACTCAATATTTTTATTGGTGAGCTGAATTATGTGGAGGAAAATAACTATGATCGTAGATATTAATTTCAACAAAGTGGTATTACACTACTTTACAGATCAATTAATAAAATTGCTGATCTGTTTTGGTTTAAGTTCACAGCTGGAAAAAGTCTTCGAACTAACCAATTATGAATACATGGAATCAATCGGATTAGTTCCAAGAAGACATTATTAGACCTTTATTTTTATTTGATTCGTAATAATAATATTAAGAGGTTTGCAATACAAGCTTTATATTAACCGGTTTTATTTAAAACAAAAAAGTTAAAATGTTTGAATAAATCTTTCTTGGTTCTTCACTGGAATTAAGCCTTTTAACAAGGGAGATCAATACTATTTTTTTTTTATAATGATTTACATTGATATATCACGGATTTTGTTGGTCTCCTTGTTAAAAGGATTAATTGACAAAACCCGTGATATATCAATTTAAATTTAAATAGCAGTCAAGATTAATGATTTTTTTTTTTGTCAACAAAGGAGAAAAACCCAGAAAGCAAAAACTAGAAAACACAAATAACTTGAAAGACAAAAACTACATTATCGGATGACGTTATAACATTAAAAACGAAAAAAATAAAAAAAAAATACAGGAAAATACATGCATGAACAGGATTGATAAACGTTGGGTTTTCGAATTCTCTGCTTTGTCCCCTGCATGTATCAAAAACCATGACCCACACATACCGCAATTTCAATGTGTCACCCAAAATTAATTACTATTTCCTATTAACAACATAAATAAAAAAAAAAAAAAAAAACTAGACACTTCGATAAAATTAACCCATAATTAAAAAAAAAAAAATTAAACCTTATAAAACAACGAATCGTGATCGCCCTCTTCTTCCGTGCACAAAACCAAATGCGTGTGTGCCCTAACCATGTCTTCCTGCGCCACGGCGGCGAAGGTGGGCGACGATTGGAGGGGCGACGTGACGCCCGACGACGCCGTCGAAGAAGAATTGTTCATCAAGGCGAGACACCCCTCGCTCCACGATCTCCGGATCGGATACGAGAGGTTGTTAGATCTGGAGGAGTGGCTGCAATGGCCCCGCGCCTTATGCAGAGCGCACTTGCAATTTTTGTGATAGGGGCGGCGCTTTATTCCGAGATCTCTGCCGGAGATGCAGCTTTCGAAAACTCCCCGGAGAAGGCCATCTCCAGCTGCACCCGTCGACATATCGAATTCGACCAATCGATCGATCGATTTCTCTTCTTCTGATCTATATTGCGATGGGGATGTTAAATTAATCTTTCCGAGAGGGAGGGGAAATTGTGCGTGAGAGAGGGAATTGATGGCCTGTGTTGATTCAATACTAATTGACGGTTTATATATGGTGAGTGGTTTGTTAAAGGTGTTACGGAAACTGCAAACGCGGATTATCGGAGCTTTTCTGTTTACGAAGTAGGTCTCATCGCTGTTATTGGGCCGGGAGAATTGTTTTTGGGCTCAAGGCCAGCTGGAATTATTTGTGGGCCCTTTCTTTCTTCAAACGTGGACTTAGAAATATACTCCATCTAGCAGTTAATTTAGTTAACTATATAATAAAATATGATATTTATCTTATTAAATGATTAAGAATTTTGTGTAGCGGTTGAAGTTATATATAAAATTAGAAATGGTCTTGCATGAATAGTCATGAATAATGTCTTAAAGAGTGTTTTAATTATTGGTTAGGTAAACATAAATTTATGCATGGAATAGATATTTTTTCCTATTAATATTCAAATATATTTTTTCTTTAAAAATAAATAAATAACATGCTTTTAATAAGTTGAGGAAGACATTAGACACTCCATGTTAAATTATGATCATCTCTATTCTTGACATGTATAAAACACGTAGTAATACGTTACCTAAACTTCAAACCTACTAAATTAGGTTAACGCAATTACATTTTACCATAGAATCGCCTCTGGATTATACTTATTTGGTACATAACCAAATTTTTATTTCACGGGTTTCTTTCTTTATTTTCTTCTTTTTAGGTGACCGACTTGTATTGTTTTTAGGTTTACAAACTTGAAGAAATTAAATACGTGCTGATATTGTTCATTGGTAGTACTATTTATAATATAATTCTCTATCGTGTTACTTACTTTAATTAGTAATAATATCGTGTTGTATACTTTGCATTGCATGTGTAATAATGGAGCTGCATGCTACATGAAGAAAGATGTCATGTCAATTGCCAATATTTTCAATGAGGCAGACGCAAGAGATATACTTTGGAAAAGAAGATAATTATTTTTACCATTATTATAAACAATTTTTTAAATCATCTTTCAAGTGACAAGCACTCATATATAGCCCAATAAAAGAATTTGTGGATTCTAAAAGGGTAGAATTAGAGCAAACATATTTCCAAAAAAAATCGCACTAAGACAAAAGAAATAAAACTGCTCCTAATTCTGTTAATATAAGGATAAATAAGTGTTACTGTATAAATAAATAAATATGTGTTATTATAAGAATAAGTAATACATGATATACATGTTTTTACATAAACAAATATTCATTCTTACACATGTAAAGTATTAAAATATATTGTGTTACTATTTGAACACAAAAGTACTACTGTATGAAAAATGATGTGTTGCTACATAAATAAAATTAATACAAATGCAAAAAAAAAAAAAAAATAATAATAATAATAAACAACCAAATTTTAAAAGACGAAGAACAAAATAAAAATTACGTAGTTTTCATTATAGAATCACATATTTATCCTTATAGCAATATATGAACAAATATTTTGTTTTCTAGCTAAAGGGCCAATAACACATTGTTGACGATCAGTTTTGATCTTGAAGATTAATGGTTGTTTTAGATGGTTAATTGATCATCAAACAATTACGTGTGATTGATCACTAACGTAATTAGTGAATACGAAATTTCGGGTTTAGGTGGATTAGAATCGTTTGAAAGCTTACGTGTTCAAGTTCGATTGTAAGTTAATCGAGCTGCTTTAGATTCGTAATCGAAGTTTGGACGTGTATAATAATTTGTGCTTGCTTTATTTGCTGAAAAAAATCTAAGTATTTATAGACTTTTGCCCAGCAGGAGGTAGCACGACCTTTGGCCGACCAAGTCTGCATGCTCGACACCTGTCCTTTGACTAATTTGACCTTATCCCAACTAAATTCTATCCTTATCTACTGGATTTGCTCGCAGTCTAGAGCTGTTCGTCACTTTGGACTTGTCCTTGAGGAGTCTTTAGTCTGATTCTGGTGGTCTTTCATCTTGTTTAATTGTTATTTCGGCGCTGTGGTTGGATCTGATCGGCAGGTTGTCGTTTGAGCTCGTCATGTGGCTTTTGATCTGATTTTGTTCGCCTATGTGTCTTGATCGCATGTAGGTTTTGCTCGCCGGATATCTTGGGTAAATCATGTGTTAATCTGCACTTTAATTCTTGAGTGATTTGCGCTAATCCTGGTCGCCCAAATGTTGTTCCTGTTCGCCTATCAACAATTTCCCCCTTGCCGATCAATAAATTGTGAAGACGGTGAATGAGCACTTTTTGGGTTGGCAACTTTTAAGCGTTACTATGGCGAGCAAGAATGTCCCTGGGGCGAGCAGCTTTTCACGGGCGGACAACATTGGTCGAACAGACTCGGGTCGACGACGGTTGGAATCCCAAGGTCTGGGCACGGCTCGAGGTGTGACGTGGGCGGAATGATTGCTGCCGCCCACGCGCACACGATCCCGAGGTGACGCGCCTTCCCGTTTTGTCGGACAGGTGCTGCACGCGCCCAGAATTTGCAATTTGGTCCTTCCACTTTCAACTTTGTTCGCCCGGTACCCCGTTTTTCCAGACGTATATAAGGAAATTTTTCTTCATTTTTTCCATTTTCACACTGTTTCTTAGGCGCGAATTCCTCTTTCTTCCTCCTTTCAAATTTCCGGCGACCGTTTCCAGCTTCCGGCGATCTTCAAACAACGTCAAGGTAGTTTTCTCTCTGCTTTTTTCTTCTCTTTCTTCTCTTCTTGCGTCGTGTGTGTTCTATACTCATCGAGAATTCCTACTCCGCCGTGGAAAATTCCGAGCCGCCGCGTCCTTCCCTTGCCGGAATCTGCAAAACCCTAACGTCTTTCCCTTAACTTATTCGATGGCGTCGCACTCTGAGACCGGTTCTTTTCATCCTCGGAATCCTGAAAAACGGCCCGTCGAAGAAAATCCTCCTATAGTTAACTTGGAATCCGATCCCGAGGCGGCTTCGGTCGCACGCTCGGTCAATTCTGGAGCTCATCCCTCTGGGGAAAGAGAGGAGTGAGCAAATCCTGCTCGCCAGCTCTTAGAAGAGACGAGCTCGGATCTCCACGAAGACGAGGACGAAGAGGTCGAGGTACTCCAGCCGGTAAATCTTGACGAACTGACCGGGGCCTATCTCAAAGATATCAACTTCCCTGCGCCCAGACTGATCGAACATCAAGTTCCAGTCGCGGTTGCTCGCCGTGTCGACTGGAATGAGTATGAAAATGAGCACTCCAATCGCTTCGTCATTCCTGCTCGCGGAGTACGGAAACTTAAAGCGACCGAGTTCGCAGCGAGCTGTATCGTATCCGCCATCACCGAGGAGAACTTGATCGAGATTCGGAGGGATTATAAGATTCCCTTTGATATCCCAATGTATGCTCCTTTGACGGACGATAGAGCTGATCGCCCACCGCGCGGATTGACGGCGATCAACCTCGCCACCTTAAATGCTGGAGTTTCTTTGCTGTTGCACTCTTTGATCGGCCAATTTCTACATGACGTGAACTTGGCTATCACCCAACTTACTCCCGTTGGGTGGATAAATCTGATGGCCCTGATGGTGATGTTCGCCCTGGAGGGGTATCCCAACAGGCTGTCCGCTGAAGAAGTTGGCTACCTGATGACGATGACCGGCTGCACTGGGGAAGAGGCGGGCTGGTACTATCTGAAGGCGCGACCAGGCCAAAAACTTGTTGAGGATATTCCTGGGAAAGTGCGAGATTGGAAGCATGACTGGTTCTGGATCGGAGGAGACTGGCGTGCTTCTGCTCGCTCTTCAGGGGGTTCTGAACGAATCGAGACCCCGGCGGAGTTTAGGGAATTAAAGCGTGAGTCTTACCTCTTCTATATCTTTGAAGTGGTTGGACTAATTTTAATTCTCTTTTTCCTTTGTTTCAGGTCCCAAGAACTTGGGGTGGCGAACTGTAAAAAATAGCATAAGCGATCAATTCCTGTTTGTTGCGTGTTTGATCGCCCTACGTCGCCGAGAAGATCGAAGCATTTGCCATCTCTTCTCCGAGGATACACTGCGAGTTGCTCATCTCACGACCTACCCTCACCATCTCGAAGCTCTAGCTCGTATCCCAGAGGGTAAGTATCTTTATGTTGGGCGAACAGATCTGGTCGGTCTTACACTTGGTATTAATTTGTTTTTCATGTCCTTTACAGACCAGCTCACCTCAGTTGCGCTTCACCCTTCCTTCCTAGAGCTCGATAACCGTGTCTGGGAGATGCCGACCAAAAAATGACGCAAGAAGTCGGATCCCCTCTCGAAGATCATCGCCCTTGCGGCCAAGGGTGGAAAAGGCGACCCTAGGCAAGCCGGAGGGTCGAGCTCGGCACAGCCTCCTGCCCCCGTGGCGAGTCCGCCCAAGACACTGGTTCCGAGGACGAAGAGGCTTCTTCGTGGAGACGGCACTCCTGTCACTGAGGCTGAAAAGACAGCCAAACGAGCAAAGACTGCTCAAGAAAAAGTTATCGTGGCTGTCCGACCATCCGAAGGCGACAGCGAGCAAACTCCTTCTGTGGAGCGCCCCGGCGAGCAGGCTCTGGTCGTCACTACCCGTGAGGGTTCTGGCCCTTCATCTGACCCCACCTACCTCGGCTGGGATAAAGGTCGTCTTGACAGGTACAACCTTGCTCGCCAAGGACACTTAGTCACTTTTCCTCATCTTATTTTTACTAACTGAATTTTTTTTTAGCTACTCGCCCGAGCAGTATCCAGGGCGGTCTAATTTGGTGCATCGTTTTGCCTGCTCGAAGGTGCCGACCAATCTTCGTGAGATCCCGGACTCTTTTGTCCGCCGCGCCTCCGAGGTTGTTGCTCGTAGCTGGACCAAGGAGCTAAACGAAATCGTCAAGACACAGGCGCCTCATGATAATGGCCGTCTGTGTCTTGTTGAGGCAGGCAATACCCTGACGGCCGTGCAGCATTTGGTCGACCAAGTTGAGGACCTTGAGAAGGACTCACGTCAGCATGCGGCCACCGTCAGCCGTATTGCCAAGGAGCGCGATGACGCTAAGGCTGAGGCGAAGAGGATTATCGCTGACCTTGAAAATAAAGCCAAAGCCCATCAGGTTAGCGAGCAGCGTGCCTTGGTCCTGCACGTCAAAGTCTCCGAGGAGCTGAAAGTCAAGATGGCCGAGGTCGAGCACATGCGGGCAGAACTTGCTCGCGCTCAGCAGCAGAAGGAGGTCGCCGAGAAATTCGCGACTGAGGCAACGGCCAAAATTGTGGACCTTGAAATCCAGCTCGCCAACTCCATTACCCAAGAGGAACTTATTCCTAAGATGGAGGTGAGCTCGATTCTTGGTTACGTAACTGGTTATGCGGAGAGCATCCGTATTGCCCATGAATTCAAGGCTGCCGCGGTTGTTGAATAGATCGGCAAGGAGTTGTGCAACTTCGTCGAATCGAACCCTCCAGCCCCAGGCACAACTCTCCAAATTGGCGACCTGCCCGATTATGGAGTCAAACTCGACTTCCTTGGTCCTGAAATAATTATCACAAGTCCTCCCGAGGACGAGGAAGAAGATGAGGGCGATGCTGCGGAGGGCGAGCAAATCCTTCCTGCCGATCAAAGTGAAAGAGCTCTAAAGGAGCGTGCTGATGCTGAGGGATTGATTGCTGAGCTAACCGAGGTGGTCCCAGTTGATCCTGCCCTTGAAGGTTCTCCTCTTGAAGACCCCAAAGATGACAACATATCTCCTCCTGCCGGGCAAGGATCTTAGCGGACAGGATTAGCTAGGAACTTGCATTTTTTTTTTGAGTTGTTCGTCTTTTTTGTAATTTTTGGGCGATCAAGCCTTGTGTTCAATGAATATATTTTGCTTAATCGCTCGTCTTTTTTCTTACATTAATTGTTCTTTGCATCTTTATATGTGCTTCAACAATCTTAATGTAATTGGGCCTTGTTCCTTAAGAACTTTTTTGGCCTTAGGATTTAACGGGCTTTTGGCCTTAGGCTATGTTCATCTAAAAACGAACAGCCTTCAAAGGGCTTGGTTGTATAATCAACTTGTGCCTTGAGTTTACATTTTTGCTTATACGAACAACTTAATATTGCAAAGATCTTAAAAAATTATAAGTGCTGAAAGCGACCAAAAAAAGTAATCCTGTACTAGCCAGGTTGGACCTGCTCGACCAAGACAAGGTTAAGCCTCCAATCAATAAAAAACATTACTTATACCAGGAGTCAAAGTTGCTCGACTACTATACAATTTGTCAAGGCATCCTTTAGACTTCTTAAAAAGAAATAAAACCATACAAGATACTGGCCTCCTAGCCAGCGATCAGACTTGACCCAGTTCAACTCTGTTCGACCACTTATACTTGGTGAAAATTTTCCAAAAAATTTAGGCAAGTTTTTCAGACCCATCTTGTATCTTTGCCATTCCAGTTCGCCCAGTGGACTTAGTAGCTCGCCCATCTTAACTCCACTCTCTCATGAAGCAGAACTGGTCGCCTACTGAAAGTATTTCCTTAGATTAGCTGCATTCCAGGAATATTGGGCCGAGTTGCCATCTAAGTCCTCTATGTCATATGCTCCATTGGGTAACCTATCTGTTACCCTGTACGGGCCCTCCCAAGTCGGGCCAAATATGCCTGGAGGTGGGGCAAGCTTCTTTCTTAGAACGAGGTCACCAACTTCGAATTTTCTTATCTTAACTTGAGAATTATAGTAACGCTCCGCTCTTTGCTTATACGTGACATTCTTCAGCTCAGCGTGTAATCTTTTTTCTTCAAGCAAATCTGCTTCTGTGGCTAAAGCAGAATGATTTGCTTGTTCATCAAAGCTGGTTGTCCTGACTGTGTCAGTCTTTAATTCAATTGGTATTACCGCCTCTGTTCCGAAAGCCATTGCAAAAGGTGTTTCTCCGGTGCTTGACCTGGGAGAAACTCTATATGCCCACAAGACTTCCGGGAGTTTTTCTGACCAGCTACTTTTGCTTTCTGCCAGACGTATTTTCAATGTATGCTTGATGATCTTATTTACAGCTTCAACTTGCCCGTTTGACTGGGGATGATAGGGAGTCGAATAGTGTTTCCTGATCCCCCATTTTGTACAGAAGTCTCTCAACTCCCTTCCGTCAAACTGTGGGCCATTATCTGTCACAATTGTTCGTGGAATTCCAAAGCGACAGATAATGTTCTGCCATATGAAGTTGATCATGTTCTGCTGTGTAATTTTCACCATGGCCTTCGCTTCTGCCCACTTCGTATAATAGTCGACTGCTATGACGGCAAATCGAATATTTCCCACTCCTGCCGGGAAAGGACCAATAATGTCAATCCCCCATCTTGCAAATGGTCATGGGCTGTAAACCGATACAAGCTCCTGAGATGGGGCATGGATGCTTGGAGCAAAAACCTGACACTGGTGGCAAGCCTTGGCTAATTGGATTGCATCTTTCCGTAAGGTTGGCCAATAGTAACCTTGCCTTACAGTTTTGTAGGCCAAAGCTTGCCCCCCAGTGTGATTTCCACAAACTCCAGAATGTATATCCTCCAGGACTGTCCTTCCTTGCCCCCTAGACAAACACTTGAGTAGCGGGAGTGAAAAGCCTCTTTTGTAAAGCTGTTTGTTTACCAGAGTATATCTGGTCGCTTGTTTCTTAATTCTTTCAGCTTCAAACGAGTTGTTTGGCAACTCCCCGTCTTTCAAGTATTTGGCTATAGGAGATCTCCAATCATCATCGTTGTTGTGTTCGACTACTTGATTTACTTCGTAGTCCATTGTTGATGGTTGGACTTTCCTGGTAATGACAATGTCCGTCAGATCTGCTGGCCCATCACTTGTTGCTAATCTTGCTAGGGCGTCAGCTTGTGTGTTGCTTGTTCGTGGTATCTGCTAGATAAACACCTGGTCTAATAGAGATACCAAGTGAGCAATTATTCGTTGATACTCGATCATTTGCTCGTCTCTGGCCTCATATTCGCCTCGTACTTGGCTTACAATGAGCTGGGAGTCCCCGAAAATCTGGAGTTGTCTAACTCCAACTGCTAGTGACAAGTGAAGACCTGCAATGAGGGCCTCGTACTCTGCTTCATTGTTAGTGGCCATGAATTCGAATCTGACTGCTGAAGTGAATACTTGCCGGTCGGGACTGATGAGCACTATTCCTGCCCCCGAGGCCAGATTCGTTGACGAACCGTCCACGTAAAGATGCCATGGGTGGTCCAGCCCTCTCGTTGGATTTTGAGGGAAGGTTAATTCAACTATAAAGTCGGCTAACGCTTGTCCCTTAATCGCGGTTCGAGGTGCATAAGTCACGCCAAACTGGCTTATCTCTATGGACCATTTCAAAAGACGGCCAGCGGTGTCGGGTCGGTGTAAAATTTGTCTGAGTGGGAAAGTTGTCAATACTTCGACTTGATGATCGAAAAAGTATGGTCTTAACTTCCTGACACTCATGACAAGAGCATACGCCAACTTTTCAGTTGGTGAGTACTTTACCTCAGCATCATGCAGGGCCTGGCTGACATAGTAGATTGGCAGGTGAAACTTGCCATCCGCCCGAACTAACACCGAACTTATGGCTGTGTCAGACGCTGCCAAGTATAAATATAGCTTCTCACCGGGAATCGGTTTTGACAGAATTTTTACATCTCCCAGATATTCTTTCAATTGATCAAAGGCTTTCTGGCAATTTTCTGTCCAGGCAAAGTTGCCCTTTTTGATGGCTTCAAAGAATGGACGACACTTATCCCCTGATCGTGATATGAACCTGTTCAAAGCGGCTAGGTATCCGATTAACCTTTGTATCTCTTTAACAGAACGCGGTGGCTCCATATCAATGATTGCTTTTACTTTTGCTGGATTAGCTTCGATTCCGCGTTTGCTGACCAGATGGCCCAAGAATTTCCCAGAATGTACTCCAAAACTACTTTTCTTAGGATTTAGCTTTATATTATATTTTCGGAGTATGTCAAATACTTGGGAAAGATGATGGAGGTGATCTTCCTTCTGTGTACTCTTGACAACTATGTCGTCGACGTACACTTCCACTGTTTCCCCTATAAATTCGTCAAACATCTTGTTGACCAGCCTCTGGTAGGTTGCTCCAGTATTGATTAGGCCAAACGACATCCTCTTCCAGCATAACAGATTCTTATTTGTATAAAAGATCGTATTTTCTAGGTCGTCTGGGTGCATTGGAATCTGGTGGTATCCTGCGAAAGCATCCATGAATGTGAACATTTCGTGACCGGCAGTACTGTCCACCAGTTGATCGATGTGTGGGAGCGGAAAGTTATCCTTCGGGCATGCTGCATTAAGATCTGTAAAATCTATGCATAATCTCCAGGTTCCGTTCGGCTTCCGTACCAGGACAGGATTCGCAACCCATTGTGGACATAACGCTTGTTTGATTAGATCGTTGTCCAGCAGCTTTTTGACTTCTTCGTTTAAAGCTTGATACTTGTCTGGTCCATATTTTCGCCGTTTCTGGTGGACAGGTTTTCGGACTGGATTGATATTCAACCTGTGACAGGCATCCTTCGGGCTGATTCCCACCATATCAGCATGAGACCACGCAAAGATATCAAAGTTAGCCTTCAGAAAGTCCGTCATGCGCGTTCTGTAAGGCTCAGGGAGTTCAGACCCGATGTAAAGTTCAAGACTGTCACGCTCAGGATTAATCTTGATGGCCTCCAACTCTTCAACGGGAGTTGCCTGTCGTTTTTGCCCTTTCCATCGAGGGTCAACTATTGGTCCTTCCGGACTTAGCTCATCCTCAATGTCCATGGGTTCAGCACCCAATCGAGGGTCAAAATCATCTGCGGGCTTTGGGTGAGACTCGGCCACCGAAGTTGGACTCCCCTGGTTATTATTTGGGCACGAACGATCGGCTACGGGGGGTAATACTGCTTCTGGCTGGTTTTGCCCGTCGCCCTGCTGTGCCTAATCGCCCGTAGGAGAAGGTTGGTCGTCAATGTCCATCTTATCGTTTTGGGCTCCAAGAATGCCCTCCAAGATTGAGGGTTCATTTTCGAGTTGACTAGTTGACGCTTCCATCATAGATACTTGCCCCTGTCTTGACTGAATTTGCAGAAGACATTCCCGAGCTTTTCTCTGGTCTCCTTTTACCGTGCCAACTCCACTTGCTGTTGGGAATTTTATGCAATAATGGTAAGTTGAACACGCGGCCCTGAATTCGTTTAAAAAAGGTCGACCCAGGAATCCATTGTATGACGATTCTTGATCGACGACTAGGAAATCCACCATTCTTGCGATATTCTTCTCAGGCTCTTTGACCGTCACAAGTTGCATAGCGAAAGTTACTATTCCCAACGGGATTGTCACGGCATTTCCGAATCCCAGGATACGGTGATTTGTGTCTCTGATGTAGCCTGCATAATCTCCCATTTGATCAAGTGTGTTTTTGAAAAGGACATTAGTGTATGCTCCAGTATCCACCAGTAACCTATGCACCCTCGTTTCCATAATCTTGGCACAAATCACAAGCGAATCGTTGTGTGGGGTCAGTACTCCTTCCAAATCTCTGTCGGTGAAAATTAATTCCGGTGTTTGCATGGCAGGTGGAATGACTCCCATTTCCTGTACATGTCCGATCGCTCGTAATTTTGCCTTTCTTTTCCGATTAGAAATTGGTGGTTGTCCATCAGAATAACCACCTATGGGTCCTGCAGGTTCCATCATCTGGATGTCTGGTATTGGTCCCCCGGCAGGCGCCTGAGCTGGTCGTCCAGCTCGATTCCGGTGAGGTGCCTGTTCCTGGTCTTCTTCATCAGAATCTTCATCTCTGGTTCTCTTGCCGGACTGTCTTTTCACGAATTCTGATAGCTTTCCCTCTTCGTAAAAACGCCACAACTGCTTTAGCAAGTCACGACATTCGCTTGTAAAGTGTCCTACACTCTGGTGGTAGGCACAATATTTATTCTGGTTCAACTTGCTCGTATCCTGACGTATCTTACGGGGAGGTGTTAGCAATTCTTTGTCTCGGACACTATTATAAACTGTATCGATTGATACGGTAAGAATGTGGTTCAGTTTGTCTTTCAGCTATGTTCCTTCAGTAAATGCCTTCATGTTTTTGGGAGCTCGATAACCAGTTCCAGGCTTCTTCGCACCCTCTTTCTGCTCTCATTTGTCTCCCATATCCTTTTGCAGGGCTTCATGCATGGAGACAAAAACGCCTGCCCGATCCCGAAACTCGGCGTATGTCTTCGGGCATCTTAGGTGCACATCTTTCCAAAGTTCAGTACCCTTCTTGAGCCCAGCCAAGACGGCCACAATCTTGGTGTCTTCACTGACGGATTCTCCCTCTAACAAGACCTTGTCGAATCTTTCCAAATACGATCGGTCCGACTCGTCGTCAGTTTGTTTCAAGTCGGATAACCGATGTCTTTGGGACAGATAAGACCCGGCTGTAGAGAAATGGGATAAGAATTCTTTGCCCAGCTGGGCAAACGAATGAATTGAAGCCGGTGGCAAGGCCGAAAACCACTTATGGACACGGTCTCCAAGAGTTAAAGGAAAATTTCGACATTGCGTTGCGTCACTTGCCCCCATTGATACCATATAATTGGTATACTTCATCAGATGCACTCGGGGATCCGCCGTGCCCTCATATTGGATACTTGCTGGAAACTGGATCTTTTGTTGAATTGGAGCCTTCAGAATTACCACTGATAAGGGTGAGACCGGAAGAGTCGTGTTCCCATATCCTCTCTGTTGATCCAGCTGGCCCTGCATGCTTTCGATGGCCTTTCTCATGGAGGCGAGCTCCTCTAAGGATCCCCCCTGACTCTGTGGCTGTTCGGCGAGCAGAGGCGCACAGCCGTCTGTTCGCTCCAGTCCCACATTGGGAGTGGGAACCCCCAGGATTGGCCTCCTGGGATTGGGCTCTGCATTCGGGCCAAGGCGACCAAAAGCTGACCTAGTCAGCCGGTCAAGGACTGATTGGCGAGCAGGTACTGCGGCTGGGCGAGCTGCTCCAGCAGGGGGATGGACCTCCAGGACTCCCCGGCCACGTCGACCCAATCTTTCAAGAGCACTTTGGCGTGTGCCCTGACTTGCCGCAATGACCGGGTTCTGAGTCGAACCTCCCTGACTGGCGGCCTCAATGTTCAATTTTTCTTTGCCTTTGGCCTTACGAGCTTGGGCACTGTCAGCCTCATTCAAATGATCCCCTCTAGCCCTATCATGTTCGCGAGTCTTTGTGGGGCTACCCCTTGCTCGCACATTTGATGGGCCAGGTTGGGCTTGTTGTCTCTGTAAAGCCTGGAGCATGGCAATTGTACGCGCTAATTCGTCGGGATTGCGGGCAATGGCGTCCAACTCTGGTGGTATTAATTGGCGAGCAACAATAGTTTGATTTTCTTGGTTGTTTCAGCTCGCCCTTGCTCGCCCTCCAGCTTGGGACATTCGGGAGTGTGAATCCCGAGTTATATGTTGAGAACGTTGTGTCTCCCTTGATTGAGGCATTTTCACAGAAGGTATCAAGTGTTGTTCTTAGTGTTCTTGAGTTTTTTTCTTCAAAAACTCAAACTTGTTCTCCAATTCTGGGATAATTTACTCGTATTCAATGACCCGAAGGTTCGAACCCTCCTTCTAGGGCCAATTTGTTGACGATCAGTTTTGATCTTGAAGATTAATGGCTGTTTTAGATGGTTAATTGATCATCAAACAATTACGTGTGATTGATCACTAACGTAATTAGTGAATACGAAATTTCGGGTTTAGGTGGATTAGAATCGTTTGAAAGCTTACGTGTTCAAGTTCGATTGTAAGTTAATCGAGCTGCTTTAGATTCATAATCGAAGTTTGGACGTGTATAATAATTTGTGCTTGCTTTATTTGCTGAAAAAAAATCTAAGTATTTATAGACTTTTGCCCAGCAGGAGGTGGCACGACCTTTGGCCGACCAAGTCTGCATGCTCGACACCTATCATTTGACTAATTTGACCTTATCTCAACTAAATTATATCCTTATCTACTGGATTTGCTCGCAGTCTAGAGCTGTTCGTCACTTTGGACTTGTCCTTGAGGAGTCTTTAGTCTGATTCTGATGGTCTTTCATCTTGTTTAATTGTTATTTCGGCGCTGTGGTTGGATCTGATCGGCAGGTTGCCATTTGAGCTCGTCATGTGGCTTTTGATCTGATTTTGTTCGCCTATGTGTCTTGATCACATGTAGGTTTTGCTCGCCGGATATCTTGGGTAAATCATGTGTTAATCTGCACTTTAATTCTTGAGTGATTTGCGCTAATTCTGGTCGCCCAAATGTTGTTCCTGTTCGCCTATCAACACACATATTTATTCGTATAGTAATACACACTTGTCCTTGTCGTAACACAGTGTGGGAGCGAAATTTTTATTATGTCTTTGCGCAATTTTTTATTTTTTTTACATTTATGTTTGACTCGCTTAATGTCTGCCTTTTTTTTAATATGCATATATTATATATATATATATATATAAAATATTTTGACATAATGTTTCTCTTTTCTCGGATGAAGTGTTAAACTTGAGTAACACCAAACAATAAATACAAATATTATACGTTATCGAGCAAGGCTGTAAAGGGTGTGATTGGGGCGCACAACTGCACAAGGCATCTTGTCAATAACACAAGAAAATGAATAATTTTATTTATTTATAGAAAAGTCTTTTGCTTATTAAATGAGTCAAGCTATTTGTAAACTATTTGCGTCTTGATTCGAAAAATTATTTGTACAAATTTTTCATGAGCTAGACACGAGTCCAATTTCAAGCTCGATTGTTTTATTGAGCCGAACTCGAGTCTGGTGGTATACGGCTTGACACTCTTGTTCATTTATACATTTTATTGGATTCGAAAACTTACTCAAAAGGAAAAAAGGAAGAAGGGTTGCAACTAGCTTGTGGCTTGGCGTGACTTGGATATTATGGAAGTGGAGGAAATAGATGATTTTTAGGAATATGGAGTTGTCATGTCCGAGAATAGTGAAAGAAATCAAATGAAGAATATGGAGTTGGATTGTGGTGAGAGATCAAGGAGTGGCTAGAGAATCCAATGATGGTTTTGAGAGTTTAATTTTGTTCTTTTGCTTAAGCTTGTAAGACATTTATGTATTGCTGGTACCTTATTTTTATAAAATCATTTTACTGATCAAAAAAAAAAAAATTATGAAGCTCGCGAACAGGCTCGATTAATTACTTTATTATTATTATTATTATTATTATATATTAATGTAAGCATATATATAAAGATATATATATGTGTACGTGTATTAAACATAGATGGAATTGTGTTATTTTTTGAACTCGCGATTTCAAACTATGCTTGATTAATTTGCAAACAAGCTTTTTTCGAGCTGAGCTCGTTTACTAAATTAACGAATATTTCACGAGCTCGAGCTATTCGTGAATTTAAATATATACTCATGAGCCGAGCTCGAGCTCAACTAATAGAGCTCGAGTCGAGCTCAAACCTATAAAAATTCAAACAAGCTAAATTCAAACTTGATAGTTTTAGGTTCGACTCGACTCATTTATATCCCTAGGCATAGCTAGACATTTTCACAAGATCTTTCATGTGGATTATTTTCATTCATTTTATCTTAGTAGCGTTTCCTTAATTAAAAAAAAAATACTCCCTCCGATTCATTTTTGTTTTCCACTTTCAAAATGACACAGGTTTTAATAAAAATAGTTGTTTATTAGTATTTGTGGGTATAAAGTAGATTTTTAAAAGGTGTAAGAGTTGTTTATTAATATTTGTGGGTATAAAGTTGATAAAGTAGTGACATAAGTGTAAATAAATGATTTTTTAAGGGGTAATTAAAAGGGGTAGTATTTGTTTTTTGCTATTTTAGGTAAGTGGAAAACAAAAACAAAAAAAATCTTCCTTTTATGGTAATACGGATAATAAAAAATGAATCGAAGGGAGTAACAAACCATTCAAAAGAAAAAAAAATTATTTGCAATTGATATAACTTTGGCCTAATTTTAATTAAATTATTTTAATGTATCATGGAACTCACAAAAATTAGAATAAATAATATTAGATCATACTATAAGAAAATATATTGGTTTATATAAAACATATTAATTTATATGCTAAAAAATATTATTATTTTTAATTATACAAATTATTTCAGCGAAGAAGAAAAAGAAAAGAAAATACTTGGGTGAAAAATTGTAGGTAGAATTAGAAAAAAAAAATGTCCCTAAACTTAAACATATTGGGGAAATATAACAATATATCACTTTCCAAAATTTCATTATATTACCAATTTATTTTTTAAATGTCACTTAAGAAATCACACAAGGGTCTCGTAGAGGGTAGCACAAGGGTCACACATGCCATTTTTACAAAAAAAATAAGGGTGATTTTTCAAATGAAAACTTGAAAGTGTCATATTGTCATAATTCTCAAACATGTTAGAAAAAAAAAAGGAGAGTATATTTTTCTAAAATTTACTCTATTTTTAAAATGAGTAAGTTTCTTGTGAACCAAGTGCATTTTTGAAAATTCGTTCTTGTTATCACCTAAAAACCACCATATTTGTACTATAAAGTTAACCCTCGTAAATTTACCCTTTCAACAAATAAGATGACTTTTTAATGATAACAAAATTAACTTTTAAAAATCGCACATCTGATTTATACAAGATTAAATCTTTCCCCAAATTATTACTTGAAGCAATGTGAAGATAGATAGTTGGGGTATTATAGATTTTCCATACAATTACAATAGATTATCAAAATTGAACAAGTATCAATTATGAAATAGATCACCCTTTTCTTATGTCTATAGTTTTGGGCGTTTCTATGGTTTTAGATTTTGAGTTTCTAGCTAGTATATGGCATTAGAACCAAAATTTTATTCTTGGCCACATCTTCCATAGATCTCTATACAATATTCATGACCCAAAAGTTATTCTTATTTAGATATTCATTTTTCTAGGTATTAATTAAAAAAGTGTATATTGATAATTTTAAAAAAATAAAAAAAAATAAAGAAAGTATATATTGATAGTTGAGATAAATTAAACAAGAGTTTACATCCAACTCCTCTTCATAAACACATTACAAAATGTCTCATGATCATCACCTTCTTTTCAATAAAGACATCTAACTTGACTAGCATTCAAACATTTCTTTTCTAACAAAAAATGTAACAGAGCTTCTCATAGTTATTCTTGCTATCTGACTCTTTATGAGAAAAAAAAAAAAGAAAAAAAAACATAAAATAACAAGAGAATTAAGTAGAAATATGGAGGGCAGCTTCAGGTTTCTCTCAGTCCAGCTTCACAGAAGAAAACAGGTAATGCACGAACCAGAACGACGAAAGGAAGCCAACGGTGCCCGTTGCAAGCATAATCGCGAGAACCATGAAGAGCGAATAACCGAGATAAAGGGTAGCCGAGACGGGCCCACTCAAACTCTTGAGATCGAATATCAGATAATTGACCGAGTAAAAAAAGATGTAAATAGCCACAGAACCCGAAGCAAAGAAGGATTTCCACCACCATCTCCAATCTTCCACACAAAGATGCATATAAGTCAGAACAAGCGACACCTCAGCACACACGACTACTGAAAGCGTCAGAACAATGAACAGAAACCCGAAAACATAGTACACACGACCCATCCAGATGCTCGACATTATGAAGAAAAGCTCAATGAAAAGAGTCCCAAAGGGCAGGGTACCTGCCCCTAGAACCAACAGCCAGGAAGGGTACTTCTGGGCAGGGATTTCTCGGGCAATTTGATTTGTTCTGACAGGATACTCAATGTGGGGTGCTTTTGCCCCAAAGTAGCCACCGAGTAGGGTTAATGGAACGGATATACAGAACCATAGCAAGATCAGTATTACGTATAACGAGAAGGGAATAGCTCCCGTGCTGTGACTTCCCCATAATAGGAAGTTCAAAGTGGTAAGGATAAGGAATGATATCCCAGGAAAGAAACAAGCGGCTTTCCATGATACTGAAACCCATCCCTTGCTGTCTCCGACGAATATAGTCCTCCAGAGACGAACAGCAACGTATCCAGCTGCAATCCCAAGAACCATGTAGAAAAACAGCATTCCAGTTATGAGGGTCCCACGAGAAGCAGGGGACATAAACCCTAAAGCAGCAAACAAGATTGTCACAATCGCCATTCCAAGAATCTGAACCCCATCTCCAACCATCACGCACAAGAGAGACGGATTAGTAGGGGCGCGAAAAACGTCCCCCACAACGAGCTTCCATCCCGATAACTCCTCGTTCATTTGGGCTTGAGCTTCCTTATCTAGCTCCTCGTACCTAGTGAGATCCCGTCTCACGGTCCTTAAAAAGATCACGAGCACGATTCCAGCCAAGAATGTGATCACCATTAAAGAGTTGAGAATCGAAAACCAATGCACCTTAGCCCCCTCCATTTTCAAGTACGCATCCCATCTTGATGGCCACTTGATATCCCTCTCCTCGAACGAAACCTCGTATGTGAAAGCTACTGGCTCGTTTTCCTTAATAGCCATGGCTACTGTGGCTGGATCACACTTAATCCAAGAGGGATACTTGTCGTACATCTTCAAGTTCTTCAACGAATCAGCATTGTGCTGGAAACTACAAGGTACAACCTCGAATCCTACAACCATGTAACCGGGTGCACCTGATCCCTCGTTTCCTATAGTTGGGATCAGCTCAGCTGCATCCCCTGTGCCCATAACACTAGCTACATTCGTTTCCTCATACTTATTAACAAGAACTGTGAATTTCAAGTGATTGAACACATAATAAGAATCCTGAACCTTAACTCCAACAGGATAGCCTGTCCATCTAAGCATGAAACCATCCTTCTTCGTATAACGAATAGCGGGGAGGTTATCTAAGATCACATTCACCTGATACATCTCATCAATCCTCTTTTTCAAAAGGTTGAATTCATCACCTGACAGAGGCTTAGTTTGGCACAAAAATATATCACTCTCATTTGTATACATCTTAAACCTGTATGGGGAATTCTCTATCCTATCACCCATAAGGATCTCACCAAGATTTTCAGCACTATCCTTAATTCCCTCTTGTGGCTTACAGAATGGCAAACTATAATAGCTAAAGGGAATTTCAGTGTCAATAGAAGTTAGAGAATTGACCTTCATATTCAAGTAATCACCAATTCCATGCTTGTGGGGATAACTACCAGGGAGATAAAAACCCTCTCCAAATTGGAAAAATGTTACCAAAATAAGCAAGGCCCAGATCTTCAACTTGTGAAAAGATTTCATCTTTTCTGCTTTCGTGGCAGATCAAGATGGCCCAGATCAAGAAATCAATGAAAATGCCAAGAAAAACAAGATCTGATGATAAAAATGCTAGGGTTTGTGATGAATGTTGTAGGGTGAATCAGATCAAACTGTGGTATAATCCGAAATTAAACCGTGGGAACATGAAATTGAAAGAAAATGCTATCAAATGATTCTTGATTGAAATGAAAAATGCGTACGAAATCAAGAAATTTAACCTTAGCCTCCGCTGTGAAACAGAGAAAACAGCATTGGTAGAAAATGTGAAACTGCAGTGGGAAAGAGAAACGTGAGAGGAGAGAAGCAGTGGACATGAAGGCAAGAGACTGCATATACGTATTTATATCTATTTTTAGCGTCGGTGAGCGAGACGAAGGGAAGATTCTTCCCAATTATTTTTAAGGAAGTAAACCCCATGGATTTTCTTTTCCCTATTTCGGCTATTTTAACTTATTCATAATTCAGAAATGAGATATTTTACTGCGAGTAATTTCGTTCCAATATAAGAAAATCATAATTAGTCTACTTATTTTGCCAATCAACGTTTTCCAATTTTATTAGTGATATAAAAACGTGTTGCAATGCAGAAAGGGTATTCTTAATAATACTAATTTTATGGCCTAAAAAATATTAATTTTAATTTTATCAGAACACCCTCTATCAAATATTTTATCGTAAAATATGCTTAAAATAGATAATTATGATAATTTTGTGAGTTATGGATCGATCCAAGTCAAAACTTGCGGATCCTAGACGGGTCGCATACTCACGAACTTTGAGTCATAGATAGTGGATTCTAATCACTTGAATTATATCATTTCGTCGAAAAATACATTTTTTTTTAATATTTTACATATGTTACTGTTCGAAAAAAATATCTATTTTTGTGATAGCAAATAGATATTTGTGCAAAACCAATATTTGTGCTGACAATAACATGTAGCATTTTGTAAAGACACATCCGACCCGATTAGGATCCAAAATTTCTAATTTGGGCTATATTTTACAAATCCTAAACCCGTAAAATATTTTATTTGAGTTCTTGTCTAATTTTATATATTAAAAATACATTTAATTAAAATTAATTCTACGCTATCTTATTGACACAATAATTTATCTATCTAATTGGTGGTATCATCTTATATTTAATTATTCACAGATTCTAAGTATGCACTCAGTGCATGACATACACTCAAGTTCATAACATATATTTGGATTTTAAGTTCAGTTTTAACTTTAATTTTGATTTTTCAACACACACTAACACCTTGGATTGTATTTTTTTTTCTTTTTACAATTGAGATATTATTGAATACTTTTTGAGGTATTATTTTGAATATTTCATATATTGTACTATGTTTTAAATAACAACACCAATTAATATTTATTTTACATTAAAAATAATAAAGAAAAGATTAAAAAAATATAGTTTTTGTCAATTGCAATATAATTGCATTTTTTTTACTAATAGACTATTTTCCATTGAGGAACTGCATAGTTCTTTTTTTTTTAAAGGGGTAATTCTTTTTTATAAAGGAGACGAATTTGTTTTTTTTTTTTTTTTTAAACTCAACGAATTTGTTAATCTGTCGAGTTTTATTCATTTCGAAAAAACATTACTTTATTCTTTATCCGTCAATACTTGTAGCATTTGCACATTATTAAATCACAAGACTAGTAGCTCCCTAATTCATCATGTTTCACAACCAAACTTAATGCAATAATACTGTTAGATACTAATTCTTGTTTTTTTTTTTTTTTATTTGACCGTTACATAGTTATTCTCAATAATAAGATTAACATAAATTTTCACTTTGATTTTTTTACTATCTTTTTTTAAAAGTACTTCTTCCGTCCACTATTAATTTTCATATATGAGGTGACACATTTTTAAGAAAAAATATTTTATTAAGTTTTTAAACCAATGAATAAAAAATAATTTGAAATAACGTAAATAACGAGTGAGTGTTTTATTTTATTTTTGTAGTGTGAAATTATTGTGGTATGTTTAAAAAAGAAAAGTGTGAAGTTTATTTGAAAAAAATGAAATATATATAATTTGATATACTTTTCAAGTCGACTTATTTTATAATAAATATAAATATCCAAATTCGGTAATTTCTACGGTTTTTATAAACTCAATTAAATAAATATCACAATATACTGCATATTAATTGGTGCCGTTTAAAAGGGAGGCAATGTGGCTGAGGTGCTCACTCAAAGCAGAGTTTCTTTGCTTGCAACGGTTGTCAACATAAATATTTAAATATTGTACCTTAGATCTAACTTCATCTATTATATCTTTATCTATATGTGTGATTTTTTTGTATTTAATTTAGGGCAAATTACCAAAACTTCTATTGGGAAATGTAAAATCATTTTAATTATTGAGTTTTTATATTTACATCAATTGATCGTTTCATAATTTTATATACATCAATCAAACAAAGTTTTAGTGTTTTTTGGCGCAGGTAGTATTTAATTATAATTTATTCAAAAAAACATAATTCTTTTGATAATTTGAAAAAATCTTATGAAAAAATTGTTGGAAAAATAGGTTATGTGTAGACGAAGATAAAAGGATAGACACGGACTTTAGACTGGTAAGTTGAGGCAAGAGTTGGACTCTTTCTTCGTAAGACGATATTGCCCCATACTTCGGTGCAATACAGTGTCAAATGGCAATCGCCCCCAAGATACGACTTTGGAACTTCTCGATCGCTGCACTACGAATCGAAAGTTATCGGCGAACGGACTTAGGTATCCGGAACTTTCTTTGACTCGCCTCTAATGCAAAACTTAGAATGCTAGGATGCTTTGGAGGGTTTTGAATGCAAAGGTTTATTTGGTTGCTGAATGACTCGAATGCATTTTGTGGGAGTCTATTTATAATTGTTGAAGAGTTGTGGTGCCTCTTCGCATAGGATTGCAACCTTTCTTCCCGGATGAATCTGAGCCCTTCGATCGCGTCTATTGGATCAGACAGATCTGATCGCATCCTTTCGCGCGGAGCGGGTCGCGCCCGGACTCGAATTTTGAATCCAGCAGATGCCTCCGTACGGTTGCCGCGCGCCCTGGACCCGGGTTTTGAATTCGAATCCAAGGGGCGCGCGCGGCCAGTACGCGGTCGCGGTTGGATTCGAGTCGCTCGTCCGAACCGGTTCAAACCTGGTCCCGGTTCGAGTCCCACGAGCCGCAGATCATCACCGAGCACGAGCCATGGTCGAGCCACTTCCCCCGAAAAATTTAAGGCTCCTCAACACCTCGCGACGATGCGCACGTGCACCTCTAAAGCGCTCAATGCGACGTGCGGGTGCGAATCAAGGGTCGGGCTAACCTAGGCACCACCACTTTTAGACTTAGTTAAGATTATAAATTTACCACTTAAGTCTACTTATATGGAAGGTCTATTTCTTCCAATTTTCTAATATGGGACAAGGATCTCATTTTTCCTTCTTACCATTTTCCTCTTCAACTTTAGGAATTTCCGTGATAAATTCTCATCTTCATCTATTAATATATCATTCATCCGAAATTGGTTTTGAGCAAATTAATAGACCAGATTCATCTACTCCAAACGTAGATTATGAATTTACAATTTATTTTCATTTCCCATAAATGGAATATCAATATAAAGTTGGTCAAACTTAGATCAAATACCCAAATTAAACCAATTTCCAACAAATTTTGGGCAACTTACCCTTTAATTCCTTATTTTGCTTACTCCAAGATAATTTGCACAATGCAAATTTGCATAAGAGAAGCACTTGTCTTAAACTTAGACTTTTGGTTTTCAAAGGGAGTCAGAAATAGAAATTAAATACATATTAATTATGACAATTTCCTTTGAATTCATTGGGGAACCTAACCCATTTCCCCAAATTAAATTAAGTATTAGCGTATTAAATGTAGAGTAGCGTTATCTCTTCAAAATTCAAAAGAATCGCCTAGACAATTAAACTAACATTAAGTGTTGTGTAAATGTGTTCAAAGAATTCCTCCCTCGTGGCCTCGTCCCTTTATTTCTTTCCTATAATTTTTTAACGCAAATATTAAAATAATGTTATAAAAAAATTAAAAAAAGTGAAGAACACACATGTTTGTTTACCCAGTTCGTCAAGAATGACTACGTCTGGGGGCATACCAAGCCAAAAGAATATAACTATTTCTTGTGTACTCTTTTTTTTTTTTTTGTTATACAATGGAGGTGTCATGGTCCATATTTATAGTGGAGTCATGCATGAATATACATAATGACAATTTATTAGGACATTATAATAATCCTAAATCATTGCTAGACATTATGATAATCCTAAATCATTGTTATTAGAACATTATTATAATCCTAAATCATTGCTTGTAACCTCCATAAATATGTAACTCTCTATCATAATATCTTGTAACTTCTAGGACATTCAAATTGTTTCATAACACTCCCCCTTGGATGTCCGTGATTATACAAACTTATCTTGTTAAAAACCTTACTAGGAAAATAAGCCCAGTGAGATAAAAGTCGTAACGAAAGGAGAATAATACAAATTAACTAGAGTATGAATTCTCCCCCTGATTCAAACATCATTCGAAATTATTTAACCGATACATTTTAATATGTTTCACCAACTTTTCAAATGTTGCAGTCGGTATTGACTATTGTCTTGTATAATTGACAAAGATATATTAGTTTGCTAAATGCATGAGACATGGTACTTCAGGACCAAGTATTTCTTCATTATGATCAAGCGAGCGAATGACTATTGGAGTACTTAATGGATGTAAAATTATTTTATTACCTTTTGAGTATAAGCAGTTTTGTGGACAAAAATTCCACCATTTAAGATGCTCAATTTGTAATCCAGGACAAAATTTAGTTTGTCCAAAGTCTTAGATCACGCATTCTCTCTTTAAATGAGCAACTGCCTCTTGGAGCTCTTCAGGACTCCTAATTAAATTAACATCATCAACATATACTACAATCATCACATAATTCTTTACATGAACTGATGAACATATTAGATCATTGGTATAACCTTTATTTAACTAGACTATTATGTTGCATATGTAGTTTATTTGAGCTCGACAAGAAATTTTGCAATTTAATTGGATTGAATAACATGTTTCAAGCATGTTAAATCCTTCAGGAATTTTCATATATAATCATGTTCAAGATAATCGTATAAATATGCAATGATTGTATCATTTGACGCATTCTCAAATTTTTCGTATTTTCTGCTAGAGATGTTAAATAGCGGAATATTAATTCTATGCATAACAGGAGAATATGTTTGATTAATATCGGGTCTCTGCGATAACCCTTGTGTTATTTAATCAAACTTTGTATTTCACTACCTTTGTTATTCACATTTTGTACAAATACACACTTCAGGGTGCATGTATAATAACATCAACACTTTGTTTTGTTTAGTGAGTCTAGTTCTGCCACATTTTGCTTCTTACTATTTCACCTAGTCAAAGTGCTTCTAGCACCAAACTTAGGTACTTGATCCAGATTTTTATTTGTGATAGTAAAAGCAATAGTGGGCATGAATATGTTATCGACAAAAATAATATTTTTATTGTAAGTGTCTCCTGTATTTATAAAATTCATGTAAACCAAATCCTTATCATTTCCCAAAATATTTTGATTTGGTTGTTCCGCAACCCTAGTATTTTAACAATTTTGTGCACGTGTTTTGTTACTAGGATTTTCGTCTTCAGGACGAATCTCTTCAGGAGATATCGGGAGTGACTTAGTATTTAGCTAGCTTTGATTTACAACGGATTTACATATTTTCATATTAAGAGGTTCCTTACACTTCAGGAGTGTATGAACATAAGCAAACATACTTAATTTTTATTGGAACCTCTATACATTGTGGTGCATATACTACAGATATATGCAATGTAGCCACTCCTTTACAATTGGCAGACTACTTGCTATATTGCAAGTTAATTACTTTTTGAACTTTTAGTTCAAATAGACTAGTGTGTGAGTCTGAATATTGAAGATCTTTTTCCTTCTGAAAATTTTCTCGGCATTCATTTAACTTTGGATTCTAATCTCCTCCTAATGCCGAGAAATAATCTTCATAATGTGTAGCTAATGGGCTTGCTAGGTTCTTTGTGTGGTGTGATACATACACTGCACAACTAAATCTTCGCAGATGGGAAATGATGGTTTCATTCCCACACACTAGTTGTAAAAGGGAGTGTTATTTTTATTTTAAAATCAAGAAAATTCAATGTTATTTTCCAATTGATTTCCATTCTCAACAAATTTATTTGAGAATTGGGAGACAATAGTGCAATAAGTTTTTAATTTCTTCAGATAAAAATATAGTGACTCTTTTGCAGCAAACAATCAAGTTTGCACTATAACTTGTATTATTAATATTTGTCTCCCCCTCTTTCAAATGAGAAACATATTTTTCTATACTAAGCATAATATGTGCCAAAACACTTCATTAACATCAACATATATATTAACATCTTCAACCTTTATTTCTCAAGGATGTTTAATAAAATTTAACTAGATGATCCGGTGCTTGATATATACGGGACCAACTATCTTTCGTGTCACATCAGTAACATTGTTCCTCATAGTCTCTCTTCTGGGAGACAGTTTATATTTTTTCACGATCATGGTTATTATTTTTATATCAGATATATCTACCACGATCACTTCCATAATTTTAAATCACGCCCACGACTGTTTATATGTCTACGACCAAGTTTAAAATTTTGAGATTGAGTCGCATTCACTTCAGGGAATGAACTAAAACCAGTAGGTCCAGACTTGTGACATTTCAACAATAGTTCATTATTTTGCTTAGCCAAGAGTAGATAAACAATTAATTCAGAATATTCCTTAAATTCTTTTTCTCGATATTGCTGCTGCAGGAGCATATTCGAGACATGAAAAATAATGTTCTCATGCATTTCATCACCAATTATGGTTTTACCACATAGTTTTAAGTGGAAGTTGATTCTGAACATGTCCAAATTATATTCATTCACTGAAGTCGTAGGTAGAGCCAATCATATCGGGCTTTTGGAAGTACAACCATCTTCAGGTGGTTGTATCTTTCTTTTAGTTTTAAATCCTTCATCCAAGTGATGACGATGGAAAATAATTATTTTGACATGATCTTAGTGAGATGCATTATTATTTTCAATAAGATTATATCCAAGACCTATTACCTCAAGATGAATTAACATCTATAATCAATGATAAAGAAAAAAAATCGGCGATTCTCAAATGTGCAAATTCAAATTTTGTGAAATTAGTCACAATGAAAAATAAACTGATAAGAGAAAATTATTCATGAATTTATATTTTTCCGACAAATAAGAGACCGAAATCAAACTATGTGGTGATTTATGAAATTTAAAACTTCAAAAGTTTTGGGACCTTTTGTGGAAAAGTCTTAGAGTTATGAAAAAAATTGGTTTTTTTAACTCATGTACAATCAATAGAATATTAAGAAAACCATAAAAGTTTCAATGGAGTAGCAATAACAAATCCATAATCTAGACTTACTTACATATTTAAAATAATTAGTTCAATATTACTGCAAATAATAAAGGGGAACCCATATATTTTATCTGGTCATTATGCACACAATTTGATTCGAGTAGCACAATTAAATATTCTTATATATAAAAGTACTAGTTCATTCTGACAAACTAGTTTGAGTGCACCATATAAAATAAAATGTATTAAACCAAACATATAGATAACCAAAAGAAAGTGAACGCAAATTTACATTTTTCTTTCACTTTTATAATCAATAAACATTCATATTTTTCTCATTCAAAGTCTCGATATGATATCTATTTCTACATATATCTTTAAAACTCAATGATTTTCTTTGAAACTTGGGAGACACGGTAGTGCATAATTTATAATAAGTTTAGTCCCTTCAGGATATAGTGGTTCTTCTGGAACCATTATTCAAGTTTGCACTACCACTTATGATATAAACATATGTGTCTCTCTTTATCAAAATCTATCAATACAAATGCACAATTTTATCAATTCAGGAAATATGTCAACAAGTGCATACTAATATTTCTATCTCGAACATCATTTATCCAAAATAAACTGAGAAGAGAAAATTATTACCTCTAAGAAACATCATAGGTCAAAGAATAATCAAGTATATGATATTTGTTCTTGATTTCTTGCCTATTAGAAGCAGACAATTGTGTCGGCCTTGGTCATATCTCCAAAGGATAGAACAACCAACAAATATAACCAATATCAAATCTAAAAGAAAATCTCAACAAAGAAAGAGGTTAGCAAAAAGTTGTGAGACGTTGTCAATTACCCCAAAATTTGTAATTGTTTTAGCACAAATACATAATTGATGCTAGAGTTACTAGATATTCATACAAATATCATCAAATTTAACATATAGATATGATTGTATAATCTCAATTCAATTGTTAGTCTATCAATGATTTTAAGAAGTGTCTCATTAGGAGAGAAAACAAATCGAACAATTTTATTTTTCATATAAATATAAATTATCAAAACTACACTAAATCACCATTGATTATTTCAAACTAACCCATAAGCTACAATATAAACCAGTAGACATAAACTCACAATACCATCATACTGCAATAGTACTTAATCGACCATCAAAGAGTACTTAAAAGATTTCATATACCATCCAACAAATCATGTTAAGAATATGTGATACTTGTTTATAAATTAGACCAAATCTAACATCTCATCACCTATCTTTACAAAATAAGAATATTATCTCGATGAGGAAAATTTGTAACAAATGCAATTTTTCACAAACTCAAGGAATTAAAATGGAAAAATAACTTATCTCAACAAATTTCTTTGTGCATATATGACTTGCCATAGAAGGGTCCAATTTAATTGCTTTGGCCGCATTAAAACAATATCGTAAGAATTGGTGTGACAAGAATATGAACTTCAAAATGATTAAGATGATATAGTGGTAGAACAATCGTGCTGATAACGTGTTATAAAAAAATTAAAGAAAGTGAAAAACACACATGTTTGTTTACCCAGTTCGTCAAGAATGACTACGTTTGGGGGCATACCAAGCCAGGAGAATATAACTATTTCTTGTGTACTCTATATATTTTTTTTTATACAATAGAGGTGTCATGATCCCTATTTATAGTGGAGCCATGCATGAATATACATAATGACAATTTATTAGGCATTATAATAATCCTAAATCATTGCTAGACATTATGATAATCCTAAATCATTGCTATTAGGACATTATGATAATCCTAAATCATTGTTTGTAACCTCCATAAACATGTAACTCTCTATCATAATATCTTGTAACTTCTAGGACATTCAAATTATTTCATAACAAATAATTAGTATTTCCTCCCTTTCTTTTTAATTATCCTATTTTATTTAAAATGATGTTCCTTTTTAATTGTCATTCTACTAATATTAATACATTTTTTATCTATTTTTTTCCAACAATGCCTCTAATAAATTATAAAACTAATCATCATTTTGTAATAAATAAAAATAATAAATAAGGATGTAAGTATCTTTTGATATCCCGATAAATGAGGAAATTGGTTTGTGTGAATGGATAAAATGAAAAGATATAGTAGAAGTGATGTGATGAAAAGAGAATATATAATATTACATAAATAAGATGTGTAAGAAGGTATAAAATATAAGAATATAATATTATAATTTATTTTTAAAAAAAGAAACAAAAAGTAAATAGAGAGACAGAAGAAAATGACGAAAATGAAAAGTAAATAGAGGGATAGATGAAGTATTATTTTACAAAATAACAAGATAAATTAATGGTACTTTTTACGTTCCAATATAAATTTCTTATTTTGGTTCGTCTACAAATTATGGCGTAAAAGTAAATGATACAACTCCTGTTACCACTAACTATATACATATATCTTTTCTCATTTTTTTTTATGTTTTCATAACTAGATTGGGGTAGTGATTAATCTAATGAAAACACACATTTGCCTAATTACAACACTATAACAACAATAAAAAAAAATTAGCATGAAAGGAAGCTCGAAAAGTGCAGTCCACAAACTTCGACGGGGAGGGTTCACCAGAAACTTAACGGAGATGGCCTGCCTCTAAAGTACAGTACATTAAAATTCATTCTGCTAATCAAGTTAACAATCCCACAAAAACTAAAATATCATGATGTTGAATTCTCTCATACGTAATTTAATGACTCTGATTTTATTTTTCAAGATGTGAAGAGTATGATTTACAAGTTTAAATACAATATGTATGATAAGAGCATGTGCTAAGCACATGCTTTGTAACTAACTAACTAAGTTGTAGCTAACTAACTGAAAATAAAAAACTGCTAACTGACTATCTCTAACTAACCCTACTAGTTTCATGAATGATCTGGAACGTTTGCATGGAGTGCTACAACACCCCTTTGGTTACGGACTCTCTCGTAAGAAGAGACCAAGAAGCGTACACATGAGACGAAAATGAGCAGGAGCTAAGGACTTAATATCTGGTTGATCTTCTGTAGGAACATAACGAACATCTAGTAGATGATCTTGGACTTTTTCACGTAGATAATGAACATCTATTTCAATGTGTTTTGTCCGAGAATGAAGAGCCGGGCTGAAAGAGAGTGTAACAGCCCCTTAGTTGTCACACCATAACAAAGCAGGAGCACAGAGTGGAAGACAAAGTTCAGAAAATAACGAAGTAATCCAAACAAGATCAGTAGCTGAGGTAGCCATGGATCTATACTCAGCCTCGGTGGTACTACGAGTAATAATAGATTTCTTTTTAGAGCACTAAGAGAAGATTAGAACCAAGCATAATGCAGTAACCTAAGGTGCTTCGCCGATCATTCAAAGAGGATGCAAAATCTGCATCAGCAAAACTTTACAACTGAAAGTTAAAAACAAGAGTAAAGTGAAGACCATAATAAATTGTACCTCGCAAGTATCTTAAGACTCATTTACAAGCACCCTAATGATTCGTAGTTGGAAAGGTAAGAAAATGACTAAGTTTGTTGACATTATGAGTAATATCAGGACGTGTTAGAGTCAAATATTGTAGAGCACCAAAACGATATAAGGAGGGTTGAGAAAAGGGAGGACTATCTTGTTGAGTAACTTTGACACTGGGACAAGCAAGAGTAGGACAAGGCTTGCAAGCAGAAAGATTAGTACGATTAAGAAGCTCCTTAACATACTTAGACTGAGAAAGTTTAATGTTGTTAGGAGCAACAGCCGCCTCAATGCCAAGGAAATAGTTCACTGATCCAAGATATTTCAATATAAACTGTTGATGGAGAGTGTCAATCAGATGAAAGATGGCACCATTGTCATCACCCGTAATAAGAATATCATCCACATATACAAGCACCATTAGTCTTTTCTTATGATCAAATTTATGAAACAAACAATGCTCAGACTTTGGGTGAACAAATCCAACCTGAAGTAGGAATCCCTTAAGCGTGTCATACCAGGTCGTAGGAGTCTACTTTAGGCCACTGAGAGCTTTAATCAGCTTGCACACATGAGTAGGCTTGGATGTGTCCTAAAAACCCTCATGTTGAGTAATGTAAGCAGGTTCCTTTAACTCTCCTTTGAGGAATGCATTATTGATATCCACCTGTTGTACTTGCCAACCATAAGTATTAGCCAAGGTGAACATAATCCTTAATGTGAGATGTTTGACAACAGGAGAGAAGGTCTGAAAGTAATCCACACCAGCATTTTGTTAAAAAAAACCCTTGCTACAAGCCTAGCCTTGTACCTCTCAAGAGAGCCATCAACCTTATACTTAACTCTAAATATCCATTTAGTAGTAATGAGACTGGTATCAGGAGAAGAAGGAACCAACTCCCATGTATTGTTACCTAAAGTGCATCATACCCATCCACCATAGCATGTTTCCATTCAGGAACCTGAAAAGCTTGAGCAACAATATTAGGCTCAGGAAGGACTGGAAGAATGGAAGAAGTGAATAGTTTAGGCTTGAATATACCAACTTTGGACCTGGTGATCATGGAATGAGTAGGAGCAACTAAAGAAACAGGAATTGGAGAAGGATGTGTATCAGATATAGGAGAAGGAGAATGATGTGTATCAAATATAGGAGGATGTGAGGGTGAGGCAGGAGAAGGAGTATTATGAGAGGTAGAATGAGAAGTAGAATCTGTAGATGAAGAATTATGTGAGTTAAAAGGAGAAGATGTTATTGGAGTATGAAAAATAGGAAGGGGAACTCTGAGTAAAGTAGAATGATGAGAAGAAGAAGCTGGAGCATGAAGGAAGAGGAGAATTCTGGATAGGGAAAGTCCAACTCATTGAAGTCAACAATAGTGGAAATATAAACCCTTCCAGAGTGATGTAAGCATCTATAGCCTTTGTGGAAAGGACTGCAGCCAAGCAAAATATACTTAGCATATCTGAATTGGAGTTTAGAAGAGTTGTAAGGTCTGAGAAAAGGATAACATGAACAGCCAAACACTCTAATAATGGAGTAATCTGGTGGACAATGGAACAATTTCTGAAAAGGAGACACAATGTGAAGAACAGGAGTAGGAAGTCTGTTGATTAAAAAGATTGATGTGTGAAATGCATCCCACCAATATGATGTAGGAAATTTAGCTTGAGCTAGCAAAGAAAGACCCATTTCAATAACATGCTGTTGTTTTCTTTCTATGAGTCCATTTTTTGGTGAGTGTATGGGCAAGAATGTTTATAGATTGTTGGGGTGCCGCATTCTGTGTATTTAAATGTTGTAATGAATGTTGTAACAAACACTACGACAATCTGGAAAATAGAGTATAAAACGTGTATACAACGGAAGATTAAAACACACTATTGCAAGATGGAATACTTTTTAACACAAACTATATAAAATAGCTTGTGCTAGCCTTACGTCGAAACATTCACTATAACAAGAGTAGTGATACAAAAGTTGTGTGAAGAGTTAAATCGTTCACAACGGAAACAAGACTCGATATCATCTATCAAATCTAAATTTGCTAAGTGTATAAACTATACACCGTCAAAGTTGATCTCTCATTATATCAATGATCTTTCTATCTAAAGATATATGATTGATCGCAAGTTATGCGAGATGTACTAAACTTCTAGGCATAACATAAAAGTTGAAATAATTGCCCTATCACCTTTGAACTCAGGATCGACTCTAGAGTAGGTGTACTCGATTATTCCACACTGATGACTCTCCATTCTTCAACATTCATATTTTCAGATCGTCGCTCTTCATAAAGTATTTGTTGAAGATAAAAGAGTCCAATGTTATTAATAATGTTGTGACATTCAAAATAACAAAAACGAGGAAGAAATAATAACTACAAACTTCGTAAAATAATACTCATCTGTTGATAATAGATTATTCCTTACCTGATATTGAAGTCCTCGTCCTCTATTTATAGATGTGAGAGGTCTCGGTCTTCAACCCACTAGATCCTAGTAGATGGATCTAGAATAAACTTCTAATGTAACTTCCCATGGTCTCTGCAAATAACCGTCCATTTAGGTGGTTTTATTCTGAATATTTGACAGCAACCGCATGATCTAGATCCTTCTAAATAATCTGGAATGGCCTGGATCGTGTAGGTCCTTCTAGGTCTTTGTAGAACTTTCTGGAACCCGTAATCGCTCCTTGTTGCAACCAATGTTTCAACCTTCACTGCAACATCGAGTATTCCAGATTCTTGTAGAGCATTCTAGATCTTCAACCTACATGTCATAACATTCGTTCCAACATCCGATCACAGAATGTTTGTCATTTGAAGAAAGGGCAAATTCTGATGTTGTGGGTAACATCAACATCAACATAGATAATGTCCATATCCTGAAAAGACTTATGCAAATAGTAAATTCCCCACCCATATCAGAATGAAACACCTTAATCCTGGTGGAGAATTGCCTCTCCACCATCTTAATGAAACTGATAACAACAGAAGCAACATCAGACTTGACCTTTAAAGGATAAATCCATGTATATCTTGTGCACTCATCAACCAAAGTAAGATAATATATATAACCTTCAATATAAAGATGAGAAAAAGATCCCCATACATCTATATGAACAATAGCAACAGGAAAAGTGCCATCAGCAGAAACAGATTTAAAAGATTTTTGATGCATTTTTCCAAGTTCGCATGCTTCACAAAATCTCAAATGTTTGACAGATACATTCAAAGAATGAAGGACAGTACATAGTGTATCATGGCAAGGATGCCCTAATTTGAGATGCCAAAGATATGCCTTATTTAACAATGAAGTAGAAACATCATTACATTAAGCAAATGACTTAGAGTGTAAAGTAGGTTGAGATCCAGTATTCAAAGCACCTACATCAAGCTGATATATACCATCCTTAAGAGCTCATGTCAAAGGATTCTATTGGTTTTCTGATCCTTAACAAAACATGTAGTAACATGAAACTCAATTATAACATTATTGTCTTGCAGAAATTTAGAAATGCTTATTAAGTTCTTAGTAATATCTGGAACATGAAGAATATCACATAATGCCAGAGATTTGCCTTTGTGTAAACTATCCAGATACATAGATCCAACATTTAGTATAGGAGCTACTGTGTCATTACCAATAGTAAGATGAGAAGTACCTTTATAAGGCTGTAGTAGGAGCATGTTGCCAAGGGAAGAAGTAACATGATGAGTAGCTCCACTATCAACATACCACTCTATACCTGAATGATTCTGAGAAGAAGAAGCATTTAGATCATAAGAGGAATCAACTGTATAGGTAAAAGGATGAGAATGTGGAGCAGTGGATTGAGTTATATGAGTCAGATTAACCTTATGAACCATTTGAATTTTGAAAATGATCCTAAGATGGAAACTGATTAACAGAAGAGTGTCCATGAGAATAATCTAAACCTTGAAATAAGTGATCAAATCTCTTAAAATATTTAGCAGCAGTGTGATTGGTTTTGCCACAGATTTGGCATGGTGTTTTTGTCTTGTTATAGAATTTTGGTTTTCCTTTTGGTTTACCACCAGTGGAAGATTTTAGATCCTTGGAAGCATAGTTTGCCAAAGGTACAGAAGATGAAGAGGAAGAGGCCTAAAGAGGCATTAACTATTGGCTAGTAGTAAACTGTTGCAATTTCTTTTCATGAGAATAAAGTATAGACTGGACCTCGGTGAATGATAAATGCTCAGATCTGGTGGTAAGGTTTACCACAAACGCATCATAATCAGAACCAAAGCCACCAAGTAAGTGCATAATTAGATCATCACCATGAATCTCTTGACCAGCAGCATGAAACTCATCAGCTATATTCCAGAGCTGTAAACCATACTCATCAATTGTAGAGTTACCCTTCTTAAGAGTTTGCAACTGATACCTCAGATTCATTGCCTTAGCCTTAGATTGAGACCTGAACAATTCATCGACTACCTTCCAGACATGAATGAATGATTGCAGCGGTGTTGATAGGCGAACAGCCGAGCATGAGATTAATATTAAGAAAATGATGATTAGAGTAAATAAATAATAAGAGGCAAGCATGTGTGCACAAAAAGCACAATTTGTGAAAAGACGGTCAGCTAGTAAAAAATATCAGATACTCAGACGAGCAGCTAGTCAAAGATCAAAAGAAGCTGGGCGAACAGCTAGGAAGAAAGGTCTAAGTACCCAACTTAAAGACATACAGTCGAGCAGTTGAGGACCTTGAAGAATAACCAAGAACCCCACTAATTAGGCATTGTGTTAGGAACAAACAAGTGTCCTAAAACTTGCCATTTATATAATATACAATAGCTTAGAGTTAAACAAGTGTATAAACACTTTTCAAGCATGTAAATAAGGGCAGCTAAGAGGTTGACACATCCTACTTGCTTGTATGTGTATATATATGCTCTCATGAGAGGAAAAATATAACTTCAATTATTCAAAAACTAACCCAAATTCTTGCATTTTTAGTTTCTTGATATTTACTTACATAAATCCAGCATACTTAGCCTTGTTTGATGATCTTCTTTAGCTTAAACAACTACTAATTAATATATCCGACTCAAGATCATCAACAATTGGCGCTAGAAGGAGGGGCCGAACCTTCGTTTGTTGAAAAATCCGAGCAAAATTTGCATAAAGTCACCGGAACCTAGAAATTTTGGCTAGAATCCGGTAAGGAGTCACCGGAAAACAATTTTTGTGGCACTTGGAGTATTGATACACCATTCTAAGGAACTTAAATGCATGTGTGTATGAATAAAGGTTTATAAACAACCACTTCCATATACACAAGGCTAGTTGTTCATTAGATTAGGTAGTAAATACGAATCATCCCTAACTTATACCCAAGCAACCGGAATGACAAGATCACATGAGGCTCGATCGTCGAGTATGCAACCCAGTCGTAACCCTCGAACTAGGGTTTCGTCGACAGGAGAACATGCAAGAACGGTTCGAGAAACTTCCTGGAGAAATGTTCAAGTTACCATTGATACTCTCCCTCTAGAAGTAGAAGCTCTCGCCCAAAATCCTGAAGAATTGGTGAAGACGGTTGCCGTACTTCAATCGTTGTAAAAACGGCAAGAAAAGACCAAACCATCGGGAGTTCAAGAGACGACCAACCAAGCAGACGAGCAGCGAAGCAAGAGGAGGGGAGATAGACAGCCGGACAAAGCAAACAGTGCCGAAGTCCGGAGGAACAAAGGGAATGCTCCTATCAGCATGCGGTTGGAAAGCAAGAGAGAGTCGACTCCCAGCAGAGCTCAGGAGCCGAGCAGGAGTGCCACTCACCCCAGTGCTTTGGAGAGGCTGGGCACAAGTAGAAAAGATAGAAGGGAGCCATCCCCAGAAAATGAGGAACAAGCACACACAGTTGCTTGCCCTTCAGTGCACGACCGTATCCTGATCTTTTGGCTGGCTGGGACCAAATGGGGCAAGCAACGTTGAGAAAAATATAACTCAAGAGAAGCGTCCCGTTGGCGAGGGACTGTGTCAAGAGAGAGTTATTGAACTCGATCATGACGAACAACCTTCCAACGGAAGGACTCCTCCGGACAAGTTACAAGCTATGAAAAAAGCAATCGAAGAATTGCAAAAACAGCTGGAAGCCCAAAAAGAAGTCGGGACAACTGCTCTCCCGTCTTCACCATTGGCCCCGTCAATCCTGAACGCGTCAATTCAAGAGAAGATCCAGTTTCCGGCCATCCGTTTGTATGAAGGGACGTCAGATCCTAAAGTCCACCTGACGAAATATTTGGACTTCATAATTTCAATAGGGGCTACAGATGCTACTCAATGCCAAAACTTCCCACTCACTCTAGAAGACGGACCTCACAGGTGGTTTTCCGCATTAACTCCTGGGTCCATTAGCTCGTTCGCACAACTAAGAAAGAAAGTCCTATCAAACTTCTCAACAGTCGGGTCGTACTTAATACAAAGACACCGGCTAGCGGACATCAAGCAAGGGGATGAGGAGTCGGACAAAAAGTTCCTAGAAAGGTTCGACAAAATCCTCTTGGAGGGCGAGATGGTCAGTGAAGACACGGAGATGGTGGCAGTAATGGCCGGTTTAAAGAAAGGGTTAGACCTATGGAAGGAGATGCACCTAACTTGTCCAAAGACTTACGCCGAATTTAGACATCGGGCTGATATCCATATATTAATGCAAGAGGCATTACAAAAGGAGTTGGGTGATAAAGTTGACCCGAAGAAATCAGGAAAGAAGACAGGCAGAACCGATTAAAAAGCTCTTAAGAACATGAAGGCATTTAACGAGGGAGCTGAGTTAAAAGAGAAATTGAACCAAGTGCTCACAATGTCTGTGGACGCAGTGTACAACATCGTCAAGGATAGAGAGATGCTATCTAAACCGCAAAAAATCAGACAGGAGAGAGGAAAGTTAAACCCGGACAAATATTGTGCATATCATAAGAACATCGGTCACTTTACAAACGAATGTCGAGACTTATTGAAATAGTTATGGAGGTTCTATGAAGAAGGAAAGTTGTCAGAGTTTGTAAAGAGATCACCGAGAAAGAGGCCTAGAGCAGCCGCGCTATCTAGTTCGGACGAGGATGATAGTGATGAACAACCGAGCAGGGCAAACAAACAAGGGAAGAAAGTACCCATAGCCCCAGCAGAGCCAGTCCGTGAAATCTTGGTTCTCGAACCAACTGGGTCGGTTGGTGGTTGCTTTGATGGAAGGTCACCTGTATCCAAAAGAAAACGAAAGGCGGAACTGCGAGCAGTCGCGCGGGTGAAAGAGGTTGGAATTAATCTGTCAACCAAGCAGACTGTGGACCTAACTTTCATAGAAAAGGACTTGGATACAATGATTCCCTACTCATTTACGTAAACATCATGGGAACACGAGTGCATAGCCTACTCGTTGACATCGACGCCTACGCAAACATCCTATTCAAAAGCACGTTGGATCAGTTGGGCGATTATGCAAGTTATATAGAACTAGAAGACTGTAATCATAGGATCCTAGGGTTTGGAGATGTTGTAACCATTTCTCTAGAGATAATCAAACTGTCAGTCGAACTTGTATCGGCCGAGAATTCAGAAAGGAGACTAAGTAGGATTGTAGAATTTCTAGTGGTAGATCAGCAGTCTACCTACAACGGGTTTCATACGAAATTAAAATTAGAAATGCAAACTGATCCACACATTATTTCTTATTGGAATATTCTTCCCACAAATGATTAATTAGTGCGTTCCAAAGTGCGAAATGAGCCTTCTTGTCTTTAATTTTTATATTGTATGTTTTGATCTTTATATTCTATTGTGTGTTTTTTTATGTAGTTTTATCAATTTCTAGTACTTTAATGTAATTGTACCCGTATTGTAATATTTGTATTGCTATATTAATATGTATTTTTATTTGATATTATTTTTTTAATTTATGTCTAGTGTTTTAATTCATTGCACGTTATTTTTAATTGCTCTAATTTCTTTATTAACTATACAATACAAATTAATTTTAGTTGATATAAAAAATTGGATTAATTAAATAAAAAATGAATTATCTAGATACAAACTATAAATATATTAAATATATATATATATATATACACACACTAAACAAAAAAATTGTGGCGTCCACGCCATTTTAGTGGCCTATTTGTCATCACTGCTGGAGCATCAAAACACCCAATTACACCAACCATCTTCACTGCTGGAGATGGTCTTAATGTGCCATGTTAAGGGATAAGAATAGGTCAGACTGTCCGACAGGGACCTACGATGTGACCTACTAAAACCCAATTCGATTCATCACTTTTAATACATGAGTTAGACTTAGACATTTTTAAAAGCACATCTACTTAAATAAGCTAGATTTGAGCTTTTTTTTAAGCATTTTAAGCTCAACAGGTTGACTTAATTAGCTATATCCATTAATATATATCATATAATAGATAATATATAAAAATTCAAGGCATATATAATATAATAAACAAATATCAATACGTATATTTATATTTGTTGGGATATTGTTTAGTTTTGATGATTTTCCAAAACCTCATGTAATAGGTTTGAAAGCAGTCAGGATTGTATCTTTAGTTTCAGGTCAGGCTAGGTTATTTCTCAGTAGAATAGGCTATCAGTTGAGAAGAACTCAGTTGAGGGGGAACTCAGCAACACAGCCTGAGGAAATCTAGATGACATCACAAGGAGAACTGACTGAAGCCATGGCAGAGACCTGAACCTGATGAGAAGCCTGAAGGATGTCCCATTGAGTATAAACCTGGCTGATCTAAGCTAAGTCAGTGGACTACTCAGTGAAGAGCATGATCAGGAGGATCAGTGTTGTACCAAGTAGGCCCTGAAGGAGTCAGACTACTGTGGTCAGGGAAGTTTATCATTCAGCCCTATGGCAAACTTCCTGAAAAGATCTTCAAGAAGTCTACTGAAGGAAGACTACACTGAAGACATTCATGTCTACTGAAGATCGTCAAGTCAGTGGAGGATATAACATCTGAAGTCAGTGCGCCCTGATCAAGCTCACTGAACCAAAGATCCATTGGATTCAGTCCAAGTGGACCAATCAAGTCAAGATAGCATATCTGACACTGACAAGGCCGCATTCCAAGAAAAGTGGGTGAAATCTATTAATTGTATGGATTCAAATGTAATGTCCTCCAACGGTTACATTTGAATCCCAACGGTTACATTTGAATCCACACTATAAATACAAGCTCATAACTGCGGTTTGAAGTGTGTGTGAATGAGAAAAAATCAACACCTACGAGCTGTGAAGGTGTGAGAGGAAAGTGCATTTCATGGGAGGTATAAGGAGGCACGTTTCACACCTTGTTCACTGACCATTAAGGTCTTCACAGATATATAAATGAGTGTTCAGCTTGTAACTCTTAGCTTAGAGAAGTTTTCTCAATCTTAGCTTTAGGCTAACACATTGTAAGGGAAAACCTCACCTAGTTGGAGAAAACCTAACTGAAACCAAACCCCTACTTGTCAGGTTTGTTGGTGAAGTTGTTGTTGAGTTAGGGAGGAAGAAAGCAAGATCTGAGTTGTATAGATCTGGGTGCACCTTGGCACGTAAAAAACAAGAATCCCAGTTAGTGGATTTCCTGTTAAATTAGGCCTGTGGATGTAAGAGCTTGAGTCTCTGAACCACGTTAAACTAAACGTTGTATATTGTTTAAGCACTTGCTAATTATTTGTAAAATCTGCTCACTGAGAGCATTGTTAAAGAAAATTTGGTTGAGTAATTTAATCAGGGAGAACCAATCTCACTGACATGCTTAAGCAAGCACTCGAGAGTCCAGTATCTCGAGTCACTGTGTTGCTTAGAGCATGAGTCTTCAAGTCTTCACACTGACTTGGTAACTCAGCCTCTAAGCAGTGCAGTGACTTGAAGTGTAACCTCTCGAGTCACTGTCTTGTTGAGAGGCTGAGTCCTCAAGTCACCACACTGACTTGATGCCTCTGACTCTCAGCAATGCAGTGACTTGAGAGTTCCCCCACTGAACTCACTCAGGGTGCAATGCAAAGTTTAAAAAAAAATTCTCCTAAATTCCCATTTTGGTATTCGAAAACGGGACCATCAATATTTAATTATATTATTAAATATAAATTTAACTATTATTTGATGGATTTGTTATTTTGTGCTATTAGTTGATAACCATTTGGTAAATTAGTCTTATTCTTCATTTTAAGATTTAAAGAGTTAATTATTATAATCTATATCTATATCTATATATATATATATATATATATATATATATATATATATATATATAATAGAGCTAGGATTTCCTATTTTAGTTTGGGCGCCAAATTTTTCTGACCATTGAACATTTTTTGTACTTTTCATATCAGTCGTTGGATCATTTTATCTACTTTCTATGGAATTATTTTAATGGTTACATTTATATTATTTTTAATATGATTGGTGATATTTGTTTATTGCCTCTATATTCTTCCTTTCAATTTGCGACGGTTACAAATATTTTACCTATATATACATGTGCCTATTATTTATCCATTCATCCTTGGTTTGTTTGATCTTTTGTTTTGTTGTTTGTTTCTCTTGCAAGAAATATGAGCTTAGCTCCAAAGTTTGGGAGTTTCTTATCAAATTCCAGTGGATAGGGGATTGTTATGTGTATTGATGTTGATCAATATTTTTTTCTTAGAGTGATAAGTCCGATTAAGTATTGTATCCATATTTTTCTTTTGGTCATGTAGACCACAATAAATTTTGTTTTGATTTCAACTGTACTTTATTTGGTAATTTTAGATTGTACTTCGTCAAAAAATGTATCTATTATATTACGATAATATAGTTCCTTCGCATTTTCCAAATTTTCGGTGATTATGAAAGTTTTGAACATTCTCAAGATGATAAGGATCTAGAAGTTGATGAAATTTTTTATCATGTTAAATCCTATGAATATTAAAGGAACAAAATTATATGCCATACCTACTTTTATTCACATGAATTCTTTTGATTCCTCCAAATGTGATTTTTCAAATTTGTAATTGTTGTAGCAGTTAATTGTTGGGTATTGAATGTTTGATTAACAACGGGTTGAAGAATTTTGTTAATCTATTAAATTTTATAATTTGATGATGATCCAAATGACAAATATTTATTTTCTGTTTCAAGATCTCTTGATACTAATATTAGATACATTAAATTACATTTAATTTTTAAATTGTTCTAACTATTTCAGGTTTTACTAATATACTAATATAAAGTATATTAATTTTATTTAAAGTAAGAATATTAAAAAGGAAATTATAGGATTCAGTTCTTTAATTGGATTTATAGAGATTGAGTGCATGCATGTCTTATGCATATCTTATTTTTTATTTGATTAACATCTCCGGAAAAAATGAATACACTTTTTTTTAAATTATAACATAAATTATTATGTAGATTGAATTTATATATATATATATATATATATATATATATATATATATATATATATATTATTCTCATACAAATTATTGTTTAGATTAACACATGGAATCCTTATCGGACAAAATATTATTTGCATCTGCAGTTTATATTATATTTAATAAGTTTATATACTTTTTAGTGGATTTTTTTAGGTTATCTAATTTCTAATTAATAGGAACATAATCGTGTAATTGGTTTTATAGATTACTATAATCTTCGAATTACATTCCTGTAATTTCCCCTTTAAACAAAATCTCTTGATACTAATAAGATACATTAAGTTACATTTAAATTTTAAATTATTCCTAATCATTTGTGATTTTACTAATATACTTATATAACGTATATGAAATTTGTGGAAAATATGAATTAAAAGCGATATTATAGGAATCAATTCTTTAATTGGATTTATAGAGATTGAGTACATAAATGTCTTATATATATCTTATTTTGATTTGATTAACATTTCCAAATTTCAAGAAAAATTGAATACTCTTAATTAAGTTATAAAATTGAATATATATACTTACAAAGTCAAAAAATTTCATTCTAATATGTTAAATTTTTATATGTGTGTATATATGTTTACAATTATAAATAGCCATAAGGGCCATAGAGAATTGTAGGGGCTAATTAATTTTTTTTTTTTTTTTGTAATATTCCTAGAATTCGGGAGAAATTTTTATTTGTGGATTACCCACTTTTAATTAAATAATTAATTTTATTTGAGAAGCTTAATTAATTTTTATTTAGCTAGACTATAGCCATTAATTTCGGTTTATTAATTCATCACAAAGAAATTAAGATTATAATTGTTTCTGAAGTTGTGGACAATCTCTACCATAGTTATTTCTTTTTATTATAATAAATTGATATTAATATTTTTTAATATTCCAAAAATTATAATCTTGATTACATATTGTTATAAATTGAGTTGATTGATCTTTTCAAAATATATCACATACACCTACATTTGTATTTATGATATAGTACATTTCCTAAAGTTTCTCCTAATTTCTCCTTACCTATTGAAGGTGGTTTTAAATATTGAAGATTTTTTCTTCCACTAAATACTAAGGAAAATTCCAAATTTTTATGCCACAACCTTTTTAAATCTTTGTATTGAATAGTATTTTGTTACTTATAATAAAATTGCTTGGTATTTAATCTTAGTATCTAATTTTAACAAAATTCACAAACTATTACTATGAATCAGGGATGTAAAAAACGGCCTAGGCGGCCGCCTAGGCGCTAGGCGCCGCCCGGCCGCCGCGAATTGGGTCAAATCGGTTGTCTGGGCGTTTTCTGCTTCTAGGCGCCGCCTAGGCGGCCTAGGCGCCCGTCTAGGCGGCCTAGGCTCCCTTCTAGGCGGCCAAGTCGGTCAAAATCAGTCAAAGTGTAAAAAAAAAAAAAACTAGGCGGATTTCCTAGGCGGCGCCTAGGCGGCCTAGGCGCTAGGCGGCCAAAAAACGCCCGCCTAGCGTTTTCCGACTTCTGCATCCTTGCTATAAATAATATTTTGTTAGTATCTTATATTTTATCAACTAATGTTCTGTGTAAAATTAACTAAAGGTATGACGAATAAAATACATTTAATGAGAACAATTAATATTTTTTGAGGTGATACATTTCGCACGAGTAGTCCTATTTTGGTACGGACATGGACACTCAATTTTTTAAAATATTTGAACTTTGGTACGAACACAGATATTTTTAAATATCCGTTTTAGTCCGTACCATGAACAACCCTAAATAAACATTAAATTAATTAATTTAATAAAAATTACAAAATTTTCTATTCATAGATACCATAAAAAATATGCACAATTATTTAATAAATAATAGTAACATTTTAAACCTTAATAAATATAACATCTAACAATATTATATAGAATGTTCGTATTAGGTTCATAAATTTATAATAAATTTTTTAAAGGAACTATATTAAAATTATTAAATAAAAGAAGTATATACGTAAATTTATACACAAATTCTAGCATGCATTCAAGTGCACAACATGCACTTGAATTTTAAGGACTTCAATTTTAAATTTTCCAAAACACACATTAGCACGACAAATTATGTTTTTTTTCTTTCAATTGAGGTATTTAAATATTATTTAATTTTTGTATTGTGGTACATTAATAAATATGGGGTAAATTATAGATGTTAGTTTTTTATATTAAAGATATTATTTATTTTAAGTAAAAGGGTATTAACTTTGAAGGGTACAAACTTTTTTCACTAAAAAGTAGGAGTTGAGGGGTACAAATAGTATGAGTTGTTTCAATAAAGGGTATTAGCTGTTTACACTAAAGATTATTAATTGTTCTAATAAAAAGTACTCCCTCTGTACCATAGGAATTTGCACATTTTTCTTATTTGAACGTCTTACACTAATTTGCACACTACCTAAAAAGGAAACATTAATTTGCATGTACATTCACATAAATACTCACATATATACCCATATGTCACTACTTTACCCATTTTCATAATCCAAGTTCAATCTGAGGGGTGCAAAATCCTGTGGGAGACAAAGTATAGAATGAAACTGGTTCATATATGAATCATTGAAAGATATTAGTTATTTTCAGGCACTCTGCGATGGTTTTGGGTTCTGGATTTAGATCGTTATTTATAACAGAAAGAGCAATTGTTGCTGCAAATGTGTCGTCGACGACAGTAATATTTCTATTATATGTTTCTCTCGTATCTATAAAATTCATAGAGACTTCAACGTTTATGTCAATCAGACCTTTTTTATTTCCCAGTGTATCTAGGTCTGGTCGTTCCGCGGTCCTAGTGCGTTGAATATTTTGTGCACGTGCTTCATTACTAGGACCCTCGTCTTCCGGACGAATCTCTTCTGGAGACTTTAAGTTTTCTAGACGAATCTCTTCTAGAGATTTCACGTTTGACTGACCAGTTTTGCTAGCTTTCCTTTTAGGTGTATTTGTATCGTTTATGGGTCTTTTACGCTTCTGGCGTGTGGGGGCATGTATACTTGATTTACTTGGGACCTCAACCCTTTGGGGTGCATTTACTGCAGGTATATGTGATTTAGTTACACATCTATGGTCAGTGAACGCATCTGGCAGATTCTTTGCTAAATTTTGCAAGTTAGTGATCTTCTGAACTTCCAGTTCAGATTGACTAATGTGTGGATCTAGATATTGAAGATCACTTACGTTCCACGTAAGTTCCCGATATTCATTCATTTTGAAATCGGATCTCCCCCTAATGCCGAGAAGTGATCTTCATCGAACGTGTAGTCAGCGAACCGGGCCGTTAATTGATCCCCGGACAAAGATTCTAGGTATTTCATGATGTATGGAGAGTCGAATCCAACGTAAATATCTAGCTTCCTTTGTGGGCCCATAGAGGTACACTTCGGTAATGTTATCGGAACATACACCGCACATCCAAATATACGCAGATGGGAAATGTTTGGTTCTTTCCCACGCACTAGCTGTAGGGGGAATGATCATTATATGCAGTTGGACGGATTTGTATCAGATGTGATGCATGTCTCCAGCATGAAGCGGGTAATTTAGAGTTCATAAGTAATGGTCTAACGATAAGTTTGATACGTTTTATTAGCGCTTCAGCAAGATCATTTTGGGTGTGGACGTAAGGGACCGAATGCTCCACTTTAATTCTCAGAGCCATACAGTAATCTGTAAAGGCTTTTGAGGTAAACTCAGCAGCATTATTCATGCGAATCGATTTTATTGGATAATCTGGGAACTGAGCTCAATGGTTTTCGCAATGAGCTTTTCAAAAGCTTGATTGCGGGTAGACAACAAACAAACATATGTCCACCTAATGGAGGCATCAATTAGGACCATAAAATACCAAAATGGTCCTGATACTGGGTGAATCGGTCCAAAAATGTATCCCTGAATCCATTCAAGGAAAACCGGAGACTCAAATCCCACCTTGGTGCGCGACAGCGCATAATAATTTACCCTTAGAGCATACATCACAGATAAATTCATCAACATGAGGGATTCTATTTTTCGAAATATTATGACCAACGGAATTAGATAGAATCCTACGTATCATAGTTTGTCATGGATGACCTAACCGTTGATGTCATAATTTAAAATAGTTCGGGTCGTGAAATTTCATACTCATAGCTAGTGGAAATTAGACGACCGGATGTAGAAATAGTACACTCCGAAAGAGAAGGGAAGTTTTTCAATAACTTGTTTACGGCTACCTCGAGTAATAGTCATCAAAATGTATTCATTATTATTCTCAATTTCAGTTTCAATGTGATAGTCATTAATTCTTATGTCCTTAAAACTGAAAAGGGTACGCTTCGATTGTGGAAACAACAAAGCATTATCAATTATGAGTTTGGTACCCATGGGGAGGATGATGGAGGCTCTTCCGGAGCCCTATCATAATTGAAGGTCCTTGTGTATGATATCAGATTGCTCTGATACCAATTGAAGGGTGTGTACGGGTGTTTTTCCAGAATATTGTCAAAGGTGTTGAAACAAATACGACAACATACACAGCGGAAGACTTTGAAAAACATAATATAAAATTTGCAAACGAGATATCAAAAACTTTATCATAGATTATTATTGAATAATCTATAATGCCTCATGGCAAAACTTCACTATAACGAGTAGTAATACAAAGACAAAGTAAAAACCAACTATAGGAATTTACATCAAGATCATATACCCTAGGTATACAATCAACAACCTATAATTCTAAAAGTGTAAACCAAAGAACCTACTCAAAGGTCAAAATAAAACACTTCTAAAATTACAAAAGGAGAGAATCGCAATAACTACACTTGTTATATGTAAAATAGATATCTCGAACTTTTACTTGAAAACGTCTCATGTGTGCGGTATTTATAGAATTTGTATCTTGCATGTGAACACATAAAATCATGGTTTCCCATGATGTAGAACCGCCCATTACTAAGTCTCCATGATCTTGATAATCGTCCATGTTGTAGCTTCAATTACTCACTCTAAACTGCAACAGCCAAATTTGGTAACTGCCACATCTTCATTCTGCATGTTTAGACATTAAAGACAACATTACAACATTCGAAGTTAGTGTTAGGAGAAATGGCGAATTCTGATGTTACGGAAAATATTGTAACAATCTTGACAACATTGACCTAACATCAACAATAATATTATAATTGGCTATCGTGGTTACACTCCCCTTTCTTTCTACCAAGTTATGAAACTACTTCCTATCTCTTAAGATTGTGTGTGTGGTGGCGCTATCTACCAAACATAAATACAATTTGTATCCATCATGCTAGAGGAAAAAACTCAAATCTAATAGCTGATATTTTTACAAGCCATGTATAAGAATAACAATATCCAAATAAATTTAATGGATAACATATATTAAGGTAAACATATCAAAACTAAATCATAAATGTCACATCAAACATGAAAATAAAAATATCCGAGAGATAAGATCCAAATAAAAGGTCTTAACCAATATAAAGTACTAAAATGATCAAATATCAAAATCACTCATTTCCTCCATGGTCTTTGAGCTCCAAGTCCAAGAGATCGTCGTTGTCAGTGTCAAATTTTGCTTCAAGCAGACTGACATGGTGAAATTAGACTATAGGGGTTTTTCCCTTTTCGTCCTTTGGCTGCTTTAGATATGCCTCAACTAAATTTTTGGGAGTTCGACACGTGCGAGACCAATGACTTGTACATCCGCATCTGTAGTAGGATTGCTCAACATTGTTTTGAGAGCCAAATTTTTGTGGAGCAAAGTTCGTGTTGGGTACACCCTTTCCACGATTCTGAGTTTGATTGTCGTTCGAGGTTCTGTGACCACCGAATGTACTACGACCTCGGCCTTTGGCCTATATTTTTTTACTCTCTCCCCCCTTCCACGCTTGCGACCACTCATATATCCTTGAGCTATAGCATGTGCTTCGGGCACTACTTGTGAGCCAACCGGTCTCAAATTATGATTCCTCATAAGAAGTTGGTTGTGCTTTTCTGCTACTAGAAGTGCAGAAGCTAGCTCGGAGTTTGTAGTGATATTTTTGGTCCTATACTGCTGCTGGAGTATAAGGTTGCTGACGTGGAATGTTGACAGAGTATTCTGTATTAAATGGGATACAATACGCTGCAAAACAAAGTTGTACTCCGTTATAGACTTAAAGTCATGAAAACGGAGGTTCAACCAATCATATTGTGCCTGAGGGAGGAGTATATCTATCTGTTGTTGGAAACGGTCCTTCAGAGACTTCCACAATGCTCCGGGATCTTTTTCAGTGAGGTATTCATTTTTCAAATCCTTATTTAAGTGATTCCTGAGAAAAATCAACATTTTCGCCTTCTGGGCGTTAGTGGATTTTGAACCTTTGACAATGGTTTCACACAGCTCAGTTGAGGCTAGATGGATCTTGACATCTAGAGCCCACGTCAGGTAATTACTACCATCAAGAGCAAGCTCAACGAATTCTCATTGGTAATATCAGACATTCTAACTACAATTTTTAAAGTGACATGGTGAGTATTGTACCAATTTATTGACAATGGAGAAATAATGATTTATTTGATCACATTCAAGCACATAAAAACAAGAATTGAGCGTCGTCTACCCAAAACATAATTTACGGTCCGACAAGTACTGGACGCCGCCTACCCAGACAATATATGCGGACTAAAAAATGGGGATGATGTGCGAAAGTAATAATGCATGCAAGGTATTTTAATCATAAAAGCATGTGCATATAGCAGTTAAGCACATAAAATAATAAATTTAATGAGAACTAATTTTAAAATTAATTCCAAATATTTTCGAGCTTAATTGATATGCAAAGAATTATTACTTTTTAATTTTCAAGTATTTTTCGGAACCTGATAAATTAATTTGAGGGCACAAAAGTACTAGCATAAATTATATGAGACCCAAATAATAAAATTCAATTTTTAAAGTAATAACCATAGAGGATTAAATTAAAAATTTCAGCCCATAAAGGGGGCTTCAGGCCCAAAGGAATAAATTAAAACAATAGCCCAGAAATACCATAAATGTTCCAGCCCATTAATAGGTCTGCAGACCAAAGTGAATTTTTTTTTTTTTTTTGTTCTTAAAATCGGCCCAAGGGAATTGTGCCTGAATGGCCCAAGGGGGACTACGCGGAAAAAGTAGGCAGGGCGAGGTGGAGCTCGCAGCTGCAGGTTTCACAGGCGGTGCCGCGAGAGATTGTGCACCACCGCGTGGCGACGGCGGCCGGTTGTGCACCACCGCATGGCGATATGGCCTACGACCGTCGTCGCTCGGCGGTGCGTAACGATCGGCCGCCGCTCAACGCACGGAGGCGGAGCTACAGGCTCGAGCGCGCGGCGGCAGAAAATCGCGGCGGAGCAAGGGGGCTCATCGCTTGGTGGCTTCGCACGGGACGGTAGAGGCTCGCGGCGGCTGCTTTGCGGTGGCCCTTCAAGGCCCGCGACAGTTTTGGGTATAGGGGAATCGGGGCCGCGCCGCCCACTGCGGCGACGGCAGTGTGGCCAAGGGCAGCGGCAGGTTCTAGGCTGCGCCGCGCGCGGTGGCAGCGGTCCGACCAAGGCAAAAAAAATTCCGATCCAATTGAAAAATAATTACAAACAATAATCATAGATGCAATAAAATAATTTAAGTGCACGTAATAATCATAGCACATATGGATCAAGAATTCGATACGATAATTAATTATCATGCAATAGAGAAATTAATTCGGATTCGTACCGATTAGCTTCTGGTAGAGACTCGTACTGATAACGTGTTGTAAATCGTAAGCGTAAAATAGAGACGCAGGTTTGTTTACCCAGTTCGTCGATAACGACTACGTCTGGGAGCGTACCAAGCCAGGAGTTTTCACTAATATATCTGTATATGCATGTGTATACAATACTGAATACATATGTCTATTTATAATAGAGAAACCCTAATCTAAGGCTCAAGCTTATTTGGGTTATAAGTCCATTAGTAATGTCCACATCAAATCTTCTAGGTTTGGTATAATAAATCTACTGGATTTATAACAAATATAACTAAAAAGGTCTTAAAAGTCTTTCGGACCAAACCTATTTATTTAAAATGGTCAGATCAAGCGTCTAAAAAAAAGACTATGACAAGTAATAGACCAAGATTGAGCACAAAAATTAAATATCAGGTTTAGATTGTGTAATGGAAAGACCATTTCAGCTCGGCTTATTCATATTCTTAATTATGCCCAACTTGTACTCCATCTCACACCGACGATTTAACACAAAACCTACTCTAAATTTAATTTAGTTAGAACTAATTCATATTGCTTATCGACTATAGATTATAGGAGAAAAATATCAGAAATTCAAAAATTAAATTAAAATTGAAGGACGCGGAAGGACTTGTTCTCATAATCTGGACTAAAACATTCCTGTTTGAGGGTGTTTTGCAAACTAGGCTAGTGGCAGCAATTTAAAAGCTGTTTAAATTGATAGAGTTTTAGGTAAATCAATTTTATCTACAACTAATTTGCATTCTATGTAGATTTTTAAATAATATTAATTTTATTAAAATGTATTTGTTAGTATTAATATGTATGAATGCAGAGAATCAATTCTGACCTTAATAATTGATTAATTATTTATCATATCTCCAAACGAAATTCTGAATTTCTGATCCATCATTGATTAATTATTTCATTAAAATTATTAAATAAAGCAATAGTTGAGAATCAATTACACGATAAACATGTTTTATAAATACGCTAGAGTAGTTTAGCACGTAATTATTTTTTGTGACTAATTAAATGAATCATTTTAAAACAAAACCGAGAAGCATAAACTAAAACAACTTTAAAACAAATTCTTACAAAAACTACAAGAAACCCCCCCCCCCCCCCCCCCTCCCCCCCATATTACTTTTTTGCATAGAAGAATTTATACAGCCATACACAAGATTAATGGATAATGATATACCTCATTCTTCATAGGCTTTGCATATCTCGTAAGTCCGGTTTCCTATTTTACAAGAAACCCCACCAAATCTGCAGTTAAAAAGGCGCATGTTTGATAAACCTCCAATACCAGTACGCCTCTTCATTTCGTCTCCAATCACACTCTTCAAACGATTACTTATATCACCGACTGCCCAAGCTATAGATATATGTGGACGTGGATTCTGTGAACAACAAAGGCAAACTCTCTATTAGGAAGTAGCAAATTTCAAATATCTTTTGAGGTAAATCATTGTTATTACACATGGAACCAACCTGGTAAAATTCAGGAAGATTATGAAGCTTGTAGACTCCATTCACGGTTTCAATTTGCTTCTTGATCTAAAACCAAAGAAAGTGATCACATCATTATTTCCATAAGAATAAGTTAACTCAAACAAGCATACACACCCTCCCATTTTGTAGGTGACGTATTTGTGTTGCACTTTGCTCCCAACATTTTGAGATATTATGCTTTTAACCACCCCTGATATTATAAATATTGCAGTTGCCATATTGAATCTTTCTTTCACAAAATAAATAGAATTTTATTCCCCAACTATACTGTCCCGGTCAACTCACTTGGCAATCACTGAAACTTATCACTAAAAATCGAGCTCATGATCAGCTCCCATTGTGTGATGGGTGCATATATAATAATAAAAAGTTCCATCATGCTATGGATTATACCCAAGTTATTGTAATTGGATGCAACTCCGCATATTTGTTTACTACAAGATAAAAAATAAATTTGCATTTAAAATTTAAGAAGTGATCAAAAAACAATGTTGATCTAAAATTTCTCTTTCGGCCTCTTTCACTGGTGTTCAATGGAAACAATATAACTTGAATCTACAAGTAGTAGAACAATTATTTGAAATTAGGACTGTATGCCTAAAAGGCTAAAAATATATAGAGTTGTTTCATAGCTATCACTTATCACGCAAATCATTTACACTGTATAAGTAAACATATGCGTATTAGTTCGGTGAAAGATAATGAGCTAATTACTCTACTCCATAAACACCATTAGGCCAAAGGCACATCTCCTATCCATAGAAAACTCAATTTAAAGACTTATACACAAACAAAATAGAATACTGGAGATAAGTACAAATGTAAGTATGCAAAATAGTAGAAGCATTCTGAGTACAAACTTAAGGGAAACATAACCACACGTTAGAGTATGATTATAAGATAATTAGAAGAGGCTGAAATAGTGAAATGTCAACAAAATAGTTTATATTTATCCAGCAAAGGAAGGATTCAATTATAAGTAGCATAGCTTGAAGATGTGTTTAGGTGATTGTGTGCACACATCGAAATGGAGGGTGGGAAGAAGTGCAACACACTTAATATTTCACCTGTAAATGAGACAAAGAAAAGTAGGCCACACTCTATTATGGTGAAACTACACATAATAGAAACTAGGAAAAGAAAGGTATTCAAAGCATTTTGAAAGGTTCAAGGGAAACTACAATTGACTCTATAACTTGGAAATGTATAGTTTTTACCCTTTAACCTAACATAAGCAAGGAAAGCACCGCTGATTGTATATTTTCCCCCCATCCTATCATTATATGAACCATGATCGGTAAATTAGCAACGAGAAAAGCAAAAACAAGAACACCTAAAAAGGTCGATGCACAGTATCACTGAGTAAAATTAGAAAAGAAGTGAAGTGAAAATTTTGCAGAATAAATCAACAACAATCCCAATGTACCTCATCGAGGCCTGCTGTTGTAACTTCCACTGAAAGAAATGTCCTCGTACAATCATCATTGACAAATACTTCCCACTTGTTAAAATCAATCCAATACCTACCCAATTATAAGAATGCTGATAATCAATTAACTGCAAGCTCAGAAAATACAAATGAAATTCCAATTGCATAAGAAATTATGCTTCTCACCTCTTATGAGATTGCAGCTTCTGTCTAAGCATAGCCACCATTGAGTCCCGTTGATGCACTCGTATAGGAACAGTCCTTCCCAAACTCACATGAAATTCCCTCCCTAACACAGCTTGCTCGAATTTTTGCTCGTCTTTAATTAAACTAGTTAAAGGGATGTCTATATCCACCACGTGAAGCTCATTCACTATGGATGCAACCCTTTTCAGGAACAGGGCTAGCTCCTTTCTTGGTGAAATTGGTATTGTTACTTAATTCCAGCAAACAAAATTCAACCTTTTATAAGAAAATTGAAATAAACAGCAAAGAAGCTGGTAAAAAGAAGTGAAGTTACCTGGGATGTAAACATGCAAAGCATAATTACCCTCGACGTGAGGAAAGGTACGGAGTCGATTTGGAAGATTTGTTTGGGTTAAGAAATCAAAAGTAGCTGTCACAGGCAAAACATCAAACACTTGGAGGGTTAAGCAAGAAAAGTGCCAAAAGTAGGGAAAATGAAAATAAAGTTCACCTGCAGAATGTTGGGGCTGGAGAAGGGACAGGGGTGGAGGAGGGAGAGGTGGTGGCGATTGGGTCGGACCCGAATCTGAGTCGGAGTCCGATGAAGTATCCCCATATGAAGCTATCAGGGCATCCATCCCCGCCCGAGTTCAATTACACCTCCGCCGCCGGTTTGCCCCTTGATCGACTAAAGAATTACTTTCATTAGAGTAAATAAAAGAAAAGAAACACTCAAAGCAATAAAGTAAACGGACGGTTATTCTCCTCCTTATTTCTCTGTATATTTTTGGGTTATGTTACTTATGTACAAGGGTGATGCTTGCTGATTTTAATTATTTTCATGTATCGTGAGGAAAGCGAATAAGCCTCTACGTTTGCTTATAATAAATTTCTTGCTTGGGGAGGAAAGCGAATAATGGCTAATGGGGAAATGGGAATTCGATATTCGGAAATTGGAAAAGGAAGAATAGGGTAGCTTGGTTGTGTCAATCGATCATTTATTAGCGACAAAACTTAAAACTTAAAGTAAAAAAAGAAAAAAGAAAAAAGAAAACTAAATTATATATTGTCAATCAATTGGGCAGTCAATCTACACTGTTGCACCGATTCCCCATTAATCAATTTTCAATTTCGCAGCTTCTCTTTCAACAGTCCTATTAATTCTCAATTTTCCAATTTTATTTACATTATCTTTCCCAACTTCTATCCTAGAATTATTGGTAACTTCGTATAAATATCATTTGTCTTCTCTTTTCTCTGCAAAGCATTAGAGTGAGCTTTTTTTATTGATCTATAGTGATTTTCAAAATCACTCTGATTAGAGAAAATCCCTATAATATCTCAATCAAATCTATCCGATTCTTCTCAATTCCAAACAAATATTATTAATTACCTTTAAATTAATTTTTGATGTTATTTTTATATAATAAGAATTTCTAATTACAATTTTGTAAAAAGAATTAACAACTAAAAGATTGTACTTATGTACATGTCACTCATAAAACTTTGTTTTATATATCATTTTAAATTTATTTTTAAATGGTCTATTATATTTTTTTTAATTTATTTGCAAATATATTTTATATCGTTTGTATCTAAAAATAAATTAAAATGGTATATTGTGCTTATACATCAATTACACGACACCAAATTAATAATTAAATTATTAAAATTAGACATACAAACTATACAAAAAAATTTATACATTTCAAAAATGAAAAACATTCAATGTACATATTTATTTTGGAAGGGATAAAAAAAAAGAATTTAGTAATTCTTGATAACATGAATATAATTATTTTATAAGAGTATATATAGAGTGAAATTGATTTATATATTGTTAGGATATATTTTAGCTTTGATGATTTTTCAAAACAACTTGTAATAGGCTTGAAAGCAGTCAGGATAGTATCTTTTATTTCAGGTCAGGCTAGGTTAGTTCTCAGAAGAATAGGCTGTTAGGTGAGAAGAACTCAGTTGAGGGAACACTCAGTTGAGGGGGAACTCAACAACACAGCCTGAGGATATCAAGATGACACCAAGAAGAACTAACTGAAGTCATGCTTGTGACCTAAACCTGAAGAGAAGCCTGAAGGATGTCCCACTGAGTGTAAACCGGGCTGATCTAAGCTAAGTCAGGTGGACCACTCAGTGAAGAGCATGATCAAGAGGATCAGTGCTGCACCAAGTAGGTCCTGAAGGAGTCAGGCTGCTGTGGTCAGGGAAGTTTGTCATTCAGCCTTATGACAAACTTCTTGGAGTGATCTTCAAACAGTCTCTGAAGGACAACTACACTGAAGACGTTCAGTCCACTGAAGATCATCAGTCAGTGAAGGAGGAAGCTACCTAAAGTCAGTGGGTCTTGGTCAACCCACTGAGTCAAAGATCCGTGAATCCAGGCCACGTGGACCAATCAGCACGAGGCAGCAACTCTGACACTGACAAAGGCCGCATTCCAAGAAAAGTTGTTGAAACCATTAATTGTATGGATTCAAATGTAATTTCCTCCAACGGTTACATTTGAATCCACACTATAAATACAAGTTCATAGCTTCATTGTAAGTGTGTGTGAAGAAAGAAAAAATCAACACCTACAAGCTATAAGAGTGTGTGAGTTGTTAGGGAGTCATAAGGAAGTGTTGCTCACACCCACGACACTGACCTTTAGGGTTATCACTTATATTCATTGAGTGTCAAGCTTGTAACTCTTAGCTTAGAGAGGTTTTCCTAATCTTAGCTTTAAGGCTGACACATTGTAAAGGAAAACCTCACCTAGTTGGAGAAAACCAAACCAAACTAAACCCTTTCAGAAGAATGTTAGGTTTGTAGTGAGGTGAGGAGAGGCAGCCCAGGGAGTGGTGTGAGTCCAGTTGTAAGTGCACCTTGGCACGTTAAAAACAAGAATCCCAGTTAGTGGATTTCCTGTTAAATCAGGCCCGTGAATGTAAGAGCTTGAGTCTCTGAACCACGTTAAACTGAGCGTACTTATCTTTAAAAGTATTTACTAAAGAGTTATGAAAATCTGCTCACTGAGAGCATTGTTAAAAAGGAAACACTTTAGTTAAGTATTCAGGTCAGGGAGATTCCTCTCACTGACCAGTTCGGGCAGCGCACTTGAGAGTTTAGTATCTCGAGTCACTGTGTTGCTAAGAGCATGAGCATTCAAGTCTTCTCACTGACTTGGTAGCTCAGCCTCTTAGCAACGCAGTGACTTGAAGTGAAACCTCTCGAGTCACTGCCTTGTTACGAGACTGAGCTCGCAAGTCAGTTGCACTGACTTGATTGCTCTGACTCGTAGCAATGCATTGACTTGAGTATTATTCACTCTTGCTGAACTCCCAGAGGTAAAGGTTTTTTTTTTTAAATTTTGCTTCTGAATTCCCATATCTTCAGTTTTTCTGAAAGAATTCCGGGACCATCATATATGAATCATTGAAGGGTATTAGTTGTTTTCACTGAAGAGTATCAGTTGTTTTTATTGAAGAGTATTATTGGTTTACACTGAAGAGTCTTAGTTCATTTTCACTGAACAACTAAGACTTTAGTGTAAATCAGTAATACTCTTCAGTAAATACAACTAATAATCTTCAATTAAAACAACTAATACCCTTCAGTGGTTTATGTATAAAGCGGTTTCACTCCATACTTTGTCATTTTATAAATTATAATAATATACTTTAAATATATTTATAGTGATTTGTTGTAGTCTAATAATTAGTTCTATGCTAAAATTAATTAATTTATTTTACAGAATAAATATTCTTTTAATTTGATTTAAGATTTTGAAAAAAATAATAGTTAAGATTTAAAATATATCTGCAAATAAATTAAAAATAATATAATAGACCACTTAAAAATAAATTTATAATGATATAAAAGAATGTTTTTGGTGTAGCGTGCACACAAAGTATAACTTTTTAATTGTTAAAATGTTTTAGAAAATTATAATAAGAAATCCTAATTGAGAAGAATTGAAAAGATTTGATTGAGATATGATAGGGATTTTCTCTAATCATAGTTATTTTAGTTGAGTTAATTCTTATCTCCCATATGACACATGTCAATAATCTAACGGTGTAACAGGAGATGTTACACCATTGTGTAATAGGAGATCCCATCCGGTGGTTTGGAGGGGTATTGTCAAAATAAGTTTGAACGTCAATATGGACTCACACTGTTAAAACAGTGTGAGCATCATCCTTAACGGCACTCATAAATTGCAACCTGACTAAGAGACCAGTGATATAAGTTGGAGAATGTTTCGGTCGTTGGACGTCGATACCAACAGCGCCCATGAACATAATCTGACAGTTGAGTCCCCTTTCTTTCTCCCATGTCTCAAGGGTCAAAGCAGTCCCTGGACTTGTCTTATCACGCTTTCTCAATAATTTTTTTTTCTCGGTCATGAATGCATCTTCAAGCATCATTTACCACACCAACTACCAAGCTGCTTCATAAATTTGAAATAACCATAGTAAATAAATTTTTGTCGGTGGTAGATATGATGCATAGTAAATATAATTGTTGTAGCCATATTATTGTTGAAACTAAAACCAATCCTAACATTCTTTGCTCATTCCACGCCCTACATACTCATCTAAACTTCGTGACACTGATAAGATTGACAGAGGTTGGTGCTGCTAAGGTTGACAATCGCCGGCACCTGGCTACGTGGAGAACACTCGCTGCTACTCCTTACCAGAGAAGTATTGTATTCTTTCTTCTTTTCTTTTTTTAATTGATTTAGTACATAAGTGTGAACTTAATGGATGAAGTGTGGAAAATCTGTGAATTTTTTGTGGGATTATTTGAAGAGATTTTAGCAGGTTGTTGGTTCTTTGACAAATTCCATTTTTAATTAGTTTGGTTGATCAATATTTAAAGCACCAACATTATTAGTTGTATTTTTATTTGGTGTACAAGATTAATTAGTTTAATTCCCATTCAAGATTAATTAGTTTAAAGCATGGGACTCTAATCGAATGTTGTTAACATATTATTTGTACTAGTAATTCCCAACACATATTCAAAATATTAAAGAAAATAAAATAAATTTAATGCAAATGCAGCTGCATGAATTTGTCAATAAAGAGTAACATGTTGGTGCAATCATAGAGTTGCATAATTTTCACCCAATTTTGATTAAGAAATCAACTAATTAAACTATATTCTACACACCAACTTTTAATAAATAATTAAAATTAATAAAATATGGAAGAATACCTCAAGATGTGTGATTCTTCAAAATACAAGACTTGTTGTACGTTGTTGTGATATTTGCAAACACCAATCCAAAAGCAAAATAACTTATGAACAAATTAAACAAATAGAATATTTCAACCTATGAACAAATTAAACAAATTAACTTATGAACAAATTAACGTATGATATTATAATAAACATACCACAGTTTTACATTAATAATATGTAACATTCTATCAGATTGAACGCTAAACCCTTGTACTTGGAATATTTTTGAAATTTCTCACAACTTTAATGGTGATGCTTTTTTAAAGGATATTTTGATACAAAAAAAAAAAAAAAAAAACTCAACATGAGGAAGCTACTTATATTTATGGGAGATAAAATACATACGGTTCAAGTTAATGTATATATGTGAACCCTTTGAATTCAAAGGCTGCACAATTTATAAGAGGATGCATGCTTATAGCTCATGAATTCAAGATTCTCGCATGCATGGTTATTGGAAAAATAGTCTGAAAAAGTTTTGATTGAAACAAATCAATGTAATGGTGAACACCTGGCCCTACTGCATCAGAATATGTTCAAGGGCGCTATTGGTATCGGCGCCCAACGACCGGTGCATTCTCCAACTTCCACCCCTGGTGTCATAGCCAGGTTACAATGTATGAGCGTCGTTGTGGACGGCACCCACACTGTGATGGCAATGGCGCTCATACATTGTTTAAACAGTGTGGGTGCCGTCCACAACAACACTCAAGCTTATTTTGCAAATACCTCTTAATACCACCATATTTTGCAAAGTTGTTTTGAAAACCACTATGTATAGATAAAAAAAAAAGCTCATGAAAGTGAGACGGAGAGATATGTGTGTAAGTACAACTCTATCCTTGTGGTATGCTATACCCTTCTATTTATACCATTTTGAATCTGACAAGCAGGTGGCCTAAGCCCTTAGTCCATTGGATTGTTAGTGTAAATTGTGAGAAGTTTGGAGAATCAATCATAATAATTATAAGAGCGATTCTTGTGTGCACTAAAGTGCATAACATGCACTTGAATTTTGAATCCAATTTTAGTTCAATTTTGATTTTTCAAACCCAGTTTATTTATTAAACTTTGAAAAGTCAAAATTAATTTAAAATTAGACTCAAAATCCAAGTGCATATACAAGAATTTGTATAATTATAGATATATATTTATATAAATAATGATAAATGTAGTGCTAATTATAATGCTAGTGGTAGTATTGATAATCAAAGGAGTGGTAATGTATAGCACAACATTTTAACAAATCTATAAATATATAAAAACAGCAGTCTCAGTAAAATTGTTGGAAGCTCCTGCAATTGGCGTGAGCAACACTCTCCAAATGGTGAAATCGTGGCATAGACGTGCGGTTTTCGCGTGGGTAAGCTATTGCATACTATTCAATGTTAAAAATTATTTATTCAAAGTATAGTGCTGCGGTAATGACTAATGAGTGTAGTGTTGCACATTCCAATGTAGCAAAATATAATTTTAAATTATAAATATGTCATAAAGGCTATAACTATAATGCGTCAGAGATTAGCGTCCTTGAGATACACAATCACGCATCTAAGAAATCTTGAATCTCAAACGATGGTTTTAGTATCGAGGTAACTTTAATTTATATATATTTATATATTTTATACATATATATATATAAAAAAACACAATAGTGGTTTCTTGTGCAAGTTCCCGCCAAAATGTTTGAAATAATAAAATATTAGTATTGTGGAATCCAACTGTACAAATTAGTCATCTTGCCACTCTTCCCTGTACAAAATAATAATTAATGCGAATAGTTTCAAAATTAACCATTCTTTTCATATTCCAATTTCACTTTTCCCCTGCATATTCAGATGTTCTTCTTCCAATCTTCACAACTCCCCTGCCATTTTTCATTCCTCCATTGTAGTCACGAAGCTTTATCGGCATTAATGCACACTTGCCCCCTCCCCTCTCTTTATGTCTCTCTCTCGCTGTCTTCACAATTGATCCTCCATCGCTGCCTCTGCCCTTCACTGTCAATTCAGGTTCGAGACCTTCAACGGTACTTGCTTGAATCTGTAATGTTGATATATTTCTTTAACCTGTGCATATGAGTTTCCTGAGTTTATGTAATTTTATTGTCGTCTAATTTTTTTTCTGTCATACGCTTTTAGATGAAATTTAAACCTCCACCAAATATGAAAAGAAGTTGAGTCTCTATCTTCTTCTCGATTGTCTTGAATGATTATTATAGGGATGCCCTTACGAGGTATCGATGGTTTTTGAGATGTCACACACTAGCAGTTTTTGTAATGTGGGAAATTTATTGTAATTTTTTATCATAGCAATTTCTGCAACGTGGGAAGTTCATTGCAATTTTTTAAGATAGCAATTTCAACAATGTTTATTAGTTGATTTGTTTATTCAAATTAATTTATTTTTGTTTATTACATGGGAAATACGTATAAATCGCAGGTATAATATAATTTATGTAGTTGTGAGAGAATTTTTGGGTTTAATTAATTTCCTTATCTGTTCGTATTGTGAAATTTAGCATTCTGGTGTATATGTAGAGAAGGTGCTACAAGAATGGTACCTTGATGCTTCTTTGAAATTGGGAGCTTAACTTTGGGATGAAAATGAAAATTTTGTTCAGCTTCTAGGCAATGAGAATATTTCGGTACTTTTGAGAAGAAGGTGGACATTGAGGTGGGCAAATTGGGTGGAGGTGGAAAAAATGCAGTTATCACATAGTGGAGTATTTTCCACTCTTTTACCATTTTTCTTACCCTCCGTCAAATTTTACAAAATGGCTTTTCAAATTTGTAAAATGTTTCCAGGCTTTCAAGAATGAGATATTATTCCAAATTGAGTAATTGTATTGTGCATTTGAAAAGAATAATTCATTAAAATTTAATGGATTGAATGTTTGAATTTGGTTTGCAAGCTATTTGAAAATTAAATACTATAATGGATTGATGATTATTCTGTATATTAGTTTTGTGATATCCGTTTTCTATGTTATTTATTTTAGTTCTTAATAATTTAAATGGATAAAATAGTTTTTGGTGACATGTATTATTCAATTTAAGTGAAGGAAATTATAAAACGATTTTTTTATATAATTAGTATTTGAATGAAATATAATTTAAAAGTGTTTGAGTGTGTGAGTGAATAGTGGAATACGAAAATAAAATTGAGACGAAGAAGTATTTAATTAAGTTATATTCTCATATATAATATGTTATATTATAGAAAAAGTTTTAGTAAAACAAATTGATAAATATTTAATGTGCAGATGGACAAGATAAATTCTATTTAGATTTCCCATACAATTTTTTATGAAATGTTTAATATGAAAATAGTTTATTATATATTTATTATGAAATTGTTTTAAAATACTAAATATTTGATCAAAAGTATTAAAAATCTTATCACTAATATAAAAAAATTGGGGTTCGTGATATCATATATCTTTAATACTTTTAATCAAATATTTGATACATTAAAATAGTTTTATAATAAGTTTACCATAAATAATTTTCACATAAAACTTTGTCATATCTTACCCATTAAAATTTATCAATATATATACCCGTGCATCGCACGGGAGAAATACTAGTAAAACTAATAGCAATACGCACAAAGAGAGGTTTATTTTTTTTTTAGATGAGTTGTGTTAACCCAAGAAATGTAGTTTATAAAATCCAAATCAATAATAACACCTGGATCGACGGGTTCAGAGAAAATATAACCCAACGGCCTGCTAGTTTACTCAGATTAATAAAAGCTGAGGTTGATGGAAACGGGATGAATCCCCAAAAGACTATCAATATTCTGCCTTAAGAACGTATGATCATAAATAATTCAAGGGGGCACAACAATTCTGCAAAAGAAAGGGGGAAAAGAAATAAGAAACTCTCCTTGAAAACATCAAGTGCCTTGATCTTTATTAAGAATAACACAAATTAAATATATTCCACCATGAATCACATTGTCTTCCCACAACATACACGGTGCATGTAATTCAGCTTCCATCTAAACACTAGTTATATTAGACAAGAGATTTTCCCTCGACGAAAATGAGTTTCCAGAACTCACCTGGCAGCACCCAGTCCCACTGATTTGGGGCGCCTCACTGCACTCAAAGGATTGACTATCCCTTGAGAGTCCCTCCCAAGTCCCATGCCTTCCACAAACCCCATTCTTGCCATCATTTTCGACCCAAACCCCTTTGTATGCTTCTCAAATGAACCAAATTTGTGCTCCTCACTTTTCACTGGTTTACGTTTGGCTTCAGAAGAATTGCTACGTCCAATTGACTTACGCTGAGGTGGCGTATAAATTGGCTGACCACTCTCAGGAGCATCTGCACCCAATCCAAGTGATTTGGGCCTCTGAAACACTTCAATAGGCTGTGCTATACCTCGACCATCCTTACCTAAGCCTTCACCTTCTACATACCCCATCTTAGCCATCATTTTCGACCCAAACCCAGTAGTGTGCATTTCAAATGCACCGTAATCTACTGAGTTCGATACGAGTTTGTCTTTCGTTTCATTTGACTCGGTTGGAGTGGACTCGATTGTTCCAGTGCTCATTATACCACTTGAGACAAAAGAGAGGGGCTGAGAAGCATAAGACCCTACTTTCCCTGTCTTGTTCTTTTTACCTTCCTTACTAGCAGAATGGGTAGATAAGTTCTTACTCGGTTTTTTCCTGGAAGATTGTGAACCTAGAGGGGTAGTGGAAGAACGAACTCTGGGATTCCTCTTTGCGGAATTCGCATCGCCTTTAACAGGCTTATTATCAATAACAGAGAAATCAGCATCCTCATCATCAGCTCCAATCAGCTGAAATTCAGAAGGCAATAAACTTATAGAGTGTACTTTTTAATAGTATTAGTTTAATTAAAAGGTATAGTTCGTTAGTATTAGTTGCAACGTACAACTAGTATACAAGAGTGTTACTCTTTATGGATAGGAGGAAGAAAAATACCTTTTCCAGGCGAATTTTATCAGCCGCTGATGGCATACAAGTGTGTTGTGTTCGCACCACCGTCACAAATCTGAGAAACAAATATTTCAAGGCAGAATACTATTTTGCAGAAATATCATTCCAAATAAACAAGAGCTTCACAATTTCTATTAGAGTAACCTTATTCTGCAGAAACTACAAATCAAAATCAATAGACAACGTGTACACAGTTTCTCTTAAAGTGACTAACTGATTGTATAACCCTCTCTGGTGTCCATTGGCAACTGAGTTATTGAAATTTGGCAAACACATGATAACATATTACACAAATTGGGAAATTTATGCTGATCATCATCAAATCGTCTTTTTACAAGTATAAATAATATGTACAAAGTCAATACGTATGATTCGAATGGCAAGAAAATATAATTCTAAATGCATTAAGCATCAAACAAAAACAACTTAATGGAAGACCTAAACAAGTGGTGCAATAAAACACGTACACGATTCCATTTCTTGGGCAAATAACATAAAACTCAATATTCATCAGAAGGGTAATATTAATGAATCATTTTACGACTGACTAAAATTATAAAATTTACCCCTATACATGGAGAAAAAATAAATAAAGTAATAAACATAGACATGGTTTACCTCTTCTTGCCAGATCCTTGGCAACCACTTCGCAAATGATAAATGGCAGCTAATCTCCGTATCTGTAAAGCCAGAACCAGAGATTACATATAAGTGGTACAAAGACTATTGGATCTAGCTCTAAGTTGCACTTGGAAATAATATCTGTAAGAAGAACCCAGGAAATAAGATTTCAAAATCCATGACAAAGTTTGGGAAAGAAAAGAAAAAAGGACAGCAATTAATAATAAATAAAAAATCAGGAGGTGTACATAAGCCTTAAATGCAGAAATTTGGCATTTCCATTCAGTAAAAATATTGGACATGGATTCACATTGTATAATATTCAACTTTACTTCTCAACATATTAACCCAGTAATATTGAACACAGTAGGAACATATCATTTAGAACATGTCAAACAAGAGAAAACAAAAGTACAAAAAGAAAACAATAGAATTACAAAATGATGAGATATACTCGGCCACTAGCCTCAGAAGAGAAACAATACCTGAGTACAATCCTTTGGGTGCATAGGTGTGAAGGAATGCATATCTACGCCATCAAGAACTATCTGCTCCAATTTCTGCAAGAAAGAAAGTTTAATGATGTTGGTCAACCAAGATTTCAGACACAACTGATTGTACCTAGTTTATACAGCTAAGTCAAAATAGAGGAAAAAGTGTATCCATAATTTGCCCAGTTGGTGGGTGTTCTTTATAATTGAGTTTGGATTAGGGACTGGTCATTTTCCATAGGACCTAGCTATGGCAGACTGATAAAAATGCGGATAAGAAATAAGGGAATTGGAAATGTGAGAAAATAATCTTGATGGAAAATTAGATCTACCATTCAAATTCAATTACTAAATAACAAGGTTCTTTATTCAAATGCCAAATACGTTTGTTTCGTCTCACCGAATTAATCTTGTGAACATCTACCCCACGCCGAATCATTCTATCCCGACGCTTTGTAGCAATTGTTTCTTTACGATGTTTCTTCTTTTCTCCTGTGATCACAAACATACATATACAATGTATTCAGGCATTACAGAAAAAAAAAAATCCCTTATTAGGAAGAACTGTAACTAATTATTAAAACAGAAAGACAGAAAAGCCCCTACCTGGGATCCTCCTACTAAACTTTTTGCTTTTGCGAGATTCAGCAGGCCACGACTGTTGAGGTCGAGCAACGTGTTTTTTCTTCCCAGAAATGGTTCTAGGATCTTTAATAACCATTAATTCATCTAGAGCTGACGACCAAGCATAATTAACAGGTGTTGATTTCCTAACTTCTGTGTGATTCTTTCTTTCTAGTCCAGTTTTTTTCATCCCATACTCCCTTGATGCCTCTTGAAGATCGATCGCACTCAACTTCTGCACAGTTTTACCAAAACTGTCTTCAGAATCACTGTCCTCATCAGACTCATCGGTAATTTGCTCAACCAGCTGATCAACATTGATGATGTTGCTAATCCCACCAATTCCCTCAAAGTAATCTGCAGCAACCTCGTCATCAATGTCTGAACCACTATACGACAAGTCATCACTCTCTGAGCAATCTTCCGAGTCTGAAGAATCTGATACTTCTTCATCAATCAATTCTTCTTCTCCCTCATCAGAGGTATCTTGTGTATATATTTTAGTGCCCCCAATCATCACATAACCTGGATTTTCGTCTGAGTGTGACATCTCAGCCACCAAGTCCTCGCCCATTTCAGCATTTGGACCAGGATAAGCCTTAACATCAGTATCAACACCTTCATCAGAGAATGATAAATCTACAGAATCACTGTCTTTCTCTTCCATCATGGATGAGGATCCAATACCGTCAATAGGTGTTCCCATTTCATCGTGGAATCCCAATCCTCTGTGTGAGCTTTCACCTAGTGTAAAGCTTGTGGTGTAGTCATACAAATATTCTACATTTTGGGATTCCTTAACTGGTCCCTCATCTAAGTAGGCAATAATAGGAGTCTTCTCAGAATCAATCAAGACTATGGGATTTGAGGAGTTGAATTTGCTGCCTTGATTGTTAACTCCATCTATAAATTCATTTTCCTGGAAAGCATTCAATGATATAAACTTTATTTTCAGACAATATTTGGAAAAAGAAACTGCAACTTATTTTAATCCTTGCAAAGTCTACATCAAGAGAAAATGAACCAAAAATTCATTCAAAACCAATTGAGATTTACCAATTACAAGAAACAAATTTTTTTTTCCCAATGAGGGAAAACGAAATAGGAGGTTCTAGCTTCCCATTGGTTGCCAACAATTAGATGAGGTATTACAAATCATATTTTCTTGCTATCACCACGCCATCATATTCATAAAACATTACACTGTATTCTACAAATTATAAACTTACATGCAAAATGCAAGCTGCCAAAATCAAGAACCAGTTATATACACTTCATTGAAAAACAAATTACTGACAAACGAATAAAAAATTGTCTCCAAAAATCTCCAGGAAGAAATATACGAACTGGCTTTCTAGTCGATTAAATGGGCTTTAGAGAATCTACAAGCAATTACAAACCTGTGGCTGCGGATAGAGATAACCGTAAGCATTTCCTCTACTCTTCTTGGGCTCGCTTTTCTGAGACGGGCCCGACCCGGATTTCTTCGGATCAGAACTGCTTCCTTTTCCAGCCCCGGATCTCGAATTCCCATTTCCCCCATTATTCGCCTTCCTCCCTAAACAAGACAACAGTTAAAACAAACAAATAGCCTATACGAATACAAATCACCTAAATATAGGGAGAGGGACAGAGACCTCTCGAAGGAGGAGAATTAAAGGCGGGCCAATCAGACAAAAATCCACCATCAACAAAGAGGCCACGGTTGCCGGAGGACGAAGAAGCAGAAGCCCGCGGGCCCCGGCTATTAGATTTGTTCAATTTTTTTCTGCTTTTTCCACCCATATAAATTTCTTGCGCAAGGCTTGTTGTCGGTCTTGTTTAGGTTTGATGATCGGTTTCGAGGTGGTGGAGTCCGGAGAGAAAGAAAGTGGGATCAGGGTAAAACGGGGAATTCCCGTCTGCGGCGGGGTGCGCGTTTCTGATGTTGTACGTTTGTTTGAGGAGAGACGACTAGAATATCCAGTGTACAAGTGTGTGAAGCATTGCTCTTAACAAATTTGATACTCAGGAATCTACTAAAGATGTCATTATTTAATGTTTCAATTTCTTTCGTCCTTTAATTTTACTCCCCCCGTTCATGAGTAAACTTCCCACTTTCCTTTTCGGGTCGTCCACGAGTAAGTTTTCCATTCCATAAATGGAAATAACAACACACTATTATATATAAACTTTAACCTTCAAACTCACACAATATTACCAAAAATGTCACTCATTCACTTTACTTTTCAACACTATTCATTACTTTATCCCAAAAGTCAACATGTGGCCCACCATATATTAATAAACAAATACACTTTCTTAAACCATTCAACAAAAAGAAGTGGGAAACTTACTCGTGGACGGAGGGAGTATAAATTATCGATCAATAATGACCTTTTAATAAAAACAAGAATGACTATTTATTATTTAAAAATACATTTAATTTACACGATGCACTGCAATAATTTATATTCCTTATTTATTAAAGTTTTACATTTTATATTCAAATTCACTGAAAAATTAAAAATTACCGTCTATTTCGATGATTCCATTAAAACTTTTTAAAACAAAACAGGACTTAACTCTGCAGTTGTAGAGTTGAAACAAGTTTGCAGCTGCAAACTTAAATAAATAGTTAAGTCTGTATAACTTTCTTTTAAAAACTTTATCGCAATTCAAACTTTCAGAGATGATGTCTTTACACTTTATAAAGTGTTTGTGACACCTTTATGCAGCAGAAAATACGAAATGTGTGTAATAATGAAAAACCAAAGACTTAAGTTTCTAGCCAAGTGATTCAATGAATCTACAGCTGTATCTTTTCAAGTCTTGTATGCACTTTAGAATTTTGTAAACTGATGGAATGATGAATGCAACGAATAAGAATAAGTAAAGCAACAAGTATATATCAACTGAAAATAAAGAACTTAAAATTAAATGAAGACAAGAATATATAGTGGTTTAGAGGTGTTGTAATCCTCCTACATCCACTGTTACACCTCAGGTGCCAAATTCAGATTCACTAAGACTAATAGGTGTTCCCCCTAAGAACTAGATTCCTCACTCGAATCTCTCTAAACTTAGGTGGATACAATAGTTCACTCAAATTCTCACTATTTCAATCAGAAAAACTTACTTAACACTCACAAAGAAAATCTCTACACAGGGTAGAGTTACAAATTAAAATGTTTGTGAGGGAACAACTAACAATGACTAAACAAGATATCCTACCACCTAGTCCTAAAACTCCTAACACTGGAAGGCTGTAGACTTTTGGTAGCTGTAAATATGTTGTATAGTTTGCTTGTAGGCTCGAGTGTTGTTGTTATCTTCCTCTGGGGTCTCCTCTCCTATTTATAGAAGTCTTGGAGGAGTCTTCTTAAGGGATTTTAAATTCAAATGCAATTCACCTCCAACTTTGACTTCAACTTAATTAAAGCTCCTTGTCTTGTAGCCTTGTCCTTGAGTAGTACAGATTGTCTTGTAGTGATAGCTGCTTGGATGATCAACTAATCACTGAGCACTCTGTGTCTACTGGTTAAGTATTAACCTCTGCTAATCTCCTGATGTCTTTCAAACTATGTGAGTGAATGTACAAGATGTACTACACTTAATTAGTTCCACTTAACACAGGTTTTCAGTTGAACACTCTTGATTCTTCAGATGTAGACTCGATTAACATTAATTCGTCAGCTGTAACTTTTCTTGAAACCCTTCAGCTGCAAACCTTAGAAGAATTTCTAAGTTCTTCTAGGCTTAGTACCTGCAAAGTTAGTATCCAAACAATACAAGAATATATTTGACACCATCAAAATCAACACAAAAGAGATATCTTAGGACAAAAATATCCTAACATTCGTCTTTTCATATATGTCACTTTAATACTTCAATTGCATAAATCGTATTCAACTTCACGAATTTAAGTTTGAGTGATTTAGTCATGTCAATTCAGCGTTGCCTTCGTCCCAACTGAAATTCGATCTTATTCCAACAAATCGAAGATCAATCATATATCAAATTATTATTCTCTCCAAACTCTGCATTTTAATATATGACTCGTTTTTTTTATTTTCACTAAAATGGTTGGAAAATGGCTTCGATTCGCGAATGAAATTGAACAGTGAGACGTAGTGCTTTCTCCAATTCCTGGTAGTTTTCCATTGGATTGAAAGACAAGCCATATATCAAACTGACGAGCTTTAAGAGACGAACAATTTGACAAATAAGTCAATCTTCACAAATTGACATGTTTAGCTATTTGTACTTTAATAAATATAAGCATATATACATCGTCTCAGAGTCTTATTTGTTTATGTAATTGATGAACAACTATGTTGTGCAACTAAAATATATTTTTGAATAGTACTATAATATATTAGTTGATTAATATTAATTATTTTCGCTAGTGAACAATATTAGTTATGCACCAATTATACAATGCAACTAATGTACATATTTGTAAATCTATATATTTATATGTATAGTTGGATTAACTAGGTTTAGACAAGAAACTTCAATGTAGACATGGTACGTATGTACACGCACATATTGAAATCTAAATTCTATTATTTTATTATATACATGACCTGATATTTCGTAATTTTATAAGAAATTTTGTAATTTTATTATCGTGTAATATTAATATAAATTCTGCTTTTAATTTTCATTTCTTATTGCGTCATATTATGGTCGTATTGTGTTGTGCAGATACAAAATTTGTCGCATTCGTATCATGTTGGAACAAATTCTTATTAATATCCCTTTTATATTTGTAGGCCCACCCGTCCGAAGAGTAGAACTAAAGCCGTATATCTCTGCATATTCACTTTGGTTTGTATGGTTGATAAAAAAATATCGAGGTTCCCCAGAAATTAAACTACATTTGTGTAAAAGTGGCAACTATGGATTATCAAAGTGTACCTCATTTGGACAGGTTCTCCACAACACACCGCAGACTTGTGGGTGTGGGCATGAACACTTGATATAAACAAACTCCTCCTCCTTTTTAGGCCGGATAATGTTATCAGATTTGGCAATCAGCTAACCTTTGGATATACTACGGTGCTCGCCTTGCGGCACCAGTCCCACTGATTTGGGGTGCCTCACTGCACTCAAAGGATTGACTATTCTTTGAGAGTCCCTCCCAAGTCCCATGCCTTCAACCTTGCCATCATTTTCGGCCCAAACCCCTTTGTATGCTTCTCAAATCAAGTTCGGTTTCAGAAGACTTGCTATGTCCAATTGACTTGAGTTGAGGTGGCATGTTCATTGGCTCACCACTTTCGGGAACATGCGCTCCCAATCCAAGCGATTTAGGCCTCTGCAACACTTCAATAGGCTGTGCTATACCACGACCGTCTTTACCTAAGCCTTTGCCTTCTACGTACCCCATCTTAGCCATCATTTTCGACCCAAACCCAGTAGTGTGCATTTCAAATGCACCATATTTGACAGAGTTGGATACGAGTTTGTCTTTTGACTCGGTTGGAGTGGACTCAATTATTCCAGTGCTCATTATACCACTTGGGACAAAAGAGAGGGGCTGAGAAGCATAAGACCTTACTTTCATTGTCTTGTTCTTATTACCTCCCTTGCTAGTAGAATATGTAGATAAGTTCATACTCGGGTGTTTCCAGGAAAATTGTGGGGTGGTGGAAGGACCAGTCCTGGCATTCCTCTTTGCAGTGTATGTATTGCCTTTAATGGGCTTACTATCATTAACAGAGAAATCAACATCCTTATCATCGGCTCCAATCAGCTGAAATTCAGAAAACAATAACTCATTGAATGTAACAAGTCAATCAAACAGATACTGACAGGGAAGTATATAAATTTAAAGCGTATGTTTTAATGATGTTAGTTGTTCAACTAAAATGTATTAGTTGCGTATAATTGCACCGTACAAGTGGTGTACAAGAGTATTACTCTTTTTGGATAGAAGGGGGAAAATACCTTATTCAGGCGAATTTTATCATCAGCTGCTGATGGCATACAAGTTTGCTGTGTGCGCACCACCGTTGCAATTCTGAGAAACAAATATTTCAAGTTAGAATACTATTTTGCAGAAATATCATTCTAATTAAACAAGAGGCACACAATTTCCTGGAAAAGTATTAGAGCAACAGTATTCTGCAGACACTACAAATCAAAATGAACAGATATGTACAAAGTTTTTCTACTGTATAACATCACTCTATTTCCCACTCTGGTTAGTCCATTTACTTGATGGAATAACTTGATGGAAGAATAACTTGATGGAAGACCTAAAACAAGTGGTGCAATAAAACATGTAGTAATGGATTCCATTTCTTGCCCAAATAATATAAAACCCAATATCATTACAAGAGCAATATTAATTATTATTTTCCGACTGACTAAACTTTTTAAATTTCACCCCTAGAACACAGAGAAAAAGTAAATAAATATAGGCATGGTTTACCTCTCCTTGCCAGATCCTTGGCGCTCGAATCGCAAGCGATAAACGGCAGCTAATCTCCGTACCTGTAAAGCCAAAACCGATGATAAGATATAAGTGGAACAAAGACTACTTGATCTAACTGTAAGTTGCACATTTGAAAGAAAAACAAGGGAAATAAGATTTCAAACTCCATGACAATTTATAAAAAATTAAAGAAAAGAAAAAATGACAACAATCAATTTTGTTTTTGTGTGGTGTACAATAAACCATAAAATGCAGAAATCGGCATTTCCTTTCGGTAAAAATATTGAACGTGGATGTGCATTATAAATATATTTTACTTTCCTCTTACAGCCCATGAACATACTAAATAGTAATATTGAAAAAAAATAGGAGCATATCATTTGAAACACGTCACACTAGGGAAAACATAAGTAGAAAAAGAAAACAATCAATTTACAATACAAAATGATGAGATATACTTGGCCACTAGCCTCAGAAGGGAAACAATACCATAGCACAATCCCTTGGTAGCATAGGTGTGAAGGAGTACATATCTATGCCATCCAGAACTATCTGCTCCAATTTCTGCAAGAAAGTAGGGTTGATAATGTTGGTCAATTGAGATTGCAGACACAACAGATTGTAAATAATTTATACAGCTAAGGCAAAATAGAGGAAACAATCCATCCAACGCCCATTTGGTGGGTCTTCTTCATAATTGAGTTTGGATTAGTGACTGGCCATTTTCCATAGTGTCATATATATCATCCAAATTCAATTACCAAAAAATAGAGGTTATTTATGGAAATGCTAAATACGAGTTCGTTTTGTCTCACCAAATTAAGCTTGTGAACATCTACACCACGCTGAAGCATATTAGCCCGACGCTTTGCAGCATTCATTTCTTTACGTTGTTCCTTCATTTCCTCTGTAATCACAACATATACATACTGATACTATGCATTCAGGCAATGCAGAAAAGAATTCCATATTAGAAAGAATGTTAAATAACTATTAAAACAGAAGTACAGAGGATTTCAAAATCTAATCCGGTTCTACTTTGGGATTTTAGAATCCAGTTTTTAAAAAATTAATACATCTTACCCTAACCTATTAACCCTACATATACCAATTTTTCTCCACCACTCTCTTCCCAAATCCATTAATACAAATATGATTTTTTTTATTCCCACTCTTCTTTTGTTTATCACATTCCACACTTTTTTCTCAGTCTTACAACTTCCAATAAAACACACTAATCATTAAAAAATTATTCAATAATTACAATTAAAATCAACAATAGTATAATAATACAACATCACACATTTTTACACATCAATTTTACAATATTGGAAAGGGAGAAATGATTTGATTTTTAGTGGTATTGCTTTTTCAGCAGATAGATTGTTGATGAGTTAAAAGCTAGATTGTGGAGTTGTTTGATTTAAAGAACTTGGAGTGTTCTAGATTTTCTTACGATTGGCTCACCAACCGGAGAATGATTTTATGCTGTTAATTTCTGTATTTTGTAAACTGCAATCAGGCAATACCGTATGCCCACTTTCTAATTAATGATTCATTTTTGTCGATTGAAAAAAAAAACCACATCAATTATACATATAGTTAAACCATACCATACTTATATCTCAAAACAAACACAAATCGTAACTGTTTATCAGATCACACATTCTTACACATCAATTTTACATAAAGGCTATTCACCAGGATTTTAAAATCCACTAAATCCCAAATCAAACATACCAAAATGCAAAAGACAATCTGAGCAGATTTTCAATTACCAAGTAAACAAAGGAAGGTCCTGTATAATGCCGATTTTCAGACTATTGTAATAATTACTTGCAGACAAATAAACATAAATAAACGCTCTTACCTGAAACCCATGTAAAATGTTTTTTTTTATGCGCTTCAGCAGGCCACGGCTGTTGAGGCCAAGCAACATTCTCCCCGGAAATGGTTCTAGGATAGTAAACAAGCATATGGTCATCTAAAGCTGACGACCAAGTATACGCAACAGGTGTAGCTTCTCTGTAATTATTCCTTTCTAGTCCAGTTCTTTTCAGCCCATATTCCCTTGATGCCTCTTGAACATCAATTCGACCAAACTTCTGCACAGTTTTATCAAAGTTATCTTCATCGGTAGTTTCCTCAACCAGCTGATCAACATTGATGGTGTTGCCAATCCCACTAATTCCCTCAACGTAATCTGCAGCAACCTCGTCATCAATGTCTAAACCACTATGCAAAAATCCATCACTCTCTGACATTCCAGAGCAATCCTTTGAAGGACGTGATCCTTCTTCTTCTTGTCCATCATTTTCTTCATTGGGCATATCTTTTGTATATATTTTAGTGCCTCCAATCAACACATAACCTGGATTTTCCTCCGAGTGTGACATCTCAGCATGATAAGCCTTCACACTGGTATCACCTTCATCAGAGGATCCAAATCCATCAATAGTTGTTCTCACTTCATCACAGAATCCCAACCCTATGTGTGGGCTTTCACCTAATGTGAAGCTTGTGGTGTAGTCATACAAATATTCTTCATTTTGGGATTTCTTAACTGGTCCCTCATCAACGTAGGCTACAATTGGAGACTTCTCAGAATCAATCAAGACTATGGGGTTTGATGCGTTGAAATTGATGTCTTGATTGTCAACTCCATCTATAAATTCATTTTCCTGGAAAGAATTCAATCTTTTAAAATTTATTTTCAGGCAGTATCTGGAACAAGAAACTCTACATCAAGAGAATATGAACCAAAAATTCTATCAAAATCAGTTGAGCTATCCTATTAGAAGAAACAACTTCATTTTTTCCAATTGATGAAAAGGGCATAGAAGTCTTTTTTCATGTACATGATATAAAAGGGAAAATACAAAATCATATTTTCTTGTTATCACCACACCATCATGTTCATAAATAACAGCATTGTATTCTACAAAATAATAAACTTAAATACAAAACTTGAGCGGCCAAAATCAAGAATCAGTTATACACACTTCATTGAACAACAAATTAGTCACAAACCAACAATAAAATTGTCTCCAGAATCCCGAGGAAGAATTATATGAACTGGCTTTCTAGTCAGTTAAACGTGATGCAGAGAATATACAAGCAATTACAAACCTGTGGCTGTGGGTACAGAGAACCGTGAGCATTCCCACTACCCGACCCGAATTTCTTCGGATCAGAATTGCATCCTTTTCCAATCCCGGGACTCGAATTCCCATTTCCCTCATTACTCGCTTTACTCCCTAAACAAAGATTATAATTAAAACAAACAAATAGCCCATACGACATAACCCAAAAAATACAGAGAGACCTTTAGAAGGAGGAGAATTAAAGGCGGGGTAATCACCAGCCATATATATTTCTCGCGCAGCGTCGGATGAAGACGATGGACAGAGACCTGTGATGATCGGATTCGAGGTGGAGTCCGGAGAGAAGGGAACTTGGAGAAATTTTCGTCTGCGGCGTGGTGCAGCTTGAGTCTACACATCGGATGTTGTACGTTTGACCGAGGAGAAACAGTAAAATTCTGAGTGTACAAGTATGTGAAGCATTGCAGTAAGAAATTTAATACTCAGGAATCTTCAATAGATGCCTTTATTTAACCTTTCATAAAAAAAAAAGCCATTATTTAATATTCAATTTTGGAAAACAGAATTTGGGATTGGAGATTTTATATATCAAACCCCAATTTTATATAATCTAAGTGCTTATTTTAGAAGTGTTTCAATTTAAGGTTTAATTTTTTTTTCCTTTGGTTTAACTTTTTGTTTCAATTCAAGTCCAACAAAAAATTCATTTTTCTTAATTAAAATCAAGGTGATAAAAATAAAGATAAGAGACACATGTTATAAATAAAAATATATTAATTAATCTTAAAATAAAACTCCATTAATATGATTTATGTATCTAATTTTTTTATTATATCATCTAGACTTTCTTTAATTTGGAAAGATTTTTTATTTTTTCTTTGAAGCAATGATAACTAGCATTTTATTCTATTTTTTAAATATTAAAGTCACAAAGGTTTTATTTTATTTTATTTTATATATCAAACCCCAATTTTATATAATCTAGGTGCTTATTTTAGAAGTGTTTCAATTTAAGGTTTAATTTTTTATTTTTTTTTGAATTGAGGTTTTGGTTTTGGTTTAATATTTTTGTTTCAATTCAAGTCCAGCAAAAAATTCATTTTTCTTAATTAAAATCAAGGTGATAAAAATAAAGATTAGAGACATATGCTATAAATAAAAATATCTTAAATAATCTTAAAAAATAATCTTCATTAATATGATTTACTAGTGCGCCGCGAATTTCGCGGACAAATTTTTTTTTTTATTATTTTAAATATTAATTTTTTAAATATTTTTTAATTTTAATATAATATTAAATTTGTAATTATAATTCAACGAATAATATAAAATATTAAATATGAATAAATAGAAATATTAAAAAATATTAACTAATTTACAAATTAAATTTCAAATTAATATAACGTAATATTACTTAAAATTACATTTGTTGTATTGTTGCATGCCCATTTTTTCTCCATGATATGAAGATACAATAACAATCTAACGCAAAAATTTAACTCTAAAGATAGAATCACACATTTCAAATCTCAAAATAACATATGACAAAAAAAGATATCATAATTAAAATAAAATATTGTGTAGATGTTTGTTTGTGAACAATTGATCAATGTGTTGATATTTATAATACACAATTCAATAATAAAAATTGAGGGGACGCTTGGTTAACAACTCTTCAATGGTAATGAGAATGAGATTGAAAATTAGTGTAATTAGCATGGTTAATGAGAACAAAATCATTACCTCTCCTCCTAAATAAGGTAATCAATACTCTATTTTGATTACATTATTCTCTCCTACAATAATCCTCCTCAATCACTCCCCTATTCCTCCATCAACAACCATTTGTTGTCCACTTCTATTCCAAAATTGGGGCATGACAATAGCAATGGAGTCACCATTGGAATACTTCTTCCCCTAACATATCATTTTTATTATGAGGGCATAGATGAAAATAAATTTTTATTCCAATTGTCATTGAAGAATTGTTAACCAAGCGCCCCTTGAAGTTTAAGCGTCAATTTTAATTTTTTTTTATCAATTTTCCTCCTAAACATTTCACATATATAGATATTTTGCAAAAAAAAAAAAAAAAAAATTGAAATCCTACTCTACAAAACAATACTCCCTCCGTCTCTGGTTAAACTTCCCTTTTTTTGTTGAATAATTTAAGAAAGTGTATTTGTTTATTAATAGATGGTGGACCACATGTTGACTTTTGGAATAAAATATGATTTTGCCATTTATGGAATGAGAAGTTTAGTGGACGACGACCCAAAAAGGAAAGTGAAAAGTTTACTCAGGGACGGAGGGAGTACTTATATTTTACAGAATTCTATTTGCAGGTAGAATTTTATCAAAAAAAAAAAAAGGCTTAATTGCAATTTAAATCACGACCTTTTCCAAAATTGCATTTTAAGCTAAAGTTTTGGATCTTGTTAAAAAAATGTTCAACTTATTTTTTTTTTGTCAATTAAGACTTACTGGTAGATTTGTCTCCGCTCGTTGTTGACGTGGCGTCAACATGGCAGCCGGCCAAAAAACATAAATTGCAATTTTAAATCATGATCTTTATTTGAAATTGCATTTTAAGCTAAACTTTTGGATCATGTTAAACAAAGCTCCAATATAGTTTTTTTTTTTGCAATTAAGACTTACAAACAGATTTGCAGAGGTCCATCGTTGACATGACGTCTACGTGGCAATGTGGCAATTTTTTTTTTAAATAACTTTAAAATTTAATTGCATTTTAAATCATGACCTTTATTTGAAAATGCATTTTAAGCTAAACTTTTGGATCATGTTAAACAAAGCTCCAATTTAGTTTTTTTTTTTCTTTTTGCAATTAAGACTTACAGACAGATTTGCAGAGGTTCATCGTTGACATGACGACTACGTGGCAAGTTGTTGAACCTGAAGCGGTGTACTCTGACTCTGAGACTGATGATGAAACATATAATGACATGACTAGTTCAAGGTATACTACTATTAGAACTAGAATGATTGTGAGTAAAAGAGTCATTAGAGTGCCTGAGTTTGAAGCCATGAATCTCATTCCATTTCTTACCGAAAGACACATGCACTTCAATTTGCTACACCATACTTTGTTAATTGGGTGTATGAGTTTTATGCTAACTTGCATAGGAGTGTTGGTAGAGTAAATTCTGAAAACTATGGGAATGTGAGATTTAGAGGTAATAGGATTATGATTAATCCTAAGGTGATCAATGGTATTCTAAGAATAAGGAACATGGAGGATATGTCTATCACTGATTTGAATTTGGTGATTTCTGTGATTACTGGTAGTAGAGCACAGTCTGGGCAAAGAGAATTCCGACTTTTAGGTTAACAAGTTTATACTCTGCACTGCATAGATTGGTGATCCACAATTAGCTGCTTACAACCAACTTTACATGTTTGACTGAAGAACAAGAGCTGAATGAGTTTGATTTAGGTCAAACTATCTTTAATAACATGTTGAGGTATGCTGGAGAAATTAGTGGAAGAGGTTTATTGCCCTATCCTTGTTTAGTTCACCAATTGTTCCAAGACAATGAGTTTGAAAGAGCTGACGATGAAGTAATCAGTAGCTATGCACCTGCTCTTGGAATCAACCATCAGTTGTTGATTGGAAACAACATTATAATTGATTTATCCCTTCCAGGACCTAGAGATGATGTACCAATGCCTGAAGCTGAGCCAAAACCACAATCTACTCGAAACAGAGAGAGTCTTCACCCCAATGTTATCAACATACCTCTCAACATCAATATTGATAGGTCATCTGTTTCTTCTGTTACCATATCTGCTCCATATATCTCTAATCAAATTGTAGATTTAGACAAGACTATTGCAGACTTGAAGAAAACTCTATCCAAGATGGAACAACAAAGAATTTTTTTGGAGATTTTTGCTTTCTACTCCAACAGGGGGAGTAGATGATGAAAATGCTCCACAAAGACCTAAAGATGTTGCCGCACTATCTGGACATGGAGGTTATAATCAAGGAGAAGATGCTGGTAATGATGCTGAAGTTAGAGGAAATGTTGTTAATGATGTTGTACCAATGAATGAAGATTGTGACCTTTGAAGGTCAAACTAGAGCTTGATGATAGGGGGAGATTCAAGTATGGGGGAGTCTGTGAAGATTTATTGAAGATGCAGCTGTTGATATTCTACAGCTCAATCTTTTCCCATCTTGGTGTATATTTTCCTTTATTGTAACAACTCTGTTAACTTTGTAGCTAGTTTAGCTCTGATAGCTCTCTAACTCTGATAGTTTTTCTATTGTTTAGGAATTATTTGTTTATGTTCCTACTTTGCTCTAAACAATAGTTGTTTGAGCATAGTTTACTGTTTGGTTGTTGTGCTTGCACTTTACAAAGGCTCTGAACAATAGTCATATTTTGTTATTGCTATCTTATCTGAAGAAAAGCTTGTTTTTTTATTTTGTTTGTGCTAAGCACGATTTGTGCTTAGTAAAAATCCTGATCTTTTGTTTAAAAAGTATTTTTAGCAAACTAATACCTATTTTAAGATATTCATTTGTCATTGTCTATTACACACATATTATTGAGATTTTCATCAGGTATGTTGTAGTAGAAAGACCAAATTGGGGGAGATTGTTAATGTTATGCCAGTGATGTAAAAAATGTTTAGGCAACACTCTGGATAACATTACTATATTTTTCCTTTCTCCTAAAACTAACTCTTTTGTTCTATGTTGTGTTTGATGTTGTGTTTGTAGGATCAAGACCTAGAATATTCCAGGTCATGCGGCTGCAGTTATCAAGTGAGGAGATCAAATATATCAGGGGCGTTTATTTCTTAATCATGGAGTTAATGGAGGAATTGTTTCTAGGTCTTTCCAAACTGACCTAGTGGTCCTAATTACCTGTTGATCCTGTATCATTAAATACCAGAAGTGATCGCAGGAAATATTGGGGGACAAGCCAGGAGGCAGTAAACGAGAGCTACACTATCGAGTGTTCTAGTACATTTAATGTAGAATGACACTTATTACTATCTTTTGTTTAGTCGAGCACTGCAACGCTCCTATCAATATTGAGATTGAAAATAGACTAGATTATGGTCTGAGTGTGAAGCTTTTCGCCATGAGGCATCATAGACTTTAATTAAGTCTATGAAATTTTTGAATTCCGTTTGCAAGGTATTTTAAGTCTTCCGCTGTTTAAAACTATTCAAACCGTTCATAACTGTCTTGTGTTGTCTTACATGCCAATATTTCAGTTAACACTACTCTGAAAAACACCACACACACTTCCACTTCTTTTTCTCTAGTGAGTTTCATTGCACGAAGTTCTGTAGCAACTTCATTAGGTTGTGTTGTCTTACCTTATTTTTTTTTTTTCGCCTTTTCTCTACTTATAGGACGTGGAATAGTTGAACATCTACTGCCCGAAATTTTTGGATTAGAGGGGATGAAATACTCTCCATATTCACTGGTCTTTGATCTCTTTGAGCTGTCACCACTTTCTGCATTACCTTGTTCACTTTCATCACATACAAGTATTGAATCATGATCTAATTTAATTTTCTATATGGGGTTTCTCCACAAAACTTCATTAAATACGATAAAATCCTGAAACTTGTTGTCACCTCCTTCATAAATTGAATGAGCTTCTTTCTCAATATCGTTCTAGCTCATTTCACTCTTTTTTCGACAATATGCTTCATTGTAAGCAACAATCCACTTGTTTGCATTTTTGCTAAGCCGTTTCCAACGACCTTTCACTGACTCCACGTTTCTTTCATCTATCTCTTTTGTTTTTCTTGTTGAATTTTGTAATACATATTGCACTTGTTTCCACAACGAGACACCCTTCTAATCTTTACCACGTACACTATCGGTGCTAACATAACACCAAGGTGTCATTATAACTATATCTTATTCCACACACCAATGAATATTTTTTGGCCCCTTTTTTATATTTCCCTATCAGTGGAGAATGTATGGACTTGTTCGGAGATAGGAACTTGATTAAGATTCCAAGAAAACTGAGAATTTTGATAATATTGTGAGTTTAAAAATTCTTCAAAATTCCAAAAAGATGAGTTAAGATAAGATCCATAGTTTGGATAATCTTGAAAGAATGGATAATTTTGAGAGTTTGAAAAATAATTGATTTTATTTGGATCCATAATAGAAAATGATAGAAATTAGAATAGAAATATTAGAAGAGAAAGAAAGAAATTTGTTTGCATTTTAAAATATTTGGATGTTAGACTCGATTCGTAGAGAATTTCGTTTTAAAAGTTTTAATATCTTTTTAAATTTTTTAATTTAATATAATATATCTTCAATATCTACCAATTTAATTATATTAAAGAAAATTGTAACAACAAATCATATGTGGACATGTGACAATATTTTGGGTAAATTGTAAGGCATGGCATTGGCGCTGTGACAAGGCAAGTAAATTGCCATCCCCTTTTCTTATTATTTGTTTGGTTTGTTTTTATTTATATCACAAGATTGGGCATGAAGATGGTCTAATTAACAACCTCCGAGCCAAAATAGAACAAAAGTCGCCATCTCTTGTCTATTCATTTTGGACGTGAGTTTCCTATAATATAGCGACGTTCCCCAAAAAACTCAACTTGTCCATTTGCCTACAATTGACAACTGTGGATTAACAAAGTATTACGCCTCATTTGGATAAGTTCCCCATAACTGAATTTATTGCACCTTGACTTATGGGTGTGAATTGATGCAAACAAACAAGTCCTTCTTCAATTAAGTGGAGAAAAGAGAAATTCAATTGGCAGAAAAAAAGAATAGGAGCGATGGCGGGGGGCTCGATCGGGCCGAGTGGAGTGTCGAAGGAGAGAGCTGATGAGTATAAGGGAAGGCTCACTGCTTACGTCATCGTCGCCTGTCTTGTTGCTGCTATTGGTGGATCACTCTTTGGCTATGATATTGGAATTTCAGGTCATCATTCTTTTCTACTATGTTTAATTACAACAATTTATTAGGAAGAATTGAGGATGATTTTGGGGGAAATAATCCAGTTTTTTTTTTTCTGAAGAAATTAATTTGCTGGTTTTGAGTTATAGTAGTGATTGAATGAAAACAATTCAAGTTCTGGGTTTTTTGTGTGATGAATTTCTGATACTGTTGACAAAGATGTTGAATATTCCAGTACACAGTGATAAAGGAGTTGGGGCAGGGCAGATTATGTTCAACTTTTATGAAACGACTTTTAGTCATCACTCATCACCCCCACTTCATTTACCTTTTAAAAATAAAATAAATAAATAGACCTGAATATTCCAAAAACAAAGAATACTACCTAACTTTATTGAACAAGTCACGTGCCACTTATTTAAATTGGAAAAAGAACTAGTTATAAGTTTAATGAGTTATTCTATCTATTGATTTATGATGAAACTTCAATTGAATTTATTAATGTGTTAAATGGATGTGCTTCTGTCAATACCAAGTCCCCCGAATTTGTACAAAAGATTTCTTAAGTGGTGTTTAAACAGGGGGAGTTACATCAATGGATGGATTTCTTGAGAAATTCTTCCCCACAGTGTACAGACAAAAGCAGCATGCTCATGAAAACAATTACTGCAAATACAACAACCAGGGCCTTGCATCATTCACATCGTCTCTCTATCTTGCTGGCCTGGTCTCATCCTTGGTCGCATCTCCCATCACACGAAAGCATGGCCGCCGCGGAAGCATCGTCTGCGGCGGCATTAGCTTCATGATCGGAGCAGCTCTCGACGCCTCCGCTGTCAATCTTGTCATGCTCATTTTAGGTCGGATTATGCTCGGGGTTGGCATTGGATTTGGCAATCAGGTAACCTTCTAATATACTAATACTATGTTCATGTAAAATATCATAAAATTCCCCTGTCCATGTTTAATAATTATGCACCAATTTTCTCCTGTATTTCATTAGATGCATTAAATTTCTTACGTATTTGATAAAAGTAAGCGTGCTCTTTCCATATCCGCTCCCATTCAAAGAGCAGTAGCGACTTTCAATTAAAGTGTAGACTTATATAATTGAGCTTCGTAGTGCATAGACGAAAACACATAAATGCAAAACATGTATAAATCACGATTAAGATTCTTCATCTTGTCAATTTTGACTGCAAATCTTATATCTTTTCTCATTTTGTTCAAGAATACTCCTGTTGTGTTTTGAGTAATTCATGTAGGTTGTAACAATATAAATATATTCAATCTCACCAACCACGAGTGACACACAAGTTCAATTAAAAAAATGGCAGAAGGGGATTTTGTGCACCTTTTATCGAATACCACGCGATTTTGTACACATTTGATCAAGTATAAGGAAGTTTCACGCTTAATACCATACTAAATTAAATTTGTAATCAAGGCTAACTCCATGGCTTTAATGTTTGAAGGCAGTGCCACTATACCTATCAGAAATGGCACCAACTCATCTGAGGGGAGCCCTGAATATGATGTTCCAATTGGCAACAACACTTGGGATTTTCACAGCAAACATGATCAACTACGGCACGGGGAAACTCGAGCCATGGGGATGGCGACTCTCTCTTGGGATAGCAGCAGTGCCAGCTATCCTGATGACAATCGGAGGAATCCTACTGCCCGAGACGCCCAACAGCTTGATCGAAAGAGGATTCCAAGAGAAGGGTAAAAATGTACTGGAGAAAATTAGGGGCACGAGCGACGTACATGCGGAGCTGGAGGACATAACTGATGCTAGCGAGCTTGCGAACTCGATCAAGCATCCTTTCAGAAACATTCTTGAGAGGAGGAATAGGCCGCAGTTGGTGATGGCGATTTTCATGCCCACTTTTCAGATTCTGACCGGGATAAACTCCATTCTGTTCTACGCGCCGGTGCTGTTTCAGACCATGGGATTTGGAAGGAACGCGGCGCTGTACTCCTCGGCTGTAACAGGGGCGGTTCTGGCTTCGTCGACATTCATTTCTATTGCGACGGTCGATAAATTGGGCCGCAGAGTGCTGCTGGTCGCCGGAGGAATACAGATGATCATTTGTCAGGTAATTAAAATTGAGTAAACAGTTTTATCATAACACACAAGTACATTATTAAATGGTGAATTGGTTAACTCAACTGCATTTTTAAATGGTATTAGTTGTTCTCATTAGATAAGACTATCAAATCAATACTTTTTCATGAATTGTAAATCAGTTTCACATTATATAGCATCCATGTAATCTATGTGATGGTGAAAACAGGTGTCAGTTGCAATCATACTGGGGTTGAAATTCAGCAGCGAAGAGGAACTTTCCAAGACGTTTTCGACGCTGGTGGTGGTGATCATTTGTTTGTTCGTGGTGGCGTTTGGGTGGTCGTGGGGGCCGTTGGGGTGGACGGTGCCTAGTGAGATATTCCCGTTGGAGACGAGATCGGCCGGGCAGAGCATAACGGTGGCAGTAAACCTCTTCTTCACTTTTGTAATAGGTCAAGCCTTCCTATCTCTTCTCTGTGCCTTTAAGTTTGGGATTTTCCTCTTCTTCGCGGGTTGGATTACGGTCATGACCATTTTTGTGTTCCTGTTCTTGCCCGAGACCAAAGGTGTCCCCATTGAAGAGATGATATTCTTGTGGAAGAAACACTGGTTCTGGAAGAAGTATGTGCAATAGGTAATGACGGAATGGCACTTTAGATGCTACCCAAAAGTCTAAACCGAAGCTCCCTGTTTAGTGCCTTCATGGCAAATTGTTTCACATGGTGTAATTTTAATTTTTTTTAAAATATATATATGTAATATTTATATACATTTTGTTGATTAAATGATTTAATACATTGTGCGTAAACCGTGCTTGAAAAATAAACACTCACTTTAAAAATTGGTTAAATAATCAGTTTTAGACTATACACTCTACAACCTTTTTTTTTTCTAAACAATAATCATACTTTTATTTAGTTCTTAAAAATATTTTCAATCACATTTTTATAGAAAGGTCCATCTGATATGGAAGCTAGTCTACATATATTCATGACGTGTAAAATTTAAAAGAAATATCTGACCACGTCAAATTGCATTGCGGTTAGCCCACACAAAATTGAGTCCTAGTTTTGGCAACCTAAGTATATATTTTATTTTCAAATTTGGTCCCCTGCTTTCATGACTCACTTTTGAGAGAAAAACAAACCGAGGAATGAGGGTCACAATTTTCTATGTGAACTTAAATTTATTTGTTCAATTATTTTTTAACGACTTTGTTATGAGTATGTCTTCTGTTACAAGTCATTCATGAAAATATAAAATTAAAATTTGCGGGTTGATCCACATTGAGGACGGCTCATACCAAGAAAAATATAACAAATGTATTGGAGAAAATAGTTTTAACTTTCAAAACAACTATGTGATTATTTAATTAGTTCTGAACTAACAAAAATAAATATGCAATTGACAATTAATAAGATTGTAAACATATTAATTACATCAGGGCTATATGTTTGATTTAGAGAAATTAAATTGTGTAAAATCGATCTACTCGCGGAGTAAATAATTGTAGTATATTAATTTCAACTTTCAAAATTGAATTTTGTTGTGTGAGAAATTAATGTTGAGATAAAAAAGATATTATAACTAAGCGTGGGTGGGGAAATGTAAAAGATTAATGGACTTTGGACGGATATGAGACTTAGGCTTGGGGAGTTCCAATTTTTTTGCAACATAAAATATTGGTGTTGGCCCAAGAACAAAATCCAATCCAAGATATGAAGTATTCAGATTCATTGGATGAGTCATAGTTAAATCATCATTGTTCAGGTTCATCGGATGAGCCATAGTTGAGCCATCTCTACCTAGGTTCATTGGATGAATCATAGACGAGTCATCATCATCCATTGAAGGAATAACTAAATCCTTAATTTAAGGAATGACACATTTTTCGTAAATCAGTTACTTCGATTGGTGCTAATTTAATGCAAAGAACCTACACTGCAGAGTGTTCAGTTTTGTCAAAGAGTTGACTATCTAACCCTAAATCAAATTCTTTCCTCTAAATGGTTTAAATGAAGCCTATAAAGAAAACATGCATTTTAGTGTATTCTTACCTTGAAAAATTTAGCATCTTAAAATTTTTGGGATCTTTACATTTGGGTTCAAAATAGGAGCATTTATTGGGTTTTAGTTCCAACCTTTATTAGAAATACAAATTGGTTCAAAAAGTGGGGTCCTCCACTATTCCCCATGCCAGCTGCCCCACTCCCCCCAATGCTGCACGCCTCCACGTTCCCCCCACCCTATGCTTACCTTTTAACTTACAATTTTCTTATTTGACTTTTATTCATGTATTCTTTTTATTTTTGCTGCAGTGAATTATATTTCTTTTATATTTCATTTATTTTTTTTTATTTTTATTAAGTGTTTATTTTAAATAATATTCTGCGCATGAAATATTATTGGTTTCAATAATATGAGTTAAAATATTAAGTGTGCATTTTAAGTAATACTTTGCACATGGAAAAATTATTGGTTTCAATAATATAAGTTAAAATATTAAGTGCACAATTTCTTCTATTTTTTATCATTTTTAATTCATTTGGGATGAGACATCTGTGCAAAAGCAAAATATAATTGCAAATTGAAATATAAAGATATTCAATTTGAATTATATGATTTAATTGAATTATATATCCATTTTTCGAAACTATGTGCAAAAAATAAAAATAAATGCACACACATCAAAATTCAAAATTAAATGAGTTATACTATTTCTTAGAGAATTCAAAATTGACATCTGGAAATTTAAACTTACAATTTACAAATTTAGTAAAGACCAAAATATTAAAAAAATAATTGAATTACACATATTTACAACTTCAAAAATTCATGTTTATGTCTAGTTGCAAAAAAAACTAAAAAAATGCACACGGTCGAAATCTTCATATCTTCCCACCTTCTTCAAATCCTCATCATCAAACCACTTTCTGAAAATCAAATTCAATTGTAATACTCAGTTGGTACAATTATAACTGAATAAAAAAAAAAATGCACAATCATTATCAACATTATCATTCATATTAGTCCATTCAATTTTTCATAGCCATTATAAGTCATTACAATTCAAAATATTCACATTTACAAACTATGCACACATCCCCGGAAATTACAGAAATTTTGTTGAAATTTCACAGTAAATCAATAAAAAATCGGTAACTAGATCTCAAAAATCCATAACAAATCATGAATACATATCCCCAAATTTTCCAAATCTCGCATCAAAATTGTTATCTTAGGCAACAATATTTGACTCTGTACATAAAAGAATGCAATATAGAAAACAGGACTTTTAAAATCTGAGACAATACCTGACGGATCTGGGCGGAGGTGCTATAGTGGGCGGAAGCACTATACCCGGCGAATCTGTGCAGCGGGGTAGAGTGGTGTGCGGTGTTGGCGTGGTGGTGGTGTTGGATCTGGGAGGAGGCGTTGTGGTGTTGGATCTAGAAGGATCCCATGGCAGCCTCTCCTATCAAATCTGGCGGCGGCGGCGAGACCCCCCAGTGGCGGAAAAAAATAAATGAGAGTGAGAGGGAACTGATCGGAGGCATACTCGTCGATTTACTTTCACCGGTGTAAAAATCCGACCATGTGAAATGAGGCGACGGCGGCGTGTAGGATTGCAGAGAGGGCGACACCGTATCACTATAGTCAGGTGGAGATCACCGTGCCGGTGATGGAGGGCGGCGGTGGGTGGGGAGCGGGAGGCTGCGCCGTTCGTCCCCCTTTTGTGTGGATAGGTGTGGGGGTGGGGGAGGCAGCGCCGTTCGTCTCCCTTGGGCCGGCGGAGCTTGGATGGCGGTGAAGTCGTCGGCGGTGGAGTCTAGATGGTGGAGGAGGGTTGTGAGAATTTTAGAGAGAGAAGGGGGCTGCGTGAATTTTCTAGAGAGAGAGAGAGGGCTGAGAGAAAAAGAGAGAAATAGGATTGTAAGGGTGGAGGGGAGGGTTCTGATGATTTTATTTTGTGGGTGGGCCCTCCTTTTGAACCAATTTGTTGTTTTAAAAAAGTATAGAACCAAAATCTAATATATGAGCTTATGTTAAACCTATTTGTAATAATTCCAAATTTTTTTACATTCTCACTTTAGTAGTGCTATCCATTCTTGTGCCGATTTTAGTTCGTTGGAGTCGTTTATGTGTGGTGCTACACCTAAATGAACGTGAGTCATTATACTTTTGGAAACGTTATATTATTTCCAGCAATACCTAGTTGTGATATATTTGTTTGATTTTGTGGGCAAAAAGATTTCCTTGGACTTTGTTTGTGTGTGGATAATTCTAGTATCTGCGTTTGTGGTTTAAGAAGGTGATTTTCCAGTTTTTGTGCTGATTTGGAGTGAATATTTAAATTAAAGAGTTATGATTCTTTGCCTCTCTAACACCCTGATTTTACCTCTCCAAGTGTATGGATTGAATGCTCTAATCTATCAACAAGAACAATTAAGAAGATTGATATGAAACACTAAGAACAACACCGATTTAAGTGGTTTGATCTTAACCGATCTACATCCACTGTTGAGTTATTAGATTCAAAACCCATTGCTACACCTCTATCTGCCGGGGAAGTTCTTGTTCGTGATGGTTCTCCATTTCGTGATCCAACGCTTTACAGGTCTCTCGTTGGGGCTCTTCAGTACCTCACCATCACTCGACCGGATCTCTCATACGCTGTCAATCTTGTCAGTCAGTTTCTACAATCTCCCACGGATGATCACTCTCAGGCTGTGAAACGTATCCTCCGGTACGTAAAGGGCACAATCCACTTTGGCTTGTCTTTTACTCATCGTTCAGACTCTTCTATTGTCGGCTACTCAGATACTGACTGGGCTCGTTGCATTAACACTCGTAGTTCTACATATGGATATTCTATTTTTCTTGGAGGGAATCTTGTTTTTTGGAGTGCTAAGAAATAACCAACAGTTGCTCGTTCCAGTTGTGAATCTGAATATCGTGCTATGGCCAATGCTGCTGCTGAACTTGTGTGGTTGTCGAATCTTCTTCATGAGCTTTAGTCTTCTCAATCCTCTCGGCCCCAGCTCCTTTGTGACAATAAGAGTGCTATATTTCTTAGTCAAAATTCTGTAGCTCATAAACAAGCTAAGCATATTGACTTGGATTATCATTTTGTTCGAGAGCTCGTGTCTTCCGGGAAGCTCACTACGCGTTTTGTCCCTTCTCATCTTCAGCTCGCTGACATCTTCACAAAGAGTCTCCCTCGACCAGCTTTTGAGTTTCTTCGGTCCAAGTTTTGTGTGTGCCTTCACCCCACGCAACGCTTGAAGGGGGTAATACGGGATATAGTTGACCAATTCATGATTAGCTTTCAATTACCGTAAAATTAGTGTAAATTAGAGATTTATGTATCTTTCATCTTTATCTTCCCTCTAATCATGGGAAGTTGTTGTACACACGATTATATATATATCAATTTCTCTAATCACCAAATTCAACGGTGATTCTCATATATTGTTTACAGTATATAATAAAGAAATAAGTTAGATTGTATGAATGTATAGTAAAAGGATATGATATAATATTATTAAAAATTATAGATATTGTGCGGTGAAATTTATGGAGAAATATCTATTTTTGGGTGTGTTTCTTTGGGTTGAGTGAAATTTGAATATGAATGAAGAACTAATGAGGCGCTTGGTTAACAACTCTTCAATGATAATGGAATGAAATTGAAAATTAGTGTAATTAGCATGGTTCATGATAACAAAATCACCACATCTCCTCCTAAATAAGGTAATCACTACTCCATTTTGATTACCTATTATCTTCCTACAATCAATCACTCTCTCATTCCTCCACCACCAACCATTTGTTTTCAACTTATATTCCAAAATTGGGGCATGACACTAGCAATAGTGTCACCATTGGAACACTTCTTCCCCTAACATATCATTTTTTTTATGAGGGTATAGATGGAAATAAATTTTCATTCTCATTACCATTGAAGAATAGCTAACCAAGCGCTCCCTAAATGTATTTATGTCAAATTAATATACTTGAGTGGTAATTATATACTCCCTTCGTCTCATATTTTTCTTCACGTTAACTATTTTCATGTGTTTTAGCGAACACATTTTTTATTAGTATTTGAAATAATAAAGTAAGTTTTAGATCACTTTATAATAGAGGAGAGATAGATCTATCATACCACTTTTAAAATCTATTTTATCATTTCAATTATTGATAAACAACTCACTCTCTAAAATACAAAAATAAAGGTAGTGTGAAGAAAGTCTTGGACATGGTAATATTATTTTATTGTATAAAATACCTATTTTAATAACAATTTATTTCTTTTCCACCTAATTCATGATATTTTTTTTTCTCTATCCAATTTTCATCCTAAATTGCCCTTTCTCGACTTCCAAATGAATGAGTAAAAAGTAGTGCACGTGATTGTTTAGAAAGTTACATCAATGGCTCTGCAGACAGTGGCGGACCCAGGATTCTGCAATTGGGGGTACAATTTACTAAAAACGTTTGCACGCACATTATTTTGTATTTAAAATGCTTACAATAAAATCAAATATGCAAATAAATAGGGCAAAGTTCAAATAACATTAAAATTATGTGTTATAACCGAACTCAATGGAGTTTTCAATATTTGAGAGCTATCTATATAACATTATCATCAGAAATTTATACGAACCGTCTTCCATAAAAGTAACCAAATTATGATATATATATATATATATATAAATGAGTAGGTTTTATATGAAAACACTTCATAATAAGCTTAACATCAAATAGTTTTAGAGTATCATTAATCTCATCGGGAGTATCATTAAACCTGACAGGGGTATCATTAGTTTGAGTTCAAAAAATTTAAAACAATTTTATTGAACTCAGACTAATGATACCCCTGGTGAGATTAATGATACTCCCGATGAGATTAATGATACTTTAAAATACTTTCATGATAAGCTTATCATGAGCTATTTTCATATAATACTTTGCCTATATAAATATATATATATATATATAATAATTATATATAAAATTAATCGTTGTAATTGCAGACTACAACCAACATAACTTTAAATGAAATTAATTATAAAAATAATAATTAAAGGGTTTGATGTTTCACCTCATCCATTACCATTAACTTTTATAGAAATTAATTTTAAAAGAAAATCACAAAAATAATTATATGATGCAGCCCAATAAAAAAAAAATTGAACTCCTAAAATTGGCCCATAGTCTGATAATTTTAAAGTCCAATCATGAGACCCAAACCAATTAAATTATCTCAAGCCGTGAACGAAACAAGCGCTTCTTCCCCATTCCCCAATAACTCTCCGACTCGCCGGAACTTATGTCTTCGAAAACTGAATCACCGGAACTTATGCCTCTGAAAACTGAATCGCAATATGTATATATATATATATATATATATATATATATATACTCTTAAAAAAAAAAATTGGGGGTACAGTTGTACCCCCATGTCACCACACTGGGTCCGCCTCTGTCTGCAGAGGGAGGGATTTGGATCCGGTGCTGTACAGGATCGTCCTGTGCAGCACAAATACATGGTGACCCACCCCGATGAGAGCCTTTTATTTATATACTTATTTATGTCTGTAATATAAAATATTTTGTTGTAATTATTTTTCAAACTTACGTTAGCAGAATTGGCTCACTGCTCTCTTTAACAAGTTCCTCCCAGGCCCGCCTCACGCCTTACAAAATCTGTAGCTTTTATTTTCACTTATTCTTTCCTTTCACTCCTTATATAATCCGATCTGATGCTTATAAAAAAAAAAAAACGCATGCTTTGCCTCTACTTTTCTCAAGAAGAAAATTCTATTTCAAGATACTTTTAATTTTAGATTAATTCATAATTTTATTTGATCACTTTATAATATACTATTTATTTTTTACTAATAAATTTATTTTTCTAGTTTCTTGAATTGATTACTATTCTTTTATGCTATTTTTTTATAGCTAATTGAGAATTTGGGATGCCGTCTCCTTACGGACCTTACCCATCTAAACTTAAAATGGGGCTCTAGATAAATTTTTTATTTTGAAAGAACAAACAAGTTCACCACTTGAAAATCTAGAAAAAGACTGATGAAATGATGGTGATGAACTTGACTGTGAAATTTTTTTTGATCGATGAAGATAAAACGGCAAAGAAAATCAAATTTTCGTAGTCAATCGCATAAAAAATTATTCATTTTTATCTAATTATTTAAACAATATATTTTGTTGTTTTAATTTATTGAGTTTGAAAACAAATAAATCACTCTTTATTTGCTGATTAATGATTTTCTTATATTAATAATTATATTTTATTTATTGTAAGAATTACGAGGGCCCAAAATTTTTTGTACAAGGCTCTTCACATCGTTGGACCGCTCTGGGAGTAATTTACTAATAGTCAAGATATTTAAAAAAAAAAAAAAAAACCCTAATCAAGATATAAGAATTCGTTTAGTAGTACAGCGGAAAAACTTTTATATTCTCTATATTTAACCAATTACAAATGAATGTCATTTACATCTCATGTCACTGTATGTTGCAATACCTTTTTATCCAAATAAAATAAAAATGATTGACAAAGTATAGAGTGAAATGGGTTTATACATGAATCACTGAAGGGTATTAGTTCTTTTTATTGAAGAGTATTGATTGTATTTATTGAAGAGTATTACTGATTTACACTAAAGAGTCTTAGTTGTTCGATGAAAATGAACTAAAACTCTTCAGTGTAAACCAGTAATACTTTTCAGTAAAAACAACTAATACTCTTCAGTCAAAACAACTAATACCCTTCAGTGGTTCATATATAAACCAATTTCACTCTATACATACTCAAAATGACTAGTATACCTTTAATTTCATCTATTTTAATATTAATATACAAAATAATTTATTAAAATCTACACTATTTCATATGAGCAATCTAAAAAGAAAGGGGAATTATATATTTTGATATTTCTATTTCCTAGAGTCCTCATCCCTATATTACTAATAGGAAGTTTTTTTGCTGATGTATCGAATTCTGGTGCATTTCACTTATGTGTCGACTTCTGGTGCATTTTGCTTATGTGTCAATCTTACGTGGCATGATTGTGTGTCACTTTATCTTATGTGTCATTCATGTGGCATTGTGACCTTTCATAAGAAAATGTCTAATAAAAAAATATAATTTTAGTTGGGTTTGAACCCAAGACCTCATGAGTTTTTTTTACTACATTTACCAATTAAGCTAACTATGCATCGTTATAAAATTTGAATATTTATTATATATAACTTGAGTTACAAATATATATATATATATATATATATATATATATATATATATCTTTCTTTTAAAATACTCTTGGTTATTTGCACTTTAATTATCTCAAACTCTATATTTTTTCTTATTCTTTCTCTTCTTTTTTTCACAATATTTTAGGGTTGTTCCTTGATTATTTGTCAACATATAAATGTCTAATTGCTAATATTTGGAGTTTAGTTTATTTTTATTGATATTTTTTTCTTCATATAAATTCTACTTTCTTTCTCTCTTCTTCTATCTTGACGATAATTTTTTATTTTCTTTGTATTGCAAATTGACGGGTGAAAATATTTAAGGAGAATTTTAAGGTTATCAATGGTGTCTTTTTTTTTTCGACTGAATCATATTTTTTAAATAAATTGTATTATATACATTATATTATTGAATAATGTGATGATGTGTTAATAAAATATAAAATTTTAAATTAATTTTGAGAACAATCCCGCATTTTTATGCGGGGTACTCATCTAGTTATATATCTTCGAAAGTATACACTTCCACTTAACGATATTGTTTGTTGTACTGGGGTGGTGACATGGGTTTTAAAATTAAAATTAACAGATCAAACTCGAAACCTCTAATTAATTACGATACTATCACCTACTCACCTTGTCCAATTGACCTTTCAACACAACTGTCATTATAATCAACATTTTGTAGGGTACAAGTGTGATAACTAACAAATAATAATAAAAATTTAAAGAAAAAATACAAATATTCTTGAGTATTCTTTATGATATGGAATAGCTCTAAATCACTTCATTCAATATGGTTAAGTGTTGAAGGTGGTAGGTTAGTTTTTGGTTCGGAGTATGAAAGGTCAAGCAAGATCAGTTGGAAGTTACAAAGTCAGTTGCATAACTAAATTTGACAGCAAAATCAGGTTTCTGGTGCATACTTTGCCAACTCATAACTTGAGCTTAAGGTGTCCATTTGGAGCGAGGTTTGTTGCAACTGAAAGCTGGTGTGAAAAGCTTCAAATAAGTTACAAAAACCGTCACTCAAGACAAGGGGTTAGGGAGATATATAGCCTCAAACTTCAGAAATAATCACAAGTGAATTGAGTGTGCAGTTTTGAGTTTTGAGAGGTGTGAGTGATTTTCATGCTAAAGCTCTTGTAGATGAAGCTTGTAAACGGTATTGGATCATTCTAAATAAAGATTTGAAGGCCTCAGCACGATCGATAATATCATGGGAATATTTTGCTTGACCAATGAAAAGGCCATCAGAGGTGTAGGAGACCTCAAGACCAAGAAAGTAGTTGAGTCGGCCGAGATCCTTAATGGCAAACTCCTTATGTGTCCGAGAAATGAACCTATGAAGCAACGATGGATCATAACCCGTCACGATGATATCGTCCACATAAAGTAGGAGAAAAATAGTGGATTTCCCCCGACGAAAGTGAAATAGGGACGTGTCTGCACGACTCTGACGGAAGCCCAGACTGAGGAGAGAAGTGCTAAACCTCTGAAACCAGGCAAGAGGTGCCTGACGAAGACCATATAATGCCTTCTTAAGGCGACAGACGTGGTCTGGAAACCGAGGATCAACAAACCCAGGAGGTTGAGCCATGAAGACTGGTGTGGCAAGAACTCCATTGAGAAAGACGTTCTTGACATCGAGCTGATGTAAGTGTGATTAGGCGTGAAATTGTCATGATTCGTAGCTTGAAATGCCCAAGTTTTGGTCGATTTTATTGAGTTTTAAGAGTCAAATGAGCACTATTTCTTTACATTGATGAATTTGTCTCTTTGATGCTCATAGGTGAATCGAGGGCAAAAATGGATTTCGTAGGACTTTGAATCAGCTCAAACGGATGCCCGGATGAGAAGATATCGAAGAAATACGATTGGTATTAGTGCGTGAGAAGAAAAATGTTAGTTGAAAAGGAAGAAGGCCCATTCGAGCTATACACTCGAGCGCCTCCGCTCGAGCTCAACCAGCTCGAGCGCCCCAAACTTGCAGAGAACTTTCCTCACTTGAGCACCACTGCTCGAGTGCCTCTGCTCGAGCTAAGAGGTCGAGCACCAAAATTTGTCCAGAACATTTTAGGCGCTCGAGTGCCTATGCTCGAGCGCCTTCGCTCGACCTATGGATCCGCACGACCACCAAGCTCGAGCGCCTTCAAGGCTTAAGTTCCCAAGTTCGTTTTTTTTTTCGGCTCACGAGTTCCCGATTCGGCCCAAGGCTTATATATACTCGTCCCGAGCTCGTTTTTAGGAACCACCACTTATCACTTGATAGAAGATCGTTTTTTAGAGTTAGTTTTTGGAGAAGAAACGAGCAAGCTTACTTTTACGTTTTTGGAGGTTTTCTTTACGAATTCACATCACGGTTTTACTTTTTAGTTTCGTTTCTTTAGATCTTTGTTATTAAACACTTTAGACTTCGTTTTATAAATCTAATTTCAGTTCTTAGAATTATTTTCTTTCAAAACCCTAGTTCATGCTTTTTGGTTTTTCACTTCAATTCATCATGTTTATGTTCGTTACTTCGTCAATTGCTTTTGTTATCGTTATAACCATGTCCGACTAAAACCCTTGCATGCTTGGGGTAGGATGAACTCGTAGAAGTAGGTCGTGGGTACGTAATTAGGGTAATTCGTGACATTAGAATTTAATTCTCTTAATTAATGAATTCTTAAAATTAATCTTAACTTTTCTTTTGAATTTTGTTCGAAAAGTGTTAGAGAGAGGACAACCTTATCACTCTTTAACAACGAGTAGACTTAACTAGAGGGTTTAGAAAGGGTTAATTCATCTACCAGTTTAGCGAAGGAGGACGACCGCATCACCTTAGTTAAATTAGGGTCTCATTAATTAAGCACAATCTATTAACTTGTTAGTGGATTAGTGAAGTCGAGTGTTAGGATAAAGTATTAGGGTTTAAAATCTTGAGCTTTCATCTTGCATTCTTTTACTTAGGTTATTTCTTGCACGTCACAATTATTTTGATTATGTACCTGCTCCGTTAGTATACGTAGGGATTCCTATCCTGAGCATCACCATCACTTATTTGAATACAAACCTTAGTTTATTCGTTTCTTTCGTTCTTTAGTTTAATTAGTTTATTTTAGATTTTACTTAATTTTTCCAAAAAATCCAAAAACATTTCACTCATATTAACTACGACGCGTAGATCTTCAGGGATCTATTTGCATACACTTCATCCCTTGGGTTCGATATACTTGGTCATTATACTTGCTCATACTACAGTGAACTCGTACGCTTGCGAGGAGTCTACTAGTAGAAGTTAGTATATTCACTTCAAGTCAATGGCGCTGTTGCCGGGGATGGCGTTGTATGTCTTTTGAATAGGACTCGTAGATAGCTTAGTAGTTAGTAGTGAGTGATTTTCTTTTCTGTTTTATTTCGTACATATTCGGCAGTTGCGTTTTGATTCTTTTGTTAGTGTTTCAAGTTTATGAAAACACGCTCACAAGGCAATACAAACGAAGAGAGATTACCGTTAGATCCTGAGACAATAACAAGAAGAAACCGAGCCTTCTTAAGAGGATGAACGCTGCCGGAGGGAAAGAACCAATGGACATTACTAATGAGTTGGAGGATGTCGAGAATGAGTTCAACCAGACATTGAACCGGGTTGACGGCACTGATGGCAATACCAGTAAGAACCAAGATCCGTTAGGGGAAAGCTAGAGCCAAAACCCGGGTACCCAGAATCAAAATAGTCCAGCTCATAACATTGTCCAAAATCCTCAGAACAACCCTGCTTACCCATATCCTAACTTACCACAAAACAACTTACCTTATCCACCTTACCCATACCCACCTTATCCTTATCCACCATACCCGTATCCTACACCTCCTGTTTACAACCAACCATACCAACCACCACCACCCCAACAAGTACCCGTACCAGCTGCTAATCTGCAGCACATTCCTCAGAACGCAGATCAGAATATGGCTATTCGAGGAAGGTTTGCAGCGCAGCCACAACGGTACTATGATGGAGTGGCATTGCCTCCTGTCGAGGCAAATAACTTCTCGATTTTCCCAGGAATTCTTAAGCTGCTTACCGAGAACCAGTTCAAGGGGGAAGTTGGGAAGGAGAATTCTCATACTCACTTGAGAAGTTTCCTGATGATAGCCTCCACATTCAATTATAACGGCATGTCTGAAGATGCCAAGAAGCTTAGACTTTTCCCATTCTCATTGACGGGAATAGCAAAAGAGTGGTATGATAACACACTCCCACGGGGAGGTGTAACCACATGGGCCGAGCTCAAACGTCTGTTCCTCGAGCGATTCTACACTCCATCGAGAACCATTAAAGCAAGGATTGAGATCTCTTCCTTCCGCCAGAAGCAAGGAGAGGATTTACGCCAAGCGTGGGAGAGATACTCAAACATGTTGATAGAGTGCCCGCAGCACGGGTACAATGAGGGAGATATCATGGCGTTCTTCTATAGTGGAGCCAGCAAGGCTGTCCAAATCCATTTAGATGCATGTGCGAGTGGAGCTTTTCTGAACCAAGGAATATCAAGGTGTAGAGAAATCGTTGACAACATTGTCACGAATGCCGGTGCATGGAACGAGGATCCTGAGTTTCAGAGAGTTTGTTAGTTGGAGGAGAATGAGGGTACAAGGAAGCCGTTGATGGCTATGATGGAGAAGATCAGCAACCTTGAGATGGGGCAGAATCTGGTTGGAGGGAATGTAGCAGTGAGCGAGAAAGTGGACCCACCCACGAGTCAGCAAGAAGAGGCTAACTATATGGGAAGGCCTAACTATCCACAAGGGGGGTATCCACAAGGTGGAAATCAATTTGGAAGACCTTCTTATGGCCAACCATTTGTACCTCCAGGTCCACAGCCGCCTCAAAATCAATGGAGGAACACACAAGGGTACCAAGGAGGCCAGCAGCTTTCTCAGAACCAATGGAGGAAGAACGAGAATATTTCATATGCTAACCCGAAGGCGGGTATTACGGTTCCTCCAGGTGTTGATCCGGGTACTAAACCTCCCGATAGAGAAGGCGGTGCCTCAACTGAGGAGATGTTGAGAGCTATCCTTCAGAAGGTGGAGGAAGGAAGCAAGTGATTGTCCTCTTTGGAGTACGATGTGAAAGATCTGCATAAGAAAGTTGATCAGCGTGATCAAGACCTCCAGAAGAGAGATGTAGAGCTGAATCGAATTCAGCAAGAGAACAACCGAAGGTTCACTTCTATAGAGTTCCAGATGAGCCAGATTGCAAAGTCATTTAATAGAGAGCCTGACAAATACCCTTCAATGCCTGAGGGTAATCCTAAAGAGCATTGTAAGGCTATCCAGCTTAGAAGTGGGACCAATTATGAAGGTCTCCAGATGCCTGCTGATTCTGAGACGCCACAAAGAGATGTTGAGATAGAGGGGAAATAACATAAGAAAGATGGAGATGAGAGTGGGGAGGTAGGAGTTGAGAAGAAGGTTGAGGGTAAGAGCACTCAAGCGAGCAAAGAGCTTGAAGAGGAAGGCATTGAGAAGGGTGAGAGAGTTCCTAAGTGGAAGAAGGCAAAGGAGCTCATGATGGAGGGGAATCAAGGAAAGGAATTCAACCACCACTCTTATGAGAGTAAGGGAGGTAATTTTGAGTATCCTGTCCCATAAGCACCTTTGAGCTTGGTCCGGCATGAGGACCTTAAAAATAGCGCTGAATGGGAGGCAACCCATTTTTATTTGCTTTAGAGTGTTTTTAGTTATTTGAGTTTTATGTTATTAGGGTATTGTGAATCGTAAGTGTTAACCTCGTTGTAGAGGATTAAATTTTTTGGTGTAGGCTTGTTTTGTGGAGTTTAGTTCGAGCAAGTGAGCCTAAGGAAGAAATACATAAAGTTGGAGATGTCTCGAGTAGGAAAACATTCGATTGATGGAGTTTGAGGTAAACCGAACCCCAAACATAGACCTCTTTCCGAAGTCGAAGTTTGGGGGGTGATGTTTCTTTTCGTTCATTACTTTGCATTGATAGTGATTTAAGTTCATAAGAATTTGGTGTACTTACTCGTACGTACTCATTCTTTTCAAACTTTATTATTGCGTAGCAAGAACAAAGTTTGGGGGGGTGTGTATTCGTACCTCGAGTTCGTACACGAAATTCTAATGAAAAATTGGTCAATTTTTTTGAAAATATCGATGTGCAAGGGTAGTTGGATCGAATTAAGTGTGATTGCTTAAGTTCGGCGTGAATCGGATTGGTGATTTGCACGTTTGGAAGAGACCCCAACTCCTCGGTCGAATGAGCGACCTGGCTTAAATCGAGGAGTTCTCAAGGTTAGTTTATGCTTGAACATGTTTGATGATGGTTTCGAGCGCGTTTGGTATGCTAAATTTGGGGTTGAACGTCGAAATTTCAAATTGCAAGGAGGTGCCGCTCGAGTGCCTATGCTCGAGCGCCTTCGCTCGACCTATGGATCCGCTCGACCACCAAGCTCGAGAGCCTCCGCTCGAGCTAACCTAGCTCGAGCGCCCTTCGCTTCAGCCCTAGTTTTGAGCCCCCCTATAAATACCCCTTCTCCCCCCCACACACACACATACACACACTGAGAGTGCGATTTTGGGTGCGATTTGGGGGAAATTTGGGGCATTTCGTGCGGTTCTTCTTGCATTGCTCACAAATTCTTGCTCATTTCTTCTCAATCTCCATTAAATCTGCAAGCAAGGTATGTAATTCCTAACTTTTGTCATTTAATTCGTTGATGGAGGATGAATTAGATATGCGAAGCATATGAACTAGGGCATGATAGGTTCGAAATTTTTTGTGGATTTTTGGTGCCAAGCTTGTTGATTCTTGATTCCTTTTGAATGAATGTTGATAATTTGCTATGGTTTGCTTATTTAACTCTCAATTTTGTAATTGCATGAGTAGAATAGGTGAATTTTTAGAGTGGGAAAGTAGGAATTTGAGAAAAGGAAATGAGTTTTGCATGTTGAGATGATTTGTGTGAATTGAGAAGGTATTGAGCATGAATGAGTATGAATTGAGTCTTGAGCATGTAAATTGCATAAATTTGTGTAATGTTACTTCATGATAGACTTAGTTATAGGCATTTTTGGGTGGAAATGGAGGAATTAATTGTTGAGTACTTGAGAACTTTGAATGAAAAGCATGGTTATAGTGTTTGTTACTTGAGAACATGGATAGGGAAGCTTAAGGAAAGTGAATTGAGACTATTTGAGAATTGCTTTGAACTCGAGAAGTGTTTTGAAGTGTGAATTGATTTGGATTACTTGGAAATGCTTGAGTATGAATGAGTGATTAATATCTTTGAAGTTCAAGAATGTTGTTGAAAATCATTGTTATATCTTGCTTAGGTACAATGGCCCCAAAGAGGAACGAAGATATGATCTTGAGCATTGCTGAGTTGGAGGCTCTTACCAACGATTTGGCCACTAGACAACTGCTGCTTTCTCGATGGGACGGCCTTGATTATGCTAGGAGCTGGAGATACATAGCCTACCGGTGGAGTCTGGTAACCGGGAAGGTAGTGAAAACCCGAAGGCCGGTGGTGCGTTTTATGCAGGATATCGGGATTGAGGAGGAAATTAGAAGAATCTTTAACAGAAACGAAATGACTGAGTTCCTCGAGATATTGCTCACGATGGACACCCACGCCGATCTGACTGAGCAGTTCCTGGCCACCATAGAAAAGAAGAATGAGTACTCGTTCAAGTTCAATTACAGAAACGGGATGCAACATTGTGACATCAGAGACGTGAACTTAGCACTTGGGCTCCCTGCTCTACCAAGGCCCAACCGTGTGTCGAAGTCGTACAACGCGAACGGATTCTGGAACGACATCACGGGAGGGATGGCCGGTGAATACAAGACCCAGAATGCTCGAGCCTCAGCTATCCGAAACCCAGTGATTCAGTATTTGGAGCGGATTTTGGGAAACACCATCTACGCCCGTTCTGAGATGGGGACCGTGACGAGTAAGGAACTCTACGGGATTTGGTGTCTTCTGTATGTGAAAGATCACGATTTTGGACGGGACTTCGTGGAGCACCACTACGAGGCGGCATTCAAGCTCGGGTCCAAGACCTCAAGGGTGAGGGGAGGAGGTCTAATCTCGGTGTTCATGAAGCACTTAGGATGTGTGCCCTGTGCAGCTCCTATTCCCGGGAGAGATTTAGATTTTGATCAGTTGAGCCACACTCTGATGTTTGAGCATTGGATGGGGAGTTTTTGTATTTGATACAAGGAAGATGATCTCTTCCCTCTCCCAAATGACAAGCTCGTAACGTTGAAGGGGAAGAAGAAGGCAAATCTGGGGATGAACGGAGAGAGGCACTTAGCTTTGAGTGCTAAGTATACTCATGATGTGGATAGTCGAGGGCTCCGAGATGCGAGGCCTTCGAAGAGAAGCCGGGGTGAAGGCACGAGCGGTGCCGAATCGAGTGGACTAGCAGACCTCCAGGAAGAAGAAGAAGAGCAAGAGTATGAGGAGGGTGAAGCTGCGGGTGAAGATGCAGGTGAGGAGCCGCAAGTGTTGGGAGTGGAGTCACCTAAGGTGCAGTCACCGAGACCATGGTACCCTATATATGACGATTGGACTCAGATGGGGAACCAGATTCAGACACTCCAGACGGACGTGTCACACTTGCATCAGACGCAAGATAGGATGGGAGATCAGTTCTCGGATATGCACCGATGGATGGAGTCACTTTTTGTGTCTCATTTGGGAGCTGATCATCCCAAGTACCGTCCTCCGCCACCTCCTCCGGACCAGTGATGATGGGAATTTCCCCCACTTTTCTCTACTCTTGCACCTTTTTATTTCAGTCTTTTGTTTTATATTTCTTGAGTGATTTGTGATGAGTTTATGTTTGAGTGATTTAATTTGTGAAGGGATTGTATTTAAGTCTTTCAAACTTTTGGGCTTGTTTTGTGTTGAACTAATTCGATGATTGATTGACTTTACGCTTATTTACTCATATCATTTACTTATTGTTCATTCTTGAGTATGAAGTGATGAGTAGAGTAGAGTTGTGAAGTTGAGTTAAGAATTGTTTAGTGTAAGTATTGAGCTAGAGTTGATTTGAGAGAGAACTAGTCTGCTTATGAGTTTTCTTTTTTAGTACTTATGTGTTGAGAGTGAGAATTCACTAGGACTAGCATGGATGTGAAAGCCGTGAGATTTGAGCCTTATGAGATTTTGATGCATGACTTGATCTCTTCGTTTGTGAGTGAGTCGTCACCTTAGAGGATGCTAGAACTTGTGTGTGCTCTTGCTTCTTGATTGTGTCTAGTTTGATATGCCGAATATGATCTTAGGCCATCTTTGTTTTGATTGAGTCACTTAGCCAAATTTTCCCTACCAATAACATTGAATCCCTTGTTAGCCCGTTTGAGCCTTAGCCTATTTTATTTGCTAGCACATTTTGAACACTATTCCAGTTCTTAAGCCTTTTTGTCCCAATTTGAGTGGAGAATAGGAAAAGTGTGAATGTGAAGGGATTGAATTGAGTTGAAAAATGGAAATGTTGTTCGTTGAGTGAATATGAGAAGAAGGTGTGATGAAGTTTTGAGTTGTGGGAAAAAGAAAAAAAATTGAGAATGAGCAAAAGAAAAAAATGAGCTCATGTGTTTGTGCGAAAAAAAGAAAAAAAGTGAAATGAGTTAGAAAAAAAAATTGAAGTGTTGAGAGTCTTGGAATTGAAAGTGTGTTTACTGAATATGTTGAAGTAGTCTATTCCTAATCTCGAAGTGCCAAAGTTTGATTTTTCTATTCTCCATTCACTTGAGTCACTTATCCTAGATTGTTATCCCACCTGTCCAAAGAACCTACATTACAACCTTGAGAAAAGTCCTTTTTGATTCGGCATTGATTTCTAGAGTATGGTCGGAGTTAAGAGTGCTTACAAGCCTATGGCTGCCAATATGTGTGAATGATTGTTTGAGTGAGTCCCTTTATCATTGATATACACTTGTGAGGGAGCGAAAAACATCGTAGAGTGAACATCCATGTTTGATTTTGGTGATTCTTGCTGTTGTTGCATGAGTACGATTAGGGAAGGTGAGTGAGTATACTTGTGAATTGATCTTTGAAGCTCAAGTTCATTTACTTGCACGATTTGATTCTTTGACTCATTCCTAACAATTTCACTTGACTTTTATTTCATTGCTTGAGGACAAGCAATATGGTAAGTTTGGGGGGGATGATTAGGCGTGAAATTGTCATGATTCGTAGCTTGAAATGCCCAAGTTTTGGTCGATTTTATTGAGTTTTTAGAGTCAAATGAGCACTATTTCTTTACATTGATGAATTTGTCTCTTTGATGCTCATAGGTGAATTGAGGGCAAAAAACGGAGTTCGTAGGACTTTGAATTAGCTCAAACGGATGCCCGGATGAGAAGATATCGAAGAAATACGATTGGTATTAGTGCGTGAGAAGAAAAATGTTAGTTGAAAAGGAAGAAGGCCCATTCGAGCTATACACTCGAGCGCCTCCGCTCGAGCTCAATCAGCTCGAGCGCCCCAAACTTGCAGAGAACTTTCCTCGCTCGAGCGCCACTGCTCGAGCGCCTCCACTCGTGCTAAGAGGTCGAGCGCCAAAATTTGTCCAGAACATTTTAGGCGCTCGACCACCAAGCTCGAGCGCCTCCGCTCGAGCTAGCCCAGCTCGAGCGCCTTCAAGGCTTAAGTTCCCAAGTTCGTTTTTTTTCGGCCCATGAGTTCCCGATTCGGCCCAAGGCTTATATATACTCGTCCCGATCTCGTTTTTAGGAACCACCACTTATCACTTGATAGAAGATCGTTTTTTAGAGTTAGTTTTTGGAGAAGAAGGAACGAGCAAGCTTACTTTTACGTTTTTGGAGGTTTTCTTTACGAATTCACATCACGATTTTACTTTTTAGTTTCTTTTCTTCAGATCTTTGTTATTAAACACTTTAGACTTCGTTTTATTAATCTAATTTCAGTTCTTAGAATTATTTTCTTTCAAAACCCTAGTTCACGCTTTTTAGTTTTTCACTTCAATTCATCATGTTTATGTTCGTTACTTCGTCAATTACTTTTGTTATCGTTATAACCATGTCCGGCTAAAACCCTTGCATGCTTGGGGTAGGATGAACTCGTAGAAGTAGGTTGTGGGTACGTAATTAGTGTAATTCGTGACGTTAGGTTTTAATTCTCTTAATTAATGAATTCTTAAAATTAATCTTAACTTTTCTTTTGAATTTTGTTCGAAATGTGTTAGAGAGAGGACGACCTTATCACTCTTTAACAACGAGTAGACTTAACTAGAGGGTTTAGAAAGGGTTAATTCATCTACCAGTTTAGCGAAGGAGGACGATCGCATCACCTTAGTTAAATTAGGGTCTCATTAATTAAGCACAATCTATTAACTTGTTAGTGGATTAGTGAAGTCGAGTGTTAGGATAAAGTATTAGGGTTTAAAATCTTGAGCTTTCATCTTGCATTCTTTTACTTAGGTTATTTCTTGCACGTCACAATTATTTTGATTATGTACCTTCTCCGTTAGTATACGTAGAGATTCCTATCTTGAGCATCACCATCACTTATTTGAATACAAACTTTAGTTTATTCGTTTCTTTTGTTCTTTAGTTTAATTAGTTTATATTAGATTTTACTTAATTTTTCCAAAAAATCCAAAAACATTTCACTCATATTAACTACGACGCGTAGATCTCCAGGGATCTATTTGCATACACTTCATCCCTTGGGTTCGATATACTTGGTCATTATACTTGCTCATACTACAGTGAACTCGTACGCTTGCGAGGAATCTACTAGTAGAAGTTAGTATATTCGCTTCAAGTCAAAGTGCCACCCATGCTGAACGGCAAGAGCCAAAACTACACGTACTGTAGCTGCTCTCACAACAGGACTGAAGGTATGGTGAAAATCTGAACCAGGAAGTTGAGTAAATCCCTGAGCGACTAAACGAGCTTTATGACGCTCAACAAACCCATCTGCACGATATTTGGTTCTGAAGACCCATTTGGAACCAACAATGTTTGTCCCAAGAGGACGAGGTACTAGATCCCATGTGCTGTTAGCACGAAGAGCATCACTTTCTTCTTGCATGGCTGACAACCAAGTTGGAGACTTAGCAGCTGACTTGAAACTATGAGGCTCAGAAGAAACAGCAAGAGCCGAGAGAAGGGCGGTGGAGGATAAGTCAACTGGGTAACCAGGTTTAAAGATACCCGCCTTAGCTCGAGTGACCGTAGGATGCATGACAGGAACAAGAGGTGCAGGCTGCTCAGGGGAATTTATGATAGCAGGGTCGGCAGGGGGTGCCATCGAGGGCACCGGCTCAGGGACAAGAGGTGCAGGCTGCTCATGGAGGTTTATGATAGCAGGAGCAGCAGGGGGTTCCATGACAACCTCGTCAACTTGAGCTGGAGCCATAACCACCTCGTCATCATCAAGAGGAACAGATGGGGACCGGGGCGAAGGACCTGAAGTAGTTGGAGTCTCGGCCGACAGACTAGCAGGTGCAGGTGGAGGAGATGCACCATCCAAAAAACTAACTATATCCAGATTACTAGGAGAAGAAGAAGAGCCGGACCCACGAGAGAAAGAAAATAATGTTTTGTCAAATTGAGCATGTCTTGAAATAAATACCCGAGACGAGGTCGGGTCCAGACAACGAAAACCCTTATATGTACTGCTGTAACCCAGGAAGATGCATGGACGACTTCGAGGTGAAAGCTTATCAGCTGCATAATCCCGTAAATACGGGAAGACACGACAACCGAAAGGCTGGAAAAGTGCATAATTCGGAGCAGAACCAAACAGGACTTCAAATGGCGATTTGTTTTGCAGAACAGATGATGGAAGTCTATTAATAACATACACAGCAGTAGCAAATGCATCAAACCAAAAGGATGCAGGAGCATGAGAGTGAAACATCATGGAAAGACCTGTCTCAGAAATATGCCGATGTTTACGTTCTGCACGGCCGTTTTGTTGTGGCGTATAGGGACAAGATAAACGATGATGAATACCATTCATAAACATAAACTCACGGACTCGAGTATTAACAAATTCAGTACCCCCATCACTCTGAAATACTTTAATGGTACGATAAAATTGATTGCAGACAAATTATGAAAATGTATCCAGGTGTAAAAAAAATCTGATTTAGCTCGTAACGGATAAATCCAGGAAAACCTCGAGTAATCATCAACGAAAGCCACATAATACTTATAACCATCAGAAGTAGAAATGGGCGCAGGACCCCATAAATCACAATGAATTAATTCAAGCACAGCAGTAGCACACTTCTCATTCAAATCAAAAGGTAAACGTTTACTCTTAGCTAACTGGCAAGAGGAACAAACAGTAGGATCCGGTAATAATGACGCAACAGATAAATGCCCTAATTTATTCAGAAGTGAAATAACACCAAATGAGACATGCCCTAGACGTAAGTGCCATAAAGAAAAAATAGCAGTCAAAACTTTACTACAGAGAGCTGCAATTAAAGCTGGAACACCACGGTCAAGTAAATATAACCCCTTATCACATCTACCCTGAGCCAGGATTTGCTTTGTTACTTGTATCGCAAAAGATGTGTCAGAGAAGATAACATCAACAGGATAATCAGAGGTTAATTTACTGATGGATAACAAGTTTTTCATAATATGAGGCACAACAAGCACGTCTAATAAATTTACGTCATCAATTAACTTACGAGAGCCAATATGTGAAATAGATAAGGAATTTCCGTTACCCACAATAGCGGATCCATTACCAGAGTAAGGCTCATAGGTGTCAAGGGAAAAATGTTGATTCGTCATATGAGCAGAGGCACCGGAGTCGAGATACCAATCAGAGGCCGAAGGAGTCACATTACAGGATGCTTTGAAAGCCTGAGCCAAATGAGCAGCAGAAATATCATTACGGGCAGCGAGGAATTGGGGACACTTGCCTGCATAGTGATCCCCACGGCATATCTGACACCGTGGTATATAAGGATGACGAACGGAACCACCTTCCGAATTCGAATTGCGGCAAGAATTTCTAGAATTTTGGTTTGAACGACCAAGGCCATGAGAAGTATTATGTGCGCCACCAGTACGCTGGCTACCGGAACGGCCTCCACCGGAACCAAAATTCTGGCCACCACCAGCGTGCTGCCCATTTCCCGATCGACCCCATTTAGCAGAAAAAGCAGCAGACGAAGCAGGCGTGCCCTCCATGGCACGAAGCATTGACTCGAATTGCTTTGCTTGATGCAAGAGATCGCAAAACGAGGGCATGGGAGTGAGAGCAAGTCGTGTATCAGCAAAGGAAGTGTACTGGCTCCCTAAACCACGCAAGAACTAATGCCCTTTGTCAGAGTCGTCGACCGGGCGATTAATCACCGATAATTGATCACACAATCCCTTGAATTTCCGACCATATTCTTCGACGGATTGATCACCACGCCGAAGGGAGAGAAGCTCCCCACGCAATTGATACGTACGTGAGGCTGAGGAATCGGAGAAGGTAGCTTGTAACGTGGACCAAGTGGAGTGCGCCGTAGAGCACTCGATTACCTCGGACATGGCTTCGACAGAGAGAGAAGTCCAGATTACAGAAAGCAATTTCTGATCTTTCATACGCCCTGAGAGATAAGCAGGGTTGGGAGAGGTGACGCCAGCATCGGAAATTGAAGAGGATGGAGGAGCGACGGCCGAGCCGTTGAGAAATCCCTGAAGATCAAAGCATTCAGCCATATGCAGAATCTGGCGATGCCAAACAAGATAGGTGGAGGAGTCGAGCTTCACCGGAGTCATACTGATCATAGTATTGACAGGAAGGGGATCCAAAGACTGCGCTGCCATGGCGATGGAGACGAGAATGAAAGATTAGGGTTTCGGGAAAAAGTAGAGTTTCTGGGAGATAGGCTGAAGGAGACGAGTTCAGCCGATCGGAGGGGTCGAGTCCGATCAAGAAGGAGAGAGCGGCGAAAGATTTGGGTGAAGGATCGAGAAAGCTGATACCATGTAAACAATGATATGAGAATCACCGTTGAATTTGGTGATTAGAGAAACTGATATATATAATCGTGTGTACAACAACTTCCCATGATTAGAGGGAAGATAAAGATGAAAGATGCATAAATCTCTAATTTACACTAATTTTACGGTAATTGAAAGCTAATCATGAATTGGTCAACTATATCCCGTATTATATACATATATAATTTACAGAATTACTCAAAATTCAATTACTTTTATTTCTTATTTTCTGTACCAAACTATCTGTAAAAGGTTCAGGAGAGTAACATACATTTGGAAATAAAATACATGAAAAGGAGGAAACAGAAGTAGATATTTGTCCTACATAACAAACCATGCAAACTGGAAAAAACAAATCAAGACGTAGATGCCACTCGAGTGGTGATGATCTCTTTCCCATGAAACCCCCTGTGGCAGCCACACACGGCGCAGGTTAGCGCGAACGTGAATTCCTGACATCCGTCCATCGACTTGGACTTGAAATTATAAATCTTGTGACACTTTGTGTAGACTACCTCCACCTTCCGATGGAAGTTCCGGTCGCAGTCGCACACATCACACCTTAATTCATTAGACCGAGCCTCCATGAATTCTTGGCAACCTCAGTTTTCCCATCTAGGTTTGGATGGGCTCTGTGACACTCGGCGTAGTATTTATCTTTCATCTCAATTAATTTGTATTAACAAGTGTGTCCTTCTAATATATAAGAAATGAGGAGACTTCTCGGTGAAGTTGGATTCCTGTTCAACAAACATTTTTTTTCTCCTTTCCAGTTCTTCTTCTTTCTTCCCAACCTATCATATGAGTGATGAGTGCACTTTCGATCGAGTAATGGGCTTTCTTTCAATAATATATTGTTCTTCTCTCTCTCCCTTTTCCAACCTTTAATTCGCATAAAGCCGACAAAGACGGAACTGGGACCCAAATGTAGGATAAATTTTTTTTTATCTCATTATAAGTTCGAACTTGTAAAGAGGTGTGTAATGGTCCCGGTTTCGAAAAACAAAATGGGAATTCAGGAGCAAATTTTATTTTTAAACCTTTTCCTCAGGAAGTTCAACAAGAGTGAACAGATCTCAAGTCACTGCATTGCTAAGAGACTGAGCTACCCAGTCAGTGAGAAGACTGGAAGGCTCATGCTCTTAGCAACACAGTGACTCGAGAGGTTACTCTTCAAGTCACTGCTTTACTCAGAGGCTGAGCTGTCAAGTCAGTGAGAACTTTGAGGCTCATGCTCTGAGTAACGCAGTGACTCGAGAGATTACACTTCAAGTCACTGCTCTGCTTAGGGGCTGAGCTACCAAGACAGTGGAGACTTGGAGGCTCATGTTCTAAGCAAGGCAGTGACTCGAGATGTTGAACTCTCGAGTGCGTTGCCTGAACTGGTCAGTGAGAGGATCCTCCCTGACCTGAATGATTAACTAAAGTTTCCTTTTTAACAATGCTCTCAGTGAGCAGATTTTGACAACACTTTAGAAAACAATTTAAATGAAATGAACGCTCGGTTTAACGTGGTTCAGAGACTCGAGCTCTTACATCCACGACCTGATTTAACAGAAAATCCACTAACTGGGATTCTTGTTTTTAACGTGCCAAGGTGCACTAACAACTGGACTCATGCCACTCCCTGGGCTGCCTCTCCTTACTAACTAACTTAACTTACTTCCAACAAACCTAACTAGAGGGTTTTGGTTTCAGTTTGGTTTCTCCAACTATGTGAGGTTTTCCCTTGCAATGTATTAGCCTCAAGCTAAGATTAGGAAAACCTCTCTAAGCTAAGAGTTACAAGCTTGACACTCAATGAATGTAAGTGAAAACCTAATGATCAGTGTCGTGGGTGTGAAACACTTCCTTATGACTCCCTAACAACTCACACACCCTCACAGCTTGTAGGTGTTTGTTTTTCTTTTTACACACACTGAAACGAAGCTATGAGCTTGTATTTATAGTGTGGATTCAAATGTAACCGTTGGATGAAATTACATTTGAATCCATACAATTAATGGTTTCAACCACTTTTCTTGGAATGCGGCCTTGTCAGTGTCAGAGTTGCTGCCTTGTGCTGATTGGTCCACGTGGACTGGATTCAACGGATCTTTGACTCAGTGGGTTGACCAAGACCCAACTGACTTTAGGTAGCTTCCTCCTTCACTGACTGATGATCTTCAGTGGACTAAACGTCTTCAGTGTAGTTGTCCTTCAGAGACTCTTTAAAGATCATTCCAAGAACTTTGTCATAAGGCTGAATGACAAAGTTCCCTGACCACAGCAACCTGACTCCTTCAGGGCCTACTTGGTGCAGCACTGATCCTCTTGATCATGCTCTTCAGTGAGTGGTCCACCTGACTTAGCTTAGAACATCCAAGTTTACACCCAGTGGGACATCCTTCAGGCTTCTCTTCAGGTTCAGGTCTCTTGCATGGTTTTAGGTCTTCTTGGTGTCATCTTGATATCCTCAGGCTGTGTTGCTGAGTTCTCCCTCAACTGAGTTCTTCTCAACTGACAGCCTATTCTATTGAGAAATAACCTAGCCTGACCTGAAACTAAAGATACAATCTTGACTGCTTTCAAACCTATTACAAGTGGTTTTGGAAAATCATCAAAACTAAACATATCCCAACAGTGTGGACTCAATTTTACCGCCTTTCTGGCTCTAATACACTGAAAGAATTTCATTTCCGATATGTGTTATAACAAATAAAGTGGAAATAAATAGAAGATTAAAACTTTTGAAGGCTGAATATGATTTCCAAATTATATTGGAGGAGTTTTAAATGCTCATGTAATAAAGCTTTTGATGTTACACTCAATTATGTTTCTTATTTTTCGGATGATACAAAGTTGCTCAATGCCATGGACCATCTTTACGCCTTCCAATGAATAGATTCATTTGCCTAACAAACGAGGAATGAATCCATACATGCACAAGCTATAATTACAAATTAATTGTCTCAACACCCCTTCCTAATTTGTAATTTGGAATTAATTTCGAAACTTTGTTATAAGCGTCTCAGAACTCACTACTCTAGTAAAACTATCTCCAAACTGCTCTTTGGTCTTGACAAATTCCAACTGAATTCTTACTTATTCACAAGCTCTCTAATGCAGTGATGACAAGTTTCAATGTGCTTCGATCTAGCATGAAAACTAGATTCTTTGTTATTGTTATGGCGGACATGCTGTCACAAAAATTTGTTGTGGCATTCTCTTCTTTCCGTTGAACATTTTCTAGGATCTTCCTTAGCCAAAGTGCTTCACAAATGGCTTCATTTGCGGTAATGTATTTTGCCTCGGACGATGAAAGTGAAATGGTTGGTTTTTTCTTAATTGGATGACCAAGAAATATTTTTGATCCCAAACAATAGACATAACCAAAAGTACTCTTGCGATCGTCCAACGATCCAACCCAATCACTATCAGTAAAGCCATTAAGCTTATTATCATCTTCCTTGACATACTTGACGCCATAATTTTGCGAACTTTTAAGATACCGCAAAATTCTCTTTGCAGCTGCAAGATGTAGTTTACTGGGATTGTGCATAAACCTTGATATCAAGCTCACCAGATAAATAATATTAGGGCTTGTATTTATTAAAAAATATTGATCCAACCAAACTTCTATACATTCTTGCATCAACCTTGTCGGCTCCATCATCCAAACTTTACATATCATTTACTGCAAGAAGAGTAGAGATTGGCTTGCAATTGTTTATCTTGAACTTCTTCAACAATTCACCAAGATACTTCTCTTAAGATATAAAAATTTCTCCATTTGATTGCCGAACATGAATTCCAAGAAAGAATTACATTAATATCAAGTTTGCCGTTTTGAACTCTCTCATCATATCTTCTTTAAATTCTTTCACCATTGTTTTATTAGTTCCCATGTAGATTAAATCATCTACATAAAGACAAACAATGGGAAAATTATGCGCAACATTCTTGATGTATAGTGATGCTTCACTTGGACTTTGTTGAAGACCAATCTTTCAAAAGTAGCCACCGATCTTGTTATTCCAAGCATGAGAGGTTTGTTTCAATCCATACAATGTTTTCCTAAGATGATAGAGTCTGTCTTTCCTTCCCTTCAATGATATATCCATCCGTCTGTAGACATAAACCTCCTCCTTCAAGTCGCCATTAAGGAATTCCTACTTGACATCCAATTGATAAATTGGTAACTCCAATTGTGCTGCAAGTGCTATAACAATCCGAATTGTTTCCATATGAACAAAAGGAGCAAAAGTCTCGTTGAAATAAACTCCAGGTTGCTGTGAGTACCCATTTGCAACTAACAGGGCTTTATATTTTTAGATTGAACCATCTTCATTTAACTTTGCCTTGTACATCCATTTTACCCCGATCACATTATTTCCTTTCAGTAAATCAACAAGCTATCATGTGTTATTCTTGTTGTATTCATTATCTCCTCATCCATCCCTTTTCGCCAAGTTTCTTCTTTTGTAGCTTCTTCATTATAAAGTTGTGATTCACTTGCAAAAAGAGCCACATCACATGTTTCGTAAATTTTCCTCAAATTTTGCATCTTTGGGATTGAACTTTCTGCATCTGGAGAGGATTGACCACATTGTGGTGATGAATTGGAGCTTGAACATTTGCTTGGTTGACCGATGGAATCCAGTGGTATAGGTGCAGGATTGATTGGTGCCTCCATATGATTGATTATCATCCTAATTCCCTGCTTATTTCTCTTAAAAATAACATTACGTGAAATTGTGAGTTTGTTTGTCTTTGGGTTTAGTAAATAAAATCCCTTGGATCCGTCACTATACCCGACAAAGATAAGCTTTTCGCCTTTCTCATCAAATTTTTCTCTCTTCTGAGATGGACATGAGAATAAGTGATGCAACAAAAAAACTTTAAAATATTATACTTGAGGCTTTTTTTTCAATACCAGGCTTCATATGGAGTCTTGTTGGGAAATGCCTTTGTGGGTGATCGATTCAAAATGTAGACTGCAATAATAACTACTTCTGCCTAAAAACTCTTGGGGAGTTTTTTTCTCAGTCATCATAGTTCGAGCTATTTCAACAATTGTACGATTTTTGCACTTGGGGACTCCATTTTGTTGTGGGCTATAACGAACCGTTAATTACCTTTGAATTATGTTCTTTTTAAAATACTCCAAAAATGAATTCCAAATGAATTCTCCTCCTCAACCGGTGCACAAAGTCTTTATTTTTCGATCACTTTGATTCTCCACCAGGGACTTGAATTCCAATTTTTTTGCAAATGCATCTGACTTTTGCTGCAAAATTAGTTCGCATTGTTGAGACGTGCCAACTTAGAATAAATAATACTCTCGTCTACTTTACTAACTCGTAGTAGGGGCAAACAAGAGGTTGATCTACGAGGAATGTAGAATTCAAAACTATGCCTCTTGAATTGATTAATGAGACAAACAAATAGGGGGTTGTTGGTGATCGGTTCTAATCGCGTGGATTAGTGGCTGTTTTTAACTGGTTTTAGAATCACCAAACAAGAACGTGTGATTGATTACCACCGTAAATGGTAAATTCGATAGTTCGGGTTATAAAATCGTAAATACGAGAGTTGAATCTGTATTTATTTCGTATGTGTGTTCATTTAGGTGTATGAATGTGTGTATTTGGAGTTTTTGTGAATTTGAACTTATTTTTATAGCTGGAAAACAACTTATTTATATTAATCACCAAGTAGGAGGTGTACATGACTCTTGGACTACCAAGCTTTCATGTTTGACATGTGTCCTTTTGACCACATTTGACCTTATCAAAGCTGAAACTCAGTTACAAAGCCTTGTATTTGGTCTTATCACGGATCTATTGTTGTTCGCCGTCATTTGCTTGGAGGCTTCACTTCTGACTTCTGTCTTTGTTGCTCGCTCTTTGATTATATGGTTCATAAGTTGTTCGCCTATGTGTTTAATGTTGATGAGCCTCTGGATCTTTAATTCTTGTTTGTCAATAGTCTGGTTGACCTGATAGGCTAATAGGTGTCATACACTCCATAAGCTGGTAAGTGCACCTTCTTTTGTTAATGTTGCTTGTCACCTAGGACTTGGCATGGTGATCATATCCGGCCACGGGTGTTGGACCTGTTCGCCAATATGTTGTTCGTCAAGGTAGTTGCTCGTCATTTAATACACTTTCCAGATTAATTTATGCACTCCCATTTTGATTATCCTTGTTAGTCATCTCTGGTTTGAGTATTTTGCTTCATAATCTTCATTTAGGCCTTAACTCTTGTTCGCCAAGTAGTAATTGATCTTCGCCTATCAACGGGGGTGAGTTTGGATTAATTTTTCTAAAACTACTAAAGTAATAAACTAATACAAAAATAATAAATAAGTTTGAAATAAAATTCAATAAATTAAAAGAATTTTAATTCACAGTTCATTCACCACTTGTTCTTGACTATGCTAATTAAATGTATTATTCGTTCAACTTTTTCCATGGATTAGTGACCCCCGATAAACAACACACTCTATTCACCGGTTTTATCCCTTAATATTATTCTATATAACTAAGTTCTTCAATTAACCTTTCTAACCAAACAGTCTAGATAAGATCTAAATTTAATTTGGTAGAAGAATTAAACCCTAGGATAAAGGTCAAATAAATTCTCAAATACGCTAGCTCGGTTCAAAAGAATTCGATTTATATCACCCTAGTAAATAATGCTAATTGCTACCAAATGCCATATAATTGCAACAATTACGGATTACGACATACGACCTAGCAGGCATGTAAAATTATCAACCTAGGTGATCAAATTAAATTAATTATTTCAAAACGTAAAACAATTAATACAGATGCTATAAAAAATCCGTGTAAAGAGTTTCACGAATCAAATGGAGTTCAATTAGCAATCATCAAAACACAAGTTTCGAGATTAAAATAAAAACAAACTAACTAGATGTGGTTATGGACATCTTCATGGAAATCTTTATCTTCACGTATAAGATTTCTGCTCACGTCTAAAAATTCACGTAACCCTTATTATTGTTAGCTACTCATCCCAGAAATATAGTGGCTGCTGGGTATCCAAAAAAAGCCCTCACATCCATCTTGCTTGTAAAAGAAACTTGGGCTTTATAAATTTATGGGCCAACACGTCACCTCTTCAAACTTGGTGAAATCCTCAGCAATCAACTGTTGGGTTATACGTGAAAGTATGCTTTTACTTTGTATAACCTATGTATTAAAAACTTATTTATGAGAATAAGTCTTTTATCTCAATTTCTTTAAATATGAATAAATGTTAAATGTTTATTGCAAACCGTTCAATATATAGTATGTGTTACATTGTAGTTAATGTGGTGATATCAAATCACAGAAGATCACATTAACAGTTCCTTATAACTAAATGTACAAATTTACGATCTAGGTGGAATTGAACAATCCACCGTGAAAGGTCGAGGTGTAGTTCTCAGATTGACCTGTCTTGACCATGAGATTGCACTAGCTCATTTTTTATGTGTTGAAGAGGACCTACATCGAGGATAAATTTTTCTGTTCTGAACGGAGAAGAATTAGACCTCAGTAGTTATTGATTTCTTAATCTCCGTCATTTAAATAGGACCATGTGTGGTTAATACTTATTATTTTGATACATGTTGGGTGAGAATCATTGTGACTCCGATACCTTGTATTTTGGACAATAATATTAATCATACGACAATTGCTAAAATTTAATATGGAGAAACGTGTGCGAATACGTCTTGTGTAATTTGTCCCCTTGGTGGACTCAGAAGTTTTATCGTACCAAATCTTGCAAGTGGAAAATTAGTTTTTCGGTACGGATAATAATGTTGAGCTGTCTTTACTCCAAGACACAATATAGATTAATTGATTTAGAGCTATTTAGAAACTCAATTAATTAATGGACTAAATAATCTTAAACAAGAGAAATAATAACTGGGAGCCCATATTATCGTAATATGGATTAAGATGGATAGTGCAAATATTAATTTGATAGTGGTATTAATTAATATTAATGGACTGGATTATATTGCGGCTCAATTTTGAAATTCATAAGCTCATTGGAGGTCCAATCTTAATTCTCCTAAAGGCCCCCCAAATAGTCCAATAATAATAAGGTGATTAAAATAAAAAAAAAATATAATTGCTGATATTTCTAATTATTTTCGAAAATAGTGATTAAGAGAGAGAAAATATTTTGTTGATTTTCTTGAAAAGGAATTATGGAAGATATGTATTCTTGGAATACAAGATTATCTCATAAATTCAAGAAGATCCAAATCTTGTTATTCTATCTCCTAGTTTTCGAAAATTAGCACATAATTAGGAGGGTGAGATGTTTGTGAATATTTTATTATGGAGAAAAGAATATATGTGATATATTCAAGATTTCTTGGATGCCAAGAAAAGATTTTTCCCTCTTCCACAGGCATGATATTTTCGGCCCTTACATATTATAAATAGGGGATGCTTATTTCATCTCCAGTTTACATGTTCCATGAGTTCGAAAAATCAAGAACAATAAATATTTTTCCTCTTCCTTTATATTATTAATTGTTTGTTAAGCGCTTCCCACCAACGAACGAATAACGCGAAAGGGGAATACTTGAGAAGATCTTTCGGTTAATAGGATCAATTCTCTTGTCTCGTTCTTCTCTATGGATGTCGCTTCAAGATGTACGTAATCGCGTAAACTCCAAAATTTTCTGCTATAGTTTTACGTGGGTTTATTCATATGCATGAATTATTTATTGTTGGATAATTATTATTTGAATTAATTAGAATTAATTCATGCTAGTAATAATTGAATTTTAAATTCGTATCAATGTGCCCCATCATCACCCAAGTCACAATTCTCCATTGTAAGAAAATATTTCTAATTAATAGCATAAACTTTCACAAGACGCACATGCCAATAGATCATCATTCAAATGTTTTTTTAACCCATTTTTTTCTCTTCTTCCTGTTTTTTTTTTTTTTTTTTGCTTGATTTTTTTTTCAGCACTTTTCAAATTTTTTTCACACCACTTTCCACCTTCACAACATCACAATCTCATCATAAGACCTAAGTTGTCATGCATATTATCCACAATCAAATCTCAACCAAGAGCACAAACGGATGAGTCTTCAACAAAATATGGATAATGACTAAATACTTTGTTTGATCGAAGAAAAGACTTAGGCTCAAATTGACTTCTAAGGATAAAGACAACATGGTAAGACATATAAGCCAAAAATGGTAAATCATAAGTTCCTTTATCAATTTAGTGCATTAGTTCACAATTGTAATCTCGAAATGCATAAGAGATCAAATTCTAGAATAGACACCAAGATCGACCACACAAGAAGAAAAACTGAGCATATAAACGATGAATTGCTCCTAGGCTCAAAGCTCACAAAATGAATTTTTTGGAATAAAATCTTATGCATTTTTATCCAAATTCATCACTAAAAATCAACAATACGGCCATCATAAAAAAAAATCAACACAAAAATCAATCACATGTGTCTTGCTTGTCATGTCATATTACTCAAACTAATAGTATACACAACTCGACTATTACCGCTACCACAATACATAAATATTGAAAAGAACAAGTAAACTCACTAATCAACATCCCAAATCATGTCTTGTAAAGCAAAAAGTTAATGACACTCCCCCCTCCCCCTTAGTATGTTGTTTGACCTCAAGTAACAATAAAATATCAAAGAACATTAAGGAGGATGTGCAAGACATGAAAATACGTCATCTGGATTGAATAAAGTTCTTATTGGCTAGGGCGCCGTCATTTTTAAGAATTCAGGAGATCGTAGATAAAAACACGAAGAAATCCACGAAGAAGACAACTACAAAATTAAAAAAAATTACAAAAATTAAAAAATATACGGGCTACCCCCTGTAGAGCGCTTTTGTTTAATATTTTTTAGCTCGATGAACAACCACCCTTCCTTCACGTTATAGGAGTGAAATAACTCTTCCGGTCAAATGACAGTATCTTCTGACGAATAGTGTCTTCACTCATCATGATCTTTTTATTCGTAGTTACCCTTCTATAGTTAATGAGGAACTCCATTTAGAACATAACATGTCTAGGAATTTGCTTTATCAGCTCAAACAAAGGTAAATAAATTTCATACATCCAGAATACGTCAACTGCTAATTGTTCTTTCACACATTTCCCTACTTCTTGGAACCTGCAATAAGGTGAAAGTGAATTAGAAATAATAGGTATTGGTTTGGATAAGGTTACCTCATATTTCACTTCAGTTGTCTTGGCACTTGGAGATGCAGTTTTTGTTTGTTTAGTTTGAACTTTTTGAACAAAGTTTACAACACCAATGTTGGGACAATGTCAGTTTTGATTAGATCCCAAAGCCCCTGAAAAGATGTTTGCATTTGTTTGTCAGGCTAGTCTTGGTTAGGATTTGTACATAGTCATTTTACACTTCACAGGTACTCAGTAAGAGGAGCACTTACTGATGACAATCAAGACAAGAGCCTGAAGACGGTTTACCATCCTGAACTTATGGCAGTCCTCTAAGCTGACTGAGTAAGTCTCAGTGATGAAGAGTATGACCCTAAGGTCATTACTACTCAGTCCTGAAGGGAACATGATGATACTGAGTTTATGGGAAGACTTGGAGTAGAGCCAAGCAATGCAAAATGAATGTCAGCGTCAGGACAAGACCGGTGAGCTCAAGACAAAAAGTACTTAATAAGACAAGCCTGAAGCCTAGGAATAAGTTCTGACATTCTCACCAACCTGATGACGTGGATCAATCCTAGTAGGACACGCACGTACGGAACCTGACAGAAGACTGACTTCAGACTGCATTTTCAACGGGCAAGCATTTAATGTGCATTTAATGCAACTACCTAATTCCATACAAAGGACGGCTGCTGCATGAAGATATGTCCGTTTGAAACACTCTACATAGATGACAAGAAAGGTTATCTCTCCAACGGATAGTTTTACAAATCACCTATAAATACAGAAGGTCTTGAACCCATTCAAGGTTACGGGAAACTTCCAAGCCAGAAATTACTCAAACTCTCAAGCACTCAAAGCTTTCAGTCTTTAGAAGAAGCACTCGAAACCCTTTAAATTTCCCAAGTGTTTCTTAGCAACTGAGAGTTAATCTGTATTCCAAGAGCGTACAAGCAATATCTTAAGCTTAGAGAGATTATCCAACCCTTAGCATAGCTTTGTCTTGTAAGGATAATCTCAACCTAGTTGGAGTCCAAACTGAAACCAAAACCCTAAAGATAGGTTTGTTGGAAGTAAGTTAAGTTAGTTAGTTAAGTTAGTTAGTAAGGAAGTTTGTATAGGTCAGTGAGGTAGCTGATCTTGGTGCACCTTGGCACGTTAAAAACAAGAATCCCTTGAGTGGATTTCCTGTTAAATCAGGCCGTGGACGTAGGAGCTTGAGACTCTGAACCACGTTAAACTTGCTGTGTTCTTATTGCTTTGATATATATTGCATACCTGCCATATTAACTGTTCATTCATTGTATAAGATTTATCAGGGTTGAATCAATCAGCCTGATCTATTAAAAGGAGCACTGCCCTTACTAAACACTATTCATTTGAGCAATCAAGGTTTTCAGAAAGCGAACTAAACAAGACTTTAAACTCTCAGGGCTCACGCATTTCCGCACTGAACTTAAACTGATAGTTAGCCAACTGACCCGCACCAAGTGTAGTCAGTAGGTGTATTATCAGTGCCTAGTTTTTTATCACTCTGAGTAAAGGGGACTCAGTAAGGTTTTAAGTTTGAAAAATTGGTATACGTGTATTCCTCCCCCCATACACGTATTCCTCCGTCTTGTACCGGGACCAACAACCAACATCGTTTGAGACGACTTCAACCCCACTTTCAGAAATCAAGTTGCAATTTATTCTTTAATTGGAACTGAAAGTGGGCTGCTATATTGGGCCTGATTTTCGCGCAAATTCGCAAGTGTCATTGGGTTGCTACGTACCAATTTAGTTTCATCCATATTTTGAGCTCTCGAACTCCAACTGACTCGATTCTTTTTTTGTTATGATCCCAATTTCGAGGAGCTTCATATGGTTCAAGTCTCTACTTCATAACTCAAAAGTATCCGCCTCGATTATTTTTATCCTCTAACTCAAGAAATTTCCAAAATACTGTGATATTTATAGAAAATTATAAAATCAAAGCATCGAGACCATAATAGGTTAAGTCAGATAATTAAGAGCAAAATATAAAAGTTTTGTTATAAAACAACCAATTAAAGAACACAATTTACTCAATAATTACGACTTATAAAAAATATAGACTCATATAATTCGAGTATAATCGTCAACAAACAACAAGAATCATCTATTTTTGTTGAGAGACGGTGTTTGAGTTGGTCCACATATATCAGCCTGCACTATCTCAAGAGGAGAATTGGCAATATAAGCAGTTTTGGGAAATGGCAAACGATGCATTTTGCCGTAAATACATCCTACACAAGGATCCTCTTTCTTCAGAATGTTGGGAAGACCAAACACCATATTTTTCTTTTTCAGTAGACTCAAACCTTTGTAGCTCAAATGTCCCTATCTCAAGTGCCAGATTTTATGCTCCTCACAAGCCATACTTTGGGGTGCAAATTTTCCCTAAAATAACAGATTAAGAGGAAAAACTTTACTCGGGCTCATCTTGATTTTCGCCATTGTGTGATTTTCCTGCTTGTCAAAAAATATGAAATGATCGTTATTAAAATCACTTGGTAGCCTTTTCGCATCAGCTGCCCGACACTTAATAAATTTTGAGTCAAGTCAGGCACAAAAAGGACAATTAGTTCTACTTTCTTATTGGTTGTTGCCCATCATTTTAACGCCGATGTGATGAGACCTTAACTTTTCCGTGAAAAGCTTGCTCCGTACTTTGATTTGAAAATCTGGTCATCCTTTTGTCATGTGCTTCCCATGAGTTTGTAAAAAAATAATCTAGACAAATCTTTTAACTCTTCATTTGCAATAACTATATGCTCTAATCGAGTTGGTAAGCGTCGTAACACTTTTACGATGATCTTCCGTCCTTCTAGAGTATCACCATAACCTCTAATTTGGTTGATGATTATGGACACCCTAGAAAAGAAATCTTGCACGTTTTCATTATCCTTCATGACTAAACCATCAAAGTCACGCCATATATTTTATAACTTGATGGAAACAACTTTTTCATGGCCTCTAAAGTGACTTATTAGAACATGTCATGCATCCTTTGACATTTTAGCACTAGTAATGCGTGGAAAAATGGATCGACTTACCCCTTTGTTCATAAAGGATAAGGTTCGTGCATTCCTGATCTTGTTCTCTTTATGCTCTTTTCTTTGTGCATATGATGACCCGGCTAATTCTCGGTGATGTGAATCCTTCTTCAACAGTATGTCATAAGTCATGAGATATAGATAATGTTTGCATTAGAACACTCCATTGCTCATAATTTTGACCAACAAAGATGGGAACATTTTATTAGGAATATATGAAACCCAAGTCGTTGTTGCTTGTGAGAGCCATTTGAGGATAGATGGATGATCAGACCAAGGGTGACTCTGATACTAGAAATCAATTGGGAATAAAAAAATAAAGTGGAGATAGAAGATTAAATTATTTAAAGGTTGAATGTGATTTTGAAATTATATTAATGGAATTTACAAATGCTTATGCAATATACTTTTTGATATTATACTCAATTGTGTTTTATTTTTCGGATAATACAAAGTCGCTTAATGTCCACCAATATTTATAGGTTAATGTTAATTAAGGTGTTAATCGTTTTGGATTCACAAGAAAACTTGTTTCCGGGAATCGGAATATGAAAGCAATAAGAACGAAATTGAAAATCAACAAGAACACCAGTTTACGTGGTTCGGAGAAGAACTCCTATGTCCACGGGATCCGAGAGGATAGAGTATTCCACTAAGAAAAGAAATGAAAGTTACAAGTTACAATCACACAATCTCACGTGTTTGCGCTCACAGATGAAGTTCTCTCAATATTGATTCTGTTCTCTCAGCTAAGAACCCCTTTTATAGATACAGAGATTGAAAACGAACCCTAGATTCGATTCAGTTGTAACAAACTCAAAGTAAAGGTAGTTATCCAGCTGGCTAACGACTCCAATAACCGCCATAGTTGATTCAGTTAGAACCGCCTTCGAATTAGCTGCAATTTGGTGTACTTTGCGAATATCGGACTTCAGGTTCAGATGACAAAACCTCCTCTGGCTCTGGTCACTTACACCAGATGACCTCTGGTCCCAGACCTCCTCTGATAGACCTCCTCTGATGTCTCATCTACCAGACTCGTCTGACCAGACCTCACCTGATGGACCTCCTCTGATAGCTCTCCTGCCAGACTTCTCTTATCAGGCTTCTCTGGTCAACCTCATCTGGTCTAACTCTTCTGGTACCCCAAATTCACCAATTCTCACGGCTAACACTTTACCAACTTAGCCTCCTATTGAATTAAGCTCAGCAGACTACAAACTTCACATATGACCCTTCACAATTCTCCACCTCAGATGAGAAGTATCAATCCTCTCCTCCTCTCCTCCATACTCCAGCTTGGGCCTAAGGAACATCCCATACACTCATCTTTACCAATTCAACATAGAATTTGAATTTCGTCCCTGGTAAAGACTTTGTACACATATCTGCAGCATTGTCCTCTGTAGATATCTTCTGGATGAGAACCACTCCTTTGTCAATGATTTCCCTCACAAAATGCAACCTTACATCAATATGCTTTGACCTCTCATGGAATACTTGATGTTTAACCAGATGAACTGCACTCTGATTATCACAATGAATGACCACAACCCTTTGACTTATGCCAAAATCCTTGATTATGCCTTTTAACCATAAAGCCTCCTTAACAGCCTCAGATACTGCAACAAACTCTGCTTCTGTAGTAGACAATGTAACTCCACTCTGTAGAACAGATCTCCAGCTTACAGCAGTATTGTAAAGAGTAAAAATATACCCTGTTAAAGATCTTCTGGTGTCCAGATTAGCAGCAAAATCAGAATCTACAAATCCTTCCAGTGGACTCTTCTAGTCAGTCATCCTCTCAAACATCAAACCCAAATCAGATGACCCTTTGAGGTATCTGAAAATCCATTTCAAAGCTTCCCAATGTAATCTTCCAGGATTAACCATGTATCTGCTCACCATACTCAATGAATAAGCTAAGTCTGGTCTGCTGCAGACCAGAGCATACATTAGGCTTCCAACCCCACTTGCGTAAGGTACTTTCATCATAGTCTTCTTCTCTTCATCAGACTTTGGTTCCATTTCCTTAGATAATTTGAACTGTTGTCCCAGAGGAGTTGACACAACTCTACTCTCATGCATGTTAAACCTCTTCAGGACCTTTTCAATGTAACTCTTCTGGGATAAGAATAGTCTTCCAGTTTTTCTGTCCCTAAGAATATCCATTCCAAGAATCCTTTTAGCATTTCCCAAGTCCTTCATATCAAATCTAACACTTAGTTTCCTTTTGATACTCTGAATCTTCAGAAGACCCTTACTGGCAATAAGCATGTCATCTACATAAATCAGAAGATAGACTATCACATCACTACCTTGCCTTTCCAGGTATACACAAGTATCATACTTGCTTCTTACAAACCCAATGGATATCATAACTTCATTGAACTTCTTGTGCCATTGTCTTGGACTTTGCTTGAGGCCATACAATGATTTCTTGAGCAGACACACCTCCATTCTCCCCCTGGTTCAACAAACCCTTCTGGCTGGTGCATGTACAGATCCTCAATAAGATCACCATGCATAAAAGCTGTCTTGACATCAAGTTGCTGTAGCTCCAGATCTTTTTGAACAACTCTACTGAGAAGTAATCTGATTGAACAATGCTTAACAACAGGTGAGAAAACCTCATTGTAATCAATTCCTTCTCTCTGGGTAAATCCTCTGGCAACTAACATGGCTTTAAACCTCACCTGATCTTTCACACCAGATTCAAGCTTCCTTTTAAACAACCATTTACAACTGATTAGCTTCTGCCTAGGTGGCTTATCAACAAGAATCCAAGTATGATTCTTCTTAAGAGACTCCATCTCTTCTGTCATGGCTAGACCTGTCAAAGTGGGTTGGGCCCATTGGGCCGGCCCGTCCCGCCATCCTTAAAATGAGGGTTGGGTTAGAGATTTCTTAGCCCGTTTGGAAGCGGGCCTAAATGGGCTGGCCCGTTTGGGTCGCGGGCTTTTGCGGGTTGGGGGCGGGTTGGGGTTGTTTTTAAAAAAATAATTTTTTATATATTTTTGTACACTGTCAAGTAGTATAATATCATTTTTAGGGTTATTTTGTAATATTTATATTCATATATGATGAATTTGAATTGTATGAGTTTATTTTTATAAATTATTATTGTAATATATTGTGAACTTCAATTTGCAGAAAATTATTTTTCTAATTAAAGATAATAAATTTAATTTTAATATTTTTTATAATGATAGTTATCAAGATAAATTGTTTGATTATATTTGATTTTGATGAATATTATATATTAGAGCTTTTAAATTATATATTTTAATTTTTTAAAAAATAAAAAATATATTAAAAAATTAAAAGTGGGCCGGCCCGCCAAAACCCGCAGCCCGCCAATAAGTGGGTTGGGTTGGGATTTTGCAGCCCGCCAAATTTTTGGCTCGCCCCGCCAAAAGGCGGGCTTTTGCGGGTTTTAGCTCGCCCCGCCCCGCTGGCCCGTTTTGACAACTCTAGTCATGGCTGTAATCCATGACTCCCTATCATCACACTCAAGGGCTTCCTTGTAGCTTTTTGGTTCTTGGTACTCTATGGCTTCTGCTGTAACAAGTGCATAGGAGACCAGATCCACACGGCCAAACCTTGCTGGAGGATGTATTTGTCTTCTGGATCTGTCTCTTGTCAGACTATAATTTCTCAAGTCTGCTTCTGGCACTTCTTCCTCCTCTTCTGCAGGTGCACTATCCTCATCTGATAACTCATTCTCTCCTATATCCTGCTCTGGTTCAGAACCAGATGCACTATCATGTTTATCATGATCAGGCTCCACCTCAACTTGAGTAATTGGCTCAGAAATAACACCATCCATCTCTTCAGCTGATGGCTCCCTATCACCTCCACCAGACTTGTATCCCATCTGTAATTCATTAAACACAACATCTCTGCTGGTAATACACTTCTGGTTTCCAGGCTCCAGACACCACAACTTATACCCCTTAACACCCTTTGGATACCCAATGAAGACACACTTTAAAGCTCTAGGTTCAAGTTTGTCTTGCCTCACATGAACATAAGCTAGGCACCCAAAAACTTTCAACTTTGAGTAATCTAATATCTTCCCATACCAGACCTCATCTGGGGTTTTAAACTCAATAGCAGATGATGGCACTTTATTAATGAGATAAACAGCTGTGTTAACAGCTTCCCCCCAAAAACTCTTAGGTAAATGAGCATCAGATAACATACACCTAACCCTTTCCAGAATAGTTCTATTCATTCTCTCTGCTAGACCATTCTGCTGGGAGTTTGAAGGAACAGTTTTGTGCCTAGTAATACCCTTCTCCCTACAAAATTGTTGAAACTCCTCTGATAGGAATTCAAGCCCATTATCAGTCCTTAAATGTTTGATAGTCCTGCCTCTCTTATTCTCAAGTTCAATCAACCATTCTTTGAACTTAGAGAAGGCATCACTCTTCTGTTTAAGAATGTAAACCCAAACCTTTCTGGAATAATCATCAATAAGGGTAAGGAAATACCTGCCTCCACCATGAGTGGATACCCTGGCTGGTCCCCATACATCAGAATGTATGTAATCCATAACCTCCTTGGTGGTATGCTTCCCCTTCTGGTATGCTTGCTTCTTTGATTTCCCAAGAACACACCTCTCACAGAATTCCAGCTTACATATCCTCTTCCCAGGGATTGCTCCCTTCTTGGATAACTCCACCAGGCCCTTCTCACCAACATGTGCCAATCTCTTGTGCCACAAGTTAACATCAGAAGACTCCATGGTAACATCAGCTGACCCTGTTACAGTTCTTCCAATCAAAGTATACAAACCATTCTTGATCATACCCCTCATAACAATTCTTCCAGACTTGGTTATTGACAGAACTCCTTTTTCTGTCTTGAATTCAAAGCCCTTAGAATTCAATGTACCAAGAGAAACAAGATTTCTCTTCAACTCAGGAACAAACCTGGCATCAGATAAGATCCTATCAACTCCATCAAACATCTTGATCTTGATAGAACCAGATCCTTGCACTCTACAGCTCTCATCATTGCCCAAAAGAACAAGACCTCCATCAATTTTCTCAAGATTCAGGAACCAGTCTTCATGTGGACACATATGAAAAGTACACCCAGAGTCCAGGACCCACTCTTGACTTAGTCTCTCATGACTAACCATCAAGACCTCTGCACTATCATATCCTTCAACCTCCACAACAGCTGCATCTCCATCTGGATCACCTTGATTGTCTTTCTTCCTTCTTTCAGGGCAATTCTTTCTCAGATGACCTTCCTTATGGCAAGTGAAACACTTTCTCTTCTCAACAAAATTAGATTTCTTCCCACCCTTATTCCCTTTTCCACCATCCTTCTTCTTGGACTGAAACCCCTTCTTCTTCTTGGATTGAACATTCAATCCTTCAGCAGGCTTCTTCCCATCAGTTTGGATCTGTAGAAACTTGGTTTTCAGGGCAGTTTGAACATCATCAAACATCACCTGATCTTGTCTTCCAAATAACAAGGCATCTTTGAAATTTTCCAGAGAGTTAGGTAGGGCATTCAACAACATCAATAACTTGTCTTCATCATCGATTGTAACATCCAAACTCTCCAGATCATCCACCAACCTGTTGAACTCGTTCAACTGATCACCAAGATTCTTATCTTCACTCATTTTGAAGACTTGAAGCTTCTGTTTCATGTATAACTTGTTCGTAACAGACTTGGTCTGGTATAACTGCTCCAGCTTATTCCAGATCCCAAGAGCGGTTTCCTCCTTCGATACTTCCCTCAATGGCTTGTCCCCAAGACACAAGATAAGCGCACTGTGTGCCTTCCTCTTGTTCTCCTCCACCTTCGCCGGATTAGTTCCAGAAGTCACCTGAGCTGGTGGCAACAAGGCTTCGTACAAACCATTGTGTACCAGGAGAGCCTTCATCTTGATCTTCCATAAGCTGAAATCGTTCTTCCCCGTGAACTTCTCAATGTCGAACTTAGTTGCAGCCATGATTGCTTCACTTCCCACAGACGGGGCCACTTGTTAATCGTTTTGGATTCACAAGAAAAGTTGTTTCCTGGAATCGGAATATGAAAGCAATAAGAACGAAATTGAAAATCAACAAGAACACCAGTTTACGTGGTTCGGAGAAGAACTCCTACGTCCACGGGATCCGAGAGGATAGAGTATTCCACTAAGAAAAGAATTGGAAGTTACAAGTTACAATCACACAATCTCACGTGTTTGCGCTCACAGATGAAGTTCTCTCAATATTGATTCTGTTCTCTCAGCTAAGAACCCCTTTTATAGATACAGAGATTGAAAACGAACCCTAGATTCGATTCAGTTGTAACAAACTCAAAGTAAAGGTAGTTATCCAGCTGGCTAACGACTCCAATAACCGCCATAGTTGATTCAGTTAGAACCGCCTTCGAATTAACTGCAATTTGGTGTACTTTGCGAATATCGGACTTCAGGATCAGATGACAAAACCTCCTCTGGCTCTGGTCACTTACACCAGATGACCTCTGGTCCCAGACCTCCTCTGATAGACCTCCTCTGATGTCTCATCTACCAGACTCGTCTGACCAGACCTCACCTGATGGACCTCCTCTGATAGCTCTCCTGCCAGACTTCTCTTATCAGGCTTCTCTGGTCAACCTCATCTGGTCCAACTCTTCTGGTACCCCAAATTCACCAATTCTCACGGCTAACACTTTACCAACTTAGCCTCCTATTGAATTAAGCTTAGCAGACTACATACTTCACATATGACCCTTCACATAAGGCATGCTAATATGGTTAAGAATCATGGACCATCTTTACAACTTTCAATGGATAGATTCATTTGACTAATAAATGAGGAATGAACTCACACATGCATCGGCCATAATTACAAATCAATTGCTTCAATACGAACACTACAAAAAAAATAAAGATTTGTCTATAAAATTTTCCAACAAAAAATTTTGTAGTAGGTATTGCCTACAACTTGTCTGCAAAATTTTCTAACCATGTCAACATCTTCAACTTTCAACCTAAAAACCTAAAAAAACTTACCTACGAAATAAAATTCCTAGATATACATATACATATTTGTAGGTGGGGAAGAAAAACGCCTATATAATTAAAAAAAATTATAGGCAATTCGTTGACAATTCCTACTACAGAAGTTTTTGTAGGAAATTCCAAAACTATATTAACAAATTTTCATAGGCAATTCTTTATTTTTTTATAGTAAAATTTGTAAAGAGATGTTTATTATTTTATTTATATTATTTCTCTAAGCACTTAAAATGCATCCTATGGCTTATAGAATTCATCTATAATAAAATTAAGATAAATGCCTTTATACAATTATATTTTAATATAAACAATCATAAAATCTGGTGAATAATCATTCTGGTAATTAGAACATACAATCTAGTTCAGAAATAATTGAAAAATTAATAGTTGCTGATACTTTTTAATAAAACTATGAATTCCACTTACCTTTTTTTTTATATATAATTTTAATGAGATTTTTGATATTTTTATCAACTTTAATACATGCCATTAAAGTATATAGTAAAACCTCTATAAATTAATTCGCTATATAAATTAATAAACTCTCTAAAATAATGAATTTTTTCGGTCTCGACTTGGGCCAGTTCAAAATTTTAGAAACTTCGATAAGATAATAAGATAATAATTTTTTCAGAAAAGCCCTATATAAATTAGTGGTTTCATCAATATCTTAAATTAATAATTTCGTCAAATTACAAAGATAACTAGGACAATTTAGTAAAATATGAATCTATTGTTGATTGATTTGAATTAAACTTCAAATTTACTTGATTCTTATCTCTAACTTTTATTATCTATACAGTAGTTCTGGTGTTGTTTTCTTAAATTGCACCAAAAAGTTGTAAAACATTTTGAATGTTCTAAGTGTTATAGTGTATATAAGTCAAATGCAGTGACCTTCAACTTCATACGTACATTAATGAATATAATGCATGATGAATATATATTTATTATGTTATTTATGATGACTATATTAACTTTATAATTAGTTCAATGGATATAATTAATAAACTAATTAAATACACTCACTTTTTTTTTTTATAAAACTTAGTTTTATTCATTGTATTGAAAAACACCTTTTAAATTAATAAATTATTAATTTATAAATAAATTAATACCTCTCTAAAATAATAATTTTTCCCAATCCCAACAATACTAACTTATAGAGTTTTATTGTATATAGGCCCATCCAATAAACGCTTAGCCGTAAACTATAAAAAAAAGTAAAAAATAAAACAATGAAGTATTATTCCCTCCGTCCCAATTTGTTTTTTCATTTACCAAAAAGAAACGTTTCAATTTTATTTTTCTATTTTCTAAAATTAAAATAAAGTGCATTCATCTTTTTAAATTTCACTTTACAAAAATTTATTCATTTAAATACTATAATGCATTAAACTCTGTAAAGGCAAACCAAAAAATAAAACTGTGACGGGTATGATGTAATCTATGTATTTGATATATGTGAGGGTGAAATCAAGTAATAGTTGCAATTATGCTGGAGTTAAAATTCAACAGTTAAAAAGGAACTTTCCAAAACCTATTCTACGTGGTGGTGGGGGCTGTTGTGGCCGGTGCCAAGTGCGATATTCCCATTGAAAACCATCGGTGACAATTAACGTCTTCTTTACTTTCGTAATAGGCCAAGCCTTCCTATCTCTTCTCTGTGCTTTCAAGCTTGAGATTTTCTTCTTCTTCGCCGGTTTGATTACGATCATAATCATTTTTGTATTTTTGTTCTTGCCTGAGACAAAAGGTTTTCCCATTGAAAAAGAAACACTAGTTATTTGCTATAGGCTTGTTTGACGAAATGACACTTTTAGGTATGGGTTCGAAACTGACGAAATTTCACATCTTGATTATACCCCCTCCGCCCCACCATTATTTGCACACTTTATTTTTTCGTCCGTCCCAAGATTATTTGCACACCTTTAAAAAGTAAACATTGATTTTTGCGTACATTCACAATAATATACACATATTTACCCATATACCACTACTTTACTCAAAAAGTAACTTTTTCTAAATATGTGTGCTCATTTTTGTGTGCAAAAAATGTTGGGACGGAGGGAGTATTATATTTTTATTTCTTGAAAAGATGTGTTGAATATATTGGTAAAATTACATGCATTGGTGAAATTAAGAGGGTGTTTGACTGAACTTATAAGCTCCTTAAAACATCTTATAAGATGTTTAAGAGTTTATAAATACTACTAATGAGTTTGGCAAAATAAGATGTTAAGCTTATAAGATCATAAAATAAGTTCCTAACATCTTATAAACTGTAAAAATATAAGTTGAAATTTCTCAACTTATTTTCCTAACTACTTCCACCCCAATCATCCACCTTACCCTGGAACCACTCCACCTCAAGATAAAAAATAGAAAAAAATTATGTTTTATAAATTTAAAAAATATTTGTTATAAAGTATCTAGCAACTTATAAGCTACTTAAAACAACTTATAAGATGTTAGAATTTATAAGATGTTTCAAATAAGCTTTGCCAAACACACTCTAAGTGCAGTGAGTTGTAAAGAAGTTGAGGTTAAGAAGCAGTGGGGATCTCATTCCGATGTGGCAGCCGCACAGGGCGCAGGTTAGCGCCTCCGCCGTGAACTCCTGACATCCGTCCACCGACTTGGATTTGAAATCATGATTCTTGTGACACTTCGTGTACACTACCTTGACGGTGGGCTCCACCTTCCGATGGAAGCTCGCAGCCGCAGTATTTCATTATAAACACCCTTCCTAAATTGCTGGCAACCATCAGCTTTTCCAACGAGGGATTGCTGAGCTTTCTGACACTCTGCGTATTTATCACCTTCCATATCGATTTGTATTAACAAGTGTGTTAATCGATTTTGGATTCACAAGAAAACTTGTTTTCCGGGAATCGGAATATGAAAACAATAAGAACGAAATTGAAAATCAACAAGAACAACAGTTTATGTGGTTCGGAGATGAATACTCCTACGTCCACGGGATCCGAGAGGATATCTTTTCACTAAGATGAGAATTGGAAGTTACAAGATACAATCACACAATCTCACAAATGTTTGCGCTCAAATTGATGAAGTTACTTCTCTCAGCTGAGAAGCCCCTTTTATAGATACAGAGATTGGAAACGAACCCTAGATTCGATTCAGTTGTAACAAACTCAATGCAAGGTAGTTATCCAGCTGGCTAACGACTTCAATAACCGCCATAGTTGATTCAGTTAGAACCGCCATCGAATTAGCTTCAATTTGGTGTAATTCGCGTCTTTGAACTGTGTATCAGATGACTTGACCTCGTCTGATTCTGGTCACTTATATCAGATGACTTCTGGTCCAGACCTCCTCTGATAGGACTCCTCTGGTATACCTCATCTGATGGACCTCCTCTGATAGCTCACCTGCCAGACTACTCTGGTCAGACTTCTCTGGTCATCCTCATCTGCCAGACCTCATCTGGTCCAACTCATTTGGTACCCCAAATTTACTAACTCTCACGGCTAACACTTTACCAACATAGCCTCATATTGAATTAAGCCCAACAGATTACATACTTCACATATGACCCTTCACAAAGTGTGTCTACGAAGACTATGTTGATGTGAGAAATGAGGAAGACAGTTGTCTTATGTAGATAACATTGCCTCCCTTTCTCACCTATCATCTTATGGGGGAGATATTGAACCAACTCGGCAGATGAAGTGGCACATGGCGTATCTTTTCAAGAAAATAGTAACGGTGCACTTTAATGGTGTGCCTTACCAAGAATTTTAATTTACAAGGCCGTCCGAGACTTATAATGAAAAAAAAAAAATAAAAAAAATTGACGAGGCTTTCTTGCAAATTATATTTATAATTATAACACATTTTTGTATGCATCAATTCATTGTACAATTCAAGTGAATTTTTGAAAAGTTACCCCTGCTCTTATTAAAAATTTACCCATGCTATATTACTAAAATATGCATTTAATAAGGAGTAGTTTTTCAATAATAACAGTAATAAATTTTTAATAATCGTAAAATAACTTTTTAAAAATACACTTTAGTTGCACGGTACACTTGATATACAAGAGACTTATTTTCTAACTTTTTTTTTTTTTGAATAAATACTCTATAACAATTAGGGATAGGGCTATACTAATTTATTTGGAGGGGTTATAAATTATGTCATAATATTGTATGCACCAGGTGCACCGTATAATTCAAATATATTTATTGAAAAGTTACTCTTATCTATATTATATTTATATATATAATAACACAATAGTGGCTTCTTGAGGAAGTTCCCGCCAAAATTTTAGTATAGTGGGCCCCATATACTTTTATATATACTGCACACATTTTTACACAAAAACATATCTTTTTTATTTTTTAATACTTTTAACCACACCTCTTTTGTTGGCGCTAGAAGGAGGGTCGAACCTCCGGTTTAGGGTGATTAATCAAGAACTTCAAGTTGAAAACTTGAAGATTTGAAGAAAGTTTCAAGAAATATTTGAAGATTCAAACAAAAGTGTTCTTGGTGTTCTTCATCATAAGAATTAAAACATCTCTCTCTATGTATTTGACTAGTACTAAACCCGCAAAATTTCGCGGACTTGAAATAAATATTTTTTTTGTAAATCTTTTAAACTTTGTTGAATTTTTTGTGTTTAAATATTTTTAGCATCATAAACATTTATTACACATGATACTATTACTTTAAAATTGTAATATGAAAAAATAAATTGTAAATGAAAAATATATAAAACACTAATGAAATCACAAAATATTGCATTTAAAAATAGTTAAAAAAACTAAATGGAAAAATAAATTTATCAATTGGGAGAATTTTGGCGTCGTAGATGTATAATTTATCAAAAAATTAAATAGAAAAAAACTAATGATATTACTCGACTGCGTCTATTCTATTCGTGACTTTATTTTTGGTGTCGTAGATGTATAATTGTGAGAATTTTGGCTTGTGTCCAAGTTGAGGCACCAAACTTCTTATTTTATAGTAATTGACTTCATGTTATCTATACACACACGGTGTATTGTCATTGTTTATCGTATCATCAACCTTACCGCACTTGAATGTAAACCTGTCCATCATATCATAGGCTTGAATTTACTTGGGACTCAAAGTCTACCCAATATTGTATTCTAGTTAAAATAATTATTTATACTTAAAAAAAAGATAAAAAAATTAATTACGTGGAATCATTATCATCCTGAAAATTTATATTTTTTATTGTATTCTATTTTGTGCAACAATACTTCTCCCAACAAAACCTATATATAATATATATGTATATACACGCTTAAAATCACTTAATATAAATTATAGTGCTAAACCTGCGAAATGGAAGTAATGTAAAACTGTTGAATTTTAATGTAAATTTTTTAGTAACCTAAACATTTATAATACGCGGTACCATTATTTTAAATTGTAATATGAATATGAAAAACAGTACTTGAAAAACATATAAAACATCCTTGAATTCACAAATTTAATTATTATGTAAAAAAACTTGCAATCAGGTACATGCATTGATTTGAATATGTCATTTATCTGCAATAGTTACCTAAGCTCAATTAAGGCGCAATTCTTCAACTCCTCGTTGCTTAGACGCAAATCTGAGAAAAAAAATGGTAGATTTATTTTTAAGAACATCATATAAATATGTTTTTATTAATTTGGTTATCTAATTATTAATTATTTATTTTTGGCAAATGTATTAACATATTTTTGCATATCATAATTGAAATTTATTTGACCCATATTTTATAAAATTTGGCCTAAATTGGACAAAATAAAAAAGAGTGTTCTAGTTTTGCATGTTTGTGAAGATATTGTTCTAATTTTGCAAGTTCGTAAAGATATTATCTCAATCTTGCAAGCTCGTAAAAATAGTGTTCTAATTGAACAAATACTTATAAAAATAGTGTCCTAAATAATAATTTTTGCGTTATAGCTAATTTAGTTGATGGTAAAACGATTAGTATTAATTTTAATTTAAAGAACATTAATTGATTAAAGTAAATTGTATCAAAAAATAATTATAAAATGGTTCATATATGAAATAATTTAATTCCAAAACATACATTCAATACTAATATTTTAATGTTAAAACACCTAATACCAAGATGAGGTTAATCACGTTTCTATTCTATCGCCAAAATTATCTGAACTATGAATTGAATTGTATACAATAAATCATACCTTATAATTCATAATTAAATTAACTCATATAAGCAAGAAACAATTATTTTTTTGCAAGTTTGTAAATATATTTTCTCAATTTTACACGCCTGCAAAGATAGTGTCATATTTTTGCAAACAATCATAAGATAGTATCCTAAAATAACAAAATTTCCCGTATAACAAAATAGCAAAAAGTTTACATACATACATACATATATACATATATATATATATATATATATATATATATTTTAATAAAATTAAGGACCAAAAATGAATGTGAACCAAAATTATTCTCCTGTTTATACATATACTTCTATTGTAACTCGAATACTATTCTTACAGACTGACATCATATAAAAAAATATCTACAATGTATAGACGACACTCAACTTAAACAATATCACGTGAAGAAAAAATATAAACACACAAATATAAAAGTAGAGACACATATATGCCAAAGACAGGGAAAATTTTAATTTTTTGTCCTATGAGAACTGCCGGTTTGCAACAATGGTGTTTTTTTTTTTTAAATATTTCATTGTCCGTAGTATTTTTTAAATTTGGTCTCATAAATAATTACAAGTAAGCCTCAAAAGAATGCATAAGTTGCGATTTTGGTCCAAAAAAATTCTATCTTCAGCCCAATGTCTACAAATTTGGAAAAAGTGGGTCAAAAGTGAATATGAGTACAACAAAATTATTACATATTTGTACATATATTTTCATTATAACTCGACTACTATCCGCACAAACTGATGTCATACCAAAAAAAAAAAATCACTTACAAAGTATAGACGACACTCAAGTTAGATAACATCACGCAAATAAAAAAATACAAATCATCAAATATAAAGATAGACACAGATATACGAATCTTAACGTGGGAATTATAAATTTGGATCCCATGAGAATAGGCGGTTCGCTACAATGGCACTTCTTTAGATATCTTAGGTCCCATAGTTTTTTTCCAAATTTGGTCCCATAAATAGTTGTAGTGAAGTTCCAAAAGAATGCATAAGTTGCAATTATGGTCACAAAAAATTGAGTCTTAATCAGTAAAATTAATGGATGACAACAAATCTGAAAAAAAAAAATACACACATAGAAAAATAAAAGGACCAAAAAGGAGTGTGGACCAAAATTATTACATATTTGTACATATAAGTCCATTCTAACTCCACTATTATTTTCACATACTGAACCCATATAAAAAAAATCACAGATAAAGTACAGAGAGCACTCAAGGTAAACAATATCACACAAATAAAAAATATAAATCTCCAAGTATATAGATAGAGAAGGATATATGAATCTTAACCCAATTATAATTTTTGTTTTGGTCCCATGAGAACAGGTGGTCTGCAATAATGGTCCTTCTTTAGATATTTTAGGTCCTATAATTTTTCTAAATTTGGTCCCATAAATAATTAAAGTTAAGTATCAGAAGAATGCATAAGTTGTATTATTATCCTATAGATATTTTAGAAATATTTCAAAAACATGAGAGAAGTTTTTATATTATAAAGAATTTTGGACTAATTTCAGAATTTTTAACAAAATATTTTTTTAAGAATTTTAGTCATCCACTTTAAAAACTCGGTGCACATTTTTAGGAATATCCTATAGGACTAATTTTAGTTTAATTTAAAAACTCGGCTCACGTTTTACGAATACCCTATATTTTAGGAATAATCTAGGACTAATTTCAGATTTTTTATAACAATACTTTTTTAAAATTTTAATACAATACCAAAGAGACATTAGCTAAAAAAATAGAAAACAATCGCTAGAAATCCGTAGTCAATATGACTAATATTGGTCCTTCAAATCTTTTTTATTAATTGAAAAAGCTAGAGGACCAAAATGACAACATGTATAGTAATTTCAATGCGGGAGAATCCTAAAAAATAAAAATATATATTTTTAATGTTGGCGATGATAGTTTGTAAAGATATTTGACAAATATCTTATGTACCAAAAAGAAAAAATGAATGTTGCATAATGAAACTTTCAATTCTATCGTGCAATCAAAACCACAACGATTGGTTAATCACACAGTATCAGATATGCCTAGTATATGACATCCATTATTTCCAAGCATCACATGACATTTAGTCTGAATATATGCAATTGGTTAATTCGTCTGCCAAAAATAAAAAAGTACTTACGTTGTCATAAAGTAAAAGTTAATGGCCTAAATTCACATTATTACTTTATTGAAATTACTTTGTTGAAATTATGATTACTTTGAGGAACTTATTTTTTTTCTTCTTAATATTAAGCATAAATGAATAGCAATGATTAGTGTATGATCGTAGAATATGGACTCCTGACATTTATTTTCTATATTTTTATTTACCTTTTGCTAATAAAAAATATTGAAGGACCAATATCAAATAATTATTTTTAACATGGGCGAAGGTAGTTTGAAAAAATAATTTATGTGAATGATTAGTGATATTAGAAGAATGATAATTTTGCAAGAAATATGCGGACTACTTTTGGCAGAGATTTTGATTATTATGTTATTGATTATTTAGAACTAATTTTGGATAATACAAAAGTTTTAAAAAAAATATCACATCCGATATTAAACTAAAATATGCGATAATGAAATATCATGCCTGAGTTTTTTAAAGAAGTTATAATCCTATAGATATTTTATAAATATTTATTATTGTAAGACAAATTTTGGATAATGATGAAAGTCATTATATTATTGATTATTTTAGGAGTAATTTCGGACAACAAAAAAAGTTTTTCTAAAAAAAATACTGTATATGAGATTAAACTAACACATGCGATACTTGCCGTTCGAAAAGGTATTTATATTCAAATTAAATGGTCACGAATAGTTAAAGGTAAACTTTAAGATTAAGGCAACAACGTTTAAGAAATCGATAATTCAAGTTATAGATATCCTATCGATAATTTTCAAAATGATCCTTTATAAAAAATATTTAATCCCATATAGTTCAACAATTCTGCTTTGATGAGAAATGCACTCCACTACAACAATATAGCTATAAATTTCCAACATCTAAAAATTAACTTGACTACAAAAATTACATAGGCAAATTGTATAATATGTAAAAAAAAATTAGGAAAATCAATCTTAGTAGACAAGAAGTGTACTAAAATTTACTATTCTAGGCTTCAGCTGTCTATTAAGTATTTTTCTTTTGAAATAAAATTTCATGTCTTATTTTTAAGTAAATATTCAGTTCACGTCTTTTTATTCGAAATAATTCCTTTGATTTTGTTAAATTTACTATTATGAAAATTAGGGCGTGACAGAGGTAACAACCCAGATTTTCTAGTTAACATAACGATTATTATAATAATTATTATTGTATTTTGTTAATATTTATTAAGATTTTGATAGGATATCTATAATAGATAATAATTTATTGGTTGTTTCTCATTCTAGTAAATACCAAAGATTAGAAGATACATACGTTAGATATATATTAGTGAGATGCACTTATATATATATATATGCTTACTAAATGCTTCCCCACAATAATATGGTATAGGAGGGATATATATGGATTAAGTAGCAACCGAATATATATATGCTTACTAAATGCTTCCCCACAATAATATGGCGTAGGAGGGATATATATGGATTAAGTAGCAATCTCGGTTGACAAGGTGTGTATTAAGTATTTACTATTCATTATCATTCATGTTAATGGTAAAATACACTAATGTAAAACACCAATTTTGCAAGCATGAACACGCCCACATTCATTAACAAACATACACCCCCAACTCATGAATCCAATGAACCTTCCGATACCAAGATTGTAGGACCAAAATAATAAAAAGTCGGAAAGTATCAATATTCATTAAATCCAATTTATGCAGCATTCAAATTAAATCGAATTTAACACCCCAATTAATAGAAATGATTAATATTATTAGAATTTAAAACAATTCATTGAGTTAATTACAATTTATGGAACATTTTAAAGGGAAAAAAATCATCCAATGGATAAATTATTATCATTATCATTCATGTTAATTGTAGAATACATTAATGTTAAACACCGATTTCGCAAGCATGATCACGCCCAAATTCATTAACAAATATAAACTCCCAACTCATGAAACCAACGAACCTTCCAATATGAAGATTGTAGGACCAAAATAATAAAAAACCGGAAAATAGCAATATTCATTAAATCCAATTTATGTAGCATTCAAATTAAATCGAATTTAACACCACATTTAATAGAAATGCTTAGTAATTATTAGACCTTAAAACAATTTATTTAGTTAAATACAATTTATAGAGCAATCTAATTAAATGCATTGAATAAAGATAATCCAATGGATACGTCACTGAAGAAAAATCATGCAATTTACGAATACATCAAACACCATTTTCAGAATCATGAACACGTCCACAACCATTCACAGACATACAATTCAATTATCTTTATATGGACATTTAGTCCAATTAAGAGATTTAAACACAATTAATTACACATTTAATAAAATTAAGATATTTAAACACAATTAATTTTTTATACAAGAATGCGGCGATAGTCTTAGAATTACTATCACCCAATTGATTAAATAGTACACACACAAAACATTAAAAAAAACATGCAATGGATACGTCACAGAGAATAAAAAAAAATAGAGGACCAATTTCGCAAATGTGAAAACGACCATATTCATTCACAGACATACGTTTCAACTATTTTTATACGACACGTTTAGTCAAATTAGGAGATTTAAACAAAATTCATTGCACATTTAGTCCAATTAGGAGATTTAAACACAATTAATTTTTTTATCCAAGAATGCGGTGAGAGACTTAGATATGACAACAAAATTGATTAAATAGTGTTCTTATTAGTTGTTTCTCATTCTAGTAAATACCAAAGATTAGAAGATACATACCTTAGATATATATTAGTGAGATGCGCTTATATATATATATATATTGATGGTCCCGGTTTTCGAAGGGCAAAATGGGAATTCAGGAGCAAATTTTTTTTTTTAAACCATCGCGTTGCACCCTGAAAGAGTTCAGTGAGGAAACACTCAAGTCACTGCGTTGCTGAGAGTCAGAGCTATCAAGTCAGTGATGAGACTTGAAAGCTCAGGCTCTCAACAAGGCAGTGACTCGAGAGACTGAACTCTCGAGTGCCTAGCCTGATCTGATCAGTGAGAGGAATCTCCCTGACCGGATTGCTTAACTAAAGTTTTCTTAACAAAACTAGATCAGTGGTCATGTGAACAACCTGCTCTGATACCAATTGATGGTCCCGTTTTCGAAGGGCTAACATGGGAAATCAGGAGGAAAAATTTTGTTTTAACACTGAAGTGCACTGAAATGCTTTTGTCAATGAGTGGTCAGTGCAGTGCTTAAGCAAATCAGTAAAGCAATAAAGAGCACAACAATGTAAAGTGGTTCAGAGTCTCAATACTCCTACATCCACTGCCTGATTTAACAGGAAATCCACTACTGGGATTCTTGTTTTTAACGTGCCAAGGTGCACGGGTACACTGGACTCACGCCACTCCCTGGGCTGCCTCTCGAACTGGCCTCACATCCCTCTTTACTCAGGGACTGCCTCTCCTCACCTCACTTCAACACCTGACACTATCTCTAGAAAGGGTTTAGTTTGGTTTGGTTCTCTCCAACTAGGTGAGGTTTTCCCTTACAATGTGTTAGCCTTAAAGCTAAGGTTGGGAAAACCTCTCTAAGCTTAGGATGTATATGATGGGCTCGAGTATACAAACTGGAACACTCAAATATGACTATGAAAAACTCAGGGTCAGTGTTCTTGGTGGAGATGGTGCCTCCTTATGACTCCCTTGAACTTGCACCACTCTCACACCTCCAGCTCTTGCATTCGCACACTTACAAATGAAGCTTGAGTTTGTATTTATAGTGTGGATTTGAATGTTACCGTTGGAGAGAGTAACATTCAAATCCAGACTATCTCTGGAGTGAAATTCTCCTTTTCAGTGGAGTACGGCCTTGTCAGCTTTTGTCAGATTCGTTGCCTTGACTTGATTGGTCCACGTGGACTAAGTCCAACGGCTCTTTTGTTCAGGGTACTTGATCAGGGTAGTCCTGACTTCAGGCGACTTGTCTTCAGCTGACTTGTAATCCTCTCAGGATACCTTCCTTCAGTAGACTTGAAGTCCACTCAGGGGAGTTGACATAAGGCTATTTGTCAAGCTTCCCAGCCTCAGTAGCCTGACTCCTTTAGGTCCTACTAGGCTCAGCACTGATCCTCCTGATCATGCTCTTCACTGAGTAGTCCACTGACCAGCTTAGAAAGATCAGGTTTATACTCAGTGGGACTTCCTTCAGGCTTCTCTTCAGGTTCAGGTCTTCTGACATGGCTTCAGTCGTTTTCCTTGTGATGTCATCTTGACTTCCTCAGGCTCTATCAGTGAGTTCCCCCTCACTGAGTTCCTCCTCAGTAGAGTTCCCCCTCAGCTGAGTTCCTCCTCAGCTGAGTTCTTCCTCCACTGATAACCTGTTCTACTGAGAAACAACCTAGCCTGGCCTGAAACTAAAAGATACTATCCTGACTGCTTTCAAACCTATTACATATTGTTTTGGAAAATCATCAAAACTAAAACATATCCCAACATATATATATATATATATATATATATATATATATATATATATATATACGTGTGTGTGTGTGTGAGCGCGCACGCTTACTAAATGCTTCCCCACAATAATATGGTATAGGAGGGATATATATGGATTAAGTAGCAACCGAATATATATATGCTTACTAAATGCTTCCCTACAATAATATGGCATATGAGGGATATATGTGGATTAAGTAGCAATCTCGGTTGACAAAGTGTGTATTAAGTATTTACTATTCATTATCATTCATGTTAATTGTAGAATACACTAATGTAAAACACCAATTTTGCAAGCATGAACACACCCACATTCATTAACAAACATACACCCCCAACTCATGAATCCAATGAACCTTCCGATACAAAGATTGTAGGACCAAAATAATACAACGCCGGAAAGTAGCAATACCCATTAAATCCAATTTATGTAGCATTCAAATTAAATCAAATTTAACACCCCAGCTAATAGAAATGATTAGTGATTATTAGACTTTAAAACAATTTAACTACGTTTATATGGCAAATTTAATCAAATTAGGAGTTTTAAACACAATTAATTGCATAATTAATAAAATTAAACAAAATAATAATTTAGGACGAAACAAACTTTATCTAATCTCAATTTTATAATTCACCAATATTAATCATACTTTAAACGTTATTATGACACAAAATGGATGTTTGTATTGCTTAACTAAAAAAAAATAGAGGACCAAAAAAAAAAAATACAATTGCACATTTAGTCAAATTAGGACATTGAAACAAAATTAATTGCACATTTAGTCCAATTAGGAAATTTATACACAATTAATTTTTTATACAAGAATGTGGCTGTAGACTTAGATATGGCAACAAAATTGATTAAATAACGATCTTATCATTTGTTTCTCATTCTAGTAAATACCAAAGATTAGAAGATACATATGTTAGATATATATTAGTGATATGCGCCTATATATATACATACACACATATATATGCTTCCCCACAATAATAGTGCACCAGAGTATATTCCGATCCTAAAATAAAAAAAATAGAGGACCAATTCCGCAAAAAAATTTATATTCACGACATATTTTGACCAATAAGGAAATCTAAACAGGATTAATTGCAACATATAATAAGATTAAATAACATAATTAATTGCCACATTTAATTTAATTAAATTTATATAGCTCCATCTATAAATATATTATTATTTTACGTGAAATATTTTAAGGAGTTATTCAGTGTATATTATAACAAATTAAGATGCCACCGGCCATGAACATTTACCTCATGATCGTATTCTTTCTGATAATATTACCGCTGTAATAATATTAATATTTAATTTCATACACAGTGAATGCCGCCTCAAAAGGCATAATCAATTGGTTACCTCACATTTTTGTCCGCATGTCTGATACATAAAGAAAGAAGGTGGCCTCAAAAGACATTATTATTCATTAGTTGGTTTTCACACAATTTTTTCCGCATATCATTATGTTTAATGAATTAATTTTGTCCGCATAATTACTAAACGGAAAATTTATAAATTTGGTCCAGTGAAATTTTTCCGCATAATGTATAAAAACGACCACATTCATTAACAGAGGACCAATTCCGCAAAAAATAAAAAAAATAGAGAGGACCAATTCCGCAAATATGAAAATGACCACATTCATTCACAGAGGACCAAATTTGAAAACGACCACATCCATTCACAGAGGACCAATTCCACACAAATTAAAAAACAGAGGACCAATTCCGCAAATATATTTATATTCATGGCACATTTAGACCAATAAGGAGATCTAAATAGGATTAATTGCAACATATTATAAAATTAAATAACATAATTAATTGCCACATTTAATTAAATTAAATTTAATCATGATTAATTACCACATTTAATTAAATTAAAAGAATGTATATTAATTAGATCATGGATTACTCCGAGGCTAAACCCATTGGTGTGAAAATAGTCGCACAAGACCTTGATGCCAAAATGGAAAAATAAAATAGAGGACAAAATTCGTAAAACATGGAAACAACCACATTCATTACAAACCATACGACACATTTAGTCCAATTAAGAGGTTTAAACAAAATTAATTGCATATTTAGTGTATTAAGTATTTACTATTCATTATCATTCATGTTAATTGTAGAATACACTAATGTTAAACACCAATTTCGCAAGTATGAACATGCCTACATTCATTAACAAACATATACCCCCAACTCATGAATCCAATGATACAATACTGAGTAAAACCGAGAAAGAAAACAGGATATGGCCATAATGGAAAATTAAAATAGAGGATAAATTTCGGAGGAGAATAGAAAAAAGAGTGAAGATAGAAAATGTGAACCATCCAATTTCTAATCCGTAGAAATTCAGGGCAAAACTTCTCCAGAGATTACAAACAATGCAAAGCAAAAACCACACTGATGAAAATCTAATTAATACATTTACATTATATTGATTTTCCACAAAAATTACTGCGATGTACAATTTGGTAAGCGACTGAGGAAATTGTGGGATCGGAAAGAATAATAAACTGGCAACCATGAATCCAATGAACACACAAACGGCCACCGGACATAACTCGGCTAACACATCATCAATGTTGATGTTGTTGGTAGTGAAGTATTCACTATTTACTTTGAAACAACATGAATTTGCCCTTTCTTCTCATTAACCAACACTTTATGATCAAATGTTGTCTTAGATGTTTTAACATGCAGGATGAAGATCTAGAAGGATCTACAAGGTTCTGGAATTATCGATGTTGCAGTGGATGTTGCTTAACATTGGTAGCAACATGAGCAGTTACGGGTTCTAGAAGGATCTACAAGGATCTACAAGGGACTACACGTTTCAGACTTATCCAGGACGTTTTAGAACTATCTAGATCAGGCGGTTGCATCAAGAAGCATGAGGAATAAAGGATGAGACGTGGGACAACATGAAGATTATGGAGGCGGTTACAAAGAGAAGTTATTTTTGGATTGAAGACTTCTGCCTATAAATAGAAGCCGAATCTTTCAGTACCAAGTGTGGAGTAAACGAGTACACCTACTCTAGTGTTGATCCTGAGTTTAAAGGTGATAGGGCAGTTATTCCAACGTTTATGTTATGCCTTGAAATAGAGTTTTTCACGCATAGCTTGTGATCGAACATATATCCATAGATAGTGAGATCATTGATATATAGTGAGATCAATTTTGATGGTGTATTATGTTATACACTTAGCCAATTTAGATTTGATAGGTGATATCGAGTCTTGTTTCCGTTGTGAACGATTATACTCTTCACACAAATTTTGTATCACTAATCTTTTTATAGTGAACCTTTCGCCATGAGGCTAGCACAAACTATTTATGATAGTTTGTGTTAAAAAGTATTCCCTTTTGCAATTGTGTGTTTAAGTCTTCCGCTGTACACGTTTTATATTCTGATTTTCCAGATTGTTGTAATATTTACTTTAACATTTGTTACAACAATTGCACTTTATAACACACGCACACTTTCAATCAAACCGTGGAGAATATGGACGAGACAAATGAGACAACATGTCAAGATAAAGCTCGCCAATGATAATCTAAAATAGATTGTCATAAGCCCTTTTTTTAGCGGAAAAAACAACGTCAAATCTAATTTCGTCGACACTATAAACGTGACAAAAATCTTATACTACAATCGAAACCGACACCAAATCGGACGATATAAAAAAAAAGGAGAGAAAATGGGAGGAGAGAAAAAAAGATGAGAAATGAGTATGACCAATGGACAACTTTATAGGAAAAATACTCTATAACCAACGGTCGAGATTAAACATGAAATGAATCAACGGTGAAAATTTTTGGACACTTATATTCAAGGAGAAGCCAAGGATGGTGGAATGGGTGAAAAAAGGGGATGCCACGTAGGCAAAAATCGCTTTACAAATATAAAGGATTTGATTTGATTATCATTGCATTTTTAGGTACTTTATAAACCAGATATATGGTTCATTCCTCGCCCTTTGGGCTTTGATTTGTTAACCAAATGATAATAAAAATTGTAAGTCTTTTAATTCACTACAAAATACTGTTGAATTAAAGAAGAATTTAGGGAGGGATTTAAAGAAGGGCAGAGGGTTAAAGAGAGATTTAAAGAGGGGGAGAGACCCTTGACAAAACAGGCCTCGCCAGGCTCCCTCTCGGCTCGCCCCTCGTTAACTAACGAGGGGAGAGCACCCTCGTCAACTAACGAGGGGGAGGCCCTTGTCTGATTAAAAAAGGGAGCCCTCGTCTACGCCCTCGTCAACTAACGAGGGGAGAGCTCTCGTGCGTCTTAACGTGGGTCGCGCCCTCGTCTCGCATCGCTGAAGCTTGGCGAGTGCTTCCGCCCTCGTCTTGCCCCTCGTTTATTCACGAGGGGTGCTGCCCTCATCTACCTTATTTAAAAAAAATCGCAGGCTGCATCCACGGGGCGGGCAAGACCCGACCCGACCCGCGAGCGATCCGCACGCGACTCGCCCCCAAGCAGTTTCGAACCCGTGACCTCCCTAGCGTGGGAGACCTATCGCCTTTCTCCTTACCGTTTGGGCAAGGCTTGTCATTCGAAATATTTCTATTGTAATAGTATATGTATTATTTCTTATTTTATTTTCTTTGTTAAAACATTTAACTCCTATTTTGTTTATACCTTTAATTAATTAATATTATTATAAATCATTTTATTTACGATAACACATTCAAAATTATTTAAATTAATATATCATTTTAAATTACATACTTTGAATTATATTTAATAATTTCAATTATGATTACACTTTTAATTAATTATTATATATCATTACAATTATGATAACAACTTTAAAATGAAATTTATATTATTCTCACATATAAAATGAAATTAACACTTGCAAAATTACATTTTCACTTATGTATATAATCTTTTTAAATATAAAAAATTAACGCACTTGTGCATACACACACACACACACACACACGCACACACACACACATATATATATATATATATATTAATTATATTTTGAATAAATTATGGATAAATTAAAAAAATATTAGCACATACACAAATCAACCTAAATAATTCATTAAAAATATTACTAAACATGATATATAGCTCCTGATTTCACAAACATTAATGAAAATAAACATCTCAAGCATAAACAAGACAAGCACTGTGTTCCGCGCCCCACTAGATCGGCCTCGACCCCCGCGACCTGTACTCTGTCGCCGTCCCCCGCTAGAGCTACGATCGGATCCGCTTATCTGTAAAATTTAAACATAACGTATTAATTATCATATAAATGATCAGATCAAAGTTTAGGTGTACATTAAATAATTTCTAACATCGAGATAGCAATTAATATAAAAATATATTCTCACATAAATATCTACTTCAAAGTTTAGGTGTATATTAAATAATTTCTAACATTTCAAAATATTACTAAACTACTCAATCTTCATCTGAGTATGAATTATGTTCATCATCATCATCTTCCTCCCCCTCTTCATGTTCTTCGACTCCTCCTCCTCCTCCTCCTTCTTCTTCTTCTTCTTCTTCTTCTTCTTCTTCAACATCATCATTCTCAATTTGAATTAGTGCACCACTGACATCTGCCAACACGATAGGATCACTGTCTATTTGCACATTATTTTTGTGAATCAATCTCATCGTCTTGGAACAGAGGTAGCTCTTGTTCATTAATTTTATCAATTTCCACTAAGGAACTCGGTTTGACTTTTCAAACAGCAAGCCATTCATGATTTTGTACTCCCGGGTATTCACAATAGTAAACTTGAGTGGCTTGGCTTGCTAATACAAAAGGATCATAACTGTCATATACTCTTCTCCGATTAACATCCACAAGTTTGTAGTTAGGATGTATTCTTGTTCCATTTGGCACGGTAGGATCATACCACTCGCACCTGAACAAAACCACTTTTTCTCAAGTCGTCCAGGGTATTCCAACTATAACACTTCTTCAAGGATCCCATAGAAATTATTCTCATCTGAATCATAGTTTGTCCCCTTGATACAAACTCCACTGTTCATATAATTTTGTTAACAAATCAAAGCCCAGTGTTTTACGTGAAGAACTAATAGCCTTAAGGTGATTGAGGATGTTTCTGGGAAGGTGAAGGACTGAAAACACGACTGGTTCTTCATCGGTGGTGATTGGAAAGCCTCAGCTTGCCCCTATGGTGGTGCCGAGCAAATTAATACACCGGCGGAGTTTGGGACTGTAACGCCCCGAATCCAGAATATATTAATTATATCAGATTCGAAGTGTTATTGTGATCAAAAGTTCGAACTATAAAATTTTTGAAGGAAATATAACTAAATTAAAAGATAAGTTTCATGCAGCGGATAAGTGGGAAGAAATATTATAATGATGTATCGCACACATAAGTGTATCTGTATATATATAAGGATGGATAAAGGGTTCTGTATCTTCATGATAATACACACTGAGTTTTGATAACTGAAACACACGGTAAGGAGTATCGTCTTGCATAACAGTAGCGATAACATTTATTTAGGAATAGAATAATAGGCATCATTGTATTATTAATAGTACTTTAAGCAAACGAGAAGTGTATCTGTATATATATAAGGATGGATAAAGGGTTCTGTATCTTCATGATAATACACACTGAGTTTTGATAACTGAAACACACGGTAAGGAGTATCGTCTTGCATAACAGTAGCGATAACATTTATTTAGGAATAGAATAATAGGCATCATTGTATTATTAATAGTACTTTAAGCAAACGAGAAACTTTGTGTCTTCTGTATCACTGTCCTTGCTCCCCGTAATCGAAATCTGCAAAGGGGTTAGGAAAAAGGGGCGTGAGAATTGAATTCTCACGTATGAGTGATTTGCAACGTCATGGGATTGGTAAATCCAAAATATATTAAGTTATACTCATTGATAAAGTGTTTATTCCATTTAATCAGTTTCATCTGTAAACAAGATTACAAAATTTCATAGAAGAAACAGTTCATATAATGATTCATCGGCATTAAGCATATTTCACATAATATAATTAAAATAGCATAAGTTGATTCACATTAGGGCAAAGCCCAAAGCATATTCATGTATTGTCACAAACTGTCAAACCATATTCGTACGACCATTCCACTTCCAACAAAGTTACCCTTTTCAACCACAACCAAAACTTACTTCATCCAACCACAACATCCTTCACAAAATAAGCAAACATCAATGGCCTTATTCCCAGTGCGCAAAGTAGGCGGCTGACCGGGGACCAGATCTGTTTGATCAACAACCTACATTCCGAGGGCGTCCCCGACAGCTCCCCAGAGGTTGGATTAAAAACTCGATCCCAACTCCGTACTTACTGACTTTCCATAAAACTGACTCAACAAACTTCACAGAGAAAAATGCTTGATTGACAACAGAACTGATTCATGCTCACATAAGGTGTTTACTCATACAGTGGTGATCGATTTATAAAACAACAGGTATTATATATCATATATAGTCATATCACGTAATTCAAACAGTTATATAATAGGTGTTACATTTACGTTGGGTTAATTGTTTTAGATTGATTTAGTCGAGTTCAGAAAATACCGGCACAACGTTATTATTAGCAGATCAATCAACCGATCATCACCCATCTGATTGTTTTGAGTCCTGGGAATATTGTGTAGGCAGACGGTCGAGTCCTCCGTGCGTGTCCCGAAAAGTACAGAATCCTAATAAGGAGTATTTCGATTAAAAGATCGACTTTTGAATTTGAAAAGCTTAAGCGTTTGTATCTCGAGGATTGAGTAGATTGTTACCTTTAGAAACTATTGAAAACTAAAGTTTCAAAGGTTGATTTCTATTTGATAAGTACACCCCTTTTTAAGAGGAGGTGTATTAGGGGGTGTATTTACTAATTTCAGTGGTGTCCTTAACAAAAGCCTTTTATAAAATTAAAAGTATATTTATAATTATTATTATTCTTGAAAAAACTTAAAAGAATAAAATAATTGCTTAAGAGTATTAATAAGAAATAAAGAAAAGGTTTTTCTTTCTAAGATTTCTATTTCCCATTTTTTAAAAGAATTCTTGAATATAATTATTCATATTTTTTAAATAAAACTTCTCTTATTAAACTTATTAAAAGACTTGGACTTTTCTAAGAAAGTATATTATAAACTAAAATAGTTTATAAAAAGGTAATCTTCTTTTCTAATATTAGTGATACTTCTAAAGTTGGTTTGTAATACTTCTAAAACAAAGGATTATATTAAAAGACTTTATTTTGCGTTTCTAAAATTCTAACAGGGGTACGAGGGGAAGACGAGTTTCCCTTTGTCTTTTAAACTCGACTAATGGTGTCAAATCCATCATCCAAACAACCATACCAAAAACACTAGTTTCAGATACTAAATAACTAAAATAAAAGCACTATACTACTATAATAAGGATACTAAGCAGCTAAATGAAATAACACTAAACCAATAAGTCAAAAATACTACAACATCTTAAAACAACAATAGTACTTCATCATTCGAACACTAATACCAAAACACTAATCCAAAGTCCCAATTCATGGTTTGTGAAGAAAGAAAACATGGGAAAAATATTCAATTTCCTATTTCTAAAGAGTGATACAAGAGGGCAAAATAAATAATACTAAACAAGTCAACTAGTAACACTAAATCATTTAATCAAACTCAACAGTAAGTCTTTCCTTTCTTTTCTGCTTCTTTGTTCCATGGTGTTCGAACAAAACTCGACCAAATTCCAGAATCTACGAAAGAAGAAAACGAAGGTAGAAACCTTACGATCTCCGAGTTTGAGGTGGTAAACGGATGGCCTAACGACGTCGATCGGGGATTTAGAAAATGAATCGAACATGTTGATAGACGAGCAGGAACAACATTTGGGCGACCAGGATTAGCGCAAATCACTCAAGAATTAAAGTGGAGTTAACACATGATTCACCCAAGATATCCGACGAGCAAAACCTACATGAGATCAAGATACATAGGTGAACAAAATCAGATCAAAAGCCACATGACGAGCTCAAACGGCATCCTGCCGATCAGATCCAACCACAGCGCCGAAATAACAATTAAACAAGATGAAAGACCATCAGAATCAGACTAAAGACTCCTCAAGGACAAGTCCAAAGTGACGAACAGCTCCTGACTGCGAGCAAGTCCAATAGATAAGGATAGAATTTAGTTAAGATAAGGTCAAATTAGTCAAAGGACAGGTGTCGAGCATGCAGGCTTGGTCGGCCAAAGGTCGTGCCACCTCCTGCTGGGCAAAAGTCTATAAATACTTAGATTTTTTCAGCAAATAAAACAAGCACAAATTATTATACACGTCCAAACTTCGATTACGAATCTAAAGCAGCTCGATTAACTTACAATCGAACTTAAACACGTAAGCTTTCGTACGATTCTAATCCACCTAAACCCGAAAATCCGTATTCACTAATTACGTTAGTGATCAATCACACGTAATTGTTTGATGATCAATTAACCATCTAAAACAGCCATTAATCTTCAAGATTAAAACTGATCGTCAACAAATTGGCGCTAGAAGGAGGGTTCGAACCTTCGAATCATTGAATACGAGAAGATTACCCCAGAATTGAAGAACAAGTTTGAGTCTTTGAAGAAGAAAACTAAAAAACACTAAGAACAACACTTAATATCTTCTGTGAAAATGACTCAATCACGGGAGACACAACGTTCTCAACATATAACCCGGGATTCACACTCCCGAATGTCCCAAGCTGGTGGGCGAGCAGGGGCGAGCAGAAACAACCAAGAAAATCAAACTAATGTTGCTCGCCAGTTAATACCACCAGAGTTGGACGCCATTGCCCGTAACCCCGACGAATTGGCGCGCACAATCGCCATGCTCCAGGCTTTACAAAGATAACAAGCCCAACCTGGCCCTTCATATGTGCGAACAAGGTGTAGCCCCACAAAGACTCGCGAACATGAAAAGGCTAAGAGAGATCATGTGAATGAGGCTGATAGCGCCCAAGCTCGTAAGGCCAAAGGCAAAGAAAAATTGAACGTTGAGGCTGCCAGTCAGGGAGGTTCAACTCAGAATCTGGCCATGATAGGAAGTCAGGGCACACGCCAAAGTGCTCTTGAAAGATTGGGTCATCGTGGCCGAGGAGTCATGGAAGTCCAGCCCACTGCAGGAGCAGCTCGCCCAGCCGTAGCACCTGCTCGCTAATCAGTCCATGACAGGCTGACCAGGTCAGCTTTTGGTCACCTTGGCCCAAATGCAGAGCCCAATCCTAGGAGGCCAATCCAGGGGGTTCCCGCTCCCAATGAGGGACTGGAGCGAACAGACGGCTGCGCGCCTCTGCTCGCCGGACAGCCTCAGAGTCAGGGGGGATCCTTAGAAGAGCTCGCCTCCATGAGAAAGGCCATCGAAAGCATGCAGGGCCAGCTAGATCAACAAAGAGGATACGGGAACACGACTCTTCCGGTCTCACCCTTATCTGTGGTGATTCTGAAGGCTCCAATTCAACAAAAGATCCAGTTTCCAGCAAGTATCCAATATGAGGGCACGGCAGATCCCCGAGTGCATCTGATGAAGTATACCAATTATATGGTATCAATGGGGGCAAGTGACGCAACGCAATGTCGAAACTTTCCTTTATCTCTCGGGGATCGTGTCCATAAGTGGTTTTCGGCCTTGCCACCAGCTTCAATTCATTCGTTTGCCCAACTGGGCAAAGAGTTCTTATCCCATTTCTCTACGGCCGGGTCTTATCTATCCCAAAGACATCGGTTATCCGACTTGAAACAAACTGACGACGAGTCGGACCGATCGTATTTGGAAAGATTCGACAAGGTCTTGTTAGAGGGAGAATCCGTCAGTGAAGACACCAAGATTGTGGCCGTCTTGACTGGGCTCAAGAAGGGTACTGAACTCTGGAAAGATGTGCACCTAAGATGCCCGAAGACATATGCCGAGTTTCGGGATCGGGCGAGCATTTTTGTCTCCATGCATGAAGCCCTGCAAAAGGATATGGGAGACAAAGGAGAGCAGAAAGAGGGTGCGAAGAAGCCTGGAACTGGTTATCGAGCTCCCAAGAACATGAAAGCATTTACTGAAGGGACGGAGCTGAAGGACAAACTGAACCATATTCTTACCGTATCAATCGATACAGTTTACAATAGTGTCTGAGACAAAGAATTGCTAATACCTCCCCGTAAGATACGTTAGGATACGAGCAAGTTGAACCAGAATAAATATTGTGCCTACCACCAGAGCGTGGGATACTTTACAAGCGAATGTCGTGACTTGCTGAAGCAGTTGTGGCGTTTTTACGAAGAGGGAAAGCTATCTGATTTCGTTAAAAGACAGCCCGACAAAAGAAATAGAGACGAAGATTCTGATGAAGAAGACCAGGAACAGGCACCTCATCGGAATCGAGCTGGGCGACCAGCTCAGGTGCCTGCCGGGGGACCAGTACCAGACATCCAGATGATGGAACCTGCAGGATCCATAGGTGGTTATTCTGATGGACGACCACCAATTTCTAATCGGAAAAGAAAGGCAGAATTACGAGCGATCGGACATGTACAAGAAATGAGGGTCATTCCACCTACCATGCAAACACCGGAATTAACTTTTACCGACAGAGATTTGGAAGGAGTACTGACCCCACACAACGATTCGCTTGTGATATGTGCCAAGATTATGGAAACGAGGGTGCATAGATTGCTGGTGGATACTGGAGCCTACACTAATGTCCTTTTCAAAAAGGCGCTTGATCAAATGGGAGATTATGCAGGCTACATCAGAGACACAAATCACCGTATCTTGGGATTCGGAAATGCTGTGAAAATCCCGTTGGGAAGAGTAACTTTCGCTATGCAACTTGTGACGGTCAAAGAGCCTGAGAAAAATATCGCAAGAATGGTGGATTTCTTGGTCGTCGATCAAGAGTCATCATACAACGGATTCCTGGGTCGACCTTTCTTAAACGAATTTAGGGCCGCGTGTTCAACTTACCATTATTGCATAAAATTCCCAACAACAAGTGGAGTTGGCACGGTGAAAGGAGACCAGAGAAAAGCTCGAGAATGTCTTCTGCAAATTCAGTCAAGACAGGGACAAGTATCTATGATGGAAGCGTCAACTAGTCAACTCGAAAATGAACCCTCAATCTTGGAGGACATTCTTGGAGCTCAAAATGATAAGATGGACATTGACGACCAACCTTCGCCCACGGGCGACCAGGCACAGCAAGGCGACGAGCAAAACCTGCCAAAAGCAATGTTCCCCCCGTGGCCGACTGTTTGTGCCCAAATGATAACCAGGAGAGTCCAACTATGGTGGCCGAGTCTCACCCAGAGCCCGCGGACGATTTTGACCCCCGGTTGGGTGTTGAACCCATGGACATCGAGGATGAGCTAAGTCCGTAAGGACCAATAGTTGACCCTCGATGGAAAGGGCAAAAACGACGGGCAACTCCCGTTGAAGAATTGGAGGCCATCAAGATTGATCCTGAGCGTGACAGTCTTGAACTTTACATCGGGTCTGAACTCCCTGAGCCTTACAGAACGCGCATGACAGACTTTCTGAAGGCTAACTTGGACGTCTTTGCATGGTCCCATGCTGATATGGTGGGAATCAGCCCGAAGGATGCCTGTCACAGGTTGAATATCAACCCAGTCCGAAAATCTGTCCACCAGAAACGGCGAAAATATGGGCCAGACAAGTATCAAGCTTTAAACGAAGAAGTCAAAAAGTTGCTGGACAACGATCTTATTAAACAAGTGTTATGTCCACAATGGGTTGCAAATCCTGTCCTGGTACGGAAGCCGAACGGAACCTGGAGGCATAGATTTACAGATCTTAATGCAGTATGCCCGAAGGATAACTTTCCGCTCCCGCACATCGATCAACTGGTAGACAGTACTGTCGGTCACGAAATGTTCACATTCATGGATGCTTTCGCAGGATACCACCAGATTCCAATGCACCCAGACGACCAAGAAAATACGGCCTTTTATACAAATAAAAATCTGTTATGCTGGAAGAGGATGTCGTTTGGTCTAATCAATACTGGAGAAACCTACCAGAGGCTGGTCAACAAGATGTTTGACGAACTTATAGGGGAAACAGTGGAAGTGTACGTCGACGACATAGTCGTCAAGAGTACACAGAAGGAAGATCACCTCCATCATCTTTCCCAAGTATTCGACATACTCCGAAAATACAACATGAAGCTAAATCCGAAGAAAAGTAGTTTTGGAGTACATTCTGGGAAGTTCTTGGGCCATCTGGTCAGCAAACGCGGAATCGAAGCTAATCCAGCAAAAGTGAAGGCGATCGTCGATATGAAACCACCACGCTCTGTTAAAGAAGTGCAAAGGTTGACCGGTTGCCTAGCAGCTTTAAACAGGTTCATATCACGATCAGGAGACAAGTGCCGTCCATTTTTTTAGGCCATCAAAAAGGGCAACTTTGCCTGGACAGAAAACTGCCAGAAAGCCTTTGATCAATTGAAAGAATATCTGGGAGATGTAAAAATTTTGTCAAAACCGATTCCCGGTGAGAAGTTATATTTGTACCTGGCAGCGTCTGACACGGCCATAAGTTCGGTGCTAGTTCTAGCGGATGGCAAGTTTCACCTGCCAATCTACTATATCAGCCAGGCCCTGCATGATGCTGAGGTGAGGTACTCACCAACTGAAAAGCTGGCATATGCTCTTATCATGAGTGTCAGGAAATTAAGACCATACTTTTTCGATCATCAAGTCGAAGTCTTGACAACTTTCCCACTCAGACAAATATTACATCGACCCGACACCGCTGGCCGTCTTTTGAAATGGTCCATAGAGATCAGCCAGTTTGGCGTGACTTATGCACCTCGAACCGCGATTAAGGGACAAGCGTTAGCCGACTTTATAGTTGAACTAACCTTCCCTCAAAATCCAACGAGAGGGCTGGATCACCAATGACATCTTTACGTGGATGGTTCGTCAACGAATCTAGCCTCGGGGGCAGGAATAGTGCTCATCAGTCCCGATCGACAAGTATTCACTTCAGCAGTCAGATTTGAATTTATGGCCACCAACAATGAAGTTGAGTACGAGGCCCTCATTGCAGGTCTTCACTTGTCACTAGCAGTTGGAGTAAGACAACTCCAAATTTTCGGAGACTCCCAACTCATTGTAAGCCAAGTACGAGGTGAATATGAGGCCAGAGACGAGCAAATGATCGAGTATCAACGAATAGTTGCTCACTTGGTATCTCTGTTAGACCAAGTGTTTATCCAGCAGATACCACGAACGAGCAACACACAAGCTGACGCCCTAGCAAGATTAGCAACAAGCGATGGGCCAGCAGACCTGACGGACATTGTCATTACCAGAAAAGCCCAACCATCAACAATGGACTACGAGGTAAACCAAATAGTTGAACACGACAATGATGAAGATTGGAGAACTCCTATAGCCAAATACTTGAAAGACGGGGAGTTACCAAGAAACTCGTTTGAAGCTGAAAGAATTAAAAAACAAGCGACCAGATATACCCTGGTAGACGAACAACTTTACAAAAGGGGCTTCTCACTCCCGCTACTCAAGTGTTTGTCTAGGGGGCAAGGAAGGACAGTCCTGGAGGATATACATTTTGGAGTTTGTGAAAATCACACTGGGGGGCAAATTTTGGCCTACAAGACTGTAAGGCAAGGTTATTATTGGCCAACCTTACGGAAAGATGCAATCCAGTTAGCCAAAGTTTGCCGCCAGTGCCAGGTTTTTGCTCCAAGTATTCATGCCCCGCCCCAAGAGCTTGTATCGGTTTACAGCCCATGGCCATTTGCAAGATGGGGAATTGACATTATTGGTCCTTTCCCGGTAGGAGTAGAAAATGTTCGATTTGCCGTCATAGCAGTCGACTATTATACAAAGTGGGCAGAAGCGAAGTCCATGGTGAAAATTACACAGCAGAACATAATCAACTTCATATGGCAGAACATCATCTGTCGCTTTGGAATTCCACGAACAATTGTGACAGATAATAGCCCACAGTTTGACGGAAAGGAGTTGAGAGACTTCTGTGCAAAATGGGGGATCAGGAAACACTATTCGACTCCCTGCCATCCCCAGTCAAACGGGCAAGTTGAAGCTGTAAATAAGATCATCAAGCATACATTGAAAATACGTCTGGCAGAAAGCAAAAGTAGCTGGTCAGAAAAACTCCCGGAAGTCCTGTGGGCGTATAGGGTTTCTCCCAGGTCAAGCACCGGAGAAACACCTTTTGCAATGGCTTTCGGGACAGAGGCGGTAATACCAATTGAGTTAAAGACTAACACAGTCAGGACGACCAGCTTTGATGAACAAGCAAATCATTCTGCTCTGGCCACAGAAGCAGATTTGCTCGAAGAAAGAAGATTACATGCTGAGCTAAAGAATGCCACGTACAAGCAAAGAGCAGAGCGTTACTATAATTCCCAAGTCAAGATAAGAAAATTCGAAGTTGGTGACCTCGTTCTAAGAAAGAAGTTTGCCCCACCTCCAAGCATATTTGGCCCGACTTGGGAGGGCCCGTACAGGGTAACAAATAGGTTACCCAATGGAGCATATGACATAGAGGACTTAGATGGCAACTCGGCCCAATATTCTTGGAATGCAGCTAACCTAAGAAAGTACTTTCAGTAGGCGAACAGTTTTGCCTTATGAAAGAGTGGAGTTGAGTTGGGCGAGCTACTAAGTCCACTGGGCGAACTGGAATGGCAAAGATACAAGATGGATCCAAAAACTTGCCTAATTTTTTGAAATTTTCACCAAGTATAAGTGGTCGAACAGAGTTGAATTGGGTCAAGTCTGGTCGCGGGCTAGAAGGCCAATATCTTGTATGGTTTTATTTCCTCTTAAGAAGTCTAAAGGATGCCCTGACAAATTGTATAGTAGTCGAGCAACTTTGACTCCTGATGTAAATAATGTTTTGTATTGGTTGGAGGTTTAACATTGTCTTTGTCGAGCAGATCCAACCTAGCTAGTACAGGATTACTTTTTTTGGTCGCTTTCAGCACTTGTAATTTTTTAAGATCTTTTCAATGTTAAGTTGTTCGTTTAAGCAAAAATGTAAGCTCAAGGCGCAAGTTGATTATACAACCAAGCCCATTGAAGGCTGTTCATTTTTAAATGAACATAGCCTAAGGCCAAAAGCCCATTAAATCCTAAGGCCAAAAAAGTTCTCAAGGAACAAGGCTCAATTACATTAAGATTGTTGAAGCACAGATAAAGATGCAAAGAACAATTAATTTAAGATAAAAGACGAGCAATTAAGCAAAATATATTCATTGAAGATAAGGCTTAATCGTCCAAAAATTACAAAAAGACGAACAACTACAACAACAAAAAGAAAAGAAAAAGTACAAGTCCCTAGCTAATCCTGTCCGCTAAGATCCTTGCCCGGCAGGTGGAGAGATGTTATCATCTTTGGGGTCTTCAAGAGGAGAACATTCGAGGGCAGGGTCAACTGGGACCACTTGGGTTAGCTCGGCAATTAGCCCCTCGGCGTCAGCACGCTCTTTTAGAGCTCTCTCACTTTGATCGGCTGGGAGGATTTGCTCGCCCTCCGCAGCATCGCCCTCTTCTTTTTCCTCGTCCTCGGGAGGACTTGTGATAATTATTTCAGGGCCGAGGAAGTCAAGCTTGACTCCATAGTCAGGCAGGTCGCCAATTTGGAGAGTTGAGCCCGGGGCTGGAGGGTTCGATTCGACGAAGTTGCACAGCTCCTTGCCGATCTCCTCAACGACTGCGGCATCCTTGAATTCGTGAGCAATTCGGATGCTCTTCGCATAACCAGTTACGTAACCAAGAATCGAGCTCACCTCCATCTTAGGAATAAGTTCCTCTTGGGTAATGGAGTTGGCGAGCTGGATTTCAAGGTCCGCAATTTTGGCTGTCGCCTCAGTTGCGAATTTCTCGGCGACCTCCTTCTGCTGCTGAGCACGGGCAAGTTCTGCCCGCATTTGCTCGACCTCGGCCATCTTGACCTTCAGCTCTTCGGAGACTTTGACGTGCAGGTCCAGGGCACGTTGCTCGCTAACTTGATGAGCTTTGACTTTATTCTCAAGGTCGGCGATAATCTTCTTCGCCTCAGCCTTAGCGTCATCGCGCTCCTTAGCAATAAGGCTGACGGTGGCCGCATGCTGACGTGAGTCCTTCTCAAGGTCCTCAACCTGGTCGACCAAGCACTGCACGGCCGCCAGGGTGTTGCCTGCCTCAACAAGACAGAGACGGCCATTGTCACGAGGCGCCTGTGTCTTGACGGTCTCGTTTAGCTCCTTGGTCCAGCTACGAGCAACGACCTCGGAGGCGCGGCGGACAAAAGAGTCCAGGATCTCACGAAGGTTAGTTGGCACCTTCGAGCAGGCAAAATGATGCACCAAGTTAGATCCCCCTGGGTACTGCTCGGGCGAGTAGCTGAAAAGAAATATTCAGTTAGTAAAAAATAAGATGAGAAAAAATGCTAAGTGTCCTGGGCGAGCAGGGTTGTACCTGTCAAGACGACCCTTGTCCCAGCCCAGGTAGGTGGGGTCGGATGAAGGGCCAGAACCTTCACGGGTAGTGACGACCAAAGCTTGCTCACCGGGGCGCTCCACAAAAGGAGTTTGCTCGCTGTCGCCTTCGGATGGTCGGACAGCCACTGTTACTTTTTCTTGAGCACTCTTTGCTCGTTTGGCTGCCTTTTCAGCCTCAGAGACGGGAGTGCCATCTCCGCGAATAAGCCTCTTCGTCCTCGGGACCAGTGTCTTGGGCAGACTCGCCACTCGGGCAGGAGGCTGTGCCGAGCTCGACCCTCCGGCTTGCCTAAGGTCGCCTTTTCCACCCTTGGCCGCAAGGGCGATGATCTTCGAGAGGGGATCCGACTTCTTGCGTCCTTTTTTAGTCGGCATCTCCCAAACACGGTTATCGAGCTCTAGGAAAGAAGGGTGAAGCGCAACTGTGGCGAGCTGATCTGTAAAGGACATGAAAAACAAATTAATACTAAGTGTAAGGCCGACCAGATCTGTTCACCCAACATGAAGATACTTACCCTCTGGGATACGAGCTAGAGCCTCGAGATGGTGAGGGTAGGTCGTGAGATGAGCGACTCGCAGTGTATCATCGGAGAAGAGATGGCCAATGCTTCGATCCTCTCAGCGATGAAGGGCGATCAAACACGCAACGAACAGGAATTAATCGCTTATGCTATTCTTCACAGTTCGCCACCCCAAGTTCTTGGGACCTGAAACAAAGGAAAAAGAGAATTAAAATTAGTCCAACCACTTCAAAGATATAGAAGAGGTAAGACTCACGCTTTAATTCCCTAAACTCCACCGGGGTCTCGATTCGTTCAAAACCCCCTGAAGAGCGAGCAGAAGCACGCCAGTTGCCTCCAATCCAGAACCAGTCATGCTTCCAATCTCGCACCTTCCCAGGGATGTCCTCGACTAGTTTTTGGCCTGGCCGCGCCTTCAGATAGTACCAGCCCGCCTCTTCCCCAGTGCAGCCGGTCATCGTCATCAGGTAGCTAACTTCCTCGGTGGACAGCCTGTTGGGATACCCCTCCAGGGCGAACATCACCATCAGAGCCATCAAATTTATCCACCCAACGGGAGTAAGTTGGGTGATAGCCAAGTTCACGTCATGTAGGAATTGGCCGACCAAAGGATGCAACGGCAAAGAAACTCCAGCATTTAGGGTGGCGAGGTTGATCGCCGTCAATCCGCGTGGTGGGCGATCAGCTTTGTCGTCCGCCAAAGGAGCATACATCGGGATGTCAAAGGGAATCTTGTAATCCCTCCGAATCTCGGTCAAGTTCTCCTCGGTGATGGCGGACACGATACAGCTCGCTGCGAACTCGGTCGCCTTTAGCTTCCGCACTCCGCGAGTAGGAATGACGAAGCGATTGGAGTGCTCCTTTTCGTACTTATTCCAGTTCACACGGCGAGCAACCGCGACTGGAAACCGATGCTCGATCAGTCTGGGCGCAGGGAAGTTGATGTCTTTGAGATAGGCCCAGGTTAGTTCGTCAAGGTTCACCGGCTGAAGTACCTCGACCTCTTCGTCCTCGTCTTCGTGGAGGTCCGAGCTCGTTTCTTCCAAGAGCTGGCGAGCAAGATTTGCTCGCTCCTCTCTTTCCCCGGAGGGATGAGCTCCAGAATTGACCGAGCGTGCAACCGAAGCCGCCTCGGGATCGGATTCCAAATTGACTATAGGAAGATTCTCTTCGACGGGCCATTTTTCAGGGTTCCGGGGAGGAAAAGAACCGGTCTCAGAGTGCGACGCCATCCAATAAGTTAAGGGGAGGAAGTTAGTGTCTTGCAGATTCTGGCAAGGGAAGAACACGACGGCTCGGAATTTTCCACGGCGGAGTAGGGATGTTTGGTGAGTCTATAACGCACACAACGCAAGAAAAGAAGAAAGAGAAGAAAAAAGCAGAGAAGAAACTACCTTGACATTGTTTGAAGATCGCCGGAAACTGGAAACGATCGCTGGAAATTTGAAAGAAGGAAGAAAGAGGAATTCGCGCTTAAGAAACAGTGTGAAAATGAAAAAAATGGAAAAAAATTTCCTTATATACTTCTGGAAAAACGGGGTACCGGGCGAACAAAGTTGAAAGTTGAAGGACCAAATTGCAAATTCTGGGCGCGTGCAGCACCTGTCCGACAAAACGGGAAGACGCGTCACCTCGGGATCGTGTGCGCGTGGGCGGCAGCAATCATTCCGCCCACGTCACACCTCGAGCCGTGCCCAGACCTTGGGATCCCAACCATCCCCGACCCGAGTCTGCTCGACCAATGTTGTTCACCCGTGAAAAGCTGCTCGCCCCCGTGACATTCTTGCTCGCACTAGAGACATTTAAAAGTTGCCAACCCAAAAAGTGCTCATTCACCACCTTCACAATTTATTGATCGGCAAGGGGGCAATTGTTGATAGGCGAGCAGGAACAACATTTGGGCGACCAGGATTAGCACAAATCACTCAAGAATTAAAGTGGAGTTAACACATGATTCACCCAAGATATCCGACGAGAAAAACCTACATGCGATCAAGATACATAGGCGAACAAAATCAGATCAAAAGCCAAATGACGAGCTCAAACGGCATCCTGCCGATCAGATCCAACCACAGCGCCGAAATAACAATTAAACAAGATGAAAGACCATCAGAATCAGACTAAAGACTCCTCAAGGACAAGTCCAAAGTGACGAACAGCTCCTGACTGCGAGCAAGTCCAATAGATAAGGATAGAATTTAGTTAAGATAAGGTCAAATTAGTCAAAGGACAGGTGTCGAGCATGCAGGCTTGGTCGGCCAAAGGTCGTGCCACCTCCTGCTGGGCAAAAGTCTATAAATACTTAGATTTTTTCAGCAAATAAAACAAGCACAAATTATTATACACGTCCAAACTTCGATTACGAATCTAAAGCAGCTCGATTAACTTACAATCGAACTTAAACACGTAAGCTTTCGTACGATTCTAATCCACCTAAACCCGAAAATCCGTATTCACTAATTACGTTAGTGATCAATCACACGTAATTGTTTGATGATCAATTAACCATCTAAAACAGCCATTAATCTTCAAGATTAAAACTGATCGTCAACAGAACAGCCTAACGGCATCGATCGGGATTTCCAGATATTCCGGCAGCAGGGCTTTGGTTCGGCATCATCTCGGAGAAGAAAGAAATAGCGAATCGAGTTATGACTTTGAAATTGAAATAATCGAAGTCGTAAATTAATCGGAATTTAAGAAGAATTGAATTTGGAAAAGAAGGATGTAGACCTTACTGGAAAAAGAAGAGGAAAGAGGCGGCGGCGGCGGTTCGCTTCGGAGGTGGCGTCTCAACGGCTTCGGCAGCAGAAAAGGGCGAGAGCGAGAGAGGTGTGTGGGCTGAGGCCACGGCGGTGAGCGTCGCGTTGGTTCGTGGAGGAGGAGACGTCGTGGCTTCGCAATGGCGTGAAGAGGACAGCGGCGGCGCTGAGCGAGGATGATGGCGGCGAAGCGGCGGTGCTTCGTGAGCAGGAGGTGTCGCATCGCGACGGGGATAAGGAAGAGGCGCGACGGCTGGGGCCGCGGCGGTGCTCGATCCGCCGGAGGAGGAAGAAAGAGGAGGCGTTGTTTTCTTCTTGAAGAGAGAAGAAGAAAAGTATGGTCTTGAGAGAGAAACTGAGAGTGGAAGTGAGTATCCGTGAGAAAGAGGAATGGACTTGTTCAATGTAGTGGACTCCTTCCTTAAAATTAACTGATATTTTGGGATTCCTTTGACATCCGGGATTTTTATTATTAAACATAATTAATAAGGAAAGTAAAGATTTTGTGGTTGAGAATTCTCAAGAAGAGGATCCTTACAAGATTTAAATGAATTTGATAGGAAATCAATTAGGGGCTATTTGGTTCTCATTAAATTTTAAAAAGAAAGAAAAAATATTGTTTTGTGATTCAATTAATACTTTATTGTACTTGAATTAAGGCGTGTTTGGATTTAAGGATTAAATTTGAAAAATAAAAGTATCTTTTAAACAAATTTATTAATTACTGAAATTTTGATTATTCACAAAATTATACGGATCGAAATCCTCAACTTTAATTTAATTCTCGTAGTTCCTTATTCGCTTGAAAGATTCAATTTCTTTCTTCGAATTTAGGAATTTAAAAAAATGGGTATATATATTTAAAATACACAAATAACACACAAAAATAATAAAATAAATAAAAATAAGAGAAGGAAATAAGGTTTCTAATTAAGAAAAAAAAGATATAGAACGGGACGGGGTGTTACAGGGACCCTCAGGCGTGAGTTTTACTTCTTCAATGTTTACGAAGGGGTAAAACTAATTTTAATCTTTTCTTTTTTATTTCAGGTCCCAAGACTCTCAAGTGGAGGAGCACCAAGGACGAGGCTGACGATCTAGACAATATGGACAAGCAAGCCTTCCAGATGTGCTCCAACCAGACAACATCGAGTCGGCTGGAAAGTCACTTATGGTCCAGATTAGTGCAGCTTGCATAAAAAAATTCTGCTTTGTAGCAATATCGTACATTACCACTCCATATTACCATAAAATTATCAGATCACGAATCAATGGTTGTAAAAATACGTCCAATTTATCCTTCGGATTTTTTGGACCAGGCACCAGAACTGTAAGAAACATGAATTGATCCTTCATGCACATCCATGGCGGTAGATTGTACAGTGTTAGTATCACCGGCCATGAGGAGTATTGTTTCCCCGACTGCCCAAATGGCTGAAAACCGTCAGTGCTCAAGCCCAACCTCACGTTTCGAATTTCTGATGCAAATTCAGGATACGACTGGTCCAAGTATTTCCAAGCCTGCGAGTTTGCAGGGTGACGCATAACATCAGACTGGTCATTATTAAATCAACTTGCATGCCATGTCATATCCTTCGCAGTTGCATTGGACTGATACAATCTTTGCAGTCTAGGGATGATAGGAAAGTAGAACATTTCCTTGAAAGGACTCTTCTTTTTTAATCGACCATTCACATCACGTCTAGCGGGTTTGAACCGTGGCCGACCGCAGAACTTACAATATTCAAGATCGTTGTCCGCAACCCAATATAACATACAATTCCCTGCACAACAGTCGATCCTCTCCACAGGAAGCCCCGTCTCACCCATCAACTGTTTGCTATCGAAAAACTTTCTGGGCACCAAATTATCCGGAGGACAGATATCACGAACCAAGTCAACTATTTGATTATAACCCCTTTCAGATAGTCTGTTTTCAGTATAAATGTTCAACATTTGAGCATTGAATGACAGCTGCGAGTGCGATTTGCAACCAGGATACAAATCCCGATCCGCTGCATGAAGCATATCATAAAACTGTGCAGCATACTGATTAGGGGGTTCTTCAATAGGCGGCTCATCATCTACATTTCCAAAGTGGGGACCGGAAGTTAAGTACGTGATCATATCGTGGTACGAGCTAGATCTTGATGTCTCTTCAACCGGCCCATAAGAAGCCGATGCCTGATCATTGTATTGATGCAGAATTTGACCCCACTCACCGCGAAAAATCTAATTGTAATAATTTGACATAAAACCATTTCTATACAAATGAGCTTTCACGTCAGCGGGGTATTGAAATGTCTTGTTCCTACATCTAAATTTGTTGCAGGGATACCTAATCTTTCCTTGATTCATCCAATTCGGTTACTAGTGGCGAAGTCTACGAATGAATCGAGTCCACTAATAAATACATGAGCTATCATGCCATTAATCGATCTTGGACCATATATCCAACATAAACGACATGAATAATCCATAGCAATCTGTTTCATATTAATGAATTAATACTCAAAATCCTACAATTAATAATTTGTATTCTCCTATTAATTTATTATTACATTATAATTAATTAATTAATATTTTCTAAAAATATCGGCAGAGTTTCGTTTTGTTTTTTCGTATTCCACAATTAATCAAAATTCCTAAGTGCATCCATTTCCAACTTAATTATAATTAACTAAGTCGGAACACACATATTCTACAACAAACAATATCATTAAACCCTGTTGGTCCCGGTACAAGACTGAGGAATCCGTGTATGGGGAGGGATACACGTATACCAATTTTTCAAATATAAAACCTTACTGAGTCCCCTTTACTCAGAGGATAGAGAACTAGGAACTGATAACACACCTACTGACTACACTTGGTGCGGGTCAGTTGGCTAACTATCAGTTTAAGTTCAGTGCGGAAATGCGTGAGCCCTGATAGTTTAAAGTCTTGTTTAGTTCGCTTTCTGAAAACCTTGATTACTTTACCCAGAATAGTGATTAGTAGGACAGTGCTCTTCTTGAGGATCAGGCTGATTGATTCAAGCCTGATAAAACTAGATGCTTATGAATGATCAAGTAAAATTAGAAGTAAGCACAATATCAAAGCAGTAAGAACACAGGGAGTTTAACGTGGTTCAGAGACTCAAACTCCTACGTCCACGACCTGATTTAACAGGAAATCCACTCAAGGGATTCTTGTTTTTAACGTGCCAAGGTGCACCAAGATCAGCTACCTCACTGGCCTATACAAACTCCTTACTAACTCACTAACAACTTACTTCCAACAAACCTAACTTAGGGTTTTGGTTTCAGTTTGGATTCCAACTAAGTTGAGACTATCCTTACAAGTCAAGGCTATGCTAATGATTGGATAATCTCTCTAAGCTTAAGATAATGCTAGTATGCTCTTTGGAATAAAGAATAACTCTCAATAGCTAAGAAACACTTGGGAAATTTAGATGGTTTCGAGTGCTTCTTTTAAAGACTGAATGCTTTGAGTGCTTGAGAGTTTGAGTAATTTATGGCTTGGAAATTTCCGTAACCTTGAATGGGTTCAAGGCCTTCTGTATTTATAGATGATTTGAAAAACTATCCGTTGGAGAGATAGCCTTCTTGTCATCTATGTAGAGTGGCTCAAACAAACATATCTTCATGCAGCAGCCGTCCTTGCATGGAATTAGGTAGTTGCATTAAATGCACATTAAATGCTTGCCCGTTGAATATGCAGTCTGAAGTCAGTCTTCATGTCAGGTTCCGTACGTGCGTGTCCTACCCGGATTGGTCCATGTCATCAGGTTGGTGAGAATGTCAGAACTTATTCCTAGGCTTCAGGCTTGTCTTATTAAGTTCTTTTTGTCTCGAGCTCATCGGTCTTGCCCTGACGCTGACATTTCTTTTGCATTGCTTGGCTCTACTCCAAGTCTTCCCATAAACTCGGTATCATCCTGTTCCCTTCAGGACTGAGTTATTAATGACCTCAGGGTCATACTCATCATCACTGACACTTACTCAGCCAGCTTAGAAGACTGCTATAAGTTCAGGATGGTAAACTTCGTCTTCAGGCTCTTGTCTTGATTGTCAACAGTAAGTGCTCCTCTTACTGAGTACCTGTGAATTATAAAAAGACTAAGTACAAATTCTAACCAAGACTAGCCTGACAAATACAAACAAAGCAAATCATCTTTTCAGGGGCTTTGGGATCTTAATCAAAATTGACAATGTCCCAACAATTTCCACCTTTTTGATGATGCCAAAATACTGAAAAGATCCTCAAAACACTTAGAGGAAACATAAGATTCTATCTATAAGATAAGTCAGTGTTAGAGCAATTCTTGATAAAGTACAGAATTCAAATAACAACCAAAAAGACAATGAATTTTTGTCTGTGGGCAAATGTAATAGATTTCATTGATGATATTGAATTGGTACAATGAACCTGAACTATTACAAATAAAGATGTGAACACCTAGACTCATCTCATTTCAGGTTTAAGTCCATAGCCTGCATAGACTCTTGCCTTCAGCTCGTCAAGTCTACTAGGTTGGTTCACGTACCCTTCAGCCTTGGCAATCTTCAACACCTCAGTCATAATGGCCTTAGTATCATGCTTCTTGGTTCCAGGAACTAAGGGAGGAGCTCGAATCGTGAACTTAGGAGCCTTTACTTGTACTTGAGCTGCTTCAGCCTCCTCCAAGATTTTCTGGATTAACTCAGGGTGATTGTCCATCATGTAGTCAGTGAAGTGGGCATTGATATCGTCAGAGTCGCCCCACTTCTTCACCACGTACCACAATTTCATAAACTCATCCCTTGCATCAGTCCAAAACTGTTAGGATAAAAATTGTTAGTTTTGATGAGTTAAAACAAACCAGAAGATGTAATAGGACCATCTGGACCTGTTAGCCAGATGATGATCTAGATTAGGACTTAGTCTAGGGGGAACTGCCAGACCAGAAGACTTCACCAGAAGAGTCACCAGAAGACCCCACTAGAGGACTCCATCAGAAGACTTCACCAGATGAGACAGACCAGAGGCAGAGGACCTTCCCCAGACCAGACGAGTCCGGACCAGACGAGTCTGGTGGAACAAAAGATGCTCAGTTTGATCCCCTGATTCTACTGAGTATTCTGGCAGTTCACCAGATTAGGACCAGAAGACACCGAGGTTGCCTGGTGTCTGGTCTTGCCTTCTCTGGAGAGAATCAGAGTTAGGCAGAGGAAGCTATTGACCGTTGGTGATTCATATCAAGTCAACATGATCAGGATTGGAAAGTATTTGAAGATAATCAATCCAAGGATCCCACCAACCCAATCAATCAATTAGGAAATTGATTGATTGAGGCTTCCTTATATAGAGGATCTGATTGGATTAGCCCTCCAACGGCTAGCCCTAATTCCCTCTATAAATACAAGAGTGCAGTTCAAGAAAAAGCTCTAGAGACTCTACACGCGCATAAGTGATCCAAGCTTTTGATATTCATACCAAGCACTCTTACTGTTCATAATATTTATCTACTCTAAAGGAGTTATTGAAACCACAACCTGTTCATCTATTAGACAAGGTTGTTGGCTGGTTGATCTTTAGATTGAAGTTAAATCTAAAGAGGTTGTAAGAAGGAACTGGTACTTCCCAATTCCAGTAAGTAAGTTTGTGAGTTGGTTGATAGTGAGACCCCTTGGTTATAAGGGAGAGTGGACGTAGGATATTCAATCTGAACCACTATATATCTTGTGTTCTTTATCGCTTTATTTTACTTATTGTTTGTTGATTATTGTTCTCTTGTAAAAGACTTTGAAAGACATTTAACTTAAGCTTCCGCAATTAATCTAACCAGTGGGACCAACAAGTGGTATCAGAGCAGTGTGTCCAACGACCACTGCTTTGAAAAGCTTTTGGTGGTCACCGGGCAGATCCATTGCTCTTTAGTGCTTTTGTTCAAGTTCTTGTTATTTCCCTTAATTATATCAAAATGTCTGCAAAATCTTCTTACAAGAGCCGTAAGCTCCCAGAATTCTCTTTTGAGGATTACAGCCACTGGAGCTTCATGATGAGCAACCATCTTGGAGCTATTCACCACCGCATGTTAGATGTGGTTGAAAGTGGCCCCATCAAAGTTTACTGGACTCCTATTGATAGTGGCAGGTCAGAGTCCAGAGAGGAAACTAGTGAAGCTGCCCAGAAAACTGCAGAGGATAGAGTCCCCAGGCAGAGAATTCTCAAAAAGAGAGATGAGCTTGATAATGATGAAAGAAAGCTCTACAACTTGGACCAGGTGGCAAGAACCGAGATCATCAACACACTTACCAAAGAGGTGATTGAAAAGGTCAGAACGTGTGCCACTGCCAAGGAGATGTGGGACAAACTGGCATTGCTCTGTGAGGGAACATAGAAGATCAAAGATAACAAACTCCAAGTTGTTCAACACTCGTTTGATACCTTCAAGATGAAACCAGACGAGACCATTGACCAGCTGGACATGCGTCTCACAAACCTCCTGAACAAGGCTAGTGTCTTAGGTAAGACCTACTCTGAAAAAGAAATTAATAGTAAAATCTTGCGTTCACTAACAAGCAGGTGGAGAATTAAAGTCACTGTGATCAAGGACAACAAGGATCTCCATACTCTGGATCATCATCTCCTATTGTCTGATCTCAAAGCCTATGAGTATGATCTTCAAGAGGAGGATCAAACAGAAGAGGTTTCCTCTTCTAGTCAGAAAGGTGTTGCATTCTCTTCAACCATCAAGCCTGATGTCAAGCCAAAGGAGTCTACTGCAGATGACTTGAGCCTCAAGGAGCAGGTAGCACTTCTAACTCGTAAATTAGATAAAATGAGCTCAAAATATGGCAGGTACAAAAGGCATTGGAAGGAATCTTCCAGAGACAGAAAGAGTTCTTTCAAGCCTGCAGAGAAGGAGAAGACATCTGGAGACTCAAGGGAGACCAGATTCAGAACTCCAGAAAGGAGGAGAGATGACAACCCTGACAACTCTGGGAGATCAGATCATCAGAGGAGGGATGGTAGCTCTGGCAGACCTGACTACCAGAGGAGAGAGAGTAGTCCAGCCAGATCAGACTACAACCAGAGGAGGAGAGAGCCAAGTCCTAGTCCCAGAGGAGACAATGCCTGCTATACATGCAACAAGACTGGTCACTATAGTTATGATTGTCCTCAACTCACTCCTAGGGAAAGAGAAGAGAAAAGAATCAAGAGAGATATGAGATATGCAGATAAGAGAGCATTGCTGGCAGAAGCAGAGGAGGAGGATACTAGTTCCAGTTCTTCTTCTTCTGACTTTGGATCAGATGATGATGTGTGTCTTATGGCAGACATCACTGAGGTAAATGAAACTACTCTGGTTTTATCTAATTCCAAATGTACTGAATCCTCTAATTCATCTGGTAACTCCAGAGAGTCTGATATGCAACAAATGCTATCAGATCTCCAAAATTGTGTCCAACTCTGTCAAAAACTTGAGAAAGAGAATGGTAGGCTCAGAGCTGAAGTTCAATCTCTCTCTCATGAGCATAAATCCACCAGAGAACTCATGAAAGATCATTCCAAAGAAGTCTCTGAACTTCAGGATAAGATCACAGAAAGAGATACTCTGGTAGATCAACTCATGAAAGAAAAGAACTCTCAAGAAGATGAGATCACTAAACTCAGAGCCAAATACCAGACTCTTATCAAGGGAAAACAAGTTGCTCACAACATAGAGGAGATACCTATGCCCAGAGAAGCTCCTAAGATACCATCTGTTGTATCTATCATATCAGAGTCTTCTCAATGCATCTGTGATAAGAGTGGTTTAGGATATTCTGGAATTTCCTCTAAAACTCATAAATACTTTTATAATAAAGACAAGTCTGTAAGAGCTGGTAAATTGGTAGAAATCTGGGATGATAAAGACTTGACTGGTAATGGTTACAAGGTGGTTCACAATCCTGATTGGAAAAGGAATCACTATGTTAATCACATAACATATGGTCCAGAAGAGTTGACTGTTCTGGAAGAGAAGATTCCAGAGAATAAAAGTCAACAAGGGGAACCATTAAAGATTAATGGTCCTGTGAACAATGAGTCCCAAGGAGTATAACTTACTCAAGTTGGAGGACCCCAGAGTAATCCTCGAAGGGAACCTAACCAGATTAGGGGACCTCAAGGGAAACACTCAAGAAAGGGGAATACCAATCAGAGTAAGACCTACCAGAGAAGGAACAATGTTCAACAGCACCAGGTACCCCAGAGACAATTTTCTCAGAGGAATCAATTCCAGAATAGGTATACTCAAAGGAACTATAACCACCAGAGACAGTCTAATTATCAGAACCAGATGAGGTCTTCCAGACCCATCTATAGAAAACCAACTGATCTGGGTAGTTATGACACCATAGATGGTTCTTCTAGGATGTACCCTTACAACCAGACCTTTAAGACCATGTCTTTGAGGCAGGCCATTCCAAAGGCCAGATTTGAGAAAAGATACACCAGACCTGTTTATAGGAAATGTGTCCTTATCAGACCAGTAGCTCAATATGTCATTGTCAGAGGACATGTGCTGGTAGATAGATTTGGAAGGAAGATAAGATCTCCTCATCCATCAAGGGATGATCTTTATCTATGGATTCCTACAAAACCTGCAACTAACCAATCAGGACCCAGCACTAGTAGGGGACCTAATTGATTTCTCTGCAGGTAGATAAGAGTCCATTGGAGAAAGGATTTTCAAGCAACCATGTCTGGTACATTGATAGTGGATGTTCCAAGCACATGACTTTCCAGAAGGATAATCTCCAAGATTTCAAGCCATTGAATGGACCAAGAGTGATGTTTGGTGACAACAACTATGGAGTCACCAGAGGAGTTGGAAAGTTGACCTTCAATGGAGTATATGTAGATGAAGTCTACTACGTAGAAGGACTCAAGCATAATCTGCTTTCAGTATCCCAATTCTGTGACAAGGGATACTCAGTGAAGTTTTCTAGTGATTCATGCATTGTTTTCTCTTCTGATTATAATGATATGTTGCTAATAGGCTTGAGGAAGGGTAACATTTATCTTGCAGATTTTAACAGTTGCCCAAGAAATGCTTGCCTAGTTGCAAAAGGATCTGCAGAAAACAGCTGGATTTGGCACAAGAGATTGTGTCATCTTAACTTCAAAACACTGAATAAGATTGCCAGAAAAGGTCTCATTCGAGGTCTTCCTAATGAAGTGTTTAAGAAGAATCAGGTTTGTGGTTCATGCCAGAAGGGTAAACAACCCAAGACTTCCTTTAAGGATGTCCAGAGCACAACCACAACCAGAGTTCTTCAACTACTTCACATGGACCTGTTTGGACCTGTTTCTCCTCTTAGTTTCAGTGGAAGGAAGTACACCTTAGTAATAGTAGATGACTTTTCAAGATACACTTGGGTAGTGTTCTTGTTTAAGAAAAATGAAACTATGACTAAGCTGCCAGAGTTCTTCAAGCAGATTCAGAATGAGCAGAACCAGAGCATAGTCAGGATCAGAAGTGACAAAGGAACAGAGTTTTTGAATTCACACATTGCAGATTACTGCAAGGATCATGGAATTTTTCATGAGACATCTGCTGCCAGAACACCTCAACAAAATGGAGTAGCAGAAAGGAGGAATAGGACCCTCAAAGAAGCTGCAAGAACACTTCTGGCAGAATACAGCACTCCACAGAGATTTTGGGCAGAGGCCATTAATACAGCTTGCTACACTCAGAACAGGTGCCTGATTGCCCAGAGACATAATAAGACTCCATATGAGAAGAAACCCAGAATCAGACTACCCCCAGAGTTATCAAGGTTAATCCACCTATTCTTGATTCAGATTCAGATTCAGATGATGACCCATCTCCTGGTTCTCTGAAGCAACAGCCTTCACAAGGAGCAGAACCAGAAGAGGTTGGAACTCCTGTAGGGGGAAGCTCTTCTGCAGGTAGTGATAATCACCAAAGTACTGCAGAAGATGATCAACCAGGCAAGACCACGGGAAGGAGGACCCTGGTTAATCACCCCAATGACCTAATCCTTGGAGATCCAACTAAGGGTGTCCAGACTAGGAGGACTCTTAACTTAGCTGCCTTATTCAGTTGCTATGTGTCCTTGATTGAGCCCAAGACCATCAAGGAGGCACTGAAAGATTCAAATTGGATTGTTGCTATGCAGGAGGAGTTGAATCAATTCACCAGACAGGATGTTTGGGAGCTGGTAGACAGACCAAGACATCAAAAGGTGATAGGCACTAAGTGGGTTTTCAAGAATAAGAAAGATGAGAATGATGTCATTACTAGGAACAAGGCAAGGCTAGTGGCTCAGGGCCATTCTCAGTCTGAAGGAATAGACTATGATGAGACATTTGCTCCTGTTGCCAGACTAGAAGCCATCAGATTGTTCTTAGCATATGCTGCTCACATGAAGTTCAAAGTATACCAGATGGATGTGAAATCTGACTTTCTTAATGGGATTCTCATTGAGGAAGTGTATGTGGAACAACCCCCTGGTTTTGAACAAGGTGACAAGGTGTTTAAGCTTAAGAAAGCTCTTTATGGGCTGAAGCAGGCACCCAGAGCATGGTATGACACTCTATCTCAATTTCTTCTGGACAATGGTTTTACTAAGGGTAAGATTGATAGAACCTTGTTTAGGAAAGAAGAAGGAAAGGACATCCTTCTGGTCCAAATATATGTTGATGACATTATATTTGGATCCCCTAACAAGAAGCTGTGTGAGAAGTTTGGTGAGCTCATGCAGGGTCAGTTTGAGATGTCCATGATGGGAGAAATGAATTACTTTTTGGGTTTGCAGGTTAAGCAATCAGAGAAGGGAGTTTTTATTAATCAAGCAAAGTACACCAGAAACATGTTAGAGAAATTTGGAGTAGGATCTAGCAAAGCAGCCAAGATACCTATGATGACAAATTTCAACATGGATCCAGATGAGTCTGGAGAGAGTGTGGACCAGACTCAGTACAGAGCACTTATTGGTTCGCTCTTGTATCTGACTGCGAGCAGACCAGATATTACCTTTGCCGTAGGTGTTTGTGCCAGATTTCAAGCTGACCCCAAGATGAGTCATTTGGAAGCAGCTAGGAAGATATTGAAATATCTTAAGGGAACTGTGAATTTAGGATTATGGTATCCTGCAGATGATAACTTAGAATTGAGTGGTTATTCAGATTCAGACTATGGTGGATGCAGAATAGACAGGAAATCTACAAGTGGAACATGCCAATTTTTAGGGAATAAATTGGTATCCTGGTTTTCCAAGAAGCAGACTTCAGTTGCTACATCAACAACAGAAGCAGAGTACATGGCTGCAGGGAGCTGTTGTTCACAACTACTCTGGATTAGTCAATAGCTTAGAGATTACCAGATTAGAGCTAAGGATATTCCTATATTTTGTGATAGTAATAGTGCAATTGCCATCACCCAGAATCCAGTTCTTCATACCAGGTGCAAACATGTTGATATAAGACATCATTTTATCAGAGATCATGTTGAGAAGGGAGATATAAGGATGGAAAAGATTGCAACAGAGAAGCAGAGAGCAGATATTTTAACCAAGCCTTTGGCTGAGACCAGATTCAGAGAGTTAGCTTTTGAGTTAGGTTTGTTGGATCCAGAGACAGATTTGTGTTAGGGGGAACTACAGAGAAGTATCCTTGTTTTATTACTTTTCTTCATATTATATTATGCTAACATACCTGCAGATTAGATATATCAGAGAAGGTATATTTCCAGATGAGGTATCCACCAGGTGACACTTATCCCAGATGAGGTGCTGAGTCAGAGATATGTCCAAAGTCTTCTCTGACCAGAACCGGATGAGTTCCATCAGAGGAGATGTAGCACCAGACTGGCTGTGGTATCATCTGGTTACAATATCAGGTGACAGGTATGTCTTTACTTCTCTGGCCTCTGATCATTGGGATACACCTTTCAAATTAGTAAGTACACTCAAAACGTTTCAACTTCGGAGTGTATTTAAGACTAGGGTATAGGGCCTAGGCAATCATTTCGCTTTTTCTCTTGACTGCCACAAAACTCCTTTATGCCCAGTCCCAATGATTATGCCAACGCACCAGATTAAATCTGTGTCTTGCCTTTCATCGTGGCCATCGGATTTAATCACTGTGCAAAATGTCAATCAATGCTAAATTGATTTTGTTTCCTCTATTAAATTTTGAAATTACACGCGTTCACACTTCATTTAATAATCAAGCCACACATATTACTCTATTTAAATCAAATTTCCTTTCAATCTGTCCTTTCACGTTTCCATATTTTCAAACCCTAACCTCTGCAAAGTATTTCTTTCTCTCTCTCTCTCTCTCTTTCACAGTAATGGCCCCTCCGTGCAATTTTGACCATGTCCTGATGATGAAGAAGCTAAAGACGGAGATGGTGGTGGACTTTTATACCACCAAGAACCCAGTTGTGCTGTCGATTCTGGAGATGTTCCAGAATGCAGGGGTAGAGAAGTTGATCTCCACTGTTCCCAAGGATTTTCGTACTATTGACGGATATGCGGCCCAGTTGTTGGTTCGTATGAAGATTCATGAGGATTACGTTTCTTCAAAGATTGATGAAGATGATTTGGTGTTTTCTAAGCACGATTTCTGCGCTCTTTTCGAGAATATTTCTGCAGAGGGAGTGGATCCTTTGACGTACAAGGAAGATGATATCGTTGGATCCTTTATGATTTTTGCTCGTTCTTCCTGCCAGAATATCACAAAGGGCTTTTTGGACAAGCATTTAAGGCAGAAGTACAAGGTGTTGTTCGATATTGTGGTAAAGGTGCTTATGTGTGAGAATCACAGCACAGATGCCATTTTCAATGGTAGGATGTGTGTGATGAGGGCTTTATATGATGGTGTTCAGTGTAATTGGACGGAGTTCTTCTGGGATGTGTTGAGGAAGAACAGACTGAAGGTGAAGAAGGAGGCTTGTCCTTCCAAGCCAGGGGAGTTGCAGTTCTATTTCACTGCAAATGTCTCTTTGGGGACTAAGTTAACTCTTATTCTGGATTCTCTCCTTCCAGAGAAGAAGTGGAAATCATCTTGGTGCCATAGTTATCACAAATCCAAGATCCTCTTCTCAAAGGATGGCCCTCTTCATGGCCATGCCGACTCTGATGGAGAGCAGGTTATCCCTGCCCCTCCTATTCAATCTATTCCCTCACCTCCAAAGGGGCAGAGAAAGCAGCAGAAGCAGAAGACCCATAAGAAAGCTTCTGGAGCAACTGGTTCTTCAACCGTTGCCTTTTCTGGTTCCTCAGAGGAGGACCAGATTCCCCTTCTTGATGTGCTTAAGAAGAAGGGTGATGATGATAAAGCTGTTAAGAAGGCTGGAGCAGCCAAGAGGAAGCGGCCAGAGGAGGCCAGAAGAGGCTCTGCTAAGAAGTCAAAGACTAGCAGGAAGGCCAAGAAAACCCTTCTGGTGGATGAGCCATCAGAGGAGGAAGATGAAGACGAGGATGTGCCTCTTGTGAGGAAATCCAAGGCCAAGAGTGCCCTTCTTCAAGATTCAGACTCTGGATCTGATCTTGGAGAGGCCTTGGAGAAGGCTATTGAGGATGCTTCCCAGATGATGGAGGATGCTCCAGAGACTGCTGTACCTGCTGGTGTTGACCCAGCAGAGGTAAATCCTTCCCTTCCATCTTCTTCCCCCATTAATCTTGTCTCCCCTTCTACCTCTCCCCCAGATAATATTCCCCAAAACCCATCTGCCTCTGGTAACCCTGTTGAAACACCAGAGCAGATTATCCCAGATACCCCAGTATATACTCCCTCTACCATTCCTACCCAAACACCTTCTCCCCCATATTTCCAAACACATCTTCCCACAAACCCCTCTCCCCCACCTTCTGTACCAGAGGTACCCTCAACCTCTTCTGGTGCAGAAATCCCCCCTCCAAACACTTCCACCTCCCAGATACCTCCTACACCTTCTGTACCAGATATTCCATCATCTTCTGGTGCAGAGCAACCCATTCCTTCCACCTCTACTTCACAAAATCCTAACCCTCCCCAAACCCATACAGACCAGGACCCAACCATTTCTATGGCTCTGGGATTCGTTGGCCCTCCCCCGTCTCCTACCTGTTTAACCAGCGATGATAGTGAAGATGAGGAAGCTTCACTTGAGCCTGCTAACTTAGCCCCTTCCTCCTCTGCCTCTGGGCCCAAACCCTTCACTTTCTCATCTGCAGAAATGGGTCCCATTAGGCAGAGTATGAGTGTAAGTGCTCAGCTCTGGCTAAGAAAGCATTTCCCAGTTCTTCTGGAGCACTTACCACTTCTGGCAGAGCTTACTGATGCCAAGGTCTGGAGCAAGGCCAGACTTGAAGATGTGGAGGACCTAATGCTGTTGCTTGAGGAAATGGGTCCCTCCAACTTCACTGCTTGGGAGATTGAGCTAAAACAGAGGATGAATATTCAGAACCCAGCAGAGCTGGAGACCCCTGGTGCAGCTAATGTCTTGATTCGCACCCTGCTCATCCAGAGAGGAGTAATGCTCACTCCAGAGGGCCCCACTTACAAGTTTGGTCCTCATTTTGTCTTCCCTCCAGAGCTATATTCAGATGAGGAAGACTTTGAGATGTCTCCTGCCGTGCTCCAGAAGATGAAAGTTTTCTTCAATGAGCAAATCATGCAGATTGGGCGCTTTTCTAAAGCTATTCAACATATGGCCCCTGCTATGATAGAGCACCAGATCAGGCATGAGAGGAGAATCTTCCTGAAGCAGTTAAAGTCTTCTCTGGCAGAGGTAAAGGCTTCTTTTAAGGCTAATGGCTTATTTGTCAAGCTGGATGTCATGCACAGCCAAAAGCAGCTACAGGAGCACGTGCTGGAGCAGTTGAGACCTGTATCTGTACTTAAAGTGGAGATGGCCAGCCAGATGATTCAAACGGCCAAGATGAAAGACTCCCTCCAGGAGATGTTGGAGAAGCAAGAGAGACTTGTTGCAGAGTCTAAAGCTTACCTGGAGGAGGCCAAGCATCTACGTGATCTTCACTCTTCCTCCAACACTGCCTTGCCTGATCTTATAAGGCAGGTTGTGGAGCCCCTCCTTGATGAAGTTAAAAAGGGGGAAGAGAAGGCCAGAACTGATCCGACGAAGACCACAAATGAAAATCTCTTCAGCCATGGAGCTCGTCTGGACCTGCTGGAGAATACATTGGCCCAGGCTGAGTTGCAGAAGAAGAAGAAGGAAGAGCTCAAATCTCTTTCCATGGCTAAGCAGCTTGCTGCAGAAGAGGAGTCAGAAGCAGAGCAGGATCCAATCTCCATCTCTGGACCTGCAAAGAGGAAGATAAGGAAAGTGAAGAAGAGCTTCCTTGAATCTGTGGTTGAAGAAGCAGAGAAGAGATTCAAGGAAGAGTCGCCTGAAGAGAGGCAAGCAAGGATAAGGAAAAACATAGATGAAGAGCAGAGGCTCAGATATGTTAGGAGGCAAAATAAGAAGAACAGAGAAGCTGGTGTTTCTTCTGGTGCCAGTGGTTCAAGCTAGAAGAGAAAAGGGCCTGTTGAAGTCATGAACATCCTCCCTCTCAGGACAGAAGGGTCCTTTGACTCAACTGTTCCTGTGCCTTTGATAGAAAAATGGAGAGAAGCCAAGACTCTCTAGTTCATTCAACATTACATCCAGAGACCTCCACCAGAGGATGATGCTCTCATCAACAGGACTTTCCATTCTTGGATGCAGGCTTATGATGCAGATTTGTACAAGCAGTTGATGGATTCAACTATTGAATTCAACCTGGAAGTCACTGCTCCTGAGTTCCATTTTCTCAACACTCCAATGGCAGGAGACCAGGTTGATTGGGTTGAGCTGAAGAGACTGTACAAGACCAAGGTGTTGGCAAACTTCACCCCATCATCTTCTGCAGAGTTGAAGGCCATTCAAGATAGATTCTTTGACTGGTTCCTGGTGCCCAAGGATAACAGAAGATATGCTTAGAATAGGACCAGAATTACTCTGTAATCTGTAATCTTCTTTGTCCTTTTTATCAATGAAAATCTCATATCTTCTCTGTTCAAAAGACAACCCTTTGTTGTCTTATTTGTTTGCCTGATAAGATCTATTCTAAGGTCTTATCCTTTAATGTTTTCTTGCTTAAGTTTATTTTTTCTTGATCAGTTCTGGTAGTGTTTTAACTCCATCAAAAAGGGGGAAATTGTTAGGATAAAAATTGTTAGTTTTGATGAGTTAAAACAAACCAGAAGATGTAATAGGACCATCTGGACCTGTTAGCCAGATGATGATCTAGATTAGGACTTAGTCTAGGGGGAACTGCCAGACCAGAAGACTTCACCAGAAGAGTCACCAGAAGACCCCACCAGAGGACTCCATCAGAAGACTTCACCAGATGAGACAGACCAGAGGCAGAGGACCTTCCCCAGACCAGACGAGTCCGGACCAGACGAGTCTGGTGGAACAAAAGATGCTCAGTTTGATCCCCTGATTCTACTGAGTATTCTGGCTATTCACCAGATTAGGACCAGAAGACACCGAGGTTGCCTGGTGTCTGGTCTTGCCTTCTCTGGAGAGAATCAGAGTTAGGCAGAGGAAGTTATTGACCGTTGGTGATTCATATCAAGTCAACATGATCAGGATTGGAAAGTATTTGAAGATAATCAATCCAAGGATCCCACCAACCCAATCAATCAATTAGGAAATTGATTGATTGAGGCTTCCTTATTGTTGGTCCCACTCGATAGATTAATTTCGGAAGCTTATGTAATAATGTCTTTCCAAAATCTTTTATAAGAGATCAATAAAACAATATTTAAAATAAAGCGATAAAAGACACAAGATATATAGTGGTTCGGATAGATATCCTACGTCCACTCTCCCTTATCACCAAGGGGTCTCACTAACAACCAACTCACAAACTTACTCACTGGAATTTCTGAAGTACCAGCACCTTCTTACAAACTCTTTAGATCTAACTTCGATCTAAAGATAAACTCACTCCAACCTTATCTTAACAAGATGAACAGGTTGAGTGTATAAACTCCTTACGAGTAGATAAGTAATTAAGAACAAAGTGTGAGTGCAATATGCGTAGTGATCACAAGCTTAGTATGGCTATATGCGCGTGAATACTTCTAGAGCTTTTTCTTGATCTGCACTCAAATATATATAGAGGGGATTAGGGACATAGCCGTTGGGAGGCTAATCCAATCAGATCCTCTATATATGGAAGCTTCAATCAATCAATTCCCTAATTGATTGATTGGGTTGGTGAGATCTTGATTGATTGTCTTCATATCTTCTCAATCCAATCTTGTTTGACTTGATTTGAATCACCAACGGTCAATGCTTCCAATTGCCTAACTCTGATTCTCTCCAGAGAAGGCAGGACCAGACACCAGGCAACCTCGATGTCTTCTGGTCCTTATCTGGTGAACAGCCAGAATACTCAGTAGGATAAGGGGATCAAACTGAGCATCTTTTGTTCCACCAGACTCGTCTGGTCCGGACTCGTCTGGTCTGGGGAAGGTCCTCTGCCTCTGGTCTGATCTCCTCTGGTGAAGTCCTCTGGTGACTCTTCTGGTGAGGTCTTCTGGTCTGGCAGTTTCCCCTAGACTAAGTCCTAAACTAGATCATCATCTGGCTAACAGGTCCAGATGGTCCTATTACATCTTCTGGTTTGTTTTAACTCATCAAAACTAACAAATTTTTATCCTAACAATTTCCCCCTTTTTGATGGAGTTAAAACACTACCAGAACTGATCAAAAGTAAACTTAAGCAAGAAAACAATAAAGGGATGAGACCTTAGAATAGATCTCATCAGGCAAATAATAAGACAACAAGGAGTTGTCTTTAGAACAGAGAAGATATGTATTTTTCATTAATAATCAGAGGACAAAATAATTACAGATTACATTGAAGTTCATTGTCCTATTCTAGGCATATCTCCTGTTCTCTTTAGGGACAAGAAACCAGTCAAGGAACCTATCCTGGACGGCCTTCAACTCTGCAGAAGATGTTGGGGTGAAATTCACCAACACCTTGGTCTTGTAAAGCTTCTTCAGTTCTGCCCAATCCACCTGGTTCCTAATCATGGGAGTGTTAAGGTAAGTAAATTCAGGAGCAGTCACCTCCAGGTTGAACTCAATGGTTGAATCCATCAGCTGCTTGTACAAGTCTGCATCATAGGCTTGCATCTAAGAATGGAAGGTTCTGTTGATTAGCTCATCATCTTCTGCTGCTGGCCTCTGGATATAATGCTGAATGAACCAGAGGGTCTTGGCTTCTCTCCATCTCTCAATCAGAGGATAAGGCACAGTAGAGTCAAAAGACCCTTCTGTCCTTAGTGGCAAGATGTTCATAACCTCCACAGGAGCTTTCCTCTTCTGTCCTGAGCCACCTGTACCAGAAGGAATACCAGCTTCTCTGGCCTTCTTGTTCTGTCTCCTAACATATCTGAGCCTCTGCTCTTCATCTATGTTCTTCCTGATTCTGGCTTGCCTCTCCTCTGGAGTCTCTTCCTTGTATCTCTTCTCTGCTTCTTCGACAACAGATTCAAGGAAACTCTTCTTTACTTTTCTAATCTTCCTCTTAGCAGGACCAGGAATGGTAGAAGGATCCTGCTCAGCTTCAGATGACTCTTCTTCTGCAGCAAGTTGTTTAGCCATAGATAGAGATTTCAACTCTTCTTTCTTCTTCTTCTGCAACTCAGCCTGGGCCAGAGTGTTCTCCAACAGGTCCAGACGAGCTCCATGGCTAAACAGAGTCTCATTGGTGGTCTTCGCCAGATCAGTTCTGGCCTTCTCTTCCCCCTTTTTAACTTCATCAAGGAGGGGCTCTACTACCTGCCTTATGAGATCAGGCAAGGCAGTGTTGGAGGAAGAGTGAAGATCACGAAGCTGCTTGGCCTCCTCCAGGTAAGCCTTAGACTCTGCAACAAGTCTCTCTTGCTTCTCCAACATCTCCTGGAGGGAGTCCTTCAGTCTAGCAGTCTGAATCATCTGGCTGGCCATTTCCACTTTGAGTACAGAAACTGGCCTCATCTGCTCCATCACATGCTCTTGGAGCTGCTTCTGGCTGTGCATAACATCTAGCTTGACAAACAAGCCATTAGCCTTGAACGAAGCTTTAACCTCTGCCAGAGAGGACTTGAGCTGCTTCATGAAGATTCTCCTCTCTTGCTTAATCTGGTGCTCGATCATAGCAGGGGCCATATGTTGGATTGCTTTGGAAAAGCGCCCTATCTGCATGATCTGCTCGTTGAAGAAGACCTTCATCTTCTGGAGCACAACAAGAGACATCTCAAAGTCCTCCTCGTCTGAATAAAGCTCTGGAGGGAAGACAAAGTGAGGACCAAACTTGTAAGTGGGGCCCTCTGGAGTGAGCATGACTCCTCTTTGGATGAGCAAGGTGCGAATCAAGACTTTGGCTGCACCAGGAGTCTCCAGCTCTGCTGGGTTCTGAATGTTCATCTTCTGTTTCAGCTCAATCTCCCAAGCAGTGAAGTTGGAGGCACCCATTTCCTCAAGCAATAGCACCAGGTCCTCCACATCTTCAAGTCTGGCCTTGCTCCAGACCTTGGCATCAGTAAGCTCTGCCAGAAGTGGTAAGTGCTCTAGAAGAACTGGAAAATGCTCTCTTAGCCAGAGCTGAGCACTTACACTCATACTCTGCCTAATGGGACCCATTTCTGCAGATGAGAAAGTGAAGGGTTTGGGCCCAGAGGCAGAGGAGGAAGGGGCTAAGTCAGCAGGCTCAAGTGAAGCTTCCTCATCTTCACTATCATCGCTGGATAAACAGGTTGGAGAGGGGGGAGGGCCAACGAATCCCAGAGCCATAGAAATGGTTGGGTCCTGGTCTGTATGGGTTTGGGGAGGGTTTGGATTTTGTGAAGTAGAGGTGGTGGGGATTGGTTGCTCTGCACCAGAAGAGGAAGGGATATCTGGTACAGAATGTGTAGGAGGGATTTGGAAGGTGGAAGTGTTTGAAGGGGGGACTTCTGCACCAGAGGAGGTTGAGGGTACCTCTGATACAGAAGGTGGGGAAGAGGGGTTAGTGGGGATATGTGTTTGGAAATTTGGGGGAGAAGGTGTTTGTGTAGGAATGGTAGAGGGAGTATAGACGGGTGTATCTGGAATAGTCTGCTCTGGTGGAAGAATGGGGTTACCAGAGGCAGATGGGGTTTGGGGAATGTTATCTGGGGGAGAGGTAGAAGGGGAAACAAGATTTATGGGGCAGGAAGAGGGAAATGAAGGGTTTACCTCTGCTGGGTCAACACCAGCAGGCAAAACAAGCTCTGGAGCATCCTCCATCATCTGGGTGGCATCCTCAATGGCCTTCTCCAAGGCCTCTCCAAGATCAGATCCAGAGTCTGAATCTTGAAGAAGGGCTCTCTTGGCCTTGGATTTCCTCACAAGAGGCACTTCATCTTCTTCCTCTTCCTCTTCTGAAGGCTCATCCACCAGAAGGGTTTTCTTTGCCTTTCTGCTAGTCCTCCTCTTCTTAGCAGAACCTCTCCTGGCCTCGTCTGGCTGCTTCCTCTTGGCTGCTCCAGCCTTCTTAACAGCTTTATCATCATCAGCCTTCTTCTTAAGCACATCAAGAAGGGGAATCTGGTCCTCCTCTGAGGAACCAGAAAAGGCAACGGTTGAAGAACCAGTTGCTCCAGCAGCTTTCTTCTGTGACTTCTGCTGCTGCTGCCTTCTCTGCCCCTTAGGAGGAGAGGGAATAGATTGAATAGGAGGGGCAGGGATGGCTTGCTCTCCATCAGAGTCAGGATGGCCATGGAGAGGACCATCCTTGGAGAACATAATCTTGGACTTATGAAAGCCCTTACACCAGGATTGTCTCCATTTCTTCTCTGGAAGAATCGAATCCAGAATTAGAGTGAGTTTTGTGCCCAATGAAACATTAGCATTGAACACAAATTGTTGCTCTCCTGGCAACTGGGGGCATTCTTCCTTCTGTATTTTCACCTTGTTCTTCCTCAGCACCCCCCAGAAGAACTCAGCCCAGTTACATTGAACACCATCCAGAATGGCCCTCATAACACAGAGCCTGCCAACGAAGATGGCATCTGTGCTATGGCTCTCACACATGAGAATCTTCACCACAATGTCAAATAACACTTTATACTTCTGCCTAAGATGCTTGTCCAAGAAACCCTTGGTAATATTTTGGCATGAATTTCTGGCAAACATCTTGAAGGATTCCAACGCCTCTCCTTCTCTGTACTTCAGTGGGTCCACTCCTTCCGCAGAAAGATTACCAAAAAGACCACAGAAGTCTGCCTTAGAGAAAACAAGATCTTCTGAATCAATCTTGGAAGAAACATAGTCTTCATGGATCTTCATCCGGATAAGAAACTGTGCAGCATATCCATCCAAGGTACGCAGATCCTTGGGAACCTTTGAGATCAACTCCTCCAGCCCAGAACGTCGGAGAAGTTCCAAAATCTCCAAAGCGGCCGGATTCTTAGTGGAATAGAAGTCCACCACCATTTCTGACTTGAGTTTCTTGCAGACATAGTCTGGATCAAAATTGCACTTGGGTGCCATAACTGTGAGAGAGAGAGAGAGAGAAAAAAAAATGCTTCGCAGAGAGAGGTTAGGGTTTGAATAGTATGGAAACGTGAAAGGACAGATTGAAAACAAAAGTGATTTAAATAGAGTAATACGCGTGGCTTGAAAATTAAATGAAGAGTGAACGCGTGTTGTTTCAAATTCAATTTAGGAAACAAAATCAATTTTAGAATTGATTGACATTTTGCACAGTGATTAAATCCGATGGCCATGATGAAAGGCGAAATACAGATTTAATCTGGTGCGTTGGCACAGTCATTGGGACTGGGTATAAAGGGGTTTTGTGGCAGTCAAGAGAAAAAGCGAAATGATTGCCTAGGCCCTATACCCTAGTCTTAAATACACTCCGAAGGTGAAAGGTTTTGAGTGTACTTATTAATTTGAAAAGTGTATCCCAATGATCAGAGGCCAGAGTAGAAAAGACATACCTGTCACCTGATATTGTAACCAGATGATACCACAACTAGTCTGGTGAAACTTCTCCTCTGATGGAACTTATCTGGACCTGGTCAATAAAGACTTTGGACATATCTCTGACTCAGCACCTCATCTGGGATTAGTGTCACCTGGTGTATACCTCATCTGGAAGTATACCCTCTCTGATATATCTAATCTGCAGGTATGTTAGCATAAAGAAAATTTATGAAGAGAATTAATAAAGTAAGGATACTTCTCTGATGTTCCCCCTAAATCAAATCTGTCTCTGGATCCAACAATCCTAACTCAAAAGCTAACTCTCTGAATCTGGTCTCAGCCAAAGGCTTGGTTAAAATATCTGCTCTCTGCCTCTCTGTTGCAATCTTTTCCATCCTTATATCTCCCTTCTCAACATGATCTCTGATAAAATGATGCCTTATATCAACATGTTTGCATCTGGTATGAAGAACTGGATTCTGGGTGATTGCAATGGCACTATTACTATCACAGAAAATAGGAATATCCTTAGCTCTAATCTGGTAATCCCTAAGCTGTTGACTAATCCAAAGAAGTTGAGAACAACAACTCCCTGCAGCCATGTACTCTGCTTCTGTTGTTGATGTAGCAACTGAAGTCTGCTTCTTGGAAAACCAGGATACCAATTTGTTCCCTAAAAATTGGCATGTACCACTTGTAGATTTCCTATCTATTCTGCACCCACCATAGTCTGAATCTGAATAACCACTTAATTCTAAATTGTCATCTGCAGGATACCATAATCCTAAATTCACAGTTCCCTTGAGATATTTCAATATTTTCTTAGCTGCTTCCAAGTGACTCTTCTTGGGGTTAGCTTGAAATCTGGCACAAACTCCTACAGCAAAGGTAATATCTGGTCTGCTTGCAGTCAGATACAAAAGAGAACCAATAAGTGCTCTGTACTGAGTCTGGTCCACACTCTCTCCAGACTCATCTGGATCCATGTTGAAATTTGTCATCATAGGGATCTTGGCTGCTCTGCTAGATCCTATTCCAAATTTCTCCAACATGTTTCTGGTGTACTTAGCTTGATTAATAAAAATTCCCTTCTCTGATTGCTTAACCTGCAAACCCAAAAAGTAATTTAATTCTCCCATCATGGACATCTCAAACTGTCCCTGCATGAGTTCACCAAACTTCTCACACAGCTTCTTGTTAGGGGATCCAAATATGATGTCATCAACATATATTTGGACCAGAAGGATGTCCTTTCCTTCTTCTTTCCTAAACAAGGTCCTATCAATCTTACCTTTAGTAAAACCATATTCCAGAAGAAATTGAGATAGAGTGTCATACCATGCTCTGGGTGCCTGCTTCAGCCCATAAAGAGCTTTCTTAAGCTTAAACACCTTGTCACCTTGTTCAAAACCAGGAGGTTGTTCAACATACACTTCCTCAATGAGAATCCCATTAAGAAAGGCAGATTTCACATCCATCTGGTATACTTTGAACTTCATGTGAGCAGCATATGCTAAGAACAATCTGATGGCTTCTAGTCTGGCAACAGGAGCAAAAGTCTCATCATAGTCTATTCCTTCAGACTGAGAATAGCCCTGGGCCACTAGCCTTGCCTTGTTCCTAGTAATGACATCATTCTCATCTTTCTTATTTTTGAAAACCCACTTAGTGCCTATCACCTTTTGATGTCTTGGTCTGTCTACCAGCTCCCAAACATCCTGTCTGGTGAATTGATTCAATTCCTCCTGCATAGCCACAATCCAATTTGAATCTTTCAGTGCCTCCTTGATGTTCTTGGGCTCAATCAAGGACACATAGCAACTGAATAAGGCAGCTAAGTTAATAGTTCTCCTAGTCTGGACACCCTTAGTTGGATCTCCTAAGATCAGGTCATTGGGGTGATCAACCAGGGTCCTCCTTCCCGTGGTCTTGCCTGGGTGATCATCTTCTGCAGTACCTTGGTGATTATTACCACCTGCAGAAGAGCTTCCCCCTACAGGAGTTCCAACCTCTTCTGGTTCTGCTCCTTGTGAAGGCTGCTGCTTCAGAGAACCAGGAGATGGGTCCTCATCTGAATCTGAATCTGAATCAAGAATAGGTGGATTGACCTTGATAACTCTGGGTGTAGTCTGATTCTGGGTCTCATCTGAAGACTTAGAATCCACCTTGTACTCAAAAGCAGATTCATCAAAAACAACATGAGGTGTTTCCTCCACACAAAGTGAATTCTTATTAAAAACTCTAAAAGCTTTACTGGTGCTGGAATATCCCAAAAATATTCCATCAGCCACTTTAGCATCAAAGGTTCTTAATTTAGATTTCCCATTGTCATGGATGAAACACTTACATCCAAAAACATGAAAATATGAAACAGATGGGGTTTTACCTTTCCATACCTCATATGGGGTCTTATTGTGTCTCTGGGCAATCAGGCACCTGTTCTGAGTGTAACAAGCTGTATTGATGGCCTCTGCCCAAAATCTCTGTGGAGTGTTGTATTCTGCCAGAAGTGTTCTTGCAGCTTCTTTGAGAGTCCTATTCCTCCTTTCTGCAACTCCATTTTGTTGAGGTGTTCTGGCAGCAGATGTCTCATGAAAAATCCCATGATCCTTGCAATAGTCTGCAATATGTGAATTCAAAAACTCTGTTCCTTTGTCACTCCTGATCCTGACAATGCTCTGGTTCTGCTCATTCTGAATCTGCTTGAAGAACTCTGGCAGCTTAGTTATAGTTTCATTTTTCTTAAACAAGAACACTACCCAAGTGTATCTTGAAAAGTCATCTACTATTACTAAGGTGTACTTCCTTCCACTGAAACTAAGAGGAGAAACAGGTCCAAACAGGTCCATGTGAAGTAGTTGAAGTACTCTGGTTGTGGTTGTGCTCTGGACATCCTTAAAGGAAGTCTTGGGTTGTTTACCCTTCTGGCATGACCCACAAACCTGATCCTTCTTAAACACTTCATTTGGAAGACCTCGAATGAGACCCTTTCTAGCAATCTTGTTCAATGTTTTGAAGTTAAGATGACACAATCTCTTGTGCCAAATCCAGCTGTTCTCTGCAGATCCTTTAGCAACCAGGCAAGCATTCCTCGGGCAACTGCTAAAATCTGCAAGATAAATGTTACCCTTCCTCAAGCCTATTAGCAAGATATCATTATAATCAGAAGAGAAAACAGTGCATGAATCACTAGAAAACTTCACTGAGTATCCCTTGTCACAGAATTGGGATACTGAAAGCAGATTATGCTTGAGTCCTTCTACGTAGTAGACTTCATCTACAGATACACCATTGAAGGTCAACTTTCCAACTCCTCTGGTGACTCCATAGTTGTTGCCACCAAACATCACTCTTGGTCCATTCAATGGCTTGAAATCTTGGAGATTATCCTTCTGGAATGTCATGTGCTTGGAACATCCACTATCAATGTACCAGACATGGTTGCTTGAAAATCCTTTCTCCAATGGACTCTTATCTACCTGCAGAGAGATTAATTAGGTCCCCTACTAGTGCTGGGTCCTGATTGGTTAGTTGCAGGTTTTGTAGGAATCCATAGATAAAGATCATCTCTTGATGGATGAGGAGATCTTATCTTCCTTCCAAATCTATCTACCAGTACATGTCCTCTTACTATGACATATTGAGCTACTGGTCTGATAAGGACACCTTTCCTATAAACAGGTCTGGTGTACCTTTTCTCAAATCTGGCCTTTGGAATGGCCTGCCTCAAAGACATGGTCTTAAAGGTCTGGTTGTAAGGGTACATCCTAGAAGAACCATCTCTGGTGTCATAACTTCCCAGATCAGTTGGTTTTCTATAGATGGGTCTGGAAGACCTCCTCTGGTTCTGATAATTAGACCTGTTCTGGTGATTATAGTTCCTTTGAGTATACCTATTCTGGAATTGATTTTTCTGAGAAAATTATCTCTGGGGTACCTGGTTCTGTTGAACATTGTTCCTTCTCTGGTAGTTATTACTCTGATTGGTATTCCCCCTTTTTGAGTGTTTCCTTTGAGGTCCCCTAATCTGTTTAGGTTCCCTTTGAGGATTTCTCTGGGGTCCTCCAATTTGAGTAATTCCTACTCCTTGGGACTCATTGTTCACAGAACCATTAATCTTTAATGGTTCCCCTTTTTGACACTTATTCTCAAGCATCTTCTCTTCCAGAGTAGTCAACTCTTCTGGACCATTAGTTAAGTGATTAACAGAGTGATTCCTTTTCCAATCAGGATTGTGAACCACCTTGTAACCATTACCAGTTAAGTCTTTATCATTCCAGATTTCTACCACTTTACCAGCTCTTACAGACTTGTCTTTGTTATAAAAGTACTTGTGAGTTTTAGTGGTAATTCCAGAATATCCTAAACCACTCTTATCACAAATGCGCTGAGAAGACTCTGATATGATAGATACAACAGATGGTATCTTAGGAGCTTCTCTGGGCATAGGTATCTCCTCTATGTTGTGGACAACTTGTTTTCCCTTGATAAGAGTTTGGTATTTGGCTCTGAGTTCAGTGATCTCATCCTCTTGAGAATTCCTTTCTTTCATGAGTTGATCTACCAGAGTATCTCTTTCTGTGATCTTATCCTGAAGTTCAGAGACTTCTTTGGAATGATCTTTCATGAGTTCTCTGGTGGATTTGTGCTCATGAGAGAGAGATTGAACTTCTGCTCTGAGCCTACCATTCTCTTTCTCAAGTTTTTGACAGAGTTGGACACAATTTTGGAGATCTGATAGCATTTGTTGCATATCAGACTCTCTGGAGTTACCAGATGAATTAGAGGATTCAGTACATTTGGAATTAGATAAAACAAGAGTAGTTTCATTTACCTCAGTGATGTCTGCCATGAGACACACATCATCATCTGATCCAAAGTCAGAAGAAGAAGAACTGGAACTAGTATCCTCCTCCTCTGCTTCTGCCAGCAGTGCTCTCTTATCTGCATATCTCCTATCTCTCTTGATTCTTTTCTCTTCTCTTTCCCTAGGAGTAAGCTGAGGACAATCATAACTGTAGTGACCAGTCTTGTTGCATGTGTAGCAGGCATTGTCTCCTCTGGGACTAGGACTTGGCTCTCTCCTCCTCTGGTTGTAGTCTGATCTGGCAGGGCTACTTTCTCTCCTCTGGTAGTCAGGTCTGCCAGAGCTACCATCCCTCCTCTGATGATCTGATCTCCCAGAGCTGCCAGGGTTGTCATCTCTCCTCCTCTCTGGAGTTCTGAATCTGGTCTCCCTTGAGTCTCCAGATGTCTTCTCCTTCTCTGCAGGCTTGAAAGAACTCTTCCTGTTTCTGGTAGACTCCTTCCAATGCCTTTTGTACCTGCCATATTTTGAACTCATTTTGTCTAATTTATGAGTTAGAAGTGCTACCTGCTCCTTGAGGCTCAAGTCATCTGCAGTAGACTCCTTTGGCATGGCATCAGATTTGAGAGTTGAAGAGAATGCAACTCCTTTCTGGCCAGAAGAGGAAACCTCTTCTGTTTGATCCTCCTCTTGAAGATCATATTCGTAAGCCTTGAGATCAGACAACAGAAGATGGTGATCCAGAGTGTTGAGATCCTTGTTGTCCTTGATCACAGTGACTTTAATTCTCCACCTGCTTGTTAGTGAACGTAATATTTTACTATTAATCTCTTTTTCAGAATAGGTCTTACCTAAGGCACTAGCCTTGTTCAAGAGATTCGTGAGACGCATGTCCAGCTGGTCAATGGTCTCGTCTGGTTTCATCTTAAATGTGTCAAAAGAGTGTTGAACAGCTTGGAGCTTGTTATCTTTAATCTTCTCTGTTCCTTCACAGAGCAAAGCTAACTTGTCCCACATCTCTTTTGCAGTGGTGCACGTCCTGACCTTTTCAATGACTTCTTTAGTAAGAGTGTTGATAATCTCAGTCCTCGCCACCTGGTCCAGGTTATGTAGCTTTCTCTCATCGTTGTCAAGTTCGTCTTTCTTTTTGAGGATTCGTTGTCTGGGAACTCTATCCTCTGCAGCGTCGCTAGTTTCTTCTCTGGACTCAGACCTGCCACTATCAATAGGAGTCCAATAAAATTTAATGGGGCCACTTTCAACCACATCTAACATGCGGTGATGAATAGCTCCAAGATGATTACTCATCATGAATCTCCAGTGGCTATAATCCTCAAAAGAGAATTCTGGCAATTTGCGACTCTTATAAGAAGATTTCGAAGACATATTGATAAGAAATTTTAGGGAAATAACAAGAACTTGAATAAGATCACTAAAGAGCAATGGATCTGCCCGGTGACCACCAAAAGCTTTTCAAAGCAGTGGTCGTGGACACACTGCTCTGATACCACTTGTTGGTCCCACTCGATAGATTAATTTCGGAAGCTTATGTAATAATGTCTTTCCAAAATCTTTTATAAAAGATCAATAAAACAATATTTAAAATAAAGCGATAAAAGACACAAGATATATAGTGGTTCGGATAGATATCCTACGTCCACTCTCCCTTATCACCAAGGGGTCTCACTAACAACCAACTCACAAACTTACTCACTGGAATTTCTGAAGTACCAGCACCTTCTTACAAACTCTTTAGATCTAACTTCGATCTAAAGATAAACTCACTCCAACCTTATCTTAACAAGATGAACAGGTTGAGTGTATAAACTCCTTACGAGTAGATAAGTAATTAAGAACAAAGTGTGAGTGCAATATGCGTAGTGATCACAAGCTTAGTATGGCTATATGCGCGTGAATACTTCTAGAGCTTTTTCTTGATCTGCACTCAAATATATATAGAGGGGATTAGGGACATAGCCGTTGGGAGGCTAATCCAATCAGATCCTCTATATATGGAAGCTTCAATCAATCAATTCCCTAATTGATTGATTGGGTTGGTGAGATCTTGATTGATTGTCTTTATATCTTCTCAATCCAATCTTGTTTGACTTGATTTGAATCACCAACGGTCAATGCTTCCAATTGCCTAACTCTGATTCTCTCCAGAGAAGGCAGGACCAGACACCAGGCAACCTCGATGTCTTCTGGTCCTTATCTGGTGAATAGCCAGAATACTCAGTAGGATAAGGGGATCAAACTGAGCATCTTTTGTTCCACCAGACTCGTCTGGTCCGGACTCGTCTGGTCTGGGGAAGGTCCTCTGCCTCTGGTCTGATCTCCTCTGGTGAAGTCCTCTGGTGACTCTTCTGGTGAGGTCTTCTGGTCTGGCAGTTTCCCCTAGACTAAGTCCTAAACTAGATCATCATCTGGCTAACAGGTCCAGATGGTCCTATTACATCTTCTGGTTTGTTTTAACTCATCAAAACTAACAAATTTTTATCCTAACACTTATATAGAGGATCTGATTGGATTAGCCCTCCAACGGCTAGCCCTAATTCCCTCTATAAATACAAGAGTGCAGTTCAAGAAAAAGCTCTAGAGACTCTACACGCGCATAAGTGATCCAAGCTTTTGATATTCATACCAAGCACTCTTACTGTTCATAATATTTATCTACTCTAAAGGAGTTATTGAAACCACAACCTGTTCATCTATTAGACAAGGTTGTTGGCTGGTTGATCTTTAGATTGAAGTTAAATCTAAAGAGGTTGTAAGAAGGAACTGGTACTTCCCAATTCCAGTAAGTAAGTTTGTGAGTTGGTTGATAGTGAGACCCCTTGGTTATAAGGGAGAGTGGACGTAGGATATTCAATCCGAACCACTATATATCTTGTGTTCTTTATCGCTTTATTTTACTTATTGTTTGTTGATTATTGTTCTCTTGTAAAAGACTTTGAAAGACATTTAACTTAAGCTTCCGCAATTAATCTAACCAGTGGGACCAACTAAAACTCCTTCAGTACCTTCGAGATGAACTCGTCGACATAAGCTTCCCTTAATCCTGATTCCAGCCTTCTGACCTGAAGAATTGTCGACTTCCTTGACGTAGGTCTCTTCCTGTACTTCCTGGGTTCAGGCTTCGCCTTCTTCCTCCTAAACAAACTGATCATCGCATCGTCGAGTTCCCTCTGTTGCAAAGTGGTCAGGTCAGTTAGCTTCTCCACCTTCTTCTCCAAGATGCACATTTTATCCTTTTGAGCAATCTCAGCCCTGCGCTCAGCCTCAGTCTTTTCAGTAGGTGTCCCCCACGCCTCAGCACATAGTTCTGCCACGGTCTCCTCAGAGAAGGTGATGGGATTCTTCCTTGTGTTCACGGGGGGGGGACTTCTGAACTGGCTCAGGTTGCTTGGAAACTTGGAGCGCCTTTGAAGGTTCATCAGCTCTTGCCTTCTTTACTGCCTCAGCCTTCAGCCTTACAACAATCTCCTCATCTTCCTTCTCAGCTGCCGCCAACCTTGCTGACTTCCTTACCCTTAGCACGTTCCCTTCAGGATTGGCTTCAGGATCAGCTAGAATTATTTCGCCTTGGTTGACTGCCTCCGATACCTCAGGGCGGGATCTTTTCTTCTTCTTTTCCTCCTTTTTGGCATCATCATCGGCCTGCGATGGGAACGCGTCAAATCCGTTGTTGATCACGAAAGAGGTTAGGGATTGAACTTCAGTGATTCCCTCCTTCAGCATCTCAACTCCCGTTGCAATTCCAGTACCTGCGTAAGACACAGAACTGATAGCAGCTTGTATTTTCTTCTCAAAGACCTCCCTAGAGAGCTGGAGTCTTTGTTCAGCCTTCGAGATTCTCTCCTCCACCTTGGCAGATAGATTATTTGCTTGAGTAACCCTTTCAACGATTGTCTGTGAAGTCTGAGCAACGCGATCTGACCCCAGCTCCAACTTGGATGCTGAGAGTGAATAGAGCCCCAGCCTGAGCTGCAAGCTTCTACACCGCCTGATTGAGTTCCTCCTTTCTTTGCTCATCCTTCTCAGCCAGCTGCTTCAAGGTTTGCCTTAGCATTTTCTTTGTTCGCTTCCTCTCGCTCCTCACTGACTTGGCCGTGTCAGTCATCGTCCGTTTCAACAAAATTAACTCTTTATTTGCAAGAGTGGTATATGCTGATTTTGTCCACCTGATGTGTTTGGCCAGGGCCTTAGCTTCCTCCTCCCTTTCAGCTCATAGCCTCATTACTTCCTCCTGAAGTTCAGCTAGATTTTCATAGGTTTTCTCCTCCTTGACCTTCACAATGGAAGTGAATTCAGCGCGGCCAACACCATTAATGATGACATCTTCCTCTTCATCAGCAGCCTCGTCAGTGGCTGACTGCTTTCCCTTGGCAATCCCTGCAGATTCAGTCCCCTCTTCAGGGTGCACTGAAGGCAGTTGTTGAGTGATCGTGGTCGCCTGCTCAGGCTCAACCATGCCATCTCGAACCTTAGGAACTTGTCCTTCGGAACTGGGAGTCTCCATTGACGCCTCAACATCTTTCTCCCTTGTCTCAGGATAGAGAATCCCGTCATTGACAGATGTCTCATCAGCGGCTGAGATGTTCACAACATCCTCAGCCACTGGTCCACCCTTGGCACCAGTGTCTTTCGTAACTTCCCCCTAAGTCTGAGACTCAGGGACCATATCATCAACCTCCTTAGCTGTCTCCTCCATAGCTTTCTCCAATGCTCCACCTTGAGTACCTTCATCATCCTCCTCGTCCTTATCCTCCTCTCCGTCGGAACGGATGTCAGCAACATACTTGGACATAATGTCTGACACCAGTAGCTTCAGGTTTTCGAAGTTCAGCAGTTGAAGCCAGCTCGTCAGTCCAAAGTAAGTGCAAAGTCTTGCTTCCTCCATCTCCCAGTGCTCCCATCCACGAGCATCTACCAACATATGTTCTTCTTGCATATTTGTCTGTTTAAACTCCAGCCATACTTTCAGCTCAACAACATTTGTGGCAAGCTCCCTGAATCTGTTCAGTCCGGGCCAGCACTTGGATGCCCACTCAGTAGAATTCCCCCTTAGGATATTCTCCAGAATGCCTCCAGCCATGTTCTCATCCAATTCCTCCTCCTCCTGTATCTCGAGGAAATCATCTCCTCAGTTGGAAGGTCATTTGGGCAATCCTTGGGGTTGGGATAAGAAGGGAAGTCATCAGGGGTAGGGGTGGAATCTGAGGGTTGGTCAGGCCTCTGAGGTGGTGGCACTGACTCTGGGATATGTGGCTCTGAGGTTTGGGGTGGTTGGGTGGGTTGAAGTGAGGTGTCAGGGTTGGATAGTGTTTGGGTTTCAGGGTGATTGGGGGATGAAATGGGTACTATCTCAGGCTACAGTAACTCAGCCGTCTCGATAGATTCTCTCACCTCCTCCAAGTCAGAGGCTCTAGGAGAGCTTGACTTCTCCCTCTCTTCAATCGCAGGCAAACTCTTAGCAGGGGACTTTTTGGGTCCCTTCCTAAGTCGTTTCAGAGGCCTCTCTCCCTGACCTTTCTCCTTTCTGACGTCATCGTCAGTTCCCTCAGCCTCAGAATCGGCTCTCTTGGGTTCTGACTCAGTTCCTGACTCAATGCTCTTCCCTGACAGCACTATCTTCACCTTCTTCTTCTTCTTCTTCTTCTTCTTCTTCTTCTTCTTCTTCTTCTTCTTCTTCTTCTTCTTCTTCTTCTGCTTCTTCTTCTTCTGCTTCTTCTTCTTCTTCTTCTTCTTCTTCTTCTTCTTCTTCTTCTTCTTCTTCTTCTTCTTCTTCTTCTTCTTCTTCTTCTTCTTCTTCTTCTTCTTCTTCTTCTTCTTCTTCTTCTTCTTCTTCTTCTTCTTCTTCTTCTTCTTCTTCTTCTTCTTCTTCTTCTTCTTCTTCTTCTTCTTCTTCTTCTTCTTCTTCTTCTTCTTCTTCTTCTTCTTCTTCTTCTTCTTCTTCTTCTTCTTCTTCTTCTTCTTCTTCTTCTTCTTCTTCTTCTTCTTCTTCTTCTTCTTCTTCTTCTTCTTCTTCCTCCACTGCAGGCTGAGCCTCACCTCTCTCTTTAACAACCTCTTCCTCAACCTTCTTGCTCCTTTCTAAGAGCTCATCCACCTTCTCAATAAGACTGGTAGCCACCTTCTTGGCCTTCCCAGCTGACCTTTTTGCCTGACCCTTTACCTGAGCGTTGGGATCAGTCAGCCCTAGCATTGAGTAAGTGTCACTCAGTGAAGTAAACATCACCTTCTTGGAGGAAAGATTGTCCTCAAAGTTGAAGGTGTACCCATGGCAGGCATAAGCAATCAGGATGGATATCCTCGTTCCAAAGGGCAGGATGGCACCAACATATATGTGCTTATTGTCGTGATCCCGCTTCAGTTTGTCCAGTCCGGCCTGATGGAGTTGATCAAGGAAGAACTACTCCCAGTTCGCTTCCACTCCATCAACTATTGCCCCTATAATCCCCAGCTTGGGCAGGCTCAGCTGCTCATGAGAGCCTGTGGATCCCATCACCACCTTGGACACTAAGTCCACAAGAGCCCTGTACTCAGGCTTCAGGGTGCACTTGTTCTGACGGGCTCTGAACTCAGAAGAGCCAGTCTTGGTCCACTTGCCCAGGAATTCTCCTTCCGAATTTTCCTTGTAGAACCTGGGATTGATTCCTGAGGAAGGCAAATAAAAAACCTCCTTAACTGCCCTCCTAAGGTCAATGGTGACCACTTCTGAGGTGTAGAAAGGCTCGCCGTCGACGTCCTTCTCTCCCATCGGCTTGAGGGCGGTCACCTTTGTGAAAAGTTCCCCCTTTCGCAGGAACATGTTGAAGTAGGCTTCCACGACTGCTCTCAGTAGCACAGAGATTGGGCGCATTGTGAAATATATTTCCAACCCAGCTTTGGAGATCCAGTTGAAAACCGGTTTGATCTCCTCAACCGTGAGACAGATACCTTCCATGGAGATGACTTGCTCCATGTGTACCAGCTTGTTGTTGACAACATCCTCAAGCTTGTCTGTTGTCCAGTTGGAATCAAGAAGTGCCATTGATTTTGAAAGGAAGAGAGATTTTTAGGAATTTTGTGAGTGCTTTGAGCAAGAGAGAGAGCTCAGTGTGCAGATGTGCTTTTGTGTTTGCGTAAAAACCTCAAATGACATTCTAGATTGATTTGATTAAGTCAGTTACTCAAACGTGGAGTTGAGATTAATTCCTGAATTTGAAAGGTTTTGAAATTAAGGGCCAGGATTAATCTCAGCATCAATCAAATACCCATATCAGTCACATTCCGTATAAAATGGACACGTATGTGAAAAAGTAACTGAAGCATTAAATGCTCCCCTGCGCGTGTGTTTAAATATGAAAAGGCGCGCTTTTAATGAAAACGGAATGCATTTAATGAAGATTTTCAGGACGAAGGACTCATGGAGACGCTTGGAATTCACAAGGGTCAGGATAGAGCTCATACCTGTCAGGGAGACATTGTAGTTCCCTGATACCTCGCTGAGTCGAGTCTGGCCTGAGTTCCCCCTTAACCCTATACTGACTGCTCTCCCGGATCTAAAAGACCTAACTCCACTGACAGTTCCATAAACCTTGCTTCAGCCAAAGGCTTAGTCAATATGTCAGCTCTCTGCCTGTCATTGTGAATCTTCTCCATCCTAATATCTTTCTTCTCCACACGATCTCGAATGAAATGATGCCTAATATCCACATGCTTGCACCTTGTGTGAAGCACTGGGTTCTGAGTAATTGCTATAGCACTATTGTTGTCACAATAGATTGGAACCTCATTAGCAAATACCTGGTAGTCCCTCAACTGTTGCCTTAACCATAAAATCTGAGCACAACAACTACCAGCAACCATATACTCAGCCTCAGTTGTGTATGTTGCAGCTGAATTCTGCTTCTTACTAAACCACGAGATCAACTTACTTCCCAAAAACTGACATGTCCCTGAGGTTGATTTCCTATCAATCCTACAACCTCCATAATCTGTGTCTAAATAACCTGTCATTTCTAAGTTGTCATCTGAAGGATACCATAGTCCCATATTGACTGTCCTTTTCAAATACTTAATTATCCTCTTAGCAGCCTCCAAATGACATCTCTTGGGATCAGACTGATACCTAGCACATACACCAACTGCAAACGTAATGTCAGGCCTACTTGCAGTTAGGTATAATAGAGAACCTATCAGCCCTCGATACTCTGTCTGATTTACTGAAGTCCCTTCATTGTCAGGATCCATCTTCTAATTTGTGTTCATAGGGATCCTGGCTGGATTGCTGTTCTGAACACCAAACTTATAAATCAAACCTCTTGTATACTTGGCCTGATTAATGAAGATACCATGATCAGTTTACTTGACCTGCAATCCTAAAAAGAAGTCCATCTCTCCCATCATTGACATCTCAAATTTACCAGTCATCAACTTGGAGAATTTCTCACATAGCTGATGATTTGGTGATCCAAATATTATGTCATCCACATAAATTTGAAGCAAGAGAATGTCATCACCTTCAGTGATCCTGAACAAGGTCCTATCCACGGTTCCCTTCTTGAACCCATGTTCTGTCAGGAATTGAGAGAGGGTATCATACCAAGCTCTTGGTGCTTGCTTAAGTCCATAGAGTGCTTTCTTCAAATGGTATACTCTATCTCCAACCTCAAACCTGGGAGGTTGTTCAACATATACCTCTTCATTGAGTACACCATTCAGGATGGCACTCTTGACATCCATTTGATACACCTTAAACTTCTTGTATGTTGCATATGCAAGGAACAACCTGATGTTGGAGTCATACGTGAAATTATGCTTTTACTTTGTATAACTCGTGTATCAAACACTTGTTTTATGAGAATAATTCTTTTATCTCATATACTTTAGATATGATTGAATGTTGAATATTTATTGCAAACAGTTCATAATAGTACTAGTTACATTATAGTTAATGTGGTGATACCCGATCACGGAAGACAACATTAACAGTTTCCTTGTAACTAAACGTACATTTTCACGACCTAGGTGGAATTGAACAATCCGCCGTGAAAGGTCGATGTGTAAGTCTCAGATTGGTCTGTCTTGACTAAGAGATTGCACTAGCATATTTAGTATGTGTTGAAGAGGACCTACAGCGAGGATAAATTTTCTTTTCTGAAATGTGAAGAATTAGACCTCAGTGGTTGTTGATTTCTTAATCTCCGTCACTTAAATAGGATCGTGTGTGCTTAATGGTTACTGCTTTGATTCATATAGGGTGAGAATCATTGTGACTTCGAACCTTGTGCTTTGGGCAGTAATATTAATCATACGACGGTTGCTAAGATTTAATACGGAGAAACGCGTGCGAGTACGGCTCGTGTGATTAGTCCCCTTGGTGGGCTCAGAAGTTTTATCGTACCAAATCTTACAAGTGAAGAATTAGTTTCTTCGGTACGGAAAATAATGTTGAGCTGTCCTTACTCCAAGGTGAAATATATTAATTAATTTAGAGCTATTCAGAAGCTTAATTAATTAATGGACTTGATAATCTTAAACGCGGAAAATAATAAGCGGGAGTCCATATTATCGTAATATGGATTAAGATGGATAGTGCAATATTAATTTATTAGTGGTAATAATTAATATTAATGGATTGAATTATATTGGGGCTCAATATTGAAATTCAGAAGTCCATTAGGAGGTCCAATCTTAATTCTCCTTAAAGACCCCTCAAGTAGCCCATTAAGTAGCCCAATAATGATAAGGTGATTAAAATAAAAAGAAAATATAATGCTGATTTTTCTTCTTAATTTTCGAAAATTTGATATTTAGGAGAGAAAAGATTTTGTTGATTTTCTTGGAAAGATATTATGGAAGATAAGTATTCTTGGAATACAAGATTATCTCATATATTCAAGAAGATCAAAATCTTGGATTCTTCCCTAATGATTTTCGAAAATAATAAGTTAAATAGGAGAGTGAGATTTTTGTGGAATATTTTTATTATGGAGAAAAGAATATATGAGATATATTCAAGATTTCTTAGAAACTAAGAAAATATTTTCTCTTGCCCATAAAATATGCAATTTTCGTCCCCCTCACTATTAGAAATAGGGGATGATTATTTCATCCCCAAGCACATAATTCCATGTGTTGGAAAAATCAAGAGCATATATATTTTTCTTTTTCCTTAGTTATTTAAATTACTTGAAAGCATCTCCCACCGGTGATCAAGTAAGGCGAAAGGGAAATACTTGAGAAGGTTTTTGGGTTGACAAAGCGAGATCGTGATTGTCCCGTTTATTCAAAGGCCAATTCTACAAGAGGTACGTAAGTCACATAAATTCTTGTTTATTCCGCCTAGATTTTATGTTAATTAATTCAACATGCATGATGTTAAATTTATTGTTGGAATTATTATTTGAATTAATTAGGATTAATTTATGCTAGTAATAATTGAATTTAAATTCGTATTTAAATTTCATCCCGAATAGATTCTGGGCACCCCTATTTTCCCAACACTTGATAGCTTCCAACCTAGCCACTGGAGCAAAAGTCTCATCATAGTCTATTCCTTCAGACTGACAATATCCTTATGCAACCAGTCTAGCCTTGTTCCTTACTACAACCCCATTTTCATCCTTCTTGTTCTTAAAGACCCACTTGATACCAATAACACCTTGATGCCTAGGTCTATCAACTAGTTCCCAAACCTGATTCCTTGTGAACTGATTCAACTCCTCTTGCATGGCAATGATCCAGTTCGAGTCAGTGAGAGCTTCTTCAATGTTCTGAGGCTCTTGCTCAGAGAGAAAGCAACAGAACAATGCACTCTCACCATGAAACCGTCTGGTCCTGACTCCCCCAGTTGGATCACCAATGACTTGATCAATAGGATGATCCTCTATCCATATTTTTTTGCCAGGAGTTGTTCCTGAAGTACCTGCAATGTTAGTGTCTACAGGTTCATAAAATTCAGGAAATTGAACAGAAGGGGATGAACCCGAGTCTATACCAAAGGGATTAACAAGCTCAATGTTAGGGACATTGGTTCCCCCTTGATGAGGTGACTCAGGATCCGTCTCAACTGCTACCGCATCTTCATAGACGGTGCTTACCTCAGGTTGAGCCTGTTCCTCAGTCTGAGGCTCAACAGTCCCTGATGTGCTGGGCTTAGGAGTGGCACTTGGTTCATCATCCTGATCATCGTCATCATCCTATCTTGGAATTGGCACAGTTTTGACCTTTGGATCAGGTTGATTCTTTAAGCTCAGCCTTGTCACCCTTCTTGTGACCTCCTCAGTGTCAGGTTTCAACATTTTTATCCTAGACTCATTAGCAGATTCATCAAACACAACATGTGGTGATTCTTCCACAACAAAGGTCCTACAATTGTAAACCCTGAATGCTTTACTAACTTCAGAATATCCTAAGAATATTCCTTCATCAGATTTGCTATCAAAGGCTTTCAATTGGGTCTCCCCATTGTTCAGGATGAAGCACTTACAACCAAATATATGAAAGTAAGAAATACGAGGTTTCCTCTTATTCCATGTCTCATATGGGGTATGTGCATGTTGTTTGTTCAGCATGGATCTGTTCTGAGTATAGCATGCAGTGTTGATTGCCTCAGCCCAGAATTTCTTGGGCAATCCTGACTCGGCCAGCATGGTCCTGGCAGCCTCCTTCAGTGTCATGTTCCTTCTTTCAGCGACACTATTCTGTTGTGGGGTGCTAGCTGCAAAAGTCTCATGAGCTATACCAAGTTCTTTACAAAAGTAAAAAATATATGAATTTTTAAGTTCAGTGCCCTGTCAGATCTAATCTTAGTAATGTACTGATTCTTCTCATTGCTGAGTCTTCTGAGCAACTCTGGAAGCTTCACCTGTGTTTCCTTTTTATTCAACAAGAAAATAATTCAAGTATATCTAGAATAATCATCAATAACCACAAGGGTATATTTCCTACCATTCATACTCACAAGTGTTATGGGACCAGATAAATCCATGTGCAGGAGTTGAAGTATCCTGTCAGTAGAATGAGAAGCTTTCTCTTTAAATGACGTCCTGACCTGCTTCCCTTCCTGACAAGCTTTGCACACATGATCTTTGCTAAAAACTTCATTAGGTAGACCTTCAACAAGTGACTGTCTAGAAATTTTGTTAAGAATCTTGAAGTTCAGGTGGCTTAATCTTCTATACCATAGCCAACTGAGCTCTAGAGAGCTTTTAGCAACAAAACAAGTATTAGGTATAGTGCTGCTCCAATCAGCGAGATAACGTTACCTTTCCTGATACCTGATAGAAGCACTTGTGTTGATTTGTCCTTGACTGAACATATATTCGATGAGAACTCAACACTGAAACCTTTGTCACAGAATTGGCATACTGACAATAGGTTATGCTTCAGTCCTTCCACAAAGGACACATTTTCCACTCTGACAGTACCTATTATCAAGACACCAAAACCTTTCGTAACACCTTTTGAGTTATCACCAAAGGTTACCTGTGGACCATCTTTAGCCTGAAACTCTTGGAGAAGACTCTATATTCCAGTCATATGCCTTGAGCATCCACTGTCTAGGTACCAAACAACTTTGTTTAAGTCTCCTCTCCTTTTGTTGTGATCCACAGCCGCCTGCAAACAAATCAGGCTTTAGGTACCCATTGGGTGTTGGGTCCTATTGAGTCAGATGTACCCTTCGGGATCTAGACTTGCTTAACTACCCTGATTGCCTCAGAGTGGTAAATCTGTCTCCCTGAAATATCAACATACACAACTTTCTTCTTCTTTGCTTGAGAGGAAGACGGTGTATGAGTGCTGGACTTAGGCTTCACAGGAGCCTGAGTGGGTGCCTTTTGGGCTGGCTTCCTGTTCTTCCTAGGTCTGGGTGCAGCAGGTCTTGGGCCTTGTTCTTGATAAGGACCTTGTGTTCTATTCCCCCTAGGCAAGTGAGGGAATGAAAAATAGTTAAAGGCCTCAGGATGCCAAAACCATGGGGGTGTCATCATATTTGGCCTTCCCTGTTGGTATTGCCAAGCATGATGGTACCCTCGCTGACCAGTCTGAGGACTCTTGGCCTGAGTCTTCCTCTGCTTTCGCTGAGGCTTTCTCTGGTCTGAGCTCTCAGGGACCTCCTTTGGTTGCTTTTCCTTTCCCTTGGGTTTTGGCTTAGCAACCTTGGGGGCAACCCTGACTGTGTCAACAGTTTCCTTGTCCTTATCAGTTTGACGGGCCTGAAGTACAACCTTAGGTGCACTTTGGCCTTCCTGAACAAATACCCTCTCAGTGTTGCTCCCTGAAGCAACATGAGACTGACCTTGTGAGGATTTCTTAGGAACATATCCAAGTCCCTTTTTCTCGTTCCCAAGCATCTGGCTGCTATTTATTTCCTCTCTAGCCACTGAGGATTTATTCATTGTTGCAACCTTTTGCTTGAGTGAGTCCTCACTCTTTTTTCAGGAGTTCATGTCTAGAAAAGAGGTCATCAAACTTACTTTTGAGTGCTTTCAGTTCTTCCTTTCTGACCAACTCTTCCTCAGCCAATTCCTTCATAATCTTCTCTCTTGGGAGGCGCTCAGCATTGATTAAATCAATCTCCTGAGTTAGTCTCACAATCTGAGTTGATTCTTTAAGATCAGACCGAGTGAGCTGATCATTCAGGTTCTTGACCTCAGTACTCAATTTCTTGTTCTCCTCTACCAAGAAGACATTAGTTTCCTGCAATCTGGAGAAATCAACCATCAATTGATCCAGGAAGATCTGAAGGTTTATTTCTCTGACTGACTCTGAGCTAGGCTCAGGATTTTGACCAGTGTAGGAACCACATACAGAGTTAGATGTTACCTCAGGTTCCTCCCTTGCCATCAGGCAGACATCATCGTACTCATCATCAGAAAAGAGTTCAGGCGACCTCTTCTCAGGATCATCAGAGTCAGTTGCATCCTCAGTGAGCATGGCTCTCCGGTCAACAAGTCTCTAGTCTCTCTTGGCCCTCCTGTCCTCTCTTTCCCTTGCACTCAGCTTCGGACAATCATACTGATAGTGCCCGCTCTTGTTACAGTTGTAACATGTTGGTTGCTCATCTCCTCTTTCTCTCCTTGGTTCAGGGATCCTCCTTGAGTCAAGTTCCCTCTGTCTTGATGAGCTTTCAGTCTTCCCTGAGTGCTTGTCATCATGAGTACGTCTCTGTTCATCCTTGTGATCAGGCTTTGGATCTGAATATCTTCTTTCATCGCCACGATCTCTCCTCTGGTCAGTGTTTCTTCTTTCCTCATACCTCCTTGAGCTTTGGTGGGTTCCTTCAGGTTTCCTGTCATGCGAGTCCTGATAAAATTTCTTATAACGACCAAACCTGGAATTAAGCTTAACAAAACGTCTGGCCATCATGCTGTACTCCTCAGCAAGCTCTTCCTTGCTCATCTCCATCAGTGACTTTGATGAAGACTCAACAGGTTCAGACCTGGCCTTGAACGCCACACTTTTCTCAGGAGTTTTCTCATTTTCTTCCTCTTCTGGCTGAACTTTCTTCTTTCTTTTGTTAAGATCAAATTCCAGTACTTTAAGCTCTAAAAAAAGTAAAGCAGAAGTTATGTTACTCATATCCTGAGTGTTCTTAAGCATAATTACACTATTATCCCATCTCTCAGGAAGGGCATTCAGGATCTTTGAAGCAACATCTCTCTTTGGGACATCTTTGTCCAGCATCACCAACTCATTCATCAACTTGATGAACCTTGACTCCATCTGATCCTTTGCCGTTTTTAAGTTCATCAGCCTCGCTGACTCCTCGAAAGACACCGTATGCAAGATGATATTTCTGGCCACATTATCCAGTCCCATCATCTTGATCTCGTCAGTGGTCATATCCTTCCTCTCCTTAGGAATGGGTACGCCAATCTCAAGATCGTCATAACCCCTCCATATGACATTAGGGATGGTGATCTTGATCAGTCCTTCCCTGAGAACACGCGGCATCTGGTCATGGATGGTATCAAGATGCGCTTCTAATCTGAACTTCCAATAGACAAAGTTAGATACAGAGAATTCAGGTAACGAAGCTTCAAGTCTCCTCGAAGTCATGATGATGCAAGTTTTATGAAAAGCAAACTCATATCTGTTCAGTAACCACCAACAGTTTCTCCTCTAAAACTATTAGTATTCAGAGTCAGTGGTCTTTTGAACCACTGCTCTGATACCACTTGTTGGTCCCGGTACAAGACTGAGGAATATGTGTATGGGGGGAATACACGTATACCAATTTTTAAAACCTTACTGAGTCCCCTTTACTCAGAGGATAGAGAACTAGGAACTGATAACACACCTACTGACTACACTTGGTGCGGGTCAGTTGGCTAACTATCAATTTAAGTTCAGTGCATGCGTGAGCCCTGATAGTTTAAAGTCTTGTTTAGTTCGCTTTCTGAAAACCTTGATTACTTTACTCAGAATAGTGATTAGTAGGACAATGCTCTTCTTAAGGATCAGGCTGATTGATTCAAGCCTGATAAAACCAGATGCTTATGAATGATCAAGTAAAATAACAAGTTAGCACAATATCAAAGCGGTAAGAACACAGGGAGTTTAACGTGGTTCAGAGACTCAAGCTCCTACGTCCACGGCCTGATTTAACAGGAAATCCACTCAAGGGATTCTTGTTTTTAACGTGCCAAGGTGTACCAAGATCAGCTACCTCACTGACCTATACAAACTCCTTACTAACTCACTAACAACTTACTTCCAACAAACCTAACTTAGGGTTTTGGTTTCAGTTTGGATTCCAACTAAGTTGAGACTATCCTTACAAGTCAAGGCTATGCTAATGATTGGATAATCTCTCTAAGCTTAAGATAATGCTAGTATGCTCTTTAGAATACAGAATAACTCTCAATAGCTAAGAAACACTTGGGAAAATTAGATGGTTTCGAGTGCTTCTTTTAAAGACTGAATGCTTTGAGTGCTTGAGAGTTTGAGTAATTTCTGGCTTGGAAATTTCCCGTAACCTTGAATGGGTTCAAGGTCTTCGGTATTTATAGATGATTTGAAAAACTATCCATTGGAGAGATAGCCTTCTTGTCATCTATGTAGAGTGGCTCAAACAGACATATCTTCATGCAGCAGCCGTCCTTGCATGGAATTAGGTAGTTGCATTAAATGCACATTAAATGCTTGCCCGTTGAATATGCAGTCTGAAGTCAGTCTTCATGTCAGGTTCCGTACGTGCGTGTCCTACCCGGATTGGTCCACGTCATCAGATTGGTGAGAATGTCAGAACTTATTCCTAGGCTTCAGACTTGTCTTATTAATTTCTTTTTGTCTCGAGCTCATCGGTCTTGTCCTGACGCTGACATTTCTTTTGCATTGCTTGGCTCTACTCCAAGTCTTCCCATAAACTCGGTATCATCTTGTTCCCTTCAAGACTGAGTTATTAATGACCTCAGGGTCATACTCTTCATCACTGACACTTACTCAGCCAGCTTAGAAGACTACCATAAGTTCAGGATGGTAAACTTCGTCTTCAGGCTCTTGTCTTGATTGTCAACAGTAAGTGCTCCTCTTACTGAGTACATGTGAATTGTAAAAAGACTAAGTACAAATTCTAACCAAGACTAGCCTGACAAATACAAACAAGGCAAATAATCTTTTCAGGGGCTTTGAGATCTTAATCAAAAACTTACAATGTCCCAACAAACCCCTCCTTCAAATTCAACATGTATATTATATATATATATATATATATATATATATATATATATATATATATATATATATATATATATATATATATATATATAATATGTAATTAGTTAATTAATTAATATATATATATACATCATGAATAATAATACACATCATGAATAATAATACATACATGAATATATACACACATTAATAAATCAATTAACACCTAAATTAACAACTAAATATATATATATCAAATTAAATTCTACTAAATAATTATTTATATTAACTACACAAATATATATATATATATTAATTTATAATTACTAATCAACAAATTAAATATACCTATATATGCATACATAATATATTAACAACTAATACTAAATAAATTAATTATATGACTAATTACCTACATACATATATATTTGAGTACATACACACTCACATATATATACATGAAAAATATGTATATATATATATATTATGCAATAATATTTATATATCAATTATAACCGTTTTAAAATTTAAAAAAATTACCGTATAAACATTTTTGCAAGTGTGTAGCAACTGGAGACAAGTTTTTTTTACGTCGGTGGTGGTGGAAAACGGGCGACCGGAGCTCCTCTCCTTCCTTCTTCTCCTCTCCTGTCTTCTTCTCCTCTCTTCTGTTTCCCCAATTGTTTTTGTCTTCCGAATATATCTCTTGGGTAGTAGAAATGCTGAAATTAATTCACCTTGGACGAGGGCTTTGAAGAGGGATTAACCCTCGCCCAATAAATTCCCACCTACGAAAAGCCTGCATGCATATTCAAGAATCTCTGCAAAGTTCTCGAGGGAAGAAAACCCTCGTGAAAGGTATCCTATGATGGGAAGAGAGTTATTTCCCTCGTGAAAATACCGAGGGAACCCTGAACCCTCGTCTACCTGCATGCGTCAGAATTTGTCGAGGGAAAAATCCCCCGTGAAACTGCAGAGGGCAGAACCCTCGTCTGACATATGTGGGCCCCATTTTTTCTCGGCAATTCCCTCGTGAAAGACGAGGAAAAAAAATCCTCTTCAAATCCCTTGTTCAACCAAAGTGCTCGTTAAAACCCTCTTCAATGTTGAGGGCTTGATTTCCCTCTTTAAATTCCCTAGTCTAAGAAGGTTTTTTTTTGTAGTGTATGTATTGAATTGTTTTAGCCATTTTGAAGTTGGAAGTTGTAGTTTATTAAAGTTCACCCGCTGGTGCTTCGCAAGTTGTACATTATTGGTGAGGATTGAGGAATTTGTTGTTGATTTTTAAATATTGAAATCAACATTCTTTTAAAATAATATCAATTGACAAACCCTCAAAAGTAAATCAGTAATATAATTTTTATTTTTAAATAAATAGATTTTGCACCCGCTATGTGTATTGGAAAACTTCAATCTCATAGATCAATCTGAAAATCACACTAGAAAAATGTTAAGATATTATTATTATTATTATTATGATGAGTAGAAGAAAAAGAAATGAACTGAGCATCACATGTAGGCTTTGGACACTTGGTGTATGATGCACTCACTCAACAATTGAAACTATTTACAATGAAAAGTATAGTTTGATTACACTAAAAAGTTTAAACTGAAATTAATTTACAATATAAATTTTTCAGTGTAATATAATCACACTTTTCAGTATAATCAGTCTACACTTTTCAGTTTAAACAATTTTAACTGTTGAGTGAGTGCACCGTGCACCAAGTACATATGAGAGTGTGCCAAAACAATTAGTGCATAGTATGATGGAATAGATAGATAATAAAATGATCAATTCTTAATCTATTCCAAAAACAATATTTGGTTTTTTTTAATGAAATAGTGATTCGACAAGGAATGATTATTTTGAAAAATATGGAATAGTGATTCCTTCCATAATCCATGGATATATGTGAATAATGTCAATAAGGGATGCAAATCCCCTGCTGGGGTGAGAGGCTCAGCACCCCGTGCAAGGCATTTAAACGACACCATTTTTTTTGGGATTAAAATTATTTTCGTCCCGTAACTTTTTAACTTTTTCTTTTTGGTCTCATACTTATTTATTTTTTCGATTTAGTTCCACAACAATTCTAATTTACTCAAATTAGTCCCAAATGTCTGGAAAACTCGTGAAACGACGTTATTTTGATCACGTGCTAATATTTTCCGGCGGAATAGGAGGAATTAAAACCATTTTCGTCCCGTAACTTTTTACCTTTTTCTTTTTGGTCCCATACTTATTTTACTTTTTCGATTTAGTTCTACAACAATTCAAATTTACCCAAATTAGTCTCAAATGACCTGAAAACTTGTGAAACGATGTCGTTTTGGTCATGTGCCGGTCACGTGCTAATATTTTCCAGCGGAATAGGATGACAGATCCAATTCGACAGAGGATGGAAGGCGATTTTTTAATATTTTATATAAAATTGGTCTCTTACCCTATGTAGGCGGTGTGCGGTATTCTATGGCCTGGTGGCGTTCGCTCGCGGTTGCAACGAGGTCGCGGCAGCCGCTGCACTGTGGTGGCCTTCGAGCTCGCGGCGACGGTCGCTCCGCGGTGCCGCTCGAGTTCGCATCGGCATCCGACTGTGGACGGGGAAGTAGGGCCGCGCCGCTCGTGAAAGCCTGGAGGCTTGCGGAGGTCGTGCGGGCCAGGCACGCGGCAACGGGCGGATGACGGCTTGGAGGCCGCACCGCGCGGCGGCCTGGTGGCTCACTACACTAGCTTTCTACTAGTAGTTACCCCGCAAGAGAACGGCTTCACAGTAGTATGGGCAAGTATAGGGACCAAGTATTATCGAACCCAAGGGAAAGTGTATGCGAATAGATCCCTGAAGATCTACGCGTTGTAGTTAATATGAGTGTATTGTTTTTCGATTTTTGAAAGTTTAATTAAAAGACTGAATTAAACTAAGTAAACTAAAATACTAAAGAAATCAAATTAACTAAGGGTTGTGTTCTAATGAGAGATGGTGATGCTTAGGATTGGAATCCCTACGTATACTAACGGAGCAGGTACATAATCAAAATAACTGTGACACACAAGAAATAACCTAAGTCTAAGAATGCAAGGTGAAAGCTCAAGATTCTAAACCCTAATACTTTACCCTAACACTCGACTTCACGAATCTACTAACAAGTTAATAGATTGTGCTTAATTAATGAGACCCTAATTTAACTAAGGTGATGCGTTCGTCCTCCTTCGCTAAACTGGTAGATGAATTAACCTTTCCTAAACCCTCTCGTTAAGACTACTAGTTGTTATTGAGTGATGCGGTCGTCCTCTCTCTAACACTTTCGTACGAAATTCAAAGGTAAAGTTAAGATTAATTATAAGAATTCAATAACTAAGAGAATTAAAACCAAAGTCACAAATTACCCTAATTACGTACCCACAACCTACTTCTACGAGTTCATCATACCCTAAGCATGCAAGGGTTTTAGCCGGACATGGCTTTAACAAACATAAAAGCAATAGAAGAAACAACGAACATAAACATAATGAATTGAACGAAAAAAATAAGAAACATGAACTAGGGTTTTCAAAAGAAAATAAATCTGAGAACTAAAATTTAATTAACTCAAACGAAGTTTCAAAGTGTTTAAAGAAATCAAACTAACGAAAAGAAACTAATAAACGAAAGAAACTAAGAATTCGTACGAAAAACCTCAACAAAACGTCAACGTAAACTTGCTTCTCTCCTTCTTCTCCAGAAACTAAGTCTAAAAATTATTTCTAAAGCTCGGGGTTCTTCAAAACGTGTTTGGAAGAGATATATATAGGCAACGGGCCGATTCGTGAATTCGTGGGCCAAAAAACGTAAGTTGGAGAAAATGCCTTGGAAGCGCTCGAGCAGACCCGCTCGAGCGGGGGTCGCTCGAGCTGTTGTGGTCGAGCGGATCAGGAGCTCGAGCGGGGCGCTCGAGCTCTCTTGGTCGTGCGATTCTGGTGCTCGAGCGGGGCGCTCGAGCTATCTCCCTCGAGCGGCCCAAACGTTCTGTATGTTTTTAGGCGCTCGATCCCTTCACTCGAGCGGGGCGCTCGAGTGACGATGCTCGAATGGATCTTCCTTCCTTTGCAACTAATACTTTTCTTCACACGTACTAATACCAATCGTATTTCTTCGATATCTTCTCATCCGGGCATCCGTTTGAGTCGATTCAAAGTCCTATGAACTCCGTTTTTTGTCCTCGATTCACCTATGAGTATCAAAGAGACAAATTCATCAATGTATAGAAATAGTACTCATTTGGCTCTAAAAACTCAATAAATTCGACCAAAACTAGGGCGTTTCTAGCTACGAATCATGACAATTTCACGCCTAATCAGCGGCGGTCCACCCGATTGGGCAGATTTAATTTTTTTTCCGATTCGATCCAATTTAATTGCAAACCAATAATTATCGATGCAATAAAAGGTGCACATAAAAACATAGCACATATGGATCAAAAATTCAATACGATAATTAATAATCATGCAATCGAGAAAATTAATTTAGATCCTTACTTATTAGTTTCTGGCAGAGTCTTGTGCTGATATCGTGTTGTAAATCGTAAGCGTAAAATAGAGACACAAGTTTATTCACCCAGCTCGTCGATAAAGACTACGTCTGGGGGCGTACCAAGCCAGGAGTTTCACTAATATTTGTATGTATGCGTATGTACAATACTGAGTACAAGGATCTATTTATAATAGATAAAACCTAGTCTAAACCTAAAGCCCGTTTAGACTATAAGTCCATTTGTAATGTCCACATCAAATCTTTTAGATTTGGTATGATAAATCTACTGGATTTATAACAATAATGAACTCATTTATTATAATGTCAAGCATTTTATTTACACGTTTAACTCATTTATTATAATGTCAAGCATTTTATTTGAGAAAAATAATTTTTTATCCCATAACTTATTTAGTGTCTAGTTTTCGTCCCAAAAAATATAACAATTCAATTTTGGCCGTATAACTTATTTAATTGTTCAATTTTGATCTATTTTTACCTAAAATTTGAAAATGGCGCCATTTTGGCTCACGTGTCGACAAAATTTTGAGGTTTCCATTCCTCTTACTGATGTGGATGCTGGAAGGGTTTTCTTTTTTAATTTTGAATTTCTTTTATTTAGAAATGCTTCCTCGTCATCTAAAAATTGAATAAAAGAAAATCAAAACTAAAAATACATTCCAAGTCATCTCTAATCGAGGAGAAAGAGGCTGCGAAACTCACAACTCATCTTATATATACCTAACACTACCATTTGCAACCCATCTTCAACCCTAACACCTCGTATTTAATCCCTCAACGCCACCACCACCATTGTAGTCACTGTTGTTATCTTTGTAGACAACATCTCTATGTTGAATTACAATAGTAATATATTATTTTTCCATATCCGGCGTTTACACTTGGCATCTGTTCACGACTTTGACTTGATATCAGATAGAAAAGCCCCCAAATTTCTTTCTTGAATTGATTATTCCTACATCCTCAATTATAGATTTTTATTTGTCTTTTTTCTTGTGATTTTCCACTTCAAGAATATCTTTTTCTATTGTTGTGACCATATTTATCAAGTAAACAATTACACCATCCCCACTATCTTGTAAACAATTTTATATAACATGACTAACCATATAAACATCACCAGAGGTGATTAATTGTGTCTACGATTTGTATTACACCATCCTCAACCGTTCAACAATTATAACACATTTTTCTATGCATCAATTATACCGTACAATTCAAGTGAATTTTTGAAAAGTTACACCTGCTCTTATTAAAAAGTTACCCATGCTATATTACTGAAATATGCATTTAATAAGGAGTAGTTTTTCAATAATAACAGTAGTAAATTTTTTTAATAATCGTAAAATAACTTTTTAAAAATACACCTTAGTTGCACGGTACACTTGATATACAAGAGACTTATTTTGTAATTTTTTTTTTAATAAATACTCTATAACAATTAGGGATAGGGCTATACTAATTTAATTGGAGGGCTATAAATTATGTCATAGTATTGTATGCACCAGGTGCACCGTATACTTCAAATATATTTATTGAAAAGTTACTCTTATATATATATATATATATATATATATATATATATATATAATAACACAATAGTGGCTTCTTGAGGAAGTTCCAGCCAAAAATTTAGTATAGTGGGCCCCATATACTTTTATATATACTGCACATCTTTTTACACCAAACATATCTTTTTTATTTTTTAATACTTTTAACCACACCTCTCTCTCTATGTATTTGATTATCATTGTATTTTTAGGTACTTTATAAACCAGATATATGGTTCATTCCTCGCCCTTTGGGCTTTGATTTGTTAACCAAATAATAATAAAAATTGTGAGCCTTTTAATATTGCGCATTTATTAATATAAATGAAAAATGAAAAAAAAATGTTAAAATTTAGGGAAACTTTATTCGAGTAGCATAGATGGATTTATTTCCCTCCCTCTAACTGAGATGAGTTTCTTTTATCTCCCTTTCAGTTGCGTTAATTTTAACCCATTTTTTCATATTTTATCAAAATTAGCTCATATATTTTTCTCTTAGTCAAAGTATACCCTTACTTTATGCATTTTTTACAAATTAAATTGAACATATATTTTTCCTCTTAACCAAATCATACACATATTTTTAAATTTTATCTGACATAATCCATACTCTTTTCTTAACTAAATTACACCCATCTTTTTTTAAATTAGTTAATTTTTGTTTTAATGATCAAATTTAAAATATATAACATTTTTGTTTTGAAAGATATGATAATTTTTTTTTATAGAATCTCAAAATATTTTATAAAATAAATATACTTAAATATAAATATTTTACTAATGTTAGCACTCATTATTTATCAATTAATTTAAAATACCAAAAGATTAAAAAATAATTAAATAATGAGAAATGTCTAATAATTAAGAATAAGATAAAATATTGTAAATATATTTAATAAACTCCATAAGAAAAAATATATTTAATATATTGTAATTAAGAATAAGAAAAAATATTGTAAATATTTAATATGATGATAAAATAATAATTTCTAGAAAGAAAATGAGAATAAATTTATGGTAGGAGGGAGTATAATTTAATTAAATAATTTAAAGCCACTCACATGTATTAATAAAACTATTAATAAATAAATTTAATGAGATCATTATATAAATAGAAAAAATAAATGTAATTTAAAAATTCACATGATATTTTATCTTACACAATATGATTTTACATTAAAAATTTAATAATACTAAGATCGTGCCTCGCACGGGAGAATTACTAGTTATTATAAAAAAATTAGCGTTGTTATTACTGAAAAAAGCATTTAGTAAATTTTTTAATAATAATAATGGTGACTTTTCAATATTAGTATTTTTTTTAAATATATTTGAATTGCACGGTGCATTTGGCTGGGGACAAGAGACTTACTCATAAATTATTGATGATAATTCTACTCAATATTCAATAATACAAGGAAAAGTCAATTTTGAGTGAGACCATCTTATGGTGAGACGGAGTAAAAGTTATATATATATATAGAAGTAAGAAGAGAGAAAAAAATTAGTCTTATTGGAGCAAGTGAAGTATATTTTTTATGGTGTAATTGTGAGTCTCACGCTCCATCAAAGAGAGTAGCTTTTTTATACTAATAAAAAAAATCATTTTACTTTTTTACATTTTACTATCATTTTCAAATTTCAATAATTAAAAAAAAAAATTCTATTTTGACATGTTTTTTACTATATTAATAGTCTCTTTTAACATTTTTAATTTACATTTATATCGTAGATATAAAATTTAAGTTCAAATCTAAAATATTAATTTTATTATTTTAAAATCTATATTTTAGTCGAGTTTTGTTTTCTTTAGATTATGATACTTTTTATTTAATTTTGATATTATATTAAAATAACTCTTTTGTGTACTTGGTGTATATAGTGCACTTACTCCACAGTTGATACTATTTACAATGAAATATATGATTTGATTACACAGAAAAATTTACACCGAAAATCGATTTTAAGTTTAAACTTTTCAGTGTATATCTAACCACACTTTTCAGTGTAATTAATCTACACTTTTCAGTATAAACAACCTCAACCAGGTGCATATGAGTACGCCATCAATTTATAGATTTATTTAGTATTTGTTGTGAGTTTACTACATAATTAAAAAATATATATTTAATTAAATAACGGTAAGAGACTCATTCAAATACAATGTAATCTTCATATAATAGTAGGTTTACAAAAGGGTTAATTACAAAAAAAAAAAAAAACTTTATGTCTTTTATCAATTACAATATGAACTTTTTTTCTTTGCAATTTATTAAATCATCTTTTTTAGTTTTGAATGTGTAACAACTGGTTCTGCAAATGTGTTAGTAAATGGAAGCCCGAGCGGAGAGTTTAAATTGGGTAGGGGGCTTCGCTAAGGCGACCCACTTTCGCCGTACTTGTTCTTACTGGTGACAGAAGGACTGAACATCATGGTGAATAGAGCTGTACACAATGGGCTTTTGGAGGCAGCAGTTCTAGGAAGGGATAAAGTGATGGTGCCTTTGTTACAATATGATGATGATACGATCTTCATTGCATCAAATAAGACTGAGAACGCGTGGGCGATTAAAGCTATTTTGAGGAATTTTGAAGTGGCATCAGGGCTGAAAGTTAATTATAACAAAAGCAGCTTGATAGGGGTTAACATTGAGGAAGAAAGGATGGCACATATGGCAGCCATTCTTGACTGCGCAAAGGAGATGATCCCTTTCAAGTATTTGGGTATCAAGGTAGGGATCAATCAGCACAGAGTTTCAGAATGGGGGCACTTAATTCACAAAATATCGATGAAACTTAAATCATGGGAGCACAGGAAGCTATCTCTAGGAGGCAGAATTACACTTCTGAAAGCAGTTGTAACAACAGTACCTCTTTACCATCTCTCGTTTTATCTTTTACCTAAGAAAACCCTGTGTGCTTTAAATTCTATTTTTTGTAATTTTTTATGGGGGGGGAGGAGTGCATGAGAGAAAAACTGCTTGGATCAGCTGGAATGTTATATGCTTGGGGAAAAATGAGGGGGGTCTTGGGGTTAGGAATGGGGAGTTTTATCAAAGCTTTAATAGGGAAATGGTTATGGAGGTTTCTGGTGGAGGATAACAGCTTGTGGGTGAGGGTAATACAGTCTATTCACGGGAAGGTGAGTATGAGAGATGGGGTTGTGTCAGTCTTAGGAAGGCAAGGTATTAGGTCTAGGTGGTGGAAGGATGTTATCGAGGTTAGGGGTAAAGAGAGAGGGAATTGGTTTGTAGAGAATTTAGAAAAGCATTTGGGGGATGGGGGTGATACAAGTTTCTGGAATGAGGGTTGGGTAGGGGGAGAGGCTCTCAGGACCAAGTTTCCGAGATTGTTTAATTTGAGTAGGGATAAGGAGGGTATAATTAAGGATATGGGCATGTGGGTTGAAGGGGAGTGGAGGTGGGAATGGAATTGGCGAAGAGGATTACTTGATCGTGAAATGATCTGGTGGATACTTTGAAATTTTGCAGGTTGAAGGAGAATGAAAAGGACATGTGGAAGTGGAAATTGGAAACGGAAGGGAGGTACACAACAAAGTCAAGCTATAACTATTTGAGCATCAAAGAAGTGGCGGGCTTTCAAGGGCGCAGTGGGAGACAGGAGTTTAGCATTATTTGGAGCAACTGGGTTCCTTTGAAGGTATCTACTATGATTTGGAGGTTTAATTTATTCATGATAGACTACCAACAAGGATGAATTTGGCAAGGAGATGCATTATTGGTGGAGAGAACGAGGTACTCTGTTCATTTTGTGGGAGAGAAGAGGAGACATCGGAGCATTGTTTTATTAAATGTAAGGTCGCGGACGAGCTATGGAGAAGAGTCTGACATGGATTGGCGAACCTACAATATTGCCTGGTAAGATTGTGAATCATTTTTTATTATTCTCGGGTTTATGGAGGAGGAAGAAAACAAAAGGAGTGGGTGTGGCGATATGGGAATGTGTGGCATGGGTGCTATGAAAAGCGAGAAATAAGTTAATCTTTGAGGGAGGAGAGGTGTCGGTAGACAAAATGTTGGAGGAGATCAAAGGCAGAACGTGGAGTTGGTTTTTAGTAAAAAAATGCAATTCAGTGTAATTCTAACCTTAAAGATTGGTATACTTGTCCAAAACTAGTTATTAACTAAGAAACTTGGCAGGTAGTATCACTTGTTACTCAATGTATTGGCATCTCTTATGCCAAATTCTTGTGAGTAATAAAAAACTCTTTTTCTGATAAAAAAAAAAAAAGTTTTGCAATTTAAAATATCTGATAATTTTTCGACAATAATTAAATGGTTTTCTTGTCGAAAATGTCACAAATATATCCTTGTAGATGCCAATAAATAAAAATATTTTTTAAAAATAAATATAATGTCATTAAAATTTATTTTTAAGTTATGTTTTTAAAGTTAAAAATAAATTTAAGAACAATATTCTCATTATAAAAAAGTAAAAATTACACTTTTGGTCCCATGAGAATCTAAGCTCATGAAAATGGTCTTTTTTTTTAATAAAATTGGTCCCTTAAGATTTTACCGTAAAAAACTAACGGAAACAAAAAGAGTGAGTAACACGCGCCGTTAGTTTAAGTTTTTCAATGTAAATTATGACGAATTTAAAACTAATATATTATACTAAATATTATATATATATATCCTGTTCTTTCACTCGGCGCCGCCACCGGGCTCACACCTGTGGCCAGGCGCTGCCACACCTCCACCACCGTTACCCACCCTCATTTCCAAATGAAATGTCACTCGTTCATCGATCCTCTCTAACTTTCTCAAATCATCACAAAAAACAAAAATCAAGAATTGCGAAAAATTGCCGTATAATTAGTTAAAATTGTAACACTGAGCAGTCTCACAAAAAATCTAACCACATTGAACAAAAATTGCATCAAAACCAGCTAAAAATTGCTTGCCCTATAATACGAACAACAGATTAAAATCTATAATTTTTTTTTTTTTTTCAACCATTGCATTCATAAAGAGTGGGTAGAGCAATCGCGCGTGGCCGGTGGTGTTTATGGCGGGTCGCGGTGACAGGTGGTGGCAAAAAGAAAGGAGATCTGCGATTTTCCTTTTTTAAATTATATTATTTGATAATGGTTTTAAAAGAATTTGCATTTATATATTAAAAGAAAAACTATATGCAACTTAATAAATATTAATTACTCCGATAATTTTTATTAGGTTCACTGGGAAGACGGTAAATTGTTGGTTAGCTAACTTATCTTAACACATGTACATTTTATTTATTAAATATATTTTTAAAATATTATTTAATTTTTATTTATTTCAGTTTTAATTTTTTCTTAGGAAATTGGAATTTTGAATTTGAATTCTTCAAAATTTACAATTATATATATAATTTTTAAAGATTTCAGTTTTTACATAAAAAAATTAGTTTGTTTGAAAAAGATATTTTTTGTATTTTTTACATTATTATTTGGTTTGAAATAGATTATTTTTGGTATTTTAAATTATAGTAGAATTTTTTAATTTTCAGATTTTACATAAGTCATTGTTTTATTATATAATTTATGAATTTTTAATATTATTTTGGTCCACTAACGGTTTTCATCCAAAACTTAACGGACGAGACCATTTCTGTTAAAAATGGGATAAAAAAAGAACGTGGGACTGAACACAAATTTTCATGGGACCATTTGTGCAACTTGCCCTTATAAAATATTATAAATGTATTTGTTGGCATATATGTAGACTCTATGTGATATATTTGGCAACCATGTCATTTACTTGTTGACGGAAAATTATCAAATATTTTAAATTGCACAGCGTAAAAAGTTGGTGTATTAAATTGCAAAGAAAAAAAGTTCATATTATAATTGATAAAAGTCATAAAATTAATGATTTTTTTTTTTGCAATTAATCCTTTACAAAATATATTTACTTTAATTCTTTATTTCAATTCACCTTACATTAAATAATTTCACGTTAAAATTTATATTAATATTTAATCCGTGCATCGAGAGAATTACTTAGTGTTAAAAAATGGGTTAATATTAATTTGCAACCTACATTACTATATTTTTTCAATTTGGGTACTGAAGGGAAGACCAAAGACACTTCAAAGTCAAGAGATGAGCTGAGTCTCTTCTGTTCTCGTAAACAACTGCACAAGGATGAGCGAACAAAGATGTATCCACAGGCCTCCCACATAATTAGTAAAGCAAAGAGGAAGGAGTTGTGTAAGTGGGTGAAAGAGTTGAGGTTCCCTGACAATTATGTTTCAAATTTGGGGTACAGAGTTGACACAGAAACTAAGAAGGTGTCTGAGATGAAGAATCATGATTGTCACGTGTTCATGCAGCGGTTGTTACCGATTGTATTTCGGTACTCACTTGTGAAGAATGTATGGAGTGTCATCACAAAATTAAGTCTATTTTTTAAGACACTTAACGACCTCAACGATTACAGTTGAGGACATGAGGCATTTGGATGAGGAGATCCCTGTTATTCTATGCAAGCTTGAGCCGATTTTTCCACCAAACTTTTTCGACTCGATGGAGCACTTACCTATACACTTAGCATATGAAGCCTCAATTGCTAGTCCAGTACAGTATCGATGTATGCACCCTTTTGAGAGGTAATTATGGATTACTACCTCTGTCCCAATTTTGTTTACCCATTTCACTTTTGTTGACTTTTTTGTGAGACTTAATTTGTAGTATTTGAATAGATAAAATGATTTTTTTATGATTGCGTATTATTCAATTGAAGTGCATGAAACAAAATAAAGATGCTTTTCTACGTAATTATTAGTGGAATGAGGTGTAATTTAGAAGTGTTTGAAGGGGGTACATAATGAAATGGGTAAACAAAATTGAGACGGAGGGAGTATTTTTTAATGTTTAACTTTTTACATTATTATTGAAGAATATTCACGAACAAAATTTCTTTTAGATATTTGCATAACTTGAAGCTCAATATTAGAAATCTGGCCCATATCGAAGCATTCATTGTTAACGTATATCTTACTGAAGAGGAGACCAAGTTCATACTACTTTGGCGATCAAGTTCAAACCAAAATCAGAAATGTGCCTTGCAACTACAATGGTCGTGGAGTAGATCATCTCCTTCGTGATGTTGAAGGTATGTTATTTGTATTCCTACATCTGGGTTGATCAATGGACAAGGGCATCACACGACCGTTTAGGAATAATAATGAAGAGGAAAGATACATTCATACTTTTTGATAAATTTTCCTGAAGTCCAACCGTACATAGAGTAAGTAATCTTTTTATACTTGATCTTTTTATCTGTATGACCGAAAATTCATTAATTTTTTTTCTGATATATAAGGATGTTTTGTGAGTATAAGCATGCACAAGAAACAGGCATCACTGATGCAGATGTTTCTTAGTCCATTCGTGGTGAATTCATGTATTGGTTTCAACGTTACGTTAGTATCACTTAATTGTATCTCTATTTTTGCCGATGGGTGTATTTTTTTTACCTGATAATTTTATATTTATAAAGAGAAAGTGGTCTACTTGACAACCTACATCTACAAGCTTTGAGTCGTAGACCATTACGTAGCGTTGTTTTATTCCAAAGATATTACATAAATGGATACAAATTTCATATACTTGTGTATGCTGAAATAAAATCAACAACAAGCAGTGGTGTTTTCGTGAATATTGGAATTTGCAACGAAGAACCAATCGATTACTATGGAGTGTTGCTTGAAGTAGTAGAAATAGAATATCCAAGTTGGCCCTCAAGGAAAGTGGTTTTGTTCTTGTGTGAATGGTATGATCCAGGGAAACAAGGAACGAGAGTCGACAAAAACTACAAGATTGTTGATATCAACACCCAACAGAAGTTTCCGGCGGCATACGATTCATATATTTTTGCAACGCAAGCATCTCAAGTATATTACTGTAAATACCCGGGATCTGGTAAGGCCAACATGAGGACAGTTTGCAAAGTGAAGGCAAGATCCTTGGTTGAACTTTCTCATCCGTCAAAGAAAGATATCACAGAATCAACATAACCATTTCAAACGGAGGTACAAAAGGCTCAAACAGAGCTAGATCAAGAAAATATAAATATTTTTGTGGACTTACTAGCTGCAAATCCAGAAATGATAATGATTGAAAGCGATGAGGATGACGGACAAGAGTATGGAGAGGAGGATGAAGATGATGAGAATGAGGATGATGACGAAGATGACGATGAAGATGGTGAAGATGATGGAGATGAAGAGGATGGAGAAGAGGGAGAGGATGATGATTAGAATTATTGAACTGTTGTATATATAACAAGTTAGAAACGAAAAAGAATTAATTTGATGAATTTAAAAAAAAAAAAACTCAATTTGGATACATGTACAATTAATTACGTACAAATGAACGAATTATAATATTACGCGTACTCGAATTATATAAATTTACAAAACAAAAAAAAAATTAGTAACAATATTTATTAAAACAAGTTAGAAATGAAAATAAATTAATTTGATGAATTATAAAAAAAGACTCAATTTGGATACATATACAATTAATTACGTACAAATGAATGCATTATAATATTACGCGTTCTCGAATTAAATATATTTACAAAAAAAAAAAATATAAGTAGTAACAAAATTTATTAAAACGAGTTAGAAACGAAAAAAAATTAATTAGATGAATTATAAAAAAAAAACTCAATTTGAATACATATACAATTAATTACGTACAAATGAACGGATTATAATATTACGTGTTCTCGAATTAAATAAATTTACAAAATAAAAAAAAATATTAGTAACAACATTTATTAGAATAAGTTAGAAACGAAAAAGAATTAATTTGATGAATTATAAAAAAATTTGGATACATATACAATAAATTATGTACAAATGAACGGATTATAATATTATGTCTTCTCGATTTAAATAAATTTACAAAATAAAAAATATATAATTGGTAACAATATTTATTAGCACAAATTAGAAAAGTAAAAGAATTAATTTGATGAATTATATATAAAAAAAAAAAGAATGACTCAATTTGGATACATATATAATTATTGCAAGAAATCGAACAATAGAAGCAAGTGTCCTAACGGCGGGCGACCCATCTTAATGCAAGAGAGGTCGCGGGTTCGATTTCCCTTGGATGCAAATTTGGAATTTATTGTTTCAGGCCCAATAAGACTAATATGAAAGTTGGGCCGGAATATATAGCTTGGGGGCTGGTGGCCTGATGGTTCGCACCCGCCCTGGGCGCGCAAATAATTTACGACGGAAATCGATCTGTCGGAAAATATCGTCGCAAAACAGAGTATTTTTTGTAGTGTCCGATTCCGAGCATTCCTGACGTTTTCCAGGCCTCTATGGCTAAACTTGGATGGAAGGATTTGTTGTTGATAACTGCATTGGGTAGGTATCTTGATCCTAATAATGAATATGAATGCGATGTTGATGTTTTGGGGTTGCTTCATCTTGAAATGATTTTTTATATTTATTCTTGAATTTGGTCCATCTTAATATTCTGTGTGTACGTTTGTCAGTAAACAACAATATCCAAATAGCTAATATAATTAACAATACTTGGAATTATAATCAACAATATTAAAAAAAGTAAATAATATTAAACTCACTTATGTTTAATTATACATAATTTTTAGATTCATATTATATTACACACACTTGAGTGCATAACTTGCTGGTAGTATGTTAAATCGCTTCGACTGAATTTAAATGTTACTTTTGTGTTCTACACTACTAAATGCATGTATATATTAGTCTTTTTTTTTCTTCTTGGAAAAGATATCTTGATTATATTAGTAGAATAATATACATTCGTAATCGGGAAATACAATACAATACATGGAAAAATAGCACAAAGCAAACTGGAAAAAGCGGAAAATAAAAAGAGGAACAAAAGTGCACTCTTCACTCTTGCGTTGAGATTAAGCGCCACTTGAGCGGTGATCTCATTCCGGTGAAAGGCCCTGTGGCAGCGGCGCCGGGTTGTGACACTTTGTGTACACTAACTCTACCTTCCAATGGAAGTTCCGCTCACAGTGGCAAACAACACATATAAAATCATCATTACGCTTCGGCCCCATCAATTCTCCCACCGAGGACTTGATGGACTTTGTGACACTCTGCGTAATTATCTTTTATCTCAATTAATTTGTACTACTAACAAGTCTGTCTGTCTGTGTTATCTTATGAGAAATGAGAAGGAGAGAAGACTTGTCTTATATAGATAACATTGCTCTCTTCCCCACCTATCAATGCCTAGAACAGATATTCACTCAACTTCTCGGTTTCTTTTCAAGAAAATAGTAATGGTGAACTTTAACAGCCTACTAGACCAAGAATTTTAATTTACAAATAAAAGGTAAATTATAATCTAAATGATATTTATACTAACTATTACCCTATTTACTAATATTTTATGCATGTTTAAACAATTAAGATTATTAATTAATATAATTAATCCCACTTCAATAATACAACAACGGTACCAAACATCTTCTTCCATGCATCATCTCTCGGTTTGTGTCCAACAGGAACAAAATTTGAGAATTAATCTCCTATCTCCCAAATGAAAGCTGCCCCCTAATTCCCAAGAGGGAAATTCTATTTTATACTAAATAGCAGGGGTATTAAAATAAGGATTAATAAGCCTTGACCCAGTACATAAATTTGATCAGCATAATTTATAATATCTATCAGTATTTAATACTGAGATCTTCCATGATGGGCTGCATTCTTCATATCCGGTCAAATCATTTGTATTCCCTCGTATCTCAGTATGTGGCTCGTTTCAAGCTTAATAAAAAAAATTCAAAACAACCTAAAAATAATAGAAAATACCAAATCAAAGCAATGTAACTGTAAGCATATTAATTTTACACCCAATTAAATAATAACACGTGTACAAATAAATATTAATATCAAAATAAATTTATTATTTTGTTTTGGGGATTTAAATAAATTAATTCTCAAATTAAATAAATAAATTTATTGATATTTAATATACACGTACAAACTTGCCAAAAATACGAGTCTGCAGTAATTAATACGGTTGACTTAGTGCCCAAGAAAATATCAAATCGTATCTTGCATGAAGAAGGAAAGAAATTAATGAGAATCAACTAAATCTGGAAATTGGCATATAAAAGCACATCAAATCGGCATCGCCAATCATAAAGCGCCACGTGGCACCATGAAGGAGGAAAGTTTTCATCTCCTCACCCTATAAATAGGATTCTTCATTTATTCATTCACACACCCAGACAGACAGAAGCAGAAGGAGCTCAGAAGTTCAAGAGCTTTTGAAAATTCAAAGCGTTCTTCGTCAAATTCAAAGCGTTCTTCGTGGGAAGCGATCAGAAACGGCTTCCGATCCGAGATAAAGGTCCAAGCACCCCTCCAATCCGGCGTTTCTCCTTGAAGATTCAAAGGCGTTCTTCGCAGCTTCAAGGCGTTCTTCGCGCAAGTCTACGACAAACAACCTCCGATCCGAGATCAAGCCCCTCTGATCTGGCGTCTCTCCTCGAAGATTCAAAGTACGTTCTTCATCAAATTCAAAGGCGTTCATCCTGTCTTCGAAGGCGTTCATCCTGCAAATCCCGAAAATAACGTTTAATCCAAAATAAGGCGTTTCGCCTTTGGATTAACGTTATAAATTCAAAGATCAATCTCAAACGAAGATCAAGGCGAGGATTTCTCCCGAAGAACATCCAAGTCAAGGTCAACGTCGAAGAGAAGAATCAGAGGCAAGTTTTTCGGTTTAATCCGAATAAATTCAAATTGTAATCCTTTTTTGTGTTTATTATTTTTAATAAATTCAAAATTTGCAGTTACAGTAACCATAATAATATAAGTCATGTAATTACAATCAAAATATAGAATTGTTGTTATAAACAACTAATTAAAGCGCACAATTTTGACAATAATTACAACTCACCAGTTATTATAATTTTCATTTACTGCGTTTGATCTTTAACCCCATGTTTCTAATTTTCTTTTTGCTTTGTTCTCGCAGGTTATGAATTTGCAAATCATCATTTGTATTTGCGAATCTTCATCACTATTTTTAAGTTATGAATTTGCAAGTCTTCATCTATAGTTGTGAATCTTCAATTCTATCTGCAGATTATGAATTTACAAGTTTTCATCTATTTTAATTTATGAATTTTATTCTCTATTTGAAGGTTTTTTTTTCTTTTTTTATTGTTTCATCATTATAATTATTTATGATTACATACAACTTTTTTTATTCAAGGATGGACTTGTTTAGCGAAGGTAGTTTTCTGATATATGGTAATGATAACGGTTATCAAAATGATTTCCTTCAACGTTCATCTTCGACTCTGCTAAACCATGATCGCATTTTTTTTCTTTTCTTTTTCATGATGTAAAATCGATTATGTCCAACATGTATATATATTGAATCATTTAGTACATAGTTACACATATCGTAGCTCAAATTTTATACATACAAAAAATTAAAGAATCTTTTACCTCTTTTTTCCATGTTCAATATCCATTTGTCAAAATTTAGAAAGAGACGATTAAGTGCTACAGAGATTAATCAATTCATATTAAGAAGATTTAATTCATATTATATATTAATTAATTCATATTAAGGAGATTTAGTTCATATTAAAGGGCGGGGATAATTTATAGTAAGGAGATTTAATTCATATTAGTTACGTTGTACGCATAATAACTTTTGTTGCTCTTCTATGGTTGATTTCTTAAAATTAGTTTGCGGAATTATTTCACTAAACAAATAATACTCTTTAATGACAACAACTAATACACTTCAGTGAAATCAACTAATATTCTTCAGTGAAAATAATTAATACCCTTCCATGGTTCATGTATTGTACATTTTCACTCTATAATTTATCTTTGAATATATGATACGGTGCTACTGATTCATACAAAAAAACATGCAAGGTCAAACTAAATAGAGTATATACTACATTTAATAGGATCTTTATTTTCTCAATTAATAAGTCAATATTCTGTTGTGACCATAATAATTCCTTGACCACAAAGGGTCAAGGGGTAGGATCGAAAGTCCACCGCCGACCTCAACTGAGGGCGGCAGAGGTCGGAACAATCCCTTTTCCCAAATGGCCAACCACTCCATTATCTCGGAGATCTGTCCAACACTCAAAGAATTCATAACCGATCTTGACTCTAGTTATGGAGGTCGGCTCGACCTTATCGCTTCCATTACCGGCCTCGCTTCAAGCACTGAGGTTGGCTCAACCTCATTATGTCCATTGTCGACCTCGCTCCAATCATGGAGGTCGGCTCGGCCTCGTGTTATCCTTTGCCGAACTTGCTCCAATCATGGAGGTTGGCTCGGTCTCATTTCGTTCTCAACCGACCAGTCCCGGTTTAGAGAGGTCGGATTCCACCTCTAAGGGACCAGATCCAACCTCATTTCGAAATCATCCCACCATGTGGCCGTTGAAGATTCTGTGATCATGTGAGGAGATCAGATAAGATCGACCCAAATAGGGTAAAGAACCGTCCCCGTACGCAAGGACGAGGAGAATATTCCCCTCAAATATGGAAATCGTGCAGAAGATCTTCACCCAGAAACACGTGGCCAAACGAGAATGGCTCGAGGTCTGGTGCTTATTACGATCGGGCGCTCGCGCCATATCAGGGATTTTCAGGCATTTAATGCTGCGGTCCCCTCTGAGGTAAAAAATGACCAGAATACCCCATATGTAAAACCTATAAATAGGTCTCCCCATGTACAAAAACAGAACTATTCATCAATATACAAAAACTACACACTTAAGTCCAGGGTCTAAAACCCCTGACAAATCCACTCTTATTTATTGCTTTATGCATTCATTCACATCTTCATCATCAATCAATCATGAAGAACATTCAATAACTTATCACTTCGTTTAATGCTTTCCCTATTGATGTTTATGCCTAAATCTTCCAACATTCTTTATTAAATCCAGCCCCTAATTTTAGTCAAACAACATTTGGGGCTAGAAGAAGGGTATCAAACCCAGAAATTCTTTGAAGAACACTCACTGTTCTTCAAAGCTTCAAAGCCCATCTTCAAATCTTCATACTCTATCTCCTTCACTTCCTACCTCTCCGAGGAAGAATGACCAACCCAAGATCATCCCAAGTCCAAAAGGCCACGGGGCCGCCGGCCACTCCTCAGGCACCCGCCGCCCGTGACTCTGCCGAGGTCACTCCGGCACGGCCTGGAAAGACCGTACGCGTGGCCTCCCCCATTCACTATCCGGAGGAAAACCAGCCGTCGATGGCTCACAATTTTGAAACTCCCTATCAAGCCAAATCAGCTCACCATCGCCAGGCTAGAGAGATGAGGGCTAGCAAAAGCACTCCCTCAACTTCCAAAAAGAAGTACAACACTCGCCTCGCTCAAGGAAAAGCCAAAATTTATGAATTTCAAGAATGAAGCCAACCCCAGGCGAACCTCAACCTCCAAAAATTATGCAACTCCGCTCAGAGCCGATCCCATCCCATTTTCAGCCGGTTCGGGTCAAACTCGTCCTCATGGCTCCCGAGCAGCCGATCTGGCTGTGTCATGCACTCGGAGCTCCACCCAGTGACAACCCAAAAGGCAGTCGGAGATCAGCTTGGCCTCAACCAACTCCGTAAGAAGAAAGTTGAGCTTTGCTCAAAGTGGTCTCCTCGGCTACGAAACTCCTCGAGGAGCTATCTCCGACCGGATCAGCCCGACCGCTCCACAGGCTGAGCTCATGGAAGCCGCCCCAAGCCTGGGAATGACCCTGATGCAAAAGAAACTCGATGAGATACGCACCATGCTAGAGGCGCAAGGCCAACCTAAGGCAAGGCCCATTGCGAATGAGCCCCTCTCCGGTCCAGCTCAAGATCGTCCCTCCGCCTACCCCCTTACGAGGGAAAGACGGACTCGGAGACCCATTTGAGCAAGTTCTGGATCTACATGACCAGCCGGGGTGCGACCGATGCGACCAAGTGTCATCTCTTCCCACTCACGCTGGGCGATCTGGCCCATAGGTAGTATGTCTCCTTACCGTCTCGATCAATCGACTCATTTGCTACTTTGAGCTCTCAGTTCGCCGCTTACTTCAAGGCCAAAATTGCTCGGCTAGAAAACTGGCATAGACTCGTGCGTATCCGCCAAGAAAAGGATGAGACAGACGAGGACTACATTTTCCGGGTTGGTGAGGTCATTCTGACCGGCGAGCCCGTCGAAGACCAGCTGGCTTTGCACGCCACCTTGGGGGGTTTTCATGGGAAGTCCCCAATGTTCAAAAATCTCATGAAGGACTTCCAAAAGACCTACGCGGAGTTCCGATCTCGAGCTGGTGATTTTCTAGCTCGGAAGAAACTTTTGGCCCTAAGGTTGGGGGAGTCCGAGCCCGCTAATAAGGAGCCGGAAGGTGCTCAAGCCTCCCTAAAAGGGGCCCCAAAGCAAGGAGAATTCCGAAGCTCCCGGGGAATTTCAAGTCATTTGAGGACGTCGAGGTCCACCTCACTCAAGCTCTGAGACAACCCCCGCCAACGTCCTCAACGCAATCCAACATAGGGATATGCTCCTAAGGCCGAGGCCATTCATGGGGGATCGGTCGAAGTTAGACTCTAAAAAATTCTGCACCTATCACGTCTGTATAGGCCACAATACGAGCCAATGTTGTGATCTCCTCAAAAAGTACTGGAAGTTGTTTGACGAAGGATTGTTGAACGACCTGGTCCAGAGACCGGCCCCCCGATCTGAACAGCAACCTCAGCGTCGAAGAGAGGACGAAGTTCGTCCACCTCTACCAATCACGACCGTTGATGAAGACGACAACGACATTCTCCTCCCTATGAATGATGGTGGAAGGGTGAATATGATCTTGGCCAGGGAAGGAATCTGGGAGGATTAACCCCCGTCTCCACGGTCTCTGATTAGGCGTGAAATTGTCGTGATTCATAGCTAGAAACGCCCTAGTTTTGGTCGATTTTATTGAGTTTTTAGAGCCAAATGAGTACTATTTCTATACATTGATGAATTGGTCTCTTTGATACTCATAGGTGAATCGAGGACGAAAAACGGAGTTCGTAGGACTTTGAATCAACTCAAACGGATGCCGGATGAGAAGATATCGAAGAAATACGATTGGTATTAGTACGTGAGAAGAAAAGTGTTAGTTGCAAGGAAGGAGGGCCCATTCGAGCTCCATCACTCGAGCACCTCGCTCGAGCAACGTAGGTCGAGCACTCCAAACTTACAGAACATTTTTGCCGCTCGAGGGGCACAGCTCGAGCGCATCATTCGACCACTAGAACCATTCGAGCAACATGGCTCGAGCGCCCCATTCGAGCTATTGATTCATTCGAGCAATGCAGCTCAAGCGCCCCGCTCGACCGGGACAGCTCGAGCGCCTCCGAGGCCTATTTTCCAAAGTTCGTTTTTCAGCCCACGAGATCCCGTTTAGACCCGGTGCCTATATATACCTCTTCCAAACACGTTTTGAAGGAGGACGTGACACACACACGGGATTTAGAGTTCGTTTTTGGAGAGGAATGAGAGAAGCAAGTTTATTTACGTTTTGTTGAGGTTTTTCATACGAATTCTTAGTTTCTTTTCGTATCTTAGTTCTTTTCATTAGCTTGGTTACTTTAAACGCTTTGAAACTTCATTTTAGTTAATTAAATTTCAGTTCTTAGTATTTATTTTCTTTTAAAACCCTAGTTCATGTTTCTTATTTTCTTCGTTCAATTCATTATGTTTATGTTCGTTGTTTCTTCTATTGCTTTTATGTTTGTCAAAGCCATGTCCGGCTAAAACCCTTGTATGCTTAGGGTAGGATGAACTCGTAGAAGTAGGATGTGGGTACGTATTTGGGGTAACTTGTGACGTTAGGTTTTAATTCTCTTGATTAATGAATTCTTATAATTAACCTTAACTTTACCTTTGAATTTCGTATGAAAGTGTTAGAGAGAGGACGACCGTATCACTCTTTAACAACGAGTAGTCTTAACGAGAAGGTTTAGGAAGGGTTAATTCATCTACCAGTTTAGTGAAGGAGGACGACCGCATCACCTTAGTTAAATTAGGGTCTCATTAATTAAGCACAATCTATTAAATTGTTAGTAGATTAGTGAAGTATAGTGTTAGGGTAAAGTATTAGGGTTTAGAATCTTGAGCTTTCACCTTGCATTCTTAGACTTAGGTTAATTCTTGTATGTCACAATTATTCTGATTATGTACCTGCTCCATTAGTATACGTAGGGATTCCTATCTTAAGCATCATCACCATTTATTTGGAAACACCCTTTGATTCTTAGTTTAATTTTACTTTTTGCATTCTTAGGATAATTTTAGTTTTTTTAATTAATCTTTCCAAAAATCCAAAAAAAACACACTCATATTAATTACGACGCGTAGATCTTCAGGGATCTATTCGCATGGGTTCGATAATACTTGGTCATTATACTTGCTCATACTACAGTGAACCCGTACTCTTGCGGGGAAGCTACTAGTAAAAGCTAGTACATTCGATTCAAGTCAATGGCGCCGTTGCCGGGGATGGCGTTGTATGATTTTTGAATAGGACTTGTAGATAGCTTAGTAGTTAGTAGTGGGTGATTTATTTTCTGTTTTATTTTTATTTCCATTCATTAGGCAGTTGCGTTTTGATCCTTCTGCTAGTGTTTCAGGTTTATGAAAACACGCTCACAAGGCAATACGAGTGAAGAGAGGTTACCTGCAGATCCTGAGACGATAGCAAGGAGAAACCGAGCCTTCTTGAGAAGGATGAACGCGGCCGACTTAGGGAAAGAACCAATGGACATCAATAATGAGTTGGAAGATGCCGAGAATGAGTTTAACCAGGGGTTGAACCGGGTTGACGGCACTGAGGGCAACACTAGTAAGAACCAAGATCCGTTAGGGGATAGTCAGAGCCAAAACCCGGGTGCACAAAGCGTTATCAATCTAGCTCAGAATCTTGTCCATAATCCTCTGAACAACCCTGCTTACTCACAAAACCCAAATAACCCTTTCAACAACCCAGTATACCAACATTACCCATACCCACCATACCCTTATCCACCATACCCATATCATCCACCTCCAGTTTACAACCAACCACCTGTGTACCAACCACCTCCAGTTCAACAAGTACCAGCACCACCTGTTGCTCCTCCGCCTGTACCCCAGAACGCAGATCACAATATGGCTATTCGAGGGAGGTTTGCAGCGCAGCCACAGCGGTACTATGATGGAGTGGCGTTGCCTCCTATTGAGGCAAATAACTTCTCGATTTCCCCAGGAATTCTAAAGCTGCTGACCGAGAATCAGTTCAGGGGGTGATCGGGAAGGAGAATCCTCACACTCACCTGAGGAGTTTTTTCATGATAGCCTCCACATTCAATTATAATGGCATGTCTGAAGATGCCAAGAGGCTTAGGCTGTTCCCATTCTCACTGACGGGAATAGCTAAACAGTGGTACGACAACACGCTCCCACGGGGAGGTGTAACCACATGGGCTGAGCTCGAACGTCTGTTCCTCGAGCGCTTCTACCCTCCATCAAGGACAATAAGAGCAAGAATTGAGATATCTTCTTTCCGCCAGAAGTCAGGAGAGGACCTACGTCAAGCTTGGGAAAGATACTCAAACATGTTGATTGAGTGCCCGCAGCATGGGTATAATGAGGGAGATGTGATGGCGTTCTTCTACAGTGGAGCCAGCAAGGATGGACAAGCCCATTTAGATGCATGTGCTAGTGGAGCTTTTCTGAACCAAGGGATAGAGAGATGTAGAGAGATAGTAGACAACATAGTCATGAATGCCGGGGCTTGGAGTGTGGATGCAGATTTCCAAAGAGTTCATCAGGTTGAAGAAGGTGAAGGAACGAGAAGGCTGTTGATGGCCATGATGGAAAAGATTAACAACCTCGAGTTGGGGAAGAGTTTGGTTGGAGAGAATGCAGTAGAGAATGAGAGAGTAGACCAACCAAGTAGACAGCAAGAGGTAGCCAATTACATGGGAGGTCCGTATTACAATCAGAATGGCTACCAAGGTGGTAATCAATATGGAAGGCCTTCTTATGGCCAACCTTTTGTACCACCAAGTCCACAACCTCCTCCTAGTCAATGGAGGAACACTCAAGGCTATCAAGGAGGCCAGCAGCCTCCTCAAAACACATGGAGAAAGAATGAGAATTTCTCATATGCTAACCCAAAAGCTGGTGTTACAGTCCCTCCAGGTGTTGATCCGGGCTCTAAACCTCCTGGTGGAGAAGGCGGTGCCTCAACTGAGGAGATGTTGAGAGCGATTCTACAGAGGGTGGAGGAAGGAAGTAAGCGGTTGTCATCCTTGGAGTACGATGTGAAAGAGCTGCATAAAAATGGTGATCAACGTGATCAAGAGCTCCAGAAGATGAACGTTAAGTGGACTAGAACTCAACAAGAGAACAATAGACGGTTCAATTCTATAGAGTTCCAGATGAGCCAGATTGCAAAGTCGTTGAATAGAGAGCCGGGTAAGTATCCTTCCATGCCGGAGGGGAACCCGAAAGAGCATTGTAAGGCTATCCAGTTAAGAAGTGGAACCAACTATGAAGGTCCTCAGATGCCTGCTGATTCTGAGATGCCTCAAATTGAGAAGGGGATACAAAGTGAAGGGATTGAGAAGAAGGTTGAGGGTGAAAGCACTCAAGCGAGCAAAGAGCTTGAAGAGGAAGACATTGAGAAGGGTGAGAGAGTTCCTAAGTGGAAGAAGGCAAAGGAAGCAAGGGAGAAAGTGAAAGAGACGGAGAAAGATGAATGAGGGGTACCCAAATCTGTGATACCCGTCCCGTATCCACAACGCTTCATGAAAAAAAAGCTTGATGAAAAGTTTGCTAAATTCCTTGATGTTTTTAAACAATTGCATATTAATATTCATTTTTATGATGCTTTGGAACAAATGCCCAATTATGCAAAGTTTCTGAAGGACTTGATCGCGAAAAGGCGGCGAGTGGATGAGCCGAAGTTGGTGCAGTTGAACCACGAGGTGAGTGCATTAGAGCACAAGGCGCTTCCACCGAAGCTGAAGGATCCCGGGAGTTTCACGATCCTATGTGACATTGGGAACGGGATCAAGAAAGGAGCGCTATGTGATTTAGGGCCGAGCATCAATCTCATGCCCTTGTCGCTTTACAAGAAGTTGGAAGGTGGAGAACTTCAACCCACAATGATGACGCTTCAACTAGCCGACCGGTCTATTACTCGACCTCAAGGTGTTGTTGAAGACGTCCTCGTGAGAGTTGGAGATCATATTTTTCCAGCCGACTTTGTAGTGCTAGAGATGGAGGAAGATGAGCATGTGCCCCTGATCTTGGGAAGACCGTTCTTAGCTACGGCGGGGATGGTGCTAGACGTGGCAAATGGGAAGATTACATTGAAGGTTGATGATCAAGAAGTGAAGATTTCCCTATATGAAACCATGAAGCACCCGAAGGAGGATGAGAGCTTGTATTGCATGGATGCCATTGATCCTCGTGTTGAAGACACACCTTCTATTCCTAATCCTTCTCATATTCATGAATTTTATAATCCTTCACTTGATAATTTAACCCATGAGCATTATGTTCTTGATTATGTTGATAGGGATAAAGTGAAAAAGTTGAAGGATGAAGAGGTGAAAAGAGTGGACGTGGTCCAGTTAGAAGTGAAAGGAGGAGTTAAGAAGAAGAAGTCAAAATTCAAGAAATTGTTTAGTAAGACTCCTCCAGATAAAGGTGAGAAGGAGTTGAGACCTATACCACTTGAGGTGGGGAAGGAAGCAAAGGAACTCATGATGGTGGGGCACCAAGGAAAGACATGCAAGCACCACTCTTATGAGAGTGAGGGAGGTAAATTTGAGTATGATGTCCCATAAGCTCCTTTGAGCTCGGTCCGGCATGAGGACCTTAAAAATAGCGCTGAATGGGAGGCAACCCATTATTTTTTATTTTTTATTTGCTTTGAGTTTTTTTAGTTATTAGGGAGTTATTTTGAGTGGTATGTTTAACCTCGTATTTGAGTGAATTGCTTGTAGGCTTGTCTCTAAAGGAGTAAAGGTATCATGGAGTTATTCAGATTGAAGGAACCAACTTGAGACAAGGGAGTGTGCAAAGCTATTGAGAGAAATTGAATTATTTGGTTGAGGTAACCCACAACCCCAAACTTAGACCTCTAGCAAGGTCGAAGTTTGGGGGGGGGTGGAGTTTTTTTTATTTGTTTTATGATTACATTGCACATGCATGCACGCCCTTATCTTTGAGTTGAGTTTGATTGATTATTGGTTTGTTGAGATACTCCTTGGGGTGATTTTGATTTGACTCGCTATTGCATATTTCATGCCTATCAACTATCTTATGCTCGTTGATTTCTATCTTTGAGTACGATTTGATGAGTATAGTTGAGTTGTGAGGTTGAGTTAGGAGTTTTATTGTGTGAGTGTTTGAGTTAGAGTTGATTTGAGAGAGAACCCGTATGCTTACAAATTTTCCTTCTGAGTGCTTGTGTGATGATTGTGAGAATGCACTAGACTAGCATGGATGTGAAAGCCGTGAGAGTTAAGCCTTATGAGATTTTGATGCATGAATTAATCTCTTCGTTTGTGAGTGAATCGTCACCTTAGAGGATGCTAGAACTTGTGTGTGCTCTTGCTTCTTGATTATGTCTAGTTTGATATGCCGAATAGGATCTTAGGCCATCTTTGATTTAATTGAGTCACTTAGCCATAATTTTCCTTACCAATGACATTGATCCCTTGTTAGCCCATTTGAGCCTAAAGCCTATTTTTATTTGCTAACACATATGAACACTATTCCAATTCCTAAGCCTTTTTGTCCCAATTTGAGTGGAAAATAGGAAAGTGTGAAATGTGAAGGGAGTAAATTGAGTTGAAAAAGGAAAAAGTTGTTTGTTGAGTGAATATGAGAAGAAGGTGTGATGAAGTTATGAGATGTGGGAGAAAAGAAAAAAATTTGAGAATGAGCAAAAGAAAAATTGAGCTCATGTGTTTGTGCGAAAAAAAAAAAGTGAAGTGATTGAAAAAAAAATGAAAAGAGTTAGAAAAAAAATTGAAGTGTTGAGAAAAGTGGAATTGAAAGAGTGTTGATTGAAAATGTTTGAAGTATTCTGTTCCTAATCTCGAAGTGCTAAAGTTTGATTTTCTATTCTCCATTCACGTGAGTCACTTTGCCCATATTGTTATCCCACCTGTCCAAAGAGCCTACATTACAACCTTAAGAAAAGTCCTTTTTGATTCGGCATTGATTTCTAGAGTATGGTCGGAGTTAAGAGTACTTCCAAGCCTATGGCTGCCAATATGAGTGATTGATTATTTGAGTGAGTCCCTTGATTATTGATATACACTTGTGAGGGAGTGAAACACATCGTTGAGTGCACATCCATGCTTGATCTTGGTGTTTCTTGTTAGTGTTGCATGAGTATTATGAGGGAAAAAGAGTGAGTATACGGGTGATTGATTTTTGAAGCTCGAGTTCATTAGCTTGCATGATTGATTCTTTGACTTATCCCTAATAATTTCACTTGACTTATTATTTCATTGCTTGAGGACAAGCAATATGGTAAGTTTGGGGGGGTTGATTAGGCGTGAAATTGTCGTGATTCGTAGCTAGAAATGCCCTAGTTTTGGTCGATTTTATTGAGTTTTTAGAGCCAAATGAGTACTATTTCTATACATTGATGAATTGGTCTCTTTGATACTCATAGGTGAATCGAGGATGAAAAACGGAGTTCGTAGGACTTTGAATCGACTCAAACGGATGCCCGGATGAGAAGATATCGAAGAAATACGATTGATATTAGTACGTGAGAAGAAAAGTGTTAGTTGCAAGGAAGGAGGGCCCATTCGAGCTCCATCACTCGAGCACCTCGCTCGAGCAACGTAGGTCGAGCACTCCAAACTTACAGAACATTTTTGCCGCTCGAGGGGCACAGCTTGAGCATCATTCAACCACTAGAACCATTCGAGCAACATGGCTCGAGCGCCCCATTCGAGCTATTGATTCATTCGAGCAATGCAGCTCAAGCGCCCCGCTCGACCGGGACAGCTCGAGCGCCTCCGAGGCCTATTTTCCAAATTTCGTTTTTCGGCCCACGAGATCCCGTTTAGACCCGGTGCCTATATATACCTCTTCCAAACACGTTTTGAAAGAGGACGTGACACACACACGAGATTTAGAGTTCGTTTTTGGAGAGGAAGGAGATAAGCAAGTTTATTTACGTTTTGTTGAGGTTTTTCATACGAATTCTTAGTTTCTTTTCGTTTCTTAGTTCTTTTCATTAGCTTGGTTACTTTAAACGCTTTGAAACTTCGTTTTAGTTAATTAAATTTCAGTTCTTAGTATTTATTTTTCTTTTAAAACCCTAGTTCATGTTTCTTATTTTCTTCGTTCAATTCATTATGTTTATGTTTGTTGTTTCTTCTATTGCTTTTATGTTTGTCAAAGCCATGTCCGGCTAAAACCCCTGTATGCTTAGGGTAGGATGAACTTGTAGAAGTAGGATGTGGGTACTTATTTGGGGTAACTTGTGACGTTAGGTTTTAATTCTCTTGATTAATGAATTCTTATAATTAACCTTAACTTTACCTTTGAATTTCGTATGAAAGTGTTATAGAGAGGACGACCGTATCACTCTTTAACAACGAGTAGTCTTAACGAGAGGGTTTAGGAAGGGTTAATTCATCTACCAGTTTAGCGAAGGAGGATGACCACATCACCTTAGTTAAATTAGGGTCTCATTAATTAAGCACAATCTATTAAATTGTTAGTAGATTAGTGAAGTCGAGTGTTAGGGTAAAGTATTAGGGTTTAGAATCTTGAGCTTTCACCTTGCATTCTTAGACTTAGGTTAATTCTTGTGTGTCACAGTTATTCTGATTATGTACCTGCTCCGTTAGTATACGTAGGGATTCCTATCTTAAGCATCATCATCATTTATTTGGAAACACCCTTTGATTCTTAGTTTAATTTTGCTTTTTGCATTCTTAGGATAATTTTAGTTTTTTTAATTAATCTTTCCAAAAATCCAAAAACAACACACTCATATTAATTACGACGCGTAGATCTTCAGGAATCTATTCGCATTTACACCATCCCGTGGGTTCGATAATACTTGGTCATTATACTTGCTCATACTACAGTGAACCCGTACTCTTGCGGGGAAGCTACTAGTAAAAGCTAGTACATTCGATTCAAGTCACTCTCCAACGGAAGCGTAAGGCCGAAATCTGAGCTGTGGCAAACGTTAACACAGTCAAACCTCCCGAGCCCACTATTCATAAGAATCTGGAGATCTTTTTGTCAAACAGAGATAAGGAGGGGGTACTTTACCCCAAGGGGGATGCGCTCGTGATCACGACGAACATCTTGGGGAAGGAGGTCCAGCGTGTGCTAATTGACAATGGTTGTTTCTGCAACATAATCTTTAAATCGGCTTTGGACCAGCTCGGCGACCTCGTCAACTTCATCACGCCTTTCGATGTCCAGCTCAAAGGTTTCGGGGATGCTACTGTTGCAGCTTATGGTAGGATTAAGCTTTCAGTTGAGTTAGTTTGTAACTTTGACCGAAATGTTAAGATTACTAGGCCTCTAGACTTTGTAATCGTAGATCAGCCGAATTCTTATAACGGTTGCTTAGGGCGTCCTTTCTTGGACACTTTCGAGGCAGTGGCCTCTACTTACTATTACTGTATCAAATTTTCCACTCCTGAGGGAGTGGTCGGCACCATTAGAGGTGACCAAGTAATGACAAGAAAGTGTTTGAACTATCTCTTTCCAATTTTGAATTTCGAACTCAATGGACATAATTAAACAAACTCACCCCGCATCGAGCTTAGGGAGGTCGGTTCGGCCTACTCCCCGCCTGGCGAAGCCGAGGTCGGTCCCTCCAACCTCAACATTTTTGTGGCCGACCTCGGACTCCAGGTTTAGATCGGCGCACACCCGATGGAGGTCGACGACCTCGAACCCAGGATTTGATTTGAGCCCACCGAGCTCGACCTTGATCTAAGATTCAATATCAGAGACCGCCGGAGTTACAAGAAAGCAATGACCATGGAGGAATTGGAACATATTCCGATCGATCCTGCTAGACCGGAGTTGGAAGTTCACATCGGCTCGCGGATCCCGCCCGAAAAGAGGGGAGAAGTGATTGAGTTCCTCAAAGACAACATAGGCGTCTTTGCTTGGTCCCACCAAGATATGGTCGGAATCGATCCCAAGCACGCTTGCCATTGATTCAAAATTAACCCCAACAAGTAGCCAGTTCACCAGAAAAGAAGGAAGTTTAGCCCTGTAAAATACGAAGCCTTAACTCAAGATGTCAAAAAGTTGTTAGATAACAAACTCATCGAGCAAGCTGAAGATGAGCCTCAATGGGTGGAAAATGCGGTCATGGTTAAGAAGTTGAACAACTCATGGAGGCTCTGTTTCGATTTCACCGAACTCAATGCGGCATTGCCCAAAAAATCACTTCCCAATATCACACATAGACCATTTGGTGGATGGCACGGCCAGCCACGAAATGATATCTTTCATGGATGCCTTTGCTGGCTACCATCAAATTCCGATGGCCATCGAAGATATAAAGCACACGTCATTTCATACCAAGAAGAATATGTTCTCATGGTTGAGGATGTCATTCGGCCTAATCAACGCCGGGGCAACTTACCAATGCCTTGTGAACAAAATATTTGCCGAACAGATTAGGAAGATCATGGAGGTCTACATTGACGACATCGTCGTGAAAAGCCTAAAGAAGGAAAACCAACTCAGAGAACTCGCGGAAATATTCAACATTCTCAAGGCATACAACATGAAACTAAACCCAACGAAGTATAGCTTCGGCGTAGAATCCGGAAAGTTCCTCGGTCACATAGTGAGCCAAAGGGGGATCGAGACCAACCCCGCAAAAATTAAGGCCGTCCTCGACATGCAAGAGCCGAGGACCACACTACTACATTTTTGGACTTGAACATCTCTTTTCGATAACCGTTGTCCAAGTTAAGCTTTGGATAGCGGTTATTCATATCCAAGATTTCTTTGGACAACGGTTAATAATCGTTTTGTTTGTGACTTTGGACAGCGGTTGTTAACCGCTCTCCAAGTGTACACTTAGAGAGCGGTTCACAACCGCACTCTAAGAGGGGGTTTCAATTAATAAGTGATTTTATCTATTTCACACGCTATCTCTCTCTTCCAAAATTAAGGACCTACGCGTATATACTCCCTTTGCCGCCGTCCTCCCTCCAGTCGACACGCCGCCCTCGTCGCCCATCTCTTCGAACGATCGCTGCCCCTTCGCACAACACCACTGACCGTGAAGCCTCTCACGGCTGCGCCCTCCCAGCGCCGCCGCCGTAGACTGTCGACCATAGCACTGCCGTAAAGCCACCTCTCCTGCCGTGATGCCGCCTCCAGGTTTGATACTTGCTCTCCCTTTCTCTCTCGTCTCTCGTCTCACGTTACCTTCCTTTTCTTCGTAGAATTTCACTGTTTATTCTGGATTTTCTAAACCCTAGGTCTTATCTTACTGAATCGAGAAAAAACTATTCGCATTTACTGATATATTGGTTATGGTTTATCTTTTGAATGTGTCAATTTCATGTTTGATTCTAATGAGTTTATAAATTGATCCTAATGGTACAATTAATGTTTATATTCTGATATTTAGCAGAAATTAAATAGTAATTTCCGAGGAAAGAGGATGTCGGTGCGATAGGATTTAGCATATTCTTTTTAATTAGGCAGGAAGAGGAAAGTGGAAGAATTGGAATAAATAGGCAGTTGCAGATTTCGATCATGTAACTGTTTGGATCATGGAAGAACAATTGAACCACCATTATTCTGCCTTCCGTAACCACCGTCATCACGTATTCGATTTTCATTTCTTCCAATTGTTTGATAATTAGGTTCATATCCGTGCACTGGAACGAAATGTGGTTGTCTTTAGGGTTGATCTTCCCTTTTTTTTGCCTGGCACATTATTCCCTGCTGCCTGGAGAAGATGGGTTTCGATCCCATGGTTGAACAACCTGCAATTACTCATATGATTAGCGAATACTGATCGATGAGAGAGAAACAGAGAGAGATAGGAAGAGAGAGTGGGTACCAAGCTCCTTCAAAGTCGAAGGAAGAGGGTCGTTTGATGAGGACGAAATCGAGGACATACTCGTAAAACTGAACCGATTTCACGACAGAATTGCAGATGAAAGAGACATGATTTAGCGCAAGCAGAGGTAATGCTGGTGCTGATTTTTGTAATACTAGATCATTAATATCGTTAACTGCAATATTTCTTAATTTTGGTGGTTTAATTGAAGGAATTGGGAGCTACTAAATTACAAGGGGTTTTGGTGATATGTAAACATGGTTGGTTATATGTGTAATTTAATTGCTGGATGTGTAATTATGCTTGTTATTTTTTTATGATTCTATTGTTGTTCGTTTAGCCGAGTATATGAGCTTGCCGGTGAGTCAGTACTCGGTGTTGGATGCGGAGAGTATTGAGCGAGTGGATGAAAGCACGGAGCCGAGTATTGAGCTCTGCAATTGCGAGTTGGAAAAGACAAAGATATCTTCCTTGGAGAACTTGGCATCTCGTATCTCTCTTCTGCTCCACCCCATGTGAGTGCTTTTGTTCTCCCAAATCAACTTTTGCATTTCAATTTCATGGAGTATAGGACATTCATTTTACTATGTATAATGCTTGTTGTTTTTCCTTGTTATTTGGGATATACTTGGCTTCGTGTATTTGGGGTGTGTGTGCATAGTATTTATTAACAATTGTTATGTGTATAGATTCAGGGTAGTCCCACAAGTCATGTTTCTGACCTCTAATTTTCCAAGGATCGACTCTCTCAAGCTGTGGTCAAGAAAAGGTGACATTCATCTCTCTCTTTGTTAACAAAACTTCCTCTTGCATTTGGATTGATTTGAGATCTGGGTTTCTTTTATTTTTCATGGATTTACAGAAACAATTGTGCTAGATTGAGTGAGGTTGATGATGGATTTAATTGGAGGAAATATGGGCAGAAACATATTATGGGAGCTACTCTTCCAAGGTAATTCTTAGACTGAAATATTTCCAATTTGCATATGGCTGATTCAAGACAAGTTTAAATGGTGTTTTCTTTTAATTTAATTATGAAGAATGTAGATTCCTCTAAGAACTTAATTGGCTTGGACAAGTATTGAGAGGGATATTAAATTATGATGTAAGTTGATTTATTGATTTATTTAAATTATTATTGATTGAATAAAATTTCGTACCATATAATTAAATTTTTAATGTTTTGCAGTTTATCTATAATCGTCCACTCGCTTCTTACCCCAAGAAAAGAATGGACAAATGGAAATTAGATTGGACGAGATATTTTTACAATCGATTTTTGTATTCTATGACATTAGTATAACTTTTGGTAGCATGTAACTTATATATTAATTTGTGATGATATATATTTCATGTTTTTGATGTATTAATTTAATTGATGTGTATGTTTAATTTATTTGATGTTGCAACTATACATATTGGTATAGGTTTTGTATAAACAGGTTTTTTAAAATATAAAAGTAATTTAATAAAATAATAATATAGGTGAAGAAAAATTAAAAAAAGAAAAGAAAAAAGCTTGAAATTCGTATAAAATAAAATGATAAAATAAAATAATAGCTGTCTAAGGCTTTATCTTGGACAACTGTTAATAATCGCTGTATTAGTGAATATTTTGCTTAGACAACTGCTACATGGACAACCCTTTTAACCGTTGTCTAAGAGCAAAATTAGCAGCTTTCCAAAGCCTTTTATGTACTAGTGCCATCAAGCAAGTCCAACGACTGGCCGGACGTCTCGCCTCGCTAAACAAATTCATATCCTGACTCGGCGACAAAAGTAAGCTTTTCTTCACTACTATCAAAAATGGAAAATTTTCTTGGAACAAGGAAAGTCAGATAGCCATCGTAAAATTGAAATAATATTTTTCCAATCCTCAAACTTTTTCTTTACCTCGAGGCCTCCGAGGTCGCCCTGAGCGTCGTGCTCGTTCGGGTTGAGGGCCAGACTCACCTTCCCATTTGCGTTGTAAGCCAAGCTTTGCATGATGTCGAGCTCAGATATACTCCTCTCGAGAAGTTGGCATATGCCTTGGTTATGCGTGCTAGGAAATTGAGACCATACTTTTTACCATCAAGTGGAGGTCCTAACCACTCTCCCACTAAGAAAAATCCTACACCGCTTCGACACCAGTGGTAGGCTTTTGAAGTGGTCGTTGGAGATAGCTCAGTACGGGGTCACCTACGCCCCAAGGATGGCCATTAAGGGTCAAGCTCTAGCCGACTTGATAGTCGAGCTCACCTTCCCCCCAAAATTCTCAATAGTCCTAATCGGCACGAAAGGGAAAAGCTTTACTCACGTAGTTCGTTTTGATTTCACCTCCACCAACAACAAAGTCGAGTACGAGGCCTTGGTCGAAGGTCTCAAGCTCACCATTGCCATCGGAGTATGTCGTCTTCACATTTTTATGGACTCTCTACTCGTTGTGAACCAAATCAAGGGTGAATACGAGGCTCGAGGGGAGAAAATGGTTAAGTATTTGGAACTAGTGGCTGCACTCTGCAAAAAATTCCACCAAGTTTTTATCGAACAAATCCCCCGAGAACAAAATTCTCAAGCTGACGCACTCTCCAAGCTCGCAACTGCCGAGGGGCGACCGATTTGCCAATATCCAACTCTCCACACTTGGGGCCCCTACCATCAACAACTGTGCTCAATGTTGAAGAAGGCTGGATGACTCCGATCATGCAATACTTGAAGACGGGAGACCTCCCCGAAGACAAAGTCCGAGCTTGACAGCTACAACTCCAATCCTCAAGGTACACCCTCATTGATGACCTCCTTTACAAAAGAAGCTTTTGTCTACCTCTCTTGAAATACATCACCCCGGAGCAAGGCCAAAAGATTTTGGCTGAAATTCATGAGGGGGTATGTGGAAATCACGCGGAGGTCGGGCTCTAGCCCACAAGGTCATCAGACAAGGATACTTCTGGCCGATCTTGAACAAGGACGCAGTAAATTTTGTGAGGTCATGCCACAAGTGTCAGGTCTTGGGGCCCAACATCAAACTCTCTCCCGAGCAACTGGCGTCAATGTATAGCCCTTGGCCTTTTTTGCGATGGGGCATCGACCTGATCGGACCAATGCCCACTGCGCCAGGGGGCCACAAGTTCGCCATTATAGCGGTCGATTATTTTACTAAGTGGGTTGAGGCCGAGCCTCTCAACAAGATTGATCAGGCTCAGATAATAAGGTTCATTTGGAAGAACATAATATGCTATTTCGACCTACTTCAAGTCATCATATTTGACAATGGGAAGCAATTTGATGGTCTCCAGATGATTCAGTTTTGTGAAAAATAGAAAATCACGAAAGTTTTCTCCACCCCCTACCACCCGCAGACAAACGGCCAAGTGGAGGCCGTGAACAAAATCCTAAAGCACACCATCAAGGCCAAGCTTGAGGACAAAAAATGGAAGTGGTCCACGGAGCTCCCAGACGTACTTTGGTCTCATCACACCACGACTAGAAATTCAACGGGGGAGACCCCATTCGCCCTGGCTTTTGGAACGGAGGCACCTTCCCAAGCCACAGAACGACTAAAAAAATCACTGAAGACAATGCCGTAACACGAAGGATTGACTTGGACATGCTCGAAGAAAGAAGACTCTCCTCCGACCTCAAGAATGCGGCATACAAGAAAAAATTAGAAATTTTTTTAACACAAAGGTGAAGGCGAGGCAATTCCAGGTGGGAGACCTCATTCTGAAGAAAATCCAATGTCCCAAAGGGGTATTCGGCCCGAACTAGAAGGGCTTGTTCAGGGTGTCTAAATGGCTCTCCAAGGGAGCGTACGAGCTCGAACTCATGGACGACACTCCGGACCAATACCCCTGGAACGCGATCCATTGAAGAAATATTACCACTAGAGCTTTTGTATCGAAACCATCTCTTTCAAGTCATCAATAAAAATATTTTTATGGGAAATACATCTACAGTATCTCAAAATAAATGCTACGTTCAAAAGTATGTGCTGACCGTAACGAGGTCGGCACATCACACTTAGCCCGGGAAAAAAAGGACCATCAAGGTCATTTTTCCATCTCAAAATAAATGCTAAGTTCAAAAACATGTGCCGACCGTAATGAGGTCGGCACATCACACTTAGCCCGGAAAAAAATGACCATTAGGTCATTTTTCCATCTCAAAATAAATGCTAAGTTCAAAAGTATATGCCGACCGTAACGAGGTTGGCACATCACACTTAGCCCGGGAAAAAAAGGATCATCAAGGTTATTTTCCATCTCAAAATAAATGCTAAGTTCAAAAGCATGTGCTGACCGTAACGAGGTCGGCACATCACACTTAGCCTGGAAAAGAAGGACCATCGAGGTCATTTTTTCCATCTCAAAATACATGGGAAGTTCAAAAGCATGTGCCGACAGTAACCAAGGTCGGCACATCGCGCTCAACATCAGGAAATGAGGCCGGCCGGTAAGAACACAAGAGCCGACCTCAAGAGGTCGGCTTGAGGTCTGTGAGACAAAGTCAAATCCAACCACCACACTCTGACCTCATCAACATCCGAGGACCGGAGGGCCGGATCGAACCAGGAGGACCAACCTCAAGAGGTTGGCACGCACGCGTGACAAGATAAGTCCATATTTCTTAAAAATTCTCTAAGTCTTATTCTCAGTCAAATTCTCCACCCTTTTCTCCCTAGTGAGGAACCCTTTAGAAGAGCATTCTCAAATTTTTCTATGTATAAACACCTAGACAAACAATTAGCCAAATTTCTCAAATTCTCACCCCAGATACTTAGCCTAAAATTCCCAAATTTTCACCTCAAATACTAAGCCAAATTCTCAGTGTTTTCAAAGTTATCTAAAAATTCAAAGTTAGAAAGAAACCAAACAAGAGCAATCGAGAAAGAGAAAGGTACTGAATATATTAATAGTAAAAGTGCCCGGAGGCAGAGTATATAAAAACCAGCCTCAGCCTTTTTTCAACCACATAGAAAAGAAATAAAAATAATTATCAATTCGCAATACCTTGCCCTCCAGCCTCGGTTTCAAACTTGACCTCAGCAACGCCTCCATCCGGCGGCCCGGCCTCGACCATCTGGTCGACCCCCTCGGACGTCAGTCCATCTACAGCTGGCTCCTCTTCTCCATCTTCCCCAACCTCTTCCACCTCCTCCACGATCACGAGTGCGGGCGCCAGCTGCCCGGGTTTGAGTAATTTGTGCCTCTGTGGGAACCAGGCCAAGTCCACCCCATAATCCGTCTCAAGGTTGAGAAAATGGAGATAGTAGCTCTCATGAAGAGGGTTCTTGGCCACATATCCTTGAAATTGGCCTCGTACACGGCCGTGTCAAGCCTAACTCTCCGGCCCTCCCGGATCATGTCCGTGATTGCCATGTAGTAGCAGTACTCCGAGAAGAGGGTGGGATTGGTGCCGGTATCATTAGGGTCGTACATCGGCCACCTTTTCCTTGAGCTGCTCACTGAGCCCATCTTTTTCCATCCTCAAGGCCTCAGCTGCCTTGCGCGCCTCGCCTAGCTCAAGCTGGAGTTTTTCCATCGCCAACACCATGGCATCCATCCGAGCCTGGATCTCATCTTTCTCCTTCGCGATTGCCTCAGCCTGGGCAGCTGCTTCCTCTAGTTCATAGACGATCCCAGCCACCTAGCCGAGCACACCATTTTTCTCCTTCCTCAGCTCGACCATCGAGCTCTCCAAGGATGCCCTCGCCTCCCTCTCTTTGGTCAGGCTCGTCTTTGACCTCCACAGTGAGCTCAGAGCCAAATTGAGCTCAGCCTCGGTCAAGTTAGCCAAGATGGCAGCCTGGCTTACCACGGCAACATTGGCCCGAGCAAGGTCCCAGGTCCGACCTCGGGTAATCTTATCCAAGCCAAGAGTCCACAATTGGGGGATGGAGTTGACAGTACGACTGATATACTCGGGCATAGCCAAGATTGAGTTCGGCACTCGAGAGGATAGGAAATCAACAATCAATAGAGGTCGGCTTGGATCATCCCGGGTCACCCTGGAAATTTAGAAGCAAAGTTTTCAATGAGTTCGGCAAAGTTCTAAAATAAAGGGAGATACACAGAAGTTTACTAAGGACTTACGCTTGGTACTTCACCGGATCTCTACCAAACTATGTTCGGTCCGATGCATTACGAGCTGGCTCAGAGCCGCTAAAGGTTGGAACAGTTGGAGCTCGCCCATGCTCGAGGGGCGAGTTGTCGGTAAGTTCAATGTGGGTTGGGCTCGTCGTGCCCACCGGCTATAAATCCACTTCCTACTCCTCCCGACTTCGTTTTTTTCGTAAAAGGCGAAGCATTGGTGGCCGGGGACTCGGGCGCCGAGGTCTCGAGATCGGTTTGTACTGGGGTTGGCTCCCGGATAATAATACCCTGCCGGGCAGTAGTCGATTTCTTCTTGGTGGTCTTGACGACCATCGGTTTTGGGAGAGCAACTCCAAGCCGGGAGAACATCTTCGGACACTTAGATAAAAGCTCGGGGGGACATTGTTTGACAACCCTGAACTCAACCTCTGTAAAAGATGAATCGAAAATGTAAGGAACAAAAATGCTAAGTCTTGAAAGAATACTATAGAGGTCGGAAATGATTATCCGACTGCCATAAATACCGAGGGTACCAAATGATCCGACCACTGAGGCGTATCTGCCAAGTCCTAAGGAGAGCCTGATTCCACTCATTGTCGGGGAGCTAGAGAATCCTCTCACAAACGACGGCAAAGTCGAAGTTGAGCTTGCGGTCGGAAGGAGAGGAATAACCTACGATGAAAAGACAAAGAATTAGATCAGTACATTTAGATCGAGATCGAAGTATCACAAGATCTTACTGGCATATTTTGGCCTCGGATTGGTCGGGATGCTGATCTCAACCCCGTCTGGATATACGGTCTGCCAAGCTCCTGCCACGAAGAACCAGTGCTCTCGAATATTCCGAGCTTTGCTCAGGAGCCCGGTCACAAGTCTAGTACCCTTAGTCTGGACATAAACTTCCCCATCTCAGTTCTTCTCACTGACCACACTCAGCATATGCGTCACCTCTCCCGGGGTTGGTAATCGATACAAAGAGTTTTGTCCGAAGAGGGTCATGATGCTCAGCACGATCATCTATGCGTTCGGCAGGAATTGGATTGGTGTCTAATCCTAAAAGTTGCGGAGGTATGAATTGGCCAGATGAAGTGGGAACCAAAGTCCAACCTCCATTATATCGTGCGTCACAACCAGCATCCCGGGAGGAGGCTGGTCGGCCCTTTCATTGGGCTCAGGAGCGTAAAGTTCCACGTCGAAGGGTATGCCCCAGCCAACCCGGGCCTCATCTAAAATCTCCTGAGTAATCGAGCTCGGGTGGGAAACACACGTCCATTTAGCCGACTCCTTTAGATCGGCCGGCCTCACCGTAGCCGGGTCTCATAAGACCGGGGCATGCGCATAACGCTCGTGGTAGCGCTCAAAATCGAACACCAGCAGTTTGGACCCCTCCAGATCATTAACATACTCTTTCCATAAACGGAAAAATTTCTTTACTCGGTATTTGTACGTTTGATCGTTGCGATCACCGGGCACTAGTTTTTTGGCCTTCCTGACGTAAGGTAGTTTTGGAGCTACTTCAACCGCCGACCTCTCCTCAATAACCTCGGCCGCCGACCTCTCTTCAATAACCCTGACCGCCGACCTCTCTTCAATAACCCCGGCCGCCGAACTCTTGCTCTTAGCCACAGCCGCCGACCTCTCCTTCACAGTCTCGGCTGCCAGTTCCAGAAGTAGCCGGTTAGTCGCGAGGTCATCCTCGTTCGATGGGGACCCGACCACTTCTTCATCATCATCCTCAAGGAGATCATCTAAGGGCTCCCTGCCCTCCCCCGGCTGCACCATTCTCACTATCTCAAATGTCCCCATGAAACCCGGGCTGACCACTCTTCCCGTAGTACTGACCTCCTCAAATCGATCTGGATCCACAAGGATCTCTCCCAGCAGAGATCGACCAGAGTTCTGGAATATGTGATCCAGACCGTCATCATCTCTAGCCCAAAAATTTCCCGCAATCATTCTCGGTGGGGGAGAACCACGCCAGAGACTAGAGCTCTCGCTGTTATCAAGCAAGCGGCGATCAGCGCCGCCGCCACTGGAGGAAGCTCTGCCTCACTGACCCAGAGGAAGACCAATCCACCTCCGCACCATTTGGAAGAAGAAAAAATAAAATTAAAAGCTTGGGAAAGAAGAAAATCGAAGCTTACCCTAAGGAAAATGTCACTCATCGCCGCCGTAAACTCCTTTCACCGCCAAAATCGCCACCGCAAAAGTCGTCGAAAATTAAGAAATTGAGAGAACTTGGAGAGTGAGAGCCAAAAAATTTGGAATGAAGGAGATAACCCTATTTATAGAGGGGAGGCTGGGGGCAAAAAATGCAAATAACTTTTCGAAGTTAGGGACCTAGGTGCAAAAAACCGAACTCTAGACCCCTACATATTATTATCAGGCGATGGTTCGTATTCTAAGCATGTCTTTTCAAGCATGAACATCCGTGCGTGTCCTTTCAGTTCCACGCATGCCCATGAGATGATTCTGGAAGCCGGGCACCCGACCTCTCCTCACCAAAAGACCAGTCCCGACCTCGAGCGCACCAGAAAGCCTCCAATCATCCGACCTCCAAATAATCCCACGAGAGGTCGAACCCACCCTGAGAGTCACAAAGTCCAGTTCACCTCTCATCTTCCACAATTGTTAAACTGGGGGGAGGGGGGCAATTGTTGTGACCACAATAATTCCTTTATCACAAAGGGTTAAGGGGTAGGATCGAAAGTCCACCGCCGACCTCAACTAAGGGCGACAGAGGTCGGAACAATCACTTTTCCCCAATGGCCTACCACTCCATTATCTCAGAGATCTACCCAATACTCAAAGAATTCATAACCAATCTCGACTCTATTTATGGAGGTTGGCTCGACCTTATCACTTCTATTACCGGACTCGCTTCAAGAACGGAGGTCGGCTCGGCCTCATTACGTCTATTGCCAACCTCGCTCCAATCATGGAGGTCGGCTCGGCCTCGTGTTATCCTTTTTCGACCTTGCTCCAATCCTGGAGATCGGCTCGGTCTCATTTCATCCTCAACCGACCAGTCCCCTGTTAGAGAGGTCGAATTCCCCCTCTAAGGGACCAAATCCGACCTCATTTCGAACTTATCCCACCATGAGGCCATTGAAGATTCCATGAGCACATGAGAAGATCTGACAAGATCGACCCAAATAGGGTAAAGAGTCGTCCCGTGCGCAAGGACGAGGAGAATATTCCCCTCAAATATGGAAATCGTGCAGAAGATCTTCACCCAGAGACACTTGGCGAAACGAGAATGGCTCGAGGTCTGGTGCATAGGACGATCGTGCGCCCGCGCCATGTTAGAGATTTTCAGGCATTTAATACTGCGGTCCCCTTTGAGGTCGAATATGACCAAAATACCCCCATATGTAAAACCTATAAATAAGTCTCCCCATGTACAAAAACATAACTATTAATCAATATACAAAAACCACACACTTAAATCCAGGGTCTAAAACCCTTGGCAAATCCCTTCTTATTTATTACTTTATGCATTCATTCACATCTTCATCATCAATCAATCGTGAAGAACATTCAATCATTTATCACTTCGTTTAATGCTTTCCCTATTGATGTTTATGCCTAAATCTTCCCACATTTTCTATTAAATCTAGCCCCTAATGTTAGGCAAACAACATATTCCATCTTTTATTATACACAATTATTATTCCACATTCATCTATACTTATATAATAATAAAATCTTATACTATATATAGTAAATTTTTCTCAAACCATAAATTCATTTCTAAATCCGTATACCACCTATTAATTCGATAGAATATGTTAACTACTTAATTAAACTGTAAACCAATGAACTTCCCCCAATATGCATATTAATACACCCTACACTAATCTGTTACAATATTTTTAACTATTTAATTAAATAAAAAACCAATCAACTTCCACCACTATTTACATTAATTATCATAAAAAATTGTCACTGCCTAATCACAAAACTCTAATAGTAAAAGTATCCCAGTATTTGATGTGAATAACCTAAAAAAACCTTTTATCTTAATACATTTGCTGCTCGGGAATATATCCTTTATATATGTAACATAATACTAACACTTTTTCTCTAAGCATCAAATTGGATCATCAACATTTTGATATTCTAATGGCACCTCCTTTGAAGCTTGATCGAATCCGTTAAAGGTTTCTTGAGCTTTGAAACTACAAGAACTTTTTATGTAGGCATCAAATTCGATCATTAATATTTTGACATTCTAATGACAATCCTTTGGAGCTTGATCAATGATTTGAATCTGTCAAAAGTTTTTTGAGCTTTGAAACTTCAAGTTGTTCGATCGTCAACATGTGATTTCCAAATTCAAATTAAGCAAGTAACTTGGAATGCGTCATGATTAATAGGTATGTTCTTATACATAATATCCAAATTGAGTCCATTAGTGGATACATTGCAAAACATCATTACCATAAATGATAAACAAGGAAGTCTTGAAAAAATTTCTGGCCAATATTGTTTCATATGTTACATAGTTAAGAAAGATCACTGCACATTAAAAAAAGGGCGATTAAAGTTAGTTTGGTTGAATATATTTGCATAACACAAATAGCATAATTCTGGAACATGGAATTGCAAACACAAAAATTGAAGTATCTCACTAAGCAAGATTTATACTCCAAAGGCTGGAAAAAGATGAAATAACAAATTCTACTAACAAAAGGAGTTGCTAAGCAGATTCTCTATGTACAGGCCATAAGACACTTAACATTTAAGGGGGAAAAAAAAGAATTCCCAAAAGACTAAAAAAAAAAAGGTAAGACAACAATAATTATTGGAGAAAAAAAAAAACTATTGTGCTGAAACTAAAGTGTCAAAGTATAATACATAGAATATCCTTGATTTTCTGCATATATGGAGTAAACATATGGCTACACAACTAATTGCAAAATCTTTGACATATATTCACCTTTTTATTGGGCTTCTGGATAAAACTTGGAAGTCCTCTAAAAGAATCTTTATAAGATAACATATTGGTCAGAGGAATTTAGGGGAATGAAGTAGATAAGATAAGATTAGTAATTTATTTTGCTAAAATTGATAAAAGAACATATTAAATGTATTGTTCTTCCAAGCATGCATGTACTGTTAAATTTGGATTTCAACAAATCCACTCTCATACAATTAAAAGTTGCAACTACACACAAACTCAATTCCAATTAGGATTATTATTGAGTGAGAAACTTACCTTACATCTCATTCCCTTCTTCTCTGCTTTAATTTTCCAATTACTAATTCAATCCTTCCAAAACCAATTTTGGTTTGACCCTCTCTCACTTCATATATATTCTATATAGTATAATTTAGTTGACTGTGTAGGAAGTTTCATATATAGCGCCTAGAGGTGCGATCACTTGAGCATCAAATGAGAAACACCATTGTGAAAGATCATTGTAGCTCAGGGTAAAGTTATGATGAATAACAGAGGAAGTTCAATTCACAAACCAAACATCAAAAGATTCAGTACCGTGTCAAAGGTATGTATACAATATACTTACATATTTTAATTCTCATAATCAAACGCACTAATCAAATATCAATTACAATAATATTACCTAAACATAAACTACAAAATATGATGAAGAAAATTACTTTTGACATACCAATAGGTTACACATGGCTCCATTTTTTGCAAGATTATCAATTATCCACCTGCCTCTGTAAATACACCCACTGAATCTTTTCTCAGTCTCCAAAAACTTCATTATATACATTTCTCTCTTTGTTTTCCACTTCCTTGCACACTATTCATAAGAAGAAATAAAAGTTAACGTCATGTACATTATAGTGGAAGTTCACTGTAAAAATGACCTACCATGTGTAAATGAAAATGCAATATCTATTCAGGGGTAGCCCACCTAAGATCCAAAAGAAATTAGAAACTAACAATAAGATTTTCTCAATCACAATTAATCTCTCAAAATCAGATGACACGAAACAACTAATAATCGATTGCAGAGAGAAAACCAAACTTAGGGTGAGATATAAGTGTGGACACGAAACAACTAATAATCGAATGCATGACGAATCTTTGGTTTGAGAAATCCAGCATTGTGTTCCCGATTAGTCGACGTTCTACTTCAATCATGTTGAATTTCCCCCATTCCACCTTATGCACGCAACCTATAGGGGTAGACGGTGATGGCGTTGGGACATAAGTGTGGAGAGAATGAGACGACAAGTCTGTCGAGAGTGGGAAAAATTGCATTTTTAGTCCAATAGAAATATTTTTAAAACAGTTTTGGTCTCATGTTTCAAAAGTTGTCTTTTTATTTGTAAAATTGGTCTCATTTGTTAAATACTCCCTCCGTCCCACCTTTATTTTCACATATGGAAGTTGCATGTTTTAAAAAAAAGGAGTATGTGAGTGTAATAGTGAATAAAATAATGATAATTTTATGCTTTATTGACTTTTGTGAGAGATAGTTATTTCTTTTTTAGGATGTGAAAATAATTGTGTGACGTTAAAATAAAACAAGTGTGAAAGTAATCGCTGGATGGAGAGAGTACTTAACATATGGTCCCAAAATTTATCCAAAAGTTGCAAGATTGGTCCCAAAATTGGTTATTTTATTTAACGGTTGGGACCATTTTTGCATTAAAAAAGGACTTTTGAACATTTATATCAAAAGTGTTTGACAACATTCCAATGGATCTAAAAGTGCAAATTTCCCAGCGAGAGTGTTTTGGGTTTGGGCGGTTGAGATGAAGTGAGAAAAAATACTAAAAGAACAGAGAATTGAAAGATATAGATGAATAATGTATTTAAAAATCGATATTTTTAAACGTTATTTAATATTTAAAATATAAGTATATATAATTGATAGTAAAAATAAAGATAAAAGTATTATGTGAATGATATTTATGATAACTATTACCGTGAACGACAATATAATAACACCTTATAGTGAAACAACTAATATCTTTCGAAATTGATACATTTTGTGATATTACTAATATCTTTAGTGAAAATAACTAATATCATTCAAACAAGTTTCACCGTGAATAATTTCGACTAGACTCACGAGTCTTTCGAGCCGAGTATTTATGAACTCGAGTTCAAGCTTGATAGCTACTCGAGTAGTTCGAACTCGACTCAACTTTGTGACAATCAAGTTGATTTCAATCTTTTATCAATTTGAGAGTACTTCGCAAGTCGTCTCAACTCACTTACACCCCTAATGTCAACTCTGTGTGTGAAACTATAAATTTTCATCACACAGAGAAAGCAAATTAGCACAATAAAAATAGAAAAAAGACAAATAAAATGAGTGGATGAGGCGAAAATGCGTAGGTGCATCGAAGTAATACACAAATATTGTATTAAATTCTCATAATTAATTGATAGTTTCTAAATAATCTTTAACGACTTCGGCAGTATCCAATCAAGAAGGATCAAAATTTTTAATATGTGATGTGGAAAAAAAAAACGAATCGAGTAATTTCTATCAAAGCAAATGCAACAAGCAAACAAACACATTTTTACAATAATAACGAATAACATAAACAATTTGAAAAAATAAACCGTGCATTGCACGGGTGATATACTAGTTTATAATAAAGAAGAAAAACTTTTAATCTTATTAATTATCAATGAAGTTGGAACATATATATGATTATTGTCAATAAATAACATATAAATCAAGATTATTGGTAACCTTTCGAATTAACCGTTTGCAATATTGATCCGCGATATTTATATATATTAAAACATATTAAGAAAATTTAATTCATATTAATTAAGATTTAAAACATAATAATCATGGTTGATCCTATATGGTGTATTTAAATTATGACCCTTAATTGCTTAAAATTAGCAATTTGAGGTTTGTAATTTTTTATTTCAATCTTTCTTTCTTTTGGCAATGAAAGACCATATCTTACACTCTTTAAAAAATTAATTTTAACATTAATTATGATTGTAGGGAGTCATGAGATTGTTCGTTGAGCTTTCATCATTGACAATAATTATCTCATCTATCGACATCGAAGACTTTATCCGAATTTCTGGCGTTACTAATGCTAATTAACTAAAAGCAAGTCATGGGTATACATGATGGAAAAGGAAAAGAAAATCCTACATAGAAAATAAAAAAAGACAAATTTTATTCGAATTGAATTTAACTCTTTAATGTAAGGTGGATACATATTTATTGTAAACATATTAAATTCACATATTTATTAAAAATGGAAGATATGTGCATTAATCTCCTTAATATGTTAAATTGAAAGAATTCCATCTTATCCACTTTATCTACAATAAATATGTTTATGAACATAAGTGAAAGAATCTCATTTTATCTAAAAGTCTTTGAACGATGTAAAATTACTTAATTAAATTATTTCTCATACATTTAAAAAAAAAAGTAAGAAAGAAAATAATGTGTAATAAAAAGTAGAGATATAATACATGAGTGAGAAAATTAGTAGTGAAAATGAGTGGGCCGAAAAATATTGATGTAATTGTATAGAGTAGAGAGAAATAGGTGTACAAGTGTATTATATAATAGGGTGAATGAGTATTTGGATGAGAATCGGATGTGTTAATCCAAATTGAATAGATTCCCATCCGGATGCACTTATGTTCCAGTAAAAGCTGCTGATTTCATTTGCATACAATTGACAAGTGTGGATTAACAAATTGTTACGCCTCATTTGGATAAGTTTTCCACAACAGAATCTGTTGCACCTTAAATCATGGGTATGGGCGTGAACAATTGATACAAACAAAGAAGTCCTTAATTCTTCCAATTAAGTGGAGAAACGAGAGATTCATAAGCTGCAGAGAAGCGATGGCGGGGGGCTCGATCGGGCCGAGTGTTGTGTTGAAGGAGAGAGCTAATGAGTATAAGGGAAGGCTCACTGCTTACGTCATCGTTGCCTGTCTTGTTGCTGCTATTGGTGGATCACTCTTTGGCTATGATATTGGAATTTCAGGTCATCATTCTTTTCTACTATGTTTCTGCTATTTAATTAAAACAATTATTAGGAAGAATTGAGGTTGATTTTCGGGAAAACAATCCGTTTTTTTCCCTTTAACGAGGTATTTGCTTTGTTAGATAGGATAGATATGGTAGAATAGAATTTCAAGGGATTGCATTGATTGAAATCATAATTTCAAAATAGTATATGTTTCATATTTATGATTGGCTTCTTAGAAATTAATCCTATTTTTTGTTTGGTTTTAAGTATAAATGGGATAAAAACACTAAATTTTCAATTTTACCCTTTTTCTTGTCATTTTTAGTGCAAAAATTCGGAGTTAATTGGTCATTTAAGGTCCTTTTCGTTGCGATGATAAAATATGGACTCAAATCAATTAATTATCTTGTTTTGTTAAGATTGTTCATCTCTCAAAATTAATGAGATAATTTTATGGAGGAAAACCGTGATTAATAACGGGTCCTGAGCTTAATCTTGGGCTTATAGATTCCTACCAAATAACTTGCAAGACTCCATAATTAAACTATCTTGGTCTAATTTTAGACACCAAAAGGGTCCTTAAGAGATAAGAATAATTTCATCATGCCCTCTGGACAGACTTACCACACTGGGTTGAGATAAGGTTTGGGACAATTGACCCGAACTGAATATTAGTTCAGCTAAAATCATCCAAACTAAACATTAATTAACAATTAGTCACTCAAACATGTTGAAAATTCCAGTACCCAGTGATAAAAGGAGTTGGGTGGGGCAGATTATGTTCAACTTTTGTGACACGACTTTTGTTGAAAAATATTGGTTTTGGTCACATTTGATTAAATATTAAGTGACAATTTAATTATTCATTTCGTGTGAATGAATACGATTGATTCGTTTTCTCAAAATTAAATTTGGGTGGATTCGAAATTAATGTCATTTAATATGTAGATAAGTACATTAATGAATTTATTTATTGTGGTAATAGTTAAGTGTTGCGACTAATTAATAGACGTGAACGTCATGTCTTTTTTTGTGAAAGTTCTATTCTAAAAGTTGTGTCTCTTAAAATTTTTTAAGAGATAACCTTTGGCGAATAGTTGTCTATTTCTAAAGGTTGCAACTTTTAGAATAAATAGAGTTAATAGTGAAGAGTCACAACTATTACCGCAAATTAAAAAAATCTATAAAAGACCCTCACATTTGTCATTTGGATTCATTCCAAAAATTGATTTCATACTAATGCTATGAAGTGCATTCTTGCATACTAATGTTTGTACTTTTGCATTAGAGTCGTGTCAAGAAAGTTTTGGATACCTGAGTCCGTTCACCGACATCTTCTGTTACGTAGTGCAGCGAGCGGAAGACTCTAAAGACATTATATCTTGGGGGCGATTGTCATGGAACCATATTACACCTGAGTACGAGACAATATCGTCTCACAGAGAGCGAGTCAAATTTGTACCTCAACTTTCATATTATGTCTTCGTCTACACACCACGTCTAATTTTTTCCCACAACTTTTAGTCATCACTCATCATCCACTTCATTTACCTTATAAAAATAAAATAAATACACCTGAATATTAAAAAAACAAAGTAGACTACTTGACTTTATTGAAGATGTCACATTCCACTTATCTCACAAAGTACTCCCTCCGTTCTGGTATTATCTGCATATTTAGAACGATATATTTTTTTTAAATGTACGTTTTGAGGAAAGTAGTAACATCTGAATAAATATATGTATATTATTGTGAGTATACACACAAATTAATTTTTTTTTTTTTTTTTTTTGGAGATGTGCAAATAACTTTGGTCGAATAGATGAGAATAGTGTGCAATTACTCATGGTTCACAGAGAGTAAATTATTTAAGGTTGGCAAAGAACTAGTTATAAATTAATGTGTTATTCTTCTATCTATTGATTTAGGGTGAAACTGCAATTGAATTTACTAATGTCTTAAATGGATGTGCTTTAGTCCGTATCAAGTCCCCCGAGTTTCTACAAAAGATTTCTTAAGATTGGTTATCATGTTTAAACAGGAGGAGTTACATCCATGGATGGATTTCTTGAGAAATTCTTCCCGACAGTGTACAGACAAAAGCAGCATGCTCATGAAAACAATTACTGCAAATACAACAACCAGGGCCTTGCATCATTCACATCGTCTCTCTATCTTGCTGGCCTGGTCTCATCCTTGGTCGCATCTCCCATCACACGAAAGCATGGCCGCCGCGGAAGCATCGTCTGCGGCGGCATTAGCTTCATGATCGGAGCAGCTCTCGACGCTTCGGCTGTCAATCTTGTCATGCTCATTTTAGGCCGGATTATGCTCGGTGTTGGCATTGGATTTGGCGATCAGGTAACCTTCTAATATACTAATACTATGTTCATGTAAAAAGCATATAATTCCCCTGTCCGTATTTAATAAATTATGCACCAAAATTCTCCTGTATTTCATTAAATGCATGCACTTGATAAAAGTATGCATGCTCTCTCCATATTCACTTCCATTCATAGAGCATTAGCGAATTTTAATTAAAGTGTAGACTTATATAATTGAGTTCCATAGACTTATATAATTGAGTTCCATAGTACACAAAACACATAAATGCTAAATCACTATCGGAGAGACCTTGGTTATCAATTCTTCAATGGTAATGAGAACGAAAATTATTTTCCACATATGCGATCTATAATAAAAATGATATGTTGGGGGAAGAATTGTTACAATTGTGACTGCACTGCTAATGTCATGCCCCAATTTTGGAATAAAAGTAGATAACAAATGGTTGTTGGTAGATGAATAAGGGAGTGATTGAGGAGGATGATTGTAGGAAGAGAATAGGGTAATCAAAATGGAGTAGTGATTACCTTATTTAGATGAGGAGGTAGTAATTTTGTTCACAGTGACTATTATAATTATTCCCATTAACATTTAACAATTTATAACCAAGCGCCCCCAGGATTCTTCATCTCGTCTATTTCAACGGCAAATATTTCATCTTTTCTCATTTTGATCAAGAATACTTTGGTGTGTTTTGTATAATTATACTTTGGGGTATTTTGGGTAATTCACTAGGGATGGCAACAGGGCGGGATTAAATCCGGACCCGTCACGAACCCGGCCCATTTGGGGCGGATAGAAACCCAGTCAAATTTGGACCCGCCGGGTTTGGGACAGGTCCTTATATATATATATATTTATATATATTAAATATATATTTTTATTATATAGTATTCCATTTCTTTCTCCATTAATTATGCATTTCTTCCTGTAAAAAAATAATATGCATTTTTGGTTTGAATTTAATTGGCAACCAAATAATTTTGCTCAGGCTGTGGCCTCCACCGCCCACTTTCATGCCGCCGACTGCCTATAATTTTGCAGCCTCACACAATCACAACCACCCTCAAACTTGTTCCTCTCTCTCTCCCTCTTTCCCTCCGCTGTCGCCCGGTCTTTCTAGGCCGGCAACAGTGAGTAACTCTCTCTTCTTCAACGTGTCACTCTCTCTTCTTCATCGTCACAGCCGTGCATTGTTTCCTCCTTCAACTGCAATTTTTATTTCTTAAAAAAAAAGACGGGGTGGGCCGGTAAAACCCGCGGGGTCCACAGGGCGGGTCCAGACTGAAATTTAGGTGGGGCGGGTTCCAGGTGTACAAAATTCTTGGCGGGGCGGGTCCTAAGACAAGCCAAACCCGTCCCGTTGTCATCCCTATAATTCATGTATATTGTAACAACTGTTGTAAATAAGTGCGTAAATTAAAGGCACAAGATTTGATTACCCAGTTCGTCGGGAACGACTACGTCTGGGGGCGAGCCAAGCCAAGAGTTTCACTAATATTCTTGTATATGAGTAATTACAATTATGAGTACAATAGTCTATTTATAAGAATAAAACCCTAGTCTAAGATATGAAGCCCATTGGGTTATTGGTCCATTAGTAATGTCCACATCAAATCTTCTAGATTTACAACACTCCCCTTGGACATTACGACATAACATAAATGTCTTGTCATAAAAACTCCACGTGCTAGGTATCGGTCAAATAATAAGTTAGGGAGGAATGTAACCGATCTTCTAGATTCATTTCGGGGTTACCGCTCCCCCTGAAGACAAAAACACTTTGAGTCTTTACATCCCAATACCATGAACGTACTTTTCAATAGTAGACGTAGGTAAGGACTTAGTAAACAGATATGCTAGATTGTAACTAGATTGCACCTTTTGAATGGTAATCACGTCACTCTTCTGGAGTTCGTATGGGTAAAAAAACTTAGGTGAAATATGTTTCGTCAGGTTTCCCTTAACGTACCCATTACTCATTTGTACGATGCCACACAAGTCACCAATGTATCGTCTTTAGCGATACCACACAAGTCACCAATGTGTTTTACCAAGGACCTTAACCTAACACATTCTCGTGCAGCTTCAAATAAAGCTATTATCTCTGAGTGGTTTGAAGACGTGGTAACCATGGTTTGTTTAACCGATCTCCATGAGATCGCGGTACCACCACAGAGAAAAACGTAACCAGTCTGGGATATGGCGTTGTGGGGATCAGACAAATAGCTAGCATCTGCATAACCTACTAAGGCATTGCCTTGGTTCTTATGGTAAAATAGTCCAAGATCTTGAGACCCTTGGAGGTACCGTAGAACATGCTTAATACCATTCTAATGTCTCCTTGTAGGAGAAGCGCTATGTCTCGCAAGCAAATTGACAGCAAATGCAATGTCTGGCCGAGTGCAATTTGCGAGATAGAGCAATGCTCCAACAACACTAAGATAAGGAACTTCTGGCCCCAGAATTTCTTCTGAATCTTCTTTTGGTCTAAATGGGTCCTTATCCACTTCGAGGAATCGAATAACCATAGGGGTGCTAAGTGGATGAGATTTATCCATGTGAAATCTCTCCAATACCTTCTTCACGTAGGTCGATTGATGTATAAGAATTCCTTCTGGGAGATGCTTGATCTGCAGGCAGAGGCAGTACTTGGTTTTACCCAAGGATTTCATTTCGAATTCGGCTTTCAAGATTGAACTGGCTTCTTCAATCTCGTTGCATGTTCCGATTATGTTGAGGTCATCAACATAGACGGATATGATGCAAAAACCATTTTGCGATTTCTTCGTGAATACGCATGGGAAAGCTTTATCGAATGTGTATCCCTTCTTCCGAAGGAGTTCACTGAGTTGGTTGTACCACATGAGGCCCGATTGCTTCGGGTCATACAACGACTTCTGCAGTTTTATGTTATACATACTGCGGTTTTCACCATCCCTCATCTGAGGAATGTTAAATTCATCGGGGATTTTCATATAAATGTCGGCATCAAGTGATCTGTATAAGTATTCGGTTACTACGTCCATTAATCTCATTTGGAGATTCATTTTAACTGCCAAAGATATCAAGTAACAGAATATTATTGAGTCAATGACGGGAGAATAGGTTTGATCGAAATCAATCCCGGGTCTCTGTGAAAACCCTTGAACTACAAGCCTCGCTTTATACCTCTCCACATTATTGTTCTCATTTCATTTTCGTATAAATACCCATTTATATCCTACAGGGATAGCGCGCATGGGTGTACGAATGATAGAGCCAAATACTTGTCTTTTGTTAAGCGATGCGAGCTCAGCTTCAATTGTCTCTTTTCATTTAACCCAATCTCAGCGCTTCCGGGAAGGTGTAACCACATGGGCCGAGCTCGAGCGTCTGTTCCTCGAGCGATTCTACCCTCCATCTAGAACGATCAAAGCAAGGATTGAGATCTCTTCCTTCCGCCAGAAGTAAGGAGAGGACCTACGTCAAGCGTGGGAGAGATACTCAAACCTGTTGATAGAGTGCCCGCAGCACGGGTACAATGAGGGAGATGTGATGGCATTTTTCAATAGTGGTGCCAACAAGGCTGGGCAAGACCATATAGACGCCTGTGCTAGTGGATCATTCCTGAATCAAGGAATAGTGAGGTGTAGAGAGATCGTGGACAACATTGTCACTAATGCCGGGGCTTGGAATGTGGACGCAGATTACCAAAGAGTTCATCAGGTTGAGGAAGGTGAAGGAACGAGAAGGATATTTATGGCCATGATGGAAAAGATTAACAACCTTGAGTTGGGGAAGAATATGGTTGGAGGGAATGCAGCAGAGAATAAGCAAGAGGGCAAGCCCATAATTCAGCAAGAAGTAGTAAATTATATGGGAGATCCTTATTACAATCAGAATGGGTATCCACAAGGTGGAAAATTTCAAGGAAGATCTTCTTATGGCCAACCATTTGTACCTCCAGGTCCACAGCCGCCTCAAAATCAATGAAGGAACACACAAGGGTACCAAGGAGGCCAGCAGCTTCCTCAGAACCAATGGAGGAAGAACGAGAATTTTTCATATGCTAACCCGAATGAGGGTATTACAGTTCCTCCAGGCGTGAATCCAGGTTCGAAACCTCCGGGTGGAGAAGGCGGTTCCTCAACTGAGGAGATGTTGAGAGCTATCCTTCATAAGGTGGAGGAAGGAAGCAAGAGATTATCCTCTTTGGAGTATGATGTGAAGGAGTTACATAAGAAAGGTGATCAGCGTGATCAAAAACTCCAAATGAGAGATGTAGAGCTGAATCGAATTCAACAAGAGAACAATAGGCGGTTCACCTCAATAGAGTTCCAAATAAGCCAAATTGCTAAATCATTGAATAAGGAGCCGGGTAAGTATCCTTCCATGCCGGAGGGGAACCCGAAAGAGCATTGCAAGGCTATCCAGTTAAGAAGTGGAACCAACTATGAAGGTCCTCAGATGCCTGCTGATTCTGAGACGCCCCAAGATAGAGATGAGATTGAAGAGATGAGAGCTGAGAAGAAGGTTGAGGGTGAAAGCACTCAAGCGAGCAAAGAGCTTGAAGAGGAAGGCATTGAGAAGGTTGAGAGAGTTCCTAAGTGGAAGAAGGCAAAGGAAGCAAGGGAGAAAGTGAAAGAGACCGAGAAAGATGAATGGGGGGTACCCAAATCTGTGATACCCGTCCCATATCCACAACGCTTCATGAAAAAGAAGCTTGATGAGAAATTCGCTAAATTCCTTGATGTGTTTAAACAATTGCATATTAATATCCCTTTTCATGATGCCTTGGAACAGATGCCCCACTACGCAAAGTTTCTGAAGGACTTGATTGCGAAAAGACGGCTAGTGGATGAGCCGAAGTTGGTGCAGTTGAACCATGAGGTGAGTGCATTATTGCACAAGGCGCTTCCTCCAAAGCTGAAGGATCCCGGGAGCTTTACCATCTTATGTGACATTGGGAACGGGATCAAGAAAGGAGCGCTGTGTGACCTTGGAGCAAGCATAAATCTTATGTCGTTGTCGCTTTTCAAGAAGTTGGAAGGTGGAGAACTTCAGCCAACAATGATGACGGTTCAACTTGCCGATCGGTCTATTACTCGACCTCAAGGTGTGGTGGAAGACGTCCTCGTGAGAGTTGGAGATCACATTTTCCCAGCCGATTTCGTGGTTCTAGAGATGGAGGAAGATGAGCATGTGCCCCTGATCTTGGGAAGACCGTTCTTAGCAACGGCGGGGATGGTGTTAGACGTGGCAAATAGGAAGATTACGTTGAAGGTTGATGATCAAGAAGTAAAGATTTCCATATATGAAGCCATAAAGCACCCGAAGGAGGATGAGAGTTTGTATTGCATTGATGCAATTGATCCTCGTGTTGAAGACATACCTCCTATCTCTAAACTTTCTCATGTTCATGATTTTGTTAATCCTTCACTTGATGAGTTAACCCATGAGCATTATGTTCTTGATTATGTTGATAGGGATAAAGAGAAGAAATTGAAGGATGAAGAAGTGAAAAAGGTGGACGAGATCCAGTTGGAAGGAAAAGGAGGAGATAAGAAGAAAAAGTCCAAATTCAAGAAATTGTTTGGTAAGACTCCTCCAGATAAAGGTGAGAAGGAATTGAGACCCATAACACCTGGGGATGAGAAGGAAGCAAAAGAGCTCATGATGGAGGGGCATCAAGGAAAGGAATGCAACCACCACTCTTATGAGAGTAAGGGAGATATTTTTTAGTATGATGTCCCATAAGCTCCTTTGAGCTCGGTCCGGCATGAGGACCTTAAAAATAGCGCTGAATGGGAGACAACCCATTTTTATTTACTTTTATTTATTTTTAGTGTCTTATTATGTTATTAGGGTGTTGTTGAATCGTAAGTTTTAACCTCGTACTGGAGAGTTTTGTTTTGTAGGCTTGTCTCGAGAGAATAGAGGAATCATGGAGTACTCGAAAGGGAGGAACTCAAGCAAGGGAGTGTGCAACGTTGTTGAGAGAAACTAAATTGTTTGGTTGAGGTAACCCACAACCCCAAACTTAGACCTCTTCACAAGGCCGAAGTTTGGGGGGGTGGAGTTTTTTTATGTTTCTTGTTACATTGCACCGGAGAACCCCTTATCTTTGGTTGTGTTTGGTTATTTGGTGTCTTGAGATGCTCCTTGGGATGATTTTGATTTGATTCGCTGTTGCTTATTTCATGCCTATCAATCAACTTATGCTTACTTATTGTTATCTTTGAGTATGACTTGATGAGTAGGGTGAATTGTGAGGTTGAGTTAGAAATTCTTTTGTGTGAGTGTTTAAGTTAGAGTGGATTTGAGAGAGAACTAGTATGCTTGCAAGTTTTTCTTTGGAGCGCTTGTGTGATGAGAGTGAGAATGCACTAGGACTAGCATGGATGTGAAAGCTGTGAGACTTGAGTCTTATGAGATTTTGATGCATGAATTAATCTCTTCGTTTGTGAGTGGATCGACACCTTAGAGGATGCTAGAACTTGTGTGTGCTCTTGCTTCTTGATTGTGTCTAGTTTGATATGCCGAATGTGATCTTAGGCCATCTTTGTTTTGAATGAGTCACTTAGCCAAAATTTTCCTTACCAATGACATTGACCCCTTGTTAGCCCCTTTGAGCTTTAAGCCTATTTTATTTGCTAGCACATATGAACACTATTCCAATTCCTAAGCCTTTTTGTCCCAATTTGAGTGGAGAATAGGAAAAGTGTAAATGTGAAGGGATTGAATTGAGTTGAAAAAGGAAAATGTTATTTGTTGAGTGAGTATGAGAAGAAGGTGTGATGAAGTTATGAGTTGTGGGAAAAAAAATGATGAGCTCATGTGTTTGTGCGAAAAAGAGAAAAAAAAAAGTGATTGAAAGAAAAAAAAGTGAAAAGAGTGAGAAAGAAAAGAAAAATTGAAGTGTTGAGAGTATTGGAATTGAAAGGGTGTTGATTGAAAATGTTTGAAGTATTCTGTTTCTAATCTCGAAGTACCGAAGTCTGAATTTCTATTCTCCATTCATTTGAGTCACTTTACCATATTGATTCCCACCTGTCCAAAGAGCCTACATTACAACCTTGAGAAAAGTCCTTTTTGATTCGGCATTGATTTCTAGAGTATGGTCGGAGCTAAGAGTGCTTACAAGCCTATGGCTGCCAATATGTGTGATTGATTGTTTGAGTGAGTCCCTTTATCATTGATATACACTTGTGAGGGAGTGAAACACATTGTTGAGTGTACATCCATGTTTGATCTTGGGGTTTCTTGCTATTGTTGCATGAGTATGATGAAGGAAGGTGAGTGAGCATACGTGTGATTAATCTTTGAAGCTCGAATTCATTTTCTTGCACGATTTGATTCCTTGACTCATTCCTAACAATTTCACTCGACTTATTATTTCATTGCTTGAGGACAAGCAATATGGTAAGTTTGGGGGGGTTGATTAGGCGTGAAATTGTCATGATTTGTAGCTTGAAATGCCCAAGTTTTGGTCGATTTTATTGAGTTTTTAGAGTCAAATGAGCACTATTTCTGTACATTGATAAATTTGTCTCTTTGATGCTCGTAGGTGAATCGAGGGTGAAGAACGGAGTTCGTAGGACTTTTAATCGACTCAAACGAATGCCCGGATGAGAAGATATCAAAGAAATACGATTGGTATTAGTGCGTGAGAAGAAAAGTGTTAGTTGAAAAGAAAGAAGGCCCATTCGAGCACCATTGCTCGAGCGCCTCCGCTCGAGCTCAACCAGCTCGAGCGCCCAGACTTGCTGAGAACTTCCTTCGCTCGACCACCATTGCTCGAGCGCCTCCGCTCGAGTGCTTTTTCGCTCGACCACCTGGCTCGAGCGCCTCCGCTCGAGCTCGTCCAGCTCGAGCGCCCCTGACTTACAGAGTATTTTCTTCGCTCGAGCTCAACCACTCGAGCACCTTCGCTCGACCGCCTGCCCATTCGGCCAAACAAGCTCGAGCGCCTTTGCTCGAGCAGGACAGCTCGAGCGCCTTCAAGGCTAAAGTTTCCAAGTTCGTTTTTCTAGCCCACGAGTTCCCGATTTGGCCCAAAGCTTATATATATTCGTCCCGAGCACGTTTTGGGGAGATACCAGATATCACTTGATAGATTTTGACTTTTAGAGTTCATTTTTTGGGAGAAAAGAGAGAAGCAAGCTTTACGTTTACGTTTTGTTGAGGTTTTCGTACGAATTCTTAGTTTCTTTTTGTTTCTTAGTTTCTTTTCAGTAATTCGACTACGTTAAACACTTCATACTTCGTTTTTATTAATTAAATTTCAGATTCTTAGCACATATCTCTTTATACCCTAGTTTATGTTTCGTATTTTCTTCGTTCAAATCATCATGTTCATGTTCGTAACTTATTCAATTGTTCTTGTTTACGTAAAACCCATGTCTAGCTAAAACCCTTGCATGCTTGGGATAGGATGAACTCATATAAGTAGGTTGTGGGTACGTAATTAGGGTAACTTGTGACGTTAGGTTTTAATTCTCTTGATTAATGAATTCTTAAAATTAATCTTAACTTTGCCTTTGAATTTCGTACGAACGTGTTAGGGAGAGGACGACCGCATCACTCTTTAACAACTAGTAGACTTAACTAGAGGGTTTAGAAGAGGTTAATTCATCTGCCGGTTTAGCTATGGAGGACGGTCGCATCACCATTAGTTAAATGAGGGCCTCTTTAATTAAGCACGATCTATTAACTTGTTAGTGTATTAGTGAAATCGAATGTTAGGATAAAGTATTAGGGTTTAAAATCTTGAGCCTTCATCTTGCATTCTTTTACTTAGGTTATCTCTTGCGCGTCACAATTATTTTGATTATGTACCTGCTCCGTTAGTATACGTAGGGATTCCTATCCTAAGCATCACCATCTCATATTTGAAAACAACCTTTAGATAATTAACTCATTTCTTTCTTTTGCAATAGTAGAGCAGAATAGTTTAGATTTAATAATTTTCAATCCCCAAACATACACTCATATTAACTACAACGCGTAGATCTTCAGGGATCTATTCGCATACATACCTTCCCTTGGGTTCGATAATACTTGGTCTCTATACTTGCCAATACTACAGTGAACCCGTACTCTTGCGGGGAAGCTACTAGTAGAAAGCTAGTATTTTCACATCAAGTCAAACATGCATAAAAATCACAAAATAATGGCACTATGTATCATGACCACTCATAATCTTTAATGTCATATCACTGACAATGTTCATGTTTGCTTCAGGCAAACTGGTATGCTGAGATTCGCTTAGGGAATACACGATCTCGGCCACCTCACCAATTATTTGGCATCGGCCATAGTGTTCATCTATCGATATTTTCTGCTATCGATTTTATTCAAATTTTTTCGATGAATATAATCCTTCAGAGATTTTTATAAATGACGATGAATATAATCCTTCAGTGATTTTCCATAAACAATTGATATCTTATCGAGATGGTATCGGATAATTTAATCAGTGCATCTGCCTTCTGGGCAAAAGATGGGGTCAAAATTTCATTACATTTGTCCCAAATGAAGCAAGATGAATCTCAAAGCCCAAGTCATGATACTAATAATGTCAATTTATGTAAATCACTCTTTATCTCCAAAATCTTCGAGCTCCAAGCTAAAAAAGATCATCGTTGTCTATTTCAAAAGCTACTTCAAGCAGACTGACATGGTGAGATTCACCCTGAGGGGCCATGCCCTTATTGTCCTTTTGAATCTTTCGATAAGCCTCAATCAAGTGCTTGGATTTGCGGATTTCTTCCCTTCCACACTTACGCCCACTGAGGCTCCCTTGAGCTACAACATGTGCTTCAGGCACTGCTTGTGGGTCAACCAATCTAGTATTGTAATTGCTCATCAAGAGTTGGTTGTGTTTTTCTGTCACTAAATGTGCAGAAATTAGCTCTGAGTGAGAGGTGTACTGCTACTGGAGTACAAGGTTACTGTTCGCAGATGGGAAATTGTGTGTCATTTTCTGCGCACTAGTTGTAGAGGGGAGTACTAATGATATGCAGTGGGTCGGATTTGAATTCGAGTAGCTACATGTAAATTTTATGCCCCTAACATGTAGTTAAGTGTAATTTCTTGCAATAACACTACGTTTTGAATGGACATGGTAAGACATACTATTTGAATTTATATTAACAAGGGAGAAAGAGGATTTAATTTACATGCTCAATCACAAAGGAGCAAATATTGGGTGTCGTCTACCCAAACATGATTTACGGTCCGACAAGTACTGAGTGCGGCCTACCCAGACAATATATGCGGACTATGACTAATAATGTAAATTAAGTTCACATAAATAGGTATACAAGTAGGAGCAACTATTCAAGTTCAAAGTTTAGTCAATGCTCATGTTTGCTTTAGTCAAACTTGTATACGGAAATTTTGGGCATTGTTTGAGTGAATTAAATTAACAAAAAAGATAATAATAGGCACATAAGAATTTTCACATAAATTCTAATTTTTACAGCAAATAATTCTCAAGTCTATTCCGCTACAAGTGGTTCTAATGGCTGAAATTTAAAAGGAAATTAAGTTACTTTACCAGAGCGGAACCCTATAGTAAGGATTCCTAAATATCTGTTAGTAGATTCGGCTAGCATCAGACAGCCTTAGACACGTCTCAAGTGGGTGGAGCAACCATAAAGGTATCGAGTTCAAAAGAAAGCTTAAACACCAAAATGTATTAGCCAAATTTTTTTTCCATAGCATAAAAATATCACCAAATTCAATATTTAAATGCACTCATATAATATCAAAATTAAAAATCAGATGTCATATTAATATATACTAAGGCTCCACTTGGTAGGGCATATAAGTCCATATTATGGGGTGTTGTATAATTAATATTCTACTTGGTAGGGCATACTAAAATAATATCGACTCGTTTCTTATATGTCCGACCCTGTAAAATAGTAAGGCGTAATACCTCCAAAGCACTATTCACCTTTACAAAATTAATTCGGTCCGAAAGGTCGTACTATTTTATTATTTGTTTGTCACACGGACCGCCCCCCGCCGCCGCCGGAAAGTCGCCGGAGCGCCGCCGCCGGAAAGTCGCCGGAGGCTGCCGGACCACTACTATTCCTAATTTTTACTTTTTTTATTACTTCCTACCAAGTAAGTATAAGAATTTTGCATAAATTAGTGGATCTTTTTTATATGTCCTACCAAGCAATTTTATATGACTTTTACATATTAAATTTGTACCCCCTTACTAAAATTATTACTCCCTACCAAGTGGAGCCTAAGCATATATATTAATATATATACTAAGCATATATCTCTATACAATTAGAAGAGTATATACCTCTCCTGAAATAAACGAGTGGCTTCACTAAGCACATATATATATTAATACTGTACTCGCTACTCTTTCGGATCAGAGCCATTGAACGGAGAAGTTATCACATGGGAATCCATGATGATGATTTTTTATATTAGAGGCTGATTATTGGTTCGGGTTGAATTTTATTGTGCATCGACACACAGGCATCAAGTTATTTGTTACAGAGAATATGCCAACGTGTTTATATTTTCGCTACATCTCCGTTTGAATTATTTCTGACCAATCCTAACCATCTTTGAAGCTTTGGAATTTGAGATTTGCAAGTGTGGTTATATCCAATGTGTTGTCCCTAAATTTCTTTTCTGCCGATTGCTTACCGACGTGACTAAACATTAATTCGGAATGGAGGTTGCAATCTAATTGGTATAACGTTCATGCTAGTAACGTATTGTAAAATAAAGAGGCGCAAACAAGAGCACCAATTTGTTTACTCAGTTCATCATGAATGACTACATCTGGGGGCGTACCAAACCAAGAGTTTTCCACTATATTTCTGTGTATATGTACATTGGTGTGTTACAATATTGAGTATGGGGATATATATATATATATATATATATATATATATATATATATATATATATATATAATATCAAAATCCTAAAGCCTATAAGGCTACTTGGCCCATAAGTAATGTCCACATTAAATTTTCTGGAATTAGTATATCAAATCTTCTAGATTTACAATACTATACACTTGAGTGCATACTAGAATTTGTGGCATTTTTCACCCAATTGCACTCTCAAATTAACTTTGCCATTTGTTGGAAGAGTATGCAGAAGCTCATATATTACAAACAATGATACTCCCTCCATCTACTAAAATTTTGTCTATTTGTTAAATTTTAAAAAAAAAATAGATAAGGAGTCAATATAAATAAAGTTGAGGAGAAAGATAAAGTAATTGCTGTCATTTTTATGGGATAGCCACACTTTTAGTAAACGTCCAAACAAGAAAAGTTGACACAATTTTTATGGAGGAAGAGTATATAAAATTAAATACCAAATTGAAATCAGAAAAATACAAAGTATCCTTTTTAAGAGTGAATCACATAATATATTAAATTTATTTACTAAATTGATTAAGAATGGGAGTGATCTAAAATAATCCTTCACCATAACTATGAGCATGAATACCTCCTATATAGAATTAGATAACTCCTCACTAAATAAAAATAAACAGATAACTCCTCACTAAACAAAAATCAACATTTTTTGATGGGGTGCTACATCTACACGAGGTAGATTACCCATTCAATAAAATTAAGTAAAAACACACTATAAAATAATAAGAGTTGAATAGAGAAGAAAATCAGAGCAGTGGGTGCTTTATTTTCTTTTATACTCGATATCCGACCAAGGATCAATTAATTTGTGGGACTCATAATCCACGTCCATTAACGACCCATTTCAAACACAAGGAGCTTTATAAGTTGCGCGATGATCTCATTGCGATGAGAGCTCTTGTGACAACCACAGTTCGCGCATTTTTCCGATGACATCGTACCAATGCAGGGGTTGAAGTTTAGACACCCATCGGGCTTCAGCTCTTGGCAATTGGCTTTTGTCAACTGAAACTCGATAAATAAATTATATGATAAAAGAAAAGCCACCCATATCCATTTATATAAAAATAAATTTAAGATTTGTGGTATAAAAATAAGGAGGATATCAATCTTAAAATTCTAATATAGAGAATGAAAATCGGACATATAATGTGCAACATGCGCGATGTATACCATTAATATTATCACTTAAATATACTAACATTATTTTTGTAAAGTATAATACTATTGTTTATAAAAATTAATACTGAAGGCTAGTGATATGTAGAGCCAGCAATTTGGGCCCGGCCGACGAGCCGACCCGGCCCACCCTACATATGGATCGGATTGGGCTAAAAAAATAGAGGCTTGAAAAAATCCAGCCAATTTTGGCCCAGCCGGCGAGTTTAACGGGCCACGGACGGCCCGCTTGGTCCAGTTGATTTTTTTTAAAGACCAAAATTAATGTTGTTACTTATTATGAACTAAATTAGATTAAGATATAAAATATATGTTGATTGTAAAAGTGTAATAAGTTATGTTTTATAGTACTTCCCCCGTCCACCAACTTATTACATATTTTTCTTTTTGGATTGTCCACCAATTTTTTACTCATTCCGTTTTTTGAAATAAATAATACTAATAAACAAATAAATTAGTCCGACAATATCCCTACAATACCCTTACATTATCTACTTTTTCAATAAAATACTAATTTTTACCCCCCTCCGATTCATTTTAGATAGTCCGTATTACCATAAAATGGATTTTTTTTTTTTTCCACTTTCTCAATCTCTTTTCCAAAATGACAAAAAAGTACGCATATTATTTTAACTTTACCCCTTAAAAAGTTGAAAGGACCATTTTACTCTTACTTTATATCCACAAAAATAACTTTATACCCATAAATACTAATAAACAATTCCTTATTAAAACCCATGTCACTTTGAAAGTGGAAAACAAAAATGAATTAGAGGGAGTATTAAATTTTGAGTCCAACAGTAATGAGAAAATTTGGTGGACGGAAGGAGTACAATTTTTAATAAAAATTAAAAGAAAAAAATTAAAAAAGAGCCGGGTCGACCCGTTAGTCCGCGGGCTAGACTAGGCTAGGATTTTATATGCCCATCGTGCAAACGGTCCGACCCGGCCCATGAACAGTATTTGGCCCGATGAACCGAGTCAGGCTGGACGACCCGTTTTGCCAGCTCCAGTGATATATAGTGCACAGGGAATATATAATGGCTTCTGAAAAATGCATAGATGTTGCATTGTCATATATGATATGAGCGGTTGGCACTAAACATAAATTGGTGTATAGGAAACCTCCCAAAATGGAAATTATAAAATTTTACGCCCAAAATTCCATTTATATAATTGAAAATTTATTTTTTAAGATATAAAATATTAATTCAAACGAATTTAAGAATATTTACCACATTTTTACTAAAATACGTACATGCACTAAAAGTAAATATATTGCAGCAAAAACCAATTTGAAAGAACTTAATTGAAGGATTTATTTTCACTTACGAGCATTAATTATTTTCACTGAAGAGTTTTAATTTGTTTTCAGCAAACAACTTTTAGTGAAAACAGCTAATACTATTCAGTGAAAACAATTAATTAATACTCAACTCATTTTCACTCTATATTTTGTTCCTCACAAATAATTACCTCACTGTTAATAAAAGTGATTTCTTTGCCAACATATTACTTCCTAAATTTAATTTAAAATTATTTTATTTTTTAGTACACAACACTTTTAATTTTACTATAAACATCAATTAATATTAATTCCTTAAAATGAGTAGATTGTTGTGCTTGTGCCTACCTCCGTTTTGGGAATGGGCTCACGGGGCTCCACTTTCCGATGGAAGCTACGGTGACAGCCGCAGGCCCCACAGAGAAGAGGCCTCATAGTACACTTGATATATTCCTGGCAACCATCAGTCCACCCACCCAGAATTTGATGAACTTTGTTGCATTCTGCATATTTATCATCCATGCTAATTAATTATAATAACTGTATCCACAGAAATTATTTATCTTATCCTGTTCATGAAATGTTAATTGTGATGCATGTATATAAATATCATATGAGAAATGTGTTGCGTAAAATATGGCCATAATATTGGGGTCCTACTCCTATACTTGACTCAATCTCGGATTAGGAACTAATTGGCGATTATCACTATATAGAATGTTTGACTGGATCAGCGATTTATAATCGTCCAGATTTTATTTTAAATTTCAAATTTTATATTCTCATTAACGCTTCTCTTAAAAAAAAAATTTTTATTTTTTTTATTCTTTATATTTTTATAAAGATTGGAAATAAAATATTTTAAAATTTTAAATTAATTTTGAAAAAGACAAAAAATCTTAAAAATATAAAATTAAATAAATTAGTAAACAAAATAAAATCTTCAAAATAATTTTTTTAAAACTAAATTATAATATTATTTAAAATATATATTAAATCGTAAAAAATATTTACATTAATAAAATAAAATTAAAATATTGATCTAGAAAATAGATAAATTTGTAAGTGATTAAAAAACAAATAATTTAATTAAAAAATATTTGACATAAATTAAATAAATCAAGTAAATTTTAAAATAATAAAGAAATTAAAAATCAATTTAAAAAAATTGAATAATAAACTACTTAAAAAATATAGAAAAACTAAAAAGTTAAAAAAAAAAATTAAAGCCAAATAAAATTGGAAAAATATACTCCCTCCGTCCCTAAACACTTATCACAGTTACTTTATTTTTGTGTTTTAGCGAGCGAGTTGTTTATTAGTATTTGAAATGATAAAATAATTTTAAAGATAGATGTGATAAATCTACATCTTCTCTATTATAAAGTAATTTTAAAATTATTTTATCATTTCAAATACTAATAAAAATCTCGCTCGCGAAAACAGGATAGGAATAATAATTGTGCAAAGTGTTATGGGACGGACGTAATACTATAAAAGTCAATTAAATCATACTCCCTCCGATTCATTTTTTATTATCTGTTTTACCACAAAAGAAAGTTTTTTTTTTCCACTTACCCAAAATAGCAAAAAGCAAACACTACCCCTTTTAACTTACAATATCATTTATTTACACTCATGTCACTACTTTATTAACATTATACCCACAAATACCAATAAACAACTCTTACATCTTTTTAAAATCTACTTTATACCCACAAATACTAATAAACAATTATTTTATTAAAATCCGTGTCATTTTTCAATGGACAATAAAAAGTTAATTGGAGAGAGTATTAAGTAACTAAAATTAAAATGAAATATATTTTCATTGTTATTTAGCTTATAATTAAAATTTTGAACATTTTTTTAGTTAATTTCTTAGTTTAATTATTTTTGAAGATTTAGTTAATTTTTTTTAAAAAATAGTTTATTTTGTTAAAATCAAGTTATATTTTAATTGGATTATTTTGAAGATTTAGTTGATTTTTTTAAAATCAAATTTTCAAATTTTTAAGAATTTTTTAATTGATTTTTTAAATTTAATTTACTTGATTTTTTAAATATTTTAATCTGATCTTAAAAATATATACATCTGATTTTAATTTTTTTTTCCAGATTTTCATATAAATTTAAAGAGAAAGAAATAAAATATGACCATCTAATTTTAAAATTAAACAGCTTAAAAGACTAAGGCAAAATCAACAAATATTTAAATTGTAATATATGTCAGTTTGGATTGGGGGATTGTAAATTTTTTATATTTTTATTTTAAAATTAAAATCTATATTAAATACTCAAATTACCCCTAAATAACACTTGTTCCATTTCGACTGAATTCAAACCCCCCCCCCCCCCCCCCACAACCCCCAAATCGGATTCACCCCCAAATCAGGGACTTCATTTTTTAAATGTGCAGCAAGTATGTGAACAAATAGATTGTAGAAGGCCTACGACTAGAACAGGGGACTTCTTTGAACAAACGGATTGTAAAAACAGGGGACTCCTTCAAAGAATTTCTTACACCCATACGGCATCATTTTGGAGCAGAATTTCTTCAAAAAGCAGTTCCAATAAATAACCCAAATTAAACCGAGATAACCCAAAATCAAACCTGAGATTTGGAGAAAACTGATTCAAGTGAATGATTCTAACAGGTGGATGCTCCTCGACCACAATCTGAGAATAACAAAAGTTGAAAAAAAAAATAGATTGGGAACCTGATATCCGATCTGAAATCGAAACAAGTAAATTATCGGAAAAAAATCAAGATTGAGAATAACGCCGATGGGTCTTCATCCTCTAGTCTCCTTTGGCACTAAATCACCGACGGGACATCGTCGACCCTCCCCTCGCCAGACCCTTTCGTCGCCGTACAACACACCGTGGCGAATCGACGGCCCCTAGAGGATGAGCTCGACGGCACCTACAGGATGAAGTCGACGGACTGAGGAATTGGCGGAGAATACGAACTCACGACGATGGAGAAGATGAATTCACCACTTGTGGGTAAGAGGATGAAGAACGATGTGGGGATTGAAATGCTCAGCTAGGGTTTTTTTTGGTTAAGTTCAATGATTTTTTATTTTGGTAATTTGTGATGTTAACAGGGTCAATTTAGTAATTTTATGTTGAATTTCAGGGGTAATATGGTCAGTTTGCAGCTGGGACTAATTGGTCCTACCCTCCACATGGGATCAAATAGTCCCATTGCATTGGGACTAAAGGGTATTTGGGACCCGGGCCAAGATTGGGTCCTGGGCTCAGTCCTGCAAACCAAATATAGAATTACCTGGGACTATTTGGTCAATCCTAGCTAGTCCTGCAAAACAAACGGGACCTTAGTGTCCTAGAGACAATCCATCGAAAGGACATAATACTAAGATAATATTCAGATTTAGTTTAATATTATTATTGGTTTAATATTAAATGTATGGCGTTACACTTATCTGAATATGATGTTTGATTGTTTGCATATATTCTTATTTGTGTTCCTATGAATCACTATTGTCATTGAGTGAGTGAGAACTCAGATGACTTAAGTATGATTCTCAAATAGCCCCGATCAAGGATCATCAAGAATGGGATATTGATGATGCAATTGAGATTGGTGTGCGATCTGCATCATACTCTTAGAGAGTGTAGTAAGATCTCACTTACTACTAGATACCGGGTATCTCATGATGGATGCACAGATATCTTAGAGGGTATTAGTATACCCATCCGAGAAACAGTTTGATGTAATTCCACATAATGTGTCTACGGGTGTCTCGGTTAGTGGGAGCGATGTGATACTCCTCTGACTTGAGGTCAATACGCACGAAATGTGTGGAGTGGTGAACTTTGACCATAACCGACGCTTGCACCCTTCCACGGGTAGATATGGCATGGATTGGGTTCATCACGAAATACATGTGCGTGGTAGTTGAGCCAAGAATAGGATGCATTCCTCAATGTGGATTTAGAGAGAATACTCGTCTTCTCATCATAATTGGATCTAAGTCGTCGGCCGACGCGCATCAACTTAGACTTTGTGGCTAAGTGTGATATACTTGATCAATTAGTGATTTGAGATAATATGATTAAGCTATTTGAATAGACATTTCATCATGTTCAAGGGTTAATCGAGTATTCGTGAATGAAAGGAGGATATCACAATAGCCTACAATATTACAGGTAGTTGCAGATTTCCTCGCAACGTACTTCGTATATTGAGAATGTCTGATTTATTATCTAGGGTTCAATTAAGTAATGATAATTTACCAATTATAGTTGGTTGATTAAATATTGTATTAGATATAATATTTAATTTATGGAGAATATATTATATTTGGAATTAATTATTATTTTTATTACTTAATTAAATTGGATTTAATTAAATATGAAATCCCAATAATAATATTTGGAATATTATTATACAAGAATATTAGATATGGTAAAGATATTATTCGTAGGAACATATCTAGGGAAATATAATCCGTAGAGATTATATTACGGGCTAGGCCCGATATCTTGTTTAGGAATTAAGCCAAGTTAATCCCTATAAATATGTGTCTTATGGGAATTCCAAAACATACAAGAAATATAATTTCTCCATAAAATCTCAAGTCTGAATTTTCCTAGGAAATTCGTCTCGACATTCAACGCTGGCATATCGGTGCGGGTTGGTAGAAAGTCGTTACGTGGATACCATAGTTGAGGATTCCGCGTACAAATCGCTGTAAGGATTTATATGTTATTATTTATCCTTTTGCTTTTATGTTATACAACCATGTTTAAGATTCGTTGTTGGTGAATCGTTATCTTCCGTTGCGCCGAACATGGTGTTAGTGCCTTTGAAACCCAACAGTGGTATGAGAGTTAAAGGCTCGGTTGTATAACATAATTGTTGTTATTCGTAGGTAAATTTATGTGCATATTTTCAAAAATTTTATTTTGCCCGGAATTGTTCTCCTGCGTATTTATTTTGAATAAATATGTCTTTTAATGGTTTTGAGTAATAAAATTAGATTTTATTAACAAAAGGGAAAACAATACATGTCTTTCTACCGCCTATATTTTTCAGGAGGAATTATTAAATTAAAACCGCACTGGGTTTGTTTTTTTACCGCACCATGTTCATGAGGTGATTTTAAAAAAAAAAAAAAAACACCTTCCTGTCGAAACTTTTGACCAAGGAAACAAAAATTTGATTTAAAAAAAAAATTAATAAATTTGCTAAGAACCTGTTTGTTTTACCTGAAATTATAAAATTTTAGAAATTATATCTAGGGGCTGTTTGGTTGGACCAAGTTCTTTAGTTTTTGGAAAATGAGTCATGTTTGGTTGGACCAAATTTTGATAATTTGATTTTATGGGCAAAATTTTTTTTTTTGAAAATCACTTTAGAAATTGACCGAAAGCATAGAGCTTGTTGATATTTTTAATTTTAGCAATATTTTACCTATGGATAATTAATTGTTAAGCACGTTTATTTGATTACGTGTTATTTATATATAATAAATATTGTATTATTTATGAGTATTGAATATTTTGCATGTTTATTTGATTTATGTGCCAAATATTTATTAGATGCTTTTTTTTGCAAATTGAAATTTTGAAATAAAGCATGAGAACTTGATTAGTTGCTCCACACTTGTATAACTGCTTATGTGAATCGATATTTGCATTATTAGTTATATAGCCCGCATTAAACTGTTTGGGTAGGCGGCACCCAATATTTGTCGGATCGTATTAAATGTTTGGGTAGACAACGCCCTATCCGCACATGTCATGTTTGGGTAGGCGGCGCCCAATAATTGCTAAAACATGATGTAGTTATCATGATTGGATCTCGACTAAGCAATTGATACCCCGCCTTTAAAATGTTCCTCACTAAAATATGGTTTTTCATTGGATTGAAAGATGTCTTCCATTAAAATTAAAAGTAAATCGGAGATTTCGTTCCAATGAGTATTTAAGGCCCAAGTCTTTTGCTCGGATCTACATCTAATGGGACTTTTATAGGGAAATGTTTGTCGCCGCTTAATGGTTGTAAACCAACTTAATTCTCTTTCACCAGCCCAAGCAGGGAAACGAGAATTAGGTGACATCAGATTGAACTGGGTTCAATCAACTAGGAATTGCGCGAGGCAATTGGTTTAGAGACCTACCAGTTCTGTTGTTGCAATGTTCAGCCCAAGAAGCCATTGTAATAGTAGGAATGTGGATCCTAGTCCATTACAATTTATATTAGATATAAATTCGTACTCTTCCGATGAGGTCGTTGAGTATGTGAAAATAATGGAGACAAAATAAATTAAAAGACCATGTTTATTTTGATTGCTGAATATTGATCATAGGAATTATGTGTTTAATTCCAGTTTTAATTTATTTCTCTAGAATTGTTGAAATGAAATAACTTGTCATTGAGAAATGTTCTGAAAACAAACAAATTGGTTGGGCAAAATTTCTGGACTAGCACTAAAACGTGCGTTTAGTGCTAAAGTAATAAGAAATTGAGTACGTGTTAGACATGACAATCCTTTTACCCATGATACTGGTTCAGTTAAGGCTGCAGCGTTTGACGTTACGGCTCAAAGAAGCATCAAGATGATGTTTTCTAGACTCTATGTTATGATTGCTCGGCATGACTCCCAAATTGCAAGGCAACATGAGAAAATGGATACCTTCGACAAGCTTAAGCGTCTGAAGGATCTCTTTGATTCTAGATATTGTTTGAGATTTATGAAGTGATGAGAGATCTGTTCAGATGTAGATTAGCGAAAGGAAAGAAGATTTCACCTCATGTGCTATCCTCAAGTCGCTCCCCGATTCATATTCTAGTTTCGCAGTAAATTTAATATGAAGAAGACGGAAGCGACAATGCCGGAGCCTCATAACATGCTTAAGACTTTTGAGTCTACCACTTGTAAGGAAAAACCCGTGCTCATGGTGAGTGCTTCTACTTTTTCCGACCCAAAAGGTGAGTAGAAGCGAAGGAGTAAGGCTAAGAGGGCTCCAAGCCCAACTTCCCAAAGGCAAAAGGTGGAGTTCAAAAGTAAGAGCGGGTTGATAAGGATGTGTGCCCTACTGCAATTGAAAGGGGTATTGGAAGAAGGACTATAAGGTTCTAGCAACCGAGAGGAAAACACAAGGTGTTTCAGCTGCTAGAACAAGTATGGTTGTTGTTAAGATAAACATGTTCACTAATAGTTCAAACTGCTAGGCATTTGTTGAGTTATGGACATGATGTTCTTAATATACAAAGTAGAGAAACAACTTGGTAAGAGTATCAAGACCCTTTGATTGGATCAAAGAGGTGAGTACCTTAGCCATAAATTCATGGATTACTTAAAGCTTCATGGGATCCAGTCACAATGGACTCCTCCCGGAACACCTCAGATGGACAGTGTGTCCGAAAGGAGAAACCGAACATTGTTAGACATAGTAAAGTCCATGATGAGTTTTTTCCTCTCTTCCAACATTCTTATGGGGATACACATTACAAACCTCAATCTACATTCTGAATAGGATTTTGTCCAAATCAATTGAGCAGACTCCATACGTGTTATGTCACGGCAAGAAGCCATCTTTTCTACACATTAGAACGTGGGGTTGCCCCGCAGTTGTGAAGAAAATGCTAAATGATAAGTTGGAATCCAAAGGTGAAAATGGTTATTTTGTAGGATATCCTAAGGTGAAAAGAGGATATCACTTCTATCTACCGAAGAAACAAACCGTGAATGTTTCTAGGCAAGCTAAGTTCCTAGAAGATGAGTACGTCTTTAAGGAATAAAACCGAAAGAAGATTGCACTTGAAGAGATTCAAGAACCACGAATTAACATAGAGACTGATGATTTGTCAAGGCAACATGATAAAGAATCAGTGGGAGCATTCAGCGACTCTCATGGTGGAAGTTTATCACTAGGTGATCCTCTTTCAGCCAGTGGAAGCGTAATTGGAGTTGCATTGCTTTCGCAACAACCTCCAAGTGGGTTGAATGAGAATAACATAGTTCAAACTCCCGCCCAAGAGGCATTTGAAAGTGTCGCTCTTGAGGACTCTCCGGTCAACGATGAAGTCGCTGCACCACAAAATTTTCACAATCAGATTGTACAGCCTGCACAACCACAACTCCATAAGTTGACTAGGATTTGTAATCCACCCACTAGGTATCATAGGTTCCTCATGGAGGAACATGATGACGTGGAGATCCCGGATAAAGACGAATCTAGAACTTATACTGAAGCAACATTAGATGTTGACTCAAAGAAGTGGCATGAAGCCATGAAATCCGAGATGGACTCGATGTACACCAATTAAGTCTAGGACTTAATTGAGTTGCTAGAAAGGGATTAGACCCTTAGGTTGCAAGTGAGTCTTCAGGAGTAAGACCGATGCAAATAGCAAAGTACAAACCTATAAAGATAGGTTGGTGGCGAAAGTTTATAGTCGACACGAGGTAGTGACTTTGATGAGACTTTCTCGCCAGTTGCTAAGATCAAGTCCATTCGAATTTTACTTGCGATAGCAGCACACCACGATTATGAGTTTTTGGTAGATGGACGTCAAAACAGCTTTCCTCAATGGTAACATTGATATGTAAGTGTTTGTGACTCAACCGGAGGGTTTTATATCTAAGCCAAAATATAATCTTGTGTGCAAGTTTAAACGATCCATCTATGGATTGAAGCAAACTTCTAGGAGTTGGAATATCCAATTTGATGAAGCTGTTAAATCCTTTGACTTCATCTGAAATTTGGAAGATCCTTGCGTTTATCGTAAATGCAACGGGAAGAGTATTGTCTTTATAGTCGTATATGTCAATGACATATTGATTATAGGAAATAACATCCCGCCAATGCAGTCCGTGAAAGATTGGTTATCAAAGACCTTCATGATGAAGGATCTTGGTGAGGCATGCTACATCTTAGGGATCAAGATCCATAGGGATAGATCCAAGAAGATGGTAGGGTTGTCACAATCCACCTACGTAGATAAGGTGTTGAAGCATTTTGCGATAGAGAACTCTAAGAGAGGATCTCTACCAGCAAATCATGGGATAAAGCTGTCGAAGAAGGATTGTCCTTCTAGCGAAGCTGATGTCGAGCACATGAAGGACGTTCCATATGCATCTGCAGTTGGGTTCTATCATGTACGCTATGACTTGCACGAGGCTAGATGTGGCCTACGTTGTCAACATCACTGGTACATACTAGCAGAATCCAGGTGAGTCTCACAGGATTGCTATCAAGAATGTTATGAAGTACCTCGGACGTACTAAAGAACATGTTCTTGTCTACAGAAGGCAGTCAGAGCTAGTCGTCACGGGTTATGCTATTGCGAGTTTCCAGTCAGACTGTGAAGATTACAAATCACAGTCAAATTATATTTTCAATCTCAATGATGAGGCGGTAAGTTGGAATAGTTCTAAGCAAAATCTAACCGCAGATTCAACAAACGAAGCTAAGTGCATTGCTGTATCAGAAGCCTTTGAGGCTGTCTGGATTCTAAGGTTCTTGAGTGAACTAGGGGTAGTTCCGAGTGCCAGTTGTCAAATAGAGTTGTATTGTGACAACATTGGTGCGGTTGCATGAGCAAAGGAACCGAGATCTGATAACAGAAATAAGCATGTACGGAGGCATTATCATTTGATCCAAGAGATCATATCGATAAGAGAAATAGAATTAAAACATTTCCCATAAAGGATAATCTTGCAAATCCTTTTCACTATTCATGTACACACTAGACATATGATGGTCTAGGGGTTAGACATGTATGTGATTGGCTCTAGTCCAAGTGGGAGTTTGTTAGTGTTAGTGTCCTAGAGACAATCCATCGAAAGGACATAATACTAAGATAATATTCAGATTTAGTTTAATAGTATTATTGGTTTAATATTAAATGTATGGCGTTACACTCTGAATATAATGTTTGATTGTTTGCATATATTCTTATTTGTATTCCCATGAATCACTACTGTCATTGAGTGAGTGAGAACTCAGATGACTTAGGTATGATTCTCAAATAGCCCCGATCAAGGATCATCAAGAATGGGATATTGATGATGCAATTGAGATTGGTGTGCGATCTGCATCATACTCTTAGAGAGTGTAGTAAGATCTCACTTATTACGAGATACTGAGTATCTCATGATGGATGCACAGATACCTTAGAGGGTATTGGTATACCCATCCGAGAAATCGTTTAATGTAATTCCACATAATGTGTCTACGGGTGTCTCGGTTAGTGGGAGCGATGTGATACTCCTCTGACCTGAGGTCAATACGCACGAAATGTGTGGAGTGGTGAACTTTGACCATGACCGACGCTTGCACCCTTCCACGGGTAGATATGGCATGGATTGGGTTCATCACGAAATACATGTGCGTGGTAGTTGAGCCAAGAATAGGATTCATTCCTCAATGTGGATTTATAGAGAATACCCGTCTTCTCATCATAATTGGATCTAAGTCGTCGGCCGACGCACATCAACTTGGACTTTGTGGCTAAGTGTGATATACTTGATCAATTAGTGATTTGAGATAATATGATTAAGCTATTTGAATAGACACTTCATCATGTTCAAGGGTTTATCGAGTATTCGTAAATGAAAGGAAGATATCACAATAGCCTACAATATTACAGGTAGTTGCAGATTTCCTTGCAACGTACCTCTTATATTGAGAATGTCTGATTTATTGTCTAGGATTCAATTAAGACCGTTAGTTTGACTAATCGCTTGATATACGAGGGCCTATGAGTCACACAACAAGTAATGACAATTTACCAATTATAGTTGGTTGATTAAATATTGTATTAGATATAATATTTTAATTTATGGAGAATAAAATAATAATTATATTTGTAATTAATTATTATTATTATTTAATTAAATTGGATTTAATTAAATATGAAATCCCAATAATAATATTTGGAATATTATTATACAAGAATAATAGATATGATATAGATATTATTTGTAGGAACATATCTAGGGAAATATAATCCGTATAGATTATATTACAGGCTAGGCCCGATATCTTGCTTAGGAATTAAGTCAAGTTAATCCCTATAAATATGTGTCTTATGGGAATTCTAAAACATACAAGAAATATAATTTCTCCATAAAATCTCAAGTCTGAATTTTCCTAGCAAATTCGTCTCGAGATTCAACGCTGGCATATCGGTGCAGGTTGATAGAAAGCCGTTACGTGGATACCATAGTTGAGGATTCCGCGTACAAATCGCTGTAAGGATTTATATGTTATTATTTATCCTTTTTCTTTTATGTTATACAACCATGTTTAAGATTCGTTGTTGGTGAATCGTTATCTTCCGCTGCGCCGAACATGGTGTTCGTGCCTCTGAAACCCAACAGTGGTATCAGAGCTAAAGACTCGGTTGTATAACATAATTGTTAGGCAAAAACTTGTATGAGACCGTCTCATAATATGAGACCGATCAAATTAAAAAAAGTGATAGGATTATAATTAAATGTGATAGTATTTTTAAAGAAAAGTGATAAGTCACTTTTAACAAATATATTATCATTTTTTGTTTAAACTTTATCACTTTTTAAAAGTGACAACTTTTTAATTAATAAGTGACACATTTTAAGTTAAAAGTGGATCAAATATTATTGGTCTCATACTATGAGACGGTCTCACACAAGACTTACTCTAATTGTTATTATTCGTAGGTAAATTTATGTGCGTATTTTCAAAAAAATTATTTTGCCCGGAATCTTTTTCCTGCGTATTTATTTTGAATAAATATGTCTTTTAATGGTTTTGAGTAATAAAATTAGATTTTATTAACAAAAGGGAAAACAATACATGTCTTTCTGCCGCCTATATTTTTCAGGAGGAATTATTAAATTAAAACCGCACTGGGTTTGTTATTTTGACCGCACCATGTTCATGAGGTGATTTAATAAAAAAAAACACCTTCCTGCCGAAACTTTTGACCAAGGAAACAAAAATTTTATTTAAAAAAAATTAATAAATTTGCTAAGGACCTGTTTGTTTTAACTGAAATTTTAAAATTTTAGAAATTATATCTAGGGGCTGTTTGGTTGGACCAAATTTTAATAATTTGATTTTATGGGGAATTTTTTTTTTTTTTGAAAATCACTTTAGAAATTGACCGAAAGCTTAGAGCTTGTTGGTATTTCTAATTTTAGCAATATTTTATCTATGGATAATTAATTGTTAAGCACGTTTATTTGATTACGTGTTATTTATAAATAATAAATATTGTATTATTTATGAGTATTAAATATTTTGCATGTTTATTTGATTTATGTGCTAAATATTTATTAGATGCTTTATTTTTGCAAATTGAAATTTTGAAATAAAGCATGTGAACTTGATTAGTTGCTCCCCACTTGTATAACTGCTTATGTGAATCGATATTTGCATTATTAGTTATATAGCCCGCATTCAACTGTTTTGGTAGGCGGCACCCACTATTTGTCGGACCGTATTAAATGTTTGGGTAGACGATGCCCTATATATGTATGTCCGCACATGTCATGTTTGGGTAGGCGGCGCCAATAATTGCTCAAACGTGATGTAGTTATTGACTTGTACCGAAAATACTAGATTTCTACTAGTAGTTTCCCCGCAAGAGTACGGGTTCACTGTAGTATAAGTAAGTATAACGACCAAGTATTATCGAACCCATGGGAAGGAGTGTATGCGAACAGATCCCTGAAGATCTACACGTCGTAGCTAATATGAGTGTATGTTTGGGGATTGAAAATTATTAAATCTAAACTATTCTACTCTACTATTGCAAAAGAAAGAAATGAGTTAATTATCTAAGGGTTTTGTCTCAAATTTAATAGGGTGATGCTCAGGATATGAATCCCTGCGTATACTAACGGAGTTGGTACGATAATCAAAATAACCGTGATGTGCAAGAAATAACATAAGTAAAAGATTGTAAGATGAAAAGCTCAAGAATTAAACCTTAATACTTTATCCTATCAATCAACTTCACTAATCCACTAAACAAGTTAATAGATTGTGCTTAATTAAAGAGACCCTAATTTAATTAAGGTGATGCGGTTGTCCTCCCTAGATAAACCGATAGATGAATTAACCCTTTCTAAACCCCCTCGTTAAGCCCACTAGTTGTTAAAGAGTGATAAGGTCGTTTTCTCTCTAACAATTTTCGTACGAAATTCAAAGGTAAATCCGGAATTTATTTTAAGCGTTCATTAATTAAGAGAATTAAAACTAAACATCACATGTTATCCTAATTACGTACCAACGTCCTACTTCTACAAGTTCGTCCTATCCTAAGCATGCAAGGGCTCTAGCCTAACATGGTGGTTTGAATAATAAAAGCAATCACAAGAACAATAATCATATGCATAACTAAATTAATGAAAGAAATCAAGAACATAAACGAAAGAACAAATTAAAGTCTCTAAAGAAATCTATATAAATCTAAAAAACTAAGGTTTATCGTCTCAAAGAGTAAAGAAAGAAAGAATTAATCTAATACGTTCAAAAGAAATACTAAAACTAAGAATTCGTAAATTAAAACCTCGATTACAACGTATAAAATTCATCAAAACTCCTTCCCAAGCTTTCTCCTCGCTCAAAATATGTAAAAATATGTGTTGGTATGTGGTTATCCTCCAACACGAGTTTGGAATGAGTATATATGAGCGTCGGGGCGAATTGGGAACTCATGGGCCGAAAAAACGCATCCGAAGGCAAAAATAGGTTAGCTCGAGCAGGGACGTTCGAGTTCAATAGGTCGAATGGTGCAAGGGGTCGAGCACTAGCGCTCGAGCTGCTCGAGTGGTTTTCGGCTGCTGTACACTTGTTCGTAAAATCTTCATATCTTCTCAACCGGGAGTCTGTTTTGGCCGATTCAAAGTCCTACAAACTCCTCTTTTCACCCTCTATTCATATATGAAAACCAAAGAGACAAATTTATCAGTTTATAGAAATGATACTCAAATGACTCCAAACACTCATAAAAACACTCAAAACATGGGCAAATTGGGCACCAAAACATAACAATTTCACGCCTAATCAACCCCCCCCCCCCCCCAAACTTACCATGTTGCTTGTCCTCAAGCAACGAAATAATAAGTCAAGTGAAATTGTTAGGAATGAGTCAAAGAATCAAATCATGCAAGTAAATGGACTCGAGTTTCAAAGATCGTTCACACGTATTCAAACTTTCACCCCCTTTATCATACTCATGCAACAATTGCAACAAATACTAAGATCAAACATGGATGTGCACTCAACGATGTGTTTCACTCCCTCACAAGTGTATATCAAGAATAAGGAACTCACTCAAACAATCAATCACACATATCGGCAGCCATAGGCTTGTAAGCACTCTCAACTCCGACCATACTCTAAAAATCAACGCCGAATAAAAAAGGACTTTTCTCAAGGTTGTAATGTAGGCTCTTTGGACAGGTGAGATAACAATATGTGTAAGTGACTCAAGTGAATGGAGAATAGAAAATCAAACTTTGGTACTTCGAGATTAGGAACAGAATACTTCAAACATTTTAGATCCACACACTTTCAATTCCAGTACTCTCAACACTTCAAAAAAAATTTCTTTGTAACTCCTTTCACTTTTTTTTTCAATCACTTCACTTTTTTTTTCTCTTTTTCGCACAAACACATGAGCTCATTTTTTCTTTTGCTCATTCTCATTTTTTTTCTTTCCCACAACTATTTTTCTTCATCACACCTTCTTCTCATAATCACTCAAAGCAACCAAAATTCTCCTTTTTCAACTCAAATCAATCCCTTCACATTCACACTTTTCCTATTCTCCACTCAAATTGGGACAAAAAGGCTTAGGAACTTGGAATAGTGTTTAAATGTGCTAGCAAATGAAATAGGCTTAAGGCTCAAACTGGTTCACAAGGGATAAGTGTCATTGGTAGGAAAAATTTTGCTAAGTGACTTAATCAAATAAAAAATAGCCTAAGATCACATTCGGCATATCAAACTAGACACAATCAAGAAGCAAGAGCACACACAAGTTATAGCATCCTCTAAGGTGACGACTCACTCACAAACGAAGAGATCAATTCATGTATCTTAATCTCAAAAGACTCAAATCTCACGGCTTTCACATCCATGCTAGTCCTAGTGAATTCTCACTTTCATCACACAAGTACTAAAAAAGGGGCATTAGGAAGTATACTAGTTCCCTCTCAAATCGACTCTAACTCCTATATTCACACAAGAAAATTCCAACTCAACTTCACAATTCACCCTACTCATCAAATCATACTCAAAGATAGCAATCACAAGCATAAGATGATTGATAGGCATGAAATATGTTGTAGCAAATCAAAACACTAACAGTCCAAGGAACATCTCAAGATACCAAATAACCAAACTCAACTCAAAGAGAGGGTGTGCACCTGTGCAATGTCACCATAAAACAAATAAAAAAACTCCACCCCCCAAACTTCGACCTTGTGAAGAGGTCTAAGTTTGGGGTTGTGGGTTACCTCATCCAAACAATTCAGTTTCTCTTAACAACGTAGCACACTCTTTGTCTCGAGTTGGTTCCTTCAATCTGAATAACTCCATGGTACCTTTACTCCTTCGAGACAAGCCTACAAAATAAACTCTCAAGTACGAGGTTAAAAGTTACGATTCAACAACACCCTAATAACATAAAACACTCAAAAGTAAATAAAAATGGGTTGCCTCCCATTCAGTGCTATTTTTAAGGTCCTCATGTCGGACAGAGCTCAAAGGAGCTTATGGGACATGATACACAAAATTACCTCTCTTACTCTCATAAGAGTGGTGGTTGAATTCCTTTCCTTGATGCCCCTCCATCATGAGCTCATTTGCTTCCTTCTCATCCCCAAGTGGTAGGGGTCTCAACTCCTTCTCACCTTTATCTGGAGGAGTCTTACTAAGCAATTTCTTGAGTTTGGACTTTTTCTTCTTAACTCCTTCTTTACTCTCCAACTGGACCACATCCACATTTTTCACTTCTTCATCCTTCAACTTCTTCCCTTTAACCCTATCAAAATAATCAAGATCGTAATGCTCATGGGTTAACTCATCAAATGAAGGATCAAAATCATGAATATAAGAAAGGTTAGAGATAGGAGGTGTGTCTTCAACACAAGGTTCAATGGCATCCATGCAATAACAGCTCTCATCCTCCTTCGGGTGCTTTATGGCTTCATATAGGGAAATCTTCACTTCTTGATCATCAACTTTCAACGTGATCTTTCCATTTGCCATATCTAACACCATCCCGGCCGTAGCTAAGAAGGGTCTGCCCAAGATCAAAGGCACGTGTTCGTCTTCCTCCATCTCTAGGACCACAAAATCGGCTGAAAAAATGTGATCTCCAACTTTCACGAGGACGTCTTCAACCACACCTTGAGGTCGAGTAATAGACCGATCGGCGAGTTGAAGCGTCATCATTGTCGGCTGAAGTTCTCCACCCTCCAACTTCTTGAATAGTAAGAAGGGCATAAGATTAATGCTCGCTCCAAGGTCGCATTCCCGATATCACATAAGATCGTGAAACTCCCGGGATCCTTCAACTTTGGTGGAAGCGTTTTGTGCACTAATGCACTCACCTCATGGTTCAAGTGCACTAGCTCGGGTCCATCTACTCTCCGTCTCTTCGCTATTAAGTCCTTCAGGAACTTAGCATAATTCGACATCTATTCCAAAGTATCATAAAAAGGAATATTAATATGCAATTTCTTAAAAACATCAAGGAATTTAGCAAATTTCTCATCAAGTTTTTTCTTCATGAAGCGCTGTGGATACGGGACGGGTATCACCGATTTGGGTACCCCCCATTCATCACGCTCGGTCTCTTTCACTTTCTCCCTTGCTTCATTTGCCTTCTTCCACTTAGGAACTCTCTCAATCTTCTCAATGCCTTCCTCTTCAGGCTCTTTGCTCTCTATCTCAATTTCTTCCTCAACTGTCTCACCTCCATCTTTCTTATGTTCTTGTCCCTACATCTCAATCTCTCCTTGGGGCATCTCAGAATCAGCAGACATCTTAGGACCATCATAGTTGGTCCCACTTCTAAGCTGGATCGTCTTGCAATGCTCTTTCGGGTTCCCCTTCGGCATGGAAGGATATTTACCCGACTCTCTTCCCAATGATTTTGCAATCTGGCTCATCTGGCACTCTAATAAAGTGAACCGCATGTTGTTCTCTTGCTGAATTCGATTCAGCTCTACATCTCTCTTCTGGAGTTCTTGATCACGCTGATCACCTTTCTTATGCAACTCTTTAACATCATACTCCAATGAGGAAAATCTCTTGCTTCTTTCATCCACCTTCTGAAGGATAGCTCTCAACATCTCCTCAGTTGAGAAACCGCCTTCTCCACCCGGAGGTTTTGAACCTGGATCAACACCTGGAGGAACTGTAATTTTGGCCTTCGGATTAGCATATGAAAAATTCTCGTTCTTCCTCCATTGATTTTGTTGAGGCTGCTGGCCTCCTTGATAGCCTTGGTTATTCCTCCACTGATTAGGAGGAGGCCGTGGACCAGGTGGTACAAATGGTTGGCCATAGGAGGTCCTTCCAAATTGATTACCACCTTGTGGATACCTATTCTGATTGTAATAAGAGCCTCCCATATAGTTGGCTACCTCTTGCTGAACTGTTGGTTGGTCCACTTTCTCACTCACTGCTACATTCCCTCCAACCATATTCTGTTCAACCTCAATGTTACTTATCTTCTCCATCATTGCCATCAACAGCTTCCTCGTCCCTTCACTCTCCTCAATCTGATAAGCTCTCTGAAATTCGGGATCCTCATTCCATTCCCCGACATTCGTGATAATATTGTCAACGATCTCTCTACATCTCGTTGTACCTTGGTTCAGGAATGCTCCACTAGCACACGCGTCAAGATAGGCTTGACTAGCCTTACTGGCTCCATTATAGAAGAAAGTCATGATATCTCCCTCATTATACCCGTGCTGCGGGCACTCAATCAACATGTTAGAGTATCTTTCCCACGCCTGACATAAGTCTTCTCCTTGCTTCTGGCGGAAGGAAGAGATCTCTATCCTTGCTCTAATAGTTCTAGATGGAGGGTAGAATCGCTCGAGAGGAACAGACGCTCGAGCTTGGCCCATGTGGTTACACCTCCCCGTGGGAGCGTGTTATCGCACCACTCCTTTGCTATTCCCGTTAAAGAGAATGGGAACAGCCTCAGCCTCTTGGCATCTTCAGACATGCCGTTATAATTGAACGTGGATGCGGTCATTAGAAAACTCCTCAGATGAGTATGAGGATTATCCTTCCCAACCTCCCCCTTGAATTGATTCTCGGTAAGTAGCTTTAGAATTCCAGGGAAAATTGAGAAGTTGTTTGCCTCTACAGGGGGCAATGTCACTCCATCATAGTACCATTGTGGTTGTGCCGTGAACCTTCCTCGAATAGCCATGTTCTGATCTGCGTTCTGAGGAACGTGCTGAGGATTAACAGGTGGTACGGGTACTTTTTGGGCTGGTGGTGGGTGATAGACTGGTGATGGGTTATAAGCAGGAGGTGGAGAGTACGGGTAATGTGGATATGGATATGGTGGGTATGGGTAAGGGTAAGGTAAGTTGTTTTGTGGGAAGTTGTTATGTGGGTATGCAGGGTTGTTCTGAGGGTGTTGGACAAGGTTATGAGCTGGATTGTTTACGTTTTGTGTACCCGGGTTTTGGCTCTGGTTGTCCCCTAACGGTACTTGATTCTGACTTTTATTCCCTCCAGTGCCGTCAACCCAGTCCACTATCTGATTAAACTCATTAGCAGCATCATCCAACTCATTACTGATGTCCATGTTATCGTTCTCTCCTCCGACAGCATTCATCCTTCTTAAAAAGGCTCGATTTCTTCTTGCTATTGTCTCAGGATCTAGCTGTAGTCTCTCTTCGCTCGATTCACCTTGCGAGCGTATTTTCATAAACCTGAAACACTAACAAAATAATAAAAACGCAACTGCCGAACACGTACGAATAAAACAGAAAAATAAAGCATTCACTACTAACTTCTAAGCTATCTACAAGTCCTATTCAAAAGACATACAACGTCATCCCCAGCAATGGCACCATTGACTTGTACCGAAAATACTAGCTTTCTACTAGTAGTTTTCCCGCAAGAGTACGGGTTCACTATAGTATAAGTAAGTATAACGACCAAGTATTATCGAACCCAAGGGAAGGAGTGTATGCGAACAGATCTCTAAAGATCTACGCGTCGTAGCTAATATATGTGTATGTTTGGGGATTGAAAATTATTAAATTTAAACTATTCTACTCTACTATTGCAAAAGAAATAAATGAGTTAATTATCTAAGGGTTTTGTCTCAAATTTAAAAGGGTGATGCTCAGGATAGGAATCCCTACGTATACTAACGGAGTTGGTACGATAATCAAAATAACCGTGATGTACAAGAAATAACCTAAGTAAAAGATTGTAAGATGAAAAACTCAAGAATTAAACCTTAATACTTTATCCTATCAATCGACTTCACTAATCCACTAAACAAGTTAATAGATTGTGCTTAATTAAAGAGACCCTAATTTAATTAAGGTGATGCGGTCGTCCTCCCTAGATAAACCGGTAGATGAATTAACCCCTTCTAAACCCTCTCGTTAAGCCTACTAGTTGTTAAAGAGTGATAAGGTCGTCCTCTCTAACAATTTTCGTACGAAATTCAAAGGTAAATCCGGAATTTATTTTAAGCGTTCATTAATTAAGAGAATTAAAACTAAACATCACATGTTATCATAATTACGTACCAACGTTCTACTTCTACGAGTTCATCCTATCCTAAGCATGCAAGTGTTCAAGCCTAACATGGTGGTTTGAATAATAAAAGCAATCCAAAGAACAATAATCATATGCATAATTAAATTAATGAAAGAAATCAAGAACATAAACGAAAGAACAAATTAAAGTCTCTAAAGAAATCTATATAAATCTAAAAATTTAGGGTTTATCGTCTCAAAGAGTAAAGAAAGAAAGAATTAATCTAATACGTTCAAAAGAAATACTAAAACTAAGAATTCGTAAATTAAAACCTCGATTACAACGTATAAAATTCTTCAAAACTCCTTCACAAGCTTTCTCCTCGCTCAAAATATGTAAAAATATGTGTTGGTATGTGGTTATCCTCCAAAACGAGTTTGGAATGAGTATATATAAGCGTCGGGGCGAATCGGGAACTCATGGGCCGAAAAAACGCATCCGGAGGCAAAAATAGGTTAGTGCTCGACCTGGACCAGCTCGAGCAGGGCCGTTCGAGCTCAAAAGGTCGAATGGTGCAAGGGGTCGAGCACTAGCGCTCGAGTTGCTCGAGTGGTTTTCGGCTGCTGTACACTTGTTCGTAAAATCTTCATATCTTCTCAACCGGGAGTCCGTTTTGGCCGATTCAAAGTCCTACGAACTTCTATTTTCACCCTCTATCCATATATGAAAACAAAAGAGACAAATTCATCAGTTTATAGAAATGATACTCAAATGACTCCAAACACTCATAAAAAACACTCAAAACATGGGCAAATTGGTCACCAAAACATAACAATTTCACGCCTAATCAGTTATTATGATTGGATCTCTACTAAGCAATTGATACCCCATCTTTAAAATGTTCCTCACTAAAATATGGGTTTTCATTGTGAAAGTGTGCGTGTGTTATAAAGTGCAGATGTTGTAACGGATGTTAAAGCAAATACTACAACAATCTGGAAAATCAGAATATAAAACATGTACAGCGGAAGACTTAAACAAACGATTGCAAAAGGGAATACTTTTTAACAAAAACTATCATAAATAGCTTGTGCTAGCCTTATGACGAAAGGTTCACTATAAAAGATTAGTGATACAAAAGTTGTGTGAAGAGTATGATCGTTCATAACGGAAACAAGACTCGATATCACCTATCAAATCTAAATTGGCTAAGTGTATAACATAATACACCGTCAAAATTGATCTCACTCTATATCGATGATCTCACTATCTATGGATATAAGTTCGATCACAAGCTATGCGTGAAAAACTCTATTTCAAGGCATAACATAAATGTTGGAATAACTGCCCTATCACCTTTAAACTCAGGATCAACACTAGAGTAGGTGTACTTGTTTACTCCACACTTGGTACTGAAAGATTCGGCCTCTATTTATAGGCAGAAGTCTTCAATCCAAAAATAACTTCTCTATGTAACCGCTTCCATGATCTTCATGTTGTCCCATGTCTCTTTCTTTATTCCTAATGCTTCTTGATGCAACCGCCTGATCTAGACAGTTCTAAAACGTCCTGGATAAGTTTGGAACGTGTAGGCCCTTGTAGATCCTTGTAGATCCTTCTGGAACCCGTAACTGCTCATGTTGCTACCAATGTTATGCAACATTCACTGCAACATTGATAATTCCAGAACCTTGTAGATCCTTCTAGATCTTCATCCTGCATGTTAAAACATCTAAGACAACATTTGATCATAAAGTGTTGGTTAATGAGAAGAAAGGGTAAATTCATGTTGTTTCAAAGTAAATAGTGAATACTTCACTACCAACAACATCAACAATCTCCCCCAATTTGACCTTTCTGCTACAACACACTTGATGTATATATTTGTTCAATATATAAGTCAGTGATGTATGTACAATAGATATCAACATCGTATTGTACACTTATCTTTTCACCCTTGTGTAGCAAAACAGCCAAAAAATAAGATGATCAACTGTAAGTTGAACCACCAAAAACAAGATGAAATAAAACTAAGTTAATTTCACCAAAACAGAATGAACATCATCATATATGCTCATCAAAATCAACAGAATGAGTAACATAATGTTTACCCATTCAAATTACAACTTCAAAATAAAATTAACTGAAATAAATCCTAACAATTCGAATATAATAACCTAACAACTAATATAATATTATCTTTCAAAAATTAAAAACATCCTATCAGAGCAACAATAATTAAAAACATAAATCAACCAAGAGTACTTAGAGGCAATCACAAAAGAGAAACTTGATATCACTGTATAAGATATACAGTTGCAGCTTCAAGCATTTTGCACTAAGCTCCCCCATAAATTGTGCTTCCTCCAGTCTCTAAGATATCTTCAAACTTTGGCTGAGATGTCAGGCAGATCACCATATAGTTCATCTTCCTCCTGGATATCAAATGTTGCAAAGTTTGCAACATCTGCAGCAGTATCTGCACCTCCTCCAGTCTCATTAGGCCCAGTTGCACTACCTTCCTCAGCAACCTCAGCAACAACAGGCTCATCAGCATTCACTTCATGAATATCAACTCCCCTGGCAGCAGCAGCAACTGGTACTCCCCCTGTTGTGGCAGAAAGGAGGTTCTCCCAGTAGTTCTTCAGGAATTGAAGTTCATCAATTGAGTCCTGCAAGTGCTTTAGTTGAGTTTGAATAAACTCAGGTGAGATATTCCGAGAATAGGTTGTGGGAGCTGGAATGTTTCTAGGTATGTTCCCAGTATTCTGTGCAACATCTTGTGCAGGAGCAGGGTCAGGAACAGGTTGGTGTTGTTCTGCATCTTCTTCTTCAGCATTATCCTGCAAAGGTAAGTCTAACACTCTATTTCCAGACAGTAAATAATGATATATACCCATCAGATGAACTCTCCCCCTCAACAACTCATTCCTTTTGTGAACAAAGTTGTGACTCCTCAAATATCCATAAATCAGCACAGGGTAAGGCAGGTTGCCTTTCTCAGAGATCTTCCCAGCAAACTTCATCATGTGATGAAAAATAACCAGGCCCAGGTTAAAAAATTTCATCACACCAATTATGTACATCAGTACAACTTGATCCCTGGTCACCTTTGTGGAGTTTGTAGAGGGTATCCAGTTATACACCACCAGCTTGTGTAACACTGAATACAGAGAGGTCAATGATGCAGCTAACATATTGTTCTTCCATTTGTTAACTCTTCCCCCAGTAAGAACAGTTATGATCTCATCCATATGAGGAACATCTTCTTCCTCAACATCCTCAACATGCAGAAACTGATTAATCAACTTAGGAGTAAAGGGAACACTCATATCTCTAAATCTTACAGCACCATACCACCTAGAATTCCTTCTAGCCTGGTTCTTTCTCAGACAAGCATAAAACTCATACACCCAATCAGTAACAAATGCATCAGCAAAAGTAACAGCATGCATCAAACTTCTTTCTTCTAAAAATCTAACTAGACCCTTGGATTCAAACTCATCAATGTTAATTTTTCTTTCAATTAACAGATTTCTTTTCCTCGACCTTTCCAACTTTTGGTCTAAAGATTCATCATCATCATTATCAGGACTAACATGCTCAACAGAATGTTCAGATGCATTACCTTGATCAGAATCAGTCTTGGTTTTGTCTGAGCTACTTTCAGAACTGATATCATCAGCTTCAGGTTCTGGTGCTGCTGCACTTGTTCCAGCACCACCAGTAGCATACTCAAACTTTCTCTTAGTCCTCATCTCAACTCTTGCTCTCCTCCTCAGTTCAAAAATAGGTACATCACTCTCATCAGTTTCTTCTTTCTCCTGGCTTTCAGATTGATCAGTCTCTTTCTCAGATGAGTCTTTGGAGCTTGACTCCTTTTCAGATTCTGAAAACACTCGAATAGGTCGGTAGCAACATCTCCTTCATCATCCTGCTTCTTCCTTGCGGTTTCAGAGTAGTTCACCCTTTTCTTTGCTCTACCCGATCTCCTCCTTGATTGAACATGGCTCCTTTTCCTCTTGCCACCCTTTTTCTTCATAGCTTTGGCTATTAGAGCAGGCTCAGAATCCTCAGACATTGAAGAATCAATTTTGGGTGATTCTTCTTTGTCCTCCTCTGACATTTCAACATCAGGGACCTCAGCATTAGGGCTTTTCTCCCTAGTTTCTTCAGCAACAATTTCCTTGACAATGGGGGTCTCCTTCATAGCCTGATCACCTGTTTCAACACTCTTTGAAACATTAGTAGTAGGGCTTTTGGCATGGCTAGAGGATTTAGGATTTTCTGATTGTACAGTCGAAGAAGGGCCTTCGACATGAACAGTAGGAGAAGGGTTTTGAGGTTGATTCAAGTAGGATGCAACATCTACTTCAATAGAGCCAATGGTTAGTTTGGGAACCACAGGTCTTCCTTGAAGGCTTTGTGCAATGCCGCGTGCAATCGTCTCAAGCTGATCGACAGTGGCCTCATTTGGGATGTAGATGTTTACAGGAAAGGCTTGAACAGGTGTTAGAGTAGTAGGAGGTGTTTTGCTCGATGATGGAGCAACAGATACAGCATTCGGATTTTGACTTGAGGCCATTTCTGCAAGAAGGTTCAGATTTGAATGTGGAGGAGTTGAAGGGTTTGCGCGAGATTTTGAACTGTGAGAGGTCTTCTTTTGATTTCCAGTCATTAAGTAGATAGTAAAATTAAGCAAAAAATAAAATTTAAAAGAAATAACACTAAAACCCTAAGATGTGAACACACAACTTTCAACACTTATTCGAAAAAATCTGAATTTCACTCATATGCTGAACACTGAGAATTAAACATAAGACATGAAGGAAATATATATAGAAGAAAGTACGGAAGTTATTTTAATTTCCCATGAAAATGAATATTCTGAAATTTTTAAGAAGTTGAAACTACCCACTCCCCCATAAGAGATCGTGGGTTATTTCATGATTAAAAAATCCGAAATTTAATTTATTAAACACACTAAATTATGCACTACTTGAATAAATTGAAAAAACGTGGGTTTATGCATGTGGAAATTAAAAACAAATTCCTGAAAAATCGGTTCAAAATTTAACTTAGAAAAATAAATACGAACTGCATATGATATTGTATTCAAAATTGGAACACACACTTCAACTTTGGTTTTAATATCCAATGTCGCACTTTTTATCAAACACTTTTTAGCACTTTTTATTCACATTGATCCATCTTTTCAAGAGAGTGCATCGTAGCAGCGAACTCCGTGCCCCATAATTACTCAATGGATTTGTGACATTTTGATGTTTTGCTAATCACCTTTTGAAAAGAAGACATCGTAGTGGCGAACTCCGTGCTCCATAGTTACTCAGTGAATTAGTTACATCTTGATGTGCTTTTTTCAAAAACTTATTATGCGTTTGAGAAGAGTGATTCCTCTTTATTTTTACACAACAAACATACTTAGTCCAGATTTATTTTACAAAGGAATTAAGAAACAAAATACAAGAACATGCTTTAATTAGAACATGTAAATACCCTAATGTTGTTATAGATGTTTTTACAAACATAACAACATCCGCTTCTCAGTTACTCAGATTGTGCACATACCAAGAGATTTCCTCAAGAATGAGAATCTCTCATGGTTTAATGCTTTAGTAAACACATCAGCAAATTGATTTTCAGTGGGTATGTATTCTAACTTCACAATATTCTTCTCTACAAGATCCCTTATGAAATGATGTCTAATACTTGATCATAAAGTGTTGGTTAATGAGAAGAAAGGGCAAATTCATGTTGTTTCAAAGTAAATAGTGTATACTTCACTACCAACAACATCAACACATTGGATTGAAATATGTCTTCCATTAAAATTAAAAGTAAACCGGAGATTTCGGTCCAATGAGTATTTAAGGCCCAAGTCTTTTGCTCGGATCTATATCTAACGGGACTTTTATAGGGACATGTTTGTCGCCGCTTAATGGTTGTAAACCAACTTAATTTTGTTTCACCAGCCCAAGCAGGGAAACGAGAATTAGGTGACACCAGATTGAACTGGGTTCAATCAACTAGGAATTGCGCGAGTCAATTGGTTTAGAGACCTACCAGTTCTGTTGTTGCAATGTTCAGCCCAAGCAGTCATTGTAATAGTAGGAATGTGGATCCTAGTCCATTACAATTTATATTAGATATAAATTCGTACTCTTCCGATGAGGTCGTTGAGTATGTGAAAATAATAGAGACAAAATAAATTAAAAGGCCATATTTATTTTGATTGCTGAATATTGATCATAGGAATTATGTGTTTAATTCCAGTTTTAATTTATTTCTCTAGAATTGTTGAAATGAAATAACTTGTCATTGAGAAATGTTCTGAAAACAAACAAATTGGTTGGGCAAAATTTCTGGACTAGCACTAAAACGTGCGTTTGGTGCTAAGGCAATAAGAGATTGAATACGTGTTAGACACGACAATCCCTTTACCCATGAGACTGGTTCAGTTAAGGCTGCAGCGTTTGACGTTACGGCTCAAAGAAGCATCAAGATGATGTTTCCCTGAATCTATGTTATGATTGCTCGGCATGACTCCCAAATTGCAAGGTAACATGAGAAAATGGGTACCTTCGACAAACTTAAGCGTCTGAAGGATCTTTTTTATTCTAGATCTTGTTTGAGATTTATGAAGTGATGAGAGATCTGTTCAGATGTAGATTAGCGAAAGGAAGGAAGATTTCACCTCATGTGCTATCCTCAAGTCGCTCCCCGATTCATATTCTAGTTTCGCAGTAAATTTAATATGAAGAAGACGGAAGCGACAATGCCGGAGCCTCATAACATGCTTAAAACTTTTGAGTCTACCACTGCTAAGGAAAAACCCGTGCTCATGGTGAGTGCTTCTACTTCTTCCGACCCAAAAGGTGAGTAGAAGCGAATGAGTAAGGCTAAGAGGGCTCCAAGCCCAACTTCCCCAAGGCAAAAGGTGGAGTTCAAAAGTAAGAGCGGGTTGATAAGGATGTGTGCCCTACTGCAATTGAAAGGGGTATTGGAAGAATGACTATAAGGTTCTAGCAACAGAGAGGAACACACAAGGTGTTTCAGCTGCTAGAACAAGTATGGTTGTTGTTAAGATAAACATGTTCACTAATAGTTCAAACTGCTAGGCATTTGTTGAGTTATGGACATGATGTTCTTAATATACAAAGTAGAGAAACAACTTGGTAAGAGTATCAAGACTCTTCGATTGGATCAAAGAGGTGAGTACTTTAACCATAAATTCATGGATTACTTAAAGCTTCATGGGATCCAGTCACAATGGACTCCTCCCGGAACACCTCAGATGGACGGTGTGTCCGAAAGGAGAAATCGAACATTGTTAGACATGGTAAAATCCATGATGAGTTTTTTCCTCTCTTCCAACATTCTTATGGGGATACGCATTACAAACCTCAATCTACATTCTGAATAGGATTTCGTCCAAATCAGTTGAGCAGACTCTATACGTGTTATGTCACGGCAAGAAGCCATCTTTTCTACACATTAGAACGTGGGGTTGCCCCGCAGTTGTGAAGAAAATGCTAACTGATAAGTTGGAATCCAAAGGTGAAAATGGTTATTTTGTGGGATATCCTAAGGTGACAAGAGGATATCACTTCTATCTACCGAAGAAATAAACCGTGAATGTTTCTAGGCAAGCTAAGTTCCTAGAAGATGAGTACGTCTTTAAGGAACAAAGCCGTAAGAAGATAGAACTTGAAGAGATTTAAGAACCACAAATTAACATAGAGGGAGCGTAATTGGAGTTTATCACTAGGTGATCCTCTTTCAGCCAGTGGGAGCGTAATTGGAGTTGCATTGCTTTCGCAACAACCTCCAAGTGAGCTGAATGAGAATAACATAGTTCAAACTCCCGCCCAAGAGGCATTTGAAAGTGTCGCTCTTGAGGACTCTCCGGTCAACGATGAAGTCGATGCACCACAAAATTTTCACAATCAGATTGTACAGCCTACACAACCACAACTCCATAAGTCGACTAGGATTTGTAATCCACCCACTAGGTATCATAGGTTCCTCGTGGAGGAACATGATGACGTGGAGATCCCGGATAAAGACGAATATAGAACTTATACTGAAGCAACATTAGATGTTGGCTCAGAGAAGTGGCATGAAGCCATGAAATCCGAGATGAACTCGATGTACACCAATTAAGTCTAGGACTTAATTGAGTTACCAGAAAGGGGTTAGACCGTTAGGTTGCAAGTGAATCTTCAGGAGTAAGACCGATGCAAATGGCAAAGTACAAACCTATAAAGATAGGTTGGTGGCGAAAGTTTATAGTTGACACGAGGTAGTGACTATGATGAGACTTTCTCGCCAGTTGCTAAGATCAAGTCCATTCGAATTTTACTTGCGATAGCAGCATACCACGATTATGAGTTTTTGGTAGATGGACGTCAAAACAGCTTTCCTCAATGGTAACATTGATAAGGAAGTGTTTGTGACTGAACCAGAGGGTTTTATATCTAAGCCAAAATCTAATCTTGTGTGCAAGTTTAAACGATCCATCTATGGATTGAAGCAAGCTTATAGGAGTTGGAATATCCAATTTGATGAAGCTGTTAAATCCTTTGACTACATCTGAAATTTGGAAGATCCTTGCATTTATCGTAAACGTAACGGGAAGAGTATTGTCTATATAGTCGTATATGTCAATGACATATTGATTATAGGAAATAACATCCCGCCAATGCAGTCCGTGAAAGATTGGTTATCAAAGACCTTCATGATGAAGGATCTTGGTGAGGCATGCTACATCTTAGGGATCAAGATCCATAGGGATAGATCCAAGAAGATGGTAGGGCTGTCACAATCCACCTACGTAGATAAGGTGTTGAAGCATTTTGCGATAGAGAACTCTAAGAGAGGATCTCTACCGGTAAATCATGGGATAAAGTTGTCGAAGAAGGATTGTCCTTCTAGCGAAGCTGATGTCGAGCACATGAAGGACGTTAAATATGCATCTGCAGTTGGGTTCTATCATGTACGCCATGACTTGCACGAGGCTAGATGTGGCATACGCTGTCAACATCACTGGAACATACTAGCAGAATCCAGGTGAGTCTCACCGGATTGCTGTCAAGAATGTTATGAAGTACCTCGGGCGTACTAAAGAACATGTTCTTGTCTACGGAAGGCAGTCAGAGCTAGTCGTCACGGGTTATGCTATTGCGATTTTCCAGTCAGACTGTGAAGATTACAAATCACAGTAAAATTATATTTTCAATCTCAATGATGAGGCGGTAAGTTGGAATAGTTCCAAGCAAGATCTAACCGCAGATTCAACAACCGAAGCTAAGTACATTGATGTATCAGAAGCCTTTGATGCTGTCTGGCTTTTATGTTTCTTGAGAGAACTAGGGGTAGTTCCGAGTGCCAGTTGTCAAATAGAGTTGTATTGTGATAACATTGGTGCGATTGCATGAGGAAAGGAACCGAGATCTGATAAAAAAATAAGCATGTACGGAGGCATTATCATTTGATCCAAGAGATCATATCGATAAGAGAAATGGAATTAAAACATTTCTCATAAAGGATAATCTTGCAAATCCTTTTCACTATTCATGTACACACTAGACATTTGATGGTCTAGGGGTTAGACATATAGGTGATTGGCTCTAGTCCAAGTAGGAGATTGTTAGTGTTAGTGTCCTAGAGACAATCCATCGAAAGGACATAATACTAAGATAATATTCAGATTTAGTTTAATATTATTATTGGTTTAATATTAAATGTATGGCGTTATACTTATCTGAATATGATGTTTGATTGTTTGCATTTATTCTTATTTGTGTTCCCATGAATCACTACTGTCATTGAGTGAGTGAGAACTCAGATGACTTAGGTATGATTCTCAAATAGCCCCGATCAAGTATCATCAAGAATGGGATATTGATGATGCAATTGAGATTGGTGTGCGATCTGCATCATACTCTTAGAGAGTGTAGTAAGATCTCACTTACTACGAGATACCGGGTATCTTATGACGAATGCACAGATACCTTAGAGGGTATTGATAGAACCATCCGAGAAACCGTTTGATGTAATTCCACATAATGTGTCTATGGGTGTCTCGGTTAGTGGGAGCGATGTGATACTCCTCTGACTTGAGGTCAATACACACGACATGTGTGGAGTGGTGAACTTTGAACATGACTGATTCTTGCACCCTTCCACGGGTAGTTATGGCATGGATTGAGTTCATCACGAAATACATGTGTGTGGTAGTTGAGTCAAGAATCGGATTCATTCCTCAGTGTGGATTTAGAGAGAATACTCTTCTTCTCATCATAATTGGATCAAAGTCGTCGACCGACGCGCATCAACTTAGACTTTGTGGCTAAGTGTGATATACTTGATCAATTAGTGATTTGAGATAATATGATTAAGCTATTTGAATAGACACTCCATCATGTTCAATGGTTAATCGAGTATTCGTGAATGAAATGAAGATATCACAATAGCATACAATATTACAGGTAGTTGCAGATTTCCTCGCAACATACCTCGTATATTGAGAATGCCTGATTTATTGTCTAGGGTTCAATTAAGACCGTTAGTTTGACTAATCGCTCGATATACGAGGGCCTATGTGTCACACAACAAGTAATGGCAATTTACCAATTATAATTGGTTGATTAAATATTGTATTAGATATAATATTTAATTTATGGAGAATATAATAATAATTATATTTGGAATTAATTATTATTATTATTTAATTAAATATGAAATCCCAATAATAATATTTGGAATATTATTATACAAGAATAATAGATATGGTAAAGATATTATTCGTAGGAACATATCTAGGAAAATATAATCTGTAGAGATTATATTACGGGCTTGGCCCGATATCTTGCTTAGGAATTAAGCCAAGTTAATCCCTATAAATATGTGTCTTATGGGAATTCCAAAACATACAAGAAATATAATTTCTCCATAAAATCTCAAGTCTGAATTTTCCTAGCAAATTCGTCTCGAGATTCAACGCTGGCATATTGGTGCGGGTTGGTAGAAAGTCGTTACGTGGATACCATAGTTGAGGATTCCGCGTACAAATAGTTGTAAGGATTTATATGTTATTATTTATCCTTTTGCTTTTATGTTATACAACCATGTTTAAGATTCGTTGTTGGTGAATCGTTATCTTCCGCTGCGCCGAACATGGTGTTCGTGCCTCTGAAACCCAACAATATATTCATATTTACATAAGGATAATTTAGTCATTTAATATATGTCTATTTTTGTCTTTAAAATTATGGGTTATCAGGTATGTTACGAAGATTTTAAGGTATGGGGATTGGGACTCTTCAAAAAAATCAACAACAAATTGATACTCCTGATGAGATTTTTTATACTTTTGATCAAATATTTGATACTTTAAAACAGTTTCTTTATAAGATTATCATGAACCATTTTCATATAAACTTTTATCAATTGTGTCTAAACATACCCCATAATTTTAAAAACAAAAATGGACAGACAATAAATAACTAAATTATCCTTATATATATATATATATATATATATATATATATGAGTAAATTATATTCTAATATTTTGTTGAGATTTTAGTCTTTTAAGTTATTTAATTTAAAAATTAGTACTTTAACATTAAATTGGTAAAAAAATTGTTTAGATTTTTTAAAATATAAACTAAATATTTAAATAATCAAATTCGCTTGAATGTTAAAAATTTACCAAAAAAACTGAATTTTAAAAAATAAAATTAGACTAAACCTTCCAAGTAATTCAATTCAAATTCAAATTTAAATTTTTTTAAGAAAATTAAAAAAAAAATCAACTAAATCTTTAAAAAAATACCTAAACTAAGAAAATAATTAAAAATACCATCAAAATTCAAATAAAGCTAAATAAAAATTAAATAATTTATAAGGTTAATTATTTATGACAGTTTAATTGACTTTTATAAAATATTTTTTTCTATTTTATTTGGATATAGCCTTTTACTTTTTGATTTTCTTATTTTTTTATTCGATTATTTTAAAAGTTAGTTTCTTTTCTTATATTTTTATATTTTATGTAGTTATTTTCTTTTCAAATTTTCATTTTAATTGATTTATTTTTAAAATCAATAATTTTCGTAAATTTTATTTAGATTTAAATGATTTTAAACAAATATTTTTTAATTAAATTATTTTTGAAGATTATTTTACTTTCTTGATTATTGATAAATCTATCTAGTTTTTTTCTTTTTAGATTTATATTTTTAATTGATTTTTAAACAAAAATATTTTTTACAATCTAATTGATTTTTAAGATAGTTTTTATGTTTTATTTAGTTAATTTTTTTATAATTTAAAAGATTTATATTTTGTTAATTATTTTTTAAGATTTAATTTATTTTTATAATATTTTTAAAAATATATTAATTTTAAGATTATTTTTTTTAAATTTCGATTGAAAACTAAACAATAAGAATGAATAAAAAATTTCTTAAACAATAAGAATGAATAAAAAATTTCTTTTATTTTACTTGTGATAATAGACGTTAATAAAAAATACTCCCTCCCTCTGGATATTATAGAAATGAAATGTAGTATTTTAAATAATAAATGTTAATTTTATATTTTATTGGGGTATGTTTAGCAAATGAAACGAGTTTTGAGGATTTTCGAATATTACTGTAGTACTCTTAAAAATATTCTGTGTAAATGACAAATGGTATTAATAAATATATGTTAAAAAGTGTAAATAAACGTAATTTTTTTATGGGGAAACAAAACCATTTTTTCATGGATTAATTAATGAAAAAATATGGATCATTTTTCAAGAATGGTGGAGTACTTCCAAAATAAAATACATTCATGAATAATACACATAAAATAAAATAAATATTCGACTAATTCTACTCTTCTCAACTTCTATACTTGTAATTAAGTTTTAAGTGCAAAATATTAAAGATGCGTTTGTTTTGGGATTCATCCGAACTGGGACAATTCAGTTTTCACATTTCATTCATCCACAACTTATAAATACCTATAAGACATATTATTACTCTTCTCAATACAATTCATTTTCTACAATTTAAAATTATAATTACTCTTCCCAATACTTTCATTTTATTATTCATATATCACTTTTCTCTCACTCATAATTTCTCTTGCCTACTTACTCTTAGTCATATTACTTTCCTTTTACATATGATTTGAAATAGAGCAAAATCTCAATATACCAAAATCTCAAAACAAACACATACTTTTACAATTCATCAAGGAATTACATCATGTCTGGATGTAAAATTATGACTTCACACGCACACTTAAATCCCGAAACAAACGCAGCTTTACTGGTGAAGCTACACCATCTCATCAAGCAAATAGATACAGGGTAAACATAGTAATTAAAGCTTAGTCGTTATGTAATATTTACAAGTATATGAGATAATCACCTATACAAGTGCACATATATTTTTTTCTTTTCGGACGTGATATATCCCTCAAATTAAGAGATGGACCTACTACTAGTATAAGAAAGTGGTACATACAAAGGCATACCTTAAGACTACTATATATACCATATTAAAAGAGCTTCGAAGAAGCAAAGGTTACCATGGTTCAGAATTGTTGAAAAGGATACTTCTGTTGTCTGGCAGGCTAGACCAACCAACCTCCATTGAAATGAGATTCAGGCGAACTATTAGTTTCTCTACGGCTTCTTCTTCCAAATCATCGATTGAACCAGTTTGCTGCTAAATTAGGCAACGAAATATTGAATCATTTATCGGTAAATTTTATACATATAAACACAAACGCATGCAACATGAGCTCTACCTTTGTAGCCTGGTAAAGCTTAAGGTATTTCAGTGATTCTTCATAGAATCCACAATGGTAGAGGAGAATAGCATAGTCTCTTAGTTCCTTTGGATCACTTTTGAGTAAGATAAGGCGTTCACAAGCTGTTACAGATACGTTGGAATGAGAGCTTATAAGATATGGATTTGTGTGAGTGATTAGAAATCAGGATATGGGATAGCTGAGGATCATATTGGGCATCGAGTTATTAAATGCTTCAAAAGTACTTTAAATAACACAATGTGCTACATATGGAAGCATTTACTAACCACATTTCAGGACTTGTCATATCTTGGGTTAAGTAATGCTGTTACCTTGAATAGAAGTTTTTTACACTGAAAATCTTTGTCAGATAACAGGAATAGAAACAATCTAATGTTAAACTGAATGTACATGGAAGATATTTGAAGCTTTAACTTTTGACTACATATTAGCCAGGAAGAGGCAGACTTGTTTAGTTTGGATGTTGCAATAAGAAAGAGTTCCTTGAACAAAGGAGATCATTCATGCAGTTCTGAAATCTAATTCTAGAACTTATATCAGGATTCTGTTAAATTAAATAATTAGACACTGGGTAAATTGAAATTTTGGTCCCATATCTATTAGGTTTGGCGATTTTAGTCTCATAAGAATTTTTTTTTTTCCTCAAATATGTCCCATAACTTTTAAAATGATGCAATTTCAGTCCTATATTTACAAGGTTGCAGGATTTTTTGCACGTGACTCATGTGAACTGCTGAATTTGCATGTAGCAACCGTACTAATGACTTGGCGCTGCTTATGTGGCATAATGGGATGTAGTAAAACTTGACCCCTTGACCCTGTGGTTTTTCCGGCAATACGGCCCAACATATTAATTTCAATTTAAAAAAATCATAAATTAATATCATCCCAAAACAAAAAATTGTTAATATATAGGACGAAAACTGATCAAAACTATGAGGCTTAACTGAGAAAATTGATTCGTAGTGAACTAAAATCATCAACAGCCATTAGATAATAGACCAATTTTGCAATTTACTCTTAGACACCTTTACCAAAGATATATTAGAATATGCCATTCACCATGTTCAAGTGTGGATGACAGCCAATCTAGGTAACTGGAACTGGAGTCCATAAAGCAATATACCTGATAAAGCACGGCGCATATCCCCAAAATGAACACTAGTCCAAACACCACGTTGCAGTCTATGCTGAGCAGCCTTGGCAGATGCAAGCTCCAAGGCACTGGATTAAACATGAGTGAAAGTTAAAGAAAGAACATCCCTCATTATGTTTGTCGGTAGCAAAGGCTGTTAGTTAAAATATTTTCATAGTACCTTTCATTAGACTTGATGGAACCAGTGAAACACTGCGCAGCTTCTGCCGCCCTTAGGAATGGACTTCTATCATGATCACGTTGAAATGGCCAGAAAGCATTCTTTAAATCATTTAGTATCTGCACATGATGGTAAATAATAAAAAACTGCAGAGAAATGCACATTATAATCATGAACAGATTGCCAAATTGCAGAAATATAAGAGGAAAGGGCACTGTGTATCATCAATTTTTCAAGGGGTCAAGCGTGTTGCTTCGTATGTCGAGTAGGATTCTGATGACAGGACCAAAATTAGTAATTGTTACAAGCTAAAAGATAGCACATTAAGATTCTTGGTTATTTTGCTCTTGTAAATTTTCATAGGATTTCTGAAAACCTAATCTGAAAGCAACTAAAACTGTTTAAAGCTAACTGGTCCAAAGTTGTAAAAAGATAAACAGATAATTCAAATTCTGAGATGCACAAAATTCAAGATAGTCCAATCTATGCGTATAACATTAAATTTTTTACCTTTAAGATCATAGCAGCGGTTATACCCAGTTGCTGCAATGGATATAAATGATAACAAAACAAGATAAAGAATTAATATGGTACAACTAACAAGTTAGCATAATTTCCTCCTAGGTAACTCACCAGAAGGTTTTCCAATGTGATCTGCCACATGATTAGATAAAGTGAAGAAAACACAATCATGTAGCTTAGTGAAGACGGTATCAATATTTACCTCCACTAATAAAGATTGTGATGTCATAACATGTGAGTGATCAGAGTCTTTGCTCTTTTGTTTTAGATACCCTCTGGGAGAACTATTAGGGTCATGAGGGAAGTATATTTCCACATCAAAATTTAGGAGACCCCACATGCGAAGCATCTTTAGAATCTCTGAATAAATAAGGGAGAGCATTGAAACAGAACCCGAGCGATGTGTCAAGACCTGTAAAAATATGTAGTTTTCAGGAGTAATGAACCATATGTTAAATTAGAAAATGATAGCAATAATTCATCCTGGAAGTGGAAGAGGCCAATACCGAATTTAGATACAGGGCACGGTGCTCTACTTGGTTTCTGGGATTTGTTCTTTGAAAACCCTGAAAATGACATGGTCAAGTTACAGTAGAAATTTTTGATACAATACGAAATACACGAACAATGATTAGGACCATCAAGAAAGAATGACACAGAAAAATGTTATCTTAAAAGACATGTCACTTTCTGCCAGGTAGCATGCTAATTCCCCAGGCAGAAAGAAGATGCAACAAAAAGAGACACTATGTTCTGTCTAAGGCATTTATCCTAACGTACATGAGGAAGATTTGGTAAATGATTCAAGGTGATGCTTTTGCCTTGCTGCCTAAAGGATGAGGAAAATATCAATTCAAAAAATTGTACTTTTATTCTAGCATGAACTAAACAAGAAAGCTGAAAACATTGTAAGCCATAAGCAAATAAAGAATAAGCAGTTATAAGGTAACAATTATTCCTTTGCAATGTTTGTAAAAGCAGATGCACTAATGGCGTAACTGTGTTCTCTACAGTATAGGTATCGCTGCAGCTTGACCTTTCCACAATTCATCCAAGCTGCATTGGTGTTGCGTGTCAACTAAATAGCATAACAATAATATGCAAGGCATAGAAATATGTTTCTTGATAAGATTAAGGACTAGGGCATTCATCTCCCTTTAATATCTATTTTGACACGTTTGTTTCTAAAATGTGTAATCATAACCACCCTCCTCTGTCCTCCATTCTTTACCACAAATGCTCAGAAACATTTTTGCAATAAATTTTTAAATGTGTTAAGCATGGATGCTTTAGCTTGCTGCTTAGAGGATGTAAAGATATCAGATTTTTATATGTGTAACCTATAAAATGGAACACGGCACATATGTCTGGAGTAGGTTTTATTTTGAACTTTTGATAGTTGAAAGAGAACTATCTTGTACAGACTACAGAGGTTCCCCACTTTCTCACCACATTTCTTTCAGAGATAGTTTCTTCCTCTTTCCGAATTGAATATACCTAGCAGAGAATAAAGTATGTATCTAAACTATCTCTGAATTGAGATATTAATGCAAGATCCTTCCTCCCTTCTAAATCATATAGATTTGTATCTGAAGGAGGTAGGTTCTTCAAAATTGATTATTAACCAGAGGTGTTTCAGATTAGTATGTGATCAAGTAAATACACAAAAACTAGAACCCGAGCGATGTGTCAAATGGACAAGTCATGCCTGGATCCATGCAGTGGATGGGCCTGGAAACAAGACTTTGGCTGCATAATAGGCTCCAACAACTACTTTCTATTCATCATTGCTTTACCAGGTTAACAAAGTTTTTAGAAGATTATACCAACTTATAAAACATTCAATTTGACATCAACATCAGATGTGAGACATCACAAACACCGTTTTAGTTAATATCTTGTCCCTTCCACAATCAACCAGTACAACAGATCTGGTATCTCAGAGAACTAGTTTTGAACAACTTTCAATGTGTAAAATTTTGATAATAAACACATGCATTTTTCAATGTGAAATTCATGTTGATTTGTGTTATGTATATTTTTTAGCACCTTGTCAGCAAGAAAATAATCAGAAAAATGATATTGCCAATGCTCATGGGGGTTTATCAACATTCAACAAAGTGGGTGATGTAGTCATGAATTTCATTGAAACAAAATATTACAAGTCCTAACGAAACAGAATTTGCAATAAGCTATCTTTCAAGAAGCATTTTTCTCTCATGCAAGATCACAAGTGTCTGTGTGGGATTCAATCCTAGAAATTTCTACAACCCATGTCAACTTATCAGCCTAACTTCACATAATCAGATGTTATTAAAAGTTGTATCTCAACGCATATTTCCTGATACTACAAGTTTCTTGCATCTATCTCTCAAGAATTATAACCAACAATGTCAGTCGTATGATTCTGCAGATGGGAAGAAAAATTAAAAAATATTAGGACACAAAATGAGCTCATAACCTTCACATTGTAACCTGATTTGGGCACAAATAGAATACATAAATAAACAATCAACTGCAAAATATTAAGAAAACTTAGAAAACATAACTTACTTTATCAACATATAGGAATCTTTCTAAACACTCAAGAAAATTCTCTGGTGAGGATCTATATAAGGAGCTGTAATGAGAGCAATAGCCCATAGAAAGGCTGTCCAACCGCTCAATGAAGTCATCAACTGGAAGCGGAACAGAAGAGTGTGAAATGAGGGAGTCATCCTCGGCTGCTATATGAAGAGCCGCTCTAGCCAAATCAACCCCTCTATTTATACTAATGCTAGTTTCTCTCTCAACATCAGAGAGTTTTTCAACCTGTGAGCAAAAACCAACCCTTGCAGCCTGTTCAATGGGGATAAGTGAAATACCATTATTCATTCCACAAGAGTCAAGAACACGATAAGGATAATCACTAAATCAATATGCTAAGAAATGGAGAGGTGGATGAAGGGACTGGGGAAAAACCCATCCTTAATGGATCACTTTTGTGTGTATGTTAACAGGGTTGACAAAATAAAAAAAACAAGTATAAGTCTCTGGTCCACCAAAACAACAATCTGTCTTGCCAAAATACAACAATTCACTATGTCCCACGCATATTTCCAGAGAAAAAGTTGCTTCACCTCAACAGTTGAAAATATCTATGTAAGATAGCGGAATTCAGGTCATAATCAATTATTTTTTAACATCAAAAAGTGGGAAAATGTCCTACGTTCTGACTGAACACAGGCAGGGAAACAAATAAATGAATATGATACGCATCTTATTATTAATTATTATTAGTGTTTAATTTATGTTTAGTCTTTTTAATTAAGTTTTAAATCTAGAATAAATAGCCCGTGGGCTTTTGTTACTTAGGGCCTAAGTTAAGTATTACTTGGGGCCTAAGTTAGGTTACATATTAGAGTCTATTTATACTCAGTTTTCCAGCAGTAGGATTGATCATAAGATCAAGAATATTGTGGCAACCATTGGTTGTGGGCAGAGATTATTCTCTGTGGTAGGGATTTATCCCTGTGGCCTCTTTTGAGGAGCCTCGTTTGAGGATTTTATTTATATAATTTCGTATTTCCGTTATCTCGATCGTCTTAACTCTATCAATTGGTCCGACCTACCGGATCCCTCATGATGACACTGGAGGGACGAATCGATCAGATAGAGAAGACGATTGGAGATTTTCAAACAACGCTTACCAAGCAGAGGGCCGAGATGGCCGGCATCCACACAACTCTGGCCAAAATCCGCACGATGATGGCCTCTGTCATGGCCAAACTCGACGCCATTGGTACTTCCAGCAGTTCGACTGTCCACGCGGGGTTGCAGGCCGTCGCGCCACCCTCGCCGGATGATCCTACAACACATGACATCCTACCAACGACGCCTACGCCTGTACCCAGTCCCATCTTTCCGGAATCAGCCTTTGTTAAGGTCGATAGCAACACCGCCACACCAGTCCCGCAAAAGACTTTCCCATCGCTGGTGGCGTCAGCGAAATCCACACCATGTGGGGCTATCCCACCATCGGATACCACCTCCTTGCCTCCAGGGTTAGCCATCGTATCAGCAGCTGTGAAACCACTTGTGGAGTGTCTGTCCTTCGACGGGAAAGATCTGATTGGGTGGCTCGGGCAGATCGAGCAGTATTTTTGGGTCCACCTCACTCCGTCAGCCGATCGAATACAAGTCGCCCTTATCGTCATCTCAACCAGGGCAATATTATGGGTGCTTTGTCAGGCAGCCAGCACTACGAGGACTCGCTTCACATATGATCCAGGAAAATCAAAGTTTCCCACGGTGGAGCAGTATGTGGGTGGATGAAGCTAGCTTTAGTCGTCAATTCCTCACCTCAGCCTTGAGGACAAGGCTGTTTGAACGGCGGGAGAATTGATACGCATCTTATTATTAATTATTATTAGTGTTTAATTTATGTTTAGTCTTTTTAATTAAGTTTTAAATCTAGAATAAATAGCCCGTGGGCTTTTGTTACTTAGGGCCTAAGTTAAGTATTACTTGGGGCCTAAGTTAGGTTACATATTAGAGTCTATTTATACTCAGTTTTCCAACAGTAGGATTGATCATAAGATCAAGAATATTGTGGCAACCATTGGTTGTGGGCAGAGATTATTCTCTGTGGTAGGGATTTATCCCTGTGGCCTCTTTTGAGGAGCCTCGTTTGAGGATTTTATTTATATAATTTCGTATTTCCGTTATCTCGATCGTCTTAACTCTATCAGAATAATTAAATAATAATGCCACCAGATGTTACACGCTTACTAACAAGTCTCATCTAGATTAATCTTCTCTGTGACTTCTCAGAACAAAGACAATTTATAATGTTGTTCACTATTTTGTTAGTCAAACATTACTCTAGAAAGGTGTTTCTTTATCTTTAATCTATATGTAATGTTCCATAAAGGTGGTTACTTAAGAAACAATAACACAAAATCTGATAATCGATGATCCTCAGCACCTTCCCATCATGTTCTCATCCCTAATCCTTTAACCCACGTGCTATTATATACTCCCTCCGTCCCACCATTATTTGCACACTTTCCTTTTTCGTCCGTCCCAAGATTATTTGCACACTCTAAAAAAGGAAACATTGATTTGCGTGCACACTCACAATAATATACACATATTTACCCATATGCCACTACTTTACTCAAAAAGTAATTTTTTCTTAATATGTGTGCCGTCCCAACTAGGCAGATAATGCTGGGACGGAGGGAGTATCAGTAAGAAGGGCAATACACGGAGTCACATTATTCCTGAATAAAAATGATGATACAATGCAAAGCATCTTTATCACGGACCGTAGACCTATTCTATTGACTTTCAAATTATAAATCTACACAACCCTACAACACAGACAAAGCTTATCACATTAAAAATGTTAGCCAACAACTTCCATTTTTATTATCAGCCATCCTAAAGATAAAAACTAACATAGCACACCATTTCTACCACTTCTATTTACAACCAAACGAGCTACAACAAAACGCAAGTCCTCATTTTCCGGTAAAAAGTAATACAATATGATTCATTCCATAAAGTGTCACAAATCCGACCAAAATATGAGCTCTGATCACAACAAACACTGAATCATCCGCATGGATAAGTTCTGGGTTGCATTAAATTTCACGACTGAAGTGATCAGTGCTGAATTAACAAACTTTTTATTAACCCCAAAGATGTGTAATCTCGTAACATACTGCCAAATTCATTCCCTAACACTACACGAATTAAAAACATATAAAAAATCCATAACTCGAGCATATTGGAAAGGAGAATTTACCCTGGCGTGGGCAGTATCGTGGCCAGACAAATCAAGGGTATCATGAAGCACGAATTTCAGCTCATCTGCAGCAGATAATTCGCATTTACAGCTGCAATTCAGACCACGACTCGACGAATAAAATTTGGACAATTTCACCGGAACAAAATTAGGAATTGATGATGAAGTGGATGCTGTGGAGTAGAAATTGGTGAAAGCCCTCGATGAAATCCATGCAAAAGTCATGATTGCAATACACAAGTCATCAATTTCTAAGGAAATTAACAAGCCAAGTAGATTTGTAATTATTAAAAGAAAAGGCCGGTTTTGTAATCTGAAATATGTTAGTACTTTTGGCATTTCCTAAGGGGTAAAGGAGGAAAAGAGGGTGGGCTAACTAATTGGTTATGGGCCTAGGCTCAACAATTCAGACCAAAAAAAGGATTTAATTTTTTAGTATCTATAAAGTGAAATTGGTTCATATATGAATTATTGAAAAATATTATTTATTTTCACAGAAGTGTACTCCCTCTGTCCCATCATTATTTGTACACTAATTTTATTTTTTGTGTTTTAGCGAATGAGTTGTTTATTAGTATTTAAAATGATAAAATAACTTTTAATGTAGAGTTTGATAGATCTATCTCTCCTCTCTTATAAAATGGCTTAAAAATTACTTTATCATTTTAAATACTAATAAAAAACTCGTTTACTAAAATACGAGAATTCATTAAAAGTGTGAATAATGGTGGAACAGAGTGAGTATTATTTAATTTTACTGAATAATATTAGTTGTCTTCACTAAAGAGTCTGAGTTTATTTCCAGTAAACAACTAAAACTTTTCAGTGAAGACAACTAATACACTTTATTGAAAACAATTAATATTCTTTAGTAAAAACAACTAATACTCTTTAATGATTTATGTAAAATTATTTTCACTCTATACTTTGTCTTAATTTATTTATGCAAAACTTATGTGAGAAGGTCTCACGGTGAAACGGTTCACAAACTATCATAAATTAACAATCATTCTTTTTAAAGAGTTAATGTGTCATGCACAACTTATATTTTATCCTACCGTAAGACAGTTTCAAAGCAACACCTACTTTTTCTTTTTAAATACATAGTTGTATTTTTATGTACTTTGGGTATATTCTTGGGTTTAAAATATTAAATATTGGGTTTTGAAATTTATTAACGATATTAGTTTTGATTTGAAAACCCGTTTTAAAAACCATCACAACACTTGTAATATTATTTAATATAATTAATTTTCTATTCTTACATTTTAATTAACAATGAAAGAAAATATCATACTCCTAGATTTCAAAAATTGATTTTTAAAAGTTGCTTAAAACTCAAACAAACATTAAAATTATAAACTAAACAAGTCCAATTTTTAGGTTGACCCTCAATTTAAGTCTTTTAATTTTAATGTGTCTCAAATTAAGATCTATACTTTATTTTATTTTCTCATTTTAAGATCCAATTTATTCTTTGTGTCTTAATTCAAGGACTATCACTTTATCTTTATTTCAAATTTGTTTTATAAGAAACACAAAAACATAATATATTTTCTTTCTAATTAACTTTTAAAATATAACATATCAAATTTAAAAAATTAAACTCCATTCGTCCAATTTTACTAGTTTTTTTTTTATGTTTTATTTTACTAGGCCTATTTCCTAAAAAGAAAATATTTTACACTTTCAATTTATAACTCACTTTACTTTTATATACAATATACTCACTTTCCTAAAATTTATGTCAAATCAAATAGCCCTAGTAAAATTGGATGGAATAAGTATTTTTTTTACACTCGTATTAACCAAGGTTTAATTTGCATTCGGTGTATAATGCATTTATTCAACAATTGTGATTGTTTATATTAAAAAATATAGATTGATAATACTGAAAAGTGTGAGTTGATTACAATTAAAAGTTTACCCTAAAAACTGATAACTGAAAAACTTTTTAGTATACTTAACTCACACTTTTCAGTATAACCAACTTATATTTTTCAATATAAATAATCTCAAATGTGAAGTGAATGGATCATTCCCTGCATGCACAGGATCATTACTCATATATTTTTTAATGCTTGAGTTGTATTGTATTCATAATTATTTGGGCATGTTTTGCTCCAAAAAGAGGTTCTCGAAAATCCAGATCATTGCAGCATTGCCTTCGTAATTGACCATTCGAGTGAGATTAACTCTATTAGTCATTGATGTATAATGTATTTACTTAATAATTGAGATTAATTATATTGAAATGTATAATTTGGTTGCACTAGTAAATGTGGTTAAATTATACTGAAAAAATTTACACTAAAAATTAATTTTCAGTGTAACTTAACAATACTTTAATGTAATCAACATATACTTTTTAATATAAACAGTCTCAACTATTGAATGAGTATACTATGCATCTGGTGCATATTGAAGGTTGCATTCAAGTGAATGTCTCGTAACTCTATATATATATTTATCTTTTGCGCAACTTTAGTTTCAAACCTTCGAATTGATTAAAGAAAAAAAAAAAAAAAGTATTTTATGTGGCAATAACTACAACTACGCATTTTGTTTCTCAAAAAAAAAAAAAAATACAACTACGCATTGATGCAAACAACGTATTGTCTTCATAAATCCTTTCTGTTAAAATAAACTTAATTGTATCTTTAATAACTTCTTACCTTCTCCTATTCAAAATTAAGCTATTTCTTTTAGCAACACACGTATTAAGAAAATGGCAAACGCTATGAAACAACACAAATTATCATCCGCTCCTATCAAAATATTAATGAGTCAATGCCCTAATTATACTCATTTTTATTATTCGATGTCATGTGACAATCTCATACAAGACATACTCTAAAAAATTATCAATTTCCTACTATACCCTTAATTAATAGTTTTGAAATTTTACATTAAAACTTCAAACATTATCGAGGATGGAGCCACCTTATGGCTAGATTTTACTCCAGCCCCAGCAGGAAAAAAAAAATCTTTTTTACATAATAAAATATATCATTAATTAGTCCATTAAAAATTGAACATTTGGTCTCATTTTTTTTATTGTTCTAGCCAATCATACTTTTTTATTCTGGATTAATTTTCCCTTGAACACTATTATTTTCTAAATTATTTTTAATAAAAATAAGGATAAATCTGAAAAAGATAAAATTAATTAACATTGAAATTTATAAAATGACATTTAAATAAAGAACATATGCTCACTCAGTTTCTTTTTTATTGTTTCATTTTATCTAAAATAATGTTTCTTTTTAATTGTCACTTTATTAATACTAATTTATTTTTGGCACATTAAAAAATATATAATAATATTATAACTATTAAGTTTCGACAAATTTATAGTGTTATATAACACAAAAAAACAACATACTTAACATGCATATATTTTTTTTGACCGAATACTTAACATGCATAATTATTTCGTGTTTAATTGCGAATAATTCAGCATATCAATTTTCAAATTATAACACTCATGAAGCAATTATATTAACGTACGTGAACTGAAATTTTTAGAGAAACCATACGTAGATTAGGAATGTCAATGGGGCGGGGTGAGGTGGAACCGGGGTGCTGTTCCCCATCCCCGTCTCCACGATGTCGGGAATTTTTGTTCCCCGTCTCCACGAAATAAACAGGGAAAAAAATTCTCTCATCCCCACCCCGTCGGGGATGCCCGTCCCGCGGAAATTCTCCATTCCCTACCTAATTATTTTTTAATCAATTTTTAAGATATAAAAAATATAAAATAATATATAAATTAAAAAATTAATTATACACAAAAAATAATTTAAGTCGGTGTTAAAAAAACTAATTTAAGCAATTCAAAGAGCCTCTAATTTTAATATTTTTAGTTAACATATATATTAAAGTAAAATTTATATAATTTGAAACTAATAACATAATATTAAATAAAATATAGACATAATTTTGAATAAATAGTTAATTGAATAAAAAATTATAAAATATTTATTTATAATTTACCTCTAAATTTATATATATTATATATATATATGTATAAATATATTAATTATATAAAAAATATGGACCCACGGGAAACGGAACGGGGAATACTATCCTCGTCCCCATCTACGGGAAAAAAAATTCTCCGTCCCCATTGCTTCGCGGATTCTTCGCCCCGCTGTCAAGCCCATCGTAGACTATGTCTACAACGTTTAAAATATATTTCATTATTTATCTGTATACATTTAAATACTTCCGTCAAAATAAAAAATTAGAGAAAACTAGAATTTGATTTTAACCTTTTTTAAGAGTCTTAAACGAGTTTCGATAAACTGTCCACAGAGACATCGATTGATCCATTAAGCTAGAAAAATTAGATACTGCAGAACAATCAAAAACCAATAAGCAAACTAGGCATACGAGCCAAAACGGAAGAATTAACCAAAAAATAAAAAGCCAAAGAAGAGTAATCATCAAGAACAAGGCTGCAATCTTTAAGAGTTAAAGTTTGTGTTGGAAATTGGTTTTAATGAAGGTTTTATATCCTGACTTTAACTAATTTTTTTAGGAGTAAAAACGTTAGTTTTCAGGAAAATAAAATTAACGATGTTGTTCTACTCGCGGAGTAGATGAGCATGGTATATTTGATATCTCAAAATCGATTTTCGGTGAGTGAGAAATTAATTTAGGAAGTTGTAGTATTATTCATTTGTATTGAATAATTCCATGGGAAATGGAAAATGAAGTTTCATCCCACATTGGAAAATTACAAGAAGATTCTCTTGTATATAAGTAGGAAAGTATTCATGTTCTTTAAATTGGGACATGAGGACCCTAACCATGGACCACACGTGCGCGCGCGCCCCGGAATAGGTTATTCAGTCTTGCGGGAATAGGTTATTCCTAGACTCGGTTTACATCACGAATTTGTTTCGTGCTTCTTTTTTCTTTCTCCTGCAGTGTTCGAAATACTCACACCTAGTTTTTATTAACAATCGCAAGACTGAATATTTTGATTACTATTTTGATACACTGCCATGTCGAAAAACAACTCTGATAACGAAATGGATGTATCTTCGCCGACTAAGGATGATATCACTTACTCTACTCCAGTACCTGCGGGTACAAATCCGTCTCAGGATGGTAATCCGGATCCTACCAAGGGAACCTCCTCAGATAATCCGACTACCATTCCTCCTTTCCAGTTTGGAAATTTTAGCAACATTCTTGTTGAATGGATGAATGCTAATGGCGATCCCTTCGTGGGAAATGCTAATCCCTTTGTGGGAAACTCTAGCACTAATCCCTTTGTGGGAAGCTCAAGTGCTAATCCCTTTGTGGGAAACATTGGCGTCAATCCTTTCGTAGGAAATGTCGGTGCCAATCCATTTTTAGCAACCAACTAGGCCTCCCTACAAGGAACTGTTAGGCCGGTGGTAGTGAAAGGAGAGAAACCCGAAAAGTTTTCGGGTAATGACTTTAAGAGGTGGCAAAAGAAGATGCACTTCTTTTTTACCACCATCTCCTTGGTGAAATACATTAAGGAGGATAGTCCGAGTGCTCCTGCTGAAGATGCTGATCGGGAGACCAGGATCGCTTATGACACTTGGTTCCACGATGACTATCTCTGCAGGAATTACATCCTGAATGAGCTGTCTGATGTCCTTTGTGATGTGTATGATGAGTACCCGACTTCTAAAACTCTGTGAGAGTCCTTGGAGAAGAAGTACAAAACCGAAGATGCGGGAACTAGCAAGTTCATCGTCTCCACCTTGTACGACTTCAAAATGGAGGACAACAAGTCTGTTGTCGAGCAGGTGCAAAAGCTGCAAGTGATCTTCCACAACATTGCAGTGCAAGGGATGGAGCTGCCTGAAGCCTTTCAGGTAGTCACTGTGATTGACAGATTCCCTCCGTCTTAGAAGGAGTTCAAGTCCTACCTCAAGCACAAGCGAAAGCAAGTGACGATGGAGGACCTTGTTACCCGACTCCGGATCGAGGAGGATAACAAGAAAAGGGACAAGAGGGGCTCGACTGCTTCCATCGAGGCCAAGACTAACCTAATGGAGAAAGGTGAACCATCAAAGAAGAGGAAGCGTCAAGACGACAAAGGAAATGGCAAGGCTGTTGCTGCTGCTCCTGCTCCGAAGAAGTTCAGCGGGAAGTGCTACAACTGTGGCAAACCGAACCATCGGGCAGCTGATTGTCGTCACCCCAAGAAAGAAGACAAAGGAAAGAAGAACTCCGTGAACGTTGTTGAACGTGAGCTTACGGAGATGGATATGTCCGCTGTAGTGACCGAGGTCAACATGGTGGACAACAAGAAAGGTTGGTTCGTGGACACTGGTGCCACTTGTCACATTTGCTCGGAGAAGTCTACCTTCTCCACTTATTCTCCTGCTGCGGGGAGAAAACTCTACATGGGGAACCAAGCCTCGTCTAAAGTGGTTGGTGTAGGAATGATGATAATCAAACTGACTTCGGGAAAGGAGCTCAAGCTGAAGGACGTGCTGCATGTCCCGGACATCCGGAAGAATTTGATTTCGGGGTCCCTTTTAGTTAGTAGTCAATTTAAGCTAGTGTTTGAGTCAAATGACGTTGTACTTAGCAAGTTTGACATCTTCCTAGGAAAAGGTTACGTCGAGAAGGACCTTTTTAAGATGTCTGTCATGACTGTAAGTCGTGATGGCAAAAACATTATTACCAATGAGAATGCTTCTACTTCTGCTTATATCGTTGAGTGTTTCTCTTTATGGCATTTTAGATTAGAACATGTTAATCTAAAATCTATAAAATGTTTAGTAAATTTAGATTTACTTAAAATTGAAAATGTTGATACATCCAAAAGATGTGAAATATGTGTAGAAGCAAAGATGACTAAATTACCATTTAAGTCAGTTGAAAGAAACACTACTCCTCTAGAATTAATTCACACTGATGTATGTGATTTAAAGTTTGTGCAAACTAGAGGTGGAAAAAAGTATTTTATTACTTTTATTGATGATTGCACAAGATTATGCTACATTTACTTACTACGAAGTAAAGATGAAACTATTGAAGCTTTTAAAAATTATAAAAATGAAGTGGAGAATCAGCTGAAGACTACAATTAAAGCGATTCGTAGTGATAGAGGTGGAGAGTATGTGGCTCCGTTTGAACAATTATGTGCCGAATCAGGCATCATACATCAAACGACAGCTCCCTACTCACCTCAATCGAATGGTATTGCGGAGAGGAAAAATCGAACTTTGAAAGAGATGATGAACGCAATGTTAATTAGCTCGGGTTTACCTCAGAACATGTGGGGGGAAGCTATTCTGTCAGCTAACCACATTCTGAACAAAATTCCACTAAAGACTCAAGATAAGACACCTTATGAGCTGTGAAAAAATCGCAAACCATCTTACAAATACCTCGAAGTGTAGGGGTGTTTGGCTAAGTTTGAAGTGCCACTTCCTAAACAAGTGAAAATCGGACCTAAGACGGTCGATGAGATCTTTATAGAATACGCCTTCAATAGTAGTGCCTATCGGTTCTTGATTCACAAATCAGAAATACCCGATATGACAATAAGCACTACAATTAAATCAAGAAATGTTGTTTTCTTTGAAAATGTGTTCCCGTGTAGGGACAAAGAAGAAGTGAGTTCAAATAAATGAACTCATGAGGAATCAAGTGAAGCTGCAGGTCCTTCCACTCAGCAGAGTGAAGAACCCAGACGCAGTAAACAAGCTAGAGTTGATAAGACCTATGGTCCAGACATCATCACCTATGTGTTAGAAGAAGAACCTAGGACTATCAAAGAAGCTCTTTCCAGACCAGATGCACCTCTCTGAAAAGAAGCAATAAACAGTGAATATGATTCGATTCTGCAAAATCATACATGGGAGTTGGTTGACCTCCCTAAAGGTTGTAAGACCTTAGGATGTAAGTGGATCCTTAAAGAAAGTACAAAGCAGATGGATCAATTGACAAGTATAAAGCCTGTTTGGTTGCAAAGAGTTTTAAACAAAGAGAAGGATATGATTTCTTTGACACCTACTCTCCGGTTACAAGGATTACATCCATTCGTATACTCATCGCGATTGCTGCTTTGCATAATCTCGAAATACACCAGATGGATGTAAAGACTGCTTTTCTTAATGGAGAGATGGATGCTGAAATATACATGGATCAACCAGAGGGTTATGTTGTACCCGGGAGCGAGAAAAAGATTTGTAAACTCGTTCGGTCATTGTATGGACTTAAACAAGCTCCTATGCAATGGCATTTGAAATTTGACAATATTATGCTGTCAAATGGATTTCGAATTAACGAATGTAACAAGTGTGTGTATGTAAAAGATACACCAAATGGATTTGTTATCGTATGCTTATATGTTGATGACATGTTAATCATAGGTAACAATTTCAATGTGATCGTTAATACGAAAAATATGTTAAAGAAAAAATTTGAAATGAAAGATATGGGTTTAGCAGACGTGATTCTAGGAATCAAAATAGAAAGAACTTCAAATGGAACTTCTTTAACACAATTTCATTATGTTGAGAAAGTCTTGAAGAAATTTAAAGCATTTGATGATCCACCTGCTAAAACTCCACTAGAACAGAATGTTCATCTGAAGAAGAACAGAGGTGAACCTGTGAATAAGTTGGAATATGCAAGGATCATTGGAAGCGTGATGTACATTACAAATTGCACACGTCCTGATCTTGCATGTTCTGTGAACAAACTAAGCAGGTACACGAGCAATCCAAGTCACGAACATTAGAAGGCTCTGAAAAGGGTCTTGAGATACTTGAAGTATACTCTTGACTTTGGGCTACACTACACGCAACATCCAGTTGTACTTGAAGGGTACAGTGATGTTAATTGGATATTCGATAGTAAAGACTCGTTCTCAACTAGTGGATATGTATTCACTATTGGAGGAGCAGCAGTATCGTGGAAATCCACAAAGCAGACGTGTATTGCCCGTTCCACAATGGAATCTGAATTCATCGCTTTGGATCAAGCTGGTGAAGAAGCTGAATGACTTCATAACTTCTTATAAGACATTCCTTGTTGGAACAAACCGGTACCATCTGTAATGGTACATTGTGACTGTCAAGCTGCTATTGGTAGAACTTTGAGCAGTATGTACAACAGAAAGTCGAGACATATTCGTCGTCGACATAACTCCGTTAGACATTTGATCTCAACTGGTATTATAACAATTGATTATGTAAGATCAATTGATAACATAGTGGATCCGCTCACGAAGAGCTTGAACCAAGATCAAATGAATAAGCTGATAGAGGGAATGAGTCTGAAATCCACAAATAAAACTGAAACAGTGGTAACCCAACCATGATGACTGGAGATCCCAAGAACTTAGTTCAAAAGGGAAAACTAAGCTGTGAATGTTAGTTGTACAACACTTGAAAATCATGACCGTTCCTGACAACACTGTGTCAAGTGTTAATAAACCCGTGAGTTGTGGTAAATGATAAGTCATTGACTTTTAATGATTCCTATAAGTCCATGTGGGACTGAGTATGACGGGATACTCGAAAGGAGATCACCTATATAAATGAGAAGTGAGGGCCGCTTCGACCAAATATTTATGAATACAAAGGGCGTCCAGGGCCAAAATGGACAAAAACGTGAGAACAAATCGGAATCGAGACTGATTTGTGACTGCACTGTCTGTAAGGTATACACTAAGTAGAATTAGTTCAAGGCATCATGTCCACTAAGCTGTCGGTATACCCGATGTAGCTGGGCTACAGAAAGTTCAAAACCATTGGTTATTTATCCGGAAGCAATGAGGCCTCAAATGAGCTGAACGAAGAAGCTTGACTCTGTATAAGTGCAATTCTCACTCATGTGGGGGATTGTTGGAAATTGGTTTTATTGAAGATTTTATACCTAACTTTGACTAATTTTTTTAGGAGTAAAAACATTAGTTTTTAGGAAAATAAAATTAACGATGTTGTTCTACTCGCGGAGTAGATGAGCGTGATATATTTAATATCTCAAAACCGATTTTCGGTGAGTGAGAAATTAATTTGGGAAATTATAGTATTATTCATTTGTATTGAATAATTCCATGGGAAATAGAAAATGAAGTTCCATCCCACATTGGAAAAGTACAAGAAGATTCTCTTGTGTATAAGTAGGAAAGTATTTATGTTCTTTAAATTGGGATATGGGGACCCTAACAATGGACCACACACGCGCGCGCGCACCCCCCCCCCCCTCCCCGGGCCCGGAAACGGGTTCGTGGTTCTTGACAATTGGGCTTTGGGGCCTACCTATATTTTTAGAGTACCAAAAATATAAAATGACCCAATACCTTTTTGGATCCAATCGGTTCGGGTGGCTTATTTGGAATTGGGTCGGCCCACGAACATGTTTAATACACCTACGAATATGATTAATAAACTCCAAAGTATCTGAAATATTCCGTTCTTGCTTCCCAAGAATGAGAAACTGCGTTTCTCTCCACTACAGAACGTGGGTGACCCATGATCACCACGTACTCCTCTTCAGCAACCTTCAGATGGATCGGATTACCGCCTATATATACCCCATTTAATCCAAACTTTCAGAACATCTTACGAACCTAAAATTTCCAAAGCCTTTCGTTGCAAAATACCCGTTTAAGCTCATAATTCCGATTTCGTTTGCAGAAAATTTATACAGGGTGGTGCTACCAGTGTGAATTGTTTAAACCGTTTTACCTTTGGAGACTCGTACACATTACACCGTAAGCACTATACGGGCGTATTAAGTCTTGCAGGAATAGGTTATTCCTAAACTCGGTTTACATCACGAATTTGTTTCGTGTTTCCTTTTTCTTTCTCCTGCAGTGTTCGAAATGCTCACACCTAGTTTTTATTAACAGTTTGTTTGGTAATGTCGTTGCGATGAAATCCCCTGGGGCTGTAGCAGATAGCGCAGGTTTGGTCCTTGGGCGCAGCATCTGGGTTGTTAGGCGTGAACTCTTGGCATCCGTCCACACTAGCCGTCTTGCCGATAAGGTGCATCCTGTGACATTTAGTGTACACTGCATCCACCCTCCGATGGAACCGCACGCGCCGCATTCATCGCCGGACTTCTTTTCGTACTCCAAGCAACCGTCAGTCCGGCCGTTGAGGGATACATGCTTTCTGTTACATTCTGCATGCGTGCGGCGATCCATTTTTGTTTTGTCTTTGAGGCACTTTGTTTGGGAGTAGAGGAGTTATGTATAGTCCGGGAATTGATGGGTGCTTGCAGGCAAAAAATCGAGATTTATTTAATTATTTTAATGAGGAGCACTAATTTGCATTGTTCCGAGAAATTAGCTAGCTGACTTTAAGAAAATTAATGATTCTAGTGACAGTCCGCGGTCCAATTTACTACTTTGCAAACATCTATCTGTCTATCTTGTAATAACTTCTATCTTCTATATAAATATATAATAGGTACAAACTTTTTCTTAAATACTCTGGGCGGTAAAGTTTGTGAGTCATTTATCAGTTTTTTTAGATTAACAAAAATTTGTACACAGCAACACAAACCCCACTCAAAGTGTTAATGAATCAATGTTCTAGTTATACTTTATTCTCATTGTCTCATGTCATGAAATAATCTTATACAAAACATTCTCTTTAAGAGTTGATGGTAACCATTGTTCTTTTTAAGTACTAATTATGACAAATTTGACAGTTAATTTGTAACTGATTTTCTGCAGATTTAATCTTTGATAGTTATTTTTTTCTAGAGGAATCCTCGGTCAGTCAATTTGCTGAAATCTTACAACCTTTTTATCTCTGTCCAAGTTCAATTCTCTCACTTCTCCATTCATTCCTTTGGTTTTGCTTCTTATCTTGCTGCTGCCAATTGGTCTCTCGTCATCACTACTAATTTACACTTTATTGGTAAGTTCATTTTTGTAGTTCTGTGTTTTTTGGTAATTTGTTTGATAGTTTGACATAAACTTGTTTGTTTTAAACTATAGGTTGTACTATACTTGCTATTTTTAATATTTTCGGCTTAAAGAAAATAAAATTCGATGGACTCAATTACAATTACAATTGCAATTTTAATTTTATTTGAATGTTATATACATATTTTTTATTTAATTTGTTTTTTAACTAGAGTTTGTATTATGCTTGCTATTATTAAAATTTTAACTCAACGAACTTAATTGTAATTGGAATTTTAATTTGATTTGAATGTTATATACATATTTCTTATTTAATTTGCATTAAGTTGTATGACTTTTTCAATTTAAAATAATATTATATTTCCTCTCTGTCCACGAAAATTGATCATGCTAATTTGCACGATTTTTAATGCAATATATTGAAGTTCATTATTGTGTATTGTCAGGTTTGTTTATGAATAAAATAATTGTTTATAGAAAAATATGTCGAATTAAAAATCGTGCAAATTAATAGGACCAATTTTTGCGGACAAACGTAATATTAATTATCTTTCATACCCCCAAATACTAAATTATGGGCCCGCCACTGCATCTGAGCAGTGAAATAATCTCATAATCATCTAATGAACAGTTCTAAGTCCTCCCGGTTCGGGCCAACTCTTATTGCATCCAACTCTTCAACCGATGCTGCTCTTCACTTTTGTCCTTTCCAATGAGGGTCAATGATGGGTCCATCCATGTTTAGTTCATCTTCTATCACCATTGGTTCTGCCCCTAGTTGTGGTTCGATTTCATCAACTTCATTTGGGGCAGGTACAATTTCTTCACCCTGCTGCTCGTTTTGAACCTCCTGCTCGCCTCCACTCTGTTGTTCGTCCACTTTCATCATCTCCGTGTCAATGGACTCCATGATTTCGTCAAAGATGGATTGTTCATCTTCAACACAGCTCCTCAGTTGTTCGTCCACCATTGACACCTTGTTGTCTTTCGGCAGTAATTGCAGGAGGCATTCCCGAGCTCTCTTTTGGTCGCCCCTTACCGTACCTGCACCTTTTGGAGTTGGGAACTTGATACAGTACTAATACGTTGAAACGGCTGCTTTGAATTCATTTATAAAAGGTCGCCCGAGAAACCCATTATAGGTGGACTGCTGGTCTACCACTAGAAATTCTACCATCCTAGCCAGTCTCTTGTCTGGGTTCTCGCCGATACAAGTTCAACCGATACGTAATTACTCCTAGGGGGACGGTTACAACATCTCTGAACCCCACTATTTTATGATTACAGTTTTTTACATATTCAGCATAATCTCCTAATTGATCTAATGTACTTTTAAACAGGATGTTTGTGTAGGAGCCGATGTCAACAAGCAGACGGTGCACTCGTGTCCCCATGATATTGACACAGATGATTAGTGAGTCGTTATGGGGGGTGAATATTCCATCCAAGTCTTTCTTTGAAAACGTCAAATCACCCGTCTGCTTCTTTGCCGGATTCATTCATACTTCTTTCACCTGGGCTACTGCCCTCAATTCTGTCTTCCTCTTTCTCTTCGACATCGGAGACCTTCCGTCAGAACAACTGCCAACCGGCCCGATTGATTCAAGCATAAGGATTTCTCTGACTGGCTCTGCAGGAGCTATTGGAACCTTTTTTCCCTTCTTGGTCATCCTGCTCGGCTGTTGGTCACTCTCTTCATTATCTAAACTAGATGATGTTGTTGCTCTTGGCCTCTTCCCTGGTTCTCTTTTGACAAACTCAGATAATTTCCCTTCTTCATAGAACCTCCACAACTGCTTCAATAGATCTCGACATTCACTTGTAAAGTGGTCGATTTTCTGATGATATGCACAGTATTTATTAGGGTTCATTTTTCCGTGTTCTTGTCTGATCTTCGGAGGTTACGACAGCATGTCTTTGTCCTTCACATTATTGTATACTACCTCCACTAACATAGTGAGCATCTGATTCAATCTTTCTTTCAGCTCAGCTCCTTCGCTGAAAGCCTTCATATTCTTAGGTGCCTTGTACTCGTTTCCCCCTGATTTCTTGTTTGACTTTTTATGGTTGGCCTTGTCTCCTATCTCTTTCTAGAGAGCTTCTTGCATGGATATATGGATGTCGGCCCGATGCCTGAATTCCGCATATATTTTGGGGCACGTCAAATGCATTTATTTCCAAAGACCAGTTCCCTTTTTCAGCCCAACCATTATTGTCACCATCTTGGTGTCCTTACTTACCATTTCTCCTTCCAGCAACACCTTATCAAATCTTTCGAGGAACTTCCTATCAGACTCATCCTCCCCTTGCTTGATGTCCGTCACACGGTGTCTTTGCGTCAAGTAGGATCCGACTTTGGAGAAATGAGATAGGAATTCCTTGCTTAACTGTGCGAAGGAATTGATGGATCCCGGGGCTAGTGCCGAGAATCAACGATGAGGTCCGTTGTAATATCCCGAACCAAATAAATTAGGATTTATACTATTAATATTAATAGTATGTTATAATTAATTTTATTTTTGTTGATTCATTATTCTTTTAAAAGCAATAAGTTTTAAAAATCGATTTCTACGCAACGGTTGGTAAAAAACCGGAACCGGGAGCACTCTTAGAAGCTGCCAGAACTCTTCTAGTAGAGTATAAAACTGTTGATAGGCGAGCAGAAATACCATTTGGGCGAGCATAATTACACAAAGTACCCACACTTAAGATGAAATTAAGCCAACAAAATCAGGCTGAGTTGGAAATGACAAGCGAACAGATCTTGATCGGTGAACAATAATGATCAGGCGGATAGCTTTAAGCCAAGAGATCACATGGACCAAAATGATGTCCTGACGAGCATATCTAACCAGATTTGATCACAATATCAAGACATCAAACTATCAAGAAGGATGACCAACAAAATTAAGCTAAAGACTCCCCAAGGACAAGTCCAATAGGACGAACAACTCTCGAATACGAGCAAGTCCAGCATTAAGGGATAGAATTTAGTTTAGATAAGGTCAAATAGTCAACATTCCAAGTGTCATGCATGCACACTTGGAATGTCAAAGGTTTTGTACACCTCCTGCTAGACAAACATGTATAGATACTGTTGGGATCTTTTAGTTTTGATGATTTTCCAAAACAACATGTAATAGGTTTGAAAGCAGTCAGGATAGTATCTTTTAGTTTCAGGTCAGGCTAGGTTGTTTCTCAGGAGAACAGGTTATCAGTGGAGGAAGAACTCATCTGAAGGGGGAACTCAGCTGAGGGAAGAACTCTACTGAGGGGGAACTTAGTGAGGGAGAACTCACTGACAGAGCCTGAGGAAGTCAAGATGACATCACAAGGAGAACAGTCTGAAGCCATGTCAGAAGACCTGAACCTGAAGAGAAGCCTGAAGGAAGTCCCACTGAGTATAAACCTGACTTTCTAAGCTGGTCAGTGGACTACTCAGTGAAGAGCATGATTGAGAGGATCAGTGCTGTGCCTAGTAGGGCCTGAAGGAGTCAGGCTACTGAGGCTGGGAAGCTTGACAAATAGCCTTATGTCAACTCCCCTGAGTGGACTTCAAGTCTACTGAAGGAAGTCCACTGAGAAGACTTAAAGTCCAATGATGGTTCCTAAGAGGACTTCAAGTCTACTGAAGAAAGGTATCCTGAGAGGATTACAAGTCAGCTGAAGACAAGCCGCCTGAAGTCAGGACTACCCTGATCAAGTACCCTGAAGAAAAGAGCCGTTGGACTCAGTCCACGTGGACCAATCAAGTCAAGGCAGCGAATCTGACAAAAGCTGACAAGGCCATACTTCACTGAAAAGGAGAATTTCACTCCAGAGATAGTCTGGATTTGAATGTTACTTTCTCCAACGGTAACATTCAAATCCAAACTATAAATACAAACTCAAGCTTCATTTGAAAGAGAGCTGGTGGTGCGAGAGTGGTGCAAGTCATGAGGGAGTCATAAGGGTGCACCATCTCCATCAAGAACACTGACCTGAGTTTTTCATAGTCATATTTGAGTGTTCCAGTTTGTATACTCGAGCCTATCATATACATCCTAAGCTTAGAGAGATTTTCCCAACCTTAGCTCAAAGGCTAAAACCATGTAAGGGAAAACCTCACCTAGTTGGAGAGAACCAAACCAAACTAAACCCTTTCCAGAATAGTGTTAGGTGTTGCAGTGAGGTGAGGAGAGGCAGTCCCTGAGTGAAGAGGGATGTGAGGCCAGTTCGAGAGGCAGCTCCGCGGAGGGGTGTAAGTCCAGTTGTGAGTGCACCTTGGCACGTTAAAAACAAGAATCCCGGGTAGTGGATTTCCTGTTAAATCAGGCAGTGGATGTAGGAGCTTGAGCCTCCGAACCACTTTACATTGCTGTGTTCTTTATTGCTTTACTGACTTGCATAACATCAGTGTTAAAACAAAAAATTTCTCCTAATTTCCCATATTGTCCTTGTTTGTGAATGAAAAAACGGGACCAACAGATACCTTGACTTTCAGCTAATAAAATAAGCACAAATTTATATACACATCCAAACTTCGACTATTCACCCAAAGCACCTCGATATCGAACATATGAATTAAATACAAAATCACCTTACTATTTACTTCCAATCTATCTAATTTTCATATTCACTAATTACGTTAGTGATCAATCACATGTAATAATTTGGTGATCTAATTAGTAAACAACAACAACCACTAATCCTCACGATTAGATACGATCATCAACAAACACACCTCAAAGGTTTTGGGCAGAAGCTATCAACACAGCCTGTTTTACTTAGAACAGATGCCTCATTACCCAGAGACATGGTAAAACACCATATGAGGTATGGAAAGGTAAAACCTCATCTGTTTCATTTTTTCATATTTTTTTATGTAAGTGTTTCACCATGACAATGGAAAGTCTAAATTAAAGACTTTTGATGCTAAAGTGGCAGATGGAATATTTTTAGAATATTCCAGCACTAGTAAGACATACATAGTTTTTAATAATAATTCTCTTTGCGTGGAAGAAACTCCTCATGTTGTTTTTTATGAATCTACTCTTGAGTGCAAGGTGGACTTATGGAATCTGTCTCCAGAACGGACACAGGATCTGAATACTTCAAAAATCATTAAAGTCAAGCCACCTATTATTGATTCAGAGTCAAAGTCAGATTCCGATGGTAACTCATCTCCTGGTTCTTTGGAGTAGAAGTATCCACAAGGAGCAGAACCAGAAGAGGTTGGAACTCCTGTAGGGGGAAGCTCTCCTACAGTTGGTGATAATCACCAAGGTACTATAGAAGATGGTCAATCAGGTAAGTCCAAAGGAAGGAAAAGTCTGGTTGATCAACCCAAAAATTTGATTATAGGTGATCCAACTAAGGGTGTCCAGACGAGGAGAACCTTGACCTTAGCTGTCTTATTCAGTTGCTATGTATCCTTGATTGAGCCTAAGAACATCAATGAGGCACTGACATATTCAAACTGGATAATTGCTATGCAGGAGGAGTTGAATCAATTTACCAGACAGGATGTTTGGGAGCTGGTAGAGAGACCAAGACATCAAAAGGCGATAGACACTAAGTGGGTTTTCAAGAACAAGAAAGATAAGAATGATATCATTACTAGAAACAAGGCAAGGCTAGTGGCCCAGGGCTATTCTCAGTCTAAAGGAATAGACTATGATGAGACATTTGCTCCTGTTGCCAGACTAGAAGCCATTACATTGTTTCTAGCATACGCAGCTCACATGAAGTTCAAAGTTTACCAGATGGATGTGAAATTTGTCTTCCTTAATGGGATTCTCATTGAGGAAGTATATGTGGAACAGCCTCCTGGCTTTGAACAAGGTGACAAGGTGTATAAGCTTAAGAAGGCTCTTTATGTGCTTAAGCAGGCACCAAGAGCATGGTATGACACTGTATCTAAATTTATCTGGACAATGGTTTTACTAAGGGAAAGATAGACAGGACCTTGTTTAGGAAAGAAGAAGGAAAACACATCCTTCTGGTTCAAATATATATGGATGACATTATATTTGGATCCCCTAACAAGAAGCTGTGTGAGAAACTTGGAAATCTCATGCAGAGTCAGTTTGAAATGTCCATGATGGTGAGATGAATTGTTTCTTAGGTTTGCAGGTTAATCAATTAGAGAAGGGAATCTTCATCAACCAGGCAAAGTACATCAAAAACATGTTAGATAAATTTGGAGTAGGATCTAGCAATGCTGCCAAGATTCCTATGATGAAAATTTTTAACATGGACCCAGATGAGTCTAAAGAGAGTGTGGACCAGACTCAGTACAGAGCCCTTATTGGTTCTCTTCTGTACCTGACTGCAAGCAGACCAGATATCACTTTTTCTGTAGGTGTTTGTGCTAGATTTCAAGCTAATCCTAAGAAGAGTCACCTGGAAGCTGCTAGGAAGATATTGAAGTATCTTAAGGGAACAATTAATTTGGGATTATGATACCCTGCAGATGACAATTTTGAGTTAAGTGGATATTCAGATTCAGATTATAGTGGCTACAGAATAGATAGGAAGTCTACTAGTGGTACATGCCAATTTATTGAGAATAAGTTGATAACTTGGTTTTCTAAGAAGCAGACTTCAGTTGCTACATCAACTATAGAGGCAGAGTACATGGCAGCAGGGAGCTGTTGTTCACAACTACTCTGGATTAGTCAGCAACTTAGGGACTACCATATTAGAGCTAGGAATATTCCAATATTTTGTGATAACAACAGTGCAATTGCCATTACCCAGAATCCAGTTCTTCACACCAGATGCAAGCATGTTGATATAAGACATCATTTTATCAGAGACCATGTTGAGAAAGGTGATATAAGAATGAAAAAGATTGCAACAGAGAAGCAGAGAGCAGATATTCTCACTAAGCCATTGGTAGAGACCAGATTCAGGGAGTTAGCTTTTGAGTTGGGATTGTTAGATCCAGAGACAGATTTGATTTAGGGGGAACATCAGAAGAGTGTCCTTCAATTCTATAATACTTAATTATTTTAATATATATATAAATACTAACATGTCTGTAGATCAGATATACCAGAGGTGTTACATCTCTAGATGAGCTATAATATCAGATAACTTGCACTGTTCCTGGATCCTACTTCAGATGACAGGCGAGTTACACCAGTGGAATTACCTCCAGATAAGATGTAACATCATAACACTTGTGGTATCATCTGGTTACTATATCAGATGACAGGTAAGTTTTTACTCTTCTGCGCCTGGTCACTAGGATGCACTTTTAAATTACTAAATACACCCAAAACATTTCATATTCAGAGTGTATTTAGACTTGGGTCTTGGGCCTAGGCAATCATTTCACTTTTCTCTTGACTGCCATAAACCCCCTAGATCCCAGTCTGCGCCACGCACACAATTAAATCTGTATCTTGCCTATTTTAAATCTTGGTCGTCGAATTTAATTAAAGTGCAATATGTCAATCAATTGATAAATTGGTCTTGTCCCCTCAATTAATTTTCAAATTCCACGCGTATTATTCTCTTATAAATCAATTTTCATCAATTTGTCTCTTCACATTTTTCAAACCTCTCAAACCCTAATTCTCTACAAAAGTTTTTCTCTCCTTTCTCACTCTCTTTCCAGAAATGGTTGCCACTTGCAACTTCAACGCTACTCGTATCTGTTAAAAGCTGAAATCTGAGATGGTGGTGGATTTCTACTCTACGTGCAACGCTGGAGCCCTGGAAATTTTATCTCTTCTTCGCGCATCTGGGCTGGAGACATATCTTTCCTCCATCCCCAAAGGCTTCAGAACCTAGGATTCATGTGTTGCACAATTTCTGGTTCGATTGAAGATGAGAGACCATGTTTTGGCTTTGAAGATTGATGGTGAGCCAGTGGAATTCACCAAGTATGACATCAGCAAGCTGTTTGGGAATTTACCCTTGGAATGAGTGGATCCTTTGACGTACAAGGAGGCAGAGTAGGTTGAATCCTTCAAGTTGTTTGCTCGTGTTTCTTGCCAGAACTTGACCAAGGGTTTCACAGACAAGCATCCCGTCAAAAGTACAAGTTACTTTTTGACATTGTTGTGAAGGTTCTTATGTGCGAAAATCACAGCACAAATGCCATTTTGCAGGAAGGATGAATGTTATGAGGGCCATTTTGGATGGTGTATAGTGTAATTGGGTGGATTTTTTCTGGGGTGATATGAAGAAGAACAGGGTGAAAGTTTAGAAGGAGCCCTGCCCAGATAGAGAAGGAGAGAGACAGTTTGTGTTCAACGCAAATATCTCTGTGGCTACCAAGATCACTCTAATGCTAGATTCCTATTTCCCACAGAAGGCATGGGATGTGGAAGCCTGCAGGAAGTTTGGCAAGACCAAGTTCCTACTCTCTAAGGATGGTCCTCTTCTTGGCCATCCTGACTTTGATGGTTGAGAAAACTATTCCTGCGCAACCTTTCCAGGCAGTGTCTTCTCCTCCCAAAGGCAAAAAGCAGAGAAGAAGAAGAACGGAAGTGCTAGTGCCCCTAAGAAGATTGTGCTTTCTGCCTCTTCTGAGGATGACCAGATACCTATTTCCTCTTCTCTGAAGAAACAAAAGAGAAATGAGTAAGGACAAGTTTCTTCGTCTAAGGCTTCCAAGGGTTGTGTGAAAAAGAAAAGAAGCAGGCAAGAAGGAGGAGATGCTGGAAAGCCTTCTGCTCCTAAGAGGAAGAAGCAGAAGAAGACACAAAAACAGTCTCTTCTGGTCGATGAACCCACATACCAAGAAGATGATTGTGAAGCTGCAGAGGGGGAGGTTCCTCTTCAAAAGAAGCCCAGAGCCAGAAGATCCATTCTTCAGGATCAAGATTCCAGCTCTTCTCTGGGGACTTCTCTGGATCAAGCAGTAGATGAGGCTGCTCAGGAGGTGACTGAAAACATCTCCAGTGTTCCAGGTGCAGATGCTCCTTTGACTGCACCTGTCAGTATTCCAGCTGATGTTGACTCAGCTGAGGTAAACCCTTCTCCCACTCCCTCAATAAATCTTATCTCCCCTTCCCTTTCTCCCCCAGAACCCCAAAACAAAGACTCTAGTCTGGATGCAAACATTTCTGCATCTGCTCCAGATCAGACCCCCTTTACCTTTCACACTTCCCCAACTCAAACAATTAACCCTCTCGCACCCTAAAAAACAACCTCTGTACCAGAGGAGACACCCTTGCCTAATCTCTCACCTGGTGCATAACCCTCATTATCTCATCCTACCTTACCACAAGTACCCCAAACCTCTACCTCAGATATACCCTCTATACCGGAGGAGGCTTCTTTGCCTTCTACCTCACCTGGTACAGAACAGCCCATAACATCTCACACCCTTCCTTCCACCTCACACCATACTTACCCTTCATCCTAAAAAACCTCCCCTGCCCCCTCTACTCAAACCCCTTCTTCCACGTGCATGGCTTTGGGTTTTGTTGCTCCCTCTGGTTCTCCTGCAAGCCAAAGTGGCGATGATAATGAAGATGAGGATGCTTCACTAGAGCCTTCCGTCCCTGTCGCATCCTTCTTTGCCCGTAGACCCATCCCTTTATCAATCAATGATCCAGACATGGGTCCCATTCGGCAAAGTATGAGCAAAGGTGCTCAACTCTGGCTCAGCGAACACTTCCCTGTTCTACTGGAGCACCTCTCCTTGTTGGCAGACCTCACTGATGCAAAGTGTGGAGCACGGCCAGAGAAGAAGATGTGGAGGATTTTTTTCTTCTCTTGAAAGAGATGGGTGCCTCCAACTTTTAAAACTGAGAAATCGATCTGAATAAAAAGGTGAACATTTAGCATCCGGCTGAGATGTTGATAGTTGACTCTGCCAGGGTCGTGATCAGAACTCTTCTAATCCAGAGAGGAGTAATGATCTCCCCAGCTGGCCCCTCTTACACCTTTGGGCCTCACTTCTCATTCCCTCCAGATCTTTATTCAGAGGAGGAAGATTTCGATGTCACACCTGCAATGATGAAGAAGATGAAGCTCTTCTTCAATGAACAGATTCAACAAGTTGGTCGATTCTGCAAGGCCATGCAGCATTTTGGCCCTGATATGATTGAGCACCAGACCAAGGAGGAAATGAAGAGGCTGGTCAAGCAGATCATGTCCACTTTCGCCTCTGCTAAAGCTGCCTTCAAGGCAAATGGAATTTTCTTGAAGATGGACGTGATTAAAAGCCAGAATGAGCTCCAGGAGTATGTGATGGAGCAGATGAGATCTGTCTGAGTCCTCAAAACCTCTCTAGCTACTCAGATGATTGATCTAGTCAAGATGAAAGATGACTTTCGCCAGATACAGGACAAACAAGAAATTCTGGTTGCTGAAGCTCATGCCTACGTTGCAGAAGCCAAGAAGCTGAGGGAGTTGCACTCTTCCAGTCCTGAGCGGCCTGTTCTCATCAGGCAGGTTGTTGAACCCCTTTTTGATGAAGTCAAAAAGGGGGAAGAAGGTGCCAGAATTTAATTGGCAAAGAGCACAAATGAAACCCTCTTCGTTCATTTTGGCAGATTGGATCTTTTGGAGAGTACTATGGCACAGGCAGAGCTAAACCAGAAGAAGAAGGATGAGCTGAAGTCCTTGGCTAAAGCAAAGCAGCTGACTGCAGAAGAGGAAGCTCCATAGTCAGATCTAGAACCAGCTGCTGTGTCTGGCCCTGCCAGGAGGAAGATCAGAAACGTCAAGAAAACCTTTCTGGAGGAGGTTGTTGAAGAAGCTGAGAAGAGGTGCAAAGAGGAGACAGGGGAAGAGAAGAGAGCTCGGATTACCAGAAACATCAATGAAGAGCAGAGACTGAGATATGTTAGGAGGCAGAAGAAGAAGGCTAAGGAAGTTGGTGGTAGCAGCAGTGGCAGCTCAAGGAAGAAGAAAGGTCAGATAGAGATTATGGAGCAGTTGCCACTCAGGACAGAAGGGTCTTTTGACTATACTGTGCCTGTTCCTCTAATCAACCAGTGGAAGGAAGCCAAGGCCTTGTGGTTTATTAAACATTACATTCACAAGCCCCAACCAGAGGACGGGGCTCTTATCAATAGAACCTTTCATGCCTGGATTAAGGCCTATGACAAGGATCACTATGAGCAGTTGATGCAGTCAACTATTCAGTTCAACATTGAATTAACTGCTCCAGAGTTTCACTACCTCAACACTCCTCTGGTTGGCGACCAGATTTATTGGGCAGAGCTGAAGAAGTTGTTCAAGACTAAGGTGATGGCTAACTTCGACCCTTCTAGCCAAGCAGAGCTCAGACTCATTCAAGATAGGTTCCTGGACTGGTTCCTGGTTCCTAAAAAAGGAATGAGATATTGCTAGATGTTAGGATATTTCATGTAATCTGTAAACATCTTTATCTTGCTTAATGAAATATTCTTATCTCTTCTTGTTGTCTAATTGTTTGCCAGATAAGATCTATTATAAGATCTTGTCTTTATTGTTTTCTTGCCTATTTAAATTCAGTTCTAGTTTTTTTTTTAACTTCATTAAAATGGGGGAAATTGTTAGGATAAAAATTGTTAGTTTTGATGAGTTAGAAACAAACCAGAAGGTGTAATAGGACCATCTAGACCTGTTAGCCAGATGAGGATCTAGATTAGGACTTAGTCTAGGGGGAACTGCCAGACTAGAAGACTTCACCAGAAGAGTCACAAGAAGACTTCATCAAAGGACTCCGCCAGAAGACTTCATCAGAGAAGATCAGATCAGAGGCAGAAGACTTTCCCCAGAACCAGACGAGTCCAGAAGACCAAACGAGTGAGGTGAAATAAAAGTACCTTAGAATCATCTCCTGAATCTAAGGGATCAAATGTTTCACAGCCAACTCTGGACCAGAGGACCTCTGGGTCATCTGGTACCTGGTATGTCTACTATGGTAGAATCAGAGTTTGACCAAGAAAATTCTTTACCATTGGTGCATTTAATGTTGATTGAAGATCGGATTGGAAAGTCAAAGAAGAATCAACCTAAAGGATCTCACCAACCCAATCAATCAATTAGGGAATTGATTGATTGAAGACTTCTATACATAGAGATCTGATTAGATTAGCTCTCCAACGACTAAACCCTAATCACCTCTATAAACACAAGAGTGTTGGTATGAAGAAAGGCTCTAGTTACGCGCACGAAGAAAAACTCTCAAGCTTTACATTATACTCAAGCAATTAAGCACTCTAGGTTCTTAATACCTATTTACTCATTAAGGAGTTCTTGTAGTTGGAATTTAGATACTAAACATGTTCATCTCTAAAGATAAGGTTGTAGTATTGAGAAGCTTTAGATCGAGCAGATCTAAAGATTGTATCAAGGAACTGGTACTTGTGAAATTCCAGTGTTCGTAAGTTAGTTAGTTGGTAGTAAGGCCCCTTTGATAAGGGAGAGTGGACGTAGGATTTTAACATCCGAACCACTATATATCTTGTGTTATTTATTGCTTTCCTTTACTTTCTGTATCTTTCATTTGAAGTCTAAAAAGTTTTATTTAAGTCAAGCTTCCGCATTCGCACTAATCTGGCTAGTGGGACCAACAATCCTGCTGCTGAGAAAGATGATGAAGACCTAGAGACACTTTATGGTGATCTAGGTGGTAAATAGGAAAGAGCTTAGAGTTCAAGAAAGAATGAATGAAGATAGGGGGAGTTCATGCAGACTATGTAGATGCAGCTGACTTGTGAAGATCAGCCCAATCCTCTCTCTTCTTCACATACTCAACCTTGTAGTTCAAAAGCTCTACTGTCGTTTAGCTTAATTTTTGTTAAAACTCCGTGTTAGTTTATGTTAGTCTAAAATTTTTACTCTGTGTTATTGTTTTTGTTTAGACTAGTTTAGTAACATTCAATTTAGTTCTTGTGTAGTTTAGTCCAAATCAATCAGTTTGTGCTTTGTGTTGTTTATTCATTTCTGTTTAGTTGCTTAATTTGGTTTAGCAATTAAATATTTGTTATTTGATGTTTAGTTGTATTTCATACTTAATACATTTTACTGCATGTTTATTACATCAGGTGTGTTGTAATAGAAAGACCAAATTGGGGGAGATTGTTGATGTTAGGTCAATGTTGTCCAGAATGTTACAACATTTTCTGTAACATCAGAATTCGCCCTTTCTCCTAACACTAACTCCGAATGTTGCAATGTTTTCTTTAAAGTCTAAACATGCAGAATGAAGACGTGGCAGTTACCGAGTCAGGCGGTTGCATTTTAGAGTGAGTATTTGAAACACAACATAGGCGGTTATCAAGATCATGGAGGCTTAGTGTTGGACGGTTTTACATCATGGGAAACCATGATTTTTGTGTTCACATGCAAGGATTGAAGTCTATAAATACTATACGCATAAGACACAATCGGTGAAGAAATCGAGATACTGACTTGAAGCGATTTTACTAACTTCTACTAGTCGCTCACCCGCAAACGAACGGGTTCACTGTAGTATTAGCAAGTATAACGACCAAGTATATCAAACCCAAGGGACAGTGTATATGCGAATAGATCCCTGAAGATCTACGCGTCGTAGTTAATATGAGTGTATTGTTTTTTGGAATTATTTGGAAAGAGTAATTAAACTAATATAAAATTATTCTACGAATGCAAAAGGAAAATTAAACGAAATATCAAAAGGTGTGTTTTCAAATATGAGATGGTGATGCTTAAGATAGGAATCCCTACGTATACTAACGGAGCAGGTACATAATCAAAATAACTGTGACACACAAGAATTAACCTAAGTCTAAGAATGCAAGGTGAAAGCTCAAGATTCTAAACCCTAATACTTTACCCTAACACTCGACTTCACGAATCTACTAACAAGTTAATAGATTGTGCTTAATTAATGAGACCATAATTTAACTAAGGTGATGCGGCCGTCCTCCTTCGCTAAACCGGTAGATGAATTAACCTTTCCTAAACCCTCTCGTTAAGTCTACTCGTTGTTAAAGAGTGATACGGTCGTCCTCTCTCTAACACATTTCAAACGAAATTCAAGAGCGAAGTCTAGATTAATTTTAAGAATTCATTAACCAAGAGAATTAAAACCTAACATCACAAGTTAATCTAATTACGTACCCACAACCTACTTCTACGAGTTCATCCTACCCTAAGCATGCAAGGGTTTTAGCTAGACATAGATTTAACGTAAACAATAACAATTAGACAAGTAACGAACATGAACATGGTAATTAAATCAAAGAAAAGATCGTACATAAACTAGGGTTTTAAGATATAAAAGAATACTGAAATTAATTAGCAAAACGAGATCTCAACGTATTCAAGAACAAAAGATATTAAGAAACGAAACTAAATCGTGAAATCGTAATGTGAATTCATAAGAAAAACCTCAAAAACGTAAAACTAAACTTGCTTGTCTCTTCTCGTCCTTCTCTCTCTAAAAATTATGTATAAAAGTGATGTGGTGAGTTCCGGGATTCCTCAAAATGTGTTTGGAAGAGGTATATATAGGCAACGGGTCGAAACGGGATCTCATGGGCCAAAATTCCCATCGAGCTCGAGTAAAAGTGCTCAAGCAATGCAAGCTCGAGTGTTAAAATCATACAGAACGTCAAAAGTACTCGAGCCCCTTAGCTCAAGTAGTTCTACTCGACCGGCTTCTGCTCGAGCAGTCTACTCGAGTGCCCGAGTACTGGCTACTCGACCGGCTTTTGCTCGAGTGCACTACTCGAGTGTCCGAGTACTGGCTACTCGACTGGCTTCTGCTCGAGTGCACTACTCGAGTGCCCGAGTACTGTTTACTCGAGCACCTTCATCTTGAGTACTTCAATGACACTTTTGCTCGCTCGAACTAATACTTCTCGTATTTCTTCCATATCTTCTCATTCGGGTATCCATTTGAGTCGATTCGAAGTCCTACGAACTCCTCTTTTTGCCCTCTATCCATCTATAAGCATCAAAGAAACAAATTTGTTAGTTTGTGAAAATAATACTCAAATGACTCTAAATACTTATATGAATCCATCAAAACAAGGGCATTTCGAGCGACGAATCATGACAATTTCACGCCTAATCAACCCCCCCAAACTTACCATGTTGCTTGTCCTCAAGCAACGAAATAATAAGTCAAGTGAAATTGTTAGGAATGAGTCAAGGAATTCAATCATGCAAGTACATAAATTCGAGCTTCAAAGATGCATCACAAGTATACTCACTCACCTTCCTTCATCATATTCATGCAACAACAGCAAGAAACACCAATATCCAACATGGATGTGCACTCAACGATGTGTTTCACTCCCTCTCAAGTGTATAAAAATGATCAAGGGACTCACTCAATCAATCAATCACACACATTGGCAGCCATAGGCTTGTAAGTGCTCTTAGCTTCGACCGTACTCTAGAAATCAATGCCGAATCAAAAAGGACTTTTCTCAAGGTTGTAATGTAGGCTCTTTGGACAGGTGGGATAACAATATAGGGTAAAGTGACTAACGTGAATGGAGAATAGAAAATCAAACTTTGGCACTTCGAGATTAGGAACAGAATACTTCAAACATGTTCAATCAACACCCTTTCAATTCCATACTCTCAATACTTCAATTTTTCTTTCTCACTCTTTTCATTTTTTATTTTTTTTTCAATCACTTCACTCTTTTTTTCTCTTTTTTCGCACAAACACATGAGCTCATTTTTTTTTCTTTTGCTCATTCTCAATTTTTTTTTTCTCTTTTTCCCACATCTCATAACTTCATCACTCCTTCTTCTCATATCCACTCAACAAACAACCTTTTCCTTTTTCAACTCAATTCACTCCCTTCACATTCACACTTTTCCTATTCTCCACTCAAATTGGGACAAAAAGGCTTAGGAATTGGAATAGTGTTCATATGTGCTAGCAAATAAAATAGGCTTTAGGCTCAAAAGGGCTAACAAGGGGTCAATGTCATTGGTAAGGAAAATGTTTGGCTGAGTGACTCAATTAAATCAAAGATGGCCTAAGATCACATTCGGCATATCAAAATAGACACAATCAAGAAGCAAGAGCACACACAAGTTCTAGCATCCTCTAAGGTGACGATCCACTCACAAACGAAGAGATTCATTCATATATCGAAATCTCATAAGGCTCAAATCTCACGGCTTTCACATCCATGCTAGTTCTAGTGAATTCTCACTCTCATCACACAAGTATTCAAAAGAAAAGTTCACAAGCATACACGTTCTTCCTCAAATCCACTCTAGCTCAAACACCCACACAAGAGAATCCCTAACTCTAATCCACAATTCTACTCTACTCATCACTTCATACTCAAGAATGACAACTAACAAGTAAAGAGGGTCAACAAGCATGAAATAATTCAGAAAATTCAATGAGTTCGACCACAATTACAACCCGAAATTTGAATAGCAAATCCATCACAATCCCCATAACCACATCACACCACTCAAACGATAAAGCTCAAACTCACAAGCAAAATAAGAAAAGAAAAGGAAAGATAAAGATAAGAAAAAGGAGCAGAAACTGGGGAAAACCCCATGATCATCAAGCATCAGGAGGCGGTGGTGGGCGATAGCTAGGATGGTCCGGTCCTAAATGGGAGACAAAGAGCGCCTCCATACATCTCCTCAAGTCTGAAACCTCAGATCGAACCTCATGAAATTGTCCTTGCATAGCCGTGGCTTCTGTGTACCACTGATTTTGAGTGGTGCGAAGCTCCGTAACATCTGTCCTCAAGCTTTGAATATCAGTTCGCATTCCATCCCACTCTAGCTGGTTCGGGTACCACGGCACTGGAGTAGACACCTCGGGTGTCCCAAACTCCATCTCTTGAGGTCCTTGACCTCCCTCCCCCACATTAGTTCCGGCCTCATCAGCAGTATTTCCTCCTTCTTCATATTCATCTTCCTCTTCCTCCATAAGGTCTTGGAGTCCACTTGATCCTGCTCCGCTCGTCCCGGCTGCACTCTTTCCCTTCTCCCTTGGCCTTTGTTCCCACATTCCATTGCTCTCCAATCTCTGCTTGAACTTCTCCATAACCGACACATGATGCGGTCCATCCATCCTGATGTTCTCATTCTTCATCCCTTTCAAGGTTACCAACTTCACATTTGGCAACGGAAATATCTCATGCTCTCGGAGCCTCATGCAGTATCGATCAAGCCAAAGCTCACACATCCAGGTTTGGTACATGTGCTCGAAATCGATATCCCTTCCTACTGTCGGGACCACCACAGACTCAATCTCCACGTGCTTCAGGAACACACAAATCAAGCCCCCTCCTCGGATCCGAGACGTCTTCTGCCCACACTTGAAAGGAGCCTGAATCATCAGCTCAAGGAAATCCTTCCCAAAATCATACTTCCTATGATGAAGTAAGCACCACAATGCATACAGTTCCTTAGCTGTCACCGTTCCTGTTTCAGATCTCGCATAGAGTGTGTTCCCCAAAATTCTTTCGATGTACCGGATAACAGGGTTTCGGATGCTAGAAGCTTGTGCATCTTTCGATGAATACTTCCCAGCAACTCCTCCAATTATAAGCTCCCAAAATTTTTCTGCTTTGAATAAGCTCGACTTCCGGCTAGTATCTCCCGGTTGCGGCAGGTGAAGGGCTTCATTGATCTTTCCCACTTCGTACGCATACCACTGATTCCTGATCATAAACTTGAACGACCCATCACACATCATTGCCACAGAAGCCAAGAATTGCTCCACCAAGTCTATATAAGTATCCATGGTAAGCAATATCTCGTAGAATTCCGTCATATTATTCTTTTCAAAAATTCTTTTCACCTCGTCTTCAATCCCCAAATTATGCATAAACTGAACGCTTGGCCTACGAGTTTTTTCCACCTTCCCTGCTACTAAGCTCCATCAATAAGCATGAACGGACCACCTATCCCCATATGTCAAATTGTCAAAACGAGAGGGCATCAATCCCTTGCTCGTCAAGGTGGCAGTCAAGGCAATTAGCTCATCACCCTCTATCTCTCTATCCTCATTCATCGTTGTACGGGCCATTGTCCTATTCATCAAATATAGCAAAACACAACACAACCCATGCATATCAACATCAAATCAATTCAAGTAAAGTACTATCCAAACCTCCAATATCAATCAATCATGCTCAAGGATTCACACATGGTAATTCAACATCTCAAATCAGTTTCAACATTCTCTCAATCCTTCAAGCTTAATGAGATAATCAAAACACAAATCTATCATGAAGTAACATCACATATTCATGCAATTTACATGCTCAAGACTCACTTCATCATTCTTCTTCTCAATTCAATTCAAAGCATCCAAACATTCCAAATTTCACAATACCCATGTCAATTCCTACTTTCTCTCTCAAGAAATTCACCAAATTCACTCATGCAATTTCAAAATTGACTCTTGAATTGATAAACCCATAGCATTGAGACATCAATTTACACCGTATATGCAAAAAACTATCAATTAATGTGAAAAATCCCCAATTCCTATTAATAGCATAAGAACCCTAACTCTACCTACTTAATTCGTCCACAATCTAGTTCAAACCTAAGAATAGGATGAAGAAAGTAGTAGAATACTTACCTTATGTGAGGAACCGACAAATTTTACGAAGAAAGATGAACAAATGTCGAAGAATTGAAGAAAAGGGTTGAAAAAAATCGCCCAATTCGAATCCCAGCGTGTCCCAGCGTGTTGTGTGCGTGTTTTTGTGTGTGAAAAGGTATTTATAGGTGGTGAAAAACCGGTTTAGGGCGTCTTTGAACCGGGTCATACTCGACCGGTTCACGCTCGAGTAGTGAGCACTCGAGTTCATCCCGCTCGAGTAATGCAATCTTACAGAACGTCAAAAGTACTCGACCTAGGCAGCTCGAGTAGTGACTACTCGACCGAAGCTGGCTCGAGTGCACTACTCGAGTGCCCGAGTAATGTCTACTCGACCGAAGCTTGCTCGAGTGCACTACTCGAGTGCCCGAGTAATGTCTACTCGACCGAAGCTGGCTCGAGTGCACTACTCGAGTGCCCGAGTAATGTCTACTCGACCAAGGGTGGCTCGAGTGCACTACTCGGGTGCCTGAGTAATGACTACTCGACCAAGGATGGCTCGAGTAGTTTCACCACTCCAACTCAAATTTCAACCTTTTCGTCCCAATTTCAGAAGATTAACGACCAACACAAGTACTAACCTGGAAAACTCCTCGATTTAAGCCCGATCGCTCATTCGAACGAGGAGTTGGGGTCTCTTCCTAACGTACAATTCACAAATCCACTTCAAGTCGAACTTATGCCATCACACTTAATTCGATCCAACGACCCTCATGCATCGATATTTTCGAAAAATTTGACCAATTTTTCATAGAATTTCGTGTACGAACCCGAAGTACGAATACACACCCCCAAACTTTGTTCTTGCTACGCGATAACAAAGTTTGAAACGAATGAGTACGTACGAGTAAGTACACAAAATTCGTATGAACTCGACTCACTACCAATGCAAAATAACGAACGAAAAGAAACATCACCCCCCAAACTTCGACTTCGCAAAGAGGTCGACGTTTGGGTTCGGTTACCTCTAACTCCAAGAATCGAATGCTTTCCTACTCGAAACGTGCTCAACTTCATGACTCTCCTCCTTAAGCTCTCTTTCTCAGAACTACACTCCACGAAATAAGCCTACATCAAAATTCTCAACAAACGAGGTTAACACTTACGATTCCCAAAAACTACGAAAAACAAGAAAACACATAAACGCTAGTAAAAATGGGTTGCCTCCCATTAAGCGCTAGTTTTAAGGTCCTAATGCCGGACTGCGCTCGAAGGAGCTCACGGGACTTCGGAATCTAAAATACCTCCCTTATTCTCATAAGAGAAGTTAAAGAATTTCTTCACTCGATGCCCGTTTACCATGAATTTCTGTCCATCGTCCTTCTCGACTTCAAGGAATCCACTTTTATGCACTCCCCTCACAATATACGGTCTGTTCCACTTGGACTTAAGCTTCCCACCAAACAACTTCATCCTCTAATTGAATACGAGGACTTGATCACCCACCTTGAATTCCTTCTTCTTCAATCGTGCATCATGCCACTTCTTCGTCTTCTCTTTGAAAATTCGGGCATTCTCATAGGCACTGTCTCGAAACTCCTCCAACTCATGCAATTGGAGTAATCTTTTCTCACCAACCAAGACACTATCAAAATTCAGCTTCTTGATCGCCCAATATGCCTTGTGCTCCAACTCCACGGGCAAGTGACATGCCTTTCCAAAAACCAATTGATATGGAGACATACCAAGAGGAGTTTTGAAAGCTGTCCTATATGCCCAAAGTGCATCATCCAACTTCATCGCCCAATCTTTCCTACTTATGCTCACCGTCTTCTCAAGGATCTCCTTGATTTGACGGTTGGAAACCTCTGCAAGACCGTTAGATTGAGGATGATAAGCAGTAGAGATTCAATGACTTACCTCGTATTTGGACAGCAGCTTTTCCATCCATTTATTCACGAAATGACTTCCCCCATCACTTACCAAAGCTCTTGGAACTCCATATCTTGCAAAGATGTTCTTCCTCAAGAACTCGATGACCACTCGGGAATCATTTACTCGAGTTGGGACAGCTTCAATCCACTTCGAGACATAATCAACGCATACGAGAATGTACAAGAATCCATTGCTAGGAGGAAATGGACCCATGAAATCAATCCCCCATACGTCGAATATCTCGACTTCCATGAACACGTGCATAGGCATCTCGTCCCTCTTAGTAATGGAGCCAAATCGTTGGCACTTCTCACACCTCTTAACCTATTCCATGCAATCTCTCAATAGAGTTGGCCAATAAAAACCAGATTGAAGGACTTTCCTTCCGGTCTTCTCTCCACCCAAATGTCCTCCACATGGCAAGGCGTGACAATGCCTTATGATATCACTCCACTCCTCCTCTGGCACACACCTTCTCAACACGTGATCTATCCCTCTTTTGAACAAGTAGGGGTCATCCCAAATGAACTCCCGAACCTTCTTCAAAAATGCATTCTGATGCACCGAGTCTATCTCAACGGGCAACTCACCACTTGCTAAATAGTTAGCATAATCTGCAAACCAAGGTGCCTTCCCCTCAACTCGATACACAGGGATGTTTCCTAAGCCAAAGAGCTTCTCATCCGGAAATTCATCGTTCACCTCTCGATCCTCCACGGTGTTCTCCTTGGTGAGCTCCAATCTCGAAAGGTGATCGGCTATCACGTTCTCGCATCCTTTCTTGTCTCGAATCTCTACATCAAACTCCTGGAGCAACAAGATCCAACGAATGAGATGGGGCTTTGCATCCTTCTTACTCATAAGGTACCGAATCGCCGCGTGGTCCGTATATACAATTATTTTTGTCCCATCTAGGTAGGGTCGAAATTTATCAAAAGCATACACGACCGCTAACAGCTCCTTTTCGGTTGTAGTGTAATTCACTTGAGCAGAATTCAGCATCTTCGAGGCATAATAAATAGCGTGAAAACGCTTCTCACGAATTTGCCCCAAAGCAACCCCCATCGCATAATCGCTAGCATCACACATCAGCACGAACGGGCTAGACCAATCCGGTGTGACAAGTATCGGTGCATTCACCAATGCTTCTTTCAACCTGTTAAAAGCCACTAAACACTCATTAGTAAACTCAAAGGCGACTTCTTTTTCAAGAAGCCGCGAAAGGGGTTTAGCTATTTGTGAAAAGTCTTTTATGAAACGTCTATAAAAACCCGCATGTCCTAAGAATGACCGAATCCCCTTCTCGGTCGAAGGTGGTGGAAGCTTCTCTATAGCAATCACTTTCGCCTTATCCACTTGGATACCTTTCGAGGACACATGATGTCCAAGAACAATACCTTCTCTTACCATGAAGTAACACTTCTCCCAATTAAGCACTAAGTCCGTCTCTTCACACCTGCTCAACACAACTTCAAGATTGATTAGACATTTATCAAACGACTCCCCGTAAACGGAGAAGTCGTCCATGAAAACCTCCATAATCTTCTCAATCAAACCATGAAAAATCGCCATCATACACCTTTGAAAGGTGGCGGGTGCATTACACAACCCAAACGGCATCCTCCTAAAAGCAAAAGTCCCATAGTAGCAGGTGAAGGTGGTTTTCTCTTGATCCTCGGGGGCTATCATGATCTGATTATACCCCGAGTACCCATCTAAGAAACAGTAGTACTCGAAACCACCTAATCTATCTATCATTTGATCAAGGAACGGTAAAGGAAAGTGATCCTTACACATTGCCTTGTTCAACTCTCTATAATCAACACATACACGCCAACCCGTCACTAATCTAGTGGCTACCAATTCATTAGACTCCGTCTTAATCACCGTGGTACCCCCCTTCTTAGCAACTACGTGTAACAGACTCACCCATGGACTATCAGAAATAGCAAAAATCATGTTGCTATCTAACAACTTCAACACTTCCTTATGTATCACCTCTTGAATGACCGGATTAACTCTACGCTGATTTTGCACTATCGGTTTTCTACCCTCTTCTAATCTAATCCTATGCATGCAAATCGAAGGGCTAATTCCCTTAATATCCGCGATCGACCATCCTATAGCAGATTTGTGCTTACGAAGCACCACTAAAAGTCTCTCAAGCTGATCATCAGTTAAAAGGGCAAATACAATTACCGGATATTTGTCGGTCTCATCCAAGTAAGCGTACTTGAGGTGGTCGGGAAGCGGCTTCAACTCCTTCTTCGCCTCCAATGGTGGCACCTTATCGAACATCTTCTCAAACGTTGACTCTTCAGCTTCCAAGCCATCTTCATCCTCTACTTTCTTCAACTCCAAGAACTTGACGTCTTCATTGTCGTTCAAGCTGTCAAAATAATCAAGATCATAAGAATCATAAGAAAGATCGTCAAGAATAGGATAATCAAACTGATGAACATCGAAAGAGCAAGGGTCTAGAAGTGTGTCTTCAACACAAGCATCCGTGATGTCAATGAAGTGGCAACTCTCATCTCCCATAGGGTATTTCATAGCTTCGTAGATAGCTATCTTCACTTCTTGATCATCAACTTTGACCGTGATCTTCCCATTCGCTACATCAAGCACCATCCCGGCAGTAGCTAGAAACGGCCTTCCCAATATCAGTGGGACATGCTCATCCTCTTCCATCTCGAGTACTACAAAGTCGGCGGGAAAAACGTGATTCTCCACCGTCACTAGAACATCCTCCACTACTCCTTGAGGTCTCGTAATGGACCTATCAGCAAGCTGGAGTGTCATCATCGTGGGTTGAAGCTCAACTCCCTCCAACTTCTTGAACAACGAAAGAGGCATCAGATTAATGCTAGCCCCGAGATCACACAAAGCTCCTTTCTTGATCCCATTCCCGATATCGCAAAGAATGATGAAACTCCCGGGATCCTTCAGCTTGGGCGGAAGTGCCTTGTGCACCATAACACTCACCTCGTGGTTCAAGTGCACTAGCTCGGGTCCATCTATTCTCTGTCTCTTCGCAATCAAGTCCTTCAGGAACTTGGCGTAGTTCGGCATCTGTTCCAAAGCATCATAAAAAGGAATGTTAATATGTAACTTTTTAAAAACATCAAGGAATTTAGCATACTTCTCATCAAGCTTCTTTTTCATGAAACGTTGTGGATATGGGACAGGTATCACAGATTTGGGTACCCCCCATTCATCTTTCTCAGTTTCTTTCATTTTCTCCCTTGCTTCCTTTGCCTTTTTCCACTTTGGAATTCTCTCAATCTCCTCATCAGGCACTTTGCTCTTCTGGGTCTCATCCATATCTTGACTCTTATCATCAATTTTCATCTTAACTCCTTCCTTCTCAACCTCAACTCCATCACCTTGAGACTCTATCCCTTCTGTCTCAACTTCTTCTTTGAGCGTCTCAGAATCAGCAGGCATCTCGGGACCATCATATTTGGTCCCACTTCTCAACTAAATAGCCTTGCAATACTCCTTCGGGTTATCCTCGGGCATTGAAGGATACTTGCCAGGCTCTCTCGGCTGAGACTTTGCGATCTGACTAATTTGGTACTCGATAGAATTGAATCTTCTGTTGTTCTCTTGCTGAACTCAATTCCACTCGATGTCTCTCTTCTGGAGTTCTTGATCTCGATGATCGCCTTTCTTATGCAACTCCTTCACATCGTACTCCAAAGAGGAAAATCGCTTGCTACCTTCCTCCACCTTCTGAAGGATCGCTCTCAACATCTCCTCGGTTGATGCACCGCCCTCTCCACCAGGAGGTTTAGACCCCGGATCAACACCTGCAGGAACAGTAATGCCAGTTTTTGGGTTAGCATAAGAAAAATTCTCATTTTTCCTCCATGTGTTTTGAGGAGGCTGCTGGCCTCCTTGATACCCTTGTGTGTTCCTCCATTGATTTTGAGGCGGCTGTGGGCCTGGAGGTACAAATGGTTGACCATAAGAAGGTCTTCCATACTGGTTTCCACCTTGTGGATACCCCCCTTGTGGGTAATTAGGCATTCCCATATAGTTGGCCTCTTCTTGCTGACTCGTGGGTGGTTCCACTTTCTCGCTTGCTGCTGCATTCCCTCCAACCAAGTTCTGCCCCATCTCAAGGTTGCTGATCTTCTCCATCATAGCCATCAACAGCTTCCTTGTACCTTCATTCTCCTCCAACTTGCATACCCTCTGAAACTCTGGATCATCGTTCCATGCACCAGCATTCGTGACAATATTGTCCACGATCTCTCTACACCTCGCTACCCCTTGGTTCAGAAAAGCTCCACTTGCACATGCATCTAGGTGGGCTTGGCCAGCCTTGCTGGCTCCACTGTAGAAGAACGCCATAATATCTCCCTCGTTGTACCCGTGCTGCGGGCACTCGATCAACATATTTGAGTATCTCTCCCACGCTTGGCGTAAATCCTCTCCAGACTTCTAGCGAAAGGAAGAGATCTCAATTCTCGCTTTAATCGTTCTCGATGGAGGGTAGAATCGCTCGAGGAACAGACGCTCGAGCTCGGCCCATGTGTTAACACCTCCCCGTGGGAGCGTGTTATCGTACCATTCCTTGGCTATTCCCGTAAGAGAGAATGGGAACAACCTGAGCCTCTTGGCATCTTCAGACATGCCATTGTAATTGAAAGTAGATGCTATCATGAGGAAACTCCTCAAGTGAGTATGAGGGTTCTCCTTCCCAACCTCCCCCTTGAATTGATTCTCGATAAGCAGCTTGAGAATTCCTGGGGAAATTAAAAAGTTATTCGCCTCAACAGGTGGTAAAGCCACTCCATCGTAGTACCTCTGCGGTTGTGCCGCGAACCTGCCCCGAATTGCCATATTCTGATCTGCGTTCTGGGGCACAGGTTGAGGAGCAACAGGTGGTGCTGGTATGTGTTGAACTGGAGGTTGTTGGTACACAGGTGGTTGGTTGTAGACAGGAGGTGGAGGGTACGGGTATGGTGGATAAGGGTATGGTGGGTATGGGTAATGTTGGTATACTGGGTTGTTGAAAGGGTTATTTTGGTTTTGTGGGTAAGCAGGGTTGTTCAGAGGATTTTGGACAAGATTCTGAGCTGGATTGTTTACATTTTGTGCACCCGGGTTCTGGCTCTGACTATCCACGAACTGGTCTTGATTCTGACCACCACTCCCTCCAGAGCCATCAACCCGGTCTACTGCCTGATTAAAATCTTTGGCAGCATCGTCCAACTCATTATTGATATCCATTGGTTCCTTCCCTAAGTCGGCAGCGTTCATCCTTCTCAAGAAAGCTCGGTTCCTTCTAGCTATTATCTCAGGGTCCAACGGTATTCTCTCTTCGCTCGTATTGCCTTGTGAGCGTGTTTTCATAAACCTGACACACTAGCAGAAGGATCAAAATGCAACTGTCGAATAAATAAAAATAACAGTAAGAAATAAAAATAGAAAATAAGCATTCACTACTAACTACTAAGCTATCGACAAGTCCTATTCAAAAAGCATATAACGCCATCCCCGGCAACGGCGCCATTGACTTGAAGCGATTTTACTAACTTCTACTAGTCGCTCACCCGCAAGCGAACGGGTTCACTGTAGTATTAGCAAGTATAACGACCAAGTATATCGAACCCAAGGGACAGTGTATATGCGAATAGATCCCTGAAGATCTACGCGTCGTAGTTAATATGAGTGTATTGTTTTTGGAATTTTTTGGAAAGAGTAATTAAACTAAAATAAAATTATTCTACGAATGCAAAAGGAAAGTTAAACGAAATATCAAAAGGTGTGTTTTCAAATATGAGATGGTGATGCTTAAGATAGGAATCCCTGCGTATACTAACAGAGCAGGTACATAATCAAAATAACTGTGACACACAAGAATTAACCTAAGTCTAAGAATGCAAGGTGAAAGCTCAAGATTCTAAACCCTAATACTTTACCCTAACACTCGACTTCACGAATCTACTAACAAGTTAATAGATTGTGCTTAATTAATGAGACCCTAATTTAACTAAGGTGATGCGGTCGTCCTCCTTCGCTAAACCGGTAGATGAATTAACCTTTCCTAAACCCTCTCGTTAAGTCTACTCGTTGTTAAAGAGTGATACGGTCGTCCTCTCTCTAACACCTTTCGAACGAAATTCAAGAGCGAAGTCTAGATTAATTTTAAGAATTCATTAACTGATTAGGCGTGAAATTGTTATGTTTTGGTGCCCAATTTACTCATGTTTTGAGTGTTTTCGATTAGTGCTTGGAGTCAAATGAGTATCATTTTTATAAAATTATTAATTTGTCTCTTTGGTTTTCATAGATAGATAGAGGGCGAAAAGAGGAGTTCGTAGGACTTTGAATCGGCCAAAACGGACTCCCGGTTGAGGAGATATGAAGATTTTACGAACGAGTGCACAGCAGCCAGCGCTCGAGCGTTTTGCTCGAGCGACCAAAAACTTACAGAACAGTTTCAGCGCTCGAGCGAATCACTCGAGCGGAACCGCTCGAGCGTTTTGCTCGAGCAAACACGTATTTTCGCCTCCGGATGCGTATTTTCGGCCCATTAACTCCCGTTTCGACCCGGTGCCTATATATACCTCTTCCAAACACATTTTGAAGGATCCCCGACTTTAGAAATCACTTTAGACTTAGTTTTTGGAGAGGAAGAAGAAGAAGAGCAAGCTTTATTTTACGTTTTGTTGAGGTTTTGCATACGAATTCTTAGTTTCTTTTCTTTCTTAGTTGCTTTTAATTAGCTCGATTACTTTTAACGCTTTTAACTTCGTTTTTATTAATCAATTTCAGTTCTTCGTATTTATTTTCTTTTTAAACCCTAGTTCATGTTTCGTATTTTCTTAGTGCAATTCATCAGTTTATGTTCGTCGTTTCTTCTATTGCTTTAATGTTTATTAACGTCATGTCTAGCTAAAACCCTTGCATGCTTAGGTTAGGATGAACTCGTAGAAGTATGATGTGGGTACGTAATTAGAGTAATTCGTGACGTTAGTTTTAATTCTCTTAATTAATGAATTCTTATAATTAATCTGAACTTTACCTTTGAATTTAGTACGAAAGTGTTAGAGAGAGGACGACCGCATCACTCAATAACAATTAGTAGTCTTAACGAGAGGGTTTAGGAAAGGTTAATTCATCTACCGGTTTAGCGAAGGAGGACGACCGCATCACCTTAGTTAAATTAGGGTCTCATTAATTAAGCACAATTCATTAACTTGTTAATGGATTAGTGAAGTCGATTGCTAGGATAAAGTATTAGGGTAAGAAATCTTGAGCTTTCATTCTACGATCTTTTACTTAGGTTAATTCTTGTTTGTCACGATTACTTTGATTATGTACCTGCTCCGTTAGTATACGTAGGGATTCCTATCCTGAGCATCACCATCTCATACTTGCATATACACCTTAGATACTTAGTTTAATTTTCTTTTTGCATTCGTAGGATAATTTAGTTAGCTTAATTAATCTTTCCAAAAATCCAAAAACAACACACTCATATTAACTACGACGCGTAGATCTTCAGGGATCTATTCGCATATACACCATCCCTTGGGTTCGATAATACTTGGTCCCTATACTTGCCCATACTACAGTGAACCCGTTCTCTTGCGGGGTAGCTACTAGTAGAAGCTAGAGTAGAATTAAAACCTAACGTCACAAGTTAATCTAATTACGTACCCACAACCTACTTCTACGAGTTCATCCTACCCTAAGCATGCAAGGGTTTTAGCTAGACATAGATTTAACATAAACAATAACAATTAGACAAGTGACGAACATGAACATGGTAATTCAATCAAAGAAAAGATCGTACATAAACTAGGGTTTTAAGATATAAAAGAATACTGAAATTAATTAGCAAAACGAGGTCTCAACGTATTCAAGAACAAAAGATATTAAGAAACGAAACTAAATTGTGAAATCGTAATGTGAATTCGTAAGAAAAACCTCAAAAACGTAAAACTAAACTTGCTTGTCTCTTCTCGTCCTTCTCTCTCTAAAAATTCTGTATAAAAGTGATGTGGTGAGTTCCGGGATTCCTCAAAACGTGTTTGGAAGAGGTATATATAGGCAACGGGTCGAAACGGGATCTCATGGGCCAAAATTCCCGTCGAGCTCGAGTAGAGCTCGAGTAAAAGTACTCGAGCAATGCAAGCTCGAGTGTTAAAATCATACAGAACGTCAAAAGTACTCGAGCCCCTTAGCTCGAGTAGTTCTACTCGACCGGCTTCTGCTCGAGTAGTCTACTCGAGTGCCCGAGTACTGGCTACTCGGCCGGCTTCTGCTCGAGTGCACTACTCGAGTGCCCGAGTACTGGCTACTCGACCGGCTTCTGCTCGAGTGCACTACTTGAGTGCCCGAGTACTGTTTACTCGAGCACCTTCATCTTGAGTACTTCAATGACACTTTTGCTCGCTCGAACTAATATTTCTCGTATTTCTTCCATATCTTCTCATCCGGGTATCCGTTTGAGTCGATTCGAAGTCCTACGAACTCCTCTTTTTGCCCTCTATCCATCTATAAGCATCAAAGAAACAAATTTGTTAGTTTGTGAAAATAATACTCAAATGACTCTAAATACTTATATGAATCCATCAAAAACAAGGGCATTTCGAGCGACGAATCATGACAATTTCACGCCTAATCAGATACCTTATTTCGGTTTTCTCCATTTCGGAAGAGTTCGAGATACCTATTTTACATATAATAAATGTAGATATTTCGGTTCTCCCCTTTATAATTCTAGAAGTGTTTTATGTCGACCTTTGATTAGGTTATTTGGTTTATTTGGTTTACACTATTAGAATTATAGGTTTTTGATTGTATACCTAGGGTATGTGATCTTGATGTAAATTTCTATAGTTGGTTTTTACTTTGTCTTTGTATCACTACTCGTTATAGTGAAGTTTCGCCATGAGGCATCATAGATTATTCAATAATAATCTATGATAAAGTTTTGATATCCTGTTTGCAAATTTTATTTTCTATTTTTCAAAGTCTTCCGCTGTGTATGTTGTCTTTTATATTTCAACACAATTGACAATATTTTGGAAAAAACATTCACGCACACCCTTCATATATGAAGTATCGAATGTTTAGGAAGAACAAGTCAAATTTCGAGGACGAAATATCTTTTTAGGAGGGTAGGATGAAATACCCTAAAACAAATAAATTAGGATTTATACTATTAATATTAATAGCATGTTATAATTATTTTTATTTTTGTTGATTCGTTATTCTTTTAAAAGCAATGAGTTTTAAAAATCAATTTCTACGCAACGGTTGGTAAAAAACCAGAACCGGGAGCACTCTTAGCACTGTAACTACGAAATAAATCTATACAGACTGACAAAATAAGTAAAATAAAATTCAAAAATGGAAATTTGAGGCCTTTAACTTAATGGGAAGTTCTCGAGCAAAATTATACTTTTGTCGCCAAAAGTGGAACGAAAACTCTAAAATCCCCGAATTTTGAATCCGATGAATAAATACGAACTCAACACAAGAAGCAATTGATAAAATAAAGTTAAATGTTAGTTTAAATAAAAGAAATAAAAACCTAAACTTTTGAATCACAAAACGAGCAAAAAGGGTAATTTTCGGAGCCCGATTTCAACACCGAAACCTACATCGTGTCCGAAAATTCAAAGAAAACCCAAAAGCCCCCTGGGACTCACAGCATGGCCACCCACTTGCTGAGTTCTCTGCAGTCAAATGGCTGTCCATCCCTTCCCCACAAATCATGCTTCTTGTCTCCATTCTTTATTCAAACCTACCACTTACCTATCTTGACTTCCTTCCATTTCCCTCACTTCTACCAGCTGCCAAACGTCCCTCCCCCTTATTTTCCCTCTATATTATTGTCTTGTATGTATTATTCCCACATGATACAAGTCTCTCCCCAAAAATCACAAGAAGAAAAACTACCTCTTCCCCCCCCACTCAGTCCTCTCGGCAACCTCACTTCCAAGGGAGAAGAAATCTTTCTTCTCCCATTTCCAACCATATGAGGCTTCCAAAATTAAGTATCAAGCTTCCATTGGTGTTGGTGTGAAGATTTGAAGCCATCTCCAAACAAAAATGAGCCATTCTTCTCCCGTTTTTTTCAAATTCATGAAAACATACATCTTCATCTTCTAACTCCATCTCTTATTTTGTTTTAGCTCAAAACAAGGGATTTCTTTCAAGGACCCTCATCCATATCAAGAACTAAAAGATTGAAGAGTTAATATGGCTCTCTATCTTAAGAAGAAAAGTCTACAAAGGTTTTAAAACCCTTCAACTCAAAATATAGCTAATATGAATGTTTTTCTTGGAATGTCATTGTTTTTGTTGCTACTTAGAAACCATCAAACCTTAGGCTATCTTGTCTTTGAATTTTAAAATACATGCTAAATAGAGTCTTTAATAATGTGTATTAAGGTGTTAAAATTTTAGAGTCATGATAGTTGTGAAATAGGTAATACAAGAGAAAGTATGCACAACTAGCACACTATGAACAGTGTCATTAAGTTTCTGTACAAATTTCCAGAATCGAAATATTACATATTTTAGGAAATTGTTTATATGTAATGAAATTAGATCAAGCTAGCTTTCATTTGCCACTGGTTTGAGTCAATTCGGAATTTTCTTTGATAAGTTATAATTTTTTAAAGAAAGTGTGACAAAACTGTTAGATTTTTTCACTTTCATGGGCCAAAATGTATCTTTCGAGTCAAGTTTGAATTTAAAAAAAAAAGTATTATAAAATACTAAATGAATATTTCTATCTCTATATATTTTCTCATGATTTTTACATGAGTATAAATAGTTTTACCAAAATTATCTTTGGCACTGCGCACATATTGTGAGCTACCGAAAAGTAATGTCGCATTTTGAAAACGAACCTAGAACTAATATTTTCTTAAACCAAATGACATGAAACAAATTTATATCTGTAGTACACTCTAAAAGGTACCTACTGTTTAAATTTTATGATGATCGGATATGTTTAGTATTTTTTAAAAGTGGTTAAAGTTGGGGACGAACATTCGAAGGAGCAAACTGCTCACCTTCGGATGTGGCTTCCTCAAATTGTTTTTCCCATTTTAACTTATGAACGGACTGTTCTCTTACTTAACTTGATGAATATGATAGGAATTGACTTATTGCACTTGAGTATTATGTGAATACATGTGAATGATGTGTTGTTTGATGTTAGTTTAAAGTAAGGACTATATGTTTATATGTGTGTCTTTAAAATGAAAAGAATAAAGGAAAATCTCATGAAAACCCTAAAATACTTGAGTATACTAAACTTGTCTTGATGAGGTTTCACGTTCTCAGTAAACACTAGTCACATTAGAAGCTTTTGGTAAACTCTATAAGCGATAAAACACTAAATAAAGTACAGGTCCTTTTCGGACCAACATGTATAAACTTTTACCAAAATTTCTAAGACATTGATAATTAAAGTATATAAGAATGTGTAAATCCATGTTTTCATGAAAGATTGCTTACTTATAAAATCATGTTTAAAGAATATAAAGGAGAAAAAGGTATTTTAATATGAAGACAAACGAAAGGAGATTAACGTTCCCGCTAAAAATTATTAACAATCTAAATAATACTAAGAGACTTGCTTAATTCATTGTAAGAAGAATTTGAGAAAGTATTAAATGAACTTCTGATGTGAAAATAAAAATAAAGATCTATTATTCTCAATCAGGGAAAAGTAATGAAAGAAATATTATATGATCAATATGCTCTGTCTGTCGGAATCTAAGTTAAACCTAAAATATATTTACGAATGCTCTTAAGTTAAATATATAAAGCATTACTTTAAAAGTAAAAGATTGTTAAAGTGCAAACAAAATAGTGCTAGGTTGAGTGCGATTACGGCGACGGGGATTTTCGGGTGAAAGCAATTTTTTTCGAAAAGGAAAGCGTTTGATGTGGGTGGTTTTTACTGCATTGCCTGGAATATTATATGGGCTGTTGGTATTACGAATGTTTTGACCTTCGGGTCGGGTTACAAGGTTATTACATAATATATGGTATCTTAAACGATACGTAATGGTCTGGCTTGTGTAGCTAGGCGCCATGATGCCTTCGGGCGAGCCTACGAGCAATATGATTATTATGTTTGACGGTCTGTCCTATGTGGCTCAGCGCCAGGGAATGATGTATTACGTTTGATGGTCTGGACTATGTGGCTTGGCGCCAGGGAATGAATTATTATATTTGACTGTCTGGCCTATGTGGCTCAGCGCAAGGAATGTTACATGATGGTTTGATAACAGGATATTAAAATATTTTATAAAATGATCATATTTATTTTGCCCAACTATATAATAGCATGCAGATCGCCCACACTGAGAATTCAAATCTCATACCCCATTTTTTTAACAAATTTCAGGATATGATGAAGGGGAGCTCGAGCTAGTTGAGGTGTGATACAAGTCTGGTGATATTATGGAATTGATATTTTAGACTTTTATGCACTATTATTGTTTACTATGACTATTATCATATGTCAGGATGACAACCCTTCTCATGGTCTCCCGGCGATTAGTTATGAATGATGTTTATGTTTAACATTTGTTTTGTGCCAAACTTTTTACTAAGATCCTTGCACGATAAATTTTAAAAATAAACAAATGGTTGCCGCGTTTCAAAACGAAAATTTTATATTTTCGTTGTCTATGTAAAGTTGTTAATTGTGTTTTATGCAAAAGAAAAATTTTAGTTCGGATTTTTCGTCACTAAGTGACGACTCAGATTTCTTAAATGTCGAATTCTACAGTTTGGAAAACTGGGTGTTATATCCGTCACCGAGTGTAAGTGGGAAGTTACGACACTGCGTTGCATCTGTCGCTCCCATTGATATCATAAAGTCTGAATATTTTATCAGATGCACCCTCGGATCTGATGTTCCCTCGTACAGGCTGATGGCCGGGAACTGTATCTTCTTTTGTATTGGTGCATTCAGGATTATTGAAGATAATGAGGATGATGGCAGAACTATTGATCCAACGCCCTTTGGGGACTCCAACTGCTTCTGCATTTCCTCGGCTGTTTTCTTCAGGGCCTGCAAATCATCTGTAGTCATTCTTCCGTTTGAAGGCTGTTCGTCGCAATCAAGTTCAATGACTTCACCACGATGCAGTCCCTCCCCAACGGGATGCTTCTCTTGAGTTTCCCGCCTGGAAATATTGCTAGCTCCGTTGGAACCTAGACGACTAAAAGTCGACCTCCTCATTCTGTCATGGATTAAAGGGCGAGCAGTTGGGTGTGCTCGCTCCTCGTTCTTACGAGGAGCTTCTCATCTATTTTCTCCCCTACTTCCGAGCCTCTCTCTTGTGCTGGTGCGTCCGGTGTCCTTCATTGTATCCTTGCTTGACTCTTCGCCTCATCCGGGGGTGGGTTCTCCTTTACTCCTCAATCATTCGCTAATTGGGGCTTTGCCTTTATCACGTTCGAGCCTGGGCACTATCTGCTACATCACCATGTACGTCCTCACGCCGTTTTTCTCCCTGCTCGGCTGCTCTGTTGCTCGCCACTGGACCCCTTGATGGTCCGGTGTTTTCTTGACGTATTTGGAGCGATTGCAACACGGCAATCGTTTTTGCCAACTCTTCCGGGTTCTGAGCAGGAGCTTCTACCTCCGGAGAAGGGTGTCGATAGTTACTTGCACGTTTCTCCGAGATGTCGTTCGTACCATTCGTGCATGGTTACCCATCGACGAAACCCTAGTTCGTGACTTGTTGGACGGATGCACACTCGAAGATTATTGTTCTTGTGATCTTGCCATTGTTGGGTATTTGAATATTTTGATGAAAGGGACCTTGCGTTTGTAAATGTTAATTCAAGAACAACTAGCTTTGTATATGTGAATTTGGTTGTTCACAAACCTTTATTCACATATGCATGCATTCAAGCTCTTGAAATGAACAAAACTTCCCACAAATGACCAAATAAACACCCAAATATCCAGTTTCTAGCGACTTATTGTAGGATTCCGGCAATATTTCCCAGATTCCAGCGGTTTTTGCACTAATTTCTTCAAATTTTCCAACCGACGAAGGTTCGAACCCTCCTTCTAGCGCCAATTATTGATGATTTTAATCCTATTAGATAATTAGTGGCTATTTTATGTTCAAGAAGATCACCAAACAAGATCAAATATGTAAGATTTGCATAAGAAGGGATGAGAACCAAATTGACAAGAGTTTGGGTAATTTTTTAATAAAATGAACTTATTCTTCCCTTCATGTGAGGGGATATTTATAGTGTTACAAGCAAGTAGGAGGTGTCACCTTCTTATGCACTCTAATTTACATATTGACAAGTGTTTAGACACTTGTTCTATCCTAAACTATTACACTTTGTACAATAACAAGTGTTAAGACACTTGTTTGTTTCTAATGCAATGCTTAATTAGTGGAATTTTTAGTTGTCCTCCGAGGTGCCCTATTGCTCGCCTGTTCGTCTTTGGGACAGGTACTTTGACCTTTTCTTTGAGTTGTTCGCTAAGCTACTTTGACTCTTGACCAGTTGCTCGTCTTATCATGGGTAATACTTTATCTACTCAGTTGTTTGCCTTTTGTTACATTTGTCTTAATCATCATTATTATTAACATCATTGTTGTTTTAATGCCTAACCCTGTTGCTCGACTGGTCGCCTGTCAACAAATATAATAATTATTATATTTAGAATTAATTATTATTGTTATTTAATTAAATAGGAACTCCCAATAATAATATTTGGAATATTATTATGTAGAAAATTATTCACAAGAAAATAATTCGTAAGAAAATATTTACAAGGAAATAAAATCCATAGAGTTTTTATTTAATGGGCTAGGGTATCTTGCTTGAAAATTAAGACAGCTCATAAGTCATGCGGGAATTCCATACGCACGAGAAATGCATTCTCTCCATAAAATCTCTAACTCAAATTTTTCTAGCAAGTTCATCTCGAGATTCAACGCTGGCACGTCGGTGCAAGTTAGTAAAAAACTATTACGTGGATACCATAGTGGAGGAATCCATGTACGAAGCATTGTAAGGATTTGTTCTGTTTATTTATCCTATATGTTTTATGTTATACAACCATATATGAGATTCATTGTTGGTAAATCGTTATCTTCCGCTGCGTTGAATATGGTGTTCATCCCAACAAAACCCAACATAACTTTGCAAGAAGTCATTAGAAAACATCAAATTCACGAAGGTGGTTTGGAGAAATACAAGGGTGCAGAAGAAAGCCAAAGCTAATTTGATGGAGTCAAAGAAGCGCAAAAGGCCGAATTATGACAAAGGCAAGCAACCAGCTATAACTAGACCCAAATTCACTGGTGATTGTTACAACTGTGGAAAACCGAACGGTGAACCATATTGTGAAGTATTGCAAAGTCCCAAAAATAAATAAATGATAATAAAAATAAGGGTAAGCAATCAAACACAAATATGGTTCAGAGAGAGATTACTGAAGAAGATTTGGCTGCAGTAACCACTAAAGTGAACTTTGTGGGTAACCCAAAAGAAAGATTCATTAACACTGGGGCTATCTGTCATGTTTGTTCTGACAGTAACGCTTTCTCCACTTATGAGCTAACTAATGGAAGAAAAGTTGTAATGGGTAATCAAGCCACGTCTGAGGTGGCTAGGATTGACAATGTCATTCTGAAGCTGACCACTGAGAAGAATCTCATACTGAGAGATATTTTGCATGTAACTAACATTCGCAAGAAAGCATTGTATTGGTGAAAAATAATTTTAAACTTGTATTTGAGTCGAATAGAATTGTACTTACTAAATACTCAGTGTATCTAGGTCGTGGCTATCTCCACAATCATCTGTTCAAAATGAGTGATATTGTTGTACACCTCTAGGGAAAACTATTATGAATAAAGAAGTTTCTACTTTTGCTTATTTTACTGAGTATTCAAGTTTATGGCATTGTTGATTGAGACATTTATATAACAAGTCCATAAACATCTAGTAAATTTGAATTTACTAGATTTAAAGAATGTTGAAACAAACAACAAGTGTGAAGTTTGTGTAGAAGCAAAAGTAACTAAGTTACATTTTTCATCTGTTGAAAAGGACTTAGAACCCCTAGACTTAATCCACACTGATGTGTCTGATTTAAAGTTTGTACAAACTAGAGGTGGAAAAAAGCACTTCATCACTTACTTAGATGACAGCACAAGGTTTTTCCACGTTTATCTTTTGCACAGTAAAGATGAAGCATTAAATGCTTTTAAACTATACAAAATTGAAGTGGAAAACCAATTTAACAGAGGAATCAAAATGGTTCGTAGTGATAAAGGTGGAGAGTATGTAGTACCACTTGAGAAGATATGTTCTAAATCTGAAATTATACATCAAACTACTACTTCCTACTCACCGCAATCAAATGGTGTTGCAGAACGAAAATACCAAACACTTAAGGAGATGATGAATGCGATGTAAACCAACTCTGATTTACCGCCAAAACTTATGGGAAAAGTCATTATGTCGGCTAACCACATACAAAATAAGTAGAATGAATTAGATGATGTGGATAATGAGCCATAAAATAGTGACAAATGTACATGAGATTAATGGAGAGTAGAAATATTATCCGATAGGTATAATTTATTTTTGATGTGACAGTCGAGATGACAAAAATTTGTACCTGAAATGGGATATTTGAATGGAGAAGCTCTAAGAGCATCCCCATTGGGAGGTAGAAATCCTAATTGGCACTAGGGCTGTTCAAGGTACGGACCAGAACAGATATTTGAAAATATCTGTGTCCGTATCAAAGTTCGGTTATTTAAAAATTTGTGTTTTCGTGTCCATGCCGAAATTTTGGTATGGTACGGATATTTTATCTTTTGATACAGATCGGAGTAGATTTTCGGTTACAAACGAATCGAATCGATATGGAACGGAGTGGAGAAACTAATGTTTTACCCTTTTTTTTATCATTCTCTTCTTTTTTTTTTTAGTAATTTTAAAAAAAAAATATTGATGCATGCACACTCACACGAATACTACACAACTTCAACCACAATCAAACATATATCATTACAAGCTCAAATATAACACATTATATGATAATGGATGATTAAAAAATTAATACAAATCACCACCAATAGAATATTTAAAATATAGTATATAAAGTATATATTTAAAAAATTCTTTCGAACTATCTTGTAATTGGAAAGTGCAATATTAATATCACATTGACGTAATTCCTGACACAAGGTACACCATAACTAAATTTTTGTAAGAAATGAATATACATGAAAATGAAATTAAAAGAATAAAAAATTAGTTTAAATCATTTTGATTTACACCTAAACATAAGTTAATATTTTAATAACTTAATAAGATAAATAATAATTTCTCCGTCCCAAAGTTGTTTGATACATTGTCCAAAAAAGATATGTCTCATACTCAATTGCTACATTCATTTTTTTTTTTTTGCAAAAAAACAACAATACTTTATAATATTATATTCTCCATACACTACTAATTAAAATCATCTACTTTATCACTTTAAATGCTAATAAACAACTTTTTTTTTTAAACTTGTGCAAACAGTAATGTAGAAAACAACTATGAGACAGGGAGAGTATAATGTTTGTATTCTGAAAATGAGGAGAAATTATGATATCCTATAGTTGTACTTGAATTCAATAACATTATAATAATATTGGATGAATAAAAAAATAATTAAATTTAATACATATATAATTCGACTGTCACATTCAGTTTTTCGGTACGGTTAATTTGGTAATATCTAGATCCATACCAAAAAAGTATCCGTTTGAATTTCAGTACAGTTAAAGTTATAAAATCCACGATTTTTTCGATTCGATTTTTTTTCGGTGTGAAGTTCGGTATGAGTTCGATAATTTCTGAACTCCATGAAGAGCCCTAGTTGGCACCATTTCTATCTCCATGGAATGAATGGGGAGTTGAGTAGAAATGAAGAGAAAAAAAAGGGGTAGAAATATTTGGGCTACTCCAAATACTATTCATGGGACCTAATTTTTTTTTCTTTAAAAAAATGGAACTAGCCACTGCATATATATACATATATATGTATATTAATTTTTTACACAAAACTAACAATATATACTACTCCCTCCATCCCAGTTTTGTTTTTCATTTGTCAAAAATATCTATCGTTCATCATTCTCAAGACTACTTTATTCATTTAAATACTAACTTACTCATCATTCACCATTCTCAAAACTACTTTATTCATTTAAATACTACATTTCAATTCTTGCATTAAACTCTGTGTAAAATCAAATGGGAAAACAAAATTGGGACGGAGGAAGTATTAAAAATGAATTAAATTAATTTTAATTATAACATGTATTTTATTTATTTGAATAAATTAATATAATTAAAAATAAAGTAAAGTAAAGTAAAGTAAAAAAAACATTGAATAGATTAAATGATATAGATAGTAGGGTCCTGAATAGTAATATTTGTACATGAAATTATTGAGGGAGTAGATGTATAAATTCAGAAATAAATTAAATGATGATGTGACAATTTAACAAAAAATTGAAGAATTGGGTATAAGGATGGGGTGCTCTATGCGGCCAATATATTGAACCTGCAGTCCTCGATGAGTACGGTTTACAGCATTAAAATCATAAACTAATCCTCCTTGCTCTTCCATATATTCTCTCTCTTATATCTTCTTAGCTTTTACAAATGATTAATGCAAATTATTTGCAAAGTTTCTATATGGTGTTAAGAGTCGGAAGATGGCTGTCAAGTGTTAATAAGGAGCAGAGTGACCATGTTCAGATAATTTTTTTTTAACGAAATAGCTCACATGTGAAAAATATCAATGATTTTACATGTAAGTTTTTTCACGTTTAAAAATTAAAATTAGTAAAATTAATTTAAAAGTCTGATGATCTACTTCTATCACCAACAAAATTTAGGATGAAAGAAACTTCACTATGAATAGGAGATAACTAGTTTCATTCACATGTAGGGTGACCCACAAATCACGATATCTATAGGGAGTTGCATCATATTGGGATAACCGACATTCTCACAACATTTTGCTTTATATAAGGAAAAAACAAAAATAATTGCTCACATTCATTATTTGTTCACACTTCTGTACAAAACACAAGCAAAGAGCAGAGTTTTTAAGAGTTATTCACATAATTATACAAGTTGGAAGATGCCAGAAATATACATTATTATCATCTTCATCCCAAAAATCCAGACATATCTACATACAGGAAGACAGAATTTCATTTGGTTCATATTCTTACTTGGTTTAAAAACTATGCATTCCCAATGCCAAAACAGAGCAGTGGGCATATGTTCGAGCAGAAACATCCTTTCTTCTTTGTCTGTTTGGACTTGTTACCCATCTCAGTAACATAATCAGCCATATATTGTACAACGGCCTAACAAATAAAAGAAAAATCATAAAAGTTAGTCTTCAAAAATGGAGCTAAAGGTGTTCTAGTTCAGTATGAGTGACATACCTGAGCGCCCAAATTTGTAATTTCCCTTGGTGGAATTTCTAAAGGCGTTTGATCAGCACGAAAGTTTCTCAACCTTGAAAGGAATCTGAAGGAATCAGGTAAAGCTTTTATTTGATTGTCACAGATATCAAGATCTTCAAGCTTCTCAAGATTTCCAATGGATTCAGGAAGCATTCTTAAGTCAGCAAAATTCTTCCCAACATTCAGTTTTTCCAGGTTTACTCCAGAGCAAAGTGTCTCAGGTATGCTCTCAAGTTCATTAAAGCTAGCGTCGAGCTCCCTCAAACTGGAGAGATTGCCCATTGTTGAAGGCAATCTTCTGACCCTGTTATAATGCAAAGTAAGAATCTCCAAGCGTTCAAGCTTCCCAATCGCTTCTGGAAGAGTTTTGATCTGATTGAAATCCAATCTCAATTCTAAAAGCGACGAGCATGATCCAATTGTGTAAGGAAGTTCTTCCAGATCATTCGTTTCCAGATTAAGTCTCTGTAAAGAACATAGATTCCCAACTGTATTAGGTAGCTTCAAGAAACGGTTTGAGCTTAGATCAAGATTAATCAGAAGTTTCAAATTCCCAAAAGACTCTGGCAGAGATTTCAACAAGTTTGCAGAAAGATCCAGGTCAGTTAAGTTGTGAAGTTCACCAAATGAACCTGGAAGGTTTATGAGCTGGTTGGCACAGATTTCGAGCTTCCCTAAGGCTTTGAGGCTGCCTATGGAAGATGGAAGAGCCATGATCTTATTTTCAGATAAATACAACTCGGAGAGAGCTGATAGCTTTCCCAGAGATAAAGGAAGCCACTCAATTTTGTCCATCAGTTTGCCTCGAAGATCTAGAATACTTGCACCATTTTTCGCCGAATTTTCAATTACTGCAGCAACTTGCATCAGATTCAATTTTCCTGCTTCTCCTTCCCCTAGGAATGCATTCAAAACACAATTAACCACTAATCTTGACTGTCATTAACCTATGTTCAATACAAATAGTCAGAAATATATTTAAAGCTCGTCAGACTGAAGGCATCACTTTTAGCTCAAAAGTATATTTCAGAATACAGATTCATTTGCATTGCATTAATTCAACTCTAAGACCTTGGTACATGTAAAATAAATCACACTTTAATATATGTATTTTCTCTACACGATTTAGCAATGCACAGAGTAGGACTAATAGAAACTAATTTTCTCAAAATTATATGCTGAAAAACCAAGATCACAATAAATAAGTCAGATTGAACAGAGACTAATCCTCTTGTGGTAGGTGTAATGTTAGAACGAGATGTGAGACGAATCTTTCTTTCTAAAATAGATTAGTTTTGACAGTCTTAAGTGAGAAGGTCTGGGAAGAGTATCTCTCCAATAATAGTCAAAGTTTCACATTGATTAAACACCATATTATCTTGACGAATTACTTCACTTGATCTAACAACAACAATATAATACTAGCATTTGATGCATCATGATATGACTAATACAATTAATTTCAGTTGACCAGAACATGAACGTTCCTTTTCCAAGAGATCCATAGTGAACCATATTCTCAATAATTGCAAATATTGAATCTTATATAAAAATATATATATATATACTATACTAGAAAATCCTTGTCTTTCAACCATCTATCTCAAATAATAATATTCCATATCGGCCTTAGTTCACACATGAAGCAACAATTTGAAACACAGTTAGATTATCTTTAGCAAAAGGTGTTCAATCTTCTATTCCAATATGGTTAACTATAGTTACCTCTGGATATATAAGTATTTTGGTGCGCGTAATATGTGGGTAACACCGAGTTGGGGATGAAATACTATTTGCATTAGAAAACATCATTCAGAGAATTGCTGAAATTTCACCCAATTAAATAAAGCATTCGATAAAGGCTAGAATTAACTGCAAACCTGAAGATGAAGCACTAGGTTTTGAAGCGATTATTGGATGAAAATCCTTCAAATCATCATCGCTCATAAAATCTTCTCCGTCGGTATAATCTGCACTCTCTTCTTCACTGATAACAAGCTTAATTTCACCTTCCCCATCGAAACCGCCGTGATCAGTCCCTTCCCCCAAATTATGATCCCCAGAAACCAGAGACGAAGCCTTCTGAACTAGTCCGTCAAACGCCTGAAATATCCGGTCGAGCTCGACCAATTGCGCCGCCTCCTTCCGCTGCTCGTGACTTTTGAACGCGACCATGGCTTTCTTCACTTCCTGCAGCACGGAGAATAGCTCCGGCGGCACGTCTTCCGGAGGAGGCTCCTTCGAGATCTCCTCAATTTGAAGTTTTTCTTCGGTTTCTACAGTGAGGAGTACGGAAACCGCCGCTTCAACTACTTCAATCGAAGGTCGTGGCGGCAACGACTTGTAAATTCTCGTGATTTCTTCCACGGTTCCGACATAGGCGAGCGGCGAGCTTTCAGTCGCCGCCGTGGCCATGGCGGAGGAGTGATGCCGGGAGCGAAGGGATTCGGTTGGAATTTATGAACTTTCCAAATGTTAAAAGAGGATATGGAAATTACGGAGAACAATCTAGTCACAGCCCCTGTCTTGTTTCAAGTGGTTTCGTCTTGGACTAAGTCGATATATATGTCAATTCCACGCATAATAGTAATTAACAATTGGTTAATTCCCTTCATAGATAATGCATAAATGACCAATAAAAATTGATAATCAATTAACTCGGCATATTGAAGCAAATCTTGCGCTTGTAATAGTGTATATTATATAATTTTAATATTTTTTCTATGTAAGGTTTAAAAATATCATAAGTTTTTTTATGAACAAATTTCCTAGTATAAAATTAACACTATTAAGTATATTAATTAATATTATATAGTGAAATAATGGATATTAACATGTTAATATTTTAGCGAAATAATTAATAATTTAAAAATTCACATGAGATATGTTGTGCACTGAATGCTTACAACTTTTTGTCACGACTCAAGCAATTTTAATATTAAAATAGATCTTATATATGAAAGGAAGAATATTGGATATTTTATCATTTATTATAGTTTGAGATTTATATAAGACCTTGTTAACTATCTGGTTCATAATAATATCCCTATTCGGTAATAACACATAGCCGAAATATACATGGATTTTTCCTGTCGAAAAAAAGAAAAAAAAAATATATAATATAAATATATATATATATATATATATATATACACATGGATTCTTTACACCCATACGGTGACCAAGTATAATAAGATAAATTATGTCAATCCCGCAACTACTGTTAACAGTCGATTATCAGTAGAATGGAAATTGGAATCCTGATGCCCATAGTTTGGATAATTTAAGTCAATAGTCAGCCGTATTAGTTTTTCTAATTTCTACAACTATACAATATATTCTCAGTGTTATTTGTAAAATTTATGTGATTTGTGTTGTAAATAAGTGCGTAAATAAAGAGACACGATTTGTTGACCCAGTTCGTCGGGAACGACTACGAGGACGATCCAAGCTAGGAGTTCCACTAATATTCTTGTGTATGAGAGTACATAATTTATGAGTACAAAGGGATATATATAATAGTAAAACCCTAGTCTAATGGATAAAGCTCAATATGTTTCTTGGTCCTTAAGTAATGTCCACACCAAATCTCCTAGATTTAGAATATTAAATCTTCTAGATTTATAACAACCCCCCCCCCCCCCCTCTGGACATTACGACATAACATAAATGTCTTGTCATAAAAAAATCCACGTGCTAAGGATCTGCCAAATAATAAGTAGGGAGGAATGTCATCGATCTTCTAGATCTAATTATTCCAGATTTATTTCGAGGTTACCGCTCCCCCTGAAGACAACAACACTTTAAGTCTTTGCATCCCAATACCACGAACGTACTTTTCAAAAGTAGACGTAGGTAAGGACTTAGTAAACAGATCTGCTAGATTGTTACTAGATTGCACCTTTTGAATGGTAATCACGCCACTCTTCTGGAGTTCGTATGGGTAGAAAAACTTAGGTGAAATATGTTTCGTCAGGTTTCCCTTGACGTACCCATTACTCATTTGTGCGATGCAAGCAACGTTGACTTCAAATATAACGGTGGGAGGTGTATCGCCTTTGGCGATACCACACGAGTCACCAATGTGTTTTACCAAGGACCTTAACCAAACACATTCTCGTGCGGCTTCAAATAAAGCTATGATCTCTGAGTGGTTTGAAGATGTGGTAACCATGGATTGTTTAACCGATCTCCATGAGATCGCGGTTCCACCACAGAGAAAAACATAACCAGACTGGGATACGGCGTTGTGGGGATCAGACAAATAGCCAGCATCCGCATAACCTACTAAGGTTTTGTCTTGGTTCTTACGATAAAACAGTCCAAGATCTTGGGATCCTTGGAGGTATCGTAGAACGTGCTTAACATCATTCCAATGTCTCCTTGTAGGAGAAGCGCTATGTCTCGCAAGCAAGTTGACAGCAAATGCAATGTCCGGCCGGGTGCAATTTGCAAGATAGAGCAAAGCTCCAACAGCGCTAAGATAAGGAACTTCTGGTCCCAGAATTTCTTCTGAATCTTCTCTTGGCCTAAATGGGTCCTTATCCACTTCGAGGGATCGGACAACCATCGGGGTGCTAAGTGGATGAGATTTATCCATGTGAAATCTCTCCAATACCTTCTTCACGTAGGTCGACTGATGAACAAGAACTCCTTCTGGGAGGTGCTCGATCTGCAAGCCGAGGCAGTACTTGGTTTTACCCAAGGACTTCATTTCGAATTCAGCTCTCAATATTGAACTGGCTTTTTCAATCTCTTTGCATGTTCCGATTATGTTCAGGTCATCAACATATACGGATATGATGCAAAACCCGTCTTGCGATTTCTTCGTGAATACGCACGGGAAAGCTTTATCGAACGTGTATCCCTTCTTCTGAAGGAATTCACTAAGTCGGTTGTACCACATAAGGCCCAATTGTTTCAGGCCATACAACGACTTTCGCAGTTGTATGCTATACATGTTGCGGTTTTCACCATCCCTCTTAACTGAGGAATGTCAAATCCATCTAGGATTTTCATATAAATGTCGGCATCTAGTGATCCGTATAAGTACACGGTTACTACGTCCATTAATCTCATTTGGAGATTCAACTTAACTGCCAAAGATATCAAGTAGCGGAACGTTATTGAGTCCATGACGGGAGAATATGTTTGATCGAAATCAATCTCAGGTCTCTGCGAAAACCCTTGTGCTACCAGCCTCGCTTTGTACCTCTCCACAGTATTGTTCTCATTTCGTTTTCGTACAAATACTCATTTATATCCTACAGGGATAGCGCACGCGGGTGTACGAACAATAGAGCCAAATACTTATTTTTTGTTAAGCGAGGCAAGCTCCGCATCAATTGCCTCTTTCCATTTAACCCAATCGTGGCGCTTCCGGCACTCTACAATTGTTTTGGGTTCAGGATCTAGATCATTTATAATAGAAAGAGCTATTGACGCTGCAAATGTATCGTCGACGACAGTAATATTTCTATTGTATGTTCCTCCCGTATATGTGAAGTTCACAGAGACTTCGACGTTTACGTCAACCAGACCTTCCTAATTTCCCATTGTATCTGGGTCTAGTCGTTCCACAGTCCTAGTGCATGGAATGTTTTGTGCATGTGCTTCATCACTAGGAATCTCGTCTCCTAGAGACTTGGGATTATCTAGACGGATCTCTTCTAGAGATTTTCCATTCGACTGATCAGATTTGCTAGTCTTTCGTTTAGGTGTGTTACTATCTCTTGAGGGTCCCTTACGCTTTTGGCGTGTGGGGGCATGAGTACTCATTTTGCTTGGGACCTCAACCCTTTGGGGAGCATTTACTGCAGGTATATGCGATCTAGTCACACCTCTATGGTCAGTGAATGCGTCTGGCAGGTTATTTGCTAAGTTCTGCAGGTTAATGATCTTCTGAACTTTTAGTTCAGATTGATTAGTGCGCAGATTTAGATACTGAAGATTATTTACGTTCCACGTAAGTTCCCGACATTCATTCAATTTTGAATTCGGATCTCCCCCTAATGCCGGGAAGTAATCTTCATCGAACGTGCAATCAGCGAACCGGGCCGTTAATTGATCCCCGGACAAAGGCTCGAGGTATTTCACGATAGATGGAGAGTCGTATCCGACGTAAATACCGAATTTCCTTTGTGGCCCATAGAGGTTCGCTTGGATATCGTAATTGGTACGTATACCGCACATCCGAAAATACGCAGATGGGAAATCCTAGGCTCTTTCCCACGCACTAACTGTAGGGGGAATGATCATTATATGCAGTTGGACGGATTTGGATTAAGTGTGATGCATGAAGGACTGCATGCCCCCAGCATGAGGTGGGTAATTTAGAGTTCATAAGCAATGGTCTCGCGATAAATTTGATATGTTTTATTAGCGCCTCAGCAAGACCATTTTGGGTATGGACGTAGGGGACCGAATGCTCCACTTTAATTCCCAGGGCCATACAGTAATCTGTAAAGGCCTTCGAGCTAAACCCAGCTGCATTATCCATGCAAATCAATTTAATTGGATAATCCGGGAATTGAGCTCTAAGCTCGATAGTCTTCGCAGTGAGCTTCGCAAAAGCTTGATTGCGGGTGGACAACAAACATGCAAATGTCCACCAAGTGGAGGCATCAATAAGGACCATGAAATAACGAAATGGTCCTGATGCTGGGTGTATCGGTCCGCAAATGTCTCATTGAATTCGCTCAAGAAAAACCGGAGACTCTAGTCCAACCTTGGTGCGCCCGTATCAACTTACCCTTAGAACAGGCATCACAGAAATACTCATCGACGGGTGGGATTCTATTATTCGAAATATTATGACCAGTTGAATTAGATAGAATCCTACTTATCATTGTTTGTCCCGGATGACCTAACCGCTGATGCCACAATTTAAAAGAATTTGGGTCATGGAATTTCATACTCATCGCTAGATGGGAACTAGACGGCCGGATGTAGGTATAGTACAAACCTGAGGAGAGGGATGGAAGTTTTTCTATAACTTGCTTACAGTTACCTCGAGTACAAGTCATCAAAAGGTATTCGTTATCGTTTTCAGTTTTAGTTTCAATATGATACCCGTTTATCCTAATGTCTCTAAAACTGAGTAGGGTACGCTTAGATTGCGGAAAAAATAAAGCATTATCAATTATTAATTCAGTACCCATGGGGAGGACAATGGAAGCTCTTCCAGAGCCCACTATCAATGTACTGTCATTCGCAATTGTACTTATACTCCCCTTACGATTAATCAAGTTATGAAAATACTTCATATCCTTTAGAATCGTATGTGTGGTGGCGCTATCTACCAGACATAAATCACTATCGGCGTCCATCATGCAAGAGGAAATAGTCCAAACCTAATAGCTGATTTGTTTACAAGCTATAAATGAGAACAACAATATCCAAAATAAATACATGGACAGCTATTAAGGTAAACATATCAAAGCTAATAAATTCATTCATAAATAAAATATCCGAAAGAAATGATCCAAAACATAATGAAAATTTGTTTTATTCAAAAAACAAAATACTAAGAATAACTAAATACACGAATCAATTTGTTGTCTCCCCTATCTCGAGCTACGGGCTCAAGAGATCGTCGTTGTCTTGATCAAATTCTGCTTCAGGCAGTTTTTCATCTTCAGGTTCATAAATTGGAACCTTCTCCTTGTCCTCCTTTTGCACCTTTAGGTAAGCCTCGACCAAGTATTTGGGAGTGCGACACGTGCGTGACCAATAGCCTTTGCATCCGCATCTGAAACAGGACTGCTCGATCATGCTTTGAGAGCTAGGTTTACGTGGAGTGGTAAACCGACTTTTGCGACCACCGAATGAACTATGACGTCGGTCATTAGTCCAGAACTTCTTACTCACTCTTCCTCTTCCACGATTGCGACCAAATGAGGGTTTGGCCCTATACTTCTGTTGGAGTACAGGGTTACTAGCGTGGAATGCAGATACAGAGTTCTAAATTAGGTTGGTTACAATGCGGTGTAACGCAAAGTTGCACTCCGTTATTGACTTCAGGTCTTGATAACGGATGTTCAACCACTCGTATTGTGATGGAGGGAGGGGTATAAGTTCTTGTTGTTGGAAACGTTCCTTCATGGATTTTCACAACATTCTAGGGTCCCTTTGTGTGATATATTGAAATTTCAGACTTTCATTCATGTGGTTCCTAAGGAAAATCAACACTTTCGCCTTCTGGGCGTTAGTAGATTTCGAACCTTCCATGATGGTTTCGCTCAACCTATTTGATGTTAGATAGAATTCTTCATCTAGCACCCATGTCGGGTAGTTGCTACCATCGAGAGCAAGCTCATCGAATTCTTTCATAGTGATGTCAGACATATTTCACTACAATTAATTAAAGTGACATGGTAAGTGGGGTGACAAAGCTCATTGACAACGAGGGAAATACAAAGACTCATTTAATTATTCTAAGGCACATAGATGCACGTACTGGGCGCCATCTACCCAAGGCATAAATTTACGGTCCGACAAATACCGGGCGCCGCCTACCCGGGCATAAAAAAACGGACTATAAATAAACTATGTGCGCAGGATTAAAGCATGTAGGATAATATCACATAAACATGCAATAATAAATAATGGCGATAATCATATGAAAATAATTTGCGGAAAATATACGGTTTCATAGACAGAGGAAATAATCATAAGAATAATTATTTCGTATATATTAACACAATTTAACAAAATATTTTTAGGATTAAAGAATAAAATTATGCACAAGAAAACGTCGCATGAGTCGCATACGGCGAGTGGAAAATGTAGGGATGTAAACGAGCCGAGCCGAGCCGAGCCGAATACCATCAAGCTCGAGCTCGGCTCGTTTGGGTTTTTATAGGCTCGAGCTCGGCTCGAGCTCGACTCGAGCTTTATTAGTTGAGCTCGAGCTCGGCTCGTTTGCAAATATTTAGGCTCGCGAATAGCTCGAGCTCGGCTCGTGAAATATTCGTTAACCAAGTAAACGAGCTTAGCTCGAGCTCGGCTTGAAAAAAGCTCGTTTTTAAATTAATCAAGCATAATTCGAGCTTGAGTTTAAATAATTCGGCTCGAAAGGCTCGGTTCAAAAAGCTCGGCTCGAAAGGCTCGGCTCGAAAAGCTAATTAAAATTTTAAAAATATATAAAAAATAACACATCTAAACTATGTCTACTTAAAAACATAATAGTCCATACTCCATAATAATAAAATTTTCTCTACATTACATTCTTATGGATATATTTTTAAAAATATTTATATAAAAAGAAAAAAAATTAATTAAACGAGCCTGCTCACGAGCCTATTCGCGAGCTCAGTAATCGAGCCTATTCGCGAGCTCAGTAAATGAGTTTGTTCGCGAGCCTGCTCGCGAGCCTGTTCGGGAGCTCAGTAAACGAGCCTATTCGCGAGCTTTCGAGCCGAATACCGTCAGGCTCGAGCTCGGCTCGATAAAATAATCGAGCTCGAAATCGGGCTCGAGCTCGGCTCGTGAAACTTAACAAACGAACTCGAACGAATATTTTTCGAGCCGAGTCCCGAATAGCTTGCGAACGGCTTGGTTTGATTACATCCCTAGGAAAATGGCGCACTTAGGTTGGCAACGAAAAGGCTGCGAGTGCGACGGACTAGGGCGCGCGGGCGCGCACGTGGTGACGGGGGGCACCAGGCGTGCAACGGGCAGTGCTGGTGCACGCATCGTGCGGCGCTGGGCACACGCGACGTGCGGCGCTGGGGCGCGCACGATGTGCGGAGCTCGCGCACGCAACGTGAGGCGCTGGAGCGCGTGCGACATGCGGCGCTCGCGCACGCAACGTGCTGCGCTCGGCGGCGGCGGCAAGGAGGCTGCGCGCTGCTGCTACGGGCGGCGCTTCAGGACCGTTTTGGGCAGCGCGACGACGCGCGTCTCGCGGCGGCGACCGTAGGGCTTCGGGCGACGACCGACGTTCGTTTTTCGATCTCGATCCAAGAATTAAAACAATAAATTCAACACAATAACACATATGATTCAATTAATATCGAATATAAGAATCAAACAAGATAATAATATACGAGCATATAAATAATGCAAAATATGGATTGAATAATTCAAGTACGGGAATTAATTCATGTGATTTAAAGGGGATTAATTCTGAGGCGTACCGTTTTATCTCGGGCAGAGACTCGTGCTGATAACATGTTGTAAATAAGTGCATAAATAAAGAGACACGATTTGTTGACCCAGTTCGTCGGGAACGACTATGTCTGGGGGTGATCCAAGCCAGGAGTTCCACTAATATTCTTGTGTATGAGAGTACATAATTTATGAGTACAGATGGATATATATAATAGTAAAACCCTAGTCTAATGGATAAAGCTCAATATGTTTCTTGGTCCTTAAGTAATGTCCACACCAAATCTCCTAGATTTGGAATATTAAATCTTCTAGATTTATAACAATTTGTTCTTACGATAAAATGATTCACAAACTAATAATGTATACATTTTCATACAAAAATTTATTTTTGCTCTGCGAAAGTTCTGCATACAAAAATTTATTTTTTCTCTGCAAAAATTAGATTAGATTTGATTTAAATTTGACCAATTTCAAACAGTGAAGCTATTGATTTTGGTCTGGAATCATAGCCATATAGAACACAACTATATTCATTGTTATTTTTTAATATTAGGGTTAATTTCATATAAATTCAAGACCTTTATGCTTAGTATCAATTTAATCACGAACTTTTAGATTTTTGAAAAAAAAATCTAACCTTATGTTTTTCTTCCGACCGTTGCAATTTAAAACATGTTTTTTTTAAAGATGACATGTTTTTTTAAAGACAGCCTTATAACACTGTTGCAATTTAAAACATGTTTTTTTTTCCTTCCGACCGACAACCGATGACATGGCTCGCCAGAGCGCGTATCATCTTGTCATGTAGGATTACACATGTTATTCTATTTATATTTTAAATCCACATCATAAGTAATACTTACCATTTAAATAATATCTTTCTACTTAAAATTAAAATAGCAACCAAATAAATCTAAAAAACTAAGATCGTAAAGAGATTTATTACATATAATTTATGTTGGTTTTTGTTTAATTTATTTGGTTGCTATTGTAACTAGTAATCTCCTCACCCGTGCTTCGCACGGCCTGAATTGTTTACTATTTAATATTGATAATAATAATATATTTAGAAATTATGAGCATATGAATTATCATTGTTTGTAAATAAATGTATAATTTTTTTTTATATTAGACAAAATATATTCTTAATTTAGCTTTTTATACATATTATTTAAAAACTATATAATTATCTATATTTTTTCATTATTTAACATACCTCATATATGGTGAAATTCCCACCGCTTAAAATGTGATTATTTATAAAGCAAAGCATCATATTAATGAAATAAAAAAAATTATATATACAAATTTAGTATGTTTAAAATGAATTTGAACATTTCAATCCGTATACACATAGATAATTCTAATATATAAAATGAAAAATTTAAAAGATAGGGTTATTTATATGGAATCACAATCTAATGATACACGAACTAATATTTCTAAAATTTATTGTAATTAAAAATACACAATAGTTATTCATTTATTTTTTCATTATGTGATATATGAATTGTTGAGTATATAAACTTTTATTCAAAATAATGTCAGTGATATTAAAATAATAATTAATTTATACTAATCACAAAAAATTTTAAGTTTTAAAAAATATTGTAATTTATAAGATTAGGAAACTCATATTGGTTTAATACTATATAATTTTTTTGAAAATATTTATACCAAATTAAAACTAAAAAGATAGTTTTGGGATGGATGGAGTATTGTATTATGACAGAAAACAAATCATAGTACTCCATCCATCACAGTTTTGTTTTCACATTTGCTAAAAAAGTCTGTCCCAAAATTTATTTTCATGTCTCTAAAATGTAAACTACTTTATTCATTTAGATATTTTATTCATAATATTAATTCTCAATGCTACTTTATTTATTCAAATACTAATTCATTCACCATTCATCATTTACAATATTACTTTGATCATTTAAATACTAAAACTCAACTATTGCATTAAACTCCACATATAGTCAGATAGGAAAACAAAATTGTCATGGAGGAAGTATATTTTACCAAATGAGAATTAAAATAATTTAGGCAAGAAAAATATTAATTATCCCACGACAACATAATTCCGATCAAAATTAATTTACTAAATAATAATTTATTATTATTTAAACGATCTCTAGTGCATTAGAATTAATTAATAGATTAACAATTCAACTATTTAACCATATAAAAATAAAAACTCATACCAAGTCAACACGTGTATAGATATACCTACAGGTGGATGAATTGCATGAACCAACTATTACCCAATTTAAAATTCATTTGATATACACACAAAATTTCGATAATTTCTATGGAGAAACACATCACAAAACACCAGCCAAAACATTAGTAATCTGCAAAATTTTCAATACCACTATGTCTCTGGAAATATACATATACATTCAACATTCAAGAAAAACAGGGTTCGATCGATTCAGCAAGACGAATGAACTACAATCTTATTCCATTATACAATTAAACCGTATAGATCACATCAACAAATTTCTCAGAAAGTTGAAGGTAAATATCAGAAATTCAATTTGATTTATGCTGTTTCTTTATAAATCTTCAAAATTATTTACATTTACAGGTTAGGTGCAAGAGATACATCGATCACAGTTGAAGAAAGATAAACAAAGTGGGAGAGGAGAGGAAAAGGAACATCTATAGATCCATATAAAAGATCAGATGCATGCCGATTTTGAGGAGACTAAATCCGATATTTATAAAGTTTATGAATATTTAACCAGCTATTATTATTATTTAAATGTATTCATTAAAAGACTTTAACATTTTTGCAGATTCAAAACAGAGCATCCTGTTGAAGTGGCGAAACATTTAAAGTAATATCAAAAGGTATCAGTTTACTGGAAATCGTTGATGAAGAATGTAAAATAATTATTAGTACACCATTAATTTTGTTGCATGTGGAATATTTATTGCTGGCATAATCGCAATAACTAAAGGGTACATAATACAATTCAAAATAGAAACACAATAATCTCAAAAGTGAATATGCAATTGATAGATCAGATAATTAATTCTCATTAACTAACATTAAAATCGTTCATCTTAGTGACATATATTATATGATCCAAATTGATACCAAAACAGGGTACCATTAATCAAAAAAGCACCCGAGATGACAAATGTACGAATGAATCTTTGCTCTAACATTACTACTGAGTTCTCAATTAATAACCAAAAGGAAATAAATAAAAATAATCAATATACTTTACTAATTCAAAAAAATAAATCGAAATATGAAAGAAATAGTGTTGATGAATTTCCCATACTTAAAAATATTTCACAATACTCGTGCTAAATTTAATCGGTTGTTATGTTCTGTTTACTCAATATAAAATGATTTCTTATGAAAACAATATATTAGTATAGATTGCATATGAATAATTGCTATTAAACTACAGTAAATGTATTGATGATTTAAATATACATGTCTTATAAAAAAAAATTTATACAACAGTAGGCACTGCGAAAGTTACATAAATTTAAATCCCACGGTCATAAAATATTAAAGATTTAAAACAGTATACCAACGTGTTGTATGACAAGCAGTAGATATACAGTATATTAAAAAATCAAATACCAAAAATTATGAATAACATATTAATTAACATAAATGTATATTACATTTTTTATAGATATTTTAAATTTAGATTCCAAGTATCGATGAATCACCATATAGTTACGATCACAAAAATAATATAAAATATATAAAGAAAAAGTAAAGAAAATAAATATTTAAATAATTTGGTAAATTGAATTGATAATAAATGTGAGAATAAAATATTTTTTTTTAAAAACACTTATTTTGAATAGATAATGATTATTCCATAAAACACCAATTCAATATATATAATAATCTGAAAATGTCAAATATATTTTGACCAAGTATAGTAAACTGAATATAATGCATCACATAAAAAGTTTGATTATTAATAAAAAAACAGTATTGTACTTAATTTATTCAAACTAAACCACTCTCGTTATGAAGTAGACCTACTGCTCATCGTCACTGAGAATAACACGTTTTACCTTCTTCAAAGAATTAGAACGCGAAGACTTGTCATCGACTGCCCTTTTTAACTTAGAACCATCATCATGCTTGTTAACTCCATCATCATCACAAATAAATCTTCTAATTGGCGAGTAACAATTATTGACCTTGCAACATTAAAATACAAAAACTATATTACTTAAGTTTTCTAATAAAATAATTACAAAATATACCAAAAATATTCAAATTATAACACATTGGACATGTTTGAATCAGTAACCGAAATATCCGTCGTCCCCTTCAATCATATATAATCAGACAAAAATCAATTTACAGATATATACATAAAACTATAAAATTACCAATCATAAGCTATTATTGTACAAACAAATGCAGTTCATAACATTAAATTACCTCATCGACGGAATCCAACCTGGAATACTTAGAAATCAATGATGAATCTGTATAAACCTTAACAACACTGAAGACCTCAGAACGACGTACAACATCTTCTTGTTTTACTTGAACTTTAAATAGAAAGGTACGATCCATAAGATCCTGAATTTCAATTGGAATGTAAGAATGACCATCCTGCATTGATTTTAAATTATAATATTAAAATACAATATGACAAAGACAATGATTTTTAAATAATTAAAAAAAGTATTGTAAATATATATAGTCTATTAAAAATATATACGAAAACTCACATTATTTCCAGATTCCAAGAGCTCATAAGCTTTTTTTTGGATAAGTTCACAACAAATATTATCCCATAGATTTAGGTTAATATTACATGTTCCATCCACGACAATTACTCTCATTCCATACCTATATTAAGAAAAAAAAATATCAATTCATCTAATTTCTCAAAATTTCTAATAATAAGAAACAATCCCAGTTATAAGTTTAACAAATAATATTTAACCGAAAAAATATAATGTACTTTATAACAAATGAAGCATCCTTTATTCCACACTTGAGACATTCAAATTTCAATTCCTCCCTAAAAAGTTTCCGAGAACACTTCTTGCACGAATAAAACCACCAATTATCATAGGAATCCAATTCGATAATTTTAGCACATATCCAAAAAGATCCAACCTACAAATTTTATAAAGTAAATAAATTAATTATAAAAAAGAATAGTGAAAAAATTAATAAACATAAAAAACAAATTAAAAAATATAAAAATAAAATGAATAAATAAATAATATTAAAAACTAACCATATTATGATCAAGAACCCATTGAATTGTTTTCACATCAAGATTGCTATCAACTATAGAAACAGGTGTATCACTAAGAGATGACCAAGAGAACGACTCAGATATTTGATTATTGTTGGTATTAGTATTAAACCTACAAAAGAAAATATATATTAAAAAATAGAGAAAATTATTATAGAAAAATTAATTAAAATTTTTAATATACAAATTAAAATATATCTAAATACCTGTTCCTCAATTTTGAAATTTCTTCAATATCATCACCAAAAACAATCCTCGAAGTGTTAAAAGAATTGGATATGAAAACCTCGCCTGTAAAAGAATGTTAATTATTAAAAAAATTATACTTATGTAGCAGATAAAATTTTCCTTAAAAAATCAATAAATTACATGATGTAGTAATAATTATATAGTTTAAAATAAAAATCAAACATATAAATACCATTGAAAATCTTAGGTCGGAACATTTGAAATATAAGGATTGGTGGGAGATCACATCCAGATGCTTCAACTTTTCTAAGTTCATTGATAAAATCTCCCCAGAGCGAAACTTTCAATCTCAAACCACTGACAATAATATACAATTTTTAACAAATTATTATAAATAATAGTATTTCAAATAAAAAAAAGATTAAAAAAAAAGACTCACGAGCTATCCTCTATAATAAGATTCAACAAATTGGTTTTCCTTGATGAAACATCTTTCTCGACTATTTCACTTAGGTCAAATATCCTTCCAACAACATCTGACATAGAAAATGTATTGTAGATCATATTCCAACATTTTAAAATAATTAAAAATAATACAAAATACAAAAATATATACATATAAGAACATTTTCATCAATATCGCAATCAAAAGTCAAGCGAGAAAAATCCTTGAGTATGTACATGTTGCATGGAAATTCCACATCAGTAATTTGAACAACCCTAGTTGTTGAAATAAACTGGATTTTATAGTTATTGGTAGTTGTCCTGAAAGACAACTTGTTAGCAGTAACAATAAAATTTCTAATAGTGTAGATTTTCCCCTCAATGATTGCATCCTTAAATTTGTCAAAATGATTAGGCTTTACGGTAGCATGAATCCTACCACCCTACAACACAGAACAATAAAATCATAAAAAAAAACATAATTAAAAGTTATACATTAATAATATTATTTTCAATAATTATCCATTACACAGAATAATTATAAAAAAAAAATTGATGATTTCATATACACACCTCAAAATCATGGAAAACGCATTCCAAATTCTTTAACGGATTCTTAATTCCGAAAGCAGGACCAGGATACACACGGACACATCACAATTTTAGTAACCACGAAGTCTTTGTTGGGTTTATATGTTTAATCAAGGATACCGTAGAAGACATAATGATCTCTGATCTATTTCCATTAAAAACACAAATAAAACAAAAGTCATTCAAATAACATAAAAAATGGTTAGAAAAATAACAACGATAAAGAAAAGTAGTTAACCTTTTAAAAACAAAAAATCGTTAGTGCAAAAGAAGATTGACGTTCCACATGTATTTATACAACTAAAAAATAACAATACTTAGAAAGAATAACCACATTAAGGCACAAATTATTCTTAATTAAACTTATTATGGAATGAGTATTAAAAAAAGGGCACAAATTGTTCCACATAATGATAGTAATTATTAAGGCATATAAATTGCATATAATAATAATAATAATAATAATAATAATAATAATAATAATAATATAACTATTCATAAGGTAATATATATATGATCAAAGGAAATGTACATAGACAAAAAATATTAACAGGAACATATCATAAGTAATAAAAAATAACGACATTAAATGTTTCAAATATATAGTTGTAAAAGATCAGACAAATATCAGATAAGTAATTAAATATTTTTTTAAAAATGATCGTATAAAACAAATTCATCAATTTTTATACAAAGGACTATATAAAATTATAATATTCATAGTAAGATATATTGAAAAAAAAATCAATAAAATAAAATACAAAAACTCAATAATAATATTATAAATAAAGAAAATGAATGATTGTGGAAATTTATAAAATTATATATTGTTATTAGCAGAATCCCACAAAATAAAATTAATAAACATATATAAGTATGTTGGGATATGATTTAGTTTTGATGATTTTCCAAAACAACATGTAATAGGTTTAAAACCAGTCAGGATTGTATCTTTAGTTTCAGGTCAGGCTAGGTTAGTTCTTAGTAGAATAGGTTGTCAGTTGAGAAGAACTCAGTTGAGGGAACACTCAGTTGAGGGGGAACTCAGCGAGGGGGAACTCAGCCACACAGCCTGAAGATATCAAGATGACACCCAGAAGAACTGACTGAAGCCATGCTTGTAACCTGAACCAGAAGAGAAGCCTGAATGATGTCCCACTGAGTGTAAATCGGGCTGATCTAAGCTAAGTCAGGTGGACCACTCAGTGAAGAGCATGATCAGGAGGATCAGTGATGTACCAAGTAGGCCCTGAAGGAGTCAGGCTACTGTGGTCAGGGAACTTTGTCATTCAGCCTTATGACAAAGTTCTTGGAATGATCTTCAAACAGTCTCAGAAGGACAACCAAACTGAAGACGTTCAGTCCACTGAAGATCATCAGGTCAGTGAAGGAGGAAGCTACCTAAAGTCAGTGGGTCTTGGTCAACCCACTGAGTCAAAGATCCGTGAATCCAGGCCACGTGGACCAATCAGCACGAGGCAGCAACTCTGACACTGACAAAGACCGCATTCCAAGAAAAGTGGTTGAAACCATTTAATGTTGGATTCAAATCTATCTTCCCTCCAACGGATACATTTGAATCCCCATTATATATACAAGCTCTTAGCTTCGTTGTAAAGCGTGTTGAAGTGTTGTATTGTGTGTAAAGAAAGAAAAATCAACTCCTACAAGCTATAAGAGTGTGTGAGTTGTTAGGGAGTCATAAGGAAGGGTTACTCACACCCACGACACTGACCTTTAGGTTATCACTTATATTCTTTGAGTGTCAAGCTTGTAACTCATAGCTTAGAGAGGTTTTCCCAATCTTAGCTTGAGGCTAACACATTGTAAGGGAAAACCTCACCTAGTTGGAGAAAACCAAACCAAACTAAACCCTTTCAGAAGATTGTTAGGTTTGTAGTGAGGTGAGGAGAGGCAGCCCAGAGAGTGGCGTGAGTCCAGTTGTAAGTGCACCTTGGCACGTTAAAAATAAGAATCCAAGGTAGTGGATTTCCTGTTAAATCAGGCCGTGGACGTAGGAGCTTGAGTCTCTGAACCACGTTAAACTGAGCGTTGTTTATTTGTCTAAGCACTTGCTAATTACTTGTAGTGTATGCTCTCTGAGTGTACTTGGAAAGTTTGAAAAGAAGATTAGCTAAGTATTTTAGTCAGGGAGAACCAATCTCACTGACAAGCTTAGGCAAGCACTCGAGAGTTCAGTCTCTCGAGTCACTGCCTTGTTAAGAGCCTGAGCTCACAAGTCAGTTTGGACTGACTTGAGTGCTCTGACTCTTAGCAACGCAGTGACTTGAGTATTCCGTCACTGAACTCAGTCAGGGTGCAAGCTGTGGTTTATAACGCACTCGAGAGTTCAGCACCTCAAGCCACTGTCCTTGCTCAGAGCATGAGCCTCCAAGCCTTCTCACTGACTTGGTAACTCAGCCTCTGAGCAGAGCAGTGACCTGAGTATTACTCACTCTTGCTGAACTCCCTGAGGAAATGTTTTCAAAAAAAAAAAAAATTTGCTCCTGAATTCCCATTTTGCCCTCGAAAACGGGACCATCAATTGGTATCAGAGCAGGTTGTTCACATGACCACTGATCCAGTTTTGTTAAGAAAAATGGTCAACCGAATAGATCTTAAATGTTTTAAACTATAGGAATTCCTGCATATTTCAAACTATTACTTGTGTTCTGACATTATTCTTGTAATAGAAAATTATTTGGTTAGAAGTTTTGGAATCATCAAAAAGGGGGAAATTATTGGGATATGATTTAGTTTTGATTATTTTCCAAAACAACATGTAATAGGTTTGAAAGCAGTCGGGATTGTATCTTTAGTTTCAGGTCAGGCTAGGTTAGTTCTTAGTAGAATAGGTTGTCAGTTGAGAAGAACTCAGTTGAGGGGGAACTCAGATAGGGGGAACTCAGCCACACAGCCTGAATATATCAAGATGACACCCAGAAGAACTGACTGAAGCCATGCTTGTAACCTGAACCAGAAGAGAAGCCTGAAGGATGTCCCACTGAGTGTAAATCGGGGTGATCTAAGCTAAGTCAGGTGGACCACTCAGTGAAGAGCATGATCAGGAGGATCAGTGCTGTACCAAGTAGGCCCTGAAGGAGTCAGGCTACTGTGGTCAGGGAACTTTGTCATTCAGCCTTATGACAAAGTTCTTGGAATGATCTTCAAACAGTCTCAGAAGGACAACCAAACTGAAGACGTTCAGTCCACTGAAGATCATCAGGTCAGTGAAGGAGGAAGCTACCTAAAGTCAGTGGGTCTTGGTCAACCCACTGAGTCAAAGATCCTTGAATCCAGGCCACGTGGACCAATCAGCACGAGGCATCAACTCTGACACTGACAAAGGCCGCATTCCAAGAAAAGTGGTTGAAACCATTTAATGTTGGATTCAAATCTATCTTCCCTCCAACGGATACATTTGACTCCTCATTATATATACAAGCTCTTAGCTTCGTTGTAAAGCGTGTTGAAGTATTGTATTGTGTGTAAAGAAAGAAAAATCAACACCTACAAGCTATAAGAGTGTGTGAGTTGTTAGGGAGTCATAAGGAAGTGTTACTCACACCCACGACACTGACCTTTAGGTTATCACTTATATTCTTTGAGTGTCAAGCTTGTAACTCATAGCTTAGAGAGGTTTTCCCAATCTTAGCTTGAGGCTAACACATTGTAAGGGAAAACCTCACCTAGTTGGAGAAAACCAAACCAAACTAAACCCTTTCAGAAGATTGTTAGGTTTGTAGTGAGGTGAGGAGAGGCAGCCCAGGGAGTGGCGTGAGTCCAGTTGTAAGTGCACCTTGGCACGTTAAAAACAAGAATCCAAGGTAGTGGATTTCCTGTTAAATCAGGCCGTGGACGTAGGAGCTTGAGTCTCTGGACCACGTTAAACTGAGCGTTGTTTATTTATCTAAGCACTTGCTAATTACTTGTAGTGTATGCTCTCTGAGTGTACTTGGAGAGTTTGAAAAGAAGATTAGCTAAGTATTTTAGTCAGGGAGAACCAATCTCACTGACAAGCTTAGGCAAGCACTCGAGAGTTCAGTCTCTCGAGTCACTGCCTTGTTAAGAGCCTGAGCTCACAAGTCAGTTTGGACTGACTTGAGTGCTCTGACTCTTAGCAACGCAGTGACTTGAGTATTCCGTCACTGAACTCAGTCAGGGTGCAAGCTGTGGTTTATAACGCACTCTAGAGTTCAGCACCTCAAGCCACTGTCCTTGCTGAGAGCATGAGCCTCCAAGCCTTCTCACTGACTTGGTAACTCAGCCTCTGAGCAGAGCAGTGACTTGAGTATTACTCACTCTTGCTGAACTCCCTGAGGAAATGTTTTTAAAAAAAAATTTGTTTGCTCCTGAATTCCCATTTTGCCCTTCGAAAACGGGACCATCAATTGGTATCAGAGCAGGTTGTTCACATGACCACTGATCCAGTTTTGTTAAGAAAAATGGTCAACCGAATAGATCTTAAACGTTTTAAACTATGGGAATTCCTGCATATTTCAAACTATTACTTGTGTTCTGACATTATTCTTGTAATAGAAAATTATTTGGTTAGAAGTTTTGGAATCATCAAAAAGGGGGAAATTATTGGGATATGATTTAGTTTTGATGATTTTCCAAAACAACATGTAATAGGTTTGAAAGCAGTCAGGATTGTATCTTTAGTTTCAGGTCAGGCTAGGTTAGTTCTTAGTAGAATAGGTTGTCAGTTGAGAAGAACTCAGTTGAGGTAACACTCAGTTGAGGGGGAACTCAGCCACACAGCCTGAAGATATCAAGATGACACCCAGAAGAACTGACTGAAGCCATGCTTGTAACCTGAACCAGAAGAGAAGCCTGAAGGATGTCCCACTGAGTGTAAACCGGGCTGATCTAAGCTAAGTCAGGTGGACCACTCAGTGAAGAGCATGATCAGGAGGATCAGTGTTGTACCAAGTAGGCCCTGAAGGAGTCAGGCTACTGTGGTCAGGGAACTTTGTCATTCAGCCTTATGACAAAGTTCTTGGAATGATCTTCAAACAGTCTCAGAAGGACAACCAAACTGAAGACGTTCAGTCCACTGAAGATCATCAGGTCAGTGAAGGAGGAAGCTACCTAAAGTCAGTGGGTCTTGGTCAACCCACTGAGTCAAAGATCCGTGAATCCAGGCCACGTGGACCAATCAGCACGAGGCAGCTGACAAAGGCCGCATTCCAAGAAAAGTGATTGAAACCATTTAATGTTGGATTCAAATGTATCTTCCCTCCAACGGATACATTTGAATCCCCATTATATATACAAGCTCTTAGCTTCGTTGTAAAGCGTGTTGAAGTGTTGTATTGTGTGTAAAGAAAGAAAAATCAACACCTACAAGCTATAAGAGTGTGTGAGTTGTTAGGGAGTCATAAGGAAGTGTTACTCACACCCACGACACTGACCTTTAGGGTTATCACTTATATTCTTTGAGTGTCAAGCTTGTAACTCATAGCTTAGAGAGGTTTTCCCAATCTTAGCTTGAGGCTAACACATTGTAAGGGAAAACCTCACCTAGTTGGAGAAAACCAAACCAAACTAAACCCTTTCAGAAGATTGTTAGGTTTGTAGTGAGGTGAGGAGAGGCAGCCCAGGGAGTGGCGTGAGTCCAGTTGTAAGTGCACTTTGGCACGTTAAAAACAAGAATCCAAGGTAGTGGATTTCCTGTTAAATCAGGTCGTGGACGTAGGAGCTTGAGTCTCTGAACCACGTTAAACTGAGCGTTGTTTATTTGTCTAAGCACTTGCTAATTACTTGTAGTGTATGCTCTCTGAGTGTACTTGGAAAGTTTGAAAAGAAGATTAGCTAAGTTTTTAGTCAGGGTGAACCAATCTTACTGACAAGCTTAGGCAAGCACTCGAGAGTTCAGTCTCTCGAGTCACTGCCTTGTTAAGAGCCTGAGCTCACAAGTCAGTTTGGACTGACTTGAGTTCTCTGACTCTTAGCAACGCAGTGACTTGAGTATTCCGTCACTGAACTCAGTCAGGGTGCAAGCTGTGGTTTATAACGCACTCGAGAGTTCAGCACCTCAAGCCACTATCCTTGCTCAGAGCATGAGCCTCCAAGCCTTCGCACTGACTTGGTAACTCAGCCTCTGAGCAGAGCAGTGACTTGAGTATTAATCACTCTTGCTGAACTCCCTGAGGAAATGTTTTCAAAAAAAAAAAATTTTGCTCCTTAATTCCCATTTTGCCCTTCAAAAACGGGACCATCAAAGTATTACTTTAAGGCAGGAATCACTGGTGATTACATTTATTGTAAATGATTACTAAATTAAAAGCATCAAATGCTTTAACCAATAATAAAAAAAATTTAAAGCTAATAAATCGAAGTTAAAATCGCATAATTATTCACTTCTTAGATAACATTCGTAAATGAAATGAACATGAACAATATGAATTTTAAGAAAGAACGAATAATTAGGAATTAAAAATAATGACCCTTACTGTATTAATAATAAGTAGAATCTCAGAATTAGTAGTAATTTTTTTTAATCTTCAAAAAATAAAATTAACCGACTTTTTTTTTCGAACGTATCTATTTTAAAAAAATATAGTAATAATAAATTACACTCAAAATATTTCAAAATAAATAATATTCAAACATGAGTAATATTATGCTAACAAAAATTATTTTAAAAAAAATATAATATTCGAGGATGGTAACCACATACAACAACAAAATTAAAGTAATCAACAACCTGCATAAGCCCATCAAATTACATAAACATAAAACCAAATCTACACCAGTGTTAAAAAAATAATAAGAAAAAATTCAAGGTAGATATACCAGTCAATGATAATTAAACATTATACAAATATTAGGTATATACATACCTAACTAAAAATTAATATATTAGAAATTTATAGCTGAAAAAATTTGAATTGACTATATAATTATCGAACCCAAACTTGAATAATTATCAAAACAAACGATTAAATAATTTATTCGATAATAGCAGATAACATTTATTAAAAATAAATCAGAATTTAAACACATAAATAATAAAAATATTCTAAAAGAAACATCTACTTAGTTCTAAATAGAAAAAATATTATTTGGTACTTGGTAAATTCTAAACATTTCTGAATACCTCACGAAATACAACATTTTTAGTAGTGTTATTTCCAAGAGGATCATTACCACACACCATAATTTTTAAGCCACGACGATTAGTAATCCTCGAAACAGCAACATACAACTGACCATGACTGAATACCGATTTCTTTAGGAAAACTCCTACATTGGAAAAAGACTGTCCTTGACTTTTATTTATAGACATCGCATAAGAAACAATTAGTGGGAATTGTCTCCGAGTGAATTTGAAAGGCAACCGAGGGTCGGATGGAGTAAGAGACAACCTGGGTATCAAAGCAAGGTCCCCAGCACTACTTCCAGTAAGAACCTTAGCTTCGATAACCCTATCACTCAACCTAGTGATCATTAACCTACAAAATATACAATAAATTAAAAAAAATATATTAAAAAAATAATTAATTATAATATTTAAAAAAAAATCTATAAATATATAATAGAGCTAGGATTTCCTATTTTAGTTTTGGCTCCATTTTATTATGACCATTGATCATTTTTTGTACTTCTCATATTAACCGTTTGATCATTTTATCTATTTGTTATGGAATTGTTTTAATGGTAGCATTTAAATTGTTTTTAATATAATTGATGATATTGTTTATTGCCTTTGTATTCTACCTTGAAATGTGTGACCGTTACAATTATTTTACCTATATATATGTGTATCCATTATTCATTCATTCATCATTGATTTATTTAACCTTTTGTTTTGTTGTTTGTTTCTCTTGAATTAAAAATGAGTTTAGTTGCAGTATTAGGGAGTTTCTTATCAAACTCCAAAGGATGTGGATCTTTAGGTGTATTGCTACATTTTCTTCTTAGAGTGATACATTCGATTAAGTATTGTATCTACAAATTAAGGATCGTTTTATTTATTTTACCTATATATATTTCCGTCTATTCTTCTCCATCATCAATATGTTCTTTCTTATTTGTTTATTCATGCATTTTGTTTATTTTGGTGCATTTGCATATTTTGAGAAGGATAAAGATGATATGGATCTCGTGCATTTCCAAGTTCCCAATTGCATTTGCAAGGTTTGAACAAGCTAGAGATGATATATGGATCTGGCAGTGCCGCAGTGGCTCATAGTTTTTTTTACCTTAGTTTATTGTATTCCTTTGTAAATGTGTTTCGTAGGCCGTTGCATAAGTATATTTTTGACAATTGTTTTTGTTTTGTTTTTATTTTTTATTTTAGATCAATACATTTGTAAAGCATGAACATATGGTCAAATGTTTATGACTCTTATCATTCTGTTTATTCCAAATGTGTTTAATTGAATTCATGTGTGCTTAGTTTATGTGTAAAAGAATTGTATTCCCGTGTACATTCTCAAATTAAATTATCTTCGTCATGTTTGTCATATATATAGAATTGTAGGATCAAATTCAAAAGCAAGATTATAGGACCAAATTTGTATTACAGGATTAAATTTGTATTACATAGATAATTTTGCTTGGTAAATTTAATTTAACACCTTAAAAAAAATGAAGTTTATTATCACATACATAATTTTGGAATTTATTTTAATTGAATTGTTGTAATACATTCTTTTAAAAAGTAAAATCCGTATCACATACCTATTTTTGTGTTGTATCCAAAAATTAACTACTTCAAGAAATCTTTTAAACATTTAAGTTTATGGTTATTTGGCATTGTATGTTGAACATATGTAATTTATTTTAATTAAATTTCCTTTGACATTCTTTTTAAAAGTAAATTCCTTATCGCATACTTAATTTTGTATTGTATCCTAAAATTAACTCCATCAAGAAAATCTTTTAAATACTTAAGTTTAAGGGATATAGGGTTATTTGGCAATGTATGTTGAACATATATTATACTAATATTTATGATTATTTTTTTAATAATATTTTGTCAACTAAATTTATTTCAAACCATAATAAAAGAAGTCAAATTTTGGGATTATTGTGTTTGCATGCAGTTTTTTTTTCTTTTTTGGTACATTTTCGTATATACTATCGAAATCTATGTCCTAAGCATATCCTATTAATAGTAAATCGGTTGAATACCCTAAACTTCACCCATTAATGGCAAATTGGTTGAAACTTTTGGGTGAATTCTGTGGAATTAATTGAGTAAATCAATTAATGAACAAAAGAAGAAGAAAAAATGCTAGAGTCGGAGATATGGCCGAAAGTTGGGAGCTAATCTAGGAAATGAACAATTTTTTTTAAAAGTAAATCTACGAATTTTAAAGAGGTTGGATTGGATTGTTAATATTTCATAGTTATTGGAATATATAAAAGCTCTACAATATCATTAATTAATTGTGAGTAGATAATAATTGCTTTTATTAGTGTAATTTACATTTCTGACATATAAGCTCATGTCATATATTATATTTATAATTTATTTTGCAAGAGCGATAATTTTGAATTATTCATCTTATCCGATATCATATATACCAAAAGGCAAAGCATATACTTAAAGAGTATGTTTAATATGAAAATGATTCATGATAAATTTATCATGAGTCTGTTTTAAAGTATTGAATATTTGATCAGGAGTATCATTAATATGGTCAGGAGTATCATTAATTTGAGTTTAAGAAAATTTACAACAACTACAATATAATGTCACTGACCCAAACTAATGATACTCCTGATCAAATATTTGATACTTTAAAATTGTTTCATGATAAGCTTATCATGAACTATTTTCGTATAATACTTTGTCATAGTTAAAATGATTTATACGTTAAACATTTTGAAAGGTGTGAGTTGTTTAACTAAAAAGTATTAGTTATTTTTATTAAACGATAGCAGTATGTTTGGAGGGTACAAGTTGTTCTTCACTAAAAAATGTGAGCCAAAAGGTATAAAGGTATTAGTTCTTTCACTAAAGTATATTAATTATTATACTAAAATTATTACAAAATAGTTCATATATAAATATTTTTTACACTATAGATACTCATAAAAAAAATATATATGTATACAATCTTGCAATCTATATTTATATTATTATGTGTTAAATATTTAGCAATAGTAGTTAAATATTTTGATGTTAATACAATATTTGACAAATTAATTTTAATCATCATGTATACAAATAGGTGAATTAATTTTTTTATGTGTGATGTGTCATCTCCATATTATTATTATTATTATTATTATTATTATTTTGCAAATGTGCGTGCGAGACCATCTCATAGAGACAATTCATAAATTAACACAAGTTAACATCACTCCTACCAATAAATTAATGTGTCATGCCAATTTATAACCTTTCTCATACCGTCAGATGACATCACGCAAGACTTATTCAATTTTTTTTTTCATTTTTGTTAGGTATATATGCTATACATAATCGTCTTTAAGATATCTATTATGCACATGAACTTAGAAAGAAATTCTAAGGTGATTTGTTCAAATGTATTATGCTCTTTCTTTTTAAGATTAATGTAATAATAATTTTTTTGTTGTATTGTACCTTTTTTTTTTTACTTTAACACTGATGAAAAATGTTATTGGGTAATTTATAGGTAATTTAAATTTTGAAAGAAAATAGAACTAATTAATGTTAGTGATATCATCAAGCTTTACGTAAATTGCTATAATGCTGAAAGTATTATTCGTATAATGATAAGATTTTATATTTCTTTGAAATCATATTTATTTATTTAAAAAAAATCTAAAATTGAATTTAATATATTTTTTATTTTTCTTAGACATAGCAGTGACAGATGAATTTTTTTTTAGAGAAGAAGCGAATTTTATTATATTGAAGTATAACATAATTAAGTTTTGTTCCCGGTTTATTAAGAATCCAAGGTTATTGGTGACACGGGTCATCACATATTCTTCATCCCACTAAAGTTTGGTATAATTTTTTAAAAAATGTTGGATTGCATAACGATGATAAAATTATTTTGAAGAAGTATAATGGTATTGCAATTATTAAATATTATAGATTAAATATGAAATGTTAATTTATAGTTATAAATTATAGGCGCAACATTGATCATTTGGATAAGTCGGTACCTTAACCGAAGATTGAGTCACAAAAAATTAGAAGGTGCAACTATCTATACCCACTTTTTACTAAATTCATCCACCCCATTTCTATTTTTTATAAACTATATCCATTTTTTAAAATTATAATTTTATTTAATATATAATACCTTGCACACAAATTCATAAGAATACTCACTCACCAATCTCATACGCCAAAAGCCAATATTTCCCCATCTTTTTAGTCAAGAAGTGATTAGCATTTTCTATAAAAGTGTCTATTAGGAAGGGAGACTGAGAAAGAAATCAACAAAACAAATGTAACATAATCTAATGTATCATGGTTTTTTTCTAATGTAACTTTTTTTTATATCATATTATATTATTATTTTTCTTTGAACAATGAATGGAAAAATTGCTTTTGGACCATTTATAGGAAACTTAAGTTTTCCTCTATATGTTTCGATATAAAGTCAAATTGATCATTTTTTTCAGATAATTTTGAAGGAAAATTAAAACCAGTATATATTTGGTGAAATGATTGAGCTTCCTGTGAATGCAACAGTGCAAAACTCAAACATCATTTTGTGAGATTTATATTTTTTTTGGATTGGTATCTGTATTTTTAATTACTTACTGAAACTATAAACTTAGAATATTTTTTTTTATCTTTTTTATTAGGACATACCAGTGTTGTGAGAACTTTTTTTTAAGAACCAGTTTTATTTTATCGAAGTGTTTCAAATCTTGAGATTTCTTCTCGGTTTAATATAAAGTCAGGTTTGCCAGTGACACAGGCATTGACTTGAAGCGAACTACACTAGCTTTTACTAGTAGCTACCCCGCAAGAGTACGGGTTCACTGTAGTATGGGCAAGTATAGGGACCAAGTATTATCGAACCCAAGGGATGGTATGCGAATAGATCCCTGAAGATCTACGCGTCGTAGTTAATATGAGTGAAATGTTTTTTTGGTTTTTTGAAAAGAGAAAATTAAACTAAACTAAATTATCCTATGAATGCAAAAGGAAAATTAAACTAAGTATCTAAGGTGTATATGCAAGTATGAGATAGTGATGCTTAGGATAGGAATCCCTACGTATACTAACGGAGCAGGTACATAACCAAAGTAATCGTGACAAACAAGAATTAACCTAAGTAAAAGATCGTAGAATGAAAGCTCAAGATTTCTCACCCTAATACTTTATCCTAGCAATCGACTTCACTAATCCACTAACAAGTTAATAGATAGCGCTTAATTAATGAGACCCTAATTTAACTAAGGTGATGCGGTCGTCCTCCTTCGCTAAACCGGTAGATGAATTAACCTTTCCTAAACCCTCTCGTTAAGACTACTAATTGTTATTGAGTGATGCGGTCGTCCTCTCTCTAACACTTTCGTACGAAATTCAAAGGTAGAGTTAAGATTAATTATAAGAATTCATTAACTAAGAGAATTAAAACTAACGTCACAAACTACCCTAATTATGTACCCACATCCTACTTCTACGAGTTCATCCTAACCTAAGCATGCAAAGGTTTTAGCCGGACATGGTTGTAACAAACATAAAAGCAAACGAAGAAACAACGAACATAAACATAATGAATTGCACTAAGAAAATACGAAACATGGACTAGGGTTTTAAAAGAAAATAAATACGAAGAACTGAAATTGAATTGATAAAAACGAAATTTAAACGTGTTCAAAGTAACGAACTAATGAAAAGAAACTAAGAATTGAAAAGAAACTAGAATTCGTATGAAAAACCTCAACAAAACGTAAAATAAAGCTTGCTCGTTCTTCTCCTCTTCAAAAACTAAGTCTAAAGTATTTCTAAAAGTTGGGGATCCTTCAAAACGTGTTTGGAAGAGGTATATATAGGCACTGGGTCGAAACGGGAGTTAATGGGCCGAAAATACGCATCCGGAGGCGAAAATACGTGCGCGCTCGAGCAAAATGCTCGAGCGGTGGCGCTCGAGTGATTCGCTCGAGCGCCAAAACTGTTCTGTAAGTTTTTGGCCGCTCGAGTGATTCGCTCGAGCGCCGGCGCTCGAGCAAATCGCTCGAGCGCTGGCTGCTGTGCACTCGTTCGTAAAATCTTCATATCTCCTCAACCGGGAGTCCGTTTTGGCCGATTCAAAGTCCTACGAACTCCTCTTTTCACCCTCTATCCATCTATGAAAACCAAAGAGACAAATTAATAATTTTATAAAAATGATACTCATTTGACTCTAAATACTCTATAAACTCGACCAAAACTAGGGCGTTTCTAGCTACGAATCATGACAATTTCACGCCTAATCAACCCCCCCAAACTTACCATATTGCTTGTCCCCAAGCAATGAAATAATAAGTCAAGTGAAATTGTTAGGAATGAGTAGGAAAAATTAATCATGCAAGCTAATGAATTCAAGCTTCAAAAGTCAATCACCCATATACTCACTCACTTTCCTTCATCATACTCATGCAACAATAACAAGAAAAACCAAGATCAAGCATGGGTGTGCACTCAACGATGTGTTTAACTCCCTCACAAGTGTATAACAATGGTAAAGGGACTCACTCAATCAATCAATCACACAAATTGGCAGCCATAGGCTTGTAAATGCTCTCAACTTCGACCATACTCTAGAAATCAATGCCGAATCAAAAAGGACTTTCAAAAGGTTGTAATGTAGGCTCTTTGGACAGGTGGGATAACAATATGGTAAAGTGACTCAAGTGAATGGAAAATAGAAATTCAAAACTTCGGTACTTCGAGATTAAGAACGAACTACTTCAAACGTATTCAATCACTACACTTTCGCTTTCAATTCTCTCAACACTTCAGTTTTTTTTCTTTCTCACTTTTTCACTTTTTCAAACACTTCATCATTTTTTCTTTTTCGCACAAACACATGAGCTCATTTTTTCCTTTGCTCATTCTCAAATTTTTTTTGTTCTTTTTCCCACATCTCAAAACTTCATCACACCTTTTTTTCTCACCACTCAACCTTCAATAACTCTCCTTTCACATTCACACTTTCCTATTCTCCACTCAAATTGGACAAAAGGCTTAGGAATTGGAATAATGTTCATATGTGCTAGCAAATAAAATAGGCTTTAGGCTCAAAGGGGCTAACAAGGGACAAATATCAATGGTAAGGAAAATTTTTGGCTAAGTGACTCATTCAAATCAAAGATGGCCTAAGATCACATTCGGCATATCTAACTAGACACAATCAAGGAACAAGAGTACACACAAGTTCTAGCATCCTCTAAGGTGATGATTCACTCACAAACGAAGAGATTAATTCATGCATTTAAATCTCGTAAGGCTCAAATCTCACAGCTTTCACATCCATGCTAGTCCTAGTGAATTCTCACTCTCATCACACAAGTACTCAAAAGAAAACTTATAAGCATACGGGTTCTCTCCCTAATCAGCTCAAACTCAAACACTCACACAAAAGAATTTCTAACTCACCCTTACAACTCACTCTACTCATCAAATCATACTCAAAGATAGCAATCAACAAGCACAAGGTGATTGATAGGCATAAAATATTGAGTAACAAAACAAATTAATAATAGCCCAAGGAGCATCTCAAGGCACCAAATAACTAACTCAACTCAAAGATAAGGGGTGCTCCGGTGCAATGTAACAAGAAAACATATAAAAAAACTCCACCCCCCAAACTTCGACCTTGCTAGAGGTCTAAGTTTGGGGTTGTGGGTTACCTCAACCGAACAATTCAGTTTCTCTCAATAGCTTTGCACACTCCCTTGTCTCAAGTTGGTTCCTTCAATCTGAGTAACTCCATGATACCTTTACTCCTTTAGAGACAAGCCTACAAAATAAAACTCTCAAGTACGAGGTTAAACATACGACTCAAAATACTCCCTAATAATATAAAAAGACACTAAAAATAAATGAAAGCAAATAAAAATGGGTTGCCTCCCATTCAGCGCTATTTTTAAGGTCCTCATGCCGGACCAAGCTCAAAGGAGCTTATGGGACATCATACTCAAATTTACCTCCCTTACTCTCATAAGAGTGGTGTTTGAACTCCTTTCCTTGATGCCCCTCCATCATGAGCCCCTTTGCTCTCTTCTCATCCCCAAGTGTTATGGGTCTCAACTCCTTCTTCCCTCTCTCTGGAGGAGTCTTACCAAACAATTTCTTGAGTTTGGACTTTTTCTTCTTAACTCCTCCTTTCCCTTCTAACTGGACCACGTCCACTTTCTTCACCTCTTCATCCTTCAACTTCTTCACTTCATCCCTATCAAAATAATCAAGATCATAACGCTCATGGGTTAAATTATCAATTGAAGAACTAACAAACTCATGAGTATTAGAAAGATTAGGGATAGAAGGTGTGTCTTCAACACGAGGGTCAATTGCATCCATGCAATACAAGCTCTCATCCTCCTTCGGGTGCTTCATGGCTTCATATAGGGAGATCTTCACTTCTTGATCATCGACCTTCAACGTAATCTTCCCATTTGCCACGTCTAGCACCATCCCCGCCGTAGCTAAGAACGGTCTTCCCAAAATCAGGGGCACGTGCTCATCTTCCTCCATCTCTAGCACTACAAAGTCGGCTTGAAAAATGTGTTCTCCAACTCTCACTAGGACGTCTTCAACCACACCTTGAGGTCTAGTAATAGACCGATCGGCAAGTTGAACCGTCATCATTGTGGGTTGAAGTTCACCACCTTCCAACTTCTTGAAAAGCGACAGTGACATCAAATTAATGCTCGCCCCAAGGTCGCACAACGCTCCCTTCTTGATCTCGTTCCCAATATCACATAGGATCGTGAAGCTCTCGGGATCCTTCAGCTTCGGTGGAAGCGCCTTGTGCACTAATGCACTCACCTCGTGGTTCAGCTGCACCAACTTCGGCTCATCCACTCGCCGTCTTTTCGCGATCAAGTCCTTCAAAAACTTCGCATAGTGCGGCATCTGTTCCAAAGCATCATAAAAAGGAATATTAATATGCAATTGTTTAAAAACATCAAGGAACTTAGCGAATTTCTCATCAAGCTTCTTTTTCATGAAGCGTTGTGGATATGGGACGGGTATCACAGATTTGGGTACCCCCCATTCATCTCTTTCTGTTTCTTTCACTTTATCCCTTGCTTCCTTTGCCTTTTTCCACTTAGGAACTCTCTCTATCTCTTCAAAGTCTTTCTCCTTCTGGGACTCATCCATATCTTCATGCTTCTCAATCCCTTTACTTTCAATCCCCTTCTCAACTTGGGGCGTCTCAGAATCAGCAGGCATCTGAGGACCTTCATAATTGGTTCCACTTCTAAGCTGGATCGCCTTGCACTGCTCTTTCGGGTTCCCCTCCGGCATTCTATTCACTGATTTTGCAATCTGGCTCATCTGGAGCTCTAAAGAGGTGAACCTTCGATTGTTCTCTTGTTGAGTTCTAGTCCACTCAACGTTCATCTTCTGGAGCTCTTGATCACGATGATCACCCTTCTTATGCAGCTCCTTCACATCGTACTCCAAGGATGACAACCGCTTGCTCCCTTCCTCCACCTTCTGAAGGATCGCTCTCAACATCTCCTCGGTTGATGCACCGCCTTCTCCACCAGGAGGTTTAGACCCCGGATCAACACCTGCAGGAACAGTAACACCAGCTTTTGAGTTAGCATAAGAAAAATTATCATTCTTCCTCCATGTGTTTTGAGGAAGCTGTTGGCCTCCTTGAACTCCTTGTGTGTTCCTCCATTGATTTTGAAGTGGCTGAGGGCCTGGAGGCACAAATGGTTGGCCATAAGAAGGTCTTCCATACTGATTACCACCTTGGTAGCCATTCTGATTGTAATATGGACCTCCCATGTAATTGGCTACCTCTTGCTGTCCACTGGGCTGGTCTACTCTCTCATTCTCTACTGCATGCTCTCCACCCAAACTCTTCCCCAACTCGAGGTTGTTGATCTTTTCCATCATGGCCATCAGCAGCCTTCTCGTTCCTTCTCCCTCTTCAACCTGATTAACTCTCTGAAAATCTGCATCTCCACTCCAAGCACCGGCATTCGTGACAATGTTGTCCACGATCTCCCTACACCTCTCTATGCCTTGATTGAGGAATGCTCCGCCCGCACATGCATCTAAATGGGCTTGACCATCCTTGCTGGCACCACTATAGAAGAATGCCATAATGTCTCCCTCGTTGTACCCGTGCTGCGGGCACTCAATCAGCATGTTTGAGTATCTCTCCCACGCTTGACGTAGGTCCTCTCCTTGCTTCTGGCGGAAGGAAGAGATCTCAATCCTAGCCTTGATCGTCCTAGATGGAGGGTAGAATCGCTCGAGGAACAGACGCTCGAGCTCTGCCCAAGTGGTAATACCTCCCCGCGGGAGCGTATTATCGTACCACTCCTTGGCTATTCCCGTCAGTGAGAATGGGAACAGCCTAAGCCTCTTGGCATCTTCAGACATGCCATTGTAATTGAATGTTGAGGCTATCATGAGAAAACTCCTCAGATGTGTATGAGGATTCTCCTTCCCAATCACTCCTTTGAACTGATTCTCTGTCAGCAGCTTTAAAATTCCTGGGGAAATAGAGAAGTTGTTTGCCTCAACAGGAGGCAAAGTCACTCCATCATAGTACCGCTGTGGCTGCGCTGCAAACCTCCCTCGAATAGCCATCTGATCTGCGTTCTGAGGAACGTATTGAGGATTAGCAGCTGGTACTGGTACTTGTTGGGGTGGTGGTTGGTAAACAGGTGGTTGGTTATAGACTGGTGGTGGATGATATGGATATGGTGGGTAAGGATAAGGTGGGTATGGGTAATGTTGGTATGCTGGGTTGTGGAAAGGGTTATTTGGGTTTTGTGGGTAAGCAGGGTTTTGGTTCTGGTTTTGGGGTTGTGTTTGTGCAGAGTTGATTGTGTCTTGTGGGTTCGGGTGTGGGCTCTCAGTTCCCCCTATGGGTATCTGCTGATTACTGCTATTTCCATTGGCACCCTCTGCCCGTTCCACAAGAGCAGTATACTCTGCAGCTATCTTGTCTAACTCCCCAAGTTCATCAGAAATTTTGTCTTTGTTTCCCGCGGCAGTAGTCATTCTTCTCAAGAAGTCTCGGTTCCTTCTGGCTATCGTCTCAGGATCTGCAGGTAACCTCTCTTCGCTCGTATTGCCTTGTGAGCATGTTTTCATAAACCTGAAACACTAGCAGAAGGATCAAAACGCAACTGCCGATCGAATAAAAATAAAGAATAAAAACAGAAAATAAAATCACTCACTACTAACTACTAAGCTATCTACAAGTCCTATTCAAAAGCATACAACGCCATCCCCGGCAACGGCGCCATTGACTTGAAGCGAACTACACTAGCTTTTACTAGTAGCTACCCCGCAAGAGTACGGGTTCACTGTAGTATGGGCAAGTATAGGGACCAAGTATTATCGAACCCAAGGGATGGTGTATATGCGAATAGATCCCTGAAGATCTACGCGTCGTAGTTAATATGAGTGAAATGTTTTTTTGGTTTTTTGAAAAGAGAAAATTAAACTAAACTAAATTATCCTATGAATGCAAAAGGAAAATTAAACTAAGTATCTAAGGTGTATATGCAAGTATGAGATAGTGATGCTTAGGATAGGAATCCCTACGTATACTAACGGAGCAGGTACATAATCAAAGTAATCGTGACAAACAAGAATTAACCTAAGTAAAAGATCGTAGAATGAAAGCTCAAGATTTCTCACCCTAATACTTTATCCTAGCAATCGACTTCACTAATCCACTAACAAGTTAATAGATAGCGCTTAATTAATGAGACCCTAATTTAACTAAGGTGATGCGGTCGTCCTCCTTCGCTAAACCGGTAGATGAATTAACCTTTCCTAAACCCTCTCGTTAAGACTACTAATTGTTATTGAGTGATGCGGTCGTCCTCTCTCTAACACTTTCGTACGAAATTCAAAGGTAGAGTTAAGATTAATTATAAGAATTCATTAACTAAGAGAATTAAAACTAACGTCACAAACTACCCTAATTATGTACCCACATCCTACTTCTACGAGTTCATCCTAACCTAAGCATGCAAAGGTTTTAGCCGGACATGGTTGTAACAAACATAAAAGCAAACGAAGAAACAACGAACATAAACATAATGAATTGCACTAAGAAAATACGAAACATGGACTAGGGTTTTAAAAGAAAATAAATACGAAGAACTGAAATTGAATTGATAAAAACGAAATTTAAACGTGTTCAAAGTAACGAACTAATGAAAAGAAACTAAGAATTGAAAAGAAACTAGAATTCGTATGAAAAACCTCAACAAAACGTAAAATAAAGCTTGCTCGTTCTTCTCCTCTTCAAAAACTAAGTCTAAAGTATTTCTAAAAGTTGGGGATCCTTCAAAACGTGTTTGGAAGAGGTATATATAGGCATCGGGTCGAAACGGGAGTTAATGGGCCGAAAATACGCATCCGGAGGCGAAAATACGTGCGCGCTCGAGCAAAACGCTCGAGCGGTGGCGCTCGAGTGATTCGCTCGAGCGCCAAAACTGTTCTGTAAGTTTTTGGCCGCTCGAGTGATTCGCTCGAGCGCCGGCGCTCGAGCAAATCGCTCGAGCGCTGGCTGCTGTGCACTCGTTCGTAAAATCTTCATATCTCATCAACCGGGAGTCCGTTTTGGCCGATTCAAAGTCCTACGAACTCCTCTTTTCGCCCTCTATCCATCTATGAAAACTAAAGAGACAAATTAATAATTTTATAAAAATGATACTCATTTGACTCTAAATACTCTATAAACTCGACCAAAACTAGGGCGTTTCTAGCTACGAATCATGACAATTTCACGCTTAATCAGTCGTCACATGATTAGTTTCACTAAAGCTTGGTAAAAATTTATTATAATGGTTGGATTGCATAAAAATGATAAAATTATTTTTAAGAAGTATAATGATATTGATATCGGAGCAAGAATGATTCATTAATTGTATACCAGGTTGACTACTCGGTATTGATTAAGTTCTTTTGTTGATTCTTTTATTTGCATTGTCATACTTTCACGACGATACCATATTTTCTATTACATAAATTTATGCTCCCTTCGTCTCAAAGTAAGTTTTCCACTTTCCCTTTCGGGTTGTCTTATACTAAGTTTCAATTCCATAAATGTAGAAAAACAACACTTCATATATTAATAAATAATTTTTTTAAAAAAAACTACTCTTTACTTTTCACAACTACCCATTATTATTTACAAAATCAATATGTTGGTCTATTGTATATTAATAAACAAATATTTTCTTAAATAAAACAATAAAAAGAAATGGGAAACTTGCTCTGGGACGAAGAGAGTATTATTTAACATAGATGTTAAGCATTAGAAACAGTTCATTATCGAGTTAGAGAGATTTAAGTGATGATTTTTATTAAGATCTGAATTACTTAATTTTATTATATTTGTCTTAAATAATCTTTTATATAATTTTATTTTTGTCTTTGTTACTGTTATTAACATAAAATTGATTTTCACAAACTTTAAAAATTACTTTAGTTTATTATCATGTTCATAATTATTTTAAAAACAAACAAGTTGGGCTTTTTATTTTTTATTTGTATTAAATTTGACATCGATATTGAAATTTTCAATGCTTAATCAAATTAAATATGATTATTTTTATAAATATATTTATTATAGGACTATCTACACCAATTGTTTATTGAGTTCATCCTCTTTGTTTTAGATTTTCACTATTTCACTTTTATTGGAAAAATTACAATTTTAGTTCCATGGGAATGTTCCAAAAACGTTTGGTCCCAATGTTAAAAAACGGTCTTCTTTTATGCAAAAATGGCCTCAATCGTTAACCAATTTTGAGACCAATTATGCAATTTTGGAATAAATTTTGGTACCAAATATGTTAAGTATTTAATGATTGGGGCATCATATGCAAATCAGTGGTTTAAGGTTTTTTCATTGCATGTATTTACTACTATCTAATTTTTTTATATGTGTAAGTTGACTTAGTTTTTAAATATATATCAAAATATTTATATTTGTAGATTGGAGCGTTTGTTCATAAATTATTTGAAGATATGTCTAATATTCATTAGATGTTTTAATATTTTCCAAGATATCCATCAAAATTTTGAAGACATTGTAAGTGATCTGAATATATCCATCAAAGGTTTGAAGATATTCATTAGGAATTCACAGTAGATTAAGATTTTAATGTAGATTCATTTGAAGTCTATAAAGATGTGAAGTATTTTTGTGAATTATCCGAATCATCCACTATATAATGTACCAGACTTTTTCATGATTCTTAATGTTATATTCTTTTACATGTCATTTTTTTAAGAATTTTTTATTTGAATGACAGCATAAACTGACATATACACACGACAACCCTACTTTTTACCGGTAAATATGATTTTTTGTTGTTATATATATCGAGAATCATGCGATTGAATATAATATCATAAATGAGAAAATAATATGAGATTCACTAAAAAGGAATAAAATAAAATGGAGGCCATGAACTTCTGATGGGTGTTTCTATCAATACAATGGATGAGGCCCAAAGATGGTCCTCCATGAGGGGAAAAAAAGTATAGAGTTAAAATGATTCGTACATGAACTATTAAAGGATATTAGTTGTTTTGACTAAAAAATATTAGTTGTTTTCACTGAAGGGTATTAGTTGTTTTCACTGGAGAGTATTAGTTGTTTACTAAAAATAACTAAGATTCTTCAATAATAAAAACTAATACTCTTAACTGGAAACAACTAATACACTTTAGTGAAAACAAGTAATACCCTTTAATGATTCATATATGAACTAATTTCATTCTATACATACTGATTTATGTATGAGTATGTATAGAGTGAAACCGGTTCATACATGAATCATTGAAGAATATTAGTTTTTTTCACTGAAGAGTATTAGTTCTTTTCATTGAAGAGTATTAGTTGTTCTACCTAAAGAGTCTTAGTTTATTTTCGGTAAACAACTAATACTCTTCGGTGAAAACAAATAATACTCTTTAGTGAAAATAACAAATACTCTTTGATGATAACAACTACTGCTTTTCTAAAACATTTAAATATAACATTGGTTTTACAATTACTAATTATTTCAAGAACAAACAAGTTTGGTTTTTTTTAATTCAAAATCATATGTTATAATTTACATTTCTTAATAAAATTAAATATTAAGTTGCTTATAAACAAACTTATTATAGCTATTTTACTGAGTTCATCCATTTCTAATCTTCCCATCTCATTTTATAATATTTAAATACATCCACTATAAAATTCTAAATCTATTCAACATATAATATTTATACAAAAAAAAAAAAAAAACTCACAGCCCTTAAAATACTCACCCTCCAAATATTATTCAATACAACCATAAAACTTATACACTTCCTCACCTCTCTAATCCACCAGTAAAAAATATGGTGACCATGTTTGTGTAAGAGTATTTATTACGTAAAATGATTAAATTGAGTGTAACAAATACCAAGGCAAAGTAATTTGTTGATATGTATTATATATTTTTAAAGTCGTTGTGTAGTCTTTTTATTATTTTATTCTAATTTTTTATTAGTTTTTGTTTGAACAATGATGAAACTAATTTTTGGACCATATTAAGGTCAAATTTATCATTTTAGAGATTATGTCGAAGGAAAATAAAGCCCAGTGAATGTTGGTGAAATCATTGAGTTTTTTGTGAAATTCAATAATTATGAAATTATATGTCGGTTATTGAGATTTATATTTATTTGGATGCATACCAATGCTTTATTATACTGAAGTATATCAGATCTGGAAATTCTCTCAATTTTATTATTAATACATGTTTAGTGGTGATACAAATCTTCGCATGTTTAGTTTCACTTAAGTTTGGTCTAAGATTTGCAAAAGTGTTGGATTGCGTAAAAATAATTAAATATTTTTAAGAAGTAAAATTGTTTTGATGTCGCAGCAAGAATGATTTTCATTGTGTACCAAGGTTGTACTTCATAGGAAAAAGTATATTTTTAAATATCGTAACTTAGAGATGGTGGAAAAATTAGCATATTAACTCTGCAAATGGATAAACTAAAAATAATAACTAAGCCGCAAATTGAGGCCAAATTAGCCCGAATCAAACCAAATCGGACCAATTAATCATATTTAGCCTGAAATATGGGATTATTGGCCTGATTTAGCTTGGATTTTTTGTTGAACTTGGGTTCGATTTTAGTTGATTCGTCATAATATATCCTAACTTACTTTAATACCTACATTGTCACTAACTCCTCCCGGTGCGAGATTACCCTTCAAGTTTTCATGCTGACAATTCTCATTGTTCCTTTATTATGATATATCGATAAATAAAAATCAAGATCAATTATTTTCTCATATTGGTGTATTTCTTAAATCCCTGTATTTCACCACAATTAGTTTTATGTTATAGTTTCAACAATCAAGCGAGGTTGAAGATAATGTTGTATCATAATGATAATATTAAATGTAGTGCGAGTACCACTACTCATACCTAAAAAAATTATGAACCTACCCCACTTGCTAAAAACACCGCAATAAAGTCACTATTATAAAAATCAAATCTCCAAGTGATAAAAGAATGCTCTCTATTCCTGGTTTCTTTGTAGTTGGAACCTCCATAATCACAAAACGTACTTATATTTATCTTTATATATATTTTAGTAAAAAATAAATATATGTTCACAATGAAATTATATTTTAATAGGATAACTAATATTTAAAATTGACATAAACTTGCATGAGACCATTTCATGGCATAAGACAATATAAGTTAACAATCACCCCTATCAAAGTGTTAATGTGTCATGCTCAATTTATGCCTAATCTCACCATCTTATTACATGAGATGATCTCACACAAGATTCACTTTCTAAAATTTTATTACGTAAAGTGATATTGACTAATAAACAACAATCAATTAGAAAATTATTTATCATTATATTGACAATATAGTCATACAAATGACTTCCGCGCAACGCGCGGGTAGATACAACACTAGTTAAGCAAAACAGAAATAACTGACCGAGTGCCATTGCACAATCCACGTGAATGGTCTATATTCCTCAATAACATAACAGGCGTTCCAACTTTGAGATTTAACTCGTGATCAGGAACACCAGAAAATTTCAAAGTATTAAGGAATTCAGGAGTATGAACATCACTGAGGGTATCATAATTAGAATCAGACCTGCAAAGACTATCAGAACTAAGATATGTCCGACACTCCTTTTGATTTAGCTTGACCATGTAGTCATTAATGGACCTGACAGAATCAAGTGTGGGAGCAAGTATAACTCTATCTTGTAGAAACTCATGATCATACATCCTCGATTTAAAATCAGGATAGATACAATCAACCATGGAAGCATTTGGATCATCACCACCTTTCAACAAAATATCATCAGGAATAATTATATCCGAACCATAATCAGTAGTAACCCCTACACTACCATCACCAATTGATTCAATCCATTCTGAAAATAATTTCATCTCAAGCACTCCCTCAGCAGAATCAAACTGAATCAACCTCATATTCTTTGTCAAATTCAATACAGTACATGAACTCCACAACTTTGAAGAATTAATTGTAGCATGTACTATATCCTGCCTCGTACCCTTTGGAATAACAGGTAAAATTTGTCTGAAGTCTCCACCAAAAACAACAGTCTTTCCACCAAAAGGGAGTTCAGCTCTTGACATATCAGATATCTGCATAATATCCCTCAAAGATGTATCCAAAGCTTCAATACAGTATCTATGAACCATAGGAGCTTCATCCCATACTATGAGTTTAGACTTAATTAAAAGCTCTGCAAGGTGACTACCTTGCCTAATGTTGCAGGTAGAATCATCCAGACAATTTATAGGAATGCAGAATCTAGAATGTGTCGTACGTCCTCCGGGTAGTAAAAGAGATGCTATAATACTGGATGCAACATTAAGAACTATGTCACCTTCACATCGAATTGCAGCAGATAGAGTTTTCCATAAAAAGGTTTTACCTGTACCACCATATCCATAAACAAAGAAAACTCCACCCATGTCCGATGATACTGACTGCATTATTTTATCAAAAATAATGCGTTGCTCATCATTCAACTTACCCAAGAAATCTGCATACTCCACCCTCAACTGCGGTCTATTATAAGATAATTCGGACAAAATTAACCTATTGCGGGATACTATATTGGAATAAAAAAATGCAACGGGAAGGCCATCAAAATCATTCAAAGTCTTTCCAAAAGAACGTAACAAATTATCAATCTCCACCAGACAACAATTCTTCACCTCATCATCACTCATCCTCAATTCTAAAAAAAAAATAATAGAACAACAAATATTCATGAAAAATGATATAGTTATGATCAATTAACAAAATATTAATGTAAAAAAAAAACTATCCTAAAATCAGGATGAACTAAAGTTGTAAAATTGTAATAAAAATTACAGTATATTAGCTAAGCAACATCAAAATTACAGTATATCAGCTAAGAAACATCAAAATTAATAAGTAAATAAGTCACACAACAACTAATAATATTATTCAAAACACTAATACAAATATGCATGAACTATTATATTTTGTATAACCATATTAATATATACACAATTAAAAACATCCATATACTATGACCTACACCTCAAATAACCTACGCATTTTAGAATTAATTATAATATTAAATTCATATAAAAAATAAACAAAAGGAAAAAAATACCTGGAAATCGCATTATTTTTCGTCTCTTATACAATACATCATCAGACATAAACATCCAACAATTATCCCATATTTCACATGGATTACTCAAAGAACCAGAAGTTAGAAGAGTAACAAATAGAGATCTCAACGAAGACGCAGAAGCCCAAATGCTAGCTTGCTCAAATGCATCAACATATTCTCTATCATCATCCAAAAGACCCCTAGCAAAACATGCTTCTCTGAAAGAATCATAAACAACTCCCCTGAACCTTTTGATATCATCAAAACACTTAGGACCGGTAACAAATTTCAAAAGAATTCTCAAATAATATGCTTCACCAGTTCCAGGAGGAATGTAACAAATATGACCAACGGCAAAACCCTTCTGTCTTGGTACCCAAGTCTTAGTGTCTCTTTTAAAGACAAAAAACTGTGGAATTTGAGCATACGTTAAATCAGCAGCTAATGAAGACCACTTAGTCAAATCAAACCACACTAAAAACATGCTAGTCCTCACACTTGGTCGGTCAAGAACATAATCCAATGCATCAGAATCTCTAAAAATAACATTCTGCTTTCCTGGAAGATGGAATGCCAAGCGCTCAACGGAAGGGTATCTATAGTTAATCTCAAATCCAAATAACCTCCAAGCAGCTTCACAAGGTGAAATATACCTACAATCATAATACATCTTGATTTCATCCACATATACAGATTGATTCGACGCACCAGTATTCTCAACAAACGTTGCGGTAACACGATCATGGCCCTTATTGATATACTTGAATAAGTATTTTATGGCTCTAGATTGATTGCACCATTCAACATTAATATGTGCACCATACTTTAATAGAAGATATCTATTATGTGGAACGACATACCTATTATCTAAAACAACATCCTTCTTCTTGACAGTCCTTCCATCATCTCTTCTTCTATAAATAGGATATCCATCATCATCAAAGAGCTTTCGGAAGAAAAGATCTTTGGAAATTTTTTTGTACAGACACCTTCTTCAGAGTAGCAAGGAGAATACTTAACAGTAGGACCACAAGGACCATGCATCATGAAATCCCTAACAGCATCAAAATACTGCTTATCATTCTCCTCATCGGGTAATTCAGCGGAAATTATACGATCAATATCATCAGCGGAAGGAGCATCATTGCGCTTCTCAAGAAAAACCAGGATATGAACATGTGGCAATCCACGCTTATGAAACTCAACAGTATATAACACTGGAAATTTAAAAAAAATTAACTAACAATTAGGAATAAAATATACAATAATCGAATATGTAATTAATTAATACAAAATAAAATACAAATAAACAATTTTATTTACCTGATTTGACATCTCCAAATATTTTATTCTGACGAATGTCACGAATAAGCCCATCTAACTTCAACTTAAAAATACGACAAACAATATCCGGACGATCCTTGGTATTATGACCATTATGTGACATACAACGAACAATACCCTGTCCATTTTGATCCGAAGGTGTCTGATTACTATTAATAATGGACGAACATCTCAACATCCTCATTGCTGCATTAGTTCTAAGAAACAATAACAAAAAAATTAAATTGCCATGGAAAAATAAAAATTAAAAAAATACAAACACCATATAACAACCGTATAAGACAACAAAAATGTTGGTCCCGAAATGAGTAAACAGGTGTATGGGGGGGGAATACACATGTGGATACAAATTAAAACTTCTTTTAAAACTTATCAGGTTACTTAAGACAGTAGCTCGTCAGTGAACTTGAGGTCTGCTGAGAGTTACTAGTGAAAGCTTACTGAGATAATACCTCCACTGAAAGCTCAAGACTTTCAGTTGAACTACTATCTAATTAGCTTTTAGATGCGGATTAGTGAGCCCTTTAGAAAACTCGTTTTACTTTGATATACACTATTGAAAACTGAGTTTCTTCCTTAATCACTAAGTTATAACTAAATTTACACTCAATTTGAGTTTTAAGATTTCAAAAGGATACATTATTGAAAATGGAGTTTCTTCCTTAATCACTAAGTTATAATCTAATTTACACTCAATTTGAGTTTTAAGATTTCAAAAGGATACATTATTGAAAACTGAGTTTCTTCCTTAATCACTAAGTTATAAGCTAATTTAAACTTAATTTGAGTTTTAAGAATTCAAAAGGATACATTATTGAAAACTGAGTTTCTTCCTTAATCACTAAGTTATAAAGGATTTAAACTTAATTTGAGTTTTAAGATTTAAAAAAGATACATTATTGAAAATGGAGATTCTTCCGTAATCACTAAGTTATAACCTATCACAAAAAATTTTAATTTTTAAAAAATATTGTAATTTATAATTAATTAATAGATTAACAATTCAACTATTTAACCATATAAAAATAAAAACTCATACCAAGTCAACACGTGTATAGATATACCTACAGGTGGATGAATTGCATGAACCTACTATTACCCAATTTAAAATTCATTTGATATACACACAAAATTTCGACAATTTATATGGAGAAACACATCACAAAACACCAGCCAAAACATTAGTAATCTGCAAAATTTTCAATACCACTATGTCTCTGCAAATATACATATACATTCAACATTCAAGAAAAACAGGGTTCGATCGATTCAGCAAGACGAATGAACTACAATCTTATTCCATTATACAATTAAACCGTATAGATCACATCAACAAATTTCTCGGAAAGTTGAAGGTAAATATCAGAAATTCAATTTGATTTATACTGTTTCTTTATAAATCTTCAAAATTATTTACATTTACAGGTTAGGTGCAAGAGATACATCGATCACAGTTGAAGAAAGATAAACAAAGTGGGAGAGGAGAGGAAAAGGAACATCTATAGATCCGTATAAAAGATCAGATGCATGCCGATTTTGAGGAGACTAAATTCGATATTTATAAAGTTTATGAATATTTAACCAGCTATTATTATTATTTAAATGTATTCATTAAAAGACATTAACATTTTTGCAGATTCAAAACAGAGCATCCTGTTGAAGTGGCGAAACATTTAAAGTAATATCAAAAGGTATCAGTTTACTGGAAATCGTTGATGAAGAATGTAAAATAATTATTAGTACACCATTAATTTTGTTGCATGTGGAATATTTATTGCTGGCATAATCGCAATAACTAAAGGGTACATAATACAATTCAAAATAGAAACACAATAATCTCAAAAGTGAATATGCAATTGATAGATCAGATAATTAATTCTCATTAACTAACATTAAAATCGTTCATCTTAGTGACATATATTATATGATCCAAATTGATACCAAAACAGGGTACCATTAATCAAAAAAGCGCCCGAGATGACAAATGTACGAATGAATCTTTGCTCTAACATTACTACTGAGTTCTCAATTAATAACAAAAGGAAATAAATAAAAATAATCAATATACTTTACTAATTCAAAAAAATAAATCGAAATATGAAAGAAATAGTGTTGATGAATTTCCCATACTTAAAAATATTTCACAATACTCGTGCTAAATTTAATCGGTTGTTATGTTCTGTTTACTCAATATAAAAATGATTTCTTATGAAAACAATATATTAGTATAGATTGCATATGAATAATTGCTATTAAACTACAGTAAATGTATTGATGATTTAAATATACATGTCTTATAAAAAAAAATTATACAACAGTAGGCACTGCGAAAGTTACATAAATTTAAATCCCACGGTCATAAAATATCAATGATTTAAAACAGTATACCAACGTGTTGTATGACAAGCAGTAGATATACAGTATATTAAAAAATCAAATACCAAAAATTATGGATAACATATTAATTAACATAAATGTATATTACATTTTTTATATATATTTTAAATTTAGATTCCAAGTATCGATGAATCACCATATAGTTACGATCACAAAAATAATATAAAATATATAAAGAAAATAAATATTTAAATAATTTGGTAAATTGAATTGATAATAAATGTGAGAATAAAATTTTTTTTTTTTAAAAACACTTATTTTGAATAGATAATGATTATTCCATAAAACACCAATTCAATATATATAATAATCTGAAAATGTCAAATATATTTTGACCAAGTATAGTAAACTGAATATAATGCATCACATAAAAAGTTTGATTATTAATAAAAAAAACAGTATTGTACTTAATTTATTCAAACTAAACCACTCTCGTTATGAAGTAGACCTACTGCTCATCGTCACTGAGAATAACACGTTTTGCCTTCTTCAAAGAATTAGAACGCGAAGACTTGTCATCGACTGCCCTTTTTAACTTAGAACCATCATCATGCTTGTTAACTCCATCATCATCACAAATAAATCTTCTAATTGGCGAGTAACAATTATTGACCTTGCAACATTAAAATACAAAAAACTATATTACTTAAGTTTTCTAATAAAATAATTACAAAATATACCAAAAATATTCAAATTATAACACATTGGACATGTTTGAATCAGTAACCGAAATATCCGTCGTCCCCTTCAATCATATATAATCAGACAAAAATCAATTTACAGATATATACATAAAACTATAAAATTACCAATCATAAGCTATTATTGTACAAACAAATGCAGTTCATAACATTAAATTACCTCTTCGACGGAATCCAACCTGGAATACTTAGAAATCAATGATGAATCTGTATAAACCTTAACAACACTGAAGACCTCAGAACGACGTACAACATCTTCTTGTTTTACTTGAACTTTAAATAGAAAAGTACGATCCATAAGATCCTGAATTTCAATTGGAATGTAAGAATGACCATCCTGCATTGATTTTAAATTATAATATTAAAATACAATATGACAAAGACAATGATTTTTAAATAATTAACAAAAGTATTGTAAATATATATAGTCTATTAAAAATATATACGAAAACTCACATTATTTCCAGATTCCAAGAGCTCATAAGCTTTTTTTAGGATAAGTTCGCAACAAATATTATCCCATAGATTTAGGTTAATATTACATGTTCCATCCACGACAATTACTCTCATTCCATACCTATATTAAGAAAAAAAAATATCAATTCATCTAATTTCTCAAAATTTCTAATAATAAGAAACAATCCCAGTTATAAGTTTAACAAATAATATTTAACCGAAAAAACATAATGTACTTTATAACAAATGAAGCATCCTTTATTCCACACTTGAGACATTCAAATTTCAATTCCTCCCTAAAAAGTTTCCGAGAACACTTCTTGCACGAATAAAACCACCAATTATAATAGGAATCCAATTCGATAATTTTAGCACATATCCAAAAAGATCCAACCTACAAATTTTCTAAAGTAAATAAATTAATTATAAAAAAGAATAGTGAACAAATTAATAAACATAAAAAACAAATTAAAAAATATAAAAATAAAATGAATAAATAAATAATATTAAAAACTAACCATATTATGATCAAGAACCCATTGAATTGTTTTCACATCAAGATTGCTATCAACTATAGAAACAGGTGTATCATTAAGAGATGACCAAGAGAACGACTCAGATATTTGATTATTGTTGGTATTAGTATTAAACCTACAAAAGAAAATATATATTAAAAAATAGAGAAAATTATTATAGAAAAATTAATTAAAATTTTTAATATACAAATTAAAATATATCTAAATACCTGTTCCTCAATTTTGAAATTTCTTCAATATCATCACCAAAAATAATCCTCGAAGTGTTAAAAGAATTGGATATGAAAACCTCGCCTGTAAAAGAATGTTAATTATTAAAAAATTATACTTATGTAGCAGATAAAAAATTCCTTAAAAATTCAATAAATTACATGATGTAGTAATAATTATATAGTTTAAAATAAAAATCAAACATATAAATACCATTGAAAATCTTAGGTCGGAACATTTGAAATATAAGGATTGGTGGGAGATCACATCCAGATGCTTCAACTTTTCTCAGTTCATTGATAAAATCTCCCCAGAGCGAAACTTTCAATCTCAAACCACTGACAATAATATACAATTTTTTACAAATTATTATAAATAATAGTATTTCAAATAAAAAAAGATTTAAAAAAAAATGACTCACGAGCTATCCTCTATAATAAGATTCAACAAATTGGTTTTCCTTGATTAAACATCTTTCTCGACTTTTTCACTTAGGTCAAATATCCTTCTAACAACATCTGACATAGAAAATGTATTGTAGATCATATTCCAACATTTTAAAATAATTAAAAATAATACAAAATACAAAAATATATACCTATAAGAACATTTTCATCAATATCGCAATCAACAGTCAAGCGAGAAAAATCCTTGAGTATGTACATGTTGCATGGAAATTCCACATCAGTAATTTGAACAACCCTAGTTGTTGAAATAAACTGGATTTTATAGTTATTGGTAGTTGTCCTGAAAGACAACTTGTTAGCAGTAACAATAAAATTTCTAATAGTGTAGATTTTCCCCTCAATGATTGCATCCTTAAATTTGTCAAAATGATTAGGCTTTACGGTAGCATGAATCCTACCACCCTACAACACAGAACAATAAAATCATAAAAAAAACATAATTAAAAGTTATACATTAATAATATTATTTTCAATAATTATCCATTACACAAAATAATTATAAAAAAAATTGATGATTTCATATACACACCTCAAAATCATGGAAAACGCATTCCAAATTCTTTAACGGATTCTTAATTCCGAAAGCAGGAACAGGATACACACGGACACATCACAATTTTAGTAACCACGAAGTCTTTGTTGGGTTTATATATTTAATCAAGGATACTGTAATACCCCGTCCCGTTCTGTACCCTTTTCTTAATTAGAAGCCTTATTTTATTTTCTCTTCTTTGTTTCTTTTAATTTTAATTATTTTTGTGTGTTATTTGTGTATTTAAATATACATACCCTTTTTATAAATTCCTAAATTCGAAGAAAGAAATCGAATTCTTTCAAACGAATAAAGGACTGCGAGAAATTAATTATTCAAATTAAATTAAGGATTTCGATCCGTTTAATTTATTGAGAAAAATCAAAATACAATAAAATATTAATGGAGTTTTAAAACTGTATTAATTTCTGAATCGGGGTTACACTCGTGAACCAAACGACCCCTAAACCGTATCAGTTGGGAACGAAAATACCAAATATTTGGATAAGATTAAATGGGAATAGATAAGGCTTGGAAAAGAAGGAGTATAAAAGGAAGAATTGTCTCTCTCTCTCCTCATTTGTTTTCATTCACGCACAAAAAATTTCTCTCTCAAAATTCTTCCTCCTCCTTCGGTTTCCTTCCTCCGCCTCCTTCCTCCTCCGGCGAACGTCCACCGCGGAACGCCGCCGTCGCCCACCGCCGTGCTCAGCTCCGTCCAGTCGCTGGAGCCCAGCCACGGCCCCAGGCCGCCCACCTCTCGCCCGCGCCGCAGCCCGCCTCCCACCGCCGAGCTCCGCCTCCCTTCTTCAGACGCAGGCCGCCGTGACGCCTCCCTCGCTCGCCGCCATCGCCGCTCCAGCCTCTCCCCTGTTCTCCCGTCGCACTCGCTCTCTCTCTCCGTCGCCGAGCGCCGCCGCCTCGAAGCCCAACGCCGCCGTTCCGACGAAACCGAAGCTAGCTCCGCCGTCGCCGCCTCTTCCTCAACCTTTAGTAAGATGAAATTCTTCCTCTATTGTTCGAATTTCATTCCGTTTAAATTCGTTTTCGAACACCGGTTTATTCCAATTTCTAACCGAAACCTTATTTTCGTTAATTTTCCGTTCAATTTGACGCCGTTGAACCGGTTGCTGTTGCCGAATTTCTAGAATTTCCAACCGACGCCGTTAGGCTATCCAAATTCATTTTCCGAATTCCCGAACGACGCCGTTAGGCTGCCCAAACTTTTCGAACGAATTCCGATTTTCAAAACGACGCCGTTAGGCCGCCCGTTTAACATCTCGAACCGAAGCTCGTAAGGTTTCTACCTTCGTTTTTCTTCTTGGGTAGATTTTGGGTTATTTTGTTAATTTGCTAGAAGCTTGGGACAAGGAAAAGAAAAGAGAACTTACTGTTAGTTTTAATTAGATGGTTAGTGTTAATTGTTAACTTGAGTAGTATTGTTATTTTGCCCTCTTGTATCACTCTTTAGAAGTAGGATTTTGGATAGTTGTTTTTCTTTGTTTTTATTTCCTTCACAAACCATGAGATTGGAATTTTTAGTTTAGTGTTTTAGTAATAGTGGTTGAATGTTGAAATATTATTGTTTTAGATTTTGTAGTATTTTTGACTTAGTTGGATGATGTTATGAATTAGTGGCTAGTATTTTTAATTGAATGGTGTCGAAGCTTGTTGATTAAACACTCTTGGATAAATTCCATAGACAAATGGAAACTCGTCTTCCCCTCGTACCCCTGTTAGAAATTAAGAACCCAAAAGATAAGTCTTTTAAATATCTAATTTAGTAAAAGAGTTTTTTGGAGAAATTAATAGATTCGTTTAAAAACGAGAAATAGAATTCTTAAGAAAGAAAAACCTTTTCTTTAATTTTATTAATTTTTCTAAGTAATAATCTTATTTTTTCTAAGTAATTCCAAGTTTAATAATTATATTTTTTCCTTAAAGGGCCTTTATTAAGGACACCACTGAATTCAGTAAATACACCCCCCTGTTACACCACTGAATTCAGTAAATACACCACCCTATTACCCCACTAAATTTAGTAAATACACCCCCCCTGATACACCTCCTCTTAAAAAGGGGTGTACTTATCAATTAAAAATCAACCTTTGAAAACTTTAGTTTTCAATAGTTTTCTGAAGACAACAATCTACTCAATCCTCGAGTTTCACACTCTTAAGCTTTTCAAACTCAAAAGTCAAACTTTTAATCGGATTACTCCTTATTAGGATTCTGTACTTTTCGGAACACGCACGAAGGACTCGACTGTCTGCCTACACAATATTCCCGGAACTCAGAACAATCAGGTGGGTGATGATCTGTTGATTGATCTGCTATTAATAACGTCGTGCCGGTATTTCCTGAACTCGATTAAATCAAATCAAAAATATCTAATCCAACATAAATGTAACACCTATCTATATAACTGCTTGGATTATGTGATATAACTATATATGTTATATATATTGCCTGTTGTTTTGTGAATCGATCATCACTGCATGAGTAAACACCTTACGTGAGCATGAATCAGTTCGGTTATCAGTCAAGTATTATTCTTTGTAAAGTTTATTGAGTCAGTTTTGTGGAAAGTCAGTATGTACGGAGTCGGGATCGAGTTTTAAATCCGACCTCCGGGGCCGCTGTCGGGGACGCCCTCAGAATCAAGGTTGTTGATCAAGTAGATCTGGTCCCCGGTCAGCTGTCGTTTGACGCACTGGGAAGAAGGCCATTGATACTTTCTTATTTTGAGGGATGTTATGGTTGGATGATGTGAGTTTGTGTGGTTGGATGAAGTAAGTTTTGGTTGGAGTTGAAAAGGATAACTTTGTTGATTGGTTGGAGTTGAAAAGTAACTTTGTTGGAAGTGGAATGATCGTACGTTTATGGTTTGTCAGTTTGTGATAATATGTGATATGATTTGGGCTTTTCCCTAATGTGAATCAACTTGTGCTATTTCAATTATATTATGCGAAATATGCTTAAATGCCGTTTAAACTTTATAATCTTATATATGTCAACTGATTAAATAAAATAAATACTTTATTAATGAGTATAACTTAATATATTTCGGATTTACCAATCCCATGATGTTGCAATCACCCATAAGTGAGAATTCAATTCTCACGCCCCTTTTTCCTAACCCCTTGCAGATTTCAATTACGGGGAGCAAGGACAGTGACACAGAAGACACAAAGTCTCCCATTTACTTAAAATAATTATTACTAATACAATGATGCCTATTATTTCTATTTCCCAAATAAATGTTATCGCTACTGATATGCAAAACGATACTCTTACCGTGTGTTTTAATTCCCCAAGCTTAGTGTGTATTATCCTGAAGATACAGAACCCTCTATCCATCTTTATATATATATATATATATATATATATACACTTACGTTATAATATTTCTTCCCACTTATCCGCTGCATGAAACTTCTCTCTTAATTCAGTTATTTTCCCTTCAAAAATTTTATAGTTCGGACTTTTGATCACAATAACACTTCGAATCCGATATAATTAATATATTCTGGGTTCGGGGTGCTACAGATACCGTAGAAGACATAATGATCTCTGATCTATTTCCATCAAAAACACAAATAAAACAAAAGTCATTCAAATAACATAAAAAATGGTTAGAAAAATAACAACGATAAAGAAAAGTAGTAACCTTTTAAAAACAAAAAATCGTTAGTGCAAAAGAAGATTGACGTTCCACATGTATTTATACAACTAAAAAATAACAATACTTAGAAAGAATAACCACATTAAGGCACATATTATTCTTAATTAAACTTATTATGGAATGAGTATTAAAAAAAGGGCACAAATTGTTCCACATAATGATAGTAATTATTAAGGCATATAAATTGCATATAATAATAATATAACTATTCATAAGGTAATATATATATGATCAAAGGAAATGTACATAGACAAAAAATATTAACAGGAACATATCATAAGTAATAAAAAATAACGACATTAAATGTTTCAAATATATAGTTGTAAAAGATCAGACAAATATCAGATAAGTAATTAAATATTTTTAAAAAAACGATCGTATAAAACAAATTCATCAATTTTTATACAAAGGACTATATAAAATTATAATATTCATAGTAATATATATTGAAAAAAAAATCAATAAAATAAAATACAAAAACTGAATAATAATATTATAAATAAAGAAAATGAATGATTGTGGAAATTTATAAAATTATATAGTGTTATTAGCAGAATCCCACAAAATAAAATTAATAAACATATATAAGTATGTTGGGATATGATTTAGTTTTGATGATTTTCCAAAACAACATGTAATAGGTTTGAAAGCAGTCAGGATTGTATCTTTAGTTTCAGGTCAGGCTAGGTTAGTTCTTAGTAGAATAGGTTGTCAGTTGAGAAGAACTCAGTTGAGGGAACACTCAATTGAGGGGGAACTCAGCGAGGGGGAACTCAGCCACACAGCCTGAATATATCAAGATGACACCCAGAAGAACTGACTGAAGCCATGCTTGTAACCTGAACCAGAAGAGAAGCCTGAAGGATGTCCCACTGAGTGTAAACCGGGCTGATCTAAGCTAAGTCAGGTGGACCACTCAGTGAAGAGCATGATCAGGAGGATCAGTGCTGTACCAAGTAGGCCATGAAGGAGTCAGGCTACTGTGGTCAGGGAACTTTGTCATTCAGCCTTATGACAAAGTTCTTGGAATGATCTTCAAACAGTCTCAGAAGGACAACCAAACTGAAGACGTTCAGTCCACTGAAGATCATCAGGCCAGTGAAGGAGGAAGCTACCTAAAGTCAGTGGGTCTTGGTCAACCCACTGAGTCAAAGATCCGTGAATCCAGACCACGTGGACCAATCAGCACGATGCAGCAACTCTGACACTGACAAAGGCCGCATTCCAAGAAAAGTGGTTGAAACCATTTAATGTTGGATTCAAATGTATCTTCCCTCCAACGGATACATTTGAATCCCCATTATATATACAAGCTCTTAGCTTCGTTGTAAAGCGTGTTGAAGTGTTGTATTGTGTGTAAAGAAAGAAAAATCAACACCTACAAGCTATAAGAGTGTGTGAGTTGTTAGGGAGTCATAAGGAAGTGTTACTCACACCCACGACACTGACCTTTAGGGTTATCACTTATATTCTTTGAGTGTCAAGCTTGTAACTCATAGCTTAGAGAGGTTTTCCCAATCTTAGCTTGAGGCTAACACATTGTAAGGGAAAACCTCACCTTGTTGGAGAAAACCAAACCAAACTAAACCCTTTCAGAAGATTGTTAGGTTTGTAGTGAGGTAAGGAGAGGCAGCCCAGGGAATGGCGTGAGTCCAGTTGTAAGTGCACCTTGGCACGTTAAAAACAAGAATCCAAGGTAGTGAATTTCCTGTTAAATCAGGCCGTGGACGTAGGAGCTTGAGTCTCTGAACCACGTTAAACTGAGCGTTGTTTATTTGTCTAAGCACTTGCTAATACTTGTAGTGTATGCTCTCTGAGTGTACTTGGAAAGTTTGAAAAGAAGATTAGCTAAGTATTTTAGTCAGGGAGAACCAATCTCACTGACAAGCTTAGGCAAGCACTCGAGAGTTCAGTCTCTCGAGTCACTGCCTTGTTAAGAGCCTGAGCTCACAAGTCAGTTTGGACTGACTTGAGTGCTCTGACTCTTAGCAACGCAGTGACTTGAGTATTCCGTCACTGAACTCAGTCAGGGTGCAAGCTGTGGTTTATAACGCACTCGAGAGTTCAGCACCTCAAGCCACTGTTCTTGCTCAGAGCATGAGCCTCCAAGCCTTCTCACTGACTTGGTAACTCAGCCTCTGAGCAGAGCAGTGACTTGAGTATTACTCACTCTTGCTGAACTCCCTGAGGAAATGTTTTCAAAAAAAAAAAAAAATTGCTCCTGAATTCCCATTTTGCCCTTCGAAAATGGGACCATCAAAGTATTACTTTAAGGCAGGAATCACTGGTGATTACATTTATTGTAAATGATTACTAAATTAAAAGCATCAAATGCTTTAACCAATAACAAAAAAAATTTAAAGCTAATAAATCGAAGTTAAAATCGCATAATTATTCACTTCTTATATAACATTCGTAAATGAAATGAACATGAACAATATGAATTTTAAGAAAGAACGAATAATTAGGAATTAAAAATAATGACACTTACTGTATTAATAATAAGTAGAATCTCAGAATTAGTAGTAATTTTTTTTAATCTTCAAAAAATAAAATTAACCGACTTTTTTTTTTCGAACGTATCTATTTTAAAAAAAATATAGTAATAATAAAATACACTCAAAATATTTCAAAACAAATAATATTCAAACATGAGTAATATTATGCTAACAAAAATTATTTAAAAAAATAATAATATTCGAGGATGGTAACCACATACAACAACAAAATTAAAGTAATCAACAACCTGCATAAGCCCATCAAATTACATACACATAAAACCAAATCTACACCAGTGTTAAAAAAAATAATAAGAAAAAATTAAAGGTAGATATACCAGTCAATGATAATTAAACATTATACAAATATTAGGTATATACATACCTAACTAAAAATTAATATATTAGAAATTTATAGCTGAAAAAATTTGAATTGACTATATAATTATCGAACCCAAACTTGAATAATTATCAAAACAAACGATTAAATAATTTATTCGATAATAGCAGATAACATTTATTAAAAATAAATTAGAATTTAAACACATAAATAATAAAAATATTCTAAAAGAAACATCTACTTAGTTCTAAATAGAAAAAATATTATTTGGTACTTGGTAAATTCTAAACATTTCTGAATACCTCACGAAATACAACATTTTTAGTAGTGTTATTTCCAAGAGGATCATTACCACACACCATAATTTTTAAGCCACGACGATTAGTAATCCTCGAAACAGCAACATACAACTGACCATGACTGAATACCGATTTCTTTAGGAAAACTCCTACATTGGAAAAAGACTGCCCTTGACTTTTATTTATAGACATCGCATAAGAAACAATTAGTGGGAATTGTCTCCGAGTGAATTTGAAAGGCAACCGAGGGTCGGATGGAGTAAGAGACAACCTGGGTATCAAAGCAAGGTCCCCAGCACTACTTCCAGTAAGAACCTTAGCTTCGATAACCCTATCACTCAACCTAGTGATCATTAACCTACAAAATATACAATAAATTAAAAAAAAATATTAAAAAAAAATAATTATAATATTTAAAAAAAATTAAGCAAAACAGAAATAACTGACCGAGTGCCATTGCACAATCCACGTGAATGGTCTATATTCCTCAATAACATAACAGGCGTTCCAACTTTGAGATTTAACTCGTGATCAGGAACACCAGAAAATTTTAAAGTATTAAGGAATTCAGGAGTATGAACATTACTGAGAGTATCATAATTAGAATCAGACCTGCAAAGACTATCAGAACTAAGATATGTCCGACACTCCTTCTGATTTAGCTTGACCATGTAGTCATTAATGGACCTGACAGAATCAAGTGTGGGAGCAAGTATAGCTCTATCTTGTAGAAACTCATGATCATACATCCTCGATTTAAAATCAGGATAGATACAATCAACCATGGAAGCAATTGGATCATCACCACCTTTCAACAAAATATCATCAGGAATAATTATATCCGAACCATAATCAGTAGTAACCCCTACACTACTATCACCAATTGATTCAATCCATTCTGAAAATAATTTCATCTCAAGCACTCCCTCAGCAGAATCAAACTGAATCAACCTCATATTCTTTGTCAAATTCAATACAGTACATGAACTCCACAACTTTGAAGAATTAATTGTAGCATGTACTATATCCTGCCTCGTACCCTTTGGAATAACAGGTAAAATTTGTCTGAAGTCTCCACCAAAAACAACAGTCTTTCCACCAAAAGGGAGTTCAGCTCTTGACATATCAGATATCTGCATAATATCCCTCAAAGATGTATCCAAAGCTTCAATACAGTATCTATGAACCATAGGAGCTTCATCCCATACTATGAGTTTAGACTTAATTAAAAGCTCTGCAAGGTGACTACCTTGCCTAATGTTGCAGGTAGAATCATCCAGACAATTTATAGGAATGCAGAATCTAGAATGTGTCGTACGTCCTCCGGGTAGTAAAAGAGATGATATAATACTGGATGCAACATTAAGAACTATGTCACCTTCACATCGAATTGCAGCAGATAGAGTTTTCCATAAAAAGGTTTTACCTGTACCACCATATCCATAAACAAAGAAAACTCCACCCATGTCCGATGATACTGACTGCATTATTTTATCAAAAATAATGCGTTGCTCATCATTCAACTTACCCAAGAAATCTGCATACTCCACCCTCAACTGCGGTCTATTATAAGATAATTCGGACAAAATTAACCTATTGCGGGATACTATATTGGAATCAAAAAATGCAACGGGAAGGCCATCAAAATTTTTCAAAGTCTTTCCAAAAGAACGTAACAAATTATCAATCTCCACCAGACAGCAATTCTTCACCTCATCATCACTCATCCTCAATTCTAAAAAATAAAAAATAATAGAACAACAAATATTCATGAAAAATGATATAGTTATGATCAATTAACAAAATATTAATGTAAAAAAAAAAAAAAAACTATCCTAAAATCAGGATGAACTAAAGTTGTAAAATTGTAATAAAAATTACAGTATATTAGCTAAGCAACATCAAAATTACAGTATATCAGCTATGAAACATCAAAATTAATAAGTAAATAAGTCACACAACAACTAATAATATTATTCAAAACACTAATACAAATATGCATGAACTATTATATTTTGTATAACCATATTAATATATACACAATTAAAAACGTCCATATACAATGACCTACACCTCAAATAACCTACGCATTTTAGAATTAAATTATAATATTAAATTCATATAAAAAATAAACAAAAGGAAAAAAAATACCTGGAAATCGCATTATTTTTCGTCTCTTATACAATACATCATCAGACATAAACATCCAACAATTATCCCATATTTCACATGGATTACTCAAAGAACCAGAAGTTAGAAGAGTAACAAATAGAGATCTCAACGAAGACGCAGAATCCCAAATGCTAGCTTGCTCAAATGCATCAACATATTCCCTATCATCATCCAAAAGACCCCTAGCAAAACATGCTTCTCTGAAAGAATCATAAACAACTCCCCTGAACCTTTTGATATCATCAAAACACTTAGGACCGGTAACAAATTTCAAAAGAATTCTCAAATAATATGCTTCACCAGTTCCAGGAGGAACGTAACAAATACGACCAACTGCAAAACCCTTCTGTCTTGGTACCCAAGTCCTAGTGTCTCTTTTAAAGACAAAAAACTGTGGAATTTGAGCATACATTAAATCAGCAGCTAATGAAGACCACTTATTCAAATCAAACCACACTAAAAACATGCTAGTCCTCACACTTGGTCGGTCAAGAACATAATCCAATGCATCAGAATCTCTAAAAATAACATTCTGTTTTCCTGGAAGATGGAATGCCAAGCGCTTAACGGAAGGGTATCTATAGTTAATCTCAAATCCAAATAACCTCCAAGCAGCTTCACAAGGTGAAATATACCTACAATCATAATACATCTTGATTTCATCCACATCTACAGATTGATTCGACGCACCAGTATTCTCAACAAACGTTGCGGTAACACGATCATGGCCCTTATTGATATACTTGAATAAGTATTTTATGGCTCTAGATTGATTGCACTATTCAACATTAATATGTGCACCATACTTTAATAGAAGATATCTATTATGTGGAACGACATACCTATTATCTAAAACAACATCCTTCTTCTTGACAGTCCTTCCATCATCTCTTCTTCTATAAATGGGATATCCATCATCATCAAAAGAGCTTTCGGAAGAAAAGATCTTTGGAATTTTTTTTGTACAGACACCTTCTTCAGAGTAGCAAGGAGAATACTTAACAGTAGGACCACAAGGACCATGCATCATGAAATCCCTAACAACATCAAAATACTGCTTATCATTCTCCTCATCGGGTAATTCAGCGGAAATTATACGATCAATATCATCAGCGGAAGGAGCATCATTGCGCTTCTCAAGAAAAACCAGGATATGAGCATGTGGCAATCCACGCTTCTGAAACTCAACAGTATATAACACTGGAAATTTTAAAAAAAATTAACTAACAATTAGGAATAAAATATACAATAATCGAATATGTAATTAATTAATACAAAATAAAATACAAATAAACAATTATATTTACCTGATTTGACATCTCCAAATATTTTATTCTGGCGAATGTCACGAATAAGCCCATCTAACTTCAACTTAAAAATACGACAAACAATATCCGGACGATCCTTGGTATTATGACCATTACGTGACACACAACGAACAATCTCCGGCCATTTTGAATTGCATGTAATTGTTATGAACAGTTGTGGGTAACCAGTCCAACGACAAATAGCCATAGCATCTTGATAATTCTGCATCATATACCGAGGACCACCAGTAAATGAGGGTGGTAAAACAATTCGCTTTCCAGTAGATCTCCCATCCCTTTCCCCAGACAAATAATCATCCTCAAGACCTTCATACATATCACAACGAAGCTCCTTCTGATGGTTTTTTATGTACAAAAGACGGGCAGATTCAACCATTGTATATGCATCTACAATGAACTGTTGTGTCAAACGCTTGCAATATAGCAACGTAAGTGGCTCAAAATCTCTTTCCTAGAGACGAAATGCAAAAAACTCATGAATACTAATACAGGTCCTATTTCCAACCTTCCCACAGACAGAATTAGAAAATGGAATGTCTTCCTATACCCGTCCTCACCATATGGAAAAAGAATAGGATACTGAAGAGCAAGATACGAAGGGTTCAACTCTGTTATGCGCTACAAATCACCAGACCAAGTTTGAATAACAATATCACGAACACCAGAGTTGCTATCAGGACCACCGGTAAGAACAATAGCAACTTCAGAAACAGTAGGTAGATTACGTGTCCTGGGATCATAACCTCTATTGTCAATCAATCTCATAGTCACCGTCCTGTGACCAGCCCTAAATTTATCTCCTTCAAGTTAGAAACAATTTCAGCCTAAATAGAATTTATGCTAACCTCTGACCTGAAAAAAGATTAAAGAAACTAATATCCATACTTCACAATATAATTTAAATTAAAAAGGATAAATTAAAAAGGTAATAATAACAAACCTTACAGACCGTATCCTATTATGGATTTCATTGTCTGTGTCATAGATATACAGCTGAGCAAAAGCTGGGCCATCATGACCAGGAGGAAGTAAACTACACAATCTATGATAGTTTTGACCATGTAAGCGAAACACGGGAGGAGACGTTCCTCTATTTAAATTCTTGTCAATAGTTCCACCCAATGATGTGAAACAAAACATATTATTAAAAGATCGAATATTATCTAAAAAGTACTTGCTTCTATCATTACGACTCCATATCAATTCCTGAAGAAGGGCCGGAGGTTGAACCATGAAGGGCAACTGAATCTTGCCTTGCATACAACACAATGAAAATTTAGGAATTGAACCAACTCTCTCAGACTTCACTCGCTCTTCAAACCAAAATATAGCACCACAAAATATGCATCGATGAATAGGATCACCAATATCCTAGTATTCTACAGCTGCAAATAAAACATTATAAATAAATATTAAAGAAAAAAATACTATAATAAATTTTATAATTATTTCAATTAATTAAATTTAAAATCAAACACTCACAATCAACATCATAATCGAATGAAAATGAATCATCAGAATCCACATCTATTTCAGGACTATGGTTATCCGAAAGTAGGACATCACGAAATATAGGTTCCTTGGATCTTAATTCTCTAATATGAATATCATCTCTGCACACATTAGTAGGCATAGAAGAAGAGCCAACACAGAAATGGTTCTGACATTGTCTGCTTGTATCACCAACTACAGAATTACAATAAATAAAAATTATTGAAATAAATAATACAATAATACTTATCTTGATAAAAAAAAATATGTTAAACAATTATTAAAAAAGACTTATAAATATGAACTTAATTTAATTCATATTGTACCTTAAAATGATACATCGGAACTATTGTCCATATTAACGAATCTATCACCAAACACATAACGAAAAACTGGTGGATAACGATTTCCATAGTGGTTCGTAGACAAACTATCTCGACTGTCTGAACAAAAGTTGTTAAAAAAATATCAAAAATTGCAAAAAAAAAAAAACTGAATTTATTAGAGATAGCAAAATTAATTATATAATTAAGTTGATAAAATCTACATAACAAAACATACCCTGTCCATTTTGATCCGAAGGTGTCTGATTACTATTAATAATGGACGAACATCTCAACATCCTCATTGTTGCATTAGTTCTAAGAAACAATAACAAAAAAATTAAATTGCCATGGAAAAATAAAAATTAAAAAAATACAAACACCATATAACAACCGTATAAGACAACAAAAATGTTGGTCCCGAAATGAGTAAACAGGTGTATGGGGGGGGAATACACATGTGGATACAAATTAAAACTTCTTGTAAAACTTATCAAGTTACTTAAGACAGTAGCTCGTCAGTGGACTTGAGGTCTGCTGAGAGTTACTAGTGAAAGCTTACTGAGATAATACCTCCACTGAAAGCTCAAGACTTTCAGTTGAACTACTATCTAATTAGCTTTTAGATGCGGATTAGTGAGCCCTTTAGAAAACTCGTTTTACTTTGATAAACTTTGAGATTAACACACACTTAGGAAAGCAGAGAATAAGTACACAAGATATAAAGTGGTTCAGAGATGAATCTCCTACGTCCACTGTCCTGATCAAACAGGAGAATTCCTTTCACTTGGAATTCCTTGTGTTATAGTGCCAAGGTGCACTGATCAGCTAATCCTCTCTTAGGATGATTGATCACTAGGAAATTCCAGGTCCTAGTTCCCAAAACAAACCAGCTTTCAGACTGATACAACAATCAGCTTACTAACAGCACTTAACACTAGCTCTCAACCTAAACACTGAGTAGGGTTTTGAGTAGGGTTTTGGTTCCAACTATTTTGAGATAATCCTTACAAGTTTAGCTCAAGGCTTAGGATTGGATTATCTCTTTCTAAGATTTGGATATAGCTTTTAAGCTTGGTTACAGAAGGTTTGTTAGGCTCTCTACAAATGTGAAACACTTGGGAAACAATGGTAATTTCGAATGCTTCTAGTTGTTATGAATGTAGAGATAACTTTGATCTTGTGAGTTTCCCGTGCATAGAAATGAGCACGTCCTTCTGTATTTATAGGCTTCCTTGAAATTCTTCCCGTTAGATTTGAATCTTCTCAAGTAAGTCTTCTTGTATCTGATTGGCTCAAACGGCTCTTTTTGAAGCTTTAAGTCTTGTCAAGAAACGGCTGAAAGACCATGCCTGTTCACCAACTTTCTGTAGATTGCTAGGGAAAGACTTTTGGTACTTGTCAGTCTGGAGCAGGTCGGCTGTCAGTAAAGTACACTGACGTGTCATCTTCTCATTGGACCTTTAGTCTGCATGCCCAGATTCTTGTCTTGCTTTAAGGTGGAACTCCTCTGAGAGAACCTTCTTATTCCTTCATTTATTGTAAGCTTCAATGAAATTCGTTTTGCCTTGTTCCAACCAGATTAACTAACAGCTTTTAATATGTTTAGCATTGAATGTGCTTTGTTAGTTCTCATCAGTGGACCTTGGTCCTCTCCTGATGGTTTTAGTCTTAGTGAGAATGCACTTAGAAAATATTCAAGACTTAGACTTTTTCTCAGATCACTTGTCTTCAGTGGACTTCATCTTCAGCAGACTTCATTCTCAAATACATTCTATAAATTACTAACTGTACTTCAGTTCCTTAACAGTTGAACTAATTAACTAAGCACTAAACTCTACTGAATATTTTACTTACAAATCAACTTAAGAGGAACATTTTGGCATCTAATCAAAACCTAAGTCTTATACATTTTCCCAACAATTTCCCCCTTTTTGATTATGTCGGAACCTATCTTATTACATATCTTCTTTCAGATGAGGTTCTTCAGATGCCTTTCTCTTGGTGGTTTCCCCCTTCTTTGCAGCTCTCTCTTCCTTTTCTTTCAGATGATCTTCCTTGAACTTTGACAAGTCTTCTGAGGGGATCTCCTTGCCCTTCTTGGCCTCTGCAATCTTCTGAGCCTCTGCATCCACCTTCTTCAACGTGCTCTTCACTTGTTGGCCTTTCTCAAAGTCTGGGGTCTCAAGGATAATCTTCATTTTGTTCTTGGGATCAAGCTTCATATCCTTAGCGCTTATCCTCTTTTCCCCCTTTCCGGCATTAATCATACATTCAGCCACAGTGATATTGAGCTTCAGGTGATCATGAGCTAAGGCTTTCAACTCAGTTGAGCAATGATCAACCTCATCCTCTAGCCCTCCAAGGTTGCTCCAGCCGTTTGCCCAAATTGTACAAACTGTGCTAACTTCTCATCAATTAGCACATTTGTCTTCTCCTGGGTGGGAAAGTCCTCTGCTGCCTTCTTCAGAACTTCTCCCAGCTTTGCTCCCAACTCAGCATGCTTAGCCTCGAATTCTGTCAGCTTTGAATTCCACAACCCTTCAACCTTCCCAAGTAGGTCCGCTGAGAAAGCCTCTACTGAGGACTTTAGGTTGATGGATACATTCTCCACTGAGTCTTTTAGAAATTTAGTTCTGGCCTCTTCCTCCTTTTGCTCCAGCTTCTTCAAGGCTTCTATGACCAGCACGCTCTGTCCTTCAATAACATCAATCACCATCTGCTGAGAATCTTCAACTTTAAGAGTAAGATTTTGAAGTGATGTTGTTGTGGATTCCATGAGTTCATCAACATGGTCTGAGAGAATGACCATCTCATCTACTTCTTCTTGCACAATCTCCTGGACATCCCTCACCTGTGCTTGAAGAGCAGGAAGCTTGTCATCTTGAATGGAGTTAACAGCATCACTCAGGAGAGTTAGGTTGACCTCTACTGGGGGAATCTCAACAGTTTGAGTACCTGCATGGCAAATAAGGTTAGCTTTATCTCCCTCAGCCTCACAATCTAAGTCTCCTGATGCTTCTACTTCCATTGGGACTCCCTCCTCCTCACTCTTCTCTCTTTTCTCACTCTCACTCTATTTTTCGACTATATTTTTTTCAGCCAATTCACCCTTTACAGGGATGATTGCTCTAATCTCTCCACTTTTAACTCCAGTAATTTCCATCTCAGTTTCTTTTTCATTAATATTTTCAACTCCAACAGTACCAGACACCTCAGTTGACTCCTTAGCCACCACTGAGGGCTGTTGTGGGAGAACTTCAGTAGACACCTCTACTGAGCTCTCCTGTGGCAAATTTTGTGCCTCAGTATCCCTTGCCATGGATACATCCTTGGCTGCTTCACCCTCACCTTGCCTAGGTGAAACACCTCCTCCTTGTACACTTTTCTTTTCTTTCTCTTCATCCCTCTCTTTCTCCTTCTCTTCAACACTTGCCTCAACAGATTGCACATGTTCAGCTCCTCCTTCAGCTAAAGTCTCAGCTGGCTTTTCTTTTTTACCTCCATCAATCTTCTCAACCTCCTCTTCCTTCCTTGCCTCAACTATTTTATCCATAACCAGACTCTCAAAGATCTTCTCATCACAGAGAAATCTGGTTTTGGTCATACCGGCAAACTGTATCACTTCCACCTCCTCCTTCTTCCAGTCCTCTGCATTGCTGCCTCTGACAGCCAATAGAATTTCTCCAAGTCTTCTGTCTTTGTGCTGGACAAGGAGTCTCAGTCTCAAGAACATAGCTTTGAGGGTGGGAAACCCATCAAGCTCAGGATATTTAGACTCCAAAGAGTAGGCTACCTCATCCTTAAGCGCATCTAAGAATGAGTACTCTTCTTCATCGTCTGAAGGAAGGGAAGGGGTAGGGGATCTGCTGTCTGTTGGCTCCTCTGGGATAGACTCCAGGTGAGTTGAGTGAGTTTCAGGAGGGTTTGGTTCAGATGAGGTTTGGGGTTGGGTATCAGTGGAGGTAGTATTTTGTTCAGTGGGGGTTGAGGGTAGGGGTTCAGAAGGGGTTGAGGGAATGAGTTCAGAAGGAGTTGAGGGAATAGGTTCAGAAGGGGTTGAGGGAATGGGTTCAGAAGGGGTTGTTTGGGATCCACTTTCTGGCTGTTGAGAGCCTTCAGTGGGGGTTTTAGTAGTTATTTTGGAGATGCGTTTGGTTTTGGCAGGGGTGCGCGGTTTGGTTTTGGGTTTGATGGGGGTAGGTGTAGGGGCATCTGAGTCAGACTCAGTTGAGATTAAGTTGGAAGAGGAGTCAGGGTTACCTGATGAAGATTCATCAGTAGAGTTAGAGATTCTGACTTTCTTAGAGGCACTCTCCTTCTCAGCCTCAGAAGACCTCTTCTTTTCCTTCTTAGAAGCTTTCTCTGCCTCTGCCTCCTTGTGCTGGGCCATCTTGTCGCTCAATTTAACCAGCCTTCTCTTTAGCTTGGTTTTCTTCCCTTCAGTAGGGTCAGGTTCTTCTTCCTCAACTGCCTCTGGGCTCTCCTCAGCAGGCTTAATCATTCTTGTCTCTAGAGCCTTTCCAGACTTGAACAAGGCTTTTAGATTACTCCACTTCCTGTCTGGAATCCAGTCTACTCCCAGATCTACATTCTCTATCAAGTAGGAGATTTTTGTTGCAAAATTTAGCTTACTTGATAGTTGGGGAGTTTTGTCAGGTTGGAGCTTTGAGTGCTCTTTATTCAACGCCCTTAGAAAGAATTGTTGCCAGTTGTATGTCTTCTCCTTACTCTCCACAATAGCCTTCATCAGTCTGAGCTTGGGCTTGCTCACCTGCTCTGTGCTTCCCTGGTTTCGCAGTATACATTTTCCAACAACTTCACAGAGAACATTGTATACCGGCATGAGCACATTTATGTTCATTGTTGGATTGTATTTCACCTTTCTTTGCATAATAGAATTAACCCATTCTTCCTCTTCATCCGCAATACAAGTATCTAGATTCGGACCTTCAGAGGGGAGATTGAACAGCTCCTTCAAGTCATCTCCACTGATGCCGATCTCCTTTCTAATCTTCTGGTGTTCAACAATTTTCATGTCGTCCCTCATCACCTTCTTCTTTCTTTGTAGTATGAGATGAGACCTGATTCTTGAATCAGAGTTGGATATATGACAGAAAAACTCAAGAACCTGCCTGTCAAAACAGTTCTTAGGATGAACTGTTAAAAACTTCTCTAACCCAGCAGTTTTAATCATCTCTAGGGCTTCTTTAATGTGAGCAAATTCTGGTTTGGATTCTATCTCAGGGTTATCAAAAACCACGATGGGTTCATACCAGAAATTCTCCTTATTGGTAAGGAAACCTAGATTTAATTTTTCCATTTGAAAGATAGGGTTTGTGAGAAAATTTGCAGAGTGTAATTTGACAGATAGAATGGAGTTTTGCTTGTGAGTGATTTCGAAAAGGTTTACAAGCGTAAGTTTGGAGTTTTTATATGAGTAATGAACAGTGAGATTGAGAGGAGAGATTAATGTTTGAGATTAATTCGGTTTGAGATCGTGGATAGTCCAAAAGATTAGTGGGGAGTTTTAAGAGATCTTGACGGTTAGAAAAGAACCGCCTAAAATGAAAGGTATGTATTGAAAGGGTTGGTAGCCGGAAGGTCACATCATCCGGGTTTTAAGGTGCGTGAGATAGGTAACTGTAAAAGTGAACCTGACTTGTACAACGCGCATTAAATGCTTGCAATACCAAAATCTCTTCGAAAAAGTATAAGAAAGATTTAATTTTCAGAAAGCACTCATTAGTAATTCTATTGAATCCAAATATATATAAAAAAAACTAAGAGGCTTTAGATTTGAAAAAAATCATAAGTATAAACTTTTGACCTCCACTGAGGTTTGACCTCGTCTGATATTCAGGACTCTTCTGAGATGAGGAGCTTCTACTGAGAAAGATCCTCTTCTGAATATGAACCTCCACTGAGTTGAAGGTAACTCTTCTGAGATTAAATCCTTCCTTTACTCTCCTGGATCTAGGAGTCCAAGCTCTACTGACAACTCTTGAAACCTTGCTTTATATTTGGCTTGGTTGATGAAGATTCCTTTAGGGGACTGCTTAACTTGAAGTCCTAGGAAGAAGTTCATTTCTCCCATCATTGACATTTCAAATCTTCCCTTCATCAGTTGAGAAAACTTTTCACAGAGGACTTGATTTGGACAACCAAAGATGATATCATCCACATAGATTTGTACAAGCAAAGTGTCCTCTCCTTTTGTGATCCTGAAGAGAGTTCTATCTACTCTTCCTTTGATAAAACCACGATCCAGAAGGAATTGTGACAAAGTATCATACCAGGCTCTTGGAGCCTGTTTCAGTCCATACAGAGCTTTTCTCAGTCTATATACTTTGTGACTTTCTTCAAAACCTGGGGGTTGCTCCACATAGACTTCTTCATTGAGTACTCCATTCAAGAAGGCACTTTTAACATCCATCTGGTACACCTTGAATTTCTTGTGAGCAGCATATGCAAGAAATAACCTTATTGCCTCCAATCTGGCTACTGGGGCAAATGTTTCATCGTAATCAAATCCTTCAACTTGAGAATATCCCTTTGCAACAAGCCTGGCTTTGTTTCTGACTATGATATCATTTTCATCCTTCTTGTTCTTGAATACCCACTTGGTTCCTATCACATTGCAGTGATATGGTCTGTCCACCAACTCCCAAACTTGATTCCTTGTGAACTGGTTGAGCTCTTCTTGCATGGCAATGATCCAGTTGGAATCTTGAAGTGCTTCTGCTATGGAACTTGGTTCCTGGTTTGATAAGAAACAACAAAACAAAGCACTTTCTCCATGAAAACTTCTAGTTTTGACTCCTGAGGAAGGATCGCCTAGGATTTGCTCAACAGGGTGATCTGAGAGCCATGTTCTCCTAGGCTGATGCCCTTCAGTAGAGTTTAACTCTTCTGAAGTTGAGTCACTAGATATAGGAATACAATCAAATTCAGGAAATAAAACAGAGGGTTGGAGTCCTGAGTCATCATTCAAGGTATTCTCATTCTCAATGGTAATCTCATTGGTTCCCCCTTGAATGATGGTCTCAGTGGATGTCTAAGTTGTGACCACATCTTCATTGACATTACTTACCTCTTGAACTGGGATAGTGTTCATCAGTTCAGTTGCTTGTTCTGGAGAGCTCTCAGGTGAGCTTTGAGGGGTGGTTTGACTTTGGGTGACCTCCTTGAATTGTTGATCTTCTAAATTGTCCCAGGTTGGGATGTATGTATCAACACAATTCTCAGGATAGCCTTTAGACTTGATACTTAGTCTGGTTAGTCTTTTGCTTATTACCTCCTCATTCTCCTTACTCCTGGACTCAAAAGTAGATTCATCAAAGACCACATGAGGTGTTTCTTCCAAAACAAGAGTTCTACAGTTGTAAACTCTGAAAGCTCTACTGATTTGGGAATATCCTAAGAAAATTCCTTCATCAGCTTTGCTATCAAAGGCTTTCAGTTGAGTTTTCCCATTGTTGTGAATGAAACACTTGCAACCAAAAATATGAAAGTAAGATACCTGTGGTTTTCTACCATTCCATAACTCATATGGAGTTTTTCCTTGATGTTTGGTTACCATGGATCTATTTTGAGTGTGGCAGGCAGTGTTGATAGCTTCAGCCCAAAATCTTTTAGGAACTTGAGCTTCTGCAAACATTGTCCTTGCTGCCTCCTAGAGAGTTCTATTTCTTCTTTCAGCTACTCCATTTTGTTGTGGAGTTCTTGCAGCTGATGTCTCATGTGCAATACCTAACTCTTTGCAATAATCAGATATAATAGAATTAATGAATTCAATGCCCTTATCTGGTCTTATCTTTACAATGTTCAGGCTCTTTTCATTGCTAACTTTCTTAAGGAGCTCTGGGAGCCTCAGTTGAGTCTCCTTTTTGCTTGCATAGGAATATCACCCATGTGTACCTGGAGAAATCATCAACAACAACAAGTGTATATTTTCTCCCATTGATACTTACAGGGGTTACTGGACCAAAGAGATCCATATGTAACAGTTGAAGTATTCTGTCAGTAGAGGTTGCTACTTTGCTTTTGAAAGATGCTTTCACTTGTTTTCCCTCCTGACAGGCTTTGCAAATATGTTCTTTGTTGTATACTTCATTTGGCATTCCTTCTACCAGTCCATATCTTGCTATCCTGTTCATCATCTTGAAGTTCAGATGACTTAGTCTTTTGTGCCACAGCCAATTAGTGTCAGTTGAGCTCTTAGTAATAAGACATGCATTTGGTGTGCAAGACTTCCAATCTGCAAGATAGATATTTCCCTTCCTTGACCCAGTTAGTAGTACCTGTTGTGAAGATATATTCTTGACAAAACACAGGTTACATGAAAATTCAACACTGTATCCTTTATCACAGAATTGACTTATGGACAGAAGATTGCTTAAGTCCACTGACAAAGGATACATTGCTTACTCTTACTGAGCCAATGATTAAAGTACCATAACCTTTAGTGGCTCCTTGTGAGTTGTCACCAAAGGTGACTTGTGGACCTTCTCTCTCAACAAATTCTGTCATGAGATCTTTGTTGCCAGTCATGTGCCTAGAACATCCACTGTCCAAGTACCAGACTGAAGATTTTAGAGCATCTCCTTTGCTGAGGCCCACTGTGCCCTGCATTCAAAATCAAGCTTTAGGTACCCATTTGGTGTTGGGTCCTACCAGGTTAGTTGTACCTTTCGGAATCCAAATTTGCCTCACAGTTCTAATTACTTTAGATTGGCTAATTTGTCTTCCATAAACATCTACATAGATTGTTATCTCCCTTGGTGCCTTGGGAGTAAACTTTCTATGGGCGTCAGCCTTTGAAGGAACAGGAACCTTCTTTACATTCTTTCTCTTCGGCTTGGGTGCACCTGGCCTTGGTCTTTGTTGATAAAGGTATGAAGGACCTTTTCCTTTAGGCACGAAAGGAATAGATCTTCCATATGAGCCATTCCTTGAGGACTGCTCATGCCTGGGTGCTCTCAGCTGAGGTTGCTTCATCTGTGAAGACCTCGACTGATAGTACCTCTGCTGAGATCTATTTTGATAAGTCACCTGAGCCTTTCCATTTGGTTTTGGCTTAGTTTGACTTTTCTTTTGTGTGATCTCAGCTGGACTTTTTCCTTTATCCACAATCTGTGGTTGAAATGTCACAGACTTAACAAAAACTCTCTTTGTGCCACTTGAAGAAGCAACACTCAGAGGACCTTCTGAAGGTTTTGGAATAAAGCCTATCCCACACTTGTTATTAGGATTGATTTGAAAATTTTGAATCTCCTCTATGGCAAGAGAGGGTTTGTTTAGAGCATCAATCCTTTTTAACAAGGTCTCTTCAGATTTTTGTAAGACATCAATTTTCAGGAGAGAATCCTTTATTTGGCTTACAAATTTTAAATTCTTTTCAGTTAACTTTGTCTTAGATTCATTGAGATCTTTTATCAGTTGATCTCTACCATTTCCTTGACTCCTGAGGGTTTCCACCTCTTTTGTCAGTTCAATGGTAGATTTGGCTGAGTTCAGATCTGCTTGATTCCCAGACTCGATTAACTTGGAGTTTTCACTCAAGAGTTGTTTGTTTTCATCTTGAAGACAGAAACTTGCTTCTTGCAACCTTGAGAAATCAATCATCAATTGTTCCAAGGCGGACTGAAGATTGAGTTCCTCAGTTGACTATGAGCTTAGCTCAGGTGTGTGTTCTAGAGAAATGGATGATTTAGATTGTACCTTTGGTTCTTCTCTTGCCATGAGGCACATGTCATCATCACTGCTATCAGAGAACAGTCCATCAGATGACTCCAGATTTTCATCAACATCCTCAGCCACCATGGCTTTCCTTTCTCCATATCTTCTGTCTATTTTGGCTTGTCTTTCCTTTCTTTCTTTTGTGCTCAGTTGAGGACAATCATATTGAAAGTGCCCAATCTTCTTGCACTGGAAACATCTGTTGGCATCATCATTCTTTTCCTCAGTAGACTCTCTGGTCTTTGATGATGATCCTTCAGCCTTGGTGTAATTCTTGTATTCCTTCTTCTTTTCCAGCTCAGATGAGCTTTTCTCTCCTTCTCTGGTGGTCTTTTGTGGATAACTTCTGTCTTTCCTGTTATCCCTGTAGAATCTTTTATACTTGCCAAACCGGCTGTTAAGTTGTTCAAACCTTCTAGCCATCAGGCTGAGTTCCTCCAGCATCTCAGCCTTGCTTTGAGATTTGCTTGTCTTTGTACTCTTCTGGGGCTTTGGGGATTTTGGCTCAGACTCCTTAGCTTTGAAGACAACTCTCTTCTCAGCTGAGGTCTCATCAGGAGCCCTTTTCCTGTTCAAATCAAACTCATAAGCCTTAAGTTCAGAGAATACCTGTTGTATACACATGCTGGATAGATCCTTGGTATTCTGCATCATCACAGAGTACACATCCCATCTTGAGGTTAGACCTCTCAGGATCTTTAAGGCAACTTCCCTTTTGGTATAGACTTTTCCCAGAGAGTTTATTTCATTCATGATGTCAGTGAACCTCCCATCAAGCTGGTCAATAGTCTCAGTGGGCTCCATGGTGAACTGCTCATACTTTTGAACAGCTACTGAAAGCTTGTTCTCTTTTATCTTGTGAGTTCCTTCACACATGAGAGCAAGAGTGTCCCATAGTTCCTTTGCAGTCTTGCAGTGGATCACTCTTCCCATTACAGAATCTGGAATGGTGGTGTAGAGAATGTTCACGGCTATAAAGTTGAGGTTGTTTCTCCTCCTCTCATCTGCAGTGAAGTTATCTTCATCCTTGGGCCATTCTTCTCTAGGATCTGCAATAGTCTCAATTGTAGTTCTAGGGTTAGGTGTCATAAAAATAAATGGACCTTTAGTAATAACCCTTAGCATTTCATCATGTACACAGGCAAGATGAGCTCTCATTCTGATCTTCCAGAAGTCATAGTTTTCCACTGAGAATTGTGAAAGCTTGTGATGAGACATATGGTTCAAGGGATTAACTCCCATGTTGTTCTCTGCTGGTAGTGCTACCCTAGCTGCATTGTCAGCCATAGTATATAAACAAGTTTATCAAAAGATCAATTCAGATGACCTTGAAAATACCTTTAAGCACAAGGTATACTTAGAACAATGGTCTATTGAACCACTGCTCTAATACCAATTGTTGGTCCCGAAACGAGTAAACAGGTGTAGGGGGAATACACCTGTGGATACAAATTAAAACTTCTTGTAAAACTTATCAAGTTACTTAAGACAGTAGCTCGTCAGTGGACTTGAGGTCTGCTGAGAGTTACTAGTGAAAGCTTACTGAGATAATACCTCCACTGAAAGCTCAAGACTTTCAGTTGAACTACTATCTAATTAGCTTTTAGATGCGGATTAGTGAGCCCTTTAGAAAACTCGTTTTACTTTGATAAACTTTGAGATTAACACACACTTAGGAAAGCAGAGAATAAGTACACAAGATATAAAGTGGTTCAGAGATGAATCTCCTACGTCCACTGTCCTGATCAAACAGGAGAATTCCTTTCACTTGGAATTCCTTGTGTTATAGTGCCAAGGTGCACTGATCAGCTAATCCTCTCTTAGGATGATTGATCACTAGGAAATTCCAGGTCCTAGTTCCCAAAACAAACCAGCTTTCAGACTGATACAACAATCAGCTTACTAACAGCACTTAACACTAGCTCTCAACCTAAACACTGAGTAGGGTTTTGAGTAGGGTTTTGGTTCCAACTATTTTGAGATAATCCTTACAAGTTTAGCTCAAGGCTTAGGATTGGATTATCTCTTTCTAAGATTTGGATATAGCTTTTAAGCTTGGTTACAGAAGGTTTGTTAGGCTCTCTACAAATGTGAAACACTTGGGAAACAATGGTAATTTCGAGTGCTTCTAGTTGTTATGAATGTAGAGATAGCTTTGATCTTGTGAGTTTCCCGTGCATAGAAAGGAGCACGTCCTTCTGTATTTATAGGCTTTCTTGAAAATCTTCCCGTTGGATTTGAATCTTCTCAAGTAAGTCTTCTTGTATCTAATTGGCTCAAACGGCTTTTTTTGAAGCTTTAAGTCTTGTCATGAAACGGCTGAAAGACCATGCCTGTTCACCAACTTTCTGTAGATTGCTAGGGAAAGACTTTTGGTACTTGTCAGTCTGGAGCAGGTCGGCTATCAGTAAAGTACACTGACGTGTCATCTTCTCATTGGACCTTTAGTCTGCATGCCCAGATTCTTGTCTTGCTTTAAGGTGGAACTCCTCTGAGAGAACCTTCTTATTCCTTCATTTATTGTAAGCTTCACTGAAATTCGTTTTGCCTTGTTCCAACCAGATTAACTAACAACTTTTAATATGTTTAGCATTGAATGTGCTTTGTTAGTTCTCATCAGTGGACCTTGGTCCTCTCCTGATGGTTTTAGTCTTAGTGAGAATGCACTTAGAAAACATTCAAGACTTAGACTTTTTCTCAGATCACTTGTCTTCAGTGGACTTCATCTTCAGCAGACTTCATTCTCAAATACACTCTATAAATTACTAATTGTACTTCAGTTCCTTAACAGTTGAACTGATTAACTAAGCACTAAACTCTACTGAATATTTTACTTACAAATCAACTTAAGAGGAACATTTTGGCATCTAATCAAAACCTAAGTCTTATACATTTTCCCAACAAAAAAAAAAAATTGTTAACAAAAAACTAAAATGAAAACAAAACAGCGAAAAAAATATTCACCTAATGAACATATAAAAAGGTAATTTATAATTACTTGTTTATAACCAACCTATTAATAACAAACTAAAACACATTACAGTACATATACGATAAATTATGAAAGTCTTCTATGTAATAAGACAATAACATAATGACAAAAAAAAAAGTAATTGAAGATGTAATACTAAAGATGCCAAACTTATTGTCCACAATATAATAAAAATATAATTAAGCCATGATTTTAGACAAATAGTTAAGATGTGTGATTAATGATATTAAATACTTGATAGCAAACATCCATTAATAAAAAAGGAAAAGTTATTTGTGTACATATAGATATGGATTCATGATGTATGGTTAATTCTAAATTTACTGTATTAAACAATAACTGAATTTCTATATTCCAAAACATTTATATTAAATATAATAACCTAAATCATACAAAATATTTATTGAATCAATTTAGAAAATTAGGCAGTGGTTAAAATAATTCATATTGAAACATAGCACAAGAGTCTATAAGATGAATACTTATTTCTACATAGCCAAAAAAAAAAAATCATATATTTTAAACTGTGTAGCCAAGATAAATGAAAAAATATGATATAAATTTCTAATTTAACATTATTATACAATATATGTTGATAAAATAACCAAATACATTTTGATGTATACTATATCGAGATAATGCATCGAATATTACACAAATCTGTGAAATTACACCACTAACAAATAATACACGAATATATATATATATATATATATATATATATATATATATATATATATATATATATATATATGTATGTATATATATACAGTCATTGCTAAAAATATATATTAAAAAAATGACCCACATCACACCAAAATTAAAGATTCATATGATACACAAAATATTAGAATTTAAGTTAATTAACCACACAATTAAATAATTTAAAACTAAACGTATGTATATCACAAACGCAAGAAAATTAATGAATTAAAACAATTAAACTTATATTTAACAAAAAAATTTAAATGTTAAAACATACCAACAAATTCACTATTGTAATATACAATTAAAATAAATTAATAAGAAATAACATATTATTTTTTCAAAAACAACTAACATATTATTATTAACGAAAAAACACTCTTTAAATTACATAAAGAGACATATACAACACAATATCTACTGAAGAAGAGAAACCTCAAGCCACAACTCAGCAACATATACAATCTTAAAGAAACAAACATGGTCAACACTAATTTCATTATCAATAAAAAAAAAATTCAATCCAGCTTGAAGTACATATCCTGTCTTCTCCTTCCTAACACCAACTTTCCAAGTACGATCACCAATAAATAGAACGGAGAGCTTGAAAGATAAACCATCAAACACTGCATGATTCTTCCAAAACAACTTTGGAATATTCTGAAAAAAAATATAGAAATTAGTTTATATGTATATACATATATTATAAACATCTACTAACAACTAATTATACAATTTATGTACATGAAATATATACATATTATAATATTAAGTATATAACATTTAGGAAAATACTCACCAATCTACCTCTATCAAAATTGGATTTACTGATAAGACGGGTAAAGGAAGTTGAATCATGCAAGGAAGGAACACAACGTCCAACCGAAGGACAAAAAACACCTCGATCAATTGCTAAATTCAACAACAACAGAATAATTAATTCAGAGGACAAAGTATTATAACATCCACTAACTTAATAGAATTATTTAGTAACAGAAATAAAAATAATTGACCACGAACATACGAATAAATAAATATACTCACTTGAAAAAGTAGATATTAAATATCCATCAGGAGAGTATACTTTGATCCAAAGTGTACAAACTCCATCATAGTATAAATAGACATAATCATATTTACTAATATTATTAACAACCGCATAAGACTCCCATCCATCACCAAACGTATAGAATGCAGTGTTGAAAATCTTTAGTCTGATCTTACAGAAATCTCCATTAGGTTTCTGTAGATACAAAAATTCAGGAAACGATCCACCATTGATATCAATCAACATCCGAGGAATCATCTATATAAAAAAACAAAAAACAGTTAAAAAAAACTTTACTATAGTCGTATATAATTTTTTTTAAATAAATAAAAATTGAAAAATAAAAACTAACAAACCAGATTGTCATTAAAAATTTGAAGAAGATCACCGATAAAATAGTTTCTCCTCAATTCACCTACAAAATAATTATTACATTGGCTGTAATATATGAAAATATTGAAATACCCAACCATATAACAAAATATTCACTAAATAAACACTCACCATAAAAATCAAAAGGTTTAGGTATAAGACTGGGATTACCAACATCCTTAAGAATACCATTTCTATGATATACTTTAATATAAATGTTTGATAAATCATATTCAGAAAATGTAATATAATCTCCAACACTTAAACAATAATAATCTGTGATCTCCTTCCATCCAATTGTAAAACAGAAAGAACCGCTAATAATGCTTGTTTTTATATTCCATAATATCCCACTCTGATTTATAAAGGTATATCTTGAATTGAAGGGCATGTCCCTCAATAAAACAATCTCATTAGGAATAACCTGAAAATAAAACACGATAAAAAATAAGATAAATTAAATATAAAATATACAAATCAAACATACTAAAATATAAATGAAAAATCAAAAAGTAAGAAAACAATATACCAACCAGATATTCAGCAGCATCTGGACAATTATTTGGTAGTTACTGTATCAAAAAATCGAATGATTTTGCTGAGTAATAATTTTCCTTATACTTGCGTAATTCATCGTACTGACTATATAAATCTCCAACTATAAGAAAAAAAAGTTAATGGTCTAAGCAAAAAAAAAATGATAATGAAATATTAGGGAATACTAAAATTTACGTGTAAAAATTCTTCCATCATCCTCAAGATTTTTCCTTAATCTACATAAGTCAACTAATAGAGTATCCTCTGTAAATAAATTTGTCATGTCCACTGATACTGGACAACTCTAAAAGATGGAAAATAAAATATAAATCAGAGAATATACCGATAAATGAAAAAATAAATATGATCTATATATAACAACAATACAATACAAAATATATAGTAATGGGCAACATTCAAGGCTTCAATTTCACAGGCAATTAAAATATTATCTAATTCATAGGAAATACATAATTAATGAATGAAGAAAAAAAATAACAATTTACTTGTTGTCCACAAATATATTAATTATCTGTATGATATATTAATAATTAAATTATTAAGTTTTTTATATATACGAATTAGGAAAAGGAAAGTTCTTAAACATGAATTATATTTACACAATGTCCAGTTAAATAAACTCTTTAGTTTTGAAATCATAAACACAATTTTTTAAATATTTTAAAAAAAAACAATGAAAATGAATGGGTATACACGTATACCCAAATTATTAGTATTATCAAAACAATTCACAACATGTCAAAGGAGTAGAGCTAAAGGAACACTGGAAATGCAGTATTATAAAATACTTGAAGGATAGTCAAAATGTGCTTTTAGTTTTGTATTAAAAAACTACCATCAAAATACAAAAGAATGGAGTTAGCCAAAAATATTACCATTGATCACGAAAATATAACATATCATTTAAAGGATAATGTATAAAATAAAATACAAAAAATTTATTAGACGATATACCATAGAAAAAATCATTATTAAATATAAGATAATAGTTAAAAAAAATGAACATTCTGAAATAGTGTACTACAAAATTATAAAAGCAATTAGATTAGCATATAATTCAATATACCAATATAACGTTAACAAAATAGTATCATTATGAAGAACATATCAAGAAATAGTATTGTATACTCATCCTTTGAATAATCCATGCAAATAAACGATGCACATTAAAAATGAAATAATACCTAGTACACTTAAACATTAACGAATAAAAAATGTTGTTTAATAACTTCACAAACAATCATAAATAACAATAGCTACATACAAATTAATATAGTACATAAATTATATAAATAAATCATAAACAAAAAAATAATAAACATAAACAACTCTGATCATGTAATATAATGAAATAAAACATCCAAAAGTTCATTATAACTACAACGTACGGATAACCAAATACATTCAAAATAAAAACATCAAACAATTCACAACATGTCAAAGGAGTAGAGCTAAAGGAACACTGGAAACGCAGTATTATAAAATACTTGAAGGATAGTCAAAATGTGTTTTTAGTTTTGTATTAAAAAACTACCATCAAAATACAAAAGAATGGAGTTAGCCAAAAATATTACCATTGATCACGAAAATATAACATATCATTTAAAGGATAATGTATAAAATAAAATACAAAAAATTTATTAGACGATATACCATAGAAAAAATCATTATTAAATATAAGATAATAGTTAAAAAAAATGAACATTCTGAAATAGTGCACTACAAAATTATAAAAGCAATTAGATTAGCATATAATTCAATATACCAATATAACGTTAACAAAATAGTATAATTATGAAGAACATATCAAGAAATAGTATTGTATACTCATCCTTTGAATAATCCATGCAAATAAACGATGCACATTAAAAATGAAATAATACCTAGTACACTTAAACATTAACGAATAAAAAATGTTATTTAATAACTTCACAAACAATCATAAATAACAATAGCTACATACAAATTAATATAGTACATAAATTATATAAATAAATCATAAACAAAAAATAATAAACATAAACAACTCTGATCATGTAATATAATGAAATTAAACATCCAAAAGTTCATTATAACTACAACGTACGGATAACCAAATACATTCAAAATAAAAACATCAAACACAATAAACAATACCATCTACGAACATACAGACAACGAAAGAATAAAAGGTGGAGACTGGACAATGTCAATACGAACGGTTAATCCATCCCGAAGATCCAAATCACGAATTATTTTGCGGAACCCAGACGACACCATAAAACGACCACCCTCATCTTTAAAAGTAACATTCCAAATCTTGTCTTGATTTCTCATCTCAACACCTGGATACATTCTATAGAGCTTCTTGATATATTTTTCCCAAAAGTCAACTGGGATAGGCTGTAAATTATTTAAAAAAATTAACAAAAACAAAAACTAAACAAACACATGTGTATAGAAAATATTATCACATTCTCATATGAAAAAAAAAAAGATAAGTATTGATTTTTTTTTAAATAAAATATACATAACTCATCAGTCTACCCTTCTTTATATCGGAAGATGTAAGGCAGCGAATAAAAGTTGGCATTGAATTATTAGAAACACCAGCACAAGTCTATAAAATATACAAAAAAAAAACTTTTAATAAAGTAAATAAATTAAGATTAAAAGAATTCTGAAATACATAAATAAATATAAAAAAACATATCGATAACCTCAGACATAAACGGAATTCTAGATGTACGGTCTGGATTGTTTGAAGAGGCAACAACATTATCTGGAATAACATCACGTGCTTTCGAAGAACACAACTGAGATATATGAAAAAATATGTTAAATAAAAAATTAAATCAAAATTACAAAAAAATAAATAAATAATAATATGATTATAAATAACCACATAAGATGAAAACGATAATTCTACGAAAGAACTAACAAAATATATAAATAAAAAAATTGGGGATTACCACAGCACCAACATCAGGCGATCGATCAAGCCTACGTATTACACCGGAACCAACGTTTATCAAAGGAATCCCATCATTTTGAGGAGTAGAAGAACCAAAAAGTGTATTACGATTAACATCTTCATCCAGAGATGGATTATGCAAGGAAGAATAAACATCACCCACACCTACATTTTATAAAAAACATAGAGATTATACTATTAAAACAAACAACGCACAACAAAGATAAAAAAAAAATAACATGAACATATACTTAAGTGGACTAACAAAAAGAAATCAAACCTCGACTAGAAGCATCAAGAAACGAAATAAGCTCAACGTTGTCATCCATGAAAATATTGATATAAATGTTTCTGACTCCATCAAAAAGCATAGTTAGATAACTAACTCTATCAAAAGGACGAACCACACAATGAATCCTTCGTCACTTCAAGTATTAAACCGTCGGATGAAACAACATAAGGGTAGTCAAGATATAAATCATCCCTGGTTACCAAGACAAAGTATTCCTGTAACGCCCCGAAACCAGAATATATTAATTATATCGGATTCGAAGTGTTATCGTGATCAAAAGTCCGAACTATAAAATTTTTGAAGGAAATATAACTAAATTGAAGGATAAGTTTCATGCAGCGGATAAGTGGGAAGAAAATAATGTAATAAAGTATCGGACACATAAGTGCATCTGTATATATATATATATAAGGATGAATAAAGGGTTTTGTATCTTTATGATAATACACACTGAGTTTTGATGACTGAAACACACGGTAAGAAGTATCGTCTTGCAAAGCAGTAGCGACAACATTTATTTAGGAATAGAATAATAGGCGTCATTGTATTATTGATAGTATTTAAAGCAAACGGGAAACTTTGTGTCTTCTGTATCACTGTCCTTGCTCCCCGTAATCGAAATCTGCAAAGGGGTTAGGAAAAAGGGGCGTGAGAATTGAATTCTCACGTATGGGTAATTTGCAACGTCATGGGATTGGTAAATCCGAAATATATTAAGGTATACTCATTGATAAGGTGTTTATTCCATTTAATCAATTTCACATATAAACAAGATTATAATATTTCATAGAAGAAACAGTTCATATAATGATTTATCGTCATTTAAGCATATTTCACATAATATAATTGAAATAACATGAGTTGATTCACATTAGGGCAGAGCCCAAAACATATTCACGTATTGTCACAAACTATCAAACCATATCCGTACGACCATTCCACTTCCAACAAAGTTACCCTTTTCAACTACAACCAAAACTTACTTCATCCAACCACAACAACTTACTTCATCCAACCACAACATCCCTCATAAGATAAGCAAACATCAATGGCCTTATTCCCATTGCGCACAAAGGCAGCTGACCGGGGACCAGATCTGTTTGATCAACAACCTTCATTCCGAGGGCGTCCCCGACAGCTCCCCGGAGGTCGGATTTAAAACTCGATTCTAACTCCGTACTTACTGACTTTCCATAAAACTGACTCAACAAACTTCACAGAGAAAAATACTTGATTGACAACAGAATTGATTCATGCTCACATAAGGTGCTTACTCATACAGTGGTGATCGATTTATAAAATAACAGGTATTATATATCATATATAGTTATATCACTTAATTAAAACAGTTATATAATAGGTGTTACATTTATGTTGGATTAATTATTTTAGATTGATTTAGTCGAGTTCAGAAAATACCGGCACAACGTTATTATTAGCAGATCAATCAACAAATCATCACCCACCTGATTATTCTGAGTCCTGAGAATATTGTGTAGGCAGACGGTCGAGTCCTCCGTGCGTGTCCCGAAAAGTACAGAATCCTAATAAGGAGTATTCTGATTAAAAGATCGATTTTTGAATTTGAAAAGCTTATGCGTTTGTATCTCGAGGATTGACTAGATTGTTGCCTTTAGAAAACTATTGAAAACTAAATTTTTCAAAGGTTGATTTCTATTTGATAAGTACACCCATTTTTAAGAGGAGGTGTATTAGGGGGGTGTATTTACTAATTTTAGTGGTGTTCTTAACAAAACCTTTTATTAAAAAATTAGAAGTATATTCATAATTATTATTATTCTTGGAAAAACTTAAAAGAATAAAATAATTACTTAAGAGTATTAATAAGAAATAAAGAAAAGGTTTTTCTTTCTAAGTTTTCTATTTCCCATTTTTAAAAGAAATCTTGGAAATAAATAATCATATTTTATAAATAAAACTCTCTTTTAAACTTATTAAAAGACTTGGACTTTTCTTAAGAAATTATATTATAAACTAATATAGTTTATAAAAAGGTATTCTTATTTTCTAATATTAGCGATACTCCTAAAGTTGGTTTGTATTATTTCCAAAACAAAGGAATTATATTAATTCTTCCAAGAAAATTATTTTTAGTTGGTGCTAGTTTTGGATATATATTAAAAAGGCTTATCTCGCGTTTCTAATTTTCTAACAGGGTTACGAGGGGAAGACGAGTTTCCCTTTGTCTACGGATTCAAAACAAATGTGTTAACAATTAAAAATCATCATCCAATAATAATACCAACTCATTGAAACAAGGATACTAAAAGACTATGCTAATATCATCATTCAATTGGACTTAAACCAAAAATTTCATAAAAGAAATTCAACTAAGCCAAAAGGATACTAAACAACTTAAGGGGTGACATCAAACAAGTCAACGTAACAATACTAATCCACTAAGCCAAAAGTACTACAAAACTTCAAAAATAGTAATACTTCATCATTCAACCACTAATACTAAAACGTTAATTCAAAGTCCAAAATCCATAGTTTGTGAAGAATGAAAACAGGGGAAGAAATAATCTGTTCAATTTCTACCTCATAAAGAGTGATACAAAAGAGCAAAAATAACAGTACTACACAAGTCAACAATTAACACTAAATCATTAAACCAATTCCAACAGTATGTTTTTGCCTTTCTCTTTCGCTTCTTCGTACCGTTTTCGAACTCATCCATAAACTGAAATTTATAAATGAAAGAATGAAAGTAGAGACCTTACGAGCCTCGGTTCGAGGTGTTAAACGGGCGGCCTAACAGCGTCGATCGGGGATTTAGAAAAAGAATCGAACAGCCTAACGGTGTCGTTCGAGGTCTCCAAAAATTCCGGCGGCAACAATTCGGTTTAACGGCGTCATTTCGATCGGAAAATTGAAAGAAAAGAAGGTCTCGGTTAGAAATCGAATTTAATCGGTATTCAAATCGAAATACCCAAATTGAATTTTGAAGAAGAGAGAAGGGATTTCATCTTACTGGAAAGGGGAGAAGAAGGAGGCGGCGGCGGCGTTGGTCGGTTTCCGTCGTCTGGGCTTCGATCGAGAACAGGGAGAGGCGGTGGGACCGGGCTGAGGCGACGGCGTGCATCACTGCTTCGTGGTGGCGCGACGGCGGTGATGAGGGCTAGGGCCACAACGGCGGCCCTGCTTTGCGAGTGGGAGGCGTCATGTCGCCGGAGGGGAGAGGAAGAGGCGTGCGGCAGCGTTCGTCGAGGAGGGGGCGCCGTGGCTTCGCGACGGGAGGGGAAAGGTGTGTGGCGGTCACTCGCCGGAAAGGAAGAAAAGGGGCGGAGGCTTTGTGCTTGAAGAGAGAAGGCAGAGAGAATGAAAACTGACGTGGGTTTCGTGAGGAGAAAATGAGGATAGAGAGAGAGAGAGACTTTCCCTACTTATACGGACCTTTCCTAAGAAGGTTTCAATTCCCTTTTTTTCATAATTTTCAAATCCGTATCAATATTTTTTAGGATCTCCTCTTAATAAGAAACTTTTAATTAAAAGGAAAAATATGTGGTTGGAGTTTTTAAGAGTAAGATCTATTCGGATATTTTGTACTTGCCATGAAAACATTTAAGGCTTGTTTGGCTTTAATAAAATATAAAAAGTGTCTTAATTAGTTAATTATTTTTTTCTAGAATTTTGATTATTCATAAAATTACACGGATCGAAATCCTCAATTTTAAATTAATTTTCGTAGTTCCTTATTCATTCGAAAGATTCAATTCTTCCTACGAAATTTGGAATTTATAAAAAGGGTATATATTTAAATTACACAATAGCACACAAAATAAATAAATAAAAAAGGAAATAAAATAAGGTTTCTAATTAAGAAAAATGGTACAGAACGGGGACGGGGTGTTACATCCTCACCCCCTTAACATAATTTCGCCCCCGAAATTCATCTCTTAGGTACTACTTAAGCATTGAGGGTATTTGGCTAGGACTTCATCCTCTCTTTACCAAGTCGCTTCTTCTTTCCCGTGTCGGCTCCACTGAACTAGCACAAAAGGTATCTCTCGATTTCTTAACAAGTGTAACTTTCTTCCCAAGATAGTTACTGGAACTTCTTCGTAAGTCAGGTCACTGCTTAGACCTAATTCTACGTGATTAATAACATGGTTCGGATCGCTCATGTACTTTCTGAGTGTAGATATGTGGAACACATTGTGCACTCGTGACAATTCTGGTGGTAAAGCTATGCGATAAGCTACATCCCCGATTCTATTCAGGATGTCAAATGGTCCAATGTATCGCGGCTTTAGCTTACCTCTTTTTCCAAAATGGATTAGACCTTTCATTGGCGCAACTCTGAGAAATACTTTCTCGCCAATGTCAAATTGTAAATCCCTTCTTCGGGTGTCGGCATATGATTTATGACGGTCCTGGGCCGTTTTGATTCTCTCTTTAATCTTTGCGACTATCTCAGCTGATCTTTCGACTAGCTCGGGTCCGAGAATCTTTCGAATCCCGACTTCGTCCCAACAAACTGGCGATCTACACCTCTTCCCATAGAGTGCTTCGTATGGTGCCATTAGTATTGTTGCTTGATAACTGTTGTTATATGAAAACTCTACCAATGGTAGGTGGCATTCCCAACTTCCTTCAAGATCTAGAGCGCAAGCTCTGAGCATATCTTCGAGCGTCTGGATAGTTCTTTCCGATTGCCCGTCAGTCTGCGAGTGGTATGCAATGCTGAATTTCAATTCAGTACCTAAGGCTCGTTGCAGACTTCCCCAGAACTTGGAGGTAAAACGGGGGTCTCTATCGGATACTATCAAGACTGGCACACCGTGCAGTCTGACTATCTCTGCTACGTATAGTTGGGCGAGCTTGTCCAACGTGTACGTCATTCTTATAGTGATAAAATGGGTAGTTTGCGTAAGTCTGTCTACGATAACCCAAATGACATCGTGATTCTTCACCGTTTTTGGAAATCCGGTGACAAAATCCATAGTGATGTTCTCCCATTTCCACTCTGGCATCTCCAGAGGATGCAACAACCCTGAAGGTCGTTGATGATCTGCTTTAACTCTTTGGCAAGTTAAACAACTCTTGATGAATTGAGCTATCGATCTCTTCATACCTCGCCACCAAAAGTTCTCTTTCAGTCTCCGGTACATTTTCGTCTCTCCGGGGTGAACGGTGTAAGGAGTGCTATATGCCTCTTTCAGAATTTCGTTCTTCATTCCGTCATCCTTAGGCACACAGATTCTGTTATCGAACATTAAAGCTCCATCAGTACTCAACACGAACCTCTGAATGGTTCCTTCCTCAGCGCGCTTACGTATTCCTCTCAAGAATTTATCGTCCCTTTGCGCTCCTAATATCCTTTCTCGTAAGGTCGGTTGCAGGGTGAACGCGTAAACCATGGAATCTACACAACACTGTGTGGAAAATTCCAAGTTTAAACGAGAGAGTTCTCCTATTAGTGGTAACTGTGTGGTCGGAACGACGCTTAGTTTTGTATCTTCCTTTCTACTCAAAGCGTCTGCCACTACGTTTGCCTTTCCAGGGTGATAGTGGATAGTGCAATCGTAATCTTTTACCAATTCGAGCCATCTTCTCTGACGCATGTTCAATTCCTTCTGCGTGAAGAAGTATTTTAGGCTCTTATGGTCAGTGTAGATCTCACACTTTCCTCCATATAAGTAGTGTCTCCAAATCTTCAACGCGTGAACTATTGCGGCCAGTTCTAAGTCGTGCGTTGGGTAGTTTTGTTCGTGGTCCTTAAGCTGCCGGGATGCATAAGCTACAACTTTCTTATTCTGCATCAGAACACAACCCAAGCCTGACAAAGAAACGTCTGTGTAAATGACGAATCCTTCTGATCCGTCTGGGATGGTTAACACAGGCGAAGTAGTTAGCCTCTTTTTTAGTTCTTGAAAGCTTTCCTCACAAGTTGAATCCCAAGTAAACTTCTCAGTTATCTTGGTTAGTTTCATCAGCGCTTTCGCAATGCTGGAAAAATCTTGTATGAACCTGCGGTAGTACCCTGCTAACCCAAGAAAACTCTGAATTTCATTGACGTTAGTAGGTGCCTTCTAGTTCATGATGGCTTCTACCTTTGCTGTGTCCACTTCAATTCCTTTTGCGGAAATTATATGCCCTAAGAACATAACACGGTCGATCCAAAATTCACACTTACTGAATTTGGCATACAACTTCTCTCGTCTCATTGTCTCTAAGACTGCTTTCAGATGTTCTTCGTGTTGCCCTTTGCTCTTAGAGTATACGAGTATGTCGTCGATGAAGACGATGACAAATTGATCTAGGTACGGATGAAACACTCTGTTCATCAGATCCATGAAAATTGCCGGAGCATTTGTTACTCCGAAAGGCATTACGGTGAACTCGTAATGTCCATATCGAGTCCGGAATGCCGTCTTTGGATCCTCACTCTTGACCTTTAGCTGATGGTACCCAGACCTCATATCGATCTTTGAGAATATAATAGCATTCTTTAACTGATCGAACAAGTCTTCTATCCTTGGAAGAGGATATTTGTTCTTAATGGTCAGTTGATTGAGACCTCGGTAGTCTATGCACATACGGAAAGTTCCATCTTTCTTCTTTACGAACAACACGGGTGCTCCCCATGGTGATGCACTAGGCCTGATGAACTTCTTTTCAAGCAAGCCCTGCAGTTATTCTTTCAGCTCTTCTAACTCCTTTGGCGCCATTCGATAGGGTGCTTTAGATACTGGTGCTGCCCCAGGTATCAAGTTGATGGAGAAATCTATCTGACGATCAGGGGGTAACCCGATTAATTCCTCTGGGAACACGTCAAGATATCCATCCACAATTAGCACTTTGATGCGCAACTTATCGTCTATCTCTCCTGCTGAGATGTGAACGAGGTAAGCTTGACATTCCTCTTTTCGTAATATCGCTGCAGCTTGGATTGCTGATATTACTCGGGTTTTCTTCTTGGTCTTGATTTCACGAAACGCGAAGCGTTGGCCATCATGGGTTTCGAGGTCGATCTCGCGTTCGGCGCATTTTATTATCGCTTTGTTTCTCGTTAGCCAGTTAATGCCTAAGATTATGTCAAAGGTTTTCATCTTAAGGACGTGAAGGTCGGACTCTATCAAATGATTGTCTAGCGTTAAGGGTAAACCTCTAATTTGACCCTCAATTTCCATAGTAGTTCCAGATGGAATACTCACATTTAAAACTTTTCCTTTTTCCTCGACTAATCCTAACTTTCTTTTAAAGTTATCAGATATAAAGGAATGAGATGCTCCAGTATCAAACAATACACACGCAGGTTTTTCAAGTACAAAGACAGTACCTGCTAGCGTCTCTTGCTGCTCAGGCTGAGCTGGTCCTTTCAGGCGAAGTTGCTCTCCGCTGTTTTCCCCTTCCTCCAGGATAGCATTCACGTGGCCTGGCCTTCTCTGACCCTGGTTAGGCGGTCCTTTGACTGGGGGTCCCGCCTGGCGGTTGTTAGGTGCAGGCAGCTGACGAGCCTGATAATTGTTTGCCTGCTGAGGGCGGTACTGAGCGTTATTAACCGGTTGACGGTTGCTGCTCGGTGGCTGAGCACATTCATTGGACTTGTGCCCTGGTTGATTGCAACGGAAACAAATTACTCCCCTCTGACTATAGGGTCCCCAGTGTCTCCCTCCACATCTTTGACAGTTCTGGTTGGCTCGAGGGCCAACAAAGTTATTTCCTCTGGACGGTGGAACTGGATTCCTTTTAAAGTGTGGCTGCCAATTTCGATTGACTGGGACAGTAGTCGGAGTCTGTTTGTACTCCAAGTTTTGACTGATCGAGACCAGCAATGCTCGATGGAAAGTTTGGCACCTGAAGGCCAATTATAATTCCTGCTATCTCGGGCCTCAAACCCTGCTCGAACCTGTGAGCTTTCCTTTCATCGTCACCCACCAGATGTGGGGCATAACGAGACAATTGGTTGAACCTTCTCTCGTACTCTATCACTGAGAGAGTTCCCTGTCGAAGGTTGACAAATTCTTGTTCTTTCCGATCCCTCAGGACTCGTGGAAAGTATCGGTCCAGTATAGCTTTCTTAAAGTCCTCCCAAGTAAGGACCTGTCTAGCTTCTTCGTCCATAGTTCGCTCATAAGACTCCCACCATTGGGTTGCATCCTCCATCAGTTGGAACTGGGCACAGAAGACTTTCTGTGCATCAGTCAGTGCCATGTGTCTGAAGATACGTTCCAATCCCGATACCTACTCCTCAATCTCAAAGGGATCTTTTTTCCCATTCAGCCTAGGTGGCTGCAGTCGTCGAAAGCGTTCGACAAAGTCATTCGTCCTGGGCGCCATCTGAGGTATAGGCCCGTATAGCGGTGGAGGAGGCGGTGGAGCTTGCTATTGAATGTAGTTCTGAAGAGAGATCAGTATTTCTCTCGCAATATCGTTTTCTGGCGCGGCCTGTTGAGGCGGTTCAGGTTCAGCCTGAGGGGGTAGGTCTTGTCCTATAGGATCTCTTAGTTCAGGAATGGGGTTAAGGCGGGGTCGTCCACGTTTACGTCCTGGTGCCATTCTAAAGGTAGTTCTGATCGGAAAAGAATAATATTGTTACGATATGTATAGGTGCGAGAAAGTTATAAAAATATATTCGGATTAACCAAATCAACACAATGCTAGCACTGAAACACGTGTGGTACGTAATTCACCGCTTCGCATCGGGGCCCTCAATGGTTCAGTGCTCACATTCGCACAGTATTCTAGGAACCAGTGGTGTGTCATTAAGCGATAATCAGATAAAATATATGACAGCCAATATATAAAGCAAGTAAAACACATTGACAAGCAGTGAGCACATAATAAGTATATATATATCTAAAAAGTTTTGGTTCTACGGAGTCAGTCTCCTTACATTACGTCATAGAATGCAAAAGGTTTCTAGGTAATGCTATATCATTGTGTCCTCACATCAATATGGACCACGAGCGACAAAAGGAGGGGTTAGAGCTACGCTGTTATGGCCTATAAGGAAAACGACCACGCAAAATGACTACTACTATATGTCAAGCGGCTACCACCTATACTATATATATGCATCTACTACTATATACTAGGTCTGGAAGTCCAACTAGTCATCAACCTCTGACTCTGCTGAGGAATCTATCTCTACCTCTGGCTCATCTCCCTCAAACTCAACAATCTCGGGCTCAACTCTTGCTAACTCTATCATAGGATGTGCGGCTTCTCACAAGCCGAAAGGTCCCTCCCCAGCCAGTCCACTCGCTACCCAGAAGGCGATGGAGGTATCCCGCTGCGCGAGAGCTGCATCCAAGTGTAGATCGGGCCTCCGGGTGGCAAAAAGAGAGTACTCGTCCTGGGAGACAGCGGTTTCTCTAGCCGCAACGGCCGACATCCGTGTTAGCCTGGCGTCCTCCCGGTGACCGTCCGATGTGGCCAGGTCATGCCCGGCGAGTGCAGCTGGTCTGGTAAGACAGCCCGCAGTTAACATCCGCGTGCCGAATTACCCTCTGGGCCTCCACCCAGTAGGCGTCTAGGTGAACCTGAGGTCCCTGCTCTGGGTCGTCCACCCTCATACGGTCTAACAGTCCGGCAGTGATGGGGCGGAAGATCTCGATCACTCCTCCCGTGAATCGGGTCGCAGCTGCGAAGTCAGTCTCAATGTGGGGCTCTGGGGCAACCCTTGCCCTTTCGCGCGACTCTAAAAAGCGGGCAGTGAAAGCGTCGATAGTCTCACTTCTAACTGCTCAATCTCTAAGTACTGGGCCACATCCATCTTACGGCTTCCTATAGGGAAAGGAAAGTTCTAGTCAAATTTTAGTTTAAAAGGAAAAAAATAACCATAAAGTAAACATTTAAAGCACGTAATCAAAGAAATCACATAATATCATTTATGAAGTTCACAAATTATCTAAGTATTCTTATTAATTACTCTAGTTTCAACAACAACTTATACTAAATTTTGTAGTTCCATTTTTACAGTACGAACATTGTTTTGAGTTATCGTAACCTTTTTGATCGCGTAATATTATGAAGTCAAGCTATTTTGAATTTTTTGTAGGAGTTTAAACAATTTTACAAAAAGTAGTAACGCACCTTCGAGGAGCTTGTAGACAGTAACCAGAGACACGTTTCCCCCAGAAAATTTAATATTTTAATACTTAAGTGATAATAAATAATTTTAGTGTGACGGGAAAACAAGATTTGGGGTTGGGTCCGAAAGTTTTGAACCTAAGCTCTGATACCACCTGTAACGCCCCGAAACCAGAATATATTAATTATATCGGATTCGAAGTGTTATCGTGATCAAAAGTCCGAACTATAAAATTTTTGAAGGAAATATAACTAAATTGAAGGATAAGTTTCATGCAGCGGATAAGTGGGAAGAAAATAATGTAATAAAGTATCGGACACATAAGTGCATCTGTATATATATATATAAGGATGAATAAAGGGTTCTGTATGTAATACCCCGTCCCGTTTTACGCCTTTTAATTTCCTAGGACCCTTATTTTATATTTTTATCTTTGTTTCTTTTTATTTTATTTATTTTGTGTGTTATTTGTGTATTTAAATATATATATACCCTTTTTATAAATTCCTAAATTCGTCGAAAGAATCGAATCTTTCAAAGCGAATAAAGGACTACGAGAAATTAAATATTCAAAGATTAAAAATTAGGATTTCGATCCGTTTAATTTACTGAGAATAATTAAAATACTTTAAAATAATAACTGAGTTTTAAAACTGTATTAATTCTCAAATCGGGATTAATCTCGTGAACCAAACGATCCCTAAACCGTATCAATTGGGATCGAAAATATCTGAATTAAAGGGAGTTAGTTTTTGGCCACATAAATTACTTTTCATTTTTGAATTAAATTAACTACACAAATTATTTCCACCCACATATTTATTCCTCCTTTAAAATTAAACAATTAAGAAATTAATTTTCTAATCAAATATACTTTCTCTCTCTCAAATTAACAAAACCGCATACTCTCATCTTCCTCTTCATTTTTTCTTTCCCCAAAATTTTCTCTCGCCTCTCTCTAAAAAATCGGCGAAGCTCTGCCCTCCTCTCCTCCCTCCGGCGAGCAACGCCGCCGGCTCTAGCCACCAGGACCGCCGCCGCAACGCCCAGACGCGTCGCGCCTCAGCTTAGGCCACGCCTCTCTTCCTATCTCCTCCTCCTTTTTCCGGCGACCCGAAGCCGACCGCCTCACTCCTCGCGCGTCGCCGCCGCGAGCCAGGCCGCGACGCGACCCAGCGCCCCTGTTTCGAGCCGTCGTCGCACCTGCGACGCCGTCCCCGCCGTCGCGCCTCCAAGCAGAACGGCCGCCGCAGCCGTCACCGCCTCCACGCGCGAGCGCCGCCTCCCCTGTTCTCCGTCGAAGCCGCGCCGCCGTGCGATGCCCTCCCTTCGCCGCCGCTCCCATCTCTCAGACGCCGCCATCGTCCTTTTCAAACAGAAGCACCGGAGCGCCGCCTTCGGCCTCCCTCCAGCGCCGCCGCGAAGCGACGCCGCCGCCGCTCGTCTCGCCCTCCGACGACGCCTTCCGTCCGATTGTACTTTAGGTAAACCTCGTTTGTTTCATTCCGATTCCCTTATCGATTCAACAAAATCTTGTTCGATTTAATTCTCTTTTGATTCAACAAAATTCTACTTAATTTTCCCCTCAAAATAAAATACTCACGATTCGTTTCGTTTCTTTTCATATCAAATTGAGACGTCGTCTTCATCTTCGCCCTTTTCCGATGAAGCCCAGTCGAACTGTTGCTCGTTTTGATTTCGGAAAATTCAAAATCACGCCGTTACGCTGTCCAAATAATCCGACGAATAACCGATTTCTTTTAGAACGCCGTTAGGCCGTCCGTTTACCACCACGAACCGGACTCGTAAGACTTGCTAATTTTATTTCAAATTCTTGTATTAGTTGAGATAGGAATTGATCAATTTTAGTTCGTTGTTGAGACTTTGAGAGTTAAGAATATTTATTTTTGGTTTGGAGCCTGTGAGCTTATTATTGATCTTGTAGTTGGACTGTTGGTATTTTAAGATTAGTTTGGTTGAATTAGTTGTTTAGTGTTGTTGATTTAGCTGGTTAGTATTATTGTTGTTTTAGTTGGAGGGTATTAGTGAATAGATGAATTAGTTTGGTTTGGTTAGCTGATGATGTGGTGCCGAAATTAGTTTGTTTTATTGTTAGTTGAGTTTTTGGAGGCAAAGGGAAACTCGTCTTCCCTTTGTGCGACTGTTAGAAATTTTGGAACGAAAAGATAAGTTGTTTAATACCCAATTTAGTAAACAAATGAAAAAGGTAGAAAATGGTATTATTCTTTTGTTTAGAAAGTGTCACTAATCAATTTTAGAGGTGTTATTAATATTAGAAAAGAAAAGTACTTTTTATAAACTTCTTAGAAAGTCTAAGTTTATTAATAAGTTTTATTGAAGGAAATTTATTTATAAAATATGATTAATTATTTTCAAGATTTCTTTTAAAATGAGAAATATAATTCTTAAGAAAGAAAAACCTTTTCTTTAATTTTATTAATATTTTTCTAAGTAATTTCTTATTTTTCTAAATAATTCCAAGGTTAATAATTATTTACTTCCTTAAAGGGCCTTTATTAAGGACACCCCTAAATTCAGTAAATACACCCCCTGTTACACCACAGAAATCAGTAAATACACCGTCCTGTTACACCACTGCTTTCAGTAAATACACTCCCCCTGTTACACCACAGCTTTCAGTAAATACACCCCCCTGTTACACTACTGCTTTTAGTAAATACACGCCCCCTAATACACCTCCTCTTAAAAAGGGGTGTACTTATCAAAAGATTGTTTTGTAGTAATCGAGAGTCATACCACAAGTATACTAGTAAATACACTCACCTTTTTAGAAGTAGTGTACTTACCAAAATAGGGTGTGACCCTTAAGCAAGTCCTTTTTGAGTTTATAAGACCACAACTTTCTCGATTCTCGTAACACAAACTCTCAAGTTTTCCTAAACGTTTTCAAAGGTCAACTTTTAATTAAATATCTTCCTACTAGGATTCGGTACTAGTTGGAACGCGCACGAGGTTTTCGACCCTCTGCCTACACATCATTCTCGGGACTCGAAACAATCAGGTGGGTGATGATCCGTTGATTGATCTGCTATTAATAACGTCGTGCCGGTATTTTCTGAACTCGACTAAATCAAATCAAAAGTATCTAATCCAACATAATTGTAACACCTATCTATATAACTGTTTGGATTATGTGATATAACTGCATATGTTATATATTAGCCTGTTGTTTTGTGAATCGATCACCACTGCATGAGTAAACACCTTACGTGAGCATGAACCAGTTCAATTATCAGTCAAGTATTTTCTCGATGAGGTTGTTGTATTAGTTTTATGGAAAGTCAGTAAGTACGGAGTTGTGATTTGGGTATTGTTTTTCCGGCCTCCGGGGACAGCTGTCGTTGGACGCCCTCGGAATCAAGGTCGTTGATTGTTTTTCCGGCCTCCGGGGACAGCTGTCGTTTGACGCCCTCAGAATCAAGGTCGTTGATTATTTTTCCGGTCTCCGGGGACAGCTGTCGTTTGACGCCCTCGGAATCAAGGCTGTTGATGGTTGGAGTTGAAAAGGATAACTATGATGGAAGGGGAATGGTTGTACATTTATGGTTTGACAATTGTGATAATGTGTGATATGACTTTGGGCTTTACTTTAACATGAACCAACTTGTGCTATTTCAATTATATCATGCGAGATATGCTTAATCACCGTTTAAATCTTATAATCTTTTATATACGTCAACTGTTTAAATAAAATAAATTTTATTAATGAGTATAATTTAATATATTTCGGATTTACCAATCCCATGATGTTGCAATCACCCATAAGTGAGAATTCAATTCTCACGCCCCATTTTCCTAACCCCTTGCAGATTATGATTTCGTGGAGCAAGGACAGTCATAGAGACGACACGGAGTTCCCCACTTAAATAAAACGTTACTGTTGATACTATGCCTTATTTACACATATATGTGTGTGATATACTTATTAAATTTATTCTATTCATTTCTTCCGCTGCATATAAAACTCATCATCTCTCATTTCCGTTATATTTCCTTCAAAAATTTTATAGTTCGGACTTTTGATCACAATAACACTTCGAATTCGATATAATTAATATATATTGGGTTCGGGGCGTTACAGGTGGTATCAGAGCTTATGTTCAAAACTTTCGGACCAAAACACAAATCATTGTTTTCATCAAGCCAAAATTCTTTTTCTTTAATTAAAATTTTCTTATCATGTAAGTATAGATCACTAATTAAATAACTTGAGGGGAAATGTGTCTCCTATTACCGTCAAAAGCTCCTCGAAGGTATGTTCTTATTTTATTGCCTAAAAGTTTGTGATATTACGACAACTTGACTTTCATAACAAAACTTCAATCAAAAGATCGCGAACTCAAAACAACACCTACGAGGTGTAGAAAGAACCCCGAAATGTCGTTTATATTACTATTGAAATGCAAATAATTAGTAAAAGATCGAAATAAATATATTTGTGTAAATTTATAAACTTCATAAATGATGTTATATGATTATTTGAACTATGTGCCTTAATTGTTTAAATAATATTTCTGAATAACTAAAATTTTGACTAGGATTTTCCTCTCCATATAAAAATCCACCTAAGATAGTTATATCCCGATAATTAGAAGACACTTAGCTAACCTTAGAATTCTATAAGTGTGTTTATAACCCAGTTTGAGAGACTGCGTGCAAAGGCAATAGCCACTCAAATATCCCCAGACGAGACATATTTGACAACCGTGATTCGTTTTGCCAGAAGGGTTACTGAGTTGTTCTCCGTCCTATCGCAGTAAGACTACTCGAACGGACGAGAATAGAAGACCCAGTTCAACAACCCCACATTCACTTGGAGACATACCTAGAAAGAAGTCGGCGATGGGTATTTCCGTATGATAGTAGTGATCAGCCAGAGTGATCAAATCCTTTTAAGCAGTTATCCTTTTTGTTGTAGTCACAAATATGTACACCCTAGATGTGCCACCCTTTCCTGACATATAGTAGTAGTCAGACGTATGACCGTTTTACTCAGACCGTAGCAGCGTAGCTCTAACCCGTTCCTTTTGTCGCCTGTGGACCGTTCTGATGCAAGGAAATGCGTTAGAATTGTATTTAGAAACCTTTTGTGTTCTATGACGTAATGTAAGGGGACTGACTCCGTAGAACCAAAACTTTTTAGATATATATATACTTATTATGTGCTCACTACTTGTCAATATGTTTTACTTGCTTTATATATTAAATGTCATATTTTATCTGATTATCACTTAATGACACATTAGTTGTTCCTAGAATACTGTGCGAATGTGAGCACTGTACCATTGGGGCCCCAATGCGCAGCTGGTGAATTATGTACCACACGTGTTTTCAGTGAACGTTGTGTGTTAATTTTGGTTAGTCCGATTATGTTTTTATAACTTTCTCGCACCTATACATATCGTAAAAATATTATTCTTTTCCGATCAGAACCATCTTTAGAATGACACCAGAACGTAGACGTGGACGACCCCACGTTAACCCCATTCCTGTATCAGTGAATCCTATAGGACATAACCTACCTTCTCAGGCTGAACCTAAGCCACCTCAGCAGGCCGCGCTAAGAAATGTCTGGAACTACTATGGAAATTAAGGACCGAATTTGAGGTTTACCCTAACGCTAAGCGATTACTTAGTAGAGTTCGACCTCCACATCCTTGAGATGAAAATCTTTGGTATAATCTTAGGCATTGACTAGTTAACAAAGGACGAAGCGATAATAAAATGCGCAGAACGTGAGATTGACCTCGAAACCTGAAATGTTCAATGCTTCACATTTCGTGAAATTAGGACCAAGAAGGAAACCCGAGTAATATCAGCAATCCAAGCTGCAGTAATATTACGAAAGGAGAAATGCCAAGCTTACCTCGTCCACATCTCAGCAGAAGAGAAAGACGACAAGTTGCGCATCAAGGTGCCAATTGTGGATGGATATCTTGACGTGTTTCCCGAGGAATTAACCGGGTTACCTCCTGATCATCAGATAGAGTTCTCCATCGACTTGATACCTGGGGCAGCACCAGTATCTAAAGTACACTATTGAATGGCGCCAAAGGCATTAGAAGAACCGAAGGAACAACTGCAATGCTTGCTTGAAAAGAAGTTCATCGGGCCTAGTGCATCACCATGAGCACCCGTGTTGTTCGTAAAGAAGAAAGATGGAACTTTCCGTATGTGCATAGACTATCGAGGTCTCAATCAACTGATCATTAAGAACAAATATCCTTCTCCAAGGATAGAAGACTTGTTCGACCAGTTGAAGAATGCTACGGTATTCTCAAAGATCGATCTGAGGTCTGGTTACCACCAGCTAAGGGTCAAGAGCGAGAATATCTCGAAGACAGCATTCAGGACTCGGTATGGACATTACGAGTTCACCATGATGCCTTTCAGAGTAACGAACGCTCCGATAATTTTCATGGATATGATAAATAGAGTGTTTCATCCGTACCTAGACTAATTCGTCATCGTCTTCATCGACGACATTCTTGTGTACTCTAAGGACAAAGAGCAACACGAAGAACATCTCAAAGCAGTCTTAAGGACAATAAGACGAGAGAAGTTTTATTCCGAATTCAGCAAGTGTGAATTTTGGATCAACTGCTTATGTATCGATTAATACTAGAGCATCTCACTCCCTTGTGTCTAAGAATTTAAGAAAATTTGAGGATATAGAGTATAGAAGAATAGACCTTAAGTGAAAGTGAACTTTTGAGGAATACAATGAGAACCTAAGTCGAGTGAATTGATTGGAGATAGACTTGGATGAACAGCAAAGAGGAACTGAACTACACGTTCTTAAGTTGAGTAGTTAGGCGTTATTGAAAACGAACTAGTTCTATGCATAAGAAGAATATGAAACATGGGCATAGTTACTTTCTTTTGGGATAACCTAAGATTTTAAGCTTAAGTAGAGCCTTTTTGTGGAATGAGTAAGCTAGATGTAACCTTAAGTCTTATGTGTTAAGAATTAACATTTATATGTTATGGGAATACTTTAGTTGAAAGAGAAAGGACAATTGATTTTTATCTATGGGATACATAGTGGACTTCGAAGTAGAGGAAATTTGCAACTATGTAGGAAGAAAAGTTTGCATGCTTGAGGATTAGAAAACCTTCTAAGTCTTAAATCAGGTAGAGTGACAACAAACTTAGTCGACCAAGAAAACCGAGAAGTTATTTTGGGTTTAACTAATGAGAAAGCTTTCAAAAACCAAACCTCTCCACTAAGCCACTCTTTTTGGACCAAAAGTTTTAGAGTAAGTAGTTAGACAAAACTATTTTGAGTGGAGTAAGATATAGTACCAGATCATCCTAAACCTAGAATTTTCCACGCAGAATTATGCAGATACCATGGTTTACGCGTTCACCCTATAACCGACCTTACGAGAAAGGATCCTAGGAGCGCAAAAGAGCGATAAATTCTTGAGAGGAATACGTAAGCGCGCTGAGGAAGGAACCATTTAGAGGTTCGTTTTGAGTACTGAGTGAACTTTGATGTTCGATAACAGAATCTGTGTGCCTAAGGATGAAGGAATGAGGAATGAAATTCTGAAAGAGGCACATAACACCCCATACACCATTCACCCCGGATAGACGATGATGTATCGGGGACTGGAAGGAAACTTTTGGTGAAGGGTATGAAGAGATCGATAGCTCAATTCGTCAGGAGTTGTTTAACCTGCCAACGAGTTAAGGCAGATCACCAATGACCTCCAGGATTGTTACATCCTCTGGAGATGCCAGAGTGGAAATGGGAGAACATCACTATGGATTTTGTCACCGGATTTCCGAAAACGGTGAAAAATCACGATGCCATTTAGGTTATCGTAGATAGACTTACGATAACTGCCCACTTTATCCCTGTTATAATGACGTATACGTTAGACAAGCTCGCCTAACTATACATAGCAGAAGTAGTTAGACTGCACGGTGTACCAGTCTCGATAGTGTCCGATAGAGATCCCGTTTTACCTCCAAGTTCTGGGGAAGTCTGTAACGAGCCTTGGGTACTGAATTGAAATTCAGCACCGCATACCACTCGCAGATTGACGGACAATCGGAAGGAACTATCCAGACATTCGAAGGTATGCTGAGAGCTTGCGCTCTAGATCTTGCAGGAAGTTGGAAGAGCCACCTGCCATTTGTAGAGTTCGCATATAACAACAGTTATCAGGTGACAATACAAACGGCACCGTACGAGCACTTTACGGGAAAAGGTGTAGATCACTAGTTTGTTGGGATGAAGTCGGAATTCGAAAGATTCTCGAACCCGAACTAGTTGAACGATCGGTTGAGATAGTCGCAAAGATTAAAAAAAGAATCAAAGCGGCTCAAGACCGTCAGAAGTCATATGCGGACGCTAGGAGAAGAGATTTACAATTCGACATTGGCGATAAAGTATTTCTCCGAGTGACACCAATGAAAGGTCTAATCCATGTTAAGAAAAGAGGTGAGCTAAAGTCGCGATACAATGGGCCATTTGACATCCTGAATAGAATCGGGGATGTGGCTTATCGCTTAGCACTACCACCGGAGTTATCACGAGTGCATGATGTGTTCCACATATCTACACTCAGGAAGTACATAAGCGATCCAAACCCTGTTATTAATCGTATAGATTTAGGTTTAAGTTGTGACCTGACTTATGAAGAAGTTCCAGTTACTATCCTAGGTAGGAAGTTACACTTATTAAGGAATCAAGAGATACCATTAATTCTAGTCCAGTGGAACCGACACGAGAAAGAAGAAACAACTTGGGAAGTAGAGGATGAAGTCCTAACCAAATACCCTCAATGCTTAAGCAGTATCTAGAAGCTGAATTTCGGGGGCGAAATTCTGTTAAGGGGGTGAGGATGTAATACCCCGTCCCGTTTTACGCCTTTTAATTTCCTAGGACCCTTATTTTATATTTTTATCTTTGTTTCTTTTTATTTTATTTATTTTGTGTGTTATTTGTGTATTTAAATATATATATACCCTTTTTATAAATTCCTAAATTCGTCGAAAGAATCGAATCTTTCAAAGCGAATAAAGGACTACGAGAAATTAAATATTCAAAGATTAAAAATTAGGATTTCGATCCGTTTAATTTACTGAGAATAATTAAAATACTTTAAAATAATAACTGAGTTTTAAAACTGTATTAATTCTCAAATCGGGATTAATCTCGTGAACCAAACGATCCCTAAACCGTATCAATTGGGATCGAAAATATCTGAATTAAAGGGAGTTAGTTTTTTGCCACATAAATTACTTTTCATTTTTGAATTAAATTAACTACACAAATTATTTCCACCCACATATTTATTCCTCCTTTAAAATTAAACAATTAAGAAATTAATTTTCTAATCAAATATCCTTTCTCTCTCTCAAATTAACAAAACCGCATACTCTCATCTTCCTCTTCATTTTTTCTTTCCCCAAAATTTTCTCTCGCCTCTCTCTAAAAAATCGGCAAAGCTCTGCCCTCCTCTCCTCCCTCCGGCGAGCAACGCCGCCGGCTCTAGCCACCAGGACCGCCGCCGCAACGCCCAGACGCGTCGCGCCTCAGCCTAGGCCACGCCTCTCTTCCTATCTCCTCCTCATTTTTCCGGCGACCCGAAGCCGACCGCCTCCCTCCTCGCGCGTCGCCGCCGCGAGCCAGGCCGCGACGCGACCCAGCGCCCCTGCTTCGAGCCGCCGTCGCAACTGCGACGCCGTCCCCGCCGTCGCGCCTCCAAGCAGAACGGCCGCCGCGACCGTCACCGCCTCCACGCGCGAGCGCCGCCTCCCCTGTTCTCCGTCGAAGCCGCGCCGCCGTGCGATGCCCTCCCTTCGCCGCCGCTCCCATCTCTCAGACGCCGACATCGTCCTTATCAAACAGAAGCACCGGAGCGCCGCCTTCGGCCTCCCTCCAGCGCCGCCGCGAAGCGACGCCGCCGCCGCTCGTCTCGCCCTCTGACGACGCCTTCCGTCCGATTGTACTTTAGGTAAACCTCGTTTGTTTCATTCCGATTCCCTTATCGATTCAACAAAATCTTGTTCGATTTAATTCTCTTTTGATTCAACAAAATTCTGCTTAATTTTCCCCTCAAAATAAAATACTCACGATTCATTTTCGTTTCTTTTCATATCAAATTGAGACGTCGTCTTCATCTTCGCCCTTTTTCGATGAAGCCCAGTCGAACTGTTGCCCGTTTTGATTTCGGAAAATTCAAAATCACGCCGTTATGCTGTCCAAATAATCCGACGAATAACCGATTTCTTTTAGAACGCCGTTAGGCCGTCCGTTTACCACCACGAACCGGACTCGTAAGACTTGCTAATTTTATTTCAAATTCTTGTATTAGTTGAGATAGGAATTGATCAATTTTAGTTCGTTGTTGAGACTTTGAGAGTTAAGAATATTTATTTTTGGTTTGGAGCCTGTGAGCTTATTATTGATCTTGTAGTTGGACTGTTGGTATTTTAAGATTAGTTTGGTTGAATTAGTTGTTTAGTGTTGTTGATTTAGCTGGTTAGTATTATTGTTGTTTTAGTTGGAGGGTATTAGTGAATAGATGAATTAGTTTGGTTTGGTTAGCTGATGATGTGGTGCCGAAATTAGTTTGTTTTATTGTTAGTTGAGTTTTTGGAGGCAAAGGGAAACTCGTCTTCCCTTTGTGCGACTGTTAGAAATTTTGGAACGAAAAGATAAGTTGTTTAATACCCAATTTAGTAAACAAATGAAAAAGGTAGAAAATGGTATTATTCTTTTGTTTAGAAAGTGTCACTAATCAATTTTAGAGGTGTTATTAATATTAGAAAAGAAAAGTACTTTTTATAAACTTCTTAGAAAGTCTAAGTTTATTAATAAGTTTTATTGAAGGAAATTTATTTATAAAATATGATTAATTATTTTCAAGATTTCTTTTAAAATGAGAAATAGAATTCTTAAGAAAGAAAAACCTTTTCTTTAATTTTATTAATATTTTTCTAAGTAATTTCTTATTTTTCTAAATAATTCCAAGGTTAATAATTATTTTCTTCCTTAAAGGGCCTTTATTAAGGACATCCCTAAATTCAGTAAATACACCCCCTGTTACACACAGAAATCAGTAAATACACCGTCCTGTTACAGCACTGCTTTCAGTAAATACACTCCCCCTGTTACACCACAGCTTTCAGTAAATACACCCCCCCTGTTACACTACTGCTTTTAGTAAATACACCCCCCTAATACACCTCCTCTTAAAAAGGGGTGTACTTATCAAAAGATTTTTTTTGTAGTAATCGAGAGTCATACCACACGTATACTAGTAAATACACTCACCTTTTTAGAAGTAGTGTACTTACCAAAATAGGGTGTGACCCTTAAGCAAGTCCTTTTTGAGTTTATAAGACCACAACTTTCTCGATTCTCGTAACACAAACTCTCAAGTTTTCCTAAACGTTTTCAAAGGTCAACTTTTAATTAAATATCTTCCTACTAGGATTCGGTACTAGTTGGAACGCGCACGAGGTTTTCGACCCTCTGCCTACACATCATTCTCGGGACTCGAAACAATCAGGTGGGTGATGATCCGTTGATTGATCTGCTATTAATAACGTCGTGCCGGTATTTTCTGAACTCGACTAAATCAAATCAAAAGTATCTAATCCAACATAATTGTAACACCTATCTATATAACTGTTTGGATTATGTGATATAACTGCATATGTTATATATTAGCCTGTTGTTTTGTGAATCGATCACCACTGCATGAGTAAACACCTTACGTGAGCATGAACCAGTTCAATTATCAGTCAAGTATTTTCTCGATGAGGTTGTTGTATTAGTTTTATGGAAAGTCAGTAAGTACGGAGTTGTGATTTGGGTATTGTTTTTCCGGCCTCCGGGGACAGCTGTCGTTGGACGCCCTCGGAATCAAGGTCGTTGATTGTTTTTCCGGCCTCCGGGGACAGCTGTCGTTTGACGCCCTCAGAATCAAGGTCGTTGATTATTTTTCCGGTCTCCGGGGACAGCTGTCGTTTGACGCCCTCGGAATCAAGGTTGTTGATGGTTGGAGTTGAAAAGGATAACTATGATGGAAGGGGAATGGTTGTACATTTATGGTTTGACAATTGTGATAATGTGTGATATGACTTTGGGCTTTACTTTAACATTAACCAACTTGTGCTATTTCAATTATATCATGCGAGATATGCTTAATCACCGTTTAAATCTTATAATCTTTTATATACGTCAACTGTTTAAATAAAATAAATTTTATTAATGAGTATAATTTAATATATTTCGGATTTACCAATCCCATGATGTTGCAATCACCCATAAGTGAGAATTCAATTCTCACGCCCCATTTTCCTAACCCCTTGCAGATTATGATTTCGTGGAGCAAGGACAGTCATAGAGACGACACGGAGTTCCCCACTTAAATAAAACGTTACTGTTGATACTATGCCTTATTTACACATATATGTGTGTGATATACTTATTAAATTTATTCTATTCATTTCTTCCGCTGCATATAAAACTCATCATCTCTCATTTCCGTTATATTTCCTTCAAAAATTTTATAGTTCGGACTTTTGATCACAATAACACTTCGAATTCGATATAATTAATATATATTGGGTTCGGGGCGTTTCACTGTATCTTTATGATAATACACACTGAGTTTTGATGACTGAAACACACGGTAAGAAGTATCGTCTTGCAAAGCAGTAGCGACAGCATTTATTTAGGAAGAGAATAATAGGCGTCATTGTATTATTGATAGTATTTAAAGCAAGCGGGAAACTTTGTGTCTTCTGTATCACTCTCCTTGCTCCCCGTAATCGAAATCTGCAAAGGGGTTAGGAAAAAGGGGCGTGAGAATTGAATTCTCACGTATGGGTGATTTGCAACGTCATGGGATTGGTAAATCCGAAATATATTAAGTTATACTCATTGATAAGGTGTTTATTCCATTTAATCAATTTCACATATAAACAAGATTATAATATTTCATAGAAGAAACAGTTCATATAATGATTTATCGGCATTTAAGCATATTTCACATAATATAATTGAAATAGCATGAGTTGATTCACATTAGGGCAGAGCCCAAAACATATTCACGTATTGTCACAAACTATCAAACCATATCCGTACGACCATTCCACTTCCAACAAAGTTACCCTTTTCAACTACAACCAAAACTTACTTCATCCAACCACAACAACTTACTTCATCCAACCACAACATCCCTCATAAGATAAGCAAACATCAATGGCCTTATTCCCAGTGTGCACGTAGGCAGCTGACCGGGGACCAGATCTGTTTGATCAACAACCTTCATTCCGAGGGCGTCCCCGACAGCTCCCCGGAGGTCGGATTTAAAACTCGATTCTAACTCCGTGCTTACTAACTTTCCATAAAATTGACTCAACAAACTTCACAGAGAAAAATACTTGATTGACAACAGAATTGATTCATGCTCACATAAGGTGCTTACTCATATAGTGGTGATCGATTTATAAAACAACAGGTATTATATATCATATATAGTTATATCACTTAATTTAAACAGTTATATAATAGGTGTTACATTTATGTTGGATTAATTGTTTTAGATTGATTTAGTCGAGTTTAGAAAATACCGGCACAACGTTATTATTAGCAGATCAATCAACAGATCATCACCCACCTGATTGTTCTGAGTCCTGAGAATATTGTGTAGGCAGACGGTCGAGTCCTCCATGCGTGTCCCGAAAAGTACAGAATCCTAATAAGGAGTATTCAAATTAAAAGATCGACTTTTGAATTTGAAAAGCTTATGCGTTTGTATCTCGAGGATTGAGTAGATTGTTGCCTTTAGAAAACTATTGAAAACTAAAGTTTTCAAAGGTTGATTTCTATTTGATAAGTACACCCAATTTTAAGAGGAGGTGTATTAGGGTGGTGTATTTACTAATTTCAGTGGTGTTCTTAACAAATCCTTTTATAAAAAAATTAGAAGTATATTCATAATTATTATTATTCTTGGAAAAACTTAAAAGAATAAAATAATTACTTAAGAGTATTAATAAGAAATAAAGAAAAGGTTTTTCTTTCTAAGATTTTTATTTCCCATTTTTTAAAGAATTCTTGGAAATAAATAATCATATTTTATAAATAAAACTCTCTTTTAAACTTATTAAAAGACTTGGACTTTTCTTAAGAAATTATATTATAAACTAATATAGTTTATAAAAAGGTATTCTTATTTTCTAATATTAGCGATACTCCTAAAGTTGGTTTGTATTATTTCCAAAACAAAGGAATTATATTAATTCTTCCAAGAAAACTATTTTTAGTTGGTGCTAGTTTTGGATATATATTAAAAGGCTTATCTCGCGTTTCTAATTTTCTAACAAGGTTACGAGGGGAAGACGAGTTTCCCTTTGTCTACGGATTCAAAACAAATGTGTTAACAATTGAAAATCATCATCCAATAATAATACCAACTCATTGAAACAAGGATACTAAAGGACTATGCTAATATCATCATTCAATTGGACTTAAACCAAAAATTTCATAAAAGAAATTCAACTAAGCCAAAAGGATACTAAACAACTCAAGGGGTGACATCAAACAAGTCAACGTAACAATACTAATCCACACAAAACTTCAAAAACAGTAATACTTCATCATTCAACCACTAATACTAAAACGCTAATTCAAAGTCCAAAATCCATAGTTTGTGAAGAATGAAAACAGGGGAAGAAATAATATGTTCAATTTCTACCTCTTAAAGAGTGATACAAAAGAGCAAAAATAACAGTACTACACAAGTCAACAATTAACACTAAATCATTAAACCAATTCCAACAGTATGTTTTTGCCTTTCTCTTTCGCTTCTTCGTACCGTTTTCGAACTCATCCATAAAACTGAAATTTACGAATGAAAGAATGAAAGTAGAGACCTTACGAGCCTCGGTTCGAGGTGTTAAACGGGTGGCCTAACGGCGTCGATCGGGGATTTAGAAAAAGAATCGAACAGCCTAACGGCGTCGTTCGAGGTCTCCGAAAATTCCGGCGGCAACAATTCGGTTTAACGGCGTCATTTCGATCTGAAAATTGAAAGAAAAGAAGGTCTCGGTTAGAAATCGAATTTAATCGGTATTCAAATTGAAATACCCAAATTGAATTTTGAAGAAGAGAGAAGGGATTTCATCTTACTGGAAAGGGGAGAAGAAGGAGGCGGCGACGCTGGCTTTGGCGGCGGCGGCGTTGGTCGGTTTCCGTCGTCTGGGCTTCGATCGAGAACAGGGAGAGGCGGTGCGACCGGGCTGAGGCGACAGCGTACGTCGCTGCTTCGTGGTAGCGCGGCGGCGGTGATGAGGGCTAGGGCCACAGCGGCGGCCCTGCTTTGCGAGTGGGAGGCATCGCATCGCCGGAGGGGAGAGGAAGAGGCGTGCGGCGGCATTTGTCGAGGAGGGGGCACCATGCCTTCGCGACGGGAGGTGAAAGGCGTGCGGCGGTCGCTCGCTGGAAAGGAAGAAAATGGGCGGAGGCTTTGTGCTTGAAGAGAGAAGGCAGAGAGAATGAAAACTGACGTGGGTTTCGTGAGGAGAAAATGAGGATAGAGAAAGAGACTTTCCCTACTTATACGGACCTTTCCTAAGAAGGTTTCAATTCCCTTTTTTTCATAATTTTCAAATCCGTATCAATATTTTTTAGGATCTCCTCTTAATAAGAAACTTTTAATTAAAAGGAAAAATATGTGGTTGGGGTTTTTAAGAGTAAGATCTATTCGGATATTTTGTACTTGCCATGAAAACATTTAAGGCTTGTTTGGCTTTAATAAAATATAAAAATTATCTTAATTAATTAATTAATTTTTCTAGAATTTTGATTATTCATAAAATTACACGGATCGAAATCCTCAATTTTAAATTAATTTTCGTAGTTCCTTATTCATTCGAAAGATTCAATTCTTCCTACAAATTTTGGAATTTATAAAAAGGGTATATATTTAAATTACACAATAGCACACAAAATAAATAAAATAAAAAAAAGAGAGAAGGAAATAAAATAAGGTTTCTAATTAAGAAAAAGGGTACAGAACGGGACGGGGTGTTACAATTCCGGAACTGCACTACCAAACAATGCAACTATCAATCTAGGAATGATCTAAAAGGCAAAACCAAAAATACGGAAGAAGTTACGAAGAAAATAAATACTTAATAAACTGTCTATTTACATTGCAAAAAATTTGAAAAAAATAATAAGAAAACATACAATAGAGCCAGCAAAATCGACCGTAAATTCAGGAATAATCCTATGAAATCTTTCAACACCTGCATTACAAAAAGACACAAAACGAAATAAAACCTATTATAAAATTAAACAAAATACTACTAACCAAACACCAAACAAAATTAATCCTAAAGAAATTACCTAAAATTTTGATTGGAGAAATTTGCAAGCGTTCACCAACTCTCTCCTTAATACATCCATCAATATCATCAAAGATAACAAACGAAAACACGCTACCACGTACTTCTTCAAGAAATATCAAGTCATTTCGACAGATATCATAAATATTTTTCATGGCAATATCAAACTTAAAGAACCAAAATTCCCTAGCCATAACAACTTGAACTTCATGATCACGTACGAACGAATCACACATAGAACGTTGCCTCAATACAAATACTTGATTAGGCACATTAACATGAATAAAATTGTGAAAGCAGCCCGGCAATTGCTGGAAAAAAACGAAACAATTTTTTAAAAAATAAATAAATAAATAATTCAACAATAAAATTAAAACAAAATTTTAAAAAAAAAACTTACAATGCACTCTGCCTCCCTATTTTTGGTAAATCGAAGAAAAAACCTAAACCCATCCGAATGATAGACAGGCGTAATATACTTCTGAATTGCACCCATAGGCACAAGAATGTCATCCCCTGCAACATTTAAGTTTGTTTTTTAAACTAAAAAATATTAATCTTTTCGGAAAAAAAAATGTAAAAAAATAGTTAAAAAAGATATCAATACTTATTACGTCCTTCATTGCTAAACATCTCGTACCAAATCAGCGAAACCCAACTAGTACAACACTGGAAAAAAAAATTAAATCAAACCCAAAATATTTTCGGAAATAATCTACTTCCAATAACTTTTACAATGCATAAGAGAAAAAAACACTATACATCGTCTAGAACATCAAACAAAAAGCACAAGACATATAAAACAAAAACTACGAAATTGATTACAATACAGGAGATTTTACAAAACATGCTTGAAAAGAAAACCAATCTCTTAAAAAAATCTAAAACTTACCGGAAATATAGTATCGGCCGATGAATGAGAAATGAAGACAGAGTATAAATAATTTCAACCAAGGACTTGTTAGGTCTAATCTACTGGCCTCACCATAAATGGAAAAAGGAGAAATAATGAAGAACAACCACACAAGCAACCGCAAAGCTCAACCAATAAATAAAAAGAACAATTCAGCAATCTAATCATACATTATCTCGAAAATTGAGAAGAAAATCAGGAACAAAATCTTTACTATAATTATTATAAATAAATATAAACAAATATATCACAAAATAAAACAACAATAGGTAGCACAAATACAAAAAAAAAAAGAACACACGCAATATTCGGAAATTAATTTAATGTGTTTTGACTATACAAAAGATATTGACTATATATATATATTAGATATCAATGATTTAATATATATTTTCTGTATATAACTCATACTATTATGGCTGAATATAAAACAATCGATAATCGTTAGATTAACGAAAAAAAAATATCACGGGAAAGAGAATTTTAAATACAAAAATTTTGGTTTATATTTCTGTATATTTTAACAATATGAAAGATATTGACTATATCTATATTACATATTTTGTTTAATATATATTATTTGCATATAATTTATACTATTATACATGAAAATTAATTAACTGAAAAATGGTACATAAAGAAAATATATATAATGAGCAAGATAAAAAAAATATATACATAAATCTAATATTATAGACAAAAAAAGTTAACCGTGACACATAAAAAGAATCAATAATACATTATAATTTTTAATTAATAATAAAATTTATTATAAATGAAATTAAACTAATTGATAATTGTTGGATAAACAAAAAAAAAATATCACGGGCAAGAAAAATTTAAACCATACAATATTTGGTTTATCAATCTGTATATTTTTTATTATATCAAATATATTGACTATATCTATATTACATATTTTGTTTAATATATATTATTTGTATATAATTTAGATTATCATACAATAAAAATTTAAAATTAGTGAACTGATAAATGATACATAAATAAAATATATGAGATGAGCAATATACAAAATATGTATACATAATTCTAATATTATAGACAAAAAACGTTAAGCGTGACACATAAAAAGAATCAATAATACATTAGAATTTTTAATTAATAATACAATTTATTTTCTCCATTATTCAAGGATTTTAAGAGGAATATTAACAATATTCAATAAACATATTACGTTGTTTTATTTGAAAAAAGAAGGAAATATTAAAATTGATAGCATAGATATGTTTATTATCATTATTTTTAATAAATAGTAATAGTTGAAACAAATACCTTTATTTAATACTAAATAGTATTAGTACTCAAACTAAGAGATACATTTAAACAAATATATATAACGGAAACAGACAACAATTAATACGATTGTTATCACTAATCTGAATACATAATATTAGTCCTCCCTACATAAGAAAAAAAAAACTCCAAACAAAATTAATCCTAAAGAAATTACCTAAAATTTTGATTGGAGAAATTTGCAAGCGTTCACCAACTCTCTCCTTAATACATCCATCAATACCATCAAAGATAACAAACGAAAACACGGTACCACGTAATTCTTCAAGAAATATCAAGTCATTTCGATAGATATCATAAACATTTTTCATGGCAATATCAAACTTAAAGAACCAAAATTCTCCAGCCATAACAACTTGAACTTCATGATCACGTACGAACGAATCACACATAGAACGTTGTCTCAATACAAATACTTGATTAGGCACATTAACATGAATAAATTGCGAAAGCAGCCCGGCAATTGCTGGAAAAGAACGAAACAATTTTAAAAAAATAAATAAATAAATAATTCAACAATAAAATTAAAACAAAAACTTTTAAAAAAACTTACAATGCACTCTGCTTCCCTATTTTTGGTAAATCGAAGAAAAAACCTAAACCTATCCGAATGATAGACAGACGTAATATACTTCTGAATTGCACCCATAGGCACAAGAATGTCATCCCCTGCAACATTTAAGTTTGTTTTTTAAACTAAAAAATATTAATCTTTTAGGAAAAAAAGGTAAAAAATAGTTAAAAAAGATATCAATACTTACTACATCCTTCATTGCTAAACATCTCGTACCAAATCAACGAAACGCAACAAATACAACACTGAAAAAAAAAATTAAATCAAACCCAAAATATTTTCGGAAATAATCTACTTCCAATAACTTTTACTGTGCATAAGAAAAAAAACACTATACATCGTCTAGAACATCAAACAAAAAGCACAAGACATATAAAACAAAAACTACGAAATTGATTACAATACAGGAGATTTTACGAAACATGCTTGAAAATAAAACCAATCTCTTAAAAAAATCTAAAACTTACCGGAAATATAGTATCAGCCAATGAATGAGAAATGAAGACTGAGTATAAATAATTTCAACCAAGTACTTGTTAGGTCTAATCTACTGGCCTCACCATAAATGGAAAAAAGAGAAATAATGAAGAACAACCACACAAGCAACCGCAAAGCTCAACCAATAAATAAAAAGAACAATTCAGCAATCTAATCATACATTATCTCGAAAATTGAGAAGAAAATCAGGAACAAAATCTTTACTATAATTATTATAAATAAATATAAACAAATATATCACAAAATAAAACAACAATAGGTAGCACAAATACCTAAAAAAAGAACACACGTAATATTCGGAAATTAATTTAATGTGTTTTGACTATACAAAAGATATTGACTATATATATATTAGATATCAATGATTTAATATATATTTTCTGTATATAACTCATACTATTATGGCTGAATATAAAACAATCGATAATCATTAGAAAAACGAAAAAAAAAAATATCACGGGAAAGAGAATTTTAAATACAAAAATTTTGGTTTATATTTCTGTATATTTTGACAATATGAAAGATATTGACTATATCTATATTACATATTTTGTTTAATATATATTATTTGCATATAATTTATACTATTATACATGAAAATTAATTAACTGAAAAATGGTACATAAAGAAAATATATATAATGAGCAAGATAAAAAGTATATATACATAAATATTATATTATAGACAAAAAAAAAAGTTAAGCGTGACACATAAAAAGAATCAATAATACATTATAATTTTTAATTAATAATAAAATTTATCATAAATAAAAGTAAACCAATTGATAATTGTTGGATAAACAAAAAAAAATCACGGGCAAGAAAAATTTAAACCATACAATATTTGGTTTATCAATCTGTATATTTTTTACTATATCAAAGATATTGACTATATCTATATTACATATTTTGTTTAATATATATTATTTTTATATAATTTAGATTATCATACATTAAAATTAATTAACTGATAAATGATACATAAATAAAATATACGAAATGAGCAATACACAAAATATGTATACATAATTCTAATATTATAGACAAAAAACGTTAATCGTGACACATTAAAAGAATCAATAATACATTAGAATTTTTAATAAATAATACAATTTATTTTCTCCATTATTCAAGGATTTTAAGAGGAATATTAACAATATTCAATAACCATATTACGTTGTTTTAGTACATGAAAATATATTTATTTGAAAAAAGAAGTAAATATTAAAATTGATAGCATAGATATGTCTATTATCATTATTTTTTATAAATAGTAATAGTTGAAACAAATACCTTTATTTACTGCTAAATAGTATTAATACTCAAACTAAGAGATACATTAAAATAAATATATATAACGGAAACAGACAACAATTAATACGATTGTTATCACTAATCTGAATACATAATATTAGTCCTCCCTACATAAGAAAAAAAAAAACACCAAATAAAATTAATCCTAAAGAAATTACCTAAAATTTTTATTAGAGAAATTTGCAAGCGTTCACCAACTCTCTCCTTAATACATCCATCAATACCATCAAAGATAACAAACGAAAACACGCTACCACGTACTTCTTCAAGAAATATCAAGTCATTTCGACAGATATCATAAACATTTTTCATGGCAATATCAAACTTAAAGAACCAAAATTCCCCAGCCATAACAACTTGAACTTCATGATCACGTACGAACGAATCACACATAGAACGTTGTCTCAATACAAATACTTGATTAGGCACATTAACATGAATAAAATTGTGAAAGCAGCCCGGCAATTGCTTGAAAAAAACGAAAATTTTTTTAAAAAAAATAAATAAATAAATAATTCAACAATAAAATTAAAACAAAAACTTTTAAAAAAACTTACAATGCACTCTGCCTCCCTATTTTTGGTAAATCGAAGAAAAAACCTAAACCTATCCAAATGATAGACAGACGTAATATACTTCTGAATTGCACCCATAGGCACAAGAATGTCATCCCCTGCAACATTTAAGTTTGCTTTTTAAACTAAAAAATATTAATCTTTTCGGAAAAAAGGTAAAAAAATAGTTAAAAAAGATATCAATACTTACTACGTCCTTCATTGCTAAACATCTCGCACCAAATCAGCGAAACCCAACAAATACAACACTGGAAAAAAATTAAATCAAACCCAAAATATTTTCGAAAATAATCTACTTCCAATAACTTTTACAATGCATAAGAGAAAAAACACTATTCATCATCTAGAACATCAAACAAAAAGTACAAGACATATACAACAAAAACTACGAAATTGATTACAATACATGAGATTTTACGAAACATGCTTGAAAAGAAACCAATCTCTTAAAAAAATCTAAAACTTACCGGAAATATAGTATTGACCGATGAATGAGAAATGAAGACAGAGTATAAATAATCTCAACCAAATACTTGTTAGGTCTAATCTACTGGCCTCACCATAAATGGAAAAAAGAGAAATAATGAAGAACAACCACACAAGCAACCGCAAAGCTCAACCAATAAATAAAAAGAACAATTCAGCAATATAATCATACATTATCTCGAAAATTGAGAAGAAAATCAGGAACAAAATCTTTACTATAATTATTATAAATAAATATAAACAAATATATCACAAAATAAAACAACAATAGGTAGCACAAATATCAAAAAAATGAACACACGCAATATTCGAAAATTAATTTAATGTGTTTTGACTATACAAAAGATATTGACTGTAACGCCCCGAACCCAATATATATTAATTATATCGAATTCGAAGTGTTATTGTGATCAAAAGTCCGAATTATAAAATTTTTGAAGGAAATATAATGGAAATGAGAGATGATGAGTTTTTATGCAGCGGAAGAAATGCATAGAATAATTCTAATGTGTATCTCTCACACATATATGTGTACATAAGGCATAGTATTAACAGAATGTTTTATTTAAGTGGGGAACTCCGTGTCGTCTCTATTACTGTCCTTGCTCCACGAAATCATAATCTGCAAGGGGTTTAGGGAAAAAGGGGCGTGAGAATTGAATTCTCACATATGGGTGATTTGCAACATCATGGGATTGGTAAATCCGAAATATATTAAGTTATACTCATTGATAAAGGTTTATTTTATTTAAACAGTTAATGTATATAAAAGATTATAAAACTTAAACGGTACTTAAGCATATTTCGCATAATATAATTTAAATGGCACAAGTTGGTTCACATTAGGGCAAAGCCCAAAGTCATATCACATATTATCACAAACTGACAAACCATAAACGTACAATCATTCCACTTCCAACAAAGTTACTCTTTTCAACTCCAACAAATCAACAAAGTTACTCTTTTCAACTCCAACAAAACTTACTTCATCCAACCACACAAGCTCACATCATCCAACCTTATAACATCCCTCAAAATAAGCAAGTATCAATGGCCTTCTTCCCAGTGCGTCAAACGACAGCTGACCGGGGACCAGATCTACTTGCTCAACAACCTTGATTCCGAGGGCGTCCCCGACAGCTGCCCCGGAGGTCGGATTTAAAACTCGATCCCGACTCCGTACATACTGACTCTCCACAAAACTGACTCAATAAACTTTACAAAGAATAATACTTGACTGATAACCGAATTGATTCATGCTCACGTAAGGTGTTTACTCATGCAGTGATGATCGATTCACAAAACAACAGGCTAATATATAACATATGTAGTTATATCACATAATCCAAACAATTATATAGGTAGGTGTTACATTTATGTTGGATTAGATATTTTTGATTTGATTTAGTCGAGTTCAGAAAATACCGGCACGACGTTATTAATAGCAGATCAATCAACGGATCATCACCCACCTGTTAACTCCGGGTCCCGTGAATGATGTACAAACAGATGGTCGGAAACCTCGTGCGCGTTCCAACTAGTACCGAATCCTAGTAGGAAGATATTTAATTAAAAGTTGACCTTTGAAAACATTTAGGAAAACTTGAGAGTTTGTGTTACGAGAATCGAGAAAGTTGTGGTCTTAAAAACTAAAAAAGACTTGCTTAAGGGTCACACTCTATTTTGGTAAATACACCACTTCTAAAAATGTGAGTGTATTGAGGGAGTGTATTTACTAGTATACTTGTGGTATGACTATTTGGATTACTACTAAAACAATCTTTTGATAAGTACACCCCTTTTTAAGAGGAGGTGTATTAGGGGGGTGTATTTACTAAAAGCAGTAGTGTATTAGGGGGGTGTATTTACTGAAAGCAGTGTGTTACATGGGGGTGTATTTACTGAATTTAGGGGTGTCCTTAATAAAGGCCCTTTAAGGAAGAAAATAAGTATTAACCTTGGAAAAATACTTAGAAAAATATTAAATTACTTAGAAAAATATTAATAAAATTAAAGAAAAGGTTTTTCTTTCTTAAAAAATTATATTTCTCATTTTAAAAGAAATTTTGAATATAAATAATCATATTTTATAAATAAAAACCCTTTATTAAAACTTATTAATAAACTTAGACTTTCTAAGAAATTTATAAAAAATACTTTTCTTTTCTAACCTTAGTAATACTTCTAAAATTGATTTGTGACACTTTCAAAACAAAAGAATAATACTATTTTCATTTGTTACTAATTTTGGAATATAAAACGACTTATATTTTCGTTCCTAATTTTCTAACAATCGCACAAGGGGAAGACGAGTTTCCCTTTGTCTTCAAAAACTTAACTAATACTAAAACAAACCAATTTCACCACTATTCAGCTAATTCAAACTAAACTAATTCATCCAGTCATCAAATAATATTATTCCACTAATACAATAATACTAAACACTTAACCCAAGAATACTAAACAGTTAATTCAACAATAATAATCAACAAACCCAAAACTACCAAATCTAACAACTAACACTAAATAACAATTTCAATAATATTAATACCAACTACATCAAAATTCATCTATAAGCTCACAGGCTTCAAATCCAAAAACAAATATTCTTTAAACTTACAAGTCTCAACAGGGACTAAAACTGAACAATTCCTATCTCAAACACTATGAAGATTTAAAGAGAAAAGACTAGTAATCTTACGAGTCCGGTTCGGGGTGGTAAACGAACGGCCTAACGGCGTCCTAAAAGAAACCGGTTATTCGTCGGATTATTTGGGCAGCATAACGGCGTCGTTCGGGGATTCGCCGGAAAATTTGGGCAGCAGGGGTTTGGCTCGGCATCGTCTCGGAAGAGGAGAAAACAAAGAGAGGGGTTACGGTGTTGAAATTGAAATAATTCGAAGTTGCAATTCAATCGGAAATTAAACGGGGATGAAATTGAAAAGGAGATTTAGACCTTACTGAAAAAAATAAGAAGAAAGAGGCGACGGCATCGCGGTGCGACGGCGGCGCTGAGCGAGGACGGCGGTGGCCTGAGCTGCAGCTGTGCGACGGAGAGAGGTCATGGCCGAGGGTGAGCGACGACGGAGGGCGACACGTACGGCAGCATCGCACGGCGGCGTTCGGAGGAGGGGAAGAGGCGCGACGGCGGCGGCGCTTCGAGGCAGACGGCGGCGCTCGGTTTCGCGCCTGGAGGAGGAGGAGCGACGCGGCGGCTGTGCGAGGCCAGCGATGGGCGGCGCTTCGATGGTGCAAGAGAGGCGTCGCGACGGCCGTGTTCTGGGCTGAGCACGGTTTCGAACGGAGGCAGGGGACGGCGGCGGCTTCGCGGCGTCGCGGTTCTGGAGGCTGAAGGCGTCGGGTCGGACTCAGGGCAGAGAGGCGCTGGGAGAGGGAGGAAGAACGGCGGCGTTGGTCGGAGAAGAAGAGCAGGGAGACGAAAGCAAATTTGATTTGGGAGGAGGCGTGAGGTGAGAGAAAGAGTGAATTTGGGGAAAGAAGAATGAAGATGAGGAGAATGGGTATGTGTACGTGTTTTGTTCCTTGGAGAAAAGAAGGGATAATTGATTGGAAAATAATTTCTTTATTAATTAATTTTAATGGATGGAATAATATTATGTGGTTGAGGTTAATTCCCTAATTAAAATTAATTCAAAAAGGAAAGTATATTATGTGGATGAACTTAATCCACTCCAATACATGATATTTTCGATCCCACTTGATACGGTTCAGGGATCGTTTGGTTCACGAGTTTAATCCCGATTTGAGAATTAATACAGTTTTGAGATTCGAATAATATTTTATTGTATTTTAATTATTCTCAATAAATTATACGGATCGAAATCCTGATTTTTAAACTTTGAATATTTAATTTCTCGTAGTCCTTTATTCGTTTGAAAGATTCGATTCTTTCTACGAATTTAGGAATTTGTAAAAAGGGTATATATTTAAATTACACAAAAGCATTCAAAATAATAAAATAAAAAGAAACAAAGATAAAAAATAAAATAAGGGTTCTAAGAATATAAAAGGTATAAAACGGGACGGGGTATTACATCCTCACCCCCTTAACAGAATTTCGCCCCCGAAATTCAGCTTCTAGGTATTGCTTAAGCATTGAGGGTATTTGGTTAGGACTTCGTCCTCTATTTCCCAAGTTGTTTCTTCTTTCTCGTTTTGGCTCCACTGGACTAGAACTAATGGTATTTCTTGACTCCTTAATAAGTGTAACTTCCTTCCTAGGATAGTAACTGGAACTTCTTCATAAGTCAGGTCACAACTTAAACTTAAATCTATACGATTAATAACAGGGTTTGGATCGCTTATGTACTTCCTGAGTGTAGATATGTGGAACACATCATACACTCGTGATAACTCTGGTGCTAGTGCTAAGCGATAAGCCACATCCCCGATTCTATTCAGGATGTCAAATGGCCCATTGTATTGCGACTTTAGCTCACCTCTTTTACCAAAACGGATTAAACCTTTCATTGGTACCACTCGGAGAAATACTTTATCGCCAATGTCGAATTGTAAATCTCTTCTCCTAGCGTCCGCATATGACTTCTGACGGTCTTGAGTCGTTTAGATTCTTCCTTTAATCTTTGCGACTATCTCAACCGATCTTTCAACTAGTTCGGGTTCGAAAATCTTTCGAATTCCAACTTCATCCCAACAAACTGGTGATTTACACCTTTTCCCGTAACGTTCTTCGTACGGTGCCGTTTGTATTATCGCCTGATAACTGTTGTTATATGCGAACTCTACAAATGGCAGGTGGCTCTTCCAACTTCCTGCAAGATCTAGAGCGCAAGCTCTCAGCATACCTTCGAGTGTCTGGATAGTTCTTTCCGATTGCCCATCAGTCTGCGGGTGGTATGCGGTGCTGAATTTCAATTCAGTACCCAAGGCTCATTGCAGACTTCCCCAGAACTTAGAGGTAAAACGAGGGTCTCTATCGGACACTATCGAGACTGGTACACCATGCAGTCTGATTATTTCAGCTATGTATAGTTGGGCGAGCTTGTCCAACGTATACGTCATTATAACAGGGATAGAGTGGGCAGTTTTCATAAGTCTATCTACGATAATCCAATGGCATCGTGATTTTTCACCGTTTCCGAAAATCTGGTGACAAAATCCATAGTGATGTTCTCCCATTTCCACTCTGGCATCTCCAGAGGATGCAACAACCCTAGAGGTCGTTGGTGATCTGTTTTAACTCGTTGGCAGGTTAAACAACTCCTGACGAATTGAGCTATTGATCTCTTCATACCTTTCACCAAAAGTTTCCTTCCAGTCCCCGATACATCATCGTCTATCCGGGGTGAATGGTGTACGAAGTGTTATGTGCCTCTTTCAGAATTTCATTCCTCATTCCTTCATCCTTAGGCACACAAATTCTGTTATCGAACATCAAAGCTCACTCAGTACTCAATACGAACCTCTAAATGGTTCCTTCCTCAGCGCGCTTACGTATTCCTCTCAAGGATTTATCGTTCTTTTGCGCTCCTAGGATCCTTTCTCGTAAGGTCGGTTATAGGGTGAACGGGTAAACCATGGTATCTGCACAATACTGCGTGGAAAATTCTAGGTTTAGGATGAACTGGTACTATATCTTACTCCACTCAAAATAGTTTTGTCTAACTACTTACTCTAAAACTTCTGGTCCAAAAGGGGTGGTAAACCTTGGTGGAGAGGTTTGATTTTTGAAAGCTTTCTCATTAGTTAAACCCAAAATAACTTCTCGATTTTCTTGGTCGACTAAGTTTGTTGTCGCCCTACCAGATTTAAGACTTAGAAGGTTTTCTAATCCTCAAGCATGCAAACTTTTCTTCCTACATAGTTGCAAATTTTCCTCTACTTCGAAGTCCACTATGTATCCCATAGATAAAAATCAATTGTCCTTTCTCTTTCAACTAAAGTATTCCCATAACATATAAATGTTAATTCTTAACACGTAAGACTTAAGATTACATCTAGCTTACTCATTCCACAAAAAGGCTCTACTTAAGCTTAAAATCTTACGTTATCCCAAAAGAAAGTAACTACGTCCAAGTTTCATATTTCTTCTTATGCATAGAACTAGTTCGTTTTCAATAACTTCTAGCTACTCAACTTAAGAACGTGAAGTTCAGTTTCTCTTTGATGTTCATCCAAGTCTATCTCCAAATCAATTCACTCGGCTTAGGTTCTAATTGTATTCCTCAAAATTTCACTTTCACTTAAGGTCTATTCTTCTATACTCTATATCCTCAAATTTTCTTAAATTCTTAGACACAAGGGAGTGAGATGCTCTAGTACTAATCGATACACAAGCAGTTGATCCAAAATTCACACTTGCTGAATTTGGAATAAAACTTCTCTCGTCTCATTATCCTTAAGACTGCCTTGAGATGTTCTTCGTGTTGCTCTTTGTCCTTAGAGCACACAAGAATGTCGTTAATGAAGACAATGACGAATTGGTCCAGATACGGATGAAACACTCTATTCATCATATCCATGAAAATTATCGGAGCATTTATTACTCTGAAAGGCATCATGGTGAACTTGTAATGTCCATACCGAGTCCGGAATACTTTCTTCTGGATATTCTCGCTCTTGACCTTTAGTTGGTGGTAACCAGACATTAGATCGATCTTTGAGAATACCGTAGCATTCTTCAACTGGTCGAACAAGTCTTCTATCCTTGGAGAAGGATATTTGTTCTTAATGATCAGTTGATTGAGACTTCGATAGTCTATGCACATACGGAAAGTTCCATCTTTCTTTTTCACGAACAACACGGGTGTTCATGGTGATGCACTAGGCCTGATGAACTTCTTTTCAAGCAAGCATTGTAGTTGTTCCTTCAGTTCTTCTAATGCCTTTGGCGCCATTCAATAGGGTACTTTAGATACTGGTGCTGCCCCAGGTATCAAGTCGATGGAGAACTCTATCTGACGATCAGGAGGTAACCCGGTTAATTCCTCGGAAAACACGTCAAGATATCCATCCACAATTGGCACTTTGATGCGCAACTTGTCGTCTTTCTCTCCTGCTGAGATGTGGACGAGGTAAGCTTGGCATTTCTCCTTCGTAATATTACTGCAGCTTGGATTGCTGATATTACTCGGGTTTCCTTTTTGGTCTTGATTTCACGAAATGCGAAGCGTTGACCATTACGGGTTTCGAGGTCGAACTCTCGTTCTGCGTATTCTATTATCGCTTCGTCCTTTGTTAACCAGTCAAAGCCTAAGATTATACCAACGATTTTCATCTAAGGATGTGAAGATCGGACTCTACCAAGTGATAGCTTAGCGTTAGGGGTAAACCTCAAATTCGATCCTTAATTTCCATAGTAGTTCCAGATATTTCTTAGCGCGGCCTGCTAAGGTGGCTTAGGTTCAGCTTGAGAAGGTGGGTTATGTCCTATATGATTCACTGATATAGGAACGGGGTTAACGTGGGGTCGTCCACGTCTACGTTCTGGTGCCATTCTAAAGGTGGTTCTGATCGGAAAAGAATAATATTTTTACGGTATGTATAGGTGCGAGAAAGTTATAAAAACATAATCGGACTAACCAAAATTAACACAAAACGTTCACTGAAACACGTGTGGTACGTAATTCACCAGCTGCGCATTGGGGCCCCAATGGTACAGTGCTCACATTCGCACAGTATTCTAGGAACAACTAATGTGTCATTAAGTGATAATCAGATAAAATATGACATTTAATATATAAAGCAAGTAAAACATATTGACAAGTAGTGAGCACATAATAAGTATATATATATCTAAAAAGTTTTGGTCCTACGGAGGTCAGTCTCCTTACATTACGTCATAGAACACAAAAGGTTTCTAAGTACAATTCTAACGCATTTCCTTGCATCAGAACGGTCCACAGGCGACAAAAGGAGCGGGTTAGAGCTACGCTGCTATGGTCTAAGTAAAACGGTCATACATCTGACTACTACTATATGTCAGGAAAGGGTGGCACATCTATGGTGTATGTATTTGTGACTACAACAAAAAGGATAACTGTTTAAAAGGATTTGATCACTCTGAATGATCATTACTATCAAACGGAAATACCCATTGCCGGCTTCTTTCTAGGTATGTCTCCAAGTGAATGTGGGGCCTTTGTACTGGGTCTTCTATTCTCGTCCGTTCGAGTAATCTTACTGCGATAGGACGGAGAACAACTCAGTAACCTTTCTGGCAAAACGAATCACGACTGTCAAATATATCTCGTCTGGGGATATTTGAGTGGCTATTGCCTTTGCACGCAGTCTCTTAAACTGGGTTATAAACACACTAATAGAATTCTAAGGTTAGCTAAGTGTCTTCTAATTATCGGGATATAACTATCTTAGGTGGATTCTTATATGGAAAGGAGATTCCTAATCAAAATTTTAGTTATTGCAGAAACATAATTTAAACAATTAAGGCACATAGTTCAAATAATCATATAACATCATTTATGAAGTTTATAAATTTACACAAATATATTTATTTCTATCTTTCACTAATTATTTGCATTTCAATAGTATTATAAACGACATTTCAGGGTTCTTTCTACACCTCGTAGGTGTTGTTTCGAGTTCGCGATCTTTTGATTGGAGTTTTGTTATGAAAGTCAAGTTGTCGCAATATCACAAACTTTAAGGCAATAAAAGAAGAACATACCTTCGAGGAGCTTTTGACGGTAATAGGAGACACATTTCCCCTCAAGTGATTTAATTAGTGATCTATACTTATATGATAAGAAAATTTTTAATTAAAGAAAAATAATTTTGCCTTGATGAAAATAATGATTTGGGTTTTGGTCCGAAAGTTTTGAACATAAGCTCTGATACCACCTGTAACGCCCCGAACCCAATATATATTAATTATATCGAATTCGAAGTGTTATTGTGATCAAAAGTCCGAATTATAAAATTTTTGAAGGAAATATAATGGAAATGAGAGATGATGAGTTTTTATGCAGCGGAAGAAATGCATAGAATAATTCTAATGTGTATCTCTCACACATATATGTGTACATAAGGCATAGTATTAACAGAATGTTTTATTTAAGTGGGGAACTCCGTGTCGTCTCTATTACTGTCCTTGCTCCACGAAATCATAATCTGCAAGGGGTTTAGGGAAAAAGGGGCGTGAGAATTGAATTCTCACATATGGGTGATTTGCAACATCATGGGATTGGTAAATCCGAAATATATTAAGTTATACTCATTGATAAAGGTTTATTTTATTTAAACAGTTAATGTATATAAAAGATTATAAAACTTAAACGGTACTTAAGCATATTTCGCATAATATAATTTAAATGGCACAAGTTGGTTCACATTAGGGCAAAGCCCAAAGTCATATCACATATTATCACAAACTGACAAACCATAAACGTACAATCATTCCACTTCCAACAAAGTTACTCTTTTCAACTCCAACAAATCAACAAAGTTACTCTTTTCAACTCCAACAAAACTTACTTCATCCAACCACACAAGCTCACATCATCCAACCTTATAACATCCCTCAAAATAAGCAAGTATCAATGGCCTTCTTCCCAGTGCGTCAAACGACAGCTGACCGGGGACCAGATCTACTTGCTCAACAACCTTGATTCCGAGGGCGTCCCCGACAGCTGCCCCGGAGGTCGGATTTAAAACTCGATCCCGACTCCGTACATACTGACTCTCCACAAAACTGACTCAATAAACTTTACAAAGAATAATACTTGACTGATAACCGAATTGATTCATGCTCACGTAAGGTGTTTACTCATGCAGTGATGATCGATTCACAAAACAACAGGCTAATATATAACATATGTAGTTATATCACATAATCCAAACAATTATATAGGTAGGTGTTACATTTATGTTGGATTAGATATTTTTGATTTGATTTAGTCGAGTTCAGAAAATACCGGCACGACGTTATTAATAGCAGATCAATCAACGGATCATCACCCACCTGTTAACTCCGGGTCCCGTGAATGATGTACAAACAGATGGTCGGAAACCTCGTGCGCGTTCCAACTAGTACCGAATCCTAGTAGGAAGATATTTAATTAAAAGTTGACCTTTGAAAACATTTAGGAAAACTTGAGAGTTTGTGTTACGAGAATCGAGAAAGTTGTGGTCTTAAAAACTAAAAAAGACTTGCTTAAGGGTCACACTCTATTTTGGTAAATACACCACTTCTAAAAATGTGAGTGTATTGAGGGAGTGTATTTACTAGTATACTTGTGGTATGACTATTTGGATTACTACTAAAACAATCTTTTGATAAGTACACCCCTTTTTAAGAGGAGGTGTATTAGGGGGGTGTATTTACTAAAAGCAGTAGTGTATTAGGGGGGTGTATTTACTGAAAGCAGTGTGTAACATGGGGGTGTATTTACTGAATTTAGGGGTGTCCTTAATAAAGGCCCTTTAAGGAAGAAAATAAGTATTAACCTTGGAAAAATACTTAGAAAAATATTAAATTACTTAGAAAAATATTAATAAAATTAAAGAAAAGGTTTTTCTTTCTTAAAAAATTATATTTCTCATTTTAAAAGAAATTTTGAATATAAATAATCATATTTTATAAATAAAAACCCTTTATTAAAACTTATTAATAAACTTAGACTTTCTAAGAAATTTATAAAAAATACTTTTCTTTTCTAACCTTAGTAATACTTCTAAAATTGATTTGTGACACTTTCAAAACAAAAGAATAATACTATTTTCATTTGTTACTAATTTTGGAATATAAAACGACTTATATTTTCGTTCCTAATTTTCTAACAATCGCACAAGGGGAAGACGAGTTTCCCTTTGTCTTCAAAAACTTAACTAATACTAAAACAAACCAATTTCACCACTATTCAGCTAATTCAAACTAAACTAATTCATCCAGTCATCAAATAATATTATTCCACTAATACAATAATACTAAACACTTAACCCAAGAATACTAAACAGTTAATTCAACAATAATAATCAACAAACCCAAAACTACCAAATCTAACAACTAACACTAAATAACAATTTCAATAATATTAATACCAACTACATCAAAATTCATCTATAAGCTCACAGGCTTCAAATCCAAAAACAAATATTCTTTAAACTTACAAGTCTCAACAGGGACTAAAACTGAACAATTCCTATCTCAAACACTATGAAGATTTAAAGAGAAAAGACTAGTAATCTTACGAGTCCGGTTCGGGGTGGTAAACGAACGGCCTAACGGCGTCCTAAAAGAAACCGGTTATTCGTCGGATTATTTGGGCAGCATAACAGCGTCGTTCGGGGATTCGCCGGAAAATTTGGGCAGCAGGGGTTTGGCTCGGCATCGTCTCGGAAGAGGAGAAAACAAAGAGAGGGGTTACGGTGTTGAAATTGAAATAATTCGAAGTTGCAATTCAATCGGAAATTAAACGGGGATGAAATTGAAAAGGAGATTTAGACCTTACTGAAAAAAATAAGAAGAAAGAGGCGACGGCATCGCGGTGCAACGGCGGCGCTGAGCGAGGACGGCGGCGGCCTGAGCTGCAGCTGTGCGACGGAGAGAGGTCATGGCCGAGGGTGAGCGACGACGGAGGGCGACACGTACGGCAGCATCGCACGGCGGCGTTCGGAGGAGGGGAAGAGGCGCGACGGCGGCGGCGCTTCGAGGCAGACGGCGGCGCTCGGTTTCGCGCCTGGAGGAGGAGGAGCGACGCGGCGGCTGTGCGAGGCCAGCGATGGGCGGCGCTTCGATGGTGCAAGAGAGGCGTCGCGACGGCCGTGTTCTGGGCTGAGCACGGTTTCGAACGGAGGCAGGGGACGGCGGCGGCTTCGCGGCGTCGCGGTTCTGGAGGCTGAAGGCGTCGGGTCGGACTCAGGGCAGAGAGGCGCTGGGAGAGGGAGGAAGAACGGCGGCGTTGGTCGGAGAAGAAGAGCAGGGAGACGAAAGCAAATTTGATTTGGGAGGAGGCGTGAGGTGAGAGAAAGAGTGAATTTGGGGAAAGAAGAATGAAGATGAGGAGAATGGGTATGTGTACGTGTTTTGTTCCTTGGAGAAAAGAAGGGATAATTGATTGGAAAATAATTTCTTTATTAATTAATTTTAATGGATGGAATAATATTATGTGGTTGAGGTTAATTCCCTAATTAAAATTAATTCAAAAAGGAAAGTATATTATGTGGATGAACTTAATCCACTCCAATACATGATATTTTCGATCCCACTTGATACGGTTCAGGGATCGTTTGGTTCACGAGTTTAATCCCGATATGAGAATTAATACAGTTTTGAGATTCGAATAATATTTTATTGTATTTTAATTATTCTCAATAAATTATACGGATCGAAATCCTGATTTTTAAACTTTGAATATTTAATTTCTCGTAGTCCTTTATTCGTTTGAAAGATTCGATTCTTTCTACGAATTTAGGAATTTGTAAAAAGGGTATATATTTAAATTACACAAAAGCATTCAAAATAATAAAATAAAAAGAAACAAAGATAAAAAATAAAATAAGGGTTCTAAGAATATAAAAGGTATAAAACGGGACGGGGTATTACATTGACTATATATATATTAGATATCAATGATTTAATATATATTTTCTATATATAAGTCATACTATTATGGCTGAAAATAAAACAATCGATAATCGTTAGAAAAACGAAAAAAAAAATATCACGGGAAAGAGAATTTTAAATACACATTTTTTTGTTTATATTTCTGTATATTTTGACAATATGAAAGATATTGACTATATCTATATTACATATTTTGTTTAATATATATTATTTGCATATAATTTATACTATTATACATGAAAATTAATTAACTGAAAAATGGTACATAAAGAAAATATATATAATGAGCAAGATAAAAAATATATATACATAAATATTATATTATAGACAAAAAAAGTTAAGCGTGACACATAAAAAGAATCAATAATACATTATAATTTTTAATTAATAATAAAATTTATTATAAATAAAAGTAAACCAATTGATAATTGTTGGATAAACAAAAAAATCTCACGGGCAAGAAAAATTTAAACCATACAATATTTGGTTTATCAATCTGTATATTTTTTACTATATCAAAGATATTGACTATATCTATATTACATATTTTGTTTAATATATATTATTTGTATATAATTTAGATTATCATACATTAAAATTAATTAACTGATAAATGATACATAAATAAAATATACGAAATGAGCAATATACAAAATATGTATACATAATTCTAATATTATAGACAAAAAATGTTAATCGTGACACATTAAAAGAATCAATAATACATTAGAATTTTTAATAAATAATACAATTTATTTTCTCCATTATTCAAGGATTTTAAGAGGAATATTAGCAATATTAAATAACCATATTACGTTGTTTTAGTACATGAAAATATATTTATTTGAAAAAAGAAGGAAATATTAAAATTGATAGCATAGATATGTTTATTATCATTATTTTTAATAAATAGTAATAGTTGAAACAAATACCTTTATTTACTGCTAAATAGTATTAGTACTCAAACTAAGAGATACATTAAAAAAAATATATATAACGGAAACAGACAACAATTAATACGATTGTTATCACTAATCTGAATTAAATAATATTAGTCCTCCCTACATAAGAAAAAAAAAACACCAAACAAAATTAATCCTAAAGAAATTACCTAAAATTTTGATTAGAGAAATTTGCAAGCGTTCACCAACTCTCTCCTTAATACATCCATCAATACCATCAAAGATAACAAACGAAAACACGCTACCACGTACTTCTTCAAGAAAATCAAGTCATTTTGACAGATATCATAAACATTTTTTATGGCAATATCAAACTTAAAGAACCAAAATTCTCCAGCCATAACAACTTGAACTTCATGACCACGTACGAACGAATCACACATAGAACGTTGTCTCAATACAAATACTTGATTAGGCACATTAACATGAATAAATTGCGAAAACAGCCCGGCAATTGCTGGAAAAGAACGAAACAATTTAAAAAAAAAAATAAATAATTCAACAATAAAATTAAAACAAAAACTTTTAAAAAAACTTACAATGCACTCTGCTTCCCTATTTTTGGTAAATCGAAGAAAAAACCTAAACCTATCCGAATGATAGACAGACGTAATATACTTCTGAATTGCACCCATAGGCACAAGAATGTCATCCCCTGCAACATTTAAGTTTGTTTTTTAAACTAAAAAATATTAATCTTTTCGGAAAAAAAGGTAAAAAATAGTTAAAAAAGATATCAAAACTTACTACATCCTTCATTGCTAAACATCTCGCACCAAATCAACGAAACCCAACAAATACAACACTGAAAAAAAAAATTAAATCAAACCCAAAATATTTTCGGAAATAATCTACTTCCAATAACTTTTACTGTGCATAAGAAAAAAAAACACTATACATCGTCTAGAACATCAAACAAAAAGCACAAGACATATAAAACAAAAACTACGAAATTGATTACAATACATGAGATTTTACGAAACATGCTTGAAAATAAAATCAATCTCTTAAAAAAATCTAAAACTTACCGGAAATATAGTATCGGCCAATGAATGAGAAATGAAGACAGAGTATAAATAATTTCAACCAAGCACTTGTTAGGTCTAATCTACTGGCCTCACCATAAATGGAAAAAAGAGAAATAATGAAGAACAACCACACAAGCAACCGCAAAGCTCAACCAATAAATAAAAAGAACAATTCAGCAATCTAATCATACATTATCTCGAAAATTGAGAAGAAAATCAGGAACAAAATCTTTACTATAATTATTATAAATAAATATAAACAAATATATCACAAAATAAAACAATAATGGGTAGCACAAATACCTAAAAAAAGAACACACGTAATATTCGGAAATTAATTTAATGTGTTTTGACTATACAAAAGATATTGACTATATATATATTAGATATAAATGATTTAATATATATTTTCTGTATATAACTCATACTATTATGGCTGAATATAAAACAATCGATAATCGTTAGAAAAACGAAAAAAAAATATCACGGGAAAGAGAATTTTAAATACACAATTTTTGGTTTATATTTCTGTATATTTTGACAATATGAAAGATATTGACTATATCTATATTACATATTTTGTTTAATATATATTATTTGCATATAATTTATACTATTATACATGAAAATTAATTAATTGAAAAATGGTACATAAAGAAAATATATATAATGAGTAAGATAAAAAATATATATACATAAATATAATATTATAGACAAAAAAAGTTAAGCGTGACACATAAAAAGAATCAATAATACGTTATAATTTTTAATTAATAATAAATTTTATTATAAATAAAAGTAAACCAATTGATAATTGTTGGATAAACAAAAAAAAAATCACGGGCAAGAAAAATTTAAACCATACAATATTTGGTTTATCAATCTGTATATTTTTTACTATATCAAAGATATTGACTATATCTATATTACATATTTTGTTTAATATATATTATTTGTATATAATTTAGAGTATCATACATTAAAATTAATTAACTGATAAATGATACATAAATAAAATATACGAAATGAGCAATATACAAAATATGTATACATAATTATAATATTATAGACAAAAAACGTTAATCGTGACACATTAAAAGAATCAATAATACATTAGAATTTTTAATAAATAATACAATTTATTTTCTCCATTATTCAAGGATTTTAAGAGGAATATTAACAATATTCAATAACCATATTACGTTGTTTTAGTACATGAAAATATATTTATTTGAAAAAAAAGGAAATATTAAAATTGATAGCATAGATATGTTTATTATCATTATTTTTAATAAATAGTAATAGTTGAAACAAATACCTTTATTTACTGCTAAATAGTATTAGTACTCAAACTAAGAGATACATTAAAATAAATATATATAACGGAAACAGACAACAATTAATACAATTGTTATCACTAATCTGAATACATAATATTAGTCCTCCCTACATAAGAAAAAAAAAAACACCAAACAAAATTAATCCTAAAGAAATTACCTAAAATTTTGATTAGAGAAATTTGCAAGCGTTCACCAACTCTCTCCTTAATACATCCATCAATACCATCAAAGATAACAAACGAAAACACGCTACCACGTACTTCTTCAAGAAATATCAAGTCATTTCGACAGATATCATAAACATTTTTCATGGCAATATCAAACTTAAAGAACCAAAATTCCCCAGCCATAACAACTTGAACTTCATGATCACGTATGAACGAATCACACATAGAACGTTGCCTCAATACAAATACTTGATTATGCACATTAACATGAATAAAATTGCGAAAGCAGCCCGGCAATTGCTTGAAAAAAACGAAACAATTTTTAAAAAAAATAAATAAATAAATAATTCAACAATAAAATTAAAACAAAAACTTTTAAAAAAACTTACAATGCACTCTGCCTCTCTATTTTTGGTAAATTGAAGAAAAAACCTAAACCTATCCGAATGATAGACAGACGTAATATACTTCTGAATTGCACCCATAGGCACAAGAATGTCATCCCCTGCAACATTTAATTTTGTTTTTTAAACTAAAAAATATTAATCTTTTCGGAAAAAAAGGTAAAAAAATAGTTAAAAAAGATATCAATACTTACTACGTCCTTCATTGCTAAACATCTCGCACCAAATCAGTGAAACCCAACAAATACAACACTGGAAAAAAATTAAATCAAACCCAAAATATTTTCGGAAATAATCTACTTCCAATAACTTTTACAATGCATAAGAGAAAAAACACTATTCATCATCTAGAACATCAAACAAAAAGCACAAGACATATACAACAAAAACTACGAAATTGATTACAATACATGAGATTTTACGAAACATGCTTGAAAAGAAAACCAATCTCTTAAAAAAATCTAAAACTTACCGGAAATATAGTATCAGCCGATGAATGAGAAATGAAGACAGAGTATAAATAATTTCAACCAAATACTTGTTAGGTCTAATCTACTGGCCTCACCATAAATGGAAAAAAGAGAAATAATGAAGAACAACCACACAAGCAACCGCAAAGCTCAACCAATAAATAAAAAGAACAATTCAGCAATCTAATCATACATTATCTCGAAAATTGAGAAGAAAACCAGGAACAAAATCTTTACTATAATTATTATAAATAAATATAAACAAATATATCACAAAATAAAACAACAATAGGTAGCACAAATATCAAAAAAATGAACACACGCAATATTCGGAAATTAATTTAATGTGTTTTGACTATACAAAAGATATTGACTATATATATATTAGATATCAATGATTTAATATATATTTTCTATATATAACTCATACTATTATGGCTGAAAATAAAACAATCGATAATCGTTAGAAAAATGAAAAAAAAAATATCACGGGAAAGAGAATTTTAAATACAGAATTTTTTGTTTATATTTCTGTATATTTTGACAATATAAAAGATATTGACTATATCTATATTACATATTTTGTTTAATATATATTATTTGCATATAATTTATACTATTATACATGAAAATTAATTAACTGAAAAATGGTACATAAAGAAAATATATATAATGAGCAAGATAAAAAATATATATACATAAATATTATATTATAGACAAAAAAAGTTAAGCGTGACACATAAAAAGAATCAATAATACATAATAATTTTTAATTAATAATAAAATTTATTATAAATAAAAGTAAACCAATTGATAATTGTTGGATAAACAAAAAAAAAAATCACGGGCAAGAAAAATTTAAAACATACAATATTTGGTTTATCAATCTGTATATTTTTTACTATATCAAAGATATTGACTATATCTATATTACATATTTTGTTTAATATATATTATTTGTATATAATTTAGATTATCATACATTAAAATTAATTAACTGATAAATGACACATAAATAAAATATACGAAATGAGCAATATACAAAATATGTATACATAATTCTAATATTATAGACAAAAAACGTTAATCGTGACACATTAAAAGAATCAATAATACATTAGAATTTTTAATAAATAATACAATTTATTTTCTCCATTATTCAAGGATTTTAAGAGGAATATTAACAATATTAAATAACCATATTACGTTGTTTTAGTACATGAAAATATATTTATTTGAAAAAAGAAGGAAATATTAAAATTGATAGCATAGATATGTTTATTATCATTATTTTTAATAAATAGTAATAGTTGAAACAAATACCTTTATTTACTGCTAAATAGTATTAGTACTCAAACTAAGAGATACATTAAAATAAATATATATAACGGAAACAGACAACAATTAATACGATTGTTATCACTAATCTGAATTAAATAATATTAGTCCTCCCTACATAAGAAAAAAAAAACACCAAACAAAATTAATCCTAAAGAAATTACCTAAAATTTTGATTAGAGAAATTTGCAAGCGTTCACCAACTCTCTCCTTAATACATCCATCAATACCATCAAAGATAACAAACGAAAACACGCTACCACGTACTTCTTCAAGAAATATCAAGTCATTTTGACATATATCATAAACATTTTTCATGGCAATATCAAACTTAAAGAACCAAAATTCCCCAGCCATAACAACTTGAACTTCATGATCACGTACGAACGAATCACACATAGAACGTTGCCTCAATACAAATACTTGATTAGGCACATTAACATGAATAAAATTGCGAAAGCAGCCCGACAATTGCTTGAAAAAACGAAACAATTTTTAAAAAAATAAATAAATAAATAATTCAACAATAAAATTAAAACAAAAACTTTTAAAAAAACTTACAATGCACTCTGCCTCCCTATTTTTGGTAAATCGAAGAAAAAACCTAAACCTATCCGAATGATAGACAGACGTAATATACTTCTGAATTGCACCCATAGGCACAAGAATGTCATCCCCTGTAACATTTAATTTCGTTTTTTAAACTAAAAAATATTAATCTTTTCGGAAAAAAAGGTAAAAAAATAGTTAAAAAAGATATCAATACTTACTACGTCCTTCATTGCTAAACATCTCACACCAAATCAGCGAAACCCAACAAATACAACACTGGAAAAAAATTAAATCAAACCCAAAATATTTTCGGAAATAATCTACTTCCAATAACTTTTACAATGCATAAGAGAAAAAACACTATTCATCATCTAGAACATCAAACAAAAAGCACAAGACATATACAACAAAAACTACGAAATTGATTACAATACATGAGATTTTACGAAACATGCTTGAAAAGAAAACCAATCTCTTAAAAAAATCTAAAACTTACCGGAAATATAGTATCGGCCGATGAATGAAAAATGAAGACAGAGAATAAATAATTTCAACCAAATACTTGTTAGGTCTAATCTACTGGCCTCACCATAAATGGAAAAAAGAGAAATAATGAAGAACAACCACACAAGCAACCGCAAAGCTCAACCAATAAATTAAAAGAACAATTCAGCAATCTAATCATACATTATCTCGAAAATTGAGAAGAAAATCAGGAACAAAATCTTTACTATAATTATTATAAATAAATATAAACAAATATATCACAAAATAAAACAACAATTGGTAGCACAAATATCAAAAAAATGAACACACGCAATATTCGGAAATTAATTTAATGTGTTTTGACTATACAAAATATATTGACTATATATATATTAGATATCAATGGTTTAATATATATTTTCTATATATAACTCATACTATTATGGCTGAAAATAAAACAATCGATAATCGTTAGAAAAATGAAAAAAAAATATCACGGGAAAGAGAATTTTAAATACACAATTTTTGGTTTATATTTCTTTATATTTTGACAATATGAAAGATATTGACTATATCTATATTACATATTTTTTTTAATATATATTATTTGCATATAATTTATACTATTATACATGAAAATTAATTAACTGAAAAATGGTACATAAAGAAAATATATATAATGAGCAAGATAAAAAATATATATACATAAATATAATATTATAAACAAAAAAAGTTAAGCGTGACACATAAAAAGAATCAATAATACATTATAATTTTTAATTAATAATAAAATTTATTATAAATAAAAGTAAACCAATTGATAATTGTTGGATAAACAAAAAAAAATCACGGGCAAGAAAAATTTAAACCATACAATATTTGGTTTATCAATCTGTATATTTTTTACTATATCAAAGATATTGACTATATCTATATTACATATTTTGTTTAATATATATTATTTGTATATAATTTAGATTATCATACATTAAAATTAATTAACTGATAAATGATACATAAATAAAATATACGAAATGAGCAATATACAAAATATGTATACATAATTATAATATTATAGACAAAAAACGTTAATCGTGACACATTAAAAGAATCAATAATACATTAGAATTTTTAATAAATAATACAATTTATTTTCTCCATTATTCAAGGATTTTAAGAGGAATATTAACAATATTCAATAACCATATTACGTTGTTTTAGTACATGAAAATATATTTATTTGAAAAAAAAGGAAATATTAAAATTGATAGCATAGATATGTTTATTATCATTATTTTTAATAAATAGTAATAGTTGAAACAAATACCTTTATTTACTGCTAAATAGTATTAGTACTCAAACTAAGAGATTCATTAAAATAAATATATATAACGGAAACAGACAACAATTAATACAATTGTTATCACTAATCTGAATACATAATATTAGTCCTCCCTACATAAGAAAAAAAAACACCAAACAAAATTAATCCTAAAGAAATTACCTAAAATTTTGATTAGAGAAATTTGCAAGCGTTCACCAACTCTCTCCTTAATACATCCATCAATACCATCAAAGATAACAAACGAAAACACGCTACCACGTACTTCTTCAAGAAATATCAAGTCATTTCGACAGATATCATAAATATTTTTCATGGCAATATCAAACTTAAAGAACCAAAATTCCCCAGCCATAACAACTTGAACTTCATGATCACGTACGAACGAATCACACATAGAACGTTGCCTCAATACAAATACTTGATTAGGCACATTAACATGAATAAAATTGTGAAAGCAGCCCGGCAATTGCTTGAAAAAAACGAAATAATTTTTTAAAAAATAAATAAATAAATAATTCAACAATAAAATTAAAACAAAAACTTTTAAAAAAACTTACAATGCACTCTGCCTCCCTATTTTTGGTAAATCGAAGAAAAAACCTAAACCTATCCGAATGATAGACAGACGTAATATACTTCTGAATTGCACCCATAGGCACAAGAATGTCATCCCCAGCAACATTTAAGTTTGTTTTTTAAACTAAAAAATATTAATCTTTTCGGAAAAAAAGGTAAAAAAAAATAGTTAAAAAAGATATCAATACTTACTACGTCCTTCATTGCTAAACATCTCGCACCAAATCAGCGAAACCCAACAAATACAACACTGGAAAAAAATTAAATCAAACCCAAAATATTTTCGGAAATAATCTACTTCCAATAACTTTTACAATGCATAAGAGAAAAAACATTATACATCATCTAGAACATCAAACAAAAGAGCACAAGACATATACAACAAAAACTACGAAATTGATTACAATACATGAGATTTTACGAAACATGCTTGAAAAGAAAACCAATCTCTTAAAAAAATCTAAAACTTACCGGAAATATAGTATCGGCCGATGAATGAGAAATGAAGACAGAGTATAAATAATTTCAACCAAATACTTGTTAGGTCTAATCTACTGGCCTCACCATAAATGGAAAAAAGAGAAATAATGAAGAACAACCACACAAGCAACCGCAAAGCTCAACCAATAAATAAAAAGAACAATTCAGCAATCTAATCATACATTATCTCGAAAATTGAGAAGAAAATCAGGAACAAAATCTTTACTATAATTATTATAAATAAATATAAACAAATATATCACAAAATAAAACATCAATAGGTAGCACAAATATCAAAAAAATGAACACACGCAATGTAATACCCCGTCCCGTTTTATACCTTTTATATTCTTAGAACCCTTATTTTATTATCTTTGTTTCTTTTTATTTTATTATTTTGTGTGCTTTTGTGTATTTTAAATATATACCCTTTTTACAAATTCCTAAATTCGTAGAAAGAATCGAACCTTTCAAACGAATAAAGGGCTACGAGAAATTAAATATTCAAAGATTAAATTCAGGATTTCGACCCGTTTAATTTTTTGAGAATAATTAAAATACAATAAAATATTATTCAAATTTTTAAAACTGTATTAATTTTCGAATCGGGATTAATCTCGTGAACCAAACGATCCCTAAACCGTATCTAGTGGGAACTAAAATATCTAGAATTAAATGGATTAATCCCACCCACAAGATTATTTCCTTCTTTTAAATTAAATTAATTAATTAGAAAAATTCTCAACCATGTATCATACTTTTCCTTTTAAAATAATTAATTAAAAAATTAAAATCAAAATATCTTTTCCTCTCTCAATCAAAACAGCAACCGCGTACATAACTCTCCCTCATTTCACTCAAGCCAATTTCCCAATTTTCTCTCTCTCCCTCCCCGACGGAAATCGCGACCGCCTCCCTTCTTCTTTTTCCGGCGAACGGCCACCGCTGCCGCACACCTCTCCGCCCGCCTCCTCCTCTTCCGTCAACCGCCGAGCGACAGCCCAACCACCACCAGCGACCGTCGCGCCGCTTCTTCCTCCTTTTCCGCCAAGCTCGCCGCCGTGCCCTCTCCCAGTCGCGCCCGTTCTGTCCGACGCTGCCTTCGCCTCTCAGTTCCGGCGACGCTAGGACCGTCCTCTTCGCTCAGCCGCCGCCTCGTAACGCCGTTGTACGACGTCGCCTCTCTCCGTCCGACGCAGCACCTCCTTCCCCGCTCCGAACGCGCCGCGCATCGCCCCTCTTCCGCCGCGTCGCCGCCGTCCAACATCCTTCTTTTAATAGTGAGTTGGCTACTTTCCAATTTCTTTCAATTTCTCAGTTTTAATTCCGATTATATTCAATTAATTTCCCCTTTGAATTTAATCTCATAATTTCAACCCTTTTCGTGTCCAATCGAGATGCCGTCGCCTCTTCGTATTTTTCGATGAAGATGATACCTGTTGCCGGAGTTTTGAAATCCCGAACTACGCCGTTAGGCTGTTCGATTCGTTTTTCCGAATCCCCGAACGACGTCGTTATGCCGCCGAAATTATCAACGAATCCTTAATCGAACGCCGTTAGGCTGCCCGGTTGGGACTCGTAAGAATCGTCAATCTCCTCTCTATTTCTTGTAATTGTTGGAATAGAAATTGAACCGTTTTAAGTGAGTTTGAGATGTTTTGGATTTGAGACTCTTAGAATTATAGATGAGACTTTATTATTGTTAGAATTCTACTTACGAATGATTTTAAATTGTTAGTATAATGGTGGTGTTGAAATAGTTGTTTAGTGTTATTGAATGGATAGATTAGTATTGTTGTGTTGGTTGGATGATATTATTAGATGGATGAATTAGTTTGGTTTGGTTAGCTGATGATGTGGTGCCGAAATTAGTTTGTTTTAGTGTTAGTTGAGGTTTTGGAGGCAAAGGGAAACTCGTCTTCCCTTTGTGCGACTGTTAGAAATTTTGGAACGAAAAGATAAGTCGTTTAATACCCAATTTAGTAAACAAATGAAGAAGGTGGAAAATGGTATTATTCTTTTGTTTTAGAAATATTACAAATCAAATTTAGAAGCGTTATTAATATTAGAAAAGAAAAGTACTTTTTATAATTTGTCTTAGAAAAGCCAAAGTCTTTAATAAGTTTTAATAAGAGGTTTTTATAAAATATGAATTCTTATATTTTCTTTCTTAAAGGGCCTTTGTTAAGAACACTACTGAATTTAGCAAATACACTCCCCTAATACACCTCCTCTTAAAAAGGGGTGTACTTATCAATTTGAAATCAACCTTTGAAAACTTTAGTTTTCAATAGTTTTCTAAAGACAACGATCTACTCAATCCTCGAGTTTCACACTCTTAAGCTTTTCAAATTCAAAAGTCGATCTTTTAATCGGAATACTCCTTATTAGGATTCTGTACTTTTCGGGACACGCACGAAGGACTTGACCGTCTGCATACACAATATTCTCGGGACTCAAAACAATCAGGTGGGTGATGATCGGTTGATTGATCTGCTCATAATACGTTGTGCTGGTATACTCTGAACTCGACTAAATAAATAAAAAACAAATAAATCCAACATAAACGTAAACCCTATTATATAACTGCTTGAATTATATGATATAATTATATATACCTTATATGGATGGTTTGTGTTTGTTGATTATATGAACTGATGACGATTGCATAATATAAGGGCATTTTGTGAGCATGAATCTGTTTAAGTATGAATTATGTGAATTCTCCCCACAATTTGAAATGACAGTTTTATGGGAAAGAGGAAAGCGAGTAATCATTGATTTGATGTGCAACAATTTTGTTTGTGGATTGACACGTACAGCCATGAGTGATAATAGGTCAGATTCATGGTCGCTGATATTATTTGTGGTGGCCATGAGTGATAATAATTATTCAGATTCATTGTCACATGAATGGATGACTTGTTGGTGAGAAACGGTTTGGGAGAGATTCACAATGTGGTGGAAAGGATTTTGGCAGATTAGGCCGTTATTTGAAAATAGTTTTGGGCTTTGCCCCTTAATGTGAATTAACTTGTGATATTTCAATTATATGATGTGAAACCTGTTGTGCCCAACTGATTATTATGTGAACTTGTTATTTGTATGATATATGATGTTTGTATTATTATGTCAACTGCTTAAATAAATTATATATTTTATTAATGAGTATAACTTAATATATTTCGGATTTACCAATCCCATAACGTTGCAAATCACCCATACGTGAGAATTCAAATCTCACGCCCCATTTTCCTAACCCCTTGCAGATTATGATTTCGTGGAGCAAGGAAAGTAATAGAGACGACACGGAGTTCCCCATTTAAATAAAACATTCTGTTAATACTATGCCTTATGTACACATATATATGTGTAAGATACTTACTAATATTATTTTATTCATTTTCTTCCGCTGCATAAAAACTCATCATCTCTCATTTCCGTTATATTTCCTTCAAAAAAATTTATAGTTCAGACTTTTGATCACAATAACACTTCGAATTCGATATAATTAATATATATTGGGTTCGGGGCGTTACAGGTGGTATCAGAGCTTATGTTCAAAACTTTCGGACCAAAACCCAAATCATTGTTTTCATCAAACCAAAATTCTTTTTCTTTAATTAAAATTTTCTTATTATGTAAGTATAGATCACTAATTAAATCACTTGAGGGGAAATGTGTCTCCTATTACCGTCAGAAGCTCCTCGAAGGTATGTTCTTATTTTATTGCCTAAAAGTTTATGGTATTACGACAACTTGACTTTCATAACAAAACTCCAATCGAAAGACTGCGAACTCGAAACAACACCTACGAGGTGTAGAAAGAACTACGAAATATCGTTTATATTACTCTGGAAATGCAGATAATTAGTGAAAGATAGAGATAAATATATTTGTGTAAATTTATAAACTTCATAAATGATATTATATGATTATTTAAACTATGTGCTCTAATTGTTTAAATAATATTTCTGAATAACTAAAATTTTGACTAGGAATCCCTTTCCATGTAAGAATCCACCTAAGATAGTTATATCCCGATAATTAGAAAACACTTAGCTAACCTTAGAATCTATCAGTGTGTTTATAACCCAATTCACAAGACTGCGTGCAAAGGCAAGAGCCACTCCAATATCCCCAGATGAGACATATTTGACAGCCGTGATTCGTTTTGCCAGAAGGGTTACTGAGTTGTTCTCCGTCCTATCGCAGTAAGACTACTCGAACGGACGAGAATAGAAGACCCAGTACAAAGGCCCCACATTCACTTGGAGACATACCTAGAAAGAAGTCGGCGATGGGTATTTCCGTTTGATAGTAATGATCAGTCAGAGTGATCAAATCCTTTTAAGCAGCTATCCTTTTGATGTAGTCACAAATACATACAACATAGGTGTGCCACCCTTTCCTGACATATAGTAGTAGTCAGACGTATGACCGTTTTATTCAGACCTTAGCAGCATAGCTCTAACCTGCTCCTTTTGTCGCTCGTGGTCCGTACTGATGCAAGGATACGATGCGTTATAATTATACTTAGAAGCCTTTTTGTGTTCTATGACGTAATGTAAAGAGACTGACCTCCGTAGGACCAAAACTTTTAGATATATATATATACTTATTATGTGCTCACTGCTTGTCAATGTGTTTTACTTGCTTTATATATTAAATGTCATATTTTATCTGATTATCACTTAATGACACATTACTAGTTCCTAGGATACTGTGCGAATGTGAGCACTGTACCATTGGGGCCCCAATGCGCAGCTGGTGAATTATGTACCACACGTGTTTTCAGTGAACGTTGTGTGTTAATTTTGGTTAGTCCGATTATGTTTTTATAACTTTCTCACACCTATACATATCGTAAAAATATTATTCTTTTCCGATCAGAACCACCTTTAGATTGACACCAGAACATAGACGTGGACGACCCCGCGTTAACCCCATTCCTGTATCAGTGAATTCTATAGGACAGAACTCACCTTCTCAGGCTGAACCTAAGCCACCTCAGCAGGCCGCGCTAAGAAATGTCTGGGACTACTATGGGAATTAAGGACCGAATTTGAGGTTTACCCCTAACGCTAAGCGATCACTTGATAGAGTCCGATCTTCACATCCTTAAGATGAAAATCTTTGGCATAATCTTAGGTATTGACTAGTTAACAAAGGACGAAGCGATAATAGAATGCACAGAACGTGAGATCAACCTCGAAACCCGTAATGGTCAACGCTTCACATTTCGTGAAATCAAGACCAAGAAGGAAACCCGAGTAATATCAGCAATCCAAGCTGCAGTAATATTACAAAAGGAGAAATGCCAAGCTTACCTCGTCCACATCTCAGCAGGAGAGAAAGACGACAAGTTGCGCATCAAGGTGTCAATCGTGGATGGATATCTTGACGTGTTTCCCGAGGAATTAACCGGGTTGCCTCCTGATCGTCAGATAGAGTTCTCCATCGACTTGATACTTGGGGCAGCACCAGTATCTAAAGCACATTATCAAATGACGCCAAAGGAATTGGAAGAACTGAAGGAACAACTGCAATGCTTGCTTGAAAAGAAGTTCATCAAGCCTAGTGCATCACCATGGGGAACACCCGTGTTGTTCGTGAAGAAGAAAGATGGAACTTTTCGTATGTACATAGACTATCGAAGTCTCAATCAACTGATCATTAAGAACAAATATCCTCTTCCAAGGATAGAAGACTTGTTCGACCAGTTGAAGAATGCTACCGTATTCTCAAAGATCGATCTAAGGTCTGGTTACCACCAGCTAAAAGTCAAGAGCGAGAATATCCAGAAGAAAGTATTCCGGACTTGATATGGACATTTCGAGTTCACCGTGATACCTTTCAGAGTAACAAACGCTCCGATAATTTTCATGGATATGATAAATAGAGTGTTTCATCCGTACCTAGACTAATTCGCCATCGTCTTCATCGACGACATTCTTGTGTACTCTAAGAACAAAGAGCAACACGAAGAACATCTCAAGGCAGTCTTAAAGACAATAAGACGAGAGAAGTTTTATTCCAAATTCAGCAAGTGTGAATTTTGGATCAACTGCTTATGTATCAATTAGTACTAGAGCATCTCACTCCCTTGTGCCTAAGAATTTAAGAAAATTTTGAGGATATAGAGTATAGAAGAATAGACCTTAAGTGAAAGTGAAAATTTTGAGGAATACAATGAGAACCTAAGTCGAGTGAATTGATTGGAGATAGACTTGGATGAACATCAAATAGAAACTGAACTACGCGTTCTTAAGTTGAGACGTTATTGAAAACGAACTAGCTCTATGCATAAGAAGAAATATGAAACATGGGCATAGTTACTTTCTTTTGGGATAACGTAAGATTTTAAGCTTAAGTAGAGCCTTTTTGTGGAATGAGTAAGCTAGATGTGACCTTAGTCTTACGTGTTAAGAATTAACATTTATATGTTATGGGAATACTTTAGTTGAAAAAGAAAGGACAATTGATTTTTATCTATGGGATACATAGTGGACTTCGAAGTAGAGGAAAATTTGCAACTATGTAGGAAGAAAAATTTGCATGTTTGAGGATTAGAAAACCTTCTAAGTCTTAAATCAGGTAGAGTGACAACAAACTTAGTCGATCAAGAAAACCGAGAAGTTATTTTGGGTTTAACTAATGGAGGACCTTTCAGAAATCAAACCTCCCCACTAAGGTTTACCACCCTTTTTGAAACCACAAGTTTTAGAGTAAGTAGTTAGACAAAACTACTTTGAGTGGAGTAAGATATAGTACCAGTTCATCCTAAACCTAGAATTTTTCCACGCAGAATTGTACAGATACCATGGTTTACGCGTTCACCCTATAACCGACCTTACGAGAAAGGATCCTAGGAGCGCAAAAGAACGATAAATTCTTGAGAGGAATACGTAAGCGCGCTGAGGAAGGAACCATTTAGAGGTTCGTATTGAGTACTGAGTGAGCTTTGATGTTCGATAACAAAATCTGTGTGCCTAAGGATGAAGGAATGAGGAATGAAATTCTGAAAGAGGCACATAACACTCCATACACCATTCACCCCGGAGAGACGATGATGTATCGGGGACTGGAAGGAAACTTTTGGTGAAGGGTATGAAGAGATCGATAGCTCAATTCGTCAGGAGCTGTTTAACCTGCCAATGAGTTAAAGCAGATCACCAATGACCTCCAGGGTTGTTGCATCCTCTGGAGATGCCAGAGTGGAAATGGGAGAACATCACTATGGATTTTGTCACCGGATTTCCGAAAACGGTGAAAAATCACGATGCCATTTAGGTAATCGTAGATAGACTTACGATAATTGCCCACTCTATCCCTGTTATAATGACGTATACGTTGGACAAGCTCGCCCAACTATACATAGCCGAGATAATCAGACTGCATGGTGTACCAGTCTCGATAGTGTCCGATTGAGACCCCAATTTTACCTCCAAATTTTGGGAAGTCTGCAACGAGCCTTGGGTACTGAATTGAAGTTCAGCACCGCATACCACCCGCAGACTGATGGGCAATCGGAAAGAACTATCCAGACACTCGAAGGTATGCTGAGAGCTTGCGCTCTAGATCTTGCAGGAAGTTGGAAGAGCCACCTGCCATTTGTAAAGTTCGCATATAACAACAGTTATCAGGCGACAATACAAACGGCACCGTACGAAGCACCTTACGGGAAAAGGTGTAGATCACCAGTTTGTTGGGATGAAGTCGGAATTCAAAATATTCTCGAACCCGAACTAGTTGAAAGATCGGTTGAGATAGTCGCAAAGATTAAAGGAAGAATCAAAGCGGCTCAAAACCGTCAGAAGTCATATGCGGACACTAGGAGAAGAGATTTACAATTCAACATTGGCGATAAAGTATTTCTCCGAGTGGCACCAATGAAAGGTCTAATCCGTTTTGGTAAAAGAGGTGAGCTAAAGTCGCGATACAATGGGCCATTTGACATCCTGAATAGAATCGGGGATGTGGCTTATCGCTTAGCACTACCACCAGAGTTATCACGAGTGCATGATGTGTTCCACAATCTACACTCAGGAAGTATATAAGCGATCCAAACCCTGTTTTAGTCGTATAGATTTAGGTTTAAGTTGTGACCTGACTTATGAAGAAGTTCTAGTTACTATCCTAGGAAGGAAGTTGTACTTATTAAGGAATCAAGAGATACCATTAGTTCTAGTCCAGTGGAACCGACACGAGAAAGAAGAAACAACTTGGGAAATAGAGGATGAAGTCCTAACCAAATACCCTCAATGCTTAAGAAATACCTAGGAGCTGAATTTCGGGGACGAAATTCCTGTTAAGGGGGTGAGGATGTAATACCCCGTCCCGTTTTATACCTTTTATATTCTTAGAACCCTTATTTTATTATCTTTGTTTCTTTTTATTTTATTATTTTGTGTGCTTTTGTGTATTTTAAATATATACCCTTTTTACAAATTCCTAAATTCGTAGAAAGAATCGAACCTTTCAAACGAATAAAGGGCTACGAGAAATTAAATATTCAAAGATTAAATTCAGGATTTCGACCCGTTTAATTTTTTGAGAATAATTAAAATACAATAAAATATTATTCAAATTTTTAAAACTGTATTAATTTTCGAATCGGGATTAATCTCGTGAACCAAACGATCCCTAAACCGTATCTAGTGGGAACTAAAATATCTAGAATTAAATGGATTAATCCCACCCACAAGATTATTTCCTTCTTTTAAATTAAATTAATTAATTAGAAAAATTCTCAACCATGTATCATACTTTTCCTTTTAAAATAATTAATTAAAAAATTAAAATCAAAATATATCTTCCTCTCTCAATCAAAACAGCAACCGCGTACATAACTCTCCCTCATTTCACTCAAGCCAATTTCCCAATTTTCTCTCTCTCCCTCCCCGACGGAAATCGCGGCCGCCTCCCTTCTTCTTTTTCCGGCGATCGGCCACCGCTGCCGCACACCTCTCCGCCCGCCTCCTCCTCTTCCGTCAACCGCCGAGCGACAGCCCAACCACCACCAGCGACCGTCGCGCCGCTTCTTCCTTCTTTTCCGCCAAGCTCGCCGCCGTGCCCTCTCCCAGTCGCGCCCGTTCTGTCCGACGCTGCCTTCGCCTCTCAGTTCCGGCGACGCTAGCGCCGTCCTCTTCGCTCAGCCGCCGCCTCATAACGCCGCTGTACGACGTCGCCTCTCTCCGTCCGACGCAGCACCTCCTTCCCCGCTCCGAACGCGCCGCGCATCGCCCCTCTTCCGCCGCGTCGCCGCCGTCCAACATCCTTCTTTTAATAGTGAGTTGGCTACTTTCCAATTTCTTTCAATTTCTCAGTTTTAATTCCGATTATATTCAATTAATTTCCCCTTTGAATTTAATCTCATAATTTCAACCCTTTTCGTGTCCAATCGAGATGCCGTCGTCTCTTCGTATTTTTCGATGAAGATGATACCTGTTGCCGGAGTTTTGAAATCCCGAACTACGCCGTTAGGCTGTTCGATTCATTTTCACGAATCCCCGAACGACGTCGTTATGCCGCCGAAATTATCAACGAATCCTTAATCGAACGCCGTTAGGCTGCCCGGTTTGGGACTCATAAGAATCGCCAATCTCCTCTCTATTTCTTGTAATTGTTGGAATAGAAATTGAACCGTTTTAAGTGAGTTTGAGATGTTTTGGATTTGAGACTCTTAGAATTATAGATGGGACTTTATTATTGTTAGAATTCTACTTACGAATGATTTTAAATTGTTAGTATAATGGTGGTGTTGAAATAGTTGTTTAGTGTTATTGAATGGATAGATTAGTATTGTTGTTTTGGTTGGATGATATTATTAGATGGATGAATTAGTTTGGTTTGGTTAGCTGATGATGTGGTGCCGAAATTAGTTTATTTTAGTGTTAGTTGAGTTTTTTGAGGCAAAGGGAAACTCGTCTTCCCTTTGTGCGACTGTTAGAAATTTTGGAACGAAAAGATAAGTCGTTTAATACCCAATTTAGTAAACAAATGAAGAAGGTGGAAAATGGTATTATTCTTTTGTTTTAGAAATATTACAAATCAAATTTAGAAGCGTTATTAATATTAGAAAAGAAAAGTACTTTTTATAATTTGTCTTAGAAAAGCCAAAGTCTTTAATAAGTTTTAATAAGAGGTTTTTATAAAATATGAATTCTTATATTTTCTTTCTTAAAGGGCCTTTGTTAAGAACACCACTGAATTTAGCAAATACACCCCCCTAATACACCTCCTCTTAAAAAGGGGTGTACTTATCAATTTGAAATCAACCTTTGAAAACTTTAGTTTTCAATAGTTTTCTAAAGACAACGATCTACTCAATCCTCGAGTTTCACACTCTTAAGCTTTTCAAATTCAAAAGTCGATCTTTTAATCGGAAAACTCCTTATTAGGATTCTGTACTTTTCGGGACACGCACAAAGAACTCGACCGTCTGCATACACAATATTCTCGGGACTCGAAACAATCAGGTGGGTGATGATCGGTTGATTGATCTGCTCATAATACGTTGTGCTGGTATACTCTGAACTCGACTAAATAAATAAAAAACAAATAAATCCAACATAAATGTAAACCCTATTATATAACTGCTTGAATTATGTGATGTAATTATATATACCTTATATGGATGGTTTGTGTTTGTTGATTATATGAACTGATGACGATTGCATAATATAAGGGCATTTTGTGAGCATGAATCTGTTTAAGTATGAATTATGTGAATTCTCCCCACAATTTGAAATGACAGTTTTATGGGAAAGAGGAAAGCGAGTAATCATTGATTTGATGTGCAGCAATTTTGTTTGTGGATTGACACGTACGGCCATGAGTGATAATAGGTCAGATTCATGGTCGCTGATATTATTTGTGGTGGCCATGAGTGATAATAATTATTCATATTCATGGTCACATGAATGGATGACTTGTTGGTGAGAAACGGTTTGGGGGAGATTCACAATGTGGTGGAAAGGATTTTGGCAGATTAGGCCGTTATTTGAAAATGGTTTTGGGCTTTGCCCCTTAATGTGAATTAACTTGTGATATTTCAATTATATGATGTGAAACCTGTTGTGCCCAACTGATTATTATGTGAACTTGTTATTTGTATGATATATGATGTTTGTATTATTATGTCAACTGCTTAAATAAATTATATATTTTATTAATGAGTATAACTTAATATATTTCGGATTTACCAATCCCATAACGTTGCAAATCACCCATACGTGAGAATTCAAATCTCACGCCCCATTTTCCGAACCCCTTGCAGATTATGATTTCGTGGAGCAAGGACATTAATAGAGACGAAACGAAGTTCCCCACTTAAATAAAACATTCTGTTAATACTATGCCTTATGTACACATATATATGTGTAAGATACTTACTAATATTATTTTATTCATTTTCTTCCGCTGCATAAAAACTCATCATCTCTCATTTCCGTTATATTTCCTTCAAAAAATTTATAGTTCGGACTTTTGATCACAATAACACTTCGAATTCGATATAATTAATATATATTGGGTTCGGGGCGTTACACGCAATATTCGGAAATTAATTTAATGTGTTTTGACTATACAAAAGATATTGACTATATATATATTAGATATCAATGATTTAATATATATTTTCTATATATAACTCATACTATTATGGCTGAAAATAAAACAATCGATAATCGTTAGAAAAACGAAAAAAAAATATCACGGGAAAGAGAATTTTAAATACACAATTTTTTGTTTATATTTCTGTATATTTTGACAATATGAAAGATATTGACTATATATATATTACATATTTTGTTTAATATATATTATTTGCATATAATTTATACTATTATACATGAAAATTAATTAACTGAAAAATGGTACATAAAGAAAATATATATAATGAGCAAGATAAAAAATATATATACATAAATATTATATTATAGACAAAAAAAGTTAAGCGTGACACATAAAAAGAATCAATAATACATTATAATTTTTAATTAATAATAAAATTTATTATAAATAAAAGTAAACCAATTGATAATTGTTGGATAAACAAAAAAAAATCACGGGCAAGAAAAATTTAAACCATACAATATTTGGTTTATCAATCTGTATATTTTTTACTATATCAAAGATATTGACTATATCTATATTACATATTTTGTTTAATATATATTATTTGTATATAATTTAGATTATCATACATTAAAATTAATTAACTGATAAATGATACATTAATAAAATATACGAAATGAGCAATATACAAAATATGTATACATAATTCTAATATTATAGACAAAAACATTAATCGTGACACATTAAAAGAATCTATAATACATTAGAATTTTTAATAAATAATACAATTTATTTTCTCCATTATTCAAGGATTTTAAGAGGAATATTAACAATATTAAATAACCATATAACGTTGTTTTAGTACATGAAAATATATTTATTTGAAAAAAGAAGGAAATATTAAAATTGATAGCATAGATATGTTTATTATCATTATTTTTAATAAATAGTAATAGTTGAAACAAATACCTTTATTTACTGCTAAATAGTATTAGTACTTAAACTAAGAGATACATTAAAATAAATATATATAACGGAAACAGACAACAATTAATACGATTGTTATCACTAATCTGAATTAAATAATATTAGTCCTCCCTACATAAGAAAAAAAAAACATCAAACAAAATTAATCCTAAAGAAATTACCTAAAATTTTGATTAGAGAAATTTGCAAGCGTTCACCAACTCTCTCCTTAATACATCCATCAATACCATCAAAGATAACAAACGAAAACACGCTACCACGTACTTCTTCAAGAAATATCAAGTCATTTCGACAGATATCATAAACATTTTTCATGGCAATATCAAACTTAAAGAACCAAAATTCCCCAGCCATAACAACTTGAACTTCATGATCACGTACGAACGAATCACACATAGAACGTTGCCTCAATACAAATACTTGATTAGGCACATTAACATGAATAAAATTGCGAAAGCAGCCCGACAATTGCTTGAAAAAAACGAAACAATTTTTTAAAAAATAAATAAATAAATAATTCAACAATAAAATTAAAACAAAAAGTTTTAAAAAAACTTACAATGCACTCTGCCTCCCTATTTTTGGTAAATCGAAGAAAAAACCTAAACCTATCCGAATGATAGACAGACGTAATATACTTCTGAATTGCACCCATAGGCACAAGAATGTCATCCCCTGTAACATTCAAGTTCGATTTTTAAACCAAAAAATATTAATCTTTTCGGAAAAAAAGGTAAAAAAATAGTTAAAAAAGATATCAATACTTACTACGTCCTTCATTGCTAAACATCTCGCACCAAATCAGCGAAACCCAACAAATACAACACTGGAAAAAAAATTAAATCAAACCCAAAATATTTTCGGAAATAATCTACTTCCAATAACTTTTACAATGCATAAGAGAAAAAACACTATTCATCATCTAGAACATCAAACAAAAAGCACAAGACATATACAACAAAAACTACGAAATTGATTACAATACAGGAGATTTTACGAAACATGCTTGAAAAGAAAAACAATCTCTTAAAAAAATCTAAAACTTACCGGAAATATAGTATCGGCCGATGAATGAGAAATGAAGACAGAGAATAAATAATTTCAACCAAATACTTGTTAGGTCTAATCTACTGGCCTCACCATAAATGGAAAAAAGAGAAATAATGAAGAACAACCACACAAGCAACCGCAAAGCTCAACCAATAAATAAAAAGAACAATTCAGCAATCTAATCATACATTATCTCGAAAATTGAGAAGAAAATCAGGAACAAAATCTTTACTATAATTATTATAAATAAATATAAACAAATATATCACAAAATAAAACAACAATAGGTAGCACAAATATCAAAAAAATGAACACACGCAATATTCGGAAATTAATTTAATGTGTTTTGACTATACAAAAGATATTGACTATATATATTAGATATCAATGATTTAATATATATTTTCTATATATAACTCATACTATTATGGCTGAAAATAAAACAATCGTTAATCGTTAGAAAAACGAAAAAAAAATATCACGGGAAAGAGAATTTTAAATACACAATTTTTGGTTTATATTTCTGTATATTTTGACAATATAAAAGATATTGACTGTATCTATATTACATATTTTGTTTAATATATATTATTTGCATATAATTTATACTATTATACATGAAAATTAATTAACTGAAAAATGGTACATAAAGAAAATATATATAATGAGCAAGATAAAAAATATATATACATAAATATAATATTATAGACAAAAAAAGTTAAGCGTGACACATAAAAAGAATCAATAATACATTATAATTTTTAATTAATAATAAAATTTATTATAAATAAAAGTAAACCAATTGATAATTGTTGGATAAACAAAAAAAAATCACGGGCAAGAAAAATTTAAACCATACAATATTTGGTTTATCAATCTGTATATTTTTTACTATATCAAAGATATTGACTATATCTATATTACATATTTTGTTTAATATATATTATTTGTATATAATTTAGATTATCATACATTAAAATTAATTAACTGATAAATGATACATAAGTAAAATATACGAAATGAGCAATATACAAAATATGTATACATAATTCTAATATTATAGACAAAAAATGTTAATCGTGACACATTAAAAGAATCAATAATACATTAGAATTTTTAATAAATAATACAATTTATTTTCTCCATTATTCAAGGATTTTAAGAGGAATATTAACAATATTAAATAACCATATAACGTTGTTTTAGTACATGAAAATATATTTATTTGAAAAAAGAAGGAAATATTAAAATTGATAGCATAGATATGTTTATTATCATTATTTTTAATAAATAGTAATAGTTGAAACAAATACCTTTATTTACTGCTAAATAGTATTAGTACTTAAACTAAGAGATACATTAAAATAAATATATATAACGGAAACAGACAACAATTAATACGATTGTTATCACTAATCTGAATTAAATAATATTAGTCCTCCCTACATAAGAAAAAAAAAACATCAAACAAAATTAATCCTAAAGAAATTACCTAAAATTTTGATTAGAGAAATTTGCAAGCGTTCACCAACTCTCTCCTTAATACATCCATCAATACCATCAAAGATAACAAACGAAAACACGCTACCACGTACTTCTTCAAGAAATATCAAGTCATTTCGACAGATATCATAAACATTTTTCATGGCAATATCAAACTTAAAGAACCAAAATTCCCCAGCCATAACAACTTGAACTTCATGATCACGTACGAACGAATCACACATAGAACGTTGCCTCAATACAAATACTTGATTAGGCACATTAACATGAATAAAATTGCGAAAGCAGCCCGACAATTGCTTGAAAAAAACGAAACAATTTTTTAAAAAATAAATAAATAAATAATTCAACAATAAAATTAAAACAAAAAGTTTTAAAAAAACTTACAATGCACTCTGCCTCCCTATTTTTGGTAAATCGAAGAAAAAGTCTAAATCTATCCGAATGATAGACAGACGTAATATACTTCTGAATTGCACCCATAGGCACAAGAATGTCATCCCCTGCAACATTTAAGTTTGTTTTTTAAACTAAAAAATATTAATATTTTCGGAAAAAAAAGGTAAAAAAATAGTTAAAAAAGTTATCAATACTTACTACATCCTTCATTGCTAAATATCTCGCACCAAATCAGCGAAACCCAACAAATACAACACTAAAAAAAAAACTTTAAATCAAACCCAACATATTTTCGGAAATAATCTACTTCCAATAACTTTTACAATGCATAAGATAAAAAAACACTATACATCATCTAGAACATCAAACAAAAAGCACAAGACATATAAAACAAAAACTACGAAATTGATTACAATACAGGAGATTTTACGAAACATGCTTGAAAAGAAAACCAATCTCTTAAAAAAATCTAAAACTTACCGGAAATATAGTATCGGCCGATGAATGAGAAATGAAGGCAGAGTATAAATAATTTCAACCAAGTACTTGTTAGGTCTAATCTACTGGCCTTACCATAAATGGAAAAAAGAGAAATAATGAAGAACAACCACACAAGCAACCGCAAAGCTCAACCAATAAATAAAAAGAACAATTTAGCAATCTAATCATACATTATCTCGAAAATTGAGATGAAAATCAGGAACAAAATCTTTACTATAATAATTATAAATAAATATAAACAAATATATCACAAAATAAATCAACAATAGGTAGCACAAATACCAAAAAAAAGAACACACGCAATATGCGGAAATTAATTTAATGTGTTTTGACTATACAAAAGATATTGACTATATATATATATATTATATATATCAATGATTTAATATATATTTTCTGTATATAACTCATACTGTTATGGCTGAAAATAAAACAATCGATAATTGTTAGAAAAACGAAAAAAAAATATCACGGGAAAGAGAATTTTAAATACACAATTTTTGGTTTATATTTCTGTATATTTTGATTATATGAAATATATTGACTATATCTATATTACATATTTTGTTTAATATATATTATTTGCATATAATTTATACTATTATACATGAAAATTAATTAACTGAAAGATGGTACATAAAGAAAATATATATAATGAGCAAGATAAAAAAAAAATATACATAAATCTAATATTATAGACAAAAAAGTTAAGCGTGACACATAAAAAGAATTAATAATACATTATAATTTTTAATTAATAATAAAATTTTATTATAAATGAAAGTAAACCAATTGATAATTGTTGGATAAGCAAAAAAAAATCACGGGCAAGAAAAAGTTAAACCATACAATATTTGGCTTATCAATCTGTATATTTTTTACTATATCAAAGATATTGACTCTATCTATATTAAATATTTTGTTTAATATATATTATTTGTATATAATTTAGATTATCATACATTAAAATTAATTAACTGATAAATGATACATAAATTAAATATACGAAATGAGCAATATACAAAATATGTATACATAATTCTAATATTATAGACAAAAAAGTTAAGCGTGACACATAAAAAGAATCAATAATACATTAGAATTTTTAATTAATAATACAATTTATTTTCTCCATTATTCAAGGATTTTAAGAGGAATAGTAACAATATTCAATAACCATATTACGTTGTTTTAGTACATGAAAATATATTTATTTGAAAAAAGAAGGAAATATTAAAATTGATAGCATAGATATGTTTATTATCATTATTTTTAATAAATAATAATAGTTGAAACAAATACCTTTATTTACTACTAAATAGTATTAGTACTCAAACTAAGAGATACATTAAAATAAATATATATAACGGAAACAGACAACAATTAATACGATTGTTATCACTAATCTGAATACATAATATTAGTCCTCCCTACATAAGGAAAAAAAAAACACCAAACAAAATTAATCCTAAAGAAATTACCTAAAATTTTGATTGGAGAAATTTGCAAGCGTTCACCAACTCTCTCCTTAATACATCCATCAAAGATAACAAACGAAAACACGCTACCTTGTACTTCTTCAAGAAATATCAAGTCATTTCGACAGATATCATAAATATTTTTCATGGAAATATCAAACTTAAAGAACCAAAATTCCCCAGCCATAACAACTTGAACTTCATGATCACGTACGAACGAATCACACATAGAACGTTGCCTCAATACAAATACTTGATTAGGCACATGAACATGAATAAAATTGCGAAAGCAGCCCGGCAATTTCTGGAAAAAAAACGAAACAATTTAAAAAAAAAAAAAAAAATTCAACAATAAAATTAAAACAAAAACTTTTAAAAAAACTTACAATGCACTCTGCCTCCCTATTTTTGGTAAATCGAAGAAAAAGTCTAAACCTATCCGAATGATAGACAGACGTAATATACTTCTGAATTGCACCCATAAGCACAAGAATGTCATCCCCTGCAACATTTAAGTTTGTTTTTTAAACTAAAAAATATTAATATTTTCGGTAAAAAAAGGTAAAAAAATAGTTAAAAAAGATATCAATACTTACTACATCCTTCATTGCTAAATATCTCGCACCAAATCAGCGAAACCCAAAAAATACAACACTGAAAAAAAAAACTTTAAATCAAACCCAACATATTTTCGGAAATAATCTACTTCCAATAACTTTTACAATGCATAAGAGAAAAAACACTATACATCATCTAGAACATCAAACAAAATGTAATACCCCGTCCCGTTCTGTACCTTTTTCTTTATTAGAAACCTTATTTTATATTATTATCTTTGTTTCTTTTTATTTTATTATTTTGTGTGTTTTGTGTAATTTAAATATATACCCTTTTACAAATTCCTAAATTCGTAGAAAGAATCGAATCTTTCAAACGAATAAAGGACTACGAGAAATTTAAATATTCAAAGATTAAAAATTAGGATTTCGATCCGTTTAATTTATTGAGAATAATTAAAATACAATAAAATATTAATTGAGTTTTAAAACTGTATTAATTTTCAATTCGGGATTAATCTCATGAACCAAACGATCTCTAAACCGTATCAAGTGGGAACTAAAATATCAAAGAACTCTACTTTTATTTCTAGCCACATGATTTTATCTCTTATTAAAATTAATTAAATAAGAAATGAAATTTCCCTTATAAATCCACTCTCCGTCAGTTCTTAGAAGGAATTCCCAAAACCAAAACTTCACTCTCAGCTTTTCAATTAACAAGCCCAGCAAAACTCTCTCTCTCTATACCCAATCTCTGCCTTTTTCTCTAAAAGGCCACCGTTCCTCTCTTCCGGCACCGAACGCTGCCGTGTCTCGCCTCTCAGCGCCGGTTCATCCGCCACCACGAGCCCGGCACCACCGTACGTCTCCCTCCGCGATGGCCGCCGAGCACCGTCGTGTTCCAAACGCCTCCCTCCTCCAGCAATCGCCGCTCGCATTGCCGCCCAGCTTCGCCGCTCGCATCGCCGCCCAGCTCCGCCGAAGCAGCGCCGCCGTCTCCCTTGCCCTCTAATCGAAGCCGACGCCGATCCCCTCTGTCCCAGCTCCAATCGCGTCGCCTCTTTCGGACCAGCGACGTCTCCAGCCGTCGCGACGCTCACCACCGTCGCCTCCCCTGCTCCGAGTTGCGAAGCTCCACCGCCACGCTGCCCCTTTCTCCGTCGAGCGTTGCCGCCTCTTGATTCTCAAGTGAGTCCCAATTTCATTTCAATATCTCCGATTGAAATTCGTTAATTTGAATTCGATTTCAATATTTTTCCCAATTTTCTTAACTTCAATTTCTCTATTTGATTCTTCGTTGAAACTCACGAATTCGTTCTTTCGTGTTATTTGACGCCTTAAACCGGTTGCTGCTGCCGAAAATTTTTGGAGACCTCGAACGACGCCGTTAGGCTATTCGATTCATTTTCCCGAATCCCCGAACGACGCCGTTATGCTGCCCAAATAATCCGACGAATAACCGATTTCTTTTAGGACGCCGTTAGGCCGTTCGTTTACCACCCCGAACCGGACTCGTAAGAATTACTACCTTTTTCTATTTCTCGTAATAGTGGATTAGGATTCTAGTTGAATCCCGTTGAGTCGTTGTAAGTTTTAAGATAATTGTTTTGAAGCCTGTGAGCTTATAGATGGATTTTGATGTTGTTGGTATTAATATTATTGAAATTGTTATTTAGTGTTAGTTGTTAGGCTTGGTAGTATTGGGTTTGTTGATTAATATTGTTGAATTAGTTGTTTTGTATTGTTGATTTAGCTGTTTAGTATTATTTAGTTGGATAATATTATTAGATGGATGAATTAGTTTGGTTTGGTTAGCTGATGATGTGGTGCCGAAATTAGTTTGTTTTATTGTTAGTTGAGTTTTTGGAGGCAAAGGGAAACTCGTCTTCCCTTTGTGCGACTGTTAGAAATTTTGGAACGAAAAGATAAGTCGTTTAATACCCAATTTAGTAAACAAATGAAGAAGGTGGAAAATAGTATAATTCTTTTGTTTTAGAAGTATTACAAATCAATTTTAGAGGTGTTATTAATATTAGAAAAGAAAAGTACTTTTTATAAACTTCTTAGAAAGTCTAAGTTTATTAATAAGTTTTATTAAAGGAAATTTATTTATAAAATATGATTAATTATATTCAAGATTTCTTTTAAAATGAGAAATAGAATTCTTAAGAAAGAAAAACTTTTTCTTTAATTTTATTAATATTTTTCTAAGTAATTCCAAGGCTAATAAGTTTGTTTTCCTTAAAGGGCCTTTGTTAAGGACACCCCTGAATTCAGTAAATACACCCCCCCTATTACACACTGCTTTCAGTAAATACACCGCCCTGTTACACCACTGCTTTCAGTAAATACACCCCCTAATACACCTCCTCTTAAAAAGGGGTGTACTTATCAAAAGATTATTTTTGTAGTAATCGAAATAGTCATACCACAAGTATACTAGTAAATACACTCCCTCAATACACTCACCTTTTTAGAAGTGGTGTATTTACCAAAATAGGGTGTGACCCTTAAGCAAGTCCTTTTTGAGTTTATAAGACCACAACTTTCTCGATTCTCGTAACACAAACTCTCAAGTTTTCCTAAACGTTTTCAAAGGTCAACTTTTAATTAAATATCTTCCTACTAGGATTCGGTACTAGTTGGAACGCGCACGAGATTTTCGACCCTCTGCCTACACATCATTCTCGGGACTCGAAACAATCAGGTGGGTGATGATCTGTTGATTGATCTGCTAATAATAACGTCGTGCCGGTATTTTCTGAACTCGATTAAATCAAATCAAAAATATCTAATCCAACATAAATGTAACACCTATCTATATAACTGTTTGGATTATGTGATATAACTATATATGTTATATATTAGCCTGTTATTTTGTGAATCGATCACCACTGCATGAGTAAACACCTTACGTGAGCATGAATCAGTTCAGTTATCAGTCAAGTATTTTCTCAGTGAAGTTGTTGTATCAGTTTTATGGAAAATCAGTAAGTACGGAGTTGTGATTTGGGTATTGATTTCCGACCTCCGGGGGCAGCTGTCGTTGGACGCCCTCGGAATCAAGGTCGTTGATTGTTTTTCCGGCCTCCGGGGACAGCTGTCGTTGGACGCCCTCGGAATCAAGGTCGTTGATTATTTTTCTGGTCTCCGGGGACAGCTGTCGTTGGACGCCCTCGGAATCAAGGCTGTTGATGGTTGGAGTTGAAAAGAGTAACTTTGTTGGAAGTGGAATGGTTGTACGTTTATGGTTTGACAGTTGTGATAATATGTGATATGACCTTGGGCTTTGCATTAATGTGAACCAACTTGTGCTATTTCAATTATATTATGTGAAATATGCTTAATGCCGATGAATTACTATATAAACTGTTTCTTCTGTGATATATTGTAACCTTGTTTATATGTCAACTGCTTAAATAAAATAAACACTTTATCAATGAGTATAACTTAATATATTTCGGATTTACCAATCCCATGATGTTGCAAATCACCCATATGTGAGAATTCAATTCTCACGCCCCTTTTTCACTAAACCCCTTGCAGATTATGATTTTGTGGAGCAAGGACAGTAATAGAGACGACACGGAGTTCCCCACTTAAATAAAACATTCTGTTAATACTATGCCTTATGTACACATATATATGTGAGAGATAGTTACTAATATTATTCTATTCATTTTCTTCCGCTGCATAAAAACTCATCATCTCTCATTTCCGTTATATTCCTTCAAAAATTTTATAGTTCGAACTTTTGATCACAATAACACTTCGAATTCGATATAATTAATATATATTGGGTTCGGGGCGTTACAGGTGGTATCAGAGCTTATGTTCAAACTTTCGGACCTAAACTCAAAATCATTGTTTTCATCAAACCAAAATTCCTTTTCTTTAATTAAAATTTTCTTATCATATAAGTATAGATCACTAATTAAATCACTTGAGGGGAAATGTGTCTCCTATTACCGTCAGAAGCTCCTCGAAGGTATGTTCTTATTTTATTGCCTTAAAGTTTGTGATATTACGACAACTCGACTTTCATAACAAAACTCTAATCAAAAGATTGCAAACTCGAAACAACACCTACGAGGTGTAGAAAGAACCCCAAAATGTCGTTTATAATACTATTGAAATGCAGATAATTAGTAAATGATAGAAATAAATATATTTGTGAAAATTTATAAAACTTCATAAATGATGTTATATGATTATTTGAACTATGTGCCTTAATTGTTTAAATTATGTTTATGCATAACTAAAATTTTGACTAGGAATCCCTTTCCATGTAAGAATCCACCTAAGATAGTCATATCCCGATAATTAGAAGACACTTAGCTAACCTTAGAATCTATAAGTGTGTTTATAACCCAGTTTGAGAGACTGCGTGCAAAGGCAATAGCCACTCCAATATCCCACGAGGAGACATATTTGACAGTCGTGATTTGTTTTGCCAAAAGGGTTACTGAGTTGTTCTCCGTCCTATCGCTGTAAGACTACTCGAACGGACGAGAATAGAAGACCCAGTTCAACAACCCCACATTCACTTGGAGACATACCTAGAAAGAAGTCGGCGATGGGTATTTCCGTATGATAGTAGTGATCAGTCAGAGTGATCAAATCCTTTTAAACAGTTATCCTTTTGATGTAGTCACAAATACGTACAACATAGATGTGCCACCCTTTCCTGACATATAGTAGTAGTCAGACGTATGACCGTTTTACTCAGACCGTAGCAGCATAGCTCTAACCCGCTCCTTTTGTCGCCTGTGGACCGTTCTAATGCAAGGAAATGCGTTAGAATTGTACTTAGAAACCTTTTGTGTTCTATGACGTAATGTAAGGGGACTAACTCCGTAGAACCAAAACTTTTTAGATATATATATACTTATTACGTGCTCACTACTTGTCAATATGTTTTACTTGCTTTATATATTAAATGTCATATTTTATCTGATTATCACTTAATGACACATTAGTTGTTCCTAGAATACTGTGCGAATGTGAGCACTGTACCATTGGGGCCCAATGCGCAGCTGGTGAATTACGTACCACACGTGTTTTCAATGAACGTTGTGTGTTAATTTTGGTTAGTTCGATTATGTTTTTATAACTTTCTCACACCTATACATATCGTAAAAATATTATTCTTTTTCGATCAAAACCACCTTTAGAATGTCACCAGGACGTAGACGTGGACGACCCCACGTTAACCCCATTCCTGTACCAAAGGATCCTATAGGACAGAACCTACCTTCTCAGGCTGAACCTAAGCCACCTCAGCAGGCCGCGCTAAGAAATGTCTGGAACTACTATGGAAATTAAGGACCGAATTTGAGGTTTACCCCTAACGCTAAGCGATCACTTAGTAGAGTCCGATCTTCACACCCTTGAGATGAAAATCTTTGGTATAATCTTGGGCATTGACTAGTTAACAATGGACGAAGCGATAATAAAATGCGCCGAACGCGAGATCAACCTCAAAACCCGTAATGGTCAACGCTTCACATTTCGTGAAATTAGGACCAAGAAGGAAACCCGAGTAATATCAGCAATCTAAGCTGCAGTAATATTATAAAAAGAAGAATGCCAAGCTTACCTCGTCCACATCTCAGCAGGAGAGAAAGACGACAAGTTGCGCATCAAGGTGCCAATTGTGGATGGATATCTTGACGTGTTTCCTGAGGAATTAATCGGGTTACCTCCTGATCGTAAGATAGAGTTCTCCATCGACTTGATACCTGGGGCAGCACCAGTATCTAAAGCACCCTATTGAATGGCGCAAAAGGCATTAGAAGAAACTGAAGGAACAACTGCAATGCTTGCTTGAAAAGAAGTTCATCAGGCCTAGTGCATCACCATGAACACCCGTGTTGTTCGTAAAGAGGAAAGATGGAACTTTCCGTATGTGCATAGACTATCGAGGTCTCAATCAACTGATCATTAAGAACAAATATCCTCTTCCGAGGATAGAAGACTTGTTCGACCAGTTGAAGAATGCTACCGTATTCTCAAAGATCGATCTAATGTCTGGTTACCACCAGCTAAAGGTCAAGAGCGAGAATATTCCGAAGATAGCATTCCGGACTCGGTATGGACATTACGAGTTCACCGTGATACCTTTCAGAGTAACGAACGCTCCGATAATTTTCATGGATATGATGAATAGAGTGTTTCATCCGTACCTGGATCATTTCGTCATCGTCTTCATCGACGACATTCTTGTGTACTCTAAGGACAAAGAGCAACACGAAGAACATCTCAAGGCAGTCTTAAGGACAATGAGACGAGAGAAGTTTTATTCCAAATTCAGCAAGTGTGAATTGTGGATCAACTACTTATGTATCGATTAGTACTAGAGCATCTCACTCCCTTGTGTCTAAGAATTTAAGAAAATTTGAGGATATAGAGTATAGAAGATTAGACCTTAAGTGAAAGTGAACTTTTGAGGAATACAATGAGAACCTAAGCCGAGTGAATTGATTGGAGATAGACTTGGATGAACATCAAATAGAAACTGAACTGGACGTTCTTAAGTTGAGTAGTTAGGCGTTATTGAAAACGAACTAGTTTTATGCATAAGAAGGAATATGAAACTTGGGCATAGTTACTTTCTTTTGGGATAACATAAGATTTTAAGCTTAAGTAGAGCCTTTTTGTGGAATGAGTAAGCTAGATGTGACCTTAGTCTTACGTGTTAAGAATTAACATTTATATGTTATGGGAATACTTTAGTTGAAAAAGAAAGGACAATTGATTTTTATCTATGGGATACATAGTGGACTTCGAAGTAGAGGAAAATTTGCAACTATGTAGGAAGAAAAGTTTGCATGTTTGAGGACTAGAAGACCTTCTAAGTCTTAAATCTGGTAGGGCGACAACAAACTTAGTCGACCAAGAAAACCGAGAAGTTATTTTGGGTTTAACTAATGAGAAAGCTTTCAAAAATCAAACCTCCCCACTAAGGTTTACCACCCCTTTTGAACCAGAAGTTTTAGAGTAAGTAGTTAGACAAAACTATTTTGAGTGGAGTAAGATATAGTACCAATTCCATTCTAAACCTAGAATTCTCCACACAGTATTGTGCAGATACCATGGTTTACGCGTTCACCCTATAACCGACCTTACGAGAAAGGATCCTAGGAGCGCAAAAGGGCGATAAATTTTTGAAAGGAATACGTAAGCGCGCTAAGGAAGGAACCATTCAGGGGTTCGTGTTGAATACTGAGTGAGATTTGATGTTCGATAACAAAAATCTGTGTGCCTAAGGATGAAGGAATGAGGAATAAAATTCTGAAAGAGGCACATAACACTCAATACACCATTCACCCCGGAGAGACGATGATGTATCGGGGACTGGAAGGAAACTTTTGGTGAAGGGTATGAAGAGATCGATAGCTCAATTCGTCAGGAGTTGTTTAACCTGCCAACGAGTTAAGGCAGATCACCAATGACCTCTAGGGTTGTTGCATCCCCTGGAGATGCCAGAGTGGAAATGGGAGAACATCACTATGGATTTTGTCACCGGATTTCCGAAAACGGTGAAAAATCACGATGCCATTTAGGTTATTGTAGATAGACTTACGAAAACTGCCCACTCTATCCCTGTTATAATGACGTATACGTTGGACGAGCTCGCCTAACTATACATAGCAGAAGTAGTTAGACTGCACGGTGTACCAGTCTCGATAGTGTCCGATAGAGACCCCGTTTTACCTCTAAGTTCTGGGGAAGTCTGCAATGAGCCTTAGGTACTGAATTGAAGTTCAGCACCGCATACCACCTGCAGACTGACGGACAATCGAAAGGAACTATCCAGACACTCAAAGGTATGCTGAGAGCTTGCGCTCTAGATCTTGCAGGAAGTTGGAAGAGCCACCTGCCATTTGTAGAGTTCGCATATAACAATAGTTATCAGGAGACAATACAAACGGCACCGTACGAAGCACGTTACGGGAAAAGGTGTAGATCACCAGTTTGATGGGATGAAGTCGGAATCCGAAAGATTCTCAAACCCGAACTAGTTGAAAGATCGGTTGAGGTAGTCGCAAAGATTAAAGGAAGAATCAAAGCGGCTCAAGACCGTCAGAAGTCATATGCGGACGCTAGGAGAAGAGATTTACAATTCGACATTGGCGATAAAGTACTTCTCCGAGTGACACCAATGAAAAGTCTAATCCGTTTTGGTAAAAGAGGTAAGCTAAAGTTGCGATACAATGGGCCATTTGACATCCTGAATAGAATCGGGAATGTGGCTTATCGCTTAGCACTACCACCAGAGTTATCACGAGTGCATGGTGTGTTCCACATATCTACACTCAAGAAGTACATAAGCGATCCAAACCCTGTTATTAGTCGTATAGATTTAGGTTTAAGTTGTGACCTAACTTATGAAGAAGTTCCAGTTACTATCCTAGGAAGGAAGTTACACTTATTGAGGAATCAAGAGATATCATTAGTTCTAGTCCAGTGGAACCGACACGAGAAAGAAGAAACAACTTGGGAAATAGAGGATGAAGTCCTAACCAAATACCCTCAATGCCTAAGCAATACCTAGGAGATGAATTTCGGGGGCGAAATTCTGTTAAGGGGGTGAGGATGTAATACCCCGTCCCGTTCTGTACCTTTTTCTTTATTAGAAACCTTATTTTATATTATTATCTTTGTTTCTTTTTATTTTATTATTTTGTGTGTTTTGTGTAATTTAAATATATACCCTTTTACAAATTCCTAAATTCGTAGAAAGAATCGAATCTTTCAAACGAATAAAGGACTACGAGAAATTTAAATATTCAAAGATTAAAAATTAGGATTTCGATCCGTTTAATTTATTGAGAATAATTAAAATACAATAAAATATTAATTGAGTTTTAAAACTGTATTAATTTTCAATTCGGGATTAATCTCGTGAACCAAACGATCTCTAAACCGTATCAAGTGGGAACTAAAATATCAAAGAACTCTACTTTTATTTCTAGCCACATGATTTTATCTCTTATTAAAATTAATTAAATAAGAAATGAAATTTCCCTTATAAATCCACTCTCCGTCAGTTCTTAGAAGGAATTCCCAAAACCAAAACTTCACTCTCAGCTTTTCAATTAACAAGCCCAGCAAAACTCTCTCTCTCTCTATACCCAATCTCTGCCTTTTTCTCTAAAAGGCCACCGTTCCTCTCTTCCGGCACCGAACGCCGCCGTGTCTCGCCTCTCAGCGCCGGTTCATCCGCCACCACGAGCCCGGCACCACCGTACGTCTCCCTCCGCGATGGCCGCCGAGCACCGTCGTGTTCCAAACGCCTCCCTCCTCCAGCAATCGCCGCTCGCATCGCCGCCCAGCTCCACCGAAGCAGCGCCGCCGTCTCCCTTGCCCTCTAATCGAAGCCGACGCCGATCCCCTCTGTCCCAGCTCCAATCGCGTTGCCTCTTTCGGACCAGCGACGTCTCCAGCCGTCGCGACGCTCACCACCGTCGCCTCCCCTGCTCCGAGTTGCGAAGCTCCACCGCCACGCTGCCCCTTTCTCCGTCGAGCGTTGCCGCCTCTTGATTCTCAAGTGAGTCCCAATTTCATTTCAATATCTCCGATTGAAATTCGTTAATTTGAATTCGATTTCAATATTTTTCCCAATTTTCTTAACTTCAATTTCTCTATTTGATTCTTCGTTGAAACTCACGAATTCGTTCTTTCGTGTTATTTGACGCCGTTAAACCGGTTGCTGCTGCCGAAAATTTTTGGAGACCTCGAACTACGCCGTTAGGCTGTTCGATTCATTTTCCCGAATCCCCGAACGACGCCGTTATGCTGCCCAAATAATCCGACGAATAACCGATTTCTTTTAGGACGCCGTTAGGCCGTTCGTTTACCACCCCGAATCGGACTCGTAAGAATTGCTACCTTTTTCTATTTCTCGTAATAGTGGATTAGGATTCTAGTTGAATCCCGATGAGTCGTTGTAAGTTTTAAGATAATTGTTTTGAAGCCTGTGAGCTTATAGATGGATTTTGATGTTGTTGGTATTAATATTATTGAAATTGTTATTTAGTGTTAGTTGTTAGGCTTGGTAGTATTGGGTTTGTTGATTAATATTGTTGAATTAGTTGTTTAGTATTGTTGGTTTAGCTGTTTAGTATTATTTAGTTGGATAATATTATTAGATGGATGAATTAGTTTGGTTTGGTTAGCTGATGATGTGGTGCCGAAATTAGTTTGTTTTATTGTTAGTTGAGTTTTTGGAGGCAAAGGGAAACTCGTCTTCCCTTTGTGCGACTGTTAGAAATTTTGGAACGAAAAGATAAGTCGTTTAATACCCAATTTAGTAAACAAATGAAGAAGGTGGAAAATAGTATAATTCTTTTGTTTTAGAAGTATTACAAATCAATTTTAGAGGTGTTATTAATATTAGAAAAGAAAAGTATTTTTTATAAACTTCTTAGAAAGTCTATGTTTATTAATAAGTTTTATTAAAGGAAATTTATTTATAAAATATGATTAATTATATTCAAGATTTCTTTTAAAATGAGAAATAGAATTCTTAAGAAAGAAAAACTTTTTCTTTAATTTTATTAATATTTTTCTAAGTAATTCCAAGGCTAATAAGTTTGTTTTCCTTAAAGGGCCTTTGTTAAGGACACCCCTGAATTCAGTAAATACACCCCCCTATTACACCACTGCTTTCAGTAAATACACCGCCCTGTTACACCACTGCTTTCAGTAAATACACCCCCTAATACACCTCCTCTTAAAAAGGGGTGTACTTATCAAAAGATTGTTTTTGTAGTAATCGAAATAGTCATACCACAAGTATACTAGTAAATACACTCCCTCAATACACTCACCTTTTTAGAAGTGGTGTATTTACCAAAATAGGGTGTGACCCTTAAGCAAGTCCTTTTTGAGTTTATAAGACCACAACTTTCTCGATTCTCGTAACACAAACTCTCAAGTTTTCCTAAACGTTTTCAAAGGTCAACTTTTAATTAAATATCTTCCCACTAGGATTCGGTACTAGTTGGAACGCGCACGAGATTTTCGACCCTCTGCCTACACATCATTCTCGGGACTCGAAACAATCAGGTGGGTGATGATCTGTTGATTGATCTGCTAATAATAACGTCGTGCCGGTATTTTCTGAACTCGATTAAATCAAATCAAAAATATCTAATCCAACATAAATGTAACACATATATATATAACTGTTTGGATTATGTGATATAACTATATATGTTATATATTAGCCTGTTGTTTTGTGAATCGATCACCACTGCATGAGTAAACACCTTACGTGAGCATGAATCAGTTCAGTTATCAGTCAAGTATTTTCTCAGTGAAGTTGTTGTATCAGTTTTATGGAAAATCAGTAAGTACGGAGTTGTGATTTGGGTATTGATTTCCGACCTCCGGGGACAGATGTCGTTGGACGCCCTCGGAATCAAGGTCGTTGATTGTTTTTCCGCCCTCCGGGGACAGCTGTCATTGGACGCCCTCGGAATCAAGGTCGTTGATTACTTTTCCGGTCTCCGGGGACAGCTGTCGTTGGACGCCCTCAGAATCAAGGCTGTTGATGGTTGGAGTTGAAAAGAGTAACTTTGTTGGAAGTGGAATGGTTGTACGTTTATGGTTTGACAGTTGTGATAATATGTGATATGACCTTGGGCTTTGCCTTAATGTGAACCAACTTGTGCTATTTTAATTATATTATGTGAAATATGCTTAATGCCGATGAATTACTATATAAACTGTTTCTTCTGTGATATATTGTAACCTTGTTTATATGTCAACTGCTTAAATAAAATAAACATTTTATCAATGAGTATAACTTAATATATTTCGGATTTACCAATCCCATGATGTTGCAAATCACCCATATGTGAGAATTCAATTCTCACGCCCCTTTTTCCCTAAACCCCTTGCAGATTATGATTTCGTGGAGCAAGGACAGTAATAGAGACGACACGGAGTTCCCCACTTAAATAAAACATTCTGTTAATACTATGCCTTATGTACATATATATATGTGAGAGATACTTACTAATATTATTCTATTCATTTTCTTCCGCTGCATAAAAACTCACCAACTCTCATTTCCGTTATATTCCTTCAAAAATTTTATAGTTCGAACTTTTGATCACAATAACACTTCGAATTCGATATAATTAATATATATTGGGTTCGGGGCGTTACACAAAAAGCACAAGACATATAAAACCAAAACTACGAAATTGATTACAATACAGGAGATTTTACGAAACATGCTTGAAAAGAAAACCAATCTCTTAAAAAAATCTAAAACTTACCGGAAATATAGTATCGGCCGATGAATGAGAAATGAAGACAGAGTATAAATAATTTCAACCAAGTACTTGTTAGGTCTAATCTACTGGCCTTACCATAAATGGAAAAAAGAGAAATAATGAAGAACAACCACACAAGCAACTGCAAAGCTCAACCAATAAATAAAGAGAACAATTCAGCAATCTAATCATACATTATCTCGAAAATTCAGAAGAAAATCAGGAACAAAATCTTTACTATAATTATTATAAATAAATATAAACAAATATATCACAAAATAAAACAACAATAGGTAGCACAAATACCAAAAAAAAGAACACACGCAATATGCGGAAATTAATTTAATGTGTTTTGACTATACAAAAGATATTGACTATATATATTAGATATCAATGATTTAATATATATTTTCTATATATAACTCATACTATTATGGCTGAAAATAAAACAATCGATAATCGTTAGAAAAAAGAAAAAAAAATATCACGGGAAAGAGAATTTTAAATACACAGTTTTTGGTTTATATTTCTGTATATTTTGACAATATGAAATATATTGACTATATCTATATTACATATTTTGTTTAATATATATTATTTGCATATAATTTATACTATTATACATGAAAATTAATTAACTGAAAAATGGTACATAAAGAAAATATATATAATGAGCAAGATAAAAAAAATATACATAAATCTAATATTATAGACAAAAAAGTTAAGCGTGACACATAAAAAGAATTAATAATACATTATAATTTTTAATTAATAATAAAATTTTATTATAAATGAAAGTAAACCAATTGATAATTGTTGGATAAGCAAAAAAAAAAAAATCACGGGCAAGAAAAATTTAAACCATACAATATTTGGCTTATCAATCTGTATATTTTTTACTATATCAAAGATATTGACTCTATCTATATTAAATATTTTGTTTAATATATATTATTTGTATATAATTTAGATTATCATACATTAAAATTAATTAACTGATAAATGATACATAAATTAAATATACGAAATGAGCAATATACAAAATATGTATACATAATTCTAATATTATAGACAAAAAAATTAAGCGTGACACATAAAAAGAATCAATAATACATTAGAATTTTTAATTAATAATACAATTTATTTTCTCCATTATTCAAGGATTTTAAGAGGAATAGTAACAATATTCAATAACCATATTACGTTGTTTTAGTACATGAAAATATATTTATTTGAAAAAAGAAGGAAATATTAAAATTGATAGCATAGATATGTTTATTATCATTATTTTTAATAAATAGTAATAGTTGAAACAAATACCTTTATTTACTACTAAATAGTATTAGTACTCAAACTAAGAGATACATTAAAATAAATATATATAACGGAAACAGACAACAATTAATACGATTGTTATCACTAATCTGAATACATAATATTAGTCCTCCCTACATATGAAAAAAAAACTTTCAACAATTCAACTATATCTCATAACATAATTCACAATATAATATAAAATACAATGCAAACGAAAAAACCACGTGAGACTATAAGTATATTAATCAAAAAACAAATCAACTGAATTTATTCATACCACATGTTTATTTTAAAAAAAATGCATATTTTTTTATGCAAATAACCAAAGACATGCCCAAAAGATGGAAATCTACAGAATCATCCTCAAAAGATAAAAGTTAACAAAAAAATAACCCTCGTCCATTTCCGCATCATCTCTAAAGAAATAGATCACATCAGACCTCTTTAAAGACAAAATCCTTGCCAACTCCCGCCAACCACCACTTAGACGAATAAAAAACAGAACACCGACCATTAGATTTAGATACTATACAACGACAGTCATAAAAAAACATCAAACATATCTCCAGTAAGTGAACTCTTCAACTTAATATCATGTTTAACCATTCCAAAAATAGATGCTGCTCTCCTTGGAAGATACTGCACAATATATATATATATATATATATATATATATATATACATATAATTAGAAACAAAATAATAATAATAATAATAACAAATATATATCAAAAATAGATTTTTCATATACAATCTTGCATTATAAAATTATATAATATATACCAAACGACTGCGAAACTCAGATCGATGGCAATTCACAGACACTTGGGCACGATAATTCTTGGGAAAATTCACTGAAATATAATACACTATGTCATAGAAATGTATAAAAATAATCGAGTATTAAAAAAATATATATACCATGATTGTTATAGCGAGACCACGTTGCAAGCTCATAGTTATCATCCATCAGAAAAGTGACATAGAATACTTGATCACCATCATACAATAAGGTTAAATATTTCACCCTATTACTGAACCAAAGATCTGAACGGCATGACCTCGTGAGCTTCAACTCAAGTCCACTTTCATTGATAACATACGTGCACTTATATTGATTTCCAAATCTAATCCTCAGGTAAAAGAAATCCGGAAGCGAATTCCCAAAAAAATGGAAAAATAATTTCAGCATAATCTACAAAAGAAAAAAAAAAAAATATATATATATATATATATATATATATATATATAATCATAAATAATAAACAGCTGCAATAAAATAAATTAATAATCAAAACATACAAAAATAACAACACCTACAATGCGATTAGAGCACTCCACAATGACCTCAGGAATAAATTCACAAAATCTTTCAAGACCTAATAACAAAATAAATTTCAAAGAATTAAAAACTGAAGTAGTGTATGCAATAAAAGAAAAAAGAATAAGCAAAAACATACCCATTATTTTAACCGGAATTTTCAACACCTTATCACTCATGCTTTCCTTCAAGGTTCCATCAACACCATTGAAAATATAGAATGAAAAAATACGTTGACGACTCTCCTCCAAAACCAATATATCTCCAGGATGAATATCATAAAAATATTTAAAATCACATGTAAACTGTAAATACCAAATTCCACCATTGTATACTGCATCAACACTAAAGCGTTTTGGCCAAGAATCCGAGAACGTCCTCTGCTCTAAAATAAATCCTTGTGTAACCGGAGAAGTTATGATTTTGCCATAAAAAAATACGGCAAACACTAATGTCGAGTATAATAAAAAAAAGGATTAGACACACAAGAACAAATAAATAAAATATAAATAAACAAACACACAGGAAATTACCTTGGATTCATCCTCTTTGCCCTTATAAAAACGAATACAAAACCGGAACTTATCAACGTGAAAATCATGCACAATATAGTTTTGGACATGGACCATAGGCACAAGACCATTAAAACCCAACCAATCAATAAAAATAAAAATAATTAATAAAACTGAAAAATTAAAAAAAATGCTAATTTCACGAAAATTTAACTCAAAACATACAAAGACTCATATAGGAAAAAAAAAATACAAAAATTGGAATGTAAAATGTTACTGCATTCACAAACAAAATTTAGAAAAATTAAAAAATAACACACAACTATGATATCAAACATTGTTCATATATGTAACCCACAAATGCTCCTGACATATAATCCATTAATATTTATACAGTTAAGAAATATAAAAATCGTAATCCAAACGTGTAGAACTCATGATACTAAATATTGAAACAAAAGTGGATAAAAAAAAATCATGTAAATTATACGACAAATTAAAAGCAAAGTGACAGTAGAAAAATATAATTTACTTTAAAAACACATGAGATAAAATACAATTGCATGCAAAATTAATTAAAAAAAAACCTGACGATGACATATTGCAAGTGAAAGAAATCAATTATAAAAAATGTTCACACAGTTCAAAAAATGAAAGCGATCCACATATCATATATAGACTAACACGAATGTTAATGGAAACAAAAAATTAAATGAAAACAAACATGATCCCGGCATGATTTGGTAATGTACACAAAGACAAATTAATGTTATCACATATTCCAAAAGGTATTATATAAAAAAAATAAAAAATTATTAAGAATAATAATAAAGAATCAACGGATAATTACAACAATTGAGCCAAAATATATGCACATGATGATTTAATGTAAATTCGAAAAAAAAAAAGACTGGATAGATATAAATTCATCACATAAAATATTAAAAAAAATCAGAGCAAATTACACGATATTGATTATTAAATATTTGATTATTAAAATATTAACTATTAAAATAAATATCATTACTATATATTACACGTATCTACTACATTCTAAAGCAAAAACTAATCTGGGAAAAAAAATTGATTCCAACTAATTAGACTTTATTTAAATTTTGACCGTGTTAATGTAATAATATACTACACATTTTGAAGATCAATAATAATATAAAATATATGCACGCTGTAGCGCCCCAAAACCAGCGCCACTTACTTAGGATTTTTTTTTTTAATTTTAAAGTTTCATACTTAAATTGATTAATGTGGAAGACCACACTATGAAAATACGAGCCCTTTTTTTTTTTTCTAAGTAACATGTCTAAACCAATTTGTGTTTAACTCATATAATACCCACACATCTAAGTCAAACACGTATTCAAATACAATTCTCAAGATGTGATACCATACACAAAATAAGATATTATAATTAGATTAAAACACATTCAAAAGAGTTGATCGTGTCATGCATGGGAGTTAGGTTTAAGAGATGTCATATTAGCTTAAGGTTATACGAAAAGTTAGATTCCAGTCATAGAAATTTAGACACAAACATCTAAACCAAACTAAATATTTCACACAATACTTGGTACACTTCTTATGGAGTTTTGAAACATAACAATTAAAGTTTGAGGAGTCCGCCACTGTCAATTACACGTCCGCCTCGTCTCCAACAAAACCTGAAATAATTTAAGGAACATCATGAGTCTTCCCCCGGAGAGGAAGCCCAGTGGGATAACATTCAATATACTATTGCTTTAAAGAAAACCCATTTGATATGAAAGAGTGAGTACTTGCCGAGGCCCGTCGACCCGGCTATTCCACATAGCATAATTCCACACAGTATAATCCACACAGCATAATCCACACAGAGCAAAATCCGAAGATATACTTATTTGCATCTCACATACAAATGGAATAACTAATACAAAAGCAATTAAATGTTACCCACTTTTCTTGGAGTCGAACGTTTCAGGATAACTTCCCAGAAGCCCGCTAACTCGTGCTGCACTCGACACGTTTTGTAGTCCTTTAGTCTCATAATCATTAAATGTTATCAAAACATATATATTTTTAAAACTCACATGTCATAATCATGCCAAAGGTATTAATTCTCATTTACACAAGATAATCAGAAAATAGTTTAATAACTTATATCTTGGGTTAACACATTAGAATAACACATTGAAACGAAGTATTCACCATAAATTTTGAACACACTATTAATTTATCAAATTTATAAAGTATCTTCTAAATAAGTATAGGTACACACAATAAAAATTTCACATAGAAATACTCCCTAGTTTGTGATTTATGAATTTTCCGAGTTAGGCAAAAACAAGCCCCAAAATACTGTTGTGACACATCATTTTCCAATATTTAGTAACACATGAAAATGACTTAAATAAGGTCAAGTAAAAATTTCAATATGATCCTAAGAGTCAGTAGTAATACCATAAAAATGGTCACAATTTAAGGCTTTGAATTTCCTATTTATTTATATATTGTTCTAGAGCTCTAAAACTGCTCATTTTTACTGTGAGGTCATTGTTTGTTAGAAAATTCATTAAAAATATAATATAACTCCAAATTCATCCAAATAAAATTTATATGAAAGATAAGATTCAATATAACAATATAGTCGAAAATAAATTTCAAATACAAAATAATCTGTACCCAGTAAATTTTAAAATCATCACCAAAAACGGGGCCGATTTTCTGCTGTACAGCAGTATAATATAAAATTCACATAAAATTGGAAACAACTTCAAAAATTCCGAAACTTTTACCACGCACTAAAAACTTCCAGAAATTTTATTTGGAAAAAGGATTTCATCAAATTCGTTGGTAAAAGGTCAGAACAACTCTCGAAATTAACATGCAATTTCATAGCAGATTTCAACATCAAAATTTACACATATAATAGTCTAGTTGGGGCACCCAACTCAATTTAATCACCATATATCCACCAAATAAGTCTTCGCACATAAAAAGAAAGGACTTGCAGTAGGAGAAGGGAAAGAAAAACGACACAAAATTCACATGCAATGACATATATCACATGCACTCCATAAATTAACACTCTTGAGTCACATAGTTAGCAATTTTCACAAGATACACCAAAATTTATGCAGGATATTAAATCAAAAACTCTAAAATGAATTTATATTTTTATTTTTTTGTTTCAAAAGGTAATATTTTGAGCACCTCATTACTAAGAATCGAATAAAAGAAGACCACGTGAAAGGGAAAGAAAAACCACTTCGTATGCGGAATAAAAAGATCAGTTTCTTTCTTTCATTTACCTCTAGATAAAAACTTCTACTTCAATGAAAGCTTTAAAGAGACTCTTCTACTACAATGGAAGCTCTTATGATGATGGAGGTGGAGGGTTTTTTTTTTTTATCCGGAGAAGGGAAGGAAGGAGTAGAGAGAGAAAGAGGAAGAAGACATGGTGAAGAAGAGAATGACGGTTCGTATTCTTGAGTAAGATATTAGGGAATATATTTAGACTGGGGTCTCTATCGGACACTATCGAGACTGGTACACCGTGCAGTCTAACTACTTCTGCTATGTATAGTTAGGCGAGCTTGTCCAACGTATACGTCATTATAACAGGGATAAAGTGGGCAGTTTTCGTAAGTCTATCTACGATAACCTAAATGGCATTGTGATTTTTCACCGTTTTCGGAAATCCGGTGACAAAATCCATAGTGATGTTCTCCCATTTCCACTCTGGCATCTCCAGAGGATGCAACAACCCTGGAGGTTGTTGGTGATCTGCTTTAACTCATTGGCAGGTTAAACAGCTCTTGACGAATTGAGCTATCGATCTCTTCATACCCTTCACCAAAAGTTTTCTTCCAGTCCCCGATACATCATCGTCTCTCCGGGGTGAATGGTGTATGGAGTGTTATGTGCCTCTTTCAGAATTTCATTCCTTATTCCTTCATCCTTAGGCACCCAGATTTTGTTATCGAACATCAAAGCTCACGCAGTACTCAATACGAACCTCTAAATGGTTCCTTCCTCAGCGTGCTTACGTATTCCTCTCAAGAATTTATCGTTCTTTTGCGCTCCTAGGATCCTTTCTCGTAAGGTCGGTTATAGGGTGAACGCGTAAACCATGGTATCTGCACAATACTGTGTGGAAAATTCTAGGTTTAGGATGAACTGGTACTATATCTTACTCCACTCAAAATAGTTTTGTCTAACTACTTACTCTAAAACTTCTGGTTCAAAAGGGGTGGTAAACCTTAGTGGGGAGGTTTGATTTTTGAAAGGTCCCCCATTAGTTAAAGCCAAAATAACTTCTCGGTTTTTCTTGGTCGACTAAGTTTGTTGTCACTCTACCTGATCTAAGACTTAGAAGGTTTTCTAGTCCTCAAACATTCAAACTTTTCTTCCTACATAGTTGCAAATTCTCCTCTACTTCGAAGTCTTCTATGTATCCCATAGATAAAAATCAATTGTCCTTTCTTTTTCAACTAAAGTATTCCCATAACATATAAATGTTAATCTTAACACGTAAGACTTAAGATCACATCTAGCTTACTCATTCCACAAAAAGGCTCTACTTAAGCTTAAAATCTTATGTTATCCCAAAAGAAAGTAACTATGCCCATGTTTCATATTCCTTCATATGCATAAAACTAGTTCGTTTTCAATAACGCCTAACTACTCAACTTAAGAACGTGCAGTTCAGTTTCTATTTGATGTTCATCCAAGTCTATCTCCAATCAATTCACTCGGCTTTAGGTTCTCATTGTATTCCTCAAAAGTTCACTTTCACTTAAGGTCTATTCTTCTATACTCTATATCCTCAAATTTTTCTTAAATTCTTAGGCACAAGGGAGTGGGATGCTCTAGTACTAATCGATACATAAGCAGTTGATCTAAAAATTCACACTTGTTGAATTTGACATACAACTTCTCTCGTCTCATTGTCTTTAAGACTGCCTTGAGATGTTCTTCGTATTGCTCTTTGTCCTTAGAGTACACAAGTATGTCGTCGATAAAGACGATGACGAATTGATCCAGGTACGGATGAAACACTCTATTCATCATATCCATAAAAATTATCGGAGCGTTTATTACTCTGAAAGTCATCACGGTGAACTCGTAATGTCCATACCGAGTCCGGAATGCTGTCTTCGGGATATCCTCGCTCTTGACCTTTAGCCGGTGGTAACCAGATATTAGATCGACCTTTGAGAATACCGTAGCATTCTTCAACTGGTCGAACAAGTCTTCTATCCTTGGAAGAGGATATTTGTTCTTAATGATCAGTTGATTGAGACCTCGATAGTCTATGCACATACGGAAAGTTTCATCTTTCTTCTTTATGAACAACACGGGTGCTCATGGTGATGCACTAGGCCTGATGAACTTCTTTTCAAGCAAGCATTGCAGTTGTTCCTTCAGTTCTTCCAATTCCTTTGGCGCCATTCGATAGTGTACTTTAGATACTTGTGCTGCCCCAGGTATCAAGTCGATGGAGAACTCTATCTGACCCGATTAATTCCTCAGGAAACACGTCAAGATGTCCATCTACAATTGGCACCTTGATGCGCAGCTTGTCGTCTTTCTCTCCTGCTGAGATGTGGACCAGGTAAGCTTGGCATTCCTCTTTTCGTAATATCGATGTAGCTTGGATTGCTAATATTACTCGGGTTTCCTTCTTGGTCTTGATTTCACAAAATGTGAAGCGTTGACCATTACGGGTTTCGAGGTCGAACTCTCGTTCTGCGCATTCTATTATCGCTTTGTCCTTTGTTAACTAGTCAAAGCCTAAGATTATGCCAAAGATTTTCATCTCAAGGGTGTGAAGATCGGACTCTATCAGGTGATTGCTTAGCGTTAGGGGTAAACCTCAAATTCGGTCATTAATTTCCATAGTAGTTCCAGATATTTCTTAGCGCGGCCTGCTGAGGTGGCTTAGGTTCAGCCTGAGAAGGTGAGTTCTGTCCTATAGGATTCACTGATACAGGAATGGGGTTAACGCGGGGTCGTCCACGTCTACATCCTAGTGTCATTCTAAAGGTGGTTCTAATCGGAAAAGAATAATATTTTTACGGTATGTATAGGTGTGAGAAAGTTATAAAAACATAATCGGATTAACCAAAATTAACACACAACGTTAACACTGAAAACACGTGTGGTACGTAATTCACTGCTTCGCATTGGGGCCCCAATGGTACAGTGCTCACATTCGCACAGTATTCTAGGAACTAGTAATGTGTCATTAAGTGATAATCAGATAAAATATGACATTTAATATATAAAGCAAGTAAAACACATTGACAAGTAGTGAGCACATAATAAGTATATATATATATCTAAAAAGTTTTGGTTCTACGGAGGTCAGACTCCTTACATTACGTCATAGAATACAAAAGGCTTCTACGTATAATTCTAACGCATCATATCCTTGCATCAATACAGACCACGAGCGACAAAAGAAGCAGGTTGGAGCTACGCTGCTATGGTCTAAGTAAAACGGTCATACGTCTGACTACTACTATATGTCAGGAAAGGGTGGCACATCTAGGTTGTATGTATTTGTGACTACATCAAAAGGATAACTGCTTAAAAGGATTTGATTACTCTGACTGATCACTACTATCATACGGAAATACCCATCGTCGGCTTTTTCTAGGTATGTCTCCAAGTGAATGTGGGGTTGTTGAACTGGGTCTTCTATTCTCGTCCGTTTGAGTAGTCTTACAGCGATATGACAGAGAACAACTCAGTAGCCCTTCTGACAAAACGAATCATGGCCGTCAAATATGTCTCGTCGTGGGATATTGGAGTGGCTATTGCCTTTGCACGCAGTCTCGTGAATTGGGTTATAAACACACTGACAGATTCTAAGGTTAGCTAAGTGTCTTCTAATTATCGGGATATAACTATCTTAGGTGGATTCTTACATGGAAAGGAAATTCCTAGTCAAAATTTTAGTTATTCAGAAACATTATTTAAACAATTAAGACACATAGTTCAAATAATCATATAACATCATTTATGAAATTTATAAATTTACACAAATATATTTATTTCTATCATTCACTAATTAATAGTATTTCGATAGTAATATAAACGACATTTCGTGTTCTTTCTACACCTCGTAGGTGTTGTTTCGAGTTCGCGATCTTTTGATTGGAGTTATGTTATGAAAGTCAAGTTGTCGCAATATCATAAACTTTTAGGCAATAAAATAAGAACATACCTTCGAGGAGCTTCTGACGGTAATAGGAGACACATTTCCCTTCAAGTGATTTAATTAGTGATCTATACTTACATGATAAGAAAATTTTAATTAAAGAAAAAGAATTTTGGTTTGATGAAAACAATGATTTGGGTTTTGGTCCGAAAGTTTTGAACATAAGCTTTGATACCACCTGTAACGCCCCGAATCCAGAATATATTAATTATATCGGATTCGAAGTGTTATTGTGATCAAAAGTCCGAACTATAAATTTTTTAAAGGAAATATAACGGAAATGAGAGATGATGAGTTTTTATGCAGCGGAAGAAATGAATAGAATAATTTTAATAAGTATCTCACACACATATATGTGTACATAAAGCATAGTATTATCAGTAACGTTTTATTTAAGTGGGGAACTCCGTGTCGTCTCTATTACTGTCCTTGCTCCACGGAATCATAATCTGCAAAGGGATTTAGGAAAAAGGGGCGTGAGAATTGAATTCTCACATATGGGTGATTTGCAACGTCATGAGATTGGTAAATCCGAAATATATTAAGTTATACTCATTGATAAAGTATTTAATTTATTTAAGCAGTTGACATATAAACAAGATTACAGTATTTCGTAGAAGAAACAGTTCATATAATAATTCATCGGCATTTAAGCATATTTCACATGGTATAATTGAAATAGCACAAGTTGATTCACATAAGGGCAGAGCCCAACACATATTCACGTATTGTCACAAACTGTCAAACCACATTCGTACGATCGTTCCACTTCCAACAAAGTTACTCTTTTCAACTCCAACCAAAACTTACTTCACCCAACCACACAAACTCACATCATCCAACCATAACATCCCTCAAAATAAGCAAGTATCAATGGCCTTATTCCCAGTGCGTCAAACGACAGCTGACCGGGGACCAGATCTACTTGATCAACAACCTTGATTCCGTGGGCGTCCCCGACAGCGGCCCCGGAGGTCGGATTTAAAACTCGATCCCGACTCTGTACATACTGACTTTCCACAAAATTGACTCAATAAACTTTACAAGGAATAAATACTTGACTGATAACCGAACTGATTCATGCTCACGTAAGGTGTTTACTCATGCAATGGTGATCGATTCATAAAGCAACAGGCTAATATATAACATATATAGTTGTATCACATAATCCAAATAATTATATAGATAGGTGTTACATTTATGTTGGATTAGATATTTTTTATTTGATTTAATCGAGTTCAGGAAATACCGGCACGACGTTATTATTAGCAGATCAATCAACAGATCATCACCCACCTGTTAGCTCCGGGTCCCGTGAATGATGTACAAATTGATGGTCGGAAACCTCGTGTGCGTTCCAACTAGTGCCGAATCCTAGTAGAAAAATATTTAATTAAAAGTTGACCTTTGAATTATTAGGAAAACTTGAGAGTTTGTGTTACGAGAATCGAGAAAGTTGTGGTTTTATAAACTCAAAAAGGACTTGCTTAAGGATCACACCCTATTTTGGTAAATACACCACTTCTAAAAAGGTGAGTGTATTGAGGGAGTGTATTTACTAGTATACTTGTGGTATGACTATTTCAATTACTATAAAAACAATCTTTTGATAAGTACACCCCTTTTTAAGAGGAGGTGTATTAGGGGGGTGTATTTACTAATTTCTGTTGTGTCCTTAACAAAAGCCTTTTATAAAATTAAAAGTATAAGAATTTATATCTTATAAAAACCTCTTATAAAAACTTATTAATAACTTGATTTTTTCTAAGAAATTTATATTATAACTAATATAGTTTAAAAAAAGTATTTTTCTTTTCTAACTTTAGTAACACTTCTAAAACAAAGGAATTTTATTAATTTTTCCCAAAATACTCCTTTTTCATTTGTTATTAATTTAGAATATTAAACGACTTATCTTTTCGTTCCTAATTCTCTAACAGTCGCACAAGGGGAAAACGAGTTTCCTTTTGTCTATGAAAACTCAACTAACACTAAAACAAACTAATTTCATCACCATATCATCAGCTAACCAAACCAAACTAATTCATCAATCCAAAAATACCAAACAACTTAAACAACAATACTAAACAACTAATTGAACACTACACATAGCTAATTCAATACTCACAAAATCAACAATATCAAAGTCCATCTACAAGGTTCCAAAAGATGAATATTCCAACCTCTCCAAAAGTCTAAACAACTCGAAATTAAAACAGTTCATTCCTAATCCAAATACTACGAAAATTAAAGAGAAAAGACGAGCAGTCTTACGAGTCCCAAATCGGGTAGCCTAACGGCGTCGACCGGTGACTCGTCGGGTGAATTCGAGCAGCCTAACGGCGTAGTTTAAGGATTCGATAATTCGTCGGATTATTTGGACAGCCTAACGGCATCGTTTCGATTTCTCCAAAATTAAACGGGCAGCGGTTAGTCCTTCAAACTTCACCGGAAAAGACAAAAATAGTGATGATACCTCCATCCAAACAAAAATGAAGGAAAACGAATTTATGAATTTCAAACAAGGGATTGATTGAGAGAAAATTGAAATCGAATTCAATTTAACGAATTTCAATCGGAGATATTGAAATGAAATTGGGACTCACTTAAAGCAGCGTTGGACTCCGAGCGACGGAGAAGAGGCGGCGGCGCTTTGAGCGGCTTTGGCTGGAAACAGAGGCGCGACGGGCGGTGCTCGTGCGAAGGGGGCTGGGCTCGAGCGGCGCTCGCCCGATTGGTGGAGGAAGGAGGCGGCGCGATAGGCGGCGTCGTGAGTGGTGGACGGAGCGAGAGGTGGCGCTTCGGCCGGGGACGAGAGGCGGCGCGGCTGTGTTCGAAAGAGGCGTCGGCGTGACTGGAAGCAGCAACGTCGAGGCTTGCAACGGAGGGAGAAGAGAGCGAGAGAGGTGGCGTGTCGGCGGCGCTGAGCGAAGGAGGCGGCCGTGCACAGTGGTGCGGCGGCGAAGGTGACCGGCGGTGGGATTGAGTGGCGGCGATTTTGGAGAGATTTTTTTCTTGAAGAGAGAGAGAGTATGAATTGGGGAAAACTGAGAGGAGAAAGGCGTATGCGTATTTGGGATGGGGTAGTTTATAGGGAATTATCTTTTAATTATTTAATTAAATTAAAGGAAGGAAATAAGTATGTGGGTGAGATTATTTCTCAAATTAAAATTAATTCTAAAAGAAAGTAATTTATGTGGTTAGGGATTAACCCCCTTTAATTTTGATATTTTCGTTCCCACTTGATACGGTTTAGGGGTCATTTAGTTCACGAGTTTAACCCCGATTTGAAAATTAATACAGTTTTAAAACTTAATAAATATTTTAAAGTATTTTAATTATTCTCAACAAATTAAACGGATCGAAATTCTAATTTTTAAACTTGAATATTTAATTTCTCGTAGTCCTTTATTCGTTTTGAAAGATTCGATTCTTTCGACGAATTTAGGAATTTGTAAAAAGGGTATATATTTAAATTACACAAAAGCACACAAAATAATAAAATAAAAGAAACAAATATAAGAAAATAAAATAAGGGTTCTAGGAATATAAAAGGTATAAAACGGGACGGGGTATTACAATTGCCCCCTTTGGCGATTCACAACATAAACCTCATCATCAACACATAAACTTGTCATTCCATACATATTATGTTGTATATTTATGTTTGTATTACTTTGCTTAAAAAATATACCAACAGTCCGTATAAAATTAACAACTGCAATACAGATAATGTTACCCACCTCTTAACTTTTAAGAAAAGTTATAAACTTCTTCTAAAGTCCGGGAACCCAAGGACTATAGGGACATCCGAGCTCTGACCAGTGCCGCACTTCACCTAGCATAGTTTCTTTCACATCTTAGTTATTATTTTATTCTTAAACATTCATGAAAACCACTGAAGTTATCTTAGACTTTCCATAGATAAAACATATTGATCACATAATCGTTCTTCTGTTACTTTTCCCGATTGAAGAGCTTTTTAGATCTTCAGATCGTCTTTTTATGCCCGAATGTCTTTTGATATTTTATTACTTCTTCGCACATCATATCAAACAAGATTTCTTAATATTATTTTAGTCGTTAATAAGTTTAACGGAGACGTTAAACTCCTTTATTTACACTTCTTACTCAAAGACTGCACTACATTTAAATTCCTTAAAATATGATTTAACAAATCTTGACAAATCAATTAAAACCCTAAACCACTTGAAACTTAACATAATAGCATTTCAATATATATATTTAACACGTTTGCATACTTGGTTCTTACAAGACAACTTATTGAAATATTTATTTGTTTAAAAGGTCGATCCTCCATGCACATAATTCGTGAAACATCTTAACTTCACAAAATCATGAAACTTGACATTTAATATAAATACTACATGAATATACTTATCACTAGGATAAATATCTTCCCTAAACATGATTTTCTAGACAAACAAGTTATTCACAAAGGCATGGATGTACACATTCTTATAAAACTAAGCATTTAATTGTCATAAAAACACACTCATGGGAAACCATTTTTATAGAGTCATTGTTCAATATGCATATTTCCAATTTAAGGATTAAGGCTAGTCATACTCATTAAAACTAAGGTATTTAAAATCTTAGCTTACAAGTCCTTACTTGTCTAGCCCAAGATTTAAACCCTTATACATGTCATTGGCTACTAAAACTCCCATCCACATAATACTTAAGCGTTCTAAGCTCTTATCCTATCATGCAAGATAAGTATGAAACACTTAAACAAGAAAACATTTCAAGATATCAAGTTAAAAGTTGTGCAGTTTGTTCACTTAAGTCTTCTACTTGCAACTTTAGGTATTTTTTAAAAATACTTAGACACATCCAAAAATTATGAAATTTATACAGTAGCTACATCTTGAAATAAAAAACACCTATAAAAATTGTTCTTAGACATTTGGTGTGTCAAAAATAGAGTTTTGAGTTTGTTTTCAAAACTGGTACAGAATCTATCTATGTTTCACAGAAGGTTGACAGTGACGCATCATCAACAAAATAATTTTGGTAAAACTATTTAGAAACGTTCTAAAATCATAGAAAAATTCATAGGCAAAGCTAACAATACCTAGTATTTAAATATGATTTTTACAAAAATTAAATCATTTACGATAATTGTCAGATCTTTCCTAAACATGAAAATAGTTGCAGATTGTCACACTTTCTTTTAAAATTCATAGATTATTGAGTATAAGTCCAAATCACATGAGACCAGTGGAAAATGAAAGCTACTTTAACCTAATTTCCAAATATGTAAATAAATATCTCAAATAATGAAGTATATAAAAATCTTTTTGTTCCAATAGCATCAGACTGCTACAAAATTTAGTTTTTCATCTTGCATACATGAGCACTTATTTCCATTTCTATTTCTATCATGCCATAATAATTTCCATACCACATATTCATCAAATAATACTTCATCTAACATGTATTTAAGCATCCAAAATAAATATTAAACATAAACATCATGCCTTTCTAAATAAAATACTAAACATGCTCATATAAACACAATATTTATAGTTTTAGAGTTGTGGGTTTAAAACCTTTGGAGACCTTTCTTCTTAAGCTAAGGGGGCCTTATTAGCTCTTGAAACCTTCAACCAAAAGTGTAGGAATGCTTGGAACTTGGGTGGGAGGCCTTCTTCTTGGATTCTCCCCAAGAGATGGGTATTGGCCAAAGAGGGCTAAGGGAGGGGAGAGGGAGTCTTGTGTTTTTATTGTTGTTGGGAGAGTTATGCAGCCAAAATGAAGGGAGGGGGGTATTTATAGAGGGTGTTACTCAAAATGGGGTGTTGTAAGGGATGAGAGAGTAAGAAAGGGAGTCTTGACCATGTCATACTTGGTCTCCAAGTTTGAGGTGATGGTGATGGGTGCAAGAGATGAGTGGAGACAAATTTTGTTGGGGAATCTTTCCTCCCACATGGTGTTGGCTGAAATATGGGGTCTTGGGGCTGCCTTTTTGGTGGCCCCAGAGTTACAGGACGCGGTTTGGTCGAAACTGTATTTTTCGGTGTTGATTTTGAGGTCCGAAAATTATTATTTTTGTTCAATAATTATAAGCGATTTTTGGACATCAAAATAACTATTTGGAATTCAAGTTTTGTTCATATTATAATTTAGAAATAAATTTTGATTCATTTTTATAGTGCTAGGAGTGCTCCTGGCTCAGATTGCTCGTTTGTCGCCTGCAAAATAAAAATACTACCGCATATGGTATTTTCACTAGCATAATTCATGAAATCATATAAACATAAATTAATTAAAAATACATTTGGGCCCGGGTATTACAGAGACCAATTCAAATCCGGAATTTATTTCAAGAATATATAATTCATATATATATATATATATATTAAAAATTTTAATTTAATAATCTTAATATGTATTTGGAAATACATATAATTAAACTCATATATGATTCCTAATTAATTCCTAATTAATTAAAAAGAAATTGTTTTTTTTTTCCACTAGCAGTAATATTTTTCTAAACACATAAGTCTCAAATATTATGCTTTAGTACTTCCTTTTTATTATCGCTGAATTATATATATATATATATATATATTCTTTCCTATTTCCATTTATTTGTGTCAAGTGCATTGCAATCGAGCCCGGTCTCCTCAGTTGGTTATCCTGCAAATTTTTTTAAAACTTGTAGATATCATTAGTTCTCTCATCTCATAATTATAACTTTTAGAAACAATAAAACAGTCCACCAAAATAATTAAATTGCTAAAAAGAACCATATATATATATATATATATATATATATAATGTATTTTTAAGGAAAATGGGGTGTTACAGCTTCCCCCACCTTTTTAGAATTCCGCCCCCGAAATTTGGACCAACTATGTGAAAAGTTCAGGGTATTTGCTTAAAATTTCTTCTTCACGTTCCCATGTCGCCTCTCTTTCTCCATGTCTATTCCACTGTATTAAAATTAGGGGTACTTCTCTATTCCTCAAGGTCTTAACTTTCCTTCCGAGTATGCTTATGGGTTGCTCTTCATATGTAAGATCCTTATTGAGGTCTAAATCCTCGTATTTTATTTGGTGACTGGGGTCGGGTATATATTTTCGAAGCATGGATACGTGAAATACATCATGGATTGCGGATAACTCTGGGGTCAGGGCCAGTCGATATGCTACATCTCCAATTCGCTCTAAGATTTCAAATGGTCCCACAAATCTTGGACTTAATTTCCCTTTCTTTCCAAACCTGATTATCCCTTTAATAGGTGAAACTTTCAGTAACACCTTTTTCCCCTTTTTGAATTGTAAGTCCTTTCTCCGAGAGTCAGCATAAGATTTTTGTCGATTTTGGGCAATCTTGATTCTCTCCCGAATTTTACTGACGGCTTCCACCGTTTTCTCTATAAGTTCTGGTCCCAAAATTTTTCTCACTCCAACTTCATCCCAATGGATTGGCGTTCTACATCTTCGTCCATAGAGTGCTTCATATGGAGCCATTCCAATGGTAGACTGATAGCTATTATTGTAAGCAAATTCTACTAATGACAAGTAATCTTCCCAGTTTCCTCCAAAGTCCAAAGTACATGTCCTCAATAGATCTTCTAGTATTCGATTTGTTCTCTCTGATTGTCCATCCGTCTGCGGGTGGAAAGCTGTACTGAAATTCAGTTTAGTGCCCATGGCCATCTGTAAACTCTTCCAAAATTTTGAAGTAAACCGCGGATCACGATCGGATACAATGGATATCGGCACCCCATGTAATCGTACTACTTTATCAATGTACAACTTAGCCAATCGATCCATCGAGTAGGTCATCTTGACTGGTATGAATCGAGCTACTTTTGTTAGTCTGTCTACTATGACCCATACTGCTTCATGTTGTCTTGGGCTTCTCGGCAATCCTGTCACAAAGTCCATTGTTACATGTTCCCATTTCCATTCAGGAATATCTAATGGTTTCAACAATCCAGCAGGTCGTTGATGTTCAGACTTGGTCATTTGGCACGTGAGACATGTCCTAACAAACTGTCCAATTGACCGTTTCATGCCCCTCCACCAGAAACTACTTCTGAGGTCTCAGTACATCTTTGTTTCACCGGGATGTGCAGTATACGGTGTGTTATGAGCTTCTCTCATTATGTCATCCCTCAGATCCTCCTTCTTGGGCACACAAATCCTTCCTTGAAATGTCAGTGCTCCATCTAAGGCTATAGAAAAATCCTTGGTTAATCCCTCTTTCACTTTGTTGCTCATTAACTATAGAAACCGGTCACTTTTCTGAGCTTCTATTATTCGTTCTCTCAAAGTCGGTTGGATTGTCATTGCAGCTAATATTGAGGTTGACTTCCCTGGGTTGACGATTGTCAACTTCATCTTATCAAATTCCTTAATTAAGTACTCTTGTTGAGTGGGTAGCACGACTAATTGTCCTTCTCCTTTCCTGCTGAGTGCATCTGCCACCACATTCGCCTTACCTGGGTGGTAAAGGATAGTGCAATCATAATCCTTGACTAATTCCAGCCATCTTCTTTGACGCATGTTTAGTTCCTTCTGTGTGAAGAAATATTTCAGACTTTTATGGTCTGTGTAAATCTCACACTTCCCGCCATAGAGATAGTGTCTCTAAATTTTCAGTGTATGTACGACATCAGCTAACTCCAAGTCATGCGTTGGATAGTTTTGCTCGTGCACCTTAAGTTGTCGTGATGCATAAGCTACAACCTTCCCATGTTGCATCAACACACAACCTAATCCCGACTTAGAGGCATCCGTGTAGATTACGAACCCTTCTGATCCTTCAGGCACTATTAGAACTGGTGCTGTGGTTAGCTTCTGCTTTAAGTTTTGGAAACTAGCCTCACATTCAAGCGTCCACTTGAAATTTTCATTCTTCTTTGTAAGATGTGTGAGTGGTTTTGCAATACGTGAAAAGTTTTGAATGAACCTTCTGTAGTACCCTGCCAAGCCAAGAAAGCTGCGAACTTCATGTGCATTGGCAGGTATTTTCCAGTTCAGAACTGCCTCAACTTTAGCTGGATCAACTTCTATTCCTCGTGTCGTAATTACATGCCCCAGAAAAACCACTTTGTTGAGCCAAAATTCGCATTTACTGAACTTAGCGTACAACTTTTCTTGGCGCAATACTTCCAAAATTGTTCTGAGGTGTCCTTCATGTTGCTCTGTGTCCTTTGAGTAGATCAAGATGTCATCAATGAATACAATGACAAACTTGTCCAGGTATTCGTGAAACACACGGTTCATTAGATCCATGAATACTGCGGGAGCATTTGTAACCCCAAATGGCATCACAGTAAATTCATAATGACCATAGCGCGTTCTAAATGCTGTCTTAGGTATATCATTTTCCTTGACCTTGAGTTGGTGATACCCAGACCTGAGATCGATCTTAGAAAATACCCCTGCGTTCTTCAACTGATCGAAAAGATCTTCAATTCTTGGTAATGGGTATTTATTTTTAATTGTTAACTGATTAAGTCCTCGGTAATCAATGCACATTCTCATCGTCCCATCCTTTTCTTCACAAACAAAACGGGTGCTCCCCATGGCGAAGCACTAGGTCGGATAAACTTCTTATCCAGCAGTTCCTCTAACTGCACCTTCAATTCCTGCAACTCCTTTGGTGCCATTCGATATGGAGGCTTAGACACTGGTGCCGCCCCGGGGATCAGGTCGATGGTGAACTCTATGGATCGATCTGGTGGGATACCAGGAAGATCTTCTGGGAAGACGTCAAGATAGTCCTTCACCACAGGTACATCTTTCGGTGTCAGCTTCTCATTTTCTACCTTTACAACATTTACTAGGTACGCCTGACATCCTCCTTTCTTCAACAGCTTAACCGTCTTCATTGCAGATATGACGTGTATGTACCCCCGCTTATTTGTCCCGTAGAAAGTGAGACGTTGACCATCCAAGGTTTCTAAGTCTACTTCTCGTTCCATACATCGGACCACAGCTTTATGTTTGCTCAACCAGTCCATCCCCAAGATGACATCATAGCTCTTTATTCCAATCACATGCAAATCGGCGAATAGGTTGTTTCCACCGATATCTAACTTAACATCTCTAGCTAAGTTTCTAATTCTAATGTTTTCTCCTGAAGGCACACTAACCTCTAAGTTCGAAATCTTAACACAATTTAGCTTAAGTTTCTTCTTAAAGGTATCAGACATAAATGAGTGTGACGCTCCGGTATCAAATAAAATATGTGCAGAAATATTTGAGACAAGTATCGTACCTGCCACAGTTTCATTTGCCTCATCACCTTCCTCAAATTGTCCTTCCTCTGGGTACTCTTCTTCCTCAGTGTATTCAGCATTGGACATTGCGTTCAGCTTGGCCTTACCCTTCTGGTTCACTTTTCGAGGATTTACCACCCTTGGCTGTCGTGGTACAACATTTCCACCACTCACGGTCTGGGTATCCTTCGAATTTGGACATTCATTAGCTATGCGACCAGGTTTTCGACAGCGGAAACAGAATCGTGTTCTTAGAAAGCACTCCCCTTGATGATTCTTGTGGCACATTGGACATGGTGGGTTCATACTCGGGGGTGGGATCACAGAGGGTCGAACATTCCTAGCCATAGTATTTCCTCTCGGTGCAGGACGTGGTGCATTTTTCCACTTAAATTGTTTCGACGTCTGTAGCTGTTCATTCTCCAAACCCAAACTCATCGACACTATCCTTGCCCTTTCAAAAACGTCCCTGAAGTGTGGTAGTCTTAAACCGGACACTATCCCTCCCACTTCTGGGCGTAGTCCTCTTTCAAACCTACGTGTTTTTCGGTCATCCGTGCCCACCAGATGTGGGGCATAGCGAGAGAGCAAATTGAACTTACGTTCATACTCGGTCACAGTATTGGTCCCTTGCCGCAGATTCATAAACTCTATTTCTTTTTGGTCTCTTAGTGACTGAGGAAAGTAGCGGTCAAGGATAATCTCCTTGAAATCTGTCCATACTAGTGCTCGTTTTGCCTCCACTGTCAGGGTCCTTTCATGGGATAGCCACCACTGCCCTGCGTCCTCAGCCAACTGAAATCTTGGGCACGAAACCTTTTGTGTTTCGGTTAATTCCATATGCTCAAAAATCCTTTCGAGCTCAGAAATCCATTCCTCAACCACTGCTGGTCCACCTCTCCCATTGAATCTAGGTGGTTGAAACCTCCTGAACTGTTCCACCACGGGTCTTGGCCTTGGGTTATGTTCCTGATTATCTTGAACTGGTGCAGGTGGTTGTTGTTGTTGTTGCATGAACTCCCGCATTTGAGCAAAAAAGTCTCTTGCCATATTCGCATCTGGGTTTTCCTCATCAGGTTGCTCCCTAGTCCGAGGTCTACCTCTCCCTCGTGGTGGGGTGGCCATAGTACTTGTTCTCTACAGGGAAGAAAAAAAAATATAAAAAGTTCCATATTCATTCTATTAGTTATAACTAGGTGAAGATATGCAAGTAGTTAAAAGTTATCTTCCAACAAGAAATATTCATGGACACTCGAGAAAGTATACATTTGATTTCATCAAGATAACACCAATTTCTTAAATAACATTCACGTACGGACAAAAGTGGAACGACTTTATCATAGGTAGGAGCAAAAGCATGTCAAGGTAGGGGTTAGTGTTATGGCCCACTGTTTATACACAACAAAAGGTAAAAGCACAAGTCCCCTACAATCTAACCGGGAGGTCTACTATACCTTCTCAACCGGTTACAAAAGATACATCCATCATGTCAGCAAAAAGATATACATACAATCTCTAAGGTCTAGCCGGGAGGCCTACTATGCCATTTAACCGGCATACAAAAGATACACCCACAAAAGTTATCCTACCACTCAACTCTCATCACGACCCTCATCAAACTTCCCATAGCATGCACGTTTTGCGGCACGTCCAATATCCTCACGGGGAGGCTCACTCGGTCCAGCCTCATCGGGTACCACTCTATCCCCAGCCGGGGTTACCATCTGGCCAACATGCGGGTAAGGGGTCGGGGTATACTCAGGCGAAACGGCCACGATAGAGTGACCACTGCCTATATCATCAGAGCTATACTCTGTCTGGAGGTATGTCCGGATGGCAACAGCTCGCTGGAAGGCCTCTTGAGCATGGGTGTTATAAACCTCCCGAGCTACACGCTCTTCGGCAATACGCTCCTCCAATTTCTGGAGGCGAATCGCCGAATCAGTCGCGCGTATAGTATAGCGATGTCCATCAGCTTCCAAATCAGCTATCTCCTGCACCCTCGCATCATACCTCTTTGCTTCCTCCTGTAACTCCGACTGATAAGTCTCAAGGTGCATCTGAGGTCCCTCCGCGCAATCGTAGATAGTCAAATAATGAAACATCCTCCGTGCAACCGCTCGGTACAAAGGATAAACCCTATCCCTCATATGCCTAGCTGCCTCGTAATCTGTGTCTGTCATGCCAAAAGCCTGAGCACGCCTACGTGCCTCACTAATGCGAACCACAAATTCCTCCATAGTCTCCCATCCTCTCTGGTAGCACTCGCGATACTCTATCTCGTAACGCTCTCTGCGGGCTGCATCACGATCCATCCTAAACCACTAGTTCTAGGTCAGGAGTTGGTCACATAATCACAGGGTTACATCTAAATCAATGCATGTGGTTTCAAATGCCCCATATTTTCTAAATCAAACAATAAAAATTTATAAATTAAATAATTGCGATAAAAGCAATAATCAATTCATCATTTAAAACATATTCATTAACCACAAACATAAATTTTAAGGCACTTCTCTTTTCATAAGTTGTTCTCGTTATAAAGTAATATGATGACAAATAATTTAATTATAACATATTTCCCATAAAACCTTTCTTAAAACTCAATAAAATAAAATAAAAAAAGATTACAGTCTTAAATGGTTACCTAGAGACGATCCGGAAGTGTACTGACCGCAGACTCCCTCTTTACTAGTATTTATCTTGATCGCCACATAATGACTTTCATACATTTTACTAACTTATGATTATTTAAATTTTGAAAATATTTGACTTAGAGTCCGAGGAGGGAAAACTCGACCTCGGCTCTCATACCACGCTGTAGCGCCCCAAAACCAGCGCCACTTACTTAGGATTTTTTTTTTAATTTTAAAGTTTCATACTTAAATTGATTAATGTGGAAGACCACACTATGAAAATACGAGCCCCCTTTTTTTCTAAGTAATATGTCTAAACCAATTTGTATTTAACTCATATATTACCCACACATCTAAGTCAAACACTTGTTCAAATACAATTCTCAAGATGTGATACCATACACAAAATAAGATATTATAATTAGATTAAAACACATTCAAAAGAGTTGATCGTGTCATGCATGGGAGTTAGGTTTAAGAGATGTCATATTAGCTTAAGGTTATACGAAAAGTTAGATTCCAGTCATAGAAATTTAGACACAAACATCTAAACCAAACTAAATATTTCACACAATACTTGGTACACTTCTTATGGAGTTTTGAAACATAACAATTAAAGTTTGAGGAGTCCGCCACTGTCAATTACACGTCCGCCTCGTCTCCAACAAAACCTGAAATAATTTAAGGAACATCATGAGTCTTCCCCCGGAGAGGAAGCCCAGTGGGATAACATTCAATATACTATTGCTTTAAAGAAAACCCATTTGATATGAAAGAGTGAGTACTTGCCAAGGCCCGTCGACCCGGCTATTCCACATAGCATAATTCCACACAGTATAATCCACACAACATAATCCACACAGAGCAAAATCCGAAGATATACTTATTTGCATCTCACATACAAATGGAATAACTAATACAAAAGCAATTAAATGTTACCCACTTTTCTTGGAGTCGAACGTTTCAGGATAACTTCCCAGAAGCCCGCTAACTCGTGCTGCACTCGACACGTTTTGTAGTCCTTTAGTCTCATAATCATTAAATGTTATCAAAACATATATATTTTTAAAACTCACATGTCATAATCATGCGAAAGGTATTAATTCTCATTTACACAAGATAATCAGAAAATAGTTTAATAACTTATATCTTGGGTTAACACATTAGAATAACACATTGAAACGAAGTATTCACCATAAATTTTGAACACACTATTAATTTATCAAATTTATACAGTATATTCTAAATAAGTATAGGTACACACAATAAAAATTTCACATAGAAATACTCCCTAGTTTGTGATTTATGAATTTTCTGAGTTAGGCAAAAACAAGCCCCAAAATACTGTTGTGACACATCATTTTCCAATATTTAGTAACACATGAAAATGACTTAAATAAGGTCAAGTAAAAATTTCAATATGATCCTAAGAGTCAGTAGTAATACCATAAAAATGGTCACAATTTAAGGCTTTGAATTTCCTATTTATTTATATATTGTTCTAGAGCTCTAAAACTGCTCATTTTTACTGTTAGGTCACTGTTTGTTAGAAAATTCATTAAAAATATAATATAACTCCAAATTCATCCAAATAAAATTTATATGAAAGATAAGATTCAATATAACAATATAGTCGAAAATCAATTTCAAATACAAAATAATCTGTACCCAGTAAATTTTACAATCATCACCAAAAATGGGGCCGATTTTCTGCTGTACAGCAGTATAATATAAAATTCACATAAAATTGGAAACGACTTCAAAAATTCCGAAACTTTTACCACGCACTAAAAACTTCCAGAACTTTTATTTGGAAAAAGGATTTCATCAAATTCGTTGGTAAAAGGTCAGAACAACTCTCGAAATTAACATGCAATTTCATAGCAGATTTCAATATCAAAATTTACACATATAATAGTCTAGTTGGGGCACCCAACTCAATTTAATCACCATATATCCACCAAATAAGTCTTCGCACATAAAAAGAAAGGACTTGCAGTAGGAGAAGGGAAGAAAAACGACACAAAATTCACATGCAATGACATATATCACATGCACTCCATAAATTAACACTCTTGAGTCACATAGTTAGCAATTTTCACAAGATACACCAAAATTTATGCAGGATATTAAATCAAAAACCCTAAAATGAATTTATATTTTTATTTTTTTGTTTCAAAAGGTAATATTTTGAGCACCTCATTACTAAGAATCGAATAAAAGAAGACCACATGAAAGGGAAAGAAAAACCACTTCGTATGCGGAATAAAAAGATCAGTTTCTTTCTTTCATTTACCTCTAGATAAAAACTTCTACTTCAATGAAAGCTTTAAAGAGACTCTTCTACTACAATGGAAGCTCATATGATGATGGAGGTGGAGGGTTTTTTTTTTTTTTTTTTTTATCCGGAGAAGGGAAGGAAGGAGTAGAGAGAGAAAGAGGAAGAAGACATGGTGAAGAAGAGAATGACGGTTCGTATTCTTGAGTAAGATATTAGGGAATATATTTAGACTGGGGTCTCTATCGGACACTATCGAGACTGGTACACCGTGCAGTCTAACTACTTCTGCTATGTATAGTTAGGCGAGCTTGTCCAACGTATACGTCATTATAACAGGGATAAAGTGGGCAGTTTTCGTAAGTCTATCTACGATAACCTAAATGGCATTGTGATTTTTCACCGTTTTCGGAAATCCGGTGACAAAATCCATAGTGATGTTCTCCCATTTCCACTCTGGCATCTCCAGAGGATGCAACAACCCTGGAGGTTGTTGGTGATCTGCTTTAACTCATTGGCAGGTTAAACAGCTCTTGACGAATTGAGCTATCGATCTCTTCATACCCTTCACCAAAAGTTTTCTTCCAGTCCCCGATACATCATCGTCTCTCCGGGGTGAATGGTGTATGGAGTGTTATGTGCCTCTTACAGAATTTCATTCCTCATTCCTTCATCCTTAGGCACCCAGATTTTGTTATCGAACATCAAAGCTCACGCAGTACTCAATACGAACCTCTAAATGGTTCCTTCCTCAGCGCGCTTACGTATTCCTCTCAAGAATTTATCGTTCTTTTGCGCTCCTAGGATCCTTTCTCGTAAGGTCGGTTATAGGGTGAACGCGTAAACCATGGTATCTGCACAATACTGTGTGGAAAATTCTAGGTTTAGGATGAACTGGTACTATATCTTACTCCACTCAAAATAGTTTTGTCTAACTACTTACTCTAAAACTTCTGGTTCAAAAGGGGTGGTAAACCTTAGTGGGGAGGTTTGATTTTTGAAAGGTCCCCCATTAGTTAAAGCCAAAATAACTTCTCGGTTTTTCTTGGTCGACTAAGTTTGTTGTCACTCTACCTGATCTAAGACTTAGAAGGTTTTCTAGTCCTCAAACATTCAAACTTTTCTTCCTACATAGTTGCAAATTCTCCTCTACTTCGAAGTCTACTATGTATCCCATAGATAAAAATCAATTGTCCTTTCTTTTTCAACTAAAGTATTCCCATAACATATAAATGTTAATCTTAACACGTAAGACTTAAGATCACATCTAGCTTACTCATTCCACAAAAAGGCTCTACTTAAGCTTAAAATCTTATGTTATCCCAAAAGAAAGTAACTATGCCCATGTTTCATATTCCTTCATATGCATAAAACTAGTTCGTTTTCAATAACGCCTAACTACTCAACTTAAGAACGTGCAGTTCAGTTTCTATTTGATGTTCATCCAAGTCTATCTCCAATCAATTCACTCGGCTTTAGGTTCTCATTGTATTCCTCAAAAGTTCACTTTCACTTAAGGTCTATTCTTCTATACTCTATATCCTCAAATTTTTCTTAAATTCTTAGGCACAAGGGAGTGGGATGCTCTAGTACTAATCGATACATAAGCAGTTGATCTAAAAATTCACACTTGTTGAATTTGACATACAACTTCTCTCGTCTCATTGTCTTTAAGACTGCCTTGAGATGTTCTTCATATTGCTCTTTGTCCTTAGAGTACACAAGTATGTCGTCGATAAAGACGATGACGAATTGATCCAGGTACGGATGAAACACTCTATTCATCATATCCATAAAAATTATCGGAGCGTTTATTACTCTGAAAGGCATCACGGTGAACTCGTAATGTCCATACCGAGTCCGGAATGCTGTCTTCGGGATATCCTCGCTCTTGACCTTTAGCCGGTGGTAACCAGATATTAGATCGACCTTTGAGAATACCGTAGCATTCTTCAACTGGTCGAACAAGTCTTCTATCCTTGGAAGAGGATATTTGTTCTTAATGATCAGTTGATTGAGACCTCGATAGTCTATGCACATACGGAAAGTTTCATCTTTCTTCTTTATGAACAACACGGGTGCTCATGGTGATGCACTAGGCCTGATGAACTTCTTTTCAAGCAAGCATTGCAGTTGTTCCTTCAGTTCTTTCAATTCCTTTGGCGCCATTCGATAGTGTACTTTAGATACTTGTGCTGCCCCAGGTATCAAGTCGATGGAGAACTCTATCTGACAATCAGGAGGTAACCCGATTAATTCCTCAGGAAACACGTCAAGATATCCATCCACAATTGGCACCTTGATGCGCAGCTTGTCGTCTTTCTCTCCTGCTGAGATGTGGACGAGGTAAGCTTGGCATTCCTCTTTTCGTAATATCGATGTAGCTTGGATTGCTGATATTACTCGGGTTTCCTTCTTGGTCTTGATTTCACGAAATGTGAAGCGTTGACCATTACGGGTTTCGAGGTCGAACTCTCGTTCTGCGCATTCTATTATCGCTTTGTCCTTTGTTAACTAGTCAAAGCCTAAGATTATGCCAAAGATTTTCATCTCAAGGGTGTGAAGATCGGACTCTATCAGGTGATTGCTTAGCGTTAGGGGTAAACCTCAAATTCGGTCATTAATTTCCATAGTAGTTCCAGACATTTCTTAGCGCGGCCTGCTGAGGTGGCTTAGGTTCAGCCTAAGAAGGTGAGTTCTGTCCTATAGGATTCACTGATACAGGAATGGGGTTAACGCGGGGTCGTCCACGTCTACATCCTGGTGTCATTCTAAAGGTGGTTCTAATCGGAAAAGAATAATATTTTTACGGTATGTATAGGTGTGAGAAAGTTATAAAAACATAATCGGATTAACCAAAATTAACACACAACGTTAACACTGAAAACACGTGTGGTACGTAATTCACTGCTTCGCATTGGGGCCCTAATGGTACAGTGCTCACATTCGCACAGTATTCTAGGAACTAGTAATGTGTCATTAAGTGATAATCAGATAAAATATGACATTTAATATATAAAGCAAGTAAAACACATTGACAAGTAGTGAGCACATAATAAGTATATATATATATCTAAAAAGTGTTGGTTCTACGGAGGTCAGACTCCTTACATTACGTCATAGAATACAAAAGGCTTCTACGTATAATTCTAACGCATCATATCCTTGCATCAATACAGACCACGAGCGACAAAAGAAGCAGGTTGGAGCTACGCTGCTATGGTCTAAGTAAAACGGTCATACGTCTGACTACTACTATATGTCAGGAAAGGGTGGCACATCTAGGTTGTATGTATTTGTGACTACATCAAAAGGATAACTGCTTAAAAGGATTTGATTACTCTGACTGATCACTACTATCATACGGAAATACCCATCGTCGGCTTTTTCTAGGTATGTCTCCAAGTGAATGTGGGGTTGTTGAACTGGGTCTTCTATTCTCGTCCGTTTGAGTAGTCTTACAGCGATATGACAGAGAACAACTCAGTAACCCTTCTGGCAAAACGAATCATGGCCGTCAAATATGTCTTGTCGTGGGATATTGGAGTGGCTATTGCCTTTGCACGCAGTCTCGTGAACTGGGTTATAAACACACTGACAGATTCTAAGGTTAGCTAAGTGTCTTCTAATTATCGGGATATAACTATCTTAGGTGGATTCTTACATGGAAAGGAAATTCCTAGTCAAAATTTTAGTTATTCAGAAACATTATTTAAACAATTAAGACACATAGTTCAAATAATCATATAACATCATTTATGAAATTTATAAATTTACACAAATATATTTATTTCTATCATTCACTAATTATCTGTATTTCGATAGTAATATAAACGACATTTCGTGTTCTTTCTACACCTCGTAGGTGTTGTTTCGAGTTCGCGATCTTTTGATTGGAGTTTTGTTATGAAAGTCAAGTTGTCGCAATATCATAAACTTTTAGGCAATAAAATAAGAACATACCTTCGAGGAGCTTCTGACGGTAATAGGAGACACATTTCCCTTCAAGTGATTTAATTAGTGATCTATACTTACATGATAAGAAAATTTTAATTAAAGAAAAAGAATTTTGGTTTGATGAAAACAATGATTTGGGTTTTGGTCCGAAAGTTTTGAACATAAGCTTTGATACCACCTGTAACGCCCCGAATCCAGAATATATTAATTATATCGGATTCGAAGTGTTATTGTGATCAAAAGTCCGAACTATAAATTTTTTGAAGGAAATATAACGGAAATGAGAGATGATGAGTTTTTATGCAGCGGAAGAAATGAATAGAATAATTTTAATAAGTATCTCACACACATATATGTGTACATAAAGCATAGTATTATCAGTAACATTTTATTTAAGTGGGGAACTCCGTGTCGTCTCTATTACTGTCCTTGCTCCACGGAATCATAATCTGCAAAGGGGTTTAGGAAAAAGGGGCGTGAGAATTGAATTCTCACATATGGGTGATTTACAACGTCATGGGATTGGTAAATCCGAAATATATTAAGTTATACTCATAGATAAAGTATTTAATTTATTTAAGCAGTTGACATATAAACAAGATTACAGTATTTCGTAGAAGAAACAGTTCATATAATAATTCATCGGCATTTAAACATATTTCACATGGTATAATTGAAATAGCACAAGTTGATTCACATAAGGGCAGAGCCCAACACATATTCACGTATTGTCACAAACTGTCAAACCACATTCGTACGATCGTTCCACTTCCAACAAAGTTACTCTTTTCAACTCCAACCAAAACTTACTTCACCCAACCACACAAACTCACATCATCCAACCATAACATCCCTCAAAATAAGCAAGTATCAATGGCCTTATTCCCAGTGCGTCAAACGACAGCTGTCCGGGGACCAGATCTACTTGATCAACAACCTTGATTCCGAGGGCGTCCCCGACAGCGGCCCCGGAGGTCGGATTTAAAACTCGATCCCGACTCCGTACATACTGACTTTCCACAAAATTGACTCAATAAACTTTACAAGGAATAAATACTTGACTGATAACCGAACTGATTCATGCTCACGTAAGGTGTTTACTCATGCAATGGTGATCGATTCATAAAGCAACAGGCTAATATATAACATATATAATTGTATCACATAATCCAAACAGTTATATAGATAGGTGTTACATTTATGTTGGATTAGATATTTTTTATTTGATTTAATCGAGTTCAGGAAATACCGGCATGACGTTATTATTAGCAGATCAATCAACAGATCATCACCCACCTGTTAGCTCCGGGTCCCATGAAAGATGTACAAATAGATGGTCGGAAACCTCGTGTGCGTTCCAACTAGTACCGAATCCTAGTAGAAAAATATTTAATTAAAAGTTGACCTTTGAATTATTAGGAAAACTTGAGAGTTTGTGTTACGAGAATCGAGAAAGTTGTGGTCTTATAAACTCAAAAAGGACTTGCTTAAGGGTCACATCCTATTTCGGTAAATACACCACTTCTAAAAATGTGAGTGTATTGAGGGAGTGTATTTACTAGTATACTTGTGGTATGACTATTTCAATTACTACAAAAACAATCTTTTGATAAGTACACCCCTTTTTAAGAGGAGGTGTATTAGGGGGGTGTATTTACTAATTTCTGTTGTGTCCTTAACAAAAGCCTTTTATAAAATTAAAAGTATAATAATTTATATCTTATAAAAACCTCTTATTAAAACTTATTAATAACTTGATTTTTTCTAAGAAATTTATATTATAACTAATATAGTTTAAAAAAAGTATTTTTCTTTTCTAACTTTAGTAACACTTCTAAAACAAAGGAATTTTATTAATTTTTCCCAAAATACTCCTTTTTCATTTGTTATTAATTTGGAATATTAAACGACTTATCTTTTCGTTCCTAATTCTCTAACAGTCGCACAAGGGGAAGACGAGTTTCCTTTTGTCTATGAAAACTCAACTAACACTAAAACAAACTAATTTCATCACCATATCATCAGCTAACCAAACCAAACTAATTCATCAATCCAAAAATACCAAACAGCTTAAACAACAATACTAAACAACTAATTGAACACTACACATAGCTAATTCAATACTTACAAAATCAACAATATCAAAGTCCATCTACAAGGTTCCAAAAGATGAATATTTCAACCTCTCCAAAAGTCTAAACAACTCGAAATTAAAACAGTTCATTCCTAATCTAAATACTACGAAAATTAAAGAGAAAAGACGAGCAGTCTTACGAGTCCCAAATCGGGTAGCCTAACGGCGTCGACCGGTGACTCGTCGGGTAAATTCGAGCAGCCTAACGGCGTAGTTTAAGGATTCGATAATTCGTCGGATTATTTGGCCTAACGGCATCGTTTCGATTTCTCCAAAATTAAACGGGCAGCGGTTCGTCCTTCAAACTTCACCGGAAAAGACGAAAATAGTGATGATACCTCCATCCAAACAAAAATGAAGGAAAACGAATTTATGAATTTCAAACAAGGGATTGGTTGAGAGAAAATTGAAATCGAATTCAATTTAACTAATTTCAATCGGAGATATTGAAATGAAATTGGGACTCACTTAAAGCAGCGTTGGACTCCGAGCGACGGAGAAGAGGCGGCGGTGCTTTGAGCGGCTTTGGCTGGAAACAGAGGCACGACGGGCGGCGCTCGTGCGAAGGGGGCTGGGCTCGAGCGGCGCTCACCCGATTGGTGGAGGAAGGAGGCGGCGCGATAGGCGGCGTCGTGAGTGGTGGACGGAGCGAGAGGTGGCGCTTCGGCCGGGGACGAGAGGCGGCGCGGCTGTGTTCGGAAGAGGCGTCGGCGTGACTGGAAGCAGCGACATCGAGGCTTGCAACGGAGGGAGAAGAGAGCGAGAGAGGTGGCGTGTCGGCGGCGCTGAGCGAAGGAGGCGGCCGTGCACAGTGGTGCGGCGGCGAAGGTGACCGGCGGTGGGATTGAGTGGCGGCGATTTTGGAGAGAATTTTTTCTTGAAGAGAGAGATAGTATGAATTGGGGAAAACTGAAAGGAGAAAGGCGTATGCGTATTTGGGATGGGGTAGTTTATAGGGAATTATCTTTTAATTATTTAATTAAATTAAAGGAAGGAAATAAGTATGTGGGTGGGATTATTTCTCAAATTAAAATTAATTCTAAAAGAAAGTAATTTATGTGGTTAGGGATTAACCCCCTTTAATTTTGATATTTTCGTTCCCACTTGATACGGTTTAGGGGTCATTTAGTTCACGAGTTTAACCCCGATTTGAAAATTAATACAGTTTTAAAACTTAATAAATATTTTAAAGTATTTTAATTATTCTCAACAAATTAAACGGATCGAAATTCTAATTTTTAAACTTGAATATTTAATTTCTCGTAGTCCTTTATTCGCTTTGAAAGATTCGATTCTTTCGACGAATTTAGGAATTTGTAAAAAGGGTATATATTTAAATTACACAAAAGCACACAAAATAATAAAATAAAAGAAACAAATATAAGAAAATAAAATAAGGGTTCTAGGAATATAAAAGGTATAAAACGGGACGGGGTATTACAATTGCCCCCTTTGGCGATTCACAACATAAACCTCATCATCAACACATAAACTTGTAATTCCATACATATTATGTTGTATATTTACGTTTGTATTACTTTGCTTAAAAAATATACCAACAGTCCGTATAAAATTAACAACTGCAATACAGATAATGTTACCCACCTCTTAACTTTTAAGAAAAGTTATAAACTTCTTCTAAAGTTCGGGAACCCAAGGACTATAGGGACATCCGAGCTCTGACCAGTGCCGCACTTCACCTAGCATAGTTTCTTTCACATCTTAGTTATTATTTTATTCTTAAACATTCATGAAAACCACTGAAGTTATCTTAGACTTTCCATAGATAAAACATATTGATCACATAATCGTTCTTCTGTTACTTTTCCCGATTGAAGAGCTTTTTGGATCTTCAGATCGTCTTTTTATGCCCGAATGTCTTTTGATATTTTATTACTTCTTCGCACATCATATCAAACAAGATTTCTTAATATTATTTTAGTCGTTAATGAGTTTAACGGAGACGTTAAACTCCTTTATTTACACTTCTTACTCAAAGACTGCACTATATTTAAATTCCTTAAAATATGATTTAACAAATCTTGACAAATCAATTAAAACCCTAAACCACTTGAAACTTAACATAATAGCATTTCAATATATATATTTAACACGTTTGCATACTTGGTTCTTACAAGACAACTTATTGAAATATTTATTTGTTTAAAAGGTCGATCCTTCATGCACATAATTCGTGAAACATCTTAACTTCACAAAATCATGAAACTTGACATTTAATATAAATACTACATGAATATACTTATCACTAGGATAAATATCTTCCCTAAACATGATTTTCTAGACAAACAAGTTATTCACAAAGGCATGGATGTACACATTCTTATAAAACTAAGCATTTAATTGTCATAAAAACACACTCATGGGAAACCATTTTTATAGAGTCATTGTTCAATATGCATATTTCCAATTTAAGGATTAAGGCTAGTCATACTCATTAAAACTAAGGTATTTAAAATCTTAGCTTACAAGTCCTTACTTGTCTAGCCCAAGATTTAAACCCTTATACATGTCATTGGCTACTAAAACTCCCATCCACATAATACTTAAGCGTTCTAAGCTCTTATCCTATCATGCAAGATAAGTATGAAACACTTAAACAAGAAAACATTTCAAGATATCAAGTTAAAAGTTGTGCAGTTTGTTCTCTTAAGTCTTCTACTTGCAACTTTAGGTATTTTTTAAAAATACTTAGACACATCCAAAAATTATGAAATTTATACAGTAGCTACATCTTGAAATAAAAAACACCTATAAAAATTGTTCTTAGACATTTGGTGTGTCAAAAATAGAGTTTTGAGTTTGTTTTCAAAACTGGTACAGAATCTATCTATATTTCACAGAAGGTTGACAGTGACGCATCATCAACAAAATAATTTTGGTAAAACTATTTAGAAACGTTATAAAATCATGGAAAAATTCATAGGCAAAGCTAACAACACCTAGTATTTAAATATGATTTTTACAAAAATTAAATCATTTAAGATAATTGTTAGATCTTTCCTAAACATGAAAATAGTTGCAGATTGTCACACTTTCTTTTAAAATTCATAGATTATTGAGTATAAGTCCAAATCACATGAGACCAGTGGAAAATGAAAGCTACTTTAACCTAATTTCCAAATATGTAAATAAATATCTCAAATAATGAAGTATATAAAAATCGTTTTGTTCCAGTAGCATCAGACTGCTACAAAATTTAGTTTTTCATCTTGCATACATGAGCACTTATTTCCATTTCTATTTCTATCATGCCATAATAATTTCCATACCATATATTCATCAAATAATACTTCATCTAACATGTATTTAAGCATCCAAAATAAATATTAAACATAAACATCATGCCTTTCTAAATAAAACACTAAACATGCTCATATAAACACAATATTTATAGTTTTAGAGTTGTGGGTTTAAAACCTTTGGAGACCTTTCTTCTTAAGCTAAGGGGGCCTTATTAGCTCTTGAAACCTTCAACCAAAAGTGTAGGAATGCTTGGAACTTGGGTGGGAGGCCTTCTTCTTGGATTCTCCCCAAGAGATGGGTATTGGCCGAAGAGGGCTAAGAGAGGGGAGAGGGAGTCTTGTGTTTTTATTGTTGTTGGGAGAGTTATGCAGCCAAAATGAAGGGAGGGGGGTATTTATAGAGGGTGTTACTCAAAATGGGGTGTTGTAAGGGATGAGAGAGTAAGAAAGGGAGTTTTGACCATGTCATACTTGGTCCCCAAGTTTGAGGTGATGGTGATGGGTGCAAGAGATGAGTGGAGACAAATTTTGTTGGGGAATCTTTCCTCCCACATGGTGTTGGCTGAAATATGGGGTCTTGGGTGTAATACCCCGTCCCGTTTTATACCTTTTATATTTCTAGAACCCTTATTTTTATTTTCTTATTTTTGTTTCTTTTTATTTTAATATTTTGTGTGCTTTTGTGTAATTTAAATATATACCCTTTTTATAAATTCCTAAATTCGTAGAAAGAATCGAATCTTTCAAACGAATAAAGGATTACGAGAAATTAAATATTCAAAGATTAAAAATTAGGATTTCGATCCGTATAATTTATTGATAAAAATATACAAGTATAGTTAAAATACTTTAAAATATTAATTGAATTTTAAAACTGTATTAATTATCGAATCGGGATTAAACTCGTGTACCAAACGATCCCTAAACCGTATCAATTGAGAACGAAAATATCAGAATTAAAGGGGATTAATTTCTGACCACATAAATTACTTTCCTTTTAGAATTAAATTAATTAAGTATTAATTTCCACCACATATTTATTCCTCCTTTATAATTAATCTTTTAAGAAATTAATTTTCATTAATTATCCTCTCCTCCCAAAAACACATACGCATACTCTTATCTTCCTCTTCATTTTTTTTCTTTCCCCAAAATTTCACTCGCTCTCTCTCTCGGTCGCTCTTCCCAGCTACGCCACCGCCCTGCTCCACCTCCGTTCGAAGCCGCCGCTCATCCCCCCAATCGCCGGCGCCGCCTCTGTCCTCCTCCACCGTGTTCTCTCTCTCTCTCTCTCTCTCTCTCTCTCTCTCTCTCTCTCTCTCTCACACAGCGAAGCCGCGTCGCCTCCAACCCCTTCCCCTTGGCGAACGCCGGCCGCCCTCAGCCCTCCGCCGCCGCGAATCGCCTCTTGCCGCTGCCCTCCTTCGCACATCGGAGCCACAAACCAGCGGCGCCTCCTCCTTCGTCCTCCCTTCGGCCGCGACGAAGCGCCGCCGTCGCGCCTCTTTCCCCCTTCGACCGCGACGGAGCGCCGCCGTGTACCGTCCTCTCCCCCCGCCGTCGCTCCTCGCCCGGAAGCCGCGAGCGCCGCCGTGCTCTGTTCCCAGCCTCCGACCGAAGCCCTCCGACGAAGCCACCGCGACGCCCAGCCGTCGCGCCTCAGCATCGAGCGCCGCCGCTTCGATTCCTGGGCTGCCGTCCAATTCGATCGGAGCACCACCTATAAGCTTCGCCGTAGATGCCGTCGTACCAGCCGAGCACAGTCCGCCTCTGCTCCTTTTAAGTGAGTCCCAATTTCATTTCAATATCTCCGATTGAAATTCGTTAATTTGAATTCGATTTCAATATTTTTCCCAATTTTCTTAAACTTCAATTTCTCTATTTGATTCTTCGTTGAAACTCACGAATTCGTTCTTTCGTGTTATTTGATGCCGTTAAACCGGTTGCTGCTGCCGAAATTTTTGGAGACCTCGAACGACGCCGTTAGGCTGTTCGATCCATTTTCCCGAATCCCCGAACGACGCCGTTATGCTGCCCAAATAATCCGACGAATAACCGATTTCTTTTAGGACGCCGTTAGGCCGTTTGTTTACCAACCCGAATCGGACTCGTAAGATTGCTAGTCTTTTCTCTTTAATTTCCGTAGTGTTTGAGATAGGAATTGATCACTTTTAGTCCCCCTGTTGAGACTTTGTAAATTTAAGAATATTTGTTTTGTTTTGGATTTGAAACTTATAGATGGACGGTTGGTATTTTGTTGTTTAGTATTATTGAATTTAGTTGTTAGTAATATTAGTTGAGTTTTTGGAGACAAATGGAAACTCGTCTTCCCCTTGTGCGACTGTTAGAAATTTAGGAGCGAAAAGATAAGTCGTTTAATATTCAAAATTTAGTAAACAAATGAAAAAGAGTATTTTTGGGAAAATTAATAAAATCCCTTTGTTTTAAGAAGTATTACAAACCAAATTTAGAAGTGTTATTAATATTAGAAAAGAAAAGTACTTTTTATAATTTGTCTTAGAAAAGCCAAAGTCTTTAATAAGTTTAATAAAGGGTTTTTATTTATAAAATATGATTAATTATATTCAAGATTTCTTTTAAAATGAGAAATAGAATTCTTAAGAAAGAAAAACCTTTTCTTTAATTTTATTAATATTTTTCTAAGTAATTCCAAGATGAATTCTTATATTTTCTTCCTTAAAGGACCTTTATTAAGGACACCATAAATTCAGTAAATACACCCCCCTGTTACACCACAGAAATCAGTAAATACACCGTCCTGTTACACTACTACTTTCAGTAAATACACTCCTGTTACACTACTGATTTTAGTAAATACACCCCCCTAATACACCTCCTCTTAAAAAGGGGTGTACTTATCAAAAGATTGTTTTTGTAGTAATCGAGATAGTCATACCACAAGTATACTAGTAAATACACTCACCTTTTTAGAAGTAGTGTACTTACCAAAATAGGGTGTGACCCTTAAGCAAGTCCTTTTTGAGTTTATAAGACCACAACTTTCTCGATTCTCGTAACGCAAATTCTCAAGTTTTCCTAATAATTCAAAGGTCAACTTTTAATCAAATGGTTTCGTACTAGGATTATGTGCTAATCGAAATACGCACGAGGGATCCGACATTCTGTTTGTATATCACTCTCGGGACACGCACGGAGGACTCGACCTCTACCTACACATCATTCTCGGGACTCGAAACAATCAGGTGGGTGATGATCCGTTGATTGATCTGCTAATAATAACGTCGTGCCGGTATTTTCTGAACTCGATTAAATCAAATAAAAAGTATCTAATCCAACATAAATGTAACACCTATCTATATAACTGTTTGGATTATGTGATATAACTATATATGTTATATATTTTGCCTGTTGTTTTGTGAATCGATCACCACTGCATGAGTAATCACCTTACGTGAGCATGAATCAGTTCAGTTATCAGTCAAGTATTTTCTCAGTGAAGTTGTTGTATCAGTTTTATGGAAAGTCAGTAAGTACGGAGTTGTGATTTGGGTATTGTTTTTCCGGCCTCCGGGGATAGCTGTCGTTGGACGCCCTCGGAATCAAGGTCGTTGATTATTTTTCCGGCCTCCGGGGACAGCTGTCGTTGGACGCCCTCGGAATCAAGGTCGTTGATTATTTTTCCGGTCTCCGGGGACAGCTGTCGTTGGACGCCCTCGGAATCAAGGCTGTTGATGGTTGGAGTTGAAAAGAGTAACTATGATGGAAGTGGAATGGTTGTACGTTTATGGTTTGTCAGTTTGTGATAATATGTGATATGACTTTGGGCTTTGCCCTAATGTGAACCAACTTGTGCTATTTCAATTATATTATGCGAAATATGCTTAAATGCCGTTTAAACTTTATAATCTTATATACGACAACTGATTAAATAAAATAAACACTTTATCAATGAGTATAACTTAATATATTTCGGATTTACCAATCCCATGATGTTGCAAATCACCCATATGTGAGAATTCAATTCTCACGCCCCTTTTTCCTAACCCCTTGCAGATTATGATTTCGTGGAGCAAGGACAGTAATAGAGACGACACGGAGTTCCCCACTTAAATAAAACATTCTGTTAATACTATGCCTTATGTACACATATATATGTGTAAGATACTTACTAATATTATTTTATTCATTTTCTTCCGCTGCATAAAAACTCATCATCTCTCATTTCCGTTATATTTCCTTCAAAAATTTTATAGTTCGGACTTTTGATCACAATAACACTTCGAATTCGATATAATTAATATATATTGGGTTCGGGGCGTTACAGGTGGTATCAGAGCTTATGTTCAAAACTTTCGGACCAAAACCCAAATCATTGTCTTCATCAAACCAAAATTCTTTTTCTTTAATTAAATTTTCTTATCATGTAAGTATAGATCACTAATTAAATCACTTGAGGGGAAATGTGTCTCCTATTACCGTCAGAAGCTCCTCGAAGGTATGTTCTTATTTTATTGCCTTAAAGTTTGTTATATTACGACAACTTAACTTTCATAACAAAACTCCAATCAAAAGATCGCGAACTCGAAACAACACCTACGAGGTGTAGAAAGAACCACGAAATGTCGTTTATATTACTATGGAAATGCAGATAATTAGTAAATGATAGAAATAAATATATTTGTGTAAGTTTATAAACTTCATAAATGATGTTATATGATTATTTGAACTATGTGCTTTAATTGTTTAAATAATATTTCTGCATAACTAAAATTCTGACTAGGAATTTCCTCTCCATATAAGAATCCACCTAAGATAGTTATATCCCGATAATTAGAAGACACTTAGCTAACCTTAGAATTCTATCAGTGTGTTTATAACCCAGTTCACGAGACTACGTGCAAAGGCAAGAGCCACTCCAATATCCCCAGACGAGACATATCTGACAGCCGTGATTCGTTTTGCCAGAAAGGTTACTGAGTTGTTCTCCGCCCTATCGCAGTAAGACTACTCGAACGGATGAGAATAGAAGACCCAGTACAAAGGCCCCACATTCACTTGGAGACATACCTAGAAAGAAGCCGGCAATGGGTATTCCCGTTTGATAGTAGTGATCAGTCAGAGTGATCAAACTCTTTTAAACAGTTATCCTTTTAATGTAGTCACAAATACATACACCCTAGATGTGCCACCCTTTCCTGACATATAGTAGTAGTCAGACGTATGACCGTTTTACTCAGACCGTAGCAGCATAGCTCTAACCCGCTCCTTTTGTCGCCTGTGGACCGTTCTGATGCAAGGAAATGCGTTAGAATTGTACTTAGAAACCTTTTGTGTTCTATGACGTAATGTAAGGAAACTGACCTCAGTAGGACCAAAACTTTTTAGATATATATATACTTATTATGTGCTCACTACTTGTCAATATGTTTTACTTGCTTTATATATTAAATGTCATATTTTATCTGATTATCACTTAATGACACATTAGTTGTTCCTAGAATACTGTGCGAATGTGAGCACTGTATCATTGGGGCCCCAATGCGCAGCTGGTGAATTATGTACCACACGTGTTTTCAGTGAACGTTGTGTCTTAATTTTGGTTAGTCCGATTATGTTTTTATAACTTTCTCGCACCTATACATATCGTAAAAATATTATTCTTTTCCGATTAGAACCACCTTTAGAATGACACCAGAACGTAGACGTGGACGACCCCGCGTTAACCCCATTCCTGTATCAGTAAATCCTATAGAACAGAACACACCTTCTCAGACTGAACCTAAGCCACCTCAGCAGGCCGCGCTAAGAAGTGTCTGGAACTACTATGAAAATTAAGGATCGAGTTTGAGGTTTACCCCTAACGCTAAGCGATCACTTGATAAAGTCCGATCTACACACCCTTGAGATGAAAATCTTTGGTATAATCTTAGGCTTTGACTAGTTACAAAAAGACGAAGCGATAATAAAATGCGCAGAACGAGAGATCAACCTCGAAACCCGTAATGGTCAACGCTTCACATTTCGTGAAATTAGGACTTGGAAGGAAACCCCCAGTAATATCAGCAATCTAAGCTGCAGTAATATTACGAAAAGAGGAATGCCAAGCTTACCTCGTCCACATCTCAGCAGGAGAGAAAGACGACAAGTTGCGCATCAAGGTGCCAATTGTGGATGGATATCTTGACGTGTTTCCTGAGGAATTAATCGGGTTACCTCCTGATCGTAAGATAGAGTTCTCCATCGACTTGATACCTGGGGCAGCACCAGTATCTAAAGCACCCTATTGAATGGCGCCAAAGGCATTAGAAGAACTGAAGGAACAACTGCAATGCTTGCTTGAAAAGAAGTTCATCAAGCCTAGTGCATCACCATGGGGAGCACCCGTGTTGTTCGTAAAGAAGAAAGATGGAACTTTCTGTATGTACATAGACTATCGAAGTCTCAATCAACTGATCATTAAGAACAAATATCCTCTTTCGAGGATAGAAGACTTGTTCGACCAGTTGAAGAATGCTACGGTATTCTCAAAGATCGATCTAAGGTCTGGTTACCACCAGCTAAAGGTCAAGAGCGAGGATATCCCGAAGACAGCATTCCGAACTCGGTATGGACATTACGAGTTCACCATGATGCCTTTCAGAGTAACAAACGCTCCGACAATTTTCATGGATATGATAAATTGAGTGTTTCGTCCGTACCTGGACCAATTCGTCATCGCCTTCATCGACGACATACTTGTGTACTCTAAGAGCAAAGAGCAACACGAAGAACATCTCAAGGCAGTCTTAAAGACAATAAGACGAGAGAAGTTTTATTCCGAATTCAACAAGTGTGAATTTTGGATCAACTGCTTATGTATCGATTAGTACTAGAGCATCTAACTCCCTTGTGTCTAAGAATTTAAGAAAAATTCGAGGATATAGAGTATAGAAGAATAGACCTTAAGTGAAAGTGAACTTTTGAGGAATACAATGAGAACCCAACGTCGAGTGAATTGATTGGAAATAGACTTGGATGAACATCAAATAGAAACTGAACTACACGTTCTTAAGTTGAGTAGCTAGACGTTATTGAAAACGAACTAGTTCTAGGCATAAGAAGGAATATGAAACATGGGCATAGTTACTTTCTTTTGGGATAACATAAGATTTTAAGCTTAAGTAGAGCCTTTTTGTGGAATGAGTAAGCTAGATGTGATCTTAAGGCTTACGTGTTAAGAATTAACATTTATATGTTATGGGAATACTTTAGTTGAAAAAGAAAGGACAATTGATTTTTATCTATGGGATACATAGTGGACTTCGAAGTAGAGGAAATTTGCAACTATGTAGGAAGAAAAGTTTGCATGCTTGAGGATTAGAAAACCTTCTAAGTCTTAAATCAGGTAGAGTGACAACAAACTTAGTCGACCAAGAAAACCGAGAAGTTATTTTGGTTTTAACTAATGAGAAAGCTTCAAAAAAACCAAACCTCTCCACTAGGCCACTCTTTTTGGACCAAAAGTTTTAGAGTAAGTAGTTAGACAAAACTATTTTGAGTGGAGTAAGATATAGTATCAGTTCATCCTAAACCTAGATTTTTTCCACGCAGAATTGTGCAGATACCATGGTTTACGCGTTCACCCTATAACCGACCTTACGAGAAAGGATCCTAGGAGCGCAAAAGAACGATAAATTCTTGAGAGGAATACGTAAGCACGCTGAGGAAGGAACCATTTAGAGGTTCGTATGGAATACTGAGTGAGCTTTGATGTTCGATAACAAAATCTGTGTGCCTAAGGATGAAGGAATGAGGAATGAAATTCTGAAAGAGGCACATAACACTCCATACACCATTCACCCCGGAGATACGATAATGTATCGGGGACTGGAAGAAAAACTTTTGGTGAAGGGTATGAAGAGATCGATAGCTCAATTCGTCAGGAGCTGTTTAACCTGCCAACGAGTTAAGGCAGATCACCAATGACCTCTAGGGTTGTTGCATCCTCTGGAGATGCCAGAGTGGAAATGGGAGAACATCACTATGGATTTTGTCACCGGATTTCTGAAAACGGTGAAAAATCACGATGCCATTTAGGTAATCGTAGATAGACTTACGATAATTGCCCACTCTATCCCTGTTATAATGACGTATACGTTGGACAAGCTCGCCTAACTATACATAGCCGAGATAATCAGACTGCATGGTGTACCAGTCTCAATAGTGTCCGATAGAGACCCCCATTTTACCTCCAAATTCTGGGGAAGTCTGCAACGAGCCTTGGGTACTGAATTGAAGTTCAGCACTGCATACCACCCGCAGACTGATGGGCAATCGGAAGGAACTATCCAGACACTCGAAGGTATGCTGAGAGCTTGCGCTCTAGATCTTGCAGGAAGTTGGAAGAGCCACCTGCCATTTGTAGAGTTGCGTATAACAACAGTTATCAGGCGACAATACAGACGGCACCGTACGAAATACGTTACGGGAAAATGGTGTAGATCACCAATTTGTTGGGATGAAGTTGGAATTCGAAAGATTCTCAAACCCGAACTAGTTGAAAGGTCGGTTGAGATAGTCGCAAAGATTAAAGGAAGAATCAAAACGGCTCAAGACCGTCAGAAGTCATATATGGACGCTAGGAGAAGAGATTTACAATTCGACATTGGCGATAAAGTATTTCTCCGAGTGGCACCAATGAAAGGCCTAATCCGTTTTGGTAAAAGAGGTAAGCTAAAGTCGCGATACAATGGGCCATTTGACATCCTGAATAGAATCGGGGATGTGGCTTATCGCTTAGCACTACCACCAAAGTTATCACGAGTGCATGATGTGTTCCACATATCTACACTCAGGAAGTACATAAGCGATCCAAACCCTGTTTTTAGTCGTATAGATTTAGGTTTAAGTTGAGACCTGACTTATGAAGAAGTTCCAGTTACTATCCTAGGAAGGAAGTTACACTTATTAAGGAATCAAGAGATACCATTAGTTCTAGTCCAGTGGAGCCGACACGAGAAAGAAGAGACAACTTGGGAAATAGAGGATGAAGTCCTAACCAAATACCCTCAATGCTTAAGCAATACCTAGAAGCTGAATTCCGGGGGCGAAATTCTGTTAAGGGGGTGAGGATGTAATACCCCGTCCCGTTTTATACCTTTTATATTTCTAGAACCCTTATTTTTATTTTCTTATCTTTGTTTCTTTTTATTTTAATATTTTGTGTGCTTTTGTGTAATTTAAATATATACCCTTTTTATAAATTCCTAAATTCGTAGAAAGAATCGAATCTTTCAAACGAATAAAGGATTACGAGAAATTAAATATTCAAAGATTAAAAATTAGGATTTCGATCCGTATAATTTATTGATAAAAATATACAAGTATAGTTAAAATACTTTAAAATATTAATTGAATTTTAAAACTGTATTAATTATCGAATCGGGATTAAACTCGTGTACCAAACGATCCCTAAACCGTATCAATTGAGAACGAAAATATCAGAATTAAAGGGGATTAATTTCTGACCACATAAATTACTTTCCTTTTAGAATTAAATTAATTAAGTATTAATTTCCACCACATATTTATTCCTCCTTTATAATTAATCTTTTAAGAAATTAATTTTCATTAATTATCCTCTCCTCCCAAAAACACATACGCATACTCTTATCTTCCTCTTCATTTTTTTTCTTTCCCCAAAATTTCACTCGCTCTCTCTCTCGGTCGCTCTTCCCAGCTACGCCACCGCCCTGCTCCACCTCCGTTCGAAGCCGCCGCTCATCCCCCCAATCGCCGGCGCTGCCTCTGTCCTCCTCCACCGTGTTCTCTCTCTCTCTCTCTCTCTCTCTCACAGCGAAGCCGCGTCGCCTCCAACCCCTTCCCCTTGGCGAACGCCGGCCGCCCTCAGCCCTCCGCCGCCGCGAATCGCCTCTTGCCGCTGCCCTCCTTCGCACATCGGAGCCACAAACCAGCGGCGCCTCCTCCTTCGTCCTCCCTTCGGCCGCGACGAAGCGCCGCCGTCGCGCCTCTTTCCCCCTTCGACCGCGACGGAGCGCCGCCGCGTACCGTCCTCTCCCCCCGCCGTCGCTCCTCGCCCGGAAGCCGCGAGCGCCGCCGTGCTTTGTTCCCAGCCTCCGACCGAAGCCCTCCGACGAAGCCACCGCGACGCCCAGCCGTCGCGCCTCAGCATCGAGCGCCGCCGCTTCGATTCCTGGGCTGCCGTCCAATTCGATCGGAGCACCACCTATAAGCTTCGCCGTAGATGCCGTCGTACCAGCCGAGCACAGTCCGCCTCTGCTCCTTTTAAGTGAGTCCCAATTTCATTTCAATATCTCCGATTGAAATTCGTTAATTTGAATTCGATTTCAATATTTTTCCCAATTTTCTTAAACTTCAATTTCTCTATTTGATTCTTCGTTGAAACTCACGAATTCGTTCTTTCGTGTTATTTGACGCCGTTAAACCGGTTGTTGCTGCCGAAATTTTTGGAGACCTCTGTAACGCCCCGAACCCAATATATATTAATTATATCGAATTCGAAGTGTTATTGTGATCAAAAGTCCGAACTATAAAATTTTTGAAGGAATATAACGGAAATGAGAGATAATGAGTTTTATGCAGCGGAAGAAATGAATAGAATAATTTTAATGTGTATCTCTCACACATATATGTGTACATAAGGCATATTATTAACAGAATGTTTTATTTAAGTGGGGAACTCCGTGTCGTCTCAATTACTGTCCTTGCTCCACGAAATCATAATCTGCAAGGGGATTAGGAAAAAGGGGCGTGAGAATTGAATTCTCACATATGGGTGATTTGCAACATCATGGGATTGGTAAATCCGAAATATATTAAGTTATACTCATTGATAAAGTGTTTATTTTATTTAATCAGTTTCATATAAAAATTTAAACGGCATTAAGCATACTTCGCATAATATAATTGAAATAGCACAAGTTGGTTCACATTAAGGCAAAGCCCAAAATCATATCACATATTATCACAATTATCAAACCATAAATGTACAATCATTCTCCTTCCATCATAGTGATCCTTTTCAACTCCAACCATCAACAGTCTTGATTCCGAGGGCGTCAAACGACAGCTGTCCCCGGAGACCGGAAAAATAATCAACGACCTTGATTCCGAGGGCGTCCAACGACAGCTGTCCCCGGAGGCCGGAAAAACAATACTCAAATCACAACTCCGTACTTACTGACTTTCCATAAAACTGATAACTGAACTGATTCATGCTCACGTAAGGTGTTTACTCATGCAGTGGTGATCGATTCACAAAACAACAGGCTAATATATAACATATGTAGTTATATTACATAATCCAAACAGTTATATAGATAGGTGTTACATTTATGTTGGATTAGGTATTTTTGATTTGATTTAATTTAGTCGAGTTCAGAAAATACCGGCACGACGTTATTTATAGCAGATCAATCAACGGATCATCACCCGAGTCCCGAGAATGATGTGTAGGCAGAGGGTCGAAAACCTCGTGCGCGTTCCAACTAGTACCGAATCCTAGTAGGAAGATATTTAATTAAAAGTTGACCTTTGAAAACGTTTAGGAAAACTTGAGAGTTTGTGTTACGAGAATCGAGAGAGTTGTGGTCTTATAAACTCAAAAGGACTTGCTTAAGGGTCACACTCTATTTTGGTAAATACACCACTTCTAAAAAGGTGAGTGTATTGAGGGAGTGTATTTACTAGTATACTTGTGGTATGACTATCTCGATTACTACAAAAACAATCTTTTGATAAGTACACCCCTTTTTAAGAGGAGGTGTATTAGGGGGTGTATTTACTAAAAGCAGTAGTGTAACAGGGGGGTGTATTTACTGATTTCTGTGGTGTAACAGGGGGTGTATTTACTGAATTTAGGGGTGTCCTTAATAAAGGTCCTTTAAGGAAGAAAATATAAGAATTAATCTTGGAATTACTTAGAAAAATATTAAATTACTTAGAAAAAATATTAATAAAATTAAAGAAAAGGTTTTTCTTTCTTAAAAAATTCTATTTCTCATTTTAAAAGAAATCTTGAAAATAATTAATCATATTTATAAATAAAAACCCTTTATTAAAACTTATTAATAAACTTAGACTTTTTAAGAAGTTTATAAAAAGTACTTTTCTTTTCTAATATTAATAACACTTCTAAAATTGATTAGTGACACTTTCTAAACAAAAGAATAATACCATTTTCTACCTTTTTCATTTGTTTACTAAATTGGGTATTAAACGACTTATCTTTTCGTTCCAAAATTTCTAACAGTCGCACAAAGGGAAGACGAGTTTCCCTTTGCCTCCAAAAACTCAACTAACAATAAAACAAACTAATTTCGGCACCACATCATCAGCTAACCAAACCAAACTAATTCATCCTTCTAATAATATCAACTAGCTAAAACAACAATACTAATCTATCCATTCAATAACACTAAACAACTATTTCAACACCACCATTATACTAACAATTTAAAATCATTCGTAAGTAGAATTCTAACAATAATAAAGTCCCATCTACAAGTCTCAAAGGCTCCAAAACATCTCAAACTCACTTAAAACGGTTTAAATTCTATTCCAACAATTATAAGAAATAGAGAGGAGATTGGCGATTCTTACGAGTCCCAAACCGGGCAGCCTAACGGCGTAGCTTGAAGGCTCGTCGGGTAAATTCGAGCAGCCTAACGGCGTTGTAAAATGATTCGGTAATTCGTCGGATATTTTGGACAGCCTAACGGCGTCGTTCGGGGATTCGAAAAAATGAATTGGGCAGCCTAACGACGTCGGTTGGAATTTCCAGAAATTCGGCAACAGCAACCGGTTCAACGGCGTCAAATTGAACGGAAAATTAAATGAAATAAGGTCTCGGTTAGAAACTGGAATAAACCGGTATTCGAAATCGAATTAAACGGAATGAAATTCGAAGAAAAAAAGAAAGATTTCATCTAACCAAAGGTTGAGGAAGAGACGGCGATGGCGGAGCTGGCTTCGCACGGCGGCGTTCGCGAAGGGGAAGGGGCGGCGCTCGGCGGTCCGATGGGCTGGAGACGCAAGGGCGGCGTGACGGTGCTGAGAGGCGCGAGGCTTCGCGGTGCGTCGCTCGCGACGGTGGCCCTTGGCTGGAGATGAGCGGTGCTTGTCGACTGGGCACGGCGGCGTGTTCGAAGCTGAGGCGACGCGCGGCTGCGTGCTGGAGCACGGCGGCGCTCCGCGACGGCGGCGGCATAGGGGGCGACGCGACGGTGGTCGCGGACGGAGCTGGGCGGCGCGTCGCACGGCTTCGTCGGAGGAAGACAGAGGCGGCGCGTTTGGCGAGAGGCGATCGGAGGAGGAAAGGCGGAGGCGTCGCGGCTGACGGGCTGAAGGCGCGGCGGGCGCCGGTGGAAGAAGGAGGAGGAACTGGGCGTGAAATTGAAAACTAGAGAGAGAAAGAGGCGTGTGAAATTTGGGAAAGGAAAGAAATGAAAATGAGGAGAATGGGTATGTGTACGTGTTTTGTTCCTTGGGGAAAAGAAAGGGATATTTTAATTTTTTTATTTCTTAATTAGTTAATTTTAAAGAAGGAATAAACATGTGGGTGAGATTTAATGTGTAATTAATTTAATTCAAAAAGGGAAAGTATATTATGTGGCCCGAATTTAACCCCCTTTAATTCAGATATTTTCGTTCCCACTTGATACGGTTCAGGGATCATTTGGTTCACGAGATTAATCCCGATTTGAAAATTAATACAGTTTTAAGACTCGAATAATATTTTAATGTATTTTAATTATTCTCAATAAATTAAACGGATCAAAATCCTGATTTTTAATCTTTGAATATTTAATTTCTCGTAGTCCTTTATTCGTTTGAAAGATTCGATTCTTTCTACGAATTTAGGAATTTGTAAAAGGGGTATATATTTAAATTACACAAAAGCACACAAAATAATAAAATAAAAAGAAACAAAGATTAAGAAAATAAAAATAAGGGTTCTAGGAATATAAAAGGTATAAAACGGGACGGGGTATTACATCCTCACCCCCTTAACAGAATTTCGCCCCCGAAATTCAGCTTCTAGGTACTGCTTAAGCATTGAGGGTATTTGGTTAGGACTTCATCCTCTATTTCCCAAGTTGTTTCTTCTTTCTCGTGTCGGCTCCACTGGACTAGAACTAATGGTATTTCTTGATTCCTTAATAAGTGTAACTTCCTTCCTAGGATAGTAACTGGAACTTCTTCATAAGTCAGGTCACAACTTAAACTTAAATCTATACGATTAATAACAGGGTTTGGATCGCTTATGTACTTCCTGAGTGTAGATGTGTGGAACACATTATGCACTCGCGATAACTCTGGTGGTAGTGCTAAGCGATAAGCCACATCCCCGATTCTATTCAGGATGTCAAATGGCCCATTGTATCGCGACTTTAGCTTACCTCTTTTACCAAAACGGATTAGACCTTTCATTGGTGCAACTCGGAGAAAATACTTTATCGCCAATGTCGAATTGTAAATTTCTTCTCCTAGCGTCCGCATATGACTTCTGACGATCTTGAGTCGCTTTGATTCTTCCTTTAATCTTTGCGACTATCTCAACCGATCTTTCAACTAGTTCGGGTTCGAGAATCTTTTGAATTCCAACTTCATCCCAACAAACTGGTGATCTAAACCTTTTCCCGTAACGTTCTTCGTACGGTGCCGTTTGTATTATCGTCTGATAACTGTTGTTATATGCGAACTCTACAAATGGCAGATGGCTCTTCCAACTTCCTGCAAGATCTAGAGCGCAAGCTCTCAGCATACCTTCGAGTGTCTGGATAGTTCTTTCCGATTGTCCGTCAGTCTGCGAGTGGTATGCGGTGCTGAATTTCAATTCAGTACCCAAGGCTCATTGCAGACTTCCCCAGAACTTAGAGGTAAAACGGGATCTCTATTGATCACTATCGAGACTGGTACACCGTGCAGTCTAATTACCTCGGCTATGTATAGTTGGGCGAGCTTGTCCAACGTATACGTCATTCTAACAGGGATAGAGTGGGCAGTTTTCGTAAGTCTATCTACGATAATCCAATGGCATCGTGATTTTTCACCGTTTCCGAAAATCCGGTGACAAAATCCATAGTGATGTTCTCCCATTTCCACTCTGGCATCTCCAGAGGATGCAACAACCCTAGAGGTCGTTGGTGATCTGTTTTAATTCGTTGGCAGGTTAAACAACTCCTGACGAATTGAGCTATTGATCTCTTCATACCTTTCACCAAAAGTTTCCTTCCAGTCCCCGATACATCATCGTCTATCCGGGGTGAATGGTGTACGGAGTGTTATGTGCCTCTTTCAGAATTTCATTCCTCATTCCTTCATCCTTAGGCACACAAATTCTGTTATCGAATATTAAAGCTCCATCAATATTCAATACGAACCTCTAAATGGTTCCTTCCTCAGCGCGCTTACGTATTCCTCTCAAGGATTTATCGTTCTTTTGCGCTCCTAGGATCCTTTCTCGTAAGGTCGGTTATAGGGTGAACGGGTAAACCATGGTATCTGCACAATACTGCGTGGAAAATTCTAGGTTTAGGATGATCTGGTACTATATCTTACTCCACTCAAAATAGTTTTGTCTAACTACTTACTCTAAAACTTCTGGTCCAAAAAGAGTGGCTTAGTGGAGAGGTTTGGTTTTTGAAAGCTTCTCCATTAGTTAAAACCAAAATAACTTCTTGGTTTTCTTGGTCGACTAAGTTTGTTGTCACTCTACCTGATCTAACACTTAGAAGGTTTTCTAATCCTCAAGCATGCAAACTTTTCTTCCTACATAGTTGCAAATTTCCTCTACTTCGAAGTCCACTATGTATCCCATAGATAAAAATCAATTGTCCTTTCTTTTTCAACTAAAGTATTCCCATAACATATAAATGTTAATTCTTAACACGTAAGACTTAAGATTACATCTAGCTTACTCATTCCACAAAAAGGCTCTATTTAAGCTTAAAATCTTATGTTATCCCAAAAGAAAGTAACTACGCCCAAGTTTCATATTCCTTCTTATGCCTAGAACTAGTTCGTTTTCAATAACGTCTAGCTACTCAACTTAAGAACGTGCAGTTCAGTTTCTATTTGATGTTCATCCAAGTTTATCTCCAATTAATTCACTCGGTTTTAGGTTCTCATTGTATTCCTCAAAAGTTCACTTTCACTTAAGGTCTATTCTTCTATACTCTATATCCTCAAATTTTTCTTAAATTCTTAGACATAAGGGAGTGAGATGCTCTAGTACTAATCGATACACAAGCAGTTGATCCAAAATTCACACTTGCTGAATTTGGAATAAAACTTCTCTCGTCTCATTATCCTTAAGACTGCCTTGAGATGTTCTTCGTGTTGCTCTTTGTCCTTAGAGCACACAAGAATGTCGTCAATGAAGACAATGACGAATTAGTCTAGGTACGGATGAAACACTCTATTCATCATATCCATGAAAATTATCGGAGCGTTTGTTACTCCAAAAGGCATCACGGTGAATTCGTAATGTCCATACCAAGTCCGAAATGCTGTCTTCGGGATATTCTCGCTCTTGACCTTTAGCTGGTGGTAACCAGACCTTAGATCGATCTTTGAGAATACGGTAGCATTCTTCAACTGGTCGAACAAGTCTTCTATCCTTGGAAGAGGATATTTGTTCTTAATGATCAGTTGATTGAGACTTCGATAGTCTATGTTCATACGAAAAGTTCCATCTTTCTTCTTTACGAACAACACGGGTGTTCCCCATGGTGATGCACTAGGCTTGATGAACTTCTTTTCAAGCAAGCATTGCAGTTGTTCCTTCAGTTCTTCTAATGCCTCTGGCGCCATTCGATAGGGTGCTTTAGATACTGGTGCTGCCCCAGGTATCAAGTCGATGGAGAACTCTATCTGACGATCTGGAGGTAACCCGGTTAATTCCTCGGGAAACACGTCAAGATATCCATCCACAATTGGCACTTTGATGCGCAACTTGTCATCTTTCTCTCCTGCTGAGATGTGGACGAGGTAAGCTTGGCATTTCTCCTTTCGTAATATTACTGCAGCTTAGATTGCTGATATTACTCGGGTTTCCTTTTTGGTCCTAATTTCACGAAATGTGAAGCATTGACCATTACGGGTTTCGAGCTCAATCTCTCGTTCTACGCATTCTATTATCGCTTCGTCCTTTGTTAACTAGTCAAAGCCTAAGATTATACCAAAGATTTTCATCTCAAGGGTGTGAAGATCGGACTCTACTAAGTGATAGCTTAGCGTTAGGGGTAAACCTCAAATTCGATCCTTAATTTCCATAGTAGTTCCAAACATTTCTTAGCGCGGCCTGCTGAGGTGGCTTAGGTTCAGCTTGAGAAGGTGGGTTATGTCCTATATGATTCACTGATATAGGAATGGGGTTAACGTGGGGTCGTCCACGTCTTTGTTCTGGTGTAATTCTAAAGGTGGTTCTGATCGGAAAAGAATAATATTTTTACGATATGTATAGGTGCGAGAATGTTATAAAAACATAATCGGACTAACCAAAATTAACACAAAACGTTCACTGAAACACGTGTGGTACGTAATTCACCAGCTGCGCATTGGGGCCCCAATGGTACAGTGCTCACATTCGCACAGTATTCTAGGAACAACTAATGTGTCATTAAGTGATAATCAGATAAAATATGACATTTAATATATAAAGCAAGTAAAATATATTGACAAGTAGTGAGCACATAATAAGTATATATATATCTAAAAAGTTTTGGTCCTACGGAGGTCAGTCTCCTTACATTACGTCATAGAGTACAAAAGGTTTCTAAGTAATGCTAAAGCATCGTATCCTCACATCAATTCGGACCACGAGCGACAAAAGGAGCAGGTTAGAGCTACGCTGCTATGGTCTAAGTAAAACGGTCATACATCTGACTACTACTATATGTCAGGAAAGGGTGGCACATCTATGTTGTACGTATTTGTGACTACACCAAAAGGATAACTGTTTAAAAGGATTTGATCACTCTGACTGATCACTACTATCATACGGAAATACCCATTGCCGGCTTCTTTCTAGGTATGTCTCCAAGTGAATGTGGGGCCTTTGTACTGGGTCTTCTATTCTCGTCCATTCGAGTAGTCTTACAGCGATACGACGGAGAACAACTCAGTAACCCTTTTGGCAAAACAAATCACGACTGTCAAATATGTCTCGTCTGGGGATATTTGAGTGGCTATTGCCTTTGAACGCAGTCTCTCAAACTGGGTTATAAACACACTTATAGATTCTAAGGTTAACTAAGTGTCTTCTAATTATCGGGATATAACTATCTTAGGTGGATTCTTATATGGAAAGGAGATTCCTAATCAAAATTTTAGTTATTCAGAAACATTATTTAAACAATTAAGGCATATAGATCAAATAATCATATAACATCATTTATGAAGTTTATAACTTTACACAATTATATTTATTTCTATCATTCACTAATTTTCTGCATTCCCAGAGTAATATAAACGACATTTCGTGGTTCTTTTTACACCTCGTAGGTGTTGTTTCGAGTTCGCGATCTTTTGATTGGAGTTTTGTTATGAAAGTCAAGTTGTCGTAATATCACAAACTTCAAGGCAATAAAATAAGAACATACCTTCGAGGAGCTTCTGACGGTAATAGGAGACACATTTCCCCTCAAGTGATTTAATTAGTGATCTATACTTACATAATAAGAAAATTTTAATTAAAGAAAAAGAATTTTGGCTTGATGAAAACAATAATTTGGGTTTTGGTCCGAAAGTTTTGAACATAAGCTCTGATACCAACTGTAACGCCCCGAACCCAATATATATTAATTATATCGAATTCGAAGTGTTATTGTGATCAAAAGTCCGAACTATAAAATTTTTGAAGGAATATAACGGAAATGAGAGATAATGAGTTTTATGCAGCGGAAGAAATGAATAGAATAATTTTAATGTGTATCTCTCACACATATATGTGTACATAAGGCATAGTATTAACAGAATGTTTTATTTAAGTGGGGAACTCCGTGTCGTCTCAATTACTGTCCTTGCTCCACGAAATCATAATCTGCAAGGGGATTAGGAAAAAGGGGCGTGAGAATTGAATTCTCACATATGGGTGATTTGCAACATCATGGGATTGGTAAATCCGAAATATATTAAGTTATACTCATTGATAAAGTGTTTATTTTATTTAATCAGTTTCATATAAAAATTTAAACGGCATTAAGCATACTTCGCATAATATAATTGAAATAGCACAAGTTGGTTCACATTAAGGCAAAGCCCAAAATCATATCACATATTATCACAATTATCAAACCATAAATGTACAATCATTCTCCTTCCATCATAGTGATCCTTTTCAACTCCAACCATCAACAGTCTTGATTCCGAGGGCGTCAAACGACAGCTGTCCCCGGAGACCGGAAAAATAATCAACGACCTTGATTCCGAGGGCGTCCAACGACAGCTGTCCCCGGAGGCCGGAAAAACAATACTCAAATCACAACTCCGTACTTACTGACTTTCCATAAAACTGATAACTGAACTGATTCATGCTCACGTAAGGTGTTTACTCATGCAGTGGTGATCGATTCACAAAACAACAGGCTAATATATAACATATGTAGTTATATTACATAATCCAAACAGTTATATAGATAGGTGTTACATTTATGTTGGATTAGGTATTTTTGATTTGATTTAATTTAGTCGAGTTCAGAAAATACCGGCACGACGTTATTTATAGCAGATCAATCAACGGATCATCACCCGAGTCCCGAGAATGATGTGTAGGCAGAGGGTCGAAAACCTCGTGCGCGTTCCAACTAGTACCGAATCCTAGTAGGAAGATATTTAATTAAAAGTTGACCTTTGAAAACGTTTAGGAAAACTTGAGAGTTTGTGTTACGAGAATCGAGAGAGTTGTGGTCTTATAAACTCAAAAGGACTTGCTTAAGGGTCACACTCTATTTTGGTAAATACACCACTTCTAAAAAGGTGAGTGTATTGAGGGAGTGTATTTACTAGTATACTTGTGGTATGACTATCTCGATTACTACAAAAACAATCTTTTGATAAGTACACCCCTTTTTAAGAGGAGGTGTATTAGGGGGTGTATTTACTAAAAGCAGTAGTGTAACAGGGGGGTGTATTTACTGATTTCTGTGGTGTAACAGGGGGTGTATTTACTGAATTTAGGGGTGTCCTTAATAAAGGTCCTTTAAGGAAGAAAATATAAGAATTAATCTTGGAATTACTTAGAAAAATATTAAATTACTTAGAAAAAATATTAATAAAATTAAAGAAAAGGTTTTTCTTTCTTAAAAAATTCTATTTCTCATTTTAAAAGAAATCTTGAAAATAATTAATCATATTTATAAATAAAAACCCTTTATTAAAACTTATTAATAAACTTAGACTTTTTAAGAAGTTTATAAAAAGTACTTTTCTTTTCTAATATTAATAACACTTCTAAAATTGATTAGTGACACTTTCTAAACAAAAGAATAATACCATTTTCTACCTTTTTCATTTGTTTACTAAATTGGGTATTAAACGACTTATCTTTTCGTTCCAAAATTTCTAACAGTCGCACAAAGGGAAGACGAGTTTCCCTTTGCCTCCAAAAACTCAACTAACAATAAAACAAACTAATTTCGGCACCACATCATCAGCTAACCAAACCAAACTAATTCATCCTTCTAATAATATCAACTAGCTAAAACAACAATACTAATCTATCCATTCAATAACACTAAACAACTATTTCAACACCACCATTATACTAACAATTTAAAATCATTCGTAAGTAGAATTCTAACAATAATAAAGTCCCATCTACAAGTCTCAAAGGCTCCAAAACATCTCAAACTCACTTAAAACGGTTTAAATTCTATTCCAACAATTACAAGAAATAGAGAGGAGATTGGCGATTCTTACGAGTTCCAAACCGGGCAGCCTAACGGCGTAGCTTGAAGGCTCGTCGGGTAAATTCGAGCAGCCTAACGGCGTTGTAAAATGATTCGGTAATTCGTCGGATATTTTGGACAGCCTAACGGCGTCGTTCGGGGATTCGGAAAAATGAATTGGGCAGCCTAACGGCGTCGGTTGGAATTTCCAGAAATTCGGCAACAGCAACCGGTTCAACGGCGTCAAATTGAACGGAAAATTAAATGAAATAAGGTCTCGGTTAGAAACTGGAATAAACCGGTATTCGAAATCGAATTAAACGGAATGAAATTCGAAGAAAAAAAGAAAGATTTCATCTAACCAAAGGTTGAGGAAGAGGCGGCGATGGCGGAGCTGGCTTCGCACGGCGGCGTTCGCGAAGGGGAAGGGGCGGCGCTCGGCGGTCCGATGGGCTGGAGACGCAAGGGCGGCGTGACGGTGCTGAGAGGCGCGAGGCTTCGCGGTGCGTCGCTCGCGACGGTGGCCCTTGGCTGGAGATGAGCGGTGCTTGTCGACTGGGCACGGCGGCGTGTTCGAAGCTGAGGCGACGCGCGGCTGTGTGCTGGAGCACGGCGGCGCTCCGCGACGGCGGCGGCATAGGGGGCGACGCGACGGTGGTCGCGGACGGAGCTGGGCGGCGCGTCGCACGGCTTCGTCGGAGGAAGACAGAGGCGGCGCGTTTGGCGAGAGGCGATCGGAGGAGGAAAGGCGGAGGCGTCGCGGCTGACGGGCTGAAGGCGCGGCGGGCGCCGGTGGAAGAAGGAGGAGGAACTGGGCGTGAAATTGAAAACTAGAGAGAGAAAGAGGCGTGTGAAATTTGGGAAAGGAAAGAAATGAAAATGAGGAGAATGAGTATGTGTACGTGTTTTGTTCCTTGGGGAAAAGAAAGGGATATTTTAATTTTTTTATTTCTTAATTAGTTAATTTTAAAGAAGGAATAAACATGTGGGTGAGATTTAATGTGTAATTAATTTAATTCAAAAAGGGAAAGTATATTATGTTGCCCGAATTTAACCCCCTTTAATTCAGATATTTTCGTTCCCACTTGATACGGTTCAGGGATCATTTGGTTCACGAGATTAATCCCGATTTGAAAATTAATACAGTTTTAAGACTCGAATAATATTTTAATGTATTTTAATTATTCTCAATAAATTAAACGGATCAAAATCCTGATTTTTAATCTTTGAATATTTAATTTCTCGTAGTCCTTTATTCGTTTGAAAGATTCGATTCTTTCTACGAATTTAGGAATTTGTAAAAGGGGTATATATTTAAATTACACAAAAGCACACAAAATAATAAAATAAAAAGAAACAAAGATTAAGAAAATAAAAATAAGGGTTCTAGGAATATAAAAGGTATAAAACGGGACGGGGTATTACATCCTCGAACGACGCCGTTAGGCTGTTCGATCCATTTTCCCGAATCCCCGAACGACGCCGTTATGCTGCCCAAATAATCCGACGAATAACCGATTTCTTTTAGGACGCCGTTAGGCCGTTTGTTTACCAACCCGAATCGGACTCGTAAGATTGCTAGTCTTTTCTCTTTAATTTCCGTAGTGTTTGAGATAGGAATTGATCACTTTTAGTCCCCCTGTTGAGACTTTGTAAATTTAAGAATATTTGTTTTGTTTTGGATTTGAAACTTATAGATGGACGGTTGGTATTTTGTTGTTTAGTATTATTGAATTTAGTTGTTAGTAATATTAGTTGAGTTTTTGGAGACAAATGGAAACTCGTCTTCCCCTTGTGCGACTGTTAGAAATTTAGGAGCGAAAAGATAAGTCGTTTAATATTCAAAATTTAGTAAACAAATGAAAAAGAGTATTTTTGGGAAAATTAATAAAATCCCTTTGTTTTAAGAAGTATTACAAACCAAATTTAGAAGTGTTATTAATATTAGAAAAGAAAAGTACTTTTTATAATTTGTCTTAGAAAAGCCAAAGTCTTTAATAAGTTTAATAAAGGGTTTTTATTTATAAAATATGATTAATTATATTCAAGATTTCTTTTAAAATGAGAAATAGAATTCTTAAGAAAGAAAAACCTTTTCTTTAATTTTATTAATATTTTTCTAAGTAATTCCAAGATGAATTCTTATATTTTCTTCCTTAAAGGACCTTTATTAAGGACACCATAAATTCAGTAAATACACCCCCCTGTTACAGCACAGAAATCAGTAAATACACCGTCCTGTTACACCACTACTTTCAGTAAATACACCCCTGTTACACTACTGATTTTAGTAAATACACCCCCCTAATACACCTCCTCTTAAAAAGGGGTGTACTTATCAAAAGATTGTTTTTGTAGTAATCGAGATAGTCATACCACAAGTATACTAGTAAATACACTCACCTTTTTAGAAGTAGTGTACTTACCAAAATAGGGTGTGACCCTTAAGCAAGTCCTTTTTGAGTTTATAAGACCACAACTTTCTCGATTCTCGTAACGCAAATTCTCAAGTTTTCCTAATAATTCAAAGGTCAACTTTTAATCAAATGGTTTCGTACTAGGATTATGTGCTAATCGAAATACGCACGAGGGATCCGACATTCTGTTTGTATATCACTCTCGGGACACGCACGGAGGACTCGACCTCTACCTACACATCATTCTCGGGACTCGAAACAATCAGGTGGGTGATGATCCGTTGATTGATCTGCTAATAATAACATCGTGCCGGTATTTTCTGAACTCGATTAAATCAAATAAAAAGTATCTAATCCAACATAAATGTAACACCTATCTATATAACTGTTTGGATTATGTGATATAACTATATATGTTATATATTTTGCCTGTTGTTTTGTGAATCGATCACCACTGCATGAGTAATCACCTTACGTGAGCATGAATCAGTTCAGTTATCAGTCAAGTATTTTCTCAGTGAAGTTGTTGTATCAGTTTTATGGAAAGTCAGTAAGTACGGAGTTGTGATTTGGGTATTGTTTTTCCGGCCTCCGGGGACAGCTGTCGTTGGACGCCCTCGGAATCAAGGTCGTTGATTATTTTTCCGGCCTCTGGGGACAGCTGTCGTTGGACGCCCTCAGAATCAAGGTCGTTGATTATTTTTCCGGTCTCCGGGGACAGCTGTCGTTGGACGCCCTCGGAATCAAGGCTGTTGATGGTTGGAGTTGAAAAGAGTAACTATAATGGAAGTGGAATGGTTGTACGTTTATGGTTTGTCAGTTTGTGATAATATGTGATATGACTTTGGGCTTTGCCCTAATGTGAACCAACTTGTGCTATTTCAATTATATTATGCGAAATATGCTTAAATGCCGTTTAAACTTTATAATCTTATATACGACAACTGATTAAATAAAATAAACACTTTATCAATGAGTATAACTTAATATATTTCGGATTTACCAATCCCATGATGTTGCAAATCACCCATATGTGAGAATTCAATTCTCACGCCCCTTTTTCCTAACCCCTTGCAGATTATGATTTCGTGGAGCAAGGACAGTAATAGAGACGACACGGAGTTCCCCACTTAAATAAAACATTCTGTTAATACTATGCCTTATGTACACATATATATGTGTAAGATACTTACTAATATTATTTTATTCATTTTCTTCCGCTGCATAAAAACTCATCATCTCTCATTTCCGTTATATTTCCTTCAAAAATTTTATAGTTCGGACTTTTGATCACAATAACACTTCGAATTCGATATAATTAATATATATTGGGTTCGGGGCGTTACAGGTGGTATCAGAGCTTATGTTCAAAACTTTCGGACCAAAACCCAAATCATTGTCTTCATCAAACCAAAATTCTTTTTCTTTAATTAAATTTTCTTATCATGTAAGTATAGATCACTAATTAAATCACTTGAGGGGAAATGTGTCTCCTATTACCGTCAGAAGCTCCTCGAAGGTATGTTCTTATTTTATTGCCTTAAAGTTTGTTATATTACGACAACTTAACTTTCATAACAAAACTCCAATCAAAAGATCGCGAACTCGAAACAACACCTACGAGGTGTAGAAAGAACCACGAAATGTCGTTTATATTACTATGGAAATGCAGATAATTAGTAAATGATAGAAATAAATATATTTGTGTAAGTTTATAAACTTCATAAATGATGTTATATGATTATTTGAACTATGTGCTTTAATTGTTTAAATAATATTTCTGCATAACTAAAATTCTGACTAGGAATTTCCTCTCCATATAAGAATCCACCTAAGATAGTTATATCCCGATAATTAGAAGACACTTAGCTAACCTTAGAATTCTATCAGTGTGTTTATAACCCAGTTCACGAGACTACGTGCAAAGGCAAGAGCCACTCCAATATCCCCAGACGAGACATATCTGACAGCCGTGATTCGTTTTGCCAGAAAGGTTACTGAGTTGTTCTCCGCCCTATCGCAGTAAGACTACTCGAACGGATGAGAATAGAAGACCCAGTACAAAAGCCCCACATTCACTTGGAGACATACCTAGAAAGAAGCCGGCAATGGGTATTCCCGTTTGATAGTAGTGACCAGTCAGAGTGATCAAACCCTTTTAAACAGTTATCCTTTTAATGTAGTCACAAATACATACACCCTAGATGTGCCACCCTTTCCTGACATATAGTAGTAGTCAGACGTATGACCGTTTTACTCAGACCGTAGGAGCATAGCTCTAACCCGCTCCTTTTGTCGCCTGTGGACCGTTCTGATGCAAGGAAATGCGTTAGAATTGTACTTAGAAACCTTTTGTGTTCTATGACGTAATGTAAGGAAACTGACCTCAGTAGGACCAAAACTTTTTAGATATATATATACTTATTATGTGCTCACTACTTGTCAATATGTTTTACTTGCTTTATATATTAAATGTCATATTTTATCTGATTATCACTTAATGACACATTAGTTGTTCCTAGAATACTGTGCGAATGTGAGCACTGTATCATTGGGGCCCCAATGCGCAGCTGGTGAATTATGTACCACACGTGTTTTCAGTGAACGTTGTGTCTTAATTTTGGTTAGTCCGATTATGTTTTTATAACTTTCTCGCACCTATACATATCGTAAAAATATTATTCTTTTCCGATTAGAACCACCTTTAGAATGGCACCAGAACGTAGACGTGGACGACCCCGCGTTAACCCCATTCCTGTATCAGTAAATCCTATAGAACAGAACACACCTTCTCAGACTGAACCTAAGCCACCTCAGCAGGCCGCGCTAAGAAATGTCTGGAACTACTATGAAAATTAAGGATCGAATTTGAGGTTTACCCCTAACGCTAAGCGATCACTTGATAAAGTCCGATCTACACACCCTTGAGATGAAAATCTTTGGTATAATCTTAGGCTTTGACTAGTTAACAAAGGACGAAGCGATAATAAAATGCGCAGAACGAGAGATCAACCTCGAAACCCGTAATGGTCAACGCTTCACATTTCGTGAAATTAGGACCAAGAAGGAAACCCGAGTAATATCAGCAATCTAAGCTGCAGTAATATTACGAAAAGAGGAATGCCAAGCTTACCTCGTCCACATCTCAGCAGGAGAGAAAGACGACAAGTTGCGCATCAAGGTGCCAATTGTGGATGGATATCTTGACGTGTTTCCTGAGGAATTAATCGGGTTACCTCCTGATCGTAAGATAGAGTTCTCCATCGACTTGATACCTGGGGCAGCACCAGTATCTAAAGCACCCTATTGAATGGCGCCAAAGGCATTAGAAGAACTGAAGGAACAACTGCAATGCTTGCTTGAAAAGAAGTTCATCAAGCCTAGTGCATCACCATGGGGAGCACCCGTGTTGTTCGTAAAGAAGAAAGATGGAACTTTCCGTATGTACATAGACTATCGAAGTCTCAATCAACTGATCATTAAGAACAAATATCCTCTTTCGAGGATAGAAGACTTGTTCGACCAGTTGAAGAATGCTACGGTATTCTCAAAGATTGATCTAAGGTCTGGTTACCACCAGCTAAAGGTCAAGAGCGAGGATATCCCAAAGACAGCATTCCAGACTCGGTATAGACATTACGAGTTCACCATGATGCCTTTCAGAGTAACAAACGCTCCGACAATTTTCATGGATATGATAAATAGAGTGTTTCGTCCGTACCTGGACCAATTCGTCATCGCCTTCATCGACAACATACTTGTGTACTCTAAGAGCAAAGAGCAACACAAAGAACATCTCAAGGCAGTCTTAAAGACAATAAGACGAGAGAAGTTTTATTCCGAATTCAACAAGTGTGAATTTTGGATCAACTGCTTATGTATCGATTAGTACTAGAGCATCTAACTCCCTTGTGTCTAAGTATTTAAGAAAAATTCGATGATATAGAGTATAGAAGAATAGACCTTAAGTGAAAGTGAACTTTTGAGGAATACAATGAGAACCCAACGTCGAGTGAATTGATTGGAAATAGACTTGGATGAACATCAAATAGAAACTGAACTACACGTTCTTAAGCTGAGTAGCTAGACGTTATTGAAAACGAACTAGTTCTAGGCATAAGAAGGAATATGAAACATGGGCATAGTTACTTTCTTTTGGGATAACATAAGATTTTAAGCTTAAGTAGAGCCTTTTTGTGGAATGAGTAAGCTAGATGTGATCTTAAGGCTTACGTGTTAAGAATTAACATTTATATGTTATGGGAATACTTTAGTTGAAAAAGAAAGGACAATTGATTTTTATCTATGGGATACATAGTGGACTTCGAAGTAGAGGAAATTTGCAACTATGTAGGAAGAAAAGTTTGCATGCTTGAGGATTAGAAAACCTTCTAAGTCTTAAATCAGGTAGAGTGACAACAAACTTAGTCGACCAAGAAAACCGAGAAGTTATTTTGGTTTTAACTAATGAGAAAGCTTCAAAAAAACCAAACCTCTCCACTAGGCCACTCTTTTTGGACCAAAAGTTTTAGAGTAAGTAGTTAGACAAAACTATTTTGAGTGGAGTAAGATATAGTATCAGTTCATCCTAAACCTAGATTTTTTCCACGCAGAATTGTGCAGATACCATGGTTTACGCGTTCACCCTATAACCGACCTTACGAGAAAGGATCCTAGGAGCGCAAAAGAACGATAAATTCTTGAGAGGAATACGTAAGCACGCTGAGGAAGGAACCATTTAGAGGTTCGTATGGAATACTGAGTGAGCTTTGATGTTCGATAACAAAATCTGTGTGCCTAAGGATGAAGGAATGAGGAATGAAATTCTGAAAGAGGCACATAACACTCCATACACCATTCACCCCGGAGATACGATAATGTATCGGGGACTGGAAGAAAAACTTTTGGTGAAGGGTATGAAGAGATCGATAGCTCAATTCGTCAGGAGCTGTTTAACCTGCCAACGAGTTAAGACAGATCACCAATGAGTAAATAAAATAAACACTTTATCAATGAGTATAACTTAATATATTTCGGATTTACCAATCCCATGATGTTGCAAATCACCCATATATGAGAATTCAATTCTCACGCCCCTTTTTCCTAACCCCTTGCAGATTATGATTTCGTGGAGCAAGGACAGTAATAGAGACGACACGGAGTTCCCCACTTAAATAAAACATTCTGTTAATACTATGCCTTATGTACACATATATATGTGTAAGATACTTACTAATATTATTTTATTCATTTTCTTCCGCTGCATAAAAACTCATCATCTCTCATTTCCGTTATATTTCCTTCAAAAAAATTTATAGTTCAGACTTTTGATCACAATAACACTTCGAATTCGATATAATTAATATATATTGGGTTCGGGGCGTTACAGGTGGTATCAGAGCTTATGTTCAAAACTTTCGGACCAAAACCCAAATCATTGTTTTCATCAAACCAAAATTCTTTTTCTTTAATTAAAATTTTCTTATTATGTAAGTATAGATCACTAATTAAATCACTTGAGGGGAAATGTGTCTCCTATTACCGTCAGAAGCTCCTCGAAGGTATGTTCTTATTTTATTGCCTAAAAGTTTATGGTATTACGACAACTTGACTTTCATAACAAAACTCCAATCGAAAGACTGCGAACTCGAAACAACACCTACGAGGTGTAGAAAGAACTACGAAATATCGTTTATATTACTCTGGAAATGCAGATAATTAGTGAAAGATAGAGATAAATATATTTGTGTAAATTTATAAACTTCATAAATGATATTATATGATTATTTGAACTATGTGCTCTAATTGTTTAAATAATATTTCTGAATAACTAAAATTTTGACTAGGAATCCCTTTCCATGTAAGAATCCACCTAAGATAGTTATATCCCGATAATTAGAAAATACTTAGCTAACCTTAGAATCTATCAGTGTGTTTATAACCCAATTCACAAGACTGCGTGCAAAGGCAAGAGCCACTCCAATATCCCCAGATGAGACATATTTGACAGCCGTGATTCGTTTTGCCAGAAGGGTTACTGAGTTGTTCTCCGTCCTATCGCAGTAAGACTACTCGAACAGACGAGAATAGAAGACCCAGTACAAAGGCCCCACATTCACTTGGAGACATACCTAGAAAGAAGTCGGCGATGGGTATTTCCGTTTGATAGTAATGATCAGTCAGAGTGATCAAATCCTTTTAAGCAGCTATCCTTTTGATGTAGTCACAAATACATACAACATAGGTGTGCCACCCTTTCCTGACATATAGTAGTAGTCAGACGTATGACCGTTTTATTCAGACCTTAGCAGCATAGCTCTAACCTGCTCCTTTTGTCGCTCGTGGTCCGTACTGATGCAAGGATACGATGCGTTATAATTATACTTAGAAGCCTTTTTGTGTTCTATGACGTAATGTAAAGAGACTGACCTCCGTAGGACCAAAACTTTTAGATATATATATATACTTATTATGTGCTCACTGCTTGTCAATGTGTTTTACTTGCTTTATATATTAAATGTCATATTTTATCTGATTATCACTTAATGACACATTACTAGTTCCTAGGATACTGTGCGAATGTGAGCACTGTACCATTGGGGCCCCAATGCGCAGCTGGTGAATTATGTACCACACGTGTTTTCAGTGAACGTTGTGTGTTAATTTTGGTTAGTCCGATTATGTTTTTATAACTTTCTCACACCTATACATATCGTAAAAATATTATTCTTTTCCGATCAGAACCACCTTTAGATTGACACCAGAACATAGACGTGGACGACCCCGCGTTAACCCCATTCCTGTATCAGTGAATTCTATAGGACAGAACTCACCTTCTCAGGCTGAACCTAAGCCACCTCAGCAGGCCGCGCTAAGAAATGTCTGGGACTACTATGGGAATTAAGGACCGAATTTGAGGTTTACCCCTAACGCTAAGCGATCACCTGATAGAGTCCGATCTTCACATCCTTAAGATGAAAATCTTTGGCATAATCTTAGGTATTGACTAGTTAACAAAGGACGAAGCGATAATAGAATGCACAGAACGTGAGATCAACCTCGAAACCCGTAATGGTCAACGCTTCACATTTCGTGAAATCAAGACCAAGAAGGAAACCCGAGTAATATCAGCAATCCAAGCTGCAGTAATATTACAAAAGGAGAAATGCCAAGCTTACCTCGTCCACATCTCAGCAGGAGAGAAAGACGACAAGTTGCGCATCAAGGTGTCAATCGTGGATGGATATCTTGACGTGTTTCCCGAGGAATTAACCGGGTTGCCTCCTGATCGTCAGATAGAGTTCTCCATCGACTTGATACTTGGGGCAGCACCAGTATCTAAAGCACATTATCAAATGACGCCAAAGGAATTGGAAGAACTGAAGGAACAACTGCAATGCTTGCTTGAAAAGAAGTTCATCAAGCCTAGTGCATCACCATGGGGAACACCCGTGTTGTTCGTGAAGAAGAAAGATGGAACTTTTCGTATGTACATAGACTATCGAAGTCTCAATCAACTGATCATTAAGAACAAATATCCTCTTCCAAGGATAGAAGACTTGTTCGACCAGTTGAAGAATGCTACCGTATTCTCAAAGATCGATCTAAGGTCTGGTTACCACCAGCTAAAAGTCAAGAGCGAGAATATCCAGAAGAAAGTATTCCGGACTTGATATGGACATTTCGAGTTTACCGTGATACCTTTCAGAGTAACAAACGCTCCGATAATTTTCATGGATATGATAAATAGAGTGTTTCATCCGTACCTAGACTAATTCGCCATCGTCTTCATCGACGACATTCTTGTGTACTCTAAGAACAAAGAGTAACACGAAGAACATCTCAAGGCAGTCTTAAAGACAATAAGACGAGAGAAGTTTTATTCCAAATTCAGCAAGTGTGAATTTTGGATCAACTGCTTATGTATCAATTAGTACTAGAGCATCTCACTCCCTTGTGTCTAAGAATTTAAGAAAATTTTGAGGATATAGAGTATAGAAGAATAGACCTTAAGTGAAAGTGAAAATTTTGAGGAATACAATGAGAACCTAAGTCGAGTGAATTGATTGGAGATAGACTTGGATGAACATCAAATAGAAACTGAACTACGCGTTCTTAAGTTGAGACGTTATTGAAAACGAACTAGCTCTATGCATAAGAAGAAATATGAAACATGGGCATAGTTACTTTCTTTTGGGATAACGTAAGATTTTAAGCTTAAGTAGAGCCTTTTTGTGGAATGAGTAAGCTAGATGTGACCTTAGTCTTACGTGTTAAGAATTAACATTTATATGTTATGGGAATACTTTAGTTGAAAAAGAAAGGACAATTGATTTTTATCTATGGGATACATAGTGGACTTCAAAGTAGAGGAAAATTTGCAACTATGTAGGAAGAAAAATTTGCATGTTTGAGGATTAGAAAACCTTCTAAGTCTTAAATCAGGTAGAGTGACAACAAACTTAGTCGATCAAGAAAACCGAGAAGTTATTTTGGGTTTAACTAATGAAGGACCTTTCAGAAATCAAACCTCCCCACTAAGGTTTACCACCCTTTTTGAAACCACAAGTTTTAGAGTAAGTAGTTAGACAAAACTACTTTGAGTGGAGTAAGATATAGTACCAGTTCATCCTAAACCTAGAATTTTTCCACGCAGAATTGTACAGATACCATGGTTTACGCGTTCACCCTATAACCGACCTTACGAGAAAGGATCCTAGGAGCGCAAAAGAACGATAAATTCTTGAGAGGAATACGTAAGCGCGCTGAGGAAGGAACCATTTAGAGGTTCGTATTGAGTACTGAGTGAGCTTTGATGTTCGATAACAAAATCTGTGTGCCTAAGGATGAAGGAATGAGGAATGAAATTCTGAAAGAGGCACATAACACTCCATACACCATTCACCCCGGAGAGACGATGATGTATCGGGGACTGGAAGGAAACTTTTGGTGAAGGGTATGAAGAGATCGATAGCTCAATTCGTCAGGAGCTGTTTAACCTGCCAATGAGTTAAAGCAGATCACCAATGACCTCCAGGGTTGTTGCATCCTCTGGAGATGCCAGAGTGGAAATGGGAGAACATCACTATGGATTTTGTCACCGGATTTCCGAAAACGGTGAAAAATCACGATGCCATTTAGGTAATCGTAGATAGACTTACGATAATTGCCCACTCTATCCCTGTTATAATGACGTATACGTTGGACAAGCTCGCCCAACTATACATAGCCGAGATAATCAGACTGCATGGTGTACCAGTCTCGATAGTGTCCGATTGAGACCCCCATTTTACCTCCAAATTTTGGGAAGTCTGCAACGAGCCTTGGGTACTGAATTGAAGTTCAGCACCGCATACCACCCGCAGACTGATGGGCAATCGGAAAGAACTATCCAGACACTCGGAGGTATGCTGAGAGCTTGCGCTCTAGATCTTGCAGGAAGTTGGAAGAGCCACCTGCCATTTGTAAAGTTCGCATATAACAACAGTTATCAGGCGACAATACAAACGGCACCGTACGAAGCACCTTACGGGAAAAGGTGTAGATCACCAGTTTGTTGGGATGAAGTCGGAATTCAAAATATTCTCGAACCCGAACTAGTTGAAAGATCGGTTGAGATAGTCGCAAAGATTAAAGGAAGAATCAAAGCGGCTCAAAACCGTCAGAAGTCATATGCGGACACTAGGAGAAGAGATTTACAATTCAACATTGGCGATAAAGTATTTCTCCGAGTGGCACCAATGAAAGGTCTAATCCGTTTTGGTAAAAGAGGTGAGCTAAAGTCGCGATACAATGGGCCATTTGACATCCTGAATAGAATCGGGGATGTGGCTTATCGCTTAGCACTACCACCAGAGTTATCACGAGTGCATGATGTGTTCCACAATCTACACTCAGGAAGTATATAAGCGATCCAAACCCTGTTTTAGTCGTATAGATTTAGGTTTAAGTTGTGACCTGACTTATGAAGAAGTTCTAGTTACTATCCTAGGAAGGAAGTTGTACTTATTAAGGAATCAAGAGATACCATTAGTTCTAGTCCAGTGGAACCGACACGAGAAAGAAGAAACAACTTGGGAAATAGAGGATGAAGTCCTAACCAAATACCCTCAATGCTTAAGAAATACCTAGGAGCTGAATTTCGGGGACGAAATTCCTGTTAAGGGGGTGAGGATGTAATACCCCGTCCCGTTTTATACCTTTTATATTCTTAGAACCCTTATTTTATTATCTTTGTTTCTTTTTATTTTATTATTTTGTGTGCTTTTGTGTATTTTAAATATATACCCTTTTTACAAATTCCTAAATTCGTAGAAAGAATCGAACCTTTCAAACGAATAAAGGGCTACGAGAAATTAAATATTCAAAGATTAAATTCAGGATTTCGACCCGTTTAATTTTTTGAGAATAATTAAAATACAATAAAATATTATTCAAATTTTTAAAACTGTATTAATTTTCGAATCGGGATTAATCTCGTGAACCAAACGATCCCTAAACCGTATCTAGTGGGAACTAAAATATCTAGAATTAAATGGATTAATCCCACCCACAAGATTATTTCCTTCTTTTAAATTAAATTAATTAATTAGAAAAATTCTCAACCATGTATCATACTTTTCCTTTTAAAATAATTAATTAAAAAATTAAAATCAAAATATCTCTTCCTCTCTCAATCAAAACAGCAACCGCGTACATAACTCTCCCTCATTTCACTCAAGCCAATTTCCCAATTTTCTCTCTCTCCCTCCCCGACGGAAATCGCGGCCGCCTCCCTTCTTCTTTTTCCGGCGAACGGCCACCGCTGCCGCACACCTCTCCGCCCGCCTCCTCCTCTTCCGTCAACCGCCGAGCGACAGCCCAACCACCACCAGCGACCGTCGCGCCGCTTCTTCCTTCTTTTCCGCCAAGCTCGCCGCCGTGCCCTCTCCCAGTCGCGCCCGTTCTGTCCGACGCTGCCTTCGCCTCTCAGTTCCGGCGACGCTAGCGCCGTCCTCTTCGCTCAGCCGCCGCCTCATAACGCCGCTGTACGACGTCGCCTCTCTCCGTCCGACGCAGCACCTCCTTCCCCGCTCCGAACGCGCCGCGTATCGCCCCTCTTCCGCCGCGTTGCCGCCGTCCAACATCCTTCTTTTAATAGTGAGTTGGCTACTTTCCAATTTCTTTCAATTTCTCAGTTTTAATTCCGATTATATTCAATTAATTTCCCCTTTGAATTTAATCTCATAATTTCAACCCTTTTCGTGTCCAATCGAGATGCCGTCGCCTCTTCGTATTTTTCGATGAAGATGATACCTGTTGCCGGAGTTTTGAAATCCCGAACTACACCGTTAGGCTGTTCGATTCATTTTCCCGAATCCCCGAACGACGTCGTTATGCCGCCGAAATTATCAACGAATCCTTAATCGAACGCCGTTAGGCTGCCCGGTTTGGGACTCGTAAGAATCGCCAATCTCCTCTCTATTTCTTGTAATTGTTGGAATAGAAATTGAACCGTTTTAAGTGAGTTTGAGATGTTTTGGATTTGAGACTCTTAGAATTATAGATGGGACTTTATTATTGTTAGAATTCTACTTACGAATGATTTTAAATTGTTAGTATAATGGTGGTGTTGAAATAGTTGTTTAGTGTTATTGAATGGATAGATTAGTATTGTTGTTTTGGTTGGATGATATTATTAGATGGATGAATTAGTTTGGTTTGGTTAGCTGATGATGTGGTGCCGAAATTAGTTTATTTTAGTGTTAGTTGAGTTTTTGGAGGCAAAGGGAAACTCGTCTTCCCTTTGTGCGACTGTTAGAAATTTTGGAATGAAAAGATAAGTCGTTTAATACCCAATTTAGTAAACAAATGAAGAAGGTGGAAAATGGTATTATTCTTTTGTTTTAGAAATATTACAAATCAAATTTAGAAGCGTTATTAATATTAGAAAAGAAAAGTACTTTTTATAATTTGTCTTAGAAAAGCCAAAGTCTTTAATAAGTTTTAATAAGAGGTTTTTATAAAATATGAATTCTTATATTTTCTTTCTTAAAGGGCCTTTGTTAAGAACACCACTGAATTTAGCAAATACACCCCCCTAATACACCTCCTCTTAAAAAGGGGTGTACTTATCAATTTGAAATCAACCTTTGAAAACTTTAGTTTTCAATAGTTTTCTAAAGACAACGATCTACTCAATCCTCGAGTTTCACACTCTTAAGCTTTTCAAATTCAAAAGTCAATCTTTTAATCGGAAAACTCCTTATTAGGATTCTGTACTTTTCGGGACACGCACGAAGAACTCGACCGTCTGCATACACAATATTCTCGGGACTCGAAACAATCAGGTGGGTGATGATCGGTTGATTGATCTGCTCATAATACGTTGTGCTGGTATACTCTGAACTCGACTAAATAAATAAAAAACAAATAAATCCAACATAAATGTAAACCCTATTATATAACTGCTTGAATTATGTGATGTAATTATATATACCTTATATGGATGGTTTGTGTTTGTTGATTATATGAACTGATGACGATTGCATAATATAAGGGCATTTTGTGAGCATGAATCTGTTTAAGTATGAATTATGTGAATTCTCCCCACAATTTGAAATGACAGTTTTATGGGAAAGAGGAAAGCGAGTAATCATTGATTTGATGTGCAGCAATTTTGTTTGTGGATTGACACGTACGGCCATGAGTGATAATAGGTCAGATTCATGGTCGCTGATATTATTTGTGGTGGCCATGAGTGATAATAATTATTCATATTCATGGTCACATGAATGGATGACTTGTTGGTGAGAAACGGTTTGGGGGAGATTCACAATGTGGTGGAAAGGATTTTGGCAGATTAGGCCGTTATTTGAAAATGGTTTTGGGCTTTGCCCCTTAATGTGAATTAACTTGTGATATTTCAATTATATGATGTGAAACCTGTTGTGCCCAACTGATTATTATGTGAACTTGTTATTTGTATGATATATGATGTTTGTATTATTATGTCAACTGCTTAAATAAATTATATATTTTATTAATGAGTATAACTTAATATATTTCGGATTTACCAATCCCATAACGTTGCAAATCACCCATACGTGAGAATTCAAATCTCACGCCCCATTTTCCGAACCCCTTGCAGATTATGATTTCGTGGAGCAAGGACATTAATAGAGACGACACGAAGTTCCCCACTTAAATAAAACATTCTGTTAATACTATGCCTTATGTACACATATATATGTGTAAGATACTTACTAATATTATTTTATTCATTTTCTTCCGCTGCATAAAAACTCATCATCTCTCATTTCCGTTATATTTCCTTCAAAAAATTTATAGTTCGGACTTTTGATCACAATAACACTTCGAATTCGATATAATTAATATATATTGGGTTCGGGGCGTTACACGCAATATTCGGAAATTAATTTAATGTGTTTTGACTATACAAAAGATATTGACTATATATATATTAAATATCAATGATTTAATATATATTTTCTATATATAACTCATACTATTATGGCTGAAAATAAAACAATCGATAATCGTTAGAAAAACGAAAAAAAAATATCACGGGAAAGAGAATTTTAAATACACAATTTTTTGTTTATATTTCTGTATATTTTGACAATATGAAAGATATTGACTATATCTATATTACATATTTTGTTTAATATATATTATTTGCATATAATTTATACTATTATACATGAAAATTAATTAACTGAAAAATGGTACATAAAGAAAATATATATAATGAGCAAGATAAAAAATATATATACATAAATATTATATTATAGACAAAAAAAGTTAAGCGTGACACATAAAAAGAATCAATAATACATTATAATTTTTAATTAATAATAAAATTTATTATAAATAAAAGTAAACCAATTGATAATTGTTGGATAAACAAAAAAAAATCACGGGCAAGAAAAATTTAAACCATACAATATTTGGTTTATCAATCTGTATATTTTTTACTATATCAAAGATATTGACTATATCTATATTACATATTTTGTTTAATATATATTATTTGTATATAATTTAGATTATCATACATTAAAATTAATTAACTGATAAATGATACATTAATAAAATATACGAAATGAGCAATATACAAAATATGTATACATAATTCTAATATTATAGACAAAAACATTAATCGTGACACATTAAAAGAATCTATAATACATTAGAATTTTTAATAAATAATACAATTTATTTTCTCCATTATTCAAGGATTTTAAGAGGAATATTAACAATATTAAATAACCATATAACGTTGTTTTAGTACATGAAAATATATTTATTTGAAAAAAGAAGGAAATATTAAAATTGATAGCATAGATATGTTTATTATCATTATTTTTAATAAATAGTAATAGTTGAAACAAATACCTTTATTTACTGCTAAATAGTATTAGTACTTAAACTAAGAGATACATTAAAATAAATATATATAACGGAAACAGACAACAATTAATACGATTGTTATCACTAATCTGAATTAAATAATATTAGTCCTCCCTACATAAGAAAAAAAAACATCAAACAAAATTAATCCTAAAGAAATTACCTAAAATTTTGATTAGAGAAATTTGCAAGCGTTCACCAACTCTCTCCTTAATACATCCATCAATACCATCAAAGATAACAAACGAAAACACGCTACCACGTACTTCTTCAAGAAATATCAAGTCATTTCGACAGATATCATAAACATTTTTCATGGCAATATCAAACTTAAAGAACCAAAATTCCCCAGCCATAACAACTTGAACTTCATGATCACGTACGAACGAATCACACATAGAACGTTGCCTCAATACAAATACTTGATTAGGCACATTAACATGAATAAAATTGCGAAAGCAGCCCGACAATTGCTTGAAAAAAACGAAACAATTTTTTAAAAAATAAATAAATAAATAATTCAACAATAAAATTAAAACAAAAAGTTTTAAAAAAACTTACAATGCACTCTGCCTCCCTATTTTTGGTAAATCGAAGAAAAAACCTAAACCTATCCGAATGATAGACAGACGTAATATACTTCTGAATTGCACCCATAGGCACAAGAATGTCATCCCCTGTAACATTCAAGTTCGTTTTTTAAACTAAAAAATATTAATCTTTTCGGAAAAAAAGGTAAAAAAATAGTTAAAAAAGATATCAATACTTACTACGTCCTTCATTGCTAAACATCTCGCACCAAATCAGCGAAACCCAACAAATACAACACTGGAAAAAAATTAAATCAAACCCAAAATATTTTCGGAAATAATCTACTTCCAATAACTTTTACAATGCATAAGAGAAAAAACACTATTCATCATCTAGAACATCAAACAAAAAGCACAAGACATATACAACAAAAACTACGAAATTGATTACAATACAGGAGATTTTACGGAACATGCTTGAAAAGAAAAACAATCTCTTAAAAAAATCTAAAACTTACCGGAAATATAGTATCGGCCGATGAATGAGAAATGAATTTCAACCAAATACTTGTTAGGTCTAATCTACTGGCCTCACCATAAATGGAAAAAGGAGAAATAATGAAGAACAACCACACAAGCAACCGCAAAGCTCAACCAATAAATAAAAAGAACAATTCAGCAATCTAATCATACATTATCTCGAAAATTGAGAAGAAAATCAGGAACAAAATCTTTACTATAATTATTATAAATAAATATAAACAAATATATCACAAAATAAAACAACAATAGGTAGCACAAATATCAAAAAAATGAACACACGCAATATTCGGAAATTAATTTAATGTGTTTTGACTATACAAAAGATATTGACTATATATATTAGATATCAATGATTTAATATATATTTTCTATATATAACTCATACTATTATGGCTGAAAATAAAACAATCGTTAATCGTTAGAAAAACGAAAAAAAAATATCACGGGAAAGAGAATTTTAAATACACAATCTTTGGTTTATATTTCTGTATATTTTGACAATATGAAAGATATTGACTGTATCTATATTACATATTTTGTTTAATATATATTATTTGCATATAATTTATACTATTATACATGAAAATTAATTAACTGAAAAATGGTACATAAAGAAAATATATATAATGAGCAAGATAAAAAATATATATACATAAATATAATATTATAGACAAAAAAAGTTAAGCGTGACACATAAAAAGAATCAATAATACATTATAATTTTTAATTAATAATAAAATTTATTATAAATAAAAGTAAACCAATTGATAATTGTTGGATAAACAAAAAAAAATCACGGGCAAGAAAAATTTAAACCATACAATATTTGGTTTATCAATCTGTATATTTTTTACTATATCAAAGATATTGACTATATCTATATTACATATTTTGTTTAATATATATTATTTGTATATAATTTAGATTATCATACATTAAAATTAATTAACTGATAAATGATACATAAATAAAATATACGAAATGAGCAATATACAAAATATGTATACATAATTCTAATATTATAGACAAAAAATGTTAATCGTGACACATTAAAAGAATCAATAATACATTAGAATTTTTAATAAATAATACAATTTATTTTCTCCATTATTCAAGGATTTTAAGAGGAATATTAACAATATTAAATAACCATATAACGTTGTTTTAGTACATGAAAATATATTTATTTGAAAAAAGAAGGAAATATTAAAATTGATAGCATAGATATGTTTATTATCATTATTTTTAATAAATAGTAATAGTTGAAACAAATACCTTTATTTACTGCTAAATAGTATTAATACTTAAACTAAGAGATACATTAAAATAAATATATATAACATATATATGTGTAAGATACTTACTAATATTATTTTATTCATTTTCTTCCGCTGCATAAAAACTCATCATCTCTCATTTCCGTTATATTTCCTTCAAAAATTTTATAGTTCGGACTTTTGATCACAATAACACTTCGAATTCGATATAATTAATATATATTGGGTTCGGGGCGTTACAGGTGGTATCATAGCTTATGTTCAAAACTTTCGGACCAAAACCCAAATCATTGTCTTCATCAAACCAAAATTCTTTTTCTTTAATTAAATTTTCTTATCATGTAAGTATAGATCACTAATTAAATCACTAATTTTGTGTGCCAACGTGTAATTTAAATATATACCCTAATTCAAATTCCCAAGTTCGAAGAAAGAAATCGATCATTTCAAACGGATAAGAGATTTCGAGAAATTAATTATTAAAGTTTTAAATTATGTTTTCAATCCGTATAATTTGTTGAGATTAATTAAAATACTTTAAAATATTAATTGAGTTTTAAAACTGTATTGTTTTTAATTTCAAAATTTAATGGGTGCACTAAACAATTCCGAAGGTGTATGCGTTAATAAAATATCCTAAATTTTTACTTTAAATCCCAGCCACATCTTTATTTCTTCCCTTTAAAAATTAATAACTAATTAATGAATTTCCTCTATAAAAAAAAAGAGACCACGTCTTCCTTCTTTTGAAAAACAAAAGCGAAATCCTAATTTTCACTCTCAATTTCTCTCTCTCCCTCTTCACGCGTCTTCTTCGTCCTTCCTCAATCAGCCACGGCGCTGCCGTCCCCAGCCTCCAGCCATCGCGTCCCGATCGACCAGAAACCAACGCCGCTCCGCCGTCGCGACGCTTCTCCGTCCCGCCTCCTGCGCGTCGCACAGCGCCGCCGTTGCGAGCGACGCCGCCGCGTCGCGCCTTGCCTCACGCCACCAGCGGCCGCTGCTCCTTCGCGCAACACCGCCTCCAGCCGACCGCGCCGCCGTCGCATCCTCCAGTCGCGACGCCCCTCCTCCGCTACCGCCTCCAGCCAGATCCGTCGCCTCCCCTGACCGCCGGAATTCAGTCGAAACCGCCGCCGCCCCTTTTCCTCCTTTCCAGTAAGTGATAGAAATCTTCGTTAATTCCTTTTCGTATCGTTCCGATTAATTTCAGTTTTAATTATTCAATTCCAAAACCGTAATCCAATCCCTTGTTTTCCTCTTTCGAGATGACGCCGGGTCGAACCGCTGTTGCTAAAATTATTGGAGGGATCAAAGAACGCAGTTAGGCCGCTCGATTTTTTCTCGAATCATCCAAACGACGCCGTTAGGTCGTCCGTTTACCCCCACGAATGAACCGGAATTCGTAAGATTTCTAGCCTCCTTCTCCCTATTCTCTTCTAGCTTTCGGAATTTGGGATGAGGCTTAAACTTTGTAAATTTTATGGAGAGGAAAATAGTACTTTTAATTTGGTTAGGGTTAGTGCAGATAGGATTGTGTTATTGATGATTTTTCCTTACTGGTGTTATTGAAATAGTGGTTTAGTATTGTTGTTTTAGTTGTTTAGTATGGTTGATATAGTTGCCTAAGTATTATTAGATTGATTGGATTAGTATTATTGGATGAATTACTTTGGTATTATTGAATTAGCTGTTTTGTATCATTGAAATAGTTGTTTGGTGTTATTGGATTTGTTGGATGGATGAATTAGTTTGGTTTGGTTAGCTGATGATATGGTGATGAAATTAGTTTGTGTTGGTATTAGTTGAGTTTTAAAGACAAAGGGAAACTCGTCTTCTACTGAAATGTTTGAAACAAATGGAAAATGACTTTTAGAAAATAATACTACTCTTTTGTTTTGAAAATGACACAAGTCAACTTGGTTAGTAATACTAGTAATATAGGAAAATATTTATTCTATTAATTGTTGTGAAAACTTCTTTAAATCAAGTATTACTAACAATAAAGAAAAGTATATATTATATTATTTTCAGTATTCATTATATAAAGTTCTTTAAACAAAATAAGTATTAATAAATGGATTTTTATTTATAAAATATAATTTATACTCAAAGTTATTTTAAAATAAAATATAAATTTTAGAAAGAAAATATTAAATTGAGGTTTTAATTATATTAATATTATTTATATAACTTTCTTATTCTTTTAATTATTTTCAAGAAAAATATTAATTTGGGACCTATATTATATTAGTATTATTTTTTTAATATATTACTTAGACTTTTAATTCTTTTAAGAAAAGAATTATATGGATATACTTTTAAAATTATAAAAGATTTTATAAAAGAACAAAGGAAATCAAAAGACCGTTTTTATGAAAGTCGAAATAGTATTACAACAAGAAAATTAGTAAATACACCCCAATGCACTACCCTTTTGAAAGTGGTGTATTTACCAAGTTAGTGTATGTTCTTAAGTAGGCCCTATTCAATGAGTTTTTAAGATAACAACTTCCTCGTTTCGTAACACGAACTCCTAGGTCTTTCATTAATTCGAGAGCCAACTTTTAATCAAATGATTTCATATTAGGACTCTGTGCTAATCGGAATACGCACGAGGGATCCGACCATCTGTTTGAACATCGTTCACGGGACCCGGAGCAAACAGGTGGGTGATGATCTGTTGATCGATCTGCTTATAATACGTTGTGCTGGTATACTCTGAACTCGACTAAATAAATCTAAAACAACTAATCCAACATAAATGTATCCCTATAATATAAATATTTGAATTACGTGATATATTTATATATGATACAAATACCTATTGTTTCTATTCAAATTAATCACGACTGCATGATTAAGGGCATTATCTGAGCATGAACCAATTTAAGTGTGAATTATGTGAATTCTCCCCACAATTTGAAATGACAGTTTTTATGAGAAAGGGGAAAGCGAGTAATCATTGAGCAGTTATGTTTGTGGATTGACACGTACGGCCATGAGTGATAATAGATCAGATTCATGGTCGCTGATATTATTTGTGGTGACCATGAGTGATAATAATTATTCAGATTCATGGTCACATGATTTGTTGGTGAGTAACGGTTTGGGGGAGATTCACAATGTGTTGGAAATGATTTTGCCAGATTTGGCCGATACTTGAAAACGATTTTGGGCTTTGTCCCTAAATGTGAATTAACTTGTGATGTATCAATTATATGATGTGAAATTTTGTTATGCCCAATTAATTGTTACGTGATCTTGTTACTTTTGTGTTGTATGTTAATTATATTTATATATCAACTGCTTAAATAAATTATATATTTTCTCAATGAGTATACTTTAACATATTTCGGATTTACTAATCCCATGACGTTGCAAATCACCCTCACGTGAGAATTCAAATCTCACGCCCCCTTTTTACAACCCTTGCAGATTATGATTTCGTGGAACAAGGACAGTAATAGAGACGACACGGAGTTCCCCACTTAAATAATATGTTACTGATAAATACTAAGCTTTATATTCATATATATATGTATGTATATATATATATATATATATATATATATATATATATATATATATATGTCTGAGGTACTTATTTAAATATTATACTCATTTCTTCCGCTGCATAAAACTCATCTCTGATTTTTGTTATCCCTTTTTATATCAAAAATTTTATAGTTCGGATTTTAGTTACAAGTGGCACCTCGAATCTGAGATATTTATGTGTTTTGGATTCGGGGCGTTACAGGTGGTATCAGAGCTTATGTTCAAAACTTTCGGACCTAAAACCAAATCATTGCTTTCATCAAACCAAAATTATTTTTTTCATTAATTAAAATTTCCTTATCATGTAAGTTTAGATCATTAATTAAATCACTTGAGGGGAAATGTGTCTCCTATTACCGTCTGAAGCTCCTTGAAGGTATGTTCTTGTTTTACTATCAAAAGTGCCTATAAGTTTATAAACTTGTATCGAGTTAACTTTCATAACAAAACTCAAATCAAAAGATCGAGAACTCAAAACAACACCTACGTGGTGTGGAAAGAACTACGAAATACCGTTTATATTCAATTAAAATAAAATGTTTTGTGATTTGCATAAATGAATATATTTGTTTAAAGTTTATAAATTTCATAAATGTTATTATGTGACTATCTGAACTATGTGTTTTAATTGTTTAAATTATGTGCTTTAATTGTTTAATTTATATTTCTGCATAACTAAAATTTTGACTAGAAATTTCCTTTCTATGTTAGAATCCACCTAAGATAGTAGTAGCTCGGTACCTAGAAAACTTATTTTCAGATATGACGTAAGTAGACTGACCTACATGGAAGTCGAGACTTTTATATGATATATATGTGTGTTATGAAATTGCTACTTGGCAATGTGTGTTACTTGCTCTATATTAACTGTTATATTTTATCTGATTATCGATAAATGACACGTCACTAGTTTCTATTATACGGTGCGAATGTAATCACTGTACCATTGGTGGCCACAGTGCGTTACGGTGAACTACGTACTCACGTGTATCTCAGTACTAGCGTTGTGTTGATTACGTAATTCGATTCTGTTTTTATAAATTTTCTCATACCTATATGATGTAATAATATTATTCTTTTCTCTCTAGAACCACCACTAGAATGGCACCAGGACGTAAACGTGGACGACCCCGTTTTAACAGTATCCCAGCCCCAGGAAATCCTATAGACCCACCTCCTCAAGCTGAACCTGAACCACCCCAGCAGGGCGCACCTGTGAACGATATTGCAACAGAAATACTGATCTCCCTCTAGAACTACATACAACAACAAGCTCCACCACCTCCTCCACCACTGTATGAGCCTATGCCTCAAGTAACACCAAGGATGAATGACTTCGTTGAACGATTTCGACGACTGCAACCACCTAAACTGAATGGGAGAGAAAGCCCTTTCGAGACTGAAGAATGGATAGCCGGATTGGAGCGTATTTTCCGACACATGGTACTAACTGATGTGCAGAGAGTCTCCTGTGCACAATTCCAATTGGTGGAAGACGCAGCTCAATGGTGGGAATCCTATGAGCTGACTATGAATGATGAGGAAAGACAAGCCCTTACTTGGGAGAATTTCAAGAAAGCTGTGTTAGACCGGTACTTTCCACGAGTACTAAGGGATCAGAAGGAACAGGAATTTGTTAATCTCCGACAAGGAACACTCTCGGTGATAGAGTATGAGAGAAAATTCAACCAACTGTCCCGTTATGCTCCACATCTGGTGGACAATGATGATAGAAAATCCCGAAGGTTTGAACAAGGTTTGAGGCCCGAAATAGCAGGAATTGTGATAGGCCTTCAAATGCCGAGCTATGGAGGAGTTTTTCATCGAGCACTGCTAGTCTCGATCAGCCAGGATTTGGAGTACAAGCAGACTTCGACGATGGTCCCCGTCAATCGTAATTGGCATCCAAACTTCAAGAGGAATTCAGTTCCACAACCAAGGGAGGACGACTACAATGATCCTCGAAATATTCCAAACTGCCCAAGATGTAGAAAGAAACATTGGGGACAATGCAACCAGAGTAGAATTACTTGTTTCCGATGCAACCAACCAGGCCACAAGAGGAATGAATGCACTCTACCATCAAATCCCAACTACCAACCAATTAACAACAGCCAGTACTACCCGCAGCAAGTGGATAACTACCAAAGTTACCAGCCATCTGCACCCAACAACCGTCAGCTAGGGCCACCAGTCAGAATTCTACCTCACCAAGGTCAGAAGTGGCCAGGACACGTGAATGCTATCCTTGAAGAAGGGGAAAATAGTGGAGGACAACTCCGATTGAAAGGACTTGAACATCCCGTATAGATACTGAGCAGAAAGGGGTTAAGACGAAAAAAAAATATATATACATATAGATACTACTTAAAATGAGTGTATAAGGTTTAGCCGAGCAAATACCTAAGCAATACCTAGAAGTCGAATTTCGGGGACGAAATTCCTGTTAAGGGGGTGAGGATGTAATACCCCGTCCCGTTTTATACCTTGTATTTTGCTAGAAACCTTAATTACTTAATTTTATATTATTATTATTCTCGTTTCTTTTAATTTTATTATTTTGTGTGCCAACGTGTAATTTAAATATATACCCTAATTCAAATTCCCAAGTTCGAAGAAAGAAATCGAACATTTCAAACGGATAAGGGATTTCGAGAAATTAATTATTAAAGTTTTAAATTATGTTTTCAATCCGTATAATTTGTTGAGATTAATTAAAATACTTTAAAATATTAATTGAGTTTTAAAACTGTATTGTTTTTAATTTCGAAATTTAATGGGTGCACTAAACAATTCCGAAGGTGTATGCGTTAATAAAATATCCTAAATTTTTACTTTAAATCCCAGCCACATCTTTATTTCTTCCCTTTAAAAATTAATAACTAATTAATGAATTTCCTCTATAAAAAAAAAGAGACCACGTCTTCCTTCTTCGGAAAAACAAAAACGAAATCCCAATTTTCACTCTCAATTTCTCTCTCTCCCTCTTCATGCGTCTTCTTCCTCCTTCCTCAATCAGCCACGGCGCTGCCGTCCCCAGCCTCCAGCCGTCGCGTCCCGATCGACCAGAAACCAACGCCGGTCCGCCGTCGCGACGCTTCTCCGTCCCGCCTCCTGCGCGTCGCACAGCACCGCCGTTGCGAGCGACGTCGCCGCGTCGCGCCTTGCCTCACGCCACCAGCGGCCGCTACTCCTTCGCGCAACACCGCCTCCAGCCGACCGCGCCGCCGTCGCATCCTCCAGTCGCGACGCCCCTCCTCCGCTACCGCCTCCAGCCAGATCCGTCGCCTCCCCTGACCGCCGGAATTCAGTCGAAACCGCCGCCGCCCCTTTTCCTCCTTTCCAGTAAGTGATAGAAATCTTCGTTAATTCCTTTTCGTATCATTCCTTTTAATTTCAGTTTTAATTATTCAATTCCAAAACCGTAATCCAATCCCTTGTTTTCCTCTTTCGAGATGACGCCGGGTCGAACCGCTATTGCTAAAATTATTGGAGGGATCAAAGAACGCAGTTAGGCCGCTCGATTTTTTCTCGAATCATCCAAATGACGCCGTTAGGCCGTCCGTTTACCCCCACGAATGAACCGTAATTCGTAAGATTTCTAGCCTCCTTCTCCCTATTCTCTTCTAGCTTTCAGAATTTGGGATGAGGCTTAAACTTTGTAAATTTTATGGAGAGGAAAAGAGTACTTTTAATTTGGTTCGGGTTAGTGCAGATAGGATTGTGTTATTGATGATTTTTCCTTACTGGTGTTATTGAAATAGTGGTTTAGTATTGTTGTTTTAGTTGTTTAGTATGGTTGATATAGTTGCCTAAGTATTATTAGATTGATTGGATTAGTATTATTGGATGAATTACTTTGGTATTATTGAATTAGCTGTTTTGTATCATTGAAATAGTTGTTTGGTGTTATTGGATTTGTTGGATGGATGAATTAGTTTGGTTTGGTTAGCTGATGATATGGTGATGAAATTAGTTTGTGTTGGTATTAGTTGAGTTTTAAAGACAAAGGGAAACTCGTCTTCTACTGAAATGTTTGAAACAAATGGAAAATGACTTTTAGAAAATAATACTACTCTTTTGTTTTGAAAATGACACAAGTCAACTTGGTTAGTAATACTAGTAATATAGGAAAATATTTATTCTATTAATTGTTGTGAAAACTTCTTTAAATCAAGTATTACTAACAATAAAGAAAAGTATATATTATATTATTTTCAGTATTTATTATATAAAGTTCTTTAAACAAAATAAGTATTAATAAATGGAATTTTATTTATAAAATATAATTTATACTCAAAGTTCTTTTAAAATAAAATATAAATTTTAGAAATAAAATATTAAATTGAGGTTTTAATTATATTAATATTATTTATATAACTTTCTTATTCCTTTAATTATTCTCAAGAAAAATATTAATTTGGGACCTATATTATATTAGTATTATTTTTTTAATATATTACTTAGACTTTTAATTCTTTTAAGAAAAGAATTATATGGATATAATTTTAAAATTATAAAAGATTTTATAAAAGAACAAAGGAAATCAAAAGATCGTTTTTATGAAAGTCGAAATAGTATTACAACAAGAAAATTAGTAAATACACCCCAATGCACTACCCTTTTGAAAGTGGTGTATTTACCAAGTTAGTGTGTGTTCTTAAGTTGGCCCTTTTCAATGAGTTTTTAAGATAACAACTTCCTCGTTTCGTAACACGAACTCCTAGGTCTTTCATTAATTCGAGAGCCAACTTTTAATCAAATGATTTCATATTAGGACTCTGTGCTAATCGGAATACGCACGAGGGATCCGACCATCTGTTTGAACATCGTTCACGGGACCCGGAGCAAACAGGTGGGTGATGATCTGTTGATCGATCTGCTTATAATACGTTGTGCTGGTATACTCTGAACTCGACTAAATAAATCTAAAACAACTAATCCAACATAAATGTATCCCTATAATATAAATATTTGAATTACGTGATATATTTATATATGATACAAATACCTATTGTTTCTATTCAAATTAATCACGACTGCATGATTAAGGGCATTATCTGAGCATGAACCAATTTAAGTGTGAATTATGTGAATTCTCCCCACAATTTGAAATTACAGTTTTTATGAGAAAGGGGAAAGCGAGTAATCATTGAGCAGTTATGTTTGTGGATTGACACGTACGGCCATGAGTGATAATAGATCAGATTCATGGTCGCTGATATTATTTGTGGTGACCATGAGTGATAATAATTATTCAGATTCATGGTCACATGATTTGTTGGTGAGTAACGGTTTGGGGGAGATTCACAATGTGTTGGAAATGATTTTGCCAGATTTGGCCGATACTTGAAAACGATTTTGGGCTTTGTCCCTAAATGTGAATTAACTTGTGATGTATCAATTATATGATGTGAAATTCTGTTATGCCCAATTAATTGTTACGTGATCTTGTTACTTTTGTGTTGTATGTTAATTATATTTATATATCAACTGCTTAAATAAATTATATATTTTCTCAATGAGTATACTTTAACATATTTCGGATTTACTAATCCCATGACGTTGCAAATCACCCGCACGTGAGAATTCAAATCTCACGCTCCCTTTTTACAACCCTTGCAGATTATGATTTCGTGGAACAAGGACAGTAATAGAGACGACACGGAGTTCCCCACTTAAATAAAATGTTACTGATAAATACTAAGCTTTATATTCACATATATATATATATATGTCTGAGGTACTTATTTAAATATTATACTCATTTCTTCCGCTGCATAAAACTCATCTCTGATTTTTGTTATCCCTTTTTATATCAAAAATTTTATAGTTCGGATTTTAGTTACAAGTGGCACCTCGAATCTGAGATATTTATGTGTTTTGGATTCGGGGCGTTACAAAGATACTTTCCATGATTCCTGGTATTAAGAGAGTTTATCTAAGTTCGGATAGTGTGTTCAAGTCTGAGTTAAGGTCTGAAGGTGATGGAGAGCGTATATCTGTTGATTTTCTAAACTCTCTTAGATGTTCAGGTATGCCGAGTCATGAGTTGGTACTAAAGGAAGGTGTTCCTATTGTTCTTCTTAGAAATATTGATCAGAAGTCAGGACTGTGTAATGACACAAGGTTGGTTGTTGTTAGGTTAGGAAATTATGTGATTGAAGCTCAAATCATTTCTGGAAGGAATATTGGAAAAAATGTTTTCATTCCGAGAATGACTATGTCAAACTCAGACATAACCATGCCTGTAAATTTTACAAGGCGCCAATTTCCTGTGTCACTATGCTTTGCTATGACTATTAATAAAAGTCAAGGTCAATTGTTATCTAATATTGGTTTGTATCTTCCTAAACCAGTCTTTACTCATGGTCAACTATATGTTGCAGTTTCAAGAGTTAAGAGGAGAGATGGACTAAAGATTTTGAGTCTTGATTCAGAAGGGCAAAATTTACGACTAATGTTGTTTACAGAGAGGTTTTTAGGAATCTGTAAAAAATAAAGTCCAGTTTTTAAATATTAATAAACATTTTGAAATAAAGTTCGCATTGGTTTATTATTCCACATCCTTTTTTGTTGTTGTTTGTTTTATTTTTAAAATCCATTTTATTTATAATATTTCACGTATACAATTTAGTGTGTGGCGTAGTGAATTAATTTAATTGTTAATATGAGTATTGGTTATTTGTGAAAATGCTACTACTAAATTATGTTTTGAAATTTTATCTCCATCCATTTGTTTTACTAATTTTGTATTAATAACATACAAAGTAATTGTTTGTTGGGACTTGGCAATAACAATGGTTTTGGACATGTTTAGTATATGTACAAGAGTACCATACACTTACTTAATTATCCTAAAATTATTAAAACAAACATCTAAAAATAATTTACAATATCACAAAAATATTAAATCATTCCAATTATTAACCCAAACATCTAAAACCCGCGAGACATCGCAGGACTGTGACTAGTGTAGAATATATGTAATGATGGGGGTTATCTCCCAATCATTTCTGTAGAGTTTGACTCCACTTGATTGGTTTTATTAATTTTAGTTGGGGTACACATTTATTATTAAAAATACAAATTAACTTATTTGGTAGGTTGGACATGAATTACACATGTATCTAGTAAACCTTTTGGTAGGATGTAATTAACTAGTTTGCCCTTAATAAATTTATAAGAGAATTTTAGTGGTATAATTGATTTGGTGTAATGATCCATAATAAATTTATAAAGTCTTGATATTGTATTGAGTCAGCATACTCGACATAATAAAAATATATTTATATTAATTTAGTAAAGCTTACCAAGTAACATTTAAGAAAGATACTCCCTCCAGTTCATTTTGTTTTTCACTTTCAAATTGACACGAGTTTTAATAAATTAGTTGTTTATTAAAGTGTCCACATTGGTGAGTTATAAATGAGTTATAACTCAAAAGGGGGAGTTACAACCATTGGGCGGGTGAGTTATAACTCCAATATTAATGTTTTGGTTCATGCAGACTAACACCTATTTTATGGCAGAGAAATGTGGGCTTGGCCCCACATTTCATAATTTGTTTTTTCTAACTTTTGTTTCAATATTACCGTTACAAAATATTGTGACTGCACCTTTTCTTTTTTCTTTTTTTCTTTTTATTTTACCGTTGAAAACAGTTTTTGGGGTTTTTTTTTTTTTTTTTTTTATTTGTTCTTCAAAATTAAAATGAATGCAACAGTCATATTTTTCCCTATAAATACATCACATGCATATTTTTTCTTTCTCACTCTTCCACTAAAATTTTACCTTATACTCTCTTCACTCAACTATATTTTCTATCTCAATCTATTTTTTATTTTTGTGTTCTTGAAATTTTTGTTTCCATAATAAATGGACAAAAATAATAAAGAATTTCATAGAAATTTGTTCAATCATCCTAATATGATGGATGGAATTCCCCTCTCTCAAAATTCCTTAAATCCACAAAATTTTCAATATACTCAATTTGGCTCGTCCACTCAATTTCCACCCAATTACGGAAATTTTTCCCATACTCCTTCATATTCTCAAAATTTTCAAGGTCACGGAATTTTTCTTTGATAACTCGAGCAACTCTTTTCCATCAAATTTTTCCACTCCGACTTCCAAATATTGGCAACACTCATCGGGGCAACATTTCGGTGAGTCTCCGCCTTAAATATTTTACAGTCCACGAGCAACTGGAATGTTGTCGAGATATCGAAGTGACAAAGAACCGGCAACTCCAACTTTTGTCCTAGAGACACAACTATCTCAACCATCAACCCCAATTGGTGTAGAAATTTCAGATCAAGATTGTGCCGCTGGTAATGAACATTCGTCTAACAAGTGGAAAACTGAAGAAAATGAGCAGTTGGCAAATTATTTCATCACGATAAGTGATGATCCCATAATCGGCAATGATCAGAAATCATCGGCATTTTAGAATAGAGTCACTGATTACTACAACGAGAATCGCCCCACTGGTGCTCCTAAACGACGTGTCGGACAAGCAAAACCACACTGGCTTAATACAATATTGTCAAAGGTAAATCTTTTTAACGCTTGCTATAATACTCTTTCCAGTGTCTACAGAAGTGGCTCCAACAACGAAGACATAATGCGTATGGCACACAAGAAATTTCGAGATTGCAATCGTGACAAGCCGTTTAATTACGAGCATGTATGGATTATTGTCAAGGACCATCCACTTTATTCTCCACAGTACAATGATTCCATTGATTCATCAAAGAAAGCAAAGACCTCCGACTCAGACACAAGTAACAACTCTGCTAGATTGGATTTTGATCTAAACATTGACGACACTCGTCCGATTGGGCAAGACACAGCCAAAAGAAAAGAAAAAGGAAAATACAAGGCTAGATCAGGGTCAAAGGGCAACGACAAGATCGAAAAGTGTCTTGAAAAATTTACAGATTATAGCGATTGTAAAAAAAGAGAAGTTATAGCGCTTGAAAAGGCGATTGCATTGAAAGAGCGAGAAGTGCAAATGGATGAATGGAAATTTTTTTTATCATCAAGATACCTCCAATTGGACGGACGAACAGCGTGCCGCGCACGAACGTGTGTGTGCGAAGATTATTGCCGGGTGAAATTCATAGAATAATTTATCAATCTTATATATCTTTATCTTATTAATGTATTTTTTCAATGTCTTTATGTTAATTTATCCTTTATGTAATTTCATAATTTTGATTAATGTAATTTCAATTAATGTATTAATTTGACATTTATGTTTAATTTACATTTAATAAAACTAGCCGTTAAAAAACTAGCCGTTAGAAACTAGCTGTTAGAAACTAGTCGTTAAAAATTAGCCATTACAAGGTAGTAGGTGTATATATAAGTGTCTTATGTTGTGAGGTTCTTCACATCCTACATTTGAAGAATAACCTCTCAAATAACCTTACTTCACAATGTCTCAATATTCCATGGGTTCCAGCCAATCCGATGAATCCGATGACCAACTCGGTTCACCTGGTGAACAAATAATGTTAACGATTCTTCAACATTTGGAAGATGATGTGCACAATCAACGAACCAAAATATTCATTGAGAGGAACCATGAAGAGGGACATGTTAGGCTTTTCAATGATTATTTCTCTCCAAGTCCGGTGTATCCTGATCACATCTTCCGAAGAAGATTTCGCATGCGAAGGGAATTATTCATTCGTATTGTGCATGAGCTAGAGAATCGATCTCTTTTTTTTCAACAAAGACTCGATGCCGCCAGAAGACAAGGGTTGTCACCACTACAAAAGTGCACTACAGCGATTCGTCAACTGACTTATGGAGTTCCCGCTGACAAACTTGACGAGTACCTACGAATGGGTGAGTCAACAGTTATAAAGTGTCTTTTTAATTTTTGTGAAAATGTGGTTGCAGCATTTGGTGATCGCTACTTGAGAAGGCCGAATCAAAATGACACTCAACGTCTTCTCCAAATGTACGAGTCGAGACATGGCTTTCCAGGCATGTTAGGAAGTCTTGACTGCATGCACTGGGTGTGGCGAAATTATCTCGTTGCTTGGAAATGTCAATTTACAAGAGGTCATGGATCACCTACAATCATCCTTGAAGTAGTCGCGTCTCAAGACCTATGGATATGACATGCATTTTTTGGAGTTGCAGGATCATGCAACGATATCAATGTTCTGAATGAGTCTCCTCTATTCAACAACGTCTTGCAAGACACTGCACCAGAAGTTAATTTTACTGTGAATGGAACGCAATATACAAAAGGTTACTATCTGACATATGGTATTTATCCGGAATGGTCAACTTTTGTTAAGGCTTTTTGTAACACCCCGTCCCGTTTTATACCTCTTATATTCCTAGAACCCTTATTTTATATTTTTATCTTTGTTTCTTTTAATTTTATTATTTTGTGTGCTATTGTGTAATTTAAATATATACCCTTTTATAAATTCCTAAATTCGAAGAAAGGAATCGAATCTTTCAAACGAATAAAGGACTACGAGAAATTAAATAATCGAGTTTGAATTAAGGATTTCGATCCGTATAATTTATTGATAAAAATATAATTTTATAATTCAAATGCAATAAAATATTAATTGAGTTTTAAAAACTGTATTAATTATTAAATTGAGATTAAACTCGCGGACCAAACGATCCCTAAACCGTATCAATTGAGAACGAAAATACCAGGAATTAAATGGATTAATCCCACCCACAAGATTATTCCTTCTTTTAATTTAAATTAAATTAATTAATTAAATAGAAAATAATCCCAGCCATATATTATTCCATCCTTTAAAATTAATCAATTAAGAAATTAATTTCCAATACATATCTTTCTGTTTCTCTCTCCTCACTAACAAACCGCGTCCATCTCTTTCTTCCTCATTCAATTCCCAAATTTCACAAAAATCAGAATCTCAGTCTCTCTCTCCTCTCGTCTCGTCTCTCTCGCCGATTTTAGAGATAGGCGAACTTCCCCTCCAACCCAGACGCAATCGCCGCCCACTTCCTCCTTTCTCCGGCGAACCAACAACGCCTCCCCTTCCTCTTTGCCGTCGCACGGCCGCCCCCTTCTCAGCAGCCCGACGGATGCCTCCGCGCCTCTTTCCCGGCGCTGCGACCGTCCCGCTTCCAGACCGGAATCGCGATGCCTCCCCTGTTCCGATCGACGAAGCACCACCGCCTTTTAGCGACGCCGTCGCCTCTCACCCCTTTCTCCAGACGCCGTCGCGTCGCCTCTTTTGGACAGAGTCGCCGCCTCCCAAGCACCGACGTCGTCCACCTCTCTTTTAGTGAGTCTCGATTTCTCCTTGTTTATTCGATTCCATCCAATTTCAATTTCTTCAATTAATTTCCCTTTTGAATTTAATCTCATAATTTCAATCCCGTTCTGTGTATATTTGAGACGTTGCCGTCTCCGCCCTTTCCGATGATGCCTCCTTTAAGCCGGAAATTTCGGAAGGACCAAATGACGCCGTTAGGCCGTCTATTTTATTCGACGAGTCACCGAACTACGCCGTTAGGCTACCCGATTTGGGACTCGTAAGGTTGCTAACCTTATTTCAATTTCTCCTAATAGTTAGATTAGGAATTGAGTTGTTTCCCCGTTGAGTTGTTGTAAGTTTTAAGATAATTGTTTTGGTTGGTTTTATTAGATGAACATTTGGTATTTTAAGATTAGTATTATTGAATTAGTTGTTTGGTACTATTGGTTAAGCTGGTTGGTGTTATTGAATTGATGAATTAGTGTTGTTGACTTAGTTGGTTAATATTATTGAATTAAGCTGTTTAGTATCGTTGAAATAGTTGATTGGTGTTTTTGGATTAGTGGATTAGTATGTTGTGGTTTTCTTCATTTTTCTCTAAGGTTTCAGTTTTCTGTTTATTTCGAAATAGTAGTAGTACGGTTAAGTTTCGGAAGTAATATCATATTAGTCAAGTTTATAAAAAGGAACACAAGATAAAGTTTATTAATAAGTTTAATAAGGGAGTTTTATTTATAAAATATGAATATTTATATTCAAGAATTCTTTTGAAATGAGAAATAGAAATCTTAGAAAGAAAAACCTTTTCTTTATTTCTTATTAATACTCTTAAGTAATTATTCTTATTTAAGTATTTCCAAGAATAATAATAATTATGAATATACTTTTAATTTTATAAAAGACTTTTGTTAAGGACACCAGAGAAATTAGTAAATACACCCCCAATACACCTCCTCTTGAAAAGGGGTGTACTTATCAATTAGAAATCAACCTTTAGGAGTTTTAGCTTTCGATAAGTTTTCTAAAGACAACGACCCCCTCAATTCTCGTACCTCAAACTCTCAAGTTTTCCTATTAATTCAAAGGTCAACTTTTAATCAAATGGTTTCGTACTAGGATTCTGTGCTAATCGGAATATGCACGAGGGATCCGACATTCTGTTTGTATATCACTCTCGGGACGTCTCTACAACGCAAATTATCTTCCAAAGGAATTTCAAGACAGTTGTGACTTAGCTATAAAGTTAACAGGTGGGTGATGATCTGTTGATTGATCTGCTAATAATGACGTTGTGCCGGTATTTTCTGAACTCGACTAAATCAATCTAAAACAATTAATCCAACATAAACGTAGCACCTATTATATAATTGTTTGAATTATGTGATATTACTATATATGTTATATAATGCCTGTTGTTTTATAAATCGATTACCACTGTGTGAGTAAGCACCTTATGTGAGCATGAATCAATTCTGTTGTCAATCAAGTATTTTTCTCTGTGAAGTTTATTGAGTCAGTTTTATGGAAAGTCAGTAAGTATGGAGTTAGAATCGAGTTTTAAATCCGACCTCCGGGGAGCTATCGGGGACGCCCTCGGAATGAAGGTTGTTGATCAAACAGATCTGGTCCCCGGTCAGCTGCCTACGTGCGCACTGGGAATAAGGCCATTGATGTTTGCTTATCTTTTGAGGGATGTTGTGGTTGGATGATTTGAGTTTGTTGTGGTTGGATGACAGTAAGTTTTGGTTGTAGTCGAAAAGGGTAACTTTGTTGGAAGTGGAATGGTCGTACGAATATGGTTTGACAGTTTGTGACAATACGTGAATATGCTTTGGGCTCTGCCCTAATGTGAATCAACTTGTGCTATTTCAATTATATTATGTGAAATGTGTTAATACTGATCAATTATTATATAAACTTGTTATTGTTGTGATATATCGTAATCATGTATATATGTGAAACTGATTTAATGGAATAAACACTTTATTAATAAGTATAACTTAATATATTTCGGATTTACCAATCCCATGACGTTGCAAATCACCCATACGTGAGAATTCAAATCTCACGCCCCATTTTTACAACCCTTGCAGATTATGATTTCGTGGAGCAAGGACAGTAATAGAGACGACACGGAGTTTCCCACTTAAATAAAATGTTACTGTTAATACTATGCTTTATGTACACATATATGTGTGTGAGATACTTATTAAAATCATTCTATTCATTTCTTCCGCTGCATAAAAACTCATCATATCTCATTTCCGTTATTTTTCCTTCAAAAATTTTATAGTTCGGACTTTTGATCACAATAATACTTCGAATCCGATATAATTAATATATTCTGGATTCGGGGCGTTACACTTTTTCTACGCCACTGGATCCTAAGAGAAGATTATTTAAGGAAAGATAAGAATCTGCGAGAAAGGATGTCGAATGAGCATTTGGTGTGCTCCAAGCACGTTGGACAATATTTAGAGGGCCATGTCGGTTTTGGTATAGGAAAAAGTTGAAGCTCATAATGTTAACTTGTGTTATTTTGCATAATATGATCGTCGAAGACGAGGGAGACATGGTTACAAATTGGAACGGCGATGAAGACGATGTTCCCACACAACCGATACAAGGTGCTAATCCGGAATTTAGGGATTATCTCCGAAGAAATACCGAGCTACGTAACAATCAAGTTTTTAATTATTTTAGTTGAATTGTTTTCTTAATGTTGAATATATTGTTGTACTCTATTTTTACTTGATCGAAAAAATTTAGGTGTAATGTGTTGTCTCAATTAAAAAAAATATATTTTAATTAATAATAATAATCTTTATTAGTTAACGAAATGAGTTAGTATTAAATATTTTAATATATTCATATATTAATTTTTTTTACATAATTTTAAAACATTAAATAAAAAAAATAAAGAATTGAAAAGAAATGTGATTGCATAGTGGGTCCCTCAAAAGTGAGTTATAACTTTGGAATGGTTGTGGGAGTTAGTGGGATTGAGTTATTTATGTAAGAATGATGATGTGGCGGTGAGGTGGAGGGGAGAGGGGAGTTATAACTCCCCAACCAATGTAGACACTCTTAGTATTTGTGGGTATAAAGTTGTTCTTGTGGATATAAAGTAAGGGTAAAAGGGCATCTTCAACTTTGTAAGGGGAAAAATTAAAATGATATATGTACTTTTTTGTCATTTTGGGAAAGAGATCGAGAAATTGGAAAATAAGATAATTTAAAATGAATCGGAGGGAGTACACAATTATAATCTGGTGGGAAAGGACTCAGAAAGTGCTTGCATGTGCAGGTCAATAAAAGGAGGCACATCGACCGTGTTGTGAAGTACGCACAAGTGCATCCGTGTTATCTCCTCCATACTAACACATACAGGTTGACCACCAGTAATGCCTTCACCATCCATCCTATTAGTGTATCGGGTACTTGGAAGTCCAATTGCATCAACATTTGGAATAAATTCAGACCAGTACTCAACTGCTTCTTCTATTAAATAGCGTTCTGCAATGCATCCCTCCGGCCTGAACATATTCATCACATACCCTTTCAGCACTTTCATGTATCTCTCTACACCATACATCCATCGCATACGAGCAGGACCACACATTCTTGTCTCGTGTACCAAATGAACGGTTATGTGAACCATTATATCAAAAAATGATGGAGGGAAATACATTTCAAGCTCACATAATGTCCCCACAATCTGTCTCTGAAAACCAAGCAATTTTTAGGATCAATGACCTTGCTACTCATTGCCTTGAAGAACCAACAAAACTTTGTTATGGTTATGCGCACATTTTCAGGCAAGATAGAACGTATTGCAATGGGCAAGAAATTCTCCATAATGACATGATAGTCATGCGATTTCAGATTCGTCAATTTCACGCCATCATCTGAAACAAGTCTCTGTATATTGGACGAATAACCCTCTGGTACTTTCACATCCTTTAGTGTTTGAAGAAACACTTTTCTCTCACTCTTGGACAAGGTGTGTGCAGCAGGAGGTAATTTCAGTGGTTTACCTTCTTCACACATAGGTGCCAATTCTGCTCTTATACTCATAGCAACCATATTCATTCTTGCATTGTAACCATCCTTGGACTTGTTATCAGCTAGCAGAGTATTGGGCAAACTAGAACAAACATTCTTCTCAACGTGCATTAGATCAATGAAGTGTCTAACATACAACTCTTTCCAATAGGGCAATTGAAAGAAAATTGATTCCTTCTTCCAGCCTCTAGTTGGGAGACTCTTTGCAAAGTGTTTTCCATATTGTGTGTTGATATTCTTCATCTCGTTCAATACATCTATACCTGACAATAAACGTGGAGGTCCACGTTCCTCGATTGTGCCATCGAATGCATCAACCATTCTTCTATACTCATGTGTTGGCTCCAACCATCTTCTATGCCCCATATAAACAGTCTTCTTACAATGACATAAACGAATGTGATATGTGTTCGTGGTACACCAAGGACATGCATCGGCTCCCTTCACACTATATCCAGATACATTCCCATAAGCGGGGAAGTCATTGATAGTTCCAAACAACATGGCCTTCAACTTGAAATTCTCCTTTCTATAAGCATCATACACATCGACACCCTCATCCCACAGGAGCTTCAAGTCCTCTATCAAAGGAGCCAGATATACATCTATGTCATTACCAGGTTGTTTGGGTCCTGATATCAATATAGACAACATCATGTAACTGGGCTTCATGCACAAGTCCTGTGAAAGATTATAAACCATCAGAATCACTGGCCAAGTACTGTGGTTGGTACTTTGCATACCAAACGGATTCATTCCGTCAGTTGAGAGTACAAGACGCAAATGTCGTGGTTCGTTCCCAAATTCTGGATGTCTGGCATCGAATGTCTTCCACTGGGGTGAATCAGCAGGGTGTCTTAGCATTCCATCCTTGATCCTATCATCATGATGCCAAGTCAAATTTCTGGCATCCACATCACTACTATACATTCTTCTGAATCTTCGTATTATCGGGAAGTACCACATCACCTTCGTTGGAGATTTATTTTCCAGATATCTCTTCTTCCCACACTTGGGACATTCATCGAGGTCTTCATACTCCTTCCGAAACAAGATACAATCACCCGGGCAAGCATGAATTTTCTGATGTGTTAACCCAATGGACTTATGCATTTGCTTAGCCTCATATGCTTTCGTAGGCAGTACATTTCCATCGGGCAATAGACCACTAACTGCTTCCAGCATGCTTGAGAAGCACGCATCGGTCAACTGGTGTGCTGCTTTTAGGTTGAACAATATCAACACAGCTGACACTTTTGTTGCCTTCTTACACCCGGGCCAAAGGGGTAATCCAGCGTCATCCCTTAATTTCTCTAACATATAAGGGTGATCTCGCAGATTTGTGTCATCCCCACTTGATGTATCAACATTCGGTACATCTCCAATACTATCCTCAACCACTGTATCTTCAAACCTAAAGTCAGTTCTTATGTTGCTTGAGCTACATCCATCTCCCCTCTCACCATGAAATGTCCAAACGGTATATGTTTTATCAATACCGTAACACATCAAGTGGTCTAACAAACTTTCTCGACCACTAACAGTTTTTCCATTCATACATTTCCAACACGGACATAAAATGTATCGATGGTCGGTGCAATGTCTAATTGCATAATTACAAAACTCTTTCACCTCATTCATATACTCCTCTGATAATCTATCTGCTCGAACCCACTTTCGATCCATATAAAACTAGAGATGCCTATATACATTAATCGAAAAGTACACGAGTTGAGTCTATATATAATTAGCAATCCAACTCTATTTACAACTACTACTATTTTGTAAAATTTTATAACCTCTAGCTAGGCATGCTATAGATCAAAGCCTAACTAAGTCCCAAGACATTCTAAAATTCTAACATGCATTTTAACAATTCCATCTAAAATTAATCATAAAGCCTTCAATTAAGAATTATAACCCTAACAAGGACATTATAACAATCTTATTATGAGTTGAATGCTAATAATAAGTTAGGTTTAATATAATTATCACAAGACAATTTAAATCATATTGTGGTTAGTATCTATTTTCTACCGTTTAGTCATGCATAACTAGAGTGAATCAAATTACGCAATCACACAATTTCAATAAATTTGGGCCCAAAAACCATTTTAATTAATTTCACCACCTCAATTAATGGAAGGCAAATTATATCACTAATAATTATTATTCATTTCCATTATCATTCTCATTCACAATCATACAACATGAGATGCATATATAAATTAATTACCGAAATCAAGACTTAGAATCAATCGAGCAAAATTTCAAAAAACAAGAATACTCACAGCTCTAACACGTCCTAAAATGTTTGTTTATATAAATAAACACTAATTAACTAATTAACTAGTATATAAATAAATTAGTATATAAATAAATTAACTAGTATATATTCATCAAATAAATTAGTATATAAATAAATTAACTAGTATATATTCATCAAATAAATTAGTATATAAATTAACAATTTTTATATATACCTAATTATATTATATATTAATCAAATAAATTAGTATATAAATAAACAAACACAAATTAACTAATTAACTAGTATATAAATAAATTAGTATATAAATTAGTATATAAATTATTATATAAATAAATTAACTAGTATATATTCATCAAATAAATTAGTATATAAATTAACAATTTCTATATATACCTAATTATATTATATATTCATCAAATAAATTAGTATTTAAATAAACAAATACTAATTAACTAATTAACTAGCATATAAATAAATTAGTATATAAATAAATTAACTAGTATATATTCATCAAATTAATTAGTATATAAATTAACAATTTCTATATATACCTAATTATATATATTCATCAAATAAATTAGTATATAAATAAACAAACTCATCAAATAAATTAGTATATAAATAAACAAACACTAATTAGTATATATTCATGAAATTAATTAACACTAATTAAATATAGTATATATATAAATAAATTAGGCATATATATATATACAAAGAAAGTAATTACCTGGCGGCGGCGGGCTACGGCGGCGAAGAGGCAGCAGCTGGGACGACGGTGCGCGCGGACTGGGGCCTCGTCCGGAGAGGCGCGGCCGGCGTCGCGAGGCGCGGCGGGAAGGGTGCGCCGCAGGGGAGAGTGGCGCCGCAGGGCTATGAGGGCGGCGCAAGGCTGGAGTTACGACGGCGGTGGCGTGCTTCGCGGGTGGGAGAGGAGGAGGAAAGGGAGACTGTGCGTGTGCTGACTAATTAAATTAGGGATTTGGACATTTTAATAGGGTCAAACACTTAGAGAGCGGTTGTGAACCGCTATGCAAGTTTGGAACTTAGAGAACGGTTCTTAATCGCTATCCTAGTGTCACTTAGATAGCGGTTTTGAACCGCTATCTTGCATATGTGTACTTAGAAAGCGGTTTTAAACCGCTGTCTTACAATTTTTTTTTTTAATAAATTACTTTACATAACCGCTCTCCAAGTGGGTTCTTGGAGAGCGATTTTTATAATAGCTATCTAAGTACAGCTATCTAAGTTCGAATTTGTAGTAGTGCTGGTATAGCTTACCAAGTAGAGCCTATGATTCATTTAATAGATGTGGTGAGATATAGTGAATGAAAAAAGGTAAGAAAAAATATTGTGAGTAAACTCATTTCTTACCGAATTCGAATAAATTGAGCTACGTATGAATATGGCTTGATTTGCACGAACTTTAAATTTATAGTATAAATTTGGAAAAAGTGTTAGTGATTATATTTTATTGTTTGAATTTGAATTTAAAAAAAAAAAAAATCGTTAAGTGGTTTTATAAGAAGTGATTTCATTTTTAATTAAAGTTTTTTTTTTTTTTTTCAAAAAGAGTATGAATTATTTCAATAAAGGGTATTATTCTCTCTGTCTTTTCTTTTTTTGTTTTTTATTTACCAACAATCACTTTAATTTTACACTCACAAACACTTATTTAATTTATACTTTATCCGTACCTTTATTTATTTTTTCTTAAAACATATGCTCAAGCAATGGAGCACAATTTTAGTGGACAGAGAGAGTAGTTGTTTTCACTAAAAGGTATGTGTTTTTCAGCTAAAAATTAAAGTTGGTTATGTATGAATAAGTTTCACACAATATATACTTATTTTTTTATAAAAAATTCTTTATTTAATGTTAAAAGTGTGTTTTAAGCCATAATTAAATTAGTTGTACGAAGCGAAAAGAGAATATGATTTGTAGATCAACATATTTTCCATTGAAAGATATATATCTCTATTTCACAATTGTTTGTCACTGGACATTCTAGTAAAGGAAACAAAAATGTTGGATCTATCTTTATTTTGTTTCTCCCATTGTCCGCAGTCGATATGATTAATTCTCCCACATTTGAGTCAATATATCACTCTTAGACTGTATAGTTTTTGTTGATGGTATCAATGTCCAACCCCTTTTGCTTCACCACAGATTCCACGTGTCCCTTAAGAGTGACGAGCTCTGTCAACCTGTACAAGTTTTGTCTTATGAATATAAAAGGCGTACAATGTACATATGATGAAGAGCTAATATCTTATATATATATATATATAATTTTCACATTAATTTTACAGGATATTTACAACTTTTGGAACAAATAATCCATCATAGAGACGGATACCGTGAAACTTCAGCTCTTTTTCTTGCTTGCTCGGCGATCTCGGACACTTCTTCGTTATGTTTCTCGTTGCCAAGGGGGGTGGAAAGACCGTGAAGAGTGCGTTGAGCCACGGCCCACTGCGCTTCTCTCTCGCCCTTTCCGTAATCCTTCTTGGTGGTGAAAGCAGTCTAATTTGATCCGGAAAATGAAATGAAAAATAGGATGAATTATAATCATTCACTCTTTGTTATGTATGCATGCATGTTTACATAAACATGGTAAATGTTGGTAAAGTCTTAGGTAAACTAGTTTTCATTTTATATATGTTTAAAAAGTGTTAGTTATGGTAAAAAACAAATTGGTCTTATTGTTTTATTATAAAATAATAGTTGAGAAGCAGTTGCATAATATAATAGAATATGTTATACCTTTTTCTGGATCAAGTTGTCCCAAGCTTTGCCACTCAGGGTAAAACGAATGAGGAACTTGAGAATGTCGAGAGGGATATAAGTGATGAGGGTGAAGAGCCAGATGACTCCGGCCCATCCCCAACCAATGCCTCGAATTCTGGCGAATTCCCACTCTGCATATACGGCAATTACGGTAGCCACCTGAAATTATGTGGTTACGTGTCATTTGTCTAGATAATTAATGTTACTCGAGTAGTGAATTTATAGAGACTCACCAACTGAGCAGCAAAGAAAGCTGTAACTAGCAAGAGACCAGGGCGTTCAACAAACGACCAGCTTCTTGATCGTGTGACAAAGATGAGGGCTTGGCTGATGACACTCACTTGAAGGTAGAGAGCAGCAGTGAGCTCCTCATGGCTCTCCCTTATAGATTTCACACCAAAAATATCCTATAAACAATAAAAACACATTAGTGATGTGATGATCAAATGCGTATTCCAGGTTATCAAGATAAAACATACCGAGAAAACGTCGGTATCAGCTGCAAGGTAGAAGAAAATGACAGTCGTGATAGCCATGTATGTTCCAAGTACAATGCCAGTGGCGAAAATTTCGTTGAGCTTCCATGAGTCGGGCACTGGAGACGGCTTCACTCTATCCTTGGAGATGGTCATGATGGTTCCGTCGTTAAGGATAGCGATGATCAAAACCATGAAAGGCGAGAAATCGAACTTCCAGATGAGGGCAATGAGCAAGAATCCCAACACGATACGAATTGTTATGGAAACAGCGTAAATGGTGTAGTTCTTCATCCTCTGGAAGATAGCTCGGCTCGTTAGAACTGCGCTCACAATCACACTAAGCCCTGGCTCGGTCAAAACAATGTCTGATGCACTCCTGGCTGCATCAGTTGCATCGTCAACAGCGATTCCGATGTCTGCCTTCTTAAGCGCCGGTGCATCATTCACACCATCACCAGTCATACCAACAATGTGTTTCCTCTCTTGCAGTTTCTTAACGATCTCATATTTATGCTCTATTATTAAATAAAATAAAAACATTATGTTAGTCTTGATTCTTTCAGAAGTAACATCTATGTGCACCAATTACACAAAAATGTACTTGAATGGCACGTTCCATAGAAGTATTTGTCTTTATTCAATTCTCATTGTGTTAATTTTCATGTTTTTACCTGGAAAGACCCCGGCAAAGCCATCAGCCTGCTCGATGAGTTCTTCAACGGGGATTCCAACTATGGACTCATCCTTGCTCTGGCCAAGAAGCGATGAAGATGGATACATGTTGGTTCCCATGCCAAGCCTACGGCCGGTCTCCTTACCGATTGCCAGCTGGTCACCGGTGATCATCTTCACATTGACCCCGAGCTCAAGAGCTTTTCTAATGGTCTCTGCACTGTCATGCCTTGGAGGGTCAAACAAAGGCAACAAACCAAGAAACTCCCAAGGCTCACCATCACTCTCTTTTGTTTTCTCCGAAACGGTCTGAAACACATTTTTGCCACCAAGTTAGACTGCATTTACTTTTTCTTGCTGCAAGAATGATGATAAATCTTGTAACTAACTACCTGGTATGCAACACCAAGAGAACGGAGACCGCGATTTGCAAAATTGTCAATGATTTGATGAGCTTTCTTCAAGGTTTCCCCTTGTAGGCCACAAAGTGTAATGATCTAACAAATTTTTTTTTTTTTTTTTTGTTTCAAAATTTAGAAAAATTCATCCAAAAAAAACACAAGTATTATATATGAGCATCATTACCTCCTCGGGAGCACCTTTGCTGGATCGGTGCCAGTTTCCAGAAGCATCATAGTACGTGATTGCAGTGCGCTTCTCCACTGAGTTGAATGGTAAGAAATGCACCTCTGTAATTCCTGCTCTTGCCTAAAATACACACAAAAGACAGAGTAATCAAGAAAAGTGTAAAAAAGAAAAAACTAAGAATTTCCAATTATATATATACCTCCTTAGGATCACCAAGCATGCTGACAATTGAAGTATCAATTGCATCTTGGTTCTCAATCCTGGATGCTCTGGCAGCGTGCAAAATGACAGTATCCTTATCCATGTTTGGAGGGAAAACCTCGAGCAAACTTTTATCGACTGTGAGCTTGTTGAGGGTAAGGGTTCCTGTTTTGTCACTGCAGAGGACATCCATGCCCGCCATTTCCTCAATGGCTGTCATCCTCTTGGTGATGGCCCCTTGCTCAGATAGACGGTGGGACCCGATAGCCATGGTGACTGACAAGACAGTCGGCATGGCAATCGGGATACCTCCGATGAGCAACACCAGCAAATTGTCAATTCCGTCTCTGTAACTCCTTGCCTGGATGGGATACATCACTACAATTTCGATCAGCATTCCCACCCCAATCGAGCAGATACAGAAGTTTCCAATGGCGGTCAACACCTAAACCAAAGAATTGATGGAAAATATTGATTGATTGGGATAAATTTCCAATTGATGAGGCTGAGATATATAGTACCTTTTGGAAATGTCCGACATTGTTGGTGCTGTCAACGAGATGAGCAGCTTTACCGAAGAAAGTGTGAACACCGGTGGCTATAACGACTGCTTCGAGTTCGCCTTGCTTGCAAGTAGAGCCAGAGAAGACTTCTTGGCCAGGGTATCTGGTCACGGGAAGAGACTCCCCAGTGAGGGCAGATTGGTCAATCTTCAGAGGATCGCCCTCCAAAAGACGAGCATCGGCCGGGATGATGTCACCCAGCTTCACACTGATCAAATCTCCCGGAACAAGGATTGAAGCATCTTGCTCGCTCCACTTCCCGTCTCTCAAAACCTGTACTTCCCAATTAATTAAAAACAAATTCATCTAGAAATAGAATACATGTATTATACAAGAAAGAAAGAAAGAAAGAAATTAACCTTGCTTTTGGGAGCAAGGCCTGCCATAAGAGCTGCGGCAGCATTTCCAGCATTGTTTTCCTCAATGAAACTAATCGTTGAGTTGATAATGAGGAGCACCACGATACCAACAAAATCTTGCCAGTCCGGAGGCTTGCCCTGTAATTCGTTCAAGCTTCATTAATAATGCCCAAAATCATACATGAGATCAAACATAATTAATTAATACCCCTCCATTGGCCAAAACAATAGCCATAATGGCAGCAATCTCCATGACCCAAGAAAGAGGATTCCACATAAATCCCAAAAACTTGAGAAATTTGCTCTCTGTTTTCTCCTCCAACTTATTGGGCCCAAAAATTTGCAGCCTTTTTGCTCCTTCTTCTGATGTCAAGCCCTCCCTCGTACATTTTAGGGTAGTGAATACTTCCTCAATCGGGATTTTCTCCTGGTTAATTCCACAAAATCAGTTCCCATTAATAAAAATATTATATACACGAAAAAGAAGAAGCATGCGACTAAATTACTTACAAGATCGACTGTTTCATTTCTTATATCTTCCAATGAAATTTCGGAAGCCATGATGGGGAGAGAGATTGAGAGTGGAAAAATCTCTCACTCTCTCCTTATGAAGTTTTATTTACCAATAATAATACTATAGATAATCCTATCAGGCTCCCATGCACAGAAATGCGACAATGAGGACGCCTTTTCTCTTCGCAGACCTTCTAATATTTATAGACTATAGCAAGCCTTCCGCTTACGTCAATACCGGGGGATCAAACATTTTCCTATTTTCCGTTTTTTGTTTTTCCTCTTTTAGTCTAATTTAGTGCGAGGACTCCATACTTTTCTTGGTTGGTTTAGAGTTTCCACCTGAAAATATGGACTGCCATTAACAATTAACGAAATTATTATTTTATAGTAAATCAATGTTCAATATTTCAATCTAGTACACATGCATATTCTCTATATAATTTTTTTTTATCTAGCTACATATATTACCTCGAAATTCACATGAGGAGTAAAAATGCTTTTATTTTTTTTTAAGTCTGAGGAGTAAAAATATTATAAGAAAATCTTATATGAGGTTATCTCATAGAATGTGATCCGTGTGTGTAAACGAGTAAATTTATTTGCAAGTTAAACCTAGTGCATAAAAATTACATATTACCAATTTGAAATATTTATTTATTGAGAAATAAATTCAGTTTATAAATAAATAGTTAAATAATTGATGATTCAATCGGTCCATAAAATTGTTGAAGCCCAACATATTAAATAGGACTTAGTAATTAGGTGGCTTAGCCCATTTGGTCATTGGGTTCCCCACTTTAGTGAGTGACACAGGTTTTGATTCCCTTAAAAATGAATTAAGAGTGACTTGAGGACTTGGTGAACTAACTTCTAACTACTAACAAGTAACACTTACCTATAAAAAAAAAAAAATCAGTCCCAAGACAATTATTAAAGGGGCCCGGTTATATACACCTACAATCACCATACAATACCCATTATACCCTATCTCAAATAAAATCCCTAACTTTTCTCTTCTTATGTCTTTCATACACCCCCTCTCATTCAATTCTCTTCACAGCAGCAGCCCACCTCTTCTCACCACCTTGCGTTCACCGCCGTCCACTGTCGATCGCCCACCGTCGCTCACCCCTGCACATCCTATCTCTAATTCATTAATATATAGTAGATACTGCCGCCGGCCGCCACGCTCCCCGCCCATAACCCCTCCCATAACCCCTCCCACATATTCTGTTTGTTTTCCTCTCTTACACACACTCACCCTAACAAAATTTCAATTCAAACAAACATCAACTTCTCTTTCTCTTTCTTTATTTTTTTCCCTAACAAAATTTCAATTCAAACAAACGTCAACTTCTCTTTCTCTTTCTCTTTCTGTCAAAAAAAAAAAAACTTCTCTTTCTCTTTCTTTGTTTTTTTTTCTCTTATTCATCGATCCTATTTTTCTTTTTTGTTATTATTTTTCAAATTTTTATCACTACTAGATTTTCATGTTTTAGCAACGGAAATTTTCCGCAGTGAATTTGTATTTAGTAACAGATTAGCAACGGATTTACAACGAATATTTTCCATTGTTATTCTGCTCGTTGCTAAATATGTCAACGGAATAGTATTCCGTTAGTAAAAAATATTGACAGATTTTCAACGGATTACCAACGGAAAATGTAATATTAGTTTATATGAACAATATGTTGGTAATCCGTTGGTAAAACGGTTGGTAAACAAAATCCGTTGCAAAATTAGTGTTGTAATCCGTCAAAAATCCGTTGGTAATCTGTTGTTAAATTCCGTTGGTAATCCGTTGATAATTACATCTAATTAGTAATCCGTTGGTAAAATTTGTTACTATTCCGTTGCTAATTTATTACTCAAGTTGAACAAAGATAATAACTACTATTTTCGTTGATATTTTTTACCCTATTATAATTTTCCTATATTGTTATTCAATAAACATAATAAATTAAAATTTACTAAGAATCAATATAATCCAAATAATCATAATAATATAAACTTCAAATTCAAAGTCATAATTTGGAATGCAATATGTCAATATATAATTTTGAATATGTCATAATTGCTAATATAATTCAAAGTCAATACACCCTAATATATAATAGGAATCATGGGGCTCTTGGTAAGTTGGAACCCGAGTCGTTGAAACGGGCCATTAGAGTGCGTATAGTCTCCTCCATTTGTGTTTGCCGTGCCACAACATCGTCCAACACTTGTTGTACCTCGGCTCGACCCTCAGCTCGAATGCGCTCGACATCCACATATGTCATTCCTATGGAAGTCTGCGACGAGCCCAAATTACCAAGACCGTAGATGCGACGCTTTTTAACCCCTCCAACAATATCCATGTAATAATCATCAACTTTTCTAGAACTCTCCAATGGATCTATATCGGGACTAGATAAAATGGGATCAACAACAATTTTCGCCTCAACCTTCTTCTGTAAAAAAAAAAAAAAAAAAAAAAAACAAGATTAGTTCAAAAATGATAACACTTGAGCACAATTTAACATAAAATCCAATTATTTCATTAATCCTATTGAATTTTGGACTCTAGCAGATAGCAAATGAAATGCAAGCTACTCATATACATCATGATGAAAGTACAATTAAACAACACATTCAAATATTCGAGAGGGAAAGAAGCTAAATTCCAAGTCCAATTCGCTTGAAAACAAAACAGATGAAATTGAAGAGTGTATGGAATGAATCATATACCTCGTTAATAGCAAGAACCTGACCGTTGCACTTATTCACTTTTTTGAGCTTCCTCTTTGATAGCACCACTGTTTGTACAAGAAAGAAAATAGGCAGGGTTACTACTTATATGAAAGCAAGAACAAGAAGAAGACAAGTACTAAGTAAGACTGGAAGGAGGGAGCAGAATCGAACATAAGTGATTACAATCAACAGCTAAATCAAGTTGTGCAATAACTATCACTGCGGGAACATCAAGAAGAAGATTTCAACTGCACATTTTACTTCTCAAGAATAGAAATATGTTCCAAATACATGAATAGGATCAGATCACGACAACATTTATGGATACAAGAAACAGAGGAACACACTTTAAAAAAAATAAAAAATCCTCTACTGTGATGTTTCGAGCATCTATTTCGCTCTCGCTATATTTTAAACGCATATAATTTTGAAACAATGATCCTTTGGGTTGGGGAGTTGTTCATTGTTAAAGCACTTTGTGTTGTATGAAATGAAAGAAGACAGATAAGCAAAGGTTTAACTAATTTTATATATTTCCAAGAAAAACACAATAGAATAGTTATCTTTTTAAAGTTGGCATGAAGAGTTAGCATTTCACTCATCACTTGTAGATCCTTGTGAAGTATCAGTTCTAAGCCAAACTCAGTTGCTGACACTACAAGTGCCAAACAATGCTCTGTGCCAATTAGAGATATGACTAATTGACAACAGAATAGAGCTACAACACAGAAACTAATCTCTGCCACTAAATACCTTATTCAACAGTTTTGTTTAGTGAGTAACTGCCTTTCAGGACAACTTTTGAAGGCTGGGACTGTCTAAATGAACAAAAAGATCAGGTATTAGAATGTAAAAACGCAGATAGGAATGACGACTTGCAAAATTAACTATATCATGATCCTTCCTGTAAAAGTAAAGGCACATACAAATACATATATAGGTAATAAAATTGTATGCCTGGAAAAGGATTGCATGGTTGTGGATGAAAGTGGAAAAGATTCAAATAAATATAGTAATTACAACATTACCTCCCCTATGCCGCTGGTGAAACAAAAATAGGCTCCACATGGCTGCATTTTAGGTCCAAAATGCTGAATGACAGAAAATTGGAAATAATGGAGAAAGTGAGACATGTATATAAACTTCTTTTCCTGTAATTAAAAATTGAGACCAGGAGGAAAACAACAGGGAGAAAGATATTTACAGCATGGAGCAATGGATTCACCCGATTAATTGCTGGATCGTTATCAAACTGATTCAATAATTCAGAAAAGTGAAGCGAGAGAATATCAGTAAAATAATAACAATATAAGAAGGGACAAAACTACTTATTTCATTATAGATACAATACTTTGTCCAAAGAGATTGAAAAGAACTACTGATTATCTCCATTAATTCTCCACATGTTTAATTTGATTAAATAAACTAAACAGAAATTCAGTATCAATAACCTATAGTCTAAACTTTAGGTGGCATAAAGGCTATGAAGATTATTTACACCAATATATACTCCATTACAGGTTCAATGTTAAATTCAGGGTACTTTCATTTTATTTAACACTATAGAAAACCTTAATTATCTCGAACTCAAACTGAAATTTCATTTAAGGAGGAACTACAAGAAAACACATATGAGCTCCAATCTTAGAAGTCACATGCACCATCTTACCTGTTGTATATGTTCTAAGGTTAAAGAAGCAAGCAATACCACTACAAATAAGCCAATGTTCATCTTACTGCATAATAGATATATAAAATATATTAGCAACCAAGCATCATATAACATATTTCAGCAAACCCTTGACCTAATAACATTTTTTTAAAACCATTTACCTGTTTGCTTTTGGGTGGAGGGAAAGAGAAAAAAAAAACAGGGAAGTTAGCAAACTTCTAATAATATTATTTACAAGATAATGGTTTTATGCAGAGTTCATTAAAAAGAAAGATAGAAAACGTCCAGATAATGTGTTATAGTCACCTCAAACTGCTCATTCTACTGTCTTACCGCAATAAAGAAGGTTTTATCACCAAGTTCTGAGAAAAATATCAACAAGAAAGCCTGCAAGTAAGGACAACAATCATAAGTCAATATTCTAGAAGATTTATCTAAGCAGGATGGATTGAAAAGAAAGCAAAATGGTTCAATTAACTTGTTCCAATACCTTAGGTTTCGTTTTACTCGAAGATCGACGGAGGCACAACTCATCTCTTCCCCTGAGTAAACTATGCAAATTGAAATTAAATTTATGTGATAATATTAACACATTGTCAGACCTACAAAGATGTATATACGAATAATTAAACCTGATATCATAGTCCATCACAAATCGAGTTGGAGAAGAAGATGAATAAGCGAGGCACTTAGAATCTTATATTTCACCAATCACTCTCTCCCTCAAATAATTTCTCCTTGGCCGCTCAGAATCGCTTATGAGTTTAAACTAAAGCTTTTAGATGGACTTGTCCCTGGCATCCAAAAAGCTTTACCTATTAATTAAAAATAGAGTCAATCCTGTTATTATCAACTAACAAGCCAGGGGTGCTATTCAACAGAGTGGAAGCTGCTACAATCCAAACACTATCAGAATCATGCATCGTATGCCTTCAGCAGCTATTACCAGAAAAATCCTATATTCTAAGTCACATTTGTGATTTATCTAACACGCAAGCACTGGTTCTTGTGTTTTCACGACATTATCATCCTCATTCATATCTACGAATCCGATAACTACTCCAACCCCAACTACAGAGCCTTCATCCGGAGCATTACCATCTAGGTAAATATCACAAAAAACTAAGTTTTATCCACTATGTAGAACATACCTCGCCATTTTTTTCAATCTACACATGTTCTCAGTTATATCTAATTTGTTACAATTTTATTACTTACTGTAAGCTCTATATGAAGGCTTTTTATGCACATATCAAAACCATCTTAAGCACATTCCACTAATTTTCTCATCTATTGACACTATCCACATTTTGTTTCAACACATTAATCACTACTAACGTGATTGTTACTGCAAAAAAACTAGTGAAAAAGTGGAGGCTAAATTTGCAGAAATCTAATTAAGTGGAAACATAGCTTAACGAATCTAGCTGCAGAGGAAGGAGCAAAGCATACCTGCGCAAAATTGTCTTAACGCCTGAGATCGAGTTGATCTTTTCGTCCTCAGTGCCTCGACCATATCCTCCTTTTGCGCCTAGACCGGATTGTTCCTTTCGAAGATTTCCTCGCCTGATTACTCCGTCGTAGAATTCTACTCAAAATAGTACCGCCATTTCTTCGCGGTAGTGTCCGAAGGTTTTCTCAAATTTCTAAATATTTCCCCTAGATCGAATTACTCCATCACAAAATCCTCCGTAGCGCCTCGATCTCCTTCCCAGAGTCCTCAGTGACTCGATCGCATAATCCTCCCTACCGCCTCGATCGGATCGATCCTCGCAAATTTTTTCGTCTCCTTCGTGGAATTCTGCTCTAGATAGCACCGCCATTTTTTCCCAGTAGTTTTACAAGAATATTTCCCCAATATCGTCATAGTATTTTATATATTTAAAAATAATTTTACAGTTTATATTTTTTTTAACTATTTTAACTTTTAATGACAGTATATTTTTTCTTGGGGTAGTTAATATTTACTACATTTCTAAGAGCTTAAATACAAATTGGGGTACAAAAAAAACCCATGGGACATTTTACTACATTTGGTGGTCCCCACATGTCTTTCCAAAACTACATACTCATACAATTTGGTAGGCCCGTGTTCAAAGGCAGCTTCTTACAAAATCTGACACAATAATGACGGGCTGACACGTTTTTGCACAGTTCCCGAGGTAAAAATTTGACCAGAATATTTGTTACTTTCGGGTGTATAATAATTTTGAACGTAAACATAAATTTTATGAACACAGACACAAAATTTTATGAACACAACTATAAAATATTTCGAACATAAAACTTAAATATTTGAGAATTTCATAAACTTAATTTAAGCAGATTCAAAATTTCATAAACATTTTCTTCATTATTTATTTGAAAATTACATATCAAAATACATTAAAGAAACACCTCAGTTATTAATAATTTTGAAATTACATAGAAGAAAAACCAAATTATTACATCTGCAAGAATTATGCACCCAAAAATCATGAACAGACTGTCGATAAAATGTGCACATACGCACAAAATTTATGAACAATCGTCCAAGTATTATGAACAAACGAAAACAAAAATGAACAGATGCCCAACTTGAATGCCGGAGTTTCCAAAAGCCTTTTAATCTCTGAATTTCCAGATATCTTCATAGTTGAATGACTGAAATCTTCACCTCTTGAATGTAGAACCCAGGTATCTTGCAGAACCCAACTTCAAATTCAATTTGCAGAACCCATATATCTTCACCTCTTGAATGCCTTTTAACCCAATTCTAACTCCAAAAATTCATTCTATAATCTGCATAATTACCAGTTAACACAAAAACATCTGAGTATTTAATGTAGCAGCAACAACAACATTTTATACACGAAAACATAATTACCAGTAAACACAAAAACATAATTACCAGTTAACACGATTTTACACATATTTTGTCTTCCATAGTTCTATAAACAAATGAGTATTTAATGTAGCAGCAACAACATCATAACAGAGTATGATTGGCTCACATAAACTACCCCAAAATAAATTTAAATGGACAAATTCAAACAAATCTACAACATCCTTTATCATTTCTTTCTACCGGATACGAATTGCCCCCCTCTAACACTTAAATATGATTTAGATCTATGCATTTTATCAAAAACCCCAAGTTCCATAATAGCATTAGGTAACTCAGAAACACAAAAACAGAGAAGAGAAACAGATCCCCACCTTGAATTCTGAATCTTGGAAACGAGGCTGGAGATGATGAGAATATCTCGATGGTATTATTGAAAAAAGATGGCCCAGAAGCTTGTGAATTCAAGGAGACAGGGTTGAAGCTCAGGGGAGCACAATAAAGAGTCATGGCGCCGCCGACCCCCGCTTTCTCCCCAGCCACGGTGCCGCCGACCCCCGCTCTCTCCTCCTCACGAGCGTCGTCGACCCCCCCTCTCTCGCGTGGTCTCCGGTGGTGGGGCCGTGGTGGATGAAGGCCGCCGCTTGTTCACCAGATCGCTCCGTCGTCGTTGCCTATTCTCCAGAGCGCCGCCGCCGCTGCCGCTTGTTCTTCAGACAGCGCCGCCGCCCGCTTGTACTCCAGATCGCCGCCATCGCTTGTTCTTCAGATCCGGCCGCCGCCCGCTTGTTCTCCAAATCGCCCCACCGCCGCCGTGCATTTCTGGTGCGCCGATGGTGAGACCGGGAGAGGGGGGAAGGGTGGGGAAGAGCAAGTGGTTTCTGGTCTCGAGAGAGAGAGCGATGAGGGGTTGAGTGGGTTTTTGAATTTTGAGGGGTGAGAGAGAGAGAAAAGATACACGTATATTTGAGAAAAAAGAGAGAGGAGTGAGAAACTGACAAAATGGAGAGAGAGTTAAAAATACATATTAGTAGTCAAATGTATGAGTTTGTGTCATGGGGAAAGTGGTGTTTTAAAGTGCAATTATGATCCTCAAAATGTAGTGCCATGTGTATTTCTCCTTTTTCTTAGAGATAAAATGGACAATTAATTAGAGTGGTTTTAAACCCTCACTAAAAGTAGGCTGAATTGCACAATTAGTGGGAGTATTAACTCCCCTCACTAATATTTTTTCACTAAAAACCATTTTTTTCTAGTGAGTCCCAATTACTTACCAATGGAATAATTTTTGTTGGAAAAAATATGTTGATAATTTGTTAATAAAATATTAGTATTGTGAGATAGAAGAATCTGTTACAAATCCGTTAGTATCTGGTAAATTTACCAACAAAAACATTTTGTTGGTAAAAAGTAGTATATTTAGCAACGGAAATTTTCAGTTGTTACAAAATTTAGTCACAATTCCGTTGATAATTTATTGTTAAAATGGATAATAATATTTAATAAATTACATAGCAACTAATTACCAACAGAATAATTTTTGTTAGAAAAATTTGTTGATAGTCCGTTAGTAAAGTGTTGGTATTGTGCTGCAAAAGAATCTGTTATGAATCCATTAGTATCTGTCTGTATTACCAACGGATATTTATCTGTTGTTAAAATTCGTTGCTAAAACACGAATTTCTTGTAGTTTATCTTGCTTTCTCCATTTGATTCTTTTTTTTGGTTCTCTTATTTTTGTTTGATTTGTCCTTGTTGAAAAGAGGGGCGAGGGCTTTACTGAGGTGTTTCTTCTAAATTAAAAATGATAAGGGTATTATAGAATTTTTATATATTTTTTTAATTTAAGAGGTGTATTTCTTAATTATGAAGGGGTATATAGAAGGACCTAATAAGCCTATCAAATAGTCCGAACTGATAAGTTAATGCATGAAATCTTGTCAAATCTAGGACCAATTTTTTCGGCCCACCAAATCAATTCTTGAAAGCCCATCAAATCTAGGTATCCCTATCATTCATTTGAGGACATTAGAAAATATTGAATACACCAAATTTCACAAGTCATAAAGACCAAGTTCGGTGATTCTAGAGTTTTTATTCAAATTCTGTGCGCAAATTATTAAAACGACCAAGGTGCTAAACTGGTCGAGATTTATTAGTGAAAGTTAAACCTCTCCACAACCTCATTTTTGTTGGAGTCAATAATGTTAACCAAATTCAACGATTTTTTTTTTACTAATCTCTTAAACCAATGTTTTACTCTCTCCACCACCAAATAGATGCATTATTTGCTCAAAAGACACGTCTCTAATTAGATCCATCATTTTCTAAAATGGAATAAAATAACTTTTCATTTTAAACTACAATCTTCAAATATTTAAAAATTATACCATATTCATTATTTATTTTACATAAATTCAATTCTCACATTAAAATCTGTCTCAAATTTTTATTCTACTTCCACTTAAAAACTATTTCATCTCATATAATCTATACTATATTAAAAAGTGGTTTGCCATGGAGAAATGTTTTTGGACGCTTTTGCCCATTCCTAATTTTTGTCCGTGCAATTTACTCCTCGCACATCATTTATCTCTGGCTTAGCATCTGACTTCTACTGAAACAAATGTGTGTTCGAGTCCAATGGACATGATTTTTTCTTTTTCATTTTTAACTATTAAGAAAAATAAAAGTTTAAAAGAAAAATAAAGGTCATTTACCTCACTTTAAATGTCTTCCGACTTCCACTCTTCCGCTAATTTTCAAGTTTTCACCCAAATAAAGGTCATTTACGTACCTCTCACCATTCGTCTCCCCACAATCTGTTTTTCCCTCTTCCATTGCAATTAATTCATCTTTTCAATTTACAATGTTAATGCATTTGATGATCTGCCTCCTATTCTCTGCGGCAATCGACCTAGGAGGTCCTCCCCTTCGCTCAGGCAACTTACTAATTAACAGAGTTGTAATACCCCGTCCCGTTTTATACCTTTTATATTACTAGAACCCTTATTTTATTTTATTATCTTTGTTTCTTTTTATTTTATTATTTTGTGTGCTATTGTGTAATTTAAATATATACCCTTTTACAAATTCCTAAATTCGTAGAAAGAATCGAACCTTTCAAACAAATAAAGGACTACGAGAAATTAAATAATCGAGTTTGAATTTAGGATTTCGATCCGTATAATTTATTGAGAATAATTAAAATACTTTAAAATATTAATTGGGTCTCAAAACTGTATTAATTTTCAAATCGGGATTAATCTCGTGAACCAAACGATCCCTAAACCGTATCTAGTGGGATCAAAAATATCAGAATTAAGGGGGGTTAATTATTAACCACATAAATTACTTTCCTTTTTAAATTAAATTAATTTAAGGATTTAATCTCACCCACATATTTATTCCTCCTTTAAAATTAAACAATTAAGAAATTAATTTTCTAATTAAATATCTTTCTGTTTCTCTCTCCTCACTAACAAACCGCGTCCATCTCTTTCTTCCTCATTCCATTCCCAAATTTCACAAAAAATCAGAATCTCAATCTCTCTCGGCCCTCTCCTTTCTTCACGTCGTCAAGCCCGACGGAAATCGCCGCCCTTCCCACCAGCGACGCCTCCTCCTTCGTCCTCCCTTCGGCCGCGACGAAGCGCCGCCGTCGCGCCTCTCTCTCGCCCTGCCACCGATCGAAGCCACCGTTTCCAGCCTAAAGCCGCCGCGTCGCATCTATTTTTCAAGCGATGCTGCCGCCGCTCATCGCTGAGCAACCGCCGCCTCCTTCCTCTTTTTCTGGCGAAAGGCCGCCGACTCCGTGCTCAGCCGCAGACCGCCGCGCCTCTCCTCCTCCTTCACGCCGCCGTGCTCCGCCTCCAGCGTCGCCTCCACCACCAGCGACCGCCGCCGCCTCTTCGAACGGCGCAGCACCGCCATGTCTCGCCTCCTCCAAGACGCGAACGCCGCCCTCTGCCACCCAAACGCCGTCGCGCCTCTTCCTCCCGGAAGCAGCAGCGCCGCCGTGGCCCTTGCCCAGCGCCGCCGCCTCCTTTCTTCTCTCTTTTCCAGTAAGTAATTGAAAAACCCCAACCTTCAATTCATTTAATTTCAATTCCTATTAACAAACCCTTGATTTTCAATTTTGTTTATTTCCAATTCCGATCGAGATGTCGTACTGCTGCCCGTTCAATTTTAGAAGGACCGAAACGACGTCGTTATGCCGCCGAAATTATCCGACGAGCCACCAATCGAACGCCGTTAGGCTGCCCGATTTGGGACTCGTAAGAATTACTACCTTTTCTATTTCTCGTAATAGTTAGATTAGGATTTGAGTTGATTCCCCGTTGAGTCGTTGTAAGTTTGAGATAATTATTTTGTTTTGAAGCCTGTGAGCTTGTAGATGGACTTTGTTGTTGATTAATTCCTACTGTTTTGGTTAGCTGTTGATTTTGGACTAGATGTTGGGTTGTTGAGTACTCTTAAGAAATTGGTTAGTTTTGTTGAATACAATGTTGGTATTTTACCGTTTAGTATTGTTAAGTTAGTTGTTTAGTATTATTGGGTTTGTTGATTAATATTGTTGGTTTAGCTGTTTAGTACTGTTGTTTTAATTGAAGAGTATTTTTGGATTAGTATTATTGAATTAGCTGATATGGTGATGAAGTTAGTTGTTAGTAATATTAGTTGAGTTTTTGGAGACAAAGGGAAACTCGTCTTCCCCTTGTGCGACTGTTAGAAAATTAGGAACGAAAAGACAAGTCGTTTAATATTCAAAATTTAGTAAACAAATGAAAAGGTGGAAAATAGTATTATTCTTTTGTTTAGAAAGTGTCACTAATCAACTTTGGAAGTATTATTTATATTAAGGAAAGAAGAATATACTTATATATTATTTTGGTCTTATAATGAAAACTTCTTCAAGTCAAAGCTCATTAATAAGTTTAATAGAAGGGTTTTTATTTATAAAAAACATATATTTTTATTCAAGAATTCTTTTAAAAATGAGAAATAGAAATCTTAGAAAAGAAAAACCTATTCTTTTGTCTTATTAATACTTTTTAAATAATTATTTTATTCTTTTAAGTTTTTTCCAAGAATAATATTAATTATGAATATACTTTTAAATTTATAAAGGCCTTTATTAAGGACACAACTGAATTCAGTAAATACACCCCCCTGTTACATCACTGAAATTAGTAAATACACCCCCCTGATGCACCTCCTCTTAAAAAGGGGTGTACTTATCAATTGGAAATCAACCTTTGAAGACTTTAGTTTTCAATAGTTTTCTAAAGACAACAATCTACTCAATCCTCGTGTTTCACACTCTAAAGCTTTTCAAATTCAAAAGTCAATCTTTTAATCAGAATACTCCTTATTAGGATTCTGTACTTTTCGGGACACGCACCGAGGACTCGACCATCTGCCTACACATCATTCTCGGGACTCGAAACAATCAGGTGGGTGATGATCTGTTGATTGATCTGCTAATAATAACGTCGTGCCGGTATTTCCTGAACTCGATTAAATCAAATAAAAAATATCTAATCCAACATAAATGTAACACCTATCTATATAACTGTTTGGATTATGTGATATAACTATATATGTTATATATAATGCCTGTTGTTTTATAAGTCGATCACCACTGCATGAGTAAACACCATACGTGAGCATGAATCAGTTCAGTTATCAGTCAAATATTTTTCTCAGTGAAGTTTGTTGTGTCAGTTTTATGGAAAGTCAGTATGTACGGATTTGTGATGTGGGTATTTATTTCCGACCTCCGGGGACGCTGTCGTTGGACGCCCTCGGAATCAAGGTCGTTGATTATTTTCCGGTCTCCGGGGATGCTGTCGTTGGACGCCCTCGGAATCAAGGCTGTTGATGGTTGGAGTTGAAAAGGATAACTTTGTGGAAGTGGTGCGTGGCCATGTTTGATAATAGATCAGGTGCATGGTCACGGGGAATTATTTATATTGTTTTGAGAAGAGATTTATTATATGTGAAATTGATTGTGGGCTTTGCCCCTTAACGTGAACCAACTTGTGATATTTCAATTATATGATGTGAAACCTGTTGTGCCCAACTGATTATTATGTGAACTTGTTATTTTGTATGATATATGATGTTTATAGTATTATATCAACTGCTTAAATAAATTAATTATTTTATTAATGAGTATAATTTAATATATTTCGGATTTACCAATCCCATGATGTTGCAAATCACCCATATGTGAGAATTCAATTCTCACGCCCCATTTTCCCAACCCCTTGCAGATTATGATTTCGTGGAGCAAGGACAGTAATATAGACGACACGGAGTTCCCCACTTAAATAAAACATTACTATTGATACTATGTTGTATGTACACATATATGTGTGTAAGATACTTATTAAAATTATTCTATTCATTTCTTCCGCTGCATAAAGACTCATCATCTCTCATTTCTGTTATATTTTCTTCAAAAATTTTATAGTTCGGACTTTTGATCACAATAACACTTCGAATCCGATATAATTAATATATTCTGGATTCGGGGCGTTACAGGTGGTATCAGAGCTTATGTTCAAACTTTCGGACCAAAACCCAAATCATTGTTTTCATCAAACCAAAATTCTTTTTCTTTAATTAAAATTTTCTTATCATGTAAGTATAGATCACTAATTAAATTCACTTGAGGGGAAATGTGTCTCCTATTACCGTCAGAAGCTCCTCGAAGGTATGTTCTTATTTTATTGCCTAAAAGTTTATGATATTGCAACAACTTGACTTTCATAACAAAACTCCAATCAAAAGTTCGCGAACTCGAAACAACACCTACGAGGTGTAGAAAGAACTACGAAATGTCATTTATATTACTATTGAAATACAGATAATTAGTAAAAGATAAAAATAAATGTATTTGTGTAAAGTTATAAACTTCATAAATTATGTTATATGATTATTTGAACTATGTGCTTTAATTGTTTAAATTATGTTTCTGAATAACTAAAATTTTGATTAGGAATTTCCTTTCCATATAAGAATCCACCTAAGATAGTTATATCCCGATAATTAGAAGACACTTAGCTAACTTAGAATCTATCAGTGTGTTTATAACTCAGATCACGAGACTGCGTGCAAAGGCAAGAGCCACTCCGATATCCCACGAGGAGACATATTTGACAGCCATGATTCATTTTGCCAGAAGGGTTACTGAGTTGTTCTCCGTCCTATCGCTGTAAGACTACTCGAACGGACGAGAATAGAAGACCCAGTTCAACGACCCCACATTTCACTTGGAGACATACCTAGAAGAAGTTGATGATGGGTATTTTCGTATGATAGTAGTGATCAGTCAGAGTGATCAAATCCTTTTAAACAGTTATCCTTTTGATGTAGTCACAAATACGTACAACATAGATGTGTCACCCTTTCCTGACATATAGTAGTAGTCAGGCGTATGACCGTTTTACTTAGACCATAGCAGCGTAGCTCTAACCTGCTCCTTTTGTCGCTCGTGGTCCGAATTGATGTGAGGATACGATGCTTTAGCATTACTTAGAAACCTTTTTTGTGTTCTATGACTAAATGTAAGGAGACTGACTCCGTAGAACCAAAACTTTTAGATATATATATACTTATTATGTGCTCACTACTTGTCAATGTGTTTTACTTGCTTTATATATTAAATATCATATTTTATTTGATTATCACTTAATGACACATTACTAGTTCCTAGAATACTGTGCGAATGTGAGCACTGTACCATTGGGGCCCCAATGCGCAGTTGGTGAATTATGTACCACACGTGTTTTCAGTGAACGTTTTGTGTTAATTTTGGTTAATCCGGTTATGTTTTTATAACTTTCTCACACTTATACGTATCATAACAATATTATTCTTTTCTCTTCAAAACCACCTTTAGAATGGCACCAGAACGTAGACGTGGACGACCCCACGTTAACCCTATTACTATATCAGTGAATCCTATAGGACAGAACCCACCTCCTCAGGCTGAACCTGAGCCACCTTAGCAGGCCGCGCTAGGAAATATCTGGAACTATTATGGAAATTAAGGACCGAATTTGAGGTTTACCCCTGACGCTAAGCGATCACTTAGTAGAGTCCGACCTTCACATCCTTAAGATGAAAATCTTTGGTATAATCTTGGGCATTGACTAGTTAACAAAGGACGAAGCGATAATAAAATGCGCAGAACGAGAGATCGACCTCGAAACTCGTAATGGTCAACACTTCACATTTCGTGAAATCAAGACCAAGAAGGAAACCCGAGTAATATCAGCAATCCAAGCTGCAGTAATATTATGAAAGGAGAAATGCCAAGCTTATCTCGTCCACATCTCAGTAGGAGAGAAAGACGACAAGTTGCGCATCAAGGTGCCAATTGTGGATGGATATCTTGACGTGTTTCCCGAGGGATTAACCGGGTTACCTCCTGATCGTCAGATAGAGTTCTCCGTCGACTTGATACCTGGGGCAGCACCATTATCTAAAGCACCTTACCGAATGGCTCCAAAGGAATTAGAAGAACTGAAGGAACAACTGCAATGCTTGCTTGAAAAGAAGTTCATCAGGCATAGTGCATCACCATGGGGAACACCCGTGTTGTTCGTAAAGAAGAAAGATGTAACTTTTTGTATGTGCATAGACTATCGAGGTCTCAATCAACTGACCATTAAGAACAAATATCCTCTTCCGAGTATAGGAGACTTGTTCGACCAGTTGAAGAATGCTACGGTATTCTCAAAGACCGATCTGAGGTCTGGTTACCACCAGCTAAAGGTCAAGAGCGAGGATATCCCGAAGACAGCATTCCGAACTCGGTATGGACATTACGAATTCACCGTGATACCTTTCAGAGTAACAAACGCTCCGATAATTTTCATGGATATGATAAATAGAGTGTTTCATCCGTACCTGGATCAATTCGTCATCATCTTCATCGACGATATACTTGTGTACTCTAAGAGCAAAGAGCAACACGAAGAACATCTCAAAGCAGTCTTAAGGATAATGAGATGAGAGAAGTTGTATTCCAAATTTAGCAAGTGTGAATTTTGGATCAACTGCTTATGTATCGACTAGTACTAGAGTATCTCACTCCCTTGTGCCTAAGAATTTAAGAAAATTTGAGGATATAGAGTATAGAAGAATAGACCTTAAGTGAAAGTGAACTTTTGAGGAATACAATGAGAACCTAAAACCGAGTGAATTGATTGGAAATAGACTTGGATGAACATCAAATAGAAACTGAACTGCACGTTCTTAAGTTGAGTAGTTAGGCGTTATTGAAAACGAACTAGTTCTATGCATAAGAAGAAATATGAAACATGGACATAGTTACTTTCTTTTGGGATAACATAAGATTTTAAGTTTAAGTAGAGCCTTTTGTGGAATGAGTAAGCTAGATGTGATCTTAAGTCTTACGTGTTAAGAATTAACATTTATATGTTATGGGAATATTTTAGTTGAAGAAGAAAGGACAATTGATTTTTTATCTATGGGATACATAGTAGACTTCGAAGTAGAGGAAAATTTGCAACTATGTAGGAAGAAAAGTTTGCATGCTTGAGGACTAGAAAACCTTCAAAGTCTCAGATCTGGTAGAGTGACAACAAGCTTAGTCGACCAAGAAAACCGAGAAGTTATTTTGGTTTTAACTAATGGAGGACCTTTCAAAAATCAAACCTCCCCACTAAGGTTTACCACCCCTTTTGAACCAGAAGTTTTAGAGTAAGTAGTTAGACAAAACTATTTTGAGTGGAGTAAGATATAGTACCAGTTCATCCTAAACCTAGAATTTTCCACACAGTATTGTGCAGATACCATGGTTTACGCGTTCACCCTATGACCGGCCTTACGAGAAAGGATCCTAGGAGCGCAAAAGAACGATAAATTCTTGAGAGGAATACATAAGCGCGCTGAGGAAGGAACCATTTAGAGATTCGTATTGAGTACTGAGTGAGCTTCGATGTTCGATAACAGAATCTGTGTGCCTAAGGATGAAGGAATGAGGAATGAAATTCTGAAAGAGGCACATAACACTCCATACACCATTCACCCCGGAGAGACGATGGTGTATCGGGGACTGGAAGAAAACTTTTAGTGAAGGGTATGAAGAGATCGATAGCTCAATTCGTCAGGAGCTATTTAACCTGCCAACGAGTTAAAGCAAATCACCAATGACCTCTAGGGTTGTTACATCCTCTGGAGATGCCAGAGTGGAAATGGGAGAACATCACTATGGATTTTGTCACCGGATTTCTGAGAACGGTGAAAAATCACGATGCCATTTAGGTTATCGTAGATAGACTTACGAAAACTGCCCACTCTATCCCTGTTAGAATGACGTATACGTTGGACAAGCTCGCCCAACTATACATAGCCGAGATAATCAGACTGCATGGTGTACCAGTCTCGATAGTGTCCGATAGAGACCCCCATTTTACCTCCAAGTTCTGGGGAAATCTGCAACGAGCCTTGGGTACTGAATTGAAGTTCAGCACCGCATACCACCCGCAGACTGACGGACAATCGGAAAGAACTATCCAGACACTCGAAGGTATGCTGAGAGCTTGCGCTCTAGATCTTACAGGAAGTTGGAAGAGCCACCTGCCATTTGTAGAGTTCGCATATAACAAAAGTTATCAGGCGACAATACAAACGGCACCGTACGAAACACGTTACGGGAAAAGGTGTAGATCACCAGTTTGTTGGGATGAAGTCGGAATTCGAAAGATTCTCGAACCCAAACTAGTTGAAAGATCGGATGAGGCAGTCGCAAAGATTAAAGGAAGAATCAAAGCGGCTCAAGACCGTCAGAAGTCATATGCGGACGCTAGGAGAAGAGATTTACAATTCGACATTAGCGATAAAGTATTTCTCCGAGTTGCACCAATGAAAGGTCTAATCCATTTTGGTAAAAGAGGTAAGCTAAAGTCGCGATACAATGAGCCATTTGACATCCTGAATAGAATCGGGGATGTGGCTTATCGTTTAGCACTACCACCAAAGTACATAAGCGATCCAAACCCTGTTTTTAGTCGTATAGATTTAGGTTTAAGTTGTGACCTGACTTATGGAGAAGTTCCAGTTACTATCCTAGGAAAGAAGTTACACTTATTAAGGAATCAAGAGATACCATTAGTTCTAGTCCAGTGGAGCCGACACGAGAAAGAAGAAACAATTTGGGAAATAGAGGATGAAGTCCTAACCAAATACCCTCAATGCTTAAGCAATACCTAGAAGCTGAATTTCGGGGGCGAAATTCTGTTAAGGGGGTGAGGATGTAATACCCCGTCCCGTTTTATACCTTTTATATTACTAGAACCCTTATTTTATTTTATTATCTTTGTTTCTTTTTATTTTATTATTTTGTGTGCTATTGTTTAATTTAAATATATACCCTTTTACAAATTCCTAAATTTGTAGAAAGAATCGAACCTTTCAAACGAATAAAGGACTACGAGAAATTAAATAATCGAGTTTGAATTTAGGATTTCGATCCGTATAATTTATTGAGAATAATTAAAATACTTTAAAATATTAATTGAGTCTCAAAACTGTATTAATTTTCAAATCGGGATTAATCTCGTGAACCAAACGATCACTAAACCGTATCTAGTGGGATCAAAAATATCAGAATTAAGGGGGGTTAATAATTAACCACATAAATTACTTTCCTTTTTAAATTAAATTAATTTAAGGATTTAATCTCACCCACATATTTATTCCTCCTTTAAAATTAAACAATTAAGAAATTAATTTTCTAATTAAATATCTTCTTGTTTCTCTCTCCTCACTAACAAACCGCGTCCATCTCTTTCTTCCTCATTCCATTCCCAAATTTCACAAAAAATCAGAATCTCAATCTCTCTCGGCCCTCTCCTTTCTTCACGCCGTCAAGCCCGACGGAAATCGCTGCCCTTCCCACCAGCGACGCCTCCTCTTTCGTCATCCCTTCGGCCGCGACGAAGCGCCGCCATCGCGCCTCTCTCTCGCCCTTCCAGCCTAAAGCCGCCGCGTCGCCTCTATTTTTCAAGCGACGCAGCCACCGCTCATCGCTGAGCAACCGCCGCCTCCTTCCTCTTTTTCCGGCGAAAGGCCGCCGACCGCCGCACCTCTCCTCCTCCTTCACACCGCCGTGCTCCGTCTCTAGCGTCGCCTCCACCACCAGCGACCGCCGCCGCCTCTTCGAACGACGCAGCACCGCCATGTCTCGCCTCCTCCAAGACGCGAACGCCGCCCTCTGCCACCCAAACGACGTCGCGCCTCTTCCTCCCGGAAGCAGCAGCGCCGCCGTGGCCCTTGCCCAGCGCCGCCGCCTCCTTTCTTCTCTCTTTTCCAGTAAGTAATTGAAAAACCCCAACCTTCAATTCATTTAATTTCAATTTTCTATGAACAAACCCTTGATTTTCGATTTTGTTTATTTCCAATTCCGATCGAGATGTCGTACTGCTGCCCGTTCAATTTTAGAAGGACCGAAACGATGTCGTTATGCCGCCGAAATTATCCGACGAGCCACCAATCGAACGCCGTTAGGCTGCCCGATTTGGGACTCGTAAGAATTACTACCTTTTCGATTTCTCGTAATAGTTGGATTAGGATTTGAGTTGATTCCCCGTTGAGTCGTTGTAAGTTTGAGATAATTATTTTGTTTTGAAGCCTGTGAGCTTGTAGATGGACTTTGTTGTTGATTAATTCCTACTGTTTTGGTTAGCTATAGATTTTGGACTAGATGTTGGGTTGTTGAGTACTCTTAAGAAATTGGTTAGTTTTGTTGAATACACTGTTGGTATTTTATCGTTTAGTATTGTTAAGTTAGTTGTTTAGTATTATTGGGTTTGTTGATTAATATTGTTGGTTTAGCTGTTCAGTACTGTTGTTTTAGTTGAAGAGTATTTTTGGATTAGTATTATTGAATTAGTTGATATGGTGATGAAGTTAGTTGTTAGTAATATTAGTTGAGTTTTTGGAGACAAAGGGAAACTCGTCTTCCCCTTGTGCGACTGTTAGAAAATTAGGAACGAAAAGACAAGTCGTTTAATATTCAAAATTTAGTAAACAAATGAAAAGGTGGAAAATAGTATTATTCTTTTGTTTAGAAAGTGTCACTAATCAACTTTGGAAGTATTATTTATATTAAGAAAAGAAGAATATACTTATATATTATTTTGGTCTTATAATGAAAACTTCTTCAAGTCAAAGCTCATTAATAAGTTTAATAGTAGGGTTTTTATTTATAAAAACATATATTTTTATTCAAGAATTCTTTTAAAAATGAGAAATAGAAATCTTAGAAAAGAAAAACCTATTCTTTTGTCTTATTAATACTTTTTAAATAATTATTTTATTCTTTTAAGTTTTTTCCAAGAATAATATTAATTATGAATATACTTTTAAATTTATAAAGGCCTTTATTAAGGACACAACTGAATTCAGTAAATACACCCCCCTGTTACATCACTGAAATTAGTAAATACACCCCCCTGATGCACCTTCTCTTAAAAAGGGGTGTACTTATCAATTGGAAATCAACCTTTGAAGACTTTAGTTTTCAATAGTTTTCTAAAGACAACAATCTACTCAATCCTCGTGTTTCACACTCTAAAGCTTTTCAAATTCAAAAGTCAATCTTTTAATCAGAATACTCCTTATTAGGATTCTGTACTTTTCGGGACACGCACCGAGGACTCGACCATCTGCCTACACATCATTCTCGGGACTCGAAACAATCAGGTGGGTGATGATCTGTTGATTGATCTGCTAATAATAACGTCGTGCCGGTATTTCCTGAACTCGATTAAATCAAATCAAAAATATCTAATCCAACATAAATGTAACACCTATCTATATAACTGTTTGGATTATGTGATATAACTATATATGTTATATATAATGCCTGTTGTTTTATAAGTCGATCACCACTGCATGAGTAAACACCATACGTGAGCATGAATCAGTTTAGTTATCAGTCAAGTATTTTTCTCAGTGAAGTTTGTTGTGTCAGTTTTATGGAAAGCCAGTAAGTACGGATTTGTGATGTGGGTATTTATTTCCGACCTCCGGGGACGCTGTCGTTGGACGCCCTCGGAATCAAGGTCGTTGATTATTTTCTGGTCTCCGGGGACGCTGTCGTTGGACGCCCTCGGAATCAAGGCTGTTGATGGTTGGAGTTGAAAAGGATAACTTTGTGGAAGTGGTGCGTGGCCATGTTTGATAATAGATCAGGTGCATGGTCACGGGGAATTATTTATATTGTTTTGAGAAGAGATTTATTATATGTGAAATTGATTGTGGGCTTTGCCCCTTAACGTGAACCAACTTGTGACATTTCAATTATATGATGTGAAACCTGTTGTGCCCAACTGATTATTATGTGAACTTGTTATTTTGTATGATATATGATGTTTATATTATTATGTCAACTGCTTAAATAAATTAATTACTTTATTAATGAGTATAATTTAATATATTTCGGATTTACCAATCCCATGATGTTGCAAATCACCCATATGTGAGAATTCAATTCTCACGCCCCATTTTCCCAACCCCTTGCAGATTATGATTTCGTGGAGCAAGGACAGTAATAGAGACGACACGGAGTTCCCCACTTAAATAAAACATTACTGTTGATACTATGTTGTATGTACACATATATGTGTGTAAGATACTTATTAAAATTATTCTATTCATTTCTTCCGCTGCATAAAGACTCATCATCTCTCATTTCTGTTATATTTCCTTCAAAAATTTTATAGTTCGGAATTTTGATCACAATAACACTTCGAATCCGATATAATTAATATATTCTGGATTCGGGGCGTTACAAGTGTCGTCAAACAAAATTATGAAATTCTGCGGTCTACTCAATATGATGGCCATATGACGAACGACGCTGTAACTAAAGCAAGGGCGCCGCTCTACTCAGAACAATAGCTGACTGGCGTGAGACGGACAACGCTAAAAGCAGTTGTAGATCAGTCCAGTAAGAGACTTACTTTTCATTTGAATTTCGTTGATTGGGTTTTAGACTTTGATTCTTGATACTTCCCGTTTTGGGTTCAGCAAATTGGAAGAAATATTGGAGCTTGAAATCAGATGTGTTTGTTGTGCTTTAATACAATTGCAGGTAATTTCTTCAATTTCAATTTCATAACATTATCATCATGGTAATTAAAGTCGGTGTTTTTATTATAAAATTCTCAAATTCAAACTTGTGCAACTGTTTCCATAGATTTATTACTGAGGATGCCAATTTTAGGTACTATTAGAGATGTTGTTTGATGTCTATTCGGGTGTTCAGAGAGAAGAACAAGAAAATGAGTGTAGTTCAATCGTGTCATAATAGCAAGAAAATTTAATCTCACATACGTCCATGGTCTTCTTCTCCTGTTGCAGATACTCTCTTCTATTACCCAACTAGCATGGCTACTACAACGAAGGTGAATACACATTTCCTTATTGCTACTTGAGATCCATAGTATCATTTTCTTTCACCTCCATTGCTATTTGTTCACCATATTTGGTAATATGCCTAATTCCAGAATTATACTGGTAAACATTGTGCAGGGATGTCTAGCACTATTGCTGCATCATAACACCCCTTTGAGTTATTCCTGGTTCATTAGGTGTGTTTAAGAATGCCACTATTAATATTTTCTATCAGCTTAAAGCATATAAATTTATTTTCTCTCACCAAATGATTGATATTTTAATATGGTTATTAGACAATGAACACATCTCCCTACGCTTATTTGTGCTAAAATTATTGGTTCATTTTGTGGTTTTTTCAAGAGTTGATTTTTCTTTAAAACAATGTTAGTGTATCTCTTTATTTCCCTTTAGTGATTTTGTTATTTTCAGGTTAATTTATTGATGATGGTAAATTAAAAAATTATAGAGGGAGAGGATACTCAACCTCCATACATAGATATGGTACTTGTATTATCTAGGTGAACTATATTTATGCCTAACTCTAACATGCCAACTTCGAGGAATAAGTCCAACTATAGAATGTCCAAATTTTAGGTAGATAAGCTTTGGAACATTTTTTAATCATGGCGTCAATTTTGATGCACAGAACGATATTGTTGGCGCTGAGAGTACTGGAGGAGAATTCTTCCAGTGACAGTCCAACAGACGCGGTGATATTCGTCGGAATCAGCTTGGTTCTGGGGGTAGCGTGTCGCCACGTGCTCAGGGGCACGCGCGTGCCCTACACTGTTGCCTTGCTTGTTATTGGCCTTGGCGCCTTGGGTATCATATATCTGTTTTGTTAAATGAAATTTGTAGTTGTTTTTTATTAGCATGTTTAGTTGCAATTATTGTGCGAATGTAAATTTGTTCAACCTTTTATTTTCATTGATTTGGACCAAGAGTAAGAAGGAAAAGTTGAATCTCAATTATTGATTTCATAGTAACTGTAAAAGCCTACTTGATTTTAATCCTCACCTAAACTTTTTTTATTAACAAAATAATTTGTGTGATAGTAGTGATTTAAGATGCATCTTTATAAGTTTTTGTTATATATATTAGCATGACAATTTCAAAACAATTTTTACTTGTCAATTTGGTAAATTGGAAACTGAGTTTTCTGATGCAGTTGAATTCAAGCAAGCTGTTCTAATCTAGCTATTAGTATTCATAGTATTCAACCAAGCTGGAACTTGCTTGTTTTTCCAAGCAGCCTATTGATTCTAACTTTAACTATTTATATGTCTCATGCTGATGAAAATTATGTTGTGAAATATAATCTTCAATTCATGTTTATATGCTTAATCTTCTTTGCTCAAGTCCACTAAAGATATGATTTTAGTCAAGTTTTCAAATTATAGTGCATTTCTTGCAGAATATGGAACACATCATCGGTTGGGAAAGATTGGTGCTGGGATTCGTCTTTGTAAGTCTATATTCACTTTTCTTTAAAGTGTCCAGGACTGGCTATTTTCATGCAATTTTTAGATAAGAAATATGTTATTTATTTCTATAATCTGTAAGTTATTAACATAAGGTGCCTTGATTCTCTTTCTCTAGGGGCTAATATCGATCCTGATCTTCTCTTGGCTGTGTTCCTTCCTGCACTTCTTTTTTAGAGTGCATTTTTAATGGAAGTGCACCAAATAAAGGTTATTTCATTATTAACTTTTCTGTTCATTGTGTATATTTATCTTCCATTTTTAATGGAAGTGCACCAGATAAAGGTTCTTTTACTCTAAACTTCTCTGTTCATTGACTATCTTTCTCTTCCATGCTTTCCTACTCACGCTATCCCTGTAATGTTGCAAATATTTTCGTGTGCAAAAGAAGCAATTCTTCTTTTTGTTTCCTTTTTATTTTTTTGGGTTTTCATTTCATTACATTTGTCTTTCGTATCACCTCAAAATTTCTTTCCATTTCAAGTGCATTTCTTGAATTGCAGGTTCATTTCAATCTCTGTATATGTCTACACACATAAACCCATACACACACACACACACATATAATCAATAAATATTAAAAGCTCAATGCTCTGGGAAACATGCTTTTTTAGGGGTTGGGATTGAGGATTTAGTTAAGCCACTTACCTACCCAACTGTCTGACCTAATGCCCACCCCTGGCCGCAGCGCACGTAAGTGTTTATTGATTTATTGCCAAATAGATACAATATCTTGCTGGTGCACATGCTAGGTCATAATATAATTACATGAGAGTCAAGTATTTATATGTCAGACACAACTATTCAAATGTGAAAGGGCCCTTCTAATGTTCTCACGTGATTCTTGAATTTGCTTCAAATTCTAAAAATAGTTTTGGAATAAATAAAACCTTGTCTATGCTTACTATACTTCAAACTTACTATACTTAGACAAAAATTGCATTCCACTTGCTGAACCAATTTCAAGTTTGATTGATATCCAAAATATTCGGATAGAAGCCTAACTTATACATGGATTGGTTCCTGGGCTACATTCCTATGTGTCAATTAATTTTTTCAATCTGTACAAGTGGCTGCCTTATACCTTTTCCGCATTCAACTTTTGATTAGTTTTCACACTGTGGTTATAACTCAATGTCTTTTAATTTGTTGAGGTTTTTAATGGTTGAAATCCTATGGTAAATTGGCATTTGTTTTTTTTTTAGTTTTTTTTTTCTGGTTTCCTCTATTCAATACAGAGGTGTATGATGCAAATGTTTCTACTTACTGTCCCTGGAGTACTCATTGCAACCTTTTGTCTTGGGGCTGCTTTAAAGGTTTGAGGATCTTGCTTATCTGTTGTTGACATTTTATTTTTCGTTATTCTGAATATCAAGAAGTTGTAGCTTGTGTTTCCGTATAACTGGAGCTGGACCACGTCTCTACTGCTGGGCGGTCTACTCAGTGCTACTGATCCGGTAGCTGTGGTTGCCCTCCTGAAAGACCTGGGAGCAAGCAAAAAATTGAGTACTATAATTGAAGGAGAGTCCTTGATGAATGACGGGTTTTATAATAACAGACTATTAAATTAACTAATTCTATTGAGCATTTATTAAATTCACATATACCTGCTTCTTGAGCATTTTGAAGGAGCCTGATGTTTTCACTTTCACGTGGTTTCTATAACTGCAGTCTTACAATCTATATTATAACTAAACAATATGTTTGTACATCATTGATCCAAGACTTTTTCCCACAAATTAGCTTAATTTTTGTTACTATTTAATTTACCAACTTTCTTGAGCTTTATGAAGTAGCCTGATGTTTTCAGTTTCATGTGGTTTATGTAGCAGCTCTTAAAAACTATAAAATGGCTGAACAATATTTTTTGTACATCTTTGGTTAAGGATTTCTTCCACGAAATAGTTTAGATTCAATGAACTCCCCAACAATTGGAACATATTGTAATCAAAGAAAATGTGGAAAAGAATTTTGATGCACACATAACTTAAGCATACTCTTGTTGGATCGGATGTGGGTAATAAAAAGCATCTGTGTTGTTTGTTCATATTTGCAAGCTCCTTTGTTGCATGCCTCTTTCACATAACCGTGTAATTTTTAGGTGAAGCGATTGATTTAAGAACAGACCTTAAAGTGAGAGCATTTTAAACTTATCATGTCATTCCAAGCCAGGTCATTATCAAAACATTATTAGATGCTTTAAATTTTAATTTATAGTGTTTTTTCGATGCAAAATCAATCTCAAAGGATCTATTATTGTTTATTATATATTGGGATTTATAATAATTCTGTGAGACATAAACTTGAGTCGGGATATGTTGGGCTACCTGGAGCTGAGATTAAGAAGCTGAAGCTATCAAGTGTCGAAGAGGCATTTTATAGAGAAATGGAAGATTATTGCTTACCATTATATATTTCTTAAAGTAGTTTGGATGGGTGATGTGTAAGCTTAGTAGAGTTATTTTTAAGCTGGCTTAGTGCAACATGTGCTCCACTTTTAAATAGCAGCTACTTTTTTTATTTTATTGTCGTGTAACTGATTTAATTTCTAATCTGGATATCTTTGGTTGGGTTTCAGGACTTTGATTCTTGATTCTTTCTGTTAAGGTAGCTTGAGAGCGGGTGCATTTGCTATCATAAAATGTGCCAAGTTATGTCCCCAAAGGCAGCACCTACAAGGACCACGACTAACCGACGTGTAACGGGCGATGACGTAAGCGATTTAATTTCCATCTGGATTTTGTTTATTTCAAAAATTAATTATACCACGTATTTCACCAGTCTGGGGGCTATAAATCATTTGCTAGAATGAAGGCAGAGTATTCTCCAATGTAAGTAAGGTTGTCAAGGTTTTAGATAAGCTACTATGCGTATATGTTTCTCATTGATGATACATTAAGACATTCTCATTAGTGGTAGAATTTTTTTTGAGATACCGATGTAAATAAAATGCAGAAATTTAGCTTGGGCACCCGATAAATGTATACTACAATAAGATAAAAAAATTATTTTTAATTTGATTAATTGGGTTCTTAGATCAATTTATTTCCAAATTTTTAGTGTGAAAACTCTACGCAGTATGCAACATTTATAGAGTTGCGTATGCAACTTGTATAGAGTTATTCCAGTGTGGATACCAAAACTGAGTACATGATCTAGAAATTGGGAGGCATTTTTATATTTTCATTATTTGCAGATCGATAACATAGCAAATTCTAAGAAATGTTTATTCCAACACTATTTTATTGTATAATCACCTTCATTGTTTAGGTAGATACTATCTAAAAATGGTTGGTGTTTTACGGTTATTTCTAATGTAAAGTAGAAGTGTTTACAAATATTTTTTTCTCAAAATTAACATAGTATACACAATAATGAAAAATTAAACTTTAGTTTTTTTATAATGCATAAAAGAGGTTCACCATTAAAAACTTATACTTTTACTTTTTCTAACTACTTACATACAACGTGCAACGTATGTGGTGCTTAACTAGTACTAATAAATAACACTTATATTAAAGTGTGTGCCAACAATACATGTTACATTTAATTGGGGATGGAGAGACTATAAAATAGGGCATTGCACCCTTGAAATGACACTCTCCCTCCGTCCAATATTAGTAGCCTTATTTTTTGGGCTGTTATTTTTTTGTCATAAATTGGAGGGCATTATAAGGTATTGTAAGGTTCATTTATCAATAACGTTATTGTTTATGGAAAATATAAGTATCATATTTTTCATAAACAATCACTTTTTTTATAAATGTACCTCACAATACCCTTCAACCTATGATAAAAAATATCAGCCCAAAAATAAGACTTAATATTGGACAGAAGGAATACAAATAATACATTAATTTACATATACTTATAAAAAATGATTACATTTCTATTGAAAATTGATACAGGTCTTAAAGGTGAGATATTTTCACACAAGCTTTACTCAATTTTAAAATAATACTCATTCCGTCCCAAAGGAATTTGCACACTTTCCTTATTTGGATATCTCACACCAATTTGCATACCAACTAAAAATAAAATATTGATTTGCATGCAAACTCACATAAATATACACATATTTATCCATATGCCACTACTTTACCCATTTTCTTAATCAATGTGCAATTCTGAAGTGCAAATTATCCTGGGACGGAGGGAGTTGTATTTATGTTACATAAAATATTTATAACTACAAATTTCGTATTATTAATAAAATAAACACTAAAAATATTTACAATTGAGTTTATTTCGGATCAAACTGAGAAATTTTGTGGGTTTTTAATTCTAAACTTGCTCTTCTGATTTTTCTCTTCAAGTTGACTTTAACTCGAATGAAACCTTCGTGATTAGACGTGAAATTGTGATGTTTTGGTGCCCGATTAGTCCATGTTTTAAGCGTTTTTATGAGTATTTAGAGTAATTTGAGTAATATTTTCATAAACTCATCAATTTGTCTCTTTGGTATTCATATTAGAAAATAGGGTGAAAAAATGAGTTCGTAGGACTTTGAATCGACCAAAACGGACTCCTGCTTGAGAAGATATGAAGGTTTTTCGAACAAGTGTACAGCCAGCGGAAAGCACTAGAGCGGAAAGCACTCGAGCGCCTCAATAATTAAACACAATTCATATAATTTAATTAGTGGGTTAGTGAATTAAGTTGTTAGAACTATGTATTGGGATTAATTCCGAGCTTTTATTCTTTCAATTCTTTATGTTAGATTAGGGAAGTTAATTGTCTAGTTTATAGTACACTTAGGATTTTAACTTGAACATCACAATTATTTTAGTTATCGCACCAACTCCATTAGTATACGTAGGGATTCCTACTCCGAGCATCATCATCATCACATTTGCACCTCAAATCATAGTTATTGCTTATGTTTACGTAATCACATTGCTCGGCTAAACCCTTGTATGCTTAGGGTAGGATGCACTCGTAGAAGTAGGATGCTGGTACGTAATTAGGATAATTCGTGATGTATAGTTTTATTTCTCTTAATTATTGAATAATTCTAATAAACTCTAGAATAATCATACAATTAAGTACGAAAATTGTTAGAGAGATGACGACCGCATCACTCTTTAATAAAGAATAGGCTTAAGGAGAGGGTTTTGGAAGGGATTTATAATCAACCGCTTTATCGAGGGAGGACGACCGAATCACCTTTGTTGAATTAGGGTCTCGATAATTAAGCGCAACTCATATAATTTATTTAGTGGGTTCGTGAAGTAAGTATTTTGGACTAAGTATTGAGATTATTTCCGAGCTTTTATTCTTTCAATTCTTTTGCTAGATTAGGGAAGTTGATTGCCTAGTTTATAGTGCACTTTGGATTTTAACTTGAACATCACAATTATTTTAGTTATCGTACCAACTATGTTAGTATACGTAGAGATTCCTATTCCGAGCATCATCGTTTCATTTGCACCTCAACCAGAAGTTAGTATAGTTTTTTATTCTTGTTTCTTAAATGTAATTAGTAAAAATAATTAGTAGTATTAGTCTAAACCAATATTGCATTCATATTAGCTACGACACATACATTTTCAGGGATTTATTTGCATACAAACTTTTCCACCGATTCGATACTACTTGGTCCATATATTTGCCCATGCTATAGTGATCACATACTCTTGTGGGGTAACTACTAGTAAAACTAGTATTTTACGACCAAGTCAATGGCGTCGTTGCCGAGGATGGTGATGTATGCTCATTGAGTGAAACTTGGAAATAATTTTGTAGTTAGTAGTGAATGCATTATTTTCTATTTTCTTATTTGTTAGCCAGTTACATTTGATATTTCTTTTGAGGTTTCAGGTATATGAAAATGCGCTCTAAGGGAGAAACGAGCGAAGATAGAACAAAGCTAGAACCTGAGACTATAACCAGAAGGAATAGAGCCTTCTAGAGAAAGATGACTACTACAGTTGGTGATGATATGAATCTGGATTAAGGGGGAGATTTGGACTTTGATGGAAAAGGACTCAATCAGAATGTAGAACGGGTGGAAGGAGTGAATGGTGTGAATAGTCAGAAGCAAGCACCCCCAAGGGGAAAGCTCCAACCAAAATCCAAACCCACCTAACCAAAATAACCCCACACTAAACCAGAACCAGAACAACAACAACAACCCTTTCATCAACCCTGTCTACCAACACAACAACTCACCTTTTCCATACCCTTATCCACCCTACTATCCACCATACTACCCACCACAACCTATCTTAAACCAACCAAATATTTCCCAGGTACCCCCACTACCTGTACACCAACAACAAGTACCCCAGAACGCAGGTCCTCCTGGTATAACGATTAGAGGGATGTTTGAGGCTCAGTCTCAACGATACTATGATGGAGTAGCTATGCCACCAGTCGAGGCAAATAATTTCTCCATCTCTCCCAAAATTTTGAAGATGTTGTTGGAAAATTAGTTCGGGGGAGAGGTATGAAAAGACAATCCACACACCCATTTGAGGAACTTCCTCATGATAACTTCCACTTTTCATTACAATGAGATGTCTGGGGATGCGAGGAAGCTCAGGCTATTTCAGTTCTCTCTGTCTGGGATAGCCAAGGATTGGTACGATAACACACTTCCACGGGGAGGAGGGTGTGAATACATGGGCCGAGCTCGAGCGTATATTTCTAGAGCGATTCTACCCTTCGTCCAGAACAGTGAAGATGAGGAACGAGATTTACTCATTCAAGAAGAGACGGAACGAGGGATTGAGTTAAGCCTGGGAGAGATTCTCCAACATGCTTATTGATTGCCCATAACATGGGTACAACGAAGGAGATATTATGGCTTACTTCTATTGTGGAGCTTGTGAGAAGGATCAACAGCATCTCGATGTATGTGCGGGCGGAGCATTTCTAAACCAAAGTGCAGCCGAGTGTAGACATATAGTGGAGGATATAGTGAAGAATGCGGGTCAGTGGAATGTTGGCCAGCCTCGTCAGAGTGTGTACCAGGCAGAGGAGAGTGAGGGTAATAGGAAGTTGTTGATGTCACTTATGGAGAATATCAAAAACTTAGAGGTTGGGTAGAATCTGAGTGGAGGAGGCGCAGTTATGAGTGAGAAGGTGGATCAGCAGGGATATCAACAGGAGGATGCAAACTATATGGGGATGCCGAATTACAACCAAGGGAGCTATTAGCAAGGAAGACATACCTATGGTCAACCATTTGCACCACCAGGTCCGCAACTTCCTCAGAATCAGTGGAGAAATAATCAGGGATACTAAGGAGGTCAACAATCTAATCAGAACCATTGGAGGAAGAATGATGGTTTTTTGTTCAGTAATCCAAAAGTCGGAATAACTGTACCACCAGGCGTGGATCCAGGTTCGAAACTCCTAGGGGGAGAAGGCGGTGCCTTCACCGATGAGATGTTATGTGCTATTCTGCAGAAGGTGGAAGAGGAAAGTAAGAGGTTGTCCTCTCTAGAGTATGATGTGAAGGAGATAATCAAGAAAAATGATCAAAGGGATCAAGAACTTCATAGGAGGGACATGGACCTCAATAGAATTCAGCAAGAGAACAACAGGCGGTTCACTTCCATGGAGTTTCAGATTAGCCAGATATTGAAATCGTTGGGTAGAGAGACGGGTAAATTTCCTTCTATGTTAGAAGGTAACCCAAAAGAGCATTGGAAAGCGATTGAGTTGAGAAGTAGCACTAAGTATGATGGTCCTCCAATACATGTCGAGGTGAAGGAAATTCATAGAGAGGTTGAGGAAGAGAGCGAGAGGAGAAAGATGGATGATGCGAAAGAAAAGGTGGAAGAAGGGATTATGGAAGAAGAGTGAATTCCAAAAAGGAAGAAGGCAAAAGAAGCTAAGCGAAACGTGAAGGAAATCGAGCGAGATGAATGGGGGGTACCAAAATCAGTAATTCCGATACCATATCTGCAGCGGTTCATGAAGAAGAAATTGGATGAGAAATTCGCTAAGTTTCTTGAGGTCTTCAAGAAGTTGCACATTAACATACCATTCTATGATGCTTTGGAGCAGATGCCGAATTACGCAAAGTTCCTGAAGGACTTGATTGCCAAGAGGAGGAGAGTTGACGGGCCATAGTTAGTTTAGCTGAACCATGAGGTGAGTGTGATGATGCACAAATCCCTTCCTCCGAAGTTGAAGGATCCCGGTAGTTTTACGATTTTATGTGATATCAGGAATGGAATAAAGAAAGGAGCATTGTGTGACTTAGGGGCGAACATAAATCTGATGTCATTGTCGCTGTTTAAGAAGTTGGACGGTGGAGACCTTCAACCAACGATGATGACTCTCCAACTCGCCGATAGGTCTATCATAAGATCTCAAGGTGTGGTTGAGGATGTCCTGGTAAAGGTGGCGGATCACGTGTTTCCAACTGATTTTATAGTCCTTGACATGGAGGAGGATGAGTGCGTGCCTTTAATTTTGGGAAGACCATTCTTAGCTACGGCCGGGATGGTGTTGGATATGGCAAACGGGAAGATCACGGTGAAGGTGGATGATCAAGAAGTGAAGATTTTCATCTATGAGGCCATGAAATATCCAAGGGAGGAAGAAAACGAAGAATTGAAGTGTATAGATGTGACCCAAGTGGAGGGAAAAGAAGGTGTGGATTTAGAGAAGAAAAAAAATCAGGAAGTTGCTCGCCAAGGCACCTCCGTGGAAAGCTAAAAAGAAATTGAAACTACCAACAGAGGTGAATAAGGTATTTAAGAGTGGATTCCTTGAGGTTGAGAAGGAGGATGGTATTCACTGTGAATAGGCATTGAGTAAAGAAATTCTACAACCGCTCTTATCCGAATAAGGGAGACAACTTTAAGTCTCATGTCCCATGAGCTCCTTTGAGCTCGGTCCGACATTAGAACCTTAAAAATAGAATGGGAGGTAACCCATTTTTACTTGCTTATTTGTGTTTTGTTTTCTGTTAATTATCTATGAATTGTGTGATTTTTAATCCCGTTCTTAAGTGATTTGATTGTAGGCTTGTATTGTGGGTGCACGAGTTTCAAAGAGAATTATAGTGAGGAGCAACTCAAGGGAATACACTGGCATGCTTGATTTCTATGTGTCAACCGGTATTATGCATATGAGGTAACCCCGAACCCCAAACTTAGACTGCTTCACAAAGTCGAAGTTTGGAGGGGGGGGGGGTGGAGTGTTTATGGTGATACATATGCATCAGCGCACTTGAGAGGTTTAATTGAAATTGCACAGACGCACACCCTCTCGTTGAGTTGAGTTAAGTTATATATTGTGCATTGATAGGTACTTGAGCTGATGGTGTGAACTAATTGGGTGCTATTTATTTCATGTTTATTGACTCTTCCTTGTTTACTTATTGATTCTTGTCATTGAGTGAATTAGTGAGTTGGTGATTGTGGGATTGATTTAAGTACTAGATTGTGTGAGTGTTGTGAGTAGAGTGGATTTGAAAAGGGAGTTCGTGAACTTATGAATTTTTCTTTTGAATACTTGTGTGGTAATGATGAGAAGCCACTAGGTCTAGTATGGATGTGAAAAATTGTGAGATTTGAGCCTTATAAGAGATTATATTTCATTAAATTGATCTCATTGTTTGTGAGTGAATCTTCACCTTAGAGGTGCTAGAACTTGTGGGTGCTCTCGCTTCTTGATTATGTCTAGAATGAAATGCCGGAAGTGATCTAAGGTTATTATTAATTTGATAAGTCACTTAGCCAAAATATTCCTTACCAATGACATTAATCCCTTGTTAGCCCGTTTGAGCTTGAGCCTATTTATTTGCTAGCACATTTGAACTTATCTAATTCCTAAAACTCTTTTTGTCTCAATTTGAGTGGAGAATAGAAAAAGTTGTGAATGAAAAGGGGTTTGAGTTGAGAGAAGTATAATTTTATATGGTTGAGTGTGTATGAGAAAAAGGAGTAATGAATTTGTGAGAAGTGGGAAGATTGAAAAACTGAGAATGAGCAAAAGAAAATATGAGCTCATGTATAGTTTGGAAAGAAAAAGGAAGAGCAGAAAAAAAGTGAAAAGAGTTAGAAGAAAAAAATTGAGGTGTTGAAAGTAGATGGAATTGAATAGGCATTGTATGAAGATATTCGATGTATTCTGTTCCGTGTATTGAAATATCGAGGCTATGATTTTCTATTCTCCATTCACTTGAGTCAGTTTATCATATATATTTACCCCACCAGTCCAAAGAGCCGTACATTACAACCTTGAACAAGTCATTTTTTATTCGACATGAATTCTAGTATGTGGTCGAAGTTGAGAATGCTTACAAGCCTATAGTCACTAATTTGTGTGAGCGGTTGATTGAGAGTGTCCCTAGTTATTGATAAACACTTGTGAGGGAGTGAAACACATCACCGAGAGCACATCCATGTTTTGACTTGGTGGTTTTTTATTGATTATCCATGAGTAGGATGAAGGGGGTGAGTTTGTGTGCGGGTGACCGATCTTTGAAGCTTGAAAGTGATTACTTGCATGACTTGGTACTTTGATTCATTTCTAACAATTTTAGTTGACTTATTATTTCATTGCTTGAGGACAAGCAATATGGTAAGTTTGGGGGGTTGATTAGACGTGAAATTGTGATGTTTTGGTGTCCGATTAGTACATGTTTAGAGCGTTTTTATGAGTATTTAGAGTTATTTAAGTAACATTTTTATAAACTCAATAATTTATCTCTTTGGTGTTCATATTAGGAAAGAGGGAGAAAAAAGGAGTTCATAGAACTTTGAATCGACCAAAACGGACTCCCGGTTGAAAAGATATGAAGGTTTTTCGAACAAATCTACAGCCGGCAGAAAGCACTCGAGCGCCTCAACAGCTCGAGGACCCTGGGACTTCTGTAACAAATTGACGCTCGACCAAGCCCACTCGAGCGCCATGCGCTCGAGCGAAGGCCCAGCTCGAGCGTCCTTATCATTTTTTGGCCCAAATCATGTAAATACCCGTTCCAAGCCTATTTTTACATATCTAGACTCGATTTTCAAAGAGGAAGAGGCTTGGGACGTGATTTTGAGATTTTGGCAAATATTTCAAGTTTGTAAACGAGGTTTTTATCGTACGGATTCGTTAGAACAATTAATACTTTGTACGGTTTAGTTTTCTCTTTTTGTTTCTTGAATTCTTTGATATACTTAGACCTAAATTCCAGATTTCTTAGATTTGTTTTTCTGATTTGATTCAATTACCTTCTTAGATAGTTTATGTTCTTGAATTTCTTGATTATTTTAATTATGTTTATGGTTGTTGATCTTGTTATTGCTTTTGTTCTAATAATCACCATGTTAGGCTAAACCCTTGTATGCTTAGGATATGATGAACTCGTAGAAGTAGGATGTTGGTATGTAATTAGGATAATTCGTGATGTATAATTTTAATTCTCTTAATTATTGAATAATTCTAATAAACCCTAGAATAATAATAGAATTAAGTACGAAAATTGTTAGAGAGAAGACGACCACATCACTCTTTAATAATGAACAGGCTTAAGGAGAGGGTTTTTGAAGGGGTTTATAATCAACCGGTTTATCGAGGGGGGACGGCCGAATCACGTTAGGTAAATCAGGGCCTCAATAATTAAGTGCAACTCATATAATATATTTAGTGGGTTCGTGAAGTAGGTTGTTAGGACTAAGTATTGGGATTATTTCCAAGGTTTTATTCTTTCAATTCTTTGTGCTAGATTAGGGAAGTCGATTGCCTAGTTTATAGTACACTTAGGATTTTAACTTGAACATCACAATTATTTAAGTTATCGTACCAATTCCGTTAGTATACGTAGGGATTCCTATTCCGAGCATCATCATCTCATTTGCACTTCAACCAGAAGTTAGTATAGTTTTTTTTATTCTTGTTTCTTAAATATAATTAGTAAAAATAATTAGTAGTATTAGTGTAAACTAACATTGATTTCATATTAGTTACAACACATACATCTCCAGGGATTTATTCGCATACAAACTTTCTCACGGGTTCGATACTACGTACTTGGTCCATATACTTGCCCATGCTACATTGATCTCATACTCTTGTGGGATAACTACTAGTAAAGCTAGTATTTTACGGTTAAGTCACTTCGTCTTCAATCCTGTTCGGTGTTGGATTTGTGAACTTGTAATGTATTATCCAAGGGTGGGATGCCTAGTTTTGGATTGAACGGTGATTTGTGAAGACGTATTGGATGAACGTCTTTGAATGTAGGATGAACTTCTTCGAGTTTGGTGAAGAACATCCTTGAATTTTCAAGAATCCTTTGAGAAAAACGCTTGATTAGAGGGTTTTAGGACCTTAGTCTCGATCGAAGTTTATTTTTGGTGGATTTGCACGAAGTGCAGCGATGAACGGTGAAGAACACCTTTGAATCTTCAAAGGTCTTGAAGAACGCTCTCGAAGCTTCTTCGAATCTTCAAGCGCTCCTTCAAAGAGAAACACTGAATCAGAGAGTTTTGGGCCTTGAGCTTGGATCGAAGGATGTTTCTGAGTGCTTTTTGTGAAGCACTCTTCGAGTTTGATGAAGAATACTTTCAATTTTCAAGAACGGTTGCTGAGGATTTGCTTGCTTGATCGTCTGAATTCTCGTTGACTTCGATGATGAAATGAGCCCCTATTTATAGGGTGGGATTTGAGAAACTTTCATTTTCTGTCATGCCACGTGGCGTCGTCTAATTGGACGGTGTCGTTTAATTGACTTAATTTGCGAATTAATTAAATTTGATTTAATTCGCTTCCCCTTTTAACGAGACATCATTTAACTTTCGATCTTATGGAAAATCAATTGTATTTATTACCCAATATGAGTATCGGAAACTCATATAATTTGACCGACTTGTACTGTGTACATTTAATATCAAGTTTAACTATTTCATTCAAGAATTAATTTAATTGAATTCTCAAAATGAAATAGTAAATTTAATCTGATATTATTATTTGATTTGTATAAGTGTCACCATTTAATTGGGTGCAAAATTAATTTGCTTACAATATTAATTTTAGTATTAATTATTATTGTTTTAAAAATACTCCCTCCGTCTCATATTAAGTTTAACATTTTTCCAAATCGAGCGTCCCATGTTAAGTTTAACATTTCCATTTTAGGAAAATATTATATTTATTACACATTTTATCTACCTTTTTATGCTCTTTTTCTACTTTTTACTTATTTTACACTTTTCACCAACAACTTTATAATAAAATACTATATTCCTTAATTTATAGTAATTCCCTAAATATTAAACTTACTTTGGGACTGAGAAACTATCATTTTAACTTTAAAAAAAAATTAGTTGTGTCCAATTAGTAGTACTCCTCCGTCCTAGTTTTGTTTTCCCATTTACCAAAAAAATATGTCCCAATTTTGTTTTCACATCCCTAAAATGGAAACCATTTTATTCATTTAAATAATACTTTATTCACCATTCACCATTCTCAATACTATTTTATTCATTTAAATATTACTTTATTCACCATTCATCATTTCCAATACTACTTTATTTATTTAAATAATAAAATTCAACTCTCGCATTAAACACTGTGCACAGTCAAACGACAAAATTGGGACGGAGGGAGTACTATATTACAAGCTTAACCCGCCCCCCCCCCCCCCCCCCCCCAAAAAAAAAAAAAAAAACAAATGTTTTTCTTTTTTTTTTTTACAGAAAAACCACAAAATGGGGAAAAAAAAACACGACAACCAGTAATATTTAAGTCTCTTCATTATGATGCATTAGAGTCAACGGCAAATTCCTTAGCAGAAGTGAACAATCACCGCCAAAAAACGGCGAATCTTCATCATCTACCCCCTTCAATTCCCTTTTCCACATCCGATCAATTTAAATTTCCTCAATTTCCATCCTAGATTATCAGCTCCGGTACCAATTTTGGCGGAATGTATGATATTCCATCGGAACTGCTCCGCGAAATACTATCGCGGGTTCCCGCGGAGCCTCTCCTCCGCCTGCGGTGCGTTTCTACGGCGTGGAAAGCTACAATCGACGATCCAATTTTCATCAGATCGCATCTTCACCGTCAGATCCAAACCTCGCCCTCCAATGGCGTTGGACACTTCATTCTCAGAGGTGACGGGTGTTCTTCGCTTTACTTTTTATCTTTCCACTCTCTTAATCGTGATAATTGTGAAATTATTAAAGCAAGGCCTCTGAATCACAACCCCTGTTACGGATTGACCAAAAATATAGTGGGCTCGTGTAATGGTATTACGTTGCTCTCTGATTCAAAGGGATCCAATTTCTTGTGGAACCCTTTGACCAGAGAGTTCCATAGGCTGCCGCCAGTTAAGGTGATTAGTAAGAAATTGAGAGGATTATACCTTTCGGTTAGTGGGATTGGGTTTGATTGTGCTAATAATGACTATAAGTTTGTGAAAATTGCGCAAGTTTTCGATCCTAGGGATAGAATCCTCAAGTCGGAGACGCTGATGTATTGTCTTGAGCTGGATTCTTGGAGGAGGATTAAGGATTTTCCGTATAGGATTTCGAGGTTGAGTAATGGAGTTTTTGTAAATGGTGCACTGCACTGGATTTCCAGTACAATGCCGTTGAAATGCTTGAATGATTTGGTTGTTGGGCTTGATCTTGAGACGGAAGAATATCGGGTAATGCCCTTGCCCGAATTCCCCGGACCAGAGAAGCCTTCAGCGAAGATTTTAAGTGTCTTGGGTGGATGCTTGGTTCTCAGTTGCTACTATCAGATAGAGCGTTTGGTCGTGTGGTTGATGAAAGATTATGGGGTTGAGAACTCGTGGATTAAGTTGTTTTCTATTGGTAGGATGGATCATATTGGTGCAGTGGAGACCTTGAGGCCTCTTGCTTATTCAATGTGCAAAACACAGGTTCTTCTCCAGCATGATAAAAGGGAGTTTGTCTGGTTTGATCTTGAGACCAAGAAGGCAAAGATGATGAGAATCCAGAGTGGCCCGGTTATCTTTTCTTCTCTGTTTTGTCAGGCAACCCTTGTTCGACTAAATCCACAACAATGTGAGAAGATCATCACAAGACAAATTCAACATGGCTAATTAATGGTTAAGTTACTCTATCCAGTTTTAATGTATTCACATATTTTGGAAGTATTCACTTTCCTTGGCTGATGATTTTAAAAATGTGATTTGGCAAAATAGGAGAATATGTATCTTCTGAAACACATAAAAAAGAATAAATAGATGGGGGTGGGGGGTGGGGTGGACACAGATCATTATATGACTAGTCTTGTGCAGATGATTAATTTGCTTGATTTCTTCATATGTTAATTTTAGAAGAAAAACTCTATTAAGGGAGATATGAAACTGAAAAGGCATGGATTCAGAACAGTGCTCGGAAAGCAAGTAAAAAGAATGTATTTACAGTAAAACAAATTGAGAAACAGAGGGCTAGACAAAACCAGAAAGAGCAGAATCCAATAGAACTTTAAGTTTGAGTGCCCTTTAAATAGACGCAATACAAAGATGGAAGCTCATATATTGTATTGTAGTTTGTTTGCCTTAATAATTGACACTCTGATTAAGTTGGCATCTATTTTTATTTTTTTATAAAGCTACCCCAATGTACTGGGTTTGGGTACCCATTGTCCTCTAATAAAATCTTCTTTTACGATAAGTTGAGCATCTGTGTTGAGAACGCAAAGTTTTTATTGGTTCTTATACATCACTAGTTGTCTGTTTACTCACTTTCATCCATCCATGTTCATGGCCTTGTTCTCATAGTTGTTGATATGAATCTAATAATTTTCCAGCATACTATTATTCTGAAAGTCTTCTCTACATTGATTTTCTCAGGGAAAGGTAAAACTGTTTTTGTATTTATGTTTTAATTGAGTGTTTTTATGTCTTACAGGTTTTCAATTGCTTGTGATAAATTAAATTGAGAAAGTGCAACCTGGAATTGGTGAAGAGCATACTCTTTATTCATAGTTTTATCATGATGATATCTGACCTCTGAAATTTATGAAAGTTTCACTTTGAATGTAAGGGGCAATGCAATGAACTGAATATAACTTCCCTTGCAGCTTTCAGACATTTATAATTATTACAAATTTCTACGTAATTGTTAATAACAGATGCATTGTTTTAGTACTCCGTTTTACTGTTTAAAAGAAACTGATGTCGTCTGTGCCATAAATTAGCACCAGAATTCGAGCTTGAAGATCCACAATTATAGGCATCCAATCTGGAACCACATCAAGTATGCAAGTAAGAAACTCCTCAAAATCATGGGCACGAATTGTTACAAGTACTTTTGATCTCCAAAATATGTAATTGTTTCGACCAATCTAGACATGTCAAGTAATAAACATGGAATAAATGCAGAAGCCATGGAAAAGAAGAGAGAGAGAGAGAGAGAGAAAAAAAGAACAGGGAAAGAAAGGGAATGATCAACACACAGAGAATCAATGAAAGAAACTGGCCCCACTGATGCCATGTTGAGGGATAGAGAAGAAATGTAAAGGGTAAAACTAGGTTATATACATTGCGAACGTAACCACCACCAGCGTGAACAAACTGATTTAATCGTTTATATAGTCCGTGTTGGTTCCAAAAGCCAGTCAAGGTCTAGAGGGGGGGGGGGGGGGGGGAGGGGGTTGAATAGACATTGAGTTTTGAGTTTTAAAACTTAAAACTCTTTCAAGAACAATACTGGACTCTGCAGCTGTAGAGTTGAAACAAATTTGCAGTTGCAAACTTAAATATAGTTAAGCATGTATAACTTTTAAAACTTCTATCACAACTTAAACTTTCAGAGAGATGTCTTCACACTTTAGAAAGCGTTTATGAGAGGGGGGTGGGGGGGAGGGGGTTGAATAAACATTGAGTTTTGAGTTTTAAAACTTAAAACTCTTTCAAGAACAAGACTTTACTCTGCAGCTGTAGAGTTGAAACAAAGTTGCAGTTGCAGACTTAAATATAGTTAAGCATGTATAACTTTTAAAACTTCTATCACAACTTAAACTTTCAGAGAGATGTCTTCACACTTTAGAAAGTGTTTATGACACCTTTATGCAGCAGAAAAACACAGTGTGTGTGATAATGAAAAACCAAAGACTTAAAGTTTCTAGCTAAGTGATTCACTAAATCTACAGTTGTAACCTTTTCAAGTCTTGTATGCACTTTAAAATTTTGAAAACTGATGAAATGATGAATGCAACAGATTATAACAAGTAAAACAACAAGTATATCAACCGAAAATAAAGAGCTTGAAATAAAATGACAGAAACTAAATGAAGACATAATATATAGTGGTTCAGAGGTGTTGTAACCCTCCTACATTCACTGTCACACCCTCAGGTGCCAAATTCACTAAGAGATTCACAAAGACTAACAGTTGTTCCCCCTAAAAACTAGATTTCTCACTCAAATCTCTCTAATCTTAGGTGGATACAAATAGTTTCACTCATATTCTCACTATTTCACTCAGAAAAGCTCACTAAACACTCATAAAGAAAATCTCTACTCTAGGTAGAGTTACAAGGTAAAAATATTTGTGAGGGAACAACAACTAGTAATGACTAAACAATATATCATAGCACCTAGTCCTAAAACTTCTAACACTGGAAGGCTGTAGACTTTGGTAGCTGTAGATATGGTATGTAGTTTGCTTGTAAGCTCGAAGGTTGAGGCCTCTTCTCCTATTTATAGGAGTCTTAGAGAGGTCTTCATAGCCGCTGGAGAGATTTAAATTCAAATGCAGTTCACCTCCAGCTTTGACTTCAGCTCAATTAAGACTTCTTGTCTTGTAGCAAGGTCCTTGAGTAGTACATATTGTCTTGTAGTGATGGCTGCTTGGATAAACAACTAATCACTAAACACTCTGTGTCTACTGGCTAAGTATTAACCTCTGATAATCTCCTGATGTTTTTCAAACTATGTGAGTGAATGTACAAGATGTTTTACACTTAATTAGTTTTACTTAACACGGGTCTTCAGCTGAACACTCTTGATTCTTCAGTTGTGTAGAACTCTTCAGCTGTAGACTTCGCTTAGAATTAACTCTTCAGCTGTAAAATTTAGAAACTCTTCAGCTGCAAACCTTAGAAATTTTTCTAAGTTCTTCTAGGCTTTGTACCTGCAAAGTTAGTATCCAAAAATTACAAGATATGTTTGACATCATCAAAATCGAGACAAAGAGATATCGTAGGAAAAAAATATCCTAACAGTCTGCTAAACATTAAGAAACTAATTAGCAACAACTCGGGCATCCAAGAAGAGATATGTGGTTAAATAATAGGTATTGTGTGAAATTATTTCACAGTGAGATAAAATATAAACTGCGCATAATATATCAACATTTTGGAAAGGATAAACTTTAACTTGTGTTAATTTGTGAATTTGTCTCACTATTTTCAAACAAGTTTTTGCCTTGTGATGTGCTGTCGTAGGCACCCCAAATTAGTATTAATTTCCTTAACTAATCCACTAATATAGTAGGATAAGTAAGGGTCGAACCCACGAGGAACAGTATATTTCAATTGATTTGATTCGTGTATAAAAAACAATAAAAAAATATGCAAAAATACAATATGCAAAAATATTAAACTGGAAGAAAAGTAATAAGAATCCAATAAAAGAAAAGTCTAGTTCTCGGATGGTTTCCCCCTGAATAATTAATTCAATAAAAAATATATGAAGTCCTTAATTCTACTCGAATCTTATCCCTAAACAATTGGTTCAACCAAATTAGTTTAAATTATTTCTTAAGTTTAATTAATTAGCAGGTACGACCTCCAATTAATCTATTCAAATAAACAATTCTGAAACATGTATTCAGAATTCAATTTATTGAACGCATTAAAGAACGAAAATAATAGGATAAACTAGATTATAAAACCGGAACGTCCGTATCATACAATCTAGACTTCGCTATCCCTAGGGTGTTCTGCCCTATTTTGCTACTCCAATTACATATTTATAACAATTACGGATTATAAAGTATAATTTAGCTAGATTAAATAACCAATAGATTCGGGTAGCTAATCCATATTAAGTTAATTAAACATGCATTGCATAGATATAAATAACGAAGAAATAGAATATAAACCAAGAACATCACAACTATTGAAAAAAATATAACATTATTCAGGGTTCCACACATCCTCAAACTAGAACGAAAATTCAGCCGCTAAACATGGCTATAAAATAAAACAAAAGAAATACTTAAAACTGAAATTCTCCTATACGATACCGATAAAAGTTATACACGCTGCTTGAGTGTATGAAAGCCTCATGCATCCCTCTTCTCAATCCCGTACGTCCGTCCGTCCGAACACCACTCTTCTCTCAAGAATTCTCCAAAACTACCCCCCCGTCCACATTCATCCCCTCCATATATAAGGACTACGATTCATTGTAATCCTCTCTTTTCTTCCCTCATAAAAGCACCACATAAATTGTCATAATGCCCCAATTAAAAGAGCTAATAAATTAGTGCACACAAAATTTGCTAGCTTTAATACTAGAATCTCCAAAATCGGCTGTTCTTAAATTGGCTCGGCGCGTCCTTAATAAAAATGGTCCAATCTAACCTATAAATAAAAGAAAACACAAAATCAAAGAAAACGGGCCTAATATAAAATAAGTCAAAAAATATGAAGAAAATAGCAAAATAAATTACATAATATAATCACAATAAACACCAAATTTACATGCTAAATTCGACTTATCAAATTCCCCCACACCTAAATCATGCTTGTCCTCAAGTATGTACTAGACAAGATCAAAAGGCACTTCAAAAAACACTACTTATTTTCAAGACCCGAAATCCAAAATATCAAACCGTGAAAACTTGAGTCAATAACAATCCAAAAGGTACAGTGATCATGACATTATTTTCAAGACAAAATAAACGCACCTCATCAATACCCAATAACATCACAAAGTCAAACGTGCCAAGATTCAATACCTCACGAGGATATCACTCAATTCCCTCAAGTGTTTGCAAGGGAACAAAAAAATCACTCAATATCAAAACACAACATGTCATTACCATAAGCTTGCTCATATATCAAATCTCCACCACTAATTTATGAATAACATGCAAAAGTCAAATGGTCTTTACAAGGGCTGTAATGGGGCTTTGGTTAGGGGTAGGATAAGGAATAGAATGTGGGGTATATCGAATCAAGAAGTTGTGAATTCAAAACACGCATAAGAAATTCACCCTCATTCATTACACTTTTCAATACATATCACCCTTACTCATTTTATCACCTTACTTGGTAATTTTCAAATGCATCAAGAATTAATGTACCAAGTAATCACCCTATTAGCTTTCCCCATCAAAAATAATAACACTTTTCTCATTTTTTTCAACTCTTCCCACAGTGGCTCTTTTTTCGTTTTCTTTTCTTCTCTCTTTCTTTTCTGCCATATTTTGTTTCTCTTCAATTTTTTTTTCACACTTTTTTTTACACCATTTCCTATAACAATCAAAATTCATAATTGGCACATGCATTTCATTCACACTTCTTGATTAGAAGGGTTCAAAATATTGGCCATTTAGAATAAAAGGGAAATAAGCTTATTATATGTATTCAATCAAGAAAAAGACCATAAGCTCAAAGGGGCAAATTGGTGGAAAAATTAACAAGGGTAGAGTTTTAAAGAAACGGCTATCAAAAGGGTTATCCTAAGTGCCCTTATCATTCAAATGCATGAATTCACTATTTGGTCTCAAAATGCATAACAAAGCAAGTTCTAGAATGTACAAATCGTGTTTGATCACTCATAGCACGAAAAAAAAATGGAGCATGATATAGATGTATTGCTCATAAAGGCTCAAAAGCTCACATAGAACGGCTATTGTATCAAATCTTGCACATTCTTCTTCATTTAATTATCAAGACCAACAAGATACATTACCTTATCCCAAACAAAAATTATCAATCACACTAACCCTTTTTCATGCTACACGACTAAAAAACACAGAATTAATTTACTCAACTACAAAAAAAATACAAAATAAAGAAATACCAAAAGACACAATAACACCCCCCACACCTAAACATGTGATAGTCCCTAGCACATAAGATATACAAAACAACTAATCACATTGAACAGGATTTAAATAGAGTGGAACGGAGTTACCAGTATTTAGTGGGTAGGAGAATGTCATTGCTCTTGGAGCAACCGTAGGATTTCTGCAATTTGGACCCCTTGAACTTCTTGTGTAACCTCAAATTTGTCCATTCGTCGCTGTAACTCAATGTCTCCGACCTCAACTCCGAGTATAGGTGGCTTTGTCGGTGCTGGACTAGTTGGCCAACTAGTGAACTTCATCGGAAGATTAAACATGTTCTTAATTCCGGTGTACTCGGGATTCGGCAATGGCAGTTTCTGCTGCTGTGATATACGCCACCAGAATGTTCCATGGACCTTTTCCAACACATCCATACTTTTCAGCAAATCCTCACCCAGTGTCTGAATCGGGTGAGCAGGCACTTTCCCAGCTTAAGAAACCCCAACACTAATGGTTATAGTTGTGATCAATCCGCCTATGACAATTCCACCATCGCTCCTGCAGGTATTCTCCAAATGTTCCAGCACGTAATCATTCCACGGTAAAGCTGTACGATGGTACATAGAATACAAAATAAAAATTTCCTTAAATTCGACCACATTTTTGTTTGTTTCTCTACCAAATATAGATCCTGCAAGAAGTCGCTGGATGTAACGGAGATTGGGATTTCTAATGGAACTGGCTTTGGCGCTACTCAGCTGATATTCCACTGTCCCATCCGTAATATCATCCCAAAAGAATTTTGGATGAAAAGGAGGAACTTCAACAGCAACTGTAGGAAGACCAAGAACTTCCAATAATTGACTTATGTACCATGTAAATGTCTGCCCGCCTAACCGAAATCGTACTCCTGTATTGCGCCTTGCAAAAGAACTCAGAAATTCAAAGGTTAAATCCTCATAAACAGGCCAATTTTCAGTAACAAGATAACGAAGAAACAACACATCTAACAATTTCAATACATCATCAAGCAATCCTAAAGACTGGAGTAATAGCATATCTAAATACTTAGTGGCCTTAATCTTCCGCTTAGAAATACGACGATATTGACTAACCTGAGTTGGATTTTCCATAATGATAGAATGAGAATTAGGAAAGCACCAGGTGGACCCACGGGATGGCTGTTGGCTGAGAATAGATGAACTGGGTTGTAGGTCAACGATATTCGGTATCGGCTCCGGTGGTTGCTCCTCAACTACTTCATCGTCGTCTAAAACGATAGTAGCAGGGGCCTGAGAAAAAGTCCCCTTGCGGCTCTTTCGTGGTCTGAGATTAACCATGGCCGCTAATGGTGGACCACGAACGCGGATGCGAGACAGGGAAAATGCCTACTCATCCAATTCCGACGATAATTCATAGCAACCGGAAATAATTCTTTGGCGTTGCGGAGCGCGATCTGTGTGGCTGAAAGGAATCCGAAATTGCTGAGTACGAAAATATTGCAGGGCGCGATCTGAAATTCTGTGGTGACCGGAATTAATGGCGGAGCATTTAACGGTGATCTCGGTGAAAGCGATATCGCCGGCGGTATAACAATTGGCGCTCCTGCTTTCTGCGTGACCAAGAAAATGCAAAGTGAATTAGGGATATAATCCTGCTTGTGCAATTGTGACATAAAGGAATGGGCTCTCTTGGAAATTGGCTAATAGGATATTATACGTAAAATAAAGGAATGAGTTCCTTTTTTTTTCTTTTTTTTTATTTATATAAATTCTTGCAGGCCTAATTTTTATTTCTTAGTAAAATTATGCTAGCTCATTTGCCTCTTATTCCTGCATAACCTGAACTCAAAATAAACAAATAATTTAGGGCGCTGCTATTCACCCACATGAAAATGCTTTGTTCACCCACCTCTTTTTTTTTTTTTTTTAAAAGATGTTTAATAAAAATACTAATATACCCTTTATAAAAAATAAACAATATATTTATTAAACACTTATGCTTTCAACACCATCCCCAAAATCTCAGAATTCATGTAAATTTTTTTATTCTTTCACACATCTTAAAAGTATAAATTATAAAGACACAATTTAAATGAGATTAAATTATTTTTGTTTATCTATAAATTGGTACACCATGAAAATATAAGGAATTGTGGTTTTTTTTTTTTTTAAATGAAGTGGTGGTTCAATTAAAATAAAAAATAATTATTGATGTGCTATTTTTTTAATTTCAAATTGATGGGTGAGTATATATAATAAATAATGTAAATATTATATTAAAGTTATAGTTGTAAATTTTATGGGGGTGTATTAAGAAAAAATAAAAAAATAAGCAATATTCATGGTGGGTTAATTTAGTAGTGGGTGAACAAAGTATTATCATGGGTGTTAATAGCCGTGCCCATAATTTATTAATAAGAAATTAAAATTAAATAATGGAAATGAAAATAAAATAAAATAAAAATATTGGGTTGCCTCCTAATCAACGCCTTTTTTATTGTCGTTGGCTCGACATAGAATTTCTCGCATCAAAGGTATGGATCAGTTAGATCCATATATTTAACGTTCTCATTCAAGAATCCTTCATGATACTCTTGTTGGTGTATACTGTAAAGCAAACTTTTGTTGGACTTTTATGGATATATTCGATTTCCTTATTATTTGAAATAAATAGTTTTTCACATTATTGCAATCTTATTAATTGCTTGTATTACTTGTATGTCTATTTATCTTATATTGTAGATAATGTGGTGAGTTTGTAGTCACACAGAAGATCACATTGTCAGTTCCTTATAAGATATAAACAGTATTCACAACTGAGATAGTTCTGGACATAACTATTGGTATAAGTTGTAGTATGAACTTGTTAGTGGCTTGTCTTGGCCATTAGTTCATACTAGTACGCTATGTCGTATTGAATGGATCACAGTTAAGACATGTTCTTCTATTCTGACTGTTATGAAGAACTAAAGGTCTTGGTGACTCTTGTAATTCTTAACCCTAATTGTGATATCTAGATATGTGGAGCGCTTGTTCACTACTTTGATTTACTATGGGTGAGAATCTTGTTAGATTCAACGCACTATGTATTTTGGGTAGTGACATCGTTTGCACGATGTCTATTTATTGACATTAAGGCACCGTGTCCTGGTGATCCAGGTTGATGACGTCCCCTTGAGGAAACTCATAAAGGATTGTCGTATTAAACCCTGCAGGTGGATTATATCCGTACGACAAGGTTGAGTGGTACTACTCAAGGAATAATAGATGTTAATTAATTAAAGCAGTCAGGAGCTTTAATAATTAATGGACGTGCGATATCTTTAACACGGGGAATTATAGAGTCTAATAGAAGCCCTGATTCGGTTCGGGATAGGATGGGAGTGCAATATTAATTCTCTAGTGGAATGAATTAATGTTCACGGGCCAAATAAATGTTCTGGGCTGAACATAAGAGTATTTGGGTCCGTGAGGAGCCCAAACCCTATACCTTCTAACAGATCCCTAGTCTGGCCCATGAAACTTAAGGAGTCTATATAAAGGCTTCAATTTTGTGTTTAAAACCCTAGCACTCTAAGATAAAATGTGCAGCAGCCGAAATTCGTGAGTGGGGTTGAGAGGGAGACGAAATTGTGAGGCACTTTTCTCCACGTTCGCTAGTTCGCCGTCCACCCGGTGTACGAACGAGGTTGGGAGACAGACTAGAAGACCAGTAGTGGAATCAACGCCTCGGTCTTCAAAGGCAACGGATCCAAACTTGTCTTTAGATGCATGTTTAGGTCTTTAATTGTTTATACATGTTTGGTATCCCAACAACGATCTTGGGGACGGACCGCCTTCACCGGCGCGTTCCATCAACTCTTTCAGTAGATGCCCATTCACTTTGAAGGATTTGTTCGTTTTCAAGCTTTGAATCTCAACTGCACCATGAGAAAAAAATTCAGTAATAACAAAGGGACCAATCCAACGAGACCGTAATTTACCCCGAAATAATTTCAATTTTGAGTGATAAAGTAGCACTTCTTGCCCAATAGTGAAAATTTTCCGAGATATTTTCGCATCGTGAAAAGCCTTAGTCTTCATCTTGTAGATCACTGAATTTTCATAAGACTCATTCCGCAATTCCTCAATCTCTTGTAATTGCAATTTTCGACTGACACCAGCGTCGTCGAAATTCATATTGCAATTTTTAACCGCCCAATAAGCTTTGTGTTGGATTTCTAACGGTAAATGACATGGATTACCATACACGAGTCTGTATGGAGACATCCCTAAAGGAGTCTTGTAGGCCGTGTGGTACGCCCATAACGCATCATCCAATCTCAAACTCCAATCCTTGTGGGTAGGCTTCACGATCTTCTCTAAAATGGTCTTAATCTCTCGATTTGAAATTTCTGCTTGACCATTCGTTTGAGGATGGTAACTAGTGGACATTATATGTACAACCGAATATTTCTGCAATAATTCTTCAATTGTTCGGTTGCAAAAATATGTACCTCTATCACTTATGATTGCTCTCGGGATTCCAAACCTGGAGAAAATGTTAGAGCGTAAGAAATCTGCCACCACTTTAGAATCATTAGTACGGGTGGCTTTTGCCTCCACCCATTTCAAGACATAATCAACAGGTAAAAGAATGTACAAATTGCCAAAAGAAGAAGGAAACGGACCCATAAAATCCCTGCCCCACACATCAAAAATTTCACAAACAATTATAGGATTTTGTGGAATTTCATTCCTTTGAGAAATATCTCCTACTCTTTGACAATTATCACAAGACTTGCAAAATTCATAAGTATCCCGAAACAATGTAGGCCAATAAAATTCACATTCAAGAACATTAAAGGTAGTACATTTTGACCCAAAATATCCCCCACAAGCGTAATTGTGACAAAAAGAAATAATAGAAAGGATTTCGAAATCGGGCACGTGTTGATGTTCAATTTTTATCGGATGGATTAGTGACTGTTTGGGTTCGGTTTAATGATCATCAAGCAATTACGTGTGATTGGTTACCACCGTAAATGGTAAATCGAAGGTCGGGTTATGAACTTGTAAATATGAAAATCGAAATCGTAATAATTTCGTATGTGTGTACGTTTTGGTGTATTACTGTGTGTTTTGGGAGTGTTTATGAATTTGAACTTGTATTTCATAAGCTGGAGAACAACTATTTATAGAGACTAGCAAGCATGAGGTGTTCCTGACTTTTGGTCTCCCTAGCCTGCATGCTTGACATGTGTCCTTTGACTCAAGTTTGACCTTATCTAAGCTAAATCTTAGTTACAAAGTCTTCTTTGATCTTATCTCGAATTTCATTGTTGTTCGTCCAGGTCGGCTTAGTTGATCCAGGATGGTTCTTTCATAGAAGTTGTTCGCCTTTTGGGTGTATGGCTCAGAAGTTGTTCGCTTTTGTGTTTTACACAAATTGGCTTTGGGATCATGGTCCTTTGTTCGTCAACATACACCTCTTAGGCTGATAACTATAACACTTTTACTAGTGTTGTTCGTCATTATTGACTTGGTGGTGGGTCCATATCTGGTCTTGGGTCTTCAAACTTGTTCGCCAATATCTTGTTCGACGAATAGTTGTTCGTCAGTTTATGTACTCCCCAGATTGGTTTATGCACCCCAACTTGCTTTTCTTTACTGATTATCTTTAATTTGTGGTTGGCTCTTCATAGTCCTTGATAAGGCTTTAATAATTGTTCGCCTATCAACAATTGCCCCCTATCCTGACTACATGTTGTCTCAGACGAGCAACTTTGTGGCGAGCAACTGTAATTAGGATATTATACTAGTGACGATTTGGACGATCATCATTAAAATAGGCGATCAACTTTGAATTCACCGTTTCGTATTCCCAAGATCTGGGGGATATACGAGGATGACGTGGGTGGCATGATTGCGCGCCGCCCACGCACGAGCAGCCCCGAGGCCACGCGCCCCTATATTTACATATAGGCCCTTCAGTTTTCATACTTGCTCGAAAAAGACCCCGCTTTCTCTCAATTTAGCCCATGTTTTGTTGAAAATTGCATCTTGTACCCCGTTTTTTGCTTGGGGTATAAATAGAAGGGATAAACAAATTTTTCCCACTTTTTCACTTCTTGCTACAGTATCTCCGGCGATTTCCTCCTTCTTCGGCGATCTCGAGCTTTCCGGCGTCCGTTTCTCTTGCATCCGACCTCAAATTCCATTCCCAAGGTAGTTACTTTCTTATCTCTTCTTATTTCTCTCTTTTTCTTCCACACTTCTCCATCGCCGCCGTGAGGGACCTTGTGCCACCATCTTCTCCGTTGAAGCGCCGCCGTCTGCAACTTCATCCGCCGCCATCTGGATTTTTGCTTTTTTCCTCCCATGTCTTCGCATTCGAGTAACAAATCTGAAGAAACTCTTGACCCACTTTTCCCAATCGCGGTCCCCGTCGATCAACCTTCCTTCGAGATTTCCTCGGTGCCGGATCCTCACGTGGATTCGGTGGTTCGTTCAGTTGAGGATACTGGTGCCCGCCCATCTGGGAGAGAAATAGTGGTCGCGACGAGCAGGAATTCGGAGAACGATTCTTCATCCAGTGCCGAATCAGAAGATCTATTATTTGACGAGCTGACTCACGAATTTCTAGAAGGAATAGGGTTCCCATCACTAAGAATGATGGGAAATGAGATCCCAACTGGAGTTGCTCGGCCTTTTGAATGACGTGCATATGCTGAGGAACATGCGAACAACTTTGCTCGCCCACAGAGAGAAGTATTGGATCGGGTGAAAACTGAGTACCAGGCGAGCAAGATTAAAAGCGTTGTTCGCGAGTATGAGTTGGATTCGATCCGGGAGACCTACAAGATTCCCTATGATATTCATATGTGGGCTCCCAAGAGAAAAGAGAGAGCTGATCGCCCACCTCCAGGATGCACGGCGATCAACATTCATACTCTGATTGCTGGATTGAGATTGCCCCTTCCACCTATTGTTGGTCGCTTCCTAGAGGCGACCAACCTTGCTATCACCCAAATCACCCAAATTGGATGGATGAACTTATTGGGGACGATGTGTTTGTTCGCATTAGAGGGGTACGTCGATTTGCATAACTGCAGATGAGATCAACTACCTCATGACGATCACGAGATGTCCCCCTGGAGAGGAAGGTTATTTTTATCTCAAGGCCAGGACTGGACTGAAGATGGTGGAGGGGGTGCCGAACAAAATTCGCGATTGGAAACAACACTTCTTCTTCATCGGGGGTGATTGGCGAGCATCTTCTGGTCCACACGGTGGTGATGGACGAATAAATTCCCCTGCCTCTTATGGGAAATTTAAACGTAAGACTATTTTCTTGTTCGTCTTCGAACTGTACTGTCCTAATTTAACTTTTCTTGTTTGTTCGCAGGCCCTCGTTTGCCCAAGTGGAACTCGGAGGAAGAATAGATCGGCTCGGAGTTTCTATTCACCTCCTGCTTGGTCGGCCTTCGCAACAAAGCAGATAGGACCACTGAGTATTTGCGCGAGGGAAAGTGCTTGAGAGCTACTCGCTTGTTTCCTTACCCTCATCACTTGGAAGCACAAGCGGAGGTGCCCCCATGTATGAGAAATTTCTAACTCCTAATACCAATTTTGCTCGTCATTTCACTTTTACAACTTGCTCGTCTAACTCCTTTTTTTTTAGCCGAGCAAGTCACCGTTGCAGTTCCCCCCAGTTTTGCTCTTCTCGAACAAAGAGTTTTCGAGATGGCGCCTCCAAAATGACGGAAGAGGAGAGGTGACCCACCCACCAAGATCTTAGGAATGACGAACAAGGCTGAGGGAGCCAAAGTCCCGCGACCAACTGCTCCTTACGCTCCTGCCCAGCCATCTTCTCCGATTTCTCCTTCTCGCGGGGGGAAACGTTTGAAAAAAGCCGATGGGACTCGGTTGGCCCATGATGTCCCCATTGTTGGTAAGGGGAAGGAGAAGGTAGGCCACAGTCATTCTCGTCCTGAGGGGGATGCTGTTCGCCGCTCCACTGAGCCTGCAGAAAAAACAGGCAAAGCAGGCAAGGATTCCACTTCTGGCCACGGCCCCGAGGACCTCACCCATCTGGGTTGGGATGATTGGAAATTTAAGGAGTAAGTCTATCCCTGCCTCTGCCGAGCAAGATTCATTTATTTTTATTTTTCTAAGTATCCTTTTCTTTCTTGTTCGCAGATATCGTGCTGACGATCATCCCGGTCGAGCAAGTGTTGTACATCAGTACGCTTGCTCGAAGACTCCCGTTAACATAAGGGAGATTCCTGGTGAACATGTTCGCAAGGCGACGGAGTTGGTCGCCCGAGCTTGGACGCGTCCTCTGGACAAGGCTGTTTTTCAACAGGGGCTGGTGGACAATGTCCATCTCTCCATGATGCTCCATGCCAATGGTCTTGTCACGGCCCAGAGGGTGATGGCCCAGATCGCCGAGCAAGAAGATGCTGCTCGCCGCTATGCGAGTACTGCTCGGCAGCTTACGGAGGAGAAAGATTGCCTGGTTGGCCAGTACGAGGCCAAACTTGCCCGTCTAAATAATCATATCAATGTTTACATTGACACTGAGAAGAAGCACCTTGAAGACATTCAAGGTTTGTCCAAGGAATTGAAAGACAAGGATGCCTTGCTCGGCGAGGGGGAGAGGAAGCTGTCGGCAGCTGAACAAGAGAATGCCGAGCTGAAGGCAGAAATTGCTCGTCTTCGGGAGGCGGAAGCCAACCTCTACACAAGCGAGCAACTTGAAGCCGAAGTTCAGGCTCGAACTGCTCCCATCTCAAACCTTGGGTACATTTGCGCCTATGCGGACAGCATCCGTACGGCCGATGCTTACGATTACAAGGACATGGTGGAAGAAATGAGCAAGGACCTGAATGAATTCATGGAGAACTATCCACCGCCGAACAATATCGAAATTCAGTTGGCGGATCTGGCAGTACTGGGGGTTAAACTTGACAAACTTGACCCCAGTATTGCCATTACTCATCCTCCGCCCCCAACTGATGAAGGTGAACAAGAGGAAGAGGCGGCCGTGGCTGACGAGCAAAATGCTAAAGAGGCGGAGGATAAGGCTGCTGAAGATTTGGCTCGAGATATGATCGTCGAACCTCCCGCCGAACAAACTCAAGATCCTCCTCCAGCCGAGCAGCAATAGTTCTTAGGACTTAGCTTTTTTCTTTTCACCTTCTTTGTAATAGTTGTTCGCTCATTTTGTAGTACTTGACCTCTAGGATCATTGTACTATTTTTGAGGCTTAATGCCTTTTTGATTAATGGAATGTCTTTCTCATGTTCGCTCATTTTCTTTATATGTTAATTGCCTTTACATTTTTATCAATGCCTTTGCAATTATAACATATAGTGTTGGGCTTTTGTTCGAATTGAACTTTGCCTTTAGTGGAATCAGGGTTCAGCCTTAGGTTCTGTTCATTTTAAAAAACGAACACCCTTTAAATGGCTTTGGTCCTTAGGTTCTGTTCATTTTAAAAATGAACACCCTTTAAAATGGACTTGTACCTCGAGCTTTGGACTTTTCCTCTTTGACGAACAACTATTATATTTACATAATGAACAATTTACAAATGCTAAAAGACTGCTTGTTACTAACATGTACAAATCGATGAACAACTTTGAACACTAATTAAAACATGCTCGCTTATAATATTTTTGCCGAGCAACTCTGTCTATATAAAAGATGAAACAGCACCAAACTATACAATGTGCCGAACAACTTTAAATTCTATACTTAGCAAAATTTTCAAAAAAATAGGCAAGTTTTTGGTTTGCCTTACTCGATTCACTGGCCCCCCGAGACATTTGTTCGCCCAATCAAGAACTTGTTCATCTCATTGATAGTACTTCTTCAGATGTACAACATTCCAGGAGTATTGGGCCGGCTTGCCTTCCATATCTTCGATATCGTATGCACCATTAACGAATTTTTCTGTTATACGATACGGGCCCTCCCAAGTTGGTCCCAATACACCTGGAGGTTGGGCGAGCAACTTTCTTAAAACCATATCTCCAACTCTGAATTCCCTGATTTTAACATGGGAATTATAATAGCGTTCTGCTCGCTGCTTGTAGGTAGCATTTTTTAGCTCGGCATTTAATCTTTTTTCTTCGAGCAAATCCATTTCCGCAGCCAAAGCAGAGTTGTTCGCCTGCTCATCAAAGTTGGTCGTCCTGAATGTATTGGTCTTTAACTTAATTGGTATTACAGCCTCTGTCCCGAAAGCCATTGCAAAAGGTGTTTCTCCGGTGCTTAACCTGGGAGAAACTCTGTATGCCCATAGGACTTCCGGAAGTTCTGTAGACCAACTACTTTTGCTTTCTGTTAGCCGTACCTTTAACGTATGCTTGATAATTTTGTTTACGGCTTCAACTTGTCCATTCGATTGGGGATGATAAGGTGTAGAGTAATATTTTTTGATCCCCCACTTAGTACAGAAATCTCTTAACTCCTTCCCATCAAACTGTGGACCATTGTCTGTCACGATGGTTTGTGGAACTCCAAAACGACAGACAATGTTCTTCCAAATGAAGTTAATCATTTTCTGTTGCGTGATTTTCAACATGGCCTCTGCTTCTGCCCATTTTGTATAATAGTCGACTGCCACAACGACAAATCGAACTCCTCCAACTCCTGCTGGGAAGGGACCAATAATGTCCATTCCCCATCTAGCAAAAGGCCACGGGCTATAAATCGATACGAGCTGTTGAGCCGGGGTATGAATGTTTGGTGCAAAAAATTGACATTGGTGGCAAGTCTTTGCTTTTTTGATTGCGTCCTGGCGTAAAGTCGGCCAGTAATAGCCTTGTCTGATAGTTTTGTACGCCAAGGCTTGCCCCCCAGTGTGATTTCCACATACTCCGGCATGTATTTCTTCGAGTATTGCTCGTCCTTGCCCCCTAGGCAAACATTTGAGAAGTGGAAGTGATATTCCTCTCTTGTAAAGTTGCTCGCCTACCAGAGTATATCTGGCGGCTTGCTTAATTAGCTTGGCAGCTTCAAAAGAGTTGTTTGGTTTTTCTCCACTTTTCAAGTATTTGACTATACTTGTTCTCCAGTCTTCTTCTTCACTGGTTTGATCGTCAAGTTGGTTGACATTATAACTCGTTGTTGATGGGTCATTCATTTTTGTAATTATAATGTCTGCCAACTCTGCAGGTCCTTCGCTTGTTGCTAGTCGGGCCAATGCATCTGCTTGAGTGTTGCTCGTCCTTGGGGTTTGTTCAATGAATACTTGGTCTAACAAAGACATCAGGTGAGCAACAATCCGTTGATATTCGATCATATGGCCGTCCTTCGCCTCGTATTCACCTCGGACCTGGTTCACAATCAATTGTGAATCGCCGAATATTTGCAATCGTCTGACACCTACTGCCAGGGATAGATAGAGACCAGCAATGAGAGCTTCATACTCGGCTTCATTGTTGGTTGCCATAAAGCCAAATCTGATTGCTGAAGTGAATACTTGTCTGCCTGGACTAATTAGAACTACTCCCGCCCCTGAAGCCATGTTAGTCGAAGATCCGTCAACATAAAGATGACAGGGGTGATCAAGTCCTCTCGTCGGATCTGGTGGGAAGGTTAGTTCGACTATAAAGTCAGCTAACGCTTGCCCTTTGATCGCGGTTCGAGGAGCATAGGTTACCCCGAATTGGCTAATCTCTAGCGACCATTTTAGTAGACGACCAGCTGTGTCGGGGCGATGGAGAATTTGTCTGAGTGGGAAAGTTGTTAGTACTTCAACTTGATGATCAAAAAGGTATGGCCGTAATTTTCTCACACTCATGACTAGCGCGTACGCCAGCTTCTCGATTGGGGAATATTTGATCTCCGCCTCATGCAAAGCTTGAATGACGTAATAGATAGGTTGATGGAATTTGCCGTCTTCCCGTACCAGAACGGAGCTGATGGCCACCTCCGACGCTGCCAAGTATAAATATAGCTTTTCTCCTGGGACGGGTTTTGATAGGATTTTTACATCTTCCAGGTAGTCTTTGAGTTGGTCGAACGCCTTTTGACAGTTATTAGTCCATGTGAATTGTCCTTTCTTGATGGCCTCAAAGAATGGACGACATTTGTCCCCTGGTCTGGATATGAACCGGTTTAGTGCTGCTAGACATCCCGTGAGCCTTTGCACTTCTTTTATTGAACGTGGTGGCTGCATATCCACTATGGCTTTAACTTTCATTGGATTAGCCTCAATTCCCCGTTGGCTAACAAGATGACCCAAGAATTTGCCTGAATGAACTCCCAAACTGCTCTTCTTTGGATTCAGCTTCATGTTGTAGTGTCGAAGAACTTCGAACACTTGGGTCAAGTGTTGGAGATGGTCTTCTTTACGGGGACTTTTGACTACAATGTCATCAACGTAGACTTCTACTGTATCTCCAATTTGTTGGTCGAACATTTTGTTCACCAGTCTTTGATAAGTTGCTCCGGCGTTGATGAGGCCAAAGGGCATTCTTTTCCAACACAGCAAGTTTTTGTTAGTATAAAATGCCGTGTTCTCTTGATCATCTGGATGCATCGGAATTTGATGGTACCCGGCAAAGGCATCCATGAATGTTAGCATTTCATGACCTGCAGTGCTGTCCACCAATTGGTCAATGTGAGGAAGAGGAAAGTTGTCCTTCGGGCATGCTGCATTCAGATCCGTAAAATCTATGCATAGCCTCCAGGACCCGTTTGGCTTTCTCACAAGGACTGGGTTTGCTACCCATTGTGGACAGAGAGCTTGTCGGATTAGGTCATTGTCTAACTACTTCTTTACTTCTTCATTTAAGGCCTGATACTTGTCTGGGCCGTATTTCCGTAGTTTTTGATGGATGGGCCTCTTTGCTTGGTTGATGTTTAGTTTGTGGCAAACATGTTTCGGATCTATTCCCACCATGTCTGCATGAGACCAAGCAAAGACATCTAGATTTTTACAGAGGAATTCTTTCATTCGGGATCTATAAGGCTCAAGGAGCTCAGATCCTATGTATAATTCAAGATCCTCGTTTTCAGGATTAACTTTGAACGCTTCCAGTTCTTCAACTGGAGTTGCTCGTCGTTTTTGTCCTTTCCAACGAGGGTCAAGTATTGGTCCCTCTGAATTAAAATCATTTTCGATGTTCATGGGTTCTGCTCCCAGGCGGGGTTCTAGATCATCTGTTGGCCCTGATTCGTTGTTGTTAGTTAACACATGGCCCTCCAAGCCATCATACGAATGTTGCTCGTCACCACCCCTTTGCTGCTCGCCAGGTGGAATTTCTCTCTGGGTGGTGATGAGTTGTTCGTCCAGCACTTGCTCGTCCGGATGTTGTTCGTCTGTATCCATGTGGTCATCTTCTATGTCCATCATGTTCTCCAATATTGATGGTTCATCAACTGGATAGCTGGTGGCGGCTTCCATCATGGATACTTGCGCATGTTTTGCTTGCAGTTGTAAGAGGCATTCCCGAGCCTTTCTTTGATCTCTTTTGATTGTGCCTGCTCCACTTGCTGTTGGAAACTTCAAGCAATAATGGTAAGTTGAACAGGCAGCTTTAAATTCATTCAAAAAAGGTCGACCAAGGAACCCATTATAGGTCAATTCCTGGTCTACGACCAAGAAATCTACCATTCTCGTAATATTCTTTTCGGGTTCCTTGATCGTTACAAGTTGTACAAGTAAAGAAATTTCTCCCAACGGGACTGTTACTGCATTCCCGAAGCCTAGGATTCTATGGTTTGAGTCCCGGATGTGGGCTGAAAAGTCTTTAAGTTTATCAAGTGTACTTTTGAATAAGATGTTGGTATAAGCTCCAGTGTCTACCAACAACCTATGGACCCGAGTCCCCATAATCTTTACGCAGATTACGAGCGAATCGTTATGTGGAGTCAAAACTCCTTCAAGATCTTTTTCAGTAAAAGTCAACTCCGCGGTCTGCATGATAGATGGTTTGACCCCCATTTATTGGACTTGATCGATTGCTCGTAACTCAGCCTTTCTCTTTCGGTTGGAGATTGGCGGCCGTCCATCAGAACATCCTCCTGCGGGACCTGCAGGTTCCATCATATACAAATCTTCCAATGGACGAGTAGGAATAGTAGGAACTAGTCGTGCCGGCTTATTGTTCTTCTGGGGTTGATCATCTTCGTCCTCAGAGTTGTTCTCCCGGACTCTTTTTCCGGGTTGTCTTTTGACAAAGTCGGAGAGCTTTCCGTCCTCGTAGAAACGCCAGAGTTGTTTGAGCAAGTCTCTACATTCACTTGTAAAGTGCCCCACACTTTGATGGTAGGCACAATACTTGTTAGGGTTGAGTTTGCCAGTATCTTGGCGAATTTTTCGGGGAGGGGAGAGCAACTCCTTATCCTTCACATTCTCATAAACAGTATCGACTGACACTGTTAGCACTTGGTTCAATTTCTCTTTGAGTTCTGTCCCTTCAGTGAACGCCTTCATGTTTTTAGGGACTCGATAGCTTGTTGCGCTAGGTTTTTTGTTGTTCTCCTTGGGGTCGGCTTTATTCTCTCCCAGGTTTGACTGCAGGGCCTCATGCATAGAGACGAATATACTGGCCTGATTTCTAAACTCGGCGTAGCTCCTTGGGCACTTCAGATGTACCTCTTTCCATAGCTTTGACCCTTTCTTCAGTCCTGCCATAATAGCAACAATTTTTGTGTCTTCGCTGACAGGCTCACCCTCCAACAACACCTTGTCAAACCTTTCCATGAATGCTCGATCTGACTCGTCGTCATTTTGTTTTAGGTCCGACAATCGATGTTTCTGGGATAAGTATGACCCCGCCGTTGAGAAATGAGACAGGAACTCCCGACTCAGCTGGGTGAATGAATGGATGGATGCTGGTGGCAATGCTGAGAACCATTTGTGTACCCGGTCCCCCAAGGTTAACGGGAAGTTTCGGCATTGAGTGGCATCGCTGGCTCCCACCGAAACCATATAATCTGAGTATTTTGTTAGATGAACTCAGGGATCAGCAAGGCCGTCATACTGTATGCTTGCAGGGAATTGGACTTTCTTCTGAATCGGGGCTTTCAGAATGTAAGTTGATAACGGTGAGGATGGCAAGCTGGTCGTCCCCACTCCTCTTTGCTGGTCTAATTGTCCCTGCATGCTCTCTATCGCCCTCCTCAAGCTTGATAGCTCATCCAGAGATGCCCCCTGACTTGGAGGCTGTTCGGCGAACAAAGGTACTGATGGTCCCGTTTTCGAAGGGCAAAATGGGAATTCAGGAGCACAGAACAAATTTTTTTTTTTAAAACCATTTCCTCAGGGAGTTCAGCATGAGTGAGAAATACTCAAGTCACTGCTCTGCTCAGAGGCTGAGTTACCAAGTCAGAGAGAAGGCTTGGAGACTCATGCTCTGAGCAAGGACAGTGGCTTGAGATGCTGAACTCTCGAGTGCGTTACCAAGACACAGCTTGCACCCTGACTGAGTTCAGTGGCGGAAAACTCAAGTCACTGCGTTGCTGAGAGTCAGAGCTATCAAGTCAGAGATGAGACTTGAAAGCTCAGGCTCTCAACAAGGCAGTGACTCGAGAGACTGAACTCTCGAGTGCCTCGCCTGATTTAGTCAGTGAGATGGAATCTCCCTGACCTGAAATGCTTAACCAAAGTCCCTTTTAAACAATGCTCTCAGTGAGCAGATTTTCGCAATACTTTAGAAGAAAAGACATTCCAAATAATAACACTTGGTTTAACGTGGTTCGGAGACTCAAGCTCTTACGTCCACGGCCTGACTTAACAGGAAATCCACTCCTTTGGATTCTTGTTTTTAACGTGCCAAGGTGCACTTACAACTGGACTCACGCCACTCCCTGGGCTGCCCTCCTCACCTCACTACAAACCTAACAATCTCTGAAAGGGTTTAGTTTGGTTTGGTTTTCTCCAACTAGGTGAGGTTTTCCCTTTACAATGTGTTAGCCAATAGCTAAGATAGGGAAAACCTCTCTAAGCCTAGAGTTACAAGCTGAACACTCATATGTGTATATTTGAAGACCCTAATGGTCAGTGTTTAAGATGTGAGTAAATCCTCCTTATAACTCCCATGCACGTATGCTACTACCCACACCTTCACAGCTCGTAGGTGTTTGTTTTCTTACAATTCTTACAACAACACAACACAACTCAACACCATGCTATGAGCTTGTATTTATAATGGGGATTCAAATGTATCCGTTGGAGAGGAAAATACATTTGAATCCAGCATTAAATGGTTTCAACCACTTTTCTTGGAATGCGGCCTTGTCAGTGTCAGATTTACCGCCTTGTGCTGATTGGTCCACGTGGCCTGAATTCACGGATCTTTGACTCAGTAGGTTTGACTAAGACCCACTGACTTTAGGTAGCTTCATCCTTCACTGACTCTGATCTTCAGTGGACTGACTCGTCCTCAGTGTAGTTGTCCTTCAGGGACTGTTTGAAGATCACTCCAAGAAGTTTGTCATAAGGCTGAATGACAAACTTCCCTGACCACAGTAGCCTGACTCCTTCAGGGCCTACTTGGTGCAGCACTGATCCACCTGATCAGGCTCTTCACTGAGTGGTCCATCAGACTCGGCTTAGATCAGCCTGACTTATACTCAGTGGGACATCCTTCAGGCTTCTCCATTGGTTCAGGTTGATGGCATGTCTTCAGTCAGCTCTTCTGGTTGTCATCTTGATATCTTCAGGCTGTGTTGAGAAGTTCCCCCTCGCTGAGTTCCCCCTCAACTGAGCAACCTATTCTACAGAGAGCTAACCTAGCCTGACCTGCTCTAAAGGATACTATCCTGACTGCTTTCAAACCTATTACATGTTGTTTTGGAAAATCATCAAAACTAAAACATATCCCAACAATTTCCCCCTTTTTGATGATTCCAAAACTTCTAACCAAATGATTTTCTATTACAAGAATAATGTCAGAGTACAGGTAATAGTTTGAAATATGCAGGAATTCCCATAGTTTAAAACATTTAAGATCTGTTCGGTTGACCATTTTTCTTAACAAAACTGGATCAGTGGTCATGTGAACAACCCGCTCTGATACCAATTGATGGTCCCGTTTTCGAAGGGCAAAATGGGAATTCAGGAGCACAGAACAAATTTTTTTTTTTAAAACCATTTCCTCAGGGAGTTCAGCATGAGTGAGAAATACTCAAGTCACTGCTCTGCTCAGAGGCTGAGTTACCAAGTCAGAGAGAAGGCTTGGAGACTCATGCTCTGAGCAAGGACAGTGGCTTGAGATGCTGAACTCTCGAGTGCGTTACCAAGACACAGCTTGCACCCTGACTGAGTTCAGTGGCGGAAAACTCAAGTCACTGCGTTGCTGAGAGTCAGAGCTATCAAGTCAGAGATGAGACTTGAAAGCTCAGGCTCTCAACAAGGCAGTGACTCGAGAGACTGAACTCTCGAGTGCCTCGCCTGATTTAGTCAGTGAGATGGAATCTCCCTGACCTGAAATGCTTAACCAAAGTCCCTTTTAAACAATGCTCTCAGTGAGCAGATTTTCGCAATACTTTAGAAGAAAATACATTCCAAATAATAACACTTGGTTTAACGTGGTTCGGAGACTCAAGCTCTTACGTCCACGGCCTGACTTAACAGGAAATCCACTCCTTTGGATTCTTGTTTTTAACGTGCCAAGGTGCACTTACAACTGGACTCACGCCACTCCCTGGGCTGCCCTCCTCACCTCACTACAAACCTAACAATCTCTGAAAGGGTTTAGTTTGGTTTGGTTTTCTCCAACTAGGTGAGGTTTTCCCTTTACAATGTGTTAGCCAATAGCTAAGATAGGGAAAACCTCTCTAAGCCTAGAGTTACAAGCTGAACACTCATATGTGTATATTTGAAGACCCTAATGGTCAGTGTTTAAGATGTGAGTAAATCCTCCTTATAACTCCCATGCACGTATGCTACTACCCACACCTTCACAGCTCGTAGGTGTTTGTTTTCTTACAATTCTTACAACAACACAACACAACTCAACACCATGCTATGAGCTTGTATTTATAATGGGGATTCAAATGTATCCGTTGGAGAGGAAAATACATTTGAATCCAGCATTAAATGGTTTCAACCACTTTTCTTGGAATGCGGCCTTGTCAGTGTCAGATTTACCGCCTTGTGCTGATTGGTCCACGTGGCCTGAATTCACGGATCTTTGACTCAGTAGGTTTGACTAAGACCCACTGACTTTAGGTAGCTTCATCCTTCACTGACTCTGATCTTCAGTGGACTGACTCGTCCTCAGTGTAGTTGTCCTTCAGGGACTGTTTGAAGATCACTCCAAGAAGTTTGTCATAAGGCTGAATGACAAACTTCCCTGACCACAGTAGCCTGACTCCTTCAGGGCCTACTTGGTGCAGCACTGATCCACCTGATCAGGCTCTTCACTGAGTGGTCCATCAGACTCGGCTTAGATCAGCCTGACTTATACTCAGTGGGACATCCTTCAGGCTTCTCCATTGGTTCAGGTTGATGGCATGTCTTCAGTCAGCTCTTCTGGTTGTCATCTTGATATCTTCAGGCTGTGTTGAGAAGTTCCCCCTCGCTGAGTTCCCCCTCAACTGAGCAACCTATTCTACAGAGAGCTAACCTAGCCTGACCTGCTCTAAAGGATACTATCCTGACTGCTTTCAAACCTATTACATGTTGTTTTGGAAAATCATCAAAACTAAAACATATCCCAACAGGTACAAACCTTTCTGTTCATCGCAGTCCCTCGCTTAGAGAAGGCAAATCCTGGAGCTGCTTTTTAGGATTGCTCGCCGCATTAGGTCCCAAACGTTTGAAGGCAGATTGGGAAAGTCTTTCATGGACCGAAGGGCGAGGTTGTTCAAATGTTGCTCGCCCATGCTCAGCTTCCTGGCGAGCAACTTTCTCCTGCTGCTGGGGTTGGCCAAGTCTGTCCTGGGCACTGGAGCGGGTTGTTCTGTGGCTTGGCATTATTGTTCGCCCGCGAGCAGATTCAGCCTGGCCCTCTCTTGGTTCAACCATCTTTGCTTTGCCCTTATCCCGCCTGACTTGGGCACTGTTCACCTCATGTTGTTCGCCCCTGGTTGATCTAGTCCTAACAACTTCCACAGGTCTGTCATTAGGCCTCACTAGTGAAGGTCTATTCTGATCTTGCTGTCTCTGTAGAGCTTGGAGAGCAACAATGGTTTTGGCTAATTCGTTAGGGTTGTTCGCCAGGGCCTCCATCTCAGGTGGGAGGTTATGGGTTATGGCCGTGTGTTGTGATCTATTCACATGTCTAGGATCACGATCTCGGTGGTCTGCCGACGAGGCTCGTGTTGGAGATGCTCTCCTTGACAAACGAAATGCTTGGGTTTCCTTGGATTGAGGCATTTCAATATAAATTGTTTCTTTAATTTTAAGAAGAACACCAAGAACACCTTTGCTTGTATCTTCAAATATTTCTTGAGGTTTTCTTTAAATCTTCAAGTTTTCAACTTGAAGTTCTTGAGTAATCACACTAACCGGAGGTTCGATCCCTTCTTCTAGCGCCAAAATTGTTGATGATCAATTTTTATCGGATGGATTAGTGACTGTTTGGGTTCGGTTTAATGATCATCAAGCAATTACGTGTGATTTGTTACCACCGTAAATGGTAAATCGAAGGTCGGGTTATGAACTTGTAAATATGAAAATCAAAATCGTAATAATTTCGTATGTGTGTACGTTTTGGTGTATTACTGTGTGTTTTGGGAATGTTTATGAATTTGAACTTGTATTTCATAAGCTGGAGAACAACTATTTATATAGACTAGCAAGCATGAGGTGTTCCTGACTTTTGGTCTCCCTAGCCTGCATGCTTGACATGTGTCATTTGACTCAAGTTTGACCTTATCTAAGCTAAATCTTAGTTACAAAGTCTTATTTGATCTTATCTCGAATTTCATTGTTGTTCGTCCAGGTCGGCTTAGTTGATCCAGAATGGTTCTTTCATAGAAGTTGTTTGCCTTTTGGGTGTATGGCTCAGAAGTTGTTCGCTTTTGTGTTTTACACAGATTGGCTTTGGGATCATGGTCCTTTGTTCGTCAACATACACCTCTTAGGCTGATAACTGTAACACTTTTACTAGTGTTGTTCGTCATTATTGACTTGGTGGTGGGTCTATATCTGGTCTTGGGTCTTCAAACTTGTTCGCCAATATCTTGTTCGACGAATAGTTGTTCGTCAGTTTATGTACTCCCCAGATTGGTTTATGCACTTCAACTTGCTTTTCTTTACTGATTATCTTTAATTTGTGGTTGGCTCTTCATAGTCCTTGATAAGGCTTTAATAATTGTTCGTCTATCAACAGCACGCACCTTCGAATTACCTGATCAACTCCATATCTCCACAATTACGGATCATCCCAAATATAGTATTTAGCATTACTACGCAGCTTATATCTTTGAGCCTTATTCATATCTCGTGGGTATACACCAGCAACAAGAAAATTAACCAAATCCGCGAACCAAGGGACAGACTGTACTGACACTGAGGGGGTCAGTATCTGTAATCTGGAATTTTTTTTTGAAATAACGAGCAGCTGTTCGCTCGGAAATTCTTCCAACAGTGATTCTGCTTCTTCACCTCTTTCCAAACGACTTAGATGGTCAGCCACTAAGTTTTTTGTCCTTGATCTCAAGATCGAACTCTTGAAGCAATAATATCCAACGAATGAGTCTCGGTTTAGATTCTTTCTTTGTCATCAAATACTTCAAAGCTGCATGATCAGAAAAAACAATTACTTTAGTCCCAAGTAAATAAGAACAAAAATTTTCTAAAGCAAAAACAACAGCAAGAAGTTCTTTTTTCCGTGGTGGAATAATTAGATTGAGCTTGATCCAAAGTCCGTGATGCGTAATATATTATGTGTGATTTCTTATCCACTCGTTGCCCAAGAACAGCCCCCACAGCGTAGTCACTTGCATCGCAAATAATTTTGAAAGGAAAACTCCAATTCGGAGGTTGGATAATGGGTGGGGTGGTAAGCAACCTCTTCAATGTGTCAAAAGCCTCTTTACATTCTTCATCAAACTTAAATTCCACATCTTTTTGCAAGAGCTTACAAAGAGGTGATGCTATCTTCGAAAAATCCTTGTTGAACCTCCTGTAAAAACCTGCATGACCAAGGAACGAGCGTACTTCCTGCACAGACGCGGGGTAAGGCAAAGCAACAATAAGTTCTACCTTAGACTTATCTACCTCAATACCATTCCCCGAAACAATATGACCCAACACAATTCCTTTTTCCACCATGAAATGATATTTTTCGCAATTTAAAACCAAATTAGTTTCAATGCAACATTTAAGAATTAAACTAAGATTTTCAAGACATATTTCAAACGATCTACCATAAACACTAAAATCATCCATGAAAACCTCAAATTATATTCCCAACAAATTAGGAAAAAATACTCACCATGTACCTTTGAAATGTGGCAGGAGCATTGCAAAGCCCAAAGGGCATCCTTCTATAAGCAAATGTGCCAAATGGACAAGTGAACGTTATTTTTTCCTGGTCCTCCGGGTGTATAGCAATCTGAAAATAACCTGAAAATCCATCAAGAAAGAAATAATAAGAATGACCTGCAAGTCTTTCTAGCATTTGATCAATAAAGGGTAAAGGAAAATGATCCTTTCGTGTCATAGCATTCAACTTGCGATAATCTATGCATACTCTCCACCCTGTTTGCACACGAGTGGGAATAGACTCTCCTTTTTCATTCTCGACCACTGTCACTCCAGATTTCTTTGGCACCACTTGTGTCGGGCTGACCCACTTACTGTCTGAAATGGGAAAAATAATTCCCACTTGCAAAAGTTTCAGAATCTCTTTCTTTACCACCTCCATCATAGGTGGATTCAATCGTCGTTGGGCCTCACGAGTTGGTCGTGCGTCATCCTCGAGAAGTAATCGATGCATGCACAATGAGGGACTGATCCTCTTGATATCAACAATTGTCCACCCTATAGCCTGTTGCTGATCTTTCAACAACCGGACCAACATTTTCTCTTGTTCCTCCATCAATTTTGCTGAAATAATGACAGGGAGTGTATCCTTAGGACCCAAATAAATGTACTTCAAATGGGTAGGTAATGGCTTCAACTCTAATTCCGGTGTACAAAGACGGAAGGATTTTTGGGTAAGCATCAGGTAATTTAACAAAAGAAACATCATACCTAGGTGTAAGCCCCTCGGGGTTATCTCCTCCATTTTCATCTTCCATCTCTAGCACCACAAGGTCCTTCAGATCATTCTCGTGGCCGAGCTCAAATATCCCTGCACAATTGGCTCAACAACACTCACAACATAAATAGAGTTAGATTCGTTAGGAAACTTCATAGCATCAAATATATTAAAATGAATAACTTGTCCATCAAATTCCATAGTGAGGGTTCCCCCACGAACATCTATTTTTTTTTTTTTGCGAAGTATCAAAAAATGGCCTTCCCAACAAAATAGGTGTGGAATTTCCAAAGTTTCCTTCCATTTTAAGCACATAAAAATCAGCAGGAAAAATTAACTGATCTACCTGTACAAGCACATCCTCAATTATACCTGCTGGGTAAGTATGACTTCTGTCAGCTAACTGGATAATCACTCCAGTTTCTTTCAACGGTCCGAGGCCCAGCTGCTCATAAATTGACCATGGCATAACATTGATAGAAGCTCCAAGATCTAGCATAGCCTGCTCTACCTTGCAATCTCCTATCTTGCAAGGTATCACGAACATGCCGGGATCTTTCCGTTTTGGTGGCAACCTCGATTGGAAAACAACTTAAACATTTTCTCCCATGAGAATCTTCTCATTCCCAGTCAACTTACGCCTGTTTGTACATAACTCTTTCAAGAATTTTGCGTATCTTGGGATTTGTTTGATTGCATCCACCAACGGTATATTGATCTCGACCTTTCAAAATACATCAAGAACCTGCTGGTCTTTGGTACCTTTTTCACTTTTCCTGAACCTGGAAGAAAAGGGCAGTACATTAGTAGTAACATGAATTGAAACATGAGATTTTACCTTATTTTCCTGTTCTGGTTTTCTGACACTGAGGGGGTAAGTGTCTGCCTTCAGGTCCAGATTTTCCTGTATATTCTCCTCGTTCTCGACTTGTTCATTCTGGACCTCAATATGGACACCAAGTAGCTCCAAATTCCTCTTACCTGCTGCCTCATTCAGCCCTCCATCTTCCCCATTTTGTTTGGGTGCCAAAATTTCTTCTAATTGCTTACCACTTCGTAAAGTGATAACGCTCACATTTCGAGGGTTAATTTCTGGCCGGGACGGTAACTTGCCACTATTCTGAGCTTGTAATTGGCTAATGGCAGTGGCTATTTGACTCACTTGTGACTTTAAATTCTTTTGCCCGGACTTCAAGTCTCTCACAACTTCTCGTGTTTCTTCTTGGAATTTCACCGTATTAGTTGCCATTGACTTCACCAAGTCTTCAAGAGAAGGCTCAGGTCTTCCTCCACCACTGCTTTGCCCCACAGGTTCACCACTTTGTTCATTCCCTCTAAACAATTGGAACTTTCTGTCTTGGTACTGGGGCCTTTGATTCTCCATCGGCTGATTTGTTTGATGATTCCCATATCAAAGACTCGGATGGTCCTTCCAACCTGGATCGTAGGTATTGGAGAATGGATCATACCGGCGACTCTGGTAATTTCCACCAAAACTAACTGCATTAACATGCTATGCAATTTGGTCATTCAGGATCTTACAATCATCAGTGGTATGCTCTGTTGTGGCATAGAGACGACATGGTCGAACTTTCGGGACCTTAGCCTTCAAGATTTGCTCCATCATGGTTGCAATTTTCTCTACTGCACCACTCTTCAGTTCATCAACGGGTCTTGTCATGGCATCACGTGCACCAAATTGCAGCGTATTTGCTGCGATATCTGATATCAACTCTTGTGCAACGGTTGGTGTTTTCTTCATCAAAGCTCCCCCACTAGTTGCATCTATCATGTTCCGGTCTGTGAGGTTGAGCCCCTCATAGAAGTACTGTATAAGAAGCTGATCACCAATCTGATGTTGTGGGCATGAAGCTATAAGACGTTTGAATTGTTCCCAATACTGGTGCAATGTCTCTCCTGAACCTTACTTGACACCAGAAATCTCCTTTCGTGAAATTGCCACTCGAGTAGCTGGGAAATAATGTTGGAGAAAAACTCTCTCCATCTCATTCCATGTGGTGATTGTTCCAGGCGGCAAGAAATACAACCAGTCCTTTGCTGTGTTCTTTAGTGCAAAGGGAAATGCACTTAACTTCATGTCCTCCTCAGTAACCCCGGTTGGTTTCATACTTGATTACACAATATGAAATTCCTTGAGAAATGTATGTGGGTTTTCTCCTGCAAGACCATGGAAAGAAGGTAATAAGTGAATAAGTCCAGATTTAAGTTCAAAATGAACATTAGCAGGAAGAGCAGGAATAGTAATGCAAAGTGGTTGATGATTAATGGTTGGGTTTGCCAACTCTCCCAACGTCCTCTCAGCAGTCCCCTTAGCAACAGCCATATTCAAAGTATTTGTCTCAAAATTGGACTCTTCACTCGTATCACTTTCATTATCGGTTTCTCTTCACTCGTATCACTTTCATTATCGATTTCTCTTTTCGGTAAAAAATTAATTCTCCGATGTATACGAGTCTCTTCCCTTAGTCTCCTAGCAGTCCTTTCAATCTTCGAATCAAATTCAAGTGGTTTCTTGTGCGAGCGAGTGATCATTCACTAGAAAACAGAAAACTGAACAAACACTGAAGGGGTCAGTGTTAGTGTAATCTGTTTGCAGAAATGAACAAAACAAGAAACACGTAAGCAAATTTTTTTACTATTCAATTTTTTCTTATTTTTTCTAGAATTTTCAACAAAAATAAAAAACACGAAAAACTCAATAAAATCTACACCATTCCCCGGCAACGGCTCCAAAATTTGATGTGCTGTCGTAGGCACCCCAAATTAGTTTTAATTTCCTTAACTAATCCACTAATATAGTAGGATAAGTAAGAGTCGAACCCACGAGGAACATTGTAATTCAATTTATTTGATTCGTGCATCAAAAGCAATAAAAATAGGGGGGGATTTGGTTGGTTGAATTATCACTAAAGACAATATGCAAAAATATTAAACTAGAAGAAAAGTAATAAGAATCCAATAAAAGAAAAGTCTAGTTTTCGGATGGTTTCCCCCTGAATAATTAATTCAATAAAAAATTATATGAAGTCCTTAATTCTACTCGAATCTTATCCCTAAACCAGTGGTTCGACCAACTAGTTCGAATTATTTCTTAAGTTTAATAAATTAGCAGGTACGACCTCCAATTAATCTATTCATATAAAAAATTCCGAAATATGTATTCAGAATTCAATTTATTGAACGCATTAAAGAACGAAAATAATAGGATAAACTAGATTATGAAACCGGAACGTCCGTATCATACAATCTAGACTTCGCCATCTCTAGGGTGTTCTGCCCTATTTTCTACTCCAATTACACATTTATAACAATTACGGATTATAAAGTGTAATTTAGCTAGATTAAATAACCAATAGATTCGGGTAGCTAATCCAAATTATTAAGTTAATTAAACATGCATTGCATAGATATAAATAATGAAGAAATCGAGTATAAACAAAGAACATCACAACTATTGAAAAAATATAACATAATTCAGGGTTCCACACATCCTCAAACTAGAACGAAAATTCAGCTGCTAAACATGGCTATAAAATAAAACAAAAGAAATACTTAAAACTAAAATTCTCTTATACGATACTGATAAAAGTTATACACACTGCTTGAGTGTATGAAAGCCTCATGCATCCATCTTCTCAATTCCCATGCACGTATCTCCTTCGTCTGGTACGTCCGTCCGAACACCACTCTTCTCTCAAGAATTCCCCAAAACTACCCCCCCTGTCCACATTCATCCCCTCCATATATAAGGACTACCATTCATTGTAATCCCTTCTTTTCTTCCCTCATAAAAGCACCACATAAATTGTCATAATGCCCTAATTAAAAGAGCTAATAAATTAGTGCACACAAAATTTGCTAGCTTTAATACTAGAATCCCCAAAATCGGCTGCTCTTAAATTGGCTCGGCTCGTCCTTAATAAAAATGGTCCAATCCAACCTACAAATAAAAGAAAACACCAAATCAAAGAAAACGGGCCTAAAATAAAATAAGTCAGAAAATATGAAGAAAATAGCAAAATAAATTACATAATATAATCACAATAAGCACCAAATTTACATGCTAAACTCGACTTATCACCTTGATTGATCAAAACTTTGAAACCTAGCAAGTTTTGTATGAACGAGATAAAATCATTGATTAATACTAGGTTATGTAATTTTAATTAGATTAATGTAGTTTAGTTCTCATTCTTTTAGTGTAATAGATTGTTGAAATGGTAATTTAATTTGGTGACTTAGTTAATTTAGACAATAATATACATTTATGTAAGGCAAAGTATAGGGTGGAATTAGTTGATACATGAATCACTTTGAAGAGTGTGAACTGTTTCACTAAAAAATATTAGTTGGTTTCACTAAAGGGTATTAGCTTTGGAGGGTACAAATTGTTTTCACTAAAGAGTATAAGTTGAAGAATAAGAGGCGCATATGTTGTTTCACTAAAGGGTATTAGTTATTTGACAAAAACTTGTGTGGAACAGTTTCATAAATTAGCAATCATTTTTTTCAAAATGTTAATGCATCATACCCAACTTATGTACCGTCTCACCATAAGATGATTTCACGCAAGTTTTCTTTAGTTGGCAATTATGTTGCACGGATTCTTAAAAAAATGACAGTACAGAGTATCGGATACGCGGGGGATACGGGTGTGGGTGCAATTCGAGTCTGATTCGCACCCGATACGCCACGTGGCGTATCCGATAATTTTTTTATTTTTTTAAATTTGGATACGCTTATACGCGAATCGGATAAGTATTGCAAAATTTATTAATTTTTGTGATATTTTTGTAATATTTTAAAATTTAATATTAAAATGTAAATAATTAAATATAGACAAAGTATAGAGTGAAACTGGTTTATACTGTTGTAAATCTGGAAGATTTAATATTCCAAATCTAGGAGATTTGGTATGGACATTACTTATGGACCAATAAACTCAATGGGCTTTATCTATTAGACTAGGGTTTTAGTATTATAAATATACCTTTGTATTCATTATTGTACATACTCATACACAAGAATATTAGTGGAACTCCTGGCTTGGATCGCCCCCAGACGTAGTCGTTCTCGACGAACTGGGTCAACAAATCGTGTCTCTTTATTTACGCACTTATTTACAACACGTTATCAGCACGAGTCTCTAACCGAGATTAAACGGTACATCCCTTAATCTATTTTATTTTGAGTTTATATGATTTAATGAATTCCTTGATGTGAATTATTATTTTGATTCATGCTTGTTTATTGAAATTGATATTTTATGAATCCGACGAGCAACAGTCGACGTTCCAAAGACGTTCAACCGCTGCCCGTAAGCGTCGCTCGATCGCCGCCTGATCGCCGCCAGATGGCCGCCCATCGATGCCACGCATCGGCTGCCCGTAGCCGCCGAATACCGCACGAAGCGAGCACCCAGAACCGCACGTTGCGCGCGCCCTAGCACCGCACGTCGCGCGTGCCCTAGCACTGCACGTCGCGTGCGTGAGTGTCGCACGTTACGTGCGCCTAGCGCCGTACATCGCGTGCGTGAGTGCCGCACGTCGCGCTCGCCCTAGTCCCGCACATCGTGCGCGCCCAGCGCCGCACGTCGCGCGTACCAGCGCGCCTGGTGCCGCCCGTCGCCACGTGCGCGCCCTCGCCCGTCGCACTCGCACGCCTTTTTCGTTGCTAACCTACGTGCGATGTTCCCCGCTCGCCGTATGCGACTCACGTGACATTTTCTTGTGCATTATCTTATTCTTTAATCCTGAAAATATTTCGTTAAATTGCGTTAATATACATGAAATAATTATTCTAATGATTATTTCCTCTGTCTATTAAATCGTATATTTTCTGCAAATTATTTTCATGCGATTATCTCCCTTATTTGTTTTGCATGTTTATGTGATTTTATTATCCTACATGCATTAATTTTGCGCACATAGTTTATTTTATTTTATAGTCCGCATATTATGTTCGGGTAGGCAGCGCCCGGTATTTGACGGACTGTAAATTTATGTCTTGGGTAGACGGCGCCCAGTACGTGCATCTATGTGCCTTAGAATAATTAAATAAATCCTTGTCTCCCCGTTGTCTATGATTTTGGTCAATCCTCCTACCCATGTCACTTTAATTGTAGTGAATAATGTCAAATATTACCAAAAGAGAATTTGCTGAGCTTACTCTTGATGGTAGTAACTACTTGACATGGGCGCTAGATGTTGTAATACATATAGCCTCGAACAACCTTAGCGGCACGATTGTCGATGATCCAAAATCAACTGACGCCCAGAAGGCGAAAGCGTTGATTTTTCTTAGGCATCATCTCAATCAGGACCTGAAAAATGAGTATCTCACTGAAAGAGATCCTGGAACATTGTGGAAGTCCCTGAAGGACCGTTTCCAACAACAATATGATATACTCTTCCCTCAAGCCCAATACGATTGGTTGAACCTTCGTTTCCAAGAATTTAAGTTTGTAACGGAGTATAACTCAGCCCTACATCGTATTGTGTCTCAGTTAAAGTTATGTCATAAAACTGTAACTGAGGATGACTTAATCCAGAAGACTTTGTCGACTTTCCACGCAAGCAACCTTGTACTCCAGCAGCAGTATAGGGCTAAGAACTACACTGTACACTCTGAGCTAATTTATGCACTTCTAGTAGCGGAAAAGCACAACCAGCTCCTTATACAGAACCATAATGCGAGGCCGGTTGGCTCGACAGCGGTGCCCAAAGCACATGCTGTAGCTCAAAGCGGTACAAGAGATCGCAAGCGTGGAAGGGGGAGAGGGAGTAAACGAACTCGTAGCCAAGGCCGAGGTTGTAATAAATTCGGTGGTTCAGGTGCCTTGAATGACAATCAAGCTCAGGTTCGTGGGAAGGCTGTACCTAACACGAACTCCGCTACCCGAAAATATGAGAATCAAGATAAGGGTGAACAGTGCTGCTACAGATGCGGATGCAAGGGCCATTGGTCTCGCACGTATCACACTCCCAAACATTTGGTCGAGGCTTAACAAAAGCAGCAGAAGGACGATAAGGGGAAGGCTCCTAGCGTTGAAACTCACCATGCCAGTCTGCCCGAAGCAGACTCTGACCTAGACAACGCAGATCATAAGGGCATTGAGCTTAAGGGTTTTGGAGATGATGAGTAGATTTACGTATTTAGTTATTCCTAGTATTTTATTTTCTGAATAAAACAATTTCTCACTATGTTTTGGATCCTTTCTTTTGGATATTTTATTTATGAATGAATTAATTAGCTTTGATATGTTTACCTTAATAGCTGTCCATGTATTTATTTTTGGATATTGTTGTTCTCATTTATGGCTTGTAAACAAATCAGCTATTAAGTTTGGACTATTTCCTCTTACATAATGGACGCCCATAATGATTTATGTTTTGTAGATAGCGCCACCACACATACGATCCTAAAGGATATGAAGTATTTTCATAACTTGATAGAACGTAAGGGGAGTATAACTACAATAGCTAATGATAGTACGTTGATAGTGGGCTCCGGAAGAGCTTCCGTTGTCCTCCCCATGGGTACCGAATTAATAATTGATAATGCTTTATTATTTCCTCAATCTAAGCGTACCCTACTCAGTTTTAGAGACATTAGGATAAACGGGTATCATATTGAGACTAAAACTGAGAACGATAACGAATACCTTTTGATGACTAGTACTCGAGGTAGCCGTAAGCAAGTTATAGAAAAACTTCCTTCCTTCTCCTCCGGTTTGTACTATTCCTACATCCAGCCGTCTAGTTCCCATCTAGCGATGAGTATGAAATTACATAACCCAAATTCCTTTAAATTGTGGCATCAGCGGTTAGGTCATCCTATCTAATTCCTATCTAATTCAACTGGTCATAATATTTTGAATAATAGAATCCCTCCCGTTGATGAGTATTTCTGTGATGCATGTTCTAAGGGTAAGTTGATAGTGCGCCCGTCGCGCACCAAGGTTGGACTAGAGTCTCCGGTTTTTCTTGAGCGAATTCAAGGAGACATTTGCAGACCGATTCACCCAGCATCAGGACCATTTCGTTATTTTATGGTCCTTATTGATGCCTCCACTAGGTGGACATTTGCATGTTTGCTGTCCACCCGCAATCAAGCTTTTGCGAAGCTCATTGCGAAGACTATCGAGCTTAGAGCTCAATTCCCGGATTATCCAATTAAATCAATTCGCATGGATAATGCAGTTGAGTTTAGCTCGAAGGCCTTTACAGATTACTGTATGGCCCTGGGAATTAAAGTGGAGCATTCGGTCCCCTACGTCCATACCCAAAATGGTCTTGCTGAGGCGCTAATAAAACGTATCAAATTTATCGCGAGACCATTACATATGAACTCTAAACTACCCACCTCATGCTGGGGGCATGCAGTCCTACATGCATCGCACTTAATTCAAATCCCTCCAACTGCATATAATGATCATTCCCCCCTACAGTTAGTGTGTGGGAAAGAACCTAGCATTTTCCATCTGCGTATTTTTGGATGTGCGGTATACGTACCAATTACGATACCCAAGCGAACCTCTATGAGCCCACAAAGAAAACTCAGTATTTACGTAGGATTTGACTCTCCATCCATCGTGAAATACCTCGAGCCTTTGTCCAGGAATCAATTAACGGCCCGGTTCGCTGATTGCACGTTCGATGAAGATTACTTCCCGATATTAGGGGGAGATCCGAATTTAAAATTGAATGAATGTGGGGAACTTACGTGGAACGTAAGTAATCTTCAGTATCTAGATCCGCACACTAATCAATCTGAACTGGAAGTTCAGAAGATCATTAACCTGCAGAACTTAGCAAATAACCTGTCAGACGCATTCACTGACCATAGAGATGTGACTAGATCGCATATACCTGCAGTAAATGCTCCCCAAAGGGTTGAGGTCCCAAGCAAAACGAGTACTCATGCCCCCTGTCACACCCTACTTCTCAAGGTACTATTTTATAGTTAAAGTACCATATTTTATAAATATTCGCTTGAGTGTGAACTTTTCCAAATCTTAAACTTTTTTTTTAGAGAAAGTGAATCTAAATCTTTTCTTAGCGGAAACGTAAACATTTTTAACGTGCGCAAATCCAAAATAATAATAAATAACGCAACATAAATATATAATCTATTTGTGGAAATATTATCAACCATCATTAAAATATTAATTGACAACAAGAGTCAATAAAATAAAGTTATCGTCCATAAGACTGAAATCCACATACTACTAATAAAAATTTCTTTGGTCTTTTATAAAAAATAAAGCTTGAAATCTTAAATCACACTTACAAACACCCCAGACAAAAAAAACACTCTTTTTAAAGGGTCATTTTACTACTAATTACTAAAGTAGCTAATACTTGGCAAGAAAATTTAAAATAAAATGAATTTTAGAAAATAAAACTTTGCACATAATACGCTTGACAAGCATACACACTCTAACACTCAAAATATATTAAATACCCAAAATACACTTTTAACCAATATATTAATTAAAATACTACAAAAGTTATAAACAATAATTTTTGCCCACAAGTTAGAATTTTCTTAGAAAATCACACAAATCACACTAATTTTCATAGAAGCCCAATAACACACTAATTACTTTTTATGCGAAAATACCAATTTATCTTCTAAAAGTGTGAATTACATAAAATATAATACCCATGCATGAACCTCTATCAACACAAAAATACACTTTATATTATTTGTATGCATAAAGAATTCAACCAATTAAAACCAACATGTAGCACAAGTAATACCATAAAATAAAGAAATATCCAAAAATCATGAATACTCATTAAAATGTCCCAAAAATATCTAAAGTCCTTTCAAAGTCTAACAAGTTTCAAAATCCAAACCAAACCATGAATTAATACGTTTCAAAAATCATCCTTTAGATTAAAAAAAAATACCACTTTAAATAAAATCTTCAATTCTTCAACATTTTTTTTGTTTTCCAAGTCTGCACCACTCATTCCCTCGGCTTTCTCCTTCGTTTTTCATCCCAAAAATTGTAAATGGAAAGGGTGAGTACGAAATAATTTCGTACACAGTGGGGAATAAAATTTAAACTTCAAATTAGACACGTAACCGGGTATCTTCTTTTCATCATACAATGACCACAAAGGCTATTGTACACACATCTCTCACGAACCACTTTGGGGCTCGGAATTCGTATAAAAATGATACATGCACACAGTATACATGCATATCTAAAGTGTAAATAAAATTCCCCACCTTTTAAACCTTACAAAATTTGATGTTCGAACACGGATGAAAAAAAAGTATACGATATGCACACTTTCACTAAGCCCCTTTCTTTTGCTAATCCTCAATACTTCCTCATCATTTCGGACACATGAACAACCTTCATACAATATAATCATCACTTAGAAAATTCTATAAAAGAAGAAGATAATCTTACTTCCAAACTTAAAGGATAAAATAAGAAATCACCCTAAATAGCCTTACCAAACCTTCAATTCGTTTAGCACTATGAAAACACCACGAACTTAGGATGAATAAACTTGCAAATACACGTCCTAACTCCTTCAAACTCACAGCCAACTTGTATCTCAAGGCCACACTTGAATTATTCGAACATACTTTCCTATTTTTCTCTCTTTGTTGGATGAACTTTTCACACTCTTCTCTCTATTTCCTCACACTCAACCTCATGAATTTTTCCTCTCTTTTACTGAGTTTTAGACGGCCAAAAGTGAGTAAAGTATCTCTCTTGTAACCCCCTTACATGCCTTTAAATTTCAGCCTATAATTCCACCTTTGTAACCTCCTAATAACTTCATAACTTACACTTTTATGCCCAAATTTAAGCAAAAACGTCCAGCCCCTCTCATCTAAGTCAAAAGTCCTCTTAATACTCTTAATACCCTTTGAAAAATTCCTACAAATAAGTTAGTAACCGACCCCTAATGAAAATGTAACATAAAGCCCTTAATTCTTGAATTTAACCACCCAATTGTAACCTATGTGGCCAATAAATCTCCTTATAACTCCTTGCCTTTTAAAAATATATAACTCCCTCCTACACATCTACACACACGGCCAAGAGGAAGGGAAAAGGGAAAAAAAACTGCCCTTTTTAATTGTTGGTAACATTTCTCCTTAAAACGTACACTTAATGGACCGAAACCGAAAACACAATTACACCTCTTAAAAAAAATCTGAAATCCCTATAAATACATCTATAATTTCGGTCCATGCTACTAAAAAGTAAGTCACAACTTTAATTAATTTCAAAACACTTCACTTAAGAACTTAAATCCAAAGTAAAACTAAACCATAAATCATCTAATACTTAAATAAATTTCCGGTGTTACATCATACACCCCTTAAAACAAATTTCATCCTAGAAATTTAAAAGACAATCAAAGAAAACCCGGAAATCGCGCTCTTAGCTCATCCTCACATTCCCAAGTCGCTTCGTCGTGACCATGTCGGCTCCATCGAACTTTCACGAGCAAAACCTCTCTATTCCTGAGCTGATGAACTTTTGTATCTAACACTTCGACTGGTTCCTCTTCATAAGTCAAACCTTCATCAATCGCCAACCCCGAGTAATCCACAATGTGACTAGGATCGTGCACGTACTTCCTCAACATCGATATATGAAACACATTATGCACAGCTGACAAACTTGGCGGCAGGGCTAACCTATACGCCAACTCACCAATCCGCTCCAAAATCTCGAACGGTCCTATAAATCTTGGCTGCAACTTTCCCTTCCGTCCGAAACGTACCACTCCTCGAATAGGTGATACCTTCAAGAACACTTTCTCACCCACTTCGAAAAATAAAGACTTCCTCCTCCTATCCGCATAAGATTTCTGTCGAACTTGAGCACTTCGAATCCTTTCCCGAATTTTATCTACAACAGCCACTGTCCTCTCAACAATCTCGGGTCCCAACATTCTTCTCTCACCAACCTCATCCCAATATAGTGGTGATCTGCACTTTCTCCCATACAACGCTTCATAAGGAGCCATTCCGATCGTCGCTTGGAAACTGTTATTGTACGCGAATTCTACCAAAGGTAGATATCCTTCCCATCCTCCGCCGAAATCTAACACACACGCCCGAAGCATATCCTCAAGCGTCTGAATAGTCCTTTCTGATTGACCATCCGTTTGAGGATGATAAGTTGTACTGAAGTTCAACCTCGTTCCCAACGCAGCTTGTAAACCTTTCCATAATTGGGAAGTAAATCGAGAATCCCTATCCGACACTATCGAGACAGGCACTCCATGAAACCTTACAATCTCTCGGATGTACAACTGGGCCAACTGTTCCATGTTGTTCGTCATCTTCATTGGTAAAAAGTGGGCAGACTTAGTCAATCTATCCACTATTACCCAAATAGCCTGATTTCCCCTCGCTGACTTCGGTAATCCGACCACAAAGTCCATCGTAACATGCTCCCATTTCCACTAAGGGATCTCTGACGGTTTTTAACAACCCGGAAGGTCGTTGATGTTCGGCTTTTACTTGCTGACACGTTAAGCACCTTTCCACGTACGCCCCTATATCCGCCTTCATGTTTTTCCACCAAAACTGAGCTCGTAAGTCCCGATACATCTTGGTTCCACCCAGATGTACCGTGTAAAGTGAACCATGAGCTTCCTCTAGTATCTCTTTCTTCAACTCGCTCTCGTCCGGTACGCACAATCTCCCACTATACAACAGTGCTCCATCTTCTGCGACTTCAAACTTTTGCCCGACTCCATCTATAACACGCTTACGTATCTTCTCAAGAAATGCATCTCCATTTTGTGCCTCGACGATTCGACTTCTCAAAGTCGGCTGAATCTGCATCGCTGAAATCACTGCTTCCAGATCTTTTGTTGACTCCACAACCTTTAACTTCATCTTCTCAAACTCTCTCACCAGATCTTCCTGTGTCGTCAATAGGCAACTCACCTCACTCTTTCCCTTGCGACTCAAAGCATCTGCTACCACGTTCGCCTTCCCCGGATGATAATTGATAGTGCAGTCGTAATCCTTTACTAACTCCAACCACCTTCTTTGCCTCATATTCAGCTCCTTCTGTGTGAATATATACTTCAAACTTTTGTGATCAGTATATATCTCACACTTAGTCCCAAACAAATAATGTCTCCAAATCTTCAATGCGTGCACGACTGCTGCCAACTCGAGATCATGAGTAGGATAGTTTAACTCATGAGTCTTCAACTGCCTCGATGCATAAGCTACAACTTTCCCGTGTTGCATGAGTACACAACCTAGTCCTTGCTTAGACGCATCACTGTACACCACGAACCCTTCAACAACTTCTGGAATAATTAACACTGGCGCGGAAACTAACCTCTTCTTCAACTCCTGCAAACTCTCCTCGCATTCCCGAGACCACACAAACTTCACACCTTTCCTAGTCAAACGGGTCATTGGAGATGCCAACTTTGCGAACCCCTCAATGAACCTCCGATAATACCCCGCTAGACCTAGGAAACTGCGAATCTCCCCCACATTAGTCGGCGTCTTCCATTCGCTCACAGCTTCAACCTTTGCTGGGTCCACTTCCACTCCTTGTGCTGTAATCACATGCCCCAAGAATGCAACTCTGTCTAACCAGAATTCACACTTCTTGAACTTTGCGTACAACTTCTCTCCACGCAACATCTCCAATACAGTCCTTAAATGTTCCTCATGTTCCACTTCATTCTTGGAGTAGATTAGGATGTCATCTATGAAGATAATGACAAACTGATCTAAGTAAGGGTGAAACACTCGGTTCATTAAGTCCATGAATACTGCAGGCGCATTACTGAGTCCAAATGGCATCACTACAAACTCGTAGTGTCCATATCTCGTTCTGAACGCAGTCTTCGGTCTATCCTCTTCTCTAACTTTCAGCTAATGATACCCCGACATCAGATCAATCTTAGAAAACACTCCCGACCCCTTCAACTGATCAAATACATCTTCAATTCTTGGTAACGGATACTTGTTCTTAATAGTAAGCCGGTTCAACTCCCGGTAGTCTATACACATCCTCATGGATCCATCCTTCTTTCTTACAAACAGCACAGGTGCACCCCAAGGTGATACACTAGGCTGGATGTACTTCTTGTCCAACAACTCTTGTAACTGGACTTTCAACTCTTCAAGCTCCTTTGGTGCCATTCGATAAGGTGCTTTCGAAACTGGAGCGGCTCCAGGCACCAGATCGATGGTAAACTCCACTTGTCGATCAGGAGGTATACCGGGCAACTCTTCTGGAAACACACCAGGGTATTCACGTACCACTCGTACATCTTCTAGTTTCAGCTTTTGCTCACCCGCTACGTGTACCAGATATCCTTGACACCCTTCCTTCCTTAACATCTTCATTGCTTTCATAGCTGTTACTATCAGGTTTCCCCTCTTCAGCCTCGACCCATAGTAAACAAGCTCTTCACCCGTCGGAAGTTTCAACATTACTTCCCTCTTCCCACAGTCGATGGTAGCTTGATATTCTTCTAACCAATCCATGCCAAATATTACATCGAACATCTCCATCTCTATCACGTGCATGTAACCTTTTAAGGTTCGCTCGCAAATCTGGAACTCTAAGTTTTCTATTACCTTATCAGTCTGAAAAGTCTTACCGGAAGGTAGACTAACTTCTAAGGCTTCCGTGGCGTCAGTTACCCGACAACCAACCTTACTACAACACTTGGAGGACACAAATGAATGTGTTGCCCCGGTGTCAAACAGTGCAACAATTGGTACTCTATTAATTGAAAGCATACCTGCCAGCGTATCCGGCTGTTTTCCGCTTCCGCTTGCTTTAGACGATCCACTAGCCCTCGATGGTCCTTCAAGAGCAAACACCCTCGCCTGTGTCTTAGATGCTGCCTCCTGAATTCTGAGTGGTGGGGGTGGTAGATTCCTGGGTGTAGTTGGGGGTAGAGTAGAACACTGCAATGCTACATGGCCCGACTGCTTGCAACGGAAACACTTTCCCCTCAGACACTCTCCCACGTGATATCTTCTACAGTCTGCACACCATTTCTGCCCCATCTGCTGTCCCGGTCTTGCAACTCCAGGACCCTGATTCTGTGTAGGACCCCGAGTCTGCGTACCCAGACCAGCTCCAAATCTTCTATTCTTGTTGGGTCCTTCAAAACGATTAGGACCCGACCATGGCCTCTTGCCTCCCATATTCACTCGAGCATTCATCCCAATATCACCCCTCTGACTAGCAGCAATCCTCTCAGCTCGAGTAAAAGTCTCCACAAATGACAGGTCACCCTGTCCAGACAATATATCCCGAATCTCTGGTCGCAAACCTCTAACAAACCTCAGCACTCTCTTTGCTTCAGTGTCAACAAGATGTTGTGCATATCTTGCTAGCTGGCTAAATCTGAGCTCATACTCCGCCACCGTGGAATTCCCTTGCTTAAGTTCAAGGAACTCCGTCTCCTTACTATCCCGATAAGACTGGGGATAGTATCTCTCCATGACTATCTCTTTGAAACGCTCCCATGTCAGCTCATCTCTCTCTTTCTCGGGCCGAATCCTCCAATAGCTTTCCCACCAATGGTCGGCATCTTCGACCAATTGGAAGGACACGCAAGCAATCCTCTGGGCGTCCGAACACTGGATCAGAGTAAATATCCTTTCCATCGATCGAAACCATCTTTCCACCTTGTCTGGTCCATCCCTCCCATTAAAGGTGGAAGGTTTGAACCTCCGAAACTGTTCTACAACTTGTACTGTACTAACTGCCTCAGGTTGTACTGCTGCTACTTCTTGTGCTATTGGTGCCACCTCTTGCACCTCAGGTGCTTCTGGTTCATTCACATTCGCTGGGTCAACTGGTCCTACTGGATTCACAGGTTCCCCTGGTGCCTCAGGCTCGACAGGTACTTCAGGTACGTTAGGTACATTGGGTGCAACAGGTGCTACAGGAGCAGCTGGTGCATTTCTCGCATTAGCCTGCCCTCTTCTAAACCGTATACGTTACTTCTTCTAGGAGGCATCTAAAAAAGGGTACTCTAAAATAAGCCCGCAATGTCAACTTTACCACATTTTCTAAAATCCCAAAGCCTTGAGTTTCATCTTAAACTCTAAAGTTCACCAATTATGCTTCATTTCACATACTTGATTCATATCCTTAATCATCCTTTCGTTATAAGCCTAGTGTGCATACCATATCATTCTTTGTAATTTATCAAGTTGCTCATACATATCAAAACTTTTTATTTTGCTCATATACTTCAATCATTCTTTCATTCGTGCATCATTTTATGGATAAAATAAATGCACTTTCATTTGCATGCATGCATTTTATAACCTCACATAAAACATTTATTGAGCAAAATCTTCAAAACATAGTATGAGCTTAAATATAATTCATATGCATAACATCATATGTATCAAAACATTTACTTGTATCACGTAATAACTTTAAATATTAAAACATTTCGAACACTTTTGCAAACCTGGAGGAGCCGTTGCAGGAAATAGGTGGTGGACTTGTTTCAAATGTTCTTTTAAAATCTTAGACTTTTATACTTTCAAAATAAAATTTTCACAACCTTTGTACTTTTAAAACATTTTAGCAACTCTACAGAATCGTAAACCTGCTCTGATACCATACTGTCACACCCTACTTCTCAAGGTACTATTTAATAGTTAAAGTACCATATTTTATAAATATTCGCTTGAGTGTGAACTTTTCCAAATCTTAAACTTTTTTTTTTAGAGAAAGTGAATCTAAATCTTTTCTTAGCGGAAACGTAAACATTTTTAACGTGCGCAAATCCAAAATAATAATAAATAACGCAACATAAAAATATAATCTACTTGTGGAAATATTATCAACCATCATTAAAATATTAATTGACAACAAGAGTCAATAAAATAAAGTTATCGTCCATAAGACTGAAATCCACATACTACTAATAAAAATTTATTTGGCCTTTTATCAAAAATAAAGCTTGAAATCTTAAATCACACTTACAAACACCCCAGACAAAAAAAAAAAAACACTCTTTTTAAAGGGTCATTTTACTACTAATTACTAAAGTAGCTAATACTTGACAAGAAAATTTAAAATAAAATGAATTTTAGAAAATAAAACTTTGCACATAATACGCTTGACAAGCATACACACTCTAACACTCAAAATATACTAAATACCCAAAATACACTTTTAACCAATATATTAATAAAAATACTACAAAAGTTATAAACAATAATTTTTGCCCACAAGTTAGAATTTTCTTAGAAAATCACACAAATCACACTAATTTTCATAAAAGCCCAAAAACACACTAATTACTTTTTATGCGAAAATACCAATTTATCTTCTAAAAGTGTGAATTACATAAAATATAATACCCATGCATGAACCTCTATCAACACAAAAATACACTTTATATTATTTGTATGCATAAAGAATTCAACCAATTAAAACCAACATGTAGCACAAGTAATACCATAAAATAAAGAAATATCCAAAAATCATGAATACTCATTAAAATGTCCCAAAAATATCTAAAGTCCTTTCAAAGTCTAACAAGTTTCAAAATCCAAACCAAACCATGAATTAATACGTTTAAAAAATCATCCTTTAGATTAAAAAAAAATACCACTTTAAATAAAATCTTCAATTCTTCAACATTTTTTTTTGTTTTCCAAGTCTGCACCTCTCATTCCCTCGGCTTTCTCCTTCGTTTTTCATCCTGAAAATTGTAAATGGAAAGGGTGAGTACGAAATAATTTCGTACACAGTGGGGAATAAAATTTAAACTTCAAATTTGACACGTAACCGGGTATCTTCTTTTCATCATACAATGACCACAAAGGCTATTGTACACACATCTATCACGAACCACTTTGGGGCTCGGAATTCGTATAAAAATGATACATGCACACAGTATACATGCATATCTAAAGTGTAAATAAAATTCCCCACCTTTTAAACCTTACAAAATTTGATGTTCGAACACGGATGAAAAAAAAGTATACGATATGCACACTTTCACTAAGCCCCTTTCTTTTGCTAATCCTCAATACTTCCTCATCATTTCGGACACATGAACAACCTTCATACAATATAATCATCACTTAGAAAATTCTATAAAAGAAGAAGATAATCTTACTTCCAAACTTAAAGGATAAAATAAGAAATCACCCTAAATAGCCTTACCAAACCTTCAATTCGTTTAGCACTGTGAAAACACCACGAACTTAGGATGAATCAACTTGCAAATACACGTCCTAACTCCTTCAAACTCACAGCCAATTTGTATCTCACGGCCACACTTGAATTATTCGAACATACTTTCCTATTTTTCTCTCTTTGTTGGATGAACTTATCACACTCTTCTCTCTATTTCCTCACACTCAACCTCATGAATTTTTCCTCTCTTTTACTGAGTTTTGGACGGCCAAAAGTGAGTAAAATATCTCTCTTGTAACCCCCTTACATGCCTTTAAATTTCAGCCTTTAATTCCACCTTTGTAACCTCCTAATAACTTCATAACTTACACTTTTATGCCCAAATTTAAGCAAAAACGTCCAGCCCCTCTCATCTAAGTCAAAAGTCCTCTTAATACTCTTAATACCCTTTGAAAAATTTCTACAAACAAGTTAGTAACCGACCCCTAATGAAAATGTAACATAAAGCCCTTAATTCTTGAATTTAACCACCCAATTGTAACCTATGTGGCCAATAAATCTCCTTATAACTCCTTGCCTTTTAAAAGCATATAACTCCCTCCTACACATCTACACACACGGCCAAGAGGAAGGGAAAAGGGAAAAAAAAAACTGCCCTTTTTAATTGTTGGTAACATTTCTCCTTAAAACGTACACTTAATGGACCGAAACCGAAAACACAATTACACCTCTTAAAAAAAATCTGAAATCCCTATAAATACATCTATAATTTCGGTCCATGCTACTAAAAAGTAAGTCACAACTTTAATTAATTTCAAAACACTTCACTTAAGAACTTAAATCCAAAGTAAAACTAAACCATAAATCATCTAATACTTACGGGTGTTACACCCCCACACGCCAAAAGCGTAAGGTACCCTCAAGAGATAGTAACACACCTAAACGAAAGGCTAGCAAATCAGGTCAGTCGAATGGAAAATCTCTAGAAGAGATCTGTCTAGACAACCCCAAGTCTCTAGGAGACGAGAGTCCTAGTGATGAAGCACGTGCACAAAATATTCCATGCACTAGGACCGTGGAACGACCAGACCCAAATACAATGGGAAATGAGGAAGGTCTGGTTGACGTAAACGTCGAAGTCTCTATGAACTTCACAGATACGGGAGAAACATACAATAGAAATATTACTGTTGTCGACGATACATTTGCAGCGTCAATAGCCCTTTCCATTATAAATGATCTTGATCCTGAACCCAAAACAATTGCGGAGTGCCGGAAGCGCCACAATTGGGTTAAATGGAAAGAGGCAATTGATGCGGAGCTCGCCTCGCTTAACAAAAGACAAGTATTTGACTCTATCGTTCGTACACCCGCGCGCGCTATCCCTGTAGAATATAAATGGGTATTTGTACGAAAATGAAATGAGAACAATACTGTAGAGAGGTATAAAGCGAGGCTGGTAGCACAAGGGTTCTCGCAGAGACACGGGATTGATTTTGATCAAACCTATTCTCCCGTCATGGACTCAATACCGTTCCTCTACTTGATATCTTTGGCAGTTAAGTTGAATCTCCAAATGATATTAATGGACGTAGTAACCGCGTACTTATACGGATCACTAGATGCCGACATTTATAGGAAAATCCCAGATGGATTTGACATTCCTCAGTTAAGGGATGGTGAAAACTGCAGTATGTATAGCATACAACTGCGGAAGTCGTTGTGTGGCCTGAAGCAATCGGACCTTATGTGGTACAATCGACTTAGTGAATTCCTTCAAAAGAAGGGATACACATTCGATAAAGCTTTCCCGTGCGTATTCACGAAGAAATCACAAGACGGTTTTTGCATCATATCCGTATATGTTGATGACCTGAACATAATCGGAACATGCAAAGAGATTGAAGAAGCCAACTCAATCTTGAGAGCTGAATTCGAAATGAAGTCCTTGGGTAAAACCAAGTGCTGCCTCGACTTGCAGATCGAGCACCTCCTAGAAGGAGTCCTTATACATCAGTCGACCTACGTAAAGAAGGTATTTGAGAGATTTCACATGGATAAATCTCATCCACTTAGCACCCCGATGGTTGTCCGATCCCTCGAAGTGGATAAGGACCCATTTAGGCCATGAGAAGATTCAGAAGAAATTCTGGGACCGGAAGTTCCTTTTCTTAGCGCTGTTGGAGCTTTGCTCTATCTTGCAAATTGCACCCAGTCGGACATTGCATTTGCTGTCAACTTGCTTGCAAGATATAGCGCTTCTCCTACGAGGAGACATTGGAATGGTGTTAAGCACGTTCTACGGTACCTCCAAGGATCTCAAGATCTTGGACTGTTTTACCATATAAACCAAGACAAAACCTTAGTAGGTTATGCGGATGCTGGCTATTTGTCTGATCCCTACAACGTCGTATCCCAGACTGGTTATATTTTTCTCTATGGTGGAACCGCAATCTCATGGAGATCGGTTAAACAGTCCATGGTTACCACGTCTTCAAACCACTCAGAGATCATAACTTTATTTGAAGCCGCACGAGAATGTGTTTGATTAAGGTCATTGGTAAAACACATTGGTGACTCGTGTGGTATCGCCAAAGGCGATACACCTCCCACCGTTATATTTGAAGACAACGCTGCTTACATCACACAAATGAGTAATGGGTACGTCAAGGGAAACCTGACGAAACATATTTCACCTAAGTTTTTCTACCCATACGAACTCCAGAAGAGTGGCGTGATTACCATTCAAAAGGTGCAATCTAGTAACAATCTAGCAGATCTGTTTACTAAGTCCTTACCTACGTCTACTTTTGAAAAGTAAATTCGTGGTATTTGGATGCAAAGACTTAAAGTGTTGTTGTCTTCAGGGGGAGCGGTAACTTCGAAATAAATCTGGAAGATTTAGATCTAGAAGATCGGTGACATTCCTCCCTACTTATTATTTGGCCGATCCCTAGCACGTGGAGTTTTCATGACAAGACATTTATGTTATGTCGTAATGTCCAAGGGGGAGTGTTGTAAATCTGGAAGATTTAATATCCCAAATCTAGGAGATTTGGTATGAACATTACTTAGGGACCAAGAAACTCAATGAGCTTTATCTATTAGACTAGGGTTTTAGTATTATAAATATACCTTTGTATTCATTATTGTACATACTCATACACAAGAATATTAATGGAACTCCTGGCTTGGATCGCCCCCAGACGTAGTCGTTCTCGACGAACTGGGTCAACAAATCGTGTCTCTTTATTTACGCACTTATTTACAACATATACATAAATCACTGAAGGGTATTAGTTGTTTCATTGAAGAGTATTAGTTGTATTTACTGAAGAGTATTACTGATTTACACTAAAGTGTCTTAGTTGTTCAGTGAAAATGAACTAAGACTCTTCAGTGTAAACCGGTAACTCTTCTGTAAAATCAACTAATACTATTTAGTGAAAACAACTAATACCCTTCAGTGATTCATATATAAACCAATTTCACTCTATACATCATCCAACCAATCAAACATTTCAATTTCTCAATTCTTATATAATTAAATTATTTGGAGAAATCTCTAGAATATATATGCTTTCTAATTTTCTAGTAATTGTTCAATTTTGTAAAGATAATGATTATGGTGCGGCCGATAAGTGATAACAATAATGATGTTAATGTGAGTTGACCTTTGTATAATATGTAGATTGAAACTTTCATTATGACTTGTGTAAGTTAATGATGATATTTAATTTTTAATTGTGGTATATTTAGATAAAATTTCTCTTTATTTTTAGTTTATTATATGTGTTGTATATAATAAAATAAATTTAAATAGATGTATCCTTGCAGCATCGTATCCTAATTTTTTTTTAAAAACTTCGTATCCACGCACCCGTGTCGTATCACTCCCGCACCCATGCAACATAGGTTAACAAAGTATTATGTGTGTAATAAACACAAAAAATAAAATATGTGTGTGACAATTGAAAATATGGCCAAATGTATAAAAACTGAAAATAATCATTAACAAGTAGAAGGTTTTGCACTTTCCACCTCCCCCACAAATAGCATTCAAGCCCAACTGCTAGGTTCTAAAACAATTTTAAAAAGAGGTCTTGTATGAGACCGTCTAATGACATGAGACAATGAGAATAAGTATAACTAGAGCATTGACTCATTAACACTTTGGTAGAAGTATGTGTTAATTTGTGTGGTCTCATACAAATTTTTGTCTTTTAAAAATATCTTTGCTTTTTTACCATTTAAAAGCACAACACTACAAGTCTATGTTAGAATTTGTTGTGCACTATTTTTCTTAGCGTGCAATACTCACATAATACCTAACTTTAGTTATTTTTATAAAGGATATAAGTTCTGCAAAAAAATATTGCAAAGTATCGGGAGTTGCACATTGAAAACAATGATTCTAAATTATTTGTTTGGGGTATTGTTAATTACTATTTGGAGTATTGTTTATTGATGCTTGTTATATTACCGATTATTTTAAATGACTTTATTATTGCTCGTTATATCTATGTCTTATAAATTGTAAGAATATAATCAGAAGCTTGGATCCATAGGACTACACACCTAGTTTTAATAATCCCATTTCGCTCAAATAATTTAGTACCATTTGTTCATGGTTTTGCCAGGAAATCAAGAGCGCTTTTCTGAATAAAAGTGAAAAACGACTGAATAACTCCCTAGGAAAATGGTTTATTTAATCCTTTATCTTAAACCTATTATGCAGTTGTCCCCTTGACTATTATTTTTTGGAAAAGATCCCTTAAATTACAAAAAAATTTGTTTTTCGTCCTCTAACATCATACAGCAGGTCACACAAACCGGTGACTGCTGACGTGGAATTTTTGTTTTTTTTAGTTCCGAAAATTGACGTGGTAAAAAATAGAGGGAATAATAGTCACGTGAGGCGCTTGTAATGGGAATATGCCGGGCTTCTCCCCAAAATAAGCCCCAAATCATATCATTTCCCCTAACCCTAGTTTAGAAAAAATCCCAAATTAAATCCGTACTCTGAAAATTTCGCACAAGAAGAGGCCAAATCGTCGAAACATTGCAATAACTGGAGGTTGAAATTCAGAGATCCTTCGAAATATGGAGATCCCCCCTCCCCCCGCCGTACGGTAAGAATCTTTCATGTTATTAGTGTTAGTTTAAGGGTATATAATATTGTTGGCATTTTGGTCGAATCTATGACTCGTTTTTTCATAAAGGATATGGTCCCTTTATTCAATGTTGGAATTTTGCATAAGATTCGTTTGGTCGTGTGTTTAATGGACATCTGCATAAAAAAATAATTGTGGTCCCTGTGTGTTTTGTTGGTTGGCTTCATTTACTGCTATTTATATAAAGAAGTAGGGCCTTTTTGTATAGTATATTACTCTGTTTTTTGTTGGTTAGTGTTTGAGTCTATATAAGTATTCTTTTTGTATAGCATTTGACTCTATTTTTTTTTCTTTTTTTATTGTTTCCAGATCGAAATGGTTGCCACTTTACTACGCGTATTCATGCGGAAGGGCAAATATCTATGGGTAGAGAGTATATAGGTGGCAGTGTTTACAAATTTGATAGTGTAAGAAGAGACCACTTCTCTAGAGTCTTTAAGGCAGTTTTCATGTTATATGGGAGATAATGAAAAGGTTATTATGTATTAAAAAATGATAAGGGTCATTTTGAATTAATTAATACTGAAGATGATTTTCAAAAGATCACTCAAAAAGCTATTAGTGGGGTGAAAGAGTTGGAGATTTTTATAGTCATGGAGTTGGGTGATGTTGAATCTGTTCATGAACATACTAGTGAGGATGAGAACTCTAGTGATAGCAATTACAAGGTTGTACCTGAAACCGATTCTTGTGACATTGATGATATAGGAAATGAGGGCAGTGAGCAGGATATTGAGGATGAAACAGGGGTGGGAGGGGATGCTAATGAGGAGGGCAGTGGGGGTGAGATTGAGGAGGGCAGTGAGGGTGACTTAGTTGATGACAATTCAGGTGAGGAAAATATGGTAGAAAGTGGGGAGGATTTTAATAGTGCCAAAGATTCTGATAGTGATAATGATGGTAATATGTTTCCTATTTACAAGCCAAGCACCTTATGCATACCTCACATTGAAATGAACATGATTTTTACCAACAAAGGGGAATTGATTGAAGATGTACATTCTAATGCAATTGTACAAAAGAGGGTCATTAAGGGCTTGTGTATTTGGGATTCATTCGGACAGGACTAGGACTTTCCGGCCCCTGCCCCATTTTAGTTAGAGAGGTAACATCCAATTTTACATCTCATTCTTCATCCACACCTATAAATACCTATTATTACTCATCCCAATACAATACACTTTATACAATTTAAAAATATTATTACTCATCCCAATATAATGTTACTTTTCTCTCACTCACACTCTCTTTCCTACTTTTCTCTTACACGTCCTACTTTACTCTTACACATGATTTGACATAAAGTAAAATCACACCCTACTAAAATCCCAAAATAAATACATACTTTTATTATCATCCAAGACTTTACATCTTGTGGATGTAAAGTCATGACTTCACACGCCCACCTAAATCCCGAAACAAACAAGCCCTAAGATAACAAAGAATGATAGGAAGAGGGTCCATGCTAAGTGTGATGGTGGGGAGGGGTATGGGTGTGAGTGGAAGTTGCATGCTCTCAACATACTTAGGAGTCCACATTTCAAGTTAGATGCTATAATTCTACACACACTTGTCCTGAGTCTTTCCATGTTAAGAGTCTTAAGTCAAAATGGATATGTGGTAGGTATGGGTACCAGTTTCTGTGTGATTCTAAAAACAAAGTGACAACTTTTAAGGCAGAGATGGAGAGGGAGTTAGGGGTCCATGTTACACACCTTCCGGCCTATAGATGCAAAAATTTAGCACTGAATGACCAATATGCCAATGTAGATGACTAATACAAGTTATTGTGGTTTTATGCAAAAGAAATCAGAAGGTCTAATCCTAGGTCCACAGTTATTATAGGCACTGATGACTCTGATGGGGTGCATAAGTTTGATAGGATGTACATATGTATTAGTGCAGTGAAATAAGGATTTCTGATAGGGTGTAGGCCTCTGATTGGGATGGTGTATGATGGTTGCATCATGCCTATTAATGGTAAAGATGAGTGGCCATATACTAATTTTGTGCCCCTAAACCCTCCTATAATTGGAAGACAAGCTAGAAGACCATCTAAGTCAAGAAGAAGAGAGCCAGATGAACAAGTTCAACATCAAAAGAAGAGGCTTAGAGCTAGTCATTAATCCTAGAAGATGCAAGAGAACACAAGCAACTCTCAAGTGTAGCAAGTGTCACCAAACAGGCCACAATAGGAGGGGATGCAAGAGTGAGGTGCAACCTGACCTCAACATTTTCGTAATCCAAGTGAAAGTGAGGTTCAAGGTACTTTCTCAATTAAAACCATTAGAAGATGTTTGAATAGTTTTCTGATTTCTTTTTGGAAAACTTTAACTACTGTATGTGTTGCCATTTGACAACAACCTCAAGTCAGACATTGAAATATGAAGAGAGTCAAGTGACCAATGTTGGTACTCAAGAGGCATTATAGGTATTTATTTGTTGGTCTCTCAATTATATAGATGCTTGTTCATTCTGATAAACTAATATATTGAGTTATTTTTTACAGCAACCCTTACCCATGTATGATCAACTAATGTAAATGAAGATGTCTTCTGAGAATCATGTTTTCAAAAGAGGTGGGAAGAATTTTGTGGATGCTGGAAATATGAGGAAATTTGCATCTGCAAACAAAGGGACCAAGGGAAAGGAGAAGGACAAGGACGGGAGGGATAAGGGCAAGAAAAAGGCCTAAATCATTTTCATTTTCATTGTTGGCACTGTAATTTAAGATTTTTAAACAATGTTGGCAGTTTTTTGGTACTTTGAATGGTATTTTGTTGGCTCTAAAGCCATTAGGTGGTATTTTGGTACTATGAAAAATATTTTAGTTGTGCTTTGAATGGTATTTAGTTGTGCTTTTGGTTCATTTTGGTGCTTTTGCAATGTATAACAATTTGGTTTATTGTGGTTAATCAAGTAGATGTATTTTGGTTCATTTAGTAGTGAAAATCCTAATACTCTGTTTTCATTTCATCTAACATTTTGGTATTTTAGTTCATTGTGGTTAATATTGTGAAAATAAGCCCTACTCAATTTACTTTGGTTCATTTTTTGAAAATCCTAAAATCCTATTACAAATGTATTTGGTTCATTTTGTGAAAATACTATACTCAATTTTCTTTCCAGCTTTTAAGCACAAATATTGCTCTAAATTCACAAACATCACAATAGGTTTCATTTCATAAACAACTTTCTAGCTTCAATTGCAATAGATTTGCTACAGAATTGATTCACTAACATCACAAACATCATTTGACAAACATCTTTCCAGCTTCAATTTCACAAAATCAACCAATTGCTATAGAATTGATTTATCATTACTTCATAACATAATTGATTCATCATTGATATAGAATTCATCCATCATCCAAAATCGACCAATTGCTACATCCAAAACCATCCAAAATCATCCAATAAACATACATCATACTAAAGTTGCTACAATAATTCAATAAATTAACCAGAATGCTACAAATAAACACCAAGTTGCAATTATAACAAATTTCATCTGTTTCACTATATTCTTGAGCTTTTCGACTTGGGCTTCCAATGCACACTGCTTTGCCGTCAAATGTTCGATAATATCTTTTGTTCCTTGAGGGATTCGAGGGTCTAACCAATCAAAGAAATTTGCAGCCACCACCCTCTGGCCGTGTATGTTCCAAAAGAAAGAGCATATGAGCACATGAACGATAAAAAAATACAAAGGTGAGAATATTACCATCCAATTCACACACCCATAAAATCTTCTTCCCGAATTTTGGCCAGTGGATGAAGTGTGAATTCAAGATTGAATTCCACAATAAGAAAGTTTCACTATCGGACCCCCGGTGGAATACGAACTCGGCGAAGACATATTGTTAAGCTGGAATTATGGCCGAATTTCCTCCCATTTCCTTCTTTTCGATTGATCTATCATCAATTGATTGAAATTGAAGGGTGGAATTTGGGGATTGTGATTTGGGGATTTGGGGTTTGGTCAGTTGTGTATTTGGGGGTTTTATTTTGGGGAGAAGACCGCCACTTCCCGTCACGAGCACCCCACATGGCTATTATTCCCTCCATTTTCAGCCACGTCAATTTCCGGAATTAAAAAAAACAAAATTCCACGTCAGCAGTCACCGGTTGTGTGACCTGCTGTAGGAGGTTAGAGGACGAAAAATAGATTTTTTTGTAAGTTAATGGACCTTTTCCAATTTCGCATTGAAACACAGTTAATCCACAATTTCTCTACTACATTATCTTTCATCATCCATTCATCAAAGATTTGTTGTGTTTTCATCTAGCTTTAAATTAAGTCCGCACTATGCATCTCTAGATGAAGTCAGTTTACTAGTGAAAAAACAACAGTAACGATACATATATAGTCCTGATTAACAAAAAGTTGGGCATCATAATAGAAGTCGGGTTTACTAGAGAAAAAGTTGCGCTATCAAGCTGTCAATCTTCCTCTGATGGCTCCCAATATGTTTCTTCGTCATGATCACATTGCTAAATACAGTTACTAAAACCACAGTATTCCCCTACAACTCCAACACTGATTTTCAACCTGCAAGGATTAACATCATAGTAATGTTAGACGTGCGTGTGTGTCACTATTTTCAATTAAGTCATGCACTAGGGAATTCTCAGTAATGGAACACATATCCTCCCAATAATGCAATAGTTATTTCAGATATTATAATAACAATAACAATAAAGAAAAGGAATAACTTCCTAAATATGCTATTAAGTAGCTCTTATGTTCATATAAAAACCAGGTAAAATAGAGTTCATCAAGTATCAAATTCATAAATCTTATATATTAAAAGTACAAACACCCCACCTCAAATGCTGCCAAGTGTCCCCCTTGATAAACTGCCATGTGTATCTTATATATTAAAAATAAATATTCCCATGCTTTTGCCATTTGATAAAAAATAATTCTGTCACATGTTTTTTTTTAACCTAATTATGAACCTAATTATTTGCTAATTAAATGCCCCGCACAATTATTTTCTAACTATACGTCCTTTGTTCTCCTACCTATGTGACGCTTCTTCTTTCCCTCAAGATTATGGCTCTCGATTTTCCAGCCATATTTAATTTGGATGAGTCTTATGAATGTATAGATTTCAAAAGTGTGTTGTCCTATTCAGCGACGCTGCTACAGCCTTTGTGCTGAGATCGCCACCGCATTGTTACCACGCTGTAACAATCCGGGATTAAGGGCGGAAGTCGACTGTCATCTGCCTTTGTGTCAATTTGTTTGATTTTTTGTTAGTTTCTGACGAGGATTTTATGAAATTAACATTGTTATAATAATTTTATACGATAGGAATGATCTAGATTGACGTCATGGGTGGAATGTCTGTACTATACCAAAAGGTATTAGAAAAATCATTTTTTTACAGCAATTACGTAGAGCCAAAAAATACGGTGTCTGATAATGAGAGTGCATTGGAGCTGCCAGAAGAGTTCGAATTTGAACTGAATAGCAGCAGATCATGGTCTATTCAATGTGAGTTTTGGTATCCCACTGTCCATTGTTCTGCTAATTACCTTTTTTAGGAAATAGTGGTTCATGAGTATATAGTATACACTACTAATTTTGTTGTGTTTATGCTTTTAATTGGTGCTATGTGGATAATTTTTCTACACAGATTTCAACGCTCAATTGACAATTTATTGGTCGTAAATTGCTAGACTTTGCGTCCACTTTAACATCAACCTCGACACCAACATTACGTGAGGATTCCTAACCGCATCGGAATCAAGTACTTCGAAAGTAATGCTTTGATTGCTTTACATTAAAGCCTTCCCCTGTCTTCTTGATTGATAAAGAAATTTTTGGCACATGGTTAAAAAAAAGTAAGTGATGCAATGTTATTTAGACTGTATAAATACATCATGAAATCGAGATTATAAGACAAGCATTTAGCTAGATGACTTGTGGAAATAAAACAACAAAATCAAACTTTATCATAACCTTAGTATAAAATTCCTAATAAAATTTAGATTTTAAGGATTATGTAAGCAATAATCTTGCAATAGGAGGAATATTCCCGGCAAGCTCAATGGATGGGGGGGTGGACAAGCGATTGGATGATCCCATTTAGGAATTAAGGAATTAATAAGGTACCGAACGAGCTTTGAACATGTAAAAACTTATTCCCATCTCATGCATTCATCACATTTAAAATTGGTTGTTCATATTAACAACCGGATGTGTTAATGTTCCAAAAATATTAGTCAGAAACGTTTTAAGTGGACATTTAATTCGTACCATGGAAGATTAGCAAGGACTCTATCATGAAATGGTAGCAACCCTCTTCCAACAGTTTCTCATTATATAAGATGAAGTAAAAATGTACTTAAGTTGTCAATATTACTTGAAAAATATAATGCTAACAGATGGAAATGAAACATTGTTTATGCCTAAGAGTTCTAAAGCTTTATTATTTTGAGTTTTTTTGGTCTAACCCATGATAACCTCCCTACAATGTATACATCATTTCGCTTAGTCTGTCAAAAATCCATTGGATTAAGCACAAAATATATATGTGTGTGTGTCCACAAAACAATAGAGCAAAACACTAAAATAAAAAAGAAGAATTCTTTTATAAGCCAAACCTCTATACAACGTGCAAAATTATGGTGCTCCGACTAAAAACTATTATTATGATGTTATTCCTAACAATATTATGTTTGCCCAACTATCTTGACAATTATCTGGTAATTTAGTCGTAAGGATTCTTTATTAAGAGGAAAGGAATGTGATGGACTGCTGATTAAAATATCAAACTTTTAAAGGGTCATGTGGAGGTAGATATAAAGCTAATGTATATGTTGTCCTGATACATATTCAAGGAATGAAATTTGTTCCACAGTAAACAATGGGGAGAAAAACCCTCAATCGTACTCCAGGAACCTGATTTCAGGCTATAAACAAGAGTTTGGAACACAATTTCAGCTCTACAGACCAATCTACCTATCCTCACAACTTTGTAGTCATCAGCATTACAATCATACCCAAAACCAAAACCATGTAATTTTAAGGCAGAATTAGATTGGGGGACTCACCGGTTAGCGGATTCCAAATTGCCCAAATCTTGTTAATGTTTTGTGCTAGACCGTTACAGGAGGCCATCTGAAACCGACAGATATCTCGTAAGTGTGGAATGCCACGGCGGATCAACTGTTTGATAATGCCTGTCGAAGGCCATTAACAAAATTGAGGGAGTCGACTCGAGAGAGGAGATCCTGAGTGATCTCTAACAAGGAAGGTGTGGGTGAAGGATGAATCGTCGATAATCTGTCGCCAGGCCTTGCAAGAAACTCTATACGCGAAAAACGAATCTACGGGAGTAGAGCAAAAGATAAAAATGAATATGGGTAGGTAGGGTTTCAGAACAGAGGATCGTCTAATTTTAGGCCCAAAACTGTTGTAAATAAGTGCGTAAAATAAAAGACGGGATTTGTTCATCCAGTTCGTCGAGAACGACTACGTCTGGGGGCGAGCCAAGCCAGGAATTTTCACTAATGATCTTGTGTATGAGTAATTACAATCATGAATACAATAGTCTATTTATAAGAATAAAACCCTAGTCTAAAATGTAAAGCTCATTGGGTTATTGGTCCATTAATAATGTCCACATCAAATCATCTAAATTTGGAATAATAAATCTTCTAAATTTACAACACTCCCCCTTGGACATTACGACATAACATAAATGTCTTGTCATAAAAACTCCACGTGCTAGGTATCGGCCAAATAATAAATTAGGGAGGAATGTTATTGATCTTCTAGATCTAAATCTTCTAGATTTATTTCGGGGTTACCGCTCCCCCTGAAGACAATAACACTTTAAGTCTTTGCATCCCAATACCACGAACATACTTTTCAAAAGTAGACGTAGGTAAGGATTTAGTAAACAAATCTGCTAGATTGTTACTAGATTGCACCTTTTGAATGGTAATCACACCACTCTTCTGGAGTTCGTATGGGTAGAAAAACTTAGGTGAAGTATGTTTCGTCAGGTTTTCCCTTGACGTACCCATTACTCATTTGTGCGATGCAAGCAGCGTTGTCTTCAAATATAATGGTGGGAGGTGTATCGCCTTTAGCGATACCACACGAGTTACCAATGTGTTTTACCAAGGACCTTAACCAAACACATTCTCGTGCGGCTTCAAATAAAACTATTATCTCTGAGTGGTTTGAAGACGTGATAACCATGGTTTGTTTAACCGATCTCCATGAGATCGCGGTACCACCGCAGAGAAAAATGTAACCAGTCTGGGATATGGCGTTGTGGGGATCAGGCAAATAGCCAGCATCCGCATAACCTACTAATGGTTTTGTCTTGGTTCTTACGGTAAAACAGTCCATGGTCTTGAGACCCTGGAATGTATCGTAGAACATGCTTAACACCATTCCAATGCCTCCTTGTAGGAGAAGCTCTATATCTCGCAAGCAAATTGACAGCAAATGCTATGTCCGGCCGAGTGCAATTTGCGAGATAGACCAGTGCTCCAACAATGCTAAGATAAGGAACTTCTGGTCCCAGAATTTCTTCTGAGTCTTCTCTTGCTCTAAATGGGTCCTTATCCACTTCAAGGGATCGAACAACCATAGGGGTGCTAAGTGGATGAGATTTATCCATGTGAAATCTCTACAATACCTTCTTTACGTAGGTCGGCTGATGAATAAGGATTCCTTCTGGGAGATGCTCGATCTGCAAGCCGAGGCAGTACTTAGTTTTACCCAAGACTTTCATTTCGAATTCAGCTTTCAAGATTGAACTGGCTTTTTCAATCTCTTTGCATGTTCCGATTATGTTCAGGTCATCAACATAGACGGATATAATGCAAAAACCATCTTGCGATTTCTTCATGAATACGCATGGGAAAGCTTTATCGAATGTGTATTCCTTCTTCTGAAGGAATTTACTAAGTCGGTTGTACCACATGAGGCCCGATTACTTCAGGCCATACAACGACTTTTGCAGTTTTATGCTATACATACTGCGGTTTTACCATCCCTCATCTGAGGAATGTCAAATCCATCGGAGATTTTCATATAAATGTCGGCATCAAGTGATCCATATAAGTACGCGGTTACTACGTCCATTAATCTCATTTGGAGATTCATTTTAACTGTCAAAGATATCAAATAGCAGAACGTTATTGAGTCCATGATGGGAGAATAGGTTTGATCGAAATCAATCCCGAGTCTCTGCGAAAACCCTTGAGCTACAAGCCTCGCTTTATACCGCTCTACAGTATTGATCTCATTTCATTTTCATTCAAATACACATTTATATCCTACGGGGATAGCGCGTGTGGGTGTACGAACAATAAAGCCAAATACTTGTCTTTTGTTAAGCGATGCGAGCTCTGCATCAATTGTCTCTTTCCATTTAAACCAATCGGAGCGCTTCCGGCACTCAGCGATTGTTTTGGATTCAGGATCTAGATCATTTATAATGGAAAGAGCGATTGACGCTGCAAATGTGTCGTCGACGACAGTAATATTTCTATTGTATGTTTCTCCCGTATCTGTGAAGTTCATAGAGACTTCGATGTTTACGTCAACCAGACCTTTCTTATTTTCCATTGTATCTGGGTCTGGTCGTTCCACGGTCCTAGTGCATGGAATATTTTGTGCATGTACTTCACCACTAGGACGCTCGTCTCCTAGAGACTTTGAGTTATCTAGACTGATCTCTTCTAGAGATTTTACATTCGACTGACCAGATTTGCTAGCCTTTCGTTTAGGTGTATTACTATCTCTTGAGGGTCCCTTACGCTTTTGGCGTGTGGGGGCATGAGTACTTGTTTTGCTTTGGACCTCAACCCTTTGGGGAGCATTTACTGCAGGTATATGCGATTTAGTTACACCTCTATGGCCAGTGAGCGCGTCTGGCAGATTATTTGCTAAATTTTGCAAGTTAATGATCTTTTGAACTTCTAGTTCAGATTGATTAGTGCGCGGATATAGATACTGAAGATTACTTACGTTCCACGTAAGCTATAATACCCTAGGTTTTCATGATCTTATTTACTTTACTAAATACTTTATAATTCTTCATGAATCTATGTGATGCATTTACATCCAAATTTATGCAAAGACACGTATATGTTTTAATTACTCGATATTTACAATTAACGTATTATTTGCTCAATACATGCTTATTCTTGAGACTTTATAATTTTTATATGTTCTTTATTTTATGTATTAAAGTGTTTAGGGTTAATGTAGTCCTTAAATATAGAAATTTATTTCATAAGTTATAAGTTGTAAATTGAACGTTTCTTTAAGAAACAAATTTTGTAACGATTACTCGATATTTTCTATGATTAGTATATAGACTTTCTAATTTATTTAGAGTCCTAGAAGAGTTTTAATTTTATTTCATAAGATAGTATAGGTAAATCTTATGCATAATGTACTTTAGAATTATCCAATATTCATAACTTTTACTTATTAAATTCAAAGTATACATGTGTCATTACTACAAAATACAAGAATTCTCTTGAAAGTGCTATAATTTTCGAAAATCATAGATAGAATGGGAAGATTGATGAAGCTTCATGACTTATGATAAGATAAGAAAAGATTAAGATATGATTAAAGAAAAGAAAAGTTAAAGTTAGCTTCTAACCTTAAAATGCCATGTGTTCATTAATTTAACTTACAAGAATACTCCATAATCTTCCTAAATCATCATCAAAGTCGGTCCTAAGGGGGATTGGAGTAGTCTCCAAGTATTGCTTCTCCTATAAATACAAGACCATTCATGCATAAATAGGTATAAGCTTAGAGAAAGAAAATTAGAACAAATACTACACTTATACTTAGAAGTTGAAAAGGGAGAAGAAGGAATTTCTTTTAGCTACCAATCTATAAGTAAGTTTATCTTCTTGAATAAGTGATTAATTGAGTTTTAGTATGAAGTTTATGCATGAGTTGTGAATTAAATGATAGGAAAATGAGTTTGATAAGTGATTTGCACGATATATGAGTTTTACTTCATATTTTGAATGTTTAATTCAAATTCTTCATATGTTATGAACAAAATCATATTTATTATTTTATTATCTATGCTTTAGAAGTAGAAATAATAAAATTATATGGTTTAAAGTGAGTTTAAGATGATATGTTCTTCTTGTATGCATAAAACTGAATTTCTGGACCAACTTTGGGGTAAATTTCGTTTTGACCAATTCATTCAGTGTAAAATTCTGAAACTTTTATATGTGAAAATAGACTTGTGAGGAAACTTAGGTTTCAAATTTCATAGCTTTTGGAGTAGTATTTGATGCATGGTGATTTTTCAAAGTTGAACTAGGGTTTTGGACTCTATAACAGGAACTGTAGAAGTTTGCTATGATCTGAGAATAATCTGTTAGGTTTTTATAGAAAACCAAAGTATTTTGATAAATCACATGAAGTTAGAAGTTCATGGTTAAAATTTCAGGAGTATTGGGCATATGGTTGATTTATGGTGAATTTTTAATTTTAAGTGACCAGAATCTGTAACAGTGTGTTCATTACGAAATATTTGATGATTGGTAAAAAGTTTCAGAAATATGGAAATATGGTGATAAACTTTATTGTGTTGGGAACCCACTTCTAAAATTTCATAATTTTTGGACGTATAGATAATTTAATATGAATTTTCAAAGTTAGGTGTGTAATCTGCCAAAATCGAATTTTTGTATTTGAAAGGTTCGAAATGGTCCGGTTACATTTTTTACAGTCGATATTTATTTATAACTTGTTATTTGATGATTTTATATACTTAATTGATATTTGTGTGTTAGTATACAATATTTGAATATATATGGATATTTGAATTCAAGTCATTATACGAGTATAATATGTGAATTTTACAAATGAAGGGATAAGTAACAATGTTTCTATTTTAAAATTTTTACTTGTAGGTACAAACCTGCAAGGTGGGGAATCACTTCACTCTTCACCGAGTGTTTTATTATTATTTTAATTGCACTTATTAAATATTGAATGTTAAATATTTTGAGTCTGGCCCGCTATCGACTGGTCCCTGAGATAGTCCAACTATATGTTGGCAAATGAGATAGTCCGGTCGCTCCGGCACCACGGGTTAGTCGCACCACCCAAGGAGATACCCGGTGAAACTCCGGGGGCTCACATGTTATAAACAATTGATATTTAATTTGTGCAATTAACAAGAGATTTCCCACTAAGTGTATACAAACACTTATCCCTTCCACTTTTAAATTTTTTTTTTACAGATGCTGTGGATCCTGACGTGGGCGAATGAACTCGGCGGGCTGTTGAGTTTTCTTAAAAACTTTATGTTTCAAGAATTATGTTTTTAAATTTTGGGTTTGTAACTTAAGCTACGATCACACTTATTTACTACTTCCGCTGTGTAGATGTGTGACGTGTGTATATTTTAATACAAAGTACTATTTTAGTGCCGTTCCTACTTGTGTCACATCATATTTTCCATACTATATTAAGTGGGGACGCCACATAAGCCCCCGACATTCATTCAATTTTGAATTCGGATCTCCCCCTAATGCCGGGAAGTAATCTTCATCGAACGTGCAATCAACGAACTGGGCCGTTAATTGATCCCCGGAAAAAGGCTCGAGCTACTTCACGATGGATGGAGAGTCAAATCTGACGTAAATATTGTAATACCTGGTTTTCTTTAAGTATTATTTAACTTATGTCTTGGTATTATTTTGGGATTTAGTTTATAAGTGAAGTGTTTTAAGGTTTTAAGGTTAAGAATTTTTAGGTGTTGAGGTATTAGTTGAGGATAAATGGACGTTATGGTTAAGGACTTTATTTCGATACTTTATAAGTATATTTTATATGCTCTTAAGTGATGAATTATTTATTTATGGTGCAAGGGACGTTTTTTTTAAGTTGTTGCGGCCAAGTATTATTTTTTCCTAAGAGTAATAATACTTTTGGAATTAAGAATAATTAAGTGTGGATTTTGTGTAAAAGAGGAAAGTCAATTGGGAATTTAAGTACCAAATAATGGTTTCTTAAGAGTGGCCGTTTCTTCTTGTTTTGATTGGTGTTGGTGTGTTTTTGTCACATGGTTAAATGTATGTGGACATAGGACATTTTTTTGGTGAGTTGACCGATTTTTTTGGTATGAAGGGAAATGATTAGGTGAATTATCAAGTTTAGGAGGTTTTTGCAAGAAATGTAGTAAATGCTGATTTTTTCTTCAAAGAAGTACTTCTTTCTTCTTTGACAGAAATTTCAGAATTTTTATGGAGAGGATTTTCGAAATTATTGATGAAGTGAGGAAGTTTGAGAGTGAACAAGAGTAGAAGTTCGATTTTTGGGAATTAAGGCCGTGAGTTTTCCTAAGTTTCGGACGTGAAATTTTGGCGATTCAAGGACGTGAAATTTTGGTTACACGAATCATACACATTTCGTATTTGAGGTTAAGGTATTGTTTTCGAAAATTTTTGGGGTTTGTAGAATAGTTCGTTTTCAGCTCTATAAGTTTAATAGTGAATTATTTTCTTTTTCACTAAGTTTTTGAATCTCTTCTATAGGTTGATTTTGAGGGTGATTTCAGTGAAGTTGATGATTAGAGTGTGAAAGTGTGCATTTATACCTACTCGACTATATTTTGAACGTCGTACTTTGTAAGCAATTAAGGTGGGAAATTTTATTTAGCTTTTAAATCGCATGTTAACTGTGTGCATGTATCATGTTTATGAGTATGACCGAGCCCCGAAGTGGTTCGTGATAAATGTTCGTACGATAGCCTTTGTGGTTTTTGTACAAAGTATGAAGATACCCGGTTATGTGCTTGTTTTAAAAGTATAAATATTTTTCCCACTGTGTACGAAATTATTCGTACTCACTCTTTCCACTTCTAAATTTTTTCAGGGTGAGAACTAAAGGAAGAGGCCTTGGCAAAGATGGTGTGGACTTGATTTTGAAGAACTGAAGCTGTTTTCTTTTATGTGGTATTTTGTATTTTAATAATTCGGATGCCTTTTTCGAACTAAATTGGAATTTGGATTTTTTTTTGGACTTGTCTTGAATAAACCTTGTGAGAACTTTGGAATTTGTTTTGGACAAACTTTGGTGTTTTTGATCGAAAATTTCAATATATGGGTGGTATTGTTTGGATTGCATGATGGTATTATTAGATAGAAATTTTATGCACGCGTGAATATTTATTAATTTCATGATAAAAGTGTTAGCTTAACGTGTGAAAAATATTATTTCATGCATGCGAGTATTTTAAAATAAATATCCTTGAATTTTTAATTTTAGGCATTTTTCCTTGTGCCAATTTCATGTAGGAGTTATGTTAGTGTATTCAAATAAAAATATGTGTATTTTTGGTGATTGTGAGAAATTTTGCACGCTAGTTGTGTATTATATATTTTTGCTTAGGAAATCAAAGTATAAATTTTTGGACTATGTAAATCTAATTTTACCTTTATTGAAAATCTAGTAGTTTTAAAATGAGTATGCTAAATCTTTGAAAAAGTATTGTTTGGAAGTTTGGGAAGATTTGTATTAAAAGGCTATTTTCTTCATGAAGTGGATTTGGATAAAAGTTTGGTTTAAAATGTAGAGTATAAATTTAATTCTTGAAAGGATTTTTGGCGATTTATATTTATGAGGTGTGTTGTGTGAAAAGATTCTTTTTGCATGTTCAAGATGGTTTAAAGTTTTGACAAGTTTTTACTTAATAAATGATATTTATACTGCCAAGTATTAATTAGTATGGGAATTAGTATTATAATTTGGGATGTACTATTTTGGAGCAATTGTAAGCGTATTAAATGTCGCAAGTATGAGTTGTTGTTGCATGTGTGAATTTTTCGAAAAATTGCCTAATACTAGACAACTAGTTTTTTTAAAAAAATTTAAGGACCGCAAGTTTTATATTTTACTAAAATAAATAGAGTCGTTTGTTATGTGGCATGCTTGTATGGTAAATGAATATATAAGTTATGTGATCGGCGAGTAGGCAAGAAATTAGGAACGATATTTTAGATTTGTCCAATAACTTTTCACAAAGAAGAATTTTTCACGTTTTCCGCACAAAGAAAAATTGATTTCGAAATTTTAAGAAAGTTTCACACCAAGATTAAATATAATTTTTTTATGGTATCTTTTTAAAATAGTACCTTGAGAAGTAGGGTGTGACAGTTTGGTATCAGAGCAGGTTTACGTTTCTGTAGACTTGCTAAAATGTTTTTATAGTACGAAAATTTCTGAAATTTTGTTTTAAAAGTATAAAGTACGTTGAAGCAAGTCCACCACCCATCTCCTGCAATGGCTCCTCCAGGTTTGCGAAAGTATTCGAATTACTTTAAATATTTTAAGTTTCTACGTGATATAATGTGAAAGGTTGAAATATATGGAATTTATGCTCATACCATGATTTGAAAATTTTGCTCATATGATGATTTGAAGTAACGCATGCATGCGTATAAATGTGCATTTATTTTAATCATAAAATGATGCATGAATTAAGGAATGTTGGAAAGATATGAGCAAAAAAAAAAAAAATGAAAAATTTATTTTGATATGTATGAGCTATTTGTTTTTTTAAAGGAATGGTATGATATGCACACTAGGCTTATAACGAAAGGATGATTAAGGATATGAATTAAGTATGTGAAACGAAGCATAATTGGTGAATTTTAGAGACTAAGATGAAACCCAAAGCTTTGGGATTTCAGAAATTGTGGTAAAGTTGACATTGTGGGCTTATTTTAGAGTACCCTTTTATAGATGCCTCCTAGAAGAAGTACACGTATACAGATTAGAAGAGGGTGGGCTAATGCGAGAAATGCACCAGCTGCTCCTGTAGCACCTGCTGCACCCAATGTACCTAACGTACCTGAAGTACCTGTCGAGCCTGAGGCACCAGGGGAACCTGTGAATCCAGTAGGACCAGTTGACCCAGCGAATGTGAATGAACCAGAAGCACCTGAGGTGCAAGAGGTAGCACCAATAGCACAAGAAGTAGCAGCTGTACAACCTGAGGCAGTTAGTACAGTACAAGTTGTAGAACAGTTTCGAAGGTTCAAACCTTCCACTTTTAATGGGAGGGATGGACCAGACAAGGTGGAAAGATGGTTTCGATCGATGGAAAGGATATTTACTCTGATCCAGTGTTCGGACGCCCAGAGGATTGCTTGCGTGTCCTTCCAATTGGTCAAAGATGCCGACCATTGGTGGGAAAGCTATTGGAGGATTCGGCCCGAGAAAGAGAGAGATGAGCTGACATGGGAGCGTTTCAAAGAGATAGTCATGGAGAGATACTATCCCCAGTCTTATCGGGATAGTAAGGAGACGGAGTTCCTTGAACTCAAGCAAGGGAATTCCACGGTAGCGGAGTATGAGCTCAGATTTAGCCAGTTAGCAAGATATGCACAGCATCTTGTTGACACTGAAGCAAAGAGAGTGCTGAGGTTTGTTAGAGGTTTGCGACCAGAGATTCGGGATATATTATCTGGACAGGATGACCTTTCATATGTGGAGACTTTTACTCGAGCTGAGAGGATTGCTGCTAGTCAGAGGGGTGATATTGGGATGAATGCTCGAGTGAATATTGGAGGCAAGAGGCCATGGTCGGGTCCTAATCGTTTTGAAGGACCCAACAAGAATAGAAGATTTGGAGCTGGTCTGGGTACGCAGACTCGGGGTCCTACACAGAATCAGGGTCCTGGAGTAGCAAGACCGGGACATCAGATGGGGCAGAAATAGTGTGCAGACTGTAGAAGATACCACATGGGAGAGTGTCTAAGGGGGAAGTGTTTCCGTTGCAAGCAGCCGGGGCATGTAGCAATGCAGTGTCCTACTATACCCCCAACTACACCCAGGAATCCACCACTCCCACCACTTAGAATTCAGGAGGCAGCATCTAAGACACAGGCGAGGGTGTTTGCTCTTGAAGGACCATCGGGGGCTAGTGGATCGTCTAAAGCAAGCGGAAGCAGAAAACAGCCGGATACGTTGGCAGGTATGCTTTCAATTAATGGAGTACCAATTGTTGCACTGTTTGACACCAGGGCAACACATTCATTTGTGTCCTCCAAGTGTTGTAGTAAGGTTGGTTGTCGGGTAACTGACGCCACGGAAGCCTTAGAAGTTAGTCTACCTTCAGGTAAGACTTTTCAGACTGATAAGGTAATAGAAAACTTAGAGTTCCAGATTTGCGAGCGAACCTTAAAAGGTTACATGCACGTAATAGAGATGGAGATGTTCGATGTAATATTTGGCATGGATTGGTTAGAAGAATATCAAGCTACCATCGACTGTGGGAAGAGGGAAGTAGTGTTGAAACTTCCGACGGGTGAAGAGCTTGTTTACTATAGGTCGAGGCTGAAGAGGGGGAACCTGATAGTAACAGCTATGAAAGCAATGAAGATGTTAAGGAAGAAAGGGTGTCAAGGATATCTGGTACACGTAATGGGTGAGCAAAAGCTAAAACTAGAAGATGTACGAGTGGTACGTGAATATCCTGATGTGTTTCCAGAAGAGTTGCCCAGTATACCTCCTGATCGACAAGTGGAGTTTACCATCGATCTGGTGCCTGGAGCCGCTCCAGTTTCGAAAGCACCTTATCGAATGGCGCCAAAGGAGCTTGAAGAGTTGAAAGTCCAGTTACAAGAGCTGTTGGACAAGAAGTACATCCAGCCTAGTGTATCACCTTGGGGTGCACCTGTGCTGTTTGTAAGGAAGAAGGACGGATCCATGAGGATGTGTATAGACTACCGGGAGTTGAATCGGCTTACAATTAAGAACAAGTATCCGTTACCAAGAATTGAAGATTTATTTGATCAGTTGAAGGGGTCGGGAGTGTTTCCAAGATTGATCTGATGTCGGGGTATCATCAGCTAAAAGTTAGAGAAGAGGATAGACCGAAGACTGCGTTCAGAACGAGATATGGACACTACGAATTTGTAGTGATGCCATTTGGACTCAGTAATGCGCCTGCAGTATTCATGGACTTAATGAACCGAGTGTTTCACCCTTACTTAGATCAGTTTGTCATTATCTTCATAGATGACATCCTAATCTACTCCAAGAATGAAGTGGAACATGAGGGACATTTAAGGACTGTGTTGGAGTTGTTGCGTGGAGAGAAGCTATACGCAAAGTTCAAGAAGTGCGAATTCTGGTTAGACAGAGTTGCATTCTTGGGGCATGTGATTACAGCACAAGGGGTGGAAGTGGACCCGGCAAAGGTTGAAGCTGTGAGCGAATGGAAGACGCCGACTAACGTTGGGGAGATTCGCAGTTTCCTAGGTCTAGCAGGGTATTATCGGAGGTTCATTGAGGGGTTCGCAAAGTTGGCATCTCCAATGACCCGTTTGACTAGGAAGGGTGTGAAGTTTGTGTGGTCTCGGGAATGCGAGGAGAGTTTTCAGGAGTTGAAGAAGAGGCTAGTTTCCGCGCCAGTGTTAATTATTCCAGAAGTTGCTGAAGGGTTCGTGGTGTACAGTGATGCGTCTAAGCAAGGACTAGGTTGTGTACTCATGCAACACGGGAAAGTTGTAGCTTATGCGTCGAGGCAGTTGAAGACTCATGAGTTAAACTATCCTACTCATGATCTCGAGTTGGCAGCAGTTGTGCACGCATTGAAGATTTGGAGACATTATTTGTTTGGGACTAAGTGTGAGATATATACTGATCACAAAAGTTTGAAGTATATATTCACACAGAAGGAGCTGAATATGAGACAAAGAAGGTGGTTGGAGTTATTAAAGGATTACGACTGCACTATCAATTATCATCCGGGGAAGGCGAATGTGGTAGCAGATGCTTTGAGTCGCAAGGGAAAGAGTGAGATGAGTTGCCTATTGACGACACAGGAAAATCTGGTGAGAGAGTTTGAGAAGTTGAAGTTAGAGGTTGTGGAGCCAACAAAGGATCTGGAAGCAGTGATTTCAGCGATGTAGATTCAGCCGACTTTGAGAAGTCGAATCGTCGATGCACAAAACGGAGATGCATTTCTTGAGAAGATGCGTAAGCGTGTTATAGATGGAGTCGGGCAAAAGTTTGAAGTCGCAGAAGATGGAGCACTGTTGTATAGTGGCAGATTGTGCGTACCGGACGAGAGCGAGTTGAAGAAAGAGATACTAGAGGAAGCTCATGGTTCACTTTACACGGTACATCCGGGTGGAACCAAGATGTATCGGGACTTACGAGCTCAGTTTTGGTGGAAAAACATGAAGGCGGATATAGGGGCGTACGTAGAAATGTGCTTAACGTGTCAGCAAGTGAAAGCTGAACATCAACGACCTTCTGGGTTGTTGAAACCGTTAGAGATCCCTCAGTGGAAATGGGAGCATGTTACGATGGACTTTGTGGTCGGATTACCGAAGTCAGCGAAGGGAAATAAGGCTATCTGGGTAATAGTGGATAGATTGACTAAGTCTGCCCACTTTTTACCTATGAAGATGACGAACAGCATGGAACAGTTGGCCCAGTTGTACATCCGAGAGATTGTAAGGTTGCATGGAGTGCCTGTCTCGATAGTGTCGGATAGGGATTCTCGATTTACTTCCCAGATTTGGAAAGGTTTACAAGCTGCGATGGGAACGAGGTTGAATTTCAGTACAGCTTATCATCCTCAAACGGATGGTCAGTCAGAAAGGACTATTCAGACGCTTGAGGATATGCTTCGGGCGTGTGTGTTAGATTTCGGCGGAGGATGGGAAGGATATCTACCTTTGGTAGAATTCGCGTACAATAACAGTTTCCAGGCGACAATTGGAATGGCTCCTTATGAAGCGTTGTATGGGAGAAAGTGCAGATCACCACTATATTGGGACGAGGTTGGTGAGAGAAGAATGTTGGGACCCGAGATTATTGAGAGGACAGTGGCAATTGTAGATAAAATTCGGGAAAGGATTCGAAGTGCTCAAGTTCGACAGAAATCTTATACGGATAGGAGGAGGAAGTCTTTATTTTTCGAAGTGGGTGAGAAAGTGTTCTTGAAGGTATCACCTACTCGAGGAGTGGTACGTTTCGGACAAAAGGGAAAGTTGCAGCCAAGATTTATAGGACCGTTCGAGATTTTAGAGCGGATTGGTGAGTTGGCGTATAGGTTAGCCCTGCCGCCAAGTTTGTCAGCTGTTCACAATGTGTTTCATGTATCGATGTTGAGGAAGTACGTGCACGATCCTAGTCACGTTGTGGATTACTCGGGGTTGGCGATTGATGAAGGTTTGACTTATGAAGAGGAACCAGTCGAAGTGTTAGATACGAAAGTTCATCAGCTCAGGAATAGAGAGGTTTTGCTCGTGAAAGTTCGATGGAGCCGACATGGTCATGAAGAAGCGACTTGGGAACGTGAGGATGAGCTAAGAGCGCGTTTTCTGGGTTTTTCTTTGGTAGGTATGTTTTGACTTTTAAATTTCGAGGACGAAATTTGTTTTAAGGGGTGTAGGATGTAATACCTGGTTTTCTTTAAGTATTATTTAACGTATGTCTTGGTATTATTTTGGGATTTAGTTTATAAGTGAAGTGTTTTAAGGTTTTAAGGTTAAGAATTTTTAGGTGTTGAGGTATTAGTTGAGGATAAATGGACGTTATGGTTAAGGACTTTATTTCGATACTTTATAAGTATATTTTATATGCTCTTAAGTGATGAATTATTTATTTATGGTGCAAGGGACGTTTTTTTTTTAAGTTGTTGCGGCCAAGTATTATTTTTTCCTAAGAGTAATAATACTTTTGGAATTAAGAATAATTAAGTGTGGATTTTGTGTAAAAGAGGAAAGTCAATTGGGAATTTAAGTACCAAATAATGGTTTCTTAAGAGTGGCCGTTTCTTCTTGTTTTGATTGGTGTTGGTGTGTTTTTGTCACATGGTTAAATGTATGTGGACATAGGACATTTTTTTGGTGAGTTGACCGATTTTTTTGGTATGAAGGGAAATGATTAGGTGAATTATCAAGTTTAGGAGGTTTTTGCAAGAAATGTAGTAAATGCTGATTTTTTCTTCAAAGAAGTACTTCTTTCTTCTTTGACCGAAATTTCAGAATTTTTATGGAGAGGATTTTCGAAATTATTGATGAAGTGAGGAAGTTTGAGAGTGAACAAGAGTAGAAGTTCGATTTTTGGGAATTAAGGCCGTGAGTTTTCCTAAGTTTCGGACGTGAAATTTTGGCGATTCAAGGACGTGAAATTTTGGTTACACGAATCATACACATTTCGTATTTGAGGTTAAGGTATTGTTTTCGAAAATTTTTGGGGTTTGTAGAATAGTTCGTTTTCAGCTCTATAAGTTTAATAGTGAATTATTTTCTTTTTCACTAAGTTTTTGAATCTCTTCTATAGGTTGATTTTGAGGGTGATTTCAGTGAAGTTGATGATTAGAGTGTGAAAGTGTGCATTTATACCTACTCGACTATATTTTGAACGTCGTACTTTGTAAGCAATTAAGGTGGAAAATTTTATTTAGCTTTTAAATCGCATGTTAACTGTGTGCATGTATCATGTTTATGAGTATGACCGAGCCCCGAAGTGGTTCGTGATAAATGTTCGTACGATAGCCTTTGTGGTTTTTGTACAAAGTATGAAGATACCCGGTTATGTGCTTGTTTTAAAAGTATAAATATTTTTCCCACTGTGTACGAAATTATTCGTACTCACTCTTTCCACTTCTAAATTTTTTCAGGGTGAGAACTAAAGGAGGAGGCCTTGGCAAAGATGGTGTGGACTTGATTTTGAAGAACTGAAGCTGTTTTCTTTTATGTGGTATTTTGTATTTTAATAATTCGGATGCCTTTTTCGAACTAAATTGGAATTTGGATTTTTTTTTGGACTTGTCTTGAATAAACCTTGTGAGAACTTTGGAATTTGTTTTGGACAAACTTTGGTGTTTTTGATCGAAAATTTCAATATATGGGTGGTATTGTTTGGATTGCATGATGGTATTATTAGATAGAAATTTTATGCATGCGTGAATATTTATTAATTTCATGATAAAAGTGTTAGCTTAACGTGTGAAAAATATTATTTCATGCATGCGAGTATTTTAAAATAAATATCCTTGAATTTTTAATTTTAGGCATTTTTCCTTGTGCCAATTTCATGTAGGAGTTATGTTAGTGTATTCAAATAAAAATATGTGTATTTTTGGTGATTGTGAGAAATTTTGCACGCTAGTTGTGTATTATATATTTTTGCTTAGGAAATCAAAGTATAAATTTTTGGACTATGTAAATCTAATTTTACCTTTATTGAAAATCTAGTAGTTTTAAAATGAGTATGCTAAATCTTTGAAAAAGTATTGTTTGGAAGTTTGGGAAGATTTGTATTAAAAGGCTATTTTCTTCATGAAGTGGATTTGGATAAAAGTTTGGTTTAAAATGTAGAGTATAAATTTAATTCTTGAAAGGATTTTTGGCGATTTATATTTATGAGGTGTGTTGTGTGAAAAGATTCTTTTTGCATGTTCAAGATGGTTTAAAGTTTTGACAAGTTTTTACTTAATAAATGATATTTATACTGCCAAGTATTAATTAGTATGGGAATTAGTATTATAATTTGGGATGTACTATTTTGGAGCAATTGTAAGCGTATTAAATGTCGCAAGTATGAGTTGTTGTTGCATGTGTGAATTTTTCGAAAAATTGCCTAATACTAGACAACTAGTTTTTTTAAAAAAATTTAAGGACCGCAAGTTTTATATTTTACTAAAATAAATAGAGTCGTTTGTTATGTGGCATGCTTGTATGGTAAATGAATATATAAGTTATGTGATCGGCGAGTAGGCAAGAAATTAGGAACGATATTTTAGATTTGTCCAATAACTTTTCACAAAGAAGAATTTTTCACGTTTTCCGCACAAAGAAAAATTGATTTCGAAATTTTAAGAAAGTTTCACACCAAGATTAAATATAATTTTTTTATGGTACTTTATCTTTTTAAAATAGTACCTTGAGAAGTAGGGTGTGACAAATATCGAGTTTCCTTTGTGGGCCCATAGATGTGCGCTTTGGTATCGTTATTGGAACATATACCGCACATCCGAAAATACGCAGATGGGAAATGCTAGGTTCTTTCCCACGCACTAAATGTAGGGGGGAATAATCATTATATGCAGTTGGACGAATTTGGATCAAGTGCGATGCATGTAGGACTGCATGCCCCCAGCATGAAGTGGGTAGTTTGGAGTTCATAAGCAATGGTCTCGCGATAAGTTTGATACGTTTTATTAGCGCCTCAGCAAGACCATTTTAGGTATGGACGTAGGGGACCGAATGCTCCACTTTAATTCCCAGGCCATACAGTAATCTGTAAAGGCCTTTGAGTTGAACTCAACAACATTATCCATGCGAATCGACTTGATTGGATAATCCGGGAATTGAGCTTTAAGCTCTATAGTTTTCGCAATGAGCTTCGCAGAAGCTAGATTGCGGGTGGACAGCAAACAGGCATATGTCCACCTAGTGGAGGCATCAATGAGGACCATGAAATAACAAAATGGTCCTGATGCTAGGTGAATCGGTCAGCAAATGTCTCCTTGAATTCGCTCAAGGAAAACCGGAGACTCTAGTCCAACCTTAGTGCACGACGGGCGAACTATTAACTTACCCTTAGAACACGCATCACAAATATATTCATCAACAGGAGGGATTCTATTATTCAAAATATTATGACCAGTTGAATTAGATAGAATCCTACGTATCATTGTTTGTCCCGGATGACCTAACCGCTGATCCCATAATTTAAAGGAATTTGGGTCATGGAATTTCATACTCATCGCTAGATGGGAACTAGACGACCTGATGTAGGAATAGTACAATCCAGAGGAGAAGGAAGGAAGTTTTTCTATAACTTATTTACGGTTACCTCGAGTAATAGTCATCAAAAGATATTCGTTATTGTTCTCAGTTTCAGTTTCAATGTGATATCCGTTTATCCTAATATCTCTAAAACTGTGTAGGGTACGCTTAGATTGTGGGAACAATAAAGCATTATCGATTATAAGTTCGTTACTCATGGGGAGGACAATGGAAGCTCTTTCGGAACCCACTATCAACGTACTATCATTAGATATTGTAGTTATACTTGTTAGGATAAAAGATGTATAGTTTTGATGAGTTAAAATAAACCAGAAGATGTAATAGGACCATCTGGACCTGTTAGCCAGATGAGGAAATAGATTAGGACTTAGTCTGGGGGAACTGCCAGACCAGAAGACTTCACCAGAAGAGTCACCAGAAGACCCCACCAGAGGACTTCACCAGAGGACTCCACCAAAAGAATTCATCAGAAGAGACTGGCCAGAGACAGAGGACCTTCCCCAGACCAGACGAGTCCGGACCAGATGAGTCTGGTGAAACAAAAGATGCTCAGAATCATCTCCTGATTCTACTGAGTATTCTATTTCTTAACCAACTCTGGACCAGAAGACATCGAGGTTGCCTGGTATCTGGCCCTGCCTTCTCTGGAAGAATCAGAGTTAGGCATTGGAAGCATTTGACCGTTTGTGTTTCAAATCAAGTCAACAAGATTGGATTGGAAAGAATTTGAAGTCAATCAATTCAAAGATCTCACCAGCCCAATCAATCAATTAGGGAATTGATTGATTGGAAGCTTCCTTAAATAGAGATCTGATTAGATTAGTTCTCCAACGGCTAACCCTAATCACCTTTATAAATACAAGAGTGCAGTTTCGAAGAAAGGCTCTAGAGAGAGATCTCACGTGCACGAAGTCATTTCCAAGCCTTGGTTCTTATCACGCTCAAAGCACTCTTATCTTGTTCATACATTCTATTCACTCATTAAGGAGTTATTGAATCTCAACTTGTTCATCTGTTAAGACAAGGTTGAAGATTGTAAGGCTTTAAATCGAAGTTAGATCTAAAGATTATTGTAAGAAGGAACTGGTACTTCACAATTCCAGTACGCAAGTTGTTGGTTGGTTGGTAGTAAGGCCCCTTTAAACAAGGGAGAGTGGACGTAGGATTGTTATATCCGAACCACTATATATCCAGTCTTATTTATTGCTTTCCTTTCATATTGCTTATTCTTAAGTGCTCTTATAAAAGATTTTGTTAAAGACATTACTTTGCTTTAAAGCTTCCGCAATTAATCTATCGAGTGGGACCAACAAGTGGTATCAGAGCAGTGTGCCCAAGACCACTACTTTGTAAAGCTTTTTGGTGGTCACCGGGCAGATCCATTGCTCTTTATTATTTTTGGTTAAATTTTTGTTAAATTCTTTTAGAAAAATATCTTCAAAATCTTCTTACAAGAGCCGTAAGTTACTAGAATTCTCTTTCGAGGATTATAGCTACTGGAGCTTCATGATGAGTAATCATCTTGGAGCTATCCACCACCGCATGTTAGATGTTGTAGAAAGTGGCCCAATAAAATTTTACTGGACTCCCATTGATGATGGCAGGTCTGAGTCCAGGATAGAAACCAGTGAATCTGCAGAGGAGAGAACTGGTGAACTAGTTGCGAGACAGAAGATATTAAAGAAAAATGATGAGCTTGACAATGATGAGAGGAAATTATACAACCTGGACCAGGTGGCAAGGACAGAGATCATAAGAACTCTCACAAAGGAGGTGATTGAAAAGGTCAGAACATGTGCCACGGCCAAGGAGATGTGGGACAAGTTGGCATTGCTCTGTGAGGGAACAGAGAAGATCAAGGACAACAAGCTCCAGGCTGTTCAACACTCATTTGACACTTTCAAAATGAAACCAGATGAGATAATTGACCAGCTGGATATGCGTCTCACTAATCTCCTCAACAAGGCTAGTGCCTTAGGTAAGACCTATACTAAGAAAGAAATAAATAGTAAAATATTACGATCACTAACCAGCAGGTGGAGAATCAAATTTACCGTGATTAAAGACAACAAGGATCTCAACACTCTAGATCATCATCTTCTGTTGTCTGATCTCAAAGCATATGAATATGATCTTCAAGAGAAGGATCAAACATAAGAGGTTTCCTCTTCTGGTCAGAAAGGAGTTGCTTTCTCCTCAACTATCAAGTCAGATGACAAGCCAAAGGAGTCTGCTGCAGATGACCTGGGTCTCAAGGAGCAAGTAGCCCTCCTAACTCGTAAACTTGATAAAATGAGTTCAAAATATGGCAGGTACAAAAAGCACTGGAAGGAATCTACCAGAGACATGAAGAGTTCCTTCAAGCCTACAGATAAGGAAAAGATATCTGGAGACTCAAGGGAGACCAGATTCAGAACTCCAGAGAGGAGGAGAGATGGCAGCTCTGGCATATCAGATTACCAGAGGAGAGATAACAGTTCTGGCAGACCTGACTACCAGAGGAGAGAGAGTAGTCCAGCCAAATCAGAGTACAACTAGAGGAGGAGAGATCCAAGTCCCAGTCCCAGAGGAGACAACACATGCTATACTTGCAACAAGCCAGGCAACTACAATTATGATTGTCCTCAACTAACTCCTAGGGAAAGAGAAGAGAAAAGACTCAAGAGAGATAGGAGATATGCAGACAAGAGCGCACTACTGGCAGAAGCAGAGGAAGAGGATACCAGCTCAAGTTCTTCTTCTTCTTCTGATTTTGGATCTGATGATGATGTATGTCTCATGGCAGACATCACTGAGGTACAACAAACAAACTTATGCTTATCTAATTCCAAATATACTGAATCCTCTTATTCATCTGGTAACTCCAGAGAGTTTGATATGCAGCAAATGTTATCAGATCTCCAAAATTGTGTTCAATTATGTCAAAAACTTGAGAAAGAGAGTGGTAGGCTCAGAGCTGAAGTTCAATCCTTATCTCATGAGCAAAAATCCACCAGAGAACTCATGAAAGATCATTCCAAAGAAGTCTCTGAACTTCAGGATAAGATCACAGAAAGAGATACTCTGGTAGACCAGCTCATGAAAGAAAAGAACTCTCAGGAAGATGAGTTCAATGAACTTAGAGTCAAATACCAGACTCTTATCAAGGGAAAACAAATTGAACAAACCATTGAGGAGATACCTATGCCCAGAGAAGCTCCGAAGATACCAACTATTGTATCTATTATATTAGAGTCTTCTCAGCGCATAAATGATAAGAGTGGTTTGGGATATTCTGGAATTGTAAAAAGATCCCATAAATATCGCTTTAACAAAAACATGCCTGTAAGATCTGGCGAGTATGTTAAAATCTGGGATGAAAAGGACTCTACTGGTAATGGTTACAAAGTAGTTCACAAACCTGTTTGGAAAAGGAACTACTCTGATAATCATCTAGAATATAGTCCAGAAGAGTTGACTGAACTGGAAAAGAAAATTCTAGAGACTAAACGTCTAAATGGGGAACCAATGACAATTGAAGGTTCTGCTCTCCTAAAACCTCAAAGAGTAAGATCTAATCAGATGAGAGGACCTCATAGGAATCCTCAAAGAGTTGAACCTAAGCAGATTAGGGGATCTCGGAGGAGACACTCAAGAAGGGGGAATCTCAACCAGAATATGAATACTTAGAGAAGGAATTTTGGACAACAGAACTATCATCAGAACCAGGGACCCCAGAGATAATTTTCTCAGAAAAGTCAATTTCAGAACAGATACACTCAGAGGAACTATAAATACCAGAGAAGGTCTAGTTTTCATCAGAACCAGAGACCCATCTATAGAAAACCAACTGATCTGGGTGGTTATGACACCAGAGATGGTTCTTCTAGGATGTATCCTTACAACCAGGCCTTTAAGACCATGTCTTTGAAGCAGGCCATTCCAAGGGCCAGATTTGAAGTGAGATACACCAGACCTGTGTATAGGAAAGGTGTTCTTATCAGACCAATAGCTCAATATGTAATTGTCAGAGGACATGTACTGGTAGATAGATTTGGAAGGAAGATAATATCTCCTCATCTAGCAAGGGATGATCTTTATTTTTGGATTCCTACAAAACCTACAGCTAACCAATCAGGACCCAGCACCAGTAGGGGACCTAATTAATTTCTTTGCAGGAGGATAAGAGCCCATTGGAGAAAGGACTTTCAAGCAAATATGTTTGGTACATTGATAGTGGATGTTCCAAACACATGATATTCCAGAAAGATCATGTTGGTCCCAAAAAGGTTATCCAGCGGAAAGCGTTTTGAGTTTAATTTTTAATGAAAACCCTTTTAAATAAAGTGCTAATAGAAATGCAGAAAACTAAATGCAGAAAAGTAAATAACACAAGGATTTATAGTGGTTCGGACCAACTTGTCCTACGTCCACTCTCCCTTTCTCCAAAGGGGTCTTTCTCACTCTCCAACCAACTTACTCACTAACCACTGGAATTTCGAAGTACCAGCTCCTTCGTACAACTGCTTCAATCTTACGATCTAAGCCTTACACCAATCTATCTATACAGATAAGGATTGTGTGAATGGTCCAACTATAACTCCTAAAGAGTGTATATAGACTTGAATGAACAAGGTGAGTGAGTGGAAGAGTTCGTGTGTTCTTGGTGTGCTCTCGCGCGACTCTTGTCTCTTGAACTCATCACAACACTCCTATTTATAGTTGTGAATTAACTAGCCGTTGGAGAGCTAGCAATTCAAACAACCATAATTGGAGGAATATAATCAATCACAGATTGATTATATTTGATTGATTAGTTGACTTTCAATCAAGCAATCAATCAATCAGATCCTCCATCAGTTGACTCTCCAGATTGCCTTCTTCTCTATCATGATCTCCAAAATCTCCTTGTCTCCAGATTACACGCAGCCTCCATGTGGGTGAACTAATCTGGTCAGGACTCGTCTGGTCTGGTTTGGTGTCATCTGGTCAGGCTCCACTGGTCAGACTCCTCTGGCAGACTCCTCTGGTCAGACTCCTCTGGCAGACTCCTCTGGCAGACTCCTCTGGTCAGGCTCCTATGGCAGGCTCCTCTGGTCAGAGCTCATCTGGTCAGACTCCTCCGGACCTCATCTGCTCTGGTGACTCTTCTGCTCTGGTCTGGACACCTCATCTGGTAACCTCTCATCTGGTCACCTCTCATCTGTTCACCTCTCATCTGGTCACCTCATCTGGTCACCTCATCTGGTCTGCACAGATTTCTTCCCCCTTAACCAAAGACCTATTCTAGACTAAATCTGTAGCTGACTAACAGGTTCAGCTAGTCCTATTACAAGTTCTTGTTTTAACATCTTCAAAACATCTAATCTATATCCTAACAATTTCCCCCTTTTTGATGATGTTAAAACTGGAAGAACTTTAAATAAAACAAGACAAGAAAATATTGAAATAACAAATAGAGATTCTAGCAGGCTGGGTCAACTGATCTTCCCCCTCAAAGTATGCTCAACTGATATTGGGGCAAAATATCAGCTGGTCTTCTTGTGTATCTGCAGGCAATCAACTTTTTGGTACCCTTCTGGGTCCAGGGGGGTTAGCACAATTTTTAGGAAGCCACAAGAATAGATCATCCCTTTTTAGATCAGGTGATCTTATCTTTCTTCCATATAGGTCCACAAAAACACACTCAACAAAAGAACCTTTGACATGGTTATTTCTTCTAGAGGCTCTTCTTCTCTTATGAGCTTGTCCAGTAGAAGAAGTAACTTGTCTTAAAGCAACAGACTTGGAATTCTTTTGATAAGGATAAGTTTTACTAGAACCATCAAAGGTTCCAGCTGGTCTGGCAGATGACTTGGAAGTCCTCTGCAGGTGAGTAGAAGTCATCTGGTTCTGCCTCTTTTGAGAAGATCCAGACTGTTTTCTACTCTGCTGGCCTGGCTGAGGTCTTTTATTCTGGATATAGCCCTTCTTAAAATTCCTCCTCTGCCTTTTGGGTTTTTGAGTTTTAGGACTCATCTGCCCATTAGGCTGAGTTGCCTGGTCAGCTGGCCTTTTACCCTTATCAATAAAATTACTAGTCTGTTCTTCTTTCTGAACATATGAGGATTCAGGTTTGGTATAACCAAGGCCTGTTTTATCATGCTCTCTTTGAGATGAGGCAGCTATATGTGACACAGCATTGTTTGCTATAGTCAGCTGCTCCAGTCTCAGCTTGAGCTTGTCCTCACTATCTTTTACAATTTTGTTTTGATGTAAGAGTTCATCGAACTTAGCTTTCAGCAGAGTATATTCATTATCTTTCTCAATGTTTTCAACAAGCAACTTTTCTATCAGCTTAGTTTGTTCATCACATCTAGTTTTCAAGTCAGTGGACTCTTCTACCAGTGTTTGAACCTGTTCAGCTGGTAGATCAGTTGGGTTGCCTAAACATTGTGAAAGCTTCTGGTTTTCTACTTTCAACTTTGTGTTCTCATCTTCCAACTTTTGACAAAGTTGTGCAGATTTTTGGAGATCTAATAGCAAATTTTGCGTATAAGACTCCTCTGATTGTTCAGAAAAAGAAGAATAAGAAGAAGAAGAGGGAGTTCGATTACATACCTCATCTGTCATAAGACATATCTCTTCGTCTGGTCCAAAATTGGATGATGAACCAGAAGTAGAAACCTCTTCTTCCTCATCTGCACAGCTTCTTTTGGAGTAACTCCTAGTGTTTCTTTTACTGCTTCTCTTCGAGCCCATTTCTGCAATAATTGTTAGCACAACAAATATTTGGGTTTTCAAAAAAATGGATCTGCCCTGGTGACCACCGAGATAATTTCAAAACAGTGGTCTGTAGGACACACTGCTCTGATACCACTTGTTGGTCCCAAAAATGGTTATCCAGCGGAAAGTGTTTTGAGTTTATTTTAATGAAAACCCTTTAAAGAAATACTAAAAATAAATGCAGAAATCTAAAATGCAGAAAAGTAGAGAACACCAAGGATTTATAGTGGTTCGGACCAACTTGTTCTACGTCCACCCTCCCTTTCTCCAAAGGGGTCTTTCTCACTCTCCAACCAACTTACTCACTAACCACTGGAATTTCGAAGTACCAGCTCCTTCGTACAACTGCTTCAATCTTACAATCTAAGCCTTACACCAATCTATCTATACAGATAAGGATTGTGTGAATGGTCCAACTATAACTCCTAAAGAGTGTATATAGACTTGAATGAACAAGGTGAGTGAGTGGAAGAGTTTGTGTGTTCTTGGTGTGCTCTCGCGCGACTCTTGTCTCTTGAACTCATCACAACACTCCTATTTATAGTTGTGAATTAACTAGCCGTTGGAGAGCTAGCAATTCAAACAACCATAATTGGAGGAATATAATCAATCACAGATTGATTATATTTGATTGATTAGTTGACTTTCAATCAAGCAATCAATCAATCAGATCCTCCATCAGTTGACTCTCCAGATTGCCTTCTTCTCTATCATGATCTCCAAAATCTCCTTGTCTCCAGATTACAAGCAGCCTCCATGTGGGTGAACTAATCTGGTCAGGACTCGTCTGGTCTGGTCTGGTGTCATCTGGTCAGGCTCCTCTGGCAGACTCCTCTGGCAGACTCCTCTGGTCAGACTCCTCTGGCAGACTCCTCTGGTCAGGCTCCTATGGCAGACTCCTATGGTCAGAGCTCATCTGGTCAGACTCCTCTGGACCTCATCTGCTCTGGTGACTCTTCTGCTCTGGTCTGGACACCTCATCTGGTCACCTCATCTGGTCACCTCTCATCTGGTCACCTCTCATCTGGTCTGCACAGATTTCTTCCCCCTTAACCAAAGACCTATTCTAGACTAATATGTAGCTGACTAACAGGTTCAGCTAGTCATATTACAAGTTCTTGTTTTAACATCTTCAAAACATCTAATCTATATCCTAACAGATCATCTCCAGGATTTCAAGCCACTGAATGGGGCAAGAGTTATGTTTGGTGACAACAACTATGGAGTCACCAGAGGCGTTGGAAAGTTGACCTTTAATGGTGTATCTATAGATGAAGTCTACTACGTTGAAGGACTCAAGCATAATCTTCTTTCAGTATCCCAATTCTGTGACAAGGGATACTCAGTGAAGTTTTCTAGCGATTCATGCACTGTCTTTTCTTCTGATTATATTGATATCTTGCTTATAGGCTTGAGGAAGGGAAACATTTATCTTGCAGATTTTAGCAGTTGCCCAAAAAATGCTTATCTGGTTGCAAAAGGCTCTGCAGAGAACAGCTGGATTTGGCACAAGAGATTGAGCCATCTTAACTTTAAAGCACCGAACAAGATTGCCAGAAAAGGTCTAGTTCGAGGTCTTCCTAATGAAGTGTTTAAGAAGAATCAGGTTTGTGGTTCATGCCAGAAGGGTAAACAACTCAAGACTTCCTTTTAAGGATGTCCAGAGCACAACCACAACCAGAGTACTTCAACTACTTCACACGGACCTGTTAGGACCTGTTTCTCCTCTTAGTTTCAGTGGTAGGAAATACACCTTGGTGATAGTAGATGATTTTCAAGATACACTTGGGTAGTGTTCTTGTTTAAGAAAAATAAAACTATCACTAAGCTGCCAGAGTTCTTCAAGTAGATTCAGAATGAGCAGAACCAGAGCATAGTAAGGATTAGAAGTGACAAAGGGACATAATTTTTGAATTCACACATTGCAGAGTATTGCAAGGACCATGGGATTTTTCATGAGACATCTGCTGCCAGAACACCCCAACAGAATGGAGTAGCAGAAAGGAGGAACAGAACCCTCAAGGAAGCTGCAAGGACTCTTCTAGCAGAGTACAACACACCACAGAGATTTTGGGCAGAGGCTATCAACACAGCCTGTTACACTCAGACACTATGCCTGAAATAGGTTATGACAACGGGCAAAAGACAACGGGTTTTGGCTCTAACCGTTGTCTTAAGTGTACTACCCGTGGTCTTAAGTAAACCTGTTGTCTTAAGTATGGGGTTTGCGCTGAAAGACTACGAGTTTATCCCACCGTTGTCTTTTCTTGTTGTCATATCAAATTTTATTTTATTTTTAATTTCAATTATATTATATTATAATTTTTATATAATTTATTTTTATAATTATTAAATATATATAAATTCTACACTTAGAAATTTTTTTGGCCGACAGTTCTCTCTCTCTTGCTTTGTTGAATATCTAGGTCATTCCTTCACCGTTCGTCGTACCTCTACAGTTCGTCACTCCTCCACCGTTCACCGCTCTCACCGTTGTTCACCGCTCTCACCGTCGTCATTCACCACTCTCACCTCTGTAATTCTACGAATAGTTGTTTCACGCTCCCCCTCGTTGTTCGCTACTCTCTGGTGCACGGTCGCCTCAACCGCCACTTCACGCCGCCGCCGTTTGTCTTTCTCCTTCCCCCCTGCGTCAGGTAAACCCTAATTTCTACCTTGTTTTGTTTCTTGTCTCAGCCCTAATTTCAGCCTTGTTCTTGTCTTAGCCCTAATTTCTCTCTCTTTCTTTCTCTCTCATTTTAGCCCTATGTGCCTTTGTTGTATAGGAAAGAAGCCAAGTTAGCGGTGAAATCTAGTCAAATTTGCTTTGCTAGTAGTATCTTGTCTATAATTCTTTGTTTTGTGAATTCCTTTTGTTTAACTGCCATATCTTGTTTTTTTGTTAAATTTGCTTGGTATTAACTAGAAAAATAAAAAAAATCACCTCAGTAATTCCTTGCAATCTTGTTTACGGTATTCAATCTATTCCCTGTTTCTCTTAAGAATCCTGTGCTCTTCACTGGAGGTAACACTGCAATTTATTGGTGTTTTTTATCTTCTCTAGAACAAGGATATTTCTTAATTTGAGGCATATGGATACTAATAATATGAGATATTGGTGTGGTACAATTGGAAATGGAATTTTAGTTTTTGAAAGTAAATACTAGTTGTCAGTTTATTTAGTTGACATTCAACCTAAAATAGATATGCTTTTCTGCTGCTTCTTCTGGTTGCATGGCATTGGTTAAAGTCAGGGACTTGGTTCAAATTATCTGATAGTGGTGATAATGGAAATAATTAAATAATGAATTACCATGAATAATTGTTAGTTGATGAATACTAGAATGATGATTAATTAAAATATGGAACGAATTTGAACAAGCGCTCCTTAGATATTAGCTTATTGGTGGTCGAATTTGTTTATTATGGAACTAGCAAAGTTTTCAACATTGTGATTACTGGTTTCCTATTAGCAGAGCATTTTCATATTGCCTACAACTTGTTGATGATCAGTTCTAATTTCGAAGATTAATGGCTGTTTTTTATGGTTAATCGATCATCAAACAATTACGTGTGATTGATCACTAACGTAATTAGTGAATACGAGATCTTTGGTTTATGATTGATTAAGAACGCTTATAAGCTTACGTGATAAATACGATCGTAAGATAAACGAGCTGCTTTGGGTTCGTGGATGAGGTTTGGACGTGTATAATAATTTGTGCTTATAAGCGTTCTTAATCAATCATAAGCCAAAGATCTCGTATTCACTAATTACGTTAGTGATCAATCACACGTAATTGTTTGATGATCGATTAACCATAAAAAATAGCCATTAATCTTCGAAATTAGAACTGATCATCAACAAATTAGCACTAGAAGAAGGGTTCGAACCTTCGATTTATTGAATACGAAAAGATTACCCAAGGACTGTGGAATAAGTTTGAACCTTTGAAGAAAAGTGTTCTTGGTATTCTTTATCAAGGAACTAAGGAACAATACTTGATACATCCTGTAAACATGCCTCAATCACGAGAAACACAATATTCCCAACATATAATAAGGGATTCACATTCCCGGATGTCTCAGGCTGGTAGGCGAGCAGGGGCGAGCAGAAATGACCATGAGAATCAGACCACTGTTGTTCGTCAATTAATGCCACCTGAGTTAGACGCTTTTGCTCGCAGCCCAGACGAATTGGCAAGGACAATAGCCATGCTCCAGGTTCTACAAAGACAGCAAGCCCAACCTGGCCCTTCTTATGTACTAGCAAGGCATAGCCCCACAAGGACTCGTGAACATGAGAAGACTAGAGGGGATCAGTTAAATGAGGCGGACAGCGCCCAAGCTTGTAGGGCAAAGGGCAAAGATAAGTAGCCCGCGGAGGTCACCAGTCAGGGGGGTTCAACCCAGAATTCGGCAGCAGGGGTGAGTCATGGTACACGTCAAAGTGCTTTGGAAAGATTAGGTCGCCGTGGTCGGGGCGTCGCGGAGATACATCCGATAGCTAGAATAGCTCGCCCAGCCATTGAACCTGCTCGGCAGTCCGTCCATGAGAGGCTGACTAGGTCAGCTTTTGGTCGCCTTGGCCCAGACGCAGAGCCCAATCCCAGGAGGCCAATCCAGGGGGTTCCCGCACCAACTGAGGGACTGCAGCGAACAGATGGTTACGCACCTCTGCTCGCCGAACAACCTCAGAGCCAAGGGGGATCCTTTGAGGAGCTCGCTTCCACGAGAAAGGCCATTGAAAGCATGTAATGCCAACTTGATCAACAGAGGGGATATGGAAGTACAACTCTTCTAGTCTCCCCTCTATCTATGGTGATCCTGAAAGCCCCAATTCAAAAGAAGATCCAATTTCCCGTTGGCATTCAATATGAGGGTACGGAGGACCCCCGGGTGCATCTAATGAAATATACCAATTATATGGTATCAGTGGGGGCAAGTGATGCGACCCAGTGCCGTAACTTTCCACTAACTCTGGGGGATCGAGTCCATAAATGGTTTTCAGCTTTCCCACCGGCCTCAATTCATTCATTTGCCCAGCTGGGCAAAGAGTTCTTATCCCACTTTTCTACGGCCGGGTCTTATCTATCCCAGAGACATCGGTTGTCTAACTTGAAACAAACTGATGGCGAGTCGGACCGATCGTACTTGGAAAGATTCGACAAGGTCCTGTTAGAAGGGGAATCAGTCAGCAAAGACACCAAGATCGTGGCTGTCTTAGCTGGACTAAAGAAGGGCACTGAACTCTGGAAAGACGTACATCTCAGATGCCCGAAAACTTATGCCGAATTTCGGGATCGGGAATGAGTCTTTGTCTCCATGCATGATGCATTGCAAAAAGACATGGGAGATAAAGGAGAACAGAAAGAGGGTACAAAAAAGTCTGGTGGTAGTGGTTATCGAGCTCCCAAGAACATGAAAGCTTTTACTGAAGGGATGGAGCTGAAGGATAAATTGAACCATATTCTCAATGTATCAATTGACACAGTTTACAATAACGTCCGAGACAAAGAATTGCTCACACCTCCCCGAAGGATACGTCAAGATACGAGCAAGTTAAACCATAACAAGTATTGTGCCTACCATCAGAGTGTGGGGCACTTTACGAGTGAATGTCGTGACTTGCTAAAGTAGTTATGGCGTTTCTATGAGGAAGGGAAGTTGTCCGAGTTCGTGAAGAGACAACCCGACAAAAGAGACAGAGATGAGGATTCTGATGGGGAGGACCTAGAACAAGCACCTCATCGGAATCGAGCTGGGCGACCAGCTCCGGTACCAGCAGGAAGTCCAGTTCTGGACATTCAAATGATGGAGCCTGCAGGACCTGTGGGTGGTTATTCTGATAGCTGGCCACCAGTTTCCAATCGTAAAAGAAAAGCCGAGTTAAGGGCGATCAATCATGTACAAGAAATGGGAGTTAATCCGTCCATCATGCAAACATCGGAATTAAATTTTACTGAAAAAGACTTGGAAGGAGTATTGACCCCCCACAATGACTCGCTCGTGATTTGTGCAAATATTATGGGAACCAGAGTGCATAGGTTGTTGGTGGATACTGGAGCCTACACAAATGTCCTTTTCAAAAAGACGTTTGATCAAATGGGAGATTATGCAGGCTACATCAAAGATACAAATCATCGAATCCTGGGATTTGGAAATGCTGTAACAATCCCACTATGAATAGTTACTTTGGCTGTGCAACTTGTAACGGTCAAGGAACCCGAGAAAAATATCACAAGAATGGTAGATTTCTTGGTCGTAGACCAAGAGTCGACTTATAATGGGTTCCTTGGTCGACCATTTTCAATGAATTCAAGGCCGCATGTTCAACTTACCATTATTGCATAAAATTCCCAACAGCAAGTGGAGTTGGCACAATAAAGAGAGACCAAAGGAAAGCTCGAGAGTGTCTCCTACATATCCAGTTAAAGTAAGGACAAGTATCTATGATGGAAGAGCCAACCAGTCAACTCAAGAATGAACCCTCAATTTTGGAAGACATCCTCGGGACCCAAAATGATCAGATGGACATAGATGATCAACCCTCACCCATGGGCGAGCAAGTGCTGCAACATGGCGAGCAAATGCTGCAAAATGGCGAGCAGACCTTGCCAGAAGCAATGTTGCCACCCATCATTGCCAGTACATGCTCAAACGATGACCAGGAGGGTCCATCCCTGACGACCAAACCCTGCTCGGGGCCCATTGAGGATCTTGACCCCCGGTTGGGTGCTGAACCTATGAACACCGAGGATGAGCTGAACCCAGAAGGGCCAATAGTTGATCCACGGTGGAAGGGACAAAAGAGACGGGCTACTTCGGTCGAAGAATTGGATGCTATCAAAGTTGATCCCAACCGGGATGACCTTGAACTATATATCGAATCAGAACTCCCTGAGCCCTACAAAACTCGAATAGCGGAATTCTTAAAGGCTAACTTCAACGTATTTGCATGGTCACACACCGACATGGTAGGAATCGATCCGAAGGATGCTTGTCACAGATTAAATGTAAATCCAGCTCGAAGGCCCGTCCATCAGAAATGGCGAAAGTACGGACCTGACAAGTATCAAGCTCTGAATGAGGAAGTTAGAAGGTTGTTGGACAACGACCCAATTAAACAAGCGTTGTGTCCACAATGGGTTGCAAATCCTGTCCTGGTACGGAAGCCGAATGGAACCTGGAGGCTATGCATTGATTTTACAGATCTTAATGCAGCATGCCCAAAGGATAACTTTCCGCTCCCGTACATTGATCAACTGGTGGACAGCTCTGCCGGGCATGAAATATTTACATTCATGGATGCCTTTTCAGGTTACCACCAGATTCCGATGCATCCAGACGACCAAGAAAACACGGCCTTCTATACTAACAAAAATCTATTATGCTGGAAAAGAATGTCGTTTGGTCTAATCAATGCTGGAGCAACCTACCAGAGGCTGGTAAACAAAATGTTCGATGAACATATAGGGGAGACGGTGGAGGTGTATGTCGACAACATAGTCGTTAAAAGTACGCGAAAAGAAGATCACCTCCAACATCTTTCCCAAACATTCAACATTCTCCGAAAATACAATATAAAGTTAAATCCGAAGAAAAACAGTTTCGGAGTACATTCCGGAAAGTTCCTGGGCCATCTGGTCAGCAAGCGAGGAATCGAAGCCAATCATGTTAAAGTAAAAACGATCATTGATATGGAACCTCCACGCTCTGTCAAAGAAGTGCAGAGGCTAACGGGCTGCCTAGCCGCTTTGAACAGGTTCATATCGCGACCAGGAGACAAATGTCGTCCGTTTTTTGAGGCTATCAAGAAGGGCGACTTTGCATGGACGGGAAGCTGCCAGAAAACTTTTGACCAATTAAAAGACTATCTGGGGGATGTAAAAATTCTATCAAAACCAATCCCCGGCGAGAAGTTATACTTATACATGGCAGCATCCGATACGGCTATAAGTTCAGTACAGGTACGAGCAGAAGGCAAATTTCACTTGCCAATTTACTATGTCAGCCTGGCTCTGCATGAAGCCGAGGTGAAATATTCACCCACTGAAAAACTGGTGTATGCTCTTGTCATGAGTGTAAGAAAGTTAAGACCGTATTTTTTTGACCACCAGGTTGAAGTACTAACAACTTTCCCGCTCAGACAAATACTACACCGACCCGACACAGCTGGCCGTCTTTTGAAATGGTCCATAGAGATAAGCCAGTTTGGCGTGACATATGCACCTCGAACAGCGATTAAGGGACAAGTGTTAGCCGACTTCATAGTCGAGTTAACTTTCCCTCAAAATCCACCGAGAGGACTAGATCACCCATGCCATCTTTATGTGGATGGTTCATCGACAAATTTGGCCTCGGGGGAAGGAATAGTTCTTATCAGCCCCAACCGACAAGTATTCACTTTAGCGGTCAGATTCGAGTTCATGGCCACCAACAATGAAGCGGAGTACGAGGCCCTCATTGCAGGTCTCCACTTATCATTAGCCGTCGGGGTAAGAAGACTCCAGATTTTCATAGATTCCCAGCTCATCGTAAGCCAAGTACGAGGTGAATACGAGGCCAGAGATGAACAAATGATCAAGTATCAACGAATAGTGGCTCACTTGGTGTCTTTGTTAGACCAGGTGGACATCCAACAGATACCTCGAGCAAGCAACACGCAAGCTGATGCCCTAGCAAGGTTAGCAACCAGTGACGGGCCAGCAGATCTAACAGACATCATCATTACTAGAAAAATCTAACTGTCAATGATGGATTATGAAGTAAATCAAATAGTTGAACAAAAAGATGATGATGATTGGAGAATTCCTATAGTCAAATACTTGAAAGACGGGGAACTACCAAGCAACTCTTTTGATGTTGTGAGAATCGCGAAGCAAGCAGCCAGATATACTCTGGTAGACAAACATCTTTACAAAAGAGGCTTTTCAGTTCCATTACTCAAGTGTTTGTCTAGGGGGCAGGGAAGGACAGTTCTGGAGGACGTACATTCTGGAGCTTGTGGAAATCACGCTGGAGGGCAAGCTTTGGCCTACAAAGCCGTAAGGCAAGGTTATTATTGGCCGACCTTACGAAAAGATGCAATCCAGTTAGCCAAAGCTTGCCACCAATGTCAATGTTTCGCCCCAAATATTCATACCCCGGCTCAGGAGCTCGTATCGGTTTATAGTCCATGGCCATTTGCGAGATGGGGAATGGACATTATTGGTCATTTCCCAGCAGTAGTTGGGAATGTTCGATTTGCTGTTGTGGCTGTCGATTATTATACAAAATGGGCAGAAGCAAAGGTCATGGTGAAAATTATACAGCAAAATATGATCAATTTCATATGGCAGAACATTGTCTGTCGTTTTAGGATTCCACGAACCATTGTGACAGATAATGGTCCACAGTTTGATGGGAAATAATTGAGAGACTTCTGTACAAAGTGGGGGATCAAGAAACACTATTCAACTCCCTATCATCCCCAATCAAATGGACAAGTTGAAGCTGTGAACAAGATCATTAAGCATACATTGAAAATACGATTGGCAGAGAGCAAAAGTAGTTGTGTCAGAAGAACTCCCGGAGGTCTTGTGGGCATATAGAGTTTCTCCCAGGTCAAACACCGGAGAAACACCTTTTGCAATGGCTTTCGGAACAGAGGTTGTGATACTAATTGAATTAAAGACCAACACGATCAGGACGACCAGCTTTGATGAACAAGCAAATAACTCTGCTCTAGCTACTGAAATAGATTTGCTCGAAGAAAAAAGATTACACGCCGAGCTAAGAAATGCAACATACAAACAAAGAGTGGAGCACTATTACAATTCCCAAGTCAAGGCAAGAAAATTCGAAGTTGGTGACCTTGTTTTAAGAAAGAAGCTCGCCCTACCTCCAGGCATATTTGGCCCGACTTGGGAGGGCCTGTACAGGGTAATAGACAGGTTACCCAATGGAGCATATGACATAGAGGACTTAGACGGCAACTCGGCCCAATACTCCTGGAATGCAGCTAATTTAAGGAAGTACTTTCAGTAGGCGAACATGTGAATTTGAGATGGGCGAACTACTAAGTCCAGTGGGCGAGCTAGTATGGCAGATGCACAAGATGGATCCAAAAACTTGCCTAATTTTTTTGAAGAATTCACCAAGCATAAGTGGTCGAACAGAGTTGAATTAGGTCAAGTTTGGTCGCGATCTAGTATGCTAGCCTCTTGTATAGTCTTATTTTCTTTTAAGTCTAAAGATGCTTTGACAATGTATAGTGGTCGAGCAACTTTGGTCCTTAATGTAATTTATGTTTCTTGAATGGTTGGTGGTTTGACATTGTTTTGGTCGAGCAAATCCAACCTAGTTAGTACATGATTACATTTTTGGTCGCTTTCAACACTTGTAATTTTTTAATATCTTTCCAATGTTAAGTTGTTCGTTCAAACAGAAATGCAAGCTCAAGGCACAAGTTGATTATACAACCAAACCCATCAAAGGCTGTTCGTTTTTAAATGAACATAGCCTAAGGCCAAAAGCCCATCAAAGTCTAAGGCAAAAAAAAAGTTCTTAAGGAACAAAGCCCAACTACATTAAGATTGTTAAGCATGAGTAGAAGTGCAAAGAACAATTAATGTAAATCAAACAAGATGAGCAAAATAGGAAAAATTACAAAGAAGGCGAACAACAACAACAAAAAAGGAAAAATTACAAAGCCCTATCTAATCCAGTCCGCTAAGATCCTTGTCCGGCAGGTGGGGGAATGTCATCGTCCTTAGGGTCTTCCAGAGGAGTCCCAGCAAGAGCAGGGTCGATTGGGACCTCTTGAGTCATCTCGGCGATCAACCCTTCAGTGTCAGCTCACTCGCGGAGAGTCCTTTCACTTGGCTCAACGAGCTGGGTCTGCTCGCCCTCGATAGCGTCGCCTTCATCTTCCTCCTCGTCCTCCGGAGGATTTGTGATTATGATTTCGGGACTGGTGAAGTCAAGCTTGACCCTATAATTGGGCAGGTCGCCGATCTGGAGGGTTGTGCCCGGAGCTGGAGGGTTCGATTCAACATAGTTGCAGAGCTCCTTGCCGATCTCTTCAACAACGGCGGGGGCTTTGAACTCATGCGCAATGCGGATACTCTCCGCATAACCCATCACAAAACCCAAGACTGAGCTCACCTCCATCTTAGGAATAAGTTCCTCTTGAGTGATGGAGTTGGCGAGTTGGGCTTTGAGATCGGCAATTTTAGCCGTTGCCTCTGTCGCAAATTTCTCCGCGACCTCCTTTTGTTGTTGAGCGCGAGCAAGTTCTGCTCGCATCTATTCAAGCTCAGCATTTTTGACCTTTAGCTCCTCCGAGACCTTAACGTGCAAGTCCAGAGCTCTCTGCTCGCTGGTCTGATGCGCCCTGACCTTGTCTTCCAGGTCGGCCACCATTTTCTTCGCCTCTGCCATGGCGTCGTCTCTTTCTTTGGCAATACAGCTGACAGTGGCCGCATGCTGGCGAGAGTCCTTCTCGAGGTCCTCTACTTGGTCGACCAGACGCTGAACGGCCGCCAAGGTGTTGCCCGCCTCGATGAGGCACAAGTGGCAATTATCACGAGGCGTCTGTGCCTTAACGATTTCGTTCAGCTCCTTTGTCCAGCTGTGAGCAACGACCTCAGAAACACGACGGACGAAGGAGTCTGGGATTTCACGAAGATTGGCCGGTACCTTTGAGCAAGCAAACCGGTGCACCATGTTCGAACGCCCAGGATATTGCTCGGGCAAATAGCTAAAAAAAATTTATCATCATCAGTCAGTTAAAAAAAATGCTAAGTATCCTGGGTGAAGAGAGACATACTTGTTGAGACGACCCTTATCCTAACCTAGATAGGTGGGGTCAGTGGAGGGCCCATGCCCTTCTCGAGGCACGGCGATCAGAGGTTGCTCGATCTGACGCTCCACCGAGGGAGTTTGCTGGCTGTCGGCCTCGGTAGGGCGAACAGCCATGGTCACCTTTTCTTGGCCAGCCTTTGCACGCTTGGCTGCTCTCTCAGAATCAGAGACGGGAGTACCGTCTCCTCGCAGGAGCCTTTTCGCCCTTGGAGTTGAAGTCTTGGGCGGGCTTGCAACAGGAGCAGGTGGTTGCGCCGAGCTCGGCCCACCAGATTGTCTGGGGTCGCCTTTTCCACCCTTTGCCGCAAGGGCAATAATCTTTGAGAGGGGATCCGACTTCTTGCGACCTCTTTTTGTCGGCATCTCCCAAACGCGATTATCGAGTTCAAAGTAGGAGGGGTGAAGAGGAACGGTGATGAGCTGATCTGCAAGGAAAATAATTAAGTCAATAAATTATGCGAGAACGAGCAGATATGTTCGCCCAATAGGGAAAGCCACTTACCCTCCGGAATGGGGGCTTGGGCCTCAAGATGGTGAGGATAGGTGGTGAGATGGGCAACTCGTAGTGTGGCCTCGGAAAAAAGATGGCTAATGTTGCGATCTTCTCGGCGACGAAGGGCGATCAGACACACCACAAACAGGAACTGTTCGCTGATGCTGTCTTTAACAGTTTGCCACTTCAAGTTTCTGGGACATGAAACAAAACAAAAAGAGAATTAAAATTAGTCTAACCACTTCAAAGTTATGGAAGAGGTGAGACTCACGCTTTAATTCCCTAAATTCCGTCGGGGTCTCAACCCGCTCAGGACCACCGTAAGGGTGAGCAGAAGCACGCCAGTCTCCTCCAATCCAAAACTAGTCGTGCTTCCAATCTCGCGCCTTCCCAGGGATGTCCTCCACAAGTTTCTAGCCTGGTCGCGCCTTTAAGTAATACCAGCCCGCTTCGTCCCCGGTGCATCTGGTAATCATCATCAAGTAACATATCTCTTCGGCGGACAGCTTATTGGGGTATCCTTCTAGGGCAAACAGAACCATCAGAGCCATTAGGTTCATCCACCCAACGGGAGTCAGTTGGGTGATGGCCAAGTTCACACTCTCCAGAAACTTGCCGACCAAAGGGTGCAATGGCAAGGTGACTCTGGCGTCGAGGGTAGCTAGATTGAACGCCGTCAACCCGCACGGTGGGCGATCAGCTCTGTCATCCACCAATGGAGTATACATCGGAATGTCGAAGGGAATTTTATAATCCCTTCAAATTTGGGGCAAGTCCTCCTCTGTGATGGCGGACACTATGCAGCTCGCAGCGAACTCGGTCGCTTTGAGCTTCCATACTCCACGAGCAGGAATAGCAAACCGATCTGTGTGCTCCCTCTCGTACTCGCCCCAATCTATCCAGCGAGCAACCGCGACAGGAACCTGATGCTCAATTAGCCTGGGCATGGGAAAGTGAATATCTTTGAGGTACGCCCAGGTCAGCTCATCGGGGTTTATAGGCTGGAGCACCTCAGCCTCCTCGTCCTCGTCTTCGTAGAGGTCAGAGCTTGTTTTCTCCACAAGTTGGTGAGCAGGATTTGCTCGCTCTTCTCTTTCCCTAGAGGGCGAGCTCCCGAATTGACGGAACGGGCAACTGAAGCCACCTCGGGATCGAACTCCAGATTTACTATAGGGGGATTCTCCTTGACGGGCCTTTTCTCAGGGTTGCGAGGGTGAAAGGATCCGGTTTCGGAATGTGACGACATCCAATAAGCAAGGGTAAAAAACTCTAAGTGTTTGCAGATTCCGGCGACGGAGAACTCGACGGAGTAAAACTTTTCACGGCGGAATTTAGGACTTTTGTGGAACTATAAAATGTACACAAAACTAGAAAAGAAGAAGAAGAAGAAACTACCTTGCGGTTGCTTCGAAGTCGCCAGAAAGTGGGAAGCGTACACCGGAAGTTTGAAAGAGAGAAGAAGGAGAAATTCGCGCTTGATAAACAATGAAAATGATTAAAATCACGAAAATTTTCCCGTAAATACTCTCTGGAAAAACGGAGTTCCGGGCGAACAAGTTCAAAAGTTGAGGGACCAAAATGCAACTATTGAGCGCGTGCAGCACCTGTCCGACAAAGTGAGTAGGCGCGTCACCTCGAGAATACGTGCGCGTGGGCGGCCGCAATCATTCCGCCCACGTCACACCTCGAGCCACACCCAGACCTAGAGATTCTAACCGTCACCTGCCCGACTCTGCTCGGCCGATGCTGTCCGCCCATGAAGAAATGTTCGCACCCTGACGCCCCTGAGGCACCTAAATTTCGCCAACCCAAAAATTGCTCGCTCATCATCATCACAATCTATTGATTGGCAAGGGGGCAATTGTTGATAGGTGAGCAAAATTGACATTTAAGCGACCAGGATTAGCACAAAACACCCAAGAGTTAAGACGAAATTAACCCGCGATCAACCTAACAAGATATTTGGCGAACAAAACCTGCCTGCTGTACAAAGACAAAATGGATGAACAGATCTGATCAAAAGACATAGAAATATTGAAACAAAGACGAGCAGATACATCCACCACTCCACCGACCAGATCCAACCTCAATCCCAAATCCACTATTAAACAAGACTAAAGACCAACAAGAATCAAGCTAAAGACTCCTCAAGGATAAGTCCAACAGGACGAGCAGCTCTTGACTGCGAGTAAGTCCAACAGATAAGGATAGAATATAGTTTAGATAAGGTCAACTGGGTCAAAGCCCAGGTGTCGTGTATGCAGGCCTGGTAGGCCAAAGGTCATGACACCTCCTGCTAGGCAAATGTCTATAAATACCTAGATTTTTTTCAGCTAATAAAATAAGCACAAATTATTATACACGTCCAAACTTCGTCCACGAACCCAAAGCAGCTCGTTTATCTTACGATCTAATTTATCACGTAAGCTTATAAGTATTCTTAATCAATCATAAACCAAAGATCTCGTATTCACTAATTACGTTAGTGATCAATCACACGTAATTGTTTGATGATCGATTAACCATAAAAAACAGCCATTAATTTTTGAAATTAGAATTGATCATCAACACAACTCTTAAACGTGATAAAGTTGGGTGATTGAATTTTACCCGTAAAAAAAAAGAATTTTAGCACCTTTACTTTACTTCAATTCACTAGTCACTCGTCTAATTCTGCATATAACTTTCAAGACTATTCCGTTGTCTTATGTTGCTTCTTTTGGAATATAAATTTATGTTGTCTTCAAATAAAACTCTACTGAATATTTGTATTTACTTATGTTACATCTCTTGTAGATTCCCCGTGATGGATTGAAGATGACAGAGGTAGAACCTTTATTATTTCTCATCTTTTAGTTGAAATGCTCTCTAAAGCAGTGATGGTCCCGTTTTCAAAGGGCAAAATGGGAGTTCAGGAGCAAATTTTTTTTTTTTAAAACCTTCGCGTCGCACCCTGACTGAGTTCAGTGACGGAATACTCAAGTCACTGCGTTGCTGAGAGTCAGAGCTATCAAGTCAGTGATGAGACTTGAAAGCTCAGGCTCTCAACAAGGCAGTGACTCGAGAGACTGAACTCTCGAGTGCCTTGCCTGATTTAGTCAGTAAGTTGGAATCTCCCTGACCTGAATGCTTAACTAAAGTTCCTTTTTAAACAATGCTCTCAGTGAGCAGATTTTCGCAATACTTTAGAAGAAAAGACATTCCAAATAATAACACTTGGTTTAACGTGGTTCGGAGACTCAAGCTCTTACATCCACGGCCTGATTTAACAGGAAATCCACTAACGGGATTCTTGTTTTTAACGTGCCAAGGTGCACTTACAACTGGACTCACGCCCCTCCACGGAGCTGCCTCTCCTTACAAACAACTTACTCCCAACAAACCTGACTAGAGGGTTTTGGTTTCGGTTAGGGTTTTCTCCAACTAGGTGAGGTTTTCCCTTTACAATGTGTTAGCCAATAGCTAAGATAGGGAAAACCTCTCTAAGCCTAGAGTTACAAGCTGAGCACTCTTATGTATATATTTGTGAACTCTCAGTGTATAGATATGAGTAGAACCTCCTTATATCTCCCATGCACATATGCTACTACTCACACTCTCAGCTCGTAGGTGTTTATTTTTCTTACAAGATACAACAATACAACTCTCAAACAAAACACAACACACTCTAACAACAAGCTATGAGCTTGTATTTATAATGGGGATTCAAATGTATCCGTTGGAGGGAAGATACATTTGAATCCAACATTTAATGGTTTCAACCACTTTTCTTGGAATTCGGCCTTTGTCAGTGTCAGAGTTGCTGCCTCGTGCTGATTGGTCCACGTGGCCTGGATTCACGGATCTTTGACTCAGTGGGTTGACCAAGATCCCACTGACTTTAGGTAGCTTCCTCCTTCACTGACTGATGATCTTCAGTGGACTGAACGTCTTCAGTGTAGTTGTCCTTCAGAGACTGTTTGAAGATCACTTCCAAGAAGTTTGTCATAAGGCTGAATGACAAACTTCCCTGACCACAGTAGCCTGACTCCTTCAGGGCCTACTTGGTGCAGCACTGATCCTCCTGATCATGCTCTTCACTGAGTGGTCCACCTGACTTAGCTTAGATCAGCCTGGTTTACACTAAGTGGGACATCCTTCAGGCTTCTCTTCAGGTTCAGGTCTTCCTTCAATGGCTTCAGTCAGTTCTCTTTAGATGTCATCTTGACTTCCTCAGGCTTTATCAATGAGTTCCCCCTCACTGAGTTCCCCCTCAGTTGAGTTCCCCCTCAACTGAGTGCTTCCTCAGCTAAGTTCTTCTCACATTACAACCTGTCTAACTGAATACACAAACTATCCTGACCTGAATCTAAAGATACGATCCTGACTGCTTTCAAACCTATTACATGTTGTTTTGGAAAATCATCAAAACTAAAACATATCCCAACAATTTCCCCCTTTTTGATGATTCCAAAACTTATAACCAAATGATTTTCTATTACAAGGATAATGTCAGAGTACAAGTAATAGTTTGAAATATGCAGGATTTCCCATAGTTTAAAACATTTAAGATCTGTTCGGTTGACCATTTTTCTTAACAAAACTGGATCAGTGGTCATGTGAACAACCCGCTTTGATACCAATTGATGGTCCCGTTTTCAAAGGGCAAAATGGGAATTCAGGAGCAAATTTTTTTTTAAAAACCTTCGCGTCGCACCCTGACTGAGTTCAGTGACGGAATACTCAAGTCACTGCGTTGCTGAGAGTCAGAGCTATCAAGTCAGTGATGAGACTTGAAAGCTCAGGCTCTCAACAAGGCAGTGACTCGAGAGACTGAACTCTCGAGTGCCTTGCCTGATTTAGTCAGTGAGTTGGAATCTCCCTGACCTGAATGCTTAACTAAAGTTCCTTTTTAAACAATGCTCTCAGTGAGCAGATTTTTGCAATACTTTAGAAGAAAAGACATTCCAAATAATAACACTTGGTTTAACGTGGTTCGGAGACTCAAGCTCTTACATCTACGACCTGATTTAACAGGAAATCCACTAACGGGATTCTTGTTTTTAACGTGCCAAGGTGCACTTACAACTAGACTCACGCCCCTCCACGGAGCTGCCTCTCCTTACAAACAACTTAATCCCAACAAACCTGACTAGAGGGTTTTGGTTTCGGTTAGGGTTTTCTCCAACTAGGTGAGGTTTTCCCTTTACAATGTGTTAGCCAATAGCTAAGATAGGGAAAACCTCTCTAAGCCTAGAGTTACAAGCTGAGCACTCTTATATATATATTTGTGAACTCTCAGTGTATAGATATGAGTAGAACCTCCTTATATCTCCCATGCACGTATGCTACTACTCACACTCTCAGCTCGTAGGTGTTTGTTTATCTTACAAGACACAACAATATAACTCTCAAACAAAACACAACACACTCTAACAACAAGCTATGAGCTTGTATTTATAATGGGGATTCAAATGTATCCGTTGGAGGGAAGATACATTTGAATCCAACATTTAATGGTTTCAACCACTTTTCTTGGAATTCGGCCTTTGTCAGTGTCAGAGTTGCTGCCTCGTGCTGATTGGTCCACGTGGCCTGGATTCACGGATCTTTGACTCAGTGGGTTGACCAAGATCCCACTGACTTTAGGTAGCTTCCTCCTTCACTGACTGATGATCTTCAGTGGACTGAACGTCTTCAGTGTAGTTGTCCTTCAGAGACTGTTTGAAGATCACTTCCAAGAAGTTTGTCATAAGGCTGAATGACAAACTTCCCTGACCACAGTAGCCTGACTCCTTCAGGGCCTACTTGGTGCAGCACTGATCCTCCTGATCATGCTCTTCACTGAGTGGTCCACCTGACTTAGCTTAGATCAGCCTGGTTTACACTAAGTGGGACATCCTTCAGGCTTCTCTTCAGGTTCAGGTCTTCCTTCAATGGCTTCAGTCAGTTCTCTTGAGATGTCATCTTGACTTCCTCAGGCTTTATCAATGAGTTCCCCCTCACTGAGTTCCCCCTCAGTTGAGTTCCCCCTCAACTGAGTGTTTCCTCAGCTAAGTTCTTCTCACATTACAACCTGTCTAACTGAATACACAAACTATCCTGACCTGAATCTAAAGATACTATCCTGACTGTTTTCAAACCTATTACATGTTGTTTTGGAAAATCATCAAAACTAAAACATATCCCAACAAGCAGTCTTATTAAACTGGGCATTCACTCTTTCCCTATACATAAAGTTGCAGCATTACTAGTTTTTAATGTTGATATTAGTCATAATTTTGTTCAGTCATACGAGGTGAATTCTAGAGGGATGGAAATTTTCTCGGAAAGTTGGCTTCCAGATAGTGGTTCCCCGAAAGCAGTGGTTTTTTTTTGTCATGGTTATGGAGATACCTGTACATTTTTCTTCGAAGGCAAGACTAATTCACATCACAACATTGATTTTGAGAGTAACACAACTCAGATATGTAATGCTCTTGTTGCAGGAATTGCTAGAAAATTAGCATCTTCTGGGTAAGGAGTTTTCGCCATGGATTACCCTGGATTCGGCCTTTCTCAAGGACTACACGGCTTTGTGGGTATGATTTTGTCTTTAAGAATTTAATTAAGTCAAATATTTACATAGTCTACAGAATTGCAGCATCTTCTTAAATTCTTGGTACTCAAAAGTGCTTAGTGATTTAGATCCATTTGTTGTAAATTGATATCTTTCGACCTAACATTTGGGGAATTTGCCCGACATGAGACGAACATTATGTCACAATAGGCTTGCTCTTGCTGGCATGACATGTTTCTATTGTTAAGCAACATACATAAATATTATATTAGACTAGTTATGTTATTACATTCACTTCTACTTACTTTTTACAAGTAAATATAAAGTGGCATCTTGCTAAGCTTCTCTGACTTATGAAATTGTTATCGGGTACTACCTGAGGTTCATGGACCCTAGTAATTTCATTACATTTTTTGACAAGAAAATGAAATGTAAATTTGTTATCTACCTTTTTTCCTATCTACTTTTGTTGTGTCTCTTTATAGTTTCATAGGATGAGTGTTTGTTTCTTGATATATATTGCTCACAAATTTATTATCATGCAAGTATCGGAGTCCTTTTGCTCACAAAAAACTGTCGATCCTAGTCTTTTCATTCCCAGAGTTACCGTAATAGAAAGTCTCCTGGTCTTAAGACTGTTAAAAGTCAATATTAAAATTAAAATTTTGGAACATGCCATTGAATTAAAAGTCTCCTCTCTGGCTTTTCATTGGATCTTTAACATCTCAGGCATGTAGATATACTTGAAATAATTATCATTTTTACTTGGCTAAAAATTAATAAATAATAATAAATGTTTGGTCGACATGTGTTGGATTTAATTTTAGCCAAGTCCACTTAATGGGCTGAAGGTTTAATTTGTTGTAGTATAAGTTTCTTTTTTGTGAGTTTTGGTAGTTATAAGCATCATTGAAATCTTCTTTCCAGGTTAGTTTTGTGGGGCTTCCACAACTGCACTTCTTATTGTTGCTAGCTTGAAGCGTGATTGGATACAGGTAGTTGATATTTTGATTATATGATATTCTCTTTCCTTAAGTATTTCTATCATGTATAATACTTTAATTGTAGGCAATGGAACTACATCCCAATCTCTTTCCAGGTCAAATATTTCTTCATTTTTTCTTATTTTACTTTTTATTATGTTTGGTGATCACACTGTATATGATAATAAGAATCGTTTCTGAAACCGGCATAAGGCAAACTCGCATCACTGCTGCCAAAAAAAGCTACAAAACCACCACCGGCAACTCAATTGCTGTCGCTATCAACTGCGGAGACCAAAGAAGAAGAGCGTGTGTTTTCAAGAAAGCAAGGGTGAAAGAAGTGGAAAGATTTTGGATAATGGAAACTCGAAGGAGCCCCAAACGCCTGTTAGATCTCCGTCTGTTAAAGTCAAGCCAAGGGTTGCTACGCCTTATCACAGCGCGGAAAAATGCAGCAAATGCAAATTCGATAAGCTCGAGACTTCGGCTTATTGGCTCTCTCAGATCAAATTGGCAGAATCTGTGGGGAAACACTTTGTTTCTGCTGCTTTCTTTCAATTAGCTTTCAATTGCAAAGCAGGGGTACTCTTTAGTTTTAGTTTTGTTTGAAGTCTTTTAGGACGTCTTAAGTAGGTTTGATTAATTTTACTATAATGACTGTGATCACTTACTCTTTTGCATTTTTAGCCAATTCACGATGTTCGAGTTGATCTTAAGAAATATCTATCACGACATGAGTTGCTCGATTTGATGAGGCTTTAATAATTTACATCAAGGTGTGTTGATATTCTAATAATATTTTGCATTAGATATAATGTATAAAACTATGTTCTTGTAGTTTGTAAATTTCTTACAAGCTGTCTAGCTTGCTCCCCCCAACTATTAGCTTTTCCATGGACATTTTTACTGAGTCTTTACTCCTGTAGACACATTAGGGGAAGTAAAGTCTTCTTTCTTTGAGATTCAACTTCTTTTACTTGTATTATATATATATATATATATATATATATATATATATATATATATATTATGTGTGTGTATACTGTTTCAAGTTTCTTCTGCATGGAGAGTCATAGATATTGTAATTGCAGCTGTAAGTGCTGCTGCTATTTTAATAATTGGAGCAACAATCGGAGTTCATATGTGAAAGAATAGAATGATCGAAAAGAATAAGTAAAGCAATTATTACTTCCAAAATTGAGGCTCAAAATAATCTTAACAAAATCTCTATTTTCTTCCCCTGTTTCTGATAATGCATGAAAATTAGCGAAAACACTACATGACAAAAGCTTAAAATTCAAATATTCCACTCTTGGTAAAGCGATTGATTCTTTCCGTGGCACCAATAAGCTAGGAAAAGGCAGTTTTGGCACGGTGTATTTACTCGATAAATCTTGTATATAAATGACTAGTTATTATATGTTCATGATTTCTCATCTAGAATGTTAAATCTTACTACAGGGAGTTTTGCTAGATGGAAGAGAGATTGTTGTGAAGAGACTTTTCTTTAACAACAAACATGGAGCAACAAATTTCTACAGAGTAAAGGTAATGAGGTAGATTCTCAATTAAAAAATATATGCTTATTCTTTCCTACTAATGTTGATTATTACTCTTGATAATCCATATATTAGTGATAAATTAATATTCCATGTATTAGGGATGCTATTAGTGGAATGTATGCACATAGAGCATGAAGTCTTGCACGTCTAAAGCTTGAAATATTTGGCCTGCCAGATGCTCTAACCCTATGACCTTAAGAACTCCAATGAATTAATTATTTTTATATGCCAATGTGCTAGTTTATCCTTATATAATGACTTTTGGGTACTTGCTAATTTCTATAATTGGTTTTTTTAAAATTTTATTTGCTAATTTCATGACATCCCTTCATCCCCCATTAACATGGAGTATGAAATATTCTCAAGTTTAATGTTTCTACTTCAAAGGTCACTTTATTAATTTGTTTGAGGATTTATTATTTTAATATAGGTTCAGTTTTGATATAATGCATATTTATTTTGCATTGTTTAAATATATATTAAATCCATTCTCATTTTTTAATTTTTTCTTTTGTAGGAAACATTTGTCTTGAGATAGAAGACGGAAGACGGAAGAGAAGATATTGGAACTAATAAGCTAGGTTCCTGTGTTTTTGTAATATTTTTATAGGTTACATTCTCGAATTATAAGTTGTTTGAATCAATTGAGTATGGTTCTTGATGTGTATTGAGTTTGATAATGTATTTAAATATTATTTTAATTAGAATTTTATAATATATTGTTTATTATAATATGTTAGTAGTTAAATATGTAAATTTTAATATTGCAAAAAAAAAAAAATTAATAACAAACACCTACAACCACGGTTAATATAGAAAGGACAACGGGTTTTCACCGTTATCGTAGGGATTTATGACAACGGGGAATTTCCATTGTCTTAGGTGTTTTTCCACCATTGTGGATGGGCTCGTTGTCGTAGCTATAGACTTTTGACAACGGTTTAAACCCGTTGTTATAAGGCTTTACAACAATGGGGTTTTTAAATTTATAACAACGGTGGAACTCCGTTGTCGTAACTATTTACGACAACGGTGGAATCCCCGTTGTCTTAAATATTTTAGACTACGGTCAGAAACCCGTTGTCAAAAGTCTGGAGCTACGACAACAAGTCCATCAACAACGGTGGAAAAACACCTACGACAACGGGGAATCCCTGTTGTCGTAGCCCATTTTTTGGCATAGTGAGAACAGATGCCTAATTGCCTAGAGACATAGTAAGACTCCATATGAGGTATGGAAAGGTAAAACCCCATCTATTTCATATTTTCATGTTTTTTGATGCAAATGTTTCATTCATGACAATGGGAAATCTAAATTAAAAACTTTTGATGCTAAAGTGGCAGATGGAAATTTTTAGGATATTCCAGCACCAGTAAAGCTTTTAGAGTTTTTAATAAGAATTCGCTTTGTGTGGAGGAAACACCTCATGTTGTTTTTTATGAATCTGCTTTTGAGTGCAAGGTGGACTCAAAGTCTTCTGATGAGACACAGAATCAGACAACTCCTAGTGCAATCAAGGTCAATCTACCTATTCTTGATTCAGATTCAGATGATGACCCATCTTCTGATTCTCTGAAGCAGAAGCCTTCACAAGGAGCAGAACTAGAAGAGGTTGGAACTCCTTTCGGGGGAAGCTCTCCTGTAGTTGGTGATAATCACCAAGGTACTACAACAGATGGTCAATCGGGTAAGACCACGAGAAGGAGGACCCTGGTTGATCACCCCAATGAGTTGATTATTGGAGATCCAGCTAAGGGTGTCCAGACTAGGAGAACTCTTAACTTAGATGTTTTATTCAGTTGCTATGTGTCCTTGATTGAGCCCAAGAACATCAAGGAAGCACTGAAAGATTCAAATTGGATTATTGCTATACAAGAGGAGTTGAATCAATTCACCAGACAGGATGTTTGGTAACTGGTAGACAGACCAAGACATCAAAAGGTGATAGGCACTAAGTGGGTTTTCAAGAATAAGAAAGATGAGAATAATGTCATTACTAGGATCAAGGCAAGGCTAGTGGCTCAGGGCTATTCTCAGTCTGAAGGAATAGACTATGATGAGACATTTGCTCTTGTTGCCAGACTAGAAGCCATCAGATTGTTTCTAGCATATGCTGCTCACATGAAATTCAAAGTATATCAGATGGATGTGAAATCTATCTTTCTTAATGAGATTCTCATTGAGGAAGTGTATGTGGAACAACCTCCTGGTTTTGAACAAGGTGACAAGATGTTTAAGCTTAAGAAGACTCTTTATGGCCTGAAGCAGGCACCCAGAGCATGGTATGACACTCTATCTCAATTTCTTCTGGACAATGGTTTTACTAAGGGTAAGATTGATAGGACCTTGTTTAGGAAAGAAGAAGGAAAGGACATCCTTCTGGTCCAAATATATGTTGATGACATTATATTTGGATCCCCTAACAAGAAGCTGTGTGAGAAGTTTGGTGAACTCATGCAGAGTCAGTTTGAAATGTCTATGATGGGTGAGATGAATTATTTCTTGGGTTTGCAGGTAAAGCAATCAGAGAAAGGAATTTTCATAAATCAGGCAAAATATATCAGAAACATGTTAGAGAAATTTTGAATATGATCTAGCAAAGCAGCCAAGATTCCTATGATGACAAATTTCAACATGGATCCAGATGAGTCTGGAGAGAATGTGGACCAGACTCAGTATAGAGCACTTATTGGTTCTCTTCTGTACGTGACTGCAAGCAGACCAGATATAACCTTTGTTATTGGTGTGTGTGCCAAATTTCAAGCTAATCCTAAGAAAAGTCACTTGGAAGCAGCTAGGAAGATATTGAAATATCTTAAGGGCACAGTGAATTTGGGGTTGTGGTATCCTGCTGATGATAACCTAGAGTTAAGTGGTTATTCGGATTTAGATTATGGTGGGTGCAGAATAGATAGGAAGTCTACAAGTGGAACATGCCAATTTTTAGGGAATAAATTGGTATCTTGGTTTTCTAAGAAGAAGACTTCAGTTGCTACATCAACAACAGAAGCAGAGTACATGGTTGCAGTTAGCTGTTGTTCACAACTACTCAGGATTAGTCAGCAGCTAAGGGACTACCAGATTAGGGCTAAGGATATTCCAATCTTCTGTGATAGCAACAGTGCAATAGCAATCAACCAGAATCCAGTTCTTCATACCAGATGCAAACATGTTGATATAAGGCATCATTTCATAAGTGACCATGTTGAGAAGGGAAATATAAGGATGGAAAAGATTACAACAGAGAAGTAGAGAGCAGATATTCTGACTAAGCCTTTGGCTGAGACTAGATTCAGAGAGTTAGCATTTGAGTTAGGTTTGTTGGATCCAGAGACAGAATTGGTTTAGGGGGAACAACAGAGAAGTATCCTTTATTTCAATTATACATACTTTAATTTTGAAAAACTAACATGCCTACAGGTTAGACATACCAGAAAAGGTACATCCCCAGATAAGGTATATACCAGGTAAGGTATGTACCAGATGAGGAACAAGGTCAGAGTCCAGGGAAGAATTTTCACTCTGAAGAGTTCCATCAAATGAGATGTAACACCAGACTAATCGAGGTATCATCTGGTTACAATACTAGGTGACAGGTATGTATTTACTTCTCTACCTCTGATCATTTGGACACACTTTTAAACACTAAATACACCCAAAACATTTTATATTCAGAGTGTATTTAAGACTAAGGTAGAGGGCCTAGACAATCATTTCACGTTTTCTCTTGACTGCCACAAAACCCCCTCGAACCCAGTCCCAATGACCATGCCACGCACACAATTAAATATGTAACTTGCCTATTTTAATCTTGGTCGTTAGATTTAATTAAAGTACAATATGTCAATCAATTGTTAAATTGATTTTGTCCCCAAATTTAATTTTGAAGATACACGCATTCACACCTAATTTATTTTCAAAACCACGCGTTTTTTCTTATTTAAACTTAACTCTTTCAATTTGTCTCTTCACTTGTCATTTCTTTTCAAACCCTAACTTCTCTCTGCAAGAATTGTTTTCTCTCTCTCTTCTTCTCTACCCTTTTAGAAATGGCTCCCAAGTGCAATTTCAACCATGAGTACGTGTGCAAGAAACTCAAGACAGAGATGGTTGTTGACTTCTACACCACTAAAAACCCGGCGGCATTGGCCATTCTAGAGTTGTTGCAGAAATCCGGCGTTGAGAAACTGATTTCATCCATCCCCAAGGAGTTTCGGACTCTTGATGGGTATGCTGCCCAGTTCTTAGTGCGGATGAAGGTCCATGACGATCATATCTCTTCAAAGATTGACCAGGATGATGTGGTGTTTTCCAAGCACAATTTTTGCACTCTTTTCGATAACATCTCTGCAAAAGGTGTAGATCCATTAAAGTACAAGGAGGATGAAGTTGTTGAATCCTTCAAGTTGTTTGCAAGATCTTCGTGCCAGAATCTGACCAGGGGATTTTTGGACAAACATCTGAGGCAAAAGTTGATATTGTCGGCCACGTCTTGAGCATAAATATCATAAGCGATCAGGCCAGCTTTCTCTTGTTGAAGACGGGCGACTTCAGCCTGGAGCTCTTTGATTTGGGCGACCATAGCCGTCTTCTCACCCTCTAGCACTTTTGCTCACTCATCGGCGACCCCTAATTCGAGAGACAGCTTCTCTGACTGGTTCAGGGTGAATTGCCCGCTGGCCACGGAAGCGTTGTACATTTGCTCCAAATTTGCCACCGCTTTGGCATGATCAGCCTTTTCTTGGGCGAGCTCATCGTCCTTTTTCTTCAAAACGGCAGCCTTCTCCGCCTCGAAGCCTTCAATTTTGCGACCAAGACTGCGGTTTGTCCTCTCCAAGAGCACAATTTGGTCAAGAAGCCTTTGAGCCATCATAGCTTGATGACTGGCGTTGTAGGCGATCAGGCGGGCATTGTCGCTTGTGGTCTGTCCTTGGACGATTTCTTCACATGTCTTGGTCCAAGAACGGGGAACTATCTCTGTTGCTCGCCGAATATGCGAGTCCGGGATATCCAGATAAGGAGGCGGAGTCTTCACGCAGCTAAGCTGATGGAGCACTTCTGCTCGCCCAGGGTGCTCCTCAAGCTTATACCTAGAAAAGAAGAAATATCTTAAGTAAGAATACACAACGGAAAAGCGATCATCAGGGTTATGGTTAAAGGACTTACTCCCTCAACTTCACAGGATCGTATCCCAGATACGAGCGATCACTGGATGGTCGCGCCTTCTTATTCAGGATAGCGGCAACGGTTTGCTGCTCGCTCACAACCTCAAGCGAGGCATGTTTGGAAGCGGGAGAGCGAGGAGCACGATTGCTCGCCTCCATAGTGGTCTTGGAGCGCTTCGATGCTCGATTAGCTCCTTCCTCATCACCACGAGTGTCATCCCGCAGAGCCTTCTTCTTTGTTTTCTCTTTTCCCTCGACCTGGGAGGAAGTAGAAGTTTTGGGGGCTCCTTTAGAGCGACCACCAGATGCTCGTGGGTGAGCAGGAGCGGCCGTACCTTCTCCAGCCCGGAGACGCATAAGGGACAAAGGTGGATCTTGTCTTTTCCTGGTCGGCACCTCGGCAGCCATTTGTTTCACCCTTGCGGCGAGCAGATGATAAGATCTTGGAATAGTTGGTACGACAACAGTCACCCATTTATCTATTTGAAAGAAAAATCAAACAAAAAGGGATTATTAGTCACAAGCGAGCAAAAGAGTAAAGTTAATAATGATTACTTTCGGGGATCTCCGCTTGAGCCTCTAAGTGATGAGGACTCGTGAAAAGTTGGGCAACCTTTCGACAGTGGGCCTTCAAAAGATGGAGAATATCGCGATCAGCAGGGTTCCGGAGTACTATTACAGCCAACGTGTATAAGAATTCCTCGCTAAGACCTGGATTACCCCACTTCAAAACCCTTGAGCCTACAAAACAACAAGGAAGAAAAAATTAAAATTAGTTACCAACGCGGTCCCAGGAAGGAAATAAGAAGGCATACGTTTGATTATGCCAAAATGTTCAGGGGAGTTAATGCGCGCTTGGCCGCCAGAGAAGTCCGCTGATGCTCGCCAATCGCCGCCAATAAATAGGAATTGATTGTGCCAACTCCTAACTTTATTGGGGACTCCTTCAATAAGCTTTACCCCCGTCCTCGCCTTAACGTAATACCAGCCTACACCTTCCTCGTTGCAAGCCGAGATGACCAAGGCATATTGGATTTTGGCCGTACTAAGTTTATTCTTGTATCCTTTAAGACCAAAAAGCATCATCAGGGCGAGCAGTATACTCCACCCATTGGGGGTAATTTGGGTAATCGCCGGGTTGGTATCCTCCAGGAAGCGGCCAATGACAGGATGGAGCGGTAATGGGAACCCCGTGTTGAGTATGTCCGGGTTGATCGCTGTACAACCCGGTGGTGGGCGATCAGCAGTTTCTCCTTTCTTGGGGGCATACAAGAAAATGTCATAAGGAATCTTGTAGTGAGACCTAATGCTATCTAGGTCATCCTCCACGACTAAGATCGAAATCCTGCTCGCTGTGTAAGTGTTCTCCTGGACGGACATAATCACTCGGGAGCGAACAGGAAAGGAGTTGGAGAAGCGAGCAACATAGTCCTCCCACTCGTTTTGGCGAACAACACCCTCAGGAATTTGGGACTCGGGAGTCGCTTTAGAGGTAGGGAAGCCTATCTCTTCAAGAAACTCCCAAGTCACAGCCAAATGGTTGCTCAACTTCGGGATGGTCGCTTTCAGCCTCAATTTTTGCAGCCACCTCCTCCGAATCCTCTCCTAAATCCGAGGAAGTCCCTTCTTCTACATCTGGGCGACCAACAGAGTTTTGGGTCTCTTCCTTGCCAGAATTCTCCGAAGCATAAGCTTTAATGGAGTGAACAACTGAGGACGTTTTGGAACCCGTTTCTTCATCTACCAATAAGGTTCTTGGGTTTCGAGCAAGGGCTTAGCGAATAGATCAGCGAGAAGCAGGGGAGGAGACTTCTTCCATGGGACACTTCCCGGGGTTACGTTCGAAAATTTCGATCGAAGTAGTTTCGCTCGAAGAAGTGGCCATACGGAAAATATCAATGGGAAAAATAACGGAAATGACGAAGGATTTTGAAGAAAAACTTGAAAAATAGAAAAAAAAATAGTGGAGGCGATAGCACACGGCGGAGCTTGACGGAGTACGGCGGCGCCGAAGAAAATACGACGGTGGAAGGACTTTTCGAAACCGAAAACGAAATGCAGAAACGAAAGCAAATTCAAAAATGAAATAGAAATTATAGTAATAATAGATGGTTACCTGAAGATTACACACAAACTCTATCAAGAACTTCGCAGATATGAATGAGAGAAAACTTGAAACGAAGCTTTAATGGTGGACGTGAAGAAAGAATTCAAAAGAGTGAAAGAGAGAAGAAAAAGAAGTATTTATAAGGCTAAAAAACGGGGGCCAAAATGAAATTTTTGAAAAAATATCATAGGCCCCTATCTGCAAAAGAAAAATACGCGTGGGCGGCGATGACGTCATCGACCACCCACGACGTTACAGTTTCCGAGAACCTCGGGAACCCAACCGTCATCCACACGCGGAGTACCCCAGTGTTCGCTCTGATGACCTAATGTTCGCCAATTTTCCCGCTCAAAGGAATTCAATAATTTGTTGCTCGCCAAGAACATACATGCATCACCAAAATTGTGCCTTGTCCTTCGTTAATCAACAAATTTCCTAACAAAGAACAAGTCAGGGGGCAATGTTGATAGGCGACCAGGCGAGCAACAGTGATCAAAGATTAAGAAGTTAATGAACCGAAATCAAGAGACGGGCGACCATCAGAGTTTGGAGGAAGTCAAGTCTTCTGGCGACCAGGAGTGTGGTCAAATACATTTTAGGCGACCAACACAGCAAAGAACAAGAAAAATGAATAACCAAAGCTAAAGATGGAGGCGAAAGGCGGACAGCTTTGCAACAACGCGAACAACTATGCACCAAGCATAAACACGAAGCGAACAAAAAGTCCGTAGCGCCCAACGAGAATATACAAGCGAGCAACTGGTCACCAAGGAAAGCAACTGAGTAGTTCTAAAGACAAAGTACAGCATTGGGAACCCCAAGAGTCACTAGTTTAGATATAGTTCAAGTGTCTAAACACTTGGCACCCATCCAAGTGATAGTAGTTTAGATGTTGTACAAGTGTCTAAACACTGGGCAAGAATCCAATGGTTAAGCCACTAGAAAAGTGACACATAACCCCCTTGTATATCTATAAATACCCCTTCATTTGCATGAAGATGAGAGGATTTTTTCCATAATTCAAAGTATAGCCCAAGTTCTTGCAAATTTATTTCTTGAACATTACTTAGCCAAATTCCACAATCATTTGATCTTGTTTGATGATCTTGATTAGAGAAAACAGCCACTAATTATCACCGGTTACAAAAAGGTCATCAACACTAGGCATAACATAAAAGTTGAAATAATTGTCCTATCACCTTTGAACTCAGGATCGACACTAGCGTAGGTGTACTCGATTATTCCACACTCTGGTATTGAAGATTTCGGCATTTATTTATAGATGAAAATCTCCATCCTCAAATAACTTCCCATATAACTTCCTCCACGATCTTTTATTCAACCGTCCATGATCTTATCTTTATTCTGATTATTTTGACTGCAACCGCCTGATCTAGATCTTTCTAAGTCCTCTAGAAAATTCTAGATCGTGGAAGTCCTTGTAGGTCTTTGTAGAACCATCTGGATTCCGTAACCGCTCTATGTTGCAACCTTCACTGTAACATTGAGTCTTCTAGATTCTTGTAGATCCTTCTAGATCTTCAACCTGCATGTCAAAACATCTAAAATAACATTTGTTCATAAAGTGTTAGTTAATAAAAAGAAAGGTCAAATTCATGTCGTTTTAAAGTAAATAGTGAATACTTCACTATCAACAATATTAACAAAATTGTTTATAAGTCAATTTATTTTTAGGATTAATATCAATTTACAACCTATACTATAACACTTTTTTTAATTTACAATATGTACTATTTTTTTTATCAGATTGCAACTCGTACTATACCTCAACTCAATTTCTATTATTTTTTACTGCCTGTTTATTTTTGGGTTAATTGCACTTTTGGTCCGAAGAGAATGTGTCAATTTCAAAATGGTCATTTTTTCGGCACTTCTAGTCTCGTAGTTATTTTTAACACTTTTGGTCCCAAGAGAATATGATATATTGCAATTTTGGTCCCAAGAAAATGTATAAATTGCATATTTGGTCCCAAGAAAATGTATAAATTTGCAGTTTTGGTCCTAATATTCAAGAATGGGACCGAAACTGCAAAAAAAAAAAAGGATCATTTTCGCATATAGGTACCAAAAGTGTTTTACAATCATTCTCTTGGGACTAAAAGTGCAATTTTCCCGTTTATTTTTTTACAAAGTTACATTTGTCCTTTTAAATTTATTAATTATATTTTTAATAAATGTTTAATTTCTTAGAATGGTAGGAATAATAAAGGGGTTAATATCATTTTGCAACCCGTACTATTATCACCTTTTCAAATTGCAACTCGTACTTTTTTTAAATCAAATTGCAATCTGCACTATGTAAATTTTACAATTACCTACCTACTTTTAGTTCTGATATTATTTTCCGGCGAATACAATAATTCTCAAAGGTTATAATTGTCATTCCAATTATTAATTATTTTTTAATCATAAAAACAACCGTGGTAAATATACCTTTAACTTTAACCCAAATTCATAACATCTAATTTCTACAGAGATCACGCGGGAGCAACTGACGGTGAAAAAACCATCTATCGAGACGATGCGGAGGAGGATTAAGGGGACGACAAAAAAAAATTCTGAATAGTTGCGAATCGAACCGTAGAGTCACGAGTTAAACTGTGTGGTTGCAAAACTTATCGGAGTTGGAGGGACGCACTTGGAGTCGTGGATGACACAAGGTAAGTGTAATAAACACCCATCCCCTTTACTTTCATTCTTATTCCTTTGCCCTCCACGAAACACATTTTCAACTATTTTCCCAATTTACTGAAATATTTGATGTTGTTCTATTCTAGTGGTTAAGTTTGGTTTTTTAGGGAATCAAATAGAAAAGGATAGTATCATTATGCTTCTTGATGATTTGATTACAGAAATTCTTTCCTTATTGTATTAGTGTGAGAGGGTATGTGTATTTTTGCTTGACATTATTTTTGTTGTATATTCATTAATGAAGCAGAAGAGTTGGTTTGGTGTAGCATATACTTTCCCCTGTTTTTTCTTTTCATGCAATTTCAGTTCTTTGCTTGGTAAATTGGTTCGATTTTTCAATCAATTATAAAGATTCTTTCGCAGGGGAAATTGGTTAGATTCTTGGCTTGTGAAATTGGTTAGATTCTTTCACAAGAGAGTAATTGCTTGAGGAATCAGCAGCATTGAGTCGTATCATCCCTCAGTAGTTAGTTCGCCGCCAGCCGTTCTCGTATGATCTCTGTTAAAATTAGATGTTATGAATTAGGGTTTATATTAAGGTATATTTACCACAGTTATTTTTATGATTAAAAAATAATTAATACTTGGAAAGACAATTATAACCTTTGAGAATTATTGTATTCGCCGAAAAAGGATATCAGAATTGAGAATAGGTAGATAACTGTCAAATTTATATAGTGCAGGTTGCAACTTGATTAAAAAAAAAGTACGGGTTACAATTTGAAAGAGTGATAATAGTATAGGTTGTAAAATGATATTAACCCAATAATAAAGCCCTAACAATCACTTATAAATAAATACAATGCTAGTACCAAAACCTCTTTTTCTTTTCTTTTTTTTTTAACAAAAACCTCTCTTCATTCCTAAGTTTGCTAGAATATGTCGATGAGCCTCTGTTTTCCTCATCACTACAACATGCGATAGCATTTTACCTATCATTTTTACTCAACAGGAAGTCGGCGGACCTATGGCTGCTGGAGGGGAAACCGGAATGACAATCGCTGCGCAGTGGATGAGGACAGGACTAGAGGAAGTTGTTGAGGGGTGCGTTTCTTCATTAAAATCAGAGACGATTTTTGGCAAATTGGGTTTAAATCACAAAATTCTCTGCATATGTTCAATAGGATTTGGAGTGTGCACTGGACAATTGTTAATGATGAATTGGCGATGCTACCAAATAAATCATTGAGATGCGAGTAGTCTAATAAATTGTAGTGTGTTCAATCTGATAAAAAAAAAAAAAAAATAATTAGTATAGATTGCAAATTCAAAATTATGATATAATATAGGTTACAATATATTTTAACCCTAATTTTTATTTTATTTGGAGGAAATTTAGCTGCCAACTATTAATTATGCTTGATTTGGAGGGAAAGGTTTAATTAACACTTAATGAATTAGTATAGATAGGATCCGTTAGCTATTCATTCAAATTTTGAGTTCTATTCTAGGATGAAAATATCATTGCAAGTAATATTGCAATCTTATTATACTATATTTCCAAAACTCTCCAAAATGACGTGTCAACACCACCTTATTTTTAGTCTGATGTGGCACCTCTTAAATCATTTTATTACAAAATCATGTATTCTCCTATGAATTTAGTTGATTGATATGTGTAGGTATGAATTTAGTTGATTGATATGTGTAGTTATGAATTTAGTTGATTGATATGTGTAGTTATGAATTTAGTTGATTGATATGTGTAGGTATGAATTTAGTTGATTGATATACGTAGGTATGGATTTAGTTGATTGATATATGTAGGTATATATGAATTTAGTTGATTGATATACGTACGCATGAATTTAGTTGAATGCGTACTTATAAGTATAATATGGTATGTTAATCTGTTGAATTTATAATTATTACAGATGAGCTCTCAAGATAACCCTGATCAGAGTGGGGGACAGGGTCAGGGGAGGGGGAGGGGGAAGAGGAGGTCAGGGTCGTTGAGATCAGAGATCCCGGTGGTTAGACTGGCCCCGAAGATGACACCATCCTCCTCACAGCAGTCCAGTGTTGCTGGCTCTACTTCAGTTGCCCGATCTTCGACTTCACGGCAGCATCCGGCGTTGGATAGTCGTCTCACAATTGTCCCTCGCGACAACATGTAAGTATTTTATAATGAATTAATTTTTTTTAATTGTATTCATTAATATTAACTTGATTTTTTTATGTCACAATATGCTTCCAGGCCATGAGACTAGCTCTCGCGTCTCAAAGGCCATTAAGAAGATCTCGTTCGAGGTTGGTGCCTCTTCGTGGTCCACGGTGTCCGAGAAAAAGATGAGGGGCTACTTCGAGAAGTTCAAGGTATATTTATCATGATTTTAATTTTTAATATTTTATTTTTAATTTAATTGTTAATATTTTATTTTTAATTTAATTGCAGAAGTTGTGCGTCTAGGACCCTGCCCATGATAGTGTTATGTACGGCTTGTTCTGCGCGAAAGCGCGGGAGCGATAAAAAAATTTATCTACGGACTGAAGAGGCAGTTTGATGAGGGGAAGCAGTTGGAGCTAGATCGAGGGCCAGACAGACGTTCCGTTTGGGACGCTTTGGTTGCTCACTGGAATAGTGATGCCTTTAAAGCGAAGTCCACAAAGTCCAGGGAGAACCGGTTGAAGGACCCCACTGGGCACGTGTCACCAAACATCGGGCTGGATCCCGGTCCATCTACGAGCACTCCCTCGCCTTTGTAAGTACTATAATTTTTATTTACATTTGAATAATATTAATTAATTCTTAAATGTTTGATATTTAAATATCTATTGAATTTGGTTCGCAACAGGATAGGGAACACGGACGAAAGTCCTCTCTCTATGAGCAGATGGAGATCTCCCATCCAGTGAACTCGGAGACTGGGACGTCTACCTACGCCCGCACCACCGAGATCCACGTAAGTATTTTTAAAATTTAATAATAATTGTAGTTTATTTTTATAATTTTAGAACCAGTTTAAGGATCGTCTCGCCCAGGCCTCGCAGCAGGTGGCTCCCACCGACGACAGCGGGAAGAACCCCACCCCTCCCCGGATTGACGAGGACCGTATCTATTTAGATGTGGTCGGAGTCAAGAAGGGGAAGGTCGTGGGCCAGGACGGTCACAGTAAGGTCATCCTACAGTCCTATCGTCGCTCCAGTGGATCGTCCTCCTCGATCGACTCTGCTCCCTCTCAATTGGAGCGTGAGCTGAGAGACGTCCGGAAGCTGATGGAGGCCTGACGAGCTAAAATAAGAGTCTTCGTGACTGGTTCTCCAACATCACGCAACGAATAAGATTCGGCCCTCCACCCCCACCCCCACCAAATTTTAAATACGGGGGGAGCGGGAACGGAGGGGCAGGTGGTGAGAAAGACAATGATGACGTGGACTGCTTCCTCTCTGGTGATGATAATTAGGTAGAGAGAGAGAGAGAGAGAGAGAGAAGGGGGGGGAGGGAGTTTTTTTTTTTTTTTGAATATTTTAATTTTTATTCTTGAATATTTTATATTTTTTGTTGAATATTTATAGATTTGCATATATTTATGAATCTATATAAATGATGAATTTAAAAAAAAAGGAACTCAAGTTTATGAATATATATATATATATATATATATATATATATATATATATATATATATATATATATATATATATATATATATAAATGAATTAGAAATAAAAATGAATTAATTTGATGAATTTAAAAAAAAGAGTTAATTTGAATTTATATACAATTAAATGGATAAAAACGGATGAATTAATAATTTATAATAGTCTAAAATATTAAATTTTTAAAATTAAAAAAAAATATTTAATATATATATATATAAACGAATTAGAAACAAAAAATTGATTTGATGAATTTAAAAAAATGGGAGTTAATTTGAATTTATATACAATTAGATGCATAAAAACGAATGAATTAATAATTTATAATAGTCTAAAATATTAACTTTACAAAAAAAAAGTTAGTAAATATATAAATATAAATGAATTAGAAACAAAAAGAAATTAATTTGATGAATTTAAAAAAAAAACGGGAGTCAATTTGAGGTTATATGCAATTAGTGGGTTCGATTCCCCTTGGTCGCATATTTGTCCATTTATTTCTACAAGCCTCATAAAGGCTTATATACTATATGACTCGCCTAATATAAGCTAGTGGGTTAGTGACTCAGTGGTTCGTGCCCCGCCCGAATACCAATGGGCGCGGTTTCGAACTCACTGACCCACTTTTTTTTTCCGCAGGTTTGCAGATTAGCGACCGAATACAAATATCAAATTAAAAGTTTAATTTTATTTAAAAATAAATAGATGGTCGCTAAAACCTGACCCGACCGGGTTAGACCCGATCATTTCAACGACTGCCAGGTGGCGGTCGCTAAAAGTTAGCGACCGTCTAGGCGGTCTCAGATTAGCGACCGACTTGAAAAAGACGTTCGCTAATATTAGCTACCCTCGTTTTAACGGCCGACTTTTAAGGGTCAGAAATTGATCACTAATAACATTTTGCGATAAAAAATCGGTCGCTAAGTCGGTCGCTATTCCGCGTTATTTTGTAGTGATATGCGAAATTTTTAGGAGTGAATTCGAAATATTTTGGAAAATATATTTTTACCGAAATAGTGTATGACACCAAAAAAAATCTTGCAACCAGATAAAATTTACTACCTTCAATAATAGATTGCAATACAAAAGTTTATTTTTGGATAAAATTATGCGGCCAAAATAGATTAATAAACTGCAAAATACAAATTTTCTTTTATAGACTAGGATTTTAATTTTTCTTTTATATTTTTTAACAACAAATATTAAAAGAGTATTGTAATTTATAAATAAGTAAAAAGGTTGTTATATCTTATATAAATAATGTATATCTATTTTTTAAAAGTGTGTGAAATAAATTTTATATGGATTAGAAACTATAGTGTTGGCAAAAAAAATAGGACATTAAGTTTTTTTTTTTTTACTAACAATTTTAAGTATTATAACTTTAAAAAGTATCTTACTTTAAATTACAACAAATCTGAATATATTTTAATCAATGCAAACAAAATATTTATGGAAAAAATATTGTCATGTATTATACCAAAACATCTTGCCTTCAATAAACAAAATATTTACGTAAAATAAAGAATATTATTTTAAACATCATATTAATGCTAGCATATCATTTTTCACAGTTGTATGATTCATCTTCTTAGATATTTCTGAATGTTATTTTTGTAAAATATTGATAGATGTGAAATTTGTAGGACAGAATTGAAATATTTCAGAAAAATTATTGTCACCGAAATAGTGTATGATACCAAAAAAAAAATCTTGAGATCAAATATAATATTTTTCCTTCAATAATATATTTTAATACAAAAGTTTATTTTTGAATAAAATTATGCCGTCAAAATAGACTATTAAACTTTAAAGTACATATATTCTTTTCTAGACTATGATTTCGATTTTTCTTTATATTGTTTTAACATGCAAATATTAAAATAGTATTATAAATAAAAAATAAGTAAAAGGTTATTATATGTTATATAATTAATGTATATATATTTCTAAATATGTGGAATAAATTTTTCATGGTTAAAAAATTATAGTTTTGACAAAAAAAAGGACATTAAGTTTCTTTACTAACAATTTAATTATTATATCTTTAAAAATATCTTACTCTAAAATATGATAAATCTGAATATATTTTAATCAATGGAAACAAAATATTTACGTATAATATGAAATATTTTTTTAAATATTAAATTAATACAAACAAATCTTTTTTCAAGGTTGAACGATTTCTTTTCTTAGATATTTTTGGAATTCATTTTTCCAAAATATTGATAAATGTGAAAGTTTTAGGAGTTAATTAAAATATTTCGAAAAATATATTGTCACTGTGATAACATATGATTCCAAAAAAATATTGTCACCAAGTATAATATCTTACCATCAATAATAGATTGCAATACAAATTTTTTGGATAAAATTCTATTTGCAAAATAGAATTTTAAACTGTAAAATATAAGTATTGTTTTGTGGAGAAGGATTTCAATTTTTTTAACAAATTTTTTTTATTTTTTTTTCTTTTTTTGCAAAATAGTTGTACTTGTGAAATGTCTAGGAGGAAAATTGATTTAAAAAAAAAAAACTAAGATTGACGCTTAAACATCAATTTTTATTGTTGACTTGTGTATTATAAATATCATCACATTAATCAATTGTTTCCACACAAACATCTACACAATATTCTATTTTAATTATGACATCTTTTTTGTCAAATGTTTGTAACACCCCGTCACGTTTTATACCTTTTATATTCCTAGAACTCTTATTTTATATTATTATCTTTGTTTCTTTTAATTTTATTATTTTTGTGTGCTATTGTGTAATTTAAATATATACCCTTTTATAAATTCCTAAATCCGAAGAAAGGAATCGAATCTTTCCAACGAATAAAGGACTACGAGAAATTAAATATTCAAGGGTTTAAAATTAGGATTTCGATCCGTATAATTTATCGAGAATAATTTAAATGCAATTAAATATTAATCGAATTATAAAACTGTATTAATTATTAAATCGGGATTAAATTCGTGAACCAAACGATCCATGTACCGTATTAAAATGGGAACGAAAATATCTCAAAATAAAGGGGATCCTTAACCACATAAATTACTTTCCTTTTTGAATTAAATTTATTTAGAAAATTAATCCAAGCCATATATTTTTTTCCTTCCTTTAAATTAATTAAATAATTAAAGGATATTTTCTATAAACCGCCTCTCCTTCCCACAGTTTCACATCTCAGTTAATCGCTCTCTCCCTCATCTTACACATACGCGTATTCTCTCTCCTCTTCAGCAACAAAAATGCATCCCTCATCGAAGAAGAAGAACGCCGCCTCTCTGCTCTCCTTCTCCGACCAACACCGCCTCTCACCTCCCTCTCTCTCGTAGTCGCGATGCCATCTCCCTTCTCTCCTCCCTGTTCCGCGAAATCGCCACCACCAAGCGTCGTCCGCCCTCAGCCGCCGGCGTTGCCTCTCGCCTCACGCCGCCGCGCTCCCCCTGTCTCATCCGATCGGAGTCACGAAGCGCCGTCGTGCCTCTCGCTCCCAGACGCAGCGTTGCGCGCTGCCGTGCCCAGCAACCGAGAGCCGTCGCCTCTTCGATTGATGCCACCGCGCCGTCTCTTCTTAGCGCCGCCCATGCTCTTGATTTCGGTGAGTCTCGTTTTATCCTTCTCCTGATTCATTCACTAATTTCAGTTCATTCAATTTCAATTTTTCCCCAATTTCTCAATTCCAATTAAATTAATTTAAGACTCGCGTTTTGTTTCTTTCCGTGCTTGATCGAGGTATCGTTGCCATCCTTATCATCCTTGCTGATGAGGCCCGCTGCCCATTTTTAAGAGTATCAGAATGACGCTGTTAGGATGTTCGATTTTGATTTACGATTCACCGCCCGTTTACCACCACGAACTGGAGCTCGTAAGGTTTCTACCTTCTTCCTTTCCTTTTCGTAAATTTTGGAAACAAGTCGAGGCTATATTTTGGATGCGAGACCGTGTAACAAAAGGGGAAATTGATTCATGAGTTTAGTTGAGAAGTATAATGTTTTTCCTGGTTGAGTTGTATACTCCTGTTCGTTTTCTGATAAACTGTAGAGACTGTTTTGATAGTTTGAGAAAATGTTTCTTACTTCCTTGCTGGTGTTACTGATGAAGAGGTTTAGTACTACTGTCCTAATGATTTCGTATTATTAATTTAGAAGTATGGTATTCTTTGTTGTGTAGCACATTTGACTTAGTATTTGAAACTGATAGTTTTAGTATTGTTGATTGGTGACGAAATCATTTACTGTTAGTTGAGTTTATGGACAAAGGGAAATTCATCCCCTCCCTTGTCTACTGTTCAAATGTTTAAAACAAATGGAAAAGAACTTTTAGAAAATAATACTACTCTTTTGTTTTGAAAATGACACAAGTCAACTTGGTTAGTAATACTAGTAATATAGGAAAATGCTTTTATTCAATTTATTTGTTATGGAAAATCCTTCTTTAAAACAAGTATTATTAATAATGAAGAAAAGTATATAGTATATTATTTTAGTATTTATTGTATAAAATCCTTTAAGCAAAATAAGTTTAATAAGGAAACTTTATTTATAAAATATAAATTTATATGCAAGATTTCTTTTAAAATAAAATATAGAATTTTATTAAAAGGAAAAATATTAAATTGAGACTTTTATTATATTAAAATTATTTATATAAGTTTCTTATTCTTATAATTATTTCCAAGAAAATAAGTATAGATATACTTTTTAAAATTATAAAAGCTTTTATAAAAGTTTTAGGATACTAGAATATTATTTTTATATAGAAATTAAAATAGTCATACAACAAGGAAATTAGTAAGTACACCCACCAATACACCACCTCTTAGAAAGGGGGCGTATTTACCAGTATAAGGTGTGACCTTTGAAAGTAAGTCTATTCAATAGGTTTATAAGACAACAACTTCCTCGTTTTCGTAACACGAACTTCTAAGCCTTTCGATAATACAAAACCCTTTTATATAAACAAATGATTTTCGTATTAGGATTCTGTGCTAATTGGAATACGCAACGAGGGATCCAACCTTCTGTTTTTATCGCACTCGGAAAGTCTCTACCACGCGAGTTATCTTCCAAAGGAATTTCAAGACAGTTGTAACTTAGCTATAAAGTTAAAAGGTGGATGATGATCTGTTGATCGATCTGCTTATAATACGTTGTGCTGGTATATTCTGAACTCGACCAAATAAATCTAAAACAACTAATCCAACATAAATGTATCTCTATTATATAATTGTTTGAATTATGTGATATACTTATATATGATACGAAATACCTATTGTTGAATCCAAATCAATCACTGTTGCATGACTAAGGGCGTATGTGAGCATGAATTTATTTGATTGCAAATCGAGGAATTTTCCCTCCATGTTTCAAATTTCAGTTTTATAAAAGGACGGAATGTCAGTAAGTACGGAGTTGTGGTACGGGTATTAAATCCAACCTCCGGGGAGCTGTCGAGGACGCCCCCAGAATCAAGGTTGTTGATTCAAATAGATCTGGTCTCTAGGTCAGACGCCTACGTTGCGCACTGGGAATAAGGTCATTGATGGTTTGCGTTATTCTATTTTGTCAGTGGTTGGAAGGAGTAAGATTTTTGGAAGTGGAACAAGTCGAGTATGGTCGTACGAAAATGGTTTAGAAGAGATTTACAATATGTGGAAAGTGATTTTGGCAGATTGGGCCGATACGTGAAAATGGTTTTGGGCTTTGCTCCTTAATGTGAATCAACTTGTGATATATCAATTATGTGAATGTGAAACCTGTCATGCCCAATTAATTATTACGTGAACTTGTTACTTCTGTGATATATGTTATTCATATTTATATGTCAACTGCTCAAATAAATTATATACTCTCTCAATCAGTATAATTTAATATACTTCGGATTTACCAATCCCATGATGTAACGCCCCGAACCCAGAATATATTAATTATATCGGATTCGAAGTGTTATTGTGATCAAAAGTCCGAACTATAAAATTTTTTAAGGGAATATAACTGAATTGAGAGAGAAGTTTCATGCAGCGGATAAGTGGGAAGAAATAATATAATAATGTATCACACACATAGGTATATCTATATATATATGAGGACGGAATAAAGGTTCTGTATCTTTATGATAATACACGCTGAGTTTGGGTAATTGAAACACACGGTAAGAAGTATCGTCTTGCCTAGCAGTAGCGAAAACATTTATTTAAGAATAGAAAATAATAGGCATCATTATATTATTAATAGTGTATTAAGCAAGCGGGAAACTTCGTGTCTTCTGTATCACTGTCCTTGCTCCCCGTAATTGTAATCTGCAAGGGGTTAGGAAAAAGTGGTGTGAGAATTGAATTCTCACTTATGGGTGATTTGCAACATCATGGGATTGGTAAATCCGAAATATATTAAGTTATACTCATTGATAAAGTGTTTATTTTATTTAATCAGTTGACATATAAATAAGATTACGAGGTTTAAGCGACATTTAAACATATTTCGCATGGCATAATTGGAATAACACAAGTTGGTTCACATTAGGGCAGAGCCCAAAACATAATCACATATTGTCACAAACTGCCAAACCATATTCGTACGATCATTCCACTTCCAACAAAGTTACTCTTTTCAACTCCAACCAAAACTTACTTCAGCCAATCACACAAACTCACATCATCCAACCATAACATCCCTCAAAATAAGCAAGTATCAATGGCCTTATTCCCAGTGCGTCAAACGACAGCTGACCGGGGACCAGATCTACTTGATCAACAACCTTGATTCCGAGGGCGTCCCCGACAGCGGCCCCGGAGGTCGGATTTAAATCTCGATCCCGACTCCGTACATACTGACTTTCCACAAAACTGACTCAATAAACTTTACAGAGAAAAATACTTGACTGACAACCGAATTGATTCATGCTCACGTAAGGTGTTTACTCATGCAATGGTGATCGATTCATAAAACAACAGGCTAATATATAACATATATAGTTGTATCACATAATCCAAACAGTTATATAGATAGGTGTTACATTTATGTTGGATTAGAAATTTTTGATTTGATTTAATCGAGTTCAGGAAATACCGGTACGACGTTATTCTTAGCAGATCAATCAACAGATCATCACCCACCTGATTGTTCTGAGTTCTGGGAATATTGTATATGCAGACGGTCGAGTCCTCCGTGCGTGTCCCGAAAAGTACAGAATCCTAATAAGGAGTAGTCCGATTAAAAGATCGACTTTTGAATTTGAAAAGCTTAAGCGTGTGAAACTCGAGGATTGAGTAGATTATTGTCTTTAGAAAACTATTGAAAAACTAAAGTTTTCAAAGGTTGATTTCTAATTGATAAGTACACCCCTTTTTAAGAGGAGGTGTATTAGGGGGGTGTATTTACTAATTTCAGTTGTGTCCTTAATAAAGGCCTTTTAAGGTAAAAATAATATAATTATTAAACTTGGAATTAGTTAGAAAAAATAAGATTATTACTTAGAAAAATTAATAAAATTAAAGAAAATGTTTTTCTTTCTTAAGAATTCTATTTCTCATTTTTAAAAGAATTCTTGAATATAAAACTTCTCTCTTCTAAACTTATTAAAAGACTTGGACTTTTCTAAGAAAATTACATTATAAACTAAAATAGTTTATAAAAAGGGTATTCTTCTTTTCTAATATTAGTGATACTTCTAAAATAAAAGGATTATATTAAAAGGCTTTATTTTGCGTTTCTAAAGTTCTAACAGGGGTACGAGGTGAAGACGAGTTTCCCTTTGTCTATGGATTCAAAACAAAAGTGTTTTACCCTTGAAAATCATCATCCAAATAATAATACCAACTCATCAAAATAAGGATACTAAAGGGTTATGCTAATATCACCATAACACTAAAATAGTGACACTAAACATTCGCAAGAATAATACTAGTCCACTAAGTCATTAATTCCATACATCTAAAACATTAATACATATCAACCGGTCAACTAAAAATCAATATACTAACTCATCTAATTCCAACAGTCCAACTTATGTTTGTGAAGGAAATAAAAACAAGGAAAACAATATCCAAATCCTACTTCTAAAGAGTGATACAAAGAGGACAAATCAATAATACTAAATAAGTCAACTAAAGATACTAAAACATTAAACCAAGCTTAACAGTAAGTTTTCTCCTTTCTTTTCTGCTTCTTTGTTCCATGGGGTTCGAACAAAACTTGACAAAATTCCAGAATCTTCCCAATAAGAAAAACGAAGGTAGAAACCTTACGATTCTGGTTCGAGGTGGTAAACGGGCGGCCTAACGGCGTCGTTTTGAAACTCGGTAATTTGCTTACGAAAATTGGGCAGCCTAACGGCGTCGTTCGGGAATTCGGAAAAACGAATTGAACAGTCTAACGGCGTCGATCGGGATTTCCAGAAATTCCGGCAGCAGCAACCAGTTTAACGGCGTCAATTGATCGGAAAAATCGAATGGAAAGAGGGGTTTTTGGTTAGAAACTGAATTCGGTGGAAAAAAATCGAAATTGAAAGAGGGACTTTTAAAATCGACTTACATGAAGGGAGAAAATAAAGAGGCGGCAACGGCTGGGGCTTGAGGGAGTGCGACGGCGGCGCTGGGTGGCTGGGCACGGCGGTGATGCAGCTCCGGCTTCGGGGAAGGACAGGGGAGGCGGCGCTGGGGTCGCGTCGCGACGGCGCTGCTCCTTCGGCGGTGGCGTCGCGCCTGGGGCCACAGCGGCACGGGAGCGGCGGCGAGAGAGGAGAAAGAGGAGCGGCGGAGAGAGAGCTCGGCGGCGCTCGCGATAGTGGCCGTGTGAGAGGGAGGCGGCTATGGCTGTGCGACGGAGGGAGGGAGAACGGCGGCCTTTCGCCGGAAACCGAAGAGGGAGGAAGATGATGGCGGTGAACGAGAGAGACGAGAGGAGATAAACTGAGTGAAAGAAAAATAAGGAGGAAAATGAGGAGAGAGAAAGGGAGTTAGGCTTTTATACTAATCTTTCAAAATTTAATTAGTCCTTATCTCTTAAGATTTTTACTATTAATTTAATTAGTTTAAGAAAATGAAAAGGATTTGCACGGTTGAGAATTAAAGAAGAGGTTTTCATGAGATTTTAATTTAATTGCTAGGAATTTAATTAGGGCTCGTTTGGTTTTCGAGGATTTAATTTGAGGTTAACAGTATCTTTTAATTAATCAATTAATTACTGAAATTTTGATTATCCACAAAATTACACGGATCGAAATTCTTAATTTAATTTAATTCTCGTAGTTCCTTTATTCGTTTGAAAGATTCGATTTCTTTCTTCGAAATTAGGAATTTATAAAAAGGGTATATATATATATTTAAATACACAAATAACACACAAAATAATTAAATTTAAAAGAACAAAGAAAGGAAAGAAAATAAAATAAGGTTTCTAATTAAGAAAAAGGGTACGGAATGGGACGGGGTATTACACATGATGTTGCAAATCACCCATACGTGAGAATTCAAATCTCATGCCCCCCCTTTTTACAACCCTTGCAGATTATGATTTCGTGGAGCAAGGACAGTAATAGAGACGACACGGAGTTCCCCGCTTGAATAAAATGTTACTGATAATATTAAGTTTTATATACATATATATGTATGTGAAATACTTATTAAAATTATCCTACTCATTTCTTCCGCTGCATAAAACACATCTCTCATTTTATTATCCCTTTTTATATCAAAATTTTTATAGTTCAGATCTTAATCACAAGTCACACCTCGAATCTGAGATATTTATGTGTTTTGGATTCGGGGCGTTACAGGTGGTATCAGAGGTTATGTTCAAAACTTTCGGACCTAAAACTAAATCATTGTTTTCATCAAACCAAAATTCTTTTCTTTAATTAAAATTTATTTATAATATAAGTGTAGATCACTAATTAAATCACTTGAGGGGAAATGTGTCTCTTATTACCGTCAGAAGCTCCTCGAAGGTATGTTCTTATTTTATTTTAAAGTGCCTAAAAGTTTATGACATTGTGACGAATTGACTTTCATAACAAAACTCTAATCAAAAGATCGAGAACTCTAAACAACACCTACGAGGTGTAGAAAGAACCATAAATATTATTTATATTACTATTGAAATGCGGACAATCAGTGAATGTTAGAAATAAATATATTTGTGCAAGTTTATAAATTTCATAAATGATGTTATATGATTATTTGAATTTTATGCTTTAATTGCTTAAATTATATGTTTTATTTGTTTAAATTATGTGCTTTAATTTTTTTTAAATTATATGCTTTAATTGTTTAAATTATGTTTCTTCATAACTAAAATTTTGACTAGGATTTCCCTTTCCATATAAGAATCCACCTAAGATAGTTATATCCCGATAGTTGAAAAACACTTAGCTAAACCTTAGAATCTATCAGTGTGTTTATAACCTAGTTCACGAGACTGTATTCAAAAGCAAGAGCCGCTCCTATACCTAATGACGAAGATAGATTTAACGGTCGTGATTCATTTTGCCAGAAGAATTACTGAGTTATTCTTCGTCCTATCGCTGTAAGACTATTCGAACACATGAGAATAGAAGACCCAGTTCAAGGGCCCCACATCCACTTGGAGACATGTCTGGTAGAAGTCAACGACGGAGATTTCCGTATGATAGTACCGATCAGTCAGAGTGTTCAAATCCTTTTAAACAGTTATCCTTTTAATGTAGACACAAATGCATACAACATAGATGTGCCACCCTTTCCTGACATATAGTAGTAGTCAGATGTATGATCGTTTTACTTGGGACATAGCAACGTAGTCTTAACCCCGACTCCTTTTGTCGCTCGCAATCTATAATAAATAGAAGATGTTATGTGTTAACATTACATCTGGAAGCCTTAGTTTCTTTTGGGATAAGAAGTAAGAAGACTAACCTCATAGTACCCGAGACCTTTATATATATGTTGTGAAATTGCTACTTGGCAATGTGTGCTACTTGCTCTATATTAACTGTTATATTTTATCTAATTACTATTTTAGACATGTCACTGGTTTCTATTATACGGTGCGAATGTGATCACTGTACCATTGACGGCCGCAGTGCGTTGCGGTGAATTGCATACTCACGCGTATCTCAGTACTAGCGTTGTGTTTATTACGTAATTCGATTATGTTTTTATTATTTTTTCCATGCCTATATAACTTAGCAATATTATTCTTTTATTTTTAAAACTACCATTAGGATAGCACCGTGCCGGTGGACGACCTCGTGCTAACCCTATCCCAATACCAATGGATCCTATAGGACAGGACCCACCTCCTCAGGCTAAACCTGTGCCATCTCAGCAAGAGAGGAAGATGACAAGTTGCGCATCAAGGTGCCAATCATGGATGAATATCTTGATGTGCTTCCCGAGGAATTAATCGGGTTACCACCGGATCGTCAGATAGAGTTCTCCATCAACTTGATACCTGGGTCAGGACCAGTATCTAAGGCACCCAATCGAATGGCGCCAAAGGAATTAGAAGAACTGAAGGAACAACTGCAAGGCCTACTTGAAAAGAACTTCATCAGGCCAAGTGCATCACCATGGGGAGCACCCGTGTTTTTCGTGAAGAAGAAAGATGGGACTTTCTGTATGTGCATAGACTACCGAGGTCTCAATCAACTGACCATCGAGAACAAATATCATCTTCCAAGGATAGAAGACTTGTTCGACCAGTTGAAGAATGCTACCATATTCTCAAAGATCGATCTGAGGTCTGGTTACCACCAGCTAAAGGTCAAGAGCGAGGATATCCCAAAAACAACTTTCCAAACTCGGTATGGATATTACGAATTCATCGTGATGCCTTTCGGATTAATGAATGCTCCGGTAATTTTCATAGATCTGATGAATAGAGTGTTTCATCCGTACCTGAACCAATTCGTCATCGTCTTCATCGATGACATACTTGTGTACTGTAAGAACAAAGAGCAACCCGAAGAACATCTCAAGACAGCCTTAGAAACAATGAGACGAGAGAAGTTGTATGCCAAATTCAGCAAGTGCGAATTTTAGATCTACCGAGTTATGTTCTTAGAGCTTATAAAAACCGCAAAAGGGATTGAAGTGGACCCAACAAAGGTAGAATCCATCATGAACTGGAAGGCGCCTACTAACGTCAATGAAATTCGAAGCTTTCTTGGGTTAGCAGGATACTACCGAAGGTTTGTTTGGGATTCGACTTATGAAGAAACTAACGAAACTGACCAAGAAGACTGAGAAGTTTGTTTGGGATTCGACTTATGAAGAAAGCTTCCAAGAGCTAAAGATGAGACTAACCACGTCGCCTATGTTAACCATCCCAGACGGATCAGAAGGATTCGTCATTTACACAGACACTTCATTATCAGGCTTGGGTTGTGTTCTGATGCAAAATAAGAAAGTTGTGGCTTACGCGTCCCGATAACTAAAGGACCACGAACATAACTACCCAACACACGACTTAGAACTGGTTGCAGTGGTTCACACATTGAAGATTTGGAGATACTACTACTATGGGGGAAAGTGTGAGATCTACACTGACCATAAGAGCCTAAAATACTTCTTCACGCAGAAGGAATTGAACATACGTCAGAGAAGATGGCTCGAATTGGTAAAAGATTACGATTGCACTATCCACTATCACCCTGGAAAGGCAAACGTAGTGGCAGACGCTTTGAGTAGAAAGGAAGATACGAGACTAAGCGTCGTTTCGACCACACAGTTACCACTAATGGGAGAACTCTCTCGGTTAAACCTAGAATTTTCCACACAGTGTTGTGCAGATTCTATGGTTTACGCATTTACCCTACAACCGACCTTACGAGAGAGGATCCTAGAAGCACAGGAGAACGATAAATTCTTGAAGGGAATGCGTAAGTGCGCTGAAGGAGGAACCATTCAGAGGTTCGTATTAAGCACTGATGGAGCTCTAATGTTCGATAACAGAATCTGTGTGCCTAAGGATGAAGGAATGAGGAACGAAATCCTGAAAGAGACACATAACACTCCTTACACCGTTCACCCCGGAAAGACAAAGATGTACCGGGGACTGAAAGAGAACTTTTGGTGGAGGGGTATGAAGAGGACGATAGCTCAATTCGTCAATAGATGTTTAACCTGTCACGGGTTAAAGCAGATCATCAACGACCTTTAGGGTTGTTACACCCTCTGGAGATGCCAGAGTGGAAATGGGAAAACATCACTATGAATTTTGTCACCGGATTTCTGAAATCGGTGAAGGATCACGATGCCATTTGGGTTATCGTAGATTTACTTACCAAGACTGCCCACTTTATCCCTATTAGAATGACGTATACGTTGGACAAGCTCGCCCAACTTACATAGCAGAGATAGTTAGACTGCACGGTGTACCAGTCTCGATAGTGTTCGATAGAGACCCCCATTTTGCCTCCAAGTTTTGGGGAAGTCTACAACGAGCCTTGGAGACTGAATTGAAATTCAGCACCGCATACCACCCACAGACTGACGGACAATCGGAAAGAACTATCCAGACACTCGAAGATATGTTGAGAGCTTGCGCTTAGATCTTGAAGGAAGATAGGAAAGCCACCTACCATTGGTAGAGTTCGCTTATAACAACAGTTATCAGGCGACAATACAAATGACACCGTAGCACTCTACGGGAAGAGGTGTAGATCACTAGTTTGTTGGGACAAAGTTGGGATTCGAAAGATTCTCAAACCCAAACTAGTCGAAAGATCGACTGAGATAGTCGCGAAGATTAAAGAGAGAATCAAGACGGCCCAGGATAGTCAGAAGTCATATGCAGACACTCGCAGAAGAGATTTACAATTCGACATTGACAAGAAAGTATTTCTCAGAGTTGCACCAATGAAAGACCTAATTCATTTTAGGAATTTAGGTAAACTAAAGCCGCGATACATCAGGCCACTTGGCATCCTGAACAGAGCCGGGGATGTGGCTTATCGCTTAGCACTACCACCAGAGTTGTCACGAGTACATAATGTGTTCCACATATCTACACTCAGGAAGTACATGAGCGATCTAAACCATGTTATTAGTCACATAGAGTTGGGTCTAAGCAGTGACCTGGCTTATGAAGAAGTTCCAGTGACTATCCTGGGAAGGAAGTTACGCTTGTTAAGAAATCAAGAAGTACCATTGGTTCTAGTCCAGTGGAGCCGACACGGGAAGGAAGAAACGACATGGGAAAGAGAAGATGAAGTCCTAATCAAGTACCCTTAATACCTAAGCAATACCTAGAAGCTGAATTTCGGGGATAAAATTTTGTTAAGGGGGTGAGGATGTAACACCCCGTCCCGTTTTATACCTTTTATATTCCTAGAACCCTTATTTTATATTATTATCTTTGTTTCTTTTAATTTTATTATTTTTGTGTGCTATTTTGTAATTTAAATATATACCCTTTTATAAATTCCTAAATTCGAAGAAAGGAATCGAATCTTTCCAACGAATAAAGGACTAAGAGAAATTAAATATTCAAGGGTTTAAAATTAGGATTTCGATCCGTATAATTTATCGAGAATAATTCAAATGCAATTAAATATTAATCGAATTATAAAATTGTATTAATTATTAGATCGGGATTAAATTTGTGAACCAAATGATCCCTGTACCGTATTAAAATGGGAACGAAAATATCTCAAAACAAAGGGGATCCTTAAAAACATAAATTAATTTCCTTTTTGAATTAAATTTAATTAGAAAATTAATCCAAGCCATATACTTTTTTTATCCATCCTTTAAATTAATTAAATAATTAAAGGATATTTTCTATAAACCGCCTCTCTTTCCCACAGTTTCACATCTCAGTTAATCACTCTCTCCCTCATCTCACACATACGCGTATTCTCTCTCCTCTTCAGCAACCAAAATGCGTCCCTCATCGAAGAAGAAGAACGCCGCCTCTCTGCTCTCCTTCTCTGACCAACACTACCGCTCACCTCTCTCTCTCTCGTAGCTGTGACGCCATCTCCCTTCTCTCCTCCCTGTTCCACGAAATCGCCGCCACCAAGCGTCGTCCGCCCTCAGCCGCCGGCGTCGCCTCTCGCCTCGCGCCGCCGCGCTCCCCTTGTCTCATCCGATCGGAGTCACGAAGCACCGTCGTGCCTCCTGCTCCCAGACGCAGCGTCGCACGCTGCCGTACCCAGCAACCGAGTGCCGCCGCCTCTTCGATTGACGCCGCCATCGCGCCTCTCAAACGCCACCGCGCCACCTCTTCTTAGCGCCGCCCGTGCTCTTGATTTCGGTAAGTCTGGTTTTATCCTTCTCCTGATTCATTCACTAATTTCAGTTCATTCAATTTCAATTTTTCCCCAATTTCTCAAATCCAATTAAATTAATTTAAGACTCACGTTTAGTTTCTTTCCGTGCTTGATCGAGGTGTCGTTGCCATCCTCATCATCCTTGCTGATGAGGCCCGCTGCCCATTTTTAAGAGTATCAGAACGACGCTGTTAGGATGTTCGATTTCAATTTACGATTAACCGCCCGTTTACCACCACGAACCGGAGCTCGTAAGGTTTCTACCTTCTTCCTTTCCTTTTCGTAAATTTTGGAAACAAGTCGAGGCTATATTTTGGATACGAGACCGTGTAACAAAAGGGGAAATTGATTCATGAGTTTAGTTGAGCAGTATAATGTTTTTACTGGTTGAGTTGTATACTCATGTTCGTTTTCTGATAAACTGTAGAGACTGTTTTGATAGTTTGAGAAAATGTTTCTTACTTCCTTGCTGGTGTAACTGATGAAGAGGTTTAGTACTACTGTCCTAATGATTTTGTATTATTAATTTAGAAGTATCGTATTCTTTGTTGTGTAGTACCTTTGACTTAGTATTTGAAACTGATGGTTTTAGTATTGTTGATTGGTGACGAAATCATTTACTGTTAGTTGAGTTTATGGACAAAGGGAAATTCATCCCCTCTCTTGTCTACTGTTCAAATATTAAAACAAATGGAAAAGAACTTTTAGAAAATAATACTACTCTTTTGTTTTGAAAATGACACAAGTCAACTTGGTTAGTAATACTAGTAATATAGGAAAATGCTTTTATTCAATTTATTTGTTATGGAAAATCCTTCTTTAAAACAAGTATTATTAATAATGAAGAAAATTATATATTATACTATTTTAGTATTTATTGTATAAAATCCTTTAAGCAAAATAAGTTTAATAAGGAAACTTTATATATAAAATATAAATTTATATGCAAGAGTTCTTTTAAAATAAAATATAAAATTTTATTAAAAGGAAAAATATTAAATTGAGACTTTTATTATATTAAAATTATTTATATAAGTTTCTTATTCTTATAATTATTTCCAAGAAAATAAGTATAAATATACTTTTAAAATTATAAAAGCTTTTATAAGAGTTTTAGGATACTAGAATATTATTTTTATATAGAAATTAAAATAGTCATACAACAAGGAAATTCATAAGTACACCCACCAATACACCACCTTTTAGTAAGGGGGCGTATTTACCAATATAAGGTGTCACCTTTGAAAGTAAGTCTATTCAATAGGTTTATAAGACAACAACTTCCTCGTTTTCGTAACACGAACTTCTAAGCCTTTCGATAATTCAAAGCCCTTTTATTTAATCAAATTATTTTTGTATTAGGATTCTGTGCTAATTGGAATACGCACGAGGGATCCAACCTTCTGTTTGTATCGCACTCGGGACGTCTCTACAATGCGAGTTATCTTCCAAACGAATTTCAAGACAGTTGTAACTTAGCTATAAAGTTAAAAGGTGGGTGATGATATGTTGATCGATCTGCTTATAATATGTTGTGCTGGTATATTCTGAACTCGACCAAATAAATCTAAAACAACTAATCCAACATAAATGTATCCCTATTATATAACTGTTTGAATTATGTGATATACTTATATATGATACGAAATACCTACTGTTGAATCTAAATCAATCATTGTTGCATGACTAAAGGCGTATGTGAGCATGAATTTATTTGATTGCAAATCGAGGAATTTTCCCTCCATGTTTCAAATGTCAGTTTTATAAAAGGACGGAATGTCAGTAAGTACGGAGTTGTGGTATGGGTATTAAATCCAACCTCCGGGGAGCTGTCGAGGACGCCCCCAGAATCAAGGTTGTTGATTCAAACAGATCAGGTCCCCGGGTCAGAAGCCTACGTTGCGCACTGGGAATAAGGCCATTGATGGTTTGTGTTATTCTATTTTGTCAGTGGTTGGAAGGAGTAAGGTTTTTTGAAGTGGAACAAGTCGAGTATGGTCGTACGAAAATGGTTTGGAAGAGATTTACAATACGTGGAAAGTGATTTTGGCAGATTGGGCCGATACGTGAAAATGGTTTTGGGCTTTGCTCCTTAATGTGAATCAACTTGTGATATATCAATTATGTGAATGTGAAACCTGTCATGCCCAATTAATTATTACATGAACTTGTTACTTCTGTGATATATGTTATTCATATTTATATGTCAATTGCTTAAATAAATTATATACTTTCTCAATGAGTATAATTTAATATACTTCGGATTTACCAATCCCATGATGTTGCAAATCACCCATACGTGAGAATTCAAATCACACGCCCCCCCCTTTTTACAACCCTTGCAGATTATGATTTCGTGGAGCAAGCACAGTAATAGAGACGACACGGAGTTCCCCGCTTGAATAAAATGTTACTGATAATACTAAGCTTTATATACATATATATGTATGTGAAATACTTATTAAAATTATCCTACTCATTTCTTCCGCTGCATAAAACACATCTCTCATTTTATTATCCCTTTTTATATAAAAAATTTTATAGTTCAGATTTTAAACACAAGTGGCACCACAAATCTGAGATATTTATGTGTTTTGGATTCGGGGCGTTACAATGTTACCTTTAGATTTAAAATGTGTAGTTCTATCTTTAAACTTTTACATTCTATTCTTATTGTATCTTCATACAATGGTGGAAAACTGGGCATGCAACAATACAAAAAATATAAATTTAAGTAATATTGTATTATATTAATTTGAGATTGATTGTGTGAATTAGTTAATATATTTCAAATTTTCTATTTATTCATATTTAGTATTTTTTTATTGTTCGTTGAATTATAATTACAATTTTAATACTATATCGAAATTAAAGATATTTAAAAAAAATAATATTTTAATTTAAAATAATAATAGCAACTTTTTTTCCAGACCGCGAAATTCGCGGGGTTATGCACTAGTCATATGGATTGATATCACAAACAAATTAGAAAAATGACGTAAACTTTACTAAAATTAACATAAACTTTTAAGGATTATTATACAACATGTTATTATACATATGTTTCCTTTAATATCACAATAAAATCACATGTTTAAATCAAACATATAGAAAATAGATTATATAAGAATTGTCTGACGTAAATAATGACAAAATAATACTCCCTTTGTAAGACAAAGATAAACATACTTTAGATTTTCATTTGTCCCACAAAGATAAGCTTGCTACTATATTTAAGATATCATCAAATTTCCATCTTTGTCTCTATTTATTGTATTTTGTCACTAGTAATTGTCTTAAGAAATAAATAATTATAAGAAAACAAAACAAAGTTTTAGTATTCTTATTATATCAACTCTCATTTTTGTCCAAACAATATTAGTACTAACTCATCATATTAGAATAATTTTGTATATTATTATGCATATATCATTTATATGAGTGATTTGATTATTGTAAGAGAGAGTATCTTATTATGACAAACTTACAACCACTATAAATAAAAAAGAAAAGAGAGTAAATATTTATATTTATAAAGTTTGTGTAAAGTTTAAATGGAAAAACATTGCGAATTTTATATATCCATGCCAATATTTTACGATTTATCCGTGATATTTTTCAATTTTTATTCAGTTTTGTACTATAAGTGAACCGATATCGACATCGATGTTGATATCTTAGGATATATTATGATATTTCCATGATATTCGATAAAAAAATACATTACACTCCAATATTTATATCTCAATCTCAAACTTTTGCAATATATCCATGATATTTCGCGATATTTTCATCCTTAGTTTTATTATGTATTTTTTTTATTTTTTTTATATTATACTATATGGACTTATAGATGATGTTATTTGACGAGATTGGATGATTCAAATGGTTGAAGCACAACTATTTAAAGGAAAGTATGGTTTAAATACTTAAGTGAAACATTGTTTAATGTATTAGATTATCGATAAAGACTTTTGTGAACTCATATTCACATGAACTCGGTTTTTCAAAAATATTACAGCTACGAAGATATAATATCATTGTTATGTATATTAGCTATCCCTATTATGTATACACATTGTTACCGTTTAAAATTCAAACATTTTTAAAACAATGAGTGTTGATGATCCCTCACTAATTGGAATGATTGGTGGATGTTTAATCTTGTAGGATTACCAAACAAAACTGCAAATGGTATTTAAAGGGATGATTTTAATAAAGATATTGGATGGGTATTAATTTAGACACCATGTATGTGTAACTTGGAATTTTTTATCTATCTCCACTGCTGAATTTTAGGGGTATTTATACAAGTTACAAGTAAGGAGGAGGTGTCATCTCCCTAATCACTTACACCAGCTATTAAACAAGTAATAAGACAATTGTTTATCTATTGATCACTATATGCATGTAATTGACGAGTGTTAAGACACTTGTCAACTAATTTCAAGATTATACTAGGTATAATTTGAGGTGATTAGCTATTTGTTCTGGAGTCACTTAGTGGGAATTCTCATCTCTGCTCTTCCTTGGGCTATTTTATATGAATGTTTGAACATTTTAGATGCATTTATTGAGTTAATGAGCATTCCTTTTGAGACTTAATCCGTTTGTGTATAGAGTACTAAATTTTGTAGGAAAAATGGCGAAAAATGATGACATCGGAGCAAAACAAGCAAGGTCGAAAAGTCGAGAATCAAATTGAGATCAACCTGGAGTCATACCTTCTTCTCTATTGTCAATTACAAGTCAAGTTGAGTGTAGAATGCGTTTGAAGGATCATGAGAAGTTGAAAAGTGTACAAACGGAGCAAAATAGAAGCCGCGCCTAGTACGGTCGTGCCATTTGGCTACGGATCGTGCCAAAAAATAGTGCACGACCAGGCAAGATGCTGCACGATTGTGCCACTTTGGCTCAGGTCGTGCAGTACCCGTCCCCTGCTCCATTTTGTGTGATTTTCGATATTTTCGGGGGCTTTCTTTCAAATTCGACCTTGAGAACTTAATTCCACATATAAATGCCTTTTTCCCCTGAGAAGAGAAGGTTCCCAATCAGTTTTAGATCCCCAAAATTTTCCCTTCAATTTCTTAGAGAATTTTCCCTAGTTTTACTTCCGATTTCATAAACTTGCTATAGGATAGTTGGTGCTAGCTTAGTTTTGTTATTTGTGGAGATGAGAATTGGACCCTGCGTAATAGGACTAGGTCTCATTCTACTCACAATATACTATTATTCATACATACTATTATTGCTTAAAAAACAAGCACTCTTTAAATAATAATTTTGTGTATATGTGACGTTGATACTTGTAATAAAGAGTTTACAAGAAATCTACTCAAGATCGTCGACACAAAAGTCTGTCTTTTAAGAAACATACCATTGACTATGATTGATATGTTCGAATACACCATTAAGGGGTGGAGGGGAGTTGGGGGAGGGGGTCATGAGTTATTCTAGGAAGGGACTATTTTGGCAGGATTTTTTTTTTAGAAAGAGAAAGAAAGAGTTAGGGTTTGTTTATGGGAAATTGGAAGATAAAGGGTTTGTACTCCATTTGATTTTTTTCTTGGATTTATTCTCTGTAATTATGATTTTGAACATTTTGTTTTGGATTTGCTTCGATTTTTTCCTTCAAAATAGTATAAAGAATAACAGTTATAGTGCATTGAATATAACTATATTAATGATGTTGCAAAAAATTTTGTGTTGGAAAATGTACCATAGTATGCTCTACTTTTTTTATAGTGCATTGAATATAATTATAATATACATAATAACAACTATAATATATTGGACATAACTATAGTATAATGAAAAATAATATAGTATACTAAATATAAGAATAGTATAAATAATAACAGTTATAATATATTGAACATAATTATAGTATAAGAAAAAATAGTTGAGTATATCGAATATCAGTATAGTATACTAAATATAACAATAGTATACACAAGTACACTATAGTACACTAAAATCTGGTATAGTGTACACATGGACCATTTTTAAAGTTGCAGCAACTGTTAAATCAATGTCAGTGAACAGTGTAAAATGTCTATGGAATGTTCACGAAATTACACCACAGTACAGAAAGTACAACTGTAGTGGGTAGAAAATCAAAATGGAAAAACTAGCTATAGGTAATAAGTTTTAGTATGGTGTACCCATAGGTAAACCCCCCTCCCCCTTCTTATTTAATTTGTGTGCATACTTATGTGTGCAAAAATTCTTGAGACAAATGGAGTAATATATATTAAAAATCTTAGTCTTTTATGTTTTGGAAAAATAGGGTTTGTGTAGACGAAGTTGGAAAGACGAGGCAAGAGTTGGACTCTTTCTCCCTAAGACGAATTGCCCTGTACTGCGGTGCAATACAGTGTCAAATGGCAGACGTCCCCAAAATACAATGACTTTTAGAACTTCTCGATCGCTGCACTACGAATCGAAAGTTATCGGCAAACGGATTCGGGTATCCGGAACTTCCTTGACTCGACTCTAATGCAAAACTTAGAATGCTAGGATGCTTTGGAGGGTTTTGAATGCAAAAGACTTATTTTGGTTGCTGGAATGACTCAAATACATTTTGTGGGGTCTTTTTATAATTGTTGAAGAGTTATGGTGCCTGTTCGCATAAAAGTGTAACCTTTCTACCCGGATCAAATCTGAGCCCTTCGATCGCATCTACTGGATCAGATCAGGATTTGATAGATCTGATCGCACCCCTTCGCGCGGAGCGGTTCGCGCGCCTAGGACTGGGGTTCGAATCGGAACGGATGCGTCCGTACGGGTGACCGCTGCTAATTTGGCGCCGACCCGTATGCGCGGTTCGACCCAGTTCGATCGCCCGAACCGTACCGAATTTGATCACAGGTTCGAGTCCCGTGAACTGTAGTCCATTCAGAGCACGAGCTATGGTCGAGCTGCTCCCCTCGAAAAATTTAAAGCTCCTCGCGACGATGCGCACGTGCAAAGTGCGCCTCTAAAGCTTCCAATGCGACTAAGTGTGATGTGCGCGTGCGAATCAAGGGTCTTCGAGTTAGCCCTTCGGCTAACCTAGACACCACCACTTAGACTTAGTCAAAATAACATATCTTGCACATAAGTTTACTTATATAGAAGATTCTTTTCTCTAATTTTTCAATGTGGGACAAGGATCCCTTCTCCATATTTTTCTCTTCAACTTTAGGAATTTCCATGATAAATTCCCAACTTTATGTATTAAAATCTCATTCACCCGAAATTGGTTTTGAGCAAATTAATACACCAAAATCATCTACTTCGAACGTAGATTACGAATTTGCAATTCGGTTATATTTTTCACAAATGGAACATCAAATTAAAATTGGTCAAATTCAAGTCAAATACCCAAATTGTAAACCATTTTCCAACAGTATGTATTAGGTAAATCTTGTGATTCAAGAGTTTTTTTAAAGTAGTCACTCTTGTTTTTATTACACAATCGTACGTGATTATTTTATTAGGTAAATACACTGCTTACCTTTTTTATTTATGATGCTTTATGAAGTTGATTGACTATGTTTTAGATGATTTTGGTTTGCTGAATGTGATGATTGGGAAATGGCGGTACAAACACATTGTTTAGGTTCTGTATTTTTGTGATTTCATTCATTGTATGGGTCATGATTGAGGAATAAAAATGTTACTCTAAATAGCATATTTAGAAATATATTCCATTTTCCTTTAAGTATATGGAGAATTTATGTTATCATTGTGAGAAGTACTCATTAGCACTTTTGGGAAAAAAGTAAAGGGTGGGGAGAATAAATGTTCCTCCATTTTCAATAGGATGTTGGCATTTGAGTTTCTTGGTCTAATTAATATGTGACGTTTATTCAATATAATAAGACTCGATATGAAATATTAATTGAAGTACATGTATTAAATATATGATATAATTAATGAATGTAAGCGAACGAATTGAACTTTGAATTTGACATTTTAGTTATGGTATAACAATGTTCCATGTTAGAAGTAGAATTAGTCTAAACTCCAAAGTTTGTGTCTCTACACCCATGCATCTAACATTATTAGGATGTTTATCTTTGCAGTTTGCAGATTGCAGTTTGAAGATTTGTCTAACTATTTCTTGATTTTTTTTTCTTGATTTGGGTCTGTACTGATATACTCTTTAAGCTGTTATTATTTCGAACTGATTGAGTGCTACTACATATTTCATGCTTATTAACTCTCTTGTGCTTATTGATTGCTATCTTTGAGTATGAATTATGAGTTAGTGATTTGTGGAGTTGAGTTAGGAATTAGATTGTGTGAGTGTAGTGATTAGAGTGGATTTGAAAGGGATCTCGATCGTACATTTACGAATTTTCCTTTTGAATACTTGTGTGATAAAAAGTGAGAGTTCACTAGGACTAGCATAGATGTGAAAGCCGTGAGATTTGAGCCTTATGAGAGATAAAAAAATTCATTAAATTGATCTCATCGTTTGTGAGTGGATCTTCACCTTAGAGGTGCTAGAACTTGTGGGTACTATCGCTTCTTGATTGTGTCTAGTATGAAATGTCGAAAGTGATTTTAGGTCATCTTTGTATTAATAAGTCACTTAGCCAAAATAAGCCTACCAATGATGTTAATCCATTGTTAGCCCATTTGAGCCTGAGCCTATTATTTGCTAGCACGTCTGAACTTATCCAATTCCTAAACTCTTTTTGTCCCAATTTGAGTGGAGAATAGGAAAAGTTGTGAATGAAAAGGGGTGTGTGAGTTGAGGATGTGGACTTGTTATGGTTGAGTGAATATGAGAAAATGTGTAATGAGATTGTGAGTTGTGGGGAAGAACAAATATTTGAGAATGAGCAAAAGAAAATATGAGCTCATATATTGTGAGAAAAGAAAAAAAAAAGTGTAGTGATTGAGAAAAAAGTGAAAGGAGTTAGACGAAAAAAGTTGAGGTGTTGAGAGAGATGGAATTGAAAGTGCATTGTATGAAGATGTTTGAAGTATTCTGTTCCATGTATTGAAATACCGAAGTTTGATTTTCTATTCTCCATTCACTTGAGTCAGTTATCCTATACAATTACCCCACCCGTCCAAAGAGCCGTACATTACAACCTTGAGAAAGTCCTTTTTGATTCGGCATGGATTCTAGTTTATGGTCGAAGTTGAGAGTGCTTACAAGCCTATGGTCACTAACATGTGTGAGCGATTGATTGAGAGTGTCCCTATTTATTGATAAACACTTGTGAGGATGAGAAACACATCACCGAGGGCACATCCATGTTTAATTTTAGTGGTTCTTATTGATTATCCATGAGTAGGGTGAAGGGGGTGAGTTTGTGTGCGAGTGATCGATCTTTGAAGCTTGAACACTATTACTTGCATGATTTGGTACTTTGATCTATTTCTAACAATTTTATTTGACTTATTATTTCATTGCTTGAGGACAAGCAATATGGTAAGTTTGAGGGGTTGATTAGGCGTGAAATTGTTATGTTTTGTAGCCCGAATGGTCCATGTTTTGAGCGTATTTGATGAGTATTTAAAGTTATTTGAGTATCATTTTCATAAACTCATCAATTTATCTCTTTGATGCTCACATAAGAAAGGGGGCAAAAAATGGAATTCGTAGGACTTTGAATCGACTCAAACGGACTCCCGGATGAAAAGATATTGAAGAAATACGAAAAGTATTAGTTCGTGCAAGGAAAAGTGTCACTTTGTCCAAAAGGATGAAGTGCTCGAGCACTTAGTGCTCAAGTACCCTTGATCGAGCGCCCAAAATGCACTGAAAGTTGTGGACCGCTCGAGTGGCCCTTGGTCGAGCGCTAGGCGCTCGAGTACACCAAGGTCGAGCGCCCATGTCACACTGGAGGAATGGAGCGCTCGAGTGAGCGGCGCTCGAGCAAGAGGTGGTCGAGCGCTGGTTGTGTTTTGGAGAAAGAAGGGCACTCGAGTAGGAGCGCTAGGCGCTCGAGCAAGGTACTTGGTCGAGCGGTTTCAGCTCTTTTCACCCAAATCCGGCCCATACACTATATATTTATATTCCCAAACATATTTTTGGGGACCATCACATATCTAGACTCGATTTTTGAAGGGGAAGAGCTTGGGAAGGAGTTTGAGAGTTTTAGCAAGGTTTCTTATAGTGTAATCGAGGTTTTTAGCATACGAATTCTCAGTTTAATTATTTCTTCGAACAAATTTCCTTTTATTCTTGTTTTCTTGAGTACTTGAGATTATTAAACTTAGGTTTTCCAGATTTATAAAGATTTACTTTGAGACTTGAATTTATTGATTTCATATTTCGTTTATGTTCTTGAATTTCTTTGTTAATTTAGTTATGCATATGATTATCGTTCTTGTTATTGATTTTGTTCTTCAAACCACCATGTTAGGCTAGAACCCTTTCATGCTTAGGATAGGATGAACTCGTAGAAGTAGGACGTTGGTACGTAATTAGGATAATTCATGATGTGTAGTTTTGATTCTCCTAATTATTGAATATTTCTAATAAACTCTAGAATAATCTTGGAATTAAATACGGAAATTGTTAGAGAGAAGACGACCACATCACTCTTTAATAACGAATAGTCTTAAGGAGAGGGTTTTAGAAGGAGTTTATCATCTACCGGTTTATCTAGGGAGGACGTCCGCATCACCTTAGTTAAATTAGGGCCTCAATAATTAAGCACAATTCATATAATTTAATTAGTGGATTAGTGAAGTAGGTTGATCCAACTAAGTATTAGGATTAATTTTTGAGCTTTTATTCTTTCAATCTTGTGCTAGATTAGGGAAGTTGATTGCCTAATTTTAGTACACTTAGGATTATGACTTGCACATCACGATTATTTTAGTTACCATACCAACTCCATTAGTATACGTAGGAATTCCTATCTCGAGTATCACCATCTCATATCTGCACTTCAAATCAGAAGTTAGTTTAGTTTGATTTTATTATTAGCATATAATTAGTAGAAAATAATTAGGAGTATTAGCATAAACCAAACATTACATTTATATTAGCTACGACATGTACATTTCCAGAGATTTATTCGCATACACACTTTCACTTGGGTTCGATACTACTTGGTCCCTATACTCGCCCATACTACAGTGATCTCATACTCTTGTGGGGTAATTACTAATAAAGCTAGTATTTTGCGTTCAAGTCATTCCCTCCATTTTAATTTTATTTTTCCATTTGTCTTTTTTTAACTTTTAAAGTGAGACTTAATTAATATTATTTAAATAGATAAAATGATTTTTTGATGATGACATATTATTCAATTTAAGTAAATGAGACAAAATGAAGATGCTTTTCTTTGTAATTATTAGTGGAATGGGATGTAACTTAGAAGTGTTTGAGGAGGGAGTGGGGGGGGGGGGGAATAGTGGAAAGGAAAAACAAAATTGGAAGGGATGGAGTATTAGACATGATACATAGTAGGTATTAATAAATTATTTGTTGGGACATTGTCAGTTTTGATTAAGATCCCAAAGCCCCTAAAAAGATGATTTGCCTTAGTTTGTCGTAGTCAGGCTAGTCTTGGTTAGGTTTTTGTACTTAGTTATTTTACACTTCACAGGTACTCAGTGAGAGGAGAACTCACTGATGACAATCAAGACTAAGAGCCTGAAGACGAAGAGCACCATCCTGAACTTATGGCAGTCTTCTAAGCTGGCTGAGTAAGTGTCAGTGATGAAGAGTATGACCCTGAGGTCATTAATAACTCAGACCTGAAGGGAACAGGATGATACTGAGTTTATGGGAAACACTTGGAGTAGATCCAAGCAATGCAAAAGGAATATTAGCGTCAGGACAAGACCGTTGTGCTCGAGATAAAAAGAACTTAATAAGACAAGCCTGAAGCCTAGGAATAAGTTCTGACATTCTCACCAACCTGATGATGTGGACCAATCCGGGGAGGACATGCACATACGGACCCTGACATGAAGACTGACTTCAGACTGCACTTTCAACGGGCAAGCATTAAATGGCTCATTAAATGCAATTACCAAATCCATGCAAGGACGGCTGCTGCATGGGTAATATGGCAGTTTGAGCCACTCTACGTAGATGACTAGAAGACTATCTCTTCCAATGGATAGTTTTCAAATCACCTATAAATATAGAAGGCCTTGAACCCATTCAAGGTTACGGGAAATTTCCAAGCCAGAAAATTACTCAAACTCTCAAGCATTCAAAGCATTCAGTCTTTAAAAGAAGCACTCGAAACCAGTTAAATTTCCCAAGTCTTTCTTAGTCACTGAGAGTTATTCTGTATTCCAAAGAGCGTATTAGCATTATCTTAAGCTTAGAGTGATTATCCAATCCTTAGCAAAGCTTTGTCTTGTAAGGATAATCACAACTTAGTTGGAAACCAAACTGAAACCAAAACCCTAAGTTAGGTTTGTTGGTAGTAAGTTGTTAGTGAGTTAGTAAGGAGTTTGTATATGTCAGTAAGGAGTAGCCGATCTTGGTGCACCTTTGCACGTTAAAAACAAGAACCCCTTGAGTGGATTTCCTGTTAAATCAGGTCGTGGATGTAGGAGCTTGAGTCTCTGAACCACATTAAACTCCATGTGTTCTTACTACTTTGATATTGTGCTTACTTGTCATATTATTTGTTCATTCATAGCATTTGGTTTTATCAAGTTGAATCAATCAGCCTGATCATCAAACAGAGTACTGCCCTACTAATCACAACTTCAGAATTGAGTAAACAAGTTTTTCAGAAAGCAAACTAAACAAGACTTTAAACTATCAGGGCTCACGCATTTCCGCACTGAACTTGAATTGATAGTCAGCCAACTGACCCGTACTAAGTGTAGTCAGTAGATAGATTATCAGCTCTTAGTTCTTTATCACTCTGAGTAAAGGGGACTCAGTAAGGTTTAAGTTGAAAAATTGGTACCCATACACGTATTCATCAGTCTTGTACAGGGACCAACAAGTGGTATCAGAGCAGTGGTTCAAAAGACCACTGACTTTGAATACTAATAGTTTCAGAGGAGAAACTGTTGGTGGTCACTGAACAGATCTGAGTTTGCATTTACATAAAACCTGCATCATCATGACTTCGAGGAGACTTGAAGCTTTGTTAATTGAATTCTCTATTTCTAACTTTGTTTACTGGAAGTTCAGACTTGAGGCACATCTAGATGTCATCCATGACCAGGTGTCGCGTGTTATCAGGGAAGGACCGATCAAGATTACTATCCCTAATGTCAGAGGACTGGGGTATGAACATCTTGAGGTTGGCATACATGTTCCTAAGGAAAGGAAAGATATGACCAATGACGAAATCAAGATGGTGGGACTGGACAATGTGGCCAGGAACATCATTCTGCATATGGTGCCTTTCGAGGAGTCAGCAAGGCTGATGAACTTAAAGACGGCAAATGAGGTTTGGGATGTGCTGACCAGGATGTGTGAGGGGTCAGAAAAGATAAAGGAGAACAAGAGAAATATTGCCATTCAGAAATTTGAGGCTTTCGAGATGCTACCTGATGAGAGTATAGATCAGATGGAGTCAAGGTTCATCAAGTTGATGAATGAGTTGGTGATGCTGGACAAGGATGTCCCTAAGAGAGATGTTGCTTCAAAGATCCTGAATGCCCTTCCTGAGAGATGGGACAACAGTGTCATTATGCTTAAGAACACTCAAGATATGAGTAACATAACTTCTGTTTTACTTTTTTCAGAGCTCAAAGCACTGGAATATGATCTCAACAAGAGAAAGAAGAAAGTTCAGCAGGAAGAGGAAGAAAAAGAGAAAACTCCTGAGAAAAGTGTTCAAGGCCAGGTCTGAACCTGTTGAGTCTTCCTCAAAGTCACTGATGGAGATGAGCAAGGAAGAGCTTGCAGAGGAGTACAGCCTGATGGCCAGACGCTTTGAGAAGCTTAATTCCAGGTTTGGTCGTTATAAGAAAATTTATCAGGACTTACATGACAGGAAACCTGAAGGAACCCACCAAAGCTCGAGGAGATATGAGGAAAGGGGAAATATTGACCAGAGGAGAGATCGTGGCGATGAAAGAAGATATTCAGATCTAAAGCCCGATCATAGAGATGAACAGAGACGTACTCGTGATGACAGGCACTCAGGGAAGACTGAAAGCTCATCAAGACAGAGGGAACCTGACTCAAGGAGGAACCCTGAACCTAGGAAAGAAAGAAAAGATGAGCAAGCAATATGTTACAACTGTAACAAGAGCGGGCACTATCAGTGTGATTGTCCGGAGCTGAGTGCAAGGGAAAGAGAGGACAAGAGGGCCAAGAGAGACCAGAGACTTGCTGACCGGAGAGTCATGCTCGTTGAGGATGCAACTGACTCGGATAGTCCTGATGAGAGGTCGCCTGAACTTTTTTCTGATGATGAGTACGATGATGTTTGCTTGATGGCTAGAGAAGAGCCTGAGGTAACATCTAACTCTGTGTGTGGTTCTTACACTGGTCAAAATCCTGAGCTTAGCTCAGAGTCAGTCAGAGAAATAAACCTTCAAATCTGCCTGGATCAACTGATGGTTGATTTCTCCAGGCTGCAGGAAACTAATGTCTTCTTGGTAGAGGAAAACAAGAAATTGAGTACTGAGGTCCAGAGCCTGAATGATCAGCTCACTCAGTCTGATCTTAAGGAATCTGCTCAGATTGTGAGACTAACTCAGGAGATTGATTTAATCAATGCTGATTGTCTCCCAAGAGAGAAGATTCTGAAGGAACTGGCTGATGAAGAGTTGGTCAGGAAGGAAGAACTGAAAGTACTTAAGAGTAAGTTTGATGACCTCTTTGCCAGACATGAAATCCTGAAAAAGAGTGAGGACTCACTCAAGTAAAAGGTTGCAGCAATGAATAAATCCTCAGTGGCTAGAGAGGAAATAAATAGCAGCCAGATGCTTGGGAACGAGAAAAAGGGACTTGGATATGTTCCTAAGAAATCCTCACAAGGTCAGTCTCATGTTGCTTCAGGGAGCAACACTGAGAGGGTATTTGTTCAGGCAGGCCAAAGTGCACCTAAGGTTGTGCTTCAGGCCCGTCAAACTGATAAGGGCAAGGAAACTGTTGACTTAGTCACGGTTGCCCCCAAGATTGCTAAGCCAAAACCTAAGGGAAAGGCAAAGCAACCAAAGGAGGTCCCTGAGAGCTCAGGCAAGAGAAAGCCTCATCGAAAGCAGAGGAAGACTCAGGCCAAGAGCACTCAGACTGGTCAGCAAGGGTACCATCATGCTTGGTAATACCAACAGGAAAGGCCAAACATGATGACACCCCCATGGTTTTGGCACCCTGAGGCCTTTAACTGTTTTCCATTCCCTCACATGCCTAGGGGGAACAAAAATAGGGTCCTTATAAAAAACAAGGCCCAAGACCTGCTGCACCCAGACCTAGGAAGAACAGGAAGCCAGCCCAAAAGGCATCCACTCAGGCTCCTATGAAGCCTAAGTCTAGCACCCATACACCATCTTCCTCTCAGGCAAAGAAGAAGAAAGTTGTGTATGTTGATGTTTCAGGGAGACAGATTTACCACTCTGAGGCAATCAGGGTAGTTAAGCAAGTCTGGATCCCGAAGGGTACAGCTGAGATAATAGGATCCAACACCCGATGGGTACCTAAAGCCTGATTTTCTTGCAGGCGGCTGTGGATCACAACAAGAGGAGAGGAGACTCAAACAAAGTTGTTTGGTACCTAGAAAGTGGATGCTCAAGGCATATGACTGGAATGAAGAGTCTTCTCCAAGAGTTTCAAGCAAAAGATGGTCCACAGGTAACCTTTGGTGATAACTCAAAAGGTGTTACTAAAGGTTTTGGTGTCTTGATTATAGGTACAATCAGAGTGGAGAATGTGTCCTTTGTGGAAGGACTGAAGCATAACCTGTTGTCAGTAAGTCAGTTCTGTGACAAAGGTTTCAGTGTTGAGTTCTCATTCGAATATATGTTTAGTCAAGGACAAATCAACACAAGTGCTTCTATCAGGTATCAGGAAAGGTAACGTTTATCTGCTGATTGGAGCAACACTATTCCTAATACTTGTTTTATTGCTAAAAGCTCTCTAGAGTTCAGTTGGTTATGGCATAAACGATTAAGCCACCCGAACTTCAAGATTCTTAACAAAATTTCTAGACAATCACTTGTTGAAGTCTACTTAATGAAGTTTTTAGCAAAGATCATGTGTGCAGCGTCAGGAGGGGAAGCAGGTCAGAGCGTCATTCAAGGAGAAAACTACCTTCTCCACTGATAGGATTCTTCAGCTCTTGCACATGGATTTATTTGGTCCCATAACACCTGTGAGTATGAATGGTAGGAAATATACCTTTGTGGTTATTGATGATTATTCTAGATATACGTGGTTTATTTTCTTGTTAAATAAGAAGGAAACACAGGTGAAGCTTCCTGAGTTGCTCAAAAGGCTCAGCAATGAGAAGAATCAGTCCATTACTAAGATCAGATCTGACAAGGGCACTGAATTTATAAATTCATATATTTCTGACTTTTGCAATGAACTTGGTATAGCTCATGAGACTTCTGTAGCTAGAACCCCACAACAGAATGGTGTCGCTGAAAGGAGTAACAAGACACTGAAGGAAGCTGCCAGGACCATGCTGGCTGAGTCAGGATTGCCCAAGAAATTCCGGGCTAAGACAATCAACACTGCATGATACACTCAAAACAGATCTATGCTGAACAAACAACATGCACAGACCTCATATGAAACATGGAATACGAGAAAGCCTCGTATCTCTTACTTTTATGTGTTTGGTTGTAAGTGCTTCATCCTTAACAATGGGAAGACCCAATTGAAAGCCTTTGATAGAAAATCTGATGAAGGGATATTCTTAGGATATTCTGAAGTTAGCAAAGCTTTCAGGGTTTACAATTGTAGGACCCTTGTTGTGGAGGAATCACCACATGTTGTGTTTGATGAATCTGCTAATGAGTCTAGGGTAAAAGTGTTGAATCCTGATACTGAGGAGGTCACAAAGAGAGTGACAAAGCTGAGCTTAAAGAATCAACCTGATCCAAAGGTCAAAACTGTGCCAATTCCAAGATGGGATGATGATGATGATCAGGAAGATGAACCAAGAGCCACTCCTAAGCCCAGCACATCAGGGATAGTTGAGCCTCAAACTGAGCAACAGGATCAACCTGAGGTAAGAACCGTCTATGAAGATGCGGCTGCAGCTGAGACAGTTCCTGAGTCACCTCATCAAGGGGGAATCAATGTCCCGGACATTGAACTAATTAATCCCTTTGGTATAGACTTAGGTTCATCCCCCTCTGTTCAATTTCCTGAATTTTATGAGCCTATATACACTAACATTGCAGGTACTTTAGGAGCAACTCCAGGCAAGAGAACATGGCTAGAGGATCATCCCATTGACCAAGTCATTGGTGATCCAACTGAGGGAGTCAGGACCAAACGGTTTCATGGTGAGAGCGCACTGTTCTGTTGTTTTCTCTCTGAGCAAGAGCCTCAGAACATTCAAGAAGCTCTCACTGACTCGAACAGGATCATAGCCATGCAAGAGGAATTGAATCAGTTCACAAGAAATCAGGTTTAGGAACTAGTAGATAGACCTAGGCACCAAGGTGTTATTGGTACTAAGTGGGTCCTCAAGAACAAGAAGGACGAGAATGGTGTTGTAGTAAGGAACAAGGCAAGGCTGGTTGCAAAGGGGTATTGTCAGTCTGAAGGAATAGACTATGTTGAGACTTTTGCTCCAGTGGCTATGTTGGAAGCTATCAGATTATTTCTTGCATGTGCAACATACAAGAAGTTTAAGGTGTATCAAATTGACGTCAAGAGTGCCTTCCTGAATGGTGTACTCAATGAAGAGGTATATGTTGAACAACCTCCCGGGTTTGAGGTTGGAGATAGAGTATACCATTTGAAGAAAGCACTCTATGGACTTAAGCAAGAACCAAGAGCTTGGTATGATACCCTCTCTCAATTCCTGACAGACCATGGGTTCAAGAAAGGAACCGTGGATAGGACTTTGTTCAGGATCACTGAAGGTGATGACATTCTCTTGGCCCAAATTTATGTGGAAGACATAATATTTGAATCACCAAATCATCAGCTCTGTGAGAAATTCTCTAAGTTGATGACTGGTAAATTTGAGATGTCAATGATGGGAGAGATGAACTTCTTCTTAGGATTGCAGGTCAAGCAGACTGATCAAGGTATCTTCATTAATCAGGCCAAGTATACAAGAGACTTGATTCAAAAGTTTGGTGTTCAGAACAGCAATCCAACTAGAATCCCAATGAACACAAATTGGAAGATGGATCCTGAAACTGAAGGGACTTCAGTAAATCAGACTGAGTATCGAGGGCTGATTGGTTCTTTGTTGTACCTGACTGCAAGTAGGCCTGACATTACGTTTGCAGTTGGTGTGTGTGCTAGGTATCAGTCTGATCCCAAGAGGAGTCATTTGGAGGCTGCTAAGAGGATACTTAAGTATTTTAAAAGGACAGTCAATATGGGACTATGGTATCCTTCAGATGACAACTTAGAACTGACAGGTTATTCAGATGCAGACTATGGAGGTTGTAGGATTGATAGGAAATCAACCTCAGGGACATGTCAGTTTTTGGGTAGTAAGTTGATCTCGTGGTTCAGCAAGAAGCAGAATTCAGTAGCAACATCCACAACTGAGGCTGAGTATATGGCTGCAGGTAGTTGTTGTGCTCAGATTTTGTGGTTGAGGCTACAATTAAGAGACTACCAAGTGTTTGCTAATGAGGTTCCAATCTATTGTGACAACAATAGTGTTATAGCAATTACTCAGAACCCAGTGCTTCACACAAGGTGCAAGCATGTGGATATCATGCATTACATTATTCGAGATCATGTGGAGAAGAAGGATATTAGGATGGAGAAAATTCACACTAACAGGCAGAGAGCTGACATCTTGACTAAGCCTTTGGCTGAAGCAAGATTTATGGAACTGTCAGTGGAGTTAGGACTCTTAGATCCGGGAGAGCAGTCAGTGTAGGGTTTAGGGGGAACTCAGGCCAGACTCGACTCAGCGAGGTATCAGGGTGCTACAATGTCTCCCTGGCAGGTATGAGTTCTGTCCTGACTCTTGTAAATTTAAAGCGTCTCCCTGAGTCCTTCGTCCTGAAAATATTTATTAAATGCATTTCATTTTCATTAAAACGCGTCTTTTTATATTAAAACCCACGTGCATCGGAGCATTTAATGCTTCAGTTACTTTTTCATATACGTGTCCATTTTATACGGAATATGACTGACATGAGGATATGATTGAAACATAGATTGATCCTGGCCCTTAATCTCAAACCCTTTCAAATTCAGGATTAATCTCAACCTCACGTCTGAGTAACTGACTAATTCATATCAATCTAAGTCTTCCATTTGAGGATTTTACGCAAACATAAACGCACATTGCACACTGAGTATTCTCTTGCTCAAAAACAAATTCTCTGCAAATCTTCTCTCAATAAAAAAAAAACAAATGGCATTCTTGATTCCCACCTGGACAACTGACAAGCCAGAAGATGTTGTCAAGAACAGGCTGGTAAACATGGAGCACGTTATCACCATGGAGGGTGCATGCCTCTCTGTGAAGGAGATTCATCCAGTCTTCGAATGGATCTCCAAATCTGGTTTGGCCAAATACTTCACCCACAAGCCCATAACTGTGCTTCCAAAGACAGTTGTGGAGGCGTACTTGAATCTATTTCTTCGCAAGGGAGAATTGTTCACCAGAGTGACGGTGCTGAAGCCAATTGGTGAGAAAGATGTAGATGGCGAACCCTTCTATAGCAAGGAGGAGAAGGAAATTAACCTAAGAAAGGCCATTAGAGAGGGAACCTTGAAGCCCGAGTATAGGGCCCTTGTGGACTTAGTGTCCAAGATCGTGATGGGATAAACATTCTCTCATGAGCAACTGAGCCTGCCCAAACTGAGGATAATGGGAGCTCTTGTTGATGGTGTGGAGGCCAACTGGGAGCAGTTATTCCTTGACCAGATCAATCAGGCCGCCATCGACAAACTCAAGAAGGACGATGACGAAAAGCACATCTCAGTAGGTGTTATTCTCCCATTTGGCACGAGGCTGTCCATTCTGATTGCACACGGCTTCCATGGGTACACCTTTGACTTAGAAGACAACCTCTCGTCAAAGAAGGTCATGTTCACTTCACTGAGTGCATGACACCTATTCTATGCTAGGGCTTATTGACCCCAACCTCAAGCTAAGGGTCAGAAGAAGAAGCCAGCTGGGAAGGCCAAGAAGGTGGCGACCAGCCTGATAGAGAGGGTAGATGAGCTCTTTGAAAAGAGCAAAGAAGTGGAAGAGGAGATCACTTCTGAGCGCACTGAGGCGCAGGCTGCTGAGAAGGAGGTGGAGAAGAAGAAAGTGATGGTGGTGCTGTCAGGAAAGGCCACCAAAGTAGGGACTGAATCAGATCCCAAGAGGACCGAGTCAGCGGCTGAGGGAACTGATGATGAGGTCAGATTGGAGGAGGAGAAGAGGCCTTTGAAGAGGCTAAGGAAGGGACCCAAGAAGTTCCCCAGCCAAGGGCCTGCTGGAGGTGAGTGAGAGGGAGGAGTCAAGCTCTACCTGAGCCTCTGACTTGGAGGTGGTGAGGACGACGATTGAGATGGCTGAGTGTTGGGATATGTTTTAGTTTTGATGATTTTCCAAAAAAATATGTAATAGGTTTGAAAGCAGTCAGGATAGTATCTTTTATTTCAGGTCAGGCTAGATTAGCTTTCAGTAGAATAGGCTGTTCAGTTGAGGGGGAACTCAGCAACACAGCCTGAAGATATCAAGATGACACCCAGAAGAACTGACTGAAGTCATGCTTGCAACCTGAACCAGAAGAGAAGCCTGAAGGATGTCCCACTGAGTATAAACCGGGCTGATCTAAGCTAAGTCAGGTGGACCACTCAGTGAAGAGCATGATCAGGAGGATCAGTGCTGCACCAAGTAGGCCCTGAAGGTGTCAGGCTACTGTGGTCAGGGAAGTTTGTCATTCAGCCTTATGACAAACTTCTTGGAATGATCTTCAAACAGTCTCTGAAGGACAACTACACTGAAGACGTTCAGTCCATTGAAGATCATCAGTCAGTGAAGGAGGAAGCTACCTAAAGTCAGTGGGTCTTGGTCAACCCACTGAGTCAAAGATCCGTGAATCCAGGCCACGTGGATCAATCAGCACGAGGCAGCAACTCTGATACTGACAAGGCCGCATTCCAAGAAAAGTGGTTGAAACCATTAAAAGTTGGATTCAAATGTATCTTCCCTCCAACGGATACATTTGAATCCCCATTATAAATACAAGCTCATAGCTTCGTTGTAAAGTGTGTTGAAGTGTTGTATTGTGTGTGAAGAAAGAAAAATCAACACCTACAAGCTATAAGAGTGTGTGAGTTGTTAGGGAGTCATAAGGATGAGTTTCTCACACCCACGACACTGACCTTTAGGGTTTCACTTATATTCATTGAGTGTCAAGCTTGTAACTCTTAGCTTAGAGAGGTTTTCCTAATCTTAGCTTTAAGGCTAACACATTGTAAAGGAAAACCTTACCTAGTTGGAGAAAACCAAACCAAACTAAACCCTTTCAGAGAATGTTAGGTTTGTAGTGAGGTGAGGAGAGGCAGCCCAGGGAGTGGCGTGAGTCCAGTTGTAAGTGCACCTTGGCACGTTAAAAACAAGAATCCCAAGTAGTGGATTTCCTGTTAAATCGGGTCGTGGACGTAAGAGCTTGAGTCTCTGAACCACGTTAAACTGAGCGTTTGTTTCATTAAAGTATTTACCAAAGTGTTGCAAAAGTCAGCTCACTGAGCTTTGTTATAAGAAAACTTTGGTTAAGCAACCAGGTCAGAGAGATTCCTCTCACTGACCAGATCAGGCAACGCGCTCGAGAGTTCAGTCTCTCGAGTCACTGTGTTGCTAAGAGCATGAGCCTTCAAGTCTCACTGACTTGGTAGCTCAGCCTCTTAGCAACGCAGTGACTTGAGTGTTTTCCTCACTGAAGTCTTTCAGAGCGCATCGATAAGGTTTAAAAAAAATTGCTCCTGAATTCCCATTTTGCCCTTCGAAAATTTTGCTCCTTAACAGATCTGAGTTTGCTTTTCATAAAACTTGCATCATCATGACTTCGAGGAGACTTGAAGCTTCGTTACCTGAATTCTTTATATCTAACTTTGTCTATTGGAAGTTCAGATTAGAAGCACATCTCGATGCCATCCATGACCAGATGCCGCATGTTCTCAGGGAAGGACCGATCAAAATCACTGTCCCTAATACCAGAGGTAGAGGGTATGATGATCTTGATATTGGTGTACTCATTCCTAAGGAAAGGAAGGATATGACCACTGATGAGATCAAGATGATGGGGCTGGATAATGTGGCCAGGAATATCATCTTGCACACGGTGCCTTTCGAGGAGTCAGCAAGGCTGATGAACTTAAAGACGACAAATGAGGTTTGGGATGAGCTGACCAGGATGTGCGAAGGGTCAGAAAAGATAAAGGAGAACAAGAGAAATATTGCCATTCAGAAATTTGAAGCGTTCGGGATGCTGCCTGACGAGAGCATAGATCAAATGGAGTCTAGATTCATCAAGTTGATGAATGAATTGGTGATGTTGGACAAGGATGTTCCAAGGAGAGATGTTGCTTCAAAGATCCTGAATGCCCTTCCTGAGAGATGGGATAACAGTGTAATTATGCTTAAGAACACTCAGGATATGAGTAACATAACTTCTGCTTTACTTTTTTCAGAGCTCAAAGCGCTTGAATTTGATCTTAACAAAAGAAAGAAGAAAGTTCAGTCAGAAGAGGAAGTGAAGGAGAAAACTCCTGAGAAAAGTGTGGCGTTCAAGGCCAGGTCTGAACCTGTTGAGCCCTCATCAAATTCTTCATCAAAGTCACTGATGGAGATGAGCAGGGAAGAACTCGCTGAGGAGTACAGCCTGATGACCAGACGATTTAACAAGCTCAATTCCAGGTTTGGTCGTTATAAAAAGTTTTATCAGGACTCACGTGATAGGAAACCTGAAGGAACCCACCAAAGCTCAAGGAGATACGAGGAGCGAAGGAATACTGGCCAGAGGAGAGAATGTGGTGATGAAAGGAGATATTCTGAACCAAAGCCTAAAAGAAGAGACGAACAGAGACGTACTCGCGATGATAGATATCCAACCAAGTCTGAAAGCTCGCCGAGAACCAGGGAACCTGACTCAAGGAGGAACCCAGAACCGAGGAAAGAAAGAGTAAGCGAGCAGATAGCATGTTACAACTGTAACAAGATTGGTCACTATCAGTACGACTGCCCAAAGCTGAGTACGAGGGAGAGAGAGGAAAGGAGAGCCACGAGGGATCTAAGATCTACTGATCGGAGAGCAATGGTCGCTGAAGATGCAACAGACTCTGACGGTCCTACTGAAAGGTCACCTGAACTCTTCTCAGATGACGAGTACGATGATGTCTGTCTTATGGCTAGGGATGAGCCTGAGGTAACATCAAATTCTATTAGTGCTTCTTACACTGGTCAAAATCCTGAGCTTAGCTCAGAGTCAGTTAGAGAAATGAACCTTCAGATCTGCCTTGATCAATTGATGGTTGACTTCTCCAGACTGCAGGAAACTAAAGTCTTCTTGGTAGAGGAGAACAAGAAATTGAGTACTGAGGTTCAAAACCTGAATAAACAACTCACTCAGTCTGATCTTAAAGAATCAGCTCAAATTGTGAGACTAACTCGGGAGATTGATTTAATCAATGCTGAGCGTCTTCCAAGAGAGAAGATTCTGAAGGAATTGGCTGAGGAAGAGCTGGCCAGGAAGGAAGAACTGAAAGTACTTAAGAGTAAGTTTGATGACCTCTTTACCAGACATGAAATCCTAAAAAAGAGTGAGGACTCTCTCAAGAAAAAGGTTGCAGCAATGAATAAATCCTCAGTGGCTAGAGAGGAAATAAATAGCAGCCAGATGCTTGGGAATGAGAAAAAGAGACTTGGATATGTTCCTAAGAAATCCTCACAAGGTCAGTCTCATGTTGCTTCAGGGAGCGACACTGATAGGGTATTTGTTCAGGCAGGCCAGAATGCACCTAAGGTTGTACTTCAGGCCCGTCAAACCGATAAGGGCAAAAAAATTGTTGACACAGTCAGGGTTGCTCCTAAGGTAGTTAAGCCAAAACCCAAGGGAAAGGCAAAGTAATCTAAGGAAGCCCCTGAGAGCTCAGGCCAGGGAAAGCCTCAGCGAAAGCAGAGGAAGACTCAGGCCCAGAGCCCTCAGACTGGTCAGCGAGGGTACCATCATGCTTGGCAATACCAACAGGGAAGGCCAAACATGATGACACCTCCGTGGTTTTGGCATCCTGAGGCCTTTAACTGTTTTCCATTCCCTCACTTGCCTAGGGGGAATAGAACACAGGGCCCTTATCAAGAACAAGGCCCAAGACCTGCTGCACCCAGACATAGGAAGAACAGGAAGCCAACCCAAAAGGCAACCACTCAGGCTCCTGTGAAGCCTAAGTCTAGCACTCATACACCATCTTCCTCTCAGGCAAAGAAGAAGAAAGTTGATGTTTCAGGGAGACAGATTTACCACTCTGAGGCAATCAGGGTTGTTAAGCAAGTCTGGATCCTGAAGGGTACAGCTGACACGATAGGACCCAACACCCAATGGGTACCTAAAGCCTGATTTGTTTGCAGGCGGCTGTGGATCACAACAAGAGGAGAGGAGACTCAATCAAATCCGTTTGGTATCTAGACAGTGGTTGCTCAAGGCACATGACTGGAATGAAGAGTCTTCTCCAAGAATATCAAGCTAAAGATGGTCCACAGGTAACCTTTGGTGATAACTCAAAAGGTGTTACTAAAGGTTTTGGTGTTTTGATTATAGGTACAGTCAGAGTGGAAAATGTGTCCTTTGTGGAAGGACTGAAGCATAACCTGTTGTCAGTAAGTCAATTCTGTGATAAAGGGTTCAGTGTTGAGTTCTCATCGAATATATGTTCAGTCAAGGACAAATCAACACAAGTGCTTCTATCAGGTATAAGGAAAGGTAACGTTTATCTCGCTGATTGGAGCAGCACTATTCCTAATACTTGTTTTGTTGCTAAAAGCTCTCCAGAGCTCAGTTGGTTATGGCATAAAAGATTAAGCCACCTGAACTTCAAGATTCTTAACAAAATTTCTAGACAGTCACTTGTTGAAGGTCTACCTAATGAAGTTTTTAGTAAAGATCATGTGTGCAAAGCTTGTCAGGAAGGGAAGCAGGTCGGAGCGTCATTCAAAGAGAAAGCTTCTCATTCCACTGACAGGATACTTCAGCTCTTGCACATGGATTTATTTGGTCCCATAACACCTGTGAGTATGAATGGTAAAAAATATACCCTTGTGGTTATTTATGATTATTCTAGATATACTTGGGTTATTTTCTTGTTGAATAAGAAGGAAACACAGGTGAAGCTTCCAGAGTTGCTTAGGAGACTCAGCAATGAGAAGAATCAGTCCATTACTAAGATCAGATCTGACAAGGGCACTGAATTTATAAATTCATATATTTCTGACTTTTGTAATGGACTTGGTATAACTCATGAGACTTCTGCAGCTAGAACCCCACAACAGAATGGTGTCGCTGAAAGGAGGAACATGACACTAAAGGAAGCAGCAAGGACCATGCTGGCTGAGTCAGGATTGCCCAAGAAATTTTGGGCTGAGGCAATCAACACTGCATACCACACTCAGAACAGATCCATGCTGAACAAACAACATGCACAGACCCCATATAAGACATGGAATAAGAGAAAACCTCGTATTTCTTATTTTCATGTATTTGGTTGTAAGTGCTTCATCCTCAACAATGGGAAGACCCAATTGAAAGCCTTTGATAGCAAATCTGATGAAGGAATATTCTTAGGATATTCTGAAGTTAGTAAAGCCTTCAGGGTTTACAATTGTAGGACCCTTGTTGTGGAAGAATCACCTCATGTTGTCTTTGATGAATCTGCTAATGAGTCTAGGGCAAAGGTGTTGAATCCTGACACTGAGGAGGTCACAAAGAGAGTGACAAGGCTGAGCTTGAAGAATCAACCTGATCCAGAGGTTAAAACTGTGCCAATTCCAAGATGGGATGATGACGATGATCAGGATGATGAATCAGGCGCCACTCCTAAGCCCAGCACATCAGGGATTGTTGAGCCTCAAACTGAGGAACAGGCTCAACCTGAGGTAAGTACCGTCTATGAAGATGCTGTTGCAGCTGATACGGTTCCTGAGTCACCTCATCAAGGGGGGATCAGTGTCCCTGACACTGAGCTTGTCAATCCCTTTGGTATAGACTCAGGATCATCCCCTTCTGTTCAATTTCCTGAATTTTATGAGCCTGTAGACACTAACATTGCAGGTACTTCAGGAACAACTCCTGGCAAAAGAACATGGTTAGAGGATCATCCCATCGATCAAATCATTGGTGATCCAACTGAGGGAGTCAGGACCAGACGGTTCCATGGTGAGAGTGCATTGTTCTGTTGCTTTCTCTCTGAGCAAGAGCCTCAGAACATTGAAGAAGCTCTCACTGACTCGAACTGGATCATTGCCATGCAAGAGTAGTTGAATCAGTTCACAAGGAATCAGGTTTGGGAACTGGTAGATAGACCTAGGCATCAAGGTGTAATTGGTACCAAGTGGGTCTTTAAGAACAAGAAGGATGAGAATGGTGTTGTGGTAAGGAACAAGGCTAGACTGGTTGCAAAAGGGTATTGTCAGTCTGAAGGAATAGACTATGATGAGACTTTTGCTCCAGTGGCTAGGTTGGAAGCTATCAGGTTGTTCCTTGCATATGCAACATATAAGAAGTTCAAGGTGTATCAAATGGATGTCAAGAGTGCCTTCCTGAATGGTGTACTCAATGAAGAGGTATATGTTGAACAACCTCCCGGGTTTGAGGTTGGAGATAGAGTATACCATTTGAAGAAAGCACTCTATGGACTTAAGCAAGCACCAAGAGCTTGGTATGATACCCTCTCTCAATTCCTGACAGACCATGGGTTCAAGAAGGGAACTGTGGATAGGACATTGTTCAGGATCACTGAAGGTGATGACATTCTCTTGGTCCAGATTTATGTGGATGACATAATATTTGGATCACCAAATCATCAGCTCTGTGAGAAATTCTCTAAGTTGATGACTGGTAAATTTGAGATGTCAATGATGGGAGAGATGAACTTCTTCTTGGGATTGCAGGTCAAGCAGACTGATCAAGGTATCTTCATAAATCAGGCCAAGTATACAAGAGACTTGATTCAAAAGTTTGGTGTTCAGAACAGCAATCCAGCCAGGATCCCTATGAACACAAATTGGAAGATGGATCCTGACACTGAAGGGACTTCAGTAAATCAGACTGAGTATCGAGGGCTGATAGGTTCTTTGTTGTACCTGACTGTAAGTAGGCCTGACATTACGTTTGCAGTTGGTGTGTGTGCTAGGTATCAGTCTGATCCCAAAAGGAGTCATTTGGAGGCTGCTAAGAGGATACTTAAGTATTTGAAAAGGACAGTCAATATGGGACTATGGTATCCTTCAGATGACAACTTAGAATTGACAGGTTACTCAGATGCAGATTATGGAGGTTGTAGGATTGATAGGAAATCAACCTCAGGGACATGTCAGTTTTTGGGAAGTAAGTTGATCTCGTGGTTTAGTAAGAAGCAGAATTCAGTGGCTACATCCACAACTGAGGCTGAGTATATGGCTGCAGGTAGTTGTTGTGCTCAGATTTTGTGGTTGAGGCAACAGTTGAGGGACTACCAAGTATTTGCTAATCAGGTTCCAATCTATTGTGACAACAATAGTGCAATAGTAATTACTCAGAACCCAGTGCTTCACACAAGGTGCAAGCATGTGGATATTAGGCATCACTTCATTCGAGATCATGTGGAGAAGAAAGATATTAGGATGGAGAAGGTTCACACTGACAGGCAAAGAGCTGACATCTTGACTAAGCCTCTGGCTGAAGCAAGGTTTATGGAGCTGTCAGTGGAGTTAGGACTCTTAGATCCGGGAGAGCAGTCAGTGTAGGGTTCTAGGGGGAACTCAGGTCAGACTTGACTCAGCGAGGTATCAGGGTGCTACAATGTCTCCCTGACAGGTATGAGTTATAACCTGACTCTTGTGAATTTCAAGCGTCTCCCTGAGTCCTTCGTCCTGAAAATCTTTATTAAAAGCATTCCGTTTTCATTAAAAGCGCGCATTTTCATATTTAAACCCACGCGCACGGAGCATTTAATGCTTCAGTTACTTTTTCATATACGTGTCCTTTTTATACGGAATATGACTGACATGGGGTTTTGATTGAAACTGAGATTAATCCTGGCCCCTCATTTCAAAACTTTTCGAATTCAAGAAGTAATCTCAACCCACGTTTGAGTAAATGACTTAGTCTTATCAATCAAGAATGCCATTTTAGGTTTTTACGCAAACACAACGCACATCTGCACACTGAGTTTTCTCTTGCTCAAACACAGAAATTTCAAAAAATCTCTTCCTTTCAAAACAATGGCATTTCTTGATTCCAACTGGACAACCGACAAGCTCGAAGACGTTGTTAATAACAAATTGGTACACATGGAGCAAGTCATCTCCATGGAGGGTACCTGTCTTTCGGTGGAGGAAATCAAACCCGTGTTCAAATGGATTTCCAAAGCCGGGTTGGAAACATACTTCACCACCCGCCCCATCTCTGTGCTTCCTAGAACTGTCGCGGAGGCGTATTTAAACATGTTCCTGCGGAAGAGGGAACTCTACACCAAGGTGACGGCGCTCAAGCCGACGGGGGAGAAGAGCAGCGACAGCGAACCTCTTTTCAACTCGGAGGTAGTCACCATTGACTTGAGGAGGGCGGTCAGGGAAGTTTTTGCACTGCCATCATCAGGCATCAACCCAAAGATGTACAAGGAGAACTCGGAGGGAGAACTTCTTGGGAAATGGACCAAGTCTGGGTCATCAGAGTTCAAGGCTCGTCAGAACAAGAATACTTTAAAGCCTGAGTACAGAGTTCTGGTGGATTTGGTGTCCAAGATTGTGATGGGTGCAACTGGCTCTCACGAGCAATTGAGCCTGCCCAAGCTGAGACTCATGGGAGCAATTGTTGATGGAGTGGAAGCGAACTGGGAGATGAGGAGAGATGAGGAGAAAAAGCACACCTCAAGAGAGATGAGGAGAAAAAGCACACCTCAATTTGTGCCATCTTACCATTCGGAACGAGGATGTCCATCCTGATAGCTCATGTTTGCCATGGGTATACCTTCGATTTTGAGGATAGTCTATCCTCAAAGAAGGTAATGTTTTCCTCACTGAGTGATACCTATTCAGTGCTAGGGCTGACTGATCCCAATTCGAAAGCAAAGGGTCAGGCCAAAAAGCCAGCTGGTAAGGCCAAGAGAGTGGCTACCAGTCTCATTGAAAGGGTAGATGACCTCCTTGAAATGAGTAAGGAAGGTGAGGAGGAGGTAGTAGCTGAGGAGGTGGAACAGTCTGATATGGACGCGGCTGAGAAGGCGAAGAGGGTGAAGATTGTGCTGTCAGGGAAGAGCACGAAGTCAGGGACTGAGTCTGATCCCAAGAAGGTCGGGTCTGAGGCTGAGGGAACTGACGATGACGTCAGAAAGGAGAGTGATCAGGGAGAGAGACCCCTGAAGAGGCTTAGGAAGGGACCCAAAAAGTCCCCGGCTAAGAAGTTGTCTGTAGTGAGTGAGAGGGAGGAGTCAAGCTCACCTGGAGCCTCTGACTTGGAGGAAGTAAGAAAATCTGTCGAGACGGCTGAGTTGTTGCAGCCTGAGACAGTACCTACTCAAACACCCACTCACCCCGAAACCCAAACACTTTCCAACCTTGATCCTACACCTCAACCCCATCAATCACCCCAAACCACAGAGACAAATCATCCTACTGAGTCAGTGCCATCAAACTTACCAACGAATGAGCCTGACCAGTCATCTGAGCCAATCCTTCCAAATCCCACTGACTTTCCCTCATATCCCAACCCAAAAGATTGTCCCAAAACCTCCCAAGCTGAAGATAACGATTTCCTGGTGATGCAGGAGGAGGAGGAGGAGCTGGATGAGCACTTGATGGGTGGGGTAATTGAGAACACCCTTAGGGGTAATGCCACTGAATGGGCATCTAAGTGCTGGCCCGGACTGAATAGATACAAAGAGCTACTGGCAAATGTAGTTGAGCTCAAGGTTTGGTTGGAATTCAAACAATCAAACATGCAGGAGCAACATTTGTTGGTAGATGCACGTGGCTGGGAGCACTGGGAAACGGAGGAGGCCAGGCTGTGCTCCTATTTTGGCCTGACTAGCTGGCTTCAATTGCTTAACTTCGATAACCTGAAGGAGCTAGTCAACAGCCTGATGGCCCAAAGCAAGGCTGACATCCTGTCTGATGAAGAAAAGGATGATGAGGATGATGATGTTGCTCAGGGTGGAGCTATGGAGAAGGCAGTGGAGGAGACTGCTAAGGAAGTTGATGAGATGGTCTCTGAGCCTCAAACTCAGGGGGGAAGGTGAAAGGGACACTGGTGCCAAGAGTGGACCAGTGGCTGAGGATGTTTTGAACATCTCAACTGCCAATGAGACATCTGTCGATGAAGGGATTCCCTGCCCTGAGACAAGAGAGGAAGATGTTGAGGCATCTAAGGAGACTCTCAGTTCCGAGGGACAAGTTCCTAAGGTTCGAGATGGCAGGGCTGAGCCTGAGCAGGTGGCCCTGACCACTCAACAACTGCCTTCAGTGTACCCTGGAGAGGGGACTGATGCCGCAGGGGCTGACAAGGGAAAACAGCCACTCACTGATGAGGCCGTTGATGATGATGAAGATGTGATGATCACAGGGGTTGGCCGTGCTGAGTTTACAAGCATTGTGGATGTCAAGCAGGAGAAATGTTTGCCAAATTTGTTAAAGCACAAATTCAAACTCACTCGCAAGTGTACGAGATCGTTGTTATAGTAAGGCAATTGACCAAGTTAAATATCGAACCACGGGACTAGTGGTTAGTATAGCCTTAGTACTATGTGTTGTCGCGTAATTGTAGTGCGAGCCAATGTTTTGGAAGGGATTTTTTCGAAATTAAAACACAAATAAAAGCAACTAAACAAATCAAAGAAAATAACTAAATAAAAGCAATAATCAATTTTAGGGATTTTTTAACAATAAAAACGAGACGTGTTCGGGTGTTCATCATCACATGAGAATTAAATACGCGATTCGATAAGTAACAACTATTCAAGTTTCCAATCATCTATAGAAGCAATCACTAAACATCACGTATTCACCGTACTGGATAAGCCTAGGCAAACACGTCAAATGAAAACATCGGATCGTTAATCTTCTCACTTATCACCAATTTCTCAATTAAGCAACAAGTGTAGGAATTATGGGGTTCTAATGAAAATACCCAACTCTCGTTGCGATACCTCAACATCCACTCAAATCGCATAAATCACCCACACCCATACTAGATCATGCACCGACCCAACTCTCGTTGCGATAAACACACAATCTAAATACGAATTACAAGAGCAATCATGAAATCGAACAATCAAAGTTCATAATCCTAATAGATTGACCTTCAACTAGAATAGATATCACAAATCAAATCAAATACTCAATTACCCAAGTAAATCCAAACACCCAAACACAAGACAATTAACTAAGCATAATATCAAACAAGCTCATATGAAATAAAGAACAATAATCCATAAACAAGAATATTAAACCAAAGGGAAATGAAATTAAGGAAAGAAGTCACCTCTTGAGTGTTGGTTTAGCTACAAAACTTGATAATCCTTGCTTGAATTGAAAGAAACTACTAATTGAAAGCATAATTTAAGTTAATCTATGCTAGAAATTGAAAGGAAAATAAAAAGAAAAATAAAAAGAAAAGAAGAAAAATAAACTAGGGGAATTAGGGTTGTAAGCTATGAGTGTGTTGTTGTATTCTTTCTTAAAATCTGAGAACAAGGGATATATATAGTGGGGGGAAAAGGCTTGAGACGAATTTGCAAAGAAATCCCTCAAAAATGATGGATTTTCGAGTTTTTAAGCCTTTACCGAATTTGTCGCGATATCTCGCGAGATATTCAATATCTCGCGAGAATTGGAGATGCTTGAAAATGGCCTAAAATTCTTCCTGCACGATTTGGTATCGGTTTGCATTTTTGGTATCGGCCGGTACGAAAGCTCCCAAACCGGTATTTTTGCTACGGCTTGAGAATATCGGTTTGGAGCTATGGTATCGGTTTGGGCGCATTTGGCTCGACCGAGACGGTGGTTCGACTTCGGCTTCGAATTCCCGTCGTCCATGGCTTCCGGTCGAAGGTGAGATTCCAGTTTCCGGCATCGAGCATTGTGCTCCTTCGATTTTCCGGCATGGGTCTTTGACGCGGCGGACATGGCTTCTCCCGGCGACGAGCTTGAGCAATTTCCGGCATGGTGGAATGGCTTTCATTAATTCCAGGTCGCGGCTCTGAAATTCCGGCAATTTTGTGAGCTTTTCCGGCGATTAGGTGGTGGCTGAGATAGTGAGATTGCCGGTGTCGAGCTTCGTCTCTCTTGTAACTTGTTTCTCCTTCTTCGAATTTAGCTGGACGTGGGCCTCCAAATATGATAACCATTTCAAATGTAGCTGCGGGACCCGCAAGCCTTTCCTTTACTTTCTTGGAAACTTCACGTGCAAATAAATGAGAAGCCAACTTGATTGACTATTTCCTTCATGGGCTGCTGAATTTCAAATGGGCCTTCATTTTTCTTTCAAATGGGCTGCCACTTTTAATTAACCACTTGGGCCGAAAACTTGGGCTGCTTCTATTTAATGAAATGGGCTATTAAATGCTGAAATTAATTCCTCAAGCTCAATTCTCGAACGATCTCAATAAGTACGTATTTGCTCCAAAAATGCTAATCTCCTGCAAAATAAACCACAAATACCTTTCTCGACAATTAAGCACATTGAGACAATTTAATGCAAATAATCACAAGAAACTCAATAAAATAAGCAATTTAAATACACGAATTTCGAGCAAAAATCACACTAATCAAGAAAACCTCTGAAAATCTAGCTGAACTTCAGGAGGAAGTAATGAGGCTACGAGCTGAAAAAGAAGAAGACTCCAAGGCCCTGGCGAAACACATCAAATGGACAAAGTCAGCGTACAACACCCTTGCCAACAGGGAGCTGATTTTGCTAAAGAGAACGATGACTGACACGGCCAAGTCAGTGAGGAGTGAGCGGAAGAGGACAAAGAAGATGCTAAGGCAGACCTTGAAGCAGTTGGCTGAGAAGGATGAGCAAAGGAAGGAGGATCTCAATCAGGCTGTGGAGAAGCTTGCAGCTCAGGCTGGAGCACTATTCACTCAGGCCATTTCTGGCTCAGCGTCAAAGTTTGAGCTAGAGTCAGAACGCATTGCTCAAACTTCAAAGTACATTGCTGAAAAGCTGACTCAAGCAGATGAGTGCTCTGCTCTGGTGGAGGAGAAGATAGAGAAGGTTGAGCAAAGACTCCAACTCTCCATGGAGGTCTTTGAGAAGAAGGTGAAAGTTGCAATCAGTTAAGTATCATTTGCAGGGACAGGAATTTCGATGGGAGTTGAGTTATTGAAGGAGGGAATTAATGATGTCCATTCCCTAGCCTCCTTCGTAATCAACAGCGGATCTGACGCATTCCCATCAGAGGCCAATGATGATGCCAAAAAGGGGGAAAAGAAGAAGAAAAGATCCCGCCCTGAGGCATCGGAGGCAGTCAACCAAGGCGAAACCGTTCAAGCTGATCCTGAAGCCAATCCTGAAGGGAATGTGCTAAGGGTGAGGAAGTCAGCTAGGTTGGCGGCAGTGGAGAAGGAAGGAGAGGAGATAGCTGCCAGGCTGAGGGCGGAGGCAGCAAAGGCAAAGGCTGATGAACCTTCCAAGCAACAACCTGAGCCAGTTCAGAGGTCTTCTCCCATGAGCTCAAGGAAGAACCCCATCACTTACTCCGGGGAATTGGTGGCGGAGTTATGTGCTGAAGCATGGGGAGATCATTCTGAGAAATCTGAGGCTATGCGCAGAGCTGAAATTGCTCAAAAGGAGAAGATGCGCAACTTGGAAAAGAAGGTTGAGAAGCTGACTGATATCACTGAGCTTCAACAAAGGGAGTTAGATGATGCAGTGATCAGTCTACTTAGGAGGAAGAAGGCGAAGCCTGAGCCTAGGAAGTACAGAAAGAGGCCAACAGTTAGGAAGTCATCAATTCTTCAAGTCAGTAGGCCAGAATCAGGATTAAGGGAAGCTTTTGTCGATGAGTTCGTCTCAGAGGCATAGAAGGAGTTTTGGACTGATGCAAGGGATGAATTTGTAAAATTGTGGTATGTTGTGAAGAAGTGGGGCGACACTGATGATATCAATTCCCACTTCACTGACTACATGATGGACAATCATCCTGAGCTGTTCCAAAAGATCTTGGAGGAGGCTGATGCAGCTCAAGTCCAAGTGAAGGCTCCTGAGTTCACCATCCGAGCTCCTCCCTTAGTTCCTGGAACTCAAAAGCACGATACAAAGGCCATTATGATGGAAGTTTTGAAGATAGCCAAAGCTGAAGGGTACGTGAACAAACCTAGAAGACTTGACGAGCTGAAAGCAAGAGTCTATGCTGGATATGGACTCAAACCTGAAATGAGATTAGTCTAGGTGTTCACAGGCTTCTTTGTAATAAATTAGATTCATTGTAACTATTTCCAAATCAATCAATGAAATCTATTACGTTTGCCCACAGACAAAAACTCATTGTCTTTTTGGCTGTTTGTTTAAATTTTGTACTTTATCAAGAATTGCTCTAACACTGTCTTATCTTATAAATAGATCTTCATATTTCCTCTAAGTGTTTTGAGGATCTTTTCAGTGTTTTGGCATCATAAAAAAGGGGGAAATTGTTGGGACATTGTCAGTTTTGATTAAGATCCCAAAGCCCCTGAAAAGATGTTTGCCTCAATCTGTCTTTGTCAGGCTAGTCTTGGTTAGGATTTGTACTTAGTCATTTTACACTTCACAGGTACTCAGTGAGAGGAGAACTCACTGGTGACAATCAAGACCAAGAGCCTGAAGACGAAGAGCACCATCCTGAACTTATGGCAGTCCTCTAAGCTGGCTGAGTAAGTGTCAGTGATGAAGAGTATGACCCTGAGGTCATTACTAACTCAGTCCTGAAGGGAACAGGATGTCACTGAGTTAATGGGAAGACTTGGAGTAGAGCCAAGCAATGCAAAAAGAATGTCAGCGTCAGGACAAGACCGGTGAGCTCAAGACAAAATGAACTTAATAAGACAAGCCTGAAGCTCGGGAATAAGTTCTGACATTCTCACCAACCTGATGACGTGGACCAATCCTAGAAGGACACGCACGTACGGAACCTGACATGAAGACTGAATTCAGACTGCATATTCAACGGGCAAGCATTTAATGTGCATTTAATGCAACTACCAAATCCATGCAAGGACGGCTGTTGCATGAAGATATGTTCGTTTGAAGCCACTCTACATAGTTGACAAGAAAGACTATCTCTGCAACAGATAGTTTTTCAAATCATCTATAAATACAGAAGACCTTGAACCCATTCAAGGTTACGGGAAATTTCCAAGCCAGAAATTACTCAAACTCTCAAGTATTCAAAGCATTCAGCCTTTAAGAGAAGCACTAGAAACCATCTAAATTTCCCAAGTGTTTCTTAGCAACTGAGAGTTATTCTGTATTCCAAGAGCTAAATAGCATTATCTTAAGCTTAGAGAGATTATCCAATCCTTAGCATAACCTTGTCTTGTAAGGATAATCTCAACCTAGTTGGAATCCAAACTGAAACCAAAACCCTAAGTTAGGTTTGTTGGGAGTAAGTCAGTTAGTGTGTTAGTAAGGAAGTTTGTATAGATCAGTGAGGTTAGCTGGTCTTGGTGCACCTTGGCACATTAAAAACAAGAATCCCTTGAGTGGATTTCCTGTTAAGTCAGGCCGTGGACGTAGGAGCTTGAGCCTCTGAACCACGTTAAATTCCTTGTGTTTTTATTGCTTTGATATTGTGCATACTTACCATATTATTTGCTCATTCATTGCATTCGGTTTATCAGGCTTGAATCAATCAGCCTGACCCTCAAAAAGAGCACTGCCTTACTAAACACCTTTCAGAATTGAGTAAAACAAGTTTTCAGAAAGCAAACTAAACAAGACTTTAAACTATCAGGGCTCAAACAATTCCGCACTGAACTTGAACTGATAGTTAGCCAACTGACCCGCACCAAGTGTAGTCAGTAGGTGTGTTATCAGCTCCTAGTTCTTTACCACTCTGAGTAAAGGGGACTCAGTCAGTTTTTAAGGTTGAAAAATTGGTATACGTGTATTCCCCCCACATACACGTATTCCTCAGTCTTGTACCGGGACCATCAATTGGTATCAGAGTGGGTTGTTCACATGACCACTGATCCAGTTTTGTTAAGAAAAATGGTCAACCGAACAGATCTTAAAAGTTTTAAACTATGGGAATTCCTGCATATTTCAAACTATTACCTGTGTTCTGACATTATTCTTGTAATAGAAAATCATTTGGTTAGAAGTTTTGGAATCATCAAAAAAGGGGAAATTATTGGGATATGTTTTAGTTTTGATGATTTTCCAAAACAACATGTAATAGGTTTGAAAGCAGTCAAGATAGTATCTTTTATTTCAGGTCAGGCTAGATTAGCTTTCAGTAGAATAGGCTGTTCAGTTGAGGGGGAACTCAGTGAGGGGGAACTCAGCAACACAGCCTGAAGATATCAAGATGACACCCAGAAGAACTGACTAAAGTCATGCTTGCAACCTGAACTAGAAGAGAAGCCTGAAGGATGTCCCACTGAGTGTAAACCGGGCTGATCTAAGCTAAGTCAGGTGGACCACTCAGTGAAGAGCATGATCAGGAGGATCAGTGCTGCACCAAGTAGGCCCTGAAGGTGTCAGGCTACTGTGGTCAAGGAAGTTTGTCATTCAGCCTTATGACAAACTTCTTGGAATGATCTTCAAACAGTCTCTGAAGGACAACTACACTGAAGATGTTCAGTCCACTGAAGATCATCAGTCAGTGAAGGAGGAAGCTACCTAAAGTCAGTGGGTCTTGGTCAACCCACTGAGTCAAAGATCCGTGAATCCAGGCCACGTGGACCAATCAGCACGAGGCAGCAACTCTGACACTGACAAGACCGCATTCCAAGAAAAGTGGTTGAAACCATTAAATGTGGGATTCAAATGTATCTTCTCTCCAACTGATACATTTGAATCCCCATTATAAATACAAGCTCATAGCTTCGTTGTAAAATGTGTTGAAGTGTTGTATTGTGTGTGAAGAAAGAAAAATCAACACCTACAAGCTATAAGAGTGTGTGAGTTGTTAGGGAGTCATAAGGATGAGTTTCTCACACCCACGACACTGACCTTTAGGGTTTCACTTATATTCATTGAGTGTCAAGCTTGTAACTCTTAGCTTAGAGAGGTTTTCCTAATCTTAGCTTTAAGGCTAACACATTGTAAAGAAAAACCTCACCTAGTTGGAGAAAACCAAACCAAACTAAACCCTTTTAGAGAATGTTAGGTTTGTAGTGAGGTGAGGAGAGGCAGCCCAGGGAGTGGCGTGAGTCCAGTTGTAAGTGCACCTTGGCACGTTAAAAACAATAATCACAAGTAGTGGATTTCCTGTTAAATCAGGCCGTGGACGTAAGAGCTTGAGTCTCTGAACCACGTTAAACTGAGCGTTTGTTTCATTAAAGTATTTACCAAAGTGTTGCAAAAGTCAGCTCACTGAGCTTTGTTATAAGAAAACTTTGGTTAAGCAATCAGGTCAGGGAGATTCCTCTCACTGACCAGATCAGGCAACGCGCTCGAGAGTTCAGTCTCTCGAGTCACTGTGTTGCTAAGAGCATGAGCCTTCAAGTCTCACTGACTTGGTAGCTCAGCCTCTTAGCAACGCAGTGACTTGAGTGTTTTCCTCACTGAAGTCTTTCAGAGCGCATCGCTAAGGTTTTAAAAAAAAATTTGCTCCTGAATTCCCATTTTGCCCTTCGAAAATGGGACCATCACTGAGATTTTGCAGCCTGAGATCAACCCTACCCAATCACCCAAACACACTGAACCTACTCCCCAAACCAACCCTGACCCCACACCCCAACAGCCACAAACACCCACACCTGATAACCTTCCTAACCCAACTGAGTCAGCGCCAACAACCACACCCACAAATGAGCCTGACCAGTCCTCTGAACCTAACCTTCCAAACCCTGAAGATTTCCCAACTTACCCCAATCCCAAGGATTGCCCCAAATCCTTTCAAGCCGGAGATCAGGAGGATGACTTTCTGGAGATGCGGGATGAGGAGGATTTGGATGCCAATATGGTTGGTGGCATTTTGGAGAACAATTTAAGGGTGAACGCCACTGAGTGGGCAGCTAAGTGCTGGCCCAGCCTGAACATATACAGGGAGCTCTGTGCCAATGTTGTGGAGCTTAAGGTGTGGTTGGACTTCAAACAATCCAACATGCATGAGCAACACATGCTCGTCGACGCCAGAGGCTGGGAGCACTGGGAGTTGGAGGAGGCGAGACTCTGCACTTACTTTGGGCTCACTAGCTGGCTGCAGCTTTTAAACTTTGACAATCTAAAGCAGCTAGTGACTGAGATGATGGCAAAGATGGAGGCTGACATCCGTTCCGGGGAGGAGAAGGATGATGATGGGGAAGATGATGCTCAGGGTGGAGCGACGGAGAAGATGATAGAGGAGACAACTGAGGAAGTGGATCAGATGATCCCTGGGTCTCAGGCTCAGGGGGAAGGTGTTAAAGACGTTGGTGCCAAGGATGAACCAACGGCTGAGGATGTTGAGAACATCTTAGCTGCCGATGACACATCAGTCAATGACGGGATTCCCTGCCCTGAGACAAAGGAGGATGATGTTGAGGCATCTAAGGAGACTCCTAGTTCTGAGGAACAAGTTCCCAAAGTTCAAGATGGCTTAGCTGAGCCTGTGCAGGCGGCTATGACCACTTCACAACTGCCTTCAGTGCAACCTGAAGAGGGGACTAAGGATGCAGGGGCTAACAAGGGAAAGCAGTCAGCCACTGACGATGCCGCTGGAGATGAAGATGTGTTAATAACTGGGGTTTGCCGCGCTGAAATTACCAGTATTGTCGAGGTCAAGAAAGAAAAGACAACTGAGAACCTAGCTGAGCTTCAGGAGGAAGTGATGAAGCTAAGAGCTGAGAAGGAAGAAGACGCCAAGGCCCTGACAAAGCACATCAAGTGGACCAAGTCAGCGTACAACACCCTTGCCAACAGGGAGTTGATACTGCTGAAGAGAACAATGACCGATACGGCAAAGTCAGTGAGGAGTGAGAGGAGGAGAACGAAGAAGTTGCTAAGGCAGACTCTACAACAGCTTGAGAAGAGGGATGAGCTCATAGAAGAAAAGCTCAATCAGGCAGTAGAGAGGCTTGCAGTTCAGGCTGGAGCACTCTTTACTCAGGCCTTAAACGACTCAGCGTCCAAGCTGGAGCTGGAGTCAGGGAAGTTAGCTCAGACTTCTCAAACTATTGTTGAGGTTTTGGCTAAGGCCACTGATGAGTCGGCAAAGATACTGGCTGAAGCGAGCAAGGTCAGCGGTGAGTCCTTGAAGGTGGAGAAAAGGTTCACCAAGGCTAAACAAAGTCTCTAACACAATATGGAGGTCTTTGAGAAGAAGCTGAAAGCTGCCATCAGTTCAGTGTCGTATGTTGGGACTGGGATTGCCACGGGAGTTGAGATACTGAAGGAGGGCGTACTGGAAGTTCAATCATTAGCTACCTTCGTCATCAATAGTGGAGCTGAAGTACTCCCATCCCAGGCCAATGATGATGCCAAAAAGGGGGAAAAGAAGAGGATCCCGCCCTGAGGCATCTGAGGCAGTCAACCAAGGTGAAACGGTTGAGGCTGATCCAGAGGCAAACCCTGAGGGGAATGTTCTCAGAGTATGGAAGTCAGCCAGGTTGGCAGCGGCTGAGGCTGAAGATGAGGCAGAGGCTGCGGCATTGAGGGCAGAAGCTGCAACAAAGAAGGCAAAAATGGCTAATGAACCTTCTAAGGAACTCCAATCTTCCAAACCGGCTGAGTCAATTCAGAAGTCACCCCAAGTACACACAAGGAAAAATCTCATCACTTACTCTGCGGAGACGGTGGCGGAACTGTGCGCTGAGGAATGGGGAAGACCTTTTGAAAAGTCTGAGGCTGAGCATAGGGCGGACATAGCTCAGAAGGAGAAGATGCGCATTTTGGAAAGGAAGGTGGAAAAGCTAACTGATCTCACTGACTTGCAACAGCGAGAATTGGATGATGCAGTGATCAGTTTGCTAAGGAGTAGGAAGGCGAAGCCTGAGCCAAGGAAGTACAGAAGGAAGCCAACAGCTAGGAAGTCAACATTACTGCAAGTCAGAAGACCGGAATCAGTTTAGAGGAAGATTATGTCGATGAGTTCATCTCAGAGACATTGAAGGAGTTCTGGATTGATGCAAGGGATGAGTTTGTCAAGCTTTGGTACATAGTGAAGAAGTGGAGCGACTCTGAAGATATCAATGCCCACTTCACTGATTATATGATGGACAACAACCCTAAATTGATTCAGAAGATCTTGGAAGAAGCTGAAGCAGCCCAAGTCCAAGTGAAAGCTCCTGAGTTCGTTGCTCGACCATCCCCTCTTGTACCTGAAACTGGAAAGCATGATACTAAGGCCATAATGACTGAAGTTTTGAAGATTGCTAAAGCTGAAGGTTATGTGAATCAGGTTAAGAGAGTTGACGAATTGAAGGTTAGAGTCTATGCTGGTTATGGACTCGAGCCTGAAATGAGATTAGTCTAGTGATTCACAATACTTTCCTGTAATAAATTAGATTCATAGTAACCATTTCCATATCATTCAATGAAATCTATTACTTTGCCCACAGACAAAAACTTATTGTCTTTTTGGCTGTTATTTAAATTCTGTACTTTATCAAGAACTGCACTAACACTGACTTATCTTATAAAGAGGATTTTATATTTCCTCTAAGTGTTTTGAGGATCTTTTCGGTGTTTTGGCATCATCAAAAAGGGAGAAATTGTTGGGACATTGTCAGTTTTGATTAAGATCCCAAAGCCCCTGAAAAGATTATTTGCCTTAGTTTGTCTTAGTCAGGCTAGTCTTGGTTAGGTTTTTGTACTTAGTTATTTTACACTTCACAGGTACTCAGTGAGAGGAGAACTCACTGATGACAATCAAGACTAAGAGCCTGAAGACGAAGAGCACAATCCTGAACTTATGGTAGTCTTCTAAGCTGGCTGAGTAAATGTTAGTGATGAAGAGTATGACCCTGAGGTCATTACTAACTCAGACCTGAAGGGAACAGGATGATACTGAGTTTATGGGAAACACTTGGAGTAGAGCCAAGCAATGCAAAAGGAATGTCAGCGTTAGGACAAGACCGTTGTGCTCGAGACAAAAAGAACTTAATAAGACAAGCCTGAAACCTAGGAATAAGTTGTGACTTTCTCACCAACCTGATGATGTGGACTAATCCGAGGAGGACACGCACGTACGGACCCTGACATGAAGACTGACTTCAGACTGCACTTTCAACGGGCAAGCATTAAATGGCGCATTAAATGCAATTACCAAATCCATGCAATGACGGCTGCTGCATGGGTAATATGTCTGTTTGACCCACTCTTCATAGATGACTAGAAGACTATCTCTTCCAACGGATAGTTTTCAAATCACCTATAAATACAGAAGGCCTTGAACCCATTCAAGGTTACGGGAAATTTTCAAGACAGAAAATTACTCAAACTCTCAAGCATTCAAAGCATTCAGTCTTTAGAAGAAGCACTCGAAACCAGTTAAATTTCCCAAGTCTTTCTTAGTCACTGAGAGTTATTCTGTATTCCAAAGAGCGTACTAGCATTATCTTAAGATTAGAGTGATTATCCAATCCTTAGCAAAGCTTTTTCTTGTAAGGATAATCACAACTTAGTTGGAAACCAAACTGAAACCAAAACCCTAAGTTAGGTTTGTTGGTAGTAAGTTGTTAGTGAGTTAGTAAGGAGTTTGTATAGGTCAGTAAGTAGTAGGTGATCTTGGTGCACATTGGCACGTTAAAAATAAGAATCCCTCGAGTGGATTTCCTGTTAAATCAGGTCGTGGATGTAGGAGCTTGAGTCTCTGAACCACGTTAAACTCCCTGTGTTCTTACTGCTTTGATATTGTGCTTACTTGTCATATTATTTGTTCATTCATAGCATTTGGTTTTATCAAGCTGAATCAATCAGCCTGATCATCAAACAGAGCACTGCCCTACTAATCACTACTTCAGAATTGAGTAAACAAGTTTTTCAGAAAGCAAACTAAACAAGACTTTAAACTATCAAGGCTCACGCATTTCCGCACTGAACTTGAATTGATAGTCAGCCAACTGACCCGCACTAAGTGTAGTCAGTGGGTAGATTATCAACTCTTAGTTCTTTATCACTCTGAGTAAAAGGGACTCGGTAAGGTTTATGTTGAAAAATTAGTATACGTGTATTCCCCCCATACACGTATTAATCAGTCTTGTACCGGGACCAACATTGTTGTTCATGTTAATACATATTTAACTATAATTCATATTTTACTTTTTCGTATTATTAACCATTTACAAAAAAATAACTTGAGAAATTTTTTTATGCATATTGTAAATTATTTAGTAAGCAATATAAAATAATGGACAATTTATAATTTGCATAATATTTATGCTTTATTAAAAGTGGTATAATTTTTTTTACCGGAAGTGGTATACCAATTTAGTAATATGTTTTCAGTTATTTTCCAAATACCTGTGTTTGATATACAAAATATTTGTAAATTATACATTAAAAATCAGGGTAAAATATTTAATCTAAATCTGTCTCCAATTTTTTTAAAATTACTAAAAATTTCATTATAAGTAACGTGATTTCGGGAATGTCAAATTAGCATTCCATCTTGAAAGAAAGTGTGCCAGTAGTTCTTCTAAATAGTATAAGACCAGAAGTTCGATTTGTGTAATGAAACAAGGTTGATCGTTATAAAACTTGAAAATCACATACTTGAGGCTGAAATAATTTCTGGAAGAATCATTGGGAATAAAATACTGTTGAATCACGGTTTTAGATTCACAAGAAAAAACTTGTAATCAAGGAATCGAATTATGAAACAATAAGCAAGAATATTGAAAAATTAACAACACAATAAGAACACCAGACTTTTACATGGTTCATAGAGAAACTCCTACGTCCATGAGATCGGAGAGATTCGATCTTTCATTATGAGAACACTGAAGAATTATAATCACTCAATCTTACAAACACTCAAGGAATTTCCTCTGTACAGTCAACAAGAAGAAACACTAAAACGGTTACAGAGATATCAATTTGCAAAACTTCATCTTAGCACTCTAATTTTGTACTTCTCACCCTTGTTCTGTATACTTGTGCACGCATCATATATATATAGTAGTACTCTAATAAGAAGCCGCCTCAGTAACAACTTTCAGTTATAACCGCATTTCCCTTAGCTTAGATTCACAGTCTCACTGATAACGGAATGCCAGTTGACTTCTCCTCAACTGCAGAAGACTTCAACTCTACTAAACTAACTGCACTTTAGCTAACTTCATCCAAGTGGACTGACTAACTCCACTGACTACTGAAAACTTCAACTCGACTGAATACATACTTCACATATGACTTCACAATTCTCCACCTCATATTTGAAGTATCAAACCTCTCTTCCTCTCCATCAGGTACCTTTAAGGCTAAGACACATTCCATGTGTCCATCTTTACCAGTTCAACACATAACTTGAACTTCAGGCTAGGTAAAGACTTCGTACACATATCAACAGCATTATCATCAGTAGATATCTTCTGAATCTGGACCACCAATTTGTCTATGATTTCCCTCACAAAATGTAACCTTACATCAATATGCTTTGATCTCTCATGGAACATTTGATGTTTAATCAAATGAACAGCACTCTGGTTATCACAATGAATGACCACATCCCTTTGTTGAATCCCAAAATCTCTAATGATGCCTTTCAACCACAAAGCTTCCTTAACTGCTTCAGAGACTGCCACAAACTCTGCTTCAGTGGTGGATAAGGCAACTCCACTCTGCAACACAAATCTCCAGCTCACAGCAGTGTTGTAAAGAGTAAATATGTACCCTGTCAAGGACCTTCTGGTATCCAGATTAGCAGAAAAATCAGAATCAACAAATCCTATCAGTGGACTCTTCTGATCAGTCATCTTCTTAAACAGTGATCCCAATTCAGATGATCCCTTAAGGTATCTGAATATCCACTTCAAAGCATCCCAACGTAATCTGCCTGGGTTGGATATGTACCTGCTCACCATACTCAGTGAATAAGCTAAATCAGGTCTACTGCAGACCAATGCATACATCAAATTTCCAACACCACTTGCATAAGGTACTTTCATCATGTATTTCATTTCTTCTTTAGACTTGGGCTCCATCTCCTTAGATAACTTGAACTGTTGTCCTAGTGGGGTTGATACAGATCTACTTTCATGCATGTTGAACCTCTTCAGTACCCTTTGAATATACCTCTCTTGAGATAAAACAACTTCCCAGCTATCCTGTCCCTAAGTATATCCGTGCCAAGTATCCTCTTAGCATTTCCCAGATCCTTCATATCAAACCTTGCACTTAGCTTTTGTTTAACATTTGAATCTTCAGTAAGCTCTTGCTAGCAATTAATATGTCATCTACATAAATCAGTAGATATGTTATCACATCTCTCCCTTGCTTCTCCAGATACACACAAGTGTCATACTTGCTTCTCTCAAAGCCAATGGATAACATAACTTCATTAAATTTCTTATGCCATTGCCTTGGATTTTGCTTAAGGCCATACAATGATTCTTTAGTAGACATATCTTTCCCTCTGACCCTGGTTCCACAAAACTCTCGGGCTGCTGCATATAAATTTCTTCAATAAGCTCACCATGTAAGAAGGTTGTCTTCACATCAAGTTGTTGTAGCTCCAGGTTATCTTGGACTACTCTACTGAGAAGTAGTCTGATAGAATAATGCTTGACCACAGGTGAGAACACCTCATTGTAATCTATCCCTTCCCTTTGAGTAAACCCTCTAGCCACTAACCTTGCCTTGAATCTCACCCAATCTTTCATTCCAGATTCAAGCTTCCTTTTAAACAACCACTTGCAACTGACTAGCTTCTGCCCAGGTGACTTATTCACAAGAATCCAAGTATGATTCTTCTTAAGAGATTCCATCTCTTCTGTCATGGCAGTAATCCATGACTCTCTATCCTCACTGTTAATAGCTTCTTTATAGTTTCTAGGCTCATGATACTCTATAGCTTCAGCAATCACAAGTGCATAAGAGACCAGATCAGCCTGACCATACCTCAATGGAGGATGTACTTATCTTCTAGTTCTGTCTCTTGTCAAGCTAGGATTTCTCAAATCGGCTTCAGACACTTCATCCTCTTCTGACATGTTATCATCAGCAGATGCATTGTCTTTTTCTGCCTCCTGCTCTGGTTCAGGACCAGTTGAGGTAACCTCATCTGAAGGAACAGGTTACACCTCAACTTGAGTATTGGGTTCAGTAATGACACTATCCACCTCTTCTGATGTAAGATATCCTCCACCTGACTTGTATCCCATCTGAGACTCATTAAACACAACATCACTATTGACAATACATTTCTGGTTTCCAGGTTCCAAACACCACAACTTATACCCCTTGACACCTTTTGGATAGCCAATAAACACACACTTCAATGCTCTAGGCTCCAGCTTATCTTGCTTTACATGAACATAAGCTAAGCATTCAAATATTCTCAGCTTAGAGTAGTCTGAAGTCTTTCCATACCATATTTCATCAGGAGTCTTAAAGTCTACTGCGGATAATAGTACTTTGTTAATCAAACACACTGCTGTGTTAACAGCTTCACCCCAAAAACTCTTGGGCAGACATGAATCAGATAACATACACCTAACTCTCTCCAGAATGGTTCTATTCATCCTTTCAGCAAGGCCATTCTGTTGAGGGTTAGCAGGAACAATCCTGTGCCTAGTAATACCCTTCAGCCTACAAAACTGTTGAAACTCCTCTGAGAGGAATTCAAGTCCATTGTCAGTTCTAAGATGCTTGATGCTCCTCCCCCTCTTGTTTTCAATCTCAGTTAACCACTTTTTGAACTTAGAGAAGACATCACTCTTATGTTTGAGTATATACACCCAAAACTTCCTGGAATAATCATTAATAAAAGTAAGGAAATACCTGCCTCCACCATGAGTAGACACCCTAGTTGGCCCCCATACATCTGAATGTATGTAATTCATCACCTCAGTGTTAGTGTTAGTGTCTTAGAGACAATCCATCGAAATGACATAATACTAAGATAATATTCAGATTTGGTTTAATGTTATTATTGATTTAATATTAAATGTATGGCGTTACACTTATCTGAATATGATGTTTGATTGTTTGCATATATTCTTATTTGTGTTCCCATGAATCACTACTGTCATTGAGTGAGTGAGAACTCAGATGACTTAAGTATGATTCTCAAATAGCTCCGATCAAGGATCATCAAGAATGAGATATTGATGATGCAATTGAGATTGGTGTGCGATCTGCATCATACTCTTAGAGAGTATAGTAAAATCTCACTTACTACGAGATACTGAGTATCTCATGATGGATGCACAGATACCTTAGAGGGTATTGTATACCCATCCGAGAAACCGTTTGATGTAATTCCACATAATGTGTCTATGGTGTCTCGGTTAGTGGAAGCAATGTGATACTCCTCTGACTTGAGGTCAATACACACGACATGTGTGGAGTGGTGAACTTTGACCATGACCGACGCTTACACCCTTCCACAGGTAGATATGGCATGGAATGGGTTCATCACAAAATGCATGTGCGTGGTAGTTGAGCTAAGAATAGGATTCATTCCTCAATGTGGATTTAGAGAGAATACTCGTCTTCTCATCATAATTGGATCTAAGTCGTCGGCCGACGCACATCAACTTAGACTTTGTGGCTAAGTGTGATATACTTGATCAATTAGTGATTGGAGATAATATGGTTAAGTTATTTGAATAGACACTTCATCATGTTCAAAACTTAATCGAGTATTCGTGAATGAAAGGAAGATATCACAATAACCTACAATATTACAAGTAGTTGCAGATTTCCTCGCAACGTACCTCATATATTGAGAATGTCTGATTTATTGTCTAGGGTTCAATTAAGACCGTTAGGTTGACTAATCGCTCGATATATGAGGGCCTATGAGCCACAGAACAAGTAATGACAATTTACCAATTATAGTTGGTTGATTAAATATTGTATTTGATATAATATTTAATTTATGGAGAATATAATAATAATTATATTTAGAATTAATTATTATTATTATTTAATTAAATTAGATTTAGTTAAATATGAAATCCTAATAATAATATTTGGAATATTATTATACAAGAATAATAGATATGGTAAATATATTATTTGTAGGAACATATCTAGGGAAATATAATCCGTAGAGATTATATTACGGGCTAGGCCCGATATCTTGCTTAGGAATTAAGCCAAGTTTATCCCTATAAATATGTGTTTTATGGAAATTCCGAAAAAAAAAAAGAAATATAATTTCTCCATAAAATCTCCAGTCGGAATTTTCCTAGCAAATTCATCTCGAGATTCAACGCTGGCATATCGATGCGGGTTGGTAGAAAACCGTTACGTGGATACCATAGTTGAGGATTCTGCATACAAATCGTTGTAAGGATTTATATATCGTTATTTATCCTTTATGTTTTATGTTATACAACCATGTTTCAGATTCGTTGTTGGTGAATCGTATTTTTCTGCTGCGCCGAACATGGTGTTCGTGCCTCTAAAATCCAACAGTCCAGGCTTTGATTTTGCGGTTGTTCACATAATCAGTCAGTTTTATTTGTGAGTAAAATATGTGCATGATTTCTCAATTATTTGCCCATATGTTTTTTTTGAAATCAAAAATTTTGCCCACGTTGAAATTATTGTGTACTGGGTACACGGTTCTTTGGATTAAACAATTTTGTTGAAAGGTTAATTGTTCCTTTGACTGAGTTATTAAAGCAAGTGTATAGTTTCCAATAATCCCTTTTGATACTAAAATTTTTCGGTAAAAAACGACGTCTTTCTTTTATCTTTTGGAAACTGTAACTTTGTGAAAGGGGATGGACAAAATTGTTGGGCTAGAAATAGGTATCAAGCGTTACCGAAAACTATGGCTTCTGGGCAAGCCCTGAGTTTCAAGTTGAATCGCCGACCGCCGCTGTTTTCAAACGCGAACAAAAAAAATTGCTAATCGGACCTGTGAGCGATTGGCCTTCACCGGAAACTGGTCTAAACTACCGTGATGATGGTGCGACGGGAATAGACCAGAAATTGAAACCGTTGTTGGTACACTGGAATTGGCCGCTGCCACTGTTAAACAATTGACGCTGGGCGTCTATCGCGGCAGTTGGAGGGCGGTTCGATCGCACCACTGCCGTGTGAGGTTGGGACTGCTGCTTGTGCGCTGCAATGTCCCTGTACCGGCAGCGGTCCACGGCCGACGCTAATGGCGGTTGACGGCCGGTCGTGGGTGGTCAACGGTGGCAGCGAGTTACGCCAATTGACCGTCAATGGCATCTGGACTTGATATGCCCCAGGGGATTGATTTTGAAAATTAAATATTTTACGAGGATCTATTTGCAATATTAGAAATTTTAGAAATTACAATTTTGACTTTGGGCCTTTCTGCAATTTCTATTTTTATGGTAACTGTAGTTTGAGCCTTGGGGTCTTTTGTGTAATTTTGAATATAAGAAAAAAAATTACAAATTAATCCCTTGAATTATATTATAAATTCAGAAAATTGTTAGGGGCTTCTTTGGTTGAATGAATTTTAGAAATTCTGAAAAATAAAATTAAGGGTTTATTTGGTTAGACCAAAATAATAAAATTTCTGGAAATAGAAAATGAGTCATGTTTGGTTGGACCAAATTTTGATATTTTAAATTTTGGGCAAAATAATTTTAAAAATGACTTTAGAAATTGATCAAGAGCTTGGAGCTTGTTGGTATTTCTAATTTTAGCAATATTCTATCTACGAATAATTAATTGTTAAGCACGTTTATTTGATTTACGTGTTATTAAATATTTTGTATGTTTATTTGATTTATGTGCTAAATATTTGGTATATGCTTTATTTATGCAAATTTAAATTTTTAAATAAAGCATGAGAACTTGATTAGTTGCTCCCCACTTGTATAACTGCTTATGTGAATAAATATTTACATTATTAGTTATATAGCCCACATTAAATTGTTTGGGTAGGCGGCACCCAATCTTTGTCGGTCCGTATTAAATGTTTGGGTAGACGGCGCCCAATATATGTCTGTCCGCACATGTCATGTTTGGGTAGGCGGCGCCCAATAATTGCTCAAATGTGACGTAGTTATCATGATTGGATCTCGATTAAGCAATTAATAACTCGCCTTTAAAATGTTCCTCACTAAAATATGGTTTTTCATTGGATTGAAATATGTCTTCCATTAAAATTAAAAGTAAACCAGAGATTTCGTTCCAATGAGTATTTAAGGCCCTAGTCTTTTGCTCGGATCTACATCTAACGGGACTTTTATAGGGACAAGTTTGTCGCCACTTAATGGTTGTAAACCAACTTAATTCTGTTTCACCAGCCCTAGCAGGGAAACGAGAATTAGGTGATATCCGATTGAACTAGGTTCAATCAACTAGGAATTGCGTGAGACAATTGGTTTAGAGACCTACCAGTTCTTCTGTTGCAATGTTCAGCCCTAGCAGTCATTGTAATAGTAGGAATGTGGATCCTAGTTCATTACAATATATACTAGATATAAATTTGTACTCTTCCGATGAGGTCGTTGAGTATGTGAAAATAATGAAGACAAAATAAATTAAAAGGCCATGTTTATTTTGATAGCTGAATATTGTTCATAGGAATTATGTATTTAATTCCCGTTTTAATTTATTTCTCTAGAATTGTTGAAATGAATAACTTGTCATTGAGAAATATTTTGGAAACGAACAAATTGGATGGGCCAAATTTTCTGGACTGACACTGAAACGTGCGTTTGGTGCTAAGGCAAGAAGAGATTGAGTACGTGTTAGACACGACAATCCCTTTACCCATGAGGCTGGTTCAGTTGAGGCTGCAGCGTTTGACGTTACAGCTTAAAAGAAGCATCAAGGTTATGTTTCCCAGACTCTATGTTATGATTGCTCGGCATGACTCCCGAATTGCAAAGACAACATGAGAAAATGGATCCCTTCGAGATGCTCAAGCATTTGAAGGATCTCTTTGATTCTAGATCTCGTTTGAGATTTATGAAGTGATGAGAGATCTGTTCAGATGTCGATTATCTAAAGGTGGGATGATTTCACCTCATGTGCTATCCTTAAGTCGCTCCCCGATTCATATTCTAGTTTCGTAGTAAATTTAATATGAAGAATACGGAAGCGACGATGCCGGAGCCTCATAACATGCTTAAGACTTTTGAGTCTTCCACTGCTAAGGAAAAGCCAAACTTCCTGAAGGCGAAAGGTGGAGTTCAAAAGTAAGAACGGGTTGATAAGGATGTATGCCCCACTACAACGGAAAGGGGCATTGGAAGATTGATTGTAAGGTTCTAGCAACCGATAAGAAAACACAAGGTGTTTTAGCTGCTAGAACATGTATGGTTATTATTAAGATAAACATGTTCACTAATAGTTCAAAGTGCTAGGCATTTGTTGAGTTATGGACATGATGTTCTTAATATACAAAGTAGGATGACTCAAGCTTAGTAATCATAAAAACCCGACTTACTTGTGGCATTGTAGATTTGGTCATGCAAATGATTAGTGTGAAAATTGCTCGAAATTTGTATGTTTTATTTGCCTATTTTAATTGAATTTCTTGCATTTATTACATTAATGTGATGATATGTGCTTAATTGTCGAGAAGGGTGTTTGTGTTGGTTTTTGCAGAAAAATGGAGAATTTTAGAAAGAAATACGAGCTTTTAATTTATTGAAGTCGAGTGAAGAAAAAAATCGAGAAGAGGACAAGAATTTGAGATGGGCTCTTTAATTAATTTTGAGCCCAACAATTCGATCCATTTGCAATTAATTTGGAGTGTACAAGAGGCCCTTTTTGCATTCCATAGTTTCCAGCCCAATTGAAGAAGAAAGGCCCATTTGATTATTTCATCTAAGAATTGAATTTGGTATTGTGGAGACGTGAATTGAAGAAAGGAAGAGAACATAGCAGCGCGGGACCCACGTCTAAGATTGGAAAGAGTCAAAGTTTGCTTTATTCCTTGGAAGCAATGTGCAGACATATTCAAAACGAAGAGAGAGAAAAAAGTATAGCAGCTGGGGATCGAAGCACCTCACGCCAGACCTTCGCCGGAATTAAGCCGCACCACTGCGACGCCGGAATTTCGAGGAATTTACGCCTGAATAGAGCAAACAAACCAGAATTCGAAGCCCACTTCGCCGGAAACCATGGATGAAGCTCAGCTCTCGCCTGGAAGATCTCAACGCCGGAAATTTGAAGCCACCGCCTGGAATTCGAAGCTCGCCGCCGAAAGCTGCTGCTGTTCACGCTAAATTTTCAAGCCGCGATGCCGATTTGCAAAGCTGAGAAGTAAGAGCAGGGACCCACATGAAAGTGTTAGTGCAATTATTTTAGAAAACGCATTCCAAAACCAACACGGTCGAGTTACTCAACTCGTGCGAGCTGTCGGTTTTTACAGAATGTTGAGAGGAGATTTGGCCGTGCACGACCGGGAAGCCAGCTCGAGTTGGTCAACACGGTCGAGTTGACCGAGTTGAGATTTGGTAAAAATTCAGATTTTTCATCATTTTTCAGGGATTCAATTGCAAATTCGTCTCAAACCCTCATTCCCAAACTATATATACAACTTTTCATCAGATTTAGAGGGGCACATATATTTTCTAGGACATTCTATTGGGGAGAGCCCCTCTCCCCACACACACTCCTTCACACATTAGATAGTTTTAATGTTTTCTTAGATTAGAATTAGTGGGTAATTTCAATTTCTTGTAAGGATTTATGCTTTGAAGATCATTTGAGGTAATATCTTTCTTTAATTTCAAGCTTTGATGGTTAATTTCATTTTTATTTGTTATTTTAGCTTATTAGCCATGAGTGTCTCTTATAGAACCATGAACTAATTCTGTTTGCTTTGAGTGTTGAATCAATGTATGAAATTAGTGTGATGATGGATTTATAGCTTTGATTATGCTTATTTCTTGATGTGAATGTTTCTATTGATAGGCTTTGTATGTCTCAATTAGTTAGTTGATTTGATTAACTTATGTATTTAATTTTGTGTATTGCAACGAGAGTTGGGTATGCATGATTGATATTTAGGTGAAAGTTTTGACTAATTAATTTGAGTTAAATAGTAATCGGTTTACCCGAGAGGGGGTCGGTTGCTAGATCCCCCATCATTGGACATTAAGTATTTTAATTTGAATATTAGGGTACTTAGTGAAGGGGGAATTCTAGAGATGCATCGCGTGTTTTTAGATATTCACGATCTTAGGAGCTTATGTGCATAATTAGGAGTAGCTAGTTAGTTCACGTTGTTCACCTAGGCCTAAAAAAGGATTGGTCTACACACTTTCGTGATCGCTCTTAGAAAACATCTAGAAAAAGGCAATGATAGGTTGTGAATTTGTCACACACACTAATGGATTACATTGTGAAGACACTCGAAGCATTTTTCTCTCTTGCATTTTCTTAATTGGAAGTTAGCTTAATTGTTTAATTGCTTTCTAGATTTAATTTTCGTTTAGTTTAATTTTTCGTATGCCAATTTTCTCGTCACTATAGTACCATGCCGACGCACAACTTTGGGGCTCCACTGCATTCCTAAATCCTTTGGGTTCGATAACTACTTGATCAAAGTCTACTTTCACTACTACGACGATCCCGTACTCTTGCGGGGGAGTAGTAAAATATTTTTCGAAAAACTCCGACCAAGTCAGCAAACGAGAAAAGAATCACAAGGTTAAGAAAGTTGGACTACTTAACCCCATTAGACTTAGAGTGTTATGGCGATTGCGAATCTTGTATCATGGGCAAAATGATCAACAAACCATTTTCCGGGAAAGGGGTACGTGCCAAAGAAGTTCTAGAGTTGGTTCACATCGATGTTTGTGGACCATTGTCCACTCTAGCTAGGGGTCAATTTGGCTACTTCATCACCTTTACCAACGATTACTCAAGGTACGGATACGTGTATCTTATGAAATACAAATCCGAATCGTATGAGAAGTTCAAGGGGTACAAGACAGAAGTAGAGAAACAACTTGGTAAGAGTATAAAGACTCTTCGATCGGATCGAGGAGGTGAGTACCTTAGCCATGAATTCATGGATTACTTGAAGCTTCATGGGATCCCGTCACAATGGACTCCTTCCAGAACACCTAAGATGAGCGGTGTGTCCAAAAGGAGAAACCGAACCTTGTTAGACATGGTAAGGTCCATGATGAGTTTCTCATCTCTTCCAACATTCTTATGGGGATACGCATTACAAACCTCAATCTACATTCTGAATATTACTCCGTCCAAATCAGTTGAGCAGACTCCATACGAGCTATGGCATGGCAAGAAGCCATCTTTTCTACACATTAGAACGTGGGGTTGCCCCGCAGTTATGGAGAAAATGTTAACTGATAAGTTGGAATCCAAAGGTGAAAAATGGTTAATTTGTGGGATATCCTAAGTAGACAAGAGGATGCCATTTCTATCTACCGGAGAAACATACAATGATTGTTTCTAGGCAAGCTAAGTTCATAGAAGATGAGTATGTCTTTAAGGAATAAAGCCGTAAGAAGATAGATTTTGAAGAGATTCAAGAACCACGAATTAACATAGAGACTGATGTTTTGTCAAAGCAACAGGACAAAGAATCAGTGGGAGCATTCAACGACTCTCATGGTGGAAGTTAATCACTAGGTGATCCTCTTTCAGCCAGTGGGAGCGTAATTGGAGTTGCATTGCTTTCGCACCAACCTCCAATTGGGCTGAATGAGAATAACATAGTTCAAACTCCCGCCCAAGAGGCATCTGAAAGTGTCGCTCTTGAGGACTCTCCGGTCAACGATGAAGTCGCTGCACCACAAAATTTTCACAATCAGAATGTATAGCCTGCACAACCACAACTCCATAAGTCGACTAGGATTCGTAATCCACCTACTAGGTATTATAGGTTCCTCATGGAGGAACATGATGACATGGAGATCCCGGATAAAGACGAACCTAGAACTTATACTGAAGCAACATTAGATGTTGACTCAGAGAAGTGACATGAAGCCATGAAATCTGAGATGGACTCGATGTACACCAATTAAGTCTAGGACTTAATTGAGTTGCCAAAATGGGTTAGACCCATAAGTTGCAAGTGGGTCTTCAAGCAGAAGATCGATGCAAATGGCAAGGTACAAACCTACAAGGATAGGTTGGTGGTGAAAGGTTATAGTCGACACGAGGTATTAACTATGATGAGATTTTCTCGCCAGTTGCTGAGATCAAGTCCATTCGAATTTTACTTGTGATAGCAGCACACCGCGATTATGAGTTTTGGTAGATGGACGTCAAAATAGCTCTCCTCAATGGTAACATTGATAAGGAAGTGTTTATGACTCAACTGGAAGGTTTTATATACAAGCCAAAATCTAATCTTGTGTGCAAGCTTAAACGATCCATCTATGGATTGAAGTAAGCTTCTAGGAGTTGGAATATCCAATTTGATGAAGCTGTCAAATCCTTTTGACTTCATCTGAAATTTGGAAGATCCTTGCATTTATCGTAAATTCAGCGGGAAGAGTATTGTCTTTATAGTCGTATATGTCAATGACATATTGATTATAGGAAATAACATCCCGCCAATGCAGCCCGTGAAAGATTGCTTATCAAAGACCTTCATGATGAAGGATCTTGGTGAGGCATACTACATCTTAGGGATCAAGATCCATAGGGATAGATCCAAGAAGATGGTAGGGCTGTCACAATCCACCTACGTAGATAAGGTGTTGAAGCGTTTTGTGATAGAGAACTCTAAGTGAGGATCTCTACCGGCAAATCATGGGATAAAGCTGTCGAAGAAGGATTGTCCTTCTAGCGAGCTGATATCGAGCACATGAAGGACATCCCGTATGCATCTGCAATTGGGTTCCATCATGTACGCCATGACTTGCACGAGGCCAGATGTGGCCTGCACTGTCAACATCACTGGTACATACCAGCGGAATCCAGGTGAGCCTCACCGGATTGCTGTCAATAATGTTATGAAGTACCTCAGACGTACTAAAGAACATGTTCTTGCCTACGGAAGGCAGTCAGAGCTATTCGTTACGGGCTATGCTGCAAATCACAGTCAAATAAAATTTTCAATCTCAATGATGAGGCGGTAAGTTGGAATAGTTCCAAGTAAGATCTGACCGCAGATTCAGCAACCAAAGCTAAGTACATTGCTGTATCAGAAGCCTATGAGGCTTTCTGGATTTTAAGGTTCTTGAGAGAACCGGGGGTAGTTCCGAGTGCCAGTTGTCAAATAGAGTCGTATTGTGACAATATTGGTGCGATTGCATGAGCAAATGAACCGAGATCTGATAACAGAAATAAGCATGTACGGATGCGTTATCATTTGATCCAAGAGATCATATCGATAGGAGAAATGAAATTAAAACATTTCCCATAAAGGATAATCTTGCAAATCCTTTTCACTGTTCATGTACACACTAGACATTTGATGGTCTAGGGGTTAGACATGAATGTGATTGGCTCTAGTCCAAGTGGGAGATTGTTAGTATTAGTGTCCTAGAGACAATCCATCAAAAGGACATAATACTAAAATAATATTCAGATTTGGTTTAATGTTATTATTGGTTTAATATTAAATGTATGGCGTTACACTTATCTGAAAATGATGTTTGATTGTTTGCATATATTCTTATTTTTGTTCCCATGAATCACTACTGTCATTGAGTGAGTGAGAACTCAGATGACTTAAGTATGATTCTCAAATAGCCCCGATCAAGGATCATCAAGAATGGAATATTGATGATGCAATTGAGATTGGTGTCCGATCTGCATCATACTCTTAGAGAGTGTAGTAAGATCTCACTTACTACGAGATACTGGGAATCTCATGATGGATGCACAGATACCTTAGAGGGTATTGGTATACCCATCCGAGAAACCGTTTGGTGTAATTCAACATAATATGTCTACGAGTGTCTCGGTTAGTGGGAGCGATGTGATACTCCTCTAAGTGTTGGGAAAATAGGGGTGCCCGGGAACTATTCGTGATGAATTTTAAATATGAATTTAAATACAATTATTACTAGCATGAATTAATCCTAATTAATTCAAATAATAATTCCAACAACAATTTTATCATCATGCATGTTGAATTAATTCACATAAAATCTATGGCGAAATAAACTAAGAAGTTATGTGATTTACGTACCTCTTGTAGAATTGGCCTTTGAATAATACGGGACAATCGCGATCGCGCTTTATCAACCCAAAGATCTTCTCAAGTATTTCCCTTTCGCCTTACTTGATCACCGGTGGGAAGTGCTTTCAAGCAATTTAAATAACAAAGGAAAAAAAATATATATGCTCTTGATTTTTCCAACACATGGAATTATGTACTTGGGGATGAAATAATCACCCCCTATTTATAAGAGAAGTGGCCGAAAATTTTGATTATTTTATGGGCCTGGAGAATTTTTTTTCTTAGTCACTAAGAAATCTTGAATATATCTCATATATTATTTTCTCCATAATAAAATATTCCACAAAAATCTCACTCACCCTTTCATACTTGTATTTTTCGAAAATAATAGGGAAGAATCTAAGATTTGGATCTTCTTGAATATATGAGATAATCTTGTATTCCAAGAATACTTATCTTCCATAATATCTTTCCAAGAAAATCAACAAAATCTTTTCTCTCCTAATATTACAATTTAAAAAAAAAAAACATAGAAAAATCAGCATTATATTTTCTTTTTATTTTAATCACCTTATCATTATTGGACTACTTAATGGGCTACTTGAGGGGCCTTAAGGAGAATCAAGATTGGACCTCCTAATGGACTTCTGAATTTCAATATTGAGCCCCAATATAATTCAGCCCATTAATATTAATTAGTATCACTAATAAATTAATATTGCACTATCCATCTTAATCCATATTACGATAATATGGGCTCCGGTTATTATTTCCCGCGTTTAAGATTATCAAGTCCATTAATTAATTAAGCTTCTGAATAGCTCTAAATTAATTAATATATTTCACCTTGGAGTAAAGACAGCTCAACATTATTATCCGTACCGAAGAAACTAATTCTTCACTTGCAAGATTTGGTACGATAAAACTTCTGAGCCCACCAAGGGGACAAATCACACGAGCCGTACCCGCACGCGTTTCTCCGTATTAAATCTTAGCAACCGTCGTATGATTAATATTACTGCCCAAAACACAAAGTTCAAAGTCACGATGATTCTCATCCAACATGAATCAAAGCAGTAATCATTAAGCACACACGGTCCTATTTAAGTGACGGAGATTAAGAAATCAATAACCACTGAGGTCTAATTCTTCACATTTCAGAACAGAAGAATTTATCCTCGCTGTAGGTCCTCTTCAACCCATACTAAATGTGCTAGTGCAATCTCTTGGTCAAGACAAGTCAATCTGAGATATACACATCGACCTTTCACGGCGGATTGTTCAATTCCACCTAGGTCGTGAATTTGTACGTTTAGTTACAAGAAAACCGTTAATGTGATCTTCCGTGATCGGGTATCACCACATTAACTACAATGTAACAAGTACCACTTATAATGAACTGGTTGCAATAAATATTCAACATTCAATCATATCTAAAGCAAATGTGATAATAGAATTATTCTCATAAACAAGTATTTAATACATGAGTTATTCAAAGTAAAAGCATACTTTCACATATAACTCCAACACTGACTTGAGGTCAATACACACAACATGTGTGGAGTGGTGAACTTTGACCATGACCGACGCTTACACCCTTCCACGGGTAGATATGGCATGGATTGGGTTCATCACGAAATGCATATGCGTGGTAGTTGAGCCAAGAATAGGATTCATTCCTCAATGTGGATTTAGATAAAATACTCGTCTTCTCATCATATTTGGATCTAAGTCGTCGGTCGACGCGCATCAACTTAGACTTTGTGGTTAAGTGTGATATACTTGATCAATTAGTGATAGAGATAATATGATTAAGTTATTTGAATAGACACTTCATCATGTTCAAGACTTAATCGAGTATTCGTGAATGAAAGGAAGATATTACAATAGCCTACAGTATTACAGGTAGTTGCAGATTTCCCCGCAACGTACCTCATATATTGAGAATGTCTGATTTATTGTCTAGGGTTCAATTAGGACCGTTAGTTTGACTAATCACTCGATATATGAGGGCCTATGGGTCACACAACAAGTAATGACAATTTACCAATTATAGTTTGTTGATTAAATATTGTATTTGATATAATATTTAATTTATGGAGAATATAATAATAATTATATTTAGAATTAATTATTATTATTATTTAATTAAATTAGATTTAATTAAATATGAAATCCTAATAATAATATTTGGAATATTATTATACAGAAATAATAGATATGGTAAATATATTATTCGTAGGAACATATCTAGGGAAATATAATCCCTAGAGATTATATTACGGGCTAGGCCCGATATCTTTCTTAGGAATTAAGCCAAGTTAATCCCTATAAATATGTGTCTTATGGGAATTCCAAAAAAAAACATAAGAAATATAATTTCTCCATAAAATCTCCAGTCGGAATTTTCCTAGCAAATTCGTCTGGAGATTCAATGCTGGCATATCGATGCGGGTTGGTAGAAAACTGTTACGTGGATACCATAGTTGAGAATTCCGCGTATAAATCACTGTAAGGATTTATATATCGTTATTTATCCTTTATGTTTTATGTTATACAACCATGTTTCAGATTCGTTGTTGGTGAATCGTGTTTTTCCACTGCACCGAACATGGTGTTCGTGCCTCTAAAATCCATCACTCAGTGGTAGTATGCTTTCCCTTTTGGTATGCTTTCTTCTTTGATTTCCCCAGAACACATCTCTCACAGAACTCCAGCTTACTTATCCTTTTCCCAGGAATTACTCCCCTCGTGGATAACTCCACCAAACCCTTCTCTCCAACATGTGCTAATCTCTTGTGCCACAGGTTAGCATCAGTGGACTCCATGGTGACCTCACCTGATCCTGTAATTATCCTGCCAATCAAAGAATACAAACCATTTTTTATGTTACCCCTCATCACAGTCCTTCTAGACTTAGTGATAAACAAGATACCCTTGCCAGTTTTGAATTCAAACCCCTTAGAATTCAAAGTACCAAGAGAAATCAAATTCCTTTTTAGGTCAGGTACAAATCTGACCTCATATAAGATCCTATCAACTCCATCAAACATTTTGATCTTGATAGAACCAGATCCATGTACTCTACAACTCTCATCATTACCCAAAAGGACAAGACCTCCATCAAACTTCTCAAGATCCAAGAACCAGCCTTCATGTGGACACATATGAAAAGTACACCCAGAGTCTAAGACCCACTCTTGACTTAGTCTCTCATGACTAACCATCAAGACTTCAGCACTATCATATCCTTCAACCTCCACCACAGCTGCATCTCCTTCTTGATCAAATTGACTGTCTTTCTTCCTTCTTTCAGGGTAGTTCTTTCTCAGATGACCTTCCTTGTGACAAGTGAAACACTTTCTCTTTTTAACAAAACCAGATTTCTTCTCACCCTTATTCTCCTTTCCACCATCCTTCTTCTTGGATTGAAACCCCTTCTTCTTCTTGGATTGAACATTCAATCCTTCAGCAGACTTCTTCCCTTCACTCTGGATCTGTAGAAACTTGGTTTTCAGGGCAGTTTGAATATTATCAAACTTCACCTGATCTTGTCTTCCAAATAGCAAGGCATTCTTGAAATTCTCCAGAGAATTAGGTAGAGAACTCAACAACATCAATGACTTGTCCTCATCATCAATTGTAACATCCAAACTCTCCAGATCATCCACCAATATGTTGAACTCGTCCAATTGATCACCAAGATTCTTGTCTTCATTCATCTTGAAGACTTGAAGCTTCTGTTTCATGTATAACTTGTTCGTAACAGACTTGGTCTAGTATAACTATTCCAGTTTATTCCAGACTTCAAGAGCGGTTTTCTCCTTCGATACTTCCCTCAATGGTTTATCCCCAAGACACAAGATAATCTCACAATGCGTCTTCCTCTTGTTCTCCTCCACCTTCGCCAGATTAGTTCCAGATGCCACCTAATCCGGTGGCAACAAGGCTTTGTACAAACCGTTGTGTACCAGGAGAGCCTTAGTCTTTATCTTCCATAAACTGAAATCGTTCTTCCCTGGGAACTTCTCAATATCGAACTTAGTTATAGCAATAATTTTTTCCCACAAACGACACCACTTGTTGAATCACAATTTTAGATTCACAAGAAAAAACTTGTAATCAAGGAATCGAATTATGAAATAGTAAGCAAGAATATAGAAAAATCAACAACACAATAAGAACACCAGACTTTTACGTGGTTCGGAGATAAACTCCTACGTCCACAGGATCAGAGAGATTCGATCTTTCACTATGAGAACACTGAAGAATTACAATTACTCAATCTCACAAACACTCAAGGAATTTCCTCTGTACAGTCAATAAGAAGAAACACTAAAACGGTTACAGAGATATCATTTTGCAAAACTTCAGCTTAGCACTCTAATTCTGTACTTCTCACCCTTGTTCTATATAATTGTGCAAACATCATATATATAGTAGTACTCTAGTAAGCAACCGCCTCAATAACAACTTTCAGTTATAAATGCTTTTCCCTTAGCTTAGATTCGCAGTCTCACTAATAACGGAATGTCAGTTGACTTCTCCTCAACTGCAGAAGACTTCAACTCTACTGAACTAACTGCACTTCAGCTGACTTCATCCAAGTGTACTGACTAACTCCACTGACTACTGAAAACTTCAACTCGACTGAATACATACTTCACATATGACTTCACAAATACATATCCCAAGAACGATATTAATCAATTCAGTCCAAATGATGCCCATAAATTTTACTAAGCGTCAATTTTCAAACGATATTTGTAAATTTTTCTAGGCGTCAATTTCCAGTGTCACTTTATTTTCCCATGACAATAGAAAAAGTTTAGGTCATTCGCTTGCCACTGTAAGATTGTATCTTCCCAAGCCAGTTTTCAAGCACGAACAATTATATGTTGCAATCTTTAGAGTTAAAAGCAAGAAAGAATGAAACTCAAAATGCCACATCAGATTTTCTAAAAGAGTTACATGATATAATAGGTAATAGCACAAAATATACAATTTTTGTAAGTTATAGTATGAAATTCAAAAGTTCAAATTTAACAGGACGAAAATCAAAGGCAACTAAAGTTAAAGGATAAAAAAATGCATTTTACATAATGGTGTTGATTTGTTCTAATATTTTCAACCTCCATATTGAATAAGACTTTGTATTAAAAAATAAAAAAACTCATTCTATAAGTATAGAGACTTGAACTTTCATAATATATGTTGTTACTTTGTAATTACATTTTCTATTCTCCACTTGACAAAAATGGTAGTTTAGAAAAAAGTTGTAAGGTGAGCACTTTTAAAAGTAAACTCCCATTGCTTTCATTATAGTGGTATTTTTTTTGTCAATATTTTAGTGGTGAAATATCTTAATTATTATACACTATTTTATGTAATTCTTAGAAAAATTACATTTTTGTAAACTTTGGTTTTCATCATGTTAACTTTGGAATTTTGAATTTCATGTTATAACTTTCAAAAATTTTCATCCTGTCTAGCAGGTTTTTTGTAAGTTATAAGACGAAATTCAAAAGTTGAAATATAACTAGAGAAAACCAAAGTCAACAAAAATTAAAGGATAAAAAAGTTCATTTTCCCTAATTCTTATGTTCTAAGTTTTTTTAATTAATTTTTAATATCTTATTAATACAGTGCATCTAGTATAATAAAATTAAGTGCAATAGCACCTTATGATATATAACTCTTTTAAAAGATATACTCAATCTTGCGAGTATTTAGTGGTCTATAAACGAAATGTCATGTGAAATTTTATATCATGATTTTCAACCTATATTTATTATCATGGAAAACTAATGTTTCACAATTAAGAGTTTATGATTTATATATTTCATTTGTGGTTGACTTAATTTTAAAATGTGATTAGATTTTTGATATGATGCATTGACATAAAAGATTTAAAGTTTTTACGAATGTTTGAAGCCTCATATAAAGCTATAAATTTAAATATTAAGTTTTTTCTCAATATTCTTAGTGTATGAGTTTTTACTAAAATGACATTGTTGAATGTATTTAGAAAAAGGATTAACTGGAAATAAGATTATAATCTTTTTGTAAATTGCAATCTAACCTAAAAATTTGAATCGTGAGGTTTCAATATGGCCAAACATAGTGATTAATTATGTGTTATAATTGAAACACATCTAAACATATTAATACGATTAACTATTCATTGTCAGGTAGGTAAAATTTATTTTCGGATCATAAAATTTTATTTGTTAATTCAAATTGCAAAAAAATATTAAATTGGATTTTTGTTTGCAAAGATTTGAAAGTTTAGATTAGATTGCAACTTACGAAAATATTGTGATTTTATTTGCAATCAATCCTTAGAAAAAATATTTTCCCATACCGAACGTTCAGAGCAAATTAGTAGATACATAGGGCAATTACAATTTTTTAACCTTTAACTATGGTTGATTTTGATTTTCATCCAGTTTATTTTGGAATTTTAAATTTCATCCTTTAATTTACGAAAATTGATGTTTTTTTATCCTGTTACCTGCTACATCAGTAACTCTTCCAGTAAATCTGACGTGACACTAAATTTTGATAATTTATAAGATGAAATTAAAAATGACATGTCAGATTTACTGAAAGAAATGCCTGGTATAGAAGACAGTAGGACAAAAAACACAAATTTTGTAAGTTGTAGGACAAAATTCGAAAGTTCAAAATTAACAGGACGAAAACTAAATTCAACCAAAGTTAAATTATAAAAAAGTGCATTTTACATAATTATTATGTTCCAAGTTTTTTTAATTTTTTTTCTTAATACCTTTATCATACTGTGCATCCAATATAATAAAGTTAAGTGCAATAGAGTCATGATATATAACTCTTTTAAAAGATATACTCAATCTTATGTATTTAGTGGTCAACAAACCAAATGTAGGGAAAATACACTTTTTTGCCATTTAAGTTTTGTTGACTTTGACTAACTTTTAAATTTTGAAAATTATCCTATAACTTATAAAATTTTGATATGTTCGTCCTATGATCTGCTACCAAAGGTTACTTAACCGATAATAATATATGTGACACTTTTTTTATTTACTGTATTATGGGGGATATTTTGAGTCGAATTGCAACATGAGAACAAATTTCGAATCAGAAATCGGGGACCAGAAGGGTGATTTTCACATGGGACATGCCCCGACCGTCGGCCATCTTTATCAGTATCAAAATTCCTCAATTAATTTTTCACATAATTATAATTCTTTTACTCAGTAACTTATGTCGACAATGAGAGAGATAGGGGGTGGACGTGGTGAGGATTCGAGAGAGAAGATTGAGTCATGATCATGATGCTCTATTTTTTTCTTTCTGTTCCTCTACGATTTTCCTGTTTGGGATTTTTGTTATTTTAAAATTGATATAGTTTTTGTTCACGGGACGATCGATGATGATGAGGATTTGATGATTCTTTCAAATTTTGAGTTGATGGGTAAGCTGGGTTTTCTTTCCATGGGATGATCGACGATTAGAGATTGAATTCCAAGTTTGTATCGATTTGAGGATTGTTAATGATTGGGATTTTAGATTTCCTACAAAATTTTATTTTGCTATGACGATAAATAAAAGTCAGGACCGGTCACTATCTACTGTCGGGCTCTATCATCCTAAGCTGTTGTTCACCTATGAACAGTTATATGTTGCAGTGTCTAGGGTGAGGAGTAGGAGCGGCTTGAAAATATTGTGTTTGTATTCCCAGGGTAAACCATCCAAATGTACGACAAAATGTGGTTTATAGAGAAATATTTCGGAATTTGTAATAGTGTTGTGATTATTTTTCCTTTTATTGAAATAGAAATAGACGATGATTCTACTTATTTGCTTTTTTTCTTTTCTTTTAAGTCATCCGTTTAACATAAAAATTGAAACAAAGCTAACACACTTATTTTGTTTCCGGATATTGTGTGTGTATTATAAAAAAAGTGTATAAATTTAAATTATAAAAATTAAAATTTGGAAAGCAAAATAGTTACAATCCCGCGTAACCGCGGGTATAGCACTAGTATATATATAAGCTAGCTTTCATGTTTACTAACTTTCAATTATTAATAAATAAAAACTAAGTACATGTTTGACTGAATAGAATGAACTCATGCATGATATTATGTGAGAATAATCATTCCTATGATTGGTATGCACTAGGAATGAAATGTAATTATTGTGTGTAGTTATTTAAAATTATTATTGTTATTATTAATTGTTTGAATAATAATTTAATAATAATATTAATAATGATTGTTAGAACTTTCATATATATTCGTAATAGCAATATTAATTGTTGATGTTGGCTCAGTGTTGTACAGAATATCACAACATTTTCTGCAACATCAAAATTTATCCTTTCTTCTAACACTAACTCTGAATATTTCAATGTTGTCTTTAATGTCTAAACATACAGGTTGACGAATTAGAAGTTACCAAGTCAAGCGGTTGCAATTTAGAGTGAAAAGATTAAAGATAAGCATGAGTGGTTATCAAAGTGATGGAGTTTAGTGCTAGACGGTTTTGGATCATGGAAAACCATGATTTCCAAGTGTTCATATGCTGGATTCGAAGTGTTTAAATAGTGCAAGCATGAAACACATTCAAGTGAAGAAATCGAGATTCCTATTTACCTATAGCAAGTGTAGTAGTTTCGGTTTTCTCCTTTGTGTTGGTAGATATACTTTATATTCTACTCAACATGTTGTAACTATAAAAGTGTCTTTGTTAGACCTATAGCAGGTTTTTTACACGATTAGGGTTCTAGACCTTTTGGTTATATATCTAGGATATATCACCTTGTTATAAGATCTTACAACAGGTTTTTTTATTATCTTTTTATCACTACTTGTTATAGTGAAGTTTTGTCATAAGACATCATAGATTATTTATAATCTATGAAATTTTTTTGATATTTGTTTGCAATCTATTTTTTAAGTCTTCCGCTATGTATGGTGTCGTTTATGTTACAACACTTTAGACAACATTCTAGAAAAACACCTTCGCACACCCTTCATTATTTATAAAAAGAATTATTAGAATTAAAATATATTTTTAATAATTCTCGTAATTATAAAATAACATTTTACTACTATTATTTAATAATTTTAAATTAATTTTTTTTATTATTATTGAAATTATTATTTAATAATAATTTATTATTTCTTTTTTGTAATTTTGGCATATTCTTCAATTGTATTATTATTATTTATTTTATTTTTATTTAAGATCATTTTTATAATCAAATATTATTATTTATATTTTTATTAATATATAAGTAGTAGTTACGTAATTATTATATACTGTAGAAATATAATATTATCGTTTAAAATTATTATTATATTATTATTATTATATTATTATTATTATCATTGAAATTATTATATTAATATTATTATTATGGTTAAAAATGGTTTTTATTATTTTTATTATTACTTATAATTTTACTAAGTAGAATTATTTTATTGATATTTTTATTATTGAGTATTAATAATATTATTATTAGTGTTGATATGTTGAGATTAAAATGTAATATTACATAAATGAAAATAAGTGATAATATTTTTGGAATATAATAATTTTTCAATATGTGAAATACATAAATCCATGTGTTATGGAATAAATCATTATTCAACATTACAGGGAATCACCATTCATTGTGAAATCACTATTCCATTTTTTAAAATATATCAATAATAGTATATGAAATAAGATTAAGTAATGATCATTCCATTCCTTATCTATTCCATCCAGGGCCGATTCTAGGAACTACAGAGCCTAAGTCAAGAATAAATTTGGGCCCCCGGTAGTCTTTCAATTATACTAATTTAAATACAATATAAATTTTAAGTGTTATGAAATTAATATTGTACAATATTAAAAAAACACACTTATGTTTCAATTTAAAAGTCAAAGATTTCTTCTCCGATTCACTTGTGGATTGTCAATGTTGTGAGGCTTTGAAGAAAATAAAAGCATACTAAATACTTGGATGATTTTTTTTTTAAACACACGACAGTATATTTAAATTCTAGGATATGAAATCTAGATGAAAAATATAAGTATGTGTTTGTGTTGAGATTTTTTGGTAGAGTGAAATTTTATTTTATGTCAAATCAATATTTAATTAGTGATAGATGATGCATTATTATATTGTATTGTATGAAGAAAAGTTGGAGAGTGGGGATGATAAAAAAAGTGGTAATGTGATTTTATTGGATTTCGTAAAAAGTAATAGTAATAGGTTTGAATGTGTTAATTTAGGCTCTCAAAGATTGTAAAACTATCAATTTAAGACCTAAAATATTTTTTCTATTGATTCAGGACCTGAAATATATAAAATTACCAATCTAGGATTTGAAAGTCAGAACCTATACATTTAGGACTTATAAATGTTTATAAGTATTTTTAGGTAATGATTAGATTTGAGATTCGAAAAATTGAATTCGAATACAGAACTCGTATGAAGCATGAATAGAAAATTATAAGTCTATTCGAATAAGTCTTGAATTAAACATACCCTTAGCTTTGTTGATTATGAGGGATTGATAGTTTAATCTTATTCAATCATGCGTTTGGTTCATCTAACACCGACCCGAGATAAGTTCTTATAGGTACACATGGAAGAAGTTAGACTATTTGTCCCATGACCGAAGGATAATTATTAATCAATCATATACATCAAAACAAAGAATCCCTTAATGTTTTGTGTGATAGCGGTGGCGGGATTAATTAATAACTGACAATTTAATTAATAAAGGTTTAAAAAAAAGCATTAAGCCTCAATCGATATATAACATTTTTATTAGACAGCCTAATTAATAATGGGTATAGACTGCTTGAAATTGAGAAAACTAAAAAAACGTTAAATAATTGACACCCATCAGGTATCGAAACCATGACCCAGAAGAAACAATAATAGGTATATGTCCGCTAGAAAACTCGATACTTAAATTCTAAATTTATTCAATTATATATATATTAATATATATGTATATAAAAATAATTTAGGGCCCCAAAAAAATTACGAAATTTGTGGGCCCGAATCGACCGACTTGTTTGCCTCCAAAAAGGTACGACCCTAATTCCATCATACCAAGTATGTCCTAAGGATATCCACTAAATCGATTAGGCTGGATATGTGGTTCTTTATATATGTATTAAGTGTGTGTGTGTATTTTTTTTTAATTTTAAAAGAGTGCATAAAAAGGAAAAATATGTATGATATATAATTTATGGTAAATTTTGTGTAAGACCGTCTCACGATAAAATAAAATATAAGTTGGGGATGTATATTAATACTTCAAAAGAGATGAATTATTAATTTGTACGTGAGTTGTCTCAATGTAAAACCATCTCATGCAAGTTTTTGCCAGAAGTTATATATTTAATTATATATTATATAATTTAACTGTCATACCAGCTCAACAAACTTTACTAATAGTCAGATCCGATCGGACCTAAAACATAAACATAAGCAGTTGGTCACCACACAAAAAATTAAAATTTTAAAAGATAAACATATGTATAGTTTAGACTTGATTGAACTCAGAAAAATCTATGAACCAATAATATATTTTTTATTAGAAATAATTGCCTCGAGCCACACTTTTTGGAGCGTAATTGCACTAAACCACCCCAATTTTCCTAAATTGCATAGAGCCCCAATTTATTTCATAGAGACACATTTTTCATCCTTTTTATGGGTCCCACTCTTTTCTATGTCCCTTTCTTTCTTTTTTTCCTCTCTCTTCTCTCTCCTATCTCTTTTCTCGGTCAAATAAAATAGATAATCCAACCTCCCCCATTATCTCCAATTCCCCCCTCTCTCTTTCTCACCCTTTCTTTTTCTCTCTGTAATACACCGCCCCCACCCTTTTTTTCTTCTCTCACTCTGTAAAACCACGGGCCACCGTCTGCCCCACCACCTCCCGTCCCCCTATCTGCTCCCATCGCCCCCCATCCGCCTCTCACTCCCTAAAACAATTATCCTCTCTTTCTCTCGCCCATAACCCCCCACCAGTCTTCATCGCCCACAGCCACCCGTCTGCAGCTGGGGAACACCGCTGTGAGCTGTTTGATCGCTGTTCGTGTGCTACCGCCATTTCTTGTTCGGATTTACCTAGATCGAACCGCCTGGAGGGTGTTCGCATCTGATCTGTTCGTCCGCCGCCATGGCGGAGACGTCCCTGCCGTCGCGTCGCTCGTCCGCAAGTCTGCCGCCTCACCGGAGCCGGTGTAGCAGCCCCGTACTCTGATCTGTAACAGATCTTTAGCAGCCCAGTGTCGCGTTCGCCGGAGATGCGTCTCTACCGCTGTAGCAGCGCCGCCGCCTTACTGCAATCGCGCTACCGCTTTGCCGGAGTTGCGCACGGCCGTCGTCCCTGAAGGGTAAGTCAGGTGAGAGGTTTTTTAAATTTTGGTAAATGATATTGTTAGGCGAGATTTCTTGAAGTAAATATATATGACCATTAAAGATTGTGTTGCTGGGAAAATGGATTTTCCATAATTGAAAAGATTTACTGGTATGATTTTCGTGCTTGCTGGGAAAATGGATTTTCTATAAATGAAAAGATTTTTTGGCATGATTTTCGTGCTCAAATTTTGATAAGTTTGTAATGATTTGGGAAATTATATTATCTCTTGATTTTATTCTCAGCCTTGATGATTAGATAAGATGCAATGACTAGATGCATTTATAATTGTAATTTTATTGTTGATTTGTTGATTTTTAGGCCTATTAGTTTTTTTGGATTGTTTTGGCTTATTTTGTTGATAATAGTGTTCAACTGTTATTGTTTGCATGTCGGAGAGCTTATCAAATGGTGGAGCAAAGACAAGAGAAGAGAAGATGGCATATAGGGGGGGATTATTTTTGCATCTTTCTGCAAATAAATTGTTCCATTCTGCAATATGCAAATCAATATGCAACTAATTTGTTGCATTCTTCAAATTTTTATTTTTGCATTTCTGCAATTAATTTGTTGCATTCTGCAATTTTTTTTTTTTTGCATTTCTGCAAATATTATTTGAATACCGGAAGTGTCTTCATTTGTTTTTTTCAATGTAATTTTAGCATTTTTTATATCCAAAATATTTATTGATAATGTTGTGCATTTTTATTTGTCTAAATTAAAAAAGAAAAAAGAAACAAAATAATTGGATGCATTTCAATTACTAGGAATGAAAATTTCCCTGCAAACATTAAATAAAAAATAAGAATAATTAAAAAGAAAATGAAATAAAAAAATGTGATAGGAAATTTAAAATTCAGAAAAAAAAAGAAATTAAAAAATGTGGCCAACAAATTTGAAATACAAGAAAATAAAAAAGACAATGTTTGACACGCTGTTAAATCAGCAGAAAAGGGGAAAATTGAGTTTTTAGCTGATGGGCCCCACAAATTGGGGTTCCATGCAATGTAGGAAAAATAGTGTGACCTAATGCAATTAGACTCTAAAAATTGTGCCTCTATGCTACAAACCCTTTTTATTATAAGCTTGGCTTTATAGTATTTTTATCTATTTGAAAAAAAATCATAAATAATACCCGATTCCATAAATCTTTCAAGGAAAAATGAGATTGGAATAAATTTCCAATCATCTGAATCCTTTTTGAAATACAATACCACGGATTCTTCAAAATTCACTGGTATGCAGTATCGGATACTGCATGGGTGCGGGTGCGATTCGCGTGGGATTCGCCACGTGGCGAATCCGTGCAAAAAAAGAAAAAGAAAAGGGAGGATATGCGTATCCGGGCCGGTCACTACTACACATTTGGACTTGGAGAGCTATACTTGGAGAGCTTTTAAAAAAACCGCTCTCCAAAATATAGCTTGGAGAGCGGTTTTACATAATTATATTAAAAAATAAAAGAGCTAAGACAGCGGTTATTAACCGCTATGCAAGTGTTATTCTAAGAAAGCGGTTTCAAACCGCTGTGCAAGAGGTGAAAGCTAAGACAGCGGTTAAAAACCGCTGTCTAAGGGGTAACTTACAGTGCGGTTCAAAACCGCTATCTAAGTGATGCTTGGATAGCAGTTAAGAACTGCTGTCTTAGCTAATTACTTGGAAAGCGGTTACTAACCGCTGTCTAGGTGTTTGACCCCCTTTTACCCACTTTGACCCAAAATTAGATCCCTAATTTCATCTTCCTCTCGCTCTCGCTCTCGCTTTCTTCCTCCGGTCCCACCTCGATCACCACCTCCTCCGCCGCCTCGTGACGCCGCCCAGCCCTCCCCTGCGACACTACCTCGCGACGCAGCCCCCCGCCGAGGAGCCTCCCATGCGACGCCGTCCCAGCCCGCCGCCTCTCCACCGCCGCCAGGTAAATTTCTCATTTAATTTTTTTTCTAGTTTTAGTTATTATATAATTATTAGGTGTGTAATCTAATTGATGAATTTGTATTAGATAATTGTGTTTAAATTATTTCTAGTTAATTAACTTATATCTACAAGTTATAAAAATAGCTAAACGTGTGTACGCAATTAATTAGTCGACTTTTGGCTAATTAATATGACTCCATTTTGGAATGACAAACTATATATTGTCTTAATTTGCTTGACAATTCAAAAAAAAAAAAGGAATTTGTTTAGTGGAAGGAGAGGTAATAGTTATTATTTTGAGATTGATGGCCAAGAATTATATTTGTATTTGACTTCATGAGTTAGGGTTCGAATTCAAAATAAGTTTGACAATGAGTAATTGATTATGATATATATATATATATATATATATATATATATATATATATATACTTGATTATGGTAATATTGGTGAGTAATAAATATGATCCAAGTATATACTTAATTGAGCTCATAAGATGATTCTTATGAAGCATTGTTAGGGTTAGAATTGTTAATTGAAGGCTTTAGAATTAATTTTAGATGAAATTGTTAGAATGCATGTTAGGATTAATATGTTAGAATTTTAGTTGAAATTGTTAGAATGCATGTTAGAATTTTAGAATGTCTTGGGACTTATAGCATGCCTAGGTAACTATAGCATGTTAGAATTTTAGAATGTCTTGGGACTTATAGCATGCCTAGGTAACTATAGCATGTTAGAATTTTAGAATGTCTTGGGACTTATAGCATGCCTAGCTAGAGGTTAATAAGTTTTACAAAACAGTAGTAGTTGTAAATAGAGTTGGATTACTAATTATATATAGACTCAACACGTGTGTTTTTCGGTTAATCTATATATGCATCTCTAGTTCTATATGGATCGAAAGTGGGTTCGAGCAGATAGATTATCAGATGAGTATAGGAATGGGGTGGAAGAGTTTTGTAATCATGCAATTAGACACTGCATCGACCATCGATACATTCTATGTTCGTGTTGGAAATGTATGAATGGAAAAACTGTTAGTGGTCAAGAAAATTTGTTTGATCACTTGATGTGTCACGGTATTGATAAAACATATACCGTTTGGACATTTCATGGTGAGAGAAGGGATGGATGTAGCTCAAGAAACATATGAACCGACTTTAGGTTTGAAGATACAATGGATGAGGATAGTTTCGGAGATGTACCGAATGCTGATACATCGAGTGGGGATGACACAAATCTGCGAGATCGCCCTTATATGTCAAAGAAATTAAGGGATGACGCTGGATTACCCCTTTGGCCCGGGTGTAAGAAGGCAACAAAAGTGTCAGCTGTGTTGATATTGTTCAACCTAAAAGCAGCACACGAGTTATCTGATGTGTGCTTCTCAAGTACGTTTGAAGCAATTAGTGGTCTATTGCCCGATGGAAATGTACTGCCTACGAAAGCATATGAGGCTAAGAAAATACTTAAGTCAGTCGGGTTAACACATCAAAAAATTCATTCTTGCCCGGTGATTGTATCTTGTTTCGGAAGGAGTATGAAGAGCTCGATGAATATCCCAAGTGTGGAAAGAAGAGATATCTGAAAAATAATTCTCCAGCAAAGGTGATGTGGTACTTCCCAATAATACCAAGATTCAGGAGAATGTATAGTAGCGATGTGGATGCTAGAAATTTGACTTGGCATCATGATGATAGGATCAAGGATGGAATGCTGAGACACCCTGCTGTTTCACCCCAGTGGAAGACATTCGATGCCAGGCATCCAGAATTTGGCAACGAGCCACGACACTTGCGTCTTGCATTCTCAACTGACGGAATGAATCCGTTCGGTATCCAAAGTACCAACCACAGTACATGACCAGTGATTCTGATGGTTTATAATCTTTCACCAGAATTGTGTATGAAGCGCACTTACATGATGTTGTCTATATTGATATCAGGACTCAAACAACCTGGTAACGATATAGATGTATATCTGGCTCCTTTGATAGAGGACTTGAAGCTCATGTGGGATGATGGTGTTGATGTGTTTGATGCTTATAGAAAGGAGAATTTCAAGTTGAAGACCATGTTGTTTGGAACTATCAATGATTTCCCCACTTATGGAAATGTATCTGGATATAGTGTGAAGGGGGTCGATGCATGTCCTTGTTGTACTACGAATACAGATCACATTCGTCTATGTCATTGTAGGAAGACTGTTTATATGGGGCATTGGAGGTGGTTGGAGCCAACACATGAGTACAGAAGAATGGTTGATGCATTCGATGGCACAATCGAGGAACGTGGATCTCCACGTTTATTGTCAGGTACAAATGTATTGAACGAGATGAAGAATATCAACACACAATACGGAAAACACTTTGCAAAGAGTTTCCCAACTAGAGGCTGGAAGAAGGAATCATTTTTTTTTCAATTACCCTATTGGAAAGAGTTGTATGTTAGACACTTCATTGATCTAATACATGTTGAGAAGAATTTTTGTGCTAGTTTGCTCAATACTCTGCTAGCTGATAACAAGTCTAAGGATGGTTATAATGCAAGAATGGATATGGTTGATATGGGTATAAGAGCAGAACTGGCACCTGTGTGTGAAGAAGGTAAACCACCAAAATTACCTCCTGCTGCACACACCTTGTCCAAGAGTGGGAGAAAAATATTGCTTCAAACACTAAAGGATGTGAAAGTACCAGAGGGTTATTCGTCTAACATACAGAGACTTGTTTCAGATGATGGTGTGAAATTGATGAATCTGAAATTGCATGACTATCATGTCATCATGGAGAATTTCTTGCCCATTGCAATATGTTCTATCTTGCCTGAAAATATGCGCATAACCATAACAAAGCTTTGTTGGTTCTTCAAGACAATGAGTAGCAAGGTCATTGATCCTAGAAAATTGCTTGGTTTTCAGAGACAGATTGTGGGGATGCTCTGTGAGCTTGAAATGTATTTCCCTCCATCATTTTTTGATATAATGGTTCACCTAACCGTTCATTTGGTACATGAGACAAGGATGTGTGGCCCTGCTCGTATGCGATGGATGTATGGTGTAGAGAGATATATGAAAGTGCTGAAAGGGTATGTGATGAATATGTCCAGGCCGGAGGGATGCATTGCAGAACGCTATTTAGTAGAAGAGGCAGTCGAGTACTAGTCTGAATTTATTCCGAATGTTGATGCAATTGGACTTCCAAGTACCCGGTATACGAATAGGATGGATGGTGAAGGCATTACCGGTGGTCAACCTGTATGTGTTAGTGTGGAGGAGCTAACACGGATGCATTTGTGTGTACTTCGCAACACGGTCGATGTGCTTCTTTTTATTGACCTTCACATGCAATCACTTTCTGAGTCCTTTCCCACTAGAGATAGATCATGGATTGAAGCTGAGCACAATCGTACGTTTGTTGACTGGTTCAATGGTTATGTTGCAAATAAGTTGTCAGAGGATAAAAAATCAGTGAAAGAAAGAGTTAAGTGGTTATCCAGATAGCCTGATAGTCATGTGTATTCATACAAGTGTTATCTTATTAACGGATACACATTTTATACCAGAGATCATGATGCCACAAGTACAATGCAGAATAGTGGGGTGTCCATTACTGCAACTGCATGGAATCAGTCGGATACCACTTACTTTGGACAAATTGTCAACATTTGGGAACTCGATTATGTTGGTCACCGTGAACCAATCTTCGATTGTAGTTGGGTGAGGATCCCTAACGGGGTCCAGGTTGAGTGTTCTGGGTTCGTACGTATTGATTTGAAGAATGTGGGATACAAAGATGACCCTTACATAATGGCCAGTCAAGCTCAACAAATTTTCTATGTTCCCGACCCAGTTAATAAGAAATGGTCTATTGTCCTTCTGTCAAACAAATTTAACAATAGTTACCAGATTAGCGACCACGTCGATGAAGATGTTGATATAATCGATGATCCTTTTCAGAATTTACCTTTTTCTGTACCCTCCTTCGATGATCCTGCAAATCCACGCCCGTACCAGAGAAAACTTAGAAAGGAGGATGAATATAAAAATCCGGATCTTGTTAACATTCATGGTCATGAACAAGAAAAGTCAACCAAAAAACGAAAAAGAAAAACCAGTGCTAAAAAGAAATGTACGATTTTAATGAATGTTGTTTTTTCTGCTTTATTAAATGTTGTTTCTTTTTATTTAGTTAATTTAATATATTTTTTTCTGTTTCACAGGATCATGAGTTATTTGCCCCATCCCGGAGATGATGGAGATGACGGAGATTATTTCCCCCGTCCCTATAATGGAGATGACGGAGATGATGGAGATGACAACTTGGGACAGGATAACATTGATACTCCCACCTCTACTAGCTCTGGGGAGAAGCGCAAGAGGGGCATAGTTACGATGACTTCTTTGAAGAAAGATCGTAGCAAGGGGAAATTACTTAAGGTAATTTTATTATTATTTAATAGTTGAATTATTTATTATATTAATTAATTAATCGTTGACCTAACAATGTCCTTCACTTGCAGTTATCATTCAATGAGTATGAACAATCGATAGGAAAGAAGAGTGCGAAGTTGGCGTACTTCCTTGGGGCTACAGTCAGGAGAGTTATCCCGATCGTGCTGCCATGCGATGACTGGCGTAAGAAAGAAATAACTCCTTTAAAGGAAGCACTATGGGATGAGCTCGTGGTATGTTAATTATATACATATTAAAATTTTGAGCTTGTGAAATTACTTGATTTAAATTGTTATATTATATGTGTATGCAGAATACATTCACCGGCCTTGATCACACAAAGAAGAAGCAAATACTTATGCAAGCTGGGATTATGGCCAAGAATTTTTGGTCTGCGCTGAGAAAACTTTCGCGAGACCCGAATACTGGTCTGTAATCGTCTAGACCGCCTAAAGACTATGAGGATTTCCCTTTGGTGGCCCAATACTGGGAGGAGTTCGTGCAAAGATCTATGAGTGATGATTTCAAGGTAAAATTGTTCGTTGTTATTTCATCTATTAATGCACGATTTTTTTTCAATATTTATCGTATTTATATTACACTGTAGAGGTTGAGTGCTAGAAATAGCACACAAGCTAAGAATATGGAGGCGCGATATCGTGGATCTTCCAGAGGTTATGCACGCATTAGGGAAGATTTGGTGAGATCAAAATTCTAACTTTTAATTTTTTTTACATATTCATATATATTCGTTTTTAATATTTGGTGAGATCTAATAAGGGGACATGTTTATCATTATCGTAGAAAGAAGAAAAAAAGAAAGCTGGAGATAGTGCACCTTTTATTACTCGTTTCGAGTTATTTCAGACTACAAGAAAGACTCGGGGTGGGAATATTCCCGATCCAAATGCTCAGCGTATCATTTCAGAAGGGGTAATTTATCTATTATTTTACTTTTGAAATTATAAACTATTATTTCTGTTGAAATTATTTAATAATATTTTTTTGTGATTCGGGAGCGCATACCTCAGAGCATGACGCCCGACGACCTCCACACGATCGGGAATGATGATCTGTTTGCACGGGCAATAGATCGTCAGGAGCATCCTGGTCGCATACGGGCTCTTGGATATGGCGTTACGAAGTCATCATTGGCGATGGCACCTGGTGTTGCAGCAATGTCTATGGTGGAAAAGCTTTCTATGCAGGTTACTGATTTAGCTAGACAGATGGAGAAAATGAGACAGTCGAGACACGGGATGTCATCGAGTGCTGCTAGCTGTGAAGGAAATGTCCCATCTATGTTTTCCACTGATGTTAGAAACGACTTCAATGATCCACATCAAAATGTCCCCGAGGTATCAGATGTATCTCGTATTTATTTTAATTAAAGATTTGTATATTAAATTTTTCTAACTGAATATCCTCTTCGAACAGTCAGTGGATTGTTATCTTTATTTGGATCATCCTCTTCGGTTGGTGGCCACTGGAATGTTGTACAACACCTCCGGTGAAATTATTCATTGTCGTTCCATCACTCCTAATTTTGTGAAAGTCACACTGAATGTACCTGAAATCGGACAAGAGAATTCACCGGTGCCAAAACCAGTAGATGTGGTCACCACAGTCGGAGAAGCGGTTGGGCACTTCCTCGAATGGCCAAAACACTTGGTCTCTCTCACCAAGAAGGTAAAATACATGTTATTAAAGTTTATTATTTTATTTATTCTAAACAATATTATAAATTGATTGAAGAACCTGCCGAGTCCAAAAAAGACTACAAAAAAATAAAAGGGCATCGTATATAGTGAGAGGGAGAGAATGAGGGACTCGCATTCCACTGATATGCACAGACGAATAGGTTATCCCCTTCCAGATGACGTTCCACACGACGCCACTCTACAGACTACGGTGAACATGATGACAGCGTCCCCCAATTTCCAACAAGCTACAGTTCCCATTGTTGCTTACTTTCATCAGTGTGGTTTTACTGAAATGATCACTCGGGAGTATGTGGAAGAAGTCGTGAACGATGATTGGCTGAGTGCAACTTGCATGACTTTTTACCTTAGGTACGTGTTTATTAATTCACATTATTTACTTCTTATATAGTTTAATTTTTTTATTAAATATTAAATAGCGTATGTTGGTTAATTAGATATGTGAGTGAGGTATATCTCTCCAGAGATGCCGAGGCAAGTGCAAAGTATTCTTTCGTCTCCCCCTATGTGTCTTGCTTCGCAGATGAGGCCATTGTGGCAATTGTTGCACATATGCTGAACTATGCTGGTAATGATCATCTGATTTTCTGGCCAACAAATTTGGGGTGAGCACAATCAACATTTCATTTAAATTTATGTTCATATAAACAGACAGATAATTTTAATAATCTTAATATAATGTAGGCAACATTGGGTGTTGATCGCCATACACATGAGTACTTTTACTGTGTATTATATGGATCCAGCTACAGGCGAGGTGATATCGAATCATCCTACTCCCATTAATTATATTAAAGCGTAAGTTAATTTTTAATAAAATAAAATGATTTGTTTTGTACTTTTAAAATTATGTATATGTAATTTTTTTTTATGCATAATAATAGTGTGATGAAGATGTATCGGAGTCGACTTCCGGGTACTCCAGACCCAGAGACCCTTGAAAACGTGGACTGGAAAAACATTGAGGTAAATTTACTAATTTTTTTGTCAAATTAATAGAAAATAATCGTAATCGTAGTACGTAACTATATATAATTGCTAATCAATAGGTTTCGAGACAGTGAGATGACGTCCACTGTAGACATTTTGTATGCTGCTACATCGAAGATATAATCAAGAGTTTCCATTCGATCATTCCTGACCGAGTAAGTCGATTTATTTAAATTATTATTGATTGAATAAAAGTTCGTACACTATATCTAATTAAATTTTTAATGTTTGTAGTTTGTATATGATCGTCCGCTTGCTTCTTACTCCAAGAAAAGATTGGAGAAATGGAAAATAGATTGGACGGGGTATTTGTACAACCGATTCTTGTATTATATTATATAGTATAACTTTTGTTAGCATGCATATGTAACTGATATACTAATTTGTGATTGATGATATATTTCACATTTTTGTTATATTTAATTGATGTTTTGGTGATGGACGTTTATATATGTATATATATATATATGGTATAATATATATTATATTTGTTTGTAATATATCAGATTTTAATAAAATAAATTAAAAGAATTAAAAAAAAAAACAAAGACAGCGGTTAAGAGTCGCTGTCTAAGATGAATTCGAAAATATTAAATAAAAAAAAGAGCAAAGACAGCGGTTAATAACCGCTGTCCAAGAAGAAACCTTGGATAGCGGTTAAAAACCGCAGTCTAAGAAGAGAATTTGGATAGAGGTTGGGAACCGCTGTCTAAGAAGAAAATTTTAAAGAGCGTTTTTTAACCGCTGTGTAAGTGTAGCTCTAAGACAGCGGTTCCCAACCGCTGTCTAAGTGCTACCTCGACTTGCATAGCTGCTACTTGGAAAGCGGTTAATTTGAACCGCTCTCTTAGAGCTTATTTGTACTAGTGGGTGCGGGAGGAGGGGGCACGGGTAAATTTTGATTTTTTTCGGGTATTTTATGTAATTTTTAAAAAGTTCAAACCTTAAATGATAAATCTATAATTAATAATTTACCTTACCAACTACGAAGGTACGAATAGAAGAGGTCGGGAGGAGAATATTACAAACATGGTTAACCAGGTTAATGATGATATTTGAAATTGTTGTTTCTTATATTTAATAGGTGTTACGTATAAAAAAAAATAAAATAAATAGACGTATCCTTGCCGTATTGCACCCTAACATTTTCAAAATCCTGTATCCCCACACCTGTATCTGCCCATCGCTGCCCGCACACGTATCTTTCCGCTCCCGCTCCCCGCACTTGTGTAACATAGCTTGGTAATAAAAAGAGTCATGCTGGAACGGGCAAAAAATTCAACTAGACTCAATTGAACTACATATCCCTGGATCCTATTCCTGATCCAAACTGCGAATATTGGTAAACTGGCGGGAACTTTCCCACCAAAATAAAATTAATGGGAGTTCAAATCAATAGCCTGTTTTGCAGCATTTTTTGTGCCCTAATCATTTCTTTATTCCCTAATCTCACCCGTCTTCATTTTTACCTTATACACTTAAAAAATGTCGGACGTTCCCTCCGAACTCCTTCGAGAAATATTTGTCCGATTGCCGGCGGAGTCTCTGTTCTGTCTCAGAAGCGTGTGCAAGACATGGCTGCGCATCATCGACGATCCATCTTTCATCAGAGCCCACACTAACAATCAACTCTATAACCACACCCTCCTTGTCAGAAATGAAACAGGGGCCCCCATTTTTTCCTTCTCTCTCGACGCCCTTAACTTTATGAGTGTCCCTCAAATGGTTGATGCCATCTCTATCAAACAATTGATCCGGGATGACGTGCCGCGCTTACGAGATCTGTTCCTTGTGGCCTTCTGCCAGGGTCTAATTCTCCTATCCAATGCGCCCTTCTACAACGTTAAAAAGACCTGGGCAATATGGAACCCTTTGACCATGGACTGCCACGAGTTGCCCCGACCCAATGATGCTTTATGTATGATCGCGTTTGGGTTTGGGTATGATGCTGATGCCGATGACTACAAAGTTGTGAGGATAGATGACTTGTCACGAACTTTTCTTTATAGCCTCAAGTCAGATTCGTGGAGTAAGATTGAGGATTTTCCTCTTTATCATGATTTTGTAAGTGCTGCTGTTTTTTTTAACGGTACATTGTACTGGAGATCAACGAGTCTGGTGATTGCACTCGATCTTACAACTGAAAGTTACTTCACGTTTCCCCGGCCCCCAGTGGGTATGTGTTCTGATTGTCGTTTAGATGCATTGGATGGATGCCTAATTTTTAGCTCTAGTCATTATGGCATGGTGCATTTTGATGGATGGGTGATGGAAGACAATGGAGTTGAAAAGTCGTGGATTAAACTGATTACTCTAAGAAGTCGTGTTTTTGGTATTGGGCCGGATTTGAAAATTGTAGCTTATTTGAAAAACAAAAGGCAAGTTGTTCTGCAGCATCAACAGGGGTTTTTGTGGTTTGATGTTGACAACAATCATGTCAAGAAGTTTTCTATTCATGGCTTCCCGCGAATTACTTCTGCTCAAATTTGTCCTGGGAGTCTTGTTCGACTCAGTGTTCGTGGATTTGGATTTGGATTTGTAGATGTTACCGAGGGAACATCGACTAGGAAGAGAAAGAGGAAGAGTAAGAAAAGAGATACAAGGTACACAACCCCTACTACTACCCTTGTTCATTGTGATGATTGGAGTCTATTTTAGCTGATTTTAATTTGAAACTATTGAGGAATAAAAAGAGTTACAATACCACATAATTAAGCATATTTAGAAAGTTGTTGCAGTTTCATTTATGTGAGAATATTTTAAGCATTATGGTTCCTGTTGAAAGGAAAGTGAATTTCACATTTGTATGGTTGCGGGCATGTTAAATGTATCTATTGCCACTCTGGGTTATGTTGTTGATAACATAATAAGATGTTTGACTTTGAGTCTTCTTTTAATGGATGTCGGTTTTCTAGTCGAATGGAAGAAAGAAGAACAAATAATATTCGACATCCACTATTCAATTTATTGTTTTATCTAGTTTTCCAGAATGAGAAAATAATATGGTGCCACATCATTGCATTACATTACTAATTAACATGCGACTTATATTGAATACAAAGAAATATGAGATGGAACATTACTCGCAGATTGAAGATATGTGTAAGAGATGGTGACCAGCGTTCTTCAGATTGTTGCCCTGTGGAAGCACTATAATGGGAGACAACGGACAAGGATGTTTGAGAGAAGACTTCAACTGTCTTTTGCATTTATAAATATATGTCTCTAGTAATCCGTTGTGTATGGTAACTTTTGTAAATCAGACTATGAAAGTTGGTTTATGAACGTAGGTTTGTGTTTTCTGAATTTATTGAACTCTCGTGGTTTGAATGCATGGCCTTTTACACAAAAACATAAATGAGATTGATGATTGTGTAGCTTAAACTTTTTTTACTTTTATATCCTGCTTATCATTGGAGATTGATATTAAGGGTTGTAGCTTATTTAGAAAGTGTTTTAATGTTTCATGTCAGAACTAGTCTAAAGCTTGTATTGCAGAAAGAATTAGGTGACAGTCTCATTATCCACTTATTGTGATAAACATCACCAAGAAAGCAATAGTGCCCATAATGGAATATATCATGTATCATGAAAAGTGATATGCTCTTTATCACCATCCCCTGCTACATCGTAACAAAATTGCATTTGATGTTAAAACAGATGAAAGACAAAACTGTGTTCCTTTGCAATGCCTACAAGAACCCTTCACTACAATAATGGTTATCTGAACATCGACCACTTCTCCCTCCCAAGCATTTTTTTTCACAAAACTTCATTAATTTGCAGGAACAAACATCATAAATAATGTGTGCACAAGAACAAATGAACATACAGGCTTGTATGTAAGCACACACCATTGCCTTGCGAAGCACCAAATGGAATGAAAATTTAACAAACCAATTTATGAATCTAAACACTGAATTAACCTTTCAACTGACCATTTAGAAAGAACCCTTTCCGGAACTATAACCACTAAAAAATCAATTCACATTCGGAGAAGTCACGCTTTTCATCTTGTTACATCAATAATCCCAGTAACCATAGTCTCTTTTACAAAACATAAAATCGTAGATTCATGATCAAACAATAAAAGAAATTGCATTTTCAGCAATGCTCTCCCTTACAACGCCAACACGAATATTCTTCTCTACAGAAATACTTATCCGAACAACACATCTCTCCAGTATTTCTTACACAGAACTTCAATCTGCAAGAATATAAATTCCAATAACGATAGATGTTTGCATGTTAAAAACTTGTTTAACGTAAAACTTAAATAAAAAATTCTAGCTAAGATCCAGCAGTTTTTAATTGCATTTCATAGCTAATACAGCTGTTTAATAAAATATTGCTATCCAAAACTAAAAGAAAATGTTTTTACTTATTTCAAGAATTCTTTAATTACAAAAAATGGACGAACTTAATATATAATTAAATTTAGTATTTAACAACACCTTTATATCTCGATCATGATACATTAAAAGAAATAATTACACTTTCAGTCCCAAGAAAATGAGTTCCGAGAAAATAATTTTTAGGACTAAAGCTGAAATTTTAACACATTCTCTTCTGACCAAAAGTGAGGTCTACCTATTCTCTTGGAAGTTAAAGTGTCAAAAACAAACAATATCACTAAAACAGTTGAAAATGGACTTTTTTTAAATAAACTCATTTTTTGGGACCAGTAATGCAATTTCTTTTATATTAAAATATTTAAAACAGAGTCCATATATAAATAAAAAAATAATTAGTAGAGAAGTATTAATTTATACCTTGCACGTATTCTCTTAGTCTTTATCCTTTTTTTTTTTTTTGATCAAAAAAGGTAAATTTTATTGACCAAAAAACGCTAAGCTCACAATCTAGAGCTTACGCAGTACAAACCATTACAAATGGTAATAAAACTATAACTATGCTTCAACTTTTACATGCAAAATGAAACATAAGCACCAACAACGGCTTTTTTATACATCTTCACAAAGGCAACTTTTATGGTCTTGTTGTCTCCCAGTTATGAGGTTCTTCAATTGATCAGCATCACTTCAATGTTCTTCTTGGACAGCATAGATCATTTTCAAGCAGCTCACTGCATCATCCTTTATTTCCAACAATATTAGATAAGCAACATCAACCGAATATGGCAGCAACTCTACAGCTTTCAGATTGTATCCTCACATCATCCTCCATTTCCAAAACAGCATCCAGCATCTTCTTGCCCTTTTTCCCTTGTTCCATAATTTTCCTCCTCTTGCACCTGTATATAGTTTTATTCCATTGTGCTTGCAATTTTGCAGCAGTAATATAACAGCCATAGTATCATCCTTACCCCAAAACTAGCTGCAATTTTTCTTTAATTCTATCTATTACAATTACAAAGGAATAAGTCATAACAAAAACTTTTCAAACTATAACATCTATTGTCTAGAAGGCTCCCAAGAGCGAGGCTCTTCTACTGCATCCTTTCTATCCTCTTCAAGACATGCATGTCACAGCAGCAGTTCAGATCTCTTCCTTAATGTTGTTGTAGTTGTAACAGCTCCAAAGCCAGTATCAGTACCACGATAGTGATTGAGTCGGACAAGGGTTTCCGGACAAATTAGAGAAAAATTAATTTTGAGGCCATGGATGGAAAACTCGTTGATTGAATTATTCTCAATATCAAGCAATAAGAAACCTTGAAGATGATGTAGAACAACTTGCTGTTTTTTCTTGACATAAGCTACAAGTCGTATTGCAATGAACCATCCAGCATTGTCTTTCATCACCCATGCATCAAAGAATTTCATCTCCGTATCATTCTGACAACAAATTAAGCACCCATCCAATGCATCTAAACTAAAAGGAAACCCGGGGGGAGTGGCAGTCCGAAGATCGAGTGCAATTATGGCACCCCGCGATGGCCAGTACAATGAGCCATCCAAGAAAGTGCCCTTGCGTCTAATATGACAAGGAGAGTCCTCCACGATTCCGATTTTAAACTATAAATATGGGTCTGGCACACAATTTTACTCCCTGGTTAAGGGGTTTACTATTACCCAAACCTTGTCTCTTTCTTGCATGTTAGATATGAGAATTAGACCATTGCAGGAGGTCACAAAGAAGGTATCCAAAATTCTCGGCACGTCTCCGCTGATCAAGTTTTCGATACGAGTGGCATGAATCACTTGAGAGCCATTGATTTTAAAGTTGAGGGAGTCGAGAGAGAAGGAATACAGGGGAGCCCCTGTTTCAGTTCTGAGAAGAAGGGTGTGGGAGTAGTTAAAATTCATGTCGAGTAATATATGTTTGGAAAGCTACAGGATCGAAACACCTAAAACTCTTATGCATGCTATTGTAACCTAAAAATATGCAAGGTTTACTACGTGGAGATATTTTATTTATTGCATAATCATGTAAATAAGGATAAACCCTACAACCAAAAACCTTAAAATCTGCTTAATTAGGAATTGAACCAAATAAAACTTCAAAAGGTAATTTGTTTTCAAGCAAAGGAGTGGGTAGTCTGTTTATGATATACACAACAGTAAAAAATGCATCAAGCCAATAAGGTATGGGAGCATGAGAATGAAAAAGCATTGAAAGTCCTGTTTCAGTTATGTGTCTGTATTTTCGTTCAGCACGAACATTCTGTTGTAGAGTATATGGACATGAAATTTTATGCAAAACACCATGTTCAGTAAAGTATTCACGCACACGGTTATTAATAAGCTCAGTACCGTCATCCCTTTGAAAGACCTTTATAGTAGTACTAAACTGATTACAAACAAGTTTAGGAAAATGCTTAAGCACCTACAATAAATTTGATTTGGTACGTAAGGGATACAACGAGGAGAATCGTGAAAAGTAATCAACAAATACAACATAATACCTAAAGCCGTCAACAGAATTAATGGGCGAAGGCCCCTATAAATCACAACGTATTAATTCTAAAACATTCAAAGCACATTTTTCATTAAGCGAAAATGACAAACATTTACTCTTGACTGATTGACACGACTGACACACATTAGGTTTTGGCAAGATAGAAGTAACCTCCAAGTGATAGAGTGAAGACAGGGGATTATACCGCAATAATCAAAACTGTAACGTGTATGATAAAATCCTCAAAAGAGGCCCCAGAGTCAATACTCTGCCGCAACCAAGAAGGTTGATCAATACTAAACTTCTGCGCAAATCCCAACTAGGTTTTCTTAATCCTATTTATATGACTGGGGCCCATGAACAAAGCCCAAGTCCAATATATAAATAATATTGTAAAAATTAAATAAACAATAGAATTAATATAATATCTCCAAAAGGCCTGCACAAGTTTTGGGCCTCCGCTTGTAAACCAGAACCACCGGCGGTGCAGCTCTATCAATTGCTCCCCCCGGCGAAACAGCCTTGTCCTCAAGGCTGAAGTCTGGAAACTGACCCCGAACATCTATAACATCCAACCAAGTGTCATCCTCAACACCACGGCCTAACCAACGAATCAAAACCTGCTCCACCATCTCCCCATTTCTATCCACAGTGCGCTGCCCCAAAACTTGTGTCGGAAGGAAAGGAACATCCACTGCTAAGAGATCATCGGGCAGAGCAGGGGTCACAACCACATTACCCACAACAGCCTTCAAAAGCGACACATGGAATATAGGGTGAATGCGGGAGCCATCCGAAGCTTGAGGCGATAAGCCACCTTCCCAACGCGAGCCACCACCTCAAAAGGCCCAAAGAAACGAGGAGCGAGCTTAGCATTGATACCTGCAAATAGAGATCATTGGCGATAAGGACGAAACTTAATGAACACCTTATCACCAACAACAAATTTCAGTGGCCTTCGGTGTTTGTTTGCCTCACGAATCATTCTTTGTTGAGCCCTATCCAAATGGATTTGTAAGGCCCGAAGAATTTCATCTCTTTCTCTCAAAGTATCAGCTAGAATCTGAACCCGTACTTCACCCTGTAAAAATGGAATAATCAGGGGTGGTGGTCGACCATATAATGCTTCAAAGGGTGTGGTACCGGCCCCCGATTGGTAACCCGTATTATAGCAGAATTCAGCCCATGGCAGCCACTTACTCCAAGACTTAGGTCGTCCAGATGTGAAACAACGGAGATAAGTTTCCAAGCAATGATTCAAGACCTCTGTTTGGCCGTCTGTTTCAGGATGGTAGGAAGAACTCATGTTCAATGTAGTGTCTGCTGCTGTATGGGGACACAATCCGACACCATAGAAACCGGAACCCCATGTAGCCGAACAACCTCTTTTGTGAATACATCAGCCACCGTACGTGCTGTAAATGGATGCTTCAGCCCGATGAAATGCCCGTACTTGGTGAAACGGTCCACCACAACCAGGATTCAATTAATACTACTGGAGCATGGTAACCCGGTAATAAAATCAAGACTAATGTCGTCCCAACTTTGCTTAGGGATAGGTAGGGGCGAGAGAAGGCCCGCTGGAGACTTAGTTTCATACTTGCTTCGTTGACAGATCTCACACTGGGCCACAAATTTCAGGACTGACTTCATCATCCCCGGCCAATATAAATTCGCTGACAATCTTTTATAAGTATGAAATGCCCCTGAATAGCCCCCAGTTGGTGACATGTGATATTCTCGCAATAACTCTGACGTCCAACAAGACTCACGGGGTAGAACTAATCGACCCTTGTAGTAAAGAACATTTTGCACCAGGGTGTAGTGCTTGGGCACTGGCCGACCTGCAAGGCTATCATTAATGATGGCTGATAAATCCTGATCTGCTCGGACGGCCGCTTGCAAATCGGACCAGTCCACCCAATGGGGGACGGAGGTAGCAGATCACTCTAGGTCATCATGGCATCGAGACAAGGCATCAGCTGCCCTATTGGCAGCACCCTCTTTGTAAACCACATCGAAGTCAAAACCCAGCAGCTTTGCAGCCTAATTTTGCTGGGCTGGAGTGGTAAGTGGCTGTGAAATTAATTGACGTAAGCTTCGCTGATCAATGCGGATCACAAATCGCTGACCGAGCAAGTATGGTCTCCAATGTTGCACTGCTAGGACCAGTGCCATTAACTCATTTTCATAGGCCGACTTAGTTAATAAACGACCCGAGAGTTGCTTGCTGAAATACGCGATGGGCTATTTATCTTGCATGAGTATGGCACCCAACCCGCGGCCCGAAGCATCACACTCCACAACGAAGGGCTTTGTGAAGTCGGGCATCCGATGGACTGGGGCAGAGGTTAAGGCTGATTTTAGGGCCTGAAATACTGATTCTGCTTCATTATTCCAAGCCCATTTAGAAATACCATCCTTTTTTAGAAGAGTTGTAAGGGGGGCGGCCAGTTTCCCATAGTCTTGTATAAATCGCCTATAATACCCGGTCAGTCCCAGAAATCCTCTCAATGTCTTTGGGGAAACTGGAGTGGGCCAAGCTACGACGGCTTAAACTTTTCCCGGTTTCATACTGACTCCCTCAGAGGACACCACATGTCCTAGATATTTGACCTAAGTAGTACCCAACATGCACTTCTTTGGGTTGATAAAGAGTGAATATTTGCACAAAATCTGAAAAACCAGCCGCAAGTAACGAAGGTGAGCTTGCGAAGAATTGATGTAAACGCGTATATCATCGAAAAAACCCAGAACACAACGACGTAGATAAGGCTGGAAAATATCATTCATAAGCGATTGAAATGTCGCTGGAGCGTTTGTCAACCCGAATGGCATCACCAAAAATTTGTAGTGCCCGGAGTGGGTTCAAAATGCTATTTTCAGAGCATCTTCTGGTGTTACACGAATTTGATGATAGCCTGCCCTTAAATCAAGTTTACTGAACCATCGTTCTCCATGTAGTTCATCTAATAATTCCTGTATAACTGGAATTGGGTACTTATCTTGGATAGTGACCTTATTAAGAGCTCTGTAATCCATGCAAAATCACCACAACTCTGAAATATCTGAATAAAGGAAACATGAATATGGCCTAAATGATTAGGCCAAAACTCAAAAGACGATTTCAATACTTTAGAATGTAAAGCTGCTATCAAGGTTGAAGTGCCACACTCCAAAACGTAAATGCATCCTTACGTCGGCCCTTTGCTAGAACATCCTTTGTTGCTTGAATCTAAATGACAAAAAACTGCTTAGGGAACAAGACATCAAATGACAAGTCCATAGTTAATTTACTTATAAACAACACATTTTTAATTATATGAGGAACCACAAGGACGTCTAGTAACAAAATTTTAGTATCAAAATTTTTGGAACCAAAATAAGAGATAGAGAGAGTGTCACTGTTAACAACAATGACTTTTTCATTACCAGTATTGGGCTCAAAAGTGTCAAGAGTGCCAGTGGAAGAGGTCATCTGAGCGGATGCGCCTATGTCTATAAACCAATCGGATTATGTGGGTAAAGAAACATGGCAGCGTGCTTCAAAAGCATGAGCAAGTTGAGTTGCTTGAGAAGAATCGTCCCGAGCATAATGGAAGGGACAACAATTGGTGTAATGTGGTCCCTGATAAATTTGACATCTCGGCACGTAAGGATTTTTGACAAATTGGGACCCTGTAGGATTATGAGTGTTGTTACCAGAAAAACCAAAGTTATTACCTAAGCAAGGAGAGCCACGACCATGCCCGTGAGAGGCACCACCGGTGGAATGTTCACGCTCATGAGAGTAATTTCCTAATCAAAAATTTGAGCTACGACCACGACCACCATTCTTAGCAGCAAAAACAACTGCCTGAGATGGATTATCAGAGGCCATGACATGATCCAATAATTCATACGATCGGGCCTGCTGTAACAATATATGAATGAAAGTTGAGAAAGAAGCGTCATTCGAACATCATCAAATGAACGATAATGAGGTCCAAGACCCCTAAGGAATCAATGTCCTTTGTTCGTTTCGGAGACAGGGTGGCCGATAGCAGTCAATTGGTTGCATAAGGCCTTGAATGCCCGACCATATTCAACGATGGATTAATAGCCGTGTTTTAACAGTTAAAGTTCATCTCGAAGATGATGAACTCGAGATGGTGAAAAGTGGCTGAAAGCCGACTCGAGTGCAGTCCAAACAACATGGGCATTTTTCAGCCCAACCACGTTCGCCATTGATTCCTCCGTTAAGGAGGAGAGAAGCAAATCGAGGGCACGTTGATGCCGGAGATTCCACAAAACGTGCTGAGGATTGGGGATGTCTTTTTGTTTAGCATCTTTAATGGTTGAAGGTGGCTCGACTTTGGTGTCGTCAACAATGGATAAAAGATTATTACACTGTAACATGGGTTCAACTTGAGACCTCCAGAGAAGATAGTTGGAAGAAGATAATTTGAAGGTGATCATATGGAATAGAGTGGCAAGAGGAATAAAGTCATGTAGACATGTGAGGCGTGGAAGATGCCATAGATTAGTTGAATAGTGTTACGGTGGACGACAATGTTAGAAAAGTTGTATATGTATGTGATGCAGAAGTAGGAAGAATATGACTAAGAGTTGGATGGTTTTTAAAGAAAATGTGGATAGGAAAGAATAAAGGATAAAGGGTGGGCAGCCTTTATGAAAGTTTGGACGACAACTTTAAGAGATGGGGTTTTGGTGATACTAGTGATACCATGTAAAGAAGAAAGAATTGATTTAATTTCACCGTAAATTAGGTGATCTGATTTCCACTATTAATAGGCGTGCAAACAACTTTACAAGGAAATAGAGATAATTACAAATTTACACTATTTAGATAATATTAGAATACTAGTGCAGTGCCCACGAAGGTCGACTCGTGGGCTTCTAAAAAATTCCATTAATGTTTAAAAAGAATTTAGCTGTTGATGACCTTAATCCTACTGATAATTTAGTGGTTGTTTAAGCTATTGAAGATCATCAAACAAAGAATGAAATATCGGATTTGCATAAGAAAAGATCAAGAAACTAATTTGCAAGAATTTGGACAAGTTTTTGAATATATGAACTTATATCTTTCCTCTTATGAGAGGGTATTTATAGACTACAAGCAAGCATGAGGTGTCACCTTCTTAGCTATCCTAATTTATACATTGACAAGTGTTTAGACACTTGTTTTAACCTTAAGCTATTACATCATGTACAATGACAAGTATTAAGACACTTGTTTATTTTTAATGCAATGTCTAATTAGTGGAATTCTTAGCTGTCCTCCGAGGTGCTCCATTGCTCGCCTGTTCGTCTCCCCATGAACAATACCTTATCTGCTCAACTGTTCGCCTCTTGTTACCCTTTGTCTTAATCGTCATTATCATTATCATCGTTTATTGTTTTAATGTCTAACCTTGTTGCTCGACTGGTCGCCTATCAACAATTACCCCCTGACTCGTCCTTTTGTTAGGATGATAATCAACTAACTGAGGACAAGTCATAGTTTTGACAAATGGTGTTTATGTAACCGCGGCGAGCAACGAGTTTTTAAATATCTTTGGGCGGGAGCCTTGGGCGAACAATGGTGGCAGGGGCGAACATCTGAGATGCCTCTTCATATTTTGACGGTTGGGTTCCCAAGATTCTCGGAATTCGTACCGTCATGGGCGGTGGTGACATCAGCCGCCGTCCACATGTCTCTTCATTTTTTCTTATAGGGGCCTATATCTTTTTCAAAAAAAATCAATTTGGCCCCTATTTCACTCTTAGAAATACCCCATTCTCATCTACTTCACTCTTTTTCCTCAAATTTTCTGTCGATTTCCGCCATTGCTATTCTTGAAGCTTTCTTTTACCTTCCAAATTCCTGCCAATTCTTGATTGATTTCTCCAACCTTAAGGTAAATTTGTTGTTTTTTCCTCTTAATTCATTTTTCTTTATATTTGCACTTCAATTTTTGTTTTTTGATTTTGATATTTCCGCCATACACATATACCGGCGTATCGCTGCCTTATAGCTGCCGTATCGCCGCCGCATACACCACCGTACTGGTGTATTCTTCTATCAATTTTTTCGATCAATCGTCATATATTTTTCCCCAAAAAGGCCCTACCCTTTTTTGCTCCAAATGACCTCTCCATCTTCGAGCAAAACCGCCTCCATTGAGGATTTTGGACGGAATCCTTGGAAAAGGCCCATGGAGGAAGAAGTGTCCTCCGCTCCTCGCCGATCTATCCGCCAAGCCCTTGCCCAAAATTTGTGTACTCTCCTTGTTGAAGAAGAAATGGGCTTCGAGGCTATCTCTATTGTTTGCTCAGTGGAAGCCTATGCCGTTGATAGCTCCGGCGATCAACATGTAGATCTACCGGCTGTTCGCCAACTTGTTGAAGGAGACACTTCTTCCGACCTTGGAGAAGATTCAAAAGAGGTGGCTTCCGAAATTGATGCCGAGGGCGAGCAACTGGCAGTGACCTGGGAATTTTTTAAGGGAAATCAATTTCCTCATCCCTGAGGTTACTCCTGAATAAAAGGTCCCTGGGGGAGTTGCCCGAAATACCGAATGGGAAGAATACGCTGCTCGCTACTCGGAGTCTTTCCCTCCTCACTCCCGTGTTATAATGGCCACCCAGTCGAACACCCAAGCAACGAGCAAGGTTGCTAGCCTCATTACCGAAGATGATCTGGCGAGCATCTGATCCACATACAAAATCCCCTACGATATTTTCTTGTACGCCCCCAAGAAAGGAGAAACTGTTGATCGCCCTCCTCCTGGTTGCACATCGATCAACCTGGACGTGCTTAACATTGGGTTCCCGCTTCCAATTCATCCCGTCGTTGGTCGCTTTTTGGAGGACACGAATCTGGCCATCACCTAGATTACCCCAAACGAGTGGAGCAACTTGTTAGCCTTCATGACCCTTTTTGGTCTTGTAGGCTACAAGAACAAAATTAGCACTGTAGAAATCCACTATGCCATGATGATCTCGGCTTGCAAGGACGAGGGCGAAGAGTGGTACTATGTGAAGGCGAGGAGCGGGGTAAAATTCATTGAAGGAGTACCCAATAAAGTAAAGAGCTGACACAATCAATTCTTCTTTATTGGGGGATATTAGCGAGCATCTGCCGATTTCACAGGCGGGCAGGCGCGCATCGATTCGCCAGAAGGCTTTGGTGCTATAAAATGTAGGCTCCACTTTTTCTTTTTATAGATCAAGTGGAACTAATTTTAATTTCCTTTTTTTCATTGTTTTGCAAGTCTGAGGATTTTGAAGTGGGGACACCTCAAGCTTAGCAAGGAATTTTTGTACACCTTATCCGTCATATCTCTTCGCAACTTGGCTGACCGCGACCTGCTTCACTTATCAAAAGCTCATTGCCACAAACTTGCCTGTTTAACCACGAGCCCGCATCATTTGGAAGCTCAAGCGAACATTCCCGAGGGTAACCTCTTAATTTTTAACCCCTTTCATTACTGCTCGCCTGATTGCTGTATTTCGTTAACAATTTTCATTTTTGCTTGCCTTTTATTTAGAGGAAAGAGTAATCATTGCCGTCCCCTATTCCTGAAGCCTATTATCTCCTCGCCGAATGCATCCCTCAGATGGCAGCCGAGGAGCCGAGGAGCCGACCAGGAAGAAGTTTGATCCCCCCCACCTCCTTAATTCGACTAAGATCGGGGGCCGATCCAATTCCTGCTCCTCACCCCCGAGACACCACTGCTCACTCCCAAGGGGCTTCTAAACCCACTTCTTCTCCCAAGAATATGGGAAAAGAAAGAGAGAAAGAAAGGGAGAATCGGAAGGTGCCCAAGAGTGATGGTGGCCATGGAGGTGCCGATGGCAAGCGAGCAACGAAGCACTCGAAGTATAGCGTGGAGCCTAGCAACAAAGCGCCACGATCCCCTTCTTCCAAGTCTACCTCCTTGGAGGTGGTGAGTGTGTTGGATTTTAGAGGCACGAACACCATGTTCGGCACAGCGGAAGGACACGATTCACCAACAACGAATCTGAAACATGGTTGTATAACATAAAATATAAATGATAAATAATACGTATATAAATTCTTACATCGATTTGTACGCGGAATCCTCAACTATGGTATCCACGTAACGACTTTCTACCAACCCGCACCGATATGCCAGCGTTGAATCTCAAGACGAATTTGCTAGGAAAATTCATACTGGAGATTTTATGGAGAAATTATATTTCTTGTGTGTATTTCGAAATTCCCATTTGACACATATTTATAGGGATTACCTTAGCTTAATTTCTAAGCAAGATAATATTCTAGATACGCATAATATATTCTCTACGGATTATATCTCCCTAGATATGTTCCTACGAATAATATCTTGACCATATATTATTCTTGTATAATAATATTTCAAATATTATTATTGGGATTTCATATTTAATTAAATCCAATTTAATTATATAATAATAATTAATTCCAAATATAATTATTATTATATTCTCCATAAATTAAATATTATATCCAATACAATATTTAATCAACCAACTATAATTGGTAAATTGTCATTACTTGTTGTGTGACTCATATGCCCTCGTATATCGAGCGATTAGTCAAACTAACGGTCTTAATTAAACCTTAGACAGAAAATCAGACATTCTCAATATACGAAGTACGTTGCGAGGAAATATGCAACTACCTGTAATACTGTAGGCTATTGTGATATCTTCCTTTCATTCGCGAATACCCGATTAAGTCTTGAACATGATGAAGTGTCTATTTAAATAACTTAATCATATTATCTTCAATCACTAATTGATCAAGTATATCACGCTTAGCCACAAAGTCTAAGTTGATGCGCGTTGGCTGACGACTTAGATCCAATTATGATGAGAACACGAGTATTCTCTCTAAATTCACATTGAGGAATGAATCCTATTCTTGGCTCAACTACCACGCACATGTACTTCGTGATGAACCCAATCCATGTCATATCTACCCTGCATCGGTCATGGTCAAAGTTCACCACTCCACACATGTCGTGCGTATTGACCTCAAGTCAGAGGAGTATCACATCGCTCCCACTAACCAAGACACCCGTAGACACATTATGTGGAATTACATCAAACGGTTTCTCGGATGGGTATACCAATACCCTCTAAGGTATTTGTGCATCCATCATGAGATACCCGGTATCTCGTAGTAAGTGAGATCTTACTACACTCTCTAAGAGTATGATGTAGATCGCACACCAATCTCAATTGCATCATCAATATCCCATTCTTGATGATCTTTGATCGGGGCTATTTGAGAATCATACTTAAGTCATCTGAGTTCTCACTCACTCAATGACAGTAGTGATTTATGGGAACATAAATAAGAATATATGCAAACAATCAAACATCATATTTAGATAAGTGTAATGCCATGCATATAATATTAAACAAATAATAATATTAAACCAAATCTGAATATTATCTTAGTATTATGTCCTTTCGATGGATTGTCTCTAGGACACTAACACTAACAATCTTCCACTTGGACTAGAGACAATCACCTACATGTCTAACCCCTAGACCATCAAATGTCTAGTGTGTACATGAACAATGAAAAGGATTTGCAAGATTATCCTTTATGGAAAATGTTTTAATTTCATTTCTCATATCGATATGATCTCTCGGATAAAATCATAACGCCTCAGTACATGCTTATTTCTGTTATCAGATCTCGGTTCCTTTACTCATGTAATCGCACCAATGTTGTCACAATACAACACTATTTGACAATTGGCACTCAGAACTACCCCTAGTTCTCTCAAGAACCTTAAAATTCAGACAGCCTCAAAGGCTTCTGATACAGCAATGTACTTAGCTTCGGTTGTTGAATCTGCGGTGAGATCTTGGTTGGAACTATTCCAACTTATCGCCTCATAATTGAGATTGAATATATAATTTGACTGTGAATTTGTAATCTTCACAGTCTGACTGGAAACTCGCATCAGCATAGCCCGTAACGATTAGCTCTGACTGGCTACCGTAGATAAGAAAATGTTCTTTAGTACGCCTAAGGTACTTCATAACATTCTTGACAGCAATCCGGTGAGGCTCACCTAGATTCCGCTGGTATGTACCAGTGATGTTGACAGCGTAGGCCACATCTGGCCTCGTGCAAATCATGGCGTACATGATGGAACCCAATTGCAGATGCATATGGAGTGTCCTTCATGTGCACAATATCAGCTTCGCTAGAAGGACAATCCTTCTTCGACAACTTTATCCCATGATTTGCTAGTAGAGACCCTCTCTTAGAGTTCTCCATCGCAAAACGCTTCAACACCTTATCTACATAGGTGGATTGTGACAGCCCTAACATCTTCTTCGATCTATCCCTATGGATCTTGATCCCTAAGATGTTGCATGCTTCACTAAGATCCTTCATCATGAAGGTCTTTGATAACCAATCTTTCATGGACTGCATTAGCGGGATGCTATTTCCTATAATCAATATGTCATCGACATATACGACTCTAAAGACAATACTCTTCCCGCCGCATTTACAATAAATGCAAGGATCTTCCAAATTTCAGATGAAGTCAAAAGGATTTGACAGCTTCATCAAATCGGATATTCCAACTCCTAGAAGCTTGCTTCAATCCATAAATGGATCGTTTAAACTTGCACACAAGATTAGATTTTGGCTTAGATATAAAACTCTGCGGTTGAGTCACAAACACTCCCTTATCAATGTTACCATTGAGGAGAGTTGTTTTGACGTCCATCTACCAAAACTCATAATCGTGGTGTGTTACTATCGCAAGTTAAATTCAAATGGACTTGATCTTAGCAACTGGCGAGAAAGTCTCATCATAGTCAATACCTCGTGTCGACTATAACCTTTCGCCACCAACCTATCTTTATAGATATGTACTTTGCCATTTGCATCGGTCTTACTCCTGAAGACTCACTTGCAACCTATGGGTCTAACCTCTTTTTGGCAACTCAATTAAGTCCTAGACTTAAGTGGTGTACAACGAGTCCATCTCGGATTTCATGGCTTCATGCCACTTCTCTGAGTCAACATCTAATGTTGCTTTAGTATAAGTTCTAGATTCGTCTTTATCCGGAACCTTCACGTCATCATGTTCCTCCACGAGGAACCCATAATACCTTGTGGGTGGATTACGAATCCTAGTCTACTTACGGAGTTGTGGTTGTGCAGGCTGTACATTCTGATCGTAAAAATTTTGTGGTGCAACGACTTTATCGTTCACCGGAGAGTCCTCAAGAGCGACACTTTCAGATGTCTCTTGGGCGGGAGTTTGAACTATGTTATTCTCATTCAGCCAACTTGGAGGTTGTTGCGAAGGCAATGCAACTCAAAATACGCTCCCACTGGCTGAAAGAGGATCACCTAGTGATAAATTTCCACCATGAGATCGTTGAATGCTCCCACTGATTCTTTGTCATGTTGCTTTGACAAATCATCAGTCTCTATGTTAATTTGTGGTTCTTGAATCTCTTCAAGTTCTATCTTCTTACGGCTTTGTTCCTTAAAGACGTACCCGTCTTCTAGGAACTTAGCTTGCCTAGAAACAATCATTGTTTGTTTCTCCGGTAGATAGAAGTGACATCCTCTTGTCTCCTTAGGATATCCCACAAAATAACCATTTTCACCTTTGGACGAAATCCTATTCAGAATGTAGATTGAGTTTTGTAATGCGTATTCCCATAAGAATGTTGGAAGAGAGGAAAAGCTCATCATGGACCTTACCATGTCTAACAAGGTTCGGCTTCTCCTTTCGGATACACCGTTCATCTGAGGTGTTCTGGGAGGAGTCCATTATGACTGGATCCCATGAAGCTTCAAGTAATCCATGAATTCATGGCTAAGGTACTCACCTCCTCGATCCGATCGAAGAGTCTTGATACTCTTACCAAATTGTTTCTCTACTTCTGCCTTGTACCCCTTGAATTTCTCAAACGATTTGGATTTGTGTTTCATGATATACACGTATCCGTACCTTAAGTAATTATCGGTAATGGTGATAAAGTAGCCGAATTGACCCCTAGCTAGAGTGGGCAATGGTCCACAAACATCGCTGCGAACCAACTCTAGAACTTCTTTGGCACGTACCCCTTTCCCGGAAAAAGGGTTTGTTGATCATCTTGCCCATGAGAAAAGATTCGCAATAGCCATAAGACTCTAAGTCTAATGGGGTTAAGTAGTCCAACTTCCTTAACCTTGCAATTCTTTTCTCGTTTGCATGATCAAATCTACATTGCCACATTTAAGTCGGTTTTTCATGATTACTAAACTTGAGTCATCCTACTTTGTATATTAAGACCATCATGTCCATAACTCAACAAATGCCTAGCAACTTGAACTATTGTGAACATGTTTATCTTAATAACAACCATACTTGTTCTAGCAGCTAAAACACCTTGTGTTTTCTTCTCGGTTGCTAGAACCTTATAGTCTTTCTTCCAATGCCCCTTTCTATTGCAGTGGGGCACACATCCTTATCAACCCGCTCTTACTTTTGAACTCCTGCTTTTGCCTTCAGGAAGTTTGGCTTTTCCTTAGCAGTGGAAGACTCAAAAGACTTAAGCATGTTATGAGGCTCCGGCATCGTCGCTTCCGTCTTCTTCATATCAAATTTAATACGAAACTATAATATGAATCGGGGAGCGACTTGAGGATAGAACATGAGGTGAAATCTTCCCTTCTATCACTAATCAACATCTGAACAGATCTCTCCACTTCATAAATTCCAAACGAGATCTAGAATCAAAGAGATCCTTCAGACGCTTAAGCATCTTGAAAGGATCCATTTTCTCATGTTTGCCTTTGCAATTTGGAAGTCATGTCGAGCAATTATAACATAGAGTCTGGGAAGCATCATCTCGATGCTTCTTTTGAGCTGTAACGTCAAATGCTGCAGACTCAGGGGTAAAGGGATTGTCGTGTCTAACACGTACTCAATCTCTTCTTACCTTAGCACCAAACGCACGTGTCAGTGCCAGTCCAGAAATTTTGGCCCAACCAATTTGTTCATTTCCAGAATATTTCTCAATGACAAGTAATTCATTTCAACAATTATAGAGAAATAAACTAAAACGGAAATTAAACACATAATTCCTATGATCAATATTCAGCAATCAAAATAAACATGATCTTTTAATTTATTTGTCTCCATTATTTTCACATACTCAATGACCTCATCGAAAGAGTACGAATTTATATCTAATATAAATCGTAATTGACAAGAATCCACATTCCTACTATTACAATGACTGCTAGGGCTGAACATTGCAACATCAGAACTGGTAGGTCTCTAAACCAATTGCCTCACGCAATTCCCAGTTGATTGAACCTAGTTCAATTGGATGTCACCTAATTCTGTTTCACCAGCGTTTCCCTGCTAGGGCTGGTGAAACAGAATTAAGTTGGTTTACAACCATTAAGCGACGACAAAATGTGTCCCTATAAAAGTCACGTTAGATGTAGATCCGAGCAAAAGACTAGTGCCTTAAATACTCATTGGAACGAAATCTCTGGTTTACTTTTAATTTTAATGGAAGACATCTTTCAATCTAATGACAAACCATATTTTAGTGAGGAACATTTTAAAGGCGGTGTATTAATTTTTTAATCGAGATCCAACATGTTAACTACGTCACATTTGAGCAATTATTGGGCGCCACCTACCCAAACATGACGTTTGCGGACAAACAAATATAGGGCGCCGTCTACCCAAACATTTAATACGGTCCGAAAAATATTGGGTGCTGCCTACCCAAACAATTTAATGCGGGCTATATAACTAATAATGCAAATATCGATTCACATAAGCAGTTATACAAGTGGGGAACAACTAATCAAGTCTTCATGCTTTATTTCAAAATTTAAATTTGCATAAACAACGCATATATTAAATATTTAGCACATAAATTAAATAAACATGCAAAATATTTAATAACATGTAAATAAAATAAACGTGCAAAATATTTAATAACATGTAAATCAAATAAACGTGCTAAACAATTAATTATTCGTAGGTAAAATATTGCTAAAATTAGAAATATCAACGAACTCCAAGCTCTCGGTCAATTTCTAAAGTCATTTTCAAAATTATTTTGGCCAAAATTTAAAATATCAAAATTTGGTCCAACCAAATTTGACTCATTTTCCATTTTCCAAAAATGAAATAATTTGGTTCAACCAAACAGCCCCTTATTTTAATTTCCAAAATTTTAGAATTTTAGTTAAAACAAACAGGCCCTTAGCCAACTTTCAATTTTTAGTAAATCCATTTTGCCAAACATGGAAATATTCAGATTTTATTTTGATTTTAATTTTAGGGGCTTATTTGCAATTTATCATATAATTGCATAGAGGGGCCTGGGGAGAATCAAATTCTCAAACCCAGGCCATCACTTTTCACGCCAGATTCAGGGAAGTCGGGACTTGGCCAATTAATTGGCCGCATACACAGCCGCAGCCGGCCTTAAGCCACGCCCAGACAGCCTCAAAAGGATACCCATCATCCCCCAGTCACGATTCGTGTCGCCGACGAAATTGTCTTGACTGATCCTCGAGCGCTGCCTGTTAATAGCCGTTCTCGGTAGCCGCGTTCACACCAGCAAGTGCTCGCCTTCGACTGACCGATAGCCGCTGCCGCTGAAGATCGGTCTTCCGGATCTGAAAAAGATACTTCCCAAACAATTCATTTTTCGAACATGGTGTGCGAAAAAGAATCCTGGTAAAAAACACTTGTCTAACAGTTCCCTTTCTTTGGAAGCTGCGGCTAATAGACACTGGGCAAAAGGAATCCAATTCCTTATAAGAGCCCTTTTTTTTTTTTAATTTAAATAAAGTCAAACTTTATTATTTGGTCAAAAAAAATACGGCAATGTAAATAGGATATTGGTTTTCCCAAAAAACTTATATCATTATCATGAACCTAATAAGATTTAATTAAAACAATAAAGTTGGTTTCCGTATGATAAAACCAAAGCGAAATTCTTCTGGGCAAAATTAATTCTTGAAAAACCGCACATAATTTACCTACAAATTAATACACAAAAATAATATACAACTGAGACTGGAGCTCTGATACCACTGTTGGGTTTTAAAGGCACGAACACCATGTTCGGTGCCGCGGAAGAACATGATTCACCAACAACGAATCTGAAATATGGTTGTATAACATAAAATATAAAGGATAAATAACACGTATATAAATCTTTACATCGATTTGTACGCGGAATCCTCAACTATGATATCCACGTAATGGCTTTCTACCAACCCGCACCGATATGCCAGCGTTGAATCACGAGACGAATTTGTTAGGAAAATTCAAACTGGAGATTTTATGGAGAAATTATATTTCTTGTGTGTATTTCGAAATTCCCATATGACACATATTTATAGGGATTACCTTAGCTTCATTTCTAAGCAAGATAATATGCTAGACACGCATAATATAATCTCTATAGATTATATCTCCCTAGATATGTTCCTACGAATAATATTTTGACCATATATGTAACGCCCCGAACCCAATATATATTAATTATATCGAATTCGAAGTGTTATTGTGATCAAAAGTCCGAATTATAAAATTTTTGAAGGAATATAACGGAAATGAGAGATGATGAGTTTTTATGCAGCGGAAGAAATGAATAGAATAATTTTAATATGTATCTCTCACACATATATGTGTACATAAAGCATAGTATTAACAATAACATTTTATTTAAGTGGGGAACTCCGTGTCGTCTCTATTACTGTCCTTGCTCCACGAAATCATAATCTGCAAGGGGTTAGGAAAATGGGGCGTGAGATTTGAATTCTCACGTATGGGTGATTTGCAACGTCATGGGATTGGTAAATCCGAAATATATTAAGTTATACTCATTAATAAAATAATTAATTTATTTAAGCAGTTGACATAATAATATAAACATCATATATCATACAAATAACAAGTTCACATAATAATCAGTTGGGCACAACAGGTTTCACATCATATAATTGAAATATCACAAGTTGGTTCATGTTAAGGGGCAAAGCCCACAATCAATTTCACATATAATAAATCTCTTCTCAAAACAATATAAATAATTCCCCGTGACCATGCACCTGATCTATTATCAAACATGGCCACGCACCACTTCCACAAAGTTATCCTTTTCAACTCCAACCATCAACAGCCTTGATTCCGAGGGCGTCCAACGACAGCGTCCCCGGAGACCGAAAAATAATCAACGACCTTGATTCCGAGGGCGTCCAACGACAGCGTCCCCGGAGGTCGGAAATCAATACCCAAATCACAACTCCGTACTTTCTGACTTTCCATAAAACTGATACAACAAACTTCACACAGAATAATACTTGACTGATAACTGAACTGATTCATGCTCACGTAAGGTGTTTACTCATGCAGTGGTGATCGATTCACAAAACAACAGGCGTTAGATATCATATATAGTTATACCACATAATCCAAACAGTTATATAGATAGGTGTTACATTTATGTTGGATTAGATATTTTTGATTTGATTTAATCGAGTTCAGAAAATACCGTCACGACGTTATTATTAGCAGATCAAACAACAGATCATCACCCACCTGATTGTTTCGAGTCCCGAGAATGATGTGTAGGTAGAGGGTCGAGTCCTCGGTGCGCGTTCCAACTAGTATCGAATCCTAGTAGGAGAACATTTAATTAAAAGTTGACCTTTGAAAACGTTTAGGAAAACTTGAGAGTTTGTGTTACGAGAATCGAGAAAGTTGTGGTCTTATAAACTCAAAAAGGACTTGCTTAAGGGTCACACTCTATTTTGGTAAATACACCACCTCTAAAAAGGTGAGTGTATTGAGGGAGTGTATTTACTAGTATACTTGTGGTATGACTATTTCGATTACTACAAAAACAATCTTTTGATAAGTACACCTCTTTTTAAGAGAAGGTGTATTAGGGGGGTGTATTTACTAAAAGCAGTAGTGTAACAGGGGGGTGTATCAGGGGGGTGTTTTTACTAAAAGCAGTGGTGTAACAGGGGGGTGTATTTACTGAAAGCAGTGGTGTAACAGGGGGGTGTATTTACTGAATTCAGGGTGTCCTTAACAAAGGCCCTTTAAGGAAGAAAAATATAAGAATTCATATTTTATAAAAACCTCTTATTAAAACTTATTAAAGACTTTGGCTTTTCTAAGACAAATTATAAAAAGTACTTTTCTTTTCTAATATTAATAACACTTCTAAAATTGATTAATGACACTTTTAGGAAATAAAAGGATTATATTAATTTTCCCAAAAATACTCTTTTTCATTTGTTTACTTAGTTGGATATTAAACGACTTATCTTTTCGTTTCTAATTTTCTAACAGTCGCACAAGGGGAAGACGAGTTTCCATTTGTCTCCAAAAACTCAACTAATATTACTAACAACTAATTTCAACAAATCCAATACTACCAAGCCTAACAATTAACACTAAATAACAATTTCAATAATACTAATACCAACAACATCAAAAGTCCATCTACAAGCTCACAGGCTTCAAAACAATTATCTTAAAACTTACAACGATTCAACGGGGAAACTAACACAGTTCAATTCCTAATCCAACTATTACGAGAAATAGAAATAAGGTTAGCAACCCTACGAGTCCCAAATCGGGCAGCCTAACGGCTTTCGATTGGTGGTTCGTCGGATAAATTTCGGCGGCATAACGACGTCGTTTCGGTCTACCAAAATTATGGGCAGCAGCAACCGGTTCAACGGCGTCATCTTGACCGAAGATTAAACGAGAATGGTTACGGGATGGAAATCGAAATGAAATTAAGAAAATTGGGGAAAAATATCTGAATTCAATTTAACGAATTTCAAACGGAGATATTGAAATGAAATTGGGACTCACTTAAAGCAGCGTTGGACTCCGAGCGACGGAGAAGAGGCGGCGGCGCTTTGAGCGGCTTCGGCTGGAATCAGAGGCGCGACGGGCGGCGCTCGGCGTGAGGATGGTGACGAACGGTGGAGCTTCGCGGCTGGTGGCGCTCGATGGCGTCGATCGGAGAAGGGAGCAGCGACGGCCGCGTCTGGGCTAGCGGTGGTGCGACGCGGCGTCGCACGGCGACTGGGGAGGCGCAGCGGTCGCGTCGCGAAAGGGAGACGTCGGCGGTCGCGGCGGCCGTTCTGCTTGGAGGCGGAGGTCGGCTGTGCGAAGGAGGACAACGGCTGGGACGCGGCGGCAGAGGTACTTGGTGGCGACGGTGGTCGCCGGAAGAGGGAGAGAGGACGGCAGAGAGGGAGCCGAGAGAGAGAAGTAAGAGAGAAGGGAGAGGAAGATAATATGTATGCGTTTTTGATAAAAAAGAGAGAAAGGAAACTTACTTGGGAATTTTGAGGGAGAGAAAAATATCTGAAATTAATTAATTAATTTAAAACAAAAGTAAGTTATGTGGTTAGGATTAATCTATTTTAATTCCTGATATTTTCGATCCCACTTGATACGGTTTAGGGATCGTTTGGTTCACGAGATTAATCCCGATTTGAGAATTAATACAGTTTTAAGATTCGATTAATATTTTATTGTATTTGAGTTATAAAAGTATATTTTTATCAATAAATTATACGGATCGAGATCCTTAATTAAACTTGAATATTTAATTTCTCGTAATCCTTTATTCGTTTGAAAGATTCGATTCTTTCTACGAATTTAGGAGTTTGTAAAAGGGTATATATTTAAATTTCACAAAAGCACACAAAATAATAAAATAAAAAGAAACAAAGATAATAGAATAAAATAAGGGTTCTAGGAATATAAAAGGTATAAAACGGGACGGGGTATTACAATATATTATTCTTGTATAATAATATTCCAAATATTATTATTGGGATTTTATATTTAATTAAATCCAATTTAATTAAATAATAATAATAATAATAATAATTAATTCCAAATATAATTATTATTATATTCTCCATAAATTAAATATTATATCCAATACAATATTTAATCAACCAACTATAATTGGTAAATTGTCATTACTTGTTGTGTGACTCATATGCCCTCGTATATCGAGCGATTAGTCAAACTAACGGTCTTAATTGAAACCTAGATAATAAATCAGACATTCTTAATATACGAGGTACATTGCGAGGAAATCTGCAACTACCTCTAATACTGTAGGCTATTGTGATATCTTCCTTTCATTCGCGAATACCCGATTAAGTCTTGAACATGATGAAGTGTCTATTCAAATAACTTAATCATATTATCTTCAATCACTAATTGATCAAGTATATCACACTTAGCCACCAAGTCTAAGTTGATGCGCGTCGGCTGACGACTTAGATCCAATTATGATGAGAACACGAGTATTCTCTCTAAATCCACATTGAGGAATGAATCCTTTCTTGGCTCAACTACCATGCACATGTACTTCGTGATGAACTCAATCCATGCCATATCTACCCTTGGAGGGTGGAAGCATCGGTCATGGTCAAAGTTCACCACTCCACACATGTCGTGCGTATTGACCTCAAATTAGAGGAGTATCACATCGCTCCCACTAACCAAGACACTCGTAGACACATTATGTGGAATTACATCAAATGGTTTCTCGGATGGGTATACCAATACCCTCTAAGGTATCTGTGCATCCATCATGAGATACCCGGTATCTCGTAGTAAGTGAGATCTTACTACACTCTCTAAGAGTATGATGTAGATCGTACACCAATCTCAATTGCATCATCAATATCACATTCTTGATGATCCTTGATCGGGGCTATTTGAGAATCATACTTAAGTCATCTGAGTTCTCACTCACTCAATGACAGTAGTGATTCATGGGAACACAAATAAGAATATATGCAAACAATCAAACATCATATTCAGATATGTGTAATGCCATACATTTAATATTGAACAAATAAAAATATTAAACCAAATCTGAATATTATCTTAGTATTATGTTCTTTCGATGGATTGTCTCTAGGACACTAACACTAACAGAGCGAGCACCAGGCTGTAGCTGGTGTCCTGGCGAGCAAGAGGAGGAACCCCTCTCCAGACCGTTCATATCTGGGTTATGACCCAGTGAAACCGAGAGAGTATGTTCTTTTTTTTCTCATTTGCTCGTTTGGTTGCCTATGTCTTTAATTTTCTTGCTTGGCCTTATTAACTTTGTTTTTTCCCTTGTAGGTAAAATTCGAGGAATATCCTGGGCGAGCAGATGTGCTCCATTAGCTGAGTTGTGTAAAGACACCTTTAGGCTTATCAAGAGATCCCAGACTCCCACGTGAGGCGGGCAACTGAGATGATCCTGCGTTCCTGGACCAAGACTTGTGAGGACATCGTTCAACAACAAAATGCTAGCGACAATGCTCGACTCCTAGCCTATAATGCTAGCCACTAAGCCATTGCTGCTTAGAAACTTTTTGACCAGATTGTGGATCTGGAAAGAACTAATCGAGGTCTTGGTCGCAAAATGGAGCATTTTAAAACTGAAAGGTGGTTGCAATGAAAAAGAAGGACGGTGAGTTGGCCAAGGAGAGAGCCGAGCATGACAAAATCAAGGCTGATCTGGAGCGAAAATTGAACGCCATTGTGGATAGTGAAAGATTTGCCTTCAACCAATCTGAAAGAATGCTGCTAGAGTTGGGGGTCAGCGAGGATCGGGTGAAGGTATTAGAGGGGGAGCGAACAAGATTTCTCGCCCAGGTCGAGCAGCTGAAAGCCGATGTTGCTCGTCTGGAGAAGGAGAAGGCGACCATGGTCCCTTATGAGGCCTATGCTCAGGATGTGGTCGAAAATACCAACTTTGGGTATGTATGCGCATACGCTGAGAGTATAAGGTCCGTGAAGTTCGTTGTGGACCATGGGAAGGATGTGCTAAATTTAGTGAAGCAAGACTTCACTGATTATGTCAAAGATAATCCACTCGCCGCTGACTTCTCCGTTCCCGTAGCTGATCTCGAAGAAATGAGAGTGTCTTTATATATCTTTTGGGAGGATGTCCAAGTCCTTGCCCCCAAGGTTGCTGGCGAGGAGCCCAACAAAGATGCTGAGGTTTTTTATGGCCTCAACTCTCTTTCTCTCACTCCAATTGACGAGGCGGTCACCTCTGCAGTTATGGGCGAGCAACAAGTCGTTGAAGTGGGAAACATTGAATCTGACCCCCCTGCCATAAATGCTCCTTCTGCTCCTCCGGCCTCTCAAATTTGAAGACTTTTTTCCCTTTCTAGTTTTAGCTTGTATTAGGTTTTCCTTGTAATTTCTTCTTTGTTGTAATGTCTTTTGGTGATGAATGAAATGACTTGTCCTTATCCATGCTTTATTTTTATTATTGAGTATTGCTCGACTGCTCGCCTGCTTCCATGCATATTTTTCTTGCTTGAGCACTTTCCTTGTATTTTCCAAGAGTGAAGTCCTTGCATTTGCAAATTTATGTTGTAAAATTTTAATAGGTCTTTTTGGTTCTCAGGGAACTTGACCTTTAATGCTCGGGCTTTGCGATCCTTAATGGACTTAGCCTAAAATTTTGTACTTGAGACTTGTTATTCGCCTTGCTTCGGGCTTCCAGCTTGGGCGAGCAGACGAGCTTACTTACCTCTGTTCCAATCCGTACTTAAAATAAAACATAACTCATACACTTCCCTGTTGTTTGCTTATAAACATTGTTTCTCAGCTGATTTATACAATATATCAAACATTGTTACATATTTTACATACAATCTTTACTAATCTACTGATAGTATATCTTCAACAAAGCTGCATTCCAGGATTATTGTGCCGAGTTGCCTTTCATATCTTCAAGATCGTATGTACCGTTGTGCCATTTCTGGGTTATCCTAAACGGGCCCTCCCAAGTCAGTCCAAATACTCCTGGTGGTGGGGCTAACATCACTTGAGAGTTGTAATATTTTGTTATTCTTTTCTTATAGATGGCATTTTTCATTTCAACTGAAATCCTTTTTTCATCAATTAAGTCCATTTATGCGGCTAAGGCTGAGTTGTTCGACTCCTCGTCAAACATTGTTGTTCATTCTGTTGGTATTCTCAGCTCAACCGGTATAACTGCTTCGGTTCCAAAAGCCATGGTGAACGGAGTTTCTCCTGTGCCTGTTCTGTATGAAACTCTGTAGGCCCACAACACTTCTGGCAGTTGTTCAGACCATTTTCCTTGTTTGTCCGTCAACCGAATCTTCAAGATGTATTTAATTATTTTGTTTACTGCTTCAACTTGACCATTAGACTGGGTATGATATGGTGTCGAAAAATGTTTCTTTATTCCCCATTTTTTGGCAGAAATCTCTTATCTTTTTACCTTCGAATTGTCTTCCGTTGTCTGTTAATATTGCTTGCGGTACTCCAAACCGGCAAACAATGTTTTTTCATATGAAGCTGATCATTTTCTCTTGCGTGATTTTTACAAGTGATTCTGCTTCGACCCATTTTGTGTAATAGTCCATGGCCACCACCGCAAATCTTACATTCCCCTTTCCAGTTGGGAAAGGTCCTATGATGTCTATCCCCACTTTGCGAATGGCCATGGACTATTTACTGGTCTTAGCTAGGTTGGAGGCGTGTGAATACTGGGAGCGAACAACTGACACCTGTGGCATATTTTTGTAACTTTGATAGCACCTTGTAGTAGAGTCGACCAATAGTATCCCTGTCTGACTGTTTTATATGCCAACGCTCGCCCTCCTGCGTGATTACCAGAGACGCCTTCATGAATCTCCTTTAAAAATTCTTGACCCTACCCCCTTGCCAAGCATTTCAATAAGGGGAGTGAAAATCCTCTTTTGTACAATTGCCCATCTATCAATATGAATCTCGCTGCTCGCCTGGTCGTCCTGGTCGCCTCTTGTGGGTCTCCTGGGACTTCACCATCGCGGAGGTATTTTACTGTTGGTATTCGCCAATCGTCCGCTTCAAATTCCTCCCCAATTTGATTAATCTTGTAGTCATTTGTTGATGGATGAAATATTTTTGTTATTGTAACCTCTGAAAGTTTTGCTGGTCCTGTGCTGGTTGCCAGACGAGCGAGCGCATCTGCTTGGGCATTGTTGTCTCTTGGTACTTGTTCGATGTATATTTGTTAGAACAGAGAGGCAAGGTGAGCAACAATTTTTTGATATAAGACCATATTTTCATCTTTTGCTTTGTACTCTCCTCGGACTTGGTTGATGATCAACTGAGAGTCTCCGTATATTTGTAGTTTTCTTACCCTTACAGCCAATGCCAACCGGAGTCCGGCGATCAATGCCTCATACTCAGCTTCATTATTCGTCGCTATGAACTCGAATCGAACAGCTGAGGTGAAGACTTGTCTATCTGGGCTGATCAATACTATTCCAGCGCTAGATGCCATGTTAGTCGATGATCCATCAATATACATGTGTCATGGATGATTATGACCTCTCGTCGGATCTTGAAGAAAGGTTAGCTCGACTATGAAGTCGGCTAGAACTTGTCCTTTGATCGCTGTTCGAGGTGCATAAGATATTCCAAACTGGCTGATTTCAAGGGACCATTTGAGGAGGCGACCAGCTGTGTTGGGCCTCTATAAAATTTGCCTGAGTGGAAATATTGTCAACACCTCCACCCGGTGTCAAAGAAATATGATCGAAGTTTCCTGACGCTCATTACTAGTGCATACGCCAACTTCTCCATTGGTGAATACTTAATTTCTGCCTCGTGAAAAGCTTGACTCACATAGTATATAGGTAGATGAAACTTCCCGTCTCCTTGAACTAGGGCTGAGCTGATCGCTACTTCCGATGTTGCTAAGTACAAATACAGCTTCTCTCCTAAAGTTGGTTTAGCTAAGATCTTCGTGTCGCTAAGATATTCTTTCAACTGCTCGAACGCCCATTGGCAGTTGTCCGTCCACTGAAACTTTCCTTTCTTGATAGCATCGAAGAATGACCGACATTTATCACCTGACCTTGAGATAAATCTGTTCAAGGCTGCTAAGCATCCGGTGAGTCGTTGCACCTCCTTAACTGATCTTGGTAGCTGCATGCCCATGATTGCCTTTACTTTTGAGGGATTGACTTCGATGCCCCGTTGATTGGCCAGGTGTCCAAGGAACTTTCCTGAACGAACTCCAAAGCTGCTCTTCTTTGGATTCAACTTCATGTTATAAGCCCGGAGTATTTCAAATGCTTGTGTTAGGTGTTCCAGATGGTCTTCCTTCTTTGGATTATTGACAACAATGTCATCCATAGGAATGGCAAAATGGCCCGCCTCAAGGTCGCCCCGCCCAGCCCCGTGTCGGTTGGGTCAGGTCCCCCCCGTCCCGTCCTAAAAATGGGGTAGGTCCGCCCCGCCCCGCACGTGGGGCAGATCGGGTATGGGTATGTATATTGCCCTGCCCCGCTCCGCCCACCCTGCCCCGCAATCTATTTAATATATATATATATATATATATATATATATATATATAAATATATCTCTATATATATATATATATAAAGGTCTCTCATAAATATATCAACAAAAGTGCATATTAATTATTGACTCAATTGATTTAATTCTGTCATTCAAATTAACATAATCACATCTATAAATTAATATTTTTTTATTAATATATATTAAACCCTAAGCTTAAAATTAATTATGACATTCACATATATATTTTCTTAATTTTGGACTCGTAATTATCTTGAATTTGTTGATTAGACTTATTGTCATTTTTTACTTGAGATTGTGATGAATTTGTGGTTTCATGGTTATGTTTATTTTATAATTTAATTATGAATTTAATTTTATAATATACATGTGTTTATATTTTAAAATATATATATTTTTCTTGAGATAAGAATGGGGCGGGGCGGGGCGGACCTGCCCCATGCAGGGCGGGCATGGGGCAAAAAATGTCGCCCCGCAGTGGGGCACTGGGTGGGGCGGGTCGACTGGGGATAGGCGCAGGGCGGGTCTGGGTACTTAGGTACCCGCCCATTGCCATCCCTAGTCATCCACGTATACTTCCATTGTTCTGCCAATATGTTCGTCGAACATTTTGTTAACCGACCTTTGATATGTGGCGCCTGCATTCATCAACCCGAACGACATCCTCTTCCAACATAGTAGGTTCTTATTGGTGTAAAATATTGTATGTTCCTGGTCATCAGGATGCATGGCAATCTGGTGATATCCCGCGAATGCATCCATGAGTGTTAAGAGTTCATGCCCGACCGTGTTGTCCACCAGCTGATCAATATGTGGAAGCGGAAAGTTATTCCTTTGGGCATGCAACATTCAAGTCGGTGAAGCCAATGCATAACCTCCATGTTCCATTTGACTTTCGGACTAACACCGGGTTGCCACCCACTTGGGACACAAAGCTTGTTGGATGAGATCATTGTCTAACAGCTTCTTCACTTCCACATCGAGTGCCTCGTACTTATCAGGCACAAATTTCCTTCTTTTCTGCTTAACCGATTATTTTGTTGGATCAATATTTAGCCTATGGCAAGCATGCTCAGGGCTGATGCCTACCATATCGACATGTGACCATGTGAACACGTCGAGGTTAGCTTTGAGAAATTCTTCCATTCTGGATCTATATGGCTCGGGGAGCTCAGATCCAATGAAAAGTTCCAAATTCTCTCGGTTCGGGTCAACTCTTATTGCGTCCAACTCCTCAACCGACATTGCTCTCCGCTTTTGTACTTTCCACCTAGGATCGATGATGGGCCATCTAAGTTGAGTTCATCTTGAACCATCATCGGCTCTGCTCCTAGCTGTGGTTCGATATCATCAACTTCATTTGGAGCAGGTACAACTCCTTCACCTTGTTGCTCGTTTTGGACCTCCTGCTCGTCTCCACCCTGCTGTTCGTCCACCTCTATCATTTTTGTGTCAATAGACTCCACGATTTCATCTAGGATGGATGGTTCATCTTCAGCACAGCTGCTCAGCTGTTCGTCCATCATCGACACTTTGTTGTCTTTTGGTTGCAATTGTAAGAGGTATTCTCGAGCTCTCTTCTGGTCGCCTTTCACCGTACCTGGGCCTTTTGAAGTTGGAGATTTAAGACAATAATAGTACTTTGAAATGGCTTCTTTGAATTCATTCAGAAAAGGACGACCGAGAAACGCATTATAGGCAGATTGTTGGTCTACAACAAAAAATTATACCATTCTAGTCAATCTCCTATCAGGGTTCTCGGCCAATACAAAGTTCAACCGATAACGTAACTACACCTAGGGGAATGGTTACAGCTTCTCCAAATCCCACTATTTTATGATTACAATATTTTACATATTCAGCGTAAACTCCTAACTGATCTAATATATTTTTGAACAAGATGTTTGTATAGGAACCGGTATCAACTAGTAGGCGATGTACTCGTGTTCCCATGATGTTGACACAAATGATCAATGAGTCGTTGTGAGGAATGAGTATTCCGTCCAGGTCTTTTTTTGAAAACGTTAGGTCTCCCGTCTTTTTGGTGGCTGGGTTCACTCTGACTTCTTTCACTTGAGCCACGACTCGTAATTCTGCCTTTCTCTTTCTTTTAGATATTTGGGGCCTTCCATCAGAGCAGCCGCCAACTGGCCTGGTCGACTTGAGCATCAGGATTTCTCGAACTGGTTCTGCTTTCTTTCCTTTCTTGCTCGTCTTGCTCGGCTACTCGTCGCTTTCATCATCCTCCGAGCTAGACTGCGCTATTGCCCTTGGTCTCTTCCTCGGCTCCCTCTTTACAAATTCTAACAGTTTTCTTTCTTCATAGAATCACCACAACTTCTTCAATATGTCTCGATATTCACTTGTAAAGTGGCCGATGTTTTGATGGTATGCGCAGTATTTGTTTAGGTTTAACTTTCCCCGTTCTTGTCGAATCTTTCGTGGCTCTGATAACATGTCTCTATCCTTAACATTATAGTACACAACCTCTACTATTGTAGTGAGCACCTGATTCAACCTTTCTTTCAATTCGACTCCTTCGTTGAAAGCCTTCATATTCTTAGGTGCCTTATATTCGTTTTCTCCTAATTTCTCCGGGTCGGCTTTTCCTTCCAACTTCTTCTGGAGGGCTTCTTGCATGGATATATGAATACCATCCCGATGTCTAAATTCGGTATATATCTTGGGACACGTTAGATGCATCTCTTTCCAAAGATCAGTTCCCTTCGTTAGTCCAGCCATTACTGCCAATATTTTAGTATCTTCACTTACCATTTCTCCTCCAAAAATATTTTGTCAAATCTCTCGGGAAACTTTCTGTTAGATTTATCATCTCTTTGTTTGATATCTGCCAACCGGTATCTTTGCGTCAAGTAGGACTCGGCTGTGGAAAAGTGGGACATAAATTCATTGCTCAGCTGTGCAAAGGAATTGATGGACCACAGGGCTAATGCTGAAAACCAATGATGAGGACCGTCACCGAGTGTGAGTGGGAAGTTACGGCATTGCGTTGCATCTGATGGCCCCATTGATATCATGAAGTCTGAATTTTTCGTCAGATACACTGTTGGATCTGTTACTCCTTCAAACAGATTGATGGCCGGGAATTATATTTTCTTCTGTACCGGCGCATTCAAGATTGTTGGAGATAATGGTGATGATGGTAAAATCGTCGATCCAATTCCCTTCTTGGATTCCAACAGTTTTTGCATTTCCTGCACTGCTTTTTTCAGGGCTTGCAACTCATTTGGAGACGTTCTTTCGTTAGAAGGCTGTTCATTGTGATCAAGTTCGATAACTTCACCACGACGCAGTCCCTCACTAACGGGACGTTTCTCCTGAGTTGTTCGCCTAGCAATGTTGCTAGCTCCGTTGGGACCCAAACCGCCAAAAGCCAATCTTTTGATTCTGTCGTGAATGGAATGGCGAGCAGCTGTGCGTGCTCGCTCTTCGCTCCTTTGGGGATCCTCCTCTCTATCTTTTCCTCTGCTTCCCAGTCTTTCTCTCATGCCGGTGTGTCTGGTGGCTCTTGTTGTACTCTTGCTCGATTTCTCTTCTCCTCCGGGTGTGGATTCTCCTTTACTCCCCAATCTTTCACTAATTGAGGCCTTGCCTTTGTTTTGACGAGCCTTAGCACTATCTGCCTTGTCGCCTCGCACATCTTTTTGCCTTTTCATCCACTGCTCCGCTGCTCGATTGCTCGTCTCCGGAGCCTTTGATGGTCCTGCTCTTTCTTGACGCCTTTGCAGCGATTGCAATACGACGATTATCTTTGCTAATTCCTCCGGGTTCCGAGTGAGAGCCTCCACCCCAGGGGGGAGAGTGTCGATGGTGACCTGCACATTTCTCCGAGATGTCGTTCGTACCATTCATGAATGGTCATCTGTCAACGAAACCCTAGTTTGTGGCCTGTTGGACGGATGCGCACTTGAAGTTTGCCGTTCTTGCAATCTCGCCATTATTGGATATTTGAATATTTTGATGAAGAAGATCTCGTGTTTTTAGGTGTTGATTCAAGAACAACTAGCATTGTATATGTGAATTTGGTTGTTTACAAACCCTTATTCACACATACATGCATTTAAGCTCTTGAAATGAATAAATCTCTTAACAAATGGCCTTTTTACACCCAAATATCCAGTTTCCGGCGACTTCTCGTCGGATTCCGGCTATATTTCTCAGATTCCAGCAGCTTTTGCACCAATTTCTTTAATTCTTTCAACCGACAGAGGTTTTACCCTTCTTCTAGCGCCAATTGTTGATGACCTTATTCCTAATGATAATTTAGTGACTGTTTAAGCTAATGAAGATCATCAAACAAAGCATGAAATATCGAATTTGCATAAGAAAACATCAAGAAACTAATTTGCAAAAAATTGGACAAGTTTTTAATATATGAACTTATCTTTTTCCTCTTATGAGAGGGTATTTATAGACTACAAGCAAGCATGAGGTGTCACCTTCTTAGCTATCCTAATTTATACATTGACAAGTGTTTAGACACTTGTTTTAACCTTAAGTTATTACATCTTGTACAATGACAAGTGTTAAGACACTTGTTTGTTTCTAATGCAATGACTAATTAGTGGGATTCTTAGCTGTCCACCGAGATGCTCCATTGCTCGTTTATTCGTCTCCCTATGAACAATACCTTATCTGCTCAGCTTTTCGCCTCTTGCTACCCTTTGTCTTAATCGTCATTATCATTATCATTTGTTGTTTTAATGTCTAACCCTGTTGCTCAACTGGTCGCCTATCAACAAGAGTCTTACTAAACACAGAGATATATTATATTATAATAAATAAGCATCATTATAAGTTGAATTTCATCTGAATGAAAAATATTTAAATACAAAGATTTATCTTCCTTATATATGGAGAATTCTCAAGAACAATATTATATACATTTTGGTGTACATAACGTCAAACACAATTAACGAATGAGATAATTATATATCCTATATTTTTTTTATATACTAATTGCTACAAATATTCAGTATGAGAAAATACTTTTCTAAATACATTTAACAATGTCACTTTAGAAAAATCTTATATAGTAGGAATATTGAGAACCTAACTTAATATATGAATTTGTAACTTCATATGAGGCTTCAAACATCAGAAAAAAGTTTAAATATTTTATTTTATATGTATCATAGCAAGAATTTGACCACGTCTTAGAAATAAGTCCACCACAAATGAAATATATAAATTATAAACTTTAATTGTAATATGTTTATTTTCAATGATAATAAATATATATTAGAAAACATGATGCAAAACTTCAAAATTCCAAAGTAAACATTATGAAAACCATAGTCAATCAAAGTTAAAGGATAAAAAAGTATAATTTTTTTGAAAAATTACATACAACTATCTATAATAATTAAGACATTTCACCACTAAAAAATTGACAAACAAAAAATGTACCACTACAATGAAAGCAAGGAGTGTTGTTTTTAAAAGTGCTTACATTACAACTTTTATCCAAATTACTATTTTGTCAAGTAGAGAATAGAAATATCTATAATCTATAATATCTATAATATATATAAAAGTGCCTACGACTTGTAAATTATTTTTGGATGATATTGCCCCCTATTGTTTTTATTTTTTACATTTTTACCCTTGCCATATTTGTTAATTTGGATTTTGTTGGTTCTTGGTCCGAGACTCACCAAATTCTCTGTCACTCTAAATTCTAATCCTGCGAATCCGTCGCCGGTTGTGGCCGTCGAAGCCCCACCAGTTCTATCTATACCCACCAACTCCATTGATGTCGGCAATCCAGTGGCTCTGAAATGAGAATGAAGCCCCGCCGCCGTCTTCTCAATTACAGAGATTTCCCAGTTTTTCTTCATCACACTCATCAAATTCAACCCTAAACCAATTCAATTTGAACCTGTGAAATAAAATTGTTGGCTGGGAAAGGAAACATGCAGATTAAAGGGTAAGGCCCATGGATACGTAATGTTCGTTCGTGGGAACAGTGATGGAATAAGCCAAATTGCATATTAATTTACAGCTTTTGTTATGTTTAAAGGGTAATGCCCATGAATACGAATAGCTCGTTTCCTGAAAATCCACAAAATAGATATTTCTAAACAGTTTGGATCATGAGTAGAAGTTCCAACTTGTTGGTACTGCTCAACTCCATATGCCTGCCCACGCAAAGTTTCCATGCACTAGCTTGCCATCCCAAATTAGATTCTACTACTTAATAAGAATCATAAACATTTAAGGAAATAACACGTAAACCGGGAGAAAATAGAGCTTTAGTTGTGTTCTCAGTTAATAACGATCATAATAATGTTTCCTATCTTGAATCCTAGATCAAAATCTTTTAAGTCATTTAGGGTTCAGTCGCGAGAAATCATGTTCAGAAGAAGCCCCATGATATCAGATGTAATGATTTGAATGAATTGGTAGAAATACCCCACTTTTTGTTTAAAAACTGCCCCAAGTCCTTATTTTACAATAAAATGAAAGTTCGGTACTTGCCCTGCAAAAGTCAAAAGTTGGGTCTTCGAAGTGCAACTAGTAACAAAGATAAATCCTGTTTTTGCAATTTGTTCTATACCAAACACAAAATCTACCCTCCAGTGAGAATATCCACTGACCCTTGCTAAAGAAACAGAGTAATACCAAGAAAGAAAGCTAGTAATTTTTCATTAAACACCGACCCAATTATATACAATTATATTCAGTGTACTGAGCAGGGAAAATAACATTAACCAATAACTGCATTCTGAAACAAACACGACATAGCAAAAACAGTTATTTTTCATTCAGACAATTTATCAAACACCTTCTTCAACTCTATAATATTAACCAAATTTTCTTTCCTATAAAAATTTATTTCTCTATCCATTTCTTCATTTCACCAAAATCCCTCATGCACCCATCACTTATATTCTTATTAACCCATGAAAGAAATTTGCAAAAAATCATTACACTGCTAAGTTCCCCTAATTTCGAAATTAATAGTTTGAATCTTCAATTTGCTTGCTCAAGCATTTTAAGGAATCTAACATCACGTAGGATTATTTTTGTTAAGTCAATTTCGCTTGGATTGATCACATATTCAGGATTAAAAATGATAACATTAGGAATATCAATTTGCATCTATCAAAAGCCTTGATTTAGGCGATAAAAAAAATTAGGGCGAAATTGAGCGATTCGGAATTAGAGAAAATGAAAACAAAACGCATCTGCAACCGAGGACGTCAGAGGAAGTTGCGCCGTTAATTGATCAAATGTCGTAACAAACCGAGAAAATAAACCGCCGTTTCTCCGCCCCTTGCCCCACTGTGATCGACAGATCCTTCCAGAAGTTCCCTCGCGTTGCGCCGCCCGCCGCCCGTGGTGGTGGAACACAGTTTACGGCATGTGTAAATGAAAATTGATCGGATTTTTGGTGGGAGAAATAGTGGGTTAAGGAGCGAGAGAGTAACAAAGATGAGAGAAATAGAGTGACGATAAAAGATCAATAAACAAATTCTTTTTTAAGCCAAATCGGGTAGTTCGGTCAGTAGGGGGCGTTTTGGGGAAGAGAAGTTTAAGTTTGATCAAGAAACCCTAGAATGACACAAAAATGCCCTAAAATAGCTATAAAAGAAACACCCCAACAAGTATGGGTAAAAAAAAAAACTTGGACCCTGGCCAAATTTTTTTTTCTCCCATATTTTATTTTTTTGAGATTTTATTAATTAATTCTTGGGAAATTATCCATTAGGTCTTGAAGTATTCTTTAAAAAACTCAAACGCATACCATTCAATCAAATGAACAAGAACTACTCATTTATATTTTTATTGCAACTTGACTGGAAGTTTTTGTTTGAATCTATAGTTACACTATACAGGTGTTCACAATTCCTCCTGCGGCGAAACCTAAAATGCACATTTTCCTTTAATTTATTCTCTATATAATTATTGTTAAAATTTTATTTGACTTTTTTATTTTTTATAAAATTTTATTTGGGTTTAAATAATTTTGAATAAATTTATTTTTGAAGATTATTATATTGAGTAACTCTCTTATGCATTTGGTATATGGTGTATTCACTCAATAGATGAGACTATTTACACTGAAAAATATGATTTGAATATGTTGAAAAGTTTGGTTAGATTACATTGGAAACCAACTTTCAGTGTAAAGTTTTCAAGGTAACCAGCTTACACTTTTCAGTGTAAACAACCTCAAATGTATACCGCGCACAAGGTGTATATAAGAGTGTGTCAATTATTTTTTCTTAATTATTAACAAATTTATTTAGTTTTTTTATTTTTTCAAATTTAATTAATTATTTTGAAGATTTTTATTTTGTTAATTAATTATCCATTTTGAAGATTTAATTTTCTTTTTGAAGATCTTTATTTTGTTAAGAAAAAATATGAATATGCACGCCGACTCGACTAGGGTAAAAGTGAACCTCAGAAATGTCGGACGTTCCGTCGGAACTCCACCGGGAAATACTCCTACGATTGCCAGCAGAGTCCCTTCTCCGGTTCAGAAGCGTGTGCAAGGCATGGCTAGGGATAATCGAGGATCCATCTTTCATCAAAGCCCACACCAACAATAATCAACTCTACTCCTCCCACACCCTCTTTGTCAGATCTGATTCAGGGGATCCCCTGTATTCCTTCTCTCTCGACTCCCTCAATTTTACCAATGGCTCTCAAATGATTGATTCCGCCCGTATAGAAAACTTGATCCATCCTGACGAATCTTTATTCTATGTGGCCTCCTGCAACGGTCTAATCTTCACATCTAAAACGGACGATAGGGACATGTTGGTAATACTGAATCCCTTAACGAAGGAGTGCCGCAATTTGCCCAAACCGCCTAATATATATACCCCTACATTGAAACTTGTGTATGGATTTGGATATGATTCTGATTCTGATGACTACAAAGTTGTGAGGGTTGAAGAAATGATGTTTCCAGAGATTGTGTTGCAAACCCTTATTTATAGTTTAAAATGGGATTCGTGGAGGAGAGTTGAGGGCTCTCCTTGTAGCCTAAAATCATGGAATGGCGCTTTGTTTAATGGGGCATTGTACTGGTTACCTGAGCGAGAGGGCGGTTCAATAGTTGGTCTCCATCTCGGGACTGAAAGGTATTGCCAGCTGCCACTGCCCCCTGTAGTAATTCCCCGTTTTGGGATTTATTTAGATGCATTGGATGGATGCTTAGTTTGTACTTTGCATTGTAAGGAGAAGGAAGCCTTTGATGGATGGGTGATGAAAGATAATGTGTGGATCAAATTCTTCTCTTTGCAAAAATCTGTTTTTCAACCGCCGGGATTAGGCCTTGTAGCTTATTTCAACAGAAAAGGACAAGTTCTTTTGCATTATCGTGATGGTTTCTTGTGGTATGATATAGTGAATAATTCAATTAACAAGATTTCCATTCATGGTCTGCATATTAGCTCTTCCCTAATATGTACTGGAAGCCTAGTTCGACTCAATCACTATCATGCTAGACCTACAGGAAAATTAACATTAACAGGGACGAAGAAGGAGAGGGAGAACAGATACAAGGTATATATAAATAGTCCTGTTAGCCGCTTCTTATTTGTGATGATTAATTATGAAGTAGATGGACTCTAGCTATTGTAGTTTATTTTAATGTGCATTGATCAAGAAATAAAGGTGTTACTGGATATCAAACTTTAAATGTTCAGTTATTCCCTTTTTATTCCTTAAAAGAATTCTTGAAATACTTATTGTAGTAAGTGGTTCTTTTGGTTTTGGATAAACATGTTTCATGAAATAACAGTATTAGCAATGAATGCACTGAAAGATAGAAGGCTTTGATGCCCAGAACAAGTACTCGGAACTAGTGTCAAACATTTTCTTATATGGACACACAAACATTTAACATTATTGAGATGTTTTCCTGCAGATTGAAGTTGTGCGTGAGAAATGTTGGAGATATGTGTTGTTCAGGTCACCGGTTTTGTAGTGACGATTCATGTTGGCATGGTAAGGAAAAGTAGTCTTGGAAGAAAGCAGTGCATAGATGCTTGAGAGCAGATATTCAAGTGTCTTTACATTTATAAATATATCAGTCACTCATATGACAATTCCTCAAGTAAAGCGTTAGAACGTATTATGAATCGACTCACTTTTGCATTTATAAATATATTAGTCATTGAATAGACAATTTACTTTACTGATATGATGAGAAGTTGTCGTGAGTCCTCTCTATTCTAACGTTTGATCACTTTCGAGTTCTAAGGGGGCGCTTGGTTAACAAGTCTTCAATGGTAATGGAAATGAGATTGAAAATTAGTGTAATTAGCATGTTTCTTGAGAACAAAATCACCGTCTCTCCACCTAAATAAGGTAATCACTACTCCATTTTAATTACCCTATTCTCTTCTTATAATCATCCTCCTCAATCACTCCCCCATTCCTCCACCAACAACCATTTGTTGTCAACTTCTATTCCAAAATTGGGGCATGACACTAGCAATGGTGTCACCATTTGGAACACTTCTTCCCCTAATCATATCATTTTTCTTATGAGGGCATAGATGGGAAAAAAATTTCATTCTCATTACCATTGAAGAATTGCTAACCAAGCGCCCCTAAGAATTTGTACTAAATTTTGATGAGATGATTCATTTATGTGGGATTATAAGATCGCTCTTTATTTTGACCGCTAAAATGAATTGTGAATAATACTGTTTGGGACTCAATTTCATATATATAAGGGGTGCTTGCAATTGTTTACTTCTAATAGATGATTAAAATTAGAGATTGTCCCAACCTAATGCCGCTTTAGGTTTAGATCGTTTTGTGTTTGGGTAATGATCGAGATGTGGATGACTACAAAGTTGTGTGAATAGAGGGATTTGTTCTCTTTAGTATTCTTGTTTATAGTTTGAAATCGGAGTCATGGAGTAGTGGACATCTGATACGATCCCACATCGGATCCACGTGAATGTGTAGATGGATATATAACACTACAAAAAAGTCTGTTTAACGACGGATAATCCGTCGCTAAACGTGATTAGCGACGACCAAGGATCCGTAGTCAAATCACTCGTAGCTAAAATTTACGACGGACATAACCAAGTTAAATCGACCTGTCAACGACCCGGTATGACACCAAATTTTACGACGGACAATGCCCGTCGTAAAAACTATCCGATTTTCAAATTTTTTATTCATACAGAAAATATTTACGACGGGCAGTAATCCGTCGTTAATATATAATTTATGACAGACACGTGTCCGTCGTAAATGTCGAATCTGGAACAAAAAAAATGGCTCGTGTAGTTCGAACCCGGACCCCGCGCACCCGGGGCGGGGTGTGAACCACTGGGCCATCGGCCCCCAAGCTATATATTCCGGCCCAACTTCCATATTAGTCCTATTGGGACTGGAACAATAAATTCCAAATTCGCATCCAAGGGGAATCAAACCCATGACCTCTCATGCATATAGAAGGGGCATGAACCGTTAGGACACTTGCTTCTATTATTCGATTTCTTGCAACTAATTGTATATGTATCCAAATTGAGTAGTTCTTTTTTTATTATTCATCAAAGTAATTTCTTTTCGTTTCTAACTTGTTTTAATAAATGTTGTTACCAGTTTTTTTTTTGTAAATTTATTTAATTCGAAAAACGCATAATTAATATTATAATCCGTTCATTTTTACGTAATTAATTGTATATGTATCCAAATTGAGCCATTTTTTATTATTCATCAAATTAATTCCTTTTCGTTTTTTACTTGTTTTTATAAATATTGTTTTCGAATTATATTTTTTTGTTTTGCACATTTATTTAATTCAAAAAACGCATAATTAATCCGTTCATTTTTACGTAATTAATTTTATACGTATCCAAATAGCCATTTTTTTATTATTCATCAAATTAATTCCTTTTCGTTTCTAACTTATTTTAATAAATATTGTTACGAATTATATATATTTTTTATTTTGCAAATTTATTTAATTCGAAAAATGCGTAATTAATATTATTATCCGTTCATTTTTACGTAATTAATTGTATACGTATCCAAATTGAGCCATTCTTTTTTTATTATTCATCTAATTAATTCATTTTTGTTTCTAACTTGTTATATATACAATAGTTCAATAATTCTAATCGTCACCCCCTTCCTCTTCTCCATCATTTTCACCATCTTCATCTTCATCTTCATCTTCGTCTTCATCCTCATCATTTTCATCCTCCACTACACGCTCTTGTCCGCCATCCTCATCGCTTTCAATCATTACCAATTATGGATTTGTAGCTAGTAAATAAACAAAAATATTTACATTTTCTTGATCGAGCTCTGTTTGAGCCTCTTGTACCTCCGTTTGAAATGGTTTTGTTGGTTCAGTGATGTCTTTTTTAGACGGATGAGAAACTTCAACCAAGGATCTTGCCTTCACTTTGCAAACTGTCCTTATGTTGGGCTTGCCCGATCCCGAGTATTTGCAGTAATATACTTGAGATGCTTGTGTTGCAAAAACATATGGATCGTATGCCGCCGGAAACTTATGTCGAGTGTTGATATCAACAATCTTGTAGTTTTTATCGACTCTCGTTCCATGTCACCCGGGATCATACCATTCACAGAAGAACAAAACCACTTTCCTTGAGGGCAAACCTGGATATTCCATTTCAACTACTTCAAGCAAGACTCCATAGTAATCGATTGGTTCTTCGTTGCAAATTCCAGCATTCACGCAAACATCAATGTTTGCTGATCATCCTTGTGCAGTTGTTTACGAGAACAGAAGAGACACAACTCATCTCTGGACTTTGAAGTGTCTTTGTTCTTCCCTTCAGTACCCAAGACCGTATGAAACAAGTTGTTGAAAATATTATTTTCTATATGTATCACATCCAAATTATGTCGATTCAACAGCTTGCTCTAATAGGGAAAATCCCAAAAGATACTTCTCTTCTTCCAACAACCTTTTATTTTTTTATTGTTCTCCATTGCACCAAACTCAGTTGTCTTCATCAACCCCGTGACTGTAATCTCATACAACAATCTTTCACCTAAAATCATTTGTTTAGGGTTTAGATAGAACAAAACATAACAATGATTCGATAATTTGAAAAACATGGAATGTTAACTATATATACCGTTACGAATGTCCGGTCTTTGTGCACGTATTGCATCTTTACCCTTAAGAAAGTCTGTTTGTTACTCTGAAAGGGATGATCAGAAGGAAGAAACTTCCGATGGTTGTCGAACCATGACACCTTCTTACTCAATGAGAGATATAATGCATCAGATCTTTCCATGCAGTACGGACATGCTTGTTTTCCTGCTATCGACATCCCAGAAAACATAAGAAATGCTGGAAAATCACTAATGGCCCACAAAAGAGCAGCCCACATCGTGAAGTTCTGCTTTCTATGAACACCATAGGTCTCCACTCCCGTATGCCACAAAGATATCAATTCTTTAATTAGTGGTTGAAGATATACTTCAAGTTTATGCTTAGGGTTGTGTGGACCAGACACCAAGATAGTAAAAAATATATGTTGAGGCTTCATGCATAACCAAGGAGGTAGATTGTATGGAGTCAATAGGACAGACCACAATGAATACTTTTTTCCATGCATTTCGAATGGAGCAAATCCATCTGTGCACAAACCCAACCTCACATTTCTCGTCTCCTGTGCAAAATCTGGAAACTCCATATCAAGATGTTTCCATGCCTCTGAGTCCGCAGGATGCTGCATCTCCCCCGAATTCTCATCAGAACACTCCTCAGCATGCCATGTCATGTCTTTAGCAATGACACTAGACTGATACAACCTCTCCAAACGAGGAGTGATGGGAAGATAATACATTGACTTTCAAGCCTTCAACTGAACTTTCATCTAACTTTTGGTACGACCAGATGGTTTGTAACGTGGTGACCACACATTTTGCAATGAATCTCATCCTCATCCTCACCCCAAAACAACATACAACCGTTTGTGCAACAATCAATCATCTAAACTGGTAGACCCATATCCTTCAAAAGCCTTTTGCTCTGATAAAAATTATCAGGCGCCGTGTTTTCTTTAGGTAGAGTATTTTTGAACAACTTAGCAAATTGATTGAACACTTTTTGACTCACCTTTCCTTCAGTTTTGATGTTCAATATCTGAGCATTGAATGACAGCTGCGTCTCAGTATCACAACCAGGAAAGAGCTTTTAATCAACTGTTTTAAACATATCAAAAAACTTAATTGACCGATAATTTGGTTCCTCCCCCATAGACATTTCATTGAATTGACCTCGACCGCCCAAAACTGATTCTGCAATCATCATCCGATATCTATCAGGTTCATCCTCCATATGTGGTTCGAATTGATTATACAGAACATGACTTGATCCATTAACATCATAACTTCCACCACCGCTCCAACCAGTATTATAATAGGATTCTATTATACTGATGTCAATACTCCACCATTCTTCACCATGACATGTCCAATTGTAATAAAGGGGAACAAAACCGGTCATCACAAGATGAGTTTTAACCTCATCAACACTAATGAATCTCATATTTCTGCATCTTTTTTCTTTACACGGACACCTAATATTACCCGTATAATCCTTACAGTACGGATGTTGTTGTGCAAACTCAATAAACTCATCAATTTTATTGCAAAAGACAAGATTAATGTCTCCTCTCATCTTTCTAGGTATTGAGTACATCCAACCACGATCTGGAAATTGCATATGTTACAATTTAAAGGTAAATATCACATGAGTTGTAAAAATTTGGGCAGAGTTTTGACTAAAAATAGAGATATATAAATTTTTCCTTCACATAAATCAGTTCATATATATCAAATAAATATATATATATATATATATATATATCACATCCATCATCTAATAAACATATATATATATCTCAATCATTATCTAATATTGTACTCAGAATTGAAACTATAAAACAAGACATTTAAACGGTTAAAAGTGTGGAAACGTACAGTGAAGTTGAAGGCAATGAGTGACAGAGTTGTTCAGTAGCTACGATCAATTCGACGCTATGTTCAAAATCAATTATACGCCAAGAATGGATGAAAAATGTGTATAGTGTAGTATTTTTCGTGAGAGTGAAAGAAAAAAGAAGAGAAAAAAGTTTATGTCATAAAACAGCAGAATTAGCGACAGACACGAAAGGCCGTCGCTAATTTTGTCAGTTTGTGACGGAATGTCCGTCGTTAAAACTAAAATGAGCACGCGGGTCAATTATTGCTCACCAACTCATCTGCAACAAAAAAACGTGCGATTAACAACGGCCTAGTTGCCCGTCGTTAATTTAAATTCGGCTTTGTCGACGGACGACCGTCGTAAATAGTTGTAAAACGGCGGCCCGTTACAGGGTCCGTCGTAAAATTCCATCGTCAATTTATGACAGACTAAAAATCCCGTTGCTAAATTAGTCATCAGTCATCTTGATGAGCTTTTCCGTCGCAAATATTGAAATTTGCGACAGATATGGTAGTCCGTCGTAAATTCTTGTCGTTAATGTGTCCATTTTCTGTAGTGTAAGTGTGAGTCAATTCTTAACATTTAACCATGGTTTTGAGTTATGTTAGGGTTCCCTAGTTTATATTCCTACCAATATCATGGGGTGCGGTTATTGCCAATTGTCCTCTGCCCCCAGTAAACGTTAGATCAGAAATTCTTACAGCGGAGAATTAATGGCTTTGATTTAGAAGCAAGATGCATGAATGCTTAATTTGTAGTTTGGATTATATTTAAATGAGGATTTCACTAGACCATTTATAAAAATTCCCCATTTTACATATGATGAATCTCTTTGGATGGATGATGAAAGATAGTGGTGTATAGATATCGTTCACTACGATATCTTGCTTATAATGTATCATTGAGATTGGGGCTTGTCTTAATTCTTTAAGTACACAAAAGTTCTTTTGTCGCCTGATTCGGGTCTCCAACATATTAAATCTTCTCTAATTTGTTTGGGGTGCGTTGTTCAAAATGGCAAAGTAGGGGAAATTGTATATTGGTCCCATGAGAAATTTTCTATAATAATTTTGGTCCCACGTTCTTTTTCTATCTCTCTTTTTTTTTTTTTTTTTTTTGCAAATTTGGTCCATTACGTTAATTTTGGGACCAAAGTTGCAATATTTTAGAACCAAAACTGCAATTCTTTTAGGACAAAAAAATATCGAAAAAAACTACGGGACCAAAAATTTCAAAAAATAACCACTTTTGCAGACAACATATTCTCATGGAACCAAAAGTGAAATTTACCCTGACAAAGTATTATATGAAAATAGTTCATGATAAACTTATAATGAAATAGTTTTAAAGTATCATTTATTTAATCAGGAGTATCATTAATCTGGGTAGGTAGTATTATATTGTAATTGTTGTAAATTTTCTTGAACCCAGATTAATAGTACTCCTGACGAATATTTTGATACTCCAATAGGGTAAATTGCATTTTTGGTCCCATTAGAATAGATGGTCAGCAAAATGGTCATTTTTAAAATATTTTTGGCTCCGTAGTTTTATTCGACATTTTTTATCCCAAAAAAATTGCAGAAGTTTTAGTCCCAAAAAATTGCAGCTTTGGTCCAAGAAATTAACAGAAAGGACTAAATTTGCAAAAAATGGGATAAAAGAAGGACGTGGGACCAAAAATATTATTGAAATTTTTTCACGGGACCAAATTTGCACTTTTCCCATGGTCAAATATTTAATACCTTATAAGAGTTTCATGATACACTTATAAAAATCATTTTCATAAAAAAACGACTCGTATTGGACTTTACAAATGGTAGAACGTTATAAGACACCAGTTATAGTAAAGGCCAATTGGAGTAGGTGTACCTAGTATATGTTATCTTAGGCTTCCAGAAGCCTAATATATTATATATTACTCTTTTTAATATTAGAGTATGTATAAAGTGAAATTAGTTTATACATAATTATAAATCATTTTCATATAAAACCTACTCGTATTGAATTTTACAAATGGTATAACGTTATAAGACACCAGTTATAGTAAAGGCCAACTGGAGTAGGTGTACCTTGTATATGTTATCTTAGGCTTCCGGAAGCCTAAGATATTACTCCTTTTAATATTACAATATGTATAAAGTGAAATTAGTTTATACATAAATTATTGAAGTTAAAACCATTTTCGTCCCGTAACTTTTTTCTTTTTGTCCCATACTTATTTACTTTTTTGATTTAGTTCCACAACAATTCAAATTTACCCAAATTAGTGCCAAATGGCCGGAAATCTCTTGAAACAACGTTATTTTGGTCACGTGCTAATATTTACCGGCGGAATAGTATGACGGGTCCCATTTTGCGGACGTGGCACGCTGACTAAATAATTTCTCTTATAAAATAAATTTAAAACTAAAAAAATATTTTCCAACTTATTTTTTCAATAAAAAAATAACCTTAAAACTTAAAACTAAAAATAGAGCTACCTGCAATTAAAACAAAAACAAATCAAAATGACTAGAAATTTTCTAAAAAATATGAGAAAACCCTAATGCCCAACGCGTACATGTTCTTGGCACAGCTCTGCTGCTTCGAGCACCCCGTCGCCGCCAAATACTTCTGGATTATATAGTACGCCGTGCATAAACAGTAAGCACCCGTAAAGTGTTTGTGAAAATGCTTGAACCAAATAAAACAAAACATTCTATTTTCTACTAACCACTACAAAAAAGATGGAGATTAGCGACGGGAATTTTGCGACGGCAAGAATATCCGTCGCAAATTCCTGAATTTGCGACGGATTTTTGTAAGCCGTCGCAAAAAATGACAATTTGCGACGGCTTAGGAAGCCCGTCGCCAAAAATAGTAATTTGCGACGGATAAGCCGTCGCAAAATCTAGGGCCCACCGACTTCGTCTTGAACCGGCTACATTTGCGACGGAAAGGTCGTCGCGAATTTCAATTTTGAGTTTGCGACGGTCAATTCCGTCGCAAAACATACCCGTTTAAAGGTGACCGTTCGGGAAGCGACCCGTTTGACTGATTTGCGACGGAAGAGGCCGTCGCAATTTTAAACTTTGTAATTGCGACGGACTAAAGCCGTCGCAAATGTGAGCGGTTGAAATTTGTCAGGCGGGTTGGTGGCCAATAATTGACCCGTGTCGTCGCAAAAGAGCTCTGCGACGGAATAGCCGTCGCAAATTATGCAATTTGCGACGAAAATTTAGGCCGTCGCAAATTTACGCAGTTTTATACCAGTCTCCTTCCTTTTCCTTCCCTTTCACTTTCACTCACGAAAAAAAATAAGAAATGATACGGTTTTAATATGTTCTTCACGTATAATTGGTGTATTTGTCATTGCCTTCAACCTCAGCGTACGTATTTGTCATTGCCTTCAACTTCCAGTACGTTTTCACATTTTTAACCGTTTAATTGTCATATTTTTATTGTTTCAATTTTTTAGTACACTATTAGGTAATGAGCATGATATATGTTTATTTGATGGGTTTTAGTATGATTGATGATATATGTTTATTTGATGGGTTTAGGTTAATTTTAGTTTGTGTGATATTTTATACCTATTTTTAGTCGAAACTCTGCTCAATTTTTCTGTACGCTATTAGATAAATTGTGTGATGTTTGTTTATTTGATTGGTTTACTATGATTGATATATATGGTTGCGTTGGATTGATTTTTGTGAAGAAAAATTGTGTATATCCTTATTTTTAGGCAAACTCTGCCCAATTTTTTACAACTCATGTGATAATTACTTTTAATTTGTAACAGATGCAATTTCCAGATCGTGGTTGGATGTACTCAATACCTGGAATGATAGGAGGAGGCATTAACTCTGTCTTTTGCAATAAAATTGATGAGTTTATTGAGTTTGCACTACAACATCCATGCAATATGGATTGTATGGGTAATATTAGGTGTCCGTGTAAAGACAGAAGATGCAGAAATATGAGATTCTTGAGTGTTGATGAGGTTAGAACTCATCTTGTGATTTCCGGTTTTGTTCCCCGTTATTACAACTGGACCAGTCACGGTGAACAACGGTGGAATGTTGACATCGAAATCGTATAATACTGGTATACTGGGTGGAGCGATGGTGGAAGTTCTGATGTTGGTGGTTCAAGTTATGTTCCGTATACTCAATTTGAACCACAAATAGAGGATGAACCTGATAGATATCGGATGATGATTGCAGAATCTGTTTTGGGTGGTCAACCACAATTCAATGAAACACCTATGGAGGAGGAACCAAATCATCGGTCAAAGAAGTTTTTTGATATGCTTAAAATCGTTGATCAAAAGTTGTTTCCTGGTTGTGAGACTGAGACGCAATTGTCATTCAATGCTCAAATGTTGAACATCAAAACTGAAGGCAAGGTCAGTCAAAAAGTGTTCAATCAATTTGCTAAATTGTTCAAACGAGCTCTACCTGAAGACAACACGGCGCCTGATAATTTCTATCAGAGCAAGAGGCTCTTGAAACATATGGGTCTACCCTTTGAGAAGATTGATTGTTGTACAAACGGTTGCATGTTGTTTTGGGATGAGGATGAGGATCAGGATCATTGCAAGATGTGTGGTCACCCACGGTACAAACCATCTGGTCGTACAAAAAGTAAGAAGAAAGTGCAGTTGAAGGCTTATAAGGCAATGTATTACCTTCCCATCACTCCTCGTCTAGAGAGGTTGTATCAGTCCAGTGCCACGGCTAAAGACATGACATGGCATGCTGAGGAGTGTTCTGGTGAGAATTCTGGAGAGATGCGGCATCCTGCAGACTCGGAGGCATGGAAACATCTTGATAGGGAGTTCCCAGATTTTGCAAGGGAGACGAGAAATGTGAGGTTAGGCTTGTGCACGGATGGTTTTGCCCCATTTGGAATGCACGAAAAAAAGTATTCATTATGGCCTGTGCTGTTGACCCCGTACAATCTACCTCCTTGGTTGTGCATGAAGCCTCAACATATATTTCTTAGTATCTTGGTGCCTGGACCACACAACCCCAAGCATAAATTGGATGTATATCTCCAGCCATTGATTAAAGAGTTGAAATCTTTGTGGTCTACGGGGGTGGAGGCCTACGACGTTCATAGGAAGCAGAACTTCACGATGCGAGCTGCACTTTTGTGGACCATTAGTGACTTTCCAGCATTTTCTATGTTGTCTGGGTGGTCAACAGCAGGAAAACTAGCATGCCCGTATTGCATGGACGGTTCTGATGCATTCTATCTTCCGTTGAGTAGAAAAGTGTCATGGTTCGACAACCATCGCAAGTTTCTTCCTCCTGATCATCCCTTTCGGAGGAACAAAACAGACTTTCTAAAGGGTAAAAATGCAGTAGGCCGCCCAAGACCACGGATTCGATCAGGTATGTGTCTGGGTACTGAATCACTACTGATGTCTATGTGTCTCATATATATAAGTTAACCATATATAAATTAATTATTTCAGGTGATTCATTGTTGTATGAGGTTACAGTCACTGATTTGATGAAGACAACTGAGGCGGGTGCAATGGAGCACAATAAACGTATCCAGGGTGGTTGGAAGAAGAGAAGTATCTTTTGGGACTTACCTTATTGGAGCAAGTTGTTGATTCGACACAATTTGGATGTGATGCATATAGAGAAGAATGTTTTCGACAACTTGTTTCATACGGTCGTGGGTACTGAAGGGAAGACCAAAGACACTTCAAAATCCAGAGATGAGTTGAGGCTCTTCTGTTCTCGCGCTTCCCTACACAAGGATGAGCAGACAAGAACATATCCCCAGGCCTCTTACACAATTAGTAAAGCAGAAAGGAAGAATTTGTGTAAGTGGGTGAAAGAGTTGAGCTTCCCTGACAATTATGTGTCGAATTTGGGAGACAGAGTTGACACGGAAACCGGAAAGGTGTCTGGAATGAAGAGTCATGATTGTCATGTGTTCATGCAACGACTCTTACCTATTGCATTTCGGTACTCACTTCCCAAGAATGTATGGAGTGTCATCACGGAATTAAGTCTCTTTTTCAGACACTTAACGGCATCAACGATTACAGTTGAGGACATGAGGCGTTTGGATGAGGAGATCCCTGTTATTCTATGCAAACTTGAGCGGATTTTTCGACCCAGCTTCTTCGACTCGATGGAGCACTTACCCGTACACTTAGCGTATGAAGCCTCAATTGCTGGTCCCGTACAGTATCGATGGATGTACCCTTTTGAGAGGAAATTCTATACCATTTTTTAAATCGACTTTTAAGATCAATACTGAATAAATTTTCTAACACAAGAATGTTTTAGGTATTTGCACAATTTAAAGCTCAATATTGGAAATGCGGCCCATATCGAAGCATCAATTGTTAATGCATACCTTACTGAAGAGGTTGGAGCATTTTATTCTTACTACTTCGGCGATCAAGTTCAAACCAGAATCAGAAATGTGCCTCGCAACTACGATGGTCGTGGAGTAGACCATCCCCTTCGTGATGTTGAAGGTATGTTATCTGTATTTTTGCATCCGGGTCGACCAATGGGTAAGGGCACCAAACGACCGTTCAGGGGCAGTATTGAAGAGGAAACAATACATTCATATGTTTTGATGAATTGTCCTGAAGTCCAACCGTATATAGAGTAAGTAATTTAATTTTATAGTTGAGTTTTTTACAATATGTATACTGTTGATATCTGAAAAGTAATTAATTTCTTTTTTCTGATATATAAGCATGTTCTGTGAGTATAAGCGTCAAGTAGAACCAGACATCACAGATGCAACAGTTTTTCAATCCATCCGCAATGATTTTATGTTTTGGTTCCAACGTTACGTGAGTACCACATAATTATATGATTTTTACCTTATAACAAATATGTTATTATTTTTATACATGATAATTTAATATTTACAGGGACAAAATGGCCTACTTAATAACAACCCACATCTTGAAGCTCTGAGCAAAAGACCACTACGTAGTGTGGTATCATACCACGGATATTACGCAAATGGATACAAATTTCATACTGAAGCGTATGCTTCAACGAAATCGACTACAAACAGTGGTGTTTGCGTTATTGGTGCAAACTACAACGAAGAACCCATCGATTACTATGGAGTGCTGCAAGAAGTAGTTGAAATAGAATATCCGGGTTGGCCGAGCAGGACGATAGTGTTGTTCTTGTGTGAATGGTATGATCCAGGGAACCAAGGAACAAGAGTTGACAAAAACTACAAGATTGTTGATATCAACACCGGAAAGAAGTTTCCGGCGGCATACGATCCTTATATTTTTGCAACGCAAGCATCTCAGGTATATTATTGCAAATACCCCGGATCAAGTAGGCCCAACTTGAGGACAGTTTGCAAAGTAAAGGCAAGATCATTGGTTGAAGTTTCTAATCCGTCAAACAAAGACGGTGTAGAACCAACAGATCCATTTCAAACAGAGATACAAGAGGCTCAAACAGAGGTTGATCAAGCAGGTGTGAATATTTTTGTCGACTTACTTGCTGCAAATCCAGAAATGATAATGATTGAAAGTGATCATGAGGGTGATGGACAAGAGCGCGGTGGGGAGGAAGAAGAAGAGGAAGAGGAAGAGGAAGAGGAAGAGGAAGAGGAAGAGGAAGAGAAAGAGGATGAAGATGAGGAAGAGGATGAAGATGATGATGAGGATGACGAGGAAGAAGACGACGATTAGAATTACTAAATTATTGTATATATAACAAGTGAAAAACGAAAATGAATTAATTTGGTGAATTATGAAAAAAAAACGAGTCAATTTGGATACATACACAATTAATTGCGTACAAATGAACGAATTATAAATTTAAGCGGGAGTCGAAATAAATAAATTTACAGAAATAATAAAAATTAAATGGCCCCAATATTTATAAAAACAAGTTAGAAACGAAAATGAATTAATTTGGTGAATTGTAGAAAAAAATGAGTCAATTTAGATACATACACAATTAATTGCGTACAAATGAACGAATTATAAATTTAAGCGGGAGTCGAAATAAATAAATTTACAGAAATAATAAAAATTAAATGGCCCCAAAATTTATAAAAACAAGTTAGAAACGAAAATGAATTAATTTGGTGAATTGTAGAAAAAAAAAAGAGTCAATTTGGATACATATACAATTAATTGCGTACAAATGAACGAATTATAAATTTAAGCGGGAGTCGAAATAAATAGTTTTACAGAAATAATAAAAATTAAATGGCCCCAATATTTATAAAAACAAGTTAGAAACGAAAATGAATTAATTTGGTGAATTTTAGAAAAAAAATGAGTCAATTTGGATACATATACAATTAATTGCGTACAAATGAACGAATTATAAATTTAAGCGGGAGTCGAAATAAATAGTTTTACAGAAATAATAAAAATTAAATGGCCCCAATATTTATAAAAACAAGTTAGAAACGAAAATGAATTAATTTGGTGATTTGTAGAAAAAAAAAATGAGTCAATTTGGATACATATACAATTAATTGCGTACAAATGAACGAATTATAAATTTAAGCGGGAGTCGAAATAAATAGTTTTACAGAAATAATAAAAATTAAATAGCCCCAATATTTATAAAAACAAGTTAGAAACGAAAATGAATTAATTTGGTGAATTGTAGAAAAAAAAATGAGTCAATTTGGATACATATACAATTAATTGCGTACAAATGAACGAATTATAAATTTAAGCGGGAGTCGAAATAAATAATTTTACAAAATAAAAAAAATAGTTGGGCAAAATATTTTAATAAACAACTTAGATACGAAAAGAAATTAATTTGGTGAATTATAAAAAAAATGACTTAATTTGAATACATATACAATTAATTGCAAAAAAATAAACGAAAGTAGCTTGTGCCCTAGTGGCGCGCGCCCTCTCCTCTTGCACAAAAGGTCCCGTGTTCGATTCCCCTTGGACGCAAAAAATGGATTAATTGTTCCAGGCCTAATAAGACTAATATAGAAGGTGGGCTGCATATAATAAGGAATGGGCCGGTTGGCCCAGTGGTCCGCGCCCGCCCCGACCGCCTCGGGTGCCCGGGCTCGAACCACGCGAGCCACTTTTTTTTTGTATAGGCTCGGTAATTTGCGACGGCCATATTCCGTCGCAAATATTGAATTTTGCGACGGAAAACAGCCCGTCGCAAATTATAACACAAAAAAGTATAAAAAATATATAAAAACATTTGCGACGGAATTTAGCCGTCGCAAATGTTGTTGACCCGATCGGGTCTGACCCGAAAAGTTTGCGACGGATTACTGTCCGTCGCAAATTCTGTGTGACCCGGCCGGATCTGACCCGCCGATTTTGCGACGGATTTTTCCGTTGTTAATTTGCGACGGATGGCCGAATCCGTCGCAAAAATTTGCTACGGCTGTTTTAGGTACGGATACGTGTCCGTCGCAGATCCCGTCGCAAAACACTGTTTGCGACGGATTTTCCGTCGCTAATTCCGTCGCAAAACAGTGTTTTTTTTGTAGTGAACGAGGGGGATGTGTCTGATATGGAGACTGAAAATTGGGTTGTTCGTGATCGGAATTGGGGCAAGCGGGCAGCCTAGCACGTCGAGTAGAAGCCGAAAATCCTGAATTTTGGCAGGGAAAATGTTTGGGCCGTACAATGACATTGATGAAGAAAAATTGTTTCCAACAAGGACAGTCCTATATATTCTGAACCATTCTCTGATAACTTCCCACTAGCTCTCCTTCTTACTTCCTTCATTGTCTTCCATCCTAAAATTGAGGCCTTCCATTTAAGGAGTTAGCGGTTGTGGAGACCACCTGTATTTTCTTCGACTTTTCTGAATGCCATAACTTTCTGCAATTAACTCGAAATGAAGAGTCTAGAAGAAAGAAGATTTTAGAGGCAGCTTTGTTTTGTTTTTGTTTTAATTGCAGTTAGCTTTATTTTTAGTTTTAAGTTTTAAGGTTTTTTTAATTGAAAAAATGAGTTGAAAAATATTTTTTAGTTTTATATTTAATTTATAAGAAAAATTACTTAATCAGCGTGCCACGTCCACAAAATGGGACCCGTTATTCTATTCCGCCAGAAAATATTAGCACGTGACCGACACGTGACCAAAACGACGTAGTTTCACGAGTTTTCAAGCCATTTGGGACTAATTTGGATAAATTTGAATTGTTGTCGGAGTAAATCGAAAAAGTAAATAAGTATGGGACCAAAAAGAAAAAAAAAAGAGTTATGGGATGAAAATGGTTTTAATCCCTCATATTCAGCCGAAAAATATTAGCACATGACCGGCACGTGACCAAAACGACGTCGTTTCACGAGTTTTCCGGCCATTTGGGACTAATTTGGGTAAATTTTAATTGTTGTAGGACTAAATTGAAAAAGTAAATAAGTATAAGACCAAAAAAAAGGTAAAAAGTTACGGGATGAAAACGGTTTTAATCTCGTATTAGTAGTATTCACTAAAGAGTATTAGTTGTTTTCACTGAAGGGTATTAATTACTTTCATTGAAGAGTCTTAATTTATTTGCAGTAAACAACTGATACTCTTCAGTTAAAACAACTAATACCCTTCAGTGAGAGTAACTAATATTCTTTAGTGAAAACTACTAATACCCTTCGGTGGTTCATGTATGAACTATTTTCACGCTATACTCTGTCTTAATATTATACCCATATTAATACTAGTTTAATCATTTTGTCGAGTTAGAATATTTTCCTTTAATATTACTCTTTTCTTTTAACTGTCAATGTTAGAAAAAAAATTTATCACGAAATTTGAATTGTCTATGAAATTTTCCTACAAAAATTTTCGTAGTGAGATTGCCTACGATTTATCTATAAAATATTCTATTCAAATAGATATCTACACTCCTCAACCTAAGCAATTTGTTATTAAATCAATTTGCCTACGAAATGAAATTAGTAGGTGTTAATTACCTACAAACAATTTGTCAACGAAAATTTCATAGGCAAATTTATTGTAGGTAAGAAATGACAATACCTATATAATTAGAAAAATTTGTAGACAATTTTATAGACAATCTTCATTATGAATTTTTTGTTGAAAATTTCATAGTTGTATTCACAATTTTTGTAGAAAATATATTTATGCTTTCTTGTAATGTGTAATGGTATTGGCACAATGTTAGAGGTGTTCTTACAAATAGATGGAAAAGAGGGAATTTTTAGCTTAGCTTTAAAAACAATTGCAAAAACCCCTAATACGAAGTTCTCCAAACAAAAACAACTTAATTTCCTATAATCCTAATAAACAATTCTCATTAAATCTGTACAAATAGTATATGTATATTGCAACTTAATTGAGAAGGATGTAGTATTATTCACAATTTATTTTTACAAAAAATAATGAGTGATTCAGAATCACAAAATAAAATTCTTGAGATCATCTAAATCAAATATTTATTGTAGATTCTAATAACTCGAAACATTAGAATATAGAGGACTCACAACCACTTTTCATGAAACACTCGAGCAATTTGTAGAAGAGATCGAGAAAAGGAACCAGAGTGAAGAAGAGAGGGAAGCGGTTATTTATTGATATCAAAAACTGATTTTACAAGACAAGTTCCAGGTATATAAAATACCCGGCCCAAGTGGCTTACAATCAACCCTAAAGGCCACGACCCAACAGAAAATATGGCAGGTCAACTAGTACGTATTAGAGATAGAAAGAAATACCACAAAACAAAAATACGTATGAGAAGAACACTCCCTCGCGCAGCCACTGTAATCATAACAAACCCCACCCCCCCAACCAGTTGCTTGTCCTCAAGCAAGTAACTGAGGATACTTCTTTCGCACCAATTCCAAATCCTCCCAGGTGGCTTCAGCATCAGGAAGATGAGACCATCGGAGAAAAAGCTCGGTGGACGGCGAATTCCCTTTCCAAACCAGATGGCGAGCTAAAATCTTAGTTAGAACAGCAGCACACGGCCTTCCGCATCAAATTCAGGTAAATCCTGAGCTACGATATCGTGTGTACCCACTTTCCGCTTCAACAATGACACATGGAAAGTGGGGTGAATCTGAGCAGAGGGTGGAAGAGCCAACGTGTAGGCTACTTCGCCCACTTTCTTGATGATCCAAAATGGCCCAGCGTATTTCGGGCACAGTTTCCACATGTGATTCTTATGTAAAGTGACCTGTTTATAAGACTTCAATTTCAAATAGACCTAATCCCCTTCATCAAAACGCCGTTCGGTTCTCTTTTTATTCGCCTATGAGCGCATTCTGTGTTGAGCCTTTTGAAGTAAATGTCTTAGCTGATGGGTAATTAGTTGTTTCCTCTGAATAGTTTCTTCCACCCCTAGAATCAAACTCTATTGATAAGGTCCAAAGGGAAACATTGTTGGTCTGATGCCATACAAAGCTTCAAAAGGAGAGGAATGTATTATTGAATGATAGTTGGTATTATACCATAGCTCAGCTAATGGTAGCCAACTAGCCCACTCCTTAGGACTGTGACTACACATACACCGTAGGTAGCCTTCCAAACATTGGTTTACTCTCTCGGTTTGGCCATCCCTTTGGGGGTGATACGCTATGCTGAGAAGTTGTTGCACCCCAATGAGCTTAAAAAGCTGTTGCCAAAATCCGCTCGTGAAAATTCTATCTCTGTTCGAAACCACTGTAGTAGGCAACCCAAGTAGCTTGTAAAAAGTATCTAGGAACACTTGCGCCAATTGAGAAGTTGTATAAGGATGAGAAATTGCAATAAAATGCCCATACTTGGTCAACCGGTCTACAATTACCCAGATTGTATTAAACCCATTCAAAATAGGTAGCTTCTCAATGAAATACATAGTAATGTCACTCCAAGCATGAGTAGGAACTAGCAAAGGTTGCAGCAATCTCGGCGATTTCACCAGTTTATGTTTACAAATCTGACTAACATGGCATTCACTTAATGTGCACATCCCCTTTAAGTTCAGACCACCAAAAATATAGCAGAAATATTATGATACATAGCAACCTCTCCTGAATGCCCTCCAAATAAGGATGTGTGCATGAAGATAATATTTTTTTCCTAAAATCCCGCATCTTTTCCCACATACAACTAGTACTTATAAGAGATAGAAAGAAATACCACAAAATAAAAATACGTATGAGAAGAACACTCCCTCACGCAGCCACTGTAATCGTAATAAACCTACCCAACCAGTTGCTTGTCCTCAAGCAAGTAACTGAGGATACTTTTTTCGCACCAATTCCAAATCCTCCCAGGTGGCTTCAGAATCAGGAAGATGAGACCATCGGAGAAGAAGCTCGGTAGCCGGTGAATTCCCTTTCCAAACCAGACGGCGAGCTAAAATCTTAGTCAAAATAAGTAGCACACGACCTTCCGCATCAAATTCAGGTAAATCCTGAGCTACAATATCGTGTGTACCCACTTTCCACTTCAGCAATAACACGTGGAAAGTGGGGTGAATCTGAGCAGAGGATGGAAGAACCAACGTATAGGCTACTTCGCCCACTTTCTTGATGATCCGAAATGCCCCAACGTATTTCGGGCTCAGTTTCCACATGTGATTCTTATGTAAAGTGACCTGTTTATAAGGCTTCAATTTCAAATAGACCTAATCCCTTTCACCAAAACCCCGTTCGGTTCTCTTTTTATTCGCCTATGAGCGCATTCTGTGTTGAGCCTTTTAAAGTAAATGTCGAAGCTGATGGGTAATTAGTTGTTTCCTCTGAATAGTTTCTTCCACCCTTAGAATCGAACTCTATTGATAAGGTCCAAAGGGAAGCATTGTTGGTATGATGCCATACAAAGCCTCAAAAGGAGAGGAATGTATTATTGAATGATAGTTGGTATTATACCATAGCTCAGCTAATGCTAGCCAACTAGCCCACTCCTTAGGACTGTGACTACACATACACCGTAGGTAGCCTTCCAAACATTGGTTTACTCTCTCGGTTTGACCATTCGTTTGGGGGTGATACGCTGTGCTGAGAAGTTGTTGCACCCAAACGAGCTTAAAATGCTGTTGCCAAAATCCGCTAGTGAAAATTATATCTCTGTTCGAAACTACTGTAGTAGGCAACCCATGTAGCTTGTAAAAAGTATCTAGGAACACTTGCGCCAATTGAGAAGTTGTATAAGGATAAGAAATGGCAATAAAATGCCCATACTTGGTCAACCGGTCTACAATTACCCAGATTGTATCAAACCCATTAAAAATAGGTAGCTTCTCAATGAAATACATAGAAATGTCACTCCAAGCATGAGTAGGAACTAGCAAAGGTTGCTATAATCCCGACGATTTCATCAGTTCATGTTTACAAATCTGAAAAACATGGCATTCACTTAATGTGCACATCCCCTTTAAGTTCAGACCACCAAAAATATAGCAGAAATCTTATGATACATAGCAACCTCTCCCGAATGACCTCCAAATGAGGATGTGTGCTTGAAGAGAATATTTTTTCGCAAAATCCTCCAGCTTTTCCCACATACAACTAGTACTTATTAGAGATAGAAGGAAATACCACAAAATATAAATACGTATGAGAAGAACACTCACTCGTGCAACCACTGTAATCTTAATAACCCCTCCAACCAGTTGCTTATCCTCAAGAAAGTAACTGAGGATACTTCTTTCGCACCAATTCCAAATCCTCACAGGTGGCTTCAGCATCAGGAAGATGAGACCATCAGAGAAGAAGCTTGGTAGCCTGCGAATTCCCTTTCGAAACCAGACGGCGAGCTAAAATCCTAGTCAGAACACGCAGCACAAGACCTTCCGCATCAAATTCAGGTAAATCATGATCTACAATATCGCGTGTACCCACTTTCCGCTTCAGCAATGACATGTGGAAAGTGGGGCGAATCTGAGCAGAGGGTGGAAGAGCCAACGTATAGGCTACTTCGCCCACTTTCTTGATGATCCGAAATGGCCCAGCGTATTTCAGGCTCAGTTTCCACATGTGATTCTTATGTAAAGTTACCTGTTTATAAGGCTTCAATTTCAAATAGACCTAATCCCCTTCATCAAAACCCCATTCGGTTCTCTTTTTATTCGCCAATGAGCGCATTCTGTGTTGAGCATTTTGAAGTAAATGTCGTAGCTGATGGGTAATTAGTTATTTCCTCTTAATAGTCTCTTCCACCCCTTGAATCGAACTCTATTGATAAGGTCCAAAGGGAAGCATTGTTGGTCTGATGCCATACAAAGCTTCAAAAATATAGTAATGTATTATTGAATGATAGTTGGTATTATACCATAGCTCAGCTAATGATAGCCAACTAGCCCACACCTTAGGACTGTGACTACACATACACCGTAGGTAGCCTTCCAAACATTGGTTTACTCTCTAGGTTTGGCCATCCGTTTGGGGGTGATACGCTGTGGTGAGAAGTTGTTGATTCCCAATGAGCTTAAAAAGTTGTTTCCAAAATCCGCTCGTTAAAATTCTATCTCTGTTCGAAACCACTGTAGTAGGCAACCCATGTAGCTTGTAAAAAGTATCTAGGAACACTTGCGCCAATTTAGAAGTTGTATAAGGATGAGAAATGGTAATAAAATGCCCATACTTGGTCAACCGGTCTACAATTACCCAGATTGTATCAAACCCATTCAAAATAGGTAGCTTCTCAATGAAATACATAGAAATGTCACTCCAAGCATGAGTAGGAACTAGCAAAGGTTGCAGCATTCCCGGCGATTTCACCAGTTCATGTTTACAAATCTGACAAACATGGCATTCACTTAATGTGCACATCCCCCTTAAGTTCAGACCACCAAAAATTTAGCAGAAATCTTATGATACATAGCAACCTCTCCTGAATGCCCTCCAAATGAGTATGTGTGCTTGAAGAGAATATTTTTTTCCCAAAATCCTCCAGCTTTTCCCACATACAACTAGTACTTATTAGAGATAGAAAGAAATACCACAAAATATAAATATGTATGAGAAAAACACTTACTCGTGCAGCGACTGTAATCGTAATAACCCCCCCAAACCAGTTGCTTGTCCTCAAGAAAGTAACTGGGGATACTTCTTTCGCACCAATTCCAAATCCTCCCAAGTGGCTTCAGCATCAGGAAGATGAGACCATTGGAGAAGAAGCTCGGTAGCCTGCAAATTCCCTTTCCAAACCGGACGACGAGCTAAAATCTAAGTCAGAACAAGCAGCACAAGACCTTCCGCATCAAATTCAGGTAAATCCTGATCTACAATATCGTGTGTACCCACTTTCCGCTTCAGCAATGACACGTGGAAATTGGGGCGAATCTGAGCAGAGGGTGTAAGAGCCAACGTATAGGTTACTTCGCCCACTTTCTTGATGATTCAAAATGGCCCAGTGTATTTCGGGCTCAGTTTCCACATGTGATTCTTATGTAAAGTTACCTGCCCATCATCAAAACCACGTTTGGTTCTCTTTTTATTCGCCTATGAGCGCATTCTGTGTTGAGCCTTTTGAAGTAAATGTCGTAGCTGACGGGTAATTAGTTATTTCCTCTTAATAGTTTCTTCTACCCCTTGAATCGAACTCTATTGATAAGGTCCAAAGGGAAGCATTTTTGGTCTGATGCCATACAAAGCTTCAAAAATAGAGGAATGTATTATTGAATGATAGTTGGTATTATACCATAGCTCAGCTAATGGTAGCCAACTAGCCCACTCCTTAGGACTGTGAATACACATACAACGTAGGTAGCCATCCAAACATTGGTTTACTCTCTCGGTTTGGCCATCCGTTTGGGGGTGATACGCTGTGCTGAGAAGTTGTTGCACCCCAATGAGCTTAAAAAGTTGTTGCTAAAATCCGCTCGTTAAAATTCTATCTCTATTTGAAACAACTGTAGTAGGCAACCCATGTAGCTTGTAAAAAGTATCTAGGAACACTTGCGCCAATTGAGAAGTTGTATAAGGATGAGAAATGGTAATAAAATGCCCATACTTGGTCAACCGGTCTACAAATACCCAGATTGTATCAAACCCATTCAAAATAGGTAGCTTCTCAATGAAATACATAGAAATGTCACTCCAAGCATGAGAAGGAACTAGCAAAGGTTGCAGCAATCCCGGCGATTTCACCAGTTCATGTTTACAAATCTGACAAACATGGCACTCACTTAATGTGCACATCCCCTTTAAGTTCAGACCACCAAAAATATAACAAAAATCTTATGATACATAGCAACCTCTCCTGAATGCCCTCCAAATGAGGATGTGTGCTTGAAGAGAATATTTTTTTCCCAAAATCCTCCAGGTTTTCCCACATACAACTAGTAATTATTAGAGATAGAAAGAAATACCACAAAATATAAATACGTATGAGAAGAACACTCCCTCGTGCAGCGACAGTAATCGTAATAACCCCCCCAACTAGTTGCTTGTCCTCAAGAAAGTAACTGAGAATACTTCTTTCGCACCAATTCCAAATCCTTCGAGGTGGCTTCAGCATCAGGAAGATGTGACCATCGGAGAAGAAGCTCGGTAGCCTGCAAATTCCCTTTCCAAACTAGACGGCGAGCTAAAATCTTAGTCAAAACAAGCAGCACAAGACCTTCCACATCAAATTCAGGTAAATCCTGATCTACAATATCGTGTGTACCCACTTTCCGCTTCAGCAATGACACGTGGAAAGTGGGGCGAATCTGAGCAGAGGGTGGATGAACCAACGTATAGGCTACTTCGCCCACTTTCTTGATGATCCGAAATGGCCCAGCGTATTTCGGGCTCAGTTTCCACATGTGATTCTTGTGTAAAGTTACCTGTTTATAAGGCTTCAATTTCAAATAGACCTAATCCCCTTCATCAAAACCCCGTTCAGTTCTCTTTTTATTCGCCTATGAGCGCATTCTATGTTGAGCCTTTTGAAGTAAATGTCGTAGCTGATGGGTAATTAGTTATTTCCTCTTAATAGTTTCTTCCACCCCTTGAATCGAACTCTATTGATAAGGTCCAAAGGGAAGCATTGTTGGTCTGATGCCATACAAAGCTTCAAAAAGAGAGGAATGTATTATTGAATGATATTTGGTATTATACCATAGCTCAGCTAATGGTAGCCAACTAGCCCACTCCTTAGGACTGTGACTACACATACACCGTAGGCAGCCTTCCAAACATTGGTTTACTCTCTCGGTTTGGCCATCCGTTTGGGGGTGATACGCTGTGCTGAGAAGTTGTTGCACCCCAATGAGCTTAAAAAGTTGTTGCCAAAATTCGCTCGTTAAAATTCTATCTCTGTTCGAAACCACTGTAGCAGGCAACCCATGTAGCTTGTAAAAAGTATCTAGGAACACTTGCGCCAATTGAGAAGTTGTATAAGGATGAGAAATGGTAATAAAATGCCCATACTTGGTCAACCGGTCTACAATTACCCAGATTGTATCAAACCCATTCAAAATAGGTAGCTTCTCAATGAAATACATAGAAATGTCACTCCAAGCATGAGTAGGAATTAGCAAAGGTTGCAGCAATCCCGGCGATTTAACCAGTTCATGTTTACAAATCTGACAAACATGGCATTCACTTAATGTGCACATCCCCTTTAAGTTCAGACCACAAAAAATATAGCAGAAATCTTATGATACATATCAACCTCTCCTGAATGCCCTCCAAATGAGGATGTGTGTTTGAAGAGAATATTTTTTTCCCAAAATCCTCCAGCTTTTCCCACATACAGCTAGTGCTTATTAGAGATAGAAAGAAATACCACAAAATTTAAATACGTATGAGAAGAACATTCCCTCGTGCAGCGACTGTAATCGTAATAACCCCCCCAACCAGTTGCTTGTCCTCAAGAAAGTAACTGTGGATACTTCTTTCGCACCAATTCCAAATCCTCCCAGGTGGATTCAGCATCAGGTAGATGAGACCATCGGAGAAAAAGCTCGGTAGCCTGCAAATTCCCTTTCCAAACCAGACGGCGAGCTAAAATCTTAGTCTAAACAAGCAGCACAAGACCTTCCGCATCAAATTCAGGTAAATCCAGATCTACAATATCGTGTGTACCCACTTTCCGCTTCAGCAATGACACGTGGAAAGTGGGGTGAATCTGAGCAGAGGGTGGAAGAGCCAACGTACAGGCTACTTCGCCCACTTTCTTGATGATCCGAAATGGCCCAGCGTATTTCGGGCTCAGTTTCCACATGTGATTCTTATGTAAAGTTACCTGTTTATAAGGCTTCAATTTCAAATAGACATAATCCCCTTCATCAAAACCCCGTTCGGTTCTCTTTTTATTCGCCTATGAGCGCATTCTGTGTTGAGCCTTTTGAAGTAAATGTCGTAGCTGATGGGTAATTAGTTATTTCCTCTTAATAGTTTCTTCCACCCCTAGAATCGAACTCTATTGATAAGGTCCAAAGGGAAGCAATGTTGGTCTGATGCCATACAAAGCTTCAAAAAGAGAGGAATGTATTATTGAATGATAGTTGGTATTATACCATAACTCAGCTAATGGTAGCCAACTAGCCCACTCCTTAGGACTGTGACTACACATACACCGTAGGTGGCCTTCCAAACATTGGTTTACTCTCTCGGTTTGACCATTCGTTTGGGGGTGATACGCTGTGCTGAGAAGTTGTTGAACCCCAATGAGCTTAAAAAGCTGTTGCCAAAATCCGCTAGTGAAAACTATATCTCTGTTCGAAACTACTGTAGTAGGCAACCCATGTAGCTTGTAAAAAGTATCTAGGAACACTTGCGCCAATTGAGAAGTTGTATAAGGATGAGAAATGGCACTTAAATGCCTATACTTGGTCAACCGGTCTACAATTACCCAGAATTGTATCAAACTCATTCAAAATAGGTAGCTTCTCAATGAAATACATAGAAATGTCACTCCAAGCATGAGTAGGAACTAGAAAAGGTTGCAGTAATCCCAACGATTTCACCAGTTCATGTTTACAAACCTGACAAACATGGCATTCACTTAATGTGCACATCCCCTTTAAGTTCAGACCATTAAAAATATAGCAGAAATCTTATGATACATAGCAACCTCTCACGAATGCCCTCCAAATGAGGATGTGTGCTTGAAGAGAATATTTTTTTCCCAAAATCCTCCAGCTTTTCCCATATACAACTTGCCCTTATACCGCACCAAACCCTCCTTATAAGTATAAAGCGACATGTTTTAGGGAAAAGCTAATCTCTCAGTGATAATCTGTGGCACCATGACATCCCCCTCATGGCTGTCTTGAATTTCCTCCACCCATGCAGGTTTAAGTATAGTTAGAGCTGCACATTCTCCCATAGCATCACCCCTTCTTTATAGAGCATCTGCAACTAGGTTCTCTTTACCTTTCTTATACTCAATACTATAGTCAAATCCTAATAGTTTAGTCAAGTATTTATGTTGCAATGGGGTAGAGATTTTCTGCTCCAGCAAATACTTCAGGCTTTGTTCGTCAGTTTTAATCACAAAGTGACCATGCAGAAGATAACTCCTCCACTTCTCTACTGCCAATAGTATAGCAAGGAACTACTTCTCATAGATAGAGAGGCCCAAATTCTTAACACCCAGAGCTTTACTGATATAGGCTAATGAATGACCATCTTGAGTAAGGACAGCCCCTAGACCAGCATAACTAGAATCTGTCTCTTCCAAAAATGTCTTTGAAAAATCAGGTAATTGCAAAACTGGTGCAGTCACCAAGGCTGTCTTCAGCAATTCAAAAGCCTTCTGAGCTTCTTCACTCCATAAAAACTGCCCTTTCTTAGTTAACTGAGTTAATGGTTTGGTTATCACCCCATAGTTTCTCACAAATTTTCTGTAATAGCCAGTTAGTCCCAAGAAACCCCTCAAGGCTTTAACTGATTTGGGTGTAGGCCACTCCTGCATAGCTTGAATTTTTAGGGATCAGCTTGGACCCTTTTGCCCCGAAATGACATGCCCCAAATACTCAATCTGTTTCTGCCCAAAAGCGCATTTATAAGCCTTGGCTAGCAGTTGGTTGTCTTGTAACAATAAGAAGACTTTCTGTAGATGATCATTATGCTCCTCCATGTTGGAACTGTATATAAGTATATCATCAAAGAACACTAGCACAAAACTCCGCAGACAAGCACTGAACACCTTATTCAGGACAGCCTAGTACGTTTGTTAAGCCAAAGGGCATCATAGTAAACTCATACAATCCCGAAACTGTAACAAAAATAATTTTGTATATATCTTCGGGATACATTCGTATCTGGTGATATCCTGCCCTCAAGTCTATCTTAGAAAAAACTGTAGCTTGCCCAAACTCATCTAATAAATCATCAATGAGGGGTATAGGATAACTATCCTTGATAGTCACCCCATTCAATTTTCTGTAATCAACAAAGAATCTCCAACTCCCATCTTTCTTCTTTACTAACTACACAGGTGAAGAGAAATGGTTGTTACTTGGTTGGATTACCCCAGTGGCAAGCATCTATTTGACCATCTTCTCAATCTCCTGCCTCTGTATAAAAGGATATCTATAAGGATGTTGTTTGATAGGTGAAACTCCTTCTTTGATATTGATTTTACGATCAAGTGTCCTCTGTGGTGGCAAAGCAGTACGCTTCTTGAATACTGCCCTATATTTCCTCAATAATGGTCTCAATTCAGGTACCACCAAATATTTATCAACCTCAGTATCTTGTTTGGTGCAACAAAGTATCCCCATATCTTCATATTCCCCCCTTTTCACCATTCTTTTCAACTGTTTACCGTTAATCATACTGACTTTTATCTCTTCCTCATTACCTTGAATAGCAATAGTTTTCCCATCCCTAGTAAACTTCATTTGATGGAGATTGAAATCCAATGTTATTGGTTCAAGCTGATTCAACAAGTCAACTCCAAGGACCATATCACAACCACCCAGCTTCAGAAGCCTTACAGGAGCAATAAACTTGCAATCCCCCATATACCACTCAAAATTAGAGCATTTAGTATTACACTCAATTTTGGTTCCATCTGCTATAGTCACCATGAAAGGATGAGTTTTCTCAGTGGCACATTTTAGCTTCTTGGTTATTTTAGGACCCAGAAAACGGTGTGTGCTACATGAATCCACCAACACTGTAATTAGGGGTGGCAATTTCGGACATGATACGATAACACGACACGAAAATGATACGAAAAGTGTGGGTTAGTGTTTGGGCTTATCGTGTTCGTGTTCTTATCGTGTCGACCTGATAAGGACACGAAAGTTTTGCGTCGTGTTCATGTCGTGTCAATCCATTAAACACGATAAAATTAATAGATGACACATTAACCCGTTAGTAATGTGTTATTTTGTTAGTGATCCGATATATATTACTAACACATATCTGATAGTGAATATTAATGATTGAAATCAAGATATAAGACTTGCAAACTTAGTATTTCAAAGTTGGAATTTGTATTTTGCTTATTGTTGCAAGCTGCAATTTTAGATGTTTTATCATATTTGATGCTTTATTTATCAGTTATTTAGATGGTAATATTTATTTTATCAATATTTTTAGATTATATTATTATTTTCATTATCATGTTCTTATTGTGTCGTGTAGACACGAAAATTTTCATGTTCGTATCATGTCGACACATTTCTTTATCGTGTCGTGTTCATGTTACCCTTATCGTGTCGACACGATAAACGACACGATTATACGATTTGCCACCCCTAATTGTAATTGTATGCTTGCCCACCTTTCTTGAGATTTTCAAAGTGTTAGGAATTTGTTTTCCTTCAGCAACATTTAAGGTCACTATCATCTCCTGCTCATCTTCTGACTCTCCTTCCTCTAACACTAGATTTCTCATATCATCCATATCCTCTTCCACTAGAATCATGAAGAATTTCTTGCATTTAGGTCCAATGTGATATATTTCATCTCAATTGAAACATAAATTCTATTTTTTCCTGGCCTCCATCTTAGCACGAGTCAATCTCCTAGGAGGTGGAATTCTGTTCTTAGGCTTAGCTCCAAACTTCTCATTATTATTCACAATAGCTGTATAGGGCGCAATAGCCCTTTCCTTATTCTTATTCTCAGTATGTCAACCAATAGTCTTCTGAGCATTCCAAGTTTTAGATTGGTTTCTTTGTTCCTGTTCCCCACACTTCATCATTCCCTCTTGTTTGATAGCTAGTTTAACAACATCCACTAGCTTAGTTGGATTCATAATCTGCAGCATGTGTCTAGTTTCTCCCTTGAGGCCACTTATTAAGCTCTTGATGAAATACTCCTCAATGAGGTAGGGATTACTAGCAATCATAAAAGATTTGAGCTCATCAAACTCTTTAATATACTGCTTAACACTCCCTTCTTGCTTCAATTTTTTAAACTGACCAATGAGATTCTCATCATCCAAATTGGCCAATCTTTCCATAACCATATATGCAAACTAATCCCAAGACATACCCTCATTACCATCCACATAATCAAGGTACCAATTGTCTGCCTCATCCTCCATATTAATAACAGCAAGTATAATTTTATCATAGTCTGGCATGCTATTGAATTTAAAGTATTTGGCACATTTCCTAATCCATTTCCGTGGATTCTCCCCTTTTGAACTTAGGAAAATCAATCCTAGGTTTACCCTTCCCCTGATTGTGATATTTCATTAAAGTCAGTATAGTGAGGTACCTCATAGTGATGGCCGTAGTGTGGTTGGTATTCATTCCCCACTCCCGCTCGCACATACTGATAAGGAACAGGAGTCCGCAAAGCATTTGGTCCGTAGTATACTGGTGGTTGTTGATTTGCATAGGTAGGTATAGCTCCAAATCCGAATCTGCTAAATTTATTTACATCCGTACCTTTCGAAGCTACTAGTCCGTTGAATGTTGGTAAATTCATGTACGTAGGAGGTGTGGGTAGAATTCTGGCCTCGTGCGATGATATAGCTCCAACTCCGGATCTGCTAAATTTAGTAACATCCGAGCCTTTCGGAGCACCAATTCCTCCACATGGTGGTGCACTGTAACTGGTGAAGGGTGAATCATACAAGTTTCTGCTCCAGTGGAAGTTGGCGCAAATTCTCCTCCTACACCCGCAGACTTGCGCATATCACTCTCACTATTACCCACGGTAGCTTTTCCTTTATCAACAAAATTCATACCCATTTGTTTAATCAACTCATTCATTTGTTGTTTCAGCTCTTCTGATTCCTTACTCCGTTGTTCAAGTCGTTTAATGACTCCGTCTGATTTTGCATTTTGTTCGAAAAGCTGAGTTTCTAGTGAGAAAATCCTTTCAGTAGTCGACACCATGATACTTTCTTCAATTGCACAGGGAATTCAAACGCGTGTTGGCTCTGATACCACTGAAACACTCGAGCAATTTGTAGAAGTGATCGAGAAGAGGAAACAGAAAGAAGAAGAGAGGGAAGCGGTTATTTTATTGATATCCAAAACTGATTTTACAAGGCGGGTTCCAGGTATATATAATACCCGGCCCAAGTGACTTACAATCAGCCCAAAGGCCACGACCCAACAAAAAATATGCCCTAACAGGTGGCCCAAAGGTCAACTAGTACTTATTAGAGATAGAAAGAAATACCACAAAATACAAATACGTATGAGAAGAACACTCCCTCGCGCAGCCACTGTAATCGTAACATTCATCTTACATACATAATCCCAATAACCATAGCCTCAGTTTATGAAAGTTGACAATGCAGATTCATGATAAAACAATAAAAGAAACTAGCTTATTCAGTAATATATTTATAAATGCAAATTTTAATAGATCATAATACATAGCGATTTACTAGAGAATTGTCTTATTAGTGATTTAGGGTAAATTGCAAGGATGGTCCCATGAGAATTTGTACTTGACAGATTTGGTCCTATGTTCTTTTTTGGTCCCATTTTTAGCAGAAAAGGTCCCATACGTTAAATATTTTACAGTTTTCTATGGAATATTGGATGAAAAAACCTTTTCAATTTGATTTTTGGAGGGAAATGGGCCAACTTTTGCTATTAACAATCATTTCAATGTAAAATACAAGTATGGAGGTAATTCTGCAACTTTAGTTCGTAGAGTTTTAAGAAGTTGAAAATTAATTGTTTTTAAGTTGGGACTTATACGCGCGAGTTTTTGGCAGAAAACTAGCGGCCGTGTGGGTCTCATACTCGTTAATCCGTTATTTTTTAACGGAAAAATTGTATGGGACTATTTGCGCTAAAAAAAAGGACCAAATTCATGAGGACCAATTCTTATGGGACCATTTCTGCAATTTCCCCTAGTGATTTATAAATGTGAAATATACTTAATGTCTGCTCTCAGCATCCAGGCGCTGCTTTCTCTTAAGATACTATTCCATACAATGCCAACACGAATCTTCACTACAAAAAGGGTTGCCTGAACAACACATCTCTTTAACATCTCTTATACACTTCAATCTGCAAGATTAAATATCCCAATAACGTTAGACGTTTGTGTGTCTTATAAGGACAAGTTTGAGACTAGTTAACGTGTATCTTTGTTATCCAATGAACTTAAAAGAAGCCTCAGATCAAGTACTTGTTCAAAACACCAAAGCTTTCACTCTTTTAATGCAATTTCCTTATAGCAAAATTGCTAATTAAAAAACATTTTTTGTATCTATATATATGCGAAAGTGGTTTTTTTTTTTTTTTTTTTTTTTTGAAATTTTGATCATATACGTTAGTTCAGGATCAAAATTGCAAATTTATCTCTATTATCTTGGGACAAAAAATGCAATATATACGTTCTCTTTGGACTAAATCTGCAATCTTTTGGTACCAAAAGTGTCGAAATAATCCACAGGGCTAAAAGTGTCGAAAAATGATAATTTCAAAATGGACTTTTTTTTTTTTAACCAAAAGTACAATTAATCCTATTACTAATAGGACTAGTTTATGAAACATTGAAATCCAAAACTAAAAGAAAATGTTACTACAATAATGTTTCAAGAATTCGTTAACTAAAAAATTGAAATAACTTTATAAATAATTAAGAAATAAGAATGGGCTAATAAGAGTGTTTATATATACCTTATACTTATTCTCATACTCTCCATCCTCATCTCCCTCCTCCTCTTCCCGGGTTGTGTTGTTCTATCGTGATAGTCATTGAGTCGAACAAGGCTTCCCGGACAAATTAGAAAAGAGGTGATATCCAGGCAATTAATGGATAACTTCTTGATTGAATTATTCTCCATATCAAACCACAAGAAACCTTTATAAGATTGATATACAAGAACTTGATAGCTTTTCTCTTCAAATAAGCTACGAGCCCTAATTCTAGTGGTGCATGAAAAACTATTTCTTGCGGTGAAAGAAAAAAAGAAAATTGCAAAGAGAAGAGTTTACTCCATCCATTATCTTTCATCACCCATCCATAAAAAGTTTCCTTCGCCCTATAATTCAAACTAAAAATTAAGCATTCATCCAATGCTTTTAAACAAAAACCAGAACGAAGGCCAATTACTGGAGGCAGAGGCAGAGGCAGCTGACGATACCTTTCAGTCCCAAGATCGAACGCAATTATGGCACCCCACCATCTGATGATGGACAGTACAATGCTCCATTCAAGAACAGTGTAATTTAATTGATTAAGTCCGTGTAACAAAAGCAATAAGAATGAGGGGAGAATTGGTTGGTTGAATTATCACTAGAAATATATGCAAAAATATTAAACAAGAAGAAAAATAATGAGAATCAAACAAAAGAAAGTCCAGTTCTCGGACCTGAATAATTTCTCAAGAAAAAATATATGAGGTCCTTAATTCTACTCGAACCTTATATCTAAACCAGTGGTACGATCAAACTAGTTCGAATTATTTCTTAAGTTTAATTAATTAGTAGGTACGATCCCCAATTAATCTATTTAAATAAATAACCACAAAACATGTATTCGAGATTCAATTTATTGAATGCATTAACAAACGAAAATAATAGGACAAACTAGATTATGAAACTGAAATGTTCGAATCATACAATCTAGACTTCGCTATCCCTAGAGTGTTCTGCCCTATTTGCTACTTCAATCACACAATTAGAACAATTACGGATTATAATGGTAATTTAGTTAGATTTAATTAACAAATAGATTCGGGTAGCTAATCCAAATTAATCAATTAATTAAACATGCATCACATAGATACAAATAACAAAGAAATCGAGTAGAAACAAAAAACATCACATCTAATGATAAAGTATTCAATTACTCAAGGTTCCACATATCCTCAAACTAGAATGAAAATTTAGCCGCTAGACATGGCTATAAAATAAAGCAATAAAAATATTTAAAACTAAAATTCTCCTATATGATACCGATAGAAGTTATGCACACTGCTTGAGTGCATGAAAATCCCATGCATCCATCTTCTCCATCTTCATGCACGTATCTCCTTCATCCTTCTTGCCAATGTCTCCTTTCTCCCCCTTCCTTCAACAAGTCCAACTTTCCCACATAAAGGCAATTCCACTTAATTATCATTGAGTGTCATTAAATCATTGCAAATTTTTTAGGATTAGCTAACTTCTCTCTGGGCACATTAGAAGATAATCCCAATAATCTAGTCTTCATGTGTAACATGTTCACAATTCAACATTAAAACCTCCACGTATGACTTCACATCTACCTCAACTTAATCCATTTACACTCACTCGAATATCAAAATTTGACCCATCTCAAACTTTGTCAAAAATAATGGCAAGATAACCTGAAAATTCATAAAAAATATAGGATCAAAGTAAACGAGACCAAAATATTGTAATTCGGATAATTACGAGATAATAGCAAAATAAAATACATAATATAATGAACACAAAATTTACATGCTAAACTTGACTTATCAAATTCTCCTACACCTAAACCATGCTTGACTTCAAGTATGTATTATAGACAAAATCACAAGGTAAAACAAAATCGTTACTTCTTATTTCTTCAAGAGCAGAAATCCAAAATACCAAACCATGAAAACTCGAGTCAATAACAATCCAAAAAGTAGAATGATCATGACACTATTTTCAGGACAAAATAAGTGCACCTCATCAATACCCAATAATTTCACAAAGTCGAATGTGCCAAAATACAATACCTCACAAGGATATCACTCAATTCCCTCAAGTGTTTGCAAAGGAACAAAAAATCACTCAAAATCAAAACACAACATGACATTACCATAAGCTTGCTTATATATCAAATCTCCACCACTAATTTATGAATATCATGCAAAAGTCAAAGAGTCTTTACAAGGGTTGTAATGGGGCTTTGGTCAGGGGTAGGATAAGGAATAGAATGTGAGCTATATTGCATAAGAAATTTACCCTCATTCACTACACTTTTCAATACATATCACCACCCCTACTTATTTTCTCACTTTACTTGGCAATTTTCAAACATATCAAGAATTAATGTACCAAGTAATCACCATATTAGCTTCCCCCAACAAAAATAAAATCTCTCATTAATATTTTCTTCCAAAAAAAAATACTAAGGGATATCACAACAATTTTCTCATCCTCCTTTTCATTTTCAACTCTTCCCACAGTGGCTTTTTTTTTCTTTTTTCTGCCACATTTTTTTTCTTTTTCAACTTTTCACACTTTTTTTACCCCCATTTTCCTATAACAATCAAAATCCACAATTGGCACATGCATTTCATTCACACATCTTGATTAGAAGGGTTCAAAATATTGGTCAAATAGAATAAAAAGGATATTAGCTTATTATATGTATGAACAATTAAAAAGACCATAAGCTTAAAGGGGCAAACTAGTGGAAAAATTACCAAGAGTAGAGTTTCAAAGAAAAGAATATCAAAATGGTTTATCCTAAATGCTCTTATCATTCAAATGCACGAATTCACTATGTGGTCTCAAAATGCATAGCAAAGCAAGATCTAGAATGTACAAATCATGTTTGATCACTCATAGCACGAAAATAAAATGGAGCATTATATAGATATATTGCTAAAAAAGGCTCAAAAGCTCACACAAAACGACTATTGTATCGAAACTTGCACATTCTTCTTCATTTAATTATCAAGACCAACAAGATATATCATCTTATCCCAAACAAAAAAATGGAGCATTATATAGATGCATTACTCATAAAAGCTCAAAAGCTCACATAAAACAGCTATTGTAATGAATCTTACACATTTTTCTTCATTTAATTATCAAGACCAACAAGATACATCACCTTATCCCAAATTTTTTTTATCAATCACACCTAACCTTTTTCATTCTACTCGAATCAACTCAACTCAACAAAACACGGAATTTAATTTACTCAACTACAAAAAAAAAAAAAGACCCAATATCATCCCCACACCTAAACATGTGATAGTCCTTAGCACATAAGATATACTCCCTCCATCCCTGAGTAAACTTCCCACTTTCCTTTTTGGGTCTTCCCCCAATAAATTTCTCATTCCATAAATGGCAAAAATAATACTTTACTACATATAAACTTTCACCTTCAAATTCACACAATATTACCAAAAATGACACTCATTCAATTCACTTTTCAACACTATTCATTATTTTATCTCAAAATTCAACAGAGACCTACCATATATTAATAAAAAAATACACTTTCTTAAACCATTCAACAAAAAGAAATGAGAAACTTACTCATGGACGGAGGGAGTACAAAACAACTAATCACATTGAATAGGATCTAAACAGAGTGGAGCGGGGTTACCGGTATTTAATTGGTAGGAGAATCTCGTTGCTCCTAGAGCAACCGTAGGATTTATTCTATTTGAACCCCTTGAACTTCTTGTCTAGCCTCAAATTTGTCCATTCATCGTTGTAACTCAATGTCTCTGACCCCAAGTCCGAGTATAGATGGCTGATATCTAATGGGTTGAAACCGGTGGTCAAGTTTGTGGGAGTGAGTTGTGGGTGACCATGAAGGCTTGGATTCACTTTTATTTATTTTTATTCAGCAACTCCATTAGGCTTCATTGAGACTTGGTAAAAGAGAGAAATAGGCAAACTTATTTAAGCTATAAAAAACATAAATAAATAAAAAATTAAAAATATTGGGTTGCCTCCCATCAACGCCTTTTCTTAATATTGTTGGCTCGACGACCATCTTCCCTTTCAAGTAATGGGAGTAGGATAATTATCTCTTTTTAGGGGCATTTTACATTGAGAGACAATGCCAGATCCCATCAAAATCCTTTCATTCCAAGATAGCCATTGTTTGTCGATGTAAAGCTTATTCAATAATATCACATATCTTGGGATTTCCTTGGTTGACTCAACTAATGGTATGTTGATCTCAATTCTTTGAAAGACATCGAGTTCCGGCTCCTTGACACTTTTCTCAACCTCTTGAATCCTATAAAAAAAGGGCAATGCATTAATAACAATAGGAGTCGATTCACAAGATTTTACCTTAATTTCCTGTTCTGGCTCACACTGAGGGGGTCGGTGTCTATCTCCAGGTCCAAATTTTCAATGCTGATTTTTTATTTTCTATCAACTCGTCTCGTGCCTTAATCTGATCAACAAATTCATCAAAATGTTCCTCCTCATTTACTTTGATCTCCCTCTGAATTTTCCAATCCTGGTAAGGCTCTACAACATCTTCCACTTGAATATCACTCATTTATGTTTGCAATTCGCTCACGACAATCATCATTTGGCTAAGCTGAACCTGCAAGTTTCGTTGTCTATCCGCCAAGTTTTTAAGACTCGTTTGGATTGCTTGTTGAAAACTCAACGTGCTCAACATCATAGTTTTTACCAAGTCTTCAAGCGAAGGTCCAGAATTTTGCTCATAATTAATTTGTCCACCATTATCATATGCCCTCTTATAATTCCAGAATAGCCGAGGTCTCTGATCATGGTATTGGTGCCAATAATTATCTCCGGAATAAGTGCCTTGATGAACCTCATAATGATGATTGGGTCTCTTACCTGTCTCAGATTGGATAAGGTAAGCCAAAAATTCCTTGAAAAAATTTACGAACCTATCCTACGAAGACAAAGAATGATCATACATAGCAAAAAAAAATAGAGTCAAGAAGGCAGCCTCCTTGAACTTGAAAGAACACTGATGGGGTCAGTGTTAATGTAGTCCTGTAGAGAAAAACGTGAACACAATTTTTTTTTTCAGAATTTTTGATAGAAAGATAAAAACACGAAAAGTTCAAATAAATTAACGATTATTCCCCGGCAATGATGCCTAAATTTGGTGTACTGTCGTAGAAACCCAAATATAATTCACCTTAACTAGCCCACTTAATGTAGTAGAGTAAGTAAGGGTCGAATCTACGAGGAAGAGTGTAATTTAATTGATTAAGTCCGTGTAGCAAAAGCAATAAGAATGAGGGGGGAATTGGTTGGTTGAATTATCACTAGAAATAATATGCAAAAATATTAAACAAGAAGAATAATAATGAGAATCAAATAAAAGAAAAGTCTAGTTCTCGGATGGTTTTCCCCTGAATAATTTAATTAACTCAATAAAAAATATATGAGGTCCTTAATTCCACTCGAATCTTATTCCTAAACCAGTGGTACGACCAAACTAGTTCAAATTATTTCTTAAGTTTAATTAATTAGTGGGTACGACCCCAAATTAATCTATTCAAATAAATAACCACAAAACATGTATTCGGGATTCAATTTATTGAATGCATTAACGAATGATAAATAATAGGACAAACTAGATTATGAAACCGGAACGTCTGAATCATACAATCTAGACTTCGCTATCCCTAGAGTGTTTTGCCCTATTTGCTACTTCAATTACACAATTATAACAATTACGAATTATAACGGTAATTTAGCTAGATTTAATTAACCAATAGATTCGGGTAGCTAATCCAAATTAATCAATTAATTAAACATGCATCACATAAATACAAATAACGAAGAAATCGATTATAAACAAAAAACATCACAACTAATGAAAAAATATAAAATTACTCAAGGTTCCACACATCCTCAAACTAGAATGAAAATTTAGCCGCTAGACATGGCTATAAAACAAAGCAATAAAAATATTTAAAACTAAAATTTTTCTATATGATACCGATAGAATTTTTACACGCTGCTTAAGTGCATCATTTTGACCAACTCTTCCTCCCTTATACAGAAGATTAAAATGAAAAAATAGACATTTAAATATTCCAAATAATCTTCTCAAAAGCCTTTGATATAGAGGCTGAATCCCTACGTCTCCTCTCCAAGCTAATTATTTTTCTTGACACATGTGTGAACATAAATATATAATATTTTCACCGGCTAAAGCAACACGTCCGATTGAGGATGTCTGAACAAATCTATCTCAAGATGTGTAGTAATCAATTCATATATTCAATAAATGAAAGAAAAAATCTTCATCCGTCGATTTTTAGATTATCCCGATAAATTGGGGAGTTAAAACCATTTTCGGTACAACCGAAGATTTATCTATATCTGTGCAAGAAAAAAACGACGATTCAATTAGATTTAAATAATTGATCTCTTACTCGATGCAGCGACGTGTGGTGTTTTGATAAGGTTTGAGGGAGGAGATCCGTGTAGAGGCGGCTGTTCGTGAATAACCTGAGAGAAGAGGGATGGCGGCGTGAGAAAAGAAGATAGGAAAAAAATCAGTATTATACCTATAAAAAAATATCAAGGAGCTTTGGTCCAATGCGGTGGACAACGAATGAGAAAATAAAGAGAAGGATCGCGTGGCATTAAAGACCATCGTCTCTTTCTCCCTCCGATCGTGCCCACATGGAAACATATTTTAAGGATATGGCCACTGAAAAAGTTATTGCTGTTAATGACCCCACCACTGACGCTATGAGAGGGTGTCGCTCTTCACCCCCATTTCTTAATCTTTTGCTCTCCTGTGCACAAGTCGAAGATTTCAACTGTGGTTTTGTGAGTTTGTTCAATTGTGACCCAATTTCAATTATAATTGCAGATTTGCGAGTTTGTCGATTCAATTTTAAAAAAAAATTGAGCTTTTGAGTTTCAATTGTGACCTAATTTCAATTGAAATTGAAAATTTGTGAGTTTGTAGATTTAATTTCAAATTTTTGGATTTGGAGTCATTATTTGCAATTTAATGTTGGTTTGTTGTTCTTGATTCTCTTTGATTGGAGAATTTATTTGATTTGGAGATGATTTGGTCTCGTCGTTGATTTCATATCTTATTTCTAATCCGAAATGTGATAACAACGCTATAGTTAATTGAAATTATGCTTTTCGTTGTTGGCGTATTTCACTGTGTTATTCTCGTTCACCAGTTAATTAATTCCAAATTTAGGTCAGCATCACCAATCAAAGACTTCCAAATATAATTTATAATGAAATAAAGTAGAAATATGAGTGTCACGACCGCATATGACCTGAAGGGTTACCTCACCATTTTTGCATCAAGGGGAATCGAACACGGGACCTCTTGGGCAAGAGGAGGGGGCGCGCGCCACTAGGACACAAGTTCATTTTTATGCAATTAATTGTATATGTATTCAAATTAAGTCATTTTTTTATAATTCATCAAATTAATTTCTTTTCGTATCTAAGTTGTTTATTAAAATATTTTGCCCAACTATTTTTTTATTTCATTTGTACGCAATTCATTGTATATGTATCCAAATTGACTCATTTTTTTTTCTATTATTCACCAAATTAATTCATTTTTGTTTCTCACTTGTTTTTATAAATGTTGTGGCCATTTAATTTTTATTAGTTTGGTAAAATTATTTATTTCGACTTACGCTTAAAATTATAATTCGTTCATTTGTATGCAATTAATTGTATATGTATCAAAATTGACTCGTTTTTTTTTCATAATTCACCAAATTAATTCATTTTCGTTTCTAACTTGTTTTTACAAATGTTGGGGCCATTTAATATTTATTATTTCTGTAAAATTATTTATGTCGACTCCCGCTTAAAATTATAATTCGTACATTTGTATGCAATTAATTGTATATGTATTCAAATTGACTCGTTTTTTTTCCATAATTCACCAAATTAATTCATTTTCGTTTCTCACTTGTTTTTATAAATGTTGTGTGCATTAAATAAAAGTAAATTCAAACTAAAATAAATTCACAAAATTATAAATTAAAGTAACAATTCAAAAATTAAATTAAAGTAACAATTCAAACTAAAAAAAAAATTGTACTTCATAGTTATTAAAAATCAATTTTTTTTAACCATCGGAATTAAATCCGTCTTCCTCTTCCTCCTCATCCTCGTCCAGGTTAACAATCGGCGGCATCGATCGCTGGGTCGTACGTGCTTTCTCATTATAATGTCAGATTGAGTGTAAACTAAGCTCATTCCACACCAAGTTGATGAACAATTAAGTTGTATTGATAATTAAGTATAAATTAGCGTTCACCTGCGCGTTAGAATTTTAAGATAGTTTGAGATATTATATACAATAGGTACACCATATAATACAAGTGTTTTTTTTAAACAATTAGGGCTGCCTTACATTGAACGGTTATAAATTGTCTAAACATAACGAGTATTTATTTTTCCAGGACTGTTGTAACTTTAGAGTAGTGGTAAAACAAGGACTGTAAGTTTTAAAAGTAGCAAAATAAGGACCATAAATTTTAAAATTAGCAACAAATTAATGTAACTTTTAAAAGCAGCAATTCAAGGTCAAATTGACCCGGATTACCAGCCCATTTTCGGGCTCAAATTACACACATGGATGTCAGTATCGACGCCAACTCAAATATAAATTGAGCACAAAAAGGGGGTTGTGTGACTTTCATGTGGAAAATAAGCCTAAAAGAGGGTAATTTGAGTTTATTTTTCGTTGTTGGCATATTTCACTGTGTTATTCTCGTTCACCAGTTAATTAATTCCAAATTTAGGTTTATAGACAATCCATTGAGTTGAATCTGATAACCATCGAGGAAGAAAACAATTTATCTCTTCACCAATTGATGCTAATAAGTAAAAGCGAAAGAAAAAAATGTGAGAGTCATTAACTCATCATATATAGCTAGGATCTAACAGGAAAAAACATGAATTTTATGTCAACTTGCTTCTTCATTAATAATATCAGTAATATATGTACAATATCAGATAAGAATGAGCAAGTAAGAAAAAAAAGAATGTGGAGTATTAATTAAAAACTAGCTAGGAGAGAGGTATAGAGGTCAAGTATGTTTGGTAGACCTATTGTACTTCATGTGGCTCTTGACGAGTTGGCCTGCAGCTATTGCTGAGAGGAGGGAGAGCTCTCCGGCGAGAACAGAGCCGGCAACAATGGTGGCCAATAGCCTGGAATTGGCACCGGAATGGTCCTTGCTGGCGCCCTTTACTCCGAGCAAGTTGAGGCATGCGGACTGGGAGGCGAGCTGAGTTCCACCGCCTACGGTACCAACCTCGATGGAAGGCATGGTGACAGAGATGTGAAGGTCCTTTCCTTGATTAACGGCTTCGAGCATGGTGGTACAGTGGGAACTCTCGACGTTTTGTGCAGGATCCTGGCCTGTTGCGATGAAGACAGCGGAGACAATGTTGCTTGCATGAGCGTTGAAGCCACCCAGGGCCCCGGCCATGGCGGAGCCCGTGAGGATCTTTAGCACGTTGAGTTCCACCAAGGAAGCTACGTCAGTTTTGAGCACCTTCTTCACAATGTCTTCCTTGATTATAGCCTCACACACGACGGACTTGCCCCTGCCCTCGATCCAATTCACGGCAGCGGGTTTCTTATCCGAACAGTAGTTCCCAGAGATGCCGATGACATCCATGTCGGGAAACTCTTTGGTGAGGAAATCCATAACATTCTGGACACCCTTGGATACCATGTTCATCCCCATGGCGTCCCCCGAGCTGCAGGTGAATCTCATGTAGAGGTTCTTCCCGGCGATGGCGTATTTGATGGTCTGGAGCCTCCCGAATCAACTCAGCTGCGCGTCTAGCAGTCGCGAATCTTACCACGGGGGCTCTAGTCATGCCGTCTCTGAGGATGGTGCTGGTGGCTCCGCCGGAGACATGGATGACCTTGCACCCCCTGTTTGTGCTAGCGATGAGGCACCCCACCGTAGTCACTTGATAACTCATATATACTCTAATTTATATTTAGGACTATTTATTTATTTATTTTCATGATATGTTTCTGGGTAAATTCGACACTCTTGGTCCCAAATGAATGCACTGTTGATCCCAAGAGAATGTGGTAAAATTGCAGTTTTATTAGTCCTGAAAATTAACGGATAGGACCGAAAATGCCAAAAAAAAGACCACTTTTGCACCTAGGTATCAAAAGTGTTTTGGAGACATTCTCTTGGGACCAAAAGTGCAACTATTCCTATTATTAAAATACCAAAGAAGTAAGGAACCAAATTGAAAAATATATAAAATTTTAAATTATCATGCATGGCCCTCAACTGAATAATTGAACTTGCATGGCCCTCTTCTTCGGATCACTAACTTCTGAAAAAAAAAAAAAAGGTATATACTATTCAGCCAATCATCCTCGTTTCTTGTATGATCAACTCTCTACTTATGTGAATTAAATTAGTACTCAACTTAGAACTTAAAATAATTTAGAACTTAGTCCGCACAAGGGGCGGGGCTACTGCAATTTAATATACTTGCAATGTCTGAAAATGATATTTATGTATTAATTGAAATGTTGGTGCATCAACCATTATAATGTATCGGTGAAAATGACAGCAACTACGGCGGGGAGTACATTAATTAAGATCAACATAACATAAAATAGAGTTACAATTGATCATTAATATCTGTTTACATATATGTGTTATAGATTACAAGGAGAAATTTGTATGAGGCTTGGTGGTTACAAAAGAAGGGGGTTCTAAGTCCACCCATGTACAATTCGAAATGAATAATTAATTAGAAGTTAGGAAGTTATAATAGTCGACGTGATCATTGCATTGGGATGGGATGAACGATGAGCGACACCAAATTGTTCTTGGTCTCGGAATTAGGATTAACACCAAAACCATCTCCGTAATTCAGGTAGAAGCAGAGCGACATTCGGACAAGATTCAAGGCTGTTATGCCGAAATCCTTGAAGGGGTCCTCGGCCAGTAGAATCTCTTTGTTCATCTTCTTCCACAACTCGTATATCAGATTCCTTACGTACACCCGAGCTTCCTCTTCGCAACACCCTGTCTCGTGCATGTAACACTGAATTGACTTGGGAACATCTCCTCTCTTGATTTCCTCCTGTAACATTAGATGGATGAATATATCATGATTAGTTACATATATATAAGAAACAATTGCAATTAAAATTAAAATTAATGATGATCTCTTACGGATGAAGTTCCGAAGTCATCTGCAAGGCGAAAAACCATGGACGGCCAACGGATGATTCCGGGATATTGCTCTAGAAACTTCACATCCTCCTTGTTTATGTTGTTGGTGAGGCAAAAGTAGCCATACATGAGAACTATGGGGCCCGAAATCGAAATCCAGCCATTGTTGAGGTACTCATTAGTTCTGGGGTAATACCCGCTGTGGTACCATCTGGCTTCTATGATGTAAGTTTGGCAGAGCTGTATCCAGAGTCTCCTGAGGTTTGAGATGCAGTTGAAGCCCTGTTCCTTGAGGACGTGGTACGCCAATTCGTTGACGAAGTTGTTGAGATCAAGGAAACAAATCTGCATGTAGAGTGGGAGACTGTCCAATTCATTAATGTCCCACCTCTCGATGATCTTGGTGAAAAGCTCGATCTCCTCGAGCGTGCCATATACGTCGTATATGTCATCTATGACGGACACCATTCCGGCAACTTTAGTCATAATCTCCCTGGTGTATCCGAATTCGGGCTCCGGAGTAAATCCCACGGCCCATAAGAAACTCTCGGCCATTCGGTCCCTGGCGAAGGTTAACTTCTCTCCCAGGCCACTTCTCGTATGCCCGCGTGATATGCGTTTCATGTCGTCTTGATAACTCGCTTGTGCAATGTTGTAATACAACTTAGCAAATTCGAGGAGAGTAAGGTTGGCATCGGGTCTACTCTCGTAGACGTTAATGAACCATTTAGCTTGGAGTTTGGGCACCCTCCAGTGCAGTGGAATCTCCAAAGCATGCCTGATCTGATGGTCTTGGTCGAGCTTCTTGGCAAGATGACGTGTCGAGAAATCCTTGGCAGAATCCAATATGGGTTCACCTTCCATTGACAAGAAAGAAGCTTCATAGAGAGAAAGAAGTCCCTTGACGTCATCACCCAAGCTTGCCTTGAAATTTCCCATGTCGTCCATGAAACTACTGAAAACCTCTGCAATTATGTATGTAACAATTAAAACCAGGCCAGCTGAAATTAAATGGCCATGGGCGTGAGAATTAATTATATATGTAGTACCTTGATAGACATGGTAGCCATGTTGTCTCAGAAGTCTAAATTTGAGAGCAGTGGCATGCAAATCATCATCATTAATTTTAGCATAATAAATTCTGTCCAGTGCGTCTTGTATGGAACCCTTGAAGTGGTGAGATACATCAAGCCTTTGCAAATCGTCGATAAGTTGAAGCTGGGCTAACACGTCATCTGTACGCTCGATCATTATTTTCACATATTCTTTCAGCTTCTCGGCTTTCTCAACATACTCAATACCCTGCAGCATTAATTTCCAATAATCAATTAGCTAGAGTCGATTTGAATTTTTACGATCCATCTAAGAATTTATCTTACCCCGTAAGGAGTGGTGAGACGCTGAATGTAATTGCTATCCCACGAACTCTTTCCGTAGTTTCCTGACCTTCTTTCCGCATCCATAATATATATAAGAGGAGATTAGAGATGGTAGATTGATGATATATATGATCCAAAGCAGAGAGTAGTAAGGTTGAAGATATAATACGAGTAATGGAGATTGATGTATTATATATACAGAGGAGAGGAATATAGTACCACTTTCCACTCACTTTCCCAGCTCACTCAGCTAGCCACATTTTATTTTAAAATCATATATATATACATATTTTTATCTTTTCTCCATATTATATTACCAATTCTGACATATCATATTCAAATACCCCTGCCCTGCCTTACTCGATCGAATACAAAATTAAATGAATTAAGCACATGAGTCAAAGTTGGCTTGTATTTGACTGTTAATGAGGAAGGTACGTCCATGTGTGCGGTTTTATTAGGACAACCATTAAAGTAATTTTATTTTATTAAATAACTTTTCACGCATAACTTAATTTTGTTAGCACTAATTAAACATTAACCCATTGCGCTCAATCTACTAATTGGAAAATTATTTTTTGGGGTTGACTTCCCTTATCAAACTTTCCCCATGATCAGGATCTTAATTTGGTTTAGACTAATTTTAAGCATATGTATTTGGTCGATTTCGTCCATATTTCTCTCTAAGTCCTCCATTTTGGTCCAATATATCGGCCTAAAATTTCAAATACCTCAGATAATACAGATAATCTTGAGGCAAGATACAAAAAACATCACTAAAATTTAACACGCAATAATACAAAACGCCAGTTCATACATCCCTGAAATAATTTAAATTGAAACCTAGCTAAAAATGGTTGTCAGACATCTTAAAATTTTGACCACTTTATTGATATTAGGTGGCTCCTCCTAGGAAATTGTGACATCCTCTGTATTTATAGAGGTTTAGAAGTGGGCCGAGACCTGCTCCGAGTAACGCCAGCTTAATCAACTTGTTATCTTGTACGCTTTCCTGGGGGCCCGCCTAGGAAATCGCAACAAATACGGATTATGAGGATCTTTAGTGTTTAAAACATAGTTGATCCGAAGAATATGCATCAATAATGAGGCCAAAGTCAAATGTTACGAGTCAATTTGGCTCAAAATCCCGAAGTGGGCCCACAATCGGCTGCCCAATGTGGGATACTGCATGTGTAAAATGAATCAAGTTGGAAGTGTTTTGTGCTTCTTAATTTCACCTCCTTAATGTGAACCGTACGTAAAACTAAAAAAATCAGTGAAATATTGAAGGAACAAATAAATAGCGATTTTCAAATACCAATGTGCTGATAATTTTAAAATACGCAAGTGCAACACAATTGAATAGTGATTCTATGTTAAATCAACTAAAAACATGCAAGATTTATTACTTATCAAATCCTAACTTTTGCAGGGAATAAAATATTTTTGTCAGAAAGTTAAAGGATCATATACGATTTAAATCATGGTTCATTATTTGATATTTGCATTTTTGACGTCGTGGTCGAATTGTTGTCCCGTAAGCCACACATAACATATATATTATATTTTTATAACATTGGTGAAAAAAATGAATCAATATTACAAAACAAACATTTGAGAAAGAGGTTTTTTTTTGTCCTTTAAGTTTCATGAATTATGTTATTAATCCTCTGCGTTTTAATTTTTGAAAATTCATGCTATAAGTTTCGCAGTTTCAACATTTTTGTCCTATATCAGGTAATTAATCCGGTCATATGTTGACTTGACACTCATTTGTAAGTTTATTTCTAATTGAAAGAATCTACTTGGTGGAGGCTTATATGTCACTTAAGATTCATTACAATTATAAAAAAATAAAGAAAAATCTTATTTTCACATAAATAGAATATTTGTGGGCAACCCCGCGAATTTCGCGGACTGAAATTTTTTTGTTATTATTATTTTAAATTATAAGTCATAATTTAATTTTTTTTGGTAATTTCTATATAATATTAAATTTTTAATTATGATCAAACGAACAATAAAAAAATACTAAACATAAATAAATAGAAAATTTAAAAAATATTAACTAATTCATATATTCAATCTGAAATTAGTATTATTTAAAATTACAATTGTTGTAATGTTGCATGTCCAGTTTTCTCCCATAGGATGAAGATGCAACAACAATCAAACGCAAAAGTTTAACTTTAAAGATAGAATCACACATTTCAGCTCTAAAAATAACATTTGACAAAAAAAAAATCAAATGAAATATTTTGTACATATTTGTGTGGGGACAATTGATTAATGTGTGGGTATTTATAATACACAATTCAACAATACGAATTGACATCGAAGTGTCAACCTTAGTTTTAAAAATTTAATTTTCCTCCTAGAGAAAAAATGTTAAATAAAATCCAAATTATTAAAAAAAATCGAAACCCTATTACACAAAATAATATCTTTCTTTTTCAATTTCAATTTCTATTTTGTGGGTAGATTTGTATCCAAAAAAAAAAATTGTGTTACAATCTATTGATGGTAAGATAATATATTTGGTGACAATTTTTTTTTTGGAATCATATGTTATCTCAATGACAATATCTTTTCCGAAATATTTCAATTGTCACCTACAAATTTTACATCTATCAAAATTTTGCAAAAATAAATTCCAAAAATATCTAAGAAAAAAAATCGTTCAGCCGTGGAAAAAGATTTGGCTGACTTAATTTGATTTTTAAAATAATATTCCATATTATACGTAAATATTTTGTTTTCATTGATTAAAATATATTCAAATTTATTGTATTTTAGCGTAAGATACTTTTTAGAGGTTTAATACTTAAATTGTTAGTAAATAAATATAAATTCTTTTTTTTTTCTTTTTTTCTTTTTAGCCAACACTATAAATATTTAACCATGTAAAATTTATTCCACATATTTAAATATATATATATAGGAATTATATAACATATAACAATCTTTTATTTATTTATCATTTACAATATTGTTTTAATATTTGTGTAACTCCCCGAACCCGGATATTCCGAATACTTATCCAAGTTCAAGTCGTCACTTAGTAAAAAGAAAAAATAAGTGTTTAAAAAAAAGAGTTTGAATTAAGAAAATTGAGAGGATGATGATTAAAACCATTCTTCACTTATAGTCTAAAACATTCAGTTAAAAACTAAACATTAAGAAGAGAGCATGTTGAGTCTAAGTATTACTAAAACAGAGAAATAATACTAATAGCTTAACAATTCATCATAAGTCCAGTTCAGCAGTCCATAATAATAAGTTCGAATTTAACAGACGGAAGCAAGGGCAATTAAAAGTCTTTAATGGAAAATAAAGCAACTATCGGTGTAGAAGGCGGGGGTCTACTGCTGCTTCCAGTACTCCATCGGCTCACCTGAAAAGTATTAAAAATGGGGTGTGAGAATTTTGAATATCTCAGTGTGGGTAGCCCGTACGCTATTGCGGTTAAAGTATGATATCATTATATCATTCACAAAAGTAACCAATCGAGACGGATACTCTCCGCTCGCAACAAAAGCAACACGGATACTCTCTGCACCGAGACGGATACTCTCCGCTCGTAACAATTCCAACACGGATACTCTCCGCACCAGGATGGATACTCTCCACTCGTAACAATTCCAACACGGATACTTTCCGCACCGAGACGGATACTCTCCACTCGTAACAACAATATAATTCAATAGATGATACTTCAACTAAAACACGTAAGTAAAGACAATATGGTTCAGTGCCACCTACCTCGAAAAGCAGTTTCAAAAAAGCTACAGCTTGCAAAGAGGGAAAGACGTCCAAGTGTCACTGGCCATTCGCACTCGATCCTAATGAAAATTCTTGCTTTTAGTTTCTTATTAAAACTCGTATATTTATGACATTACACGTTTTAGACTCTCGCTAGCATGCTTCTAGGATGTAACACGTAAAACAGGAAAAACAACATTTTCAAATAAAATAACGGTTCATACATTAAGATAACTTTCGAGTAAAACTGCCCGGTTTCGACTACTCATATTTGGCTTTGGGTATTTTCTAAAATATGAAGAATTTTATCTAAAAATTAAGAAATTTACAGTAGGTACTCTCTTAACATATATTCCACTCATAAAAATCGGTTTTATTAAAAGATATATGGAAATTGGGTTTTTGGATTTATTTCCAAAGACAAAACAATTTTTATTAAGCATTCCAGTAAGTTTTTAGAGTTATAACACAAGAGAAATGATCTTCTTAAAAATACTAAAAAAAATTTAAAAATCACGAAATTCTTACAGTAGATAAATTACACAGTTTCAAACATTTCTTAAGTTTTAACCTAAACAAAATATGTAAGGAAAAAGGTATTTGGGTTCGGTTTTGGAAAAGGCACAGAAACTTTTCTGTCTTTCCAGTCACTTACCAATAAGGGAAATAATTTTTGTAAAACTATTTAAAATACTCCTAAAATCATAAATAATTCCAAGAATGAAGCTAACATCATGTAATATTTGATTTTGATTTTTATAAAAATAAATAGATAAGTGGAAATAACCAGAAAATCAAAGAGTCACGAAAATATTACAGATTGTCACACTGACTTAAAAAAATTCATAGATTATTGAATATAACTTCAAAACACATGAGACCAGTGGCCAAAGAAAGATAACTTGATATGTTTTTCAAATATGTTAACAAAATCTCAGAAACTTCAAGTTACAAAAACATATCAACTCAGACTTTCAACTAAAAACGAATTGCTCAACACTTATCACAACAAGAACATCTAGAAACCTTCACATGCCATGAAACTTTCATTTCTTTCATCATTAACAGCCCATAATATCAAACCATCAAGATTTAAGCATAAAATCAAAGAAAACTCATGCTTTTTCCTTCCTATCTAAAGATTTAAAACAAAACTAAGGTTTTGAAAGAAATTAGGTGAGGGTCACCTTGTTGTGATCTTTCTCGTACAAGGCTAGGGCCTTATGCCTTCATCTAGTTATCCTCCTACGATTAATCCTTCTTTGAGACTCCTTGGTTGAATGGAAAGCTTTGGGTAAGAGATGAGAGCTATGTACGGTAAGAAATGGGAGAAGAAATTTCTTCTTCTCCCTTAGGAGTGTAGTGGCCGAAATTTGCTTAGGAGAGGGAGAGGGAGAGGGGTATTTTTTTTCTTTTCTTGTGTATTCTTGTGTAAATGATGAAGAGTGATGTGCAAGCAAAATTAATAGACATGAGGGAGAAAGTGGAGGGTTTAGATGAGGACACATGGAGGGGTGAGATGAAAGGTAGGACAAATAATTAATTGGGGAGGGGAAGGCATGTACCATGGTAAGGATTCTTGTTGGAGGGGTTATTGCCTCATTTGGCTGAGGAAAAAGGGGCAGCTGGCCGTCCTTAATGTGTGGGCACCAAAAGCCAAAGGCTTGTGGTGGCCTTTCGGTTCAGGGTGTGCGTTTCGACACTGTAAAATAAGGTTTTCGGGGCTCCGGAAGTCTTGTTTCGTTCGTTTTATATCAATAAATTTTTCCATCTTTAAAACTTCATAATCAAGGAAGCTTTTAACTTATTTTATTAGTTAGGTTCCCGGTTGGTTCGGTTTTTGTTCGGGAGATTCGAATTTTGACATTTTCGGAGTTTTCGCCCGATTTTTGGCAACTAAAAATTTAAAACTCTCAAGATAAAAATAAAATGGTTATCCACTTACTTTGGACTCATATTTGATTTATCCAGTACCGGTTCGTTCTGTGTTAGGATTTCTAGAGTGCTCGACGGTCCAGTTCTGCTCGTTCGTTACCCAAAATCGAAGATTTTGAATAAAACGAAGTTCTACTTTCTAAAAAACGTTCGAAACTAAAATAACAAACACACATAAAAATAAATAAGACATAAAATGGGTCCGGGTATTACATCCTACCTACCTTAAAAAAAAAAATTATCCCCGAAATTTGACTTACTTAATCAAATCTAGGCCTTGCGGGTATTTTGCTAAAACCTCGTCCTCTCTCTCCCAAGTGGCTTCCTCTTTTCCGTGTCTACTCCACTTTACTAGAACTAAAGGGATTTCTCGATTTCTTGGCTTGTGCATCTTCCTTCCTAAAATTCTTACGGGTGTCTCTCCGTACGTTAGGTCTCGTCCTAATTCTAAGTTTCTAAAGTCGACAACGTGCTCGGGGTCACCTACATACTTCCTGATTGTAGAAACGTGAAAAATATTGTGTACTTGGGATAGGTCGGGGGATAAAGCTAAGTGATAGGCCACGTCTCCAACTTTCTCTAGTATGTCAAAAGGTCCGATGTAGCGGGGTTTCAGTTTGCCTCTCTTTCCCAAAAAGGATTAGTCCTTTCATTGGTGCTACTTTGATGAATACTTTCTCTCCAACTTCAAAATATAGCCCCTTCCGGCGAGTATCAACATACGATTTCTAACGGTCTTGCGTGACTTTGATCTTTCCTTGATCCGGGAAACAATTTCCACTGATTGTTCCACAAGTTCTGGCCCTAAAATCTTACGGACTCCTATTTCGTCCCAACAGATAGGTGGTCTGCATCTTTTCCCGTAAAGTGCTTCAAAAGGTGACATTCGTCTCGTAGCTTGGTAATTGTTGTTGTAGGCAAATTCCACAAGTGGAAGGTGTGTTTCCCAGTTTCCTTCGAAATCCATAGCACATGCTCTCAGCATATCCTCCAAAGTTTGAATGGTCCTTTCTGATTGTCCGTCTGACTGCGGGTGGTAAGCGGTGCTAAAGTTTAGTTGTGTTCCTAAGGCTTGTTGAAGGCTCTTCCAAAACCTAGAGGTGAAGCGAGGGTCTCTATCTAACGTCCTATTTTATGCACAGTTAGGCTAGTTTGTCTAAGGAATAAGTCATGCAGATGGGTAAGAAGTGCGCGGTTTTGGTAAGTCTATCTACAACTACCCTGATGGCGTCGTGATTTCTTACGGTCTTGGGAAAACCTGTGACAAAGTCCATGGTGATATTTTCCCATTTCCACTCAGGTATTTCTAAAGGGTGAAGTAATCCAGACGGTCGTTGGTGGTCGACTTTGACTTGTTGACAGGTTAGACATTTCCTCACGAAATGATCTATCGTCCTTTTCATACCTCTCCACCAAAAAAGTCTCTCTCAGACCTCGACATATCTTTATCTCTCCTGGGTGTACAGAGTATGGGGTATTGTGTGCTTCTCTCAGAATTTCATTTCTCAGATCTTCATCCTTCGGCAAACCAATTCGCCTTTCGAACGTAAGGGCTCTGCTCGTGGGACTTCAGTTGTCGGGATGCGTATGCAACAACCTTTCCATGTTGCATGAGGATACATCCTAATCCAGACAAGGATGTGTCGGTATATATCACAAATCCCTCGGTTCCATCGGGGATAGTTAACACCGGTGAAGAAGTTAATCTCTTCTTGAGCTCTTGAAAACTTTCTTCACATGCGGGCGTTCAAGTAAACTTCTTGTTCATCTTGGTCAGATGCGTCAGGGGTTTTGCGATCCGTTTAAAGTCCTTGATGAATCTCCTATAGTATCCCGCTAATCCAAGAAATCTTCTTATTTCGTTGGTGTTAGCTAGGGTCTTCCAGTCCATTAAGGCTTCTAGTTTTGCTGGGTCCATCTCAATTCCTTTGGATGAGATTATGTGTCCCAAAAACATAACCCGGTTGATCCAAAACTCACACTTGCTGAACTTAGCATACAACTTCTCACGCCTCACCGCCTTTGGAATGTCACTTTCCTTGACCTTCAGTTGGTTATAGCCGGACGTCAAATCAATCTTTGAAAATATGCTGGCATTTTTTAATTGATGGAACAAGTCCTCGATCCTCGGCAGAGGGTACTTGTTCTTGATGGTCAGCTAGTTCAATTCTCGGTAGTCAATGCACATTCTAAGGGTCATATCTTTCTTCTTAACGAATAGGACAGGTACTCCCCATGGTGATACGCTGGGCCTGATGAATTTCTTCTCCAAGAGTTCCTGAAGCTATTCTTTTAGCTCTTCTAACTCCTTTAACGCCATCCGATATGGTGCTTTTGACACGGGCGTAGTCCTAGGTATCAGTTCGATGGAGAATTCTATATGTCGATTCGGCGGTATTCCTGACAATTCTTCCGAAAATACGTCCGAGTATTATCTCACAACGGGTACGTTCATCGGGGTCTTTTCGTCCTTCTTTACTACTGAGACGTTGACTAGGTACCCTTGGCATCCTTCCTTCTGTAATAGCTTTCGGGCTTTTACTGCAGAGATTATTTGAATCCCAGACTTGGTTCAAGTTCCGCGAAAAGTGTAACGTTGTTCGTTTTTATCCTCAAAGTCTATTTCTCGGTTTGCACACCTTGTGGTTGCTCTATGCTTAGTAAGCCAATCTATTCCCAAGATTAAGTCAAAATCATTCATCCTAAGGACGTGAAGGTTAGACTCTACCTGGTGTCCGTCTAGTTCTATCTTCACTCCTATTTCTTGCATTTGGATATCTATTACATTCCCAGATGGAACGCTCACTCTCAAACCTTCCCCTACTACGCATTCTAACTTTAGTTTCTTACTAAAGTTTTCCGACACAAAGGAGTTGGATGCTCCCGTGTCAAAAAGTACGTGGGCAGGTTTGCCAAAAACTAAAAGAGTACCTACCATGGTCTCATTCTGGTTCAGTTCCTCTTCCATTTCCTCATCGAGGATTGTGTTCACCTGCACCCTTCCTCTCTGCCGTGGGGCCGGTACATTCCTCCTTGGTGGTCCAGGCAAGGGAGGGTTTCTTCTGGGTGGTCCAGGCAGCTGGTTGTTCGCTGGAGGCCTAGACAGGTGATTGTTTCCCATTTGGGGCGGCCTAGGCTGGTAGTAAGTCACTGGAAAATTTCCATGCTGCAGCTTTGGACAATTTGAGCATCGATACCCCGGCTATCGGCAGTAGAAACAGTTGCCGATCCAGCAAGCTCCTACGTGTCTTTCCTTACACTTTGAGCAAAAGGGCAGTGACCTTTGTCCAGCAGGCATGAAGTTGTTCCCCTTGGGTGCCTGACTCTGGTACCCCTTGAAATTTGACTATTCTCCTTTGTTAACAGCCAAAGCAGATGGAGTTGCCTTGAATTCTAACCCCAGATCGATTGACACGATGAGTGCTTGGTCGAACACCTCATTGTAATTCTGCAGTTTCAGTCCTGAAACGACTCCTCCAATCACGGGCCTTAAACCTCTCTCAAACCTCCTAGCTTTCCTCTCGTTGATGCCCACCAGATGTGGAGTATACCTCGACAATCGGTTGAACTGTCTCTCATATTCTGTCACGGAGAGATTTCCCTGTCTAATGTTCACGAATTCTACTTCCTTCTGGTCTCGGAGTGCGTCCCAGAAGTATCGGTTCATGATAGCTTCCTTAAAACTTCCCCAAATGAGTGTTTGCCTTCCTTCGACACTCAGGGTACATTCAAAGGCTTCCCACCACTTAGCGGCATCTTCGGCCAACTGAAACTGAGCGCATGAGACCTTCTGTGTGTCAGTCAGGTTCATGTGCCGGAAGATTCTCTCCAGTTTGGAGATCCATTCTTCGGTCTCCATGGGTCATTTCTTCCCATTCAGGCGTGGGGGTTACATTCGTCTGAACGTCTCAACAATCCCGGTCATCCTCTGTTCTTGGTAAGGAGCGGGTACGTGCGGGTGTGGCTGTTGGTGCTGCATGAAGTTTTGCAGGGAATTGAAGAATTCCCGAGCCATGTCAGCTCCCGAAGTGGCGTTAGCAGGTTGGGGTGTTATTGGAGGCGGCGGTGGGGGTTGTTGTCCTACGGATTCTTCCGAGTTTTCCCTACGGTGGATTCTTGGTCTTCGAGGTGCCATCCTAGTTAGGTGTTGAGAGGAAAAGAATATATGTTACTTATAGGCAAGGATGAAAATATCGCTATCGCAAGTAATATCGCAACCTTAAATTTACGGATATATCGATGGATATATCGATATCGCATATCGATATCGCAATTTTTTTGAAAAAATGGTGGAAACTTTATTAAAATTTTGGAAATTCAACATGAAATTTTAGGGAGTATTATAATATGATATTATGCATATGTTCATTTAAAATCACTATAAAATTACATGTTTAAAGTAAGCATATAGATATTAGACTATATAAACAGTGTAACATAAAACAGTTGACAATATAATACAATACAATGCAATATAAGATATAATACATAATCCAATACAATATAAGATATAATGCATAATACAATATAAGATGACGAATATTACATGATAAAATACAATTAGTACCAAAATGATGACCTATGAGGTTCAAATACAAAGGATATAATGTCATCTTCTTCCAAACAATATTGATTCCAACTCATCACATGTAATCCTAGATAAAGATTATTAGTTGATGACCTAATAGTTGTTTTTACTAAAGGGTATTAGTTTTGAAAGGTATTAGTTGTTTCCACTGAAGGGTATGAAGAACATTAATTATTTAACTAAAATGAATCAGTTGGTTACACTAAAATGTATTGTAAAATAATTCATATATGAATCAATTTCACTATATACATACTCACTAATGTTAGGTCAACTTAGAAAAATAATAAACATATAAACACATAAAAAATAAACATAAAAACAATAAACATAAAAAAATTGTGATATTTTAATATATCTGTGATATTTTGCGATATATCTGCGATATTTCCCGATTCTCATTCATTTTTGTGCTACAAGTAAATCGATATCGATAATTTGCGATATATCGCGATATATCCGCGATACGCTGTAAAAAATACATTGCACCCCAATATCCGTATCCCAATCTCAAAATTTGCGATATATCCGCGATATATCGCGATATTTTCATCCTTGCTTATAGGTAGGTATGATTAAATTAAAAAATAGAACCCAATCATGTTAGCCGATAGTTCGCTAGCAACAATTATACATTGGAGTCTTCGGCACCGGAACATACTGTCTAGCTCAGCAGCACAGTTTCGAACTCTAACTATTGTACGGTAGAGAACTAGTGACGCACATCGTTGAAAAATAATCGAGTAAAAATAAGCGGATAGAATTAAGTGACACCGTATAACACGAATCACATGATAACATATATAGATAAAGCAAGGTTCCGGGGAGGTAATCCTCCAACCCAAAAATATGCAAGCATCACGGGGAGGTAATCCTACAACCCGAAAATACGCAAAAGATACGGGGAGGTAATCCTACAACCCGAAAATACATATATCGAAAATAATAATAAAAGGTCTTCCATACTTAGTCTCTATCTAATGGGTTGGCTACTACAAAACAAGCCTAAAGTCCTGGAAATGCTGCGTGAAGTCGGCGATAGTCTCATTCTTAGCCTGTCGTATCGTGACGTACTCAAGCGCAAAATCCATAACGTCCTAAGTTTTGTAAGCAAGGAGTTCTAAGTCAAGACTCTAGTGGACGCAAAAGAAAATATTCCTTTATAGTATTAATACATATAAGGACTACATAAACTCATGCATTCTCACATAGAATCTTAATTCATACATTTCACGTGTGCCACAGTTCACTTCGTTAGGCACTTCACTTCCATATTTCTATGGATTCACACACACAATTCATCAAACATTCAGAACGAGTATTTAAAACAGCGGGAAAAACCTGTACCTCGGAGTTCTGGTCGCGGCAACAGACTTCCTTTCCACACCATTTCTAACTAATTCTTACTCAAATGATAAAATTTATATAGGTAAAAACACAAAAATTTTCAAATAAGAACTTTCTTTTTGCATAAAAATTCTTTTGGTCCGAAGTTTTGAGCCTAAACTCTGATACCACCTGTAACACCTCGAACCCGGATATTCCGAATATTATCAAAGTTCAAGTCGTCACTTAGTAAAAAGGAAAAATAAGTGTTTTTTTAAAGAAGAGTTTGAATAAAGAAAATTGAGAGGATGATGATTAAAACCATTCTTAACTTATAGTTTTGACATTTAGTTAAAAACTAAACATTAAGAAGAGAGCATGTTGAGTCTAAGTAATACTAAAACAGAGAAATAATACTAATAACTTAACAGTTCATCATAAGTCCAGTTCAGCAGTCCATAATAATAAATTCGAATTTAATAGACGGAAGCAAGGGAAATTAAAAGTCTTTAATGGAAAATAAAGCAACTATCGGTGTAGAAGGTGGGGTCTACTGCTGCTCCCAGTATTCCATCGGCTCACCTGAAAAGTATTAAAAATGGGGTGTGAGAATTTTGAATATCTCAGTGTGGGTAGCTCGTACGCTATTACGGTTAAAGTATGATATCATAAATATCATTATATCATTCACAAAAGTAACCAACCGAGACGGATACTCTCCGCTCGCAATAAAACCAACACGACTACTATCTGTGCCGAGACGGATACTCTCCGCTTGTAACAATTCCAACACGGATACTCTCCGCACCAAGACTGATACTCTCCGCTCGTAACAATTCCAACGTGAATATTCTCCGCACCGAGACGGATACTCTCCGCTCGTAACAATAATATAATTCAATAGATGATACTTCAACTAAAACACGTAAGTAAAGACAATACGGTTCAGTGCCACCCACCTCAAAAAGTCATTAAGGAAAAGCTACAACTTGTAAAGAGGGAAAGACGTCCAAGTATCACTGGCCGTTCGCACTCGATCCTAATGAAAATTCTCGCTTTTAGTTTCTTTTTAAAACTCGTTTTTTTATGACACCATACGTTGGTCCTGAGGGACATTTGGTTAAGCACACATCTTTTGTCTTTTAGTCTTGATTTACTCTAAGTTAGTCTTTTCATTACGCAACGGGTTATACTTAGTGAATTTCTCAAATAATAACTTCGACATGTTACACGTCTTAGACTCTCTCTAGCATGCTTCCAGGATGTACCACGTAAAATAGGAAAAACAACATTTTCAAATAAAATAACGGTTCATACATTAAGACATCTTTCGAGTAAAACTGCCCGGTTTCGACTACTCATATTTTGACTTTGGGTATTTTTTAAAATATGAAGAATTTATCTAAAAATTAAGCAAATTTACAGTAGGTACTCTCTTAACATATATTCCACTCATAAAAATCGGTTTTATTATAAGATATATGGAAAATGGGTTTTTGGATTTATTTACAAAGACAAAACCATGATTCTTAAGCATTCCAGTAAGGTTTTAGAGTTATAACACAAGAGAAATGACCTTCTTAAAAATACTAAAATGTTGGGATATAGATTAGATGTTTTGAAGATGTTAAAACAAGAACTTGTAATAGGAGCAGCTGAACCTGTTAGTCAGCTGCAGACTAGTCTAGGACTAGAATAGGTCTTAGGTTAAGGGGGAAGAGGATCAGACAAGACAAGAGGAGTCCCGGACAAGATGAGTCTAGGACAAGAGAAGTCTTGGACAAGATGAGTTTTGGACAAGAGGAATCTTGGACAAGATGAGTCTTGGACAAGATGAGTCTTTGACAAGATGAGTCTTTGATAAGAGGAGTCTTGGACAAGAGGAGTCTTTGACAAGATGAGTCTTGGACAAGAGGAGTTTTGGACAAGAGGAGTCTTGGACAAGATGAGTCTTGAACAGGAGGAGTCTTGGACAAGAGGTGTCTTGGACAAGATGAGTCTTGGAAAAGAGGAGTCTTGGACTAGATGAGGTCGAGACAAGATGTGCTCCGAACAAGATGAGGTCGGGACAAGATGAGGTAGAGGACCAGATGAGGTAGAAGACCAAATGAGGTAGAGGACCAGATGAGGTAGAGGACCAGATGAGGTAGACAAGAAGAGGTGTACCAGACTACTTCTCTACCAGACTACTCTACCAGATGAGCTCTACCAGACTACTCTACCAGATGAGCTCTACCAAGAAGATCTTGTGATCCAAAGATAAGAAGAATCAAGAAAGGGAAGTCAACTGATATCAATGAAGATTGGTTGTAGACCAAAGAAGAATCAATCAAAGAAAGAGTCAACCAATCAATCATATAATTAACAAGATGATTGATTATATTCCTTAATTTATAGATATTTAAATTTCTAGCTTTCAAGGCTAGTTATTTGACACCTATAAATAGGAGTGCATGGTGATAAGTTCAATACAAGAAAGACGGGCAAGAGAGCACAAAAAGATAGAGAAACACACGAACACACCATACACTCACCTTGTTCATACAAGTACTATATCTACTCTTTTAGGAGTTCTAGTTGGAATATTACTCAACCTATTCATCATATAGAAAGGTTGTTGTAAGTTGTACGAAGGAGCTAGTACTTCCCAATTCCAGTAGTAAGTAAGTTGGTTGGTGATTGAGAACCCTTTGGTGATAGAGAGAGTGGACGTAGGATCGTTATATCCGAACCACTATAAAATCCTCGTGTTTCTTGTATTTACTATTTTTATTTTGAATTTCTACATAATTAATTTTAGCACTTTAAAAGAGTTTTTTTTTTCTTAAAATTAAGTATAAAATGCTTTCTGTTAATAATATTTTTAGGACCAGCAAGTGGTATCAGAGCAGTGTGTCCTAGACCACTGCTTTGAAAAGCTTTTGGTGGTCACCAGGTCAAATCCAATTTTTTGAAAAACCCAAAATTTTTTTGTGCTAACAATTTCTTGCAAAAATGGGTTCTTAGAAAAGTAGTAAAAGACACACTAGGAAAAGAAGCTTCTTACCCGAGGAAGAAGAGGTATCCACTTCTGGTTCATCATCAAATTTTGGACCAAATGAAGAGATGTGTCTTTTGACAGATGAGGTATGTAATCGAACTCCCTCTTCTTCTTCTTATTCTTCTTTTTCTGAACAATCAGAGGAGTCTTATACGCAAACATTGCTATTAGATCTCCAAAAATATGTACAACTTTGTCAAATACTGGACGAAGATAACACAAAGTTGAAAGCAGAAAATCAAAAGCTTTCAAAATGTTTTGACAAATCAGCTGAGAAAGATAATGAATATACCCTGCTGAAAGCTAAGTTTGATGAACTCTTCCATCAAAACAAAATTGTAAAAGAAAGTGAGGACAAACTCAAACTGAGACTGGAGCAGCTGATTACAGCAAATAATGTTGTGTCACACATAGTTACCTCATTTAAAAAAGAGCATGATAAGGCAGGCCTTGGTTATTCCAAACCTGAATCCTCACATGTTCAGAAAGAAGAAAAGTCTAGAAATTGTATTGATAAGGGTAAGAGATCAGCGGACCAGGCAACTCAGCCTAATGGGCAGATGAATTCTAAAACTCAAAAACCCAAAAGGTAGAGGAAGAATTTTAAAAGACCTCAGCAAGGTCAGCAGAGTAGAAAACAACCTGGACCTTCTCTAAAGAAGCAGTCCCAACTGACTCCTACTCAGCTGCAGAAGACTTTTAAGTCATACGTCACACCAGCTGGAACTTTTGACGGTTCTAGTAAGACTTATCCTTATCAACATAATTTCAAGACTGTTGCGTTAAGATAAGTTATTCCTTCTACTAGACAAACTCATAAGAGAAGAAGAGCCTCTAGAAGAAATAACTATGTCGAAGCCTCTTGTGTTCAGTGTGTTTTTGTGGATATGTATGGAAGGAAGATAAGATCACCTGATTCAAAAAGGGATGATCTATTCTTGTGGCTTCCTAAATGTTGTGCTAACCCCCTAGACCCAGAAGGGTACAAAAAACTTGATTGCCTGCAGATACACAAAAAGACCAGCTGATATTATTCCCCAAATATCAGCTGAGCATATTTTGAGGGGGAAGATCAATTGACCCTGTTTGATTAGACTTCTCATCTTAAGATTTCAATTTTCTCTTGTCTTATTTAAAATCAGTTCTTTTAGTTTTAACATCATCAAAAAGGGAGAAATTGTTGGGATATAGATTAGATGTTTTGAAGATGTTAAAACAAGAACTTGTAATAGGAGCAGCTGAACCTGTTAGTCAGGTGCAAACTAGTCAAGGACTAGAATAGGTCTTAGGTTGAGGGGGAAGGGAATCAGACAAGACAAGAGGAGTCCCAGACAAGAGGAGTCCCGAACAAGATGAGTCTTGGACAAGAGGAGTCTTAGACAAAATGAGGTGAAGACAAGATGTGCTCAGGACATGATGAGGTCGGGACAAGATGAGGTAGAGGACCAGATGAGGTAGAGGACCAGATGAGGTAGATGACAAGATGAGGTAGATGACCAGATGAGGTAGAGGACCAGATGAGGTAGAAGACCAGATGAGATAGACAAGAAGGGGTGTACCAGACTACTTCTCTACCAGACTACTCTACCAGATTACTCTACCAGACTACTCTACCAGATGAACTCTACCAGACTACTCTACCAGATGAACTCTACCAGATGAGCTCTACCAAACTACTCTACCAAGAAGATCTTGTGATCCAAAGATAAGAAGAATCAAGAAAGGAAAGTCAACTGAAGTTCTAGGTTGAATATTACTCAACCTATTCATCATATAGAAAGGTTGTTGTAAGTTGTACGAAGGAGCTGGTACTTCCCAATTCCACTAGTAAGTAAGTTGGTTGGTGAGTGAGACCCCTATGGTGAAAGAGAGAGTGGACGTAGGATCGTTATATCCGAACCACTATAAAATCCTCGTGTCTCTTTTATTTAGTATTTTTATTTTGAATTTCTGCATAATTAATTTTAGCACTTTAAAAGAGGTTTTTCTTAAAATTAAGTATAAAACGCTTTCCGCTAATAATATTTTTGGGACCAACATAAAACATTTTCAAAAATTACGAAATTCATACATTAGATACATTACACAATTTCAAACATTTCTTGAGTTTTGACCTAAAGCAAAATATGTAAGAAAAAAGGTGTATGGATTCGTTTTTGGAAAAGGCACATAAACTTTTCTGTCTTTCCAATCACGTACCAACAAGGGAAATAATTTTTGTAAAACTATTTAAACTACTCCTATAATCATAAAAAAAAATTCTAAGAATGAAGCTAACATCATGTAATATTTTATTTTGATTTTTTTAAAAATAAATAAACAAGTGGAAATTACCAGAAAATCAAAGAGTCACGAAAATGTTACAGATTGTCACACTAACTTAAAAAATTCATAGATTATTGAATATAACTTCAAAATACATGATACAAGTGGAAAAAGAAAGCTAACTTGATATATTTTTCAAATAAACAAAATCTCAGAAACTTCAAGTTACGAAAACAAATCTACTCAGACTTTCAACTGAAAATGAATTGCTTAACACTTATCACAACAAGAACATCTAGAAGCCTTCACATGCCATGAAACTTTCATTTCTTTCATCATTAACAACCCATAACATAAAAAAATCAAGATTTAAGAAGAAAATCAAAGAAAACTAATGCTTTTTCCTTCCTATCTAAAGATTTAAAACAAAACTAAGGTTTTGAAAAAATTAGGTGAGGGTCACCTTGTTGTGATCTTTCTCTTACAAGGCTAGGGCCTTATGCCTTCTTCAAGTTCTCTTCCTATGATTAATCCTACTTTGAGACTCCTTGGTTGAATGGAAAGTTTTGGGTAAGAGATGGGAGCTATGTATGGTAAGAAATGGGAGAAGAAATTTCTTCTTCTCCCTTAGGAGTGTAGTGGCCGAAATTTGCTTAGGAGAGGGAGAGGGGTATTTTTTTCTTTTCTTGTGTATTCTTGTGTAAATGATGAGGAGTGATGTGCAATCAAAGTTAATAGACATGAGGGAGAAAGTAGAGGGTTTAGATGAGGACACATGGAGGGGTGAGATGAAAGGTAGGACAAATAATTAATTGGGGAGAGGAGGACATGTACCATGGTAAGGATTCTTGTTAGAGGGGTTTTTGGCTCATTTGGCTGAGGAAAAAGGGGAAGCTGGCCGTCCTTAATGTATGGGCCCCACAAATGCTTGTGGTAGCCTTTCAGCTCAGGGTGTGCATTTCGACACTGTACAATAAGGTTTTCGTTTGGGGTTTCGGGGCTCCGGAAGTCTCGTTTCGTTTGTTTTTTATCAATAAATTTTTTCATCTTTAAAAGTTCATAATTAAGGAAGCTTTTAACTTATTTAATTAGTTAGGTTCCCGGTTGGTTCGGTTTATGTTCGGTAGATTCGAATTTTGGCGTTTTCGGGGTTTTCGCTCGATTTTCGGCATCTAAAAATTTAAAACTCTCAGGATAAAAATAAAACGACTTATCCACTTAATTTGGACTCATATTTTATTCATATTTGATTTATTAAGTACCGGTTCATTCTGTGTTAGGATTTCTAGAGTGGTCGATGGTCCAGTTCTGCTCGTCCGTTACCCAAAATCGAAGATTTTGAATAAAATGAAGTTCTACTTTTGAAAAGACGTTCGAAACTAAAATGACAAATACACATAAAAATAAATAAGGCATTAAATGGGTCCGGGTATTACAATTTGTATGTTAAAATAATATAAAAGAAAAATCGAAATTCTAGTCTATAAAATAATATATGTACTTTACAGTTTAAAAGTCTATTTTGGTGGCGTAATTTCATCCAAAACTAAAATTTTGAATTAAAAATATAATTATTGAAGACAAGATATTATATTTGGTGGCAAGATTTTTTTTGGTATCATACACTATTTCAGCGACAATATCTTTTATGAAATATTTAAATTCCCTCCTACAAATTTTTCATCTATCATTATTTTGCAAAAATAACTTGCAAAAATAGCTAAGAGAAAATCGTTCAACCATGAAAAAAGATATACTTGCATTAAAATAATATTTAAAATAATATTCCACATCTTACATATATATTTGGTTTACTGAAGGCAAGATGTTATATTTGGTGGCAAGATTTTGTTGATATCATATACTATTTTGGTGACAATATCTTTTCCAAAATATTTCAATTTCCTTCTTCAAAAATTTAACATTTATCAATTACAACACTCTTTTAGTAAAATGAAAAATTAAAATTCTAGTTTAGAAAAGAATATCAGTATTTTGCAGCACTTAATAGTCTATTTTGGCCGCATAATTTTATCCAAAAATAAATTTTGTATTACAATCTATTATTGAAGGCATGATATTTTATTTGGTTGCAAGATTTTTTTTAGTATCATACACTATTTCGGTGAAAATATGTTTATCAGAATATTTTGAATTCTCTCCTACAAATTTCACAAATATCAATATGTTGCAAAAAGAATAGCCTAAAAAGAAATTGTTTAACAGCGAAAAAAGAATTTTTTGTATTAGTTTATTGTTTAAAAATTATTTAATATTACACGTAATATTTTGTTTCCATTAATTAAGTTTTTTCAAATTTTTAGTTTATTATAGAGAAATAACCACTTAGTATTAATAATTCTATATTTAAAAAATAAAATCAAAATTTCCTTTAATTTCAACTGTACATATAAAAAAATAAAAAGCAAAAGTGAGATGGTAAAAAGTGTAAAATAAAGTGTTATTTCTCATGATTAATTACTTAACAATAAATGAGCATGCTCACTAACAACATTATTGTTTTTTTTTTTATTAAAATTAATTTATCAAGACTTTAAGATTAATACGTGAATAAACCCATATATTCATAGTCATACATATTAATACAACATTAATTTAACATACAGGATAACTTAATTTTATTATGTTGCTAAAATTAGGGAGATTAGTGAAGAAGACCATAAACTAAATGATAAACGAGTAGGTCTTGTATGAGACCGTCTCATGGCATGAGATAATGGAAATGAGTGTAACTAGGGCATTGACTCATTAATACTTTGGTAGGGGTAGATGTTAATTGTATGGTCTCATGCCATGAGACGGTCTCATACAAGTTTTTGTCATGATAAACATTATTTTGACCAACTCTTCCTCCCTTATACAGAAGATTAAAATGAAAAAATAGACATTTAAATATTCCAAATAATCTTCTCAAAAGCCTTCGATATAGAGGCTGAATCCCTACGTCTCCTCTCCTAGCTAATTATTTTTCTTGACACATGTGTGAACATAAATATATAATATTTTCACCGGCTAAAGCAACACGTCCGATCGAGGATGTCTGAACAAATCTATCTCAAAATGTGTAGTAATCAATTCATGTATTCAATAAATGAAAGAAAAAATCTTCATCCGTCGATTTTCAGATTATCCCGATAAATTGGGGAGTTAAAACCATTTTCGGTACAACCGAAGATTTATCTATATCTGTGCAAGCAAAAAAACGATGATTCAATTAGATTTAAATAATTGATCTCTTAGTCGATGCAGCGACGTGTGGTGTTTTGATAAGGTTTGAGGGAAGAGATCCGTGTAGAGGCGACTGTTCGTGAATAACCTGAGAGAAGAGGGATGGCGGCGTGAGAAAAGAAGATAGGAAAAAAATCAGTATTATACCTATAAAGAAATATCGAGGAGCTTTGGTCCAATGCGGTAGACAACTAATGAGAAAATAAAGAGAAGGGAAGGAGATTAGGGTTGTAAATTGAAAACTAAAGTAAGACTTGACATTTATAGAAAATATAAAATGAAATGAATGGTTGAAATTAAAAGTATAAAATATATGGTGTAAATTAAGTAATAATTTAATTTAAAACATACATAAAATAACTTTTAAGGATGCAGGATTTTGAAATAAAATAATTTGAGAGGTGCCTCAAATTACCCCACCACTGTTAATATATCGCTGTTAATGACCCCACCACTGTCGCTATGAGAGGGTGTCACTCTTCACCCCCTATTTCTTAATCTCTCGCTCTCCTGTGCACAAGTCGAAGATTTCAACTGTGGTTCTGTGAGAGGGCTCGCGTCCTTGCTCCGCCGCCTAATTAGAAAAAAAGATAGTAAAAATTAATACCACTCATAAAAATTAGGAAAAAAATAATAAAAATTTAAAAACTACAAAATTAAAGATGAAACTTACAAATCTCAACCCGTGCTCATAAATGGATCGAGAATCGGCCCGATGTCCTGCCATCCCTTCTCCATCAGGGTCACTACGCCGATTCGCCTTGTTTTTCGCCGACTTCTCTTGGAATTCAGGGGAATTCCAGTAGTGGAGGAATTGGTCCCAAATCGACCGTTTTTCACTGTCAAGCTCCAAGTTGGTGGCCTCTCCCTTCTTGTACCACTTGTCCCTCATTCTAAAAAGCAGGTCCATGTATCTTTCTGTCGCATATTTTTCAAAATTCTTCAACATTTGGTCATCGTGCTCCGGTGCCCAGACACATTCTTTCTGCAATTACAATTTAAATGTAAATATTTGTTTATATATTTGATATTAATAAACGGTGAATTAATAAATTAAATTAATACCTTAAACTTCTCGAAGTATGTCTTTTTTCTTGCATCGGACACTAACCCTAAACTGTAAGCGGTGGGCTCGAATCCACCACGAAAGATGGACTTGGAAGCCTGATTAGCAGCCTCATGACCCGGAATCCAACTGTAAAATTAAAACTTAAAAGTTAGTAAAATAATTAGGTTTTAATTAATAAAAAAATTGAGTATAAAATATAAAAACTTACGTATGACCACATGGCTGAACAGGCATCCGTGCTTGAACAACCGGATGCTGGTGGGAGGAGGATGAGCCCTCAGCAGTCTGTTGTGAGGAGGAGGAGGAGGAGCCCGCACCAGGCTGTGAAGAGGTCTCTGATAGAGACCTCGGCTTGAAAATAGGTGGAACCACGGATCTTAGTGAGGCCCGTCGTCTCCTCCCTCCTCGTCCTCCTCGACTCACCTCCTCATCCCTCAGAGGCTGCTGACTGTCATTGGCACTGCCTTGTCCACTTATGTATAACAAATTTCACGAATTATTCAATCAACTAAACTAAAATCAAACAACTTATAATATTATTTTGTAAAATTATTAAACTTAAACCAAACAACTAATATTATTTAAAATCAAACAACTAATATTATTTAAAATCATTAAACTACCTACTCAACTAAATTAAATCAACTAATATTATTTTGTAAAATTATATATTAAACTTAAATCAAACAACTAATATTATTCAAACTACCTACTCAACTAAATTCATTCAACTAAATTAAAATCAATCAACTAATAATATTATCTTGTAAAATTATTAAACTTAAATCAAGCAACTAATATTATTCGAACTACCTACTCAACTAAATTCATTCAACTAAATTAAAATCAATCAACTAATAATATTATTTTGTAAAATTATTAAACTTAAATCAAGCAACTAATATTATTCAAACTACCTACTCAACTAAATTCATTCAACTAAATTAAAATCAATCAACTAATATTATTTTGTAAAATTATTAAACTTAAATCAAGCAACTAATATTATTTAAAATCAAATAACTAATATAATTCAAACTACCTACTCAACTAAATTCAATCAACTAATATTATTTTGTAAAATTATATATTAAACTTAAATCAAACAACTAATATTATTTAAAATCAAACAACTAATATTATTTAAAATCAATTAACTACCTACTCAACTAAATTCAATCAACTAATATTATTGTGTAAAATTATATATTAAACTTAAATTAAAAAAAAACTAATATTATTTAAAATCATTAAACTACATACTAAACTAAAATCAAACAACTTACAAATATTATTTTGTAAAATTATATATTAAACTTAAATCAATTTACTAATATTATTTTGTAAAATTATTAAACAATTCAACTAAAATCAATCAAATAAAATTATTTTGTAATATTATTTAAACATGCTTAACAATTAAAAATTAACAAATTACTAAAAAAATTCAACTAAAATCAAACAACTAAAATTACTAAAATTAAAATATAATATAAACTTAACAATTCAACTAAATCAATTCTAAACTTAACAAATTCTAAACATGCTTGGAAATTAAATTTTAAACGGTAAAAATGAAGAAAACTTACGATTTAATGAAGAAACGAGCACTCGGTTAGGACGGATTGGCTCTACAGCGACTGCACCCGACTTCTCCCTCCTTTTCCTCTCTTTTTTCTCTTCTTCCTCTTATTCTTCTCTATTTCTCCGCCGCCTACGCTGCTCTATATATAAGGGGAAAACATTTGCGACGGACGCCTGTCCGTCGCAAATTGCGACTGCCAAACACCTGAATGTCGTCGTTTTTTAGTATTTGCGACGGCCAAGCCTTCGCAAATGTGAAATTTAAAATTTTGCAACGGACACTCCGTCGCAAATCAGTCAACGCGACGTTTCCCGAAAGGTCAAGAAAAACCGGGTCAATATTTGCGACGTAATAGGCCGTCGTAAATTCGAAGTTAAAATTTGCGACGGCAATATCCGTCGCAAAATTAGTCAAGTGGTCCGTTTCCCCAACGGGTATTTTTTAACGGGTCGGTTTGCGACGGACACGTCCATCGCAAAATTGAAATTGAAATTTGCGACAACTAATCCGTCTGCAAAATTTGTCGGTATGCAACGAATTTAATGGACCCCACACTTTGCGACGGAGTAGCCGTCGCAAAACAGTGCAGTTTGCGACGGTTTTTTATTTCCGTCGCAAATTATCTTTTTTTCCGACGGGTCTCCAATATCCGTCGCAAATTCACGAAATTTGCAACGGATAATTGTCCGTCGCAAGTTTCCCGTCGCAAAACAATGTTTTTTTTTAGTGAAGTTCGGACAAGATTCGAAAGGGGATCCGATTATTCAGAATGTCCACATCAAGTTATTTGAAGTGAGAGGGACAAAATAAAGAATTGTACTCAAAATTGGCAGTTTGATTCGTAGAAACTATCTTTGTAAATTAATTTCGAAGTTAATATATTTATGTCGGTAGGAGTAATAGTCGATCAATATCATAGGAAGAAAACATGAATTTATCTCTTCACCAATTGATGCTAATAAGTAAAAGCGAAGGAAAAAAATGTGAGAGTCATTAACTCATCATATATAGCTAGGATCTAACGGGAAAAAAACATGAATTTTATGTCAACTTGCTTCTTCATTAATAATATCAGTAATATATGTACAATATTAGATAAGAATGAGCAAGTAAGAAAAAAAAGAATGTGGAGTATTAATTAAAAACTAGCTAGGAGAGAGGTATAGAGGTCAAGTATGTTTGGTAGACCTATTGTACTTCATGTGGCTCTTGACGAGTTGGCCTGCAGCTATTGCTGAGAGGAGGGAGAGCTCTCCGGCGAGAACAGAGCCGGCAACAATGGTGGCCAATAGCCTGGAATTGGCACCGGGATGGTCCTTGCTGCCGCCCTTTACTCCGAGCAAGTTGAGGCATGCGGACTGGGAGGCGAGCTGAGTTCCACCGCCTACGGTACCAACCTCGATGGAAGGCATGGTGACAGAGATGTGAAGGTCCTTTCCTTGATTAACGGCTTCGAGCATGGTGATACAGTGGGAACTCTCGACGTTTTGTGCAGGATCCTGGCCTGTTGCGATGAAGACAGCGGAGACAATGTTGCTTGCATGAGCGTTGAAGCCACCCAGGGCCCCGGCCATGGCGGAGCCCGTGAGGTTCTTTAGCACGTTGAGTTCCACCAAGGAAGCTACGTCAGTTTTGAGCACCTTCTTCACAATGTCTTCCTTGATTATAGCCTCACACACGACGGACTTGTATCACTGTAATCGTATTAAGAAATTCCTTTTCATCCCCTTGTATGATCGACGACATGCAACTTATTCCGGATTGTTGTGACCGGAATTGTTGTGGACTTGTATCACTGTAATTGTATTAAGAAAATTTATAACAAATATAACAAATTTATAACAAATTCTGCAACTTCATGCGAGGTTCATTTATTATAAATACTGCCTTATTGAATTTAGGCAGTGGGCCATGAAATTGCCTTCTTCTTTTGATTTTTGTAGGCTTTGCTTTGTTTCTTCCAGCTCCGCTTTTACTTCTCCAATCTTTGATGGTTGCTTTTCCATATCATTATTTGCTTTGCTTTGCATCTGATTGGTACAATATGTATGTAAAATCTTACAACTTAAGTTTGTTTTATTCATCTTATTTTTTGTATATTGTTTTCAATTGCATAAAATATCACCATCATTTAACTTTTTTTTCACAATTTTATTATTGAGTTCTTTAGTTTTGCATTTTGATACAAGGTTAATTTGCAAATTAAATTACAATTTTTTTTTTCCAATTGCAATCTAATTTAAAATTTTGAATCTTAATTTACAGACAAAACTCCAACTTAACAGTTGGTTGCAATTATAATTAAAAGACAAATTTCAATTAACCCGAAAATGATGATTAATTATGCGTTGTCATCCGAACAAATCTAAACATATTAATACATTTAATTATTCATTGTCAAATAAGTGAAACATTATTTCCAGACAATACAAAATTTGTTTGTTGGTTTGAATTGCAACTAAATATTAAGTTGTGGTCTTATTTGCAAAAATTCAAAAGTTTAAATTTAATGCAATTTGCGAAAAAATTGTGATTTTATTTAAGACTATATTTTTTCCAATAATTAATAACAAAGACTAAACGAAAAAAAAAATCACGATTACAGTGATACAATATCAAAAGACCATAAATTTATTTACAATTAATTAAAAAGAAACACACTTTTTCATGAATATCCATGCTCCCATTCTTAAATATGCAAACACCCAACTTTGAATAACTACGAGAAATATTTGAATATCTGAAAAAAAAAATTGCAGAATACAAAAAAATTGTTGCATAATTCACAATTTATTTGCATACCCATTTAAAATTTTGGCATAACAGGTCTACCCCTGCACACACCAGAAAATCATTAAATTGTCCCTAATTACAAAATGAGTTCAATTTTCACAGGTCCATGCATACCTGCTTTGATTACCCACCAAAAAATACATCAAGAAAATAATTTCACAAAATCTATAATTAATGAAAAACCCTATAGATCGAGAGAGCGGCGAAAAACCCTTGTTGTGGCCGGATTCGGTCTTGATAGGGAGATAGAGGGAGGGTGGGCAGCGTTGGTCGTCTTCCTCTTCGTGGGCGGCGATGGACCTGCGACTGGGCACCTCCGTCGTGGTGGCGGACGGATTTGGTCCGTCCGTCTTCTTCCTTGGTCCGTCCGTCTTCTTCCCGGCGTCGAGGTGGTGGTGATGGTGGCTGCCGGATTTGTTTGGTGTCCATCAAGAGGTGGTGGTGGTGGAAGGGGGCGGTGGTGGTGCCTGTAGATCTACGCCGCCTGTAGTGGGTGATTTTTGTGGTGGGAAGGTTTTTCGGTGGGGTGGTGGTTGGTGATTTTTGTGGTGGAGAGGTTTGGTAGTGGTGGTGGTGGGTGGTTTTGCGTCGCCGGTGAGGGGAAATGGAAGGAGGAAGAAGAGAGAGAGAGAGGGGAGAGAGAGTGAGGAGAGATAATGGGGAGGGGTGGACCGATTCCTTTAGTCCAAATTTCTCTGTAAGCGCTGAATTTCGCCGCAAATTACTGGACTGCTTATGTAACACTTGATAACTCATATATACTCTAATTTATATTTAGGACTATTTATTTATTTATTTTCATGATATGTTTCTGGGTAAATTCGACACTCTTGGTCCCAAATGAATGCACTGTTGATCCCAAGAGAATGTGGTAAAATTGCAGTTTTATTAGTCCTGAAAATTAACGGATAGGACCGAAAATGCCAAAAAAAAGACCACTTTTGCACCTAGGTATCAAAAGTGTTTTGGAGACATTCTCTTGGGACCAAAAGTGCAACTATTCCTATTATTAAAATACCAAAGAAGTAAGGAACCAAATTGAAAAATATATAAAATTTTAAATTATCATGCATGGCCCTCAACTGAATAATTGAACTTGCATGGCCCTCTTCTTCGGATCACTAACTTCTGAAAAAAAAAAAAAAGGTATATACTATTCAGCCAATCATCCTCGTTTCTTGTATGATCAACTCTCTACTTATGTGAATTAAATTAGTACTCAACTTAGAACTTAAAATAATTTAGAACTTAGTCCGCACAAGGGGCGGGGCTACTGCAATTTAATATACTTGCAATGTCTGAAAATGATATTTATGTATTAATTGAAATGTTGGTGCATCAACCATTATAATGTATCGGTGAAAATGACAGCAACTACGGCGGGGAGTACATTAATTAAGATCAACATAACATAAAATAGAGTTACAATTGATCATTAATATCTGTTTACATATATGTGTTATAGATTACAAGGAGAAATTTGTATGAGGCTTGGTGGTTACAAAAGAAGGGGGTTCTAAGTCCACCCATGTACAATTCGAAATGAATAATTAATTAGAAGTTAGGAAGTTATAATAGTCGACGTGATCATTGCATTGGGATGGGATGAACGATGAGCGACACCAAATTGTTCTTGGTCTCGGAATTAGGATTAACACCAAAACCATCTCCGTAATTCAGGTAGAAGCAGAGCGACATTCGGACAAGATTCAAGGCTGTTATGCCGAAATCCTTGAAGGGGTCCTCGGCCAGTAGAATCTCTTTGTTCATCTTCTTCCACAACTCGTATATCAGATTCCTTACGTACACCCGAGCTTCCTCTTCGCAACACCCTGTCTCGTGCATGTAACACTGAATTGACTTGGGAACATCTCCTCTCTTGATTTCCTCCTGTAACATTAGATGGATGAATATATCATGATTAGTTACATATATATAAGAAACAATTGCAATTAAAATTAAAATTAATGATGATCTCTTACGGATGAAGTTCCGAAGTCATCTGCAAGGCGAAAAACCATGGACGGCCAACGGATGATTCCGGGATATTGCTCTAGAAACTTCACATCCTCCTTGTTTATGTTGTTGGTGAGGCAAAAGTAGCCATACATGAGAACTATGGGGCCCGAAATCGAAATCCAGCCATTGTTGAGGTACTCATTAGTTCTGGGGTAATACCCGCTGTGGTACCATCTGGCTTCTATGATGTAAGTTTGGCAGAGCTGTATCCAGAGTCTCCTGAGGTTTGAGATGCAGTTGAAGCCCTGTTCCTTGAGGACGTGGTACGCCAATTCGTTGACGAAGTTGTTGAGATCAAGGAAACAAATCTGCATGTAGAGTGGGAGACTGTCCAATTCATTAATGTCCCACCTCTCGATGATCTTGGTGAAAAGCTCGATCTCCTCGAGCGTGCCATATACGTCGTATATGTCATCTATGACGGACACCATTCCGGCAACTTTAGTCATAATCTCCCTGGTGTATCCGAATTCGGGCTCCGGAGTAAATCCCACGGCCCATAAGAAACTCTCGGCCATTCGGTCCCTGGCGAAGGTTAACTTCTCTCCCAGGCCACTTCTCGTATGCCCGCGTGATATGCGTTTCATGTCGTCTTGATAACTCGCTTGTGCAATGTTGTAATACAACTTAGCAAATTCGAGGAGAGTAAGGTTGGCATCGGGTCTACTCTCGTAGACGTTAATGAACCATTTAGCTTGGAGTTTGGGCACCCTCCAGTGCAGTGGAATCTCCAAAGCATGCCTGATCTGATGGTCTTGGTCGAGCTTCTTGGCAAGATGACGTGTCGAGAAATCCTTGGCAGAATCCAATATGGGTTCACCTTCCATTGACAAGAAAGAAGCTTCATAGAGAGAAAGAAGTCCCTTGACGTCATCACCCAAGCTTGCCTTGAAATTTCCCATGTCGTCCATGAAACTACTGAAAACCTCTGCAATTATGTATGTAACAATTAAAACCAGGCCAGCTGAAATTAAATGGCCATGGGCGTGAGAATTAATTATATATGTAGTACCTTGATAGACATGGTAGCCATGTTGTCTCAGAAGTCTAAATTTGAGAGCAGTGGCATGCAAATCATCATCATTAATTTTAGCATAATAAATTCTGTCCAGTGCGTCTTGTATGGAACCCTTGAAGTGGTGAGATACATCAAGCCTTTGCAAATCGTCGATAAGTTGAAGCTGGGCTAACACGTCATCTGTACGCTCGATCATTATTTTCACATATTCTTTCAGCTTCTCGGCTTTCTCAACATACTCAATACCCTGCAGCATTAATTTCCAATAATCAATTAGCTAGAGTCGATTTGAATTTTTACGATCCATCTAAGAATTTATCTTACCCCGTAAGGAGTGGTGAGACGCTGAATGTAATTGCTATCCCACGAACTCTTTCCGTAGTTTCCTGACCTTCTTTCCGCATCCATAATATATATAAGAGGAGATTAGAGATGGTAGATTGATGATATATATGATCCAAAGCAGAGAGTAGTAAGGTTGAAGATATAATACGAGTAATGGAGATTGATGTATTATATATACAGAGGAGAGGAATATAGTACCACTTTCCACTCACTTTCCCAGCTCACTCAGCTAGCCACATTTTATTTTAAAATCATATATATATACATATTTTTATCTTTTCTCCATATTATATTACCAATTCTGACATATCATATTCAAATACCCCTGCCCTGCCTTACTCGATCGAATACAAAATTAAATGAATTAAGCACATGAGTCAAAGTTGGCTTGTATTTGACTGTTAATGAGGAAGGTACGTCCATGTGTGCGGTTTTATTAGGACAATCATTAAAGTAATTTTATTTTATTAAATAACTTTTCACGCATAACTTAATTTTGTTAGCACTAATTAAACATTAACCCATTGCGCTCAATCTACTAATTGGAAAATTATTTTTTGGGGTTGACTTCCCTTATCAAACTTTCCCCATGATCAGGATCTTAATTTGGTTTAGACTAATTTTAAGCATATGTATTTGGTCGATTTCGTCCATATTTCTCTCTAAGTCCTCCATTTTGGTCCAATATATCGGCCTAAAATTTCAAATACCTCAGATAATACAGATAATCTTGAGGCAAGATACAAAAAACATCACTAAAATTTAACACGCAATAATACAAAACGCCAGTTCATACATCCCTGAAATAATTTAAATTGAAACCTAGCTAAAAATGGTTGCCGGACATCTTAAAATCCTGACCACTTTATTGATATTAGGTGGCTCCTCCTAGGAAATTGTGACATCCTCTGTATTTATAGAGGTTTAGAAGTGGGCCGAGACTGCTCCGAGTAACGCCAACTTAATCAACTTGTTATCTTGAACGCTTTCCTGGGGGCCCGCCTAGGAAATCGCAACAAATACGGATTATGAGGATCTTTAGTGTTTAAAACATAGTTGATCCGAAGAATATGCATCAATAATGAGGCCAAAGTCAAATGTTACGAGTCAATTTGGGCTCAAAATCCCGAAGTGGGCCCACAATCGGCTGCACAATGTGGGATACTGCATGTGTAAAAAGAATCAAGTTGGAAGTATTTTGTGCTTCTTAATTTCACCTCCTTAATGTGAACCGTACGTAAAACTAAAAAAATCAGTGAAATATTGAAGGAACAAATAAATAGCGATTTTCAAATGCCAATGTGCTGATAATTTTAAAATACGCAAGTGCAACACAATTGAATAGTGATTCTATGTTAAATCAACAAAAAACATGCCAGATTTATTACTTATCAAATCCTAACTTTTGTAGGGAATACAATATTTTTGTCAGAAAGTTAAAGGATCATATACGATTTAAATCATGGTTCATTATTTGATATTTGCATTTTAGAAGTCGTGGTCGAATTGTTGTCCCGTCAGCCACACATAACATATATATTATAGTTTTATAACATTGGTGAAAAAAATGAATCAATATTTCAAAACAAACATTTGAGAAAGAGGTGTTTTTTTTGTCCTTTAAGTTTCATGAATTATGTTATTAATCCTCTGCGTTTTAACTTTTGAAATTCATGCTATAAGTTTCGCAGTTTCAACATTTTTGTCCTATATCAGGTAATTAATCCGGTCATATGTTGACTTGACACTCATTTGTAAGTTTATTTCTAATTGAAAGAATCTACTTGGTGGAGGCTTATATGTCACTTAAGATTCATTACAATTATAAAAAATTAAAGAAAAATCTTATTTTCACATAAATAGAATATTTGTGCGCAACCCCGCGAATTTCGCGGACTGGAATTTTTTTGTTATTATTATTTTAAATTATAAGTAATAATTTAATTTTTTTGTAATTTCAATATAATATTAAATTTTTAATTATGATCAAACGAACAATAAAAAAAATACTAAACATAAATAAATAGAAAATTTAAAAAATATTAACTAATTCATATATTCAATCTCAAATTCCTATTATTTAAAATTACAATTGTTGTAATGTTACATGTCCAGTTTTCTCCCATAGAATGAATATGCAATAACAATCAAACGCAAAAGTTTAACTCTAAAGATAGAATCACACATTTCAGCTCTAAAAATAACATTTGACAAAAAAAAAAAATATCAAATGAAATATTTTGTACATATTTGTGTGGGAACAATTGACTAATGTGTGGGTATTTATAATACACAATTCAACAATACGAATTGACATCGAAGTGTCAACCTTAGTTTAAAAAAAAATTAATTTTCCTCCTAGAGAAAAAAAGTTAAATAAAATCCAAATTATTAAAAAAAATCGAAACCCTATTATACAAAATAATATCTTTCGTTTTCAATTTCTATTTCTATTTTGCGGGTAGAATTGTATCCAAAAAATATAAAAAATTGTATTACAATCTATATTGATGGTAAGCTAATATATTTGGTGACAATTTTTTTTTTTTGGAATCATATGTTATCTCAATGACAATATCTTTTCCGAAATATTTCAATTGCCACCTACAAATTTTACATCTATCAAAATTTTGCAAAAATAAATTCTAAAAATATCTAAGAAAAAAAAACGTTCAACTGTGGAAAAAGATTTGCATGACTTAATTTGATTTTTAAAATAATATTCCATATTATACGTAAATATTTTGTTTTCATTGATTAAAATATATTCAAATTTATTGTATTTTATAGTAAGATACTTTTTAGAGGTATAATACTTAAATTGTTAGTAAATAAATATAATGTCTTTTTTTTTCTTTTTTCTTTTTAGCCAACACTATAAATATCTAACCATGTAAAATTTATTCCACATATTTAAATATATATATATATATATATATATATATATATATATATATATATATGTAGTATTATATAACATATAACAATCGATCTTTTATTTATTTATCATTTACAATATTATTTTAATATTTGTGTAACGCCCCGAACCCGGATATTCCGAATACTTATCCAAGTTCAAGTCGTCACTTAGTAAAAATGAAAAATAAGTGTTTAAAAAAAGAGAGTTTGAATTAAGAAAATTGAGAGAATGAGGAATAAAATCATTCTTCACTTATAGTCTTAACATTCAGTTAAAAATTAAACATTAAGAAGAGAGCATGTTGAGTCTAAGTAATACTAAAACAAAGAAATAATACTAATAGCTTAACAGTTCATCATAAGTCCAGTTCAGCAGTCCATAATAATAAGTTCGAATTTAACAGACGGAAGCAAGAGTAATTAAAAGTCTTTAATAGAAAATAAAGCAACTATCGGTGTAGAAGGAGGGGTCTACTGCTGCTCCCAGTACTCCATCGGCTCACCTAAAAAGTATTAAAAATGGAGTGTGAGAATTTTGAATATCTAAGTGTGGGTAGCCCGTACGCTATTACGGTTAAAGTATGATATCATAAATATCATTCACAAAAGTAACCAACCGAGACGGATACTCTCCACTCGCAACTAAACCAACACGGATACTCTCCGCACCGAGATGGATACTCTCCGCTCGTAACAATTCCAGCACGGATACTCTCCGCACCGAGACGTATATTCTCCACTCGTAACTTTGAGTATAAATTATACTTTATAAATAAAATTCCCTTTATTAAACTTATTTTGTTCAAAGAAATTTATATAATAAATACTGAAAATAATATAATATATACTTTTCTTTATAATTAGTAATACTTGATTTAAAGAAGTTTTCACAACAATTAATAGAATAAACATTTTCTATATTACTAGTATTATTAACTAAGTTGACTTGTGTTATTTTCAAAACAAAAGAGTAGTAATATTTTCTAAAAGTCATTTTCCATTTGTTTCAAACATTTGAACAGTAGAAGACGAGTTTCCATTTGTCTTTAAAAACTCAACTAATATTAAAACAAACTAATTTCATCACCATTCACTTAATTCGATAATACCAACCAGTTAAATCAATAACACCAAATAGTTAAACCAACCATACTAGACAACTATTCCAAACAATACTAAACTATAAAACCAACAATACTAAACAATTAAAACAACTAACACTAAACAACCATATCCACTGTTTTGAACCATCAACAACCAAAATTCGTATCACTGCTCGAACAACCTTATTCCCAAACCAGAAATTACAAGAGAAATAGGGGGAAAACTAGAAATCTTACGAGGCCCAAATCGGGCAGCCTAACGGCGTTTGATTGGCGGCTCGTCAGATAATTTCGTCGGCCTAACGGCGTCGTTTTGGTTCTTCCAAAATCAAACGGGCAGCGGTTCTTTCTCTGGGCATTTTAACGGGAAGGCGGAGATGATGCCGGTGTCTCGATCAACACGAAAAGGGGCAAAACATGAGTGTTTATTTCGGGAGAAAATTAATCGAATTAAGTTGTTAAATTAAATGAATTCGGAAAAGGACGATAACGGGACTCACTCCAAGAGTAAAGAACGGACGACGACGGCGTTCAAGAAGGCGACAGTGGCGCGACGCGACGGAGGGCGGCGTCGCGGTTGGCGGTGGTCGATCGGCGTCAGAGTGAGAGGGGCGGCAGCTTTCGGCTCCGATTAAAGAATAGGGGAGGCGGCGCGGCGATTTCGGGAATAGGGCTTTCGACTGGCGTCACGGTGGCTGGAGAGAAAGAGGGGAGGCGACGCGGTGGCGCTGGAAGAGGAGACGCGACGGCGATGCTGGTGGCGCTCGCGAGGTGGACGGCGGCGGTTTCGAGCAGCTCCGATCGAAGCGCTGTTCGCCGGAAAGAGGAGGAGGCGGGCGGCGGTCGATCGGCGAGGCTGGAGCACGGCGGTCGGCTGGGACAGAGGCGAGAGAGACGAGAGGAGAGAGAGAGTAAATTAAGGGTAAATGGGTTTTGAGGGAGTGATATTTTGGAAACTGAATTGGTATAATTTGTGGAGATGGACGGTTGTTTTATAAGGAAAAAAAATCTCCTAATACTTAATTAATTTTAAAGGGTAAAAATATCATGTGGATGAGATAATTATCTAAATAATTTAATTAAAAAGGATACTAAATCATGTGGGTAGGGTTTAATCCTTTTTAATTCGGATATTTTCGTTCCCAATTGATACGGTTTAGGGAACGTTTGGTTCACGAGTTAAACCCCGAATTGAGAATTAATACAGTTTTAGAACTCAATTAATATTTTAAAGTATTTTAATTATTCTCAATAAATTAAACGGATCGAAATCCTAATTTTTAATCTTTTAATATTTAATTTCTCGTAGTCCTTTATTCGTTTGAAAGTTCCGTTTTCTTTCTTCGAACTTAGGAATTTATAAAAGGGTATATATTTAAATCACACAAAATAATAAATTAAAAGAAACAAGGATAATAATAATATGAAATTATATAATTAAGGTTTCTAGCAAAATAAAAGGTATAAAACGGGACGGGGTATTACATTTAATGGAAAATAAAGCAACTATCGGTGTAGAAGGCGGGGTCTACTGCTGCTCCCAGTACTCCATCGGCTCACCTGAAAAGTATTAAAAATGGAGTGTGAGTATTTTGAATATCTAAGTGTGGGTAGCCCGTACGCTATTACGGTTAAAGTATGATATCATAAATATCATTCACAAAAGTAACCAACCGAGACGGATACTCTCCACTCGCAACTAAACCAACACGGATACTCTCCGCACCGAGATGGATACTCTCCGCTCGTAACAATTCCAACACGGATACTCTCCGCACCGAGACGTATATTCTCCACTCGTAACAATTCCAACACGGATACTCTCCGCACCGAGATGAATACTCTCCACTCGTAACAACAATATAATTCAATAGATGATACTTCAACTAAAACACGTAAGTAAAGGCAATACGGTTCAGTGTCACCCACCTCGAGAAGCAGCTTCGGAAAAGCTACAGCTTGCAAAGAGGAAAAGACGTCCAAGTGTCACTGGCCATTCGCACTTGATCCTAATGAAAATTCTCGCTTTTAGTTTCTTATTAAAAGTCGTATATTTATGACACTATGCGTTGGTCCCGAGGGACTTTTGGTTAAGCACACGTCTTTTGTCTTTTAGTCGTGATTTACTCTAAGTTAGTCTTTTCATTACACAACGGGTTATACTTAGTGAATTTCTCAAATAATAACTTCGACATGTTACACATTTTAGACTCTCGCTAGCATGCTTCTAGGATGTAACATGTAAAACAGGAAAAACAACATTTTTAAATAAAACAACAGTTCATGCATTAAGACAACTTTCGAGCAAAACTGCCCGGTTTCGTCTTCTCATATTTGACTTTGGGTATTTTCTAAAATATGAATAATTTATCTAAAAATTAAGCAAATTTATAGTAGGTACTCTCTTAACATATATTCCATTGATAAAAATCGGTTTTATTAAAAGATATATGAAAATTGGGTTTTTGGATTTATTTCCAAAGACAAAACAATGATTCTTAAACATTCCAGTAAGTTTTTAGAGTTATAACACAAGAGAAATGACCTTCTTAAAAATACTAAAACATTTTAAAAAATCACGAAATTCATATAGTATATGCATTACACAATTTCAAACATTTCTTAAGTTTCGACCTAAAGCAAAATATGTAAGGAAAAAGGTGTTTGGGTTCAGTTTTGGAAATTAAAGGCACATAAACTTTTCTGTCTTTCCAATCACTTACCAACAAGGTAAATAATTTTTGTAAAACTATTTAAACTACTCCTAAAATCATAAAGAATTCCAAGAATGAAGCTAACATCATGTATATTTGATTTTGATTTTTATTAAAAATAAATAAACAAGTGGAAAAAACCAGAAATTAAAAGAGTCACAAAAATATTACAGATTGTCACACTAACTTAAAAAATTCATATATTATTGAATATAACTTCAAAACACATGAGACCAGTGGCCAAAGAAAGATTACTTGATATATTTTTCAAATATGTTAATAAAATCTCAGAAACATCAAGTTACAAAAACATATCAACTCAGACTTTCAACTGAAAACGAATTGCTCAACACTTATCACAACAAGAACATCTAGAAATCTTCACATGCCATGAAACTTTCATTTCTTTCATCATTAACAACCCATACATTTAAGCATAAAATCAAAGAAAACTCATGCTTTTTCCTTCCTATCTAAAGATTTAAAACAAAACTAAGGTTTTGAAAGAAATTAGGCGAGGGTCGCCTTGTTGTGATCTTTCTCTTACAAGGCTAGGGCCTTATGCCTTCTTCTAGTTCTCCTCCTATGATTAATCCTTATTTGAGACTCCTTGATTGAATGGAAAGCTTTGGGTAAGAGATGGGAGCTATGTATGGTAAGAAATTGGAGAAGAAATTTCTTCTTCTCCCTTAGGAGTGTAGTAGCCGAAATTTGCTTAGGAGAGGGAGAGGGGTATTTTTTTTCTTTTCTTATGTATTCTTGTGTAAATGATGAGGAGTGATGTGCAAGCAAAATTAATAGAAATGAGGGAGAAAGTGGAGGGTTTAGATGAGGACACATGGAGGGGTGAGATGAAAGGTAGGACAAATAATTAATTTGGGAGGGGAGAACATGCACCATGGTAAGGATTCTTGTTGGAGGGGTTTATGGCTCATTTGGCTGAGGAAAAAGGGGCAGCTGGCCATCCTTAATGTTTGGGCCCCACAAGCCTTGTGGTGGCCTTTCGGCTCAGGGTGTGCGTTTGGACACTGTAAAAAAAGGTTTTCGATTGGGGTTTCGGGGCTCCGGAAGTCTCGTTTCGTTCATTTTTTCTCAATAAATTTTTCCATCTTTAAAAGTTCATAATCAAGGAAACTTTTAACTTATTTTTTTAGTTAGGTTCCCGGTTGGTTCGGATTTTGTTGGGTAGATTCAAATTTTGACATTTTCGGAGTTTTCCCGATTTTCGGCAACTAAAAATTTAAAACTCTCAAGATAAAAATAAAACGTCTTATCCACTTACTTTGGACTCATATTTGACTTATCCAGTACCGGTTCGTTCTGTGTTAGGATTTCTAGAGTGCTCGACGGTCCAATTATGCTCGTCCTTTACCCAAATCGAAGATTTTGAATAAAATGAAGTTCTACTTTCGAAAAGACGTTCGAAACTAAAATTACAAACACACATAAAAATAAATAAGACATAAAATGGGTCCGGGTATTACATCCTACCCACCTTAAAAAAAAATTTGTCCCCGAAATTTGAGTTACTTAATAAAATCTAGGACTTGCTGGTATTTTGCTAAAACCTCGTCCTCTCTCTCCCAAGTGCCTTCCTCTTTTTCGTATCTACTCCACTGTACTAGAACTAAAGGGATTTTTTGATTCCTTGGCTTGTGCATCTTCCTCCTTAAAATCCTTACGAGTGTCTCTCCGTACGTCAGGTCTCGTCCCAATTCTAAGTCTCTAAAGTCGACAACGTGCTTAGGGTCACCTACATACTTCTTGGTTGTAGAAACGTGAAAAATATTGTGTACTTGGGATAGGTCGGGGGATAAAGCTAAGCAATAGGCTACGTCTCCAACTTTCTCTAGTATGTCAAAAGGTCCGATGTAGCGGGGTTTCAGTTTGCCTCTTTTCCCAAAACGGATTAGTCCTTCCATTGGTGCTAATTTGAGGAATACTTTCTCTCCAACTTTGAAATATAACCCCTTCGGGCGAGTATCGGCATACGATTTCTGACGGTCTTGCGCGACTTTGATCCTTTCCTTGATCCGGGAAACAATTTCCACTGATTGTTCCACGAGTTCTGGCCCTAAAATCTTACGGACTACTACTTCGTCCCAATAGATAGGTGATCTGCATCTTTTCCCGTAAAGTGCTTCAAAAGGTGACATTCATATCGTAGCTTGGTAATTATTGTTGTAGGCAAATTCCACAAGTGGGAGGTGCGTTTCCCAGTTTCCTTCGAAATCCATAGCACATGCTCTCAGCATATCCTCCAAAGTTTGAATGGTCCTTTCTGATTGTCCATCTGAATGCGGGTGGTAAGCGGTGCTAATGTTTAGTTGCGTTCCTAAGGCTTGTTGAAGGCTCTTCCAAAACCTAGAGGTGAAGCGAGGGTCTCTATCGAAAACTATCGAAACTGGTACACCGTGCTGTCTAATGATCTGTTTTATGTACAGTTGGGCTAGTTTGTCTAAGGAATAAGTCATGCGGATGGGTAAGAAGTGCGCGGTTTTGGTAAGTCTATCTACAACTTCCCAGATGGCGTCGTGATTTCTTGCGGTCTTGGGAAAACCTGTGACAAAGTCCATGGTGATATTTCCCCATTTCCACTCAGGTATTTCTAAAGGGTGGAGTAATCCAGACGGTTGTTGGTGGTCGACTTTGACTTGTTGACAGGTTAGATATTTCCTCACGAAATGAGCTATCGTCCTTTTCATACCTCTCCACCAAAAGGTCTCTCTCAGACCTCGGCATATCTTTGTCTCTCCAGGGGTACAGAGTATGGGGTATTGTGTGCTTCTCTCAGAATCTCAATTCTCAGTCCTTCGGGAAACCATTTCGCCCTTCGAACGCAAGGGTTCCATCGGCGTTCGAAGTGAATCCTCTGATGGTTCCCTTCTCCATTTGTAACCTCATTCCTTCGAGGAATTTGTCCTTTCTCTGAGCGTCTCTGATCTTCTCCTTCATGGTTGGTTGTAGCATGATAACACAGATCATGGCGTCTGTACAACATTGCTTAGTGAACTCTAGGTTCATTCGAGCAAAGTCCCTGATCAGTGTCATTTGTCCTGTTGGCATGGCATTGACGGTTGCGGTTCCCATCCAACTCAAGGCATCAACCACAACGTTTACCTTCCAGGGGTGGTAGTGGATTGTTCAATCATAGTCCTTCACTAGCTCAAGCCATCTTCGTTGGCGCATATTCAACTCCTTTTGCATGAAGAAGTACTTTAAGCTCTTATGGTCCGTATAGATCTCGTACTTTCCTCCGTAAAGGTAGTGCCTCCAGATCTTCAGCGCATGAACTACCGCAGCCAATTCTAGGTCATGAGTTGGGTAGTTCTGCTCGTGGGTCTTCAGTTGTCGGGACGCGTATGCAACGACCTTTCCATATTGCATGAGGACACATCCTAATCCAGACAAGGATATGTCGGTATAAATCACAAATCCCTCGGTTCTATCGGGGATAGTTAACACCGGTGAAGAAGTTAATCTCTTCTTGAGCTCTTGAAAACTTTCTTCACATGCGGGCGTCTAAGTAAACTTCAGGTTCATCTTGGTCAGATGCGTCAGGGGTTTTGCAATCCGTGAAAAGTCCTTGATGAATCTCCTATAGTATCCCGCTAATCCAAGAAAACTTCTTATTTCGTTGGCGTTAGCTGGGGTCTTACATCCATTAAGGCTTCTAGTTTTTTTGGGTCCATCTCAATTCCTTTGGATGAGATTATGTGTCCCAAAAATATAACCCGGTTGATCCAAAACTCACACTTGCTGAACTTAGCATATAACTTCTCACGCCTCACCGCCTTTGGAATGTCACTTTCCTTGACCTTCAGTTGGTGATAACCGGACCTCAAATCAATCTTTGAAAACACGCTGGCATTTTTTAATTGATCGAACAAGTCCTCGATCCTCAGCAGAGGGTACTTGTTCTTGATGGTCAGCTGGTTCAATTCTCGGTAGTCAATGCACATTCTAAGGGTCCCATCTTTCTTCTTAACGAATAGGACAGGTGCTCCCCATGGTGATACGCTGGGCCTGATGAATTTCTTCTCCAAGAGTTCCTGAAGCTATTCTTTTAGCTCTTCTAACTCCTTTGGCGCCATCCGGTATGGTGCCTTTGACACGGGCGTAGCCCTCGATGTCAGTTCGATGGAGAATTCTATATGTCGATCCGGCAGTATTCTTGACAATTCCTCCAGAAATACGTCCGAGTAATCTCTCACAACGGGTACATTCGTCGGGGTCTTTTCGTCCTTCTTTACTACTGAGACATTGACTATGTACCCTTGGCATCCTTCTTTCCGTAATAGCTTTCTGGCTTAGACTGCGGAGATTATCTGAATCCCAGACTTGATTCGAGTTCCGCGAAAAGTGTAATGCTGACCGTCTTTATCCTCAAAGTCTATTTCTCGGTTTGCACACCTTATGGTTGCTCTATGCTTAGTAAGCCAATTTATTCCCAAGATTAAGTCAAAATCCTTCATCCTAAGGACGTGAAGGTTAGACTCTACTTGGTGTCCGTCTAGTTCTATCTTCACTCCTCTTTCTTGCGTTTGGATATCTATTACGTCCCCAGACGGAACGCTCACTCTCAAACCTTACCCTACTACACGTTCTAACTTTAGTTTCTTAATAAAGTTTTCCGACACAAAGGAGTGGGATGCTCTCGTATCAAAAAGTACGTGGGCAGGTTTGCCAAAAACTAAAAGAGTACCTGCCATGGTCTCATTCTGCTTCAGTTCCTCTTCCATTTCCTCATCAAGGATTGCGTTCACCTGAGCCCTTCCTCTTTGCCCTAGGGCCGGTACATTCCTCCTTAGTGGTCCAGGCAAGGAAGGGTTTCCTCTGGGCGGTCCAAGTAGCTGGTTGTTCGCAGGAGGCCCAGACGGGTGATTGTTTCCCATTTGGGGCGGCCTAGGCTGGTAGTTAGTCACTGGGAAATTTCCATTCTGCAGCTTTGGACAATTTGAGCATCGATGCCCCGGCTGTCGGCAGTAGAAACAGTTGCCGATCCAGCAAGCTCCTACGTGTGTTTCCTTACACTTTGAGCAAAAGGGCAATGGCCTTTGTCTAGCAGGCACGAAGTTGTTCCCCTTGGGTGTCTGACTCTGGTACCCCTTGAAATTTGACTGTTCTCTTTTGTTAACAGCCAAAGCAGATGGAGTTGCCTTGAATTCTAACCCCAGATCGATCGACACGATGAGTGCTCGATCGAACACCTCATTGTAACTCCGCAATTTCAGTCCTGAAACGACTCCTCCAATCTCGGGCATTAAACCTCTCTCAAATCTCCTAGCTTTCCTCTCGTCGATGCCCACCAAATGTGAAGCATACCCCGATAATCGGTTGAACTGTCTCTCGTATTCTGTCACGGAGATATTTCCTTGTCTAAGGTTCACGAATTCCACTTCCTTATGGTCTCGGAGTGCATTCGGGAAGTATCGGTTCATGATAGCTTCCTTAAAACTTCCTCAGTTGAGTGCTTGCCTTCCTTCGACACTCAGGGTACGTTCAAAGGCCTCCCACCACTTAGCGGGCATCTTCGGCCAACTGAAACTGAGCGCAAGAGACCTTCTGTGCATCAGTCAAGTTCATGTGCCGGAAGATTCTCTCCAGTTCGGAGATCCATTCTTCGGTCTCCATGGGTCCTTTCTTTCCATTCAGGCGTGGGGGTTACATTCCTCTGAACATCTCAACAATCCCAGTCATCCTCTGTTCTTGGTGAGGAGCGGGTACGTGCGGGTGCGGCTGTTGGTGCTGCATGAAGTTCTGCAGGGAATTGAAGAATTCCCGAGCCATGTCAGCTCCCGAAGCGGCGTTAGCAGGTTGGGGTGCCATTGGAGGCGGCGGTGGGGGTTGTTGTCCTACGGATTCTTCCGAGTTTTCCCTATGGTGGATTCTTTGTCTTCGAGGTGCCTTCCTAGTTAGGTGTTGAGAGGAAAAGAATATATGTTACTTATAGGTAGGTATGATTAAATTAAAAAACAGAACCCAATCATGTTAGCCGTTAGTTCGCTAGCACCAATTATACATTGGAGTCTTCGGTACCGGAACATACTGTCTAGCTCAACAGCACGGTTTCGAACTCTATCTATTGTAAGGTAGGGAACTAGCGATGCACATCGTTGAATAATAATCGAGTAAAAATAAACGGATAGAATTAAGTGATCGTATAAATCGAATCACATGATAACATATATAGATAAAGCAAGGTTCCGGGGAGGTAATCCTCCAACCCAAAAATATGCAAGCATCACGGGGAGGTAATCCTACAACCCGAAAATATATATATCGAAAATAATAATAAAAGGTCTTCCATACTAAGTCTCTATCTAATGGGTTGGCTACTACAAAACAAGCCTAAAGTCCTGGAAACGCTGCGTGAAGTCGGCGATAGTCTCATTCTTAGTCTGTCGTATCGTGACGTACTCAAGCGCGAAATCCATAGCGTCCTAAGTTTTGTAAGCAAGGAGTTCCAAGTCAAGACTCTAGTGGACGCAAAAGAAAATATTACTTTATAGTATTAATACATATAAGCACTGCATAAACACATGCATTCTCACATAGAATCTTAATTCATACATTTCACGTGTGCCACAATTCACTTCGTTAGGCACTTCACTTCCATATTTCTATGGATTCACACAAACAATTCATGAAATATTCAGAACGAGTATTTAAAATAGCGGGAAGAACTTATACCTCGGAGTTCTGGTCACGGCACCTGACTTTCTTTCCACACCGTTTCTAACTAATTCTTACTCAAATGATAAAATTTCTATAGGTAAAAACACATAAATTTTCAAATAAGAACTTTCATTTTGTATAAAAATTCTTTTGGTCCGAAGTTTTGAGCCTAAGCTCTGATACCACCTGTAATGCCCCGAACCGGGATATTCCGAATACTTATCAAAGTTCAAGTCGTCACTTAGTAAAAAGGAAAAATAAGTGTTTTTTTTAAAGGAAGAGTTTGAATAAAGAAAATTGAGAGGATGATGATTAAAACCATTCTTAACTTATAGTCTTGACATTCAATTAAACACTAAACATTAAGAAGAGAGCATGTTGAGTCTAAGTAATACTAAAACAGAGAAATAATACTAATAGCTTAACAGTTCATCATAAGTCTAGTTCAGCAGTCCATAATAATAAGTTCGAATTTAACAGATGGAAGCAAGGGCAATTAAAAGTCTTTAATGGAAAATAAAGCAACTATCGGTGTAGAAGGTAGGGTCTAGTGCTGCTCCCAGGACTCATCGGCTCACCTGAAAAGTATTAAAAATGGGGTGTGAGAATTTTGAATATCTCGGTGTGGGTAGCCCGTACGCTATTACGGTTAAAGTATGATATCATAAATATCATTATATCATTCACAAAAGTAACCAATCGAGATGGATACTCTCCGCTCGTAACAATTCCAACACGGATACTCTCTGCACCGAGACGGATACTCTCCGCTCGTAACAACAATATAATTCAATAGATGATACTTCAACTAAAACAAGTAAGTAAAGACAATACGGTTCAGTGCCACCCACCTCAAAAAGCCATTAAGGAAAAGCTACAACTTGCAAAGAGGGAAAAACATCCAAGTGTCACTGGCTGTTCGCACTCGATCCTAATGAAAATTCTTGCTTTTAGTTTCTTATTAAACTTGTATATTTATGACACTATGCATTGGTACCGAGGGACTTTTGGTTAAGCACACGTCTTCTGTCTTTTAGTCGTAATTTACTCTAAGTTATTCTTTTCATTATGCAACGGGTTATACTTAGTGAATTTCTCAAATAATAACTTCGACATGTTACACGTCTTAGACTCTCGCTAGCATGCTTCTAGGATGTAACACGTAAAACTGGAAAAACAACATTTTAAAATAAAACAACGGTTCATACATTAAGACAACTTTCGAGTAAAACTGCCCGATTTCGACTACTCATATTTGACTTTGGGTATTTTCTAAAATATGAAGAATTTATCTAAAATGAAGAATTTCCAGTCAAACAAATCGGTTTTATTCAAAGATATATGGAAAATGGGTTTTTGGATTTATTTACTGATTAGGCGTGAAATTGTCATGATTTGTAGCTAGAAACGCCCTAGTTTTGGTCGATTTTATTGAGTTTTTAGAGCCAAATGAGTACTATTTCTATACATTGATGAATTTGTCTCTTTGATACTCATAGGTGAATCGAGGATGAAAAACGGAGTTCGTTGGACTTTGAATCGACTCAAACGGATGCCCGGATGAGAAGATATCGAAGAAATACGATTGGTATTAGTACGTGAGAAGAAAAGTGTTAGTTGCAAGGAAGGAAGGCCCATTCGAGCATCATCACTCGAGCACCATCGCTCGAGCAACGTAGGTCGAGCGCTTCGGACTTACAGAATTTTTTTGCCGCTCGAGGGGCACAGCTCGAGCGCCCCGCTCGACCTCTTGAACCATTCGAGCAACACAGCTCGAGCGCCCCGCTCGACCTCCTGAATCATTCGACCAAAGCAGCTCGAGCGACCCGCTCGACCGGGACGGCTCGAGCGCCTCCGAGGCTTATTTTACAAATTTCGTTTTTCGGCCCATGAGATCCCGTTTCGACCCGGTGCCTATATATACCTCTTCCAAACACGTTTTGAAGAAGACACGAACTTTAGAAATCACTTTTAGACTTAGTTTTTAGAGAGAGGAAGAGGAGAAGAACGAGCAAGCTTTACTTACGTTTGGTTGAGGTTTTTCGTACGAATTCTTAGTTTCTTTTCGTTACTTAGTTTCTTTTCATTAGCTTGTTTACTTTAAACGCTTTGAACTTCGTTTTAGTTAATTAAATTTCAGTTTTTAGAATTATTTTCTTTTAAAACCCTAGTTCATGTTTCTTATTTTCTTCGTTCAATTCATTATGTTTATGTTTGTTGTTTCTTCTATTGCTTTTATGTTTGTTAAAGCCATGTCCGGCTAAAACCCTTGTATGCTTGGGGTAGGATGAACTCGTAGAAGTAGGATGTGGGTACGTAATTAGGGTAATTCGTGACGTTAGTTTTAAATCTCTTGATTAATGAATTCTTATAATTAACCTTAACTTTACCTTTGAATTTCGTATGAAAGTGTTAGAGAGAGGACGACCGCATCACTCAATAACAATTAGTAGTCTTAACGAGAAGGTTTAGAAAGGGTTAATTCATTTACCGGTTTAGTGAAGGAGGACGACCGCATCACCTTAGGTAAATTAGGGTCTCATTAATTAAGCACAATCAATTAACTTGTTAGTAGATTAGTGAAGTCGAGTGTTAGGGTAAAGTATTAGGGTTTAGAATCTTGAGCTTTCACCTTGCATTCTTAGACTTAGGTTATTTCTTGTGTGTCACAGTTATTCTGATTATGTACCTGCTCCGTTAGTATACGTAGGGATTCCTATCCTAAGCATCACCATCTCTCATTAGAAAACAACCCTTAGTTAATTCGCTTCTTTAATTCTTTAGTTTAATTAGTTTAGTCTAGTTTTAATTAATCTTTCAAAAAACCCAAAAACATTACACTCATATTAACTACGACGCGTAGATCTTCAGGGATCTATTCGCATACACTCTATCTCGTTGGTTCGATAATACTTGGCCATTATACTTACTCTTACTACAGTGAACCCGTCCGCTTGCGGCTGAGCGATTAGTAGAAGTTAGTGTAATTCGCATTCAAGTCAATGGCGTCGTTGCCGGGGATGGCGCTGTATGCTTTTTGAATAGGACTTGTCGATAGCTTAGTAGTTAGTAGTGAGTGCTTTCTTTTCTGTTTTTATTTTTATTTTTATTTATTCGGCAGTTGCGTTTTGATCCTTCTGCTAGTGTGTCAGGTATATGAAAACACGTTCACAAGGCAATACGAGCGAAGAGAGAATTCAGTCATACCCTGAGACAATAGCCAGAAGGAACCGAGCCTTCTTGAGAAGAATGACTACCACCGCGGGAAACAAAGACAAGATTTCTGATGAACTTGGGGAGTTAGACAAAATAGCTGCAGAGTATACTGCTCTTGTGGAACGGGCAGAGGGTGCTAATGGAAACAGCAGTAATCAGCAGATACCCATAGGGGGAACTGAAAACCCCCTCCCGAACCCACAAGACCCAATCAACTCTGCACAAACACAACCCCAAAACCAGAACCAAAACCAGATCATCCACAAGAACCCAAATAACCCTTTCAACAACCCAGTATACCAACATTACCCATACCCACCATACCCTTATCCACCATACCCATATCATCCACCTCTTGTTTACAACCAACCACCTGTGTACCAACAACCTCCAGTTCAACACATACCAGCACCACCTGTTGTTCCTCAGCCTGTGCCACAGAACGCAGATCAGAATATGGCAATTCGGGGCAGGTTCGCGGCACAACCGCAGAGGTACTACGATGGAGTGGCTTTACCACCTGTTGAGGCGAATAACTTTTCAATTTCCCCAGGAATTCTAAAGTTGCTGACCGAGAATCAGTTCAAGGGGGTGATCGGGAAGGAGAATCCTCACACTCACCTGAGGAGTTTTCTCATGATAGCCTCCACATTCAATTATAATGGCATGTCTGAAGATGCCAAGAGGCTTAGGCTGTTCCCATTCTCACTAACGGGAATAGCTAAAGAGTGGTACGACAACACGCTTCCACGGGGAGGTATTACCACTTGGGCCGAGCTCGAGCGTCTGTTCCTCGAGTGATTCTACCCTCCATCAAGAACGATTAAAGCGAGAATTGAGATCTCTTTCTTCCGTCAGAAGCAAGGAGAGGACCTACGTCAAGCGTGGGAGAGATACTCAAACATGCTGATAGAGTGCCCACAGCATGGATACAATGAGGGAGATATTATGACATTCTTCTACAGCGGTGCCAACAAGGCGGGGCAAGACCATTTAGACGCTTGTGCGGGCGGAGCATTCCTGAATCAAGACATAGAGAGGTGTAGAGAGATTGTGGACAACATTGTCACGAATACCGGAGCTTGGAATGGAGATCCAGATTTTCAGAGAGTTCATCAGGTTGAAGAGGGTGAAGGAACGAGAAGGCTATTGATGGCCATGATGGAGAAGATCAACAACCTCGAGTTGGGGAAGAATTTGGTTGGAGAGCATGCAGCAGAAAATGATAGAGTAAACCAGCCAAGTGGACAACAAGAGGTAGCCAATTACATGGGAGGTCCGTATTACAATCAGAATGGCTACCAAGGTGGAAATCAGTATGGAAGGCCTCCTTATGGCCAACCCTTTGTACCTCCAGGCCCACAGCCGCCTCAAAATCAATGGAGGGACACACAAGGATTTCAAGGAGGCCAGCAGCCTCCTCAAAACACATGGAGGAAGAATGAGAACTTTTCTTATGCTAACCCAAAGGCTGGTATTACTGTTCCTGCAGGTGTTGATCCGGGGTCTAAACCTCCTGGTGGAGAAGGCGGTGCATCAACCGAGGAGATGTTGAGAGCTATTCTACAGAAGGTGGAGGAAGGAAGTAAGAGGTTGTCATCCTTGGAGTACGATGTGAAAGAGTTGCATAAAAAGGGTGATCAATGTGATCAAGAGCTCCAGAAGATGAACGTTGAGTGGACTAGAACTCAACAAGAGAACAATCGAAGGTTCACTTCTATAGAGTTCAAGATGAGCCAGATTGCAAAGTCGTTGAATAGAGAGCCGGGAAAATATCCCTCCATAACGGAGGGGAACCCGAAAGAGCATTGCAAGGCGATCCAACTTAGAAGTGGAACCAACTATGAAGGTCCTCAGATGCCTGCTGATTCTGAGACGCCCCAAGGGGAAGCTGAAAGGGGGGAAAGAGAACACAAGAAAGATGGAGGTGTTACTGTTGAGAAGGACAAGGAAAGTAAGGAGATTGAGAGAGTTCCTAAGTTGAAAAAGGCAAATGAAGCAAAGGATAAAGTGAAAGAAACAGAAAGAGATGAATGGGGGGTACCCAAATCTGTGATACCAGTCCCGTATCCACAGCGCTTCATGAAAAAGAAGCTTGATGAAAAATTTGCAAAATTTCTTGATGTTTTTAAACAACTTCACAATAACTATCCTTTTTATGATGCTTTGGAACAGATGCCGCATTATGTAAAGTTTCTGAAGGACTTGATTGCGAAAAGACGGCGAGTGGATGAGCCGAAGTTGGTGCAGCTGAACTTCGAGGTGAGTGCATTAGTGCACAAGGCGCTTCCTCCAAAACTGAAGGATCCCGGGAGCTTCACGATCCTATGTGACATTGGGAACGGGATCAAGAAAGGAGTCCTATGTGATTTAGGGGCGAGCATCAATCTCATGCCCTTGTCGCTTTTCAAGAAGTTGGAAGGTGGTGACCTTCAACCCACAATGATGACGCTTCAACTTGCCGATCGGTCTATTACTAGATCTCAGGGTATGGTTGAAGACATCCCTGTGAGAGTTGGAGATCACATTTTTCCAGCCGACTTTGTAGTGCTAGAGATGGAGAAAGATGAGCACGTGCCCCTGATCTTGGGAAGACCGTTCTTAGCTACGGCAGGGATGGTGCTAGACGTGGCAAATGGGAAGATTACATTGAAGGTTGATGATCAAGAAGTGAAGATTTCCCTATATGAAGCCATGAAGCACCCGAAGGAGGATGAGAGTTTGTATTGCATGGAGGCCATTAATCCTAGTGTTGAAGACACACCTCCTATTCCTAATCCTTCTCATATTCATGAATTTTATAAGCCTTCACTTGATGATTTAACCAATGTGCATTATTATCTTGATTCTTTTGATAGGGATAAGTGAAGAAGTTGAAGGATGAAGAGGTGAAAAGTAAGGAAGTGATCCAGTTGGAAGGGAAGTGAGGAGTCAAGAAGAAAAAGTACAAATTCAAGAAACTGTTTGGAAAGACGCCTCCAGATAAAGGTGAGAAGGAGTTGAGACCCATAACACTTGGGGATGAGAAGAAAGCAAATGAGCTCATGATGGAGGGGCATCAAGGAAAGACATGCAAGCACCACTCTTATGAGAGTAAGAGAGGTAAATTTGAGTATGATGTCCCATAAGCTCTTTTGAGCTCGGTCCGGCATCAGGACCTTAAAAATAGCGCTGAATGGGAGGCAACCCATTTTTATTTATTTTTAGTGTCCTATTATGTTATTAGGGTGTTGTTGAGTCGTATGTTTAACCTCGTACTTGAGAGTTTTATTTTGTAGGCTTGTCTCTAAAAGAGTAAAGGAATGATGGAGTATTTAGATTGAAGGGACCAACTCGAGGCAAAGGAGTGTGCTAAGTTGTTGAAGAGAAACTGAATTGTTTGGTTGAGGTAACCCACAACCCCAAACTTAGACCTCTTCTCAAGGTCGAAGTTTGGGGGGGTGGAGTATTTATGTGTTTTATGACATTGTACCGGAGCACCCCTTATCTTTGAGTTGAGTTGATTATTTGTGTCTTGAGATGCTCCTTGGGCTGATTTTGATTTGTTTTGTTACTCAATATTTCATGCCTATCAATTCTCTTATTCTTGTTGGTTGCTATCTTTGAGTATGATTTGATGAGTTGATGATTTGTGGATTTGAGTTAGGGACTCTTTTGTGTGAGTGTTTGAATGAGAGTTGATTTGAGAAAGAACTTGTATGCTTGTGAATTTTTCTTTTGAGTACTTGTGTGATGAGAGTGAGAATTCACTAGGACTAGCATGGATGTGAAAGCCGTGAGAGTTGAGCCTTATGAGATTTTTATGCATTACTTGATCTCTTCGTTTGTGAGAGGATCGTCACCTTAGAGGATGCTAGAACTTGTGTGTGCTCTTGCTTCTTGATTGTGTCTAGTTTGATATGCCGAATAGGATCTTAGGCCATCTTTGATTTGATTGAGTCACTTAGCCAAAATTTTCCCTACCAATGACATTGAATCCCTTGTTAGCCCCTTTGAGCCTAAAGCCTATTTTATTTGCTAGCACATATGAACACTATTCCAATTCCTAAGCCTTTTTGTCCAAATTTGAGTGGAGAATAGGAAGGTGTGAATGTGAAGGGATTGAAGTGAGTTGAAAAAGGAAAATGTTGTTTGTTGATTGAGTATGAGAAGAAGGTGTGATGAAGTTTTGAGTTGTGGGAAAGAGAAAAAATTGAGAATGAGCAAAAGAAAAAAAAGAGCTCATGTGTTTGTGCAAAAAAAAAAATGAAGTGATTGAAAAAAAAAAGAGTGAAAAGAGTGAGAAAGAAAAATTGAAGTGTTGAGAAAAGTGGAATTGAAAGAGTGTTGATTGAATATGTTTGAAGTAATCTGTTCCTAATCTCGAAGTACCGAAGTTTGATTTTCTATTCTCCATTCACGTGAGTCACTTATCCATATTGTTATCCCACCTGTCCAAAGAGCCTACATTACAACCTTGAGAAAAGTCCTTTTTGATTCGGCATTGATTTCTAGAGTATGATCGGAGTTAAGAGCACTTACAAGCCTATGGCTGCCAATTTGTGTGATTGATTGTTTGAGTGAGTCCCTTGATCATTGATATACACTTGTGAGGGAGCGAAACACATCGTTGAGTGCACATCCATGCTTGATCTTCGTGTTTCTTGTTATTGTTGCATGAATACGATGAAGGAAAGTGAGTGAGTATACGGGTGATTGATTTTTGAAGCTCGAGTTCATTAGCTTGCATGATTAATTCTTTGACTCATCCCTAACAATTTCACTTGACTTATTATTTCATTGCTTGAGGACAAGCAATATGGTAAGTTTGGGGGGTTGATTAGGCGTGAAATTATCATGATTCGTAGCTAGAAACGCCCTAGTTTTAGTCGATTTTATTGAGTTTTTAGAGCCAAATGAGTACTATTTCTATACATTGATGAATTTATCTCTTTGATACACATAGGTGAATCGAGGATGAAAAACGGAGTTCGTAGGACTTTGAATCGACTCAAACGGATGCCCGGATGAGAAGATATCGAAGAAATACGATTGGTATTAGTACGTGAGAAGAAAATTGTTAGTTGCAAGGAAGGAAGGCCCATTCGAGCATCATCACTAGAGCACCATCGCTCGAGCAACGTAGGTCGAGCGCTCCGGACTTACAGAACATTTTTGCCGCTCGAGGGGCACAGCACGAGCGCCCCGCTCGACCTCTTGAACCATTCGAGCAACGCAGCTCGAGCGCCCCGCTCGACCTCCTGAATCATTCGACCAAAACAGCTCGAGCGACCCGCTCGACTGGGACGGCTCGAGCGCCTCCGAGGCTTATTTTCCAAATTTTGTTTTTCGGCCCATAAGATCCCGTTTCGACCCGGTGCCTATATAAACCTCTTCCAAACACGTTTTGAAGAAGACACGAACTTTAGAAATCACTTTTAGATTTAGTTTTTAGAGAGAGGAAGAGGAGAAGAACGAGCAAGCTCTACTTACGTTTTGTTGAGGTTTTTCGTACGAATTCTAAGTTTCTTTTCGTTTCTTAGTTTTTTTTCATTAGTTTGGTTACTTTAAACGCTTTGAACTTCGTTTTAGTTAATTAAATTTCAGTTTTTAGAATTATTTTCTTTTAAAACCCTAGTTCATGTTTCTTATTTTCTTCGTTCAATTCATTATGTTTATGTTTGTTGTTTCTTCTATTGCTTTTATGTTTGTTAAAGCCATGTCCGGCTAAAACCCTTGTATGCTTGGGGTAGGATGAACTCGTAGAAGTAGGATGTGGGTACGTAATTAGGGTAATTCGTGACGTTAGTTTTAATTCTCTTGATTAATGAATTCTTATAATTAACCTTAACTTTACTTTTGAATTTCGCATGAAAGTGTTAGAGTGAGGACGACCGCATCACTCAATAACAATTAGTAGTTTTAACGAGAAGGTTTAGTAAGGGTTAATTCATTTACCGGTTTAGCGAAGGAGGACGACCGCATCACCTTAGTTAAATTAGGGTCTCATTAATTAAGTACAATCAATTAACTTGTTAGTAGATTAGCGAAGTCGAGTGTTAGGGTAAAGTATTAGGGTTTAGAATCTTGAGCTTTCACCTTGCATTCTTAGACTTAGGTTATTTCTTGTGTGTCACAGTTATTCTGATTATGTACCTGCTCCGTTAGTATACGTAGGGATTCCTATCCTAAGCATCACCATCTCTCATTAGAAAACAACCCTTAGTTAATTCACTTCTTTAATTCTTTAGTTTAAATAGTTTAGTGTAGTTTTAATTAATCTTTCAAAAAACTCAAAAACATTACACTCATATTAACTACGACGCGTAGATCTTTAGGGATCTATTCGCATACACTCCATCTCGTTGGTTCGATAATACTTGGCCATTATACTTACTCTTACTACAGTGAACCCGTCCGCTTGCGAGTGAGCGATTAGTAGAAGTTAGTGTAATTCGCATTCAAGTCAATGGTTTTACAAAGACAAAATAATGATTCTTAAGCATTGCAGTAAGTTTTTAGAGTTATAACACAAGAGAAATGACCTTTTTAAAAATACTAAAATGTTGGGATATAGATTAGATGTTTTGAAGATGTTAAACCAAGAACTTGTAATAGGGTTAGCTGAACCTGTTAGTCAGTTGCAGACTAGTCTAGGGCTAGAATAGGTCTTAGGTTAAGGGGGAAGGGGACCAGATAAGACAAGAGGAGTCCCAGATAAGAGGAGTCCCGGACAAGATGAGTCTTGGACAAGAGGAGTCTTGGACAAGATGAGTCTTGGACAAGAGGAGTCTTGGACAAGATGAGTCTTTGACAAGATGAGTCTTTGACAAGAGGAGTCTTGGACAAGAGGAGTCTTGGACAAGAGGAGTCTTGGACAAGAGAAGTCTTGGACAAGATGAGTCTTGGACAAGATGAGGTCGAGACAAGATGTGCTCCGGACAAGATGAGGTCGGGACAAGATGAGGTAGAGGACCAGATGAGGTAGAAAACCAGATTAGGTAGAGGACCAGATGAGGTAGAAGACTAGATGAGGTAGAGGACCAGATGAGATAGAAGACTAGATGAGGTACAGGACCAGATGAGATAGACAATAAGAGGTGTACCAGACTACTTCTCTACCAGGCTACTCTACCAGATGAGCTCTACCAGACCACTCTACCAGATAAGCTCTACCAGACTACTCTACCAAGAAGATCTTGTGATCCAAAGAAAAGAAGAATCAAGAAAGAGAAGTCAACTGATATCAATGAAGATTGATTGTAGATCAAAGAAGAATCAATCATATAATCAATCAAGATGATTGATTATATTCCTTAATTTATAGAGGTTTGAATTTCTAGCTTTCAACGGCTAGTTATATGACACCTATAAATAGGAGTGCATGGTGATAAGTTCAATACAAGAAAGACGAGCAAGAGAGCACAAAAAGATAGAGAAACAGACGAACACACCATACACTCACCTTGTTCATACAAGTACTATATCTACTCTTTTAGGAGTTCTAGTTGGAATATTACTCAACCTATTCATCATATAGAAAGGTTGTTGTAAGTTGTACGAATGAGCTGGCACTTCCCAATTCCAGTAGTAAGTAAATTGGTTGGTGAGTGAGACCCCTTTGGTGAAAGGGAGAGTGGACGTAGGATCGTTTTATCCGAACCACTATAAAATCCTCGTGTCTCTTGTATTTACTATTTTTAGTTTGAATTTCTGCATAATTAATTTTAGCACTTTAAAAGTGGTTTTTCTTAAAATTAAGTATAAAACGCTTTCCGCAAATAATATTTTTAGGACCAACAAGTGGTCTCAGAGCAGTGTGTCCTAGATCACTGCTTTGAAAAGCTTTTGGTGGTCACCAGGCCAGATCCAATTTTCTGAAAAACCCAAAAAAATTTGTGCTAACAATTTCTTATAGAAATGGGTTCGAAGAAAATTAATAAAAGATACACTTGGAAAAGAAGTTTCTTACCCGAGGAAGAAGAGGTATCCACTTCTGGTTCATTATCAAATTTTGGACCAAATGAAGAGATATGTCTTGTGACAGATGAGGTATGTAATCGAACTCCCTCTTCTTCTTCTTATACTTCTTTTTCTGAACAATCAGAGGAGTCTTATACGCAAACATTGCTATCAGATCTCCAAAAATATGTACAACTTCGTTAAATACTGGAAAAAGGGAACACAAAGCTGAAAGCAGAAAATCAAAAGCTTTCAAAATGTTTTGACAAATCAGCTGATCTACCAGCTGAACAGGTTCAAAAACTGGTAGAAAAGTCTAGAAATTTTATTGATAAGGGTAAGAGGTCAGCGGACCAGGCAACTCAGCCTAATGGGCAGATGTGTTCTAAAACTCAAAAACCCAAAATGTAGAGGGAGAATTTTAAAAGACCTCAGCAAGGTCAGCAGAGTAGAAAATAAATTGGACCTTCTCAAAAGAAGCAGTCCCAACTGACTCCTACTCAGATGCAGAAGACATTTAAGTCATCTGTCACACCAGCTGGAATTTTTTATGGTTCTAGCAAGACTTATCCTTATCAACATAATTTCAAGACTGTTGCGTTAAGACAAGTTATTCCTTCTACTAGACAAACTCATAAGAGAAGAAGAGCCTCCAGAAGAAATAACCATGTCTAAGCCTCTTATGTTCAGTGTGTTTTTGTGGATATGTATGGAAGGAAGATAAGATCACCTGATTCAAAAAGGGATGATCTATTCTTGTGGCTTCCTAAATGTTGTGCTAACCCCCCTGGACCCAGAAGGGTACAAAAAACTTGATTGCCTGCAGATATACAAAAAGACCAGCTGATATTATTCCCTAAATATCAGATGAGCATATTTTGAGGGGGAAGATCAATTGACCCTGCTTGATTAGGTTTCTCATCTTAAGATTTCAATTTTCTCTTGTCTTATTTAAAATCAGTTCTTTTAGTTTTAACATCATCAAAAAGGGGGAAATTGTTGGGATATAGATTAGATGTTTTGAAGATGTTAAAACAAGAACTTGTAATAGGAGCAGCTGAACCTGTTAGTCAGCTGCAGACTAGTCTAGAACTAGAATAGGTCTTAGGATAAGGGGGAAGGGAATTAGACAAGACAAGATGAGTCCCAGACAAGAGGACTCCCGGACAAGAGGAGTCCCAGACAAGATGAGTCTTGGACAAAAGGAGTCTTAGACAAGATGAGTCTTTGACAAGATGAGTCTTAGACAAGAGGAGTCTTGGACAAGAGAAGTCTTTGACAAGAGGAGACTTGGACAAGATGAGGTCGAGAAAAGATGTGCTCCAGACAAGATGAGATCGGGACAAGATGAGGTAGAGGAACAGATGAAGTAGAAGACCAGATGAGGTAGAGGACCAGATGAGGTAGATGACCAGATGAGGTAGAAGACCAGATGAGGTAGATAAGAAGAGGTGTACCAGACTACTTCTCTACCAGACTACTCTACCAGATTACTCTACCAAACTACTCTACCAGACTACTCTACCAGATGAGCTCTACCAGATTACTCTACCAGATGAACTCTACCAGACTACTCTACCAAGAAGATGTTGTGATCCAAAGATAAGAAGAATAAAGAAAGGGAAGTCAACTGATATCAATGAAAATTGGTTGTAGATCAAAGAAGAATCAATCAAAGAAAGAGTCAACCAATCAATCATATAATCAATCAAAATGATTGATTATATTCCTTAATTTATTGATGTTTGAATTTCTAGCTTTCAACGGCTAGTTATTTGACACCTATAAGTAGGAGTGCATGGTGATTAGTTCAATACAAGAAAGACGAGCAAGAGAGCACAAAAAGATAGAGAAACACACGAACACACCATACACTCACCTTGTTCATACAAGTACTATATCTACTCTTTTAGGAGTACTAGTTGGAATATTACTCAACCTATTCATTATATAGAAAGGTTGTTGTAAGTTGTACGAATGAGCTGGCACTTCCCAATTTCAGTAGTACGTAAGTTGGTTGGTGAGTGAGACCCCTTTGGTGAAAGGGAGAGTGGACGTAGGATTGTTATATCCGAACCACTATAAAATCCTCGTGTCTCTTGTATTATTATTTTTATTTTGAATTAAGTATAAAATGCTTTCCGCTAATAATAATTTTTTTGGGACCAACAAGTGGTATCAGAGCAGTGTGTCCTAGATCACTACTTTGAAAAGCTTTTGGTGGTCACCAGTACAGATCCAATTTTCTGAAAAACCCAAATTTTTTTGTGCTAACAATTTCTTACAGAATTGGATTCGAAGAAAAGTAGTAAAAGATACACTTGGAAAAGAAGTTTCTTACCCGAGGAAGAAGAGGTATCCACTTCTGGTTCATCATCAAATTTTGGACCAAATGAAGAGATATGTCTTGTGACAGATGAGGTATGTAATCGAACTCCCTTTTCTTCTTATTCTTCTTTTTCTGAACAATTAGAGGAGTCTTATACGCAAACATTGCTATCAGATCTCCAAATACCTGTACAACTTTTTCAAATACTGGAAGAAGAGAACACAAAGCCGAAAGCAGAAAATCAAAAGCTTTCAAAATGTTTTGACAAATCAGCTGATCTACCAGCAGAACAGGTTCTTACACTGGTAGAAGAGTCCACTGACTTGAAAACCAAATGTGATGAACAAACTAAGCTGATAGAAAGGCTGCTTGTTGAAAACATTGAGAAAGATAATGAATATACCCTGCTGAAAGCTAAGTTTGATGAACTCTTCCATCAAAACAAAATTGTAAAAGAAAGTGAGGACAAGTTCAAACTGAGACTGGAGCAGCTGATTACTGCAAATAATGTTGTGTCACAAATAGTTACCTCATCTAAAAAAGAGCATGATAAGATAGGCCTTGGTTATTACAAACCTGAATCCTCACATGTTCAGAAAGAAGAAAGTCTAGAAATTTTATTGATAAGGGTAAGAGGTCAGCGGACCAGGCAACTCAGCCTAATGGGCAGATGAGTTCTAAAACTCAAGAACCCAAAAGGTAGAGGAAGAATTTTAAAAGACCTCAGCAAGGTCAGCAGAGTAGAAAACAACCTGGACCTTCTCAAAAGAAGCAGTCCCAACTGACTCCTACTCAGCTGCAGAAGACTTTTAAGTCATCTGTCACACCAGCTGGAACTTTTGATGGTTCTAGCAAGACTTATCATTATCAACATAATTTCAAGACTGTTGCGTTAAGACAAGTTATTCCTTCTACTAGACAAACTCATAAGAGAAGAAGAGCCTCCAGAAGAAATAACCATGTCGAAGCCTCTTGTGTTCAGTGTGTTTTTGTGGATATGTATGGAAGGAAGATAAGATCACCTGATTCAAAAAGGGATGACCCTGCTTGATTAGACTTCTCATCTTAAGATTTCAATTGTCTCTTGTCTTAAAATCAGTTCTTTTAGTTTTAACATCATCAAAAAGGGGGAAATTGTTGGGATATAGATTAGATGTTTTGAAGATGTTAAAACAAAAACTTGTAATAGGAGCAGCTGAACCTGTTAGTCAGCTGCAGACTAGTCTAGGACTAGAGTAGGTCTTAGGTTAAGGGGGAAGGGAATTAGACAAGACAAGAGGAGTCCAAGACAAGATGAGTCCCGGACAAGAGGAGTCCCAGACAAGATGAGTCTTGGACAAGAGGAGTCTTGGACAAGATGGGTCTTTGACAAGATGGGTCTTTGACAAGAGGCGTCTTGGACAAGAGGAGTCTTGGACAAGATGAGGTCGAGACAAGATGTGCTCCAGACAAGATGAGATTGGGACAAGATGAGGTAGATGACCAAATGAGGTAGAAGACCAGATGAGGTAGAGGACCAGATGAAGTAGAGGACCAGATGAGGTAGATGACCAGATGAGGTAGAAGACCAGATGAGGTAGAGGACCAGATGAGGTAGACAAGAAGAGGTGTACCAAGACTACTTCTCTACCAGATTACTCTACCAGACTAATCTACCAGATGAGCTCTACCAGACTACTCTACCAGATGAACTCTACCAGATGAGCTCTACCAGACTACTCTACCAAGAAGATCTTGTGATCTAAAGATAAGAAGAATCAAGAAAGGGAAGTCAACTGATATCAATGAAGATTGATTGTATATCAAAGAAGAATCAATCAAAGAAAGAGTCAACCAATCAATCATATAATCAATCAAGATGATTGATTATATTCCTTAATGTATAGATGATTGAATTTCTAGCTTCCAACGGCTAGTTATTTGACACCTATAAATAGGAGTGCATGGTGATAAGTTCAACACAAGAAAGACGGGCAAGAGAGCACAAAAAGATAGAGAAACACACGAACACACCATACACTCACCTTGTTCATACAAGTACTATATGTTGGGAAATGTATAAGACTTAAGTTTTGATTAGATGCCAAAATGTTCCTCCTAAGTTGTTTTGTAAGTAAATTATTCAGTAGAGTTAGTGCTTTGTTAAACAGTTCAACTGTTAAGGAACTGAAGTTCAGTTAGTAATTTTTAGAGTGTATTCAAGAATGAAGTCTGCTGAAGATGAAGTCCACTGGAGTGAATTCCGCTAAAGACAAGTGATCTGAGAAGAAGTCTAAGTCTTGAGTGTTTTCTAAGTACATTCTCACTAAGACTAAAACCATCAGGAGAGGACCAAGGTCCACTGATGAGAACTGACAAAGTACATTCAATGCTAAGCACATTAAAAGCTGTTAGTTAATCTTGTTGGAACAAGGCAAAACGAATTACATTGAAGCTTACAATAAATGAAGGAATAAGAAGGTTCTCTCAGAGGGGTTCCACCATAAAACAAGACAAAAATCTGGGCATACAGACTAAAAGGTCCAATAAGAAGATGACAATCAGATACAAGAAGACTTACTTGAGAAGATTCAAATCCAACGGGAAGATTTTCAAGGAAGCATATAAATACAGAAGGACGTGCTCATTTCTATGCACGGGAAACTCACAAGATCAAATCTATCTCTATATTCATAACAACTAGAAGCACTCGAAATTACCTTTGTTTCCCAAGTATTTCATATTTGTAGAGAGCCTAACAAACCTTCTGTAACCAAGCTAAAAAGCTATATCCAGATCTTAGAAAGAGATAATCCAATCCTAAGCCTTGAGCTAAACTTGTAAGGATTATCTCAAAATAGTTGGAACCAAAAACCCTACTCAAAACCCTACTCAGTGTTTAGGTTAAGAGCTAGTGTTAAGTGGTGTTAGTAAGCTGATTGTTGTATCAGTCTGAAAGCTGGTTTGTTTTGGGAACTAGGACCTGGAATTTCCTAGTGATCAATCATCCTAAGAGAGGATTAATTGATCAGTGCACCTTGGCACTATAACATAAGGAATTCCAAGTGAAAGGAATTCTCCTGTTTGATCAGGACAGTGGACGTAGGAGATTCTTCTCTGAACCACTTTATACCTTGTGTTCTTATTATCTGTTTTCCTAAGTGTGTGTTAATCTCCAAGTTTATCAAAGTAAAACGAGTTTTCTAAAGGGCTCACTAATCCGCATCTGAAAGCTAATCAGATAGTAGTTCAACTGAAAGTCTTGAGCTTTCAATGGAGGTATTATCTCAGTAAGCTTTCACAAAGTAACTCCCAGTAGACCTCAAGTCCACTGACGAGCTACTGTCTTAAGTAACCTGATAAGTTTTATAAGAAGTTTTAAATTGTAACCACAGGTGTATTCCCCCCCCCATACACCTGTTTACTCGTTTCGGGACCAACAATTGGTATCAGAGCAGTGGTTCAAAAGACCATTGTTCTAAGTATACCTTATGGCAGACAATGCAGCTAGGGTAGCACCACCAGCAGAGAACAACATGGGAGTTAATCCCTTGAACCATATGTCTCATCACAAGCTTCCACAATTCTCAGTGGAAAACTATGACTTCTGGAAGATCAGAATGAGAGCTCATCTTTCCTGTGTGCATGATGAAATGCTGAGGGTTATTACTAAAGGTCCATTTGTTTTTATGACACCTAACCCTAGAACTACAGCTGAAACTATTGCAGATCCCAGAGAAGAATGGCCCAAGGATGAAGATAACTTTACTGCATATGAGAGGAGGAGAAACAACCTCAACTTCATAGCCATGAACATTCTCTACACCACCATTCCAGATTCTGTAATGGGAAGAGTGATCCACTGCAAAACTGCAAAGGAATTATGGGACACTCTTGCTCTCATGTGTGAAGGAACTGACAAGATAAAGGAGAACAAGCTTTCAGTAGCTGTTCAAAAGTATGAGCAGTTCACCATGGAGCCCACTGAGACTATTGACCAGCTTGATGGGAGGTTCACTGACATCATGAATGAGATAAATTCTCTGGAAAAAGTCTATACCAAAAGGGAGGTTGCCTTAAAGTTCCTGAGAGGTCTAACCTCAAGATGGGATGTGTACTCTGTGATGATGCAAAATACCAAGGATCTATCCAGCATGTCGATGCAACAGGTATTCTCTGAACTCAAGGCTTATGAGTTTGATCTGAACAGGAAAAGGGCTCCTGATGAGACCTCAGCTGAGAAGGGAGTAGCCTTCAAAGCCAAGGAGTCTGAGCCAAAATCCCCAAAGCCTCAGAAGAGTACAAAGGCAAGCAAGTCTCAAAGCAAGGCTGAGATGCAGGAGGAACTCAACCTGATGGCTAGAAGGTTTGAACAACTTAACAGCCGGTTTAGCAAGTATAAAAGATTTTACAGGGATAACAGGGAAGGTAGAAGTTATCCACAAAAGACCACCAGAGAAGGAGAGAAAAGCTCATCTGATCTGGAAAAGAAGAAGGAATACAAGAATTACACCAAGGCTGAAGGATCATCAACAAAGACCAGAGAGTCCACTGAGGAAAAGAATGATGATGCCAACAGGTGTTTTCAGTGCAAGAAGATTGGGCACTTTCAATATGATTGTCCTCAACTGAGCACAAAAGAAAGAAAGGAAAGACAAGCCAAAAGAGACAGAAGATATGGAGAAAGGAAAGCCATGGTGGCTGAGGATGTGGATGAAAATCTGGAGTCATCTGATGGATTGTTCTCTGACAACAGTGATGATGACATGTGCCTCATGGCAAGAGAAGAACCAGAGGTACAATCTAAACCATCCATTTCTCTAGACCACACACCTGAGCTAAGCTCAGAGTCAACTGAGGAACTCAATCTTCAGTCCGCTTTGGAACAATTGATGATTAATTTCTCAAGGTTGCAAGAAGCAAGTTTCTGTCTTCAAGATGAAAACAAACAACTCTTGAGTGAAAACTCCAAGTTAATCGAGTTTGGGAACCAAGCAGATCTGAACTCAGCCAAATCTACCATTGAACTGACAAAAGAGGTGGAAACCCTCAGGAGTCAAGGAAATGGTAGAGATCAACTGATAAAAGATCTCAATGAATCTAAGACAAAGTTAACTGAAGAGAATTTAAAATTGGTAAGCTAAATAAAGGATTCTCTCCTGAAAATTGATGTCTTACAAAAATCTGAAGAGACCTTGTTAAAAAGGATTGATGCTCTAAACAAACCCTCTCTTGCCATAGAGGAGATTCAAAATTTTCAAATCAATCCTAATAACAAGTGTGGGATAGGATTTATTCCAAAACCTTCAGAAGGCCCTCTGAGTGTTGCTTCTTCAAGTGGCACAAAGAGAGTTTTTGTTAAGTCTGTGACATTTCAATCACAGACTGTGGATAAAGGAAAAAGACCAGCTGAGATCACCCAAAAGAAAAGTCAATCTAAGCCAAAACCAAATGGAAAGGCTCAGGTGACTTATCAAACTAGATCTCAGCAGAGGTACTATCAGCCGAGGTCTTCACAGATGAAGCAACCTCAGCTGAGAGCACCCAGGAATGAGCAGTCCTCAAGGAATGACTCATATGGAAGACCTATTCCTTTTGTGCCTAAAGGAAAAGGTCCTTCATACCTTTATCAACAAAGACCAAGGCCAGGTGCACCCAAGCCGAAAAAAAAGAATGTAAAGAAGGTTTCTGTTCCTTCAAAGGCTGACACCCAGAGAAAGTTTACTCCCAAGGCACCAAGGGAGATAACAATCTATGTAGATGTTTATGGAAGACAAATTAGCCAATCTAAAGTGATTAGAACTGTGAGGCAAATTTGGATTCCGAAAGGTACAGCTAACCTGGTAGGACCCAACACTAAATGGGTACCTAAAGCTTGATTTGTGATTGTAGGGCTCAATGGACCTTAACAAAGGAGATGTTCTTAAATCATCAGTCTAGTACTTGGACAGTGGATGTTCTAGGCACATGACTGGCAACAAAGATCTCCTGACAGAATTTGTTGAGAAAGAAGGTCCACAAGTCACCTTTGGTGACAACTCACAAGGAGCCACTAAAGGTTATGGTACTTTAATCATTGGCTCGCTAAGAGTAAGCAATGTATCCTTTGTCAGTGGACTTAAGCATAATCTTTCCATAAGTCAATTCTGTGATAAAGGATACAATGTTGAATTCTCATGTAACCTGTGTTTTGTCAAGAATATATCTTCACAACAGGTACTACTAACTGGGTCAAGGAAAGGAAATATCTATCTTGCAGATTGGAAGTCTTGCACACCAAATGCATGTCTTATTGCTAAGAGCTCAACTGATAATAATTGGCTGCGGCACAAAAGACTAAGTCATCTGAACTTCAAGATGATGAACAGGATAGCAAGACATGGACTGGTAGAAGGAATGCCAAATGAAGTATACAACAAAGAACATATCTGCAAAGCCTGTCAGGAGGGAAAGCAAGTAAAGACATCTTTCAAGAGCAAAGTAGCAACCTCTACTGACAGAATACTTCAACTGTTACATATGGATCTCTTTGGTCCAGTAACCCCTGTAAGTATCAATGGGAGAAAATATACACTTGTTGTTGTTGATGATTTCTCCAGGTACACATGGGTGATATTCCTAGCAAGCAAAAAGGAGACTCAACTGAGGCTGCCAGAGCTCCGGAAGAAAGTTAGCAATGAAAAGAGCCTGAACATTGTAAAGATAAGATCAGATAAGGGCACTGAATTAATTAATTCTATTATATCTGATTATTGCAAAGAATTAGGTATTGCACATGAGACATCAGCTGCAAGAACTCCACAACAAAATGGAGTAGCTGAAAGAAGAAATAGAACTCTCAAGGAGGCAGCAAGGACAATGCTTGCAGAAGCTTAAGTTCCTAAAAGGTTTTGGGCTGAAGCTATCAACCCTGCCTGCCATACTCAAAATAGATCCATGGTAACCAAACATCAAGGAAAAACTCCATATGAATTATGGAATAGCAGAAAGCCACATGTATCCTATTTTCATATTTTTGGTTGCAAGTGTTTCATTCACAACAATGGGAAAACTCAACTGAAAGCTTTTGATAGCAAAGCTGATGAAGGAATTTTCTTAGGATATTCCCAAATCAGTAGAGCTTTCAGAGTTTACAACTGTAGGACTCTTGTTGTGGAAGAAACACCTCATGTGGTCTTTGATGAATCTACTTTTGAGTCCAGGAGTAAGGAGAATGAGGAGGTAATAAGCAAAACACTAACTAGACTGAGTATCAAGTCTAAAGGCTATCCTGAGAATTATGTTGACTCATACATCCCAACCTGGGATAATTTAGAAGATCAACAATTAAAAGAGGTCACCCAAAGTTAAACTACTCCTCAAAGCTCACCTGAGAGCTCTCCTGAACAAGCAACTGAACTGATGAACACTATCCCAGTTCAAGAGGTAAGTAATGTCAATGAAGATGTGGTCACAGCTGAGACATCCACTGAACCCATCATTCAAGGGGGAACCAATGAGATTACCATTGAGAATGAGAATACCTTGAATGATGACTCAGGACTTCAACCCTCTGTTTTATTTCCTGAATTTGATTTTATTCCTATATCTAGTGACTCAACTTCAGAAGAGTTAAACTCTACTGAAGGGCATCAACCTAGGAGAACATGGCTCTCAGATCACCCTGTTGAGCAAATCCTAGGTGATCCTTCCTCAGGAGTCAAAACTAGAAGTTTTCATGGAGAAAGTGCTTTGTTTTGTTGTTTCTTATCAAACCAGGAACCAAGTTCCATAACCGAAGCACTTTAAGATTCCAACTGGATCATTGCCATGCAAGAAGAGCTCAACCAGTTCACAAGAAATCAAGTTTGGGAGTTGGTGGACAGACCATATCACTGCAATGTGATAGGAACCAAGTGGGTATTCAAGAACAAGAAGGATGAAAATGATATCATAGTCAGAAACAAAGCCAGGCTTGTTGCAAAGGGCTATTCTCAAGTTGAAGGATTTGACTATGATGAAACATTTGCCCCAGTAGCCAGATTGGAGGCAATAAGGTTATTTCTTGCATATGCTGCTCACAAGAAATTCAAAGTGTACTAGATGGATGTTAAAAGTGCCTTCTTGAATGAAGTACTCAATGAAGAAGTCTATGTGGAGCAACCCCCAGGTTTTGAAGAAAGTCACAAAGTATATAGACTGAGAAAAGCTCTATATTGTCTGAAACAGGCTCCAAGAGCTTGGTATGATACTTTGTCACAATTCCTTTTGGATCATGGTTTCATCAAAGGGAGAGTTGATAGAACTCTATTCAGGATCACAAAAGGAGAGGACACATTGCTTGTACAAATCTATGTGGATGATATCATTTTTGGTTGTCCCAACCAAGTCCTCCGTGAAAAGTTCTCTCAACTGATGAAGGGAAAATTTGAGATGTCTATGATGGGAGAAATGAATTTCTTCCTAGGACTTCAAGTTAAGCAGTCCCCTGAAGGAATCTTCATCAATCAAGCCAAATATACAAGGGAGCTGATCAACAAGTTTGGATGCCAAAACAACAAAGTAGCAAGAGTTCCACTCAACACCAACACCAAGATGGAACCAGATGAAGATGGTGAATCAGTAGACCAGACTCATTACAGAGCCATCATTGGATCTCTACTGTATCTCACAGCAAACAGGCCTGATATCACATTTGCAGTTGGGATTTGTGCAAGATATCAAGCCAACCCCAAGAAAAGTCATCTGGAAGCTGCTAAGAGGATTCACAAATATCTTAAGGGTACTGTGAATATGGGATTGTGGTATCCCTTAGATGATAATCTGGAACTCACAGGATACTCAGATGCTGACTATGGAGGATGTAGAATTGACAGGAAATCAACCTCAGGCACTTGTCAATTCTTGGGAAGTAAGTTAATTTCTTGGTTCTCCAAGAAACAAAATTCAGTAGCCACAAGCACTACTGAAGCTGAGTATATGGCAGCTGGAAGTTGTTGTTCTCAAATTCTTTGGCTAAGACAACAACTAAGAGATTACAATATCTTTGCCAATGAAGTCCCTATTTTCTGTGACAACAATAGTGCAATTGCTATTTCAGAAAACCCAGTTCTCCACACAAGATGCAAACATGTGGATATAAGGCATCATTTCATCAGAGATCATGTGGAGAAGAAGGACATCAAAATGCTCAAAATCCACACTGACAAGCAAAAGACAGATATCTTCACTAAACCCTTGGCTGAAGCAAGGTTTCAAGAGTTATCAGTGGAGCTTGGACTCCTAGATCCAGGAGAGTAAAGAAAGGATTTAATCTCAGAAGAGTTACCTTTAACTCAGTGGAGGTTCATATTCAGAAGAGGATCTTTCTCAGTAGAAACTCCTCATCTCAGAAGAGGCCTGAATATCAGACGAGGTCAAACCTCAGTAGAGGTCAAAAGTTTATACTTATGATTTTCTCAAATCTAAAGCCTCTTAGTTTTTAAAATATATATTTTGATTCAATAGAATTACTAATGAGTGCTTTCTGAAAATTAAATCTTTCTTACACTTTTTCGAAGAGATTTTGGTATGGCAAGCATTTAATGCGCGTTGTACAAGTCAGGTTTACTTTTACAGTTACCTATCTCACGCGCCTTAAAACCCGGATGATGTGAGCTTCCGGCTACCAACTTTTTTTAATCCAAACCTTTCATTTTAAGTGGTTCTTTTCTAACCTTCAAGATATCTTAAAAACTCCCCACTAAACTCTTGGACTATCCACGATCTCAAACCAAATCAATCTCAGACGTTGATTTTTCCGATCAATCTCACCGTTCATTGCTCATATAAAAACTCCAAACTTACACTTGTAAACTTTTTCGAAATCACTCACAAGTAAAATTCCATTCTATCTATCCTATACACTCTGCAAATTTTCTCTCAAACCCTTTTCGTTCAAATGGCAAAACTAAATCTTAGTTTCCTTACCAATAAGGAAAATTTCTGGTATGAACCCATCGTGGTTTTTGATAATCCTGAGATAGAATCCAAACCAGAATTTGCTCATATCAAAGAAGCCTAGAGTTGCTTAAAACTGCTGGGTTAGAGAAGTTTTTTACTGTTCATCCTAAGAACTGCTTTAACAGGCAGGTTCTTGAGTTTTTCAATCATATATCCAATTCTGATTCAAGGATCAGGTCTCATCTAATACTCCAGAGAAAGAAGAAGGTGATGAGGGACGACATGGAAATAGTTGAACACCACAAGATTAGAAAGGAGATCCGTGTCAGTGGTGATGACTTGAAGGAGTTGTTTGATCTCCCCTCTGAAGGTCCGAATCCAGATACTTGCATTGCGGATGAAGAGGAAGAATGGGTCAATACCATTATGCAAAGGAAGGTGAAATACAGTCCAACAATGAACAGAAATGTGCTCTTGCCAGTATATAATGTTCTCTGTGAAGTTGTTGGAAAATGTATACTGGGAAACCAAGGAAGCACGGAGCAGGTGAGCAAGCCCAAGCTCAGGCTGATGAAGGCGATTGTGGAAAGTAAGGAGAAAACATACAACTGGCAACAGTTCTTTTTTAGGGCATTGAATAAAGAGCACTCAAAACTCCAACCTGACAAAACTCCCCAACTATCAAGTAAGCTCAATTTTGCAACAAAAATCTCCTATCTGATAGAGAATATAGATCTGGGAGTGGACTGGATTCCAGACAGGAAGTGGAGTAATCTTAAAGCCTTATTTAAGTCTAGAAAAGCTCTGGAGACAAGGATGATCAAGCCTGCTGAGGAGAGCCCAGAGGCAGTTGAGGAAGAGGAAGCTAAACCTACTGAAGGGAAGAAAACCAAGCTGAAGAGGAGGCTGGTTAAGTTGAGTGACAAGATGGCACAGCACAGAGAAGCAGAGGCAGAAAAAGCTTCTAAAAATGAGAAGAAGAGGTTTACTGAGGCGGAGAAGGACAGTGCCTCCAAGAAAGTCAGAGTCTCCAACTCTACTGATGAATCTTCATCAGGTAACCCAGACTTTTCCCCTAACATTATCTCAACTGAGTCTGACTCAGATGTCCCTGGACCCACCCCCATCAAACCCAAAACAACTAAACCACGCACTCCTGCCAAAACCAAACACATCTCCTCAATAACCAAAACCCCCACTGAAGGCTCTCAACAGCCAGAAAGTGGATCCCAAACAACCCCCACTGAACCCATCTCAACCCCTACTGAAACCATTCCTTCAACCCCTACTGAACCCATCCCCTCAACCCCTTCTGAACCTACATCCTCAACCCCCACTGAACAAAACCCAACATCCACTGATACTAAAAAACAAACCTCTTCTGAACCAAATGTTCTTGAATCACACTCAACTCACCTGGAGTCTATCCCAGAGGAGCCAACAGAAAGCAGATCCCCTACCCATTCCCTTCCTTCAGACGATGAAGAAGAGTACTCATTCCAAGACACTCTCAAGGATGAGGTAGCTTAATCTTTAGAGTCTAAATACCCTGAACTTGATAACTTTCCCACACTCAAAGCCATGTTCTTGAGACTGAGACTCATTGTCCAGCTCAAAGATAGAAGACTTGGTGAAATCCTTCTGGCTGTCAGAGGCAGCAATGCAGAGGACTGGAAGAATGAGGAGGTGGAAGTACTGCAGTTTGCTGGGATGCACAAAACCAGGCTTCTCTGTGATGAGAAGATCTTTGAAAGTCTGGTTCTGGAGAAGATAGCTGAGGCCAGGAAGGAAGTAGAGGTGGAGAAGGCTGCTGGAAGTGATACAGAGAAGCCAGCTGAGCCTATAGCAGAAGGAGGAGCTGAAATTGAGCAAACTATTGAGGCAGCTGAGAAGGAGAAGGAGAAAGAGAAGAGTGAGGAGAAGAGGGAGGAAGAAACTGAACATGAAGGAGGTGTTTCACCAAAGCAAGGTGATGGTGAAGCAGCCAAGGATGTATCCATGGTAAGGGATAGTGAGGCACAAAATTTGCCACAGGAGAGCTCAGTAGATGTGTCTACTGAAGCTCTCCCACAACAGCCCTCAGTGGTGGCTAAGGAGTCAACTGAGGTGTCTGGTTCTGGTGGAGTTGAAAAATTGAATGAGAAAGAAAATGAGGTGGAGATAACTGGAGTAAAGAGTGGAGAGATAAGAGCAATCATCCCTGTAAAGGGTGAATTGGCTGAGAAAAATATAGTTGAAAAAGTGAGTGAGGATGAGAAAAGAGAGAAAAGTGAGGAGGAGGGAGTTCCTATGGAGGTAGAAGCATCAGGAGACTTAGGTGGTGAGGCTGAGGGAGTTAAAGCTAACACTATTTGCCATGCAGGTACTCAAACTGTTAAAATTCCCCCAGCAGAGGTCAACCTAAGTCCTCTGAGTGATGCTGTTCACTCACTCAAAGAAGAAAGTCTTCCTTCTCTCCAAGCACAGCTGAGGGATGTCCAGGAGATTGTTCAAGAAGAAGTGGATGAGATGGTTATCCTCTCAGACCACGTTGATGAACTCATGGAATCCACAACAACATCACTTCAAAATCTCACTCTAAAAGTTGAAGACTCTCAGCAGATGGTGATTGATGTCGTTGAAGGACAAAGCGTGCTGGTCATAGATGCCCTGAAAAAGCTGGAGCAGACTGAAGAAGAGGCCAGAACTAAGTTGCTCAAAGACTCAGTGGAGAACGTATCCATCAACCTAAAGTCCTCAGTAGAGGCTTTCTCAGCGGGCCTACTTGGGAAGGTTGAAGGATTATGGAATTCTAAGCTGACTGAATTTGAGGCCAAACATGCTGAGTTAGGAGCCAAATTGGGAGAAGTTCTGAAGAAGGCAGCTGAAGACTTCCACACTCAGGAGAAAACAAATGTGCTGATCGATGAGAAGCTGTCACAATTTGTTCAATTTGGGCAGACAGCTGGAGTGACCCTGGAGAGGCTAGAAGATAAGGTAGATCATTCCTCAACTGAGCTGAAAGCTTTAGCCCATGATCAACTGAAGCTCAACATCACTGTGGCTGAGTGCATGATTAATGCCGGAAAGGGGGAAAAGAGGATAAGTGCTAAGGATATGAAGCTTGATCCAAAGAATAAGATGAACATTATCCTTGAAACCCCTGACTTTGAGAAAGGCCAACAGGTGAAGAGCACTCTGAAGAAGGTGGATGCTGAAGCACAGAAGATTGCAGAAGCCAAGAAGGGCAAGGAGACCTCCTCAGCTGACCTATCAAAGTTCAAAGAAGAGCATCTGAAGGAGAATGAGGAAAGAGCTGCAAAGAAAGGGGAAACCACAAAGAGAAAGGCATCTGATGCCCTCTCAGCGGAGGTAGCCAAAAAGACAAGAACCTCAGGGAGGTTGGCAGCTATGTCCACAACCTCTACTGATGAAGTTCAGGTACTCCCCATTCTTAATCCTGAACCTTTATCATCTGAACCTCCTAAGTCTGCACCCACAAGAGTCACAGAGCTCACAGAGATGATTAAAGAGGCTGGAGGAATGAACGAAAGAGCAAGGATGCTAACAGCTCAGCAGCAGGAAAGGAGAGACAAGGTGGTTGGGAAGATGGAATCAATTGCAGAGCTAGCTGAGAGGAAAAGGAAGGAGAGGCTGGCCACATTTGATAAAACTACTTCAAAGAAGTTCAGGAGTGGTTATCAAAGTTGGGCTGCTATGCTGAAGAGAGACAAAATTACTCCATCTCAGAACAGATTTCCTCACCATGATGCTTGGGTCCCTAAGAAGCTCAATGATGCTTGGGAGACTGCTGAAAGGGAATTTGTGTATTCCTTTTATGTCAGTGGAGAGTTAGGAAGAGATAATGCTCAAGAAGTTTTCAACTCATGGTTGTTTGATGCCTATCCTAAACTCTATCCTGAGATCAGTGATGCTTGGAATGATGCCTTCCCAGATCAAGCCCTGAAGGCCCCTGAGCAAATCACCTACTGGCCTCCTCAACATGCTACTGGTGCTGTTGATAGAGAAAGGATCACTGAAGAGTGGACATCCTTGTGTGAGCATCTTTGACTAGAAGGACATTCAAAGGAGATGATGGAGAGGAAGAACGAGCTAAAGATAAGAGTATTCAAGTAGTATGGACTTGAACCCATTTTCGAATCCATCTGAGAAGTTAGTATCTTTTGCTGGGCATTTGTTTATAAGTCCCAGGTGTCTTTAAGTTTGAAAACTTTTGATAGTAGACTTCATGTAATATGTACTTCACTATTTATCAATGAAATGAACTCTACTGATGTTTTGCCCAAGATAATATCTCATTATCATTTAGGCTTATGTACTTGAATGTTTTTACTTACAAAATCTGTGAACTTTGTATGTCATCTGAAGAACCTCTCTGAAAGAAGATGTGTAATAAGAAAGGTTCCGGCATAATCAAAAAGGGGGAAATTGTTGGGAAAATGTATAAGACTTAAGTTTTGATTAGATGCCAAAATATTCCTCCTAAGTTGTTTTGTAAGTAAATTATTCAGTAGAGTTAGTGCTTTGTTAAACAGTTCAACTGTTAAGGAACTGAAGTTCAGTTAGTAATTTTTAGAGTGTATTCAAGAATGAAGTCTGCTGAAGATGAAGTCCACTGAAGTGAAGTCCGCTGAAGACAAGTCTTGAGCTTTCAGTGGAGGTATTATCTCAGTAAGCTTTCACAAAGTAACTCCCAGTAGACCTCAAGTCCACTGACGAGCTGCTGTCTTAAGTAACCTGATAAGTTTTATAAGAAGTTTTAATTTGTAACCACATGTGTACCCCCCCCCCCCATACACCTGTTTACTCGTTTGGGGACCAACACTATATCTACACTTTTAGGAGTTCTAGTTGGAATATTACTCAACCTATTCATCATATAGAAAGGTTGTTGTAAGTTGTACGGAGGAGTTGGTACTTCCCAATTCCAGTAGTAAGTAAGTTGGTTGGTGAGTGAGACCCCTTTGGTGAAAGGGAGAGTGGACGTAGGATTGTTATATCCGAACCACTATAAAATCCTCGTGTCTCTTTTATTTACTACTAGTTATATCCCCGCGAAATTCGTGGGCTTAAATAAATTATTTTATAAATATTTTTTAGTAATACAATTTTTTATTATTTCTACAATTCATTATATACATCACAAAAAAAAATAATTAGTCTAAAATATTACAAAAATTCTTTAATTTGGTATAAAATAACAAAGCTCTATCCATGATTATTAAACTTTATAATACTTTCATTAATATTTCCTCTACTCAATGGATACTATCCACAACTCTATGCATAGACGCAAGTAATGCTCTATTTTCAAAGTATTCATGTGTGTAGTTTATGTTCCAAAGATAAATAAATATTTTTAATAATAGCCAAAATATGATCCATATAATCATAAATTAAAATTTTCAATGTAATCTCATTATCAGCAAAACCATCTCTGTCATCTTCAAGATTGTCATCACCAGGTTTTAGAATACAATTAGAAAATTAGCAACTTCACAATTGCTTGAATTGACACATGGATTTTCTATTTTCTAACCTTATATTCCTTGTCAATGCGAATACCTATCAATGCAAAAAAAAAAAAAAAAAGTTTAATTAATAATAAATTTGAAAAAAGATAATCAATACAAAATTGTAATATACTCCCTCCGTCCCAGATCAGTTTTCACACTGATCTGGGCACGGTAATTAAGAAAATTTATTATTTTATATAGTTAAAGTGATAAAGTGGGAACTTTATGTCAAATCAACTTTAATTGTGTGGTTGTGGTTTGTTTGTGTAAGAAAAGTAATGGCATATGGGTAAATAAGTGAGAACTTTGAGGATAAAAGTTATAAGAAAACTTTCCTTTTTGGGGTGTGAAAACTAATGTGGGACGGATAGAAAAGGAAAGTGTGAAAACTGATCTGGGACGGAGGGAGTATGACATTACCTTGTAGTATCCCCACAAATGGGATGAGGTAATTGTCGAGTGAACAACATCTTTCCTACTTTATTTTGATATAAATGGAACTATCTGTCTGAAATCTCCACCAAGAACAGTATGTTTTCCTCCGAATTGTGAATATTTATTGACTCATCAGAATTCCCAACAACATCTCTTAGACTATGATCCAATGCTTTGAAAATTGAATATGTTAATCATTAGCGTCTTATCTCATGTAATTAGTTACAACCTTATTAAAAGTCCTGCTAGTTCAAATTCAATATTTATGTGACACGTGGGCGACTCATCAATATTAATAGGTATAGAAAATCTTGAATGAACAGTACAACCACTTGGAGAAGTGCTGCAATTCCACTAGATGCAACATTCAGAGCTACATATCGTATAAATTTAATTTTTAGCCCACAGCCTGGTTTTAAAGACAATATAATCACATGTTTTTAGTCCCGTACCACCATGTTAAGCCTTGTATAGTCATATTATTAAACATGTATCACCCTATATTTGAAATCTTAACTTACATCCACCCTCATACACTCATAGCTAAAATCTACAAATGACACCCACAAAAATGACGAATATACTCATTTCTATAAAAAAAAATGAGTGGAAATAATAAAATGATGTAAATATATGTGTTGTCAAATATAGGAAAAATACATTTTTTTTGTTCTTTAATATTGGTTGACTTTATTTTTCGTCCTATTAACTTTGAAATTTTGAGTTTCGTCCTACAACTTACAAAAAATTATGTTTTTTACCCTATTATCTGCTACACCATAATAATACTATAAACATCATAAACATTTTTCACGGTAAATAAGATATTCATCTCATACCATATTTTATTAAGTTCTTATTACAATTTATTTAAATTTGCACCACAATTAGTTCACCTTGTACCACAATTAATTAACATCGTCCCATAATTTATTTAAGTGTGTACAACTATTAGGGTCCGCTTGGTTGGGGGTGATGATTATAGGGTAATGGGAATGATTCCATTAATAATGCTTGGTATAATCAATACATTGTAATAAGATTGAAAACGAGTTATAATTTACCTATCAAATGACTCCACATTCATTACCCTCTACTTAAGTGACTCATCAATCACTTTAATTTCCATTACCCTATAATCATCACCCCCACCAAGCGGGCCCTTAGTTCACCTTGCACCATACATTATTATATTTGTACTACCATATTTTAAGTCCATACCACCTTAAAGTTCATATAGCTTTAGTTTTAATTAGCCCCAAAACACGATTTTAAAGACAATATAATCATATTTATTAGTTTCGTACTACCATGTTAAACCTTGTACAATTATATTTTAAAATTTGTATCACACCTATATTCGAAATCCTAAAATACATTCCCTTATCATACACAAGCATTTAAATATCTATAAATGGCACTAAAAAAAAAAAACAATTAATATACTCATTTCTAAAGAAAAGTGAGTAGATTTAAAAAAAAAATATGGATGTAATATATTTGTTGTCAAATATAGAAAAATACATTTTTTTCCTTAACTTTTATTAATAGTAATTTCAAGTATTAATTTCTATCTTGCACTATATCCAACCAAATCGTGCGCATGTATATATAGTTAAACATGCATAGGCACATGCATACAAAGAGAATCACTTTAACACAACATTAATGAAATCAAATAATGCAGCACATTTAATTTCATCTTGAAGGTATTATTGTGATGTTACAAACAGAAATCAAATTTAATATTAAAGAAATTAAACTCTTAATTGCCAATCATAAATTTTTTATGATTCCATAGTCAGTTTAATTTTTTTTACATTCCATAATCAACAAAAGTAATCGGTCATTTTAAAAATAATATTGATACCTAATCTAAATAATACATGTATTTCCTTTTTGAATTGTATTTTAAAATATATGTGGTCTTTATTGATTGATTAATTCGATTTTTTTTAATTTTGACCCAATGATTTCATTTAATTGCGATGGACATTGATAATTTGTTTGTAGTGTTTAGACCTTGATCTCGGGAGTTGCCATTCCATTTTTTCAAAATTCGTCCCCTATGTTTTCTATGAAGGTATAACTTTAAATTTTATGTACATTGCATACTTGACATCAATTTTTTTTTTTTTAAATTTGAGTAGGTTTTATATGAAAACGGTTCATAATAAGCTTAACATGAAATAATTTTAAAGTATCATTAATATCATTAGGAGTATCATTAAACCTATCAGGGGTATCACTAATCTGGGTCAGTGGTATTATGTTGTAATTGTTTTAAATTTTCTTGAATTCAGACTAATGATACCCCTGATGAGATTAATGATACTCCTGATGAAATTAATGATACTTTAAAATTATTTCATGATAAGCTTATCATAAACTATTTTCATATAATACTTTGCCAAATTTTTTTTGCCTACTCATCCATAGCTGAAGCTAATTAATTGTGCATTTAAAAAATAACGCAGATACCCAATTTTACTAATTCCTTTATTTTAGCCAAGTTTGACTTGGTATTTTAGAATTTTATTTAAAAAATTTACGATTCTATATTGATTCATTAATTGGGCTCTTTTTTTGTGACTTTATTAATTGGGCTCTTTTTTGGTGATTCTCTATTGATTCATTAATTGGATTCTTTTTTTTGGTGACGTTGGCCCTGTACAATTAATTAAACTATTTTTCTATTATAAATTATTTTTAATCATAAATTTTTTATGATTCCATAGTCAATTTAATTTTTTTTACATTACATAATCAATGTAAGTAATCGGTCATTTAAAAAATAATTTGGACACCTAATTTAACTAATACATGTATTTCCTTTTTGAATTGTATTTTAAAATATATGTTGTCTTTATTGATTGATTAATGGAACTTTTTATTTTTGACTCAATGATTTCATTTAATTGTGATGGACACTGATAATTTGTTAGCGGTGTTTAGGCCTTGATCACTGGAGTTGCCATTCCATTTTTCCGAACTTCGTCCCCTATGTTTTCTATGAAGGTTATAAATTTAATTTTTATGTACATTGCATACTTGACATCAATTATTTTTTTAAAATATTTTTGCATACTCATCCATTGAAGCTAATTAATCGGACATTTAAAAAATGTAGTGGATTTCCAATTTAACTAATTCCTTTATTTAACCCAAGTTTGACTTGGTATTTTTAGAAATTTTGTTTCAAAAATTAATGTTTAAAAATTTTTGTCTAACCATCCATATATTCACACGCGCAGAAATAGTTCGTCTCCATCTTCTCCGCTACTAAACGAAACAACCACCATCATGAGCACTAATCCTCAGTCAAGTTACCATAAAAGAGAATTAGCAAATTCAATACACATTAATTTATAAGATGTATAGTCAAGTTTACTATAAATTGTATGTATAATTATGGTAAAATTTAACTAATTAGTATGTATAATATTCTATTTTAAAATATATTATAACGTGTCTTATTATTTTAATGTAATATGAAAAGTATTAAGTTTATTGGTATTAGTTGATTTTAATAAATATACTAATTATTTCAATATAAAGTATTGAAAATTTATTTGTATCGGTAATCATTAATGTTAAATATCAATTTCATAATTTATTATCATGAAGAATACATTGAATGACCTTAAAATTGTATATCTGTATAATAATATTTTTTCGAGATATTTGTACACATATGGTATTAAAAGAACACAAAAATCCATTAAACTAAGTATAAAATAAATGTGTCAATTTATTAATTAAAATATATTCGACAATTTTTTTTTTTAAGGTAAACTAATTATATGACACTCATGTTTATAATGTAATTAGTCATGTATTAGTAGACTTTGATTTGATTGGAACAATTAATGCAAATTTCACAAAATTGACCAAAAGAGTGAAAATTAAGTCTAAATTGGGTTTAATTATTTAAATTTTACATTTATAAATTAATATAAATTTGACAAAAGTAAATCATAAATTTAAGTTTAACCATTTAATTGACATATGCACAAATTTAAATTATAAATTAAAATAATTAAATTATATAATGAGTAATGTTGAAATATGAAATAAACAACTGCAAAATATTTTAGGAAATATAATTTTGATCAATTCTTCAAACTTGCCACGAATAGGATATATTATTTAAGCCATGTCAGTGTAATTGGCGATCAAATTTAAAAAAATGGGAGGGGGGGGGGGGGGGACGAAAAATTCAAGAGGGAAATCATCTATTTTGACCAATTTTTTTAATAATGTACGGTTAAGCATTTAGTTTTTCAGCAAATTAAATTAGGCAAGATTAGGAATTTAATTTGGGATATATTTTAAGGAAATCGTCTAATTTGACCTATTCTCCTAAGACACGGTTAAGAATTTTTTTTAGCCAATTAGATTCAGATTTTAATTTGGGATATATAACAATATCCCAAATATACCAAGTCAAAGTTTAATAATTTTATTTTTTAGCCAATTAAATTAGGCAAAGTTTGGGATTTTAATTTGGGATATATTTTTAAGGAAATCATCTAATTTGATTTCTTTTAATAAGTTACAGTTAAGAATTTAACAATGTACCAAATACACCTAATCAAAATAGGCGTAAATATATATATATATATATATATATATATATATATATATATATATATATATATATATATATATATATATATATATATATATATGAAAAGATACAATTAATTTATGATCTAATGAAAAAGAGAAACTATCCCACGATTAGTATTACTGCAAAATTGATTATGATCAAATCCTCGCGATTAGAATTTTTGCAGTTTCTAAAGATAATTCAAAGTTATATATATTAGGAAAATAGTATCACTGCAAAATTGAATATGACCAATTCCTCCTACATGCCACCATTAGGATTTTGCACATTTTAAAGATAATTCAATGTCATATATATTAGGAAAAAGTAATACACGGAATTTATGGGGAATACATATAAATTTAATTGATAAAAAACATCCATGGCAAAGATGATCCGAGGAGTGAGGCTCATCAATTTCCATTAAAAGAAAACACAAAGCAACCATACATTGTCTGCAGGATTTAGAGAAAAAAAAAAGAAAAAAAAAAGAAAGAGGGAAGTAATACACAAACAAATAATTTTTTTTTTATAATAATGAATCAAGAACGACTACAAAGTTCCAACGATATTACACTATTGATCAGCGAATAGATTGACGATCCATTAACAAAATTGAACCTGAAAATATAAAATAGAGAGACAGAACAACCTATACAATAATAGTTACACTAATATTACAGGAATAACCTCAACATGATAGTTGCTATGAAAGACACAATGGAAACTGTCACGTAATATGCACGAAGTCGAGCGAAGAACCAAAAGGAGCAACGTCTCGATAACGACCGGAAAGCACGGACTCGGACGGAAGAAAAGGGACGAACTGGAGAGTAGGACGAAAAGAGAATGAAAGGTTGATGGGTGGAGTGCAAATTTATAGATAAGAAAGAGGAAAAATGGACGATCAGGATTAAGATAAAATGAGGGAACAGTCGAGATCAAATATTAAAATGTGAATTAATGAGATAAAAGAGAATTTGAAATACAAAACTCTAACCTTTGCCACATAGGCAAAAAATGTTTCCCCTATATAAGGTTATGGATTTTTATTTTGAATTTCTGCATAATTAATTTTAGCACTTTAAATGAGGTTTTTCTTAAAATTAAGTATAAAACACTTTCCGCTAATAATATATTTGGGACCAACATAAAACATTTTCAAAAATCACGAAATTCATATAGTAGATGCATTACACAGTTTCAAACATTCCTTAAGTTTTGACCTAAAGTAAAATATGTAAGAAAAAAGGTGTTTGGGTTCGTTTTTGGAAAAGGCACATAAAGTTTTCTGTCTTTCCAGTCACGTACCAACAAGGGAAATAATTTTTGTAAAACTATTTAAACTACTCCTATACTCATAAAAAAATTCTAAGAATGAAGCCAACATCATGTAATATTTGATTTTGATTTTTAAATAAATAAATAAGTGGAAATTACCAAAAAATCGAAGAGTCACAAAAATGTTACAGATTGTCACACTAACTTAAAAAATTCATAGATTATTGAATATAACTTAAAAACACATGAGACCAGTGGACAAAGAAAGCTAACAAAATCTCAGAAACTTCAAGTTACGAAAACATATCAACTCAGACTTTCAACTGAAAACGAATTGCTCAACACTTATCACTACAAGAACATCTAGAAGCCTTCACATGCCATGAAACTTTCATTTCTTTCATCATTAACAACCCATAACATCAAAAAATCAAGATTTAAGCATAAAATCAAAGAAATCTCATGCTTTTTCCTTCCTATCTAAAGATTTAAAACAAAACTAAGATTTTAAAATAAATTAGGTGAGGGCCACCTTGTTGTGATCTTTCTCTTACAAGGCTAGGGCCTTATGCCTTCTTCTAGTTCTCTTCCTATGATTAATCCTTCTTTGAGACTCCTTGGTTGAATAGAAAGTTTTGGGTAAGAGATGGGAGCTATGTATGGTAAGAAATGGGAGAAGAAATTTATTCTTCTCCCTTAGGAGTGTAGTGGCCGAAATTTGCTTAGGAGAGGGAGAGGGGTATTTTTTTCTTTTCTTGTGTATTCTTGTGAAATTGATGAGGAGTGATGTGCAAGCAAAGTTAATAGACATGGGGGAGAAAGTGGAGGGTTTAGATGAGGACACATGGAGGGGTGAGATGAAAGGTAGGACAAATAATTAATTGGGGAGGGGAGAACATGTACCATGGTAAGGATTCTTGTTGGAGGGGTTTTTGGCTCATTTGGCTGAGGAAAAAGGGGAAGCTGGCCGTCCTTAATGTATGGTCCCCACAAGCCTTTGGCTTGTGGTGGCCTTTCGGCTCAGGGTGTGCATTTCGACACTGTACAATAAGGTTTTCGTTTGGGGTTTCGGGGCTCCGAAAGTCTCATTTCCATCTATAAATTTTTCCATCTTTAAAATTTGTTAATGGAGGAAGCTTTTAACTTATTTAATTAGTTAGGTTCCCGGTTGGTTCAGTTTTTATTCTGTAGATTCGAATTTTGGCATTTTCGGGGTTTTCGCCCGATTTTCGACAACTAAAAATTTAAAACTCTCAAGATAAAAATAAAATGGCTTATCCACTTACTTTTGACTCATATTTTTTTCATATTTGATTTATCCAGTACCGGTTCATTCTGTCTTAGGTTTTCCAGAGTGCTCGATGGTCCAGTTCTGCTCGTCCGTTACCCAAAATCGAAGATTTTGAATAAAATGAAGTTCTACTTTCGAAAAGACGTTCGAAACTAAAATGACAAACACACATAAAAATAAATAAGGCATAAAATGGATCCGGATATTTTGGTGGCGTAATTTCATCCAAAACTAAATTTTTGAATTAAAAATTTAATTATTGAAGACAAGATATTATATTTGGTGGCAAGATTTTTTTTTTGGTATCATACACTATTTCAGCGACAATATCTTTTATGAAATATTTCAATTCCCTCCTACAAATTTTTCATCTATCATTATTTTGCAAAAATAACTTGCAAAAATAGCTAAGAAGAGAAAATCGTTCAACCATGAAATAAGATATACTTGCATTAATATAATTTTTAAAATAATATTCCACATCTTACATATATATTTGGTTTACTGAAGGCAAGATGTTATATTTGGTGGCAAGGTTTTTTTGATATCATATACTATTTTGTTGACAATATCTTTTCCAAAATATTTCAATTTCCTTCTTCAAAAATTTAACATTTATCAATTTCAACACTCTTTTAGTAAAATGAAAAATCAAAATTCTAGTTTAGAAAAGAATATCAGTATTTTACAGCACTTAATAGTCTATTTTGGCCGCATAATTTTATCCAAAAATAAATTTCGTATTACAATCTATTATTGAAGGCATGATATTTTATTTGGTTGCAAGATTTTTTTTAGTATCATACACTATTTCGGTGAAAATATATTTTTCAGAATATTTCGAATTCTCTCCTACAAATTTCACATATATCAATATGTTGCCAAAAGAATATCCTAAAAAGAAATTGTTTAACAGCGAAAAAAGAATTGTTTGTATTAGTTTATTGTTTAAAAGACTATTTAATATTATACGTAATATTTTGTTTCCATTAATTAAGTTTTTTCAAATTTTTAGTTTATTATAGAGAAATAACCACTTAGTATTAATAATTCTATATTTTAAAAATAAATAATTCAAAATTTCCTTTAATTTCAACTGTACATATAAAAAATAAAAAGCAAAAGTGAGATGGTAAAAAGTGTAAAATAAAGTTTTATTTCTCATGATTAATTACTTAACAATAAATGAACTTGCTCACTAACAACATTATTGTTTTTTTATTTTAAAATTAATTTATCAAGACTTTAAGATTAATACGTGAATAAACCCATATATTCATAGTCATATATATTAATACAACATTAATTTAACATACAGGATAACTTAATTTTATTATGTTGCTAAAATTAGGGAGATTAGTGAAGAGGACCATAAACTAAATGATAAACATCATTTTGACCAACTCTTCCTCCCTTATACAGAAGATTAAAATGAAAAAAATAGACATTTAAATAGTCCAAATAATCTTCTCAAAAGCCTTCGATATAGAGGCTGAACCCCTACTTCTCCTCTCCAAGCTAATTATTTTTCTTGCCACATGTGTGAACATAAATATATAATATTTTCACCGGCTAAAGCAACACGTCCGATCGAGGATGTCTGAACGAATCTATCTCAAAATGTGTAGTAATCAATTCATGTATTCAATAAATGAAAGAAAAAAATTTCATCCGTCGATTTTCAAATTATCCCGATAAATTGGATAGTTAAAACCATTTTCGGTACAACTGAAGATTTATCTATATCTGTGCAAGAAAAAAAACGACGATTCTATTAGATTTAAATAATTGATCTCTTACTCGATGCAGCGACATGTGGTGTTTTGATAAGGTTTGAGGGATGAGATCCGTGTAGAGTTGGTTGTTTGTGAATAGCCTGAGAGAAGAGGGATGGCGGCGTGAGAGAAAAGATAGGAAAAAAATCAGTATTATACCTATAAAGAAATATCAAGGAGCTTTGGTCCGATGCGGTAGACAACGAATGAAAAAATAAAGAGAAGGGAAGAAGATTAGGGTTGTAAATTGAAAACTAAAGTAAGATTTGACATTTATAGAAAATATAAAATGAAATGAATGGTTGAAATTAAAAGTATAAAATATATGGTGTAGATTAAGTCATAATTTGATTTAAAACATACATAAAATAACTTTTAAGGATGCAGGATTTTGAAATAAAATAATTTGAGAGGTGCCTCATCACTTTAAAAGAAATGTGGCGCTGACACATCATTTTACAAGGGTTTGAAAATATAGTATAATAAGATATATTTAATAAAAAGTAATTTATATATATATATATAAATTTCTTAACATTAGTTTAAAAGAAATACTGAATATCTTCAATGGTTCAACTCTCATTCTTTTACACTGTTGTTGCATTTGTCGTCGCGTGGCATTAAAGACCATCGTCTCTTTCTCCCTCCGATCGTGCCCACATGGAAACATATTTTAAGGATTTAGCGACCGACTTCCGGCGTTCGCTAAATTATTTTTTAAAATAAAATTAATCTTTTAATTTTTTTGATTAGCGACCGACCATGAGGCGGTCGCTAATCTGCGAACCTGCGTAAAAAATGGTTCATTGGGTTCGAACCCGCGCGGTTGCTAATATCAGCGACCGCCTTCGGCCAGTCGCTGAATCTATCGGGTCTAACCCGGCCGGGTCATGATTTAGCGACCGACTTCCGGCGATCGCTAAATTATTTTTTAAAATAAAATTAATCTTTTAATTTTTTTTTTATTAGCGACCGACCATGAGGCGGTCGCTAATCTGCGAACCTGCGTAAAAAAATGGCTCATTGGGTTCGAACCCGCGCCCATTGGGGTCCGGGCGGGGCGCGAACAACTGACCCACTAGCTTATATTAGGCGAGCCATGTAGTATATTAGCCCTTGTGAGGCTTGTAGAATTAAATGGGCAAATATGCGCCCAAGGGGAATCGAACCCACGACCTCCGGGTAGCCCGGAAGAGGTGTGAACCACTAGGACACATGCTATTGTTGTTCGTTTATTTGCATTTAATTGTATATAACCTCAAAATGACTCCCATTTTTTTTTAAATTCATCAAATTAATTTTTTTTATTTCTAATTCGTTTATATATATATATATATATATATATATATATATATATATATATATATATTTACTAACTTTTTTATTAACTTTATAAATTTAATATTTTAGGCTATTATAAATTATTAATTTATTCGTTTTTATACATTTAATTGTATATAATTCGAAATTGAGTCCCATTTTTTTTTTAATTCATCAAATTAATTCCTTTTTATTTCTAATTCGTTTATATATATATACTATTGTTTTATTTTGTAAATTTAATATTTTAGACTTTTATAAATTATTAATTCACTAGTTTTTATATATTTAATTGTATATAATTCCAAATTGAATCCCATTTTTTTTTAAATTCATCAAATTAATTTCTTTTTGTTTCAAATTCTTTATTATATATATATATATATATATATATATATATATATATATTTACTAACTTTTTTTTATTCAATAAAAAATATATGCAAATCTATAATATTCAATAAAAATATAAAATATTCACCAAAATAAATTAAAAACATTCAACAAATAAAATAAAATATTCAACAAAAAATATAAAAAATTGTCTCTCTCTCTATTTGTCTTCTTCAGAGAGGAAGTGCTTGATATCGAGCACATCATCATCATCCTCACCCTCACCCTCATCTTCACCACCTCTGTGCCCGCTCAACCCGGCATCGCCCCTCCGGCACCGCTCCCCTCGACACCGCTTCCCCCGACAACAAAATTTTGTGGGGGTGGGGATGGGGGTGGACCGGATACGCCCATCTGTCAGGTGATGTTGGTGAACTAGTCCCGAAAACTCTCGTTGTAGCTCGTGAGGGCCTACATCTGCTTTCGGACGTCTCTCAGCTCACGCTACATCTGAGAGGGAGTAGAGTCGATCGAGGAGGACGATCCAATGCTCTGGCGGTAGGTCTACAGGATGGCCTTACTGTGACCGCCCACCCCCACGACCTTTCCATTCTTGACTCCGACCACATCTAAATAGATGCGGTCCTCGTCAATCCGAGGAGGGGTGGAGTTCTCTCCGCTGTCGTCTCCGGGGGCCACCTGCTGTGAGGCCTGGGCGAGACGATCCTTAAACTGGTTCTGAAATTCAATAAATAAAATTTATAATTAGAAAAATACTCACGTGGATCTCGGTGGTAGGTAGACGTCCCAGTCTTCGGGTTCATTGGGTGGGAGATCTCCATCTGCTCATAGAGAGAGGACTTCCGTCCGTGCTCCCTCTCCTATTGCGAACCAAATTAAATAGATTTTAAATATTAAACATTTAAAATTTTACTAATATTCAAATGTAAATAAAAAGTATAATACTTACAAAGGCGAGGGAGTGCTCGTAGATGGACCGGAATCCAGCCCGATGTCTGGCGACGCCGTGTCCGGTGGGGTTCTTCAACCGGTTCTCCCTCGACTTCTCGGACTTAGCTTTGAATTGCTCACTATTCCAGTGAGCAACCAAAGCGTCCCAGACGGTATGTTCGTCTGGCCCTGTCCCTAGCTCCAGCTGCTCCCCACTATTGAACGTCTTCCTCAGCCCGTAGATAATGTGTTTGTACCGCTCCTGCACTTTCGCACAGAACAAGCCGTACATAACACTATCATGGGCAGGATCCCAGATGCACAGCTTCTGCAATTAAATTAAAAATAAAATATTAACAAATAAATTCAAAATAAAATATAAAAAATTAAAATCATAATAAATATACCTTGAACTCCTCGAAGTACTCCCTCCTCTTTTGCTCGGACACCATGGACCACGAGGAGGCACCAACCTGGAACGGGACCTTCTTAATGGCCTCTGAGACGCGAGAGCTAGTCTCATGGCCTGGAAGCATACTGTAACATAAAAAAAATTCAAGTTAATATTAATAATTAATATTAATGAATACAATTAAAATTATTTAATTCATTATCTAAGAATACTTACATGTTGTCGCAAGGGACAACATTGAGAAGGCTATCAAACGCCGGATGCTGACGTTAAGACGAAGATCAGGCAACCGTAGTAGAGCCAGCAACACTGGACTGCTGTGAGGAGAATGGTGTCATCTCCGGTGCTCGTCGAACCTCCAGGATCACCGGTCTGAACGACCCCGACCTCCTCTTCCCCCTCCCCCGACCCTGTCCCCGACCTTCTCCCCCAGCCTGATCAAGGTTATCTTGAGAGCTCATTTGTAATAATTATAAATTCAACAGATTATCATAACATATATCAATAAAATAAATTCATATATACCTACATATTAATCAACTAAATTCATACTTACACATATCAATCAACTAAATTAATATATACCTACATATTAATCAACTAAATTCATACTTACATATTTTAATCAATTACATTCATATATACCTACATACACAATCAACTAAATTCATACTTACACATATCAATCAACTAAATTCATATATACCTACATATTAATCAACTAAATTCATACATACCTACATATTAATCAAACTAAATTCATACTTACACATATCAATCAACTAAATTCATATATACCTACATATTAATCAACTAACTTCATAACTATGTATATCTACGTATATCAATCAACTAAATTCATAACTACGTATATAAATCAACTAAATTTATATTTATACATATCAATCAACTAATTTAATATTTACTAACATACCAACTAACATAAAAATACTAAACATTTATATACATGATTTAAAAAATATATACAAACATATAAAATCAAATATTTACGTACATATATATCTAACATATATATATATATATATATATATATATATATATATATATATAAACATATATACAAATATACACAAATATATATGCATGAATATTCATACAAATATATATATAATCATATATATATCTAGCTTCATTTATAACAATCCTATATATTAAAAAAAATGATATACAAAGATAATAAACGGTTAAAGTTTGAAAAACTTACGGTTATTAGGTAGATGGGGAAGCAAGAAGGGTATTGACCGGAACTGATTGCTCGACGGACAGCGGCGGCGGGGGGTGAATTTTTTAGGCGTAGGCCAAAAGTGAGTACGGCCTTCGCCTAAAAAGGGTAAAAAAAAGTGGTCGCTAATCACAGATTAAGGTGGTCACGGTTGACCAAATTTGTGATTAGCGACCGCCTGGGGCGGTCGCTAATTACCCAGCAATAAATGACCATTGCCCGTTTCTAGCTAAGAACGGGTCAATTGACCATTTTGCGATCGGCTAGCGATCGACATTGAGCGGTCGCTAAATACAAAATTGAATTATGCGACAGCTCGGCGGTCGCTGATCAGGCGGCAAATAGAGTTGGTCAACTTTGACCGACTTTTGAGTTTTAGCGACCGCCTAAGCGGTCGTAGGCGGTCACTAATCCTTTGATTTAGCGACTGCCTTTTGAGTCGGTCGCAAATTTTCTTAATTTGTGACCAGTGGTCTTGCACGGTTGCTAATACATGTTTTTGCGAATTATTCTTTGGCGGTCGTAACCCACGGGCATTTCGCAGCACTGCCCAAGTATAGCGTCGTAATTGAATCCCTGCAGGGGCAAACCGGATAGGGATTTTCCGGTGATACGCTGCAAAGCTTCGCGGCGGATGGCAGCGGCGCGCCCACAATCACCCAACTTTGATTCTAAGGCGTAGGAAGGGATTTTGCCCTCCACAACCGACTTCACAATCTCCTCGTCCGACTCCGACCAAGCAAATCATTATGATCCATTATTTTAATTTTTGGGGAGTGATCAATAATTTCTTCTTCTTCTTCATCATCATCAAAAATCTGATCATGAGAGCGGGGAGTAATGACGAAGCTGGCAAGGAGATAAATGAAGGAAGCGAACAAGATGAGGATGGCCGATATTTTTGAGAGGTTAAGAATGTGGAGAGGGGTGGAGTTGCGGATCTTCTCGCGCCATTGGAGGAGCAGATAATAGACGACCGAGAAGAAGACAGCGTTGGCCAGGTAGAGGGGCAGGGGCAGCTGGGCGTCGGGAGCCGGAATTTTTTGAGACTCTTTCAGCGCAGCAGCGGCCATCCTGAGTATATTATATATGGATGAAGAATATATATACTAATGTTAGAGAGAGAGGAGATCAAGTGATGGTTTGTTCTAGAGGGAGTGGAGTGGGGGCTGTTATTTATATACGTTCCTGGTTATGGTGAAGCCCCAAGGAAACTGCACACTTACTTTCCACTCACTTTCCCAGCTAGCTCACTCACAAGTCTATACAATACTATTATTTATTAATTCATTGCATTGGTCCATCGGTCAGTCAATACAAGTGATCTAGCTCTCTCAATATTTTAATAATTATTTGTTCCTACCAAATTAGAAAATTAAGTGACTGACTAATTATATATATAAGGGAGAGTCACATAGAGCCCGACTTCTATAGATCATATTGCAATTCACCCTATCAATTTCCCTTCATTTCCAATCACCACACTTTGGTGGGACCCCCAACCAAAATCATTACACAAAGGCACACTTTTGTGGAACCCACCTTTTCTTTTCTTTTCTTTTTCTATTTTTTAATTTCAGCTTTCAAAATTCAAATCCTGCAACCAATTTGTGGAACCCACCTTTTCTTTTTCTTTTCTTTCTCTTATTTTTTTGTATTTTCGAATTCAAATTTGGAATCCTGCCTGCAGCCACTTTTTTTTAATTCTTTTTCATTTTTTTTTGAATTTACACAAATAAAATTAAAAAATAAATGCACAACATCATTAACAAGAAAATATTTTTTCTTATATAAAATTTAGTTACATTTAAATATAGAATTACATTTATAAAATCTAAAATTACACTGAAACAAAAAGAAAACACTTTTTCTTGAATATTCATGCTCCCATTCTTGAATATGCAAACACCCAACTTTAAATAACTGCGAGAAATATTTGAATATCTGCAAAAAAAAAAAAAAAAATGTTGCAGAATACAAAAAATTACACTGAAACAAAAAGAAACACACTTTTTCATGAATATCCATGCTCCCATTCTTAAATATGCAAACACCCAACTTTGAATAACTACGAGAAATATTTGAATATCTGAAAAAAAAAATTGCAGAATACAAAAAAATTGTTGCATAATTCACAATTTATTTGCATACCCATTTAAAATTTTGGCATAACAGGTCTACCCCTGCACACACCAGAAAATCATTAAATTGTCCCTAATTACAAAATGAGTTCAATTTTCACAGGTCCATGCATACCTGCTTTGATTACCCACCAAAAAATACATCAAGAAAATAATTTCACAAAATCTATAATTAATGAAAAACCCTATAGATCGAGAGAGCGGCGAAAAACCCTTGTTGTGGCCGGATTCGGTCTTGATAGGGAGATAGAGGGAGGGTGGGCAGCGTTGGTCGTCTTCCTCTTCGTGGGCGGCGATGGACCTGCGACTGGGCACCTCCGTCGTGGTGGCGGACGGATTTGGTCCGTCCGTCTTCTTCCTTGGTCCGTCCGTCTTCTTCCCGGCGTCGAGGTGGTGGTGATGGTGGCTGCCGGATTTGTTTGGTGTCCATCAAGAGGTGGTGGTGGTGGAAGGGGGCGGTGGTGGTGCCTGTAGATCTACGCCGCCTGTAGTGGGTGATTTTTGTGGTGGGAAGGTTTTTCGGTGGGGTGGTGGTTGGTGATTTTTGTGGTGGAGAGGTTTGGTAGTGGTGGTGGTGGGTGGTTTTGCGTCGCCGGTGAGGGGAAATGGAAGGAGGAAGAAGAGAGAGAGAGAGGGGAGAGAGAGTGAGGAGAGATAATGGGGAGGGGTGGACCGATTCCTTTAGTCCAAATTTCTCTGTAAGCGCTGAATTTCGCCGCAAATTACTGGACTGCTTATGTAACACTTGATAACTCATATATACTCTAATTTATATTTAGGACTATTTATTTATTTATTTTCATGATATGTTTCTGGGTAAATTCGACACTCTTGGTCCCAAATGAATGCACTGTTGATCCCAAGAGAATGTGGTAAAATTGCAGTTTTATTAGTCCTGAAAATTAACGGATAGGACCGAAAATGCCAAAAAAAAGACCACTTTTGCACCTAGGTATCAAAAGTGTTTTGGAGACATTCTCTTGGGACCAAAAGTGCAACTATTCCTATTATTAAAATACCAAAGAAGTAAGGAACCAAATTGAAAAATATATAAAATTTTAAATTATCATGCATGGCCCTCAACTGAATAATTGAACTTGCATGGCCCTCTTCTTCGGATCACTAACTTCTGAAAAAAAAAAAAAAAAGGTATATACTATTCAGCCAATCATCCTCGTTTCTTGTATGATCAACTCTCTACTTATGTGAATTAAATTAGTACTCAACTTAGAACTTAAAATAATTTAGAACTTAGTCCGCACAAGGGGCGGGGCTACTGCAATTTAATATACTTGCAATGTCTGAAAATGATATTTATGTATTAATTGAAATGTTGGTGCATCAACCATTATAATGTATCGGTGAAAATGACAGCAACTACGGCGGGGAGTACATTAATTAAGATCAACATAACATAAAATAGAGTTACAATTGATCATTAATATCTGTTTACATATATGTGTTATAGATTACAAGGAGAAATTTGTATGAGGCTTGGTGGTTACAAAAGAAGGGGGTTCTAAGTCCACCCATGTACAATTCGAAATGAATAATTAATTAGAAGTTAGGAAGTTATAATAGTCGACGTGATCATTGCATTGGGATGGGATGAACGATGAGCGACACCAAATTGTTCTTGGTCTCGGAATTAGGATTAACACCAAAACCATCTCCGTAATTCAGGTAGAAGCAGAGCGACATTCGGACAAGATTCAAGGCTGTTATGCCGAAATCCTTGAAGGGGTCCTCGGCCAGTAGAATCTCTTTGTTCATCTTCTTCCACAACTCGTATATCAGATTCCTTACGTACACCCGAGCTTCCTCTTCGCAACACCCTGTCTCGTGCATGTAACACTGAATTGACTTGGGAACATCTCCTCTCTTGATTTCCTCCTGTAACATTAGATGGATGAATATATCATGATTAGTTACATATATATAAGAAACAATTGCAATTAAAATTAAAATTAATGATGATCTCTTACGGATGAAGTTCCGAAGTCATCTGCAAGGCGAAAAACCATGGACGGCCAACGGATGATTCCGGGATATTGCTCTAGAAACTTCACATCCTCCTTGTTTATGTTGTTGGTGAGGCAAAAGTAGCCATACATGAGAACTATGGGGCCCGAAATCGAAATCCAGCCATTGTTGAGGTACTCATTAGTTCTGGGGTAATACCCGCTGTGGTACCATCTGGCTTCTATGATGTAAGTTTGGCAGAGCTGTATCCAGAGTCTCCTGAGGTTTGAGATGCAGTTGAAGCCCTGTTCCTTGAGGACGTGGTACGCCAATTCGTTGACGAAGTTGTTGAGATCAAGGAAACAAATCTGCATGTAGAGTGGGAGACTGTCCAATTCATTAATGTCCCACCTCTCGATGATCTTGGTGAAAAGCTCGATCTCCTCGAGCGTGCCATATACGTCGTATATGTCATCTATGACGGACACCATTCCGGCAACTTTAGTCATAATCTCCCTGGTGTATCCGAATTCGGGCTCCGGAGTAAATCCCACGGCCCATAAGAAACTCTCGGCCATTCGGTCCCTGGCGAAGGTTAACTTCTCTCCCAGGCCACTTCTCGTATGCCCGCGTGATATGCGTTTCATGTCGTCTTGATAACTCGCTTGTGCAATGTTGTAATACAACTTAGCAAATTCGAGGAGAGTAAGGTTGGCATCGGGTCTACTCTCGTAGACGTTAATGAACCATTTAGCTTGGAGTTTGGGCACCCTCCAGTGCAGTGGAATCTCCAAAGCATGCCTGATCTGATGGTCTTGGTCGAGCTTCTTGGCAAGATGACGTGTCGAGAAATCCTTGGCAGAATCCAATATGGGTTCACCTTCCATTGACAAGAAAGAAGCTTCATAGAGAGAAAGAAGTCCCTTGACGTCATCACCCAAGCTTGCCTTGAAATTTCCCATGTCGTCCATGAAACTACTGAAAACCTCTGCAATTATGTATGTAACAATTAAAACCAGGCCAGCTGAAATTAAATGGCCATGGGCGTGAGAATTAATTATATATGTAGTACCTTGATAGACATGGTAGCCATGTTGTCTCAGAAGTCTAAATTTGAGAGCAGTGGCATGCAAATCATCATCATTAATTTTAGCATAATAAATTCTGTCCAGTGCGTCTTGTATGGAACCCTTGAAGTGGTGAGATACATCAAGCCTTTGCAAATCGTCGATAAGTTGAAGCTGGGCTAACACGTCATCTGTACGCTCGATCATTATTTTCACATATTCTTTCAGCTTCTCGGCTTTCTCAACATACTCAATACCCTGCAGCATTAATTTCCAATAATCAATTAGCTAGAGTCGATTTGAATTTTTACGATCCATCTAAGAATTTATCTTACCCCGTAAGGAGTGGTGAGACGCTGAATGTAATTGCTATCCCACGAACTCTTTCCGTAGTTTCCTGACCTTCTTTCCGCATCCATAATATATATAAGAGGAGATTAGAGATGGTAGATTGATGATATATATGATCCAAAGCAGAGAGTAGTAAGGTTGAAGATATAATACGAGTAATGGAGATTGATGTATTATATATACAGAGGAGAGGAATATAGTACCACTTTCCACTCACTTTCCCAGCTCACTCAGCTAGCCACATTTTATTTTAAAATCATATATATATACATATTTTTATCTTTTCTCCATATTATATTACCAATTCTGACATATCATATTCAAATACCCCTGCCCTGCCCTGCCCTGCCTTACTCGATCGAATACAAAATTAAATGAATTAAGCACATGAGTCAAAGTTGGCTTGTATTTGACTGTTAATGAGGAAGGTACGTCCATGTGTGCGGTTTTATTAGGACAACCATTAAAGTAATTTTATTTTATTAAATAACTTTTCACGCATAACTTAATTTTGTTAGCACTAATTAAACATTAACCCATTGCGCTCAATCTACTAATTGGAAAATTATTTTTTGGGGTTGACTTCCCTTATCAAACTTTCCCCATGATCAGGATCTTAATTTGGTTTAGACTAATTTTAAGCATATGTATTTGGTCGATTTCGTCCATATTTCTCTCTAAGTCCTCCATTTTGGTCCAATATATCGGCCTAAAATTTCAAATACCTCAGATAATACAAATAATCTTGAGGCAAGATACAAAAAACATCACTAAAATTTAACACGCAATAATACAAAACGCCAGTTCATACATCCCTGAAATAATTTAAATTGAAACCTAGCTAAAAATGGTTGCCGGACATCTTAAAATCCTGACCACTTTATTGATATTAGGTGGCTCCTCCTAGGAAATTGTGACATCCTCTGTATTTATAGAGGTTTAGAAGTGGGCCGAGACTGCTCCGAGTAACGCCAGCTTAATCAACTTGTTATCTTGAACGCTTTCCTGGGGGCCCGCCTAGGAAATCGCAACAAATACGGATTATGAGGATCTTTAGTGTTTAAAACATAGTTGATCCGAAGAATATGCATCAATAATGAGGCCAAAGTCAAATGTTACGAGTCAATTTGGGCTCAAAATCCCGAAGTGGGCCCACAATCGGCTGCCCAATGTGGGATACTGCATGTGTAAAAAGAATCAAGTTGGAAGTATTTTGTGCTTCTTAATTTCACCTCCTTAATGTGAACCGTACGTAAAACTAAAAAAATCAGTGAAATATTGAAGGAACAAATAAATAGCGATTTTCAAATGCCAATGTGCTGATAATTTTAAAATACGCAAGTGCAACACAATTGAATAGTGATTCTATGTTAAATCAACAAAAAACATGCCAGATTTATTACTTATCAAATCCTAACTTTTGTAGGGAATAAAATATTTTTGTCAGAAAGTTAAAGGATCATATACGATTTAAATCATGGTTCATTATTTGATATTTGCATTTTAGAAGTCGTGGTCGAATTGTTGTCCCGTCAGCCACACATAACATATATATTATAGTTTTATAACATTGGTGAAAAAAATGAATCAATATTTCAAAACAAACATTTGAGAAAGAGGTGTTTTTTTTGTCCTTTAAGTTTCATGAATTATGTTATTAATCCTCTGCGTTTTAACTTTTGAAATTCATGCTATAAGTTTCGCAGTTTCAACATTTTTGTCCTATATCAGGTAATTAATCCGGTCATATGTTGACTTGACACTCATTTGTAAGTTTATTTCTAATTGAAAGAATCTACTTGGTGGAGGCTTATATGTCACTTAAGATTCATTACAATTATAAAAAATTAAAGAAAAATCTTATTTTCACATAAATAGAATATTTGTGCGCAACCCCGCGAATTTCGCGGACTGGAATTTTTTTGTTATTATTATTTTAAATTATAAGTAATAATTTAATTTTTTTGTAATTTCAATATAATATTAAATTTTTAATTATGATCAAACGAACAATAAAAAAAATACTAAACATAAATAAATAGAAAATTTAAAAAATATTAACTAATTCATATATTCAATCTCAAATTCCTATTATTTAAAATTACAATTGTTGTAATGTTACATGTCCAGTTTTCTCCCATAGGATGAAGATGCAATAACAATCAAACGCAAAAGTTTAACTCTAAAGATAGAATCACACATTTCAGCTCTAAAAATAACATTTGACAAAAAAAAAAAAAAAAAATCAAATGAAATATTTTGTACATATTTGTGTGGGAACAATTGATTAATGTGTGGGTATTTATAATACACAATTCAACAATACGAATTGACATCGAAGTGTCAACCTTAGTTTAAAAAAAAATTAATTTTCCTCCTAGAGAAAAAAAGTTAAATAAAATCCAAATTATTAAAAAAAATCGAAACCCTATTATACAAAATAATATCTTTCGTTTTCAATTTCTATTTCTATTTTGCGGGTAGAATTGTATCCAAAAAATATAAAAAATAGTATTACAATCTATATTGATGGTAAGCTAATATATTTGGTGACAATTTTTTTTTTTGGAATCATATGTTATCTCAATGACAATATCTTTTCCGAAATATTTCAATTGCCACCTACAAATTTTACATCTATCAAAATTTTGCAAAAATAAATTCTAAAAATATCTAAGAAAAAAAAACGTTCAACTGTGGAAAAAGATTTGCATGACTTAATTTGATTTTTAAAATAATATTCCATATTATACGTAAATATTTTGTTTTCATTGATTAAAATATATTCAAATTTATTGTATTTTATAGTAAGATACTTTTTAGAGGTATAATACTTAAATTGTTAGTAAATAAATATAATGTCTTTTTTTTTCTTTTTTCTTTTTAGCCAACACTATAAATATCTAACCATGTAAAATTTATTCCACATATTTAAATATATATATATATATATATATATATATATGTAGTATTATATAACATATAACAATCGATCTTTTATTTATTTATCATTTACAATATTATTTTAATATTTGTGTAACGCCCCGAACCCGGATATTCCGAATACTTATCCAAGTTCAAGTTGTCACTTAGTAAAAATGAAAAATAAGTGTTTAAAAAAAGAGAGTTTGAATTAAGAAAATTGAGAGAATGAGGAATAAAATCATTCTTCACTTATAGTCTTAACATTCAGTTAAAAATTAAACATTAAGAAGAGAGCATGTTGAGTCTAAGTAATACTAAAACAAAGAAATAATACTAATAGCTTAATAGTTCATCATAAGTCCAGTTCAGCAGTCCATAATAATAAGTTCGAATTTAACAGACGGAAGCAAGAGTAATTAAAAGTCTTTAATAGAAAATAAAGCAACTATCGGTGTAGAAGGAGGGGTCTACTGCTGCTCCCAGTACTCCATCGGCTCACCTAAAAAGTATTAAAAATGGAGTGTGAGAATTTTGAATATCTAAGTGTGGGTAGCCCGTACGCTATTACGGTTAAAGTATGATATCATAAATATCATTCACAAAAGTAACCAACCGAGACGGATACTCTCCACTCGCAACTAAACCAACACGGATACTCTCCGCACCGAGATGGATACTCTCCGCTCGTAACAATTCCAGCACGGATACTCTCCGCACCGAGACGTATATTCTCCACTCGTAACTTTGAGTATAAATTATACTTTATAAATAAAATTCCCTTTATTAAACTTATTTTGTTCAAAGAAATTTATATAATAAATACTGAAAATAATATAATATATACTTTTCTTTATAATTAGTAATACTTGATTTAAATAAGTTTTCACAACAATTAATAGAATAAACATTTTCTATATTACTAGTATTATTAACTAAGTTGACTTGTGTTATTTTCAAAACAAAAGAGTAGTAATATTTTCTAAAAGTCATTTTCCATTTGTTTCAAACATTTGAACAGTAGAAGACGAGTTTCCATTTGTCTTTAAAAACTCAACTAATATTAAAACAAACTAATTTCATCACCATTCACTTAATTCGATAATACCAACCAGTTAAATCAATAACACCAAATAGTTAAACCAACCATACTAGACAACTATTCCAAACAATACTAAACTATAAAACCAACAATACTAAACAATTAAAACAACTAACACTAAACAACCATATCCACTGTTTTGAACCATCAACAACCAAAATTCGTATCACTGCTCGAACAACCTTATTCCCAAACCAGAAATTACAAGAGAAATAGGGGGAAAACTAGAAATCTTACGAGGCCCAAATCGGGCAGCCTAACGGCGTTTGATTGGCGGCTCGTCAGATAATTTCGTCGGCCTAACGGCGTCGTTTTGGTTCTTCCAAAATCAAACGGGCAGCGGTTCTTTCTCTGGGCATTTTAACGGGAAGGCGGAGATGATGCCGGTGTCTCGATCAACACGAAAAGGGGCAAAACATGAGTGTTTATTTCGGGAGAAAATTAATCGAATTAAGTTGTTAAATTAAATGAATTCGGAAAAGGACGATAACGGGACTCACTCCAAGAGTAAAGAACGGACGATGACGGCGTTCAAGAAGGCGACAGTGGCGCGACGCGACGGAGGGCAGCGTCGCGGTTGGCGGTGGTCGATCGGCGTCAGAGTGAGAGGGGCGGCAGCTTTCGGCTCCGATTAAAGAATAGGGGAGGCGGCGCGGCGATTTCGGGAATAGGGCTTTCGACTGGCGTCACGGTGGCTGGAGAGAAAGAGGGGAGGCGACGCGGTGGCGCTGGAAGAGGAGACGCGACGGCGATGCTGGTGGCGCTCGCGAGGTGGACGGCGGCGGTTTCGAGCAGCTCCGATCGAAGCGCTGTTCGCCGGAAAGAGGAGGAGGCGGGCGGCGGTCGATCGGCGAGGCTGGAGCACGGCGGTCGGCTGGGACAGAGGCGAGAGAGACGAGAGGAGAGAGAGAGTAAATTAAGGGTAAATGGGTTTTGAGGGAGTGATATTTTGGAAACTGAATTGGTATAATTTGTGGAGATGGACGGTTGTTTTATAAGGAAAAAAAATCTCCTAATACTTAATTAATTTTAAAGGGTAAAAATATCATGTGGATGAGATAATTATCTAAATAATTTAATTAAAAAGGATACTAAATCATGTGGGTAGGGTTTAATCCTTTTTAATTCGGATATTTTCGTTCCCAATTGATACGGTTTAGGGAACGTTTGGTTCACGAGTTAAACCCCGAATTGAGAATTAATACAGTTTTAGAACTCAATTAATATTTTAAAGTATTTTAATTATTCTCAATAAATTAAACGGATCGAAATCCTAATTTTTAATCTTTTAATATTTAATTTCTCGTAGTCCTTTATTCGTTTGAAAGTTCCGTTTTCTTTCTTCGAACTTAGGAATTTATAAAAGGGTATATATTTAAATCACACAAAATAATAAATTAAAAGAAACAAGGATAATAATAATATGAAATTATATAATTAAGGTTTCTAGCAAAATAAAAGGTATAAAACGGGACGGGGTATTACATTTAATGGAAAATAAAGCAACTATCGGTGTAGAAGGCGGGGTCTACTGCTGCTCCCAGTACTCCATCGGCTCACCTGAAAAGTATTAAAAATGGAGTGTGAGTATTTTGAATATCTAAGAGTGGGTAGCCCGTACGCTATTACGGTTAAAGTATGATATCATAAATATCATTCACAAAAGTAACCAACCGAGACGGATACTCTCCACTCGCAACTAAACCAACACGGATACTCTCCGCACCGAGATGGATACTCTCCGCTCGTAACAATTCCAACACGGATACTCTCCGCACCGAGACGTATATTCTCCACTCGTAACAATTCCAACACGGATACTCTCCGCACCGAGATGAATACTCTCCACTCGTAACAACAATATAATTCAATAGATGATACTTCAACTAAAACACGTAAGTAAAGGCAATACGGTTCAGTGTCACCCACCTCGAAAAGCAGCTTCGGAAAAGCTACAGCTTGCAAAGAGGAAAAGACGTCCAAGTGTCACTGGCCATTCGCACTTGATCCTAATGAAAATTCTCGCTTTTAGTTTCTTATTAAAAGTCGTATATTTATGACACTATGCGTTGGTCCCGAGGGACTTTTGGTTAAGCACACGTCTTTTGTCTTTTAGTCGTGATTTACTCTAAGTTAGTCTTTTCATTACACAACGGGTTATACTTAGTGAATTTCTCAAATAATAACTTCGACATGTTACACATTTTAGACTCTCGCTAGCATGCTTCTAGGATGTAACATGTAAAACAGGAAAAACAACATTTTTAAATAAAACAACAGTTCATGCATTAAGACAACTTTCGAGCAAAACTGCCCGGTTTCGTCTTCTCATATTTGACTTTGGGTATTTTCTAAAATATGAATAATTTATCTAAAAATTAAGCAAATTTATAGTAGGTACTCTCTTAACATATATTCCATTGATAAAAATCGGTTTTATTAAAAGATATATGAAAATTGGGTTTTTGGATTTATTTCCAAAGACAAAACAATGATTCTTAAACATTCCAGTAAGTTTTTAGAGTTATAACACAAGAGAAATGACCTTCTTAAAAATACTAAAACATTTTAAAAAATCACGAAATTCATATAGTATATGCATTACACAATTTCAAACATTTCTTAAGTTTCGACCTAAAGCAAAATATGTAAGGAAAAAGGTGTTTGGGTTCAGTTTTGGAAATTAAAGGCACATAAACTTTTCTGTCTTTCCAATCACTTACCAACAAGGTAAATAATTTTTGTAAAACTATTTAAACTACTCCTAAAATCATAAAGAATTCCAAGAATGAAGCTAACATCATGTATATTTGATTTTGATTTTTATTAAAAATAAATAAACAAGTGGAAAAAACCAGAAATTAAAAGAGTCACAAAAATATTACAGATTGTCACACTAACTTAAAAAATTCATATATTATTGAATATAACTTCAAAACACATGAGACCAGTGGCCAAAGAAAGATTACTTGATATATTTTTCAAATATGTTAATAAAATCTCAGAAACATCAAGTTACAAAAACATATCAACTCAGACTTTCAACTGAAAACGAATTGCTCAACACTTATCACAACAAGAACATCTAGAAATCTTCACATGCCATGAAACTTTCATTTCTTTCATCATTAACAACCCATACATTTAAGCATAAAATCAAAGAAAAATCATGCTTTTTCCTTCCTATCTAAAGATTTAAAACAAAACTAAGGTTTTGAAAGAAATTAGGCGAGGGTCGCCTTGTTGTGATCTTTCTCTTACAAGGCTAGGGCCTTATGCCTTCTTCTAGTTCTCCTCCTATGATTAATCCTTATTTGAGACTCCTTGATTGAATGGAAAGCTTTGGGTAAGAGATGGGAGCTATGTATGGTAAGAAATTGGAGAAGAAATTTCTTCTTCTCCCTTAGGAGTGTAGTAGCCGAAATTTGCTTAGGAGAGGGAGAGGGAGAGGGAGAGGGGTATTTTTTTTCTTTTCTTATGTATTCTTGTGTAAATGATGAGGAGTGATGTGCAAGCAAAATTAATAGAAATGAGGGAGAAAGTGGAGGGTTTAGATGAGGACACATGGAGGGGTGAGATGAAAGGTAGGACAAATAATTAATTTGGGAGGGGAGAACATGCACCATGGTAAGGATTCTTGTTGGAGGGGTTTATGGCTCATTTGGCTGAGGAAAAAGGGGCAGCTGGCCATCCTTAATGTTTGGGCCCCACAAGCCTTGTGGTGGCCTTTCGGCTCAGGGTGTGCGTTTGGACACTGTAAAAAAAGGTTTTCGATTGGGGTTTCGGGGCTCCGGAAGTCTCGTTTCGTTCATTTTTTCTCAATAAATTTTTCCATCTTTAAAAGTTCATAATCAAGGAAACTTTTAACTTATTTTTTTAGTTAGGTTCCCGGTTGGTTCGGATTTTGTTGGGTAGATTCAAATTTTGACATTTTCGGAGTTTTCCCGATTTTCGGCAACTAAAAATTTAAAACTCTCAAGATAAAAATAAAACGGCTTATCCACTTACTTTGGACTCATATTTGACTTATCCAGTACCGGTTCGTTCTGTGTTAGGATTTCTAGAGTGCTCGACGGTCCAATTATGCTCGTCCTTTACCCAAAATCGAAGATTTTGAATAAAATGAAGTTCTACTTTCGAAAAGACGTTCGAAACTAAAATTACAAACACACATAAAAATAAATAAGACATAAAATGGGTCCGGGTATTACATCCTACCCACCTTAAAAAAAAATTTGTCCCCGAAATTTGAGTTACTTAATAAAATCTAGGACTTGCTGGTATTTTGCTAAAACCTCGTCCTCTCTCTCCCAAGTGCCTTCCTCTTTTCCGTATCTACTCCACTGTACTAGAACTAAAGGGATTTTTCGATTCCTTGGCTTGTGCATCTTCCTCCTTAAAATCCTTACGAGTGTCTCTCCGTACGTCAGGTCTCGTCCCAATTCTAAGTCTCTAAAGTCGACAACATGCTTAGGGTCACCTACATACTTCTTGGTTGTAGAAACGTGAAAAATATTGTGTACTTGGGATAGGTCGGGGGATAAAGCTAAGCAATAGGCTACGTCTCCAACTTTCTCTAGTATGTCAAAAGGTCCGATGTAGCGGGGTTTCAGTTTGCCTCTTTTCCCAAAACGGATTAGTCCTTCCATTGGTGCTAATTTGAGGAATACTTTCTCTCCAACTATGAAATATAACCCCTTCGGGCGAGTATCGGCATACGATTTCTGACGGTCTTGCGCGACTTTGATCCTTTCCTTGATCCGGGAAACAATTTCCACTGATTGTTCCACGAGTTCTGGCCCTAAAATCTTACGGACTACTACTTCGTCCCAATAGATAGGTGATCTGTATCTTTTCCCGTAAAGTGCTTCAAAAGGTGACATTCATATCGTAGCTTGGTAATTATTGTTGTAGGCAAATTCCACAAGTGGGAGGTGCGTTTCCCAGTTTCCTTCGAAATCCATAGCACATGCTCTCAGCATATCCTCCAAAGTTTGAATGGTCCTTTCTGATTGTCCATCTGAATGCGGGTGGTAAGCGGTGCTAATGTTTAGTTGCGTTCCTAAGGCTTGTTGAAGGCTCTTCCAAAACCTAGAGGTGAAGCGAGGGTCTCTATCGGAAACTATCGAAACTGGTACACCGTGCTGTCTAATGATCTGTTTTATGTACAGTTGGGCTAGTTTGTCTAAGGAATAAGTCATGCGGATGGGTAAGAAGTGCGCGGTTTTGGTAAGTCTATCTACAACTTCCCAGATGGCGTCGTGATTTCTTGCGGTCTTGGGAAAACCTGTGACAAAGTCCATGGTGATATTTCCCCATTTCCACTCAGGTATTTCTAAAGGGTGGAGTAATCCAGACGGTTGTTGGTGGTCGACTTTGACTTGTTGACAGGTTAGATATTTCCTCACGAAATGAGCTATCGTCCTTTTCATACCTCTCCACCAAAAGGTCTCTCTCAGACCTCGGCATATCTTTGTCTCTCCAGGGGTACAGAGTATGGGGTATTGTGTGATTCTCTCAGAATCTCAATTCTCAGTCCTTCGGGAAACCATTTCGCCCTTCGAACGCAAGGGTTCCATCGGCATTCGAAGTGAATCCTCTGATGGTTCCCTTCTCCATTTGTAACCTCATTCCTTCGAGGAATTTGTCCTTTCTCTGAGCGTCTCTGATCTTCTCCTTCATGGTTGGTTGTAGCATGATAGCACAGATCATGGCGTCTGTACAACATTGCTTAGTGAACTCTAGGTTCATTCGAGCAAAGTCCCTGATCAGTGTCATTTGTCCTGTTGGCATGGCATTGACGGTTGCGGTTCCCATCCAACTCAAGGCATCAACCACAACGTTTACCTTCCCGGGGTGGTAGTGGATTGTTCAATCATAGTCCTTCACTAGCTCAAGCCATCTTCGTTGGCGCATATTCAACTCCTTTTGCATGAAGAAGTACTTTAAGCTCTTATGGTCCGTATAGATCTCGTACTTTCCTCCGTAAAGGTAGTGCCTCCAGATCTTCAGCGCATGAACTACCGCAGCCAATTCTAGGCCATGAGTTGGGTAGTTCTGCTCGTGGGTCTTCAGTTGTCGGGACGCGTATGCAACGACCTTTCCATATTGCATGAGGACACATCCTAATCCAGACAAGGATATGTCGGTATAAATCACAAATCCCTCGGTTCTATCGGGGATAGTTAACACCGGTGAAGAAGTTAATCTCTTCTTGAGCTCTTGAAAACTTTCTTCACATGCGGGCGTCTAAGTAAACTTCAGGTTCATCTTGGTCAGATGCGTCAGGGGTTTTGCAATCCGTAAAAAGTCCTTGATGAATCTTCTATAGTATCCCGCTAATCCAAGAAAACTTCTTATTTCGTTGGCGTTAGCTGGGGTCTTACATCCATTAAGGCTTCTAGTTTTTTTGGGTCCATCTCAATTCCTTTGGATGAGATTATGTGTCCCAAAAATATAACCCGGTTGATCCAAAACTCACACTTGCTGAACTTAGCATATAACTTCTCACGCCTCACCGCCTTTGGAATGTCACTTTCCTTGACCTTCAGTTGGTGATAGCCGGACCTCAAATCAATCTTTGAAAACACGCTGGCATTTTTTAATTGATCGAACAAGTCCTCGATCCTCAGCAGAGGGTACTTGTTCTTGATGGTCAGCTGGTTCAATTCTCGGTAGTCAATGCACATTCTAAGGGTCCCATCTTTCTTCTTAACGAATAGGACAGGTGCTCCCCATGGTGATACGCTGGGCCTGATGAATTTCTTCTCCAAGAGTTCCTGAAGCTATTCTTTTAGCTCTTCTAACTCCTTTGGCGCCATCCGGTATGGTGCCTTTGACACGGGCGTAGCCCTCGATGTCAGTTCGATGGAGAATTCTATATGTCGATCCGGCAGTATTCCTGACAATTCCTCCGGAAATACGTCCGAGTAATCTCTCACAACAGGTACGTTCGTCGGGGTCTTTTCGTCCTTCTTTACTACTGAGACATTGACTATGTACCCTTGGCATCCTTCTTTCCATAATAGCTTTCTGGCTTAGACTGCGGAGATTATCTGAATCCCAGACTTGATTCGAGTTCCGCGAAAAGTGTAATGCTGTCCGTCTTTATCCTCAAAGTCTATTTCTCGGTTTGCACACCTTATGGTTGCTCTATGCTTAGTAAGCCAATTTATTCCCAAGATTAAGTCAAAATCCTTCATCCTAAGGACGTGAAGGTTAGACTCTACTTGGTGTCCGTCTAGTTCTATCTTTACTCCTCTTTCTTGCGTTTGGATATCTATTACGTCCCCAGATGGAACGCTCACTCTCAAACCTTACCCTACTACACGTTCTAACTTTAGTTTCTTAATAAAGTTTTCCGACACAAAGGAGTGGGATGCTCTCGTATCAAAAAGTACGTGGGCAGGTTTGCCAAAAACTAAAAGAGTACCTGCCATGGTCTCATTCTGCTTCAGTTCCTCTTCCATTTCCTCATCAAGGATTGCGTTCACCTGCGCCCTTCCTCTTTGCCCTAGGGCCGGTACATTCCTCCTTAGTGGTCCAGGCAAGGAAGGGTTTCCTCTGGGCGGTCCAAGTAGCTGGTTGTTCGCTGGAGGCCCAGACGGGTGATTGTTTCCCATTTGGGGCGGCCTAGGCTGGTAGTTAGTCACTGGGAAATTTCCATTCTGCAGCTTTGGACAATTTGAGCATCGATGCCCCGGCTGTCGGCAGTAGAAACAGTTGCCGATCCAGCAAGCTCCTACGTGTGTTTCCTTACACTTTGAGCAAAAGGGCAATGGCCTTTGTCTAGCAGGCACGAAGTTGTTCCCCTTGGGTGTCTGACTCTGGTACCCCTTGAAATTTGACTGTTCTCTTTTGTTAACAGCCAAAGCAGATGGAGTTGCCTTGAATTCTAACCCCAGATCGATCGACACGATGAGTGCTCGATCGAACACCTCATTGTAACTCCGCAATTTCAGTCCTGAAACGACTCCTCCAATCTCGGGCATTAAACCTCTCTCAAATCTCCTAGCTTTCCTCTCGTCGATGCCCACCAAATGTGAAGCATACCCCGATAATCGGTTGAACTGTCTCTCGTATTCTGTCACGGAGATATTTCCTTGTCTAAGGTTCACGAATTCCACTTCCTTATGGTCTCGGAGTGCATTCGGGAAGTATCGGTTCATGATAGCTTCCTTAAAACTTCCTCAGTTGAGTGCTTGCCTTCCTTCGACACTCAGGGTACGTTCAAAGGCCTCCCACCACTTAGCGGGCATCTTCGGCCAACTGAAACTGAGCGCAAGAGACCTTCTGTGCATCAGTCAAGTTCATGTGCCTGAAGATTCTCTCCAGTTCGGAGATCCATTCTTCGGTCTCCATGGGTCCTTTCTTTCCATTCAGGCGTGGGGGTTACATTCCTCTGAACGTCTCAACAATCCCAGTCATCCTCTGTTCTTGGTGAGGAGCGGGTACGTGCGGGTGCGGCTGTTGGTGCTGCATGAAGTTCTGCAGGGAATTGAAGAATTCCCGAGCCATGTCAGCTCCCGAAGCGGCGTTAGCAGGTTGGGGTGCCATTGGAGGCGGCGGTGGGGGTTGTTGTCCTACGAATTCTTCCGAGTTTTCCCTATGGTGGATTCTTTGTCTTCGAGGTGCCTTCCTAGTTAGGTGTTGAGAGGAAAAGAATATATGTTACTTATAGGTAGGTATGATTAAATTAAAAAATAGAACCCAATCATGTTAGCCGATAGTTCGCTAGCAACAATTATACATTGGAGTCTTCGGCACCGGAACATACTGTCTAGCTCAGCAGCACAGTTTCGAACTCTAACTATTGTACGGTAGAGAACTAGTGACGCACATCGTTGAAAAATAATCGAGTAAAAATAAGCGGATAGAATTAAGTGACACCGTATAACACGAATCACATGATAACATATATAGATAAAGCAAGGTTCCGGGGAGGTAATCCTCCAACCCAAAAATATGCAAGCATCACGGGGAGGTAATCCTACAACCCGAAAATATTTATATCGAAAATAATAATAAAAGGTCTTCCATACTAAGTCTCTATCTAATGGGTTGGCTACTACAAAACAAGCCTAAAGTCCTGGAAACGCTGCGTGAAGTCGGCGATAGTCTCATTCTTAGTCTGTCGTATCGTGACGTACTCAAGCGCGAAATCCATAGCGTCCTAAGTTTTGTAAGCAAGGAGTTCCAAGTCAAGACTCTAGTGGACGCAAAAGAAAATATTACTTTATAGTATTAATACATATAAGCACTGCATAAACACATGCATTCTCACATAGAATCTTAATTCATACATTTCACGTGTGCCACAATTCACTTCGTTAGGCACTTCACTTCCATATTTCTATGGATTCACACAAACAATTCATGAAATATTCAGAACGAGTATTTAAAATAGCGGGAAGAACTTATACCTCGGAGTTCTGGTCACGGCACCTGACTTTCTTTCCACACCGTTTCTAACTAATTCTTACTCAAATGATAAAATTTCTATAGGTAAAAACACATAAATTTTCAAATAAGAACTTTCATTTTGTATAAAAATTCTTTTAGTCCGAAGTTTTGAGCCTAAGCTCTGATACCACCTGTAATGCCCCGAACCGGGATATTCCGAATACTTATCAAAGTTCAAGTCGTCACTTAGTAAAAAGGAAAAATAAGTGTTTTTTTTAAAGGAAGAGTTTGAATAAAGAAAATTGAGAGGATGATGATTAAAACCATTCTTAACTTATAGTCTTGACATTCAATTAAACACTAAACATTTAGAAGAGAGCATGTTGAGTCTAAGTAATACTAAAACAGAGAAATAATACTAATAGCTTAACAGTTCATCATAAGTCTAGTTCAGCAGTCCATAATAATAAGTTCGAATTTAACAGATGGAAGCAAGGGCAATTAAAAGTCTTTAATGGAAAATAAAGCAACTATCGGTGTAGAAGGTAGGGTCTAGTGCTGCTCCCAGGACTCATCGGCTCACCTGAAAAGTATTAAAAATGGGGTGTGAGAATTTTGAATATCTCGGTGTGGGTAGCCCGTACGCTATTACGGTTAAAGTATGATATCATAAATATCATTATATCATTCACAAAAGTAACCAATCGAGATGGATACTCTCCGCTCGTAACAATTCCAACACGGATACTCTCTGCACCGAGACGGATACTCTCCGCTCGTAACAACAATATAATTCAATAGATGATACTTCAACTAAAACAAGTAAGTAAAGACAATACGGTTCAGTGCCACCCACCTCAAAAAGCCATTAAGGAAAAGCTACAACTTGCAAAGAGGGAAAAACATCCAAGTGTCACTGGCTGTTCGCACTCGATCCTAATGAAAATTCTTGCTTTTAGTTTCTTATTAAACTCGTATATTTATGACACTATGCATTGGTACCGAGGGACTTTTGGTTAAGCACACGTCTTCTGTCTTTTAGTCGTAATTTACTCTAAGTTATTCTTTTCATTATGCAACGGGTTATACTTAGTGAATTTCTCAAATAATAACTTCGACATGTTACACGTCTTAGACTCTCGCTAGCATGCTTCTAGGATGTAACACGTAAAACTGGAAAAACAACATTTTAAAATAAAACAACGGTTCATACATTAAGACAACTTTCGAGTAAAACTGCCCGATTTCGACTACTCATATTTGACTTTGGGTATTTTCTAAAATATGAAGAATTTATCTAAAATGAAGAATTTCCAGTCAAAAAAATCGGTTTTATTCAAAGATATATGGAAAATGGGTTTTTGGATTTATTTACTGATTAGGCGTGAAATTGTCATGATTTGTAGCTAGAAACGCCCTAGTTTTGGTCGATTTTATTGAGTTTTTAGAGCCAAATGAGTACTATTTCTATACATTGATGAATTTGTCTCTTTGATACTCATAGGTGAATCGAGGATGAAAAACGGAGTTCGTTGGACTTTGAATCGACTCAAACGGATGCCCGGATGAGAAGATATCGAAGAAATACGATTGGTATTAGTACGTGAGAAGAAAAGTGTTAGTTGCAAGGAAGGAAGGCCCATTCGAGCATCATCACTCGAGCACCATCGCTCGAGCAACGTAGGTCGAGCGCTTCGGACTTACAGAATATTTTTGCCGCTCGAGGGGCACAGCTCGAGCGCCCCGCTCGACCTCTTGAACCATTCGAGCAACACAGCTCGAGCGCCCCGCTCGACCTCCTGAATCATTCGACCAAAGCAGCTCGAGCGACCCGCTCGACCGGGACGGCTCGAGCGCCTCTGAGGCTTATTTTACAAATTTCGTTTTTCGGCCCATGAGATCCCGTTTCGACCCGGTGCCTATATATACCTCTTCCAAACACGTTTTGAAGAAGACACGAACTTTAGAAATCACTTTTAGACTTAGTTTTTAGAGAGAGGAAGAGGAGAAGAACGAGCAAGCTTTACTTACGTTTGGTTGAGGTTTTTCGTACGAATTCTTAGTTTCTTTTCGTTACTTAGTTTCTTTTCATTAGCTTGTTTACTTTAAACGCTTTGAACTTCGTTTTAGTTAATTAAATTTCAGTTTTTAGAATTATTTTCTTTTAAAACCCTAGTTCATGTTTCTTATTTTCTTCGTTCAATTCATTATATTTATGTTTGTTGTTTCTTCTATTGCTTTTATGTTTGTTAAAGCCATGTCCGGCTAAAACCCTTGTATGCTTGGGGTAGGATGAACTCGTAGAAGTAGGATGTGGGTACGTAATTAGGGTAATTCGTGACGTTAGTTTTAAATCTCTTGATTAATGAATTCTTATAATTAACCTTAACTTTACCTTTGAATTTCGTATGAAAGTGTTAGAGAGAGGACGACCGCATCACTCAATAACAATTAGTAGTCTTAACGAGAAGGTTTAGAAAGGGTTAATTCATTTACCGGTTTAGTGAAGGAGGACGACCGCATCACCTTAGGTAAATTAGGGTCTCATTAATTAAGCACAATCAATTAACTTGTTAGTAGATTAGTGAAGTCGAGTGTTAGGGTAAACTATTAGGGTTTAGAATCTTGATCTTTCACCTTGCATTCTTAGACTTAGGTTATTTCTTGTGTGTCACAGTTATTCTGATTATGTACCTGCTCCGTTAGTATACGTAGGGATTCCTATCCTAAGCATCACCATCTCTCATTAGAAAACAACCCTTAGTTAATTCGCTTCTTTAATTCTTTAGTTTAATTAGTTTAGTCTAGTTTTAATTAATCTTTCAAAAAACCCAAAAACATTACACTCATATTAACTACGACGCGTAGATCTTCAGGGATCTATTCGCATACACTCTATCTCGTGGGTTCGATAATACTTGGCCATTATACTTACTCTTACTACAGTGAACCCGTCCGCTTGCGGCTGAGCGATTAGTAGAAGTTAGTGTAATTCGCATTCAAGTCAATGGCGTCGTTGCCGGGGATGGCGCTGTATGCTTTTTGAATAGGACTTGTCGATAGCTTAGTAGTTAGTAGTGAGTGCTTTCTTTTCTGTTTTTATTTTTATTTTTATTTATTCGGCAGTTGCGTTTTGATCCTTCTGCTAGTGTGTCAGGTATATGAAAACACGTTCACAAGGCAATACGAGCGAAGAGAGAATTCAGTCATACCCTGAGACAATAGCCAGAAGGAACCGAGCCTTCTTGAGAAGAATGACTACCACCGCGGGAAACAAAGACAAGATTTCTGATGAACTTGGGGAGTTAGACAAAATAGCTGCAGAGTATACTGCTCTTGTGGAACGGGCAGAGGGTGCTAATGGAAACAGCAGTAATCAGCAGATACCCATAGGGGGAACTGAAAACCCACACCCGAACCCACAAGACCCAATCAACTCTGCACAAACACAACCCCAAAACCAGAACCAAAACCAGATCATCCACAAGAACCCAAATAACCCTTTCAACAACCCAGTATACCAACATTACCCATACCCACCATACCCTTATCCACCATACCCATATCATCCACCTCTTGTTTACAACCAACCACCTGTGTACCAACAACCTCCAGTTCAACACATACCAGCACCACCTATTGTTCATCAGCCTGTGCCACAGAACGCAGATCAGAATATGGCAATTCGGGGCAGGTTCGCGGCACAACCGCAGAGGTACTACGATGGAGTGGCTTTACCACCTGTTGAGGCGAATAACTTTTCAATTTCCCCAGGAATTCTAAAGTTGCTGACCGAGAATCAGTTCAAGGGGGTGATCGGGAAGGAGAATCCTCACACTCACCTGAGGAGTTTTCTCATGATAGCCTCCACATTCAATTATAATGGCATGTCTGAAGATGCCAAGAGGCTTAGGCTGTTCCCATTCTCACTAACGGGAATAGCTAAAGAGTGGTACGACAACACGCTTCCACGGGGAGGTATTACCACTTGGGCCGAGCTCGAGCGTCTGTTCCTCGAGTGATTCTACCCTCCATCAAGAACGATTAAAGCGAGAATTGAGATCTCTTTCTTCCGTCAGAAGCAAGGAGAGGACCTACGTCAAGCGTGGGAGAGATACTCAAACATGCTGATAGAGTGCCCACAGCATGGATACAATGAGGGAGATATTATGGCATTCTTCTACAGCGGTGCCAACAAGGCGGGGCAAGACCATTTAGACGCTTGTGCGGGCGGAGCATTCCTGAATCAAGGCATAGAGAGGTGTAGAGAGATTGTGGACAACATTGTCACGAATACCGGAGCTTGGAATGGAGATCCAGATTTTCAGAGAGTTCATCAGGTTGAAGAGGGTGAAGGAACGAGAAGGCTATTGATGGCCATGATGGAGAAGATCAACAACCTCGAGTTGGGGAAGAATTTGGTTGGAGAGCATGCAGCAGAAAATGATAGAGTAAACCAGCCAAGTGGACAACAAGAGGTAGCCAATTACATGGGAGGTCCGTATTACAATCAGAATGGCTACCAAGGTGGAAATCAGTATGGAAGGCCTCCTTATGGCCAACCCTTTGTACCTCCAGGCCCACAGCCGCCTCAAAATCAATGGAGGGACACACAAGGATTTCAAGGAGGCCAGCAGCCTCCTCAAAACACATGGAGGAAGAATGAGAACTTTTCTTATGCTAACCCAAAGGCTGGTATTACTGTTCCTGCAGGTGTTGATCCGGGGTCTAAACCTCCTGGTGGAGAAGGCGGTGCATCAACCGAGGAGATGTTGAGAGCTATTCTACAGAAGGCGGAGGAAGGAAGTAAGAGGTTGTCATCCTTGGAGTACGATGTGAAAGAGTTGCATAAAAAGGGTGATCAATGTGATCAAGAGCTCCAGAAGATGAACGTTGAGTGGACTAGAACTCAACAAGAGAACAATCGAAGGTTCACTTCTATAGAGTTCAAGATGAGCCAGATTGCAAAGTCGTTGAATAGAGAGCCGGGAAAATATCCCTCCATAACGGAGGGGAACCCAAAAGAGCATTGCAAGGCGATCCAACTTAGAAGTGGAACCAACTATGAAGGTCCTCAGATGCCTGCTGATTCTGAGACGCCCCAAGGGGAAGCTGAAAGGGGGGAAAGAGAACACAAGAAAGATGGAGGTGTTACTGTTGAGAAGGACAAGGAAAGTAAGGAGATTGAGAGAGTTCCTAAGTTGAAAAAGGCAAATGAAGCAAAGGATAAAGTGAAAGAAACAGAAAGAGATGAATGGGGGGTACCCAAATCTGTGATACCAGTCCCGTATCCACAGCGCTTCATGAAAAAGAAGCTTGATGAAAAATTTGCAAAATTTCTTGATGTTTTTAAACAACTTCACAATAACTATCCTTTTTATGATGCTTTGGAACATATGCCGCATTATGTAAAGTTTCTGAAGGACTTGATTGCGAAAAGACGGCGAGTGGATGAGCCGAAGTTGGTGCAGCTGAACTTCGAGGTGAGTGCATTAGTGCACAAGGCGCTTCCTCCAAAACTGAAGGATCCCGGGAGCTTCACGATCCTATGTGACATTGGGAACGGGATCAAGAAAGGAGTGCTATGTGATTTAGGGGCGAGCATCAATCTCATGCCCTTGTCGCTTTTCAAGAAGTTGGAAGGTGGTGACCTTCAACCCACAATGATGACGCTTCAACTTGCCGATCGGTCTATTACTAGATCTCAGGGTATGGTTGAAGACATCCCTGTGAGAGTTGGAGATCACATTTTTCCAGCCGACTTTGTAGTGCTAGAGATGGAGGAAGATGAGCACGTGCCCCTGATCTTGGGAAGACCGTTCTTAGCTACGGCAGGGATGGTGCTAGACGTGGCAAATGGGAAGATTACATTGAAGGTTGATGATCAAGAAGTGAAGATTTCCCTATATGAAGCCATGAAGCACCCGAAGGAGGATGAGAGTTTGTATTGCATGGAGGCCATTAATCCTAGTGTTGAAGACACACCTCCTATTCCTAATCCTTCTCATATTCATGAATTTTATAAGCCTTCACTTTATGATTTAACCAATGTGCATTATTATCTTGATTCTTTTGATAGGGATAAGTGAAGAAGTTGAAGGATGAAGAGGTGAAAAGTAAGGAAGTGATCCAGTTGGAAGGGAAGTGAGGAGTCAAGAAGAAAAAGTACAAATTCAAGAAACTGTTTGGAAAGACGCCTCCAGATAAAGGTGAGAAGGAGTTGAGACCCATAACACTTGGGGATGAGAAGAAAGCAAATGAGCTCATGATGGAGGGGCATCAAGGAAAGACATGCAAGCACCACTCTTATGAGAGTAAGAGAGGTAAATTTGAGTATGATGTCCCATAAGCTCTTTTGAGCTCGGTCCGGCATCAGGACCTTAAAAATAGCGCTGAATGGGAGGCAACCCATTTTTATTTATTTTTAGTGTCCTATTATGTTATTAGGGTGTTGTTGAGTCGTATGTTTAACCTCGTACTTGAGAGTTTTATTTTGTAGGCTTGTCTCTAAAAGAGTAAAGGAATGATGGAGTATTTAGATTGAAGGGACCAACTCGAGGCAAAGGAGTGTGCTAAGTTGTTGAAGAGAAACTGAATTGTTTGGTTGAGGTAACCCACAACCCCAAACTTAGACCTCTTCTCAAGGTCGAAGTTTGGGGGGGTGGAGTATTTATGTGTTTTATGACATTGTACCGGAGCACCCCTTATCTTTGAGTTGAGTTGATTATTTGTGTCTTGAGATGCTCCTTGGGCTGATTTTGATTTGTTTTGTTACTCAATATTTCATGCCTATCAATTCTCTTATTCTTGTTGGTTGCTATCTTTGAGTATGATTTGATGAGTTGATGATTTGTGGATTTGAGTTAGGGACTCTTTTGTGTGAGTGTTTGAATGAGAGTTGATTTGAGAAAGAACTTGTATGCTTGTGAATTTTTCTTTTGAGTACTTGTGTGATGAGAGTGAGAATTCACTAGGACTAGCATGGATGTGAAAGCCGTGAGAGTTGAGCCTTATGAGATTTTTATGCATTACTTGATCTCTTCGTTTGTGAGAGGATCGTCACCTTAGAGGATGCTAGAACTTGTGTGTGCTCTTGCTTCTTGATTGTGTCTAGTTTGATATGCCGAATAGGATCTTAGGCCATCATTGATTTGATTGAGTCACTTAGCCAAAATTTTCCCTACCAATGACATTGAATCCCTTGTTAGCCCCTTTGAGCCTAAAGCCTATTTTATTTGCTAGCACATATGAACACTATTCCAATTCCTAAGCCTTTTTGTCCAAATTTGAGTGGAGAATAGGAAGGTGTGAATGTGAAGGGATTGAAGTGAGTTGAAAAAGGAAAATGTTGTTTGTTGATTGAGTATGAGAAGAAGGTGTGATGAAGTTTTGAGTTGTGGGAAAGAGAAAAAATTGAGAATGAGCAAAAGAAAAAAAAGAGCTCATGTGTTTGTGCAAAAAAAAAAATGAAGTGATTGAAAAAAAAAAGAGTGAAAAGAGTGAGAAAGAAAAATTGAAGTGTTGAGAAAAGTGGAATTGAAAGAGTGTTGATTGAATATGTTTGAAGTAATCTGTTCCTAATCTCGAAGTACCGAAGTTTGATTTTCTATTCTCCATTCACGTGAGTCACTTATCCATATTGTTATCCCACCTGTCCAAAGAGCCTACATTACAACCTTGAGAAAAGTCCTTTTTGATTCGGCATTGATTTCTAGAGTATGATCGGAGTTAAGAGCACTTACAAGCCTATGGCTGCCAATTTGTGTGATTGATTGTTTGAGTGAGTCCCTTGATCATTGATATACACTTGTGAGGGAGCGAAACACATCGTTGAGTGCACATCCATGCTTGATCTTCGTGTTTCTTGTTATTGTTGCATGAATACGATGAAGGAAAGTGAGTGAGTATACGGGTGATTGATTTTTGAAGCTCGAGTTCATTAGCTTGCATGATTGATTCTTTGACTCATCCCTAACAATTTCACTTGACTTATTATTTCATTGCTTGAGGACAAGCAATATGGTAAGTTTGGGGGGTTGATTAGGCGTGAAATTATCATGATTCGTAGCTAGAAACGCCCTAGTTTTAGTCGATTTTATTGAGTTTTTAGAGCCAAATGAGTACTATTTCTATACATTGATGAATTTATCTCTTTGATACACATAGGTGAATCGAGGATGAAAAACGGAGTTCGTAGGACTTTGAATCGACTCAAACGGATGCCCGGATGAGAAGATATCGAAGAAATACGATTGGTATTAGTACGTGAGAAGAAAATTGTTAGTTGCAAGGAAGGAAGGCCCATTCGAGCATCATCACTAGAGCACCATCGCTCGAGCAACGTAGGTCGAGCGCTCCGGACTTACAGAACATTTTTGCCGCTCGAGGGGCACAGCACGAGCGCCCCGCTCGACCTCTTGAACCATTCGAGCAACGCAGCTCGAGCGCCCCGCTCGACCTCCTGAATCATTCGACCAAAACAGCTCGAGCGACCCGCTCGACTGGGACGGCTCGAGCGCCTCCGAGGCTTATTTTCCAAATTTTGTTTTTCGGCCCATAAGATCCCGTTTCGACCCGGTGCCTATATAAACCTCTTCCAAACACGTTTTGAAGAAGACACGAACTTTAGAAATCACTTTTAGATTTAGTTTTTAGAGAGAGGAAGAGGAGAAGAACGAGCAAGCTCTACTTACGTTTTGTTGAGGTTTTTCGTACGAATTCTAAGTTTCTTTTCGTTTCTTAGTTTTTTTTCATTAGTTTGGTTACTTTAAACGCTTTGAACTTCGTTTTAGTTAATTAAATTTCAGTTTTTAGAATTATTTTCTTTTAAAACCCTAGTTCATGTTTTTTATTTTCTTCGTTCAATTCATTATGTTTATGTTTGTTGTTTCTTCTATTGCTTTTATGTTTGTTAAAGCCATGTCCGGCTAAAACCCTTGTATGCTTGGGGTAGGATGAACTCGTAGAAGTAGGATGTGGGTACGTAATTAGGGTAATTCGTGACGTTAGTTTTAATTCTCTTGATTAATGAATTCTTATAATTAACCTTAACTTTACTTTTGAATTTCGCATGAAAGTGTTAGAGAGAGGACGACCGCATCACTCAATAACAATTAGTAGTCTTAACGAGAAGGTTTAGTAAGGGTTAATTCATTTACCGGTTTAGCGAAGGAGGACGACCGCATCACCTTAGTTAAATTAGGGTCTCATTAATTAAGTACAATCAATTAACTTGTTAGTAGATTAGCGAAGTCGAGTGTTAGGGTAAAGTATTAGGGTTTAGAATCTTGAGCTTTCACCTTGCATTCTTAGACTTAGGTTATTTCTTGTGTGTCACAGTTATTCTGATTATGTACCTGCTCCGTTAGTATACGTAGGGATTCCTATCCTAAGCATCACCATCTCTCATTAGAAAACAACCCTTAGTTAATTCACTTATTTAATTCTTTAGTTTAAATAGTTTAGTGTAGTTTTAATTAATCTTTCAAAAAACTCAAAAACATTACACTCATATTAACTACGACGCGTAGATCTTTAGGAATCTATTCGCATACACTCCATCTCGTTGGTTCGATAATACTTGGCCATTATACTTACTCTTACTACAGTGAACCCGTCCGCTTGCGGGTGAGTGATTAGTAGAAGTTAGTGTAATTCGCATTCAAGTCAATGGTTTTACAAAGATAAAACAATGATTCTTAAGCATTCCAGTAAGTTTTTAGAGTTATAACACAAGAGAAATGACCTTTTTAAAAATACTAAAATGTTGGGATATAGATTAGATGTTTTGAAGATGTTAAACCAAGAACTTGTAATAGGATTAGCTGAACCTGTTAGTCAGTTGCAGACTAGTCTAGGGCTAGAATAGGTCTTAGGTTAAGGGGGAAGGGGACCAGATAAGACAAGAGGAGTCCCAGATAAGAGGAGTCCCGGACAAGATGAGTCTTGGACAAGAGGAGTCTTGGACAAGATGAGTCTTGGACAAGAGGAGTCTTGGACAAGATGAGTCTTTGACAAGATGAGTCTTTGACAAGAGGAGTCTTGGACAAGAGGAGTCTTGGACAAGAGGAGTCTTGGACAAGAGAAGTCTTGGACAAGATGAGTCTTGGACAAGATGAGGTCGAGACAAGATGTGCTCCGGACAAGATGAGGTCGGGACAAGATGAGGTAGAGGACCAGATGAGGTAGAAAACCAGATTAGGTAGAGGACCAGATGAGGTAGAAGACTAGATGAGGTAGAGGACCAGATGAGATAGAAGACTAGATGAGGTACAGGACCAGATGAGGTAGACAATAAGAGGTGTACCAGACTACTTCTCTACCAGACTACTCTACCAGATGAGCTCTACCAGACCACTCTACCAGATAAGCTCTACCAGACTACTCTACCAAGAAGATCTTGTGATCCAAAGAAAAGAAGAATCAAGAAAGAGAAGTCAACTGATATCAATGAAGATTGGTTGTAGATCAAAGAAGAATCAATCATATAATCAATCAAGATGATTGATTATATTCCTTAATTTATAGAGGTTTGAATTTCTAGCTTTCAACGGCTAGTTATATGACACCTATAAATAGGAGTGCATGGTGATAAGTTCAATACAAGAAAGACGAGCAAGAGAGCACAAAAAGATAGAGAAACAGACGAACACACCATACACTCACCTTGTTCATACAAGTACTATATCTACTCTTTTAGGAGTTCTAGTTGGAATATTACTCAACCTATTCATCATATAGAAAGGTTGTTGTAAGTTGTACGAATGAGCTGGCACTTCCCAATTCCAGTAGTAAGTAAATTGGTTGGTGAGTGAGACCCCTTTGGTGAAAGGGAGAGTGGACGTAGGATCGTTTTATCCGAACCACTATAAAATCCTCGTGTCTCTTGTATTTACTATTTTTAGTTTGAATTTCTGCATAATTAATTTTAGCACTTTAAAAGTGGTTTTTCTTAAAATTAAGTATAAAACGCTTTCCGCAAATAATATTTTTAGGACCAACAAGTGGTCTCAGAGCAGTGTGTCCTAGATCACTGCTTTGAAAAGCTTTTGGTGGTCACCAGGCCAGATCGAATTTTCTGAAAAACCCAAAAAAAATTGTGCTAACAATTTCTTATAGAAATGGGTTCGAAGAAAATTAATAAAAGATACACTTGGAAAAGAAGTTTCTTACCCGAGGAAGAAGAGGTATCCACTTCTGGTTCATTATCAAATTTTGGACCAAATGAAGAGATATGTCTTGTGACAGATGAGGTATGTAATCGAACTCCCTCTTCTTCTTCTTATACTTCTTTTTCTGAACAATCAGAGGAGTCTTATACGCAAACATTGCTATCAGATCTCCAAAAATATGTACAACTTCGTTAAATACTGGAAAAAGGGAACACAAAGCTGAAAGCAGAAAATCAAAAGCTTTCAAAATGTTTTGACAAATCAGTTGATCTACCAGCTGAACAGGTTCAAAAACTGGTAGAAAAGTCTAGAAATTTTATTGATAAGGGTAAGAGGTCAGCGGACCAGGCAACTCAGCCTAATGGGCAGATGTGTTCTAAAACTCAAAAACCCAAAATGTAGAGGGAGAATTTTAAAAGACCTCAGCAAGGTCAGCAGAGTAGAAAACAAATTGGACCTTCTCAAAAGAAGCAGTCCCAACTGACTCCTACTCAGATGCAGAAGACATTTAAGTCATCTGTCACACCAGCTGGAATTTTTTATGGTTCTAGCAAGACTTATCCTTATCAACATAATTTCAAGACTGTTGCGTTAAGACAAGTTATTCCTTCTACTAGACAAACTCATAAGAGAAGAAGAGCCTCCAGAAGAAATAACCATTTCGAAGCCTCTTATGTTCAGTGTGTTTTTGTGGATATGTATGGAAGGAAGATAAGATCACCTGATTCAAAAAGGGATGATCTATTCTTGTGGCTTCCTAAATGTTGTGCTAACCCCCCTGGACCCAGAAGGGTACAAAAAACTTGATTGCCTGCAGATATACAAAAAGACCAGCTGATATTATTCCCTAAATATCAGATGAGCATATTTTGAGGGGGAAGATCAATTGACCCTGCTTGATTAGGTTTCTCATCTTAAGATTTCAATTTTCTCTTGTCTTATTTAAAATCAGTTCTTTTAGTTTTAACATCATCAAAAAGGGGGAAATTGTTGGGATATAGATTAGATGTTTTGAAGATGTTAAAACAAGAACTTGTAATAGGAGCAGCTGAACCTGTTAGTCAGCTGCAGACTAGTCTAGAACTAGAATAGGTCTTAGGTTAAGGCGGAAGGGAATTAGACAAGACAAGATGAGTCCCAGACAAGAGGACTCTCGGACAAGAGGAGTCCCAGACAAGATGAGTCTTGGACAAAAGGAGTCTTAGACAAGATGAGTCTTTGACAAGATGAGTCTTAGATAAGAGGAGTCTTGGACAAGAGGAGTCTTTGACAAGAGGAGACTTGGACAAGATGAGGTCGAGAAAAGATGTGCTCCAGACAAGATGAGATCGGGACAAGATGAGGTAGAGGAACAGATGAAGTAGAAGACCAGATGAGGTAGAGGACCAGATGAGGTAGATGACCAGATGAGGTAGAAGACCAGATGAGGTAGATAAGAAGAGGTGTACCAGACTACTTCTCTACCAGACTACTCTACCAGATTACTCTACCAAACTACTCTACCAGACTACTCTACCAGATGAGCTCTACCAGATTACTCTACCAGATGAACTCTACCAGACTACTCTACCAAGAAGATGTTGTGATCCAAAGATAAGAAGAATAAAGAAAGGGAAGTCAACTGATATCAATGAAAATTGGTTGTAGATCAAAGAAGAATCAATCAAAGAAAGAGTCAACCAATCAATCATATAATCAATCAAAATGATTGATTATATTCCTTAATTTATTGATGTTTGAATTTCTAGCTTTCAACGGCTAGTTATTTGACACCTATAAGTAGGAGTGCATGGTGATTAGTTCAATACAAGAAAGACGAGCAAGAGAGCACAAAAAGATAGAGAAACACACGAACACACCATACACTCACCTTGTTCATACAAGTACTATATCTACTCTTTTAGGAGTACTAGTTGGAATATTACTCAACCTATTCATTATATAGAAAGGTTGTTGTAAGTTGTACGAATGAGCTGGCACTTCCCAATTTCAGTAGTACGTAAGTTGGTTGGTGAGTGAGACCCCTTTGGTGAAAGGGAGAGTGGACGTAGGATTGTTATATCCGAACCACTATAAAATCCTCGTGTCTCTTGTATTATTATTTTTATTTTGAATTAAGTATAAAATGCTTTCCGCTAATAATAATTTTTTTGGGACCAACAAGTGGTATCAGAGCAGTGTGTCCTAGATCACTACTTTGAAAAGCTTTTGGTGGTCACCAGTACAGATCCAATTTTCTGAAAAACCCAAATTTTTTTGTGCTAACAATTTCTTACAGAATTGGATTCGAAGAAAAGTAGTAAAAGATACACTTGGAAAAGAAGTTTCTTACCCGAGGAAGAAGAGGTATCCACTTCTGGTTCATTATCAAATTTTGGACCAAATGAAGAGATATGTCTTGTGACAGATGAGGTATGTAATCGAACTCCCTCTTCTTCTTATTCTTCTTTTTCTGAACAATTAGAGGAGTCTTATACGCAAACATTGCTATCAGATCTCCAAATATCTGTACAACTTTTTCAAATACTGGAAGAAGAGAACACAAAGCCGAAAGCAGAAAATCAAAAGCTTTCAAAATGTTTTGACAAATCAGCTGATCTACCAGCAGAACAGGTTCTTACACTGGTAGAAGAGTCCACTGACTTGAAAACCAAATGTGATGAACAAACTAAGCTGATAGAAAGGCTGCTTGTTGAAAACATTGAGAAAGATAATGAATATACCCTGCTGAAAGCTAAGTTTGATGAACTCTTCCATCAAAACAAAATTGTAAAAGAAAGTGAGGACAAGTTCAAACTGAGACTGGATCAGCTGATTACTGCAAATAATGTTGTGTCACAAATAGTTGCCTCATCTAAAAAAGAGCATGATAAGATAGGCCTTGGTTATTACAAACCTGAATCCTCACATGTTCAGAAAGAAGAAAGTCTAGAAATTTTATTGATAAGGGTAAGAGGTCAGCGGACCAGGCAACTCAGCCTAATGGGCAGATGAGTTCTAAAACTCAAGAACCCAAAAGGTAGAGGAAGAATTTTAAAAGACCTCAGCAAGGTCAGCAGAGTAGAAAACAACCTGGACCTTCTCAAAAGAAGCAGTCCCAACTGACTCCTACTCAGCTGCAGAAGACTTTTAAGTCATCTGTCACACCAGCTGGAACTTTTGATGGTTCTAGCAAGACTTATCATTATCAACATAATTTCAAGACTGTTGCGTTAAGACAAGTTATTCCTTCTACTAGACAAACTCATAAGAGAAGAAGAGCCTCCAGAAGAAATAACCATGTCGAAGCCTCTTGTGTTCAGTGTGTTTTTGTGGATATGTATGGAAGGAAGATAAGATCACCTGATTCAAAAAGGGATGACCCTGCTTGATTAGACTTCTCATCTTAAGATTTCAATTTTCTCTTGTCTTAAAATCAGTTCTTTTAGTTTTAACATCATCAAAAAGGGGGAAATTGTTGGGATATAGATTAGATGTTTTGAAGATGTTAAAACAAAAACTTGTAATAGGAGCAGCTGAACCTGTTAGTCAGCTGCAGACTAGTCTAGGACTAGAGTAGGTCTTAGGTTAAGGGGGAAGGGAATTAGACAAGACAAGAGGAGTCCAAGACAAGATGAGTCCCGGACAAGAGGAGTCCCAGACAAGATGAGTCTTGGACAAGAGGAATCTTGGACAAGATGGGTCTTTGACAAGATGGGTCTTTGACAAGAGGCGTCTTGGACAAGAGGAGTCTTGGACAAGATGAGGTCGAGACAAGATGTGCTCCAGACAAGATGAGATTGGGACAAGATGAGGTAGATGACCAAATGAGGTAGAATACCAGATGAGGTAGAGGACCAGATGAAGTAGAGGACCAGATGAGGTAGATGACCAGATGAGGTAGAAGACCAGATGAGGTAGAGGACCAGATGAGGTAGACAAGAAGAGGTGTACCAAGACTACTTCTCTACCAGATTACTCTACCAGACTAATCTACCAGATGAGCTCTACCAGACTACTCTACCAGATGAACTCTACCAGATGAGCTCTACCAGACTACTCTACCAAGAAGATCTTGTGATCTAAAGATAAGAAGAATCAAGAAAGGGAAGTCAACTGATATCAATGAAGATTGATTGTATATCAAAGAAGAATCAATCAAAGAAAGAGTCAACCAATCAATCATATAATCAATCAAGATGATTGATTATATTCCTTAATGTATAGATGATTGAATTTCTAGCTTCCAACGGCTAGTTATTTGACACCTATAAATAGGAGTGCATGGTGATAAGTTCAACACAAGAAAGACGGGCAAGAGAGCACAAAAAGATAGAGAAACACACGAACACACCATACACTCACCTTGTTCATACAAGTACTATATGTTGGGAAAATGTATAAGACTTAAGTTTTGATTAGATGCCAAAATGTTCCTCCTAAGTTGTTTTGTAAGTAAATTATTCAGTAGAGTTAGTGCTTTGTTAAACAGTTCAACTGTTAAGGAACTGAAGTTCAGTTAGTAATTTTTAGAGTGTATTCAAGAATGAAGTCTGCTGAAGATGAAGTCCACTGAAGTGAATTCCGCTAAAGACAAGTGATCTGAGAAGAAGTCTAAGTCTTGAGTGTTTTCTAAGTACATTCTCACTAAGACTAAAACCATCAGGAGAGGACCAAGGTCCACTGATGAGAACTAACAAAGTACATTCAATGCTAAGCACATTAAAAGCTGTTAGTTAATCTGGTTGGAACAAGGCAAAACGAATTACATTGAAGCTTACAATAAATGAAGGAATAAGAAGGTTCTCTCAGAGGGGTTCCACCATAAAACAAGACAAAAATCTGGGCATACAGACTAAAAGGTCCAATAAGAAGATGACAATCAGATACAAGAAGACTTACTTGAGAAGATTCAAATCCAACGGGAAGATTTTCAAGGAAGCATATAAATACAGAAGGACGTGCTCATTTCTATGCACGGGAAACTCACAAGATCAAATCTATCTCTACATTCATAACAACTAGAAGCACTCGAAATTACCTTTGTTTCCCAAGTATTTCATATTTGTAGAGAGCCTAACAAACCTTCTGTAACCAAGCTAAAAAGCTATATCCAGATCTTAGAAAGAGATAATCCAATCCTAAGCCTTGAGCTAAACTTGTAAGGATTATCTCAAAATAGTTGGAACCAAAAACCCTACTCAAAACCCTACTCAGTGTTTAGGTTAAGAGCTAGTGTTAAGTGGTGTTAGTAAGCTGATTGTTGTATCAGTCTGAAAGCTGGTTTGTTTTGGGAACTAGGACCTGGAATTTCCTAGTGATCAATCATCCTAAGAAAGGATTAATTGATCAGTGCACCTTGGCACTATAACATAAGGAATTCCAAGTGAAAGGAATTCTCCTGTTTGATCAGGACAATGGACGTAGGAGATTCTTCTCTGAACCACTTTATACCTTGTGTTCTTATTATCTGTTTTCCTAAGTGTGTGTTAATCTCCAAGTTTATCAAAGTAAAACGAGTTTTCTAAAGGGCTCACTAATCCGCATCTGAAAGCTAATCAGATAGTAGTTCAACTGAAAGTCTTGAGCTTTCAATGGAGGTATTATCTCAGTAAGCTTTCACAAAGTAACTCCCAGTAGACCTCAAGTCCACTGACGAGCTACTGTCTTAAGTAACCTGATAAGTTTTATAAGAAGTTTTAAATTGTAACCACAGGTGTATTCCCCCCCCCATACACCTGTTTACTCGTTTCGGGACCAACAATTGGTATCAGAGCAGTGGTTCAAAAGACCATTGTTCTAAGTATACCTTATGGCTGACAATGCAGCTAGGGTAGCACCACCAGCAGAGAACAACATGGGAGTTAATCCCTTGAACCATATGTCTCATCACAAGCTTCCACAATTCTCAGTGGAAAACTATGACTTCTGGAAGATCAGAATGAGAGCTCATCTTTCCTGTGTGCATGATGAAATGCTGAGGGTTATTACTAAAGGTCCATTTGTTTTTATGACACCTAACCCTAGAACTACAGCTGAAACTATTGCAGATCCCAGAGAAGAATGGCCCAAGGATGAAGATAACTTTACTGCATATGAGAGGAGGAGAAACAACCTCAACTTCATAGCCATGAACATTCTCTACACCACCATTCCAGATTCTGTAATGGGAAGAGTGATCCACTGCAAAACTGCAAAGGAATTATGGGACACTCTTGCTCTTATGTGTGAAGGAACTGACAAGATAAAGGAGAACAAGCTTTCAGTAGCTGTTCAAAAGTATGAGCAGTTCACCATGGAGCCCACTGAGACTATTGACCAGCTTGATGGGAGGTTCACTGACATCATGAATGAGATAAATTCTCTGGAAAAAGTCTATACCAAAAGGGAGGTTGCTTTAAAGTTCCTGAGAGGTCTAACCTCAAGATGGGATGTGTACTCTGTGATGATGCAAAATACCAAGGATCTATCCAGCATGTCGATGCAACAGGTATTCTCTGAACTCAAGGCTTATGAGTTTGATCTGAACAGGAAAAGGGCTCCTGATGAGACCTCAGCTGAGAAGGGAGTAGCCTTCAAAGCCAAGGAGTCTGAGCCAAAATCCCCAAAGCCTCAGAAGAGTACAAAGGCAAGCAAGTCTCAAAGCAAGGCTGAGATGCAGGAGGAACTCAACCTGATGGCTAGAAGGTTTGAACAACTTAACAGCCGGTTTAGCAAGTATAAAAGATTTTACAGGGATAACAGGGAAGGTAGAAGTTATCCACAAAAGACCACCAGAGAAGGAGAGAAAAGCTCATCTGATCTGGAAAAGAAGAAGGAATACAAGAATTACACCAAGGCTGAAGGATCATCAACAAAGACCAGAGAGTCCACTGAGGAAAAGAATGATGATGCCAACAGGTGTTTTCAGTGCAAGAAGATTGGGCACTTTCAATATGATTGTCCTCAACTGAGCACAAAAGAAAGAAAGGAAAGACAAGCCAAAAGAGACAGAAGATATGGAGAAAGGAAAGCCATGGTGGCTGAGGATGTGGATGAAAATCTGGAGTCATCTGATGGATTGTTCTCTGACAACAGTGATGATGACATGTGCCTCATGGCAAGAGAAGAACCAGAGGTACAATCTAAACCATCCATTTCTCTAGACCACACACCTGAGCTAAGCTCAGAGTCAACTGAGGAACTCAATCTTCAGTCCGCTTTGGAACAATTGATGATTAATTTCTCAAGGTTGCAAGAAGCAAGTTTCTGTCTTCAAGATGAAAACAAACAACTCTTGAGTGAAAACTCCAAGTTAATCGAGTTTGGGAACCAAGCAGATCTGAACTCAGCCAAATCTACCATTGAACTGACAAAAGAGGTGGAAACCCTCAGGAGTCAAGGAAATGGTAGAGATCAACTGATAAAAGATCTCAATGAATCTAAGACAAAGTTAACTGAAGAGAATTTAAAATTGGTAAGCTAAATAAAGGATTCTCTCCTGAAAATTGATGTCTTACAAAAATCTGAAGAGACCTTGTTAAAAAGGATTGATGCTCTAAACAAACCCTCTCTTGCCATAGAGGAGATTCAAAATTTTCAAATCAATCCTAATAACAAGTGTGGGATAGGATTTATTCCAAAACCTTCAGAAGGCCCTCTGAGTGTTGCTTCTTCAAGTGGCACAAAGAGAGTTTTTGTTAAGTCTGTGACATTTCAATCACAGACTGTGGATAAAGGAAAAAGACCAGCTGAGATCACCCAAAAGAAAAGTCAATCTAAGCCAAAACCAAATGGAAAGGCTCAGGTGACTTATCAAACTAGATCTCAGCAGAGGTACTATCAGCCGAGGTCTTCACAGATGAAGCAACCTCAGCTGAGAGCACCCAGGAATGAGCAGTCCTCAAGGAATGACTCATATGGAAGACCTATTCCTTTTGTGCCTAAAGGAAAAGGTCCTTCATACCTTTATCAACAAAGACCAAGGCCAGGTGCACCCAAGCCGAAAAAAAAGAATGTAAAGAAGGTTTCTGTTCCTTCAAAGGCTGACACCCATAGAAAGTTTACTCCCAAGGCACCAAGGGAGATAACAATCTATGTAGATGTTTATGGAAGACAAATTAGCCAATCTAAAGTGATTAGAACTGTGAGGCAAATTTGGATTCCGAAAGGTACAGCTAACCTGGTAGGACCCAACACTAAATGGGTACCTAAAGCTTGATTTGTGATTGTAGGGCTCAATGGACCTTAACAAAGGAGATGTTCTTAAATCATCAGTCTAGTACTTGGACAGTGGATGTTCTAGGCACATGACTGGCAACAAAGATCTCCTGACAGAATTTGTTGAGAAAGAAGGTCCACAAGTCACCTTTGGTGACAACTCACAAGGAGCCACTAAAGGTTATGGTACTTTAATCATTGGCTCGGTAAGAGTAAGCAATGTATCCTTTGTCAGTGGACTTAAGCATAATCTTTCCATAAGTCAATTCTGTGATAAAGGATACAATGTTGAATTCTCATGTAACCTGTGTTTTGTCAAGAATATATCTTCACAACAGGTACTACTAACTGGGTCAAGGAAAGGAAATATCTATCTTGCAGATTGGAAGTCTTGCACACCAAATGCATGTCTTATTGCTAAGAGCTCAACTGATAATAATTGGCTGCGGCACAAAAGACTAAGTCATCTGAACTTCAAGATGATGAACAGGATAGCAAGACATGGACTGGTAGAAGGAATGCCAAATGAAGTATACAACAAAGAACATATCTGCAAAGCCTGTCAGGAGGGAAAGCAAGTAAAGACATCTTTCAAGAGCAAAGTAGCAACCTCTACTGACAGAATACTTCAACTGTTACATATGGATCTCTTTGGTCCAGTAACCCCTGTAAGTATCAATGGGAGAAAATATACACTTGTTGTTGTTGATGATTTCTCCAGGTACACATGGGTGATATTCCTAGCAAGCAAAAAGGAGACTCAACTGAGGCTGCCAGAGCTCCGGAAGAAAGTTAGCAATGAAAAGAGCCTGAACATTGTAAAGATAAGATCAGATAAGGGCACTGAATTCATTAATTCTATTATATCTGATTATTGCAAAGAATTAGGTATTGCACATGAGACATCAGCTGCAAGAACTCCACAACAAAATGGAGTAGCTGAAAGAAGAAATAGAACTCTCAAGGAGGCAGCAAGGACAATGCTTGCAGAAGCTTAAGTTCCTAAAAGGTTTTGGGCTGAAGCTATCAACCCTGCCTGCCATACTCAAAATAGATCCATGGTAACCAAACATCAAGGAAAAACTCCATATGAATTATGGAATAGCAGAAAGCCACATGTATCCTATTTTCATATTTTTGGTTGCAAGTGTTTCATTCACAACAATGGGAAAACTCAACTGAAAGCTTTTGATAGCAAAGCTGATGAAGGAATTTTCTTAGGATATTCCCAAATCAGTAGAGCTTTCAGAGTTTACAACTGTAGGACTCTTGTTGTGGAAGAAACACCTCATGTGGTCTTTGATGAATCTACTTTTGAGTCCAGGAGTAAGGAGAATGAGGAGGTAATAAGCAAAACACTAACTAGACTGAGTATCAAGTCTAAAGGCTATCCTGAGAATTATGTTGACTCATACATCCCAACCTGGGATAATTTAGAAGATCAACAATTAAAAGAGGTCACCCAAAGTTAAACTACTCCTCAAAGCTCACCTGAGAGCTCTCCTGAACAAGCAACTGAACTGATGAACACTATCCCAGTTCAAGAGGTAAGTAATGTCAATGAAGATGTGGTCACAGCTGAGACATCCACTGAACCCATCATTCAAGGGGGAACCAATGAGATTACCATTGAGAATGAGAATACCTTGAATGATGACTCAGGACTTCAACCCTCTGTTTTATTTCCTGAATTTGATTTTATTCCTATATCTAGTGACTCAACTTCAGAAGAGTTAAACTCTACTGAAGGGCATCAACCTAGGAGAACATGGCTCTCAGATCACCCTGTTGAGCAAATCCTAGGTGATCCTTCCTCAGGAGTCAAAACTAGAAGTTTTCATGGAGAAAGTGCTTTGTTTTGTTGTTTCTTATCAAACCAGGAACCAAGTTCCATAACCGAAGCACTTTAAGATTCCAACTGGATCATTGCCATGTAAGAAGAGCTCAACCAGTTCACAAGAAATCAAGTTTGGGAGTTGGTGGACAGACCATATCACTGCAATGTGATAGGAACCAAGTGGGTATTCAAGAACAAGAAGGATGAAAATGATATCATAGTCAGAAACAAAGCCAGGCTTGTTGCAAAGGGCTATTCTCAAGTTGAAGGATTTGACTATGATGAAACATTTGCCCCAGTAGCCAGATTGGAGGCAATAAGGTTATTTCTTGCATATGCTGCTCACAAGAAATTCAAAGTGTACTAGATGGATGTTAAAAGTGCCTTCTTGAATGAAGTACTCAATGAAGAAGTCTATGTGGAGCAACCCCCAGGTTTTGAAGAAAGTCACAAAGTATATAGACTGAGAAAAGCTCTATATTGTCTGAAACAGGCTCTAAGAGCTTGGTATGATACTTTGTCACAATTCCTTTTGGATCATGGTTTCATCAAAGGGAGAGTTGATAGAACTCTATTCAGGATCACAAAAGGAGAGGACACATTGCTTGTACAAATCTATGTGGATGATATCATTTTTGGTTGTCCCAACCAAGTCCTCCGTGAAAAGTTCTCTCAACTGATGAAGGGAAAATTTGAGATGTCTATGATGGGAGAAATGAATTTCTTCCTAGGACTTCAAGTTAAGCAGTCCCCTGAAGGAATCTTCATCAATCAAGCCAAATATACAAGGGAGCTGATCAACAAGTTTGGATGCCAAAACAACAAAGTAGCAAGAGTTCCACTCAACACCAACACCAAGATGGAACCAGATGAAGATGGTGAATCAGTAGACCAGACTCATTACAGAGCCATCATTGGATCTCTACTGTATCTCACAGCAAACAGGCCTGATATCACATTTGCAGTTGGGATTTGTGCAAGATATCAAGCCAACCCCAAGAAAAGTCATCTGGAAGCTGCTAAGAGGATTCACAAATATCTTAAGGGTACTGTGAATATGGGATTGTGGTATCCCTTAGATGATAATCTGGAACTCACAGGATACTCAGATGCTGACTATGGAGGATGTAGAATTGACAGGAAATCAACCTCAGGCACTTGTCAATTCTTGGGAAGTAAGTTGATTTCTTGGTTCTCCAAGAAACAAAATTCAGTAGCCACAAGCACTACTGAAGCTGAGTATATGGCAGCTGGAAGTTGTTGTTCTCAAATTCTTTGGCTAAGACAACAACTAAGAGATTACAATATCTTTGCCAATGAAGTCCCTATTTTCTGTGACAACAATAGTGCAATTGCTATTTCAGAAAACCCAGTTCTCCACACAAGATGCAAACATGTGGATATAAGGCATCATTTCATCAGAGATCATGTGGAGAAGAAGGACATCAAAATGCTCAAAATCCACACTGACAAGCAAAAGACAGATATCTTCACTAAACCCTTGGCTGAAGCAAGGTTTCAAGAGTTATCAGTGGAGCTTGGACTCCTAGATCCAGGAGAGTAAAGAAAGGATTTAATCTCAGAAGAGTTACCTTCAACTCAGTGGAGGTTCATATTCAGAAGAGGATCTTTCTCAGTAGAAACTCCTCATCTCAGAAGAGGCCTGAATATCAGACGAGGTCAAACCTCAGTAGAGGTCAAAAGTTTATACTTATGATTTTCTCAAATCTAAAGCCTCTTAGTTTTTAAAATATATATTTTGATTCAATAGAATTACTAATGAGTGCTTTCTGAAAATTAAATCTTTCTTACACTTTTTCGAAGAGATTTTGGTATGGCAAGCATTTAATGCGCGTTGTACAAGTCAGGTTTACTTTTACAGTTACCTATCTCACGCGCCTTAAAACCCGGATGATGTGAGCTTCCGGCTACCAACTTTTTTTAATCCAAACCTTTCATTTTAAGTGGTTCTTTTCTAACCTTCAAGATATCTTAAAAACTCCCCACTAAACTCTTGGACTATCCACGATCTCAAACCAAATCAATCTCAGACGTTGATTTTTCCGATCAATCTCACCGTTCATTGCTCATATAAAAACTCCAAACTTACACTTGTAAACTTTTTCGAAATCACTCACAAGTAAAATTCCATTCTATCTATCCTATACACTCTGCAAATTTTCTCTCAAACCCTTTTCGTTCAAATGGCAAAACTAAATCTTAGTTTCCTTACCAATAAGGAAAATTTCTGGTATGAACCCATCGTGGTTTTTGATAATCCTGAGATAGAATCCAAACCAGAATTTGCTCATATCAAAGAAGCCTAGAGTTGCTTAAAACTGCTGGGTTAGAGAAGTTTTTTACTGTTCATCCTAAGAACTGCTTTAACAGGCAGGTTCTTGAGTTTTTCAATCATATATCCAATTCTGATTCAAGGATCAGGTCTCATCTAATACTCCAGAGAAAGAAGAAGGTGATGAGGGACGACATGGAAATAGTTGAACACCACAAGATTAGAAAGGAGATCCGTGTCAGTGGTGATGACTTGAAGGAGTTGTTTGATCTCCCCTCTGAAGGTCCGAATCCAGATACTTGCATTGCGGATGAAGAGGAAGAATGGGTCAATACCATTATGCAAAGGAAGGTGAAATACAGTCCAACAATGAACAGAAATGTGCTCTTGCCAGTATATAATGTTCTCTGTGAAGTTGTTGGAAAATGTATACTGGGAAACCAAGGAAGCACGGAGCAGGTGAGCAAGCCCAAGCTCAGGCTGATGAAGGCGATTGTGGAAAGTAAGGAGAAAACATACAACTGGCAACAGTTCTTTTTTAGGGCATTGAATAAAGAGCACTCAAAACTCCAACCTGACAAAACTCCCCAACTATCAAGTAAGCTCAATTTTGCAACAAAAATCTCCTATCTGATAGAGAATATAGATCTGGGAGTGGACTGGATTCCAGACAGGAAGTGGAGTAATCTTAAAGCCTTATTTAAGTCTAGAAAAGCTCTGGAGACAAGGATGATCAAGCCTGCTGAGGAGAGCCCAGAGGCAGTTGAGGAAGAGGAAGTTAAACCTACTGAAGGGAAGAAAACCAAGCTGAAGAGGAGGCTGGTTAAGTTGAGTGACAAGATGGCACAGCACAGAGAAGCAGAGGCAGAGAAAGCTTCTAAAAATGAGAAGAAGAGGTTTACTGAGGCGGAGAAGGACAGTGCCTCCAAGAAAGTCAGAGTCTCCAACTCTACTGATGAATCTTCATCAGGTAACCCAGACTTTTCCCCTAACATTATCTCAACTGAGTCTGACTCAGATGTCCCTGGACCCACCCCCATCAAACCCAAAACAACTAAACCACGCACTCCTGCCAAAACCAAACACATCTCCTCAATAACCAAAACCCCCACTGAAGGCTCTCAACAGCCAGAAAGTGGATCCCAAACAACCCCCACTGAACCCATCTCAACCCCTACTGAAACCATTCCTTCAACCCCTACTGAACCCATCCCCTCAACCCCTTCTGAACCTACATCCTCAACCCCCACTGAACAAAACCCAACATCCACTGATACTAAAAAACAAACCTCTTCTGAACCAAACGTTCTTGAATCACACTCAACTCACCTGGAGTCTATCCCAGAGGAGCCAACAGAAAGCAGATCCCCTACCCATTCCCTTCCTTCAGACGATGAAGAAGAGTACTCATTCCAAGACACTCTCAAGGATGAGGTAGCTTAATCTTTAGAGTCTAAATACCCTGAACTTGATAACTTTCCCACACTCAAAGCCATGTTCTTGAGACTGAGACTCATTGTCCAGCTCAAAGATAGAAGACTTGGTGAAATCCTTCTGGCTGTCAGAGGCAGCAATGCAGAGGACTAGAAGAAGGAGGAGGTGGAAGTACTGCAGTTTGCTGGGATGCACAAAACCAGGCTTCTCTGTGATGAGAAGATCTTTGAAAGTCTGGTTCTGGAGAAGATAGCTGAGGCCAGGAAGGAAGTAGAGGTGGAGAAGGCTGCTGGAAGTGATACAGAGAAGCCAGCTGAGCCTATAGCAGAAGGAGGAGCTGAAATTGAGCAAACTATTGAGGCAGCTGAGAAGGAGAAGGAGAAAGAGAAGAGTGAGGAGAAGAGGGAGGAAGAAACTGAACAAGAAGGAGGTGTTTCACCAAAGCAAGGTGATGGTGAAGTAGCCAAGGATGTATCCATGGTAAGGGATAGTGAGGCACAAAATTTGCCACAGGAGAGCTCAGTAGATGTGTCTACTGAAGCTCTCCCACAACAGCCCTCAGTGGTGGCTAAGGAGTCAACTGAGGTGTCTGGTTCTGGTGGAGTTAAAAAATTGAATGAGAAAGAAAATGAGGTGGAGATAACTGGAGTAAAGAGTGGAGAGATAAGAGCAATCATCCCTGTAAAGGGTGAATTGACTGAGAAAAATATAGTTGAAAAAGTGAGTGAGGATGAGAAAAGAGAGAAAAGTGAGGAGGAGGGAGTTCCTATGGAGGTAGAAGCATCAGGAGACTTAGGTGGTGAGGCTGAGGGAGTTAAAGCTAACACTATTTGCCATGCAGGTACTCAAACTGTTAAAATTCCCCCAGCAGAGGTCAACCTAAGTCCTCTGAGTGATGCTGTTCACTCACTCAAAGAAGAAAGTCTTCCTTCTCTCCAAGCACAGCTGAGGGATGTCCAGGAGATTGTTCAAGAAGAAGTGGATGAGATGGTTATCCTCTCAGACCACGTTGATGAACTCATGGAATCCACAACAACATCACTTCAAAATCTCACTCTAAAAGTTGAAGACTCTCAGTAGATGGTGATTGATGTCGTTGAAGGACAAAGCGTGCTGGTCATAGATGCCCTGAAAAAGCTGGAGCAGACTGAAGAAGAGGCCAGAACTAAGTTGCTCAAAGACTCAGTGGAGAACGTATCCATCAACCTAAAGTCCTCAGTAGAGGCTTTCTCAGCGGGCCTACTTGGGAAGGTTGAAGGATTATGGAATTCTAAGCTGACTGAATTTGAGGCCAAACATGCTGAGTTAGGAGCCAAATTGGGAGAAGTTCTGAAGAAGGCAGCTGAAGACTTCCACACTCAGGAGAAAACAAATGTGCTGATCGATGAGAAGCTGTCACAATTTGTTCAATTTGGGCAGACAGCTGGAGTGACCCTGGAGAGGCTAGAAGATAAGGTAGATCATTGCTCAACTGAGCTGAAAGCTTTAGCCCATGATCAACTGAAGCTCAACATCACTGTGGCTGAGTGCATGATTAATGCCGGAAAGGGGGAAAAGAGGATAAGTGCTAAGGATATGAAGCTTGATCCAAAGAATAAGATGAACATTATCCTTGAAACCCCTGACTTTGAGAAAGGCCAACAGGTGAAGAGCACTCTGAAGAAGGTGGATGCTGAAGCACAGAAGATTGCAGAAGCCAAGAAGGGCAAGGAGACCTCCTCAGCTGACCTATCAAAGTTCAAAGAAGAGCATCTGAAGGAGAATGAGGAAAGAGCTGCAAAGAAAGGGGAAACCACAAAGAAAAAGGCATCTGATGCCCTCTCAGCGGAGGTAGCCAAAAAGACAAGAACCTCAGGGAGGTTGGCAGCTATGTCCACAACCTCTACTGATGAAGTTCAGGTACTCCCCATTCTTAATCCTGAACCTTTGTCATCTGAACCTCCTAAGTCTGCACCCACAAGAGTCACAGAGCTCACAGAGATGATTAAAGAGGCTGGAGGAATGAACGAAAGAGCAAGGATGCTAACAGCTCAGCAGCAGGAAAGGAGAGACAAGGTGGTTGGGAAGATGGAATCAATTGCAGAGCTAGCTGAGAGGAAAAGGAAGGAGAGGCTGGCCACATTTGATAAAACTACTTCAAAGAAGTTCAGGAGTGGTTATCAAAGTTGGGCTGCTATGCTGAAGAGAGACAAAATTACTCCATCTCAGAACAGATTTCCTCACCATGATGCTTGGGTCCCTAAGAAGCTCAATGATGCTTGGGAGACTGCTAAAAGGGAATTTGTGTATTCCTTTTATGTCAGTGGAGAGTTAGGAAGAGATAATGCTCAAGAAGTTTTCAACTCATGGTTGTTTGATGCCTATCCTAAACTCTATCCTGAGATCAGTGATGCTTGGAATGATGCCTTCCCAGCTCAAGCCCTGAAGGCCCCTGAGCAAATCACCTACTGGCCTCCTCAACATGCTACTGGTGCTGTTGATAGAGAAAGGATCACTGAAGAGTGGACATCCTTGTGTGAGCATCTTTGACTAGGAGGACATTCAAAGGAGATGATGGAGAGGAAGAACGAGCTAAAGATAAGAGTATTCAAGTAGTATGGACTTGAACCCATTTTCGAATCCATCTGAGAAGTTAGTATCTTTTGCTGGGCATTTGTTTATAAGTCCCAGGTGTCTTTAAGTTTGAAAACTTTTGATAGTAGACTTCATGTAATATGTACTTCACTATTTATCAATGAAATGAACTCTACTGATGTTTTGCCCAAGATAATATCTCATTATCATTTAGGCTTATGTACTTGAATGTTTTTACTTACAAAATCTGTGAACTTTGTATGTCATCTGAAGAACCTCTCTGAAAGAAGATGTGTAATAAGAAAGGTTCCGGCATAATCAAAAAGGGGGAAATTGTTGGGAAAATGTATAAGACTTAAGTTTTGATTAGATGCCAAAATATTCCTCCTAAGTTGTTTTGTAAGTAAATTATTCAGTAGAGTTAGTGCTTTGTTAAACAGTTCAACTGTTAAGGAACTGAAGTTCAGTTAGTAATTTTTAGAGTGTATTCAAGAATGAAGTCTGCTGAAGATGAAGTCCACTGAAGTGAAGTCCGCTGAAGACAAGTCTTGAGCTTTCAGTGGAGGTATTATCTCAGTAAGCTTTCACAAAGTAACTCCCAGTAGACCTCAAGTCCACTGACGAGCTGCTGTCTTAAGTAACCTGATAAGTTTTATAAGAAGTTTTAATTTGTAACCACATGTGTACCCCCCCCCCATACACCTGTTTACTCGTTTGGGGACCAACACTATATCTACACTTTTAGGAGTTCTAGTTGGAATATTACTCAACCTATTCATCATATAGAAAGGTTGTTGTAAGTTGTACGGAGGAGTTGGTACTTCCCAATTCCAGTAGTAAGTAAGTTGGTTGGTGAGTGAGACCCCTTTGGTGAAAGGGAGAGTGGACGTAGGATTGTTATATCCGAACCACTATAAAATCCTCGTGCCTCTTTTATTTACTACTAGTTATATCCCCGCGAAATTCGTGGGCTTAAATAAATTATTTTATAAATATTTTTTAGTAATACAATTTTTTATTATTTCTACAATTCATTATATACATCACAAAAAAAAAATAATTAGTCTAAAATATTACAAAAATTCTTTAATTTGGTATAAAATAACAAAGCTCTATCCATGATTATTAAACTTTATAATACTTTCATTAATATTTCCTCTACTCAATGGATACTATCCACAACTCTATTTTCAAAGTATTCATGTGTGTAGTTTATGTTCCAAAGATAAATAAATATTTTTAATAATAGCCAAAATATGATCCATATAATCATAAATTAAAATTTTCAATGTAATCTCATTATCAGCAAAACCATCTCTGTCATCTTCAAGATTGTCATCACCAGGTTTTAGAATACAATTAGAAAATTAGCAACTTCACAATTGCTTGAATTGACACATGGATTTTCTATTTTCTAACCTTATATTCCTTGTCAATGCGAATACCTATCAATGCAAAAAAAAAAAAAAGTTTAATTAATAATAAATTTGAAAAAAGATAATCAATACAAAATTGTAATATACTCCCTCCGTCCCAAATCAGTTTTCACACTGATCTGGGCACGGTAATTAAGAAAATTTATTATTTTATATAGTTAAAGTGATAAAGTGGGAACTTTATGTCAAATCAACTTTAATTGTGTGGTTGTGGTTTGTTTGTGTAAGAAAAGTAATGGCATATGGGTAAATAAGTGAGAACTTTGAGGATAAAAGTTATAAGAAAACTTTCCTTTTTGGGGTGTGAAAACTAATGTGGGACGGATAGAAAAGGAAAGTGTGAAAACTGATCTGGGACGGAGGGAGTATGACATTACCTTGTAGTATCCCCACAAATGGGATGAGGTAATTGTCGAGTGAACAACATCTTTCCTACTTTATTTTGATATAAATGGAACTATCTGTCTGAAATCTCCACCAAGAACAGTATGTTTTCCTCCGAATTGTGAATATTTATTGACTCATCAGAATTCCCAACAACATCTCTTAGACTATGATCCAATGCTTTGAAAATTGAATATGTTAATCATTAGCGTCTTATCTCATGTAATTAGTTACAACCTTATTAAAAGTCCTGCTAGTTCAAATTCAATATTTATGTGACACGTGGGCGACTCATCAATATTAATAGGTATAGAAAATCTTGAATGAACAGTACAACCACTTGGAGAAGTGCTGCAATTCCACTAGATGCAACATTCAGAGCTACATATCGTATAAATTTAATTTTTAGCCCACAGCCTGGTTTTAAAGACAATATAATCACATGTTTTTAGTCCCGTACCACCATGTTAAGCCTTGTATAGTCATATTATTAAACATGTATCACCCTATATTTGAAATCTTAACTTACATCCACCCTCATACACTCATAGCTAAAATCTACAAATGACACCCACAAAAATGACGAATATACTCATTTCTATAAAAAAAAATGAGTGGAAATAATAAAATGATGTAAATATATGTGTTGTCAAATATAGGAAAAATACATTTTTTTTGTTCTTTAATATTGGTTGACTTTATTTTTCGTCCTATTAACTTTGAAATTTTGAGTTTCGTCCTACAACTTACAAAAAATTATGTTTTTTACCCTATTATCTGCTACACCATAATAATACTATAAACATCATAAACATTTTTCACGGTAAATAAGATATTCATCTCATACCATATTTTATTAAGTTCTTATTACAATTTATTTAAATTTGCACCACAATTAGTTCACCTTGTACCACAATTAATTAACATCGTCCCATAATTTATTTAAGTGTGTACAACTATTAGGGCCCGCTTGGTTGGGGGTGATGATTATAGGGTAATGGGAATGATTCCATTAATAATGCTTGGTATAATCAATACATTGTAATAAGATTGAAAACGAGTTATAATTTACCTATCAAATGACTCCACATTCATTACCCTCTACTTAAGTGACTCATCAATCACTTTAATTTCCATTACCCTATAATCATCACCCCCACCAAGCGGGCCCTTAGTTCACCTTGCACCATACATTATTATATTTGTACTACCATATTTTAAGTCCATACCACCTTAAAGTTCATATAGCTTTAGTTTTAATTAGCCCCAAAACACGATTTTAAAGACAATATAATCATATTTATTAGTTTCGTACTACCATGTTAAACCTTGTACAATTATATTTTAAAATTTGTATCACACCTATATTCGAAATCCTAAAATACATTCCCTTATCATACACAAGCATTTAAATATCTATAAATGGCACTAAAAAAAAAAACGATTAATATACTCATTTCTAAAGAAAAGTGAGTAGATTTAAAAAAAAAATATGGATGTAATATATTTGTTGTCAAATATAGAAAAATACATTTTTTTCCTTAACTTTTATTAATAGTAATTTCAAGTATTAATTTCTATCTTGCACTATATCCAACCAAATCGTGCGCATGTATATATAGTTAAACATGCATAGGCACATGCATACAAAGAGAATCACTTTAACACAACATTAATGAAATCAAATAATGCAGCACATTTAATTTCATCTTGAAGGTATTATTGTGATGTTATAAACAGAAATCAAATTTAATATTAAAGAAATTAAACTCTTAATTGCCAATCATAAATTTTTTATGATTCCATAGTCAGTTTAATTTTTTTTACATTCCATAATCAACAAAAGTAATCGGTCATTTTAAAAATAATATTGATACCTAATCTAAATAATACATGTATTTCCTTTTTGAATTGTATTTTAAAATATATGTGGTCTTTATTGATTGATTAATTCGATTTTTTTTAATTTTGACCCAATGATTTCATTTAATTGCGATGGACATTGATAATTTGTTTGTAGTGTTTAGACCTTGATCTCGGGAGTTGCCATTCCATTTTTTCAAAATTCGTCCCCTATGTTTTCTATGAAGGTATAACTTTAAATTTTATGTACATTGCATACTTGACATCAATTTTTTTTTTTTTTAAATTTGAGTAGGTTTTATATGAAAACGGTTCATAATAAGCTTAACATGAAATAATTTTAAAGTATCATTAATATCATTAGGAGTATCATTAAACCTATCAGGGGTATCACTAATCTGGGTCAGTGGTATTATGTTGTAATTGTTTTAAATTTTCTTGAATTCAGACTAATGATACCCCTGATGAGATTAATGATACTCCTGATGAAATTAATGATACTTTAAAATTATTTCATGATAAGCTTATCATAAACTATTTTCATATAATACTTTGCCAAATTTTTTTTGCCTACTCATCCATAGCTGAAGCTAATTAATTGTGCATTTAAAAAATAACGCAGATACCCAATTTTACTAATTCCTTTATTTTAGCCAAGTTTGACTTGGTATTTTAGAATTTTATTTAAAAAATTTACGATTCTATATTGATTCATTAATTGGGCTCTTTTTTTGTGACTTTATTAATTGGGCTCTTTTTTGGTGATTCTCTATTGATTCATTAATTGGATTCTTTTTTTTGGTGACGTTGGCCCTGTACAATTAATTAAACTATTTTTCTATTATAAATTATTTTTAATCATAAATTTTTTATGATTCCATAGTCAATTTAATTTTTTTTACATTACATAATCAATGTAAGTAATCGGTCATTTAAAAAATAATTTGGACACCTAATTTAACTAATACATGTATTTCCTTTTTGAATTGTATTTTAAAATATATGTTGTCTTTATTGATTGATTAATGGAACTTTTTATTTTTGACTAAATGATTTCATTTAATTGTGATGGACACTGATAATTTGTTAGCGGTGTTTAGGCCTTGATCACTGGAGTTGCCATTCCATTTTTCCGAACTTCGTCCCCTATGTTTTCTATGAAGGTTATAAATTTAATTTTTATGTACATTGCATACTTGACATCAATTATTTTTTTAAAATATTTTTGCATACTCATCCATTGAAGCTAATTAATCGGACATTTAAAAAATGTAGTGGATTTCCAATTTAACTAATTCCTTTATTTAACCCAAGTTTGACTTGGTATTTTTAGAAATTTTGTTTCAAAAATTAATGTTTAAAAATTTTTGTCTAACCATCCATATATTCACACGCGCAGAAATAGTTCGTCTCCATCTTCTCCGCTACTAAACGAAACAACCACCATCATGAGCACTAATCCTCAGTCAAGTTACCATAAAAGAGAATTAGCAAATTCAATACACATTAATTTATAAGATGTATAGTCAAGTTTACTATAAATTGTATGTATAATTATGGTAAAATTTAACTAATTAGTATGTATAATATTCTATTTTAAAATATATTATAACGTGTCTTATTATTTTAATGTAATATGAAAAGTATTAAGTTTATTGGTATTAGTTGATTTTAATAAATATACTAATTATTTCAATATAAAGTATTGAAAATTTATTTGTATCGGTAATCATTAATGTTAAATATCAATTTCATAATTTATTATCATGAAGAATACATTGAATGACCTTAAAATTGTATATCTGTATAATAATATTTTTTCGAGATATTTGTACACATATGGTATTAAAAGAACACAAAAATCCATTAAACTAAGTATAAAATAAATGTGTCAATTTATTAATTAAAATATATTCGACAATTTTTTTTTAAGGTAAACTAATTATATGACACTCATGTTTATAATGTAATTAGTCATGTATTAGTAGACTTTGATTTGATTGGAACAATTAATGCAAATTTCACAAAATTGACCAAAAGAGTGAAAATTAAGTCTAAATTGGGTTTAATTATTTAAATTTTACATTTATAAATTAATATAAATTTGACAAAAGTAAATCATAAATTTAAGTTTAACCATTTAATTGACATATGCACAAATTTAAATTATAAATTAAAATAATTAAATTATATAATGAGTAATGTTGAAATATGAAATAAACAACTGCAAAATATTTTAGGAAATATAATTTTGATCAATTCTTCAAACTTGCCACGAATAGGATATATTATTTAAGCCATGTCAGTGTAATTGGCGATCAAATTTAAAAAAATGGGAGGGGGGGGATGAAAAATTCAAGAGGGAAATCATCTATTTTGACCAATTTTTTTAATAATGTACGGTTAAGCATTTAGTTTTTCAGCAAATTAAATTAGGCAAGATTAGGAATTTAATTTGGGATATATTTTAAGGAAATCGTCTAATTTGACCTATTCTCCTAAGGCACGGTTAAGAATTTTTTTTAGCCAATTAGATTCAGATTTTAATTTGGGATATATAACAATATCCCAAATATACCAAGTCAAAGTTTAATAATTTTATTTTTTAGCCAATTAAATTAGGCAAAGTTTGGGATTTTAATTTGGGATATATTTTTAAGGAAATCATCTAATTTGATTTCTTTTAATAAGTTACAGTTAAGAATTTAACAATGTACCAAATACACCTAATCAAAATAGGCGTAAATATATATATATATATATATATATATATATATGAAAAGATACAATTAATTTATGATCTAATGAAAAAGAGAAACTATCCCACGATTAGTATTACTGCAAAATTGATTATGACCAAATCCTCGCGATTAGGATTTTTGCAGTTTCTAAAGATAATTCAAAGTTATATATATTAGGAAAATAGTATCACTGCAAAATTGAATATGACCAATTCCTCCTACATGCCACCATTAGGATTTTGCACATTTTAAAGATAATTCAATGTCATATATATTAGGAAAAAGTAATACACGGAATTTATGGGGAATACATATAAATTTAATTGATAAAAAACATCCATGGCAAAGATGATCCGAGGAGTGAGGCTCATCAATTTCCATTAAAAGAAAACACAAAGCAACCATACATTGTCTGCAGGATTTAGAGAAAAAAAAAAGAAAAAAAAAAGAAAGAGGGAAGTAATACAAAAACAAATAATTTTTTTTTTATAATAATGAATCAAGAACGACTACAAAGTTCCAACGATATTACACTATTGATCAGCGAATAGATTGACGATCCATTAACAAAATTGAACCTGAAAATATAAAATAGAGAGACAGAACAACCTATACAATAATAGTTACACTAATATTACAGGAATAACCTCAACATGATAGTTGCTATGAAAGACACAATGGAAACTGTCACGTAATATGAACGAAGTCGAGCGAAGAACCAAAAGGAGCAACGTCTCGATAACGACCGGAAAGCACGGACTCGGACGAAAGAAAAGGGACGAACCGGAGAGTAGGACGAAAAGAGAATGAAAGGTTGATGGGTGGAGTGCAAATTTATAGATAAGAAAGAGGAAAAATGGACGATCAGGATTAAGATAAAATAAGGGAACGGTCGAGATCAAATATTAAAATGTGAATTAATGAGATAAAAGAGAATTTGAAATACAAAACTCTAACCTTTGCCACATAGGCAAAAAATGTTTCCCCTATATAAGGTTATGGATTTTTATTTTGAATTTCTGCATAATTAATTTTAGCACTTTAAATGAGGTTTTTCTTAAAATTAAGTATAAAACACTTTCCGCTAATAATATATTTGGGACCAACATAAAACATTTTAAAAAATCACGAAATTCATATAGTAGATGCATTACACAGTTTCAAACATTCCTTAAGTTTTGACCTAAAGTAAAATATGTAAGAAAAAAGGTGTTTGGGTTCGTTTTTGGAAAAGGCACATAAAGTTTTCTGTCTTTCCAGTCACGTACCAACAAGGGAAATAATTTTTGTAAAACTATTTAAACTACTCCTATACTCATAAAAAAAATCTAAGAATGAAGCCAACATCATGTAATATTTGATTTTGATTTTTAAATAAATAAATAAGTGGAAATTACCAAAAAATCGAAGAGTCACAAAAATGTTACAGATTGTCACACTAACTTAAAAAATTCATAGATTATTGAATATAACTTAAAAACACATGAGACCAGTGGACAAAGAAAGCTAACAAAATCTCAGAAACTTCAAGTTACGAAAACATATCAACTCAGACTTTCAACTGAAAACGAATTGCTCAACACTTATCACTACAAGAACATCTAGAAGCCTTCACATGCCATGAAACTTTCATTTCTTTCATCATTAACAACCCATAACATCAAAAAATCAAGATTTAAGCATAAAATCAAAGAAATCTCATGCTTTTTCCTTCCTATCTAAAGATTTAAAACAAAACTAAGATTTTAAAATAAATTAGGTGAGGGCCACCTTGTTGTGATCTTTCTCTTACAAGGCTAGGGCCTTATGCCTTCTTCTAGTTCTCTTCCTATGATTAATCCTTCTTTGAGACTCCTTGGTTGAATAGAAAGTTTTGGGTAAGAGATGGGAGCTATGTATGGTAAGAAATGGGAGAAGAAATTTCTTCTTCTCCCTTAGGAGTGTAGTGGCCGAAATTTGCTTAGGAGAGGGAGAGGGGTATTTTTTTCTTTTCTTGTGTATTCTTGTGAAATTGATGAGGAGTGATGTGCAAGCAAAGTTAATAGACATGGGGGAGAAAGTGGAGGGTTTAGATGAGGACACATGGAGGGGTGAGATGAAAGGTAGGACAAATAATTAATTGGGGAGGGGAGAACATGTACCATGGTAAGGATTCTTGTTGGAGGGGTTTTTGGCTCATTTGGCTGAGGAAAAAGGGGAAGCTGGCCGTCCTTAATGTATGGTCCCCACAAGCCTTTGGCTTGTGGTAGCCTTTCGGCTCAGGGTGTGCATTTCGACACTGTACAATAAGGTTTTCGTTTGGGGTTTCGGGGCTCCGAAAGTCTCATTTCCATCTATAAATTTTTCCATCTTTAATTTATAGATGTTTAAAATTCTAGCTTCCAACGGCTAGTTATTTGACACCTATAAATAGGAGTGCATGGTGATAAGTTCAATACAAGAAAGACGGGCAAGAGAGCACAAAAAGATAGAGAAACACACGAACACACCATACACTCACCTTGTTCATACAAGTACTATATCTACTCGTTTAGGAGTTCTAGTTGGAATATTACTCAACCTATTCATCATATAGAAAGGTTGTTGTAAGTTGTACGAAGGAGCTAGTACTTCCCAATTCCAGTAGTAAGTAAGTTGGTTGGTGAGTGAGAACCCTTTGGTGATAGGGAGAGTGGACGTAGGATCGTTATATCCGAACCACTATAAAATCCTCGTGTTTCTTGTATTTACAATTTTTATTTTGAATTTCTGCATAATTAATTTTAGCACTTTAAAAGAGTTTTTTTTTCTTAAAATTAAGTATAAAACGCTTTCTGTTAATAATAATTTTAGGACCAACAAGTGGTATCAGAGCAGTGTGTCCTAGACCACTGCTTTGAAAAGCTTTTGGTGGTCACCAGGTCAAATCCAATTTTTTGAAAAACCCAAAAAAAATTTGTGTTAACAATTTCTTGCAGAAATGGGTTCGAAGAAAAGTAGTAAAAGACACACTAGGAAGAAGATGACACAAAGTTGAAAGCAGAAAATCAAAAGCTTTCAAAATGTTTTGACAAATCAGCTGATCTACCAGTTGAACAGGTTCAAACACTGGTAGAAGAGTCCACTGACTTGAAAACCAAATGTGATGAACCAACTAAATTGATAGAAAGGCTGCTTGTTGAAAACATTGAGAAAGATAATGAATATACCCTGCTGAAAGCTAAGTTTGATGAACTCTTCCATCAAAACAAAATTGTAAAAGAAAGTGAGGACAAGCTCAAACTGAGACTGGAGCAGCTGATTACAACAAATAATGTTGTGTCACACATAGTTACCTCATCTAAAAAAGAGCATGATAAGACAGGCCTTGGTTATTCCAAACCTGAATCCTCACATGTTCAGAAAGAAGAAAAGTCTAGAAATTGTATTGATAAGGGTAAGAGATCAGCGGACCAGGCAACTCAGCCTAATTGGCAGATGAGTTCTAAAACTAAAAAACCCAAAAGGTAGAGGAAGAATTTTAAAAGACCTCAGCAAGGTTAGCAGAGTAGAAAACAGCCTGGACCTTCTCTAAAGAAGCAGTCCCAGCCGACTCCTACTCAGCTGCAGAAGACTTTTAAGTCATCTGTCACACCAGCTGGAACTTTTGATGGTTCTAGTAAGACTTATCCTTATCAACATAATTTCAAGACTGTTGCGTTAAGAGAAGTTATTCCTTCTACTAGACAAACTCATAAGAGAAGAAGAGCCTCTAGAAGAAATAACTATGTCGAAGCCTCTTGTGTTCAGTGTGTTTTTGTGGATATGTATGGAAGAAAGATAAGATCACCTGATTTAAAAAGGGATGATCTATTCTTGTGGCTTCCTAAATGTTGTGCTAACCCCCTAGACCCAGAAGGGTACCAAAAACTTGATTGCCTGCAGATACACAAAAAGACCAGCTGATATTATTCCCCAAATATCAGCTGAGCATATTTTGAGGGGGAAGATCAATTGACCCTGTTTGATTAGACTTCTCATCTTAAGATTTCAATTTTCTCTTGTCTTATTTAAAATCAGTTCTTTTAGTTTTAACATCATCAAAAAGGGAGAAATTGTTGGGATATAGATTAGATGTTTTGAAGATGTTAAAACAAGAACTTGTAATAGGAGCAGCTGAACCTGTTAGTCAGGTGCAGACTAGTCTAGGACTAGAATATGTCTTAGGTTGAGGGGGAAGGGAATCAGACAAGACAAGAGGAGTCCCAGACAAGAGGAGTCCCGAACAAGATGAGTCTTGGACAAGAGGAGTCTTAGACAAGATGAGGTAAAGACAAGATGTGCTCCGGACATGATGAGGTCGGGACAAGATGAGGTAGAGGACCAGATGAGGTAGAGGACCAGATGAGGTAGACGACCAGATGAGGTAGAGGACCAGATGAGGTAGAAGACCAGATGAGATAGACAAGAAGGGGTGTACCAGACTACTTCTCTATCAGACTACTCTACCAGATTACTCTACCAGACTACTCTACCAGATGAGCTCTACCAGACTACTCTACCAGATGAACTCTACCAGATGAGCTCTACCAGACTACTCTACCAAGAAGATCTTGTGATCCAAAGATAAGAAGAATCAAGAAAGGAAAGTCAACTGAAGTTCTAGTTGGAATATTACTCAACCTATTTATCATATAGAAAGGTTGTTGTAAGTTGTACGAAGGAGCTGGTACTTCCCAATTCCACTAGTAAGTAAGTTGGTTGGTGAGTGAGACCCCCATGGTGAAAGAGAGAGTGGACGTAGGATCGTTATATCCGAACCACTATAAAATCCTCGTGTCTCTTTTATTTAGTATTTTTATTTTGAATTTCTGCATAATTAATTTTAGCACTTTAAAAGAGGTTTTTCTTAAAATTAAGTATAAAACGCTTTCTGCTAATAATATTTTTGGGACCAACATAAAACATTTTAAAAAATTACGAAATTCATACATAGATACATTACACAATTTCAAACATTTCTTAAGTTTTGACCTAAAGCAAAATATGTAAGTTTTAAACTACTCCTATAATCATAAAAAAAAATTCTAAGAATGAAGCTAACATCATGTAATATTTTATTTTGATTTTTTTTAAAATAAATAAACAAGTGGAAATTACCAGAAAATCAAAGAGTCACGAAAATGTTACAGATTGTCACACTAACTTCAAAAATTCATAGATTATTGAATATAACTTCAAAATACATGATACAAGTGGACAAAGAAAGCTAACTTGATATATTTTTCAAACATGTTAACAAAATCTCAGAAACTTCAAGTTACGAAAACAAATCTACTCAGACTTTCAACTGAAAACGAATTGCTTAACACTTATCACAACAAGAACATCTAGAAGCCTTCACATGCCATGAAACTTTCATTTCTTTCATCATTAACAACCCATAACATCAAAAAATCAAGATTTAAGAAGAAAATCAAAGAAAACTAATACTTTTTCCTTCCTATCTAAAGATTTAAAACAAAACTAAGGTTTTGAAAAAATTAGGTGAGGGTCACCTTGTTGTGATCTTTCTCTTACAAGGCTAGGGCCTTATGCCTTCTTCAAGTTCTCTTCCTATGATTAATCCTTCTTTGAGACTCCTTGGTTGAATGGAAAGTTTTGGGTAAGAGATGGGAGCTATGTATGGTAAGAAATGGGAGAAGAAATTTCTTTTTCTCCCTTAGGAGTGTAGTGGCCGAAATTTGCTTAGGAGAGGGAGAGGGGTATTTTTTTCTTTTCTTGTGTATTCTTGTGTAAATGATTAGGAGTGATGTGCAAGAAAAGTTAATAGACATGAGGGAGAAAGTGGAGGGTTTAGATGAGGACACATGGAGGGGTGAGATAAAAGGTAGGACAAATAATTAATTGGGGAGGGGAGGACATGTACCATGGTAAGGATTCTTGTTAGAGGGGTTTTTGGCTCATTTGGCTGAGGAAAAAGGGGAAGCTAGCCGTCCTTAATGTATGGGCCCCACTAAGGCTTGTGGTGGCCTTTCGGTTCAGGGTGTGCATTTCGACACTGTACAATAAGGTTTTCGTTTGGGGTTTCGAGGCTCCGAAAGTCTCATTTCGTTCGTTTTTTATCAATAATTTTTTTCATCTTTAAAAGTACATAATTAAGGAAGCTTTTAACTTATTTAATTAGTTAGTTTCCCGGTTGGTTCGGTTTTTGTTCGGTAGATTCGAATTTTGGCGTTTTCGGGGTTTTCGCCCGATTTTCGGCAAGTAAAAATTTAAAACTCTCAGGATAAAAATAAAATGGCTTATCCACTTACTTTGGACTCATATTTTATTCATATTTGATTTATTCAGTACCGGTTCATTCTGTGTTAGGGTTTCTAGAGTGGTCGATGGTCCAGTTCTGCTCGTCCGTTACCCAAAATCGAAGATTTTGAATAAAATGAAGTTCTACTTTTGAAAAGACATTCGAAACTAAAATAAAAAATACACATAAAAATAAATAAGGCATTAAATGGGTCCGGGTATTACAATTTGTATGTTAAAATAATATAAAAGGAAAATCGAAATTCTAGTCTATAAAATAATATATGTACTTTATAGTTTAAAAGTCTATTTTGGTGGCGTAATTTCATCCAAAACTAAATTTTTGAATTAAAAATATGATTATTGAAGACAAGATATTATATTTGGTGGCAAGATTTTTTTTGGTATCATACACTATTTCAGCGACAATATCTTTTATGAAATATTTAAATTCACTGCTACAAATTTTTCATCTAACATTATTTTGCAAAAATAACTTGCAAAAATAGCTAAGAGAAAATCGTTCAACCATGAAAAAAGATATACTTGCATTAAAATAATATTTAAAATAATATTCCACATCTTACATATATATTTGGTTTATTGAAGGCAAGATGTTATATTTGGTGGCAAGATTTTTTTGATATCATATACTATTTTGGTGACAATATCTTTTCCAAAATATTTCAATTTCCTTCTTCAAAAATTTAACATTTATCAATTACAACACTCTTTTAGTAAAATGAAAAATCAAAATTCTAGTTTAGAAAAGAATATCAGTATTTTGCAGCACTTAATAGTCTATTTTGGCCGCATAATTTTATCCAAAAATAAATTTTGTATTACAATCTATTATTGAAGGCATGATATTTTATTTGGTTGCAAGATTTTTTTTAGTATCATACACTATTTCGGTGAAAATATGTTTATCAGAATATTTCGAATTCTCTCCTACAAATTTCACATATATCAATATGTTGCAAAAAGAATATCCTAAAAAGAAATTGTTTAACAGCGAAAAAAGAATTGTTTGTATTAGTTTATTGTTTAAAAGACTATTTAATATTATACGTAATATTTTGTTTCCATTAATTAAGTTTTTTCAAATTTATAGTTTATTATAGAGAAATAACCACTTAGTATTAATAATTCTATATTTAAAAAAAAAATTAAAATTTCCTTTAATTTCAACTGTACATATAAAAATATAAAAAACAAAAGTGAGATGGTAAAAAGTGTAAAATAAAGTGTTATTTCTCATGATTAATTACTTAACAATAAATGAACATGCTCACTAGCTAACAACATTATTGTTTTTTTTTATTAAAATAAATTTATCAAGACTTTAAGATTAATACGTGAATAAACCCATATATTCATAGTCATACATATTAATACAACATTAATTTAACATACAAGATAACTTAATTTTATTATGTTGCTAAAATTAGGGAGATTAGTGAAGAAGACCATAAACTAAATGATAAACGAGTAGATCTTGTATGAGACCGTCTCATGGCATGAGATAATGGGAATGAGTGTAACTAGGGCATTGACTCATTAACACTTTGGTAGGGGTAGATGTTAATTGTATGGTCTCATGCCATGAGACGGTCTCATACAAGTTTTTGTCATGATAAACATCATTTTGACCAACTCTTCCTCCCTTATACAAAAGATTAAAATGAAAAAATAGACATTTAAATATTCCAAATAATCTTCTCAAAAGCCTTCGATATAGAGGCTGAATCCCTACGTCTCCTCTCCTAGCTAATTATTTTTCTTGACACATGTGTGAACATAAATATATAATATTTTCACCGGCTAAAGCAACACGTCCGATCGAGGATGTCTGAACAAATCTATCTCAAAATGTGTAGTAATCAATTCATGTATTCAATAAATGAAAGAAAAAATCTTCATCCGCCGATTTTCAGATTATCCCGATAAATTGGGGAGTTAAAACCATTTTCGGTACAACCGAAGATTTATCTATATCTGTGCAAGAAAAAAACGACAATTCAATTAAATTTAAATAATTGATCTCTTACTCGATGCAGCGACGTATGGTGTTTTGATAAGGTTTGAGGGAGGAGATCCGTGTAGAGGCGGTTGTTTGTGAATAGCCTGAGAGAAGAGGGATGGCGGCGTGAGAGAAAAGATAGGAAAAAAATCAGTATTATACCTATAAAAAAATATCAAGGAGCTTTGGTCCGATGCGGTAGACAACGAATGAGAAAATAAAGAGAAGGGAAGAAGATTAGGGTTGTAAATTGAAAACTAAAGTAAGATTTGACATTTATAGAAAATATAAAATGAAATGAACGGTTGAAATTAAAAGTATAAAATATATGGTGTAAATTAAGTCATAATTTGATTTAAAACATACATAAAATAACTTTTAAGGATGCAGGATTTTGAAATAAAATAATTTGAGAGGTGCCTCATCACTTTAAAAGAAATGTGGTACTGACACATCATCTTACAGGGGTTTAAAAATATAGTATAATTATATATATTTAATAAAAGGTAATTTATATATATATATATATATATATATATAAATTTCTTAACATTAGTTTAAAAGAAATACTGAATATCTTCAATGGTTCAACTCTCATTCTTTTACACTGTTGTTGCATTTGTCTGTCGCGTGGCATTAAAGACCATCGTCTCTTTCTCCCTCCGATCGTGCCCACATGGAAACATATTTTAAGGATATGGCCACTGAAAAAGTTATCGTTGTTAATGACCCCACCACTGTCAATATGAGAGGGTGTCGCTCTTCACCCCCTATTTCTTAATCTCTCGCTCTCCTGTGCATAAGTCGAAGATTTCAACTGTGGTTTTGTGAAAGGGCTCGCGTCCTTGCTCCGCCGCCTAATTAGAAAAAAAGATAGTAAAAATTAATACCACTCATAAAAATTAGGAAAAAAATAATAAAAATTTAAAAACTACAAAATTAAAGACGAAACTTACAAATCTCAACCCGTGCTCATAAATGGACCGAGAATCGGCCCGATGTCTTGCCATCCCTTCTCCATCAAGGTCACTACGCCGATTCGCCTTGTTTTTCGCCGACTTCTCTTGGAATTCAGGGGAATTCCAGTAGCGGAGGAATTGGTACCAAATCGACCGTTTTTAACTGTCAAGCCCCAAGTTGGTGGTCTCTCCCTTCATGTACCACTTGTCCCTCATTCTAAAAAGCAGGTCCCTGTATCTTTCTGTCTCATATTTTTCGAAATTCTTCAACAATTGGTCATCGTGGTCCGGTGCCCAGACACATTCTTTCTGCAATTACAATTTAAATGTAAATATTTGTTTATATATTTGATATTAATAAACGGTGAATTAATAAATTAAATTAATACCTTAAACTTCTCGAAGTATGTCTTTTTTCTTGCATCGGACACTAACTCTAAACTGTAAGCGGTGGGCTCGAATCCACCGCGAAAGATGGACTTGGAAGCCTGATTAGCAGCCTCATGACCCGGAATCCAACTGTAAAATTAAAACTTAAAAGTTAGTAAAATAATTAGGTTTTAATTAATAAAAAAATTGAGTATAAAATATAAAAACTTACGTATGACCACATTGCTGAACAGGCATCCGTGCTTGAACAACCGGATGCTGGCGGGAGGAGGATGAGCCCTCAGCAGTCTGCTGTGAGGAGGAGGAGGAGGAGCCCGCACCAGGCTGTGAAGAGGTCTCTGATAGAGACCTCGGCTTGAAAATAGGTGGAACCATGGGTCTCAGTGAGGCCCGTCGTCTCCTCCCTCCTCGTCCTCCTCGACTCGCCTCCTCATCCCTCGGAGGCTGCTGACTGTCATTGGCACTGCCTTGTCCGCTTATCTATAACAAATTTCACGAATTATTCAATCAACTAAACAAAAATCAAACAACTTATAATATTATTTTGTAAAATTATTAAACTTAAACCGAACAACTAATATTATTTAAAATCATTAAACTACCTACTCAACTAAATTCAATCAACTAATATTATTTTGTAAAATTATATATTAAATTTAAATCCAACAACTAATATTATTCAAACTACCTACTCAACTAAATTCATTCAACTAAATTAAAATCAATCAACTAATAATATTATTTTGTAAAATTATTAAACTTAAATCAAGCAACAAATATTATTCAAACTACCTACTCAACCAAACTCATTCAACTAAATTAAAATCAATTAACTAAAAATATTATTTTGTAAAATTATTAAACTTAAATCAAGCAACTAATATTATTCAAACTACCTACTCAACTAAATTCATTCAACTAAATTAAAATCAATCAACTTGTAACGCCCCGAACCCAATATATATTAATTATATCGAATTCGAAGTGTTATTGTGATCAAAAGTCCGAACTATAAAATTTTTGAAGGAATATAACGGAAATGAGAGATGATGAGTTTTTATGCAGCGGAAGAAATGAATAGAATAATTTTAATGTGTATCTCTCACACATATATGTGTACATAAAACATAGTATCAACAGTAATATTTTATTTAAGTGGGGAACTCCGTGTCGTCTCTATTACTGTCCTTGCTCCACGAACTCATAATCTGCAAGGGGTTAGGAAAATGGGGCGTGAGAATTGAATTCTCACTTATGGGTGATTGCAACATCATGGGATTGGTAAATCCGAAATATATATTAAATTATACTCATTAATAAAGTATTTATTTTATTTAATCAGTTTCATATAAAAATTTAAACGGCATTTAAACATACTTCGCATAATATAATTGAAATAGCACAAGTTGGTTCACATTAAGGCAAAGCCCAAAGTCATATCACATATTATCACAACTATCAAACCATAAACGTACAATCATTCCACTTCCATCATAGTTACTCTTTTCAACTCCAACCATCAACAGCCTTGATTCCGAGGGCGTCCAACGACAGCTGACCCCGGAGACCGGAAAAATAATCAACGACCTTGATTCCGAGGGCGTCCAACGACAGCTGACCCCGGAGGTCGGAAAAATAATCAACAACCTTGATTCCGAGGGCGTCCAACGACAGCTGACCCCGGAGGTCGAAAATCAATACCCAAATCACAACTCCGTACTTACTGATTTTTCATAAAACTGATACAACAACTTCATTGAGAAAATACTTGACTGATAACTGAACTGATTCATGCTCACGTAAGGTGTTTACTCATGCAGTGGTGATCGATTCACAAAACAACAGGCTAATATATAACATATATAGTTATATCACATAATCCAAACAGTTATATAGATAGGTGTTACATTTATGTTGGATTAGATACTTTTGATTTGATTTAGTCGAGTTCAGAAAATACCGGCACGACGTTATTATTAGCAGATCAAACAACGGATCATCACCCACCTGATTGTTCTGAGTCCTGAGAATATTGTGTAGGCAGACGGTTGAGTCCTTCGTGCGTGTCCCGAAGAGTACATACTCCTAGTAGGAAAATATTTAATTAAAAGTTGACCTTTGAAAACGTTTAGGAAAACTTGAGAGTTTGAGGTACGAGAAATCGAGGGGGTCGTTGTCGTTAGAAAGCTTATCGAAAGCTAAAACTCCTAAAGGTTGATTTCTAATTGATAAGTACACCCCTTTTCAAGAGGAGGTGTATTGGGGGGTGTATTTACTAAATTCAGTAGTGTAACAGGGGAGTGTATTTACTGAATTTGGTGTGTAACAGGTTGGTGTATTTACTGAATTCGGTGGTGTAATAGGGGGGTGTATTTACTGAATTCGGTGGTGTTCTTGAAAAAGGCCCTTTAAAGAAAAATATAATTATTAAACTTGGAAATACTTAGAAAAATAAGATTATTACTTAGAAAAATTAATAAAATTAAAGAAAAGGTTTTTCTTTCTTAAGAATTCTATTTCTTGTTTTTTAAACGAAAACTTGAATATAAAACTTCTCTCTTCTAAACTTATTAAAAGACTTGGACTTTTCTAAGAGAATTATATTATAAACTAATATAGTTTATAAAAAGTATTTTTCTTTTCTAATATTAATATTACTTCTAAAGTTGATTAATGACACTTTTAGGAAATAAAAGGATTATATTAATTTCCCAAAAATACTCTTTTTCGTTTGTTTACTTAGTTAAATAGTAAACGACTTATCTTTTCGTTCCTAAATTTCTAACAGTCGCACAAGGGGAAGACGAGTTTCCATTTGTCTCCAAAAACTCAACTAATCCAAAAACACCAAACAACTATTTCAACGATACTAAACAACTTAATTCAATAATACTAAAGTAATCCATTCAATAATACTAACCAACTAATCCTATATTACTCTTCAGCTATTCTAATAACACTAATAAGAAAATCATCAATAATACAATTCCATCTACACTAATATGAATCAAAATAACCAGTACTCTAAAACACTACAATACATAGCTAATTCAATACTCACCAAAACAACAAAATCAAAGTCCATCTACAAGTCTCAAATCCAAAACAATTCTTAAAAACTTACGACGACTCAACGGGGATTCAACTAAATTCCTAATCCAACTATTACGAGAAAAAGAAAAGGTAGCAATTCTTACGAGTCCCAAAACGGGCAGCCTAACGGCGTAGTTCGGAGACTCGTCGGGTTATTTGGACAGCCTAACGGCGTCGTTTCGGTGATTCGAAAATAAACGGGCAGCGGTTCGTCTTTCGGGCTTCACCGGAAAGGTCGGAAAGGGCGGAGGAGACGACAACATCTCGATTATACAAAAGAGGCAAAACATGAATTCTTGTTTATAAGTGAATTAATTCGAAGGACTGTGAAATCGAAACAAATTGGAAACGAACGAAAAGAGGCTTACTCAAAGGAACAAAGACCAACGGCAGCGACGCGGAGGGCATCGCACGGCGGCGCGGCTTCGACGGAGAGCAGGGGAGGCGGCGCTCGCGCGTTGAGGCGTTCGGTTGCTGGGCTGAGCACGACGGCGCTCCGCGATGGAGCTGGGGCGTTGCGGTGGCTTCGTCGGAGGGAGACAGAGGCGGCGCGGCTGGAGAGCTGAAGAGGCGGAGAGCGGCGCCTTCCGTGCGACGGAGAAGGGAGGACGAAGGAGGAGGCGAAGGCTGGTGTAGCGGCGGTGGTGCTTCGCCGGAGGAAGAAGAAAAGAAGAAGGAGGAAGGAAAATATGCGTTTTCTCTTGGTAGGAAGAGAGAGAAAGTGAAATTGGTTTTGAGAGAGAGAAGAGGAATTTGGGGAAAAAAATGAAGAGGAAGATAAGATGTACCGGGTTTTGTTAATTGGAGAGAGAGAAAGGATATTTGATGTATTTTAATTTTTTAATGAATTATTTTTAAAAGAAGGAAATATTATGTGGGTGTGATTTAATCTTTTAATTAAAATTAATTTAAAAAGGAAAGTATATTATGTGGTTAGGGTTTAAGCCCCTTTAATTCTGATATTTTCGTTCCCACTTGATACGGCTTAGGGGTCGTTTGGTTCACGAGTGTAACCCCGATTCAGAAATTAATACAGTTTTAAAACTCAATTAATATTTTATTGTATTTTGATTTTTCTCAGTAAATTAAACGGATTGAAATCCTTAATTTAATTTGAATAATTAATTTCTCGTAGTCCTTTATTCGTTTGAAAGAATTCAATTTTTTCTACGAATTTAGGAATTTGTAAAAAGGGTATATATTTAAATTACACAAATAGCACTCAAAATAATAAAATAAAAAAAACAAAGATAATAAAATAAAATAAGGGGTCTAGGAATATAAAACGGTATAAAACGGGACGGGGTATTACATCCTCACCCACTTAACATGAATTTCGTCCCCGAAATTCAGCTTCTAGGCACTGCTTAAGCATTGAGGGTATTTGGTTAGGACTTCATCCTCTATTTCCCAAGTTGTTTCTTCTTTCTCGTGTCGGCTCCACTGGACTAGAACTAATGGTATCTCTTGATTCTTAATAAGTTCAACTTCCTTCCTAGGATAGTAACTGGAACTTCTTTATAAGTCAGGTCACAACTTAAACCTAAATCTTTACGACCAATAACAGGGTTTGGATCGCTTACGTACTTCCTGAGTGTAGATATGTGGAACACATCATGCACTCATGATAACTCTGGTGGTAGTGCTAAGCGATAAGCCACATCCCCGATTCTATTCAGGATGTCAAATTGCCCATTGTATCGCGACTTTAGCTTACCTCTTTTCCCAAAATGGGTTAGACCTTTCATTGGTGCCACTCGGAGAAATACTTTATCGCCAATGTCGAATTGTAAATCTCTTCTCCTAGCGTCCGTATATGATTTCTGACGGTCTTGAGCCGCTTTGATTCTTCCTTTAATCTTTTCGATTATCTCAACCGATCTTTCAACTAGTTCGGGTTCGAGAATCTTTCGAATTCCGAATTCATCCCAACAAACTGGTGATTTACACCTTTTCCCGTAAAGTGCTTCGTATGGTGCCGTTTGTATTGTCGCCTGATAACTGTTGTTATATGCGAACTCTACAAATGGCAGGTGGCTCTTCTAACTTCCTGCAAGATCTAGAGCGCAAGCTCTGAGCATACATTCGAGCATCTGGATAGTTCTTTCCGATTGTCCGTTAGTCTGCGGGTGGTATGCGGCACTGAATTTCAATTCAGTACCCAAGGCTCGTTGCAGACTTCCCCAGAACTTAGAGGTAAAACGGGGTCTCTATCGGACACTATCGAGACTGGTACACCGTGCAGTCTAACTACTTCTGCTATGTATAGTTGGACGAGCTTGTCCAACGTATACGTCATTATAACAGGGATAGGGTGGGCAGTTATCGTAAGTCTATCTACGATAACCTAAATGGCATCGTGATTTTTCACCGTTTTCGGAAATCCGGTGACAAAATCCATAGTGATGTTCTCCCATTTCCACTCTGGCATCTCCAGAGGATGTAACAACCCTAGAGGTCATTGGTGATCTGCCTTAACTCGTTGGCAGGTTAAACAACTCCTGACGAATTGAGCTATCGATCTCTTCATACCCTTCACCAAAAGTTTCCTTCCAGTCCCCGATACATCATCGTCTCTCCGGGGTGAATGGTGTATGGAGTGTTATGTGCCTCTTTCAGAATTTTATTCCTCATTCCTTCATCCTTCGGCACACATATTTTGTTATCGAACATCAAAGCTCACTCAGTACTCAATACGAACCTCTAAATGGTTCCTTCCTCAGCGCGCTTACGTATTCTTCTCAAGAATTTATCGTTCTTTTGCGCTCCTAGGATCCTTTCTCGTAAGGTCGGTTATAGGGTGAACGCGTAAACCATGGTATCTGCACAATTCTGTGTGGAAAATTCTAGGTTTAGGATTAACTGGTACTATATCTTACTCCACTCAAAGTAGTTTTGTCTAACTACTTACTCTAAAACTTCTGGTTTCAAAGGAGTAGTAAACCTTAGTAGGGAGGTTTGATATTTGAAAGGTCCCCCAATTAGTTAAAACCAAAATAACTTCTCGGTTTTCTTGGTCGACTAAGTTTGTTGTCGCCCTACCAGATCTGAAGCTTAAAAGGTTTTCTAGTCCTCAAACATGCAAACTTTTCTTCCTACATAGTTGCAAATTTTTCCTCTACTTCGAGGTCTACTATGTATCCCATAGATAAAAATCAATTGTCCTTTCTTTTTCAACTAAAGTATTCCCATAACATATAAATGTTAATTCTTAACACGTAAGACTTAAGATCACGTCTAGCTTACTCATTCCACAAAAGGTTCTACTTAAGCTTAAAATCTTATGTTATCCCAAAAGAAAGTAACTATGTCCATGTTTCATATTTCTTCTTATGCATAGAACTAGTTCGTTTTCAATAACGCCTAACTACTCAACTTAAGAACGTCCAGTTCAGTTTCTATTTGATGTTCATCCAAGTCTATCTCCAATCAATTCATTCGGCTTAGGTTCTCATTGTATTCCTCAAAAGTTCACTTTCACTTAAGGTCTAATCTTCTATACTCTATATCCTCAAATTTTCTTAAATTTTTAGACACAAGGGAGTGAGATGCTCTAGTACTAATCGATACATAAGTAGTTGATCCACAATTCACACTTGCTGAATTTGGAATAAAACTTCTCTAGTCTCATTATCCTTAAGACTGCCTTGAGATGTTCTTCGTGTTGCTCTTTGCTCTTAGAGTACACAAGACGATGACGAATTGGTCCAGGTACGGCTGAAACACTCTATTCATCATATCCATGAAAATTGTCGGAGCGTTTGTTACTCCAAAAGGCATCACGGTGAACTCGTAATGTCCATACCGAGTTCGGAATGCTGTCTCTGGGATATCCTCGCTCTTGACCTTTAGCTGGTGGTAACCAGACCTTAGATCGATCTTTGAGAATACGGTAGCATTCTTCAACTGGTTGAACAAGTCTTCTATCCTTGGAAGAGGATATTTGTTCTTAATGATCAGTTGATTGAGACCTCGATAGTCTATGCACATACGGAAAGTTCCATCTTTCTTCTTCACGAACAACACGGGTGCTCCCCATGGTGATGCACTAGGCTTGATGAACTTCTTTTCAAGCAAGCATTGCAGTTGTTCCTTCAGTTCTTCTAATGCCTTTGGCGCCATTCAATAGGGTGCTTTAGATACTGGTGCTGCCCCAGGTATCAAGTCGATGGAGAACTCTATCTTACGATCAGGAGGTAACCCGATTAATTCCTCAGGAAACACGTCAAGATATCCATCCACAATTGGCACCTTGATGCGCAACTTGTCGTCTTTCTCTCCTGCTGAGATGTGGACGAGGTAAGCTTGGCATTCCTCTTTTCGTAATATTACTGCAGCTTAGATTGCTGATATTACTCGGGTTTCCTTCTTGGTCCTAACTTCATGAAATGTGAAGCGTTGACCATTACGGGTTTCGAGGTTGATCTCATGTTCTGCGCATTTTATTATTGCTTCGTCCATTGCTAACTAGTCAATGCCTAAGATTATACCAAAGATTTTCATCTCAAGGGTGTGAAGATCGGACTCTATCAGGTGATCGCTTAGCGTTAGGGGTAAACCTCAAATTCGGTCCTTAATTTCCATAGTAGTTCCAGACATTTCTTAGCGCGGCCTGCTAAGGTGGCTTAGGTTCAGCTTGAGAAGGTAGGTTCTGTCCTATAGGATTCATTGGTACAAGAACGGGGTTAACGTGGGGTCGTCCACGTCTATGTTCTGGTGCCATTCTAAAGGTAGTTCTGATCGTGAAAAGAATAATATTGTTACGATATGTATAGGTGTGAGAAAATTATAAAAACATAATCAGACTAACCAAAATTAACACACAACGTTCACTGAAAACACGTGTGGTACATAATTCACCAGCTGCGCATTGGGGCCCCAATGATACAGTGCTCACATTCGCACAGTATTCTAGGAACTAGTAATGTGTTATTAAGTGATAATCAGATAAAATATGACAGTCAATATATAAAGCAAGTAAAACACATTGACAAGTAGTGAGCACATAATAAGTATATATATATCTAAAAGTTTTGGTCCTACAGAGTCAGTCTCTTTACATTACGTCATAGAACACAAAAGGCTTCTAAGTATCATCGTATCCTTGCATCAGTACGGACCACGAGCGACAAAAGGAGCGGTTTAGAGCTATGCTACTATGGTCTAAGTAAAACGGTCATACGTCTGATTACTACTATATGTCAGGAAAGGGTGGCACATCTATGTTGTACGTATTTGTGACTACAACAAAAGGATAACTGTTTAAAAGGATTTGATCACTCTGACTGATCACTACTATCATACGGAAATACCCATCGTTAACTTTGTCTAGGTATGTCTCCAAGTGAATGTGGGGTTGTTGAACTGGGTCTTCTATTCTCGTCCGTTCGAGTAGTCTTACTGCGATAGGACGGAGAACAACTCAGTAACCCTTCTGGCAAAACGAATCACGGCTGTCAAATATGTCTTGTCTGGGGATATTGGAGTGGCTATTGCCTTTGCACGCAGTCTCGTGAACTGGGTCATAACGCACTTATAGATTCTAAGGTTAGCTAAGTGTCTTCTAATTATTGGGATATAACTATCTTAGGTGGATTCTTACATGGAAAGGAAAATCCTAGTCAAAATTTTAGTTATTGCAGAAATATTATTTAAACAATTAAGGCACATAGTTCAAATAATCATATAACATCATTTATGAAGTTTATAAATTTACACAAATATATTTATTTCTATCATTCACTAATTTTATGCATTTACAGAGTAATATGAATGACATTTCGTGGTCTTTCTACACATCGTAGGTGTTGTTTCGAGTTCGCGATTTTTTTATTGGAGTTTTGTTATGAAAGTCAAGTTGTCGCTATCATAAACTTTAATGCAATAAAATAAGAACATACCTTCAAGGAGCTTTTGACGGTAATAGGAGACACATTTCCCCTAAAGTGATTTAACTAGTGATCTATACTTATGTGATAAGAAAATATTAATTAAAGAAAAAGAATTTTGGCTTGATGAAAATAATGATTTGGGTTTTGATCCGAAAGTTTGGAACATAAGCTCTGATACCACCTGTAACGCCCCGAACCCAATATATATTAATTATATCGAATTCGAAGTGTTATTGTGATCAAAAGTCCGAACTATAAAATTTTTGAAGGAATATAACGGAAATGAGAGATGATGAGTTTTTATGCAGCGGAAGAAATGAATAGAATAATTTTAATGTGTATCTCTCACACATATATGTGTACATAAAACATAGTATCAACAGTAATATTTTATTTAAGTGGGGAACTCCGTGTCGTCTCTATTACTGTCCTTGCTCCACGAACTCATAATCTGCAAGGGGTTAGGAAAATGGGGCGTGAGAATTGAATTCTCACTTATGGGTGATTGCAACATCATGGGATTGGTAAATCCGAAATATATATTAAATTATACTCATTAATAAAGTATTTATTTTATTTAATCAGTTTCATATAAAAATTTAAACGGCATTTAAACATACTTCGCATAATATAATTGAAATAGCACAAATTGGTTCACATTAAGGCAAAGCCCAAAGTCATATCACATATTATCACAACTATCAAACCATAAACGTACAATCATTCCACTTCCATCATAGTTACTCTTTTCAACTCCAACCATCAACAGCCTTGATTCTGAGGGCGTCCAACGACAACTGACCCCGGAGACCGGAAAAATAATCAACGACCTTGATTCCGAGGGCGTCCAACGAAAGCTGACCCCGAAGGTCGGAAAAATAATCAACAACCTTGATTCCGAGGGCGTCCAACGACAGCTGACCCCGGAGGTCGGAAATCAATACCCAAATCACAACTCCATACTTACTGATTTTCCATAAAACTGATACAACAACTTCATTGAGAAAATACTTGACGGATAACTGAACTGATTCATGCTCACGTAAGGTGTTTACTCATGCAGTTGTGATCGATTCACAAAACAACAGGCTAATATATAACATATATAGTTATATCACATAATCCAAACAGTTATATAGATAGGTGTTACATTTATGTTGGATTAGATACTTTTGATTTGATTTAGTCGAGTTCAGAAAATACCGGCACGACGTTATTATAAGCAGATCAAACAACGGATCATCACCCACCTGATTGTTCTGAGTCCTGAGAATATTGTGTAGGCAGGCGGTTGAGTCCTTCGTGCGTGTCCCGAAGAGTACATAATCCTAGTAGGAAAATTTTAATTAAAAGTTGACCTTTGAAGACGTTTAGGAAAACTTGAGAGTTTGAGGTACGAGAAATCGAGGGGGTCGTTGTCGTTAGAAAGCTTATCGAAAGCTAAAACTCCTAAAGGTTGATTTCTAATTGATAAGTACACCCCTTTTCAAGAGGAGGTGTATTGGGGGGTGTATTTACTAAATTCAGTAGTGTAAAAGGGGAGTGTATTTACTGAATTCGGTGTGTAACAGGGGGGTGTATTTACTGAATTCGGTGGTGTAACAAGGGGGTGTATTTACTGAATTCGGTGGTGTTCTTGAAAAAGGCCGTTTAAGGAAAAATATAATTATTAAACTTGGAAATACTTAGAAAAATAAGATTATTACTTAGAGAAATTAATAAAATTAATGAAAAGGTTTTTCTTTCTTAAGAATTCTATTTCTTGTTTTTTAAACGAAAACTTGAATATAAAACTTCTTTCTTCTAAACTTATTAAAAGACTTGGACTTTTCTAAGAGAATTATATTATAAACTAATATAGTTTATAAAAAGTATTTTTCTTTTCTAATATTAATATTACTTCTAAAGTTGATTAATGACACTTTTAGGAAATAAAAGGATTATATTAATTTCCCAAAAATACTCTTTTTCGTTTGTTTATTTAGTTAAATATTAAACGACTTATCTTTTCGTTCCTAAATATCTAACAGTCGCACAAGGGGAAGACGAGTTTCCATTTGTCTCCAAAAACTCAACTAATCCAAAAACACCAAACAACTATTTCAACGATACTAAACAACTTAATTCAATAATACTAAAGTAATCCATTCAATAATACTAACCAACTAATCCAATATTACTATTCAGCTATTCTAATAACACTAATAAGAAAATCATCAATAATACAATTCCATCTACACTAATATGAATCAAAATAACCAGTACTCTAAAACACTACAATACATAGCTAATTCAATACTCACCAAAACAACAAAATCAAAGTCCATCTACAAGTCTCAAATCCAAAACAATTCTTAAAAACTTACGACCACTCAACGGGGATTCAACTAAATTCCTAATCCAACTATTACGAGAAAAAGAAAAGGTAGCAATTCTTACGAGTCCCAAAACGGGCAGCCTAACGGCGTAGTTCGGAGACTCGTCGGGTTATTTGGACAGCCTAACGGCGTCGTTTCGGTGATTCGAAAATAAACGGGCAGCGGTTCGTCTTTCGAGCTTCACCGGAAAGGTCGGAAAGGGCGGAGGAGACGACAACATCTCGATTATACAAAAGAGGCAAAACATGAATTCTTGTTTATAAGTGAATTAATTCGAAGGACTGTGAAATCGAAACGAATTGGAAACGAACGAAAAGAGGCTTACTCAAAGGAACAAAGACCAACGGCAGCGACGCGGAGGGCATCGCACGGCGGCGCGGCTTCGACGGAGAGCAGGGGAGGCGGCGCTCGCGCGTGGAGGCGTTCGGTTGCTGGGCTGAGCACGGCGGCGCTCCGCGACGGAGCTGGGGCGTCGCGGTGGCTTCGCCGGAGGGAGATAGAGGCGGCGCGGCTGGAGAGCTGAAGAGGCGTCGGCGTTTGGCGAGAGGCGGAGAGCGGCGCCTTCCGTGCGACGGAGAAGGGAGGACGAATGAGGAGGCGAAGGCTGGTGGAGCGGCGGTGGTGGTTCGCCAGAGGAAGAAGAAAAGAAGAAGGAGGAAGGAAAATATGCGTTTTCTCTTGGTAGGAAGAGAGCGAAAGTGAAATTGGTTTTGAGAGAGAGAAGAGGAATTTGGGGAAAAATGAAGAGGAAGATAAGATGTACCGGGTTTTGTTAATTGGAGAGAGAGAAAGGATATTTGATGTATTTTAATTTCTTAATGAATTATTTTTAAAAGAAGGAAATATTATGTGGGTGTGATTTAATCTTCTAATTAAAATTAATTTAAAAAGGAAAGTATATTATGTGGTTAGGGTCTAAGCCCCTTTAATTCTGATATTTTCGTTCCCACTTGATACGGTTTAGGGGTCGTTTGGTTCACGAGTGTAACCCCGATTCAGAAATTAATACATTTTTAAAACTCAATTAATATTTTATTGTATTTTGATTTTTCTCAGTAAATTAAACGGATTGAAATCCTTAATTTAATTTGAATAATTAATTTCTCGTAGTCCTTTATTCGTTTGAAAGAATTCAATTCTTTCTACGAATTTAGGAATTTGTAAAAAGGGTATATATTTAAATTACACAAATAGCACTCAAAATAATAAAATAAAAAAAACAAAGATAATAAAATAAAATAAGGGTTCTAGGAATATAAAACGGTATAAAACGGGACGGGGTATTACACAACTAATATTATTTTGTAAAATTATTAAACTTAAATCAAGCAACTAATATTATTTAAAATCATTAAACTAAAATCAAATAACTAATATAATTCAAACTACCTACTCAACTAAATTCAATCAACTAATATTATTTTGTAAAATTATATATTAAACTTAAATCAAACAACTAATATTATTTAAAATCAAACAACTAATATTATTTAAAATCAATTAACTACCTACTCAACTAAATTCAATCAACTAATATTATTGTGTTAAATTATATATTAAACTTAAATAAAAAAACTAATATTATTTAAAATCATTAAACTACCTACTCAACTAAAATCAAACAACTTATAAATATTATTTTGTAAAATTATATATTAAACTTAAATCAATTTACTAATATTATTTTGTAAAATTATTAAACAATTCAACTAAAATCAATCAAATAAAATTATTTTGTAATATTATTTAAACATGCTTAACAATTAAAAATTAACAAATTACTAAAAAAATTCAACTAAAATCAAACAACTAAAATTATTAAAATTAAAAATATAATATAAACTTAACAATTCAACTAAATCAATTCTAAACTTAACAAATTCTAAACATGCTTGGAAATTAAATTTTAAACGGTAAAAATGAAGAAAACTTACTATTTAATGAAGAAACGAGCACTCGGTTAGGACGGATTGGCTCTACAGCGACTGCACCCGACTTCTCCCTCTTTTTCCTCTCTTTTTTCTCTTCTTCCTCTTATTCTTCTCTATTTCTCCGCCGCCTACGCTGCTCTATATATAAGGGGAAAAAATTTGCGACTGCCAAACACCTGAACGACGTCGTTTTTTAGTATTTGCGATGGCCAAGCCGTCGCAAATGTGAAATTTAAAATTTTGCGACGGACACTCAGTCGCAAATCACTCAACGCGACGTTTCCCGAAAGGTCACGCAAAACCGGGTCAATATTTGCGACGTAATAGACCGTCGTAAATTCGAAGTTAAAATTTGCGACGGCAATATCCGTCGCAAAATTAGTCAAGTGGTTTGTTTCTCCAACGGGTATTTTTTAACGGGTCGGTTTACGACGGACACGTCCGTCGCAAAATTGAAATTGAAATTTGCGACAGCTAATCCGTCGCAAAATTTGTCGGTATGCAACGAAGTTAATGGACCCCACACTTTGCGACGGACTAGCCGTCGCAAAACAGTGCAGTTTGCGACGGTTTTTTATTTCCGTTGCAAATTATCTTTTTTTCCGACGGGACTCCAATATCCGTCGCAAATTGGGTGTTAATCGATTAAATTGGTTCTTTTGTTTGTTTTTGAATTGACAAATCTAGTTTTTGTGAAACTTATAAGACCAAATATTGCATAAACTCCACATAAACTAATATCTAGCAAATCACTCGGGAACAAAATTCGATCCGAGATCAAAGTATTAAACTTCTCAATTTAAATTCAAGTTCGGACAAGATTTGAAAGGGCATCCGATTATTCAGAATGTCCACATCATGTTATTTGAAGTGAGAATCAGAGGGACAAAATAAAGAATTGTACTCAAAATTGACAGTTTGATTGGTAGAAATTATTGTTGTAAATTAATTTCGAAGTTAATATATTTAAATACGGGGATACAAAAAGGGATTGTACTCGATTTCAATCTAGTCGACGTTCGAAACAAATTGATGGAACAATTTATGTCGGTAGTCATTCAATATCATAGAAACAAAACAATTTATCTCTTCATCAATTGATGCATGGCAATAAGTAAAAGCGAAAGAAAAAAATGTGAGAGTCATTAACTCATCATATATAGCTAGGATCTAACGGGAAAAAACATGAATTTTATGTCAACTTGCTTCTTCATTAATAATATCAGTAATATATGTACAATATTAGATAAGAATGAGCAAGTAAGAAAAAAAAGAATGTGGATTATTAATTAAAAACTAGCTAGGAGAGAGGTATAGAGGTCAAGTATGTTTGGTAGACCTATTGTACTTCATGTGGCTCTTGACGAGTTGGCCTGCAGCTTGCTGAGAGGAGGGAGAGCTCTCCGGCGAGAACAGAGCCGGCAACAATGGTGGCCAATAGCCTGGAATTGGCACCGGGATGGTCCTTGCTGGCGCCCTTTACTCCGAGCAAGTTGAGGCATGCGGACTGGGAGGCGAGCTGAGTTCCACCGCCTACGGTACCAACCTCGATGGAAGGCATGGTGACAGAGATGTGAAGGTCCTTTCCTTGATTAACGGCTTCTAGCATGGTGATACAGTGGGAACTCTCGACGTTTTGTGCAGGATCCTGGCCTGTTGCGATGAAGACAGCGGAGACAATGTTGCTTGCATGAGCGTTGAAGCCACCCAGGGCCCCGGCCATGGCGGAGCCCGTGAGGTTCTTTAGCACGTTGAGTTCCACCAAGGAAGCTACGTCAGTTTTGAGCACCTTCTTCACAATGCCTTCCTTGATTATAGCCTCACACACGACGGACTTGCCCCTGCCCTCGATCCAATTCACGGCAGCGGGTTTCTTATCCGAACAGTAGTTCCCAGAGATGCCGATGACATTCATGTCGGGAAACTCTTTGGTGAGGAAATCCATAACATTCTGGACACCCTTGGATACCATGTTCATCCCCATGGCGTCCCCCGTGCTGCAGGTGAATCTCATGTAGAGGTTCTTCCCGGCGATGGCGCATTTGATGGTCTGGAGCCTCCCGAATCGGCTGGAACTGTTGAACACATGCGACAGGGTCTCGAAATTGAGAGGGTCTTCAAGGAAGAACTTCAACTCAGCTGCGCGTCTAGCAGTCGCGAATCTTACCACGGGGGCTCTAGTCATGCCGTCTCTGAGGATGGTGCTGGTGGCTCCGCCGGAGACATGGATGGCCTTGCACCCCCTGTTTGTGCTAGCGATGAGTCACCCCTCCGTAGTCGCCATGGGGACAGAATACTCGGCGCCGTCTAGCAAGAGTGGACCCGCGATGCCCACGGGAATCTGGACGTAACCCACAGGCATTTCGCAGCACTGCCCAAGTATAGCGTCGTAATTGAATCCCTGCAGGGGCAAACCGGATAGGGATTTTCCGGTGATACGCTGCAAAGCTTCGCGGCGGATGGCAGCGGCGCGCCCACAATCACCCAACTTTGATTCTAAGGCGTAGGAAGGGATTTTGCCCTCCACAACCGACTTCACAATCTCCTCGTCCGACTCCGACCAAGCAAATCATTATGATCCATTATTTTAATTTTTGGGGAGTGATCAATAATTTCTTCTTCTTCTTCATCATCATCAAAAATCTGATCATGAGAGCGGGGAGTAATGACGAAGCTGGCAAGGAGATAAATGAAGGAAGCGAACAAGATGAGGATGGCCGATATTTTTGAGAGGTTAAGAATGTGGAGAGGGGTGGAGTTGCGGATCTTCTCGCGCCATTGGAGGAGCAGATAATAGACGACCGAGAAGAAGACAGCGTTGGCCAGGTAGAGGGGCAGGGGCAGCTGGGCGTCGGGAGCCGGAATTTTTTGAGACTCTTTCAGCGCAGCAGCGGAAATAATTAGCACATGATTACTCAAACTTGTCTAATTTTTAATGTATTATTCTTCACTATAATATATGTGTGCGGTTTAATATATTTTTTACAATTACACATCCCCACTCATTAATTAAACAACTCATTCTTATTTTTCTTGTGCATTATTATTTCCCTTATAAAACTTAATTTCTCTGTAAGCGCTCAATTTCGCCGCAAATTACTGGACTGCTTATGTAACACATGATAACTCATATATACTCTAATTTATATTTAGGATTATTTGTTTATTTATTTATTTTCATGATATGTTTCTGGGTAAATTCGACAAACTTGGTCCCAAATGAATGCACTGTTGGTCCCAAGAGAATGTGGTAAAATTGCAGTTTTATTAGTCCTGAAAATTAACGGATGGGACCGAAAATGCCAAAAAAAAGACCACTTTTGCACCTAGCTAGGTATCAAAAGTGTTTTGGAGACATTCTCTTTGGACCAAAAGTGCAACTATTCCTATTATTAAAATATCAAAGAAGTAAGGAACCAAATTGAAAAATAGATAAAATTTTAAATTATCATGCATGGCCCTCAACTGAATAATTGAACTTGCATGGCCCTCTTCTTCGGATCACTAACTTCTGAAAAAAAAAAAAAAAGTATATACTATTTAGCCAATCATCCTCGTTTCTTGTATGATCGTGAATTAAATTAGTACTCAACTTAGAACTTAAAATAATTTAGAACTTAGTCCGCACAAGGGGCGGGGCTACTGCAATTTAATATACTTGCAATGTCTGAAAATGATATTTATGTATTAATTGAAATGTTGGTGCATCAACCATTATAATGTATCGGTGAAAATGACAGCAACTACGGATTATGAGGATCTTTAGTGTTTAAAACATAGTTGATCCCAAGAATATGCATCAATAATGAGGCCAAAGTCAAATGTTACGAGTCAATTTGGGCTCAAAATCCCGAAGTGGGCCCACAATCGGCTGCCCAATGTGGGATACTGCATGTGTAAAAAGAATCAAGTTGGAAGTGTTTTGTGCTTCTTAATTTCACCTCCTTAATGTGAACCGTACGTAAAACTAAAAAAATCAGTGAAATAATGAAGGAACAAATAAATAGCGATTTTCAAATATCAATGTGCTGATAATTTTAAAATACGCAAGTGCAACACAATTGAATAGTGATTCTATGTTAAATCAACTAAAAACATGCAAGATTCCTAACTTTTGCAGGGAATAATTAAAATATTTTTGTCAGAAAGTTAAAGGATCATATACGATTTAAATCATGGTTCATTATTTGATATTTGCATTTTTGAAGTCCTGGTCGAATTGTGTCCCGTAAGCCACACATAACATATATATTATAGTTTTATAACACTGGTGAAAAAAATGAATCAATATTACAAAACAAACAATTGAGAAAGAGGTTTTTTTTTGTCCTTTAAGTTTCATGAATTATGTTATTAATCCTCTGCGTTTTAATTTTTGAAATTCATGCTATAAGTTTTGCAGTTTCAACATTTTTGTCCTATATCAGGTAATTAATCCGGTCATATGTTGACTTGACACTCATTTGTAAGTTTATTTCTAATTGAAAGAATATACTTGGTGGAGGCTTATATGTCACTTAAGATTCATTACAATTATAAAAAATTAAAGAAAAATCTTATTTTCACATAAATAGAATATTTATGCGCAACCCCCCGAATTTCGCGGACTGGAAATTTTTTGTTATTATTATTTTAAATTATAAGTAATAATTTAATTTTTTTTGTAATTTCAATATAATATTAAATTTTTAATTATGATCAAACGAACAATAAAAACAATACTAAACATAAATAAATAGAAAATTTAAAAAATATTAACTAATTCATATATTCAATCTCAAATTAGTATTATTTAAAATTACAATTGTTGTAATGTTGCATGTCCAGTTTTCTCCCATAGGATGAAGATGTAATAACAATCAAACGCAAAAGTTTAACTCTAAAGATAGAATCACACATTTCAGCTCTAAAAATAACATTTGACAAAAAAAAATCAAATGATATATTTTGTACATATTTGTGTGGGAACAATTGATTAATGTGTGGGTATTTATAATACACAATTCAACAATACGAATTGACATCGCAGTGTCAACCTTAGTTTTAAAAAAAAAAAATTAATTTTCCTCCTAGAGAAAAAAAGTTAAATAAAATCCAAATTATTAAAAAAAATCGAAACCCTATTATACAAAATAATATCTTTCTTTTTCAATTTCTATTTCTATTTTGCGGGTAGAATTGTATCCAAAAAATATAAAAAATTGTATTACAATCTATATTGATGGTAAGCTAATATATTTGGTGACAATTTTTTTTTGGAATCATATGTTATCTCAATGACAATATCTTTTCCGAAATATTTCAATTGCCACCTACAAATTTTACATCTATCAAAATTTTGAAAAAATAAATTCCAAAAATATCTAAGAAAAAAAATTGTTCAACCGTGGAAAAAGATTTGCATGACTTAATTTGATTTTTAAAATAATATTCCATATTATACATAAATATTTTGTTTTCATTGATTAAAATATATTCAAATTTATTGTATTTTATAGTAAGATACTTTTTAGAGGTATAATACTTAAATTGTTAGTAAATAAATATAATGTCTTTTTTTTTTCTTTTTTCTTTTTAGCCAACACTATAAATATCTAACCATGTAAAATTTATTCCACATATTTAAATATATATAGTAATTATATAACATATAACAATCTTTTATTTATTTATCATTTACAATATTGTTTTAATATTTTTGTAACGCCCCGAACCCGGATATTCCGAATATTTATCCAAGTTCAAGTCGTCACTTAGTAAAAAGAAAAAATAAGTGTTTTAAAAAAAAAAAAAAAGAAGAGTTTGAATTAAGAAAAGGATGATGAATAAAACCATTCTTCGCTTATAGTCTTAACATTCAGTTAAAAACTAAACATTAAGAAGAGAGCATGTTGAGTCTAAGTAATACTAAAACAGAGAAATAATACTAATAGCTTAACAGTTCATCATAAGTCCAGTTCAACAATCCATAATAATAAGTTTGAATTTAACAGACGTAAGCAAGGACAATTAAAAGTCTTTAATGGAAAATAAAGCAACTATCGGTGTAGAAGGCGGGGTCTACTGCTGCTCCCAGTACTCCATCGGCTCACCTGAAAAAGTATTAAAAATGGGGTGTGAGAATTTTGAATATCTCAGTGTGGGTAGCTCGTACGCTATTACGGTTAAAGTATGATATCATAAATATCATTATATCATTCACAAAAGTAACCAACCGAGACGGATACACTCCGCTCGCAACTAAACCAACACGGCTACTCTCCGCACCGAGATGGATACTCTCCGCTCGTAACAATTCCAACACGGATACTCTCCGCACCGAGACGGATACTCTAAGCACACGTCTTTTGTCTTTTAGTCATGAATTACTCTAAGTTAGTCTTTTCATTACACAACGGGTTATACTTAGTGAATTACTCAAATAATAACTTCGACATGTTACATGTTTTAGACTCTCGCTAGCATGCTTCTAGGATGTAACACGTAAAACAGGAAAAACAACATTTTCAAATAAAATAACGGTTCATACATTAAGACAACTTTCGAGTAAAACTGCCTGGTTTCGACTACTCATATTTGACTTTGGGTATTTTCTAAAATATGAAAAATTTATCTAAAAATTAATCAAATTTACAGTAGGTACTCTCTTAACATATATTCCACTCATAAAAATCGGTTTTATTAAAGGATATATGGAAATTGGGTTTTTGGATTTATTTCCAAAGACAAAACAATGATTCTTAAGCATTCCAATAGGTTTTTAGCGTTATAACACAAGAGAAATGACCTTCTTAAAAATACTAAAACATTTGCAAAAATCACGAAATTAATATAGTATATGCATTACACAGTTTCAAACATTTCTTAAGTTTTGACCTAAAGCAAAATATGTAAGGAAAAAGGTGTTTGGGTTCGGTTTTGGAAAAGACACATAAACTTTTCTGTCTTTCCAGTCACTTACCAACAAGGGAAATAATTTTTGTAAAAATATTTAAACTACTCCTAAAATCATAAAGAATTCCGAGAATGAAGCTAACATCATGTAATATTTTATTTTGATTTTTATAAAAATAAATAAACAAGTGGAAATAATCAGAAAATCAAAGAGTCACGAAAATATTATAGATTGTCACACTAATTTCAAAAATTCATAGATTATTGAATATAACTTCAAAACACATGAGACCAGTGGCCAAAGAAAGATTACTTGATATCCTTTCCAAATATATTAACAAAATCTCAAAAATTTCAAGTTACAAAAACATATCAACTCAGAATTTCAACTGAAAACGAATTGCTCAACACTTATCACAACAAGAACATCTAGAAACCTTCACATGCCATGAAACTTTCATTTATTTCATCGTTAACAACCCATAACATCAAACCATCAAGAATTAAGCATAAAATCAAAGAAAACACATGTTTTTTCCTTCCTATCTAAAGATTTAAAACAAAACTAAGGTTTTGAAAGAAATTAGGTGAGGGTCGCCTTGTTGTGATCTTTCTCTTACAAGGCTAGGGCCTTATGCCTTCTTCTGGTTATCTTCCTATAATTAATCCTTCTTTAAAACTCCTTGGTTGAATGGAAATCTTTGGGTAAGAGATGGAAGCTATGTATGGTAAGAAATGGGAGACGAAATTTCTTCTTCTCCCTTAGGAGTGTAGTGGCCGAAATTTGATTAGGAAGGGAGAGGGAGAGAGGTATTTTTTTTTTCTTGTGTATTCTTGTGTAAATGATGAGGAGTGATGTGCAAGCAAAATTAATAGACATGAGGGGGAAAGTGGAGGATTTAGATGAGGACACATGGAGGGGTGAGATGAAAGGTAGGACAAATAATTAAGTGGGAGGGGAGAACATGTACCATGGTAAGGATTCTTGTTGGAGGGATTTTTGGCTCATTTGGATGAGGAAAAAGGGGCAGCAGGCCGTCCTTAATGTATGGGCCCCACAAGCCTTCGGCTTATGGTGGCCTTTCGGCTCAGGGTGTGCGTTTCGACACTGTAAAATAAGGTTTTCGTTTGGGGTTTCGGGGCTCCGGAAGTCTCGTTTCGTTCATTTTTTATCAATAAATTTTTTCCTCTTTAAAAGTTCATAATCAAGGAAGCTTTTAACTTATTTTATTAGTTAGGTTCCCGGTTGGTTCGGTTTTTGTTCGGTAGATTCGAATTTTGACATTTCCGGAGTTTTCGCCCGATTTTCGGCAACAAAAAATTTAAAACTCTCAAGATAAAAATAAAACATCTTATCCACTTACTTTGGACTCATATTTGATTTATCCAGTACCGGTTCGTTCTGTGTTAGGATTTCTAGAGTGCTCGACGGTCCAGTTCTGTTCGTCCGTTACCCAAAATCGAAGATTTTGAATAAAACGAAGTTCTACTTTCGAAAAGACGTTCGAAACTAAAATTACAAACACACATAAATATAAATAGGACATAAAATAGGTCCGGGTATTACATCCTACCCACCTTCAAAAAAATTTTGTCCCCAAAATTTGACTTACTTAATCAAATCTAGGCCTTGCGGGTATTTTGCTAAAACCTCGTCCTCTCTCTTCCAAGTGGCTTCCTCTTTTCCGTGTCTACTCCACTGTACTAGAACTAAAGGGATTTCTCGATTCCTTGGCTTGTGCATCTTCCTCCCTAAAATCCTTACGGGTGTCTCTCCGTACGTCAGGTCTCGTCCCAATTCTAAGTCTGTAAAGTCGACAACGTGCTCAGGGTCACCTACATACTTCCTGATTATAGAAACGTGAAAAACATTGTGTACTTGGGATAGGTCGGGGGATAAAGCTAAGCGATAGGCTACGTCTCCAACTTTCTCTAGTATGTCAAAAGGTCCGATGTAGCGGGGTTTCAGTTTGCCTCTTTTCCCAAAAAGGATTAGTCCTTTCATTGGTGCTACTTTGAGGAATACTTTCTCTCCAACTTCAAAATATAGCCCCTTCCGGCGAGTATCAGCATACGATTTCTGACGGTCTTGCGCGACTTTGATCCTTTCCTTGATCCGGGAAATAATTCCACTGATTGTTCCACATGTTCTGGCCCTAAAATCTTACGGACTCCTATTTCGTCCCAACAGATAGGTGATCTGCATCTTTTCCAGTAAAGTGCTTCAAAAGGTGACATTCGTCTCGTAGCTTGGTAATTGTTGTTGTAGGCAAATTCCACAAGTGGGATGTGCGTTTCCCAGTTTCCTTCGAAATCCATAGCACATGCTCTTAGCATATCCTCCAAAGTTTGAATGGTCCTTTCTAATTGTCCGTCTGACTCCGGGTGGTAAGCAGTGCTAAAGTTTAATTGCGTTCTTAAGGCTTGTTGAAGGCTCTTCCAAAACCTAGAGGTGAAACGAGTGTCTCTATCGGAAACTATCGAAACTGGTACACCGTGCAGTCTAACGATCTATTTTATGTACAGTTGGGCTACTTTGTCTAAGGAATAAGTCATGCGGATGGGTAAGAAGTGCGCGGTTTTGGTAAGTCTATCTACAACTACACAGATGGCGTCGTGATTTCTTACGATCTTGGGAAAATCTGTGACAAAGTCCATGGTGATATTTTTCCATTTCCACTCAGGTACTTCTAAAGGGTGAAGTAATCCAGACGGTTGTTGGTGGTCGACTTTGACTTGTTGACAAGTTAGACATTTCCTCACGAAATGAGCTATCGTCCTTTTCATACCTCTCCACCAAAAAGTCTCTCTCAGACCTCGACATATCTTTGTCTCTCCAGGGTGTACAGAGTATGGGGTATCTCAGTCCTTCGTCCTTCGGCAAACCAATTCGCCTTTCGAACGTAAGGGTTCTGCTCGTGGGTCTTCAGTTGTCGGGATGCGTATGCAACAACCTTTCCATGTTGTATGAGGACACAACCTAATCCAGACAAGGATGTGTCGGTATATATCACAAATTCCTCGGTTCCATCGGGGATAGTTAACACCGGTGAAGAAGTTAATCTCTTCTTGAGCTCTTGAAAACTTTCTTCACATGCGGGCGTCCAAGTAAACTTCTGGTTCATCTTGGTCAGATGTGTCAGGGGTTTTGCGATCCGTGAAAAGTCCTTGATGAATCTCCTATAGTATCCTGCTAATCCAAGAAAACTTCTTATTTCGTTGGCGTTAGCTGGGGTCTTCCATCCATTAAGGCTTCTAGTTTTGCTGGGTCCATCTCAATACCTTTGGATGAGATTATGTGTCCCAAAAATATAACCCGGTTGATCCAAAACTCACACTTGCTGAACTTAGCATATAACTTCTCACGCCTCACCGCCTTTGGAATGTCAATTTCCTTGACCTTCAGTTGGTGATAGCCGGACCTCAAATCAATCTTTGAAAATACGTTGTCGTTTTATAATTGATCGAACAAGTCCTCGATCCTCGGCAGAGGGTACTTGTTCTTGATGGTCAGCTGGTTCAATTCTCGGTAGTCAATGCACATTCTAAGGGTCCCATCTTTCTTCTTAACGAATAAGACAGGTGCTCCCCATGGTGATACGCTGGGCCTGTTGAATTTCTTCTCCAAGAGTTCCTGAAGCTATTCTTTTAGCTCTTCTAACTCCTTTGGCGCCATCCGGTATGGTGCCTTTGACAAGGGCGTAGCCCCCGATGTCAGTTCGATGGAGAATTCTATATGTCGATCCGGCAGTATTCCTGACAATTCCTCCCGAAATACGTCCGAGTATTATCTCACAACGGGTACGTTCATCGGGGTCTTTTCATCCTTCTTTACTACTGAGACGTTGACTAGGTACCCTTGGCATCCTTCCTTCTGTAATAGCTTTCTGGTTTTTACTGCAGAGATTATCTGAATCCCAGACTTGGTTCAAGTTCCGCAAAAAGTGTAACGTTGTCTGTCTTTATTCTCAAAGTCTATTTCTCGGTTTGCACACCTTATGGTTGCTCTATGCTTAGTAAGCCAATCTATTCCCGAGATTAGGTCAAAATCCTTCATCCTAAGGACGTGAAGGTTAGACTCTACCTGGTGTCCGTCTAGTTCTATCTTCACTCCTCTTTCTTGCGTTTGGATATCTATTACATTCCCAGACGGAACGCTCACTCTCAAACCTTTCCCTACTACGCATTCTAACTTTAGTTTCTTACTAAAGTTTTCCGACACAAAGGAGTGGGATGCTCCCGTGTCAAAAAGTACGTGTGCAGGTTTGCCAAAAACTAAAAGAGTACCTGCCATGGTCTCATTCTGGTTCAGTTCCTCTTCCATTTCCTCCCTGCCCTGGGGCCGGTACATTCCTCCTTGGTGGTCCAGGCAAGAGAGGGTTTCTTCTGGGTGGTCCAGACAGCTGGTTGTTCGCTGGAGGCCTAGACGGGTGATTGTTTCCCATTTGGGGCGGCCTAGGCTGGTAGTTAGTCACTGGAAAATTTCCATGCTCCAGCTTTGGATAATTTGAGCATCGATACCCCGGCTGTCGGCAGTAGAAACAGTTGCCGATCCAGTATGCTCCTACGTGTCTTTCCTTACACTTTGAGCAAAAGGGCAGTGACCTTTGTCCAGCAGGCACGAAGTTGTTCCCCTTGGGTGTCTGACTCTAGCACCCCTTGAAATTTGAGTATTCTCCTTTGTTAACAGCCAAAGCAGATGGAGTTGCCTTGAATTCTAACCCCAGATCGATCAACACGATGAGTGCTCGGTCGAACAACTCATTGTAATTCTGCAGTTTCAGTCCTGAAACGACTTCTCCAATCTCGGGCCTTAAACCTCTCTCAAACCTCCTAGCTTTTCTCTCGTCGATGCCCACCAGATGTGGAGTATACCTCGATAATCGGTTGAACTGTCTCTCGTATTCTTTCACGGAGAGATTTCCCTACGGTGGATTCTTGGTCTTCGAGGTGCCATCCTAGTTAGGTGTTGAGAGGAAAAGAATATATGTTACTTATAGGTAAGGATGAAAATATCGCTATCGCAAGTAATATCGCAACCTTAAATTTACGGATATATCGATGATATATCGATATCGCAATTTTTTTTTAAAAATGGTGGAAACTTTATTAAAATTTTGGAAATTCAACATGAAATTTTAGGGAGTATTATAATATGATATTATGCATATGTTCATTTAAAATCACTATAAAATTACATGTTTAAAACAAGCATATAGATATTAGACTATATAAACAGTGTAACGTAAAACAATTGACAATATAATACAATACAATGCAATATAAGATATAATACATAATCCAATACAATATAAGATATAATGCATAATACAATATAAGATGACGAATATTACATGATAAAATACAATTAGTACCAAAATAATGACCTATGAGGTTCAAATACAAAGGATATAATGTCATCTTTGTCCAAACAATATTGATTCCAACTCATCACATGTAATCCTAGATAAAGGGTATTAGTTGATGACCTAATAGTTGTTTTTTACTAAAGGATATTAGTTTTGAAGGGTATTAGTTGTTTCCACTGAAGGGTACGAAGAACATTAATTATTTAACTAAAAAGTACCAGTTGGTTACACTAAAATGTATTGTAAAATAATTCATATATGAATCAATTTCACTATATACATACTCACTAATGCTAGGTCAACTTAGAAAAATAATAAACATATAAACACATAAAAAATAAACATAAAAAACAATAAACACAAAAAATTGCGATTACAGCAAACTGAGACTAGAGCAGCTGATTACAGCAAATAATACTGTGTCACACATAGTTGCCTCATCTAAAAAAGAGCATGATAAGACAGGTCTTGGTTATTCCAAACCTGAATCCTCACATGTTCAGAAAGAAGAAAAGTCTAGAAATTGTTTGATAAGGATAAGAGGTCAGAGGACCAGACAACTCAGCCTAATGGGCAGATGAGTAAACCCAAAAGGTAGAGGAAGAATTTTAAAAGACCTCGGCAAGGTCAGCAGAGTAGAAAACAACCTGGACCTTCTCTAAAGAAGCAGTCCCAGCTGACTCCTACTCAGCTGCAGAAGACTTTTAAGTCATCTGTCACACCAGCTGGAACTTTTGATGGTTCTAGCAAGACTTATCCTTATCAACATAATTTCAAGACTGTTGCGTTAAGACAAGTTATTCCTTCTACTAGACAAACTCATAAGAGAAGAAGAGCCTCTAGAAGAAATAACTATGTCGAAGCCTCTTGTGTTCAGTGTGTTTTTGTGGATATGTATGAAAGGAAGATAAGATCACCTGATTCAAAAATGGATGATCAATTCTTGTGGTTTCCTAAATGTTGTGCTAACCCCCTGGACCCAGAAGGGTACCAAAAACATGATTGCCTGCAGATACACAAAAAGACCAGCTGATATTATTCCCCAAATATCAGCTGAGCATATTTTGAGGGGGAAGATCAATTGACCCTGCTTGATTAGACTTCTCATCTTAAGATTTCAATTTTCTCTTGTCTTATTTAAAATCAGTTCTTTTAGTTTTAACATCATCAAAAAGGGAGAAATTGTTGGGATATGGATTAGATGTTTTGAAGATGTTAAAATAAGAACTTGTAATAGGAGCAGTTGAACCTGTTAGTCAGGTGCAGACTAGTCTAGGACTAGAATAGGTCTTAGGTTGAGGGGGAAGTTAATCAGACAAGACAAGAGCAGTCCCAGACAAGAGGAGTCCCGAACAAGATGAGTCTTGGACAAGATGAGTCTTTGACAAGATGAGTCTTTGACAAGAGGAGTCTTGGACAAGAGGAGTCTTACACAAGAGGAGTCTTGGACAAGATGAGTCTTGGACAAGAGGAGTCTTGGACTAGATGAGGTAAAGACAAGATGTGCTCCGGACATGATGAGGTCGGGACAAGATGAGGTAGAGGACCAGATGAGATAGAGGACCAGATGAGGTAGATGACCAGATGAGGTAGATGACCAGATGAGGTAGAGGACCAGATGAGGTAGAAGACCAGATGAGGTAGATAAGAAGAGGTGTACCAGACTACTTCTCTACCAGACTACTCTACCAGATGAACTCTACCAGATGAACTCTACCAGATGAGCTCTACCAGACTACTCTACCAAGAAGATCTTGTGATCCAAAGATAAGAAGAATCAAGAAAGGAAAGTCAACAAATATCAATAAAGATTGGTTGTAGATCAAAGAAGAATCAATCAAAGAATGAGATCAATCAATCAATCATATAATCAATCAAGATGATTGATTATATTTCTTAATTTATAGATGATTGAATATCTAGCTTCCAACGACTAGTTATTTGACACCTATAAATAGGAGTGCATGGTGATAAGTTCAACACAAGAACGACGGGCAAGAGAGCACAAAAAAGATAGAGAAACACACGAACACACCATACACTCACCTTGTTCATACAAGTACTATATCTATTCTTTTGAAGTACTATATAGAAAGGTTGTTGTCAGTTGTACAAAGGAACTGGTACTTCCCAATTCCACTAGTAAGTAAGTTGGTTGGTGAGTGAGACCCCTTTGGTGAAAGGGAGAGTGGACGTAGGATCGTTATATCCAAACCACTATAAAATCCTCGTGTCTCTTTTATTTAGTATTTTTATTTTGAATTTCTGCATAATTAATTTTAGCACTTTAAAAGAGGTTTTTCTTAAAATTAAGTATAAAACGCTTTCCGCTAATAATATTTTTGGGACCAACATAAAACATTTTCAAAAATTACGAAATTCATACATTAGATGCATTACACAGTTTCAAACATTTCTTAAGTTTTGACCCAAAGTAAAATATGTAAGAAAAAAGGTGTATGAATTCATTATTGGAAAAGGCACAGAAACTTTTCTGTCTTTCCAGTCACGTACCAACAAGGGAAATAATTTTTGTAAAACTATTTAAACTAAGAATGAAGCTAACATCATGTAATATTTGATTTTAATTTTTTTAAAAATAAATAAACAAGTGGAAATTACCAGAAAATCAAAGAGTCACAAAAATGTTACAAATTGTCACACTAACTTCAAAAATTCATAGATTATTGAATATAACTTCAAACCACATGATACCAGTGGAAAAAGAAAGCTAACTTGATATATTTTTCAAATATGTTAACAAAATCTCAGAAACTTCAAGTTAAGAAAAAAAATCTACTCAGACTTTCAACTGAAAATGAATTGTTTAACACTTATCACAACAAGAACATCTAGAAGCCTTCACATGCCATGAAACTTTCATTTCTTTCACCATTAACAACCCAGAACATCAAAAAATCAAGATTTAAGAAGAAAATCAAAGAAAACTGATGCTTTTTCCTTCCTATCTAAAGATTTAAAACAAAACTAAGGTTTTGAAAGAAATTAGGTGAGGGTCACCTTGTTGTGATCTTTCTCTTACAAGGCTAGGGCCTTATGCCTTCTTCTAGTTCTCTTCCTATAATTAATCCTTCTTTGAGACTCCTTGGTTGAATGGAAAGTTTTGGGTAAGAGATGGGAGCTATGTATGGTAAGAAATGGGAGAAGAAATTTCTTCTTCTCCCTTAATTAGGAGTGTAGTGGCCGAAATTTGCTTAGGAGAGGGAGAGGGAGAGAGGTATTTTTTTATTTTCTTGTGTATTCTTGTGTAAATGATGAGGAGTGATGTGCAAGCAAAGTTAATAGACATGAGGGAGAAAGTGGAGGGTTTAGATGAGGACGCATGGAGGGGTGAGATGAAAGGTAGGACAAATAATTAATTGGGGAGGGGAGGACATGTACCATGGTAAGGATTCTTATTGGAGGGGTTTTTGGATCATTTGGCTGAGGAAAAAGGGGAAGTTGGCCGTCCTTAATGTATGGGCCCCACAAAGGCTTGTGGTGGCCTTTCAGCTCAGGGTGTGCATTTCGACACTGTACAATAAGGTTTTCGTTTGGGGTTTCGGGGCTCCGGAAGTCTCGTTTCGTTCGGTTTTTATCAATAAATTTTTCCATCTTTAAAAGTTCATAATTAAGGAAGCTTTTAACTTATTTAATTAGTTAGGTTCCCGGTTGGTTCGGTTTTTGTTAAGTAGATTCGAATTTTGGCATTTTCGGGGTTTTCGCCCGATTTTCGGCAACTAAAAATTTAAAACTCTCAAGATAAAAATAAAATGGCTTATCCACTTACTTTGGACTCATATTTTATTCATATTTAATTTATTCAGTACCGGTTCATTCTGTGTTAGGGTTTCTAGAGTGGTCGATGGTCCAGTTCTGCTCGTCCGTTACCCAAAATCAAAGATTTTGAATAAAACGAAGTTCTAATTTTGAAAAGACGTTCGAAACTAAAATGAAAAATAAATATAAAAATAAATAAGGCATTAAATGGGTCCGGGTATTACAATTTGTATGTTAAAATAATATAAAAGGAAAATAGAAATTCTAGTCTATAAAATAATATATGTACTTTATAGTTTAAAAGTCTATTTTGGTGGCGTAATTTCATCCAAAACTAAAATTTTGAATTAAAAATTTAATTATTGAAGACAAGATATTATATTTGGTGGCAAGATTTTTTTTTGTATCATACACTATTTCAGGGGCAATATCTTTTGTGAAGCCCCAAGGAAACTGCACACTTACTTTCCACTCACTTTCCCAGCTAGCTCACTCACAAGTCTATACAATACTATTATTTATTAATTCATTGCATTGGTCCATCGGTCAATCAATACAAGTGATCTAGCTCTCTCAATATTTTAATAATTATTTGTTCCTACCAAATTAGAAAATTAAGTGACTGACTAATTATATATATAATTAGCACATGATTACCCAAACTTGTCTAATTTTTAATGTATTATTCTTCACTATAATATATGTGTGCGGTTTAATATCATTTTGGGTAGAGTTATTAATAGCCTAATGTCAAAAAAAATATTCTCTTATGTCATGGTTTTTTAAATTGTTCTTTTTTAGCCAAGAGAATAATTATTTTACCCATTATACCCTTACTAAATTAACTCTTTCAATTGAGTCTGTACCATTATTAGTTCACTTACCATTATTAATTCCCCCCGTACCACACTTTATTTAAGCCTGTAACTTCATACCTTCAATATGTACCCCAAATATTGCACTATGTGCCATTTTTTTACCGTACCACCATACATTTTGGATGTATCATATTTAAATCACTTCGTACTACAATTTGTTTAAGCCCGTCCCATTGTTATCGTACCACACATTATTAAGCCACACTACAATTCATTTAAGTATGTACCACACATAATACATCTCTTAGTCTCATACAACACAATTAATTCACATTATATAATATTATATTAAGTTCGTACAACTATTTACTCACACCGTACCACCACATAATTAGTCTTTGCCACAATTAATTCATCTTTGTATCACACTTTATTTTTTATTCCATACCACCATTAATGTACCACGCACTGATTCACACAGTACCACATTTTATTATGTCCGTACCACTATTTTTTAAGCTCGTACTACTTTAATTCATCTCGTACAATAACCGTACCATACTTTATAAAGTATTTACCACCATAAATTCATCCCGTACCACACTTTATTATGCACGTACCACCATATTTTAAGTATGTACCATCATTTTGAAGACCATATAATTGTAGTGTTTAGTCTTATACAACGATTTGGACAATGTGTATTCATAATCCTTAACCCTACCACCATATTATATACCCTCTATTATTAAAGGCGTGCCACCATATATTCTAAACCTTAAAATTATTTTTTAAATGAATAGAGATAAAGACACCTGATGTTGGAGAGAGAGAAATTGAGAGAGAATGGTTGACAACAACATACATATGAGAAATTGGAAAAGAAGAAGGAGAGTTTGAAAAAGTGAAACACACAAAAAGGAAAAAGAAAAAAAAATGAAACACAGAAAAAAAATGGAGGAGAAGAAAAAATAAGCGTAGAAAAAAAAAAGAAGGAAAATAAAGAAACCTAATAAAAATTAAGAAAAAGAAATAAGGGTAAACTTGGTAAACTATATATTTTCTTGCCTAAAAAAGAATAAAAGTAAAACTCTTGACAAAATAGAACTTTTAAAATTAGAATTGACTAAATATGGGGGTTTCCTCTATCATTTTTTACTAATACACATCCCCACTCATTAATTAAACAACTCATTCTTATTTTTCTTGTGCATCATTATTTCCCTTATAAAACTTAATTTGCTCATGAGGTTCTTAATTAATTAATTAGAGTTTAAACCATATTTGTTCTCCTGCCCATTTAGTCCAAATTTCTCTGTAAGCGCTGAATTTCGCCGCAAATTACTGGACTGCTTATGTAACACTTGATAACTCATATATACTCTAATTTATATTTAGGACTATTTATTTATTTATTTTCATGATATGTTTCTGGGTAAATTCGACACTCTTGGTCCCAAATGAATGCACTGTTGATCCCAAGAGAATGTGGTAAAATTGCAGTTTTATTAGTCCTGAAAATTAACGGATAGGACCGAAAATGCCAAAAAAAAGACCACTTTTGCACCTAGGTATCAAAAGTGTTTTGGAGACATTCTCTTGGGACCAAAAGTGCAACTATTCCTATTATTAAAATACCAAAGAAGTAAGGAACCAAATTGAAAAATATATAAAATTTTAAATTATCATGCATGGCCCTCAACTGAATAATTGAACTTGCATGGCCCTCTTCTTCGGATCACTAACTTCTGAAAAAAAAAAAAAAAAGGTATATACTATTCAGCCAATCATCCTCGTTTCTTGTATGATCAACTCTCTACTTATGTGAATTAAATTAGTACTCAACTTAGAACTTAAAATAATTTAGAACTTAGTCCGCACAAGGGGCGGGGCTACTGCAATTTAATATACTTGCAATGTCTGAAAATGATATTTATGTATTAATTGAAATGTTGGTGCATCAACCATTATAATGTATCGGTGAAAATGACAGCAACTACGGCGGGGAGTACATTAATTAAGATCAACATAACATAAAATAGAGTTACAATTGATCATTAATATCTGTTTACATATATGTGTTATAGATTACAAGGAGAAATTTGTATGAGGCTTGGTGGTTACAAAAGAAGGGGGTTCTAAGTCCACCCATGTACAATTCGAAATGAATAATTAATTAGAAGTTAGGAAGTTATAATAGTCGACGTGATCATTGCATTGGGATGGGATGAACGATGAGCGACACCAAATTGTTCTTGGTCTCGGAATTAGGATTAACACCAAAACCATCTCCGTAATTCAGGTAGAAGCAGAGCGACATTCGGACAAGATTCAAGGCTGTTATGCCGAAATCCTTGAAGGGGTCCTCGGCCAGTAGAATCTCTTTGTTCATCTTCTTCCACAACTCGTATATCAGATTCCTTACGTACACCCGAGCTTCCTCTTCGCAACACCCTGTCTCGTGCATGTAACACTGAATTGACTTGGGAACATCTCCTCTCTTGATTTCCTCCTGTAACATTAGATGGATGAATATATCATGATTAGTTACATATATATAAGAAACAATTGCAATTAAAATTAAAATTAATGATGATCTCTTACGGATGAAGTTCCGAAGTCATCTGCAAGGCGAAAAACCATGGACGGCCAACGGATGATTCCGGGATATTGCTCTAGAAACTTCACATCCTCCTTGTTTATGTTGTTGGTGAGGCAAAAGTAGCCATACATGAGAACTATGGGGCCCGAAATCGAAATCCAGCCATTGTTGAGGTACTCATTAGTTCTGGGGTAATACCCGCTGTGGTACCATCTGGCTTCTATGATGTAAGTTTGGCAGAGCTGTATCCAGAGTCTCCTGAGGTTTGAGATGCAGTTGAAGCCCTGTTCCTTGAGGACGTGGTACGCCAATTCGTTGACGAAGTTGTTGAGATCAAGGAAACAAATCTGCATGTAGAGTGGGAGACTGTCCAATTCATTAATGTCCCACCTCTCGATGATCTTGGTGAAAAGCTCGATCTCCTCGAGCGTGCCATATACGTCGTATATGTCATCTATGACGGACACCATTCCGGCAACTTTAGTCATAATCTCCCTGGTGTATCCGAATTCGGGCTCCGGAGTAAATCCCACGGCCCATAAGAAACTCTCGGCCATTCGGTCCCTGGCGAAGGTTAACTTCTCTCCCAGGCCACTTCTCGTATGCCCGCGTGATATGCGTTTCATGTCGTCTTGATAACTCGCTTGTGCAATGTTGTAATACAACTTAGCAAATTCGAGGAGAGTAAGGTTGGCATCGGGTCTACTCTCGTAGACGTTAATGAACCATTTAGCTTGGAGTTTGGGCACCCTCCAGTGCAGTGGAATCTCCAAAGCATGCCTGATCTGATGGTCTTGGTCGAGCTTCTTGGCAAGATGACGTGTCGAGAAATCCTTGGCAGAATCCAATATGGGTTCACCTTCCATTGACAAGAAAGAAGCTTCATAGAGAGAAAGAAGTCCCTTGACGTCATCACCCAAGCTTGCCTTGAAATTTCCCATGTCGTCCATGAAACTACTGAAAACCTCTGCAATTATGTATGTAACAATTAAAACCAGGCCAGCTGAAATTAAATGGCCATGGGCGTGAGAATTAATTATATATGTAGTACCTTGATAGACATGGTAGCCATGTTGTCTCAGAAGTCTAAATTTGAGAGCAGTGGCATGCAAATCATCATCATTAATTTTAGCATAATAAATTCTGTCCAGTGCGTCTTGTATGGAACCCTTGAAGTGGTGAGATACATCAAGCCTTTGCAAATCGTCGATAAGTTGAAGCTGGGCTAACACGTCATCTGTACGCTCGATCATTATTTTCACATATTCTTTCAGCTTCTCGGCTTTCTCAACATACTCAATACCCTGCAGCATTAATTTCCAATAATCAATTAGCTAGAGTCGATTTGAATTTTTACGATCCATCTAAGAATTTATCTTACCCCGTAAGGAGTGGTGAGACGCTGAATGTAATTGCTATCCCACGAACTCTTTCCGTAGTTTCCTGACCTTCTTTCCGCATCCATAATATATATAAGAGGAGATTAGAGATGGTAGATTGATGATATATATGATCCAAAGCAGAGAGTAGTAAGGTTGAAGATATAATACGAGTAATGGAGATTGATGTATTATATATACAGAGGAGAGGAATATAGTACCACTTTCCACTCACTTTCCCAGCTCACTCAGCTAGCCACATTTTATTTTAAAATCATATATATATACATATTTTTATCTTTTCTCCATATTATATTACCAATTCTGACATATCATATTCAAATACCCCTGCCCTGCCTTACTCGATCGAATACAAAATTAAATGAATTAAGCACATGAGTCAAAGTTGGCTTGTATTTGACTGTTAATGAGGAAGGTACGTCCATGTGTGCGGTTTTATTAGGACAACCATTAAAGTAATTTTATTTTATTAAATAACTTTTCACGCATAACTTAATTTTGTTAGCACTAATTAAACATTAACCCATTGCGCTCAATCTACTAATTGGAAAATTATTTTTTGGGGTTGACTTCCCTTATCAAACTTTCCCCATGATCAGGATCTTAATTTGGTTTAGACTAATTTTAAGCATATGTATTTGGTCGATTTCGTCCATATTTCTCTCTAAGTCCTCCATTTTGGTCCAATATATCGGCCTAAAATTTCAAATACCTCAGATAACACAGATAATCTTGAGGCAAGATACAAAAAACATCACTAAAATTTAACACGCAATAATACAAAACGCCAGTTCATACATCCCTGAAATAATTTAAATTGAAACCTAGCTAAAAATGGTTGCCGGACATCTTAAAATCCTGACCACTTTATTGATATTAGGTGGCTCCTCCTAGGAAATTGTGACATCCTCTGTATTTATAGAGGTTTAGAAGTGGGCCGAGACCTGCTCCGAGTAACGCCAGCTTAATCAACTTGTTATCTTGTACGCTTTCCTGGGGCCCGCCTAGGAAATCGCAACAAATACGGATTATGAGGATCTTTAGTGTTTAAAACATAGTTGATCCGAAAAATATGCATCAATAATGAGGCCAAAGTCAAATGTTACGAGTCAATTTGGGCTCAAAATCCCGAAGTGGGCACACAATCGGCTGCCCAATGTGGGATACTGCATGTGTAAAAAGAATCAAGTTGGAAGTGTTTTGTGCTTCTTAATTTCACCTCCTTAATGTGAACCGTACGTAAAACTAAAAAAATCAGTGAAATATTGAAGGAACAAATAAATAGCGATTTTCAAATACCAATGTGCTGATAATTTTAAAATACGCAAGTGCAACACAATTGAATAGTGATTCTATGTTAAATCAACTAAAAACATGCAAGATTTATTACTTATCAAATCCTAACTTTTGCAGGGAATAAAATATTTTTGTCAGAAAGTTAAAGGATCATATACGATTTAAATCATGGTTCATTATTTGATATTTGCATTTTTGACGTCGTGGTCGAATTGTTGTCCCGTAAGCCACACATAACATATATATTATATTTTTATAACATTGGTGAAAAAAATGAATCAATATTACAAAACAAACATTTGAGAAAGAGGTTTTTTTTTGTACTTTAAGTTTCATGAATTATGTTATTAATCCTCTGCGTTTTAATTTTTGAAATTCATGCTATAAGTTTCGCAGTTTCAACATTTTTGTCCTATATCAGGTAATTAATCCGGTCATATGTTGACTTGACACTCATTTGTAAGTTTATTTCTAATTGAAAGAATCTACTTGGTGGAGGCTTATATGTCACTTAAGATTCATTACAATTATAAAAATATAAAGAAAAATCTTATTTTCACATAAATAGAATATTTGTGCGCAACCCCGCGAATTTCGCGGACTGGAAAATTTTTGTTATTATTATTTTAAATTATAAGTAATAATTTAATTTTTTTTTTGTAATTTCAATATAATATTAATTTTTTAATTATGATCAAACGAACAATAAAAACAATACTAAACATAAATAAATAGAAAATTTAAAAAATATTAACTAATTCATATATTCAATCTCAAATTAGTATTATTTAAAATTACAATTGTTGTAATGTTGCATGTCCAGTTTTCTCCCATAGGATGAAGATGTAATAACAATCAAACACAAAAGTTTAACTCTAAAGATAGAATCACACATTTCAGCTCTAAAAATAACATTTGACAAAAAAATAAAAAAATCATATGATATATTTTGTACATATTTGAGTGGGAACAATTGATTAATGTGTGGGTATTTATAATACACAATTCAACAATACGAATTGACATCGAAGTGTCAACCTTAGTTTTAAAAAAAAATTTAATTTTCCTCCTAGAGAAAAAAAGTTAAATAAAATCCAAATTATTAAAAAAAATCGAAACCCTATTATACAAAATAATATCTTTCTTTTTCAATTTCAATTTCTATTTTGCGGGTAGATTTGTATCTAAAAAATATAAAAAATTGAGTTACAATCTATATTGATGGTAAGATAATATATTTGGTGACAATTTTTTTTTGGAATCATATGTTATCTCAATGACATTATCTTTTCCGAAATATTTCAATTGCCACCTACAAATTTTACATATATCAAACTTTTGAAAAAATAAATTCCAAAAATATCTAAGAAAAAAAATCGTTCAGCCGTGGAAAAAGATTTGCATGACTTAATTTGATTTTTAAAATAATATTTTATATTATACGTAAATATTTTGTTTTCATTGATTAAAATATATTCAAATTTATTGTATTTTAGAGTAAGATACTTTTTAGAGGTTTAATACTTAAATTGTTAGTAAATAAATATAATATCTTTTTTTTTTCTTTTTTCTTTTTAGCCAACACTATAAATATTTAACCATGTAAAATTTATTCCACATATTTAAATATATATATATAGTAATTATATAACATATAACAATCTTTTATTTATTTATCATTTACAATATTGTTTTAATATTTGTGTAACGCCCCGAACCCGGATATTCCGAATACTTATCCAAGTTCAAGTCGTCACTTAGTAAAAAGGAAAAATAAGTGTTTTAAAAAAAAAGTTTGAATTAAGAAAAGGATGATGAATAAAACCATTCTTCACTTATAGTCGTAACATTCAGTTAAAAACTAAACATTAAGAAGAGAGCATGTTGAGTCTAAGTAATACTAAAACAGAGAAATAATACTAATAGCTTAATAGTTCATCATAAGTCCAGTTCAGCAATCCATAATAATAAGTTCGAAATTAACAGACGGAAGCAAGGACAATTAAAAGTCTTTAATGGAAAATAAAGCAACTATCGGTGTAGAAGCGGGGACTACTGCTGCTCCCAGTACTCCGTCGGCTCACCTGAAAAAGTATTAAAAATGGGGTGTGAGAATTTTGAATATCTCAGTGTGGGTAGCTCGTACGCTATTACGGTTAAAGTATGATATCATTATATCATTCACAAAAGTAACCAACCGAGATGGATACTCTCCACTCGCAACTAAACCAATACGGATACTCTCCGCACCGAGATGGATACTTTCCGCTCGTAACAATTCCAACACGGATACTCTCTGCACCGAGACGGATATTCTCCACTCGTAACAATTCCAAGACGGATACTCTCCACACCGAGACGGATACTCTCCGCTCGTAACAATATTATAATTCAATAGATGATACTTCAATTAAAACTCGTAAGTAAAGGCAATACGGTTCAGTGCCACCCACCTCGAAAAGCAGCTTCGGAAAAGCTACAGCTTGCAAAGAGGGAAAGACGTCCAAGTGTCACTGGCCATTTGCACTCGATCCTAATGAAAATTCTCGCTTTTAGTTTCTTATTAAAACTCATATATTTATGACACTATGCGTTGATCCCGATGGACTTTTGGTTAAGCACACGTCTTTTATCTTTTAGTCGTGAATTACTCCAAGTTAGTCTTTTCATTACACAACGGGTTATACTTAGTGAATTTCTCAAATAATAACTTCGACATGTTACACGTTTTAGACTCTCGCTAGCATGCTTCTAGGATGTAACACGTAAAACAGGAAAAACAACATTTTCAAATAAAACAACGGTTCATACATTAAGACAACTTTCGAGTAAAACTGCCTGGTTTCGATTACTCATATTTGACTTTGGGTATTTTCTAAAATATGAAGGATTTATCTAAAATTTAATCAAATTTACAGTAGGTACTCTCTTTAACATATATTCCACTCATAAAAATCGGTTTTATTAAAAGATATATGGAAATTGGGTTTTTTGATTTATTTCCAAAGACAAAACAATGATTCTTAAGCATTCCAGTAAGTTTTTAGAGTTATAACACAAGAGAAATGATCTTCTTAAAAATACTAAAACATTTGCAAAAATTACGAAATTCATATAGTATATGCATTACACAGTTTCAAACATTTCTTAAGTTTTGACCTAAAACAAAATATGTAAGGAAAAAGGTGTTTGGGTTCGGTTTTGGAAAAGGCACATAAACTTTTCTGTCTTTCCAGTCACTTACCAACATGGGAAATAATTTTTGTAAAACTATTTAAACTACTCCTAAAATCATAAAGAATTCCAAGAATGAAGCTAACATCATGTAATATTTTATTTTGATTTTTATAAAAATAAATAAAGAAGTGGAAATAACCAGAAAATCAAAGAGTCACGAAAATATTACAAATTGTCACACTAACTTCAAAAATTCATAGATTATTGAATATAACTTCAAAACACATGAGACCAGTGGCCAAAGAAATAGTACTTGTTATATTTTCCAAATATATTAACAAAATCTCAAAAACTTCAAGTTACAAAAACATATCAACTCAGAATTTCAACTGAAAATGAATTGCTCAACACTTATCACAACAAGAACATCTAGAAACCTTCACATGCCATGAAACTTTCATTTCTTTCATCATTAACAACCCATAACATCAAACCATCAAGATTTAAGCATAAAATCAAAGAAAACTCATGTTTTTTCCTTCCTATCTAAAGATTTAAAACAAAACTAAGGTTTTGAAAGAAATTAGGTTAGGGTCGCCTTGTTGTGATCTTTCTCTTACAAGGCTAGGGCCTTATGCCTTCTTCTAGTTATCTTCCTATAATTAATCCTTCTTTGAAACTCCTTGATTGAATGGAAAGCTTTGGGTAAGAGATGGAAGCTATGTATGGTAAGAAATGGGAGAAGAAATTTCTTCTTCTCCCTTAAGAGTGTAGTGGCCGAAATTTGCTTAGGAGAGGGAGAGGGAGAGGGGTATTTTTTTTCTTTTCTTGTGTATTCTTTTGTAAATGATGAGGAGTGATGTGCAAGAAAAATTAATAGACATGAGGGGGAAAGTGGAGGGTTTAGATGAGGACACATGGAGGGGTGAGATGAAAGGTAGGACAAATAATTAAGTGGGAGGGGAGAACATGTACCATGGTAAGGATTCTTGTTGGAGGGGTTTTTGGCTCATTTGGCTGAGGAAAAAGGGGCAGCTGGCCGTCCTTAATGTATGGTCCCCACAAGCCTTTGGCTTGTGGTGGCCTTTCAGCCCAGGGTGTGCATTTCGACACTGTAAAATAAGATTTTCGTTTGGGGTTTCGGGGCTCCGGAAGTCTCGTTTCGTTCGTTTTTTCTCAATAAAATTTTTCATCTTTGAAAGTTCATAATCAAGGAAGCTTTTAACTTATTTTATTAGTTAGGTTCCCGGTTGGTTCGATTTTTGTTCGGTAGATTCGAATTTTGACATTTTCGGAGTTTTCGCCCGATTTTCGGCAACAAAAAATTTAAAACTCTCAAGATAAAAATAAAACGGCTTATCCACTTACTTTGGACTCCAATTTGATTTATCCAGTACCGGTTCGTTCTTTGTTAGGATTTTTAGAGTGCTCAACGGTCCAGTTATGCTCGTCCGTTACCCAAAATCTAAGATTTTGAATAAAACGAAGTTCTACTTTCGAAAAGACGTTCGAAAATAAAATTAAAAACACACATAAAAATAAATAAGACATAAAATTGGTCTGTGTATTACATCCTACCCACCTTCAAAAAAATTTCGTCCCCGAAATTTGACTTAATCAAATCTAGGCCTTGCGGATATTTTGCTAAAACCTCGTCCTCTCTCTCCCAAGTGGCTTCCTCTTTTCCGTGTCTACTCCACTGTACTAGAACTAAAGGGATTTCTCTCCGTACGTCAGGTCTCGTCCAAATTCTAAGTCTCTAAAGTCGACAACGTGCTCAGGGTCACCTACATATTTCTTGATTATAGAAACGTGAAAAATATTATGTACTTGGGATAGGTCGGGGGATAAAGCTAAGCGATAGGCTACATCTCCAACTTTCTCTAGTATGTCAAATGGTCCGATGTAGCGGGGTTTCAGTTTGCCTCTTTTCCCAAAACGGATTAGTCCTTTCATTGGTGCTACTTTGATGAATACTTTCTCTCCAACTTCGAAATATAGCCCCTTCTGGCGAGTATCGGCATACAATTTCTGACGGTCTTGCGCGACTTTGATCCTTTCCTTGATCCGGGAAACAATTTCCACTGATTGTTCCACAAGTTCTGGCCCTAAAATCTTACGGACTCCTACTTCATCCCAACAGATAGGTGATCTGCATCTTTTCCCGTAAAGTGCTTCAAAAGGTGACATTCGTATCGTTGCTTGGTAATTGTTGTTGTAGGCAAATTCCAACTCTGGTTCATCATCAAATTTTGGACCAAATGAAGAGATATGTCTTGTGACAGATGAGGTATGTAATCGAACTCCCTCTTCTTCTTCTTATTCTTTTTTTTCTGAACAATCAGAGGAGTGTTATGTGCAAACATTGCTATCAGATCTCCAAAAATCTAAGAGAACACAAAGCTAAAAGCAGAAAATCAAAAGCATTCAAAATGTGATGAACAAATCAGCTGATCTACCAGCTGAACAAGTTTAAACACTGGTAGAAGAGTCCACTGACTTGAAAACCAAATGTGATGAACAAACTAAGCTGATAGAAAGGCTGCTTGTTGAAAACATTGAGAAAGATAATGAATATACCCTGCTGAAAGCTAAGTTTGATGAACTCTTCCATAAAAACAAAATTGTAAAAGAAAGTGAGGACAAGCTCAAACTGAGACTGGAGCAGCTGATTACTGCAAATAATGTTGTGTCACACATAGTTGCCTCATCTAAAAAAGAGCATGATAAGACAGGCCTTGGTTATACCAAACATGAAACCTCACATGTTCAGAAAGAGGAAAAGTCTAGAAATTTTATTCATAAGGGTAAGATGTCAGCGGACCAGGCAACTCAGCCTAATGGGCAGATGAGTTCTAAAACTAAAAAACCCAAAAGGTAGAGAAAGAATTTTAAAAAACCTCAGCAAGGTCAGCAGCGTAGAAAACAACCTAGACCTTCTCAAAAGAAGCAGTCCCAACTGACTCCTACTCAGTTGCAGAAGACTTTTAAGTCATCTGTCACACCAGCTGGAACTTATGATGGTTCTAGCAAGAATTATCCTCATCAACATAATTTCAAGACTGTTGCGTTAAGACAAGTTATTCCTTCTACTAGACAAACTCATAAGAGAGGAAGAGCCTCCAGAAGAAATAACCATGTCAAAGCCTCTTGTGTTCAGTGTGTTTTTGTGGATATGTATGGAAGGAAGATAAGATCACCTGATTCAAAAAGGGATGATCTATTCTTGTGGCTTCCTAAATATTATTCTAACCCCCCGGACCCAGAAGGGTACCAAAAACTTGATTGCCTGCAGTTACACAAAAAGACCAGCTGATATTATTCCCCAAATATCAGCTGAGCATATTTTGAGGGGGAAGATCAATTGACCCTGCTTGATTAGACTTCTCATCTTAAGATTTCAATTTTCTCTTGTCTTATTTAAAATCAGCTCTTTTAGTTTTAACATCATCAAAAAGGGGAAAATTGTTGGGATATAGATTAGATGTTTTGAAGATATTAAAACAAGAACTTATAATAGGAGCAGCTGAACCTGTTAGTCAGCTGCAGACTAGTCTAGGACTAGAATAGGTCTTAGGTTAAGGGGGAAGGGAATCAGACAAGACAAGAGGAATCCCAGACAAGAGGAGTCCCAGACAACATGAGTCTTGGACAAGATGAGTCTTTGACAAGATGAGTCTTTGACAAGAGGAGTCTTTGACAAGATGAGGTCGAGAAAAGATGTGCTCCAAACAAGATGAGATAGAGGACCAGATGAGGTAGACAAGAAGAGGTGTACCAGACTACTTCTCTACCAGACTACTCTACCAGATTACTCTACCAGACTACTCTACCAGATGAGCTCTACCAGACTACTCTACCGGATGAACTCTACCAGATGAGCTCTACCAGACTACTCTACCAAGAAGATCTTGTGATCCAAAGATAAGAAGAATCAAGAAAGGGAAGTCAACTGATATCAATGAAGATTGGTTGTAGATCAAAGAAGAATCAATCAAAGAAAGAGTAAACCAATCAATCATATAATCAATCAAGATGATTGATTATATTCCTTAATTTATAGATGATTGAATTTCTAGCTTCCAACGGCTAGTTATTTGACACCTATAAATAGGAGTGCATGGTGATAAGCTCAACACAAGAAAGACGGGCAAGAGAGCAGAAAAAGATAGAGAAACACACAAACACACCATACACTCACCTTATTCATACAAGTACTATATCTACACTTTTAGGAGTTCTAGTTGGAATATTACTCAACATATTCATCATAGTGAGACCCCTTTGGTGAAAGGGAGAGTGGATGTAGGATTATTATATCCGAACCACTATAAAATCCTCGTGTCTCTTTTATTTACTATTCTTATTTTGAATTTCTGCATAATTAATTTTAGCACTTTAAAAGAGTTTTTTTTCTGAAAATTAAGTATAAAACGCTTTCCGCTAATAATATTTTTGGGACCAACATAAAACATTTTAAAAAATCATGATATTCATACAGTAGATGCATTACACAGTTTCAAACATTTCTTAAGTTTTGGCCTAAAGTAAAATATGTAAGAAAAAAGGTGTTTGAGTTCATTTTTAGAAAAGGCACATAAAGTTTTCTATCTTTCCAGTCACGTGCCAACAAGGGAAATAATTTTTGTAAAACTATTTAAACTACTCCTATAATCATAAAGAAATTCTAAGAATGAAGCTAAATCATGTAATATTTGATTTTGATTTTTATAAAAATAAATAAACAGGTGGAAATTACCTGAAAATCAAAGAGTCACAAAAATGTTACAGATTGTCACACTAACTTCAAAAATTCATAGATTATTGAATATAACTTCAAAACACATGAGACCAGTGGACAAAGAAAGCTAACTTGATATATTTTTCAAATATGTTAAAAAAATCTCAGAAACCTCATGTTATGAAAATATATCAACTCAGACTTTCAACTGAAAACGAATTGCTCAACACTTATCGCAACAAGAACATCTAGAAGCCTTCACATGCCATGAAACTTTCATTTCTTTCATCATTAACAACCCATAACATCAAAAATTAAGATTTAAGCAGAAAATCAAAGAAAACTCATGCTTTTTCCTTCCTATCTAAAGATTTAAAACAAAACTAAGGTTTTGAAATAAATTAGGTGAGGGTCACCTTGTTGTGATCTTTCTATGATTAATCCTTCTTCTAGTTCTCTTCCTATGATTAATCCTTCTTTGAGACTCCTTAGTTAAATGGAAAGTTTTAGGTAAGAGATGGGAGCTATGTATGGTAAGAAATGGGAGAAGAAATTTCTTTTTCTCCCTTAGGAGTGTAGTGGCCGAAATTTGCCTAGAAGAGGGAGAGGGGTATTTTTTTTTCTTTTCTTGTGTGTTCTTGTGTAAATGATGAGGAGTGATGTGCAAGCAAAGTTAATAGACATGAGGGAGAAAGTGGAGGGTTTAGATGAGGACACATGGAGGGGTGAGATGAAAGGTAGGACAAATAATTAATTGGTTAGGGGAGAACATGTACCATGGTAAGGGTTCTTGTTGGAGGGATTTTTGGCTCATTTGGCTGAGGAAAAAGGGGTAGCTGGCCGTCCTTAATGTATGGGTGTGCGTTTCGACACTGTACAATAAGGTTTTCATTTGGGGTTTCGGGGCTCTAGAAGTCTCGTTTCGTTCGTTTTTTATCAATAAATTTTTCCATCTTTAAAAGTTCATAATCAAGGAAGCTTTTAACTGATAAGTCGTAATTGTTGGTCCCGGTACAAGACTCATGAATACGTGTATGGGGGGGATACACGTATACCAATTTGTCAACTTAAACCTTGCTGATCGAGTCCCCTTACTCACAGTGATAAAGAACTACGAGATGATAATATACCCATTGACTACACTTAGTGCGGGTCAGTTGGCTAACTATCAATTCATGTTCAGTGCGGAAATGCGTGAGCCCTGATAGTTTAAAGTCTTGTTTAGTTTGCTTTCTGAAAAACTTGTTTACTCAGTTCTGAATAGTGATTAGTAGGGCAGTGCTCTTGTTTGATGATCAGGCTGATTGATTCAGGCCTGATAAAACCAAATGCTTATGAATGAACAATTAATATGACAAGCAAGCACAATATCAAAGCAGTAAGAACACGGAGAGTTTAACGTGCTTCAGAGACTCAAGCTCCTACGTCCACGGCCTGATTTACCAGAAAATCCACTCAAGGGATTCTTATTTTTAACGTGCCAAGGTGCAATAAGATCAGCTACCTCACTGACCTATACAACTCCTCCTACTAACTCACTAACTGAACTTACTACCAACAAACCTAACTTAGGGTTTTGGTTTCGGTTTCGGTTTCAGTTTGGATTCCAACTAGGTTGTGATTATCCTTCCAAGACAAAGCTATGCTAAGGATTGGATAATCACTCTAAGCTTAAGATATTGCTAATACGCTCTTTGGAATACAGAATAACTCTCAGTGACTAAGAAACACTTGGGAAATTTAACTGGTTTTGAGTGCTTCTTCTAAAGACTGAATGCTTGAGAGATTTTGAGTAATTTCTGGCTTGGAAATTTCCCGTAACCTTGAATGGGTTCAAGGTCTTCTGTATTTATAGGTGAGTTGAAAACTATCCGTTGGAAGAGATAGCCTTCTAGTCATCTATGTAGTGTGGTTCAAACGGACATATTTACCATGCAACAGTCGTCCTTGCATGAATTAGGTAACTTGCATTTAATGCGCCATTTAATGCTTGCCCGTTGATTATGCAGTCTGAAGTCAGTCTTCGTGTCATGTTCCGTACGTGCGTGTCCTTCCCGGATTGGTCCACGTCATCAGGTTGGTGAGAATATCAGAACTTATTCCTAGGCTTCAGGCTTGTCTTGTTAAGTTCTTTTTGTCTCGAGCACAACGGTCTTGTTCTGACGCTGACATTCCTTTTGCATTGCTTGGCTCTACTCCAAGTCTTTACCATAAACTCAGTATCATCATGTTCCCTTCAGGACTGAGTTAGTAATGACCTCAGGGTCATACTCTTCATCACTGACACTTACTCAGCCAGCTTAGAAGACTGTCATAAGTTCAGGATGGTGCTCTTCGTCTTCAGGCTCTTAGTCTTGATTGTCATCAGTGAGTTCTCCTCTCACTGAGTACCTGTGAAGTGTAAAATAGCAAAGTAAAAAACTTAACCAAGACTAGCCTGCCTAAGACAAACTAAGGCAAATCATATATTCAGGGGCTTTGGGATCTTAATCAAAACTGACAATGTCCCAATAATTTCCCCCTTTTTGATGATGCCAAAACACTGAAAAGATCCTCAAAACACTTAGAGGAAATATAAGATCCTATCTATAAGATAAGTCAGTGTTAGAGAAGTTCTTGATAAAGTACAGAATTTAAATAGCAGCCAAAAAGACAATGAGTTTTTGTCTGTGGGCAAAGTAATAGATTTCATTGAATGATATGGAAATGGTTACAATGAATCTAATCTATTACAAGGAAAGGATGTGAATCACTAGACTAATCTCATTTCAGGCTCGAGTCCATAACCAGCATAGACTCTAACCTTCAGTTCTTCAACTCTCTTAATCTGATTCACATAGCCTTCAGCTTTGGCAATCTTCAACACTTCAGTCATTATGGCCTTTGTATCATTCTTTCCAGTTCCAGGTACCAAAGAGGGTGGACGAACCACGAACTCATGAGCTTTCACTTGGACTTGAGCTGCTTCAGCCTCCTCCAAGATCTTCTGAATCAGCTCAGGATGATTCTCCATCATGTAGTCAGTGAAATGGGTATTGATATCTTCAGTGTCGCCCCACTTCTTCACCACGTACCATAACTTGACAAACTCATCCCTCGCATCAGCCCAGAACTCCTTCAATGCCTCTGAGATGAACTCATCGACATAAGCTTCCCTCTGACCTGATTCTGGCCTTCTGACTTGTAGAATTGTTGACTTCCTAGCTGTTGGCCTCTTCCTGTACTTTCTTGGCTCAGGCTTCGCCTTCTTTCTCCTAAGCAAACTGATCACTGCATCATTAAGTTCTCGCTGTTGCAAGTCAGTGAGATCAGTTAACTTCTCCACTTTCATCTCCAAAATGCGCATCTTCTCCTTTTGAGTTATGTCCACCCTGCGCTCAGCCTCAGATTTTTCAGAAGGAGTTCCCTATACCTCAGCGCACAGTTCCGCCACGTCTCCGTATAGTAAGTGATGGGATTTTTTCTTGTGTGTACTTGGGGTGACTTCTGAATTGCCTCAGCCGGTTTGGAAGAATGTAGTTCCTTAGAAGGTTCATTAGCCTTTGCCTTCTTTGCAGCCTCAGCCCTTAGCTTTGCAGCTTCAGACTCATCTTCAGCTTCAGCCACTGCCAGCCTCGCTGATTTCCTTACTCTGAGCACAATCCCTTCAGGGTTTGCCTCCGGATCAGCCTCAACCGTTTCACCTTGGTTGACTGCCTCAGATGCCTCAGGGCGGGATCTTTTCTTCTTCTTTTCCCCCTTTTGGCATCATAATTGGCCTGGGATGGGAGTGCTTCAGCTCCACTATTAATGACGAAGGAGGCTAATGATTGAACTTCCAGTACGCTTTCCTTCAACATTTCAACTCCCGTGGTAATCCCAGTGCCAGCATACGACACTGAACTGATAGCAGCTTTCAACTTCTTCTCAAAGACCTCCATATTGTGGTAGAGACTTTGTTCAGCCTTGGTGATCCTTTCCTCCACCTTCAAGGACTCACCGCTGACCCTGCTCGCCTCAGCCAGTATCTTTGCCGACTCATCAGTGGTCTTGGCCAAAACATCAGCAACAGTTTGAGAAGTCTGAGCTAACTTCCCTGACTCCAGCTCCAACTTGGACCCTGAGTCGTTCATAACCTGAGTGAAGAATGATCCAGCCTGAACTGCAAGCCTCTCTACTGCCTGATTTAGCTTTTCTTCTCTGAGCTCATCTTTCCTCTCAAGATGCTGTAGAGTCTGCCTTAGCATCTTCATTGTTCTCCTCCTCTCACTCCTCACTGACTTTGCCGTATCAGTCATTGTGCGCTTCAGTAGTATCAACTCCCTGTTGGCAAGGGTGTTGTACGCTGACTTTGTCCAATTGATATGCTTTGCCAAGGCCTTGGCATCTTCTTCCTTTTCAGCGCGTAGCTTCGTTACTTCCTCATGAAGTTCAGCTAGGTTCTTAGTAGTCTTTTCCTTTTTGACTTCGACAATACTGGTAAATTCTGCGCGTTTGACCCCAGTAATGAGCACATCTTCGTCTCCAGTGGCATTGTCAGTGGCTGGCTGTTTTCCCTTGTAAGCCCCTGCATCCTCAGTCCCCTCTTCAAGGTGCACTGAAGGCAGTTGTGAAGAAGTCATAGCCGCCTGCTCAGGCTCAGCTAAGTTATCTTGAACTTTGGGAACTTGTCCCTCAAAACTAGAAGTCTCCTTAGATGCCTCAACATCATCCTCCTTTGTCTCAGGGCAGGGAATCCCGTCATTGACTGATGTCTCATTGGCAGCTGAGATGTTCTCAACATCCTCAGTCGTTGGTCCACCCTTGGCACCAACGTCTTTAGCACCTTCCCCCTGAGTCTGAGACTCAGGGATCATAAGATCCACATCCTTCGCCGTTTCATCCACCATCTTCTCCACTGCTCCATCCTGAGCATCATCATCCTCCTCATCATCCTTCCCACCATCAGACCTGATGTCAGCTTGCATCCTCGACATCATCTCCATCACTAGCTGCTTCAAATTATCAAAGTTCAAGAGCTGCAGCCAGCTGGTGAGCCCAAAATACTTGCACAACCTTGCCTCCTCAATTTCCCAGTATTCCCAGCCACGAGAATCCACAAGCATGTGTTGCTCCTGCATGTTAGACTGCTTGAAGTCCAACCATACCTTCAGCTCCACAACATTTGCAAGGAGCTCTTTGTACCGTGGCATTCCCTCTCAGGGTGTTCTCCAGAATGCCACCCACCAAATGTGCATCCAACTTCTCCTCCTCCTGCATCTCGAGGAAGTCATCCTCCAGATCTCCAGTTGGGAAGGATTTGGGGCAATCCTTGGGGTTGGGGTAAGATGGGAAGTCTGCAGGGTTGGGAAGGTTTGGGTTAGAGGACTGGTCAGGCTTATATACAGGTGAGGTTGTTAGCGCTGACTCAGATGGGTTAGGATGGTTGTCAGGGGAGGGTGTTTATGGTTGTTGGGGTGTGGGGTTAGGTTTGGTTTGGGGAGTAGGTTCAGAGTGTTAGGGTGATTGGGTAGGGTTGATCTCAGGCTGCAATATCTCAGTCGTCTTGATCGTCGTTCTCACTACCTCCAAGTCAGAGGCTCGGGGAGAGCTCGACTCCTCCATCTCACTTACCTCCGGCAGGCCCTTGGCTGGGGACTTTTTGGGTCCCTTTCTCAGTTTCTTCAATGGCCTCTTGCCCTACTCCTTATCCATTATGACGCCATCGTCAGTTCCCTCAGCCTCTGAATCGGCCCTCTTGGGATTTGACTTAGTCCCTTGTTTGGTGGCCTTTCCTGACAGCACCATCTTCAACTTCCTCTTCTCCATCTCCTTCACAGCAGCCTGCGCTTCAGGGCGCTTAGAAGTGATCTCCTCTTCCACTTCTTTACTCTTTTCAAAGAGCTCATCCACCCTCTCTATGAGGCTGGTTGCCACCTTCTTGGCCTTCCCAGCTGGCTTCTTAGCCTGACCCTTTGCCTTACCGTTGGGGTCAGTAAGCCCTAGCATAGAGTAAGTATCACTCAGTGATGTGAACATCACCCTCTTAGAAGAGAGGTTGTCCTCCAAGTCGAAAGTGTACCCAGGGCAGGCATGAGCAATTAGTATGGATAACCTCGTTCCGAACGGAAGAATAGCATTGACTGAGATGTGCTTTTCATCATCATCCCTCTTGATCTTGTCCATAGCAGCCTGATAGATTTGGCCGAGGAAGCAGTGCTCCCAATTTGCCTCCACACCATCGACAATGGCTCCCATGATCCTTAGTTTGGGTAGGCTCAATTGCTCATGTGAGCCTGAGGATCCCATAACAACTTTGGACACTAAATCCACAAGGGCCCTGTACTCAGGCTTCAAGGTAACCTTGTTTTGACGCGCTCTGAACTCAGTTGAGCCCGTCTTGGTCCACTTCCCCAAGAATTCTCCCTCAAAATTCTCTTTGTATACCTTGGGGTTGATGCCTGAGGACGGCAACTCGTAGACCTCCTTGATGGCCTTTCTCAAGTTGATGTCCTTCACCTCCTTGCTGTAGAAATGTTCTCCATCCACATCTTTCTCACCAGTCGGTTTTAGAGCCGTCACCTTGGTGAAAAGTTCCCCCTTACGCAGGAACATATTGAAGTACGCTTCCACCACCACCTTCAGAAGTACAGAAACTGGGTGCAAAGAGAAATATTTATCCAACCCTGCCTTGGAGATCCAGTTGAAAACTGGTTTGATCTCCTCGACATTAAGACAGATACCTTCCATGGAGATGACTTGCTCCATGTGTACCAGCCTGTTGTTGACAACATCCTCAAGCTTGTCTGTTGTCCAGTTGGAGCTAAGGAATGCTGTTGATTTTGAATGAGAGAAGGTTTATCAAAAACCTGTGTGTGTTTGAGCAAGAGAATACTCAGTGTGCAGAAGTGCTTTGTGTTTGCGTAAAAATCTCAAATAGCATTCTTGATTGATTAGACTAGGTCAGTTACTCAAATGTGGGGTTGAGATTAATTTCTGAATTTGAAAGGTTTCGAAATGAAGGGCCAGGATTAATCTCAGCATCAATCAATTACCCATGTCGGTCATATTCCGTATAAAACGGACACGTATATGAAAAAGTAACTGAAGCATTAAATGCTCTGATGCGCATGGGTTTAAATATAAAAAGACGCATTTTTAATGAAAACGGAATGCATTTAATAAAGATTTTCAGGACGAAGGACTCAGAGAGACGCTTGAGATTCACAAAGGCCAGGATAGAACTCATACCTGTCAGGGAGACATTGTAGCACCCTGATACCTCACTGAGTCGAGTCTGGCCTGAGTTCCCCCTAAACCCTAAACTGACTACTCTCCCAGATGTAGGAGTCCTAACTCCACTGACAGTTCCATAAATATTGCTTCAGCCAAAGGCTTAGTCAAGATGTCAGCTCTCTGCCTGTAAGTGTGAATTTTCTCCATCCTAATGTCCTTTTTCTCCACATGATCTCGAATGAAGTGATGCCTAATATCCACATGCTTGCACCTTGTGTGAAGCACTGGGTTTTGAGTAATAGCTATAGCAATATTGTTATCACAATAGATTGGAACCTCATTAGAAAACACTTGGTAGTCTCTCAATTGTTGCCTCAACCATAAAATATGAGCACAACAACTACCTGCAACCATATACTCAGCCTCAGTTGTGGATGTCGCCACTGAATTCTGCTTCTTGCTGAACCACGATATCAACTTACTACCTAAAAACTGACATGTCCCTGAGGTTGATTTCCTGTCAATCCTACAACCTCCATAATCTGCATCTGAATAATCTGTCAGCTCTAAGTTGTCATCTGAAGGATACCATAGTCCCATATTGACTGTCCTTTTCAAATACTTAGTATCCTCTTAGCAACCTCCAAATGACTCCTCTTGGGATCAGACTGATACCTATCACAAACACCAACTGCAAACGTAATGTCAGGCCTACTTGCAGTCAGGTACAACAAAGAACCAATCAGCCCTCGATACTCAGTCTGATTCACTGAAGTCCCTTCAGTGTCAGGATCCATCTTCCAATTTTTGTTCATAGGGATCCTGGCTGGATTGCTGTTCTGAACACCAAACTTTTGATTCAAGTCTCTTGTATACTTGGCCTGATTAATGAAAATCCCTTGACCAGTCTGCTTGACCTGCAATCCTAAAAAGAAGTTCATCTCTCCTATCATTGACATCTCAAATTTACCAGTCATCAACTTAGAGAATTTCTCACAGAGCTGATGATTTGGTGATCCAAATATTATGTCATCCACATAAATCTGGACCAAGAGAATGTCATCACCTTCAGTGATCCTGAACAAAGTCCTATCCACAGTTCCCTTCTTGAACCCATGGTCTGTCAGGAATTGAGAGAGGGTATCATACCAAGCTCTTGGTGCTTGCTTAAGTCCATAGAGTGCTTTCTTCAAATGGTATACTCTATCTCCAACCTCAAACCCGGGAGGTTGTTCAACATATACCTCTTCATTAAGTATACCATTCAGGAAGGCACTCTTGACATCCATTTGATACACTTTAAACTTCTTATATGTTGCATAAGCAAGGAACAACCTGATAGCTTCCAACCTAGCCACTGGAGCAAAAGTCTCATAATAGTCTACCTTCAGACTGACAATACCCTTTTGCAACCAGCCTTGCCTTGTTCCTTACTACAACACCATTCTCATCCTTCTTGTTCTTAATGACCCACTTGGTACCAATAACACCTTGATGCCTAGGTCTATCTACCAGTTCCCAAATCTGATTCCTTGTGAACTGATTTAACTCCTCGTGCATGCCTATGATCCAGTTCGAGTTAGTGAGAGCTTCTTCAATGTTCCAAGGCTCTTACTCAGAGAGAAAGTAACAGAACAGTGCGCTCTCACCATGAAACCGTCTGGTCCTGACTCCCTTAGTTGGATCACCATTGACTTGGTCAATGGGATGATCCTCTAGCCATGTTCTCTTGCCTGGAGTTGTTCCTGAAGTACCTGCAATGTTAGTGTCTACAGGCTCATAAAATTCAGGAAATTGAACAGAAAGGGATGAACATGAGTCTATACCAAAGGGATTAACAAGTTCAATGTCAGGGACAATGTCAGGAACTGTCTCAGCTGCAATCGCATCTTTATAGATGGTACTTACCTCAGGTTGAGCCTGTTCCTCAGTCTGAGGCTCAACAATCCCTGATGTGCTGGGCTTAGGAGTGGCTCTTGGGTCATCTTCCCGATCATCGTCATCATCCCATCTTGGAATTAGCACGGTTTTGACCTTTGGATCAGGTTAATTCTTTAAGCTCAGCCTTGTCACTCTCCTAGTGACCTCCTCAGTGTCAGGATTCAACACTTTTACCCTAGACTCATTAGCAGATTCATCAAACACAACATGTGGTGATTCTTCCACAACAAGGGTCCTACAATTGTAAACCCTGAATGCTTTGCTAACTTCAGAATATCCTAAGAATATTCCTTCATCAGATTTGTTATCAAAGGCTTTCAATTGGGTCTTCCCATTGTTGAGGATGAAGCACTTACAACCAAATACATAAAAGTAAGAAATACGAGGTTTCCTCTTATTTCATGTCTCATATGGGGTCTGTGCATGTTGTTTGTTCAGCATGGATCTGTTCTGAGTGTAGCATGCAGTGTTGATTGCCTAAACCCAGAATTTCTTGGGCAACCCTGACTCAGCCAGCATGGTCCTGGCAGCTTCCTTCAGTGTCCTGTTCTCTCTTTAAGCGACACCATTCTGTTGTGGGGTTCTAGCTGCAGAAGTCTCATGAGCTATACCAAGTCATTACAAAAGTAAGAAATATATGAATTTATAAATTCAGTGCCCTTGTCAGATCTGATCTTAGTAATGGACTGATTCTTCTCATTGCTGATCCTTCTGAGCAACTAAAAAAGCTTCACCTGTATTTCATTTTTATTTAACAAGAAAATAACCCAAGTATATCTACAATAATCATCAATAACCACAAGGGTATATTTTCTACCATTCATACTCACAGGTGTTATGGGACCAAATAAATCCATGTGCAAGAGCTGAAGAATCCTGTCAGTGGAGAAGGTAGCTCTCTCCTTAAATGACGCTCTGACCTGGTTCCCCTCCTGACAAGCCCTCATTAGGTAGACCTTCAACAAGTGATTGTCTAGAAATTTTGTTAAGAATCTTGAAGTTCAGGTGGCTTAATCGTTTATGCCATAGCCAACTGAGCTTTAGAGAGCTTTTAGCAACAAAACAAGTATTAGGAATAGTGCTGCTCCAATCAGCGAGATCAACGTTACCTTTCCTGATACCTGATAGAAGCACCTGTGTTGATTTATCCTTGACTGAACATGTATTCGATGATAACTCAACACTGAACCCTTTGTCACAGAACTGACTTACTGACAACAAGTTATGCTTCAGTCCTTCCACAAAGGACACATTCTCCACTCTGATTATACCTATTATCAAGACACCAAAACCTTTAGTAACACCTTTTGAGTTATCACCAAAGGTTACCTGTGGACCATCTTTAGCTTGAAACTCTTGGAAAAGACTCTTCATTCAAGTCATATGCCTTGAGCATCCACTGTCTAGGTACCAAACAACTTTGTTTGAGTCTCCTCTCCTCTTGTTGTGATCCACAGCCGCCTGCAAGCAAATCAGGCTTTAGGTACCCATTGGGTGTTGGGTCCTATTGTGTCAATTGTACCCTTCGGGATCCAAACTTGCTTAACTACCCTGATTGCCTCAGAGTGGTAAATCTGTCTCCCTGAAACATCAACATACACAATTTTCTTCTTCTTTGCCTGAGAGGAAGATGGTGTATGATTGCTAGACTTAGGCTTCACAGGAGCCTGAGTGGGTGCCTTTTGGGTTGGCTTCCTGTTCTTCCTAGGTCTGGGTTTAGCAGGTCTTGGGCTTTGTTCTTGATAAGGACCCTGTGTTCTATTCCCCCTAGGCAAGTGAGGGAAGGGAAAACAGTTAAAGGCCTCAGGATGCCAAAACCATGGGGGTGTCATCATGTTTGGCCTTCCCTGTTGGTATTGCCAAGCATGATGGTACCCTCGCTAACCAGTCTAAGGGCTCTTGACCTGAATCTTCCTCTGCTTTCACTGAGGCTTTCTCTGGCCTGAGCTCTCAGGGACCTCCTTTGGTTGCTTTGCCTTTCCCTTGGGTTTTGGCTTAGCAACCTTGGGGGCAACCTTGACTGAGTCAACAATTTCCTTGCCCTTATCAGTTTGACGGGCCTGAAGCACAACCTTAGGTGCACTTTGGCCTGCCTGAACAAATACCCTCTCAGTGTTGCTCCCTGAAGCAACATGAGACTGACCTTGTGAGGATTTCTTAGGAATATATTCAAGTCCCTTTTTCTCATTCCCAAGTACCTGGCTGCTATTTATTTCCTCTCTAGCCACTGAGGATTTATTCTTTCATTGCTGCAACCTTTTTCTTGAGAGAGTCCTCACTCTTTTTCAGGATTTTATGTCTGGCAAAGAGGTCATCAAACTTACTCTTGAGTACCTTCAGCTCCACCTTCCTGACCAGCTCTTTCTCAGCCAAATCATTCAGAATCTTCTCTCTTGGGAGACGCTCAGCATTGATCATATCAATTTCCTGAGTTAGTCTAACAATTTGAGCTGACTCTTTCAAATCGGACTGAATGAGTTGATCATTCAGGTTTTGAACCTCAGTACACAATTTTTTGTTCTCCTCTACCAAGAAGATATTAGTTTCCTACAACCTGGAGAAATCAACCATTAATTGATCCAGACAGATCAGAAGGTTCATTTCTCTAGCTGACTCTGAGCTAAGCTCAGGATTTTGACCAGTGTAAGAACCGCAAACAAAATTAGATGTTACCTCAGGCTCTTCCCTAGCCATCAAGCAAACATCATTGTACTCATCGTCGGAAAAGAGTTCAGACGACCTCTCCTCAGGACCATCAAAGTCAGTTGCATCCTCAGCGAGCATGGCTCTCCGGTCAGCAAGTCTTTGGTCTCTCTTGGCCCTCCTGTCCTCTCTTTCCCTTGCACTCAGCTCCGGACAATCATACTGATAGTGTCCGCTCTTGTTACAGTTGTAACATGTTGCTTGCTCATCTCCTCTTTCTTTCCTAGGTTCAGGGTTCCTCCTTGAGTCAGGTTCCCTTTGTCTTGATGAGCTTTCAGTCTTCCCTGAGTGTCTGTCATCACGAGTACGCCTCTGTTCATCTCTATGATCGGGCTTTGGTTCTGAATATCTTCTTTCATCGCCACGATCTCTCCTCTGGTCAGTGTTTCTCCTTTCCCCATATCTCCTCGAGCTTTGGTGGGTTCCTTCAGGTTTCCTGTCACGTGAGTCCTGATAAAATTTCTTATAACGACCAAACATAGAATTAAGCTTCTCAAAGCGTTTGGCCATCAGGCTGTACTCCTCATCAAACGCTTCCTTGCTCATCTCCATTAGTGACTTTGATGAAGACTCAACAGGTTCAGACCTGGCCTTGAACGCCACACTTTTCTCATGAGTTTTCTCTTTCTCTTCCTCTTCCTGCTGAACTTTCTTCTTTCTCTTGTTGATATCATATTCCAGTGCTTTGAGCTCTGAAAAAAAGTAAAGCAGAAGTTATGTTACTCATATCCTGAGTGTTCTTAAGCATAATTATAATGTTGTCCCATCTCTCAGAAAGGGCATTCAGGATCTTTGAAGCAACATCTCTCTTAGGGACATCCATGTCCAGTATCACCAACTCATTCATCAACTTGATGAATCTTGACTCCATCTGATCGATAGTCTCATCAGGCAGCATCTCGAAAGCTTCGAACTTCTAAATGGCAATGTTTCTCTTATTCTCCTTTATCTTTTCTGACCCTCGCACATCCTGGTCAGCTCATCCCAGACCTTCTTTGCCGTCTTTAAGTTCATCAGTCTCGCTGACTCCTCGAACGACACCGTATGCAAGATGATATTTCTGGCCACATTGTCCAGCCCCACCATCTTGATCTCATCTGCGGTCATATCTTTCCTTTCCTTAGGAATAGGTACGCCAATGTCAAGATCATCATATCCCCTTCCTCTGACATTAGGAATAGTGACCTTGATGCGTTCGTCCTTGATGACACGCGGCATCTGGTCATGGATGGCATCAAGATGTGCCTCTAGTCTGAACTTCCAATAGACAAAGTTAGATACAGAGAATTCAGGTAACGAAGCTTCAAGTCTCCTCAAAGTCATGATGATGCAAGTTTTATGTAAAAGCAAACTCATATCTGTTCAGTGACCACCAACAATTTCTCCTCTGAAACTATTAGTATTCAAAGTCAGTGGTCTTTTGAACCACTGCTCTGATACCAATTGTTGGTCCCGGTACAAGACTGATGAATACGTGTATGGGGGGGGAATACACGTATACCAATTTGTCAACTTAAACCTTGTTGAGTTCCCTTTACTCTGAGTGATAAAGAACTACGAGCTGATAATATACCCAATGACTACACTTAGTGCGGGTTAGTTGGCTAACTATCAATTCAAGTTCAGTGCGGAAATGCGTGAGCCCTGATAGTTTAAAGTCTTGTTTAGTTTGCTTTCTGAAAAACTTGTTTACTCAATTCTGAATAGTGATTAGTAGGGCAGTGCTCTTGTTTGATGATCAGGCTGATTGATTCAGGCCTGATAAAACCAAATGCTTATGAATGAACAATTAATATGACAAGCAAGCACAATATCAAAGCAGTAAGAACACAGGGAAATTAATGTGGTTCAGAGACTCAAGCTCCTACGTCCACGACCTGATTTAACAGGAAATCCACTCAAGGGATTCTTGTTTTTAACGTGCCAAGGTGCACCAAGATCAGCTACCTCACTGGCATATACAAATCCTCCTACTAACTCACTAACTGAACTTACTACCAACAAACCTAACTTAGGATTTTGGTTTCAATTTGGATTCCAACTAGGTTGTGATTATCCTTCCAAGACAAAGCTATGCTAAGGATTGGATAATCACTCTAATCTTAAGATATTGCTAATACGCTCTTTGGAATACAGAATAACTCTCAGTGACTAAGAAACACTTGGGAAATATAACTGGTTTCGAGTACTTCTTCTAAAGACTGAATGCTTGAGAGTTTTTGAGTAATTTTTGGCTTGGAAATTTCCCATAACCTTGAATGGGTTCAAGGTCTTCTGTTTTTGTAGGTAATTTCAAAAACTATCAGTTGGAAGAGATAGCCTTCTAGTCATCTATGTAGAGTGGCTCAAACGGACATATTTCCCATGCACCAGCCGTCCTTGCATGAATTAGGTAACTTGCATTTAATGCTTGCCCGTTGAATATGCAGTCTGAAGTCAGTCTTCGTGTCAGGTTTCGTACGTGCGTGTCCTTCCCAGATTGGTCCACATCATCAGGTTGGTGAGAATGTCAGAACTCATTCATAGGCTTCAGGCTTGTCTTGTTAAGTTCTTTTTATCTCGAGCACAACGGTCTTGTCCTAACGCTGACATTCCTTTTGCATTGCTTGGCTCTACTCCAAGTCTTTCCCATAAACTCAGTACCATCCTGTTCCCTTCAGGACTGATTTAGTAATGACCTCAGGGTTATACTCTTCATCACTGACACTTACTCGCCAGCTTAGAAGACTGCCATAAGTTCAGGATGGTGCTCTTTGTCTTCAGGCTCTTAGTCTTGATTGTCATCAGTGAGTTCTCCTCTCACTGATTACATGTGAAGTGTAAAATAGCAAAGTACAAAACTTAACCAAGACTAGCCTGACTAAGACAAATTAAGGCAAATCATCTTTTCAGGGGCTTTGGGATCTTAATCAAAACTGACAATGTCCCAACAATAATTCTTGTAAAAATTATGTGTTTCGATTGATTGTTTTGTAACAACAATTTAATATTTTGCTTGTAATTGCACGGCTTATTTTATTATGGTCTCAATGCTTTGATTGTGTATTATTCTATCATTTTCAGGGTATTTTGGAACCTTTTTAATTAAGCTTGAGACGGGTCAAACTTGGAGGTGCGAGTGAGTGCAAATAGATCGAGCCAAATACAAATATGTAGTGTAACATGTGGTCCAATGTTGAATTCTAGCACATGTTTCATATATTATGAATATTGCATGAAATAAAGGCGTATTTAAGTGCTCATTTATCAAGGCTTTAAAGTGTCTAAGCTTAAGCCTTAGAAATTTCCCACATATTGATTTAATCATCAAATTGGCTCAAGGACTTAAATGGCATTAAAGATGACTCCACTATATAAAGTTATCATTGGCCCTATGGAGGAGAGCAACTTTTGAGAGAGAAACAAAATAATTTAATCTATGTTTTATTTTATTTCTTTGTCATTTCACTTAGCCATGTTTAGTGGCTAAATTATCATTCTACTCCGAGGACATGTTGAACCTTGAATAATTTTCTTATCTAATTATTTGGTGACGGTTTTAATTTCACCCTATCTCGATTTCTTCGCTATTTGTTTATATTCTATGCATGTCCAATTAATTAATTTATTTGGTTTGGCCACACGAGTTTGTTAGTTAATTGATTCTAGCTAAATTACACTTTATAATCCGTAATGGTTATAAATGCGTAATTGTAGTAGCAAATAGGGCAGACTACCCTAGAGATAGCAAAGTCTAGATTGTATGATTCGGACGTTCCGCTTTCATAGTCTAGTTTGTCCTATTATTTTGGTTCATTAATGCATTCAATAAATTGAATCTCGAATACATGTTTTTGGGTTATTCATTTGAATAGGTTAAATGTGAGTCGTACCTTCTGATTAATTAAACTTAAGAAATAATTCGGACTAGTTTGATCGTACCACTGGTCTAGGGGCAAGATTCGAGATAGGGCTGAGATAAACTATGAACCTTAATTAAATTGGTAGAATTATTCTTGGGGATACAATCCAAGGGCTAGATTATTTTTACTTATTGAATTTTTATTTTGTTTTCTTGCATTCTAGTAGTTATTCAACCAACCAAACCCCCCCCTCTTTCACTGCTTTTAATACACGAATTTATTCAAATAAGTTACACTGTTCCTCGTGGGTTCGACCCTTACTTATCCTACTATACTAGTGGATTAGTCGAGGTAAAATAATATATTAATTTGGTGCGCCGACGATAGCACATCAAATTTTGGCGCCGTTGCCGGGGAACGGTGTAATTTTTATTGAATTTTTCGTGTTTTAATTTTTGTTGAAAAAAATATATTTCTTGAAAAATGAAAAAAAAAGTAAAAAAAGAAAATTTAAAAGAAAATCGTCGAGCCAACGATGTTAAAATAGGCGCTGATTGGGAGGCAAGCCAATGTTTTAAATTTTCGTTTTTCTTATGTTTTTCTTATTTTAGTTTAATAAGTTTCTCTCTATTTGTCTCTTTTACCAAGTATCAATGAAGCCTAATGGAGTTGCTGAAAAAAATAAGAGAAAGAGTTCAAGTCTCCATTGTCACTCCCAACTCGCGCTCACAAACCTTGCCACCAAGTGAAATACCGGTAACCCCGCTCCACTTTATTTAAATTCTTTCATATGTGATTAGTTATTTTATTTCTTGTATAATTGTGCTAGAGACTATCACATGTTTAGGTTTGGGGGGGAGATATATGATATTTTGGTGGTTTGGTTTTCTTTGGTTGATTCAAAATTCAACGTTTTGTTGAATTGAGTCTTATAACATGAAAAAGGGTTAAGTGTGATTGATTTTTTTTGGGATAAGGTGATGTATCTTCTTGGTCTTGATAATTAAATGAAGAAGAATGTGCAAGATTCGATATAATAGCCATTTTTATGTGAGATTTTGACCTTTATGAGCAATACATTTATATCATGCTCTAATTTTTTATTTTTTTTTTGTTCTATGAGTGATCAAACATGATTTGTACGTTCTAGAACTTGCTTTGTTATGCATTTTGAGACCACATAGTGAATTCATGCATTTGAATGATAAGGGGATTTAGGATAAACTATTTTGATAGCCTTTTCTTTGAAACTCTACCCTTGTTAATTTTTCCACTAGTCTACCCCTTTGAGCTTATGACCTTTTTCTTGATTGAATACATATAATAAGCTTATTTATATCCTTTTTATTCTATTTGGCCAATATTTTGAACCCTTCTTGTCAAGAAGTTTGAATAAAATGCATGTGCCAATAGTGAACTATGATTGTGATTGGAGAAGAGGGTTTAAAAAAAGTGTGAAGAGAAAAAAAATGTGGCACAAAAGAAAAAAAAAAGAGCCACTGTGGGAAGAATTGAAAAAAAATGAGGAAAGTGTTGTTATTTTTGTTGGGGAAAGCTAATGTAGTGATTACTTGGTACATTAATTCTTGATGTATTTAAAAGTTACCAAGTAAAGTGAAAAATGGGTAGGGGTGATATGTATTGAAAAGTATAGTGAATGGGGGATAAATTCCTTATGCGTGCTTTGAATTCACAACTTCTTGACTTGATATAGCCCATATTCTACTCCTTATCCAACCCCAAACCAAAGCCCCATTACAACCCTTATAAAGACCCTTTGACTTTTGCATGATATTCATAAATTAGTGGTGGAGATTTGATATATAAGCAAACTTATGGTAATGACATATTGTGTTTTGATATTGAGTGATTTTTTGTTCCCTTGCAAACACTTGAGGGAATTGAGTGATATCCTTATGAGGTATTGAATCTTGTCACATTTGGCTTTTTGATATTATTAATTATTCATGAAGTGCCTTATTTTGTTCTAAGAAATAGTGTCATGATCACTCTACCTTTTGGATTGTTATTGACTCCATTTTTCATGGTTTGGTATTTTGGATTAATTCTCTTGAACTAGGATAGAAAAAAAAAATGAGTTTTTGTGATATTGATTCCTAATTTCCTATACACCTTATGCTTTGGTCTTAGTGCATACTTGAGGACAAGTATGGTTTAGGTGTGGGGGAATTTGGTCGTAATTCTAGTATAAATTATGTGTTTCAATTGATTGTTTTGTAACAACAATTTAATATTTTGCTTGTAATTGCACGACTTATTTTATTATGGTCTCAATGCTTTGATTGTGTATTATTCTATCATTTTCAGGGTATTTTGGAACCTTTTTAATTAAGCTTGAGACGGGTCAAACTTGGAGGTGCGAGTGAGTGCAAATAGATCGAGTCAAATACAAATATGTAGTGCAACATGTGGTCCAATGTTGAATTCTAGCACATGTTTCATATACTATGAATATTGTATGAAATAAAGGCGTAGTTAAGTGCTCATTTATCAAGGCTTTAAAGTGTCTAAGCTCAAGCCTTAGAAATTTCCCACATATTGATTTAATCATCAAATTGGCTCAAGGACTTAAATAACATTAAAGGTGGCTCCACTATATAAAGTCATCATTGGACCTATGTAGGAGAGCAACTTTTGAGAGGGAAACACAATAATTTTAGCTATGTTTTATTTTATTTCTTTGTCATTTCACTTAGTCATGTATAGTGGCTAAATTCTCATTCTAGTCCGAGGACATGTTGAACCTTGAATAATTTTCTCATCTAATTATTTGGTGACGGTTTTAATTTCACCCTATCACAATTTCTTCGTTGTTTGTTTATATGCTATGCATATTCAATTAATTAATTTATTTGGTTTGGCCACCAGAGTTTGTTAGTTAATTGATTCTAGCTAAATTACACTTTATAATCTGTAATTGTTATAAATGTGTAATTGTAGTAGCAAATAGGGAAGACCACCCTAGAGATAGAAAAGTCTAGATTGTATGATTCGGACGTTCCGCTTTCATAGTCTAGTTTGTCCTATTATTTTGGTTCATTAATGCGTTCAATAAATTGAATCTCGAATACATGTTTTGGGGTTATTCATTTGAATAGGTTAATTGGGGGTCGTACCTTCTGATTAATTAAACTTAAGAAATAATTCGGACTATTTTGGCCGTACCACTGGTCTAGGGGCAAGATTCGAGATAGGGTTGAGCTAAACTATGAACCTTAATTAAATTGGTAGAATTATTCTTGGGGATACTATCCAAGGGCTAGATTATTTTTACTTATTTAATTTCTATTTTTTTTTCTTGCATTCTAGTAGTTATTCAACCAACCAAACCCCCCCTTCTTTACTGCTTTTAATACACGAATTTATTCTAATAAGTTACACTGTTCCTCGTGGGTTCGACCCTTATCCTACTATACTAGTGGATTATTCGAGGTAAAATAATATATTAATTTGGTGCGCCGATGACAGCACATCATTAACTTATTGAATTAGTTAGGTTCCCGGTTGGTTCGGTTTTTGTTCGGTAGATTCGAATTTTGGCCTTTTCGGGGTTTTCGCCCGATTTTCGGCAACTAAAAATTTAAAACTCTCAAGATAAAAATAAAACGGCTTATCCACTTACTTTGGACTCATATTTTTTTATATTTGATTTATCCAGTACCGGTTCGTTCTGTGTTAGGGTTTCTAGAGTGCTCGATGACCCAATTCTGCTCGTCCGTTATCCAAAATCGAAGATTTTGAATAAAACGAAGTTCTACTTTCGAAAAGACGTTCGAAACTAAAATGACAAACACACATAAAAATAAATAAGGCATAAAATGGGTCCGGGTATTACAATTTGTATGTTAAAATAATATAAAAGGAAAATTGAAATTCTAGTCTGTAAAATAATATATGTACTTTACAGTTTAAAAGTCAATTTTGGTGGCGTAATTTCATCCAAAACTAAATTTTTGAATTAAAAATTTAATTATTGAAGACAAAATATTATATTTGGTGGCAAGATTATTTTTTGGTATCATATACTATTTCAGCGATAATATCTTTTATGAAATATTTCAATTCCCTCCTACAAATTTTTCATCTATCATTATTTTGCAAAAATAACTTGCAAAAATAGCTAAGAAGAGAAAATCGTTCAACCATGAAAAAAGATATACTTGCATTAATATAATGTTTAAAATAATATTCCACATCTTACATATATATTTGGTTTACTGAAGGCAATATGTTATATTTGGTGGCAAAATTTTTTTGATATCATATACTATTTTGGTGACAATATCTTTTCCAAAATATTTCAATTTCCTTCTTCAAAAATTTAACATTTATCAATTACAACACTCTTTTAGTAAAATGAAAAATCAAAATTCTAGTTTAGAAAAGAATATCAGTATTTTGCAGCACTTAATAGTCTATTTTGGCCGCATAATTTTATCCAAAAATAAATTTTGTATTACAATTTATTATTGAAGGCATGATATTTTATTTGGTTGCAAGATTTTTTTTTAGTATCATACACTATTTCAGTGAAAATATGTGTTGATGGGCGAACAACTTCGCATTTAATCAACGAAAGATTATTATTAAACTTGATAATCAGGATAGCAAATCAAATGAGCTAGCAGCCTCGTGGAGCGAACAGCTTCGTAGCGGAGCTAGCAGATTCGTAGGGCGAACAGCTTTGTAGAAAAGCACTAATGCGGCAATTAGAATTGTGGCGAGCGGCTTTGCAAAGAACAGTTGTGCCAGCGGTTCAAGCCAGCCAATATGGGCGAACAAGGACGTAATCGAGCGAACAGAATCGTAAAATGATCCCAAGCGAGGAGCGAACAGCTCAGAACGCAAAGGACCATGACATCTAACGGAGACGTACAAGCGAGCAGCCGGTCACCGTCGAGAACATCTCAGAAGTGCCAAAGATCAAGTACAACATGGGGAATCCCAAGAGTCACTAGCTTAGATATGGGCCAAGTGTCCTAACACTTGGCACCCATCCAATGAGTAATAGTGTAGATGTTGTACAAGTGTCCTAACACTTGGCAAAGATCCAATGGCTAAGCCATCAAGATGGTGACACATGGCCACTTTGTATGTCTATAAATACTCCCTTCTTGTACATGAAAGAGGGAGAACAATTCAATACAAGTCCAAACTCTTGTCAAATTATTTCTTGAGCTTTACTTAGCCAAATTCTATGATCTTGATTCTTGTTTGGTGATCTTCATTAGATGAAAAACAGCCACTAATCTTCTTAGTTAGAAAAGGTCATCAACAATTGGCGCTAGAAGGAGGGTTCGAACCTTCGATTGTAGAAAAAAAAATCGAAGAGGACAAAGATTTACAACACTTTAAGGATTTCAATGCATGTGTGCATGAACTAGGGTTTTCAAACCTTTACAATCACACACAAGGCTAGTAATCCTTGGAAAAGGTGTCTGTAAGTACAAGATTACTTCATCCATTTGCTTATTTACCCACATTTCGATAGCCAAGATGGTTAGATCGCAAGAAGAACGACATTCAAGTATATCTCCAAGTCGTAGACCAAGAACTAGGGTTTCTTCCACCGAAGGACATGCACGGACAGTGAGAGCAACTTCGCAGAGGAATATACAAGTCACTATTGACACGATTCCACCAGAAGTTGAAGCTCTTGCTCAAAATCCCGAAGAGCTAGCAAAAACTATTGCTGTCCTTCAATCCTTGCAAAATCGACATATAGCAGGACCGTCAAGAGCACCTGTGACGACCAGACGAACAGGCGAGCAGGAGCGTACTGGCGAACAAAGGAGTAAAATGAGAGAAGATGCACGTCGGGACGAGGCCGACAGCGAGGAAGTTCGCAGAAATAAAGGAAAAGCTCCACTGAGCGAACGTCTAGGAAGCAGAGGAGAATCATCACCGAGTCGAGCAGATGAATCAAGCAAAAGTACTTCCCGGACAAGTGCTTTGGAGAGATTAGGAACAAGGAATGTGAATAGGAGGGAGCCGTCCCGAAGGCATGAGGGGCGATCACACCATCCTGCTCGCCCATCGGTGCATGACCGAATCCGGAGGTCGGCTTTTGGCCGACTAGGACCAAATGGAGCTAGCAACGCTGCTAGAAAGACAACTCAGGAAAAACGTCCCGTTGGCAAGGGACTGCATCGTGAAGAGGTCACTGAACCCAATCACGATGAACAGCCTTCCATCGGGAGAACTCCCCCGAATGAGTTGCAGGAAATGAGAAAGGCAATTGAAGAATTGCAGAAACAGTTGGAGTCTCAGAGAGGTGTCGGATCAACCATTCTCCCATCTTCACCATTATCTCCGTCCATCCTCAGTGCACCGATCCAGAAGAAGACACAGTTCCCAGCCATCAATCTGTACGAGGGAACGTCGGACCCCCGTATTCATGTGACGAAGTATTCGGGTTTTATGATCTCAATAGGGGCGACCGACGCCACGCAATGCCGAAATTTTCCACTCACCCTGGGAGATGGCCCGCACAGATGGTTTTCGGCACTGGCTCCCGGCTCCATCAACTCTTTTGCCCAGCTAAGCAAAGAGTTTCTGTCTCACTTCTCAACTGCCGGGTCCTACTTGACCCACAGACACCGTCTGGCAGATATTAGACAAGGAGACGAGGAGTCTGACAAGCAATTCCTGGAAAGATTTGATAAAGTCTTACTGGAGGGCGAGATGGTGAGTGAGGACACGAAGATTGTGGCAGTGATGGCTGGTTTAAAGAAAGGAACTGATCTGTGGAAGGAAATGCATCTGACTTGCCCGAAAACATACACAGAGTTCAGACACAAAGCAGGAATTCACGTTTCAATGCAGGAGGCCTTACACCGAGAGATGGGAGACAAGACTGATCCAAAAAAGTCTAACAAGAAGTCGGGAGGAAGTGATTACAAAGCTCCGAAGAACATGAAGTCATTCAATGATGGAGCTGAGTTGAAAGAAAAGTTGAGTCAAGTCCTTACTATGTCCGTGGATGCTGTGTACAACAACGTTAAGGACAGGGAAATGTTGTCAGAGCCGCGGAAGATAAGGCAAGAGAGAGGAAAGCTGAACCCGAACAAATACTGTGCTTATCATCAGAACATCGGCCATTTCACGAGCGAGTGCCGAGATCTATTGAAGCAGTTGTGGAGGTTCTATGAGGAAGGGAAGCTGTCCGAATTCGTGAAGAGGGAACCAGGTAAAAGACCAAGGGCGCCAGTGCAATCCAGTTCGGATGATGAAGATAGTGATGACCAACCAAGCAAAGTTGGTAAGAGGGGAAGGAAGGTCCCAGCAGCTCCAGCAAGGCATATCCCAGAAATCCTGATGCTGGAACCCACTGGGCCAGTAGGTGGTTGTTCTGATGGGAGACCACCTATGTCAAAAAGAAAGAGGAAAGCAGAGCTGAGAGCAGTAGATCAGGTAATGGAAGTGGGGGTAAATCCATCGACCAAGCAAACAGGGGACCTGACTTTCTCAGAAAAAGACTTAGACGGGATACTTACTCCCCACAACGACTCATTGGTCATTTGCGCCAATATCATGGGGACAAAGGTGCATCGTCTACTTGTCGACACTGGTTCCTACACGAATATCCTGTTCAAGAGCACGGTGGACCAGCTAGGAGATTGTGCTGAGTACATCAAAGATTGTAATCACAAGATTGTGGGTTTTGGAAATGCTGTAACCACCCCGCTAGGAATAGTTACGTTGGCAGTCGAGCTTGTATCAGTTGAGGACCCGGAGAGGAAAATGAATAGAATGGTAGACTTCTTGGTTGTAGACCAACAGTCCACTTATAACGGGTTCCTCGGCCGTCCTTTCTTGCATGAATTTAAAGCGGCTGTTTCAACGTACTATTATTGTCTAAAATTTCCAACAAAGAAGGGTGCAGGTACAGTCAAAGGAGACCAAAGGAAAGCTCGTGCGTGTCTGTTGCAGATACAGTTGCAGGATCACCAAGTCAACATGGCGGATAAGTGCTCAGACAAGGACGAGGACGATAGCGAGGCCATGACTTCCGTTGACACTGAAATAATGGAAGTCGACGAGCAGCTTTGCACAGACGAACAACCACGCAGCGACGAGCAACTGTGCGCAAACAAACAGCTACGCATTGGCGAGCAGATATGCGTAGACGCACAGTTGGACGAGGACGAGCAGGAACGCGAAGATGAACAGCTCGCCCAAACAGGAGGAACAGAAGCTGCTACTACTAGCAACGAGGAAGAACAAACAAGGGCAATGAACGTTAATGCAGAGGACATAGAGCCACGACTGGGGGCAGAACCGATGGAAATCGAAGATGAGCCAAAGATAGAAGGGCCCATTATTGACCCCAGATGGAAAGGCCAAAAACGAAGGGCTACCCCGGTCGAAGAGTTGGAAACTGTAAAAGTCGACCCGAACCAAGAGGGCTTAGAACTCTTCATAGGGTCCGAGCTACCAGAGCCGTACAGGACCAACATGATTGAGTTTCTTAAAGCAAACCTCGATGTGTTCGCATGGTCGCATGCAGACATGGTGGGCATCAGCCCCGAACATGCTTGTCACAGGCTCAACATCGACCCGGGGAAGAGGCCAGTCCATCAGAAAAGGAGAAAATTTGGACCCGACAAATACGAGGCGCTCGACGTGGAAGTCAAAAAGCTGCTGGATAACGACTTAATCAAACAAGCGTTATGCCCGCAATGGGTGGCAAATCCAGTTTTGGTCAGGAAAGCAACTGGAGCATGGAGACTCTGCATCGATTTCACAGATCTTAACGCCGCCTGCCCGAAAGACAACTTCCCATTGCCTCACATTGACCAGCTAGTTGATAGCACCGCTGGACATGAGCTGCTAACGTTCATGGATGCATTCGCAGGATATCATCAAATCGCGATGCATCCCGATGATCAAGAGCACACTGCGTTCTACACCAACAAGAACTTGCTATGCTGGAAGAGAATGCCATTTGGGCTAATCAATGCTGGAGCTACATATCAGAGGCTGGTCAACAAGATGTTTGATGATCACATCGGGAAGACGATGGAAGTGTATGTAGACGACATTGTTGTCAAAAGCCCAAAAAAGGAAGATCACTTACAGCACCTGGCTCAAACATTTGAGATACTTCGGACTTACAATATGAAGCTGAATCCCAAGAAAAGCAGTTTCGGGGTCCATTCTGGGAAATTCTTGGGACACCTGGTTAGTCAGCGTGGAATTGAAGCAAATCCCGTAAAAGTGAAAGCGATCATGGAGATGCAACCACCCAGATCAGTCAAAGAAGTCCAACGGCTCACCGGATGCCTAGCAGCTCTGAACAGGTTCGTCTCAAGATCCGGAGATAAGTGCAGGCCATTCTTCGAGGCCATCAAGAAAGGAAAGTTTCAATGGACAGACGCCTGTCAACAAGCGTTCGAGCAGCTGAAAGAGTACCTCAGTGATACAAAAATTCTTGCCAAGCCAATCCCAGGGGAAAAGTTATACTTGTACTTGGCGGCCTCAGAGGTAGCAATCAGTTCAGTGCTCGTTCGAGCAGAAGGAAAGTTCCACCTGCCCATCTACTATGTAAGTCATGCCTTGCACGAAGCAGAGCTCAGATATTCACCAACAGAAAAGCTAGCATATGCGTTGGTAATGAGTGTCAGGAAACTTCGTCCATATTTTTTCGACCACCAGGTGGAAGTGTTGACAACGTTCCCACTCAAGCAAATACTACACAGACCCGATGCGGCTGGTCGTCTCCTAAAGTGGTCCTTGGAAATTAGTCAGTTCGGGATTTCGTATGTTCCTCGAACAGCGATCAAGGGGCAAGCTTTAGCAGACTTTATAGTCGAACTAACTTTCCCCCAAGATCCAACGAGAGGGCATAGCCATCCCTGGCACATGTATGTTGATGGTTCATCAACAAATACAGCATCGGGAGCAGGTATAGTCTTGATAAGTCCGGACAGGCAAGTTTTTACTTCAGCTGTTCGATTCGAGTTCATGGCGACGAACAACGAAGCAGAGTACGAGGCTGTGATCGTTGGGTTACGCCTAGCATTAGCAGTTGGAGTACGGAGGTTGCAAATCTTTGGAGATTCACAATTGATCGTCAACCAGGTCCGAGGAGAATATGAAGCAAGAGATGAAGACATGGCTTTGTATCAAAAGATTGTTGCTCACTTGGCCTCTTTGTTCGAACAAATATACATTGAACAAATACCAAGAGACAATAATGCTCAAGCAGATGCATTAGCCAGGCTAGCAACCAGCACCGGACCAGCAGAATTGTCGGAAGTGACGCTAACAAGAATGTCCAAACCATCAACCGAAGATTACAAGATCTATCAGATCGACGAAAATTTCGAAGAAGACGACTGGAGGATGCCGATCGTTGAATATTTGCAAAACGATAAAAAACCGGACAACCCATTCGAAGCTAACAAGTTGGTTAAAAGAGCGGCAAGGTACACCATGATGGACGGACAGTTGTACAAGAGAGGAATTTCGCTCCCACTTCTGAAATGTTTGGCTAGGGGGCAAGGACAAACAGTGCTGAAAGAGATCCATGAAGGTGTATGCGGAAATCATGCCGGAGGACGGGCTTTAGCACATAAAACAATAAGGCAAGGATATTACTGGCCAACTCTCCTCCAAGATGCAATCAAGATTGCCCGAACTTGTCATAGATGTCAATTGTTCGCCCCAAACATTCACAAACCCCCACATGAATTGATTTCAGTCAATAGTCCATGGCCGTTCGCGAAATGGGGAATCGACCTTATCGGGCCTTTTCCCCCAGGACAAGGAAATGTTCGATACGCGGTAGTGGCTGTTGACTACTACACGAAATGGGCGGAAGCAGAAGCACTCGGGCGGATCACACAGGAGAAAATGATCAACTTTATCTGGAAAAACATTGTTTGTCGTTTCGGGGTCCCTCAGGCGATAGTGACGGACAACGGAAAGCAGTTTGAGGGAAAAGAGATCAGAGATTTTTGCGAAAAATGGGGAATAAAGAAACATTTCTCGACACCATACCACCCCCAATCAAACGGTCAAGTGGAAGCAGTGAATAAAATAATCAAGCATATACTGAAGATTCGTTTGGTTGACAAGCAAGGAAAATGGTCAGAAGAGCTACCAGAAGTGTTATGGGCATACCGAGTATCCCACAGAACAAGTACAGGCGAAACACCGTTCACAATGGCATTCGGGACAGAAGCAGTAATTCCGATTGAGTTAAAAGTCCCGACAAAACGAACGGCTGCGTTCGACGAAGAAACAAACAACTCTGCAATGGCAGCAGAGTTGGACTTGCTTGAAGAAAAAAGAATAACAGCAGAATTGAAAAATGCAATTTACAAAAGAAGAGCAGCAAAGTACTACAATTCTCAAGTAAAAGCAAGAGAATTCGAAATTGGGGACTTGGTACTTCGAAAAGTTTTAATATCACCAGGAGTATTCGGCCCGACTTGGGAGGGCCCATACAAGGTGACGAATAAGTGGCACAATGGCACATACGACCTTGAAGACATGGAAGGCAAGTCGTCCCAATACTCCTGGAATACAACGTTACTCAAGAAGTACTACCAATGAAGTCCTGTAAGTCTTAGAAAGTTTGTAAATAGATCCTTTGTAAATATTTGAAATTTTTGCGCAAGTTTATAAGCGAGCAGATTTGCATTTATCTTACTAGGCGAGCAGAATTGTTTTTATCTTTTGTCTTGCTGAATTTCAGTTTTTGAGCCTTGAGTCCAAATTACTTAGTTGCTCGCCCAAAAAATTAGCAAAATACGAGTCTGTTATAAGACGAACAGAAAAGCTTATTAAAAGCAAAAGTAAGGCCAAGTCCATAAGCGACCAAAATGGCCCAAACAACTAAGGCCAAGTCCATAAGCGACCAAAATGGCCCAAACAACTAAAGGTCAAGTTCTGTAAGGACCAAATGACCAACTTAAAATTTAAAGTGTTTACCTTAAGGAAAAAGGAACACTTAAAAACTGTCATGAGCAAAAAACAATAGGCGAGCAATTAAGTAAGACAAACAAAGAGGCGAGCAGTTAAGTAAAGACAAATGAAGAGGCATAAGCTTGTAGACGAACAAAAAATCTTCATTTCATTAGATCAAAAAGTTTTACAATAGGAATGAGAAATACAGAAATGTTATACATCCTATTGTAAGAAAAAACTAGTCTTCAAGGAAGAGGAGGAGGAGCATCTTCAGTCCTGGTCGCCGGCGCGCTCGGCTGCTCGCCCTGGACACTTGTACCAGCCCCGTCTATGGGGGTCAGGGGAAGCGAAGGCAACCCTTCAAAAACCTCATCAGCGGCTGCCGCGTTGGTCGTCGCTGGAGCAGGGTCAGGCTGGCCGCCGTATGTAGGAGCAGCAATGTCGACCTCCTCGCCAAAGACTTCCAGAGGAAAGCCAAGGTCGGCCAAATCGGAGACGAACAAAGTTGAGCCAGGAGGAGGAGGATAATTCTTCACGTATTCAATGAAGTCCGCCTTCACCGCATCACGGATATCTTGGTTATGATCGTGAGCGAAGTGGACAGACCGTAAACATTCTGCGAAGGCACAAATGTACCCAAAATTGGTCTTGTCCATCACTTCCTGCTCATGGACTTCGTATTCGATCAGATTCTGGCGCTCTTCCTCCAGCCTCTTGACATGCTCCTCGGCAGCGAGCAGACGAGCAGATAAGTCTGCTCGCTCCTTCTCAGCTCTCTCAGCTCTCAAGTCTGAGGACTTCACCTCCAGCAGCATCTTCTCCGCCTTCTCCAAGGCGTTCTTCTCGCCAGTCAACGAGGCCTCCATCTTCCTCTCCATCAAAGCCAGCATCTTAGCATGCTCGGCCTTACATTCTTTGATGGCGGAGGCTCTTTCCTCGTCCATCCTCTCCACGCGACGGCCCAAATCGCGGTTCGTTCGCTCGAGCTCCATGACTTGGTCGAGCAGCATTTGGGACTGGACCAATTGATGGCTAGTATTGTAGGCCATCAGACGAACATTATCACTAGCAGATTGGCCAGTGACAAGGGTGTTCGCCGATTTTGTCCAAGCCCTTGGAACCGTCTCGGCTGCTCGGCGAACGGGGGCATCAGGTATGTCGGAGAATGAGGGAGGTGCATTCTTCACCACTGAAAGATAGTGAAGGGTATTCCCGCGGCCAGGGTAAAGTGCTGGATTATACCTGAAATAGAAAGAACAGAAGTCAGTGGTCAAGCAACATTGCGCCAAACGGCGAACAAAAAACAAGGCGAAGACAACGAACTTACTCTTTGATTTTGACGGGGTCCCAACCTAGATAAGAGGTATCTTTGGGATTGTCCCCTTTTTTGGCCGCCACCAGGCCGGCGACCACCTGTCGTTCATCCACCACTTCCAGAGAGGTGGATTTAGAGGCTGAAGACTGGGGAGCAGCACTGCTCGCCTCCACCACAGTCTTTGATCGCTTGGAGGCGCGATCATCACCGCGTGTGGCGCGAGCATCATCGTCCCGCGGCACTTTCTTTTTCTCTCTCTCTCGCTCCCTCTCCTTTTCCTTCCTCACATCCCGTGGAGAGGGAGTGGATTTGGCCGCAGGTTTGCGGCGACCAGCTCCGGCGGCTGGGCGACCAGAAGGGTTCTCTCCGGCCCGGAGACGCATGATAGCGAGGGGAGGATCCATCTTTCTCCTTGAAGCGTCCGCCATTTGCTTAACTCGCCCGGCGAGCAAATAATATGATTCGGGCACGGCCGGGATAGCAACAGTGACTTGTTGATCTAACAAGAAAAAGACGTTAGGCGAGCAAAAATGAATGGCGAGCAAAAAAAAATAAAAAGTTACCTTCTGGGACGGCGGCTTGGGCTTCAAGATGGTGAGGACTCGTGATCAAGCCAGCAAGTTTGCGACAATGAGCCTTCGAGAGATGATGTATGTCGCGACTAGCAACGTCGCGAAGAGAGATGATGGCTAAGGTAAAGAGGAACTCGTCACTGATGTCGGGGTGCCCCCACTTCAAGTTCCTCGGACCTGCAAAACAACGAAAAGGATTAAAATTAGTCCTACTTATGAACTAGCAAGACAAAGTTAGCCCTACGTTTGATTTTTCCAAAGCCTTCAGGCGACATGATGCGCGCCTGCCCGCCAGCAAATCCCTCAGTTGCTCGCCAATCTCCACCAATGAAGAAGAATTGGCAATGCCAACCCTTAATCTTATTGGGAACTCCCTCAACGAGTTTCAATCCGGTTTTCGCCTTGGCGTAATACCATCCAGCACCATCCTCGGAAATGGTCAAGGCGTAAAGGATCTCCGCGGTTGTTATCTTATTTTTGTAGCCTTCAAGACCAAAGAGAGTCATGAAGGCTAGAAGACTACTCCAACCATTTGGAGTAATTTGAGTGATCGCCAGGTTCATGTCGGATAGGAAACGGCCGATGAGCGGATGAACGGGGAGCGGGAAACCCGTGTTCAACACATCCAAGTTGATCGCCGTGCAGCCAGGAGGAGGGCGATCAGCAGTCTCTCCTTTCTTCGGCACATACATGAAAATATCGTAGGGGATCTTGTATGTCTCACGGATGCTCGCCAAATCGTCCTCAACAACAACACTGGCAACTCTGCTCGCCGCATAATCTCCATCCTGAGCTTTCATGATTACCCTCGATGTGGGGGCAAAGGTCTTCGAGTAGCGAGCAGAGTAGTCCGCCCACTCGGTGTCACGAACAACTCCTTCGGGGATCCGGGATTCTGGTGTAGTTTGAGCAATGGGGAAGTTGATCTGCCTTAAAAACTCCCAAGTGAGAGTGGGACATTTATGCTCGCCAACATGTTGGTCGCCTTCTTGACCAACGGAATCATCTATCTCCGCGGCCACTTCTGCGGAATCTTCCCCCAAATTGGAAGAAGTTTCAGGTTCACGAGCGAGAGGTTGCATCTTTTCTTGCTCGCCTGAGCGATCAACAGCGCACGTCTCTATCGAGCGAACAACAGAATTCGCATCGGAGTCCGTGTCTTCGTCCACTAACAGCGTGCGCGGGTTTCTCGCCAATATTTGGCGAACAGATCTGCGCGGAGAATCCAAATCTACGGGTCTCTTTTCCGGGTTTCGCCCGGGTCCGGAGTGAGATGAATTTGAGGGGGTAAACTCCATTCGAAATAACGAGGCGGGAATTTAACCAGTTTGAGAAAGATTTTAGGTACAATGGGTCCGAAATCAAAATCACAGTGGCAACGTTAATACGAGACGACGGCGCAATGGCGGCTCACGGCCGGAGTAACAGGGACGATTAAAGAAAATACAAGAAATAGAAAAAATTCACGAAAATTGAAGGAAGAAAGAGAGAATACAAGACAAATTACCTTCAAAGAACAAGAATCTAAGAGACACAAGGGGATTCGAACACAAAAGATTGAAGGACAAAGCTTCAAAATGCGTATCAATGGCGGATGACTTGTGATTCTTCGAAAAGAAGAATGAAGGAGAAGGTTACGCCTATTTATAAGGACAAGGCTGGGGCAAAAGTACAATTTCCGCGAAATATTATAGGCCCCTATGGGCAAATAGGGGGTCGCGCGTAACTGACGCGACGCCTCGCATTCCGTGCCTCGGGAACTCAACCGTCGCGACACGAAGGGGCGTTCGCTGTTGGTCGCGCGCTTAAGTTCCCATTGCTCGTTTGCTCGCGCACTCGGATGCTCGCCCGCATAACCAACCATACTCCCTTTCTGCTCGCCCATTATTCGAAGATGAAATTATAGCTTGGTCTCAGTTGATCACTCCACATTCAACATGAGACCAAGCTAGGGGGCAATTGTTGATGGGCGAACAACTTCGCATTTAATCAACGAAAGATTATTATTAAACTTGATAATCAGGATAGCAAATCAAATGAGCTAGCAGCCTCGTGGAGCGAACAGCTTCGTAGCGGAGCTAGCAGATTCGTAGGGCGAACAGCTTTGTAGAAAAGCACTAATGCGGCAATTAGAATTGTGGCGAGCGGCTTTGCAAAGAACAGTTGTGCCAGCGGTTCAAGCCAGCCAATATGGGCGAACAAGGACGTAATCGAGCGAACAGAATCGTAAAATGATCCCAAGCGAGGAGCGAACAGCTCAGAACGCAAAGGACCATGACATCTAACGGAGACGTACAAGCGAGCAGCCGGTCACCGTCGAGAACATCTCAGAAGTGCCAAAGATCAAGTACAACATGGGGAATCCCAAGAGTCACTAGCTTAGATATGGGCCAAGTGTCCTAACACTTGGCACCCATCCAATGAGTAATAGTGTAGATGTTGTACAAGTGTCCTAACACTTGGCAAAGATCCAATGGCTAAGCCATCAAGATGGTGACACATGGCCACTTTGTATGTCTATAAATACTCCCTTCTTGTACATGAAAGAGGGAGAACAATTCAATACAAGTCCAAACTCTTGTCAAATTATTTCTTGAGCTTTACTTAGCCAAATTCTATGATCTTGATTCTTGTTTGGTGATCTTCATTAGATGAAAAACAGCCACTAATCTTCTTAGTTAGAAAAGGTCATCAACAATATGTTTTTCAGAATATTTCGAATTCTCTCCTACAAATTTCACATATATCAATATGTTGCAAAATGAATATCCTAAAAAGAAATTATTTAACAGCGAAAAAAGAATTGTTTGTATTAGTTTATTGTTTAAAAGACTATTTAATATTATACGTAATATTTTGTTTCCATTAATTAAGTTTTTTCAAATTTATAGTTTATTATAGATAAATAACCACTTAGTATTAATAATTCTATATTTTAAAAAAAAATTCAAAATTTCCTTTAATTTCAACTGTACATATAAAAAAATAAAAAGCAAAAGTGAGATGGTAAAAAGTGTAAACTAAAGTGTTATTTCTCATGATTAATTACTTAACAATAAATGAACATGCTCACTAACAACATTATTGTTTTTTTTTATTAAAATTAATTTATCAAGACTTTAAGATTAATACGTGAATAAACCCATATATTCATAATCATATATATTAATACAACATTAATTTAACATACAGGATAACTTAATTTTATTATGTTGCTAAAATTAGGGAGATTAGTGAAGAAGACCATAAACTAAATGATAAACGAGTAGATCTTGTATAAGACCGTCTCATGGCATGAGATAATGGGAATGAGTGTAACAAGGGCATTGACTCATTAACACTTTGGTAGGGGTAGATGTTAATTGTATGGTCTCATGCCATGAGACGGTCTCATATAAGTTTTTACCATGATAAACATCATTTTGACCAACTCTTCCTCCCTTACACAGAAGATTAAAATGAAAAAATAGACATTTAAATATTCCAAATAATCTTCTCAAAATCCTTCGATATAGAGGCTGAAACCCTACGTCTCCTCTCCTAGCTAATTATTTTTCTTGACACATGTGTGAACATAAATATATAATATTTTCAATGGTTCAACTCTCATTCTTTTACACTGTTGTTGCATTTGTCGTCGCGTGGCATTAAAGACCATCGTCTCTTTCTCCCTCCGATCGTGCCCACATGGAAACATATTTTAAGGATATGGCCACTGAAAAAGTTATCGTTGTTAATGACCCCACCACTGATGCTATGAGAGGGTGTCGCTCTTCACCCCCTATTTCTTAATCTCTCGCTCTCCTGTGCACAAGTCGAAGATTTCAACTGTGGTTTTGTGAGTTTGTTCAATTGTGACCCAATTTCAATTATAATTGGAGATTTGCGAGTTTGTCGATTCAATTTCAAAAAAATTTGAGCTTTTGAGTTTCAATTGTGACCTAATTTCAATTTCAATTGTAAATTTGTGAGTTTGTGGATTAAATTTCAAATTTTTGGATTTGGAGTCATTATTTGCAATTTAATGTTGGTTTGTTGTTCTTGATTCTCTTTGATTGGAGAATTTATTTGATTTGGAGATGATTTGGTCTCGTCGTTGATTTCATATCTTATTTCTAATCCGAAATGTGATAACAACGCTATAGTTAATTGAAATTATGCTTTTCGTTGTTGGCGTATTTCACTGTGTTATTCTCGTTCACCAGTTAATTAATTCCAAATTTAGGTCAGCATCACCAATCAAAGACTTCCAAATATAATTTATAATGAAATAAAGTAGAAATATGAGTGTCACGACCGCATATGACCTGAAGGGTTACCTCACCATTTTTGCATCAAGGGGAATCGAACACGGGACCTCTTGGGCAAGAGGAGGGGGCGCGCGCCACTAGGACACAAGTTCATTTTTATGCAATTAATTGTATATGTATTCAAATTAAGTCATTTTTTTATAATTCATCAAATTAATTTCTTTTCGTATCTAAGTTGTTTATTAAAATATTTTGCCCAACTATTTTTTTTATTTTTTAAAATTATTTATTTCGACAATGCATAATTTTATAATTCGTTCATTTGTACGCAATTAATTGTATATGTATCCAAATTGACTCATTTTTTTTCTATAATTCACCAAATTAATTCATTTTTGTTTCTCACTTGTTTTTATAAATGTTGTGGCCATTTAATTTTTATTAGTTTGGTAAAATTATTTATTTCGACTCACGCTTAAAATTATAATTCGTTCATTTGTATGCAATTAATTGTATATGTATCCAAATTGACTCGTTTTTTTTTCATAATTCACCAAATTAATTCATTTTCGTTTCTAACTTGTTTTTACAAATGTTGGGGCCATTTAATATTTATTATTTCTGTAAAATTATTTATGTCGACTCCCGCTTAAAATTATAATTCGTACATTTGTATGCAATTAATTGTATATGTATTCAAATTGACTCGTTTTTTTTCCATAATTCACCAAATTAATTCATTTTCGTTTCTCACTTGTTTTTATAAATGTTGTGTGCATTAAATAAAAGTAAATTCAAACTAAAATAAATTCACAAAATTATAAATTAAAGTAACAATTCAAAAATTAAATTAAAGTAACAATTCAAACTAAAAAAAAAAAAAAAATTATACTTCATAGTTATTAAAAATCAATTTTTTTTAACCATCGGAATTAAATACGTCTTCCTCTTCCTCCTCATCCTCGTCCAGGTTAACAATCGGCGGCATCGATCGCTGGGTCGGTGGGATCGGCAGCATCGGTGGCGCAGGCATTTGCGCTCGTGGCATTGAATCAGAGGCGAATATCTGCCACCACGCCTGCATGGCGGATGTATACTCCTGCACCTCGACCCGATACCGCTCCATCTCGGATGTATACCGGTCGTGCGCCTCTCGCTGCTGCCTCTCATACTCTTCCTTCTCTCGCTGCTGCCTCTGCATGTTCTTCATCTGCTCCACCACCGTGGCAAGCTGCCTCTAGACCTCACTGGGATGAGAGTCGATGGAAGACTGAGAGGAGGATGAGCCCGAGCCACGAGGTCGGAAAAAGTTCTTTCCGAAGTTGCCCAATCCAGCGAACCGCCCCTTTTTAGCCATGATGTTCTTGAAGTACAATTCATTTTGAACGTCAACAGAAGGCTGTGTGGGGGGCATCGACCCCGACCCGACCCCTCTGCCGTTTCCTCAGGCTGAGGCTGAGAGGCAAGGTCCTCGAGCATCTTTCTCTGCAAATTAATTATACAAAAAATTAAATAAATTGAACAAAAAATATAAAAAATACTTTTAATATTAAAAATTTAAATAATACTATTAATATTGAAATAATACTTACGTGGATCTCGGTGGTACGGCCGTAGGTAGACTTCCCAGTCTCCTCGATGAATGGGTGGGCGAGCTGCAATCTCTCAAAATGAGAGGGCTCGCGTCCTTGCTCCGCAGCCTAATTAGAAAAAAAGATAGTAAAAATTAATATCACTCATAAAAATTAGGAAAAAAAATAATAAAAATTCAAAAACTACAAAATTAGAGACGAAACTTACAAATCTCAACCCGTGCTCATAAATGGACCGAGAACCGGCCCGATGTCTTGCCATCCCTTCTCCATCAGGGTCACTACGCCGATTCGCCTTATTTTTTGCCGACTTCTCTTGGAATTCAGGGGAATTCCAGTAGCGTAGGAATTGGTCCCAAATCGACCGTTTTTCACTGTCAAGCCCCAAGTCGGTGGCCTCTCCCTTCTTCTAAAAAAGCAGGTCCCTGTATCTTTCTGTCGCATATTTTTCAAAATTCCTCAACATTTGGTCATCGTGCTCCGGTGCCCAAACACATTCTTTCTGCAATTACAATTTAAATGTAAATATTTGTTTATATATTTTATATTAATAAACGGTGAATTAATAAATTAAATTAATACCTTAAACTCCTCGAAATATGTCTTTTTTCTTGCATCGGGCACTAACCCCCAACTGTAAGCGGTGGGCTCGAATCCACCGCGAAAGATGGACTTGGAAACCTGATTAGCAGCCTCATGACCCGAAATCCAACTGTAAAATTAAAATTTCAAAGTTAGTAAAATAATTAGGTTTTAATTAATAAAAAAATTGAGTATAAAATATTAAAACTTATGTATGACCACATAGCTGAACAGGCATCCGTGCTTGAACAACCGGATGCTGGCGGGAGGAGGATGAGCCCTCAGCAGTCTGCTGTGAGGAGGAGGAGGAGGAGCCCGCACCAGGCAGTGAAGAGGTCTCTAATAGAGACCTCGGCCAGAAAATAGGTGGAACCACGGGTCTTAGTGAGGCCCGTCGTCTCCTCCCTCCTCATCCTCCTCGACTCGCCTCCTCATCCCTCGGAGGCTGCTGACTGTCATTGCCACTGCCATGTCCGCTCATCTGTAACAAATTTCACGAATTATTCAATCAACTAAACTAAAATCAAACAACTTATAATATTATTTTGTAAAATTATTAAACTTAAATCAAACAACTAATATTATTTAAAATCAAACAACTAATATTATTTAAAATTATTAAACTACCTACTCAACTAAATTCAATCAACTAATATTATTGTGTAAAATTATATATTAAACTTAAATCAAACAACTAATATTATTCAAACTACCTACTCAACTAAATTCATTCAACTAAATTAAAATCAATCAACTAATAATATTATTTTGTAAAATTATTAAACTTAAATCAAGCAACTAATATTATTCAAACTACCTACTCAACTAAATTCATTAAACTAAATTAAAATCAATCAACTAATAATATTATTTTGTAAAATTATTAAACTTAAATCAAGCAACTAATATTATTCAAAATACCTACTCAACTAAATTCATTCAACTAAATTAAAATCAATCAACTAATAATATTATTTTGTAAAATTATTAATCTTAAATCAAGCAACTAATATTATTCAAACTACCTACTCAACAAAATTCATTCAACTAAATTAAAATCAATCAACTAATAATATTATTTTGTAAAATTATTAAACTTAAATCAAGCAACTAATATTATTCAAACTACCTACTCAACTAAATTCATTCAACTAAATTAAAATCAATCAACTAATAATATTATTTTGTAAAATTATTAAACTTAAATCAAGCAACTAATATTATTCAAACTACCTACTCAACTAAATTCATTCAACTAAATTAAAATCAATCAACTAATAATATTATTTTGTAAAATTATTAAACTTAAATCAAGCAACTAATATTATTCAAACTACCTACTCAACTAAATTCATTCAACTAAATTAAAATCAATCAACTAATATTATTTTGTAAAATTATTAAACTTAAATCAAGCAACTAATATTATTTAAAATCATTAAACTAAAATCAAATAACTAATATAATTCAAACTACCTACTCAACTAAATTCAATTAACTAATATTATTTTGTAAAATTATATATTAAACTTAAATTAATATTATTTAAAATCAAACAACTAATATTATTTAAAATCAATTAACTACCTACTCAACTAAATTCAATCAACTAATATTATTGTGTAAAATTATATATTAAACTTAAATCAAACAACTAATATTATTTAAAATCATTAAACTACCTACTCAACTAAAATCAAACAACTTATAAATATTATTTTGTAAAATTATATATTAAACTTAAATCAATTTACTAATATTATTTTGTAAAATTATTAAACAATTCAACTAAAATCAATCAACTAAAATTATTTTGTAATATTATTTAAACATGCTTAACAATTAAAAATTAACAAATTACTAAAACAATTCAACTAAAATCAAACAACTAAAATTACTAAAATTAAAAATATAATATAAACTTAACAATTCAACTAAATTCAATTCTAAACTTAACAAATTCTAAACATGCTTGGAAATTAAATTTTAAACGGTAAAAATGAAGAAAAGTTACGATTTAATGAAGAAATGAGCACTCGGTTAGGACGGATTGACTCTACAACGACTGCACCCGACTTCTCCCTCATTTTCCTCTCTTTTTCCTCTTCTTCCTCTTATTCTTCTCTATTTCTCCGCCGCCTGCGCTGCTCTATATATAAGGGGAAAAAATTTGCGAAGGACGTCTGTCCGTCGCAAATTGCGACTCCCAAACACCTGAACGGCGTTGTTTTTTAGTATTTTGCGACGGCTTGTGTGAAATTTAAAATTTTGCGATGGACACTCCGTCGCAAATCAGTAAACGCGACGTTTTCCGAAAGGTCACGCAAAACCGGGTCAATATTTGCGACGGAATAGGCCGTCGTAAATTCGAAGTTAAAATTTGCGTCGCTAGTTCCCTACCTCATAATAGATAGAGTTCAAAACTGTGCTGCTGAGCTAGACAGTATGTTCCGATGCCGAAGACTCCAATGTATAATTGGTGCTAGCGAACTATCGGCTAACATGATTGGGTTCTGTTTTTTAATTTAATCATACCTACCTATAAGTAACATATATTCTTTTCCTCTCAACACCTAACTAGGATGGCACCTTGAAGACAAAGAATCCACCGTAGGGAAAACTCGGAAGAATCAATAGGACAACAACCCCCACCGCCGCCTCCAATGGCACCCCAACCTGCTAACGCCGCTTCGGGAGCTGACATGGCTCGGGAATTCTTCAATTCCCTACAGAACTTCATGCTGCACCAACAGCCGCACCCGCACGTACCCGCTCCTCACCAAGAACAGAGGATGACTGGGATTGTTGAGACGTTCAGAGGAATGCAACCCCCATGCTGAATGGGAAGAAAGGACCCATAGAGACCGAAGAATGGATCTCCGAACTGGAGAGAATCTTCCGGCACATGAACCTGACTGATGCACAGAAGGTCTCTTGCGCTCAGTTTCAGTTGGCCGAAGATGCCGCTAAGTGGTGGGAGGCCTTTGAACGTACCATGAGTGTCGAAGGAAGGCAAGCACTCAACTGGGGAAGTTTTAAGAAAGCTATCATGAACCGATACTTCCCGGATGCACTCCGAGACCAGAAGGGAGTGGAATTCATGAACCTTAGACAAGGAAATATCTCCGTGACAGAATACGAGAGACAGTTCAACCGATTGTCGATGTATGCTTCACATCTGGTGGGCATCGACGAGAGGAAAGCTAGGAGGTTTGAGAGAGGTTTAATGCCCGAGATTGGAGGAGTCGTTTCAGGACTGAAACTGCAGAGTTACAATGAGGTGTTCGATCGAGCACTCATCGTGTCGATCGATCTGGGGTTAGAATTCAAGGCAACTCCATCTTCTTTGGCTGTTAACAAAAGAGAACAGTCAAATTTTAAGGGGTACCAGAGTCAAACACCCAAGGGGAACAACTTTGTGCCTTCTGGGCAAAGGCCACTGCCCTTTTGCTCAAAGTGTAAGGAAAGACACGTAGGAGCTTGCTGGATCGGCAACTGTTTTTACTGCCGACAGCCGGGGCATCGATGCTCAAATTGTCCAAAGCTGTAGCATGGAAATTTCCCAGTGACTAACTACCAGCCTAGGCCGCCCCAAATGGGAAACAATCACCCGCCTGGGCCTCCAGCGAACAACCAGCTGCCTGGACCGCCCAGAGGAAACCCTTCCTTGTCTGGACCACTAAGGAGGAATGTACCGGCCCTAGGGCAGTGAGGAAGGGCGCAGGTGAACGCAATCCTTGATGAGGAAATGGAAGAGGAACCAAACCAGAATGAGACTATGGCAGGTACTCTTTTAGTTTTTGGCAAACCTGCCCACGTACTTTTTGACACGGGAGCATCCCACTCCTTTGTGTCGGAAAACTTCAGTAAGAAACTAAAGTTAGAATGCGTAGTAGGGGAAGGTTTGAGAGTGAGTGTTCCGTCTGGGGACGTAATAGATATCCAAACACAAGAAAGAGTAGTGAAGATAGAACTAGACTGGCACCAAGTAGAGTCTAACCTTCACGTCCTTAGGATGAAGGATTTTGACTTAATCTTGGGAATAAACTGGCTTACTAAGCATAGAGCAACCATAAGCTGTGCAAACCGAGAAATAGACTTTGAGGATAAAGACGGACAGCATTACACTTTTCGCAGAACTCGAATCAAGTCTGGGATTCAGATAATCTCCGCAGTCTAAGTCACAAAGCTATTACGGAAGGAAGGATGCCAAGGGTACCTAGTCAATGTCTCAGTAGTAAAGAAGGATGAAAAGACCCCGACGAACGTACCCGTTGTGAGAGATTACTCGGACGTATTTCCGGAGGAATTGTCAGGAATACCGCCAGATCGACATATAGAATTCTCCATCGAACTGACATCGGGGGCTACGCCCGTGTCAAAGGCACCATACCGGATGGCGCCAAAGGAGTTAGAAGAGCTAAAAGAATAGCTTCAGGAACTCTTGGAGAAGAAATTCATCAGGCCCAGCGTATCACCATGGGGAGCACCTGTCCTATTCGTTAAGAAGAAAGATGGGACCCTTAGAATGTGCATTGACTACTGAGAATTGAACCAGCTGACCATCAAGAACAAGTACCCTCTACCGAGGATCGAGGACTTGTTCGATCAATTAAAAAATGCCAGCGTGTTTTCAAAGATTGATTTGAGGTCCGGCTATCACCAACTGAAGGTCAAGGAAAGTGACATTCCAAAGTCGGTGAGGCGTGAGAAGTTATATGCTAAATTCAGCAAGTGTGAGTTTTGGATCAACCGGGTTATATTTTTGGGACACATAATCTCATCCAAAGGAATTGAGATGGACCCAAAAAAACTAGAAGCCTTAATGGAAGTAAGACCCCAGCTAACGCCAACGAAATAAGAAGTTTTCTTGGATTAGCGGGATACTATAGGAGATTCATCAAGGACTTTTCACGGATTGCAAAACCCCTGACGCATCTGACCAAGATGAACCTGAAGTTTACTTGGACGCCCGCATGTTAAGAAAGTTTTCAAGAGCTCAAGAAGAGATTAACTTCTTCACCGGTGTTAACTATCCCCGATGGAACCGAGGGATTTGTAATATATACCGACACATCCTTGTCTGGATTAGGATGTGTCCTCATGCAATATGGAAAGGTCGTTGCATACGCGTCCCGACAACTGAAGACCCACGAGCAGAACTACCCAACCCATGACCTAGAATTGGCTGCGGTAGTTCATGCGCTGAAGATCTGGAGGCACTACCTTTACGGAGAAAAGTGCGAGATCTACACGGACCATAAGAACTTAAAGTACTTCTTCACGCAAAAGGAGTTGAATATGCGCCAACGAAGATGGCTTGAGCTAGTGAAGGACTATGATTGCACAATCCACTACCACCCCGGGAAGGTAAATATTGTGGCTGACGCCTTGAGTAGGAAGGGAACCGCAACCGTCAACGCCATGCCAACAGGACAAATGACACTGATCAGGGACTTTGCTCGAATGAACCTAGAGTTCACTAAGAAATGTTGTACAGACGCCATGATCTGTGCTATCACGCTACAACCAACCCTGATGGAGAAGATCAGAGACGCTCAGAGAAGGGACAAATTCCTCGAAGGAATGAGGTTACCAACAGAAAAGGGAACCATCAGAGGATTCACTTTGAATGTCGATGGAACCCTTACGTTCGATGAGCGAATTGGTTTGCCGAAGGACGAAGGACTGAGAAATGAGATTCTGAGAGAAGCACACAATACCCCATACTCTGTACACCCTGGAGAGACAAAGATATGTCGAGGTCTGAGAAGACTTTCTGGTGGAGAGGTATGAAAAGAACGATAGCTCATTTCGTAAGGAAATATCTGACCTGTCAACAAGTCAAAGTCGACCACCAATGACCGTCTGGATTACTTCACCCTTTAGAAATACCAAAGTGGAAATGGGAAAATATCACCATGGACTTTGTCACAGGTTTCCCCAAGACCGTAAGAAATCACGATGCCATCTGGGTAGTTGTAGATAGACTTACCAAAACTGCGCACTTCTTACCCATCAGCATGACTTATTCCTTAGACAAACTAGCCCAACTGTACATAAAACAGATCGTTAGACTGCACGGTGTACCTGTTTCGATAGTTTCCGATAGAGACCCTCGCTTCACCTCTAGGTTTTGGAAGAGCCTTCAACAAGCCTTAGGAACGCAACTAAACTTTAGCACCACTTACCACCCGCAGTCAGATGGACAATCAGAAAGGACCATTCAAACTTTGGAGGATATGCTGAGAGCATGTGCTATGGATTTCGAAGGAAACTGGGAAACGCACCTCCCACTTGTGGAATTTGCCTACAACAACAATTACCAAGCTACGATACGAATGTCACATTTTGAAGCACTTTATGGGAAAAGATGCAGATCATCTATCTATTGGGACGAAGTAGGAGTCCGTAAGATTTTAGGACCAGAACTTGTGGAACAATCAGTGGAAATTGTTTCCCGGATCAAGGAAAGGATCAAAGTCGCACAAGACCGTCAGAAATCGTATGCCGATACTCGCCAGAAGGGGCTATATTTCGAAGTTGGAGAGAAAGTATTCCTCAAATTAGCACCATTGGAAGGACTAATCCGTTTTGGGAAAAGAGGCAAACTGAAACCCCGCTACATCGGACCTTTTGACATACTAGAGAAAGTTGGAGACGTAGCCTATCGCTTAGCTTTATCCCCCGACCTATCCCAAGTACACAATGTTTTTCACGTTTCTACAATCAGGAAGTATGTAGGTGACCCTGAGCACGTTGTCGACTTTAGAGACTTAGAATTGGGACGAGACCTGAGGTACAGAGAGACACCCGTAAGGATTTTAGGGAGGAAGATGCACAAGCCAAGGAATCGAGAAATCCCTTTAGTTCTAGTACAGTGGAGTAGATACGGAAAAGAGGAAGCCACTTGGGAGAGAGAGGACGAGGTTTTAGCAAAATACCAGCAAGGCCTAGATTTTATTAAGTAAGTCAAATTTCGGGGACGAATTTTTTTTGAAGGTGGGTAGGATGTAATACCCGGACCCATTTTATGTCTTATTTATTTTTATGTGTATTTGTAATTTTAGTTTCGAACGTCTTTTCGAAAGTAGAACTTCGTTTTATTCAAAATCTTCGATTTTGGGTAAAGGACGAGCAGAATTGGACCGTCGAGCACTCTAGAAATCCTAACACAGAACGAACCGGTACTGGATAATCAAATATGAGTACAAAGTAAGTGGATAAGCCGTTTTATTTTTATCTTGAGAGTTTTAAATTTTTAGTTGCCGAAAATCGGGAAAACTACGAAAATGTTAAAATTCGAATCTACCCAACAAAAACCGAACCAACCAGGAACCTAACTAATAAAATAAGTTAAAATTTTCCTTGATTATGAACTTTTAAAGATGGAAAAAATTATTGAGAAAAAACGAACGAAACGAGACTTCTGGAGCCCCGAAACCCCAATCGATAACCTTATTTTACAGCGTCGAAACGCACACCCTGAGCCGAAAGGCCACCACAAGCCAAAGGCTTGTGGGGCCCAAACATTAAGGACGGCCTGCTGCCCCTTTTTCCTCAGCCAAATGAGCCATAAACCCCTCCAACAAGAATCCTTACCATGGTGCATGTTCTCCCCTCCCAAATTAATTATTTGTCCTACCTTTCATCTCACCCCTCCATGTGTCCTCATCTAAACCCTCCACTTTCTCCCTCATGTCTATTAATTTTGCTTGCACATCACTCCTCATCATTTACACAAGAATACACAAGAAAAGAAAAAAATACCCCTCCCCCACTCCCTCTCCTAAGCAAATTTCGGCCACTACACTCCTAAGGGAGAAGAAGAAATTTCTTCTCCAATTTCTTACCATACATAGCTCCCATCTCTTACCCAAAGCTTTCCATTGAACCAAGGAGTCTCAAAGAAGGATTAATCATAGGAAGAGAACTAGAAGAAGGCATAAGGTCCTAGCCTTGTAAGAGAAAGATCACAACAAGGCGACCCTCACCTAATTTCTTTCAAAACCTTAGTTTTGTTTTAAATCTTTAGATAGGAAGGAAAAAGCATGAGTTTTCTTTGATTTTATGCTTAAATCTTGATGGTTTTATGTTATGGGTTTTTAATGATGAAAGAAATGAAAGTTTCATGGCATGTGAAGATTTTTAGATGTTCTTGTTGTGATAAGTGTTGAGCAATCCGTTTTCAGTTGAAAGTCTGAGTTGATATGTTTTTGTAACTTGATGTTTCTGAGATTTTATTAACATATTTGAAAAATATATCAAGTAATCTTTCTTTGGCCACTGGTCTCATGTGTTTTGAAGTTATATTCAATAATATATGAATTTTTTTAGTTAGTGTGACAATCTGTAATATTTTCGTGACTCTTTTATTTTCTGGTTATTTCCACTTGATTATTTATTTTTATAAAAATCAAAATCAAATATACATGATGTTAGCTTCATTCTTGGAATTCTTTATGATTTTAGGAGTAGTTTAAATAGTTTCACAAAAATTATTTACCTTGTTGGTAAGTGACTGGAAAGACAAAAAAGTTTATGTGCCTTTTCCAAAACTGAACCCAAACACCTTTGTCCTTACATATTTTGCTTTAGGTCGAAACTTAAGAAATGTTTGAAACTGTGTAATGCATATACTGTATGAATTTCATGATTTTTTAAAATGTTTTAGTATTTTTAAGAAGGTCATTTCTCTTGTGTTATAACTCTAAAAACTTACTGGAATGCTTAAGAATCATTGTTTTGTCTTTGGAAATAAATCCAAAAACCCAATTTTCATATATCTTTTAATAAAACCGATTTTTATCAATGGAATATATGTTAAGAGAGTACCTACTATAAATTTGCTTAATTTTAGATAAATTCTTCATATTTTAGAAAATACCCAAAGTCAAATATGAGAAGTCGAAACCGGGCAGTTTTACTCGAAAGTTGTCTTAATGCATGAACCGTTGTTTTATTTAAAAATGTTGTTTTTCCTATTTTATGTGTTACATCCTAGAAGCATGCTAGCGAGAGTCTAAAACGTGTAACATGTCGAAGTTATTATTTGAGAAATTTACTAAGTATAACCCGTTGTGTAATGAAAAGACTAACTTAGAGTAAATCACGACTAAAAGACAAAAGACGTGTGCTTAACCAAAAGTCCCTCGGGACCAACGCATAGTGTCATAAATATACGAGTTTTAATAAGAAACTAAAAGCGAGAATTTTCATTAGGATCGAGTGCGAATGGCCAGTGACACTTGAACGTCTTTCCCTCTTTGCAAGCTGTAGCTTCTCCGAAGCTGCTTTTCGAGGTGGGTGGCACTGAACCGTATTGCCTTTACTTACGTGTTTTAGTTGAAGTATCATCTATTGAATTATATTGTTGTTACGAGCGGAGAGTATCCGTGTTGGAATTGTTACGAGTGGAGAATATACGTCTCGGTGCGGAGAGTATCCGTGTTGGAATTGTTACGAGCGGAGAGTATCCATCTCGGTGCGGAGAGTATCCGTGTTGGTTTAGTTGCGAGCGGAGAGTATCCGTCTCGGTTGGTTACTTTTGTGAATGATATAATGATATTTATGATATCATACTTTAACCGTAATAGTGTACGGGCTACCCACACTGAGATATTCAAAATTCTCACACCCCATTTTTAATACTTTTCAGGTGAGCCGATGGAGTACTGAGAGCAGCAGTAGACCTCACCTTCTACACCGATAGTTGCTTTATTTTCCATTAAAGACTTTTAATTGCTCTTGCTTCCGTCTGTTAAATTCGAACTTATTATTATGGACTGCTGAACTGGACTTATGATGAACTGTTAAGCTCTTAGTATTATTTCTCTGTTTTAGTATTACTTAGACTCAACATGCTCTCTTCTTAATGTTTAATTTTTAACTGAATGTTAGGACTATAAGTGAAGAATGATTTTATTCATCATTCTCTCAATTTTCTTAATTCAAACTCTTTTTTTTTTAAACACTTATTTTTCATTTTTACTAAGTGACGACTTGAACTTGGATAAGTATTCGGAATATCCGGGTTCGGGGCGTTACACAAATATTAAAATAATATTGTAAATGATAAATAAATAAAATATCGATTGTTATATGTTATATAATTACTATATATATATATTTAAATATGTGGAATAAATTTTACATGGTTAGATATTTATAGTGTTGGCTAAAAAGAAAAAAGAAAAAAAAAAAAGACATTATATTTATTTACTAACAATTTAAGTATTATACCTCTAAAAAGTATCTTACTATAAAATACAATAAATTTGAATATATTTTAATCAATGAAAACAAAATATTTACGTATAATATGGAATATTATTTTAAAAATCAAATTAATTCATGCAAATCTTTTTCCACGGTTGAACGATTTTTTTTCTTAGATATTTTTGGAATTTATTTTTGCAAAATTTTGATAGATGGCAATTGAAATATTTCGGAAAAGATATTGTCATTGAGATAACATATGATTCCAAAAAAAAAAATTGTCACCAAATATATTAGCTTACCATCAATATAGATTGTAATACAATTTTTATATTTTTTGGATACAATTCTACCCGCAAAATAGAAATTGAAATTGAAAAAGAAAGATATTATTTTGTATAATAGGGTTTCGATTTTTTTTAATAATTTGGATTTTATTTAACTTTTTTTCTCTAGGAGGAAAATTAATTTTTTTTTTAAAACTAAGGTTGACACTTCGATGTCAATTCGTATTGTTGAATTGTGTATTATAAATACCCACACATTAATCAATTGTTCCCACTCAAATATGTACAAAATATATCATATGATTTTTTTATTTTTTTGTCAAATGTTATTTTTAGAGCTGAAATGTGTGATTCTATCTTTAGAGTTAAACTTTTGCGTTTGATTGTTATTACATCTTCATCCTATGGGAGAAAACTGGACATGCAACATTACAACAATTGTAATTTTAAATAATACTAATTTGAGATTGAATATATGAATTAGTTAATATTTTTTTAATTTTCTATTTATTTATGTTTAGTATTGTTTTTATTGTTCGTTTGATCATAATTAAAAATTTAATATTATATTATATTGAAATTACAAAAAAAAAAATTAAATTATTACTTATAATTTAAAATAATAATAACAAAAATTTTCAAGTCCTCGAAATTCGCGGGGTTGCGCACAAATATTCTATTTATGTGAAAATAAGATTTTTCTTTAATTTTTTATAATTGTAATGAATCTTAAGTGACATATAAGCCTCCACCAAGTATATTCTTTCAATTAGAAATAAACTTACAAATGAGTGTCAAGTCAACATATGACCGGATTAATTACCTGATATAGGACAAAAATGTTGAAACTGCGAAACTTATAGCATGAATTTCAAAAATGAAAACGCAGAGGATTAATAACATAATTCATGAAACTTAAAGGGCAAAAAAAAAAACCTCTTTCTCAAATGTTTGTTTTGTAATATTGATTCATTTTTTTTCACCAATGTTATAAAACTATAATATATATGTTATGTGTGGCTTACGGGACAACAATTCGACCACGACGTCAAAAATGCAAATATCAAATAATGAACCATGATTTAAATCGTATATGATCCTTTAACTTTCTGACAAAAATATTTTATTCCCTGCAAAAGTTAGGATTTGATAAGTAATAAATCTTGCATGTTTTTAGTTGATTTAACATAGAATCACTATTCAATTGTGTTGCACTTGCGTATTTTAAAATTATCAGCACATTGGTATTTGAAAATCGCTATTTATTTGTTCCTTCAATATTTCACTGATTTTTTTAGTTTTACGTACGGTTCACATTAAGGAGGTGAAATTAAGAAGCACAAAACACTTCCAACTTGATTCTTTTTACACATGCAGTATCCCACATTGGGCAGCCGATTGTGGGCCCACTTCGGGATTTTGAGCCCAAATTGACTCGTAACATTTGACTTTGGCCTCATTATTGATGCATATTCTTCGGATCAACTATGTTTTAAACACTAAAGATCCTCATAATCCGTATTTGTTGCGATTTCCTAGGCGGGCCCCCAGGAAAGCGTACAAGATAACAAGTTGATTAAGCTGGCGTTACTCGGAGCAGGTCTCGGCCCACTTCTAAACCTCTATAAATACAGAGGATGTCACAATTTCCTAGGAGGAGCCACCTAATATCAATAAAGTGGTCAGGATTTTAAGATGTCCGGCAACCATTTTTAGCTAGGTTTCAATTTAAATTATTTCAGGGATGTATGAACTGGCGTTTTGTATTATTGCGTGTTAAATTTTAGTGATGTTTTTTGTATCTTGCCTCAAGATTATCTGTGTTATCTGAGGTATTTGAAATTTTAGGCCGATATATTGGACCAAAATGGAGGACTTAGAGAGAAATATGGACGAAATCGACCAAATACATATGCTTAAAATTAGTCTAAACCAAATTAAGATCCTGATCATGGGGAAAGTTTGATAAGGGAAGTCAACCCCAAAAAATAATTTTCCAATTAGTAGATTGAGCGCAATGGGTTAATGTTTAATTAGTGCTAACAAAATTAAGTTATGCGTGAAAAGTTATTTAATAAAATAAAATTACTTTAATGGTTGTCCTAATAAAACCGCACACATGGACGTACCTTCCTCATTAACAGTCAAATACAAGCCAACTTTGACTCATGTGCTTAATTCATTTAATTTTGTATTCGATCGAGTAAGGCAGGGCAGGGGTATTTGAATATGATATGTCAGAATTGGTAATATAATATGGAGAAAAGATAAAAATATGTATATATATATGATTTTAAAATAAAATGTGGCTAGCTGAGTGAGCTGGGAAAGTGAGTGGAAAGTGGTACTATATTCCTCTCCTCTGTATATATAATACATCAATCTCCATTACTCGTATTATATCTTCAACCTTACTACTCTCTGCTTTGGATCATATATATCATCAATCTACCATCTCTAATCTCCTCTTATATATATTATGGATGCGGAAAGAAGGTCAGGAAACTACGGAAAGAGTTCGTGGGATAGCAATTACATTCAGCGTCTCACCACTCCTTACGGGGTAAGATAAATTCTTAGATGGATCGTAAAAATTCAAATCGACTCTAGCTAATTGATTATTGGAAATTAATGCTGCAGGGTATTGAGTATGTTGAGAAAGCCGAGAAGCTGAAAGAATATGTGAAAATAATGATCGAGCGTACAGATGACGTGTTAGCCCAGCTTCAACTTATCGACGATTTGCAAAGGCTTGATGTATCTCACCACTTCAAGGGTTCCATACAAGACGCACTGGACAGAATTTATTATGCTAAAATTAATGATGATGATTTGCATGCCACTGCTCTCAAATTTAGACTTCTGAGACAACATGGCTACCATGTCTATCAAGGTACTACATATATAATTAATTCTCACGCCCATGGCCATTTAATTTCAGCTGGCCTGGTTTTAATTGTTACATACATAATTGCAGAGGTTTTCAGTAGTTTCATGGACGACATGGGAAATTTCAAGGCAAGCTTGGGTGATGACGTCAAGGGACTTCTTTCTCTCTATGAAGCTTCTTTCTTGTCAATGGAAGGTGAACCCATATTGGATTCTGCCAAGGATTTCTCGACACGTCATCTTGCCAAGAAGCTCGACCAAGACCATCAGATCAGGCATGCTTTGGAGATTCCACTGCACTGGAGGGTGCCCAAACTCCAAGCTAAATGGTTCATTAACGTCTACGAGAGTAGACCCGATGCCAACCTTACTCTCCTCGAATTTGCTAAGTTGTATTACAACATTGCACAAGCGAGTTATCAAGACGACATGAAACGCATATCACGCGGGCATACGAGAAGTGGCCTGGGAGAGAAGTTAACCTTCGCCAGGGACCGAATGGCCGAGAGTTTCTTATGGGCCGTGGGATTTACTCCGGAGCCCGAATTCGGATACACCAGGGAGATTATGACTAAAGTTGCCGGAATGGTGTCCGTCATAGATGACATATACGACGTATATGGCACGCTCGAGGAGATCGAGCTTTTCACCAAGATCATCGAGAGGTGGGACATTAATGAATTGGACAGTCTCCCACTCTACATGCAGATTTGTTTCCTTGATCTCAACAACTTCGTCAACGAATTGGCGTACCACGTCCTCAAGGAACAGGGCTTCAACTGCATCTCAAACCTCAGGAGACTCTGGATACAGCTCTGCCAAACTTACATCATAGAAGCCAGATGGTACCACAGCGGGTATTACCCCAGAACTAATGAGTACCTCAACAATGGCTGGATTTCGATTTCGGGCCCCATAGTTCTCATGTATGGCTACTTTTGCCTCACCAACAACATAAACAAGGAGGATGTGAAGTTTCTAGAGCAATATCCCGGAATCATCCGTTGGCCGTCCATGGTTTTTCGCCTTGCAGATGACTTCGGAACTTCATCCGTAAGAGATCATCATTAATTTTAATTTTAATTGCAATTGTTTCTTATATATATGTAACTAATCATGATATATTCATCCATCTAATGTTACAGGAGGAAATCAAGAGAGGAGATGTTCCCAAGTCAATTCAGTGTTACATGCACGAGACAGGGTGTTGCGAAGAGGAAGCTCGGGTGTACGTAAGGAATCTGATATACGAGTTGTGGAAGAAGATGAACAAAGAGATTCTACTGGCCGAGGACCCCTTCAAGGATTTCGGCATAACAGCCTTGAATCTTGTCCGAATGTCGCTCTGCTTCTACCTGAATTACGGAGATGGTTTTGGTGTTAATCCTAATTCCGAGACCAAGAACAATTTGGTGTCGCTCATCGTTCATCCCATCCCAATGCAATGATCACGTCGACTATTATAACTTCCTAACTTCTAATTAATTATTCATTTCGAATTGTACATGGGTGGACTTAGAACCCCCTTCTTTTGTAACCACCAAGCCTCATACAAATTTCTCCTTGTAATCTATAACACATATATGTAAACAGATATTAATGATCAATTGTAACTCTATTTTATGTTATGTTGATCTTAATTAATGTACTCCCCGCCGTAGTTGCTGTCATTTTCACCGATACATTATAATGGTTGATGCACCAACATTTCAATTAATACATAAATATCATTTTCAGACATTGCAAGTATATTAAATTGCAGTAGCCCCGCCCCTTGTGCGGACTAAGTTCTAAACTATTTTAAGTTCTAAGTTGAGTACTAATTTAATTCACATAAGTAGAGAGTTGATCATACAAGAAACGAGGATGATTGGCTGAATAGTATATACTTTTTTTTTTTTTTTTCAGAAGTTAGTGATCCGAAGAAGAGGGCCATGCAAGTTCAATTATTCAGTTGAGGGCCATGCATGATAATTTAAAATTTTATATATTTTTCAATTTGGTTCCTTACTTCTTTGGTATTTTAATAATAGGAATAGTTGCACTTTTGGTCCCAAGAGAATGTCTCCAAAACACTTTTGATACCTAGGTGCAAAAGTGGTCTTTTTTTTGGCATTTTCGGTCCTATCCGTTAATTTTCAGGACTAATAAAACTGCAATTTTACCACATTCTCTTGGGATCAACAGTGCATTCATTTGGGACCAAGAGTGTCGAATTTACCCAGAAACATATCATGAAAATAAATAAATAATCCTAAATATAAATTAGAGTATATATGAGTTATCAAGTGTTACATAAGCAGTCCAGTAATTTGCGGCGAAATTGAGCGCTTACAGAGAAATTTGGACTAAATGGGCAGGAGAACAAATATGGTTTAAACTCTAATTAATTAATTAAGAACCTCATGAGCAAATTAAGTTTTATAAGGGAAATAATGATGCACAAGAAAAATAAGAATGAGTTGTTTAATTAATGAGTGGGGATGTGTATTAGTAAAAAATGATATTAAACCGCACACATATATTATAGTGAAGAATAATACATTAAAAATTAGACAAGTTTGAGTAATCATGTGCTAATTATATATAGGAATAATTACAAGGAGGCATACACTTTCCCTTCATAATTGAAGAAAGCCCCACCATTTTCCCTTCATTACACAAAACCACACTTCATTACAAAAAACCACACTTTCATCTTTTGGATTGGGCCCCACTTATAATATTTTATAATTCATTTAATATACCCACAACTCACCCCACCTATTTTCTATTAATAAAACATCCGTATCCCCCTCCCCCCATTCTCTCTCTCTCTCTCTCCTCATTAAAGGAATCGGCCCCCCCTCCCCATTATCTCTCCCCACTCTCTCTCCCCTCTCTCTCTCTTCTTCCTCCTTCCATTTCCCCTCACCGGCGACGCAAAACCACCCACCACCACCAAACCTCTCCACCACAAAAATCACCCACCACCACCCCACCGAAAAACCTTCCCACCACAAAAATCACCCACTACAGGCGGCGTAGATCTACAGGCACCACCACCGCCCCCTTCCACCACCACCACCTCTCGATGGACACCAAACAAATCTGGCAGCCACCATCACCACCACCTCGACGCCGGGAAGAAGACGGACGGACCAAGGAAGAAGATGGACGGACCAAATCCGGCTGCCACCACGACGGAGGTGCCCAGTCGCAGGTCCATCGCCGCCCACGAAGAGGAAGACGACCAACGCTGCCCACCCTCCCTCTATCTCCCTATCATGACCGAATCCGGCCACAACAAGGGTTTTTCGCCGCTCTCTCGATCTATAGGTGGGGGGCAGAGACGGCAGCCGGATCTGTTTAAATCGAGTAGGAAATTTTAATTGCGGATGAAATTTAATAACGGCTGCCGGATCTGTTCACGGTCCTGATAAATGGGATCTCAATATGGTATTCATCGAGCATTTAATTTATTGCTTCTTCTTCTTCCCCTTTTAGTTGCAACTCTGTTTTACAGTATTAATTTGTTAGGTTTTTTGGCATCGGTTTTCTTATTTTCTGGTGATTTGGGTTTCTCTAATGCTTGTGGGGCATCTATAAATAATGCTCAGAGAAAACTGGTGATTTTCTGGTAATTTCGTGTTCTTACTATGCTTGCGGGGCATCTATATTGTAATTGGTTTTCTAATACCCAATAGGTTGTAGAATCATTATAAGTGGATGGCACCATGTCCTTGATTATGCTGCGTTTTTTTTTTCTATTATCATTGATTTTGTGTATTGGATGAAGTTAAATTTATCATGCTCAAATGCCCCAATTTTTGTGCTCTGTTGAATTTATAAGCTGATTTATTGGAAGCACGGCTTGTTGAATTAATCTGAGTTAAATTTCTGCAGATTTTAATTCACCCACATTAATCTGAGTTAAATTTCTGCTGATTTTGATTGTGGATTTTGATGCTCTGACATTTTTTATTGCAGGTATCCAAAAAGGAATTAAATTGCAGGTATCCCACACCTATTTCTGCTGATGTTTGTTTATTGTATACTTGATGCATAAGCTTGCAGCACCGTGTTCTTCAAGAAAGCTCTTGATAATGTTGCTTGATAATGTTCTGACTTTTTTGGATTAATTATAGATTTTGTGAAATTATTTTCTTGATGTATTTTTTGGTGGGTAATCAAAGCAGGTATGCATGCTCATTTTGTAATTAGGGACAATTTAATGATTTTCTGGTGTGTGCAGGGTGATTAGGCGTGAAATTGTCATGATTCGTAGCTAGAAACGCCCTAGTTTTGGTCGAGTTTATAGAGTATTTAGAGTCAATTGAGCATTATTTCTATACATTGATAAATTTGTCTCTTTTATGCTCATAGGTGAATAGAGGACGAAAAACGGAGTTCGTAGGACTTTGAATCGACTCAAACGGATGCCCGGATGAGAAGATATTGAAGAAATACAATTGGTATTAGTGCGGACGAGGAAAAGTATCATTTGGGAGGAGTTAGAAGTCACTCGAGCGCATTACTCGAGCGCCACCGCTCGAGCGCATTGCTCGAGCGCGCAAACGTACAGAACCATTCTTGCGCTCGAGCAGCTCGAGCGCCACCGCTCGAGCGAATTGCTCGAGCGCCCAAAACATACAGAGAGAATTCGACGCTCGAGCAGCTCGAGCGCCACCGCTCGAGCGATTGTGTCATTCGAGCTACACAACTCGAGCGGGGCCGCTCGAGCGTTTTGCTCGAGCGCCCATGGATTTTTGCCCCGGATGCGTATTTTCGGCCCATTAACTCCCGTTTCGACCCGTGCCTATATATACCTCTTCCAAACACGTTTTGAAGGATCCCCAACTTTTAGACATCACTTTACATAGAATTTTTATCACGAGAAGGAAGAGAAGAGACGAGCGAGCTATAGATTTACGGTTTTGAAGTTTTTGCTTACGAATTCACTTTACGATTTCACGTTTGAGTTTCGATTCTTAATAACTTTTGTTCTTAAATACGTTGAGACCTCGTTTTGCCAATTAATTTCAGTATTCTTTTATTTCTTAAAGCCCTAGTTTATGTTCGATCTTTTCTTCGTTTTCATTACCATGTTCATGTTCGTCACTTGTTTAATTTCTATTGTTTACGTTAAAACTATGTCTAGCTAAAACCCTTGCATGCTTAGGGTAGGATGAACTCGTAGAAGTAGGTTGTGGGTATGTAATTAGAGTAATTTGTGACGTTAAGATTTAATTCTCTTGGTTAATGAATTCTTAAAATTAATCTAGATTTCACTCTTGAATTTCGTTCGAAAGGTGTTAGAGAGAGGACGACCGTATCACTCTTTAACAACGAGTAGACTTAACGAGAGAGTTTAGGAAAGGTTAATTCATCTACCGGTTTAGCGAAGGAGGACGACCGCATCACCTTAGTTAAATTAGGGTCTCATTAATTAAGCACTATCTATTAACTTGTTAGTGGATTAGTGAAGTCGAGTGTTAGGGTAAAGTATTAGGGTTGAGAATCTTGAGCTTTCACCTTGCATTCTTGGACTTAGGTTAATTCTTGTGTGTCACAGTTACTTTGATTATGTACCTGCTCCGTTAGTATACGTAGGGATTCCTATCCTAAGCATCACCATCTCTTATTTGAATCCAACCCTTAGTTAATTCGTCTGCTTTAGTATTTTAGTTTAATTAGTTTATCTTAGTTTTAATTAATCTTTCTAAAAAATCCAAAAACAACACACTCATATTAACTACGACGCGTAGATCTTCAGGGATCTGTTCGCATATACACTGTCCCTTGGGTACGATATACTTGGTTGTTATACTTGCTAATACTACAGTGAACCCGTCCGCTTGCGGGTAAGCGACTAGTAGAAGTTAGTAAAATCGCTTCAAGTCAATGGCGCCGTTGCCGGGGATGGCGTTATATGCTCTTTGAATAGGACTTGTCGATAGCTTAGTAGTTAGTAGTAGGTGCTTATTTTCTGTTTGTATTTCTTATTTTTATTTTTATTCATTCGGCAGTTGCGTTTTGATCCATCTGCTAGTGTGTCAGGTTTATGAGAACACGCTCACAAGGGAATACGAGCGAAGAGAGAATACCGTTGGATCCTGAGACAATAGCTAGAAGGAACCGAGCTTACTTGAGAAGAATGAACGCAGCCGACTTAGGGAAGGGACCAATGGACCTCAATAATGAGTTGGACAATGCTGCTAACGAGTTCAATCAGGCAGTAGACCGGGTTGATGGCTCTGGAGGGAGTGGTGGTCAGAATCAAGACCAGTTCGTAGATAGTAGTAGCCAGAACCCGGGTGCACAAAATGTAAACAATCCAGCTCAGAATCTTGTCCCAAATACTCTGAACAACCCTGCTTACCCACAAAACCCAAATAACCCTTTCCACAACCCAGCATACCAACATTACCCATACCCACCATACCCTTATCCACCATACCCGTATCCTCCACCTCCTGTCTATAACCAACCACCTGTGTACCAACAACCTCCAGTTCAAAACATACCAGCACCACCTGTCGCTCCTCAGCCTGCGCCCCAGAACGCAGATCAGAATATGGCAATTCGGGGCAGGTTCGCGGCACAACCGCAGAGGTACTACGATGGAGTGGCCTTACCTCCAGTTGAGGCCAATAACTTTTCAATTTCTCCAGGAATTCTCAAGCTGCTTACTGAGAATCAATTCAAGGGGGAGGTTGGGAAGGAGAACCCTCACACGCACTTGAGGAGTTTCCTCATGATTGCATCTACTTTCAATTACAATGGCATGTCTGAAGATGCCAAGAGGCTCAGGTTGTTCCCATTCTCTCTTACGGGAATAGCCAAGGAATGGTATGATAACACGCTCCCACGGGGAGGTGTTAACACATGGGCCGAGCTCGAGCGTCTGTTCCTCGAGCGATTCTACCCTCCATCAAGAACGATTAAAGCGAGAATTGAGATATCTTCCTTTTGCCAGAAGTCTGGAGAGGATTTACGCCAGGCGTGGGAGAGATACTCAAATATATTGATCGAGTGCCCGCAGCACGGGTACAATGAGGGAGATATTATGGCGTTTTTCTACAGTGGAGCCAGCAAGGCTGGCCAAGCCCACCTAGATGCATGTGCAAGTGGAGCTTTTCTGAACCAAGGGGTAGCGAGGTGTAGAGAGATCGTGGACAATATTGTCACGAATGCTGGTGCATGGAACGAGGACCCAGAATTTCAGAGAGTATGCAAGTTGGAGGAGAATGAGGGTACGAGGAAGCTGTTAATGGCTATGATGGAGAAGATCAGCAACCTTGAGATGGGGCAGAACTTGGTTGGAGGGAATGGAGCAGCAAGTGAGAAAGTGGAACCACCCACGAGTCCGCAAGAAGAGGTCAACTATATGGGAAGGCCTAATTACCCACGAGGGGGGTATCCACAAGGTGGAAACCAGTATGGAAGACCTTCTTATGGTCAACCATTTGTACCTCCAGGCCCACAGCCGCCTCAAAATCAATGGAGGAACACACAAGGGTATCAAGGAGGCCAGCAGCCTCCTCAAAACACTTGGAGGAAAAATGAGAATTTTTCTTATGCTAACCCAAAAGCTGGAATTACTGTGCCTGCAGGTGTTGATCCGGGGTCTAAACCTCCTGGTGGAGAGGGCGGTGCATCAACCGAGGAGATGTTGAGAGCGATCCTTCAGAAAGTGGAGGAAGGTAGCAAGCGATTGTCCTCTTTGGAGTACGATGTGAAGGAGCTGCATAAGAAAGGCGATCAACGAGATCAAGAACTCCAGAAGAGAGACATCGAGTGGAATCGAGTTCAGCAAGAGAACAACAGAAGATTCAATTCCATCGAGTACCAAATTAGCCAGATCGCAAAGTCTCAGCCGAGAGAGCCTGGCAAGTATCCATCAATGCCCGAGGATAACCCAAAGGAACATTGCAAGGCCATTGAGTTGAGAAGTGGGGCCAAATATGATGGTCCCGAGATGCCTGCTGATTCTGAGACGCTCAAAGAAGAAGTTGAGACAGAAGGGATAGAGTCTCAAAGTGATGGAGTTGAGGTTGACAAGGAAGGAGTCAAGATGAAAATTGATGATAAGAGTCAAGATATGGATGAGACCCAGAAGAGCAAAGTGCCTAATGAGGAGATCGAGGAGATAGAGAGAATTCCAAAGTGGAAAAAGGCAAAGGAAGCAAGGGAGAAAGTGAAAGAAACTGAGAAAGATGAATGGGGGGTACCCAAATCGGTGATACCTGTCCCATATCCACAGCGCTTCATGAAAAAGAAGCTTGATGAGAAGTTTGCTAAATTCCTTGATGTTTTTAAAAAGTTACATATTAACATTCCTTTTTATGATGCTTTGGAACAGATGCCGAACTACGCCAAGTTCCTGAAGGACTTGATTGCGAAGAGACAGAGAGTAGATGGACCCGAGCTAGTGCACTTGAACCACAAAGTGAGTGCTATGGTGCACAAGGCGCTTCCGCCTAAGCTGAAGGATCCCGAGAGCTTCATCATTCTTTGCGATATCGGGAATGGGATCAAGAAAGGAGCTTTGTGTGATCTCGGGGCGAGCATTAATCTGATGCCTCTTTCGTTGTTCAAGAAGTTGGAGGGAGTTGAGCTGCAACCCACGATGATGACACTCCAGCTTGCTGATAGGTCCATTACGAGACCTCAAGGAGTAGTGGAGGATGTTCTAGTGACGGTGGAGAATCACGTTTTTCCCGCCGACTTCGTAGTACTCGAGATGGAGGAGGATGAGCATGTCCCGCTGATTTTGGGAAGACCGTTTCTAGCTACTGCCGGGATGGTTCTTGATGTAGCGAATGGGAAAATCACGGTCAAAGTTGATGATCAAGAAGTGAAGATAGCTATCTACGAAGCTATGAAATACCCCATGGGAGATGAGAGTTGCCACTTCATTGACATCACGGATGCTTGTGTTGAAGACACACTTCTAGACCCTTGCTCTTTCTATGTTCATCAATTTGATTATCCTATTCTTGACGATATGTCTTATGATTCTTATAATCTTGATTATTTTGACAGCTTGAAAGACAATGAAGACGTCAAGTTCTTGGAGTTGAAGAAAGTGGAGGATGAAGATGACTTGGAGGCCGAGGAGTCAACGTTCGAGAAGATGTTTGATAAGGCGCCACCATTGGAGGCGAAGAAGGAGTTGAAGCCGCTGCCCGACCACCTCAAGTACGCTTACTTGGATGAGACCGACAAATATCCGGTAATTGTATCTGCTCTTTTATCTGATGATCAGCTTGAGAGACTTTTAGTGGTGCTTCGTAAGCACAAATCTGCTATAGGATGGTCGATTGCGGATATTAAGGGAATTAGCCCCTCGATTTGCATGCATAGGATTAGATTAGAAGAGGGTAGAAAACCGATAGTGCAAAATCAGCGTAGAGTTAATCCGATTATTCAAGAGGTGATACATAAGGAAGTGTTGAAGTTGTTAGATAGCAACATGATTTTTGCCATTTCTGATAGTCCATGGGTGAGTCCTTTACACGTAGTTTCTAAGAAGGGGGGTACCACGGTGATTAAGACGGAGTCTAATGAATTGGTAGCCACTAGATTAGTGACGAGTTGGCGTGTATGTGTTGATTATAGAGAGTTGAACAAAGCAACGTGTAAGGATCACTTTCCTTTACCGTTCCTTAATCAAATGATAGATCGATTAGGTGGTTTTGAGTATTACTGTTTCTTAGATGGGTACTCGGGGTATAATCAGATCATGATAGCCCCTGAGGATCAAGAGAAAACCGCCTTCACCTGCTATTATGGGACTTTTGCTTTTAGGAGGATGCCGTTTGGGTTGTGTAACGCACCCGCCACCTTTCAAAGGTGTATGATGGCAATTTTTCGTGGCTTGATTGAGAAGATTATGGAAGTTTTCATGGACGACTTCTCCGTTTACGGGGAGTCGTTTGATAAATGTCTAATCAATCTTGAAGTTGTGTTGAGCAGGTGTGAAGAGACGGACTTAGTGCTTAATTGGGAGAAGTGTCACTTCATGGTAAGAGAGGGTATTGTTCTTGGACACCATGTGTCCTCGAAAGGTATCCAAGTGGACAAGGCAAAAGTGATTGCTATCGAGAAGCTTCCACCACCTTCGACCGAAAAGGGGATTCGGTCATTCTTAGGACACGCGGGTTTTTATAGACGTTTCATAAAAGACTTCTCACAAATAGCTAAACCCCTTTCGCGGCTTCTTGAAAAAGAAGTCGCCTTTGAGTTTACTAATGAGTGTTTAGTGGCTTTTAACAGGTTGAAAGAAGCGTTGGTGAATGCCCCGATACTTGTCACACCGGATTGGTCTAGCCCGTTCGTGCTCATGTGTGATGCTAGCGATTATGCGATGGGGGTTGCTTTGGGGCAAATTCGTGAGAAGCATTTTCACGCTATTTATTATGCCTCGAAGATGCTGAATTCTGCTCAAGTGAATTACACTACGACCGAAAAGGAGCTGTTAGCGGTCGTGTATGCCTTTGATAAATTTCGACCCTACCTAGTAGGGACGAAAACAATTGTATATACGGACCACGCAGCGATTCGGTATCTTATGAGTAAGAAGGATGCAAAGCCCCGTCTCATTCGTTGGATCTTGTTGCTCCAGGAGTTTGATGTAGAGATTCGAGACAAGAAGGGATGCGAAAACGTGATAGCAGATCACCTTTCGAGATTGGAGCTCACCAAGGAGAACACCGTGGAGGATCGAGAGGTGAACGATGAATTCCCTGATGAGAAGCTTTTTGGCTTAGGAGAAATCCCTGTGTATAGAGTTGAGGGGAAGGCACCTTGGTTTGCAGATTATGCTAACTATTTAGCAAGTGGTGAGTTGCCCGTTGAGATAGACTCGGTGCATCGGAAGGCATTTTTGAAGAAGGTTCGGGAGTTCATTTGGGATGACCCCTACTTGTTCAAAAGAGGGATCGATCACGTGTTGAGAAGGTGTGTGCCAGAGGAGGAGTGGAGTGATATAATAAGGCATTGTCACGCCTTGCCATGTGGAGGACATTTGGGTGGAGAGAAGACCGGAAGGAAAGTCCTTCAATCCGGTTTTTATTGGCCAACTCTGTTGAGAGATTGCATGGAATGGGTTAAGAGGTGTGAGAAGTGCCAACGGTTTGGCTCTATTACTAAGAGGGACGAGATGCCTATGCACGTGTTCATGGAAGTCGAGATTTTCGACGTATGGGGGATTGATTTCATGGGTCCATTTCCTCCTAGCAATGGATTCTTGTATATTCTCGTATGCGTTGATTATGTCTCGAAGTGGATTGAAGCAGTCCCAACCCGCGTGAATGATTCCCGTGTGGTCATCGAGTTCTTGAGAAAGAACATCTTTGCAAGATATGGAGTTCCAAGAGCTTTGGTAAGTGATGGGGGAAGTCATTTCGTGAACAAATGGATGGAAAAGTTGCTGTCAAAATACGAGGTAAGTCATCGAATCTCTACTGCTTATCATCCTCAATCTAACGGTCTTGCAGAGGTTTCTAACCGTCAAATCAAGGAGATCCTTGAGAAGATGGTGAGCATAAGTAGGAAAGATTGGGCGATGAAGTTGGATGATGCACTTTGGGCATATAGGACAGCTTTCAAAACTCCTCTTGGTATGTCTCCATATCAATTGGTTTTTGGAAAGGCATGTCACTTGCCCGTGGAGTTGGAGCACAAGGCATATTGGGCGATCAAGAAGCTGAATTTTGATAGTGCCTTGGTTGGTGAGAGGAGATTACTCCAACTGCATGAGTTGGAGGAGTTTCGAGACGTTGCCTACGAGAATGCCCGAATTTTCAAAGAAAAGACAAAGAAGTGGCATGATGCACGATTGAAGAAGAAGGAATTCAAGGTGGGAGATCAAGTCCTCGTATTCAATTCGAGGATGAAGCTGTTTGGTGGAAAGCTTAAGTCCAAGTGGAACGGGCCGTATATTGTGAAGGGAGTGCACAAGAGTGGATTCTTTGAAGTTGAGACGGACGATGGACAGAAATTCATGGTGAACGGGCATCGAGTGAAGAAATTCTTTAACTTCTCTTATGAGAATAAGGGAGGTATTTTAGAGTCTCAAGTCCAGTGAGCTCCTTTGAGCTCGGTCCGGCATTAGGACCTTAAAACTAGCGCTTAATGGGAGGCAACCCATTTTTACTTGTTTTTTTTGTGTTTTGTTTATTTTTAGTAGTTTGGGAATCGTAAGTGTTAACCTCGTTGGTTGAGAATTTTGATGTAGGCTTGCTTGGTGGAGTGTAATTCTGAGAGAGAGAGCTTAAGAAGGAAAGTCATGAAGTTGAGCACGTTTCGAGTAGGAAAGCATTCGATTCCTGAAGTTAGAGGTAACCGAACCCCAAACGTCGACCTTTTTGCGAAGTCGAAGTTTGGGGGGTGATGTTTCTTTTCGTTCATTAGTTTGCATTGGTAGAAGTCGAGTTCACACGAATTTTGTGTACTTACTCTTACGTACTCATTCATTTCAAACTTTGTTATCGCATAGCAAGAACAAAGTTTGGGGGGGTGTGTATTCGTACTTCGGGTTCGTACACGAAATTCTATGAATGTGCTCCTTTGAGCTCGGTCCGGCATTAGGACCTTAAAACTAGCGCTTAATGGGAGGCAACCCATTTTTACTTGTTTTTTGTTTATTTTTAGTAGTTTGGGAATCGTAAGTGTTAACCTCGTTGGTTGAGAATTTTGATGTAGGCTTGCTTGGTGGAGTGTAATTCTGAGAGAGAGAGCTTAAGAAGGAAAGTCATGAAGTTGAGCACGTTTCGAGTAGGAAAGCATTCGATTCTTGAAGTTAGAGGTAACCGAACCCCAAACATCGACTTTTTTGCGAAGTCGAAGTTTGGGGGGGTGATGTTTCTTTTCGTTCATTAGTTTGCATTGGTAGAAGTCGAGTTCACACGAATTTTGTGTACTTACTCTTACGTACTCATTCGTTTCAAACTTTGTTATCGCATAGCAAGAACAAAGTTTGGGGGGGTGTGTATTCGTACTTCGGGTTCGTACACGAAATTCTATGAAAAATTGGTCAAATTTTTCGAAAACATCAATGCTTGAGGGTCGTTGAGTCGAATTGAGTGGGAGTGCTGAGTTCGACTGGAATTGGATTGGTGATTTGCACGTATGGAAGAGACCCCAACTCCTCGGTCGAATGAGCGACCTGGCTTAAATTGAGGAGTTCTCAGGTTAGTTCGTGTTTTGGTTGAGTGTTATAATTGTTCGAGCTTGGTTCGGATGGAAATTTCGAGTGTTGAACGTTAAAAAACGAAGTTGAAAATTTGGGTCGCTCGAGCAGCTCGAGCGCCACCGCTCGAGCGAATTGCTCGAGCGCCCAAATCTTACAGAACGTTTTCAACGCTCGAGCGCGACCGCTCGAGCGAATCGCTCGAGCGCGTCGCGGGTTTGACCCATCGGATTTCCCCCTCTATAAATACTCCCCCCACACATTTACACACACTTTCACACACTACACGGGGCGATTTGGGGCGATTTTCAGCGAGTTCATACGATTTTGCACGATTTCTCACAGTTTTTGCTCGAATTTCTTCACAATCCTCTTTAAATCTTCAACCAAGGTATGTAATCTCTATCCCTTGTCATTCAATTCGTAGTTTAAGGTTGAATTAGGCATGAGTTGAGCATATGAACTAGGGTTCATGAGTTAGTTCGAAATTTTTGGGGATTTTTGCGAAACTTATTGATTCTTGATTCCTTGATTGATGAATGTTGATAATATGCTATGGGTTTGCTTGTTTTATTTTCAATTTTGGAATTGAATGAGTAGAAGGGGTGAATTTCTAGAGTGAGAAGTAGGAATTTGAGAAAAGGAAATGGGTTTTGCATGTTGAGAAGAATTTTTTGTGAATTGAGAAGGAATTGAGCATGAATGAGTATGAGTTGAGTCTTGAGCATGTAAATTACATAATTTGTGTAATGTTACTTCATGATAGACTTAAATGTGGATAATTTTGGGTTGAAATGGAGGAATTAAGTGTTGAAGACTCGAGAACTTTGAACGAAAAACATGGGTTAATTGTTGTGAATTGCTTTGAACTTGATTGAATGCTTTGAAATGAGTATTGCTTTGAACTTGAGAAGAGCATGAATTGTGAGTTGAATCGAATTGAGATGCATTACTTGGAATTACTTGAGTTTGAATGAGTGTTAAATTGTTGTGAACTTTAAGAATGCTGCTTAAATCCTTGCTATGTCATGGTTAGGTACAATGGCTCCTAAACACAAACTTCATGAGCAACGAAGAATTGAGAGTGCTCACGGACGAGCTTAGACAGAAGAGCTTATTGCCCTCGAGATGGGGAGGGTTGGACTATCACGATGACTGGAAGTACGTGGCTTACAGATGGAGCCTCATAACCGGGAAGGTTGAGAAAACCCGGAGACCCGTGGTGAGCTTTATGAAGGACCTGGGGATTGAGGAGGAGATACGAAGAATATTCACCAGGAACAACATGACCGAGTTCTTCGATATGTTGCTACACATGGAGACTAACGCCGATTTGGTGGAACAATTTCTCGCCACAGTGGAAAAGACGGGAACCGACTCCTTCAAATTCAAATACCAGAATGAGTGGCAATATCACGAGGTGGGAGTTGTCAACCTCGCATTCGGGCTCCCAGCCCTATCTCGACCCAACCGTGAGTCAAAGGCGTACAATGCTAATGTGTTTTGGAAGGAAATAACGGGCGGCATGGTTGGGGACTACAAAGGGCAGCACGCGAGAGCATCGGCTATCCGTAACCCGGTGATCAGATATTTGGAGCGGATATTGGGGAACACGATCTATGCCCGGTCTGAGACGGGGACGGTAACGAGCAAGCAGCTCTATGGAATCTGGTGCCTTTTGAACAAAAAGGCTCATGACTTTGGAAGGGATTTCCTAGAGCACCATTTCGAGGCTCCATTTAAGCTTGGAACGAGAACCTCGAAGATCCGAGGAGGAGGGCTGATTTCAGTTTTGATGAAGCACCTCGGATTCGAGCCGTGTTCGGGACCTTGCAAGGGGATGGATTTGGGATTCGAGCAAATGAACAACACTTGGATGTTTGAGCACTGGATGGGTAAGTATTGCATCAGATACAATGATGATGGCTTGTTCCCGCTGCCGAACAAGAAGCTCGTAACGCTGGTGGGGATGAAGAAGGATAACGTCGGGATGAACGGAGAGCAGCACCTCGCTATAGGTGCTAAGTACACATCAGAGATCGATGGCAAAGGACTCCGGGACGTTAGGCCTGTCAAGAGGAGCAGAGGAGAAGGCACGAGTGGTGCCGGATCGAGTGGAGCAGCGGATCTGCAAGAGGAGGAAGAACAAGAGTACGAAGAAGGAGGAAACATGGCTGATGAGGCAGAAGCTGATGAGGATGAAGGAGGTCAGGGACCTCAAGAGATGGAGTTTGGGATGCCTGATGCCCCGACTCCAGAGCCGTGGTACCCGAACCAGATGGAGTGGTACGGAATGCGAACCGACATTCAGGGCTTGAGGGCAGATGTTACGGAGCTTCGCACCACTCAAAATCAGTGGTACACGGAAGCCTCGAGTATGAGAGCAGAGTTTCAAGGAGTTCGATCGGAGGTTTCAGATTTGAAACGCTGGATGGAGGCACTCTTTGTCTCCCACTTAGGATCTGATCACCCTAGCTACCGGCCACCACCACCTCCAAATGCTTGAGATACCTGGGATGCCCCCAAATTTCTTTTCCTTTTTCTTTCCTTTTCTTTTTCCTTTCTTTTCTTATTTATTTCTGTTTCTGAGTATAAATTGTAGTGCTTGTGTGGAGTGCATGTTCTTGGGGATTGTATTGGAAGTCTTTAAACTTTTAAGGGATTTGTTTCGATTTGCTCTGATTGATGATTGATGATTTCATGCTTACTAACTCTTCTAGACTGCGTATTATTGATTCTTGAGTATGACTTAGTGAGAAGAGTTGAGTTGTGAAAGTGAGTTGAAAATTCCTTTGTGTAAGTATGTGAGCTTGAGCTGATTAGGGAGAGAACCCGTATGCTTATGAGTTTTCTTTTGAGTGCTTGTGTGACAAGAGTGAGAATTCACTAGGACTAGCATGGATGTGAAAGCCGTGAGCTCTTGAGCCTTATGAGATTTAAATGCATGATTTAATCTCTTCCTTTGTGAGTGGATCGTCACCTTAGAGGATGCTAGAACTTGCATGTGCTCTTGCTTCTTGATTGTGTCTAGTTGGATATGCCGAATGTGATCTTAGGCCATCTTTGATTTTACTGAGTCACTTAGCCAAAATTTTCCTTACCAATGACATTGATCCCTTGTTAGCCCCTTTGAGCCTAAAGCCTATTTTATTTGCTAACACATATGAACACTATTCCAATTCCTAAGCCTTTTTGTCCAAATTTGAGTGGAGAATAGGAAAGTGTGAATGTGAAGGGATTGATTTGAGTTGAAAAATGAGAGTTATTGATGCTTGAGTGGTGAGAAGAAGGTGTGATGAAGTTATGAGATGTGGGAAAAAGAGAAAAAATTGAGAATGAGCAAAAGAAAAAAAATGAGCTCATGTGCTGTGCGAAAAAGAAAAAAAAGTGATTGAAAAAAGTGAAAAGAGAAAGAAAAAATTGAAGTGTTGAGAGAAGTGGAATTGAAAGAGTGTTGATTGAATATGTTTGAAGTAGTCTGTTCCTAATCTCGAAGTGCCAAAGTTTGATTTTTTATTCTCCATTCACTTGAGTCACTTTACCATATTGTTATCCCACCTGTCCAAAGAGCCTACATTACAACCTTGAGAAAAGTCCTTTTTGATTCGGCATTGATTTCTAGAGTATGGTCGGAGTTGAGAGTGCTTACAAGCCTATGGTTGCCGATATGAGTGATTGATTGATTGAGTGAGTCCCTTTATCATTGTTATACACTTGTGAGGGAGTGAAACACATCGTTGAGTGCACATCTATGCTTGATCTTGGTGCGTCTTATTATTGTTGCATGAGTACGATAGAAGAAAGTGAGTGAGTATACGGGTGATTAACTTTTGAAGCTTGAATTCATTAGCTTGCATGATTGATTTTTTTACTCATTCCTAACAATTTCACTTGACTTATTAGTTCATTGCTTGGGGACAAGCAATATGGTAAGTTTGGGGGGGTTGATTAGGCGTGAAATTGTCATGATTCATAGCTAGAAACGCCCTAGTTTTGGTCGAGTTTATAGAGTATTTAGAGTCAATTGAGAATTATTTCTATACATTGATAAATTTGTCTCTTTGATGCTCATAGGTGAATAGAGGACGAAAAACGGAGTTCGTAGGACTTTGAATCGACTCAAACGGATGCCCGGATGAGAAGATATTGAAGAAATACAATTGGTATTAGTGCGGACGAGGAAAAGTATCATTTGGGAGGAGTTAGAAGTCACTCGAGCGCATTACTCGAGCGCCACCGCTCGAGCGCATTGCTCGAGCGCGCAAACGTACAGAACCATTCTTGCGCTCGAGCAGCTCGAGCGCCACCGCTCGAGCGAATTGCTCGAGCGCCCAAAACATACAGAGAGAATTCGACGCTCGAGCAGCTCGAGCGCCACCGCTCGAGCGATTGTGTCATTCGAGCTACACAGCTCGAGCGGGGCCGCTCGAGCGCCCATGGATTTTTGCCCCGGATGCGTATTTTCGGCCCATTAACTCCCGTTTCGACCCGTGCCTATATATACCTCTTCCAAACACGTTTTGAAGGATCCCCAACTTTTAAACATCACTTTACATAGAATTTTTATCACGAGAAGGAAGAGAAGAGACGAGCGAGCTATAGATTTACGGTTTTGAGGTTTTTGCTTACGAATTCACTTTACGATTTCACGTTTGAGTTTCGATTCTTAATAACTTTTGTTCTTAAATACGTTGAGACCTCGTTTTGCCAATTAATTTCAGTATTCTTTTATTTCTTAAAGCCCTAGTTTATGTTCGATCTTTTCTTCGTTTTCATTACCATGTTCATGTTCGTCACTTGTTTAATTTCTATTGTTTACGTTAAAACTATGTCTAGCTAAAACCCTTGCATGCTTAGGGTAGGATGAACTCGTAGAAGTAGGTTGTGGGTATGTAATTAGAGTAACTTGTGACGTTAGGATTTAATTCTCTTGGATAATGAATTCTTAAAATTAATCTAGATTTCACTCTTGAATTTCGTTCGAAAGGTGTTAGAGAGAGGACGACCGTATCACTCTTTAACAACGAGTAGACTTAACGAGAGAGTTTAGGAAAGGTTAATTCATCTACCGGTTTAGCGAAGGAGGACGACCGCATCACCTTAGTTAAATTAGGGTCTCATTAATTAAGCACTATCTATTAACTTGTTAGTGGATTAGTGAAGTCGAGTGTTAGGGTAAAGTATTAGGGTTGAGAATCTTGAGCTTTCACCTTGCATTCTTGGACTTAGGTTAATTCTTGTGTGTCACAGTTACTTTGATTATGTACCTGCTCCGTTAGTATACGTAGGGATTCCTATCCTAAGCATCACCATCTCTTATTTGAATCCAACCCTTAGTTAATTCGTCTGCTTTAGTATTTTAGTTTAATTAGTTTATCTTAGTTTTAATTAATCTTTCTAAAAAATCCAAAAACAACACACTCATATTAACTACGACGCGTAGATCTTCAGGGATCTGTTCGCATATACACTGTCCCTTGGGTACGATATACCTGGTTGTTATACTTGCTAATACTACAGTGAACCCGTCCGCTTGCGGGTAAGCGACTAGTAGAAGTTAGTAAAATCGCTTCAAGTCACAGGGGTAGACCTGTTATGCCAAAATTCTAAATGGGTATGCAAACAAATTTTGAATTATGCAACAAATTTTTTGTATTCTGCAATTCTTTTGTCAGATATTCAAATATTTCTCGCAGTTATTCAAAGTTGGGTGTTTACAAATTTAAGAATGGGAGCCTGCATATTCAAGAAAAAGTGTGTTTCTTTTTGTTTCAGTGTAATTTTTTGTATTCTGCAACATTTTTTTTGCAGATATTCAAATATTTCTCGCAGTGCATGAATATTCAAGAAAAATTGTGTTCTTTTTGTTTCAGTGTAATTTTAGATTTTATAAATGTAATTCTATATTTAAATGTAACTAATTTTTATATAAGAAAAAATATTTTCTTATTAATGATGTTGTGCATTTATTTTTTAATTTTATTTGTGTAAATTCAAAAAAAAAATGAAAAAGAATTAAAAAAAGTGGCTGCAGGCAGGATTCCAAATTTAAATTCGAAAATACAAAAAAATAAGAGAAAGAAAAGAATTAGAAAAGGTGGGTTCCACAAATTGGTTGCAGGATTTGAATTTTGAAAGCTTAAATTAAAAAATAGAAAAAGAAAAGAAAAAGAAAAGGTGGGTTCCACAAAAGTGTGTCTTTGTGTTATGATTTTGGTTGGGGGTCCCACCAAAGTGTGGTGATTGGAAATGTAGGGAAATTGATAGGGTGAATTGGAGAAAAAAGTTTTTTTGGTCCCATAACTTATCATGTGTCCAATTTACGTCCCAAAAAATTTAACTATTCAATTTTGATCCCATAACTTATTTAGTTGTCTAATTTTGGTCCCAATTTCACTGGAAAAGCCAAAACGACGTCGTTTTATGTCACGTGTGGCTCACGTGCCGGCCAAAATTGGGTATTTATATTGTTCATGCTGACGTGGCACTGACATGAAGTACAATAGGTCTACCAAACATACTTGACCTCTATACCTCTCTCCTAGCTAGTTTTTAATTAATTGGTGAAGAGATAAATTCATGTTTTCTTCCTATGATATTGATCGACTATTACTCCTACCGACATAAATATATTAACTTCGAAATTAATTTACAAAGATAGTTTCTACGAATCAAACTGCCAATTTTGAGTACAATTCTTTATTTTGTCCCTCTCACTTCAAATAACTTGATGTGGACATTCTGAATAATCGGATCCCCTTTCGAATCTTGTCCGAAGTTCACTAAAAAAAAAACATTATTTTGCGACGGGAAACTTGCGACGGACAATTATCCGTTGCAAATTTCGTGAATTTGCGACGGATATTGGAGACCCGTCGGAAAAAAAGATAATTTGCGACGGAAATAAAAAACCGTCGCAAACTGCACTGTTTTGCGACGGCTACTCCGTCGCAAAGTGTGGGGTCCATTAAATTCGTTGCATACCGACAAATTTTGCAGACGGATTAGTTGACGCAAATTTCAATTTCAATTTTGCGATGGACGTGTCCGTCGCAAACCGACCCGTTAAAAAATACCCGTTGGGGAAACGGACCACTTGACTAATTTTGCGACGGATATTGCCGTCGCAAATTTTAACTTCGAATTTACGACGGCCTATTACGTCGCAAATATTGACCCGGTTTTTCTTGACCTTTCGGGAAACGTTGCGTTGACTGATTTGCGATGGAGTGTCCGTTGCAAAATTTTAAATTTCACATTTGCGACGGCTTGGCCGTCGCAAATACTAAAAAACGACGCCGTTCAGGTGTTTGGCAGTCGCAATTTGCGACGGACAGGCGTCCGTCGCAAATTTTTTCCCCTTATATATAGAGCAGCGTAGGCGGCGGAGAAATAGAGAAGAATAAGAGGAAGAAGAGAAAAAAGAGAGGAAAAGGAGGGAGAAGTCGGGTGCAGTCGCTGTAGAGCCAATCCGTCCTAACCGAGTGCTCGTTTCTTCATTAAATCGTAAGTTTTCTTCATTTTTACCGTTTAAAATTTAATTTCCAAGCATGTTTAGAATTTGTTAAGTTTAGAATTGATTTAGTTGAATTGTTAAGTTTATATTATATTTTTAATTTTAGTAATTTTAGTTGTTTGATTTTATTTGAATTTTTTTAGTAATTTGTTAATTTTTAATTGTTAAGCATGTTTAAATAATATTACAAAATAATTTTATTTGATTGATTTTAGTTGAATTGTTTAATAATTTTACAAAATAATATTAGTAAATTGATTTAAGTTTAATATATAATTTTACAAAATAATATTTATAAGTTGTTTGATTTTAGTTGAGTATGTAGTTTAATGATTTTAAATAATATTAGTTTTTTTTTTAAGTTTAATATATAATTTTACACAATAATATTAGTTGATTGAATTTAGTTGAGTAGGTAGTTAATTGATTAAATAATATTAGTTGTTTGATTTTAAATAATATTAGTTGTTTGATTTAAGTTTAATATATAATTTTACAAAATAATATTAGTTGATTGAATTTAGTTGAGTAGGTAGTTTGAATTATATTAGTTATTTGATTTTAAATAATATTAGTTGCTTGATTTAAGTTTAATAATTTTACAAAATAATATTAGTTGATTGATTTTAATTTAGTTGAATGAATTTAGTTGAGTAGGTAGTTTGAATAATATTAGTTGCTTGATTTAAGTTTAATAATTTTACAAAATAATATTATTAGTTGATTGATTTTAATTTAGTTGAATGAATTTAGTTGAGTAGGTAGTTTGAATAATATTAGTTGTTTGATTTAAGTTTAATAATTTTACAAAATAATATTATTAGTTGATTGATTTTAATTTAGTTGAATGAATTTAGTTGAGTAGGTAGTTTGAATAATATTAGTTGTTTGATTTAAGTTTAATATATAATTTTACAAAATAATATTAGTTGATTGAATTTAGTTGAGTAGGTAGTTTAATGATTTTAAATAATATTAGTTGTTTGATTTTAAATAATATTAGTTGTTTGGTTTAGGTTTAATAATTTTACAAAATAATATTATAAGTTGTTTGATTTTAGTTTAGTTGATTGAATAATTCGTGAAATTTGTTATAGATAAGTGGACAAGGCAGTGCCAATGACAGTCAGCAGCCTCCGAGGGATGAGGAGGTGAGTCGAGGAGGATGAGGAGGGAGGAGATGACGGGCCTCACTAAGACCCGTGGTTCCACCTATTTTCAAGCCGAGGTCTCTATCAGAGACCTCTTCACAGCCTGGTGCGGGCTCCTCCTCCTCCTCCTCACAGCAGACTGCTGAGGGCTCATCCTCCTCCCACCAGCATCCGATTGTTCAAGCACGGATGCCTGTTCAGCCATGTGGTCATACGTAAGTTTTTATATTTTATACTCAATTTTTTTATTAATTAAAACCTAATTATTTTACTAACTTTTAAGTTTTAATTTTACAGTTGGATTCCGGGTCATGAGGCTGCTAATCAGGCTTCCAAGTCCATCCATTTATGAGCACGGGTTGAGATTTGTAAGTTTCATCTTTAATTTTGTAGTTTTAAAATTTTTATTATTTTTTTCCTAATTTTTATGAGTGGTATTAATTTTTACTATCTTTTTTTCTAATTAGGCGGCGGAGCAAGGACGCGAGCCCTCTCACAGAACCACAGTTGAAATCTTCGACTTGTGCACGGGAGAGCGAGAGATTAAGAAATAGGGGGTGAAGAGTGACACCCTCTCATAGCGACAGTGGTGGGGTCATTAACAGCGATATATTAACAGTGGTGGGGTAATTTGAGGCACCTCTCAAATTATTTTATTTCAAAATCCTGCATCCTTAAAAGTTATTTTATGTATGTTTTAAATCAAATTATGACTTAATTTACACCATATATTTTATACTTTTAATTTCAACAATTCATTTCATTTTTTATTTTCTATAAATGTCAAGTCTTACTTTAGTTTTCAATTTACAACCCTAATCTCCTTCCCTTCTCTTTATTTTCTCATTCGTTGTCTACCGCATTGGACCAAAGCTCCTCGATATTTCTTTATAGGTATAATACTGATTTTTTTCCTATCTTCTTTTCTCACGCCGCCATCCCTCTTCTCTCAGGTTATTCACGAACAGTCGCCTCTACACGGATCTCTTCCCTCAAACCTTATCAAAACACCACACGTCGCTGCATCGACTAAGAGATCAATTATTTAAATCTAATTGAATCATCGTTTTTTTCTTGCACAGATATAGATAAATCTTCGGTTGTACCGAAAATGGTTTTAACTCCCCAATTTATCGGGATAATCTGAAAATCGACGGATGAAGATTTTTTCTTTCATTTATTGAATACATGAATTGATTACTACACATTTTGAGATAGATTTGTTCAGACATCCTCGATCGGACGTGTTGCTTTAGCCGGTGAAAATATTATATATTTATGTTCACACATGTGTCAAGAAAAATAATTAGCTAGGAGAGGAGACGTAGGGATTCAGCCTCTATATCGAAGGCTTTTGAGAAGATTATTTGGAATATTTAAATGTCTATTTTTTCATTTTAATCTTTTGTATAAGGGAGGAAGAGTTGGTCAAAATAATGTTTATCATGACAAAAACTTGTATGAGACCGTCTCATTGCATGAGACCATACAATTAACATCTACCCCTACCAAAGTGTTAATGAGTCAATGCCCTAGTTACACTCATTCCCATTATCTCATGCCATGAGACGGTCTCATACAAGACCTACTCGTTTATCATTTAGTTTATGGTCTTCTTCACTAATCTCCCTAATTTTAGCAACATAATAAAATTAAGTTATCCTGTATGTTAAATTAATGTTGTATTAATATGTATGACTATGAATATATGGGTTTATTCACGTATTAATCTTAAAGTCTTGATAAATTAATTTTAATAAAAAAAAAAAACAATAATGTTGTTAGTTAGCATGTTCATTTATTGTTAAGTAATTAATCACGAGAAATAACACTTTATTTTACACTTTTTACCATCTCACTTTTGCTTTTTATTTTTTTATATGTACAGTTGAAATTAAAGGAAATTTTGATTTTTTTTAAATATAGAATTATTAATACTAAGTGGTTATTTCTCTATAATAAACTAAAAATTTGAAAAAACTTAATTAATGGAAACAAAATATTACGTGTAATATTAAATAGTCTTTTAAACAATAAACTAATACAAACAATTCTTTTTTCGCTGTTAAACAATTTCTTTTTAGGCTATTCTTTTTGCAACATATTGATATATGTGAAATTTGTAGGAGAAAATTCGAAATATTCTGATAAACATATTTTCACCGAAATAGTGTATGATACTAAAAAAAATCTTGCAACCAAATAAAATATCATGCCTTCAATAATAGATTGTAATACAAAATTTATTTTTGGATAAAATTATGCGGCCAAAATAGACTATTAAGTGCTGCAAAATACTGATATTCTTTTCTAAACTAGAATTTTGATTTTTCATTTTACTAAAAGAGTGTTGTAATTGATAAATGTTAAATTTCTGAAGAAGGAAATTGAAATATTTTGGAAAAGATATTGTCACCAAAATAGTATATGATATCAAAAAAATCTTGCCACCAAATATAACATCTTGCCTTCAGTAAACCAAATATATATGTAAGATGTGGAATATTATTTTAAATATTATTTTAATGCAAGTATATCTTTTTTCATGGTTGAACGATTTTCTCTTAGCTATTTTTGCAAGTTATTTTTGCAAAATAATGATAGATGAAAAATTTGTAGGAGGGAATTTAAATATTTCATAAGAGATATTGTCGCTGAAATAGTGTATGATACCAAAAAAAATCTTGCCACCAAATATAATATCTTGTCTTCAATAATTATATTTTTAATTCAAAATTTTAGTTTTGGATGAAATTACGCCACCAAAATAGACTTTTAAACTGTAAAGTACATATATTATTTTATAGACTAGAATTTCGATTTTCCTTTTATATTATTTTAACATACAAATTGTAATACCCGGACCCATTTAATGCCTTATTTATTTTTATGTGTATTTGTCATTTTAGTTTCGAATGCCTTTTCAAAAGTAGAACTTCATTTTATTCAAAATCTTCGATTTTGGGTAACGGACGAGCAGAACTGGACCATCGACCACTCTAGAAACCCTAACACAGAATGAACCGGTACTGAATAAATCAAATATGAATAAAATATAAGTCCAAAGTAAGTGGATAAGCCATTTTATTTTTATCCTGAGAGTTTTAAATTTTTAGTTGCCGAAAATCGGGCGAAAACCCCGAAAACGCCAAAATTCGAATCTACCGAACAAAAACCGAACCAACCGGAAATCTAACTAATTAAATAAGTTAAAAGCTTCCTTAATTATGAACTTTTAAAGATGAAAAAATTTATTGATAAAAAACAAACGAAACGAGACTTCCGGAGCCCCGAAACCCCAAACGAAAACCTTATTGTACAGTGTCGAAATGCACACCCTGAGCTGAAAGGCCACCACAAGCCTTTGTGGGGCCCATACATTAAGGACGGCCAGCTTCCCCTTTTTTCTCTGCCAAATGAGCCAAAAACCCCTCTAACAAGAATCCTTACCATGGTACATGTCCTCCTCTCCCCAATTAATTATTTGTCCTACCTTTCATCTCACCCCTCCATGTGTCCTCATCTAAACCCTCCACTTTCTCCCTCATGTCTATTAACTTTGCTTGCACATCACTCCTCATCATTTATACAAGAATACACAAGAAAAGAAAAAAATACCCCTCTCCATCTCCTAAGCAAATTTCGGCCACTACACTCCTAAGGGAGAAGAAGAAATTTCTTCTCCCATTTCTTACCATACATAGCTCCCATCTCTTACCCAAAACTTTCCATTCAACCAAGGAGTCTCAAAGAAGGATTAATCATAGGAAGAGAACTTGAAGAAGGCATAAGGCCCTAGCCTTGTAAGAGAAAGATCACAACAAGGTGACCCTCACCTAATTTTTTCAAAACCTTAGTTTTGTTTTAAATCTTTAGATAGGAAGGAAAAAGCATTAGTTTTCTTTGATTTTCTTCTTAAATCTTGATTTTTTTATGTTATGGGTTGTTAATGATGAAAGAAATGAAAGTTTCATGGCATGTGAAGGCTTCTAGATGTTCTTGTTGTGATAAGTGTTAAGCAATTCATTTTCAGTTGAAAGTCTGAGTAGATTTGTTTTCGTAACTTGAAGTTTCTGAGATTTTGTTTACATATTTGAAAAATATATCAAGTTAGCTTTCTTTGTCCACTTGTATCATGTATTTTGAAGTTATATTCAATAATCTATGAATTTTTTAAGTTAGTGTGACAATCTGTAACATTTTCGTGACTCTTTGATTTTCTGGTAATTTCCACTTGTTTATTTATTTTTAAAAAAATCAAAATAAAATATTACATGATGTTAGCTTCATTCTTAGAATTTTTTTTATGATTATAGGAGTAGTTTAAATAGTTTTACAAAAATTATTTCCCTTGTTGGTACGTGACTGGAAAGACAGAAAAGTTTATGTGCCTTTTCCAAAAACGAATCCATACACCTTTTTTCTTACATATTTTGCTTTAGGTCAAAACTCAAGAAATGTTTGAAATTGTGTAATGTATCTAATGTATGAATTTCGTAATTTTTGAAAATGTTTTATGTTGGTCCCAAAAATATTATTAGCGGAAAGCGTTTTATACTTAATTTTAAGAAAAACCTCTTTTAAAGTGCTAAAATTAATTATGCAGAAATTCAAAATAAAAATACTAAATAAAAGAGACACGAGGATTTTATAGTGGTTCGGATATAACGATCCTACGTCCACTCTCTCTTTCACCATAGGGGTCTCACTCACCAACCAACTTACTTACTAGTGGAATTGGGAAGTACCAGCTCCTTCGTACAACTTACAACAACTTTTCTATATGATGAATAGGTTGAGTAATATCATCTGGTAGAGTAGTCTGGTAGAGCTCATCTGGTAGAGTAGTCTGGTAGAGTAATCTGGTAGAGTAGTCTGGTAGAGAAGTAGTTTGGTACACCCCTTCTTGTCTATCTCATCTGGTCTTCTACCTCATCTGGTCCTCTACCTCATCTGGTCATCTACCTCATCTTGTCATCTACCTCATCTGGTCCTCTACCTCATCTGGTCCTCTACCTCATCTGGTCCTCTACCTCATCTTGTCCCGACCTCATCATGTCTGGAGCACATCTTGTCTTCACCTCATCTTGTCTAAGACTCCTCTTGTCCAAGACTCCTCTTGTCTAAGACTCATCTTGTTCGGGACTCCTCTTGTCTGGGACTCCTCTTGTCTTGTCTGATTCCCTTCCCCCTCAACCTAAGACCTATTCTAGTCCTTGACTAGTCTGCACCTGACTAACAGGTTCAGCTGCTCCTATTACAAGTTCTTGTTTTAACATCTTCAAAACATCTAATCTATATCCCAACAATTTCTCCCTTTTTGATGATGTTAAAACTAAAAGAACTGATTTTAAATAAGACAAGAGAAAATTGAAATCTTAAGATGAGAAGTCTAATCAAACAGGGTCAATTGATCTTCCCCCTCAAAATATGCTCAGCTGATATTTGGGGAATAATATCAGCTGGTCTTTTTGTGTATCTGCAGGCAATCAAGTTTTTTGTACCCTTCTGGGTCTAGGGGGTTAGCACAACATTTAGGAAGCCACAAGAATAGATCATCCCTTTTTTAATCAGGTGATCTTATCTTCCTTCCATATATATCCACAAAAACACACTGAACACAAGAGGCTTCGACATAGTTATTTCTTCTAGAGGCTCTTCTTCTCTTATGAGTTTGTCTAGTAGAAGGAATAACTTGTCTTAACGCAACAGTCTTGAAATTATGTTGATAAGGATAAGTCTTACTAGAACCATCAAAAGTTCCAGCTGGTGTGACATATGACTTAAAAGTCTTCTGCAGCTGAGTAGGAGTCAGCTGGGACTGCTTCTTTAGAGAAGGTCCAGGTTGTTTTCTACTCTGCTGACCTTGCTGAGGTCTTTTAAAATTCTTCCTTTACCTTTTGGGTTTTTGAGTTTTAGAACTCATCTGCCCATTAGGCTGAGTTGCCTGGTCCGCTGATCTCTTACCCTTATCAATACAATTTCTAGACTTTTCTTCTTTCTGAACATGTGAGGATTCAGGTTTGGAATAACCAAGGCCTGTCTTATCATGCTCTTTTTTAGATGAGGTAACTATGTATGACACAACATTATTTGCTGTAATCAGCTGCTCCAGTCTCAGTTTGAGTTTGTCCTCACTTTCTTTTACAATTTTGTTTTGATGGAGGAGTTCATCAAACTTAGCTTTCAGCAGGGTATATTCATTATCTTTCTCAGCTGATTTGTCAAAACATTTTGAAAGCTTTTGATTTTCTGCTTTCAACTTTGTGTTATCTTCGTCCAGATCTAATAGCAATGTTTGCGTATAAGACTCCTCTGATTGTTCAGAAAAAGAAGAATAAGAAGAAGAAGAGGGACTTCGATTACATACCTCATCTGTCAAAAGACACATCTCTTCATTTGGTCCAAAATTTGATGATGAACCAGAAGTGGATACCTCTTCTTCCTCGGGTAAGAAACTTCTTTTCCTAGTGTGTTTTTTACTACTTTTCTTCGAACCCATTTTTGCAAGAAATTGTTAGCACAAAAAAATTTTGGGTTTTTCAAAAAATTGGATTTGACCTGGTGACCACCAAAAGCTTTTCAAAGCAGTGGTCTAGGACACACTGCTCTGATACCACTTGATGGTCCTAAAAATATTAATAACAGAAAGCGTTTTATACTTAATTTTAAGAAAAAAAAATTCTTTTAAAGTGCTAAAATTAATTATGTAGAAATTCAAAATAAAAATAGTAAATACAAGAAACACGAGGATTTTATAGTGGTTCGGATATAACGATCCTACGTCCACTCTCTCTATCACCAAAGGGTTCTCACTCACCAACCAACTTACTTACTACTGGAATTGGGAAGTACTAGCTCCTTCGTACAACTTACAACAACCTTTCTATATGATGAATATGTTGAGTAATATTCCAACTAGAACTCCTAAAAGAGTAGATATAGTACTTGTATGAACAAGGTGAGTGTATGGTGTGTTCGTGTGTTTCTCTATCTTTTTGTGCTCTCTTGCCCGTCTTTCTTGTATTGAACTTATAACCATGCACTCCTATTTATAGGTGTCAAATAACTAGCCTTGGAAGCTAGAAATTTAAACATCTATAAATTAAGGAATATAATCAATCATCTTGTTGATTATATGATTGATTGGTTGACTCTTTCTTTAATTGATTCTTCTTTGATCCACAACCAATCTTCATTGATATCAGTTGACTTCCCTTTCTTGATTCTTCTTATCTTTGGATCACAAGATCTTCTTGGTAGAGCTCATCTGGTAGAGTAGTCTGGTAGAGAAGTAGTCTGGTACACCTCTTCTTGTCTACCTCATCTGGTCCTCTACCTCATCTGGTCCTCTACCTCATCTGGTCTTCTACCTCATCTGGTCCTCTACCTCATCTTGTCCCGACCTCATCTTGTTCGGAGCACATCTTGTCTCGACCTCATCTAGTCCAAGACTCCTCTTTTCCAAGACTCATCTTGTCCAAGACACCTCTTGTCCAAGACTCCTCTTGTTCAAGACTCATCTTGTCCAAGACTCCTCTTGTCCAAAACTCCTCTTGTCCAAGACTCATCTTGTCAAAGACTCCTCTTGTCCAAGACTCCTCTTATCAAAGACTCATCTTGTCAAAGACTCATCTTGTCCAAGACTCATCTTGTCCAAGATTCCTCTTGTCCAAAACTCATCTTGTCCAAGACTTCTCTTGTCCAAGACTCATCTTGTCCGGGACTCCTCTTGTCTTGTCTGATCCCCTTCCCCCTTAACCTAAGACCTATTCTAGTCCTAGACTAGTCTGCAGCTGACTAACAGGTTCAGCTGCTCCTATTACAAGTTCTTGTTTTAACATCTTCAAAACATCTAATCTATATCCCAACATTTTAGTATTTTTAAGAAGGTCATTTCTCTTGTGTTATAACTCTAAAACCTTACTGGAATGCTTAAGAATCATGGTTTTGTCTTTGTAAATAAATCCAAAAACCCATTTTCCATATATCTTATAATAAAACCGATTTTTATGAGTGGAATATATGTTAAGAGAGTACCTACTGTAAATTTGCTTAATTTTTAGATAAATTCTTCATATTTTAAAAAATACCCAAAGTCAAAATATGAGTAGTCGAAACCGGGCAATTTTACTCGAAAGATGTCTTAATGTATGAACCGTTATTTTATTTGAAAATGTTATTTTTCCTATTTTACGTGGTACATCCTGGAAGCATGCTAGAGAGAGTCTAAGACGTGTAACATGTCGAAGTTATTATTTGAGAAATTCACTAAGTATAACCCGTTGCGTAATGAAAAGACTAACTTAGAGTAAATCAAGACTAAAAGACAAAAGATGTGTGCTTAACCAAATGTCCCTCAGGACCAACGTATGGTGTCATAAAAAAACGAGTTTTAATAAGAAACTAAAAGCGAGAATTTTCATTAGGATCGAGTGCGAACGGCCAGTGATACTTGGACGTCTTTCCCTCTTTACAAGTTGTAGCTTTTCCTTAATGACTTTTTGAGGTGGGTGGCACTGAACCGTATTGTCTTTACTTACGTGTTTTAGTTGAAGTATCATCTATTGAATTATATTATTGTTACGAGCGGAGAGTATCCGTCTCGGTGCGGAGAATATTCACGTTGGAATTGTTACGAGCGGAGAGTATCCGTCTCAGTGCGGAGAGTATCCGTGTTGGAATTGTTACGAGCGGAGAGTATCCGTCTCGGCACGGAGAGTATTCGTGTTGGTTTTATTGCGAGCGGAGAGTATCCGTCTCGGTTGGTTACTTTTGTGAATGATATAATGATATTTATGATATCATACTTTAACCGTAATAGCGTACGAGCTACCCACACTGAGATATTCAAAATTCTCACACCCCATTTTTAATACTTTTCAGGTGAGCCGATGGAATACTGGGAGCAGCAGTAGACCCCACCTTCTACACCGATAGTTGCTTTATTTTCCATTAAAGACTTTTAATTTCCATTGCTTCCGTCTATTAAATTCGAACTTATTATTATGGACTGCTGAACTGGACTTATGATGAACTGTTAAGTTATTAGTATTATTTCTCTGTTTTAGTATTACTTAGACTCAACATGCTCTCTTCTTAATGTTTAGTTTTTAACTGAATGTCAAAATTATAAGTTAAGAATGGTTTTAATCATCATCCTCTCAATTTTCTTTATTCAAACTCTTCTTTAAAAAAAACACTTATTTTTCCTTTTTACTAAGTGACGACTTGAACTTTGATAATATTCGGAATATCCGGGTTCGAGGCGTTACAGGTGGTATCAGAGCTTAGGCTCAACACTTCGGACCAAAAGAATTTTTATGCAAAAAGAAAGTTCTTATTTGAAAATTTTTGTGTTTTTACCTATATAAATTTTATCATTTGAGTAAGAATTAGTTAGAAACGGTGTGGTAAGGAAGTCTGCTGCCGCGACCAGAACTCCGAGGTACAGGTTTTTCCCGCTGTTTTAAATACTCGTTCTGAATGTTTGATGAATTGTGTGTGTGAATCCATAGAAATATGGAAGTGAAGTGCCTAACGAAGTGAACTGTGGCACACGTGAAATGTATGAATTAAGATTCTATGTGAGAATGCATGAGTTTATGTAGTCCTTATATGTATTAATACTATAAAGGAATATTTTCTTTTGCGTCCACTAGAGTCTTGACTTAGAACTCCTTGCTTACAAAACTTAGGACGTTATGGATTTCGCGCTTGAGTACGTCACGATACGACAGGCTAAGAATGAGACTATCGCCGACTTCACGCAGCATTTCCAGGACTTTAGGATTGTTTTGTAGTAGCCAGCCCATTAGATAGAGACTAAGTATGGAAGACCTTTTATTATTATTTTCGATATATGTATTTTCGGGTTGTAGGATTACCTCCCCGTATCTTTTGCGTATTTTCGGGTTGTAGGATTACCTCCCCGTGACGCTTGCATATTTTTGGGTTGGAGGATTACCTCCCCGGAACCTTGCTTTATCTATATATGTTATCATGTGATTCGTGTTATACGGTGTCACTTAATTCTATCCGCTTATTTTTACTCGATTATTTTTCAACGATGTGCGTCACTAGTTCTCTACCGTACAATAGTTAGAGTTCGAAACTGTGCTGCTGAGCTAGACAGTATGTTCCGGTGCCAAAGACTCCAATGTATAATTGTTGCTAGCGAACTATCGGCTAACATGATTGGGTTCTATTTTTTAATTTAATCATACCTACCTATAAGCAAGGATGAAAATATCGCGATATATCGCGGATATATCGCAAATTTTGAGATTGGGATACGTATATTGGGGTGCAATGTATTTTTTACAGCGTATCGCGGATATATCGCGATATATCGCAAATTATCGATATCGATTTACTTGTAGCACAAAAATGAATGAGAATCGGGAAATATCGCAGATATATCGCAAAATATCACAGATATATTAAAATATCGCAATAAATTTATTTTTATTGTTTTTATGTTTATTTTTTATGTGTTTATATGTTTATTATTTTCTAAGTTGACCTAGCATTAGTGAGTATGTATATAGTGAAATTGATTCATATATGAATTATTTTACAATACATTTTAGTGTAACCAACTGATACTTTTTAGTTAAATAATTAATGTTCTTCGTACCCTTCAGTGGAAACAACTAATACCCTTCAAAACTAATACCGTTTAGTAAAAACAACTATTAGGTCATCAACTAATAACCTTTATCTAGGATTACATGTGATGAGTTGGAATCAATATTGTTTGGAAGAAGATTACATTATATCCTTTGTATTTGAACCTCATAGGTCATCATTTTGGTACTAATTGTATTTTATCATGTAATATTCGTCATCTTATATTGTATTATGCATTATATCTTATATTGTATTGGATTATGTATTATATCTTATATTGCATTGTATTGTATTATATTGTCAACTGTTTTACGTTACACTGTTTATATAGTCTAATATCTATATGCTTGCTTTAAACATGTAATTTTATAGTGATTTTAAATGAACATATGCATAATATCATATTATAATACTCCCTAAAATTTCATGTTGAATTTCCAAAATTTTAATAAAGTTTCCACCATTTTTTCAAAAAAATTGCGATATCGATATGCGATATCGATATATCCATCGATATATCCGTAAATTTAAGGTTGCGATATTACTTGCGATAGCGATATTTTCATCCTTGCCTATAAGTAACATATATTCTTTTCCTCTCAACACCTAACTAGGATGGCACCTCGAAGACCAAGAATCCACCGTAGGGAAAACTCGGAAGAACCCGTAGGACAACAACCCCCACCGCCGCCTCCAATAACACCCCAACCTGCTAACGCCGCTTCGGGAGCTGACATGGCTCGGGAATTCTTCAATTCCCTGCAAAACTTCATGCAGCACCAACAGCCACACCCGCACGTACCCGCTCCTTACCAAGAATAGAGGATGACCGGGATTGTTGAGACGTTCAGACAAATGTAATCCCCACGCCTGAATGGGAAGAAATGACCCATGGAGACCGAAGAATGGATCTCTAAACTGGAGAGAATCTTCCGGCACATGAACCTGACTGACACACAGAAGGTCTCATGCGCTCAGTTTCAGTTGGCCGAAGATGCCGCTAAGTGGTGGGAAGCCTTTGAATGTACCCTGAGTGTCGAAGGAAGGCAAACACTCATTTGGGGAAGTTTTAAGGAAGCTATCATGAACCGATACTTCTGGGACGCACTCTGAGACCAGAAGGAAGTGGAATTCGTGAACATTAGACAGGGAAATCTCTCCGTGACAGAATATGAGAGACAGTTCAACCGATTGTCGAGGTATACTCCACATCTGGTGGGCATCAACGAGAGGAAAGCTAGGAGGTTTGAGAGAGGTTTAAGGCCCGTGATTGGAGGAGTCGTTTCAGGACTGAAACTGCAGAATTACAATGAGGTGTTCGACCGAGCACTCATCGTGTCGATCGATCTGGGGTTAGAATTCAAGGCAACTCCATCTGCTTTGGCTGTTAACAAAGGAGAATAGTCAAATTTCAAGGGGTACCAGAGTCAGGCACCCAAGGGGAACAACTTCATGCCTGCTGGACAAAGGTCACTGCCCTTTTGCTCAAAGTGTAAGGAAAGACACGTAGGAGCTTGCTGGATCGGCAACTGTTTCTACTGCCGATAGCCGAGGTATCGATGCTCAAATTGTCCAAAGCTGCAGCATGGAAATTTTCCAGTGACTTACTACCAGCCTAGGCCGCCCCAAATGGGAAACAATCAACTGTCTAGGCCTCCAGCGAACAACCAGCTGCCTGGACCACCCAGAAGAAACCCTCCCTTGCCTGGACCACCAAGGAGGAATGTACCGGCCCCACGGCAGAGAGGAAGGGTGCAGGTGAACACAATCCTCGATGAGGAAATGGAAGAGGAACTGAACCAGAATGAGACCATGGTAGGTACTCTTTTAGTTTTTGGCAAACCTGCCCACGTACTTTTTGACACGGGAGCATCCCACTCCCTTGTGTCGGAAAACTTTAGTAAGAAACTAAAGTTAGAATGTGTAGTAGGGGAAGGTTTGAGAGTGAGCGTTCCATCTGGGAATGTAATAGATATCCAAATACAAGAAAGAGGAATGAAGATAGAACTAGACGGACACCAGGTAGAGTCTAACCTTCACGTCCTTAGGATGAAGGATTTTGACTTAATCTTGGGAATAGATTGGCTTACTAAGCATAGAGCAACCACAAGGTGTGCAAACCGAGAAATAGACTTTGAGGATAAAAACGAACAACGTTACACTTTTCGCTGAACTTGAACCAAGTCTGGGATTCAAATAATCTCTGCAGTAAAAGCCAGAAAGCTATTACAGAAGGAAGGATGCCAAGGGTACCTGGTCAACGTCTCAGTAGTAAAGAAGGACGAAAAGACCCCGATGAACGTACCCGTTGTGAGATAATACTCGGACGTATTTCTGGAGGAATTGTCAGGAATACCGCCGAATCGACATTTAGAATTCTCCATCAAACTGACACCTAGGGCTACGCCCGTGTCAAAAGCACCATATCGGATGGCGTTAAAGGAGTTAGAAGAGCTAAAAGAATAGCTTCAGGAACTCTTGGAGAAGAAATTCATCAGGCCCAGCGTATCACCATGGGGAGTACCTGTCCTATTCGTTAAGAAGAAAGATATGACCCTTAGAATGTGCATTGACTACCGAGAATTGAACTAGTTGACCATCAAGAACAAGTACCCTCTGCCGAGGATCGAGGACTTGTTCCATCAATTAAAAAATGCCAGCATATTTTCAAAGATTGATTTGACGTCTGGCTATCACCAACTGAAGGTCAAGGAAAGTGACATTCCAAAGGCGGTGAGGCGTGAGAAGTTGTATGCTAAGTTCAACAAGTGTGAGTTTTGGATCAACCGGGTTATGTTTTTGGGACACATAATCTCATCCAAAGGAATTGAGATGGACCCAGCAAAACTAGAAGCCTTAATGGACTGGAAGACCCTAGCTAACGCCAACGAAATAAGAAGATTTCTTGGATTAGCGGGATACTATAGGAGATTCATCAAGGACTTTTAACGGATCGCAAAACCCCTGACGCATCTGACCAATATGAACAAGAAGTTTACTTGGACACCCGCATGTGAAGAAAGTTTTCAAGAGCTCAAGAAGAGATTAACTTCTTCACCGGTGTTAACTATCCCCGATGGAACCGAGGGATTTGTGATATATACCGACACATCCTTGTCTGGATTAGGATGTATCCTCATGCAACATGGAAAGGTTGTTGCATACGCATCCCGACAACTGAAGACCCACGAGCAGAACCCTTACGTTCGAAAGGCGAATTGGTTTTCCGAAGGACGAAGATCTGAGAAATGAGATTCTGAGAGAAGCACACAATACCCCATACTCTGTACACCCTGGAGAGATAAAGATATGTCGAGGTCTGAGAGAGACTTTTTGGTGGAGAGGTATGAAAATGACGATAGCTCATTTCGTGAGGAAATGTCTAACCTGTCAACAAGTCAAAGTCGACCACCAACGACCGTCTGGATTACTTCACCCTTTAGAAATACCTGAGTGGAAATGGGAAAATATCACCATGGACTTCGTCACAGGTTTTCCCAAGAACGTAAGAAATCACGACGCCATCAGGGTAGTTGTAGATAGACTTACCAAAACCGCGCACTTCTTACCCATCTGCATGACTTATTCCTTAGACAAACTAGCCTAACTGTGCATAAAATAGGACGTTAGATAGAGACCCTCGCTTCACCTCTAGGTTTTAGAAGAGCCTTCAACAAGCCTTAGGAACGCAACTAAACTTTAGCACCGCTTACCACCCGCAGTCAGACGGACAATCAGAAAGGACCATTCAAACTTTGGAGGATATGCTGAGAGCATGTGCTATGGATTATCGAAGGAAACTGGGAAACACACCTTCCACTTGTGGAATTTGCCTACAACAACAATTACCAAGCTATGAGACGAATATCACCTTTTGAAGCACTTTACGGGAAAAGATGCATACCACCTATCTGTTGGGACGAAATAGGAGTCCGTAAGATTTTAGGGCCAGAACTTGTGGAACAATCAGTGGAAATTGTTTCCCAGATCAAGGAAAGATCAAAGTCACGCAAGACCGTCGGAAATCGTATGCTGATACTCGCCGGAAGGGGCTATATTTTGAAGTTGGAGAGAAAGTATTCATCAAAGTAGCACCAATGAAAGGACTAATCCTTTTTGGGAAAGAGAGGCAAACTGAAACCCCGCTACATCGGACCTTTTGACATACTAGAGAAAGTTGGAGACGTAGCCTATCACTTAGCTTTATCCCCCGACCTATCCCAAGTACACAATATTTTTCACGTTTCTACAATCAGGAAGTATGTAGGTGACCCCGAGCACGTTGTCGACTTTAGAAACTTAGAATTAGGACGAGACCTAACGTACGGAGAGACACCCGTAAGAATTTTAGGAAGAAAGATGCACAAGCCAAGAAATCGAGAAGTCCCTTTAGTTCTAGTAAAGTGGAGTAGACACGGAAAAGAGGAAGCCACTTGGGAGAGAGAGGACGAAGTTTTAGCAAAATACCCGCAAGGCCTAGATTTGATTAAGTAAGTCAAATTTCAGGGATGAATTTTTTTTTAAGGTAGGTAGGATGTAATACCCGGACCCATTTTATGTCTTATTTATTTTTATGTGTGTTTGTTATTTTAGTTTCGAACGTTTTTTAGAAAGTAGAACTTCGTTTTATTCAAAATCTTCGATTTTGGGTAACGAACGAGCAGAACTGGACCGTCGAGCACTCTAGAAATCCTAACACAGAACGAACTGGTACTGGATAAATCAAGTATGAGTCCAAAGTAAGTGGATAAGCCATTTTATTTTTATCTTGAGAGTTTTAAATTTTTAGTTGCCAAAAATCGGGCGAAAACTCCGAAAATGTCAAAATTCGAATCTCCCGAACAAAAACCGAACCAACCGGGAACCTAACTAATAAAATAAGTTAAAAGCTTCCTTGATTATGAAGTTTTAAAGATGGAAAAATTTATTGATATAAAACGAACGAAACAAGACTTCCGGAGCCCCGAAAACCTTATTTTACAGTGTCGAAACGCACACCCTGAACCGAAAGGCCACCACAAGCCTTTGGCTTTTGGTGCCCACACATTAAGGACGGCCAGCTGCCCCTTTTTCCTCAGCCAAATGAGGCAATAACCCCTCCAACAAGAATCCTTACCATGGTACATGCCCTCCCCTCCCCAATTAATTATTTGTCCTACCTTTCATCTCACCCCTCCATGTGTCCTCATCTAAACCCTCCACTTTCTCCCTCATGTCTATTAATTTTGCTTGCACATCACTCCTCATCATTTACACAAGAATACACAAGAAAAGAAAAAAAATACCCCTCTCCCTCTCCCTCTCCTAAGCAAATTTCGGCCACTACACTCCTAAGGGAGAAGAAGAAATTTCTTCTCCCATTTCTTACCGTACATAGCTCTCATCTCTTATCCAAAGCTTTCCATTCAACCAAGGAGTCTCAAAGAAGGATTAATCGTAGGAGGATAAATAGATGAAGGCATAAGGCCCTAGCCTTGTACGAGAAAGATCACAACAAGGTGACCCTCACCTAATTTCTTTCAAAACCTTAGTTTTGTTTTAAATCTTTAGATAGGAAGGAAAAAGCATGAGTTTTCTTTGATTTTATGCTTAAATCTTGATGGTTTGATATTATGGGCTGTTAATGATGAAAGAAATGAAAGTTTCATGGCATGTGAAGGTTTCTAGATGTTCTTGTTGTGATAAGTGTTGAGCAATTCGTTTTTAGTTGAAAGTCTGAGTTGATATGTTTTTGTAACTTGAAGTTTCTGAGATTTTGTTAACATATTTGAAAAACATATCAAGTTATCTTTCTTTGGCCACTGGTCTCATGTGTTTTGAAGTTATATTAAATAATCTATGAATTTTTTTAAGTCAGTGTGACAATCTGTAATATTTTCGTGACTCTTTGATTTTCTGGTTATTTCCACTTATTTATTTATTTTTATAAAAATCAAAATCAAATATTAAATGATGTTAGCTTCATTCTTGGAATTATTTATGATTTTAGGAGTATTTTAAATAGTTTTACAAAAATTATTTCCCTTGTTGGTAAGTGACTGGAAAGACAGAAAAGTTTATGTGCCTTTTCCAAAACCGAACCCAAATACCTTTTTCCTTACATATTTTGCTTTAGGTTAAAACTTAAGAAATGTTTGAAACTGTGTAATATATCTACTGTAAGAATTTCGTGATTTTTAAATTTTCTTTAGTATTTTTAAGAAGATTATTTCTCTTGTGTTATAACTCTAAAAACTTACTGGAATGCTTAATAAAAATTGTTTTGTCTTTGGAAATAAATCCAAAAACCCAATTTCCATATATCTTATAATAAAACCGATTTTTATGAGTGGAATATATGTTAAGAGAGTACCTACTGTAAATTTTCTTAATTTTTAGATAAAATTCTTCATATTTTAGAAAATACCCAAAGCCAAATATGAGTAGTCGAAACCGGGCAGTTTTACTCGAAAGTTATCTTAATGTATGAACCGTTATTTTATTTGAAAATGTTGTTTTTCCTGTTTTACGTGATACATCCTAGAAGCATGCTAGCGAGAGTCTAAAACGTGTAATGTCATAAATATACGAGTTTTAATAAGAAACTAAAAGCAAGAATTTTCATTAGGATCGAGTGCGAATGGCCAGTGACACTTGGACGTCTTTCCCTCTTTGCAAGCTGTAGCTTTTTTGAAACTGCTTTTCGAGGTAGGTGGCACTGAACCATATTGTCTTTACTTACGTGTTTTAGTTGAAGTATCATCTATTAAATTATATTGTTGTTACGAGTGGAGAGTATCCGTCTCGGTGCGGAGAGTATCCGTGTTGGAATTGTTACGAGTGGAGAGTATCCATCCTGGTGCGGAGAGTATCCGTGTTGGAATTGTTACGAGCGGAGAGTATCCGTCTCGGTGCAGAGAGTATCCGTGTTGCTTTTGTTGCTAGCGGAGAGTATCCGTCTCGATTGGTTACTTTTGTGAATGATATAATGATATCATACTTTAACCGCAATAGCGTACGGGCTACCCACACTGAGATATTCAAAATTCTCACACCCCATTTTTAATACTTTTCAGGTGAGCCGATGGAGTACTGGAAGCAGCAGTAGACCCCCGTCTTCTACACCGATAGTTGCTTTATTTTCCATTAAAGACTTTTAATTGCCCTTGCTTCCGTCTGTTAAATTCGAACCTATTATTATGGACTGCTGAACTGGACTTATGATGAACTGTTAAGCTATTAGTATTATTTCTCTGTTTTAGTATTACTTAGACTCAACATGCTCTCTTCTTAATGTTTAGTTTTTAACTGAATGTTAAGACTATAAGTGAAGAATGGTTTTAATCATCATCCTCTCAATTTTCTTAATTCAAACTCTTTTTTTTAAACACTTATTTTTCCTTTTTACTAAGTGACGACTTGAACTTGGATAAGTATTCGGAATATCCGGGTTCGGGGAGTTACACAAATATTAAAACAATATTGTAAATGATAAATAAATAAAAGATTGTTATATGTTATATAATTCCTATATATATATATTTAAATATGTGGAATAAATTTTACATGGTTAAATATTTATAGTGTTGGCTAAAAAGAAAAAAGAAAAAAAAAGGATTTATATTTATTTACTAACAATTTAAGTATTAAACCTCTAAAAAGTATCTTACGCTAAAATACAATAAATTTGAATATATTTTAATCAATGAAAACAAAATATTTACGTATAATATGGAATATTATTTTAAAAATTTATATTTTAATCAATTAATATTATTTTATTAATTTAAAATAATAATAACAAAAAAATTTCAGTCCGCGAAATTCGCGGGGTTGCCCACAAATATTCTATTTATGTGAAAATAAGATTTTTCTTTATTTTTTTATAATTGTAATGAATCTTAAGTGACATATAAGCCTCCACCAAGTAGATTCTTTCAATTAGAAATAAACTTACAAATGAGTGTCAAGTCAACATATGACCGAATTAATTACCTGATATAGGACAAAAATGTTGAAACTGCGAAACTTATAGCATGAATTTTCAAAAATTAAAATGCAGAGGATTAATAACATAATTCATGAAATTTAACGGACAAAAAAAAACCTCTTTCTCAAATGTTTGTTTTGTAATATTGATTCATTTTTTTCACCAATGTTATAAAAATATAATATATATGTTATGTGTGGCTTACGGGACAACAATTCGACCACGACGTCAAAAATGCAAATATCAAATAATGAACCATGATTTAAATCGTATATGATCCTTTAACTTTCTGACAAAAATATTTTATTCCCTGCAAAAGTTAGGATTTGATAAGTAATAAATCTTGCATGTTTTTAGTTGATTTAACATAGAATCACTATTCAATTGTGTTGCACTTGCGTATTTTAAAATTATCAGCACATTGGTATTTGAAAATCGCTATTTATTTGTTCCTTCAATATTTCACTGATTTTTTTAGTTTTACGTACGGTTCACATTAAAGAGGTGAAATTAAGAAGCACAAAACACTTCCAACTTGATTCTTTTTACACATGCAGTATCCCACATTGGGCAGCCGATTGTGGGCCCACTTCGGGATTTTGAGCCCAAATTGACTCGTAACATTTGACTTTGGCCTCATTATTGATGCATATTCTTCGGATCAACTATGTTTTAAACACTAAAGATCCTCATAATCCGTATTTGTTGCGATTTCCTAGGCGGGCCCCCAGGAAAGCGTACAAGATAACAAGTTGATTAAGCTGGCGTTACTCGGAGCAGGTCTCGGCCCACTTCTAAACCTCTATAAATACAGAGGATGTCACAATTTCCTAGGAGGAGCCACCTAATATCAATAAAGTGGTCAGGATTTTAAGATGTCCGGCAACCATTTTTAGCTAGGTTTCAATTTAAATTATTTCAGGGATGTATGAACTGGCGTTTTGTATTATTGCGTGTTAAATTTTAGTGATGTTTTTTGTATCTTGCCTCAAGATTATCTGTGTTATCTGAGGTATTTGAAATTTTAGGCCGATATATTGGACCAAAATGGTGGACTTAGAGAGAAATATGGACGAAATCGACCAAATACATATGCTTAAAATTAGTCTAAACCAAATTAAGATCCTGGTCATGGGGAAAGTTTGATAAGGGAAGTCAACCCCAAAAAATAATTTTCCAATTAGTAGATTGAGCGCAATGGGTTAATGTTTAATTAGTGCTAACAAAATTAAGTTATGCGTGAAAAGTTATTTAATAAAATAAAATTACTTTAATGGTTGTCCTAATAAAACCGCACACATGGACGTACCTTCCTCATTAACAGTCAAATACAAGCCAACTTTGACTCATGTGCTTAATTCATTTAATTTTGTATTCGATCGAGTAAGGCAGGGCAGGGGTATTTGAATATGATATGTCAGAATTGGTAATATAATATGGAGAAAAGATAAAAATATGTATATATATATGATTTTAAAATAAAATGTGGCTAGCTGAGTGAGCTGGGAAAGTGAGTGGAAAGTGGTACTATATTCCTCTCCTCTGTATATATAATACATCAATCTCCATTACTCGTATTATATCTTCAACCTTACTACTCTCTGCTTTGGATCATATATATCATCAATCTACCATCTCTAATCTCCTCTTATATATATTATGGATGCGGAAAGAAGGTCAGGAAACTACGGAAAGAGTTCGTGGGATAGCAATTACATTCAGCGTCTCACCACTCCTTACGGGGTAAGATAAATTCTTAGATGGATCGTAAAAATTCAAATCGACTCTAGCTAATTGATTATTGGAAATTAATGCTGCAGGGTATTGAGTATGTTGAGAAAGCCGAGAAGCTGAAAGAATATGTGAAAATAATGATCGAGCGTACAGATGACGTGTTAGCCCAGCTTCAACTTATCGACGATTTGCAAAGGCTTGATGTATCTCACCACTTCAAGGGTTCCATACAAGACGCACTGGACAGAATTTATTATGCTAAAATTAATGATGATGATTTGCATGCCACTGCTCTCAAATTTAGACTTCTGAGACAACATGGCTACCATGTCTATCAAGGTACTACATATATAATTAATTCTCACGCCCATGGCCATTTAATTTCAGCTGGCCTGGTTTTAATTGTTACATACATAATTGCAGAGGTTTTCAGTAGTTTCATGGACGACATGGGAAATTTCAAGGCAAGCTTGGGTGATGACGTCAAGGGACTTCTTTCTCTCTATGAAGCTTCTTTCTTGTCAATGGAAGGTGAACCCATATTGGATTCTGCCAAGGATTTCTCGACACGTCATCTTGCCAAGAAGCTCGACCAAGACCATCAGATCAGGCATGCTTTGGAGATTCCACTGCACTGGAGGGTGCCCAAACTCCAAGCTAAATGGTTCATTAACGTCTACGAGAGTAGACCCGATGCCAACCTTACTCTCCTCGAATTTGCTAAGTTGTATTACAACATTGCACAAGCGAGTTATCAAGACGACATGAAACGCATATCACGCGGGCATACGAGAAGTGGCCTGGGAGAGAAGTTAACCTTCGCCAGGGACCGAATGGCCGAGAGTTTCTTATGGGCCGTGGGATTTACTCCGGAGCCCGAATTCGGATACACCAGGGAGATTATGACTAAAGTTGCCGGAATGGTGTCCGTCATAGATGACATATACGACGTATATGGCACGCTCGAGGAGATCGAGCTTTTCACCAAGATCATCGAGAGGTGGGACATTAATGAATTGGACAGTCTCCCACTCTACATGCAGATTTGTTTCCTTGATCTCAACAACTTCGTCAACGAATTGGCGTACCACGTCCTCAAGGAACAGGGCTTCAACTGCATCTCAAACCTCAGGAGACTCTGGATACAGCTCTGCCAAACTTACATCATAGAAGCCAGATGGTACCACAGCGGGTATTACCCCAGAACTAATGAGTACCTCAACAATGGCTGGATTTCGATTTCGGGCCCCATAGTTCTCATGTATGGCTACTTTTGCCTCACCAACAACATAAACAAGGAGGATGTGAAGTTTCTAGAGCAATATCCCGGAATCATCCGTTGGCCGTCCATGGTTTTTCGCCTTGCAGATGACTTCGGAACTTCATCCGTAAGAGATCATCATTAATTTTAATTTTAATTGCAATTGTTTCTTATATATATGTAACTAATCATGATATATTCATCCATCTAATGTTACAGGAGGAAATCAAGAGAGGAGATGTTCCCAAGTCAATTCAGTGTTACATGCACGAGACAGGGTGTTGCGAAGAGGAAGCTCGGGTGTACGTAAGGAATCTGATATACGAGTTGTGGAAGAAGATGAACAAAGAGATTCTACTGGCCGAGGACCCCTTCAAGGATTTCGGCATAACAGCCTTGAATCTTGTCCGAATGTCGCTCTGCTTCTACCTGAATTACGGAGATGGTTTTGGTGTTAATCCTAATTCCGAGACCAAGAACAATTTGGTGTCGCTCATCGTTCATCCCATCCCAATGCAATGATCACGTCGACTATTATAACTTCCTAACTTCTAATTAATTATTCATTTCGAATTGTACATGGGTGGACTTAGAACCCCCTTCTTTTGTAACCACCAAGCCTCATACAAATTTCTCCTTGTAATCTATAACACATATATGTAAACAGATATTAATGATCAATTGTAACTCTATTTTATGTTATGTTGATCTTAATTAATGTACTCCCCGCCGTAGTTGCTGTCATTTTCACCGATACATTATAATGGTTGATGCACCAACATTTCAATTAATACATAAATATCATTTTCAGACATTGCAAGTATATTAAATTGCAGTAGCCCCGCCCCTTGTGCGGACTAAGTTCTAAACTATTTTAAGTTCTAAGTTGAGTACTAATTTAATTCACATAAGTAGAGAGTTGATCATACAAGAAACGAGGATGATTGGCTGAATAGTATATACTTTTTTTTTTTTTTTTCAGAAGTTAGTGATCCGAAGAAGAGGGCCATGCAAGTTCAATTATTCAGTTGAGGGCCATGCATGATAATTTAAAATTTTATATATTTTTCAATTTGGTTCCTTACTTCTTTGGTATTTTAATAATAGGAATAGTTGCACTTTTGGTCCCAAGAGAATGTCTCCAAAACACTTTTGATACCTAGGTGCAAAAGTGGTCTTTTTTTTGGCATTTTCGGTCCTATCCGTTAATTTTCAGGACTAATAAAACTGCAATTTTACCACATTCTCTTGGGATCAACAGTGCATTCATTTGGGACCAAGAGTGTCGAATTTACCCAGAAACATATCATGAAAATAAATAAATAATCCTAAATATAAATTAGAGTATATATGAGTTATCAAGTGTTACATAAGCAGTCCAGTAATTTGCGGCGAAATTCAGCGCTTACAGAGAAATTTGGACTAAATGGGCAGGAGAACAAATATGGTTTAAACTCTAATTAATTAATTAAGAACCTCATGAGCAAATTAAGTTTTATAAGGGAAATAATGATGCACAAGAAAAATAAGAATGAGTTGTTTAATTAATGAGTGGGGATGTGTATTAGTAAAAAATGATATTAAACCGCACACATATATTATAGTGAAGAATAATACATTAAAAATTAGACAAGTTTGGGTAATCATGTGCTAATTATATATAGAAATAATTACAAGGAGGCATACACTTTCCCTTCATAATTGAAGAAAGCCCCACCATTTTCCCTTCATTACACAAAACCACACTTCATTACAAAAAACCACACTTTCATCTTTTGGATTGGGCCCCACTTATAATATTTTATAATTCATTTAATATACTCACAACCCACCCCACCTACTTTCTATTAATAAAACATCCGTATCCCCCTCCCCCCATTCTCTCTCTCTCTCTCTCTCTCCTCATTAAAGGAATCGGCCCCCCCTCCCCATTATCTCTCCCCACTCTCTCTCCCCTCTCTCTCTCTTCTTCCTCCTTCCATTTCCCCTCACCGGCGACGCAAAACCACCCACCACCACCAAACCTCTCCACCACAAAAATCACCCACCACCACCCCACCGAAAAACCTTCCCACCACAAAAATCACCCACTACAGGCGGCGTAGATCTACAGGCACCACCACCGCCCCCTTCCACCACAACCACCTCTCGATGGACACCAAACAAATCTGGCAGCCACCATCACCACCACCTCGACGCCGGGAAGAAGACGGACGGACCAAGGAAGAAGATGGACGGACCAAATCCGGCTGCCACCACAACAGAGGTGCCCAGTCGCAGGTCCATCGCCGCCCACGAAGAGGAAGACGACCAACGCTGCCCACCCTCCCTCTATCTCCCTATCATGACCGAATCCGGCCACAACAAGGGTTTTTCGCCGCTCTCTCGATCTATAGGTGGGGGGCAGAGACGGCAGCCAGATCTGTTTAAATCGATTAGGAAATTTTAATTGCGGATGAAATTTAATAACGGCTGCCGGATCTGTTCACGGTCCTGATAAATGGGATCTCAATATGGTATTCATCGAGCATTTAATTTATTGCTTCTTCTTCCTCCCCTTTTAGTTGCAACTCTGTTTTACAGTATTAATTTGTTAGGTTTTTTGGCATCGGTTTTCTTATTTTCTGGTGATTTGGGTTTCTCTAATGCTTGTGGGGCATCTATAAATAATGCTCAGAGAAAACTGGTGATTTTCTGGTAATTTCGTGTTCTTACTATGCTTGCGGGGCATCTATATTGTAATTGGTTTTCTAATACCCAATAGGCTGTAGAATCATTATAAGTGGATGGCACCATGTCCTTGATTATGCTGCGTCTTGATTATGCTGCGTTTTTTTTTTTCTATTATCATTGATTTTGTGTATTGGATGAAGTTTAATTTATCATGCTCAAATGCCCCAATTTTTGTGCTCTGTTGAATTTATAAGCTGATTTATTGGAAGCACAGCTTGTTGAATTAATCTGAGTTAAATTTCTGCAGATTTTAATTCACCCACATTAATCTGAATTAAATTTCTGCTGATTTTGATTGTGGATTTTGATGCTCTGACATTTTTTATTGCAGGTATCCAAAAAGGAATTAAATTGCAGGTATCCCACACCTATTTATCATGTAACGAGAGATGTTTGTTTATTGTATACTTGATGCATAAGCTTGCAGCACTGTGTTCTTCAAGAAAGCTCTTGATAATGTTCTGACTTTTTTGGATTAACTATAGATTTTGTGAAATTATTTTCTTGATGTATTTTTTGGTGGGTAATCAAAGAAGGTATGCATGGACCTATGAAAATTGAACTCATTTTGTAATTAGGGACAATTTAATGATTTTCTGGTGTGTGCAGGGGTAGACCTGTTATGCCAAAATTCAAAATGGGTATGCAAACAAATTGTGAATTATGCAACAATTTTTTTGTATTCTGCAATTTTTTTTTCAGATATTCAAATATTTCGCGCAGTTATTCAAAGTTGGGTGTTTGCATATTTAAGAATGGGAGCATGGATATTCAAGAAAAAGTGTGTTTCTTTTTGTTTCAGTGTAATTTTTTGTATTCTGCAATATTTTTTTTTGCAGATATTCAAATATTTCTCGCAGTTATTCAAAGTTGGGTGTTTGCATATTCAAGAATGGGAGCATGAATATTCAAGAAAAAATGTGTTCTTTTGTTTCAGTGTAATTTTAGATTTTATAAATGTAATTCTATATTTAAATGTAACTAAATTTTATATAAGAAAAAATATTTTCTTGTTAATGATGTTGTGCATTTATTTTTTAATTTTATTTGTGTAAATTCAAAAAAAAAATGAAAAAGAATGAAAAAAAGTGGTTGCAGGCAGGATTCCAAATTTGAATTCAAAAATACAAAAAAATAAGAGAAAGAAAAGAAAAAGAAAAGGTGGGTTCCATAAATTGGTTACATGATTTGAATTTTTAAAGCTGAAATTAAAAAATAGAAAAAGAAAAAAAAAAGAAACGGTGGGTTCCACAAAAGTGTGCCTTTGTGTAATGATTTTGGTTGGGGGTCCCACCAAAGTGTGGTGATTGGAAATGAAGGGAAATTGATAGGGTGAATTGCAATATGATCTATAGAAGTGAGGCTCTATGTGACTCTCCCTTATATATATAATTAGTCAGTAAATTAATTTTCTAATTTGGTAGGAACAAATAATTATTAAAATATTGAGAGAGCTAGATCACTTGTATTGACTGACCGATGGACCAATGCAATGAATTAATAAATAATAGTATTGTATAGACTTGTGAGTGAGCTAGCTGGGAAATTGAGTGGGATGTAAGTGTGCAGTTTCCTTGGGGCTTCACCACAACAAGGAACGTATATAAATAACAATCCCCACTCCACTCCCTCTAGAACAAACCATCACTTGATCTCCTCTCTCTCTAACATTAGTATATATATTCTTCATCCATATATAATATACTCAGGATGGCCGCTGCTGCGCTGAAAGAGTCTCAAAAAATTCCGGCTCCCGATGCCCAGCTGCCCCTGCCCCTCTACCTGGCCAACGATGTCTTCTTCTCGGTCGTCTATTATCTGCTCCTCCAATGGCGCGAGAAGATCCGCAACTCCACCCCTCTCCACATTCTTAACCTCTCAGAAATATCGGCCATCCTCATCTTGTTCGCTTCCTTCATTTATCTCCTTGCCAGCTTCGTCATTACTCCCCGCTCTCATGATCAGATTTTTGATGTTGATGAAGAAGAAGAAGAAATTATTGATCACTCCCCGAAAATTAAAATAATGGATCATAATGATTTGCTTTGGTCGGAGTCGGATGAGGAGATTGTGAAGTCGGTTGTGGAGGGAAAAATCCATTCCTACGCCTTAGAATCAAAGTTGGGTGATTGTGGGCGCGCCGCTGCCATCCGCCGCGAAGCTTTGCAGCGTATCACCGGAAAATCCCTATCCGGTTTGTCCCTGCAGGGATTCAATTACGACGCTATACTTGGGCAGTGCTGCGAAATGCCCGTGGGTTACGTCCACTCTTGCTAGACGGCGCCGAGTATTCTGTCCCCATGGCGACTACGGAGGGGTGCCTCATCGCTAGCACAAACAGGGGGTGCAAGGCCATCCATGTCTCCGGCGGAGCCACCAGCACCATCCTCAGAGACGGCATGACTAGAGCCCCCGTGGTAAGATTCGCGACTGCTAGACGCGCAGCTGAGTTGAAGTTCTTCCTTGAAGACCCTCTCAATTTCGAGACCCTGTCGCATGTGTTCAACAGTTCCAGCCGATTCGGGAGGCTCCAGACCATCAAATGCGCCATCGCCGGGAAGAACCTCTACATGAGATTCACCTGCAGCACGGGGGACGCCATGGGGATGAACATGGTATCCAAGGGTGTCCAGAATGTTATGGATTTCCTCACCAAAGAGTTTCCCGACATGAATGTCATCGGCATCTCTGGGAACTACTGTTCGGATAAGAAACCCGCTGCCGTGAATTGGATCGAGGGCAGGGGCAAGTCCGTCGTGTGTGAGGCTATAATCAAGGAAGGCATTGTGAAGAAGGTGCTCAAAACTGACGTAGCTTCCTTGGTGGAACTCAACGTGCTAAAGAACCTCACGGGCTCCGCCATGGCCGGGGCCCTGGGTGGCTTCAACGCTCATGCAAGCAACATTGTCTCCGCTGTCTTCATCGCAACAGGCCAGGATCCTGCACAAAACGTCGAGAGTTCCCACTGTATCACCATGCTAGAAGCCGTTAATCAAGGAAAGGACCTTCACATCTCTGTCACCATGCCTTCCATCGAGGTTGGTACCGTAGGCGGTGGAACTCAGCTCGCCTCCCAGTCCGCATGCCTCAACTTGCTCGGAGTAAAGGGCGCCAGCAAGGACCATCCCGGTGCCAATTCCAGGCTATTGGCCACCATTGTTGCCGGCTCTGTTCTCGCCGGAGAGCTCTCCCTCCTCTCAGCAAGCTGCAGGCCAACTCGTCAAGAGCCACATGAAGTACAATAGGTCTACCAAACATACTTGACCTCTATACCTCTCTCCTAGCTAGTTTTTAATTAATAATCCACATTCTTTTTTTTCTTACTTGCTCATTCTTATCTAATATTGTACATATATTACTGATATTATTAATGAAGAAGCAAGTTGACATAAAATTCATGTTTTTTCCCGTTAGATCCTAGCTATATATGATGAGTTAATGACTCTCACATTTTTTTCTTTCGCTTTTACTTATTGCCATGCATCAATTGATGAAGAGATAAATTGTTTTGTTTCTATGATATTGAATGACTACCGACATAAATTGTTCCATCAATTTGTTTCGAACGTCGACTAGATTGAAATCGAGTACAATCCCTTTTTGTATCCCCGTATTTAAATATATTAACTTCGAAATTAATTTACAACAATAATTTCTACCAATCAAACTGTCAATTTTGAGTACAATTCTTTATTTTGTCCCTCTGATTCTCACTTCAAATAACATGATGTGGACATTCTGAATAATCGGATGCCCTTTCAAATCTTGTCCGAACTTGAATTTAAATTGAGAAGTTTAATACTTTGATCTCGGATCGAATTTTGTTCCCGAGTGATTTGCTAGATATTAGTTTATGTGGAGTTTATGCAATATTTGGTCTTATAAGTTTCACAAAAACTAGATTTGTCAATTCAAAAACAAACAAAAGAACCAATTTCATCGATTAACACCCAATTTGCGACGGATATTGGAGTCCCGTCGGAAAAAAAGATAATTTGCAACGGAAATAAAAAACCGTCGCAAACTGCACTGTTTTGCGACGGCTAGTCCGTCGCAAAGTGTGGGGTCCATTAACTTCGTTGCATACCGACAAATTTTGCGACGGATTAGCTGTCGCAAATTTCAATTTCAATTTTGCGACGGACGTGTCCGTCGTAAACCGACCCGTTAAAAAATACCCGTTGGGGAAACGGTCTACTTGACTATTTTGCGACGGATATTGCCGTCGCAATTTTTAACTTCGAATTTACAACGGCCTATTCCGTCGCAAATATTGACCCGGTTTTGCGCGACCTTTCGGGAAACGTCGCGTTGACTGATTTGCGACGGATTGTCCGTCGCAAAATTTTAAATTTCACATTTGCGACGGCTTGGCCGTCGCAAATACTAAAAAACGACGTCGTTCAGGTGTTTGGCGGTCGCAATTTGCGACGGACAAGCGTCCGTCGCAAATTTTTTCGCCTTATATAAAGGACAGCGCAGGCGGCGAGAAGAATAAGAGGAAGAAGAGGAAAAAGAGAGGAAAAGGAGGGAGAAGTCGGGTGCAGTCGCTGTAGAGCCAATCCGTCCCAACCGAGTGCTCGTTTCTTCATTAAATCGTAAGTTTTCTTCATTTTTACCGTTTAAAATTTAATTTCCATGCATGTTTAGAATTTGTTAAGTTTAGAATTGAATTTAGTTGATTTGTTAAGTTTATATTATATTTTTAATTTTAGTAGTTTTAGTTGTTTGATTTTAGTTGAATTGTTTTAGTAATTTGTTAATTTTTAATTGTTAAGCATGTTTAAATAATATTACAAAATAATTTTAGTTGATTGATTTTAGTTTAATTGTTTAATAATTTTACAATATAATATTAGTAAATTGATTTAAGTTTAATATATAATTTTACAAAATAATATTTATAAGTTGTTTGATTTTAGTTGAGTAGGTAGTTAATTGATTTTAAATAATATTAGTTGTTTGATTTTAAATAATATTAGTTGTTTGATTTAAGTTTAATATATAATTTTACAAAATAATATTAGTTGATTGAATTTAGTTGAGTAGGTAGTTTGAATTATATTAGTTATTTGATTTTAGTTTAATGATTTTAAATAATATTAGTTGCTTGATTTATGTTTAATAATTTTACAAAAAAATATTAGTTGATTGATTTTAATTTAGTTGAATGAATTTAGTTGAGTAGGTAGTTTGAATAATATTAGTTGCTTGATTTAAGTTTAATGATTTTACAAAATAATATTATTAGTTGATTGATTTTAATTTAGTTGAATGAATTTAGTTGAGTAGGTAGTTTGAATAATATTAGTTGCTTGATTTAAGTTTAATAATTTTACAAAATAATATTATTAGTTGATTGATTTTAATTTAGTTGAATGAATTTAATTGAGTAGGTACTTTGAATAATATTAGTTGTTTGATTTAAGTTTAATAATTTTACAAAATAATATTATTAGTTGATTGATTTTAGTTTAGTTGAATGAATTTAGTTGAGTAGGTAGTTTGAATAATATTAGTTGCTTGATTTAAGTTTAATAATTTTACAAAATAATATTATTAGTTGATTGATTTTAATTGAGTTGAATGAATTTAATTGAGTAGGTAGTTTGAATAATATTAGTTGCTTGATTTAAGTTTAATAATTTTACAAAATAATATTATTAGTTGATTGATTTTAGTTTAGTTGAATGAATTTAGTTGAGTAGGTAGTTTGAATAATATTAGTTGCTTGATTTAAGTTTAATAATTTTACAAAATAATATTATTAGTTGATTGATTTTAATTTAGTTGAGTAGGTAGTTTGAATAATATTTGCTTGATTTAAGTTTAATAATTTTACAAAATAATATTATTAGTTGATTGATTTTAGTTTACTTGAATGAATTTAGTTGAGTAGGTAGTTTGAATAATATTAGTTGCTTGATTTAAGTTTAATAATTTTACAAAATAATATTATTAGTTGATTGATTTTAATTTAGTTGAATGAATTTAGTTGAGTAGGTAGTTTGAAAAATATTAGTTGCTTTATTTAAGTTTAATAATTTTACAAAATAATATTATTATTTGATTTATTTTAATTTAGTTGAATGAATTTAGTTGAGTAGGTAGTTTGAATAATATTAGTTGCTTGATTTAAGTTTAATAATTTTACAAATAATATTATTAGTTGATTGATTTTAGTTTAGTTGATTGAATAATTCGTGATATTTGTTATAGATGAGCGGACAAGGCAGTGGCAATGACAGTCAGCAGCCTCCGAGGGATGAGGAGGCGAGTCAGGGAGGACGAGAAGGGAGGAGACGACGGACCTCACTATGACCCGTGGTTCCACCTATTTTCAGGCCGAGGTCTCTATCAGAGACCTCTTCACAGCCTGGTGCGGGCTCCTCCTCCTCCTCCTCACTGCAGACTGTTGAGGGCTCATCCACCTCCCGCCAGCATCCGGTTGTTCAAGCACGGATGTCTGTTCAGCCATGTGGTCATACGTAAGTTTTAATATTTTATACTCAATTTTTTTTAATTCAAATTTAATTATTTTACTAACTTTGAAGTTTTAATTTTACAGTTGGATTCCGGGTCATGAGGCTGCTAATCAGGTTTCCAAGTCCATCTTTCGCGGTGGATTCGAGCTCACCGCTTACAGTTGGGGGTTAGTGTCCGATGCAAGAAAAAAGACATACTTCGAGGAGTTTAAGGTATTAATTTAATTTATTAATTCACCGTTATTAATATCAAATATATAAAAAAATATTTACATTTAAATTGTAATTGCCGAAAGAATGTGTCTGGGCACCGGAGCACGATGACCAAATGTTGAGGAATTTTGAAAAATATGCGACAGAAAGATACAGGGACCTCCTTTACAGAATGAAGGACAAGTGGTACAAGGATGGAGTGGCCACCGACATGGGGACTGATCGTGAAAGGCGGCCGATTTGGGACCAATTCCTCCGGTACTGGGATTCTCCTGCATTCAAAGAGAAGTCGGCGAAAAACAAGGCCAATCGGCATAGTGACCCTGATGGAGAAGGGATGGCGAGACATCGGACCGGTTCTCTGTCCATTTATGAGCACGGGTTGAGATTTGTAAATTTCGTCTTTAATTTTGTAGTTTTTGAATTTTTATTATTTTTTTTTCCTAATTTTTATGAGTGGTATTAATTTTTACTATCTTTTTTCTAATTAGGCGGCGGAGCAAGGACGCGAGCCCTCTCATTTTGAGAGATTGCAGCTCGCCCACCCATTCGTCGAGGAGACTGGGAAGTCTACCTACGACCGTACCACCGAGATCCACGTAAGTATTATTTCAATATTAATAGTATTATTTAAATTTTTAATATTAAAAGTATTTTTTAAATTTTGTGTTCAATTTATTTAATTTTTTGTATAATTAATTTACAGAGAAAGATGCTCGAGGACTTTGCCTCTCAGCCTCAGCCTGAGAAAACGGCAGAGGGGTTGGGGTCGGGGTCGGGGTCGATGCCCCCCACACAGCCTTCTGTTGACGTTCAAAATGAATTGTACTTCAAGAACGTCAAGGCTAAAAAGGGGCGGTTCGCTGGATTGGGCAGCTTCGGAAAGAACCTTTTCCGACCTCGTGGCTCAGGCTCATCCTCCTCTCAGTCTTCCATCGACTCTCATCCCAGTGAGGTCGAGAGGCAGCTTGCCACGGTGGTGGAGCAGATGAAGAACATGCAGAGGCAGCAGCGAGAGAAGGAAGAGTATGAGAGGCAGCAGCGAGAGGCGCACGACCGGTATACAGCCGAGATGGAGCGGTATCGGGTCGAGGTGCAGGAGTATACAGCCGCCATGCAGGCGTGGTGGCAGATATTCGCCTATGATTCAATGCCACGAGCGCAAATGCCTGCGCCACCGATGCCGTCGATCCAGCCATCGATGCCGCCGATCCCGCCGACCCAGCCATCGATGCCGCCGATTGTTAACATGGGCGAGGATGAGGAGGAAGAGGAAGACGGATTTAATTCCGATGGTTAAAAAAATTTGATTTATAATAACTATGAAGTACAATTTTTTTTAGTTTGAATTGTTACTTTAATTTAATTTTTGAATTGTTACTTTAATTTATAATTTTGTGAATTTATTTTAGTTTGAATTTACTTTTATTTAATGGACACAACATTTATAAAAACAAGTGAGAAACGAAAATGAATTAATTTGGTGAATTATGAAAAAAAAACGAGTCAATTTGGATACATATACAATTAATTGCATACAAATGAACGAATTATAATTTTAAGCGGTAGTCGAAATGAATAATTTTATAGAAATAATAAAAATTAAATGGCCCCAATATTTATAAAAACAAGTTAGAAACGAAAATGAATTAATTTGGTGAATTATAGAAAAAAATGAGTCAATTTGGATACATATACAATTAATTGCGTACAAATGAACGAATTATAAATTTAAGCGGGAGTCGAAATAAATAATTTTACAGAAATAATAAAAATTAAATGGCCCCAATATTTATAAAAACAAGTTAGAAACGAAAATGAATTAATTTGGTGAATTATAGAAAAAAAATGAGACAATTTGGATACATATACAATTAATTGCGTACAAATGAACGAATTATAAATTTAAGCGGGAGTCGAAATAAATAATTTTACAGAAATAATAAAAATTAAATGGCCCCAATATTTAGAAAAACAAGTTAGAAACGAAAATGAATTAATTTGGTGAATTATAGAAAAAAAATGAGTCAATTTGGATACATATACAATTAATTGCGTACAAATAAACGAATTATAAATTTAAGCGGGAGTCGAAATAAATAATTTTACAGAAATAATAAAAATTAAATGGCCCCAATATTTATAAAAATAAGTTAGAAACGAAAATGAATTAATTTGGTGAATTATAGAAAAAAAAAAGAGTCAATTTGAATACATATACAATTAATTGCGTACAAATGAACGAATTATAAAATTATGCATTGTCGAAATAAATAATTTTACAAAATAAAAAAAATAGTTGGGCAAAATATTTTAATAAACAACTTAGATACGAAAAGAAATTAATTTGGTGAATTATAATAAAAATAACTTAATTTGAATACATATGCAATTAATTGCATAAAAATAAACGAAAGTAGCTTGTGCCCTAGTGGCGCGCGCCCCCTCCTCTTGCACAAGAGGTCCCGTGTTCGATTCCCCTTGGACGCAAAAAATGGATTAATTGTTCAAGGCCTAATAAGACTAATATAGAAGGTGGGCCGCATATAACAAGGAATGGGCTGGTTGGCCCAGTGGTCCGCGCCCGCCCCGGGTGCCCGGGCTCGAACCACGCGAGCCACTCCATGTGTGTTTTTGGGGTACCCATCGAACCATCGTGGGTATAAATGTTACGATATGTCGTCTAAAAAGATTCTTCTTTGCCGACATGTAGTATTTGATGAGAATCGTTTTCCATTCTCTAAAATCCAACACTCATCTCCCTCCACAAATGACATCTTTGATGATTCGTCTTCCCCATATACGATTCATCATATGTCCATCCCAACCCCACCAAGTCCCGTTCTTCCTACATCTCCGGGCCTCACGCCTCCCATACACTCTCCGCCACTATCTCATGCGCCTAGGCAGCCTTCCGGAGACACAGAACCTACACCTGATACTGTTACCCCTCCTTCCACACATCGTCCGGTCACTCGCAGCCAACATGGGATTTTTAAACCCAAACAACATTTCAATCTTCATTCTTCTACCATAAAGTCTTCCATTCCACGTACCCCCGTGGCTGCCCTTAATGGCCATAATTGGAAATTGGCTATGGATGAGGAATATAATGCTCTTATTGAAAATGAGACGTGGGAGTTGGTACCCCATCCTCCTGATGTTAACGTTATACGTTCTATGTGGATTTTTACTCATAAAGAACATGCTGATGGTTCCTTTGAGAGGCATAAAGCCCGTCTCGTATGTTGGTGAACGAATCTAATCGTAAGGATTAGTGGCTATTTTAATCCGTTTTTACGTCACCAATCAATAACGTGTGATTGATTACCACCGTAAATGGTAAATCGGGGTGTGAATTTATCGAATTTGAAATTGAACTTATTTCGTGTATGTGTAGGTTAGGGTGTATTTGTGTGTGTATTTTTGTCTAAAATTCGAAATTATATAAATAAGCTGGAGAACAACTATTTATAGAGGCTAGCAAGCATGAGGTGCTACTGACTTTTGGTCTCCCTAGCTTGCATGTCTGACATGTGTCCTTTGACCTTAGTTTGACCTTATCTAAGCTGAATCTTAGTTACAAAGTCTTCTTTTGGGCCTTATCTCGGACTTATTGTTGTTCGCCTAGGTCGGCTTGACTGATCTTGATGACCCTTCAACTGAAAGTTGTTCGCCTCTTGAGGTTGTACTTTGGATGTTATTCGCCTTATGGCTTCGTTCAGCTTGGCTTTGGGATCTTAGTCCTTTGTTTATGTGCACACCTCTTTGGCTGATTGTTGTATCATATTTTGACCAAGTTGTTCGTCATTAGTGACTCCACGATTGGCTCATCCTTGGTCTCGGGTCTTAAAACCTGTTCGCCTATTAGTTGTTCGTCGGGGGAGTTGTTCGTCACTTAATTTATACACCTCCCAGATTGGTTAATGCACCCAAATCGTGATTTTCTTTGTTTAGACTTTAATTGTTGTTCGCTCCATATTAGATGATGTTCGCCTATCAACAATTGCCCCCTATCCTGACTAGATGTTGCATCAGACGAGCAACTTTGTGGCGAGCAACTGTAGTTAGGATATTGTCTTGGCCAAGATTTGGACGAACAACATCTTTGTGACGAGCAACATTGGGATAACCGTTTTGTCTTCCCATGATCTGGGGAGATCACGAAGATGACGCCAGCGCAATGATTGCGCGCCGTTCACGCACGAGCAACCCCGAGGCCACGCGCCCCTATAATTGTTTATAGGCCCTTCAACTTGTGGTTTAGCTCGGAATTGACCCCGTCTTCTCTCAGTTGAGTCCCTGAACTTTCAGAAAATTATGCCTTGGACCCCGTTTTTGCTTGGGGTATAAATAGTGGGAAAACTGAAATTTTTCCCACTTTTCCCCCTCTTGCCACAGTGCTCCGGCGATTTCCACTTTCCTCCGGCGATTCCAAGCTTTCCGACGTCCGTCTTCCAGCATTTGTTTCCAAATTTCAATTCCCAGGTAGTTACTCTTTTTTATCTACTTTTTGTTCCAAAATTTCTTTCGCCGCCGTGTGGATCCGAACGCCACCGTCTTCTCCGGGAAAGCGCCGCCGTCTGCAACACTCTCTCCACCGCCGTCTGGATTTTTCTCTCCCTCCTATGTCTTTGCATTCAAGCAATAAAACCGAGGAGACCTTAGATCCCCTTTTTCCCATTGTTGCTCGCGATCTAGAACCAGTTGAAGTTTCCTCAGCATCGAACGTTCACGTGGACTCAGTTGTTCGCTCTGTGGAAAACACTGGGGTGGGCCCTTCTGGGAGAGAACTGACAGTTGCGGCGAACAACAATTTGAACGACAACTCTTCATCCTCCGCTGAATCTGAAGATCCAGATCTTGACGAACTTACCCGCGAGTTCCTGGAGGGCATTAACTTCCCATCCCCAAAAATGTTGGAAAATGAGATTCCAACAGGAGTTGCTCGGCCATTCGAATGGCAAGCATACGCTGAGGAGTATGTGAACAACTTTCCTCGTCCACAGAGGCAAATTATGGATAAGGTGAAGACTGGATATCAAGCGAGCAAGATCAAAAGTGTTGTTCGCGAAGATGATCTGGACTCTATCCGTAGGGATTACAAAATCCCATTTGATATTCAAACGTGGGCCCCTCGAAGAAAGGAAAGAGCTGATCGCCCACCCCCAGGATGCACGGCGATCAATATTCATACCTTGATTGATGGATTAAAGTTGCCTCTTCCACCCATCGTTGGTCGATTCTTGGAGGCGACCAACTTGGCCATCACCCAAATTACTCCAATTGGGTGGATGAATCTTCTAGGATCCATGTGCTTGTTTGCCTTGGAGGGGTACATTGATCGGCTTACTGCGGAAGAGATCAACTACCTGATGACAATTACAAAGTGCCCCTCAGGAGAAGAAGGTTACCACTATCTCAAGGCCAGAACCGGGCTAAAAATGGTGGAAGATGTGCCGAACAAGGTTTACAACTGGAAGCAACACTTCTTCTTTATTGGGGGTGATTGGCGAGCATCTTCCGGTCCACACGGCGGCCCTGGACGAATAAATTCTCTAGCAGTTTATGGAAAACTGAAATGTAAGTTCTTTTCTTGCTCGCCTATGGGCTAAGTTGTTCTAATTTAACTTTTCTTGTTTGTTCGCAGGCCCTCGTCTACCCAAGTGGGATTCGGAAGAGGAGGAGTTGAGCTCCGAGTTTTTATTTACTTCGTGCTTGGTTGGCCTCCGCAACAGGGCAGATAGGACCATTGACTATCTTTGCCGAACAAGGTGTTTAAGAGCTGCTCGCCTTTTAACATACCCACACCACTTGGAGGCCCAGGTCGAGGTGCCCTCAGGTATGAAAATTTCTAACTTCTGGTTCAAGTCTTGTTAGTCGTTGACTTGTTCAACTTGCTCGTCTAATTCTAACCTTTTTTTTTTTTAGCCGAACAAGTAACAGTTGCCGTTCCTCCCTCATACGCCCTCCTTGAGCAAAGGGTTCTCGAAATGGCGCCGCCAAGAGGGAAGAAAATGAGAGGTGACCCCCCTCAAAAGGTGCTCGCCGTGACGAACAAGCCTGAGGGGGCCAGAGTTCCAAGATAGGCTGCTCCCCCTACTCAAGTTCATTCTCCTCCCATTTCCCCTCCTCGTGGGGGGAAACGTTTAAAGAAGGCAGACGGGACTCCAGTGTCCCATGATGTTCCTGACAAGGGGAAGGAGAAGGTGGGCTGGAGCCATGCTCGCCCTGAAGGGGATGTTGTACGCCGCTCATCCGTAGAGCTCACGGAGAGGTCTGGCAAGGCGAGCAAGGACATAGGCTCCCCCAGAGGCCCAGAGGACATTACATACTTAGGCCGGGATGAGCGAAAATTCTCTGAGTAAGTCCTTACTCTCTTGCCGAACAAGTTTTTCTTTTGTCAAATTTTCCAAGTGTTGATCTTCTTTTTTGTTTGCAGGTACCGGCCCAGCGATCACCCAGGGCGAGCAGACTTGGTTCACCATTTTGCCTGCTCTAAGACCCCGGCGAACATCCGTGACATTCCGAATGAACATGTTCGCCGAGCAACTGAAATTGTTGCTCGCGCCTGGTCGCGGCCGCTGAACAAGGCCGTCCTCGCCCAGGGCCCCATTGATAATTTTCACTTATCAATGGTCCAAGCCGCAAACTCCCTTGTCTCAGCTCAAAGGGGAATGGCTCAAGTAGCAGAGCTAGAGGAGACTGCTCGTCATCATGCCGCTTATGTTCGCCAGCTTACTGAGGAAAAAGAGAAACTGGCGAACAACTTCAATAGCCAGATTGCTCGCTTAAAGGATCAACTAAAGCTGGCCGATGACCTGGAGAAGAAGCGTATCGAGGACTATCAGCTTGTCTCTGGCGAGCTTAAGAATACAAAGGCCGAGCTACTTTCCTCTAAAGCTGCGCTGGAGGAGGAAAGGAAAGCCAGGGGAGAGGCTGAAACGGAACTTGCTCGCTTGAAGGAGCAAATGGCTGAGATGCTTACTCGGGAACAGGCCGAGCAAGAGTTCCAGGCTCGGAGTGGGCCAATCTCCAACTTGGGCTATATTTGTGCTTACGCGGATGGCATCCGTATGGCTGATGCCTTTGATTACAAAGATATGGTGGAGGAAATGGCCAAAGATCTTAACGTATTCCTCGACAACTACCCGCCACCGAACAACATTGAGGTCCAGCTGGCGGATATGGCTGTACTAGGGGTTAAACTTGTCAAACTTGACCCCAGTATTTCCATCACTCATCCTCCTCCTCCAGTTCATGAAGGCGAACAAGAGGAAGAGGTGGCCACCGCTGTCGAACAGAGTGCTAAAGAGGCGGAGGATAAGGCAGCCGAAGACTTGGCTCTAGATATAATTGTTGAACCTCCCGCCGAGCAAGCTCAAGATCCTCCCCCCGCTGAGCAACAATAGTTCTTAGGACAGCTTTTTTTGTTTTCTTTTGTAATAGTTGTTCGTTCCTTTTTTGTAGTACTTGTAATGGCTACTTTCAACTTGTACTATCTTTTGGGCTTAAAGCCTTTAATTCAATTAATGTCTTTCTTTTGTTCGCTCATCTTCTTATATGTTAATTGCCTTTACATTTTCATGAAATGCTTTTGCAATTATAACATATTGTATTGGGCTTTGTTCGCTTTTTTAACTTTGTCTTTGATGGAATAGGGTTTAGCCTTAGGTTCTGCTCATCTTAAAAGACGAACAACCTTTGAATGGCTTTGGTCCTTGAATGGACTGGTGCCTTGAGCTTTGGACTTTTCTTTTGTTGACGAACAACTACTGTATTTACATTTTGAACAAATTACAAGTATTATAAGACTGTTCATCACTAACATATACAAAATGACGAACAACTTTGAACACAAACTAAAAACTTGCTCGCTTATAGATTTTTGCCGAGCAATTCTTTTTCAAAAATAAAAGACGCAGCACCAGACTATACAATGTGCCGAGCAACTTTTTAATCTATACTTAGCCAAATTTTCAAAAAATTATGCAAGTTTTTGATCCATTCCACTTGCTTGATTCACTTCATCCGCCATACCTGCCCCCAAGATAATTGTTCGCCCATTCATTGATAGTACTTCTTGAGATGTACGGCATTCCAAGAGTATGAGGCCGGCTTGCCTTCCATATCTTCGAGATCGTATACGCCATTTACGAATTTTTCCGTTATACGATATGGGCCCTCCCAAGTTGGTCCCAGTACTCCTGAAGGTTGGGCGAGCAGTTTTCTTAGAACCAAATCTCCAACTCTGAATTCCCGGACTTTAACACGGGAATTATAATAACGTTCCGCTCTTTGCTTGTATGTTGCATTTTTTAACTCAGCATTGAGTCTTTTTTCTTCAAGCAAATCCATTTCAGCACTTAGAGCAGAATTGTTTGCTTGTTCATCAAAGTTGGTCGTCCTAATTGTGCTGGTCCTTAACTCAATAGGTATTACTACTTCTGCTCCGAAAGCCATAGCAAAGGGTGTTTCTCCGGTGCTAGACCTGGGAGAAACTCTGTATGCCCACAAGACTTCCGGGAGTTCGATAGACCAACCACTTTTGCTCTCCGCCAGTCTTACTTTTAATGTATGCTTGATTATCTTGTTCACAGCTTCAACTTGTCCGTTTGACTGGGGATGATAAGGTGTGGAGTAATGCTTCTTGATCCCCCACTTCGTACAGAAATCTCTCAACTCTTGTCCATCAAACTGTGGACCATTGTCTGTCACAATTACCTGTGGAACTCCAAAACGACAGACAATGTTCTTCCAAATAAAGTTGATCATCTTCTGTTGCGTGATGTTCACCATGGCCTCTGCCTCTGCCCATTTAGTTTAATAATCGACTGCCACAACGGCAAATCGAACATTTCCGACTCCAGCCGGGAAAGGACCAATGATGTCCATCCCCCATCTTGCAAAAGGCCATGGGCTGTAAACTGACACGAGCTCTTGGGCCGGGGTATGAATGTTCGGGGCAAAAATCTGACACTGATGGCAAGTTTTTGCTTTCTTGATTGCATCCTGACGTAATATCGGCTAATAATATCCTTGCCTGATGGTTTTGTATGCCAAGGCTTGCCCCCCAGTGTGATTTCCACATACTCCGGCGTGAATTTCTTCGAGGACTGCTCGTCCTTGCCCCCTAGGCAAACACTTGAGAAGTGGGACTGATATTCCCCTTTTGTAAAGCTGTTCTCCCACCAGAGTATATCTGGCGGCTCGCTTCACTAGCTTGGCAGCTTCAAAAGGGTTGTTTGGTTTTTCCCCATTTCTCAAGTATTTGACTATATTTGTTCTCCAGTCGTCCTCATCGGCAGTTTGATCGTCAAATTGGTTGACATTATAGCTTACTGTTGATGGATCATTCATCTTTGTAATTATAATGTCTGCCAACTCTGCTGGCCCTTCACTTGTTGCTAGTCGGGCCAGAGCATCTGCCTGAGTGTTGCTTGTCCGTGGGATTTGTTCGATGAAGACTTGATCTAACATGGACATAAGGTGAGCAACAATCCGTTGATAGCCAATCATATGATCATCCTTCGCCTCGTATTCACCTCGGACTTGGTTCACAATCAGTTGTGAGTCTCCGAAGATTTGTAATCGTTTAACACCTACGGCAAGGGATAGGTGAAGACCAGCAATGAGAGCTTCATACTCTGCTTCGTTGTTGGTTGCCATAAAACCGAATTTGATTGCCGAGGTGAATACTTGTCTTTCAGGGCTAATTAGTACCACTCCTGCACCTGACGCCACATTTGTCAAGGATCCATCAACATAGAGATGCCAGGGGTGATCTAGTCCTCTCGTCGGATCTGGTGGGAAAGTTAGTTCGACTATAAAGTCGGCTAATGCTTGCCCTTTGATCGCTGTTCGAGGAGCATAGGTCACCCCAAATTGGCTAATCTCTAGTGACCATTTTAGAAAACGTCCAGCAGTGTCAGGGCGATGGAGGATTTGTCTGAGCGGGAAAGTTGTTAGTACTTCGACTTGATGATCGAAAAAGTATGGTCTTAACTTTCGCACACTCATGACCAGGGCATATGCCAACTTCTCTGTTGGGGAGTATTTGATCTCTGCTTCATGCAAGGCTTGGCTGAAGTAGTATATAGGTTGGTGGAATTTGCCGTCTTCGCGCACCAGAACAGAGCTGATGGCAACTTCTGACGCGGCTAAGTATAAGAATAACTTCTCTCCTGGGACTGGTTTTGATAGGATTTTAACATCTCCCAGGTAGTCTTTGAGTTGATCAAAGGCCCTTTGACAGTTGTTAGTCCATGAGAAGCTTCCTTTTTTGATGGCCTCAAAGAATGGACGACATTTGTCCCCCGATCTGGATATGAACCGATTCAAAGCTGCTAGGCATCCTGTGAGCCTTTGCACCTCTTTTACTGATCGTGGAGGTTGCATATCCACAATGGCTTTAACTTTTGCTGGGTTGGCCTCAATTCCCCGCTGGCTAACAAGATGTCCTAAGAATTTCCCCGAATGGACACCAAAGCTGCTCTTCTTCGGATTTAGCTTCATGTTATAATGCCGAAGAATCTTGAACACTTGGGTCAAATGCTGGAGATGATTTCCTCTCTTGGGGCTTTTGACCACGATGTCGTCTACATAGACTTCCACCGTGTCTCCAATTTGTTGGTCAAACATCTTGTTCACCAGCCTTTGATAAGTTGCCCCGGCATTGATGAGGCCGAAGGGCATTCTCTTCCAGCACAGCAAGTTTTTGTTAGTGTAAAAAGCTGTGCTTTCTTGATCGTCAGGATGCATTGGGATTTGATGATAAACTGCAAATGCATCCATGAATGTTAGCATTTCGTGACCCGCAGTGCTGTCCACCAATTGATCGATGTGCGGGAGAGGAAAGTTGTCATTCGGGCATGCTGCATTCAGATCTGTAAAGTCTATGCATAGCCTCCAGGTTCCGTTTGGCTTCCTCACCAGCACAGGGTTTGCTACCCATTGTGGACAAAGTGCTTGACGGATCAGATCGTTGTTTAACAGCTTTTTAACTTCTTCATTCAACGCTTGATATTTGTCCGGGCCGTACTTCCTTCGTTTTTGATGGACTGGCCTCTTGGCTTGATTAATGTTGAGCCTGTGGCAAGCATGCTTTGGATCTATCCCCACCATGTCTGCATGAGACCATACAAAAACATCTAGATTCTTTAGGAGGAATTCTTTCATCCGGGATCTGTATGGCTCAGGGAGCTCAGATCCTATGTAAAGTTCAAGATCCTCGTTGTCAGGGTTAACTCTGAACGCCTCCAGTTCTTCGACTGGAGTTGCTCGTCGTTTTTGTCCTTTCCAACGGGGATCAAGTATTGGTCCCTCAAGATTTGTATCATTTTCGATGTCCATGGGCTCTGCCCCCAGTCGGGGATCTAGATCATTCGTCGGCTCTGATCCGTTGTTGTTAGCCAGTACCCGGCCCTCCAAGTTGCTTGATGAAGGTTGCTCGTCACCACCACTTCTGTGTTCGTCAGCTGGAAGTTCCTCAATGGTGGTGGTGAGATGCTCGTCCAACACTTGCTCGTCCAAGTGTTGTTCGTCAGTGTCCATGTGGTCGTCCATATCCATCATGTTCTCCAGTACTGACGGCTCATCGTCAGGATAGTTTGTGGTAGCCTCTATCATGGACACTTGAGTAAACTTTGCTTTTAATTGTAGGAGACACTCCCGAGCTCTTCTTTGGTCTCCTCTCACTGTGCCTGTCCCACTTGCTGTTAGAAATTTTATACAATAGTGGTAAGTGGAACATGCAGCTTTGAATTCATTTAAAAAGGGGCGACCAAGAAACCCGTTGTAAGTTGATTCCTGGTCTACGACCAAAAAATCAACCATTCGTGTAATATTCTTTTCGGGTTAATTAGCCGTTACAATTGTACAGATAGTCTAATTTCCCCTACTGGAGTGGTTACAGCATTTCCGAAGCCTACAATTCTATGAGTTGTACTCTGAATGTAGCCCGAACAATCTTCCAGTTGGTCGAGCGTCTTCTTGAATATGATGTTGGTATAGGCTCCGGTGTCCACCAAAAGTCTGTGGACTCTTGTTCCCATAATTTTGACATAGACTACGAGCGCATCGTTATGTGGGGTCGAGATTTCTTCCAAATCTTCTTCGGTAAAGGTCAACTTTGCCGTTTGCATGATGGTTGGTTTGATCCCCATTTCCTGAACTTGGCCCATAGCTCGTAACTCTGCCTTCTTCTTTATGTTCGACATTAGTGGACGTCCATCAGAACAACCTCCGGCAGAGCCGGAAGGCTCCATCATGAAAATATCCTCCAATGGGCGTGCAGCTGCAGCGGGAACTGGTCGTCCGGGGCGATTATTCCGTTGAGGCTGTTCGTCGCTTTCTTCCCCCGGGCTGCTCTCCCGGCCTCTCTTGTCGGGCTGTCTGTTAACAAATTCGGAGAGCTTTCCCTCCTCATAAAATCGCCAGAGTTGCTTGAGCAAATCTCTACACTCACTTGTAAAGTGTCCCACACTTTGATGGTAGGCACAGTACTTGTTGGGGTTGAGTTTGCCAGTGTCCTGACGGATTTTTCGCGGAGGGGAGAGCAACTCCTTGCCTTTTACATTATCATAAACAGTGTCAACTGACACTGTTAGCACCTGGTTGAGCTTTTCTTTGAGTTCCGTCCCTTCGTTGAATGCTTTCATGTTCTTCGGGACTCTGTATCCTGTTCCACCAGGCTTTTTGTTGTTCTCCTTGGGGTCTACTTTGTTCTCCCCCAAGTTTGCTTCTAGTGCCTCATGCATGGAGACGAACACGCCGGCCTGATTTTTGAACTCGGCGTAATTCTTTGGGCACTTCAGACGTACCTCTTTCCATAGTTCTGACCCTTTTTTCAGTCCTGCCATAACAGCGATAATTTTAGTGTCCTCGCTGACCGGTTCTCCTTCCAACAACACTTTATCGAATCTTTCCATGAATGCTCTACCAGATTTGTCGTCATTTTGTCTTAAATCTGACAGTCGATGTTTCTGGGAAAGATACGAGCCAGCTGTTGAAAAGTGTGAAAGAAACTCCCGACCCAGTTGGGCAAACGAGTTGATTGATACCGGTGGCATTGCTGAAAACCATTTGTGAACCCGGTCGCCCAACGTTAATGGAAAGTTCCGGTACTGGGTGGCGTCGCTGGCCCCCACGGAAACCATGTAGTCCGTATATTTGGTAAGGTGGACTCGGGGGTCTGCCAGGCCTTCATACTGGATGCTTGCCGGAAACTGAATCTTCTTTTGAATTGGGGCTTTTAAAATGTGAGGGGCTAATGGGGATAATGGCATGCTGGTCGTCCCCATACCTCTCTGTTGGTCCAATTGCCCCTGCATGCTTTTTCACTGCCTTTCTTAAACTGGCCAACTCATCCAAAGGTGCCCCCTGACTTGGAGGATGTTCGGCGAACAAAGGCGCATGCCTTTCTGTTCGTCGCAGTCCCTCACTCGGAGTGGGCTCCTCCTGGAGTTGCTTCCTAGGGTTGTTCGCCGCATTCGGCCCTAGGCGTCTGAAGGCGGACTGAGATAATCTTTCATGTACTAATGGGCGAGGTTGTTCAAGAGTTGTTCGCCCATCACCTGCTCTCGGGCGAGCAGCTTCCATGACATGTTACGGTTGACCAAGTCTGTCCTGGGCACTGGAACGAGTAGTCCCATGGCTTGACAAAGTTGTTCGCCCACGGGCAGACTCAGCTTGTTCTTCTCTTAAGTCAGCCATTTTGGCCTTGCCCTTGTCCCGCCTAACTTGAGCGTTGTTCACCTCATGTTGTTCGCCCCTAACATTTTTAGCCCTCACAACTTCCTGAGACTTATCCCTAGGCCTTGCTTGGGAAGGTCTAGCTTGTTCCTGTTGTTTCTGGAGGGCTTGGAGAGCTGCTATGGTTTTAGCCAACTCGTTAGGGTTGTTCGCCAGAGCCTCCATTTCAGGGGGGAGGTTATGTTTTATGGCTGTATGCTGTGATCTGTTCGCGTGCTTAGGATCACGGTCTTGATGGTCTGCTGTCGAGGCCCGAGTAGGAGATGCTCTCCTTGACAGGCGTGATCCTTGTGTTTGCTTGGATTGAGGCATCCTAATGTTGGATTAGTTTCTTAATCTTTGAATCTTCAAATTGTTATTGAAGAACAACAAGAACACCAAGAACACTTTTGCTTATATCTTCAAGAATTTCTTGAGGATTTCTTTGAATCTTCAAGTTTCAGACTCGAAGTTCTTGAGCAATCACACTGAATCGAAGGTTCGACCCCTTCCTCTAGCGCCAAATTGTTGGTGAACGAATCTAATCGTAAGGATTAGTGGCTGTTTTAATCCGTTTTTACGTCACCAATCAATAACGTGTGATTGATTACCACCGTAAATGGTAAATCGGGGTGTGAATTTATCGAATTTGAAATTGAACTTATTTCGTGTATGTGTAGGTTACGGTGTATTTGTGTGTGTATTTTTGTCTAAAATTCGAAATTATATAAATAAGTTGGAGAACAACTATTTATAGAGGCTAACAAGCATGAGGTGCTACTGACTTTTGGTCTCCCTAGCTTGCATGCCTGACATGTGTCCTTTGACCTTAGTTTGACCTTATCTAAGCTGAATCTTAGTTACAAAGTCTTCTTTTGGGCCTTATCTCGGACTTATTGTTGTTCGCCTAGGTCGGCTTGACTGATCTTGATGACCCTTCAACTGAAAGTTGTTCGCCTCTTGAGGTTGTACTTTGGATGTTGTTCGCCTTATGGCTTCGTTCAGCTTGGCTTTGGGATCTTAGTCCTTTGTTCATGTGCACACCTCTTTGGCTGATTGTTGTATCATATTTTGACCAAATTGTTCGTCATTAGTGACTCCACGATTGGCTCATCCTTGGTCTCAGGTCTTAAAACCTGTTCGCCTATTAGTTGTTCGTCGGGGGAGTTGTTCCTCACTTTATACACCTCCCAGATTGGTTAATGCACCCAAATCGTGATTTTCTTTGTTTAGACTTTAATTGTTGTTCGCTCCATATTAGATGATGTTCGCCTATCAACATCGTAGGTGATGGAAAGACTCAACAGGTAGGCGTCGATTGTGGAGAGACTTTTAGTCATGTGGTCAAACCGGCAACAATACGGACAGTTCTGAGTCTTGCACTCTCTAAGAATTGGCCTATTCACCAACTTGACGTAAAAAATGTCTTCCTGCATGGAACATTGACTGATACAGTATATATGCATCAACCTCTCGGTTTTCGGGACCCTCAATTCCCAAATCATGTGTGTTTATTGAAGAAATCATTGTACGGACTCAAATAGGCTCCACGAGCATGTAACAAACGGTTTACGGACTTTGTCTACACTCTTGGGTTTACTCGAAGTGTATCCGATCACTCACTGTTTGTTTTCCGCCAACAACAAGACATGGCATACTTACTCTTGTATGTTGACGATATACTCTTGACCGCATCATCTGACACTCTTCTCAGGTCAATTACATCTCGCCTAAGCTCGGAGTTTGCTATGAAAGATTTAGGTACCTTACAATATTTCCTAGGAATTGCTGTCACACCCCATGCTGGTGGTTTGTTCCTTTCACAGAGAAAGTATGCGGAGGACATCATTGAACGTGCCTGCTTGTCATCGTGTAAGCCGTCTGCCACACCAATGGAAACCAAACCTAAACTAAGTGCAAGTACAAGTCCAAAGTATGAAGATCCGACGTTATACAGGAGCCTTGCGTACGCGGTTCAGCAGGTATGTCTCTTCATTGCGTACGCGGTTCAGCAGGTATGTCTCTTCATGCATGACCCTAGAGATGTACACATGAATTCTCTTAAACGGATCCTGAGATATGTTCAAGGTACACTTCATCATGGCCTTCATCTCTATCCTTCATCCGTCACTTCTCTTGTGGCATATACCGACGCCGACTGGGCCGGGTGTCCGGATACGCGTCGCTCAACGTCAGGTTATTGTGTTTTCTTGGGGGACAATTTGATATCGTGGTCCGCCAAGCGCAAACAACACTATCACGTTCAAGCGCCGAAGCCGAATACCGGGGTGTTGCAAATGTAGTGTTCGAATCATGTTGGCTTCGAAATCTGCTTCTTGAACTACATTGCCCCATTTCCACAGCTACTTTGGTTTACTGTGACAATGTTAGTGCCATTTACCTTTCTGGAAATCCGGTACAACATCAATGCACTAAACACATAGAAATGGACATCCATTTTGTAAGAGATAAGGTACAACGGGGTGAGGTTCGAGTTCTCCACGTTCCATCCCGCTATCAAATTACAGACATATTCACTAAGGGACTTCCACTTATATTGTTTGAAGACTTTCGAGACAGTCTCAGTGTTCGACTTCCTCCAGCTTCGACTACGAGGGAGTAATAGAATATATGTCATTAATTATGTAAATATTTAGAATATCTCATGTATTAGATAGGTGTATAATATCCCTTGATCATAGCCTAGATTATAGGAAAATCAATTGTATATCTTTGACGTTTCTGAATGAAAGAAGGCAACAGATTACATTCTTTCAAGAAGTCCATATCATTATACTCCTATAATTATCATCTTTGATATTATTAAAGGTTCATACTTTAAGTTTTGATTCTCCTTCTCTCTTCTCTCTCAACACTTTGAGTGAGAAAAGAATATTATACGTTCTTCTCGTTATAGTCATGGATGATTGATGATTCAGTTCGACATTAATTGTGAGATCTAATTGGTTTACATATTCTTTCATTAATCATTATTTATGTATCTTCTGTGTTTATTTACATTATTTGGCGAGTTGTCTAATGTGGCCAGTTATGCAATCAGTGAAAATGAAGTTTGCCAATTGGAACGTTAAATCCGTAGTTGTTTAATTGTTCTGATCTTAGTGGCAAATGACAATGAATAGTTGTCATGGAGATGCATAGCCTAGTCTAAATGAACATACATGTGCGTTTGTAGGCTAGAATTGAGTCTTTTTAGATTATAATGCTGCTAGTAAATTAAATTCTTAGGTTGTACCTAGGGTTGTTTAATTGGTTAGAGATAATTGAAGATTGTATCCTAATTATCTACAAAGTAAGGAAAGACTGGTTGTTAGGTTGTACCAAAAACTATAACCAATTTAGTGTAGAATGGAAGAACGTTGCATCAAGGATCAATTGTGTGAACCAATTCTGAAGTTGTCTTTGGCTGAGTGTTTTTATATTTTGAATCTCTCCATTTTATTTACTTGTTGTTTATTTAGTTTAGTTTAATCACAACTCAAAACCCCCCATATTTGTATATTTAGCAACCCGATGTTTATTTAGCTTTCATTTATGCATTTTTAGTTTTTGTTTCGTTTTTGTGTGTTCAAAGGTCACAAGAAGATTTTTGATAAGACGTGGGCACGCATTATTGGAAGGAAAGTTGCGTAGATTTGGCAAAAATAAGGCGTGGGCACGCCTTTTTGGAATACTTCTTCTGTCCTTTAAGCCACATTTGCTATGTTAAGTGAGTATTTTTGAATTTATAATTTCATTTTATATTTTTCTGAAAAACCAAAAGAATTCAAAAAATTCAAAAATCCAAAAAATTGAAAAAAAAATAGAAAATTGTAAAAAATAAATAAAGAAAGAAGGTAGTTGCCGAAATTGGGGAATTGGATTCAGGGAGTTTGAAATTTTAAGATAATTGTGATCTTAATTTGAATTTTAAAAGATTGGGATAAGAAATATTATATTTTTTTATATTTTTCTCTTTAATTCCATTAAATCCCAATGCTTTTCAATTCCTCGACACTATTCACTTAAGGCAAAGTATAGAGTGAAACTGATTTATACATGAATCACTAAAAGGTATTAGTTGTTTTCATTAAAGAGTATTAGTTGTATTTACTGAAAAGTATTACTGATTTACACTGAAGAGTCTAAGTTGTTCAGTGAAAATGAACTAAGACTCTTCAGTGTAAACAACTACTCCCTCCGTCCCAACATTTTTTGCACACAAAAATGGGCGCACATATTAAGAAAAAGTTAATTTTTGAGTAAAATAGTGGCATATGGGTAAATATGTGTATATTATTGTGAGTGTGCCTCTGCATTTTTCTCTTACTTCTTTAATTATTATTAATATTTACTTTTATTTGTAAAGCCCTAATTTTCTCTCTCTTTATTCTTCTACAGAGTGGTAACTTCTTTCCGCTATCTCACACTTCTCTTCCTCCATTGCTGAGATTATACTCCTAACGCATCAACCACGGCTGGAAAAACAATAGCCGGGACTTCTGCTCTTTTTCACTATATACCCACCGTCACTCTGATTCTTATTTTGGTCGTTCCAACTTCTTCGTCATTCTCGTTTTCCCCCTGAAACCGCTGCTGTTTTTCTTAAACGCAAACAAGCCTACAATTTCAATTTTATTTTTTCTCTCTCACTGGTAGAAACAGAGGATTTGTGTGGTTACAATCACACTCTTTATTTTCCCTGATAATTTCTCAATCCTCTGCCTTCGCAACAGCCATTGTTTTCCCCTTTCCAGGCCAGAATGGAGTAAACCAAGAAAAATTCTTCTAAAGGAAAAGCCCCTACTCTACGGTCAGTATCCCACTCCCCTCTTCCACCACCGTCATCTCTTGATTATCACCCATTGACACGCAAAAGGGCAAGAATAGATATGCTTCTTTCTACTCTGTCAATTGCAGAGTCGGCCATCTTAACTTCAATAAGAAGGACAAGGATAATACAAATTAATTTGCCTATTATTCTTTGTAAGTGTATTCATACGCCTAATTTAGAAGCTTTAGGTATTGAGCATGAGGTGTTTGAAATTTTGAGAATATGGGATGGCCAACTTATTTTTCTTTTTCACTTCCAGCCTATTTTGAACTTGTTAGGGAATGTTATGGTACTTTTGAATTTAACCTAGAAGAGGTAGAGGAAAATAGGCATGCAAAGGTTGTTCAGTTTAAATTGATGGGAAAAGAATTTAAGCTTTTGATAACTGAATTTTAACATTGTGGATTTTTCACTAAAGAATTTGCTAAATCGGATGAGTATTTGAATTTATATTGTGGGTATTCAAAAAAAAAATTGTGGTGTTACTGTGTATCAACAGTAGACCTCAAAGCGAATTTTTTAATATCTCAACAAGTCTAAGGATATCCACTTGAATGATAATTCTTTGAAATATATTCATCGATATTGAGCATCTGTTTGTTTAAGTGTGGGGGAAGGCATCGTTTCATATGTTTTTTCTTCATTTTTGTTGCTTGTTTTGGTTTGTTACTTGGTATGGGAATTTTTGTTGTCTTAATGAATAATTTGGTCTCTTAACTTGTACTTGAGGTGATTGAGTTCTAAATTAGTTGTCTCTCTCTTTTGAAACTTGAATCTTCTGATGCTTGTCCATGAAAAAATTGAGTTTTTGTGCGTGAACTAAAATATTTGAATCTTCATTTGCTATGCTATGTAAGTTATCATTGATAATTAGTTGGGGGAGAAATACTTGGATCTTCACACATTGAGCCTTAATTTTTTGTGAGATTTTGAGCCCGAGAGCATTCATATATGTATAAGCTCTAATTTCCTTTTATGTGATTGTCATGTATAGTTGATTTTTTTAGGACTTGCATTGTTATGCACGTCTACGTTAATAACTTTTGATAAGTTGAATGTAAGAATCACATAAGGATTTTAGGTTTAACCAATCTTGTCATAATTATTTTTTCTTCACCAAACCTAATACCCTGATTCATTAACCCCTAGTTAACCAACTTTGAGCCTTAACCTTTTTTCTTTGAACTTTAACCACATTACAAACCACTGATACCCTTTTCATTCATTACCTTTTTTAACCTTGAATTGAAGTTATTTCATATGATTTACTCAAATAAAGCTCCATTTGATTTGTTGTATAGTGTGCAAGATGTTTTGGATAGTATTGTAGTTTTTTCTTTTGAAAACAACAAAAAAAAATCTAGAAAAAGAAAAAATTGTAGCTAAAAAAGAAAAAAAAATGATAAATTTCTGAAAAAGAAAAAAAAATTGAAAGAGCAAAGCAGAAAAATGAAGAGAAAGATTTTATAGTCTTGCACTTGTGTATAAAAAGTAAATTGTGGAGCTTTGATGTTATTTGATTGAGCATTATCTATAAAAGTGAATGATTTCTTCATTTCCCTGCCTAAAACATGTAACCTCTTTTACCCTACTTTACACATGCCTTAAAACCAACTTACCCTCTAAATCTTTTGATTTTTGCATTTGATTCATTCAATAGTGGAAAGGATGTGATATATTTGCAAGCGTATGGTAAAATTCTTTTGTGCATTGACTTGAGAGATCCATCAAATACATTTGGAACTTAAACACTTTGAGCTTTTGAGTGAATCCTTTGTGAGGTGTTTAGATTCTATGTCTTTGAATTCGACTAAATTGTTAATGTGATTTGCATTAGTGATGGTGGATGAGGATTCTCTTGAAAAAAATTGATTTCATTGCATGAGAAAATATTTTTGGGACGAGCAAAGGAAGATGAGAGAAGATAGTGAGTTGAGATAATGTGTTTTGAGCTTTGGCATGCTTGAGGACAAGCTTTGTTTAAATGTAGGGGAATTTGATAGATTACATAAAATACATATTTATTATCATATTTTCCCATGATTTAGATGTCAATTAATCCTTAAGTGTTTATTTTAATTAAATTTTATACTTTGTAGGTAAACTAAGGATTTAATTGATGTTTGGAGACCATTTGGAGTGAATTGTGAAGAATTGAAGACTCCAAAGATGAAGAAGTACTTTTCTCATAAGGCGTGGGCACGCCTAAGGTCCAGACAGGAATTCTCATAAGTGGCGCCCAAATCTCTACACCAAGACTCACCTTTAATGCTTTCCATCCTTTTAAAAGTCTTGAATATTTAAACTTATCCTAGATTAATATATTAAGTTAGTAGTTTTATATTATTTTAGATAAGTTTTTAAAGGTAGTTTCTTAACTATTTCTTTTGTAACTTACTACTAGTTAATTTTTAATATTAGGATTGGAGAGAGAAGGGAGGCTAGTGCAGGATTTTTGGGGAAACTCTCATAGGAATATTATTGAAGTTTAAAAGTTCTATTTTTTTTATTTTCTCTACTCAATTCAATTACTCATATTTGATTAAACAAAGCATGGCGAACTCTCTCATGGGTTGTTAAATCCGCAATCTAGTCAATGATGAATGACGACTGGGTTCGATACAATGTGAGATCTAATTAGTTTTCACTCTCTTTCACTCTATACTATTCATATGTCATTGTGTTTATTTATGTTATTTGGTGAGTTGTTTAATGTGGCCAGTTATGCAATTCGTGAAAATGATATGTGTCAATTAGAACGTTAAATCGATTATTGTTTAATTGTTCAAATGTCAGTGGCAAAGCAGCAGTATTGATTGATATAAGAGATATATGATCTAGTTTAAATGAACCTACATATGTGTTTGTTGGCTAGAATTGAGTCTTTCTAGGCTATAATGCTGCTAGTGAATTAAATTCTACGGTTGTACCTAAGATTGTTTGCTAGTTAGAGAAGTAATTAGAGATCATATCCTAATTATAGAAAAAGTAAGGAAGGGCTGGTTGTTAGGTCATACCAATAACTATAACCAATTTAGTGTTAGAGTGAAAGAGTCATTTTTCAATCGATGTTCAATTGTGTGTAAACCATCTCTGAAGTCGTCATTGGCTAAAAAAAATTATTAATTGAATCACTCGTTTTAAATTACTTGTAGTTTATTTTAATTAGTTTAATTACCAACCAGAAATCCTCCCCAATCTTTAATTTAATTGTTATAATTTATTTTTGTGAAAATGATAAATATATTACCAATCTCTGTGAAATCGACCCTGCTCACCACTGTCGCAATTTAATTATTATTTAAGTAGGTTTTGTAATTTGTTGGTTTCCGCCATCTCACACTTCTCTTCCTCAATTACTGAGATTATACTCCCAATGCCATCAAACCACGGCTGGAAAAAAAATCAACGGACTTCGGCTCTTTTCACTATATCGCGACCGTCACTCTGATTCTTATTTAGGTTGTTCCAACTTCTTCGTCATTCTCGTTTTCCCCTTGAAACCGTTGCCATTTTCCTTAATCGGATACAAGCCTAAGGTTTTAATTTTTTTTCTCTCTCTCACCGGTAGAAACAAGGGATTTGTTTGGTTAGAATCACACTCCTTATTTTCCCTGATATTTTCTCAATCCTCTGCCTTCACAATAACCATTATTTTCCCCTTCCAAGCAATAATGGGTCGAACCAAGATAAATTCTTCTAAAGGAAAATCCCCTACTCTATGGTCATTATCCCACTCCCCTTCTTCACCACCGCCATCTCTTGATTCTCACCCATTTCCGACACGTAAAACAACAAGAACAGCTATGCGTCTTTCTACTCTACCAATTGCAAAGTTGGATTATAATGGTCACCTTAGCTTCAATAAAAAGGACAAGGATAGATACAAATTAATTTGCCATAAAAGTATTATTCCTTGTAAGTGTATTCACTCGCCTACTTTAGAAGTTTTAGGTATTGAGCATAAGGTGTATGAATTGATTGAGAATATAGGATGGCCAACTTTTTTCTCTTTTTCACTTCCGGCCTATGTTGAACTTGTTAGGGAATTTTATGCTACTTTTGAATTTCGGCAAGAAGTGGTAGAGGAAAATAGGCATGTAAAGGCTGTTCAGTTTAGATTGATGGGAAAAGAATTTAAGCTTTCGATAACTGAATTTAACATTGCATTCGGATTTTTCACCGAACAATTTGCTAAATCGGATGAGTATTTGAATATATATTGTGGGTATCCAAAAAACTTTTGTGGTGTTACTGTGTATCAGCAGTGGACCTCAAAGCAATTTTATGATCCCACCAAGTCTAAGGATATCCCTTGAGTGATAATTCTTTGAAATATATTCATTGATTCTCTGATAGGAAAAATTCTCCTGTTTTGTTGTCGAAAGCTGAATTGTTATTATTGTGGTGCATGAAAGAAAAGAAACGAGTAAATCTTGGTTATTGGCTTGCTACTCAGTTTTCTCAACTGTCAAAGAATAAACGTCATCTAATTTTAGGTTCTTTGATCATGCATCTTGATGTGCATCTTAATTTATTTGATCCTAACAATAATAATTTGCATATTGTTTGTGAGATGCCACCTTTGGATTTACATTGTTTAGAGCATATGTTCTTGATTAGCAAAAGAAGTGGTGTCTACTATTTTAATCCTCCGGGCACTCCTGCCAAACGTGTTCGAGAGCACTATTCCATTGATGATGATGTTGACAAAGATAGACCATCTACATCCACTAAAAACGATGTTCACTAATTGGTAGCAAAGATGGGAGAGAACGTAGTAGCCATGTGTGAACAAGTGAAGCAAATGGATGAGAATTTGTTGATACTGAGTGAGCCGGTGAAGGGTGTGAGGAGGATATTCTGGAAATTCGTGTGAACGTGAAAAAAAAAGGAGAAGAACATGCAGGCTTTCTATGATCATGTTGAGTTCAAGCAACCCTTTCCACCACCTCAGTAGAAGATGCAACTTCCATATGCTCAACATTTTTCAGGGAAGTTTTTTATTTCCTATATTCTTATATTTGATATTGAGTATCTGTTTTGTGCATTGAGGAAAATGCATTGTTTAAGTGTGGGGGAAGGCGTTGTTTCATATGTTTTTTTTTCTTTGTTTTTGTTGCTTGATTTGGTTTGCTACTTGGTATCGGAATTTTTTGTTGTCTTCATGAATAATTTGGTCTCTTAACTTGTACTTGAGGTGCTTGGGTTCAAAATTAGTTTTCTCTATCTTTTGAAACTTCAATCTTCTGATGTTTTTCCATGAAAAAAATTGAGTTTTTGTGCGTGAACTAAAAAGTTTTTGAATCCTCATTTGCTATGTTATGTAAGTTATCATTGATAATTAGTTGGAGGAGAAATACTTGGATCTTCACACATTGAGCCTTAATTTTTTGTGAGTTTTTGAGCCTGGGGGCATTCATATATGTATAGCTTTAATTTATTGGTGTGTGATTGTCATGCATACTTGATTTTCTAGAACTTGGATTGTTATGCACGTCAATGTTAATCATTTTTGATGAGTTGAATGTAAGAATCACATAAGGATTTTAGGTTTAACCAATCTTGTCATACTTATTTTTTCTTCACCAAACCTAATACCCCGATTCATTAACCCCTAGTTTACCAACTTTGAGCCTTAAGCCTTTTACATTGAACTATAACCACATTGCAAACCACTGATACCCTTTTCATTCTTACCTTTTTTGAACCATGAATTGAAGTCATTTCATTTGATTTGCTGAAATAAAGCTCCATTTGATTTGTTGTATAGTGTGCAAGAAGTTTGGGATAGTATTGTAGTTTCTGCTTTTGAAAAAAGCAAAAAAAAAAAAAAAATATAGAAAAAATAGTAGCTAAAAAAGAAAAAAAAAAGAAAATTTCTGAAAAAGAAAAAAAAATTAAAAAGCAAAGCAGAAAAATGAAGAGAAAGATTTTATAGTCTTGCACTTATGTATAAGAAGTAAATTATGGAGCTTTGATGTTATTTGATTGAGCATTGTCTATAAAAGTAGAATGATTTCTTCAATTTTCTTTGCCTAAAACATGTAACCTCTTTTACCCTACTTTACCTATATCTCAGCCTTTCCAATTGGCAAACATCATTTTCACGAATTGAATAATTGGCCACATTAGACAACTCACAAAACAATGTAAATAAACTCTTACATAAATAATGAAGAATGAAAGAATATGTAAACAAATTAGATTTCACAATTCATGTTGTTAACAATCAAGTCTAATCTAAAAGATTAGTGGTTGTTTAAACTAACTTAAGTGATCATCAATCAATAACGTGTGATTGATTACTACTGTAAATAGTAAATATGGAATTTAGGGATAAAAAGATAAATATGAGTATGGATTACGTATTTATTTCGTATGTATGTGTAGATTGAGGTGTTTGAGTGTGTGTAGACAAAGTTTAGATGTATTTGTGAATTTGTACTTAGTTTTATTTATGGAAATTTATGGTTTTTATACAATTCTCCAAGTAGGAGGTGGATTGACTCTTACTCTTCCATGTGTGCATGCTTGACACATGGAGAGTTGACTATTTGACCTTATCTAAACTAATTTCTATCCTCTAAACTAGATTAGCCCGTACTAGTGTGTTGCTCGTCTCCTTTGGACTTGTCATTGAGGAGTTCTTAGCTTGATTTGATGGCCGGTTAGCTTTTTTTCTTAGCTCTTTGGCGAAAGTATCTCACCATGGTCTTGTTTGTCTTCGGGAGGTCCCTATTTTGTTGTAACTCGTCTTGTCAAAGTAGGTCGTCTAGCAGTAGTAGCTCGTTTGGCTTTTTCTGTTCGGCTTGGTTGGATTTAGATCACTTAATCATTCTTCTCTTGAGGTTAATCTGCTTAATCCTGCTCATTTTGGGTGTGATGTAGCTCGCCTATCAACAATTACCCCCTAGTCTGCCTTTATGTTGTGAGGTAAGGGGCGAGCTGCTAAAGGGCGGACTATAACTTGGTGTCTTGGGGTCGAGCTGCATTGTTTGAACGAACTGCTTCGATGGGCGACGGTTGGAATTCTGAGGCGAAGGCACGTCCTCTAAGAATAACGTAGATGGTATGATGGCAGCCGCCCTCGCGCACACGTTTTCGAGGCTTGGTCCTCCAAAATTTGGGCCATTTTCAGTTTTGACCCCGCTTTTCATACTATAAATGGGAAATTTTCCCATTTTTGAATTTTTCTTTCGATTGTTCCAGCGCCAAAAACCCTTACTCTTAACTTTCGAATTTTTCCGGCCATCATCTCCTTTTTCGATGATAATTTCTTCTGTCCCAAGTTTTTTAGGTAAAAATTTCTTGTATTTCTCCTTGTTCTCCTTCTGATTTCATTTTTCTTGGGTTCAAAATCCAAATTCCACCACATTTCCGCCCGATACGCCGCCACTGTCTCTTCAAATTCTCACCGGAAACCGCCATTAACGCCTCTCCAAGTATTTCCTTCTCTTCATCTCTGAACTCAATTAATGTTCTCGTCTTGCGCCGAATCAGATCCTCCCAGAAATTCCGGAAAATGCCTCATCGATGATACTTCTCCACACCATATTCCTATGGTTAACGTAGATTCGGATCAAGAGGTGGCCTCCATAGCATGATCGGTTAATTCGGGAGCTCGCCCACTGGGGGAGGAGGTCACCCAGTGTAGTCCAGCTCGTGAGGTCGAGGAAAAAACCTACCGAACCTCCATTTTGAGGAGAAATGGGAGGCCGAGGTGCAACAGGCCGCTCCCATTGACGAGCTTACCTGGGAGTACCTGGCGAGCATAAACAACCCTATGCCAAACCTGATTGAATGCCAGATCCCAATTGCAGTAGCTCGCCAGGTGGACTAGTACGCCTACGAGAGGGAATACTCCACTCAATTCACAAAAGCAGCTCACGGGTAGCGCAAGCTTAGGATCACAGAGTATCAGACGAGCTATATTATCTCATCAATCACCGAGGAGGACCTTTCCAAAATCAGAAGGGATTACAAAATCCCTCATGATATATTTATGTATGCGCCACTAAAGGATGACCGAGCAGATCGACCTCTCCGGAGATGCACGACGATCAACTTAAAGATTATTAAAATAGGGGTTACTCTTCCCCTTCATCCGGTGATCGGCCGATTCTTGGAGCAAAACAATCTGGCAATGAGCCAAATAACTCCAGTTAGGTGGATGAACTTGATATCAGTCATGGTGCTATTCGCCCTTGAATGATACCCCAACAGACTAACTGCGAATGAGGTGAACTATATAATGACACCAACAGCCTGTACTGGGGATGAAGCGGGTTGCTTCTACCTTAAGGCTCATCCGGGCCTTGAGGTAGTTGAGGGGGTACCTAATAAGGTGAAGAACTGGAAGCACGACTGGTTCTTCATCGGTGGGGATTGGCGAGCTTCAGCTCACCCATTCGGTGGTGATGAGCGAATTAACACACAGGCGGAATTTGGGAAACTTAAGCATGAGTTTTTCTTCTTCGATATTTTTAAAGAGGTAAAACATATTGATTTTTTTTTCTTGTTTCAGGTCCCAAAACTCTCAAGTGGAGGAGTGCTAAGGACGAGGCAGACGATCTCTTCCTCTTCGTCCTGAGTCAAATTTCTCTCAGGAATAGAACAGATCGTACTGTTAGCCACCTCTGTTCAGAATCAACGCAACGAGTAGCTTATCTTACGACCAGCCCGCACCATTTAGAGGCGCAGGCCGAAATCCCTGAGGGTAGATTTTCTTTAATTCGACGAACTACTTTTTATAATTCTTTTAGAAAGAATTTTTCTAATACTGGTAGTTCGATTACTTACAGATCATATCGTCACCGTTGCAGTTCCACCCACCTTCACCCAGCTCGACCAGCACGTCTGAGACATGCCTCAAAAGAAGGGAAGGAAGAAGAGAGACCCATCATGAAGATGGTGGCACTTATGGCCAACCCAAAAGGGGATTCCCGCCAAGCTGCCAGTTTGACCCTATCAAAGCAGCACGCCACGGCGAGTAGCCCGCCGGTGGCTCAGAATCAGAAGAAAAAAAGGCTACTCCGAAGTGATGGCACTCCCATTACCGAGGAAGAACGAGCGCCCAAGAAGTGCAAGGATCATCATGGGGGCGAAGCACATGCTGCTCGCCCAGTCGAGCAGGAAGTTGCTCGCACATCTTCTGTGGAGATCGTCACTGAAAAGAAAAATATATATTATATTATTTTAGTATTTATTGTATAAAATTCTTTAAGCCAAATAAGTTTAAAAAGGAAACTTTATTTATAAAACATAAATTTTTACCCAAGAGTTCTTTTAAAATAAAATTTAAATTTTAGAAAGAATAATGTTAATTTGGGACTTATATTATATTAATATTATTTTCAATAAAACTCTTATCCTTTTAATTATTTTCAAGAAAAATATATAATATACTTTTAAAATTTTAAAAGTTTTTTTTTTTAGTTATAAAAGGATGAGGAAAATCAAAAGACCATTTTTACTAAGAAAATCAAAATAGTAAAACCACAAGGAACTTAATAAATACACCCCTAATACACCAACCTTTTAGAAGGGGTGTATTTACCAATATAGGGTGTGACCTTTGAAATTAGTCCATTCAATGGGTCTATAGGATAATAAGATACTTGTTGCGTAACATGAACTTCTAGGCCTTTCGGTAATCCAAAAAGCCTTTTAATAATCAAATGACTTCGTATTAGGATTTTGTGCTAATCGGGACACGCACGAGGGATCCAACCACCTGTTCGCGCATCGCCTTCGGAACCCGGAGCAATCAGGTGGGTGATTGGCATGCTAATAATACGTTGTGCTGGTATACTCTGAACTCGGCCGAATAAATCTTAAACAACTTGTTCAACATAAATGTACACCTATTATATAAATTGTCTGAATTACGAGATATAATTATATATGATACAAAATATCTATTATTTTATTCAAATCAATCACCACTGCATGATTATGGGCATTATGTGTGCATGAACCGACTTAAATACGAATTAATTACATAAATATCTCCCTATAACTTGAGAATGACGGGTTTGCGGAAAGAAGTGGTAGACTAGTGATTAACGAAGGGATATCCGACTCCGGGGAGCGGTCTGTGATGCCCTCGGGACAGGTTGTTGATTTCAGATAAATCTGGTCCCCGGTTAGCTGCCTACGTTCGCACTGGGAATGTGGCCATTGATTTATCTGCTTACTGTTTTTCTTGTGAGTACGGAAATTGAAAGATTAGTAAAATGAGAAAGGATGTGGTACGGAAATGGTTCGGAAGAGATTTACAAATATGTGGAGAATGATTCTGGCAGATTGGGCCGATACGTGAAAATGATTTTCGGGCTTTGCCCCTAAATGTGAACCAACTTGTGATATATCAATTATGTGAATGTGAAACCTGTTATGCCCAATTAATTTATTATATGAACGTGTTACTTCTGTGATACATGTTATTCGTATTTATATGTCAACTACTTGAATAAATCAAATACTTTATCAATGAGTACAATTTAATATACTTCAGATTTACCAATCCCACGACGTTGCGAATCATCCATAAGTGAGAATTCAAATCTCACGCCCCATTTTTCTAACCTCCTTGCAGATTTCGAGTACGGGGAGCAAGGACAGTGATGTGGAAGACACGAAGTTCCCCGTTCAATTTAAACACTATTAGTAATACAATGATGCCTATATTATACTTTATTTCTAAATAAATGACATTGTCACTACACTGCAATACGATACTATTTCACGTGTGATTCAGTACCTAAAACTCAGTGTGTAATATCATGAAATACTAAACCCTCTATACATTTATATCTATATATATACATGTGTGTACGATACATTATTATAATATTTCTCTCCACCTTTCACTGCATGAAACTCATCATTCAATTCTGTTATCTTTTCTTCAAAAAAATTTATAGTTCTGACTTTTGATCACAATTAATACCTCGAATTCGATATAATTATTATATATGGATTCAGAGCGTTACAGGTGGTATCAGAGCCTAGGTTCAAAACTTTCGGACGAAACCCCAAATCCTTGTTTCCATCACACTAAAATTATTTATTATCACCTAAGTATTGAACAATAAAATTCTCGAGGGAAACTTGTCTCTGATTACTGTCTACAGCTCCTCGAAGGTATGTTACTACTTTTTCATAAAATTGTCTAAGGGCCTACAAACTCACAACAGTTTAACTTTATAATATTACACGATCAAAGAGGTTACGATAACTCAAAACAATATTCGCACTATGAAGGAAGAACTGCAGAATCTAGTCTAAGTTGCTTTTGAACCTCGAATAATTGATAAAGAATACTTGAGTAAATTTGTGAACTTCATAAATGATATTATGTGACTACTTGCATACGTGCTTTAAAGTGTTTACTTTACGTTTATTTTCCTTCCCAAACACTGTTTTGCGACGGAATTAGCGATGGAAAATCCGTCGCAAATAGTGTTTTGCGACGGTATCTGCGACGGACACGTATCCGTCCCTAAAACAGCCGTAGCTAATTTTTGCGACGGATTACGCCTTCCGTCGCAAATTAACGACGGACAAATCCGTCGCAAAATCGGCGGGTCAAACCCGGCCGGGTCACACAGAATTTGCGACGGACAGTATTCCGTCGCAAATCTTTCGGGTCAGACCCGATCGGGTCAACAACATTTGCGACGGCCACATTCCGTCGCAAATGTTTATATATATTTTTTTTATTTTTTTCTGTTATAATTTGCGACGGGTTATTTTCCGTCGCAAAATTCAAGATTTGCGACGGAATTTGGCCGTCGCAAATTACCGAGCCTATACAAAAAAAAAAAGTGGCTCGCGTGGTTCGAGCCCGGGCAAGGAGGCGGCCGGGGCGGGCGCGGACCACTGGGCCAACCGGCCCATCCCTTTTTATATGCGGCCCACCTTCTATATTAGTCTTATTAGGCCTTGAACAATTAATCCATTTTTTGCGTCCAAGGGGAATCGAACACGGGACCTCTTGTGCAAGAGAAGGGGGCGCGCGCCACTAGGGCACAAGCTACTTTCGTTTATTTTTATGCAATTAATTGTATATGTATTCAAATTAAGTCATTTTTTTTTATAATTCACCAAATTAATTTCTTTTCGTATCTAAGTTGTTTATTAAAATATTTTGCCCAACTATTTTTTTTATTTTGTAAAATTATTTATTTCGACTCCCACTTAAATTTATAATTCGTTCATTTGTACGCAATTAATTGTATATGTATCCAAATTGACTCATTTTTTTTCTACAATTCACAAAATTAATTCATTTTCGTTTCTAACTTGTTTTTATAAATATTGGGGCCATTTAATTTTTATTATTTCTGTAAAATTATTTATTTCGACTCCCGCTTAAATTTATAATTCGTTCATTTGTACGCAATTAATTGTATATGTATCCAAATTGACTCGTTTTTTTTTCTACAATTCACCAAATTAATTCATTTTCGTTTCTAACTTGTTTTTATAAATATTGAGGCCATTTAATTTTTATTATTTCTGTAAAATTATTTATTTCGACTCCCGCTTAAATTTATAATTCGTTCATTTGTACGCAATTAATTGTATATGTATCCAAATTGACTCATTTTTTTTTCTACAATTCACCAAATTAATTCATTTTCGTTTCTAACTTGTTTTTATTAATATTGGGGCCATTTAATTTTTATTATTTCTGTAAAATTATTTATTTCGACTCCCGCTTAAATTTATAATTCGTTCATTTGTACGCAATTAATTGTATATATATCCAAATTGACTCGTTTTTTTTTCTACAATTCACCAAATTAATTCATTTTCGTTTCTAACTTGTTTTTATAAATATTGTGGCCATTTAATTTTTATTATTTCTGTAAAATTATTTATTTCGACTCCCGCTTAAATTTATAATTCGTTCATTTGTACGCAATTAATTGTATATATATCCAAATTGACTCGTTTTTTTTTCTACAATTCACCAAATTAATTCATTTTCGTTTCTAACTTGTTTTTATAAATATTGGGGCCATTTAATTTTTATTATTTCTGTAAAATTATTTATTTCGACTCCCGCTTAAATTTATAATTCGTTCATTTGTACGCAATTAATTGTATATGTATCCAAATTGACACGTTTTTTTTTCTACAATTCACCAAATTAATTCATTTTCGTTTCTAACTTATTTTTATAAATATTGAGGCCATTTAATTTTTATTATTTCTGTAAAATTATTTATTTCGACTCCCGCTTAAATTTATAATTCGTTCATTTGTACGCAATTAATTGTATATGTATCCAAATTGACTCATTTTTTTTTTCAAAATTCACCAAATTAATTCATCTAAGATCATGTATAAATAGTTCAAAAAACATAAATAAATTGTTCTTCATCAGAATGATGGTTCACTGTTCCAGTGATCCACCAAACCATCCCATATCGATCGTCCGTCTGGTGCTCGACCCAACTCCACCCGATCCCCACGCTCCCACCGCTTCTTCAGGCCGTAGATAATATCTTTGTACCGTTCTTGCGCTTTCGCACAGAACAATTGGTACATAATACTATCGTTGGCAGGGTCCCAAACGCACCGCCTCTGCAAATAAATTAAAAATAGAATATTAACGAATAAATTAAAAAATTAAAAGTTAAATTAAAATCATAATAAATAAATTTTTTATACCTTGAAGTCATCAAAGTACTCCATCCTCTTTTGCTCGGACACTTGACTCCACGAGTGGGCACCATACTCAAATTGTCCCATCCTAATGATTTGTGAGACGATTAAGCTAGTCTCATGGGCTGGAAGCAGTCTGTGACAACAAAATTAAAAAATCAAGTTAATTATATTAATATATATATAATTAAAAGTATACATAATTCATTAAAAAATACTTACTTGTTGTCGACTATGATGACAGTGAGAAAATTATCTTGACCTGGGTTTATCTGTAATAATGATAAATTCAACTAATTCAATTATAAACTTAACAAAAATTAAACATGCTTTAAAATTAAATTAAAATTCGATCTACTAATTAAATTAGATCAACTAATTCAACTAAAATCAATTCATTTCTAATATAATTCAAACAATTCAACTAATTCAATTATAAACTTAACAAAAATTAAACATGCTTTAAAATTAAATTAAAATTCGATCTACTAATTAAATTAGATCAACTAATTCAACTAAAATCAATTCATTTCTAATATAATTCAAACAATTCAACTAATTCAATTATAAACTTAACAAAAATTAAACATGCTTTAAAATTAAATTAAAATTCGATCTACTAATTAAATTAGATCAACTAATTCAACTAAAATCAATTCATTTATAATATAATTCAAACAATTCAACTAATTCAATTATAAACTTAACAAAAATTAATTATGCTTTAAAATTAAATTAAAATTCAATCAACTAATTAAATTCGATCAACTAATTCAACTAAAATCAATTCATTTCTAATATAATTCAAACAATTCAACTAATTCAATTATAAACTTAACAAAAATTAATTATGCTTTAAAATTAAATTAAAATTCAATCAACTAATTAAATTCGATCAACTAATTCAACTAAAATCAATTCATTTCTAATATAATTCAAACAATTCAACTAATTCAATTATAAACTTAACAAAAATTAATTATGCTTTAAAATTAAATTAAAATTCAATCAACTAATTAAATTCGATCAACTAATTCAACTAAAATCAATTCATTTCTAATATAATTCAAACAATTCAACTAATTCAATTATAAACTTAACAAAAATTAATTATGCTTTAAAATTAAATTAAAATTCAATCAACTAATTAAATTCGATCAACTAATTCAACTAAAATCAATTTATTTCTAATATAATTCAAATAATTCAACTAATTCAATTCTAAACTTAATTAACAAAAATTTAAAAATGATTTAAATTAAAATTCGATAAACTAATTCAACTAAAATCAATTCATTACTAATATAATTCAAACAATTCAACTAAAATCAATTCTCTAAACATGCTTTAAAATTAAATTTTAAACGGTAAAAATGAAGAAAACTTACGGTTTATTTGTAGAAAATGTCGAAACGAGAACTCGGTGGGGACTGACGCCTTCCTTTTCCCGACTTTTCCTTCCTTTTCCTTTCGTTTTCCTCCTCTTCTTCTTTTTTCTCGCAGGATCCGTCTGCTTCGCGAGGAGAGTATTTATAATTGTAAAAAAATTTGCGACGGACGCCTATCCGTCGCAAATTTCGCCTGTCAAAGATAAAACGACGTCGTTTTTACTGATTTGCGACGGCTTTTCCGTCGCAAATCAGTCAACGCACCGTTACCCGAGAAGACGCGTAAAACGGTTCGTATTTGCGACGGAAATTCCGTCGCAAATCAGTCAAAGGACCGTTTCCCGAAAGGTCGCGGATATAAATGTAAGATTTGCGACGGCTTTGGTCCGTCGCAAATACAAATTTAAAAATTGCGACGGCAAATTCCGTCGCAAATCAGTCAAACGGGTCGCTTCATGAACGGTCACCTTTAAACGGGTATATTTTGCGACGGAATGGACCGTCGCAAATTCAAAGTTGAAATTTGCGACGACCTTTCCGTCGCAAATGTAGCCGGTTCAAGACGAAGTCGGTGGGCCCTAGTGTTTGCGACAACGTATCCGTCGCAAATTACTATCATTTGCGACGGACTTCCTTAGTCGTCGCAAATTGACATTTTTTGCGACGACTTACATAAATCCGTCGCAAATTCACTGTATTTGCGACGGATATTATTGCCGTCGCAAACTTGCCGTCGCTAATCTCCGTCTTTTTTGTAGTGATTTCCCTATAGGAGACCAATAAGATGGGCGTGGACCGATACATAGAGGTCGTGCAGTTAGAGTTAGAGACCATTGATGCGTATACTGCTCGCTTCATAGAATTGCGCGAAAGGGCAATGGTTGCCCCTGAGCCCCATTTTGAGTCAGACTTCGCAGCCGCGAACGGGTACGCCAGAGGAGTCGCAAAGGTATTTCTTCCCATTGCCACGGGACTACTGGACCGAATGAGGGTGGACGATGCTGAGGACGGCCCCCACTTCCACCTAGATGCCTACTGGGTGGAAGTACAGCGAGAAATACGGAACGCGGATGCTAAAAATGTGGGGACGTGTGTATATAATTAGACTCTAAATAAAATTATTATTAGGCTTGCCAAAAATGTTGGTCCAAATAAACATATCAAAGAAGCCAATAATCTACACATGTGCACATGAATTTGTAGTGAGAACTGGGAAGTAATATTTTTTTTCTTATAGTAGTAGAAGGTGTTTAGTAGTGCATACTTTGGTAGCTAAGGTAATTAGTTTAACATTTTCTCTCACAAGAGGAATGTCAATTTAAAAATAAAAAGTGTTACAAATTATAGTTAAAAAAACACAAAAAAGATCTTTTTAACTTTTGAATTAAGTGACACATTTTTGTTGAAAGTTTATTTCTCCGCCACACAAACAAATTACACAAAACTTTGTATATTACTATCTCCATCCCAAAACCACTAAGTCTTTTGAACCAAAAAGTGAGCACTTTTTCATTTTAAAAAATATTGTAATTAGTTGAGTTTAGGTAATTTGACAAATCTTTATGTATAATATAAAATAAAATAAAAATTGTTGAATTGCGTGTAATGTGGATCAAAATAGTAATATATTTTATAAATATGTAAATATTGTGAGAGTAAAAATTATAAAAAAAAAATTTATATGAATGTGCAAACAATTAATGAGATGTACCATATGAATAAGAAAATTGTGCGGTAGCAAACATACCAATAGTTAAATAATAATAAAAACATTAAACAAATACATATTACCATCACTTCATTTGCAATAGGATCAAGGCACAGATCCCTAAGAATTGATACTAAAAAAATTAAAATTAATTTAATAATCATCAAAATATAATCTATGTGGTCAAATATAAGTGATTTGTCTTAAAAACTTATAAAGTTAGTGTCGTCAATTATGATTAGCGGAAAAGTTTTATATAAATACGGTTCATGACAAGTTTATTATAAAATTATTTTAAAGTATTAAATATTTAATTAAGAGTATCAAATATTTGATACATGATTCATGAGTATAAAAAATCTGGGTTTATGATATTATTTTGTAAATGTTGACAAGATTTTGGATACACTTGATCAAATATTTAATACTTTAATATGATATGTATATAATGAAATATTTTTATATAGAACCTACTCATATTTAAATTGTGGCAAAGTTTATATGTAAATAGGTTATGATAAACTTATCATGAAACAATTTTAAATTATCAAATATTTAATCATGGGTATCAATTAATAATCTTATCAGTAGAATAATTAATCTGGGTCAATAGTATTATATTTGTAATTATTGTAAATTTTCTTAAATCCAATTTAATGATACTCCTAAATTCTAATTAAATATTCGATATTTTAAATAGTTTTATAATAAACTTATCATAAAAAATTTTCATATAAAACTCTTATTAAAACAAAACTGATAATAAGACGATTCAATCTTTACTTAATAGCGCAAAAGCTTGTATGAGACCGTCTCATGGCATGGGACCCACACAAATTAACACCCACCCGTTAATGAGTCAATGCTCTAATTACACTCATTTCCATTGTCTCATGTCATGAGACGGTCTCATACAAGACCTACTCACTTAATAATATAATAAGAAAAAGAGTAGGTCTTGCATGAGACCGTCTCATGACATGAGACAATGAGAATGAGTTTAATTTGGACATGGGTTCATTAACACTTTAAAAGGGGTAGGTGTTGATTTGTGTGGTCTCATGCCATGATAATGTCTCATACAACTCATACAAGTTTTTGTCTAAGAAAAATGATAAGAAGATTCAATCTTTACTTAATAATAACATATATAATAATTAAACCTTTCCCTCCAATATCAAAGTCGGGCGGGAAACTTTCCCTCCAAAGTAAAATAACGTCGCATCATAATACCTTGTTATGCAGCATTTTTCTTTTCTCTGTTCCCAAATCCCACCCCAGTTTTACCCTTTCCTCCAACAATGTCAGACGTTCCCTCGGAAATTTACCGCCAAATACTTGTCCGATTGCCGGCGGAGTCCCTCTTCCCCTTGAGAAGTGTGTGCAAGGAATGGCTACATATCATCGACGATCCATCTTTCATCAAAGCCCACTCCAACAATCAACTCTATAACCACAACCTTCTTGTCAGAAACGTAACAGGGGCTCCCCTGTTTTCATTTTCTCTCGATTCGTGAAAGACCTTCAAAAGATCGACGCTACCCGAATCAAACAGTTGATCCGCCGCGGTGTGCCGCGCCTACCGGCTCTTTTCTATGTTGCCTCCTGCAATGGTCTGGTTCTCTTATCTCATGAAGATAATAAAAAGATTTGGGCCACATGGAACCCCCTAACAGGGGACTGCCACGAGTTGCCCCGACCTAATGCCGAAGTAAGTTCAAACGGTTTCGGAACTGGGTTTGGATTTGGGTATGATTGTGATACTGATGACTACAAAGTTGTGAGGGTTGATAGATTGAAATCTACAGGAAAAGATGTGATCCAAACTCTAGTGTATAGTCTGAAATCAGAATCTTGGAGTGTGATTAAGGATTCCTTCATTGAATCCAGGTGTTTTCTTGAATGGCACGTTGTATTGGTTAGAACGGGATATGGTAATTGCTTTCGATATCGGGACTCAAAGTTATAGGCTAGCGATTTACCACTTCCCCCAGTGATGTCAAAAAATAGTGGAATGGATAGGCATTTTGGTTGTTGTTTAGAAGCATTGGATGGATGCTTAATTATAGGTTTGAATTATTACAACACAAATGTGTTTGATGGATGGGTGATGAAAGAGAAGTCATGGGTTAAAGAATTCTCGCTGCAACTTCCTGATTGTATTCATCAACCTTCAATGGATTTTATGCTTGCAGCTTATATGAAGGCAAAAAAGCAAGTTGTTATGCAGTATAGTCGAGGCTTTGCCTGGTTTGATGTTGGGAATAATTCTGTCTTGAATTTTTCAATTCATGGCTTCCGACGTATTGCTTCTTCTAAAATTTGTCCAGGGAGTCTTGTTCGACTTGGAACATCAACCAAGAAGAGAAAGAGGAATAATAAAAACACAGATTCAAGGTATAATTATCAAAATACCCTGCTTATTTATGATGATTTACGAAGTTGATAGATTCTGTTTTACCTTATTTTTATTTGTGAATTGTGATGATTGGGAATAACTTTTTGTGTTTTCACTCATCGTATGGGTCATGATTGAGGAATAATACTCGAGATGAAATATTAATTGAAGTTATGGTATGTCAATGTTCCATGTTAGAACTTAGAAGTACAAATACTCTTAAAGTTATTAGGATGTTTGTCCTTTCAGCTTGAAGATTTGTGTAAGAGATGATGAAGATTACTGTTGTTCAAGTGACCCTTGTTCTAGTGAAGAATTGTGTGATCTTAGTGTTGTGAGATACTATGGACTGAAGACAGAAACTTGACAGCATAGTATTTCGGGAAAATGCATTTTTTTACCCTTTAAGTTTTGTTGGCTTTGATTTTCGTCCTCTTAACTTTTGAATTTTGAAATTGGTTCTGTAACTTACAAAAAATTAATTTTTCAGTCCTATTACCGGCTATTATAGGTAACTCATCCGGTCAATTGATGACATGATGACTTTTTTTTTCATTTTTCTTTTTTTTTATTGATATAAATATCATACTTGGAAATGTTTTGATTGGTTGATACTTATTTATCACCATTTAGATAGAAAAATCATTAAAATTCAATACAAAATTATAAGAAAAATACTTTTCATTAATAAATTTTTTAACGGAAATTCAAGTTTCTTCCATTATTAAAGGAAATCAAATTTCAAATCTCACCCAAAAAAAAAATGAAAATATTAAAAAGAAATTTGTTAAATATAAAATTCAATTATAAATTTAAAGATTCATAATCTTTGTATTAATAAAATTCTAAAATCTAAAAAAGCTTAAAAAATAATTAAATTAAATTTAAAAAATAAAATATAATTAAAACAACATTAGTTCAATAATAAAATCTTATAATAATATATTTTCAAACCTCTCCAAGATGATCTGTCAACACCACCTTATTCTTAGGTTGATGTGGCATGTCTCAAATCTCTCCATTTTGAAATACTGTGCTCTCATTAAAAGTTGGTTAAACTTTTAATCTTGACCCTTCGTTCTATATCATTAAATATAAACCATTAATTTATATCTGCATAATTAATGCAAATAGATATTTTTTCTATTTTCTTATTTAGTTATTTTTTGAATTTATTATAAATCATATTTTTTCCAAACCTTAATGTAATTAAATATGATCTACTTATTGAATGAATCTAAATTTATCATTTTTAAGTTTGAGTTATTATATATAGTATAATATAATGTTCGATTATTTTTTCCTAAAATAAAAGGTATATAGTTATACATTCCAAAGAATTTTATTATGTGATATATTCTTATTATGGACAAGATATAATATTGCATGCATTTTTTTTTATTATAAATAAGAGCATATTGTATTTCATTTTTTCACATCAAAGTTTCATTTGTTCCACTCTTTTGCTGAGATTTCTCCCATCAATTGTTGGTTAGTTATATATCTATTGTTATTAGTATATTTATTTTATAATTAAATTCGTCATTTTAAGTGCTCACAATTTGATTAGATTTAAATATCAATATCAATATGAATGTAATAATGATTGTTGATTTATGTTGTACATCGTTCAGTTTCATGTGCAAAAATAATATGTTTAACTATACCATATATTTTTATCTGAATAATTATGATGATTTAATTGTTATAATTTAAATCTCATTAGATTTCAAGAGCATGACACCTCAATTTTCTCTGAATTCTAATATCAAGAGTGAGAGCCAAAAATTGACCGTTAAAGTTAGGATTGCAAAAGTTGGACAATATTTTTTAATGATTTTAATAGAGACAAGTTCTACTTGGAGCTCATTTTGATGGATGAACAGGTATTTGTAACGTTAAAGTTTATTTCAAATTTTGTATTGTTTCTTATATAAATTAATTTCTTACCGTATACTCCCAATAACTAATAATGTTGATTAATTTATAAATTATTCAATATTGAAATGGAAATTGATTATTATTAAATTATTAGTCTAAGTAATGTTATTCCATAATTGTTATTAATTTATGGGAATTTTGATATTTTTTTTATTATTCAGTTTGTAGCATTATACCTATAGGGTTTAGTGAAGGGCACGGGCCACAGCTAAACAAACCTCATAATTTATTGTATATACCTCGCAATTTTTTAAACAAAAATACTCTTATATTAAATGTCTACAGAAAATAAATATAATATATTTTTTCAGTACGCGAAATTCACGTGGATACACTCTAGTGTTATTATAATTGAAATTATTCACATTATTTTTTATTAATTCCAAAAAGCTTAATAGAAATTATTAAATTTCAATTTAATGTTAAAAAAAAAACAACTAGATATATTTGCTTCCATCCATCCCCACCCTGCACAACACCACAGTCCCCTCCAATCTTCCACTCACGACAACCCACCTTCTCTCCCCTCACCTCTATACACACGGGACCCCTTAATCAATTACCATGGTAGCCCCTCGAGTAGGAGGGATTATGTAATCTGAAGTGCAATCCGTTTGTCTACTCAATTCTAGGAATAAATAAATGGAAATTTGTTGTAGCTATCTGCATAGGGATTAATTAAGACTTAATTAAGACTATAAAGTAGATGAATTCATTAACATACTACACAACCAGTTGTGAAAAACAGAGGTTCACCAAAATTACAAGAAATACGAAAACAAAGCATATCAAAATTTATTCACCAAGATTGCCGAGACTCGAGAAAGATAAAATATCAAAATCGATTCATCAAAATCACCGAAAACAGAGTATATCAAAATTTACCCATCACCCCATAAAAAATGACTCACCGAAAACAAAGCATATTCAAATCAATTATGAAGTGAAACTCTGAAACTGCAACACGATTGAAAGGGGGAGAGAGAGAATTGGTGAGTGAGAGGGGGAGAAAGAGAATAGAAATTTAGGGATTTGTGGAGAAGAAGATGGATTTGGGGATTTCTACCCTTCAATCGCCTTTTCCCCCACACGTGAGGTGCACGAGGGTTTCTTTTCCTTCAAATCCGGCCACGTCAATAAATAATTTAAAAAAACATACCACGTGTATTGTTACCGGTTCAGTAACCGACAGTAGCAGGTTGCAGGACTAAAAACATAATTTTTTGTAAGTTACGGGACCAATTTCAAAATTCAAAAGTTAGAAGGATGAAAGTCAAAGTCAACCAAACTTAAAGGATAAAAAAGTGTATTTCCCCTAATATTTCTCTAGCAAACCTTTTTATTTATATGATGTTATCTTTTGTAGATCAGACTATGCCTATGACTTATGAATGTGGGATGATGAGACTGAGAAGCAGTCATAATTCCTTGTTAAACCGGTTGCATTTATTAGTTGATGGAAATTAAGAAAAAAATATTTTTCTGTCCCATAATTTTACCATTTGTTGAAAATTGTTCCTGATTTTAGCAAATTTTTCCGGTACTTTTTTTTTTTTTTTTTTGAAAAGATCTACACTTATCAGATAAATTTTGCCAAAATCAGGAACTTTCAAGAAACCAGGTTTAATAATTACAAGTAGCAAAAATTTGAAAAAAAAAAGGGAACCCGAAGTGTCCATGATCGTCCGAAAATGAATATACGCAACATGTGTTTCCTCGTTTTAAAAAGATTTGGGGAAAGAGGAGTAATATGGATAGTTTATTGGGATTGGGGAATGTATCAACAAATGTCTAAAAAAATTGTGTGGGTGAAATAATTTATTAGTGTATCTATTTATGTTGGTGATGTATATAACCAATAATAAAAAAAAAGCCCTAGAGCCTAAAATTATAATTAAACCAATGGCACATTCACCATGAATGCCATCTTTATGAGAAAAAAAGTTATTTAGTCCCATAACTTATCAAGTGTTCGATTTTGGTCCCAAAAATTTTGACTCTTCAATATTGGTCCCGTAACTCCTAGGAATTGTCCAATTTTGGTCTCATTTTCTTCAAAAAATACAAATATAATGCCCTTTTTTGTCATGCTCAACTCACATTCTGCCAAAATTTGGGCATTTACGGTACCCTCGAAGATGTGTCCGCAAAACAATTTTTTTTTCATTTTGTATTTTTTAATTATTTTTTCCATATCACTAATATGTGGTTGAAAAATGGACAAACCATAGGAGTTACGGGACAAAAATTGAAGAGTCAAATTTTTTGGGACTAAAATCGGACACTCGATAAGTTATGGGACCAAAAAGAAATTTCCCAACAAGAATGAGACCAAAATTGGACAATTCCAAGGAGTTAGGGGACCAATATTGAAGAGTCAAAAATTTTGGGACCAAAATCGGACATTTGATAAGTTATGGGACCAAAAAACTTTTATTCTCCCATCTTTATTAAACAACTGATCTAAGCTCATAGGTAGAGTGATTTTTTTTAGTGAACAAGGTTTTAGGTTGAGTTTCATTGAAGAAAGAATATAACAACAATATTGTGTTTCCATGCAAGAATAGTTTATTAAGGGTGTTTGGCTGAGCTTATAAGCTCTTTAAGCACTATCAATGTGTTTGACAAAATAAGATGCTTAGCAGCTTATAACATCATGAAATAAGCTCCTAACATCTTATAAGCTGTAAAAAAATAAGTTGAGATTTCCCAACTTATTTTCCTAACCACCTCCACCCTAACCACCACCCCTACCTCAACATAAAAAATAGAAAATAATTATTTTTTTATTAAAACTAAAATTTAAAAAATGTTTGTTATAAATTTTCAAGAATCTTATAAGTTGTATTAGCCAAACACTTTAGCAACTTTTAAGTTACTTAAAAATTACATCTTATAAACTCTTAAAACAATTTATAAGATGTTAGAGCTTATAAGATGTTTTAAATAAGCTTAGCCAAACACCCTCTAAATTTCCTCACTCTCAAAATGAAACTTAAAAACAATCCATTGTTTCTTACAGTAATTTAACTTGTGTAAGTACACAGTTTATTCCAAAACTTTTGATCAGTATATTATGTGATTTTAATCCTTATTTCATGAAAATATCAGATAACTTTTCAATCTCTTCGGTGCACACACATAATCAAGTAATGTTTAAGTATAGAATGAAAACATATTTTTAAAAAAATTGGTCTATTCATTTGAATTGGAATGCAACTATGAATCAAGAGTAACTCTCTTGTGCACTTGATGCATGGTGCACTCACTCAACAGTTGAGATTGTTTACACTGAAAAATACTCCCTCCGTCCCAAGACTATCTTCACACTTTCTATTTTCGTTCGTCCCAACTCTATCTTCACACACCAAAAAAGGAAATATTATACTATATAAATAATATACTGGGCCCACTTTATAAACTAAGCTAAACTTATAAATTCATGTTATTGGGCCTAATTAAAACCCAAAACACATTTAACCCAAAACTAATCCTAACCAACCCACCACCAAAATACCCCCTATCTACCCATTACTCATCATCAGTCTCTTATCTCTTCTCGATTGTTCTTTCTTCTATCTCTCTCTCTCTCTCAAAAACCCTAGCCGCCATTGTTATCTCTCAAGCTCTCTCTCTCTCTCTCTCTCTCGTATACACCGATACATTCTCCTATCTCTTTCTCTCTGTCCGTTTAGTTGATAGAAAGGTAATCGATCTCTCTCTATCATTTTATTTGAAAGAGAAATCATCTATCTCGATGGATCGATCAATTTTTTGGTCGGATCCATCCGATTTGAACACCACGGTGAGCGATTCCAATCGAGACTCGATCGTGAGTGATTCCGATGCGGCGTGGCAAGTCGTGGCTGACTCGTTCGATGATACGGTGGTTCCCGAAAGCCCGCTGCCGGAGTCTCACGATTTTGACGTCCCCTTTGTGCAATCGCCCGTTTTTTACGGTCCTATTAACATAGAGGATATGGTGGTTCCTGATTCTGAAGAAGATGATGATATGTTGCTCGATGTGCCCAGATTTGAGCCCCCCTTGCTCGGATTTGAGGCCCCCTTGCCCGGATTGTCCGATTTGCCCAAATTTGAGCCTCCCTTGGCGGATTTGCCACATTTGCCCTATTTGCCGAGACGTAGTGCCGAAAGTGAGGCATTCATCTATGAATTGATGGCTATCTGGTGCCCTGGGATTCTTAGGTACTCTGATATCCCTTTTAAGTTAATGCATGTGCTTATTGGTTGTTTTTTTGGGTATGCTCAAATTTTGTGTGAACTGCTGTTGATTTTGGGTATTTCCTGATGCTTATTGGTTGATTTTGGGTATCAAATGATGCTTATTGGTTCATTTTTTGGGTTTACTCGAATAAGGTGTGAACTGCTGTTGATTTTTTGGGTATTCCCTGATGCTTATGGTTGAGTTTTGGGTATCAAATGATGCTTATTGGTCATTTTTTGGGTATGCTCGAATTTGGTGTGAATTGCTGTTGATTTTGGGTATTTCCTGATGCTTATTGGTTGATTTTTGGGTATCAAATGATGCTTATTGGTCATTTTTTGGGTATGCTCGAATTTGGTGTGAACTGCTGTTGATTTTGGGTATTTGCTGATGCTTATGGTTGAGTTTTGGGTATCAAATGATGTTTATTGGTCATTTTTTGGGTATTTGATGATGCTTATTTGCTGATGCTGATGCTTCTTGGTTTATTTTTGGGTATTTGATGAAGCTTATTGGTTGATTTACTCCTTCTGCCCCAGGACTATCTTCACATATGATAATTGGCATGAATTTGAGTAATATGGTACATATTTGGTGCATTTTACTTGGTGTTTAACCTGAAAATTGTGTCACCACTAGGATGCATCCATTGTTAGGAGACCAAATCATGTTATGACACTGTTCTGATGGTATTTAGGTTAATTGGCATAAATATGAGTAATATGGTGCATATTTGCTGCATTTTACTTGGTGTTTAACCTGAAAATTGTGTCACCACTAGGATGCATCCTTTGTTAGGAGACCAAACCATGTGATGACACTGTTCTGATGATATTTAGGTTAATTGGCATGAATATGAGTAATATGGTGCATATTTGCTGCATTTTACTTGGTGTTTAACCTGAAAATTGTGTTACCACTAGGATGCATCCTTTGTTAGGAGACCAAACCATGTGATGACACTGTTCTGATGGTATTTATGTTAATTGGCATGAATATAAGTAATATGGTGCATATTTGCTGCATTTTACTTGGTGTTTAACCTGAAAATTGTGTCACCACTAGGATGCATCCTTTGTTAGGAGACCAAACCATGTGATGACACTGTTCTGATGGTATTTAGGTTAATTGGCATGAATATGAGTAATATGGTGCATATTTGGTGCATTTTACTTGGTGTTTAACCTGAAAATTGTGTCACCACTAGGATGCATCCTTTGTTAGGAGACCAAACCATGTGATGACACTGTTCTGATGGTATTTAGGTTAATTGGCATGAATATGAGTAATGTGGTGCATATTTGCTGCATTTTACTTGGTGTTTAACCTGAAAATTGTATCACCACTAGGATGCATCCTTTGTTAGGAGACCAAACCATGTGATGACACTGTTCTGATGGTATTTAGGTTAATTGGCATGAATATGAGTAATATGGTGCATATTTGCTGCATTTTACTTGGTGTTTAACCTGAAAATTGTGTCACCACTAGGATGCATCCTTTGTTAGGAGACCAAACCATGTGATGACACTGTTCTGATGGTATTTAGGTTAAAATGATCCATATTTGCTGCATATATGACCATTTGCATTCTTAATATAGTTAAAACAACATAGAATCATACATATATGATTGTTTACAGCTTAAACAACTTCTAGCATATCAAAAAGACCTACTAATGATCCTATGTTTAAGCTGTAAACTTCAAAAACCAAAAAGTTTCCAAAAACATCCAACACATCTTGTTGAATTCAATGTCCTAGCCCTAATAGTAGTGGTCCTATATCATATTTGAGTTCTTCAATGTCTTCCACTTCCATTAAATGCTGAATTATCACCCTTACAAGCTCTTCATCAACCTGTAGAACAATTGGTAGTCTTTCTTGCCTAATAAGTTGTGCTTTATTCATATGTGGCACCTTGTAATTGTTGTTGCCCATAACTTTCATAATCTCCACTAAACAAGATTGTAGGGTTAGAAAGACATTATTAAGTGTCACTGCTGTCAAAGTTTCATATGACAACAAGACACTATTAACCAACTCATCCATATTTTTAGAAGGATTATCAACTTACAATGATTGAATTGCTCTAAAAAAACCAAGATCAAGGATATTTGTGTCAGGTGAATTAGGTGGTTGGCATACAATAATGATGTTAAATCCATCTGATGATGCAACTGCTCTAAACTCTGGATCATTGTTGCTTATGTGTGGCCTAGCATTGTCTTGCTGAATGATTATGTTCTTGCATGCATTAGGAGGCCATTTTGCCTTAATAGCTGGTATCATCTGTAAATGTGTACAAATAAAGAAACTTAATGTCACCAATAGGATTAAAACCTGTTTTGGAGACTTATTGATCCTTAAAACTGGATGATGACATCTAGTCTGACAGTAAATTAATTGAAAATAAATGGAACAGATTACCTTATTGATAAGACAGTCTCTTATCACCTCTTTTGTGATTGACTCTATAGGTTTAGTCTCCAATGTCCCTCTTGTTCTATTTTTTGAGTTTCTCTTTGCTGGTTCTAGAGTTGTGAATGGAAAAATGCCTATTTTTCCATCAAAGATGAGCTCACCATTTGTTGCATATTGTGGCCTAGCTACTCCACACATAAACATAATCTTTGGTATATATCTCTTGCTCTTGCACATCCTGTGTGGTTCTTCTTCTCCTTCTAGTATATAAAACCTTTGAGTCTCTTGAATCATGTAGAACCATTTCTCATCTATGTGAACCACATTGTACATTCCTTGAAATTTAATTTCATTTGACTCACTGTGATATTCCAAAGCATGCAAACTATAGTTGATCTTTTGGAGCTTGTTATCATCTGTAAGTTTTGGCTTGACTGGATTGGTATGTGGTCTGACCTCTCCATCTTTCACCCATCTTCCCACTTGGCTCTTGCTCACCCCTAATCCACTTGCAAGCCTTCTTATTGTTGACCTATCTGGAAATGGTATGCTTCTCATTTTGTCTCTATCAAGTACTTGCAGTTTTTTATGTGGTTGTCCCTTCCTATTTGACTTGATTTGAATTGCAAGACCTTCACTTACTTGTATTTTTGCAGCTTGCCAAATATTGTGAATGGATCTTCTAGAAACCCCCCATAACTCAGATGCCTCCTTTATTTTGCCATGATTGGTTTTGCCATTATTACTGTTTGCTAACAGAAACTGGGCAACCCTGTTCTTTTCATCTGTGGTAAGCTCTTTGTAACTTGGACACATTGATGATGTTTATTGTTTTTCTGTTTGTGTGTGTATTGAATGGCCATAAATGAACTGACTTTCTTATTTATTGCTTTGAAATAGGTGGGAAGATTCAAATTCATTTTGGAAATCTATTTTGGAGGGAATTGTTCCCCATTTTGAAGATGTTACTGCTGATTAGATAGGTGTAGGGGACTTATTTCCTATATTTATGTTTGTTGTTTATTTTCATGTACTGTAAGTATTGAAACATTAAGTATGTATTTTCAGGTTTTTGTATTTTCTGTTATTAAATGTGTATTTATCATAAAAAAATTATTTGAGTATTTTTTTATTATTAAATTGGAGTAGTGGCAGACTTTTGGCTTGGGTTGAATTGGAGGGAAATATGTCTCGGTTCCCTCCAATACTCCCTCCAATTGTCAAAATGGTGGGAATGGTTAACTTTAACCATAAAGTTAATCTCCCACCTTTTGTAAAAGTTAAATGAATAGAATATTGATATTTTTGTTGAAAAGTCAATAAAGTTACTTTTTCTTAATCTTTGTGCCATTTCAATATGTGAAGATAGTCCCGGGACGGAGGGAGTATGATTTAATTGCATTGAAAAGTGTGGTTAGATTACACTGAAAAGTGAATTTTTGGTGTAATCTAACCGTACTTTTTACTTTATTGTAAATCAGTCTACATTTTTCAATATAAAGAACCTTAAATAATGAGTAAGTTTACTAGTGCATATGAGAGTGTGCGGTGAATCAAATTAAATAATTTTCCATGTTTTCAAGATATAGTTAGTCATGGTAGGTATACATATAAAATACTCTCTATGTTCACAAATAAAAGATGTTTTAGATTTGTTTGATGAAATTGAGTAGTGTTTAATTACTTAATTAAATAATCTCTCACCATTTCCATAATTTTAGTTTTCCATCTCTTTTTCACATCTTTATACATTCTCCTTTCATTGCTCTATAATTTCTAAAATTGTGAAAGGGGTAAAACATCATTTATTTGTAAACGGATGGAGCATATGCGAAACACCTCTGTAAAAGAGTCTTGAGAACTTAAGTTTACGAAATGAAATTCCAATTCATGTGAACATTTCAAGATAATGATCGTATGCTTCTGTCTCAATATCTTACCTTCAAAATCCCAATAACCACTAACAAAAGTTAACATCATAATACTGCATTTTAATAGAGAAATTGTCCTGAGACTAATGTATTTAATAAACGCAAAAGATGATATGCTCTCAAGCATACAATGATTTCTCCTAATATTGCTCTCCCTTGAGGTTACACAGCTTACACACATCTTCACAACAAAAATCTTTATCTGAACAGCACTTTTCTTTAGCATCTCTTACACACAACTTCAATCTGCAAGGATAAACAACCTAGTAAATTAGATGCCTATGTGTATGCTATCACACACGTGCAAATATAAACATAACATAAATGTTAAAATCAAAGATCCACTCTATTTAGAGCACCAAAGATTTCTACCGTTTTGTGCATGAGTTATAGCATATTGCCAATACAACGCTACATCTCAAACACCAAGTGTTAATTAGTATTGATTGTCATTTTAGATTACAAGATGAAACAAGTAAACAGATTAGTCTCAAACGCTTTATTAGACTTCCAAGACCATGACCTCCTCCACACCCTATCCTCTTTTCCCACAACTTAAGCCTAATCCAATCACAGATGCTTAGATTCTAGGATGTAAATCATAAATCAATGGGAAACTAATCATTTCAGCATATCACCAAGTTGCAACAAATTACTAGTTTTAACATGTTCAGCAACCATAGTTTTTATGTTTGTCATACTAATAAAAAAGGAACAACCTTCTAAATATGATATTCTGCTATTGCTTTATACCTCATCACTACACACTAAACTCAGCTAAAATAGAGCCCCTCAAAACCATAAATCATCACAAATAAGAAGGCTAATAGTAATAGGAGTATGCGTACCGTACCTTTCATCTGTTATCTCGGTCTCCCTTTTCCTCTTCCTTGTTAACTTTCTTCCAAGCCCACTAGCACTACCAAGAACATTAAATCGAACAAGGGTCCCTGGACAAATTTTAGAAGAATCGATATGCGGTACCGGTATGCCAGCACTGAATTATTTCCAATATTAAACCACAGGAAACCTTGGGGACACTGCAACACAACTTGCTGTTTTCTCTTCAAATAAGAGACAAGCTTTACTCTCACTCTTGATTAAAACGAAAACAATTTCACCCCAGATTTCTCCACTCCGTTATCTTTCATCATCCATCCATCAAATTAAACCCCCATCGAGTGCATCTAAATGGAAACCAGAACTCCCCCTAACGTTTGCCTGGGGCAGGGGCACTTTCAGTCACTAGAAAGTAGCCGGATTCTCATAGGGAATAGAGGGGCAGCCCTCAATCGTACTCCAAAAACGTGATTTCAGGCTATAAACAAGAGTTTGGTAAGAGAACAATTCATCTATCCACACAACTTTGTATCATACCCAAACCCGAAAACAAAACGGTGTCCAAAGCAGCAGCACTAGGTTGGGGCAAGTCGTGTCTCTCACCGGGACCGGGTTCCATATTGCCCACGTCTGTTTAATATAATGCCTCTTTGAGGTATTAGAATTAGACCGTTGCAGGATTGTTGTACTCCTGGCACGATCAGTCGTTTGACACGTGTTGCATCAATCTTCTGAGGAACCTTGATAAAGTTGAGGGACTCAAGGGAGAACTCGATCGATTTCTGACAAGGAGAGTGTGGGAGTAGAGTTGATTTTTGGTGTGGGATTTGATGAAGGATGGGTCGTCGATGACTTGCACACACTTCTGAATCGGAAGAGTGACTCTGCTGGCGATCGGTGAAGAATTTCCCAGAAGATTTCAGGGGGTTGGAGCAAAATTAGGTGAATATGAAGAGGATGTGCGGGATTTGGGAACAGAGATTTGTTTAATGTAAAGGGCAGACAAAATGGTGCAAGACAAGATATGGTGTGATGTTATTTTACGTTGGAGGTAGATGTTTAATATTGGAGGGAATTGCTGCTTCAATTATGTATTTTATTTATTTAATAAATATATCATGTATATATTAATAGATGATGAGGTTGTTGGTAAACAACACACGTAATAAGATTTTTTTTAGAAAATACAAGCTAAAATATTAATTTTGAGGGATCAGTACCAAGGAATTCAATATATGTTTCTAATATATCACACACTAATTTTCACATTATTATAAATCGTAATTGCAGAAGAAAAATAGCAATAAGTTTGTCAAGTAATATTATATAACCTCATCTTTTTTATTCATTTATGTATTATATGATTTCATATTAAAAAAATTTGAGTAGAATTTATATAAAAATGCATAATTTTTTAATTGATAAGAAAAGGAAAACGAATAGGCTTAGTAATGGAGCCGGAAATTCCTGATTAATTTCCCACGGAGGGTTGGAGACAATGAAGAATTATACCCTACAAGAGGGATGATGTTAGTATTTCCCACCCCATTTTCCATGGAGCCTCGAGAATCTTATATATATGTATTAAATACTACTTCTATTTCATACTCCCTCCGTCTCAGTATAAGTTTCTTGTTTCATTTTGTTGTTTTGTTTAAAAAAGTGTAATGTTTATTAATATAAGGTGGGTTATATGTTGACTTTTGTATAAAGTAATGAGAAGTTTTGAAAAAGTAAAGAGTAGTTGTTTAAGAAAGTAATTGTTTATTAATGTATGAAGTGTTGTTTTTTGCTTTTAATGGAAGATGAAACTTATAGTAGGACATCCAAAAAAGGAAAATAAAAAACTTATAGTGGGACGGAGGGAGTACTTGTTTGCTACTTTACTTTTGCACGAATTTTGAGAAAATAAGGGTATGTTTGTTTTGGGACTCACACGGATGGACTTTGGACTTTGCAATCCACGCCCCATACGAGTTCGGGATTTAAAATCGGGTTTTCAAATCTCAAACTCAATCCCTACCTATAAACATATTACTATTTTTCATATAATTAAATACAATCACATCATTACTTTTTTATCATCCACTCAACCTCTCTCCTACTTTTCTCTTACACAATATAATAAAATAATACAACATCAATCACTAATAAACATTGATTTGACATAAAGTAAAATCACACCCTACTAAAATCCCAAAACAAACACATACTCATATTATTCATCAAAATTTTCACATCCTAAGATTTCAAAGTCATGACTTCCCCCGCACACTTAAATCCCAAAACAAACGTACCCTAATTGTTTATTAGTATTTAAAGTGATAAAGTAGATAACTTTAGTTATAAGTGTATGGAGAATATAATATTAAAAGGGTTTTTTATTTTTTCTTTTGTCAAAAGAAGATGTAGCAAATAAGTATGAGATTGGTTTTTTTTGGCAATATAGCAAATAAATATGGGATGGGGGGTAAATATTATGAATATTTAAGATAAGTATGTTATACCCAAGGACGAAAATATTCGGAAATTTCCACGATATATCCCCGATATATCCATTTTTCATGATCACCGATATCGATATTGGGGGTAACGATATTTTCATAGTATCCGTAAAAAAATCGATAAATATCAGTATATAAAATCAATTTCGACTATATTTTTGTGCAAATTGAGCATAAAATCGGTAAAATATCGGTAAATATCGAAAAAGTATCGAGAAATATCGAAAAAGTATAGAGAAATATCGAGAAAATATCCATAATTTTGTTAAATATCAAAAATTTAAAATATGGTCAAATTCTATTGTAAATTTTATGTATTAAAAGTTTGTTATTTAATTTTTATAATTTTTTAAATTTACCGATATCGATATTCGATATCGATATATCCATCGATATTTCCACAAAATTAAGGTCCCGATATATCCATCGATACCGATATTTTCAACCTTGGTTATACCTTCAGTCATTCACACTAAATCAATAATAATTGTGAATATTTTAAAAATAATTGGCAATTAAATTATTTTTGGAGACGTGATATTTTGAAAGGATGAGGATGACAAGCATATTTGTAATACGAAACTATAATTTTGAGTAATAGTTGCAAACATGAAAACAAAATTATTTGTAATATGCAACATAATTATTAGGGAAAATTGACAAAACTGCCCATAATGTTGGCAGTAATAGTAAAAATGCTTTTTATATTTTTCATTTTGTGAAATGCCCCTTTGACTTGGTCGGAGTTTTTCGAAAAATATTTTCCTACTCCCCCGCAAGAGTACGGGATCGTCGTAGTAGTGAAAGTAGACTTGGACCAAGTAGTTATCGAACCCAAAGGATTTAGGAATGCAGTGGAGCCCTAAAGTTGTGCGTCGGCATGGTACTATAGTGACGAGCAAGTTGACATTTAAAAATTAAACTAATGCAGAAATTAAATCTAGAAAGCAATTAAACAATTAAACTAACTTCCAATTAAGAAAGTGCAAGGGAGAGAAATGCTTCGAGTGTCTTCACAATATAATCCACTAGTGTGTGATAAATTTAAAACTTATCATTGTCTTTTTCTAGATGTTTGCTAAGAGCGATCACGAAAGTGTGTAGACCAATTCCTTTTGAGGCCTAGGTGAACAACGTGGACTAACTAGCAACTCCTAATTATGCCCCATAAGCTCCTAAGATCGTGAATATCTAAAAACACGCGATGCATCTCTAGAATTCCCCCTTCACTAAATACCCGAATTATCAAATTAAGATACCTAATATCTAATGATGGGGGATCTAGCAACCGACCCCCTCTCGGGTAAACCGATTACTATTTAACTCAAATTAATTAGCCAAAGCTTTCACCTAAATATCAATCATGCATACCCAACTCTCGTTGCAATACACAAAATTAAATACCTAAGCTAATAAAATCAACTAATTAATTGAGACATACAAAGCCCATCAATAGAAACAATCACATCAAGAAATAAGCATAATCAAAGCTATAAATCCATCAACACACTAATTTCATACATTGATTCAACACTCAAAGCAAAGAGAATTAACTCATGGTTTTAGAAGAGACACCAATGGCTAATAAGCTAAAATAACAAATAAAAATGAAATTACTCATGACTTGAATTAAAAGAAAGATATCACCCCTTGTGATGAAATGGAAATACAAATTTTCAATAGCTTCAATCCTTGCTAGAAATGTAAACACTACTAATGAAATATTAATCTAATCTATTCTAGAAATTAAAAGAAAAAAAATGCAAAAGAAAAAATAAAAGAAAACTATCTAGGGGAATAGGGTTCTAGGGCTTTTGTTGGTTCTTCCTTTTGAAAATCTGATAAGAAATGAGTATTTAAAGTGTGGAAATAGGGCTTGAGACGAATTTGCAAAGAAGTCCCTAAAAAATGGTGAATTTTCGAATTTTTCAAAATTTCGCTGAATTGACCCGGTCAACTCGACCGAGTTGACCAACTCGAGCTGGCTTTCCGGTCGAGTACGGCAAAATCTGCTCCCAACCCTCTGTTAAAACCGACCACGACTCGCACGAGTCGAATAACTCGACCGTGTTGGCTGGAAATGCGCTTTCCTAATTGAGAAGAAAGTGCTGATAGTATTTCAGCAATTTGCATGTGGGCCCCGCATGCATTTGTTTCTTTCTATTTCAATTTGGTAGGCACGTGGGTTTGCTTGCAGCCAAATTCCTTTGCATAATTATCAAATAGGCCTTTTCCTTCAAATGGGCCGCCACTTTTGGGCTTTTAATTTTGGGCCGAGAATAAATGCCTCGAGCTTAAATAAATAGCTGCAAATATTAAATTGAGCCCAATTAATTCATTCTCGATTTTTCTCTTCGCTCGCCCTCAATAAAACAAAGGCTCGAATTTCTTCCAAAAATATCACATTTTCCTGCAAAATAAACATAAATGTCTTTCTCGACAATTAAGCGCAAATAATCAAATTAATGTAAATAAATACAAGAAATCTCATTAAAAAAAAGCAAATTAAATGCATGAATTTCGAGCAATTTTCACACTAATCACCCCCCAAACTTAAAGTGTTGCTCATCCCCGAGCAACGAAAGAAAATAAAACAAGTGGAAGGATTGCGAGAAATTAGTGTCAAAGAGATAAGTAGCAATTATCAAGTTCTTTCAATCTAGTCAAACCTTTAAGTACAAAAATCAACTAGCAAGTTCACAAGTCATGTTCAAATCAATGCAAAATCAAGTGCTCAATCCACAATTTTCCTTTCAAGTAAGTGTTTCACTCATCACTCAAAGTGTATCATGGAATGTATGCTCTCAACAATCAATTCACACAAATGCACTACCATAGGCTTGCCAATCATCTAAGTTCTCCACCACTTTCTAAGTGATCAATCCAAGAATCAATGAGGACTTTGCATTTGGTTGTAATGTTGGGCTCTTTGGTCAAGGTGGAAAAAAATTTGGATAAAGTGACTCGTAAACTAGTGGAGCGAGAAATAAAGACGCATAGACACATCTCAAAAATCTCAAGACAAAGTTGCAATTGGCCGATCACAACTCAAAAACTCATACTCCAACAATCTACTTGTCTCATTTTTCAAGCACATTCTTCACCATCAACCATCAAACATCTCTTTTGAACTTGTAACTCTACCAAATTCTTGTACACAAGAGAGTTTTCTTTTCAAATTTTTCTTCTTCTCACAAACCAACTCAATCTTTTCTAGTACAATTTTTTCACTCATCTTTTTCTCTTTTTCACTCTTTTCACCTTCACACAAACTCATCCACCAAATTCACATTAAAGCACAACTCAACTTCACTATCCATGTTCAAGCTCCACTAGCTCATAGGGAAAATTAGGCTCACAAAATGGATAATTTGGCTAAATTTGTAGGTTGCCAAGAAAATAGGTCAATAGACTCAAAATGGCTAACTACGGAAAAATTTCATTTGGTATGGAAAATTTGGCTAAGTGACTATTCAAATCAAATATGGCCTCATATCACTTTCAAAGATTTAACACTTAATGTAGCCTCAAACAAGACAATTGGCAAGTTCTAGAGTACACAAGCATGAACGATACTCACAAAAAAGAATTTAGACCAAAATATATGCAAGTCTAAAGGCTCTAAAGCTCACGGGCTTGTCTAATTATGGATCGAGCACAAAATCAAGCATAATCGTCACATGAACAAGTAAACAAGCAAGTCTCAATCAATACCACCAAGCTTAACTAAATCTCAAAAACCAAACAATCACCATCAATTGATTCTTCAACACCAAGCCACACAATCTTAACTCTAAAGAAATGTACTAAAAAAAATATTCAATAAGCCCACAATTAAGCACACATTTTTCAAAAATTGAGCGAAGTAAGTTGGTGCAAATAGAATTGTAAAACGAACATACCCCCCCAAACTTTTTTATTGCTAAGCAATTAAAAGTTTGGAAAAATAGTGCCCCAATGAGATTTGCAACCAACTACTCACCAAGCAATTCACCACATTAAGCAAGTCACTCAAAAATTTGACAATTAAGCTCACAAAACCCCTTATAAAGCATCACACCCTCAAATCTCAACACGTATATCAAATACTCAATTAAGCAAAACTCTACCAAAAATGAGGCGTGCGCCTGTGCAATATACAAGTGAAGCCTCAAGTGCGCCGGTGCATTGTAAAATATGAAAAACCAAAATAAATAACCCCCCCCCAAACTTAGACATTGCTAAGCAATTCTAAGTTTGGGGCATACTACCTCCAATTGGCACCAAGCACAATCTTCTTCATCAAGTCATGATCACCTCACGTTAAGCTCCTTGAGTATGCTCACCTTTCATATCTAGCACGTCTCTTGAAAAACATCACACCCTCAATTCTTCATATGTCGAGACAAAACTCATGTACAAGTATATGTAAGCAATTAAATCCAAAATTTCCAACAAAAATAATTTCCAATAATCTCTAATCAAATGGGGATGTATCGGTGCAATTCAAAAATGATGCATGAAAAAACTAACACCCCCCAAACTTAGACTTTGCATAGCATGTCTAAGTTTAGGAAGAGGTGTTTGTACCTCAAGCTTCCTTCAAGCACGTGTTTTTCCATAGAGCTCGAAATCGTCACCGAGCCTCAACACACGACCCCAACACCTAGACAAAACAAAAGCAAAAGCAATTAAAAGAACAAGGCAAAAATAAAAGAAAGCAAGTAAAAATGGGTTGCCTCCCATTAAGCGCTAGGTTTAATGTCCTATACCGGACTTATTAATGGAATTCAAACTTCACTCATTGAAATGGCCATGGATATTTGTCATTCTTCCCATTATATCTCAATCTTTGAGCTTCAAGATCATGGAGTCTCTCATGAAAAGTAGACTCATCACCCATATCCTTCTTGCACAATTTGTCTACAATGAAACTTCCCATATTCTCATTCCACTCTTTTCTTTTCTTCCCAAGGATACCCAAGCTTTTTTCAGCTTCTTTCCTATGATTAAAAGTCTCAAGAGGTAAAACGAAATCAATAGAAACATTACTATCATATAAAGTGCAAATTGAAAAGTTTAAAGGTTTAGAAATGCTCATTTCACTCTTCAACTCTTCTTTTGATGTTTCGTGATTTTCTTGCTCAAGGTTGCTCAAATCCATCAATGGATATTCCTCTTGATCACTTTTGACAATGAGATTGTCGCCTTCATCCTTCTCACTTGGGCCCTTCTCTTCTATTTCCTCTTCTTCAATCGTCACTTCTCGGGTCTCTTCCACAACTTCCTCTTCGATTTCTTCCTCTTCATCCTCATATCCTCGATCAAATTCGTTCTCCACCTCAAATTCTTCTCCAACTTCCTCTTCCTCCTCTCCTAATACGTTTTCCAAGAAGATGGCAAATTCCTCCCAATGAAGTTTGAAGAATTCAAGCCTTGCATTCATCATACCACTTTCTTCCATTTCCTTCCACATTGCTACCATCATCTCTTTGTAGCGGACTCGGTTTTCTTTGGACAAAGAAGACACGGTCTCGTCATACCACTGTAAATATTGACATTCATAGCTTGAGTCGGCATTAGACCAAGTCTCGTTGTTTCCCCACACTTGATAACGAGATGAAACTTGTTGCACTTGAGGATTGTACTCGAAACTCTTCCCCTTATCGTAGTCATATTCTTGTTGTTGTGGTGGATAAGTGTTGGTCCCGGTACAAGACTGAGGAATATGTGTATGGGGGGGGGGGGGGGGGAATACACGTATACCAATTTTTCAAACTTAAAACTGACTGAGTCCCCTTTACTCAGAGTGGTAAAGAACTAGGACCTGATAACACGCCTACTGACTACACTTGGTGCGGGTCAGTTGGCTAACTATCAGATCAAGTTCAGTGCGGAAATGTTTGAGCCCTGAAAGTTTAAAGTCTTGTTTAGTTTGCTTTCTGAAAAACTTATTTTACTCAATTCAGAATAGTGTTTAGTAGGGCAGTGTTCTTTTGAAGATCAGCCTGATTGATTCAGGTCTGATAAACTTGAATGCAATGAATGGACGAATAATATGGCAAGTATGCACAATATCAAAGCAGTAAGAACACAAGGAGTTTAACGTGGTTCAGAGTCTCAAGCTCCTACGTCCACGGCCTGACTTAACAGGAAATCCACTCAAGGGATTCTTGTTTTTAACGTGCTAAGGTGCACCAAGACCAGCTATCCTCACTGATCGATACAACTCCACTTACTAACACACTAACTGACTTACTCCCAACAAACCTAACTTAGGGTTTTGGTTTCACTTTGGATTCCAACTAAGTTGAGATTATCCTTACAAGGCAAAGCTATGCTAAGGATTGGATAATCTCTCTAAGCTTAAGATAATGCTATTTAGCTCTTGGAATACAGAATAACTCTCGGTTGCTAAGAAACACTTGGGAAATTTAGATGGTTTCGAGTGCTTCTTCTTAAGGGTTGAATGCTTTGAATGCTTGAGAGTTTGAGTAATTTCTGGCTTGGAAATTTCCCGTAACCTTGAATGGGTTCAAGGTCTTCTGTATTTATAGGTGATTTGAAAAACTATCCGTTGGAGAGATAGCCTTCGAGTCATCTATGTAGAGTGGCTTCAAACGGACATATCTTCATGCAACAGCCGTCCTTGCATGGATTTGGTATTTGCATTAAATGCACATTGAATGCCTGCCCGTTGATCATGCAGTCTGAATTCAGTCAACTTGTCAGGTTCCGTACGTGCGTGTCCTTCCAGGATTGATCCACGTCATCAGGTTGGTGAGAATGTCAGAACTTATTCCTGAGCTTCAGGCTTGTCTTATTAAGTTCATTTTATCTTGGGCTCACCGGTCTTGTCCTGACGCTGAAATTCCTTCTACATTGCTTGGCTCTACTCCAAGTCTTCCCATAAACTCAGTGACATCCTGTTCCCTTCAGGATTGAGTTAGTAATGGCCTCAGGGTCATACTCTTCATCACTGACACTTACTCAGCCAACTTAGAGGACTGCCATAAGTTCAGGATGGTGCTCTTCATCTTCAGGTTCTGAGTCTTGATTGTCTCCAGTGAGTTCTCCTCTCACTGAGTACCTGTGAAGTGTAAATTGACTAAGTAATAATCCTAATCAAGACTAGCCTGACAAAGACAGATTAAGGCAAACATCTTTTCAGGGGCTTTGGGATCTTAATCAAAACTGACAATGTCCCAACAATTTCCCCCTTTTTGATGATGCCAAAACACTGAAAAGATCCTCAAAACATTTAGAGGAAATATGATAAACCTATCTATAAGATAAGACAGTGTTAGAGCAAATCTTGATACAGTACATAATTTAAACAAACAACAAAAAAGATAATGAGTTTTTGTCTGTGGGCAAAAAGTAATAGATCTCATTGTTAGATGAGGAAATGATTAAAATGAATCTAATCTATTATAAAGAAGCCTGTGAACGCCTAGACTAATCTCATTTCAGGTTTGAGTCCATATCCTGCATAAACTCTTGCCTTCAGCTCGTCAAGTCTTCTAGGTTGGTTCACGTATCCTTCAGCTTTGGCTATCTTCAATACTTCCATCATGATGGCCTTTGTATCATGCTTTTGAGTTCCAGGAACCAAGGGAGGAATTCGAATGGTGAACTCAGGAGCCTTCACTTGAACTTGAGCTGCATCAGCCTCCTCCAAGATCTTCTGGAATAGCTCAGGATGATTGTCCATCATGTAGTCAGTGAAGTGGGCATTGATATCGTCAGTGTCGCCCCACTTCTTCACAACATACCACAATCTGACAAATTCATCCCTTGCATCAGTCCAAAACTCCTTCAATATCTTTGAGACGAACTCATCGACAAAAGCTTCCCTTACTCCTGATTCTGGCCTACTGACTTGAAGAATTGTTGATTTCCTAACTGTTGGCTTCTTCCTGTACTTTCTGGGCTCAGGCTTCGCCTTCTTCCTCCTTAGCAAGCTGATCACTGCATCATCCAGTTCTCGTTGTTGAAACTCAGTGATATCAGTCAGCTTCTCAACCTTCTTCTCCAAGATACGCATCTTCTCCTTCTGAGCAATTTCAGCTCTGCGCATAGCCTCAGATTTTTCAGAGTGATCTCTCCATGCTTCAGCACATAACTCCGCCACCAACTCCCCTGAGTAAGTGATGGGATTCTTCCTTGAGCTCATGGGAGACGATCTCTGAACTGATTCAGGTTGTTGCTTGGAAGGTTCATTAGTCTTTGCCTTTGTTGCCTCCGCCCTCAGCCTGGCAACTACTTCCTCTCCTTCCTTCTCCACTGCCGCTAACCTAGCTGGCTTCCTCACCCTTAGTATATTTCCTTCAGGATTGGCTTCAGGGTCAGCTAGAACGGTCTCACCTTGGTTGATTGCCTCAGATGCCTCAGGGCGGGATCTTTTCTTCTTCTTTTCCCCCTTTTTGGCATCATCATTGGCCTCGGATGGGAATGCATCAGATCCGCTGTTGATTACGAAGGAGGCTAGGGAATGGACATCATTAATTCCCTCCTTCAATAATTCAACTCCCATCGAAATTCCAGTCCCTGCAAGTGATACTGAACTGATTGCAGCTTGGACCTTCTTCTCAAAGACCTCCATGGAGAGTTGGAGTCTTTGCTCAACCTTCTCTATCTTCCCCTCCACCAGAGCAGATCGCTCATCTGCTTGGGTCAGTCTCTCAGCAATGTCCTTTGAAGTCTGAGCAATGCGTTCTGACTCCAGCTCAAACTTTGACGCTGAGCCAGAAATGGCCTGAGTGAATAGTGCCCCAGCCTGAGCTGCAAGCTTCTCCACAGCCTGATTAAGATCCTCCTTCCTTTGCTCATCCTTCTCAGCCAACTGCTTCAAGGTTTGCCTCAGCATCTTTTTGGTGCGCTTTCGCTCATTTCTCACTGACTTGGCCGTGTCAGTCATCGTTCTCTTTAACAGAATCAGCTCCCTGTTAGCAAGGGTGTTGTAGGCTGACTTTGTCCACCTGATGTATTTTGCCAGGGCCTTGGAGTCCTCTTTTTTTTCAGCTCGTAGCCTCATTACTTCCTCCTGAAGTTCAGCTAGATTTTCTGTGGTTTTCTCCAGCTTGACCTCCACTATGCTTGTGAATTCAGCACGGCCGACCCCAGTTATTATCACATCTGCATCATCAACGGCCTCATCAGTGATTGGCTGCTTTTCCTTGTCAGCCCCTGCACATCAGTCCCTTCTTCAAGGTGCACTGAAGGCAGTTGTGAAGTAGTCATAGCCGCCTCCTCAGGCTCAGCTAAGCTATCTTGAACCTTAGGAACAAGTCCCTCGGAACTGAGAGTCTCCTTGGATGCCTCAACATCTTTCTCTCTTGTCTCAGGGCAGGGAATCCCTTCATCGACAGATGTCTCATTGGCAGCTGAGATGTTCAAAGCATCCTCAGCCACTGGTCCACCCTTGGCACCAGTGTCCTTATCATCTTCCCCCTGAGCCTGAGGCTCAGAGATCATCTCATCAACCTCCTGTGCATTCTCCTCCACTGCCTTCTCCAAGTCTCCACCCTGAGCTCCATCATCATCCTCATCCTCCTTCTCGTCACCAGACAGGATGTCAGCCTTGCTCTTGGACATCATATCAGCCACTAACTGCTTCAGGTTGTCAAAGTTCAAAAGTTGAAGCCAGCTAGTTAGTCCAAAGAAAGAGCAAATCTTGGCCTCCTCCGCTTCCCAGTGCTCCCAGCCACGAGCGTCTACTAGCAGATGTTGCTCCTGCATGTTTGATTGTTTGAAGTCCAACCAAACCTTGAGCTCGATCACATACGCTAGCAGCTCATTGTACTTGTATAGCCCAGGCCAGCACTTTCCTGCCCATTCTGTGGCGTTCCCCCTGAGAGTGCTCTCCAGAATCCCTCCTGCCATGTGTTCATCTAATTCCTCCTCCTCCACTTCAAGGAATTCATCCTCTTCAGCTGAAATAGATTTGGGACAGTCCTTGGGATTGGGGTATGAGGGAAAGTCTGTGGGGTTTGGAAGATTTGGCTCGGCTGACTGGTCAGGCTCATTCGTGGGTGAATTTGATGGCGCTGACTCAGTAGGATGATTTGGCTCTGAGGCTTGGGGTGGTTGGGGGGTTTGAGGTGTGGGGTCAGGGATGTAAGGTGTTTGGGTTTCAGGGTGTGGGGGTGTTTGAGTGGGTACTGTCTCAGGCTGCAACAACTCAGCCGTCTCGACAGATTTTCTCACTTCCTCCAAGTCAGAGGCTCCAGGAGAGCTTGACTTCTCCCTCTCACTCACCTCAGGCAGTTTCTTAGCAGGGGACCTTTTTATTTCCTTCCTAAGCCTCTTTAGGGGCCTCTCTCCCTGAGCACCCTCCTTCCTGACGTTATCGTCAGTTCCCTCAGCCTCTGACCCGACCTTCTTGGGATCAGACTCAGTCCCTGATTTCGTGCTCTTCCCTGACAGAACGACCCGTACCTTCCTCCTTTTCTCAGTCTTCTCCGCCTCAGGCTGCTTCACCTCTTCAGCTGCAACCTCCTCACCGTCCTTACTCCTCTCAAAGAGGTCATCTACCCGTTCAATGAGACTGGTTGCCACTCTCTTGGCCTTACCAGCAGGCTTTTTGGCCTGACCCTTTGCTTTCGCATTGGGATCAGTCAGCCCTAGCACTGAATATGTATCACTCAGTGAGGAAAACATTACCTTCTTTGAGGAGAGACTGTCCTCAAAATCGAAGGTATACCCATGGCAAGCATGAGCAATCAGGATGGACATCCTCGTGCCGAATGGAAAGATGGCACTGACGGATATGTGCTTCTTCTCCTCATCTCGCTCAAGCTTGTCCAAACCAGCCTGATGGAGTTGATCAAGGAAGAACTGCTCCCAGTTTGCTTCCACTCCATCAGCAATTACTCCCATGAGTCTCAGCTTGGGCAGACTCAACTGCTCGTGAGAGCCCGTTGCCCCCATCACCATCTTGGATACCAAGTCCACCAGAGCTCTGTACTCAGGCTTCAGCGTATTCTTGTTCTGACGAGCCTTGAACTCTGATGACCCAGACTTGGTCCATTTCCCAAGGAACTCTCCCTCTGAGTTCTCCTTATAAGTTCTTGGGTTGATGCCTGAGAAAGGAAACTTGAAGACTTCCCTCACCGCCCTCCTGACGTCAATAGTGACCACCTTTGAGTTGTAGAGAGGTTCGCCATCGCCGTCCTTCTCTTCCGTCGGCTTAAGCGCAGTCACCTTCGTATAAATCTCCCCCTTTCGTAAGAACATATTAAAGTATGCTTCTACAACTGTTCTTGGGAGCACGGAAATGGGGCGGGTGGTGAAGTATGTTTCCAACCCAGCATCGGAAATCCACTTGAATACTGGTTTTATTTCCTCAACTGTGAGACAGATACCTTCCATGGAGATGACTTGCTCCATGTGTATCAGTTTCTTTTCAACAATGTCCACGATTTTGTCGGTTGTCCAGTTGGAATCAAGGAATGCCATTGTTTTGAAAGAAGAGATTTTTGAAATTTCTGTGTTTGAGCAAGAGAAAACTCAGTGTGCAGATTGTGCGTTGTGTTTGCGTAAAAACCTCAAATGGCACTCTTGATTGATAAGACTAAGTCAGTTACTCAAACGTGGGGTTGAGATTGATCCCTGAATTCGAAAGGTTTTGAAATGAAGGGTCAGGATTAATCTCAGCTTCAATTAAACCCCATGTCAGTCATATTCCATATAAAACGGACACGTATATGAAAAAAGTAACTGTAGCATTAAATGCTCCGTGCGCGTGGGTTTTAAATATGAAAAGGCGCGCTTTTAATGAAAACGGAATGCATTTAATAAAGATTTTCAGGACGAAGGACTCAGGGAGACGCTTGAAATTCACAAGAGTCAGGTTAGAACTCATACCTGTCAGGGAGACATTGTAGCACCCTGATACCTCGCTGAGTCGAGTCTGGCCTGAGTTCCCCCTAGAACCCTACACTGACTGCTCTCCCGGATCTAAGAGTCCTAACTCCACTGACATTTCCATAAACCTTGCTTCAGCCAAAGGCTTAGTCAAGATGTCAGCTCTTTGCCTGTCAGTGTGAATCTTCTCCATCCTAATATCTTTCTTCTCCACATGATCTCGAATGAAGTGATGCCTAATATCCACATGCTTGCACCTTGTGTGAAGCACTGGGTTCTGAGTAATTGCTATAGCACTATTGTTATCACAATAGATTGGAACCTGATTAGCAAATACTTGGTAGTCCCTCAACTGTTGCCTCAACCATAAAATCTGAGCGCAACAACTACCTGCAGCCATATACTCAGCCTCAGTCGTGGATGTCGCCACTAAATTCTGTTTCTTACTAAACCACGAGATCAACTTACTTCCCAAAAACTAACATGTCCCTGAGGTTGATTTCCTATCAATCCTACAACCTCCATAATCTGCATCTGAATAACCTGTCAGTTCTAAGTTGTCATCTGAAGGATATCATAGTCCCATATTGACTGTCCTTTTCAAATACTTAAGTATCCTCTTAGCAGCCTCCAAATGACTTCTTTTGGGATCAGACTGATACCTAGCACACACACCAACTGCAAACGTGATGTCAGGCCTACTTGCAGTCAGGTACAACAAAGAACCTATCAGCCCACGATACTCAGTCTGATTTACTGAAGTCCCTTCAGTGTCAGGATTCATCTTCCAATTTGTGTTCATAGGGATCCTGGCTGGATTGCTGTTCTGAACACCAAACTTTTGAATCAAGTCTCTTGTATACTTGGCCTGATTTATGAAGATACCTTGATCAGTCTGCTTGACCTGCAATCCTAAGAAGAAGTTCATCTCTCCCATCATGGACATTTCAAATTTACCAGTCATCAACTTAGAGAATTTCTCACAGAGCTGACGATTTGGTGATCCAAATATTATGTCATCCACATAAATCTGGACCAAGAGAATGTCATCACCTTCAGTGATCCTGAACAATGTCCTATCCACAGTTCCCTTCTTGAACCCATGGTCTGTCAGGAATTGAGAGAGGGTATCATACCAAGCTCTTGGTGCTTGCTTGAGTCCATAGAGTGGTTTCTTCAAATGGTATACTCTATCTCCAACCTCAAACCCGGGAGGTTGTTCAACATATACCTCTTCATTGAGTACACCATTCAGGAAGGCACTCTTGACATCCATTTGATACACCTTGAACTTCTTATATGTTGCGTATGCGAGGAACAACCTGATAGCTTCCAATCTAGCCACTGGAGCAAAATTCTCATCATAGTCTATTCCTTCAGACTGACAATACCCTTTTGCAACCAGTCTAGCCTTGTTCCTTACCACAACACCATTCTCATCCTTCTTGTTCTTGAAGACCCACTTGGTACCAATCACACCTTGATGCCTAGGTCTATCTACCAGTTCCCAAACCTGATTCCTTGTGAACTGATTCAACTCCTCTTGCATGGCAATGATCCAGTTCGAGTCAGTGAGAGCTTCTTCAATGTTTTGAGGCTCTTGCTCAGAGAGAAAGCAACAGAACAATGCACTCTCACCATGGAACCGTCTGGTCCTGACTCCAACAGTTGGATCACCAATGATTTGATCAATGGGATGATCTTCTAACCATGTTCTTTTGCCAGGAGTTGTTCCTGAAGTACCTGCAATGTTAGTGTCTACAGGCTCATAAAATTCAGGAAATTGAACAGAAGGGGATGATCCTGAGTCTATACCAAAAGGATTAACAAGCTCAATGTCAGGGACATTGATTTCCCCTTGATTAGGTGACTCAGGAACCGTCTCAGCTGTGACAGCATCTTCATAGACAGTGCTTACCTCAGGTTGAGCCTGTTCCTCAGTCTGAGGCTCAACAATCCCTGATGTGCTGGACTTAGGAGTGGCACCTGATTCATCATCCTGATCGTCATCATCATCCCATCTCGGAATTGGCACAGTCTTGATCTTGGGATCATGTTGATTCTTCAAGCTCAGCCTTGTCACACTCTTTGTGACCTCCTCAGTGTCAGGATTCAACACCTTTGCCCTAGACTCATTAGCAGATTCATCAAAGACAACATGTGGTGATTCTTCCACAACCAGGGTCCTACAATTGTAAACCCTGAAGGCTTTACTAACTTCAGAATATCCTAAGAATATTCCTTCATCAGATTTGCTATCAAAGGCTTTCAATTGGGTCTTCCCATTGTTGAGTATGAAGCACTTACAACCAAATACATGAAAATAAGAAATACGAGGTTTCCTTTTGTTCCATGTCTCATATGGGGTCTGAGCATGTTGTTTGTTCAGCATGGATCTGTTCTGAGTGTAGCATGCAGTGTTGATTGCCTCAGCCCAGAATTTCTTGGGCAATCCTGACTCAGCCAGCATGGTCCTTGCAGCTTCCTTCAGTGTCTTGTTCCTCCTTTCAGCGACACCATTCTGTTGTGGGGTTCTAGCTGCAGAAGTCTCATGAGCTATACCAAGTTCATTACAAAAGTAAGAAATATATGAATTTATAAATTCAGTGCCCTTGTCAGATCTGATCTTAGTAATGGACTGATTCTTCTCATTGCTGAGTCTCCTGAGCAACTCTGGAAGCTTCACCTGTGTTTCCTTCTTATTTAACAAGAAAATAACCCAAGTATATCTAGAGTAATCATCAATAACCACAAGGGTATACTTTCTACCATTCATACTCACAGGTGTTATTGGACCAAACAAATCCATGTGCAAGAGCTGAAGTATCCTGTCAGTGGAATAAGAAGTTTTCTCTTTGAATGACGCTCTGACCTGCTTCCCTTCTTGACAAGCTTTGCACACATGATCTTTGCTAAAAACTTCATTAGGTAGACCATCAACAAGTGACTGTCTAGAAATTTTGTTAAGGATCTTGAAGTTCAGGTGGCTTAATCTTTTATGCCATAAACAACTGAGCTATACCGAGCTTTTAGCAACTAGACAAGTATTAGGAATAGTGCTGCTCCAATCAGCGAGATAAACATTACCTTTCCTTATACCTGATAGAAGCACCTGTGTTGATTTGTCGTTGACTGAACATATATTCGATGAGAACTCAACACTGAACCCTTTGTCACAGAATTGACTTACTGACAACAGGTTATGCTTCAGTCCTTCCACAAAGGACACATTTTCCACTCTGACTGTACCTATAATTAGAACACCAAAACCTTTAGTAACACCTTTTGAGTTATCACCAAAGGTTACCTGTGGACCATCTTTCGCTTGATATTCTTGGAGAAGACTCTTCATTCCAGTCATGTGCCTTGAGCAACCACTGTCTAGGTACCAAACAACTTTGATTGAGTCTCCTCTCCTCTTGTTGTGATCCACAGCCGCCTGCAAGCAAATCAGGCTTTAGGTACCCATTGGGTGTTGGGTCCTATCGTGTCAGCTGTACCCTTCGGAATCCAGACTTGCTTCACAACCCTGATTGCCTCAGAGTGGTAAATCTGTCTCCCTGAAACATCAACATACACAACTTTCTTCTTCTTTGCCTGAGAGGAAGATGGTGTATGAGTGCTAGACTTAGGCTTCACAGGAGCCTGAGTGGGTGCCTTTTGGGTTGGCTTCCTGTTCTTCCTAGGTCTGGGTGCAGCAGGTCTTGGGTCTTGTTCTTGATAAGGACCCTGATTTCTATTCCCCCTAGGCAAGTGAGGGAATGGAAAACAGTTAAAGGCCTGAGGAGGCCAAAACCACGGGGGTGTCATCATGTTTGGTCTTCCCTGTTGGTATTGCCAAGCATGATGGTACCCTCGCTGACCAGTCTGAGGGCTCTTGGCCTGAGTCTTCCTCTGCTTTCACTGAGGTTTTCCCTGGCCTGAGCTTTCAGGGGCTTCCTTAGGTTGCTTCGTCTTTCCCTTGGGTTTTGGCTTAGCTACCTTAGGAGCTACCCTGACTGTGTCAACGGTTTCTTTGCCCTTATCAGTTTGACGGGCCTGGAGTACAACCTTAGATGCACTCTGGCCTGTCTGAACAAATACCCTCTCAGTGTTGCTCCCTGACGCAACATGAGACTGACCTTGTGAGGATTTCTCAGGAACATATCCAAGTCCCTTTTTCTTGTTCCCAAGTATCTGGCTGCTATTTATTTCCTCTCTAGCCACTGAGGATTTATTCATTGCTGCAACCTTTTTCTTGAGAGAGTCCTCACTCTTTTTCAGGATTTCATGTCTGGTAAAGAGGTCATCAAACTTACTCTTAAGTACTTTCAGTTCTTCCTTCCTGACCAGCTCTTCGTCAGCCAGTTCCTTCAGAATCTTCTCTCTTGGAAGACGCTCAGCATTGATTAAATCAATCTCCTGAGTTAGTCTCACAATTTGAGCTGATTCTTTAAGATCAGACTGAGTGAGTTGTTCGTTCAGGTTTTGAATCTCAGTACTCAATTTCTTGTTCACCTCTACCAAGAAGACATTAGTTTCCTGCAATCTGGAGAAATCAACCATCAATTGATCAAGGCAAATCTGAAGGTTCATTTCTCTAACTGACTCTGAGCTAAGCTCAGGATTTTGACCAGTGTACGAAGCACAAACAGAATTTGATGTTACCTCAGGCTCATCCCTAGCCACCAGACAGACATCATCGTACTCGTCATCTGAGAAGAGTTCAGGTGACCTTTCAGCAGGACCGTCAGAATCTGTTGCATCTTCAGCGACCATCGCTCTCCGATCAGCAGATCTTAGATCCCTAGTGGCTCTCCTTTCCTCTCTCTCCCTCGCACTCAGCTCCGGGCAGTCGTACTGATAGTGACCAATCTTGTTACAGTTGTAACATGCTACCTGCTCACTTACTCTTTCTTTTCTCGGTTTAGGGTTCCTTCTTGAGTCAGGTTCCCTGGTTCTTGGTGAGCTTTCAGCCTTGGTTGGATATCTATCATCGCGAGTACGTCTCTGTTCGTCTCTTCTTTCAGGTTTTGGTTCAGAATATCTCCTTTCATCACCACGTTCTCTCCTCTGGTCAGTGTTCTTTCGCTCCTCATATCTCCTCGAGCTTTGGTGGGTTCCTTCAGGTTTCCTGTCACGTGAGTCCTGATAAAACTTTTTATAACGACCAAACCTGGAATTGAGCTTGTCAAATCGTCTGGCCATCAAGTTGTACTCCTCAGCGAGTTCTTCCCTGCTCATCTCCATCAGCGACTTTGATGAAGAATTTGATGAGGGCTCAACAGGTTCAGACCTGGCCTTGAACGCCACACTTTTCTCAGGAGTTTTCTCCTTCACTTCCTCTTCTGACTGAACTTTCTTCTTTCTTTTGTTAAGATCGAATTCAAGCGCTTTGAGCTCTGAAAAAAGTAAAGCAGAAGTTATGTTACTCATATCCTGAGTGTTCTTAAGCATAATTACACTGTTGTCCCATCTCTCAGGAAGGGCATTCAGGATCTTTGAAGCAACATCTCTCCTTGGGACATCCTTGTCCAGCATCACCAACTCATTCATCAACTTGATGAATCTAGACTCCATTTGATCTATGCTCTCGTCAGGCAGCATCTCGAACGCCTCGAATTTCTGAATGGCAATGTTTCTCTTGTTCTCCTTGATCTTTTCAGATCCCTCACACATCCTTGTCAGCTCATCCCAAACCTCATTTGCCGTCTTTAAGTTCATCAGCCTAGCTGACTCCTCGAAGGGCACCGTATGCAAGATGATGTTTCTGGCGACGTTGTCAAATCCCACCATCTTGATTTCATCGTTGGTCATGTCTTTCATTTCTTTAGGAACCTGCACGCCAATCGCAAGAACCCCATATCCCAGTCCTCTGACATTAGGAATAGTGATCTTGATCGGTCCCTCCCTGAGTACACGCGGCATCTGGTCATGGATGGCATCTAGATGTGCTTCTAATCTGAACTTCCAATAGACAAAGTTAGACACAGAGAATTCAGGTAACGAAGCTTCAAGTCTCCTCGAAGTCATGATGATGCAAGTTTTATGAAAAGCAAACTCAGATATGTTCAGTGACCACCAACAGTTTCTCCTCTGAAACTATTAGTATTCAAAGTTAGTGGTCTTTCGAACCACTACTCTGATACCACTTGTTGGTCCCGGTACAAGACTGGGGAATACGTGTATGGGGGGGGGGGAATACACGTATACCAATTTTTCAAACTTAAAACTGACTGAGTCCTCTTTACTCAGAGTGGTAAAGAACTAGGACATGATAACACGCCTACTGACTACACTTGGTGCGGGTCAGTTGGCTAACTATCAGATCAAGTTCAGTGCGGAAATGTTTGAGCCCTGAAAGTTTAAAGTCTTGTTTAGTTTGCTTTCTGAAAAACTTGTTTTACTCAATTCAGAATAGTGTTTAGTAGGGCAGTGTTCTTTTGAAGATCAGCCTGATTGATTCAGGTCTGATAAACTTGAATGCAATGAATGGACGAATAATATGACAAGTATGCACAATATCAAAGCAGTAAGAACACAAGGAGTTTAACGTGGTTCAGAGTCTCAAGCTCCTACGTCCACGGCCTGACTTAACAGGAAATCAAGTCAAGGGATTCTTGTTTTTAACGTGCCAAGGTGCACCAAGACCAGCTATCCTCACTGATCGATACAACTCCACTTACTAACACACTAACTGACTTACTCCCAACAAACCTAACTTAGGGTTTTGGTTTCAGTTTGGATTCCAACTAAGTTGAGATTATCCTTACAAGGCAAAGCTATGCTAAGGATTGGATAATCTCTCTAAGCTTAAGATAATGCTATTTAGCTCTTGGAATACAGAATAACTCTCGGTTGCTAAGAAACACTTGGGAAATTTAGATGGTTTCGAGTGCTTCTTCTTAAGGGTTGAATGTTTTGAATGCTTGAGAGTTTGAGTAATTTCTGGCTTGGAAATTTCCCGTAACCTTGAATGGGTTCAAGGTCTTCTGTATTTATAGGTGATTTGAAAAACTATCCGTTGGAGAGATAGCCTTCGAGTCATCTATGTAGAGTGGCTTCAAACGGACATATCTTCATGCAACAGCCGTCCTTGCATGGATTTGGTATTTGCATTAAATGCACATTGAATGCCTGCCCGTTGATCATGCAGTCTGAATTCAGTCAACTTGTCAGGTTCCGTACGTGCGTGTCCTTCCAGGATTGATCCACGTCATCAGGTTGGTGAGAATGTCAGAACTTATTCCTGAGCTTCAGGCTTGTCTTATTAAGTTCATTTTGTCTTGGGCTTACCGGTCTTGTCCTGACGCTGAAATTCCTTCTACATTGCTTGGCTCTACTCCAAGTCTTCCCATAAACTCAGTGACATCCTGTTCCCTTCAGGATTGAGTTAGTAATGGCCTCAGGGTCATACTCTTCATCACTGACACTTACTCAGCCAACTTAGAGGACTGCCATAAGTTCAGGATGGTGCTCTTCGTCTTCAGGTTCTGAGTCTTGATTGTCTCCAGTGAGTTCTCCTCTCACTGAGTACCTGTGAAGTGTAAAATGACTAAGTACTAATCCTAATCAAGACTAGCCTGACAAAGACAGATTAAGGCAAACATCTTTTCAGGGGCTTTGGGATCTTAATCAAAACTGACAATGTCCCAACAATAAGGATATGGATATGAGTTTGAGTATTGTGGAGGAGGGTAATATGGATATTGTGGATATTGATGATATGGAGAAGATTGTTGGTAGGTTGGGGGTTGTTGTGGTGGATACGAGTATGGGTAGGGATATGGATATGGGTGATGGTGTGGAGGTGGATCCGGAGGATAAACCATGTTAGAATGGTTATGGCTTGTCTTCCAAAGGTATATATCCTCCATCTTCCGAATGCAAAGCACACCTACAAAGATAAGAAGTATCAAATTCAAACAAAAATAAAACAAACAAACAAAGCAATAAAATGTCACTACTAGTACCACTCAACTAACCCTAAGTCCCACTTAAGGCACCCAACTATATCCCCGGCAACGACGCCATTGACTTGGTCGGAGTTTTTCGAAAAATATTTTCCTACTCCCCCGCAAGAGTACGGGATCGTCGTAGTAGTGAAAGTAGACTTGGACCAAGTAGTTATCGAACCCAAAAGATTTAGGAATGCAGTGGAGCCCTAAAGTTGTGCGTCGGCATGGTACTATAGTGACGAGCAAGTTGACATTTCAAAATTAAACTAATGCAAAAATTAAATCTAGAAAGCAATTAAACAATTAAACTAACTTCCAATTAGGAAAGTGCAAGGGAGAGAAATGCTTCGAGTGTCTTCACAATATAATCCACTAGTGTGTGACAAATTTACAACCTATCATTGCCTTTTTCTAGATGTTTGCTAAGTGTGTAGACCAATCCCTTTTGAGGCCTAGGTGAACAACGTGGACTAACTAGCAACTCCTAATTATGCCCCATAAGCTCCTAAGATCGTGAATATCTAAAAACACGCGATGCATCTCTAGAATTCCCCCTTCACTAAGTCCCGAATTATCAAATTAAGATACCTAATGTCTAATGATGGGGGATCTAGCAACCGACCCCCTCTCGGGTAAACCGATTACTATTTAACTCAAATTAATTAGCCAAATCTTTCACCTAAATACCAATCATGCATACCCAACTCTCGTTGCAATACACAAAATTAAATATCTAAGCTAATAAAATCAACTAATTAATTGAGACATACAAAGCCCATCAATAGAAACAATCACATCAAGAAATAAGCATAATCAAAGCTATAAATCCATCAACACACTAATTTCATACATTGATTCAACACTCAAAGCAAAGAGAATTAACTCATGGTTCTAGAAGAGACACCCATGGCTAATAAGCTAAAATAACAAATAAAAATGAAATTACTCATGACTTGAATTAAAAGAAAGATATCACCTCCTGTGATGAAATGGAAATATAAATCTTCAATAGCTTCAATCCTTGCTAGAAATGTAAACACTACTAATGAAATATTAATCTAATTTATTCTAGAAATTAAAAGAAAAAAAATGCAAAAGAAAAAATAAAAGAAAACTATCTAGAGGACTAGGGTTCTAGGGCTTTTGTTGGTTCTTCCTTATGAAAATCTGATAAGAAATGAGTATTTAAAGTGTAGAAATAGGGCTTGAGACGAATTTGCAAAGAAGTCCTTAAAAAATGCTGAATTTTCGAATTTTTCAAAATTTCGCTGAGTTGACCCGGTCAATTCGGTCAACTCGAGCTGGCTTTCCGGTCGAGTACGGCAAAATCTGCTCCCAACCCTCTGTTAAAACCGACCACGACTCGCACGAGTCGAATAACTCGACCGTGTTGGCTGGAAAGCGCTTTCCTAATTGAGAAGAAAGTGCTGATAGTATTTCAGCAATTTGCATGTGGGCCCCGCATGCATTTGTTTCTTTCTATTTCAATTTGGTAGGCACGTGGGTTTGCTTGCAGCCAAATTCTTTTGCATAATTATCAAATAGGCCTTTTCCTTCAAATGGGCCGCCACTTTTGGGCTTTTAATTTTGGGCCGAGAATAAATGCCTCGAGCTCAAATAAATAGCTGCAAATATTAAATTGACCCAATTAATTCTTTCTCGATTTTTCTCTTCGCTCGCCCTCAATAAAACAAAGGCTCGTATTTCTTCCAAAAATATCACATTTTCCTGCAAAATAAACACAAATGCCTTTCTCGACAATTAAGCGCAAATAATCAAATTAATGTAAATAAATGCAAGAAATCTCATTAAAAAAAAGCAAATTAAATGCATGAATTTCGAGCAATTTTCACACTAATCACCCTTATGTTTTCAAAACTAGGTGAAAATGCTCTGTTACCGGCTAAAACCAGTTTCTAACCGGTACACGCTGACGTGGCAGTGCATTTTTGATGAAAATGCCCTTTATATTACATTTTTTACATATTATTTTAACATATTAAATTATATTTTTTTAACATATTAAATTACATATTTTTTTTAAATAAAACAATCGAATTCAGCATTTCATTATAAAAAATATGTATCCTCATTTTCTATTGAAATACTTTTAAATAATTAAAAGTTAGCCATTTAAATATAATTTTTAATAAATATTAAATATAAATATTTTATAATATACCAAATTATTTTAAAATATTTGACAAAAATACATCAAAAATTACAAAATGACAAATTTACTATAAATGACAAAAATACACCAAAAATATTTTAAAAACTGTAATTACAAAATTAGCAAAAATATAAATCAATTTACATATATAAATGAAAAATTTATTATTTTTAAAAACTAAAAATAATTAAAAAATTGAAATTATCACTTAAATATAAAGATGATTTAAAATTTTACATATATAAATTATAACTTAAATCCAATATTTAAAAGAATCTCAATAATCACTTATAATATTTATTTACATGATTATTTTTTAATTACTAAAATTATAAATTGACAAGGATTCATTAGTATTAAACTAAAACATATTTTATTATCTAACATTTTTCAATTATTGAAAGAAAATTTTAAATAATTCTTTATAATAAACTGTTCTTATGTTGTTTTATTAAAATTCAAAATAGTTTTACATGTTTTATATATTTTTTGATATTTTTAGGAAATTAAAATATATAAAACATGTAAAATAATTTGATATATTATAAAATATTTATATTTAATATTTACTATAAATGTTATTTTTAATTGACTAACTTTTAATTATTTAAAGGTATTTAAATAGGAAATGAAGATACATATTTTTTTATAATGAAATGCTGATTTCGGTTGTTTTATTTAAAAAAATATGTAATTTAATATGTTAAAAAAATATGTAATTTAATATGTTAAAATAATATGTAAAAAATGTAATATAAATGTCATTTTCATCAAAAATGCACTGTCACGTCAGCGTGTACCGGTTAGAAACTGGTTTTAGCCTGTAACAGGGCATTTTCACCTAGTTTTGTAAACATAAGGGGCATTTTCACAAAATAAAAAATATAAAGGACATTTTTATCATTACTGCCAACATACAGGACATTTTTGTCAATTTTCCCTAACTATTAAAATGTTAACACAAAATACATTTTACAGAAATACATATTTTGGTTATCATGAACTAAAGAGGATATTTATATGAGTATTAAAATTGATCGTCTTGACCAGATTTTACATGAGTATGGTGCTATTTCAGGGCAGATTTATAATCCTCGTAAATCTAAGGTTTATTTCAGCAGGGGTGTTGCACGAGCATCCGTCTTCATATGACCCACAAGACTGGTATTATGGCGGGTTCGCTCCAATTCAATTATCTTGGGGTCCCTAATTTCAAGGGTGCACCAAAGCTTCGTCAGCTTAATGCACTCGCTGATGGTGTTATCGCAAAGTTTGGTAGATGGAAAGGGAGTTCTCTTTCTTTAGCCGGCAGAAAGTGCCTCTTAAATTCGGTTATAGCAGCTTCCTTGGTACATTCTATGATGGTTTACCTTTGGCCGTCTGGTCTCATTAACAAGCTCGAACGTTCTAAATAACACTTAATCTTCAACACCTCTTACACAGATCTTCAACCTGCTTAATTATTTGGGAGAAAAACAAAATTGTCCTTGAATGTATGGGCAAAATATTTTTTGCCCAACTTTTAAAATAAAAATTTACTACCCTAAAAAAGGTTGGCAAATGGTTGACATAATGCCAACAGTTGACATAATGTCAACCATTTTGCCAACCGCTTGTCAACCATTTTGGATAAAGTACATTTTTTTTATAAAAGTAGGTAAAAAAAAAACAAGTGTCCCCTTAATTTTTGGGCAATTTTGTGTATTTTCTCTTATTATTTTCAATAAAAGTCATGTGTTAATTAGTACCTGCAACTAAAAGTCGCGCGTTATGACAACTTTAGTTGGATTTAAATCTCATGGAAGTAAACGTAAGGACAGGTTAAGTCTATTAATTATTAGAAAATTTTGTATGCACAATACAATTCAAAATGATTTTTAAACCTCATTTGTTATTTTCATTGAGCACTATTTGCTGACCATTATTAGTTTTTTTTATGTTTGCAGTAATTGGTATGCAAGAGACTTCTTCTGTAACTAGTTTTTACCACGTGCGTTGCACGTGTGCATGTAAATACTCTATAAAATGTATAAAATCGTGTCACGTTAAACTTGGGCATTATCTTTAACGGAAATTTGGAGAGTGCATGAAATGCCCGTTAAAGGTACACTGACAAAAGAAATTTTTAATTCAATAGCTTTTTGTTAAAAGCTTTTAAATTGCTTATCAAGTCACAATAAAACTTGTGTACTTAAACTTAAGCTGATCTGTCTTTTTCGCACAAAAACTATATGATCCAAATGGCATAGGAAGCAAGAGGTCGCATAATCAATGTCCAGAGGTAAGTAATTAATTTTTTTTTTTTTTTTTTTTTTACAAAATGGGATTGACATTCTTTAAAAAAATATCAGCTATCATGATATAATTGTCATTCTCATTACAACCAAATAAAATAAATATAACCACCACTACAAAAATATTAGTAGACAACTGATAATATATGTTGTCTATTAACTTAAATCTCCGTCGTGTATTGAGGTGTATTTAAAGACCCTTCATCTTTGACAACGGACGTTATCCGTTGTCTATTATATGAACAAACAACGAACCATATGAAACATATGCTGTTAGAGAACATATTTTTTCTGTTGTCTATTACATGTCATAAAAAACCAACAAGGAGCAAATAAAAGCAAAGATCAGAAGTGGCATTGTAGACACATCAGATTCTCCATTAAAAAACCAACAAGGAGCAAATAAAAGCAAAGAAAATAACATGTCATAAAACAATTAAGAGCAAACACCTCTATTGGAGTTCCCTTCTTTCAGCTGCGATAACAATTATTTAAACAATAGGCCGGGTTCCCTTCAAAAGGGGATTCATAGCTGCACAAAACCAAAATCAACACTTAATAAAATCCAAAGATCAGAAGTGGCATTGTAGACACATCAGATTCTCCATTAAGTGCTCGCTCTAAGATATTTTCACAATATTATTGCAGTATTGTGGTTACTCAATGAGGCTGGTCCACAATATGGTAAAACAGGTTTCCACAACTCAAAAGATATTGGAGATCAGGCTCAACATGTTAGATTTAAAAGAGATCATTCCATTGTCTAGAGATTATTTTGTTGTAATTATTTATTGAAATATATATATTTCTTTATATGTATATCTTGGAATAATCTAGGCTGTTAGAATTTCCATTAGTTTATGAAACATCATTGTATATATACTTTACGGTTCAGATTAATAAAATCCATTCAGCAAAATCCAATTGTCTACATGATATCACATAACCACTATTATCTCTAGTATCTCTGTTTATCTCCTTCCCCAACCTTAGTCGTAGAGAAAATTCAAGTGTAAGATGGGTCACAAAGTTAATGATTTTGACTTCTCACAGTACCTTTATTTGTCTAATGCATCATGATATTATCTAGTTTTTCTTTGTTATCACAAACCTATGCATAAATAACACAAAATTATTGAAGTTCAACTTAAGATTTGTAAATTAACCTGCAAAACTGATGAAGAACCAATGCTCGGTTCTAAAATGCCTCAGAAAGTGCTGGATATGCCTTTATAGCCGGATTAAAATTTTCCCTTTTATACTTTCTGAAACTCACTCAAATAGAGCAACATAATCACCAGTTTTTCCATCTACATGTAAATAGAGGCAAAAATTAGCAGCTACTTTAGTTGCATACCATAAAGAAATTATTTTTCTGGGATTGACCAGATAGGGGGGAAGCACATTGGTCCTAGTATTTTTTACAACACCTATTACAAGAACCACATGGACCAAGATTACCGAGTATTCTTGTCTCAGTATATGGAGAAAAGAGGACGAAATCAATGCAGTAAAATAGGCCACATTATTAACTTTAGAGACCGCACATCAAACATAGAAGCATGACCAAGAACCTTCAACAAAACAAGAATACTGGAAACATTTTTCTTTAACTAAAAAGTTAGCACACTACTTTTCTCCACAAAAATAGTTACCAAATAAGATATAATACCTTTCTAATATTTTCTCGACTTCCTTCCGCAATTAAAGGCACAAAAATTTTCTTACCAAGAATATTGATAGCATAAAGAGTAAGTGCATTATTATTCTCGAACTCCCTTGATATTAAAATAAAGACCAATCTATAAACAAATTAAAACTACAGTTATGCCTGCAACATCATCTCCAGCATTCATAACCAAATGAACAACTTGTAAACTAAATTCAAGTGTGAGGTGGGTCACAATTTGATGCTTAAATAAGTGATCCTAAAAGCAAAAATATTAATTATACACTGAGTAATCTAGAAAGTGATTATTATAAGCATGTAAATTCAAGTGTCAAGCAACCTCCTGTTCCAAATCACTTGTATAATTAGGAATATTTTGCAAAGAGATATTAATAAGATTTTATAGTATTTGGAAGCCCCATTTTCCCAATATCTTGCTCCCTATTTGCATTAATACCAAAATTCACCTATATGATTTACCAAGTATTGATAATATTTCAAAGGATTTTTTTCTAAATTGATCAATATAACTTGTGCTTTATTTTTCTTCGCTGTGCTTCTTCACTGTCAATCTAGAAGTGCAACCAAGTTAGACACCATAAACTATTTCATGAATTACTATAAGCAATCTATATAAAAGCACGCGCCTTCAAAATATTATGCAGCATAGGTAATGAAAATTAGGAATAGCATCTGGTTTTCAATAATCAACCCAAAACAATTGAAATCGAGAATCACCTATTTTTTCTTGCGTGCCAAGGTCCAAATCCTCCAACACATATTCTCCAACCTCGTGTTTCTCTCCTCTGAATTCCGAATTGATGATTCCTAGAGCCATTCAGAAGAAGAGATCGAAATATTAAGCTTAGATCCATCACCTATCATTGATGCAGTGAACGATAGATCCATCGTTCACTCATGATTTGTTATACAGTGTACAGATATTTCAAATAAGCTTAATAAACAATAAGCAACAAATTGAAATGCTGACTCTACTTGAACAACAAAACATAACCAAATTGCTTGTTTCCAACAATGATCAGGCGAAAGGCAAACAAAAATCTCTTTGAAATTCACGATTTTACCAATCAGATAGGCAATACAATGAGCAAATCTATACGATTCATTTTTTAATATGTATATAGTAATCAATACTACAGGGTGTGTGTGTATACGTACCCGAACCCAGGATCGGTGGAGATCTGTCTTGTTGAAGCAAACCTGCTTAGTGGCGTTGATTTGAGTGGTCTCGACTGTACTTAGTTTTGATCGAGACCGTAGACGGTGGTAGTCGCCATTTCCATCTGAAACAACATTGTCTGGGTGAGGGATCCAATTCTAGCAGTCACCCATGGTGGTGTGATCGCCAAAAGGAAAGCACAACACGAAGAACACGAAATATGTAATAAAATGAATAAATCCACGGTATTCAAGATCAGAGATAATTGCTTACTTTGCTGGTTCAAGATTGACTGGAGATGCCTTTATCACCAAAGCCAACTCTTCCACTTCTATTACCTCCTAAACACATGGAAAAATAATTTCTTCAATTCCTTTGTTTGTTGAGATGAACCTTACACCTCCATATCTAGACGAAAGCAAAATATTAAAATAACAGAGATATCAGATGTATAACTAATTAAGGATTATTTAAACAAAGTAAACAAATTATCCGAAACAAAAAGCCCTAAATTCACAGCATTTTAGATGAGTACATGTACTCTCAATTCTGGGCAAATTAAATCTTCTCATCTAATTCGACTGAAACTCAGGCATTGGGAAGAAGATTGCTTACCGGCATTGCCTTGTTCCTGATCGGAGAGGATGGTATTGCGAAAGAAATGAAAGGAAATGGTATGTAAAGGGATGAATCAAAAGAAGCTCTTGACAAGCTAGACGAAAAGAAACAAATTATAGTCAACAGGATTAATGCACAATGTAAAATTAAACGGTTAAGAATTATGGATTTTATTTTTATTTTTTTACGGTAAATTAAGAGTTATGGATTGGATATAGGAAGAGTCATGAATTGAATAGAGTAAAGGGTGAAAGAGTATATTACAAAAATTGGGAGGGGCAAAGTTGGAAAAAATGATTTACAAATATATGGCACTTTTAAATATATTATAGATTATAGTCCTAATGAAGATTAACTTACACCTTCATTCATTCAAATCCAACACTTTTACCAGGTCTTGTGCCATTCACATTAGCATCTACATAAGTAGTTAGCCAACACTCCTGAGGTTGATCAATCATATTGTATGAATCTGTGATAAATTCAAGAACGAGCATTGCTCACTACCTAACACACTGCACCACTATCATGATGTTTATCTCGTGAATGGATCATGAGACTGTCACCTAGAGTTTTATGCAATTTCTAGAAACTCTAAAATGAAATCGTTGTAATAGCAAGGTCCCTCGACCGCTTCTAATTCTCATAATCATACATTCATAATCTCAATAAACAGTCTGTTTTACAAAAGTTAACATCATAATACAACGATTAACTAGATAAAAAATTCTGCTCTCAAGCAGTCTCAGACGTCTCCCAATATCTTTCTTCATCAACACGAAAAAAAAAACACTACAATCCCCACAAGTGTCTTCACTACAAAAACAGTTATCTGAGCAACACTCGTCTCTAACATGTCTTACACAGATCTTCAACCTGCAAGGATAAACACCCTAGTAATGTATATACGTACAATACAAGCTTTAGACTAGTTCTAACATAGAATAGAACATTGTTATCCAATAAAATAAATCCATACGACTGACAAATTGGAATAACTCATGGGGCTAGAGCTCTAATCTCTATGACCAAGAGATCATGGAATTGAGTTTCTATTTGCCGCATAAAAAAAAAATTAGTCGACACGACTAAAAGGCCAACCTCCTTAAAGCCCACCTCCACCACACCTTTTCCTTTTCACCCATAAGTGTGTTAAAACTTTTACTCAATATAAGTATATAACAGTGGAGAAAAGGATCTCAGTAAAGTAACTCCTATATTCTTCAACCAACTACATAAATTATCATATTTAAGACGGGTGGAAGGGATTTTGTACCTTGTATCTGTTTTCTTAGTCTTCCTCTTTTTCTTCCTTGTTAATGCTTTTCTACCTGTAACATCTCCAAATCCAATAGTACTGCCCGAACAAATTTGAAAAGAATTAATATGCGGCAAGCCATGAACTGAAAACTTCAATACAAAATTATTCTCAACATCAAACCACAAGAAATTACAATTATACTGCACAACAACTTGTCTTTTGCTCTTCAAATAAGCCACAAGCTTGAATCTACATGAAACATCAAGAGACAAACAGCTTATAGAGAATAATTGGGAAAATTGACAAAAATGCCCTGTATGTTGACAATAATGGTAAAAATGTCCTTTATGTTTTTCATTGTATGAAAATGCCCCTTATGTTTTCAAAACTAGATGAAAATGCCCTGTTACCGGCTAAAACCAGTTTCTAACCGGTACACGCTGACCTGGCAGTGTATTTTTTATGAAAATGCCATTTATATTACATTTTTACATATTATTTTAATATATTAAATTACATATTTTTTTAACATATTAAATTACATATTTTTTTTAAATAAAACAACTGAATTCAGTATTTCATTATAAAAAATTGGTATCCACATTTCCTATTGAAATACCTTTAAATAATTAAAAGTTAGTTATTTAAATATAATTTTTTAAATAAATTTATAATATACCAAATTATTTTAAAATATTTGATAAAAATACACCAAAGATAAGAATTAAAGAAATTCAATAAAACGTGTAGTTACAAAATTAACAAAAATATAAATCAATTTACAAATATAAATGACAAGTTTATTATTTTTTAAAACTAAAAATAATTTAAAAATTGAAATTATCACTTAAATACAAAGATGATTTAAAATTCAAAATAGTTTTATTTTAATTTCCTAAAAATATAAAAAATATATAAAACATGTAAAACTATTTTGAATGTTAAAAACCAACATAAGAACAGTTTATTATAAAAAAAGTAGTTAAAATTTTCTCTCAATAATTGAAAAATGTTAGAGAATAAAATATGTTTTAGTTTAGTACTAATGAATCCCTGTCAATTTATAATTTTAGTAATTCATAAATAATTTATGTAAATATATAATATAAGTGATTATTGAGATTTTTATTAATATTGGATTTAAGTGATAATTTATATATGTAAAATTTTAAATCATCTTTGTATTTAAGTGATAATTTCAATTTTTTAATTATTTTTAGTTTTTAAAAGTAATAAATTTGTCATTTATATATGTAAATTGATTTATATTTTTGCTAATTTTGTGATTGCAGTTTTTATTGAACTTCTATTTAATTATTATATTTGGTGTATTTTTGTCAAAATTTTTAAAATAATTTGTTATATTATAAAATATTTATTAAAAAAATTATATTTAAATGACTAACTTTTAATTATTTAAAGGTATTTCAATAGAAAATGAGGATACATATTTTTTTATAATGAAATAATGAATTCGGTTGTTTTATTTAAAAAAATATGTAATTTAATATGTTAAAAAAATATGTAATATAATATGTTAAAATAATATGTAAAAATGTAATATAATGGGCATTTTCATAAAAAAAATGCACTGCCACATCAGCGTGTACCGGTTAGAAACTAGTTTTAGCCGGTAACAGGGCATTTTCCCCTAGTTTTGAAAACATAAGGGGCATTTTCATAAAATAAAAAATATAAAGGGCATTTTTACCATTACTGCCAACATACAGGACATTTTTGTTAATTTTTCCAGAATAATTTAATCCACAACTTTGCCACCCCGTTATCTTTCATCAACCCTCCGTCAAAGTAAAACTGCTAATATGTAATCCTTCCATCACGCTATAAGTTTCCTACTTTCCTTTTTTGGATGTCTCACTATAAGTTTCCTATTCTATAAAAAGTAAAAAAACAATACTACATATATTAATAAACAAATACTTTCTTAAACAACTCTTCTTTACTTTTTCACAACCTCCCACTACTTTACACAAAAGTTAACATATGACCCACCATATATTAATAAACAATACACTTTTTAAAACAAATCAACAAAAAAAAACAAGAAAGTTATAGCGGGATGGAGAGTACTAAAAATTAAGCATCCATCCAATGCATCTAAATGATTTCTAATATGCTTTCCTTCCACAAAATGTGACTTCTGGAGGCAGTGGCGACTCTGAGTAACTTTCAGTCCTAAGATCGAATGCAATTACACCTGTACATGATCTCCAATACAACATGCCATTCAAAAAAGCACATGGATTAAACAGAATACGATGACGTGGACAACCCTCGACCGTACTCCACAAACCTGATTTCAGACTATAAACATAAGTTTGGAACATAACTTTTTCTTCGAATAACACTCTATCTATCCTCACAACTTTGTAGTCGTCGGCATCACAATCATACCCAAACCCAAAACCATCTAACTTTAAAGATGCATTAGGAAGTTGGGGCAACTGGAGGCACTCACCTGTTAAGGGGCAGTCGGCGAAGTATTTCCCGGAAGACTTTGGAGGGAACATCGGACATTTCTAGAGCAAAAGGTAAGCATGAAAATGGGTGGAATTTAGGAACTGAGGATCGTCTAATTTTAGGATAGGAAAAAGGGGGAGTTATTCAAGTTAGGGCTCCTACCTTAGTATAAGTTCAAACTTAAAACCCATTTAGAGCATCTCCATTTGTCTACCTAGTACAAATTTTTGCCACATCAGCTGCCACATTAAAAGTTAATTATACCTATTAATTTATACTTCTACTTCTCAATCATCATAGGTACAAATGTTACTATTTTAGGGACCCACTATCCATATCATTAATTAATTAAATATTTTTAACTTAATATTTCATAATATATTTTAATTTTAATTATATTAATTTATTTAAATAAATAAAATAAATATTTATGAATTTAAATTAATATGGTTAATTGGTTAATTTTTAAATCGTTTTATTGTTAATCTTGTTACCATATTAATTGATTTAATGGTACTTTTGCATAAAATTGTGATTGATTAATTTTTAAATTTTATTGAATTATGAAAAAAAAAAAATAGCACACTTTCACAGCAATTTGTCCAACGGTGAAATAAAACAACTAAAAAAAGGAATTTGCATGCAAGTAACAACGGTTAAAAACAACTTTAAAGAATAAAAATAGGGTTAATGGCATATAAATACACCACCTTTTTTCCAACTTTCAATTTAATCCTAAACTTCACGATTAAATTATAAAAATCCAACCTTTTAACGAATTTAAATTCGATACATATTTTTGTGTCTCCGCTCGTTTTCGACCGGTATCTGGTAACGTTTCTCGCCGGGACACGTCACCAGCTATCGGTCGGAGACGGGTGGAGACACAAAAAGGCGAGACACGTCACCAGATATCGGTCGGAAACTGGCGGAGATACAAAAATATGTATCGGATTTAAATTCGTTAAAATGTTGGATTTTTATAATTTAATCGTGAAGTTCAGGATTAAATTGAAAGTTGGAAAAAAGGTGGTGTATTTATATGCAATGAACCCATAAAAATATATAATTTGGGGCCCACAATGTCAAGCTTTTCCAATTTGCTACTGTCATTTCTCTCTCCTCAAATTTTACCCCACTCACAACCATGTATCTAGGTACAAATACTTCCACATATGAATGCTACCTCACCGATGGAGATGCTCTTACATAGGAGTTCAAAATTAGAGAAAAACACATTAATTAACCATCTTTAATACATCTGCTACTTTTCTTAATTTTGATGGGATGATAACATGTCCTGCTTACTCCTACAGTCCAACTTTCCCATATTCCAATACAACTTTTCAGCTTCTATTGACTTATGTGTCAACCCTCAAATTCAACTTTCTAAAACAGTATTGTCCTTTTGGTTACCCATCTAAAACCAAAATGGATATGAAGTTGGAAAGGATTTTGCGCAATTAGCTGAAATTTATACATTTCAAGTTACAACTCTACAAACCCTGCATTTCGACCGAAAATGTTTGATATTTTTACAGTATTTTTTCACAATGTTACTCAAATCTCACAATGTCACTCAAATCTCACACAACAAATTCCTATTTTTCACGATCTCGGTTCCGTTCTTCCTACCTTTCAAATTGTTAGGGCTTTTATTTTGGAATTTGAAAATTTACTAATTTAATTTGCTTTAGATTTAATGTTAGGGTCATTCTTCTTCGCTTTTTCTTCATGTAAATTGGTTGGTTTTAGTTAAATTTGAACAACAATCTAGGGTTCTATTTTCGAAGAACAATTTGGGGTTATATTTGTCGATCCATTCCTATTTTCGAACATCTATTGTTCTGGGGTTTTAGTTAAATTTGAAAAACAATCAGGGGTTGTATTTGTCTGTGTGTAGTATGGCTAGGAGAAAAATGTACATCAGTGATAATCTTGTGAAGAGTAAAAGAAAGGAAAAAAAAAGAATATATTGAATCCGACAATTGTTCTAAAAGCAGTGGTATTGTATAGCTCTTCTTACAAACTAAGTGCATGCATTTTGAAGGTTAAAAATAATGTAGATAATAATATTTTATGGCTTATACTTTGCTGAAATTGTGTGTATTGTTGGGGTTTAACAAACGTTCAATAAGGTTGAAAAGAGGACGTGTGGATAGAAAGAGAAAACCAAAGGGTATGGTTTTCATTCTATGTTTTTTTCTTTGTCATTGGATAATATTTGTGTTACAATTTATTGAGTTTTTATAATTGTTAACAGCTTATCAAGCGTCAAATAAAAATACATCTACGTGACAGATGAATCAGGTTTTGTAAAATTGTATTTTAAATGTTATATATCAATAATTATTCACTGAACATGATGTCAATGAATGTTATAAATTTTCTACTATTTTTTACATTATTGCATTTAGATACGGGGGGTACGACTATTAATAAAAAATGATGCAAATGAGCTAAGGTTGTGCATATTGCTGAGACAACCCCGTGCGATGTGTCTCTCTTCTTCTTAGGACGTCCGGGCTGCCGGTTTAAGACTGGTGGCGGAATCTTGTCACTTTTCTCCATATCTTGGCATTCGAACCTCATGGTATCGGGAATGGGATTGAGGTCCGACTAATATCTTTTTTGATAATTTTCTATGTAGTAACACTCCTCAACATATGTGTGTACGAAGCTACTTTCTCTGAGTATAACAGAAACGATATGCGAGCAGGGAAATCCAGATAACTGCCACATAAAACAAGAGCATGTCCTTTTGCTTAAGTTTACAGTGCATGAGATATTTTACTTAACTTCAAATTCACCACCAGGGGCTTCGTCAATAAACCATGACTTCCCAATGTCTTCTCCCATATCAAACAGAGCCTGTTTTTTAGGAACTAAAGCAGATTTCCACTTGCATGATAATTGTCTCCTTTCAACGAACCAACGTGCGATGTTTTGTCATATCCAATCTACCATTCGCAGGACTGGAAGTGGCCTAGCCTCGAGTATCCCTGAATTGAACGATTCAGCTGCATTCGAGGTCATCTCCCCATACCGGATAATATGAGGTGAATATGCAACTGCCCAATGTTCAACAGGTAGTGTTTCAAGCCACTCTTCTGGCATTTCACCATCAACTTGGATAAATTTCGCAATATTCTCATGGAACAAATGCTCGTTGGGAGCATAAGCACAAGCTTTAAAAATCTTGCCTAAAAATTTACGTTGGTTGTTGGTCCACCCTTTCGAAAATCGCCCCTTCAAGTTCGTCAAGAGATGGTACAAGCAGAAAAATGAACGAGTTCGTTAAAAACAGTTTTGAATGCTGCAAGTAAACCGACATTCCTGTTAGATATGTAGAATATTTGTTTCTTTTGTTTGATAATTTCACGAATCTTCGTGAGAAACCAAGCCCAATTGGCTGTATTTTCAGTTGATACCAGGGCAAAAGCTACTGGGAATAGCCTGTTTTCATCGTCAAAACAACAATTATTCAAACAAATTAAGTGTATTTTCTAGTAAGAACAAACAAAATAGGTTGTGAAAAAAGGAATGGGATTCTAGAGGCATACCGTTGTTCCCGTCTTTCGTTGTGCCGTCAATAAACAACATGGGTTGACAACTCTCAAAGCCATCTATGCAAGCCTTAAATGAGATAAAAAGACTTTCGAAACGATGAGTGTTTGGATCATGCTCGACAGTAGCCACACTTCCTGGATTTGTTCATTCGACAACTAAACAGTACCATCTTAGATGATCATATGACTCGTCATAGCTTCCATAAATTTGGGCTTATGCAGCTTCCACAGCGTGCCAAGCTTTGTGGTACGGTATGTCCAAACTATAGGCACTCTTTATCGATAACAATAAGTCCTTTCCCCCATACTTGATTTTTTCTTGACATCATTCATGTACAAATCACCAATAATTATATAGGATAGGCGTTTAGTCTTGTTATTTACCAACCTCCCGACACACTTGTAATCTAAGTTCGCTTTGTAAACCTCATAAGAAGCAGTAACAGGTATGGCCTTTGCCCTTATAAACCATTTGCAGCGTCCGTGCAATGATTCAACACAAACAACATAGATGTATTTGTTTGTGTTTTTCATGAACTTAAACAAGAACCCCTTTTTTGTGGCATACTTAGTAAGTGAATCCCTAAAATGAGCAGCCCCACCATAAAAAACAGAACCAATACCCTCTTTCATTAGGTCTACCCAAGAATCAGACAAGTATGAATTCTTAACAAGAGTAGGGGAAACATCGTATGAAGGGATATTCCATAAACCCTCAAACTCTTTGATTTGACCATCTTATGAAGAGTCGGATTTATTGAATGAAACATCAAATTGGATATTCAAGGAATCAATGTTATTATCTGGACTATCTAACCCCAAACAACACAAATCAACAACAATCCTAGAAGAAGCTTGATTGCATAGCCATGATATATTAACCAAATCACTATCTGACTCCAAACAACAATTAACCAAATTTCCAACTAAGCATGAAAGAGAAAATTGACCTGATTGCAATTCGGGCCACTTATTCCTGACTTGAGACTAGAAATAGTCTAACGATTTGCTACCATCTGAAGAAATCAATTTGCACTGACCCCTGTAATTGACGGCGAAAATGATATGATCCTCCATTTCAAATACAAAAATAACAAGAAAAAATGTTGGAAACAGCTTCGAAATTTCTTGCTCCTTCTCACATTGATTTGAATTTGAAAGTGGTAATTTTTCAGATTGTGAACAAGCAAAGGTATAAGATAAACAAATTTGAATTTTAAAAGAGGAAATTACATCGATCGTCGGCTCGAATGGGACATGCGACATGAGAGAGAAACGGTGATAGGTAGGGGAGAGTGAGCTTAGAGAGATAGACGACTATTACTGGAGAGAGAATAGATGATTCTAATTTCTATGATTAAATGTATAAGTCGTGGGTTTATCCCTAATTTGAACTTGAATGTAACTATAATTTAGAGGAGGATCTATTCTAAGGGTGTGTTTGGTAGGGGTGAGTTGGGTGAGAAATAAACCAACACACCCCTAATTCTCCACTTGGTAGCAGTTCGAAGCCAACACGCATACCCGCTTAAAAGGCCGCCCCGCTACTCTATGTAGCACCAAATCTTCAATTTTCACTGTTATGGTATGCATTCTGTAACACACGGTGGGGGTGCTATACCATATTTTTTTCCAACAGTAGAGAAGATAGCAAAATAAAATATTCTAAAATACCCTCCTTCATTTTATATTCCTAAATTTCAAAGCAATTTGTATAAGAACACACACAATTACACTGTATGAATGGATTTTAGAGGTGACGGTGGTGGTCGGGACGGATTCAAAATAAAAAGATAACTAAACTTACCAATAATTTTATCCAAAGCTCGAGAGCAGCGGCGCTTAATTTATTTACTCTGTCCAAAATCGGAACACTCCAGACAACAAGAGATTGCAACGATCGGCGGTGGCGCTTGACTTGAACGCAAAATACTAGTTATACTAGTAGTTACCCCAAAATTCTCTCTATATATCGGATGACAGGATTCCGGATGGCTGAGGCTCGGGCATTCTGGAACTTAAACTTTGCGGCTACCCCTCCGGTGATGAGCTACCAAAAAGTCTTAGCATCGTATGAACTTGACTTGCGGGTGGCGACCCCTGGTTGAGGCAAGTGCAAGGCTACGTTGACTGCTGCCACATCATAGCAGTACACCATGTTCTTAATCATAAATTTGTTGGCACCGTTCATCTCCACAGAAGTTAAGAACTGCTCAACCAAGTCAGCATGCGTCTACATAGCGAGCAAGATCTCGTAAAATTCTTTCATATTGTTTTTTTAAGAAATCCTCTTTACTTCTTCCTCTATCCCCAGCTGCTTCATAAACTCGACACTCGGGCGTCGAGTCTTCTCAACCTTTCTAGCTACTAAGTTCCACCTATACGCATGTGCATCCCATCTATCTCCATACGTCAAGTTGTCCCAATGAAAAGACATCAACCCCTTCCTCGTCAACTCGGCTGTCAAGGCTTCCAAAGCTTCACCAAGAACCAATCTGTCTTCATGCTTTTTCGGAGGAGCCATGAGCCTAATTCAACAAAACACTTAGAGAAAAATTACTACTCGAGAATATTATAGTCAACACAAATCAACTCAAGTAGTCAATCAATCTCATACTCATCCAATTGTGCATAAGAGCTCACATAGAGGTGTTATTCCTATCTCAAAGCACATTCATCCAACTCAATTATTCTCATAATTCATCAATAAAGCTCCAAGTATAAGTCTATCATGAAGTAACATTACAAAAATTTGCAATTTACATGCTCAAGACTTAATTCATATACATCTAATCACTCAATTTATTCCGAATCACATAAATATTCACTCAACAAGCAATACCCATATCAATTCCTAACATTCATACTTTCTCACTCTAGAAATTCACCAACTCTACTCATGCATCTTCAAATTGAAAGTCAAATTAGTGAACCTATAGCATATAGACATCATTTATCAACAAAGAAGCAAGAATCAATGAGTAATGTGAAAATCCCCAATTTCTTCTCAAGAACAAGTAAGAACCCTAATTCCTATATCTCAATTCATGCCTAATCGAAGTTAAGACTAAGAAAAGATAGAAGAGAGTAAGAAAATACATACCTTTGATGAAGAATTTGAGTTCTTGTGATGAATTTTAGTAAATAATGGAAGGATTGAGTGAGAGGGGGAGGAGACCGAAAGTAGCAGCCAATTCGCACTAAGAGTGTGTGTAAAGTATGGGGGAAAGTATTTATAGGGGGAAGAAAACCGGCTAGGGTAATTTTCGAACCGGATGGACTCGTACTCGAGCGCCTAGCGCTCGAGCGGGTGCCAGTCGAGCGCTTGCTCTTACATAACTCTCCCCGCGCTCGAGCAAGGCCTACTTGAGCGCCTAGCGCTCGACCCGATTGCACCACTCGAGTGGTCGAGCGCCTAGCGCTCAAGTAAGGCCCCTCGAGCATCTCTAACCCTCTGTATAACCATAGTGCTCGAGCCAAGAGGCCTTGAGCGCCTAGTGCTCGACCTCTTAAGCTTGATTGCTCAAACAAAACTCGATATTTCAACTTTTTCACCTAATTTCGAAAATTAACGACCAACACGAGTACTAACCTGGAAAACCCCTCGATTTAAGCCAGATCGCTCATTCGACCGAGGAGTCGGGGTCTCTTCCAACGTGCTTTTCTCCGTTCCAAATCACCACACAATGATATACTCACACTCAATTCAATTCAAACCCTCTTCATGCATTAATATTTTCGAAAAATTTAACCAATTTTTCATACGAATTTCGTGCACAACAGGTCAAGTACGAATACACACCCCCCAAACTTTTTTTCTTGCTAAGCAATAAAAAAGTTTGAAAAGATGAGTACGAACGAGTACGTGCACTCAATTCACAATGAAATTAAATCACTACCAATGCACACGATGTAAAGCATATAAAAACACCACCCCCCAAACTTCAACTTTTTGAAGTGGTCTAGTTTGGAGTTCGGGGTTACCTCAACACCAAATTTTGATTGCTCTTTTACGCGTCACACCTTCCCTTGCTCCCTTCACGCCTCTACATCGAAAACTCTTGCACCACAAGACAAGCCTACACAAAATCACTCAATAACGAGGTTAGAACTTACGATTCACACAAAAAAACACGAAAAAAAAAACACACAAAAGCAAGTAAAAAGTGGTTTGCCTCCCACACAACGCTATTTTTAAGGTCCTAATGCCGGACCGAGCTCGAATGAGCTCACGCGTCATGAGGCTCTAAGTTACCTCCCTTATTCTCATAAGAGAAGTTGTAGAATTTCTTTACTCGATGCCCGTTCACCAAGAATACATTCTCATCCTCTTTCTCAACTTCAAGAAATCCACTCTTGTAGACCTTTCTCACCACATAAGGACCATTCCACTTGGATTTGAGCTTTCCACCAAATAACTTCATCCTAGAGTTGAACACTAGGACTTGATCACCAACTTGGAACTCCTTCTTCCTCAATCGTGCATCATGCCATCTCTTAGTCTTCTCCTTAAAAATTCGGGCACTCTCATATGCACTATCTCGAAACTCCTCCAACTCATGTAATTGAAGTAGTCTCTTTTCACCCACCGCAACACTATCAAAATTCAGCTTTTTTATTTCCAAATATGCCTTATGCTCAAGCTCAACCGGCAAGTGACATGCCTTCCCAAAAACTAGTTGGTAAGGGGACATACCTAAAGGAGTTTTAAAAGTTGTCCTATATGCCCAAAGTGAATCATCAAGCTTCAAAGCCCAATCCTTCCTACTAACACTCACCGTCTTCTCAAGAATCTCCTTAATTTGTCAATTAGACACCTCAGCGAGACCATTCGATTGAGGGTGATAGGCTGTAGAGACATGATGACTAACCTCATACTTTGACAACAACTTCTCCATCAACTTATTCACAAAGTGACTCCCCCCATCACTAATCAAAGCTCTTGGGACTCCATATCTAGAGAAAATATTCTTCCTCGAGAAGTCAATCACAACACGGGAGTCGTTCACTCGAGTAGGGACAATTTCAATCCACTTTGAGACGTAATCAACACACACGAGGATGTACAAGAATCCATTACTTGGAGGAAATGGACCCATGAAATCAATCCCCCATACGTCAAATACCTCTACCTCCATAAAAATGTGCAGCGGCATCTCGTCCCTCTTGGTAATAGAGCTAAAACGTTGGCACTTGTCACATCTCTTCACTCATTCCATGCAATCCTTCAAAATAGTAGGTCAATAGAAACTGGCTTGAAGCACCTTTCTACCGGTTTTCTCTCCACCCAAATGTCCTCCACATGGTAAGGCGTGACAATGCCTTATAATATCACTCCACTCCTCCTCGGGCACACGCCTTCTAAGCACGAGATCTATCCCCCTCTTGAACAAGTATGGGTCATCCCAAATAAATTCCTGGACTTTCTTCAAGAATGACTTTCGGTGCAACGCATCCATACCCGCCGGCAGCTCTCCACTTGCTAAATAATTAGCATAATGAGCGAACCACGGGGCCTTACCTTCAACTCGATACACTGGGACATCCCCTAAACCAAACAGCTTCACTTCCAGAAACTCATCATTCACCTCTCGCTCTTCAACCGTATTCTCCTTGGTAATCTCCATCCTCGAGAGGTGATCGGCTATCACATTCTTACTCCCCTTCTTGTTTCGAATCTCAATATTAAATTTCTGGAGTAATAGGATCCAACGAATGAGACGGGGCTTTGCATCCTTCTTGCTCATGAGATACCGAATCGCTGCGTGGTATGTATATACGATTATTTTTGTGCCTACTAGGTAGGGTCGAAATTTATCAAAGACATACACGACCGCTAACAGCTCATTTTCGGTAGTAGTATAATTCACTTGAGTCGCATTCAACATCTTCGAGGCATAATAAATAGCGTGAAACTGCTTGTCTCGTATTTGCCCCAAAGCTACCCCTATAGCATAGTCGCTAGCATCACACATGAACACAAAAGGACTCTACTAATCCGGAGTAACAAGAATGTGGACATTCACCAACGCTTCTTTTAACCTGTTGAAAGCCACTAAACACTCATTAGTAAACTCAAAGGCGACTTCTTTTTCAAGAAGCCACGAAAGGGGTTTAGCAATTTGTGAAAAGTCTTTTATAAAGCGTCTATAAAACCTTGCATGGCCTAAAAATGACCGAATCCGCTTCTCAGTCGAAGGTAAAGGAAGCTTCTCAATAGCTATCACTTTTGCCTTGTCAACCTGGATACCTTTCGAGGACACATGATGTCCAAGAACAATACCCTCCTTCACCATGAAGTGACATTTCTCCCAATTAAGTACTAAGTTCGTCTCTTCACACTTGTTCAACACAACTTCAAGATTGATTAAACACTTATCAAATGACTCCCCGTAGACGGAGAAGTCGTCCATGAAAACCTCCATAATCTTCTCAATCAACCCATGGAAAATAGCCATCATACACCTTTGAAAGGTGGCGGGTGCATTACACAACCCAAACGACATTCTCCTAAAGACAAAAGTACCATAATAGCAGGTGAAGGTGGTTTTCTCCTGATCCGCGGGTGCTATCATAATCTGATTATATCCCGAATACCCGTCTAGAAAACAATAATACTCAAAACCACCTAATCTATCAATCATTTGATCAAGGAACGACAAAGGAAAGTGATCCTTGCACGTTGCCTTGTTCAACTCTCTATAATCAACACAAACACGTCATCCCGTCACTAATCTAGTGGCTACCAATTCATTAGATTCAGTTTTAATTACCGTGGTACCCCCCTTCTTAGCAACTACGTATAACGGACTCACCCAAGGACTATCAGAAATAGCAAAAATCTTATCACTATCTAACAACTTCAACACCTCCTTATGTATTACCTCTTGTATCACCGGATTCAGTCTACGATTTTTTTGTACTATGGTCTTTGTAACCTCCTCTAATCTAATCATATGCATGCAAATAGAAGGACTAATACCCTTAATATCTGCAATTGACCAACCTATGACAGATTTGTGCTTACGAAGCACTACTAGTAGTCTCTTTAATTGATCATTAGATAAAAGGGCAGATACAATTACCGGGTACTTCTCATTATCCTCTAAGTAAGCGTACTTGAGGTGATTCGGGAGTGGTTTCAACTCATTCTTCGCCACCAATGGTGGCGCCTTATCGAACATCTTCTCAAAAGTGGACTCCTCCACATCCAACTCTTCCTCATCCTCAACTTTCTTCACATCCATGAACTTTACATCCTCGTTCTCTTTTAAGCTGTCAAAATAATCAAGGTCATAAAGATCATATGTTACTTCATCGAGAATAGGATAATCATGATTATGAACATAGAAAGAGCAAGGATCAAGAAGTGTGTCTTCAACACAAGTGTCCAAGATATCAATGAAGTGACATATTTCATCTCTCATTGGATATTTCATGGCCTCGTAGATTGCTATCTTTACTTCTTGATCATCGACTTTCACCGTGATCTTTCCATTAGCCACATCTAGCACCATCCCGGCAGTAGCTAAGAACGTTCTTCCCAAAATAAGGGGTACGTGCTCATCTTCCTCCATATCGAGTACCACGGAGTCGACGGAAAAAATGTGATTCGACACCGTCACTAGAACATCCTCCACAACTCCTTGAGATCTAGTGATAGACCTATCGGCAAGCTGTAGAGTCACCATCGTGGGTTAAAGTTTACCCCCATTCAACTTCTTGAACAACGATAGAGGCATCAAATTAATATTAGCCCCAAGATCACACAATGCCCCCTTCTTGATCCCGTTCCCGATATCACATAAGATAGTAAAGCTACCGGGGTCCTTCAACTTGGGAGGAAGCACTTTGTGCACCATAGCACTCACCTCATGGTTCAATTGCACAAGTTCGGACCCATCTACTCTCTGCCTCTTAGTTATCAAGTCCTTCAGGGACTTGGCATAATTAGGCATCTGTTCCAAAGCATCATAGAAGGGAATGTTAATATGCAACTTTTTAAAGACATCAAGAAACTTAGCAAACTTTTCATCTAATTTCTTTTTCATTAATCGCTGCGGATATGGGACCGGTATCATAGATTTCAGTACCCGTCATTCATCTCGCTCGGTCTCCTTCACGTTCTTCCTAGTTTCTCTTGTCTTTTTCCACTTTGGAACTCTCTCAATCTTCTCAATCTCTTCCTCATTGTCTTTTCCTTTCTGAGCATCTTCTACCTCAACCTCCTCCTCAACCTTCTCGTCTCCATCTTTCTTTTCCTAATCCTCTTTCTCGATCTCTCTATGTATCTCCTCCACATCAGCATGTAGTGGAGGACCATCATATTTGGTCTCACTTCTCAACTTGATAGCCTTCAATTTCTCTTTCGGGTTTGGCTCGGACATAGATGGATATTTACTTGGCTCTATAGTTTGTGACTTTGCAATCAGGCCGATCCGATACTCTATAGAAGTGAACCGTCTATTGTTTTCTTGCTGAGCTCTATTGAGATCCATATCTCTCCTTTGGAGTTCTTGATCACTTTGATCATTTTTTTGTTCAATTCTTTAACACCATACTCCAAAGAGGACGACCTCTTACTACCTTCCTCCACCTTCTGAAGAATGGCACGTAACATCTCATCAGTGGTCGCTCCTCCTTCTCCTCTGGAGAGTTTTGAGCCCGGGTCTACTCCGGGAGGTACAGTTATTCCTGCCTTGGGATTGCTATAAGAGAAATTTTCATTCTTCCTCCATTAATTCTGAGGAGGCTGCTGGCCTCCTTGATACCCCTGCTTATTCCTCCATTGATTCTGAGGAGGTTGTGGACCCGGTAGTACTAACGGTTGCCCATATGTTGGTCGCCCCTGATAATTTCCACCTTGATAGTCATTCTGATTATAATTAGGCCTTCCCATGTAGTTGGCCTCCTCTTGCTGGCATGCTGGGTGGTCCACTTTCTCACTCACTTCCCTCCACTCAAATTCTGCCCAACCTCTAGATTGCTGATCTTCTCCATCATCGCCATCAGCAGCTTTCTAGTCCCTTCACTTTCCTCCATCTGATAAGCCCGCTGAAACTCTTGATCCTCATTCCATTGCCCCGCATTTTTAACATTGTTTTCAACTATCTCTCGGCACTGAGCTGCACTACAATTCAGGAACGCTCCACTAGCACATGCATCGAGGTGGTCTTAAGCTGCCTTGCTGGCTCCACAGTAGAAATATGCCATGATGTCACCCTCATTGTACCCGTGCTGCGGGCACTCAATGAGCATATTAGAGAACCTCTCCCAAGTCTGACTTAATTCCTCTTCTGACTTCTTCTTGAAAGACGAGATCTCTTTTTTTTCTTTGATCATTCTAGAAAGAGGGTAGAATCGCTCGAGGAATAGATGCTCGAGCTCGGCCCATGTAGTTATACCTCCCCGTGGGAGCGTGTTGTCATACCATTCCTTGGCTATCCCCGTTAGAGAGAATTGGAACAACCTAAGCTTCTTGGCATCCTCAGACATCCCATTGTGATTGAACGTTGAAGTTATCATCAGAAAATTCCTCAAGTGAGTGTGAGGATTATCCTTTCCGACCTCCCCTTGAATTGGTTCTCGACTAGCATCTTCAGGATCCCTGGGGAGATAGAAAAGTTGTTTGCTTCCACTGCTGGCATAGCTACACCATCATAATACCGTTGAGGCTGGGCCTCAAACCTTCCTCCGATTGTCATACCAGGATCAGCGTTCTGAAGAAAATGCTGAGGATACACTGGTGGTAGAGGTACTTGTGGAATAAGAGGTTGGTTATAAGTAGGAGGTGGATGGTATGGTGGATAAGGGTATGGAGGATATGGGTATGGGTAAGGTTGGTTAAGTTGGTAGACAGGGTTGTTGAAAAGGTTATTGGGGTTATGATTTTGGTTTTGGTTAGGAGCAGAGTTGTTCGTATTCTGTGGAACCGGGTTTTGGTTTTGATTGTTCCCTGTGGGTACTTGCTTATTACTGCTTTCAACTCCTTCAACCCGTTCCATAATCTCATTGTATTTAGCTGCATCTCCATCCAACTCATTACCTAAATCCATGTTTTCGTTCTCACCACTGGCAGTGTTCAATCTTCTAAGGAAGGCTCTGTTTCTTCTGGCGATTGTCTCAGGATCTAACTTTGTTCTATCTTCGCTCATTTCTCCCTTCGAGCGTGTTTTCATATACTTGAAACTCCAAAAGAAATACCAAAATGGAACTGCCTAATGAATACTAATAAACAGAAAAGAAAAAGTCACTCACTACTAACTACTAAACTATCTCCAAGTCCTACTCAATGGACATACATCACCTTCCCTGGCAACAGCGCCATTGACTTGAACGCAAAATACTAGTTATACTAGTAGTTACCCCACAAGAGTATGGGATCACAGTAGTATTAGCAAGTATAAGGACCAAGTATATCGTACCCAAGGAAAGATATGTATGCGAATAGAGCCCTGGAGATCTACGCGTCGTAGTTAATATGAGTGTATGTTCGGGTTTAAGAATTTTGATTAAACTACTCTATATTCTACCACTATTAATGAAAATAGTTAAACTAAACTAATAACTTGGGTTTAAAATTCGAATATGGATGATGATGCTCAGGATAGGAATCCCTACGTATACTAACGGAGTTGGTATGATAACTAAAATAATCGTGACGTGCAAGTAATAATCCTAAGTGTATTAGATTGAAAGACTAAAAGCTCAAGAATTAACCCTAATACTTCGTCCTATCAACCGACTTCATGAATCCACTAACCAAGTTATATGGATTGTGCTTAATTAATGAGACCCTAATCTAACTAAGGTCATGCGGTCGCCCTCCCTAGATAAACCGGTAGATGATAAACCCCTTTCAAAACCCTTTCCTTTAGCCTATTAGTTATTAAAGAGTGATGCGGTCACCTTCTCTCTAATAATTTTCGTACTCAATTCCAAGATAATTCTAGGGTTATTTTAAGAATTCAATAATTAAGAGAATAAAACTAAACATCACGAGTTATCCTAATTACGTACCAACATCCTACTTCTATGAGTTCATCCTACCCTAAGCATGCAAGGGTTCTAGCCTAACATGGTGATTACAATAACGAAAGCAATTAAATTAATGATAAACATAAACATGGTGAATTTGAAGAAAGAACTCAAGATCATAAACTAGGGTTAAAATAATAAATCGAAGTCTCAAAACGAATCTCAATAAATTACGAAATCTAGGTTCAATAGTATCAAGTGTTGAAGAAAGAAATAATGAAATAAAATTCTAATCTATGAATTCGTAAGATAAAAAATCTCGATTACATGTTAAAACTCTTGTCAAAATTTCCCAAGCTCTTCTTTGTCAAAATCTATCACTAAGTATGAAGTATTGTCTAAAAATATGCTTGGGATGGGGTATATATAGGCATGGGCCGGTTAAAAACGTCTTGGGACAAAATCGTACGCAAAATGCTCGACTTGAGCGCTTACTCGAGCGCTAGGCGCTCGAGTGATACCAACTCGAGTGCTCAACTTGTCCAAAGCCCGTCCACCGCTCGACCTGATCTACTCGAGCACTAGGCGCTTGACTTGCGTTCACTTGAGCGCACAACTCGAGTGCTCGAACACTTTGCTTGAGTGATATCTCTTCCAGAAACTTAGGTGCTCGACCTCCATTGCTCGAGCGCTCGACTTGAATCCACTCGAGTGCTTGAGCATTTGGTGCTCGAGTCCTCGTGCTTGAGCACCTCCAACTGATAATTTTGCTTGCTCGAACGGGTAAATTTTTTTAAGGACTGTAACTTTGGTGGGGGTGGCAAAATAAGGACCGTAACTTTTCGGGCTGGCAAAACAAGGACCGTAACTTTTCAGGCAGGCAAAACAAGGACAATAACTTTAAAAGGTGGCAATTTAAGGACCGCAGCTTTTAAAAATAGCAATTTGAGGAAAAAATTAGCCCGGATTTTTAAATTCTACCTCTATTTTTACTTTCTATTTTTTTTATTTTCCAACTCATTTCATTATGCTTAAAAAAATGAAGTGGAATTTTTTTTAAATATACATTTAGTACATCACACACATTGCAATAAAATAATAATTAGTGTTAAAAATATTTAATCTAAGTAAATTAATACTTACTATACGTTTAATGAATGAGTTGGAAATTATTTTAAAAAATAAAATACTTTCATTATACTCAAAAACTAAAATACTTTCATTATTTCAAAAAATATTTATTTCATTTTTTTTTTCTTAGAGTATTTTGAGTATAATGAATGAGTTGGAAATTATTTCAAAAAATAAAAGATAAAAATGAAGTGGAATTTTTTTTAAATAGTTTCATTCAAAATAATATCCATGTTGGCGATTAGAGCCCGAAATCCGATCTAATTAGCCCGAAAGAGAGTAATCCGGGCTAATTTGTCCTCAAATTGCTATTTTTAAAAGTTTTGGTCTTTAAATTGCGACTTTTAAAGTTATGGTCCTTAAATTGCCACTTTTAAAAGTTACGGTCCTTGTTTTGCCAGCCCGAAAAGTTACGGTCCTTGTTTTGCCACCCCCCAAAGTTACGGTCCTTAAAAAACAATTTACCCTGCTCGAACTAATAATTTTCGTATTTCTTCAATATCTTCTCATCCGGGAGTCCGTTTGAGTCGATTCAAAGTCCTACGAACTCCATTTTTCATCCTCTATCTATAACGCCCCGAATCCAGGATATATTAATTATATCGGATTCGAAGTATTATTGTGATCAAAAGTCCGAACTATAAAATTTTTGAAGGAAATATAACGGAAATGAAAGATGAGTTTTATGCAGCGGATAAATGGAGAGAAATATTATAATAATGTATCTCACACGGGAGTATAAATATATGTATATAAAGTTGGATAGAGGGTTCTGTATCTTCAGGATACTACACACTGAGTTTTGGTAACTGAAACATACGGTAAATAGTATCGTCTTGCATAGCTATAGAGATAATATTTATTTAGGAATAGAATAATAGGTATCATTGTATTATTAACAGTATTTTAAGCAAGCGGGAAACTTTGTGTCTTCTGTATCACTGTCCTTGTTCCCCGTAATCAAAATCTGCAAAGGGGTTAGGAAAAAGGGGCGTGAGAATTGAATTCTCACGTATGGGTGATTTGCAACGTTATGGGATTGGTAAATCCGAAATATATTAAGTTATACTCATTGATAAAGTATTTTAATTTATTTAAGTAGTTGACATATAAACGAGACTACAATATTTCATAGAAGAAACGGTTCATATAATAAATTATTTGCATTAAGCATATTTCGTGTAATATAATTGAAATAGCACAAGTTGGTTCACATTAGGGCAGAGCCCAAAGACATATTCACGTATTGTCACAAACTGTCAAACCATATTCGTACGACCATTCCATTTCCAACAAACTTACTCTTTCCAACCACAACAAAACTTACTCCTTCCAATCATCATCAAACTCACTTCATCCAACCACAACAACCCTCAAGATAATAGTAAATCATCAATGACCTTATTCCCAGTGCGCAACGTAGGCGGCTGACCCGGGGACCAGATATGTTTGAATCAACAACCTACATTTCGAGGGCGTCCCCGACAGCTCCCCGAAGGTTGGATTAAAAACTCGATCCCAACTCCGTACTTACTGACTTTCCATAAAACTGACACATCAAACTTTAAAGAGACAAAATTACTTGATTAACAACTGAACTGATTAATGCTCACATAAGGTACTTACTCATGCAATGGTGATCGATTTACAAAACAACAGGCATTATATATCATGTATAGTCACATCACATATTTCAAACAATTATATAATAGGTGTTACATTTATGTTGGATTTAATTGTTTTAGATTGATTTAGTCGAGTTCAGAGTATACCAGCACAACGTTATTATTAACAGATCAATCAACTGATCATCACCCACCTGATTGTTCTGAGTCCCAAAAATAATGTGTAGGCAGATGGTCGAGTCCTCCGTGCGTGTCCCGAATAGTATAGAATCCTAATAGGAAGTAATCCGATTAAAAGATCGACTTTTGAATTTGAAAAGCTTAAGCGTTTGTATCTCGAGGATTGAGTAGATTGTTGTCTTTAGAAAACTATTGGAAACTAAAGTTTTCAAAGGTTGATTTCTATTTGATAAGTACACCCCTTTTTTAAAGGAGGTGTATTAGGGGGTGTATTTACTAATTACAGTGGTGTCCTTAAAAAAAGCCTTTTATAAAATTAAAAGTATAAACATAATTATTATTATTCTTGGAAAAACTTAAAAGAATAAAATAATTACTTATGAGTATTAATAAGAAATAAAGAAAAGGTTTTTCTTTCTAAGATTTCTATTTCTCATTTCAAAAGAATTCTTGAATATAAATATTCATATTTTATAAATAAAACTCTCTTATTAAACTTATTAATAGACTTTGGCTTTTCTAAATAAATTATATTATAAACTAATATAGTTTATAAAAAGGTATTCTTCTTTTCTACTATTAGTGATACTTCTAAAGTTGGTTTGTATTACTTCCAAAACAAAGGAATTATATTAATTCTCCAAGAAAAACTCTATCTTTATTTGATGTTAGCTTTGGATATTAAACATACTTTATTTTGCGTTTCTAATTTTCTAACATTGGTACGAGGGGAAGACGAGTTTCCCTTTGTCTTTTAAACACAACTAATGGTATCAATTTCATCACCAAAACAACCATACTAAAACACTAGCTTCAAATACTAATCAACTAAAACAAATGGCACTATACTACTATTATAAAGATACTAAGCAGCTAAATGAATAACACTAGTCCACTAAGTCAAAAATACTACAACATCTCAAAATAACAGTAGTACTTCATCAATCGAACACTATTACCAAAACACTAATCCAAAGTCCAGACTCATAGCTAGTGAAGAAAGAAACAGGGGAATGATATGTTCAAAATTCTACTTCTAAAGAGTGATACAAAGAGAACAAAACAATAATACTAAACAAGTCAACTAGTAATACTAAGACATTAAACCAAATCCAACAGTAAGTTTTCCCCTTTCTTTTCTGCTTCTTTGTTTCATGGAGTTCGAACAAAACTAGACCAGTTTCTAGAATTTACGAAAGAAGAAAACGAAGGTAGAAACCTTACGTTCTCCGGGTTTGAGGCGGTAACGGACGACCTAACGGTGTAGATCGGGGATTCGGAAAATAAATCAAACAGCCTAACGGCGTCGTTCGAGGTCTCTAAAAATTCTGGCAGCAACAACTCGATTTAACGGCGTCATCTCGATCGGAAATTAAACAAAAATGAAGGTTACGGGATGAGGATCGGAATTAATTAAATTGAATTGCAAAAAGGGGGGTTTCAATTGACTTACTGTATGGAGAAAAAGAGGCGACACTACTTTGTTGGAGGAGGCGACGGCGCTACTGAAGAGAAGAGGTGGCGGCGTTGTTTCCGTCGTCTGGGCTTCGATCGAGAACAAGGAGGGCGCCGGCGCTTCGGTGGTGGCGTCGCGACGGTGGAGCGGAAAAAGGGGGTGAGAGAGGCGTGGTTGCTGCGGCTGAGCACGGCGGCGCTTCGGTTCGAAGAGGCGGCGCTGGGTCGCATCGCGGCCTGGTTCGCGGTGGCTAGTGGTCGACGGAAAGGAGGAGAGTGGCGTTCGGCCTCTGGCTGTGCGACGGAGGGAGGGAGAGCGGCGTCGGCCTCAGACGGCGGCGATCCCTCGCCGGAAAAATAAAGAGAGAGAGAGGCGATGGCTTTCTTTCTAGAGAGAAGGGAGAGAAATGGGAAATGGGTTTCGTGCGTGAAACGAACTGAGATGAGAGAAAGAGAGATTTGGAAAACTCTTATGAATATATTATACGGATTTTCCTAAGAAAACTATATTGCCCTTTTAGAAACCTTTTCAAATCCGTATCCAGATTGATTTTTTTCTTTTTTTAAAAAAACTAAAGAAAATGTTTTAATTAAAAGAAAGAAAAGATTAATGGTTGGGAAACTTAAGGAAAATAATTTCTCTTCTGATATTTATTGTACTCGATTAAGGCGTGTTTGTTTTAGGGAATTTATTTTGAAAGTAATAGTATCTTTTAAACAAATTTATTAATTACTGAAATTTTGATTATTCGTAAAAATTACACGGATCGAAATCCTTAATTTAATTTAGTTTTCGTAGTTCCTTATTCGTTCGAAAGATTCAATTCTTCCTACGAATTTTGGAATTTATAAAAAGGGTATATATTTAAATTACACAAATAACAAACAAAATATTAAAATTAAAAGAAACAAAGACAAGAAAATAAAATAAGGTTTCTAATTAAGAAAAAGGGTACAGAATGGGACGGGGTGTTACATCCTCACCCCCTTAACAGAATTTCGTCCCCGAAATTCATCTCTTAGGTATTACTTAAGCATTGCGGGTATTTGGCTAGGACTTCATCCTCTCTTTCCCAAGTCGCTTCTTGTTTCCTGTGTCGGCTCCACTGAACTAGATCTAATGGTATCTCTAGATTCCTTAACAAGTGTAACTTTCTTCCCAAGATAGTTACTGGAACTTCTTCGTAAGTCAGGTCACTGCTTAGACCTAATTCTACGTGATTAATAACATGGTTTGGATCACTCATGTACTTCCTGAGTGTAGATATGTGGAACACATTGTGCACTCATGACAATTCCGGTGGTAAAGCTATGCGATAAGCTACATCCCCGGTTCTGTTCAGGATGTCAAACGGTCCAATGTATCGCGGCTTTAGCTTACCTCTTTTTCCATAACGGATTAGACCTTTCATTGGTGAAACTCTGATAAATACTTTCTCGCCAATATCAAATTGTAAATCCCTTCTTCGGGTGTCGGCATATGACTTCTGACGGTCCTGGGCCGACTTGATTCTCTCTTTAATCTTTGCGACTATCTCAGCCGATCTTTCGACTAGCTCGGGTCCGAGAATCTTTCGAATCCCGACTTCGTCCCAACAAACTGGCGATCTACACCTCTTCCCGTAGAGTACTTTGTACGGCGCCATTTGTATTGTTTCTTGATAACTGTTGTTATATGCAAACTCTACCAATGGTAGGTGGCTTTCCCAACTTCCTTCAAGATCTAGTGCGCAAGCTCTGAGCATATCTTCGAGCGTCTGGATAGTTCTTTCCGATTACCCGTCAGTCTGCGGGTGGTATGCGGTGCTGAATTTCAATTCAGTACCTAAAGCTCGTTGCAGACTTCCCCAGAACTTGGAGGTAAAACGGGGGTCTCTATCGGATACTATCGAGACTGGTACGCCGTGCAGTCTGACTATCTCTGCTATGTATAGTTGGGCAAGCTTGTCCAACGTGTACATCATTCTTATAGGGATAAAATGGGCAGTTTTCGTAAGTCTGTCTACGATAACCCAAATGGCATCGTGATTCTTCACCGTTTTCGGAAATCCAGTGACAAAATCCATAGTGATGTTCTTCCATTTCCACTCTGGCATCTCCAGAGGATGCAACAACCCTGAAGGTCGTTGATGATCTTCTTTAACTCGTTAGCAAGTTAAATAACTCTTGCCGAATTGAGCTATCGATCTCCTCATACCCCTCCACCAAAAGTTCTCTTTCAGTCCCCGGTACATCTTTGTCTCTCCGGGGTGAACAGTGTAAGGAGTGTTATGTGCCTCTTTTAGAATTTCGTTCCTCATTCCGTCATTCTTAGGCACACAGGTTCTATTATCGAACATTAAAGCTCCATCAGTACTTAACACGAACCTCTGAATGGTTCCTTCCTCAGCACACTTACGTATTCCTCTCAAGAATTTATCACCCTTTTGCGCTAATAATATCCTTTCTCGTAAGGTCGGTTGCAGGGTGAACACATAGACCATGGAATCTGCACAACACTGTGTGGAAAATTCCAAGTTTAAATGAGAGAGTTCTCCTACTAGTGGTAACTGTGTGGTCAAAACGACGCTTAGTTTTGTATCTTCCTTTCTACTCAAAGCATCTGCCACTACGTTTACCTTTCCAGTGTGATAGTGGATAGTGCAATCGTAATCTTTTACCATTTCGAGCCATCTTTTCTGACGCATGTTCAATTCCTTCTGCGTGAAGAAGTATTTTAGGCTCTTATGGTCAGTGTAGATCTCACACTTTCCTCCATATAAGTAGTGTCTCCAAATCATCAACGCATGAACTACTGCAGCCAGTTCTAAGTCGTGCGTTGGGTAGTTTTGTTCGTGGTCCTTGAGTTGCCGGGATGCATAAGCTACAACTTTCTTATTCTATATCAGAACACAACCCAAGCCTGACAAAGAAGCATCTGTGTACATGACGAATCCTTCTGATCCATCTGGGATGGTTAACACAGGCGACGTGGTTAGCCTCTTCTTTAGCTCTTTAAAGCTTTCCTCACAAGTTGAATCCCAAGTAAACTTCTCGGTTTTCTTGGTCAGCTTCGTCAGCACTTTCGCAATGCTGGAAAAATCTTGTATGAACCTTCGGTAGTACCCTGCTAACCCAAGAAAACTCCGAATTTCATTGACGTTAGTAGGTGCCTTCCAGTTCATGATGGCTTCTACCTTGGCTGGGTCCACTTCAATTCCTTTTGCGGAGATTATATGCCCTAAGAACATAACACGGTCGATCCAAAATTCACACTTGCTGAATTTAGCATACAACTTCTCTCGTCTCATTGTCTCTAAGACTGCTTTGAGATGTTCTTCGTGTTGCTCTTTGCTCTTAGAGTACACGAGTATATCGTCGATGAAGACGATGACGAATTGATCCAGGTACGGATGAAACACTCTATTCATCAGATCCATGAAGATCGCCAGAGCATTTGTTACTCCGAAAGGCATAACGGTGAACTCGTAATGTCCATACCGAGTCCGGAATGCTGTCTTTGGGATATCCTCGCTTTTGACCTTTAGCTGATGGTACCCAGACCTCAGATCGATCTTTGAGAATATGGTAGCATTCTTTAACTGATCGAACAAGTCTTCTATCCTTGGAAGAGGATATTTGTTCTTAATGGTGAGTTGATTGAGACCTCGGTAGTCTATGCACATACGGAAAGTTCCATCTTTCTTCTTTACGAACAACACAGGTGCTCCCCATGGTGATGCACTAGGCCTGATGAACTTCTTTTCAAGCAAGCCCTGCAGTTGTTCTTTCAGTTCTTCTAACTCCTTTGGCGCCATCCCATAGGGTGCTTTAGATACTGGTGCTGTCCCAGGTATCAAGTCGATGGAGAACTCTATCTGACGATCGGGTGGTAACCCGATTAATTCCTCTGGGAACACGTCAAGATATCCATCCACAATTGGCACTTTGATGCGCAACTTATCGTCTATCACTCCTGCTGAGATGTGGACGAGGTAAGCTTGGCATTCCTCTTTTCGTAATATCGCTGCAGCTTGGATTGCTGATATTACTCGGGTTTCCTTCTTGGTCTTGATTTCACGAAACGTGAAGCGTTGGCCATCACGGGTTACGAGGTCGATCTCGCGTTCTGCACATTTTATTATCGCTTTGTTTCTCATTAACCAGTCAATGCCTAAGATTATATCAAAGGTTTTCATCTTAAGGACTTGAAGATCGGACTCTAACAAGTGATTGTCTAATGGGGACAGCTTCATTAGCGCCTGTGCTCGCGTCACCCACTATGGCGACAGGCAGACATAGTCCCCGTATTGAACTGCCTATCTTTAACGGTGATGATCCCGCCTCATGGATTTCTAGAGCTGAATAGTTTTTTGCTATTGAGAAAACGCCGGAATATATGAAAATTGAATATGCTCTCATTGCCATGGAGGGGTTTGCTCTTCACTGGTTGCAATGGCTACGTACCCACTCTCCTGACCTGAGTTGGCCACGGTTTGCTCTGGAACTCGTGAAACAGTATGGCCATGATCCCCGTGCTAACCCCTATGAAGCGCTGGCCTTGACTCGCCAAACATCCACGGTGGACGACTATGTTCAGCACTTCATCGCTCGCCTAGCGTCGCTTCCACAGTTGTCGGATCACGACGCTTTGGGCCTCTTTCTCCATGGTCTTGGAACGACATCCGACTCCGTTCTAAAGATGCTGATGATGATATTGCTACTACTATGCATCTCACCAAGGAAATTGAACGAGAGCTCACAGAGTTGCATCCCAACTCGCAATTTCGCTCATAGCCCGCGCGGCACACCTTTGGCGGCAAACCATCGGGTCCCTCGGGTTACACGCATTCCATGGGTGTGTTACCTTCGAAGCTGCCTACTTCTGGCTTCTCTCGCTCACAGGATTTCTCTCGTCCAGGGAATCGGGCGCTTCCGCCTCCTGCTCCTTCCGAGTCCGTGAACTCTACGGGAAATCACGGGTGTCGGCCACCTCAGCAGATGTCCCAGTCGGAGTTCCGAGACCTCCGCTCGCGTGGCCTTTGTTTCAGATGTAAGGAGCCCTATTCCCCTGCTCACATTTGTTCACAGCGCTCACTCCAAGTGATGGTTGTCCTGGATGCCGATGATGAGCCTGAGTCAGTGATATTTAATAATCCATTCGCGACTCCGGACACTACATTTTCTGAGGACGCCTCTCTTTAGACCTTACATCTTTCTTCGGCCTCAGCGTTTGGGTTTGATGGCCCCTTGGCACTGAAATTCCTGGGAAAAATCAAGGGGAAGAAAGTGTTTGTTATGGTCGATAGCGGGGCAACACATTATTTTATTGCCCCTGATGTTGTCGAGGCCTTGACTCTTCTGATCGATCGCACCATGGTGTTACCTGTGACTTTGGGCGATGGCCAAAATATAAATACAACGGGCATTTGTCCAGTTGTGGAACTTAGCTTGGGCACGACTACTTTTATATTTCCTGGACACATATTCCCTGTTAGCGGGGTTGACGTCATCCTGGTTGTTACATTTTTGGTTGCCCTGGGCAAAATTAGCGTTAACTGGAATACACAGATGCTTAAATTCACTCTTGATAACCAGCAACACTGTTTACAAGGAGTTCCTTGTCTCCAAAAATGACATATTTCCTCTACTCTGGTACTTAAATTGGATAATATTGATTCTTGCTGGCTACAGGTTGTGGAATTAGTGAATGCAGATTCCCTGGATCCTGAAATTCGATGCTTTTGGATGAGTTTCCATCGGTCTTGTCTTCACTTCCCGGGCTTCCCCCTCTACGGGCTTCTAACCATCGGACCCCCCTTCAACCAGGGGCCCAGTGTCCGTTCAGCCCTATTGCTACAATGCTACTCAAAAAATAGAAATTGAGCGAATGGTGGATGAAATGCTGGTGACGGGTCTTATTCAGCCGAGTTCAGGCTCCTATTCTAACCCTGTCCTCCTTGTGCATAAAAAGGATGGCAGTTGGCTGTTCTGCGTTGACTATTGAGAGCTCAACTGTTGGTCCCGGTACAAGTCTGAGTAATAGGTGTATGGGGGGGAATACACGTATACAAATTTTTCTTTCTTAAACCTTACTGAGTCCCCTTACTCAGAGTTAAGTGTTGAACACTAAGGAGATAATCCACTTACTAACAACACAGAGTGCAAATCAGTTGGCTAACTATCTTCTTATGTTCCAGTGCGGAATGTGTGAGCCCTGAAAGTTTAAAGACTTATTTTATGTTTGCTTTCTGAAAACTTGTATTTCCTTTATGAAGCCGTGGTTAGAAGGGCGGTGCAATGAGTTCAGGTCAGACTGATTGATTCAGCACTGATAAAGCATGCAATGAATGACTTAAGCAGTTAAGAACAAATATCAAAGCAGTAAAGACTCATGCAATTTAATACGATTCAGAGACTCAAGCTTCTATGTCCACGATCCTAATTGAACAGGAGAATACACTAAGGATTGACTTGTTTTTAACGTGCCAATGTGCACTAAGATCAGTCTCACTGACCCTTTCTTCCTTCTAACTCACTTACTAACTTTCACCAACAAACCTAACTAAGAGGGTTTTGGTTTCAGTTTGGTTTCCTTACAAGATAAGAATATGCTAAGGATTGGATAGTCACTCTAAGTTTAAGATATATCTAATGAGCTTAGTGGAATACAGAATAACTCTCTAACTTAAGAAATACTTGGGAAATTTAAGGTTTTTCGAGTGCTTCTTTGAATGCTTTGATTGCTAAGAACGCTGAGAGTTTGAGTAATTTCTGGCTTCGAGTTTTCCGTAACCTTGCTTCGGTTCAATGTCTTCTGTATTTATAGATGAATTTGAATAACTATCTGTTGGAGAGATAACCTTCTAGTCATCTTCTACGTAGGATGTTCAACGGCCATATTTCCCATGCAGTAGTCGTCCTTGCATGGATTTGGTAAGGTGCATTTAATGCTTGCCCGTTGAATTCTGCAGGGATGTCAGGTTCAAGTCAGTGTCCGTACATGACTTGGCGCGCTCTGATTGGTCCACGTCTTTGGTAAGTGAGAATATCAAAACTTATTCTTCAGTTCAGTCTTGTCTTTACTGAGTTCAGGTTTGTCCTCATCTACGTACGCCTTCCAGCGCTTACATTCCTTTTGCATTGCTAGGATCCTACTTCAAGTCTTTTCCCAATAACTCAGTGCAGTCTTGTTCCCTTCAGGCTGAGTTAGCAATGATCTCAGGATCATGCTCTTCATCCTGACACTTACTCAGCCAACTTAGATAGACTGCCATAAGTTCAGGATGGTGCTCTTGTGTCTTCAGGCTTCAGTCTTGATTGCCAACAATGAGTACTCCTCTCATTGTGTACCTGTGAATATAAAATATTCTAACTTACTAACCTAACCAAGACTAGCCTGACTATTACAAACACTTAGGCAAATCATCTTTTCAGGGTCATTGGGATCAATTCAAAACTGACATTGTCCCAACAATTTCCCCCTTTTTGATGATGCCAAAACACTGAAAAGATCCTCAAAACACTTAGAAGAAACAAGTTATAATTTATAAGACAAAGTCAGTGTTAGAGCAGTTCTTGATAAGTACATAAATTTAAAGAACAACCAAAAAGACAATGAGTTTTTGTCAGTGGGCAAAGTAATATATTTCATTGATGAATATGATCAAGAGTACAATGAATCCTATCTATTACAACAGTTCAGGGTACAACTAGATTTTTCTTAATTCAGATCGAAGTCCATAGCCATTGTAGACTCTGTCCTTCAGCTCGTCAACTCTATCCAGTTGGTTCAGGTACCCTTCAGCCTTGGCAATCTTGAACACTTCAGACATAATGGCCTTCAAGTCGTAGCCTTTTCCATTGGGTAGGAGTGGTGGTGGACGAGTCAGAAACTCGGGAACTTTGATTTGAACTTTCGCATCATCAGCCTCATCCAGAATTCCTTAGAGTAGTTCAGGATGGTTGTCAGACATGAAGTCAATGAAATGGGCATCAATGTCTTCAGTGTCACCCCACTTCTTTACAATATACCATAACTTGATGAACTCATCCCTTGCATCCAGCCAAAACTCCTTTAATTTCTCAGAGATGAAATCATCAATGAGTGTCCTCTGAGTAGGCTCTTCAGGCTTCTGAACTTGAAGCATTCTTGACTTCCTCGCCGTTGACTTCTTCCTGTACTTCCTCGGCTTAGGCTTCTCCTTCTTTCTCCTTAGCAAACTGATCATCGCATCATCGAGTTCTCTCTGTTGCAATTCAGTGATGTCAGTGAGATTTTCAACTTTCTTTTCCAGGATCTTCATCTTCTCATTTTGTGGGATTTCAGCCCTTCGCACTGCTTCAGATTTTTCAGGGGTAAATCCCCACGCCTCAGCACACAGCTCAACCACTTTGTTGGCATCATATGTAATGGGATTCTTCCTTGTGCTTATTGGTGATTGCTCTGAAGCCTCTGGAATAGTTATCAGTTGAGGAGCTTCCTTCGAAGGATCATTAGCCTGATTTGCCGCAATCCTTGCTGACTTACGGGGAGTGCGCAAGATTACCATGTTGGATTCAGCCTCTGATGCCTCAGGGAGAGATCTTTTCTTCGTCTTCTACTTTCCCCCTTTTTGCATCATCCTTGGCAGGAGGAGGAGGGAGTGCCTTGGTTGCAGCTTCCTTAAAAAACTTCTTCGCCATTGTTGATCACAAACGAAGTCAAGGACTGGACTTCTTTGATTCCCTCCTTCAGCAAATCTACGCCAGTGGCAATCCCTGTTCCCGCAAAAGACACACTAGCAATACTGGCCTTGAGCTTCTTCTCAAATATCTCCATTGAGGTATGAAGGCTTTCCTCAGTGCATGTCAGCCTTGCTTCCACCTTCTCTGATTCTTCAATCACTTCCTTGGACTTGGATGCAATCTTCTCAGATTCTTGGGCAATCTTCGCTGACTCCAGTGCCATCTTGGCCACTGAGTCATTTAGGGCCTGAGTGAGCAACTCAGCAGACTGAGAGGCCAGTTGCTCCACTGCCTTTTGCATCCTTTCATTGTGCTCTTCCTTCAGCTGAGTCAGAGTGTTGGCAAGCAACTTCTTCACTGTCTTCCTCTCTAACTTGACGGACTTGATAGTTGACACCATCAGCTTCTTCAGGCTTTTCACGTCAGAGGTGGCAACTATCTTTATCGCTGACTTCACCCACCGCAACTGCTTCAGACTCCCCCTGTCTTTCTCCTCGGCCTCAGCCTTGAGCATTACAATTTCATTTTCAAGCTCAACAAGGTTCTCAGAAGTCTTCTCCTGCTTCACTGTTATGATATCAGTGAAGGTGCCTTGGCGGATGTCAGTGATGACTATGTCATCCTCAGCTTCGTCAGTCAGTGGTTGTTTTCCCTTGCCAGCCCCTACATCACCAGTCCCCTCTTCAGGGTGCACTGAAGGCAGTTCAGGAGTGATCATGGTCGCCTGCTCAGGCTCAACCAAGTCAACTCGAACTTTGGGAACAAGTCCCTCAAAACTAGGAGTCCCTTTGGATGCCTCTACATCATCCTCTTTTGTCTCAGGGCAGAGAATCCCTTCATCGATTGATGTATCATTGGCAGTTGACCAACCTTGTTGGACTCAACAACTGCTCCACCCTTGGACACAGTTTCCTTCTCACCTCCCCCCTGAGCCTCCGGCTCAGTGGTCATCACATCAACTTCTCTCGCCATCTCTTCCACCATCTTTTCACTAGCCTGACCACCATCCTCATCTTATTTATAGACATATATTTATAAATGCAAAACACAGTTGAAGGCTGTTGTCAAGCATCCTCTTCTCATGTCATGTCATGTCATCTATTATAGTGCTTCCTCAGTGCAACAATCTGAAGAACGCTGGTCACCATCTCTTACACATATCTTCAATCTGCAAGATTAAACATCTAGATGTAGCATACATCATTGTTACATCTCATCTTACTGTGCATTTGACATACGTCACATGTTAATTAGTAATAATGTGATGAATGTGGCACAATATCATTTTTTCATTCTGGAATTCGACTAGAAGACCAACATTCTATTGAAAGTCGAGTCTAAGACCAACTTCTTAGTAAGGGCCTCAAATTGCTCGATCCCACGTGCCTAATTTTATCTATTATCCACATAGGTGCATAACCCAGAGTGGCAATAGATGACATGTTGACAAATGACAACCATACAACAATAAAATTTCAAATATGAGAAACCGCAATAACTTTCTAAATACACTTATTTGATAGTGTAACTCTTTTATTCTTCAATCATTTCAAATCAAAACCAGCTAAAATAGATACCATATCAACATCATCATAATTAACAAGGGTATAGGGATTTTGTACCTTGTATCTCTTTTCTTATTCTTCCTCTTTCTCTTCCTAGTCGATGTTCCCTCTGCGACACCTCCAAATCCAATAGCACTATTATGAACACTGAGTCGAGCAAGACTCCCTGGACAAATTTAAGCAGAAGTAATACGCTGGAAGTCATGAATCACAAACTTTTTGACAGAATTGTTATCAATATCTAACCACAAGAAACCCTTTTGATGCTACAGAACAACTTGCCTTTTGCCCTTCATATAAGCTACGAGTTTCAAACCCGGCCTAACATAAAAAACATAACATCGCAGTGAAAACAGTTTAATCCACAACTTCTCTACTCCATTTTCTTCCATCACCCATCCATCAATATGCACTCTAATGTAATCACTAGAGCTAAAAATCAAACATCCATCCAATGCATCTAAAAGACAATCAGACCACATACTCGTTCTTATAGGCATTGAGAATTTGGAGTAACTTTCAGTTATAAGATCGAGGGCGATGATCGTACCATTTGCTCGCCAATACAATTTACCACACAAAAAAAATACCAGGACTTGTCAAATCATAATAACAAGGAAATTCCTCAATCATACTACATGAATCTGATTTTAGGCTATAAACAAGAGTTTGGAACCCATCGTCCAATCTATCTATTCTCACAACTTTATAGTCATCGGCATCGCAATCATATCCAAACCCGAACCCGGCTAAACATAAAACACCATTAAGTTGGGGCAACTCGTGGCGGACCCAGGATTTTTGGATTCTGGGTACAATTGATAGATAGTATAGAAATATTTGCACATTAGATTTTTTTTATATTAAAGTGCATATTATTAACTTAAACATGCCAGTAAATAAAATATTATATAGAGTTCAAATAAAATTAAATTATAAGTTGCAATTGTTAAGTCCTCATTTTTCGAAAGACATCTATGATATTAATTTACATCAGAAATTTGTAATTGATTATGTTAGGATAAAAGTTGTATAGTTTTGATTAGTTAAAACAAACCAGAGAATGTAATAGGACCATCTGGACCTATTAGCCAGATAATGAACTAGTTTAGGACTTAGTCTAGGGGGAACTGCCAGATCAGAAGACTTCACCAGAAAAGTCACAGAAGACCTCCAGAAGACCTTCCAGAGGACTCCACCAGAAGACTTCACCAGAGGACTCCACCAGAAGACTTCACCAGATGAGACTGACCAGAGGCAGAGGACCTTCTCCAGACCAGACGAGTCCGGATCAAACGAGTCTGGTGAACCAAAAGATGCTCATAATTATCTCTTAATCCTACTGAGTATTCTGGTTCTTGACCAGATCCAGACCAGAAGATATTTAGGTTGCCTGGTACCTGGTCCTGCCTTCTCTGGAGAGAATCAGAGTTAGGCATTGGAAGCACTTGACCGTTGGTGATTTAAATCAAGTCAACAAGATCAGGATTGGAAAGTTTTGAAGTCAATCGATCCAAGGATCCCACCAACCCAATCAATCAATTAGGGAATTGATTGATTGAAAGCTTCCCTAAATAGAGAATCTGATTAGATTAGCTCTCCAACGGCTATTCCCTAATCACCTCTATAAATACAAGAGTGCAGTTTCAAAGAAAGGTTCTAGAGAGATTCTCACGCGCAAGAAGACATTTTCCAAGCCTTGTTCATTCACTCTTAAGCACTCTTATTTGCTCTTATCTTACATATATACTCTTAAAGGAGTTGTTGGACCTCAACCTGTTCATCTCTAAGAAAAGGTTGAAGACAGTAGACTTTAGATCAAAGTTAGATCTAAAGTGTTTGTAAGAAGGAACTGGTACTTCACAATTCCAGTACGTAAGTGGTTTGTTGGTTGGTTAGTGAGACCCCTTTTTATCAAAGAGAGAATGGACGTAGGACTTGTTGTCCGAACCACTATATATTCGGTCCATTTACTGCTTTCCTCATTTCAGTTTTATTTTATTCTTAGTGCTCTGATACCACTTGTTGGTTCCACTAAGTAGATTAATTTCAGAAGCTTTAAAGATTATGTCTTTGGAGTCGTTCAAGCTTTTTGCCAGAATTTTACCAAAGGCTTTTTGGATAAGCACTTGAGGCAAAGGTACAAGGTCTTATTTGACATTGTTGTCAAGGTGTTGATGTGTGAAAGCCATAGCACAAATACCATCTTCACAAGCAGGCTCTGTGTTATGAGGGCCATTTTTTACGGCGCCAAATGCAATTGGGCCGAGTTCTTCTGGGGAGTTTTGAGGAAGAACAAGTTGAAGGTGCAGAAGGAGAAGTGCCCCAGTCTGCCAGGGGAGCTGCAGTACTTCTTCAATGCCAATGTTTCTCTTGGCACAAAGCTTACTTTAATCTTGGACTCCATCTTCCCAGAGAAGAAATGGAAGGAGTCATGGTGCAAGGGCTTTCACAAGTCCAAGATCCTCTTCTCCAAGGATGGGCCCCTTCATGGTCATCCTGACTCTGATGGAGAACCCCCCCCCCCTATTCAAGCAATTCCCTCACCTGCTAAGGGGCAGAAGCAGCAGAGGAGCAAGAAGAAGTCTGCTGAAGCTACTGGTTCTTCAACCATAGCTTTCTCTGGTTCCTCAGAGGAGGACCAGATTCCCCTTCTTGATGTTTTGAAGAAGAAGGGTGATGGTGAAGAAGCTGCCAAGAAGGCTGGTGCAGCTAAGAGGAAGAGGTAGCCAAGAAAGCCTATGTCAAGAAGCCCAGGACAAGCAGAAGGGCTAAGAAGACACTTCTGGTGGATGAGCCATCAGAAGAGGAGGAGGAAGAAGAGGTTGAGCCTCTTAAGAAGAAGAAATCTCAGGCCAGGAGGGCCATCTTTCAGGAGTCAGACTCTGGATCTGATCTGGGAGATGCATTGGAGCAGGCCATAGAGGAAGCCACTGCTTCAGAGCAGGTAAACCCTTCTATCCCATCCTCTGACCCCATAAACCTTGTAACCCCCTCTACTTCTCCCCCAGAAAACCCTCTCCAAAACCCATCTTCTGCTTCTGGTGTTCCCATCTCTGCACCAGAGCAGACCCTACCTGATACACCCCAATACACTCCCTCCACCATCCCTACACAAACTCCCTATCCCCCCTCTTCACAAATTCCTCTCCCCACTCACCCTTCTCCCCCAGCCCCTGTACCAGAGGTGCCATCCACTTCTGGTGCAGAACAACCTCCTCCACCCTCCCCTACCTCACAAAATCCCATCCCAGCCTCTGTACCAGAAGTTCCTCCCACTTCTTCTGGTGCAGAACAGCCCCTTCCCCCAACCTCTACCTCTTAAAATCCTACCCCTCCCCAATCTCATACAGAACAGGACCCATCCATCTCTATGGCACTGGGTTTTCCTGCCCCTCCTTCTCCCACTTGTCTGACCAGCGATGATAGTGAAGATGAGGATGCTTCACTGGAGCCGGAGGTCTTAGCACCATCCTCCTCTGCCTCTAGGCCCAAACCCTTTATGTTCTCATCTGCAGACATGGGTCCCATTAGGCAGAGTATGAGTGTAAGTGCCCAGTTCTGGCTAAGAGAGCATTTTCCAATCCTTTTGGAGCACTTACCACTTCTGGCTTATCTGACTGACGCCAAGGTCTGGAGCAAGGCCAGACTGGAGGATGTGGAGGACCTGATGCCGTTGTTGGAAGAAATGTCTCCCTCCACATTCACTGCCTGAGAGATAGAGCTTAAAAAGAAATTAAACATCCAGAACCCGGCTAAGCTAGAGACCCCTGAAGCAGCGAAGGTGTTGATTCGCACTCTGCTCATCCAGAGAGGAGTAATGATCACTCCTGGGGGCCCCTCTTACAAATTTGGTCCTCACTTCTCTTTCCCTCCAGAGCTCTACTCTGATGAGGAGGACTTCGATGTCACTCCTGTCGTGCTGCAAAAGATGAAGACCTTCTTCAATGAGCAGATCATGCAGATTGGGCGCTTTTCTAAGGCATTTCAATAAATGGCCCCTACTATGATATAGCACCAGATCCGGAAGGAGAGAATGATCTTTTTGAAGCAGATCAAGTCCACTTTTGCCGCTGCCAAAGTATCCTTTAAGGCAAATGGACTATTTGTGAAGCTTGATGTGATGCAAAGCCAGAAGCAGCTCCAGGAGCATGTGCTGGAGCAGCTGAGGCCAGTCTCTGTGTTAAAGATGGAAATGGCGTCTCAGATGCTGCAGACTGCAAAGCTCAAAGACTCCCTCCAGGAGATGCTAGAGAAGCAGGAGAAGCTGGTTGCTGAGTCTAAGGCCTACCTGGAGGAAGCCAGGAAACTCCGTGATCTTCACTCTTCCTCCTCCACTGCCTTGCCTGATCTCATAAGGCAGGTAGTGCAGCACCTTATTGATGAAGTTAAAAAGGGGGAAGAGAAGGCCAGAACTGATCTGGAGAAGACCGCCCTGGAAACTCTATTCAGCCATGGTGCTCGTCTGGACCTACTGGAAAACACTCTGACCCAGGCAGAGCTGCAGAAGAAGAAGAAGGAAGAGTTAAAATCTCTTACCATGGCGAAGCAGCTGGCGGTAGAAGAGGAGTCCACAGATACTGAGCAGGATCCAATGGCCGTCTCTGGACAAGCCAAGAGGAAGATAAGGAAGGTAAAGAAGAGCTTCCTTGAATCTGTCGTTGAAGAGGCAGAGAAGAGATTCAAGGAAGAGACGTCTGAAGAGAGGCAAGACAGAATAAGAAAGAACATAGATGAAGAGCAGAGGCTCCGATATGTTAGGAGGCAGAACAAGAAGACCAGAGAAACTGGCATTTCTTCTGGTGCCAGTGGATCCAGCCAGAGAAGGAAAGCGCATGTTGAAGTAATGGAGATATTGCCTCTCAGGACAGAAGGGTCCTTTGACTCTACTGTGCCTGTGCCCCTGATTGAAAGATGGAGAGAAGCAAAGACTCTGTGGTTCATCCAGCACTACATCCAAAGGCCTCCACCAGAGGATGATGCTCTCATCAACAGGACGTTCCACTCTTGGATGAAGGCCTACGATGCAGGTCTCTACAAGCAACTGATGGACTCCACCATCGAATTTAACCTGGAAGTCACTGCCCCAGAGTTCCATTATCTTAACACTCCAATGATAGGGGACCAGGTTGATTGGGCTGAACTGAAGAAGCTGTACAAGACCAAGGTGTTGGCAAACTTCACTCCAACATCTTCTGCAGAACTCAAGGCCATTCAAGACAGGTTCTTCAACTGGTTCCTGGTGCCTAAAGAGAACAGGAGATATGCATAGTTTAGGACTCTGAAATGCAATGTAACATGTAATCTTTTGTCCTATATTATTAATGAAAAGCCATACCTTCTCTGTTCAAAAGACAACCTCTTGTTGTCTTATTGTTTGCCTGATAAGATCTATTCTAAGGTCTTATCCCTTTATTGTTTTTATGCTTAAGTTCCTTTATTTTGATCAGTTTTGGTTAAGTTTTAACTCCATCAAAAAGGGGGAAAATGTTAGGATAAAAGTTGTATAGTTTTGATGAGTTAAAACAAACCAGAGAATGTAATAGGACCATCTGGACCTGTTAGCCAGATGATGAACTAGTTTAGTACTTAGTCTAGGGGGAACTGCCAGACCAGAATACTTCACCAGAAGAGTCACCAAAAGACCTCCAGAAGACCTTCCAGAGGACTTCACCAGAGGACTCCACCAGAAGACTTCACCAGATGAGACTGACCAGAGACAGAGGACCTTCCCCAAACCAGACGAGTCTGGTGAACCAAAAGATGCTCAGAATTATCGCTTAATCCTACTGAGTATTCTGGTTCTTGACCAGATCCAGACCAGAAGACATTTAGGTTGCCTGGTACCTGGTCCTGCCTTCTCTGGAGAGAATCAGGGTTAGGCATTGGAAGCACTTGACCGTTGGTGATTTAAATCAAGTCAACAAGATCAGGATTGGAAAGTTTTGAAGTCAATCGATCCAAGGATCCCACCAACCCAATCAATCAATTAGGGAATTGATTGATTGAAAGCTTCCCTAAATAGAGGATCTGATTAGATTAGTTCTCCAACGACTATTCCCTAATCACCTCTATAAATACAAGAGTGCAGTTTCAAAGAAAGGCTCTAGAGAGATTCTCACGCGCAAGAAGACATTGTCCAAGCCTTGTTCATTCACTCTTAAGCACTCTTATTTGCTCTTATCTTACATATATACTCTTATAGGAGTTGTTGGACCTCAACCTGTTCATCTCTAAGAAAAGGTTGAAGACAGTAGACTTTAGATCAAAGTTAGATCTAAAGTGTTTGTAAGAAGGAACTGGTACTTCACAATTCCAGTACGTAAGTGGTTTGTTGGTTGGTTAGTGAGACCCCTTTTGATCAAATAGAGAGTGGACATAGGACTTGTTGTCTGAACCACTATATATCCGGTCCATTTACTGCTTTTCTCATTTCAGTTTTATTTTATTCTTAGTGCTCTTGTAAAAGATCTTGATAATAAAAGACATAATCTTTAAATCTTCCGAAATTAATCTACTTAGTGGGACCAACAGATTATCCATTAAAAACACTTAAATTGATTAATTCCATATTATTTCTTTTAGTATGTCAGAAGTAAGTGATTGAGATGAAAGGACATGCTAACGTTTAGGACCTTAAAATTATTATCAATCAATATTATTTTATCTAATTTTTAATTTGAGACTTTATATTTTAAGTAGATTTTTTAAATATTATATTCATATATATCAAACTTAAAAAGAAATGTATATGCAATATGATTAAAATAAATAAAATAATATTTTAGGTGGTGGTGGTTGACAACCTAGTAAGGAAAGAGAAATTAATTAGTGGGAGTTTAGAATTGTTGCACAAGTAGTTAATTACCATATTTTTTTATGTGAGACCTCATAATACAAAACGTATGTATACTTCAAAATTTTGAAATTGGGGGTATGACTGTACCCCATGTCACAAGGCTCGGTCCGCCTCTAGTCCATCGTCAAGGGGTTCCATATTGCCCAGATCTTTTTAATGTTGCAGAAGGCCAAATTGGATAGGAGGAGGCGTGGGACGTCATCTCGGATCTATTGTTTGATAGAGACGGCATCAACGGACAATCATAAAGTTGAGGGAGTCAAGAGAGAAGGAAAAATGGGAGCTTCTGTTTCGTTTCTGATGAATGTAGAGTTGATTGTTGGTATGCTCTTTGATGAACGTTGGATCGTCGATGATTCCTAGCCATGTCTTGCACACGCTTCTGAAGCGGAACAACGATTCTACGGGAAATCGGACAAGTATTTCACGGAAGAGTTTGGAGGGAACGTTGGACATTTTTTTAGAGTAAAAGGTGAAAACGAAGATGGGTGAAAACTCAGATATTTCGTGCACACCAATTAATCTTATTTTGGTGGAAAAGTTCCCGCCAAATTACCAATATGCACAGTTTACCCTTAGGGCATCCACAATGAGGGTAGAGATCCCACATGGATTACTACCCCTACCTAGAAAATAAGATAAACTGCATTGTAAGAGTGATGAAGTGGCAAGGGAAAGGAGTTGGAGGAAAGTTTGTACAAACTTGGGTAGAGAGAAAAAAAGGGAGAAAAGAGGGGAGAGTGGATTAGGTGCGTGAGAAACAAAACTACCAAAATGAATGTATTTTTTTAGCGTGGACCCACGCGCAAGTGGGCTGCTGCTTTGTGGGTCCCGCCATAATTTTTTTTATTGTTTATGACCATTTCCAATTTTGAAGACATGAAATGGGCTGCTGCATTGTGAGATTAACATGTTTTTTAACGTTTCCAAACGGCATGATTAATCTTCCTCTTTTTTTTTTTTTTTTAATTCATTTGTGATAGAATATAATTGTAACGGTAATAAGTTAGTATTCAACGAATATATATATTTTCAACCCCCAAATTGCATCGCAACAAAATATTTTCTTTGTGCGTTGGTAAACTCGGCAAAATAGCCCCGTAACTTCGGGAGAAGGGGTGTCATTTTCTACCAAAAAAAAGTTCCCATCTCAATCAAAAATTTATTTTTTATTATAATTTTCTTAATCAATTTTTCAATATGAATCAAAATAATTGGGAGAATTTTTACAATTCTTAAATTTTGGGAGAAAAATCATCTTCTCAAATAATTTATTATTATTTTATTTGTACTAATTTATAATTAATATTTAATTAAATAAATAAATAAAAATAAAAATAATTAATAGAAAAGATAATAAATGTATATGATTTGATAGTGGAACCATGAATAGTTACTTTTGAGGTAGGAATGATTGGAGGAGGAAGGAGTGTTTTAAGGTAGGGGTATAAAATTTTTGAGGTGACACACATGTGGCGCAGAGATGGCAAACTCAAACCTCAAAATTCATACCTAGCACTGGAGATGCTCTTAGCCACCAACATATGCACTATTAGATTAGTACCATCCATTACTATGAAAAAAACTATGATTTAAAACTACAAAATCTTATGCATAGGTTTAAAAAAAAAATGTACACAGGTGCAAAATTATTGTAGTGATGAGTTTTTTTTTTAATTGTAGCTATTAATATTGTTGATGAATACTTTGTAGCCTTAAGTATTGTATTGTTAAATCAAATGGGTAAGAAAGAAAGTTGTACTCTCTTTGTCCCAGTTTTGTTTTCCCATTTGCAAAAAAAGTTCGTCCCAATTTTGTTTTCACATCCTTAAAATGTAAACCACTTTATTCATTTAAATAATATTTTATTCATTCTTCACCATTCCCAAAACTACTTTATTCATTTAAATACTATTTTATTCACCATTCATCATTCTCAATACTATTTTATTTATTTAAATATTAAAATTCAACTCTTTCATTAAACTTCGCGCACAGTCAACGGGGGGAGTAGTTCCCAAGTAACATTAATAATCATTTTAAAAAAAAAATTACCGATTCACTTTTTAAAAATATATAAAAATGTCTAATTTCAAGTGTCAAAATTACTTTTTGCCAAATTGTACAATTCTTTTCTCTCTTTTCCAAATTGACTAAATTGCTCCCTCCATATAGTTGGAATAATTTTGAAAAAAAAATGGATGAATAAGTGGAGATATGATTGGACAAACAACACATTTTGCTATAATTAGGAAAAAAAGCTTTAGATACTTTAAATTGAACAAATGATTCGTTTCTCTTTCCTTTTTATTTTATGGCAAACTCTAATATGCACCAAGTGCACGGTGCACTCACTCAACTGTTGATTATGTTTATACTGAAAATTTTGTTTCAATTACATTGAAAAGTGTGGTTGGATTACACTGAAAAGTTTACATTGAACTGATTTTCAGTGTAATCCAACCACATCTTTCAGTGTAATTGGAACAAACTTTTCAGTATAACTTTTGGAATCTTAAAAAATAAAAAAATTGAATTTTTGTAACATATTGGAAAAAAAAAAGTGGACAATTGTTGAATGGACCTAGGCAAATTTTTTTCTTTTTTTGAATTTGTTTCACATTTCTGGATTTTTTTTTTCAATTTTATATCAATTTTTCAAAAATAAAAAAATGGAACAAGGTCACATACTCGAAAATTGTTTACGAAATTACGTCACATTTTCTTCCGAATCCGTGTTGCATTTTCGGAAAATTAGAGGCGAAAACATTAAAAAGGCAAAAAAAAAAAAAAAAAGGGAAATTGCCTTTCAAGTCCACCATTTTATTTTAACTTGCTTAGCAGTTGTGTGAAAAAAAAAATTACTCTGCACTCTACTTGACCTACTTAGGCCTAAGCCACACCCCCCACCCCCACCCCTTAGGGCTTGTTTGTTTTGGGATTCACACGGACAGGATTAAGACTTTCCGGCCCCTGCCCTATTCTAGTTAGAGATGTAACATCTCATTTTTACATCTCATTCTTCATTCACACCTATAATACCTATTTTCTCTCACTTACACTCTCTTTCCTACTTTTCTCTTTCCTATTTTTCTCTCACTTACACTCTCTTTCCTACTTTTCTTTTACACATCCTACTTTACTTTTACACATGATTTGACATAAAGTAAAATCTCACCCTACTAAAATCCCAAAACAAACACACACTTTTATTATCATCCAAGACTTTACATCGTGTGGGCGTAAAGTCATGACTTCACACACCCACCTAAATCCCGAAACAAACAAGCCCTTAATGTGTGGCATTTTGCACGGCTCTCTATTATCTCCCACTCTCTCATTTAATATCCCCATTTCCCCACCATTCACATTCCCATTTCCCTTTTTCTCTCTCCCCCTTCATATTAGCAGCAAGTATAGAAATGGGAAAACACCCATCTCCCTCTTTCCTTTGTTTTGAATTGAATTTCCTTGTTTGGTGAATTGAGTGAATTGAATTTCCTTGTTTCGATTTATTTTGGGATGGAAATGTATGAATTGAATGGGAATGAGTGAATTTCTGGGATGGAATGGAGGGTGAATTGGGTGAATTTTCTTCCGTTGAGTTGGATTTTTTTTTCTGGGTGAATTTCCTTCCGGTGAGTTGGATTTTTTCACAAGTTCTGTTGAAAAAAAATCACCCTAAAAACTATATCATTCAGTTCATCTTCTTACTCTTACAGAGTTAGAAAAATCAAAAGATACCCAAGTCTGGGTATTTAGATATAAACGAAATTGTATGCATATAAATTGGGTGAAAGAGTATATTGTGTTTTTCTGGGATAAAAGAGTATGTTGTGTTTTTCTGGGGTGGAATTTTTTTGAACTTATACTTAGTTTTATAATTGAACTTTAACGATAATTTTTTGAACTTTAACAATAATTTTTCGAACTTTACTGATTTTAGATTGAACTTTGCAAGAAGTTTTTGAACTTATGAATTTTGAACGGGATGAACATAATTTTGAACTTAAATTTTGTTGTGAAGTGATCTTTTTGTAGATAATGAGTATTAATTTCTCAACATATATAGATATGTTCAATGTTGAACTTAAATTTGCAATTTATTTGTCGATTTTAGATGATGCATATTTTAAATTTTGAACTTAAATTTGCAAGTTTTCCTGTGTTGAACTTAAATTTGCAATTTTTACTATGTGGGAGTGGGGTAGTATATTTTTTCTATGGGGAAGATGAATTTTAAATTCAAAGTGTATTAACAAAAAGGGGGGGAATATGAATTCAAAATTTGAAAAAAATCAACAAAGAAAAAGTTGAGGAGGGGAGGGGAGAAGGCTGAAAAGTGGGGTGGGGTGGGGGGTTGGGTTGGGTGGGGGAAATATAGTGGCATTTCGGAAATTAAACCCCAACTTTTGTTGTTGGGAGTAATTAATTTAAGAGGCACAACCTATAAGCAACTATTGATAATACAAGAGACCTATAAGTAAGTTACCAAAAAAAAAAAAAAACTCAACCATTTGTTGTACAACATTTCTATACCTCTAAACCATTTTAAACACTCAAAATTAGGGTGTGCAAAACACGGTCCAAACCAAAAAAATCGATCAAACCAAATCAAAATATAAATTTTGGTTCAGTTAACGGTTTTGAAATAATTTTTTTTTATTTCGGATCAATTTACGGTTTTTAAGAATTAAAGATCATATACACCGAAGAGAACCGAAATATTTTTAATAATATATATATAAATATTCACTAAATTAATACGCAATAACCTATATTCTAATATAATATAGTAATATTAATATTAGATAATTTAGATTCACACATAAAATACTTGAGTTGATTTGTGTTTTGCATAAAATACTTGAAGAGTTGTGTTTTATGTTGATTATATTTTTCAAATTGTTGCTTAACTTTTGAAAATTATTGTGTTGATGTTTTTATTGGATTATGTAGTAGGGCTATTGATGCATTTTTGCTTAAATTAGTATTTACATGTGGACATGTTGCAAATAATTGAATAAAACCAAGTGTGTTGATGCTAAAAAAAAATTAAGCTGAATTTTAATAAAGAGAAGTGTAAAAAAATTTGGTTTGTTCGGTTTGGGACCGAGCGGTTAATCAAAATATGGTTCGACTTTTTGCTTGTAAAATTTTTTCGATTTGGTGTTCGGTTTGGCTAATACAGTTCGATTCGGTCATCGAACTGACCGTTGCACACCCCTACGCAAAATACATCTTATGAACATTAAATGAATAATCAATAGTTATCCTAAAGTTTTATACTTTAACTTAGTCTTTTCTAAAAAAAATAAAAAATTAAAAATGTAAAAACTTACATATCCATATTCTGTTTTACTTTTATAACCCATTCTTGCAACACTGATAAAATAGAAGCTGGTTTGGAACAAGCATACATCTTTGTTCATCACTATACCATCTTTACTTTTATTTTTTAAACTTCACGTATGTATAGTGTGATATATGAAACCAGCAGTTGTACTATAAAGGGGTATTACCGTATACTTACTAGATTCACAATGGCCAGTGAGAGGGAAAATGGTACTTTGAGAATCACGTGTATATTTAGAAGAAAAAAATAGGAGTAACTAATAGGTACGAAGTAGGGGGAATTTTAACTTTTCAATACAAGAAAAGATCATGCAGATTTCTAAACAATATGTGCAACGACTTAACATAAATGCAAATATAATAGTCGCACTTATGTTGAACTTATTGTATTGAAAAGTAACTAGCATTTTTTCTTATGCTGCAAAGTTATCTTGACCCAAATTTTATGGCGCTGGATACTTGGACAGTTGGGCCCACATTTTTATTAAATATACCCACCAATTTTTAATTTTTTTTTTTCATTAAATGTGAAAATCATAAAATACCCTTGTTCCTGTAACTAAATAATTTTCCCAGGTTAAAAATTGTAAAAAGTACCCACCTTTGTCTTGCCCCCACTCTCGTGATGAAGTAGCAACTACCACCACATCACAGTCGTTGCACTCATCTTCTCATGTTGCATCGCAATCGTTGCTTCCAGCTTCTTTCATCTTCTGCCACAATTTTTTTTTTAAAGTGTTGACAATTGTTATGGTGTACGATCAAAATTTCTCAGTATTCCAGCCCAAGCCAGAAAAAATCTACTTGTTTTTTAAACAAAGTGATCGAAGTCTCAGAATAACAACCGAACCTGATTCATCGACAAAAAAAAATAAAAAAATCGAGAAGATAATAGCTTAGGACGATCTCTGCAACTATGGGAAAAAAAGGTCTCTAGTTACTACTAAGAATCCTAAAAATAAAATTATATGTGAGGGAAGGGGGGGAGTGTGTGTGGATAGGGTTGTGGTGGTTTCATGTTGTCCGACTAAAAGGGAATTAAGGAAGAATGAATTGAGGGTATGGGATTGCATTTCACTTTACTGCTCGTGGAGGGAGAAGGATAGAAGAGAGGGTTAGGGGAAGGTTGATGACCTAAAATTAGGGATTTTTATGCGGGAGTAATTTGGTAGTTAATAGTGTGTGTATATATTATTTTGTTAAGATGTAGGTGGGTATTTTTATCGGTGGGTATATTAATAGAAGAGTAGGTTTTTTATGAAAACGCTTCATAATAAGCTTAATATGAAATAATTTTAGAGTATCATTAAACTCATCAGGAGTATCATTAAATTTGTTAGGGGTATCACTAATTTGGGTCAGTGGTATTATATTGTAATTGTTTTAAATTTTCTTGAACTCAAACTAATGATACCCCTGATGAGATTAATGATACTCCCGATGAGATTAATGATACTTTAAAATTGTTTAATGATAAGTTTATCATGAACTATTTTCATATAATACTTTGCCTTAATAGAAATGTGGGTGCAATATCCCTGGCCAAATTTTATACTCCCTCCGTTCCAAACTCATTTTCCCATTTACTGTTTCCACGGGTTTTAAGAAAAGAGTTGTTTATAGTATTTAAAATGATAAAGTAATAAAGTGATAAAGTAGATGATTTTGGTTATTAGTGTATGGAGAATATAATATTAAAATATATTGTTATTTTTTTTGCCAAAAGTAGATGTAGCAAACGAGTATGGAACAAACCTTTTTGGCAATGTAACAAACGAGTTTGGGACGGAGGGAGTACTAGAAAGTCATTATTCAAATAAAAAAGAAAAAATATATTCTTAGAGGGCGTACTTTTAAAAAATTAGGATCTTAATATCTTGGTCTTATTTCATTTGGGCCATCATTTTGGGCAAGCCCAACAATAATTTCATTTAGGATCTAGTTATGTACATTTTTCACATTAAAAGATACACACATGCCCATATTAAATGATCAATTATATCCACTAAGAAAACCCTAGATTCCTTTCTCTTATCTACTTCTCTCTTCCACCTCTTTCCCTCTTCTGTCACTCCTTATAAATCCCCCGCCTTCGTATCGTGCACCATGCTTGCGCCGTCTCTTTTATGCTATCACCCATTTTCCCCTAATTTGCTCACACAACGTGTCCTCTACAATTATATTTGCAGTCATTGTCTTCTCTTGTTGTCACCGTCACACATCGCGGCCGCGCAACCTCCTTACTCGCAGTCTACCCATCCAACTTACAATGGGAATTTTAACCTCTATTTTAAAAATAAAATTGTAATGTGTGTATCTACCAATTTTGAAAGGGTAATTAGAACCTTTCTTTATTGAGTTTAACCATACTTATGTCGATTGATTATTCGTAATTTTACATTATTAAGGGCAAATTTGTGTTACTGTACGAATAAGTATGTGTTGTTATTCCTTATATAAACAAAAATTTGTCCTTATAATAACTATAAAAAGAAACATGTGTTCATAAGAGATAAAATATGTGTTTTTCAATTTGTTCTTTATCTCTTTTAGTTTAGGGTGCTTTTTTTTTTTTTTTTTTTTTTTGCATTTTTACTAATTTTATTCATGTAGTAACACATCTTTTTCCATACATCTCTATCAAAGCTTACATTTGTTACTATGAGGACATATATTTGTTTATCTAAGAGCAAATATGTATTACTTGTCCTACAGTGACATATATTTGTCTTTATAGTAACACAACCTGAGAGTAATATTTTATTTTTGACTTTGAGATTTTTCTTTTTTTGAAAGATCCGTTTGACTCTAGCCGATTAGGTTAGGATCAACAAAATTTTATATTTGGAGATAATTGCATGAATCTTGACCCATGTAACAATTGCATACAGGTGTTTGCCTATCAATTATTGGCTAATTTTTTTAAAATATTGTGTTTTGAAAATCCTATTATGAAAATATTGTGGTTTTGAAAAGCCTTTTTAAAATAAGTGCAAACACCTGTTGAATTGGAGACTAGTAAGCAGTCTCCACTCCCGACAACATCTGATGTGAACAGTGCAAACCTCTCCAGTCTCCACTGCTTGTAGCGAATGGAATTGATTCCCGGGTCCCACCTCTGCAGCCGACAAGACTAAACGGGTATGTGTTCTGTGATTTCTGCAGATTACCAGGCTTCTTTTCCAGTTTGTTGATTCTCGAGGCCAAACTTTGCAGGTTTGACTAAGATTCTTTCATTTAGTTTTCACCATGCGTACAAGCCAAACCCTCATTATATATACATACATGCATGCCTTTTCATTTTCACAAGCATTTTCCATATAATAATTTCCCTTTTCCTCATATGTTGTTGAGATAAAAATTGTGCCTACAATCCAAACAACTCACTTTCTTCGGCCAAAAAACTGGTGCATACAAAAAAAAAAAAAAAAATCAACAAAAAAAAATCCTTCTTGTGCTTAGAATTTAAGCAGTGTTGCTAAGTGTTGTTCGAACACAATTGCCACGGAAGGAATATTTGAATACCACTAAAAGGTTTGCAGTTTTTTCAATTTTACAAAAATTATATACTTAGTATGTATTATGTTGAGAAATATACCGAAATTTATAACACTTCATTTTTTTCCAATTTGCAGTATCAAATACATACATAAATAAAGGCTAGTTGTTTGCTGTGGATGAGCAATTCCGCCATAGAAGTATCAGAAAACCATTAAAAGGTTTTAACCTCTTTTAATTATGCAAAAATGTATGCTTTGTGTATATATATTTTTTGTATGTCTAATATTTTTCTATTTAGAAAGTACTATGTTATTTGTTAAAAACTTAATACATTTGTTATGTATTATATTAACTAATGTTAGGATGCAATTATGGAGAGAATCATGTAGAGTTGATTGTGTCGGATAATTGTTTTCTTTAGATTAAACACATAACTATTTGGACTAAGATAAACACAAATGAATATATTTAGTCGTAACCACTAACTATAATTTTTGTTTAATTACTAGATGCCTTCACTTCTCTGCTATATATTTTGGATTAATAGGCAGGATATGTAGGAAATATTCCACCTATTGCATAAGCATACTTATACTAGGTGTACAAATATAATTTCATTATTATATCTCTTGTTTTACGTTTAATTAAAATGTCTAAAAAATGGAAGCGCCCAATAATAATTGACTACAATTTTTAATACTGAAGTTGCAAGTATGAATTGAGTGGGCAGGATTTTAGATAGCCTTTTTTTATCATCAATTTACATATAAAAGTGAAATTACAAAAAACTGTTAATGTTAGTTTTTTGTTTTTTTTACAAGAACTGTTAATGTTAGATTTAGAAGAGAAAAACCGTACATTGTTCCATATAGATTTATGATAATCTTTTTCTTATAAAAATTATTTATCAAAAATTTAAAATTCTAAAATAAGTTGTGAGCTACACATATTGGGGTATTTATAATCTACTGGTTTATCTAGGGAGGACGACTGCATCACCTTGGGTAAATAAGGGTCTCATTAATTAAACATAATCCATAGAACTTGTTTAGTGGGTTGTGAAGTAGGTTGATTTGACGAAGTATTAGGGTTAGTTCTTGAGCTTTTAGTCTTTCAATTTGGTTCTATATTAGGGAAGTTGATTGCCTAGTTTTAGTACACTTAGGATTAATACTTGCACATCACAGTTGTTTTAATTATCGTACTAGCTCTGTTAGTAGGGATTCCTATCCTGAGCATCACCATTCCATAGTTGATTAATCCCTTAGTTCTTTATTTGAGTTTATTATTTGCATTGATAAAAGTAGATTTTAGAGTAGTTTGATTGCATTCCTAAACCCGAACACACACTCATATTAACTACGACGCGTAGATCCTCAGGGCTCTATTCGCATACATTTCTTCCCTTGGGTACAATATACTTGGTCCTTATACTTGCCAATACTACAAGGATCCCATACGCTTGTGGGGTAACTACTAGTTGAAGCTAGTATTTTGTGTTTAAAAAGCTGCATATTAACATACCTTTTTATGATGCTTTGGAACAGATGCCTAATTACGCCAAGTTCCTGAAGAACTTGATAGCGAAGAGACGGAGAGAAGATGGGCCCGAGCTTGTGCATTTGAACCATTAGGTTAGTGCCATGGTGCACAAGGCGCTTCCTCCCAAGTTGAAGGATCCCGGAAGCATGCGATATCAGGAACGGGATCAAGAAGGGAGCCTTATGTGATCTAGGGGCGAGTATTAATTTGATGCCTCTATCATTGTTCAAGAAGTTGGATGGGGGTGAACTACAGCCCACGATGATGACTCTCCAGCTTGCCGATAGGTCTATCACTAGGCCTCAAGGAGTGGTGGAGGATGTTCTAATGACGGTGGCGGATCACATTTTTCCCGCCGACTTTGTGGTCCTCGATATGGAGGAAGATGAGCATGTAACCCTGATCTTGGGAAGACCGTTCTTGGCTACTGCCCGGATGGTGCTAGATGTGGCCAATGGAAAGATCACAGTGAAAGTCAATGATCAAGAAGTAAAGATAGCGATCTATGATGGGATGAAATATCCAATGGGAGATGAGACCTGTCACTTCATTGACATCTTGGACACTTGTGTTGAAGACACACTCCTTGATCCTTGCTCTTTCTATGTTAATAATTATGATTATCCTATTCTCGATGAACTAACATATGATCTTTATGACCTTGATTATTTTGATAGCTTAGAAGAGAACGAGGACGTGAAGTTCGTGGATATGATTAAAGTCGAGGATGAGGAAGAGTTAGATGTGGAGGAGTCCACTTTTGAGAAGATGTTCGATAAGGCGCCACCATTGGAGGTGAAGAAGGAGCTGAAACCACTCCCGGATCACCTCAAGTACGCCTACTTAGACGATAGTGAGAAGTACCCGGTAATTATATCAGCCCTTTTGTCTGATGATCAATTAGAGAGACTTTTAGTGGTGCTTCGTAAGCAAAAATCTGCTATAGGTTGGTCAATTGCAGATATTAAGGGTATTAGTCCTTCCATTTGCATGCATAGGATTAGATTAGAGGAGGGTACGAAGGTCATAGTGCAAAATCAGCGTAGAGTGAATCCGATGATACAAGAGGTGATACATAAGGAGGTATTGAAGCTGCTAGATAGCGTATGATCTTTGCAATTTCGAATAGTCCATGGGTGAGTCCGTTACACGTAGTTGCTAAGAAGGGGGGTACCACGGTAATTAAAATTGAATCTAATGAATTGGTAGCCACTAGATTAGTGACGGGATGACGTGTTTATGTTGATTATAGAGAGTTGAACAAGACAACATGCAAGGATCACTTTCCTTTGCCGTTCCTTGATCAAATGATTGATAGATTAGGTAGTTTTGAGTATTATTGCTTTTTAACGGGTATTCGGGATATAATCAGATTATGATATATAGCACACGAGGATCAGGAGAAAACCACCTTCACCTGCTATTACGGTACTTTTTCCTTTAGGAGAATTTTTTTTGGGTTGTGTAATGCACCCACCACCTTTCAAAGGTGTATGATGGTTATTTTCAATGGCTTGATTGAGAAGATTATGGAGGTTTTCATGGACGACTTCTCCATCTACGGAGAATCATTTGATAAGTGTCTAACCAATCTTGAAGTTGTTTTGAGCAGGTGTGAAGAAACGGACTTGGTACTCAATTGGGAGAAGTGTCACTTTATGGTGAAAGAAGGTATTGTTCTTGGACATCACGTGTCCACGAAAGGTATCCAGGTGGATAAAGCGAAAGTGATTGCTATTGAGAAGCTTCCTCCACCTTCAACGGAGAAGGGAATTCAGTCATTTTTAGGCCATGCGGGGTTTTATACACGCTTTATAAAAGACTTTTTACAAATTGCTAAACCCCTTTCGCGGCTTCTTGAAAAAGAAGTCGTCTTTGAGTATACTAATGAGTGTTTAGTGGCTTTCAACAGGTTAAAAGAAGCGTTGGTGAATGCCCCCATTCTTGTTACTCCGGATTGGTCGAGTCCTTCTGTGCTCATGTGTGATGCTAGCGACTATGCTCTGGGGGTAGCTTTGGGGAAAATACGAGACAAGCGGTTTCATGCTATTTATTATGCCTCGAAGATGTTGAATGCGGCTCAAGTGAATTATACTACTACCGAAAATGAGCTGTTAGCGGTCGTGTATGTCTTTGATAAATTTCGACCCTACCTAGTAGGCACGAAAACAATCGTATATACAGACCACACAGCGATTCGGTATCTCATGAGCAAGAAGGATGCAAAGCCCCGTCTCATTCGTTGGATCCTATTTTCGCTAGATATGGAGTCCCAAGAGCTTTGATTAGTGTGGGGGAAGTCATTCTGTGAACAAGTGGATGGAGAAATTGCTGTCAAAGTATGAGGTAAGTCATCGTGTCTCTACTGCTTATCACCCTCAATCTAATGGTCTTGCAGAGATGTTGAATCTTCAAATAAAGGAGATCCTTGAGAAGACGGTGAGTGTTAGTAGGAAAGATTGGACATTGAAGCTTGATGATGCACTGTGGGCATATAGGATAGCTTTTAAGACTCCTCTTGGTATGTCTCCGTACCAATTAGTTTTTGGAAAGGCATGTCACCTGTCCGTGGAGCTTGAGCACAAGGCGTTTTGGGCAATCAAAAAGCTGCATTTTAATAGTGCCTTGGTGGGTGAGAAGAGACTACTTCAATTGCATGAGTTGGAGGAGTTTCGAGATAGTGCCTATGAGAGTGCTCGAATTTTCAAGGAGAAGACTAAGAGATGGCATGAGGCACGATTGAGAAAGAAGGAGTTCCAAGTTGGAGATCGAGTCCTAGTTTTCAACTCGAGGATGAAGCTGTTTGGTGGAAAGCTTAAATCCAAGTGGAATGGTCCTTATGTGGTGAGAAAGGTCTACAAGAGTGGATATCTTGAAGTGGAGAAGGAGGACGGGAACGTGTTCATGGTAAACGGGCTTCGAGTAAAGAAATTCTACAACTTATCTTATGAGAATAAGGTAGGTAACTTTGAGTCTCAAGTCCCGTGAGCTCCTTTGAGCTCGGTCCGGCATTAGGACCTTAAAAATAGCGTTGAGTGGGAGGCAACCCACTTTTACTTTCTTTTGTGTGTTTAGTTTTTCGTGTTTATTACTTTGTGAATCGTTAGTGTTAACCTCATTTTCTAGATTTTTTTTTTTGTGTAGGCTTGGTTCGTGGTGTTAAAGTTTCAGTTTTTGAGCTTAACGAGAAGCAACTCTTAAAAAGGTAGTGTGCCTAGTGAAAGAACATCCAGAATTTCGAGTTTATCTAGGGAGGACGACCGCATCACCTTGGGTAAATAAGGGTCTCATTAATTAAGCATAATTCATAGAACTTGTTTAGTGGGTTGTGAAGTAGGTTGATTTGACGAAGTATTAGGGTTAATTCTTGAGCTTTTAGTCTTTCAATCTGGTGCTAGATTAGGGAAGTTGATTGCCTAGTTTTAGTACACTTAGGATTAATACTTGCACATCACGGTTGTTTTAATTATCGTACTGGCTCTGTTAGTATACGTAGGGATTCCTATCCTGAGCATCACCATTCCATAGTTGATTAAACCCTTAGTTCTTTATTTGAGTTTATTATTTGCATTGATAGAAGTAGATTTTAGAGTAGTTTGATTGCATTTCTAAACACGAACACACACTCATATTAACTACGACGCGTAGATCTTCAGGGCTCTATTCGCATACATTCCTTCCTTTGGGTACGATATACTTGGTCCTTATACTTGCCAATACTACAGGGATCCCATACGCTTGTGGGGTAACTACTAGTTGAAGCTAGTATTTTGCGTTCAAGTCACTTCCAACCACCAAGAACGTCTAAACGGGATATTTTGGTAAAATAGTCTAAATTCACCTTATGTGTTTGCACGATAATATGAGCTAAACAAATGCATATAACATTCAATTTTTTCCCTTTCAGGTAAGATGGTTCTCGCGTCTTCAAATTACTAGGAGTCGTGTTATACCTGACAACAGAGAAACAATGGATGAACTGTATCACGTTATAGACGAGTTCATCAATCATGCGAGTCCTATAATTTCAGCACCCGGATTTCTTGTAGATCCACCAGCTCTGCATAACAGAGAAAGAGAAGAAGGGACTACGACACAGAGGAGACGAAGTAGTGCAACACCTAGAGATGCTGGGGTTTCAACGTCTAGGAGTCAAAGAAGATGTTCCTTAGCAACACAACAAGAATCTCCTTATGCCCAACATGAGATGTTTGGAGCTTTCACACAAGCACCTCAAGTACAAAATGGTAAATAATTTACAATGTATACTAACAAAATTTAATGAGTTTATACTTTTTAGAACTTTTATTCATTACATATTATGGCAACATGTGACAGATGTTAGAGCTTCATCATCTAGGAGTCAAAGAAGACATTCATCAGCAGTGCAACAAGAGTCCCAACATGAGTTGTTTGGAGCTTTCACACCAATGACTCAAGTGCAAAATGGTATATATTTTACAATATACACTAATAAATTTAATGAATTTACAAATTTTAAAATATCCATTACATATTATCACAACGTGTGACAGATGTTGGAGCTTCATCGTCTATGAGTAAAAAAAGATGGACCTCAACAGCCCAACAACAGACCCAACATGAGATGTTTGGAGCTTTCACACAAACGCCTCATGTACATCAGTATGGACCTTCTTCTACTTCAATACCACAACAGGGAAATTATTATGCATCTCAGTTTGGGGATAATACATACACACCTTATCCTAGAAATGGTATGTAATTTACCAATCTATAAAAATTAATTGTTATTTATTTATTATTAATTTAAATTCATTAAATATGCGACATATATTTTTGAAGCATGCCAATATGCTACGTTTACTGAGTTGTTGAATGCGCCACCTGATGTGAATATCTATGAAAGATATGCCCAAATAACATTTGAGCGTCCAAATTTCCATACAACACCTATTCCTTTTTCGGGCGCTGGTGAATGCAGTGGGCCAAGCGGACGAGTACAAGAAGATCAAAGTCAAGATAAAATTCAAATTAATATGCCTCGTAGAATTATTAGAAGTAGACATCCGCCACAGTGTGGCACGAGAGGTCATAAATAGTGATTGTATGAGATAATGAACTAACCTATTAATCTTAGTTGATAGTTTATTTTGTGCATTCAATTTCAAATTATTACATATACGAAAATCGATTAAACTTGAAATTAAAAAATATTTAAGAAAAATTATATTATAACCAAATACAATATATTTACAAATTATTAAATCATTATCTCATTATTTTATAATTATAATAAATGATTTTACCAACCAGCTACATAATTTCCGTAAAAAAATAAAAACTTTAAGTGGCCTGATGTGCGTGGAATTTCAGGCACTCCTTGTTAGTATTGTGAACTCAGGCAGTCTCCACTTCTAGTGTAGACTACTGACTATAGTCAGTGTTTATCGGTCGGTGGCGGTGGTAGATGGAATATTTAAGTAGTCTCCACTTGAAGTGGAGACTGCAAGCCAGTCTCCATCCAAGCTAGTGTTTGCACTTATTTTGGTAACACTCCTCAAAAATTAGATTTTTAAAACAAAATATTTTTAAAAATTAGCCATCAAATATTAGTATGTGATATCTGTTAAAATAATGAAATTAGACCTCAGAGATGCCCTGTTTATAATTAAGACTATGGTTATTTTTACATAAAATGTCAATTTTTTTGCAAAATTACAATCTGGTCTAAACTTTTGAATCTTTGTAAACAAAATCCAAATTTAATATTTGATTGCAATTCGAACCAAAAAATAAAAATTTTACTATCTGAAAATGATGTTTCACCTAGTTGATAATGAATAGTTAATCTTATTAATATGTTATAGACTAGTTTGAATGGCATTGCATAATAAATCAAAATTTTCGGGTAGATTTAAATCAACATTTTGAGTAGAATTGCTAATAAAGTTTCAATTACGCTTTTGTTTGTAATAATTCAAAAGTTCTGATTACACTGCAATTTGCCAAAATATAGTTATTTTATTTGCAATTAACTCTGAAGACTATTACTTGGGACAATAAATTAGAACGGATTACTAAATAGCTAGGTGCAAAAAAATACACTTAACTTAATTTCATCGCCCGATATAAAAATTCAAATAAAATGCTAAATTTAAATATAATACAAAATAAATGGGGTACGAGTACTAATCTTCATATTCACATTTTGCTTAAAAAATGTTAGACGTTCCATCTGAACTCTACCGGGAAATATTTCTCGTATGTTTGTACTCATCTTTGTATTCACTTTCTTTTTTAACTTCACGTATGTTTGTACTATAAAAAGAACTAGTAATTGAACCCGTTCCGTGCGATGCACGATTATAATTATACAATTAATTTATGGGTCATCAATTTATACCGTAGTCTATTTGTTTAGGTTTAAGAGTATATATTAGTATTTAAATTAAAGTATTTTTTCATTTCAAGTACATATTATTATTTTATTGGTATAATTGAGAAATAATTCACAAACTTTATAGTCTTTATCAATTGCAACATGAACTTTTAAAATTTACAATTCGATACACGAACTAATTTATTGTTGCAATTCAATTCATAGTATCAATTTATTGTAATATTTATACAGTTGTCACATAAAACAAGTCACATGCCATGTCAAATGTCAATGCACAATTTTTTTTTTTTTATATTTCAAAACCACTGAATTTAAACACGCCTAGATTCATTTTTTGGTTAAAACCATTGAATTCAAGCACGTCATGTCACACACCAAAGACATTTCTTTCTACATAACTAGACAACACCAGCGTTTATAATTCATTAAAACTACTGAATTCAAAACTTCCAACCATTTATGTGGTGCATTTTGTTAGAGTTTTATTTAGGTACAAGAACTTCAACTCAAAATCGCCATTTATGTGGTACATGCCACGTCAAATGTCAATGCACAGAAAACACTTTTTTCTTTTTAATATTTCAAAATTACTGAATTCAAGCATGCCTAGATTCATTTGTTTGTTAAAACCATTGAATTCAAGCACGTCATGTCACACATCAAAGGCATTTCTTTCTACATAACTAGACAACACCAATATTTATAATTCATTAAAACTACTGCTTTCAAGACTTCCAGCCATTTATGTGGTGCATTTTGTTAGAGTTTTATTTAGATACAAGACCTTCAACTCAAAATCGTCATTAACGTCTAGGTTGGGTAGTAAAAAAAGATTTTTTTTTGTAGATTTGACATCTAACGTGATGTGTGACGTATTTTTTTACGTCGGCTCCGTCTACCACGTAAGTGTAAGTATCGCTGGAAATTTATACCATGCATCAAATTGCAACAGTAAATTAGTTCGTGTATGAAATTACAATGTTTAAAAGTTCATGTTGTAATTGATAAAAACTGTAAAGTTCTTATTTATTGCAATTGACCCTTTTTTATTTGAAGGTTTAATTTTTCTTAAAGAACGTAATGCAGATGTTGAGAAAATTTTGTGAAAAAAAAGTGTAATAAATATTACTCCCTCCGTCTCTAAGTAAACTTTCCACTTTCCTTTTTAGGCTGTCCCCACTAAACTTCTCATTCTATAAATGGCAAAACAAAAACTCTACCACATATAAACTTTAACCTTCTAATTCACACAATATTACCAAAAGTGTCACTCATTCAATCCACTTTTCAATACTATTCATTACTTTATCTCAAAAGTTAATATGTGGCCCACCATATATTAATAAATAAATACACTTTCTTAAACCATTCAATAAAAAGAAGTGGGAAGTTTAGACCGGGACAGAGAGAGTATATTTTATTTATAAGATAAATTATTACAATTTGTGACTCTAAAAAATCCACGTATCACTGACTGTGACTGAAAATATATTTTTCAAGAATATGTCAACATTAGCGAATGATTGGTCAACGACTCTATTGACATTTCATATGAGACAACAAACGTGAACCGTCTCTTTTGAAACTTGAACATAAGTCAAAGTTTAGGGATCGACACTGTTGGGACATTGTCAGTTTTGATTAAGATCCCAAAGCCCCTAAAAAGATGATTGTCTTAGTCAGGCTAGTCTTGGTTAGGTTCTTGTACTTAGTTATTTTACACTTCACATGTACTCAGTGAGAGGAGAACCCACTGATGTCAATCAAGACTAAGAGCCTGAAGACGCAGAGCACCATCCTGAACTTATAGCAGTCTTCTAAGCTGGCTGAGTAAGTGTCAGTAATGAAGAGTATGACCCTGAGGTCATTACTAACTCAGTCCTGAAGGGAACAGGATGATACTGAGTTAATGGGAAAGACTTGGAGTAGAGACAAGCAATGCAAAAGAAATGTCAGCGTCAGGACAAGACCGTTGTGCTCGAGAAAAAAAGAACTTAATAAGACAAGCCTGAAGCCTAGGAATAAGTTCTTACATTCTCACCAACCTGATGACGTGGACCAATCCAGGAAGGACACGCACGTACGGATCCTGACATGAAGACTGACTTCAGAATGGACATTCAACGGGCAAGCATTAAATGGTGCATTAAATGAAATTACCAAATCCATGCAAGGACGGCTGCTGCATGGGAAATATGTCCGTTTGAACTACTCTACATAGATGACTAGAAGGTTATCTCTTCCAACTGATAGTTTTCAAATCACCTATAAATACAGAAGGCCTTGAACCCATTCAAGGTTACGGGAAATTTCCAAGCTAGAAATTACTCAAACTCTCAAGCTTTCAAAAGCATTCAGCATTCAAAAGAAGCACTCGAAACCAGTTAAATTTTCCAAGTGTTTCTTAGATTAGTTAGAGTCATTTTGTATTCCATTGAGCTTTCAAGCCTTATCATAAGCTTAGAGTGATTATCCATCCTTAGCATAGCTTAGTTTTGTAAGGATAATCATACCTTAGTTGGAATCCTAACTGAAATCAAAACCCTCTTGTCAGGTTTGATTGGTAGTAAGTTGTGTTAGTGAGTTAGTAAGGAGTTTGTATAGGTCAGTGAGGATAACTGATCTTGGTGCACCTTGGCACGTAAAAAGCAAGAGTCCCAGTAGTGGATTTCTTGTTAAATCAGGCCGTGGACGTAGGAGCTTGAGTCTCTGAACCACGTTAAACTCCCTGTGTTCTTACTGCTTTGATATTGTGCTTATTTGCTTATCTCCTAAGTCATTCATAGCATTTGGTTTTATCAGGATAGAATCAATCAGCCTGGTCATTAAACTGAACACTGCCCTACTAACCACTATTTCAGAATTGAGTAATCAAGTTTTCAGAAAGCAAAAATAAGATAAGAATATAAAATTTCAGGGCTCACGCATTTCTGCACTGAACTTGTACTGATAGTTAGCTAACTGACCCGCACTCAGTGTAGTCAGTATGTGTGTTATCAGTCCGTAGTTCTTTATCACTCTGAGTAAAGGGAACTCTGTAAGGTTTAAGTTAGAAAAATTGGTAAACGTGTATTCCCCCCCCCATACACGTATTCCTCAGTCTTGTACCGGAACCAACAGACACTATCTAATTTGAATTGCTTCTGGTTATGTCTGTATCTTCCACAATACTGTTGCCTAGTCTTGTTATAGTCAATCTAATTTTGTTGCACATTTATCTTGAATGATCCATAATTTTTAGTACCATAACTGAAGTCTCAACTTCAAAATTCAAATCATATTTTGACACACCAAAACACTTCAAGTTCTGCTAGTGTAGGTGCAAGTATGACTCTGTCCTTCAAATAAGTCAGATCATCCACAATATTCTTCAAGTGTAACTTTGAACGAAATATTTGTGAAATTATCAATGGAGACTTTTCACTCGTTTCATTTTTCAATTATAAAAGTTCATCTATGTAATCTTCAATTTCATACGGTTACTCATACATATTAATTTTTCAAGATTTAATTTTATAATATTGAGATAAATACATGCATTAAAATAATCAAGCAATTTAGGAATGTATACATTTCACATATAGTTTTATAAATAAACAACTAATATTATTATGTATCCTCCAGATTTAATCTAGGTTTGAGGTTCGCGGCCCTCAATTTCTATCCATTTCTGTGTTGGGTGTCCATACAGAGCTTTGCTCTATCTTCAATTTGAATGCATTGTTCATATTATTATCACGTGAAATTATCCCAAATCTAGAGACAAAAATATTGAGGAATATAGAGTTCGTTGGAGATCTTACTCTTTCCTTGCTTTATAAACGTCAAAGTGCAATAACTTATGCATTGTTTGTATGTTAGTTAATTAAGCCAAAAATATCTCTCAAACTTATTCCAATATGATAAATATGCTCATATATATTTGGTGGTTTGCCCAACAGAATATATTGATATATTAAATGTATGTCTACTATAATCTTATTCCGAAGTAATTAATTTTGATAATTTCTCTTTTACAAAAAGTTAAGAGCATGTGTAGAGTAAACTTGGTTCATACATAAACCACTTTGCAATACTTTTTAGTATAACAACTAATACTCTTTAATTGTTTAATGCTCATATGTATTTGGTGGTTTGCCCAATAGAATATATTGATATACTGATTGTTATATGTCTACTATAATCTTTCTTCGAAATAATTAATGTAGATAATCTCTCTTCTAAAAAAAATTAAGAGTATGTATAGAGTGAAATTGATTCATACATAAACAATTTGCAATACTTTTTAATATAAATACTAATACCCTTTAGTGTAATCAATTAATACCCTTTAGTTAAACAACTAATATTTTTTGTACCCTTCAACAAATATCCTTTAGTAAGAACAACTAATACCCTTTAGAACTAATACTCTTCAGTGAAAATAATTAATACCTTTCGAAACTAATATTCTTTAGTGAAAATAATTAATACACTTCAAATGGTTCATGTATAAACCATTTTCACTCTATACTTTACCAAAAAATAAAGAGTAGTCTTATTCCTTTTCTTTTTTAAGATTAATAAATATTTATATTAATAAATTCTATAAAATGTATATAGAATTATTTCTATACATTTATGATTCACAAAAATATTTAATAAATATTATTTTATAATATATATATATATATTATACTACAAAATAGAGAGATTTATCATAATATATATTCAACATATTTATTTATTATTTCTCAATATTTATTACAAATTATATTTTAAATATATATCAAATATTTTTTGTAAACAACTATTTTCAATATTTATAATAAAATATATTTCAAATATACATAATAAAGATTTAAAACGAATAATACTAAATTTAACAATAATTTTGGTGGAAAAATTCAATAGTTTCCAAATGTAAACTGACTAGCATTGTAACTGCAAATTTCGTATTATTAAAAATAATAAACACAAAAACGATTACAATTTGAATTTATTCGAAGCGAACCGAGAAACTTTGCGGGTTTTTAACTCTAAACTTGCTCCTCTAATTCTTGTCTTCGGTATTGACCTTGACTTGGATGATCTTCGAGCGAAGTCCTCGTCTTGATCTTCGTTTGAGATTGAATTTGGATTTATAACACTAATCCAAGGGCGAAATGCCTTATTTTGGATTAAACATTATTTTGGAGATTTGAGTGGATGAACGCCGTCGAAGGCGGGATGAATGTCTTTGAATTTGGTGAAGAACGTCCTTTGAATCTTCGAGCGGGTGCGAAGAATGTTCTTAAAGATTCTTCAAATCTTCAAGGAGAAACGTCAAATCGGAGGGGTTCTGGACTTTGATCTTGGATCGAAGGCCATTTGTGGTGGAGTTCCACGAAGAACGCCTTTGAATCTTCAAGAGGAAACACTAGATCGGAGGGGTACTGAACCTTAGTCTCGGATCGAAGACCATTTGTGGTGGACTTGCGCGAAGAACGTCTTTGAATCTTGACGTCTTTGAATCTTCAAAGGGTGTGAAGAACGTTGTTGAAACTTCTTTGAATCTTCGAGGGAAAACATCGTTATTTTATATAAAATGAGGAGTGACTAATAGAAATAAAGTAGAAGGAGTTTTGATTTTTCAATACAAAAAAAATTCATAAATAAATATTTTTTAATATAAACAGTGCAATGACTCAACATAAATATAAATATAATAATTATATTTATATTGAGTCATTGCGCTCTTTCTATTGGAAAGTAACTAGGATTCTTCTTATATTGGATAGTTAACTTGACCAAAAATTAATAATTGAAAGTCACTATTTAATTTTTTTTTTAACTCTATTATACTTTCCAAAAATTGGGATCTAAATATTTAGCCTTATTTCTTTGGGCCATAATTTTTAGGCAAACCCAATAATAATTTCATTTAGGATCTAGTATGTACAATACTCACATTGATAGATACACATCCCAACATTAAATAATCAATTATATTCTCTCATAAAACCCTAGATTTCTTTCTTGGGGTTTTCTTAGGTCAGACACCCTATCGAGTTGTCTGATATCAGGTACAGTCTATAAGCCATCAGATCTTAAATCTAATAAAATCTAATGGCTTAAAATTGATGACCTGCAACCTATTGAGTTAATCATCAAACTTTCTATCGTTTTACGTCGAGTACTATCGAGTTGGATCGTATTATCTCACCATTATATTAAATTTAATAATTTAAAAAAATACAATTTTAAATTTACAAATTTACCCTTATTTATTTATAATCATCAATAATGTTAGGGTTATACAATATTCAATTAAGACTCAATTATCGTTCTTTTCTCTGCAGAATTCACTTATCGTTCTTTTCTCTACAGAATTCATATGTGACACCTCCTATAGTTTCACCGACTACCAACCATCACAACTGGCGCCGTCTATCCCTGAGTACAAAACATCAAGAGGTCTTCAAACCAATTCAAATCATTCTCCCTTTCAAACACCGCGGTTCCCCATGTAAAATCCAATTTTCCCTTCTCTGCAAATCCAACCGTCGATCTTCTCCAACCTCTCAAATTTTCATCAACCGCCGATTTTCAACCTCCCGAATTGTCGGTCTTCTCCACTCCTTAATGCTTTCGCGATCTTCCACTAGAGTAAAGGGGATATCTCAATTTATTTTCCCCTACAAAAGGTATGTAAATCTTTCCCCCTAATCTCTAATATTGGTGTTTTCCGAAGGATTACATAGGAGTGTGATGATTTCACTTGTATTTGGTGTAAAGGTTGAAATTTCTTAGAGGCATTTTGTCAAACACCTGGTGGGTGTATGTTGTATGCATAGACATGTTTTTTTTTCTCCATGATGATGTGTTCTTAATTAATTTCTCTAAATTATATGTATTAAATTTACTTTGATTGTGTTTCTAAAGAGAGAAATAATGCTTATGAGTATTTGGATTTTACGGTGATCGACAAAAAATAGCAGTATATATAAAAAGACAAAGTTGTAGTTTGGGTAGTCTTTCTGCCTGTTGTGTTATTCTATTTTATACAGTTAAATTACAGAGTATGGAAATAGGCAACAAAGAATAGAAATTATAAGTGGAGTTTGTGTTTAAAGGAATGGTTAAAGTTGCAAATCTGATCACTTTTTGCTCTGTCTTCCTGTAACAGTTTCTTTTTCTGTTTGTATATTTCTCAACACCTAAAAATAATCAACAGTAAGTGCACGGTGTCTATCGTAGGATGGTAAATACAAGTCGATCTCACAAGGAAGGGTTTAGTGTAAAAGTATTATGAGATGGTCTTGTTCTTTTTAGAAGGATCACTTAATTAAGGGTTGGGTAACTTGAGTTATTTCTAAATTACTCACTCTAAATGTCACTAGCAAGAAAATAGATATATCAACTAAATTAAATGATCAAGCAAAGTTTCATGCAAGAGAAAAATAGGTTATAAGGCACTTGCAATACTCAACTATCCATTTATGAAGCAAAATTCTACTTAAGAGGTGATAGTGTCTAATTTCTATAGGATTGATCGCTCAATAAAAGTTTAAATGGAGGATTAGGCCCAAGTAAACCTAAGGAAACAATCTACTTGCTGCTCACATGCTTAAAAAACTGACGGGTCCACATGCTTTCTTAATTCCATCTGCTAGCTTATCCAATTCAAACTGATGGAAAAATCATATACCCATGAAATTGGATTCAATTAATGTGCAGACATTTTCTTCTTTCTTGCAAATGTGGGCCGACATTTGACTTTGAATACATAGCAGCAAATGGGCTGAAAATTAAGCCTCCAACTGCTCTTTTTTTTTAATTAAATAGTCCCGTTTCATTCTCGATCTCGACTTCTTCCTTGTTTAATTTCACTAAAAATTAGGCTCGAATTTTACATTAAAAAATATTCATTTTCCTACAAAATGAACAAGATACGACATTTCTCTCTATCAAGCATAATTAGCCAAAATCGAGTAATAAAAGCATGAAATTAAATTAAAAATAGACAATAAATGAGCAACAAAACCATGCAATTTTCACCCGAATCATTTTCTAGAATTCATTAGTTGAGCTTATCTTGCCTTGTCTTAACATTCATGTATTTGGTGCTTGTATTCGCAAAAACCTCATTGGACTATTACAATCTATAAAAATAAAAAGTATTTAGACCTAAATCAAATCAGCCATATGCATTCCTTATATTATATCAAATAATGAAAACATTTCTTATATTATGTTGTACTTTAGCAGTGCTCTTTTAGCGTTAGGTGAATAATGCAATTTTTAATTTATATACAGTCTCTGCAATATCTCTATTTATTTTTACAGTCTCTGCTCGTCTGCTATTTTGATCATTACTTATTTGTTGATATTTTTTTGAGGGACAAGTTAGTCATATTTAAGGATATAAGCACGAAGACAACCTTACGAAAGATCCAACATACGAGAAATGGATGAACAAATTGGCACCAAAAGAAGAAAGAGCAGTGGATCTTAAAATAACGTGGAGAGGGGAGAAATAGGCGGAACGTGCTCCATTGTATGCGACTAAGTGAGAACGAGTTGAAAGGATGAGGCTTCCCGATCAACAATGTATGAGAGTTATGGGGATAGAGAAGGATATCAAACGAAGACTGAAGAGCATCTTGGAGAAAAGACCGGAGACCTTTCTAGGTCTCACTTTGGAATATAAGTTGCATTGCACTTATTTTGAACAAGTTTCTTGATGTGTTAAATTTAATTGTGGAATTACAAAGTTATAGCAGCTACCAATGTGGTTGGCGTATTCTCTGTTTATTTGTGACAATTTGTTTCTTATTTTTTTTATTAGTAGTTGGAGGTCATTAATTAACTTGTGTTATTAAATTTAAGTTTTTTTGCTTTTGTGTGTGTGTTTATTGATTGATTGTGATACTGGTTTATAGTTGGCTAGATGATTTTCATGGCATACAAGAATCTGTTGTGCATTAGTATTGTAAGATGGTATGATACTTGTTTTGAGTTGATTGGGTATAGTATTGAAAATGGTAAATTATATTCTTAGATGATTAAGAACTTATGGGTGTACTACTTGGGGAGAAGGAGGATATATGAGGCTCCATTTGGAACATCAATAGTAAAGTGAGAATCTCGTTGAATTCTCAAAACACGGAGGCTTGTGGATGTGTGCTTGAAGAAATGCATGACTTTGTCAATATGGAAGCTAAGCAATGCAGGAGCTAATATGTGGACTTTTACTACGTATAATTTGAACTAATACTACACTGTATGTGAACTAATAGTACACTGTATGTGAACTAATACTACATAAAATTTGAAGTAATACTACAATTTAAACTAATAGTACACAATATTTGAAAAGACCTTATTTTTACAAAGTATGTGGATTAATACTGCATAAAATGTAAATTAGTACACATTACATGAACTAGATTTGCAAATAGTATCATATCTGATCTTCAACCAATCATACAAGGTTGGTGTGGGGATAGATATGAGGTTATTAATGCACATAACGATGTCGATACGATTATAATGATACGCAGGTCGTCATTTAGTTTCTCAATGAACTAGGGCAATATTTGTTTATTTTCGGACGTTCACGTTGCAGTGGTGGTAATGAGCATATTTCGGAAGGTGTTCAACATATGCATAGCGATATATTTTCATTTTCAACAATCCGCGCATCGCTTTGTGAATATCAAGAAATGCCGAGATTCAATTTTTCAAGAGATCTTTATTTATCAATCAATAAAATGCAATGCAAAAGGACAAATAAATTTGATGGTTGAAATGACATTGATTGGCGACACTTGTTTTCAATCATCAGTCACTGTAAACACAAGTGTGTGGTGTACTTAATGATTCTTCAAGCTTTCTGTATGTCCGGTGTATAGGACAAGCAAAATTCATCAATACCTTTTGAACACGTGTAAAATAGGGCGATTTGAACATGCAAGGTTGATGTTGGGATAGATACGACGTTATTAGTGTACATAACGACACCAGTACAATTATATGATACAATGGTCGTTATTAAGTTTCCCAATGAATACCAAATCAAATGACTTCAAATACCAATAATGTATCCCAACTAAACTCAACTAGTTCTCACTTCAACATAACAATAACCACTAAGAAAAACATTTGGGAAACATTTTAATCAATATGACGAACCCAATAACTAAAAGTTCAATGCAACAAGCCACTGATATGTGCATCTAATTCACATGAGTTCAATAAATTATAACTCAATATGATACAATATAATTTTGAGTATTACTAAAGTGATTTCTTGTAGTCCAATTCTTGCAAACTTGTCTTTGAAAATTAAACAAAACTTCATTGGTTTTGTGTGTATGCACCTACCTCATCAAAAGTTGGTGAAATTGTTGATATCCAATATCTTCAGAAAGTTTTTAAGACACATGCACGCTTGCAAACTTTTCATTATAAGTATCATCTAGCTGTTCAAAAATACTTTTGATCGTCACTTTGACAACTTATCTATGCTTGCTACACGATATTTCTATCGTATGCAAAATTCAAAGTCATTACCCTATATAAATAGAGATAATTACATGACTGTCACTTAACTAAACACATATTAAAATACAAAGTTCCAGTGTAGAAAGCAAAATTTTATCCAATACCTAAAAATATCTTCAAACTTATCCATGAATGAATTATAACTCCTCAACACACACCATTACATTCGAATAGTTTGAAGAAAAATCTAGGGAATTGAATATAGGCACTTGTTCCCATTACAATGTATTGATATAATATAATTGAAGATACAATTAATATTTTACAAAGAGACTCTTGAACCAAAAAAGCTGCCTCTTCGAATGTTATGACCAAGGTCACTATTTTGATCAATCATTTCACCTGCAATCAAGCATCTATTTTTTGTTTTACTTATATGCATATACATGTTGACAGGGACCTGTGTAGTATAGAGAGTGTTTGGATACATGTGCTTTAATTCCATTGATCCCTCAAAGTCGACGAACCAAAAAAGTTGTACAATAAAACATCCTACATTTAAGAGATTAAATATAGTAATCAAAATCTGAACATCAAAAATATGGATTGATTACAAGTACATGCTGAAGGAAATTCGGATAACCGAGTAAAGAACGAAAATAGAGAAATATCTGACCTCAAACTCGAGCCCCTTGCACTCCACTATTGTCACAATTGTAGCTTGATGACCAATATACCTGAAGATTTCCTTTTTCACAGTGTCATCTGCAAAAGAATTACCTGGTCAGCACCAAAACCCGTCCATTTCGCACCACCCTCTTCTCTTTCTCTGAAAATAGATATAATCAAGTTTTCATCACTGCCAGGCTCGAACATCGGAGGAGTTCGGTGGGACTTTTTTTTTCGTCGGCTTTGTTCTTCAATTCCCTACAATTATCGGCAACGTTAGCACCGTGTGGGGAGAGAAGTTCTATGAGACTGGAGGGAGTGCCGACGGGAGCGGGTGGCGGCGGCGGCAGCGGCAGCGCAGAGAGCAATTTTTAGGAAGGGTTTTCAATTGTTTCAAATAAAACAGTTTCTGAGTTTGGACGATGGAATTTATTTAATATTATCTAATTAAAAGATTTAAATTTAAATTAATAGTTGGATTATAATAATTAATTTTATTTTAATTAAAAAGGGTAAAACAGTCAATTAAAAATTAAGTTTTAAAAATTAAATAAAAAATAATATATGAACTCAACAGGTAGCAGGTCAGTGCGATGAAACGTGGCACAATTATAGAGCGTATCTGATATCAGTCAACTCGACAGGATGCCTGACTTAAGAAAATTCTTCTTTCTTGGGTTATCTATTTCTCTCTTTTGATTCTTTCCCTATTCCGCCGCTCCTTGTAGGTCCACCGTCTTTGTATTGCGCACTATACTTCCGACTCCTCTTTTATACTATCACCCATTTTCTCCTAATCTGCTCGCACATCGTCTCCTCCACAATAAAATTTATAATCATCGTTTTCTCTTTTGGTCACCGTTGCCAATTGCAGTTGTGCAATCCCCCCTTCCCCCCACAGGCTCGCAGTCACCACCATCTTCTCCCCATCCATATTACAATAGGTATGTAAATCTTTTTTTTTTAGAATAAAATTTAATGTGTGTATATACCAATTTTAAAAGGGTATAACCAGATCCTTTAATTTTACTGTGTTGATTGAGTATTTGTAATTTCACATTATTTACAAGTCAAATGAATTTTTAGGTCTATGCAGGGGGAATTTGATAATTGAGTAGAGTCTTATACTGCGTTTATTTTGGGATTCCTCGAGACTAGGACTTTCCGGTCCCTGTCAAATTCGAGTTAGAGATATAAAATTCAGTTTTCACATCCCATTTTTTCATCCACACCTAGAAATACTTGTAAAACCTGTTATTACTCTTTCCAATAAAATTCACTTTATACAATTTAAAAATATTATTATTCTTTTCAATACAATTCACTATCGGGGCTTTCTTAGATCAGGCACCCTGTCGAGTTGCCTGATATCAGGTATGCTCTATAAACCATTAGATCTAAAATCTAATAAAATCTAATGGTTTATATTTGGTGACTTGCTACCTGTTGAATTAATGATGGAATTTTCTATCGAGTTCCGTCGAGTTTATCGTCTTATTTAAATATTATATTAAATTTAATAATTTATAAATCTAAAATTATTAATTTACAAATTTATCCCTATTTGATTTATAATAAAAATATTCTAATTAATTTGTAATCATACAATTAGAAAAAAAAAACATTCTAAATAAATCTAAAATTAAATTTGTATCTTAGGTTTATTATTTTCATCATCGTTCATCATTCATTAAATTAGTATCTTAGGTTTTTTTTTTTTTATTGTCGTCGGAAAACTCATATCGCAGAGAAGCGCCGCCGAGGAAGAGAAGAAGCTGGGCAATTATATATTCCTCCTGCTATTCCGTCGGTCGCTCCAATTATCTTGCGGTTTTCTCGCTCACAAGAAGTCGTGTGTATTAACTCTCTGTGAGTGTGTGTATTTCCTTAAGATTTCTGTTTGTGTGTGTGTATTTCCTTAAAAATTATCATCATTAATGTATTATCTTTCTGTGTGTGCGTGTGTTCCTCGGTTATTAATTTTGATTGTCGATCGATTGTTTGATACCCTAGCTTCTATGTTGGTGTTGACATTATCAGAAATATCATGTTTGTAGTTATGCCCAAGGATGTGTATGGAACTTATATAATTCACCTTTGGATGTGAAACAACACTGCCTCCTACTGCTGTTCATGTATGTTATAGGAGTCCAGCTGCTTATGTTTTCAAACTTAGGAAAATAAGAGAAGAAACAACAGGGCATAACTTCAATATGTAACCAAAAAAATAAATCTACTTCGTATGACTTGCACTACACAATCCTAACAAAAAAATATCCCCTCACCTCTACGGCTTCCTCTAAGTCCTCAAAAATGAAAATTCCTAAAGTTTCTTTCTTTCTAACTTCAAAATTTAGCTTTATTGTATAGTAACAATTTTCAATAAAAGAAGTAACACAAAATAGCTTACAATGCATCTCCAACCAAAGAGAAAGTCACAAAGAGAATCGGTAGCTTTTACGTAAACAAAATATAAAAAATGCTTAGTCTCCAGTCAAGAACTATATAATATGACTTCGTCACCGCTGTAACTTTGGATGACGTGTATCTCAAAAAGGTACAGAAAAGTACTTTCTTCGGGAATCAGTGCCTAAAGTCATAAGATACATAAATCTTAATAGAAAGTCCTACCACTATTTAAACTTAAAGATGATCCAATATCAGGGATATGTCTATACATGCATATAAGTATACACCGTTTTTGTATGCAGCCGGATGGTTTGAGATTCTTATGGAGTCCACGCATAAAATACTTGTACCGTACTTTTTTATGTTAATGAAGAAGTGTTTATGCAGATCTTGAGCTACATATCAGGACTCTATATGTATCTATTAATATACTTGTAAGCTTAATTCAAGTATTAGACTTAAATTGCTATATACCTGAAGGACAAGTGTACTTTCTATTTATGTATGCTCAAGATTGAATTAGAGTGATGTCTTTGGGTTCAGGTGAAAGGAATCCAAACTCCCCTTATCTAGATTTGGTTTTGATGATCATATTTTATTCTTGTTACTGCAGTCCATGATTATAATTGTTGGCATTCCATTTGTACTCGTTTGTTCTTCGAACATTAACGCGTTGTGTGACTTTATAAATTAGGATCCGTCGCAGGGGTTGAAGTATTGGGAGTAAGAAAGGGTTAGTTAATGAAATATCCTTCAAATTTGTCAGTGTGAAATTAAGCTTCAGAGTCATCTTTCACTTTAAGGTTAAAGGGTGAAATAAAATCTCTTTCATACAATTCCATTTTTATGCTTGCCCGAGGGGATAGTCACTTCTTAGAAAGCAAGGACGGGGCTAGGTTGAAAGCGGAATTCGAAGATTGCCTCGCCTTTATCTAGGGTGGTTCGAAAAGAAGGACAATATAGAAAAGGAGGACACTAATTTTAAAAAGTGATAAATGTGGGACAATTTAATCCGAATTAGGCCCGATTGATTATAAACTCTCATTTTACTTGAATTAGAGGCTGCGTGTTCCCACCTTTTGCTCGAAACAGGGGCTGTGAACCAAATTTAGCCATCATTGTGGTATATGTTTGATTTGGCAGTAAAAACAAAACAAAAAAATTATGTCTTCCTAAATCCCAAATCATGGACACCTTACCTCATAAGATGTCCCCCCCCCCCCCCCCCCTTCAATCCTTCCAAATTACCTTTTTTTCTTGATTGATTTCGTAAGTATAATCATCCATTTCTTGCATTACCTCATAAGATGTATAATGTCGTCACCTCCCCCCCCACTTCAATCCTTCCAAATTACCTTTTTTTGTTGATTGATTTCGTAAGGATAATCATCCCCTTCTTTCCCTATTTTCTTGTTTTCTTTGTATTTTTTTTGTGGCCTATTGCTTTAATTATGTCAGTGTATGTATTTAGTGAGACCTCCCATTTTCTATTTTTTTTTATTAATCTAAATCTGCAATGTTGTCAAATTGAAGGGAGTAAAAAATGCCCCACCCCTACCCTACCCCACCCTCCATTCATTTGTGGTGCACCAGTTATTGAAACCTGTTTTTTTCACTAAAAAACTATTAGCAATCAAGCACAATATTTAGAAGATGGGTAGTGGTCATGTGTTGCTCTGAAAATGTGAATGTGACCTTTTCTATGAAGAGAAGATTCATTGATGTGTGGTCCCTATTCGTACATGTATATATATGTGTGTGTATAGTAATTGTATTAATGGGGTTTTGAGTATCACTGTATGATGGCCTTGTAAATATCAATACTTGGAAATTTTGAGGAATGTACACTATTTATATCTACAATCTCATATGTGTATATATATGTTTGTGTGTGTGTGTGTGCTTCGAAGATAATTTTTAGACAATTTTGAATTGAGTTTTCTTATTTTGTTACTCGTTAATATATTTTTTCAATTATGTGTATAGTTACTACTTAGAACGCACCGACAATGTTCCCAGAAGGTGAAACTGAAGATATGGAAATTGACAATTCTTCGTTTGAGACACACATGGGTTCAGAAGAAGAGTCCGAAGAGGATTCTGGTTATATCAGTGACGACGATGTTCCTTTAGGGGACAATAAAATTAGGGAGATGACCTTTGTTTCCACAGAAGCAGCAGATATTTTTTTAAGACATATGGAAGTCGGATGGGATTTACAACTCGAAGATGCCATACTGGTCGTAAAAAAAGTGTCATAAGAAATATGAATTGGGAATGTTCTTGTGCTGGATTTCGTAATCCTCGTGAAGATGGAGTCAAGTTCACTCGCAAGTCGAAACCGGATATCAGATGCGGTTGCAAGGTATCTTTCCGGGTTGCTCTAAAAAATGAGATCTATAAGGTCACCAAATTTAAGTCTGCACATAATCATGACTTAGCAAAGACCAACACCTTCAAGAAGGCTAAAAGGTACGCGCGTAATGCTTGATGAATTATGTATGTATATTAATTTCACAATTTACATGCCTACTATGCACTCAACTAGTGTCATGTTTTAGGTTTATGTCAATGTGCATCTTATTTAAATTTTTAAATTGGTTACATGTGTCAGGGTCATACCTCCTGGCAAGAAAGGTGTTATACGTCTAATGAGTGATGCCGGAATTAAAACAAGCCATATACATAATTTTTTTAAGGTTGTAGAGGGACCTTCTAATCTTTCGTTCACAAATAAGGATATACATAATTTTCTGGATAATGAACGAAAGGACTTTGTAAAACACAGAGATGCCACCACAGCTTTATATCTACTAGATGGAATGAAACTCAGCGACGTTGACTTTACTTACGAGAAAACAGTTGGTGAGGATGGATCTGTTACAAAATTATTCTGGGCTGATGGTCTTGGCCGCGCACAGTACAAGTTATTTGGTGATGTTATTGTTTTTTACAGCACGTACAAAACAAACACATACAACTTTTCTCTTGCTATTCTATCAGGAGTTGATAATAATTTGAAGACCTGTGTTTTTGGTGGTGCATTGATTAACAACAAGACATCTGAATCGTACAGTTGGCTATTGGAGACATTCCTTAGAGTAATGGATGGGCAGCCCCCATTGTTTGTAATTACTGATCAGGACACTGCCATGCAGAAGGCTATTCAGGATGTGTTTCCTGGAATGAAACACAGGCTCTGTAATTGGCACTTGGGGAGGAACTGTAGGCAGCATGTTCAAAATTCTGATTTCTGCAATTATTTTTCTAAGCTAACAACCCAAAATTTGTCCATAGATGAATTTGAGCATGCATGGAAAAGTATAACTGAAAAGCATGGCGTTGGAAAAAATTCTTGGGTGGTGGAGACATATGAAAAAAGACAAATGTGGGCTGAAGCATACCTTAGAGGTTATTTTTTTGGAATGATGAGGAGCAACCAAAGATCGGAGTCGATGAACTCACGATTTAAATTAAAGGGTAAACAAGGATATAATTTGTGTGAATTTCTAAAGCAGTTTTTTAACGACCTCCGTACTCTTAGGACTGCAGCTTCGGAAAGCCAATGTGAGTCAGAAGTACCTATTAAACCAGACAGTCGTGTTGCATTGCATTCGTTTGTGGATCAGGCGTCTGGAGTGTACAGTAAAAGCGTACGCGTAAAGGTTCATGATGAAATTAGTAGAGAACAAGCACTCGTTGTTGCAGATAAAATACATTTGCCTAGTGGGGTTACAAGATTAACATTCATGACATTTGGTTATCCAGAGAAAAATAGTTGTTCGGTCGAAATAGATCTCGTGAATGAGAATTTTTGTTGTGATTGTAAGACTTTGGAGTCAATGGGTTATCCTTGCTGCCACTTATTTGCTGCCTTCAAACAATTAGGTATCTCAAGGATCCCGAATGGATGCATCCGTGAACGTTGGACTACTAAAATTGGACAACAGCTTCATGTATATATTTTCTAATTTTTTTTCAGTCGATGATCCCCAACGTGAAAGATTCATGAAATTGCATAGGAAAAGTGTTGGTGTGTGTTTGTCTGCTTCTCAATCTGCCTTGGGCACTGAAGATTTTATGAAGCGATTACGAAAAGCCAAAAAATATCAAAAATATATGGCGTGTGGAAGCTCGGAAATCCCCAGTAAGGATGAAATGTCTGGTGAGCAGAATCAAGTTCCAGATCCTATTAGGCAGTCACAAAATTATGGTATTGGTAACCCTTCAAAGAGTAAGCCTCGTGGAGCACCAAAAAATCGAATGCAGAGGTGTGGGTATTGTAGGTATGTGACTAATCATCTAATGTTATCTATTTTTTGCTTGTCGTTTAGTAATCGTCTATGAAAACTACTATTTGTTGTTAGGCATATTGCTAAATTAATAAATTCTTATGTACAGACATGTAGGGCATAAAATTGGTGGATGTCCAGAAAAAAAGAGCAAAGATGAGAAAGAGAAGAATACAAACTTCAACAAAGACAATGATGACCCCCACAATGATGATATCCCAGCTTGTAGAAAATAATTTTTTTTAATTATTTAGACTCAAAATATTTTGTGTGGTCAGTGTGATTTTTTTATGAACTTGGGGACTAGTTACTGTGTATGGATGATTTGTTTGTTTTGAATGGAGAACTTTGTGCTGTGAATGAGTTATGGGCTGGTGATGAATATCATTGCACTTGTTGATACCATAACAAAGTTGATAGCATTGGTTGAATTATGTGGTTAACATATATTGTTCACTTTGAGGAAGAATGGGGAGATGCAGACCGAGCTCATATGTGCTGCCGATGTTTACCTGCCCGTTTAGTGCTACCATTACAAAAATAGCAATAGTTCCTGAGCATGATTACATGGGTTTTTTTTATATACCAGGTTAAAAAGTGAAGCTTTAAGATATTTTTTGTTCTGTTGTGGATGGTTTTGTAGCGTTAATAACTTTTGAATGAGAAAGTTGTGATGGTAATTGGAGGAGAAGCATTTGCAATTTAGTGATGAAATATAAAGAAGCATTTGCAATTTATGGTATTAGCTTACATGTGTTATAGCATTAGTGGATAAATGCAACGATTTTAACTGATGAATTAGATTTGGTATCGGTGAATGAAGGAGAGATCCCCTGCAAGTTTCAGCATTAATGAAGGAGAGATCCCCTGCAAGTTTCCGCATTAGTGGATAAATGCAACGATTTTAACTGATGAATTAGATTTTAACTGACGAACAAGTTTCCGCATTAATGAAGGAGAGATCCCCTGCAATTGGCAGTTTGAATCCACATCATATCCAATGAATAATATTGTTCAAAAACTACAGAAAGAGGAATGACAAAACTTTGGACCTGATTTAGCATTACTAAAACAATTCAGAGTTGCATTCATTTGATCAAGCAGTCTAAATGCCAGAGCAAAAATATATACCACCAATATATTCTAGCATATATGTCATATATAAATCATCGCCAATATAATTAACTAAAACATGAAAAATGTGGATATGATTCATTTCACATAATAAGGTTCAATGTTTAGTGAACAAAATTATGTTTGGCCACGGCTCATGTGAAAATTTGGTGCACGGGCGAGATGAATAGCGCACGACCGTGCGCTTTGGCCGCGGCTCGTGCGCTAAATTGGTGCACGGACAAAAGAAATAGAGCACGACCGTGCGCTTTGGCTACGACTCGTGCACAAAATTGGTGCACGGGTGAAAGCAATATCGCACGACCGTGCGCCTTGGCCACGACTCGTACGCGACTGAGTTGCACGGGAGCGAGGGAATGCACACGATCGTGCACATAGGCTACGGGTCGTGCACATAATTAACGCACGAGCAAAAAATTCCTTGCACGGTCGTGCAAACTTAGTAATTTCCGGGTAAGTTTTCCGGGTCGGTTTTTCCGGCCCGTTTTCCCCTCTTTTAACCCAAATCTCCTAAATTTTACCCTACCCCCTCACATACTCACACACCTTCAGCTACACACACAAAAAAATCACTTCCCCTTTCCCTCACTTGCACGATCGACGACTACACTAGGGGAGATAAATTTTCTCCTCCAATTTTCTCACCTTGGGCTTATTTTCTTCCTTAATTCCCTACTCAAAGGTATGTATCCTTCTCTATTTTACTCGATTAGTTCAACTCTTGCATCAATTGGAAGTTGAGATGAAATTGTGCCTAGGTTTAAATTTTCATGAATTGGGAATTTTATGGAAATCATGATATGTTGCTTCCATGACTCTTGTTTGATGTTGTTTGAATGCTTTTATTGATGGGTATGTCAATCTCTCTCTAATTTGGTGAAAATTTGTGAGAATTTTGAGGATTTGCAAGTTTTCAATTTCTTGGCATGAATAGTGACGAAAATTTTAGGAATTTTGGATAGTGATGCTTGTGTGCTAATTTCTTCTATCTTATGAGTTGTTTATTGATTATATGATATGGGTAATTGATGTGTATGCTCAATTTTTAATTTATTGTGGACATTTTGTGGGAATTGAAGTATAATAATGAAGGAATGAGCACACGGGAAGTCATGAGAATCAAATTAAGACATGAATTTTGCTTTGTATATATGCATTGTGAAGAGACAAGTGAATATTGAGGAATGAATGGGAATAGTGGTATTCTGTAAGTAAGTAGAATTTACTATTAATTGAATCTTGCATTGGAGGAATGAATTTAATTGGGGAACATTTTATTGTAGGAACAATGAGTTCAAAAAAAGGAAAGGGCAAGGCCTCTGCCTCCTCGTTGTTTAATAACCCCGACTTTGAGATGACGTGTAAAGCGAGTTGTGGTCATTCACCAGGAGATTTTGGGTTGTATTTCGGAGATACGGAGATATACTTTGGCAGATTTCAGATTTTGGTGAAATTCGAGAATCTCGCAGGAAAAGTCTATGATGAAGAGGCAATGGAGGAGCTGGGATTTAGAGGAGATATTGAGGAGCTAATGGATAATCTTGGATGAAAGAATGTGTTGAACGTAGACCAGATTTCATATGATACCTTAAATCTTGAGTTTTTGAGCACATTGGAATATCGGGAGAAGGATGGAGTGCCCACCTCTGGAACCGTGAGGGTTGGGAATGTTACCCATTCATTCACCTGTAAAAAATTCAATGAGATGTTTGGAACTTCTAGCAATGTGCCCGCTGAGAATCATTTCTCAAAGGATCGTTTCACAGATACGATGGCGCAAGAGTTTTGGGAGGAGATTTCTATCGATGATGAAAATTCTGTTTATGATCCCCGCACTTCTAAAAATGCAAAGATCAAAAACCCCATCCTCAACTACGCACATCGGATCCTTGCCAACACTGTGGGTGCTCGGAAGGAAGTCGGAGCGGTGAGATACGAGGAGTTATACCTCCTTAATTGCATGGTTACGGAAAAAGAGGCCAATTTTGCGGCGTATCTTCTTGAACACTTGGGAAAGCAAAAGCAAAAGCAAAAGGGGATGATCATATTTACAGGAGGAGGAATGATAACACACATAGCCCACAAATTGGGGTGGAAGCCAACAGAGAAAGGACGCGAACCTGTAAAAATGGGTATTTCTTACCTTATTCGAGCCGGGGTGATCTCCCAGGAGCGCAAAGTCTATTGTGCAAAAAGCCGATCAAGTGAGTTTCTCTCTTTTCCTTTGAATGAGCATCGATTGTATACATGGCGAGGAGGTCCGGACAACTGGCTGTTCTCTTCTGAGGAGCATCTAGAGCATGCCAGAGCATTCTTTGGGACACATCCAACTCAGAGCACAAGAATCAAGAGGGTAAGGACTGAAGGATCGAGTCGAGGTTTCCTTAGAAAGAGTGATGACAATGAGGTTTTGGAGATCTTGAAGAGGCAAGAGGAGAAACAAGATGATATGATGAAGATGGTAAAGACCATGTTTGATTGGCATATCGAGCAAGGGCATTTTCAGTACCCACACCCTCCTCCACAGTGAATTGATGCTTGCTAACTTCAGAGTGGACAGGGTGGTACCATGCTCTTTCTCTCTATATGACACATCTAGTTCACTGCTATGACACATCTAATTTATTTGGGTGATTGTACTTAATTTTAGGATGTTTTCAGTTTATTTTGATTGATGATGTTGGATGATTTGGTGATGAATGATCTTTATGCATTTTTGCCTTGATATATTTGATTGTGAATGATTCTGTCTATCGTGAGTTAATATTCCTAACTTTTCCTCGTGTTGCTTGTTTTATAATTTTGCTGATAGAATAGATATTTTGATTACTAATCCAAGTAATAAATTGTGCTTGCTGTATCATAACTAAAATTATCCTTTCATTCTTCAAACACTAACGTGTTTGTGTATATTGAGAGGAATGATACGGAGTCGGTAATGGGTTTCTGATTAAAGCTTACCAGATTGTGTGATAATTACTATTGTATGTTTTGAACCTTTTCATGAGCATGATTAGAACGAACCAAAAACTTTGGTTATTTATTTATTATAAGTACTATTGTATGTTTTGAACCTTTTCATGAGCATGATTAGAACGAACCAAAAACTTTGGTTATTTATTTATTATAGGTAGGATGACACCACTATTTTAAAGTCATGATGGGCTCTATAAGAATTCCACTATCGAAAGTGTAGCTCAATCATTTTATAGAAAGCAATTGACATACCCGTTTGAGTTGCTAATCAGAAATTAATGTTAACTAACAATTTTACAAATGCGCCATATTACAATTACAAAAATAGGATAAATACTAACACGCCACAGAAGCATCAACCCACAACTAAGACAAACCCAGCTTCTTTCCCAACATCAAAATTCAAGCTTTCTGCATAATTCCTGGTCGATATTTACAAACTTCCTAGTGGACTTCATTGGCGCCACAAGACACGTTTCAGCAACCCAACTGAGAATCTACCCAAACTACACTAAGTTCATAACAGCTAGAGTCATGGGCACCAGATACACCAAAAGAAAACCAACAATGTGCATCTGCATCACCTGTAACCAAGTTATAACTTATGTTCAGTAACTAACACATGCTTTGATTAATCATTTCTAGGATGAAAATTGTTAAGGAGCGTTGAATATCATTAAATACATTAAATACTAATTGTTTGCAAACTCAACAAACTATTTCAGTTAAGTAGTTAAAAGTAGTTTCAAAGAAGCAGCAAAATGGGTGATTCTATCTGCTTCATTCTATTTTAATGGGTGATATTATTTAATATTTTGATTATTTTGTTTAAAAATAAGTGATTTAAAGCACTTTTACTGAAGCCAAAAAAATCAATTTAATCACTTTGAAAGAAGCACTATTGTTTGCAAACACACCCTAAATGATATGCAATCTTTAGAAATAAGAATTTGGTAGGTTAGAGGATTGTTGTTGCTTACTTATTACCATTGTAAGTGATACTTCCTACAGGAGCAACACCAGCTGCAGTTCCGGTGCAGAATACTTCATCTGCATCAAATAGTTCTTCAACTGGAATACATAGACTTATTTCATGTTCCCATCACACAAACAAATTCTGCTTTTTATTTTTTCAGTGGATAAGGTTACAATCTTAAAAGTCGACGTATTCTGTGTAAGTGTAATCATGAAGAACATTATTGATGCTTCATTAACAGATGCATAGCATGACATACATTGTTGAATAATAGAGAGATATAATGAGTTAAAGTAATTAAATACCTTAAGCATGAAGACATTAGAAGCTGAGGCCTTTCAATGTTTGTTTTATTCACTGAGTCCAGGTACAAGACTTCAGAAAAACCTCTGCCCTTTGCTCTAGTTAGGGCTTGGAAAACATATATATTTTAAACAACATCTCAAAGGCAGCATAGCATAGCATAATAATCTGAGATGAAGAGTTAAGCAGGTCAATTGAAATGCGTGTTGAGGCTTCAGTAAGTGAGGACTTTGATCGAACAGGTGAAAGACATTTACCGGGGCGTAATTGGTAATGGTCTTAACACCTCCTGCACCGCCACGAGTGGTGCGATGAAATTCATCTTCAACATACATGTTGATGGCTTCTTGCAAGCACAAGCAATTAATGTTGTTCTATTTCAAATTCGACCTCAAAATAAAAGCAGTTGTTAACCTTGAATTGGTTTCCAACAGGAGAAGCATGCACTAGACAGGTGTATTCAGGAGCGGGCGCCACACGCAGTACAAGCCCACTTCCCATGAGCAGAGGCCTAATGTAGAGAGACCCTTTTCCTGGAGGAGGAATCTGCCCAAATCAAGAGACAATCAGTTAGTTGTGCTACAATTGATTGCAGGAATGGAGAAATGGATTACCCATCGGGTATTGGCGAGAGCGATCAGTGTGACAGCAGCCATGAATTGGGGCAGAGAAGAAGAAGGCATGCACACCTCAGATATTAGGACCATGAACGTGTAAAGCTGCCCCTCCCCAGTAAGCATGGAATATGCTACTGCAATTGCTGAAAGAGAGTGAAGGAGAATCTGAAACTCAAAAGAAGAAAGTTTTTATATTAAGCATATCCTATAAAGCTTTTTAGTCAATACGGACCAACATAATGCAGAAATACACTAAATTAAACTTGAAACATGTGGATATGATTCACTTAAACCGAATAATATCTCTACAGATAAAGATAGTAGGATCTTAAACCAGCTACAGAATACCACTCAAATGCATGGTTTAGCTCTATTCTCAACCCCCATCTTCAACGTCTATATGTGCTAGATGATTCATTATGTTCCAACATGTTTAAGTTCATATTATCTTTCAAACTACTTATCATATTGTTTGAGAAAAATGTTTATTTGCTCTGTCTAGTAGGCATAAATCAATCAACCAAACACTTTCCTATGCAATAGATAAATATAAATCAAACTTGTTATATGACAAAGTAATGTTGGAGTTTAAAGATAATAGGATCTTAAACCAGCTAAAACTGAAATCAAAACAGGATCATATGCAGTTCACCCGAATAAACTTAGACCGGCAACTTCACTTAATATTGGATCCAAGTAGTTATATATGACAACTAGTATAAGCATTTTCCCAAGTTTGGATACGAAAGGATAGCATTATCAAGTAGCGTCATGCAATGAAATCAGGTAAATACATTAGAGAATGCCATACATGTATGAGACAGTAGAATAGTCCTGTAACATACCTAAAATAATTATTTAGCCACGGAATTGAAAAGAATACGAAGCAGGATGACGCTATGTAGTACAGAGATGTGATAATACCCTTCGATGTGAACAAAATCTGAAGCATGACCAATCTGGTGGCTTCGAACGCAACCGCGCCTAATTAGAGAAATTCTCCATAGGAATCGTATTTCGCCTCACCGTAGGTGGCAATCGAAACGCCGACGGAGATTGCGAGCTTATATTCATGATGGCGGTTCTTTTATGTTGTCAATTTTTAGGATGATTCCGGTAAATAGACGGCGACAGGTATTAGGGCTTTGAGCATTCGGATGAAAGAGACGAAGAGGTAGACGCAAGTGGAATTGGAGAGCCAGAGGGAGAGGGAGAAGAGAGCACCGATGGGGAGAAGCAGACGCAACGGTAGAGGCAACATCGTGGCGGTTGAACCTAACATTGATCTAAATTGATTATGTTGGAATTTTTCCGTAATTCAAAAATTAAATGCCCTTTAAGATTTTGAAAGTCCCGCCCCGCTAAATTTTTGGCTCCGAAATGTTCTTTTAGTATAAATTGTTTTTTTAATTATTTGGTTATAATAATTTGGGAAAATGCACCTTTTTTTCCTTAACTTTGTTTGATTTTGGTTTTCGTCCTGTTAACTTTAGAATTTTGAATTTCGTCCTATAACTTACAAAAAATAGTGTTTTTCGTCCTGTTAACTTTGGAATTTAGAAATTCGTCCTACAACTTACAAAAAGTTGGTGTCACGTCAAATTTACCGGACAAATTTTTTTTTTTGTAATTTATAGAATGAAAAAACACAAATATTTTATAAGTTATAGGACGAAATCCAAAATTTCAAAGTTAACAAGACGAAAAACACAATTTTTGTAAGTTATAGGATGAAATTCAAAATTCCAAAGTTAACAACTGGGAGAAAAACCAAAATCTACCAAAATTAAAGGAAAAAAAAGTGTATTTTCCCTAATAATTTAAATAAACTAATTATTTATAGGCATATAATAAATAGTTTTTAATAAGTACTTTGTACACTAATTGCATTGTGGAATTGATGCACTCATATTGATAAATTAAAATTAATTAGTATTATTCTATGAAAATCCACCAGATATTGACCAACTAATATTTCCAAGTGAAACATATAATAACATATAAAAGTAAACTAAAGTTGTATTGTGTGCATACTAGTATTTATCATAATATTTTTAGACAAAAATTAATTTTCACGTAAGTAGGAATTTTACATAATATTTTATCTCTTATCATATCAGTATTTTGAAACATCAAAACCTCTTATATGAAACGTGTTCATCCTATGAAGTTAATATTATTACATACACTCACTGATACCATTATATTTATAAAATATTTTCACAATTTTAAAAATTAAGGTATCAATAAATACAGGTCATGATACCAGTTTCATACTATAAGAAGTTTCACAAGAGGACGACTCTTTATTCAATCATTTACGTTTTGTAATTTCATAAACTTCCAAACTATAGGTATTTCTAGTTTTCTAGTATTTATATTTTGTTTTTAAATTTTGTAACATGTACATAATTACTAGCATGTTAGTTCATGTCAATAATAGGATTCATTCATCATTGTGGATTTAGAGAGAATACTCGTCTTCTCATCATAATTGGATCTAAGTCATCGGCCGACGCACATCAACTTAGACTTTGTGGCTAAGTGTGATATACTTGATCAATTAGTGATTAGAGATAATATGATTAAGTTATTTAAATAGACATTTCATCATGTTTAAGACTTAATTGAGTATTCGTGAATGAAAGGAAAATATCACAATAGTCTACAGTATTACAGGTAGTTGCAGATTTCCTCGCAACGTACCCCGTATATTGAGAATTTCTGAGTTATTGTCTAGGGTTCAATTAAGACCGCTAGTTTGACTAATCACTCGATATACAAGGGTGTATGGGTCACACAACAAATAATGACAATTTGTCAATTATAGTTTCAATTTTTTTAAAAGACCCGCTAACATAATTTTTGGCTCCCGCCTTTTGGATAAAGTTTTATATTTATGTGCACAATTTTTTTTAAAAAAATTTGTTTGAAGAGTATGAGCTATTTTATTAAATAATATTAGTTCTGAAGGGTATTAGTTGTTTGAGTATGTTTCGTTTGAAATTTGCTCATAGTATGAAATCGATATCGTTATATACAATAATTGATATCATTACATTCATTCACTGATAAAAAAATCACTTTACATTATAAATTGTTACGGTACAAAGGAATACATGTAGGAAACGGCGCCAATAAATATGTATACGGGTGCGGCTATTTACACCCACAAATTTTTGTAGTACACACATTCCTAGTTACCCACCATATAAGAGTATTTTAGTATTTCACATTAAAAATATTTTTTCCAAAATAAGAAATAGGTGAGCAAATTATTTTGGTGTAGGTGAATAGCGCCGCCCTATATACACTGGAGTGTATTAGTTGTTATCACAGAAGAGTATTACATGTTCACTGAAAATAAAGTAAGACTTTTCAGGGGAAATTTTAATTTTTAGGACACTATCTTGTAGCAATTTTCCATAAGATAAGAAAGTGACCTCATTTTGCAATTTGCTATAAGATAGTGTCCTAAAAATTTAATTTTTCCAACTTTTCAGTGTTAACAACTAATACACTGAAAGTGAAACAAGTAATATATTCTTTATTAAAACAATTAACACTCAAATTTTGTAGTAATGGAGAAGAGTCGAACTTAATCTTCATGATATTTTCCCATGAGAAACTTATTTTGAAATAGATGAAATATTTTTTTAATATCGAAGTATGAGATTTACAAACTCATCATCTTGGTTAATTCTCTTGTGCACTTGGTGTATGGTGCACTCATTCAGAAGTTGAGAATGTTTACACTGAAAAGTATGATTTGATTACACTGGAGTGTATTAGTTGTTATCACGGAAGAGTATTACATGTTCACTGAAAATAAAGTAAGACTTTTCAGGGGGAAATTTAATTTTTAGGACACTATCTTGTAGCAATTTTCCATTAGATAAGAAAGTGTCCTCATTTTGCAATTTGCTATAAGATAGTGTCCTAAAAATTTAATTTTCCCGACTTTTCAGTGTTAACAATTAATACACTTCAGTGAAACAACTAATATATTCTTTATTAAAACAATTAACACTCTTTAATACTTCATGTACGAACCAAATTCACTCTATACATATTCCTCAAATAAGGTTAAAACCATGGACTCAAACTTGAAAGATTGTAGTTGCAAGGACAATATTCATTTTTTTTATTAAGAATTACTTAAAAAAAGATATTCTCACCCTTTAAAGAATGGCAATAGATATTGATTAAGCATAATTTTATATGCGTGGCAATCCCCTAAAGATACTACTATATGCGTGTCAATCCCCTAAAGAACGGCGCCAATAGATATTCGCTTATCTAATTTTATTTCATTTTTAAATTTATTCAAATTTTTTGATAAGTTATATACATAATAATATAAAATTGTCGGATAAAGTTGATCAAAATATGTGTAAAATCACCTAATATCACATTATTATGGAAAATCAATATTTTCATATCTTCTTCATATTTATTAGAGATATAAATCTCAAATCTTTCACCCTAAAAAATCTCTCGTCTCTCTCTTATAAATATAAGATCAACGTGTCCATAGCCTAAACACACGTAAAAAAAATTTAAATCTTTGGTGAGACACATCATTCAAATTCATTATTATTTTCAACTGCTTCAAATTTTGAAGGTGAGTTTTGATGCTTTATATTAAATTTAGTTGTCAAGTAATCTCTATTTTTTTTATACGGAATTGAATCCTGTTGAATTTAGACGATTACGATAGATGTGTTTTCAGATTAGAAGTAGTTTAGTTTTTATTGGTTGTATACCATATTTTATAATATGTGGATAAAATATTTTGTGTGTTTTCGTAATTTATTTTGCCCTAAATAACCACTCCCTGTTTCGTGTTTTATTGTTTTCACCTTTGTGAAACAACTGACTTTGATTCTTTGAATTAAATAATTACACGGAACTTTGATTTCGGCATTCAAAGATTTGACTCAAACTACCAGTAAGTTGGATCTATTTTATTAAATTATATTTTAATTATAATAATGGGGGGTTTGATTTTGAGTAACCGTTGAAGCGTGCGGTTTCTGCAACAACCACTAGCCGCGGACTTTGGATACGGGCCGCGGACTTCGAATTTAAACCAATGTTTACTTGCTTAATATTTTTATTATTCGTGTAACAGGTGAAGCATGTTCACTCCGAAGGTAAACAAGTCAAACAAAAGGAGTTTCGTCGACATCCATTCACCGGATAAACCATCTAGACCAACGATGTTTAGCATGAATTCTCCTTTAGATGACAACAAGAAAAACACAGACAGAAAAATAAAATTGGACCACAGAATATCCCTTCCAAGACTGTGTACTGTTCATGGCAAATTAAGGGTGGAGCAACAAAAAGTTGTTGCATCAATGGGATTTTCCTCGATGTTGGATCTTAGGATTAATAAGATAGGCCTTACCATGATGTCGTGTGTTTTAGATAATTTCGATTCATCTACCCGTACATTATACATAAATGGTACGAAAATCCACATCACAGTTGACATGGTAGGACGAGCATTGGGTATTCCTTGTTCTGGGAAACGAATTCCAAACCCCGTGAACTCAAATTTAGGGAGGACTGTCTATGGTATGTTGTTCGAGAATCTTAAGGGAGAGGTGTTGAGTATTGCACAACTGGGAGAAAAGGTTATAAATAATACTGAAGGTGATTTTAAGATCTTATACATGATGCTTTTATGCACTACAGTTCTTCTCCCAAAGTATGGAAATACATTGGATTTTGAGATTTTGGAGTACCTGGTAGATTCAGAAAACATACATTCATACAACTGGGGTGAGCTTGTTTTGGACAGGCTGGTGGAGGGTGTCAATAGATACAAAAAGAGTAATTCGATGGTGACGGGATGCATTCTGTTACTCCAGGTACTAATATTTGAATATTTAAGATTTATACTGACCATTATTAATATGCAATAACATATATTGAATTTTGGATACATAGGTTATATTCGTCACAGAGTTATCTCGCATGCTTCCAAATCCTTGCAAAGTAATTGTCCCAACAAAACCATATGTTGCACAGTGGAATCAGGATGAGGTGGTTGTTATTTTGCAAAAATTTAAAGAGCATGGAGGATATGAGGTTTGTTAATCCTGTTATTTCATTTAATTTACCTTTACACAATACATTAGTCATAATTTTGGGTCATCTTTTTATAACACACCGCATACTAATTTTACAGGGTAGATTTGGCCCAATGGGAACCAAGAAGTTTAAACAAGGGAAAAGTCATGATAGAACCGATCAACAACCATTTCAATCCTCAGACATTGCAGGTGTCCAATCGGATGATCGTACGCGACTACAACTCACATATGATCATATTCAACAATTGGGTGTGCAAATGGGTTTTTTGGAAAATGATGTTGGCATGTTACTAGGTAATATAGATGGGCAATGTGCAACACCTCAGTACGAGTTGCTTGCATACATAGATAAACAAACATATATACTGTGTGAGAGGATGCGCAGTGTACGGACTGGGATACAGAAGCTTAAATTTAAAGCAGATGCAGATGCAAACACAAGAAGCGAAAAACATAAGTCTCAAAAGATTTCCACTGGAGCCAACTTTGCCACGCCCGATTCGAAAGAGGTACATGATCCGTTGGACACACAAGAGAATGTTCATAAGGAGGTTAATTTTCCAACCTCAGAGGAAAAAATAAAGCCGAAAACAGACACCATGCAAGGACAGGCACAACAGTTTCGTCAACACACTTCGGAAGTTGATCCTGAAGATGGTTCATCTACATATAGTAAATCACCGACAAAAAGCCTGAGGACACACACTGTTGGGGCTAAAAATAATGGAGATGATTCGCCTAAAGGTAGTTAAAGACGAGCCATGAACCGGAGTCCACACACTTTGGATGTTGAGGGTGGACATGATTCACCTATAAGCATGCATGGATCGAAAAAAATATTTATTCGGGATGATATGGATACAAGCAGTGAAGACGATTCATCTATAATGTTGAATGACGATGATATTTTTAACCGCATTTGCAAGTATATGCCGCTACCACACGATGAATACATGATTGATGAGACACTATTCAGTGCGTCGTTACCTACAAAGTATGTGTCCATTATTATTATTGATTATAATATTTTTTTCTATATAATATTTTTTTCTAATGATAATGATCTATTTATCGCAGTGAAATATTGGTAGACTATGGTAATAGACACATGGAACGTCGAGAATTACGGACCCTGAACAAGGGACAATGGCTATATTCAGAAGTAAAAGCATTTACTTCAACATTTTAACTTCAATATGGATTAGTCTAAGTATTTACGTCTGAATGTATTAAATAATATTACTGCAGGTTATTAATCATGTTGTGGAACTTCTTTGGAACGAGAGGAAATCCTGCCCAGAAGCAAGCTGCAACTGGAATATCCCTACTTATTTCGCGGTATGCTTAATTCATAATAATGAGCATACCAATTATAGAAAAAATATAGTTAACGTAATTCATGCTTGCGACATACAGGGTTATGCACAGGATGATAGTAACAGTGACGAATCTTTAAACCGTCGAATGTTTGGTGGAGAAAAGGCTTTATATAGGGGTTCTCCATCCACTTGCAATTCAAGTTGTATACCAGTTTTAGACAATAATCATTTCTACTTGGGTAAGGTGGACTTTTACGAACAAGAAATACAGATTTTTGATACGATGCGGGGTTTTGGATATGATGGTATAAGAAAATTGATTCTGAAGAAGGCGGTAAGAGTGACATTAATAATATTTTAAAATACTTTCCAAAATTACGTTCAAATAAAAATAAGTTGTGTTATAGGTGAGACGACTTGAGAGAATTAGTAAACTGTGGGAAGGAGAACCGTTTAAATGGAAATATTGGGATACTTGGGAATTTGTGTACCCAAAAACTGTACCGGAACAACCAAACAGGTAAAGTTTAATTTCCCTGATCATAGAAATTCACGAATAACATTTTGTTGCACTATCTTAACCACGTTTACATCATTGCATTTACTATAGCTACGATTGCGGCCTATATGTGTGCCTCTTCATGATGTTTTCACATGGTGTAAATCGAGCATTAACAGAGGTACTGGACTTTACAATTATTTTATTAATTTGCATAAGATGTGTACTGGTAATTTCTATTTATTCGCGTTTGAATATGCAGAAAGAGTCAGTATCCACTCGTAGAAGACTAGCCCTGAAGTTGTTTACTTGTAGAGAAAACAAACTTTTCAATAGGTAACACATTAATTTTTTATATTTACATATTTATTTTCCAATTGTTATTTAATAGAATCCTCATGTTCAATTACTTCCGTCTATGTGTGCGTTTTCGCTTGGTCAGAAGCTCTGTTGCAGCTTGGGGTGGGTATAAATTCGTCAGCCACAAATTCGAGCTACTGCACAAGAGCTTGGAACCTACCAACATGACTGTGCGTGAAATATTAAGGTTGATTTTGGATCGCATTGAAGTGCCCAGTACCCTAGATACAACTTCTTTAACATTGTCAGCATCATCTATTGGCAAATTACCTTTTGATGGATATCAATGGCTAGTTCGTCTTATGAACGATGATGGCTTGAAGAAATATGTACAAAAATGCTTGGATGTTGGAGTGCGGGACATATATTTTACTATGAACTGGATGCTTCTTGATGGAACTGAAAATGCGGCTGACGTAGACTTTGCTCGTGAATTAAAGGAATTAGTCACTGCAATGAAGAAGGAGTTGAAAAAGTTGTAGATTGATTTTTTTTTTCTTTTTTTTATTCATATTTTGACTCTTTATTTGGATTGTGAATGTTTTATTATGGGATTCACTTGGTTTGTTTTTAGGAATCATACTTGCTATGTGTTTTTATTGGTTTAATGCTTGAACAATATTTTTTTTTAACATAGAAATATGAATTGCTGCATTTGTATAGACACATGATTAGCTCAAACATTAATCCAATATTTGATGCAAAAGGGGACTTTGGGAAACAGGAATTTACTTAAAAAAAAACATAAAATTGATGGATCTATATAGAAAAATAATATTTCTTTTCGAGTGTTGTAATGCGGATAATATGACAATATACATGCATAAGATAACTGTAAATATTCAAAGCTAGAAATTATTTTCAAAGCATGAAATTATTTTCATAGCAAGATATAGTATCATATATTAGCTTTTGATTTCTTGGTGTTAGTCGCATTATATGTGAAATTACAGTTGCTTTCTGTATTTTATTGCATAACTTCTCTACTCAACTTGAAAAGGAAATTCTGGCATCTGATAATTAACTATCTTCATCATTCCGGAAATTTTATATTGCAGCGGTGCTAAATTGTGTCTCAACAGAACAAAAAAATAAAAAAACAAAATCAAGATGTTGACTGACTGCATAACATTAAGCTTTGTTGTACGCAAAATCTAGGCACCCAACTAATTCCATAGCTTGCAATTTCAAGTTTCCACGAGTCTATTTATATATATTATTATAGAAAAGACCCAAGGGAAAAAAAATTGAATGAAAGAGAGACCTTGATAAATATTTGGTTCATAATTATATTGGATGAGACCAATGTCGAGAATGAAGCGAAAGTATTGAGGAAAAAGGGGCACACGGATCGCGCAAGAGAAATGTGCACGACCGCGCAAATCTTGGCACGGTCGCGCAAAAGATATTGTGTACTGGGAGAAATGGCGCACGACCATGCGCTTTGGCCACGGCTCGTGCGCAAAATTGGTGCACGGGCGAGATGAAAAGCGCACGACCGTGCGCTTTGGCCACGGCTCGTGCGCTTAATTGGTGCACGGGCGAAATAAATAGTGCACGACTGTGCGCTTTGGCCACGGCTCGTGCACTTAATTGGTGCACGGGCAAAATAAATAGCGCACGACCGTGCGCTTTGGCCACGGCTCGTGCGCAAAATTGGTGCACGGTCGAGATGAAAAGCGCACGACCGTGCGCTTTGGCCACGGCTCGTGCGCTTAATTGGTGCACGGATGAAATAAATATCGCACGACCGTGCACCTTGGCCACGGCTCGTGCGCTTAATTGGTGCACGGGCAAAATAAATAGCGCATGATCCTGCGCTATGGCCACGGCTCGTGTGCTAAAATGGTGCACGGACGAAAAAAATAACGCACGACCGTGCGCTTTGGCCACGGGTCGTCCACATAAATACAGCACAAGCCGAGCAAACACTGCACGGTCGTGGTGAAGATAAACATGGTAGAACATATAGCCGAACAAGAGAATTCTTGCCACCTAAAGAAGACAAGTAAACGTTAGAAATATAAGATGAGGTCTTCAAAATTGCAGTAGCTGTATCGAGTATATAATAAAATTCTATATCGTCTCAGAAGCCTAACTTCTTTATTGCAAATAACCATCATATGAATATTATACATTTCAATCAAGTATCAATATATATAGTTCTACTCTGGATAAAACCAAAATGGAAATGGCGACAACAAATAACCCATGTGTCCACATTCTTAAATGAACACATTACATTTCTCATATCAATGTAAGAGGCAAAATATAAGAAATCTAAAAATGACTTGAATCTGATGCAGAAATTTTAGAATTAATTGACCAAAGACCTAAACAAAAACAAGAAAACAATCTCGTGAAATATACTGCTAAGGTCACTAAATTTTACTGAGCATAACCTGCATCCAGACCTAAGAACAAATGACAACATCTTTCCACATTCATAAGAAAACGCAATTCAGTTTTCATATAAACAAAATATGATAAATCTAAAAAATATCTTTTAGTCGGATGTAGAAATTTCAGAATTAATTGACCTTAACACCTATAAAACAAACACTGGAAAAGTATCATGAAATATACTGCTTAGATCACTAAATACATTGATCATAATCTGCATTCAGACCTAAGAACAATAGAACAAGTCTATCCATATTCTCAAATGAACAGAATACAACTTTCATATCAATTTAAGAGACAAAAAGGTAGACATCTAATGCTTCTCCGACTCCCTAATGCTTTTGTGATATTCTACTTCATTATAGGATCTGTTTGTGTCAAATAATAAAATTGGCAGGTTGACATTTTATTTTGGAAAACTAATTTAAACTCGTTATTTGGATCCCACTATATGTGTTGAAAGTCATATTGTTATTCAAATACATCTCACTTAAATGTCATTTAATATCAAGAGCCAACATAGATCAAACTCGTTATAACATCACGAGCAAGAGCAATAATGTGCTGCATCTCACCTCTACTTGACGCCGAAGTCCCTGGACATGGTTGATTATCTCATCTTACACCATTGCAGTACATGGAATCTGAAGAAGAAGAAGAAGAAGAAGAAGAAGAAGAAGAAGAAGAAGAAGAAGAAGAAGAAGAAAGGGCAAAAACTGATTTCTTTTATAGGCGGAAAGATAGTCCTACTAAAGAAATGCAGGGCAGGAGAAGAACACAAATGACCCTAAAACTAACACCTTCTATCATTTTCACCATAACTAATTCGTACATTACTATCCTCATCAGCCGAACTTTCAACTGGTCCTCCACCTAAAGTAGAATGACTACCATTTCCAAAAAAAAAAAAACTCAATGCTAGGAACTGATGATAAACTAATTAAGACCAATATAAGAACGAAGTATACATGCCCCCTATAAAACTTCACCAACATAAGAATGAAGTATACATGCACCAACATAAGAATATAAGAATAAAGTATACATGCACCATTTGCACGAGAGAATTTATAGTTTAGATGACATGCATCTTCTCCTTCCTACTAGAAACTAGTAGAATTTATCATAAGATTTAGTGGGTTTAAGAGCCAGATTCGTTTTCTAATTTTTAGCATTTCAGCATTTCAGCAATTCCATCGACTCTTAAATAGGATTTTTTTAAGGATCTTCCAGCATAGACATGTGATCTTACAGAATGGGATATCAACAAGGAAAAATATATACCATCAAATTTAGCAGGCAAGAATGCATCCGTTGCAGGGTTCCAAATTCCAGTATCTATCCCATTCAAAATACCGAAGTACCTAAAAAATGTTTGTCACGGTGTCTATTCATTGATCACGAAGAGTTAACTATCTCGTGTAAAGCCAGATATACTTAAAAGTTGATGTCAAGGGTATAAATAGGTGAGCTCACTTGTCACGGTGTCTTATCAGCGTACTAGCAAGCCATCCCGAGCAAAGTGTTTCCTTGAGATATGTTGGAGAAATTGTGTTGGAGATTACATGAATTAGAAGCTTTATAAATTACTTGCCCAGATAGATTTTGTATTGCAACAGGCAGATTGCACTAAAACGATAGGCTGACTTTCAAGAGTAAAATTTAAGAGCATTTTGACGCAAACTACAACTTACACTGTTGATTGTTGTAGACAATGCTTCCTTTCAGTAAACTTAATCTCTCAGGGTTATGACCAATAGTTCCATCATCCATAATCTGAAAGTTTGACCCAAAAGACAGAAACTTATATAATTTGTTCAATACTGATTTGCATATGAGATGGTGGCAATAGAATAGTTAATAGTGACGACTAGTAGCACCATGCAATTCAAGTACATTTTTAAATTGTATTAATTGTGTTACTAAAAGATAATTACTAGTTATATGTTTATCATATGTATTTTCAGTAAGAAAATTTTGCCTTTACTTTCTTCTGAATGATCACGGTTAAGACACACTGCTTCAATCCTTTTCAACGGGAAACACAGCATTGGGAGCAGCAGAAGATAATCGTTTACGATATTATTGCCTATAAAGTACTTCCTCTGCAGGCTTTTACTGAATTCAAGGAGCAGATGAAATACCACACATGTATAGCATGCAAGACATATTTAACGTTAACCTTCTCTTGAAACACCAAATGACATAAAAGACTGGCTACAAAGTTTCAATGCGAACATTCAAATGGCATGGATTTGGAAAAGTTAAGACAACTCTTCGAAACAAAGCCAACCTTTTCATGTAAAACATAACAAAAAACAGATGACCCTAATGAATTTCTTTCACTAATGTATTGCTCAGAAGTACAGCTGATGGAGACACAATAACAACTAATCACAACCACTTACACTGTAATACACTGTTTTTTAGAAGGATTATACATAAATTTGACGATTTCACTCTCAGTTGGTCTTTCAATGTTGAGAATTCTTATAGGCATTTTGACAAACACTTGGCGGGTCTAAGTATTATGCTGAAATTTGTTAATTTTGTTTGAATTAAACGACCCAATACCAAGCAAGGTCATGTTTTGTGAAAACTCAATCCCTAAATCAGAAGTCTCAATATCATCCCATAGTTTCGTGAAACTCAATCCATAAATAAAAAATCTCAAGGAACAGAATTTGGGCAAAGAATGAGGACATGGATGTATCACACTACGAATTAAAAATACAACTTACAAGTGGAAGTGGACGGTCTGAATGTGGTGGCGGGTGGATAATGCTGCGGTGAGCGGCGGCGCATCCTGTTGGATTTGCTCTCTTTTATTTTCCGCAAGTGTTTCATTGCCAATGCGGGTGGGCAGATCTCTTTTCCTATTCAAAGCATGTTCATTGCCTCTATTCGCCGCAGTGGAAGCGGCGGCGATGTGCAGGGGCCGGAGGCACCAAATCGTTGTCGGAATTTTTTTGCAAAATATTAGTTCATGGCCGTGAGTTTCAATTCTGGAGGTGGGAGAAATTGTGCCTGACCTTTTTTATTTGAATTAAAAATGTTCCTAACTTTGATATATACATATTTAAATTAATTTTTGAATTAATATATATGAATAATTATAAAATTTATGTAATTTAAGTAAAAGGGTATAAAAGTAAATTCAAAATTAAAATTTTAAAAAATATTTTAAAATAATATATGAACTCAACAGGTAGCAGGTCAGTGCGATACAGTGCGATGACACATGGCATAATTATAGAGCATGACTGATATCAGGCAACTCGATAGGGTGTCTGATCTAAGAAAAACCCATCTTACTTACATATGACTTTTCTCTCACTCATACTTTCTCTTTCCAACTTTACTCTTACACATCATACCTTACTCTTATACATGATTTGACATTAAACAAAACCTCATTCTACCAAAATTCCAATACAAACACATATTTTTACTATTCATCAAGGATTTTAAATCCTGTGGATGTAAAGTCATGACTTCACACGCCCACCTAAGCCTTAGTTTGTTTTCTTGTTTTTAAAAAATAAATTAAGATTCTTCAGTGAAAACAAGCAATATTTTTTAGTGTAAACAACTAATACTCTTCAGTGAAAACAACTAATACTCTTTAGTAAAAACAACTAATACCCTTCAATATTTTATATATTTGTTGTGTAAATTTATTTCCACCCCATATATCCTTTGTCTTGATAATTTATTTGAACAACTTGGTTCTTTTGGAAAACTAGCCAACTGTAACGTGCGTTGCACGTTGTTTTTTTCTTGGCTCGCTTAGTTGACGTGGTCTTTTTGAAACTTGTGTGTCGAGTTGAATTGGAAGAATGATGAAGCGAAAATTTTGATTTAGTCATTGAAAAATAAGCTACTTAAGCACACTTTTGCAGAGTAACTCTTTTAAAGATTATGTATGTTGGATTTTTGCTTTATTTTTGCAAATGTGCACCTATTTATTGTAGTACATCAAAAGTGTTGCTTTTATTTTGGAGTTCGTATGTGCATTAGTTTTATCATTGTTGCAAAAATCTCTACTATGACATACTCTCTCCGTCCATGAAAAGTCTGCTAAGGTTTTTGCACGTGGTTCACTGTGATATTTCGGAGGGTATTATTAAGTATTGTAAAGTCTGTTTATAAATAAAGTGGTTGTTTATAAATAGTATGTGTTTTTTCAGTAGCAAACGATGGGGAGAGATTCCATTTGGCAGAAAAATATTTTGAAATTCTTCTTTGATTAAAGAAATGAAATTAATGCATTAACTGACAATCTTAAAAAAAAAAAGTTCAACATAAAATTGCTTACGCTTATCTAAACAGAATTCAAATTTTATTTATCACAAAAACATACGTTATGATCATTTCACTGCTGACGTTATTGTTGTTTAGAGTCGGGGGATTTCTCATCCTCTTCCTCGTAGCCGAGAAGCTCCTCCTCATACATTTCATTGATAGAAGCTTGCGAATGAAGTCCATAATTCAGAAAATATAGTTTTTACAAGCAAAAGTTTTATTAAATAACTCTAGAACAATTTAAATTAATTACTGGATTTAAAATGATGATACAAACTTTTATGCACAAAAATTTTAGTTTAGTCTTAATGAAAAGAGAGTACTCCAAATTAATGTCAACATCTAATTCTTTTGTGGATGATTTTCTTCCTTGTAAAAAATAAGAGGACGTTTTTAAATTCGAGAGAGGAATTGAAAAAAATGTGCATTATTGTTAATAATTTGCCGCAAGAATTTCAAAGGTTACAAAATAAAATGAAATTGATAATGTGAATAAGGTTAAAAATGTGTGTGTTGCAGTATTACCTGCAAGAATTTCAGGTGTTACAGAATAGTCATCCAAAAATTATTTCACATGACCAACACAAACTTTAATCCACTGTCTGCCGATGCCCGCCCATCGCCGCTGCCCGCATCCTACCTAGTTCAATTTTTTTTAAGAAACTCAGTACATTTTAAATAGTGAATTTCGGTCCCTTTTTTGCCCCTAATTAAAGGAACAAATCAAAGAAGAGAAGATTAATTATATAGTTTTTGTTTAGGATTTGATAGTAAAAAAAATGACAAAATAAAAAAGTAAAAAAAAAATCAAAGCTTTGATTCAATCAACAATGTTATTCCCCTAGTATTTCTAAAAAAATATCCCTTAGAATCTAAAGAGAATGAAGAAAATAAAGAAAAACCCATCTATCTTTTTAATATTTAATTTTATGTTTTTCTCGAAATTTACATGTAGAGGAGAAACATATCGTGGGGGCTGCTATGAAAGAGGCATATAAGGTAACAAGCCGTGAAAAAGGAGAGGAGAAATATATAATTCGAGTAACTCTCTTGTGCACTTGATGTATGGTGCACTCACTCAACAATTGACACTGTTTACGCTGAAAAGTATGATTTGATTACACTGAAATCCGTTTTAAGTGTAATCTAACATCACTTTTCAGTGTAATCAGCTTACACTTTTCAGTGTAAACAATTTCAACTATTGAGTGAGTGCACTGTGCACCAGGTGCATATGAGAGCATGACATATAATTTAGATTATTTTAAAAAAATATAATGGATATTTTATAATGGAGTAACTCTCTTGTGCACTTGGTGTATGGTGCTCTCACTCAATAGTTAAAATTGTTTATACTAAAAGTATGATTAAATTACTTTGAAAAGTGCGGTTAGATTGCACTGAAAAGTTTACACTGAAAATTGGTTTTTCAGTATAAACATTTCGGTGTAATCTAATCATATTTTTCAGTGTAAACAACTTCAACTGTTGAGTGAGTGCAGCGTGCACCTGGTGTATATGAGAGTGTGCGTTTATAATAAATGGAAGTGTATATCTTATTAATGGAGGGGTATATAGCCAAGCCCTAAATAAAAACAATAGGTGGGGCCCAATGCATTTCTAAGTGCAAAAAATGTACTTAAACAAAATCAATTCGATTATCTAGACCTCGAACATTAGTAATAGTAAACACGTCCTAGATTAGTTCATCCACTTAATATTTTTAGACATTAATGGATACACCCCATGATTTACCCATATTTCGATTTCCTCTCAAATCATTTCAAAATAAACAATACAACCGATCTGAGAAGAGAGAAAAGGCCAGGACCCACTAATTGCGTTTTATTAAATTTTCACGTGTAATTTTAAACCTGGTTCACAACGTGTAATTTTAAATTTGGTTTGTGGGAAGTTATTGCTGATTGATAGCTATATGTATATTTGAACTTTGAACATATTTTTTACCTTCAACAATATTATCATAATTTCAAAATCCATCAATGGAGTACCTCTTTTTTGTTTCTAAATACATGAAAACCAAATAAAAATAAGGAACAACACAAAAAACATGCCAAGTTATACAGAAGTTGTGCAAAGAAAAGAAGGTACTACTGCCTCTTATTATTCTTTTTCTTTCCCATCATTTTTTCTCTTTTACTTTGTGGCTTTGGGTGAGATCTCTTCTTCTGATCCTTCTTGACTGGCTTCTTATAGTTGCAGGAGCCTTCTTCTTTCTATTGTCAGATGCTTCAACAGATTGGTTTTTTCCTACCTCTGGCTTAACAACTGGATGCTCTTCTTCCCGAGTTATTTCACTTGTAGTTACTTTGACTTGCACTTCCTCGGTGTCATACATCTTCGTCCCTTCCAATTAGAAATAGAGATTCAAAAAAACTTTGTAAGAGAATAAGGATTGTATAAGGTAGGACTTCTGTTAATTTAGGATTCAAAATATAGAACAGTAATCCATTCGGGACCTAAGCATCAATTTAAAACACATCAATTAAGGACTCACAAATTTAAAGGCATGATTGACATTTTGTAATTCATAATTTTTATATAAAAAATAATTAATCATAACATTTTAGATTACAAAATTCGAATTTAAATTTAATTAAATGACCAAAAATTATAAGAGGTCAAACAAAGTCTTAAATTTCCAAAGCTTTAATTGATATGGTTTATCTTTCAGGCCTGTATTTCAGGGTCTGGATTGACAAAAGTCCTATAAGCTACTTATTCGCTGATCTAAGGGTGTGCTTGCAAACTCTAGTGGAGGGGGCAAAAATTAATTCTTTTTTTAAGTCGTCCTCTCACAGCTTCAGGTGGTTTTTGCAAACTTAACAAAGTGGAGCATAATCACTTTTTTTCCAAAAGCTACCCCTCACAACTTATTAAAAAAAATGATTCTGGAAGCTGTTAGTAGAGTTTGCAGACTGACTATATTTTGGGAAGTGCTTCTAAATTGTGAGTAGAGTTTGCAATCACACTCTTAGATTTTGAGAAGTGCTTCTAAGCTGTGATTAGAGGTTGCAAACACCCCCTAAATATTATTAGTCGTTGCATGATTATTTGAAGTTCAATCCAGTCCTAGCAAATGCATTGGTGCCACATGCTAATCTCAGCTACCTCTATATTATGTATGTGCCAAAAGAAATGCTTAACAGGCAAAATATATAAAGTTTAGCACTACTCTGAAGAGGATTTTGCTGCTTAAGGACTATTGATTGTCACAATTATGTATTCAATGTAAATCATTCAACGGAGAGATACATATTTAAGAGCAAAGAAACATCAAACCAGCATTGATCAACAGATACGATACCTGAAATTGATGGAACAGGTTCACTATCATCGTCATCTTCATGTTCTTCATCAGCTTCAACAACAGTTTCGCCAGAATCAGGTGGAGCTCCTCCAAACTGAACAAAATATCTCTCCTCTTTTCTCTGGGATAAAATTAACAGGAGAAAACTTCAACACCAGCTATGTATAAACTTGCAATAAGAACTGGCCCAACTCAATTATGACTACCCTCAATCAACAATAAAATTTTGCATTTTAACACAGAAAAGTAAAATAATCCTCTGAACGAATGAAACTATGCCAGCAAATTCTTGGGGAAAGAAAATAAGAGGGTGCTTGGTTAAAATTTCTTCAATGCGAATGAGATTGAATATAGATTAATTCTGGTGCTTAATGAGGATAAAAAAAATGATGTATTTACCTTTATATGAGGTAATGAGACTCAAAATAAGTTGATCAAATACCCTATTTTGAATAACTACCTCCCCTCCTATAATTACTTATATCCTCAATCATTTCACTATTTCTCAACCAACAACAATTTTTCTTCCCCACTTATTCCAAAATTATAACAAAGCATTAGTAATGTAATCATCATTGTCATTGTAATTCACTATTCAATGATTTTACATTGAAGAATTTGAATCAAGCGCTCCCACAGAGTTGTTACTTGGCACCAAACACAACATGTAGCAAACGAAAGCCTTGTCAGAGATATGTTCAAGTTTCATAAGCTACTTAGAGGTTGGTTAAGTTTAAACATACTGCGAATTCAATTCGCAATAATGACAAATAGTAACACTAAGAAAGAAATTGTTATGGAACCTACTATGAATTGTGAAATGACTGCATCAAACCAGAAATCACAGAAGCTCAATTTCAACAATCAACAATCTGGATTGATTTTATGATAAAAGCTAACTTTATCTATTTCCAAATTTAAATACAAGAATCCACCCTTATTATCAATATGACAAATAATATCCTCAGCAACCACTTGGAATTATCAGTCAACTACGAGATTTCTATAAGGTTCAAATTTATTATTGTTCAAATTCCAAACAAAGTTGACACCCTGCTATGTTCTTCGGCAAACAAAAACTCTACTATGTCTTATCATTGCAGAACGAAATAAAAAATTCATAACTCTGCACTAATAAAGCAACCTAATTACTGAAATGTAATTGGTATGTGCAAATCATAATAGAAGCATTTGAAAATTCCCCAATCGCTACAAATTTAAAGTGTGACCTTTTTTCGGAGCTCAATGCGTTTGCGGCGTTTTGCTGCTTCTTGCTGCTGCAAAGCCTCTTTTCTCCTCTTCTTCTTCCTCTTGTGAAAACCTCCCACAAAATCTCTACACACACCCCCACAAAATAAATTAAACCATTGCCCAGAAATTAAACTTGGGAAACCTAATTTTGTTAATAGAACCGTGGAAGAAAGAGAAAAAGAAGTTACTTGAGATCTTTTTCGTTGAAGGATAGGGAGAGAGACTTGTTCCTGAGAGCCCTCTTTCAGATGTGGCGAGCTCTGACGAGAGGATCCGGTGCTCCGCCTTCCTCCTCCGCCGCATCCATTGTAATAAAATATTAAAACCCTCAGTATGGTTTGATCGGTTTTTATTGAATTTGACCGCTTGATAGGGTTTTAGGTTAATCGGGGATGGCGCGTGACCCGCCCATCGCCCACTCATTATCAACGATTTAGAAGAAGGCGTTTGAAATAGCAAAGCATGGGGAAAGACGGATAGGAATGGAAGAGAGTGGGACGTAACGCTTGCAGGGAATTTGATTGGATGCTGATTGGAAGGGAAGCGGTTGTGAAGGAAGAAACTATCATTTGCAGGGCTAAATTGCAAAAGGAGGAAAAGGTTAAGGATAAACTCGTCCTAAAATGTTTCTCATATACTTGTTACTTTTTAATATAGTATAGATTTAATATAGTATAGATTGAGCAAGCTTCAAGGGAAAGTTTGGTAAATACAATTAGTGTGAATTAAACAATCCTCCCTTCGATTCATTTTTTATTATTCGTATTACCATAAAAGGAAGATTTTTTTTTTCACTTATCCAAAATAGCAAAAAACAATTACTACTCCTTTTAACTTACCCCTTAAAAACATCATTTATTTACACTCATGCCACTACTCTATCAACTTTATACCCAAAAATACTAATAAACAAATCTTACACCTTTTAAAAAGCTACTTTATACCCACAAATACTAATAAACAACTCTTTTTATTAAAACTCGTGTCATTTTTTTATGGACAATCAAAATCGAATCAGAGGGAGTATCATTTAAAAAAAAACCATTCATGCAACAATGTTGGTTTATTTAAGAAAAAAAAAATACTCGAAATCCTAAATAGGTCGAATTGGTTTTTCCAAAAGGAGATTTGTCAAGGCAAAATAAAAAATCTTACTCCCAAATGTATTACTACAAGAACAAATATGTGTTGCTATTCCTTATAGAAATAAAAAAGTGTCCTTATAATAGGTAAACAATTTAAATATATGTTCATAAAATATAAAATATGTGTTTCATAATTGTACTTCATCCCTTTAAGTTTAAGGTTTTATTTTTTTATATTTTTACATATGCACGTATTTTATTCATGTTGAAACATAATTTTTCCCATATAGTAATACATTTGTGGTCATATAGTAATACATTTTTCAAAGTTTACATTTGTTACTACGAAGACAAATACTTATATATCTAAGTACAATTATGTATTACTTGTCCTACAATAACACAAATAATTTACCTTAAAATGACATATATTTATCATTATAGTAACATTCGAGCTTATAATTGACTTTCCGCAATTTTTGCTGAAAAAAAAATCGTTTGACTCGGGCTGGCTAGGTTTGGATTGACATAATTGCATGAATCTAACCCATGCAACAATGGCATACAAGTATTTGTCTATCATTTATTAGCATGTGATATTTGTTAGACCTTGGAGACACCATCATTATAGTTAACACTACAAAAAAATTAGAAATTAGTGATGAATTTTTTTTGACGAAACTAACCGTCAGTAATTTGTGACAGAATTTGAATATTTTTATGACAAATTTTTGTCGATAATATATTATTTTTTGTACAAAATAAATTCAATTAATTGTAAAAAAAATACTGACGGAAAACCCGTCAATAAAGTGTTATGCTAATTTAAAAAAAAAAAGTGATTAATTTCCAAATATTTCTGGACGGAAAATCTGTCACTAATAATTTATGATGAAATAAAAATATATAAATTGATTGTTTATAAAATATATTTAAAATAAAAAAGAAAATAAATTATTACCGACAGAAATTCTGTCATTAAATTAACTGATTAATTTAGCTAATTTTTTTTTTTTTACAATTTTCGCACAAAATTTAATGTTCCATTGGTTAAATTGAACTTCTGATATAATATTTTCAGTGAAATCAAGGATGAAAAAATCGCGAAATTTCGCCGATATTTCGCCGAAATTTCGGTTTTTTGAAGGTCTCGATATGGATATCCACCGGAACGAGAATTTTTCCAAAATATCGGTAAAATATCGGGAAATATCGGTAAATATCGGGAAATGTCGGTATTGATATCGATATCGGTGAGCTGTAGTTCAAATTTTGCAAAATATCTGGAAATTTCGAGGAAATATCGGCGAAATATCGGTAAAAATCGGAAAAATATCGGTAAATATAGAAAAAAATCTCATTTTTTCGTTTATTGTCCATGAATATTATTTTAAATCTTGAGATGATTTAGTCACTAAAAATCACCATTTATTCAAAAATCTTGCAAGAAAAAAGTTTCAACATGCTTAGTTGCATTGTTTGTATTGTATTAAATTATAATGAACAACTATTATATCATTTTAGACTGTTAAGTATTTTATTTTTATATATTTGTCATAAACAATTCATTTTGTTTGAGTTTAAATTAAATTTATATATATAAAAGTTAGATATAACATACCCTAAAGTTTCATGTTAAATTTCCATCATTTTAATAAAATTTCCATCAATTTTCTATTTTTTTACCGATACCGATATTCGATATCGATATTTCCATCGATATATCCGTAAATTTAAGGTACCGATATTTCCACCGATACCGATATTTTCATCCTTGAGTGAAATACCCCTTTCTCATAAAAACCCTCCGTCCACATTTCGCAGATTCGTCGGCCATCTTCCGCCATGCTCGCCGCTCATACCTCGCTGTTGATAGCTTCTATGGCGCCGGATAACTTCCTTTGATGTCTTTAATGGTAATCTCGCTCTCCCTCCCTCTCTTCTATACCTATATTGTCTTGGCGTTCTCATCTGAATTTTGACATGCCAAAACTGATTTTGGCTTGAATTTCTCTGCACCTTCATAGTTTAATGACTATAAGTAGTCGGAATTTTTATCACACATCTTCAATTTTGCCATTTGACCTCTTTTATTGCACATCATCACTTTTACTTATACTCTCTGTTTTTTCACGTGAAATTCAATTGTTGACCTGAGTGGATTGATTAATTCGACGATTCTCTGCCTTTTGTTGATTTCCTTTGACTATTAGTAGTTTAGTTTGTGATTCAGGTTCTATATATATACATTTGCAAAACATATACGATCTCGCTCGCACTCTGAAATGTTGGAAATGATGTGATTAAAATATGAAGCGATTTCTGAGGTATAAACTGTGAAATAAATTTTGATGGGTGTTTTCCAGAGATAATCTTTATTTTATACAGTGATGAGAAAGCTGTCTAGATAAATATAAGAATTTTGAGGTTAGTTATGTATATAATTTAGTGTTGTATATCATTATCTAATTGGAATTGGATGATGTAAATTGGAAACTAGTGACAAAATTTTAATGAAATTTAGACAAAGATTTTCAACAAAGAAATAAGTATCAACATTGGAAATCCTTGTGGTGATATGGAGGGACGAGAAACTGAAGATGTTTCAAACCATAATATGCATTCTCGTCATCTACCACGTATGAGCAATAATTTGCCATGTTCATGATATTCCTCTTTGCTTTTCATAGTTTCCAAATTTGAGCACCAATTTTGAATAGTGATGTTGAAATAGCTTTGTATCAGTTAAATTAATTTCTTAGCAGAACATGTCTTTAAAACAACCATGGACCGTGGACCTACTATGCTCTATGTTTTGTGGAATATGAATTCTTTTTTGCTGTAAAGAACATGGAATCTGATATATGTATGTGTAATACTAATATAGTGATAAAAAAATTATGTTCAAATTTTATTGTAGAAAGTTTGAATTTCAGTTGTCCCATTCAGTAATGGTACGCTTTTCATTTCTGTTCTTCTGAAAAAGCTGAGAAGGTGCTAATGTGTAAAAGTGAATAGTGATTGCTTTAACATTTTTCTGTGAACATAAACCAGAAAATTAAGAATTGCATAATTCATACAAGAAGTGATGTAGGATATTTTCTGTTTTTTCATGAAGGGTAAGAGAAGCTGTTCCTTCTTGCATTCTTCTGCTGCTATTGATCTCTGTTGGATCAGTTGGTACAGTGTTTAATATCTCACATAGCAAGCATCTCGTACATCTATTTGACCTGATCATTGAAAATATATCCTCCAATTGTTCACTTTGCTGATATCTCCCAGTTTTGTTTCTGGTGAAAATCAGGAGAGTTATATGCTTCATTGAGTGCGATATATTCGGTATTAAGAGTGTAGTAGTTTATTCTATTTAATTGCTATTGCTTCACTAATAATGTAGTAGTTGTTAGTATTAAGAGTGTCCACACCGATTTTCAACTTCAATTTATAGCTTACAGTTATAGATATGATTTGGCTGCAATTCTAGAATGTGAGGATGCGAGTGGATTAATCTATATATCGGGTTGATTCTTAGCTTGCTTACATTGTGTTGTAGGATAAGAATTCAGTGGAGTTGGGGGCTGATGACCACCTACGTGTGGAGGGATTTGCTTTGAATGTCTTCACAAAAGCAGACAATCAAGATAGAGCTGGCCGAGCTGGTCTGTATGTCATTTCCTACACCTTTGTACTTGGTTTAAGTTTAACTAATTCATGCATTACTTTTATATTGTATTTCCTACACCTCTCTGCATTCTGTTTTGCTTTTAAATTTTATTGTATCCACCTCTTTGGGTGGGATTCACAACATTTGAAATAATTCTATCAGTTGGGCTTCCATCTACAATTCAACATTAGTAAAAATTGGATTGGATGGTAGGATTATTCAGTTAAACTAGGCTTTCTATGAAAGCAAAATTAGGACAGTATTAAAAAAGTAAAGAAAAAAAATTCTACCCAATGATCATTACCACAATAAATATGATATACTGACATAATCTTTTGATGGTTAGGACAAAGCCTTCAAAATGGTGGATATCAATTCAGTCATTGAGTAATCTGATTCGTTTCATCCTCAAATTCATTATCATGAACATCTTATTTCAAGACATGCATGCAAAGTGAAGGGAAATTATGATATTTGGAATATTTTATCTTAATTTTATCTGCCTGTTACAGAAATACTGCAAAGACATTTTACGCCGCGAGCATTTTCTTTGAAATCCTGAACCAGTTTGGTCAACTTCAGCCTGAAGTAAGTCCCTTTCTTATTGTTCTAATAATTCGAGTGTTGATGACATTTTGTTGTATTTTTTAGATGCCTTGCAACGAATGTTTTTTCACATGGTGAAAACCTTGCTTTACCTTTGTTTTTTCTTTTCTTTTGAGTTAGTTTTTTGAAGAACAGGGGAGTAGAGTTGCCTTCGAAGAATTCTGTCTCGAGGAAACTCACTCTTCTTTTCTGTATTGGTTGTTTCTGTGCTGTAATGCTTCACCAAGAGGTTTGATCCTTCGGATTTCACATCAATTTTGTTTGTGTTTTTTTATTGTATATATTGGATATAGTTTTTTAGGTTTAGACAATCATAGTTGGGTGATTTGAATTTTAGTTTTTCTTTTTTCGTGCTTTCTTGTGATTGTTTTTTAGTAGTATTATTTAATATATATGAGTGTTAAGTTGGCCTTATACCAACACCAAATATAATAATTAAGTAAATTACATAACAAGTCACATGAGAATCCAAATCAAAATCTCAAGAATCAACATTCTCAGATTTCCAAGTTTGTAAGTTTGTGAGAGAAGACAATGGAGGAAGAGACTCTCCTGAAGAAGAAAACTCAGGAAAAGGGTGGCTTGAAAGCAGTGGTTTTCACCATAGGCAAGTTTTACATACTCATATAATAAACTGAATTTCTCTATCATTATACCAACTGTGTTCATTTTTTTTGAAATTTATAAGAAGTTAACTTTTTCTTTTTTGAAATCAGGGGCTGATGCATTGGATAAAATGGCATCACAAGGGCTGACAGCAAACATGATTCTCTATTTAACTCAACAATACCATATGCAAATGCTAACAGCTTCCAACCTTCTCTTTTTCTGGTCATCCGCCTGCAGTTTTTCTGGTCGAAAATTCATGAAATAGATGAGATGCGTAGCCAGCTGAAGGTCTTATTAGATATAGTTGCACGGGGATAGGTGCTTCGTTCAGGCTCCTCGTGTTGTTTGAATTTGGTTCGAAACGTATATATCATTGTCTGAACAATGACAAAATTTTATGATTAAGTAGTATTTATTTTTGTTTAATATGAAATTGTGTTATATTGAGGTAGATAAATGAAAATTTATTAGCAGCGGAAATATTTATAATTATGACGGGTGTATCCGTCAATATTATAGAATATAATCACTAAAAAAATTAATAATTAAAATATTTTATAAACGGAAATATCTGTTATCAATATTTTAAAAAAAATTGAAATAATTTTAATGACGGAAATGTCCGTCAGTATATATAGACTATAATTTAAAAAAAAATATATTAAAATTATTTGAAAATAAATTAATGACGGAAATTTTGTCAATAATATAAAAGTATTTTGATTTTTAACATGAAAATTAGTGACGGAAAAAAAATATAATGACGGATTTTCTGTCAGTAAATTACTGACGGATATAATCATTCCCTAAAAATTAGCGACGATGAAAATAGAGACGGAATTTTGTCAGTAAATTAATTAGTGACATATTATCAAAATATAATGACAGAAAAATCCGTCACTAATTTCTAATTTTTTTGTAGTGTATATAAGACTAGGGTTAATTATAAATAAAATTATAAGTTTTTCGTAAATTGTAATTTACTCTAAGCTTTTAAATCTTTGCAAATAAAACCCAATTTAACATTTTGTTGCAATTCGAACAATTTTTTTTTTTTTTTAATATTCTGGAAATGATGTTTCCTCTATTTGACAATAAATAATTAATCTTATTAATATGTTTTAGTTTAGTTTGTATGACAATACATAATTAATAATTATTTTCGAAAAAATTGAAACCAACCTTTTGATTAGATTCACTAATATATTTTAGATTGAGGTTTTGTCTGCAATTACTCCAAAGTTTAAATTAGATTGCAATTTATGAAACATTGTGATTTTATTTGCAATTAACCCTCAAAGACTATATTCACTTGGGATAATAAATTAAAGACAAAGTATAGAGCGAATTTGTTCATGAACCATTGAATGATATTAGTTGTTTTCACTAAAGAATATTAATTATTTTTATTGAAAAGTATTAGTTGATTTCGCTAAAAAATATTAGTTATTTAGTGAAAATAAATAATACTCTTTAGTATAAATTAATAATACTCCCCCAAATAAAATAACTAACACTCTTTAGTGAAATAATTAATACCTTTTAATAATTCATGTATGAAACAATTTTACTTTATACATACTCTAAATTAAAACTATGCGAGTATGCACTTAACCTAAGTTCATAGCAGATATAAAAAATTTAATAAAACACAAAAAGACTTCTCTATTCCCATCTTTTTAATTTGTTTGACAGGTTTGCTAAAAATGTCCATCATTCCCTCTGCACTCTGCTGGGAAATACTTCTCCGGTTGCCGGCAAAGTCCCTCTTCCGCTTCAGAATTGTTTGCTACTCATTATAGACGATCCATCTTTCATCAAAGCCCACACAAACCCAAACCCAAACCCTTGTTATCAGAAATAAATCAGGGGATCCCTGTATTCCTTCTCTCTCGACTCACTCAACTTTATCAAGGGCCCACAAATGACAATTGATCCACCGAGGCGTGCCAGCCTTAAAACAAGATCTCTTCTGCATGGCCTCTTGCAACGGTCTAATTCTCATATCTTACTTACACTTAAGCAAAAGGTGGACAATATGGAACCCCTTGACAGGTTAGTGCTGAAATAGGTTTAAAGCGTGTACAATTTACGTTTGGTTTCGGGTATGATCCAGATACAGATGACTACAAAGTTGTGAAGATACATGAACAGATCTCTTCAGGGAGAATTGTGTATCGAACTCTTGTTTATAGTTTGAAATCAGAATCGTGGAGTATGATAGAGGCTCGTCCTTATTATAGACTATGGGATCACCGCGGTACTTTCTGGAATGGCTCATTGTACTGGAGATCAGCCCAATCAGGAGATTGTATAAATGACTGAAAGGTATTGGCAGATGCCACTGCCCCCAGCAACTTATCGTTGTTTCGGGGTTCGTTTAGATGCATTGGATGGATGCTTAATTTGTACTTTGAATAGTTGTACCAAGGAAACCTTTGATGGATTGGTGATGAAAGATAGCGGAGTAGAAAAATTGTGGATTAAACTCTTTTCTTTGCAAAAATCTTTTGTTCATGCACCCCAGGGATTAAAGCTTGTAGCTTATTGGAAGAGAAAAGAGCAAGTTATTCTTCAGTATTGTTGCGGTTTTTTGTGGTTTGATATTGGGAATAATTCTGTCTTGAAGTTTTCCATTCATGACTTGCCACATAATAACTCTTCTGTAATTTGTCCGGGGAGCCTTGTTCGACTCAACGTTGGTGGTGCTAGTGGACTTGGAGCTGTTAGAGCTGCAAGAACATTAACAAGAAAGAGGAACAAAGAGATAATAGATACAAGGTACAAGTAATCCTATTAATTGGTCTTCCTATTTATATGGCGATTTATGGGCTAATTAGCTGGCTGATTTTAATATAAAAGACTTACTGATATCGATCGATCATATTTTGACGGGTCATCCATTTTATTTTTTTATTAGAGGATTTCTGAAATATAATTTAAAAACTTTGGTTGCCTAACATGTGAAAAGTAGTCATTTGTTTCTGTTAATCGATTTTGGATTCACAAGAAAACTTGTTTCCGGGAATCGAAATATGAAAGCAAAAAGAACGAAATTGAAAATCAACAAGAACACCAGTTTACGTGGTTCGGAGATGAACTCCTACGTCCACGTGATCCGAGAGGATAGAGTTTTCACTAAGAAAAATTGGAAGTTACAAGTTACAAACACACAATCTCACAGAGGTTTGCGCTCAAAATTTCTGATTCTCCTTCTCTCAGCTGAGAAGCCCCTTTTTTTATAGATACAGAGATTGGAAACGAACCCTAGATTTGATTCAGTTGTAACAAACTCAAAGTAAAGGCAGTTATCCAGCTGGCTAACGACTTCAATAACTGCCATGGTTGATTCAGTTAGAACCGCCTTCGAATTAGCTCCAATTTGGTGTACTTTGCGAATAACGGACTGCAGGATCAGATGACAAGACCTCCTCTGACTCTGGTCACTTACACCAGATGACCTCTGATCCCAGACCTCCTCTGATGTCTCATCTACCAGACTCGTCTGACCAGACCTCACCTGATGGACCTCTTCTGAAAGCTCTTCTGCCTGACTTCTCTGGTCAGACTTCTCTGGTCAACCTCATCTGTCAGACCTCATCTGGTCCAACTCCACCCCAAATTTACTAACTCTCACGGCTAACACTTTATCAACTTAGCCTCCTATTGAATTAAGCCCAGCAGACTACATACTTCACATTTGACCCTTCACAATTCTCCACCTCAGATGAGAAGTATCAATCCTCTCCTCCTCTCCTCCATGCTCCAGCTTGGGCCTAAGGAACATCCCATACACTCATCTTTACCAATTCAACACAGAATTTGAATTTCGTCCCTGGTAAAGACTTTGTACACATATCTGCAGCATTGTCCTCTGTAGATATCTTCTGGATGAGAACCACTCATTTGTCAATGATTTCCCTTACAAAATGCAACCTTACATCAATATGCTTTGACCTCTCATGGAATACTTGATGTTTAACCAGATGAACTGCACTCTGATTATCACAATGAATGACCACAGCCCTTTGACTTATGCCAAAATCCTTGATTATGCCTTTCAACCACAAAGTCTCCTTAACAGCCTCAGACACTGCAACAAACTCTGCTTCTGTAGTAGACAATGTAACTCCACTCTGCAGAACAGATCTCCAGCTTACAGCAGTATTGTAAAGTGTAAAGATATACCCTGTTAAAGATCTTCTGGTATCCAGATTAGCAGCAAAATCAGAATCTACAAATCCTTCCAGTGGACTCTTCTGGTCAGTCATCCTCTCAAACATCAAACCCAGATCAGATGACCCTTTGAGGTATCTGAATATCCATTTCAAAGCTTCCCAATGTAATCTTCCAGGATTAGCCATGTATCTGCTCACCATACTCAATGAATAAGCTAAGTCTGGTCTACTGCAGACCAGAGCATACATCAGGCTCCCAACCCCACTTGCATAAGGTACTTTCATCATAGTCTTCTTCTCTTCATCAGACTTTGGTTCCATTTCCTTAGATAATTTGAACTGTTGTCCCAGAGGAGTTGTCACAGCTCTGCTCTCATGCATGTTAAACCTCTTCAGGACCTTCTCAATGTAACTCTTCTGGGATAAGAATAGTCTTCCAGCTTTTCTGTCCCTAAGAATATCCATTCCAAGAATCCTTTTAGCATTTCCTAAGTCCTTCATATCAAATCTAGCACTTAGCTTCCTTTTGATACTCTGAATCTTCAGAAGACTCTTACTGGCAATAAGCATGTCATCCACATAAATCAGAAGATAGGCTATCACATCACTACCTTGCCTTTCCAGGTATACACAAGTATCATACTTGCTTCTTACAAATCCAATGGATAGCATAACTTCATTGAACTTCTTGTGCCACTGTCTTGGACTTTGCTTGAGGCCATACAATGATTTCTTGAGCAGTCACACCTTCCCTTCTCCCCCTGGTTCAACAAACCCTTCTGGCTGGTGCATGTATAAACTTTCAATAAGATCCCCATGCAGAAAAGCTATCTTGACATCAAGTTGCTGTAGCTCCAGATCTTTTTGGACTACTCTGCTCAGAAGTAATCTGATTGAACAATGCTTAACAACAGGTGAGAATACCTCATTGTAATCAATTCCTTCTCTCTGAGTAAATCCTCTGGCGACTAGCCTGACTTTAAACCTCCCTTGATCTTTCACACCAGATTCAAGCTTCTTTTTAAACAGTCATTTACAACTGATTAGCTTCTGCCTAGGTGGCTTATCAACAAGAATCCAAGTATGATTCTTCTTAAGAGACTCCATCTCTTCTGTCATGGCTGTAATCCATGACTCCCTATCATCACACTCAAGGACTTCCTTGTAGCTCTTAGGTTCTTGGTACTCTATGGCTTCTGCTGTAACCAGTGCATAGGAGACCAAATCCACACGGCCAAACCTTGCTGGAGGATGTATCTGTCTTCTGGATCTGTCTCTCGTCAGACTATAATTCCTCAAGTCTGCTTCTGACACTTCTTCATCATCCTCTGCAGGTGCACTATCCTCATCTGATGACCCATTCCCTCCTGTTTCCTGCTCTGGTTCAGAACCAGATGCATTATCATGCTTGTCATGATCAGGCTCAACCTCAACTTGAGTAATTGGCTCAGAAATAACACCATCTATCTCTTCAGCTGATGGCTCTCTATCACCTCCACCAGACTTGTAACCCATCTGTGATTCATTAAACACAACATCTCTGCTGGTAATACACTTCTGGTTTCCAGGCTCTAGACACCACAGCTTGTACCCTTTAACACCCTTTGTATACCCAATGAAAACACATTTTAAAGCTCTAGGTTCAAGTTTGTCTTGTTTCACATGAACATAAGCTAGGCACCCAAACACTTTCAACTTTGAGTAATCTGATATCTTTCCATACCATACCTCATCTGGGGTTTTAAACTCAATAGCAGATGATGGCACTTTATTAATGAGATAAACAGCTGTGTTAACAGCTTCCCCCCAAAAACTCTTAGGTAAATGAGCATTAGATAACATACACCTAACCCTTTCTAGAATAGTTCTATTCATTCTCTCAGCTAGACCATTCTGCTGGGGGTTTGAAGGAACAGTTTTATGCCTAGTAATACCCTTCTCCCTACAAAATTGTTGAAACTCCTCTGATAGGAATTCAAGCCCATTATCAGTCCTTAAGTGCTTGATAGTTCTGCCTCTCTTATTCTCAAGTTCAATCAACCATTCTTTGAGCTTAGAGAAGGCATCACTCTTCTGTTTAAGAATGTAAACCCAAACCTTTCTAGAATAATCATCAATAAGGGTAAGGAAATACCTGCCTCCACCGTGAGTGGATACCCTTGCTGGTCCCCATACATCAGAATGTATGTAATCCATAACCTCCTTGGTGGTATGCTTCCCTTTCTGGTATGCTTGCTTCTTTGATTTCCCAAGAACACACCTCTCACAGAATTCCAGCTTACATATCCTCTTCCCAGGGATTGCTCCCTTCTTGGATAACTCCACCAGGCCCTTCTCACCAACATGTGCCAATCTCTTGTGCCACAAGTTAACATCAGAAGAGTCCATGGTAACATCAGCTGACCCTGTAACAGTTCTTCCAATCAAAGTATACAAACCATTCTTGATAGTCCCCTTCATAACAATCCTTCCAGATTTGGTTATTGACAGACTTCCATTTTCTGTCTTGAATTCAAAGCCTTTTGAATTCAATGTACCAAGAGAAACAAGATTTCTCTTTAACTCAAGAACAAACCTGACATCAGATAAAATCCTATCAACCCCATCAAACATCTTGATCTTGATAGAACCAGATCCTTGCACTCTACAGCTCTCATCATTACCCAAAAGAACAAGACCTCCATCAATCTTCTCAAGATCCAGAAACCAGTCTTCATGTGGACACATATGAAAAGTACACCCTGAGTCCAGGACCCACTCTTGACTTAATCTCTCATGACTAACCATTAAGACCTCTGCACTATCATATCCTTCAACCTCCACAACAGCTGCATCTTCATCTTGATCACCTTGATTGTCTTTCTTCCTTCTTTCAGGGCAATTCTTTCTCAGATGACCTTCCTTATGGCAAGTGAAACACTTTCTCTTCTCAACAAAATCAGATTTCTTCCCACCCTTATTCCCTTTTCCACCATCCTTCTTCTTGGACTGAAACCCCTTCTTCTTCTTGGATTGAACATTCAATCCTTCAGCAGGCTTCTTCCCATCAGTTTGGATCTGTAGAAACTTGGTTTTCAGGGCAGTTTGAACATCATCAAACATCACCTGATCTTGTCTTCCAAATAACAAGGCATCTTTGAAATTTTCAAGAGACTTAGGTAGGGCATTCAACAACATCAATGACTTATCTTCATCATCAATTGTAACATCCAAACTCTCCAGATCATCCACCAACCTGTTGAACTCGTCCAACTGATCACCCAGATTCTTATCTTCACTCATTTTGAAGACTTGAAGCTTCTGTTTCATGTATAACTTGTTCGTAACAGACTTGGTCTGGTATAACTGCTCCAGCTTATTCCAGATCCCAAGAGCGGTTTCCTCCTTCGATACTTCCCTCAATGGCTTGTCCCCAAGACACAAGATAAGCGCACTGTGTGCCTTCCTCTTGTTCTCCTCCACCTTCGCCGGATTGGTTCCAGAAGCCACCTGAGCCGGTAGCAACAAGGCTTCGTACAACCCATTGTGTACCCGGAGAGCCTTCATCTTGATCTTCCATAAGCTGAAATCGTTCTTCCCCGTGAACTTCTCAATGTCGAACTTAGTTGCAGCCATAATTGCTTCCCACAGACAGTGCCACTTGTTAATCGATTTTGGATTCACAAGAAAACTTATTTCCGGGAATCGGAATATGAAAGCAATAAGAACAAAATTGAAAATCAACAAGAACACTAGTTTACGTGGTTCGGAGATGAACTCCTACGTCCACGGGATCCGAGAGGATAGAGTTTTCACTAAGAAAAATTGGAAGTTACAAGTTACAAACACACAATCTCACAGAGGTTTGCGCTCAAAATTTCTGATTCTCCTTCTCTCAGCTGAGAAGCCCCTTTTTTTTATAGATACAGAGATTGGAAACGAACCCTAGATTCGATTCAGTTGTAACAAACTCAAAGTAAAGGCAGTTATCCAGCTGGCTAACGACTTCAATAACTGCCATGGTTGATTCAGTTAGAACCGCCTTCGAATTAGCTCCAATTTGGTGTACTTTGCGAATAACGGACTTCAGGATCAGATGACAAGACCTCCTCTGACTCTGGTCACTTACACCAGATGACCTCTGATCCCAGACCTCCTCTGATAGACCTCCTCTGATGTCTCATCTACCAGACTCGTCTGACCAGACCTCACCTGATGGACCTCTTCTGAAAGCTCTTCTGCCTGACTTCTCTGGTCAGGCTTCTCTGGTCAACCTCATCTGTCATACCTCATCTGGTCCAACTCCTCTGGTACCCCAAATTTACTAACTCTCACGGCTAACACTTTATCAACTTAGCCTCCTATTGAATTAAGCCCAGCAGACTACATACTTCACATTTGACCCTTCACAGTTTCATATACATACATATAGACATAAAACATTAGTTGGTCGTTTACCCTCGCAGATTGAAGTTCTGTGTAAGAGATGTTGGGGACGAGTGTTGTTCAGATAACTATTTATGCAGAGAAGATTCGTGTAGGTGTTGTAAGGAAGAGTAGTCTTTGAGACTCCAGGAGACTGTCTTTGGCGTTTATAAATGTAATACTTCTCTATTAATTTGTTGCATTATGAAGCTACAATGTTAACTTTTGCAAATGAGACTATCGTTATGATCATAAGTGGGCGTGCGTGATCCTCTGATATTTGCGTTTATTTGAGAGAAGCTGGAATCTTATATTTGAGCTTCCATCTTTCTCAAGCAAAATTGCTTATGAATCCATGTATTATGTTAGGGCTGTGGTCAAATGAGTTAGCAAACTCTTAAGTATATACATGTTCTTTGGAACAGACATGCATAGTACATACTTTCTCCGTTCACTAAAATTATGCACATGGTGCTGAGTATAGGGATTAAGCGAAAATCGATAAAGTAAATAAAATAAAAGTATTGTAGGGTCCATTTACAAATTAAATAATTGTTTTTTATTGTTATAATAAAGGGATGACTTCCACAAGAAAAATGTGCATAATTTTGGTGGACAAATGAATAAAACAAGTGAGCTTAGTGAACAAATGAAATATACTACATATTGGGGTTGCCAACATCCCGTGTGATTGAAGACTTGAAACATGTAAATGTTATTATGGTCACACACACATATATAACATAAGTTTGAGTTTCAAACTAATTTGCATTTTGTGTGCAATTTTAAAAAATATATTAGTTAATCTTACATTAAAAGACATTATTTTGAAAGTCATATTACTGTTTAACGAAACAATTAACATTATTGAAACTGTTGTATAAAAAATAAAAAACTTATTCTTTAACTTACTGTCAATATTTTAAAACTCATTTAGATTTTATTAAACTAAAAAACTCATGAAATATATTTGATAACAAACTTACTTGATAAATAATGAATTACACCCGAGCACTATAAATTTCAGAATTCGGTCTACGACAACATTCAATGTAAAATGAGTATAAGCAGAGTGAAAATGGTTCATACATGAACCATTGAAAAATATTAATTATTTTTACTAAAAAATATTAAACGTTTTCGCTGAAAATATTAGTTGTTTTTACTGAAAAACAACCATTTTTTCCAATAATCCCCACATAAGTGAAAATTAAACCTATAAACATGCAGAGTCACAATCCAGTTCAAACGAGAAGTTATTCCATTTGGGCAGGTAGTTGGAGCTTTGAACCTTTCACAGTCAGACATTATCGAGTACACCAGCAGCCTAGTGGGCACGATGCTTCTGCCTTGACGTGTACCAAGACAGTAATTGTGTATCCAACTCGTGTTTATAGTATGAAATCATAGTCGTGGAGTGTAATCGAGGCTTTTCCTTGTGATCCATGGGGATATGTTGTGGGTACGTTTTGGAATGGTGCGCTTCATCTTATTCAACATGAACCTTTGTTGGGGAAAGGTGATATGGTGAAAGTAGCTGCTAGTTTGTGGATTTGCGTAGTTTGGCATATATGGAAAGGAGAAATGATTTGTTGTTTAATTTTATTGCACCGAATCCTTTCAAAATGTTTGATGACATTAGAAATAGGTTTGTGGTCATGGGTGTGTCTTAGGATTTTCCAGTTGGCATGTGGTTCTCAAGTGCTAGGTCCTGTTTGTAGTGGATAAAGCCGGGGCTTTAATATTCTATTATTTGTGAAATATTTGGAGGATCCATATCCATTGTCCTCCAATTATTTATAAATGTTTTTTTCCTAATTAAAATCACAAAATATATATATATATACACTACAAATTAACTTCCATACTATAATTTCTGAAAAACGTGCAAAATATTTGGAGGCGGAGATAGTATGTAGTTACAATGTTTGTCATTAACTTTTATATGATAAGCGAGCTTTGCAGTTGTGCAAGAAAAGCAGACATAATTGGAGCATCTAAAGCAAACATCAAGCACACTGCATTCACAAGAAGCTCCGAATATAAGTATAAATTTCAAGTCATGGTTCACTTTCATGCGTCACTCACCAATTCTCTGTGGACAATTAAAACTTGTCTATGAAAATAGAAGACTTAGTCACAGTGATACAAATACATTTTTTTTTGTAGTGTTACAATTTTTTTTCCCTTTCAAAGAGCTACATCTCCCAACTTTATAAAAATAGAAATAAAAAGAATCTGGAATTAATTAGTGGTGTTTGATCAACAAAAATAGACTTTGGAAGTTGTCGGTAGAGTTTGCAAACACAACTATATGAAGAACTCATGAAAAGCCTTGAATAACAGCTGCTGCTTCTAATATAGTTGGAATATGACAGATCAATATCCATACTCCTAGACGTGGTTGAAATTTTTGATAACAGTGACTGATGATGAGGTTTTATCACAAAGAAATGACTGAGTCACCTAAGGCTTTATGCAATTTCTATCTACTCCAAAATGGAACATTGTAATAACAAGGTCTCCTTCTCATCATCATACTTGGATAATCCCAATAACCATCTGGTTATACAAAAGTTAACGTCCTATGCAACTAGAGAAAAAATTACGCTTCCAAAGCATATTCTGATATCTTTCTTCCTCACAATAATGCTCACACATGTCTTCATTACAAAAGTGATTATCTGAACAACACATTTCTCCAACATCTCTTACACAGATCTTCAACCTGTAAGGATACACATCTTACTAACATTAGATGAATGAAAGTGTGTGCTCTCACGCTAGTTCTAACATCAAACACTGTTATCCAACAAACACAAATGTTAATTGATGTTTCATCTTGTGTTTCTACTTTCTAGGTGTATTAAACAAAAGTGCTAATGAGTACTTTCTACATATACAAAATACTCGGTAAAGGAACTATCTCAAGTATCAATAATAATAAATATAACAATAACTTTCTAAATATGCTACTCCATTAAGTAACACTTGTATTCCACAGTCATGACAAATTAAACCAGCTAAAGTAGTCCATCAACTTCAAAAATAATCATAAGAGAGAAGAGTTTGTACCTTGAATCTGTTTTCTCGCTATTTCTCTTTCTCTTCTTTGTTGATGCTTTTGTAGCTGTAACATCTCCAAATCCACGAACAAGGCTCCCCGAACAAATTTGCGAAGAATTAATGCGCGGGAACCCATGAATGGAAAACTTCAATACTGAATCACTATCAACATCAAACCACCAAAAACGGAATTTATGCTGCAGAACAACTTGCCTTTTGCTCTTCAAAAAAACTATAAGCTTGAGTTGCCAACCAACATCAAAAAGTGAACAACTTATCGAAAACAGTTTAATCCACGACTTCACTACCCCATTATCATTCATCACCCATCCATCAAACTGATCCTGATAATACCGACTAAAAATTAAGCATCCATCCAATGCATCTAAATGACCCACTCCATGAAAGTTTGATCCGACATCTATTGGCCGAGGCAACTGGCTATAAATTTCCGTCCTAAGATCGAGTGTATGAATACTATCCGTTGAATTCCAGTACATTTTTTCATTAAAAAAAGCACCCAGATGTTGCATTACACAATAACGAGGAGAATCCTTAATCATACTCCACGAGCCTAATCTCATACTATAAACAAAAGTTTGGAACACAACATCTGTTTGTGCAGAGCATACGGTATCTATCCTCACAACTTTGTAGTCATCGGCATCATTATCAAACCCAAACCCATAAGCATAATTATATGAGTTTGAAAATGCACGAGGATGGGACAACTGGAGGCACTCACCTGTCAAGGGGTTCCATATTGCCCAAATCTTGTTGATGTTTTCATGAGATAAGAGAAGTAGACCGTTGCAGCAGGCTACCTGAGACATACACAGATCTCGTAAGCGTGGCACGCCAGGGCGGATCAATTGTTTGATGCGGGTGGCTTCAATCTTTTGAGGGCCCTTCATAAAATTGAGGGAGTCGAGAGAGAGGGAATAGAGAGGAGCCCCTGTTTCATTTCTGACAAGGAGTGTGTGGTTATAGAGTTGATTGTTGGAGTGGGCTTTGATGAAAGATGGATTGTCGATGATGTGTACCCATTCCTTGCACACACTTCTCAAGGGGAAGAGGGACTCCGCCGGCAATCGGACAAGTATTTGGCGGTAGATTTCCGAGGGAACATCTGCCATTGTTGGAGGAAAGGTTAAAATGAAAATGGGTGGAATTTAGGGTAGAAAATGATTGATTGATTTATTTGGAGGGAAGTTTCCCGCCATTTTTTTGGAGGGAAAATTTCCACCATATTTTATTCTTAATTTTATTTAATTTTTTAAAAATTTCTTTGCAACCAATGATATATTTCATTCGTCCTTGAAAAATAGTTTTGTTTTCTTGTACACAATCTGATGCGATATGTCGAAAAGTATTACGAGGTCTTCCGAGATTCATTTTTTTAATAAAACAATCGTTAATGAAAAGTTAATTTTGCGTATTTTCCATAAACGATTATTTTATTAAAAAAAAAATCTCAGAAAATCCTGTAACAACTTCCAACGTGACAAAATTCAGAATTATTTTTCAGGAACTGAGATAGTACAATATTAATAAACGGGAGTACATTTGAATTGGACACAATTTTTTTTAATGATAATTAGATTGGATACGCTAAGTAACCATTCATTTTGAGTTTCATTGAGTATTTTATTTATATATATATATATATATATATATATATATATATATAGTATTAGAGGAGCTCTCTTGTAAAATATTTTATATGTGAAATATATTTAAATAGGCAAATATTAAAAACATCATGGGTTGGGTTGCTCCAGGTAAAAATTCGCGGATCTTGGCCGGGTCGGATCGGGTTTTATGGGTTTTTCCAAAATTTCGCACAAGTCAAGTTTCAAGATTTTCGCTCCCAAACTGTGTTACAAGATAGGCAAAATATGTGTTACAAGTAATTAAAAAACAAGTTTTTTCTACTTTAAAATAATAATAATGACAAATATATATTTTTACAAGATCAAATATGTCTTTTTAATTTATTTCTCATCCCTTTAAATTTAAATTTATTATTTTATATATTAAAACATATTTGCTCCAACAATAACATACATTTGCTCTAACATCAAATCCAATTTTTTTTTCAACATTAACACACATTTACAATAATAACATTAACACATTTTGCTTCAATAGTAACACATATTTCCTCTAACAGTAATACACATTTGCTCCAATAAAAACACATATTTTTAGTAACATATAATTACTCTAACATTAACACACATTTGCAGTAACACATATTTACTCTTATAGTAACACACTTTGCTTCAATAATAACACGTATTTCATCTAACAGTAACACACATTTGCTTCAATAGTAACACGTATTTTTAGTAACACACATTTACTCTAACTTTAACACTCATTTGCAGTAACACATATTACTCTAACATTAACACACTTTACTTCAATAGTAACACATATTTTCTCTAACAGTAACACACATTTGCTCCAATAGTAACACATATTTTTAGTAACACATATTTACTCTAACATTAAAATACATTTGCAGTAACACGTATTTACTTTAATAGTAACATACGTTTGCTTCAATTGTAACACACATTTGTTCCGACAGTAACACACATTTGCAGTAACACACAGTTGCGCCAATAGTAACACATATTTGCTCCAATATTAACATATAATTTTTGTAACACGTATTTACTCTAATAGTAACATACATTTGCTCCAATTGTAACACACATTTGTTCTGACAGTAACACACATTTGCAGTAACACATAGTTGCTCCAATAGTAACACACATTTGCTCCTATAATAACACATATTTTTAGTAATACACATATGCTCCGATAGTAACATATATTTTTAGTAACACATATTTTCTCCAACAGTAACACACATTTGCTCCAATAGTAACATAAATTTTTAGGAACTTTTTCGAGGCATTACCTTGAACACATATTTTTAAAAATAATAATTTGCAGAGGAAGGTTGAGGAGAAAAGGAAAAGAGAAAAATAATTTTTGAGATGGGATTGTTACTGGGCTGTTGGAATGGTGAGGAATTGGTGGGGGGGGTGGGGGGGGGGGGGGGGGGGTGGGGGGTTTCGGGGATGGGGCAGTTTGGAGTGTTGGGGCTTGGTGCGCACTTAGCAGTTAGCAGGCTGTTGCCGGCATGGAATTATTTTGGGGGAGGGGAGGGCGAGGCTGTTTGGAAGGTTGGGGTTGGTAAAATTGTTGTGGGGAGGGGGATAGCAGTCTGTTGGTCCGCGATGGTAGCGAAAAAAAAGGGAAGAAGATCCAATTTTTTAATATGGATTAATATTTCATATAAGCGATAATATTATGTACTTATCCCATCTCATTTTTGATTGTTAAAACTACTTATAGTTTGTTTAAAAAGCTTATAAATAAGTTTCAACACCCCTCCCCCCTCCCCCCACCACCTTTACCTCAACATAAAAATAAAAAATAATTTTTTTATATTAAAATTTAAAAATATTTCTTAAAATTCTAAAAAATCTTATAAATTGTATTAGCCAATCACTTTAACAACTTATAAATTATTTAAAAATTACATTTTATATGTTCTTAATACATTTTATAAGATGTTAGTCTATTCAACTTTTCAAATAAGTTTAGCCAAACAGACTCTAAATATAGAATTGTTTATTAGTATTTATAATGATAAAGTTAATTTTTAGTCACATTGTGATAAATAAAAGATACTACCTCCGTCCCCAAATACTTTGCACAATCATTATTCATCATCTTACAAAGACCTCTAAATTATACTCATTACACTAATAGTTACACGCTAAAATAATTTTTTTTTTCATTTACTTAAACTAAGCAATAAACCCTCATAAAATGTGTTTTATCCATTTAAAAATTACATATCAATTCTCATATTAAAAATTATGAAAAGGAAAATGTGAAGAGTATTTCAGGACGAGGTAATATAAAAAAAAAAAAAAGGTTGCTTTTGGTGACATTATTGTAAAATAAAATTGACTATTTATGGAAGGGACAATCGAATAAAAGACAAACCTTTTTGGCAGAGGACAATTGAAACGGGATTGAGGGAGTATTAGATAAAAATTTATGGGAACTCGAGTTCATGTGAATTCTGTTTCTTTAATCATTACGGTTATAATAGACTAATATTCTTTGATCCATTCCTTATCTTATTCTTGGTATGTTTTTTTAAATTAGAACCATCATTATATAAGCAATGAGCATTTAAAAAAATAAAAAATTATGACTTCTCCCACTACCCCTCTTTACGTATTCCATTATGTGTAAAATTAATTAAATTTTTTTTTATTATTTAATTATTCTCATTCAATATCAATTATGATAGTTATCGTTGTTAGGTTATTTCTTTTTCAACCTTATTCTATTCATAAATTTATTCCATTCAACAATAATTTTATTCATTCATACCAGTCGAACCATATAAACATTAATAACCAATGCCAACCGATTATACAAAAAAAAAAAAAAACCAAACAAACAAACAAAAAAAAAAAAAACAAAAAAAAGAGCAAAATGAAAAAATGAAGCCTCAACGTGGTTGGAACTTGTAAGAGGTTTGACACAATTCCAATATTGAATTCCAACGGAACGTTTCAAATATTTATTCGTTGCCCTAACTTTTATTAGATCATTTTTAGATTATTAAATTTTGGATAGTAATTGTAAAATAAACAATATAAAAAATAAACCAAAATTCGTATCCTTTTTTCCAATAACAATATTATTAATTTAAATTATTGGCATTTTATTTTTAATTTTAAATATCTTATAAGTTCAACATAAAAATTTAAAAGTAATTCATTGTTAATATAATAATGCAATTAAACATGAATTGTTTTACAATATTGAAAACATTGAAAAATTCACATATTAAATTTTATAGTCCAATAAGATAATAGTGTTTTAAATTATAAATTTTAAAAAAGTTCTTTGTAAACAACATTTGTTGTATACATACTTGATCTTCCATTGAAATGGTGACAAAAATATTTCAATAATTTTTTTTCTTTTAACTCTCATGACGATAACAAATAATTGATCGTGCATAAAAACTGGCTTGAGAAGATATACACCTATCCTTGACATTGATTGACCACAACTTTAAATTATTGTTATTCAGGAAACACAAAATGATAAAAACTGTCTCCCCTGAATCCTAAACAACAATGTTTTGCATGAATTACTCAAGGTCATTCGAGGGATATACACTACTTCCAATGTTTCTTCCTGAAATTATTTCAACTTCCAAAATATGATTTTCAAGCTTCATAACAATCAATCTAGTTCCAGGTATAATCCTAACTTCTAGTCAATGTTTCTAAAATGCACTACAGACACAACACTCTTCAATTTCAAACGTTTCTTTAAAAGTTTGGGACACTTAACAAAGTTCAAAAAATCAACATAAAATAACTCTCCATTACCACCTGATCTATACTCAATTATGCAAAGACTATCAAAATTCAAATACTTTATTGTGCCACTGAGTAGAAAATAAAAATAAAAAATTTCATGAGTGCATTCCACTTCTCTATGGGTTGGTGCAATTATTGCCCTATCTTCAAATTTTTCCGATATATTCTCGAAATATTCATTTTTCGTGGTCACCGATATTGATAATGAGAATAACAATATTTTCATTATATTCGTAAAAAAAATCGATAAATATCGGTACGCAATATCAACATCGATTATATTTATGTGCAACCAAAAAAATTGGTATATCGTAAAGTATCAAGAAATATCGAGAAAATATCCATTATTTAAATAAATATCACAAATGTAAAAATTTTGTGCAAATTATATAGTAAAATTTATGTATTAAAGTTTATTATTAATTTTTCATAGTTTTTAAAATTTACCGATATCGATATATCCATCGATATTTTCACAAATTTATGGCCTCGATATTTTCATCGATACCAATATTTTCAAACCAGGTAATAGATTCTAGGTCATGTATGAGAATTGGCGCAAAATATTATATGAAATAGTTCACGATAAACTTATCATGAAACCGTTTTAAAGTATCATTAATCTCATCAGAAGTATCATTAATCTGGGTCAGTGGTATTATATTGTAATTGTTGTAAATTTTTCTGAACTCAGATTAATGATACTTCTGATGAGATTAATAATAATCTTGATTAAATTTAAATACTTTAAAATAATTTCATGATAATCTTATCATGAACCTACTCTAGAATTGGTTGTGTGTTCAATCCCCAATATCAACTCTGAATTTAAAATAAATATTTTATTCTTACTTAATGGACTACATTACACAACTTAATAATGAAAAGTACAGTGTTACATAACTTAAAAAGTTGAGGTGAATTACCGAGAAAAATTATACTATCTAACATTTAAAAGTGCTGAATAATTTTATCAAACAATTATATTATAAATCTAGTGCAATATTCCAGTTAAAGCTAGGGTAACTTTTCAATATTAACTAACTAGATGAGTGATTAGGCGTGAAATTGTCATGACTCGTCACTCAAAATGCCCTAATTCTGGCCGATTTTATCGAGTATTTGGAGTCAATTGAGCATTATTTCTATACATTGATGAATTTGTCTCTTTAATGCTCGTAGGTGAATCGAGGGTGAAGAACGGAGTTCGTAGGACTTTGAATCGACTCAAACGGATGCCCGGATGAGAAGATATCGAAGGAATACGATTGGTGTTAGTGTTGAAGGAGAAAAGTACTAATTGGAGCAATTTTGGGAGTCATTCGAGTGAACCACTCGAGCACTAGCGCTCGAGCACGTTGCTCGAGCACCCAAAACATACAGAAAATTTCGAGCGCTCGAGCAGCTCGAGCGCCACCGCTCGAGCAACCCCAAAGTATACAGAAGATTTTCACCGCTCGAGCGCCTGCGTCATTCGAGCTCCATGCTCGAGCGCGACCGCTCGAGCACCTTCATGTTTGGTGTTTTAAAAGTCGTTTTCCGGCCCATGAGTTCACGATTCGGCCCGTTTCTTATTTATACTCGTCTCAAGCTTGTTTTCGAGGAATACCAGATATCACTTGATAGATTTTGACTTTAGAGTTCATTTTTGGAGAGGAAGGAGAGAAGCAAGCTTTACGTTTACGTTTTGTTGAGGTTTTTGTACGAATTCTTAGTTTCTTTTCGTTTCTTAGTTTCTTTTCAGTAATTCGATTACGTTAAACACTTCATACTTCGTTTTTATTAATTAAATTTCAGATTTTTAGCACATATTTCTTTAAACCCTAGTTTATGTTTGATCTCTTCTCCGTCTTAATTATCATGTTCATGTTTGTTACTTATTCAGTTGTTCTTGTTTACGTAAAACCCATGTCTAGCTAAAACCCTTTCATGCTTGGAGTAGGATGAACTCGTAGAAGTAGGTGGTGGGTATGTAATTAGGATAACTTGTGACTTTAGGTTTTAATTCTCTTGATTAATGAATTCTTAAAATTAATCTTAACTTTACTTTTGAATTTCGTTCGAAAAGTGTTAGAGAGAGGACGACTGTATCACTCTTTAACAATAAGTAGACTTAACTAGAGGGTTTAGAAAGGGTTAATTCATCTACCAATTTAGCGAAGGAGGACGACCGCATCACCTTAGTTAAATTAGGGTCTCATTAATTAAGCACAATCTATTAACTTGTTAGTAGATTAGTGAAGAGTGTTAGGGTAAAGTATTAGGGTTTAGAATCTTGAGCTTTCACCTTGCATTTTTTTACTTAGGTTATTTCTTGCGCGTCACAGTTATTTTGATTATGTACCTGCTCCGTTAGTATACGTAGGGATTCCTATCCTGAGCATCACCATCTCTCATTTGAAAACAACCCTTCGATTCTTAGTTTAATTTTGCTTTTTGCATTCGTAGGATAGTTTTAGGCTTTTAATTAATCTTTCAAAAAAACCCAAAAACATTACACTCATATTAGCTACGACGCGTAGATCTTCAGGGATCTGTTCGCATACACTCCATCTCGTGGGTTCGATATACTTGGACATTATACTTACTCATACTACAGTGAACTCGTACGCTTGCGAGGAATCTACTAGTAGAAGTTAGTATATTCGCTTCAAGTCAATGGCGCCGTTGCCGGGGATGGCGTTTTATATCTTTTGAATAGGACTTGTCGATAGCTTAGTAGTTAGTAGTGAGTGATTTTCTTTTCCGTTTTTTTTATTTCGTACATATTCGGCAGTTGCGTTTTGTTTCTTTTGTTAGTGTTTCAGGTTTATGAAAACACGATCACAAGGCAATACGAGCGAAGAGAGGTTACCGTTAGATCCTGAGACAATAGCAAGAAGAAACCGAGCCTTCTTAAGAAGGTTAAACGCTGCCGGAGGGAAAGAACCCATGGATATCACTAATGAGTTGGATGATGTCGAGAATGAGTTCAATCAGGCATTGAACCGGGTTGACGGCACTGATGGCAATACCAGTAAGAATCAAGATCCGTTAGGAGAAAGCCAGAGCCAAAACCCGGGTACTCAGAACCAAAATAGCCCAGCTCATAACATTGTCCAAAATCCTCATAACAACCCTGCTTACCCACATCCTAACTTACCACAAAACAACTTACCTTATCCACCCTACCCATACCCACCTTATCCTTATCCACCATACACGTATCCCCCACCTCCAGTTTACAATCAACCACCTGTTTACCAACCACCACCCCAACAAGTACCCGTACCAGCTGCTAATCCTCAACAAATTCCTCAGAACGCAGATCAGAATATGGCTATTCGAGGAAGATTTGCAGCGCAGCCACAACGGTACTATGATGGAGTGGCATTGCCTCCTGTTGAGGCGAATAACTTCTCTATTTCCCCGGGAATTCTTTAGCTGCTCACCGAGAACCAGTTCAAGGGGGAAGTTGGGAAGGAGAATCCTCATACTCACCTGAGGAGTTTCCTCATGATAGCCTCCACATTCAATTATAACGGCATGTCTGAAGATGTCAAGAGGTTTAGGCTGTTCCCATTCTCGTTGACGGGAATAGCAAAAGAGTGGTATGATAACACGCTCCCACGGGGAGGTGTAACCACATGGGCCGAGCTCGAGCGTCTGTTCCTCGAGCGATTTTACCCTCCATCGAGAACTATTAAAGCAAGGATTGAGATCTCTTCCTTTCGCCAGAAGTCATGAGAGGATTTACGCCAAGCGTTGGAGAGATACTCAAATATGTTGATCGAGTGCCCGCAGCACGGGTACAACGAGGGAGATATCATGGCGTTCTTCTATAGTGGAGCCAGCAAGGCTGGCCAATCCCATTTAGATGCATGTGCGAGTGGAGCTTTTCTGAACCAAGGGATAGCGAGATGTAGAGAGATCGTGGACAACATTGTCACGAATGCCGGTGCATGGAACGAGGATCCAGAGTTTCAGAGAGTTTGCAAGTTGGAGGAGAATGAGGGTACTAGGAAGCTGTTGATGGCAATGATGGAGAAGATCAGCAACCTTGAGATGGGGCAGAATCTGGTTGGAGGGAATGTAGCGGTGAGTGAGAAAGTGGACCCACCCACGAGTCAGCAAGAAGAGGCCAACTATATGGGAAGGCCTAATTATCCACAAGGCGGGTATCCACAAGGTGGAAATCAGTATGGAAGGCCTCCTTATGGCCAACCATTTGTACCTCCAGGCCCACAGCCACCTTAAAATCAATGGAGGAACACACAAGGGTATCAAGGAGGCCAACAGCCTCCTCAAAACACATGGAGAAAGAATGAGAATTTCTCATATGCTAATCTAAAAGTTGGTATTACAGTTCCCCCAGGTGTTGATCCGGGGTCTAAACCTCCTGGTGGAGAAGGCGGTGCCTCAACCGAGGAGATGTTGAGAGCTATCCTTCAGAAGGTGGAGGAAGGTAGCAAGCGATTGTCCTCTTTGGAGTACGATGTGAAGGAGTTGCATAAGAAGGGCGATCATCGAGATCAAGAACTCTAAAATAGAGACATAGAGTGGAATCGAGTTCAGCAAGAGAACAACAGAAGGTTCACTTCTATCAAGTATCAAATTAGTCAAATTGCAAAGTCTCAGCCAATAGAGCCTGGCAAGTATCCTTCAATGCCCGAGGATAACCCAAAGGAACATTGCAAGGCTATTGAGTTGAGAAGTGGGACCAAGTATGATGGTCCTGAGATGCCTGCTGATTCTGAGACGCCCAAAGGAGAGGTTGAGATAGAAGGAAAAGAGCCTGAGGCGGTTAGAGATGAGATTGATGAGGTAGGAGTTGAGAAGGGGATTGAGAGTGAAGGCATTGAGAAGAGTAAAGATGTGGATGAGTCTCATGAGAGCAAAGAGCCTGAAGAGGAGATCGAGAGAATTCCAAAGTGGAAGAAGGCAAAGGAAGCAAGGAAGAATGCAAAAGAGACTGAGAAAGATGAATGGGGAGTACCCAAATCTGTGATACCCGTCCCATATCCACAACGCTTCATGAAAAAGAAGCTTGATGAAAAGTTTGCTAAATTCCTTGATGTTTTTAAAAAGCTACATATTAACATTCCTTTTTATGATGCTTTGGAACAGATGCCTAACTACGCCAAGTTCCTGAAGGACTTGATAGCGAAGAGACGGAGAGTAGACGGACATGAGTTAGTGCACTTGAACCACGAGGTGAGTGCGATGGTGCACAAGGCGCTTCCTCCAAAGATGAAGGATCCCGAGAGCTTCACCATTCTTTGTGATATCGGGAACGGGATCAAGAAAGGAGCCTTGTGTGATCTCGGGGCGAGCATTAATTTGATGCCTCTTTCGCTGTTCAAGAAGTTAGAGGTGGGCGAACTTCAACCCACGATGATGATGCTCCAGCTTTCTGATAGGTCCATCACGAGACCTCAAGGAGTAGTGGAGGATGTTCTAGTGACGGTGGAGAATCACGTTTTTCCCGCCGACTTTGTAGTACTCGAGATGGAAGAGGATGAACATGTTCCGCTGATTTTAGGGAGGCCGTTTCTAGCTACTGCCTGGATGGTGCTTGACGTAGCAAATGGGAAGATCACGGTCAAGGTTGATGATCAAGAAGTGAAGATAGCTATTTATGAGGCGATGAAATACCCCGTGGGAGATTAGAGTTGCCACTTTATCGACATCACAGACACTTGTGTTGAAGACACACTTTTAGACCCTTGCTCTTTCTATGTGCATCAGTTTGATTATCCTATCCTTGACGATCTATCTTATGATTCTTATGATCTTGATTATTTTGACAACTTGGAAGACAATGAAGATGTCAAGTTCTTGGAGATGAAGAAAGTAGAGGATGAGGATGACTTGGAAGCCGAGGAGTCAACCTTTGAGAAGATGTTCGATAAAGCACCACCATTGGAGATGAAAAAGGAGTTGAAGCCACTTCCCGACCACCTCAAGTACGCTTACTTGGATGAGACCGACAAATATCCGGTAATTGTATCTGCCCTTTTATCTGATGATCAGCTAGAGAGACTTTTAGTGGTGCTTCGTAAGCACAAATCTGCTATATGATGGTCGATCGCGGATATTAAGGGAATTAGCCCTTCGATTTGCATGCATAGGATTAGATTAGAATAGGGTATAAAATCGATAGTGCAAAATCAGCGTAGAGTTAATCCGGTAATTCAAGAGGTGATTCATAAGGAAGTTTTGAAGTTGTTAGATAGCAACATGATTTTTGTAATTTCTGATAGTCCATGGGTAACTCCGTTACACGTAGTTGCTAGGAAAGGGGGTACCACTGTGATTAAGACAGAGTCTAATGAATTGGTAGCCACTAGATTAATGACGGGTTGGCGTGTGTATGTTGATTATAGGGAGTTGAACAAGGCAACGTGTAAGGATCACTTTCCTCTACCGTTCCTTGATCAAATGATTGATAGATTAGGTGGTTTTGAGTATTATTGTTTCTTAGATGGGTACTCGGGGTATAATCAGATCATGATAGCCCCCGAAGATCAAGAGAAAACCACCTTCACCTGCTACTATGGGACTTTTGCTTTTAGGAGGATGCCGTTTGGGTTGTGTAATGCACCCGCCACCTTTCAAAGGTGTATGATGGCGATTTTTCATGGTTTGATTGAGAGGATTATGGAGGTTTTCATGGACGACTTCTCCATCTACGGGGAGTCGTTTGATAAATGTCTAATCAATCTTGAAGTTGTGTTGAGCAGGTGTAAAGAGACGGACTTAGTGCTTAATTGGGAGAAGTGTCACTTCATGGTGAGAGAGTGTATTGTTCTTGGACATCATGTGTCCTCGAAAGGTATCCAAGTTGACAAGGCGAAAGTGATTGCTATTGAGAAGCTTCCTCCACCTTCGACCGAGAAGGGGATTCGGTCATTTTTAGGATACGCGGGTTTTTATAGACGCTTCATCAAAGACTTTTCACAAATAGCTAAACCACTTTTGCGGCTTCTTGAAAAAGAAGTCGCTTTTGAGTTTACTAATGAGTGTTTAGTTACTTTTAATAGGTTGAAAAAAGCGTTGGTGAATGCCCCAATACTTGTGACACTGGATTGGTCTAGCCCGTTTGTGCTGATGTGTGATGCTAGTGATTATGCGATGGGGTTGCTTTGGGGCAAATTCGTGAGAAACGTTTTCACGCTATTTACTATGCCTCGAAGATGCTGAATTCTGCTCAAGTAAATTATACTACGACCGAAAAGGAGCTGTTGGCGGTCGTGTATGCCTTTGATAAATTTCGACCCTACCTAGTAGGGACGAAAACAATTGTATATACGGACCACACAGCGATTCGGTATCTTATGAGTAAGAAGGATGCAAAACCCCGTCTCATTCGATGGATTTTGTTGCTCCAGGAGTTTGATGTAGAGATTCGAGACAAGAAGGGATGCGAGAATGTGATAGCAGATCACCTTTCAAGATTGGAGCTCACAAAGGAAACCGTGGAGGATCGAGAGGTGAACGGTGAATTTCCGGATGAGAAGCTCTTTGGCTTAGGAGACATCCCTGTATATCGAGTTGAAGGGAAGGCGCCTTGGTTTGCAGATTATGCTAACTATTTAGCAAGTGGAGAGTTGCCCGTTGAGATAGACTCGGTGCATCGGAAGGCATTTTTGAAGAAAGTTCGGGAGTTTATTTGGGACAATCCCTACTTGTTCAAATGCGGGATTGATCATGTGTTGAGAATGTGTGTGCCAGAAGAGGAGTGGAGTAATATTATAAGGCATTGTCACGCCTTGCCATGTGGAGGACATTTAGGTGGAGAAAAGACCGGAAGGAAAGTACTTCAATCTGGTTTTTATTGGCCAACTTTGTTGAGAGATTGCATGGAATGAGTTAAGAGGTGTGAGAAGTGCCAACGTTTTGGCTCCATTACTAAGAGGGACGAGATGCCGATGCACGTGTTCATGGAAGTTGAGATATTTGATGTATGGGGGATTGATTTCATGGGTCCATTTCCTCCTAGCAATGGATTCTTGTACATTCTCGTATGCATTGATTACGTCTCGAAGTGGATTGAAGCTGTCCCGACTCGAGTGAATGATTCCCGAGTGGTTATCGAGTTCTTGAGGAAGAACATCTTTGCAAGATATGGAGTTCCAAGAGCTTTGGTTAGTGATGGGGGAAGTCACTTCGTAAACAAATGGATGGAAAAGCTGCTGTCAAAATACGAGGTAAGTCATCAAATCTCTACTGCTTATCATCCTCAATCTAACGGACTTGCAGAGGTTTCAAACCGTCAAATCAAGGAGATCCTTGAGAAGACGGTGAGCATTAGTAGGAAAGATTGGGCGATGAAGCTTGATGATGCACTTTGGGCGTATAGGACAGCTTTCAAAACTTCTCTTGGTATGTCACCATATCAATTGGTTTTTGGAAAGGCATGTCACTTACCCGTGGAGTTGGAACATAAGGCATATTGGGCGATAAAGAAGCTGAATTTTGATAGTGCCTTGGTTGGTGAGAAGAGATTACTCCAATTGCATGAGTTGGAGGAGTTTCGAGACAGTGCCTACGAGAATGCCCGAATTTTCAAGGAGAAGACCAAGAAGTGGCATGATGCACGATTGAGGAAAAAAGAGTTCAAAGTGGGTGATCAAGTCCTAGTATTCAATTCGAGGATGAAGCTGTTTGGTGGAAAGCTTAAGTCCTAGTGGAATGGGCCGTATATTGTGAGGGAAGTGCATAATAGTGGATTCCTTGAAGTCGAGAAGGATGATGGACATAAATTCATGGTGAACGGGCATCGAGTGAAGAAATTCTTTAACTTCTCTTATGAGAATAAGGGAGGTATTTTAGATTCTCAAGTCCCGTGAGCTCCTTCGAGCTCGGTCCGGCATTAGGACCTTAAAACTAGCGCTTAATGGGAGGCAACCCATTTTTTACTTGTTTTTATGTGTTTCGTCTATTTCGTCATTTTTGTGAATCGTAAGTGTTAACCTCGTGTGTTAGAGTTTATTTGGTATAGGCTTGTTTAGTGGAGATTGATCGGAGCAAGAGAGCTTAAGGAAGAAAGTCATGAAGTTGAACACGTTTCGAGTAGGAAAGCATTCGATTTTTGGAGTTTGAGGTAAACAGAACCCCAAACGTAGACCTCTTTGCGAAGTCGAAGTTTGGGGGGGTGATGTTTCTTTTCGTTCGTTACTTTGCATTGATAGTGAGTTAAGTTCATAAGAATTTGGTGTACTTACTCGTACGTACTCATTCTTTTCATACTTTATTATTGCGTAGAAAAAACAAAGTTTGGGGGGGGGGGGTGTATTCGTACTTTGGGTTCGTACACGAAATTCTAATGAAAAATTGGTCAAATTTTTCGAAAATATCGATGTTTTAGTGGAGATGGATCGAATTGAGTGTGGTCGCTTAAGTTCGGCGTGAATTGGATTGGTAATTTACACGTTTGGAAGAGACCCCAACTCCTCGGTCGAATGAGCGACCTGGCTTAAATCGAGGAGATCTCAGGTTAGTTCATATTTTGGAAAAGTGTTTTGATTGTTCGAGTGTGGTTCGTTGGGAAATTTCGAGTTTTGAACGACGAAAATTGAAGTTTAAATTTGGAGCTGCTCGAGCGCCACCGCTCGAGCGCCCCAAATTATACAGAAGATTTTGACCGCTCGAGCAGCTCGAGCGCTCGCGCTCGAGCGCCTGCATCATTCGAGCTCCATGCTCGAGCGCGACCGCTCGAGCGGGTCGCGGGTTTCGGCCCAGATTTTGCCCCCTCTATAAATACTTCTTTCCACACATTTTCACACACTCACACAAACATAGAGGGGCGATTTGGGCGATTTCCGGCGGCTTTCGAACGGTTCTCACGAAATACTTCCTACTTCATTCGATTTCTTCGCATATTTCCCTTGAATCCTCAAGAAAGGTACGTAATTTCTATCTTTTGTCTTTCAATTCATAGTTTAAAGGTTGATTTAGGCATGAATTGATGATATGAACTAGGGTTCTTGAGTGTTCGAAATTTTGGGGATTTTGCAAGCACTCGTTGATTCTTGATTCCTTGTTAATGAAAGTAGATAATATGCTATGGGTTTGCTAATTATGCTTTCAATTTCATGATTGAATGTGTAGAAAAGGTGAATTTCTAGAGTGAGCATGTAAATTACACAATTTGGGGTAATGTTACTTCATGATAGACTTGATTGTAGGCATTATTGAGTTGAGATTGATGAATTGTTTGAAATTTCCTTGAGAACTTGGAGATGAAAGCATGCGGTTTGAATTGAGTGAGTAAAATCAAGTTTAGATTGAGAGAAAAGGAATTGAGATTATTACTTGAGATGTGTGGAATTGATTTGAAGTGCATAGGAGGATATGAATGAAATTGAATTGCTCTACGTTGTCTCAGGTACTATGGCTCCTAAAAAGAATGAGGATAGAGTATTGAGCATTGCCGAATTGGAGGAACTCACGAACGATCTCAGGAGGAGGAGTTTGTTGCCCTCAAGGTGGAACAATCTGGATTACCAGGGAAGTTGGAGGTACATAGCATATAGATGGAGCTTGAGCACGGGGAAGGTGGAAAAGACCCGGAGACCAAGTGTTAGCTTCATGAGAGATTTGGGGATTGAAGAAGAGATAAGGAGAATTTTCGTGAGGAATAATATGACTGAGTTTTTCGAGATGCTGCTATACATGGAGACGAATGCAGACTTGGTTGAACAGTTTCTCGCCACGGTCGAGAAGACGGACGAGAACTCGTTCAAGTTCAAGTACCAGAATGACTGGCAGTATTGTTAGGTTGGAGCTGTCAACCTCGCATTTGGGCTTCCAGCTTTATCTCGGCCGAACCGTGTGTCGAAGTTGTACAATGCTAATGGATTTTGAAAGGACATCACGGGCGGAATGGCGGGGGATTACAGAGGCCAGAATGCACGAGCATCAGCAATCAAAAATCCAGTCATTAGGTACCTCGAGCGGATTCTGGGAAACACTATCTACGCCCGCTCTGAGACGGGAACAGTGACAAGCAAGCAGCTATACGGGATTTGGTGTCTCTTGTACAAAAAGGACCATGATTTTGGAAGAGATTTCCTAGAGCACCACTACGAGGCTCCATTCAAACTTGGTGCTAGGACTTCGAAGGTTCGAGGAGGGGGATTGATTTCGGTATTCATGAAGAGTCTTGGATTCGAGCCGTGTTCGGGTCCTTTGCCAGGTATGGATTTAGGGTTCGAACAGATGAACAATACTCTGATGTTCGAATATTGGCTTGGAAGCTATTGCATAAGATTCAAGGATGATAGCCTCTTTCCGTTGCCGAACAACAAGCTCGTGACTCTGATTGGAAAAAAGAAGCAGAACATAGGAATGAATGGAGAGCAGCACCTCGCTATATGTGGTAAGTATACGGCGGAGGTTGACAGCAGAGGACTCCGAGATGTGAGGCCTGTGAAGAGGAATCGAAGTGAAGGAATGAGTGGTACCGGCACGAGCGGAGCGGGAGCGAGTGGAGTAGCTGAGTTGCAAGAAGAGGAGGAACACGAATATGAAGCGGGACAGGCTGAAGAAGAAGAAGCAGTGGGTGAAGGCCCGCAAGAGATAGAGATGGAGCCACCTCACGTGACCACTCCGGAGCCGTGGTACCCGACCCAGAGTGAATGGGATGGTATGAGGACCGACATTCGGGACCTGCGAACCGAAGTTACGGATCTTCGTATTACCCAGAACCAGTGGTACACGGAAGCGATGGGTGTACGGGGAGAGTTTCAGGAGGTTCGATCAGAAGCTTCTGATTTGAGGAGATGGATGGAGGCACTCTTTGTCTCCCATTTAGGATCGGACCACCCTAGCTATCGCCCACCACCGCCTCCTGATGCTTGAGGGTCATGGGGAGTTTCCCCAGTTTCTGCTCCTTTTTCTTATCTTTTGTTTTATTTCATTTTCTTATTTTTGCTTGAGTGAGCTTCATTGTTTGAGTGGTTTGAACTGATTATGGGTTTGCTATGAATTGTTATTCAGAATTTCGGGTAGTGCTTGTTGTTGAACTTAGTGAGATATCTGATTTATTTCGTGCTTATTGACCCCTTCTACTTGTTAGTTGTTATTCTTGAGCATGTTTGATGAGTAGAGTAGATTTGTGGATTGGAGTTAGGGACTCTTTTGTGTGAGTGGTTGAGCTAGAGTTGATTGGAGAAAAAACTTGTATGCTTATGAGTTTTTCTTTTGAGTGCTTGTGTGATGAGAGTGAGAATTCACTAGGACTAGCATGGATGTGAAAGCCATGAGACTTGAGCCTTATGAGATTTTGATGCATGAATTAATCTCTTCGTTTGTGAGTGGATCATCACCTTAGAGGATGCTAGAACTTGTGTGTGCTCTTGCTTCTTGATTGTGTCTAGTTTGATATGCCGAATAGGATCTTAGGCCATCTTTGATTTAATTGAGTCACTTAGCCAAAATTTTCCTTACCAATGACATTGATCCCTTATTAGCCCCTTTGAGCTTTAAGCCTATTTTATTTGCTAGCACATATGAACACTATTCCAATTCCTAAGCCCTTTTGTCCAAATTTGAGTGGAGAATAGGAAAAATGTGAATGTGAAGGGATTGAATTGAGTTGAAAAAGGAAAATGTTGTTTGTTGAGTGAATATGAGAAGAAGGTGTGATGAAGTTATGAGATGTGGGAAAAAGAGAAAAAAAAATTGAGAATGAGCAAAAGAAAAAATGAGCTCATGTGTTTGTGCGAAAAAGAAAAAAAAAGTGAAGTGATTGAAAAAAGTGAAAAGAGTGAGAAAGAAAAAAATTGAAGTGTTGAGAGAATTGGAATTGAAAGTGTGTTGATTGAATATGTTTGAAGTAGTCTGTTCCTAATCTCGAAGTACCGAAGTTTGATTTTCTATTCTCCAGTCACTTGAGTCACTTTACCATATTGATTCCCACCTGTCCAAAGAGCCTACATTACAACCTTGAGAAACTCCTTTTTGATTCGGCATTGATTTCTAGAGTATGGTCGGAGTTAAGAGTGCTTACAAGCGTATGGCTGCCAATATGTGTGATTGATTGATTGAGTGAGTCCCTTTATCATGGATATACACTTGTGAGGGAGTGAAACACATCGTAGAGTGCACATCCATGTTTGATCTTGGTGTTTCTTGTTATTGTTGCATGAGTATGATGAAGGAAAGTGAGTGAGTATACTTGTGATTGATCTATGAAGCTCGAGTTTATTTGCTTGCATGATTTGATTCTTTGACTCATTCCTAACAATTTCACTTGACTTATTATTTCGTTGCTTGAGGACAAGCAACATGGTAAGTTTGGGGGGGTTGATTAGGCGTGAAATTATCATGATTCGTCACTCGAAATGCCCTAATTATGACCGATTTTGTCGAGTATTTGAAGTCAGTTGAGCATTATTTCTATACATTGATGAATTTGTCTCTTTAATGCTCGTAGGTGAATCGAGGGTGAAGAACGGAGTTCGTAGGACTTTGAATAGACTCAAACGGATGCCCGGATGAGAAGATATCGAAGGAATACGATTGGTGTTAGTGTTGAAGGAGAAAAGTACTAATTGGAGCAATTTTGGGAGTCATTCGAGTGAACCACTCGAGCACTAGCGCTCGAGCACGTTGCTCGAGCGCCCAAAATATACAGAAAATTTCGAGCGCTCGAGCAGCTCGAGCGCCACCGCTCGAGCGTGTTGCTCAATCGCCCCAAAGTATACAGAAGATTTTCACCGCTCGAGCGCGAGCGCTCGAGCACCTGCGTCATTCGAGCTCCATGCTCGAGCGCGACCGCTCGAGCGGGTCTGCTCGAGCACCTTCATGTTTGGCGTTTTAAAAGTCGTTTTTCAGCCCATGAGTTCACGATTCGGCCCATTGCTTATTTATACTCATCTCAAGCTCGTTTTCGAGGAATACCAGATATCACTTGATAGATTTTGACTTTAGAGTTCGTTTTTGGAGAGGAAGGAGAGAAGCAAGCTTTACGTTTACGTGTTGTTGAGGTTTTCGTACGAATTCTTAGTTTCTTTTCATTTCTTAGTTTCTTTTCAGTAATTCGATTATGTTAAACACTTCATACTTCGTTTTTATTAATTAAATTTCAGATTCTTAGCACATATTTCTTTAAACCCTAGTTTATGTTTGATCTCTTCTTCGTCTTAATTATCATGTTCATGTTTGTTACTTATTCAGTTGTTCTTGTTTACGTAAAACCCATGTCTAGCTAAAACCCTTGCATGCTTGGAGTAGGATGAACTCGTAGAAGTAGGTGGTGGGTATGTAATTAGGATAACTTGTGACGTTAGGTTTTAATTCTCTTGATTAATGAATTCTTAAAATTAATCTTAACTTTACTTTTGAATTTCGTTCGAAAAGTGTTAGAGAGAGGACGACCATATCACTCTTTAACAACGAGTAGACTTAGGTAGAGGGTTTAGAAAGAGTTAATTCATCTAGCAGTTTAGCGAAGGAGGACGACCGCATCACCTTAGTTAAATTAGGGTCTCATTAATTAAGCACAATCTATTAACTTGTTAGTAGATTAGTGAAGTCGAGTGTTAGGGTAAAGTATTAGGGTTTAGAATCTTGAGCTTTCACCTTGCATTCTTTTACTTAGGTTATTTCTTGCGCGTCACGGTTATTTTGATTATGTACCTGCTCCGTTAGTATACGTAGGGATTCCTATCCTGAGCATCACCATCTCTCATTTGAAAACAACCCTTCGATTCTTAGTTTAATTTTGCTTTTTGCATTCCAAGGATAGTTTTAGGCTTTTAATTAATCTTTCAAAAAAACCCAAAGACATTACACTCATATTAGCTACGACGCGTAGATCTTCAGGGATCTGTTCGCATACACTCCATCTCGTGGGTTCGATATACTTGAACATTATACTTACTCATACTACAGTGAACTCGTACGCTTGCGAGAAATCTACTAGTAGAAGTTAGTATATTCGCTTCAAGTCAATGGCGTCGTTGCCGGGGATGGCGTTGTATGTCTTTTGAATAGGACTTGTCGATAGCTTAGTAGTTAGTAGTGAGTGATTTTCTTTTCCATTTTTTTTATTTCGTACATATTCGGCAGTTACGTTTTGATTCTTTTGTTAGTGTTTCAGGTTTATGAAAACACGCTCACAAGGCAATACGAGCGAATAGAGGTTACCGTTAGATCCTGAGACAATAGCAAGAAGAAACCGAGCCTTCTTAAGAAGGATGAACGCTGCCGGAGGGAAAGAACACATGGACATCACTAATGAGTTGGATGATGTCAAGAATGAGTTCAATCAGGCATTGAACCGGGTTGACGGCACTGATGGCAATACCAGTAAGAATCAAGATCCGTTAGGAGAAAGCAAGAGCCAAAACCCGGGTACTCAGAACCAAAATAGCCCAGCTCATAACATTGTCCAAAATCCTCATAACAACCCTGCTTACCCACATCCTAACTTACCACAAAACAACTTACCTTATCCACCCTACCCATACCCACCTTATCCTTATCCACCATACCCGTATCCTCCACCTCCAGTTTACAATCAACCACCTGTTTACCAACCACCACCCCAACAAGTACCCGTACCAGCTGCTAATCCTCGACAAATTCCTCAGAACGCAGATCAGAATATGGCTATTCGAGGAAGATTTGCAGCGCAGCCACAACGGTACTATGATGGAGTGGCATTACCTCATGTTAAGGCGAATAACTTCTCGATTTCCCCGGGAATTCTTAAGCTGCTCACCAAGGACCAGTTCAAGGGGGAAGTTGGGAAGGAGAATCCTCATACTCACCTGAGGAGTTTCCTCATGATAGCCTCCACATTCAATTATAACGGCATGTCTGAAGATGCCAAAAGGCTTAGGCTGTTCCCATTCTCGTTGACGGGAATAGCAAAAGAGTGGGATGTAATATCTTTCAATTAAAGTTAGTCTAACTTTTTAGTTAAAATTAGTGCAACTTTTCACTTATATATATCTAGTATAACGTTTCAGTTAAAGTTAGTGTAACTTTTTAGTTAAAGTCAGTGTATCTTTTCAGTTATACCTAGTGTAATGTTTCACTTAAAGCTAGTGTAACTTTTTAGTTAAAACTAGTATAAATTTTAAATTCTATCTAGTTTAACTTTTCAACTATAGATTATGTAACATTTCAATTATAGTTAGTGTAGCTTTCTAGATAAAGATAGTGTAACATTTCAATTATATCTAGTGTCACTTTTTCATTAAAATTAGTGTACTTTTCAGTTATATCTAGGGTCATGTTTCAATTATAGCTAGTGTAACTTTTTAGTTAAAATTTAATTTTTTCAATTATATTTCTAATGTAACTTTTCAATTATAAATAAGGTAACTTTTCATTTAAAACAAGTATAACATTATAATATTTTGGGAAAATTGAGTTTTTTATCCTGTAAGTTAGGTCACTTTTGGTTTTGGTCCTACTAAGTTTTGACTTAATTTCTTCGTCCTCTAACTTTCAAAAAAAATTACTTTTTCGTCCTAAAACCGGCTACAAAAGGTCACTCAACCGGTGATGCTGACGTGGCACGATTTTTGAATTTTTTTAAAATTTTTATTATGATATATATTATATATATATTAAAATTAAATTAAAATTCAAAATATTAATTAAAAAATCCAAACCCACCCACCACCCCCTCCCTTCGCCCCACTCCCACTTCCCTGTATTACCGCAACAGCCGCCCACTCCACCTCCCCCAACAGTGTACGTCGCCGTCGATTCCAGTTGTAGGTAAAAAAATTTGCAAACTACACAAATTTGATGGTAAAATTTGAAAAGAAAACCCCAAGATTTTAGTTATGGTTTAATGAATTGAGGGAAAAAAATAAGAAGCAACAGAAAAATTAGAGACATTGCACGCCGCCCGTCGCCGCCCACCCTCCACCGCCCCCACCTCAATTTAATTTCTGATTGCTATGAAACTCCGGCGCGAATTCATTCCAATTTCCGGTGATGAAGAGCACGAAATTTAAATTGGAATTGAAGCTCCCCAAGCCTCACGATTTTCCGGTGATTAAGCCCTCGCCGGAAAAGCAGAGTTCACTCCCCCAGCCTCACGCTTGAAGCCGTCGTCGGAAATCTAAGTTGGAATTGAAGCTCGCGATGCTGGAAATTACATAGCTCGATTACCAGTATTAATGGAGTTCAAGCCTGATTCAAGCTCACGCCGGAAAGCTTCGCGGGCGGTGGAAGGTGCGCGGCTGTGGAGGGTGCGCGGTGGCAAATGGTGTTTTGGTATGTTACCTGATTTTGGGAGTGAACTCTTCTTTTTCTGGTGAGGGTAGCAGCTTTTCCGGCGAGTCAAACCAAGCCACCGCCGCCCCGTCGCTGCATCCCGCCGCCCCGCCTCTTCTGCTCACGTGAGGTGCCCAGCCTCTTTTGGTTTGGTACCCAGTTTTGGGGAAGGGGGAAGGGTAACAGGGTAAGAGGGAAGGGGGGTTGGGGGTTATGGATTTTTTTAATTATTATTTTGAATTTTAATTTAATATATATATATATATATATATATATAATATATCATAATAAAATAAAATTAAAATTAAAAAATCGTGCCACATCAGCGTTACCGGTTGGGTGACCTTCTGTAGCCAGTTTTAGGACGAAAAAGTAATTTTTTTGAATGTTTGAGGATGAAGAAATTAAGTCTAAACTTAGTAGGACCAAAACCAAAAGTGACTAAACTTACAGGACAAAAAACTCAATTTTCCCTAAGTTTTTTCTCTTCCCTCCTCCTCTTTTTTTTTTTTAAATTGAAGTTGTTGATGATATTAGGATTTTTATAGATTTGGAACAAATCTTTTTATTTTTTTTGAACTTTTGTTATGTAAGTGTTCTTATTTCTCGATTTCTTTTTTCCAGCGTTTCACAGATCTTGAACAAATATCAAATTATATGGAATTTTTGAATTTTTTTACGAAATTGTTTTTTTTCTCTGCTTCTGGTGAGCGGCGGCGGCCATGTACAATGACATATTTTTATTTCTATAGGAAGTGTATTACGACACACATATTTCCTTAATGTAATAATTAAGATGTTAAGTTTAAAGGATATAATCTTTATCATGTTTAATTTTTTTATTTAAATTTTGCGGAAGTGTGTATATGAAAAAAGTAGTGCCAATAACCTGGCCGCCTGGTAAATTATAAACGTAATTAATGTGTACTGGTTTTAACGTGTGTCCAGTCTAAATACCCATCCAACTAATGAAGATATACCTCCATCTAAATTCAGATATTCATTTTAATTGGTATTAGTAAATACACAATCCTTATACTACCATTACTGCCATTATTAATAAAATTTATTTTATATTCCCCAGTCTCTACCATATTCATCGGGAAAACCTATACATCTTCTCACCTCTTCCAAAATTTGAAGCTTCCGTGAAGACTTCTCTGGGCGATCGCTTTTGTGAGTGCACGACGACGATCGTCAACCACTATGGCCACCGTGAGGGCACAATCTCGAGATTTGGTGGCCAAGCGTAGGATGGCCACCAAGCAGAACTCGTGAACACCATCGTGAGAGCGTGACTTTGACCGCACAATGTGACCAGAGGATGACGACCAAACGACGTGACCATGCAAATGGCGAGCAAGCGACGACGAGCAACAAAAGACACAGATGGATTGTAATGGCGTGGGACCCTTAAAGGCAGGTCCCGTGCTGATAAGACAATCACCAGCAGCCAAGGGAGTGGAAACTGGTTTTGCCTTTATCATATCTGCACGCTCAAGAATGTCGATGGCGTATTTGGCCTAACCAACAAACAGGCTACCATTGGCAGAGGAAGATACTTCAAGGCCAAGAAAGTAGCTCAACTGCCTGAGGTCCTTGATAGCAAATCCAACTCCAGTACGAGCAATGAAACGACGAAGAGCTGCAGAGTCATTGCCTGTAACAATAATGTCATCCACATATAGAAGAAGGTAAATAACAGTGTTACCCTGATGTAGATAAAAGAGCGAGGAGTCAGAGCGACTTTGAGAAAAACCCAGGTGGAAAAGGAAGGAGATGAAACGCTGGTACCAAGGCAAAGGAGCTTGGCGAAGACCATACATGGCCTTCTTTAGACGGCAAACATGATCAGGATAACGAGGATCAACAAAGCCAAGGGCCTGAGCCATAAACACAGGTTTCCTAAGAACCCCATTGAGGAAGGCATTCTTGACATCGAGCTGATGGAGAGACCAGCCACACTGTACAGAAATAGCCAGAATAATTCGAACTGTAGCAGACTTAACCACAGGGCTAAATGTGTGATGGAAATCAATACCAGGAATATGAGTGAATCCCTCAGCCACCAGACGAGCTTTATGTCGGTCAATCGAGCCATCCGCTAGAAACTTCATTCGAAAAACCCACTTCGACCCAACAATGTTGGTACCCTGAGGACGAGGTACTAAGTCCCAAATGGAGTTAGAACGAAGAGCATCAATCTCCTCTTGCATAGCAGCAAGCCAATGAGGGTGCTTGACAGCAGAATTGAAGCCACGAGGCTCAGATGCAGCAACAAGAGCCGAGAAGATAGCATGTGAAGTAATATCAATAGGATAACGTGGCTTGAAGATTCCATTGCGAACCCTAGTTGTCATGGGATGAATAGGAAGGACAACCGCAGGGGTCTCGGGAACAACAGGATTGTCTATAGGAGGTGGCTCGACATAAGGAGATGGGGGCTGATCTGGTTCAGCTGGCTCGACATGTGGAGATGGAGGCTGGACCGGCTCATCAACTGGAAAAAACACCTCAGGAGGATCATCAGCGAGTGGGGGCAGGGAATGGGCATCATGATCAATCGAAAACCTGTGTGGAGGGCACACGGGCGCTGGCACGGGATCCAAAGGAGAGTCTGATGAGACATCCAAAAATGTTGAGATATCTAGATTAGAGACCTTCGTAGAAGAATGAGCCCCTGAAAAAGGAAAGAAGAGTTCGTCAAATTGAGCATGGCGAGTGACTAACATTCTAGAGGTGTCTGGATCAAAACATCAAAACCCCTTCTGAGTGCTGCTGTAACCCAGAAAGATGCAAGGACGACTCCTGGGATCCAATTTATGAGTTGCATAATCCCTTAAATATGGATACACGCGACAACAAAAGGCTTGAATGTGGCATAATTAGGGAGGTGGCCAAATAGAACCTGAAATGGCTAAGTGTTATCAAGGATAGACGGCGGAAGTTTGTTGATGACATAAACCGTTGTGGCAAATAAATCAACCCAAAGAGATGCCGGCACCTGAGCATGAAACAACATAGATAATCCTGTTTCAAAAATATGACGGTCCTTGAGTTCGGCCCTGCCATTTTGTTGAGGTGTATGTGGGCAGGAAACTCGATGATGAATGCCATGTAACTCCATAAACTCGCGAACCCTCCCATTAATGAACTCAGTTCCTCCATCAGACTGAAAAGCCTTCATAGTACGAGAAAATTGGTTGCAGATAAATGTATGAAATCGGACAAACACAGCATAAAAGTCAGACTTTGCACGCAGTGGATATAACCAAGTAAAGCGAGAGAAGTCATCCACAAAAATAACATAATACCTAAATCCATCAGAAGAAGTAATAGGTGCTAGACCCCACAAATCACAGTGAATTAAATCAAGAACTGCCGAAGCTCGTTTTTCATTTAATGGAAAAGGTAAACGTTTACTTTTAGCTAGCTGAAAAGAAGGGAAAATGCTAGGGTTTGGCAAAAATGAAGTAACAGACAGATAACCCAATTTATTCAACAAAGAGACAACTGACATACCCCAAACGTAAATGCCACAGATCAAAACTTGCTTTTAACTTCTTGTCCTGAATAGCTGCCACCAATGCTGGAACACCCCGATCAAGCAAATAAAGTCCCTAACTACACCTTCCTTGGGCCAGAATTTTCTTTGAAATCCGATTCTGAACCGCAAAGAACTTATCAGAGAAAATCACATCGACAGGATAATCCGCAGTTAATTTACTGATAGATAATAAATTCTTCGTGATATGACGTACTACCAAGACATCTAATAACTTAACATCATCAGAGAGCTTAGAAGTGCCTATGTGGGAAATATACACAAGAATTTATACCAAACTTATAGGAAATCAGAGATCACAGATTAGGGTTTAGGATCGATGTAAGGCTGATACCATGTGATCTTATGTATAATTCATAAGATCACAGATTGAAAGTTGGTTCTGATCATTAGTATTCAACAAACTGTTTTCAAAATTAACACAATGTTTCGGCAAAATGTTTCCAAAACCTTAATCATATTCCGGAAACTCATTACCAAAAATTAATCCATTCAAAATTTTGACGATTGGTGTTCGAAAATATGTAAAACTTTCGACTAATTAGGTCTAAAAGTTGCTTGATGAAAATTAGTAAAAAACACGCAAATAAAAAACATACAACTTTCAACGTCGTTCAATACCTAAAATATCAATATTTCATACACAAAATAAACAACTAACAACATTCAATGTTTAAAACTAAAGTTTATATATTAAAGAGAAAATGTATGAAATAAGGGACAATATAACATAAATAGGAAGGTCGAAATGCTCCCATTTTCTCCACAATCTAGTTCAAAAATATGAATTAATCATTGTTGCGCCGTCTAATCTTGTTATGATGGAGGCATGATCAAATCTCATTTTTTCCTTCACATGTACATATCCGAACGTCTTTACATAAGAATGAGATACACTACAAAAAAATGGAGTTTAGCAACGGAAAAGTTGCGACGGTCAAATATCCGTCGCAAATTTCGTGAATTTGCGACGGATTTTAGAAAACCGTCGAAAAAGATGACACTTTGCGACGACTTAGGAAGACCGTCGCAAAAGTTAGAAATTTGCGACGGAAAAGTCCGTCGCAACAACTAGGGCCACCGCCTTCGTCTTAAACCGGCTACATTTGCGACGGATAGGTCGTCGCAAATTTCAACTTTGAGTTTACGACAGTCAATTCCGTCGCAAAACATACCCGTTTAAAGGTGACCGTTCGGGAAGTGACCCGTTTGACTTATCTGCGACGGAACAGGCCATCGCAATTTTAAACTTTGTATTTGCGACGGACCAAACCCATCGCAAATCTTACATTTATATTCGCGACCTTTCGGAAAACGATCCATTGACTGATTTGCGATGGAATGTCTGTCGCAAATCCGAACCGGTTTTACGCGTCTTCTCGGGAAACGGTGCATTGATTGATTTGCGACAGGAAATCCGTTGCAAATCAGTAAAAATGACGTCGTTTTTGCTTTGACAGGCAAAATTTGCAATGGATAGGTGTCCGTCGCAATTGTTTTTACACTTATAAAACTCTCCTCGCGAAGCAGACGGAGAGTGCGAGAAAAAAGAAAAAGAGGAGGAAAACGAAAGGAAAATGAAGGAGAAGTCGGGTTTAGTTGATTGTAGAGCCAATCCATCCCCACCGAGTTCTCGTTTCGACATTTTCTACAAATAAACCGTAAGTTTTCTTCATTTTTACCGTTTAAAATTTAATTTTAAAGCATGTTTAGAGAATTGATTTTAGTTGAATTATTTGAATTATATTAGTAATGAATTGATTTTAGTTGAATTAGTTGATCGAATTTTAATTTAAAGCATGTTTAATTTTTGTTAAGTTTAGAATTGAATTAGTTGAATTGTTTGAATTATATTAGAAATGAATTGATTTTAGTTGAATTATAATTTAATTAGTTGATCGAATTTTAATTTAATTTTAAAGCATGTTTAGAATCTCTTAAGCTTATAATTGAATTAATTGAATTGTTTGAATTATATTAGAAATGAATTGATTTTAGTTGAATTAGCTTAGTTGATCGAATTTTAATTTAATTTTAAAGCATGTTTAGAAATAGTTGAATTAGTTGATCGAATTTAGTTGACCGAATTTTAATTTAAAGCATGTTTAATTTTTGTTAAGATTAGAATTGAATTAGTTGAATTATTTGAATTATATTAGAAATGAATTGATTTTAGTTGAATTAGTTGAATTATAATTTAATTAGTTGATCGAATTTTAATTTAATTTTAAAGCATGTTTAGAATTTCTTAAGCTTATAATTGAATTAGTTGAATTGTTTGAATTATATTAGAAATGAATTAATTTTAGTTGAATTAGCTTAGTTGATCAAATTTTAATTTAATTTTAAAGCATGTTTAGAAATAGTTGAATTAGTTGATCGAATTTAGTTTATCGAATTTTAATTTAAAGCATGTTTAATTTTTGTTAAGTTTAGAATTGAATTAGTTGAATTGTTTGAATTATATTAGAAATGAATTGATTTTAGTTGAATTAGCTTAGTTGATCTTATTTTAATTTAATTTTAAACCATGTTTAGAAATAGTTGAATTAGTTGACGGAATTTAGTTGATCGAATTTTAATTTAAAGCATGTTTAATTTTTGTTAAGTTTAGAATTGAATTAGTTGAATTGTTTGAATTATATTAGAAATGAATTGGTTTTAGTTGAATTATAATTTAATTAGATGATCGAATTTTAATTTAATTTTAAAGCATGTTTAGAATTTTTTAAGCTTATAATTAAATTAGTTGAATTGTTTGAATTATATTAGAAATGAATTAATTTTATTTGAATTAGCTTAGTTGATCGAATTTTAATTTAATTTTAAAGCATGTTTAGAAATAGTTGAATTAGTTGATCGAATGTTAATTTAAAGCATTTTAATTTTTGTTAAGTTTAGAATTGAATTAGTTGAATTGTTTGAATTATATTAGAAATGAATTGATTTTAGTTGAATTATAATTTAATTAGTTTATCGAATTTTAATTTAATTTTAAAGCGTGTTTAGAATTTCTTAAGCTTATAATTGAATTAGTTGAATTGTTTGAATTATATTAGAAATGAATTGATTTTAGTTGAATTAGCTTAGTTGATCAAATTTTAATTTAATTTTAAAACACGTTTAGAAATAGTTGAATTAGTTGATCGAATTTAGTTGATCGAATTTTAATTTAAAGCATGTTTAATTTTTGTTAAGTTTAGAATTGAATTAGTTGAATTTTTTGAATTATATTAGAAATGAATTTATTTTAGTTGAATTAGTTGAATTATAATTTAATTAGTTGATCGAATTTTAACTTAATTTTAAAGCATGTTTAGAATTTCTTAAGCTTATAATTGAATTAGTTGAATTGTTTGAATTATATTAGAAATGAATTGATTTTAGTTGAATTAGCTTAGTTGATCGAATTTTAATTTAATTTTAAAGCATGTTTAGAAATAGTTGAATTAGTTGATCGAATTTAGTTGATCGAATTTTAATTTAAAGCATGTTTAATTTTTGTTAAATTTAGAATTGAATTAGTTGAATTGTTTGAATTATATTAGAAATGAATTGATTTTAGTTGAATTTGTTGAATTATAATTTAATTAGTTGATCGAATTTTAATTTAATTTTAAAGCATGTTTAGAATTTCTTAAGCTTATAAATGAATTAGTTGAATTGTTTTAATTATATTAGAAATGAATTGATTTTAGTTGAATTAGCTTAGTTGATCGAATTTTAATTTAATTTTAAAGCATATTTAGAAATATTTGAATTAGTTGATCTAATTTAGTTGATCGAATTTTAATTTATAGCATGTTTAATTTTTGTTAAGTTTAGAATTGAATTAGTTGAATTGTTTGAATTATATTAGAAATGAATTGATTTTAGTTGAATTAGCTTAATTGATCGAATTTTAATTTAATTTTAAAGCATGTTTAGAAATAGTTGAATTAGCTTAATTGATCGAATTTTAATTTAAAGCATGTTTAATTTTTGTTAAGTTTAGAATTGAATTAGTTGAATTGTTTGAATTATATTAGAAATGAATTGATTTTAGTTGAATTAGTTGAATTATAATTTAATTAGTTGATCGAATTTTAATTTAATTTTAAAGCATGTTTAGAATTTCTTAAGCTTATAATTGAATTAGTTGAATTGTTTGAATTATATTAGAAATTAATTGATTTTAGGTGAATTAGCTTAGTTGATCGAATTTTAATTTAATTTTATAGCATTATTAGAAATAGTTGAATTTGTTGATCGAATTTAGTTGATCGAATTTTAATTTAAAGCATGCTTAATTTTTGTTAAGTTTAGAATTAAATTAGTTGAATTATAATTTAATTAGTTGATCGAGTTTTAATTTAATTTTAAAGCATGTTTAGAATTCCTTAAGCTTATAATTGAATTAGTTGAATTGTTTGAATTATATTAGAAATGAATTGATTTTAGTTGAATTAGCTTAGTTGATCGAATTTTAATTTAATTTTAAAGCATGTTTAGAAATAGTTGAATTAGTTGATCGAATTTTAATTTAAAGCATGTTTAATTTTTGTTAAGTTTAGAATTGAATTAGTTGAATTGTTTGAATTATATTAGAAATAAATTGATTTTAGTTGAATTAGTTGAATTATAATTTAATTAGTTGATCGAATTTTAATTTAATTTTAAAGCATGTTTAGAATTTCTTAAGCTTATAATTGAATTAGTTGAATTGTTTGAATTATATTAGAAATGAATTGATTTTAGTTGAATTAGCTTAGTTGATCGAATTTTAATTTAATTTTAAAGCATTATTAGAAATAGTTGAATTTGTTGATCGAATTTAGTTGATTAAATTTTAATTTAAAGCATGTTTAATTTTTGTTAAGTTTAGAATTGAATTAGTTGAATTATAATTTAATTAGTTGATAGAATTTTAATTTAATTTTAAAGCATGTTTAGAATTTCTTAAGCATATTATTGAATTAGTTGAATTGTTTGAATTATATTAGAAATGAATTGATTTTAGTTGAATTAGCTTAGTTGATCAAATTTTAATTTAATTTTAAAGCATGTTTAGAAATAGTTGAATTAGTTGATCGAATTTAGTTGATCAAATTTTAATTTAAAGCATGTTTAATTTTTGTTAAGTTTAGAATTGAATTAGTTGAATTGTTTAAATTATATTAGAAATGAATTGATTTTAGTTGAATTAGTTGAATTATAATTTAATTAGTTTATCGAATTTTAATTTTATTTTAAAGCATGTTTAGAATTTCTTAAGCTTATAAATGAATTAGTTGAATTGTTTGAATTATATTAGAAATGAATTTATTTTAGTTGAATTAGCTTTGTTTATTGAATTTTAATTTAATTTTAAAGCATATTTAGAAATAGTTGAATTAGTTGATCGAATATAGTTGATCGAATTTTAATTTAAAGCATGTTTAATTTTTGTTAAGTTTAGAATTGAATTAGTTGAATTATAATTTAATTAGTTGATCGAATTTTAATTTAATTTTAATGCATGTTTAGAATTTCTTAAGCTTATAATTGAATTAGTTGAATTGTTTGAATTATATTAGAAATGAATTGATTTTAGTTGAATTAGTTTAGTTGATCGAATTTTAATTTAATTTTAAAGCATGTTTAGAAATAGTCGAATTAGTTGATCGAATTTAGTTGATCAAATTTTAATTTAAAGCATGTTTAATTTTTGTTAAGTTTAGAATTGAATTAGTTGAATTGTTTGAATTATATTATAAATGAATTGATTTTAGTTGAATTATAATTTAATTAGTTGATCGAATTTTAATTTAATTTTAAAGCATGTTTAGAATTTCTTAAGCTTATAATTGAATTAGTTGAATTTTTTGAATTATATTAGAAATGAATTGATTTTAGTTGAACTAGCTTTGTTGATCGAATTTTAATTTAATTTTAAAGCATTATTAGAAATAGTTGAATTTGTTGATCGAATTTAGTTGATCGAATTTTAATTTAAAGCATGTTTAATTTTTGTTAAGTTTAGAATTGAATTAGTTGAATTATAATTTAATTAGTCGATCGAATTTTAATTTAATTTTAAAGCATGTTTAGAATTTCTTAAGCTTATAATTGAATTAGTTGAATTGTTTGAATTATATTAGAAATGAATTGATTTTAGTTGAATTAACTTAGTTGATCTAATTTTAATTTAATTTTAAAGCATGTTTAGAAATAGTTGAATTTGTTGATCGAATTTAGTTGATCGAATTTTAATTTAAAGCATGTTTAATTTTTGTTAAGTTTAGAATTGAATTAGTTGAATTATTTGAATTATATTATAAATGAATTGATTTTAGTTGAATTTGTTAAGTTTAGAATTGATTTTAGTTGAATTGTTTGAATTATAATTTAATTTTAAAGCATGTTTAGAATTTGTTAAGTTTAGAATTGATTTTAGTTGAATTGTTTGAATTATAATTTAATTTTAAAGCATGTTTAGAATTTGTTAAGTTTAGAATGTATTTTAGTTGAATTCTAGTTAATTAATTGATTTTAGTTGAATTAGATTAGTTGATCGAATTTTAATTTAATTTTAAAGAATGTTTAGAATTTTTTTCGAATTATGTTATAGATTTTTAAAGCATGTTTAATTTCATTGATTTTAATTTAATATTTCGAATTTTGTTATAGATGAACGGATAAGGCAGTGACAGTGGCAGTGGCAATGACAGTTAGCAGCCTCCGAGGGATGAGGAGGCGAGTCAAGGAGGGCGAGGAGGGAGGAGATGACGGGTATTACTGAGACCTGTGGTTCCACCTATTTTCAGACCGAGGTCTCAATCAGAGACCTCTTCACAGTCTGGCTCCTCCTCACAGCAGACTGCTGAGGGCCTATCCTCCTCCCGACAACATCCAGTTGTTAAAGCATGAATGACTGTTCAGCCACATGGTTCAACGTAAGTTTTAATATTTTATACTCAATTTTTTTATTAATTAAAACCTAATTATTTTACTAACTTTGAAGTTTTAATTTTATAGTTGGATTCCTGGTCATGAGGCTAGTAATCAGGTTTCCCGGTCCATCCTTGGATGTGGATTCGAGCCCACCGCTTACAGTTGGGGGCTAGTGTCCGATGCAATGAAACAGACATATTTCGAGGAGTTTAAGGTATTAATTTAATTTATTAATTCACCGTTTATTAATATCAAATATATAAACAAATATTTACATTTAAATTATAATTGCAGAAAGAATGTGTCTGGGCACCGGAGCACGATTACCAGATGTGGAAGAATTTCAAAAAATATGCGGCGGAAAGGTACAGAGACCTCCTTTTTAGAATGAGGGAGAAGTGGTACAAGAAGGGAGAGGCCACCGACATGAGGACTGACAGTGAAAGGCGGTTGATTTGGGACCAATTCGTCCGGTACTGGGATTCTCCTGAATTCAAAGAGAAGTCGGCGAAAAAGAAGGCGAATCGGCGTAGTGACCCTGATGGAGAAGGGATGGCGAGACATCGGGCCGGTTCTCGGTCCATTTATGAGCACGGGTTGAGATTTGTAAGTTTCGTCTTTAATTTTGTAGTTTTTGAATTTATATTATTTTTTTCCTAATTTTTTATGAGTGGTATTAATTTTTACTATCTTTTTTTCTAATTAGGCGGCGGAGCAAGGAACCGAGCCCTCTCATTTTGAGAGATTGCAGCTCGCCCACCCACTCGTCGAGGAGACTGGGAAGTCTACCTACGGTCGTACCACCGAGATCCACGTAAGTATTATTTCATATTAATAGTATTATTTCAATTTTTAAAATTAAAAGTATTATTTTATATTTTGTGTTCAATTTATTTAATTTTTTGTATAATTAATTTGCAGAGAAAGATGCTCGAGGACCTTGCCTTTCAGCCTCAGCCTGAGGAAACGGCAGAGGGGTCGGGGTCGATGTCCCCCACACAGCCTTCTGTTGACGTTCAAAATGAATTGTACTTCAAGAACGTCAAGGCTAAAAAGGGGCGGTTCACTGGATTGGACAGCTTCGGAAAGAACTTTTTCCGACCTCGTGGCTCGAGCTCATCCTCCTCTCTGTCTTCCGTCGACTCTCATCCCAATGAGGTCGAGAGGCAGCTTGCCACGGTGGTGGAGCAGATGAAGAACATGCAGAGGCAGCAGCGAGAGAAGGAAGAGTATGAGAGACAGCAGCGAGAGGCACACGACCGGTATACAGCCAAGATGCAGCTGTATTCAGTCGAGGTGCAGGAGTATACAGCCGCCATGCAGGCGTGGTGGCAGATATTCGCCTCTGATTCAGTGCCTCGAGCGCAAATGCCTGCGCCACCGATGCCGCCGATCCCGCCGACCCAGCCATTGATACCGCCGACCCAGCCACAGATGCCGTTGATGCCCCCGAGCCAGCCGCCGATTGTTAACCTGGGCGAGGATGAGGAGGAAGAGGAAGACGGATTTAATTCCGACGGTTAAAAAAATTTGATTTTTAATAAATATGAAGTACAATTTTTTTTAGTTTGAATTGTTACTTTAATTTAATTTTTGAATTGTTACTTTAATTTATAATTTTGTGAATTTATTTTAGTTTGAATTTACTTTTATTTAATGTAAATATAAATAATTTTAGCAAAAAAATAAAAATAAAATTGACACAACATTTATAAAAATAAGTGAGAAACGAAAATGAATAAATTTGGTGAATTATGGAAAAAAATGAATCAATTTGGATACATATACAATTAATTGTGTACAAATGAACGAATTATAAAATTATGCATTGTCGAAATAAATAATTTTACAAAATAAAAAAATAGTTGGGAAAAATATTTTAATAAACAACTTAAATACAAAAAGAAATTAATTTGGTGAATTATGAAAAAAAAACGAGTCAATTTGGATACATATACAATTAATTGCGTACAAATGAACGAATTATAAATTTAAGCGGGAGTTAAAATAAATAATTGTACCAAAATAATAAAAATTAAATGGCCCCAACATATAAAAAAACAAGTGAGAAACGAAAATGAATTAATTTGGTGAATTACGAAAAAAAAAACGAGTCAATTTGGATACATATACAATTAATTGCGTACAAATGAACGAATTATAAATTTAAACGGGAGTCGAAATAAATAATTTTACCAAAATAATAAAAATTAAATGGCCTCAACATTTATAAAAACAAGTGAGAAAAGAAAATGAATTAATATGCATTAATGTTTTAATTATCATGGTTATATATGTACTTTTACAATTTTAATAAAATATTAAAGTATTGATGGAAGCGTATCTCCATTAGTTGGAGGGGCATTTAGCCTGAGCCTTTAATGTGTGTAATTTTTATTAAGTAAAATAATTAAAGGCCCAAAAAGTGTGAAAATTATAAGTAAGAAGAGAGGAGAATTAAACCCTAAATCGTGGCCAAAAAAATGCGTGACGTTCACTCCTAAGTCTTTTGGGAAATACTTCCGATTGCTGGCAGAGTCCTTGTTTTGTTTGAGGAGTGTAGGCATGGCTACGCATCATCGACGATTCATCTTTCATCAAAGTCCACACAACTATAATCAACACTACTCTCATACCCTCCTCGTCCAGAATGTGGTGCTCTTTTTTCCTTCCATCTGGACTCCCTTAACTCTATAAAGGGCCCTCAAACTTGGGCCAAATTTAATAAAACCCAGACCAATTGGACACCTCATAATGTGGCTTTATTTGACCCGTATTTTATAAATTGAGAAAATACACAAAAGTGCCCAAAATTTAAGGGGGCACTTGATTTTTGCCCCCTTTTTTTCAAAAGATGTATTCTGCCCATTTTGGACCTAAATTGTCCACACTACCCTTACTCATTCATTTTTCATTTTCACAAAATAATTCTTATTTCACAAATTAACATTCTTATTACCAAACACTCCAATTCAATATCCAAACACTCCCATTCTTACATTCCATTTTCGTGAGTTAGCAGAGAAGCGGGTGGAGCAGAGAAAAGAAATTGGGCGGCGGGCGTTGGTGGTGTTGGCCAAGGTTTCCGGCGAAGCAGAGAAGCGGGTGGAGCAGAGAAAAGAAATTGGGCGGCGGGCGTTGGTGGTGTTGGCCAAGGTTTCCGGCGAAATCATGCTTCTGTTTCGCTACTGTGGTCCAAATCGATTTACACAACACATTATTGCTTAAATCAAGACTTTGAGAATTGTCAATTTTCATTCAATCATATTACACCCTTCAAGAAATCAAACACCATTGTTTGGTTGGCCAAGGTGTCTAATTCAATTCAATTTACGTCAATAAGGTATGGAATCACTCCTTTGATCATTTATTTTGTATTGTGGTGTTATTGAAACATGAATTACTCAAAAAAATTCTCAAAAAAATTCATTCATGTAAATGCCTACCAAGTGTTTGACAAAAGTCTTAAATGAAAGAATATGATATGTTTGTGTGTTAAATTCACTCATTTGACCATTTATTTTGTATTGTGGTGATAAGGTATGGAATTACTCAAAGCATTTGTTAAGTAAAATTTTTTTCATGTAGATGCCCACCAAGTGTTTGACAAAAGTCCTAAATGAAAGAACATGATATATTTTTGTATTTAATTCACTCATTTGTCCATGTATTTTGTGGTATGGTGAGAATGAAGCATGAATTTCTCAGAATGTTCAGCTATGATATCTCTTTTGAGTGTGATGTTTAAAAATTGAAGGGAATTTGTGCTAACGAAGCTTGCCAACCGCTTGCCAACTTATTGCCAACAATTTGCCAACTGCAACAGCACCTTTTGTGAAAGTTATGAATGTGTATGATTTTATTTTTTGTGATTTTATTAGTTTATACTCTTACCCGCACCCTTTTGTCTAGTTCCCAGATGAGTGAACGAAGATTTTTGGTGATCCATTTTAACGGAAAATGGGATGGCACTTCTTACGTGGGTGGTATTTCTCGTGGTAAAGTTATCCACGATGAACATATCAACCTATCAAGTCTTAGAAGTTTGGTTAATAGTGTTTTGAAAGATGCTAACACGAGTGCAAGTGATTATCAAATCGTTGAAGTTGCTAACGTTAAGGGAGATTTGGTTATTGTTAATATAGATACTGATGACGATGTCGAGTCACTATTTCGCACAACACATTCGCCTGTGATTTACGTGTCCCGTCTAGGTGCACAACCGGAAATAATTGAACCCTTCATTGATGGAGTTGTCGGTAGCTGTTCTTCTTTCACACAACCGGGGGGCTTTTTGAAGATGATGGATACATTCAATGCCTTGAAGGATGCCCATCTATTTAATGATCCTTCGCAAAACATTCCAGAATTGGGTGAAGACAGCCCCACTTCCAATGATGATATTGGTATAGAAGTTGATCATTCTTCTGATGAGTCTTATGGTGATTATGAGTCCTTTGAGGATCCCACCGAAATTAATCCTGAAATTCTTCCCGAATGTGCTCGTCCATGGTCCATTCCGTGTATGCCTTCAATTTTACCTCCTCCTCCTGTGGATGTTCCAAATGTGAACTTCACTCCCGGGGTACTCAAGATAGACGACATATTTGTTAGCAAAGAAGAGATGTGTACTTCTGTTGGTTTTTACCATTTGACGAATAAAGTGGAGTACCGTGTAAGAAAATCGGATCCAGGCAGATGGGTTTTGAAGTGCAAGCATGCAAATTGTGAATTTTCATTCCGTGCAGGTGGAAAACATGGGTTTTGGAAGACAACAAAGTTGACCCCTCACACATGTGCTTTCGATCCAAATCGGAATGCACCACGGTCATTGCCCTCAAAAGTGGTTGGATCATTTTATGCCGCTAGACAGCAAGAGAAATCAACATCAATGACCCCTACCGATATTTTGGGAGATTTAAAATTAAATCATGGGATGAATTTGCAGTACAGTCAAGCGCTGAGGTCTGCACAACGGGCCATGAATATGATATATGGTGATCCTGAGGAGTCTTTCAACATGTTACCATCTTATTTGGATCAGCTTCTTACTGCAAACCCCGGGAGTCATATAAAGTTACACACTGATGATGAAGATAGATTCAAGTATTGTTTCATTGCGCTTCGTGCATCAATTAACGATTTCATGAATTATGGCAGACCTGTTATTGTTGTGGATGGGACTCATCTGAAGGGTAAATACAAGGGAGTAGTTTTTGTTGCGGTTACTCAGGATTCCAATAATCAAGTATTTCCACTTGCAACTGGCATAGGTGATGTGGAGAGTAATGAGTCGTGGACGTGGTTTTTTGATAGATTACGAGAAGCATATAGTTGTCCTGATGATTTGTTGATTGTTTCCGATCAACACAAAGGCATAATCCATGCCGTGGAGACCATTTACCCTGAAGCAAAGCATGGATTTTGTTACTATCATATACAGAAGAAGTTTGCATCGTACGGCCGGCACATTATTCGTTCTTTCAAGAGCGCTGCATACACTTATCGAGAGTCGGAATACGACAGGTATGTTTATATCCAATTTTGTTTTGTTTCACATTTCTCATTATGTTGATCATCGCCATATGTACAATTAACAGAATAATGGATTCCATCGGACGTTTTGACAATGGCAATTTCAAGGATAGTTTAAGTAGTATAGGTCCCGAGCGATGGTCTCAAGTGCATTGTCCTGTTAGGCGGTACGAGTTCATGACCTCCAATGCCGCTGAGTCTTGGAACAAAACAATTTTATGGGCTCGTGACAAACCCATTGTGTATGTGTTGGAATGTGTTAGACAAATCATTCAACAATGGTTTCATACTCGATCAAGAGATGCCAAATCTTCACAGGGGGATTTATCTACTGAAGTTACATCTAAATTGTCAAAGCTTACCAAGTTTTGTGATAAGCTTCGTGTTGAGTCATTGTCATTGGATAGGTATAAGGTACTTCACGGTGTTAAGAGCTACATAGTTGATTTGTCTGAACGTAGTTGTGAATGCTGTGAATTCCAGTCCCTAGGGATTCCTTGTCTTCATGCCCTTGCTGCAATTAGGTAAGAATGATAAATACCCCGAGAATGATTCTGTTTATCATGTTTTGTTATTCCAATATCCTTATTAATCCACTCTTTTTACTTTCAATTTGTCTATAGGCACGCAAATTATGATGTAAAAATTTTTGTTGAGGAATGTTACACCTCTGTTCATTTGAAGAAAATGTGGGGTGGATCAGTCATGCCCGTACCTCATCCAAAAGAATGGGTTGTGCCTCCTCACATCAAATCCATTAATTGTCATTCTCCACCTTGTCCCCGACAAGCTGGACGCCCTAGGAAAAGCAGGAAGCGTTCACATTTCGAGGAAGGGTCTTCCTCAAGGCGTAAAAATCAACAATGTTCACGATGCAAACAACCCAACCACAATCGAATAAATTGTGACGTTTACATTCCATCTGGAACTCCTGATGCAGAAGCATCCGATTTGCCACAATCGAATAGGGACAATCTTCCTGGACGTCAACCACGCAGGTGTTCAATGTGTGGTGATCTCGGTCATACAAAGAGAAAATGTCCAAGACCTATTGATGTCTGAATTGTACGGTTGAGGTGTGGTGAGCTTGTAGTGATATTAGGATTATGAACTCTACTTATATTTTTATGGAAGTATTGTCCACCTTTGTGACGTGTATTACTGTTATTGTTGTAAACTTTAACTTTAGACGTGTATCTGTATTTCTGAAGCATCATGTATCGTATCGTAATGCATTAATATGTTGTAATATAATGTCCAAAATCGAATTTTATTTTTCTAACAGTATTTTAAACAAGAAAAGTATTGTTAGAAAAAATCTTAAACAAATTATATTAGAATAGAAGGAAATTCAAAGAAAGTGATAATAAACTCGACCAAAAAGAAGTTGACTCGGCCAAAAAGGAGTTATCTAAGCTAAATTCTAATTTTAAAACTGTAAAGACACTCACTCGACCAAAAAGGAGAAGACTCGGCCGAGTGATAACTCCTCGATCGAGTGGCGTGCCCACGGCCTAACTTGCTCGACCAAACTGGATTTTACTCGGTCGAGTGATAACTACTCGATCGAGTGGTGTGCCCACGGCCTAAGTTGCTCGACCAGACTGATTTCACTCGATCTAGTGATTAATTATTTGGTCGAGTATAATGCCCACTCGAGCAAAAAGTATATCACTCGGTCGAGTGATAATGTATCTGGTCGAGTGCTTTTGAATACATCGTAGTACGTGTCGTACTTTTTTTTAAAATAATAAACAAGACAAACACAACAGTGATGCTTTGAAAATAATAGGACATATTCTTGATTTCTTTTTTGTCACAAGCCATTTCATATCAATTCACAAGATTCACTAAATGCTCTAATTGATTCACGGGAGGGTTGGCATAATGTTTGATTAATTGTTGGAATTACTTTTGTTAACTTTTATGGAGTTGGCAATAGTGTTTTTGTCGTCTTCTATCCCACCATAAGTAGGAGTACTGGTAACTTTATTCATTTTAAGGCCTACCTAAACTACATTCTTTTATAGGTAAGATTCCTTTAAAATGGCCCACGAGGTGTCATTGACTAGTCTTGTTGATGCAAAATATTTTCAGGGTTTAGTGCACTGACCATTATTTCTTACCCTACATGTGAAAAAATTAGTGATTTACTTTGCATATAATATGGTTTTTATTTTTTTTAAACATTGTGTCCTTTATTGACAATAGCGTGGTTGACAGATTGATTGGCAATAAATTGGAATACCTCTCGTTAGCTTTTAATGAGTTGGCATATGCTTATTTGTCATTTTGTACACCAAAATCACTATATTTTCAGATATGTTTTCAGTATTGATGACACAACCATATTCTTTACTTTTTTAGAATGAGAATCATTTAGTACTACTCATCCAATTAAAATACTCCACAATATTTAATTGAATTGTCTTGTTGATGCAACACTTTTTCAGGGCTATTAGCCTACTTGTGAATAAATTACTGATGTACCTTGGGTTCCCTTTCTCAAATTTTTTAAGCATGGTGTCATTTATTGTTGGGTGATGTTGGCAGACTGATTGGCAATAAATTGAAATTCCTCACGTTAACTGTGAATGAGTTGGCATATGTGTATTTGTCGTTTTATAATGTCCAAAATTAGTATATTTTCATAGTATCCTTTCAGTATTGATGGCACAACCATATTCTTTACTTTTTTAGAATGAGAATCATTTAGTACTACTCATCCAATTAAAATACTCCACAATATTTAATTGAATTGTCTTGTTGATGCAACACTTTTTCAGGGCTATTAGCCTACTTGTGAATAAATTACTGATGTACCTTGGGTTCCCTTTCTCAATTTTTTTAAGCATGGTGTCATTTATTGTTGGGTGATGTTGGCAGACTGATTGGCAATAAATTGGAATTCCTCAGGTTATCTGTGAATGAGTTGGCATATGTGTATTTGTCGTTTTATACCCTAAAATCAGTATAAATATAGTTCAGCATTACCAGTTGGAAACACCAGCAACCAAATTTCTTGTCAAATGGCTAAGATCCAAAAACGTGTAGATGAAATGTTCGACATGGTGAGTTGGACACAAAAGGAGGAAGAGACTTTGTTATTCCTTTTGATAAAGGCAAGACATGATGGCTATATGGTGGAGTGCAGAATTGAGGGTGCACTTTTGGAGCATGTTACCCAACAACTTTGTTCAACACTTCAAAAGGATTTCTCATCCAAGAAAGTCTCAAAAAAGTTCTACTCTCTACTCGAGAGATGGAATAAATTCGACAAGGTGAAGATGCATAGAGGAATGAAGACGGGCCCTGATAATACTGGGATGCTTCTTGCTGATGAAGCTACATGGGATGCAATCATAAAGGTATTTAAACGTATGTTATTTCTTCACGAAAAAAAGTCTTTATTATAAATTCAACAATCCAATTTGTGTAGGCCAATCCGTACACACAAAGACTTAAAGAAAAAGGCGAACCTCTTGTTCAAGATACGTTTCATGCTTTTGGTGTTATCCAGTTCAAACAGTTTCTGGATAATATACCTCAACAAGTACGAGATATTGAGTCTAAATGTGCAAGGGAATATGCATCGTGGTCGAAGACGCAAGAAGATAAGGATTAGGGCAATGTCCTTTTCGGTTGTCACTGTTGTTGTGGCCTGAGTGCCTAATTATCTAATTGTGTTTTTAAATTGGTGTTGATAGGCGAACAATTATTAATAAATGACGAACAAGGATTAAAGCTACATCAAGGATTATGAAGAGCCAACCTCAAATCAAGGGTGATCAACAAAGAAAATCAAGTTGGGGTGCATCTACCAATCTGAGAGGTGTATAAAGTGACGAACAACTTCCCCGACGAACAACTAATGGGCGAACAGGTATTAAGACCCGAGACCAAGAATGAGCCAACTGTGAAGTCATCAATGACGAACAACTTGGTCAAACTATGATACAACAAACAGCCAAGGAAGTGTGTACAAGTGAACAAAGGACAAAGATCCCAAAGCCAAGCTGAACAAAGCCATAAGGCGAACAACTTCCAAAGTATAACCTCAAGAGGCGAACAACTTTCAGTTGGAGAATCAACAAGATCAATCAAGCCGACCTAGGCGAACAACAATGAGTCCGAGATAAGACCAAAGAAGACTTTGTAGCTAAGATTCAGCTTAGATAAGATCAAAGGGACACATGTCAAGCATGCAGGCTAGGGAGACCAAGAGTCTTGGACACCTCATGCTTGCTAGTCTCTATAAATAGTTGTTCTCCAGCTTATTAATACAAGTTCAATTGAAGTTCAAAAAAAAGAGTTAAAAGGCATAAACAATTAAAAAACACACACAAATACACCTAAAACGCCCACACATACGAAATTAATTCAATTTCGACTACCGAATTTACTAATTCGATAAATTCACATCTCGATTTACCAATTACGGTGGTAATCAATCACACGTATTGATTGGTGACGTAACACAGATTTAAACAGCCATTAATCCATCCGATTAAATACGTTCATCAACAATTTGGCGCTAGAAAGAGGGTTCGAACCTCCGATTCAGTGTGATTGCTCAAGAACTTCGAGTCTGAAACTTGAAGATTCAAAGAAATCCTCAAGAAATTCTTGGAGATACAAGCAAAAGTGTTCTTGGTGTTCTAGGTGTTCTTCAATAATTTGAAGATTTAAAGATTAAGAAACTAATCCCATATTAGGATGCCTCAATCCAAGGGAACACGGGGATCACGTATGTCAAGGAGAGCATCTCCTACTCGGGCCTCGACAGCAGACCATCAAGACCGTGATCCTAAACATGCGAACAAATCACAGCATACAGCCATAACACATAACCTCCCGCCTGAAATGGAGGCTCTGGCGAACAACCCTAACGAGTTGGCTAAGACCATAGCAGCTCTCCAAGCCCTCCAGAAACAACAAGAACAAGCTAGACCTTCCCAAGCAAGGCCTGGGGATAAGTCTCTGGAAGTTGTGAGGGCTAAAAATGTTAGGGGCGAACAACTTGAGGTGAACAGCGCTCAAGTTAGGCGGGACAAGGGCAAGGCCAAAATGGCCGACCAAAGAGAAGAGCAGGCTGAGTCTGCCCGTTGGCGAACAACTTTGTCAAGCCATGGAACTACTCGTTCCAGTGCCCAGGACAGACTTGGTCAACCACAACATGTCATGGAAGCTGCTCGCCAGAGAGCAGGTGATGGGCGAACAACTCTTGAACAGCCTCGCCCATCAGTACATGAAAGATTATCTCAGTCCGCCTTCAGACGCCTAGGACCGAATGCGACAAACAACCCTAGGAAGCAACTCCAGGAGGAGCCCACTCCGAGTGAGGGACTGCGACGAACAGAAAGGCATGTGCCTTTGTTCGCCGAACAGCCTCCAAGTCAGAGGGCACCTTTGGATGAGTTGGCCAGTTTAAGAAAGGCAGTGGAAAGCATGCAGGGGCAATTGGACCAACAGAGAGGTATGGGGACGACCAGCATGCCATTATCCCCATTAGCCCCTCACATTTTAAAAGCCCAAATTCAAAAGAAGATTCAGTTTCCGGCAAGCATCCAGTATGAAGGCCTGGCAGACCCCCGAGTCCACCTTACCAAGTATACGGACTACATGGTTTCCGTGGGGGCCAGCGACGCCACCCAGTGCCGGAACTTTCCATTGACGTTGGGCGACCGGGTTCACAAATGGTTTTCAGCAATGCCGTCGGCATCAATCAACTCGTTTGCCCAACTGAGTCGGGAGTTTCTTTCTCACTTTTCAACAGCCGGCTCGTATCTTTCCCAAAAACATCGACTGTCAGATTTAAGACAAAACGACGACGAATCTGACAGAGCATTTTTGGAAAGATTCGATAAAGTGCTGTTGGAAGGAGAACCGGTCAGCGAAGACACCAAAATTGTCGCTGTTATGGCAGGACTGAAAAAAGGGTCAGAACTATGGAAAGAGGTACGTCTGAAGTGCCCAAAGAATTACGCCGAGTTCAGAAATCAGGCCGGCGTGTTCGTTTCCATGCATGAGGCCCTAGAAGCAAACTTGGGGGAGAACAAAGTAGACCCCAAGGAGAACAACAAAAAGCCTGGTGGAACAGGATACAGGGTCCCGAAGAACATGAAAGCATTCAACGAAGGGACAGAATTGAGAGAAAAGCTCAACCAGGTGCTAACAGTGTCAGTTGACACTGTTTATGATAATGTAAAAGGCAAGGAGTTGCTCTCCCCTCCGCGAAGAATCCGTCAGGACACTGGCAAACTCAACCCCAACAAGTACTGTGCCTAACATCAAATCGTGGGGCACTTTACAAGTGAATGTAGAGACTTGCTCAAGCAACTCTGGCGATTTTATGAGGAGGGAAAGCTCTCCGAATTTGTTAATAGACAGCCCGGCAAAAGAGGCCGGGAGAGCAGCCCAGGGGAAGAAAGCGACGAACAGCCTCAGCGGAATAATCGCCCCGGACGACCAGTTCCCGCTGCAGCTGCACGCCCATTGGAGGATATTTTCATGATGGAGCCTTCCGGCTCTGCCGGAGGTTGTTCTGATGGATGTCCACCAATGTCGAACAGAAAGAAGAAAGCAGAATTACGAGCGTTGGGCCAAGTACAAGAAATGGGGGTTAAACCAACCATCATGCAAACGGCAAAGTTAACCTTTACCGAAGAAGATTTGGAAGGAATCTCGACCCCACATAATGATGCACTCGTAGTCTGCGTCAAAATTTTGGGAACAAGAGTCCACAGACTTTTGGTGGACACCGGAGCCTATACCAACATCATATTCAAGAAGACGCTCGACCAACTGGAAGATTGTTCGGGCTACATTCAAAGTACAACCCATAGAATTGTAGGCTTCGGAAATGCTGTAACCACTCCAGTAGGGGAGATTAGACTGTCTGTACAACTTGTAACGGCCAATGAACCCGAAAAGAATATTACACGAATGGTTGATTTTTTTGTCGTAGACCAGGAATCAACTTACAACGGGTTTCTTGGTCGCCCCTTTTAAATGAATTTAAAGCTGCATGTTCCACTTACCACTATTGTATAAAATTTCCAACAGCAAGTGGGACAGGCACAGTAAGAGGAGACCAAAGAAGAGCTCGGGAGTGTCTCCTACAATTAAAAGCAAAATTTACTCAAGTGTCCATGATGGAGGCTACCACAAGCTATCCTGACAATGAGCCGTCAGTACTGGAGAACATGATGGACATGGACGACCACATGGATACTGACGAACAACACTTGGACGAGCAAGTGTTGGACGAGCAACTCACCACCACCAATGAGGAACTTCCAGCTGACGAACAAAGAGGTGGTGATGACGAGCAACCTTCATCAAGCAACTTGGAGGGCCGGGTACTGGCTAACAACAACGGATCAGAGCCGACGAATGATCTAGATCCCCGCCTGGGGGCAGAGCCTATGGACATCGAAAATGATACAAATCTTCAGGGGCCAATACTTGATCCCCGTTGGAAAGGACAAAAACGACGAGCAACTCCAGTCGAAGAACTGGAGGCATTCAGAGTTAACCCTGACAACGAGGATCTTGAGCTTTACATAGGATCTGAGCTCCTTGAGCCATACAGATCCCGGATGAAAGAATTCCTCCTCAAGAATCTAGATGTTTTTGCATGGTCTCATGCAGACATGGTAGGGATAGATCCAAAGCATGCTTGCCACAGGCTCAACATTAATCAAGCCAAGAGGCCAGTCCATCAAAAACGAAGGAAGTACGGCCCGGACAAATATCAAGCGTTGAATGAAGAAGTTAAAAAGCTGTTAGACAACGATCTGATCCGTCAAGCACTTTGTCCACAATGGGTAGCAAACCCTGTGCTGGTGAGGAAGCCAAATGGAACCTAGAGGCTATGCATAGACTTTACAGATCTGAATGCAGCATGCCCGAAGGACAACTTTCCTCTCCCGCACATCGATCAATTGGTGGACAGCACTGCGGGTCACGAAATGCTAACATTCATGGATGCTTTTGCAGGATATCATCAAATCCCAATGCATCCTGACGATCAAGAAAGCACAGCTTTTTAGACTAACAAAAACTTGCTGTGCTGGAAGAGAATGCCCTTCGGCCTCATCAATGCCGGGGCAACTTATCAAAGGCTGGTGAACAAAATGTTTGACCAAAAAATCAGAGACACGGTGGAAGTCTATGTAGACGACATCGTGGTCAAAAGCCCCAAGAGAGAAGATCATCTCCAGCATTTGACCCAAGTGTTCGAGATTCTTCGGCATTATAACATGAAGCTAAATCCGAAGAAGAGCAGCTTTGGTGTCCATTCGGGGAAATTCTTGGGACATCTTGTTAGCCAGCGGGAAATTGAGGCCAACCCAGCAAAAGTTAAAGCCATTGCGGATATGCAGCCTCCACGATCAGTAAAAGAAGTGCAAAGGCTCACAGGGTGCCTAGCAGCTTTGAATCGGTTCATATCCAGATCAGGGGACAAATGCCGTCCATTCTTTGAGGCCATCAAAAAAGGAAGCTTCTCATGGACTAACAACTGTCAAAGGGCCTTTGATCAACTCAAAGACTACCTGGGAGATGTTAAAATCCTATCAAAATCAATCCCAGGAGAGAAGTTATTCCTATACTTGGCCGCATCAGAAGTTGCCATCAGCTCGGTTCTGGTGCGCGAAGAAGGCAAATTCCACCAACCTATATACTACGTCAGCCAAGCTTTGCATGAAGCAGAGATCAAATACTCCCCAACTGAGAAGCTGGCGTATGCCCTGGTCATGAGTGTGCGAAAGTTAAGACCATACTTTTTCGATCATCAAGTCGAAGTACTAACAACTTTTCCGCTCAGACAAATCCTCCATCGCCCTGACACTGCTGGACGTCTTCTAAAATGGTCACTAGAGATTAGCCAATTTGGGGTGACCTATGCTCCTCGAACAGTGATCAAAGGGCAAGCATTAACCGACTTTATAGTCGAACTAACTTTCCCACCAGATCCGACGAGAGGACTAGATCACCCCTGGCATCTCTATGTTGATGGATCCTCGACAAATGTGGCATCAGGTGCTGGAGTGGTACTAATTAGCTCTGAAAGACAAGTATTCACCTCGGCAATTAAATTCGGTTTTATGGCAACCAACAACGAAGCAGAGTATGAAGCTCTCATTGCTGGTCTTCACCTATCTCTTGCCGTAGGTGTTAGACGGTTACAAATCTTCGGAGACTCACAACTGATTGTGAACCAAGTCCGAGGTGAATACGAGGCGAAGGATGATCATATGATTGGCTATCAACGGATTGTTGCTCACCTTATGTCCATGTTAGATCAAGTCTTCATCGAACAAATCCCACGGACAAGCAACACTCAGGCAGATGCTCTGGCCCGACTAGCAACAAGTGAAGGGCCAACAGAGTTGGCAGACATTATAATTACAAAGATGAATGATCCATCAACAGTAAGCTATAATGTCAACCAATTTGACGATCAAACTGCCGATGAGGACGACTGGAGAACAAATATAGTCAAATACTTGAGAAATGGGGAAAAACCAAACAACCCTTTTGAAGCTACCAAGCTAGTGAAGCGAGCCGCCAGATACACTCTGGTGGGAGAACAGCTTTACAAAAGGGGAATATCAATCCCACTTCTCAAGTGTTTGCCTAGGGAGCAAGGACGAGCAGTCCTCGAAGAAATTCACGCCGGAGTATGTGGAAATCATACTGGGGGGCAAGCCTTGGCGTACAAAACCATCAGGCAAGGATATTATTGGCCGACATTACATCAGGATGCAATCAAGAAAGCAAAAACTTGCCATCAGTGTTAGATTTTTGCCCCGAACATTCATACCCCGGCCTAAGAGCTCGTGTCAGTTTACAGCCCATGGCCTTTTGCAAGATGGGGGATGGACATCATTGGTCCTTTCCCGGCTGGAGTCGGAAATGTTCGATTTGCCGTTGTGGCAGTCGATTATTACACTAAATGTGCAGAAGCAGAGGCCATGGTGAACATCACGCAGCAGAAGATGATCAACTTTATTTGGAAGAACATTGTTTGTCGTTTTGGAGTTCCACAGGCAATTGTGACAGACAATGGTCCACAGTTTGATGGACAAGAGTTGAGAGAATTCTGTACGAAGTGGGGGATCAAGAAGCATTACTCCACACCTTATCATCCCCAGTCGAACGGACAAGTTGAAGCTGTGAACAAGATAATCAAACATACATTAAAAGTAAGACTGGCGGAGAGCAAGAGTGGTTGGTCTATCGAACTCCCGGAAGTCTTGTGGGCATACAGAGTTTCTCCCAGGTCTAGCACCGGAGAAACACCCTTTGCTATGGCTTTCGGAACAGAAGCAGTAATACCTATTGAGTTAAGGACCAACACGATCAGGACGACCAACTTTGATGAACAAGCAAACAATTCTGCTCTAAGTGCTGAAATGGATTTGCTCGAAGAAAAAAGACTCAATGCTGAGTTAAAAAATGCAACATACAAGCAAAGGGCGGAACGTTATTATAATTCCCGTGTAAAAGTCCGGGAATTCAGAGTTGGAGATTTGGTTCTAAGAAAACTGCTCGCCCAACCTTCAGGAGTACTGGAACCAACTTGGGAGGGCCCATATCGTATAACGGAAAAATTCATAAATGGCGTATATGATCTCGAAGATATGGAAGGCAAGCCGGCCTCATACTCCTGGAATGCCGTACATCTCAAAAAGTATTATCAGTGAATGGGCGAAAAATTATCTTGGGGGCAAGTATAGCGAATGAAGTGAATCAAGCAAATGAAAGGGATCAAAAACTTGCCTAATTTTTTGAAAATTTGGCTAAGTATAGATTAAAAAGTTGCCTTGTATAGTCTGGTGTTGCGTCTTTTATTTTTTAATAGAGTTGCTCGGCAAAAGAAGCGAGCAAGTTTTTAGTTTGTGTTCAAAAGTTATTCGTCATATTGTATATGTTAGTGATGAACAGTCTTATAACACTTGTAATTTGTTCAAAATGTAAATACAGTAGTTGTTCGTCAACAAAAGAAAAGTCCAAAGCTCGAGGTACAAGTCCATCTAAAGGTTGTTCATTTTTTCAAATGAAAAGAACCTAAGGACCAAAGCCATTCAAAGGTTGTTCGTCTTTTAAGATGAGCAGAACCTAAGGCTAAACCCTATTCCATCAAAGGCAAAGTTCAAAAAGCGAACAAAGCCCAATACAATATGTTATAATTGCGAAAGCATTTCATGAAAATGTAAAGGCAATTAACATATAAGAAGATGAGCGAACAAAAGAAAGACACTTCATTAAATCAAAGGCTTTTAAGCCCAAAAGATAGTACAAGCTGAAAGTAGCCACAAGTACTACAAAAAAGGAACGAACAACTATTACAAAGAAGATGAAAAGGAAAAAGCTAAGTCCTAAGAACTATTACTGCTCGGTAGAAGCAGGATTTTGAGCTTGTTCGGCCGGAGGTTCGACGATCATATCTAGAGCCAAGTCTGCGGCCACCTCTTCCTCTTGTTCGCCATCATCAACTGGAGGAGGAGGGTGAGTGACAACAATACTGGGGTCAAGTTTATCAAGCTTAACCCCTAGTACAGCCAGATCCGCCAGCTGAATTTCGATGTTGTTCGGCGGTGGATAGTGCTCCATGAATTCGTTCAAGTCCTTGCTCATTTCCTCCACCAGATCCTTGAAGTCATAAGCATCGGCCGTGCGGATGTTGTCCGCATAGGCACAGATATATCCAAGGTTGGAGATGGGGCCTGTTCGAGCCTGAACTTCGGCTTCGAGTTGCTCGCTTGTGTAAAGGTTGGCTTCCGCCTCCCGAAGACGAGCAATTTCTGCTTTCAGTTCGGCGTTTTCTTGTTCAGCTGCGGACAACTTTTTCTCCCCCTCGCCGAGCAAAGCTTCCTTATCCTTGAGCAGGGCCTCATTGTCCTTCAGCTCTTTGGACAGGCTTTGAATTTCTTCAAGACGTTTATGCTCAGCGTCAATGTAAACATTGATCTGGTTGTTGAGACGAGCAATCTTAGCCTCATATTGGCCGACCAGGCCATCCTTCTCTTCAGTAAGTTGCCGAGCAGTGCTGGCATAGTGACGAGCAGATTCTTCTTGCTCGGCAACTTGGGCAATTGCCCTTTGGGCAGTGACGAGGCCGTTGGCGACGAGCATCATTGAGAGGTAAAGATTGTCCGCCAACCCCTGTTGAAAAACGGCCTTATCTAGAGGACGCGTCCAAGCTCGGGCGACCAACTCCGTCGCCCTGCGAACATGTTCGCCAGGAATCTCCCTTATGTTAACGGGAGTGTTCGAGCAGGCGTACTGGTGTACAACACTTGCTCGACCGGGATGATCGTCAGCACGATATCTGCGAACAAGAAAGAAAAAGACACTTAGAGAAATAAAAAAAATGATAATGACAAAGGCAAGAGTAAACTTACTCTTTAAATTTCCGATCATCCCAACCCAGATGGGTGAGGTCCTCGGGGCCGCGACCAAAGGTGGAATCCTTGCTCGCTTTGCCTGATTTTTCTACAGGCTCAGTAGAGCGGCGAACAGCATCCCCCTCAGGACGGGAATGACTATGGCCCACTTTCTCCTTCCCCTTGCCACCAATGGGGATGTCTTGGGCCAGCGGAGTCCCATCCGCCTTCTTTAAGCGCTTCCACGCACGAGGGGGAGAAATTGGAGAAGATGGTTGAGCAGGAGCAGGAGGAGCAGCTGGTCGCGGAACTTTGGCTCCCTCAGCCTTATTCGTCATCCCCAAGATCTTGGTGGGCGGATCACCTCTCCTTTTCCGCCCCTTCAAAGGCGCCATCTCAAAGACCCTCTATTCTAAGAGAGCAAAGCTGGGAGGGATGGCAACGGTGACTTGCTCGGCTAAAAAAAAAAAAAAGAAGAATTAGACGAGCAAGATTGGGGAGATCAGATGACGAGCAAAGTTTTCATTAAGGAGTTCGAAATTTCCATACCTGGGGGCACCTCAGCTTGAGCTTCCAAGTGATGGGGGTACGTGAGCAGGCGAGCAGCTCTCAGGCACTTTGTATCGCGCAAGTACTCGATAGTCCTCTCTGCTCTGTTACGAAGGCCGACCAAACAGGAGGTGAATAGGAACTCTGAGCCGATCTCTTCTTCCTCCGAGTTCCACTTGGGCAAACGAGGGCCTGTGAACAAACAGTAAAAGTTAAATTAGAACAGAACAGTTCGAGGGCGAGCAAGAAAATAATCTTATGTTTAAATTTCCCATAAGAGGCTGGGGAATTTATTCGTCCATCACCACCGTGTGGACCAGAAGATGCTCGCCAATCACCCCCAATGAAAAAGAAGTGCTGCTTCCAATCACGGATTTTGTTCGGCACTCCCTCTACCATCTTCAGTCCTGTCCTGGCCTTGAGATAAAAATAACCTTCCTCTCCAGGGGGACATCTCGTGATCGTCATGAGGTAATTGATCTCATCTGCAGTTATGCGATCAACGTATCCCTCTAGTGCAAACAGACACATCGTCCCCAATAAGTTCATCCATCCAATTGGGGTGATTTGGGTGATGGCAAGGTTGGTCGCCTCCAGGAAGCGAGCAACAATAGCTGGAAGGGGCAATCTCAATCCAGCTATCAGAGTATGGATCTTGATCGCTGTGCATCCAGGAGGTGGGCGATCAGCTCTCTCTTTTCTCTTGGGGGCCCACATATGGATATCGAAGGGAATCTTGTAGGTCGCCCGGATCGAATCCAGCTCGTCTTCTCGAATAACACTTTTAATTTTGCTCGTCTAGAATTCAGACTTCACTAAATCCAACTCCTCTCTCTGTGGGCGAGCAAAGTTGTTCGCGTGTTCCTCAGCATATGCTCGCCATTCGAAAGGCCGAGCAACTCCGAAGGGGATCTCATTTTCCATCATCTTGGGAGATGGAAACCCTATCCCTTCCAAAAATTCACGAGTCAACTCGTCAAATTGAGGATCTTCTGATTCAGCACTGGTCGAGCAGCCCTTATCAGAATCCCTGGTCGCAGCGACCACCACTTCCCTCCCGGATGAGCGAGCACCAGAGTCCTCCAATGAACGTACAACCGAGTCCACGTGAGGATCCGACGCCGAGGAAATATCGAAGGGTGGTTGATCAACGGAGGCTGCGATTGGAAAAAGGGGGTCGAGAGTTTCCTCAGATTTGTTGCTCGAATGTGAAGACATGGAAGAAAGATAGAAGAACACAGACGGCGGCGGCACCACTTGCAGACGGCGGCGATTCCCGGAGAAGACGACGACGCTAATTTCCACACGGCGGCAATGGGAATTTCCGAGGACGAAAAAGAGAAAAAGATGAAGTGAAGAAAGAAAGTAACTACCTTGTCTTGAAATTGGAAGCCAAATGCAAGCGGAACGGACGCCGGAATGCTCGGGATCGCCGGAGAAGATAAAATCGCCGGAGCACTGTAGCAGGAGATGAAAAAGTGGGAAAAATTTGTTTCCCCCACCCATTTATACCCCAAGCAAAAACGGGGTACAGAACGCAATATCCAGCAAAATGCGGGCCAAATTGAGAAAAAACGGGGTAATTTCCAAACAAGTTCAAAAATTGAAGGGCCTATATGTAAATATAGGGGCGCGTGGCCTCGGGATTGCTCGCGCGTGGGCGGCGCACAGCCATGCCGCCCACGTCATCTTCGTACAACCCCCCAGACCTTGGGGAGACAAAACGACGGACCATATGTTGCTCGCCCATATCAATGATGTTCGTCCCAACCCTCATCATTTTGATATCCTAACTATAGTTGCTCGCCACAAAGTTGCTCGTCTGGAGCAACATATAGCTCGGATAGGGGGCAATTGTTGATAGGCGAACACTTATTAAAAAATGACGAACAAGGATTAAAGCTACATCAAGGATTATGAAGAGCCAACCTCAAATCAAGGGTGATCAACAAAGAAAATCAAGTTGGGGTGCATCTACCAATCTGAGAGGTGTATAAAGTGACGAACAACTTCCCCGACGAACAACTAATGGGCGAACAGGTATTAAGACCCAAGACCAAGAATGAGCCAACTGTGAAGTCATCAATGACGAACAACTTGGTCAAACTATGATACAACAAACAGCCAAGGAAGTGTGTACAAGTGAACAAAGGACAAAGATCCCAAAGCCAAGCTGAACAAAGCCATAAGGCGAACAACTTCCAAAGTATAACCTCAAGAGGCGAACAACTTTCAGTTGGAGAATCAACAAGATCAATCAAGCCGACCTAGGTGAACAACAATGAGTCCGAGATAAGACCAAAGAAGACTTTGTAGCTAAGATTCAGCTTAGATAAGATCAAAGGGACACATGTCAAGCATGCAGGCTAGGGAGACCAAGAGTCTTGGACACCTCATGCTTGCTAGTCTCTATAAATAGTTGTTCTCCAGCTTATTAATACAAGTTCAATTGAAGTTCAAAAAAAAGAGTTAAAAGGCATAAACAATTAAAAAACACACACAAATACACCTAAAACGCCCACACATACGAAATCAATTCAATTTCGACTACCGAATTTACTAATTCGATAAATTCACATCTCGATTTACCAATTACGGTGGTAATCAATCACACGTATTGATTGGTGACGTAACACAGATTTAAACAGCCATTAATCCATCCGATCAAATACGTTCATCAACAATTGGGTCGTTTGTTTTTCTTTTATATGTATTAGTTTAGGGTTTGTGGTGTAACTGGTAGTTATTCTCTCCCATCGTCCTTCTGAATATTGTATTGAAAATGAGACATATATTTAGCTTATTTGTGCTATGTATGTGCATTCATCTGTTTTAAATGAAAACCTATGGAAGTATCAAAGCGATATATATGTGTTCAATTTAAAGTTTTGAGTAAGTTTACTACTAAAATAAAGATCATAGATACAAGTTATGCTTGCATGAAGATTTTGAAAGTCATGCAAAAATATATTGTCATTGGTTTGTGATGAAACTGGTCCTGCTACTAGTGATGATTTTATATTCCTTGTAATGGTATCATGCATATACTTTTACAAAATAAGTGAATTAACCAAATTTAAATCCAACAAAATAGCAATTCACCGAGGTACATCCTTCACCGAGGTACATTCTTCTGTCATACGAAAACAAGTGAAACAGTACAACACTACGAATATAATCTGCTGACGAGTTCCCTAGAAATAAAATCAACACAACAGGACTTCCTAAACAAGGGACACATAGAAGGATCAATGTATGATACGGGTCGACCTGTGACCAAACACTCCATGAACTTTATGCATAAAATGCCACAGTCGCTTCCGTTATTCTGTTAAGGAGGCTTGTCAAATCTCCCCACTGAGAACTTCTTTGCATTCATCCTCGGTTGATCTTCACCCCAAACCATCCCCTGTTCGCATAGGGAAAATAGAATTGAACCGAAATTTTTAAAATACCTAGCCATTTGGGTCCAACGCGTGCATTCTGACATGGAATCGTACACCGTGATATGGAAACTCTTCAGGTTTATCTCATATAGCACCCAATGTTTTCCCATCACGTGCCCGACACCGTATACAGTGGATACCTCTGACCACGGCCTATTACGGGCGTTGTGTGGCCGGACTCCGGCGACGTACTCTAATGCACTCTTACACTCCACCTTCCAATCCCACAGTAGTTTCTTTTTCTTTGCCTTTGACCATATTGTATGAAGTGATGTCAACTGGCTCTACAAAGTCGTCAAACAGATTTTTTATGAGAAGGTTTCAGCAAAAAAGTTATCAAGAACCTAGTTAAAATACATATATGCATATGAATTACCGTGAAAAAAAAGTCCACAAAAGTCCAATTGTTGAGGAAGCTATCAGGCATCGTCTTGAATTTATGCGCCACGAGGTACATAAGTGAATCAATATGCTGTCATACGAATACAAGTGAATCAATATGCTGCCATACGAATTCAAGATGAAATACAAGGAAAGTAAAATACCGAATCTTCCAGCCATCCGTTAAATTCCCACAAGTTCTTGAACCATTCAGCGTCCACAGCATGCATATTCGGGGTGACAACCGCAGTTTTCAACCTCTTCTCCACTGCCATTTTCCACCAATTTTCAAACTCTTGAATGGCAGCGTCATCAAATAGGGACATGGGGTCGAACTGTGGTTTTGATCTCTCCTCCGTTGCTACGATAACCTTTTTGCTCCTTGGTTTTGGGTAGTGAGTTGGGTCTGTGAACGGACTAATCTTCGAAGGCCCCGGCCTCATGACCCGCTTTGATCTAACCTTTGTTCTAAAGCGTCTAGCCTTTTCCACCACAACCTCCTGAACCTCTTCTTCCGTCTTTTCCTTTCCTTCACTTTCAGGTTCTTCCACCAATACCTCCAACTTTTTCTCTGCATCTCTATCCAGATTCTCCTCCTGTTCGTGTCTGTCAATCGGCTCCACAACTATTGCTCTACTCTCCTTCCCTCCATCTCTCTCAACCGGTTCCTTAGCCGTACCTCCGCTATCCACTCCAACCTCTCCCTCAACTTCAGGGTCCACAATTTTGTGTCCAATATCATTCCCTTCATCTTTCTCAATCGTCTCTGCATCTCTCCCTACACTCCCCCTCCCATGATCAAAGATAGAATCATCATGTACTCCTAAACCTGGACCACTAACATTCTGCAGATCAAGCACAATAATAAACATCATCAAGATATTAATAAAGGAATCTTACATTATTTATAATACAACAATTCCACGCAAAATAGTGAAATCAAAGCTAACCTCTTCCTTGTTGGTTTCATCCGGCCCTTCTGGCAAAGTGCATCCCAAATGGTGAAAAAGTGTCTTCATTAGCACTTCAAAATAATCCTGCTTCTTGCGGACCGCGGACAACTGAAGTGCACAATCATCTATTTTTCTTTCCAATTTGAGAATGCAAGGATTGTTGCTGGACCCGGCAATATCTTCAGGGCGGTCTTTGATCTCCTCTTCATCTTCAAAGTCCATCTCCTCTAACTTTCGCTTTCTGGAACTATCAATCGGAGTACTTGGATGATTTTTCTCCCAATGAAGAGCACTCAAATAACAGGGGGTAGTAATCTCAGCCTCAGTTGGTTCCAATCTCCGATGTACAGTATGGGTGGCCTAAAACAAAACAATTAAAAGTTACAAACTACATTAGCTTAGTGTTAAGTAAATATATAATTTGCATAGTAATTATGAGAAAGTAAAAAGTAAATTAACTTACATTTCTAGAAGAAATCTTGTCGGGGAAGACATGCTTCTCCAAATCTTTTTTGGACAAACTGTTTGTGCATGTCCATCTCAACATTCTAGGAAGCTTCGACGGTTCAACAAGACTTGCGCCAAGTTTTGCCAACTTAGGGGTAGCTTCATACGCCCACAGTTGAAGCGCGTGTACGAAACCGTAACAATCGAACCACAGTTTCTTGGTTTCCTCGACGTCCCTCTGCTTGGCTTTCTTTCTCCATCTTGTGTTCTCAACTTTCCTGTCCTTCGCATCTTGCCTGTCCATTATGTTACGCAGGTTATCAACGAGAAACTCGTACGCTATGGAACCCCATGGGAATTGGTTGAATGAATCCAAGTCGTCGAGCAGGTGAATGTACTGCAGGTCAAGCTTCTTGTTAGTTCGGTGTCGCACTAACAACAAGCCGTACACAACCAGTAGCATGGACAGTTTTAATGCAGTTTCAGAACCCCCGTTTTGAGCTTCCAAAGCTTCGAATATGTCGTTAAGAAACAGGTGGTTCTTTCCGGGAAATACACTAGTGAAGAACTCTGAAGCATAGGGTGTATTTGGAACCTCGCCGAAACTCAATCCGGTGATCAATGAAAACTCGGCTGGTCCAAACTCTGCATCGCAACCATTGACATCAAATGTAATCTTCTTCCGGGATCCAGAGTTATCTTGTTTCACAACCGCAAGTCCAACCGACTCAACAACCATCGGTGTATTCAAGACGGAGAAACGACATTGAAAGTTTAATCACTACTATAGAGAGCTTTAGGGTGGATATTCAAGGACTCCGTTCTAGCAATGATAGGTTGACTACTAAAATTGAAGATGTGGTTACAAGACAAACAACGATCGAAGAAATACTTAGGGAGCGGAGTCGGAGAGAAGAAAATATGGAGCGGCGCCAACAAGCCATGTTGAATTGGCACATCCAACAAGGACATTTTGAATATGAAGACCCGCCACAATGAAGTGATGTGTGCTAACTTCATGGATGATGTGGGTGGTATTGCATTCTAACTAGAACTTTTAGAACATTGAACTGGACTTTTAATTTGTGTAGTTATAGATGATGTTGTTTAATTTTGCTTAGTTAAGGATGATGTAGATTACTTTTGCATACTTATGGATTAAAACATCATCATTTTGCATATAGTATCTCTATTTGATGATGTTTTGGATTAAGGTGAACATCAAATGAAAAATTGGGGGCCAAAAAAGGTATCTATTGAATAGGGATTGTCACATTTTGTATGTATGGTTGCAGTGTGACTTGACAACCCACTAAAACACTGTAGTATTCAGTGAAAATTGACAACACGTTACTCATCAGTCAAATCCCCTCTAGTCACGGGAGTTTTTATCCAGTTTAAATATTTGTCTTCTAGTAAATGGACCACATCAACAATAAAATACTTTAGTAGTATATAAACGAGGTTATGCACCAAACATCAATGTACTATCTCAAGAGTTCCACAAAAAATGCCTCCACTGAAAAAAATTCCCCTTCAAAATGAAATATTGTATGATGGAATATGGACCTTCGAAAAGGAATCATGTTTCATAAACACATTGTTGATGCAAAAGCATCAAGGTAACTCGGAAGGTCGTGATGCGTTAAACTTTAATGCAATCTCAACATCAATCAACACTGTGAATGAGGTGTTCCATAAGTCTTTGTCTTTCGAAGAGGGGCGTCTACAGCTGAACTATCTACGACAAAGGTATGACACGTTTGTGAAGTGTCAAGGGGCTGAGGGGTTCACTTGGGATCCAAATACTAACAAGCTAAAAGCAGGCAAGAAAGATTGGATTCAGATGGTCAAGGTTTGTTTTTTCTAGCAGGTTTTAAAAATTTGGAAGGTGGTAAATGTGATATTTACTGAGTTCAAAATATTAATATACATCTTGCTTTTGTTATATAGAGTGATCGTCTTGCAATGGCCTACGTCCGTGAAGGAGAACCATTCTTCTCGTCCCTGTCATTTCTATTCAAGGATTCTGGTGAGATTGAGACAAGTGATGAAACACAAAATCATCAACAAGACCCAAACAATCAACTCCTACACAACATGATTGTTCCTGACTCGGAAGATGAAGAAGACATGTCTTCTACTGCCACCAGGCACGCTTCCAGTCGAAGAAGGTTGTTTCATAAATCGTCAACATCATCTATTCCAAATCTTAATGATACCCATGAAATTCCTAACTGCCAACCAGTTCGCACCTCAAATGCATCTACAACCATTCCACGCAATCTCTCTCAACCGACAAATATCTTTCCAACTTCAAGTATTAGCTCAGCCAATGCTGACACTTCTAGCTCTTCTGCTTCAAAAAACTTCTACAAGTGGTCCTTCTCTTCCCGTAGACAAGATTGAAAAAGTTGGTTGTATTATGAATTGTTTTCACCTTTTCTTAGTATGCATTTCTATTCCAAAAGTAGGCCAAGTTAGGTTGGTTTGCATCCTCATTTGGTCCACATTATTTTTTTATCGTGAAGTAAATCTAGTTTGTTTTAGCCAAAAGTGCTAGCCAAAGACAGTGGTACTTTGGAGCAGTTTTGGGTTTTTCTGAGGAACCTCGTGCCCGTTACGTGACCCGTTTCATAAACATGGATCTTCCTTGATTTCCTTCGTGTTAATTCCTTGTTGTTTGTTAGACAATTGGGCTTTATGCCAAACTTATTATCTATTTATGTCGGCATGTAAGAACTTAACTAGATGGTGGTAGGATTTGGATGTTTGCTTTTGTTAACTTAATGATATGCTTAGTAGTATTTCGATGTTTGTAAGCATGTTTAAATTTATTAGGATCTTGTTTATCTAATTCCTCAGTTCATGCTTATGATTTGGCATTTTTTGCAAACATGATGCTCGTATTAAACATATTTCATGCTTAGGAAACCCATTAAATTAACTTAATACGGCATAGTAACCTAAACATGCCATAGCGTAGACAAATGGAAATTAGAAAATTACAAGAACAAAATAGAGAACCTTAAACCCTATCGACACAAAACCTAAACCATTACATAGGATCATCAGGTAAACATAAAAACATCAACATAGTAAACATATTGGAAACAAGGTCATCACTTAGATTCAAACGAGGTTAAAGCCACGGTATGCTTAGTAGTCGCCCTTCTTTGACTTGCTAGAAGACGCACCTGACCACTTGCGTCCACTTGCCATAGTTTCGTCATCCTCGGCAAACAGATTTCTTCGAGTGGAACGACGATTGCATCCACTTGGCATAGTTTCTGCTTCATCATCCGAAATGACAATTGGAACGTTCAATCCATGATGACGTTCAACAGATACAACAGGGCTATCTGTAATGTTGATAATCTCGACGGGGTTGTCAAGATTTGCAACAAAATTCCCCTCTTCTGGCCCTAACTCCCCCTCATTAGCAAACAAGTAACGGAGCTTCACGTATTCTGGCTCTCCTTCATGCACATAGGCTTTTGCAAGTTCATTCTCCTGATTTAAACATAGAATATGCAACAACTTAACTAAGTAGTACAAATTAATTGTTTATAAAGCATAAATAAAAACAACAAAAAGCCGCAAACCGCTATTATTCGACCCCAAATCTTATCAGTAGTGTGGATGGTGTTTGCATCACGATTCCACCACACACGAGGGTGCTCAGTTATTAACTTGAACAAATCGTAATGATTTTCAAGATCAGATAGTCGTTCCATAGCATCGTGCAATGCGAGACTTTTGAAACAAACTTCATTGACCTTAGCAATAGCAGTAATCATTGCATTGAAGTTGACCTTCCCTCTTCCATACCACCGGCCAAATTTTTTTTCAGTGACCAGGGTGTTAATGAACACCTTGTCCATTTCGTAGCTCCAAATCTTATCATAGAAATAAGTTTCTTGTGGTGTAATTTCAGTAAGATCCATGATGCAAAATTACAAGAGTAATGAAATGGAAAATGGCTTTATATAGACGTGAATATGTAATACTTTGTGAATGATCCAAACGAGGTCATCACTTAAAAGCTGACAATTCAATGCTAGAGTTTAGTATACTATTTTGAGTCAGGAATCTTAATGACATTACATAAGAATACGAACTAGAGAATCTGAAAAGTTGAGGCCAACATACTTGAGAGCACTACACAATGAATTTTAAAATTTCAAAATAATGGTCAGGAATCTGAAAAGTAGAGTTGAAGCTGTACTAATCTCGAAAGAAGTGTTTGCAAAGCAGGCCTTTAATTTTGAAATTACAACTCGTGTATTTCTTGAACGACCTTCTTCCTCATAAATAACGAACATGTTGAATTAGCTTTGAATTATTTTATAATTAGCAACTAATGTAACAAAACTATCTTTATGTAAAAGACAATGACATTAAATTGAATGATTCAACATACATTATAATGAAATAGTACATGAACCACAGGTCTAGTCCTAAATGAACAAAACGAGAAACAATAGTCCAAAACACTGAATAATTTTAAACAGCACGACCTAAAATAAAACCAAGCAACACAGCAACAAACAACACAAATATTATAAAAATTACAACTAGCAACCAGGTGAGAAATTTCGACGGCGTTCCATTTTCATTTGCAAGAGACCAAGATTGATCGGTTGTATTCCCACGACATGATTGGCTATCAATAGTTTCCTCCTTCAATCGACGATTGACAAAGCTTCTACTAGACTCACTAGCATATGAATTTGGGAAGGAGTTTGGATGTTTGTACGTTTGATAATACAAAAATGCAGGAACTAATTCTGGTGGATCATGCTTGTGATGTTCATCGCACCAAATGAAGCGACCCTTGTGACTCCCATTTTTTGGGCAAATATAGAAGTACCTTCCAGCGTTAGGTCTTTCTTTACCCGCACACTTTATGAGCATGGGCCCATTTCCACATGCACATGGAGGAGGTGACATTTAACTGGATACAACATTCAAGTAAATCAAAATTTACATACATTAAAAAATAAATGTGAAAAATAATCATTCAATCAAAGCTCAAAGCTCACTGATCCTACTCCAATATTTTCTTTCCAACATCAATAGTGCTGTGAGAGTTGGCAAACAGTTGGCATTGAGTTGAATATAGTTGGCAAAAAATTGTGAATCATATATGAATGTACTAATATAAAATTATTGAGGATTATATCAAGCCCTAACTATTGTGGTTAATATGAGATGTCAATTATTGCAAAAATATATGAGCAAAGAAGTGAATTAGCACATCAAGTTATTATACTCTTTCATTTAGGAATTTTGTCAAACTCTTGGTGGGCATTACATGAATGAAATTTTTCCAGAATTTTTTTTAGTAATTCATGTTTCATTAACACCATAATACAAAATCAATGATAAAAAGAGTGAATTTCATACCTTATTAACATAAATTGAATTCAATTAGCACATCAAATTATTATACTATTTCATTTAGGAATTTTGTCAAACACTTGGTGGGCATTACATGAATGAAATTTTTTCAGAATTTTATTGAGTAATTCATGTTTCATTAACACCATAGTTCAAGATAAACAATCAAAAGAGTGAATTTCCATTACCATATAGACATAAATTGAATGACATGAACTGTAATCTTACTTCCTTCAACAAAAATTGGATCTTGGACTATAATGTTCTCCACATGAATTTTCCTCCCACTCCCGTAGACTAAATTGGACGAAGCTATGGAAGAACAAGGGAGGCTCGCGCGGATTTTGAAAGAACCCCTTTGAATTTGGGAAGAAACCGTGCAACTTCGAAGAGGGGCGTCTAAAGAAACAGTGAGGAAGAACCCAACCCGTCAATGGGTTCTTCAAGTTCTTGTTTTCGATTTTCTTTTTCTTTTTCTTTTTTTTTCAGAATTTTTAATATTAGGATTAGTTAGTGTTTGGATGCAAGGCAAACCTAATATTGAAAGAAGAAAAAAAAACTGAAATACAAAATGAATGAGTAAGGGTAGTGTGGAGAATTTAGGTCCAAAATGGGCATAATACATCTTTTGAAAAAAAGGGGGCAAAAAACAAGTGCCCCCTAAAATTTTGGGCAATTTTGCTTGTCTCCCTTATAAATTTGGTCTAAATTTGCATAATATATAAGATACCATCCTTATTTTGCAGGATTGTAAAGATAGTTTACTAATTTTGCTAGTCCATAAAAGTTAGTGTCCAAAATTTTTAAACCCGAAAAGATAGTGTCTTAGTTTTAAAAATATTCATTAGATAGTGTCCTAAAAAATAATTTTTCCCAAAGTTGTGGGGATATCAGTAGAGGGAATTTTTGTATCAAACTCTTGTTTATAGTATGAAATCAGAGTGTTGGAGTAGGATCGAGGATTGTCCTTGTGATCCATGGGATTATGTGGGTACTTTCTGGAACGGTGCACTCTGACGGTGTGGTAATTGGACTCCACCTTGTCACTCAAACTTATATTCAGCTGCCTCTGCCCCGCACCCGCTATTTAGATCAAAACTTCATAAGGATTTTGGCTCTCATCTAGGCATTGGATGGATGCTTAATCTTTAGTATGGATCATAGCATTCTCTTTGATTGATGGGTGTTGGAAGATAAAACGTCGATTAAACTGTTTTCACTGCTAATAATACAGGGAAAAATATTCTTTTAGGCCAGTAACTTAGGGTTAGTTGTGTTTTAAGAACAATATGTTTTCGGGCTTGTAAAAGTAGGACAATATATTTTTGGGCATGTAAAAAAGGACTATATATTTTAGAGTTTGTAAAAGTAGGACAATAACTTTTTCAGGCTTGTAAAAGTAGAGCAGTATATTTAAAAAATCTGTAAAGGTAGGACAATTGAACCAGTGAGAGGTGTATTTCGAGCTTCTATTTTGGTCTTGGTTGTCCTATATTTACTGATTTTTGAAACATATTGTCCTACTTTTACAAGCTTGTAAAGAATATTGTCTTAATTTTACAAGTTCGAAATCATATTGTCCTACTTTCACAAACACAAAGACATATTGTCCTACTTTAACTAACCTGAAAACATATTATCCTTTAAACACTACTACTCCTTAGTTACATGCCTAAAAAAATAAAAATCATTTTTCCAATAATATATCACTGAGATGGAGATTGAGGCTTGCAGCTTATTAAAAGAGGAAACATCAAGTTGTTATGCTGCATGATTCGAGTTTCTGGTGGTTTGGTAGTGGGAATAATTCTGTCTTGAGATTTTCGGTTAGTGGCTTCCCCTATGTTTATTCTTCTGTATTTTGAAATATTTTCCTTTAGTGATAATCAAACTTAAAAACTATGGTTGTCTAACTCGTAACATGTGAAAATTACTATTGTTGGATCAGTTGTGGATTACAGATTTAATTTAGGGTCCGCTTGATTGGGGGTGATGATTAATGAGAATTAAAGTGATTGAGGTGTCATTCAAGTAGAGGGTAATGAATGAGTAGTTGATTGATAGATAAATTATAACTCATTTTCAATTTTATTACAATGTATTGATAATACCAAACACTACTAATGGAATTATTCCCATTACCCTATAATCATCACCCCCAATCAAGTGCGCCCTTAGTTCTCCGTTGATTATATTGTTTGTTGAATGTGTTGAGTTGGAGGGAAAATTATGGAATATGAGAATAGGGTGAATAAAGACGAACCTCTGTTCCCAAATCTCACCCATCTTTATTTTTATCCTTTGCTCCAAGAATGTGGGACTTTCCTCCCAAAATCTTGTGGGAAATACTCTCTCCAACTGAGTGCAAGGCATGGCAACAGATAAACGACTATCAAAGCCGACGCCAGCAATCAGAACCTCCTAATCAATTGTACTCAATTTTCGGTGCAAAAGAGAGAGTATATACAAAATTTTGTCTAATTTGTTTTGTGCGGCAGAGAAACATATATAACTTTTAACAAAAAAGTGTATCACTTTAAATGTAAAAAAATATCACCTTTTGAATATTTTTTTTTAAGAGTAGGGCTCCTAATAGTACGAAACTGATACCATTAGATGTACTAACTATGGAATAGACCACATGCCCACCGATAGACATAATATTATATATCCACCGCGAATGTGTCAATATAAACAAATAATTAAAATAATAGTGCCCCCCCTGCTTATGTGTCATTAACACATTCACAGCGGGTATATAATATTATGTCCTCGGTGGGCATGTGATCATTTCCGGTACTAACTGATACCATAACAATTTACACTGTGTTTTCAATTTACAAGTCAAATTGTATCAGTGAATGCATGTAATTTGTATTAATTTTATATAATGAAACTTGTTAATATGAGTTTTTGTGTTTTTTCAAATAAGTAACACTTTTTATATTTAAACTGATATTCGTCTTGTGAGAAAAAAAGTTTTACTGTTTTGATTCGTCATATTTAATACATACACATGAATAGTTATTCTGTAAAACCGGCAAAAATCATCACTGTGGTGAATGGTGATGCCTACTCAAATTTGTATCAAACCCCAATTTTATTTTGATAAGCAAATTGTGGCGTTCTCCATATTTTGCTAAAGAATAATTTTTTTGGTCCCATAATTTATTGAGTATTTGATTTTGGTTCCAAAAATTTCGACTGTTTGGTTTTGGTCCCATGACTTTTTTAGGGTCCTCCAATTTTGGTCTCACTCTCGTCGATATTTTGTTTTAGTCCCATAACCTATCGATTGTCTGCTTTTAGTCCAAAAAATTTTGACTCTTCAATTTTGGTACCGTAACTTCTATGGTTTGTCCAATTTTGTCCTTTTTTTTTCCAGAAGACGTCGTTTTTTTTTTTTTATCACGCGTGCATCACATGCCGGCGAAAAGTTTCTGTTCTTCTCACTGACATGGCTGTCGAGTGGCATTTTTTTTTTATTCTTCTCCACCATATTACCAAAAAGTGACTTTAGCCCAATATGTGGTAGATAAGCCTTTCCCTCGAGAATCAAAACATTAATGCATATTAGTGACTTTAGTGGGTGAAAGAGAGACCGCGATATGAAGATTTCATTTATAGAGTACAAATAGGCATTATTAAATCACTGTAAAGTATTATTTTATTGAATATAAAAATATTGGGTTATTCTCTTTTCACATTCTATTAACTAATTTTCTTCGGCATTCATAGATTGAATCAACGTAACAAAACGTAAATTGCGTTTGCATCAATCCAGGCCAGTTACGACTCTAGTGATGCCTCTCAACACAATTCCAGATATTACGATATTACTCTCTGAAAGAGCAATTGAAGGTTCTTGCTCAAGAATTAGAGACTTTACGATTCAGCAACTCAGAGTTGTTGGATCGAGTCACCAGAATTTGTAGGTTCTTCCAGTTCCAACGCATTGGTTGACAGGATCAATGCTTGTGAAAAGTAGTTAAAGTTCTATTCAGTTCCAGCAGATCATCGTGTAAAGCTTGTCACGACCCGTTTCAGAGGACAACCGTCATCTTGGCGGCGGCAATTGAAAGCATGATCTGCACGCCAAGATCACTTGTTGGAAAAAGTTTTGCAAATATCTCGATTGGGAGCTTCTTTCCAAAACTAACCAGATTTTAGGGCCCTCTTAGTTGGGGGTGATGATTATAGGGTAATGGGAATGATTCCATTAGCAGTGCTTCATATTATTGCATTGCAATAAGATTGAAAATGAGTTATAATTTACCTCCTCATTCATTACCCTCGAATGACTCCTCAATCACTTTAATTCCCATTACTCTATAATAATTACCCCCAACCTAGCGGGCCCTTACAAATTCAGAAACGGGCACATCAACCTGCCTCTACACTGGAACGACAACTTACCCGACGCCAGAACCCGTTGGACGCCCAACCGGTTTCAGCCTAAACTTTCCCTCCAAACTAAATGGGGTGCGCAACAAGCAGCATATTAGCTTTGTTTTAGAAGAATTTAGTACTTTTTTGAAAAATGAGGGTCTCTTTTCTTATTTTAAGAATCCAGATGCATGCATTTAATTAGGTTCTTTTCTTATTTTAACACAACAAAAATTTGCTGATTAACGACGGACTTTGTGACGGAAAATCCATCTCAAAACACTATTTGTGACGGGTTGTGCAACGAACACGTGTCTGTTATTAAAACAACAGTAGCTAATATATGCGACGGACTTTTTTCGTTCGTCGCAAATTAGCGATGACTTTATCCGTCGTAGCTCAGTCGGGTCAAGACTCAGCCGTGTCGTCAAAATTTGCATTGGACATGTGGCCGTCACAAATAATCGGATTAATTTGATATTTTCGTGTGGTTTGAAACCATGGAGGGGGCGCGTGCAGTTTGGACACAAGCTTCTTTTGTTCATCTTTTTGCAATTAATTATATATGTATCCAAATTGACTCGTTTTTTTAATTCATCAAATTAATTTCCTTTCTTTTCTTACTTGTCTAAATTAATGTTATGACAAACTATATTTTTTTATTTTGTAAAATTATTTAATTTGACAACGCGTAAACTTATAATTCGTTCATTTGTATGCAATTGAGTATATATGTATGCAAATTGACTAATTTTTTTTCCATAATTTATCAAATTAATTTCTTTTCGTTTCTAACTTGTTTATATAAATGTTGTGCCAAACTTTTTTTTTTGTAAAATTATTTATTTCGACAACGAGTAAACGTATAATTCGTTCATTTGTACTCAATTAATAGTATATGTATCCAAATTGACCCATTTTTTTTTCATAATTCATAAAATTAGTTACTTTTCTTTTCTAATTTGTTTGAATAAATATTGTGATCAACTTTATTTTTTTATTTTGTAAAATTATTTATTTTGACAACGCACAAACTTATAATTCGTTCATTTATACGCAATTAATAGTATATGTATTCGAATTGGCTCATTTTTTCCATAATTCACCAAATTAATTCTTTTTTGTTTCTAATTTGTTTATATAAAAGTTGTGTCCAACTTTTTTTTAGTTTTGTAATTTTTTTAATATTTATAAATTATTCTTCTAATAAAATTTTATTAAAAATTATAAAATTATCCATCAAATAAAAAATTGTACTCCCTCCGTCCCCCAAAAGTATGGTCGTTTGCTTTTGACACATTTTAAGAAAACGTAGATAAAATAGGTAAAGAAATGATATTTTGGTATATTGTGTGGTTCATTTATGAGTTAAGTGGTTGTTTGTGAGTTTAAAGTTGGTGACATATGAAATAATTAAGTGATGGTTGAATGGTAAAGAAAATAAAATTGATGAAAAAAACAGAAAGCCATACTTTTGGGGGACAGAGGTAGTACTTCACAAAATTTAAAATATAAAACTTTCTAATTATCGGATAAAAATCTGGCATCCTCCTCCTCTTCATCCTCGTCTAGGTTTCGAATCGGCAGCTGCGACGGCTGCGTCCTCCAAATGCTTCTGCGGCGCCTTCTGTTGCATTCTCTCATACTTTTTCTTGTCCTGTTGCTGCTTCTGGAGGTCTTGTATCTGCTTAACCACAGTCAAAAGCTATCTCTCGAGCTTGCTGGGATGAGAGTTGATGGAAGGCTAAGAGTAGAATGAGCCTGATCCATGAGAAACGAGAAAGTTTTTTCCAAAACTACCCAATCCAGTGAACCGTCCCTTTTTCGTCTTGACGTTCTTGAATTACAACTCATTTTGAACGTCAACAGAAGGCTCTATGGGGGGTATAAAACCCAACCCATCCGCCGCTTCCTGAGGCTAAGTCTGGGAGGCAAGGTCATCGAGCATCTTCCTCTGCAAATTAATTATACTTTAATTAATAAATGTACTTATAATTATAAAATTTAAAAATAACATTTTTTTATTAAAATTTAAACTAATACTTTTAATATTGAAATAATACTTACGTGGATATCGGTGGTGTGGTCGTAGGCGGACTTCCCAGTCTCCTCGACGCATGGGTGGGTGAGCTGCAATATCTCAAAATAAGAGGGCTCGCGTCCATGCTCCTGCACCTACAAAGAAAAAAGATAATAATTAATGTTTGCAAAAATTAGTAAACATTTAAAAATTAAAATTAATAAAAAATTAAAAGTGAAACTTACAAATTACATCTCGTACGTACTCCAAAATGGACCGAGAACAGGCCCGATGTCTCGCGACTCCTTCTCCATCAGGATCACTAAGACGATTCACCTTGTTCATCTGCGCCTTCTCTTTAAACTCATTGCTCTCCCAGTACTGGAGGAATCGGGGCCAAATCACTCGACCTTCGTTGTTCGTCCATCCCCGTATTGTCCATTTATCTCTAATTCTATACATAATATCTATGTATTGCTTGGTTCCTTTGATACAGAAGTTCCTCCACAACTGCTCATCGTGCTCCGGTGCCTAAACATATTTTTCTGCAATTACTTTAAAATATAGATATCGATCAGTTTATATAATTTATATTAATAAATGATGAATACATTAAATAATTACTAATAATTAAATAACTAATTAATACCTTAAATTTCTCAAAGTAGACCCGTTTTCGCTGCTCGGACACAACCCCCCAGTTGAAATCGATGGGCTCGAGTTTTCCGTCCCAGATGGACTAGGTCACCCTGAGCAGTGACCTCGTGACCCTAAATCCAACTGTAACTTTAAAACTTCAAAATTAATAATTAATTAGGTTTTAATAAAAAATTGAATGTATAATATTAAAACTTACGATGACACATGGGGCACAACAGTCATCCGGTTGTGAACAACTGAATGCTGGTGGGAAGAAGATGAGCCCACAGGAGCCTGCTGTGAGGAGGGCGAGCCCTCAGGAGCCTGCTATGAAAAGGTCTGTGGTAGAGACCTCAGCCGGACAACCGGCGTAACCTCGGGTCTAAGTGACCCCCATAGTCTTCTCCTTTCTCGACACCCCTGCTGATGCCTCAATGGCTGACTGTCACTGTCACTCTCTTGTCCACTAATTTGTAATAAAGTTTAATAATACTAAAATAAAACTACTAAACTAAAATATTAAAACTTATAATATTATTCAAAATACTAAATTAAAATCAATGAACTTAACTAACCTAATCACACCACTCTCTAACATAAGCATCATACTAAATCGATATTAAAATTCAATACTACTCAATCATATATAGTCCAAAATTATAAAATATCTCATAAATATTATAACAATTCTCCTGCATATTCATTCAATATAGCAACAATCAACATATATAAAAATCTAAACAATTCTCCTAGAAAATTAAAAATCTAAACCATGTAATATAACAACAATCAAAATATATACTCAATTTTTTACTCAATAATACAATGATTAAATAATTAAAACGGTAATTACTCAACATATAAATTATTCAATAATACTCAAAATATATATTATTAATTATACTAAATCATATGATTAATATGTTTTAAAATCAAAACAATTAATCCTAAAATATTAAAAATCTAAACCATGGAACGATTCAATATTAAAACGGTAACATACTCAACATATAAATTATTGAATAATTTATACTAAAACAATAACATGCTTAATCACATATAAATGATTAATTATAAAAAAATTACATACTAAAATAAATAATTTACACTAAAACTCACATGCTTAATCACATACTAAATTTACAATCACATATAAACTTTTAATTATACAAAAATCATATGTTAAATTAACATGCTTTAAAATAAAATTTAAACGGTAAAAAAAAACATACCGTTATTGTGTAGAGGATGACGAAACGAGCACTTTAACAGGGATAGATTGTCTCTTCGGCGACGGGACTATTTCTACGGTGTTTTCCTTCTCCCTTCTATACTTCTTCCTCTCTTCTCTCTCGTGTGGACTGAAGCTCGCCGACCACTGCTTAAATAGGCAAAAATATTTCGCAAAACTTGCTGCCTTAAGCAAAAAAATGGCCTCATTTTTTGGGATTTGCAACGGACAGGCTGTTGCAAAAACTCAAATTAATATTTACGACGGCCATGTCCATCACAAAATGGCCGCCCACATTTATTTTGCACAATTTCCCAAAAGGTCGCGGTTAAACGGGCAAACTTTGTGTTATCAACTTTAAAATTTGCGACAGTCTTGTCCGATGGGAAAATGGTCGGCCACATTAAATTTGCACAATTTCCGAAAGGTTTCAGTCAAACGGGCGAAATTTGCAACGGCAAAGTCCGTCGCAAATTTTGGGGGGAGGTCGAAGGCCATCAGTCCCTTCTTTAGCGACGGCCTATTCCATCGAAAATACTAAGAACTTGCGAAGGATCTGTCCGGGCGTCTCAAATACGGCTGCTGGTTTATGTCCATCTTAGATCCGTCGTAAATCACTTTGTTTAGCGACGGATATTGTTACCGTCGCAAAATTTCGTCACCTAATTGAGCATTTTTTGTAGTGTAAGAATCCAGAAGCTTGCATTTACTTCGGTAACTATAACAATTTTTCAGACTATCTCCTGAAAAAACGTATAATCATGTTTATGTTTTTGATATTGGCAAAGTATAAAGTTATATATAAACCAGTTGAAGTATATAAATTGTTTTTATTAAAGGGTATAATTGTTTTCATTGAAGGGTATTAGTTTGAAGGGTGCAAGATTATTTCACTAAAATATATAAGCTGTGTTGGTGATCAATTTATATCAGATGGATTAGTGACTGTTTTAGTTCGGTTTAAGATCACCAATCAATAACGTGTGATTGATTATCACCGTAAATGATAAATCGAAGGTTCGGGTTATGGAATCATAAACACGAGAGTCAAAATCGAATTAATTTCGTATGTGTGTACGTTTAGGTATGTTAGTGTGTGTTTTGGGAGTATTTGTGAATTTGAACTTGTCTTTCTTAAGCTGGAGAACAACTATTTATAGAGACTAGCAAGCATGAGGTGTTCCTAACTCTTGGTCTCCCTAGCCTGCATGCTTGACATGTGTCCTTTGACTCTAGTTTGACCTTATCTAAGCTAAATCTTAGTTACAAAGTCTTCTTTGGTCTTATCTCGGACTTCATTGTTGTTCGTCCATGTCGGTTTAAATCGATCCTGGATAGTTCTTTCATAGAAGTTGTTCGCCGTTTGGGTGTATGGCTCAGAAGTTATTCGCCTTTGTGTCTTGCACAGATTGGCTTTGGGATCTTGGTCCTTTGTTCGTCAGCATACACCTCTTAGGCTGATAATTGTAACACTTTTACCACTGTTGTTCGTCATTATTGACTTGGTGGTGGGTCCATATTTGGTCTTTGGTCTTTAAACCTGTTCGCCAATATCTTGTTCGTCGGTATTGTTGTTCGCCACTTTATACACTCCTAGAATTAGTTTATGTACCCCGGCTTGATTTTCTTTATTGATTTGATTTGGGGTTGATTTCTCGTAATCCTTCTTATGGCTTTAATCCTTGTTCGCCCATCATTGATTTATGTTCGCCTGTCAACAATTGCCCCCTATCCTGGCTATATGTTGCCCCAGACGAGCAACTTTGTGGCGAGCAACTATAGTTAGGATATTATACTGGCGTGGATTTGGACGAACATCATTGGTCCTGGCGAGCAACAAATGGTACGTCGTTCCGTCTCCCCAAGGTCTGGGGGTTGTACGAAGATGACGTGAGCGTCATGATTGCGCGCTGTTCACACGCGATCAATCCCGAGGCTACGCACCCCCATATTTGCATATAGGTCCTCCAACTTCCACACTTGTTCGAAAGAGACCCCGTTTTCTCTCAACTTAGTCCATATTTTGTTGTAAATTATACTTCGAACCCCTTTTTTGCTTGGGGTATAAATAGAAGGGGAAACAAATTTTTTCCCACTTTTTCATTTCTTGCTACAGTGCTCCGGCGATTTCATCCTTCTCCGGCGATTTTGAGCTCTCCGGTGTCTGTTTCTCTTGCATTTGGCCTCGAATTCCATCTCCAAGGTAGTTATTTTCTTATCTCCTCTTCTTTCTCTCTTTTTCTTCCACATTCTCCATCGCCGCCGTGTGGGACCTAGTGCCATCATCTTCTCCGGTGAAGCACCGCCGTCTGCAATACTCTCTACTGCCGTATGGGTTTTCTCCTTTTCTCTTCCCATGTCTTCGCATTCGAGTAACAAATCTGAAGAAACTCTTGATCCACTTTTCCCAATCACAACCCCCGTCGATCAACCTCCCTTCGAGATTTCCTCGGCGTCAGATCCTCACGTTGATTCGGTGGTTCGTTCAGTTGAGGATACTGGTGCTCGCCCATCTGGGAGGGAAATAGTGGTCGCGGCGAGTAAAAATTCGGAAGAAGGTTCTTCATCCAGTGCCGAATTAGAAGATCCCTTATTTGACGAGTTGACTCGTGAATTTTTAGAAGGGATAGGGTTCCCATCTCCAAAGATGATGGAAAATGAGATCCCAACTGGAGTTGCTCGGCCTTTTGAATAGCGAGCATATGCTGAGGAGCATGCGAACAACTTTGCTAGCCCACAGAGAGAAGTGTTGGATTTGGTGAAGTCCGAATTCCAGGCGAGCAAGATTAAAAGTGTTGTTCGTGAATATGAGTTGGACTCGATCCGGGAGACTTACAAGATTCCCTATGATATTCATATGTGGGCCGCCAAAAGAAAAGAGAGAGCTGATCGCCCACCCCCAGGATGCACGGCGATCAACATTCATACTCTGATCGCTGGATTGAGACTGCCTCTTCCACCCATTGTTGGTCGTTTCCTAGAGGCGACCAACCTTGCAATCACTCAAATTACTCCGATTGGGTGGATGAACCTATTGGGGACAATGTGTTTGTTCGCACTGGAGGGGTATGTTGATCGTATAACAGCAGAAGAGATCAACTACCTTATGAGGATCACAAGATGTCCCCCTGGAGAGGAAGGTTACTACTACCTCAAGGCCAGGACAGGATTGAAGATGGTGGAAGGAGTGCCGAACAAAATCCGTGAGTGGAAGCAGCACTTCTTTTTCGTTGGGGGTGATTGGCGAGCATCTTCTGGTCCACACGGTGGTGATGGATGAATAAATTCCCCAGCCTCTTATGGGAAATTTAAACGTAAGATTATTTTCTTGCTCGTCCTCGAACTGTACTGTTCTAATTTAACTTTTCTTGTTTGTTCGCAGGCCCTCGTTTGCCCAAGTGGAACTCGGAGGAAGAAGAGATCGGCTCAGAGTTCCTATTTACCTCCTGCTTGGTCGGTCTTCGCAATAGAGCGGAAATGACCACTGAGTATTTGCGTGAGGGAAAGTGCTTGAGAGCTGCTCGCTTGTTTCCTTATCCTCATCACTTGGAAGCACAAGCTGAGGTGCCCCCAGGTATGAAAAATTTCTAACTCCTAATACCAACTTTGCTTGTCATTTGACTTTTATAACTTGATCGTCTAACTCTTCTTCTCTTTTTTTTTTAGTCGAGCAAGTCACTGTTGCAGTTCCCCCTAGTTTTGCTCTCCTCGAACAAAGAGTTTTCGAGATGGTGCTTCCGAAGGGACGGAAAAGGAGAGGTGACCCGCCCACCAAGATTCTGGGGATAACGAACAAGGCTGAGGGAGCCAAAGTCCCGCGACCAGCTGCTCCCCCTGGTCCTGCTCAGCCATCTTCTCCAATTTCTCCTCCTCGCGGGGGGAAACGTTTGAAAAAAGCCGATGGGACTCCGTTGGCCCAAGATATCCCCGGTGGCGGCAAGGGGAAGGAGAAGGTGGGCCACAGTCATGCTCGCCCAGAGGGGGATGCTGTTCGGCACTCCTCCATCGAGCCCACAGAGAAGTCCGGCAAAGCGGGCAGGGACTCCACCCCTGTCCGTGGTCCTGAAGACCTTACCCATCTGGGTTGGGATGATCGAAAATTCAAAGAGTAAGTCTATCCCTGCCTTTGCCGAGCAAGATTCACTTTTTTCTTTTTTTATTTTTCTAAGTATCCTTTACTTTCTTGTTCGCAGATATCGTGCTAACGATCATCCCGGTCGAGCAAGTGTTGTACATCAGTATGCTTGCTCGAAGCCTCCCGTTAACATAAGGGAGATTCCTGGCGAACATGTTCGCAGGGCGACGAAGTTGATCGCCCGAGCCTGGACACATCCCTTGGACAAAGCCATCTTCCAACAGGGGCTGGCGGACAATCTCCATCTCTCTATGATGCTCCACGCTAACGGCCTCGTCACGGTCCAAAGGGCAATGGCCCAAATTGCCGAGCAAGAAGAATCTGCTCGTCGCTATGCCAGCACTGCTCGGCAACTTACTGAGGAGAAGGACGGCCTCATCAGCCAATATGAGGCCAAACTTGCCCGTCTCAATAACCAGATCAATGTTTACATTGATACTGAGAAGAAGCACCTTGAAGAAATTCAGGGTCTATCTGGTGAACTGAGAGGCAAAGAGGCCATGCTCGGCGAGGGGAGAAGAAATTGTCCGCGGCCGAACAAGAGATTGCCGAGCTCAAAGCTGAAAATGCTCGTCTTCGAGAGTTAGAAGCCAAACTCTTCACCCGCGAGCAACTTGAAGATGAAGTCCAGGCTCGGACCGGCCCCATTTCTAACCTTGGGTATATATGCGCCTACGCGGACAACATCCGTTCGGCCGATGCTTATGACTACAAGGACTTGGTGGAAGAAATGAGTAAGGACTTGAATGAGTTCATGGAGAACTATCCACCGCCGAGCAATATTGAAATTCAGCTGGCGGATTTGGCCGTACTAGGGGTTAAGCTTGACAAACTTGACCCCAGTATTGTCATCACCCACCCTCCTCCTCCAGTTGATGAAGGCGAACAAGAGGAAGGGGTGGCTGTGGCCGACGAGCAAAATGCTAAAGAGGCGGAGGATAAAGCAGCTGAAGACTTGGCCCGAGATCTGATCGTTGAACCTCCCGCCGAGCAAACTCAAGATCCTCCCCCTACCGAGCAACAATAGTTTTTAGGACTTAACTTTTTCCTTTCCTTCTTCTCTGTAATTGTTGTTCGTTCCTTTTGTAGTACTTGACTTCTTGAATCATTGTACTATTTTTTAGGCTTAATGCCTTTTGATTAATGGAATGTCTTTCTCATGTTCGCTCATTTTCTTGTATATGTTAATTGCCTTTACATTTTTGTCAATGTCTTTGCAATTATAACATATAGTGTTGGACTTTTGTTCGAATTGAACTTTGCCTTTAGTGGAATCAGGGTTCAGCCTTAGGTTCTGTTCATTTTAAAAAATGAACAACCTTTAAGTGGCTTTGGTCTTTAGGTTCTGTCCATTTTAAAAAACGAACAACCTTTAATCGGACTTGTACCTCGAGCTTTGGACGTTTCCTTCTTAACGAACAACTACTATATTTACATTATGAAAAATTTACAAGTATTGTAAGACTGCTCGTCACTAACAAATATAATCTGACGAACAACTTTGAACATTAATTAAAACATGCTCGCTTATAATATTTTTGCCGAGCAACTCTTTCTACAAATAAAAGATGAAACATCACTAAACTATACAATGTGCCAAACAACTTTATATTCTATACTTAGCAAAAATTTCAAAAAATTAGGCAAGTTTTTGGTTCATCTTACTTGATTCACTGGCCCCCCAAGACATTTGTTCGCCCAATTAAGAACTTGTTCGTCTCATTGATAGTACTTCTTCAGATGTACATCTTACTTGATTCACTGGCCCCCCAAGACATTTGTTCGCCCAATTAAGAACTTGTTCGTCTCATTGATAGTACTTCTTCAGATGTACAACATTCCAGAAGTATTGGGCCGGCTTGCCTTCCATATCTTCGATATCGTATACACCATTAACGAATTTTTCCGTTATACGGGCCCTCCCAAGTTGGTCCCAATACACCTGGAGGTTGGGCGAGCAACTTTCTTAGAACCATATCTCCAACTCTGAATTCCCTGATTTTAACATGGGAATTATAATAGTGTTCTGCTCGCTGCTTATAAGTAGCATTTTTTAGCTCGGCATTCAGTCTTTTTTCTTCGAGCAAATCCATTTCAGTAGCTAGAGCAGAGTTGTTCGCCTGCTCATCAAAATTGGTCGTCCTGTACGTGTTGGTCTTTAACTCGATTGGTATTACAGCTTCTGTTTCGAAAGCCATTGCAAAAGGTGTTTCTCCGGTGCTTGACCTGGGAGAAACTCTGTATGCCCATAGGACTTCCGGAAGCTCTGTAGACCAGCTATTTTTGCTTTCCTCTAGCCGTACTTTTAACGTATGCTTGATGATTTTGTTTACGGCTTCGACTTGTCCATTTGACTGGGGATGATAGGGCGTAGAATAATGTTTCTTGATCCCCCACTTCGTACAAAAATCTCTCAACTCTTTTCCATCAAACTGCGGACCATTGTCTGTCACGATGGTTTGTGGAACTCCAAAACGACAGACAATGTTCTTCCAAATGAAGTTGATCATTTTCTGTTGCGTGATTTTCAACATGGCCTCTGCTTCTGCCCATTTTGTATAATAGTCGACTGCCACAACGGCAAATCGAACTCCTCCAACTCCCGCTGGGAAGGGACCAATAATGTCCATCCCCCATCTTGCAAATGGCCACGGGCTATAAACTGATACGAGCTATTGGGCCGGGGTATGAATGTTTGGGGCAAAGATTTGACATTGATGGCAGGTCTTCGCTTTCTTGATTGCATCTTGACGTAAAGTTGGCCAATAATAGCCTTGTCTGATAGTTTTGTATGCCAAAGCTTGTCCCCCAGTATGATTTCCACATACTCCAGCATGTATTTCTTCGAGTATTGCTCGTCCTTGCCCCCTAGTCAAACATTTGAGAAGTGGGATTGATATTCCCCTTTTGTAAAGCTGCTCGCCTACCAGAGTATATCTGGCGGCTTGCTTAATTAGCTTGACAGCTTCAAAAGAGTTGTTTGGTTTTTTCCCACTTTTCAAATATTTGACTATGTTTGTTCTCCAGTCTTTCTCTTCAGTTGCTTGTTCATCGAGTTGATTAAACATTATAACTTCTCGTTGATGGATCATTCATTTTTGTAATTATAATGTCTGCCAACTCTGCTGGTCCTTCACTTGTTGCTAGTCGGGCCAATGCATTTGCTTGCGTGTTGCTTGTCCTTGGAATTTGTTCAATGAAGACTTGTTCTAACAAGGGCATCAGGTAAACAACAATTCGTTGATACTCGATCATGTGATCGTCTTTCGCCTCGTATTCACCTCGGACTTGGTTCACAATCAATTGCGAGTCGCCAAATATTTGTAGCCGTCTAACACCTACTGCAAGAGATAGGTGGAGACCAGCGATAAGAGCCTCGTACTCAGCTTCGTTGTTGGTTGCCATGAAACCAAATTTGATTGCCGAGGAGAATACTTGTATGTCTGGACTGATTAGAACCACTCCTGCCCCCGAGGCCATGTTAGTTGAAGATCCGTCAATGTAAAGATGCCAGGGGTGATCAAGTCCTCTCGTCGGATCTGGTGGGAAGGTTAGTTCGACAATAAAGTCGGCTATCGCTTGCCCTTTGATCGCAGTTCGAGGAGCGTAGGTTACCCCGAATTGGCTAATCTCTAGTGACCACTTTAATAGGCGACCAGCTGTGTCGGGGCGATGGAGAATTTGTCTGAGTGGGAAAGTTGTTAATACTTCAACTTGATGATCAAAAAAGTATGGTCGTAACTTCCTCACACTCATGACAAGTGCGTACGCCAGTTTCTCGGTTGGAGAGTATTTGATCTCCGCATCGTGTAAAGCTTGACTGACGTAGTAGATAGGTTGATGAAATTTGCCGTCTTCTCGCACCAGAACAGAGCTCATAGCCACTTCTGACGCTGGTAAGTATAAATATAGCTTCTCTCCTGGGATGGGTTTTGATAGAATTTTTACATCTCCCAGGTAATCTTTGAGTTGGTCGAACGCCTTTTGACAGTTGTTAGTCCATGTGAACTGTCCTTTCTTGATAGCTTCAAAGAATGGATGGCATTTGTCTCCCGATCTGGATATGAACCGATTCAATGCTGCTAGGCATCCCGTAAGCCTTTGCACTTCTTTTATTGAACGTGGAGGTTGCATATCCATGATCGCTTTAACTTTTGCTGGATTGGCTTCAATCCCTCGTTGACTAACAAGATGGCCCAGGAATTTTCCTGAATGAACTCCGAAACTGCTCTTCTTTGGATTCAGCTTCATGTTGTAGTGTCGAAGGATTTCGAACACCTGGGTCAAATGTTGAAGATGGTCTTCCCTTCGGGGGCTTTTGACTACGATATCGTCCACATAGACTTCTACCGTATCACCGATTTGTTCATCGAACATCTTGTTCACCAACCTCTGGTATGTTGCTCCGGCGTTGATGAGGCCGAAGGGCATTCTTTTCCAACACAACAAATTTTTGTTTGTATAAAATGCTGTGTTTTCTTGATCGTCTGGATGCATTGGAATTTGATGGTACCCGGCAAAGGCATCCATGAATGTTAGCATTTCATGACCTGCAGTACTGTCCACCAACTGGTCAATGTGGGGGAGTGGAAAGTTGTCCTTCGGGCATGCTGCATTCAGATCTGTAAAGTCTATGCATAGCCTCCAGGTTCCGTTTGGTTTTCTCACAAGGACTGGGTTTGCAACCCATTGTGGACAGAGTGCTTGTCGGATTAGGTCGTTGTCTAACAACTTCTTTACTTCTTCGTTTAAAGCTTGATACTTATCTGGGCCATATTTTCTTCGTTTTTGATGGATTGGCCTTTTTGCTTGATTGATATTGAGCTTGTGACAAGCATATTTTGGATCTATCCCCACCATGTCTGCATGAGACCAAACAAAAACATCTAGATTTTTGCTGAGGAACTCTTTCATTCGGGATCTGTAAGGCTCAGGGAGCTCAGATCCTATGTATAATTCAAGATCCGGGTTTTCAGGATTAACTTTGAACGCCTCCAGCTCTTCAACTGGAGTTGCTCGTCGTTTCTGTCCTTTCCACCGAGGATCAAGTATTGGTCCCTCAGAGTTGAAATCATTTTCGATGTTCATCGGCTCTACCCCCAGGCGGGGATCTAGATCATCTGTTGGCCCTGATTCGTTGTTGTTAGTCAACACCTGGCCCTCCGAGCCATCATATGAATGTTGCTCGTCACCACCCCTTTGTTGTTCGTCAGGATGATGTTCCTCCTGGGTGGTGAGGAGTTGTTCGTCCAACACCTGCTCGTCATGATGTTGTTCGTCAGTATCCATGTGGTCTTCCTCTATGTCCATCATGTTCTCCAGTGTTGATGGTTCATTAGTAGGATAGCTAGTTGTGACCTCCATCATGGATACTGATACATGTTTGGCCTGCAACTGTAAGAGACAGTCCCTGGCCTTTCTTTGATCACCTTTGATAGTACCTGCTCCACTTGCTGTTGGAAATTTCAAACAATAATGGTAAGTGGAACATGCAGCTTTGAATTCATTTAAAAAGGGGACCAAGAAACCCGTTATAAGTTGAATCCTGGTCTACAACCAAGAAGTCAACCATTCTCGTAATATTTTTCTCGGGTTCGTTGGTCGTTACAAGTTGTACTGCAAAAGTAACTATTCCCAATGGGTCCGTTACAGCATTTCCGGAGCCTATTATTCTGTGACTCGTATCTCGGATATAGCCCGAATAATCTCCAAGATGATCGAGCGTCTTTTTGAATAGGATATTGGTGTAGGCTCCGGTGTCCACCAACAATCTGTTGACTCGTGTTCCCATAATTTTTGCACAAATTACGAGCGAATCGTTATGTGGAGTCAATATTCCCTCCAAGTCATTTTCGGTAAAGGTCAGTTCTGTTGTTTGCATGATAGATGGTTTGACCCCCATTTCTTGGACTTGATCGATCGCTCGTAATTCAGCCTTTCTTTTTCGGTTGGAGATTGGCGGTCGCCCATCAGAACATCCTCCTGCAGGACCTGCAGGTTCCATCATATACAAATCTTCCAATGGACGAGTAGGAATGGCAGGAACTGGTCGCGCCGGTTTATTGTTCTTCTGAGGTTGATCATCCTCGTCCTCAGAGTTGTTCTCCCGGACTCTCTTCCCGGGTTGTCTTTTGACAAAGTCGGAGAGCTTTCCATCCTCGTAGAAACGCCATAGCTGTCTGAGCAAATCTCTACATTCACTTGTAAAGTGCCCCACGCTTTGATGGTAGGCACAATACTTGTTAGGGTTGAGTTTGCCAGTGTCTTGGCGAATTTTTCGGGGAGGGGAGAGCAACTCCTTATCCTTCACATTTTCATAAACAGTATCGACTGACACTGTTAGCACCTGATTCAACTTTTCTTTGAGTTCTGTCCCTTCAGTGAACGCCTTCATGTTTTTAGGGACTCGATAACTTGTTGCACCAGGTTTCTTGTTGTTCTCCTTGGGATCAGTTTTGTTCTCCCCCAAGTTTGATTGTAGAGCCTCATGCATGGAAACGAATATACCGGCTTGATTCCTGAATTCGGCATAACTTCTTGGGCACTTCAGACGTACCTCTTTCCATAGCTTTGATCCTTTCTTCAACATAGCCATAACGGCAACGATTTTCGTGTCTTCACTGACGGGTTCACCTTCCAACAACACCTTGTCGAACCTTTCCATGAATGCCCGATCTGACTAGTCGTCATTTTATTTTAGGTCCGACAATCGATGTTTCTGGGACAAGTATGATCCCGCCGTTGAAAAATGGGAAAGGAATTCTCGACTTAGTTGAGTGAAAGAGTGAATAGATGCTGGTGGCATTGCCGAAAACCACTTGTGCACCCGATCCCCCAAAGTTAAGGGGAAATTTCGGCATTGAGTGGCGTCGCTGGCTCCCACCGAGACCATATAATCTGAATACTTTGTAAGATGAACTCTGGGATCAGCAACATCGTCATACTGTATGCTTACCGGGAACTGGACCTTCTTCTGAATCGGGGCTTTCAGAATGACAGGTGATAAAGGTGAGGATGGCAAACTGGTCGTCCCCACACCTCTTTGCTGGTCCAACTGTCCCTGCATGTTCTCCACTGCCCTTCTTAAACTTGATAGCTCATCCAAAGATGCCCCCTGACTTGGAGGCTGTTCGGCGAGCAAAGGTACCAACCTTTCTGCTTGTCGCAGTCCCTCACTTGGAGTGGGCAACTCCTGGAGCTATTTTCTAGGGTTGATCGCCGCATTTGGCCCTAGACGCCTGAAGGCAGATTGAGAGAGTCTCTCATGAATTGATGGGCGTGGTTGCTCAAATGTTGCTCGCCCGCGCTCAGCTTCCTGGCGAGCAACTTTCTCCTGTTGCTGGGGTTGGCCAAGTCTGTCCTGGGTACTGGAGCGGGTTGTTCCGTGGCTCGACATTGTTGTTCGCCCGCGAGCAGATTCAGCCTGGCCCTCTCTTGATTCGACCATCTTTGCTTTGCCCTTATCCCGCCTGACCTGGGCACTGTTCACCTCGTGTTGTTCGCCCCTGGTCGATCTAGCCCTAACAACTTCTATGGCTCTATCTTTAGGCCTCACTTGTGAGGGCCTATTTTGATCTTGCTGTCTCTGTAGAGCCTGGAGAGCAGCAATGGTTTTGGCTAATTTGTTAGGGTTGTTCGTCAGGGCCTCCATTTCAGGTGGGAGATTATGAGTTACGGCAGTATGTTGTGACCTGTTCACATGTCTAGGATTACGGTCTTGGTGGTCGGCCGATGATGCTTGGGTGGGAGACGCTCTCCTTGACAAACGTGATGCTTGGGTTTCCTTGGATTGAGGCATTCCGAATTAATTTGTTTTAATTCTTATGATGAAGAACACCAAGAACACCAAGAACACTTTTGTTTAAATCTTCAAGTATTTCTTGAGGTTTTCTTTGAATCTTCAAGTTTTCAGCTTGAAGTTCTTGAGTAATCACACAAATCGGAGGTTCGAACCCTTCTTCTAGCGTCAAATTGTTGGTGATCAATTTATATCAGATGAATTAGTGACTGTTTTAGTTCGGTTTAAGATCACCAATCAATAACGTGTGATTGATTATCACCGTAAATGATAAATCGAAGGTTCGGGTTATGGAATCATAAACACGAGAGTCGAAATCGAATTAATTTCGTATGTGTGTACGTTTAGGTATGTTAGTGTGTGTTTTGGGAGTATTTGTGAATTTGAACTTGTCTTTCTTAAGCTGGAGAACAACTATTTATAGAGACTAGCAAGCATGAGGTGTTCCTGACTCTTGGTCTCCCTAGCCTGCATGCTTGACATGTGTCATTTGACTCTAGTTTGACCTTATCTAAGCTAAATCTTAGTTACAAAGTCTTCTTTGGTCTTATCTCGGACTTCATTGTTGTTCGTCCATGTCGGTTTAAATCGATCCTGGATAGTTCTTTCATAGAAGTTGTTCGCCGTTTGGGTGTATGGCTCAGAAGTTGTTCGCATTTGTGTCTTGCACAGATTGGCTTTGGGATCTTGGTCCTTTGTTCGTCAGCATACACCTCTTAGGCTGATAATTGTAACACTTTTACCACTGTTGTTCGTCATTATTGACTTGGTGGTGGGTCCATATTTGGTCTTTGGTCTTTAAACCTGTTCGCCAATATCTTGTTCGTAGGTATTGTTGTTCGCCACTTTATACACTCCTAGAATTAGTTTATGCACCCCGGTTTGATTTTCTTTATTGATTTGATTTGGGGTTGATTTCTCGTAATCCTTCTTATGACTTTAATCCTTGTTCGCCCATCATTGATTTATGTTCGCCTGTCAACAAGCTGAAGGGTACAAAAAGTATGTGTATTAATAGTTTACACTAAAGGGTAAGAATTATTCTACTAATTTTCTTTGCGAAATAATTTATGTAAAAATAAGTTTCACAATTTTTTTTAACATTTTGTATTGAACTATAAAAAATATTTATTTACAGTTTGCCTTTCTTTAGGAATATGCAACTAAATCTTATACACTCTCCTATTATCTTATATTATAAAAGGAGAGTCCACTCTCCTATTTTGCCGCATGGCGCTCTACTTCATTTGCCACATGTCCAATTTAATTTCTTTATTTATATATATATTTTTCTTTTGTAATTTTATAGATCGGATGAAGTGTTAAGAATTTATCTTAGTTGAATTAATTAGTACTCTTGTCCCAGTTTTGTTTTCCTTTTTGTTAAAAAGATCCGTTCAAATTTTATTTTTTCATCCCCAAAATAGTATTAAAACGATTCACCTTTTTAAACTCCACTCCTACAATTTAACTACTTTATTCATTTAAATACTACTTTATTCACTATTCACCATTTCCAAGACTACTTTATTCATTTAAATATTACATTTCAATTCGCACATTAAACTCCGTGTAAAGTCAAACGGGAAAACAAAATTGGGACGGAGGGAGTAATAAACAGATACTTTCTTAAATTAAACAACAAAAAAAAAAAAAAAAGGGAAAATTTATTTTGGGACAAAAGGAGTACCAATTTACATAGCAATTCTGATTTATTATTTGTCTGAGCGTGAATCTATTTGGCTCTGTAACTATCATCAAACTATTGTCAAAAGTACAACTTTTGACTTAATTTTTGTACCTATTGGAGATGATTTTTGAAAATGGGCTTAATTTATTTCTTTGGGCCAACATTATTGTCAAGCCCAAAAATTATTTTATATACACTTCTCACATTAAATTGATATCCCCACATTAAACTACCAATTATACTCTCTTTTAAAACCCTAGATTTCTTTATTTTGTCTACTTCTCTCTTCCGCCTCTTTCCTCTTCTGTTGCTCTTTGCAAATCCGCCGCATTCGTGCATCATTCCTCCTCTTTTATGCCATTGCCTATTTTCTCCTAATCTGCTCACTCATTGTGTTCTCCACAACAAAATCCACAATCGTTGTCTTCTCTTGCTGTCACCGTCGCTCATCGCAACAGCACAATCCACAACTGACAATCGCTGCCATCGTCTCCCCCACCCACCCGCCCGAAGAATTGAGGTACATAATTAGGGTAATGGGTACTTTAGTCTCCTTTTTCTCTAAGGGTCAGCTTAGTTGGGGGTAGTGATTATAGGGTAATGAGATTTAAAGTGATTGAGGAGTCATTCAAGTAGAGAGTAATGAATGGGGAGTGATTTGATAGTTAAATTATAATTCATTTTCAATGTTATTACAATATATTGATAATATCAAGCATTACTAATGGAATCATTCCCATCACCTTGTACTCATTACCCCCAACTAAGCGGGCCCTAAATATAATTTTAATGCGTGTATCAATCAATTGTGGCTAGTATATATAACCATAACCTTTCACATATGGGAGAATTTTTTTTTTGTCCAATTGTTCAAAAATGCTAACTTTTTTCCAATTATGCTTTTTTTACCCCTAAGTTGGAAACTTGTTGGAATAAGATCAGGTAAAAACTTATTGAAAACTAGTTGAAATAAGGTTGAAAATTCTTTGTCTCCTATACCCTAGTATCCCCTTCTCTTCACAACCTTTATATCTCCTTATTCCAACTTAGAGTTTCCAACTTTCTTACATGTAAAAAATACTTAACTGGACAAAAAAAAAAAAAAAAAAAAGAAAAAGAAAACAAAAAATCAATTTTCTACACTTGGAAAAAAAAGAGTGTGGACAATAAACATTGGCATATTTGTGTTTTACACTTCATTTATTGTGTTTATTCACATTTTTATTGATTGATTAATTGTAATTTCACATTATATATCAGTCAAACTACATTTTATTCAATGTAGAGGATATATGACTATTTATTTGAACTATTTCGTTCTTTTGGCAATTTGAATAAACTTCAAGTGCAATTTTGGTAATTTACACTAACTTTAATTTAAGTTGTGCGAACTAAACAAGTGAAAGGGCACAAAAATTCCCAATTGTTTGTGTCCAAAATCATTTTTCGCCATAGCATAGAAAATTGATCTTTTGTTGCCCTAAACAGTTTCTTGTACACTTAGGGAGGTGTATTCGTCATGTAGTTTGCATGACTTTTTTTAGACTTTTAAAGTTTGGGGTATTCAATTTGAATTTTCAAAAGTCTTTAAAAATCCTGAGGTATTCAACACAGATTTTAAAAAGTCTTAAAAAATTTATAGGTATTCAATAGTCTATGAATTTTAATACTTTAGGGATTTTCTTTGATTCTCTTCCAAAATATAATCAAATTTCACTCTCCAAAATCTCTTCTAATAACCAAAGATTTATACCGATTTTAAAAAGTCTTGAAAAATCTTTAGGTATTCAACAGTTTATGAATTTTAATACTCTATGAATTTTCTTTGACTCTCTTCCATAGGAATGTCAACGAGGCGGGGCAGGGAAGGGGGTCATTCCCCATCCCTGTCCCCGCCCCGCCGGGAATCCCCGTTCCCTGCCTAATTACTTTTTTTTTTATCTCAAGTTTTAAATAAAAAAATATAAAATAATATCTAAATTAAAAAATTTAATTATACACAACAATTAACTTTAAGTTGGTGTTTAAAAATACTAATTTAATTCTAATAAATTTTTGTTAATATATATACTACAGTGAAAATTATTTAATCTGGAATTAATAAAATAATATTAAATAAAATATAAATGTAATTTTGAAATTTTGAAATATTTATTTGTAATTACTTTTTAATTTAATTTAAATTATACATATATAAATATATTAATTATATAAAAAATAATACGGGTTCCCGTGGAAAACGAGACGTGGATCCCCGCGGCGCGGGGAATACTATCCCCGTCCCCGCCTACGGGGCAAAAAACTTCCTTGTCCCCGTTTATGTCCTCTTTTGCTTCGGGGATTCCCCGCCCCGCTGCCAAGCCTACTCTTCCAAAAATATAAATAGATTTCACTCTCTAAAATCTCTTCTAGCAATCTGAAACTTTTACTGAGGTCGAGGTATAACGGATATGGAAATGAAGATGAGAATAATAATGATGAATAATAATGTATTTTTTTTTGGAACTAAAGTATTTTTTATATTTTTTTAAGCAATTTGGATAACTTTTTCATATACAAATGTGTTCATATACATTTGCATCAATAGTTCCAGCGTCAGAGTTTATAAAAATTCATGTAAATCAATTAAAAAAATTGTATTTCACAATCCTGTCAAATCTATGTAAATCAATATAAATCAACAAAAAGTCTGCATGGAGTCTATAAATTTTCTAAATCCACGGAATTTTTAAAGTAAAAAAAATCTAATAAAATCCCAGGAATACACCCCTCTTACTTTGTTGTATGTATCCCCCTACGTCCGTATTTTCGTCACAACCCTTATTCTCGTTTCTGTTGCTCTGTTTTTACGACACCTCTCCGGCGACACAGAGTTGTGAGAATTCTTCCCTAGGGCTCGTCTCGCAGCTCCATTTTGTCGCTAGACCTTGCTTCTTCGAATCTTTCTTCACTGTAAAAACAATTTGTAAATATTTGATTTCGGCTGCTCTGTTTTTGTCTACTGCAATTCGACGACAATGATTGTAGGAAGCTCGACGGTTCCTTTGAATTCTTGGAATCCATATGAAGAGTTGGATGTGAAGATTCATGATTTGTTTCGCTGTCGTTTTCGTTGCCAATGGCAATGGGTAGTCATCTCCACCGTGCTTTTGTTTGTGATGGGCAAAAGAGTTTCTAATCTTATTCCAACAAGTTTCCCACTCAATCTTATTCTTTTTACTTATGGGTGAATGAGTCATAAATGGGGAAATTTTTTTGTTCAATTGAGTAAAAATGGTTTTGGGCACGTGATTAATATGTTATTTTTTAATTAATAAAATAGTACTTTAGAAAAAAAAAAAAAAACTTAATTTCACAAGTTCTAACCTCTAGATTAGACAAAATTTCTTTCTTGTTATCATTTAGTTGAGGTGGACACCCTCTTTATGATTAAGATTGAATCGTAAATAATCAAATAGGAGGTAGAATAATACCTAATCTAAATTCATAGCAGATATAAAATTTGAAGAAAACGCTAAATTTATATAAAACACAAAATAAATTGTGCACGCATACTCAGCAGCATTTCTCACACAAAACAGATTCCTGTTTTAGTTTGACAGGTTTGCCGCTAAAAATGTCGGACATTCCTTGTGAAGTATACCGAGAAGTACTCCTCCGATTGCTGGCAGAGTCAGTGTTCCGGTTGAAAAGTGTGTGCAAGTCATGGTTAGGCATTATCGAGGATCCTTGTTTCATCAAAGCCCACACCAAAAAGCAACTCTACTCCCACACCCTTGTCGTCATAAATGAAACAGGAACAGGGGCTCCCCTGTATTCCTTCTCTCTCGATTCCCTCAAATTTATTAAGGGCCCCCAAATGATAGATGCAGCCCCTATCCACCGAGGCGTGCCAGCTTTACAACAAGATAGATTCCGCATAGCCTCTTGCAACGGTCTGATTCTCATATCTCACGCACACTTGAACAAAAGGTGGACAATATGGAACCCCTTGACTGGGGAGTCCCACAGCTTGCCCCGGCCTAGTGCTTCTGGTTTAAACATTTTTATGTTTAGGTTTGGGTTTGGATATGATGGAGATACAGATGACTACAAGGTTATAAGGATATATGGATTGTTCTATTCAAGGAAAACCGTGTATCGAACTCTTGTTTATAGTCTCAAGTCAAAGTCGTGGGGTATTGTAGAGGGTTGTCCTTGTGAGCCATTAGATTGTCGGGGAACTTTTTGGAATGGGGCATTGTGCTGGAGATCAAAGGGTTGTATAATTTCACTCGATCTTGGGACTCAAAGGTATTGCCAGCTGCCACTGCCCCCAACAACTTCTGATTGTTTTGGGGTTTCTTTAGATGCATTGGATGGATGTTTAATTTATACTCTGGATAATTGTAAGAAGGAAACCTTTGATGGATGGGTGATGAAAGATAACGGAGTGTGGATTAAACTCTTTTCCTTGCAAAATTGTTTTGTTGATGAACCACTGGACTTAAAGCTTGTAGCTTATCTCAAGAGAAAACAGCAAGTTGTTCTGCAGTTGGATCAAGGTTTCCTGTGGTTTGATATTAGGAAAAATTCTGTCTTGGAATTTTCCATTCATGACTTGCCACAAATTAACTCTGCTGTAATTTGTCCGGGGAGCCTTGTTCGACTCAAGGCTAGTGGACCTGGAGCTGTTACAACTGGAAGAACATTAACAAGGAAGAGGAAGAGGAACAGGAACAGGAACACTGCAATAATAGCTACAAGGTACACATACTCCTTATTAGCCTTCTTACTTGTATGGTGATTTATTCATTGCATGGGCTATTTTAATGTGTCATGATCAAGATATAAAGGCTTACTGAATATCATATTTAGATAAGTCTTCCATTTTTTTTTATAAAGAATTTTTGGAATGTAACTGTTGCAACATTTTTTTAGGTTAATTATAATCAAACTTAAAACTTTTGTAGCCTAACATCTGAGCACATTGCCATTAATTTGGTGCAATTTGGGGGGTTTGATGTGGATTACATGAAAAATTACTTTTTTAGGATGCAATTTAGGGGTGCATGGTTGTGTTTTATATAGAGTATGTTTTTAGGCTTGTGAAAGTAGGATAATATATTTTCGGCTTGTAAAAGTAGGACAATATGTTTTTGAGCTTGTAAAAGTAGGACAATTTTTTTTTCAAGCTTGTAAAAGTAGGACAATATGTTTCAATAAATGTGTAAATGTAGGACAACCGTACCCAAATTAGAAGCAAGAATACACCCCTCAATTGTTCTACATGTTCATATTTTTAAAATATATTGTCCTACTTTATAAGTCTGTATAAAATATAGTCCCACTTTTACAAGTTTGAAAACATATTGTCCTACTTTCGCAAGTTCAAAAATATATTGTTCTTGAAACACAATCACACCTAAGTTACGGGCCTACCCCCGTGGATTACAGACATAATTTAGTTTTCCATTGATTGACATTATTTGTTGGATGACATGGGAATTGGGAGGAAAAACACTTTGTTATTGGATTGCACTCTAGTTGTGGGAAAAGAGAACAGTGTGAGTAGTTTTTGACGTTTCTATTTACACTTAGGTTTATTAGAAGTAAAGAAACATGCACCGAAAGATTGATAGTTTTTCCGTAGCCAGGGTTCATGTATTTTTTGATCAGGAGCCACGTTTCATGTTAAACTAGTCTCAAACTTGTTCATACATTTGCCCACACACATATACACATAAACATATAACATTAATTACTAGGTTGTTTTCCCTTGCAGTTTGAAGTTCTGTGTAAGAGATGTTGGAGACGAGTGTTGTTCAGATAACGACATATGCAGCGAAGGCCCCTCCGAAGATTGATGGGGCGTCGGAGGCTTGACAACTTTTTTCTGTGAAAGATTATGATGATGACTTTTGTTATTATGTTTACTGGGATAATGAATGTAGGAAGGTGAGATTGAGAAATGGTCATGATACTAAACCTACTTATACTAGATTTATATCTTATCCAATCCTTTATATTGGCAAAGTCAAAATTGCCTATGTGGCATTCTTCTAATTTTTCTATCTCATCATCCTTTGCTCGGGTAAATTGTTTTTTAAGGACCGTAACTTTTCGGGCTGACAAAACAAGGACCGTAACTTTTAAAAGTGGCAATTTAAGGACCGTAACTTTAAAAAATTGCAATTTAAGGACCACAACTTTTAAAAATAGCAATTTGAGGACAAATTAGCCCGGATTACTCTCTTTCGGGCTAATTAGATCGGATTTCAGGCTCTAATCGCCAACATGGATATTATTTTGAATGAAGCTATTTAAAAAAAATTCCACTTCATTTTTTTCTTTTATTTTTTGAAATAATTTCCAACTCATTCATTATACTCAAAATACTCTAAGAAAAAAAAAATGAAATGAATATTTTTTGAAATAATGAAAGTATTTTATTTTTTGAGTATAATGAAAGTATTTTATTTTTTAAAATAATTTTTAACTCATTCATTAAACGTATAGTAAGTATTAATTTACCTAGATTAAATATTTTTAACACTAAATATTATTTTATTGCAATATGTGTGATGTACTAAATGTATATTTAAAAAAAAATCCACTTCATTTTTTTTAAGCATAATGAAATGAGTTGGAAAATTTAAAAAAAAAAATGGAAAGTAAAAATAAAGGTAGAATTTAAAAATCCGGGCTAATTTTGTCCTCAAATTGCTATTTTTAAAATTTGCGGTCCTTAAATTGCTACCTTTTAAAGTTATTGTCCTTATTTTGCCAGCCCGAAAAGTTACTTTCCTTGTTTTGCCAGCCCGAAAAGTTACGGTCCTTCTTTTGCCACCCCCCAAAGTTACAGTCCTTAAAAAAAAATTACCCTCCTTTGCTCCATATTGATTTGAGGTGTCCAACTTTCTTGGCCATTGATTCATTTCATTTTTAATCTCGACCGTAGATCGTTTTCAACTTTTCCTATAAATTAGTTCATTTGTCATTCTTATTTTTTCATCCTCGATTCTATCCTCTTCTTATGTTTCCCTTTTTCTCCTTGTCGTGCGATATGTTTCCGTCTAGCCGATTTCGGATGGTTAGTCGATCTATCGTGTCATTGTGTATTACATATTTTTTCTTTTTTTTTCATTGTTCATATTCATTTGTACCGTGCAATTGTTTGTCGCGCGTCTACTTCCGTCGAAATAGGATGTAACGTATTGTATCTCTCCTCGGTTGTGTTTTTGTTTCCCCAGTATAATGAATTTTTTATTGTCATTGCTAATGAATCTTTCATGATCATTGCCTTTAACAGGTTTTTGGCGTTGCAAGTATTTATTTCATGTTGTATCAATGATCAACTTTGATAGGAATCGTCTGGTTTCCGTCGTGATTATTTCATAATGTAATTTGCGTTGTCGATAATGCCACGTTACGATGCTACTGACTTTTAATCATCGTATCAATATATTGTTAAAATTGGAATATTATGATTTAGAGACTCAACTTTTGATGAATGTCACTCGGATGTATTGCATGTTCCATCCAAAATATATCACGTGCTTCCAGTCGAATTTGGGTGATGATAATTTTAATTCTATCGCTGTAATCTTGGATTAAAGATTAATTGTGTTTAAATCTCCTAATTGGAGTAAATGTGCCATATAAAGGTAGTTGAATGAATGTCGTCGTTTACATGTTTACGAAATTGGCCTATGAGTGAATGTGGGCGTTTTCCATCATTGCGAATCCGGTGTTAATGTATGTGGGCGTTTTTCCATCCTTGTGAATTTGGTTCTATATTTTTTTTGGATGATTTTTCTACCTTGCATTTAATTACAATGCTCTATAAATTATATTTAAAGTCTCGTAATTATTAAGCATTTTTATTGTGTGGAGTTTTAAATTCGATTTAATTTGATTGCTATATAAATTGGATTTAATGAATAGTGCTACATAAATTGTATTTATTAAGAATTTGTTATGTTTAAGTATCCTAATTAGAATGCTCCATAGTTGGTTGAATTGATGGGTGTGTTCATGCTTACGAATTTGTTGTGTTTAAGTATCCTAATTATTATCATTCTACAATTAACATGAATGATAATAATAATAATTTATCCATTGTAATTAACTCAAGGTTAAATACAATTTAGTTTGAATGCTACATAAATTGTATTTATTAAAAAATAATTGAGTTTAAGGCTCCTAATTATTATCATTCCTATTTTTTAATCCAGAATTTCTTCTCTATATTTTTTTTGGTCCACTAATTTTTTTTAATCATATTTTTTTCAATTATAGAGGATTATTTTTTGAAATGTATATATTGTATGATGCACATTAATTGTAGGTCATCATCATGGCAGGGGCATGATGTTTGTTATGACAAGGATGTTATTATTATGGATGGTTTTGATTTAGGTACATAAAAATAATCCCCTATATAATTTCAACTAAATAATTACACCTTCACATGGTTAATCTCCATTGATAATTTACATATTAGACCAATAGTGTTGTCGATTCTACTTTACTGAAATGTTTGATAATTTTTTAAAGAATTTCAATTAATTTTGTATGATTGCGGTTGGTCCTCGACCAAATATTGTGAATATTAAACACTTGCAAGATTATACACGGGTTCATTGCAGAAAAAATACATTTAACCTTGCTCCTAATATCGTTGGAAAATTTATTGCACAAATTAAATTGTAGGTCATCATCTTTTAAGAGTACACCTATTTTCGTGCGTGGCATGTATGGCAGAGGCATAATGTTTGCTATGGCAATAGGGTTATTATATGTTGGTATCTTATGACATTAAATTTTGATTTAAGTCCTCTTGCATTTAGTTTATTTGATTAATTTATGTGTATGATGGGTACATAAAATAATTCCCTATGTAATTTCAACTAAATAATTACACCTTCCCAAGGTTAATCTCCAGTGATAATTTATTCCATATATTCAGTGTAATTATTAAGCATTTCTATTGGGTGGAGTGTTAAATTCGATTTAATTTGATTGCTATATAAATTGGATTTAATGAATAGTGCTACATAAATTGTATTTATTAAGAATTTGTTATGTTTAAGTATCCTAATTATTATGATTCATATTGGTTGAATTGATAGGCGTGTTCATGCTTACGAAATTGGTGTTTGACATTATTGTATTCTACAATTAACATGAATGATAATAATAATAATAATAATTTATACATTGGACGATTTATCTTCCTTGCATTTAATTAGAATGCTCCATAAATTGTATTTAACTCAATGTTAAAAATTCAATTTAGTTTGAATGTACATAAATTGTATTTATTAAAAAAATAATTGAGTTTAAGTCTCTAATTATTATCATTCCTATTTTTTTTATCCAGAATTTTTTCTCTATATTTTTTTTTATCCTCTAATTTTTTTAATCATTTTTTGTCAATGCTCAACCTAGACACTATTTGCCTACCGAGATTGATTTTTTGAAACGTATGGGGTTAAATGTATTTTATAAAGGATCATTTTTTAAATGTATATATTTGATAAGTGATCAAAGAATTGTAAATTTTTTTTGTACGCAGATTAATTTTGTATGATGCACATTAATTGTAGGTCATCATTTGTGTACAGATTAATTTTGTATGTGTGTGGCATGGATGGCAGAGGCATGATGTTTTCTATGGCAAGAGTGTTATTATTATGGATGATTTTGATTTAGGTACATAAAAATAATCCCCTATATAATTTCAACTAAATAATTACACCTGCACATGGTTAATCTCCATTAATAATTTGCATATTGGACACTAATTTACAATAAACTTTGCAATTAATTTTATATAATTACAATTGGTCCTCAACCAATTTTCATGAAGATCAAACATGTGCAAGTTTATATGTTGATACATGGCAGAAAAAATACACCGGAAGTGGTAAACTATACATTAGACAATTTCGGTGCAGTGTGTTGCTCATGCTCCTAATATAGAACAACAAATCTTGCTCCTAATATTGTATAAAAAATTTAGATGCACAAATTAAAGGGTAGGTCACCATGTTTTAGGAAGAAAACAATCTTGGTGCGTGACCTGAATGGTAGGAGCATGATGTTTGCTATGGCCGAAGTGTTATTATATATTGGTGTCTCCTGATATTAAATTATTTTATAGTGATGTATGTTGTTTTTATCCTTAACTTTGATGTCTACATATACACACAGACATATAACATTAATTACTAGGTTGTTTTCCCTTGCAGTTTGAAGTTCTGTGTAAGAGATGTTGGAGATGAATGTTGTTCAGATAACGACATATGCAGTGAAGATTAGTGCAGGTGTTTTAAGGCAGCGGATGTCTAAGACTCTAGGAGACTACTTTTGCATTTACAGATATTTATTTCTCTAATTAATTGTTGCAATGTGAAGCTAACTTTTGACGATGAGACTATGGTTCTTGAGATTATGAATGTAAGCGAAGGCCCCTCCGAAGATTGATGGGGCGTCGGAGGCTTGACAACTTTTATCTTTGTCGGTTTATGATGTTGACTTTTATTATTATGTTTACTGGGATAATGAATGTAGGAAGGTGAGATTGAGAAATGGTCATGATATAAAACCCACTTATACTAGATTTATATCTTATTCTAGATATACTAGAGACACAGTTGCTAGTATGACATTCTTAATTTAGACTTCCAATTTTTCACTACAAGAAAACTCTAGCCAGAAGAAAGTTGATATATAGTGACAATAATTCTATCATTAAAACTTCTCTACTAATACTAATTAATGACAGGAGATAATTTTTAATGATAGGTCATGTCACCAAAAACTCTTTCCTGTCATTAAAATTTTTTAATAGAAAAGCTCTAAGAAAGAACATGATAGAATTATTTTCACTAAAAGTCCTAGAATATTCTTTTATATGTCTACGAATTTTCAACAAAAAAATCAGAGTGGATATTATCCACAAGTTGACTTAAATACCTCCTTGGCAGGGACAAAAGTTTTCGGAAAAAGTATAGTGGTTTATATGTCAAAATTTCATAGTTTGTATATAATGGTGAAAAAAAAGAATGTTTTGGTGCTGAAACACTGATAGTTTGGTGAGGTTACGCTACTACACATTTGGACTTGGAGAGCTATACTTGGAGAGCTTTTATAAAAACCGCTCTCCAAAACAAAGCTAGGAGAGCGGTTTTACATAATTATATTAAAAAAAAAAAAAAAGCTAAGACAGCGGTTATTAACCGCTGTCCAAGAGTTAGTCTAAGAGAGCGGTTTAAAACCGCTGTGTAAGAGGTGGGATGCAAGAGAGCGGTTTATAACCGCTATGTAAGTGCTGACTTAGAGAGCGGTTTTGAACCGCTGTCCAAGTGGAACTTGGATAGCGGTTTTTAACCGCTGTCTTAGTGTTTTACTTGGATAGCGGTTATTAACCGCTGTCTTAGCCTTTGACCACTACTTAACCCTCTTTGACCACGAAAATCCCTAATTCAGACGCGATTTTCTTCCTCCATACACCAGACGACGCGGTTCCTCCCCCCACCGCCGCCGTCGAAGCTTCCTCCCCCACTGCCACCACCGTAGCCTTCCTCCCCTGCCGCCGTGACGCCACCCAGCCTCTCTTCCACTCAATCCGCTGCCCAGTCCGCCGCCAGCTGCCGCCCAGCCCTCCCTCGACGCGACGAGCCACCGCCGCCCTCCACCGCTGCCTCTCCGCCGCCTCCAGGTATGTATATAATATGTATTTTAAATGTATAAAAATATATATATATATATATATATATTTATGAATATGTATTAATTGAACTTCCAATTATTAAAAATATAATGTATGAATATATATATATATATATATATATATATATATATATATATATGTATGTTATTGGTGAAACATATTGGTTAATTGAAGGTTTTGGATAAATTTTAGATGAAATTGTTGCAAGTTAGGTTTAATATGTTAAAATTATTTTAAATGAAATTGTTAGAATTTTAGATGAAATTGTTAGAATTTGTTAGAATTTTAGATGGACATATTATAATTTTTTAGAATTTTAGATGTATGTTATTTAGTATTAAAATGTTAGACTTTATTTCAAGAGGTATAGATGAGAAATATTGAAGGCTTTAGGAATAATTTTAGATGAAATTGTTAGAATGCATGTTAGGATTAATATGTTAGAATTTTAGATGAAATTGTTTTAGTGTGCATGTTAATTAGTATTAAAATGTTAGAATTTGTTTCAAGAGGTTTATAGATTGGGAAATATTGAAGGCTTTAGGAATAATTTTAGATGGAATTGTTAGAATGCATGTTAGGATTTATATGTTAGAATTTTAGATGAAATTGTTTTAGGGTGCATGTTAATTAGTATTAAAATGTTAGAATTAAGGTAAATTACTTTAGAAAGTTTTCAAATCAATAGAAAATAATTATAGTTGTAGTACGTGATTGTAATTTGTTAATCAATAGGTTCCGAGACAGAAAGATGGCAATCACTGTGGACATTTTGTGTGCTGCTACATTGAAGATATTATCTTGACTTCTCAAACGACCATTCCTGATGATGTAAGTCGATTTATCGATTTATTTCAAATATTATTGATTGAATAAAGAATTCTTATTATTTAATTAAATTTTCAATGTAAATTGCAGTTTGTGCACAGGCCTCGGATCCCTTTTTACAACCACTCTAGAATGGAGAAATGGAAAATGGATTGGATTGTGTATCTTTACCATCGATTCTTGTAAACATTATTATAACTTTTGGTAGCATGTAACTTATATATTAATTTGTGATGAATATTTCATGTTATTGGATATTATATTATATTTATTTGATGTTACGAATAAATATTAGTATATGTATTTTGGTAATTTTGAATATATTAGCAGGTTTATTAAAATATATATATATATATAATTGAATATATATATATATATATATATATATAATTGAAAAGTGGTTAATAACTAAAAAAGAAAAAAAGCTCTTGGATAGCGGTTAATAACCGCTGTCTAAGAGTGGGGCTTGGATAGCGGTTTATAACCGCTGTCTAAGTGTTGCACTTGGAAAGCGGTTAAAAACCGTTGTCTTAGTTGTTTCTCTTGGACAGCGGTTCAAAACCGTTGTCTTAGTTCCTACTTTGCACAGCGTTTACTAAACCGCTCTCTTAGACTTAGATAGTTGTTTCTTAGAGAGCGTTTTTAACCGCTTTCTAAGTTTAAATATAACAGCTCTCTTAGACCACTTTTGTACTAGTGTTAGTTCAATTAAGTCTATATTCAAATAATGAAAAAATCGAGTAAAAGCAGAAAAATTATAACTACGTACACAAAAATTAATTAAATCATTTTAAGGTTCCACGAATCCTCGAACTAGAACAAAAACTTAGTCATTAAGCATGTCTAAGTGATATAACAAAGAAATAAAAGTACTTGAAGAAAACTAGTCAAAGTTCATTGTGTATTTGATTTTCTCCCCAAAGTTGCCCTCTTCCATAGGTCCACACGATGCCTTTATATTAAGGAGTTAATTTAAATATAACTAAAGCCTTTGAGCCAATTAGGGATTTGAATCAATTTGAAGGAATTTCCAAGGCTTAATTGTATGCAAACGAAAAGGCTTGATAATAGGTTTTAATGCAATCTTAATCCCATGAAAAAATATGTGCTGAAATTCAATGCTCAAACTCTTATGTTGGGCTACGTATTCACTTTTGCCTTGATACATTTACACTCACTCAAGCTTCATTAAAAGGTCACATTCCAAAAATTCATAGAATTTATATATATAAACTCAGAATAAACAGGCCAAGAACAATACAAATCGGGTAACTACATAATAATAGTGAAATAAAATACACAAAATAGTCATAATAAACACATATATTATGCGCTAAACCTGACTTATCACAATACCAACAAACATTATAGCTAAGCAAATGCATTAATATTAAAGAAGAGAAATATTCTAACTCGACAAAGATCATAAATACGATAAACATTACTAAATTTAAAGTCTAAATGTGAAACTGAAAGAGCGTCACCATTATCAACAATGACTTGACCAGTAATAGAATAAAGCTCAAATGCATCCAGAGAGGTGGCTGAGAACGTCATATAGGCAAAAGTTCTAGTATCAATGAACCAATCTGGAAGGGTAGATGGATTGATGTTACAAAGAGCTTCAAATGCTTGGACCAAATTAGTGGCTTGAGAAGCGTCGTCACGTGCATAACAGGAGGGACAATGGTTGGCATAGTGTGGTCCTCGAAAAATTTGACATCGAGGCGAATAATATTCAAATTTAAAAGGACGAAAGTCAAAGTCAATGAAACTTAAAGTTCAAAAAAGTTTATTTTCCCTTATGTAATGTGTGTGGTGCCGTTTATATGTTTGCAGTCGTATGAATTGTTAAAGTTTACAATTTTTTTCTTTTGGACATTGCATTAACAGTAAACTAGAAAAAGAAATAAAAGCTAAAATAAAATTAATAAAAAAGTAGAGGAAAATACAGATGCAAACATATATATAATTAAAAGGGGATTAGAAAAAAAAAAAAAATCATCCAATTATAAACGGCACAACACAAATAGGAAAAGGGGAATAGCAGCAAAACGTGACATTTTTGAATCTGTCCCAAAAATGTCATACGTTCCCTCGGAACTCCACCGGGAAATACTTGTCCGAATGCCGGAGGAGTCCCTCTTCCGGTTGAGAAGCGTGTGCAAGGCATGGCTACGCATCATCGACGACCCATCTTTCATCAAAGCCCACAACAAACATCAACACTACTCCCATTCCCATTCCTATACCCTCCTCGTCAGAAATGAATCATGGGACCCCCTGTATTCCTTCTCTCTAGATTCTCTCAATTTTATAAAGACGCCACCACTATCACACAAATCAAGAACCCAATTCTAATACCAGATCTTTTCAGCACGGTCTCCTGCAACGGCCTAATTCTAATACCTGGCACTCCTCAACAAAAGTGGACAATATGGAACCCTTTGACCGGTGAGTGCCACGAGTTGCCTCATCCTAGTGCTGCTTCAGGTTTAAAATGTGTTGGGTATGATCCTGCTACGGATGACTTCAAAGTTGTGAGGATATATAATAAACCAAACACTTGTTTATAGTCTAAAATCAAATTCCTGGAGTATGATCCAGCCTTGTCCTTGGGAACCATGTAATCCTCGGGCTACTTTCTGGAATGGCGCATGGTACTGGACATCAAGCGGTCGGGTATTAGCACTAGATCATGCCACTCAACGTCATTATCAGCTGCCTCAGCCCCCGGTAAAAATTAATAGAGACATTCATATGGAGGCATTGGATGGATGCTTAATTTTTTGTCTGGATTATAACAATCGCTTTGATGGATGGATGCTGAAACACAAATCATGGATTAAATTGTTTTCACTGCCATATCCTGCTAATAATATGTCGTGGAGATTGAGGCTTGTAGCTTATTTGTCAGGTAAGCATCAAGTTGTTCTGCAGCATGACTCGGGTTTCTGGTCGTTTGATATTATGAATAATTCTGTGTTGAAGTTTTCGATTAGTGGATCCTCGCATGTTCATTCTTCTGTAATTTGTCCGGGGAGTCTTGTTCGACTCAAGCGTCCTAGTGGACTTGGAGCTCTAACAGCTGGTGAAACGTTAACAAGGAAGGGGAAGAGAGAGACTAAGATGCCAAGTAAAAGGTACACATACTCCTATATATTAGCCTTTTTATAATTGCGATATTTTCCACAAGTAATAATCAAACTTAAAAACTATGGTTGTCTAATGCCTAACAGGTGAAAAGTAGTCTTGTTGGATTATAGACTTAATTTTGTTTTCGGTTTATTTATATTATTTTGTTGAATGGGAAGAATTGGGAGGAAAAGTAACAAATATCTAGAGTTTCCCAACAATTCTGTTTACATATATTTAGGAAAAATGCACTTTTATATCGTTTATATTTGATGGACTTTATTTTTCGTCAAGTTAATTACGGACTTTTGAATTTCATCCATAACTTAAAAAATTTGTGTTCTTTGTCCTGTTACCTACAAAGCCAAGTAACTTTTCCTGTAAATATGACGCGGCATTTGAATTTCGTCCTATAACTTACAAAAAAATTTGTGCCACGTCAGATTTGCCGGGTGTAGCAGGTAACAAGACAAAGAATACGATTTAATATAAGTTATCGGACGAAATTTAATAGGATGAATATCAAAGTCAGTCAAAGTTAGAGACACAAAAGTGTATTTTCACTTATATGTCAAATGCCAATATTGATGTTTTTTTAAAAGTAATTTTAATAAATACATTAAAAGATTGAAAGTTTTGGTGCTCTCAGAATTCAACATTCAAGTTTATTGAATAACAATGTTTCAATTTAAAGTGGTCTGATATTTGCTCGAGCACACATACGCATAGGCATCTAAGATCATTAGTTGTTTATCTTTGTAGATTGAAGTTTCTTGTCGAAGATGCTTGAGAGAACTTGTCATTTTCTGCAGTGAAGATTCGCATAGGCATTGTGAAGATGAGGAGGAGCAAGACGTGGATGCTTGCAGACCGTCTTATATATGCATCCATAATATATTAGTCACTGAAAATATAATTTCTCTAGTTAAACGTTGTATTATTAACTTATCCAAAACCATGTAAAGTTCAGTAAACGAGACTATAGTTATTGGTATTATATATGATGCTGAGAAGTGAGAAGCGATCAGTATTCTAACGTTTGCCCTTTTGTGTTGATGGAATTTACAAAAAGAAGTGTTGAGAAGGTTTTAAAGATATCAGACGGAATCACATGAATGATCATAATCTTTGCATTAATTTCAATTAAATTGTGATTAACATGGACATTCAATTGATTCTACTTTAATTTCCGTAGAATTTTTTATGTTTCAGTCTCGTACTTTAGCATAGTTGTTTATGTGTGTGTACGTAAAGAGATTAAAATGTCTCCTCTGAATTTTGTCAGACAGTTGATCCGACGATTACAACAATTTTGACTACACAGTTGTGAGGATAGCTAGATAGGTTGTTCTCTGGAGTTCCAAACTTTTGTTTATAGCCTGAAATCAGGCTACTGGCCTCGTCATTGTTTGCTCTTCAATCCGGGCGCTTTTTTGAAAGGCATACTTGCATTCGATCTTCGGACTGAAAGTTACCTCCAATTGTCACTTCCCCCATAAGTCATTAGGTCACAAATTGGTGGAATGGATATTCATTTAGATTTAGATGCATTGGATGGGTGCGTAATTTTTATTATCAGTATCGACTGGATGGATGGGTGATGGAAAATAAAGGAGTGAACAAGTCTTCGATCAAATGATTTTCGATAAGTTATTCACCTTTTAATGTTAAATGAATATTCATGCTCGTACCTTATTTGAAGAGTAAAAGGCGAGTTGTTGTGCAACATGATTATAGTTTTTTGTGGTTTGATTGAGAATAATTATGTATGGCTTCCCAATGTTGGAGAAATTGGTTTAAATTATTAAATTTGTCTTTAATTGAGGTTGAGTAAGACTCAATTTTAATAAATAAAATAATTGGTAAAAGTTTAATTTACGATAAATTAAACGTCGTAGGAAGGATCTGCTCTCCAAGTAGATGATATCGTGGTACATTTAAAAGCTCAGAACCGAATTTCGGTGAGTGAGAAATTAATACACGAAGTTGAAACGTCGCAAACACTACATAAATTACAGTTCGATAGAAGGCCTGACCCAATGTCCGGATAAGCCTGATAGCTTATCGATAATAGCATATCTGGTGTATCAGACTATCATGGTTGGGCATGAAAGGTGGCAACGTGGAGTAATATTCGTGGCACAGCGTAAGTCAAGGCATGCCTTAAGGAACATAGTCTGCGAGCGTATGTAGACGTAAGTTTCGACTGGATTCGTGATGTCGGTTATTGGAGGGATTTACGCCCTCATTAATCCGAATTAAATCCAATTTAACTCCGCTTTCCTCCGTTACAAGTGGCTTAAAGCCTATAAATAGGGGTCTCATATCCATTTGTCACCAGTTAGAAAATTTAACCAAATCCCTATCTCCTACATGCATACATAGTTACCACAAATTTTGCATGTTTTCCTCAACAGTGCATATGGAAATCAGTCCAGTTTCGACGTTCTACTTTTGTCCGCCGGTGCTTTTACACTTTTTGGTGCAGCTAGTGTAAAAGACGAAAGTCGTTTTACCTCTTGGAATATTACGTCAAAAGGTGTGCACTAGCCTGGACGTAATTATTTTGCGGGAAAAAGGATTCCCTTGACTCGACTTTACTCGTTCTGCTCGTGAATAATTCTTTGATCGTGGTTGCGGTTCATTCGAGTTCGTGTTGGGGAGTTTTGCAGTCCAGTGTGCGGTTTTATCGGAAGAAAATATTATTTTTATTTCCAATTTATTAAATAATTGTAATTCTATTTTTTCAATTATTTTTTCCAGGCATCTGTAAGCCATCGTTGGTGCATAATATAAACCAACAATCGCAAAACAAATATATATGATTGAGCGATGATACCCGACGTGAAAAATAATAACTCTCTTCAAGTTGTTACTTCATGAGATGGTCAAAACTCGACCACTCCAGTCTCCTCGGTTCAGGCCCTCACTACCCTTGTTCCTGTTGTAACTGCCCAATTGGGGCATCCCTCTATCACTTATGTGATGACTCCTTTTCCTATCACTGATGGACGACCATTTGTGTTCCATAGTGAAAGACCCGAGAAGTTCCCGGGTAAGCATTTTAAGAGGTGGCAGCAGAAAATATTGTTCTACCTCATCACTTTGAGTCTGGCGAGGTTCCTTTTTGAAGATCCGCCAGCGGTCATTGAGAACAATCCGGTAAATAAAGATGTCCGCTCTAAATGGTGGAATCTTGATTTCTTTGCCCGGAGATACATTCTGGGAGGGCTGGTAGTTTCGTTGTATGACGTCTACCAAAAAGTCACTACTGCCAAGGAATTGTGGAAATCCTTGGAAGCGAAGTACGTGGCTGAGGATGTTGGTAATGAGAAGTACCTTGTGGGAAAGTTTTTGAACTTTAAAATGGTGGATTCAAAATCCATCAAGGAACAAGTTCATGACTTCCAACTGATTCTGCACGATATAGCTGCAGAAGGGATGAAACTGCCAGATGTTTTTCAAGCAGCGACAATGATTGAGAAATTGCCTCCTAGTTTGAGGGATTTCCAAAGTCACCTGAAACTGAAGAAAAAGAGCATGACTTTGCAAGAAGTCATCAATTTACTTCAGATTCGTGAATGTGGTTTGGAAATAAACGAAGAACCATCAGAGGCGAGATAAAATCTGATGGAACGTGAAGAGTCCTCCAGGAAGTGGAAGAGATCTAATAATGATGGCAAGAAACCTACTACTGAAAAACCCACCTTTAGCGGTAATTGCTACGACTGTGGCAAATCTGGTCACAAGGCTAAGGACTGCTCTGAGCCTAAGAAAGAGAAAGATAAGGGCAAGGGCAAGGGCAAGGCACAATCAAGTGCAAATGTGACTCAATATGAAATTACAGACTTGGATATGTCGGCGTAATAAATTTGAGTCTGGAATAAGCAAAGCTAGATAGTTCTTGAGTTGCAGCTATGAATTATTCAATGTAAATATAAGAATCATTTATATGATGAATAAAAGTTTTTATTCAGTCTATGTTATTGGGTGTTCCAAATTTATAATTTTTTAGATTTGAGTATATAAATATAAAAGTTATAAAATAGTTAATAAAATGGTTTTATTGACAATCCAAGCACCAATATCTTCATAAGGTGTATGATATATGCAGAAGTGGAAGATGACAACACTTTCATTATTTTGGAACATTGTACCTCTAATACTTAGTTCACACAGATGTGTGTGATTTAAGTTGGTGTAATTTAGAGATGTATATGATTAGGCGTGAAATTGTTATGTTTTGGTGCCCGATTTGCCCATGTTTTGAGTGTTTTCGATGAGTGTTTGGAGTCAAATGAGTATCATTTTTATAAAATCATTAATTTGTCTCTTTGGATTTAATATATGGATAGAGGGTGAAACGAGGAGTTCGTAGGACTTTGAATCGGCCAAAATGGACTCCCGGTTGAGGAGATATGAAGATATTACGAACAAGTGTACTGCTGCTGAAAAGTGCTCGAGCAAGATCACTCGAGCACCAACGCTCGATCGATTGCACCATTCGAGCTACATGCTCGAGCGCCCCTGCTCGAGCTGCTCGAGCACTATCCTATTTTTGCCTCCGGATGCATTTTTTCGGCCCATGAGTTTCCGATTCGGCCGGACGCTTATATATACTCATTCTAAACTCGTTTTTTAGGAGAATCAGAGACCAACACATATTTTTACATATTTTGAGCGAGGAGAAAGCTTGGGATGGAGATTGGAAGAGTTGTAATCGAGGTTTTAATTTACGAATTCTTAGTTTTAGTATTTTTTTTGAACATATTAGATTAATTCTTTCTTTCTTTACTCTTTGAGACGATGAACCCTAGTTTTTCAGATTTATATAGATATCTTTAGAGACTTTAATTTGTTTTTTCGTTTATGTTCTTGATTTCTTTTGTTAATTTAATTATGCATACGATTATTGTTCTTGTGATTGCTTTTATTATTCAAACCACCATGTTAGGCTAGAACCCTTGCATGCTTAGGATAGGATGAACTCGTGGAAGTAGGATGTGGGTACGTAATTAGGGTAATTTGTGACGTTTAGTTTTAATTCTCTTAATTAATGAATTCTTAAAATCAACCTTAACTTTACCTTTGAATTTTGTTCGAAAAGTGGTTAGAGAGAGGACGACCTTATCACTCTTTAACAACTAGTAGACTTAATTAGAGGGTTTATAAAGGGTTAATTAACCTACCGGTTTATCTAAGGAGGACGACCGCATCACCTTAATTTAAATTAGGGTCTCGTTAATTAATCACAATCTATTAACATGTTAGTGGATTAGTGAAGTTGATTGTTAGGATAAAGTATTAGGGTTTTAATTCTTGAGCTTTCATCTTGCAATCTTTTACTTAGGTTATTTCTTGCGTGTCACGGTTATCTTGATTATGTACCTGCTCCGTTAGTATACGTAGGAATTCCTATCCTGAGCATCTTCATCTTATATTTGAAAACACTCTTACATTCGTAATTTAATTTTCCTTTTTGCATCAATAGAGTAATTTAGTTTAGATTATATTTAATTTTCTTCTAAAAAATCCAAAAATATACATTCATATTAGCTACGATGCACAGATCTTCAGGGATCTATTCGCATACATTCCTTCCCTTGGGTTCGATAATACTTGGTCCCTATACTTGCTCATACTACAGTGAACCCGTACTCTTAGGGGGAAACTACTAGTAGAAAGCTAGTATTTTCGGCTACAAACCAATGGCGCCATTGCCGCGGATGGCGTTGTATGTCTTTTGAATAAGACTTGTAGATAGCTTAGTAGTTAGTAGTAAGTGCTTTACCGAGAATCAATTTCCCCAGGAATTCTAAAGCTGCTTACCGAGAATCAATTCAAGGGGGAGGTTGGGAAGGAGAATCCTCATACTTATTGGTGTGCTGTCGCAGGCACCCAAAAATAAATCACCTAAACTAACCCACTAATGTAGTAGGGTAAGCAAGGGGTCGAACCCACGAGGAATAGTGTAATTTAATTAAATAAAACGTGTTAGAAAACAAATAAAATGGGGGGTGTTTTGGTTTGAAATTCTATAACTACTAGAATGCATAATAAAAGGAAATCAATAAATAAAAAACGTTCTAGTTCTCGGATAGCTTCTCCGTAAATAATTCTCAACTCAATTAAAAACTAACGGTATTTTTCCACTCTACTCAAATCTTGCCCCTAGACCAGTGGTACGACCAAACTAGTCCGAATTGTTTCTTAAGTGTAATTAATTAGAAGGTACGACCCCCAATTAACCTATCCAAATAAATAATCCCAAAACATGTATTCGAGATTCAATTTATTGAATGCATTAACGAATCAAAACAATAGAGCAAACTAGGCTACGAAAGCGGAACGTCCGAATCATACAACCTAGACTTCGTTATCCCTAGGGTGTTCTGCCCTATTTGCTACTATGACCACATGCATATAACAATTACGGATTATATCATGTAGTCTAGATATAAATACTAAATTAATCAAGCAAGGTGATCAAGCTTACAAAATTAATAAATATTCTATGCATAGCATTAACCAAATAACGAAGAAATTATGATAAAGTAAGAAAAACCGTCAATTATTAAGGAGTCTCAAATCATCAAAGGTTCCGCATATCCTCGAACTAGAATAACAATTAGCCAAACATGGCTATGAAATGTCACGAACTCTCATGTGTATGTGTGTGTGAGTACGTTCTCCCTCTCAAGAATTTTTTTACTCTATGTCCACATTCATCTCCTCCATATATAAGGACTAACATTCATTGTAATCCCCCCTTTTCTTCCCTCATAAAAGCACCACATAAATTATCATAATGTCCCAATTAAAAGACCTAATAAATTAATGCACACAGAGTTTGCTAGCTTTAATATTAGAATCCCCAAAATCGGCTGCTCTTAAATTGGCTCGGCTCTTCCTTAATTAAAAATGGTCCAATCCAACCTACAAATAAACAAAAACACCAAATCAAAGCAAATGGACCAAAAATAAAATAAGTCGGAAAATACAAAGAGAATAGCAAAGTAAATTACATAATATAATGACAATGAGCACCAAATTTACATGCTAAACTTGACTTATCACTTATCTGAGGAGTTTTCTGATGATCGCATCCACGTTCAATTATAACGGCATGTCTGAAGATGCCAAGAGGCTTAGGCTGTTCCCATTCTCTTTGACAGGAATAGCCAAGGAGTGGTACGATAACACGCTCCCACAGGGAGGTGTAACCACATGGGCCGAGCTCGAGCGTCTGTTCCTCGAGCGATTCTACCCTCCATCTAGAACCATTAAAGTAAGGATAGAGATTTCTTATTTCCGCCAGAAGCCAGGTGAGGACTTACGCCAGGCGTGGGAGAGATACTCAAACATGTTGATTGAGTGCCCGCAGCACGGGTACAATGAGGGGGATATTATGGCATTCTTCTATAGTGGAGCCAGCAAGGCTGGTCAAGCCCATCTAGATGTATGTGCTAGTGGAGCATTTATGAACCAAGGTATAGCGAGGTGTAGAGAAATCGTGGAAAATATTATCATGAATGTCGGGGCATGGAACGAGGACCCAGAATTTCAGAGAGCTTGTAAGTTGGAGGAGAATGAGGGGACGAGGAAGCTGTTGATGGAAATGATGGAAAAATCAGTAACCTCGAGATGGGGCAGAATCTGGTTGGAGGGAATGTAGCAGTGAATGAGAAAGTGGACCCACCCACGAGTCAACAATAAGAGGCCAACTATATGGGAAGGCCTAACTATCCACAAGGTGACAATCAATTTGAAAGGTCTTCTTATGGCCATCCATTTGTACCTCCAGGTCCACAGCTGCCTCAAAATCAATGGAGGAACACACAATGGTATCAAGGAGGCCAGCAACCTCCTCATAACACATGGAGGAAGAACGAGAATTTTTCATATGCTAATCCAAAGGCTGGAATTACAGTTCCTCCAGGTGTTGATCCAGGTTCAAAACCCCCGGGTGGAGAAGGCGGTTCCTCAACTGAGGAGATGTTGAGAGCTATCCTTCAGAAGGTGGAGGAAGGAAGCAAGAGATTGTCCTCTTTGGAGTATGATGTTAAATAGTTGCATAAGAAAGGTGATCAGCGTGATCAAGAACTCCAGAAGAGAGATGTAGAGCTGAATCGAATTCATCAAGAGAACAACAGACGGTTCACTTCATTAGAGTACCAGATGAGCCAGATCGCGAAATCATTGGGTAGAGAGCCGGGTAAATATCCTTCTATGCCGGAGGGGAACCCGAAAGAGCATTGCAAGGCGATCCAGCTTAGAAGTGGGACCAACTATGATGGTCCTCGGATGCCTGCTGATTCTGAGACGCCACAAGGAGAGATTGAGATGGAGGGACAAGAACATAAGAAAGATGGAGGTGAGACAATTGAGGAAGAAATTGAGATAGAGAGCAAAGAGCCTGAAGAGGAAGGCATTGAGAAGAGTGGGAGAGTTCCTAAGTGGAAGAAGGCAAATGATGCAAGGGAGAAAGTGAAAGAGACCGAGCGTGATGGATGAGGGGGTACCCAAATCGGTAATACCCGTCCCGTATCCCAACGCTTCATGAAGAAAAAGCTTGATGAGAAATTCGTTAAATTCCTTGATGTTTTTAAGAAATTGCATATTAACATTCCTTTTTATGATGCTTTGGAACAGATGCCGATTTATGCCAAGTTCTTGAAGGACTTGATAGCGAAGAGACGGAGAGTAGATGGACTCGAGCTAGTGCACTTGAACCATGAGGTGAGTGCATTAGTGCACAAAGCGCTTCCAGAAAAGTTGAAGGATCCCGGGAGTTTCACGATCTTATGTGATATCGGGAATGGAGTCAAGAAATGAGCATTATGCGACCTTGGAGCGAGCATTAATCTTATGCCCTTGTCACTATTCAAGAAGTTGGAGGGTGGAGAACTTCAGCCGAAAATGATGACGCTTCAACTCGCCGATTGGTCTATTACTTGACCTCAAGGTATGGTTGAAGACGTCCTCGTGAAAGTTGGAGATCACATTTTTCCAGCCAATTTCGTGGTCCTAGAGATGGAAGAAGACGAACACGTGCCTTTGATCTTGGGAAGACCCTTCTTAGCTACGGTCGGGATGGTGCTAGACGTGGCAAATGGGAAGATCACATTGAAAGTTGATGATCAAGAGATAAAAATTTCCCTATATGAAGCCATGAAGCACCGAAAGAGGATGAGAGCTGTTATTGCATGTATGCCATTGATCCTTGTGTTGAAGACACATCTCCTATCTCTAATCTTTTTTATATTCATGATTTTGATAACCCTTAATTTGATGAATTAACTCATGAGCATTACGATCTTGATTATTTTGATAGGGATAAAGGGAAGAAGTTGAAGGATGAAGAAGTGAAAGGTGAGGATGTGGTCCAGTTGGAGAGGAAAGGAGGAGTTAAGAAGAAAAAGTCCAAACTCAAGAAATTGCTTAGTAAGACTCCTCCAGATAAAGGTGAGAAGAAGTTGAGACCCCCACTATTTGGGGATGAGAAAGAAGCAAAGAAACTCATGATGGAGGGGCATCAAGGAAAGGTATTCAACCACCACTCTTATGAGAGTAAGGGAGGTAATTTTGAGTATCGTGTCCCATAAGCTCCTTTGAGCTCGGTCCGGCATGAGGACCTTAAAAATAGCGCTGAATGGGAGGCAACCCATTTTTATTTGTTTTTCAGTATTTTTAGGTTATTAGGGTGTTGTTGAAATTGTAAGTTTTAACCTCATACTTTAGAGTTTATTTTGTAGGCTTGTCTCGAAGGAGTAAAGGTATCATGGAGTTATTTAGATTGAAGGAACCAACTCGAGACCAAGGAGTGCGATACGTTGTTGAGAAATATGAATTATTTGGATGAGGTAACCCACAACCCCAAACTTAGACCTCTTCACAAGGTCGAAGTTTGGGGGGTGGAGTTTTTTTATTTGTTTTATGGTGACATTGCACAGGTGCACACCCTCTCTTTGAGTTGAGTTTGGTTATTTGATATCTTGAGATGTTCCTTGGGCCGTTAGTGTTTTGATTTGCTACTACATATTTCATGCCTATCAATCATCGTATGCTTGTTGATTGCTATCTTTGAGTGTGAGTATGAGTTGATGAGTTGTGAAGTTGAGTTAGGAATTTTCTTGTGTGAGTATAGGAGTAAAGTTGATTTGAGAGGGAACTAGTATACTTACTAATGCCCCTTTTTGAGTACTTGTGTGATTAAAGTGAGAATTCACTAGGACTAGCATGGATGTGAAAGCCGTGAGATTTGAGCCTTTTGAGATTTTGATGCATGAATTGATCTCTTCGTTTGTGAGTGAGTCGTCACCTTAGAGAATGCTAGAACTTGTGTGTGCACTTGCTTCTTGATTGTGTCTAATTTGATATGCCGAATGTGATCTTAGGCCATCTTTATTTTGAATGAGTCACTTAGCCAAATTTTTCCTTACCATTGATATTTATCCCTTGATAGCCACTTTGAGCCTTAAGCCTATTTCATTTGCTAGCACATTTAAACACTATTTCAAGTTCCTAAGCCTTTTTGTCCCAATTTGAGTGGAGAATAGAAAAAGTATGAAGGTTGAGGGGATTGAGTTGAGTTGAGAAAAGGAATTATGATGGTTGAGATGTGATAAAAGAAGGGTGTGATGAAGTTTTGAGTTTTGGGAAAGAACAAAAAGTTGAGAATGAGCAAAAGAAAAAATGAGCTCATGTGTTTGTGCGAAAAAGAGAAAAGAAAAAAAAAATGAAGTGATTGAAAAAGAAAAAAAGTGAAATGAGTTAGAAAAAAAATTGAAGTGATGAGAGTATTGGAATTGAAAGTGTGTTGATTGAAAATGTTTGAAGTATTCTGTTCCTAATCTCGAAGTACTAAAGTTTGAGTTTCTATTCTCCATTCACTTAAGTCACTTACCCATATTGCTATCCCACCTGTCCAAAGAGCCTACATTACAACCTTGAGAAAAGTCCTTTTTGATTCGGCATTGATTTCTAGAGTATGATCGAAGTTGAGAGCGCTTACAAGCCTATGGCTGCCGATATGTGTGATTGATTATTTGAGTGAGTCCCTTATTCTTGATATAAACTTGTGAGGGAGCGAAACACACCATTGAGTGCACATCCATGTTTGATATTGGTGTTCCTTGTTGTTGTTGCATGAGTATGATGAAGGGGGGTGAGTTAGTATACGTGTGATCGATCTTTAAAACTCGAGTCCATTTACTTGCATGATTTGATATTTTGACTCATTCCTAACAATTTCACTTGACTTATTATTTCGTTGCTTGAGGACAAGCAACTTGATAAGTTTGGGGGGTTGATTAGGCGTGAAATTATTAGGTTTTGGTGCCCGATTTGCCCATGTTTTGAGTGTTTTCGATGAGTGTTTGGAGTCAAATGAGTATTATTTTTATAAAATCATTAATTTGTCTCTTTGGATTTCATAGATGGATAGAGGGCGAACAAGTGTACTGCTGCTGAAAAGTGCTCGAGCGAGAGCACTCGAGCGCCAGCGCTCGACCGATTGCACCATTCGAGCTACATGCTCTAGCGCCCCTGCTCGAGCTGCTCGAGCACTATCCAATTTTTGCCTCCGGATGCGTTTTTTCGGCCCATGAGTTTCCGATTCGGCCCGACGCTTATATATACTCATTCTAAACTCGTTTTTAGGAGAATCGGAGACCAACACATATTTTTACATATTTTGAGCAAGGAGAAAGCTTGGGAGAGAGATTGGAAGATTTTATACGTTGTAATCGAGGTTTTAATTTACGAATTCTTAGTTTTAGTATTTCTTTTGAACGTATTAGATTAATTCTTTCTTTACTCTTTGAGATGATGAACCCTAGTTTTTCAGATTTATATAGATTTCTTTAGAGACTTTAATTTGTTCTTTCGTTTATGTTCTTGATTTCTTTCGTTAATTTAATTATGCATACGATTATTGTTCTTGTGATGCTTTTATTATTCAAACCACTATGTAGGCTAGAACCCTTGCATGCTTAGGATAGGATGAACTCGTAGAAGTAGGATGTGGGTACGTAATCAGGATAATTCGTGACGTTTAGTTTTAGTTCTCTTAATTAAAGAATTCTTAAAATCAATCTTAACTTTACCTTTGAATTTCGTTCGAAAAGTGTTAGAGAGAGGACGACCTTATCACTCTTTAACAACTAGTAGACTTAATGAGAGGGTTTAGAAAGGGTTAATTAATCTACCGGTTTATCTAAGGATGACGACTGCATCACCTTAGTTTAAATTAGGGTCTCGTTAATTAATCACAATCTATTAACTTGTTAGTGGATTAGTGAAGTCGATTGTTAGGATAAAGTATTAGGGTTTTAATTCTTGAGCTTTCATCTTGCAATCTTTTACTTAGATTATTTCTTGTGCGTTACGATTATCTTGATTATGTATCTGCTCCGTTAGTATACGTAGGAATTTCTATCCTGAGCATCTTCATCTTATATTTGAAAACACTCTTACATTCGTAATTTAATTTTCCTTTTTGCATCAATAGAGTAATTTAGTTTAGATTATATTATATTTTATTTTCTTCTAAAAAATCCAAAAACATACATTCATATTAGCTACGACGCGTAGATCTTCAAGGATCTATTCGCATACATTCCTTCCCTTGGGTTCAATAATACTTAGTCTCTATACTTGCTCATACTATAGTGAACCCATACTCTTGCGGGGAAACTACTAGTAGAAAGTTAGTATTTTCGGCTACAAGTCAGTATACCCTAAATGTGGGGGTTTATGATGAAAATTTGATCTTAGTTATAGTGGATCCACACATTAAAAGAGCTAGTTGAGATTAAATAAAGTTCTAGGATGAATGAGTGTAAAATCCACAAAATGAACTGAAGCATTGGTAACCCAACTTTTGTGATTGGAGATCCCATGATCTTGGTTCAATGGGACAACTAAGCTGTGGAGGTTCAGTCGAATACACTTGGTAATCTAACCATTCCTTGGAGAGCACAACACCAAGTGTTGTGTCTTTGTGGTGTATGTTAAGTTTTTTACTTTTAATGAATCCTCAAACCTCTGGGAGGTGGAGTATAGCGGGATACTCTTAGAGAGGGGTTCACCTATATAAGTAACAAGTGTGGGCCGCTTCGACAGAAACTTATGAATACAAGAGCGTCCAGGGCCGACAAAAACGTGAGAACAAAAGGCGTTTGAGATTTGGTTGTGTTGACACTATTGTCTCAGTGTACGCTAAGGTGGAATAGTTCAAGGCATCACGTCCACTAGGCCGCCAGTATACTCGATAGTGTTTGACTACGGAAGGTTCAAGGCTCAAACCACCTATCCGGAAGCAATCAACTTTCTTGAGAACCGGACTGTAGTTTTTCATAACTATAGGTTTAATTTCCATTCATGTGGGGGATTGTTAGAGAAATTGGTTTAAATTATTTAATTTGTCTTTAATTGAGGTTGAGTAACGCTCAATTTTGATAAATAAAATAATTAGTAAAAGTTTAATTTATGATAAATTAAACGTCGTAGGATCGATCTGCTCTCTAAGTAGATGATCGTGATATATTTAAAGCTCAAAAGCGAATTTCGGTGAGTAAGAAATTAATATACGAAGTTGAAACGTCACAAACACTACATAAATCACAGTTCGATAGAAGGCCTGACCCAATGTCCGGATAAGCCAGATAGCTTATCGATGATAGCATATCTGGTGTATCAGACTATCATGGTAGGGGATGAATGGTGGCAACGTGGAGTAATTTTCATGGCACAGCGTAAGTAAAGGCTTGACTTAAGGAACATAGTTTGCGAGCGTATGTGGACGTGAGTTTCGACTGGATTCGTGATGTCGGTTACAGGAAGGATTTACGCCCTCATTAATCCGAATTAAATCCAATTTAACTCCGCTTTCCTCCATTACAAGTGGCTTAAAGCTTTTAAATAGGGGTCTCATATCCATTTGTCACCAATCAGAAAATTCAACCAAATCCTTGTCTCCTACATGCTTTCCACAAACTTTGCATGTTTTCCTCAAAAGTGCATATAGAAATCAGTCAAGTTTTCAACGTTCTACTTTTGTTTGCCGGTGCTTTTACACTTTGTGGTGTAGCTAGTGTAAAAGGCGAAAATCGTTTTACCTCTTGGAACATTGTGTCAAAACGTGTGCACTAGCCGGGACGTATTTATATTGCGGGAAAAGGGATTCCCTTGACTCGACTTTACTCGTTCTGCTCGTGAATAATTCTTAGATCGTGGTTGCGGTTCATTCGAGTTCGTGTTGGTGAGTTTTGCAGTCCAGTGTGTGGTTTTATCGGAAGGAAATATTATTTTTATTTCCATTTTATTAAATAATTGTAATTCTATTTTTTCCAATTACTTAATATTTGTTTATTATTTTCCTGTCATCTGTAAGCTATCGTTAGTGCACAATATAAACCAACACCCAACTATTAATTCTTGCCAATTTTAACTGGGCATGCCTAGTTTGACTTGATGGTCAAGGTAGTACTTTTGGAATTGGGGCTGTTGCAGCTAGAAGAACATTAACAAGGAAGACGAAGCATATATAACTGAACAATTACAAGGTATTAATAATACTCATATTGCCTTCTTATTTTGTAATGATTTATGAAGTTAATATATACTTTAAATTGGACTCTATTCTACTTATTTTTTGTTATTAATATGTGGTTGAGATTGTAAATTCTTCTGCCATTGTATCATGAGAAATCTGTCTTGAAGTTCTCCATTCATCACTTCTGATATTACTTCAACTAAATGTTTGTGATACTATTATTAGACTTGTACTGTTACGGGCTGGAAGCAGGGATGAATTTGGGGATTTGTAATATTTTTTTAGGGCTAAGTCTCATATGCACCAAGTGCACGTTGCACTCACTCAACAGTTGATACTGTATACACTGAAAAGTTAGTCTCAATCAGTTGAAAATTCAGTGTAAACTTTTCAATGTAATTGAGACTAACTTTTCAGTGTGATTGAGACTAACTTTTCAGTGTATACAATATCAACTGTTGAATAAGTGCATCATACATCAAATGCACAAGAGACTTATTAGTTATACTTTTATTAAAATGAGTTTGTCTCGTTTAAATTGAAAAATACACATGATATGATATTATAATACGTAAAGACTCATCAGTCATCCCCTTGAAGTCAAATCTTAAATCCATCCCTGGCTGAAAAGAACAGTAATGTATTTTTCACAGTTATCAAATCATAACTTTTTCTTTTTTAAGAGGAATTATTTCGTCATAATTGAAGAACATTATTTTTACAAATTTTAGGGAAGAAAATCACTTACTTTTTGATGATTGTAAATTAATTTGGAAAGTTGCCGCATTGATACAAGGTTTTAAGTAATTTTCCTTTTAGATTGGCCTAATTCCTTACTTTCTCTCAAATACTACGATTTACCTAATTTTTGTCCAAATTATATATCCTTTATTTTCATCTCTCCTAATTTATTTGTCAATCAAACATTTTTCTCGATTTTGAAAATCAAGATCTTGTCAATTATGAGAATCAGTCCAATGGAACGATGGAGACTCTCATCAGGGTCTGGGAGATTCGTCGTGGGCGTGGATCTACTCCCGAAATCAGACCTCGTGTGCATCGTTTGAGTTGTGTTGGTGGTGGACAAATCAGATCCGACCAAGTCTTCGATTTGAGGGAATTTTCTTACCCGCATGGGGACTTGATTGTCATCTCTTTGATTCTGTAATTGATGTTCGATCCAAAGTTATTCACTGTTTAGGTAAGTTGCAGAGTCATTTCTTTGATTCTATAATTTTGAGTAATCTTGTGAAGAGTTTCTGGGGAACGTATATAGATATAGCCTCATTCGGTCAACTTAGGATGTATGTTAGATGATTTGTAATACATGGAATATAATTTTGGAAGTATTATTTCTCTAGAATTGAATATAAGACATTTTGATCACTACAAAAAAAACACTGTTTTGCGACGGAATTAGCGACGGAAAATCCGTCGCAAACAGTGTTTTGCGACGGTATCTGCGACGGACACGTATCCGTCCCTAAAACACCCGTAGCTAATTTTTGCGACGGATTTCGACTTCCGTCGCAAATTAACGACGGACAAATCCGTCGCAAAATCGGCGGGTCAGACCCGGCCGGGTCACACAGAATTTGCGACGGACAGTATTCCGTCGCAAATATTTCGGGTCAGACCCGTTCGGGTCAACAACATTTGCGACGGCCACATTCCGTCGCAAATGTTTATATATATTTTTTTTATTTTTTTCTGTTATAATTTGCGACGGGTTGTTTTTCGTCGCAAAATTCAATATTTGCGACGGAATTTGGCCGTCGCAAATTACCGAGCCTATACAAAAAAAAAAAGTGGCTCGCGTGGTTCGAGCCCGGGCACCCGAGGCGGGCGCGGACCACTGTGCCAACCGACCCATCTCTTTTTATATGCGGCCCACCTTCTATATTAGTCTTATTAGGCCTTGAACAATTAATCCATTTTTTGCGTCCAAGGGGAATCGAACACGGGACCTCTTGTGCAAGAGGAGGGGGCGCGTGCCACTAGGGCACAAGCTACTTTCGTTTATTTTTATGCAATTAATTGTATATGTATTCAAATTAAGTCTTTTTTTTATAATTCACCAAATTAATTTCTTTTCGTATCTAAGTTGTTTATTAAAATATTTTGCCCAACATTTTTTTTATTTTGTAAAATTATTTATTTCGACTCCCGCTTAAATTTATAATTCGTTCATTTGTACGCAATTAATTGTATATGTATCCAAATTGACTCGTTTTTTTTTCTACAATTCACCAAATTAATTCATTTTCGTTTCTAACTTATTTTTATAAATATTGGGGCCATTTAATTTTTATTATTTCTGTAAAATTATTTATTTCGACTCCCGCTTAAATTTATAATTCGTTCATTTGTACGCAATTAATTGTATATGTATCCAAATTGACTCGTTTTTTTTTCTACAATTCACCAAATTAATTCATTTTCGTTTCTAACTTATTTTTATAAATATTGGGGCCATTTAATTTTTATTATTTCTGTAAATTTATTTATTTCGACTCCCGCTTAAATTTATAATTCGTTCATTTGTACGCAATTAATTGTATATGTATCCAAATTGACTCGTTTTTTTTCTACAATTCACCAAATTAATTCATTTTCGTTTCTAACTTGTTTTTATAAATATTGGGGGTCATTTAATTTTTATTATTTCTGTAAAACTATATATTTCGACTCCCGCTTAAATTTATAATTCGTTCATTTGTACGCAATTAATTGTGTATTTATCCAAATTGACTCATTTTTTTTTCTACAATTCACCAAATTAATTCATTTTCGTTTCTAACTTGTTTTTATAAATATTGGGGCCATTTAATTTTTATTATTTCTGTAAATTTATTTATTTCTACTCCCGCTTAAATTTATAATTCGTTCATTTGTACGCAATTAATTGTGTATGCATCCAAATTGACTCGTTTTTTTTTTCATAATTCACCAAATTAATTCATTTTCGTTTTTCACTTGTTATATATACAATAATTTAGTAATTCTAATCGTCGTCTTCTTCCTCGTCATCCTCATCATCATCTTCCTCATCTTCATCCTCTTTCTCTTCCTCTTCCTCTTCCTCTTCCTCTTCCTCTTCCTCTTCTTCTTCCTCCCCACCGCGCTCTTGTCCATCACCCTCATGATCACTTTCAATCATTTTCATTTCTGGATTTGCAGCAAGTAAGTCGACAAAAATATTCACACCTGCTTGATCAACCTCTGTTTGAGCCTCTTGTATCTCTGTTTGAAATGGATCTGTTGGTTCTACACCGTCTTTGTTTGACGGATTAGAAACTTCAACCAGTGATCTTGCCTTTACTTTGCAAACTGTCCTCAAGTTGGGCCTACTTGATCCGGGGTATTTGCAATAATATACCTGAGATGCTTGCGTTGCAAAAATATAAGGATCGTATGCCGCCGGAAACTTCTTTCCGGTGTTGATATCAACAATCTTGTAGTTTTTGTCGACTCTTGTTCCTTGGTTCCCTGGATCATACCATTCACACAAGAACAACACTATCGTCCTGCTCGGCCAACCCGAATATTCTATTTCAACTACTTCTTGCAGCACTCCATAGTAATCGATGGGTTCTTCGTTGTAGTTTGCACCGATAACGCAAACACCACTTTTTGTAGTCGATTTCGTTGAAGCATACGCTTCAGTATGAAATTTGTATCCATTTGCGTAATATCCGTGGTATGATACCACACTACGTAGTGGTTTTTTGCTCAGAGCTTCAAGATGTGGGTTGTTATTAAGTAGGCCATTTTGTCCCTGTAAATATTAAATTATCATGTATAAAAATAATAACATATTTGTTATAAGGTAAAAATCATATAATTATGTGGTACTCACGTAACGTTGGAACCAAAACATAAAATCATTGCGGATGGATTGAAAAACTGTTGCATCTGTGATGTCTGGTTCTACTTGACGCTTATACTCACAGAACATGCTTATATATCAGAAAAAAGAAATTAATTACTTTTCAGATATCAACAGTATACATATTGTAAAAAAACTCAACTATAAAATTAAATTACTTACTCTATATACGGTTGGACTTCAGGACAATTCATCAAAACATATGAATGTATTGTTTCCTCTTCAATACTGCCCCTGAACGGTCGTTTGGTGCCCTTACCCATTGGTCGACCCGGATGCAAAAATACAGATAACATACCTTCAACATCACGAAGGGGATGGTCTACTCCACGACCATCGTAGTTGCGAGGCACATTTCTAATTCTGGTTTGAACTTGATCGCCGAAGTAGTAAGAACAAAATGCTCCAACCTCTTCAGTAAGGTATGCATTAACAATTGATGCTTCGATGTGGGCCGCATTTCCAATATTGAGCTTTAAATTGTGCAAATACCTAAAACATTCTTGTGTTAGAAAATTTATTCAGTATTGATCTTAAAAGTCGATTTAAAAAATGGTATAGAATTACCTCTCAAAAGGGTACATCCATCGATACTGTACGGGACCAGCAATTGAGGCTTCATACGCTAAGTGTACGGGTAAGTGCTCCATCGAGTCGAAGAAGCTGGGTGGAAAAATCTGCTCAAGTTTGCATAGAATAACAGGGATCTCCTCATCCAAACGCCTCATGTCCTCAACTGTAATCGTTGATGCCGTTAAGTGTCTGAAAAAGAGACTTAATTCCGTGATGACACTCCATACATTCTTGGGAAGTGAGTACCGAAATGCAATAGGTAAGAGTCGTTGCATGAACACGTGACAATCATGACTCTTCATTCCAGACACCTTTCCGGTTTCCGTGTCAACTCTGTCTCCCAAATTCGACACATAATTGTCAGGGAAGCTCAACTCTTTCACCCACTTACACAAATTCTTCCTTTCTGCTTTACTAATTGTGTAAGAGGCCTGGGGATATGTTCTTGTCTGCTCATCCTTGTGTAGGGATGCTCGAGAATAGAAGAGCCTCAACTCATCTCTGGATTTTGAAGTGTCTTTGGTCTTCCCTTCAGTACCCACGACCGTATGAAACAAGTTGTCGAAAACATTCTTCTCTATATGCATCACATCCAAATTGTGTCGAATCAACAACTTGCTCCAATAAGGTAAGTCCCAAAAGATACTTCTCTTCTTCCAACCACCCTGGATACGTTTATTGTGCTCCATTGCACCCGCCTCAGTTGTCTTCATCAAATCAGTGACTGCAACCTCATACAACACGAATCACCTGAAATAATTAATTTATATATGGTTAACTTATATATATGAGACACATAGACATCAGTAGTGATTCAGTACCCAGACACATACCTGATCGAATCCGTGGTCTTGGGCGGCCTACTGCATTTTTACCCTTTAGAAAGTCTGTTTTGTTCCTCCGAAAGGGATGATCAGGAGGAAGAAACTTGCGATGGTTGTCGAACCATGACACTTTTCTACTCAACGGAAGATAGAATGCATCAGAACCGTCCATGCAATACGGGCATGCTAGTTTTCCTGTTGTTGACCACCCAGACAACATAGAAAATGCTGGAAAGTCACTAATGGTCCACAAAAGTCCAGCTCGCATCGTGAAGTTCTGCTTCCTATGAACGTCGTAGGCCTCCACCCCCGTAGACCACAAAGATTTCAACTCTTTAATCAATGGCTGGAGATATACATCCAATTTATGCTTGGGGTTGTGTGGTCCAGGCACCAAGATACTAAGAAATATATGTTGAGGCTTCATGCACAACCAAGGAGGTAGATTGTACGGGGTCAACAGCACAGTCCATAATGAATAATTTTTTCCGTGCATTCCAAATGGGGCAAAACCATCCGTGCACAAGCCTAACCTCACATTTCTCGTCTCCCTTGCAAAATCTGGGAACTCCCTATCAAGATGTTTCCATTCCTCCGAGTCTGCAGGATGCCGCATCTCTCCAGAATTCTCACCAGAACACTCCTCAGCATGCCATGTCATGTCTTTAGCCGTGGCACTGGACTGATACAACCTCTCTAGACGAGGAGTGATGGGAAGGTAATACATTGCCTTATAAGCCTTCAACTGCACTTTCTTCTTACTTTTTGTACGACCAGATGGTTTGTACCGTGGGTGACCACACATCTTGCAATGATCCTCATCCTCATCCCAAAACAACATGCAACTGTTTGTACAACAATCAATCTTCTCAAAGGGTAGACCCATATCCTTCAAGAGCCTCTTGCTCTGATAGAAATTATCAGGCGTCGTGTTGTCTTCAGGTAGAGCTCGTTTGAACAATTTAGCTAATTGATTAAACACTTTTTGACTGACCTTGCCTTCAGTTTTGATGTTCAACATTTGAGCACTGAATGACAATTGCGTCTCAGTCTCACAACCAGGAAACAACTTTTGATCAACGGTTTTAAGCATATCAAAAAACTTCTTTGACCGATGATTTGGTTCCTCCTCCATAGGTGTTTCATTGAATTGTGGTTGACCACCCAAAACAGATTCTGCAATCATCATCCGATATCTATCAGGTTCATCCTCTATTTGTGGTTCAAATTGAGTATACGGAACATAACTTGAACCACCAACATCAAAATTTCCACCACCGCTCCACCCAGTATACCAGTATTCTACGGTTTCGATGTCAACATTCCACCGTTGTTCACCGTGACTGGTCCAGTTGTAATAACGGGGAACAAAACCGGAAATCACAAGATGAGTTCTAACCTCATCAACACTCAAGAATCTCATATTTCTGCATCTTCTGTCTTTACACGGACACCTAATATTACCCATACAATCCATACTGCATGGATGTTGTAGTGCAAACTCAATAAACTCATCAATTTTATTGCAAAAGGCAGAGTTAATGCCTCCTCCTATCATTCTAGGTATTGAGTACATCCAACCACGATCTGGAAATTGCATCTGTTACAGATTAAAAGTAAATATCACGTGAGTTATAAAAAATTGGGCAGAGTTTTCCTAAAAATAAGGATATACAAAATTTTCCTTCACAAAAATCAATCCAACACAACCATATATATCAATCATAGTAAACCAATCAAATAAACAAATATCACACAATTTATCTAATAGTATCTAATAGTGTACATAAAAATTGAGCAGAGTTTCGACTAAAAATAGGTATAAATATCACACAAACTAAAATTAACGTACCCATCAAATAAACATATATCATCAATAATACCTAAACCCATCAAATAAACATATATCATGCTCATTACCTAATAGTGTACTAAAAAATTGAAACAATAAAAATATGACATTTAAACGGTTAAAAATGTGAAAACGTACGGTGAAGTAGAAGGCAATGACAAATACGTACGGTGAGGTTGAAGGCAATGACAAATACATCAATTATACGTGAAGAACATATGAAAACCGCATCATTTCTTATTTTTTTCGTGAGTGAAAGTGAAAGGGAAAGAAAAGTGAAAGTGAAAGGGAAGGAAAAGGAAGGGGATTGTTATAAATCTGCATAAATTTGCGACGGACTGATTTTCCGTCGCAAATTCTATATTTTGCGACGGCAATTCCGTCGCAAATACGCTTTGCGACGACCCAGGTCAATTATTGGTCACCAACCCCTCTGACGAGCTTCAACTACTCAATTTTGCGACGGAAAAGTGGTCGTCGCAAATATGAATTTAAAATTTGCGACGGCCATTCCGTCGCAAAACAGGCAAATGGGTCATTTTCCGGGTGGCTACTTTTAAACGGGTCGTTTTGCGACGGAAATTTCCGTCGCAAATTTCAATTTTGACTTTGCGACGACATATCCGTCGCAAATGAGCAGGAGTACAACGAAGGTGGTGGGCCCTAGGATTTGCGACGGACATTTTCGTCGCAAATCACTAACTGTTGCGACGGAATTTCATATCCGTCGCAAACCGATATTTTTTACGACGGCTTGCCCAAATCCGTCGCAAATACACGAAATTTGTGACGGATATTTGGCCGTCGCAAATATTCCGTCGTTAAACCGCGTCTTTTTTTGTAGTGGATATTATTTTTTAATTGCAAAAAAAATTCACTTTCAATTCATTCATTGAAATTTTTATAAACTTTTACTCTTTCATTAATGTAAATTTTAACTTACAAACAAATTGTAATTATAATTAAAAATAAGAATTGAACTTTATGTTTACGATTAAACTTTATATGTAAATTAATTAATATTGAAATCAACAAAAAAATTTCATCAAATTATTATCAAGAGTACAACTCTTAACTTACACAATAGCATAAGAAAAAGAGTAAGGATTTGTGATTTTAACTTGCACAAACTATTATAAAGTGTTCAACAATATCATAAGTATTTCTCATTGTACCTCTTGGAAATGATTTGTAAAATGGGCTTAATAAATTATTCCTTTCTTTTGAGCTTCTTTAATTTATTTCTTTGGGCCAATATTATTGGCAAGCCCAATAATAATTTCATGTCTAGCTATATAGACATCTCCACATTAAACTACCAATTATACTCTCTTGTTAACCCTAGATTTCTTTCTTTTGTTACTTCTCTCTTCCGCCGCTTTCCCTCTTCGGCCGCTTCTTGCAAATCCGCCGCCTCTTTTATGACATCGTCTCTTTTCTTCTAATCTGCTCACTCATTGTCTCCTCAGCAAAATCTGCAGAGGTCATCTTCTCTTTTTGTCATTGTTGTGTATTGAAGTTGTGCAACCACTAGCTTACTGTCGCCATCATCATCTTGCCGAGCAATCCGCTATCTCACAACCCCTCAAACGTCGCCCATCATATTTTATATTTTTTTGTTCAAAAGTTTAAGATCATAAGATTTGGTGAGATTTGAATTTTTTTATCATATAATGAAATTCAGTTGTTTTTTTATCGATAGTTGAGACAATTTTTTATCCATTTTGGCTTCAGCACCAGTGGCTGAAGAATTGAGGGGGCGACTTCTTTTTGTGAAGAAGACAGAGATACATAAATTATGGTAATGAGTATTTTAGTCTCTCTTGCTCGGATCAATTGCACTTTTAGTCCAAAGAAAATTAGTATACTTCAAAATTGTCCTTTTCAGCACTTATAGTCATGTAGTTATTTTTCGTTGTACCTCTTGGAAATGATTTGTAAAATGGGCTTAATTTATTTTTCTTTCTTTTGAGATTCTTTAATTTATTTCTTTGGGCCAACATTATTGCCAAGCCCAATAATAATTTCATGTCCAGCTAGATACACATCTCCATATTAAACTACCAATTATACTCTCTTGTTAACCCTAGATTTCATTCTTTTGTTACTTCTCTCTTCCGCCTCTTTCCCTCTTCTGGCGCTCCTTGCAAATTCGCCGCCTCTTTTATGATATCGTCTCTTTTCTCCTAATCTGCTCACTCAGTGTCTCCTCAGCAAAATTTGCAGCAGTCATCTACTCTTTTTGTCATTGTGGCGCATTGAAGTTGTGCAAGCACCAGCTTACAGTCGCCGTCACCATCTTGCCTAGCAATCCGCAATCGCATAACCCCTCAATAGTCGCCCATCATATATTGTTGTTCGAAACTTTAAGGTCAAAAGACTTGGTGAGATTTATATTTTTTTATCATATGATGATATTCGATTGTTTTTTTATCGATAATTGAGATAATTTTTTATCCATTTTGGCAGCGGCACCAGTGGCTGATGAATTGAGGGTGCGACTTCTTTTTGGGAAGAAGAAAGAGATAGATAAATTAGGGTAATGAGTATTTTAGTCTCTCTTTCTCAAATTAATTGCACTTTTAGTCCCAAGAGTATTAATCTACTTCAAAATTGTCCTTTTCAGCACTTATAGTCCTGAAGTTATTTCTAGTTGTACCTCTTGGAAATGATTTGTAAAATGGGCTTAATTTATTTTTCTTTCTTTTGAGCCTCTTTAATTAATTTCTTTGGGCCAACATTGTTTTCAAGCCCAATAATAATTTCATGTCTTGCTATATACACATCTTCACATTAAACTACCAATTATACTCTCTTGTTAACCCTAGATTTCTTTCTTTTGTTACTTCTCTCTTCCGCCGCTTTCCCTCTTCTGGCGCTCCATGCAAATCCGCCACCTCTTTTATGATATCGTCTATTTTCTCCTAATCTGCTCACTCACTGTCTCCTCAGCAAAATCTGCAGCTGTCATCTTCTCATTTTGTCATTGTTGTGCATTGAAGTTGTGCAACACCAGCTTACGGCCGCCCTCATCATCTTGCCCAACAATCCGCAATCGCACAACCCCTCAATCGTCGCCCATCATATATTTTTTTGTTGTTCGAAACTTTAAAATCAAAAGATTTGGTGAGATTTGAAATTCTTTATCATATGATGAAATTCGATTATTTTTTTATCGATAATTGAGATAATTTTTTTATCCATTTTGGCAGCAGCACCTGTTGCTGAAGAATTGAGGGGGCGACTTGTTTTTGGGAAGAAAAAAGAGATACATAAATTAGGGTAATGAGTATTTTAGTCTCTCTTTCTCGGATTAATTGCACTTTTAGTCCAAAGAGTATTAATCTACTTCAAAATTGTCCTTTTCGGCACTTATAGTCCTGTAGTTATTTCTCATTGTAACTCTTAGAAATTATTTGTAAAATGGGCTTAATTTATTTTTCTTTCTTTTGAGCTTCTTTAATTTATTTCTTTGGGCCAACATTATTGGCAAGTCCAATAATAATATCATGTCTAGCTATATACACATCTTCACATTAAACTACCAATTTTACTCTCTTGTTAACCCTTGATTTCTTTCTTTTTTTACTTCTCTCTTCCGCCGCTTACCCTCTTCTGGCGCTCATTGCAAATCCGCCACCTCTTTTCTCCTAATCTGCTCACTCACTGTCTCTTCAGCAAAATCTGCAGCAGTTATCTTCTCTTTTTGCCATTGTTGCGCATTGAAGTTGTGCAAGCACCAGCTTACAGTCGCCGTCATCATCTTGCCTAGCAATCCGCAATCGCATAACCCCTCAATCGTCGCCCATCATATATTTTTTGTTGCTTAAAACTTTAAGATCAAAAGACTTGGTGAGATTTGAATATTTTTATCATATGATGATATTCGATTGCTTTTTTAATCAATAATTGAAACAATTTTTAATTCATTTTGGTAGCGGCACCAGTGGCTGAAGAATTGAGGGGCCGACTTCTTTTTGGGAAGAAGAAAGAGATACATAAATTAGGGTAATGAGTATTTTAGTCCCTCTTTCTCAGATTAATTGCACTTTTAGTCCCAAGAGTATTAATCTACTTCAAAATTTTCCTTTTCAGCACTTATAGTCCTGTAGTTATTTCTAGTTGTACCTCTTGGAAATGATTTGTAAAATGGGCTTAATTTATTTTTCTTTCTTTTGAGCCTCTTTAATTAATTTCTTTGGGCCAACATTGTTTTCAAGCCCAATAATAATTTCATGTCTTGCTATATACACATCTTCACATTAAACTACCAATTATACTCTCTTGTTAACCCTAGATTTCTTTCTTTTGTTACTTCTCTCTTCCGCCGCTTTCCCTCTTCTGGCGCTCCATGCAAATCCGCCACCTCTTTTATGATATCGTCTATTTTCTCCTAATCTGCTCACTCACTGTCTCCTCAGCAAAATCTGCAGCTGTCATCTTCTCATTTTGTCATTGTTGCGCATTGAAGTTGTGCAACACCAGCTTACGGCCGCCCTCATCATCTTGCCCAACAATCCGCAATCGCACAACCCCTCAATCGTCGCCCATCATATATTTTTTTGTTGTTCGAAACTTTAAAATCAAAAGATATGGTGAGATTTGAAATTCTTTATCATATGATGAAATTCGATTATTTTTTTATCGATAATTGAGATAATTTTTTTATCCATTTTGGCAGCAGCACCTGTTGCTGAAGAATTGAGGGGGCGACTTGTTTTTGGGAAGAAAAAAGAGATACATAAATTAGGGTAATGAGTATTTTAGTCTCTCTTTCTCGGATTAATTGCACTTTTAGTCCAAAGAGTATTAATCTACTTCAAAATTGTCCTTTTCGGCACTTATAGTCCTGTAGTTATTTCTCATTGCAACTCTTAGAAATTATTTGTAAAATGGGCTTAATTTATTTTTCTTTCTTTTGAGCTTCTTTAATTTATTTCTTTGGGCCAACATTATTGGCAAGTCCAATAATAATATCATGTCTAGCTATATACACATCTTCACATTAAACTACCAATTTTACTCTCTTGTTAACCCTTGATTTCTTTCTTTTTTTACTTCTCTCTTCCGCCGCTTACCCTCTTCTGGCGCTCATTGCAAATCCGCCACCTCTTTTCTCCTAATCTGCTCACTCACTGTCTCTTCAGCAAAATCTGCAGCAGTTATCTTCTCTTTTTGCCATTGTTGCGCATTGAAGTTGTGCAAGCACCAGCTTACAGTCGTCGTCATCATCTTGCCTAGCAATCCGCAATCGCATAACCCCTCAATCGTCGCCCATCATATATTTTTTGTTGCTTAAAACTTTAAGATCAAAAGACTTGGTGAGATTTGAATATTTTTATCATATGATGATATTCGATTGCTTTTTTAATCAATAATTGAAACAATTTTTAATTCATTTTGGTAGCGGCACCAGTGGCTGAAGAATTGAGGGGCCGACTTCTTTTTGGGAAGAAGAAAGAGATACATAAATTAGGGTAATGAGTATTTTAGTCCCTCTTTCTCAGATTAATTGCACTTTTAGTCCCAAGAGTATTAATCTACTTCAAAATTTTCCTTTTCAGCACTTATAGTCCTGTAGTTATTTCTAGTTGTACCTCTTGGAAATGATTTGTAAAATGGGCTTAATTTATTTTTCTTTCTTTTGAGCTTCTTTAATTTATTTCTTTGGGCCAACATTGTTTGCAAGCCCAATAATAATTTCATGTCTTGCTATATACACATCTCCACATTAAAATACCAATTATACTCTCTTGTTAACCCTAGATTTCTTTCTTTTTCTACTTCTCTCTTCCGCCGCTTTCCCTCTTCTGGCGCTCCTTGCAAATCCACCGCCTCTTTTATGATATCGTCTCTTTTCTCATAATCTGCTCACTCAGTGTCTCCTCAGCAAAATCTGCAGCAGTCATCTTCTCTTTTTGTCATTGTTGCGCATTGAAGTTGTGCAAACACCGGCTTACAGTCCGCAATTCCATAACCCCTCCTTTGTCGCCCATCATATATTTTCTTGTTGTTCGAAATTTAAGATCAAAAGATTTGGTGAGATTTGAATTTTTTTATCATATGATGAAATTTGATTGTTTTTTTATCGATAATTGAGATAATTTTTTTATCTATTTTGACAGTGGCACCAGTGTCTGAAGAATTGAAGGGGCGAATCTTTGTGAAGAAGAAAGAGATACATAAACTAAGGTAATGAGTATTTTAGTCTCTCTTTCTCGGATTAATTGCACTTTTAGTCCCAAATTATGAATCTACTTCAAAATTGTCCTTTTCGACACTTATAGTCCTGTAGTTATTTTGTGACGTTTAGTCCAATGAGAATTGGATAAATTGCAGTTTTGGTCCGAAGAGAATATGACAAATTGCAGTTTTTCCTAAAAATAACGGATGAGATCAAAAATTGCAAAAAAAAAAAAAGGATAATTTTTTGCACATAAGTACCAAAATTATTTTTCTCGCATTCTATTGGGACCAAAAGTACAATTTTTTCTTTCGTTCTCTAAATAAAATTTTATTGTGTGTGTGTATCTAGTAACTTTGGAAGGATATATTTTTTATTTGCAAATTGTGAATTTTTTTTTGTGCCTAATTGTTCTTTTTACCCCTAAGTTGAAAACTTGATGGAATTAGGTTAGGTTGGAAACTAGTTGAAATAAGGTTGGAAGTTCCTTGTCTCTAGTGCCCTTATTTTGGTGTGGGTATTTCTCTTCTATCCCTCGCTTCTTCACAACCCTTGTATCCCCTTAATCCAACTAGTTTCCAATCAAACCTTATTTCAACAAGTATCTAACTTTAGGGTTAGGGGTAAAAGAAGTCATGTACTTAAGCAAAAAAATCAATAGACTCATATTTGTATTGATTGATTATTTGTAATTCCATGCTCCCTCTATTCCACTATAAGCTTCTTACTTTTTTTTTTTTTTGGATATCCCACAATAAGTTTCTCATTCTTTAAAAAAAGAAAAACAACGCTCCATATATTAATAAATAAATATTTTCTTATACAATTACTCTTTACTTTTTCACAACTCCTTGTTACTTTAGACAAAAATCAACATATGATCAACTATATATTAATAAAAATACACATTTTTAAACTAAACAAATAGAAAGAAAGGAGAAACACATTGTGAAATAGTGAGATAATTTATTTTTACTGCTTGGTTTTGGAAATTTGAACAAACTTCAACTGAAATTTTAGTAATTTACCCAAACAAGTGAAAAAGCAGGGATTTAAATCAAATCCATCCTCTATCTTTTCACCTTTATCAAAACGGTCCTCTATTTATTTGCTTTATCAATTTAGTCCTGTATCTATTCAAGTTTCACCAAAATGATCCTAATTGGCCTAAAAATGTACAAAACCTCACCGTTTTGGTCCTATATTTATTTTCTTTACCAATTTAGTCATGTATCAATTCACATTTCTCCAATTAGGTCCTAATTGAACGCAAAACATTAAATGCCACATTTTTAGTCATGCGCACTAGTTTTTTTTGGGGAAGCCTATGATGTGGTTTTTTTTTCAATGTGGCACTAGTTGTGGCCAGCTTTGTATATAGACTCAGTTGTTTAACTAGGTTCACATTTTTTTCCGTTTGACACCGGAAAACTCCTCCACACCGATTTACCTGGGAACATGGTTCTGATAACATAATTAGGGCTCTCAATGGACCTCCACCTCTGCATTGGTATGATATTGTTTGCTTTGGAACGAGCTAGCCTGCACAAATTTATTTTTGGGCCTTCCTAAAAATATATCATACCAATGGAGAACTTGTTCATCCTTATAAACCCCAAGAAACTCCCATATTATTTTGATGGGATTTAAACCAAAATCATCATCTATCTTTTGACATTTATCCAAATAGTCATTTATTTAATATTTTATCAATTTAGTCCTGTATTTCTTCAAGTTTCGCCAAATTGGTCATAATTTGGTGAAAAATAGTTTTATGCTTTATGCATTCAATTAGGACCTAATTTGAGAATGAGAATTGATACAGGACTAAATTGGTAAAGAAAATAAATATAGGACCAAAACGGTGAGGTTTTGTACATTTTTAGGCCAATTAGGATCATTTTGGCGAAATTTGAATAGATACAGGACTAAATTGATAAAGCAAATAAATAGAGGACCATTTTGATAAAGTTGAAAAGATAGAGGACGGATTTGGTTTAAATCCCGAAAAAGCATAAAAATGACCAGTTTCTAGTGCCCCAAATCTTTTTTTCCCAGTGTAAAAATTTGTTAATTTGTTAATTTGTCTCTTGTACCTTTATGTTGATGTATGCGACTCTCTTGTATCCCCTTTCTTTGTTGCAATCCTTATTCTCATTTCTGCCCCACTATTTTATGACTCCTCTCCCCTCACTCTCCGCTGACCCCACAGTCGCTAGAATTCATTCCCAGCGCCCGTCTTCGCTAGAGTTTTCTTCCTTCTCTATAACAACAATTTGTAAATTTTTAAATTTAATTTGCTGCTTTATTTTCATCCAATAATTCGATGGCGAAACGATTGTAAGAACCTCAGCATCTCCTGCAGTTGCCTAGCCGCTAACCTTCGCCTCTGTTCATCAAACTATCTCTGGAAACACTACGGTGCTTTCAGTTGGGATTGGGTAAAAGAGTTCCTAACATACGAGATTTCAACCCAATCTTATTTCCAACTAGTTTCCAATTTTGAGGTAAAAAAATTGTAATTGTGCAAAAATATCAATTTTGTAACTTTGTGCACATCAAATTGGGAGAAAAAAAAAACTTCTCTCATTAAATGTGTTCATATTAATGTGTGATTTTTTTTAAATAATGAAATAAGACCTCAAAGTACAACAAAATAAAATTTCTTACAAAAATTATCAATATAGCTATAAAATTACTAAAAAAAAATTTCATAGTGGCCGAGAGATTGCTTATGAATTGCCTACAAAATAATTTGGCTACAAAATTTATTGTAGGTAAAAAAAAATTTGAGAAATGGTTTGTAGGTAATTATACCTAGAAATTATATTTCGTAGGCAAATTAATTATGTAGGCAAGTTGTTCTAGATTTAGAAATGAAATTATAAAATTTTGTAGGAATATTATAGGAAATTCCTACTACGAATTTTTTTGTTTGAAAAATTTGTAAACAATTCTTTATTTTGTTATAGTGTCAAAAATTCCCCTTCTACAATTAAGGTTGTATCACTTGGGACTACAAATTCGAACTAGTGAGTAAATAAAGAGGAAGTAAAAATACACTAAATCTATATTCGTAGCAGACATAAAAATTTGAATAAAACGCTAAATAATTGGTGCACGCATACGCAGCAAGTCTTAGCACAAAATGGCTTCTTTTGTTTGACAGGTTTGCTAAAAATGTCGGACATGCCCCCTGAACTCTGCTGGGAAATATTTGTGCGATTGCCGGGAAAGTCCCTCTTCCGGTTCAAAAGTGTGTGCAAGGAATGGCTCCGCATAATCGAGGATGAATCCTTCATCAAAGCCCACACAAACCACCAACAATACTCCAACACCTTTCTCTTCAGAAATAAATCAGGGGACCCCTTGTACTCCGTCTCTCTCGACTCCCTCAACTTCATGAAGGGCCCTCAATTGATTGACACAATCCGTGTTAAACAACTGCATCCTCTACAACAAGATAACTACTATATAGCCTCATGCAACGGTCTAATTCTCATAGCTTACAGACACGTAACCAAATTGTGGGCATTATGGAACCCGTTGACTGGGGAGTTCCGCAGGTTGCGCAGCCCTGCCGCTTCAGATTTAAATAATTGGGTGTTTGGGTTTGGATTGGGATATGATCCAGTTACGGACGACTACAAAGCTGTGCGGATATTCATATCGTTCGCTTCAGGGGAATTACCTACGTACCCGACTCTGGTGTATAGCCTGAAATCAGGGTCGTGGAGTATGGTAGGGGGTTGTCCCAGTCGTCCATTGAACAGCCGGGGAACTTTCTTGAATGGCACATTGTACTGGAGATCAGCGGGTGGGGTGATCGCATTCGATCTTGGGACTGCAAGGTATTGCCAACTGCCACTGCCCCCGCCAGTAATTCCACGCTTTGAGATTGAGTTAGCTGCCTTGGATGGATGCTTAATGTGTAGTTTTAACTGTTGGAGCAAGAAAAGCTTTGACGGATGGGTGATGGTACACAACTCCTGGATAAAACTCTTCTCTTTTCAATATTCTGCCGTTAATGCACCGCCCGAATTTAAGCTTATAGCTTATTTCAGGAGAAAAGAGCAAGTTATTCTCCAGTGTAATCGAGTTTTCTTGTGGTTCGATGTTAGGAATAATTGTGTGTTGAAGTTTTCCATCCATGACATGCCACATAGTAAATCTTTTGTATGTTGCCCGGGGAGCCTTGTTCGACTTAGGGCTCGTGGTGGTGCTACTGCTGTTACAACGGGAAGAATATTGACGAGGAGTATGAAGAGGAAGAGGGACGCTGACAGAAAAGATACAAGGTACACATATATACTCCACCTTATTTAAATGTGTCATAATCACGGTATAATTTTGCAACTTTTTCAAAGTCGAAATCAAGCCTAACAAGTGAAACTGGGAGGTGTGATGTGAATTACATTCATGATTTACATTATATGTTGGACGTCATGGGAGCTAGGAAAAACACTTATGGAGAGAATAGGGTGTGAGGAATTCGAGACTGTTCTATTTACACTTGATGTTTATGGAAGTAATAAGATGAAGCGATGATAGTACCCTATTACAATATGTTGTAATGAATGCACTAAAAATATTGAAAGTTTTGGTTTCAACATTCAAGAGCCCGTTTAGCTATATAATTTGGTATTTACTAAGTAACCTATAAATGCTAAAGTGTTTAGCTAATACAACTTATAAAATCTTTGAAAAATTATTAATTTCAATTTTCATATATATATTGTTTTTATGTTGCAATAATGGGTGGGTTTCAAAGTGGGGTGGGTGGTTGGGGATGAAGGTGGTTAGGAAAAAAAGTTGGGAAAAATTTCAACTTATTTATTTTACAGCTTATAAGATGTAAGAAGCCTATTTTATGATTTTATACGTTGTTAAACATTTTATTTTGTCAAACACAATGGTAATGCTTATAAGCTCTTAAAGTCTTATTAGTTGTTTTAAAGAGTTTATAAACTCAGCCAAACACTCTCTAAGTTTATTGCATAACAATATTTATATATCCTTGTAGATTGAAAATTTGTGTAAGAGATGTTGGAGAGCGGTGTTGTTCAGATAACCAAATCTGCAGTGAAGAAACGTGTAGGTGTTGTAAGGAAGAGTAATCTTTAGAGAAATAAGCGTGTGCTTAAATAGAGAGCTTGAAAAGTTTTCTGAGTCAGGCTCATTTTTAATTTATTATGAATTCTGTATGAATTTTCTTTTGATATTGTAATGTGTTCCATACTTGTTTTTTTTTTTTTTAAACAGTGTTGTTCTCATTCTCATTCATTTGGTTTGAACTGATTTTCAAAAGGTTTTGGTAAGGATCAAAATCAGTTACGATCGATACTGATCAAAAGTTGTGGTTTCTAGACTTGCACAAAATAGCAAGGTTAATTGTACTTTTGTCCCAGGAGAATGGATCCATTTCAAAATGGTTCTTTTTTCGGTACTTATAGTCCCATAGTTTTTTATTGACATTTTTGGTCCAAAAAAAATATAATAAATTGCAGTTTTAGTCCAAAAAGAATTGATAAATTGTAGGTTTGATTCCAAAAAAGAGGATAAATTTGGAATTTAGGTTCTAAAAATTAACACATGCGATCAAAACTGCAAACAAAATAACACTTTCGCAAATAAATACCAAAAATGCTTTGCACTCATTTTCTTGAGATCAAAAATGCAATTTTCCCCAAAATAGCATCACACCCAAAAGCCGCAGGGGTGTTGAGCAGGATAAAGATATTGAAAAAATAGCAAATGAAGGTTAAATTACTCTATAATTCTATCCAGTTTTCATGTATTCATAAAATTTGGAAGCAATTCACTTTCTATGGTAAATTTGAAGAGTGTGATGTGGTAAAAATTGGGGGATCTGTGTGAGAAGCTCAATTAAGGAAGATTACATGCATGGTAAGGAAAGCCAAGTAAAAGAATGTACGTTTTGATAAAAAATAAAAAATGTTTCTTAATATTTTAATGAATCTTAATTTTCTATAATGCAATTATACAGAGATGTTAATAGTAAGTGACTGAGGAGGTTGAAATCAGGTAAAAAAAATGTTTCAAATTAGAAATCTCTGGAGTGTGGACTGTGGAGGTTGAGTGTTAATATTAGGAGTAGAGGGATAAGGGAAAATACTGCGTTTTAGAGTTTTTAATTTTAAAAATTTCTTCATGAATTGAAACAAGGATTTTTCTAATTAGGTCAGACACTCTATTGAGTTGCCTGATATCAGGTATGGTCTATAATTGTGTCATGTGTCGCACTGACCTGCTACTTGTTGAGTTATATATTATTTTAAAATTATTTTTTAAATTGTAATTTTTTATTTACTATTATACCCAATTTTAATTAAAATGGTCAAATTGCCCCCAAATTAATAGTTTTTCATACAAGCCCTTTTCTTTTTTCAAATGGATTAAATAAACCCTATTATCCCCTCTTAAATTGACGGTAGAAAGGGGCTTGGATGAGAAAAAAAAAAGGATCAGGGATTCATTCATATATTAATTAGAACTTAAAAAATTAATTGAAATTAACGCCCTTAAAAAATATGATTTGAATGCTTAATGTTTTATAAATAAGGTTAAATTGATTATAAATTAAATAAGGTTAATATAGTAAATAAATAATTATATTTTTTAAATTATTAAATTTATTATAATAGTGGCATAATACGACACAACTCGATAGTACATGATGCAACATGATAGAGAGTTAAATGATTAACTCAACAGGTTGCAGGTTATCAATTTTAAACCATTAGTTTTTTTTAGATTTTAGATCTGATGGTTTATAAATCGTACCTGATATCAGGCAATTCGATAGGGTGTCAGACCTAAGAAAACCCCTTGAAACAAACGAATGTATTGTATTATTTCTCAGTTCTTATTTAATATACTAGATGAGTGCCCGCGTATCACGCGGGATTTTCGTAAAAATTAATTATATAAATGTTATATATATTTAAATAAATTTGTTCATCATAAAATAATATAATTATATTATATAATAAATATATTCAAATAATATGTATCCATAAAATTATGGGATAACATTTTAATTCACGACTTTCAGTCTTGATCTCAATTTAGTTACGATTTTCAATATTATTATAAAAATTCACGTAATATTTTGTTTTTATTTACTATACACTTTTAAATTATGCCATAAATTTCTCAACTACGCGTCAGATAAATTATCTTTGCCTCTTAAGACGTTTTCCTCAATGTAGGGAGATTTTCAATTCAAGCACTAATTCACTCTCACGCGTTTATTTTTTTTTCTTCTTCTAAAAGTGCAAGTCGAAATATCAGATTGAAACAACTAAAGATGTAGTGAATATTCATAAAATTATTGGAAATTATTAAAATTTTCGAAATAAAAAATCCTCAAATATAGTGAAACAATAAAAATAACACAATTAAGCATTAAAATTTCACATATTTAGAATTTTTAAATTTATTTAATTAAATTATAGTAATAGTATGTAGAATTAACTGTATTTAAGTTATTTAGTTGCATTACTAACACAATAATATTTTTTATATATAGGATATCCTAAATATAGTTAAGTAAAATGTAAATTGGTATAATCATAGTAAAATTTATAATATACTTTTCTAAACTCAAATTATATATAATAGTATTCAAACTTTAAACATGTTCTTAACATAGTTTAATTGGTAAATATCATGAATATTATTTATGAGGTTTAGGGTTCAAATCCTTGTAAATACAATTTTTTTTGTTAGATTCCTTATTGTATAATAAGACATGTAGATGACACATATAATAATTTATAAAATTGACATGTAGGCTTCCACGAAGTTAACCTCAGAACGACACATAAGCAAAATGAATCACACGACGACACATAGGCAAAATGAACCTCGTGATGACACATAAGCATAAGAAACTCCCGGGTGAAGTTTTTTGAAAATGCAAAGGATTAGTAAATATATGAATTTGAGAAATAAATTTCAAATGATAGTATGATTTTGTTAGGAATTTAAATTTCTCTAGTTAGAACAAGAATGAAAGCTATAAATTTAAAATTCATCCATTTAAATATATCACTCAAACCGTTGGAGAGAATTTAGGTTGTGAATTTAAAATTCATAGCTTAAATTCCCCCTCCAAACACAACCTGAATGACCCATATTGATGAGACTCAAACCAATTCATTCCTGTTTTCATTTTGCATCTGACAAATGAAGTCCAAACAAACCTCAACGCTTGTTTCAAATTTCTTTAATTGGAGAGAATGAAATTTTGTTTTCCATATCAGTCCTTAGCTATGCTGGAAGAATGATTATATCCATGGTGATTATATCACTAGTGTTGTGCTCTAGGTTTAAAAAATAGAACAAAAGAAGAGATTGTTGGTTATGGCATGAGGGAGTGATTGTGGAAAATGATTATAAGAAGTAAAAAAATGCAATCAAATAGGATAATGCATTGTATATTATCTTTTATTCTCATTAAGTACTATATATTTATCCACAATCTCATTACCATTAAAGAATTCGCAAACCTAGCGGCACCTAAATTATATAATCCTTCTCATTTAGAGTAGTATATACGACTTCTACAACAGGTAATTTGATGTAGTTGCTGGGAGAATTTGTTAGTTGATTTAATTATTTTTGTAGACTTTTTCCTTGTTCAGTTGTTATTAGTTGAAATCGGGGTAATGGAATATTCATATGTCATTTGAGTACTTGGTTTGAATTTTTTTATATATTTTTTTGTTTCAAGCTGAGTCTTGATGTTAATCTCGCATACTACTTGAGAGGGGTAATAATGAGTATTCTAAAAAAAAAGAGGAACATTTCAGAAAACAAAATCAATTCAAAATTAAAACTTTGAATTGCTATAAGTATCTTTTATAAACTTTTTATATCTTTCCTTGTAACTACAATGAATTCATATCTTCTATAAATTTTGAATGTACGCTCTAAAATGCTGCCAAGTGGCAGCCCCAATTGTTGTCAAGTGTGCATAATTAAATTAATTATTTTTTCATTCAAGAATCCTAATTAATTTGCGATAGTTTTTCTTTTCTTAATTAATTTAATCTTTATATATTAATTATGTTATTGAAATTTATATATCTTTACTTACATATATTTGTGAGTCTTACCACAACTTACGTGGCTTCTCTACAAATCAGTATTTCAAATTCTCAATTTCTTATTAATTTGAGTTATATGACAGTTATTAATGCAGTTATTTTTAATTTAATATTTCTTATTAACTTGAGTTATATGACAGTTATTTTTAATTTAATTTTTAACCTCTATCTCCCATATGATTAATTCTTAACCGCTCATTTGAATTTTTCCATGGTTATAATTTTGCACTCTTCATCTTCTTCAATTTGATTTTTTTCCACGAATCTTCTTCAATTGTCACCCTCAATATTGTCCCCGCTGTAGGACCATGTTCATCTTTGCCCTTACTGTAGTACTTCTTTACTTCCATATATTTGTGAGTCTTACCACAACTTACGTGACTTCTCTACAAATCAGTATTTCAAATTCTCAATTTCTTATTAATTTGAGTTATATGACAGTTATTAATGCAGTTATTTTTAATTTAATATTTCTTATTAACTTGAGTTATATGACAGTTATTTTTAATTTAATTTTTAACCTCTATCTCCCATATGATTAATTCTTAACCGCTCATTTGAATTTTTCCATGGTTATAATTTTGCACTCTTCATCTTCTTCAATTTGATTTTTTTCCACGAATCTTCTTCAATTGTCACCCTCAATACTGTCCCCGTTGTAGGACCATGTTCATCTTTGCCCTTACTGTAGTACTATTTATGTTCTTTTAACTACCGTATTCGATCTATTCCCCAGTGAAATGCCAACATATTATTGGTCGCATGATGAATGTTACATAATTGTAAGTCAAAGTTTCTTCTCCAAATTGGAATCTTCTCGCACGTATCTGTTTTTTACTTTGCCACTACCGATTGTCTAATGTCTTAATTTATTTATTTTACATTTTTTTTATTTTGTGGTATTTCCTTATTTCTATCTGCCGTATCTGTTTTGGGTGCGGATTTATTTTTGCAAAATTTAGATGAAGATGGGTACGCCATATTTCTCCTTATTTTGTTATAATTTCAATTTCGGTATTCTTGGTTGGTGCAATATATTCAAATTTCAAATTCTCGCTTATTACATTAGGGGAGAAAACATATGGAATCAGTTATTTAATTGGAATATAGTCGGTGTTGACGTCACTTCATGATTCATTGAGATTGATTTTTTTGCTGCATGTATGAATGTAGGTGCATTTGACATTCATATTCCGGCATTTTTGCGCCTTTTATTTCTCCATTACAAGTTAGGCACTTTAATTTTATTGCACCATCTTTCCTTGGCAAACTTTGAACTTTCAATTACTCACTCAGTTCTCTATTAATTTTCATATGTTGGGTGACACACTTTTATGAAAAAATTATTTTATTGGCTTTTTGGACCAACGGATGAAGAATATTTTTTAGATAAGTGAGTAGCATGAAAGTGTTTTTATTTCATTTTGGGATGTAAAAATTATTATGGAACGTCTCAAAAAGAAAAATGTAAAGTTTATTAGGAGACGGAGGGAATAGTAAACTACTTCAAGCCTCAAATATAATATCAATGTCTAAAGAATTTCATTTGAGAACCCAAGTCATATTTCTTTTCATATTCTTTTTGTTGACATATGCATTTTTTGTTCACCTTTAATTCTAAGTAAAATGCATATGAGTAAAATTTGGTTATTGAAAATGTCACTACTGCTCCAAGGAATTGTAACATTTAGTTTATTATTTATTCAATTCGCAGGACACAGGACTATGATGATGGATAAGAATATTCACTTATCTTTCTTATTTGTTCATAATTTTTGTATGCAATACATAAATTTGCAAATTAAGTATTTGAAGAGTATTCTGCTGATCTTTTTTTTTTTTTTCCCTTAACTTTGATCATTGTTTTTCCTTTGAATACCTAGCTACTTCAATGATTATTGTTCTAAGCTCCCAAATCAAGGCAAACACTCGGTCACAATTATTCATAAACAGGTGGAAAAAGATTATGTTAATCAACTTTTGCAGTATATTGTTCATGGGTAATATTATTCGTTGTAATATAAATTGCGCTAGAATTTTAGTGATCTGTTGCTTTACTTCCTTATTAGTTTGTGTTACTCCCTTTACAACTTTAGATAATTAAGTGATGAGTTTCTCTGCTTCATTTTATTTCTACATGATACTTTTTTATATCTTCTAATTGTAACACAACCAAGAAAATAAATAACTTTTGGCAAAAACTTGAGTAACATTGTCTTATGGCACGAGACATCACAAATTAACACTCATCCCCTTTTAAGTGTGCATCATGCCCAATTTATACCACATATCACCATGAGACGGTCTCACACAAATTTTTAATAAATTATTTTTATTGTCAAGTGTTCTTATTATATTTAAATTTAAATTATTTAAATAAATAGTGTTTCCTCTGTCTTTTTTTATTGTTCATTTGCTTTTAACACGAGTTTTAATGCCAGGGTTGTTTATTAGTATATGTTGTAATAATACTCTCTCCGTCCCATTAGTGTTTGCACCATAATTTGGGCACAGCTTTTAAGACAAAAGTGTAATGAGTAGTATTTATGGGGTATAAAGTGAAGAAATTGGTTGAATTGAGTGTATTGTGGGCCCAAAAGGTAAAAAGTAATGACAAATTCTGTAAATATGTGAATATTGTGAGGGTGGAGTTTATAAAAATATTTCCTTTTATGGGTGTGCAAACAATTATGGGACGGACGAATAAGGAAAGTGTGCAAACAATTGTGGGACGGAGGGAGTAACATATAAAAAAAGAGAATAAATTTTTTAATGATATTATCGTAAATATAAGTTGATTACTTATGGAAGAGACAATTGAAAAACAACCTAATTTTTTTGACATGGGCAGTCCAAAATGGGACATGAGGGATAGTATCTTCTATGTTGCCCATTAATTAATCCATGCATTTTCTAAACGGGCTTAGAAGATTTTTTTTCTTATGAGACCTAGATAAGTAGACTTCTAATCTCTCATTTAACTCGCACAAAATATAATTCTCTTTGAATTTTACAATAATTTATAAAAAATAAAAATTGTCTATATCATTGATTTTAAAAGTTACAGGTAATAAGAGATTTCTCCCAAATAACCAGATTTTTTTTAAATGGTGGTGTTGCTAATATTTAGGATTTATGTGTCCATAACTGCTCATTTTCTTTTATGATAGATAATTTAAAAAAAAAGTACAAAACCTGCAACACAAGGTTGAGTTTGATACCACCACATTCATTTGAGTCGTTGTTTTTTGTCCAACTTTAAAAAAAATGTTTAATTTTGCCTTGAAAAAGTTGGCAAAAAGGTTGGCACGTGCCAACCTGAAAGCCAACTGTTTTGCCAAACTTTTTTGGACAAAAAAATATTTTCTAAAAAAAGTTGGGTAAACTACTATTGCCCTATTAATTTAAGGGTAATTTTGTGGATATACACTTTATATAACATAAAATAACTATTTTATAATAAACACACATATATATATAAAATTTAAAATTTATTTGGTTTTTTTTTAGAAGAAAAATTATTTAGTTTAAAGTAGTTATACTTACATAATACTCCATCCGATTCAAAATAAGTGTCGTTTAAGAGTTTAAATTTTGTTTCAAAATAAGTGTCGTTTTAACTATTTTTTCACATTTTTTCCTGATTTACCCCGAATTCGAATTCAAATTATAAGAGATATTTTAGGGATTATATTAAAATATAACATATATATTAAAAATTTATCAAAATATAATAGATCTTTTAGAGATTTATGAGGGGTATATATGTCAAAATTTATAATTCTTAATTTGTCCTAAAATCTCTAGAACGACAACTATTTTGAATCGGAGGGAATACATTATTTTTATAAATTGATAATTAATAAGATATATATTAGAATTAATATATTAAACAATTAATATATACATATTTTTCATATATACTACTTTTTTTTAGTTCCCGCGTAGTACGCGGGTTATGTACTAGTCTTTACTTACATATATTTGTGAGTCTTACCACAACTTACGTGGCTTCTCTACAAATCAGTATTTCAAATTCTCAATTTCTTATTAATTTGAGTTATATGACAGTTATTAATGCAGTTATTTTTAATTTAATATTTCTTATTAACTTGAGTTATATGACAGTTATTTTTAATTTAATTTTTAACCTCTATCTCCCATATGATTAATTCTTAACCGCTCATTTGAATTTTTCCATGGTTATAATTTTGCACTCTTCATCTTCTTCAATTTGATTTTTTTCCACGAATCTTCTTCAATTGTCACCCTCAATATTGTCCCCGCTGTAGGACCATGTTCATCTTTGCCCTTACTGTAGTACTTCTTTACTTCCATATATTTGTGAGTCTTACCACAACTTACGTGACTTCTCTACAAATCAGTATTTCAAATTCTCAATTTCTTATTAATTTGAGTTATATGACAGTTATTAATGCAGTTATTTTTAATTTAATATTTCTTATTAACTTGAGTTATATGACAGTTATTTTTAATTTAATTTTTAACCTCTATCTCCCATATGATTAATTCTTAACCGCTCATTTGAATTTTTCCATGGTTATAATTTTGCACTCTTCATCTTCTTCAATTTGATTTTTTTCCACGAATCTTCTTCAATTGTCACCCTCAATACTGTCCCCGTTGTAGGACCATGTTCATCTTTGCCCTTACTGTAGTACTATTTATGTTCTTTTAACTACCGTATTCGATCTATTCCCCAGTGAAATGCCAACATATTATTGGTCGCATGATGAATGTTACATAATTGTAAGTCAAAGTTTCTTCTCCAAATTGGAATCTTCTCGCACGTATCTGTTTTTTACTTTGCCACTACCGATTGTCTAATGTCTTAATTTATTTATTTTACATTTTTTTTATTTTGTGGTATTTCCTTATTTCTATCTGCCGTATCTGTTTTGGGTGCGGATTTATTTTTGCAAAATTTAGATGAAGATGGGTACGCCATATTTCTCCTTATTTTGTTATAATTTCAATTTCGGTATTCTTGGTTGGTGCAATATATTCAAATTTCAAATTCTCGCTTATTACATTAGGGGAGAAAACATATGGAATCAGTTATTTAATTGGAATATAGTCGGTGTTGACGTCACTTCATGATTCATTGAGATTGATTTTTTTGCTGCATGTATGAATGTAGGTGCATTTGACATTCATATTCCGGCATTTTTGCGCCTTTTATTTCTCCATTACAAGTTAGGCACTTTAATTTTATTGCACCATCTTTCCTTGGCAAACTTTGAACTTTCAATTACTCACTCAGTTCTCTATTAATTTTCATATGTTGGGTGACACACTTTTATGAAAAAATTATTTTATTGGCTTTTTGGACCAATGGATGAAGAATATTTTTTAGATAAGTGAGTAGCATGAAAGTGTTTTTATTTCATTTTGGGATGTAAAAATTATTATGGAACGTCTCAAAAAGAAAAATGTAAAGTTTATTAGGAGACGGAGGGAATAGTAAACTACTTCAAGCCTCAAATATAATATCAATGTCTAAAGAATTTCATTTGAGAACCCAAGTCATATTTCTTTTCATATTCTTTTTGTTGACATATGCATTTTTTGTTCACCTTTAATTCTAAGTAAAATGCATATGAGTAAAATTTGGTTATTGAAAATGTCACTACTGCTCCAAGGAATTGTAACATTTAGTTTATTATTTATTCAATTCGCAGGACACAGGACTATGATGATGGATAAGAATATTCACTTATCTTTCTTATTTGTTCATAATTTTTGTATGCAATACATAAATTTGCAAATTAAGTATTTGAAGAGTATTCTGCTGATCTTTTTTTTTTTTTTCCCTTAACTTTGATCATTGTTTTTCCTTTGAATACCTAGCTACTTCAATGATTATTGTTCTAAGCTCCCAAATCAAGGCAAACACTCGGTCACAATTATTCATAAACAGGTGGAAAAAGATTATGTTAATCAACTTTTGCAGTATATTGTTCATGGGTAATATTATTCGTTGTAATATAAATTGCGCTAGAATTTTAGTGATCTGTTGCTTTACTTCCTTATTAGTTTGTGTTACTCCCTTTACAACTTTAGATAATTAAGTGATGAGTTTCTCTGCTTCATTTTATTTCTACATGATACTTTTTTATATCTTCTAATTGTAACACAACCAAGAAAATAAATAACTTTTGGCAAAAACTTGAGTAACATTGTCTTATGGCACGAGACATCACAAATTAACACTCATCCCCTTTTAAGTGTGCATCATGCCCAATTTATACCACATATCACCATGAGACGGTCTCACACAAATTTTTAATAAATTATTTTTATTGTCAAGTGTTCTTATTATATTTAAATTTAAATTATTTAAATAAATAGTGTTTCCTCTGTCTTTTTTTATTGTTCATTTGCTTTTAACACGAGTTTTAATGCCAGGGTTGTTTATTAGTATATGTTGTAATAATACTCTCTCCGTCCCATTAGTGTTTGCACCATAATTTGGGCACAGCTTTTAAGACAAAAGTGTAATGAGTAGTATTTATGGGGTATAAAGTGAAGAAATTGGTTGAATTGAGTGTATTGTGGGCCCAAAAGGTAAAAAGTAATGACAAATTCTGTAAATATGTGAATATTGTGAGGGTGGAGTTTATAAAAATATTTCCTTTTATGGGTGTGCAAACAATTATGGGACGGACGAATAAGGAAAGTGTGCAAACAATTGTGGGACGGAGGGAGTAACATATAAAAAAAGAGAATAAATTTTTTAATGATATTATCGTAAATATAAGTTGATTACTTATGGAAGAGACAATTGAAAAACAACCTAATTTTTTTGACATGGGCAGTCCAAAATGGGACATGAGGGATAGTATCTTCTATGTTGCCCATTAATTAATCCATGCATTTTCTAAACGGGCTTAGAAGATTTTTTTTCTTATGAGACCTAGATAAGTAGACTTCTAATCTCTCATTTAACTCGCACAAAATATAATTCTCTTTGAATTTTACAATAATTTATAAAAAATAAAAATTGTCTATATCATTGATTTTAAAAGTTACAGGTAATAAGAGATTTCTCCCAAATAACCAGATTTTTTTTAAATGGTGGTGTTGCTAATATTTAGGATTTATGTGTCCATAACTGCTCATTTTCTTTTATGATAGATAATTTAAAAAAAAAGTACAAAACCTGCAACACAAGGTTGAGTTTGATACCACCACATTCATTTGAGTCGTTGTTTTTTGTCCAACTTTAAAAAAAATGTTTAATTTTGCCTTGAAAAAGTTGGCAAAAAGGTTGGCACGTGCCAACCTGAAAGCCAACTGTTTTGCCAAACTTTTTTGGACAAAAAAATATTTTCTAAAAAAAGTTGGGTAAACTACTATTGCCCTATTAATTTAAGGGTAATTTTGTGGATATACACTTTATATAACATAAAATAACTATTTTATAATAAACACACATATATATATAAAATTTAAAATTTATTTGGTTTTTTTTTAGAAGAAAAATTATTTAGTTTAAAGTAGTTATACTTACATAATACTCCATCCGATTCAAAATAAGTGTCGTTTAAGAGTTTAAATTTTGTTTCAAAATAAGTGTCGTTTTAACTATTTTTTCACATTTTTTCCTGATTTACCCCGAATTCGAATTCAAATTATAAGAGATATTTTAGGGATTATATTAAAATATAACATATATATTAAAAATTTATCAAAATATAATAGATCTTTTAGAGATTTATGAGGGGTATATATGTCAAAATTTATAATTCTTAATTTGTCCTAAAATCTCTAGAACGACAACTATTTTGAATCGGAGGGAATACATTATTTTTATAAATTGATAATTAATAAGATATATATTAGAATTAATATATTAAACAATTAATATATACATATTTTTCATATATACTACTTTTTTTTAGTTCCCGCGTAGTACGCGGGTTATGTACTAGTTTATATATAAAAGGAGGGATGCACACTCTAAAATGCTGGCAAGTGGCAGCCCCAACTGTTGCCAAGTGTGCATAGAAAAATTTAATTATTTTTTCATCCAAGGATCCTATTTAATTTGCGGCAGTTTTTCTTTTCTTAATTTAATCATTATAAATTAATTAATTATTAATTATGTTATTGAAATGCTGAAAACATAATTACAGCCTTTAAAAAACGCTCATCCCTATTCATCTCATCACTAAACGTGTTACTTCCAACTTCTCCAAAATATTCGAGACGCTGTCATTGATGGAACCCAGAAAATAGTCGGTTAATTTGGAAAACGGGAAGGCTATGGAAGAATTTTAATTAGGAACAATTAAAAAAAATCCATAACAGCATTAGCCATAGGAATTCAGAGGTTACGCCAACCACAGGTTAATATGTTCTCGAGAAGTAAAAGACCCTTGATCAGGTCACTCTATCGTGTGTATGCTCTTCATTCTGTTTATTAGTTTTTCCTCATTTCTCAATTCTAAGTTTTTGTTTATTAATTAAAATTGTATGTATTATTGTTTTAATTGATTCAGGTGCTTCATTTTTAATAGTGAGGGAGTCGTATTCACTATTTCATCTAAGAGAATTTATTGGTGCTTTGTTAGTGAACATGAATTAGATGAATATGAAGGAGTTAATTTTGAGATACTGGACTAAATTGATGACTGCCATGGAGGAGTTATTTTTCATTGGCTTATAGTGGACTGAATTCATGTGTGCCGTAAATTTGCATACTCGGAAAGTCAATGATCAGTTGCAAGTTCGTCTATTTACCAAACATATAATTGTTTTTCTTTTCCTAGCGTCGCTTCAAATTTTCCAATCGGCACTCAATTTTGTTCACTCTTCTCTAACACATATTTCGTGATTCTCTCCAATATTAACGACTAATGAAATCTACTTGCTGGGATTACTTGAAATGTCATCCCATTAATGCGATTTCTATTGGATATTCAGATTTTTTTTAGTATGTTTAACACTATTGCTTATTATGGAGATTTCCTACGACTATTTTCTTTTGCGTCAGATAGTATTTCAACAATCTTCTGTAGTGTTTCCTTGGTTGGAGGAATTTGAATTGAAGAACAAATTGTAAGCCATGTTTCGACGTTTTATAATATGGTTTAGTTGGATATACAATAAGACTTGAGTGCTATTACATCTGATGAATTTTTCAACCATGAGTCTGATACCAAAATTAAATATTTTGATTCAATTTTTATTCTTACAACCGATTCACATACTTCTTTTTCTTTCTGACAGAGGTGAACAGGAGGAAGATATTTCGTCTTCACCAAAGTGTTCAATGACAACTCCAAGAGATGTAATTCAAGATTTGATGTTGTTCATTGACAGTTTAAATTCCTAAAATATTACCCTAGTTTCCGATGCGGCACTTCACATCTTTCGTGTCAAAAAATCATGTACGGATTTAAGTATTCAATTTTTCGATTAGAATTTCTTCAGTTCTGACTTCCTTTTCATGAGAGGTAAACAATTATATCTTAGTGTTTTGAATAATTTTTATTCAATAATTGTGAGTTTAAACCACATGTTATTTCCATCTCCCTTTCTAAAGAAACAACAGAACAGGTTGAAGGACGTCCAATCTTGAAGCAGGTTGAAGGTCTTCTGCCTCTTCCTCTACTGATTGGTTCGAAGATGATGTTGCCTGAATCAAACCAAAAAATACACGCCGTCCATCGCCCCTTCGGAATGGTACCATTTTTTAATATCCATCTCTTTCTAAGACAAAATGTGGTTATGTCGTATATGTTATAAGATTTCCTTATATTGATATGCATGTTGCAGTTGGTAAGGACTAAGTAGTTCGCGTGAATATGAGATAGGGATAACTTTTATGTGCATTATCTATAATTATGTAGATGAACTTGGATGCTATGTCTATGTAACATGAAATTGTGCTGGAATTTCAATGATAGGTTCTCAATTTTGCTCTATGTAATTCAAAGTAATCTTCAGACAGTTAGGGTAATCATCTACGGGGGAGCTTAAATTATGTTATTTACAATGTCCTCTTCGTGATTAAGATAACACCCTAAATTGATTTAATCCTACCCTAAATCCCTAAAATAATTAATTGCTTATATAATATGTGTTTTTGTAGGCCAGGGATATGATTGTATATTTGTGTTTATTGTGTGAGAGAGGTGAGAGATGGGGTGGTATGCAGTGCGTAATTGTAAATGTGAGCACCAAATAGTCTTATTTGTGTGTCGTTGAGGGAAGGAAGGGAGAAGAGGAGATTATTGTGAGTTTTAGAGGAATTTTTAGGCCATGGTGTTTTTCTAGATTTTGATAAATTTCTTACTCTCCGTTAAGATATAAAACCACTGGGTTGCTGACAACATCTTTCAGGTATTAAGACTTCTTAATTCAACCGATTTATTTGCCTTATTTATTGATGGTTTCCCCAGTTGTATAACATCTCAATTCTAACTTTTGATTGTTGGGTTTTCATATATTGGATTTGAATGCTTTGGCTACTGTTCGATATTTAAATTACTTGATGTTGATAATTTATCCTAGAGTACCGAATCAGCTTCTACCATTTGCAGTTTTTGGCGCAGTATGAATTTGTGATTCAATTTGGAGGTTAGTTATTCCAATTTTTTGGACCAAGTAGATATTATTTCTTGGACTGATTATTCAGTTGATGGTTTTCTAGGTGGCAAACAAGATATTATTATCATCATTACATTTACATGCAATCAGAATGACTCGGTTGGTTTTCTCGACAATCTTCAATGGGCTAATGTAGATTTGGCTCGAGCATAGTAGTTATCTACAGTTAAGGAATTTTGTTTGGGTAAATTAATATGGGAGCAAGGTAGTTATCTGCAGCTTAGGAATTTTGTCTAGGCAAATTAATATGGTTATGTTCGTATGATGTTTTGTGTTGCTTTTGCCTGGTACTGGGCATGGATATTAGGCAATGGTGAAATGTTGTTAAATAACTGCTCTGTTTGCCATGAGTTAGCGGTGAATACCAAAAACCGACGCTGATTTTACAATGCTTATAATGGTAATAAAGCTTGGTGATGAGCTTGCTGCATACTAGAATCAATCAGGTTGAGGAAATAACCTTTATATCTAAGAACATCATGGTAGCTAAATATTATTTTTTATTTGAAATGTTTTGCAGGTATTGAAATGATTTCAGCCTTCTGATAGCATGGTGTAAGAATTATTTTTGCATGCAGTTTGTACAAATGAAGTGTACAACATTTTGCTCACTTCAGTGGAACCTTTTTTGGAAAGATTAAGGTTGCAAGGGACTCCAATGTAGCTTAATAATGGGTTCACCTGCTGCGAAAGTTTATTTGAAGCTTGGAGCTGTGACTGCAAAAAGGTTTTAATTTTTTTTTTTTTTGTTTAATTATTTTTTGATAATGTGTTTGATGAGTAATTGAAATTTTGGGGACTTATTGAAACAAAGTTGGTGTAAAATTACATATAGTATATAATTATGGTGTAATCATAGTCATCAAAGAAAAAAGAGGTTTTACAACGGTTCAAAACCATTGTCTCTCGAAAAAAATAGCCGATGTAGAAGATCACGTTGTAGTAGGTGGGTATAAATAGACGACGGTTAACAGACCGTCGTATTTCTTCAATTACTACAACGGTCAAGAACAGTTGTGTATAACTATTCAAATATGTTGTTGTAGCATAATAATTTCATAAATATAGGGATAGACAACATTCGTAAACCGTTGTTGTTCTTTAACACATACAACGTCTTATAACCGTTGTCTTTCTTTAAAAAAGAAGTTGTCGTACCATACCTTTTTCTTAAATTTTCAAGGAAAGATAATGTTTATTAACCGTTGTCTGTTCATGTTAACTACATCGTATTTGGACCGTTGTCTTTCCAGTAAAGATATTTCATAAATTTCTTTGATAGACAACAGTTATAAACAATTGTCTATTTATATTTAATACATCAGTTTTGAACCTTTGTTTTCCTAAATATGAGCTATAATAAAACCTGTAATATATTTTCAATACAAAATTTAATAAAAAATAACAATAATACCATCAGCATTCATTCCAAATACTACACAATCATTATATAATAGAAGTTCATAAAAGTGTTCCATACCATCGACAAAATACCATAATGACTTGAAAAAAGTTTTAAAGTACTAATTGAATGCCTTAACATTTAATTACAAAAATTTCAACCAACTTGTGCATTTTTCTTCTGTTCCCAACAATATCCATGCACCCTTTTTGCAGATCTCGTCACTACATTGAAAAATGAATAATATTTTAGCGAACACACAAAACAAATTAATCTTCATATTGAAACAAATTAAACCATTGCAGCTACAAGTATTAATGCCAATGAAAAAATTAAAATGTAGCTAAACAAACCTCGATCTATTCAAACACATTTCTTTGAATGAATTCAGCCCATTCAGCCCGCATTTCATCTATTTCCTTTAAAGAGTAAGTTGTAGTTTTTGGAAACTATAAAAAAATGAATTATATCAAATATATATTAATTAAACACTTATAACACTTGCAATACTGGAAAATAAAATAGGCATTACCAATGATTGCAGTGAAGACATTGTCACTTGACCATTAAATTCAAAAAATTGTTTCAGAAAGCAAAGAACGTAGAAGCCACATTGGTAACAGTCAGGCTGTGTAGGGACCTAGATATGGAAAACACAAAATATGCAATTAATGTATAGTATAAACAATCAACAGACTGACTACTAGTTTTCTTTATGTACCTTCAGTATCTTCCAAATGGTGGATTTCTTACAATTCTTCTGCAACCCCACATCATTCAATCTTAAAGCCCTTCACGTTTTGAAAAATATGTTGTCAACAAATTAACTACTTATAATTTTCATATATAGAATGGTCGGATAACATAAAAAGATCAACTTACAAATCAACTACTTTCTTCCACACTTGATCTACTTTGCGACTACATAGAGGATCCAGATAACAAATCTCTAACTTGTGTGGGTCAATCACAGTCAAAATCCAATGCTCACTGATGAACACACACATTAAATATAGAACAAGTATTATACTTAACTACCAATAAAAAAAAAGACCTGATTATGTTACAAGAAATTTGGTATTTGATTAATACTTACTCTATATTACATGGCACCAAAAGTAGTTCATCAGAAGATATTTCAATCAGTCTTGTTGAAAGATTGCGTGCTCTTCGATCAATATCGTCAGTTTGAAATTTGTGTCCAGGGTAAGGTCCTAAATCGTTTGGATCTGCAAATTTGAACCTACCAACTTTGTCCTCACAAGTAGACCACTTATCAAACAGGTACCTACAATTTATTAATTAACAAGTTATAAAAGAAAATAATAAATATGTAGTGGGTTATAAAAAAATCAGTAAATATTGATTACCATATGTAAACCACAATGCTCGAGCATGATATTGGCTTTAGTCGACAAAAAGTGTCTACATCATCCAAGTCAAGATGGGCAACTACGTCATGGCCAAAGATTTCTTTATCTACTGTAAAGTTCATGTTATTGTTAGTGGCACTTAGAAGCTTCACGTAACAATAAAGGCCGTTGAGAGCTGTGAGGACAGTAGATGGATCCAATGTTTGCTTCTTAACTTTCTTGGCCTTCTTTTTCTCAACCGTCTAAAAATAAAAACAGGTAAGATATTGTTCTTTGCTAGCTATGTTTTAAATTGATTATAGTTAAAAAAAAACTGACCTTTTTTTGTAAACTTACTAAGTGCATAGGCCAGGCCACAAGTGAGCCAATAGCATCACTTATAGTCAGAGTTTCATCGTTCGGAAACGGTAAATGAGCAGCCCCAACCACAGCTAGATCAATGGTTACAAGCATGCAATTTCTAGGCAATTTCTTGCCATGAATAATTTCACTTCCATTAGCTTTTACCACAATTCCAAGTGCTACAATATCTGATTTGGGCACCAACCTCAACTCCACAAGTTTACCCTATATGACAATTATTATAAATAATTACATAACTCCACAAATACAACTTATCATACACATGCTTTAAGTTATACTTACATGTAAGAAAGGATCACGGTCAAAGATCATCATCTCCGCTGCTGCTTCATGAGAAGGGTTATCTCTATCTGCAGAATTCTCTTTTGTTGTTGCTTCTTCATGAGAAGGGCTATTTCCATTACGATTCTCTTCTTCATCTGCTGCTGCTTCATGAGAAGGGAGAACTTCATCAGGATTCTCTTCTACATCTTCCTTATTATATTTTCCCTTTACCAAACAACTTCCCCTCCCTTCAGACTTAATGGTGCTCCCTCGTGTTTCAAAAATTACAGCCTCAAGTCTTGCTATGCGTTCATCTAGTGCAGCATTTTTTTTCCTTTGAAGCTCCAACTCCTTTTGGAGAATCTCTTCTCTATTTGTCACACTGTGTAAACCGTGGTAATAATATGCCGACTGACTGATGCAGCCTCCCACTCCCCTCACGCGTCCACCATGTTCTTTTGAATTAAGTACTCGTGTAAGGATGCCTTGTTTGGAATCTGATACATGTGAGGAGTTGGTTTTACTCTCATCAACATAATGAGCCTACATTGTACCAGATTTCAGTCAAATAGGGGCCATATATAACAGAGAACAAGTTCACACACTGAATAATAAAAATGCAAGGGACAAATACTTGTATGCAGAAAACATAATATTTTGTACATGCTGATACTGCTTAATAGTTCACTGTACTGCTTAATGTTTCACTCTCGTGCTGCTAATTTTGTCACTTTCTATACATTAAAGTGAATTTCCAAAACTATTGTGTTTTTTTGGAGATTGAATCATTGAATTATGCATCAAAAATAGTTGAAAGCACTGTCTAAGAAAAAGTAATATAACAGATTAGTTGATCATCAGAAAAAGAAATATCATTATTTGCTTTATATACACACATAACACCCCATTTTCCACCCACCCATCTCTTTCACATTTGTCACAATAGAATATATATATATATATATATATATATATATATATATATATATATATATATATATATATATATATATATCTCCCAGTTTCTGCTCAATACACCTTCTACCTCAGGTCAGTATATATATATTACATCTACAAGGATAGTCATCATAAATGGCACATCAAAATTATAAAAATAAGAAAGAATATCTTACAATTAGTGCAGCTTTTTCTTTCAATTCTTCTCCCTCAATAAGTCCTTGTTTGTTTTTCCGTCCTTCTACCCACAACAAAGATCTATCAACATCACGATCTCCAGATAATAGCGATGGCTACATAGACAATCAATAAATTAAAACACTTAGTACAAATTTCAAACTCCAAGAAATTAATTACCTAAACATTAACTTACATTTTCCTCAGCAAAACCCACGTAACCTTTACGAGATAGACGGTGTGGAAATCTATTTTGGGCTCGTATGTTCTTCTGTTTACTTCTCTTTTGCTGTATAATAAAGAAAAAAATATAAATGAATACCTAATACTTCAACATTAGTAAATGACATAATACTAATAGCTTACCAAGAATTCTGGTGACAACCGACTGATCACAAACTGACTTCAAGTAGCTGCTTTAATATTCGGATAAGGCTCTGGCGGTGTATTCATCAAAATGGGGTCATGTTGTCTTTTGTACACGAAGCGCTCACCAAGGAATGACTTGAATTGTCTCCATTTATTTCCACATGACATCATGCAAGCTTTTCTATTGCATTCTGTAACAGTAAATGCTAGCTAAAAACAATACAAAAGAATATTAATTTTTGAATATATTTCAAAAGAGTAAAAAATAAAAAAGTAGCAGCTTACTTTTACTGAATCCCATATTTGATCTTTCACTTGTATCGGCACTTCCTTCCAATGATCATAGTTAATATCCACCTTATCCCGAACTAAAACCCCGAGGTAGCTAGCATATTCGGATTTCGAGTCATCTACAGGCTGTCCCAATAAATTGAATTTGACAACTTTTCTCAGACCTTTCCTTCTAAGCCTTTCAAGTTTACTCATAGCTGTTGGCCCTCGTATAACAACAGTTCACTCACCTTTGGTCTCTTTGTTTCCCTTCTTTACTAGTACTTCCTCAGGCTCTCTCTCACTCTCATCAGTGGTGGGGGCCTCTTCATGTTTAGTGGGTGTTTTCAATATCTCAGCACCTCTTTGCTTAATAGGTCTACCACCTTTGGCCTTTTTCTTTCCCCTCTTTACTACTACTTCCTCATGCTCTCTCTCACTCTCATCAATTGGGGAGGCCTCTTCATGTTTCGTGGGTGATTTTTTATCAGCACCTTCAGCAGTTACTTTGAGCTTTTTGCGAGGTGCCATTAATCATAACCAAACCTGAAAACACAAAGACCTAAATGGGTTTGCCAAAGTCCAATGCAGTAATACATACACGTGAATAAAATAGAAGTCATTTTTGTGCATAATATACAAACAAGTCAATTTATATGAAAAAATACTAACAGGCAGTCAATTAATATATGAAAATTTACCAAGGAATTTAAGTGTTTGGATTTTCAATCCAAATCTTCTCAAAATCTTTATGTAGCAATGGTGGTTCATAATCATCTGAGGTATCATGATCATTTCCATGTAGCCCTTTGGTAAAACATTGATGGTGGATTGAAGTCTCATCACACTCCTCATCATTTGGGTAATCAAAGTAATCCCTATTAGGAGTTGTAAGCACAACCGACCATGTTGCATCCTTAGGATCCTCAATATAAAAAACTTTTTTGGCTAAACTACCTAAGATAAATGAATCATTTTTGTAGTCAATCTTCTTAAGGTTTACCAACGTGAAACCAAAATCATCTACCTTACAACCATTTCTATTATCCACCCAAATACACTTTAGCAATGGTATACGAAAGAGAGAGTAATCCAATTCCCATATTTCTTCAATAACACCATAGAACACCATATCAGCCATAATGGGGTTTTTATCCTTCGCACTAGAGATTTGCAAGGTCTTTGCAACTAAGCTAACTCCTGAATTTTGAGTAGCTCGCACACTATCACGCTCTTTTGTATGATAAGTAACCCCATTAATAGAGTAACTTTGATATTTCAGCACCTTGTTGTTAGGCCCTTGTGCAAACCTAATTACCCTTTCTGATATTTGGTTCTTGGGCAGTTTCCTTTCCTTCACAACCTATATTACACAATTTATTAAACACGAGTTGTTCGTAGAAATAAAGACCTAATTGGTGTGATGTAAGAGTAAATAGTAGTGGAACTTACACGCTCACTCAACCAACTAATGAACAGCTTATTGTGTTGATCATGTAACCATTTTTGTGGCTTACGACTGTAAGATACAAATGACTTAATTAGAAGTTAAGCAATTCCCTAGAATTAACTATAGGCTGAACCACTTACTTGATGTATGGATCTATCTCTACGTCATTTGTCAATACATGAAGATGTGCTTGGTGTAATTCGTCACGGCTGAGGATGTGCACCTTTGGATTTGACAAAGGCTTGGTGAGTTCATCACGCTCAGGCCTCTGTGGAAGTCCAGCAGTGTTCATATTTCGTAAATGATCGGAAGCAAATTCCACTGCCTCTTCTGCAATGTAACATTCAGCCATACATCCTTCAGGGTGATTGCAATTTCGGACATAACCCTTGAGAACTTTCATATACCTTTCGAAGGGGTACATCCATCTATACCAAACCGGCCCACAAAGTCTTAACTCTCGCACAAGATGCACCATTAAATGAATCATGATATCAAAGAAAGAAGGTGGGAAATACTTCTCAAGTTCGCACAATGTTATCACAATCTCTCTTTGCATATCATCTAACTTTGAAACATCTACCACTTTACTACAAAGCTGATTGAAAAACAAACACAACTTGGTGATAGTATACCTAACATTATCAGGTAAGACACCACGAATTGCTATCGGAAGCAACTGTTGCATTAAAGTGTGACAATCATGTGACTTCAATCCAACAAGTTTTAAGTCTTTTATCGAGACCAAGTTACTAATATTGGATGAGTAACCTGTGGGAACCTTCATTGCCGATAAAGATTTGCAAACCATTTGTTTCTCTTCTCTACTCAATGTATAACAAGCAGCTGGGATATATGTTCTATCCTTCTCCACGGCTGGTGCCAACTGATCTCTCACTTTCATCTCCACAAGGTCACGTCTCGATGCTAATCCATCCTTAGTTTTTCCCGGAATATCGAGTAATGTACCTATGAGACTCTCACACACATTTTTCTCAATGTGCATCACATCAAGAACGTGTCTAACATGTAGATGTTCCCAATACTCGAGATCAAAGAAAATGGATTTTTTCTTCCAACACGATTTTTCTTCATTCTCTTTTGGTTTAGGATTACGGCTCATTTTCCCCCACTTACACTTGATTCTAGCAACTCTACTTAGAACCTCACTTCCATTCAATAAATCTGGTGGGGGATCAAAGTCTTGTGTACCATCAAATGCCTTCTTTTGACTTCGAAATGGATGCTCGTAAGGAAGATACCTTCTATGATATGTGTATGATATTTTCTTGCTATGCTTCAATCTCCTTGCATTTGTTCCTTCACAACAAACGGGACAAGCAAGATACCCTTTCACACAATTCCCAGACAAGTTTCCATATGCTGGAAAATCATTAATTGTCCACAAAAGGACAGCACGAAGAAGAAACTTTTCATTTCGGTACGCATCATACACATCAACGCCAACCCACAAACTTTGCAAGTCTTCAATTAGTGGTGCCAAGTAAACATCAATGTCATTCCCCGGTTGTTTTGGCCCAGAAATCAGTAACGTTAGCATCATAAACTTTCTTTTCATGCACAATTGTGGAGGAAGATTGTATGTTACCAATATAATTGGCCAACAGCTGTATGTAGAGCTCATATTACCATGGGGATTGATCCCATCCGCTGACAAAGCTAATCTAAGGTTCCGTGGCTCTTCAGCAAAATCTTGCCATTTATGATCAACTGTCCTCCAACAAGGTGAATCCGCGGGATGACGCATATGACTATCAGAAACTCTCTCATCATTGTACCAAGTCAAATCCTTAGACACTTCCTTGTTGTGAAACATTCTTTGAAATCTCGGAATTGGTGGAAAGTACCATAGAACCTTTGCTGGAACTCCATCCCTAACCTCTAAGTTCTTACCCCTTTTCCACCTTGATGCCCCACAAGTAGGGCAATTTGTATGGTCCTCATAGGTCTTACGATACAATATACAATCATTAGGGCAATCATCAATCTTATCATAATTCATCCCTAATCCTACTAAGCTTCTCTTAGATTCATATAGAGTTAGGGGCAATTCATTGTTCTCGGGGAGCATATCTTTGAACAAGCTAAGTAGGTCAGTTAGAGATTTTTCACTCCATCCATACTTAGTCTTCAAGTTATATAACTTTAATATAGCAGATAACTTTGTGAATTTCGTACACCCGGGATAAAGAGGTTTCTCAGCATCAGCAAATATTTCAATCAATTCATCTACATCCTTAGTGCTTTCGTATGCAGCATGTATCATATCATCTAAGGATTCATTAGGATGATTTTTATCCTCAAATTTCCCTACTTGGCCACTTTCACTCGTTGAACATCTATTGGATTTTTCGCCATGCCACACCCATATATGATATGTTCTATCCACACCATTACACATCAAGTGTGCTTTTACTCGAGTAGATGTGGTCCTCCTCAGATTTCCACACTTTGCACAAGGACATGACATGTTATTAATATCAACATTTTCACTTGCATAATGCATAAATGACTCTACTCCTACTTGATACTCTACTGACAACCTATCCTTGGACATCCACTCTTTGTCCATCAGTTGCATCAACTCTAGTAAATAGAATTACAAAAAGGTTATTGTAAAAGTTAAGGACAATAGTAGAATAAGGAAAAATATTTATGAAAAAATATTCTATAATGTTTGTCATCACAATTAATTTCTAAGGATACCTAAAAGTGAGCTGTTTCACAGAATACTAGGTGAATCCTTATGAGTATGATTCAATTACCTATTATAGATTAGATGCTATTTTTCCACCATTAGATTCTCTACCAATACTAATGAATGTGTACAAGAAGAATGGATTTGTTATTTGCTGGAAAAAAATAGATTAGTATATGTTGTACTATAAACAGTTTTATCACCATCTTCACAAACCTCTACTACATAGAGTTCAGTACTTATTAGGAGATTGAAGAAATTTGAGTTGAAGCAGTAAGTTGGAAGCAAAAAAAGATGATATAACAAGCGATGACAAGAAAAAGAAAAGATACACAGGGAACATGTTATTTAGAATACAAACATTCCACGATCTACAAAACCGGAAATGAGCAGAGAAACTAAAGAGATGCAGGCTGTTGTGATCAGAATTATGGTCCATTCACCTTCTTTATCAGGTTTCAGGTTCACAAATGTGCTGATGCCATCCACACATTATACTATAATTATTTTTCCTTGTATCATACTCATGTTTGGGTTCTATAATTATATATATTTAATTAGCAAACCAAAAGGATATAAATGAGCTATCTCCATTATCAAATAAAATAGGTATCGCATTCAGGCCTTTTATCGAACACCTTATATGCATGTATGAATTCTTCACAGAAGTTAACTTTATAAATTAGGGCACAACACAAACACACTCATACCAAGTGTATATAAAAGAGCAAAGAAACAACTACACCATTCCCAACTCAACCCATCTTCAGGGAGATTAATTTCTTCATCTAATTAATTAAAAAAATTAAACCAAGAAACAACTACACAATTATACATACATACATAGAGGGGAGATTTGTGTACCTTTTTTTGGAAGAGAATGTGGAGCCAATCTTGGTGTCGGGGGACACGACAGAGAGCGCCGAATCGCCGCCGCTGTTTTCCGGTGAGTTAAATGTCGATCTGTTCAGGTGGCTAGCGCGGCAGAGGATGGCGGAGATTGGGGAAATTGCTAAGGAAGAGGGAAAAGACACGGTGGCTAGCTAGGGCACATGACATTCCAGCGGGAGACGGGAAAAGAGGGGAGGGAAATTGAAAGTGAATTTGTCTAAGTCTTCCTTATAAAAGTGCTACTTTTATCCAAAAGTTGTTAATTCAATTTCATAAAGTGTCAATCTAAATAAATAAAAGTGTTATTTCAAAGATGTAATTGTAAAAGTGTTAACTCAAAAATGTTTAAAAGTGTTATTTCCAATGATGAAATTGTTATTCTTATTGTTTTATGTGTATTTGTAAAAGTGTTAATTCAATTTATTAAAAGTGTCATTCCAAATAAATAAAGTGTTATTTCCCCTAGTTAAAAGTGTTGATTTTAATATATATGATCTATTTTGATTTTTGAAGATAATAATTGATGTGGGGCAGCTTGCGGGTGTTCGTCGGCAGAAATCAAAACGGACGTAACTTTTGGAGTCGGGCTCAGAATTGCTATTGTGATACCTTTCTGGAAGCGGATCGACGATTCGAGTTGAACTCATCGCGCATCGCGCGGTGATGTATGTTGTCCTGGGCCCAAATTCCAACGTTTGACAGCGTTGGGCCTATCTTTTCTATTTTGGGACTTTATTTTTCTATTTTCGGCAATTATGTTTATTTCCGTTTTTCGTTTTAGGGCTTGTTCTGGCCCCCTTTAAATAGTGAGACCGAATATTGTAGACGCACTTTTTGACTAATTTTCCTTTCGTACGAAGAACGTTTGTCTTCTACGGTTATCGTCCCGTGTCAATAATACTTGATTTAAAATTGTGGAAAGACAATGCCCAAAAGACGTTGTTATAATACTTCATTGAAAAAAGATGTGCGCAATTTTACAAATTGGAAATACAACGGTTGAAAAGCATTGTCTTTCTATTCATTCCTTAAAAAAAAACAACGATTAACTACAACGGTGTATAACCGTTGTATATGACCCATTTTTCGGGAATTTACAATGTGGAACTACAACGGTGTATAACCGTTGTATATGACCCATTTTTCGGGAATTTACAATGTGGAACTACAACGGTTGTCCACACCCGTCGTATATCATCAAATGCCTCATATGAAAGACAACGGTTATACTTTATGCAACACATTTTTGACTTTCTACAACACTTTTTTCCAGAACCGTTGTCTATCCACTGTCGTAAAAGCTCATTTTTCTTGTAGTATGCGTTCATAGTTGTTACTTTTATATCACATCACATTATGCATGACTGAGCTTAAATTCTGAATTTTAGATTTGTGTTCCTTCACGTTGTTATTATGCATTAATCTTGGAAACAATGATGTTACTTATTTATGTGAATAAGAATTATTAATGGTATTGATTGTTCATTAGTATGTGCAAATTTATAAATGCACAACACTTTGGATTGGATTATAGATCTTGGTTAATACGTGATGGTCACTATACTTAAAGTGTTGACCAAAGTAAAAGTGAAATTTTCTGAAGTTGATTTTGGAAGGCCTGGTTTTGGTAGGGATTTTATGCCCGAAGATGCTAGATAAAATTGTACATAGAATGAGTTATAACTATGTAATTATGCATTGTGGTATAAATTATTACGCTGTTTAATGTTTTTACGAAAAATGGAATTGTATATATAATGCGGGAGATTATGTAGACGACCTTAACTGCTCTAATTTGTAAAACAGCCATAGAGAATTTAACAGTAAACTTATATTTTATAATGAGAGCTTACTTATTCTATTATGATGATGGCCTAAATGTGGTGAGGTAATGTCATGAAAATGCCACAAAATACTTTTAAAAAAAAGAGAGAGAGGTGGGAGGATGGAGAATTAAATACCTTCCACTTATGATTTGTATTGGATCGACTAGTGAAAAATTATATCTAAAAAATTAATGAAGCAGATGTATTTTATATTATGGTGTCCGTTTTCATAAAGAATAATAAAACATGTTTGTGTATTCATTAGCATTACTGTAATTTGATTTTCTCCACCGGCAGAAAGTCTACTGCTATTCTAGCACAAGGAAAAACTAAGATTCTGTAACATGAAAAATATACATCTGGAGTAACAGTACCAAATGAAATATTTCAGTTTTGGGAGGGAAGGAACATAACAATAGCCCACAGTCGAGCCTAGATGACTAGTCTTAAGCTTATTGAACATAAACTGAAGCAAGAGAGAACAAATCATAATGTTGGGACTGAGTTATAGCAATTGAAGAAACCAAACAAAAGGGACATCCTCTTATATATAATTTTTTTGTATTAAATATCACTATGTAGAGTTTTGTATTCTAAAATTCTTAGAAAATAATATTTATGTTGACGTAATAAGTTGCATGGTTTATTCACTCACAAAATTATTATATAAATGGTGCCCCCAAAGTGCCTTTTTCTCTGTTATTGTGTTTTAATATGGGAGTGTATATATATAATATAATTAGTTTTTCACTTATTTTTTACCAACTACAAAAATACATATGCTGGTATGTTCTATCTTTTTTCTTCGTCTCCTTTTCTTTATACTCAGTATCCGGCTCATTGAATATTTCAAGGGAAATACATTTATTCCCCATTTGTTTCATTATTAATATACGATCACTGTAGTGTATTGAAGCAAAATATTAGAGACTGGGTTACACTAAATAAATTATTGCTTATCTCATGAACCACACACATAAGTAAATTGTTGGATAATCAATTTCATAGCCACGTTTTCATACACACATGTTATGTTTTCAGTCTTTGAGGTTTATTTTGATAATTAGTAGGTTTCATAGAGACTATTATGTTAAAAGGAACTTGATTTATTTGTCCGCCTACGTAAAGAGTTATTAGAAGTTATCAAATGTGTTGTTATATCAACTATTGGTACAATATTTCATGCAAAAAAAATTATTAGTTTTAAATAAATAAAAGAAATAACAGATCGGGCCCAAGTCTTCTAAGGGAATATTTACAACAGCACGGGCAAAAAATTAGTTTTTTTTTTAAAAAGAAGCTGATTTTGCATTGACGTAACATCAATATGGCATTCACTTTGGCTCCGGCCACCACATCAACGTTATTGATGTTGAAAAATTGGCTGGTGTATCAAATCATAACAATTAATTAAGTCGTGTATCCAATTGTAAATTTTAAATGTTATGTTGTAATTTTAAAACTCTTTAAGATCGTGAATTTTTATGCAATTTTTGCAACCTATACTATAAAAATTTTACTCTTTGCAACCTAGACATTATTTCTCTAGTATATTTCTGGCCACACAAGAATTATAATTTTTCAGTCTTATTATATATATATATATATGTATATTTATAAAAAAAAAATTTATTAATATAAATGTGATCATTTAAACACTTTAATGAAACAATAATATTAAATGTTATGAATGAATGGACTATATAAAAATATTAATTTTTTTATTTTTACAAATGTAAACGTTTATATTAAATATAATAATAAAGCAATATATATATATATATATATATATATATATATATATATTAGTTGTGATAATTGCTTGAAATTTGGGTACTCAAATTGTTTATTTTATTAAGTTTCTTGCAATTATTTACATTAATTTGACTAAATGTATTTAATTGTCAAGAAAGGTATTTGTGATTTATTTTGTAGGAAATTGATGAATTTTGGAAGCAAACACATTTTAATTGAGGTCAATCAAGAAAACGAGCTAACTTAGAGGAGAAACTATTTGGGGCAAAGATGGTTGCCCATTTAATTAAATACATGGCCCAAGATTGGAGGCCCATTTTGTTAGTTGAACCAGAGAAGAAACCGCAGAAGCCGCAAGCAAAAGCTCAGTCGCAAGAAACAAAACCAGAAAATTAAAGGACTAAAACAAGAAATCAAAGTATACGCGCGATTTACGTGGTTCGATCAAATGATCTACATCCACGGGAGAGAGGGGGAACTTCTTATTATGAAATTGAAGACGAATTACAGAGTAATCTCACGAATTTAACTCAAGAACCCTAATTGTGAAACTATCTCTAGATTCTCAGATGAATCATCACGATTGGAACCTATTGATACAAGTATATATTGCCCACACCATTCCGTAACTAACCTCAAAACCGAAATCGCACGCCATTGCTTCAAGAAGAAACGCCCAATTTTGTTCCGCATAACAGAAAAACTGTTACAACCGTCGCGCTTATATACACTCTAAGATTTAGTAAGTGCACACCTCAGTTATTAAAGTAATACTAATGCGGCAATTGCAGTGATACTTTTCAATACACCAATTGTTACAATCCTCCTCCTCAATGCATATTGCCCATTCTCCTCTCTCCAAAACGTACCAGAATGTTAGTGCACATCCCATACCACCAAGTTCATCAACTTCATACAATGTTTGAACTTAACACTTGACAAAACCTTGGTGAACATGTCTGCAGCATTTTCTTCAGTGGCAACCTTCTTCACTTTGACCAATCCTTTGTCCACAATGTCTCGGATGAAATGGAGCTTCACATCTATATGTTTGGACCTTTCATGGAATACTTGGTGCTTAGCTAAATGTATAGCACTTTGGCTATCACACATAACATCAACAGGTTTCTGATCAATTCCAAAATCCCTAAGTATTCCCCTCAACCACATTGCTTCCTTCACAGCTTCTGTAAGTGCAACATATTCAGCTTCTATTGTTGATAATGCTACCACAGGTTGTTGCACAGCTCTCCATACAATGGCTGTCCCATATAGAGTGAAAACATAACCTGATATTGACCTTCTTGTATCAATATTTCCAGCAAAGTCTGAATCTACAAAACCTTCCAAAGGATCAGTTTTGTTTTCACTCCTCCTGAACATAAGACCAACATTGACAACTCATTTCATGTATCTAAACATCCACTTCAATACCTCCCAGTGCTCTTTCCCAGGGTTTGCCATGTATCTGCTTACAACTGATATACCATGAGTTAGATCTGGTCTGCTACATATCATGGTATACATGATGCTTCCTACTCCACTTGCATATGGGATCTTCTTCATTTCCTTCAGTTCTTCTTCAGTTCTAGGTGATTGAGCAGCTGATAGCTTCAGATGTTTCCCAAGAGGTATAGATACTGTCCTTGCTTCATGCATATTGTACCTCTTTAACACCTTGTGTATGTAGTTCTTTTGAGATAAGAACATGATCCCATCTGCTCTATTCCTGTAAATGTCCATCCCCAGAATTCTTCTTGCATTTCCTAGATCCTTCATTTCAAATCTTGTTCCCAGCTTATGTTTCAAGACCTCTATCCTTTTCATGCTTTTGCTTGCAATGAGCATATCATCCACATATATCAATAGATAAGTGACCACATGTCTTCCTTGTCTTTCAAAGTACACACAATTGTCATATCTTGACCTTTCAAGCCCTATCTCTGTCATGTAGCTGTCAAATTTTATGTTCCATTGTCTGGAACTCTGCTTAAGGCCATAGAGTGATTTGTTTAGGTAACATACCTTTTGCTCATTTTACCAGGCAGCACAAATCCTTCAGGTTGATTCATGTAGATATCCTCAATTAAGTCACCATTTAAGAATGCAGTCTTCACATCTAGCTGTTGCAATTCCAGATCCTCTTGAGCCACTCTTGCAAGTAAAATTCTTATGGAGCAATGCTTTACAACAGGTGAGAAAACTTCATTGAAATCAACTCCCTCTTCCTTTGTAAAACCTCTAGCAACAAGTCTTGCTTTGTACCTTATCTGCTCACTCTTTACAATCTCTATTTTCCTTTTGAAAATCCATTTGCAGCTGATAATCTTCTTACCATTTGGCCTTGTTACTAGTTTCCAGGTGTTGTTCTTCTCAAGAGATTGCAGCTCTTCCAGCATAGCTTGCATCCAGTGATCTCTATCCTCACTGGTCACTGCTTCTTTGAAACTCTTAGGCTCATGATAGTCCACATTTTCTGCTCTGAAAAGTGCATAAGACACCATATCAGCTTCTGCAAATCTGATGGAAGGATTAATACTCCTCCTAACTCTATCCCTTGTGAGTCTGTAGTTGTTGAGATCTTGAACTTCAGTATCCTCTTGGTTAGGATCATCTTGTTCATCCTCTGAGTCTGAGACTACCTGCTCATCATGATTTTGTTCATTGGCTTGTTCTTGAGCTTGATCTTCCTTCTCAATCTCAACAGTAGCTTTATCCAGAGAAATGTCTCCATTTGTTTCTTGAGTTCCTGCTGTATGCTTGTATCCCATCACAGCCTCATTGAAGACAACATCCCTGCTTATTATACACCTCTTGTGTCCAGATTCTAAGCACCACAGCTTATAACCTTTTACCCCTCTAGGATATCCAATGAACACACATTTAAGAGCCCTTGGTTCAAGTTTGTCCTGCTTAATATGCACAAAAGCTTGACAACCAAATACCTTAAGATCAAAGTAATTTGAAAGCTTACCATACCAGATTTCATCTGGTGTTTTGAACTCAATGGCTGATGATGGAGTCCTGTTGATGAGAAAACATGCAGTGCTTACAGCTTCCCCCCAAAATGACTTTGGCATTGCTGCATCAGCTAACATGCACTTTACCCTCTCAAGGATGGTCCTATTCATTCTCTCTGCAAGTCCATTCTGTTGGGGGTTAGATGGAACTGTTTTATGTCTTGTAATTCCCCTTGTCTTGCAGAAATCACTGAACTCTTGTGAAAGATACTCTAGGCCATTGTCAGTTCTCAAATGCTTAACCTTCTTTCCAGTTTGATTCTCTTGTTTTGTGATCCATTCCTTAAACCTTTGAAGGGCCTCACTCTTGTGTTTCATCACATAGACCCACACCTTCCTGCTGTAATCATCAATGAAAGTTATGAAGTATCTGCCCCCTCCATGAGTTTCTGTTCTTGCAGGACCCCACACATCTGAGTGTATGTAGTCAAGGATCCCTTCAGTCTTGTGAACCCCTTTAGGATAGGGTTGCTTCTTGGCCTTTCCCAGGACACAGTGCTCACAGAAATCCATCTTTGTGACATGGTTGCTGCCAAAGACATTCTTCTTTGCAAGCTCAATCAGACCTTTCTCACCTATGTGACCAAGCCTCTTATGCCACATCATGGTTTCCACACTGCTCATGATAACATTCACAGAAATCCCCATGAGCAGATACAGTCCATTTTTCTTCTTTCCTGTAATCAAGGTCTTTGACTCCTTTGTTATGATGATATCCCCATCTTTGGTGCAAAATTCACAACCAGCAGCATTCAAGGATCCAAGTGAAATCAGATTTCTCTTGAGGTCAGGCACATACCTAACTTGAGTTAATATGACAGTTGATCCAGTTTCCATCTTGATTTTCACAGAGCCTATCCCCTCCACTTTACATGACTGATCATTGCCTAGAAGTACACTACCTCCATCAATATCTTTCAAGTCTTGGAACCAGTGTTTATGAAGACACATGTGAAAAGAGCATCCAGAATCAAGCACCCATTCATTGTGCATCCTGGCCTCAGAAACTGTAAGGACTTCAGCACTATCATATCCCTCTTCAGCAACTATAACATCTGCCTTTTGATCTTGTTTGTCCTTTCCTTTACTTGGACAATTTTTCTTCAAATGCCCTACCTTATGACAGTAGAAACACTTCCTTTTCTCCACAAAACCTGTTCCAGATTTTGATTCTTCCTTTTGGCTTTGTCCTTTCTTGAACTTACTGTTCTTCTTCTTGTTCTTGAATTTTACATTCAAGCTTTCACCATCAGTATTAGATTTCTTATCAGTGCCAATTTTGTCCCCTGATAATTGCAGAAACTTTGTCTTGATGGCAGTTTGAACTTGGTCAAAGTCCAGCTGATCCTGTCTCCCAAACAGAAGTGCATCTTTGAAGTTTTCCAATGATTTAGGCAATGCATTCAATAACATAAGTGCCTTATCATCATCCTCGACTTTGACTCCTAGATCTTCCAGATCATCTATGCACTTGATGAATTCATCAAACTGTTCATTCATGTTCTTGTCCTCCTTCATCTTGAAACCATGTAGTCTCTGCCTTGCATACAACTTATTTCAAACTGATCTTGTTTGGTACAGGCTATCCAGCTTCTCCATGATTTCAATGGCTGACTTAGCCTTGCAAACTACCCTCAATGGCTTGTCTCCCAAACACAAAATAATCGCACTCAACGCCCTTTCCAGAATCTCAGCCTTGCGGTTCAAATTCGGAGCACTGGCCCATTGCTCATCCGTTAAGAAAGCATTCACCAATCCGTGCTGTGTCAAAAGAGCTCGCACCTTGATTTTCCAAAGCCCATAATCATTCTTGCCCGTGAACTTGTCCACTTCTAACTTCAACGAGGTCATCTTCAAGTTGTGGCGTTTCCCACAAACGGCGCCAATTTGTTAGTTGAACCAGAGAAGAAACCGCAGAAGCCGCAAGCAAAAGCTCAGTCGCAAGAAACAAAACCATAAAATTAAAGGACTAAAACAAGAAATCAAAGTATACGCGCGATTTACGTGGTTCGATCAAATGATCTACATCCACGGGAGAGAGGGGGAACTTCTTATTATGAAATTGAAGACGAATTACAGAGTAATCTCACGAATTTTACTCAAGAACTCAAGAACCCTAATTGTGAAACTATCTCTAAATTCTCAGATGAATCATCACGATTGGAACCTATTGATACAAGTATATATTGCCCACACCATTCCGTAACTAACCCCATAACCGAAATCGCACGCCATTGCTTCAAGAAGAAACGCCCAATTCTGTTTCGCATAACAGAAAAACTGTTACAACCGTCGCGCTTATATACACTCTCAGATTTAGTAAGTGCACACCTCAGTTATTAAAGTAATACTAATGCGGCAATTGCAGTGATACTTTTCAATACACCAATTGTTACACATTTATGTGATAAATTGAAATGAAGCAAAAAGAAGCAGCACGTGAATAGGAAAGAGAAGAAAAAGAAAGCTGTGGGAATTAATTTGAAAGAGGAAGGAAAGCATGCGGGCCCCTCATTTCTAATAAAGTAAAGGTCAAACTTTGCCTTCAAGACTTGGAAATTCCCAGTGTTTAATGCGAAGAGAGAGAAATTGATTAAGAGAAGAAAGCATTCATGCCATTGCCGAAAGCTTGGCGCCGGAAATGAGAGCCTCACGCGGGTCACGGCCGGGATTTCGAAGCTCCACGCCTGGAATTAAAGCCACACCTGAAGCTCGATCACCGCATTAATGGAGGATAACCAAGCTCTATGCGCCGGAAATTATAGAGCCCATTTCGCCGGAAAGGAGAGCGACCGTGCCGACCGTGTCCATTTAGTTATGTGTTTAATATTTTGTTCTTGTTTAGCTATGGTTTTTCATTGTGAAACCATAAGCTAATTGTTTTGATGTTTGGGATGTTAGATACCATGTGAAATCTTGAGTTAGGATTGCTCTTTGCCTATTCTATGTTGATATTTGGATTTTGCTTCTAATGATGGATTTGTATTGAGCTTTGATTGTTGATCTCTTGTAGCTTGTTTGTCGAGGCATGTTTAGCGTAGACGAGAGTTACATGAACATGATTAGATGAATGAGTGTGGGATTTATGATTGAATGCGTCTATTTTGCGTTTGATTCGTCGAGAGAGAGTTAATCGCAAAGAACCCCATCATTAGACATCAATTGCTTGGATGGTTGTTTAGGTAATTGGTGAGGTCTCCTAGTAAATCCAAATTGATGCATAGAACTGGCTTGACAATCCTACTTGAGTTTCACTAGGTTGAAGATATCATAAGCATCACCACCTTCTTATGCCTTGAATAGTGGAAGTTATGTGAGAATTAGGTTTGGGTTGTTGATTTATTCCTAATTTTGATTGTTTGTGGATTTATATCCTTATTGATTGGAATTTAGATTTGCTCTATGCATGAATTGTTCATATTGATGTGTGAATTCATCTTAGTGTAGACGAGAGTTATATTGATTTGATGAAACCTTTGTGTATGAGCAAAGAGTGTTTAGATGTTATTAACATTTGATAGTCCGTTGAATGTTTAGGTGAAGTGTTACTTGTTATAATCCATGAATAATTAAGATTTTGGCATAAGTCAATGTTTGAACCTAAGGATCACATAACGGAAACCATTTAGGGCATGTCTCTCCCCTCGCACTTCGTCTCGAAGTTAGGTAGTTTTTTTCATTTATTGCACGTTTTAATTTCCTTGTTTAGTAGTATAATCAACCCGAGCTTGTCCTTTAATTTTCTTGCATATCAACGTGAATCAACTTAGTTAACCAATTGCTTTCTTTAGGTTCGATAATTTTTTAACTTGGTCAATTGCTTACAATACAACGAACTCGTTCACTTGCGAGAAGTTGGAATTTGTACTTAAACGAATTTGGCAATCAAGTTTTTGGCGCTGTTGCCGGGGAAGCTATGTGTTGATAGCTAGTTTTGATTCTAGTTGAGTATTTTTTCTTGTTTTTGTTAAATTTGATACTTGCTTGCTCTTGTAGGTGTGTACTACACTTTCGAAGAAGACTTTGAGCCTTATCTTTGTCGCCTAAGGAGCAAGAGAATAGAAGAGCTTAAGTGCAAGATGGATGGATATGATCCATATGCTTGGAATCAAAGCGATAATCAACATAATATGGATTATCCTCCACATTATCACCCATATCTATATCCCGATCCATACCCGAGTCCACCACATCAATCCTCACAATACCAACATCCTCATCCATATGAGCAATATCCTCCATACGAGTATCCACCACCTCTTCCACAATATCCTTCACCTTATCCATACCAATATTCAAACTCTTATCCACCCCAACCTCAACAAGTGTGTGATTCTCCCACATCCTTTACTCAAATGCTCAACATGAGGAGTCAAATGAGTATCAAGAAGGGAATTATGGTCAAGCTTTTTACCCACCATGTGAATTTGAAATTCAAGAATCTTCTCAAGAAGTTTGGTATGATGATGGAAGAAACTTTGAGTACGATTATCATATGCAACAAGATTTTTCTCATTATCAAGAGTGGAAAGAAATGGAAAGATTACAATCGATGAAGCTCTTCAAATAATTTTGAAAAATATGGAGGAGCATAACCGAAAGATGGAGGAGCATAACCGAAAGATGAAGCTCTTCAAATAATCATTCCAGAATATTCCACTACTAATGTAAGTAGTGGGTCTCTTGCATTCACTTGATAATTCTAGAGAATTCCGGTTAAGTTGGTGGTGACATTCTTCATTAACTAGTGTTACTATGAGTGGTGATTATGGACTCCATTTTAGCTGGTTTTATTGTGTCATGATCGAGGTATACATTGTTCCATTTTTTATTTGAGTATTTTTGAAATATTTGAGGCATGTTGTGGTTTACAGACATAAATTAGTTTTCCGTAGATTCAAATTATTTGTTGAATGACAAGGGACTTGGGAGGAAAAACACTTTTAGTCGAATCGTGGGAAAAGTGGGGTTGAGGAGATCAATATTCAATAGGATGCTGGTCTTGCAAGTATATAAAAGCATCTGTAATAGAGAGTTTGAGACTGTTCTATTTATGCCATTTCATTTTGTATCTTAAACCATACATCATATATATCAAATGTCAATATTAGAAAACACTCTATGTTTAATAAAGTAATGAAACATGATATGAAGCGATGAAACTTTGAACTACCTATCAGACAAAGGGGTCTTATCACAGTTGACCGCATCTTGAACCCCTCAACAGAACGGTGTGGCGGAACGAAGGAACCAGACTCTTTTAGAAATGGTCAGATCCATGATGAGTTATTCAGATTTACCCAAATCATTTTGGAGTAACGCCTTGGAAACGGCGGCTTACATTCTACACTTGGTGTCATCCAAATCGGTTCCTAAAATCCCGGTAGAATTGTGGACCGAGCGCAAGCCTAGTTTGAAACACATGAGGATATGGAGGTGTTCAGCATACGTGCTAGATAAGGAAGCCGATAAATTGGATCCATGTTCGGAATTAAGTCTGTTTATACGATACCCCGCTAGAACGAAAGAGTATATGTTCTATAGTCTAAAGGATCAAAAGACCGTGATCAACACACACTTTAAATTCTTGGAAGAGGACTATATGAATAACCGGATGCCTAAAACTGAAATTACCTTAGAAGAATTGAGAGGGCAAAGTCGATACCAAATATACAAGATGATATACCACACGTCACACCTACACAACCAGAACCCCGTCGTAGTGGGAGGTTTGTTAGACAATTCGAGAGATTAATGGGAATAAGAGAATCCTCGGATTTGATTTCCGGTGATGAATCGGACCCATGGACATACAACGAGGCAATCCAAGACAAAGACACAGTATCTTGGCAAACGACAATAGAAGCCGAGATGGGTTCAATGGATCATGATCAAGTGTGGGAGCTGGTCGAACCACCCAGTGGGGTAGAACCCATTGGATGCAAGTGGGTATACAAGAGGAAAAGAGGACCGGATGGAAGGGTTGAAACCTTCAAGGCTAGGCTAGTAGCAAAATGATATACTAAAAAAGAAGGAATTGATTATGAGGAACTTTTTCGCATGTAGCTATGCTTAAGTCCATCCGTATTCTCTTGTCAATCTCTGCGCATCTAGATTACGAGATCTGACAAATGGATGTCAAGACGGCTTTCCTTAACGGAAGTCTTGACGGTTTAGATATCTATATGCAACAACCCGAAGATTTTATTGTGAAAGGCCAAGAGCATCTCATATGCAAGCTCACGCGGTCCATCTATGGACATAAGCAAGCATCGCGTACTTGGAACCAGTATTTTGATCAAGTGATTAAGTCTTATGAGTTTGATCAAAATAAGTTCGAAAATTGTGTGTATAAAAAGTGTGACGGAACTGCGATGATATTCTTAGTATTATACGTAGACTATATTATGCTTATTGAAAAAAAATGTAAAGGTATTGTCAGAAGTAAAGGTAAAACTGTCAAAACAATTTGATATGAAGGACTTAGGGGAAGACGGTCACATCCTTGGGATCAAAATCACTCGCGATCGCAAGAAAATAATGTTAGGCTTATCGCAAGCTTCATACATTGACACTGTTTTGAAGCGTTTCAGCATGCAAGATTCCAAGAAAGGTTTTGTACCTTTCAAGCACGAAATCCATCTATCAAAATAAATGAGCCCTAAGACACCTGCGGAGATAGATGACATGAAAGACGTTCCGTACGCTTCAGCCGTAGGAAGCCTTATGTATGCAATATTGTGTATGAGACCGGATATCTGCTATATCGTGGGCATGGTGGCAAGATATCAAAGTAATCCCGGGAAAGACCATTGGATTGATGTTAAATGCATCTTGAGGTATCTGAAAAGAACTCGTGATATGATGTTGATTTACCAGTCAGATAGTCTAATTCCCGTGGGATACACGGACTCGAATTTCCAATCAGACCTAAACTCCAGAAAGTCTACCTCGAGTAGTGTGTTTTGCATGGGAGGAGGAGCAGTTTCATGGAGAAGCGTTAAGAAGAAATGCATCGCTGATTTTATCATGGAAGTCGAATATGTAGCTGCTTATGAAGCAGCGAAAGAGACAGTTTTGCTCAAGAACTTCTTAGTGGATTTGGACGTTGTTCCAAATATGCCCAACACAATCACTGTCTATTGTGATAATGCCTAAGCAGTTTCCAATTCAAAGGAACCGAGAGCCCACAAGGCCAACAAACACATAGAAAGAAAGTACCATCTTATTCAAGAAATCGTTAAGAGAGAAGATATAAAGGTGACAAAGATCGCGTCGGAGGACAACTTAGAGGATCCATTCACAAAGGGTCTGCCTCAAAGTATATTCGAGAGACATGTGGATGGAATAGTGATTAGTGTGAAAATTACTTGAAATTCGTGCATTTAATTTCTTATTTTATTGAGTTTCTTGCAATTATTTGGATTAAAGTGACCATTCTGTGCTTAATTGTCGAGAAAAATATTTGTGATCTATTTTGTAGAAAATTAATATTTTTGGATACAAATACGTGCTTAATGAAGTCGAGAAGAAATCGAAAATAGAATGAGAGAAAAATTGGGTTTGAGAGAATTAATTTCAGAATTTGATGCCCAAATCAATAAATGGCAGCAGCCCAAGTTTCGGCCCGTTTAAGCAATCTTTGGTAGCCCAAATTAAAGAAGCAGCTCGTGAAGGAAATGGTCAACCAAGTTGGCTTCCTGTTTCATTTGCTATTCACGTGACAAGAGAAGAAAGCAAGCTGAGGGAATTAATTTGAAAAAGGAAAAAAGCAGCAGCCCACCTTCCTATTTTATAAGTTGACCAAGAGGAAACCCACAACTCCCTAGTTTTGACCGTGAGCGTTAGAAATCAAGAAAGGGCATTGGCTGCATTTTTAATTAGTGAAGAAAAAAGAAGACAAGCTGCTTCTCCATTTATTAATGAAAGAGCCGCTGCGCCGATTCACCGAAGCCTCGTCGGAAAAGCTTCACCTTCACCGAAAATTGGAGATTAGAGAGCCAACACATTGCCAGAAATTGCTCAAACCTGAAGCCATTGTTGCCAGAATTTCGAAGCTCCGCAATATGAATAGAGCAGCGCCACCGCCACGAGTTCATGCCTGGAGCAGCTCACGTTGGAAATTCATCTCACGTTGCCGGAATTTATCGATGGAAATTGTAGAAATTGAAAGCAAAGGCAGAGCAAGTCTCGACCGAGGCCAAAACGTGTAAACCCAGAGCTTAACGCCGTAGCCATTGTCTCGGTTTGGGGCTAATCGTCTCGACCAAGCCAAAAGGATGCAAACCAAGATGAATTCGATCCGAGTCAAGCTGAGTTCGGACCAGTCAGAGGCGAGTTCACCGAGTTGAAGGCCGAGTCAGGGCGAGTCAAGGCCTATTTGCACTGAAATTGACTGAGTTTGACCAACTTGACTCGGCATATGGGTAATAAAGTGCGAAAATTCATATTTTCAGGGATTTAATTGCAATTTCGTCCTAATGCCCTCGTTTCACACTATAAATACCCACATTCATCAAATTTAGAAAGAACACCACAAAGCCCTAGAACCCTAATCCCCTAAATAGTTTTCTTTTAATTTTTTCTTTACATTTTTCTTTAATTTTTAGAAAAGATTAGATTAGATTAATATTTCATTAGTAGTTTTACATTTCAAGCAAGAATTGGAGCAATTAAAGATTTGCATTTCCATTTCACCACAAGAGGTGATATCTATCTTTTATTTCAAGTTTTAATGGTTAATTTTATTTTTATTTTTTGTTTTAGCTTATTAGTCATGGGTGTCTCTTATAGAACCATGAGTTAATTTTGTTTGCTTTGAGTGTTGAATCAATGTATGAAATTAGTGTGCTGATGGATTTATAGCTTTGATTTTGCCTATTTCATGATGTTGAATGTTTCTATCGGTGGGCTTTGTATGTCTCAATTAAATAGTTGATTTTATTATCTTATATAATTAATTTTTTGTATTGCAACGAGAGTTGGGTATGCATGATTGGTATTTAGGTGAAAATTTTGGTTAATTAATTTGAGTTAAATAGTAATCGGCTTAACCGAGAGGGGGTCGGTTGCTAGATCCCCCATCATTAGATATTAGGTATCTTAATTTGAATATTCGGGTACTTAGTGAAGAGGTAATTCTAGAGATGCATTGCGCGTTTCCAGATATTCACGATCTTAGGAGCTTATGGGGCATAATTAGAAGCAACTAGTTAGTCCACGTTCTTCACCTAGGCCTCAAAAGGGATTGGTCTACACACTTTCGTGATCGCTCTTAGCAAACATCTAAAAAAAGGCAATGATAGGTTGTACATTTGTCACACACACTAGTGGATTACATTGTGAAGACACTCGAAACATTTCTCTCTCTTGCACTTTCTTAATTGAAAATTAGTTTAATTGTTTAATTATTTTCTAGATTTAATTTTTGCTTAGTTTAATTTTCATATGTCAACTTGCTCGTCACTATAGTACCATGCCGACACACAACTTTGGGGCTCCACTGTACTCCTAAATCCTTTAGGTTTGATAACTATTTGGTCCTTGTCTATTTTCACTACTACGACGATCCCATACTCTTGCGGGGGAGTAGGAAAATATTTTTCAAAAAACTCCGACCAAGTCAAATGGGTGTCAAGACTATTGTCAATTTGCTTTAAGTATAAGTGAGAGGAATTATTAGGTTTGTGTAAGTTGACATGTGATGTCACGTAGTACTACACTAGACATGCATGATGTATACTAAAAAGCAGACTTTAAGTATAAGTGGGAGATTGTTAGAGTTATACTTGAAAGTATGTTTTTACTTTGTATAACTCATGTATTAAACACTTTATTTTATGAGTATAATTATTTTATCCGATTTGTTTTAAATATGAATGAATGTTAAATATTTATTGCAACGCGTTCAATATATATAGTATGTTTTACATTGTAGTTTTATATGGTGATACCAGATCATGGAAGATCACATTGACGGTTTCCTTGTAACTAAACGTACAAATTCATGACCTAGGTGGAATTGAACAATCCGCTGTGAAAGGTCGATGTGTAGTTCTCAGATTGGTCTATCTTGACCAAGAGATTGCACTAGCACATTTAGTATGTGTTGAAGAGGACCTACAACGAGGATAAATTCTTCTGTTCTGAAATGTGAAGAATTAGACCTCGGTGGTTATTGATTTCTTAATCTCCGTCACTTAAATAGGACCGTGTGTGCTTAATAGTTATTGATTCATGTTGAGTGAGAATCGTCGTAACTTCGAACCTTGTGTTTTTTGCAGTAATATTAATCATATAACGGTTGCTAAGGTTTAATACGGAGAAATGTGTGCGAGTATGGCTCGTATGATTTGTCCCCTTGTGGGCTCAGAAGTTTTTATCGTACCAAATCTTGCAAGTGAAGAATTAGTTTCTTCGGTACGGATAATAATATTGAGCTGTCTTTACTCCAAGGTGATATATATATATTAATTAATTTAGAGCTATTCAGAAGCTTAATTAATTAATGGACTTGATAATCTTAAACACGGGAAATAATAACCTGGAGCTCATATTATTGTAATATGGATTAAGATGGATAATGAAATATTAATTTATTGGTGTTACTAATTAATATTAATGGGCTGAATTATATTGAGGCTCAATATTGAGATTCAGAGTCCATTGGAGGTCCAATCTTAATTCTCCTAAAGGCCCCTCTAGTAACTCATTAAGTAGTCCGATAATAATAAGGTGATTAAAATAAAAGAAAATTATTATTGCTGTATATAGTTTTTGAATTACTAATGGAAAAATCAGCAATAATGGAGAGAGAAAAAATTTTGTTGATTTTCTTGGAAAGATATTATGGAAGATATGTATTCTTGGAATACATGATTATCTCATAAATTCAAGAAGATCTAAATCTAGGAAATTCAATCCCATATTTTCAAAAATTTCATAGCGGTGATAAGTTGAGATTTTTGTGGAATATTTTATCATGGAGAAAAAAATATATAAGATATATTCAAGATTTTTTGGAGGCAAAGAAAAAAAAATTATTTCCCAAGTACACAATTTCATGAGTTGAAAAAATCAATAGCAATATATTTTCTTTTTTCCTTGTTATTTAAAATTGTCCGTGAGCGCTTCTCACCGGCGAACGACTAAGGCGAAAGAGAAATACTTGAGAAGACTTTTACGGTTGATAGGATTATTTCGCTTGTCTCATTGATCTCGGTTGGATGTCGCTTCAAGAGTACGTTATACGTAGAATTCTTAGTATTTTCGCTGTAGAATTTTACGTGTTTATATTCATATGCATGTTGATTTGTTGTTAGAATAATTATTATATGAATTAATTAAGGATTAATTCATGCTAGTAATAATTAGATTTAAATTCGTATTAAAATTTCATCTCGAATGGATCCGGACACCCAAATTTTCCCAACACTTCTGGCCCAGGAAGAATTTTTTTTTATTTTTTTGTATTTGGCCCAATTCGCGTTGAGCCAATTAGGCCCAGGGGAGTAGGGCACGAAGGGCAAGAGGAGACCGCAACTGCAGGGTCCATGGGCGGTGGCGCGAGAGGCTGTGTGCCGCCGCGTGGCGATGCGGCCTACGGCCACTGTCGCCTGATGGTGCACGGCGCTCAGCCGCTGCTCGACGCACGGAGGCGGAGCTGCAAGTTTGAGCGCGTGACGATAGAAGCTCGCGGCGGAGCGAGGGGGCTCAACGTCTGGAGGCTTCGCACGGGACAGTAGAGCTCGCGGCCGCGGCTGCACCGCGGTGGCCTTCGAGTCACGCAGCGGCGGCCGCATCGCGGTGACCCTCGAGGCCCGTGCCAGTTCGATGCTCGTTGGCGAAGTCTCGCGGCGAGGAGCTCGACGCACGGTGGGTATGGGGGAAATGGGCCTGCGCGCGCTGCGGCCTGATGGCTCACGGGGCGACGACTAGATCGAGGCTGCACCGCGAGCGGCGGTGGTGGCGGCGGTCAGGTCGTTGGGCAACGGCATATTTAATTAATTAATTTTTTTCGATCAAATTAATAATAATTGCAAAACAATAATCATCGCTGCAATAAAATAATTTAAGTGCACGTGATAATCATAACACATATGGATCAAAAATTCGATACGATAATTAATTATCATTCAATAGAGAAATTAATTTAGATTCGTACCGATTTGCTTCTGGCAGAGACTCGTGCTAATATCGTGTTGTAAATCGTAAGCGTAAAATAGTGACGCAGGTTTGTTTACCCAGTTCGTCGGTAACGATTACGTTTGAGGGCGTACCAAGCCAAAAGTTTTCACTAATATATCTGTGTATGCGAGTATATAATATTGAGTACAAGGATCTATTTATAATAGATAAAACCTATCTAAACCTGTTTAGGTTATAAGCTCATTAGTAATGTGCATATCAAATCTTATTGATTTGGTATAATAAATGTGCTGGATTCAATTTTCATTGCAAAATTGTCTGAACTCCAAATTAATTTATTAACTAATGTGCTTTAAAATAATTGGGTTGAAACCATATTACATTATGGAGGTCATAATACTTGTAGATTTAAAAATTGGGGTCTTGAAAGCCCACAAAGGTCAATACAGAAAAGAATAAATAAAGATGGGTAGGGTAAAAGTGTTGCGCCCCCACCCAAAATGTGGGATATTCCTTCCGAAGTCGTTCGAGTGCCGGCAGAGCCCCTGTTTCGGTTCAAAAGTGTTTGCAAGGAATGGCTAGGCATCATCGAGGATCCATCTTTCATCAATGCCCTCACCCTCCTTGTCAGACATCAGCCATGGAATCGACCAGGGAGTCTGTATTCTCTCTCTAGACTCCCTCGACTTTATCAAGGGCCCTCAACCGTGCCGTTCCGGAGCTGTCTTCCGTGGTCTCATGCAACGGCCTAATTCTAATACCTGACAACTCGTGGGCATGGATAATATGGAACCCCTTGACGGTTGCCCCCACCTAGTGCTATTTCATTCGGGTTTGGGTATGTTGGTGATGCTGATGACTACAAAGTTGTCAGTATAGGTGGATGATACTCGTACCAAACCCTCGTTTATAGTCTGAAATCGCAATCCGCTTGTCCTTGTATTCCATCTCATTCTAAGGGTACTTTCTGGAATGGCTCATTGTACTGGTTGCGCTCGATCTTAGGACCGAAAGTTATTGTCAGCTGCAACTGCCCAAACTAAATGAAAGAGACAAAAAAGTTGGAATAATTGGTTTGGATGAATGCTTGCACAAGGAAGGTCTTTGATGGTTGGGTGATGAAAGAGAAGAAATCGTGGATTAAACTGTTTTCGCTGCATTATTCTGATCTGCCATTAGACCTTGTAGCTTATTTGAAGAGAAAAGAGAAAGTTGTGTTCCAGTATTCTCGAGGTTTCTTGTTAGATATTGTGAAAAAATCGGCCTTGAAGTTTTCCATTCATGGCCTACCCGATATTGATTCTTCTATAATTTGGGGGGGGAGCCTGGTTCGACTTGACGTTCGCGGTAGTGCTAGTTTTCTCGGAGATATTACAGCTGGAAGGAAGAAGAGGAATGCTAAGATAACAGATACAAGCTACACACATACTTATATTAGCCGTTTTATTTTAGCTAATTTTATTTTATTGTGTCATGATCATAGTGTGAAAAGGGTCAATAAATATCATATTTAAATTCTAGACTGGTCTTCCATATTTGTTTATTAGAGAATTTTTTACATGTGAAAAGTACGGTTACCTAACATGTGAAACTTAGTTGTTTAGAGGGTGTTCGGCTAAACTTTTTTAAAATATTTTATAAGCTCTAACATCTTATAAGTTGTTTTAAGAGCTTATAAGATGTACTCCCTCCGTCCATGAGTAAACTTCCCACTTTCCTTTTCGGGCGTCCACAAGTAAGTTTCTCATTCCATAAATGGAAATAACAACACTCTATTATATATAAACTTTAACCTTCAAACTCACACAATATTACAAAAATGCCACTCATTCACTTTACTTTTCAACACTATTCATTACTTTATCCCAAAAGTCAACATGTGGCCCACCATATATTAATAAACAAATACACTTTCTTAAACCAATCAACAAAAAGAAATGGGAAACTTACTCGTGGACGGAGGGAGTAATTTTTAAGTAACTTATAAGTTATTAAAGTGTTTGCTAATACAACTTATAAGATCTTTGATAATTTATAACAAATATTTTCTTATAAAATATAATTTTTTTTGTATATTTTATCTTGAGGTAAGGGTGGGTGGGTGGGTGGGGGTTGGGGAAGGGTGGGGTGGTTAAGATGAAGATGGTTAGAAAAATAAGTTGGGATTTCCCTTTTTTTTTTTTTTTTACAGTTTATAAGATGTTAAAGAGTTTATTTTATGATCTTATAAGCTATTAAGCATCTTATTTTGTCAAATACGTTAGTATTATTTATAAGCTCTTAAACATCTTATAAGATGTTTTAAGGAGCTTATAAGCTCAGCCAAACACCCTCTTAGTTGTGCATCGATTTATATAGTTTGTCGGAGGCTGCGGGACTTGGGGAGGGGTGAATGGTTGACTCTCAGTAGGATGTTGGTCTGGAAATATAACTAAACACATGTATTTGTGATTTTGATACTATTATGTTAATTAACATGCTTAATGTTTATTGAAAGAAATAAACTTTTAGATGATGCAATGAAACAATGGTATTGCTTGCAGGTTTTAGTTCTGCGTAAGAGCTCTGGAAGAGAAGTGTTGCTCAGATTATGATGAACTCTACAAATATAATTGCTGGCGTTGTAAGGAAGAGTAGTCTTGGAATAAATCAGTGGTGTTTTTTTATTTGCATTTATAAATATAGAGAAGTCTTTTGTGCATTTGGTGCATGATACACCTACTAATCAGTTGAGACTGTTTACACTAAAAAGTTTTCAATATTATCTATTTTTAATGTAAACTTCTAAGGGGCCGTTTGGTTCACGGGATGGGATTGATTAGATGGGGTTCGATTATATGAGATTGGATTAGATAGGATTATTTTGAGGAGGAATGTGTCTTTGAATTGAATGATTAAGTGGGTTTAAAGTGCAATATTTCATTTTTAAAACATGGGACTATGAAGTCCCACCATATCCCTAAGGGATTATTTAATCTCTTATTGGATTGGGTAGGTTTATCAATTGGGCCCCAATTTTATCTCGGGCCGTAAACCTACGAACCAAACACAATATTACATGGGATTGAGTGGGACTAAAACTTTAGTCCCACCCAATCAAGCGAACCAAACGGCCCCTAAGTGTAATTTTATAGCATGAATGTATTCCTTGAAGACACTATGCCAAGAATAGGCTACAACAACGGGAAAAGAAAGCGGATTTTGACTTTAACCGGTGTAATAGATGTAAAACCGGTCGTTCTAGGTATTACTCCTTTTATCCCTGAGTAAATTTCTCACTTTTTCTTTCGGACCATCCCCACTAAACTTCTCATTCCATAAATGGTAAAAACAACACTCTACTACATATAAACTTTAACCTTAAAATTCATACAATATTACCAAAATGTCACTCATTCAATTCACTTTTCAACACTATTCATTACTTTATCCCAAAAATCAACATGTAACCCATCATATATTAATAAATAAATACACTTCTTTTAAACTATTCAACAAAAAGAAGTGAGAAGTTAAATTTGAATTGTGCACCGTTGTCTTTTCTTGTTGTTACATCTTAATTACTTTATTTTATATTTAATTTTATTTGTTAACTAATGGAGGAGTACGTATATTACTCATACTTGGAAAAAAATTCACTTTCTTTTCTAAAATGTATTACGACCTAGGGCTATCACACTTCTCTCATCTCTCGTCTCTCTCTAACCACGTGCATCACCGTTCGCCGCTTCATCACCCCCACCGTCGTTCCTGTTGCCCCACTATACTAACCGACTTTTTGGTGTAGGTTTATTGTGGTTGGATTCCAACAAAGAGATCATTTCAAGGGTGGGTGATGGTAGCTAGGGAGAAGCTGTAGGCTGTAGCAGGTCCCTATATATTCAAATACAGTATATTGTGTTGAGTTTTATATATATATTCAGCAGGTATTTATTCTCTTTCCATTTGTTGTTATGTGTGTAAAAGTACATTATATTGTCTTTCATTAAATAAACTAAAGAACAGGGAACCAAGGGTTCAAATTTAGCAACAGGTTTTATAGATGAACTTCATCTCCTAATAAATCTTGTAAACCTACTCAGTTTGCAAAACCACAATCACACATGTCTTCACTACAATATCGGTCAATAGAACAGCAGGGGTCTTCCTCATCTCTTACACAAATTATCAAACTGCAAAAATGAACATCCTAATAATATTAAAGACACACAACCTTTAGCGTTCCATCTATTCGCTTACATTCATTAATAATATCATATTTCTAATACATCTACTTCAATTAATATTTCGTCTCGAGAACGTCACATGTTAATTAGACCAAGAGACTCAAATGCCAACATCATATTGAAAATCCACCTACTCCGCACCCTTTTCTTTTTTCCGTAAGTGCTAACGATTACTTCTCACAATGAACATAGATTCTTCATATAAAAAGTAAAATGAAATAAATTTCTAACTATGCTATTTAGTACTTATGATTCCTCAATCATGACCTACACAATGAGTGATATACAGAACCTAAGCAATGTGCCATTAATTTCCCAATCATCACATTCGGCAAACCAAAATCATCTAAAACAGAGTCTATCAACCTCATAAAGCATCATAAATAAAAAGGTAAGCGGGGTATTTATACCTTACAATTCCTCTTTCTCTTCTTCGTTGATGTTCACGAGCCCCGAGCCAAACAAAGCTCCCCGGACAAATTTTAGAAGAAGCAATACGTGGGAAGCCATGAACTGAAAACTTCAACACAACATCTAAACAAACAAAACCGCAATCATCCTGCACGGCAATTTTTTTTTTTCTTTAAAGAAGCTACAAGCCTAAGTCCCCGCGGATCTTTAAAAACATCAGAAAGTGGAACCAAAAATATTTTAATCCATGACTTCTCTTTCATCACCCATCAGTCAAAGAGACGTGCGTGGTAATTTTTCAAACTAAAAATTAAGCATCCATCCAACGCATCTAATTTATAACCAATATGCATATCCGTGATCTCCTTGAATGACAATTGGCCATCCTAATTTCCAGTCCTAGTATCGAGTGATCTTCAGAAAAACACCTGGGTCAAAAAATAAATCTAATTCAGGACAGCCTTCAATCATACTCCATGAACCTGATTTCATACTGTTTGGAACACTAACTTTTTCTTCACAGAACAATCTACCCATCCTCACAATTTTGTAGTCATCTGCATCAGAGTCATACCCAATCCCAAAACCTTCTAAATAGGTCGGGGCAACTCGTGGCAGTCTCCGGTTAGGGGATTCCATATTGCCCAAATCTTTGTAATGTCTATGTTGGATATGAGAATCAGACCATTACAGGAGGCCACATAGACCAGAGATGGAAAGTGCGGCACACCATGGCGGATCATTTATTTGATTAGGTGGCGTCGATATTTTGGAGGTCTTTGGGAAAGTGAAGGGAGTTTAGAGAGAATAAAAACAAGGGAGCCCTGTTTCGTTTCTAAGAAAGAGGGTATGGTTGTAAAAATTGATTGGTGGTGTGGGCTTTGATGAAAGAAGATGGCTGCCCATGCCTTGCATACACTTCTTAAACGGAAGAGGCAATCGGAGAAGTATCGCCCGGAGGGAATGTGGGACATTTTTGAAGAAAATGTGTGGGATTTGGAAAGATGATCATCTAACAACCTATTCTTGAATCTTTAATTCATTTCGTTTTGTGGATTTTTTTGCTTTTAACTTTAGAAATAGGTTACGATCATGTATTTGTAATATAGAATAGGAATTAACTAGTTGTGTTAGCTCCCTAAACTAATTCGATTATTCTAATTAACTAAGCTTACCTAACTAACCAATCAGACACAGTAACAAATAGATTTAGTTGAACTGAACACTCTTAACAGGAGGGGAGTTTCCCGCTGACTTTTCAATTGCTTGATTTTGGAGGATGATGAGGACAAAATGACGTCCATCAACAAATGTTCATTGAAATGGGGATGGAAGCCTTGAAAACTCCAGCCCGTATCTAATTTCTGCAAATTCGGCTCTCAAAACAGCAGTTGAGAACTCCGCCGAAAAACCTGCACAAAATCGAGCCGGAGGGGGCTCCGGCGTGGATTCTCCGACGCTCAAGTCAGCACATTTGGTATACAAGAAATGCCATGAAAATACAGTATAGTAAGGTATTAGGGTTCAAGTGATACTTTGTGGAAGACAAATGAGAGTATTTATACATTTGTCATTAAGGGGCATAAGAGTCATTCTCTTAGTATAACCCCAATTTTCGTGGGGACCACAAATCAGTGTGGTATGGACAAGTTGCAGATTGCTACCATTTGGTGAGTTCTTTGTTTCTCAACTCTAATGGGAAACAGCTATGGCATAGCCTCGTCTCAGAGTTGGAAGAAGTGGTTTGGCCAGAGACGGCCATGATCTCATAAGTCAAGACAAATACCATGTCATGGAATACAATCTCGTTACATCGAGATCCCTCCTCCTGCTCTCCGCTTATTCAGAGCCTTCAGAAGCAGAGATGAGAGAAATGTCAACTCTGTCACCAAATCACAAATATCAATATGCTTTTATTATTTCGGTCTCTATTCAGAGATTATTGTTCCAGAGTCGGTTAGCTTTAGACTCAGTAAGTTCATATGAAGGCATCTAGTAGCAGAGTTGAGAGAATACTCAGCTCTACTCTGACCATATTCACATAAATTCGGGTTTTCACCCTAAGCACGTATCCACACGTGTGTACCAAGACGACACCATATTCGGGTAAAATCTCTTTTAGCTCTGCTCTGGAGCTCAACTATGATTCACTTGATGTAGGCCCGCAGAGTGTGAGGCCATGCAAACTTAGCCCTCATCAACTACTCCTCCCTATTCCAAGTGACTTCTGATTTCTGATGTCATTTGGAATATTTATTCATTAATGCGTTTTCATATCTATATTATGTCCTTCTTCTGCGCGTTATTCAATTTCTCATTTTTATCTCATGGTTAGCACAAGCTGAGACCTATGATTCACGCTTAGCTCAAGTCCAGTCTTGCAAGATGTGAACCTCACAGATGCACAACTCTGCAATCTTACGTGATCCGACTGAAAACTGATAGAAATCTGGATCCAGTCAAACAAAATGCTTATTTCTTCTGTAAACTTACATACTTATCTTCTTCTCCAAGAATTAGCTAATCATAGTTCAGTGTTGAATTAGACAAAACTAATCCATTTTTCTCTTAATTCAAAGGCTAATCTCTCTGAATTAAGTTCAAAATCATATACACATCCACGTGCACATCATTCCACAAGACTACTTTTCAGAGTCGGCTTGTTCAATTCTGGTCCAACTCTGATCGAGAGTTGAGAGAAGGTTCTGTTTCTAAGTTCATTCCTTTGATATGGGCCAAGTGCCAAAGGCATCGTGAGAATAAGCCCATATCAGCTAATTGCTGACACTTTTCATTCTTTTCTAATCCGGACCCTTCACGAAGGATCTTAATAAAACTGGCAAATCCTCCACCTGATTCAAAGCTGAAGTAGCTCAATGCTACTATCCGTTCATTCAAATTGTTGTGTTTCTTACAAATTCCAAAATGATTGCATTCACAGAACTGCTTTCACATCTTCCATTCTTTAGGGTGTTACCCATAAATTTTCTCGATTACCCACCAAAGGACACACTTGGCAGGATTGAGCTTAATCTTGTTATCTCTGATTATTCTTATCATCTTTTCAAGATCTGAACATTACAATATCAGCTCTAGAGAGCTTCACAAGCATATCCTCATTTCAATGAATATCTGTTTTCCGTCTTTATCTTTTCTATGAAAGGAAAATTCTCAATTCATTTTTTCAATTATGGAGAGTTGATGCTGATGCATACTCCCTCCTCTGGTTCTTATTTTAGGCTCTCTAAAATAAATTCTCAATTCATTTTCAACTCTGGAGAGTTGATGCTAAAGCATACTCCCTCTTTTTGTTCTTATTTCAGGCTCTCTGAAATAAAATATCTATTCATTTTCAGCTCTGGAGATCTGATGCTGACGCATACTCTTTCCTCTGGTTCTTATTTCAAGCTCTCTGAAATAAAATGTCGATTTATTTTCAGCTCTGGAGATCTGACGCTAACACATACTCTCTCCTCTGGTTCTTATTTCAGCCTCTCTGAAATAAAATCTTGATTCATTTTCAGCACTGGAGATCTGATGCTGATGCATACTCTCTCTTCTGGTTCTTATTTCAGGCTCTCTGAAATAAATTATCAATTCATTCCAACTCTAGAGAGTTCATGCTAAAACATACTCACTCATTTGATTCTTATTTCAGGCTCTCTGAAATAAAATCTCGATTTATTTTCATCTCTGGAGATTTGATGCTAATGCATACTCTCTCCTCTGGTTCTTATTTCAGGATCTCTGAAATAAAATCTAAAATATTTATTCCGAGTCATACATCTTGCATGCTCTCAAATTTATCCTCTAACTCTGGGCCCATTTCATATAGAGACCTATGATCATTCTTTCTATTTTGTGCTCGGCTTAGGATGAAGCTTCTCCCTCTCTCTCCAGAGCCTATGCTCTCTTTATCTTGTGTATCATACTTTGCCAAGTGTTCCAGCTCTTAGAAACTTGTGATCTTTACTCTTCATGTGCTTTCTGTGCTAGCATTTAAGCTTTCAATTTTTTAATCTTCGCACACCTTCTAAGTTGTGCTTTTAAATTCTTACCTTTTTAATCCTGTAAAAAGGATTCTGATTGTGGGGAATAGTATGTGTGTACACTTATGTTCATCCTTTCAGAGTTTACTTATGTTTAAGAAATAGACTGTGCTATTCGATTCTGGCGATAGTGTATGACTATATCTTGCCTCCCTCAAATTTCTTTCCGTTCAAGGAAATAAATTATCCTTCTCGCAACTTTTCAACTGCTTAGAATAGTTTCTAAGGTTTTTATCTAGGTTTCCAAAAACCTATTTTTCTCTTTTTCGAAAGTAGTATGCTCTCAATTCTACTTTCTGTTTCAGGCTCATTTCATGTTAAGGCCCTTTTCATTCAGCGCTCAGATCTTGAGGCTCTTCTGTGCTTTCAGAGCTTGCATGCTCTTCATGTCTTAGTTTGTATCAAAATCTTTGATAAAACTTTGTCGAAAAAATTATGCTTATTTTAACAGGACTCATAAAGCGTAAATTCAATTTTGATTTCGTTATGAATTGGTATTCATATCTCAGTTTCGAATAAAGCTCATACCATAAATGTTATCAATGCTCAACTGGTGTTAAGACTGATATGATGTAAATTCATTTTTCAAATGATGTATGTGCTTGCTTGGTGTTAAGACTCATAAGGCGTAAATTCTAAATCAAATTCTGGTTGTGATCCATGCTTAACTCGTGCTAAGACTGACATGATGTAAGCTCCAAATCTAAAATACAACTCATTTCTCAGATATGATCCATGCTTATTCTCAAGGCTCATAGGATGTGAATCTGAGAGACATAAAATTCTGCAGACTGACCTGATAGGGATCAATACATCTCTGGCGGCTGTCCCACTGGCAGCTGTCCTGCCAAATTCTGGTTCTACCATTGCTCCCTCTCTGGACGTCTCCAAGAGAAAAGACAATGGTGTATTTTCGGGCACATTTCAGGCCCTAAGTTTTAGATCCAGTTCCATTGAATTTGGGATCAGACCAGGTTCCCTTAGGTCTGATCCCTGGCCTCAGATCAGGTTCCCTTAGATCTGAGAGGCCAGATCAAGTTCGGTTATAACTGGCCTTAATTCCGGACACATCAAGTGTCTTAGTTCTGATCTGCTGTGGAGGAGTTCCTCTTTAAGGAATCCCTTTGGCCACTTCTTAATTCACTGCACTCAGAATCATACTACGCAGTTGCTCAACTGATACAAAAATCAAGGCTGCATTGTTCTTAACCTGAGCTTTTCTGAATTGTTCATGTTCTGAATTGTGCTCGTTCTGAACTGTGTTATTCTGAGCATGAACTGCTCTAAACTGTGCTACTCTGAACTGTGTGTTGGGTTTTAGAGGCACGAACACCATGTTCGGTGCAGCGGAAGAAAATGATTCACCAACAACGAATTTGCATATGGTTGTATAACATAAAACAAGAAGGATAAATAACAACTTATAAATCCTTACAACGATTTATACGCAGAATCCTCCACTATGGTATCCACGTACCAACTTTCTACCAACCCGCATCGATATGCCAGCGTTGAATCTCGAGACGAATTTGCTTGAAAAATACTGACTGGAGATTTTATGGAGAAATTATATTTCTTATATGTTTTCAGAATTCCCATAAGACACATATTTATAGGGATTAACTTGGCTTAATTTCTAAGCAAGATATCGGGCCTAGCTCGTAAATATAATCTCTACGGATTATATTTCCCTAGATATGTTCCTACAAATAATATATTTATCATATCTATTATTCTTGTATAATAATATTCCAAATATTATTATAGAGATTTCATATTTAATTAAATCCAATTTAATTAAATAATAATAATAATTAAATCTAAATATAATTATTATATTATATTCTCCATAAATTAAATATTATATTCAATACAATATTTAATCAACCAACTATAATGGGTAATTTGTCATTACTTGTTATGTGTCTTATAGGCCCTCGTATACCGAGTGATTAGTCAAACTAACAGTCTTAATTGAACCCTAGACAATAAATCAGACATTCTCAATATACGAGGTACGTTGCGAGGAAATCTGCAACTACCTGTAATACTGTATGTTGGGATAATGTCAGTTTTGATTAAATCCCAAAGACCCTGAAAATATGTGTTGCCTAAAGTGTTGTAATAGTCATGCTAGTCTTGGTTAGGTTTATAAGTTAGAATATTTTACATTTACATGTATACAATGAGAGGAGTACTCATTGTTGGCAATCAAGATTGAAGCATGAAGACACAAGAGCACCATTCTGAGCTTATGGCAGTTCATCAAAACTGACTGAGTAAGTGTCAGGATGAAGAGCATGATCCTAAGATCATTGCTAACTCAGCCTGTAGGGAACAGGATCATACTCAGTATTTGGGAAAATTAATTTTCGGTGTAAACTTTTCAGTGTAATCCAACCACACTTTTCAGTGTAATTGGAACAAACTTTTTAGTGTAAACGGGTTCAACTGTTGAGTGAGTGCATGACTTTAAGCGAACTACACTAGCTTTCTACTAGTAGCTTCCCCGCAAGAGTACGGATTCACTGTAGTATTAGCAAGTATAACGACCAAGTATATCGAACCCAAGGGACAGTGTATATGCGAATAGATCCCTGAAGATCTACGCGTCGTAATTAATATGAGTGTATTGTTTTTGGATTTTTTTGGAAAGATTAATTAAGCTAAACTAAATTATCCTACGAATGCAAAAGGAAGATTAAACGAAATAACAAAAGGTGTGTTTTCAGATATGAGATGGTGATGCTTAAGATAGGAATCCCTACGTATACTAACGGAGCAGGTACATAAACAAAATAATTGTGACACACAAGATTTAACCTAAGTCTAAGAATGTCAGGTGAAAGCTCAAGATTCTAAACCCTAATACTTTACCCTAACACTCGACTTCACGAACCTACTAACAAGTTAATAGATTGTGCTTAATTAATGAGACCCTAATTTAACTAAGGTGATGCGGTCGTCCTCCTTCGCTAAACCGGTAGATGAATTAACCTTTCCTAAACCCTCTCGTTAAGTCTACTCGTTGTTAAAGAGTGATACGGTCGTCCTCTCTCTAACACCTTTCGAACGAAATTCAAGAGCGAAGTCTAGATTAATTTTAAGAATTCATTAACCAAGAGAATTAAAACCTAACGTCACAAGTTACTCTAATTACGTACCCACAACCTACTTCTACGAGTTCATCCTACCCTAAGCATGCAAGGGTTTTAGCTAGACATAGATTTACGGTAAACAATAACAATTAGACAAGTGACGAACATGAACATGGTAATTAAATCAAAGAAAAGATCGTACATAAACTAGGGTTTTAAAATATAAAAGAATAAACTGAAATTAATTAGCAAAACGAGGTCTCAACGTATTCAAGAACAAAAGATATTAAGAAACGAAACTAAAACGTGAAATCGTAATGTGAATTCGTAAGCAAAAACCTAAAAAACGTAAAATTAAACTTGCTCGTCTCTTCTCTTCCTTCTCTCTCTAAAAATTCTGTGTAAAAGTGATGTGGTGCGTTTCGGGATCCTTCAAAACGTGTTTGGAAGAGGTATATATAGGCAACGGGTCGAAACGGGATCTCATGGGCCAAAATTCCCGTCGAGCTCGAGTAGAGCTCGAGTAAAAGTACTCGAGCAATGCAAGCTCGAGTGTTAGAATTGTACAGAACGTGAAAAGTACTCGAGCTCCTCAGCTCGAGTAGTTCTACTCGACCGGTCCTTGCTCGAGTAGTCTACTCGAGTGCCCGCGTACTCGCTACTCGACCGGCTTCTGCTCGAGTGCACTACTCGAGTGCCCGAGTATTGGCTACTCGACCGGCTTCTGCTCGAGTGCACTACTCGAGTGCCCGAGTATTGGCTACTCGACCGAAGCTGGCTCGAGTAGTCTACTCGAGTGCTTGAGTAGTGTTTACTCGAGCACCTTCATCTTGAGTACTTCAATGACACTTTTGCTCGCTCGAACTAATACTTCTCGTATTTCTTCCCTATCTTCTCATCCGGGTATCCGTTTGAGTCGATTCGAAGTCCTACGAACTCCTCTTTTTGCCCTCTATCCATCTATAAGCATCAAAGAAATAAATTTGTTAGTTTGAGAAAATAATACTCAAATGACTCTAAATACTTATATGAATCCATCAAAACAAGGGCATTTCGAGCGACGAATCATGACAATTTTACGCCTAATCAACCCCCCCAAACTTACCATGTTGCTTGTCCTCAAGCAACAAAATAATAAGTCAAGTGAAATTGTTAGGAATGAGTCAAGGTATCCAATCATGCAAGTACATACATTCGAGCTTCAAAGATGCATCACAAGTATACTCACTCACCTTCCTTTATCATATTCATGCAACAACAGCAAGAAACACCAAAATCAAACATGGATGTGCACTCAACGATGTGTTTCACTCCCTTTCAAGTGTATAACAATGATCAAGGGACTCACTCACTCAATCAATCACACAAATTGGCAGCCATAGGCTTGTAAGTGCTCTTAACTCCGACCACATTCTAGATATCATTGCCGAATCAAAAAGGACTTTTCTCAAGGTTGTAATGTAGGCTCTTTGGACAGGTGGGATAACAATATAGGGTAAAGTGACTAACGTGAATGGAGAATAAAAAATCAAACTTTGGCACTTCGAGATTAGGAACAGACTACTTCAAACATGTTCAATCAACACCATTTCAATTCCAATTCTCTCAACACTTCAATTTTTTTCTTTCTCACTCCTTCATTTTGTTTTCAATCACTTCACTTCTTTTTTCTTTTTCGCACAAACACATGAGCTCTTTTTTTTTTTCTTTTGCTCATTCTCAATTTTTTTTTTCTCTTTTTCCCACATCTCATAACTTCATCACTCCTTCTTCTCATATTCACTCAACAAACAACCTTTTCCTTTTTCAACTCAATTCACTCCCTTCACATTCACACTTTCCTATTCTCCACTCAAATTGGGACAAAAAGGCTTAGGAATTGGAATAGTGTTCATATGTGCTAGCAAATAAAATAGGCTTTAGGCTCAAAGGGGCTAACAAGGGATTCAATGTCATTGGTACGGAAAATTTTGGCTAAGTGACTCAAAAAATCAAAGATGGCCTAAGATCACATTCGGCATATCCAACCAGACATAATCGAGAAGCAAGAGCACACACAAGTTCTAGCATCCTCTAAGGTGACGATCCACTCACAAACGAAGAGATTAATTCATGCATCAAAATCTCATAAGGCTCAAATCTCACGGTTTTCACATCCATGCTAGTCTAGTGCATTCTCACTCTCATCACACAAGTATTCAAAAGAAAAGTTCACAAGCATACAAGTTCTTTCTCAAATCAGCTCAAACTCACACACTCACACAAAAGAATTTCTACTCACCCTTACAACTCACTCTACTCATCAAATCATACTCAACGATAGCAATCAACAAGCATAAGATGATTGATAAGCATGAAATGTGCAATAGCGAGTCAACTCAAAATCACCCCAAGGAGTATCTCAACAACCAATAATCACTCAAACTCAACTCAAAGATAAGGGCGTGCATGCATGTGCAATGTAACAAGAAACATAAAAAAAAACTCCACCCCCCCAAACTTCGACCTTGCTAGAGGTCTAAGTTTGGGGTTGTGGGTTACCTCAACCAAATAATTCTGTTTCTCTCACTAGCTTTGCACACTCCCTTGCTTGAGTTGGTCCCTTCAATCTAAATAACTCCATGATACCTTTACTCCTTTAGAGACAAGCCTACAAACAACTCACTCAAATACGAGGTTAAACATACGACTCAAAATAACTCCCTAATAACTAAAAAAAACTCAAAGCAAATAAAAAATAATGGGTTGCCTCCCATTCAGCGCTATTTTTAAGATCCTCATGCCGGACCAAGCTCAAAGGAGCTTATGGGACATCATACTCAAATTTACCTCCCTCACTCTCATAAGAGTGGTGTTTGAACTCCTTTCCTTGATGCCCCACCATCATTAGCCCTTTTGCTTCCTTCCCCACCTCAAGTGGTATAGGACTCAACTCCTTCTCACCTTTATCTGGCGGAGTCTTACTAAACAATTTCTTGAATTTTAACTTCTTCTTCTTAACTCCTCCTTTTCCCTCTAGCTGGACCACGTCCACACTTTTCACCTCTTCATCCTTCAACTTCTTCACTTTGTCCCTATCAACATAATCAAGAACACAATGCTCATGGGTTAAATTATCAAGTGAAGGATTATAAAATTCATGAATATGAGAAGGATTAGGGATGGAAGGTGTGTCTTCAACACGAGGATCAATGGCATCCATGCAATACAAACTCTCATCCTCCTTCGGGTGCTTCATGGCTTTATATAGGGAAATCTTCACTTCTTGATCATCAACCCTCAACGTAATCTTCCCATTTGCCACGTCTAGCACCATCCCCGCCGTAGCTAAAAACGGTCTTCCCAATATCAGGGGCACGTGCTCATCTTCCTCCATCTCTAGCACTACAAAGTCGGCTGGAAAAATGTGATCTCCAACTCTCACTAGGACGTCTTCAACCACACCTTGAGGTCTAGTAATAGACGGATCAGCAAGTTGAAGCGTCATCATTGTGGGTTGAAGTTCTCCACCTTCCAACTTCTTGAAAAGCGACAAGGGCATGAGATTGATGCTCGCCCCTAAATCACATAGCGCTCCTTTCTTGATCCCGTTCCCAATGTCACATAAGATCGTGAAGCTCCCAGGATCCTTCAGCTTTGGTGGAAGCGCCTTGTGCACTAATGCACTCACCTCGTGGTTCAGCTGCACCAACTTCGGCTCATCCACTTGCCGTCTTTTTGCAATCAAGTCCTTCAGAAATTTTGCATAATGCGGCATCTGTTCCAAAGCATCATAAAAAGGAATGTTAATGTGAAGTTGTTTAAAAACATCAAGAAATTTAGCAAACTTTTCTTCAAGCTTCTTTTTAATGAAGCGCTGTGGATACGGGACGGGTATCACAGATTTGGGTACCCCCCATTCATCTCTTTCTGTTTCTTTCACTTTATCCCTTGCTTCCTTTGCCTTTTTCCACTTTGGAACTCTCTCAATCTCCTCACTTTCCTTGCCCTTCTGGGACTCATCCATATCTTTATGCTTCTCAATCCCTTCACTTTCAATCCCCTTCTCAACAGTGACACCTCCATCTTTCTTGTGTTCTCTTTCTTCCATCTCAGCTTGAGGCGTCTCAGAATCAGCAGGCATCTGAGGACCTTCATAGTTGGTTCCACTCCTAAGCTGGATCGCCTTGCAATGCTCTTTCGGGTTCCCCTCCGGCATGGAAGGATATTTTCCCGGCTCTCTATTCACCATCTTTGCAATCTGGCTCATCTGGAACTCTATAGAAGTGAACCTTCGATTGTTCTCTTGTTGAGTTCTAGTCCACTCAACGTTCATCTTCTGGAGGTCTTGATCACGTTGATCACCCTTTTTATGCAACTCTTTCACATCGTACTCCAAGGATGACAACCGCTTGCTCCCTTCCTCCATCTTCTGAAGGATCGCTCTCAACATCTCCTCGGTTGATGCACCGCCTTCTCCACCAGGAGGCTTTGACCCCGGATCAACACCTGCAGGAACAGTAATACCAGCTTTTGGGTTAGCATAAGAAAAGTTCTCATTCTTCCTCCATGTGTTTTGAGGAGGCTGCTGGCCTCCTTGAACTCCTTGTGTGTTCCTCCATTGATTTTGAGGTGGCTGAGGGCCTGGAGGTACAAATGGCTGACCATAAGAAGGTCTTCCAAACTGATTTCCACCTTGGTAGCCATTCTGATTGTAATACGGGCCTCCCACGTAATTGGCTACCTCTTGCTGCCCACTTGGTTGGTCTACTCTCTCATTTTCTACTGCATGCTCTCCAACCAAATTCTTCCCCAACTCGAGGTTGTTGATCTTCTCCATCATGGCCATCAACAGCCTTCTTGTTCCTTCACCCTCTTCAACCTGATGCACTCTCTGGAAATCTGCATCCACGTTCCAAGCACCGGCATTCGTAACAATGTTGTACACGATCTCTCTACACCTCTCTATGCCTTGATTCAGGAATGCTCCGCCCGCACAGACGTCTAAATGGTCTTGCCCCGCCTTGTTGGCACCACTATAGAAGAATGCCATAATGTCTCCCTCGTTGTACCCGTGCTGCGGGCACTCAATCAGCATGTTTGAGTATCTCTCCCACGCTTGACGTAGGTCCTCTCCTTGTTTCTGGCGGAAGGAAGAGATCTCAATCCTAGCCTTGATCGTCCTAGATGGAGGGTAGAATCGCTCGAGGAACAGACGCTCGAGCTCGGCCCATGTGGTAATACCTCTCCGCGGAAGTGTATTATCGTACCACTCCTTGGCTATTCCCGTCAGTGAGAATGGGAACAGCCTTAGCCTCTTGGCATCTTCAGACATGCCATTGTAATTGAAAGTAGATGCTATCATGAGGAAACTCCTCAGGTGAGTGTGAGGATTCTCCTTCCCAATCACCCATTTGAACTGATTCTCGGTAAGCAGCTTTAAAATCCCCGGGGATATTGAGAAGTTTTTCGCCTCAACAGGAGGTAAAGCCACTCCATCATAGTACCGCTGTGGCTGCGCTGCATACCTCCCTCGAATGGCCATATTGTGATCTACGTTCTGAGGAACGTGTTGAGGATTAGCAGCAGGTACTGGTACTTGTTGGGGTGGTGGTCGGTACACAGGTGGTTGATTATAGACTGGGGGTGGAGGATACGTGTATGGTGGGTAAGGATAAGGTGGGTATGGGTAATGTTGGTATACTGGGTTGTTGAAAGGGTTATTTGGGTTTTGTGGGTAAGCAGGGTTTTGGTTCAGGTTTTGGGGTTGTGTTTGTGCAGAGTTGATTGTGTCTTGTGGGTTCGGGTGTGGGCTCTCAGTTCCCCCTATGGGTATCTGCTGATTACTGCTGTTTCCATTAGCACCCTCTACCCGTTCCACAAGAGCAGTATACTCTGCAGCTATTTTGTCTAACTCCCCAAGTTCATCAGATATCTTGTCTTTGTTTCCCGCGGCAGTAGTCATTCTTCTCAAGAAGGCTCGGTTCCTTCTAGCTATTGTCTCAGGATCTGCAGGTAACCTATCTTCGCTCGTACTGCCTTGTGAGCGTGTTTTCATAAATCTGAAACACTAGCAGAAGGATCAAAACGCAACTGCCTAATGAATGGAAATAACAATAAGAAATAAAAACAGAAAATAAGCACCCACTACTAACTACTAAGCTATCGACAAGTCCTATTCAAAAAGCATAAAACGCTATCCCCGGCAACGGCGCCATTGACTTTAAGCGAACTACACAAGCTTTCTACTAGTAGCTTCCCCGCAAGAGTACGGGTTCACTGTAGTATTAGCAAGTATAACGACCAAGTATATCGAACCAAAGGGACAGTGTATATGCGAATAGATCCCTGAAGATCTACGCGTCGTAATTAATATGAGTGTATTGTTTTTGGATTTTTTTGGAAAGATTAATTAAGCTAAACTAAATTATCCTACGAATGCAAAAGGAAGATTAAACGAAATAACAAAAGGTGTGTTTTCAGATATGAGATGGTGATGCTTAAGATAGGAATCCCTACGTATACTAACGGAGCAGGTACATAATCAAAATAATTGTGACACACAAGATTTAACCTAAGTCTAAGAATGTCAGGTGAAAGCTCAAGATTCTAAACCCTAATACTTTACCCTAACACTCGACTTCACGAACCTACTAACAAGTTAATAGATTGTGCTTAATTAATGAGACCCTAATTTAACTAAGGTGATGCGGTCGTCCTCCTTCGCTAAACCGGTAGATGAATTAACCTTTCCTAAACCCTCTCGTTAAGTCTACTCGTTGTTAAAGAGTGATACGGTCGTCCTCTCTCTAACACCTTTCGAACGAAATTCAAGGGCGAAGTCTAGATTAATTTTAAGAATTCATTAACCAAGAGAATTAAAACCTAATGTCACAAGTTACTCTAATTACGTACCCACAACCTACTTCTACGAGTTCATCCTACCCTAAGCATGCAAGGGTTTTAGCTAGACATAGATTTAACGTAAACAATAACAATTAGACAAGTGACGAACATGAACATGGTAATTAAATCAAAGAAAAGATCGTACATAAACTAGGGTTTTAAAATATAAAAGAATAAACTGAAATTAATTAGCAAAACGAGGTCTCAACGTATTCAAGAACAAAAGATATTAAGAAACGAAACTAAAACGTGAAATCGTAATGTGAATTCGTAAGCAAAAACCTCAAAAACGTAAAATTAAACTTGCTCGTCTCTTCTCTTCCTTCTCTCTCTAAAATTTCTGTGTAAAAGTGATGTGGTGCGTTCCGGGATCCTTCAAAACGTGTTTGGAAGAGGTATATATAGGCAACGAGTCGAAACGGGATCTCATGGGCCAAAATTCCCGTCGAGCTCGAGTAGAGCTCGAGTAAAAGTACTCGAGCAATGCAAGCTCGAGTGTTAGAATTGTACAGAACGTGAAAAGTACTCGAGCTCCTCAGCTCGAGTAGTTCTACTCGACCGGTCCTTGCTCGAGTAGTCTACTCGAGTGCCCGCATACTCGCTACTCGACCGGCTTCTGCTCGAGTGCACTACTCGAGTGCCCGAGTATTGGCTACTCGACCGGCTTCTGCTCGAGTGCACTACTCGAGTGCCCGAGTATTGGCTACTCGACCAAAGCTGGCTCGAGTAGTCTACTCGAGTGCTTGAGTAGTGTTTACTCGAGCACCTTCATCTTGAGTACTTCAATGACACTTTTGCTCGCTCGAACTAATACTTCTCGTATTTCTTTCATATCTTCTCATCCGGGTATCCGTTTGAGTCGATTCGAAGTCCTACGAACTCCTCTTTTTGCCCTCTATCCATCTATAAGCATCAACGAAACAAATTTTTTAGTTTGAGAAAATAATACTCAAATGACTCTAAATACTTATATGAATCCATCAAAACAAGGGCATTTCGAGCGACGAATCATGACAATTTCACGCCTAATCAGTGCACCATACACCAAGTGCACACGTTACTTATATTGTATATAATTAAAATATAATTTCCATAAATAAAATATAATTATTATTAGTCCGAACTGATGATTTTTTATCATACAACAAATATGTTGTATATAAAGATATTCTTCCGAGAGGAGTAAAATGTTATTGAGTAAATACTATGAATTTTAATTTGTGTTTATAAAACTGAACTGAGAAGTGTTACATGGTGTGATTATATACATGTTGAGAGAGGTTCTAGAGCCTTCCTATTCTGTAATTGAGAAGTTTGTTACTAACAGAATTTGGTGTAACAAACTCTTATGAAGTTCACGTGTGAAACGAATCAACTAATCCTATCCTAACTGTCTAACCGTATAACCGTCGGCTTACAAGAGATTGCATGTGCATGCATGCATGTGGACTATAATATGAACAAATTCATTTACATATTTAATACGCTACCAAAGGCTATGAAGTCCCTAAGGAACCGATGCCAAGAAGAGGGCGTAAAGCCTAAAAACGAGACGAGGAGAGAGGCTCCATCAACATGTCAGCGGGCTACTCTTCAGTGGGTATATACCAGACGTCCAGTTGATTTTCTTTGACCTTCTCACGTAGAAAATGCACATTGACCTCGATGTGTTTATTGCGAGAGTGAAAAGCCGGGCTGAACGCAAGGGTAATCGTCCCCTGATTATCACACCACAAGATTGAGGGTTTGGCGAGTGGAAAGTGAAGTTTATGAAATAAGGTATCGAGCCACAAGAAATCAGTGGTTGCAAGGGCCATGGATCGATTCTCGGCCTCCGTGCTGCTACGAGCAGTGATCGACTGCTTCTTTGAGCACCAAGAAATCAAATTTGAGCCAAGTATGATACAATATCCGGAAGTACTACGATGATCATCAAGACTTGAAGCATAATCTGCGTCGGCATATCCGTGTAACCTGAAATTAGACACAGGAGTAAAAACTGCACCATGAGTTAGTGTACCTCGCAGATATCGAAGTATACGCTTGCAAGCAGTCCAATGAGCTTGAATTGGTGCATGAAGGAATTGAGAACACTTGTTCACGCTGAAACTGATATCTGGTCTAGTAAGGGTGAGATATTGCAAGGTGCCAATGACACTACAGAAAAGAGAAGGTTTGGAAAATAGAGGACCATCGGAAAGAGATAATTTGACACCAGGACACGAGGGAGTAGGACAAGGAGAACATTTATCAAGACCAATCTTAACAAGGAGTTCATATATGTATTTTGACTGTGTGAGAATGATAAAAGTAGAGCTAACTTTTGCCTCAATACTCAGAAAATAATTGACTTTCCCCAGTTGTTTAAGCGAGAAAGCAGTGTTGAGATCATGAATGAGCTGTTAAATGGCACAAGAGTCATCACCAGTGATTAAAATGTCATCCACATAAACTAATACTAACAGTCTCATGCCATTGTCCTTTTTATGAAATAAATAGTGATCAGCCAAAGAGTGTTCAAAACCTTGAGAAACAAGATATCTGTGTAGCTCATCATACTAGGCTTTGAGAGCCTGTTTAATGCCATATAAAGCCTTGTTTAGCTTGCAAACATGAGAGGGAAAGGCTGGATTTTCGAACCCTTCTGGTTGATGCACAAAAATTGTATATGTAAGGTTCCCTTTCAAGAAGGCATTGTTGATATCTACTTGCTGTATTGACCATTTAAAGGTGACTGCAAGACTAAAGAAAATTATGAGAGTGATGGGTTTGATGACTGGGGAATAAGTGTGGAAGTAATCCACCCAGGAGTTTGTTGAAACCCTCTAGCAACCAACCGAGCTTTGTACCTCTCAATCTGTCCATCCTTTTTATACTTTATTCTGAAAATCCATTTGGTTGTAATTACATTCATATCCTGAGAAAGGGGCACCAGATCCCAGGTTTTATTCTGAATTAAGGCTGTGTACTCATCATTCATGGCACTCTTCCATTTTGGGATAAGGAGAGCCTCTTTGGCAGAGACAGGCTCAGGTAAATCTGAAGCTATTGAGGTAGAAAAGATTTTTGGTTTAGGGGAACCGTTTTGGATCTTGTGAGCATGTGATGAGAATTTTTGTGCAGTGGAATGAGAAGGAATCACAGAAGTAGGTTGAACAGATTGAGGTTGGGGTGAGAAAATTGGACCAATAGGAACAGGAGGTTGCTGAGAAGATGAGATTAAAATGGGATCAATATGTGAGTGATGAGTAGGAGAAATAGGAGATGTATTTTGAGGAGGAGGTACAGAATGTGTATGAGCAGGAGATTGAGTGGAAGTAGAAGGTGCCACTGGAAAGAATGGAATGACAGCAGAAGTAGATGTCTTGGCTGTAGGAGGAACAGCAGGAGGAAATAGAGATTTGTAAGGAAACTCAGATTCAAGGAAATCCATAATGTTGGATATGTAAATTCTGCCAAATGGATGATGACACATATATCCTTTGTAAAATGAACTGTAACCTATGAAAATGCACTTGGAAGATCTGAATTGAAGTTTAGAATTATTGTAAGGGCGAAGAAAAGGAAAACAAGCACAACCAAATACTCGAAGATGATCATAGATTGGAGGAGTTTTATGAAGTAAGGCATGAGGTGATTTATTCTGAAGAATAGGAGTAGGAAGTAGGTTTATTAAGTAGATAGCAGTGTTGAAAGAGTGCCACCAGTAGGTCATAGGGAGAGCAAAAGTAGCAAGCATAGATAAACCAAGCTTAATTACATGTTGATGCTTTCTTTCCACTAATCCATTTTGTTGATGAGTATGAGGGCATGGGTGTCTGATTTTAATACCTTTACTAGCAAGCAGATGATGTAAAGCAATAAACTCCCCACCCATATCACTTTGTATGGCCTTAACTAGTCTGCCAAATTGTCTTTCAACCATACAAATGAACTGAGGAATAATTCGTGCAACATTTGACTTTAAAACAAGAAGAAATATCCAAGAGAACCTGGTGTACTCATCAACAATCAACAGATAGTACTTGTATCCATCCACAGAAACAATAAATGCTGGACCCCAAACATCCATATGCAATACATCAAGAGGAAACTTAGAAGCATGAACAACAGATGGGAACTTCTTTTGATGCATCTTACCCATTTTACAGTCAGTACAAAACCGAATAGAAGAAGCAACAGTAGGTTCATTCAATGATCTCAGTACAAGTGAGAGAGTTTTATTACATGGATGACCAAGCCTCAGATGCCAAAGGTCTCCTTTATTTGAACTAGAAATAGAAGTAGTAACATGACAAGTAGGTGGAACAGCAGAATAGCCAGTAAGCTTCCCAAAGTGTAGCTTGTACAGTCCTTGATCAAGAACCCCTTTCAATGGAATTCTGTTTGTTCTCAAGTCCTTAACAAAACAATCATGAGCATGAAACTCAATAGAGGCATCATTATCTTGCAGAAATTGACTTATACTCATGAGGTTCTTAGTGATTGAAGGTACATGAAGGACATTTCGAAGAGTAATATGTGAATTAGAATCAAAGCAAAGCATGTTTACTGAACCAATATTGGGAATAGAGGTATTAGTTCCATTACCAACATAAACTGTGGTTTTACCCTGATAAGGAGAGGCTAAGTGCATGTTGTTTAGCTGTGAAGTGATGTGGTGAGTTGCACCACTATCAACAAATTATTCTGATGCAGAAGGAGCAGATGTGGACGCACCATCAGTGGAGAAATTAGCAGTAGGTGATGCAGGAGGTTTGAATGCGTTGTGAGATATAGTATGAGCCTGAGGATGAGAAGATCCAGAGGAGATAGAAGAGGATCCTTGAGCCTGATACTGTGTAGAATCAAGACCTTGAAAGCCTTCATCAAACCGTTTATAACATTTGGCAGCCAAATGGTTAGGTTTTCCACATAGTTGACAATATATCCGTGATTTGGATCCAAAATTAGGATTCTTTCCTTTGTAATGATTGTTGGTATGTACTTTGGAGTTTTGAACCAGATTAGCAGATGGTTGAGTGGAAGGAGATGACTGAGGAAGAGGAATAGAAGATGAAGTTTGCAACAACCGCATTTCATTAATGTGCAAAATAGATTGAACCTCAACCAGAGAGGGAACTGTTGAGCGAGTGGTTATATTCACCACTACAACATCGTCGTCTGGACCAAGACCACCAAGTAGATATAATACCAAGTCATCATCAGAAATATCATGCCCACCGGCATGAAGACCATCCGCAAGAGATCTCATTTGAAGGATATATTCATCAATTGACAAGTTACCCTTCTTGAGAGTCTGAAGTTGAAGGCGAAGGTTGAGACCACGAGCATGAGCCTGAGAATGAAATAAAACCTCAAATGTGTTCCATATTTCACACACATGTGTGCAACGATTGATAAAACCGAGCATAGACACTACAAAAAACTCGCTGATTAGCGACGGAAATTTGCGACGGACACCTTATCCGTCGCTAATTTTAGTATTTTGCGACGGATTAGCGACGGATTTTGACCATTAGTCAAAAATTCTAAAAATTTGCGACGGACTTATCCATCCGTCGCTAATTCTTGGGTTTTGCGATGGAAAGTCCGTTTCAAATTTCAAATTTGAAATTAGCGACGGACATTTGCGACGGAATGTCCGTCTCAAATATCAAAGTTGAAATTTAAAAAAATAATTAAATAATTTGCGACGAACACGTGTCCGTTGCAAATTTTGGAGATCCAACCGGGTCTTGACCCGACTTAATTGCGACGGAAAGTCCGTCGCAAATTTCAAATTTGAAATTAGCGACGGACATTTGCGACGGAATGTCCGTCTCAAATTTCAAAGTTGAAATTTAAAAAAATAATTAAATAATTTGCGACGAACACGTGTCCGTCGCAAATTTTGGAGATCCAACCGGGTCTTGACCCGACTTAATTGCGACGGAAAGTCCGTCGCAAAATTCAAATTTGAAATTAGCGACGGATATTTGCGACGGAATGTCCGTCTCAAATTTCAAAGTTGAAATTTAAAAAATTAATTAAATAATTTGCGACTTACACGTGTCCGTCGCATATTTTGGAGATCCAACCGGGTCTTGACCCGAGATATTTGCGACGGAATGTCCGTCGCAAATTTCAAATTTAAAATTAGCGACGGTCATTTGCGACGGAATGTCCGTCTCAAATTTCAAAGTTGAAATTTAAAAAAGTAATTAAATAATTTGCGACGAACACGTGCGTCGCAAATACAATTAATTGTGTATAAACGAACAAATTATAAATTTACGCATTGTCAACATAAAGAAAAGGAATAAATTTTTTGAATTATGAAAAAAGAATGAGTCAATTTAGATGCATATACAATTAATTGCGTAGAAATAGACGAATTATAAATTTATGTATTGTCGAAATAAATAATTTTACAAAATAAAAGTTTGGACACACAATATAAACAAGCTATAATGAAAAGGAATTAATTTGGTGAATTATGGAGAAAAAAGGACTCAATTTGAATACATATACAATTAGTTGTGTATAAAATGATCGAATTATAAATCTACACGTTGAAATAAATAATTTTACAAAAACAAAAAAGTTTGGCACACCATTTATATAAACAAAATTAGAAAGGAAAAGGAATTAATTTGGTGAATTATGAAAAAAAATTCAATTTGGATACATATACAATTAATTGCATACAAATGAAAGAATTATACATTTTTTTAAATAAATAATTTTATAAAAAAAAAAAAGTTGGGCACAACATTTATATAAATAGGTTAGAAACGAAAATGAATTAATTTGATGAATTATTAAAAAAATAAATTAATTCGAATACATATAAAATTGATTGCATAAAAATGAATGAACGAAGCTCATGGTCTAGCGGCGCGCGCCTCCTTCGCATGCACAAGAGGTCGCGTGTTCGCATGCACAAGGAAAAAAAATTAGTCAATTTGGATACGTATACAATTAATTGCGTACAAATGAACGAATTATAAATTTAAGCGGGAGTCGAAATAAATAATTTTACCAAAGTAATAAAAATTAAATGGCCACAACATTTATAAAAACAAGTGAGAAATGAAGATGAATTAATTTGGTGAATTATGGAAAAAAATGAATCAATTTGGATACATATACAATTAATTGTGTACAAATGAACGAATTATAAAATTACGCGTTGTCGAATTAAATAATTTTACAAAATAAAAAATAGTTGGGCACAATATTTATTAAAACGAGAAACGAAAATAAATTAATTTGGTGAATTTTGGAAAAAATGAGTCAATTTGGATACATATACAATTAATTGCGTACAAATGAACGAATTATAAAATTACGCGTTGTCAAAATAAATAATTTTACAAAATAAAAAAATAGTTGGACACAACATTTATAAAAACAAGTGAGAAACAAAAATGAATTAATTTGGTGAATTATGGAATAAAAAATGAGTCATTTTGGATACATATACAATTAATTGCGTACAAATAAACGAATTATAAATTTAAGCGGGAGTCGAAATAAATAATTTTACCAAAGTAATAAAAATTAAATGGCCACAACATTTATAAAAACAAGTGAGAAACGAAAATGAATTAATTTGGTGAATTATGGAAAAAAATGAGTCATTTTGGATACATATACAATTAATTGCGTACAAATGAACTAATTATAAATTTAAGTGGGAGTCGAAATAAATAATTTTACCAAAGTAATAAAAATTAAATGGCCACAACATTTGTAAAAACAAGTGAGAAACGAAAATGAATTATTTTGGTGAATTATGGAAAAAATGAGTAAATTTGGATACATATAGAATTAATTGCGTACAAATGAACGAATTATAAAATTACGCGTTGTCAAAATAAATAATTTTACAAAATAAAAAAATAGTTGGACACAACATTTATAAAAACAAGTGAGAAACGAAAATGAATTAATTTGGTGAGTTATGGAAAAAAATGAGTCATTTTGGATACATATACAATTAATTGCGTACAAATGAACGAATTATAAAGTTAAGCGGGAGTCGAAATAAATAATTTTACCAAAGTAATAAAAATTAAATGGCCACAACATTTATAAAAACAACTGAGAAACGAAAATGAATTAATTTGGTGAATTATGGAAAAAAATGAGTCAATTTGGATACATATACAATTAATTGCGTACAAATGAACGAATTATAAAATTACGCGTAGTCAAAATAAATAATTTTACAAAATAAAAAATAGTTGGACACAACATTTATAAAAACAAGTGAGAAACGAAAATGAATTAGTTTGGTGAATTATGGAAAAAAATGAGTCATTTTGGATACATATACAATTAATTGTGTACAAATAAACGAATTATAAATTTAAGCGGGAGTCGAAATAAATAATTTTTACCAAAGTAATAAAAATTAAATGGCCAAAACATTTATAAAAACAAGTGAGAAATGAAAATGAATTAATTTGGTGAATTATGGAAAAAAAAAATGAGTCAATTTGGATACATATACAATTAATTGCGTACAAATGAACGAATTATAAATTTAAGCGGGAGTCGAAATAAATAATTTTACCAAAGTAATAAAAATTAAATGGCCACAACATTTATAAAAACAAGTGAGAAATGAAAATGAATTAATTTGGTGAATTATGGAAAAAAAAAGAGTCAATTTGGATACATATTCAATTAATTGCGTATAAATGAATGAATTATAAATTTAAGCGGTAGTCGAAATAAATAATTTTACCAAAGTAATAAAAATTAAATGGCCACAACATTTATAAAAACAAGTGAGAAATGAAAATGAATTAATTTGGTGAATTATGAAAAAAAAATGAATCAATTTGGATACATATACAATTAATTGTGTACAAATGAACGAATTATAAAATTACGTATTGTCGAAATAAATAATTTTACGAAATAAAAAAATAGTTGGGCAAAATATTTTTATAAACAAGTTAGATACGAAAAGAAATTAATTTAGTGAATTATAAAAAAAATGACTTAATTTGAATACATATACAATTAATTGCGTAAAAATGAACGAAAGTAGCACGTGCCCGAGTGGCGCGCGCCCCCTCCACATGCACAAGAGGTCGCGCGTTCGATTCCCCTTGGGCGCAAATTTGGATTAATTGTTCAAGGCCCAATAAGACTAATATAGAAGGTGGGCCTCCTATAATAAGCTATGGGCCGGTGGCCCAGTGGTCCGCGCCCGCCCCGCCTCCCCCGGGTGCCCGGGCTCGAACCACGCGAGCCACATTTTTTTTGTATAGGCTCGGTATTTGCGACGGCCAAATTCTGTCGCAAATTTTTAATTTGCGACGGAAAAATGTCCGTCGCAAATTATAACCGAAAAAAATAAAAAAAAATTTAATAAATATTTGCGACGGACTATTGCCGTCGCAAATATTGTTGACCCGACCCGAATAATTTGCGACGGAATACTGTCCGTCGCAAATTTTGAGCGACCCGGTCGGGTTTGACCCGCTAATTTTGCGACGGTTTTATCCGTCGTTAATTTGCGACGGACGGCAAAATCCGTCGCAAAAATTAGCTACGGCTGTTTTAGGAACGGACACGTGTCTGTCGCAAATTCCGTCGCAAAACACTGTTTGCGACGGATTTTCCGTCGCTAAACAGTGTTTTTTTTGTAGTGAGATTCACCAATCGAACTGAATAGCCAACTAAGGAAAAACTGATCACAGCGATGCCAAGTGAGTGTTGACGGATTGGTGGAATCAGGAATTGATTCACAGCACAAGACATCTTCATAACCATGAGCTTGAACAGTGGCTAAAACTTGAGATTGCCAGAAACGATAGTTGAGATGATCCAATTGAATGTTTAATTCGATGAAGTGAGGCATTTTAGGAGCAGTAACAGACATAGCCATGGTGTCGAATTGGAAAGGAAACGTGAAAAGGAGGAGAAACAGTAGGATCGAAGAAGGATGAAAAACACCAACTCAAAGCAGGATTCCGAAGAAATCCGAATGGAGAACGAGCAAGCATAAACCTGAAGATACCATATTGAGTAAACACTATGAATTTTAATTTGTGTTTACAAAACTGAACTGAGAAGTGTTACATGGTGTGATTATATACATGTTGAGAGAGGTTCTAGAGCCTTCCTATTCTGGAATTGAGAAGTTTGTTACTAAAAGAATTTGGTGTAACAAACTCTCTTGAAGTTCACGTGTGAAACGAATCAACTAATCCTATCCTAACTGCCTAACAGTATAATCGTCGGCTTACAAGAGATTGCACACTACAAGAAAAAAAGCCTAATACTACACTCATTTTAATACATTTTAAAAGAAATGTAGTCAAAACTACTCTCTTGATACACTATGTTTCCTGGAACCTATAACTACACTAGCGTGGGAACTATTAATACACTATTAACTAAATATCATAATACAATACATATAACTTTGTGGATAGTGTCGTATTAGCCATTTGAGTTTAACCAAAAATAAAATTTAAGCAAATTGAAGATTTATAAAATAATAATAGTATAAAAAGTAAAAAAAAAAAAAACAAATAATTAACGATCCAATATCTGTGCCAAACAACATATAAACAAATTAATACGACTGTCCAACAATCTAATATCTTCCGCCAAACATTCTATTTCACTAAACATATTCAATAATTAATTTTTAATATTTTTTTATTATAATAAAATCTATCTTTTTCCAACATTAGGTTTTCTCCTTCGCGCGAGCATATTCAACTACTCCTTTTCGCGCAATACTCTATTTTCCCAATTACCACTGCTGAAATTCTTCTTGTTGGCTGTTAATAACTTGAATCTAAAAGATGAGGAATTGAATCAATTGTTCGAAGAGGGTTAAGGAAGAGGACATATTGATAAATTGGAGGAGAAGCTTAGAACTGAACCCTTGTACCAGGTATATCTCTTTTTCTCGAGGGAATTTATATTTTATACTTGGTTATCTTCTGTGGATAATTTATAATCACCTCCTGCATATTTATTTCTCCTTGGGGAAATTTGTTTGGGACATTTGATAACTCGAGTTCTAGTTTGAGAAGACATGAAAAATTAATCACTGTATTTATTGAATAAATTTGAGACTCAGCATATATATATATATATGATATTTAGTGATTACTGTAACTGTAATTATTTGTCAACTAAAATCTGCTTCTAAAGTTTAATTAAAAGTTGTAGAATCATGAAAGAACAATGATAATTTGACTGAATATTTCAAGGGCAATTTCTATAATTGGAACTTTTCTCTCATTTTGTAGAGGTTATTGTTTTAGTGTTAAGGTGGCTGGTTGGTGACTTTAAGTTGCTTTAGGAGTTACTACTACATAATTTATCTTTGAATTCTTTTCCTGGCACTCTATAGAAAGAAATAAAGGTGAGCCTGTGGAAGACTGTATAAGAGTCAACTTCCTCCTAAAAGTATGACAAGAAAAGAAAAATTGTGTAACCAAAACAACAGAAGAATTATCTAACTAAATAGACCATTTTGAGAAGAAATTGTGTGCACAAAATGATGGATACTTCTAAATTCTAACTCTCATTTCTATATGATCTTCCTTGATTGTGGAAAAAAAAAAAGAATCAAAAGTTTAGGTTCAAGGGACAGAAAATTAACTTCTATGACTAAACTAGTTTCCAACGAAAGAAAGATTAGCAGAAAATATGCAGAAAATTCTCAAACACACTCTCACTTCTTGTTTTTTCTTGAGTCTAGTATTCTCTTCCAGCAAATTGGGTTACTACAAGTTTCAATACATTTGTGTAAGTTTGTAAAATAACATATGTAAGATTAGAAATTGTACAGTCAATCATAGAATGGGATGAGTATCACAGTGTTGAGAATATGAAACTAAAGAAATAAAATTTTCAATTATTGATGAGTTGAGTTATTGAAATGTCTACATATTGTGCGAATTTATTCTAGAGTAGCTAAGATTTTAAATACTTATGATGTTCTGTTCTAGCAAAGAATTTACTTCTCCCTACAGACATGCAAAACTTTTATTGTTTTGTTGTCATAAGAATGGTCAGTGTACCTTGTATTGTGTGATATAAGTCTGTTAATTTAGTGTTGCATAGAAAGTAATCTCTCTCTTTCTGGTTGTTAATGTTTTCAGAATGGTTCTTTCAAGCAAATTAAGAGTTTTGAGACTTACTGAGCATTTTCAGACTTACCACCAATAAGAGGTTCTCAAACAACTTATGTTTTCACAATCTGAGAGCCATTTTATATGCTGTTGAATAGTATTCAGTGTGGAACTCACTGGTTGCTTTTGTTCATTCCCATGGTAAGCTATTCATGCTATTACTAAAAACTTTTATTTTTTTACAGGCATATGTATGCTGTTCTTGAAAGGCAGATTCTTGAATCATTTCTTCTTCCTCGCTCTCTGCCTCTCTCTCTCTCTCTCTGTGTTCCTTTGCTATAATTGAGTGTTTAGTTCTGCAGCTGTGTAAGACTCTTTTGTCTTATTTTTTCTGTATACATTTTGAACTGCAATCTCTTTACAGGAAAACATTTTTTTTTTGAAGATTTTAGCTTTAATTACAAATTTGTATTATTTGATTATAAATAGAAGATGGTGTTCAATAAATATTTCATCAGTTTGCATCAGCTGAAGGATTGATCTTTCCATTCACTTACCATTGCATTTTATCTCTTTCTAATGTGTACAAATAAATCAAGTTATTAGATACCTGTGTTCATCGTTACAAGTTTGTTAACTTGGTTCGCATTTATCAAGAATGACTCAAAATGTTGAGTTTCCTTAATATTGTAGGTGATGGTTTTCAATTGCTTGAAGCATCCGGTTTAAGCTCGTTTCACCATCGACATAATAGCCGGCACTACTTCTGTTGTAGAAAAATGGTTTTATCAGATTATTATTTTTCCATAATGTTAGTATTTAAGATGCAAAAAATGGTACGGGAATAAGCCAAAAGTTGATTAAGGTTGTGGGCAAAGGGGATTCCACCTCTTTTTGGAGCGATATTTGGATTGGGAATGTGAATCTCAAAAGCAAATTCCCTCGACTATTTCGTTGTAGCAATCAAAAGGAGAATATGATTGATGAAATGGGAAGGTCGATGGATCATAAATGGATTTGGGAATGGAATTGGAGAAGACAATTGAGAGGAAGAGAAAGTGAAGATTTTTCGGCTTTAGAAGCTTGTATCAGCTCTATTTCTTTGCAGCGGGATAAAGCCGACCAGTAGCGTTGGATCGAGTCGGCGAAGGGCATTTACACAGTGGGGAAAGCATATAAAAAATTGAAACAAGAATATGAGGGAGATACCAACAATATTCCTTTGGAAAATATTTTTCCTTTGATTTGTAAATGTCCGGCTTCGAGAAAGTACGACGCAATCGTGTGGAAAGCAGTTAAGGAGAAGTTGGCAACAGGGGATAATTTATTAAGATGTGCAGTCAATTGAGGAGGCCAAGTGCAAGTTTTGTGTAGAAGAAACTGAAAGTGCTTCCCTTTTATTTTTTGAATGTAGAATGACAAATGAACTATGGTCCAGTATCTTTAGTTGGTTAGGAGTGAATTATGTGAGCCATAATGTGCCTGCTCATAACTTGATTCATTTTAGTGGCATTTTGGGGATTAAAGAGGAGAACTGTAAGATTGCTTCATCTATTTGGGTGGCTGTAATTTGGAAAATTTGGAAATGCAGAAATGCTATAGTGTTTAATGATTTTACTTGTGATGAAGAGAATACTAGATGATATCATCGTGAGGATTTGGTCGTGTCTTTCAGTGAGAAATCTAGTGGATGCGGAGAAAAGAGTAACGAGGTGAATGAAAGATCCTAGAGAGTGTTTTTTGTAATTTGGTATTAAGGAGGGAGGTGATTTTTTTTAGCTTCTTTGGGTGATTATTGTATTTGTTCTTTGTATACAAGTTAAATACCCTTTGTACTCGATCTAATAAAATTTTATCGTTTACTGTTAAAAAAAAAAGATGCAAAAAATAGTTTGCATTATTGTTTTTTCATAATGTTAGTAAATAAGATGCAGGCTATTGAAAAGATCAGTTACCATCCATGAGAGGTTCCCCTCATCATATACATGAAATGGATTTAGATATTTTGCATAGAATTGAAGTAGAAACATTAAGAAGGCAATCCTGATGCATGTACTTCCAATTTTTACATTTCTTATCCATAGTTCAAGAAGATATAATGTGTATTCATCATTACACATCCAAATAAAAACGTAATGTCATGGGGTTCAAGCAAAAGGTTTAGTCTCTAGTATATATCGGCAGACAATGGGGATTTTCAAGGATGATGACGGTGATTAATATCACCCATTACGTGTCATTCTTCTTAGAATGTGAAATAAAACATCTTACATCATTGTGTAACAATGCAAAATCATACACCAATTTTGAACTATGAGATTATTATAAAATTGCCTCTTCTTGTCAAATGTGGATTTCTTTAGAAGACACAATCTTGTATGTACCAAGTGTACTATTTAAGTGTATGACTATAAATGAATTTACTCGAGTTAAACAGAATGCAGGCCAAGTTTATTTGAGATATTTTTTAAACATGTAGTTTGAGAGCTCAATTAAGAAAGAAGTTTGATCTCGGCTCATTTATACTTAAAACGAGTTGAGCTCATGAAATACCCAATGTACTAACGAGTCAGCTCAAGCTTGAATCAATAGGTTCGATATTTTAAGAATTTTATTGTCATTTCATTTTATAGTGATATTTAGACTCGTTGGGCTCAATATTTTCATTCAAAATTAATATTAGCCTTCTAGTAGGGATATTTCATATTCCCTCCTTTTCAATTTTATTTTTTCGTTTGACTTTACATGGAGTTTAATGCGATAGCATATTCCCTCCATTTCAATTTTATTTTTTCGTTTGACTTTACACGGAGTTTAATGCGATAGTTGACATGCAATATTTAAATGAATAAAGTAGTCTTGAGAATAGTAAATGGTGAATAAAATAGTATTTAAACGAATAAAGTAGTTGAATTGTAGGGGTATTGTTTAAAAATGTGAATCACTTTATTTCTATTTTGGGAATGAGAAAATAAAATTGGAACCAACATTTTTTACAAATGTAAAAATAAAACTGGAACGGAGGGAGTAATATACATCCAACTTAAGTTTATAGTGAAAAATTTGAGTACCCATACAATACAATCATAATATTTTTTTAGCATCTAAAATAATATATTAGTACAATTTAAGGAGTAACACTTGTGTGAACCAGTTTTAGAGTAATATTATTCAATGACACAAGTAATATTATCTAGTGAAATGAGTAGTATCATTTAAAATAGGTGTAGTGTATAAAAGAATGTGCCCATTTTATATTGTCTTAACAATTTAAATTGTATATTATTTATTAGACTAAAACTCAACAAAGGTAAACTATCTTAATTTTAGTGAATTTGCATTTTTTAATAAACTAAAATAATGATTAACGAATTGTGCCCAAATCTAAATTTAGGTATCTTAAAAATTGAAAATTTTGAATAGCGCTTAATGCATTGTAATTTAATACGGTACGGTATCTGCCAAAATATTTCAAAAAAATAAATGTTGAAAGACTCAACTAATCGCGGGAGATAGCCCGCCAGGAATGAAAAACAAAACCATGGGCGTGAGCTAGGGCGATCAACATTTTTCAGTTCCAGATGCCGAGGGTTCCTTCCTCCAATGTTCATCCTCTAAACAAATTAAAGGTAATGATATCCAAACCTCTAAAATTCTCTTCAAATGATTATCGTCTATCACATTGGATACTAATAGAGTAACATAGTCTCGGTTGACTGCCTTTCCTATCCTATCTCGCTCTCGATACAATCGGAGGCTCAGTTGATTACTCTTCTTTTTTCTATTTAACGTTTCAAATTGCTAGATTGAATAGTCAATTTTGAGGGATGATGGTTGTGCCTAATTAAATTTAACGCAAAATTATTTTCTTATAATTAATGGATATATATTTTTTTTTTGGGCAGGTTTGGATTTTCCATATTATGGAATGAAAAAAATTGTTAATGAGGTATTACAAGTTATTTCCTTCTGCTCCGATGCGATTTGTTTGGTTGATTAATAGTTGCACTTATATGCAGTTATTTAGCCAATTAGATACTTAACTTGACAGGACGATAATAATTAGAGGCATGTTCATTTTCTAACTTTATTACTTGGGTGTTATGCATAATAGAGAACAATAATGATTTCTTTAGCAAATTGTAGACTTTATCTGATGTTTTAGTTACTAGACTTCATCTTACCTTTGTATTTGTCTGAGCTATCTTTAGTTTAATTAGTGGACTTGTGTTTTGTGATTACTAGTGTAGCTTTAGAATCTTACAAAATGTATATATGTGGTATTTGCTGGTTCTGTAAAAGAAGATGCGCAAAAATATGTTGGTTTCATTCATTTAGACCAATTTGCCAAGCTGAAATGACGTACTAAGAATTTTATTGTTCTATTGGTGGTGGTGTTGTACCTAGTATATTCTCCTTGTTTTGTTAGTGCACTGTTTGTGTGTCCAATTTCTTTTTTTTTTTTTTGTACAAATAACTTTTGCTTACAATATTTAGGTATATATGGGATATGGTCAATAAAAGTCAAAATCGCACATCAAAAAAATTTAATCTTCGAGATGTTACAGTTTTGCAAGCACCTATAATATTGACAAGATATCATCCTCAGAGTGCTTGTGGTCAATTTGACATGTCAAATTATTGAGACACAAGTATGAATAGACTAATTATATTTTTCTATTACATCATAATAATTTAGTAGTTATATTTCCTTTGTAATTCTGTCACATTGTTTTTTCCTTGTTATTGTTCTGTAATTTGCAGCGTGACATCTAAAACTCAAGAGCATAAAAGACTTCAGCAGGGATGTTGCTCAAGTTCGTGATAAATTAATACAACTACTGTGTTTTAAAAATATTAACATATCCTAATATTTAATTTAACAAATTTTGTTTTCAGGTAAGGAATTAGGATGGGCCCCAAACTGCTATGAACTATTCAGTGTGTTTTGTTAAACCAAATGGGTGTCAAATAATCCCAGTAAGGAATTAAGTGATGACGCTTTAAGAAAATGCGTAAGTTTGCATAAAACTAAGTATATATATATATATATATATATATATATATATATATATATATATATATACATGTTGTTTCATTAATTAAATAAATGACTACTCTTGATTGTGTAAATGTAGGAAATGCAAGGATGCAACAACCAACTTGAAGAAGGTTCTGAACATCAAATTGTTTCATTACCATGACATTATCAAGAAGAGGATTGATGTTAATGGTGATGGAATAGATACAGGGTCTGACACCATTGGTGCTCCAAAGGTTGGTCAGCAAATAAACTTTGAAGTAGAGAAGATGAGAACTTGAAAACTGTCCAAATCTCTCTTTTGTGTTAAGAGGATAGTTTCATCATTTGTCATGTTATATCTAGTAATTTTTGTTTATAAACATTTGTAAATGTAATCTTTGTTTGGCATGAAGTGTAGCCTTCTCTGTTACAAATATTGCAAGATGCACAGTTCGTTCGTATTGGTTTCAGTTTCTAACTTATGACTTTCTTTTTAACAGACATAGAGCAAACAATTACAAAGGCATCGTGGAAGACTTGTACATGACAAAACCTATTGTGGTTCATGTTATGGTGCAGAAGAGGTACCCCTCCTCCTTTATCCATTATATGTGTGCATAGTTATAATCATCTCAATGTTCTTTACTGTTGCATTATTTGGTAGATCAGGAAGAATGCTATATTCTAATTAAAATGGTTGTGTTTACTATTCTCTGTTATTTTTCTGTTCACTGGTACTACTATTTCTTTGATTTTTAAGAATTCTCCTTTATCCTTATGGTTTTGTTGGTGTGTTTATTTCATTGCACAATTCTGCAGTCAAATGAATGTTGTAACAACTGTGAAGAAGTTCTTGAAGCATATAAGCAAGTAGGGCTGGGCATTATCAAACCCAGATCAAATTGAGCTTTAGCATGTTCTGTACAATCAATTTTATGTCCTCAACTCATGTTTCTGCAGTTTTTTAAACATATGGGAAAGGCTACATGTTTCTGTTGAGAAGGAGCAGAATATCTGGATTTAAAAGGATGAAGACTAATGACTTGTTATTGCTAAAGATCAAAGGATCATAGAGCCCAATGCACTCTGTTCACAATTTCATTTTTTTTTTTCTTTTGTTCTCAGGATGGCTTATGTAGAGAATATATCATTTTTTGTATAGAAATTATGGGATGTACTTTCACGAAACGTTATCAAGTATCATGTAATTCGTTTAATTTATTATGGTTAATGAGAATACATTTTCAATATTATTCTTTGGCATTAAATATTTTCTAATTTATATTTATTGTGGTTATTATTTAATTATAATTAGTATTATCTATAAATTGTGATATTATTGTTATTAATGTATATATTTATAGAATAAACTATCATGACACTTAATATTGTATTATTAATCAATATTAAAAAAAATTGATAATAAAAAATGGATTTTAAAATGAATGTATCGCGACACTTAGTTGTGTAGTATCAACTCAAATTGGGATTTATGGTAACCGAAATTAATTTTAATAATAAATCTTAATTGTAGTCTAAACTATCTAATCCTGACATTTAAAAATGTATTATTAGATGGATACCTATTATTACATTAACTTAGACCACATTTCAAGGAAATGTCGTGATAGATAAAATGTAGTAAAAGATGACCTTTAATGGCATTTTTAAATGTCAAGAAAGACCCTTTTTGTTGTAGTGGCATGTGCATGCATGCATGTGGACTATAATATGAACAGATTCATTTACATATTCAATAAATGCTAGAGATATCGTAGTTAAAACATTAACTATCAAAAATCATCAAAGATTTACGTACCTTAAATTTGATAAGATTTGTTATTAATTATTTCTTTATTGATTGATTATATTCTTTGTTGTGAAATATATAATTTCTATTATACAATATTGATATAATTTCTATTAGAGAAGGAAATCCTCATGTATATGTATGAATAAAATTGAGTAGGCACAATAGCAAATCTTGACATAAAACATTTTGCAATTAACAATTTTATTAAGAGTAAGTATAGAGTGAATTGGTTAATATATGAACCATTAGAATTCCTTTTAGTATAACTAATATTCCTTAAGGTAACCAATTAGTTAAACACTTAATACTTTTTTTACCCCCAAATATCACATATTACTTTCTCTAACGGTAGAAGTTGTAATATTAGCCCTGCGTCCCAGAAGGTAAATATAGAAACAAAAAAAGAAAAAATATAAATTTGTACCCCAACTAGACTTAGACTAGGGTAAAAATTAGTCTTACGCAACAAAAAAGCCCACACGAACAATCAAACTCTACTCCCATTACCATGCCCTCCTTTATCAGAAATCAAACAAGGGTTCCCCCTCAACTGTACGGATGACCCTCAAATGATTGAGGCAACCCACCATACCAAAAACTTGTTTTGTCGTGATGCGTCAAGCCTTAAGAATTTGTTTTTTGTGGCCTCCTGCCATGGTCTAATTCTCATATCTAACACGGACCATATAAACAAGATTTGGATAATACTGAACCCATTAACCAAGGACTTCCACAAGTTGCCCAAACCTGATGCTGTTGTGACCACATATGGTTTTGTGTATGGGTTTGGGTATGATTCTGATTCTGATTCTACAAAGTTGTCAGGATTGATGAATTGTTCTCTCATGGTAAAGTTGTGTACCAAACCCTTATTTATAGTTTAAAAGCGGATTCCTAGAGGATGGTTGATGAATTGTTCACTTAAATTGTGCTCTATTGAGTCTATCTTTATGTTTTAAACAAAGTCACTTTCAATATAAGGAATAAATCAATTTCATCTCCTTTTTACGAAGTGTAGTCTTCACATGATTGCTAAAAATACTCGTTTAATTTGTAGCAGTAGAATCAGATAACGTCAAAACTAGATGACTTCTTTTAATTAACATAATGTAACCTTTGACCTTCCACTCTTACTAAGTATCTGGCTTAACTTAACAAGTATAGTTGTTGAAAGAGATTGATTAGTTTGATTTTGTATAGTTGAGAATGAAGGTTGTGAGTTACTTCCACTAGACGGCTGCTTTTCTTGAATAAAGTTGATAGAAGTAATTTTCCTTTATTTGAAAACAAAAATGATGATCCATTTAGGGATTTGAAATAAAGAACATGAACATTTCACTATTAGTAAATAAATGGTAAGTTAAAAGCAAAATTATACTCTCCCCATTTCAAATTAAGTTTCGTTTTTAAAGGTTAAATTTTGTTTCACAATAATTGCCGTTTTAACTATTTTTTCCTGATTTGTCAATTTTACCCCGAATTCGAACTCAAAATATAATAAAATCTTTTAGGAATTATATAATAATATAAAAGAATTTGTTAGAGATATCAAAATATAATAGATCTTTCAGAGATTTATGAAGGATATATATGTCAAAATTTTATAATTCTTAATTTGATACGAAATCTTTAGAACGACACTTTTTGAAACATAAAGGGTATAAATTAAACAAAATAATATAGAATTACAAAATTGCCACAACTCAAAATTATTTTATTAACTAATATGTTCTAAATAATAAAACCCAGGGGTCGAAACCATATTACATTATCGAAGTCATAATACTAGTAGATTTAAGGGAAAATTATTTTTTTGTCTTGTAACTATACCTCTTTTTTATTTTTGTTCTACTTACTTTTAAAATTTTGATTTTATTCCTATAACTTACATAATTTTTTTATTTTTTACCTGTTGACTTTCATATTTTAAGTTTAGTCCTGTAATTTTCTCTTTTCTTTATTTTAGTCCTGTAACTTTACTGCTTTTTTATTTTAGTCCTATAAGAGTAAGTAGATTGTAGGATCAAAATAAAAATAAAAAAAAAGTAAGTTACAGGACAAAAATAAAAAATATAAAGTTATATTTAGAAATTGGGCTCTTGAAAGCCCAAAAAGGTAAATACAGAAATAAAATAAGAAAGAATAAATGAAGATGCCGGCTAGGGTAAAAGTTTTGCGCCCCCAAGCCAAGATGTCGGACATTCCTTCTGAAATCCTCCGGGAAATACTTCTCCGGTTGCGGACGGAGCCCGTCCTCCGGCTCAAAAGTGTTTGCAAGGAATGGCTAGGCTTCATCGAGGATCCTTCTTTCATCAAAGCCCACACCAACTATAATCAACTCAACTCCCAAACCCTCCTTCTCAGACATCAGCCAAGGAATCGACCTGCGAATCTGTATTCTTTCTCTCTAGACTCCCTCGACTTTATCAAGGGCCCTCAACGGATTGATGTGGCCCGTATCAAAAGATTGCTCCACTATCAAAGTAGTTTTGTTCCGAACTTGGCTTCCGTGGTCTCCTGCAACGGTCTAATTTTAATACCTCAAGAGTCGCGGGGCACGTGGACATGGACAATATGGAACCCCTTGACTGGGGAGTCCCACAGGTTGCCCCCACCTATTGCTGCTTTAGGTTCAAATCGTTATCGAATCGGGGTTGGTTCAAATCGTTATCGATTCGGGCTTGGGTATGATGGTGATGCTGATGACTACAAAGTTGTCACTATAGATGAATCCTACTCGTACCAAACTCTCGTTTATAGTCTGAAATCGCAATCCTGGAGTAGGATACAGGGTTGTCCTCGTATTCCATGTGATTCTAAGGGTACTTTCTGGAATGGCGCATTGTGTTGGTCATCAGGGACCACAATAATTGCACTCAATCTTAGGACCCAAAGTTATTGTCAGCTGCAACTGCCCAAGAGAAAAAAAAGTTGGAATAGTTGGTTTGGATGGATGCTTAATTTGCACAGCAAATTATTGCACAAGGAAGGTCTTTGATGGTTGGGTGATGAAAGATAACGGAGTGAAGAAATCCTGGATTAAACTGTTTTCGCTGCACTATTCTCTTCTTAATGCACCACTGGAGCCATTAAACCTTGTAGTTGTTGCTTATCTGAAGAGAAAAGAGAAAGTTGTGTTCCAGTATTCTCGAGGTTTCGTGTTGTTAGATACTGTGCAAAATTCGGTGTTGAAGTTTTCCATTCATGGTCTACCAGATATTAATTCTTCTATAATTTGTTCGGGGAGCCTTGTTCGACTCAATTTTCGCGGTAGTACTAGTGGACATGGAGATGGAAGGAAGAGGAATACTAACATAACCGATACAAGGTACACACATACTCACTCGCCTTTTTTTATTTTAGCTCATTTTATTTATTGTGTCATGATCAAGGTGTAAAAGGGGTTACTAAATATCATATTTAGACTCTAGACATGGGTCTTCCATTTTTTTTATTACAGAATTTTTGAAATCTGAAAACTACGGTTACTTAACACAGTGAAAATTAGTCATTTATTAATGCAACTTGGAGGAATGCTTTGGATTGCATACATCAATTTAGTTTTTGTTTGTTGGAAGACATGGGACTTGGGAGGATTGGTCTTGGAAATATAACGAACCACCTGTATTTGAGAGTTTGAAACTATTCTATATAGTGTGTGTCAAGTGTCTACATTAAATAGCACTTAATGTTTATTGAAAGAAATAAACTTAGATGAAGCAATGAAACAACGGTATTGCTTGCAGATTCAAGTTCTGCGTAAGAGCTGTGGAAGAGAAGTGTTGCTCAGATATCGATTTCTGCAGTGAAGATTATTGTAGGCGTTGTAAGGAAGAGTAATCTTGGAAGAAATCAGTGGTGTTTTGCTTCTATAATATAAAGCGTGGTGCATTCACATGTGGATTGATTACACTGAAATATGTTAGTTATTTATTTTTCGGTGTTATCAATTTTTGGTATAACTTTTCTGCATGCAATTATACATGAATGTATTTTCCTCATATTGATACACAGTTTTGCCGCTCTGTTCTTCCTTATGTGTTTTAACATCAAATGCAAAATATTTGTCACTTAGAGCCGAGGCAAGGATCAAATCACTTAATATATTATGAATGTCTGAAATAAAACTATGAACTTTATTGAGATCAAATTGAATTATATAATTGTGCAACATAGGAGTATTAAACTGTTAGAAAAACGTAGGGGTGTGTATTTCGAAACACTGAAGGTGGAAAGATAAGAAAACACGAAACAAATTCGTGATGAAGAAACCGAGTCTAGGAATAACATATTCCCGCAAGATCGAATACGCCCGTATAGTGCTTACGGTATAATGTGTACGGATCTCCAAAGGTAAAACGGTTTATCAATTCACACCGGTAGCACCACCGAGTATGAATTTCCGGCGAACTAAATCGGAAATATGAGCTGTACGGAAAATATGCAGCGAAAGGCTTTCGGAAATTTGGGTTCGTAAAAGTGATCTGAGAGATTGGACGAAATGGGGTATATATAGGCGGAAGTCCGACCCATTTGAGGATTGCTGGAGTGGAGTACGTGGTGATCATGGATCACCCACGTTCTGTAGTGGAGAGAAACACAGTTTCTCATTCTTGGGAAGCAAGACGGAATATTCCAGATACCCTGGAGTGCATTAATCATTTTCGTAGGTGTATTAAACATGTTCGTGGGCCGGCCCAATTCCATACGGGTCACCCAATCCGATTGGATCCAAAAAGGTAATGGGCTATTTTATATTTTTGGTACTCTAAAAATATAGGTATGGCACCAAAGCCCACCCAAAGCTCAATTGCCCAATTTAGAGAACATGAATATTTTCTTACTTATATACAAGACATTCTTCTTGTAATTTTCCAATGTGGGATGGAACTTCATTTTCCATTTCCCATGGATTTATTCAACACAAATGATTAATACTACAACTTCCCAAATTAATTTCTGACTCACCGGAAATCGGTTTTGAGTTATTAAATATACCACGCTCATCTACTCCGCGAGTAGAACAACATCGTTAATTTTATTTTCTAAAAAACTAACGTTTTTACTCCTAAAAAAATTGGTCAAAGTCAGGGTATGAAACCTTTATTAAAACCAATTTCCAACAATCCCCCACATGAGTGAGAATTGCACCTATACAGAGTCAAGCTTCTTCGTTCAGCTCATGTGAGACCTCATTGCTTCAGGATAAGTAACCAATAGTTTTGAACTTTCCGTAGCCCAGCACCATCGGGTATACCGGGGGCTTAGTGGACACGATGCCTTGAACTAATCCTCCTTAGTGTATACCTTACAGATAGTGCAGACACAAGTCAGTCTCGATTCTGATTTGTTCTCACGTTTTTGTCCATTTTGGCCCTGGACGCCCTTTGTATTCATAAATGTTTGGTCGAAGCGGCCCTCACTTCTCATTTATATAGGTGATCTCCTTTCGAGTATCCCGTCATACTCAGTCCCACATGGACTTATAGGAATCATTAAAAGTCAAAGACTTATCCTTTACCACAACTCACGGGTTCACTAACACTTGACACTGTGCTGTCAGGAACGGTCATGATTTTTAAGTGTTGTACAACTAACATTCACAGGTTAGTTTTCCCTTTTGAACCAAGTTCTTGGGATCTCCAGTCATCATGGTTGGGTTACCACTGTTTCAGTTTTATTTGTGGATTTTAGACCCATTCCCTCTATCAGCTTATTCATTTGATCTCGGTTCAAGCCCTTCGTGAGCGGATCCGCTATGTTATCAATTGATCTTACATAATCAATTGTTATAATATCAGTTGAGATCAAATGTCTAACAGAGTTATGTCGACGACGAATATGTCTCGACTTTCCGTTGTACATACTATTCAAAGCTCTACCAATAGCAGCTTGACAGTCACAATGTACCATTACAGATGGTACTGGTTTGTTCCAACAAGGAATGTCTTCTAAGAAATTATGAAGCCATTCAGCTTCTTCACCAGCTTGATCCAAAGCGATGAATTCAGATTCCATTGTGGAACGGGCAATACACGTTTGCTTTGTGGATTTCCACGATACAGCAGCTCCTCCAATAGTGAATACGTATCCACTAGTTGAGAACGAGTCTTTACTATCGGATATCCAATTAGCATCACTGTATCCTTCAAGTACAGCTGGATGTTGCGTGTAGTGTAGCCCAAAGTCAAGAGTATACTTCAAGTATCTCAAGACTCTTTTCAGAGCCTTCCAATGTTCGTGACTTGGATTGCTCGTGTACCTGCTTAGTTTGTTCACAGAACATGCAAGATCAGGACGTGTTCAATTTGTAATGTACATCACGCTTCCAATGATCCTTGCATACTCTAACTGATTCACAGGCTCACCTCGGTTCTTCTTCAGATGAACATTCGGGTCTAATGGTGTTTTTGCAGGTGGATCATCAAATGCTTTGAATTTCTTCAAGACTTTCTCAACATAATGAGATTGTGTTAAAGAAATTCCATTTGGAGTTCTTTCTATCTTGATTCCTAGAATCACGTCTGCTAAACCCATATCTTTCATGTCAAAAATTTCTTTTTAACATGTTTTTCGTATCAACGATCACATTTGAATTGTTACCTATGATTAACATGTCATCAACATATAAGCATACGATAACAAATCCATTTGGTGTATCTTCCACATACACACATTTGTCACATTCGTTAATTCGAAATCCATTTGATAACATAATATTGTCAAATTTCAAATGCCATTGTACAGGAGCTTGCTTAAGTCCATAAAATGACCGAACGAGTTTACAAACCTTTTTCTCGCTCCCGGGTACAACATAACCCTCTGGTTGATCCATGTATATCTCAGCATCCATCTCTCCATTAAGAAAAGCAGTCTTTACATCCATTTGGTGTATTTCGAGATTGTGCAAAGCAGCAATCGAGATAAGTACACGAATGGATGTAATCCTTGTAACTGAAGAGTAGGTGTCAAAGAAATCATGTCCTTCTCTTTGTTTAAAACCTTTTGCAACCAAACGGGCTTTATACTTGTCAATAGATCCATCTGCTTTGTACTTTCTTTTAAGGATCCACTTACATCCTAAGGTCTTGCAACCTTTAGGGAGGTCAACCAACTCCCATGTATGATTTTGCAGAATTGAATCATATTCACTGTTTATTGCTTCTTTCCAGAGAGATGCATCTGGTCTGGAAAGAGCTTCTTTGATAGTCCTAGGTTCTTCTTCTAAAACATACGTGATGAAGTCTGGACCATAGGTCTTATCAATTCTAGCTCGTTTACTGCGTCTTGGTGCTTCACTCTGCTGAGTGGAAGGGCCTGCAGCTTCACTTGATTCTTCATGAGTTCGTTTATTTGAACTCATTTCTTCTTTGTCCCTACACAGGAACGCATTTTCAAAGAACACAGCATTCCTTGATTCTATTGTAGTACCTACCGTCATATCGGGTATTTCTGATTTATGAATCAAGAACCGATAGGCACTACTATTGAAGGCGTATCCTATAAAGATTCCATCGACCATCTTAGGTCCGATTTTCACTTGTTTAGGAAGTGGCACCTCAACTTTAGCCAAACACCCCCACACTTTGAGGTATTTGTATGAAGGTTTGCGATTTTTCCACAACTCATAAGGTGTCTTATCTTGAGTCTTAAGTAGAGTTTTATTTAAAATGTGGTTAGCTGACAGAATAGCTTCCCCCACATGTTCTGAGGTAAACCCGAGCTGATTAACATTGCGTTCATCATCTCTTTCAAAGTTCGGTTTTTCCTCTCCGCAATACCATTCGATTGAGGTGAGTAGGGAGCTGTCGTTTGATGTATGATGCCGAATTCGGCACATAATTGTTCAAACGGAGCCACATACTCTCCACCTCTATCACTATGAATTGCTTTAATTGTAGTGTTCATTTGATTCTCTACTTCACTTTTATAATTTTTAAAAGCTTCAATAGTTTCATCTTTGCTTCGTAATAAGTAAACGTAGCAAAATCTTGTGCTATCATCAATAAAAGTAATAAAATACCTTTTTCCACCTCTAGTTTGCACAAATTTTAAGTCACACACATCAGTGTGAACTAATTCTAGAGGAGTAGTGTTCCTTTCAACTGACTTAAATGGTAATTTAGTCATCTTTGCTTCTACACATATTTCACATCTTTTGGATGTATCAACATTCTCAATTTTAAGTAAATCTAAATTTACTAATCGTTTTATAGATTTTAGATTAACATGTCCTAATCTAAAATGCCATAAAGAGGAACACTCAACGATATAAACAGAAGTAGAAGCATTCTCATTAATAATAGTGTTTTTGCCATCACGGCTTACAGTCATCACAGACATCTTGAAAAGGCCCTTCTCGAGGTAACCCTTTCCTAGGAAGATGCCAAACTTGCTAAGTACAAATGCCATTTGACCCAAACACTAACTTAAACTGACTACTAACTAAAAGTGACCCCAAAATCAGATTCTTCCGGATGTCCGGGACATGCAGCACGTCCTTTAGTTTCAGCTCCTTTCCCGAAGTCAGTTTGATTACCACCATCCCTACACCAGCCACTTCAGACGAGGCTTGGTTGCCCATGTAGAGCTTTCTCCCTTCAGCAGGAGAATAAGTGGAGAAGGCAGACTTCTCCGAGCAAACGTGGCAAGTGGCACCAGTGTCCACGAACCAACTCTTCTTGTTGTCTACCAAGTTGACCTCGGTCACCACAGCGGACATGTCCATCTCCGTAAGCTCACGTTCAGCAACGTTCACGGAGTTCTTCTTCCCTTTGTCTTCTTTCTTGGGCTGACGACAATCAGCTGCCCGATGGTTGGGTTTGCCACAGTTGTAGCACTTTCCGCTGAACTTCTTCGGGGCAGGAGCAGCAGCAACAGTCTTGCCTTTGCCCTTGTCGTCTTGTCAGTTCCTTTTCTTTGATGGTTCACCTTTCTCCATCAGGTTAACTTTGGCCTCGATGGAAGCAATCGAGCCCCTCTTGTCTCTCTTCTTGTTATCCTCCTCTATCCGGAGTCGGGTAACAAGGTCCTCCATCGTCACTTGCTTTCGCTTGTGCTTGAGGTAGGACTTGAACTCCTTCCAAGATGGAGGGAGTCTGTCAATCACAGTTGCTACCTGAAAGGCTTCAGGCAACTCCATTCCTTGCACTGCAATATTGTGGAAGATCACTTGCAGCTTCTGCACTTGCTCGACAACAGATTTGTTGTCCTCCATCTTGAAGTCGTACAAGGTGGAGACGACGAACTTGCTAGTTCCCGCGTCTTTAGTCTTATACTTCTTCTCCAAGGACTCCCATAGAGCTTTGGAAGTCGGGTACTCATCGTACACATCACAGAGGGCATCAGACAGCCCATTCAGTATGTAGTTCCTGCAGAGATAGTCATCGTGGATCCAAGTGTCATAAGCAATCCTGGTCTCACGATCAGCATCTTCAGCAGGAGCATTCGGACAATCCTCCTTGATGTATTTCACCAAAGAGATGGTGGTCAAATAGAAGTGCATCTTCTTTTGCCACCGTTTAAAGTCATTTCCTGAAAACTTTTCGGGTTTCTCCCCTTTTACTACCACCGGCCTAACAGTCCCTTGAAGGGAGGCCTGATTGGTAGCCAAAAGTGGATTGACTCCGGCATTTCCTACAAAATGATTGCCGCCAACATTTCCCACGAAGGGATTAGCACTAGAGCTTCCCACAAAGGGATTAGTGCTAGAGTTTCCCACAAAGGGATTAGCATTTCCCACGAAGGGATTGCCATTGGCTTGGTTCTTCATCCATTCGGCAAAAAAGTTGCCGAAATTTCCAAACTTGAGAGGGGTTATTGAAGTTGGATTACCTGAAGTGATTTCCTTGGAAGGATCAGGATTACCAACCTTATTGGGGTCAGAAGGATCATCTTTGGTCGGTGAAGACACGTCCATATCGTTGTCAGAGTTATGGTTTGACATGACAGTGTATCAAAATTATTTATTCGATCTTGCGATTGTTAGAAAAATGTAGGGGTGTGTATTTCGAAACACTGAAGGTGGAGAGATAAGAAAACACGAAACGAATTCGTGATGAAGAAACCGAGTCTTGGAATAACCTATTCCCACAAGATCGAATACGCCCATATAGTGCTTACAGTATAATGTGTACGGATCTCCAAAGGTAAAACGGTTTATCAATTCACACCGGTAGCACCACCGAGTATGAATTTCCGGTGAACTAAATTGGAAATATGAGCTGTACGGAAAATATGCAGCGAAAGGCTTTCGGAAATTTAGGTTCGTAAAAGTGATCTGAGAGATTGGACGAAATGGGGTATATATAGGCGGAAGTCCGACCCATTTGAGGATTGATGGAGTGGAGTACGTGGTGATCATGGATCACCCACGTTCTGTAGTGGAGAGAAACGCAGTTTCTCATTCTTGGGAAGCAAGACGGAATATTCCAGATACCCTAGAGTGTATTAATCATTTTCGTAGGTGTATTAAACATGTTCGTGGGCCGGCCCAATTCTAAATGGGCCAACCGATGTGGGCTGACCCAATTCCATACGAGTCACCCAATCCGATTGGATCCAAAAAGGTAATGGGCTATTTTATATTTTTTGTACTCTAAAAATATAGGTATGGCACCAAAGCCCACCCAAAGCCCAATTGCCAAGGACCCCGAACCCGGGCCCGGGCCCGGGCGCGCGCGCGCGCGTGTGGTCCATGGTTAGGGTCCCCATGTCCCAATTTAGAGAACATGAATATTTTCCTACTTATATACAAGACATTCTTCTTGTAATTTTCCAATGTGGGATGAAACTTTATTTTCCATTTCCCATGGATTTATTCAACACAAATGATTAATACTACAACTTCCCAAATTAATTTCTCACTCACCGGAAATCGGTTTTGAGATATTAAATATACCACGCTCATCTACTCCGCGAGTAGAACAACATCGTTAATTTTATTTTCTCAAAAACTAATGTTTTTACTCCTCAAAATATTGGTCAAAGTCAGGGTATGAAACCTTTATTAAAACCAATTTCCAACATAAACTTCCATATTCTTTTAGGATGCAACTTACGAATAAAATGTGGATCATCGAAACAAACAATACAAAAAAAGACGGAGTTTAGCGACGGCCAAAAATCCATCGCAAATTTCGTGAATTTGCGATGGATTTTGGTAAGCCATCGGAAAAAATGACACTTTGCGACGACATAGGAAGACTGTCGCCAAAGTTAGTGTTTTGCGACGGAATAGTCCGTCGCAACAACTAGGGCCCACCGCTTTCGTCTTAAACCGGTTATATTTGCGACGGACACGGCGTCGCAAATTTCAACTTTGAGTCTGCGACGGCCCATTCCGTCGCAAAATATACCCGTTTAAAAGTGACCGTTCGAGACGTGACCCATTTGACTGATTTGCGACGGAATAGGCCATCGCAATTTTTAACTTTGTATTTGCGACGGACCAAAGTCATCGCTAATCTTACATTTATATTCGCGACCTTTTGGGAAACGGTCCATTGACTAATTTGCGACGGAATGTCCATCGCAAATCCGACCCGTTTTACTCGTCTTCTCGGGAAACAGTGCGTTGACTGATTTGCGACGGAAAAGACGTCGCAAATCAGGAAAAACGACGTCGTTTTTGCTTTGACAGGCAAAATTTGCGACAGATAGGCGTCCATCTCAAATTTTTTTCCAATTATAAAACTCTCCTCGCGAAGCAGACGGAGAGTGCGAGAAAAAAGAAGAAGAGGAGGAAAACAAAAGGAAAAGGAAGGAGAAGTCGAATTTAGTTGATTGTAGAGCCAATCCGTCCTCACCGAGTTCTCGTTTCGACATTTTCTACAAATAAACCGTAAGTTTTCTTCATTTTTACCGTTTAAAATTTAATTTTAAAGCATGTTTAGAGAATTGATTTTAGTTGATGTAACACCCCGTCCCGTTTTATACCTTTTATATTGCTAGAAACCTTATTTTATATTATTGTCTTTGTTTCTTTTAATTTTATTATTTTTGTGTGCTATTGTGTAAATTAAATATATACCATTTTATAAATTTCTAAATTCGAAGAAAAGAATCGAATCTTTCAAACGAATAAAGGACTACAAGAAATTAAATATTCAAAGATTAAAAGTTATGATTTCGATCCGAATAATTTATTGAGAGTAATTAAAATACAATAAAATATTAATTGAGTTTTAGAACTGTATTAATTTTCAATTCGAATTTTTTTTAACTCGTGAATCAAAGGATCCCTAAACTGTATCAAGTGGAAATGAAAATATCAGAATTAAGGGGGGTTAATTTCTAGCCACATGAATTACATTCACTTTTTGAATTAAATTAATTAGAGTTTTAATCATAGCCACATACTTATTTCCTTCCTTTAAATTAATTAAATAATTAAAAGATATTTTCTATAAACCACCCATTTCCCAAAAACCGCAGACGGGAGTTTTCATCAAAACCAGATTTCATTTCCTCTCTCTTCTGATCTCATATTTCTCCCTCCTCAAATTCCAGAAATCATCGCTGCCCCTCTTCTCTTTCCGGCAATGAAGCGCCGCTGCGCCCTCACTCTTTGCCGCCGCTTGTTCGCCCGTCGCCCCCTCTTCTCCGTGCAACTGTAGGCCGCACCTCGCCCCTCTCTCTCTCTGTTCAGCGCCGATCGTTCACGGTGCCGCTCACGACCGCCGCCATCCCCTTCGCGCAGCACCCTCAGTTGCACCCCCTCTCTTGCCGAGCAGCACAGGTTGTTGATTTCAGATAAATCTGGTCCCCGGTCAGCTGCCTACGTGCGCACTGGGAATGTGGCCATTGATTTATCTGCTTACTGTTTTCTTATTAGTATGGAAGTTGGAAGATGAGTGGGAGGAGTATAAGACGTGATACGGAAATGGTTCGGACATGATGTACAATATATGGAAAATGATTTTGGCAAATTGAGCCGATACGTGAAAATGATTTGGGATTTGCCCCTTGATGTGAATCAACTTGTGATATATCAATTATGTGAATGTGAAACCTGTCATGCCCAATTAATTATTACGTGGACTTGTTACTTCTGTGGTATATGTTATTCATAGTTATATGTCAACTGCTTAAATAAAGTATATACTTTCTCAATGAGTATAATTTAATATACTTCGGATTTATCAATCCCATGACGTTGCAAATCACCCATACGTGAGAATTCAAATCTCACGCCCCCCTTTTTACAACCCTTGCAGATTATGATTTCGTGGAGCAAGGACAGTAATAGAGACGACACGGAGTTCCCCACTTAAATAAAATGTTACTTTAATATTAAGCTTTATATATGTGTGTGAGATATGTTATAAAAATTATTCTACTCATTTCTTCCGCTGCATAAAACTCATCTCTCATTTCATCATCCCTTTTTATATCAAAAATTTTATAGTTCGGATTTTAGTCACAAGTGGCACCTCGAATCTGAGATATTTATGTGTTTTGGATTCGGGGCGTTACAGATGGTATCAGAGCTTAGGTTCAAAGTTTCGGACCAAAACCCCAATCATTGTTTTCATTAAACCAAAATTATTTTTCTTTAATTAAAATATTATTATTATCATTTAAGTTTAGATCACTAATTAAATCACTTGAGGGGAAATGTGTCTCCTATTACCGTCAGAAGCTCCTCGAAGGTATGTTCTTATTTTATTTTAAATTACCTAAAAGTTTGTGACCTTACGATGAAATGACTTTCATAACAAAACTCCAATAAAAAGATCGAGAACTCGAAACAACACCTACGAGGTGTAGAAAGAACCACGGAATACCGTTTACATTACTAGTGAAATATGGATTATTAGTGAATGTTAGAAATAAATATATTTGTGTAAGTTTATAAATTTCATAAATGATGTTATATGACTATTTGAACTATGTGCTTTAATTGTTTAAACTATATGATTAAATTGTTTAAATTATGTTTCTTCATAACTAAAATTTTGACTAGGATTTTCCTTTCCATATAAGAATCCACCTAAGATAGTTATATCCCGATAACTAGAAACCACTTAGATAACCTTAGAATCTATCAGTGTGTTTATAACCCAGTTCACGAGACTGTATTCAAAAGCAAGAGATGCTCCTATACCCAATGACGAAGATAAATTTAATGGTCGTGATTCATTTTGCCAGAAGGATTACTGAGTTATTCTTCGTCTTATCGCTGTAAGACTACTTGAACGCATGAGAATAGAAGACCCAGTTCAAGGGCCCCACATCCACTTGGAGACATGCCTGGTAGAAGTCAATGATGGAGATTTTCGTGTGATAGTACCGATCAGTCAGAATGATCGAAACCTTTTAAACAGTTATCCTTTTAATGTAGACATAAATGCATACAACATAGATGTGCCACCCTTTCCTGGCATATAGTAGTAGTCAGATGTATGATTGTTTTACTTGGGACATAGCAACATAGTCTTAACCCCGACTCCTTTTGTTGCTCGCGATCCGTAATAAAGAGAAGATGTGATGCGTTAACATTACATCTGGAAGCCTTAGTTTCTTTTGGGATAAGAAGTAAGAAGACTAACCTCATAGGACCCGAGACCTTTATATATATATATTGTGAAATTGCTACTTGGCAATGTGTGCTACTTGTTCTATATTAACTGTTATATTTTATATGATTACTGTTTTATGACATGTCACTGGTTTCTGTTATATGGTGCGTATGTGATCATTGTACCATTGACGGCCGCAGTACGTTGTGGTGAACTACATACTCACGCGTATTTCAATACTAGCGTTGTGTTAATTACATGATTCGATTCTGTTCTTATAATTTTTCCATACCTATATAACTTAGCAATATTATTCTTTTATTTACAAAACCACCACTAGGATAACACTGTGCCGTGGACGTGGACAACCTCGTGCTAACCCTATCCCAATACTAATGGATCCTATAGGACAAGACCCACATTCTCAGGCTGGACCTGAGCCATCTCAGCAGGAGAGGAAGATGACAAGTTGTGCATCAAGGTGCCAATCATGGATGAATATCTTGACGTGTTTCCCGAGGAATTAATCGGGTTACCACCGGATCGTCAGATAGAGTTCTCCATCGACTTGATACCTGGGTCAGCACCAGTATCTAAGGCACCCTATCGAATGACGCCAAAGGAATTAGAAGAACTGAAGGAACAACTGCAAGGCCTACTTGAAAAGAAGTTCATCAGGCCAAGTGCATCACCATGGGGAGCACCTGTATTTTTCGTGAAGAAGAAAATGGAACTTTCCGTATGTGCATAGACTACTGAGGTCTCCATCAACTGACCATCAAGAACAAATATCCTCTTCCAAGGATAGAAGACTTGTTCGACCAGTTGAAGAATGCTACCATATTCTCAAAGATCGATCGGAGGTCTGGTTACCACCAGCTAAAGGTTAAGAGCTAGAATATCCCAAAAACAACTTTCTGAACTCGGTATGGACATTACGAATTTAGCATGATGCCTTTCGGAGTAACAAACGCTCCAGCAATTTTCATAGATCTGATGAATATAGTGTTTTCATTCGTACCTGGACCAATTCGTCATCGTCTTCATCAACGACATACTTGTGTACTCTAAGAACAAAGAGCAACACGAAGAACACCTCAAGACAGTCTTAGAAACAATGGGACGAGAGAAGTTGTATGCCAAATTCAGCAAGTGTGACTTTTAGATCGATTGTGTTATGTTCCCAGGACATATAATCTCCGCAAAAGGGATTGAAGTGGACCCAGCAAAGGTAGAAGCCATCATGAACTGGAAGGCGCCTACTAACGTCAATGAAATTTGAAGCTTTCCTGGGTTAGCAGGATACTACCGAAGGTTCATACAAGACTTTTCTAGGATTGTGAAAGCACTGACGAAACTGACCAAGAAGACTGAGAAGTTTGTTCGGGATTCGGCTTGAGAAGAGAGCTTCCAAGAGCTAAAGATGAGACTAACCACTTCGCCTGTGTTAACCATCCCAGACGGATCAGAAGCATTCATCATTTACACAGACACTTCATTGTCAGGCTTGGGTTGTGTTCTGATGCAAAATAAGAAAGTTGTGGCTTACGCGTCCCGATAACTTAAGGACCACGAACAGAACTACCCAACACACGACATAGAACTTGCTGCAGTGGTTCACGCATTGAAGATTTGGAGACACTACTTGTATGGGGGAAAGTGTGAGATCTACACTGACCATAAGAGTCTAAAATACTTCTTCACACCGAAGGAATTGGACATGCGTCAGAGAAGATGGCTCGAGTTGGTAAAAGATTACAATTGCACTATCCACTATCACCCTGGAAAGGCAAACGTAGTGACAGACGCTTTGAGTAGAAAGAAAGATACGAGACTAAGTGTCGTTCCTAGCACACAGTTACCACTAATGGGAGAACTCTCTCGGTTAAACCTAAAATTTTCCACACAGTGTTGTGCAGATTCCATGGTTTATGCGTTTACCCTACAACCGACCTTACGAGAGAGAATCCCAGAAGTGCAGAAGAACGATAAATTCTTGAAGAGATTGCGTAACCGCGCTGAAGGAGGAACCATTCAGAGGATCATATTGAGCACTGATTGAGCTTTGATGTTCGATAACAGAATCTGTGTGCCTAAGGATGAAGAAATGAGGAACGAAATCCTGAAAGTGGTACATAACACTCCTTACACCGTTCACCCCGGAGAGACGAAAATGTACTGGGGACTGAAAGAGAACTTTTGGTGGAGGGGTATGAAGAGGATGATAACTCAATTCGTCAAAAGATGTTTAACCTGTCACGGGTTAAAGCAGATCATCAACAACCCTCAGGGTTGTTACTTCCTCTGGAGATGCCAGAGTGGAAATGGGATGACATCACTATGGATTTTGTCACCGGACTTCTGAAATCGGTAAAGAATCACAATGCCATCTGGGTTATCGTAGATAGACTTACGAAGACTGCCCACTTTATCCCTGTTAGAATGATGTATACGTTGGACAGGCTCGCCCAACTATACAGAGCAGAGATAGTCAGACTGCACGGTGTACCAGTCTCGATAGTGTCCGATAGAGACCCCCGTTTTGCCTCCAAGTTTTGGGGAAGTCTACAATGAGCCTTGGAGACTGAATTGGAATTCAGCACCGCATATCACCCACAGACTGACGGACGAACGGAAAGAACTATCCAGACTCTCGAAGATATGCTGAGAGCCTGCGCTTTAGATCTTGAAGGAAGTTGGGAAAGCCACCTACCATTGGTAGAGTTCGCTTATAACAACAGTTATCAGACGACAATACAAATGACACCGTAGCACTCTACAGGAAGAGGTGTAGATCACTAGTTTATTGGGACGAAGTTGGGATTCGAAAGATTCTCGAACCCGAACTAGTCGAAAGATCAACTGAGATATTCGCGAAGATTAAAGAGAGAATCAAGACGGCCCAGGACAGTCAGAAGTCATATGCAGACACTCGCAGAAGAGATTTACAATTCGACATTGACAAGAAAGTATTTCTCAGAGTTGCACCAATGAAAGGCCTAATTCGTTTTGGGAATTGAGGTAAACTAAAGCCGCGATACATCAGACCACTTGACATCCTGAACAGAGATGGGGATGAGGCTTATCGCTTAGCACTACCACCAGAGTTATCGCGAGTGCATAATGTGTCCTACATATCTACACTCAGGAAATACATGAACGATCTAAACCATGTTATTAGTCACATAGAATTGGGTCTAAGCAGTGACCTGACTTATGAAGATGTTCCAATGGCTATCATGGGAAAGAGAAGATGAAGTCCTAATCAAGTACCCTTAATACCTAAGCAATACCTAGAAGCTGAATTTTGGGGACGAAATTCCTGTTAAGGGGGTGAGGATGTAATACCTCATCCCCTTTTATACCTTTTATATTCCTAGAACCCTTATTTTATATTATTATCTTGTTTCTTTTAATTTTATTATTTTGTGTGATACTGTGTAATTTAAATATATACACTATTTCAAATTCCCGAATTCGAAGAAAGGAATCGAATCTTTCAAACGAATAAAGGACTACGAGAAATTAAATATTCAAGGGTTTAAAATTAGGATTTCGATCCGTATAAAATATTGAGAATAATTAAAATACAATAAAGTATTAATTAAATTTGAAAATTATATTAATTATTAAATAGGGATTAAAATCGTGAACCAAACGATCCCTAAACCGTATCAAATGAGATCGAAAATATCAGGAATTAAAGAGGATTAATCTCATCCACATATTATATCCTCCTTTTAAAATTAATTTTTTAATTAAATAATTTTCCCCTATAAATAATCAATTGCCGAGGATAACGCAAGAAGAATTCCAAATCAGTTTCACTTTCTTCCTTATCCAAATTCCTTTTTCTCTCGGCTCTCTCCTCCCTCCGACGACGATCGCCGCCACGACTCTGTCGCCCCTCACCACCAACAACAGCCTTCAGCCTTCAGCCGTCGCCCTCTCTGAGGTAGAGGCATCGCCTCACGCTCCTTCCTCCCTTCTCCGGCGATAAACGCTGCCCGACATCTTCCTCTTTGCGAAGCAGCGACGCCGTCGCTCCGTCCCCTACAGCGGAGCGCCGCCACCGTTGCACCTCATACAACCGTCATCGTCGCGCCGCCTCTCAAGCGACGCCGCGCCGCTGCTCTCCTTCGCACATCGGAGCCACATCACAGCTCCCCTCCTCCAGTCGCCGCCGCCTTGCTCCAGCCCCAGTACCGATCGAAACCGCCGCCTCCGCGGTTCCGGCGCCGCTCGCACCGCCCCTTCCACAGCGCCACCGTCGCTCCCACCGCTGCCATCGACGAAGCCGAATTGCCCTCTTCCTTTGGTGAGTCTCATTCTCCCAATTCATTCACCAATTCGGTCCTTTGATTTCGATTTCTTACAATTTCTAATTCAGTTTAAATTCATAAATTCCCTCGAAATGATAATTACTCACGGTTTGATTTTGTTTCTTTCCAATTCCGATCGAGTTGTCGTACTGCTGCCCATTTATTTTTGGAAATATCGGAACAACGCCGTAAGGCCGCACGTATACCACCATGAACCGGAGCTCGTAAGGTTTCTACCTTCTTCCTTTCCTTTTCGTAAATTCCGGAAACAAGTCGAGGTTATTTTGGATACGAGACCGTGTAACAAAAGGAGAAATTGATTCATGAGTTTAGTTGAGCAGTATAATGGTTTTTCCTGGTTGAGTTGTTTACTTCTGTTCTCTATTCTGTTGGAGACTCTGAAACTGTTTTGATATTTTGGAAAATGTTTTCTTTCTTCCACACTAGTGTTACTGATGGAATGGTTTAGTATTACTGTCCTAATGGCTTCGTATTATTTATTTAGAAGTATAGTATTCTTTGTTGTGAAGTACCTTTGATATAGTTAGTTAGTATTTGAAACTGATGTCTATAGTATTGTTGTTTTGGCGGTGAAATTGATATTGTTAGTTGAGTTTAAAGACAAAGGGAAACTCGTCTTCTCCCTTGTCTACTGTTCAAATGTTTGAAACAAATGGAAAAGAACTTTTAGAAAATAATACTACTCTTTTGTTTTTAAAATGACACGAGTCAACAGGAAAATATTTATTCGATTACTTGTTATGAAAAAACACTTTAAATCGAGTATTACTAATAATAAGGAAAAATATATATTTATATTATTTTTAGTATTTAGTATATGAAATTATTTAAACAAAATAATTAATAATAAAGGGAGTTTTATTTATAAAATGTAAATTATATTCAAAGTTCTTTTAAAAATAAGGAATGGGAATTTTAGAAAGTGAAATATTAATTTGGGACTTTTATTATATTATTAAAATAAATTTCTATTTCTTTTAATTATTTTCAAGAAAAATATTATATGGGTATACTTTTAAGTTATGAAAGCTTTTACTTATAAAAGTCTAAGATATTAAGAGATTGTTTTATAAAGATAGAAATAGTCATACAACAAGTAAATTAGTAAGTACACTTCCCCAATACACCAACCTTTTAGAAGTGGTGTATTTACCAAGATAGTGTGTGTTTTTAAGTAGGTCTATTCCAATAGGTATATAAGATAACGAACTCCTCGATTCTCATAACACAAACTCTCAAGTTTTTCTAATAATTCAAAGGTCAACTTTTAATTAGATGATTTCATATTAGGACTCTATGCTAATCGGAATACGCACGAGGGATCCGACATTCTGTTTGTACATCGTTCACGGGACCCGGAGCAAACAGGTGGGTGATGATCTGTTGATCGATCTGTTTATAATACGTTGTGCTGGTATACTCTGAACTCGACCAAATAAATCTAAAACAACTAATCCAACATAAATGTATCCCTATTATATAAGTGTTTGAATTATGCGATATAAATATATATGATACAAAATGTTTATCGTTTTTCTTCAAATCAATCACCATTGCATGATTATGGGCATTACGTGAGCATGAACAAACTTAAATACGATTTGCAACTTGAGAATGACGGGTTTGCGGAAAGAGGTGGTAGACTAGTGATTAATGAAGGGATATCCGACCTCCGGGGAGCGGTCTGTGACGCCCTCGGGACAGGTTGTTGATTTCAGATAAATCTGGTCCCCGGTCAGCTGCCTACGTGCGCACTGGGAATGTGGTCATTGATTTATCTGCTTACTGTTTTCTTATGAGTATGGAAGTTGGAAGATGAGTGGGAGGAGTATAAGACGTGATACGGAAATGGTTCGGACAGGATGTACAATATGTGGAAAATGATTTTGGCAGATTGAGCCGATACGTGAAAATGATTTGGGATTTGCCCCTTGATGTGAATCAACTTGTGATATATCAATTATGTGAATGTGAAACCTGTCATGCCCAATTAATTATTACGTGAACTTGTTACTTCTGTGGTATATGTTATTCATAGTTATATGTCAACTGCTTAAATAAAGTATATACTTTCTCAATGAGTATAATTTAATATACTTCGGATTTATCAATCCCATGACATTGCAAATCACCCATACGTGAGAATTCAAATCTCACGCCCCCCTTTTTACAACCCTTGTAGATTATGATTTCGTGGAGCAAGGAAAGTAATAGAGATGACACGGAGTTCCCCACTTAAATAAAATGTTACTTTAATATTAAACTTTATATATGTGTGTGAGCTACTCATTTCTTCCGCTGCATAAAACTCATCTCTCATTTCATCATCCCTTTTTATATCAAAAATTTTATAGTTCGGATTTTAGTCACAAGTGGCACCTCGAATCTGAGATATTTATGTGTTTTGGATTCGGGGCGTTACAAGCGCCGCCTCACGCCACCCACAGTCGTCGCCCCTTCGATCTCAGCCGCGAGCGCCCCCGCGGCCACGCCGATCGAAGCAGCGCTGCTGCTACCCAGTTCTAGACGAATATCATAGCCGTCCGATTATTCCTTATGTGAGTTTCTTTGGTTTCGTTTCCCTAATTTCCTTTAATTTAAAATCCCTTTTGATTAATTTGATTTTTCATTTCTTTCCTTGGTTAATCGAGACTCTGCTATCTCTTTCTGCCATTTCGATGAAGCCCGGAGGATGAATTACTGTCTATTCTATTTTGGAGAAATTAAAACGACGTTATTAGGATGTTCGATTTTGATTTACAATTCACCGCCCGTTTACCACCACAATCCGGAGCTCGTAAGGTTTCTACCTTCTTCCTTTCCTTTTCGTAAATTTTGGAAACAAGTCGAGGATATATTTTGCATACGAGACCGTGTAACAAAAGGGGAAATTGATTCATGAGTTTAGTTGAGCAGTATAATAGTTTTTCCTGGTTGAGTTGTATACTCTTGTTCGTTCTCTGATGAACTGTAGAGACTGTTTTGATAGTTTGATAAAATGTTTTCTTACTTCCTTACTGATGGAATGGTTTAGTATTATTGTCCTAATGAGTTTGTATGGTTAAGTTAGAAGTATGGTATTTTTGTTGTGTAGTACCTTTGACTTAGTTAGTATTTGGAACTTATGATTTTTAGTGTTGTTGATTGGTGATGAAATCATTTACTGTTAAGTTGAGTTTATGGATAAGGGGGAAATTCATCTTCTCCCTTGTCTACTGTTCAAATGTTTGAAACAAATGGAAAAGGACTTTTAGAAAATAATACCGCTCTTTTGTTTTGAAAATGACACAAGTCAACTTGGCTAGTAACACTAGTAATATAGGAAGATATTTATTCAATTAATTGTTATGAAAACTTCTTTAAATCAAGTATTACTAACAATAAAGAAAAATATATATTATATTATTTTAGTATTTATATAAAATTCTTTAAGCAAAATAAGTTTAAAAAAGGGGTTTTATTTATGAAAATATAAATTATATTCAAGGGTTTCTTTTAAAATAAGATGTAGAATTTTTTTTTTTTTTGGAAGGAAAAATATTAATTTGGGATCTATATTATATTAGTATTTTTATACAAATTTCTTATTTAATTTCCTTTCAAGAAAATAATTATGGATATACTTTTAAAAAATTTATAAAGGCTTTTATAAAAATCTTAGTAGAACGTTATTTTTTTTATATAGAAATTGAAGTGGTCATACAACAAGAAGTGGTGTATTTACCAATATAGGGTGCAACATTTAAGTAAGTCTTTTCAATAGGTTTATAAGACCATGACCTCCTCGATTCTCATAAAACAAACTCTCAAGGTTTCCTAATAATTCAAAGATCAACTTTTAATCAAATGATTTCGTATTAGGATTCTGTACTAATTGGAATACACACGAGGGATCCAACCTTCTGTTTGTATCGCACTCGGGACGTCTCTACAACGTGAGTTATCTTCCAAAGGAATTTCGAAGACAGTTGTAACTTAGCTATAAAGTTAAGAGGTGGGTGATGATCTGTTGATCGATCTGCTTATAATACGTTGTGCTGGTATAATCTGAACTCGACCAAATAAATCTAAAACAACTAATTCAACATAAATGTATCCCTATTATATAACTGTTTGAATTATGTGATATACATATATATATATATATATAATATGAAATACCTATTGTTGAATCTAAATCAATCACTTTTGCATGACTAAGGGCGCATGTGAGCATGAATCAATTTGATTGCAAATCGAGGACTTTTCCTCCACGTTTTTAAATGTCAGTTTTATAAAAGGACGGAATGTCAGTATGTACGGAGTTGTGGTATGGGTATTAAATCCAACCTCCGGGGAGCTGTCGAGGACGCCCCCAGAATCAAGGTTGTTGATTTAAACAGATCTGGTCCCCGGGTCAGACGCCTATGTTGTGCACTGGGAATAAGGCCATTGATGGTTTGCATTATTTATTTTGTCAGTGGTTGGAAGGAGTAAGGTTTTTGGAAGTGGAACAAGTCGAGTATGGTCGTACAAAAATGGTTTGGAAGAGTTTCACAAGGTGTTGAAAATGATTTTGGCACATTGGGCCGATACGTGAAAAATGGTTTTGGGTTTTGCCCCTTAATGTGAATCAACTTGTGATATATCAATTATGTGAATGTGAAATCTGTCATGCCCAATTAATTATTACGTGAGGTTGTTACTTCTGTGATTTATGTTATTCATACTTATATGTCAATTGCTTAAATAAAGTATATATTTTATCAATGGTGCAATTTAATATACTTCAGATTTATCAAACCCATGACGTTGCAAATCACCCATACGTGAGAATTCAAATCTCACGCCCCCCCTCCCCTTTTTTACAACCCTTGCAGATTATGATTTCGTGGAGCAAGGACAGTAATAGAGACGACACAGAGTTTCCCGCTTAAATAAAATGTTAACGTTAATATTAAGCTTTATATATATGTGTGAGATACTTATAAAAATTATTTCCCTCATTTCTTCCGCTGCATAAAACTCATCTCTCATTTTATTATCCCTCTTTTTATATAAAAAATTTTATAGTTCGGATTTTAGTTACAGGTGGCACCTCGAATCTGAGATATTTATGTGTTTTGGATTCGGGGCTTTACAGGTGGTATCAGAGCTTACGTTCAAAACTTTCGGACCTAAAACCAAATTATTGTTTTCATCAAACCAAAATTCTTTTCTTTAATTTAAATTATCTTATCATTTAAGTATAGATCACTAATTTAATCACTTGAGTGGAAATGTGTCTCCTATTACCGTCAGAAGCTCCTCGAAGGTATGTTCTTATTTTATTTTAAAAGTGCCTAAAAGCTTATGACATTGTGACAAATTGACTTTCATTACAAAATTCTAATCAAAAGATTGAGAACTCAAAACAACACCTACGAGGTGTAGAAAGAACCATAAATATTGTTTATATTACTATTGAAATGCAGATAATGAGTAAATGATAGAAACAAATATATTTCGTGTAAGTTTATAAATTTCATAAATGGTGTTATATGACTATTTAAATTATATGTTTTAATTGTTTAAATTATATGCTTTAATTGTTTTAATTATATGCTTTAATTGTTTAAACTATATTGTATAATTGTTTAAATTTTGTGCTTTGATTGTTAAGATTATGTTTTTTTTTTCATAAATAAAATTTTGACTAGGATTTCCTTTCCTTATAAGAATCCAGCTAAGATAGTTATATCCCGATAACTAGAAACCAATTAGCTAAACCTTAGAATCCATCAGTGTGTTCACGACCCAGTTCACGAGACTGCGTACAAAAGTAAGATCCGCTCCTATACCCAATGACGAAGATAGATTTGACAAAAGTGATTCGTTAAGCCAGAAGGATTACTGATTTATTCTCCGTCCTATCATTGTAAGACTACTCGAACGGATGAGAATAGAAGACCCAGTTCAAGGGACTCGCATCCACTTGGAGACATGCCTGGTAGAAGTCAACGACGGAGATTTCCGTATGATAGTACCGATCAGTCAGAATGATCAAAACCTTTAAACAATTATGCTTTTAATGTAGACACAAATACATACAACATAGGTGTGCCACCCTTTCCTGACATATAGTAGTAGTCAGAAGTATGATTGTTTTACTTGGGCCATAACAACATAGTTTTAACCCTACTCCTTTTGGTCGCTCGCAATCCGTAATGAAGAGAAGATGTGATGCGTTAACTTTACATCTGGAAGCCTTAGTTTCTTTTGGGATAAGAAGTAAGAAGACTAACCTCATAGGACCTGAGACCTTTATATATATATATGTTGTGAAATTGTTACTTGGCAATGTGTGCTACTTGCTCCATATTAACTGTTATTTTATCTAATTACTGTTTTGGACATGTCACTGGTTTCTATTATATGGTGCGAATGTGATCACTGTACTATTGACGGCCGCAGTGCGTTGCGGTGAACTACATACTCACGTGTATTTCAGTACTAGCATAGTGTTATTATGTAATTCGATTCTGTTTTTGTAATTTTCCCATACCTATTTGAACTTAGCAATATTATTCTTTTATATTCAGAACCACCACTAGGATAACACCGTACCGTAGACGTGGATGGCGTTGTGCTAACCCTATCCCAATACTAATGGATCCTATAGGACAGGACCCACCTCCTCAGGCTGAACCTGAGCCATCTCAGCAGGAGAGGAAGATGACAAGTTGCGCATCAAGGTGCCAATCATGGATGAATATCTTGACGTGCTTCCCGAGGAATTAATTGGGTTACCACCGGATCGTCAGATAGAGTTCTCCACCGACTTGATACTGGGTCAGCACCAGTATCTAAAGCACCCTATCGAATGACGCCAAAGGAATTAGAAGAACTGAAGGAACAATTACAAGGCCTACTTGAAAGGAAGTTCACCAGGCCTAGTGCATCACCATGGGGAATACCCGTGTTGTTCGTGAAGAAGAAAGATGGGACTTTCCGTATGTGCATAGGCTACCGAAGTCTCAATCAACTGACCATCAAGAACAAATATCCTCTTCCAAGGATAGAAGACTTGTTCGACCAGTTGAAGAATGCTACCATATTCTCAAAGATCGATCTGAGGTCTGGTTACCACCAGCTAAAGGTCAAGAGCGAGGATATCCCAAAAATAGCTTTCCGAACTCGGTATGGACATTACGAATTCATCGTGATGCCTTTCGGAGTGACGAACGCTCCGGCAATTTGCATAGATATGATGAATAGAGTGTTTCATCCGTACTTGGACCAATTCGTCATCGTCTTCATCGACGACATACTTGTGTACTCTAAGAACAAAGAACAATTTGAAGAACATCTCAAGGCAGTCTTAGAAATAATGAGACGAGAGAAGTTGTATGCCAAATTCAGCAAGTGCGAATTTTAGATCTACCGAGTTATGTTCTTAGGGCATATAATCTCCGGAAAAGGGATTGAAGTGGACCCAACAAAGGTAGAAGCCATCATGAACTGGAAGGGGCCTACTAACGTCAATGAAATTCGAAGCTTTCTTGGGTTAGCAGGATACTACCGAAGGTTCATACAATAATTTTCTAGCATTGCGAAAGCAATGACGAAACTGACCAAGAAGACTGAGAAATTTGTTCGAGATTTGACTTGTAAAGAAAGCTTCCAATAGCTAAAGATGAGACTAACCACGTCGTCTGTGTTAACCATCCCAGACGGATCAGAAGGATTCGACATTTACACAGGTGCTTCTTTATCAGGCTTGGGTTGTGTTCTGATGCAAAATAAAAAGTTGTGGCTTACGCGTCCCGATAACTTAAGGACCACGAACAAAACTACCCAACACACGACTTAGAACTGGCTGCAGTGGTTCACGCATTGAAGATTTGGAGACACTACTTGTATGGGGGAAAGTGTAAGATCTACACTGACCATAAGAGCCTAAAATACTTCTTCACGCAGAAGAATTGAACATGCGTCAGAGAAGATGGCTCGAATTGGTAAAAGATTACGACTGCACTGTCCACTATCACCCTGGAAAGGCAAACATAGTGGCAGACGCTTTGAGTAGAAAGGAAGATACGAAGCTAAGTGTTGTTCCGACCACACAGTTACCACTAATAGGAGAAACCTCTCGGTTAAACCTAGAATTTTCCACACAATGTTGTGCAGATTCCATAGTTTACGCGTTCACCCTACAACCGACCTTACGAGAGAGGATCCTAGGAGCACAACAGAACGATAAATTCTTGAGAGGAATACGTAAGCGCACTGAAGGAGGAACCATTCAGAGGTTCGTATTGAGCACTGATGGAGCTCTAATGTTCGATAACAGAACCTGTGTGCCTAAGGATGAAGGAATGAGAAACGAAATCCTGAAAGAGGCACATAATACTCCTTACACCGTTCAGCCTGGAGAGACGAAGATATACCGGGGACTGAAAGAGAACTTTTAGTGGAGGGGTATGAAAAGGACGATAACCCAATTCGTCAAAAGATGTTTAACTTGTCACGGGTTGAAGCAGATCATCAATGACCTTCAGGGTTGTTACACCCTCTGGAGATGCCAGAGTGGAAATGGGAGGACATCACTATGGATTTTATCACTGGATTTCCAAAAAACGGTGAAGAATTACGATGTCATCTGGGTTATCGTAGATAGACTTACGAAAACTACCCATTTTATCCCTGTTAGAATGACGTGTACTTTGGACAGGCTCGCCCAACTATACATAGCAAAGATAGTCAGACTGCACGGTGTACCAGTCTCGATAGTGTCCAATAGAGACCCCCGTTTTGCCTCCAAGTTTTGGGGAAGTCTACAACGAGCCTTGGAGACTGAATTGAAATTCAGCACTGCATACCACCCACAGACTGACGGACAATCGGAAAGAACTATCCAGATACTCGAAGATATGCTGAGAGCTTGCGCTTTAGATCTTGAATGAAGCTGGGAAAGCCATCTACCATTGGTAGAGTTCGCTTATAACAACAGTTATCAATCAACGATACAAATGGCTCCGTACGAAGCGCTCTACGGGAAGAGTTGTAGATCACCAGTTTGTTGGGACAATGTCGGGATTCGAAAGATTCTTGGACCCGAACTAGTCGAAAGATCGACTGAGATAGTCGTGAAGATTAAAGAGAGAATCAAGACGGCCCAGGATAGTCAGAAGTCTTATGCAGACACTCGGAGAAGAGATTTACAATTCGACATTGGTAATAAAGTATTTCTCAGTGTTGCACCAATGAAAGGCCTAATTCGTTTAGGAAAAGAGGTAAACTAAAGCCGCGATACATCAGGCCATTAGACATCCTGAACAGAGTCGTGGATGTGGCTTATCGCTTAGCACTACCACCAGAATTGTCACGAGTACATAATGTGTTCCACATATCTACACTCTGGAAATACATGTGCAATTCAAACCATGTTATTAGTCACGTAGAATTGGGTCTAAGCAGTGATCTGACCTATGAAGAAGTTCCAGTGACTATCCTGGGAAGGAAGTACTTGTTAAGAAATCAAGAAATACCATTGGTTCTAGTCCAGTGGAGCCGACACGGAAAGGAAAAAGCGACATGGAAAAGAGAAGATAAAGTCCTAATCAAGTACCCTTAATACTTAAGCAATATCTAGGAGCTGAATTTCGGGGACGAAATTCTGTTAAGGGGGTGAGGATGTAACACCCCGTCCCGTTTTATACCTTTTATATTGCTAGAAACCTTATTTTATACTATTATCTTTGTTTCGAAGAAAGGAATTGAATCTTTCAAACGAATAAAGGACTACGAGAAATTAAATATTCAAAGATTAAAAATTATGATTTCGATCCGAATAATTTATTGAGAATAATTAAAATACAATAAAATATTAATTGAGTTTTAGAACTGTATTAATTTTCAATTCGAATTTTTTTAACTCGTGAATCAAACGATCCCTAAATCGTATCAAGTGGGAACGAAAATATCAGAATTAAGGGGGGTTAATTTCTAGCCACATACTTATTTCCTTTCTTTAAATTAATTAAATAATTAAAAGATATTTTCTATAAACGGGAAAATTGGCAAAAATGTCCCGTATGTTGGCGGTATTGGTAAAAATGACCTTTATCTCTTCAACTTTATAATAATGCCCATTATGTTTACAAAATTAGGCAAAAATGCCCCGTGACCGGCTACAACAGGTTTCTACCCGGTTTTCGCTGACGTGGCATTTTATTATCGATTTTTTCTTTTTCTTTTCAAAATTCCCTTATATTTATAAGAAAACATATCAATTAAAACAGAGAGAATTAAACATTGGGCGCAAACGGGAAGAGAAAGGGATTCTAGGGTTTATATAACCAAAAATTCCCAAATTAATTTTGTGGAATTGGAGAGCCCCAGTAACTTTACTTACTTTACTTCTCCCACACTCTTAAGATTCCTTGTAATTTCCTCTGCCTGAAATCCTCCAGAAGAGAATGCGTTTTTCCCGGATAATTTGCCTGCTCCACTGTTGCTGTTGCCGCCTCTAAACCAGAGTCATGATGGCAATTATGCAGCGACGACATCTAGTGATCTTGATTGTTTGCAGGTAAGACAGAGAGATAAGGAAATGCATATTAGTTTGATTATTTGTCTGAAATTGTATAAACTTGGTGTTCAGGATCTTTCGAGAAGGATTCATTTTGGGAAACTTGTGGCTGAAGTCAAATTTCAGAGGCTGGGCCTCTCCAATTCCACAAAAGTAATTTGGGGATTTTTTGTTGAATAAACCCTAGAATCCATGTTCCTGTTTGCGCCCAATGTTTAATTTCTTTTATGTTTTAATTGATATGTTTTCTTATAAATATAAGGTAATTTTGAAAAGAAAAAAAAAATCGATAATAAAATGTCACTTCAGCAAAAACCGGGTAGAAACTTGTTGTAGCCGGTTACGGGGCATTTTTGCCTAATTTTGAAAACATAATGGGCATTATCATAGAGTTGAAAAGATAAAGGTCATTTTTACCAATACCGCCAACATACGGGGCATTTTTGCCAATTTTCCCTTCTATAAACCACCCATTTCCCAAAAACCGCAGACGGGAGTTTTCTTCAAAACCAGATTTCATTTCATTTCCTCTCTCTCTCTCGATCTCATATTTCTCCCTCCTCAAATTCCAGAAATCATCGCCGACCCTCTTCTCTTTTTGGCGACGAAGCGCCGCTGCGCCCTCACACTTTGCCGCCGCACATTCGCCCATCGCCCCCTCTTCTCCGTGCAACTGTAGGCCGCGCCTCACCCCTCTCTCTCTGTTCAGCGCCGATCGTTCATGGTGCCGCTCGCGACCGCCGCCATCCCCTTCGTGCAGCACCGCCAGTTACACCCCCTCTCTTGCCGAGCAGCGCCGCCTCACGCCACCCACAACCGTCGCCCCTTCAACCTCAGCCGCGAGCGCCGCCGCGGCCACGCCGATCGAAGCAGCGCTGCTGCTACCCACTTCCAGACGAATATCGTAGCAATCCGATTATTCCTTATGTGAGTTTCATTGGTTTCGTTTTCCTGATTTCCTTCAATTTAAAAGCCCTTTTAATTAATTTGATTTTTCATTTCTTTCCTTGGTTAATCGAGACTCTGCTATCTCTTTCTGCCATTTCAATGAAGCCCGGAGGATGAATTGCTGTCTATTCTATTTCGGAGAAATCAAAATGATGTTGTTAGGATGTTTGATTTTGATTTACAATTCACCGCCCGTTTACCACCACAAACCGGAGCTCGTAAGGTTTCTACCTTCTTCCTTTCCTTTTCGTAAATTTTGGAAACAAGTCGAGGCTATATTTTGGATACGAGACCGTGTAGCAAAAGGGGAAATTGATTCAAGAGTTTAGTTGAGCAGTATAATAGTTTTTCCTGGTTGAGTTGTATACTCCTGTTCGTTCTCTGATGAACTGTAGAGACTGTTTTGATAGTTTGAGAAAATGCTTTCTTACTTCCTTACTGATGGAATGGTTTAGTATTATTGTCCTAATGAGTTTGTATGGTTAAGTTAGAAGTATAGTATTTTTGTTATGTAGTACCTTTGACTTAGTTAGTATTTGGAACTTATGATTTTTAGTGTTTTTGATTGGTGATGAAATCATTTACTGTTAAGTTGAGTTTATGGACAAGGGGGAAATTCATCTTCTCCCTTGTCTACTGTTCAAATGTTTGAAACAAATGGAAAAGGACTTTTAGAAAATAATACCACTCTTTTGTTTTGAAAATGACACAAGTCCACTTGGCTAGTAATACTAGTAATATAGGAAGATATTTATTCAATTAATTGTTATGAAAACTTCTTTAAATCAAGTATTACTAACAATAAAGAAAAATATATATTATATTATTTTAGTATTTATATAAAATTCTTTAAGCAAAATAAGTTTAAAAAAGGGGTTTTATTTATGAAAATATAAATTATATTCAAGGGTTTCTTTTAAAATAAGATGTAGAATTTTTTGTAGAAGGAAAAATATTAATTTGGGATCTATATTATATTAGTATTTTTATACAAATTTCTTATTTAAATTCCTTTCAAGAGAATAATTATGGATATACTTTTAAAAAATTTATAAAGGCTTTTATAAAAATCTTAGTAGAACATTTTTTTTTTATATAGAAATTGAAGTGGTCATACAACAAGAAAATTAGTAAGTACACCCCAAATACACCCACCCTTTTTAGAAGTGGTGTATTTACCAATATAGGGTGCAACCTTTAAGTATGTCTTTTCAATAGGTTTATAAGACCATGACCTCCTAGATTCTCGTAAAACAACCTCTCAAATTTTCCTAATAATTCAAAGGTCAACTTTTAATCAAATGATTTTGTATTAGGATTCTGTGCTAATTGGAATACGCACGAGGGATCCAACCTTCTGTTTGTATCGCACTCGGGACGTCTCTACAACATGAGTTATCTTTCAAAGGAATTTCGAAAATAGATTTGTAACTTAGCTATAAAGTTAAGAGGTGGGTGATGATATGTTGATCGATCTGCTTATAATACGTTGTGCTGGTATAATCTGAACTCGACCATATAAATCTAAAACTACTAATCCAACATAAATGTATCCCTATTATATAACGGTTTGAATTATGTGATATACATATATATATGATATGAAATACCTATTGTTGAATCCAAATCAATCACTGTTGCATGACTAAGGGCGTATGTGAGCATGAATCAATTTGATTGCAAATCGAGGACTTTTCCTCCACGTTTTTAAATGTCAGTTTTATAAAAGGACGGAATGTCAGTAAGTACGGAGTTGTGGTACGGGTATTAAATCCAACCTCTGGGGAGCTGTCGAGGACGCCCCCAGAATCAAGGTTGTTGATTCAAACAGATCTGGTCCCCGGGTCAGACGCCTACGTTGTGCACTGGGAATAAGACCATTGATGGTTTGCATTATTTATTTTGTCAGTGGTTGGAAGGAGTAAGGTTTTTGGAAGTGGAACAAGTCGAGTATGGTCGTACAAAAATGGTTTGGAAGAGTTTCACAAGGTGTTGAAAATAATTTTGGCAGATTGGGCTGATACGTGAAAAATGCTTTTGGGCTTTGCCCCTTAATGTGAATCAACTTGTGATATATCAATTATGTGAATGTGAAATCTGTCATGCCCAATTAATTATTACGTGAGGTTGTTACTTCTGTGATATATGTTATTCATACTTATATGTCAACTTCTTAATAAAGTATATATTTTATCAATGAGTACAATTTAATATACTTCAGATTTACCATACCCATGACGTTGCAAATCACCCATACGTGAGAATTCAAATCTCACGCCCCCCCCCCCCCCCCCTTTTTACAACCCTTCCAGATTATGATTTCCTGGAGCAAGGACAGTAATAGAGACGACACAGAGTTCCCCGCTTAAATAAAATGTTACTGTTAATATTAAGCTTTATATATATGTGTGTGAGATACTTATAAAAATTATTTCCCTCATTTCTTCCACTGCATAAAACTCATCTCTCATTTTATTATCCCTCTTTTTATATCAAAAATTTTATAGTTCGGATTTTAGTTACAAGTGGCACCTCGAATCTGAGATATTTATGTGTTTTGGATTCGGGGCATTACAGTTGAGAATTGAATTTAGTTGAATTGTTTGAATTATATTAGTAATGAATTAATTTTAGTTGAATTAGTTGATCGAATTTTAATTTAATTTTAAAGCATGTTTAGAATTTCTTAAGCTTAGAATTGAATTAGTTGAATTGTTTGAATTATATTATAAATGAATTGATTTTAGTTGAATTAGCTTAGTTGATCGAATTTTAATTTAATTTTAAAGCATGTTTAGAAATAGTTGAATTAGTTGATCGAATTTTAATTTAAAGCATGTTTAATTTTTGTTAAGTTTAGAATTGAATTAGTTGAATTTTTTGAATTATATTAGAAATGAATTGATTTTAGTTGAATTAGCTTAGTTGATCGAATTTTAATTTAATTTTAAAGCATGTTTAGAATTTGTTAAGTTTATAATTGATTTTAGTTGAATTGTTTGGATTATAATTTAATTTTAAAGCATGTTTAGAATTGATTTTAGTTGAATTGTTTGAATTATATTAGAAATGAATTGATTTTAGTTGAATTATAGTTGATCGAAATTTAATTTAATTTTAAAGCATGTTTAGAATTTGTTAAGTTTAGAATTGATTTTAGTTGAATTGTTTGAATTATAATTTAATTTTAAAGCATGTTTAGAATTTGTTAAGTTTAGAATTGATTTTAGTTGAATTGTAGTTAATTAATTGATTTTAGTTGAATTAGCTTAGTTGATCGAGTTTTAATTTAATTTTAAAGCATGTTTAGAATTTTTTTCGAATTATGTTATAGATTTTTAAAGCATGTTTAATTTTATTGATTTTAATTTAATATTTCAAATTTTGTTATACATGAGCGGACAAGGCAGTGGCAGTGGCAGTGGCAGTCAGCATCCTCCGAGGGATGAGGAGGCGAGTCGAGGAGGGCGAGGAGGGAGGAGACGACGGGCCTCACAGAGACCCGTGGTTCCACCTATTTTCAGACCGAGGTCTCAATCAGAGACCTCTTAACAGCCTGACTCCTCCTCATAGCAGACTGCTGAAGGCTCATCCTCCTCCCGAAAGCATCCGGTTGTTAAAGCACGGATGACTGTTCAGCCACATGGTTCAACGTAAGTTTTAATATTTTATACTCAATTTTTTTTATTAATTAAAACCTAATTATTTTACTAACTTTGAAGTTTTAATTTTACAGTTGGATTCCTGGTCATGAGGCTAGTAATCAGGTTTCCAAGTTCATCCTTGGATGTGGATTCGAGCCCACCGCTTACAGTTGGGGCTAGTGTCCGATGCAATGAAACAGACATAGTTCAAGGAGTTTAAGGTATTAATTTAATTTATTAATTCACTGTTTACTATTATCAAATATATAAACAGATATTTACATTTAAATTGTAATTGCAGAAAGAATGTGTCTGGGCACCGGAGCACGATGACCAGATGTGGAAGAATTTTGAAAAATATGCGGCGGAATGAGGGAGAAGTGGTACAAGAAGGGAGAGGCCACCGACATGGGGACTGACAGTGAAAGGCGGTCGATTTGAGACCAATTCCTCCGGTACTGGGATTTTCCTGAATTCAAAGAGAAGTCGGCGAATCGGCGTAGTGACCTTGATGGGGAAGGGATGGCGAGACATCGGGCCGGTTCTCGGTCCATTTATGAGCACGGGTTGAGATTTGTAAGTTTCGTCTTTAATTTTGTAGTTTTTGAATTTATATTATTTTTTTCCTAATTTTTTATGAGTGGTATTAATTTTTACTATCTTTTTTTCTAATTAGGCGGCGGAGCAAGGACGCTAGCCCTCCCATTTTGAGAGATTGCAAATCGCCCACCCACTCGTCGAGGAGACTGGGAAGTCTACCTACGGCCGTACCACCGAGATCCACGTAAGTATTATTTCAATATTAATAGTATTATTTCAATTTTTAAAATTAAAAGTATTATTTTATATTTTGTGTTCAATTTATTTAATTTTTTGTATAATTAATTTGCAAAGAAAGATGCTCGAGGACCTTGCCTCTCAGCCTCAGCCTGAGGAAATGGCAGAGGGGTCGGGGTCGATGCCCCCCACACAGTCTTCTGTTGACGTTCAAAATGAATTGTACTTCAAGAACGTCAAGGCTAAAAAGGGGCGGTTCGCTGGATTGGGCAGCTTCGGAAATAACTTTTTCCGACCTCGTGGCTCGGGCTCATCCTCCTCTCAGTCTTCCATCGACTCTCATCCCAGTGAGGTCGAGAGGCAGCTTGCCACGGTGGTGGAGCAGATGAAGAACATGTAGAGGCAGCAGCGAGAGAAGGAAGAGTGTGAGAGGCAGTAGCGAGAGGCGCACGGCCGGTATACAGCTGAGATGCAGCGGTATTCAGTCGAGGTGCAGGAGTATACAGCCGCCATGCAGGCGTGGAGGCAGATATTCGCCTCTGATTCAGTGCCACGAGCGCAAATGCCTGCGCCACCGATCCCGCCGACCCAGCCATCGATGCCGCCGATCCCGCCGACACAGCCACAGATGTCGTTGATGCCCCCGAGCCAGCAGGCCGATTGTTAACCTGGGCGAGGATGAGGAGGAAGTGGAAGACGGATTTAATTCCGATGGTTAAAAAATTTTAATTTTTAATAAATTTGAAGTACAATTTTTTTTGTTTGAATTGTTACTTTAATTTAATTTTTGAATTGTTACTTTAATTTATAATTTTGTGAATTTATTTTAGTTTGAATTTACTTTTATTTAATGTCAAAATAAATAATTTTAGCAAAAAAATAAAAATTAAATGGACACAACATTTATAAAAACAAGTGAGAAACGAAAATGAATTAATTTGGTGAATTATGAAAAAAAAAAGAATCAATTTGGATACATATACAATTAATTGCGTACAAATGAACGAATTATAAAATTATGCATTGTCGAAATAAATAATTTTACAAAATAAAAAAATAGTTGGGCAAAATATTTTAATAAACAACTTAGATACAAAAAGAAATTAATTTGGTGAATTATGGAAAAAAAAACGAGTCAATTTGGAAACATATACATTTAATTGCGTACAAATAAACGAATTATAAATTTAAGCGAGAGTCGAAATAAATAATTTTACCAAAATAACAAAAATTAAATGGTCCCAACATTTATAAAAACAAGTGAGAAACGAAAATAAATTAATTTGGTGAATTATGGAAAAAAAACGAGTCAATTTGGATACATATACAATTAATTGCGTACAAATGAACGAATTATAAATTTAAGCGGGAGTCTAAATAAATAATTTTACCAAAATAATAAAAATTAAATGGCCCCAACATTTATAAAAATAAGCGAGAAACGAAAATGAATTAATTTGGTGAATTATGGAAAAAAAATGAGTCAATTTGGATACATATACAATTAATTGCGTACAATGAACGAATTATAAAATTATGCATTGTCGAAATAAATAATTTTACAAAATAAAAAAAATAGTTGGGCAAAATATTTTAATAAACTTAGATACGAAAAGAAATTAATTTGGTGAATTATAAAAAAAATGACTTAATTTGAATACATATACAAATAATTGCGTAAAAATGAACGAAAGAAGCACATGGCCTAGCGGCCGCCCCTCCTTCCCATGCACAAGAGGTCGCGTGTTCGATTCCTCTTGAGCGCAAACTTGGATTAAATGTTCAAGGCCTAATATTGATACATATAGAAGGTGGGCCGCATACAATAAGCTATGGGCCGGTGGCCCAGTGGTCCGAGCCCGCCCCGGGTGCCCGAGCTCGAACCACGCGAACCACTTTTTTTTTTGTACAGGTTCGGAATTTGCGACAGCCAAATTCTATCGCAAAATGAAACTTTTGCGACAGAATATGCCCGTCGCAAATTGTAATCGAAAATATTAAAAAATATAAACATTTGCGACGGTAATGATCCGTCGCAAATGTTGTAGACCCGATCGGGTCTGACCCGAATAACTTGCGATGGACTGTAGGCCGTCGCAAATTTTGATCGACCCGGTCGGGTCAAACCCGCCAATTTTGCGACGGTATTGTCCATCGTAAATTTGCGACGGACAACACCGTCGTAAATTTGCGACGGGAGGCAAAAGTCCGTCACAAATATTAGCTACGGCTGTTTTAACAAAGGACACGTATCCGTCGCAAATTCCGTCGCTAAACAGTGTTTTTTTTTTGTAGTGAAAACATCAAGATACTCATGCTTCATCAGAGGAGTAACACTACAAGAAAATATAAAATTACCTTTAAAAATTGTCAATATGACTACGAAATTTGCAACATAAATTTTTGTAGTGGGAATTGTCTACAAAATTTTCTAATTATATTAACATTTTCATTTTCTACCTACAATGAAAATTGCCCACGGAATTTTCAAAGACAAATTGTTTGGTGGGTAAATTTTTGTAGACAAATTGCTTTTAGGCAACTAATGCTTAGGGAATTTCATTTTACTAGGAAAATTGATTGTAGGGTGAGGAATGAAGGTTTCTACATTATCAGAATATTTTGTAGGCAAATCTTAGGTAATTCCACTACGAAAACTTTATGTTGGAAAATTTTGTTGTCAATTCTAATTTCGTAGGCATTTTTCTTATTTTGTATTGTAAATCTACTGTGAAACTTGTTTATAGTATGAAATTGATACTATACATTTATCCATTGATACCAATACATGTATTCACTGAAATCATATAATTTTATATTGTAATTTTAGTTTATTAATTAGTTTAATGGTATTTGTGAATGTATATGATAGTACCAATTAATACATACAATGATATAAATTTCATCTTATGAAACTTGTCTATAGGAGTACGCTGTCTGAGTCGATAATAAATGAGGTTTATGGATAAGAGTATGTATAGAGTGAAAACGGTTCATACATGAATCTTTGTAAAGTATTACTTGTTTTCACTAAAGAGTATTAGTTGTTTTCTTTGAAGGGAATTAGTTGTTTTCACTGAAGGGTATTAGTTGTTTTCACGGAAGAGTATTAGTTGTTTTAATTAAAGAGTATTAGTTGTTTTCATTAATACTTGTTTACACTGAAAAGTCTTAATTGTTTAGTGAAAATAAATTAAAACTCTTCAGTGAAAACAATTATTACCCTTAAATGAAAACAACTAATACTTTTTAGTGAAAACAACTACTCCCTCCGTCCCATAATTGTTTGCACACTTTCCTTATTCGTCCGTCCCACAATTGTTTGCACACCCATAAAAGGAAATATTTGTATAAACTCCACCCTCACAATATTCACATATTTACAGAAATTGTCATTATTTTTTACCTTTTGGACCCACAATACACTCAATTCAACCACTTTCTTCACTTTATACTCCACAAAACACTACTCATTACACTTTTGTCTTAAAAACTGTGCCCAAACTATGATGCAAACACTTGTGAAATGGAGGGAGTAATACTTTTCAATGATTCTAATTGTATGAACCATTTTTACTCTCTAGTTTGTCTATGAATAAACAATTGATCAAAAGGTTCGAGTGTATGCCGCATTTTCTTGAAGAAATTCCATAAAAAAATATAATTAGTATTAGTCGGAATAGATGATAATTTATCATATAACAAATATTGTATATAAAAAATTCTTAAGTTAAATGCTAGAAATATTGTAGTTAAAACTTCCACAATCGAAGATATTACAAATCACCAAAATATTTACAATAAATTTGATAAAATTTGTTATTTATTTCTTTATAGATTGATTATATTCTTTGTTTTGGAATATATAATTTCCATTATACAATAATGATATAATTTCCGCCTGACTCGATAACAAACAAGACTTATGGATAAACCGTTGGGGAAATAGGGGTGCCCGGAATCTATTCGGGATGAAATTTAAATACGAATTTAAATACAATTATTACTAGCATGAATTAATCCTAATTAATTCAAATAATAATTCCAACAACTAATTTTCATCATGCATGTTGAATTAATTCACATATCAACTATGGCGGAATAAACAAGTAAATATGCAATAAACGTACCTCTTGTAGAATTGACCTTTGGATATACGGGACAATTACGATCTCGCTCTATCGACCCAAAAACCTTCTCAAGTATTTCCCTTTTCACCTCACTTGATCACCGGTGGGAGATGCTTTCAAGTAATTTAATAAACTAAGGAAAAAGAAAAATATTTATGCTCTTGATTTTTCCAACACATGGAATTATGTACTTGGGGATGAAATAATCATCCCCTATTTATAACTAAGAGGTGGCCGAAATTTTGGTGGATTATTGGGCTTGGAGAAAATCTTTTCTTAGACTCTAAGAAATCTTGAATATATCTCATATATTCTTTTCTCCAAAATAAAATATTCCACAAAAATCTCACACTCCTAATTAATATGTAATTTTCGAAAATATTAAGGGTGGAATCCAAGATTTGGATCTTCTTGAATATATGAGATAATCTTGTATTCCAAGAATACTTATCTTCCATAATATCTTTCCAAGAAAATCAACAAAATCCAATCTCTCCTAATAACAATATTTTCGAAAAAATAAGAGAAAAATCAGCATGATATTATCTTTTTATTTTAATCACCTTATCATTATTGGACTACTTAATGGGCTACTTGAGGGGCCTTTAAGGAGAATTAAGATTGGACCTCCTAATGGACTTCTGAATCTCAATATTGAGCCCCAATATAATTCAGCCCATTAATATTAATTATTACCACTAATAAATTAATATTGCTCTATCCATCTTAATCCATATTACGATAATATGGGCTCCCGGTTATTATTTCTCGCGTTTAAGATTATCAAGTCCATTAATTAATTAAGCTTCTGAATAGCTCTAAATTAATTAACATCTTTCACCTTGGAGTAAAGACAGCTCAACATTATTATTCGTACCGAAGAAGCTAATTCTTCACTTGCAAGATTTGGTACAATAAAACTTCTGAGCCCACCAAGGGGACTAATCACACGAGCCGTACTCGCACGCGTTTCTCCGTATTAAATCTTAGCAACCGTCGTATGATTAATATTACTGCCCAAGACACAAAGTTCGAAGTCACAATGATTCTCACCCAACATGAATCAAAGCAGTAACGATTAAGCACACACGGTCCTATTTAAGTGACGGAGATTAAGAAATCAACAACCACTGAGGTCTAATTCTTCACCTTTCAGAACAGAAGAATTTATCCTCGCTGTAGGACCTCTTCAACACATACTAAATGTGCTAGTGCAATCTCTTAGTCAAGACAGACCAATATGAGCCTTACACATCGACCTTTCACGGCGGATTGTTCAATTCCACCTAGGTCGTGAAAATGTACATTTAGTTACAAGTATACTGTTAATGTTGTCTTCCGTGATCGGGTATCACCACATTAACTACAATGTAACATGTACTATATATTGAACGGTTTTCAATAGAAATTCAACATTCAATCATAACTAAAGCAAATGTGATAAAAGAATTATTCTCATAAAACGAGTGTTTGATACACGAGTTATACAAAGTAAAAGCATACTTTCACGTATAACTCCAACATAAACAATTGATTAAAGGGTTCGAGTGTATGCCGCATTTACATGAAGAATTTCCATACAAAAATAATAATTAGTATTAGTCGGAACAGATGATTTTTTTATCATATAACAGATCTTTTATATAAAGAAACTAGTTACAGGCTTACCCGCTCTTTGCACGGAAGTCATATTTTTTTTCAATTTTTATTCTATATTATATATTCTTTTTTGAATAATTTTAGAATGAACCTCTTTTTTTCTTTAACAAAAATAACACAAACTAATAGTTGCAAAAAACCATTTATATTCACAAAAATAAATAAAATGTTATCATTCATTTTTTAATTATTATAAATAAATTTATTAATACATTTACAGATTTGGTTTGATATTTTAACACAACAAGATTAAAAGAAATAAAATTTGTTAATTTTTCATTTAAAAAGTAGTTCAATTAATAAGAATTAAATTATATATGTCAATAAGACAAATATAATGCACAAATTATTCTTTAGTGTTAAAAAATGAAATTTTGAAGATTTATTAGATCAATTTTTTTATTAAATAAATTTAAGTTAGTTGATAAAGAGTTTATTGAAAAATACTGTGCAATAAAACATAAATAAATGGTGTTTGGAAGATGTTTTTTTTTTTTCGTCTCATGATTACGTTGATATTTGCTTAATTAAGACATTCCACAAATATTTTCATGTCACATAAAAAGAAATAATTTTGCATCACTAAAAATAAATAAAGTATAGAATTATCATTATTTTATTTTACTTACACTCACATAACACACATTTTCTTAAGCAACGTAACACTTTCAAATATGAAAGAAACAGTGAGACGAATGAAGTATTTTTTAAATAAAAATTACAGTCCTCATTTTGTCCCTCTTATTTAGGTTTATTATGGCCGATTGTGCCTACATTAGCGACACTTAAAAATTACAGTCCTTAAATTGTCAGCACGAAAACTAACGGTCCTCATTTTGTCCACCAAAAAAATTATGGCCCTCTCTTTATCACCCCCAAAGTTACGCCCCATAAAATTATTTTTAAAAAAATATTTATATTAATAAAGAACAAACATACAAATAATATTTACCAAGATGATGGTCGACTCAAATCAAGCGCGACAAGTAATTCATTAGTTGATCATTTTTACTCACATTAGACATCTGAAATGAAGATCTTTTAAAAAAAAGAATTTTTTTTTTTGAAATAGAAGCTATTGTTCACATGTACTCCCATTTGTGGAACTAACCGTGGTGATTTGCATTTTTGGAGATCGAATACTAAAGAGAATTTTTCTATAAAATATGGATATATTATTTTTGGGAGGAGAAAAGTCAGTCAATACAAGGAAGAATATATTGTTAACAAACAGTTTGAAACAATATGGTGGCAAAAAATTTGGTCTCTCAATATTCCCATAAAATCTATACATATTTTTATGGAAAATGACTAATGATTTAATTATCTCAAAAGGTAATTTGTCTAATCACCATGTTCCTATAACTCCTAATTTTCATACCATTTATGCTCTTTTATTCTACATATCGACTGCACATATTTGAAAAAAACTCAATTTGTAGCTAGAAATTAAGGATGAGATAGGTTTAGCATGGGGTTTTTTGAGGCACGTTTATTATATTTCAAATCGATGACAATGTTGTATAAAAATAAGGATTAGAGAACTTTTAAAAAGAATAATTTCGTAAGATATATTAGACAATGAACAACTATAGATGGTATTGTGCTGAATAAGGAAAAACTTTTATTCAGATAAAAAAAAAACCTCTAATATTGCCCGATATAATTTTTTAACAAAAAAATATTATAACTACTTATAATTTTTTTGTTTTATTGTTTATTTTTTCTTGGTATGAAAGATAGACAACACTACATTTGGGTATAATACACATCCTTTCAAAGGACAAAGTGTTGAAAATATTCAATATATTTGGGCTTCCACATATCAAATGAAATGTGTATAGTTGTCCTAAAGGAAGCCCAATTAAAGTAATCCACTAAACACTAAGTTATGGGCTTTTATGAGTATTAAATGATCATGAGCTTTATGTGTAGATATCATTGGAGATTTTTAATTTTTCGAGGTACCAAACTAAAGAAAATGATAACTTATTATCATAAGTAGGTTTATGGTCCCTAAACATAAGTACGTTCACTACAGATTATGTATTCTCTCTACAGAATATTGAAAAAATGGTGGTACTGGTTGTTTGAGAAACCATCATCCCAATTGTGTAAAAATTGATTCAAATCGATCCGTTATGCTATTATGATTAAGAATTCTCTAATTTAAATCTCCAGATTGATTAACTATTTGTGTAAAAGAATCTTTATATGTTTTTATAAAGCATGCTATTTAGATCTATTAAATTTTTTTAACACAAAAGTTTACAACAGAGCACAATTTATTACTCCCAAAATAAAAATTGCATATATTAAAACAAAGACAACAAAGCTCCCAAGATACTTTAAAATCCTAGAATAATACTTTGGGTTGAAAACCCAATCTTCAAATATTAAAATTCAGACATCTCAATTCTCTCACCGTGATCCAAACGCCATAGAAGTGCTTTGATTTCTTCCATCAACGTATGCACCAAGACTTGTCCATTGCAAAAAAAAAAAAAAAATTGACAACATTTCAAGATTTCAGTAAAAAGCAGATTTGTGTCAAAAAAGTTAAACTTACAATCTTCGATCTAACAGAAAAAATATCTCACATGATCAACATGCTAAAATTGAAAAAGGTTATGCACATGAATAATATGGAATTAGCGGTCGTATTACCGAAGAGGTTATATACCAAATATTTGATATAATTACCGAGTCCTAAAGAGAAAATTGATTTACCACTATGTGCGCAACAATTGTGCATTAACAGATTAAATGAATTGTGTGTATCTACTCCACTGTTTTTCCATTAATAGAAGATGTTTAGGCCGTATATTTCAATAATATATATAAAAAAAATTATAGTTATGCAAAATATTAAGTTAGATGTGATCATATTAATCTCAAACTAGTAATTCTCCCGTGCGATGTACGGTTTATTCTTCGTTTTAACATATATATAGTTAATGTTAATATTAATATTGTATATTCTATTAATATAGAATTTTATGTACTCTTCTAAAAGTATTAAACTTGATGAGAGATTTTTTTCTAAGACACTTTTATTTAGTATTTACACTATATTTTATAAACATGATTTGATTTTGAGGAGAATTGTATGAGAACATTTCATTTTTTTGATTAAATTTTTTGATAGGTCAATATTTAATAAGCCAAAGAGTATATATAGAGTGAAATTAATTTTTATATGAATTATTAAAAAGTATTATGTGTTTTCACTAAAAATTACTCCCTCCGTCCCACAACAGATTGCGGGGCTACTATTCCTCTCGTGTTTTTGCGAGTGAATTTTCTATTAGTATTTGAAATGATAAAATAATTTTAAAATTACTTTTTAATAGAGAAGAGGTAGATCTATCATACCCTACCTTAAAAATTATTTTATCATTTCAAATACTAATAAACAACTCGCTCGCTAAAACACGAAGATAAAGTGAACTCCGCAATGTGTTACGGGACGGAGGTAGTATTAGTTATTTTCACTGAAGAGTATAGCTGTTTTCATTGAAGACTCGTAGTTTGTTTTCATTATACAAGTAATACTATTCAGTGAAAATAACTAATACTTTTAATAAAAATAACTAATATTCATCAATAATTCATGCATGAACTATTTTCAGTTAGTATTTTGTCTAAGAAAAAATTAACTAAAAGAAAGTTCCAGCTAATATTTATGAAATTACACACTAAGTTTAAAATTAATGATTGTCATATACAAAATGGTAAATAATGTTATATGTGCATAGTAGGTAAAAAAACAAAAAACAAATTGAACTAATGAAGATTCGCCATTTTTATGTATTAGGTTAGCTAATAAAGATTATTTAAATTATTTTCTATTTATTAAAAAAAATCAAGAATAAAAGTTGAGTGTTTTCTTTCTCTTTTCTTTATATTCTATTTACTAAAAAAATCAAGAGAATATATGCAAATTCAAGTAGAAAAGCAAAAACTTTTATTTTTAAAATGGCTCCATCATAGTTTTAGTATTTTAGATTATGAGAAGTAATTCTAAATTTTAAACAATAAAATGAGATTGCTAAAAAAATATAAAATTAAATTAGGTATGTTCGAATTAGATAGAAACTTATTTTTTTTAATTAGAGAATGTTTTCTGATATTAACATTATAAATTATAAATTCAGGTTTGCAATTATTATAGTGTGATAATTAATATTTTAATAAGAAATAAGCAAAAAGAATTTAAAAAGTAAAAATGCAAGATTTAATGGGGCATTAAGGCACTACCCACGTTGCCATTTCCCATTTCTCCATGACTACAGTAAATGAAAGATCAGTAAAAAAATTGAAGGCAAAAAAAAAAAAAAAGATCAGTAAAAAAATTAGTCTTGAAATTATGCTTAATTCTATATTTTGAAATATAACAAATCCCTTCTCTAACACATTCACAAACCAAATCGAAAAATCAAAAGTATCTTCTTCTGCCAAAGTCGACATCAGCTTCGTCCCTCAAATTCGTCGCATTTAATTAAGATGGCTACAATTCTCCTTCCCATAATGTTATTTCCTCCTCCAAATTCAAGATTGTGGACCCTTTGATCCTTCAACCTAGACTCACCATGAAATAAATGAAACCTCACCACGGAAGCTTCAACATTTTTTCTGCACAAAGAGAACCATAATTGATATGTCATGTGTTCGTAAAAAAAAAAAAAAAAGAGGTAATGAACATTTTATTGCCTTCAATTGTTGAATGAAAACCAAAACTCTCAATTTATAAGCACTTGGTGTTGGAGTTTGAAAGTATTAAACTTCTTTGATAAGTTGTGCAATGCTATTGGAAATTGAAATTCAAAGGGATTAACCTTGTTTGAGAAGCTGTGCAGTTCTGCTTGAACCGACACTCTGGCCCAATGAGCTGAATGATAATAAAAAATGAAATTTTAATTAATCTAGAGATGTGTCTTTATATTTAGAGGAAGATAAAAGGTCTCAAATTTATATTTTTATTCATTTATAGTAGATTACAATTTTTATAAAACAGAGTTCGGAGCGTATTTGTTTAAATTAATCAAAACAATATCATTTGCAACTTTTGATACTGAATATTGTGTTTTGTGCTATTTAATGGCAGATGAAAAGAGCTCAACAATAAAATATTTATATACAACTGCAATTAATGTCAATAAAATATTGAAAAGGACACTGCAATACTATACCGGACAGTGTATAGAAACTGCAGAAAGAACTTTAAAAATAATTAAAGAAAGCAATTACTATTTATAGCAATAAAAATTGGCAGGAAATCATGACGGTTATTTTTTGCAAGACTTTTCTGTTATTATATATATATATATAGATATAGATATTTGTTATCTATAAGCAAACCTTCAAATCAGATTATGTAGTAGAAGATTTTACATTAGGATTATGGATGAGTAATATGAAATAACTTAACAAAATATATATGAATAAAGAGTGATTCTTTTATGCACCGAAGTGTATGATATGCACTTAAACTTTAAAAAAAAAATACCCCAAATAGGAAGTAATACCCAAAAAGTAAAAAATATATTTGGTAGTTGTATTAAAATTAAAGAATATTTGTGAGTGGGTATCTTTAGAGACGTATGCGCAAGTACTACATGTTGGATAAAGATATAATTTTAAAGTGGTATATATAGTTTTAAAGTGGTATAATTTTGGCCTGACTGGGGTGAATTCGAGCTCAATTTAGGTTTATTAGGGCTAATTGTGCCTAAATTCACAACTATTAGAAATTTCAGTCATTAAATTGTTATCCTCAAAGTTACGATTTTTATAAAAAAAAAAAAAATTCAGAATATTAACTTTCACCCGAGAATTGAGTGATATAACTCTTTGAAATAATATTTACTTAGTTGTGGAAAGGGTAAAAACAGTAACTCTTCGGGCTAAAAAAATGAGGATCGTAGCTTTCGGAGCAGACAATTTAAGGACAATAACTTTCAAAAGTAGTTCATCTTTATCACATCAACCCAAATCAGTTAGATTTGGGTAAAAATTCAACCCGAATTCAGTCAAATCACGCCAATAAGTGCGAATTTCAAGCCAAGTCAGGACAATTAGTAAAATTTGCTTTGATTCAGGCTAATTTGGCCTGAAATCTCGACTTTTAAAAGTTAATGTCCTTAAATTGTCTACCTAAATGTTTTAAATCCTAATTTTCCAATCATTCCTAAGTTACGGTCCTTATGAAAATCATTCTTGCTCCGACATGAATACCATTATACTTCTTAAATTTTTTACATCATTTTTGTAATACCTCGTCCCGTTTTATACCTTTTATTTTGCTAGAAACCTTAATTATATAATTTTATATTATTATTATCCTTGTTTCTTTTAAATTTTATTATTTAGTTTGCTATTGTGTAATTTAAATATATACTCTAATTTCAAATTCCCGAATTCGAAGAAAGGAATCGAATATTTCAAACGGATAAGGGACTACGAGAAATTAAATATTAAAATTTAAAATTTAAGATTTCGGTCCGTATAATTCATTGAGAATAATCAAAATACTTTAAAATAGTAATTGAGTTTTAAAACTGTATTGTTTTTAATTTCGAAATTACATTGTTGCACTAAACAATTCCTAAAGTGTATGAAGTGAGAAGGAAAATATCCTAAAATTCTTATTTTTAATCCTACCCACAAATTAATTAATTTCCTTTTCAAATTAAATTAATTTCAGATTTTTTTCTCTATAAGATAACCGTGTATCTCCCCTCAATTACCAAAATTCACTCATCTCTCTCTCCAAATAAAACGCGTATTCCTCTTTCTCTCTCCAGAAGAAGATTTGGACGCGTCTTCTTCCTCCTTCCAAACCGCAGCGACGTCTTCCTCCTCCCTCGGCGATCGAAGCTCCGCCGCTCCTTCCCTCCGATCGGACCAGCGACGCCGCCGTGCTCGGCCGGAAACAGCCAAGCCGCGACGCGTCTCCTCCTTCCTCGTCGAACCAGCCGCACTCGCGCCTTCCTGCTTCCGACGGCGAAGCGCCGCTGTCCTCCGCCTCTCGCACCGTGCGACGCCGTCCAACTCCCTCCTCCCACCAATCGCGCTGCCGCTCCCTCTCCGATTGGAAGCCGCCGTCGCGCCTCTGTCCTCTTCGCCCAGCGCCGCCCGTCGCGAGCGACGCCGCCCTCCGTCCAGACGCCGCCGTCTCGCCACCAGCGCTCCGCCGCCTCTCGCTCCAAAGCGCCGCCGTCGCCCTAACGGCCGTCGCCGATTCATCTTCTCCTTTAGGTGAATTTCGATTTATTCGTTTCTCAATCTTCAATTTCAGAATTAGTCCCTTTCGATTTTAAACTCACAAATTATTTTTCTTCTCGATTGATTTCAACACCGTAATCCCTTTGTCGTTCCGATGAAGCCTGCTGCCCGTTTTACACCACGAACCGGACTCGTAAGAATTACTAGCCTCCTTCCTATTTTTCGTACTAATTGAAATAGGGAAAAAAACTGTATTAATTTCCCTACTGTTGTGAGCTTTGTAAGAAGATAGAATACTAGTTGTTTTTGGATTGGAGCCATGAAGTTGTAGATGGACTTTTGATGTTAAATTCGTACCATGGAGTCGGTTTGATTGATATTGTTAAGTTGTGTTGAAATAGCTGTTTAGTATTACTGAAATAACTGTTTGGTGTTATTTGTTTTAGTTGTTTAGTATTATTATTTTTGTTGAGTGGTGACGATGTTAGTTGTCTATAGTATTAGTTTTGAAGTCCTTGACAAATTCTTTTTCTTTCTCCCCTGCCTACTGCTCGAATAGGGGAAGGAGAAAACTTTATCTTCTTTAAAATCTTGGTTCTTTTATTTGATAAAAAGAATAATACCATTAGATTTTAAAAATAGTACCTTTTGTTATTAAAATTGTTATTAGATGTTTTTGGTAAAAGGTTGAAAGAGATAAAGAGCTTATATATCCAACTTAGTAAACAAATGAAAAAGAGTATTTTTTGGAAAATAATATAATCCTTTTATTTTCTAAAAGTGTCACTAATCAACTTTGAAAGTATTGCTAATAATAGAATATATACGTGTATATAAATATATATATATATTATTTTAATATTTAAAATATGAAATCCCTTCAAATCAAATAAATAGTAATGAGAAGAAATATATATTTATATATTACTTTTAGTTTTGATTTTATAATATAAACTTATTAGAAAGTCAAAGTTAATTAGCAAAGAAGTTTTATTTATAAAGTATAATTTATATTCAAAGTTCTTTTAAAATAAGAAAGGAGAATTTTAGAAAGAAAAATATTACTTTGGGACTTTTATTATATTAATATTATTTAACTAAATTTCTTATTCTTTTAATTATTTTCAAGAAAAATATTTTATGGATATACTTTTAATTTATAAAAGCTTTTTAGTTATGAAAAAATAAGAATATCAAATAGATTGTTTTTTATGAAATTTGAAATACACTACAAAAAAAACACTGTTTAGCGACGGATTTTTGCGACGGAAAATCCGTCGCAAACAGTGTTTTGCGACGGAATTTGCGACGGACACGTGTCCGTTCCTAAAACAGCCGTAGCTAATTTTTGCGACGGATTTTGCCGTCCGTCGCAAATTAACGACGGATAAAACCGTCGCAAAATTGGCGGGTCAAACCCGACCGGGTTGCTCAAAATTTGCGACGGACAGTAGTCCGTCGCAAATTATTCGGGTCGGGTCAACAATATTTGCGACGGCAACAGTCCGTCGCAAATATTTATTAAATTTTTTTATTTTTTTCGGTTATAATTTGCGACGGACATTTTTCCGTCGCAAATTCAACATTTGCGACGGAATTTGGCCGTCGCAAAATACCGAGCCTATACAAAAAAAAAAATGTGGCTCGCGTGGTTCGAGCCCGGGCACCCGGGGCGGCCGGGGCGGGCGCGGACCACTGGGCCACCGGCCCATAGCTTATTATAGGCGGCCCACCTTCTATATTAGTCTTATTGGGCCTAGAACAATTAATCCAAATTTGCGCCCAAGGGGAATCGAACGCGCGACCTCTTGTGCATGTGGAGGGGGCGCGCGCCACTCGGACACGTGCTACTTTCGTTCATTTTTACGCAATTAATTGTATATGTATTAAAATTAAGTCATTTTTTTTATAATTCACTAAATTAATTTCTTTTCGTATCTAACTTGTTTATAAAAATATTTTGCCCAACTATTTTTTTATTTCGTAAAATTATTTATTTTGACAATACGCAATTTTATAATTCGTTCATTTGTACACAATTAATTGTATATGTATCCAAATTGATTCTTTTTTTTTTTCATAATTCACCAAATTAATTCATTTTCATTTCTCACTTGTTTTTATAAATGTTGTGGCCATTTAATTTTTATTACTTTGGTAAAATTATTTATTTCGACTCCCGCTTAAATTTATAATTCATTCATTTGTACGCAATTAATTGTATATGTATCCAAATTGAATGATTTTTTTTTCCATAATTCACCAAATCAATTCATTTTCGTTTCTCACTTGTTTTTATAAATGTTGTGGCCATTTAATTTTTATTACTTTGGTAAAATTATTGATTTCGACTCCCGCTTAAATTTATAATTCGTTCATTTGTACGCAATTAATTGTATATGTATCCAAAATGACTCATTTTTTTTTCCATAATTCACCAAATTAATTCATTTTCGTTTCTCACTTGTTTTTATAAATGTTGTGGCCATTTAATTTTTATTACTTTGGTAAAATTATTTATTTCGACTCCCGCTTAAATTTATAATTCGTTCATTTGTACGCAATTAATTGTATATGTATCCAAAATGACTCATTTTTTTTTCCATAATTCACCAAATTAATTCATTTTCGTTTCTCACTTGTTTTTATAAATGTTGTGCCTAACTATTTTTTATTTTGTAAAATTATTTATTTCGACAACGCGTAATTTTATAATTCGTTCATTTGTACGCAATTAATTGTATATGTATCTAAATTGACTCATTTTTTTTTCCATAATTCACCAAATTAATTCATTTTCATTTCTCACTTGTTTTTATAAATGTTGTGGCCATTTAATTTTTATTACTTTGGTAAAATTATTTATTTCGACTCCCGCTTAAATTTATAATTCGTTCATTTGTACACAATTAATTGTATATGTATCCAAATTGATTCATTTTTTTCCATAATTCACCAAATTAATTCATTTTCGTTTCTCACTTGTTTTTATAAATGTTGTGGCCATTTAATTTTTATTACTTTGGTAAAATTATTTATTTCGACTCCCGCTTAAATTTATAATTCGTTCATTTGTACGCAATTAATTGTATATGTATCCAAAATGACTCATTTTTTTTCCATAATTCACCAAATTAATTCATTTCCGTTTCTCACTTGTTTTTATAAATGTTGTGCCTAACTATTTTTTATTTTGTAAAATTATTTATTTCGACAACGCGTAATTTTATAATTCGTTCATTTGTACGCAATTAATTGTATATGTATCTAAATTGACTCATTTTTTTTTCCATAATTCACCAAATTAATTCATTTTCATTTCTCACTTGTTTTTATAAATGTTGTGGCCATTTAATTTTTATTACTTTGGTAAAATTATTTATTTCGACTCCCGCTTAAATTTATAATTCGTTCATTTGTACACAATTAATTGTATATGTATCCAAATTGATTCATTTTTTTCCATAATTCACCAAATTAATTCATTTTCGTTTCTCACTTGTTTTTATAAATGTTGTGGCCATTTAATTTTTATTACTTTGGTAAAATTATTTATTTCGACTCCCGCTTAAATTTATAATTCATTCATTTGTACGCAATTAATTGTATATGTATCCAAAATGACTCATTTTTTTTCCATAATTCACCAAATTAATTCATTTCCGTTTCTCACTTGTTTTTATAAATGTTGTGGCCATTTAATTTTTATTACTTTGGTAAAATTATTTATTTCGACTCCCGCTTAAATTTATAATTCGTTCATTTGTACGCAATTAATTGTATATGTATCCAAAATGACTCATTTTTTTTCCATAATTCACCAAATTAATTCATTTTCGTTTCTCACTTGTTTTTATAAATGTTGTGCCTAACTATTTTTTATTTTGTAAAATTATTTATTTTGACAACGCGTAATTTTATAATTCGTTCATTTGTACGCAATTAATTGTATATGTATCTAAATTGACTCATTTTTTTTCCATAATTCACCAAATTAATTCATTTTCATTTCTCACTTGTTTTTATAAATGTTGTGGCCATTTAATTTTTATTACTTTGGTAAAATTATTTATTTCGACTCCCGCTTAAATTTATAATTCGTTCATTTGTACACAATTAATTGTATATGTATCCAAATTGATTCATTTTTTTCCATAATTCACCAAATTAATTCATTTTCGTTTCTCACTTGTTTTTATAAATGTTGTGGCCATTTAATTTTTATTACTTTGGTAAAATTATTTATTTCGACTCCCGCTTAAATTTATAATTCATTCATTTGTACGCAATTAATTGTATATGTATCTAAATTGACTCATTTTTTCCATAATTCACCAAATTAATTCATTTTCATTTCTCACTTGTTTTTATAAATGTTGTGGCCATTTAATTTTTATTACTTTGGTAAAATTATTTATTTCGACTCCCGCTTAAATTTATAATTCGTTCATTTGTACACAATTAATTGTATATGTATCCAAATTGATTCATTTTTTTTTCATAATTCACCAAATTAATTCATTTTCATTTCTCACTTGTTTTTATAAATGTTGTGGCCATTTAATTTTTATTACTTTGGTAAAATTATTTATTTCGACTCCCGCTTAAATTTATAATTCGTTCATTTGTACGCAATTAATTGTATACGTATCCAAATTGACTAATTTTTTTTCTTGTGCATGCGAACACGCGACCTCTTGTGCATGCGAAGGAGGCGCGCACCGCTAGACCATGAGCTTCTTTTATTCATTTTTATGCAATCAATTTTATATGTATTCAAATTAATTCATTTTTTAATAATTCATCAAATTAATTCCTTTTCGTTTCTAACCTATTTATATAAATGTTGTGCCCAACTTTTTTTTTATAAAATTATTTGTTTAAAAAAAATAAATTTATAATTCTTTCATTTTTATGTAATTAATTGTATATGTATCCAAATTGAATTTTTTTCATAATTCACCAAATTAATTCCTTTTCGTTTCTAATTTTGTTTATATAAATGGTGTGCCCAACTTTTTTGTTTTTGTAAAATTATTTATTTCAACGTGTAGATTTATAATTCGTTCATTTTATACACAACTAATTCTATATGTATTCAAATTGAGTTATTTTTTTTTCCATAATTCACCAAATTAATTCCTTTTCGTTATAGCTTGTTTATATTGTGTGCCCAAACTTTTATTTTGTAAAATTATTTATTTCGACAATACATAAATTTATAATTCGTCCATTTCTACGCAATTAATTGTATATGCATCTAAATTGACTCATTCTTTTTTCATAATTCAAAAAATTTATTCCTTTTCTTTATGTTGACAATGCGTAAATTTATAATTTGTTCGTTTATACACAATTAATTGTATTTGCGACGCACGTGTTCGTCGCAAATTATTTAATTACTTTTTTAAATTTCAACTTTGAAATTTGAGACGGACATTCCGTCGCAAATTTCCGTCGCTAATTTTAAATTTGAAATTTGCGACGGACATTCCGTCGCAAATATCTCGGGTCAAGACCCGGTTGGATCTCCAAAATTTGCGACGGACACGTGTCCGTCGCAAATTATTTAATTAATTTTTTAAATTTCAACTTTGAAATTTGAGACGGACATTCCGTCGCAAATGTCCGTCGCTAATTTCAAATTTGAAATTTGCGACGGACTTTCCGTCGCAAATAAGTCGGGTCAAGACCCGGTTGGATCTCCAAAATTTGCGACGGACACGTGTCCGTCGCAAATTATTTAATTACTTTTTTAAATTTCAACTTTGAAATTTGAGACGGACATTTCGTCGCAAATGTCCGTCGCTAATTTCAAATTTGAAATTTGCGACGGACTTTCCGTCGCAAATTATTTATTTTTTTATTTTAATTTTCACTTTGGAATTTGAGACGGACTTTCCGTCGCAAAACCCAAGAATTAGCGACGGATGGATAAGTCCGTCGCAAATTTTTAGAATTTACGACTAATGGTCAAAATCCGTCGCTAATCCGTCGCAAAATACTAAAATTAGCGACGGATAAGGTGTCCGTCGCAAATTTCCGTCGCTAATCAGCGAGTTTTTTGTAGTGATAGTATTACAACAAGCAAATTAGCAAGTACACTCCCCCAATGCACCAAATTTTTAGAAGTGGTGTATTTACCAAGTTAGTGTGTGTTTTTTTAAGTAGGTCTATTTCAATAAGTATAAGATAATAACTTTCTCGTTTTCATAACACAAACTTCTAGGCCTTTCGATAATTCAAGAGCCAACTTTTAATCAAATGATTTCATATTAGGACTCTGTGCTAATCGGAATACGCACAAGGGATCCGACATTCTGTTAACGTATCACTCTCGGGACGTCTCTACAACGCAAGTTATCATCCGAAAGAATTTCAAGACAGTTGTAACTTAGCTTTAAAGTTAAGAGGTGGGTGATGATATGTTGATTGATCTGCTTATAATACGTTGTGTTGGTATACTCTGAACTCGACAAAATAAATCTAAAACAACTAATCCAACATAAATGTATCCCTATAATATAAATATTTGAATTGCGTGATATACTTATATATGATACAATATGTCTATTGTTTTATTTAAATCGAGTACCATTGCATGATAAAAGGCATTTTGTGAGCATGAATTTATACAAGTACGAATTATGTGAATTCTCCCCACAATTTGAAATTACAGTTTTTATGAGAAAGAGGAAAGCGAGTAATCATTGAGAAGTTTTGTTTGTGGATTGACACGTATGGCCATGAGTGACAATAGGTCAGATTCATGATCACTGATATTATTTGTGGTGACCATGAGTGATAATAACTCAAATTCATGGTCACATGATTTGTTGGTGAGAAATGGTTTGGGGGAGATTTACAATGTGTTGGAAATGATTTTGGCAGATTGGGCCGATACGTGAAAATGACTTTGAGTTTTGCCCCTTACTGTGAAACAACTTGTGATATATCAATTATATGATTTGAAATATGTTATGCCCAACTAATTATTATTGTGGACTTGTTACTTATGTGATTTGATATTCGTGTTTACTTGTCATTTGTTTAACGAAATCGATATGCTTTATGAATGAGTATAATTTAATATACTTCGGATTTATCAAGTCCCATGACGTTGCAAATCACCCATACATGAGAATTCAAATCTCACGCCCCTCCTTTTTACAACCCTTGCAGATTATGATTTCGTGGAGCAAAGACAGTAATAGAGACGACACAGAGTTTCCCGCTTTAATAAAATGTTATTGTTATTACTAAGCTTTATATTCATAGATATACCTGTGTGAGATGCTTATAAAAATTATTATATTCATTTCTTCTGCTGCATAAAACTCATCTCTATTTTATTGTCCTTTTTTATATCAAAAATTTTATAGTTCGTATTTTAGTCACAAGTGGCACCTCGAATCTGAGATACTTAAGTGTATTGGATTCGGGGCGTTACAATTTTCATGCAATACAACAATTTAACAAATTTAAACGAAACTTTACTGAGACGAATTATGCGACGATTTGTGCCACCAATAAACTTGTATTCATAATAAATAGGGAAAATTCTTTTGTTCCAAAATACTTCAAATATAAAATATGATTCTTAATAAAGAGAGCATGAGATTTAGTGATTATATGCATGTACGTAATATTACCCCAAATAAAACCTGATCCGTATAAAATATTTTAAAGTTATTACTCAGTAAATTTTATTAAATTATAGGGTTAATTGCAAAAAAAAAAAAAAAATCACGAACTTTATGGTTTTTATCAATTACAACATGATTTATTTTTTGCAATCTAATACACTAACTTTCTAAGTTTTGCAATCTAATACATCTGATAATTTTTCGACAAAATTAAACGACGTTCCTATCCGAAATGTCATATAAGTATCCACGTAGACGCCAACAAATAAAATTATTTAAAAATAATAATAACGTCTTTAAAATATATTTTTAAGTTATATTTTAAAATTTAAAATGTATTTAAAGGATATTATTCTCATTATAAAAAAATATTTATTTTACTTGTTGACATCTATGTGAGTTCTATATGGCATATCTAACAACCATTGTTGATAGGCGTACATCAATCCTTGTGTGGACCAGGATTAAGCACTTTAATATCAAATCAAGAATGGGGTGTGCTAATCAATCTGGGTAGTGTATAAAGTGACGAGCAACTACCTCGGCGAACACCTTTGAGCGAACATGTTTTAAGATCCGGGACCAAACACGAACATTCTGCCAAGCTACTGATGACGAGCAACATTGATAAAAGGTGTTGTATCTACCAGCCTAAGAGGTGTATGTAGACGAACAAAGAACCAAGATTCCGAAGCTCGGCCCAACAAGAAATAGAGGCGAACAACTTTGAAGCCATACCCTCAAAAGGCGAATAACTTTTACTGAAAGATCCTTCTGGACAAATCAAACCGACCTGGACGAACAACAACGAGTCCGAGATAAGGCCAAAAAAGACTTTGTAACTAAGATTCAGCTTAGATAAGGTCAAACAAAGGTCAAAGGACACATGTCTAGCATGCAAGCTAGGAAGTCCAAGAGTCTTAGGCACCTCATGCTTGCTAGTCTCTATAAATAGTTGTTCTCCAGCTAAGAAATACAAGTTCAAATTCACAAATAATTCCCAAAACACACCTAAACGTACATATACACAAGATAAATATGACTTCAACTTTCGTATCTACGATTTCATAACCTAAATCTTCGATTTACCATTTACGGTGATAATCAATCACACGTAATTGATTGGTGATCTTAAACCGAACTAAAACAGTCACTAATCCATCCGATTAAATTTGATCACCAACAAATTGGCGCTAGAAGGAGGGTTCGAACCTCCGGTATAGTGTGATTAATCAAGAACTTCAAGCTGAAAACTTGAAGATTTGAAGAAAGCCTCAAGAAATATTTGAAGATTCAAGCAAAAGTGTTCTTGGTGTTCTTCAATATAAAATTTGAAGACAATTTAATTTGAAATGCCTCAATCCAAGGAAACACAAGGTTCACGCTTATCAAGGAGAGCATCTCCTACTCGAGCTTCATCGGTTGACCACCAGGATCGTGAACCCCGACATGCGAATAAATCGCAACACACGGCCATAACTCATAACCTCCCACCTGAAATGGAGGCCCTAGCGAACAACCCTAACGAATTGGCTAAGACCATTGCTGCTCTCCAAGCTTTCCAAAGACAGCAAGAACAAAATAGATCTTCACAAGCAAGACCTAAGGATAAACCCCTGGAAGTTGTTAGGGTCAGGTCTGTTAGGGGCGAACAACACGAGGTGAACAGTGCCCTGGTCAGGCGGGATAAGGGTAAAGCCAAGGTGGCCGACCGGAGAGAGGAGCAAGCTGAGTCTGCTCGCGGGTGAACAACAATGTCGAGCAATGGGACAACCCGTTCCAGTGTCCAAGATAGACTTGGCCAACCTCAGCCTCATGATAAAGTTGCTCGCCAGGGAGCAGAACATGGGCGAGCAACTTTTGAACAACCTCGCCCATCAATTCATGAAAGACTTTCCCAGTCTGCCTTTAGGCCTCTAGGGCCAAATATGGCGAGCAACCCTAGAAAGCAGCTCCAGGATATGCCCGCTCCGAGTGAGGGACTGCGACGAGCAGAAAGGCTGGTGCCTTTGCTCGCCGAACAGCCTCCAAGCCAGAGGGCATCTTTGGATGAGCTATCAAGCCTAAGAAAAGCCGTGGAGAGCATGCAGTGACAATTGGACCAACAAAGAGGAGTGGGGACGACCAGCTTACCATCCTCACCCCTATCATCTATCATTTTGAAAGCCCCGATTCAGAAAAGGTCTAATTCCCAGCAAGTATACAATATGATGGACTTGCTGATCCCAGAGTTCATCTGACGAAGTATTTGGACTATATGGTCTCGGTGGGAGCCAGCGATGCCACCCAATGCCGAAACTTCCCATTAACTTTGGGGGACCGAGTGCACAAATGGTTTTCGGCAATGCCCCCAGCATCCATTCACTCGTTCATCCAACTAAGTCGAGAGTTCCTCTCCCATTTCTCAACGGCAGGATCATATTTGTCCTAAAAACACCGGTTGTCGGACCTAAAGCAAAATGACGATGAGTCGGATCGGGAGTTTATGGAGAGGTTCGATAAAGTGCTGTTGGAAGGGGTGCCCGTCAGCGAAGATACAAAAATCGTCGCTATTATGGCCGGATTAAAGAAAGGGTCAAAGTTATGGAAATAGGTACGTCTGAAGTGCCCAAGAAGTTATGCCGAATTCAGAAATCAAGCCGGCATATTAGTTTCCATGCATGAGGCTTTGCAATCAAACTTGGGGGAGAACAAAGCTGATCCCAAGGAGAACAACAAAAAACCTGGCGGAACAGGCTACCGAGTCCCGAAGAACATGAAGGCATTCAATGAAGGGACGGATCTTAAGGAAAAGTTGAACCAGGTGCTAACAGTGTCAGTCGATGTTGTATATGAAAATGTAAAGGAGAAGGAGTTGCTCTCCCCTCCACGAAAAATCCGTCAAGATACCGGCAAACTCAACCCCAACAAGTATTGTGCCTACTATCAAAGCGTGGGGCATTTTACGAGCGAGTGTAGAGATTTGCTTAAACAGCTTTGGCGGTTTTACGAGGAAGGAAAGCTCTCCGACTTTGTTAAGAGACAACCTGGAAAGAGAGACCAGGAGAACAACTCCGAAGATGAGGATGATCAACCTCAGAAAAATAATAAACCCAGGCGACCAGTTCCGGCCGTTGTTGCTCGTCCACTTGAAGACCTATACATGATGGAACCCGCAGAATCGGCAGGAGGATGTTCTGATGGACGACCACCAATCTCCAACCAAAAAAGAAAGGCCGAATTGCGAGCAATCGATCAAGTACAAGGAATGGGGGTTAAGCCATCCATCATGCAAACAGCAGAACTGACCTTTACCGAGAAGGATTTGGGGGAAATCTTGACCCCCCATAATGATTCGCTCGTGATCTATGCCAAGATTATGGAGACCAGAGTGCACAGATTGTTGGTAGACACCGGAGCCTACACCAATATTCTTTTCAAGAAGACGCTTGATCAACTTGGAGACTACTCGGGCTACATTCGACCTTCAACTCACCGAATTTTAGGCTTCGGAAATGCTGTAACAGTCCCGTTAGGGGAAATTAGGTTGTCCGTTCAGCTTGTAACAGTCGAGGAACCCGAGAAAAACATAACAAGAATGGTTAATTTCTTGGTCATCGATCAGGAATCAACCTACAACGGGTTTCTTGGTCGACCTTTTCTGAATGAATTTAAAGCTGCATGTTCAACTTACCATTATTGACTAAAGTTCCCTACAGCAAGCAGAGCAGGCACAATAAAGGGAGATCAAAGAAAGGCTCGGGAATGCCTCCTGCAGTTGCAGGCAAAGCATGCACCGGTGTCCATGATGGAAGCCACCACCAACTATCCTGCTGATGAACCATCAATACTGGAGAACATGATGGACATAGAGGAGGACTACATGGATACGGACGAACAACACCATGACAAACAAGTGTTGGACGAACAACTCATCACCACTCATGAAGAAATTCACTCTGGCGAACAACAAAGGGTGGTGACGAGCAACACTCACCAGATGACTTGGAGGGCCAGGTGTTGACTAACAACAATGAGTCAGGACCAACAGATGACCTAGATCCTCGCCTGGGAGCAGAGCCAATGAGCATCGAAAATGATTTCAACCTTGAGGGACCATTGCTTGATCCTCGTTGGAAAGGACAAAAACGACGAGCAACTCCAGTTGAAGAACTGGAGGCGTTCAAAGTTAATCCTGAAAACAAGGATCTCGAATTATACATAGGATCTGAGCTCCCTGAGCCTTACAGATCCCAAATGAAAGAGTTCCTCAGCAAAAATCTAAATGTTTTTGCTTGGTCTCATGCAAACATGGTGGGAATAGATCCAAGATATGCTTGTCACAAGCTCAACATCAATCAAACAAAAAGGTCTGTCCATCAAAAACTAAGAAAATATGGCCCAGACAAGTATCAGTCTTTGAATGAAGAGGTAAAGAAGTTTTTAGACAACGACCTAATCCGACAAGCACTATGTCCATAATGGATAGCAAACCCAGTCCTCGTGAGGAAACCGAACGGGACCTGGAGGCTATGCATAGACTTTACAGATCTGAATGCAACATGCCCAAAAGACAACTTTCCTCTCCCTCATATTGACCAATTGGTGGACAGCACAGCAGGTCATGAAATACTAACATTCATGGATGCCTTTGTCGGGTACCATCAAATTCCAATGCATCCAGATGATCAAGAAAATACAGCATTTTATACGAACAAAAATTTGTTATGTTGGAAGAGAATGCCCTTCGGCCTCATCAACGCCGAAGCAACATACCAAAGATTGGTGAACAGGATGTTCAACGAACAAATCGGAGCTACGGTAGAAGTCTATGTAGACGATATCATTGTCAAAAGCCCCCAAAAAGAAGACCATCTCCAACATTTGACCTAAGTGTTCGATATTCTTCGACATTACAATATGAAGCTAAATCTGAAGAAGAACAGCTTTGGAGTTCATTCTGGAAAATTCCTGGGCCATCTTGTTAGTCAACGTGGGATTGAAGCCAATCCAACAAAAGTCAAAGCTATCGTGGATATGCAACCACCACGTTCGATAAAGGAAGTGCAAAGGCTTACAGGATGCCTAGCAGCATTGAATCGATTCATATCCAGATCGGGGGACAAATGCCGTCCATTCTTCGAAGCCATCAAAAAAGGAAAGTTCACTTGGATTAACAACTGTTAAAAGGCGTTCGACCAACTTAAGTACTACCTGGGAGATGTTAAAATTCTATCAAAACCTATCCCGGGAGAAAAGCTATATCTGTACCTGGCAGTGTCAGAAGTGGCAATCAGCTCTGTTCTAGTGCGAGAAGACGGCAAATTCCATCAACCCATTTACTACATCAGCCAAGCTTTGCACGAAGCGGAGATCAAATACTCCCCAACCGAAAACTGGCATACACACTTGTTATGAGTGTGAGGAAGTTACGGCCATACTTCTTTGATCGTCAAGTTGAAGTGCTAACAACTTTTCCACTCAGACAAATTCTCCATCGCCCCGACACAGCTGGTCGTCTGCTAAAGTGGTTACTAGAGATAAGCCAATTCAGGGTAACCTATGCTCCTCGAACAACGATCAAAGGGCAAGCGTTAGCCGATTTTATAGTCGAACTAACCTTCCCACCAGATCCGACGAGAAGACTTGATCACCCCTGTCATCTTTATGTTGACGGGTCTTCGGCTAATGTAGCCTCGGGGGCAGGAGTGGTTCTGATCAGTCCTGACAGACAAGTATTCACCTCAGCGATCAGATTTGGTTTCATTGCAACCAACAACGAAGCTGGATATGAAGCTCTCATTGCTGGTCTCCACTTATCTCTTGCAGTAGGTGTCAGACGGTTACAAATATTCAGCGATTCACAATTGATTGTAAATCAAGTCCGAGGCGAATACGAGGTAAAAGACGATCATATGATCGAGTATCAGCGAATTGTTGCTTACCTGATGTCCTTGTTAGATCAGGACTTCATTGAACAAATTCTGAGGATAAGCAACACACAAGCAGATGTGTTGGCCTGACTAGCAACAAGCGAAGGGCCTGCAGAGTTGGCAGACATTATAATCACAAAGATGAATGACCCATCAACAAGGAGTTATAATGTCAACCAACTTAACGAACAAGCAAGTGAAGAAGAAGACTGGAGAACAAATATAGTCAAATACTTGAAAAGTGGGGAAAAACCAAACAATCCTTTTGAAGCTACCAAGCTAACAAAGCAAGTTGCCAGATACACTCTGGTGGGCGAGCAACTTTACAAAAGGGGAATATCAATCCCACTTCTCAAATGTTTACCTTGGGGGCAAGGACGAGCAATACTCGAAGAAATACATGCCAGAGTATGTGGAAATCATATTGGGGGGCAAGCCTTGACATACAAAACTATCAGACAAGGCTATTATTGGCCGACTTTACGTCAGGACGCAATCAAGAAAGCAAAAGCTTGTCATCAATGTCAAATTTTTGCCCCAAACATTCATACTCCGGTTCAACAGGTCGTATCGGTTTACAACCCATGACCGTTTGCAAGATGGGGGATTAACATTATTGGTCCCTTCCCAGTAGGAGTTGGAAATGTTCGATTTGCCGTCATGGCAGTCGACTATTATACGAAATGGGCAGAAGCAGAGGCCATGGTAAAGATTACACAACAGAAAATGATCAACTTCATTTGGAAGAACATTATTTGTCGTTTTGGGGTTCCACAAACCATTGTGATAGACAATGGTCCGCAGTTCGATGGAAAAGAGTTGAGAGATTTCTGTACGAAATGGGGGATCAGAAAATATTATTCTACGCCCTATCATCCCCAGTCAAGCAAACAAACCGAAGTCGTGAATAAGTTAATCAAGCGTACTTTAGCGGAGAGCAAAAGCAGTTGGTCTGAAGAACTTCCGAAAGTCTTGTGGGCATACAGAGTTTCTCCCAGGTCAAGCACCGGAGAAACACCCTTTGCAATAGCTTTTGGAACAGAAGCTGTGATACCAATCGAACTAAAGACCAACACAATCAGGACGACCAACTTTGATGAGCAGGCGAACAACTCTGCTCTAGCTACTGAAATGGATTTGCTCGAAGAAAAAAGATTAAGTGTCGAGTTAAAAAATGCTACCTATAAGCAGCGAGCAGAACGCTACTATAATTCCCATCTTAAAATCAGGGAATTCAGAGTTGGAGATTTGGTTCTAAGAAAGTTTCTCGCCCAACCTCCAGGTGTATTGGGACCAATTTGGGAGGGCCCGTATCGTATAACGGAAAAATTCGTTAACGGTGTATACGATATCGAAGATATGGAAGGCAATCCGGCCCAATACTCCTGGAACGCTGTACATCTAAAAAAGTACTATCAATAAGTCGAACAAATTCTTGATTGGGCGAACAAATATCTTGGGGGGCAAGTGAACCAAGTAAGGCAAACCAAAAACTTGCCTAATTTTTTGAAAATTTTGCTAAGTATAGAATGGAAAGTTGTTCGACACATTGTATAGTCGTGCTGTTTCATCTTTTTTATTTTTAGACAAAGTTGCTCGGCAAAAATATTATAAGCGAGCATGTTTTGGTTAGTGTTCAAAGTTGTTCGTCAGGTTGTATATGTTAGTGACGAGCAGTCTTACAACACTTGTAAATTTTTCAGTGTAAATATAGTTGTTCGTTTAAAAAAAAAGGTCCAAAGCTCGAGGTACAAGTCCTTTTTGAGGACCAAAGCCACCTAAAGGTTGTTCGTTTTTTTTAAATGAACAGAACCTAAGGCTAAACCCTGATTCCATCAAAAGGCAAAGTTCAAATCGAACAAAGCCCAAAATTATATGTTATAATTGCAAAAGCATTGACAGAAATGTAAAGGCAATTAACATATAAAAAGAAAATGAGCGAACAAAAGAAAGACATTCATTAAATCAAAAAGGCATTGAGCCTCGAAAATAGTACAAGGATTCTAGAAGAAGTGTACTACAAAAAGAGCGAGCAACTATTACAAGAGGAAGACTAAAAAATCTAAGTCCTAAATCTATTGCTGCTCGGCGGGAGGAAGACCTTGGGTCTAGTCGACGGGAGGATCAACAATCATGTCCCTAGTCATGTCTTCAGCAGCCTTTTGTTCCCTCTCCCTAGCAGCTTGCTCGTCTGCGGCAGCCGGCTCTTCTTCTTGTTCGCCCTCATCAACTAGAGGTGGAGGGCGAGTAATAGTGATACTAGGGTCAAGACTGTCAATCTTAACCCCTAACTCGGTGATATCCCCCAACTGGATCTTAATGTTGTTCGGCGGGGGATAGTGCTCCAAAAACTCGGTCAAGTCCTTGCCCATCTCTTCCACCATATTCTTGTAATCGTACGCGTCAGCCATACGAATACAATCAGCGTAGGCACAGATGTATCCCAAATTTGAGATGGGGGCAGACCGGGTCTGGAGCTCAGCCTCAAGTTGATCGCGAGTGAAGGTGCTGGCCTCCACCTCCCTAAGGCGAGCATTTTCTGCTTCAAGCTCTATAATTCTTTGTTCAGCGGCGGACAACTTCTTCCCTTTCTCGGTGACCACAACGTCTTTGCCCTTCAGTTCGGCAGATAAGCCTTGAATTTCTTCAAGGTACTTTTTCTCGTTATCGAGGTAGAGGGTGATTTGATTGTTGAGGCGAGCAAGTTTGGCCTCGTAAGTGTTGACAATGGAGTCCTTCTCCTCTGTTAGTTGCCGAGCAATACTAACATACCGATGAACGACTTCTTCTTGCTTGGCCAACTGGGCCATTGCCTTTGCACCATCACGAGGCCGTTGGCGTGATGCATCATGGACAAGTGGAAGTTGTCCGCCAACCCCTGCATGGAGATAGTTTTCTCCATGGGCCGTGTCCAGGCTCGGGCGACCAACTCCGTTGCCCTGCGGATATGGTCGCCGGGGATCTCCCTTATGTTAACGGGAGTCTTGGAACAAGCATACTGGTGAACAGCATGTGCTCGCCCAGGATGGTCATCAGCCCGATATCTGCGAACAAGAGAGCAAGCAACACTTAGAAAAATTTGCAAAATTAAGAAGCAAATCTTGCTCGGCAGGGAGGGATAAAAAACTTACTCGGTAAATTTGCGGTAAGAGTAATGTCCTCTGGGCCACGGGCTGGGGCCACATCCTTTCCGGCTTTGCGCACCCTGTCAGTAGGCTCAACGGAGGAGCGGCGAGCAGCTTCTTCATCGGAGCGAGCAAGGTTCTTGCTCATTTTCTCCTCCCCCTTGTGGCCGGTAGGGGCTTCTTGCGTTACGGGAGTCCCGTCTGCACGCTTTAATCGTTTTCCCCGTGGGGGGGAGTAGGGAAAGGAGGTTCTAGTCGAGCATGGCCAGAGGGGGCAGCTTGTCGAGGAACTTTGGATCCCTCTAGTTTGTTCGTTAGTGCGAGCACTTTGGAGGGGGGGTCCCCCTTCACCTTCCTTCCTTTCGGCGGGGGCATCTCGTGTACCCTCTGCTCCAAGAGACCAAAACAAGGAGGAACCGCAACAGTAACTTGCTCGGCTAGATAAAAAAAAATGAGATAAGTATAATAAATAAGTCAGAATGCGAAAGGGATGAGCAAGTATTCTCTTCGTCCTTGGCGAACAAGAAAGTTTGTATAAGTTGGTGAAATTTCATACCTGGGGGCACCTCAACTTGAGCTTCTAGGTGGTGGGGATAGGTGAGTAGGCGAGCAACTCTCTGGCACTTCTCCTCGCTCAGATGTTGGATGGTTTTATTCGCTTTGTTGTGCAGACCGACCAAGCAGGAAGTGAATAAAAACACTACACCAATCTCTTCTTCCTCCGAGTTCCACTTGGGTAATCGAGGGCCTGCGAGCAAACAAGAAAAGTTAAATTAGAACATTACAGTTCAAAAGCGAACAGAGATAAACTTATGCTTAATTATTCCATAAGCAGCAGGAGAGTTTATTCGTCCAATGCTACCGTGTGGACCGAAAGATGCTCGCCAATCACCCCCAATGAAGAAGAAGTGTTGTTTCGAGTCCCTGATCTTGTTCGGCACTCCTTCTACCATCTTGAGTCCGGTTCTGGCCTTGAGATAGTAGTAACCTTCTTCGCCTATAGGGCACTTGGTAATTGTCATGAGATAGTTGATCTCCTCCGCAGTAAGACGATCAACATATCCCTCTAAGACGAACATGTATATTGCGCTGAGCAAATTCATCCATCCGATCGGCGTGATCTGTGTAATGGCTTGATTGGTTGCCTCGAGGAAGCGACCAACGACTGGGGGCAGCGGCAGCTTCAAACCTGCGATCAGTGTATCAATGTTGATCGCTCTGCATCCTGGAGGTGGGCGATCAGCTCTCTCTTTTCTCCTAGGGGCCCACATGTGAATGTCATAAGGAATCTTGTAGGTCTCTCGGATCAAATCAAGATCCTCCTCGAGGACAACACTCTTGATTTTGCTCGCCTGAAAGTCAGTTTTTACCAAGTCCATTACTTGTCTCTGTGGGCGAGCAAAGTTGTTCGCGTGTTCCTCAACATATGCTCGCCATTCGAAAGGCCGAGCAACTCCAACTGGAATCTCGTTTTCCAGCATCTTTGGAGATGGGAAGTTTATCCCCTCAAAAAATTTACGGGTTAGTTCGTCAAATTCGGGATCTTCCAATTCAGCACTGGACGAAGAGCCCTCGTCGGAATCCCTGTTCGCAACAACCACCACCTTCCTCCCTGACGGGTGAGCACCAGTATCCTCCACTGATCGAACAACGGAGTCTGCGTGGGGGTCCGATGCCGAAAAAATCTCAAAGGGGGGTTGGTTTCTGTGTGCCACAATAGGAAAGAGGGGATCAAGGGTTTTTTCAGATTTGTTGCTCGAATGGGAAGACATGGGAGAAAGAGAAAAAACACAGACGGCGGTGAATCCCCGGAGAATATGGTGGCGCAGGGTCTCACACGGCGGCGATGGAGATTTTTGAAGAAAAATGAGAAATGAAAGAGGAAATTGAGCAATAAAGACAAAAAGACTACCTGGAAACCGGATTGGAGGCACGAAATCGGAATAGTCGCTGGAAAAAACTTGGAATCGCCGGAAGATAATGGAAGAAGACGGAGCACTGTAGCAAGAAGAAAAGAAGTGGGAAAATTTTCATTTCCCAGTTCTATTTATACTGATTGGAAAAACAGGGTAAAACCCGTAATTTTCCCAAAAATTGTGGGCCAAAATGACAAAAAATGGGGTCATTTTATAAATTCAAGAAGAAGTCGAAGGACCTACAAAAAAATACAGGGGCGCGTCACCTCGGGATTGATCGCGCGTGGGCGGCGCACAATCATGTCGCCCACGTCATCTTCGTACATTCCCCAGACCATGGGGAGATGAAACGACGGACCATTAGTTGTTCGTCAGATTCAATGATGTTCGTCCCATATCCTCATCAGTTTAATATCCTAACTACTGTTGCTCGCCCAGAGATGCTCGTCAACAGCAATACCTAGTCAGGATAGGGGGCAATTGTTGATAGGCGAACATCAATCCTTGTGTGGTCCAGGATTAAGCACTTTAATATCAAATCAAGAATGGGGTGCGCTAATCAATCTGGGTTGTGTATAAAGTGACGAGCAACTACCTCGACAAACACCTTATGAGCGAACATGTTTTAAGATCTGGGACCAGACACGAACAATCCGCCAAGCCACTGATGACGAGCAACATTGATAAAAGGTAGTGTATCTACCAGCCTAAGAGGTATATGTAGACGAACAAAGAACCAAGATTCCGAAGCTCAGCCCAACAAGAAATAGAGGCGAACAACTTCGAAGCCATACCCTCAAAAGGCGAACAACTTTTACTGAAAGATCCTTCTGAACAAATCAAACCGACCTGGATGAACTTATGAGTCCGAGATAAGGCCAAAGAAGACTTTGTAACTAAGATTCAGTTTAGATAAGGTCAAACAAAGGTCAAAGGACACATGTCTAGCATGCAAGCTAGGAAGTACAAGAGTCTTGGGCACCTCATGCTTGCTAGTCTCTATAAATAGTTGTTCTCCAGCTAAGAAATACAAGTTCAAATTCACAAATAATTCCCAAAACACACACAAACACACCTAAACGTACACATACACAAGATAAACACGATTTTGACTTTCGTATCTACGATTTCATAACCCAAATCTTAGATTTACCATTTACGGTGGTAATCAATCATGCGTAATTGATTGGTGATCTTAAACCGAACTAAAACAGTAACTCCATCCGATTAAATTTGATCACCAACAACCATGTCATTTAATTCAGAGGTGGAGCCATGATTTTTGGTGAGGGGGGCCAAAATATCGTTCAACTTTAATATATGTCAGGTAATAAAATTTTGTATTTCATATATTTAAACTCAGATATAGGAATATTTATTTTTTAATATCTAAAAAATACATAATTATGATTATATTATATTAAAATTTAGAATGTTATTTTTTTATATATCACGAAGATCATCTAAAATTAAAATTATATATATTTTTTGGAATTTACTTCTCAATATATACTTAAAGATAGTTTTGAAAAAAAAAATCATCTTTCATTTAGTTTTGAAGAATAATCTTAAAAAAAATCAAAGGAAAAGTAACACTGAATTATGCCTGTGTTTGGGATGATGAGAATTTTTTTTTTTATTCTAGTTAGTAAATTCTAACCTCTAGGCTCAGTTTCCTATTTTGCATTCCTTTTAACTATATTATATTTATTTTTTGCAATTATAGAAAATAAATTGGTATATTAAAATTTGTGTAAATGTTATCAAGTCTCATTATATTTTAGCTTGGGCCACTTCTTACTTTCATTATATTTTGGGGTTTTGGTCCTTTTGGCCCAACTAATTTGTGGAAGGATGTCATCTTTGGATTATGAATATACAGACATATACATATATATTCCTCCTATAGTAAAAAGAGTAAAAATGTTAAGGGGGGCCAAGGCCACCCCCAGGTCGAACGTCCATCAGCCCCTGATTTAATTGATGACGGAAAATTATCAGATGTTTCAAATTGCAAAACTTATAAAGTTGATGCATTAAGTTGCAAAGAAAAAAAGTTCATGTTGTAAATGATAAAGTCATAAAGTTTGTGATTTTTTTTTTTGCAATTAACCCTAAATTATAAATGACAATATAATTTAATGTACGTATAAAAAATTCAATTACACCCATGATTGCCTTTATACCATAAGTATGCAATTGTTCTAGTGATTTGTATAGAATGAAAATCAATTGCTCGAGAAGGAACTAACAATTTTTTATGTACTTAGAGATGACACATTTATTAACTATGATTGTCATTATCCCACAATTTTGTAACATTGTCCCATGATTTGTGTAAAATAAAAATCAATTACTCGAGGAGGTTTGATAAATGCTCATATAATTATTGACGATTCATATACATCTATCTATAGTATATTTTCTGTTACAATATGAATATACGTAAAATACAGCAAAAAAATTAGGTATGTGATAATAAACTTCAGTATTTGAAAGATTTTGGCTTAATTGCAAATAAAATTACCATTATTTTGCGCATTGCAATATAAGTTAAACTTTTGAATTTTTGCAAAAAAAAAAAAATCATCACTTTCATATTTGTTTGCAATTTAAATTTTGGGGGTTTTGTCTCTTTCCCGAAAGCTGACGTATACAAATAAATATACTATCATCATCTCAGTATGCATCCACATCTTTAATTATGTATAAAAATAATAAATAAAATTTAAATTAGAAATTAATATTATAAAACTATAAATAAATTTAAAATACATATAAATATAAAAAATGGTTAGTCATATTTAAAAAAAAATACTTAGTTATATATATATAAAATTCAAGAGTGTATAATACATTTAAAATAAATAAAAATTTAAAAACTAACAAATTTAAAATATCACTAAATAAAAATAAAAAAAATAAAATTAAACACTTTCTTAATTAAACAATAAAATAACTCTCTTTTTCGATTATCAAATACAAAATCTCCCAAAAATTATTCTGCAATTATCAAATTCAACCCTAAAACCATTGTTCATCCTCATTTCTTATCTTCACCATTCGACCGCGCTGCTCCACCCTTTCGACGCCGACACACAACATCATCAGACATGGATTAAATTGTTTTCTTTTGAACAATTACAATTTCAATCTATCCATAAATCGATAAATTTTTTCCTATATTGTTTTTAAGATTTCTACCTTCTATATTGCATATCTCTAACATTTACCTCGAACCAATATCTTGAACTCGCGATTTGCAAGGAAGGGGGTAGAGAATGGAGATAAGACATGGGGAAAACTATCTGGAGAGATGTCAGATATTCGTATGCTTGGGGGTGAAGAACTAAAAGGGATTGAAGGTTAATTTAATTTATTTTCTTCAATAATTATAGAATATTCTAATTGGAGTTGAGATATTTTGAACATATATTATTGACTGGAGTTTGGATATTTTTAAAAAAATATTCGAAATAATATTCAAAATTAATAGTCCTTCCAAGGACTATTAATAATATTTACATTAAATTTATTAAGTTTTCATTATAAAAAAATTACTAAATTATTAATTAAAATCAATAATATAACAATTGCCAATGCTAAATAGATTACCATTAGTCAATGAATTATTTATCTTTTTAAGTAAAAAAATTGTGCATTATTAACACATTGTAGTTTTGGTTTAATTGTTGGAATCCAATATTATTATATTGAAAAATAGGAACATTGATTGTATAACAGATAATTTAATTAGCTTTGGTTTGGAATTTAATAAATTAACACTACGTATAATTAGAGTACTAAATCATTTTAACATTAAAATTAAGACTAAACAATAAATATGCGGTACACATATGGTATTGGAAGTCAACGGTAAATATACATTCTTTACTATGCTAAATGTATGAAATCTATAACTATATAATAGGACTAGGATTTCCTAATATAGTTTGGGCGCCAAACATTTCTGACCATTGATCATATTTTTAGGATTTGATCATGATCGTTCAATGGTTTGTACAATAATTATGTTAATTTATCTTTTAATTAGTCCATTATGTTAATTTAGCATTTAATTAGTCCATTATTTGCTATAATATAGGAAGCGTTACAATTTGCATTCTATTTATACCATACACTCATGTCAAAATAATCAACACCATTTGCAAATCTCCTGTGCCTTTTGATTTATTTTTCCTTCTGTTTTCGTTTTCGATGTTTCGGGTGGAGATTTTGGGCTTATTTTTTTTTTCGGTTGATTTCTTCATTGTTATTATGTAAGTATTCCGTCTATATTTTTATTGTGATGAATATAAATTGTAAATTTATAGTTTTGTTTCACAAGATTATACTGACTTAAAGCGCTCACCCTCCCATTCAATTTAAAAGGAAAATAGGCATATATAAGAACCTCATCACAGCGCTGAAGGGTTATTTTGAAGCAGATGTTTGTGCTGTGATGATTGTTGTTGATGATATCAAAAATTTTGTTAGCTCTATAAATGTCTCAAGTTTCTTTTGTCAAATGATATTCAAATGGAATTGCACATACTATGTGCTCACTTTAGTTCTTTTGTAAACTTTTAGAGAATCTGGATAAATGAGGTGCTAGAAGGTTGTAAAAATATTGTTATAAAGCGTGAGCCTATTAATTTTGAGTGATATAAATACTTACTTTTTCTAATTTTTTTTTTTTCAATTTGTAGTTTATTATTAAGATTACAATATAAAGAATTCGAAGATGGCACCGATAAATATATCACCCTTGAAGATTATCTACAAATAATGAAGATGCAGGATTGAAATGTAAATGGTTTTTATCTTAATTGATTTATCAAATGGTATTATCTCTAATAATGTTCAGAAATTTTTGACGATTTATCATAAATTATATTAATATTATTTTATGCACCATAAGTATATAGATTTTAGTATTTATTTCTCAGTTCAAATCCAAAGATGAAATGGTAAAGTTCATAAAGAATTAAAAAAAAAAAGATATTATGAAGAGCATTTGTTAATTCATTAAATGTTTCTTTTCAATTTGAGTAGAAGTACCGAAAAAAAAATGAGTAGAAGAATATTTCTATGGCGTAATGTTTTAATTTTGTTTTAGTGTATATCATATATGTAATATTATGTATAAAATAGTTTGTGTAATTAATTAGAATGCAACTTTCAATTATTGATTTTTCTTTTAAATACTTGACTAGAAATGTTAGATCGGAGTTGTATTTTTAATCTTAAAATATATTTCCTTATCATATTTCAAAGTAGACAAATAATTTTTATATAATGTTTTTGTATCATATCAAGTTTAGTTTTTATTGATCAATAATTCTTTTATTATATTAAATTTATTTTATTGTTGTGCAAAATAATGTTATTTGCGCGTGTAACTCCAGTATCAACTAAAAAAATTTACTTGATCACTATTTGAAAAAAAAAAAATTTCCAAAACATGCATCTTTTCTTTAACAGAGAGAAGTAAAAGCCCCAAATATATATTGGCTTCAACAGCGTGTCAAATCTCCTTTGACAGAGATGAAGAGAACCAACATATCATAATAATAATAATGAGATTTTAATCTTGCACATTTTAATAAAATTCTTTGATTTATAAATTAAAATTAATTGTATAATTTATGCATATTCGTTAAATCAATGCGCAATTTAAGCCATTTGTTTTTCTTTTAAATTTATAAAAGGTAACTATAAATTTATTACTCCCTCCGCCCTGGAACCCCTTTTGTGGTAGGGGATGACACATTTTTCTAAGAAAAAGTAGAGTATGTGAGTGTGGAGTTAAATAAAATAATAATAATTTTTACATTATTGATTTTTGTGAGAGTGGATTTTTTTATTAGGATTGTGAAAATAGTTGTAGGTAGTCCAAATAAAATAAGTTTGAAAGTAATTGTGAGATGGGGGAGTACATTTTATAGTATTATTTATAATTTTCACATTACATGTATCATGGGATTATGGTACAATTTATGGAATAATGGCAAATCATGAGAGATCTTTGCGGTAGGACACGTCTTCCAAATTACACATATCGTGGAGTTAGCGATTAATCAGGGAAATGTTTAGTGTTGTTATCATTGTTGCTAATTTCTTGGATTGACGAATTTAATGGGTGTTTTACTCTGGTTTTATATTCCACTTTTTATGCTATTTGTATGCATTTTGAGTTATTATTTCTGCTTGTGGTATTTTTTTTAAATCTAAATGCATATTCAAATGCACACTAGAACTGCTCATCATTATGAATTACAAATAATATTCATAATACCCATAAAACATAAATTAATATACATACAAATATTGAAATTATTAAATGTAATCATATAAAATGTGCAATTGTTATAGATGGATAAATTATAGGGGCAATTTTCCACCCCCATTCTTTTCCTAACTATACCTACCTGTCAAGTGTTGGTAGCTCAAGTGGTTGAGGCCACCACCTAAGACCCAGAGGTCTTGGGTTCGAGACACGGAGAGGGAATTTATTTCCCTCTTGTGGTGGGGTGGTTGTTCCCCTATTGTGGTGGGGTGGTGTTCCTCTCTTGTGGTGGTTGCGGTTCCGGCTGCAGTGCGGTTGTAGTTTGGAGTTGCGGGTTCGGGTGGTCCCCCTCTTGTGGTGATTGCGGTTCCAGTCTACAACGAGATGAAAAGATATTGTCATGTACCCGGTGATCGAAAGAAATATTGTAATTGATTATGTTAGGAAACTATTGTAATTGATTACCTTTCAAAAAAAAAAAATTAAGCATATACACAAAAAAAAAAAAAAAAACTATACCTACCTCATTTATAATTTTTACTAAATATAACCACTTTAAAATATAATTTCACCAAACATATACTTATACACCCATCTCTAAAAATATTCATTTGTCAATCACATACAATTTTAATACAACCACCAAATATTAATTCACCAAAAAATTAATACACACATCTCTAAAAATATTCATTTGTACCCTGGATTGGTCGGTCCTTGAGCTAAATATTAATTCACCAAAATATTATAGAATGTAAGTATCAACATCTACTGTTTGACTATGTTTAACCACCTTATTTATAAGTTCACTAAGAGGGGTGTATTGGTTATAGAGTCTGTAGGATTTTTTTAGACTTTTAAAATCTGGGGGTATTCAATCTGGATTTTCAAAAGTCTTTAAAAATCCTGAGGTATTCAATACGGATTTTAAAAAGTCTTAAAAAATCTTTAGGTATTCAAAAGTCTATGGATTTTAATTCTCCATGGATTTTCTTTGATTTTCTTTCCAAAATATAAATAGATTTCACTCTCCAAAATCTCTTCTAATAACCAGAGATTTCTACGGATTTTAAAAAGTCTAAAAAAATCTTTAGGTATTCAACAGTTTATGGACTTTCTCTTATTCTCTTCCATTGGGATGTCAACGGGATTGAGTGGGGACGGGGAGTCATTCCCCATCCCCGTCCCCGCGAAATAAATGGGGAAATTTGTCCCCATCCCCGCCTCGCCGGGATCCCCGTCTCGCGGGGATTCCCCGTTCCCCGCCTAATTATTTTTTATCTTATTTTTAAAATATAAAATAATATTTAAATTAAAAAAAAATCATACACAACAATTACTTTAAGTTGGTATTAAAAAAAACTAATTTAAACAAATAGAAGAACCTCTAATTCTAATATTTATAATTAACATATATACTAAAGTGAAAATTATAAAATTTGAACTAATAACATAATATTAAATAAAATATAGATGTAATTTTGAATAAATAGTTAATTGAGTAGGAAATTATGAAATATTTATTTATAATTTACTTTTAAATTTAAATTATATATATAAATAAATATATTAATTAATTATATAAAAAATAACGCGGCACCGCGCGGGGAACGAGACGGGGATCTCCTGGGGCTAGGAATACTATCCCAGTTCCCGCCTACGAGGCAAAAAAAATTCCCCATCCCCATTTGCTTTGGGGATTCCCCGCCTCGTTCAGGGCGGATCCCCACGGGGATCGGAATTCCCCGCCCCGCTGTCAAGTCTACTCTTCAAAAAATATAAATAAATAAATTCCACTCTCCAAAATCTCTTCTAACAACCAAAGACTTCTAATGAGGGCGATGTATAACGGTGATATAAATGAAAATAAGAATAATAATGATGAATAATAATGTATTTTTTAACTAACGTATTTTTTTATTTTTCTAAACAATTTGGATAACTTTTTATTATATATAAGTGTGTTCCATATACATTTGCATCAGTGGTTCCAGCTCCGGAGTCTATGGAAATCCATGTAAATCAATAAATAAAGTGTATTCCACAATCCTATAAAGTCTATGAAAATTCAAGTAAATCAATAAAAAAAGTCAGTCAAACTCTGCATGGAGTCTATAGATTTTCTAAATCCACAGACTTTTTAAAGTCCAAAAAAATCCAATAGAATCTCAATTGAATACACCCCTCTAAATATACTCACTTTATAATTATGTTCATTATATAATATTTATACACATGTCCATTAATCTCATCCAATTTCATTAAAACCATCAGAAATATTCACATTCCACCTCTTTAATCAATCGGTAAAAAATATGATTAATATTTTGTACAAAAATTTCTATTAGGCAGAGGGAGTTAAAATTGAGTTTGAAAGAAACCAATAAAGCAAGGTAAATTATTAGGATGTATTATGTTTTTTTTAATGATAATGTAATAGTTTTTTTTTTTTTTTTTTGCATTATATAATTTTTTTATAGTTTATGTTTGAACAATGATGATAAATGTTATCGGACCATTTATAGATATTTTAAGTTATCCTACTAATGTTTCAGCAGAAAGTAAAATTATCATTTTGAAGGAAAATTAGAACTAGCACATGTTGGTGAAATCACTAAACTTTTTGTGAAATGCAATAAAACTAAACTTAAATGTCGTTTTGTGAGATTTATATATATATATGTGTTAATTTCTTACTGAAATTGTAAATTTATCTTGTTTTTAATCTTTTTTTAGCATATAATAGTGTTTGGTGATTTATTTTTTATTTTTTAGAGAATGACAAATTTTATTATATTGAAGTATGCCATAACTGAATATTTATTCCTGATTTATCTGAATTAAGGTTTATTGTCATATAGGTTGCCGCATGCTTTGTCTCACTAAAGCTTGGTAGTAATATGTTAAAATGTGTAAAAATGATATAATTATTTTTAAAAAGTATAATGATAATGATGTTTGAGTAAGATTGATTTTTTTTTTTGTGTAGTGAAATTGAGTGCTTGATATTGATATTTTATATAGTCATTTTATTGATTATTTTATTTGTATTTCTCAATTTCAACAATCATATAATATTTTAATATTATATCAGAAATTTATTATTTTTTGTGGATGTTAAGGTTTATAAACAGTTCTCCATCTGGTTACATAATGTGTTTAATGATTATTATGAAAATAAATGTTTTATCTGGTTACATAATGTGTTTAATGATTATTATGAAAATAAATGTTTTTTTATATCTTCATATATCATTTGATATTTAATTTTGTTTTGAAGTATTAGATAAGTCATTGAGAGATATTATCTGATCCATCATGTTCTAAATTACCGTTTTGTGGGAAAATGATTATTTTTTATGGAGATTTTCAGTAGATCTTGTGTGTAATGCTAAAAGGAATAGAGATGATAATGGGGCGGGTTCAAACCTAGACTCACATTAAACCCGCCCCGTGTCGACCCGGTCAAACGGGTCTGAGGCTGGTCGTGATTTTTATATGATTCGCTACATAAATTTTATTTGATTTATTTATATGCATTTATGTGTACTTATATTCAAATTGATGTATGTAAATTTATTAATATATTGATTATATATATTATTTTGAAGTATTAGATGAATATTAAAATTATTTGAAGCAAATATATGTTTAAAATTGATTTTTTGAATTCAAAAATTAAATATTTTATATTTGAAAATTAATTTAAAATTAAACGGGGTGGGGCGGGTTAGCCCCGGCAGGTCCCAGGGTAGGTCCGCTAAAACTCTAGCAGGGCGGGTACTGAAATTGACCAAACCCGTCCTAGAGCCATCCCTAAAAAGGAAAGAAACATGCCATTGTAAATTTCATCCATCAATTTATCTAATTTGTGGAATGCATGCAGTATTTTTAAGTTGACAGGGAATATGAGGTTGTTTGCAACTTGAAATTTGTTCAAGGGATGAATGACATGATTTTTTTTTTTTTTTTTTGGAATGGTTTGAATCAGCTGGTGATGGAAAATATAGGGACAAGGATTGATTATGATTTTGATATTATCATTCCCGATGGTATTTTGTTGGAAGACGGGGATGATCAAATTGATGCAATTGTTGAACTTATTTATATTGATTCAAATCTCAATGATCATGAATTTATACAGGATAGGATTATTCTTACACCGAAACTTAATTTTATTAGATCTATAAATGATTACATGGTTCAGTTAAATCATAAAGAGTCTTGCAAGTATTACAATTTCGATGGTGCATGTTTGCAGGTCTGATTTCAATTATGATTCTCTTGCTAATGTTCATACTCCTAAGTTTCTCAACACTTTAAATTTTACGATGTATCTGACCATGAACTGAATTTCAAAGTTGCAACACACATATTATATTGTTAATATAGATCAATCAAGAGGACTGTGTAGCAGAACCACGTTAGTTTATTAATTAATTTAATTTATATATTTTATTTAGTAACATTTATCATTTTTAAACAACTTAAATTTAATATTTAACAAAATGTATGTATAAGTTGGTAATCGCTAGGTTGGGTGATAGAGTAATCGAAGTTAAGGTTCATATTGGTAGTAGCTAGCGGCAGTGAACTAGAATTGATACCTAGATTTTCACTGACTCCTTCCATTTCTAGGTTTCCATTCAAGTTTACACGCAAGTAGTTTTTGTTGATTGTTTCATATGTCATGTCAATAAATACAATTTAAGGGCAATTTTTTTCTCATGTTGAAGTCTTTCTTAAGAAGCCTATATTTAGTCATGGTCAACTTTATGTTGCAATCTCGAGGATTACCAGTCGAGTTGGCTTGAATATCATGTTGTGTTATAATGATAGTCTTGAACATAATACTACACAAAATGCTGCATTTCAATTAGTGATTAGAAATATTTAGAGTTTTGAAATTACATTATGTTGTTTTATTTAAAGGGGTGAATGTTTTTTTTTAATTTATTGGTTGTCATTTTATTATTTTAATTAATTTATATTATAATTTAGTGATGTACATTTTTATTAATTTATATATATAATAAAAGTTTTTTTTAAATTACATTAGACATTTCATTTGAGTAATATTAATTGATCTTGAGAAATATCCATAATTGGCAATAAGAATAGGACAATCCATTAGCTGCTTATTCTCTGATTGGGCAATAAGAATTGAGGATTGAGAATCACTTATTCTTAAAACAATTTTTATAAAACCAAAGAGTCGGCCGAAAAAATGGGGCTCTCCGTTTCTGGATTTCTGTAGCTGGAACCTCCCGAAACTACAAGAATCATATAAATTAAATTTTATAAACACATACTATAGTAAAAAAAAAATTATAACGAAATTAATTTATCAATAGAAAATTTATATTAAATATTTAGCGATAATCTATTATATTTAATAATAATAATAATAAAAACACTAAATAATATATAATATATTATTATAAAAATATATAGTGATACAAATGACTTCCGTGCAACGCACGGGTAGGCACAACACTAGTGAGATAAACTGAAAATGAGAAAGAACGGCGGTAATTTGAAGGGATTAACATTTAATACATGAAATGGAGATAACACCGAAGCAACCATATTTCTTTCCGCCCTCCCTAAATGTATCCAAGAGTGTATAGGATGGAGAAACACCATTAACCTTATCACACATGAAAACTGAAGTTGTTAAACATATTACTGCGAAGAACTTAATCCGGTTTAGTAAATAATGGTGGAGAAATGTTTACTATTTATTGGAATCAACTTTAAAAAGCTTTAATCGAGCTACAAAAAAAATTCATTTCAGCTTGTGATTAGTGTGAAAATTGCTCAAAATTCTTGCATTGTATTTGTCTATTTTATTGGATTTCGTGTGATTATTTGATTTAATTGATCATTTATGCTTAATTGTCAAGAAATGTGTCTTTTGCTATTTTATAGGAAATTGAGGAATTTTGGGATCAAACACATGCTTATTGAGGTCAATCGAGATGAAGAATCGAGACAAAGAAGAATTAATTTTAGAAAGGGCCTAACTAAATACACCTCCAACATTAAAATATACACCTCAATCTACTTTAATTTACCATATATACCCTTTCATAAATTAAAGTATTAAATACTCTGCCCTCTCTGAAAACAGAGGACACGCTTCCCTCTACAAATTTTTTCCCCCTGCAAGGATGCAATAATCAATCAGCCAAGCATCCCTCCACCGTGTCACCTCATAATGTCGCCTCACCAAAAAAAGAAATTGAATGATGCAATATATAGGCCGAAGTCGATTGCTGCAACTTTTACTCCAAAATCAAGAATAAAAGAAAAACTCTATCAAATGCAACACTATTTGTTAGGACCTCTCCTCCTAGTTTCTTAAATTCATACCCGTTTTTTTTCTTTTTCTTATTCGACCCATTTTTGGCCAAAAAAAGAGTTGAATTTTGATTTATTTCTTCCAAAAATTGTGGTGTTTTTTGAACAATATTTTGTTCGATTATATTTTGTTGCAAAATAGGTTAGTTTTGATCATTCTTTACCGAAAAAATATAGTGATTTTAGTTCGAAAAGTGAAATTAAATTAAAGAGAAAAGGAGAAATATGCCCAGCGGACTATGTTACTCGACGGATGATGGTGGCGGTAGGATGGAGACGGTAGTTGATCATTTAAATTAGAATTAGGGTCGAGTACTTAGAATAATATATGAATTTTGTAAGTAGAATAGAAGATTTGGAGGTGTATATTTTATGTTAGAGAGGTATATATAGTTGGCCCCTTTTAGAAAAAGGAAGCCCATTTCGTGGGTTTATTTTTCAGCCACTTAGAGCTCATTCCTCAGGCATTATTATTTTCGAAAGGGGTCTAGCTATATACCCCTCCAACATATGATGATACATCTCTATACTTTATGAACTACCTATTTTACCCCTCCCACACATATTATGTTTAGATTTTAATACACTTTTTCACATAAAAAAATCGTTCAACACCATTTTTTTAACATGACCACCACCGTCCACTGTGTCACGGCGTACAAGGTGGTGCCTCCACCGGCTCTACAATCAAGAATCTAAAATCAAAATTAAAATAAAAATAAATAAAATTTATTTAAACAACAAAAAAATCTAAATAAATAAATAAATATATTGAAAAGAAATCTAAAAAAATTCTTGGCTGTCAAATTCAAAATTTATTATTTTTTTCGATCATGATAGTCTAATAACCATTACGATGACGGAATAAATATTTATTTTTCGATCCCGTTGATGGAAACATTTAAAAATAAATAAAAAGGGCTCACCAACACACTGACTTGGTGCTCTACCGAAAGAGATGTGCGAAGGAAATGTTCTAATGGCTGATGTATGCTACATCTTTGAAATTATTGAGGGGATCGGGGAATTGGTCCGTGGGGTTGGAGAAATTTTTTATGGGTTTGGGGGAATTGGTCTGCAAGTTTCAAGAATATGGGTAGGAAAGAAGGGAAGGGTGGGCGGGGCGGGGCGGGGCGGGGTGGACAACAGGCAAAGAATAAGTGTTAGGGGTAAGGGTGTTTTAAAATCGGTAATTTTCTATAAGAGGGTAAAATAGGTATTTCATTATATATATAGGTGTATCCCCAAATATAAGAGGGGTATATAGTCGGACCCTTTCGAAGGTGGAACAGCCCACTTATATTCTCCGTGGGCTTAAAAAAGCAAAGTATGCATGCAGCCCATTTTATATAAAATTATTTGAAAATGGAATTGAAAGAGGAAAAAGCTGCTATAATACATGGCTCCCATATTCTTTTTAAAGGAAGAGCTTGATTTGTCATTTCCATTTTAATCGATGAGAGAGAGAGAAAAATTGAAGAACCCACGCTAAAAGCTTTGCCGCGTCGGAGATGCTGCGACCACCGGAAATGAAGGTTGTATACCCAGAAATTGTACAACCGTCACATCGGAAAAGCTCAGCACCGAAATTCGGAGCTCGTCGTGCCGAAAATTGAGCGGCTGCTAATAATGGAAATTGAAAGCTTCATTAACGAAGTCGGAGGAAGCAGAGTCGCATCGCTTACTGCACATACAATTCACAATACTGAGGGGACAAACCTCTATATAGGAAATACAATATGGAATACATTACCGATGAAAATGATCAAATAGTAAACCCAACAATTAACAAACTGGGGCAATGTCGAAATACAATATAACTCGATCACTATCACCGAGTACATCAACAAACCTATCAAATTCATAGTGCAAAAATGACATAAAGTGGAAAAGATACCGAAAAACCGGTGCAACGATTTGATCCAGCGAAGATTCCAATCGACGCTAACAACCTACAAAGGAAATCAACGGACATCAAAAAAATAATCCCATCGGGAAAAAAAAAAGAATGCTGCAAACACAAGCAGGAAGCCAAGGTGGAAAAGAACAATGGAAGAACTGCATACATATAAAGAACGCATAAACGTAGTCGTCCCTAAATTGCAGCAGAGTACCACAAGATAAAACGCCCACATTGATTAACAACACGAACAACAGAGATGATAAGAAAAAAAATTGAAGGGCCAGAACAATCTCCCGCCCAAAACTATTTTTAGGAAGGTTGGGCGCTTTATATATTAGATATAGATATAAATTATAGATTGTTCAAAGTTAATTAAAATGCTAGAAAATATTGAAAATCACCAAAAGATTTACATTTAATTTGATAAAATTTGTTATTTATTTCTTTATAAGTTGATTATATTCTTTTGTTGTGGAATATATAGTTTCCATTAATATTTGATATAATTTTCATTAGAGAAGGAAATTCTCTTTTCACTACAAAAAAACATTCATTTGGAGAGGGCAATTAGTGAGGGGAGTGGAGCCCTCACTATTTGGAGAGGGCATTAGAGAACAAAACGAGGTATTAGAGAGGGGAGCACCCTCATCAAAATTAGAGAGGGCAGTTCACCCTCACAAAACGCGCTGTCAGGATTAGTGAGGGCCTTCGCCCTCGTTAATTTTCAGGTCAAATATGACCGTTCTGCGCGTGTGTCTGCGCATGGGGGGCCGCGGAATCTCTGCATTTGGCGAGGGCTTTGACCCTCGCTAATTCCAACACATTTAACCCCCACCTACCTCATCTCAGCACAAATTCGAAACCCCTTTAACATTTTCCCATTTCCACATTCTGCTCAAAAACGAAAGAGGAGGAGAGGAGGAAAAAGAGAAGAAAGAAAAGGAGAAAAAAGTGGAGGAAGAAGAGGGGGTTGCAACTTCGCCGTCCGGTGTTCGTTCTCCGTTCACAAGTATATTTATATGGTTAGTTTTTTTTTTTTAATTAACTATTTAATTAGTATTAAGCTTGTTGAATTATTTATTTCAATATTGTTTAGTATTAGTATATTGATTAATTAGTATTAGTTGTGTAATTGTTTAGTATTAGTTGTTTATGTATTTATTATTAGTTTATTTAATTGTTTAGTATTAGTTGTGTAATTGTTTAGTATTAGTTGTCTTATTGTTTAGTATTAGTTGTCTTATTGTTTAGTATTAGTTGTCTTATTGTTTTGTATTAGTTTTTTAAATGTGTAGTGGTTTGTATATTGTGCGCATGCATATTTAGTATTAGTTGTGTAGTTATTTAGTATTAGTTGTTTATGTATATAGTATTAGTTTGTTTAATTATTAATTAGTTGTATATTTAGTATTATTTAACTTAATTTCTAGCTAATACGTCTAAACTCGTGGATATTATTGCTTGTTTCCTAGCTTAATTTAGGGTAATTAGCTTTATTTATCTTATTTATGTGTAGTATTAGTTGTTTAATTAATTATTTAGCATGTTTATTTATCTTATTTGTGTATATATAGTATTAATTAGTTTAATTAATTACGTTGGAGTGGAGGGATGGATGTTGATGAATTGGTTGCTTGTTGTAGATATTAGTGCGTTCCGACTTAATTAATTTTAATTGATTAAGTCGGAAATGGATGCACGTAGGATCTTGATTAATTGGGGAGCACGATAAAATGAAACGAAACTCTGCCGAAATTTTTAGGAATTATAAATAAATAAATAAATTAATGTTTTGGTTGGAATAAAATTATTAATTAGACTTTTGAATATTAATTAATTCGTATATGTAAAACAGGTTGATGATATGGATTATTCTAGCCGTTTTAGTTGGATGTATGGTCCAAGATCGATTAATGGTATTATATCTCCCGATTTTTACAACGGACTCCAGTCATTTATAGATTTCGCCATTAGTAATGGGATGAATATTGAGGGAAAGATTAGGTGTCCCTGCAACAAATTTAGATGTAGGAACAAGATGTATCATGAACCTGATTCTGTGAGAGCACATTTGTATACAAATGGGTTCATGCCCAATTATTGTAATTGGATTGATCACGGTGAGGAAATATGGGGTCTATACGATGATCATGCGTCTGCATCGACTTCACACGGGCCGCGGGTTGATAAGACATTTGGATCTAGCTCGTGCCACGACATGATGACAGATTTAACTTCTGGTCCCCACTTAAATGTGGATGATGAGCCCCCTAATGAGGAACCCCCTAATGAGCATGCTGCACATTTTTATAACATGCTTAATGCAGCGAATCAGGATATATTTCCTGGTTGCGAAACACACTCACAGTTGTCATACAATGCCCTATTGTTGAACATTAAAACTGAAAATAGGATGTCTGAAAGGGGCTATAATCAAATGGTTCAGGCGATTCGTGATCTTTGTCCGAATAGTTTGGTGCCGAAGAAATTTTCTGATAGCAAACAGCTGATGAGTGAGATGGGTCTTCCGGTGGAGAGGATTCATTGTTGTGCACAGAACTGCATGCTATATTGGGGTGCAGACAGTGAACTTGAATGTTGTAAGTTTTGCAGTCTGCCACAGTTCAAACCTGTTAGACGTGATGCAAATGGTCGATTGAAAAAGAACCGTCCTTTCAAGGAAATGTTCTATTTTCCTATCATTCCTCGATTGCAAAGATTGTATCAATCGAATGCTACTGCGAATGATATGACATGGCATGCACGTTGCTCTAATGACCACTCCGGCGTTATGCGTCACCCTGCAGACTCGCAGGCTTGGAAGCACTTAGACCAGTCGCATCCTGAATTTGCTTTAGAAATTCGGAACGTGAGATTGGGCATGAGCACTGACGGTTTTCAACCGTTCGGGGCGCATGGGAAACAGTACTCATCATGGCCAGTGATAGTGACACCGTACAATCTACCCCCATGGTTGTGCATGAAGGATCAATTCATGTTTCTGACGGTTCTGGTGCCCGGTCCAAAAAATCCAAAGGATAAATTGGATGTATTTTTACAACCACTGATCCGTGACTTGATATTTCTATGGGAACATGGAGTGGTAACGTATGATGTTGCTACAAAGCATAATTTTACGATGCGGGCTGCACTAATCTGGACCATCAGTGACTTTCCAGCCTACTCGATGTTGTCTGGATGGAGCACAGCTGGAAGGCTTGCTTGTCCATACTGTGCAGAGTATACTGATGCTTTCACTCTAAAGCTCAGTCGCAAGCAGTCTTGGTTTGACAACCATCGTAAGTTCTTAGAGAGACATCATCCGTACCGAAGGAACAAAACTGCATTCAGAAAGAATGTAGTAGTTGAGGACGATCCACCTCCCATTCGTACAGGTGTTCAGCTCCTCCAGCAGATTGATTGGACTGGATTGATGAAAGTAACGGAAGTGGGTGCTGATGCTCACAACAAAGGTTTAGACTGTGGTTGGAAGAAGAAAAGTATTTTCTGGGATTTGCCGTATTGGAGCACACTGTTGATAAGACACAATTTGGATGTGATGCACATCGAAAAAAATATGTTTGATAATCTGTTTTACACGGTGATGAATGTCGAAGGGAAAACAAAGGACACGACTAAATCCAGGGATGAACTTAATGAATACTATCGTCGACCCTCACTACAGAAATGTCTAGTCACAGGAAAGTACTCCAAAGCTAGTTATTCCCTTGATAAGAAACAGAAGGATATGGTGTTAAAGTGGGTAGATCAGTTGAAATTCCCCGATGACTATGTGTCAAATTTGTCTCGATGTGTAGACTGGAAGAAATTGAAGATGTTTGGGATGAAGAGTCATGATTGTCACGTTTTTATGCAAAGATTACTCCCAATTGCCTTCCGTGAGATTCTGCCGCCTAACGTTTGGAAAGCTATCACTGAGATTAGTTTGTTCTTCAAGGAGTTAACATCGAGGACCATTACGGTAGAAAACATGACTCGGTTGGACAATGATATCCCAGTGATCTTGTGCAAGTTGGAACGTATTTTTCCACCCAGCTTCTTTAATTCGATGGAGCATCTACCTGTCCATCTTGCATATGAAGCAAAGATTGCTGGTCCAGTACAATATAGATGGATGTATCCATTCGAGAGGTACATAATTTATATTAACTCATTCAATTGTTCGATGCACTTGTTGAAGAATATTTGAACGGTGCACTTGTTGAAGAAGAAGAAGAAGATGAAGAAGAAGAAGAAGAAGAAGAAGGAGAAGATGAAGAAATTGAAGAAGAAGGAGATGAAGAAGAGGAGGAAGAAGAAGAGGAAGAAGATTATGATACTTCAGATTAGAATATAATTGTGAAACTAATTTTTATATATTAGTATTAGTTGTGTAATTGTTTAGTATTAGTTGTCTTATTGTTTAGTATTAGTTGTCTTATTGTTTAGTATTAGTTGTCTTATTAGTATTAATTATATTAATTGTTTCATGATATATGTACGTAATTTTTTTAATTAGATTATTATTCATATTTATATATTTAATTTGTTTAACTTACAGATGACTGGCAAAGGCATCGGGAAGCGTATTGGCCGATTATTTAACAGTGGGAGCGGGAGATCAGGCTCCAGGTCTCTTTGTGATAATGATGATGAAGACAATCAAGAGCAGGGGTATCAAGTACCGGTTCCTTCGATGGAGACAAATGAAGATGACCCACCTTCCAGTACCGCTGATGAGTCTACTGAAGGAGGGGACCATGAGTCTACTGAAGGAGGGGATAATAGTTCATTGAATGCCCTCGAGGCCGAGCTCAGAAACCATGGTCCACCAACCACCCAATTACAGATCGAGGTGTTTCAGGATCAGTATGTTATATCTCTTTATCTTTGATTTATATATCATATATATATATATATATATATATATGTACATGTGTAACACTCTTTTAATTTAATTTACAGGTTGGTGCCATCTAATAAGTGCTCAAGGATAATCCGGAACATCATGTTCCGGAACATGGAGTTGGGAGGATTTAATTGGGCTGCAGTCAGTGATGATAGAAAAGAAAGGTGGTGGGAAACCTTTCAGGTATATATATATTCGTTTGATTAATTTAAGTATATCGTTCAGTATATTATTAATTACCTATATTTAATCAATTAATGTTTAATTTGTTAGAGGGATGTTATCTGGGATCAGCGGAGGTTTAATACGCAGCATGTAAAGGAGCTACTTACGCGGAAGGCAAGCCAACGATATTCAGATCTCCTCAACAAATGGAAGACGTTACATGCCAAGAAAGGAAGGGTGCCCCCGTGGGACAACAAGGTGTGGTTGGCACTGAAAGATTACTGGAATCGGCCTGACGTAAAAGCCAAAAGCGATCAGTGCCGTAAAAATCGTGCATCAAAAGGGGCTATGCACAAAGGCGGTTCAAAAGGAGCCGTAGATTATTCATATGAATTTGTAAGTATTTTTTTGCATATTTAACAAATTTATATTTTAATTACATTAGTTCATCATATATAATAACTTAATTATAATAATTAACAAAAAATATTCACTATTACCAGTACAAGCAGCATGGACGCCTCCCAGGTGCATGGGAGCTCGTAAAGCGCTTTCACAAGAAGGGAGAAACATATGAGGAAATGGAAGCCTTACTTGTAAGTGCTTGAATTTACGTTTTTTTTATCCAACATACAACTTAATTACTTGTAAGTGCTTGAATTAACGTTGTTTATCCAAACTATTTATATGTCAGGAACGTGTTCATCAGCGCATCCTGAATGAGATAGCCGAGGAGGCGGACGAGCTAGAGCGAGTTCGATAAGCCAGCCAGTTTTATACGAGTGAGGTGACCTATAGCCACGGGAAATACAAGGGCTTGGGTCAAATGGCGCAAATGGGGCGCATTCAATCTGGCCCAGGCGGGAGCTCTAGGGGCACCAGTTTCGGCGGCTACTCTCAAATTGACGCTGAGCGCTTGGAGGCACAGGAGCGTGAGCTCCAAAATGAAAGGTTGCGACGTGAGGAGTTGGCTAGACAGGTGGCAGCCCAACAAGAGATTATAAACACCATGCAGAGTCAATGGAGCCAGGTGAGCCAATTTCTAGGGCTATTCCAGGGAATCGGTGGTTCCCAGTCGACAGGTGCTACTTCTATGCTGGGGCAGGGAATGCAGGGAATGCTTGGTTCCCAACAACAGGGGATGCAGGGAATGCAGGGAATGCTTGGTTCCCAACAGCAGGGGATGCAGGGAACCGGTGGTTCCCAACAGTGGGGTTTTGCTCCACAGGGGTGGCAGGGAACCGGTGGTTCCCAACAGTTGGGTTTTAATTCCCTATTAGGGATGCAGGGCACCGGTGGTTTTCCCGTTCCCACTCCTCAGTTTCGTGCTCCTTCAGGTCCCAGTGCTTCCAGCGCTCGCAATAGTCGTCGTAATTCCATTGACAATCCCACTCACAACCCTGCTTTATTCACTGAGCTTCTCAGAACAGTCACATATGATCCTAATTCATTGGTTCGCCAAAGAGATGCTGATGATTCCCAAGGACATGATGTTGATGATGATGATGATGATCGATGAATATTTGAACAATTTGTTATGTTATTTTATTTGTTATGTTTAATGTTTTATGTAAAATTTGTCATGATGATCACCGGGATATTTTATTATGTCTTAGGTTAATTTTTGAACATGATGCGGATAATTTAATTATGTCTTGATGAATATGATTGATGAATTCAACATTATTTTATAATATTTTATTATGTATTAATTAATAGCGCATGTGAGTGTTAATTATTATTATGAGTGTTATGATTAATAGTGAGTGTTTTATAATATTTTACTATATATGATAACATATATAACAAACAATTAAATTAAATGAGAGAAAGAAAAAAAATAAAGAAAACATAATATATGATAACATATATAACAAACAATTAAATTAAATGAGAGAAAGAAAAAAATAAAGAAAACATAATATATGATACCATATATAACAAACAATTAAATTAAATGAGAGAAAGAAAAAAATAAAGAAAACATAATATATGATACCATATATAACAAACAAATAAATTAAATGAGAGAAAGAAAAAAAAATAAAGAAAACATAATATATGATAACATATATAACAAACAATTAAATTAAATGAGAGAAAGAAAAAAATAAAGAAAACATAATATATGATACCATATATAACAAACAATTAAATTAAATGAGAGAAAGAAAAAAAATAAAGAAAACATAATATATAATATCATATATAACAAACAATTAAATTAAATGAGAGAAAGAAAACATAATATATGATACCATATATAACAAATAATTAAATTAAATGAGAGAAACAAAAAAATAAAGAAAACATACTATATGATACATATATTAATAAAAAGAAAAGATAAGCAATAACTTGTCTAGCCCAATCGGTTAGACGGGAACACATAAGGCCTCCACATACCGGGAGGTCGCGTGTTCGAATCTCATGGGGGGCGAAAATTCGCCTATAATGCTACAGTACCGCGGAATTGCGGTGTCCCAGTGGTGGGGGGGTGCTCGTGGTGCCCCAGTGTCGCGGGGTTCGAATCCGGGTGCCCACAAATTTTTTTTTTTGGAAAAAATTGGCGAGGGGTCTGCCCTCACCAAAATGGTCACCAAATTGGAGAGGGCCCCCTCGCCCTCGTTAATTTCAGCAGAACCGAGGGAGTCAAACCTGCAACTTTAGAGAGGGCTTTAGAGAGGGCCCCACCCTCACTAATTTGGAGAGGGTCCTAAGCCCTCTCTAAAAAGATGGTGTCAGAACCCTCTCTAAAGCCCTCTCTATTTAGAGAGGGCTCACTTTTGCCCTCACTAATATGCTAACGACCAGCACTTTGGAGAGGGCTAAAAACCCTCTCCAAAGCCCCCTCTAAAGCCCTTCCCCTCTCCAAAGCCCTCTCTAAACTCCTCTTCAAATTGAACATATTTTGTGGTGTTTATGCATAAAATTGAGTGGACAAAATATCAAATCTTGACATAAAATATTTTGCAATCAATATTTTTATCAAGAGTATGTATAAAGTGAAATTGGTTCATAAGTGAATTGTTGTATAATACTTTTAAGTATAATTAATACTCTTTAGTATAACCAACTAATACTTTTCACACACTTCAACTAACACCCTCAACGAAACTACTAATACCCTTCAATTGGTTCATTTATGAACCAGTTTTACTCTATACATTGAAAACTTTACACTAAAAAACTGATTTTCAGTGTAAACTTTTAAGTGTAATTGAAATAAACTTTTTAGTGTAAACATGAGCAACTGTTGAGTGAGTGTACCATATATACACCAAGTGCACAAGAGAATGACTCATGATAAAATTGTGATATCATTATTTCTAAGTAAAAATAAAATTAACATTTCTTTCATTGTTAATTTACGTATATAATATTGATAACCACGATGTTATTTAAAATAAAATATCTTATATGAGTATGTATAGAGTAAAATTGGTTCATACATAAGTTACTAAAATGTATTAGTAATTTTTACTAAAGAGTATTAGTTGTTTTAATTGAAGAGTATTAAGTGAAACCAATTAATATCCTTCAATGGTTCTTGTATAAACCATTTTTACTCTATACTTTGTCATCTTATATAAATAGTGACAAGCTGAATTAATCGTCACTATATTTTACAATTGGTGACGAAAGTATTGTGAAACAATTTGTTTTAGGTAATTAATGATAAGATTTAACATCGTTATGAAATTATATTTTTTTCGATGTTAAAATTTTGGCACCATTTATTATTTATGACGAAATTATAATGTCACTTTATGTTTCAAATCAATAATGACAAAAAATGGTATCGTCATGAAAAATATTTTTTATGACTTTAAATGTCGTCACTAATAATTATATATCTCATTGTTACTAAACGAGTTTTGTCACTAATGATTTCAAATAATTAATGACAGAACACATATTCGTCATGAAAATATTTTTTTATGACGTCGAATATCGTCACTAATTGTTATTAAAATTGTCATCAAAGCTTATTATGACGATTTTCTTATCATCGTCATGAAACTTGCAAATTAGCGATAAATATAATTATTAATGTTGACAAAATAAAAAATTATCACAATTGCTGGTACTTTAATGATGAAAATAAATTTTGTCACCTTTAAGTAACAAATAATGACGATTATTGTGTCGTTGCGAAAAATTTCCTCATTTAATGTATGATTTCTTGTAGTGATACTTCTACGTCTGACAATACCTTTACATTGTTACCAATGAGCAGAATATTGTCTACGTATAATACTAAGAATACCACTGCAGTTTCATCACACTTTTTACACACACAATTTACGAACTCGTTTTGATCGAACTATAAGACTTAATAACCTGATCAAAACATTGGTTCCAATTACGTAATGCTTGTTTAAGTCCGTATATTGACTTCTTTAGCTTGTATATGAGATGCTCTTGGCCTAATTTTGTAATAAAACCTTCGGGTTGTCGCATATAGATATCTGATCCGTCAAGAATTCCGTTAAGGAAAGCTGTCTTGATATTCATTTTTCAGATCTCATAATCTAGGTGCGCAGCGATCGACAAGAGAATATAGATAGACTTAAGCATAGCTACAGGCGAAAAGATTTCCTCATAATCGATGCCTTCTTTCTGAGTATATCCTTTTGCCACTAGCCTAGCCTTGAAGGTTTCAACCCTTCGGTCTGGTCCTCTTTTCTTCTTGTATATCCACTTGCATCCAATGGTTTCTACCCTACTGGGTGGTTCGATCAGCTCCCACACTTGATTATTATCCATTGAACTCATCTCGGCTTTCATTGTCGTTTGCCAAGATGTCGCATCTTTATCTTGGATTGCCTCGTTGTATGTCCATGGGTTCGATTCATCTCCGGGAATCAAATTAGAAGATTCTCATATTCCCATGAATCTCTCAGGTTGTCGGACAACCCTCCCACTACGACGATGTTCCGGTTGTGTAGGTGTGATGATTGGTATATCATCTTGTATGTATACTTGGTATCGAAGTTTGCCCTCTCAATTATTCTAAGGTAATTTTACTTTTTGACTTTTTATTGTTCATATAGTCTTCTTCCAAGAATTTAATGCGTATGCTAATCACAGTCTTTTGATCCTTGGGACTATAGAGTATACACCCTTTCGTTCCCATGAATAACTTATAAACAACCTTAATTCTGAACGTGAATCCAATTTACCGGCTTCCTTGTCTAGCACGTATGCCGGACACCCCCAGATTCTCATGTGTCTCAAACTGGGCTTTCACCCAGTCCATAATTATATCGAGGTTTTAGGAACCGATTTTGATGGCACCAGGTTTAGAATGTAAGCCATTATTTCCAAGGTATTACCCCAAAACGACTTGTGTAGATCTGAATAACTCATTATGGATCTGACCATTTCTAAAAGAGTCTGGTTCCTTCGTTCCGCTACACCTTTCTGTTGAGGGGTTTCCAGTGCAGTCAACTGGGATACAATCCCTTTGTCTGATAGGTAGTTCAAGAATTCATCGCTGAGGTATTCGCCTCCATGATCAGATAGTAGAAACTTGATACTCTTTTCCCTATGTTTCTCGGCTTCGGCCTTAAACTCCTTGAACTTGTCAAAAGTTTTAGACTTATGCCTCATAAGGTAGATATATCCATATCTCGAGTAATCGTCAATGAAAGTGACAAAATACTCATACCCCCCTCTTTCTTTGATTTTCATTTGACCACAAACATCCGTATGAACGAGTTCTACCACTTCTGTGGCTCAATTCCCCTTGACTCCAATTGCTCTCTTGGTCATTTTACCTTCTAAACAGGATTCGCACGTTGGAAACGGCTCAACTTGGAGAGACTCCAATAATCCTTCTTTCACTAATCTTTATATCCGCTTTAGATTAATATGACCTAGTCTAACGTTCCATGACAGATATACTCAATCTTAAAAGAAATAGTAACAACTTTATTAAAAGTAACTGAATATCCATCGAAAAACAACTTAGAAACCGAAATTAAATTCTTCCTAAAGTTCAGAACGTAAAGAACATCTCTTAAAATTAAAACTCCATCTTCAAAAGATAGGTGCACGTCTCCCACTGCTTCTTCTGCCACTCTCGTAGCATCACCCAAAGTGATAAGGATTTCATTCTCGCTAAGTCGTTGGGTTAGCTTGAACGCCTGAAGCGTGAAACAAATATGATCAGTGGCTCCCGTATCAACGAAGAAATCATGAGAGTTACCTTTCATTCCCGCCTTCCTAGGATTGGAACAAGCATACCTCCAATGTCCTTTATCACCACAATTGAAACACTTACTCTTACTGGACTTCTTCACACAGTATGGTTTGATTGTTTTTTCTTTGCCTCTATGAGTGAAAGAGTTGGTTTGGTCCCGACTAATCTCCTTTTCTTCAATCTTACCACCAAGTGGTCTAGATTTCGAGAAAAAAATTCTTAGTCACCAAAGCCTCATCCTTACTACCCAAGTGCAACTCTACTGTTTCTAAAGCTTCGAGCAGAGTGTCCAAAAGAACTCATCAAAACTATTTGGTAGACTTAGGAGTAGGAAATTGATTTGATCCTCTTCACTTTGTTTGGCACCAAGAAACTTAAGTTTATCAAAGTAATGCCTAATTTTGAGAACATGATCCCTTACGGCCGTTCCCTTCACCATTTTCAACTTGATCGTGTCATGTATGGTGAACTGATTAGTCATGGGGTTCTGATGTGAAAACATCTCTTCAAGGCTTTCCATGATTTCAACAGCGACTTCAATGCCCTCATGAATGCGCCACAAATCTTCAGACATAAATGTCAAGATGATGTGTTTCATGTGTTCATTGGAATGCTTCCAATCATCATATACCGCCCTTTCCCCATTGCTTGACTTATCATTAGGCCTGTCTGGTATATTAACGTTAAGTATCCAACTGTGTTCTTGTGCAGTAAGGACCATTTTAATGTTACGTTTCCAATCAACACATTTTTCTCCAGTAAGTTTGTTATCTTTAAGTATACTAAATAGTGGATTAAAAGGTTGTGACATGATGAACTGAGAATAAAACATACATTCATATTATCTAGAAAAATATAAAATTACCACATAATTCGATCACATCAATTATATTGAAACATTAAAATAATATAATTATGCATCAACCGACATCTCAAAACAATTTAAATATGTCATGTTGAGTGTGGTCCATGTATTTAAACACATTCAAGCAGGTTACAAACAAGAACAATTACAAATCTTTAATTAAAAAATTAATAGTCGGCTCCCACTTTGACCACATAAAAATTGACAGGGACTCCGTTAGGGAGTAAGTAAATATCATTTTCTTATGCCATAGTAATAACCATAATTTAATACAGGATTATTATTTCGCTTTGAGCAAGCCACTCGTTAGGAGCGCAAATACCGCCACTAGTAATAATCCACAATCATCCTTTTGAAATTTATTCATGTGAAATCTGTCTTTTTGGCCGATCCGTTGGTGGAAATATATTCCAAAAAGACTTCACAAAGAAATAAATTATGGAGGTAAAAAATTAATCCAATTTTATTATCCGGAATAAAATTGTCGATTAATTATAAAATCATACTTAGTAATTTTCAAAAGTAAGGTTTTTCTTGGACAATTAAATACTCATGCAAACACACATTATCAAATAATAAATGCACGAAAATAAAAATATATATCAAAACAAAAAATAAAACACATTGGAGCACTCAAATCCAATTGTCACGATTTAATTTTTCTTCACGTTTTGATGCGAGAAATCATCCTAGCTGCAGCCGTCATTGTCTGTCTCAAAAAGCTCCCACTCGAACAACAACAATTCTTCACGAACGTCCTTCGTTTGGGGGCAGGATGATGTTTCGGCATCGTGCATTAAAAATACACACGTAAACACAATCGCGTGGGTTGAGACCCGACGTGCGATGGCGCACGAAGGCGGGCCGCACACCTCCCGACACCCCATATGTGCGTGCAGTGCCAGTGGGCAGCCCACGCCCGATGCGCGCGCTTAGGTGCCCGTCGCGCATGGCTCCATGTGCTTCGCGCACGCCATGCATTGTGTTTCACCGTCCATGCTTATTTATCCCCCCATGCACGATCCATGTCCATGCATGCGCCACACATGCATGCGTCGTCCGGGTATGTTGTTCTTAATTTACTGTTTTCATTTCGATTCAGTTCCAATTTATTTACAAAAATAAATAAACCTAGATCTAGACTAGTCTATTACATTGGTCGAATAAAAAACAACTAATCTACTCATGGATTTTCTCACGAAAAAAATGAATTCGAACGAATCGAATTAAAAACAAATAATTCATACGCATGTAAAATAAAACATTAAAACCATGACAATTGGTTACCTGCAAAAAAGATCTAGAAATTCCACTATTCAATTTCAATTTAATGTTTAATGATTTATATTCCAATTTAAAGATCAGAGCCCGAAACCGTGGCTCTGATACCAGTTGTTGGGGAAATCGGGGTGCCTAGATCTATTCGGGATGATATTTAAATACGAATTTAAATCCGATTATTACTAGCATGAATTAATTCTAAATTAATTCAAATAATAATTAATCCAACAACAAAGATCATCCATATGAATATTATCACATAAAATTATACGGCGGAATAACTAAGAATTTTATATCAACACGTACCTCTTGAAGCGACGCTCAACCGAGAAGGCAGGGACAAGCGTAACGATTCTATCAACCGTAAAAGATTCTCAAGTATTCCCTTTCCCCTTACTCGTTTGCTGGTGGAAAGCGCTTAACGAACAACTTAATAATCTAAGGAAGAAAAAAATATTTATTGCTCTCGATTTTTCCAACTCATGGAATTGGGTAACTGGGAATGAAATAATTATCCCCTTTATATATAGGTGAGGTGTGGCCGATTTTTGGGCTTAGGAATAGGGAGGAAATTTTTTGTTCTTGACCTCCAAGAAATCTTAAATATATCTCATATATTCTTTTCTCCATATTAAAATATTCCACAAAAATCTCACCCTCCTAATATATGGGTAATTTTCAAAATTTAGGGAGAAGAAATACTAGATTTGGATCTTCTTGAATTTATGAGATAATCTTGTATTCCAAGAATACATATTTTCCAAAATATTTTTTTCAAGAAAATCAAGAAAATCTTCTCTCTTAAACCTCAAATTTTCGAAAATAATTAAGAAAAAATCAGCAATAATAATTTTATTTTATTTTAATCGCCTTATTTTATTGAGCTACTTGAGGGGCCTTTAGGAGAATTAAGATTGGACCTCCAATGGGCTTCTGGATTTCAATATTGAGCCCCAATATTATTCAGCCCATTATTATTAATTAATACCACTATCAAATTAATATTCAACTATCCATCTTAATCCATATTATGATAATATGGGATCCCAGTTATTATTTCTCGTGTTTAAGATTATCTAGTCCGTTAATTAAGTGAGCTTCTGAATAGCTGTAAATTAATTAACTTCTTGGGCCTTGGAGTAAAGACAACTCAACATTATTATCCGTACCAGAAAAACTAATTTTCCACTTTCAAGATTTGGTACAATAAAACTTCTAAGCCCACCAAGGGGACAAATCACACGAGCCATACTCATACACGTTTCTCCATATTAAATCTTAGCAACCGTCGTATGATTAATATTACTGCCCAAAATACAAGGTTCGAAGTCACGATGATTCTCACCCGACATGTATCAAATCAATAACTATTAACCTTACACGGTTCTATTTAAGTGATGAGATTAAGAAATCAATAACCACTGTGGTCTAATTCTTCACCTTTCAGAACAGAAGAATTTATCCTCGTTGTAGGTCCTCTTCAACACATACTAAATGTGCTAGTGCAATCTCTTGGTCAAGACAGACCAATCTGAGAACTACACATCGACCTTTCACGGCGGATTGTTCAATTTTACCTAAGCCGTGAATTTGTACGTTTAGTTACAAGGAACTGTTAATGTGATCTTCTGTGATCTGGTATCACCACATTAACTGCAGTGTAACACATACTATATATATTGAACGGTATGCAATAAATATTTAAGATTCATTCATATTCAAAGAAATAGTGATAAAAATATTATTTTCATAAACAAGTGTTTAATACATAGGTTATATAAAGTAAAAGCATACTTTCACGTATAACCCCAATATTGACTTGTTTAACTGTAGTTTATGACCAAGTTTTTGATGCCACAAGAAACTTCCTTCTGTTTTCACATTGTTACAAATTTTGAGGGTATCAATCACATAACAATTGTCTACAGACCTGTGACCTATCATAAGAGATTCACCATTTTTATATTTCACATAACATGAGTCTTTATCAAAGTCTACATGCAAACCATCATCACATAATTGACTTATACTGATCAAATTTGCAATCAATACATCAACATGCATACATTAGTCAATTCGGGAAAACTAGGAACATTCAAAGTGTCTTTACCAATAACTTTACTTCAAGAACCACCTCCAAAAATCACATGACCATCACCATCCAATCTATAATCAGTTAAGTAATCAAGATTACTAGTCATATGTCTAGAACAACCACTATCAAAATATCATGAACCAGGTGTTGTGCTTTTAATGAAGTATAAACAACATTACAACTATTAGACTGACTGACTCATGCAGTATTTGATAAATATTCTTTTGAATGATGTTTCAAATTTGGCAACACTGTTTTTTAAAGTATGTCTCTTCTCAATTTCCAGTTGTATGGTTTAATATATTCCTTTTTATGACAATAATGACAATATAATCTTTATCAATTTTTAGAAAAACTTTATTTGTTGTGTCAGGAATGTCTTTATCAAGTTGAACTCATGATTAAACAAATTTTATAGGTTCATTAATTGTCAAAGGTTTAGAAGAATCATTATTAAAACGAAGATCTATTTTACCAGAATTAACAATTACCAAGGCATTGTCCAGATTTTCAGTGCCTTTTGTATACTTCTTGAAGTCCAGTTTTGATCTTTTCAACTCTTCTTTCAGTTTTTCAACCTCTATATCCTTCCTAGTAAGGATCACTTCAATCTTGGTAAAAGAATCTCGTAATTCAGAATTTCTAAAGTCATAGACTTAAGAACCTGAGTTTGAGACTCAATCTCCTTGATGTGTTCTTGACATGAGATACAATTTGTGTTCTCTAATGAGGAAGTACCTGTCTCCACAAATTAATGAATTCGTAAAACATTTCACATCTGGACTGATATCACCAGATGTTGTGTCAAATGATCTGAATAATAATCATCCAGATGATCATCAAGAGTATCATCATATTCAATTCTTGTAGAGAAAACACATTCTTCATTCTTTTCAGAATCATTTTCATCTTCTGATTCATCACTCAGAGTAACATTAAAGTTTAGTTTCCACATTCTTCATTCTTTTCAGAATCATTTTCATCTTCTGATTCATCACTCAGAGTAGCATTAAAGTTTAGTTTCTTTCTTAGAAGGGTATTGACACATTCATTTGCATAATGACCCAAAACCAGTATATGCATCGCGTCTTACTGACTTTCTATACTCAGGATCATACCTAAGTTTGCTACTACTACTGCCTATTTTCTATTTTGATTGAATCTATTTCTTCTTTTAGGAATTTGCTGATTATTGTTGATTTCTACATTAGGTTGAATATTTCCTTTTAACTTGTTTGCTCTATTTTTCAAAAAAGATTTGAATTGTTTAGTTAAGAAAGTAATGTCATCAGAATTGTTATCACATAAATCAACACAAACTGAATCAGAGTCAACTTCAGTTACAAATGAAGACTTTTCGTTGCTAGATGAGGTTTCACCTTTGAAAACAAACATTTTCTTGTCATTAGACTCGTCTTTTTTATCAAGATTTGTTTCATAGGTTTTTAAGATACTTATTAGTCTATTTTGACTCATTGTATCAGTATCTTTAGCCTCTTCTATAGCACATATTTTAGCATCAAAACGTTTAGGAACTGTTATCAGAATTTTATGAACTGACCTGATATTAGATATATGATCACCTAGAGAGTGAGATCCAAATCTCTCGTTGTAGGCAGAAATGGATTCATCTTCCTTCATCTTAAGGTTTTCGAATTTGGTGTCTAGCATCCGAAGCTTTGTCCTTCGAACACTCTCGAATCCTTCACAGTGTTCTTGCAATCGATCCCAAGCATATTTTGCAGAAACACAATTCAAAATTTACTTGAACATAGATACATCGATCGATGTAAATATAGCATTCAAGGTTTTCGAATCGTAACTATTTTATATATTGTAAACAGTTTAATGATAAACTTATCATAAATTATTTTCATGTAAAATCTACTTTTCATTTAAAAATAACAAAGTCGAGAGGTTTTTAACGTATTGGTCATTTAAGTACAATACATGTAATGGGCCTCCTTAGGGATAAATAAGGAGGAGAACAATCAAAATGCAGACAATGGTTCTCCTAGAAAATGTTGGACGTTCCCACCGAAATTTTCAGGGAAATACTTGTCCGATTGCCAGCGGAGTCACTCTTCCTGTTGAGAAGTGTTTGCAAGGAATGGCTACGGATCATCGACGATCCATCTTTCATCAAAGCCCACACCAACAATCAACTCTACAATCATACCCTCCTCGTTAGAAATAATTCTGGCGCCCCTATGTATTCCTTCTCTCTCGACTCCCTTACCTATGTTAAGGGCCCTCAAATGATTGATGCCATCTGTATCAAACAATTGATTCGCCGTGGTGTGCCACTCTTACCGCCCCTATACGGAGAGCCCTTCTGCAACGGACTTGTTCTCATATCTTGTTCGGACATTAAAAAGATATGGGCAATTTGCCCCAACCTCCTAATGCTGCTTCAAAATTATATGATTTGTGTGGTTTAGGTTTTTGGTATGATTATCACACTAATGACTACAAAGTTGTGAGGGTTGACAAATTAGTATGCGCACAAAAACTTGTGTTCCAAACCCTAATATATAGTCTAAAATCGGATTCATGGATGGCACATTGTACTGGTTAATATCAGAGGGTGGGTTTCAGGGTAAGATAATTATATATACTCCACCAAGTTTTCTTATACATGAAGTTGATAGAGTCTGTTTTTACTTATTTCAGTCATGATCAAGTAATAAAAGGGTTACCAGATATCATATTTAGAAACTTAATCTATTTTCTTTTAGTCATCAGAGAACTTATAAACTTTTGTTGCAGGACATGTGAAAAGTAGTCATAGTTGCCACATGTGGGGTATAATACGTTAGCATTCCATTTGTTTGTCATTATTAATGCATGGTAAGTGACTTGCGATTGATGTTTATGGTTTACATAGAAGAATCTAAGCACTTCTGGTTGGGTACGGTTTAAGGCCATTTTAGTCAAGTTATGGGCAAAAGGGGAATTAAGGTGTCGAGGAGGTCAGCTTTCAAGAGGTTGTTGATCTTTAAAGCACCTAAAATAGAAAGAATTAGGTCTACTATTATATATTTACCCGTGGAAACTTGTACTTTTAAATTGACAATCATGCCACACTTATTTTTGCTCAAGAGAGAAATACGTACTAGATGAAGCTGCGAAACCACTAGATTAGCAAAACCATCTAACATAATTAGGATGTTAGTGCTTGGGACAAGTGTTGCTCAAATAACCATTATTGTAGTGAAGGCTCGTGTAGGCTTTGCAAGGAAGAGTAATCTTGGGAGAAATTAATGGATAGATGCTCTTTCCCAGTTAATAATATATTAGTTCTCTGGTAAACCGTTGCATTATGAATCTATTGTGTTTGCTTTTATAAATGATACTATGGCTATTGGGATTATATATGAAGTACAATTAATATCTTCATTGTAGCTTTTGTCACAGTTGAACACAGTATTGCCTTTTCGTGCTTTCTTTTGTTTTAACCTCAAATGCGAATCTTGTAACATTGTAGCAGGAGATGGTGTTGAAATGAATATCAGGTGATCTATAACACTTTTCTTGATTCATTGTATATGGGGAAAATTGTTTTTTCAGTGCTGTAACTTAAGAGGGTTGGCAAAATAAGGACCATAACTTTCGGACTGACAAAATAAGAACCGTAACTTTTCAAATTGGTAAAATGAGACCGTAACTTTTTAGATTGACAATTCAAGGACTGTAACTCTTACAATTTTGCAAATAATTCAGCCCGAACTAAGGCCAGCGTGGCCTGATTTGGACCCGAATCGGGCTTATTAGCGTGATTTGCATTGGTTAAGCTGGTATGTTCTCATTTTTCCAGCCCAAGAAGTTATGGTTCACATTTTGCTAATCCTTTACATTACGGTCCTGAAAAATCAATTTTTGTAGTGATTGATACTTTGTATTGGACATCACGGGGTGCGACAATTCTTTGAACTCAGAGTCATTGCTTTCATTTTGAAGCATTAGATAGATTATAACACGGGGAATGTGTCTTTGATGGATGAGTGATGAAAATAATGGAGTTTAGATTTTGTGGATTAAATGGTTAATTTTCACTGCGACGTCCTTCTTATAAGAGAATAAAAGTTTTTTGGTCCCATAACTTATCGAGTGTCCGATTTTGGTCCCAAAAAGTTTGACTCTTCAATTTTGGTCCCATAACTTCTACGGTTTGCCTAATTTTGGTCTCATTCTTGCTGAGAAATTTCTTTTTGTCCCATAACTTATCGAGCGTCCGATTTTAATCCCAAAAAAACTTACTCTTTAATTTTGGTGCCGTAACTCCTATGGTTTATCCATTTTTCAACCAAATATTAGTGATATGTAAAATATGATTAAAAAATACAAAACAAGAAAATTATATCGTTTTGCGGACACATCTTCGAGGGTACCGTAAAGACCCAAATTCAGGCAGAATGTGAGTTGAGCATGACAAAAAAGGGCACCATTTTTTGCATTTTTAAAGAAAATGGGACCATAAGTGGACAATCCCTAGGAGTTATGGGACTAAAATTGAAGAGTCGGAATTTTTGGGACCAAAATCGGACACTTGATAAGTTATGGGACCAAATAACTTCTTTTCTCTTCTTATAATGTATCATTTAGATTCAGGCATGTAGTTTATTTTTTAAGTACACAGCGAAGGAATGTAGAAAATATCTCTGAAATTCCTTCAAACAGTATCATGAATTACACAAAGTATTTTTAAAGCTAAGTAAATTAAGAATTCATGTCCTTATCTATTGGTGAGAACTTTTCTGGTGAGGACTTAAGACTTTGGAGTATACTTCTTTTAAGGTCTCAGATCCAAGTATAAAAATAAAAATAAAACATTATAAATCTACAAAGATCTCTAATTTTTTTTACATGTACCCGTCATGCCGTTAAGGGGTTGTAAATGAGTCGATTTGAAATGAGTCGATCTCGAATTCGATTTAGCTCAAATTTTTTATTTTATTCATTTGCATTCAAACTTGAATCGATAACTTACAAAACATTAATTAGCAAAACCCTTTTGCTAGGGATCATAAAAAAATAGAGTTTTGTTCGTCTACAAAATGGTACAATATCAAATCACTATTTACAAGATAATGCAATGTTCAAAAAATATATACTATGTTCAGCATTTTTTTGTGCATCTGATCAATTATTTTGTACCAATTTATAAAAATTGGTTTGAAATTGTATTATCCTATGTATTTCTCTTTTAAAAAATGACAACTCCATTTCGCTGTCATCATTCCATGAATGATGGACTTCAAGTTTCTTACCATTTTGGAAATCTTGATAAGGAGAGCAAAACCCCTAAAAGAAATTCAAAACAGGACTCCGAGAAGTCCATTGATTCTCGACAAGAAGTTCCGATGAAAACCGACTTAGTTTGAGCTTGGGAATTGCCCGATGTCATCGTGTTGGGGGCGACATCGGTGGCTAGAGCCACGCCGATTTTGACCATGGTTCGCTGGAGAAAGAAGACATGTGTCTTCATTTCTTAAACTTTGATAAACTGGACGAACAAGAATGTGGGGTTTTTTTTTTTTTTTTTTTGAGTTTGCTTATTTTTATTTGGAAGAAAATTGAACCATTTTATTTAATTTCTCAATTTAGTTTTAATTTCTTCGACTTTAAAAAAGGTAAATTTATTTAGATTAGTTTAATTTTTATAAGATGTTTGTGAGATATGGAATAAAATTGATTAAAAAAATTCTAAATGGAAAAAAAATCCACTTGGCGATTATAGGACCAAGAAACTATTTATGAGATTTTTGCACTTTTGGTCTCATTGGACATCAAATGTTTTACTTTTGGTCCAATAGGAATATTTTTTTGCACTTTCAGTCCCATTCGTTCCAAAACTTGCAATATTGGTCCCACAGTTGACGGCAAACTAACGGCTTTAGGCATGTGAACGTCATGTGGCCGTCAACTTTCAATTAATACAGCTGTTAACAAATTTAACTATAACTTACCATAATTAACACTAATTAAATTAATAAGACCGTTATAACTATTCAAAATTGTTCAAACCCAAAACAAACTCAACGAACCCGCGAAAAGCCCTAACCTTCTCGCCCAAATTTCCATCGAACGAAAATTGAAGATCTTCGACCAATTGAGGCGCAAAATGTTGCGGAGGAAGAACCTGGTGAAGTATGAGCTTCCATATTACGGTATGTGTTGTTTTGGGTGTTTGATTTTACTCTCTATTATACAAAATTGCACCGTATGGTCGAGCATATTTTGAAATTCCAATTTTTCACAGTAATTTTGTTTTGGGTGTTCGGTTTTCTTTCGATTTTACTCATACATGTTTGGGAGTTTGATTTCGGGTTTAGGGTTTCGAATTTTTGATTTTAATCAAAAAAATTTGTTTTCGAGCATATTTTTAAATTCCACTGGAATATTCAGAAATTGCCCTGTAATTTTATTTTGGGTGTTTAGGGTTTAGTTTAATTTTACTCATACATGTGTATTTTCCTCAGGATTTCATGTCTTTCTACATAAGTTTTACACTATAAAACTGCACCATGGTGGAAAAATGGGTAGCCAGGATGGTGAATTTAAGTATATTGGAGGAACTACAAGTGCATTTGACTTCGTGGATATTAGTAGATGCACATTCAAGTATTTAGATAATTTGTTTCAGCAATTAGGATATACGGGAGATAAAACATATTATGGGTTGGCAAGGGATGGCAAAATCAATTTACTTGAGATGAAATCTGATATACAAGAGTGTTTCAATTGTGCTTTTACAAGAGAAGTAACAATGTGGTTGAATGCTATTAGAGTTGAGAGTTTAGTTGTTGGAAGTGATAATGAAGTAGTGGGAGAAGTGGAGTTTTACACTGAAGAGGAGCTTAACAACTTGAACACTAATCCTGTGCCAGTACCTAAGAATACTGGGATGGTGTTTGCTGTTGAGCAGTACCCTGATGGTAGCTCAAGTGTGGTGAAGGAACCTGAGGTTGAAATAAACCTAGTGGATGATTCTTGTCTTCCTCCCCCTCCTCCAACACAAGATGAAGGTGTGGATGTTTATTGGTCCCCTGACACTACTATATTGAGAACTGATGAAGGTGGTGTTGAGGGAGCATCTCAATTGGAGGAAAATGATGATTTGCTCCCTCATTTTCCATTGTAAACAGATAAAGATATATATTATTGTATGGATAATGTATGGAGGGGACAATTCAATTTGAACCAATGGAAGCTGCAATGGCAGCTGATGTGGATGTATCAATCGAGTTGAGTAAGAGGAAGAACAAGCAAGCCATCAATTTAGATTTGGAAGAGGATGATGATTTCACTGATGATGATGATTTCTCAGCTTCAGAATCAAGTGGGGATATAGTACTGGATAATGTTTTTTTTTGTTGAAAATATAGATAGAGAAGTGGAGTTTGCAAGCCTGAATTACAAGGAGGAAGGTGAGAAATCTGACAATGATTGTGACACTAAGGAAAAAGAAGAAGATCAAGAATTACTAGATGAAGAAGACATTGATAGTGTGGATGAAGATTCTGATGTTGAGGGAGCCAATATTGAGAGTAGTCTTATTTTCAGGCCATCACAAATCAGCAATCCTGATTTCTTTCTTGAACAAGTGTTTGCTACTAAAGTTATGTTTAGAGATGCAGGGCATTATCATGGTGTGAGAAATGGAAGATCATTGAAGATTACAAAGAATGATCATAGAAGAATATATGCAAGGTGTAAAAGTGGGGGTTGGCAGTGGCATATCAATGCAGTGAAGATAAAGGATGAAGAAGCATTCCAGATCAGAGAGTACAATCCATATCATGATTATGCTAGACAATATCATGTTGCAAGTGCTTCTTCAGGCTGGTTAGCAAAGGCCTTTGAAAATAATTTCAAAACTAATCCTAATAAGAAGGCCTGGAAATTTAAGGCAAAGACAATGCTAAAATTAGGATGTAACATCTCAGATACTTAGGCATATAGAGCTAAGAGTATAGCATTGAAGAAAATTGAGGGTGACATCACTGAGCAATTTGGGAAGTTATGGGACTATGTTCAAACTCTACTTACCAAGAATCCTGGTTCAACTATCATCTTAAGGACTGATCCCAACCTAGATGGTACTACTAAGTTCAATAAATTGTACATTTGTTTAGATGTTTGTAAGATAGGGTTCAAAGTTGGGTGTAGGCCATGGATAGGGGTGGAAGGTTGTCATTTAAGGGGTGCTTCAGGTGGAGATTGCTCACTGCAGGTGGCATGGACCCTAACAATGATCCATACTTATTGGCATATACAGTTGTTGGAAGTGAGACAAGAGAATCATGGGAGTAGTTTATGGAGTTATTGAAGGAGGATGATTATCCTTTTAATTGCATCATAATTGTGTGCTTTTAAGTCATTTTATGCATTGATTAAGCTCGATTTGTGTGAGAATACTATTTTGTATCTCGATACTTGGTATTGCCTCGTGTACTTATCTTTCATGCAGGAAATGAAGTTTTTTTAGGTCTAAAGAGATGAAGGATTCAAGAAAGAGTGAAGAGTGGAGTTATAGCGCTAAAAAGGAGCCAAAATAGGACTCACTCGGCCAAGAACAGAGGCAACTCGGCAGAGTAAGAGGGAAAAGACCAAGTGGAATTCTCTGGAAGATCCACTCGGCCATAAAGAGAAGACACTCAGCCGAGTGAGTATGTGTTTGGCCGAGTGGAAATCTCTGGAGGATTCACTTGGCCAAAATGAAGTTCCACTCGGCCGACTAAAGAGGTTTAGGCCGAGTGAGGCAAAAATGTGAAGAACTCGGGCAAAAGAAGAAGCACTCAGCCGAGTTGAGCCAGCATTCAGCCGAGTGGACATATACTCGGGTGAGTGAAAGGCTTTTGGGCGAGTAAAATGCTAGCAAGTCCGATAAGCGAGATTTTTTAAAGATTCGAGGGCTTAAGTGCAAAAACCAACTTATGGGTATTTGGGGTGATTATAAAAGGTCCATAACTGACTTTGGGGAGCAGTTATCACATTTCTTAGAGTTCCATACGAGAGTTTGAGAGCTCCAACCACATTTTCCATTAAATTCTCTTAGAAATTCATAGATTAGGTTTATTTTTCTCAAATTCTTCCATTAGAAGTCAATTGCAGCTGGAGTAGAGCTAGAAGAACAATGTATTTGAAGATTTCATGATTAAAGTGTCTATTGAAGATGTTTTCTACCTTTCTCTCTTCTTAGGTGATATTTCTCTTATTTCAATTCGTATTAGTTAATATCTCAGCTTTTCCATGGATTTGTACATGATTATTGCTTCCTTAGCCTTAGCTATGCTAGGCTAAACTTTCTATGCTTTGAATGATGAAGATTATGTGAGAATTAGGACTTGGCTTGAATAGATGCTTTGATTTTGTGAAATTGAATGATTTAACTTCTTTAACTTTGGATTACTTGAGCTTTGCTAGCATATCTTTGGTAAAATGAGCAATTCATTGAAAAGAGCAACATATGAGAGTTGAGCTCTTCTTAGTGAATGTTTATTTGAAAGAGATTAGTTATCAATGACTATTGTAAGATGTTTTAGGTTATCGAGAGAAGCTTAAAAAATGAAGAACACTCCGAGTCGAGCATCGAGTCATGGAAACGATAGTTTAAGTGGTTAGATGAGATTGTACTAGTCTAGGTTAATCATGAGATGAAACTTAATATAAGCATGTATTCTTGTTAGCCCTAATCCTTGCATAATTGAAGTCATTCCAAGCATAACTCCAACCTTGCACTTCGAAAGAAGTTAGAATAGCTTTCCTTCTTGCACACTAGAAAACAATTAGTAGATAAAACCAACACAAACCATTTACTTTTCTGAAATTTCATTTATAAGCATTCAATTTTGTAGATTTCTTAGCACTAAAATTGTTGTCTTAAGGTTCGATAATTGTTAACTTGATCGCTTTCTATTTCTACAACCGACCCCATACACTTGTGGGAGTACGATACAAAAAAATGCAATGAAGTTTTTGGCATCGTTGTCATGGACAACGAGTGTTTAGTGTAGTTATCAAAGTTGAATGCTTATTTTCTTTATTTTCTTTTGTTGTTTGTGCATGATCACTTCTTGTGGACCTTTATAGGTGTATGAACACAAGAGGAATGGGAGGACAACTTGTTCCTTTGAACCCTGAAATTGAAGTCGTTGCACGAAGAAGAAATCGAGAAAGGAATATTCAACGAAGATTAGAAATGGAGAATATGAACAAAAATGAAGAGAATGTGCATATAGAGGAAGTGAACGAGGTTGCTCACCTTAATGTGCCACAACAAGCACATGGGGGAAATCATGCAAATCAAAATCCTAATGGCCAAGGTGTTGGGGTTCCGTATCTGCCGTATCCGTACCCTTACCCACAACACCCACAACAACCTAACCAATATCCACCATTTCAACCTCACTTATATCTACAACCACAATACCCATATCAATACACTTACCCATACCCTTTTCCACCACAAGTTCAAAATCCACCCCAACACAATCCAAATCACCAACCCGTATATCCTCCCGAGCCAAATCCTCAGGATCACGAGACGCTCTTGAAAGAGTTTTATGAGCCAAGGGTGAATGAATTTTATGATGGGATAGCAAGACCACATATTGTAGCTGAAAAGTTTGAAGTTAGCCCGACATTACTTCGAATGCTGAGGAAAACACAGTTCGAAGGGACAGATAAGAGAGAGGACCCTCATGTTCATTTAGGCAACTTCATGGAAGTATGTGACACAGTCAAATATCCCGGAGTTTCACACGATGCAAAGATGTTGAGGCTCTTCTCATTCACGTTAAAAGGAAGGGCTAAGAAATGGCTACAAAACATGAACCCGATGGCTAGTACTTAGGAAAATTTGAGTACTCAATTTTTGAAGAAGTTTTACCCCTCTTCCAAGGTTCTTAAAGCTCAAGAAGCGATTATAAAGTTTAAGCAATTCCAGAGAGAATCAATCACAGACGTTTGGGAGAGGTATCAAGGGTTGTTATTGGCGTGTCCTTAACACGGTTTACCGGAGGTTCAAACTATTCTCTATTTTACCATAGGACTCAACGAATGGGATAGAAATCATCTTAATTCGAGTGCCGAAGGATCCGTGTGGTAAAAAATGGTGAAACAAGTTAATGAGATCATTGACAATATTGCTGTGAATGATTCATTTTGTAGTTCAAGTGGGAGTGGAAAAAGAGCTAGAATTGCAGTTTTGGAAGAACAAAATGATGGGATAAAAAGCGCGATGATGGCTTTGATAGATAAATTAGGGAACCTCAATCTACTTTCTACTCATGTACAAGTAGGACAAGTGGAAGCTAGTCCTAACGTTCAACCATTGAGTGAAGAGGTGAATTATATGGGAAGACCACAATTTCAAGGAGGGTACCAAAACAATTTGCAAGGTCAAAAACCATATCAAGCCCTACCATTCCAAGCAAGGTTTCAAGGAGTTCCACCTCCAAACAATTCGTATCAACAAGACGGACCTTCAAATCAACCGTGGAGGAAGCACGGAAACTTTTCATTTGAAAATGCTAAAGGAGCTCTTCAACTACCACCGGGGGTACATCTAGGGTCTAAGCCTCCGAATAATGAAGGAAAGAGTACAACCGAGGATACTCTTCAAATGATTTTGATACATATGGATGAGACTAACCGAAAGTTTGAGGAGATTAACCGAAAGGTGGAAGAGTCAAACAAGAAGATGGATACTAAATTCACTCAGCATGATAGTCAATTTAAAGCCCTCGAATTCTAACTCGGACAAATGGCAAATGCACTGGGTCCCCAAATCAATAAAGGTAAATTTCCATCTAATATGAGGTCAATCCGAGAGAGCATTGTCAAGCCATTGAATTGAGGAGCGGAACAAGATATGAAGGACCTTCCATGCCATCGCAAGAAAATGAGGGGGAAGATAAGAAACCATATGAGAAAGTTGAGGAGAAGCAAGGTGAGGATAAAAATGAAGAGGATGAAGAACGTGAAAGGAAAAGATTGGAAAAGGGGAAGCAAAAAGTGGAAGAATCAACGAAAGAGGAGCTCATTCCTAAATGGAAGAAAATCAAGTTGGATAAAGAAAACAAGAACAAGGTTGAGGTGGATGAATGGGGGGTTCCAAAGTCTTTAGTACCAGTTCCATTTCCTCAAAGATTCATGAAGAAGAAGCTAGATGAGAGATTTGGAAAGTTTCTTGAAGTGTTTAAAAAGCTCTATATTAACATTCCGTTTTATGAGGCTATCGAGCAAATGCCTAGTTACGCTAAGTTTTTAAAGGACTTATTAGCAAGAAGAAGAAGGGTGGATGAGCCAGAAATGGTGAAATTGACAAAGGAGTGCAGTGAACTCCTTCAACGTAACTTACCTCAAAAGATGAAGGACACGGGAAGTTTCACACTAGCATGTGATATGGGAAATGGAGTAATAAGGAATGCTTTGTGTGATCTCAGAGCAAGTATCAACTTGATGCCTTTTTCGATCTTCAAGAGTTTGAATCAAGGAGAATTGAAGCCAACAACAATCACCCTCCAACTTGCAGATGGGTCGACTACTATACCTAATGGATTTATAGAGGATGTGATTGTTAAGGTAGATAATTTCACATTCCCGACAGATTTCTATATCATGGAGATGGAGGAAGACAAGGATGTACCTTTGATTCTTGGTAGGCCGTTCTTGTCAACCGCTCAAGCGGTTATCGATGTCAACAAAGGGAAACTTACTTTGAAGTTGAATGGAGAGGAGATAAATTTCTCGATTAAGGAATCTATGAAATACCCAATGGAGAAGGAGGAAAGTCATTCAGTTGATATTATAAATGTGTGCCTTGAGGAGGTTTGGGAAGAATCCTCTTACACCCTTTTTGCTAAAGACTATGTATCTCTTATGTGCGATTCTAATTCTAATAATGTGCTTGTCTCTTATGATGATATGTTGCCAAATCTCGAAGAAAAGGATGATGCATGGTCTTTGGGAGTGGAGAAGGTGAAGGAAGTCAAGCAAGCAAGATTGGACACTCCATCACTATTAATACCCGTTCCGGGGGGTGAGCCGACTAAAGAAAAGTAGGACAAGTTAAAGGATCTCCCGATCATCTCAAATATGTATTCTTGGATAGCGAAGGACAACTACCGGTAATTGTTTCTTCTTTTTTAAATTCGGGAGAGTTAGACAAACTTTTGCATGTCCTTAGAAAATACAAATCTGCCCTAGGATGGATTATAGAAGATCTTAAGGGAATAAACCCGACTATTTGCATGCATAAGATAAGATTAGAGGAGAATTGTAAGCCGATTGTACAAAACCAAAGGAGAGTAAACCCTATACTCCAAGAGGTCATTAGAAAAGAAATTTTAAAACTCTTAAATGCCAACATGATTTTCCCGATTTCTGATAGTCCTTGGGTGTCTCCGTTGGATTGTGTGTCGAATAAAGGGGGGATGACTGTAATCACCACCAAAACTATAGAAGTTATAGCCACTAGGGTAGCAACGGGTTGACAGGTTTGCGTTGATTATACGGAATTGAATAAAGCCACCTGTAAGGACCATTTTCCTCTCCCTTTTATTGATAAAATGCTCGATACATTAGGTGGTTTTGAGTATTACTATTTTTTGGATGGATACTCGGGTTACAATCAAATTATGATTGCACCCGAGGATCAAGAGAAGACAACTATCACATGTACTTATGGAACGTTCGCTTTCTGGCGTATGCCGTTTGGTCTTTGTAATGCCCCTACGACGTTCCAAAGGTGCATGATGGCCATCTTTCATGGATTGATAGAAAATGTAATGGAGGTATTTATGGATGATTTTTCTATTTTTGGTGATTCTTTTGATGTGTGTCTTAACAATTTAGAACTTGTTCTTGAGAGGTGCCAAGAAACGAACCTCGTCCTTAACTGGGAGAAATTCCATTTTATGGTTAAGAAGGGGATCGTTCTTAGCTACCATGTATCTTCAAAAGGATTGCAGGTGGATAAAGCAAAGATTGTGGCTATTGAGAGGCTTCCTCCTCCTACAAATGAGAAAGGAATTAGATCATTTTTGGGTCATGCAGGATTTTACCGTCGTTTCATCAAGGATTTCTCTAAGATTTTAAACCCTTGTCTCAATTATTAGAAAAAGATACTCCTTATGTGTTCTCTAATGAATGTTTGGATGCTTTTAGGAAACTAAAGGAAGCGTTGGTGAGGGCTCCCATCTTGATTATCCCGAATTGGAGAGAGCCATTTGTTTTAATGTGTGATTCTAGTGATTACGCTATGAGAGTTACTTTGGGATATATGCGTGAAGGTCGGTTTCACGTTATTTACTATGCTGGCAAGACCTTTAACGCTGCTCAATTGAATTATACTACCACCGAGAAGGAGCTTTTAGCGGTGGTGTACGCTGTGGACAAATTTCGACCTTATTTGGTGGGGGCGAAAACCACGATTTACACTGATCAAGCTACCATTCGATATTTGATGAACAAGAAAGATTCAAAATCGAGGTTGATTCGATGGGTATTGCTTTTGCAAGAATTTGACTTGGATATATTGTTGACAAGAAAGGGAAGGAGAATTATATTGCGGATCACTTGTCCCGCTTGGAAAGAGAAAAAGAGTAGTGGATGATAAGGAAGATGTGAGGGAAATATCTCCCGATGAGAGGCTTTCTTGATTGGAAGAAACTTTAATATGGAGAGTTGAGGAGAGTGCACCGTGGTACGCCGATTATGCCAACTTCTTGGCAAGTGGAGCGGTGCCACCCGATCTTACTCCTTAAGAACGAAAGGAGTTTTATAGTGATGTTCGTAAATATCTTTGGGATGAGCCCTATCTCTTTAGGAGAGGTGTCGATTCGATTATCCAGAGATGTGTTTCTCAAGAGGAGTGGGAGAGCATCCTTCAACATTGCCACTCACTTTCTTGTGGTGGGCATTTTGGAGCATCCAAAATAGCCTCGAAGGTGCTTCTTAGTGGATTTTATTGGCCCACCATCTTCAAAGATTGTTGTGACTTTGTCAAGAGGTATGATCGTTGTCAACGAATTGGTGGAATCTCAAAACGGGATGAGATACCCTTGAATGTGTTCATGGAGGTAGAGTTGTTCTATGTTTTGGGTATTGACTTTATGGGGCCGTTTCCGCCTTCACATGGCTATCTTTATATCTTGGTTGAGGTTGATTATGTGTCTAAATGGACTGAGGCGATTCCTACCAAGGTTAATGATGCCAATGTGGTCATTCAATTCTTGAGAATAAACATTTTTACAAGGTTCGAAGTGCCTCGGGTGTTAATAAGCGATGGGGGTACCCATTTTGTCAATAAGTTGATGGAAAATCTACTAGTGAAATATGACATCCGTCACAAGATTGCTACTGCCTACCATCCATAAATAAATGGCTTGGCCGAGGTCTAAAATCGACAAGTGAAGCAAATTTTGGAGAAAACGGTGAGTACGACTAAGAAGGATTGGGCCTTGAAGTTAGATGACGCTTTATGGGCATATAGACCAGCTTTCAAGACGACATTGGACATGTCTCCATATCAATTAGTCTTTGGAAAGGCTTGCCATTTACCCGTCGAGCTTGAACACAAGGCATTTTTGGCCATCAAGAAGTTGAATTTCAATAGTAATTTAGTTGGGGAAAAGAGGTTGCTACAATTACATGAACTGGAGGAATTTAGGAATGATGCATATGAGAATGCCAAAATTTTCAAAGAGAAGACTAAGATGTGGCATGATGCTCGGATTAAGAAGAAGGAATTTCAAGTGGGTGACCGAGTTCTCCTATTTAACTCTCGCCTTAAGCTTTTTCCCGGAAAGCTAAAGTCTAAGTGGAGTGGTCTGTTTCTTATCACTAGTTGCTTTCCAAGTGGGTGGTTTGAACTTCAAAATGCTAAGGGGGAGAAATTTTATGCTAATAGGCATCGCTTGAAGCAATTCTTTTCACAAAGTCAAAAGGAGATCCTAAGTAAAGTTTGGCTTAAGGACTTCGAGGAGTAGTTTGAACATGAAATGTTCCGTCCGACATAGGAAGTTAAGCCTAGCGCTTAATGGGAGACAACCCATTCTTTTTTAATTTTCGTTTTGCTTTGTTTTACTTTTCTTAGGTTGAGATTAACGTTGCTTATCGTTGTTTTTAGGTTGGAGTATCTCTGTGGACTTTCGATGAGAAGCTATGGATCGGGGGTCGTAAGTCGGTTGCATTGGAGGTATCATGTTCCTCGGGCTCAAACTTAGGGTTGCATTGCAATTCCTAAGTTTGGGGAGGCTATTTTTGTTGTTTATTGGTTGAACCGGGGCATGATTCGTCTTTGGGAGAGTTGGTCTTATTGTTGTGTGAGTGCGCCATTTGTGCTTGGTTTGACATTTATATTGTGAATATTGGTCATTTGGCTCGTACTTGTGTTTCTTATTGGGGTCACATTGCTTGCACGTTCAATTTTTGTCTCTCTTGTGCCAAACTTTTTCTTTGCTCGCAACGAATAAGTTTGGGGGGGGGTGTGTCGTTCCAAAAAATCAACGTGCTTCGACGTATGCTTCGATGTATGAGAGTTGCATGCTTTATATATTGAGTTAAAAATGAACCAATGTTGGTGTTTTGGATTGAATTGATGATTGACAAGTGAAAAAGTGGTCAAAAGTTGAAAATTTATTGCTAAAAGGGTAGCACTCAGCCAAATTAAGGACCACTCGGTCAAGTGGATTGAGTTTGACCGAGTGGGATTCTCTAGAAGATCCACTCGGCCAAAACCAACTTTCACTCGACCGAGTGACTCTTCAAGGTGGCCGAGTGAAGACCCTTGTTGAAAACACTCGGGCAAGGAAAAATTTTCGGGGCACTCGGCTGAGCAGAGTCAGCACTCGACCGAGTAGAGTAAGCACTCGGCCAAGTGAAGTATCCTGGTGAAAACGCTCGCCCTATGTGATTTTTGATGTTGCTCGCCCGAGTAGAATAAGCACTCGGCCGAGCAGAGTAAGCACTCAGCCGAGTGCGTTTTATTTTTGGCCGAGTGAGTTCGGTTTTTACCCTAAAAACACCCATTTGAACACCAAAACTCTCACACTCTCCCATTTACACACACCACTAGAACAATTTCTTCACAAAAGACCAAGAAAGCTCTTCAATTTCCTCCTTAAATCTCTTCAATTTCTCATTTCAATCCAAGACCATCAAGGTAATCCTCATATCCTTTGTTTTTATGAGTTCATTATCTAGCCAAGAGGGGTTTATTTCCTTATTTGGGTTTGAAGTTCTTGATGCTTGTTTGGACCAAAAATGATGAGTTTGTTGTTGTTTCTTCAATTCATGGATAAATTAGTGCTATTTGATGTTGGGGTACTCAATAGGACTTCAATTTTGGGATTATTTTGTGCAATTTTGAAATTTTAAAATTTTGGAAAAACCCTCATTTGAGGCATGAATAGTGATGAAATTACAAGTTTAAGTTGGCTAGATTGATAGTTGTGATAATTTCTTCCATGTTTTGTGTGATTTGGAGTTGTGATGCTGGGTAAGCCAATTTTGATGTCAATTTCATTATTTTTATTTATGGCTTGTATAGTGAATAATGAGAATTCCTATGCAAAGATTGATAATATGCCTTTGGGAAAACATGTATTCTTGAGTAATTTGTCTTCATGATTGTTTGAGAAATGCTATATGTTGAAATCCTTGGGGGTAAAACATATTGATAGGTGAAATTTGTGCATAATTTAGTGAATTCCTTGCGATGCCTTGTTACGAGTTAGAGATGTAGTTGGAAATGGAATGGCTTGTTGAGCATGCATGGATTGATATGTTCTTATTTTCTTTGTTTCTTGTACATGAATGCAGGAAAATGATTCGACGAGGAAAAAAATGTGACTCAACCACTAATCCCGACTCAAGTGCTTTCAAAAAGTCCTATGAACGAATATTCGCAAAGCATTGTGACGGAAGGACACCGTCCAAAGAAGGACTCTATTTTGGTGATGTCAATGAGTACAACAAGAATTTTGTTGGAGCGAGCAAGATGACATATCATGACCCGAAGTGTTATGATGCTCGAGCTATGATAACATTGGGTGTAAGGGAAGAGGTCGAAGAACTTTTTGACCGAATTGGGTGGATAGGCATTCTTGATGTAAGGAGGCCGGTTTACCCGAAGCTGTGTATTGAGTTTCTAAGCACCATCTCTGTGCTTACCGATGCCGCCGGACACCCTTCAACCATGTTGTTCTGATGCAGAAATAAGGATTACACTATCACGTGTACCACGCTCAACTGGTATCATGGAATGCCAAATCCATAGTCAAGCTATGAGCACCAGATGAAGGTGGGTTACAAAAAGAATGACTTTTGGAAGGACATCTTGACTCCTAAGGGGACAATAATAAATTTCTTGGTGGGAATCCTATCTTGAAGATTATCTATCAGATCCTTATGAACGTATTATATGCACGTAGGGAAAGTGCATCCGTTCGTGTTGAGGAGTTATACATCATTTTTTGTATGATAGGAGGATATCAAGCTAACTATGGTGAATATTTGATGGAGCATTTTTCGAAGATGTGCTCCTCCAACTTGACTCAAACGGCTGTCGGTGGATTGATTACTCGGATTGTGGAGTGTGTTGGTTAGAAGCCGGAAGAAGACATGAAAATATATACTTCGAGTGGATAGATATAAACTATCTCATTTGATGTGAAGTCATTGAGCAAGTGGGGAATTTCTATTGTGGGTATTTGCCGAACGATCTTGGTTATTCTTTAGCAGAATTACCACTCATCTCTTGGAAGGGAGAGAAAACTGAAAATTGGTTAATGAACTCTCAAATGCACGAGGACTACCAGAAGTTGTATCACAAGAGCATTCCAAAGGAGCAACGCCAACCAAAGAAGACGAAGAAGGAGAAGAAGGGAAAGGAAAAGGCAAAGGAAGGGACAAGTGAGCCTATAGATGCGTTGGAGGATGAGATGGATGAACAGGGTACCGGGGTACAAGACCAAAAAATTCCCTCATACGAGGAGGTGGAGATGCATGATGTCGTAGAGGAGCAACATGGGCAACCTTCACAACCGTTGGTCTACGATCGTCGAAATATGGACGGGTTGATACAAGAGTTTGATGCCTTTCGGGTTGAGAGTCGGAATAGGAACATCGAGGTGATGAATGAACTTCGAGGTATACGAATGAGGCAAGAAGCCGTGGAAGAGATGTTTCAGGAGAAAAGAAGGGAGGATCGAGCCGTTATGGAGTGGCATATTAGCCAAGGCCACTTCGACTTTCAATTCCCTCCACCTCGGCATAAGTGAAGTGTAAAAAACCTCACGATAATTATGGGGGTACCCTTCTATCCCTATTCTTTTACTCGTTGTTACCTCGTGTGTTGTTTAGTGATTAATTATTCTTGGAATGTTGGAATATTTTTTAGGATTTGATTTTTGGGATGTTTAAACTTTTGGATGTTTTGAGTGATTTTTTTTATGATGAATGGATGTGATGGTGTTTTGTAATTCTTAATTTTGTTAGATTTCATTTTCTAGATCATTTTGTGCTTGAGTTGAGAAATGTTGTTGTCACGTATTCTTTTGACCACTCTTTTACCAGACTTTCTCATTGCTTAGCAAAGAAAAAGTTTGGGGGTGTGTTCGTTTGCTCAAAAGACGTGCAACAACGTACATGAGTACATGATTAATGTTATTTGAAAATGGATGATATATTTTGTGACTTGGGTATTTGATGATAAATAATTGGATGTGATGAATTGAGATTGCGTATCTTGGTCATATTGAAGTTGATTTGATTTGATCTTTGATGAGTGATTAATGACTTGAGCAGTATGGGAAACTTGTAAATTTGAAGTTGAAGAGATGTGAGCTTGAAATGAGAAAATGAACCATAATCAATCATGAACCTGTGAGCTTTCGAGCCTTTGAACCAAATTATTTTCAACTTGTTTTGGTTCTTCATTGGAAGTGTGGTCATGTGTAGTCATTGTATTCGGAACTTGCCTCTAGTCTTGCTCTAGAACTCTACTTGCATGTGGTGCTAAAAATGAGATTAGGCCATCTTTGTATTGAAAAGTCACTTTGCCAAAGTTCATCCATACCAAATGACATCTTATCTCTATAGTTAGCCAAGTTGAGCCATTTAACTTATTCATTGGCAACCCATGATTTAGCCAAATTACCATTCTTTGCGAGCCCATTGGTCAATAAAACTAGTGGAGCTTGAATGAGGGTGGTGTGGTTGAATGGGGAAAAAGGGCAAATGGGGTGAATGATTTTAAATGGATGATTTTGGGAAAAAGTTGAAAAGGATGAAAGAAGAATTGAGTGAAGGTTGTGAAAACAAAAAAGTGAGCCAGAATAAAAGTGAAATGTTAAAAAGAGGCTCTCCTTTGTAAAAGATGTTAGTGGTGTGAACAGTTAAAAACATGGTGTGGGGTGAAGGGGAAAGATATGTGAAATGAATGATAAGTGGATTAGTGAAAGTTTGAACTTTGGGGTTGTGTACTATATACTCACAACATTCTTGTGGAAGATAGAAAAGAGCAACCTGAATTCTTGCTTCACTAGTTGCAAGTCACTTCATCTAAAAAGTCCCTCCCATGACCAAAGAGCCAACATTACAACCAAATAAAAGTCCTTTTCGATTTAGCACCAAGTTCAAAACTTGAGGTAAGATGCTTAGACTTTTGGCAAGCCTATTGGATGCATTTCTATATATTGACATATGAGTGATACAATGATACACATTGAGTGAAGAGTAATATACACTTGCCTTGAGAGGATAATGGGGATTGATCTTATTTTTGGTAAACTGATCTTCGATGAACAATTGAAAAGTTGAACATTCTTACTCGAGAATTTCTTCATTTGGATAAGATTGAATTGCTCATCTTTGATATGCTCTTGATCACACAACTTGATGCAATCACTTTCCTTGTTATTTTCTTTTCATTGCTTGGGGGCAAGCAATATTTCAAGTTTGGGGGGTGATTAGCCTTGTAATAGCATCATAATTATGTGCTTTTAAGTTATTTTATGCATTAATTAAGCTCGATTTGTGTGTGAATAGTGTCTTGTATCTCGATATTTGGTATTGCCTCGTGTACTTATCTTTCATGCAGGAAATGAAGTGTTTTTAGGTCTAAAGAGATGAAGGATTGAAGAAAGAGTGAACAGTGGAGTTAAAGGGCTTAAAAGGAGCCAAAACAGGACTCACTCGGCCAAGAACATAGGCCACTCGGCCGAGTAAGAGGGAAAATACCGAGTGGAATTCTCTGGAAGATCCACTCGGCCATAAAGAGAAGGCACTCGGCCGAGTGAGTATGTGTTTGGCAGAGTGGAAATCTCCGGAGGATTCAATTGGCCAAAATGAAGTTCCACTCGGCTGAGTAAAGAGGTTTAGGTCGAGTGAGGCAAAAATGTGAAGAACACGGGCAAAAAAAGAAGCACTCGGCCGAGTGGACATATACTATAGCGAGTGAAAGGCTTTTGGGCGAGTAAAATGCTGGCAAGTTCGAGAAGCGAGATTTTTGGAAGATTCGAGGGCTTAAGTGCAAAAATCGACTTATGGTATTTGGGGGAGATTATAAAAGGCCCATAACTGACTTTTGGGAGCAGTTATCACATTTCTTAGAGTTCCATGCGAGAGTTTGAGAGCTCCAACCACATTTTCCATTAAATTCTCTTAGAAATTCATATATTAGGTTTACTTTTCTCAAATTCTTCAATTAGAAGTCAATTGCAGCTGGAGTAGAGCTAGAAGAACAATGTATTTGAATATTTCATGATTGTTAAAGTGTTGATTGAGATGTTGTCTACCTTTCTCTCTGCTTAGGTGATATTTCTCTGATTTCAATTCGTATTAGTTAATTTCTCAGTTTTCCATGAATTTGTACATGATTATTGCTTCCTTAGACTTAGCTATGCTAGGCTAAACTTTCTATACTTTGAATGATGAAGATTATGTGAGAATTAGGGCTTGGGTTGAATAGATGCTTTGATTTTGTGAAGTTGAATGAATTAACTTATTTGACTTCGGATTACTTAAGCTTTGCTAGCATATCTTTAGTAAAATGAGCAATTCATTGAAAAGAGTAACATTTGAGAGTTGAGCTCTTCTTAGTGAATGTTCATTTGAAAGAGATTAGTTATCAATGACTATTGTTAGATGTTTTAGGTTATCGAGAGAAGCTTAAAACATGAAGAACACTTCGAGTCGAGCATCGAGTCATGGAAACGAGAGTTTAAGTGATTAGATGAGATTGTACTAGTCTAGGTTAATCATGAGATGAAACTTAAGATAAGCATGTACTCTTGTTAGCCTTAATCCTTGCATAATTGAAGTCATTCAAGAATAACTCCAACCTTGCACTTCGAAAGAAGTTAGAATAGCTTCCTTCTTGCACACTTGAAAATAATTAGTAGCTAAAACCAACCCAAACCATTTACTTTTCTGAAATTTCTTTTATAAGCATTCAATCTTGTAGATTTTTTAGCACTAAAATTGTTGTCTTAGGGTTCGATAATTGTTAATTTGGTCACTTTCCATTTTTACAACCGACCCCATACACTTATGGGAGTACGATACAAAAAAGTGCAATCAGAGGATTTGATAGATGGAAGGGAAGATAAATACATATTCATGTCAGATAAGCAGAAGGGGTTAATTCCAGCTTTTGAGACTGTGCTGCACATGTTGAGAATAAGTTTTGTGTTAGGCATTTACATGGGAACATGAAGAGTGCAGGTTTCAGGGGTGATCACTTAAAGAAGTTGCTCTGGGTAGCAGCTAAAGCTACTATTGTTCCTCATTTCCATAGAGCAATGAAGAAGATTGGGGAGAAGAATCCAATACTTCTTGAGTGGTTACAAGACAAACCTTCTACACAATGGTCAAAATCACACTTCACCACAGAATCTAAGTGTGACACACTAGTGAACAACATGTGTGAGGTTTATAATGCATGCATTTTGGATGCAAGAGACAAACCTATTATCACAATGCTGGAGTGAATAAGGGAGTATGTAATAACCAGTATGGGAAGAGAGAACAATATGCGGCAAGATAAGAAAGATAATTAACAAGAGGATGGATGATTCAAAAGTTTGTCGGTTAATAAAGTTAGCTGAGCACCTCTATGAAGTAGTATGTTTTGATGGAGGTAAGTGGGTTGTTGATTTGAAGGACCACACATGTGATTGTAGAGAGTGGTCACTTAGTGGCATACCATGCATACATGTTGTAAGTGCAATTTGTGCTCAAGGTTAGACATAGAGGACTATGTACACAGATGTTACTCTATTCTCACCTGTAATAATGTCTATTATAACTGTATTGCCCCAATGAATGGTAAGGAATTGTGGTCTAAAACTGGATACATACCACCCTTGCCACCTAACTTTGGGAAAAGGAAAGCTGGCAGGCCAAAGAAGAATATGAGAGAATGGGTTGGGGAGCAAGAACCCAAGAAGAATAGGGGTCTTCAAGTGATGGGTAAACAAAAATGAAGAGTCTCTTGTAGTTTTTGCCATGAGATTGGACATAACAAAAAAAGTTGCAAGTGGTTAAAGCTGGACATTCTACCACTAACTCAAGAGACACAAGATGTTGATGTAAGTGTACATAGAGTTCCTGTTTTTTTTTTCAGTTTACAAGTACATGACATTTACAGGTTACCAAGAGGAAGAGGCCAACAACTCTGAAAGGAAGGAAAAATATTGCTATCACTTCAAAAAGAAAGAAAATTGGAGAATCATCAAGTAGTGCTATGATATTTTACTTTACTTACCTTAGAAATTTTATTCTTTACATCTTTATTACATTTTCTAACTGTTTTTTCTTGGGATTTTATATGTGGAACATACTGAAGATGCCTCTAATGCTTTTACTCCAGATAGCTTCATTGGAGGTGGACCATTACAGAGAAATAATGTAAACATTGATATAATTGTATCTTATTTAAAAAAATTGCATCTTACTAAAAAAATTGCTTAATATATGATAGGTACAGACATCTATCAATGATGCACGTATGGCATTTACTCCTCAAAGCTTCATTAGAGGAGAAGTAGGGCTATCTGTGGGTGTCAATGCCAGTGCTACAATTAATGATGAAGATGGTATGAGGGTTACAACAATGAAAGAAAGGAAAACTGTCACATGGTCTAGCCTCACCGAGGCAGCTATGTCAAAGAAAGTAAAGAAGAAGTAAGCTTGTGATCAGTAGAAGGTAGTACTTTTTGTGGAAGCCCCTTACTTTTTATCCATTTATGTCACTATATCTTTTAATCTTTTGAAGTTTAGTTATGATTTTTGCTCTCATAATGATTATAGATTGTAGTGGCTTAAGAAAACTTTGTTTATCAGCCTGTGGGGGCTATACTTTTTTGTGCATATTGATTTTTAGCCTGTGGCTGCTGCATATTGAGAAATGGTGTTCACACTACAAGAAAAATGATCTTTAATAACAAAATCCTGTCACTATTGTTTCTCTAGTTAAAAGTTTTTAGTGACAGGAAAATAATCTTTAATGACAGTGTCTGTTACTAAAGATTGTTATTCTGTCATTAAAGATTTTTAGCTTGGAAAACAATAGTGACAGGATCTCTGTCATTAAAGATCAAATTTCTTGTAGTGTCATTTTCAGCCTGCGGCTGATATATTTTTTCTGTCCCCAATGTTTCTTATGGTTTGATTTGATAGTGATGTTAATTTTCAGCCTGTGGCTGCTATATTTTTTGTGTCCCCAATGTTGCTTATGGTTTGATTAGATAATGATGTTAATTTTCAGCCTGTGGCTGTTGGATTTCTTGTGCTTATTTATGCTTATGCTTATAGTTTATCTAGATGATGGTGTTAGTATGTTTATGGTGTTAGATATCATGTTGTGCTTTAGTTTGGGTTGTTGGTTGTGCTCTAGTTTGGGCTGTTGCACCAGTGGTGTATACAATGTGGAACATTAGGTTGTATTTTGGTCTAGTTTGGCATTGAGAATTACACAAACTAAGAGATTTCTTTAAAATAGGACATTACATTAATAACTTCGAGTCTAGGTAGTAGAAAACATTGATAACTAACATTACAGTACATTCAAACCCTAAGCAAACAACTTTAAGGTGGTATGAGCAAGAACAATGAGTAGTATAAACACAATGAGTTTTTTTCATTTTGAGTAGATCCTTAACTTCAATAGTCAAAACCTTCATTTTTTGAACCATTTTGCTTAGCTTCTTAACTTCTTCAGTCACAACCTTCATTTCTTGAACCAAATTATGCATCTCTTCGGTTAACTTAGTGGTGATTTCTTCACTTTCATGATCTTCAACAATCTCATCAGCCCACATAAAGAATTTACAACCATCGCCTTCACTTAGAGAATCGGGAAAATTATGAAATAACCTTCCTTTTCTTGAAGGCTTCTTAGAAACGTACGTACGACAAGCTTTTCCGCAATAGCAAACAATATGGCATCGCATTCGGGTGGAAGACGAAGAAGACATGAGGTTATTGGCAATATTTGAGAACGTATTGATGTTTGATGTTAGTTTTGTGTGTAGGATGAATGATGAATGTAACTTGTGTTGCTTTATATAAGTGGAACTTGGAAAATTTTGTGGGAAAAAATCAGTTTTCCCCTAAAAAAACTACCAAAAGTGTACAAATTGGAGCCAAATTCCAATTTCCCACCCAAATTCGAATTTTTACTAATTCAGTGGGACTATTTCTGCAAGTATATTGACACCAGATTTGAAGAAACCAATGGAACCAATAATGAAAATAGGGATTAAGTGGTTTAATTCATCTTAATGGCACTCTCGTTAGTGGCCGTTACATTCTTGGGACTAATGTTGCAAATTTGGACAACTGTGGGACCAATATTACAAGTTTTGAAACAAATGGAACTGAAAGTGCAAAAAATATTTCTATGGGACCAAAAGTGTAAAAATTTCAAATATTTATATATCGATTAATTAAAGTATTTTAAAATAATAAATCCCTAAAGTTGAAACCATCATAATTTTTGAAGTTCTAATACTTGTAATTTCTGGAGTACAATGAATCAAAGCCTAAATGGATTAAAAAAAATTGGGTCTTGAGGCCCAATAAGGTAATTTACAAACAAAAATAATTTTTGTAGTGCAATGAATCAAAACCTAGGGTAAAAACCTCACGCCTGAAAAATGTCAGATGTTCCCTCGGAACTCCATTGGGAAATACTCCTCCGATTGCCGGCGGAGTCCCTCTTCCGGTTGAGAAGCGTGTGCAAGGCATGGCTACGCATCATCGACGACCCATCTTTCATCAAAGCCCACGCCAATTATAATCAACTCTACTCCCACACCCTGCTTGTCCAAAAATGTCCACGTTCTTGGCTTTATTCCTTCTGTCTCGACTCCCTCAACTTTAAAATCAAAGGTCCTCAAATGGTTGATGCCACCCGTATTAGACATATGCCCGCTGCGGCCTCCTGCAACGGTCTACTTTTCGTACATGACGTGTACTATAATGACGACATTATGGGAATATTCAACCCATTAACAAAGGACTTCCACAGGTTGCCTAAACCTAGTAATCATAAAAACACATATAGTTTTGGGTTTGGGTTTGGGTATGATTTTCATTCTGATGACTACAAACTTGTCATAATATACTATTCTGGACGTTATTATTCTGGAACCAATATTGTGTTCGAAACCCTTATTTATAGTTTAAAATCTGATTCGTGGAAGATGGCTCAGGATTCTCCTTGTCATATTAGATCCATGGGTACTTTCTTGGATGGAACATTGTACTGGGCATCAGAGAATGCCATAGCTGCACTCGACCTCGGGACCGAAAGGTATTGCCAGCTGCCACTGCCCCCGGCCATAATTCCACCCTATAATATTGGAATTAGTTTAGTTGCATTGCATGGATGCTTAATTTGTAGTTTGAATTATTGTGAGAAGAAAACCTTTGATGGATGGATGATGAAAGAGAAATCGTGGATTAAACTGTTCTCGTTGCAGTATCCTGTTCTTAATGCACCGGCGGCATTAAAGCTCGTAACTGTGAAGAGAAAAGAGCAAGTTCTTCTGCATCATCATATTCATGGTTTCTTATGGTTTGATATTGAGAGTAATTCATTAATCAAAGAGATTTCCATTCCTGGCCTGGATATTTCCTCTTTTATAATTTCTCCTGGAAGCCTTGTCCGACTCAATGACTATCTTGGTTGTGATATTAAAGTGAAGTGCAAGCCGATAACAAACACAAGGTATAAATATTTTTACAACCCTTTATTTGTGATGATTTGTGAAGTTGATAGACTCTTTTAATTTATTTTAAAGTGCATGTCATGATTGAGGAATAAAAGAATTACTCTCTAACATAGTGATATTTAATTATTTATAAAGTTATTCCCTTTTTTTAATTTAGGAATTTCTGAAATATAATTGTAGTGATATTTTCTTTTAGTTTTAGAATGCAATTAAAGATTGAAAACTTTGGTGTCCAGAACAAGTATTAGATCTTAGACTTGTTCACTAAGTTCATTGGATGCACGTTAAACTGGTCTCAAATTAACTTGTTCATATATTGACACACAAACATCTAACATTATTGGGATATTTATTCCTGCAGATTAAGATTAAAGTTCTGTGTAAGAAATGTTGGAGAAATGAGTTGTTCAGATGATTCGTGTTGGCATTGTAAGGAATAGTATCTTCGGAGAATGACGCTTGCAGACTCCAAATGTCTATTGCATTTATAAATATATTAGTCACTGAATAGGCAATTTCTTTTACATTTTTATCATGTGCCTTGGTATGTTTTGTAAACGAGACTATGGTTATTGGGGTTATGGATGTAAGATGATGAGACTGGATTTCTCATTATTTTTACTGGCCGTAATAAATATACAGCGACGAATATCTTTTGGGACTCAATTTTGTTACTTAAAGGGGTCTTTGCAACTGTTTTAACTTCTTACAAATAATTAAAATTAGAGATTATGACAACCTAGTGCTGCTTTAGGTTTAGATGGTTACAGGTCTAAGTTTGATCAGTTTGGGTATGATCGAGATGTGGATCGTTGTGTGGATAGATGAACTGTTCTCTTCTAGTACTCAAACACTTGTATATTGTTTGAAATCAGAGTCGTGGAGTATGACCGAGGGTTGTCCTTGTATTACATGTTATACGGGGAGAGTTATGGATTATAATCCAACCTACATTGTTACAGATATAGTCGTGGGTTAAATTGTTCGACGACCTACTGGAGCTGTTATGCTATATATAGGAACACCAACAAGGAAAAGGAAGAGGAAGACCTAATTTTCTCATTTATGAACTTATTTGATGACTCTGTTTTAGCTTATTTCAGTGTGACATGATCAAGTAATGGAAGCATTACCACATATCATATTTAGGAGTTAGTTCATCATCTTTGTAAGTGAAATTTTGAAATATTATTATTCTAAATTTACATCACATGTATCAAAATTCAACACTAACTAACACATCATGTTTGTTCAAGACATTGAAATACTAGGTGAAGCTATAAAACTAGTGGATTAGCAATATACTATAAAAAAAACTTGTTTGTAAATTTTCTCTTGGGAGATAGATGCTTGGGAGAAGTGTTGTTCAGATAACCATTATTGTATTCAAAATTTGCGTAGGTGTTGCAAGGTATATAGGGAAATCAATGAACGCATAAGGGCAGACCACCTAACAATTACTAATGTATTAGAGCAGATTTTAAGTGTCTTTTGCGTTTAATTAAAAAGAAGATTTCTCTAGTAAATCGTTGTTCTATATACGATTTTAAATTTGTAAATGTGACTACGGTTATTGAGCGGATTTGATCCTATGCCCACTTGATTGCACTTTTTCTTGTAGCACACCCACAAGTGTATGGGATCGTGTGTAGAACGGTAAGTAACCAACACTAGTACAAAAAATGACTTAGATAGCGGTTACTTTTTAGCTTAGAAAGCGGTTCTAACCGCTTTCTAAGAATCAGCTATCTAAGCTAAGAAAGCGGTTCGGAAACCGCTGTGCAAAATAACCTCTTAGATAGCGGTTATAAACCGCTGTGTTCTAGGAAAGCGGTTTCGAACCGCTATCCAAGATCCTTACTTAGAAAGCGGTTTTGAACCGCTATCCAAGTGCCTAACTTAGAAAGCGGTTTTGAACCGCTATCCAAGTGCCTAACTTAGAAAGCGGTTCTTAACTGCTATCTAAGTGACAAAACGTTTTTTTTTTTTAAATTTAATTCACTAGGAAAGCGGTTCTTAACCGCTTTCTTTGATTTATATTTTTTTTTTATATTTTCTATTTTATTTTAATAAACCTGTTTATATACAAATAAATATATTTATCCATACCATTAAATATTAATCCATAACATCAAATAAATATAATTAATTATACCAAAAAATTCATAATAATATCATATCATCACAAATTAATACCATAAGTTATATAGTAATAATGTCTTGTAAAAAGAAAATTACATTAAGAACCTATTGTATAAATACCCCATCCAATCCATTTTCCATTTGTCGATTCTAGCTTTGTTGTAAAAAGGGATCCGAGGATTATGCACAAACTGCAAATTACATTTAAAATTTAATTAATTAATACGAATATGTTATAACAATCAATAATAATTTAAATAAATCGATAAATCAACTTACTTCATCAGGTATATTCGTTTGAGAAGTCAAGATTATATCTTCAATGTAGCAACACACAAAATGTCCACAATGATCACCATCTTGCTGCCTCGGAACCTATATATTGATTAGCAATTATAATCACGTACTATATATATACCTATGATTATTTTTAATTGAATTGAAAAATTTATAAAGTAAGTTTACCGAAATATTTTTCCACAACACTTTACTAATGGTTTTTGAGCTTTGACCCGGAAGACTACTCCGAAACATTCTCATTACACTATAAAAAATATTTAGAAAATAAAGCTCAGATTAGATCATATGCATACTTTTTAAAAGTAAAATAAATAATAATATGAGAATATTAAAAACTAACTTACCTGTCCATAAATGTAATGAGATTAGGACGATTTGTATACACTCCACCTTGAGCTGGATCCATAAAATACACATTAAGTTGATTCATGTCTATGGCCACCAGCACCCAATGTTTACTACAATATTATATTAAGAATATTAAAAGATAATCATTTGTTTATATATAAAAAAAATATTTTATGAAATATTAATTGTACTCACCCCACATTTGTCGGCCAGAAAATGAGATGATTTTTCCCAGTATATTTCAACATATGGTTAACAATATCCCTCATTAATGGTGTCCTCTTACCAAACATGCAACACACTTGTGGAGAGACGAATGAATACTTTGCACTTGCCCCGATATCTAGGGTGAAATATACCTCACCCAAATACCTTAAACAAACATACGCTAATTAATATTTAATAAGAAAATTAAACTATATATGAAGTAAATATTGAGAATTAGTTAACACATACCTGAGGTAAAGACTAATGGTAGTTGCACTCAACCACTTGTCGTGCATTACTTCATCCACATATTCCGGTAGGATGGTCTCTTCATAACCAACCTGGTGAAAGTAAGAAGTAATGGGAACCACAACTGCATCGTAGGTGGGGGACGAAACCATCAAGTGCGCCGTTGACATTGTAGTGACATCGTGGGGTAAGTCACCGTGCACTGGATAACCTAATCGTCGTCTGCGAACACCAATAGTGGGTTCCCTCGGTCTCTCCCTCTGAATACCACTTGATCTTTGTGGAGCCTTTTGTGGAGTCGGCAGTATCTACAATCAATTTTTAATATAATTTAGAATAAATAAGATATTAAACTTTAATATCATGAATTTTACCTTCTTGGTGAGAGAGACCAAGTTCCTCGGCCATTCGAGAAAATGTCCGACCGCTGTTCCGACTGTGGTGGCATCATCTTCTGGTCTTGGCACTGGTGAATTCTCTTCTCCGATTTCAGGTACAATAAGTGTGACTCTTACACAACCAGAAGCCTGGGGACGACCGTGAATGATTCCACTAGAGCTGTCGTGCAACATTCCAGTTGCCACCAATCGAAGAGGATGCTCCACATAAAGGAAACATTCCACTGGCTGTTCGAAGAAGATATTATAAGTTTAGAAAATTATACTAGTCTTTAATTAAAATAAATACGAGATACATCTGATACCTGAGAGACATTTTGAAGTGGATCGTCGAATTCGTTTCTAGCATCAGCGGAAAACATAGTCGGGGCACTATATTCACAACTAGCAGCACTCGACGACATCCCTTGTCTCAATTGTCTTTGATTCATGATCTCCATCTGTTTAGTCAAGTCGGTAACCTGCACAGAAAGCTTTTCCACCATAGACATAGCCGCAATATAACCGGCTGTCATCTCTAATGTTTTCTTCGTGACGCCATATCCAAAAGCTCGTAAGCGTCCGGGATGCTCTTGACGATCTATTGCCCGTGCAAACAGATCATCAGTCCCCACAGTGCGGATGTCGTCGGGCGTCATGCTCTGAGATATGCGCTCCTGAATAACAAAAAATATTATTAAATCATTTCAAATGAAGTAATTGTTTTTAATGTAAAGGATAAAATAATGGATGAATTACCGCTTCTTCAGAGATACGCTGAGATCTGTTATCGGGAAAATTTCCATCTCGAGTCTTTCTTGTAGTTTGAAATAACTCGTAACGGGTAACAACAGGCGCACTCTCTCCAGCTTTCCTTTTTTCTTCTTTCTACGATAATGATAAACATATCCTCAAATTATTAAAAGTGAATATATATTAAGAGTGTAATATATTATAAGTTAGTATTTTTATCTCACTAAATCTTCCCTAATACGTGCATAACCTTTGGAAGATCCACGATATCGCGCTTCCATATTCTTAGCTTGTCGCTATTTCTATTGCTTTTTTCCTACAGTGTAATATAAATACAATAAACACTTAAAAAATTGTGCATTAATAGGAATAGATGAGATGACATTGATCAAGATTACCTTGAAATCATCAAGCATAGATCTACGCACGAATTCCTGCCAATATGGGGCCACCATAGGGGATTCCTCATAGTCCTTAGGCGGTTTAGGCGAGTACTGACCAGTCTTCGGGTCTCGTGAACTTCTCCTCAGAAAAGACCGAAATTTTTTTGCCGCATTCCCAGCTTGCATAAGTATTTGATGCTTCCTTGTGTGATCAAGGCCGGAGAATGTTTGCTGCATACACATTTAGTAATTTCACAAGCTTATACATAAAAATAAGTCATGCAACAATGAAAATATGCATATAATTAATTTACATACCACGAGCTCATCCCATAACGCTTCCTTGTAAGGACTCATTTCAGGCTTACGCCAGTCACTGCATGGTGGTACGATAGGGACCACTCTCCTGACTGCAGACCCAATGTAGTGCGCCAACTTCGCACTCTCAGGTCCAATCGGCTGCCCATACTCATTGAATGATAACTGCAATTCAATGATAATGTTAGCTCAACAAACAATTAATTAATATAATAAAAATTAAACTGTTCAGATGTAATAAAATTAATTACCTTCAGTAATTTTCCTTTGCTACGGTCTTTTTTCAATGAAGTCATCGTGACTATACCCCTCTTGCGCTTCTCTCCAGAGCTACTAGAGGTGTGAGCATCAGTGTTATCATGACCCAAGTCATCATGATCTCCCTCATCTCTATCATCTCCATCATCCCCATCATCTCTATCATAGGGAAAATAACCCCCATAATCTCCATCACCCCCATAATCTCCATCATCTCCATCATAGGGGGGTTGATCCATGATCCTGTGAAACAGAATAAAAAAATATTAAAAAAATAAACAGAAACAACATTTAATAAAGTATGTGGAAACAACATTTAATAAAGTCGTACATTTCTTTTTAGCACTGATTTTTCTTTTTCGTTTTTTGGTTGACTTTTCTTGTTCATGACCATGAATGTTAACGAGATCCGGATTGTTATATTCATCCTCGTTTCTAAGATTTCTCTGGTATGTACGTGGATTTGCAAGATCATCAAAAGAGGGTACAGAATGTGTGAAGTTCTGAAAAGGATCATCAATCATGTCAACATCTTCATCGACTTGGTCGTTGATCTGGTAACTATGATTAAATTTGTTTGACAGAAGCACAATTGACCATTTCTTGTTCACTGGGTCGGGGACATAGAAAATTTGTTGAGCTTGACTGGCCATTATGTAAGAGTCATCTCTGTATCCCACATTCTTCAAATCGACGCGTACAAACCCAGAACATTCAACTTGGACTCCATTTGGGATCCTCACCCAACTACAATCGAAAATTGGTTCTCGGTGACCAACATAGTCGAGTTCCCAAATATTGACAATCTGTCCAAAGTATGTGGTAATCGACTCATTCCATGCCTAACTAAGTCCCAAGACATTTGACTTGAGGCGACTACACTAGCTTCTACTAGTAGCTACCCCGCAAGAGAACGGGTTCACTGTAGTATGGGCAAGTATAGGGACCAAGTATTATCGAACCCAAGGGATGGTATATATACGAATAGATCCCTGAAGATCTACGCGTCGTAGTTAATATGAGTGTAATGTTTTTGGGTTTTTTGAAAGAATAATTAAAAGACTAAAATAAACTAAGTAAACTAAAGAACGTAAGAAACGAATTAACTAAGGTTGTTTTCTAATGGGAGATGGTGATGCTTAGGATAGAAATCCCTACGTATACTAACGGAGCAGGTACATAATCAAAGTAATCGTGACAAACAAGAATTAACCTAAGTAAAAGATCGTAGAATGAAAGCTCAAGATTTCTCACCCTAATACTTTATCCTAGCAATCAACTTCACTAATCCACTAACAAGTTAATAGATAGCGCTTAATTAATGAGACCCTAATTTAACTAAGGTGATGCGGTCGTCCTCCTTCGCTAAACCGGTAGATGAATTAACCTTTCCTAAACCCTCTCGTTAAGACTACTAATTGTTATTGAGTGATGCGGTCGTCCTCTCTCTAACACTTTCGTACGAAATTCAAAGGTAGAGTTAAGATTAATTATATGAATTCATTAATTAAGAGAATTAGAACTAACGTCACCAATTACTCTAATTACGTACCCACATCCTACTTCTACGAGTTCATCCTAACCCAAGCATACAAGGGTTTTAGCCGGACATGGTTTTAACATAAATAAAAGCAACAGAAGAAACAACGAACATAAACATGATGAATTGAATGAAGAAAATAATAAACATAAACTAGGGTTTGAAAGAAAGAAATTCTAAAAACTGAAATTTAATTAATAAAAACAAAGTTTAGAACGTTTAGAGTAATCAAACTAATGAAAAGAAACTAAAAAACGAAAAGAAAACTAAGAATTCGTATGAAAAACCTCAACAACGTAAAAGTAAAGCTTGCTCGTTCTTCTCCTCTTCCTCTCTCTAAAAACTAAGTCTAAAAGTGATTTCTAAAGTTGGGGATCCTTCAAAACGTGTTTGGAAGAGGTATATATAGGCACCGGGTCGAAACGGGAGTTAATGGGCCGAAAATACGCATCCGGAGGCGAAAATACGTGCGCGCTCGAGCAAAACGCTCGAGCGGTGGCGCTCGAGTGATTCACTCGAGCGCCAAAACTGTTCTGTATGTTTTTGGCCGCTCGAGTGATTCGCTCGAGCGCCGGCGCTCGAGCAAATCGCTCGAGCGCTGGCTGCTGTGCACTCGTTCGTAAAATCTTCATATCTCCTCAACCGGGAGTCCGTTTTGGCCGATTCAAAGTCCTACGAACTCCTCTTTTCGCCCTCTATCCATCTATGAAAACCAAAGAGACAAATTAATAATTTTATAAAAATGATACTCATTTGACTCCAAGCACTCATCGAAAACACTCAAAACATGAGTAAATCGGGCACCAAAACATAACAATTTCACGCCTAATCAACCCCCCCAAACTTACCATGTTGCTTGTCCTCAAGCAACGAAATAATAAGTCAAGTGAAATTGTTAGGAATGAATCAAGAATCAAATCATGCAAGTAATTAAACTCGAGCTTCAATGATCAATCACCCGTATACTCACTCACTTTCTTTTATCGTACTCATGCAACAATAACAAGAAACACCAAGATCAAGCATGGATGTGCACTCAACGGTGTGTTTCACTCCCTCACAAGTGTATAACAGTGTTTAAGGGACTCACTCAATCAATCAATCACACATATTGGCAGCCATAGGCTTGTAAGCACTCTCACCTCCGACCATACTCTAGAAATCAATGCCGAATCAAAAAGGACTTTTCTCAAGGTTGTAATGTAGGCTCTTTGGACAGGTGGGATAACAATATGGGGTAAGTGACTCAAGTGAATGGAGAATAGAAAAATCAACTTTGGCACTTTGAGATTAGGAACAGAATCACTTCAAATATATTCAATCAACACTTTTTCAATTCCACTTCTCTCAACACTTCAATTTTTTCTAACTCTCTTCACTTTTTTTTTTTTCAATCACTTCACTTTTTTTCTTTTTCGCACAAACACATGAGCTCATTTTTTTTCTTTTTGCTCATTCTCAATTTTCTTTCTCTTTTTCCCACATCTCAAATTTCATTCACACCCTTATTTTATCACCACTCAACCATCAATAACTCTCCTTTTTCAACTCAAATCAATCCTTTCACATTCACACTTTCATATTCTCCACTCAAATTTGGACAAAAAGGCTTAGGAATTGGAATAGTGTTCATATGTGTTAGCAAATAAAATAGGCTTTAGGCTCAAAGGGGCTAACAAGGGACAAATGTCATTGGTAAGGAAATTTTTTTGGCTAAGTGACTCATTCAAATCAAAGATGGCCTAAGATCACATTCGGCATTTCAAACTAAACACAATCAAGGAGCAAGAGCACACACAAGTTCTAGCATCCTCTAAGGTGACGATTCACTTACAAACGAAGAGATTAAATCATGCATTTAAATCTCGTAAGGCTCAACTCTCACAGCTTTCACATCCATGCTAGTCCTAGTGCATTCTCACTCTCATCACACAAGTACTCAAAAGAAAACTCATAAGCATACAAGTTCTCTCCCTAATCAGCTCAAACTCAAACACTCACACAAAAGAATTTCTAACTCAGCCTCACAATTCACCCTACTCATCAAATCATACTCAAAGATAGCAATCAACAAGCATAAGATGATTGATAGGCATGAAATATTGAGTAACAAAACAAATTGATAATAGCCCAAGGAGTATCTCAACAAACCAATAATCAATCAAACTCAACTCAAAGATAAGGGTGTGCATGCATGTGCAATGTAATAATAAAACAAATAAAAAACTCCACCCCCCCAAACTTCGACCTTGCTAGAGGTCTAAGTTTGGGGTTGTGGGTTACCTCAACCGAACAATTCAGTTTCTCTCAATAGCTTTGCACACTCCCTTGTCTCAAGTTGGTTCCTTCATTCTGAGTAACTCCATGATACCTTTACTCCTTTAGAGACAAGCCTACAAAATAAAACTCTCAAGTACGAGGTTAAACATACGACTCAAAATACTCCCTAATAATATAAAAAGACACTAAAAATAAATGAAAGCAAATAAAAATGGGTTGCCTCCCATTCTGCGCTATTTTTAAGGTCCTCATGCCGGACCAAGCTCAAAGGAGCTTATGGGACATCATACTCAAATTTACCTCCCTTACTCTCATAAGAGTGGTGTTTGAACTCCTTTCCTTGATTCCCTACCATCATGAGCTCTTTTGCTCTCTTCTCATCCCCAAGTGTTATGGGTCTCAACTCCTTCTTGCCTCTATCTGGAGGAGTCTTACTAAACAATTTCTTGAGTTTGGACTTTTTCTTCTTAACTCCTCCTTTCCCTTCTAACTGGACCACGTCCACTTTCTTCACCTCTTCATCCTTCAACTTCTTCACTTTATCCCTATTAACATAATCAAGAACATAACGCTCATGGGTTAAATAATCAAGTGAAGAACTAACAAACTCACGAGTATTAGAAAGATTAGGGATAGAAGGTGTGTCTTCAACACGAGGGTCAATTGCATCCATGCAATACAAGCTCTCATCCTCCTTCGGGTGCTTCATGGCTTCATATAGGGAGATCTTCACTTCTTGATCATCAACCTTCAATGTGATCTTCCCATTTGCCACGTCTAGCACCATCCCCGCCGTAGCTAAGAACGGTCTTCCCAAGATCAGGGGCACGTGCTCATCTTCCTCCATCTCTAGCACTACAAAGTCGGCTGGAAAGATGTGATCTCCAACTCTCACTAGAACGTCTTCAACAACACCTTGAGGTCGAGTAATAGACCGATCGGCAAGTTGAAGCGTCATCATTGTGGGTTGAAGTTCAACACCTTCCAACTTCTTGAAAAGCGACAACGGCATGAGATTGATGCTCGCCCCGAGGTCGCACAACGCTCCCTTCTTGATCCCATTCCCGATATCACATAGGATCGTGAAACTCCCGGGATCCTTCAGCTTTGGTGGAAGCGCCTTGTGCACTAATGCACTCACCTCGTGGTTCAGCTGCACCAACTTCGGCTCATCCACTCGCCGTCTTTTCGCAATCAAGTCCTTCAGAAACTTTGCATAATGCGGCATCTGTTCCAAAGCATCATAAAAAGGAATGTTAATGTGAAGTTGTTTAAAAACATCAAGAAATTTTGCAAATTTTTCATCAAGCTTCTTTTTCATGAAGCGCTGTGGATATGGGACGGGTATCACAGATTTGGGTACCCCCCATTCATCTCTTTCTGTTTCTTTCACTTTATCTCTTGCTTCCTTTGCCTTTTTCCACTTAGGAACTCTCTCTATCTCCTCAAAGTCTTTCCCCTTCTGGGACTCATCCATATCTTTATGCTTCTCAATCCCTTCACTTTCAATCTCAACTCCATCTCCTTTTGGCTCAATCTCTTCGTGGGGCATCTCAGAATCAGCAGGCATCTGAGGCCCTTCATAATTGGTTCCCCTTCTTAGCTGGATCGCCTTGCAATGCTCTTTCGGGTTCCCCTCCGGCATTCTATTCACTGATTTTGCAATCTGGCTCATCTGGAGCTCTAAAGAGGTGAACCTTCGATTGTTCTCTTGTTGAGTTCTAGTCCACTCAACGTTCATCTTCTGGAGCTCTTGATCTCGATGATCACCCTTCTTATGCAACTCCTTCACATCGTACTCCAAGGATGACAACCGCTTGCTCCCTTCCTCCACCTTCTGAAGGATCGCTCTCAACATCTCCTCGGTTGATGCACCGCCTTCTCCACCAGGAGGTTTAGACCCCGGATCAACACCTGCAGGAACAGTAACACCAGCTTTTGGGTTAGCATAAGAAAAATTATCATTCTTCCTCCATGTGTTTTGAGGAAGCTGCTGGCCTCCTTGAACTCCTTGTGTGTTCCTCCATTGATTTTGAAGTGGCTGAGGGCCTGGAGGCACAAATGGTTGGCCATAAGAAGGCCTTCCATACTGATTACCACCTTGGTAGCCATTCTGATTGTAATATGGACCTCCCATGTAATTGGCTACCTCTTGCTGTCCACTGGGCTGGTCTACTCTCTCATTCTCCACTGCATGCTCTCCACCCAAACTCTTCCCCAACTCGAGGTTGTTGATCTTTTCCATCATGGCCATCAGTAGCCTTCTCGTTCCTTCTCCCTCTTCAACCTGATGCACTCTCTGAAAATCTGCATCCACACCCCAAGCACCGGCATTCGTGACAATGTTGTCCACGATCTCCCTACACCTCTCTATGCCTTGATTGAGGAATGCTCCGCCCGCACATGCATCTAAATGGGCTTGACCATCCTTACTGGCACCACTATAGAAGAATGCCATAATGTCTCCCTCATTGTACCCGTGCTGCGGGCACTCAATCAGCATGTTTGAGTATCTCTCCCACGCTTGGCGTAAATCCTCTCCAGACTTCTGGCGAAAGGACGAGATCTCAATTCTAGCCTTGATCGTCCTAGATGGAGGGTAGAATCGCTCGAGGAACAGACGCTCGAGCTCGGCCCAAGTGGTAATACCTCCCCGCGGGAGCGTATTATCGTACCACTCCTTGGCTATTCCCGTCAATGAGAATGGGAACAGCCTAAGCCTCTTGGCATCTTCAGACATGCCATTGTAATTAAATGTGGAGGCTATCATGAGAAAGCTCCTCAAGTGTGTATGAGGATTCTCCTTCCCGATCATCCCCTTGAACTGATTCTCGGTAAGCAACTTTAAAATCCCCGGGGATATCGAGAAGTTGTTCGCCTCAACTGGAGGTAAAGCCACTCCATCATAGTACCGCTGTGGCTGCGCTGCAAACCTCCCTCGAATAGCCATCTGATCTGCGTTCTGAGGAACGTGTTGAGGATTAGCAGCAAGTACTGGTACTTGTTGGGGTGGTGGTGGGTAAACAGGTGGTTGGTTGTAGACTGGGGGTGGATGATATGGATATGGTGGGTAAGGATAAGGTGGGTATGGGTAATGTTGGTATACCGGGTTGTTAAAAGGGTTATTTGGGTTTTGTGGGTAAGCAGGGTTGTTAGGAGGATTATGGACAAGGTTCTGAGCTGGATTCCCTAATGGAATTTGATTCTGGCTACCACTAACTCCAGTGCCTTCAACTCGGTCTACTGCCTGATTGAAATCGTTGGCAGCATCGTCCAACTCATTATTGAGGTCCATTGGTTCCTTTCCTAAGTCGGCAGCGTTCATCCTTCTCAAGAAGGCTCGGTTCCTTCTAGCTATTGTCTCAGGATCTAACGGTATTCTCTCTTCGCTCGTATTGCCTTGTGAGCGTGTTCTCATAAACCTGACACACTAGCAGAAGGATCAAAACGCAACTGCCGAATGAATGAAAAATAAAAATAAAAACAGAAATTAAATCACCCACTACTAACTACTAAGCTATCTACAAGTCCTATTCAAAAGGCATATAACGCCATCCCCGGCAACGGCGCCATTGACTTGAGGCGACTACACTAGCTTCTACTAGTAGCTACCCCGCAAGAGAACGGGTTCACTGTAGTATGGGCAAGTATAGGGACCAAGTATTATCGAACCCAAGGGATGGTATATATGCGAATAGATCCCTGAAGATCTACGCGTCGTAGTTAATATGAGTGTAATGTTTTTGGGTTTTTTGAAAGAATAATTAAAAGACTAAAATAAACTAAGTAAACTAAAGAACGTAAGAAACGAATTAACTAAGGTTGTTTTCTAATGGGAGATGGTGATGCTTAGGATAGAAATCCCTACGTATACTAACGGAGCAGGTACATAATCAAAGTAATCGTGACAAACAAGAATTAACCTAAGTAAAAGATCGTAGAATGAAAGCTCAAGATTTCTCACCCTAATACTTTATCCTAGCAATCAACTTCACTAATCCACTAACAAGTTAATAGATAGCGCTTAATTAATGAGACCCTAATTTAACTAAGGTGATGCGGTCGTCCTCCTTCGCTAAACCGGTAGATGAATTAACCTTTCCTAAACCCTCTCGTTAAGACTACTAATTGTTATTGAGTGATGCGGTCGTCCTCTCTCTAACACTTTCGTACGAAATTCAAAGGTAGAGTTAAGATTAATTATATGAATTCATTAATTAAGAGAATTAGAACTAACGTCACCAATTACTCTAATTACGTACCCACATCCTACTTCTACGAGTTCATCCTAACCCAAGCATACAAGGGTTTTAGCCGGACATGGTTTTAACATAAATAAAAGCAACAGAAGAAACAACGAACATAAACATGATGAATTGAATGAAGAAAATAATAAACATAAACTAGGGTTTGAAAGAAAGAAATTCTAAAAACTGAAATTTAATTAATAAAAACAAAGTTTAGAACGTTTAGAGTAATCAAACTAATGAAAAGAAACTAAGAAACGAAAAGAAAACTAAGAATTCGTATGAAAAACCTCAACAACGTAAAAGTAAAGCTTGCTCGTTCTTCTCCTCTTCCTCTCTCTAAAAACTAAGTCTAAAAGTGATTTCTAAAGTTGGGGATCCTTCAAAACGTGTTTGGAAGAGGTATATATAGGCACCGGGTCGAAACGGGAGTTAATGGGCCGAAAATACGCATCCGGAGGCGAAAATACGTGCGCGCTCGAGCAAAACGCTCGAGCGGTGGCGCTCGAGTGATTCGCTCGAGCGCCAAAACTGTTCTGTAAGTTTTTGGCCGCTCGAGTGATTCGCTCGAGCGCAAATCACTCGAGCGCTGGCTGCTGTGCACTCGTTCGTAAAATCTTCATATCTCCTCAACCGGGAGTCCGTTTTGGCCGATTCAAAGTCCTACGAACTCCTCTTTTCGCCCTCTATCCATCTATGAAAACCAAAGAGACAAATTAATAATTTTATAAAAATGATACTCATTTGACTCCAAGCACTCATCGAAAACACTCAAAACATGAGTAAATCGGGCACCAAAACATAACAATTTCACGCCTAATCAACATTCTAAAATTCTAACATGCATTCTAACAATTTCATCTAAAATTAGTCATAAATCCTTCAATTAAGAATTATAACCCTAACAAGGACATGATAACAATCTTATTATTAGTTGAATGCTAATAATAAGTTAGCTTTAATGTAATTATCACAAGACAATTTAAATCAACTTGTGGTTATATAGTATCTCTTTTCTACCGTTTAGTCATGCATAACTAGAATGAATCAAATTACGCAATCACACAATTTCAATAAATTTGGGGCCAAAAACCATTTCCATTAATTTCACCACCTCAATTAATGGAAGGCAAATTATATCACTAATAATTATTATTCATTTCCATTATCATCCTCATTCACAATCATACAACATGAGATGCATATATAAATAAATTACCGAAATCACGACTTAGAATCAATCGAACAATTTCTATATATACCTAATTATATTATATATTCATCAAATAAATTAGTATTTAAATAAACAAACACTAATTAACTAATTAACTAGTATATAAATAAATTAGTATATAAATAAATTAACTAGTATATATTCATCAAATAAATTAGTATATAAATTAACAATTTCTATATATACCTAATTATATTATATATTCATCAAATAAATTAGTATTTAAATAAACAAACACTAATTAACTAATTAACTAATATATAAATAAATTAGTATATAAATAAATTAACTAGTATATATTCATCAAATAAATTAGTATATAAATTAACAATTTCTATATATACCTAATTATATTATATATTCATCAAATAAATTAGTATTTAAATAAACAAACACTAATTAACTAGTATATAAATAAATTAGTATATAAATAAATTAACTAGTATATATTCATCAAATTAATTAGTATATAAATTAACAATTTCTATATATACCTAATTATATTATATATTCATCAAATAAATTTCACAATTTAAATAAACAAACATTAATTAACTAATTAACTAGTATATAAATAAATTAGTATATACCTCAAATTAACTAGTATATATTCATCAAATTAATTAGTATATAAATTAACAATTTCTATATATACCTAATTATATATATTCATCAAATAAATTAGTATATAAATACACAAACACTAATTAGTGTATATTCATGAAATTAATAGTACTACTAATTAACTAGTATATATATAAATTAAAAAATTAGGCATATAATTAACACTAATTACCTGTCGACGGCGGAGAGGCGGAGAGGCGGAGGGATACGGCGGCGGCGGCGGCGGAGAGGCGGCAGCTGGTGCGCGGGGACTGAGGCCTCGTCGGGAGAGGCGCGCCTGGGACGGCGTCGCGAGCGCGGCGGGCAGGGTGCGCCGCAGGGGAGGGTGGCGCCGCGGGCTACGAGGGCGGCGCAAGGGGGCTGGAGGGAGCGGTGGCGCGCGGCGGGTGGGCGGAGATATCTGAGGAGGGTCGAATTAATTTGGAGATACGCGCGTACTGGAATTAGGGATTTGGAAAGGATTTAAATTGGGTCAAACACTTGCATAGCGGTTTTGAACCGCTGTGCAAGTCTGCAACTTAGAGAGCGGTTCTTAACCGCTATCCAAGTTTCACTTGGATAGCGGTTTTGAACCGCTATAAAAGACGAACTTGGATAGCGGTTTGGAACCGCTATCTTGCAATTGAGCTCTTACAAAGCGGTTTTCAACCGCTTTCTAAGGTTTTACCTACGAAAGCGGTTTTAAACCGCTGTCTTACAAATTTTTTTTTTTTTTATAAATTACTTTACAAAACCGCTCTCCAAGTGGGTTCTTGGAGAGCGGTTTTTATAATAGCTATCTAAGATTAGCTATCTAAGTTCGAATTTGTAGTAGTGCAAGTGATAAAATATCGAACCCTAGGACAACGAATCTAGTGCAAAGAAATCAACAATATTGACATGCTTAAAAAGGAAAATGCAAAAAATTAAAAGGTTCGAATTTTGTATTATGCTACGAATTCTTCACAAGTGCTTAAAATAAAAGCTAATCTAACTTCTTTACGAAGTGCAGTGGTTTGGAGTATGCTTCAAATGATTTCGATTATGCAAGGATCAAGGCTAGCTATAGTACATGCCCCCAATTATGCTTCCTTTCATGATTAAACTAGATTCACTCAACCTCATCCACTCAATTAAACTCTCGTTTAGATGACTAGATGCCCGATTCGGAGTGTTCTAGATGTTTAAATATCTCTCGATAACCTAAGACATAACTCATCTCTTTCAATTGAACCTTCATTAAGAAGAGCTCAACTCTCATATGTTGCTCATTCCAATGAATTGCTCACTTTACTAGAAATTAGGTTATCAAAACTCAAGTAATCCTAAATCAAAGAGTTTAATCACTCAATTCTACAAAATCAAGGCATATATCAAAGCAAAGCCCTAATTCTTACATAATCTTCATCACCTAAAGCATAGAAGGTTTAGCCTAGCATAGCTATGGCTAAGTAAGCAATGTTCATGCAGAAATTCATAGGAAAGAAGAGAAATTAACAACTAACAAGCAAAATCATAGAAATATCACATAGGATGAGGTAAATGTACAAGACATCTTCATTCAATACTTCGAACATTCATGAATTCTTCAAATACAATGTTCTTCAAGCTTAATTTCAGCTGCTATCAACTTCTATGGACAAATTTTGAGAAAAGTGCTTCTAATTTATGAAATTATAAGAAAATCTAGTGAAGAAATTGTTGAAGGTGTGAATCTCTCGTGTGGAACTCTAAAAATGGTGATAACTGCTTTCCAAAGTCTGTTATGGCCATTTTATAGGCGTACCCAAATGCCCATAAATCGGTTTTTGCAATTAAGTCCCCGAAATATCCAAAAATCCCGCTTCTTGAGCTTGCCAGCATTTCACTCGGCCAAAAATAATTTCACTCGACCGAGTGTGATGTCCACTCGGCCGAGTGCTTACTCAACTTGGCCGAGTGAGCCAAGCTTTGCCCGAGTTCTTCATTTTCTTCTTCACTCGGCCATTCTATTCTTCACTCAGCCGAGTGCTTTCTCATTTTGACCAAGTGAATCCTCCAGAGATTTTCACTTGGCCTTTTCCCTCTTACTCGGCCGAGTACCCTCTTTTCTTGGCCAAGTGAGTCATGTGTTGACTCCTTTTTAACCCTTTAACTCCACTTTTCATTCTTTCTTCGATTCTTCATCCTTTTTTACCTAAAATCACTCCAATTCCTGCATGAAAGATGAGTACACGAGCAACACAAAATATCGAGAGACAAGACGCTAATCATACACAAATCAAGCTCAAACAATGTATAAAATGACTTAAAATCACACAATTATGATGCAATTACAAGACTAATCACCCAACAATGGACACAAAATTATATGTCCACCGTGAATGTGATAATGATACATAAGCAAATTTAAGTAGTCAACTAAAATTTAAGAAAATGTATCACTATAACATTCGCGGTGGACATATAAATTTGTGTCCACCGGTGGGCATAGGATCATTTCCGGATTATTTAGATTATGGATGTAAGATGTTTGAGAATTTCTTATTGGTTTGTCATGCATATATAACTGGTTGTTTCATGGGATTATGAAAGTGTGATCTCTATTTTACTTTCTTCGTCCTTATTTTTCCATATATTTCATAAGGAAAAAATTTGGATGAGACAATATAAATTAACACTCGCCTATGTTAAAGTGTTCACTACTAAAAAAACACTGTTTTGTGATGGAATTTGCGACGGAAAATCCGTCTCAAATAGTGTTTTGCGACGGACACGTATCCGTTCCTAAAACAGCCGTAGATAATTTTTGCGACAGATTTTGGCCGTCCGTCGTAAATTAACGACGGATCAATCCATCGCAAAATTGGCGGGTCAGACCCGACCGGGTCGCACAAAATTTGCGATGGCCAGTGTTCCGTCGCAAATGTTTATATATTTTTTTTCTGTCACAATTTGCGACGGGCTGTTTTCCGTCGCAAAATTCAAATTTTGAGACGGAATATGGCCGTCGCAAAATACCGAGCCTATACAAAAAAAAGTAGCTCGCGTGGTTCGAGCCCAGGAACCCGGGGCGGGCGAGGCGGGCGCGGACCACTGGGCCACCCGGCCCATTGCTTATTATATGCGGCCCACCTTCTATATTAGTCTTATTAGGCCTTGAACAATTAATCCAAATTTGCGCCCAAGAAGAATCGAACACGGTACCTCTTGTGCAAGAGGAGGGGGCGCGCGCCACTAGGGCACTTGCTACTTTCGTTCATTTTTATGCAATTAATTGTATATGTATTCAAATTAAGTCTTTTTTTTTTATAATTCACCAAATTAATTTCTTTTCGTATCTAACTTGTTTATAAAAATATTTTGCCCAACTATTTTTTTTCGTAAAATTATTTATTTCGACAATGCGTAATTTTATAATTCGTTCATTTGTACACAATTAATTGTATATGTATCCAAATTGACTCTTTTTTTTTCAAAATTCACAAAATTAATTCATTTTCGTTTCTCACTTGTTTTTATAAATTTTGTGGCTATCAAATTTTTTTTGGTAAAATTATTTATTTCGACTCCCGTTTAAATTTATAATTCATTCATTTGTACACAATTAATTGTATATGTATCCAAATTGACTCATATTTTTTTTCAAAATTCACCAAATTAATTCGTTTTCATTTCTCACTTGTTTTTATAAATATTGTGGCCATTTAATTTTTTTTTTGGTAAAATTATTTATTTCGACTCCCGTTTAAATTTATAATTCGTTCATTTGTACACAATTAATTGTATATGTATCCAAATTGACTCATTTTTTTTAAATTCACCAAATTAATTTATTTTCGTTTCTCACTTGTTTTTATAAATATTGTGGTCATTTAAATGAAACTCACGAGGTATATAAATGAAACTCACAAAGGTCCCTCCATCATTTCCCTCGTATGCGATGGATGTATGGTGTAGAGAGATATATGAATGTGCTGAAAGGGTATGTGATGAATATGTTCAGGCCGGTATTGCGGCTATAAATATGGTGGAAAAGCTTTTTGTGCAGGTTGCTGAAATGGCTAAACAGATGGAGATCATAAAGCAAAGACAATTGAGACAAGGGATGTCGTCGAGTAGTGCAAGTTGTGAAAATAGTGTCCCGTCTATGTTTTCCGCTGATGCTAGAAATGAATTCGACGATCCACTTCAAAATATCTCCCAGGTATCAGATGTATCTCGTATTTGTTTTAATTAAAAACTAGTATAATTTTCTAAACTTAGTATCTTCTTCGAACAGCCAGTGGAATGTTTCCTTTATTTGGAGCATCCTCTTCGGTTGGTGGCAACTGGAATGTTGCACGACACTTCTAGTTTTGTGAGAGTCACACTTAATGTACCTGAAATCGGAGAAGAGAATTCACCAGTGCCAAGACCAGAAGATGATGCCACCACAGTCGGAAAAGCGGTCGGACACTTTCTCGAATGGCCGAGGAACTTGGTCTCTCTCACCAAAAAGGTAAAATTCATGGTATTAAAGTTTAATATTTTATTTATTCTAAATTATATTAAAAATTAATTGTAGATACTGCCGACTCCACAAAAGGCTCCATAAAGATCAAGTGGTATTGAGAGGGAGAGATCGAGGGAACCCACTGTTGGTGTTCGCAGACGACGATTAGGTTATCCAATGCAAAGTGACTTACCCCATGACGTCACTACAATTTCATCGGCGCAATTGATGGTTTCGTCCCCCACCTACGATCCAGTTGTGGTTCCCATTTACTTCTTACTTTCACCAGGTTGGTTATGAAGAGTTCATCCTACCGGATTATGTGAATGAAGTAATGTACGACAAGTGCTTAAGTGCAACTACCATGACTCTTTACCTCAGGTATGTGTTTACTAATTCTCAATATTTACTTCATATATAGTTTAATTTTCTTATTAAATATTAATTAGTGTATGTTTGTTTAAGATATTTGGGTGAGATATATTTCACCCTAGATATCGGGGCAAGTGCAAAGTATTCATTCGTCTCCCCACAAGTGTGTTGCATGTTTGGTAAGAGGACACCGTTAATGAGGGATATTGTTAACCATATGTTGAAATATACTGGGAAAAACCATCTCATTTTCTGGCCGACAAATGTGGGGTGAGTGCAATGTTGGGATATGTTTAGTTTTGATGATTTTCTAAAACAACATGTAATAGGTTTGAAAGCAGTCAGGATAGTATCTTTTATTTCAGGTCAGTTTTCCAAAACAATATGTAATAGGTTTGAAAGCAGTCAGGATAATATCTTTTATTTCAGGTCAGGCTAGGTTAGCTTTCAGTAGAACAGGCTGTCAGTTGAGAAGAACTCAGTTGAGGGAACACTCAGTTGAGGGGGAACTCAGCGAGGGGGAACTCAGCAACACATCCTGAGGAAATCAAGATGACATCAAGAGAACAGACTGAAGCCAAGTCAGAAACCTAAACCAGAAGAGAAGCCTGAAGGATGTCCCACTGAGTGTAAACCAGGTTGATCTAAGCTAAGTCAGGTGGACCACTCAGTGAAGAGCATGATCAGGAGGATCAGTGCTGCACCAAGTAGGCCCTGAAGGAGTCAGGTTACTGTGGTCAGGGAAGTTTGTCATTCAGCCTTATGACAAACTTCGATCTTCAAAGAGTCTCTGAAGGACAACTGCACTGAGGACGATTCAGTCCACTGAAGATCATCAGTCAGTGAAGGAGGAAGCTACCTAAAGTCAGTGGGTCTTGGTCAACCCACTGAGTCAAAGATCCGTTGGATCCAGGCCACGTGGACCAATCAGCACGAGGCAGCAACTCTGACACTGACAAGGCCGCATTCCAAGAAAAGTGGTTGAAACCATTAATTGTATGGATTCAAATGTAATTTCCTCCAACGGTTACATTTGAATTCACACTATATATACAAGCTCATAGCTGCGTATTCAAGTGTGTTGTTGTGTGTGAAGAAAGAAAAATCAACACCTACAAGCTATAAAAGTGTGTGAGTTGTTAGGGAGTCATAAGGAAGTATTGCTCACACCCACGACACTGACCTTTAGGGTTATCACTTATAATCATTTAGTGTCAAGCTTGTAACTCATAGCTTAGAGAGGTTTTCCTAATCTTAGCTTTAGGCACGTTAAAAACAAGAATCCCAGATAGTGGATTTCCTATTAAATCAGGCCGTGGATGTAAGAGCTTGAGTCTCTGAACCACGTTAAACTGAGCGTTCATTTCATTAAAGTATTTACTAAAGTGTTGTGAAAATCTGCTCACTGAGAGCATTGTTAAAAAGGAAAATTTTGGTTAAGTATTCAGGTCAGGGAGATTCTCCTCACTGACCAGTTAAGGTAACGCACTCGAGAGTTCAGTATCTCGAGTCACTGCTTTGCTTAGAGCATGAGCCTCCAAGCCTCCCACTGACTTGGTAGCTCAGCCTCTAAGCAGAGCAGTGACTTGAAGTGAAACCTCTCGAGTCACTGCCTTGTTACGAGACTGAGCTCGCAAGTCAGTTGCACTGACTTGAGTGCTCTGACTCGTAGTAATGCAGTGACTTGAGTATTATTCACTCTTGCTGAACTCCCTGAGGAAAAGTTTTAAAAAAAAAAATTTTTTGCTCCTGAATTCCCACATTTTGTATTCGAAAAACGGGACCATCATACAATTAATATTTCATAAAATATTTTTTTATATAAACAAGTGGTTATCTTTTAATATTCTTAATATAATATTGTAGTAAACATTGGGTGCTGGTGGCCATAGACATGAATGAACTTTATGTGTGTTTTATGGATCCAGCTCAGGGTGGAGTGTATACAAATCGTCCAAATCTCATGACATTTATGGACGGGTAAGTTAGTTTTTAATATTCTCATATTATTATTTGTTTTACTTTTAAAAGTATGCATATCTAATCTATTTTTATTTTTTAAATATTTTTTTATAGTGTAATGAGAATGTTTCGGAGTAGTCTTCCAGGTCAAAACTCCAAAACCATTAGTAAAGTGTTGTGGAAAAATATTACGATAAACTTACTTTATAAATTTTTCAATTCAATTAAAAATAATCATAGGTATAATACGTGATTATAATTGCTAATCAATAGGTTCCGAGGCAGCAAGATGGCGATCACTGTGGACATTTTGTGTGTTGCTACATTGAAGATATAATCTTGACTTCTCAGACGACTATTCCTGATGAAGTAAGTCGATTTATCGATTTATTTAAATTATTATTGATAGATATAACATATTCATATTAATTAATTAAATTTTAAATGTAATTTGCAGTTTGTGCATAATCCTCGGATCCCTTTTTACAACAAAGCTAGAATGGACAAATGGAAAATGGATTGGATGGGGTATTTATACAATAGGTTCTTAATGTAATTTTCTTTTTGTAAGACACTATTATATAACTTTTGGCATGTAACTTATATATTAATTTGTGATGATATGATATTATTATGAATTTTTTGGTATAATTAATTATATTTATTTATTTGATGTTATAGATTAATATTTGATGGTATGGATAAATATGTTTATTTATATATAAACAGGTTTATTAAAATAAAATAGAAAATATAAAAAAAATTATAAATCAAAGAAAGCGGTTAAGAACCGCTTTCCAAGTGAATTAAATAAAAAAAAACGTATTGGGCCTTGGATAGCGGTTAAGAACCGCTATCTAAGTTAGGATCTTGGATAGCGGTTCGAAACCGCTTTCTTAGTAAGTATTTTGGATAGCGGTTCTAAACCGTTGTCTAAGAAATACTTTTGGATAGCGGTTCGAAACCGCTTTCCTAGAAAATAGCGGTTTATAACCGCTGTCTAAGAGCTTATTTTGCACAGCGGTTTCCGAACCGCTTTCTTAGCTTAGATAGCTGATTCTTAGAAAGCGTTTCTAACCGTTTTCTAAGCTCATAAATAACCACTTTCTAAGTCCTTTTTTGTACTAGTGTAGTTAAAAATTACGTATTTTAAGCTCTTAAAATAACTTTTTAGATGTTTAAAATAAAATTAGCTGAATGAGCTTTAAGTTATCTATAGACTCCCACAACTAAAACTGAAGAGTAGTTTTAGGGTGCATCCAAGTGCATAATATGCACTTGGATTTTACATCCAATTTTGAAATTAATTTTAACCAAAACTTAAAATACGCGGGTCAGCCTAAACTGGTAAAAATTCGCAGGGTCAATTATCGGGTCAATCAACGGGCAGCGATGGAGAGGGCATCAGACATCCATCCCACTCTTCTCAATGGCTTCTCGCCCACCCAAGTGGTATCGCTTCCCATCGATATTAGTTACAGTGAGGTTATGGACTGGAAAAGCAAAGTGTAGGTTAGAGCATTAAAATTTGAAATTTATGAATTCAAAATTCAAAATGACCACTGCTATTGTGAGGTTGTGGATTGTCGGAAACAAGCGGGAGGGTTATGGATCTGGGCTACTAGGCTAGGAAGGTAGTTGTTGGGACGAAGAAGAAAGAACAGGTTTCACAATTAGTAAACAAACGTAGTGTTATGCCCATGGATATACGACAAGAACTAATATGACCACTGGCCAAACAAAAAGAAGAGATGCGATACTTTTTAAGATGAGGAGGGCAGTGAGAACATTGATATGGGAAAGGCCTATGCAGTTAGATTAGTATTTAAACTCTATGACATTTTAACCTTGTTATTTTTCAGTAATTTTTAGGGTATTGGTGATTATAAGTTGGGGTATTGTTGAATAATTATTGGGGTATGATTATAACTTGGAATATGTGATTAAGTCTCGAGGTATAGGTGAATTGTTGGAAATTGATTTAAATAAAAGAGTTTATACCCTGACTTTGACTATTTTTTTAGGAATGAAAATGTTAGTTTTTGTGAAAACAAAAATAACGAGGTTGTTCTACTCGCGGAGTAGATGAACGTGGTATATTTAATATCTCAAAACTGATTTCCGGTGAGTGAAAAATTAATTTGGGAAGTTGGATAATTATTCACATGTGTTAAATGACTTCATGGAAATGGAAAGTTTGAGTTTCATCCCACATTGGAAATTTACAAGAAATGTCCCTTGTATTTAAGAAGGAAAGTGTTCATGTTCTTTAACTTGGTACATGGGGACCCTAACTATGGACCACAGACGCGCGCCCCGTCCGGGACCGGGACCGGTTCCGTGGGTCGTGGTTCTTGGTTCTTGATTCTTGGCAATTGGGCTTTGGGGCCTACCTATATTTTTAGAGTACCAAAATTATGAAAAGACCCAATACCTTTTTTGGCCGAACCGGTTTGGGTGGCCCATCGGATTTGGGTCGGCCCACGAACATGATTAATACATTCCAGATTTCAAATTTGATTTTAAATTGAAATATTCGAAGGAATATTTTGTTCTTGCTTCCCAAGAAAGAGATAACATCTCTATCCACTAAATTTTGTGGTCAGTCCATGATTTTCTCAACCGATCGTCCTTATCTGCAGTGCAGATTTCCGCCTATATATACCCCTTCATATCCAGACTTTTGTACTCACCTTTTCAGCCTACGAATCTTAGAGTTTAGAAAGCCTTTCGCAGATACTTATTTCGTTCAATTCAAAATTTTGATTTCGTTCGTCGAGAGTTTATACACGATGGTACTGCCGGTGTAAACTGTTAAACCGTTTTACCTTTGGAGACTCATACGCACGATACCGTAAGCACTATACGGGGTATATTCAGTCTTGCGGGAAAAGGATTTTCTTTGACTCGCTTTTTCTTATGAATTTATTTCGTACTTACTTTTATTCGTGTAGTATTTGAGACACACTTCATAAACAACAATCGAAAGACTGAATATTTTTGTTTCGAATCACTGCCATGTCAAACCACGATTCTGACAATGATTTGGATATGACTTCATCAACGCCAGTTACCCCTACCAAAGAAGCAGGTAATACCTCTAACTCTCATATTGTACCTACGGGTAAGTCTTTTCCCCCTTCTGCTTTTCAATTTGGAGACTTTGGAAACACTCTTAATGAGTGGTTGAAAGCCAATCCCTTCGTGGAAAATTCCAATGCCAATCCCTTCGTAGGAAATGCTAGCACTAATCCCTTTGTGGGAAATTCAGGGGCCAATCCTTTCTTGGCAACCAACCAGGCCTCCCTCCCAGGGACTGTTTGACCGGTTGTGGTGAAAGGAGAGAAACCCAAAAAAAATTCGGGTAATGACTTCAAGAGGTGGCAAAAGAAGATGCACTTCTACTTGACCACCATCTCCTTGGTGAAATATGTCAAGGAGGATTGCCCGAGGGTTCCCGCAGAAGATGCTAATTGGGAAAACAGGATCGCCAATGATGCTTGGATCCATGATGATTATCTATGCAGGAATTACATCCTGAATGGGCTGTCTGATGCCCTCAATGATGTATATAATGAATACCCGACTTCCAAAGCCTTGTGGGAATCTTTGGAGAAGAAGTACAAAACCGAAGACGCGGGAACTAGCAAGTTCGTCGTCTCCACTCTGTACGACTTCAAAATGGAGGACAACAAATCTGTTGTTGAACAAGTTCAAAAGCTGCAAGTGATCTTTCACAACATTGCAGTACAAGGGATGGAATTGCTTGAAGCCTTTCAGGTTGCCACTGTGATTGACAGACTACCTCCATCTTGGAAGGAGTTTAAGTCCTACCTTAAACACAAGCGAAAGCAAGTGACCATGGAGGATCTTGTTACCCGACTCTGGATCAGGAAGATAACAAGAAAAGGGAGAAGAATAGATAGACTGCTTCTATCGAGGCAAAGGCGAACCTGATGGAGAAAAATGAACCATCGAAGAAGAGGAAGCATCAGGACGACAAAGGCAAAGACAAGACTGTTGCTGCTGCTCCTGCCCCGAAGAAATTCAGTGGAAAGTGCTATCATCGGGCCGCTGATTGTCGTCAGCCCAAGAAGGACGATAAGGGAAAAAAGAACATGTGAATGTTGCAGAACGAGAGCTCATGGAGATGGATATATCTGCTGTAGTAACCGAGGTCAACATGGTGGACAACAAGAAAGAGTCGTTCGTGGACACAGGTGCCACTTGCCACGTTTGCTCGGAGAAACCTGCCTTCTCCACATATTCTCCGGCTGCGGGAAGAAAGCTCTACATGGGAAACCAATCCTCGTCTGAAGCGGATGGTGTAGGAATGGTGGTGATCAAACTGACATTGGGAAAGGAGCTCAAGCTGAAGGATGTGCTGCATGTCCCAGACATCCGAAAGAATCTCATTTATGGCTCCTTGTTAGTTAGTAATCAGTTTAAGCTAGTGTTTGAGTCCAATGGAGTTGTACTTAGCAAATTTGGCATCTTTCTAGGGAAAGGTTACCTCGAGAAGGGCCTTTTTAAGATGTCAGCTATGACTGTAAGCCGTAATGGCACAAACACTACTATCAATGAAAATGCTTCTGTTTCCATTTATATCGCTGAGTGTTCCGATTTATGGCATTTTAGATTATGACATGTTGATCTAAATTCTATAAAACGATTGGTAAATTCAGATTTACTCAAAATTGATAATATGGATACATCCAAAAAATGTGAAACATGTGTTGAAGCAAAAATGGCTAAGTTACCATTTAAATCTGTTGAAAGGAACACAACTCCTCTAGAATTAATTCACACGGATGTATGTGATTTAAAATTCATGCAAACTAGAGGTGGAAAAAAGTATTTTATTACTTTTATTGATGATTGCACAAGATTCTGCTACATTTACTTTCTACGAAGTAAAGATGAAGCTATTGAAGCTTTTAAAAATTATAAAAGTGAAGTAGAGAATCAATTGAACACTAGAACTAAAGCAATTCATAGTGATAGAGGTGGAGAGTATGTGGCTCCATTTGAATAATTATGTGCTGAATCAGGCATCATACATCAAACGACAGCTCCTTACTCACCTCAATCGAATGGTATTGCGGAGAGGAAAAACCAAACTTTGAAAGAGATGATGAACGCAATGTTAATCAGCTCGGGTTTACCTCAGAACATGTGGGGGGAAGCTATTCTGTCAGCTAACCACATTCTGAATAAAATTTCACTTAAGACTCAAGATAAGACACCTTATGAGTCGTGAAAAAATCGCAAACCATCTTACAAATACCACAAAGTGTGGGGGTGTTTGGCTAAGGTTGAAGTGCCACTTCATAAACAAGTGAAAATTGGACCTAAGACGGTCGATGAGATCTTTATAGGATACGCCTTTAATAGTATTGCCTATCGGATCTTGATTCACAAATCAGAAATACCCGATATGACAATAGGTACTACAATAGAGTCAAGGAATGCAATTTTCTTTGAAAATGTGTTCCCGTGTAGGGATAAAGAAGACGTGAGTTCAAATAAGCAAACTCATGAGGAATCAAGTGAAGCTGCAAGTCCTTCTACTCAGCAGAGTGAAGAACCCAGTGATTAGGCGTGAAATTGTCATGATTCGTCGCTCGAAATGCCCTTGTTTTGATGGATTTATATAAGTATTTAGAGCCAGTTGAGTATTATTTTCACAAACTAACAAATTTGTTTCTTTGATGCTTATAGATGGATAGAGGGCAACAAGAGGAGTTCGTAGGACTTCGAATCGACTCAAACGGATACCCGGATGAGAAGATATGGAAGAAATACGAGAAGTATTAGTTCGAGCGAGCAAAAGTGTCATTGAAGTACTCAAGATGAAGGTGCTCGAGTAAACACTACTCAAGCACTCAAGTAGACTACTCGAGCCAGCTTCGGTCGAGTAGCCAATACTCAGGCACTCGAGTAGTGCACTCGAGCAGAAGCCGGTCGAGTAGGCATTACGCGGGCACTCGAGTAGACTACTCGAGCAGGGTCCGGTCGAGTAGAACTACTCGAGCTAAGGGGCTCGAGTACTTTTCACGTTCTGTACAATTTTAACACTCGAGCTTGCATTGCTCGAGTACTTTTACTCGAGCTCTACTCGAACTCGACGGGAATTTTGGCCCATGGGATCCCGTTTCGACACGTTGCCTATATATACCTCTTCCAAACACGTTTTGAAGGATCCCGGAACGCACTACATCACTTTTATACAGAATTTTTAGAGAGAGAAGGAGGAGAAGAGACGAGCAAGTTTAATTTTACGTTTTTTTGAGGTTTTTGCTTACGAATTCACATTACGATTTCACGTTTGAGTTTCGTTTCTTAATATCTTTTGTTCTTGAATACATTGAGACCTCGTTTTGCTAATTAATTTCAGTTTATTCTTTTATATCTTAAAACCCTAGTTTATGTACGATCTTTTCTTTGATTTAATTACCATGTTCATGTTCGTCACTTGTCTAATTGTAATTGTTTACGTTAAATCTATGTCTAGCTAAAACCCTTGCATGCTTAGGGTAGGATGAACTCGTAGAAGTAGGTTGTGGGTATGTAATTAGGGTAACTTGTGACGTTAGGTTTTAATTCTCTTGGTTAATGAATTCTTAAAATTAATCTAGACTTCGCTCTTGAATTTCGTTCGAAAGGTGTTAGAGAGAGGACGACCGTATCACTCTTTAACAACGAGTAGACTTAACGAGAGGGTTTAGGAAAGGTTAATTCATCTACCGGTTTAGCGAAGGAGGACGACCGCATCACCTTAGTTAAATTAGGGTCTCATTAATTAAGCACGATCTATTAACTTGTTAGTAGATTCGTGAAGTCGAGTGTTAGGGTAAAGTATTAGGGTTTAGAATCTTGAGCTTTCACCTTGCATTCTCAGACTTAGGTTAATTCTTGTGTGTCACAGTTATTTTGATTATGTACCTGCTCCGTTAGTATACGTAGAGATTCCTATCTTAAGCATCACCATCTCATATTTGAAAACACACCTTTTGTTATTGCGTTTAATTTTTCTTTTGCATTCGTAGGATAATTTAATTTAGTTTAATTAATCTTTCCAAAATAAATCCAAAAACATTTCACTCATATTAATTACGACGCGTAGATCTTCAGGGATATATTCGCATATACACTGTTTCTTGGGTACGATATACTTGGTCGTTATACTTGCTAATACTACAGTGAACCCGTTCGCTTGCGGGTGAGCGACTAATAGAAGTTAGTAAAATCGCTTCAAGTCAATGGCGCCGTTGCCGGGGATGGCATTTTATGCTTTTTGAATAGGACTTGTCGATAGCTTAGTAGTTAGTAGTGAGTGCTTTTTTTTCTGTTTTTATTTCTTATTGTTATTTTTATTCGGCAGTTGCGTTTTGATCCTTCTGCTAGAGTGTCAGGTTTATGAAAACACGCTCACAAGGGAATACGAGCGAAGAGAGAATACCGTCGGACCCTGAGACAATAGCCAGAAGGAACCGAGCTTTCTTGAGAAGGATGAACGCTGCCGACTTAGGGAAGGAACCAATGGATATCAATAATGAGTTGGACGATGCTGCCAATGATTTTAATCAGGCAGTAGATCGGGTTGATGGCTCTGGAGGGAGTGGTGGTCAGAATCAAGACCAGTTCGTGGATAGTTAGAGCCAGAACCCGGGTGCACAAAACGTTATCCATCCAACTCAGAATCTTGTCCAAAATCCTCAGAACAACCCTGCTTACCCACAAAACCAAAATAACCCTTTCAACAACCCAGTATACCAACATTACCCATACCCACCCTACCCTTATCCACCATACCCGTACCCTCCACCTCCTGTCTACAACCAACATCCCGTGTACCAACAACCTCCAGTTCAACACATACCAGCACCACCTGTCGCTCCTCAGCCTGTGCTCCAGAACGCAGATCAGAATATGGCAATTCGGGGCAGGTTCGCGGCACAACCGCAGAGGTACTACGATGGAGTGGCTTTACCACCTGTCGAGGCGAATAACTTTTCAATTTCCCCAGGAATTCTCAAGCTGCTTACCGAGAATCAATTCAAGGGGGAGGTTGGGAAGGAGAACCCTCACACTCACTTGAGGAGTTTCCTCATGATAGCATCTACTTTCAATTACAATGGCATGTCTGAAGATGCCAAGAGGCTCAGGTTGTTCCCATTCTCTCTTACGGGAATAGCCAAGGAATGGTACGATAACACGCTCCTACGGGGAGGTGTTAACACATGGGCCGAGCTCGAGCGTCTGTTCCTCGAGCGATTCTACCCTCCATCGAGAACGATTAAAGCGAGAATTGAGATCTCTTCCTTTCGCCAGAAGTCTGGAGAGGATTTACGCCAAGCATGGGAGAGATACTCAAATATGTTGATCGAATGCCTGCAGCACGGGTACAACGAGGGAGATATTATGGCGTTCTTCTACAGTGGAGCCAGCAAGGCTGGCCAAGCCCACCTAGATGCATGTGCAAGTGGAGCTTTTCTGAACCAAGGGGTAGCGATGTGTAGAGAGATTGTGGACAATATTATCACGAATGCTGGTGCATGGAACGAGGATCCAGAGTTTCAGAGGGTATGCAAGTTGGAGGAGAATGAGGGTACAAGGAAGCTGATGATGGCTATGATGGAGAAGATCAGCAACCTTGAGATGGGGCAGAACTTGGTTGGAGGGAATGTAGCAGCAAGCGAGAAAGTGGAACCACCCACGAGTCAGCAAGAAGAGGCCAACTATATGGGAAGGCCTAATTACCCACAAGGGGGGTATCCACAAGGTGGAAACCAGTATGGAAGACCTTCTTATGGTCAACCATTTGTACCTCCAGGCCCACAGCCACCTCAAAATCAATGGAGGAACACACAAGGGTATTAAGGAGGCCAGCAGCCTCCTCAAAACACATGGAGGAAAAATGAGAATTTTTCTTATGCTAACCCAAAAGCTGGTATTACTTTTCCTGCAGGTGTTGATCCGGGGTCTAAACCTCCTGGTGGAGAGGGCGGTGCATCGACCGAGGAGATGTTGAGAGCGATCCTTCAGAAGGTGGAGGAAGGTAGCAAGTGATTGTCCTCTTTGGAGTACGATGTGAAGGAGTTGCATAAGAAAGGCGATCATCGAGATCAAGAACTCCAGAAGAGAGACATCGAGTGGAATTGAGTTCAGCAAGAGAACAACAGAAGATTCAATTCTATCGAATACCAAATTAGTCAGATCGCAAAATCTCAGCCGAGAGAGCCTGGCAAGTATCCTTCAATGCCCGAGGATAACCCAAAGGAACACTGCAAGGCTATTGAGTTGAGAAGTGGGACCAAATATGATGGTCCCGAGATGCCTGGTGATTCTGAGACGCTCAAAGAAGAAGTTGAGACAGAAGGGATAGAGTCTCAAGGTAATGGAGTTGAGGTTGAGAAGGAAGGAGTTAAGATGAAAATTGATGATAAGAGTCAAGATATGGATGAGACCCAGAAGAGCAAAGTGCCTGATGAGGAGATTGAGAGAATTCCAAAGTGGAAAAAGGCAAAGGAAGCAAGAGAGAAAGTGAAAGAAACTGAGAAAGATGAATGGGGGGTACCCAAATCTGTGATACATGTCCCATATCCACAGCGCTTCATGAAAAAAAAGCTTGATGAGAAGTTTGCTAAATTCCTTGATGTTTTTAAAAAGCTACATATTAACATTCCTTTTTATGATGCTTTGGAACAGATGCCGAACTACGCCAAGTTCCTGAAGGACTTGATTGCGAAGAGACGGAGAATAGATGGACCCGATCAAGTGCACTTGAACCACGAGGTGAGTGCTATGGTGCACAAGGCACTTCCGCCCAAGCTGAAGGATCCCGGGAGTTTCATCATTCTTTGCGATATCGGGAACGGGATCAAGAAAGGAGCTTTGTGTGATCTCGGGGCGAGCATTAATCTGATACCTCTTTCGTTGTTCAAGAAGTTAGAGGGAGTTGAGCTTCAACCCACGATGATGACTCTCCAGCTAGCTGATAGGTCCATTACGAGACCTCAAGGAGTAGTGGAGGATGTTCTAGTGACGGTGGAGAATCACGTTTTTCCCGCCGACTTCGTAGTACTCGAGATAGAAGAGGATGAGCATGTCCCACTGATAATGGGAAGGCCGTTTCTAGCTACTGCCGGGATGGTGCTTGATGTAGCGAATGGGAAGATCACAGTCAAAGTTGATGATCAAGAAATGAAGATAGCTATCTACGAAGCTATGAAATACCCCATGGGAGATGAGAGTTGCCACTTCATTGACATCACGGATGCTTGTGTTGAAGACACACTTCTAGACCCTTGCTCTTTCTATGTTCATCAGTTTGATTATCCTATTCTTGACGATCTTTCTTATGATTCTTATGATCTTGATTATTTTGACAGCTTGAACGACAATGAAGACGTCAAGTTCTTGGAGTTGAAGAAAGTAGAGGATGAAGATGACTTGGAAGCTGAGGAGTCAACTTTTGAGAAGATGTTCGATAAGGCGCCACCATTGGAGGCGAAGAAGGAGTTGAAGCCGCTGCCCGACCACCTTAAGTACGCTTACTTGGATGAGACCGACAAATATCCGGTAATTGTATCTGCCCTTTTATCTGATGATCAGCTTGAGAGACTTTTAGTGGTGCTTCGTAAGCACAAATCTGCTATAGGATGGTCGATCGCGGATATTAAGGGAATTAGCCCCTCGATTTGCATGCATAGGATTAGATTAGAAGAGGGTAAAAAACCGATAGTGCAAAATCAACGTAGAGTTAATCTTGTCATTCAAGAGGTGATACATAAGGAAGTGTTGAAGTTGTTAGATAGCAACATGATTTTTGCTATTTCTGATAGTCCATGGGTGAGTCCGTTACACGTAGTTGCTAAGAAGGGGGGTACCACGGTGATTAAGACGGAGTCTAATGAATTGGTAGCCACTAGATTAGTGACGGGTTGGCGTGTATGTGTTGATTATAGAGAGTTGAACAAGGCAACATGTAAGGATCACTTTCCTTTACCGTTCCTTGATCAAATGATAGATCGATTAGGTGGTTTTGAGTATTACTGTTTCTTAGATGGGTACTTGGGGTATAATCAGATCATGATAGCCCCCGAGGATCAAGAGAAAACAACTTTCACCTGCTACTATGGGACTTTTGCTTTTAGGAGGATGTCGTTTGGGTTGTGTAATGCACCCGTCACCTTTCAAAGGTGTATGATGGCGATTTTTCATGGCTTGATTGAGAAGATTATGGAGGTTTTCATGGACGACTTCTCCGTTTACGAGGGGTCGTTTGATAAATGTCTAATCAATCTTGAAGTTGTGTTGAGCAGGTGTGAAGAGACGGACTTAGTGCTTAATTGGGAGAAGTGTCACTTCATGGTAAGAGAGGGTATTGTTCTTGGACATCATGTGTCCTCGAAAGGTATCCAAGTGGACAAGGCGAAAGTGATTGCTATCGAGAAGCTTCCACCACCTTCGACCGAGAAGGGGATTCGGTCATTCTTAGGACACGCAGGTTTTTATAGACATTTCATAAAAGACTTTTCACAAATAGCTAAACCCCTTTCGCGGCTTCTTGAAAAAGAAGTCGCCTTTGAGTTTACTAATGAGTGTTTAGTGGCTTTTAACAGGTTGAAAGAAGCGTTGGTGAATGCCCCGATACTTGTCACACCGGATTGGTCTAGCCCGTTCGTGCTGATGTGTGATGCTAGTGATTATGCGATGGGGGTTGCTTTGGGGAAAATTTGCGAGAAGCGTTTTCACGCTATTTATTATGCCTCGAAGATGCTGAATTCTGCTCAAGTGAATTACACTACGACCGAAAAGGAGCTGTTAGCGGTCGTGTATGCTTTTGATAAATTTCGACCCTACCTAGTAGGGACGAAGACAATTGTATATACGGATCACGCGGCGATTCGGTACCTTATGAGTAAGAAGGATGCAAAGCCCCGTCTCATTCGTTGGATCTTGTTGCTCCAGGAGTTTGATGTAGAGATTCGAGACAAGAAGGGATGCGAGAACGTGATAGCCGATCACCTTTCGAGATTGGAGCTCACCAAGGAGAACACCGTGGAGGATCTAGAGGTGAACGATGAATTTCTTGATGAGAAGCTCTTTGGCTTAGGAGACATCCCTGTGTATCGAGTTGAGGGGAAGGCACCTTGGTTTGCAGATTATGCTAACTATTTAGCAAGTGGTGAGTTTCCCGTTGAGATAGACTCGGTGCATCGGAAGGCATTTTTGAAGAAGGTTCGGGAGTTCATTTGGGATGACCCCTACTTGTTCAAAAGAGGGATAGATCACGTGTTGAGAAGGTGTGTGCCAGAGGAGGAATGGAGTGATATCATAAGGCATTGTCACGCCTTGCCATGTGGAGGACATTTGGGTGGAGAGAAGACCGGAAGGAAAGTCCTTCAATCTGGTTTTTATTGGTCAACTCTATTGAGAGATTGCATGGAATGGGTTAAGAGGTGTGAGAAGTGCCAACGATTCGGCTCCATTACTAAGAGGGACGAGATGCCTATGTACGTGTTCATGGAAGTCGAGATATTCGACGTATGGGGGATTGATTTCATGGGTCCATTTCCTCCTGGCAATGGATTCTTGTACATTCTCGTATGCGTTGATTATGTCTCGAAGTGGATTGAAGCTGTCCCAACTCGAGTGAATGATTCCCGAGTGGTCATCGAGTTCTTGAGAAAGAACATCTTTGCAAGATATGGAGTTCCAAGAGCTTTGGTAAGTGATGGGGGAAGTCATTTCGTGAACAGATGGATGGAAAAGCTGCTGTCCAAATACGAGGTAAGTCATCGAATCTCTACTGCTTATCATCCTCAATCTAACGGTCTTGCAGAGGTTTCCAACCGTCAAATCAAGGAGATCCTTGAGAAGACGGTGAGCATAAGTAGGAAAGATTGGGCGATGAAGTTGGATGATGCACTTTGGGCATATAGGACAGCTTTCAAAACTCCTCTTGGTATGTCTCCATATCAATTGGTTTTTGGAAAGGCATGTCACTTGCCCGTGGAGTTGGAGCACAAGGCATATTGGGCGATCAAGAAGCTGAATTTTGAGAGTGCCTTGGTTGGTGAGAAAAGATTACTCCAATTGCATAAGTTGGAGGAGTTTCGAGACAGTGCATATGAGAATGCCCGAATTTTCAAAGAGAAGACGAAGAAGTGGCATGATGCTCGATTGAAGAAGAAGGAATTCAAGGTGGGTGATCAAGTCCTTGTATTCAATTCGAGGATGAAGTTGTTTGGTGGAAAGCTAAAGTCCAAGTGGAACGGGCCGTATATTGTGAAGGGAGTGCACAAGAGTGGATTCCTTGAAGTCGAGAAGGACGATGGACAGAAATTCATGGTGAACGGGCATCGAGTGAAGAAATTCTTTAACTTCTCTTATGAGAATAAGGGAGGTATTTTAGAGTCTCAAATCCCGTGAGCTCCTTTGAGCTCGGTCCGGCATTAGGACCTTAAAACTAGCGCTTAATGGGAGGCAACCCATTTTTACTAGCATTTATGTGTTTTCTTATTTTTCGTAGTTTTTGGGAATCGTAAGTGTTAACCTCGTTTGTTGAGAATTTTGATGTAGGCTTGTTTCATGGAGTGTAGTTCTGAGAAAGAGAGCTTAAGGAGGAGAGTTATGAAGTTGAGCACGTTTCGAGTAGGAAAGCATTCGATTCTTGGAGTTAGAGGTAACCGAACCCCAAACGTCGACCTCTGTACGAAGTCGAAGTTTGGGGGGTGATGTTTTTTTTCGTTCGTTATTTTACATTGGTAGTGAGTCGAGCTCATACGAATTTTGTGTACTTACTCGTACGTACTCATTTGTTTCAAACTTTGTTATCGCGTAGCAAGAACAAAGTTTGGGGGGTGTGTATTCGTACTTCGAGTTCGTACACGAAATTCTATGAAAAATTGGTCAAATTTTTCGAAAATGTCGATGCATGAGGGTCGTTGGATCGAATTAAGTGTGATGGCATAAGTTCGACTTGAAGTGGATTGGTGAATTGCACGTTAGGAAGAGACCCCAACTCCTCGTTCGAATGAACGATCGGGCTTAAATCGAGGAGTTTTCCAGGTTAGTACTTGTGTTAGTCGTTAATCTTCTGAAATCGGGACGAAAAGGTCGAAATTTGAGTTGGAGTGGTGAAACTACTCGAGCCACCCTTGGTCGAGTAGTCACTACTCAGGCACTCGAGTAGTGCACTCGAGCCACCCTTGGTCGAGTAGTCACTACTCGAGCTGCCTAGGTCGAGTACTTTTCACGTTCTGTATGTTTGCACTACTCGAGCGGGATGAACTCGAGTGCTCACTACTCGAGCGTGAACCGGTCGAGTATGACCCGGTTCAAGGACGCCCTAAACCGGTTTTTCACACCCTATAAATACCTTTTCACACACAAAAACACACACAACACGCTGGGAGTCGAAATTGGGCGATTTTTTTTCAACCTTTCCTCTATTCTTCGACAGTTCTTCATCTTTCTTCAGAGAATTCTTCGGTTCCTCACATAAGGTAAGTATTCTACTACTTTCTTCATCCTATTCTTAGGTTTGAACTAGATTGTGGACGAATTAAGTAGGTAGAGTTAGGGTTCTAATGCTATTAATAGGAATTGGGGATTTTTCACATTACTTGATAGTTGTTGCGTATACGGTGTAAATTGATGTCTCAATGCTATGGGTTTATCAATTCAAGAGTCAATTTTGAAATTGCATGATTGAATATGGTGAATTTCTTGAGAGAGAAAGTAGGAATTGACATGGGTATTGTGAAATTTGGAATATTTGGATGCTTTGAATTGAATTGAGAAGAAGAATGATGAAATGAGCCTTGAGCATGTAAATTGCATGAATATGCGATGTTACTTCATGATAGACTTGTGTTTTGTTTATCTCATTAAGCTTGGAGGATTGAGAGAATTTTGAAATTGATTTGAGGTGCTGAATCACCATGTGTGAATCCTTGAGCATGATTGATTGACATTGGAGTTTTGGATAGTACTTTACTTGAATTGCTTTGATGTTGATATGCATGGGTTGTGTTGTGTTTTGCTATATTTGATGAATAGGACAATGGCCCGTACAAAGAGGAATGAGGATAGAGAGATAGAGGGTGATGAGCTAATTGCCTTGACTGCCACCTTGACGAGTAAGGGATTGATGCCATCTCGCTTCAACAATTTGACATATGGGGATAGGTGGTCTGTTCATGCTTATCGATGGAGCTTAGTAGCAGGGAAGGTGGAAAAAACTCGTAGGCCAAGCGTTCAGTTTATGCATAATTTGGGGATTGAAGACGAGGTGAAAAGAATTTTTGAAAAGAATAATATGACGGAATTCTACGAGATATTGCTTACCATGGATACTCATGTAGACCTGGTGGAGCAATTCTTGGCTTCTGTGGCAATGATGCGGGATGGGTCGTTCAAGTTTATGATCAGGAATCAGTGGTATGCGTTCGAAGTGGGAAAGATCAATGAAGCTCTTCACCTGCCGCAACCGGGAGATACGAGCCGGAAGTCGAGCTTATACAACGCAGAACAATTTTGGGAGCTTATAACTGGAGGAGTTGCTGGGAAGTATTCATCGAAGGATGCACGAGCTTCTAGCATCCGAAACCCTGTTATCTGGTACATCGAAAGAATTTTGGGGAACACACTCTATGCGAGATCTGAAACAGGAACGGTGACAGCTAAGGAACTGTATGCACTGTGGTGCTTACTTCATCATAGGAAGTATGATTATGGGAAGGATTTCCTTGAGCTGATGATTCAGGCTCCTTTCAAGTGTGGGCAGAAGACGTCTCGGATCCGAGGAGGGGGCTTGATTTGTGTATTCTTGAAGCACGTGGAGATTGAGTCTGTGGTGGTCCCGGCAGTAGGAAGGGATATCGATTTCGAGCACATGTACCAAACCTGGATGTGTGAGCTTTGGCTTGATCGATACTGCATGAGGCTCCGAGAGCATGAGATATTTCCGTTGCCAAATGTGAAGTTGGTAACTTTGAAAGGGTTGAAAGATGAGAACATCAAGATGGATGGACCGCATCATGTGTCAGTTATGGAGAAGTTCAATCAGAGATTGGAGAGCAATGGAATGTGGGAACAAAGGCCAAGGAAGAAGGGCAAGAGTGCAGCCGGGACGAGCGGAGCAGGATCAAGTGGACTCCAAGACCTTATGGAGGAAGAGGAAGATGAATACGAAGAAGGAGGAAATACTGCTGATGAGGCCGGAACTAATGTGGGGGGGGGGAGGTCAAGGACCTCAAGAGATGGAGTTTGGGACACCCGAGGTGTCTACTCCAGTGCCGTGGTACCCGAACCAGCTAGAGTGGGATGGAATGCGAACTGATATTCAAAGCTTGAGGACAGATGTTACGGAGCTTCGTACCACTCAAAATCAGTGGTACACAGAAGCCACGGCTATGCAAGGACAGTTTCATGAGGTTCGATCTGAGGTTTCAGACTTGAGGAGATGGATGGAGGCGCTCTTTGTCTCCCATTTAGGACCGGACCATCCTAGCTATCGCCCACCACCGCCTCCTGATGCTTGATGATCATGGGGTTTTCCCCAGTTTCTGCCCCTTTTTCTTATCTTTATTTTTCCTTTTTTTTCTTATTTTGCTTGTGAGTTTGAGCTTTATCGTTTGAGTGGTGTGATGTGGTTATGAGAATTGTGATGGATTTGCTATTCAAATTTCGGGTTGTAATTGTGGTCGAACTCATTGAATTTTCTGAATTATTTCATGCTTGTTGACCCTCTTTACTTGTTAGTTGTCATTCTTGAGTATGAAGTGATGAGTACAGTAGAATTGTGGATTAGAGTTAGGGATTCTCTTGTGTGAGTGTTTGAGCTAGAGTGGATTTGAGGAAGAACGTGTATGCTTGTGAACTTTTCTTTTGAATACTTGTGTGATGAGAGTGAGAATTCACTAGAACTAGCATGGATGTGAAAGCCGTGAGATTTGAGCCTTATGAGATTTCGATATATGAATGAATCTCTTCGTTTGTGAGTGGATCGTCACCTTAGAGGATGCTAGAACTTGTGTGTGCTCTTGTTTCTTGATTGTGTCTAGTTTGATATGCCGAATGTGATCTTAGGCCATCTTTGATTTAGTTGAGTCACTTAGCCAAAATTTTCCTTACCAATGACATTGATCCCTTGGTAGCCCCTTTGAGCCTAAAGCCTATTTTATTTGCTAGCACATATGAACACTATTCCAATTCCTAAGCCTTTTTGTCCCAATTTGAGTGGAGAATAGGAAAGTGTGAATGTGAAGGGAGTGAATTGAGTTGAAAAAGGAAAAGGTTGTTTGTTGAGTGAATATGAGAAGAAGGAGTGATGAAGTTATGAGATGTGGGAAAAGAAAAAAAATTGAGAATGAGCAAAAGAAAAAAAAAGAGCTCATGTGTTTGTGCGAAAAAGAAAAAAAAGTGAAGTGATTGAAAAAAAAAAGTGAAAAGAGTTAGAAAAAAAAAATTGAAGTGTTGAGAAAAGTGGAATTGAAAGGGTGTTGATTGAACATGTTTGAAGTATTCTGTTCCTAATCTCGAAGTGCCAAAGTTTGATTTTCTATTCTCCATTCACTTTAGTCACTTTACCCTATATTGTTATCCCACATGTCCAAAGAGCCTACATTACAACCTTGAGAAAAGTCCTTTTTGATTCGGCATTGATTTCTAGAGTACGGTCGAAGCTAAGAGCACTTACAAGCCTATGGCTGCCAATTTGTGTGATTGATTGATTGAGTGAGTCCCTTGATCATTGTTATACACTTGAGAGGGAGTGAAACACATCGTTGAGTGCACATCCATGTTTGATTTTGGTGTTTCTTGCTGTTGTTGTATAAATATGATGAAGGAAGGTGAGTGAGTATACTTGTGATTCATCCTTGAAGCTCGAATTTATGTACTTGCATGCTTGGATTCTGTTGGTCCCAAAAATGTTTATCCAGTGGAAAGCGTTTTTAAGTTTATTTTTAAGAAAACCCTTAAAAGATAGTGCTAAAAGAAATACAGAAAACTAAATGCAGAAAATAAAGAACACCCGGATTTATAGTGGTTCGGACCAACTTGTCCTACGTCCACTCTCCCTTTCTCCAAGGGGGACTTTCTCTCACTCCAACCAACGTACTCACGAACCACTGGAATTTGGAAGTACCAGCTCCTTCGTACAACTGCTTACAACAACCTTATCTAACAAGATGAACAGGTTGAGTAATAATCCAACTAAACTCCTAATAGAGTGTATATAAACTAGAAAGGACAAAGGTGAGTGATTGGTAGAGTTCGTGTGTTCTTAGTGTGCTCTCGCGCGACTCTTATATGTTGAACTCATCACAACACTCATATTTATAGTTGTAGGATTAACTAGCCGTTGGAAGCTAGAAATTCAAACAACCATAATTGGAGGGATATAATCAATCAAAGATTGATTATATGATTGATTAGTTGACTTCAATCAAGCAATCAATCAAATCCGATCCTCCATCAGTTGACTCTCTCCAGATTGCCTTCTTCTCCATCAAGGATCTCCAAAGTCTTCTTGTCTACAGATGACTACGAAGCTACAGGGAGGGTGAACTAATCCGTCTCCCTCATCTGGTCTGGTCTGGTCTGGGGTCTTCTGGCCTGGTCTCATCTGGTCAGGTAACACTTCTGCTCTGGTCCTCATCTGGGAGAGGTCTTCTGGTAAGACTCCTCTGGCAGACTCCTCTGGCAGACTCCTCTGGTCAGACTCCTCTGGCAGACTCCTCTGGACCTCATCTGGCAGACCTTCTCTGGTAGACCTCATCTGGTACCTTCTCTGGTCACCTTCTCTGGTCTGCACATATTTCTTCCCCCTTAACCAAAGACCTATTCTAGACCTATACTAATTTGTAGCTGACTAAAAGGTTCAGCTAGTCCTATTACAAGTTCTTATTTTAACATCTTCAAAACATCTAATCTATATCCTAACAATTTCCCCCTTTTTGATGATGTTAAAACTGAAAGAACTTTAAAAACAAGACAAGAAAAATCTGAAATATCTAAGTAGAGATTCTGGCAGGCTGGGTCAACTGATCTTCCCCCTCAAAGTATGCTCAGCTGATATTGGGGCAAAACATCAGCTGGTCTTCTTGTGTATCTGCAGGCAATCAACTTTTTGGTACCCTACTGGGTCCAGGGGGGTTAGCACAATATTTAGGAAGCCACAAGAATAGATCATCCCTTTTTGGATCAGGTGATCTTATCTTTCTTCCATATATATCAACAAAAACACATTGAACATAAGAAGCTTCGACATGGTTATTTCTTCTAGAGGTTCTTCTTCTCTTATGAGCTTGTCCAGTAGAAGAAGTAACTTGTCTTAATGCAACAGACTTGAAATTCTTTTGATATGGGTAAGTTTTACTAGAATCATCAAAGGTTCCAGCTGGTCTGGCAGGTGACTTGAAAGTCCTCTGCAGGTGAGTAGGAGTCATCTGGTTCTGCCTCTTTTGAGAAGATCCAGACTGTCTTCTACTCTGCTGGCCTGGCTGAGGTCTTTTATTCTGGGTATAACTCTTCTTAAAATTCCTCCTCTGCCTTTTGGGTTTTTGAGTTTTAGGACTCATCTGCCCATTAGGCTGAGTTGCCTGGTCAGCTGGCCTTTTACCCTTATCAATGAAATTACTAGACTGTTCTTCTTTCTGATCAGGTGAGGATTCAGGTTTGGTATAACCAAGGCCTGTCTTATCATGCTCTCTTTGAGATGAGGCAGCTATGTGTGACACAGTATTGTTTGCTGTAGTCAGCTGCTCCACTCTCATCTTGAGCTTGTCCTCACTATCTTTTACAATTTCGTTTTGATGGAAGAGTTCATCGAACTTAGCTTTCAGCAGAGTATATTCATTATCTTTCTCAATGTTTTCAACAAGCAACTTTTCTATCAGCTTAGTTTGTTCATCACATATGGTTTTCAAGTCAGTGGACTCTTCTACCAGTGTTTGAACTTGTTCAGCTGGTAGATCAGTTGGGTTGCCTAAACATTGTGAAAGCCTCTGATTTTCTGCTTTCAACTTTGTGTTCTCATCTTCCAACTTTTGACAAAGTTGTATAGATTTTTGGAGATCTAATAGCAAATTTTGCGTAAAAGACTCCTCTGATTGTTCAGAAAAAGAAGAATGAGAAGAAGAAGAGGGAGTTCTATTACATACCTCATCTGTCACAAGACAGACCTCTTCGTCTGGTCCAAAGTTTGATGATGAACCAGAAGTGGATACCTCTTCTTCCTCATATGTTAAGCTTCTTTTAGAGTATCTCCTAGTGTCTCTTTTACCGCATCTCTTTGAGCCCATTTCTGCAAAATTTGTTAGCACAACAAATATTGGGTTTTTAAAAAATGGATCTGCCCTGATGACCACCGAAATAATTTCAAAACAGTGGTCTGTAGAACACACTGCTCTGATACCACTTGTTGGTCCCAAAAATGGTTATCCAGCGGAAAGCGTTTTTAAGTTTATTTTTAAGAAAACCCTTAAAAGATAGTGCTAAAAGAAATACAGAAAACTAAATGCAGAAAATAAAGAACACCCGGATTTATAGTGGTTCGGACCAACTTGTCCTACGTCCACTCTCCCTTTCTCCAAAGGGGACTTTCTCTCACTCCAACCAACGTGCTCACGAACCACTGGAATTTGGAAGTACCAGCTGCTTCGTACAACTGCTTACAACAACCTTATCTAACAAGATGAACAGGTTGAGTAATAATCCAACTAAACTCCTAATAGAGTGTATATAAACTAGAAAGGACAAAGGTGAGTGATTGGAAGAGTTCGTGTGTTCTTAGTGTGCTCTCGCGCGACTCTTATATGTTGAACTCATCACAACACTCATATTTATAGTTGTAGGATTAACTAGCCGTTGGAAGCTAGAAATTCAAACAACCATAATTGGAGGGATATAATCAATCAAAGATTGATTATATGATTGATTAGTTGACTTCAATCAAGCAATCAATCAAATCCGATCCTCCATCAGTTGACTCTCTCCAGATTGCCTTCTTCTCCATCAAGGATCTCCAAAGTCTTCTTGTCTACAGATGACTACGAAGCTACAGGGAGGGTGAACTAATCCGTCTCCCTCATCTGGTCTGGTCTGGTCTGGGGTCTTCTGGCCTGGTCTCATCTGGTCAGGTAACACTTCTGCTCTGGTCCTCATCTGGGAGAGGTCTTCTGGTCAGACTCCTCTGGTCAGACTCCTCTGGCAGACTCCTCTGGACCTCATCTGGCAGACCTTCTCTGGTCACCTTCTCTGGTAGACCTCATCTGGTAGACCTTCTCTGGTACCTTCTCTGGTCACCTTCTCTGGTAGACCTCATCTGGTACCTTCTCTGGTCACCTTCTCTGGTCTGCACAGATTTCTTCCCCCTTAACCAAAGACCTATTCTAGACCTATACTAATCTGTAGCTGACTAACAGGTTCAGCTAGTCCTATTACAAGTTCTTGTTTTAACATCTTCAAAACATCTAATCTATATCCTAACAGATTCCTTGACTCATTCCTAACAATTTCACTTGACTTATTATTTCGTTGCTTGAGGACAAGCAACATGGTAAGTTTGGGGGGGTTGATTAGGCGTGAAATTGTCATGATTCGTCGCTCGAAATGCCCTTGTTTTGATGGATTTATATAAGTATTTAGAGTCAGTTGAGTATTATTTTCACAAACTAATAAATTTGTTTCTTTGATGCTTATAAATGGATAGAGGGCAAAGAGAGGAGTTCGTAGGACTTCGAATCGACTCAAACGGATACCCGGATGAGAAGATATGGAAGAAATACGAGAAGTATTAGTTCGAGCGAGCAAAAGTGTCATTGAAGTACTCAAGATGAAGGTGCTCGAGTAAACACTACTCAAGCACTCGAGTAGACTACTCGAGCCAGCTTCGATCGAGTAGCCAATACTCAGGCACTCGAGTAGTGCACTCGAGCAGAAGCCGGTCGAGTAGGCATTACGCGGGCACTCGAGTAGACTACTCGAGCAAGGTCCGGTTGAGTAGAACTACTCGAGCTAAGGGACTCGAGTACTTTTCACGTTCTGTACAATTTTAACACTCGAGCTTGCATTGCTCGAGTACTTTTACTCGAGCTCTACTCGAGCTCGACGGGAATTTTGGCCCATGAGATCCCGTTTCGACCCGTTGCCTATATATACCTCTTCCAAACACGTTTTGATGGATCCCGGAATGCACTACATCACTTTTATACATAATTTTTTGAGAGAGAAGGAGGAGAAGAGACGAGCAAGTTTAATTTTACGTTTTTTTGAGGTTTTTGCTTACGAATTCACATTACGATTTCACGTTTGAGTTTCGTTTCTTAATATCTTTTTTTCTTGAATACATTAAGACCTCGTTTTGCTAATTAATTTCAGTTTATTCTTTTATATGTTAAAACCCTAGTTTATGTACGATCTTTTCTTTGATTTAATTACCATGTTCATGTTCGTCACTTGTCTAATTGTAATTGTTTACGTTAAATCTATGTCTAGCTAAAACCCTTGCATGCTTAGGGTAGGATGAACTCGTAGAAGTAGGTTATGGGTATGTAATTAGGGTAACTTGTGACGTTAGGTTTTAATTCTCTTGGTTAATGAATTCTTAAAATTAATCTAGACTTCGCTCTTGAATTTCGTTCGAAAGGTGTTAGAGAGAGGACGACCGTATCACTCTTTAACAACGAGTAGACTTAACGAGAGGGTTTAGGAAAGGTTAATTCATCTACCGGTTTAGCGAAGGAGGACGACCGCATCACCTTAGTTAAATTAGGGTTTCATTAATTAAGCACGATCTATTAACTTGTTAGTAGATTCGTGAAGTCGAGTGTTAGGGTAAAGTATTAGGGTTTAGAATCTTGAGCTTTCACCTTGTATTCTCAGACTTAGGTTAATTCTTGTGTGTCACAGTTATTTTGATTATGTACCTGCTCCGTTAGTATACGTAGGGATTCCTATCTTAAGCATCACCATCTCATATTTGAAAACACATCTTTTGTTATTGCGTTTAATTTTCCTTTTGCATTCGTAGGATAATTTAGTTTAGTTTAATTAATCTTTCCAAAAAAAATCCAAAAACATTTCACTCATATTAGTTACGACGCGTAGATCTTCAGGGATCTATTCGCATATACACTGTTTCTTGGGTACGATATACTTGGTCGTTATACTTGCTAATACTACAGTGAACCCGTTCGCTTGCGGGTGAGCGACTAGTAGAAGTTAGTAAAATCGCTTCAAGTCACCCAGACGCAGTAAACGAGCTAGAATTGATAAGACCTATGGTCCAGACTTCATCATGTATGTGTTAGAAGAAGAACCTAGGACTATCAAAGAAGCTTTTTCCCGACCAGATGCACCTCTCTGGAAAGAAGCAATAAACAGTGAATATGATTCGATTCTGCAAAATCGTACATGGAAGTTGGTTGACCTCCCTAAAGGTTGTGAGACCTTAGGATGAAAATGGATTCTTAAAAGAAAGTACAAAGCAGATGGATCAATTGATAAGTATAAAGCCATTTTGGTTGCAAAGGGTTTTAAACAAAGAGAAGGGTATGATTTCTTTGACATCTATTCTCCAGCCACAAGGATTACATCCATTCGTGTACTTATCGGGATTGTTGCTTTGCATAATCTCGAAATACACCAGATGGATGTAAAAACTGTTTTCCTTAACGGAGAAATAGATGCTGAAATATATATGAATCAACCAGAGGGTTATGTTGTACCCGGGAACGAGAAAAAGGTTTGTAAACTCGTCCGGTCGTTGTATGGACTTAAACAAGCTCCTATACAGTGGCATTTGAAATTTGACAATATTATGTTGTCAAATAGATTTCGAATTAACGAATGTGACAAGTGTGTGTATGTGAAAGATACACCAAATAGATTTGTTATCGTGTGCTTATATGTTGATGACATGTTAATTATAGGTAACAATTCAAATGTGATCGTTAATACGAAAAACATGTTAATGAAAATTTTCGACATGAAATATATGGGTTTAGCAGACGTGATTCTAGGAATCAAAATAGAAAGAACTTCAAAAGGAATTTCTTTAAAACAATCTCATTATGTTTAGAAAGTCTTAAAGAAATTTAAAGCCTTTGATGATCCACCTGCTAAAACTCCACTACAACAAAATGTTCATCTGAAGAAGAACAGAGGTGAACCTGTGAATCAGTTGGAATATGCAAGGATCATTGGAAGCGTGATGTACATTACAGATTGCACACGTCCTGATCTTGCGTGCTCTGTGAACAAACTGAGCAGGTACACGAGCAATCCAGGTTACGAACATTGAAAAGCTCTTAAAAGGGTTTTGAGATACTTGAAGTATACTCTTGACTTTGGGCTACACTACACGTGACATCCAGCTGTACTTGAAGGGTACAATGATGCTAATTGGATATCCGATATTAAGTACTCTTTCTCAACTAGTGGATATGTATTCACTATTGGAGGAGCAACTGTATCGTGGAAATCCACAAAGCAGACGTGCATTGCCCATTCCACAATAGAATCTGAGTTCATCGCTTTGTATCAAACTAGTGAAGAAGCTGAATGGCTTCATAACTTTTTAGAAGACATTCCTTGTTGGAACAAACCAGTACCATCTGTAATGGTACATTGTGACTGTCAAGCTGCTATTGGTAGAGCTTTGAGCAGTATGTACAACGGAAAGTCGAGACATATTCGTCATCGACATAACTTCGTTAGACATTTGATCTCAACTGGTATTATAACAATTGACTATGTAAGATCAATTGATAACATAGTGGATCCGCTCACGAAGAGCTTGAACCGAGATCAAATGAATAAGCCGATAGAGGGAATGGGTCTAAAATCCACAAATAAAACTGAAACAGTGGTAACCCAACCATGATGACTGGAGATCCCAAGAACTTGGTTCAAAAGGAAAAACTAAGTTGTGAATGTTAGTTGCACAACAGAAAAATCATGACCATTCCTGACAGCACTATGTCAGCTGTTAGTAGACCCGTGAGTTGTGGTAAAGGATAAGTTGTTGACTTTTAATGATTTCTATAAGTCCATGTGGGACTGAGTATGACGGGATACTCGAAAGGAGATCACCTATATAAATGAGAAGTGAGGGCCGCTTCGACCAAACATTTATGAATACAAAGGGCGTTCAGGGCCAAAATGGACAAAAACGTGAGAACAAATCGGAATCGAGACTGACTTGTGTCTGCACTATCTGTAAGGTATACACTAAGGAGGATTAGTTTCAAGGCATCGTGTCCACTAAGCCACCGGTATACCCGATGGTGCCGGGCTACGGAAAGTTCAAAGCCACTGGCTACTTATTCGGAAGCAATGAGGTCTCAAATGAGCTGAACGAATAGCCTGACTATGTATAGGTGCAATTCTCACTCATGTGGGGGATTGTTGGAAATTGGTTTAAATAAAAGGGATTATACCCTGACTTTGACTAATTTTTTTAGGAATGAAAATGTTAGTTTTTGGGAAAAAAAAATAACGAGGTTGTTCAACTGGCGAAGTAGATGAACGTGGTATATTTAATATCTCAAAATCGATTTCTGGTGAGTGAGAAATTAATTTGGGAAGTTGGATAATTATTCACATGTGTTAAATGACTTTATGGGAATGGAAAGTTTGAATTTCATCCCACATTGGAAATTTACAAGAAATGTTCCTTGTATATAAGAAGGAAAGTGTTCATGTTCTTTAACTTGGTACATGGGTCGTGGGTCGTGGTTCTTGGTTCTTGGCAATTGGTCTTTGGTTGGGCTTTGGGGCCTACCTATATTTTTAGAGTACCAAAATTATGTAAAGGGCCAATACCTTTTTGGGCCGAACCGATTTGAGTGGCCCATCGGATTTGCGTCAGCCCACGAACATGATTAGTACACTCGAGTAATGATTAATACACTCCATATTTCAAATTTGATTTTAGATTGAAATATTCGATGGAATATTTTTTTCTTACTTCCCAAGAAAGAGATAACATCTCTGTCCACTGATTTTGTGGTCAGTACACGATTTTCTCAACCGATCGTCCTCATCTACAGTGTAGATTTCCGCCTATATATACCCCTTCATATCCAGACTTTCGTACTCACCTTTTCAGCCTACGAATCTTAGAGTTTAGAAAGCCTTTCGCATATACCTATTTCATTCAGTTCAAAATTTCGATTTCGTTCGTCGAGAGTTTATACACGGTGGTGCTGCCGGTGTAAACTGTTAAACTGTTTTACCTTTGGAGACTCATACGCACGATACCGTAGGCACTATACGGGGCGTATTCAATCTTGCGGGAAAAGGATTTTCCTTGACTCGGTTTTTCTTACGAATTCGTTTCGTACTTACTTTTGTTCGTGCAGTGTTCGAGACACACTTCATAAACAACATGAATAATATTTTGGAGATATAATTTGGGGTATCGGTGATTATAACTTGGGGTATTTGTAATATAACTTAGAGTATTTGTGATTAAGTCCTGGGGTATTGGTGATTATAACTTGGGGTATTGATAATATAACTTGGGGTATTGATGATTATAACTTGGTGTATTGGTGATATAACTTGGGGTATTGGTGATTATAACTTGGTGTACTTGTGATATAACTTGGGGTATTGATACGAAGCGCGCTCGACCCATGTGCGATTCGGCTTGTTGCCAGACCCGCAAATTTTTGTCGGGTTGGGCATGACCCGCGAGTTTTTACTTTTTTGTCAAAATTAATTTCAAATTGGAATCATATTCCAAGTGCATGCTATGCATTTGGATGCACCTTAAAATTAGTAAAAACTGAATCTTGATTTATTTTTTTGGGTAAATCTAAATAGTTAGAATATAGTTGGCTAGAAAGGTTAATCTTGTCTCTTTCATAATTAATTAGTTATAAGGATGATATAGTAAATATATAATTCATAGGTGGTGGTCATAATTAATTAGTTTTAAGGATGATATAGTAATTTAATATTTCATAGGTGGTTTTGTCAAATAATAATAGAGTAATTAAGTTAGCAAGGATCACTTGAGAACGAGTTGTACGCTGATGAAAATTTGTGTTGAAGTGAGTAGAGATATGTGTGTTGGGAGAAATGCGGAATATGGAAGGCTCCGTCAAATTTAGGTAATTAGAATGGCAACAAAGACATAATTCGTAGTGAAATAGTTAACAGATACAAGAATGGCAGATACAAGAACGACATTGTTTTACTAAGTTTGCGATAAAATTTCATCGGTAATTAGAGTTGTGGATTTGTGAAGGGTTTTTTCGTTGTAAAATTACACGGCTGAGTTATATTCTCATGACGGTGAGGTGTACTTTTCACCAAGTCATTTGCGACAAAACAAGTCTTTGCTAATTTAAAATTCTGTTCAACAGTGGATTTTTTGTCGCAAATCTAAACATAATGACGTTGTATCCTTGAGCTAAGGAAATTGTTGTTAATTACGACAAATTCGTTTTCCGTTGCAAATCATGTTGACATTGATCATTTTACTAAGAAAAAGTACCGTGTGAAAATAGTTCATATATGGAAGGATATTAGTTGTTTTCACTAAACAGTATTAGTTGTTTTTACTGAAGAGTATTAGTTGTGTAGTGATAACAAATTAATACTCTTAGTGAAAATAATTAATATTTTTCAGTGAAAACACATAATACTCTTTAGTAAAAGAACTAATACCCTTCAATAATTCATTTATGAACCAATTTATACATAACTCTTTTATTAAAAATCATTTCACTAATTTCGTCGTAAATTGAAACGAATCATGTCGTCGCTATACCCATGTTTTTTTAGCGAATATTCTCTAAATAGTTGTGTTATACGGTCACAAATAAAATAGGAAAAATCAAAACAAAAATACAAGGCTTATGGATAAATAATTCAAAATTTTAGGATATGATTGACGAAATGAAATTATGGTTGAATATAATGAACTCATAAATGAAATAAAGACCTAAATAGAATGACATAGGGATGATCATTCTTATATACCCCTCCATATTTATTTGATAACCCCACTCTATTTTTTATTTATTATAATATAATTTTTGAATGACTGTTGTGCCCTTATAATAAAAAATAAAAAAAACTGAATACTTGATACACCCACTGGAATACCAAAAGTCACAAAAAACACAAACACAAAGAAGAGCATCGATTCGGGAAGAAAAGAGAAGAGAAAATTCATATTGTCCACCATTTTATCATCTTTACGATGGTGATGCAACATTAGTTCGGCTATAACTTTAAAATATTTACTATTTTACGATTTTAAAAAGTTTTTGGAAGCCGTTTTCAACAAGAAGTTTTCGAAACTAACAGGTTAATTCGACAAAATGTGTTCAAAAGCTTGGTATGCGAGATTGCAAAAGTTTCTGGAAGCCGTTTTCGACACGAAATTACTTTTTCGACTGTTAGTTTTCGAAATCCAGGTAAGCAGAATTGCAAAAGTTTCTGGAAGCCGTTTTCGATAAGAAGTTTTCGAAATTTACTTACTTTTTCGACTGATAGTTTTTTAAATCCAGATAAGCCAAATTGCAAAATTTCTGGAAGCCATTTTCGGCAATATATTTTCGATATTCACTTATTATTTCGATAGTATGTGTTCGAAATTCGTATTTTCGATAGCATGTGTTCGAAATTTGTTTATATTTTCGGGTGTTTGTTTTGGAAAGCTTGTTATTCAAAATTGCAAAAGTTTATGTAAGTCATTTTCGATAAGATGTATTCGAAATTTATTAGTTATTTTGACAAATTGTGTTCGAAATTTAGTTATTGTAGAGTATTTGTAAGTAGTGTTCGAAATTTAGTTATTTCTACAGCATTACCACAAGCAATTTCAAGGAATATGAAATTTATGCACCTTTATTGCTCAACATCACAACAAAAAATAGTATCTCAATTCCAAATCCCTAACAGCAGTTCCTCAAATCTAATTATCCAAATGTAAACTTCAAATAATTGAAAAGAAATGTGTTCAAGAGAGGAGGAGACTTGAGTAAATATTCAGGAGGGCAAACTTTTTTGGGTTCATCTTCACCTTCATCATTTGTTTCACCGTCTTCTTCAACTTCCCCTTCATTTGTTTCACCGTCTTCTACATCGTCTCCTTCATCATCATTCCCTTCTTCATTGGAGTAAGGAGTACACACAGATTGTTCATGTTGTTCTTCGATTGTCATCGTTTCTTTAGGTGGCACAATATGTTGTTCCTCTTGTTCTTCGGGTGACCATGAATGATGTTCCTCTTGTAATTCTTGTTTTTTACTTCTATTAGAAGTCGTTGGTCTAGATCTCTTTAAACCTATACAGAATCAAACAATACATAAATGCCTATATATCATCAAAATCAAACAACCACAAATGAAAACTAAGTCTAATGTGTTAAGTTAAGACCAGCCCACTAACTTATCTAAAATTATCACTTAATTAAGCACACTAGACTTTTAATTAATCCCCTCCATATTAATTAATCCCCTCCACACAAGTTTATCCCTTATATATCACAATCACACAAACTTGTTAAATTCCCATTCATATTTCCATTAATACAAAATCGTCTGGTGTTAATATACATATAGCTTCCCCTCCACATTAATTAATCCTCTCCATACATTCACAATCGTCTGGTGTTAATATACATATAGTTTCCCTTTCATATTCCCATTATATACATATAGCTTCCCCTCCACATTCCATATTTCCCTCCATATTAATTAATCCACTCTACACATCACATCATCATTATATACATATAGGGGGAAAATATTTTTTTAGGCCCGTATCTTTAGGGTGGTTGGAAAAGAAGGACAATATATTTTCGGGCTTGGAAAAGAAGGACAATAATTTTAAAAAGTGGTAAATGTAGGACAATTGAGCCCGAATTAGGTCCGATCGGGCTAAATGAGCATGTGCCACACACGTGATGATCCGATTTTGGGCCTCTTGTCCATGTAAGCGCCACGTCATATCTTGTAAAAAAAACTTGAAATTAAGAAACGTGTTAAGAGAATAAGAAACGTTCTATTTAGTTTAAAGATAATTTTATCAGCAGATTTAAAATTGCCATTATAACTTTCCGTATAAAAAAAGGAAAAAAACGGCCTTATTTATCATAATTTAAAATATCTTTTAATTTGTTAAGATAAGAACAATTTTACTAATATATCAACGAAACAATCCTCATATGCTACAAAGCCCTAATCTGATAAACACCGCAGACCATCCAAAAACGCCCCCAAAATCTCTTATTCAGATGAAGATTGACAACAATCAAAAGAAGATTTACAATTTTCACTGAAAATGGTTTTAGTTCTTGACAAGAAACGATTGAACTCAACTCCACCCAAAACGAACGCCCACCCAAACGTCCAAGATGTTCGAATTAAGGCTCTTCTCCCACGATAGAATTCAAGGGGCAGTATTATCTTGGGTTGTCCTTGTAGACATACTTATGGGTTTATCAATTTGGGAACAAGTGAGCGAAATCAGCTCTTGTGGCTAGGGTTCTTCTGAAATTTGGGAAAAATAAATGAGGGATTTGATTATGAGAAAGATGCATTTATTTAAAATTATGTTCCTTAATTTTAAGTTTTTTTTACCAGATATGACATGGCGAATTTATCCGATGTGGCACTGAAGTGGACAAGAGGCCTGAAATCAGTTCATCACGTGCATGGCACATGCTCATTTAGCCCGATCGGACATAATTTGGGCTCAATTGTCCTACATTTACCACTTTTTAAAATTATTGTCCATCTTTTCTAAGCCTAAAAACATATTGTCCTTATTTCCCAACCACCCTAAAGATATGGGCCTAAAAAAACATTTTTCCCTACATATAGCTTCCCCTCCACATTCTCATTGTTTCATCACATCACCAATCCCTTACTCGATCTACTCTGTCTAACTCCATCCCTCAACCCCCAACTCTTACATCCAAGATTGATCAAACACATTACTGTTACTATGGTCCACTAGGGCTTTGCCGGAAGAATGTGGTGGCTCACCACGCCTTGGTCGATGCTTCATAGCTAAGGGCAGACGCAAGGAAGAAGGGGCGGTTGCGCTGCGTGTGCGGTGGCGGTCGGCAACAGTGGGGCTGCGTGTGTTTTGGCAGTCGTGAGGAAGAGGGTAGTGCAGTAGCGGTGGCGGTGGCGCCGCTGAGTCGTGGGATGTCGCGCGCTGCGCCGCGTGTGTAGTGTGGCGGCGAAACCTGTATTCAAAAAGAGGAAGCCGTATGAAAAGAGGAGGGTTTGTGGGTGTATGAATATTTTGAACAATATTAGAGAGAGGTGTAATTTAAGAATATTGTGAGGGGTGTATTTAATAATTATGTAAATTTGAGTGGGTAGATTAAGTGGGTGAGTGTATCAAATATGGAGGGTATATAGTCGCACCCAAAAAAATATTGATCGAGGCAAACTAACCTTCCGTTAGCTCATGGGCCACATCAATTAGGCCCAATAGGCCCAAATTTTTTTAATATAGTACAATCCATACTTATATTCGGATTGGATGATTCACCGAACTGGGCGTCAAATTGTCAACTCTAATCCCTAAAAAAAATGGTCAATCTTAATGGAAAAATATAGTACCTCAAACAATATTAATTAGTATAATGCTATAAACATTGTAATATATTTTTTAAAAATATATCCGAAGGGACAAAACCATAATAATTTAATAATTAAAAAAAAAACATATGAAAACAATGCTTAAGTGCAAAATTAACATATGCCAAGAAGATCATCCACAAAATTTGGAGGCTTGCCTCGACCCAATGATATGACTTGAAAATACGAGAATTCCTAGCAAAAGAGTGTGCAACTACATTGGCAATCCAACTGATCCATCTCATTTTAAAATTAACATAATCTTTTAAATAATTCTTTTTGTCTTTAATATAGTCTCTGAAAGTTGAATCTTCTCTCGTAAGAATTAAACAATGCTTCGATCACTCTATTACATTTAGTTTCAACTTCGATAGAATCCCAAATTTATTTTCCAACTAAAGTTTCACCGACTCCCAAGCCTTTCCTTCATCCTTTCATCAAACCATATTAATGTATGGCCTAATTGCACTAAACCCATTAAACTATCGGCAATTTTGTATCTAAACAATCAAATTATATTTTTTAGCATTAATACATACAAACTATCAGATTTTGGCACTTAAACTACAAAATTTAATTTTCCGCCAATAAAATTTCCGATTTCAACATATGAGGTGGTGCATGAGATGGAGAACGACATCAAGGGATGGCTACACAAGGTTGTGTAAGGCGGAGTGAAGACGCGCAGCGGTAGAAGACGAAAGTGATGATGAGTTTTGTATGTTTCTTGTTCCAATTGGAATGAAATTAAGAGTTTTGGGGAAAATATCATTTTCGAAGGCACATGTGCGATAATCTTATTGTACTATATTTTCAAACCTCTCTAAGATGATGTGTCAGTACCACATTTCTCCTAATGTGATGTAGCAACTCTCAAATCATTTTATTTCAAAATGCTACATTTTCCTTAAAAATTATTTTAGGCATATTTTAAATCATACTAAGGCTTCATCTATACCAAATACTAGTGCGCATCCGCGCGAATTTCGCGGACTAGAAAAAAATATTATTTTTATTTTCAAATTATAAGTATAAATATTTTTTATTGTAATATCTTATAATTTCAATATAATTTATAAACGTAAATTCGAATTATAGTAAAAAAAATTAATTCCCTTCTAAGCATTTCATGTATACATGTATTTTGAAAAAAAAGTTATTCAAAAAACAAAAATTAAAAAAAATAATTGCTAACATTCAGTATCATAGTGTTATACATGGTAAGATGTTGTATATAATGACAAGATTTTTTGGAAATAATGTGTTACTTCAGTGACAATATCTTTTGGTTAGTAAAATTTTGTCAAAAAAAAATTAATGATATAATCTATTATTCATGCACTACTACAAATTCGAACTAAGAAAGCGGTTGATTTTCCCCTTAGAAAGCGGTTAAAACCGCTTTCTAAGAAACAGCTATGTTAGTCTAAGATAGCGGTTAAGAAACCGCTGTGCAAGGTAGGAACTAAGAGAGCGGTTTTGAACCGCTCTCCAAGAGGAAGAACTAAAAGAGCGGTTAAAAACCGCTCTCCAAGTGCCACACTAAGAGAGCGGTTAATAACCGCTATCCAAGCCTCAGTCTTAGATAGCGGTTAATAACCGCTCTCCAAGAGCATTTTTTATTTATTTTTATTTGTTTAGACAGCGGTTATTAACCGCTCTCCAAGCTCTTTTTTTATTTTTTTTATTTATATATATATAAATAAACCAGTTTTTTTAACCGAATTATATATATATATTTTTTTCAATTATATATATATATATATTTTTTTTTTAATAAACCTGCTAATATATACAATATTACCAAAACACATATACTAATATTTAATCGTAACATCAAATAAATATAATATAAGATCCAATAACATGAAATATTAATTCATCACAAATTAATATATAAGTTACATGATGCTACCAAAAGTTATAATAATGTTACAAGAATCGATTGTAAAGATACCCAATCCAATCCATCTTCCATTTCTCTATTCGAGTGTTGTTGTAAAAAGGAATCCGAGGCCTATGCACAAACTGCAAATTACATAGAAAATTTAATTAAATAATAAAATTTTTTTATTCAATCAATAATATTTAAAATAAATCGATAATCGACTTACTCCTTCAGGAATGGTCGTCCGAGAAGTCAAGATTATATCTTCAATGTAGCAACACACAAAATGTCCACAGTGATTGCCATCTTGCTGCCTCGGAACCTATTGATTAACAATTAGAATCATGTACTATAACTATGATTATTTTCTATTGATTTTATAATTTTCTAAAGTAACTTACCTTAATGTTTTTCCACAGCACTTTACTAATATTGGTGGTATCTGATTTTTTACCTGGAAGGCTAGTCTGATACATTGCCATCACACTATATAATTATTTTAAAAAATAAATATAGATTAGATATTCATAATCTTAAAAGTAAAACAAATCATAATATGAGAATATTAAAAATTAACTTACGTACCCTTCTATAAATGCTATAAGATCGGGACGACGTGTATACACCCCATCCGTAGCTGGATCCAAATAATACACAGTAAGATCCTCCATTCTTATGGCCAACATCACCCAATGATTACTACATTATATTAACAATATTAAAATTAATCGCTTGTTCGTATAAATAAATTTTTTTATGAAATATTTATTATATACTTACCCCACATTTTTTGGCCAAAAAATGAGATGGTCTTTTGCTCTATATTTCAACATATGTTGAACAACGTCGTTCATATACTGTGTCCTATCACCAAAAATGCTACACACTTGGGGGCAGATGAAGGAATATTTTGCACTTGCAACGACATCTACAGTGAAATATACCTCACCCAAATACCTTTAACCAACATACGCTGATATTAATATTTAATAAGTAAGTTAAACTATAAATGAAGTAAATGTTGAGAATTAAGTAAACACACCTGAGGTAAAAAGTCATGGTAGTTGCACTCAACCACTTGTCATCCAAGACTTCTTCGACATAATCTCGTGTGATGAACTCCTCATATCCAACATAGTTAAAGTACGCATTAATGGGCACTGTGACTGTTTCGAAGCTGGAGGACGTTACCATGTAGTGCACCATACTCATTACATTGACATCGTGGGGTACGTCTCCGGACATGGGGTACCCTAATCGCCGTCTGCGCACACCAATAGTTGGTTCCCCTGGTCTCTCCCTCTGTGTAGTCTTTTGTGGAGTCGAAAGTATCTACAATCAATATTTGTAATATTATTTAAAATAAATCGACTTATTAATTACTTTAATAACATGTATTTTACCTTTTTGGTGAGAGAAACCAAGTGTTGCGGCCATTCGAGGAAGTGCCCGACCGCGTCCCCGACTGTGATGGCCACATCTACTGGTTTTGGCAACAGTGAAGTCTCTTGTCCAATTTCAGGTACAGTGAGGGTGACTTTCACAAAACCAGGAGTGATTGGGCAACTATGGATCACTCCACTGGAGCTATCGAACAACATTCCAGTGGCCACCAACCGAAGAGGATAATCCAAATAAAGGTAACAAGGAGTCGTCTGTTCGAAGAAGATATTCAGTTAGAAAATTTATACTAGTATTTAATTAAAACAAATACAAGATACATCTGATACCTTAGAGACGTTTTGAAGTGCTTCATGGAAGTCGTCTGAAGCATTATTTCTAGCAACACTCTCTCTAGCCTCAGCGGAAAACACAGGAGCACTGTTTTCACAGCTAGCACCACTAGATGACATCCCGTATCTCACTTGATGGTTTGATATCATCGAAACTTGTTTAGCTAACTCGGCAATCTGGGCTGAAAGTTGATCCACCTTAGACATAGCCGCCATACCAGGTGCCATACTCAATGATTTCTTCGTGACGCCAAATCCAAGTCCCCGTATGCGTCCGGGATGCTCCTGACAATTTATTGCCCGTGCAAACAGATCATCAGTCCCCACAGTGCGGGTCTCGTCGGGCGTCATACTCTGAGATATGCGCTCCTAAATAACAAATAAATATTATTAAATCATTTCAAATTAAATAATAGTTTATAATGTTAAAGATAAAATAATGGATGAATTACCGCTTCATCAATGATACGCTGTGTTTTGGGATCGGGAACATTCCCATCTCGAGTCTTTCTTGTAATCTGAAATAACTCATAACGGGTAACAACAGGTGCACTCTCTCCACCTTTCCTTTTTTCTTCAATCTACGATAATAATAAACATGTAAAAAATCATTAAAAGTGAATATATATTAAAGAAGCGAATGATCATAAAAAAAATTAAAAGTTAGCAAATCTCACCAAATCTTCCCTAATGCGTGCATAACCTCTGGAAGATCCACGATAGCGCGCCTCCATATTCTTAGCTTGTATGCTATTTCTGTTACTTTTTTCCTACAGTGTAATATAAATACGATAAATATTGGAAAAAGCTTCATAGATGAAATAACATTGATCAATTTTACCTTGAAATCATCAAGCAAAGATCTACGCACAAACTCCTCCCGATATGGAGCCACCATAGGGGATTGCTCATAGTCTTTAGGCGGCCTAGGCGAGTACAAACTAGTCTTCGGGTCTCGTGCCTTATTCCTCAGAAAAGTCAGAAAATTCTTTACCTTATTCCCAGCTTGTTTAAGTATTTCATGCTTGTTTGTGTGATCAAGGCCGATGAATGTAGCCTGCATATACATATAGAATATAACAATTTATATTTAGTAATTTCACAAGCCCATACATAAAAATAAATTATACAACAATTTTAATTAACATACCACGAGCTCATCCCATATTGCTTCCTTGAAAGGAGGCATCTCAGGCTTACGCCAGTCATTGCATGGCAGCACGATAGGGACAACTCTCCTGACTGCAGACCCAATGAAGTACGACAACTTCGCACTCTCTGGTCCTATCGGCTGGCCATACTCATTGAATGATAACTGCAATTCAATGATATCATTAGGTCAACAGACAATTAATTAATATAATATCAATTAAACTGTTCAATTGTATTAAAATTACCTTCAGTAATTTTCCTTTGCTACGGTCTTTTTTCAGTGAAGTCATCGTGACTATACCCCTCTTGCGCTTCTCTCCAGAGCTACTAGAGGTGGGAGCATCAGTGTTATCCTGTCTTGTGTCATCATCTCCATCATCTGGATCATCTCCATCATCTGGCTCATCTCCAGCATATGGAAAATAAGCTGGATCATCTCCATCATCTCTATCATAGGGCAAATAATCCATGATCCTGCGAAATAAATTAAAAAATATGTAAGAGTTATAAAGAAACAACATTTAATAAAGCACAAAAAATAACATTCAATAAAGTCATACATTTCTTTTTAGCACTGATTTTTCTTTTTCGTTTTTTGGTTGACTTTTCTTGTTCATGACCATGAATGTTGACGAGATCCGGATTGATATACTCATCATCACTTCTAAGTTTTCTATGGTACTCATCATCACTTATTTTGAATTCATACCCTAACTCATGAAGTCAAATACAAACATAATTCTTGGCCATCAATCTCAAAATAATAACTATTACCTCTCCTTCAACTAAACATATTCTTTTTTTTTTTTTTGTTGTCAAACAAATTAAGACAATACGTCATTCCAAAATGGAGTCATATTAATTAGCCAAAAGTCGACTAATTAATTGTGTACACACATTTAGCTATTTTTATAACTTGTAGATATAAGTTAATTAACTAGAAATAATTTAAACACAATTATCTAATACAAATATAAGTTAATTAACTAGAAATAATTTAAACTCAATTATCTAATACAAATTCATCAATTAGATTAATATACACCTAATAATCTAATTATTATCTAATACAAATTCATCAATTAGATTATCTAATAACTAAAACTAGAAAAAAATTGAAAGAGAAATTTACCTGGCGGCGGCGGCGAGGCGGCGGGCTGGGACGGCAGCTGGGACGGCGGAGGCTCGGCGGCGGCTGGGACGGCGTCGCAGAGGAGCCTCGGCGGCGGGCTGCGTCGCGAGGTGGCGTCGCGAGGTGGCGTCGCGAGGTGGCTGGCGTGGGAAGAGGCGGCGGAGTCGAGAGGCGGCGGAGGAGATGGCGAGGCGTGGGAATGAAGAGGAAGAAGAAAGGAGAGAGCGAGAGCGACGTGCGTGGTGAATTTAGGGATCTGAATGTGCGTCAAAGGGGGTAAAAGAGGTCAAACACCTATAAAGCGGTTAATAACCGCTCTCCAAGTAATTATCTAAGACAGAGGTTCTTAACCGCTATCCAAGAACCACCTAGATAGCGGTTTTGAACCGCTCTTTAAGTTACCCCTTAGACAGCGGTTTTTAACCGCTGTCTTAGCTTTCACCTCTTGCACAGCGGTTTAAAACCGCTTTCTTAGTTCAAATCTTGGACAGCGGTTTATAACCGCTGTCTTAGTTGTTTTTTTTTTTTTTAAATAAATTTTGTAAAACCGCTCTCTAATCTCTCACTTGGAGAGCGGTTTTTTTAATGGCTGTCCAAGTACAGCTATCTTAGTTCGAATTTGTAGTAGTGATGGTAAGATATGGTGTTGGATGACAAGATTATTTGGGAATCTTGCCATCTTTTACTTGGCAATATCTTTTGTAAAATATTTTAATTTTCTCTTAGAAAATTAGCATATATAAATATTTTGTAAAAATATTTATTCAAAAAATATATATTATTGTATTATACATGGTAAGATATTGCATTTCATGGCAATATTTTTTGTGAATAATATGCTATTTCAGTACAATATCTTTTCGATAGTTAAATTTTTTCCATAATGAGATATGCTATTGGATGGCAAGAATCTTGTCATATTCTCTTACAAAAATTAGCATATATAAATATTTTGCAAAAATAAATTCCAAAAGTTTCTAAATAAAAAAATCATTGAATTGCAGAAAAAAATATATGTTTTACATCTTAGAGGACATGGCGGCGGCGCCGAGATTGTTCAATGGAGGATGACAAAAACTAAAAAAGAAGGCGAGAAGAAAAAAAATTGAAGACCAAGAAAAATACTATAAAAATCAGCATCATACCTTCGGTTCAAGGCCGTGGTATCCGATGCGGTTTGAGACGACAAGAGTAGAGCAGCGAGGTGGTGCCTATATACCTTGCACGGCGATGGGCTATGCAGTGGAACGACTTAATACACAGAGAAAACTTAATACCAAAGATAATTTTGAAAAAATTCGTGAATTAAAAAAAACCCTAATCTTTGGAAGGTTCTGGGAATGAGGCGGCATGTGCAGAGAATAAGACTTGGACAGAGTCATAGCAGACAACGGCAAGGAAGCCAGCACCGTAACGACGTTAGGAAATGAAAAATTTGAGAAAATAAACTGTGAGATGAGTAGAAATGAAAATGCAAAAATAACAGAGAAAGTTATAACATGGCATCCAGATCCACGGCTGGTCTGCGCTAATTGGAGAGGGGCTGGAAGCGGCGCTGTGAAAAAGATCGAAAAGGGGTGTAGCCGATGTGAGAGAGATCGAAGGGGAGAGAGAGACGTCTTATGGGCGAATGAAAATGATAAATAATTATATTAATCCTAGTTACAAATTAACGGTTTAGATGTAATGATATAAAATGAATGATTGAGATCAAAACTTAAACCAACTTTTAATGAGAGCGCATTATTTCGAAATGGAGAGATTTGAGACATGCCACCTCATCCTTAAAATAAGGTGGTGTTGACACATCACCTTGGAGAGATTTGAAAATATATTATAATAAGATTTTATACTTTTAATTTCAACCAAATATTTCATTTTATATTTTCTATAAATGTCAAATCTCACTTTAGTTTCCATTCTGATTTACAACTCTAATTATCTTCTCTTATTTTTATTTTCTCATTCGTTGTATACCGCATCGGGCCACCGCTCCCTAATTTTTTTATAGGTATAATATTGTTGGTCCCGGTACAAGACTGAGGAATACGTGTATGGGGGGGGGGGGGGAATACACGTATACCAATTTTTCAAACTTAAAACTGACTGAGTCCCCTTTACTCAGAGTGGTAAAGAATTAGGAGCTGATAATATACCTACTGACTGCACTTGGTGCGGGTCAGTTGGCTAACTATCAGTTCAAGTTCAGTGCGGAAATGTTTGAGCCCTGAAAGTTTAAAGTCTTGTTTAGTTTGCTTTCTGAAAAACTTGTTTTACTCAAATCTGAAAAGTGTTTAGTAGGGCAGTGCTCTTTTGAAGATCAGCCTGATTGATTCAGACCTGATAAACTTGAATGCAATGAATGAACAAGTAATATAGCAAGTATGCACAATATCAAAGCAGTAAGAACACAAGGAGTTTAACGTGGTTCAGAGACTCAAGCTCCTACGTCCACGGCCTGACTTAACAGGAAATCCACTCAAGGGATTCTTGTTTTTAACGTGCCAAGGTGCACCAAGACCAGCTATCCTCACTGATCTATACAACTCCACTTACTAACACTCTAACTGACTTACTCCCAACAAGCCTAACTTAGGGTTTTGGTTTCAGTTTGAATTCCAACTAAGTTGAGATTATCCTTACAAGGCAAAGCTATGCTAAGGATTGGATAATCTCTCTAAGCTTAAGATAATTCTAATTAGCTCTTGGAATACAGAATAACTCTCAATTGCTGAGAAACACTTGGGAAATTTAGAAGGTTTCGAGTGCTTCTCTTAATGGTCGAATGCTTTTGAATGCTTGAGAGTTTGAGTAATTTCTGGCTTGGAAATTTCCCGTAACCTTGAATGGGATCAAGGTCTTCTGTATTTATAGGTGATTTGAAAAACTACCCGTTGGAGAGATAGCCTTCGAGTCATCTATGTAGAGTGGCTTCAAACGGACATATCTTCATGCAGCAGCCGTCCTTGCATGGATTTGGTAATTGCATTAAATGCATATTGAATGCTTGCCCGTTGAATATGCAGTCTGAATTCAGTCTTCATGTCAGGTTCCATACGTGCGTGTCCTTCTCTGATTGGTCCACGTCATCAGGTTGGTGAGAATGTCAGAACTTATTCCTGAGCTTCAGGCTTGTCTTATTAAGTTCATTTTGTCTTGAGCCCACCAGTCTTGTCCTGACGCTGAAATTCCTTTTGCATTGCTTGGCTCTACTCCAAGTCTTCCCATTAACTCAGTGACATCCTGTTCCCTTCAGGACTGAGTTAGTAATGACCTCAGGGTCATACTCTTCATCACTGACACTTACTCAGCCAGCTTAGAGGACTGCCATAAGTTCAGGATGGTGCTCTTCGTCTTCAGGCTCTGAGTCTTGATTGTCTCCAGTGAGTTCTCCTCTCACTGAGTACCTGTGAAGTGTAAAATGACTAAGTACTAATCCTAACCAAGACTAGCCTGACAAAGACAGATTAAGGCAATCATCTTTTCAGGGGCTTTGGGATCTTAATCAAAACTGACAATGTCCCAACAATTTCCCCCTTTTTGATGATGCCAAAACACTGAAAAGATCCTCAAAACACTTAGAGGAAACAAGATAAACCTATCTATAAGATAAGACAGTGTTAGAGCAATTCTTGATAAAGTACAGAATTTTAAACAACAGCCAAAAAGACAATGAGTTTTTGTCTGTGGGTAAAAGTAATAGATTTCATTGATTGATGTGGAAATGATTACAATGAATCTAATCTATTACAAAGAAGCCTGTGAACACCTAGACTAATCTCATTTCAGGCTTGAGTCCATATCCTGCATAAACTCTTGCCTTCAGCTCGTCAAGTCTTCCAGGTTGATTCACGTACCCTTCAGCTTTGGCTATCTTCAATACTTCCATCATAATGGCCTTTGTATCATGCTTTTGAGTTCTAGGAACCAAGGGAGGAGCTCGAATGTTGAACTCAGGAGCCTTCACTTGAACTTGAGCTGCCTCAGCCTCCTCCAAGATCTTCTGGAATAGCTCAGGATGATTGTCCATCATGTAGTCAGTGAAGTGGGCATTGATATCGTCAGTGTCGCCCCACTTCTTCACAACAAACCACAATCTAACAAATTCATCCCTTGCATCAGTCCAAAACTCCTTCAATGTCTCTGAGACGAACTCATCAACAAAAGCTTCCCTTGCTTCTGATTCTGGCCTTCTGACTTGAAGAATTGTTGATTTCCTAACTGTTGGCTTCTTCCTGTACTTCCTGGGCTCAGGCTTCGCCTTCTTCCTCCTTAGCAAGCTGATCACTGCATCATCGAGTTCTCGTTGTTGAAACTCAGTGATATCCATCAGCTTCTCAACCTTCTTCTCCAAGATGCGCATCTTCTCCTTCTGAGCAATTTTAGCTCTGCGCATAGCCTCAGATTTTTCAGATTGATCTCCCCATGCTTCAGCACATAGCTCCGCAACCAACTCACCTGAATAAGTGATGGGATTCTTCCTTGAGCTCATGGGAGACGACCTCTGAAATGGCTCAGGTTGTTGCTTGGAAGGTTCATTAGCCTTTGCCTTTGTTGCCTCCTCTCTCAGCTTGGCAACAATTTCCCCTCCTTCCTTTTCCACCGCCGCTAACCTAGCTGACTTCCTCACCCTTAAAATGTTTCCTTCAGGATTGGCTTCAGGGTCAGCTAGAACGGTTTCACGTTGATTGACTGCCTCCGATGCCTCAGGGCGGGATCTTTTCTTCTTCTTTTCCCCCTTTTTGGCATCATCATTGGCCTGGGATGGAAGTGACTCAGCTCCACTGTTGATAACAAAAGAGGCTAAGGATTGAACTTCCAATACGCCCTCCTTCAGCATCTCAACTCCCGTGGCGATCCCAGTGCCTGCAAAAGAAACTGAACTGATAGCAGCATTGACTTTCTTCTCAAAGACCTCCATGGAGAGTTGGAGTCTTTGTTCAGCCTTGGTGATCCTTTCCTCCACCTTCAAGGACTCACCGCTGACTCTGCTAGCCTCAGTTAGTATCTTTGCCGATTCCTCAGTGGCCTTTGCCAAAGTGTCTGCCACTGACTGAGAGGTGCGATCCATCCTCCCTGACTCCAGCTCCAGTTTGGATGCTGAGTCCTTCAAGGCCTGAGTGACAATAGCTCCAGTCTGAACTGCAAGCCTGTCCACTGCCTGATTCATCTTCTCGTCCCTGATCGCATCCCTCTCTTCAAGCTTCTTGAGAGTGTTCCTAAGCATCTTCTTAGTGCGCTTCCTCTCATTCCTCACTGACTTGGCCGTGTCAGTCATCGTTTTCTTTAACAAAATCAGCTCCCTGTTAGCAAGGGTGTTGTAAGCTGACTTTGTCCACCTGATGTGCTTCGCCAGGGCCTTGGAGTCTTCTTCCTTCTCAGCTCGTAGCCTCATTACCTCCTCCTGAAGTTCAGCTAGATATTCTGAGGTTTTCTCCTGCTTGACCTCCACTATGCTTGTGAATTCAGCACGTCCGACCCCGGTTATGATCACATCCTCATCATCAACGGCCGCATCAGTGATTGGCTGCTTTCCCTTGTCAGCCCCTGCAGCATCAGTCCCTTCTTCAAGGTGCACTGAAGGCAGTTGTGAAGTAGTCATAGCCGCCTCCTCAGGCTCAACTAAGCTATCTTGAACCTTAGGAGCAAGTCCCTCGGAACTGAGAGTCTCCTTGAATGCCTAAACATCCTCCTCTCTTGTCTCAGGGCAGGGAATCCCTTCATTGACAGATGTCTCATTGGCAGCTGAGATGTTCACAACATCCTCAGCCACTGGTCCACCCTTGGCACCAGTGTTCTTATCACCTTCCCCCTGAGCCTGAGGCTCAGAGTTCATCTCATCAACTTCCTGTGCAGTTTCCTCCACTGCCTTCTCCAGGTCTCCACCCTGAGCTCCTTCATCATCCTTATCACCATCCTTCTCGTCATCAGATAGGAGGTCAGCCTTGCTTTTGGACATCATTTCAGCCACTAGCTGCTTCAGGTTGTCAAAGTTTAAGAGTTGAAGCCAGCTAGTAAGTCCAAAGAACGAGCAAATCTTGGCCTCTTCCGCCTCCCAGTGCTCCCAGCCACGTGCATCCACCAGCATATGTTGCTCCTGCATGTTTGATTGTTTGAAGTCCAACCAAACCTTGAGCTCAATCACATACGCCAGCAGCTCAGTGTACTTGTATAGCCCAGGCCAGCACTTTCCTGCCCATTCTGTGGCGTTCCCCCTGAGCGTGTTCTCCAGAATCCCTTCTGCCATGTGCTCATCTAACTCCTCCTCCTCCAATTCAAGGAACTCATCCTCCTCAGCTGAAATGGATTTGGGACAGTCTTTGGGATTGGGGTATGAGGGAAAATCTGAGGGGTTTGGAAGGTTCAGCTCGGCTGACTGGTCAGGCTTATTTATGTGTGAGGTTGAAGGCGCTGACTCAGTAGGACGGTTTGGCTCTGAGGTTTGGGGGGGTTGGGAGTTTGAGGTGTGGGGTCAGGGATGGAAGGTGTTTGGATTTCAGAGTGTGGGGGTGTTTGAGTGGGTGCTGTCTCAGGCTGCAACGACTCAGCCGTCTCGACAGACTTTCTCACTTCCTCCAAGTCAAAGGCTCCAGGAGAGCTTGACTTCTCCCTCTCACTCACCTCAAGTAGCTTCTTAGCAGGGGATTTTCTTATTCCCTTCCTAAGCCTCTTCAGGGGCCTCTCTCCCTGAGCACCCTCCTTTCTGACGTCATCGTCAGTTCCCTCAGCCTCAGACCCGGCCTTCTTGGGATCAGACTCAGTCCCAGATTTCGTGCTCTTCCCTGACAGCACTATCTTCACCCTCTTCTTCTTCTCAGCCGCGGTCACCTCCGGCTGCTCCATCTCCTCAGCTGCAACCTCCTCACCCTCCTTACTCCTCTCAAGGAGCTCATCTACCCGTTCAATGAGACTGGTTGCCACTCTCTTGGCCTTACCAGCTGGCTTTTTACCCTGACCCTTTGCTTTCGCATTGGGATCAGTCAGCCCTAGCACTGAATAGGTATCACTCAGTGAGGAAAACATTACCTTCTTTGAGGAGAGACTGTCCTCAAAGTCGAAGGTATACCCATGGCAAGCATGAGCAATCAGGATGGATATCCTCGTGCCGAATGGCAAGATGGCACTGACGGAAATGTGCTTCTTCTCCTCGTCCCGCGTAAGCTTGTCCAATCCTGCCTGATGGAGTTGATCGAGGAAGAACTGCTCCCAGTTCGCTTCCACTTCATCAGCAATTACCCCCATGAGCCTCAGCTTGGGCAGACTCAACTGCTCGTGAGAGCCAGTTGCTCCCATCACTAACTTGGACACCAAGTCCACCAGCGCTCTGTACTCAGGCTTCAGAGTATTCTTGTTTTGACGAGCCTTGAACTCCGATGACCCTGACTTGGTCCATTTCGCAAGAAGCTCTCCCTCTGAGTTCTCCTTGTAGGTTCTTGGGTTAATGCCTGTGAAAGGCAACTTAAAGACTTCCCTCACCGCCCTCCTGACGTCGAAAGTGACTTCCTCTGAGTTGTAGAGGGGTTCGCCGTCGCCGTCCTTCTCTCCCGTCGGCTTAAGCGCAGTCACCTTTGTAAAGATCTCCCCCTTCCTTAAGAACATCACCACTGTTCTTGGGAGCAAGGAAATGGGGCGGGTGGTGAAGTATGTTTCCAACCCGGCATCGGAAATCCATTTAAATACGGGTTTGATTTCCTCAACCGTAAGACAGATACCTTCTATGGAGATGACTTGCTCCATGTGTACCAGTTTCTTTTCGACAACATCTACGATCTTGTCGGTTGTCCAGTTGGAATCGAGGAATGCCATTGTTTTGAGAAGAAGAGATTTTTCGAAAGAATTATCTGTGTTTGAGCAAGAGAAAACTCAGTGTGCAGATTGTGCGTTGTGTTTGCGTAAAAACCTCAAATGGCACTCTTGATTGATAAGACTAGGTCAGTTACTCAAACGTGGGGTTGAGATTGATCCCTGAATTCGAAAGGTTTTGAAATGAGGGGCCAGGATTAATCTCAGCTTCAATTAAACCCCATGTCAGTCATATTCCGTATAAAACAGACACGTATATGAAAAAGTAACTGTAGCATTAAATGCTCCGTGCGCGTGGGTTTAAATATGAAAAGGTGCGCTTTTAATGAGAACGGAATGCATTTAATAAAGATTTTCAGGACGAAGGACTCAGGGAGACGCTTGAAATTCACAAGAGTCAGGTTAGAACTCATACCTGTCAGGGAGACATTGTAGCACCCTGATACCTCGCTGAGTCGAGTCTGGCCTGAGTTCCCCCTAGAACCCTACACTGACTGCTCTCCCGGATCTAAGAGTCCTAACTCCACTGACAGTTCCATAAACCTTGCTTCAGCCAGAGGCTTAGTCAAGATGTCAGCTCTTTGCCTGTCAGTGTGAATCTTCTCCATCCTAATATCTTTCTTCTCCACATGATCTCGAATGAAGTGGTGTCTAATATCCACATGCTTGCACCTTGTGTGAAGCACTGGGTTCTGAGTAATTGCTATAGCACTATTGTTATCACAATAGATTGGAACCTGATTAGCAAACACTTGGTAGTCCCTCAACTGTTGCCTCAACCATAAAATATGAGCGCAACAACTACCAGCAGCCATATACTCAGCCTCAGTCGTGGATGTCGCCACTGAATTCTGCTTCTTACTAAACCACGAGATCGACTTACTTCCCAAAAACTGACATGTTTGACTTCCTATCAATCCTACAACCTCCATAATCTGCATCTGAATAACCTGTCAGTTCGAAGTTGTCATCTGAAGGATACCATAGTCCCATATTGACTGTTCTTTTCAAATACTTAAGTATCCTCTTAGCAGCCTCCAAATGACTTCTCTTGGGATCAGACAGATACCTAGCACACACACCAACTGCAAATGTAATGTCAGGCCTACTTGCAGTCAGGTACAATAAAGAACCTATCAGCCCACGATACTCAGTCTGATTTACTGAAGTCCCTTCAGTGTCAGGATCCATCTTCCAATTTGTGTTCATTGGGATCCTGGCTGGATTGCTGTTCTGAACACCAAACTTATGAATCAAGTCTCTTGTATACTTGGCCTGATTAATGAATATACCTTGATCAGTCTGCTTGACCTGCAATCCTAAGAAGAAGTTCATCTTTCCCATCATGGACATCTCAAATTTACCAGTCATCAACTTAGAGAATTTCTCACAGAGCTGATGATTTGGTGATCCAAATATTATGTCATCCACATAAATCTGGACCAAGAGAATGTCATCACCTTCAGTGATCCTGAACAATGTCCTATCCACTGTTCCCTTCTTGAACCCATGGTCTATCAGGAATTGAGAGAGGGTATCATACCAAGCTCTTGGTGCTTGCTTAAGTCCATAGAGTGCTTTCTTCAAATGGTATACTCTATCTCCAACCTCAAACCCGGGAGGTTGTTCAACATATACCTCTTCATTGAGTACACCATTCAGGAAGGCACTCTTGACATCCATTTGATACACCTTGAACTTCTTGTATGTTGCATATGCAAGGAACAACCTGATAGCTTCCAACCTAGCCACTGGAGCAAAAGTCTCATCATAGTCTATTCCTTCAGACTGACAATACCCTTTTGCAACCAGTCTAGCCTTGTTCCTTACCACAACACCATTCTCATCCTTCTTGTTCTTAAAGACCCATTTGGTACCAATTACGCCTTGATGCCTAGGTCTATCTACCAGTTCCCAAACCTGATTCCTTGTGAACTGATTCAACTCCTCTTGCATGGCAATGATCCAGTTCGAGTCAGTGAGAGCTTCTTCAATGTTCTGAGGCTCTTGCTCAGAGAGAAAGCAACAGAACAATGCACTCTCACCATGGAACCGTCTGGTCCTGACTCCCTCAGTTGGATCACCAATGATTTGATCAATGGGATGATCTTCTAGCCATGTTCTCTTGCCAGGAGTTGTACCTGAAGTACCTGCAATGTTAGTGTCTACAGGCTCATAAAATTCAGGAAATTGAACAGAAGGGGATGATCCTGAGTCTATGCCAAAGGGATTAATAAGTTCAATGTCAGGAACATTGATTCCCCCTTGATGAGGTGACTCAGGAACCGTCTCAGCTGCAACAGCATCTTCTTAGACGGTGCTTACCTCAGGTTGAGCCTGTTCCTCAGTCTGAGGCTCAACAATCCCTGATGTGCTGGGCTTAGGAGTGGCACCTGACTCATCATCCTGATCGGCATCATCATCCCATCTCGGAATTGGCACAGTCTTGATCTTGGGATCAGGTTGATTCTTCAAGCTCAGCCTTGTCACACTCCTTGTGACCTCCTCAGTGTCAGGATTCAACACCTTTGCCCTAGACTCATTAGCAGATTCATCAAAGACAACATGAGGTGATTCTTCCACAACAAGGGTCCTACAATTGTAAACCCTGAAGGCTTTACTAACTTCAGAATATCCTAAGAATATTCCTTCATCAGATTTGCTATCAAAGGCTTTCAACTGGGTCTTCCCATTGTTGAGGATGAAGCACTTACAACCAAATACATGAAAATAAGAAATACGAGGTTTCCTTTTGTTCCATGTCTCATATGGGGTCTGAGCATGTTGTTTGTTCAGCATGGATCTGTTCTGAGTGTAGCATGCAGTGTTGATTGCCTCAGCCCAGAATTTCTTGGGCAATCCTGACTCAGCCAGCATGGTCCTTGCAGCCTCCTTCAGTGTCCTGTTCCTTCTTTCAGCGACACCATTCTGTTGTGGGGTTCTAGCTGCAGAAGTCTCATGAGCTATACCAAGTTCATTACAGAAGTCAGAAATATATGAATTTATAAATTTAGTGCCCTTGTCAGATCTGATCTTAGTAATGGACTGATTCTTCTCATTGCTGAGTCTCCTGAGCAACTCTGGAAGCTTCACCTGTGTTTCCTTCTTATTTAACAAGAAAATAACCCAAGTATATCTAGAATAATCATCAATAACCACAAGGGTATACTTTCTACCATTCATACTCACAGGTGTTATGGGACCAAATAAATCCATGTGCAAGAGCTGAAGTATCCTGTCAGTGGAATAAGAGGCTTTCTCTTTGAATGACGCTCTGACCTGCTTCCCTTCCTGACAAGCTTTGCACACGTGATATTTGCTAAAAACTTCATTAGGTAGACCATCAACAAGTGACTATCTAGAAATTTTGTTAAGAATCTTGAAGTTCAGGTGGCTTAATCTTTTATGCCATAACCAACTGAGCTCTAGAGAGCTTTTAGCAACAAGACAAGTATTAGGAATAGTGCTGCTCCAATCAGCGAGATAAACATTACCTTTCCTTATACCTGATAGAAGCACCTGTGTTGATTTGTCCTTGACTGAACATGTATTCGATGAAAACTCAACACTGAACCCTTTGTCACAGAATTGACTTACTGACAGCAGGTTATGCTTCAGTCCTTCCACAAAGGACACATTTTCCACTCTGACTGTACCTATAATTAGAACACCAAAACCTTTAGTAACACCTTTTGAGTTATCACCAAAGATTACCTGTGGACCATCTTTAGCTTGATACTCTTGGAGAAGACTCTTCATTCCAGTCATGTGCCTTGAGCAACCACTGTCTAGGTACCAAACAGCTTTGATTGAGTCTACTCTCCTCTTGTTGTGATCCACAGCCGCCTGCAAGCAAATCAGGCTTTAGGTACCCATTGGGTGGTGGGTCCTATTGTGTCAGCTGTACCCTTCGGGATCCAGACTTGCTTCACAACCCTGATTGCCTCAGAGTGGTAAATCTGTCTCCCTGAAATATCGACATACACAACTTTCTTCTTCTTTGCCTTAGAGGAAGATGGTGTATGAGTGTTAGACTTAGGCTTCACAGGAGCCTGAGTGGGTGCCTTTTGGGCTGGCTTCCTGTTCTTCCTAGGTCTGGGTGCAGCAGGTCTTGGGCCTTGTTCTTGATAAGGACCCTGATTTCTATTCCCCCTAGGCAAGTGAGGGAATGGAAAACAGTTAAAGGCCTCAGGATGCCAAAACCACGGGGGTGTCATCATGTTTGGCCTTCCCTGTTGGTATTGCCAAGCATGATGGTACCCTTGCTGACCAGTCTGAGGGCTCTTGGCCTGAGTCTTCCTCTGCTTTCGCTGAGGTTTTCCCTGACCTGAGCTCTCAGGGGCTTCCGTAGGTTGCTTTGCCTTTCCCTTGGGTTTTGGCTTAGCTACCTTAGGAGCAATCCTGACTGTGTCAACGGTTTCCTTGCCCTTATCAGTTTGACGGGCCTGGAGCACAACCTTAGGTGCACTCTGGCCTGTCTGAACAAATACCCTCTCAGTGTTGCTCCCTGAAGCAACATGAGACTGACCCTGTGAGGATTTCTCAGGAACATATCCAAGTCCCTTTTTCTTGTTCCCAAGTATCTGGTTGCTATTTATTTCCTCTCTAGCCACTGAGGATTTATTCATTGCTGCAACCTTTTTTTTGATAGAGTCCTCACTCTTTTTCAGGATTTCATGTCTGGTAAAGAGGTCATCCAACTTACTCTTAAGTACTTTCAGTTCTTCCTTCCTGACCAGCTCTTCCTCAGCCAGTTCCTTCAGAATCTTCTCTCTTGGAAGACGCTCAGCATTGATTAAACCAATCTCCTGAGTTAGTCTCACAATTTGAGCTGATTCTTTAAGATCAGACTGAGTAAGTTGTTCATTCAGGTTTTGAACTTCAGTACTCAATTTCTTGTTCTCCTCTACCAAGAAGACATTAGTTTCCTGCAGTCTGGAGAAATCAACCATCAATTGATCAAGACAGATCTGAAGGTTCATTTCTCTAACTGACTCTGAGCTAAGCTCAGGATTTTGACCAGTGTAAGAAGCACAAACAGAATTTGATGTTACCTCAGGCTCATCCCTAGCCATCAGACAGACATCATCGTACTCGTCATCTGAGAAGAGTTCAGGTGACCTTTCAGCAGGACCATCAGAATCTGTTGCATCTTCAGCGACCATCGCTCTCCGATCAGCAGATCTTAGGTCCCCTAGTGGCTCTCCTTTCCTCTCTCTCCCTTGCACTCAGCTCCGGGCAGTCGTACTGATAGTGACCAATCTTGTTACAGTTGTAATATGCTACCTGCTCACTTACTCTTTCTTTTCTTGGTTCAGGGTTCCTCCTTGAGTCAGGTTCCCTGGTTCTTGGTGAGCTTTCAGTCTTGGTTGGATATCTATCATCGCGAGTACGTCTCTGTTCGTCTCTTCTTTCAGGTTTTGGTTCAGAATATCTCCTTTCATCACCACGTTCTCTCCTCTGGTCAGTATTCCTTCGCTCCTCATATCTCCTTGAGCTTTGGTGGGTTCCTTTAGGTTTCCTGTCACGTGAGTCCTGATAAAACTTTTTATAACGACCAAACCTGGAATTGAGCTTGTCGAATCGTCTGGCCATCAGGCTGTACTCTTCAGCGAGTTCTTCTCTGCTCATCTCCATCAGTGACTTTGATGAAGAGTTTGATGAGGGCTCAACAGGTTCAGATCTGGCCTTGAACGCCACACTTTTCTCAGGAGTTTTCTCCTTCACTTCCTCTTCTGACTGTACTTTCTTCTTTCTTTTGTTAAGGTCGAATTCAAGCGCTTTGAGCTCTGAAAAAAGTAAAGCAGAAGTTATGTTACTCATATCCTGAGTGTTCTTAAGCATAATTACACTGTTGTCCCATCTCTCAGGAAGGGCATTCAGGATCTTTGAAGCAACATCTCTCCTTGGGACATCCTTGTCCAGCATCACCAACTCATTCATCAACTTGATGAATCTAGACTCCATTTGATCTAGCTCTCGTCAGGCAGCATCTCGAACGCCTCGAATTTCTGAATGGCAATGTTTCTCTTGTTCTCCTTGATCTTTTCAGATCCCTCACACATCCTTGTCAGCTCATCCCAGACCTCCTTTGCCTTCTTTAAGTTCATCAGCCTAGCTGACTCCTCGAAGGGCACCGTGTGCAAGATGATGTTTCTGGCGACGTTGTCAAGTCCCACCATCTTGATTTCATCGTTGGTCATGTCTTTCATTTCTTTAGGAACCTGCACGCCAATCGCAAGATCCTCATATCCCAGTCCTCTGACGTTAGGAATAGTGATCTTGATCGGTCCCTCCCTGAGTACACGCGGCATCTGGTCATGGATGGCATCTAGATGTGCTTCTAATCTAAACTTCCAATAGACAAAGTTAGACACAGAGAATTCAGGTAACGAAGCTTCAAGTCTCCTCGAAGTCATGATGATGCAAGTTTTATGAAAAGCAAACTCAGATCTGTTCAGTGACCACCAACAGTTTCTCCTCTGAAACTATTAGTATTCAAAGTCAGTGGTCTTTCGAACCACTGCTCTGATACCACTTGTTGGTCCCGGTACAAGACTGAGGAATACGTGTATGGGGGGGGGGGAATACACGTATACCAATTTTTCAAACTTAAAACTGACTGAGTCCCCTTTACTCAGAGTGGTAAAGAACTAGGAGCTGATAATATACCTACTGACTGCACTTGGTGAGGGTCAGTTGGCTAACTATCAGTTCAAGTTCAGTGCGGAAATGTTTGAGCCCTGAAAGTTTAAAGTCTTGTTTAGTTTGCTTTCTGAAAAACTTGTTTTACTCAAATCTGAAAAGTGTTTAGTAGGGCAGTGCTCTTTTGAAGATCAGCCTGATTGATTCAGACCTGATAAACTTGAATGCAATGAATGAACAAGTAATATAGCAAGTATGCACAGTATCAAAGCAGTAAGAACACAAGGAGTTTAACGTGGTTCAGAGACTCAAGCTCCTACGTCCACGGCCTGACTTAACAGGAAATCCACTCAAGGGATTCCTGTTTTTAACATGCCAAGGTGCACCAAGACCAGCTATCCTCACTGATCTATACAACTCCAATTACTAACACTCTAACTGACTTACTCCCAACAAGCCTAACTTAGGGTTTTGGTTTCAGTTTGAATTCCAACTAAGTTGAGATTATCCTTACAAGGCAAAGCTATGCTAAGGATTGGATAATCTCTCTAAGCTTAAGATAATTCTAATTAGCTCTTGGAATACAGAATAACTCTCAATTGCTGAGAAACACTTGGGAAATTTAGAAGGTTTCGAGTGCTTCTCTTAATGGTCGAATGCTTTTGAATGCTTGAGAGTTTGAGTAATTTCTGGATTGGAAATTTCCCGTAACCTTGAATGGGATCAAGGTCTTCTGTATTTATAGGTGATTTGAAAAACTATCCGTTGGAGAGATAGCCTTCGAGTCATCTATGTAGAGTGGCTTCAAACGGACATATCTTCATGCAGCAGCCGTCCTTGCATGGATTTGGTAATTGCATTAAATGCATATTGAATGCTTGCCCGTTGAATATGCAGTCTGAATTCAGTCTTCATGTCAGGTTCTGTACGTGCGTGTCCTTCTCGGATTGGTCCACGTCACTAGGTTGGTGAGAATGTCAGAACTTATTCCTGAGCTTCAGGCTTGTCTTATTAAGTTCATTTTGTCTTGAGCCCACCAGTCTTGTCCTGACGCTGAAATTCCTTTTGCATTGCTTGGCTCTACTCCAAGTCTTCCCATTAACTCAGTGACATCCTGTTCCCTTCAGGACTGAGTTAGTAATGACCTCAGGGTCATACTCTTCATCACTGACACTTACTCAGCCAGCTTAGAGGACTGCCATAAGTTCAGGATGGTGCTCTTCGTCTTCAGGCTCTGAGTCTTGATTGTCTCCAGTGAGTTCTCCTCTCACTGAGTACCTGTGAAGTGTAAAATGACTAAGTACTAATCCTAACCAAGACTAGCCTGACAAAGACAGATTAAGGCAATCATCTTTTCAGGGGCTTTGGGATCTTAATCAAAACTGACAATGTCCCAACAAATATTGATTTTTCTACTCTCTTTTTCTCTCATGCGCCGTCTCTCTTCTTTGATTATTCATGAACCGCCACCTCCTTACGAATCTCCTCCCTCGAACCACAGCGGACCATCGCGACCTCGAACTTCATTGGAACACTGCACGCCGCCACATCGAGTAAGAGATCAATTTTTTTATTCTAATTAAATCGTTATTTTTTTTTTGCATAGATATGGATAAATCATCAGTATGACGATCTCAACCCGGATCACCACCGTACCGAAAACAGTCCAAAGCCCCAATTTATCAAGATAATTAGGAAATCGACAGATGGAGATTTTATTTTAATTTTTTATGAATTATTTATTTGTAAAATATAGAGTTGTTATTTCTCTATAGTATACTATAAAGCTGAATAAAATTTAATTAATGAAAACAAAATATTTACGTATAATATGAAATATTCTTTTAAACAATAAATTGATGCAAGCAATTCTTTTTTTTACTGTGGAACGATTTTTTTTTTTCAACATATTGATATATGTGAAATTTGTAGGGGAGAATTCGAAATATTTTGGAAAAATTATTTTCACCAAAACAGTGTATGATACCAAAAAAATCTTGCAACAAAATAAAATATCTTGCCTTCAATAATAGTTTGTAATACAAAAGTTTACTTTTTGGATAAAATTATGTGACCAAAATAGATTATTAAACTAAAAAATACAGATATTATTTTATAGACTAGGATTTTGATTTTTCTTTTATATTTTTTCAAATACAAATATTAAAAGAGTATTGTAATTAATAAATAAGTAAAATATTGATATATTTTATATAATTAATGTATAATTTTTTCTTAAATATGTTGAATAATTTTTTTTATGGATTAGAAATTATAGTGTTGACAAAAATAAATAAATAAAGGACTTTAAGTTTCTTTACAAACAATTTAAGTACTATAATTTTAAAAGTATCTTACTCTAAAATACAATAAATCTGAATATATTTTAACTATTAGAAACAAAATATTTACATATAATAAAAATATTATTTTAAACATTATATTAATGCAAGCATATATTTTTTCACAGTTGAACGAAATCTCTTCTTAGATATTTTGGAAGTAAAATATTGATAGATGTGAAATTTTTGTAGGAGAAAATTGAAATATTTCAAAAAAGATATTGTCACCGAAATAGTATATGATACCAAAAATATCTTGCCACCAAACATAATATCTTGTCTTCAATAAACAAAAAATTTACGTAAAATATGAAATATTATTTTAAACATTATATTAATGCAAACATATATATTTTCATAGTTGAACGAATTCTCTTCTTAGATATTTTTGGAAGTTATTTTTACAAATTATTTATAGATGTGAAATTTATTGGATTGAACTGAAATATTTCAGAAAAGATATTGTCACCGAAATACACTACAAAAAACTCGTGTTTTAGCGACCGCCATAAAGTCGGTCTCTAAATAATGTATTAATGATCGATTAGAAACCGAAAGAGACCACCAGTCTAAATTAAAAATATTTTCCACCGCCATAACAGACAGGTCGCTAAACCGAAAAATTAGTAACCGCCTACGACCGTCTAAACGGTCGCTAAAACTCAAAAGACGGTCAAAACTGACCAATACTATTTACCGCCTGATTAGCGACCGCCCGTCAGGCGGTCGCAGACTTGTAACGTTTGACCCGGGTTGGTAACGGTTGAGGGTCACTAATGCGGGAGGTATAGCAACCGCCTAAAAGCAGTCGCAAATCCTAAATTGGTCAAACTGAACCGTCCAATTCGGTCAAGAAGACCAAATATCGGGAAATAGCTACCGCCTCTAGCGGTCGCTAATAATTTTTTTTAAAAATTATAAATACCTTCTCCTCCGTACGCCATTTTACATACTCATAAAACTCTTCCTCCTACTCCGTCATCGTCGCCGCCAGCTTTTACATAAAAATTAACCGTGAGTTTTTTTAAATTTTTTAACCGTTTAAATTTTTGTAAAATTATATTTTATGAATTATATATAGTGAGTGAATAAGTAAATTATGCGTATGTGTGTAGATTTTATGCATATGTGAAATTATGTGTATGTGTATGTGTATGTGAATAAGTAAATTATTATATATTATAGTAGGTCCTGTTGTGACAGAATCTGTTAAGTGCACTTGTAAATATGATCACATAGGAAATGAAAACTGAAAATTACAATTATTTATCAATTTCAACGGAATTTTAGTTACAATTTTTTTAAATTATTTGTTAATTTGTTTTATGAATTATATATAGTGAGTGAATAAGTAAATTATGCATATGTGTGTAGATTTTATGCGTATGTGAAATTATGTGTATGTGAATAAGTAAATTATTATATATTATAGTAGGTCCTGTTGTGACATAATATGTTAAGTGCAATTGCAAATATTATATAGTAGGTCCTATTGTGACAGAATCTGTTAATGCGTATGTGTGTAGATTTTATGCGTACATTTACCTTTTATTTAATGTGCATGTGCATGTCAGAACTACTTTAAAATGTATGAGTTTTTTCATTGAAAAATATTAGTTGTGTTTGACTAAATAATATTAGTTCTATAATTTGGTTATATTGATGAAAGTATTAGTTGTTTCACTAAAATTTGTTGATTTGATAGTAATATTGTCACATACATCATTCATCATTTAATTTAAGCATACAAATGTTTGTGGGAAATGATTATATTTATATATTATATAATTTTCAGACAATATTATATATGTTTGTAGGATAGTTATATTATAGTTACGTTGATGATTAATTAGTTGAATTTATAATTATTACAGATGAACCCAGTTCAAGATAATCGTCTCAGTGTCATTGTAGTCGAGAACAAGTAAGTATTTTTAATGAATTATGTATATTTTTAATTATGTATATTAATATTATTAACTTGATTTTTTCATTTGTTGTCACAGGCTGCTTCCAGCCCATGAGACTAGCTCAATCGTCTCACAGGTCATTAAGATGACCACGTTTGAGTATGGTGCCCACTCGTGGAGACAAGTGTCCGAGCAAAAGAGGATGGCGTACTTTGATGGGTTCAAGGTATAAAATTTTTATTTATTATGATTTTATCTTTGAATTTTTTAATTAATTTGTTAATATTCTATTTTCAATTTATATGCAGAGGCGGTGCGTTTGGGACCCTGCCCACGATAGTGTTATGTACCACTTGTTCTGTGTGAAAGCGCAATGTACAAAAATATTATCTACGGGCTGAAGAAGCGGTGGGAGCATGGGAATCAGACGAAGTTGAGTCGAGCACCAGACAGATGATCGATATGGGATGGTTTCGTGGATCACTGGAACAGTGAACCATCATTCAGAAGAAGATCGTGGAGAGAGAAAGAGAGAGAGAGAGAGAGAGAGAGAGAGAGAGAGAGAGAGAGAGAGAGAAGAGAGAGTTTTTTTTAACAATTTATTTATGGTTTTTTGAACTATTTATTTATGTTTTTTTGAACTATTTAATTATGTTTTTTGAATAATTTATTTACTATTTTTGAACAATTTTTTTTTTTTAACAATTTAATTCTTTACTATTTTTTTAACAATTTATTTATATTTTTTGAACAATTTAATTATTTACTATTTTTGAACAATTTATTTATGTTTTTTGAACAATTTTAAATAATATTTCATTTAATTATTAATATGATGAAATTAAAAAAAATGGTAGTCAATTTTGAATTATATACAATTAATTGTATAAAAACGAATGAATTAATAATTTATATTAGCGTAAAATATTAAATTTATAAAATTAATAAAAAAATTAGTAAATATATACATATATATAAACGAATTAGAAACAAAAAAAGAATTAATTTGGTGAATTTTAAAAAAATGGGACTCAATTTCGAATTATATACAATTAAATGTATAAAAACGAATGAATTAATAATTTATAATAGCCTAAAATATTAAATTTATAAAATTAATAAAAAAAATTGGATAAAATAATGCCGCCAAAATAGACTATTAAACTGTAAATTACAAATATTCTTTTATAGGCTAGGATTTAAAATTTTTTATATTTTTTTAATATACAAATATTAAAATAGTATTGTAAATGATAAATAAGTAAAATCTTGTTATAAATTATATAGTTAATGTGTGTGTGTGTATATATATATATATATATATATATATTTTAAATATGTAGAATAAATTTTTCATGATTAAAAAATAGGGTATTAATATTTATTACAATCCTTAAGCCTAAATTGCAAAATCGGGGGCAAGAAATCCCATGGCACAAATTCATACAATTTGGTTGTCCCCACCATTCACCAAACCCACAAGTTCACACAATTTGGTTGGCCCGTGTTCAAATATGATCCTTACAAATTCTGACACACTTTTGAGTGATTGACACCTTTTGCACAGTTCCCGATGTAAAATTTTGACCAGTAATATATGTTATTTTCGGGTGTTTGTTAATTTTGAACATAAACAAATTATGAACACAAGTATAAAATAATTTTTGAATATAGATATAAATATTTGAGAATTCAAGAATATTCAAATTCAAAATCATTTCTTTCATTATTAATAGTAGAATTACATATAAAATTTCCAAAAGTATTACATATCCAAAATTAAGCATATACAACCAAAAAATTTATGAACAAACTGCTACAAAAATGTGCACAAACGCACAAAAATTAATGAACAAACGCTCTAAAGTATGAACAAAGGTCGCTAAATTGTGAACATAAGACATTGTCATGTTTTTCTCCATAAATTTTCAGTTCTTTTCATACGTTATACCTGAAATCAACAACAAATGCAAAGTAGAGCAATTAAATCAGTTTAAGAGAAAAATTCATCAACAAAACTTCACAAAAAAAAAAAACTTCAAACTCCATTAATAGAGCCGCAAAAGACACACATGTACACGAGCCACATTTATAAATCACAAAGTCCATCAAAAAATTCCTGAACAAATGTCACTACATTTATAAATCACAAAGTCCATCAAAAAAATACAATCACAAAATCAATGATATAATTACCCGAGGTGCTAGTTTTGCAAAATTAAACTGTCTGAAATGTTGGTGGTGATGAGACATCCGTCGCTCTGAGCACGACGCGCTGGTGGCCTTCTCTTTCTTCTCTACACCATCGCCACCGGGAGATCTGAACTCAGACGGGGGACCTGGACTCAGATGGCCACCACCATCGCGCCCTTAGAAATCAAATCGGCGCAACAACCCTCAGATCAGTTTGAAGAGGGAGGCGAACAGGCGACACCGCGGCACAGGGACACTGGGAACGGTGGATTTGACAATGATGCCCTTTTCTTTTCCTAATAGCGCAACATCATCTTTTCTTCTCCGGCGACGATGATGCTCTATGCGGCGGTGCTGGATCCAGCGGGATGGTGGTGTACTGATCATTAGAGGGGGGAGGGGATGAGGAGGGGTGTGGGTGTCGTGTATGAGTGAGAGAGAGATATGAGAGGTGTGGGTATTTGAATCTCATATTTGAAAGAGAGAGATGAGAGATGCATATATGGAAGAGAGAAGAGAGAGAGAAACTAACAGGAGGAGAGAGAGTTTTGAAAAGTAAAAAATTACAAAATAAGATTCAATTGTATCAATTTGGGTTTTGGGATTTTTCATGTTTTATATTGTATTTTAGGGCATTAGGATTGTAGTATGCTGCATTTATTTCTTAAAAAATTATAGTATTGACCAACAAGAAAAAAGAAAAAAAAAGACATTATTAACAAGTTAAATATTATAACTTAAAAAAGTATATTACTCTAAAATACAATAAATATGAAATATTTTAATTAATGAAAATAAAATATTTACGTATAATATGAAATGTTATTTTAAAAATTGAACTAATGCAAACAAACCTTTTTTCACGATTGAAGGATTTCTTTTTAGATATTTTTTGAATTTATTTTTGCATAATATTGATTGGTGTGAAATTTGTAGGAAGAAATTGAAATATTTCGAAAAATATATTGTCGCTGAGATAGCATATGATTCCCAAAAAATATTGCCACCAAATATAATATCTTACCATCAATTATAGATTGTTATACAAATTTCTTTTTCTTGATAAAATTTTACCTACAAAATAGAATTTGAAACTGTAAAATATAAATATTGTAGAGTAGGATTTCGATTTTTTTTAACCTTTTCTTTTGTTGCAAAATATGAAATACATAGGAGGAAAATTGATTTTTTTTGTAATATTATAACTTTAAAAAAATTATTTTACTCTAAAATATAATAAATCTGAATATATTTTAATCAATAGGAAAATAAAATATTTACGTAAAATATGGAATATAATTCAAAATATTATATTAATGCAAGTAGATCTTTTTTCACGGTTGAACGATTTCTCTTCTATGGTATTTTTGGAACTTATTTTTACAAAATATTGATAGATGTTAAATTCGTAGGAGAGAATTAATATATTTAAGAAAATATAATGTCACCGAAATAGTATATGATACCAAAAAAATCTTGCCACCAAATATAATATATTGCTTTCAATAATAGATTATAATACAAAAGTTTTTTTTTTTTTTTTGGATAAAGACTATTAAACGGTAAACTATATATATTCTTTCATAAACTAGGATTTTGATTTTTCTTTTATATTATTTTCACATACAAATATTAAAATAGTATTGTAAATGATAAATGACTAAAAGATTGTTATATGCTATATAAATATAATATATATCTTATTATATTATATTTCAAAAACTCTCTAAAATGATGTGTCAGCACCACTTTATTTTTAGGTTGATGTGGCACCTCTCAAATCATTTTATTTCAAAATCATGCATTCTCGTTAAAAGTTATTTTAGGCATGTTTTAAATTATATTAAGAGTTAATATGCACCATATATTTTATATTTTTAATCTCAACCATACATTTCATTTATATTTTCTATAAATGTCAAATCTAATTTTAGTTTTCATTCTTATTTTTCAAATCTCTTATATTTTTAATCTCAACCATACATTTCATTCATTTCTCTTCATTTTCTCATTCATTGTTTACCGTATTGGACCACCGCTTCTTGATTTTTCTTTATAGGTATAATACTGATTTTTTCTTCCCTCTTCTCTCTCAGACCGTCGTCCCTCTTCTCTCAGGTTATTTTGGAAGTACCGCCTCCTCACATATCTCCTCCCTCGAACTGCATCGACCCACCGCAGCCTCGATTCGCATCGGAATACCGTACGCCGCCGCATAGGATAATAAATCAATTTTTTAATCTAATTGAATCATCATTTTTTCTTGCATAGATATGAATAAATCCTCGATATGACAATCCCAATCTCCGAAACACCATCATATCGAAAATGTTCTCAAGACTCCAGTTTATCAGGATAGTTTGGAAATCGGCGGATGGGGATTTTTTCTTTAATTATATAAGAATTATTAATTTGTAAAATATAGAATTTTTATTATTAGGTTGTTATTTCTCTATAATATATTATAAATCTGTATAAAATTTAATAAATGGAAACAAAATATTTATGTATAATATGAAACATTCTTTTAAACAATAAATTATTATAAGCAATTCTTTTTTTATTTTTGAACGATTTTTTATTTTTATTTTTCAGGATATATATTTTTATTTTTTGCAACATATTGAAATATGCAAAATTTTTAAGAGGAAATTCAAAATATTTTAGAAATAATATTTTCACTGAAATAGTGTATGATATCAAAAAAATCTTGCAACCAAATTAAATATCTTGCCTTCAATAATAGATTGTAATACAAAAATTTATTTTTTGATAAAATTATGCGGCCAAAATAGATTATTAAACTGCAGAATACAAATATTCTTTTCTAGACTAGGATTTCAATTTTTCTTTTATTTTTTTTAGGATTAATTGCTTAGAGCCACACTTTTAGGAGATTAATTGCATAAAGCCACCCCAAAAATCCTTCATTGCATAAAACCCCATTTTATTTCAAAAAACCACACTTTTACTTTTTCAGGTGGCCCCACTCCCTTTCTCTCTCTCTTCCCTCCTCTTCTCTCTCCTCTCTTCCCGTAAATAAAGACCCCCACCCCATTTATCCCACCCCCACTTTCTTTTCTCTCTCTCACTGATTAGGCGTGAAATTGTCATGATTCGTCGCTCGAAATGTCCTTGTTTTGATAGATTTATATAAGTATTTAGAGTTATTTGAGTATTATTTTCTCAAACTAACAAATTTTTGTCTTTGATGCTTATAGATGGATAGAGGGCAAAAAGAGGAGTTTGTAGGACTTCGAATCGACTCAAACGAATATCCGGATGAGAAGATATGGAAGAAATACGAGAAGTATTAGTTCGAGCGAGTAAAAGTGTCATTGAAGTACTCAAGATGAAGGAGCTCGAGTAAACACTACTCAGGCACTCGAGTAGTGCACTCGAGCCAGCTTCGGTCGAGTAGCCAATACTCAGGCACTCGAGTAGTGCACTCGAGCAGAAGCCGGTAGAGTAGCAAGTCCGCAGGCACTCGAGTAGACTACTCGAGCAAGGACCGGTCGAGTAGAGCTACTCGAGCTAAGGGGCTCGAGTACTTTTCACGTTCTGTACAAATTTGACACTCGAGCTTGCATTGCTCGAGTACTTTTACTCGACCTCTACTCGAGCTCGACGGAATTTTGGCCCATGAGATCCCGTTTCGACCCGTTGCCTATATATACCTCTTCCAAACATGTTTTGAGAGATCCCCGAACTTTAGAAATCACTTTAGACTTAGTTTTTGGAGAGGAAGGAGAGGAGCAAGCTTTATTTACGTTTTGTTGAGGTTTTGCATACGAATTCTAAGTTTCTTTTCGCTTATTAGTTTCTTTTAGTTAGTTTGATTTCTTTGAACGCTTTGAAACTTCGTTTTAGTTAATTAAATTTCAGTTCTTAGTATTTATTTCTTTTAAAACCCTAGTTCATGTTTCTTATTTTCTTCGTTCAATTCATTATGTTTATGTTCGTTGTTTCTTCTATTACTTTTATGTTTGTTAAAGCCATGTCCGGCTAAAACCCTTGCATGCTTAGGGTAGGATGAACTCGTAGAAGTAGGATGTGGGTATGTAATTAGAGTAACTTGTGACGTTAGGTTTTAATTCTCTTGGTTAATGAATTCTTAAAATTAATCTAGACTTCGCTCTTGAATTTCGTTCGAAAGGTGTTAGAGAGAGGACGACCGTATCACTCTTTAACAACGAGTAGACTTAACGAGAGAGTTTAGGAAAGGTTGATTCATCTACCGGTTTAGCGAAGGAGGACGACCGCATCACCTTAGTTAAATTAGGGTCTCATTAATTAAGCACAATCTATTAACTTGTTAGTAGATTAGTGAAGTCGAGTGTTAGGGTAAAGTATTAGGGTTTAGAATCTTGAGCTTTCACCTTGCATTCTTAGACATAGGTTAATTCTTGTGTGTCACAATTATTTTGATTATGTACCTGCTCCGTTAGTATACGTAGGGATTCCAATCCTAAGCATCACCATCTCATACTTGAAAACACACATTTTGTTATTTCGTTTAATTTTCCTTTTGCATACGTGGGATAATTTAGTTTAGTTTAATTAATCTTTCCAAAAATCCAAAAACAATACACTCATATTAACTACGACGCGTAGATCTTCAGGGATCTATTCGCATATACACTGTCCCGTGGGTTCTATATACTTGGCCATTATACTTACTCTTACTACAGTGAACCCGTCCGCTTGCGGGTGATCGACTAGTAGAAGTTAGTAAAATCGCTTAAAGTCAATGGCGCCGTTGCCGGGGATGGCGTTATATGCTCTTTGAATAGGACTTGTAGATAGCTTAGTAGTTAGTAGTGGGTGATTTATTTTCTATTTTATTTTTATTTCCATTCATTAGGCAGTTGCGTTTTGATCCTTCTACTAGTGTTTCAGGTTTATGAAAACACGCTCACAAGGCAATACGAGCGAAGAGAGGTTACCTGCAGATCCTGAGACAATAGCTAGAAGGAACCGAGCCTTTTTTAGAAGAATGACTACTGCCGTGGGAAACAAAGACAATATTTCTTAAGAACTTGGGGAGTTAGACAAAATAGTTGCAGAGTATACTGCTCTTGTGGAACGGGCAGAGGGTGCCAATGGAAACAGCAGTAATCAGCAGATACCCATAGGGGGAACTGAGAGCCCACACCCGAACACACAAGACACAATCAACTCTGCACAAACACAACCCCAAAACCATAACCAAAACCCTGCTTACCCACAAAACCCAAATAACCCTTTCAACAACCCAGTATACCAACATTACCCATACCCACCATACCCTTATCCACCTTACCCATATCATCCACCTCCTGTTTACAACCAACCACATGTTTACCCACCACCACCCCAACAAGTACCAATACCTGCTGCTAATCCTCAACACGTTCCTCAGAACGTAGATCACAATATGGCCATTCGAGGGAGGTTTGCAGCGCAGCCACAAAGGTACTATGATGGAGTGGCATTGCCTCCTGTTGAGGCAAACAACTTCTCGATTTCCCCGGGGATTTTAAAGCTGCTTACCGAAAATCAGTTCAAAGGGGTGATCGGGAAGGAGAATCCTCACACTCACTTGAGGAGCTTTCTCATGATAGCCTCCACATTTAATTATAATGACATGTCTGAAGATGCCAAGAGGCTTAGGCTATTCCCATTCTTACTTACGGGAATAGCCAAGGAGTGGTACGATAATACGCTCCCGCGGGGAGGTATTACCACTTGGGCCGAGCTCGAGCGTTTGTTCCTCGAGCGATTCTACCCTCCATCTAGGACGATCAAGGCTAGAATTGAGATCTCGTCCTTTCGCCAGAAGTCTGGAGAAGATTTACGCCAAGCGTGGGAGAGATACTCAAACATGCTGATTGAGTGCCCGCAGCACGGGTACAATGAGGGAGACATTATGGCATTCTTCTATAGTGGTGCCAACAAGGCGGGGCAAGACCATTTAGACGCCTGTGCGGGCGGAGCATTCCTCAATCAAGGCATAGAGAGGTGTAGGGAGATCGTGGACAACATTGTCACGAATGCCGGTGCTTGGGGTGTGGATGCAGATTTTCAGAGAGTGCATCAGGTTGAAGAGGGAGAAGGAACGAGAAGGCTATTGATGGCCATGGTGGAGAAGATCAACAACCTAGAGTTGGGGAAGAGTTTGGTTGGAGAGCATGCAGTAGAGAATGAGAGAGTAGACCAACCAAGTGGGCAGCAAGAGGTAGCCAATTACATGGGAGGCCCATATTACAATCAGAATGGCTACCAAGGTGGAAATCAGTATGGAAGGCCTTCTTATGGCCAACCATTTGTACCTCCAGGCCCTCGGCCACTTCAAAATCAATGGAGGAACACACAAGGAGTTCAAGGAGGCCAGCAGCCTCCTCAAAACACATGGAGGAAACATGAGAATTTTTCTTATGCTAACCCAAAAGCTGGTATTACTGTTCCTACAGGTGTTGATCCGGGGTCTAAGCCTCCTGGTGGAGAAGGCGGTGCATCAACAGAAGAGATGTTGAGAACGATCCTTCAGAAGGTTGAGGAAGGTAGCAAGAGATTGTCATCCTTGGAGTACGATGTGAAGGAGTTGCATAAGAAGGGTGATCATCGTGATCAAGAGCTCCAGAAGATGAATGTTGAGTGGACTAGAACTCAACAAGAGAACAATCGAAGGTTCACTTCTCTAGAGTTCCAGATGAGCCAGATTGCAAAGTCAATGAATAGAATGCCGGAGGGGAACCCGAAAGAGCAGTGCAAGGCGATCCAGCTGAGAAGTGGAACCAATTATGAAGGTCCTCAGATGCCTGCTGATTCTGAGACGCCCCAAGTTGAGAAGGGGATTGAAAGTGAAGGGATTGAGAAGCATAAAGATGTGGATGAGTCCCATCAGAGCAAAGAGCTTGAAGAGGAAGGCTTTGAGAAGGGTGAGAGAGTTCCTAAGTGGAAGTAGGCAAAGGAAGCAAGGGATAAAGTGAAAGAAATAGAAAGAGATGAATGGGGGGTACCCAAATCTGTGATACCTGTCCCATATCCACAACGCTTCATGAAAAAGAAGCTTGATGAAAAATTTGCAAAATTTCTTGATGTTTTTAAACAACTTCACATTAACATTCCTTTTAATAATGCATTGGAACAGATGCCGCATTATGCAAAGTTTCTGAAGGATTTGATCGCGAAAAGGCGGCGAGTGGATGAGCCAAAGTTGGTGCAGTTGAACCACGAGGTGAGTGCATTAGTGCACAAGGCGCTTCCTCCAAAGCTGAAGGATCCCGGGAACTTCACGATCTTATGTGACATTGGGAACGGGATCAAGAAGGGAGCGTTGTGCGACCTCGGGGCGAGCATCAATCTCATGCCCCTATCGCTTTTTATGAAGTTGGAAGGTGGTGAACTTCAACCCACAATGATGACGCTTCAACTTGTCGACCGGTCTATCACGAGACCTCAAGGTGTTGTTGAAGACGTCCTAGTGAGAGTTGGAGATCACATTTTTCCAGCCGATTTTGTGGTCCTAGAGATGGAGGAAGATGAGCACGTGCCCCTGATATTGGGAAGACCGTTCTTAGCTACGGCGGGGATGGTGCTAGACGTGGCAAATGGGAAGATTACGTTGAAGGTTGATGATCAAGAAGTGAAGATCTCCCTATATGAAGCCATGAAGCACCCGAAGGAGGATGCGAGCTTGTATTGCATGGATGCAATTGATCCTAGTGTTGAAGACACGCCTTCTATCCCTAATCCCTCTCATATTCATAACTTTGTTAGTCCTTCACTTATTGATTTAACCCATGAGCATTATGATCTTGATTCTTTTGATAGGGATAAAGTGAAGAAGTTGAAGGATGAAGAGGTGAAGAAAGTGGACGTGGTCCAGCTAGAGGGAAAAGAAGGAGTTAAGAAGAAGAAGTCCAAACTCAAGAAATTATTTAGTAAGACTCCTCCAGATAGAGGCAAGAAGGAGTTGAGACCCATAACACTTGGGGATGAGAAAAGAGCAAAAGAGCTCATGATGATGGGGCATCAAAGAGAGGAGTTCAAACACCACTCTTATGAGAGTAAGGGAGGTATTTTTTAGTATGATGTCCCATAAGCTCCTTTGAGCTCGGTCCGGCATGAGGACCTTAAAAATAGCGCTGAATGGGAGGCAACCCATTATTTTTATTTTTTATTATTTGCTTTGTTTTTAGTTATTAGGGAGTTATTGTGAGTCGTATGTTTAACCTCGTATTTGAGTGAGTTGCTTGTAGGCTTGTCTCTAAAGGAGTAAAGGTATCATGGAGTTATTCAGATTGAAAGGACCAACTCAAGCAAGGGAGTGTGCAAAGCTATTGAGAGAAACAGAATTATTTGGTTGAGGTAACCCACAACCCCAAACTTAGACCTCTAGCAAGGTCGAAGTTTGGGGGGGTGGAGTTTTTTATTTGTTTCTTGTTACATTGCACATGCATGCACACCCTTATCTTTGAGTTGAGTTTGATTGATTATTGGTTTGTTGAGATACTCCTTGGGGTGATTCTGAGTTGACTCGCTATTGCACATTTCATGTCTATCAATCATTTTATGCTTGTGATTGCTATCTTTGAGTATGATTTGATGAGTAGAGTGAGTTGTAAGGGTGAGTTAGAAATTCTTTTGAGTGAGTGTTTGAGTTTGATCTGATTTGAGAAAGAACTAGTATGCTTGCAAGTTTTCCTTCTGAGTGCTTGTGTGATGATTGTGAGAATGCACTAGACTAGCATGGATGTGAAAGCCTTGAGATTTGAGCCTTATGAGATTTCGATATATGAATGAATCTCTTCGTTTGTGAGTGAATCATCACCTTAGAGGATGCTAGAACTTGTGTGTGCTCTTGCTTCTAGATGGTGTCCAGTTTGATATGCCGAATGTGATCTTAGGCCATCGTTGATTTAATTGAGTCACTTAGCCAAAATTTTCCTTACCAATGACATTGATCCCTTGTTAGCCCCTTTGAGCCTAAAGCCTATTTTATTTGCTAGCACATATGAACACTATTCCAATTCCTAAGTTTTTTTTGTCCCAATTTGAGTGGAGAATAGGAAAGTGTGAATGTGAAGGGATTAAGTTGAATTGAGTTGAAAAAGGGAAAGGTTGTTTGTTGAGTGAATATGAGAAGAAGGTGTGATGAAGTTTTGAGTTGTGGGAAAAAGGAAAAGAATTGAGAATGAGCAAAAGAAAAAAAATGAGCTCATGTGTTTGTGCGAAAAAAAAAAGTGAAGTGATTGAAAAAAGAAGTGAAAGAGTGAGAAAAGAAAAAAAAATTGAAGTATCGAGAGTATGGAAGTGAAAGGGTGTTGATTGAACATGTTTGAAGTATTCTGTTCCTAATCTTGAAGTGCCAAAGTTTGATTTTCTATTCTCCATTCACTTTAGTCACTTTACCTTATATTGTTATCCCACCTGTCCAAAGAGCCTACATTACAACCTTGAGAAAAGTCCTTTTTGATTCGGCATTGATTTCTAGAGTAAGGTCGAAGTTAAGAGCACTTACAAGCCTATGGCTGCCAATTTGTGTGATTGATTGTTTGAGTGAGTCCCTTGATCATTGTTACACACTTGTGAGGGAGTGAAACACATCGTTGAGTGCACATCCATGTTGGATTTTGGTGTTTCTTGCTGTTGTTGCATGAATATGATGAAGGAAGGTGAGTGAGTATACTTGTGATGCATCTTTGAAGCTCGAATTTAGGTACTTGCATGATTGGATTCCTTGACTCATTCCTAACAATTTCACTTGACTTATTATGTCGTTGCTTGAGGACAAGCAACATGATAAGTTTGGGGGGGTTGATTAGGCGTGAAATTGTCATGATTCGTCGCTCGAAATGTCCTTGTTTTGATGGATTTATATAAGTATTTAGAGTCATTTGAGTATTATTTTCTCAAACTAACAAATTTGTGTCTTTGATGCTTATAGATGGATAGAGGGCAAAAAGAGGAGTTCGTAGGACTTCGAATCGACTCAAATGGATATCCGGATGAGAAGATATGGAAGAAATACGAGAAGTATTAGTTCGAGCGAGCAAAAGTGTCATTGAAGTACTCAAGATGAAGGAGCTCGAGTAAACACTACTCAAGCACTCGAGTAGTGCACTCGAGCCAGCTTCGGTCGAGTAGCCAAAACTCAGGCACTCGAGTAGTGCACTCGAGCAGAAGCCGGTCGAGTACCAAGTCCGCAGGCACTCGAGTAGACTACTCGAGCAAGGACCGGTCGAGTAGAGCTACTCGAGCTAAGGGGCTCGAGTACTTTTCACGTTCTGTACAAATTTGACACTCGAGCTTGCATTGCTCGAGTACTTTTACTCGACCTCTACTCGAGCTCGACGGAATTTTGGCCCATGAGATCCCGTTTCGACCCGTTGCCTATATATACCTCTTCCAAACATGTTTTGAGAGATCCCCGAACTTTAGAAATCACTTTAGACTTAGTTTTTGGAGAGGAAGGAGAGGGGCAAGCTTTATTTACGTTTTGTTGAGGTTTTGCATACGAATTCTAAGTTTCTTTTCGCTTATTATTTTCTTTTAGTTAGTTTGATTTCTTTGAACGCTTTGAAACTTCGTTTTAGTTAATTAAATTTCAGTTCTTAGTATTTATTTCTTTTAAAACCCTAGTTCATGTTTCTTATTTTCTTCGTTCAATTCATTATGTTTATGTTCGTTGTTTCTTCTATTACTTTTATGTTTGTTAAAGCCATGTCCGGCTAAAACCCTTGCATGCTTAGGGTAGGATGAACTCGTAGAAGTAGGATGTGGGTATGTAATTAGAGTAACTTGTGACGTTAGGTTTTAATTCTCTTGGTTAATGAATTCTTAAAATTAATCTAGACTTCGCTCTTGAATTTCGTTCGAAAGGTGTTAGAGAGAGGACGACCGTATCACTCTTTAACAACGAGTAGACTTAACGAGAGAGTTTAGGAAAGGTTGATTCATCTACCGGTTTAGCGAAGGAGGACGACCGCATCACCTTAGTTAAATTAGGGTCTCATTAATTAAGCACAATCTATTAACTTGTTAGTAGATTAGTGAAGTCGAGTGTTAGGGTAAAGTATTAGGGTTTAGAATCTTGAGCTTTCACCTTGCATTCTTAGACTTAGGTTAATTCTTGTGTGTCACAGTTATTTTGATTATGTACCTGCTCCGTTAGTATACGTAGGGATTCCAATCCTAAGCATCACCATCTCATACTTGAAAACACACTTTTTGTTATTTCGTTTAATTTTCCTTTTGCATACGTGGGATAATTTAGTTTAATTAATCTTTCCAAAAATCCAAAAACAATACACTCATATTAACTACGACGCGTAGATCTTCAGGGATCTATTCGCATATACACTGTCCCGTGGGTTCGATATACTTGGCCATTATACTTACTCTTACTACAGTGAACTCGTCCGCTTGCGGGTGAGCGACTAGTAGAAGTTTGTAAAATCGCTTAAAGTCACTCACCATATACCCCCCACCGCCCTTTCTCTCTCACCATATACCCTGCATCGGCCCCAAACCCCACCGCCCCAGCCCCCACCGCCCCTCCCCACGTCCACCACGTCGCTGCCTCCCCCACGCGCAGCCCCTCATGCCTCACCCGCACCAGCGGCCACCAGCGGCCACGCGCAGCCCCCACCTCCCCTCACCGCGTACCATCGGCCACCGCACCCACCCGCACCTACAACGCCGCCGATTTGCAACATCACGACACCACCGACGTTCCGATCTGCACCGCCGCCGCCCCGATCTGCACCACCACCGCCCCGCGGCGCCCTAGATCTGTGGTGACGACGACCACCGCCTCACGCAGCCCCTGAAGAGAATTTTTGGGTGAAATTTTGGCAGAATATATATATGTGTGCTTTGTATAGATATCATACTGATAAATTGAATAATATAATATGATGGGTGTTTAGATCCTAGCTATTATCTTCCTAAAATTTTTAAATGGTGATAATATATGTTCTTGCGTTCGAACTGTGATAATCTCTGTTTTTTGGGGTTTTTTGGGTTGAATGGTGATGTTGAGTTTGATCTGCAAATTGAGGGCATATATGCAATTAAATTTTGCAGATCTGCAACCATATATGCAACTAAATTTTGCAGATCGGCAAACATGTAATACCCCGTCCCGTTCTGTACCCTTTTCTTAATTAGAAGCCTTATTTTATTTTCTTTTCTTTGTTTCTTTTAATTTTAATTATTTTTGTGTGTTATTTTTGTATTTAAATATACATACCCTTTTTATAAATTTCTAAATTCGAAGAAAGAAATCGAATTCTTTCAAACGAATAAAGGACTACGAGAAATTAATTATTCAAATTAAATTAAGGATTTCGATTCGTTTAATTTATTGAGAAAAATCAAAATACAATAAAATATTATTTGAGTTTTAAAACTGTATTAATTTCTGAATCGGGGTTACACTCGTGAACCAAATGACCCCTAAACCGTATCAGTTGGGAACGAAAATACCAAATTCTTGGATAAGATTAAATGGAATATATAAGGTTTGGAAAAGAGGGAGTATAAAAAGAAGAAATGTCTCTCTCTCTCTCCTCATTTCTTCATTCACGCACATACCCATTTCTCTCTCAAAATTTTCCTCCTCCTTCGGTTCCTTCCTCCGCCTCCTTCCTCCTCCGACGAAGCTTCACGCCGCCGTGGCCCAGCCCAGACGCCCCGCGCCGGAGCTCCGTCCAGCCTCGCCGAGCACCCACCGCCGCGAGCGCCGCCCACCTCTCGCCCTCGCCGCACGCCGCGTCGCCGCTGGAGCTCCTCCAGACCCAGCGCCGCCTCCCACCGCCGCGACACCTCCCCCGTACGCTGCCGTCGCCGCTCCAGCCTCTCGCCTGCTCTCCCATCGCTCTCGCTCTCTCTCTCCGTCGCCCAGGCCGCCGCCTCGAAGCCCAACGCCGCCGCTCCGACGAGACCGAAGCTAGCTCCGCCGCCGCCGCCTCCTCCTCAATCTCCAGTGAGTTGAATTCTTTCCTCTATTGTTCGAATTTCATTTCGTTTAAATTCGATTTCGAACACCGGTTTATTCCAATTTCTAACCGAGACCTTATTTTCGTTAATTTTCCATTCAATTTTGACGCCGTTGAACCAGTTGCTGTTGCCAAATTTCTGGAATTTCCAACCGACGCCGTTAGGCTGTCCAAATTCGTTTTCCGAATTCCCGAACGTCGCCGTTAGGCTGCCCAATTTTCGTGAGCGAATTCCGAGTTTCAAAACGACGTCGTTAGGCCGCCCGTTTAACATCTCGAACTGAAGCTCGTAAGGTTTCTACCTTCGTTTTTTTTCTTCTTGGGTAGATTTTGGGTTAGGTTGTTAATTTGTTAGAAGCTTGGGACAAGAAAAGAGAAAAACTTACTGTTAGTTTTAGTTAGATGATTAGTGTTAATTATTAACTTATTTAGTATTATTGAATTGTCCACTTGTATCACTCTTTAGAAGTAAGATTTTGGATAGTTGTCTTTCTTTGTTTTTATCTCCTTCACAAACCATGAGATTGGAATTTTTAGTTTAGTGTTTTAGTAATAGTGGTTGAATGTTGAAATATTATTGTTTTAGATGTATGGTATTAATGACTTAGTGGACTAGTATTATTCTTGTGAATGTTTAAGTGTCATTGTTTTAGTATTATGACGTTATTAGCAAAATCCTTTAGTATCCTTGTTTTGATGTTTTTCAAGGGTAAAACACTTTTGAGTAAATTTCGTAAACAAATGGAAATTTTGAGTAAATTTCGTAACCCAAAAGATAAGTCTTTTAAATATCTAATTTAGTAAAAGAGTTTTCTTGGAGAAATTAATAGATTCGTTTAAAAACGAGAAATAGAATTCTTAAGAAAGAAAAACCTTTTCTTTAATTTTATTAATTTTTCTAAGTAATAATCTTATTTTTCTAAATATTTCCAAATTTAATAATTATATTTTTCCTTAAAGGGCCTTTATTAAGGACACCACTAAATTCAATAAATACACCCCCCTGTTACACTACTGAATTCAGTAAATACACTCCCCGTTACACCACTAAATTCAGTAAATACACCCCCTGTTACACCACTGAATTCAGTAAATACACCCCCCGTTACACCACTAAATTCAGTAAATACACCCCCTGATACACCTCCTCTTAAAAAGGGGTGTACTTATCAATTAAAAATCAACCTTTGAAAACTTTGGTTTTCAATAGTTTTCTGAAGACAACAATCTACTCAATCCTCGAGTTTCACACTCTTAAGCTTTTCAAATTCAAAAGTCAATCTTTTAATCGGAATACTCCTTATTAGGATTCTGTACTTTTCGGAACACGCACGAAGGACTCGACTGTCTGCCTACACAATATTCCCGAAACTCGGAACAATCAGGTGGGTGATGATCTGTTGATTGATCTGCTAATAATAACGTTGTGCCGGTATTTCCTGAACTCGATTAAATCAAATCAAAAATATCTAATCCAACATAAATGTAACACCTATCTATATAACTGTTTGGATTATGTGATATAACTATATATGTTATATATTTAGCCTGTTGTTTTGTGAATCGATCACCACTGCATGAGTAAACACCTTACGTGAGCATGAATCAGTTCAGTTATCAGTCAAGTATTATTCTTTGTAAAGTTATTGAGTCAGTTTTGTGGAAAGTCAGTATGTACGGAGTTGGGATCGAGTTTTAAATCCGACCTCCGGGGCCGCTGTCGGGGACGCCCTCGGAATCAAGGTTGTTGATCAAGTAGATCTGGTCCCCAGTCAGCTGTCGTTTGACGCACTGGGAAGAAGGCCATTGATACTTGCTTATTTTGAGGGATGAATAAGGTTGGACGATGTGAGTTTGTGTGGTTGGATGAAGTAAGTTTTGGTTGGAGTTGAAAAGAGTAACTTTGTTGATTGGTTGGAGTTGAAAAGAGTACTTTGTTGGAAGTGGATTGATGGTACGTTTATGGTTTGTCAGTTTGTGATAATATGTGATATGAATTGGGCTTTGCCCTAATGTGAACCAACTTGTGCTATTTCAATTATATTATGCGAAATATGCTTAAATGTCGTTTAAACCTTATAATCTTATATACGTCAACTGGTTAAATAAAATAAACACTTTATTAATGAGTATAACTTAATGTATTTCGGATTTACCAATCCCATGATGTTGCAATCACCCATAAGTGAGAATTCAATTCTCACGCCCCTTTTTCCTAACCCCTTGCAGATTACAATTACGGGGAGCAAGGACAGTGACACAGAAGACACAAAGTCTCTCATTTGCTTAAAACATTACTACTAATACAATGATGCCTATTATTTCTATTTCCCGAATAAATGTTATCGCTACTGCCATGCAAGGCGATACTCTTACCGTGTGCTTCAATTATCCAAACTTAGTGTGTATTATCCTGAAGATACAGAACCTTCTACCCATCTTTATATATATATAAATACACTTACGTTATAATATTTCTTCCCACTTATCCGCTGCATGAAACTTCTCTCTCTCAATTCAGTTATATTCCTTTCAAAAATTTTATAGTTCGGACTTTTGATCACAATAACACTTCGAATCCGATATAATTAATATATTCTGGGTTCGGGGCGCTACAAAACATATATGCAACTAAATTGAGATTGTGCATTTACTCTTTTTATTTTTAATTGTATAAATTCATACTAAAAAAATGAAGATAAAAATTGCTTGAATTTCAGGGAATGAAAACTGTGAGAATAAAGAATTTTGGGTAAAGTGAATTAAAAAAAAATGGTTGTACTAATTAAAAGAATAAAATTTCGGAAAAAAAATAAATGAATTTGGGATCATAAATTTCAAAATGAAAAAAACAAAAAATTAGCTCCCAAAAAAAGTTGTTTAAAATTCAAAATAAAAAAAGACAAAAAAAACAAAAGCTGACACACTCTGAAAGTGGGTTGATGGTGTTTTGCTTGTGGACCCCACATTTTGGGGTGTTTTGAAATGTAGGGAGATTGGTGGGGATTAATGCAATTAGGCTCTTAGAATTGGGCTTATAGGTAACTACCCCTTTTTTTAACATACAAAATATTAAAATAGTATTGTAATTGATAAATAAGTAAAAATATTGTTATATCTTATATAATTAATGTATATATTTTTTCTTAAAATGTGTAGAATAAATTTTTTATGGATTACATTTTATAATGTTGGCTAAAAAGAAGGCCAAAAAAAAAGGACATTAAGGATTTTTTACTAATAATTAAATACTACAACTTTAAAATTTATCTTACTCTAAATAACAAGAAATATGAATATATTTTAATCATTAGAAATAAAATATTTACGTATAATATGAAATATTATTTTAAATATTATATTAATGCAAGTAAATCTTTTTTCACGGTTGAATGATTTCGCTTCTTAGATATTTTGGAATTTATTTTTGCAAAATATTGATAGATATCATGTTTTGTAGGATGGAATTGAAATATTTACAAAAAAATAAAAAATTGTCACCAAAATAGTACATTATACCAAAAAAAAATCTTGCCAGCAAATTAATATTTTGCCGTCAATAAACAAAATATTTACATAAAATAAAAAATATAAATTTTGAACATTATATTAATGCTAGCATATCTTTTTTCACAATTGAATGAATTCTCTTCTTAAATATTTTTTGAAGTTATTTTTGTAAAATATTGATAGATGTGAAATTTGTAGGAGTGCATTGAAATATTTCAGAAAAGATATCATCACCGAAATAGTGTATAATACCAAAAAAAAATTTGCTACCAAATATAATATTTTGCCTTCAATAATATATTGTGGCAAAAAAGTTTATATTTTGATAAAATTGTGCCACCAAAATAGACTATTAAACTTTAAAGTACATATATTTTTTCTAGGCTAGGATTTTGATTTTTCTTTTATATTGTTTTAACATACCAATATTAAAATATTATTGTAAATGATAAATAAGTAAAATATTGTTATACGGTATAGAATTAATGTATATATATATTTTTAAATATGTAGAATAAATTTTTCATGGTTAAAAAATTATAGTGTTGGCAAAAAGTAATAAAGGACATTAAATTTCTTTAATAACAATTTAAGTATTGTAACTTTAAAAAATATCTTATTCTAAAATACAATAAATCTAAATATATTTTAATCAATGGAAACAAAATATTAGCGTATAATATTGAATATTATTTTAAACATTAAATTAATACAAGCAGATATTTTTTCACGATTGAACGATTTCTTTTCTTAGTTTTTTTTATTTATTTTTGCAAAATATTGATAGATGTGAATTTTCTAGGAGGAATTGAAATATTTTGAAAAAAATATTGTCACTGTGATAACATATGATTCCAAAATAAATATTTCCACCAAATATAATATCTTACCATCAATAATATATTGTAACATAATTTATTTATTTTTGGATAAAATTCTGCCTGCAAAATAGAATTTGAAACTGTAAATATGAGTATGGTTTTGTAGAGTAGGATTTCAATTTATTTAAAAGTATGTATAGAGTGAAATTAATTTATATAATAATCATTGAAGGGTATTACTTGTTTTTACTGAAGGGTATTAATTGTTTTCACTGAAGGGTATTAGTTGTTTACACTGAAGAGTCTTAGTTTATTTTCATTGAACAACTAAGACTCTTTAGTGTAAATCAGTAATACTCTTCAGTAAATACAACTAATACCCTTTAGTGAAAACAACTAACATCCTTCAGTGATTCATGTATAAACTAGTTTCACTCTATACTTTGTCTTTATTTAAAAAAATAAAAAAAAATTAATTTTTCTTTATTTTGCAAAATATCTGTATATGTGAAATGTTTAGGAGGAAAATTGATTAAAAAAAACTAAGATTGACGCTTAAACGTCAATTTTTATTGTTGAATTGTGTATTATAAATACCAACACATTAATCAATTGTTCCCACACAAACATCTACACAATATTTTATTTTAATTCTGACATCTTTTTTTGTCAGATCTTACATTTAGATTTGAAATGTGTGATTCTATATTTAGAGTTAAACTTTTGCATTCGATTGTTATTGTATCTTCATACCATGGGGGAAAACTAGGCATGCAACAATACCACAGATATAATTTAAGTTAATATTGTGTTATATTAATTTGAGATTGAATGTGTGAAGTAGTTAAAATTTTTTAAATTTTCTATTTATTCATGTTTAGTATTTTTTATTGTTGGTTGAATTATAAATATAATTTTAATATTATATTGAAATTACAAGATATTTAATAAATTAATATTTAAAATTTAAAATAATAATAATAAAAAAATTCCAGTCCACGAAATTTGCAGAGGTAGACACTAGTGTGTGTGTGTGTGTATATATATATATATATATATATATATATATATATTTATTAATATGTGGAACAAGTTTTTCATGGATAAAAAATTATAGTGTTGGTCAAAAGAAAAAAAAAGAATATTAAGTTTATTTACTAACAACTTAAATATTTTAACTTTAAAAAGTATCTTACTCTGAAATACAATAAATCTGGATATATTTTAATCAATGAAAATATAATATTTACGTATAATATGAAATATTATTTTAAATATTAAATTAATGCAAGATTTTAAATATTAAATGTAATACCCCGTCCCGTTTTATACCTTTTATTTTCCTAGCAACCTTATTTTATTTTATTATCTTTGTTTCTTTTTATTTTATTATTTTGTGTGCTTTTGTGTAATTTAAATATATACCCTTTTATAAATTCTCAAATTCGAAGAAAGAAGTCGAATCTTTCAAACGGATAAGGGACTACGAGAAATTAAATATTCAAGTTTAAATTAAGGATTTCTATCCGTATATTTTATTGATAAAAATATACTTTTACTATTCAAATTCAATAAAATATTAATTGAGTTTTAAAAACTATTGGGACATGGTCAGTTTTGATTAAGATCCCAAAGCCCCTGAAAAGATGTTTGCCTTAAATATATCTTTGTCAAGCTAGTCTTGGTTAGGATTAGTACTTAGTCATTTTACACTTCACAGGTACTCAGTGAGAGGAGAACTCACTGGAGACAATCAAGACTCAGAGCCTGAAGACGAAGAGCACCATCCTGAACTTATGGCAGTCCTCTAAGCTGGCTGAGTAAGTGTCAGTGATGAAGAGTATGACCCTGAGGTCATTACTAACTCAGTCCTGAAGGGAACATGATGTCACTGAGTTTATGGGAAGACTTGGAGTAGAGCCAAGCAATGCAAAAGGAATTTCAGCGTCAGGACAAGACCGGTGAGCCCAAGACAAAAAGAACTTAATAAGACAAGCCTGAAGCTCAGGAATAAGTTCTGACATTCTCACCAACCTGATGACGTGGACCAATCCGAGAAGGACACGCACGTACAGAACCTGACATGAAGACTGAATTCAGACTGCATATTCAACGGGCAAGAATTTAATGTGCATTTAATGCAAATACCAAATCCATGCAAGGGCGGCTGCTGCATGAAGATATGTCCGTTTGAAGCCACTCTACATAGATGACTAGAAGGCTATCTCTCCAACGGATAGTTATTCAAATCACATATAAATACAGAAGACCTTGAACCCCATTCAAGGTGACGGGAAATTTCCAAGCCAGAAATTACTCAAAACTCTCAAGCATTCAAAGCACTCAACCCTTAAGAGAAGCACTCGAAAACATTCAAATTTCCCAAGTGTTTCTTAGCAACTGAGAGTTATTCTATATTCCAAGAGCTAAATAGCATTATCTTAAGCTTAGAGAGATTATCCAATCCTTAACATAGCTTTGCCTTGTAAGGATAATCTCAACTTAGTTGGAATCTAAACTGAAACCAAAACCCTAAGTTAGGTTTGTTGGGAGTAAGTCAGTTAGTGTGTTAGTAAGTGGAGTTGTATAGATCAGTGAGGATAGCTGGTCTTGGTGCACCTTGGCAAGTTAAAAACAAGAATCCCTTGAGTGGATTTCCTGTTAAGTCAGGCCGTGGACGTAGGAGCTTGAGACTCTGAACCACGTTAAACTCCCTGTGTTCTTACTGCTTTGATATTGTGCATACTTGCCATATTACTTGTTCATTCATTGTATTCAGTTTGTCAGACCTGAATCAATCAGGCTGATCTTCAAAAGAACACTGCCCTACTAAACACTATTCAGAATTGAGTAAAACAAGTTTTTCCGAAAGCAAACTAAACAAGACTTTAAACCTTCAGGGCTCAAACATTTCCGCACTGAACTTGACCTGATAGTTAGCCAACTGACCCGCACCAAGTGTAGTCAGTAGGTGTGTTATCAGTTCCTAGTTCTTTACCACTCTGAGTAAAGGGGACTCAATCAGTTTTTTAGTTTAAAAAATTGGTATACGTGTATTTCTCCCCCCCCATACACGTATTCTTCAGTCTTGTACCGGGACCAACAAGTGGTATCAGAGCAGTGGTTCAAAAGACCACTGACTTTGAATACTAATAGTTTCAGAGGAGAAACTGTTGGTGGTCACTGAACAGATCTGAGTTTGCTTTTCATAAAACTTGCATCATCATGACTTCGAGGAGACTTGAAGCTTCGTTACCTGAATTCTCTGTGTCTAACTTTGTCTATTGGAAGTTCAGATTAGAAGCACATCTAGATGCCATCCATGACCAGATGCCGCGTGTACTCAGGGAGGGACCGATCAAGATCACCATTCCTAACGTCAGAGGACTGGGATATGAGGATCTTGCGATTGGCGTGCAGGTTCCTAAAGAAAGGAAAGACATGACCAACGATGAAATTAAGATGGTGGGACTTGACAACGTCGCCAGAAACATCATCTTGCATACGGTGCCCTTCGAGGAGTCAGCTAGGCTGATGAACTTAAAGACGGCAAAGGAGGTTTGGGATGAGCTGACAAGGATGTGTGAGGGATCTGAAAAGATCAAGGAGAACAAGAGAAACATTGCCATTCAGAAATTCGAGGCGTTCGAGATGCTGCCTGACGAGAGCATAGATCAAATGGAGTCTAGATTCATCAAGTTGATGAATGAGTTGGTGATGCTGGACAAGGATGTCCCAAGGAGAGATGTTACTTCAAAGATCCTGAATGCCCTTCCTGAGAGATGGGACAACAGTGTAATTATGCTTAAGAACACTCAGGATATGAGTAACATAACTTCTGCTTTACTTTTTTCAGAGCTCAAAGCACTTGAATTCGATCTTAACAAAAGAAAGAAGAAAGTTCAGTCAGAAGAGGAAGTGAAGGAGAAAACTCCTGAGAAAAGTGTGGCGTTCAAGGCCAGGTCTGAACCTGTTGAGCCCTCATCAAATTCTTCATCAAAGTCACTGATGGAGATGAGCAGGAAAGAACTCGCTAAGGAGTACAGCCTGATGGCCAGACGATTTGACAAGCTCAATTCCAGGTTTGGTCGTTATAAAAAGTTTTATCAGGACTCACGTGACAGAAAACCTGAAGGAACCCACCAAAGCTCAAGGAGATATGAGGAGCGAAGGAATACTGACCAGAGGAGAGAACGTGGTGATGAAAGGAGATATTCTGAACCAAAGCCTGAAAGAAGAGACGAACAGAGACGTACTCGCGATGATAGATATCCAACCAAGGCTGAAAGCTCACCAAGAACCAGGGAACCTGACTCAAGAAGGAACCCTGAACCAAGAAAAGAAAGAGTAAGTGAGCAGGTAGTATGTTACAACTGTAACAAGATTGGGCACTATCAATACGACTGCCCGGAGCTGAGTGCTAGGGAGAGGGAGGAAAGGAGAGCCACGAGGGATCTAAGATCTGCTGATCGGAGAGCAATGGTTGCTGAGGATGCAACAGACTCTGACGGTCCCACTGAAAGGTCACCTGAACTCTTCTCAGATGACGAGTACGATGATGTCTGCCTGATGGCTAGGGATGAGCCTAAGGTAACATCAAATTCTGTTTGTGCTTCTTACACTGGTCAAAATCCTGAGCTCAACTCAGAGTCAGTTAGAGAAATGAACCTTCAGATCTGCCTTGATCAATTGATGGTTGATTTCTCCAGACTGCAGGATACTAATGTCTTCTTGGTAGAGGAGAACAAGAAATTGAGTACCGAGGTTCAGAATCTGAATGAACAACTCACTCAGTCTGATCTTAAAGAATCAGCTCAAATTGTGAGACTAACTCAGGAGATTGATTTAATCAATGCTGAGCGTCTCCCAAGAGAGAAGATTCTGAAGGATTTGGCTGAGGAAGAGTTGGTCAGGAAGGAAGAACTGAAGGTACTTAAGAGTAAGTTTGATGACCTCTTTACCAGACATGAAATCCTGAAAAAGAGTGAGGACTCTCTCAAGAAGAAGGTTGCAGCAATGAATAAATCCTCAGTAGCTATAGAGGAAATAAATAGCAGCCAGATACTTGGGAATGAGAAAAGGGGGCTTGGATATGCTCCTAAGAAATCCTCACAAGGTCAGTCTCATGTTGCTTCAGGGAGCAACACTGAGAAGGTATTTGTTCAGACAGGCCAGAGTGCACCTAAGGTTGTGCTCCAGGCCCGTCAAATTGATAAGGGCAAGGAAACCGTTGACACAGTCAGGGTTGCTCCTAAGACAGCTAAGCCAAAACCCAAGGGAAAGGCAAAGCAATCTAAGGAAACCCCTGAGAGCTCAGGCCAGGGAAAACCTCAGCAAAAGCAGAGGAAGACTCAAGCCAAGAGCCCTCAGACTGGTCAACAAGGGTACCATCATGCTTGGCAATACCATCAGGGAAGGCCAAATATGATGACCCCCCCGTGGTTTTGGCATCCTGAGGCCTTTAACTGCTTTCAATTCCCTCACTTGCCTAGGGGGAATAGAAATCAGGGCTCTTATCAAGAACAAGGCCCAAGACCTGCTGCACCCAGACCTAGGAAGAACAGGAAGCCAGCCCAAAAGGCACCCACTCAGGCTCCTGTGAAGCCTAAGTCTAACACTCATACACCATCTTCCTCTCAGGCAAAGAAGAAGAAAGTTGTGTATGTCGATATTTCAGGGAGACAGATTTACCACTCTGAGGCAATCAGGGTTGTTAAGCAAGTCTGGATCCCGAAGGGTACAGCTGACACCATAGGACCCAACACCCATTGGGTACCTAAAGCCTGAATTGCTTGCAGGCGGTTGTGGATCACAACAAGAGGAGAGGAGACTCAATCAAAGCTGTTTGGTACCTAGACAGTGGTTGCTCAAGGCACATGACTGGAATAAAGAGTCTTCTCCAAGAATATCAAGCTAAAGATGGTCCACAGGTAACCTTTGGTGATAACTCAAAAGGTGTTACTAAAGGTTTTGGTGTTCTAATCATAGGTACAGTTAGAGTGGAAAATGTGTCCTTTGTGGAAGGAATGAAGCACAACCTGTTGTCAGTAAGTCAATTCTGTGACAAAGGGTTCAGTGTTGAGTTCTCATCGAATACATGTTCAGTCAAGGACAAATCAACACAAGTGCTTCTCTCAGGTATAAGGAAAGGTAACGTTTATCTCGCTGATTGGAGCAGCACTATTCCTAATACTTGTCTTGTTGCTAAAAGCTCTTTAGAGCTCAGTTGGTTATGGCATAAAAGATTAAGCCACCTGAACTTCAAGATTCTTAACAAAATTTCTAGACAATCACTTGTTGATGGTCTACCTAATGAAGTTTTTAGCAAAGATCACGTGTGCAAAGCTTGTCAGGAAGGGAAGCAGGTCAGAGCATCATTCAAAGAGAAAGCTTCTTATTCCACTGACAGGATACTTCAGCTCTTGCACATGGATTTGTTTGGCCCCATAACACCTGTGAGTATGAATGGTAGAAAGTATACCCTTGTGGTTATTGATGATTATTCTAGATATACTTGGGTTATTTTCTTGTTGAATAAGAAGGAAACACAGGTGAAGCTTCCAGAGTTGCTCAGAAGACTCAGCAATGAGAAGAATCAGTCCATTACTAAGATTAGATCTGATAAAGGCACTGAATTTATAAATTCATATATTTCTGACTTTTGTAATGAACTTGGTATAGCTCATGAGACTTCTGCAGCTAGAACCCCACAACAGAATGGTGTCGCTGGAAGGAGGAACAGGATACTGAAGGAAGCTGCAAGGACCATGCTGGCTGAGTCAGGATTGCCCAAGAAATTCTGGGCTGAGGCAATCAACACTGCATGCTACACTCAGAACATATCCATGCTGAACAAACAACATGCTCAGACCCCATATGAGACATGGAACAAAAGGAAACCTCGTATTTCCTATTTTCATGTATTTGGCTGTAAGTGCTTCATCCTCAACAATGGGAAGACCCAATTGAAAGCCTTTGATAGCAAATCTGATGAAGGAATATTCTTAGGATATTCTGAAATTAGTAAAGCCTTCAGAGTTTACAATTGTAGAACTCTTGTTGTGGAAGAATCACCTCATGTTGTCTTTGATGAATCTGCTAATGAGTATAGGGCAAAGGTGTTGAATCCTGACACTGAGGAGGTCACAAGGAGTGTGACAAGGCTGAGCTTAAAGAATCAACCTGATCCGAAGATCAAGACTGTGCCAATTCCGAGATGGGATGATGATGACGATCAGGATGATGAATCAGGTGTCACTCCTAAGCCCAGCACATCAGGGATTATTGAGCCTCAGACTGAGGAACAGGCTCAACCTGAGGTAAGCACCGTCTATGAAGATGTTGTTGCAGCTGAGACGGTTCCTGAGTCACCTAATCAAGGGGGAATCAATGTTGTTGGTCCCGAAACGAGTAAACATGTGTATGGGGGGGAATACACCTGTGATTACAAATTAAAACTTCTTATAAAAACTTATCAGGTTACTTAAGACCGTAGCTCGTCAGTGGACTTGAGGTCTGCTGAGAGTTACTTGTGAAAGCTTACTGAGATAATACCTCCACTGAAAGCTCAAGACTTTCAGTTGAACTACTATCTAATTAGCTTTCAGACGCGGATTAGTGAGCCCTTTAGAAAACTCGTTTTACTTTGATAAACTTGAGATTAACAAACACTTATGAAATAGCAGAATGTAAGTACACAAGATGTAAAGTGGTTCAGAGATAAATCTCATACGTCCACTGGCCTGATCAAACAGGAGAATTCCTTTCACTTGGAATTCCTTGTGTTATAGTGCCAAGGTGCACTGATCAACTTCTCCTCTCTTAGGATGATTGATCACTAGGAAATTCCAGGTCCTAGTTCCCAAAACAAACCAGCTTTCAGACTGATACAACAATCAGCTTACTAACACCACTTAACACTAGCTCTCAACCTAAACACTGAGTAGGGTTTTGAGTAGGGTTTTGGTTCCAACTATTTTGAGATAATCCTTACAAGTTTTAGCTCAATGCTTAGGATTGGATTATCTCTTTCTAAGATTTGGATATAGCTTTTAAGCTTGGTTACAGAAGGTTTGTTAGGCTCTCTACAACTGTGAAACACTTGGGAAACAATGATAATTTCGAGTGCTTCTAGATGGTTATGAATGTAGAGATAGCTTTGATCTTGTGAGTTTCCCGTGCTTGTAACAATGCACGTCCTTCTGTATTTATAGGCTTCCTTGAAAATCTTCCCGTTGGATTTGAATCTTCTCAAGTAAGTCTTCTTGTATCTGATTGGTTCAAACGGCTCTATTTGAAGCTTTAAGTCTTGTCAAGAAACGGCTGCAAAACCCTGCTTGTTCACCAAATTTATGTAGATTGCTAGGTGAAAGACTTTTGGTACTTGTCAGGCTGGGGCAGGTCGGATGTCAGTAAGGTACACTGATGTGTCATCTTCTCATTGGACCTTAAGTCTGCGTGCCCAGATTCTTGTCTTGCTTTAAGGTGGAACTCCTCTGAGAGAACCTTCTTATTCCTTCATTTATTGTAAGCTTCACTGAAATTCATTTTGCCTTGTTCAAACCAGATTAACTAATAGCTTTAAATATGTTTAGCATTAAAAGTACGTTGTTAGTTCTTTATCAGTGGACCTTCGTCCTCTCCTGATAGATTTAGTCTTAGTGAGAATGCACTTAGAAAACTTTCAAGACTTTGACTTCTTTCTCAGATCACTTAGTCTTCAGCGGACTTTACTTCAGTGGACTTCATCTACAGCAGACTTCATACTAAAAATACACTCTAGTTTTTTTACTAACTGCACTCAGTTCTTAACACTTTGAACTGTTTAATTTAAACTCTAACTCTACTGAATAATTTACTTACAAACAACTTAGGAGGAACATTTTGGCATCTAATCAAAACTAAGTCTTATACATTTTCCCAACAATTTCCCCCTTCTTGATTATGCCGGAACCTATCTTATTACATATCTTCTATCAGATGAGGTTCTCCAGATGACATAAAGTTCAAGGATTTTGTAAGTAAAAACATTCAAGTACAAAAGCCTAAATGATAATGAGATATTATCTTGGGCAAAACATCAGTAGAGTTCATTTCTTGATAAAAAGATGAAGTACATATTACAAGAAGTCTACTATCAAAAGTTCAAACTAAGAACATCTGGGACTTATAAACAAATGCCCAGCAAAAATACAACTTTCTCAGATGGACTCAAACAGAGGTTCAAGTCCATATTGCTTGAAGACTCTGATCTTCAGCTCATTCTTCCTCTCCATCATCTCCTTCGAATGTCCTCTGAGTCCAAGGTGCTCACACAAGGATGTCCGCTCTTCAGTGATCCTTTCTCTGTCAACAGCACCAGTTGCATCTTGGGGAGGCCAGTAGGTGATTGGCTCAGGGGCCTTTAGGGCTTGATCAGGGAAGGCATCATTCCAAGCACCACTGATCTCGGGATAGAGTTTGGGATAGGCATCAAACAACCATGAGTTGAAGACTTCTTGAGCATTGTCCCTTCCTAACTCTCCACTGACATAAAAGGAATAAACGAAATCCCTTTTGGCAGTCTCCCAAGCATCATTGAGCTTCTTAGGAACCCAGGCATCATGGTGAGGAAATATGTTCAGAGATGGTGTGATCTTGTCTTTCTTCAGTTTGGCAGCCCACTTTAGATAACCACTTCTGAATTTCTTAGAAGCAGTTTTATCAAATGTGGCTAGCCTCTCCTTTCTTTTCCTCTCTGCAAGCTCAGCAATGGTCTCTATCTTATCAACCACCTTATCTCTCCTCTCCTGCTGCTGGGCTGTTAGCTTCCTTGCCCTTTCATTCATGCCTCCAGCCTCTTTAATTAGCTCAGCGAGCTCTGTGACTTTTGTAGGTGCGGACTTGGGAGGTTCAGAAGATAAGGGTTCAGGATTTAGGATAGGGAGTACCTCAACTTCATCAGTAGAGGTTGTGGACTTAGCTGCCAACCTCTCTGAGGTTCTTGTCTTTTTGGCAACCTCTGCTGAGAGAGTTTCAGATGCCTTCCTCTTTGCAGGTTCCCCCTTCTATGCAGCTCTCTCTTCCTTCTCTTTCAGATGAGCTTCTTTGAACTTTGAGTAGTCCACTGATGCAGTCTCCTTGCCTTTCTTTTTCTCAGCAAGCTTCTGGGCCTCAGCATCAGTTTTCTTGATAGTGCTTTTGATTTGTTGACCTTTCTCGAACTCCGGGGTCTCAAAGATGATTTGCATTTTGTTCCTTGGATCAGCCTTCAGCTCCTTAGAAGATATCCTTTTTTCCCCCTTTCCGGCATTAATCATGCACTCAGCCACAGTGATGTTTAACTTCAACTGATCGTGAGCGATGGCTTTAAGTTCAGTCGAGCAGTGGTCAACTTCATCTTCCATTCTTTCTAGTGCGGCTCCAGCAGTTTGACCAAATTTTACAAATTGGGCCAGCTTCTCATCAATCAGCACATTGGTCTTTTCCTGAGTTGGGAAGTCCTCAGCAGCTTTCTTAAGAACTTCACCAAGCTTGGCTCCAAGTTCTTTGTGCTTTGCCTCGAACTCCTGCATCTTCTGGTTCCATAACCCTTCAACCTTCCCAATAAGGTCGGCTGAGAAAGCTTCAACAGAAGACTTTAGGTTGATGGACACGTTCTCTACTGATTCCTTCAGGAATTGAGTTCTGGCTTCTTCCTCCTTCTTCTCCAGGTTCTTCAGACCTTCTAGCATGAGAACACAGTTGCCTTCAACTAGGTCAGACACCATCTGAGTTGAGTCTTGCACCCTCAGGGTTAGATTTTGAAGTGAAGTAATTGTTGACTCCATCAATTCATCAACATGGTCTGAGAGTATGACCATTTCGTCTACCTCCTCTTGGACAACTTCTTGAACATCTCTCAGTTGAGTTTCAAGAGAAGGAAGCCTTTCATCTTGGAGTATAAGCATTGCATCCTTCAGGGAAGTTAGGTTGACCTGGACTGGAGGGATCTCATCAGTTTGAGTACCTGCATTTAAGATAGTGTTAGATCTTCCTCCCTCAGTCTCACCACCTAAGTCACCTGTAATTTCTAACTCCATTGGAACTCCCTCCTCCTCACTCATCTTACTTTTCTCTTCACTCCTCTTTTCAACTATGATTTTTTCAGCCAATTCACCCTTTACAAGGATGATTGCTTTTATTTGACCACTCACAACTTCAGTGATTTCCATATCTTTCTCACCACCCTCAGCTTTTTCTTTTTCAACTCCTTCGATTCCAGACACCTCAGTTGACTCTAAAGCCACCACTGAGGGCTGTTGTGGGAGAATCTCAGTAGACACCTCTACTGGACTCTCATGTGGCAAATTTTGAGCCTCAGTATCCTTTGCCTTGGATACATCCTTGGCCACCTCACCATCACCTTGCCTTGGTGAGGTCCATCCTCCTTGTACATTTTCCTCTTTCTCCTCCTCTTCTTCAGCTATCACCTCATCTGACTTCTCTTGCTCACCAACATCAGCTCTCTTCACCTCATCTCCCTTCTTGGCCTCAGCAATTTTCTCCAAGACCAAACTTTCAAAGACCTTCTCATCACAGAGAAGTCTGGTCTTGTGCATTCCAGCAAAGTTCAGCACTTCAGGTTCCTCCTTCTTCCACTCCTCTGCATTGCTGCCTCTTACAGCTAGAAGAATTTCACCAAGTATTCTATCCTTGAGCTGGACAATGAGTCGCAGCCTCAAGAATATAGCCTTGAGTGTGGGGAAGTTGTCAAGTTCAGGGTATTTAGACTCCAAAGAGTAAGCAACCTCATCCTTAAGGGTGTCTAAGAATGAGTACTCTTCTTCATCGTCTGAAGGAAGGGAAGGGGTAGGGGATCTGATATCGGTGGGTTTTTCTGGAATAGATTCCAGGTGAGTTGAGGTTTAGGTTTCAGGTGGGTTTGGTTCAGATGACGTTTGGGATGGGGTGTCAGTGGAGGTTTGTTCAGTAGGGGTTGAGGGAATGGGGTCAGATGGGGTTGAGGATGCTTCAGCAGATGCCTCAGGAGGGTAGTTTGGGATCCACTTTTAGGCTGTTGGGAGCCTTCAGTGGGGGTTTGAGTGTGAGTTATTTTGGAGATGCGTTTGGTTTTGGCTGGGGTGCGAGGTTTGGTTTTGGGTTTAATGGGGGTAGAAGCAGGGACAGGGGCATCTGAGTCAGACTCAGTTGAGGTTATATGAGGTGAAGAGTCAGGGTTATCTGATGACGACTCATCAGTAGAGTTGGTGATTCTGACTTTCTTCGAAGCAACCTCCTTCTCTGCTTCAGAAGACCTCTTCTTTTCCTTCTTTGAGGCCTTCTCTGCCTCAGCCTCCTTATGTTGAGCCATTTTGTCACTCAACTTTACCAACCTTCTCTTCAGCTTGGTTTTCTTCCCTTCAGCAGGGGCAGCTTCCTCCTCCTCAACTGCCTCTGGGCTTTCCACATCAGGCTTAATCATCCTCCCTTCAAGATTCTTTCCAGGCTTGAATAGGGCTTTCAAATTGCTCCACTTCCTATCAGGGATCCAATCCACTCCCAGATCTACATTCTCTATCAAGTAAGAGATTTTTGTAGCATAATTGAGCTTACTTGATAGTTGGGGAGTTTTGTCTGGTTGGAGCTTTGAGTTCTCTTTGTTCAAGGCCCTCAGAAAGAATTGTTGCCAGTTAAAAGACCTTTCTTTGCTTTCTACAATGGCCTTCATCAGTCTGAGCTTTGGCTTGCTCACTTGCTCAGTACTTCCTTGGTTCCCCAGAATGCATTTACCCACAACTTCACACAGAACATTGTATACTGGCAGGAGTATACTTTTATTCATGGTTGGGCTATATTTCACCTTCCTCTGCATAATGGTATTAACCCATTCCTCCTCTTTGTCCACTATGCACGTGTCTGGATTGGGACCTTCAGAAGGAAGATCAAATAGCTCCTTCAGAACTTCTCCGCTTACACGAATCTCCTTCTTTATCTTTTGGTGCTCTGTGACCTCCATGTCATCTCTCATAACTTTCTTCTTCCTTTGCAAGATCAGATGAGACCTGATCCTTGTGTCTGAGTTGGAGACATTGTTGTAGAATTCAAGAACCTGTCTGTCAAAACAGTTCTCTGGATGAACAGATAGAAATTTCTCTAACCCTGCAGATTTGAGCATATCTAGGGCTTCTTTGATATGGGCAAATTCAGGTTTTGTCTCAATTTCTGGGGTATCAAACACCACAATTTCTCTAATCTCTCAGTTGTTGTCTTAGCCAAAGAATTTGAGCACAACAACTTCCAGCTGCCATATACTCAGCTTCAGTAGTGCTTGTGGCTACTGAATTTTGTTTCTTGGAAAACCAAGAAATCAGTTTACTTTCCAAGAATTGACAAGTGCCTGAGGTTGATTTTCTATCAATTCTGCATCCACCATAGTCAGCATCTGAGTATCCTGTGAGTTCTAGATTGTCATCTGAGGGATACCACAATCCCACATTCACAGTACCCTTAAGATATTTGAGAATCCTCTTGGCAGCTTCCAGGTGACTTTTCTTGGGATTTGCTTGATATCTAGCACAAATGCCAACTGCAAATGTGATATCAGGCCTGCTTGCTGTGAGATACAGTAGAGATCCAATAATGGCTCTGTAATGAGTCTGATCTACTGATTCACCATCTTCATCTGGTTCCATCTTGGTGTTGGTGTTGAGTGGAACCCTTGTAACCTTGCTGGTCTGGCATCCAAACTTGTTGATCAGCTCCCTTGTGTATTTGGCTTGGTTGATGAAGATTCCTTCAGTGGACTGCTTGACTTGAAGTCCTAGGAAGAAATTCATTTCTCCCATCATTGACATCTCAAATTTTCCCTTCATCAGTTGAGAAAATTTTTCACAGAGGACTTGGTTAGGACAACCAAAGATGATATCATCCACATAAATTTGAACCAGCAATGTGTCCTCTCCTTTTGTGATTCTGAAAAGTGTTCTATCAACTCTTCCTTTGATAAAACCATGATCCAAAAGGAATTGTGACAAAGTATCATACCACGCTCTTGGAGCATGTTTCAGTCCATATAGAGCTTTCCTCAGTCTATATACTTTGTGACTTTCTTCAAAACCTGGGGGTTGCTCCACATAGACTTCTTCATTGAGTACTCCATTCAAGAAGGCACTTTTAACATCCATCTGGTACACCTTGAATTTCTTGTGAGCAGCATAGGCAAGAAATAACCTTATTGCCTCCAATCTGGCTACTGGGGCAAATGTTTCATCATAGTCAAATCCTTCAACTTGTGAATAGCCCTTTGCAACTAGCCTGGCCTTGTTTCTGACTATGATATCATTCTCATCCTTCTTGTTCTTGAATACCCACTTGGTTCCTATCACATTGCAGTGATATGGTCTGTCCACCAACTCCCAAACTTGATTCCTTGTGAGCTGGTTGAGCTCTTCTTGCATGGCAATGATCCAGTTGGAATCTTGAAGTGCTTCTGCTATGGAACTTGGTTCCTGGTTTGATAAGAAACAACAAAACAAAGCACTTTCACCATGAAAACTTCTAGTTTTGACTCCTGAGGAAGGATCACCTAGGATTTGCTCAACAGGGTGATCTGAGAGCCAAGTTCTCCTAGGCTGATGCCCTTCAGTAGAGTTTAACTCTTCTGAAGTTGAGTCACTAGATATTGGAATGAAATCGAATTCAGGAAATAAAACAGAGGGTTGAAGTCCTGAGTCATCATACAAGGTATTCTCATTCTCAATGGTAATTTCATTGGTTCCCCCTTGAATGATGGGTTCAGTGAATGTCTCAGCTGTGACCACATCTTCATTGACATTTGTTACCTCTTGAACTGGGATGATGTTCATCAGTTCAGTTACATCTTCAGGAGAGCTCTCAGGTGAGCTTTGAGGAGTGGTCTGATTTTGAGTGTCCTCTTTGAATTGTTGATCATTGAGGTTGTCCCAGGTTGGAATGACTGTATCAACACAATTCTCAGGATATCCTTTTGATTTGATACTCAGTCTAGTTAGCCTTTTACTTATCACTTCCTCATTCTCCTTACTTCTGGACTCAAAAGTAGATTCATCAAATACCACATGAGGTGTTTCTTCCACAACAAGAGTTCTACAGTTGTAAACTCTGAAAGCTCTACTGATTTGGGAATATCCTAAGAAAATTCCTTCATCAGCTTTGCTATCAAAAGCTTTCAGTTGTGTTTTCCCATTGTTGTAAATGAAACACTTGCAACCAAAAATATGAAAGTAAGATACCTGTGGCTTTCTGCCATTCCATAACTCATATGGAGTTTTTCCTTGATGTTTGGTTACCATGGATCTGTTTTGAGTGTGGCAGGCAGTATTAATAGCTTCAGCCCAGAATCTTTTAGGAACCTGAGCTTCAGCTAACATTGTCCTTGCTGCCTCCTTGAGAGTCCTATTTCTTCTTTCAGCTACTCCATTTTGTTGTGGAGTTCTTGCAGTTGATGTCTCATGTGAAATACCTAATTCTTTGCAATAGTCAGATATAATAGAATTTATGAATTCAGTGCCCTTATCTGATCTTATCTTTACAATATTCAGGCTTTTTCCATTGCTAACTTTCTTCAGGAGCTCTGGCAGTCTCAGTTGAGTCTCCTTTTTGCTTGCAAGCAATATTACCCATGTGTACCTGGAGAAGTCATCAACAACAACAAGTGTATACTTTCTCCCATTGATACTTACAGGGGTTACTGGACCAAAAAGATCCATATGTAACAGTTGAAGTACTCTGTCAGTAGAGGTTGCTACTTTGCTTTTGAAAGATGCATTTACTTGCTTCCCCTCCTGACAGGCTTTACAGATATGTTCTTTGTTGTATACTTCATTTGGCATTCCTTCTACCAGTCCATGTCTTGCTATCCTGTTCATCATCTTGAAGTTCAGATGACTTAGCCTTTTGTGCCACAACCAGTTAGTGTCAGTTGAGCTCTTAGCAATAAGACATGCATTTGGTGTACAAGACTTCCAATCTGCAAGATAGATATTTCCCTTTCTTGACCCAGTTAGTAATACCTGTTGTGAAGATACATTCTTAACAAAACACAGGTTACATGAAAATTCAACACTGTATCCTTTATCACAAAATTGACTTATGGACAGAAGATTATGCTTAAGTCCACTGACAAAGGATACATTGCTTACTCTTACTGAGCCAATAATTAAGGTACCATAACCTTTAGTGGCTCCTTGAGAGTTGTCACCAAAAGTGACTTGTGGACCTTCTTTCTCAACAAATTCTGTCAGGAGATCTTTGTTGCCAGTCATGTGCCTAGAACATCCACTGTCCAAGTACCAGACTGATGATATAAGAGATTCTCCTTTGTTGAGGTCCACTGAGCCCTGCAATCACAGATCAAGCTTTAGGTACCCATTTGGTGTTGGGTCCTACAAGGTTAGCTGTACCTTTCGGAATCCAAATTTGCCTCACAGTTCTAATCACTTTAGATTGACTAATTTGTCTTCCATAAACATCTACATAGATTGTTATCTCCCTAGGTGCCTTGGGAGTAAACTTTCTATGGGTGTCAGCCTTTGAAGGAACAGAAACCTTCTTCACATTATTTCTCTTTGGCTTGGGTGCACCTGGTCTTGGTTTTTGTTGATAAAGGTATGAAGGACCTTTTTCTTTAGGCACAAAAGGACTAGGTCTTCCATATGAGTCATTCCTTGAGGACTGCTCATGCCTGGGTGCTCTCAGCTGAGGTTGCTTCATCTGTGAAGACCTCGGCTGATAGTACCTCTGCTGAGATCTAGTCTGATAAGTCACCTGAGCCTTTCCATTTGGTTTTGGCTTAGATTGACTTTTCTTTTGAGTGATCTCAGCTGGTCTTTTTCCTTTATCCACAGTCTGTGTTTGAAAAGTCACAGACTTGACAAAAACTCTCTTTGTGCCACTTGAAGAAGCAACACTCAGAGGACCTTCTGAAGGTTTTGGAATAAAGCCTATCCCACACTTGTTATTAGGATTGGTTTGAAAATTTTGGATCTCCTCTATGGAAAGAGAGGGTTTGTTTAGAGCATCAATCCTTTTTAACAAGGTCTCTTCAGATTTTTGTAAGACATCAATTTTCAGGAGAGAATCCTTTATTTGGCTTACCAATTTTAAGTTCTCTTTAGTTAACTTTGTCTTAGATTCATTGAGATCTTTTATCAGTTGATCTCTACCATTTCCTTGACGCCTGAGGGTTTCCACCTCTTTTGTCAGTTCAATGGTAGATTTGGCTGAGTTCAGATCTGCTTGATTCCCAGACTCCATTAACTTGGAGTTTTCACTCAAGAGTTATTTGTTCTCATCTTGAAGACAGAGACTTGCTTCTTGCAACCTTGAGAAATCAATCATCAATTGTTCCAAAGCGGACTGAAGATTGAGTTCCTCAGTTGACTCTGAGCTTAGCTCAGGTGTGTGTTCTAGAGAAATGGATGGTTTAGATTGTACCTCTAGTTCTTCTCTTGCCATGAGGCACATGTCATCTTCACTGCTGTCAGAGAACAGTTCATCAGGTGACTCCAGGTTTTCATCAACATCCCCAGCCATCATGGCTTTCCTTTCTCCATATCTTCTGTCTCTTTTGGCTTGCCTTTCTCTTCTTTCTTTTGTGCTCAGTTGAGGACAAACATATTGAAAGTGCCCAATCTTCTTGCACTGAAAACACCTGTTGGCATCATCATTCTTTTCCTCAGTGGACTCTCTGGTCTTTGATGATGATCCTTCAGCCTTGGTGTAATTCTTGTATTCCTTCTTCTTTTCCAGCTCAGATGAGCTTTTCTCTCCTTCTCTGGTAGTCTTTTGTGGATAACTTCTACCTTCCCTGTTATCCCTGTAAAATCTCTTATATTTGCCAAAGCGGCTGTTAAGTTGTTCAAACCTTCTAGCCATCAGGCTGAGTTCCTCCTGCATCTCAGCCTTGTTTTGAGACTTACTTGCCTTTGTACTCTTCTGAGGCTTTGGGGATTTTGGCTCAGACTCCTTAGCTTTGAAGGCAACTCCCTTCTCAGCTGAGGTCTCATCAGGAGCCCTTTTCCTGTTCAGATCAAACTCATAAGCCTTAAGTTCAGAGAATACCTGTTGCATAGACATGCTGGATAGATCCTTGGTATTCTGCATCATCACAGAGTACACATCCCATCTTGAGGTTAGACCTCTCAGGATCGTTAGACCTCTCAGGATCTTTAAGGCAACTTCTCTTTTGGTGTAGACCTTTCCCAGAGAATTTATCTCATTCATGATGTCAGTGAACCTCCCATCAAGCTGGTCAATTGTCTCAGTGGCCTCCATGGTGAACTGCTCATACTTTTGAACAGCTACTGAAAGCTTGTTCTCCTTTATCTTGTCAGTTCCTTCACACATGAGAGCAAGAGTGTCCCATAGTTCCTTTGCAGTCTTGCAGTGGATTACTCTTCCCATTACAGAATCTGGAATAGTGGTGTAGAGAATGATCATGGCAATGAAGTTGAGGTTGTTTCTCCTCCTCTCATCTGCAGTGAAATTATCTTCATCTTTGGGCCATTCTTCTCTAGGATCTGCAATAGTTTCAGTTGTAGTTCTAGGGTTAGGTGTCATAAAAACAAATGGACCTTTAGTAATAACCCTTAACATTTCATCATGCTCACAGGCAAGATGAGCTCTCATTCTGATCTTCCAGAAATCATAGTTTTCCACTGAGAATTGTGGAAGCTTGTGATGAGACATATGGTTCAAGGGATTAACTCCCATGTTGTTCTCTGCTGGTGGTGCAACCCTAGCTGCATTGTCAGCCATAGTATAAAAACAAGTTTATCAAAAGATCAATTCAGGTGACCTTAATAAAATACCTTTAAGCACAAGGTATACTTAGAACAATGGTCTTTTGAACCACTGCTCTGATACCAATTGTTGGTCCCGAAACGAGTAAACAGGTGTATGGGGGGGGGGAATACACCTGTGATTACAAATTAAAACTTCTTATAAAAACTTATCAGGTTACTTAAGACCGTAGCTCGTCAGTGGACTTGAGGTCTGCTGAGAGTTACTTGTGAAAGCTTACTGAGATAATACCTCCACTGAAAGCTCAAGACTTTCAGTTGAACTACTATCTAATTAGCTTTCAGACGCGGATTAGTGAGCCCTTTAGAACACTCGTTTTACTTTGATAAACTTGAGATTAACAAACACTTATGAAATAGCAGAATGTAAGTACACAAGATGTAAAGTGGTTCAGAGATAAATCTCCTACGTCCACTGGTCTGATCAAACAGGAGAATTCCTTTCACTTGGAATTCCTTGTGTTATAGTGCCAAGGTGCACTGATCAACTTCTCCTCTCTTAGGATGATTGATCACTAGGAAATTCCAGGTCCTAGTTCCCAAAACAAACCAGCTTTCAGACTGATACAACAATCAGCTTACTAACACCACTTAACACTAGCTCTCAACCTAAACACTGAGTAGGGTTTTGAGTAGGGTTTTGGTTCCAACTATTTTGAGATAATCCTTACAAGTTTTAGCTCAATGATTAGGATTGGATTATCTCTTTCTAAGATTTGGATATAGCTTTTAAGCTTGGTTACAGAAGGTTTGTTAGGCTCTCTACAACTGTGAAACACTTGGGAAACAATGATAATTTCGAGTGCTTCTAGATGGTTATGAATGTAGAGATAGCTTTGATCTTGTGAGTTTTCCGTGCTTGTAATAATGCACGTCCTTCTGTATTTATAGGCTTCCTTGAAAATCTTCCCGTTGGATTTGAATCTTCTCAAGTAAGTCTTCTTGTATCTGATTGGTTCAAACGGCTCTATTTGAAGCTTTAAGTCTTGTCAAGAAACGGCTGCAAAACCCTGCTTGTTCACCAACTTTCTGTAGATTGCTAGGTGAAAGACTTTTGGTACTTGTCAGGCTGGGGTAGGTCGGCTGTCAGTAAGTTTGGGGGGGTTGATTGGGCGTGAAATTGTCATGATTCGTAGCTAGAAACGCCCTAGTTTTGGTCGAATTTATTGAGTTTTTAGAGCCAAATGAGTACTATTTCTATACATTGATGAATTTGTCTCTTTGATACTCATAGGTGAATCGAGGACGAAAAACGGAGTTCGTAGGACTTTGAATCGACTCAAACGGATGCCCGGATGAGAAGATATCGAAGAAATACGATTGGTATTAGTACGTGTGAAGAAAAGTGTTAGTTGCAAAGGAAGGAAGACCCATTCTAGCATCGTCACTCGAGCACCCCGCTCGAGTGAAGTAGATCGAGCGCCTAAAAACATACAGAACGTTTGGGCCGCTCGAGGGGTATAGCTCGAGCGCCCCGCTCGAGCACCAGAACCGCTCGACCAAGAGAGCTCGAGCGCCCCGCTCGAGATCCTGATCCGTTCGACCACCATAGCTCGAGCGCTTCCAAGGCATTTCCTCCAACTTACGTTTTTCGGCCCACGAGTTCACGAATCGGCCCGTTGCCTATATATATCTCTTCCAAACACGTTTTGAGGAATCCCCATACTTAGAAATCACTTTTAGACTTAGTTTTTGGAGAGAAAGGAGAGAAGCAAGTTTATTTACATTTTGTTGAGGTTTTTCGTACGAATTCTTAGTTTCTTTTCGTTTCTTAGTTTCTTTTCTTTTGCTTGATTTCTTTAAACGCTTTGAAACTTCGTTTTAGTTAATTAAATTTCGGTCTTAATATTTATTTCTTTAAACCCTAGTTCATGTTTCTTATTTTCTTCATTCAATTCATTATGTTTATGTTCGTTGCTTTATCTATTGCTTTTATGTTTGTTAAACCCATGTCCGGCTAAAACCCTTGCATGGTTAGGGTAGGATGAACTCGTAGAAGTAGGTTGTGGGTACGTAATTAGGGTAACTCGTGACGTTAGGTTTTTATTCTCTTGGTTAATGAATTCTTATAATTAATCTAGACTTTACCTTTGAATTTCGTACGAAAGTGTTAGAGAGAGGACGACCGCATCACTCAATAACAATTAGTAGTCTTAACGAGAGGGTTTATGAGAGGTTAATTCATCTACCGGTTTAGCGAAGGAGGACGACCGCATCACCTTAGTTAAATTAGGGTCTCATTAATTGAGCACAATCTATTAACTTGTTAGTAGATTAGTGAATCGAGTGTTAGGGTAAAGTATTAGGGTTTAGAATCTTGAGCTTTCACCTTGCATTCTTAGACTTAGGTTAATTCTTGTGTGTCACAGTTATTTTGATTATGTACCTGCTCCGTTAGTATACGTAGGGATTCCTATCTTGAGCATCATCATCTCTCATTAGAACACAACCCTTAGTTAATTTGATTTCTTTAGTATTTTTGTTTACTTAGTTTAATTTAGTCTTTTAATTTATTTTTCCAAAAACAACACACTCATATTAACTACGACGCGTAGATCTTCAGGGATCTGTTCGCATACACATCATCCCTTGGGTTCGATAATACTTGGTCCCTATACTTGCCCATACTACAGTGAACTCGTACTCTTGCGGGGAAGCTACTAGTAAAAGCTAGTATTTTTGCTTCAAGTCATGACCCCAGCGCCGCCTCTCCCTGTTTTCGATCGAAATCCCGACAACGGAAACTGACCAACGCCGCCGCCGCCAAAGCCAGTGCCGCCGCCTCCTTCTTCTCCCCTTTTCAGTAAGATGAAATCCCTTCTATTTTCTTCGAATTTCATTCCGTTTAATTCAATTTCGAATACCGAATTATTCCAATTTCTAACCGAGACCTTTTTTTCGTTTAATTTTTCGTTCAATTTGACGCCGTTGAACCGGTTGCTGTTGCCGAATTTCTGGAAATTCCAACTGACGCCGTTAGGCTGTTCAAATTCGTTTTCCGAATTCCCGAACGAAGCCGTTAGGCTGCCCAATTTTCGTAAGCAAATTACCGAGTTTCAAAACGACGCCGTTAGGCCGCCCGTTTACCACCTCAAACCCGGAGAATGTAAGGTTTCTACCTTCATTTCCTTCTTTCGTAAATTTTGGAATTTTTGGCCGAGTTTTGTTCGAACCCCATGGAACAAAGAAGCAGAAAAGAAAGGAGAGAACTTACTGTTAGTTTGGTCTAGTATTTTAGTATTATTAGTTGGCTTATTTAGTATTATTGATTTGTCCTCTTTGTATCACTCTTTAGAAGTAGGATTTGGATATTGTTTTCCTTGTTTTTATTCCTTCACAAACATGAGTTGGACTGTTGGAATTAGATGAGTTAGTATTTTGATTTTTAGTTGACCGGTTGATATGTATTAATGTTTTAGATGTATGGTATCAATGACTTAGTGGACTAGTATTATTTCTTGCGAATGTTTAGTGTCACTGTTTTAGTGTTATGGTGATATTAGCATAACCCTTTAGTATCCTTGTTTTGATGAGTTGGTATTATTATTTGGATGATGATTTTCAAGGGTAAAACACTTTTGTTTTGAATCCATAGACAAAGGGAAACTCGTCTTCCCCTTGTGCGACCGTTAGAAATTTAAGAACCAAAAGATAAGTCTTTTAAAAAAATATCCAATTTAGTAAAAGAGTTTCCTTGGAAAATATTAATAAATTCTTTTGAAAATGAGAAATTGAATTCTTAAGAAAGAAAAACCTTTTCTTTAATTTTATTAATTTTTCTAAGTAATAATCTTATTTTTTTCCTAAGTAATTCCAAGTTTAATAATTATATTATTTTTACCTTAAAAGGCCTTTACTAAGGTCATCAATGAAATTAGTAAATACACCCCCCTAATACACCTCCTCTTAAAAAGGGGTGTACTTATCAATTAGAAATCAACCTTTGAAAACTTTAGTTTTCAATAGTTTTCTAAAGACAACAATCTACTCAATCCTCGAGTTTCACACGCTTAAACTTTTCAAATTCAAAGGTCAACTTTTAATCAAATATTTTCCTACTAGGATTCGGTACTAGTTGGAACGCACATGAGGTTTCCGACCAACTGTTTGTACATCATTCACGGGACCCGGAGCAAATAGGTGGGTGATGATCTTTTGATTGATCTGCTAATAATAACGTCGTGCCGGCATTTTCTGAACTCGACTAAATCAAATAAAAAATATCTAATCCAACATAAATGTAACACCTATCTATATAACTGTTTGGATTATGTGATATAACTATATATGTTATATATTACCTGTTGTTTTATAAATAGATTACCACTGTGTGAGTAAACACCTTATGTGAGCATGAATCAGTTCGGTTGTCAGTCAAGTATTATTCTTTGTAAAGTTTATTGAGTCAGTTTTGTGGAAAGTCAGTAAGTACGGAGTTGTGATGTGGGTATTTATTTCCGACCTCCGGGGACGCTATCGTTGGACGCCCTCGGAATCAAGGTTGTTGATTATTTTCCGACCTCCGGGGACGCTGTCGTTGGACGCCCTCGGAATCAAGGTTGTTGATTATTTTCCGGTCTCCGGGGACGCTGTCGTTGGACGCCCTCGGAATCAAGGCTGTTGATGGTTGGAGTTGAAAAGGGAAACTATGATGGAAGTGGAATGGTTGTACGTTTATGGTTTGACAGTTGTGATAATATGTGATATGACTTTGGGCTTTGCCTTAATGTGAACCAACTTGTGCTATTTCAATTATATTATGTGAAATATGCTTAATGCCGATGAATTATTATATAAACTGTTTCTTCTGTGATATATTGTAACCTTGTTTATATGTCAACTGCTTAAATAAATTAAATACTTTATTAATGAGTATAACTTAATATATTTCGGATTTACCAATCCCATGACGTTGCTAATCACCCATACGTGAGAATTCAAATCTCACGCCCCATTTTTACAACCCTTGTAGATTATGATTTCGTGGAGCAAGGACAGTAATAGAGACGACACGGAGTTCCCCACTTAAATAAAACATTACTATTGATACTATGTTTTATGTACACATATATGTGTGAGAGATACATATTAAAATTATTCTATTCATTTCTTCCGCTGCATAGAAACTCATCATCTCTCATTTCCGTTATATTTCCTTCAAAAATTTTATAGTTCAGACTTTTGATCATAATAATACTTCGAATCCAATATAATTAATATATTCTGGATGCGGGGCGTTACAGGTGGTATCAAAGCTTACGTTCAAAACTTTCAGACCAAAACTCAAATCATTGCTTTCATCAAACCAAAATTCTCTTTCTTTATTAAATTTTCTTATCATGTAAGTATAGATAACTAATTAAATCACTTGAGGGGAAATGTGTCTCCTATTACCGTCAGAAGCTCCTCGAAGGTATGTTCTTATTTTATTGCCTTAAAGTTTGTGATATTACGACAACTTGACTTTCATAACAAAACTCCAATCAAAAGATCGCGAACTCGAAACAACACCTACGAGGTGTAGAAAGAACCCCGAAATGTCGTTTATAATACTATGTAAATACAGATAATTAGTGAATGATAGAAATAAATATATTTGTGTAAATTTATAAACTTCATAAATGATGTTGTATGATTATTTGAACTATGTGTTTTAATTGTTTAAATATTATTTCTGCATAACTAAAATTTTGACTAGGAATTTCCTTCCCATATAAGAATCCACCTAAGATAGTTATATCCCGATTATTAGAAGACACTTAGCTAACCTTAGAATCTACCAGGGTGTTTATAACCCAGTTTACGAGACTGTGTGCAATGGTAAGAGCCATTCCAATATCCCACGACGAGATATATTTGATAGTCGTGATTCGTTTTGGCTGAAGGGTTACTGAGTTGTTCTCCATCCTATCGCTGTAAGACTACTCGAATGGACGAGAATAGAAGACCCAGTACAAGTGCCCCACATTCACTTGGAGACATACCTAGAAAAGTTGACGATGGGTATTTCCGTATGATAGTAGTGATCAGTCAGAGTGATCAAATCCTTTTAAACAGTTATCCTTTTGATGTAGTCACAAATACGTACAACATAGATGTGCCACCCTTTCCTGACATATAGTAGTAGTCAGATGTATGAGCGTTTTACTTAGACCATAGCAGCATAGCTCTAACCCGCTCCTTTTGTCGCTCGTAGTCCGTACTGATGCAAGGATACGATGCGTTAGAATTATACTTAGAAGCCTTTTGTATTCTATGACGTAATGTAAGGAGACTGACCTCCGTAGGACCAAAACTTTTAGATATATATATATACTTATTATGTGTTCACTACTTGTCAATGTGTTTTACTTGCTTTATATATTAAATGTCATATTTTATCTGATTATCACTTAATGACACATTACTAGTTCCTAGAATACTGTGCGAATGTGAGCACTGTACCATTGGGGCCCCAATGCGAAGCGGTAAATTACGTACCACACGTGTTTTCAGTGTTAATGTTTTGTATTAATTTTGGTTAATCCGGTTATGTTTTTATAACTTTCTCACACCTATACATATCGTAAAAATATTATTCTTTTCCGATCAGAACCACCTTTAGAATGACACCAGAACGTAGACATGGACGACCCCACGTTAACCCTATTACTATATCAATGAATCCTATAGGACAGAACACACCTCCTTAGGCTGAACCTAAGCCACCTCAGCAGGCCACGCCAGGAAGTATCTGGAACTACTATGGAAATTGAGGGCCGAATTATAGGTTTACCCCTAACGCTAAACGATCACTTGGTAGAGTCCGATCTTCACATCCTTAAGATGAAAACCTTTGACATAATCTTAGCCATTGACTAGTTAACAAAGGACGAAGCGATAATAAAATGCACAGAACGAGAGATCGACCTCAAAACCCGTAATGGTCAATACTTCACATTTCGTAAAATTAAGACCAAGAAGGAAACCCGAGTAATATCAGCAATCCAAGCTGCAGTAATATTACGAAAAGAGGAATGCCAAGCTTACCTCGTCCACATCTCAGCAGGAGAGAAAGATGACAAGTTGCGCATCAAGGTGCCAATTGTGGATGGATATCTTGACATGTTTCCTGAGGAATTAATCGGGTTGCCTCCGGATCATCAGATAGAGTTCTCCATTGACTTGATATCTGGGGCAGCACCAGTATCTAAAGCACCTTACCGAATGGCTCCAAAGGAATTAGAAGAACTGAAGGAACAACTGTAATGCTTGCTTGAAAAGAAGTTCATCAGGCATAGTGCATCACCATGGGGAACACCTGTGTTGTTTGTAAAGAAGAAAGATGGAACTTTCCATATGTGCATAGACTATCGAGGTCTCAATCAACTGACCATTAAGAACAAATATCCTCTTCCGAGGATAGGAGACTTGTTCGACCAGTTGAAGAATGCTACGGTATTCTCAAAGATCGATCTGAGGTTTGGTTACCACCAGCTGAAGGTCAAGAGCGAGGATATCCCAAAGACAGCATTCCGGACTCGGTATGGACATTACTAGTTCACCATGATGCCTTTCAGAGTAACAAACGCTCCGATAATTTTCATGGATATGATAAATAGAGTGTTTCATCCGTACCTAGACTAATTCGTCATCGTCTTCATCGACGACATTCTTGTGTACTCTAAGGACAAAGAGCAACACGAAGAACATCTCAAGGCAGTCTTAAAGACAATGAGATGAGAGAAGTTGCATTCTAAATTCAGCAAGTGTGAATTTTGGATCAACTGCTTATGTATCGATTAGTACTAGAGCATCTCACTCCCTTGTGCCTAAGAATTTAAGAAAATTTGGGGATATAGAGTATAGAAGAATAGACCTTAAGTGAAAGTGAACTTTTGAGGAATACAATGAGGACCTAAAACTGAGTGAATTGATTGGAGATAGACTTGGATGAACATCAAAGAGAAACTGAACTACACGTTCTTAAGATGAGTAGCTAGACGTTATTGAAAACGAACTAGTTCTATGCATATGAAGGAATATGAAACGTGGGCACAGTTACTTTCTTTTGGGATAACGTAAGATTTTAAGCTTAAGTAGAGCCTTTTTGTGGAATGAGTAAGCTAGATGTGATCTTAAGTCTTTCATGTTAAGATTAACATTTATATGTTATGGGAATACTTTAGTTGAAAAAGAAAGGACAATTAATTTTTATCTATGGGATACATAGTGGACTTCGAAGTAGAGGAAAATTTGCAACTATGTAGGAAGAAAAGTTTGCATGCTTGAGGACTAGAAAAACCTTCAAAGTCTTAGATCAGGTAGAGTGACAACAAGCTTAGTCGACCAAGAAAACCGAGAAGTTATTTTGGCCTTAACTAATTGGGAACCTTTCAAAAATCAAACCTTCCCACTAAGGTTTACCACTCCTTTTGGACCAGAAGTTTTAGAGTAAGTAGTTAGACAAAACTTTTTTTTGAATGAAGTAAGATATAGTACCAGTTCATCCTAAACCTAGAATTTCCACACAGTATTGTGCAGATGCCATGGTTTACGCGTTCACCCTATAACCGGCCTTACGAGAAAGGATCCTAGGAGCGCAAAAGAACGATAAATTCTTGAGAGGAATACGTAAGCGCGCTGAGGAAGGAACCATTTAGAGGTTCGTATTGAGTGCTGAGTGAGCTTTGATGTTCGATAACAAAATCTGTGTGCCTAAGGATGAAGGAATGAGGAATGAAATTCTGAAAGAGGTACATAACACTACATACACCATTCACCCCGGAGAGACGATGATGTATCGGGGACTGGAAGAAAACTTTTGGTGAAGGGTATGAAGAGATCGATAGCTCAATTCGTCAGGAGTTGTTTAACCTGCCAACGAGTTAAAGCAGATCACCAACGACCTCCAGGATTGTTACATCCTCTGGAGATGCCAGAGTGGAAATGGGAGAACATCACTATGGATTTTGTCACCGGATTTCCGAAAACGGTGAAAAATCACGATGCCATTTAGGTTATCGTAGATAGACTTACGAAAACTGCCCACTCTATCCCTATTAGAATGACTTATACGTTAGACAAGCTCGTCCAACTATACATAGCAGAGGTAGTTAGACTGCACGGTGTACCAGTCTCAATAGTGTCCGATAGAGACCCCGTTTTACCTCTAAGTTCTGGGGAAGTCTGCAACGAGTCTTGGGTACTGAATTGAAGTACAGCACCACATACCACCCGCAGACTGACGGACAATCGGAAGGAACTATCCAGACACTCGAAGGTATGCTGAGAGCTTGCGCTCTAGATCTTGCAGGAAGTTGGAAGAGCCACCTGCCATTTGTAGAGTTCGCATATAACAACAGTTATCATGCGACAATATAAATGGCACCGTACGAAACACGTTACGGGAAAAGGTGTAGATCACCAGTTTGTTGAGATGAAGTCGGAATTCAAAAGATTCTCAAACCCGAACTAGTTGAAAGATCGGTTGAGATAGTCGCAAAGATTAAAGGAAGAATCAAAACGGCTCAAGATTGTCAGAAGTCATATGTGGACGCTAGGAGAAGAGATTTACAATTCGACATTGGCGATAAAGTATTTCTCCGAGTGACACCAATGAAAGGTCTAATCCATTTTGGTAAAAGAGGTAAGCTAAAGTCGCGATACAATGGGCCATTTGACATCCTGAATAGAATTGGGGATGTGGCTTATCGCTTAGCACTACCACCAGAGTTATCACGAGTGCATGATGTGTTCCACATATCTACACTCAGGAAGTACATAAGCGATCCAAACCCTGTTTTTAGTCGTATGGATTTAGGTTTAAGTTGTGACCTGACTTATGAAGAAGTTCCAGTTACTATCCTAGGAAGGAAGTTACACTTATTAAGGAATCAAGAGATACCATTAGTTCTAGTCCAGTGGAGCCGACACGAGAAAGAAGAAATAACTTGGGAAATAGAGGATGAAGTCCTAACCAAATACCCTCAATACCTAAGCAATACCTAGAAGCTGAATTTCGGGGGCGAAATTCTGTTAAGGGGGTGAGGATGTAATACCCCGTCCCATTTTATACCTTTTATTTTCCTAGCAACCTTATTTTATTTTATTATCTTTGTTTCTTTTTATTTTATTATTTTGTGTGCTTTTGTGTAATTTAAATATATACCCTTTTATAAATTCTCAAATTCGAAGAAAGAAGTCGAATCTTTCAAACGGATAAGGGACTACGAGAAATTAAATATTCAAGTTTAAATTAAGGATTTCTATCCGTATATTTTATTGATAAAAATATACTTTTACTATTCAAATTCAATAAAATATTAATTGAGTTTTAAAAACTGTATTAATTATCAAATCGGAATTAAACCCGTGAACCAAACGATCCCTAAACCGTATCAAGTGGGAACGAAAATATCAGGATTAAAGGGAATAATTCTTAACCACGTAAATTACTTTCCTTTTAAATTAATTTTAATTTGAGAAATAATCCCACCCACATACTTATTTCCTTCCTTTAATTTAATTAAATTATTAAAAGATATTTCCCTATAAACTACCCCATCCCAAATACGCATACGCCTTTCTCCTCTCAGTTTTCCCCAATTCATACTCTCTCTCTTCAAGAAAAATTCTCTCCAAAATCGCTGCCACTCAATCCCACCGCCGGTCACCTTCGCCGCCGCACCACTGTGCACGGCCGCCTCCTTCGCTCAGCGCCGCCGACACGCCACCTCTCTCGCTCTCTTCTCCCTCCGTTGCAAGCCTCGACGTCGCTGCTTCCAGTCACGCCGACGCCTCTTCCGAACACAGCCGTGCCGCCGTGGCCCCAGGCGCGACGCCACCGCCGAAGGAGCAGCGCCGTCGCGATGCGACCCCAGCGCCGCCTCTCCCTGTTTTCGATCGAAGTCCCGACAACGGAAACCGACCAACGCCGCCGCCTCCTTCTTCTCCCCTTTTCAGTAAGATGAAATCCCTTCTCTTTTCTTCGAATTGCATTCCGTTTAATTCAATTTCGAATACCGAATTATTCCAATTTCTAACCGAGACCTTCTTTTCGTTTAATTTTCCGTTCAATTTGACGCCGTTGAACCGGTTGCTGTTGCCGAATTTCTAGAAATTCCAACTGACACCGTTAGGCTGTTCAAATTCGTTTTCTGAATTCCCGAACGACGCCGTTAGGCCGCCCGTTTACCACCTCAAACTCGGAGAACGTAAGGTTTCTACCTTCGTTTCCTTCTTTCGTAAATTTTGGAATTTTTGGCCGAGTTTTGTTCGAACCCCATGGAACAAAGAAGCAGAAAAGAAAGGAGAGAACTTACTGTTAGTTTGGTCTAGTATTTTAGTATTATTAGTTGGCTTATTTAGTATTATTGATTTGTCCTCTTTGTATCACTCTTTAGAAGTAGGATTTGGATATTGTTTTCCTTGTTTTTATTCCTTCACAAACATGAGTTGGACTGTTGGAATTAGATGAGTTAGTATTTTGATTTTTAGTTGACCGGTTGATATGTATTAATGTTTTAGATGTATGGTATCAATGACTTAGTGGACTAGTATTATTTCTTGCGAATGTTTAGTGTCACTGTTTTAGTGTTATGGTGATATTAGCATAACCCTTTAGTATCCTTGTTTTGATGAGTTGGTATTATTATTTGGATGATGAGTTTCAAGGGTAAAACACTTTTGTTTTGAATCCATAGACAAAGGGAAACTCGTCTTCCCCTTGTGCGACCGTTAGAAATTTAAGAACCAAAAGATAAGTCTTTTAAAAAAATATCCAATTTAGTAAAAGAGTTTCCTTGGAAAATATTAATAAATTCTTTTGAAAATGAGAAATTGAATTCTTAAGAAAGAAAAACCTTTTCTTTAATTTTATTAATTTTTCTAAGTAATAATCTTATTTTTTTCCTAAGTAATTCCAAGTTTAATAATTATATTATTTTTACCTTAAAAGGCCTTTACTAAGGTCACCACTGAAGTTAGTAAATACACCCCTTAACACACCTCCTCTTAAAAAGGGGTGTACTTATCAATTAGAAATCAACCTTTGAAAACTTTAGTTTTCAATAGTTTTCTAAAGACAACAATCTACTCAATCCTCGAGTTTCACACGCTTAAACTTTTCAAATTCAAAGGTCAACTTTTAATCAAATATTTTCCTACTAGGATTCGGTACTAGCTGGAACGCACATGAGGTTTCCGACCAACTGTTTGTACATCATTCACGGGACCCGGAGCAAACAGGTTGGTGATGATCTTTTGATTGATCTGCTAATAATAACGTCGTGCCGGTATTTTCTGAACTCAACTAAATCAAATAAAAAATATCTAATCCAACATAAATGTAACACCTATCTATATAACTGTTTGGATTATGTGATATAACTATATATGTTATATATTACATGTTGTTTTATAAATCGATTACCACTGTGTGAGTAAACACCTTATGTGAGCATGAATCAGTTCGGTTGTCAGTCAAGTATTATTCTTTGTAAAGTTTATTGAGTCAGTTTTGTGGAAAGTCAGTAAGTACGGAGTTGTGATGTGTGTATTTATTTCCGACCTCCGGGGACGCTGTCGTTGGACGCCCTCAAAATCAAGGTTGTTGATTATTTTCCGACCTCCGGGGACGCTGTCGTTGGATACCCTCGGAATCAAGGTTGTTGATTATTTTCCGGTCTCCGGGGACGCTGTCGTTGGACGCCCTCGGAATCAAGGCTGTTGATGGTTGGAGTTGAAAAGGGAAACTATGATGGAAGTGGAATGGTTGTACGTTTATGGTTTGACAGTTGTGATAATATGTGATATGACTTTGGGCTTTGCCTTAATGTGAACCAACTTGTGCTATTTCAATTATATTATGTGAAATATGCTTAATGTCGATGAATTATTATATAAACTGTTTCTTCTGTGATATATTGTAACCTTGTTTATATGTCAACTGCTTAAATAAATTAAATACTTTATTAATGAGTATAACTTAATACATTTCGGATTTACCAATCCCATGACGTTGCAAATCACCCATACGTGAGAATTCAAATCTCACGCTCCATTTTTACAACCCTTGCAGATTATGATTTCGTGGAGCAAGGACAGTAATAGAGACGACACGGAGTTCCCCACTTAAATAAAACATTACTGTTGATACTATGCTTTATGTACATATATATGTGTGAGAGATACATATTAAAATTATTCTATTCATTTCTTCCGCTGCATAAAAACTCATCATCTCTCATTTTCGTTATATTTCCTTAAAAAATTTTATAGTTCAGACTTTTGATCACAATAATACTTCGAATCCAATATAATTAATATATTCTGGATTCGGGGCGTTACATTAAATTAATGCACGCATATCTTTTTTCACGATTGACCGATTTCTTTTCTTTGATATGTTTAGAATTTATTTTTTCTAAATTTTGATAGATGTGATATTTGTAGTAAGTAAATGAAATATTTTTTAAAAGATATTGTCACCGAAATAGTATATGATTCCCAAAAAATATTGCTACCAAATATAATATCTTACCATCAATAATCACTACAAAAAATGCATCAATTAAAGAGGGTTTTTGAAGAGGGAAAATAAACCCTTGAGACTAAAGAGGGAGTTTACGAGCAAAAGGCTTTGTCGAGGGAAATGACGAGGGTAAGATTTCCCTCATGCATGCTGAGGGAAATTACGAGCAAAAAGTGGGACCCACGAGTAGTTCACGAGGGAATCTCTTCCTCGACAAACTCACGAGGGAAGTATTCCCTCGGCCAGTGCCTGACAAGATTTCACGAGGGAATTTAACCCTCACCATTTCAAATCCTGGACTTCTCGAGGGAAGTAATCCCTCGTCCCGTTGCAGCAGGGTGGCAGCCTTTGACTGAGGCGTACGAATTTAAGCTTGGTGAGGGTTTATCCCTCTTCAATCCCTCGTCCAACTCACTTTTATTTTCAACAGCAGACTCAATTCCAATGAATGCGTTTCGGAGGAGAAGCAAGGAGAAGAGAAGGAGAAGGAGAAGCAAAACTTCCGGCTGCCACTGCTGCTATTCCAAAAATACTCCTCCGTTAGTTGGACGTGTTGTATACATTATCGTGAACATTTCTACGGTAATTTTTTTTGTTTTAATCGGTTAAATTTATTTATTTTTTGCATGCATGCAATTAGTGTAAATTACTATCTATTTAGTGTAAATATATATATTTAGTGAATTTGTTATTACATTGTGGAGAATTAACTAGCTAATTAGTGTAAATTACTAGCTATTTAGTGTAAATTAATTAACATAACAATATACCTAGCTACGAAATTAGCTTATAATTAATTTATACCTTAATTAATAAAATTAAATGTCCACACATGTATATGAATTATTTTGTTAATTACTGATAATTAAATACAGTAAATTATTTAATTTTGTTAATTAATACTTGTTGCTTATGATATAATATAGGACTAGTTTATTTTGATTAAATAATATACGTATATGTTATGGAGCCGGACGGGTATTGATATTTGTTGACTTATAATTTGTTTGTTGTAGAATATATGTGCGCTCCGACTTGATTATTTATAATTAATTAAGTCGGAATGGATGCACGTAGGAAATTTTTTTAAATAGAAAATACAAAAAACTAAACGAAACTCTGTCGAAATTTTTAGAAAATATCAATTAATTAATTAATAGGAGAATACAAATGATTAATTGTAGGGTTTTGAGTATTAATTCATTAATATGAAACAGATTGATATGGATTATTCAAGTCGTTTACGTTGGATGTATGGTCCAAGATCGATTAATAGCATGATAGCTCCTGAATTTATTAGTGGACTCGATTCATTCATAGACTTCGCCACTAGTAACCCAAATTGGATGAATCGAGGAAAGATTAGGTGTCCCTGTAATAAATTTAGATGCAGGAACAAAACGTTTCAGTACCCCAATGATGTGAAAGCTCATTTGTATAGAAATGGTTTTATGCCAAATTATTACAATTGGGTTTTTCATGGTGAGGAAAATTGGGGTCAAATTCCGCATCAATACAATAATCAGGCGTCGTCTTCTTACGGACCGGTTGATGAGACCGCAGGATCTAGCTCGTACCACGATATGATCACGGACTTAACTTCCGGGCCCCACTTTGGAAATGTGGATAACGAGTCGACTGTTGAGGAACCCCCTAATCAGTACGTTGCACAGTTTTATGATATGCTTCGTGCAGCGGATCGGGATTTGTATCCTGGGTGCGAATCACACTCGCAACTGTCATTCAATGCCCGTATGCTGAACATTAAAACTGAAAACAGACTATCTGAAAGGGGTTATAATCAAATTGTTGACTTGGTTCGTGAGATATGTCCTCCGGATAATTTGGTGCCCAGAAAGTTTTCCGATAGCAAACAGTTGATGGGTGAGATGGGGCTTCCTGTGGAGAGGATCGACTGTTGTGCAGGGAATTGTATGTTATATTGGGGTGCAGACAGCGATCTTGAATATTGTAAGTTTTGCGGTCGGCCACGGTTCAAACCCGCTAGACGCGATGTGAATGGTCGACTGAAAAAGAAGAGCCCTTTCAAGGAGATGTTCTACTTTCCCATCATCCCTAGACTGCAAAGATTGTATCAGTCCAATGCAACTGCGAAGGATATGACATGACATACAAGTTGCTCTAATAATGATCAGTCCGGTGTTATGCGTCACCCTGCAGACTCGTAGGCTTGGAAACACTTGGACCAGTCGTATCCTGAATTTGCATCAGAAATTCAGAACGTGAGGTTGGGCTTGAGCACCGACGGTTTTCAGCCGTTTGGGCAGTCGGGGAAACAATACTCCTCATGGCCGGTGATACTGACGCCGTACAATCTACCACCATGGATGTGCATGAAGGATCAACTCATGTTTCTTACGGTTCTGATGCCTGGTCCTAAAAATCCAAAGGATAAATTGGATGTATTTTTACAACCATTGATCCGTGATTTGATGATTTTATGGGAATATGGAGTGGTAACGTACGATATTGCTACAAAGCAGAATTTTTTGATGCGGGCTGCACTAATCTGGACAATAAGTGACTTTCCAGCCTACTCGATGTTGTCTGGATGGAGCACATCTGGAAGGCTTGCTTGTCCATATTGTGCAGAAAACACGGATGCTTTCACTTTGAAGCTCAGTCGAAAGCAGTCGTGGTTTGACAACCATCGTAAGTTCTTACCCAGATATCATCCGTATCGAAGGAACAAGACTGCATTCAGAAAGAACAAAACAGTTGATGATGATCCACCGCCCATCCGTACAGGTGTTTCAATCCTTGAGGAAATTAATTGGATTGGATTTATGAAAGTTACGGAAGAGGGTGCTGATGCTCACAACAAAGTTCTAGATGGGGGTTGGAAGAAGAAGAGCATTTTCTGGGATTTGCCGTACTGGAGTACCCTATTGATCCGACACAATTTGGATGTGATGCACATCGAAAAAAATGTGTTTGACAATCTCTTCTACACGGTGATGAATGTGGAAGGGAAAACGAAGGACACAAATAAATCTAGGGATGATCTCAATGAATACTGTCGTCGACCCTCGTTACAGAAATGCCCACATACGGGAAAGTACCCCAAAGCTGCTTATTCACTTGATAAGAGACAGAGAGATATTGTTTGCAAGTGGGTAGATGAGTTGAAATTCCCTGATGATTATGTGTCCAACATGTCTCGTTGTGTAGACTGGAGCAAATTGAAGATGTTTGGGATGAAGAGTCATGATTGTCACGTGTTTATGCAGAGACTGCTTCCAATTGCTTTCCGTGAATTACTGCCGGCCAACATTTGGAAAGCTATCACTGAAATTAGTTTATTTTTCAAGGAGTTAACATCTAGGACTATTACAGTGGAAAACATGACTCGCTTGGACCATTATATCCCAAACATCTTGTGCAAGTTGGAACGAATATTTCCACCCAGCTTCTTTAATTCAATGGAGCATCTACCTGTCCATCTTGCATATGAGGCAAAGATCGCTGGTCCAGTACAATACATATGGATGTACCCATTTGAGAGGTAATCTATTAATTTACCTGTTTATTTTTAATATATAATCTCGTTTGGGAATTATAGTAGCTCATTCGTGGACCTTGAATTAGGTATCTTCACAATTTAAAGTTAAGTGTGGGTAACAAGGCACATGTGGAAGCTTCAATTGCAAATGCTTATTTAACAAAAGAAGCATCAATGTTTTGTTCCCATTATTTTAAGGATCATGTACTGACGAGGCGACACAATGTACCTCGCAATTTTACTGGTCGTGGAGTACCCGAAGCAGTGGAAGGTAATCTTTCGATATTTGTGCCTTCTGGTACATATCTTGGAAAAAAGGGTAAAAGATGGATTGTAGACTTGGAGAAGCAAGTTGCTCACACGTACGTGTTACTAAATTGCAATGAGGTCCAACCGTATATTGAGTAAGTTAACCTACCTCTTAGTGGAAACTTAACATTTTTGCGATCTTCTAATTTGTGCCAATTGTACGTAGTGTATTTTTCGAGCAACTACTGCTTGTTCAACCGAATCTATCAGGTGCTGAGAAAGACAATGTGCTTCAAATGGAATTTGCATCGTGGTTTGAACAACTTGTAAGTGATATGTATAAGTAACTTTTTATTACTAATGTTTATATATAAAGTATGAACTTAATGGAATATATCGTAACTTATGTACATATAGGTGAGGAGAAATCGTATTCAGGATCAGTTTTTACGTGCTCTCGCTGGCGGTCCTAGCTGTAGTGCCACCACATACCCTGGGTATTACGTTAATGGTTTCAAATTTCACACACGAGATTATGGTGCCTCTAAAGCAACCATGAATAGTGGAGTTTGCATTAGAGGAACAAACTATGATTCCAATGAAAATAATTTCTATGGGATACTCGAGGAAGTAGTGGTTTTGGAATACCCTGGACTTACTGAAAAAGAAGTTGTCCTGTTCAAATGCCAGTGGTTTGATCCTACTGTACCGGGTGGAACAAGAATACATCCTGATTATAAACTCGTGGATATTAATCCAAGAGGTCGATACGGTCGTTATGATCCATTCGTACTAGCAAGTCAAGCTACACAAGTTTACTATTGCAAGTACCCCGGTGCATCTGTCCAACCGGGTCGAGAGTGGTGGGCAGTTTGCACAACCAAGGCACGATCCTTAGTGGAAATGGATAGAAAGAGTGAACCAGAGCTTCCTCCATTTCAAGAGGACGATATAGTGTCCCAGATGAATGTGCGAATGGATGATGATCCTGTCATTTTGGCTGATTTGGACGCTGCACTAATTGAGGTACAAAATGAAGAAGAGGAAGAAGATCAAGAAGACGACAATGATGATGAGGATGATGATGACGAGGATGAAGATGATGATCAAGAAGATGAACATGATGATTATGATGACGATGATTGATATTGTTAATTGATTGAACCATTATTTGTTATGTATACATGTTACAATTTTATATTAATTATTGATGTGTTCATTATTTGTTATGTATACATGTTACAATTTTATATTAACTATTGATGTGTTCATTATTTGTTATGTATACATGTTATAATTTTATATTAATTATTAATGTGTTTATTAAATGCTATGTATACAGATGGCTGGAGGTAGAAGTATTCGTAACCTTTTCGGTGGCCGGCGATCGTCCTCCCGTACACCAGTGTCAGACCGTGAACCGGTAGAACTCTTTTTAGTTGTTATATATAATATCTTATACACATGTTATAACTGTAATTATTAAATACAGATGGAAACGTCTGAAGAAAATACGGGTCGACGTAGGGATTGGAGATCGTCCTCTCAAACAGGAACAGTACCGGTTCCTGATTTGCAGAATCAGGAAGATGATCTAACTCAACACGGTGGAACATCTCCAGAAATGCTTGAGGACGACCCTGAGATTCCAGAAACTGCAGAAGAACTCACCAACCATGAATCTCGTCCTAATGTGCTACGCATCTACACGTATCACAATGTGTATGTTAAATATCACTTAGTCTTTTTTATTTGATTTTATTTTATTTTTTTACATATACGCTTGAAAAATATACAGATTGATGCCCTCGAATGTTGTTTCGAGGTTGATTCAAAATATAATGTCCCATCGAATGGAGATGGGCGGGTTCACATATAAGTTGGTGTCAAAAGAAAGGAAAAATGAATGGTGGGAAACATTCCAGGTATACATTTATTTTGTTAATATTGTGTAGAATTATATGTATGTATATATTTTTACTTAATTAAAATCAATATGATTGTATATATTTTCTTCAGAGGGAGACGTACTGGGATCCTCGAATGGAAAATACTGTGTTCATCAAAGAGTTGTTTATCCGGAGGTCTAGAGAACGATTTTCTGATCTGCTCAGTCTTTGGAAGAGGATTAATAGAAGGGAAGGGAAAATACCTCCGTGGGACATGAGATTCTGGACTGCATTACTTCAGTACTGGCAATTGCCCGAGGTCATTAAAAAAAGCAACCAGTGCAGAGCAAACCGCTTGTCTGCGGCCGGAGGAAGAGGCCCCTCAAAACACAAAGGAGGGGCAAAGGGAGCCGCACAATGGACTCAGGAATACGTAAGTAATTCCTACACTACAACATAGGGAGATTTTAATTACTTGATTACACATATCTTTATTTTTTGGAATACAGGAGAAGAAATATAACCGTCTCCCAACTGAATGGGAAATTGTGCAACATTTCCACAACTGTGGGGAAGGGGAGTACACGTATGGAGGAATTGCTGACATAATTGTAAGTTTTTTACATTAACATTATAAATTGAATAGTAAGGTAACACGTTTGTATATTTGAGATGGTGTCAAAAAATTTGTATGTCTAGGACTCTGTGGAGGAACGAGTCTCGCAATTACCGCCACCAGTAGACGATACTGAGCGCTTGAACCGACTGAGTCAAGTGTATGCTGAGACAGTGAGGCCAGGCCACGGAAAAGTTAGGGGCCTCGGTCAAATGAAGACGATGCGTATACAATCTGGCCCAGGCGGGATATCAGCTGGCACACACATTGGCGGTTATGATCAAAGAGATGTTGATCGTTTGCTGGCTGAGGAGCGCGCGAGATACGAAAGATTGCTGGCCGAGCAACAAAGACAGCAAAACGAATTTGTGCGCCAGGAAGTACACAATCAGATGATGGCATGGTTTCAAGGCCAACAGGGAAACCTACCTAGTGGGTTTTCCCAACCAGATAGTGCATATCCTCCTTACCCAGCTTATCCTTCATATCCTCCCGCCCCTTCCGCATCTGGTTACGCCCCTTATCCTCCCCCCGCCCCTTATCCCTCTGCCGGTCCTTCTACTGGTATTCCTCCTGTTCCTCCTACTGGTTTTCCCACCGCCCCTAATCCTCAGGCCTCTCCTGCTCGTCCTCCCGCTTCCGGTCCTTCATCGTCTCGTCGCAATTCCATCTCTCCAACTGGGTTTATAGACCTACTTGAAAGAGGTACATATTTTAGTTACCCCCCGAGGGGTAATTATTCCGGAAATGAAAGAGGTGATGATGATGAAGATGATGAGAGTTAGGATGTCATAAATATTTGAACATGTTTTGGAACTATATTTGTTGGTTTGATATTTTACTGTTTATTTGGATTTATATGTCTGGATATTTGAGCATGTTAGTTTGTTATTATCATTATTATTGATTATTAGTTATGAATATTGTTGAATATTAAAATTTTATTGATTTTTAAAAAATATATTCATCAATATAAGTGTATATGTGTACACATATTAGTAATTAGTGAAGAAAATTTAAAAAGTATGTATTTTAAATTTTATTGATTTAAAAAAAACGATCAATATATGTGTATATATGGACACATATTAGTAAGTAGTGAAAAATAATTTAAAAAGTATGTATTTTATAATTTTAATGATTTAAAAAAAAACAATCAATATATATATATATATATATATATATATACACACATATTAGTAATTAGTGAAAAAGAATTTAAAAAGCTAAATATAAATGTACACAAATATATAAGTAGTGAAAAAGAATTTATTGATGTATTCATTAAAAATATTTTAATATTATAAATAATAAAAATAATATATATAAGTGATAGTTTAATTTTATATGTAATAATAATTTACATATAAAGTATAACAAACAATTAATATTAATTAGTATGATATTTAAAATATATAACACAAAAATATATGATATATATATATTACACCCTAAAACATAACAACTAAATTGCCTTGTCCAAGCGGCATGGCAAAACACGCAAGACCTCTCCATACATAGAGGTCGCGTGTTCGAAACCTGAGGGGGGCGAATTTCGCCCAATTAAAACTGAGAGTGAGGTTGGAGGGTGGTAGCCTAGCGGATCCGCGGGGGAGGGGTTGTGTTAGAGGTCGTGGGTTCGAAACCCACGAAATTGCATTTTTTTCCGGAGGGAACTAGACGAGGGAAGTAAACGAGGGAATTTCCCTCGCCACGTCAGCCGAGGGAAAATTCTCTCGCCAACTGCCCCGCCTGTCACGTCAGGGTTGAAGAGGGTTTTAATTCCCTCGCCCACGTTTCCCGAGGGCTTTAAAGAGGGAAAATTCCCTCGTGCCCCATTCCTGAGGGTTTAATTCCCTCGCCTTTCACGAGGGTTTAGCCGAGGGAAACTTTGTCGAGGGATTTTTTCCCTCTTCTCTTCCCACGCGAATTCCCTCGTTAAAACCCTCTCCATTTTTCGAAGGATTCGTTTTTCCCTCGTGTACTAGTATATATATATTTTTCTTGGGAAAAAATTGGTCAATAATAAGTTTAGTAATTTATGTGTCAAAATTTGATAGTATTTAGTTTGATGATTTATGTACAAAATAATGTTGGGTTTAGTGGAAAAGGTGCAATTAGGCGTTAATTTATTGAGGTTGTAATACTTGTAGATCAAAAAATTGGTGTTGGCCTCCTTTGAAAAGAAAAATTTGGTCTGGGCCCCCAAAGATAAATATAGAAAGAAAGTAAGAACATAAATAAAGATGCAACCCGGCTAGGGTAAAAAGTTTTGCGCCTCAAAAAGAATGGGTGACGTTCCCTCTGACATCTTGCAAGAAATACTACTCCGATCGCCGGCAGAGTCCCTCTTTCGATTAAGAAGTGTTTGCAAGTCATGGCTACGCATCATCCACGACCCATCCTTCATCAAAGCCCACGCCAACTATAATCAACTCTACTCCCACACCATCTTTGTTAGAAATCGTTCAGGGACTAGGCTTTATTCCTTCTGTCTCGACTCCCTCAACTTTAAAATCAAAGGCCCTCAAATGATTGATGCCACCCGTATCAAAAACGTGATCCGTCCTGGCGTGCCAATCTTTCAGGGTCTGCTCTATGTGGCCTCCTGCAATGGTCTTATTCTCATATTTTACATCAACAACAGACGGAATTGGGTAATAAGGAACCCCTTAACCAAGGGCTCCCACAAGTTGCCCAAACCCGCTGCTAAGACCACATATTATTTTGGGTATGATTCTGTTTCTGATGACTACAAGGTTGTCAGGATTGATACTATTGATCATAAAAATAAAGTTGTGTACCAAACCCTTATTTATAGTTTGAAATCGGATTCGTGGAGGAGGGTTGAGGATTCTCCTAGTAGTGTTCGATTCAAGGCTGCTTTCTTTGATGGTGCATTGTACTGGACATCAAAGGATGCCATAATTGCACTCGATCTTCGGACCGAAAGGTTTTTCCAGCTGCCACTGCCCCAAATAATCGATTATCGTTTTGGATTTCATATAGATGCTTTAGATGGATGCTTAATTTATACTTTGGACAATTGTAACCAGGAAACCTTTGATGGATGGGTGATGAATGATAATGGAGTAGAGAAACAATGGATTAGACTGTTTTCACTGCCAAAATCTGTTTTCTATGCAAACCTAAGATTTAGGCTTGTAGCTTATTTGAAGATAAAAAAGCAAGTTCTTCTATATCATTCTCATTATTTCTTCTTGTTTGATATTGGGAATAATTCAATCAAGAAGCTTTCTATTCATGGTTTGGATATTGCATCTTGTCTAATTTGTCCGGGAAGCCTTGTCCGACGAAATGACTATCATCGTACTGAAAGTGGATTTGGAGCTGTTACAGCTACACCAACATTACTGGGGAAGAGGAAGAAGAAGACAAGGATGAAAACTAAGAGAACACGTACAAGGTATAACTTTATACTCCTACTAGGCCCTTCTTTTTTGTGATGATTATAAAATTGATGCACTCTGTTTTAGTTTATTTATGATTGAGGAATAGAGGTTTATGTTAAGTAATTCTGGATCTTAAAATTCCTCAATGATTTATGTTAAACAAGTCTCAAACACACGGACCTCTAACATTATTAGGATGTTTATTCCTGCAGATTGAAGGTCTGCGTAAGAAATACTGGAGAAATGTGTTGTTCAGATAATCATTTTTGTGGTGGAGACTCGTGTTGGCATTGTAAGGAAGAGCAAAATTGGGAGGAAGCACTGAATAGATGCATGATAAAGGTCTTCAAGTGAGTCATGGTTATAAGACAATTTGCTATAGTAAAACGTTATTATTATGAATCTCAACTATGTTAACTTTTCTGCATATAAATATATTAGTCATTAAAAGGACTACTTTTTTTAGGTTGCGTTTCAATTGAGTCATTTGAAATTCGAGTGATTTGAAAATAAATGGATTTCATTTGAAATTCCCTCAATTGGCACTAGAGTTAAAAGCTAAGTATTTGAAATCCATCAATTTGAAAATCTTATCCAAACAAGTGGAGTGGATTTAAAATACATTGCCCCAAATCCCTCCTTCCAAATACAACCTTACTGTTTTATCATGAATCTAAGATTTTAATTAAGTTTTGTGAACGAGACTATGATTATTGGGATTATGGATGTAAGATAGATGAGAAGTGATTATGGATGTATGATGATGAGAAGTAGTCTTGAGTACTCTCTTTTCTAATGTTCTTAGAATTTGCACTAAATTTTGATGAGATGTTCTCAGAATTTTATTTTATGAGACTGGATAATTCATTATTTTGACTGTTAAAATTAATGGTGAATAGTATCATTTTAGACTCAATTTCGGCTCTTAAGAGGGTGTTTGCAACTGTTTTCACTTCCCAGAAATTATTAATATTAGAGGTTGTGATAAAACTATTCATCATTAGTTACAAGTTTTACAATAACTTGTATGATATGGTATCATATGTAAGATGTGGTACATTTGTCTATTTTATGATTAAATTTCAAAAGTGTTATAACAACTTTCTAGAGTATCATGTCTCATACATAGAATGGTACAAGACTTCCTCTATTAAAAAAAAATTATGGGGGGTTTTGCATGGGTGGGTTTGTTTCTCTTCAAAACTATGAACTTTTGAGTGATTCTTGTATGTACTCTAGTGCAGATGCCGCATATGAATTTTGAATTTAATTTTAAATTATTTTTTATTTTTCAAAGTTCAATTTATCTAATGACCTTTGAAAAGTAAAAATAATTTAAAATTGAATTCAAAATCCAAGTACATGTTATGCACCTGGATACATACAAGAATTTGAGTGAACTTGACCTTGTTACATCTGTGGGTTAGTTTTTCGTCGAAAACTGTAAAGAAGAAAAAAAAAAAAACTCATCTCCACATGGTTATTAAGGAGGGTAATAAAAAGATATAAAACATTATCTAATCCTATCCTCACTTGTGTTTTTTTCTAGTCTTTGCAATTCCAATAAACATGTTTTTTTCTAGTCTTTGCAATTCCAATAAACAGCACACTGAAGAAATCTGCAAATTTTTGCTACTAAGAACATGCCCATTGGAAAATAGAAACCCACATGTCATTATTTTGTATTTAGGTAGAGGGATGAGAGAGAATTAGAGGATAGAGAAAGTAGAGGTATAATTATATCTAACCAGTAGAAATAGAAGAGTGGTAAGACAAGTGGGCCCAAATACAATATTTTATTTATTTTTCTTTCAATTTTGTAACTAGCAAAATATTTTGCTTTTAATTTTTTTTTTTTTTCAATTTTGTGGATAGTGGGATCCTAAACAATACCATTTGTACCTAGAACGATTGTGGAGTAGTGACATAAATTGATAAGTGTAACTAATTTTTGATGTAGCCGAGATTTATACCCGAAATGAAGTAGAGAGTTGGGAATGCTCTAATTTTTTTTAAAAAAAATATCAATTTGCAATACTTTACATCAAGTGATATTCCTGCACTTATAAACAATAACCCAACATTTTTTCAGGCATAACATGTCAAAATATATGGGGTAATGCTTCATAAGCATATTGATAAGACATAAAATATTGCAAATTTAAAAATTGCACGCTGCAAGAAATTACTCTATCTTTCTTCTCCAACCCATTCTCAAAGTTCACTGATTCCACCATTGAAGTCATGAGAGAAATTCAAGAAAACAAAACTCCATTGATGACATCACTTATTTGGTCAAATTGCATATGTTCTTTATGGAAAAATTGCACTTTTCATCCTAAAAGAATTAATTCATTTTAGAACGGTCATTTTTTTTAAAAATTTAGTCCTAGAATTTTTTTATACTTTTAGTCCCAAAAGATTGTAATTTTTGTTCCAAAAGGATAAACATATTGTAGTTTTAATCCCAAGAGAATGAGTTAGAGTAACAATTTTAGCTGCGAAAATTAAAAGATGCGACCAAAACTGCAAAAAAATTGATAATTTTCACACATAGATACCAAAAGTGTTTTGAACTCATTCTCTTAGGACAAAAGTGTAATTTTTCCGTTCTTGTATCTTCTTCACCTACAATCGTTCAGCTTTAAGAGCTTATCATTATCACTGTATGTAGGAGCAAATTACTCTGCTTTCAAGGTCAAAACAGTTCTCTGGTTTGGGTAATTTGTTGACCTTTGATTGCAGAAAAATGAGGATTTTTTTAGTCAAATACAAGTAATGGATTTGTGTAATATGAAAACATCAATTTCAAAAAATATTTCACTTCTCAAAAAAAAAAAAAAATTCTATTTAATTAAAAAGTGATAATGTTTTCAGTTAATTATTGCTTCCACTACTAATTGATCACGTGCTGGTTAACGGAGCCTCGTTTTATGAATGAGACCCTTGCAGCTTTTTCACAAAGTCTTTATGCAAAAAGGGGTTTTTAGGTATGTTAAATGGGCCGAGGGCTGACGGGTTAATCTATTTAACTCTGAACCGTATAGGGCTGGATTCGAAGGGTATAGTGGATCATTTAAAACACGAGCTTTTTTGTCAAATCAGTTAGCCCGTCAATTTACTGGGCTGGCCCATAAGTATGGAAGTTTTTTTTAATTGCTTTCTCACCTACTGGCGTCTGGCTACTTCATTAATTTACTTTCTAATTGAAAGTTGAAACCCTACATCTTTCACCGCCTCCAATTATCCCACTTTCACCGCCCAACGACAGTATACCCTCAGTTAGTCCCTCACCCTCAAGAATCAATCGGCTGCCGCCTCACGTTGTAGCATTATGAACAATGTTTGATTTTTTATAAACAATTATAAACTTTATGAATAAATTTTTTAAAAGTGTTTGAATTTTTTAGTTTAAATGGTAGCATATTATAATTAAAAATTTATATTTTACACTAAAAATTAAAAAAAAAATTCTCTGAGCCCATTAGTGACCCATTTACCTTGTTTAGAGTGTTAGTGGACCGATAAAAATGAACCGATAAAACCCAAAACCGTTTAGGCCCGCAGCCCTACAGGTCTGACCCTATAGGATTAGGGTCAGTCCATTTAACATCCCTAGTTTTCATGATCAAACCTCCCCAATCCACGTATCATCCACATGTCAATCAAACATAATATATCAAACCGAAAATAATATAATATAAATATGTGTACATATAGTGTAAAATTAGTTTATGGTGAAATTCATTTGACATTAATACATTTTAGTAAAATAATTAATATTTTTTAGTAAAAAATTAATATATTTCGACTAATACAGTTAAGTAAAAATTACTAATACTCTTAATGAAATAATTAATACTCTTAAAACAGATTTACGGTGAAATTTGTTTACACAACACTATACCTATATTTTATTTCCATAATCTCCAGTTGCGTTTATTCAAGCTAATAAATTCTTATTTCAGAATACAAAATTTATTTACATATTTGATTCCTATAATCTTATCAAATAAATCATAATTAATCTTATCTAACAATTTGCAACCAAACTTTTTTTCCGAGACATGTTTAGATTCTTTCGCATGCCTATACGGTGCAAATTAAACACATCAAGAATTATCCCATTATCAAACATCCATAATCCCAATAAACATAGTCTGGTTTACAAAAGCATGATTAACAGGGTTACCATACCTTGTACATGTTTCCTTGCTCTTTTTCTTTCTCTTCCCCGTTGATGTTTTACTAGCTGCAACAGCTCCAAATCCAACGGTATTGCCAGTGGCGGAGTTAAACATTTAAATTTGAAGATACAAAATATAATTAATATATTCTAGAACTAATTTTTTGGGGGTACAAATAATTTTTTTTTTATATAGATAGAAAATTAATAAAAGAGAACCAATTTGGGAGGATAGTTGTACGCTCAAAAACCCCTCTACATCCGCCACTCGGTACTGCAACCACGAGCATTGGGAAATTTTTTTTTTAAGGCCAACAACTTGGGGTAGTAGGGTAGCAAAAGAAGGAATGTAGGTTTTCAGGCTGACAATTCAAGGACCGCATGTATGAAAAAATGTCTGGATTAAACTTTTTCTTTTTGTGACTAACACTATTCACAATCTCGGTTCCGATTATCTTCCCTTTTTTGACTAAACACTAATAATTTTGTCTAGCTCCGTAAATCGTCTCTCCCAACTTATATTTTACTATCTTCTTCACCATTAATTTAGAATTTAAACTCAGTAAAAATTGACAGTCACCGCTTTCACTCTTCTCTTCAAATTTTCCTACAGCCCATCTTCTTTCATCTTTTCAACATGACTTGCAAGATTTCACATCATATTTCTTTCATCACTGATTCTATCTCGAATTCACACTAAATTTTGCAAGATTTACAGAGGAGCGGGTGGGGAGAGGCGACGGTCGAAACTTGGGGTGGGACAACTGTGGGGAGGGGGAGGTGGCCAGAACTTGGGAAGTGAAATGACCGAATTAGTTGAGGAATATGATTGGGGTGTGAGTGGTAGGGTAGGGAATGAGATTTTCTTGGTATTTTTCTTATTTAATTATTTTTTGTTTTAAATATATATTTATATTTAAAAAATAGTTATGTCTCAAATTGGTAACGGACGTGCTCCACAGTACCAAACAACTTGAAATCGGGGGGGGGGGGGGTCATGTGTCGAGCACGTGCAAGTTGGGCCCAATTAAAGTTAATTCAGGTCAATTGGCCTCAAGCTGCAATTTTTTAAATCCCAAGGTTATATACAGTCCTATTTTTATTAATACAACCCCACCAAAAAGTGTTCGGAAAAAAATCCGAAAATTTTGACAATTTTCGAAAAAAAATTCCGAATTTGTAAAATAGAAAAACTAAATATATGACTTTTCGGAAAAATAAACTAAACATATGAATATTCGGAATTTTTTTCCGAAAATTATTATAATTTTCAGAAAAAATTTCCGAACATATTTTTGGGTGGGATGTATTCACAAAACATGGGACTATATTTAACCTGGGCCTTTTTAAAATATATGGCCTATAAATTGCAAGTCTGAAGTCCTACAGTCCTTAAATTGCCAACCTAAAAAACCTGTGGTCCTTCTTTTGCTACCCCTAACCTATTGACCTTAAAAAGATTATTTCACGAAATTTTTTTAGAAGAATTAATATTCTTGAAGTCATGAATGAAAAACTTCAAGATGGAATTATTCTCAACATCAAACCACAAGAAACCTTGATTAAGCTGTTGAACTGTTGTAAATAATTGCGTAAATTAAAGACATAAGATTTGATCACGCAATTCGTCGGGAACGACTACGTTTGGGGGCGAGCCAAGCCAGGAGTTTCACTAATATTCTTGTGTATGCGTATTTACAATAATGAGTACAATGATCTATTTATAAGAATAAAACCCTAATCTAAATATGGGCCTTATTGGCTTATTAGTAATGTCCATATCAAATCTCATAGATTTGGAAATAAATCTATTGGATTTATAACACCCCCCCTGGACATTACTACATAACATGTCATAAAAACTCCACGTGCATGGTATCAGCTAAATATTATGTTAGGGAGGAATGTAATCGATCTTCTGGATCAAATCTTCAGGATTTATTTCTGGGTTACCGCTCCCCCTAAAGAAAGCAACACTTTGAGCCTTCGCATCCCATACCACGAACGTACTTTTCAAAAGTAGACGTAGATAAGGACTTTGTGAATAGATCCGCTAGATTGTCACTAGATTGCACCTTTTGAATGGTAATCACTTTACTCTTCTAGAGTTCGTATGGATAGAAAAACTTAGGTGAAATATGTTTCGTCAGGATTCCCTTGACGTACCCATTACTCATTTGTGCGATGCAGGCGGCGTTGTCTTCAAATATAATGGTGGGAGGTGTATCACCTTTGGCGATACCATACGAGTCACCAATGTGTTTTACCAATGACCTTAACCAAATACATTCTCGTACTGCTTCAAACAAAGTTATTATCTCTGAGTGGTTTGAACACGTGGTAACCATGGTTTGTTTAACCGATCTCCATGAGATCGTGGTACCACCACAGAGAAAAACGTAACCAGTCTGGGATATGGCGTTGTGGGGATCAGACAAATAGACAGCATCCGCATAACCTACTAAGGTTTTGTCTTGGTTCTTACGGTAAAACAGTCCAAGATCTTGAGACCCTTGGAGGTACCGTAGAACATGCTTAACACCATTCCAATGTCTCCTTGTAGGAGAAACGTTATATCTCGCAAGCAGATTGACAGCAAATGCAATGTCCGGCCGAGTGCAATTTGCGAGATAGAGTAATGCTCCAACAGCGCTAAGATATGGAACTTCTGGTCCCAGAATTTCTTCTGAATCTTCTCTTGGTCTAAATGGGCCCTTATCTACTTCGAGGGATCGGATAACCATAGGGGTGCTAAGTGGATGAGATTTATCCATATGAAATCTCTCCAATACCTTCTTCACGTAGGTTGACTGATGTATAAAAATTCCTTTTGGGAGATGCTCGATCTGCAGGCCGAGGCAGTACTTGGTATTACCCAAGACTTTCATTTCGAATTTGGCTTTCAAGATTGAATTGGCTTCTTCAATCTCTTTGCATGTTCCGATTATGGTTAGGTCATCAACATAGACGGATATGATGCAAAAACCATTTTGCGTTTTCTTTGTGAATATGCATGGGAAAGCTTTATCGAATGTGTATTCCTTCTTCTGGAGGAATTCACTAAGTCGGTTGTACCACATGAGGCCCGATTGCTTCAGGCCATACAACGAGTTTTGCAGTTTTACGCTATATAAACTGTGACTTTCACCATCCCTCATCTGGGGGATGTCAAATCCATCAGGGATTTTCATATAAATATCGGCATCAAGTGATCCGTATAAGTATGCGGTTATTACGTCCATTAATCTCATCTGTAGATTCATTTTAACTGCCAAAGATATCAAGTAGTGGAATATTATTGAGTCCATGATGGGAGAATAGGTATGATCGAAATCAATCCCGAGTCTCTGCAAAAACCCTTGAGCTACAAGCCTCACTTTATAGTTCTCCACAGTATTGTTCTCATTTCATTTTCTTACAAATACCCATTTATATCCTAAAGGGATAGCGCGCGCGGGTGTACGAACGATAGAGCCAAATACTTGTCTTTTATTAAGCGATGCGAGCTCTACATCAATTGCCTCTTTCCACTTAACCCAATCGGAGCGCTTCCGACACTCAGCGATTATTTTGGATTCTGGATCTAGATCATTTATAATGGAAAAAGCAATTGACACTGTAAATGTGTCGTCGACGACAGTAATATTTCTATTATATGTTTCTCCCGTATCTGTGAAGTTCACAGAGACTTCGACGTTTACGTCAACCACACCATCCTCATTTCCCAATGTATTTGGGTCTGGTCATTCCGCGGTCCTAGTGCATTGAATATTTTGTGCACATCTTCATCACTAGGACGCTCGTCTCCTCAAGACTTTGAGTTATCTAGACGAACCTCTTCTGGAGATTTTTCATTCGACTGACCAGTTTTGCTAGCTTTTTGTTTAGGTGCACTAGTATCTCTTGAGGTTCCTTTACGCTTTTGGCGTGTGAGGGCATGAGCATTTGTTTTGCTTAGGATCTCAACCCTTTGGGGAGCATTTACTGCAGGTATATGTGATTTAGTTACACCTCTATGGTCAGTAAACGCGTCTGGCAGATTGTTTGCTAAGTTTTGCAAATTAATGATCTTCTGAACTTCTGAGTCAGATTGGCTAGTGCGTGGATCTAGATACTGAAGATTACTTACGTTCCACGTAAGCTCTCGGCATTCATTCAATTTTGAATTCGGATCTCCCCCTAATGCCGGGAAGTGATCTTCATCGAACGTGCAATCAGCGAACCGGGCCGTCAATTGATCCCCAGACAAAGGCTCGAGGTATTTCATGATGGATGGAGAGTCAAATCCTACGTAAATACCTAGTTTCCTTTGTGGGCCCATATAGGTTCGTTTTGGTAATGTTATCGGAACATATACCGCACATCTGAAAATATGCAGATGGGAAATGCTAGGTTCTTTCTCACGCACTAACTGTAGGGGGAATGATCATTATATGCAGTTGGACAGATTTGTATTAAGTGTGATGCATGTAGGACAGCATGCCCCCAGCATGAAGTGGGTAGTTTAGAGTTCATAAGTAATGGTCTCGCGATAAGTTTGATACGTTTTATAAGCGCCTCAGCAAGACCATTTTGGGTATGGACGTAGGGGACCGAATGCTCCACTTTAATTCCCAGGGTCATACAGTAATCTGTAAAGGCCTTTGAGCTGAACTCAGCGGCATTATCCATACGAATCGACTTAATTGGATAATCCGGGAATTGAGCTCTAAGCTCGATAGTTTTCGCAATGAGCTTCACAAAAGCTTGATTGCGGATAGACCCCAAACAGGCATATGTCCACCTAGTGGAGGCATCAATAAGGACCATGAAATACTGAAATGGTCCTGATGCTGGGTGAATCGGTCTGCAAATGTCTCTTGAATTCGCTCAAGGAAAACCGGAGACTCTAGTATTAGGTTAGTGTAGGTTGACATGAGATGTCACGTAGAGCTACTACACTAGACATGCATGATGTATACTAAAAAGCAGACTTTAAGTATAAGTTGGAGATTGTTGGAGTTATACGTGAAAGTATGCTTTTACTTTGTATAACTCATGTATTAAACACTTGTTTATGAGAATAAATCTTTTATCACATTTTCTTTAGATATAATTGAATGTTGAATATTTATTGCAACCAGTTCATTATAAGTGGTACATGTTACATTGTAATTAATGTGGTGATACCAGATCACGGAAGATCACATTAACGGTTACCTTGTAACTAAACTTACAAATTCACAACCTAGGTGGAATTGAACAATCCACCATGAAAGATCGATGTGTACATCTTAGATTGGCTTGTCTTAACCAAGGGATTGCACTAGCACATTTAGTATGTGTTGAAGAGGACCTACAGCGAGGATAAATTCTTCTGTTCTGAAATATGAAGAATTAGACCTCAGTGGTTATTGATTTCTTAATCTCCGTCACTTAAATAGGACCGTGTGTGCTTAATGGTTACTGCTTTGATTTATGTTGGGTGAGAATCATCGTGACTTCGAACCTTGTGCTTTGGGAATATTAATCATACGACGGTTGCTAAGATTTAATACGGAGAAACGCATGCGAGTATGACTCGTGTGATTTGTCCCCTTGGTGGGCTTAGAAGTTTTATCGTACCAAATCTTGCAAGTGAAGAATTAGTTTCTTCGGTACGGATAATAATGTTGAGTTGTCTTTACTCCAAGGTGAAAGATGTTAATTAATTTAGAGCTATTCAGAAGCTTAATTAATTAGTGGACTTGATAATCTTAAACGCGAGAAATAATAACCGGGAGCCCATATTATCGTAATATGGATTAAGATGGATAGTGCAATATTAACTTATTAGTGGTACTAATTAATATTAATTGACTGAATTATATTGGGGCTCAATATTGAAATTCAGAAGCCCATTGGAGGTCCAATCTTAATTCTCCTAAAGGCCCCTCAAGTAGCCCATTAATTAGCCCAATAACGATAAGGTGATTAAAATAAAAGAAAATATAATTTGCTGATTTTTCATTATTAATTTCGAAAAAGATATATTTGGAGAAAGAAAAGATCTTGTTGATTTTCTTGGAAAAATATTATGGAATATAAGTATTCTTGGAATACAAGATTATCTCATATATTCAAGAAGATCCAAATCTTGGATTCTTACTCAATATTTTCGAAAATTATAAGCTTAATAGAGAATGTGAGATTTTGTGGAATATTTTATTATGGAGAAAAGAATATATGGGATATATTCAAGATTTCTTAGAGGCTAAGAAAAGATTTTCTCCACCCCTAAAATATATCAAAATTTCGGCCCCCTCACTATTATAAATAGAGGATGATTATTTCATCCCCAAGTACATAATTCCATGTGTTGGAAAAATCAAGAGTAAAAATATTTTTCTTTTTCCTTAATTACTTAATTGCTTGAAAGCACTTCCCACCGGTGATCAAGGGAGGCGAAAGGGAAATACTTGAGAAGGTCTTTTGGTTGGTAGCACATCCCGTGATAATCAAAGACCATATCTACAAAGGTACGTAGTCACATAATCTCTTAGTTTTCCGCCATAGATTTTATGTGAATTAATTCAACTTGCATGATGATAAATTGGTGTTGGAATTATTATTTGAATTAATTAGGATTAATTCATGCTAGTAATAATTGAATTTAAATTTGTATTTAATTATCATCCCGAATAGATTCCGGGCACCCCTATTTTCCCAACAACTGGTATCAAGGCCACGGTTTCGGGCTTTGATCTTTAAATTGGAATTTAAATTGTTTGACATTAAATTGAAATTGGATAGTAGAATTGCTAGATCTTTTTTGCAGGTATCCAATTGTCATGGTTTTAATGTTTATTTATTTTTTCATGCGTGTGAATTAATTATTTTTAATTCGATTCGTTCGAATTCGTTTTTCTCGTGAGAAAATCCACGAGTAGATTATTTGGTTTTATTTTGATTTGATCATTGTAATAGACTAGTCTAGATCAATTTTTTATTTATTTTTGTAAATAAATTGTAACCGGATCAAGACGAAGATGGAAACGAAGAATTAAAGACGACGTACCCGGACGACACATGCATGCGAGACGCGTGCATGGACGTGGGATTATGCACGGGGTGGAAAACAAGGACGAACGATGAAACCCAAAGCACGGCGTGCGCAAGATGCACGGCGCCGTGCATGACGGGTGCCCGACGCCGAATGGGCGCGCGCGAGGCATTGCCTCTCGGCGCTCGGCGCCTCGGCTGCTGTGGCGGAGAGGCGCGCGGCCCACCTCCGTGGGCCGGTGCGCACCGGATCTTGGGTCGTGGAATTTTTTTTCCTCGTCCTTATTTTTTTTGGTGTGATTCCAAATGTCGTCCCAAACCCCAAACGAAGTTGTTTTTGATGAAGTGTTGCTGTTCAAGTGGGAGCGTGTCGAGACGAACGATGAAAAGCAACAAGGACGATTTCTCGCATCAAGACGTGAAGAAATTTAAACCGTGCCAATTGGATTTGAGTGCTCCAATGTGTTTAATTTTGTTTTGATGGATGTTTTTATTTCGTGCACTTATTATTATTTGTTAATATGTGTTTGCATGATTTTATTTGTCCAAGAAAAACTTTACTTTCAAAAATTACTAAGTATGTTTCTTTAATCGCAATTTTATTCCGAATATTAAAATTGGATTAATTTGGCCTCCATAATTTATTTATTTGTGAAGTCTTTTTGGATTACATTTCCCCCTCGGATCGGCCAAAAAGATGGATTTCACATGAATAAATTCCGAAAGGATGATTGTGGATTATTACTAGTGGCGGTATTGACCCTCACCACGAGTGGCTTGCTCAAAGTGAAATAATAATCCTATATTGAATTATGGTTATTACTTAGGCATAAGAAATTGATATTAACTTACTCCCATCGGAATCCCTGTCAATTTTTATGTGGTCAAAGTGGGAGCCAACTATTTATTTTGAATTAAGGATTTGTAACTTTCAAGTTTGTGATCCGCTTGAATGTGTTTAAATGTATAGACCATCCCTCGTGGCGCATTTAAATTGTTTTGAGATGTTGGTTGATACATGATTATATTATTTTAAGGTTTCAATATAATTGATGTGATCGAATTATGTGATAATTTTGTATTTTTCTAGATATTGAAATGAATGTATGTTTTATTCTCAGTTCATCATGTCAAAACCTTTTAATCCACTGTTTAGTATACTTAAAGATAACAAACTTGTCGGTGAGAACTATGTTGATTGGAAACATATTCTTGATATTGTCCTAACCGCTCAACACCACAAATGGGTACTTACTACTCCTAAGCCCGATGAGCCTGCCGAAGATACGAGCAAGTCGGTCAAGAAAGAGCATAAGAGTTGGGTAGACTCCGATGAGATGGCTAGGTGTACTATTTTGGCTTCAATGTTAGATGTGTTGCAACACCAACACCAACACATGGAGACCGCCTCTGAGATAATGCTCAATCTTGAAGCGATGTTTAAATATCAGAACCGTATAGCTAGGCAAATCACCATGCGAAAGATGCTTTCGCAGAAAATGGTGGAGGGTACGCCCGTAAGGGATCACGTTATCGAGATGATGGGTTATCTCAACAAGTTGGTGGTACTTGGTGCGGAATTTGATCTCCCTACTAAGGTCGATTTCGTTCTCCATTCTCTTCCGAAAAGTTTTGAGCAGTTTCAATTGAACTATCAAATGAATGAACGGGCAAATAGTTTGTCCGAGCTCTTGCAAGTTTGGTATCGGTTGAGACTATAATGGAGCATCAAACTGTTGCTATGGTGGCAAACGGTCCGTCTGCCTCTTCTGGTCCCAAGGGAGGGAAGAAGAGAAAGAGGACAAAAGGCCAGACCCAAGCAAATCCGACCGTTGCGAAACCCAAGGTAAAAGGCGAAGGAGATGGAAAGAAGGCTGCTAAGGGTAAGTGCTTCAATTGCAGTGAGAAAGGACATTGGAGGTATACCTGTTCTAAACCTAAGAAGGCGGTAAAGAAAGGTAAGTCTCATGCTTTGGTCGTTGAAACTTATGTTGCGGCGTTTGCTACCCACATTTGGGTAGTGGATACCGGGGCAACTGATCATATTTGTTTCACTATTCAGGGGTTCCAGCCAACCCGACGACTTAGCAAGAATGAGATCCTCATCACTTTGAGCGATGCTACGAGAGTGGCAGCCGAAGCAGTGGGAGTCGTGCACCTGTCTTTTGAAGATAGAGTTTTAATTTTAAGAGATGTTTTATAAATTCCGAACTTTAGAAAGAATTTAATTTCGGTTTCTAAGTTGTTTTTATGGATATTCAGTTACTTTTAATAAAGTTGTTACTGTTTCTTTTAAGAATGATATTTTCTGTCATGGAACGTTGGTAAACAATCTCTATATGATTAAATGTGCACACCACTCAAATAATTAATCTAATAACACGTCGACCATTTCGAGTAATAAAAGAAAGCGTTCTTTGGACATGAAGAAAACCCTTCTATGGCATCTTAGACTAGGTCATATTAATCTAAAGCGGATAGAAAGATTGGTGAAAGACGGATCCTTGGAATCATTCCAAGTCGAACCGTTTCCAACTTGTGAATCCTATTTAGAAGGTAAAATGACCAAGAGGGTATTTGGAGCCAAGGGGAATAGAGCTACGGAAGTGTTAGAACTCGTTCATACCGATGTGTGTGATCCAATGACGATCAAGGCGAGAATGGGGTATGAGTATTTTGTCACCTTCATTGACGATTACTCGAGATATGAGTACATTTACCTTATGAGGCATAAGTCTGAAACTTTTGACAAGTTCAAGAAGTTTAAGGCCGAGCCGAAAAACATAGGGAAAAGAGTATCAAGTTTCTACGATCAGATCATGGAGACGAATACCTCAGCGATAAATTCTTGAACTACTTGTCGGACGAAGGGGTCGTATCCCAGATAACCGCACCGGGAAACCCTCAACAGAACGGTGTGGCGGAACGAAGGAACCAGACTTTTTTAGAAATAGTCAGATACATGATGCGTTATTCGGATTTACCCAAGTCGTTTTGGGGTAACGCCTTGGAAACAGCGGCTTACATTCTAAACTTGGTGCCATCCAAATCGGTTCCTAAAACCCCAATGGAATTGTGGACCGGGTGCAAGCCCAGTCTAAGACACTTGTGGATTTGGGGTTGTCCGGCATACGTGCTAGACAAGGAAGCCGGTAAGTTGGATCCACGTTCAGAATTAAGGTTGTTTATAGGGTACCCTACGGGAACGAAAGGGTGTATGTTCTATAGTCCCAAGGATCAAAAGACTGTGATTATACAAACTTTAAATTCTTGGAGAAAGACTATATGAACAATCGGAAGCCTAAAAGTGAAATTACCTTAGAAGAATTGAGAGGGCATACCTCGATACCAAGTATACAAGATGATATACCACACGTCACACCTTCACAACCGGAATCCCGTCGCAGTGGGAGGATTGCTAGGCAACCCAAGAGATTCATGGGAATAGGAGAATCTTCGAATTTGATCCCCGGTGATGAATCGGACCCATGGACATACGACGAGGAAATCCAAGGCAAAGACGCGGAGTCATGGCAAACGGCAGTGGAAGCCGAGATGGGTTCGATGGATCATAATCAAGTGTGGGAGTTGGTCGAACCACCCAATGGGGGAGAACCCATTGGATGCAAGTGGGTATACAAGAGGAAAAGAGGACCGGACGGAAGGGTTGAGACCTTCAAAGCAAGGCTAGTGGCCAAAGGGTATACTAAAAAAGAAGGGATCGATTATGAGAAGACCTTTTCGTCTGTAGCTATGCTTAAGTCCATCTGTATTCTCTTGTTGATCGCTACGCACCTAGATTACGAGATCTGGCAAATGGATATCAAGACGGCTTTCCTTAACGGAAGTCTTGATGGGTTAGATATCTATACGCAACAACCCAAAGGTTTCATTGAAAAAGGCCAAGAACACCTCGTATGCAAGCTTAAGAGATATATCTATGGACTTAAGCAAGCATCGCGTACTTGGAACCAGTGTTTTGATCAAGTGATTAAGTGTTATGGATTTGATCAAAATGAGTTCGAAAGTCGTATGTATAAAGAGTGTGACGGAACTGCGGTGGTATTCTTAGTATTATACGTAGACGATATTCTGCTAATTAGAAACAATGTAAAGGTATTATCAGACGTAAAGGTATGTCTGTCAAAACAATTTGATATGAAGGACTTAGGGGAAGCCGGTCACATCCTTGGGATCAAGATCACTCGCGATCGCATGAAGAGGATGTTGGGCTTATCGCAAGCTTCATACATTGACACTGTTTTGAGACATTTCAGCATGCAAGATTCTAAGAAAGATTTTGTACCTTTTAGGCACGGAATCCATCTATCGAAAGAAATGAGCCCTAAGACGCAAGCGGAGATAGATGACATGAAAGGTGTTCCGTACGCTTCGGCCATATGAAGCCTTATGTATGCAATGCTGTGTACGAGACCGGATATCTGCTTTGCTGTGGGTATGGTTGCAAGATATCAAAGTAATCCCGGGAAAGACCATTGAACTACCGTAAAGTGCATCTTGAGGTATCTGAAAAGAACTCGTGAAAGGATGCTGATTTACCAGTCGGATAGTCTGATCCCCGTGGGATACACGGACTCGGATTTCCAATCAGACCTAAACTCCAGAAAGTCTACCTCGGTTAGTGTGTTTTGCATAGGAGGAGGAGCCATTTCATGGAGAAGCATTAAGCAGAAATGCATCTCCGATTCGACCATGGAAGCCGAGTATGTAGCTGCTTGTGAAGCAGCAAAAGAAGTAGTATGGTTCAAGAACTTCTTAGTGAACTTGGACGTTGTTCCAAATTTGTCCGACATGATCACTTTCTATTGTGACAATGCCGGAGAAGTTGCAAATTCAAAGGAACCTGACTTGAAGCGAATTACCAGCTTCTACTAGTAGCTTTCCCGCAAGAGTACGGGTTCACTGTAGTATGAGCAAGTATAATGACCAAGTATTATCGAACCCAAGGGACAGGGTGTATACGAACAGATCCCTGAAGATCTACGCGTTATAATTAATATGAGTGTGTTGTTTTTGGGTTTTTGGAAAGATTAATTAAACTAAAATAATCTAAGTAAACTAAAATACTAAAGAAGACGAATTAACTACTGGTTGTTTTCAAATAAGAGATGATGATGATGCTTAAGATAGGAATCCCTACGTATACTAACGGAGCAGGTACATAATCAGAATAACTGTGACACACAAGAAATAACCTAAGTCTAAGAATGCAAGGTGAAAGCTCAAGATTCTAAACCCTAATACTTTACCCTAACACTCGACTTCACTAATCTACTAACAATTTAATAGATTGTGCTTAATTAATAAGACCCTAATTTAACTCAGGTGATGCGGTCATCCTCCTTCGCTAAACCGGTAGATGAATTAACCCTTCCTAAACCCTCTCGTTAAGTCTACTCGTTGTTAAAGAGTGATGCGGTCGTCCTCTCTCTAACACCTTTCGAACGAAATTCAAAAGCGAAGTCTAGATTAATTTTAAGAATTCATTAACCAAGAGAATTAAAACCTAACGTCACAAGTTACCCTAATTACGTACCCACAACCTACTTCTACGAGTTCATCCTACCCTAAGCATGCAAGGGTTTTAGCCGGACATGGCTTTAACAAACATAAAAGCAAAAGAAGAAACAACGAACATAAACATAATGAATTGAACGAAGAAAATAAGAAACATGAACTAGGGTTTTTAAAAGAAAATAATTCTAAGAACTGAAATTTAATTAACTAAAATGAAGTTTAAAGCGTTTAAAGTAATCAAGCTAACGAAAAGAAACTAATAAACGAAAAGAAACTAAGAATTCGTACGAAAAACCTCAACAAAACGTAAGTAAAGCTTGCTCGTTCTTCTCCTCTTCCTCTCTCTAAAAACTAAGTCTAAAAGTGATTTCTAAAGTTCGGGGTTTTTTCAAAATGTGTTTGGAAGAGGTATATATAGGCACCGGGTCGAAACGGGATCTCGTGGGCCGAAAAATGAAATCTGGAAAATAGGCCTCGGAAGCGCTCGAGCTGTCCCGGTCGAGCGGGGCGCTCGAGCCTATTTGGTCGAATGATTCACTAGGTCGAGCGGGACGCTCGAGTCTGTTTGGTCGAGCGGTTCAAGAGCTCGAGCGGGGCGCTCGAGCTGTGCCCCTCGAGCGGCAAAAACTCTCTGTAAGTTTGATGCGCTCGACCCATGTTGCTCGAGCGGGGCGCTCGAGTTGTGGTGCTCGAATGGGCCTTCCTTCCTTGCAACTAATACTTTTCTTCTCACGTACTAATTCCAATCGTATTTCTTCGATATCTTCTCATCCGGGCATCCGTTTGAGTCGATTCAAAGTCCTACGAACTCCGTTCTTCGTCCTCGATTCAACTATGAGTATCAAAGAGACAAATTCATCAATGTATAGAAATAGTACTCATTTGGCTCTAAAAACTCAATAAAATCGACCAAAACTAGGGCGTTTCTAGCTATGAATCATGACAATTTCACGCCTAATTAACCCCCCCCAAACTTACCATATTGCTTGTCCTCAAGCAATGAAATAATAAGTCAAGTGAAATTGTTAGGGATGAGTCAAAGAATCAATCATGCAAGCTAATGAACTCGAGCTTCAAAAATCAATCACCCGTATACTCACTCACTTTCCTTTATCATACTCATGCAACAATAACAAGAAACACCAAAATCAAGCATGGATGTGCACTCAACGATGTGTTTCGCTCCCTCACAAGTGTATATCAATGATCAAGGGACTCACTCAAACAATCAATCACTCAAATTGGCAGCCATAGGCTTGTAAGCGCTCTTAACTCCGACCATACTCTAGAAATCAATGCCGAATCAAAAAGGACTTTTCTCAAGGTTGTAATGTAGGCTCTTTGGACAGGTGGGATAACAATATAAGGTAAAGTGACTCACGTGAATGGAGAATAGAAAATCAAACTTTGGCACTTCGAGATTAGGAACAGAATACTTCAGACATATTCAATCAACACACTTTCAATTCCATACTCTCAACACTTCAATTTTTTTTCTTTTCTTTCTCACTTTTTTCACTTTTTTCAATCACTTCACTTTTTTTTTCGCACAAACACATGAGCTCTTTTTTTTCTTTTTTTCTTTTTGCTCATTCTCAACCCTTTTTTTGTTCTTTCCCACATCTCATACTTCATCACACCTTCTCATATTCACTCAACAAACAACCTTTTCCTTTTTCAACTCAATTTACTCCCTTCACATTCACACTTTCCTATTCTCCACTCAAATTGGGACAAAAAGGCTTAGGAATTGGAATAGTGTTCATGTGTGCTAGCAAATAAAATAGGTTTTAGGCTCAAAGGGGCTAACAAGGGATCAATGTCATTGGTAAGGAAAATTTTGGCTAAGTGACTCAATTAAATCAAAGATGGCCTATGATCACATTCGGCATATCAAACTAGACACAATCAAGGAGCAAGAGCACACACAAGTTCTAGCATCCTCTAAGGTGACGATTCACTCACAAACGAAGAGATCAATTAATGCATCAAAATCTCATAAGGCTCAAATCTCACGGCTTTCACATCCACGCTAGTCTAGTGCATTCTCACAATCATCACACAAGCACTCAAAGGGAAAATTTGTAAGCATACTAGTTCTTTCTCAAATCAACTCTCACTCAACCACTCACACAAGAGAATTTCTAACTCACCCTTACAACTCACCCTACTCATCAAATCATACTCAAAGATAGCAATCAACAAGCATAAGATGGTTGATAGGCATGAAATATGTAATAGCGAGTCAAATCAAAATCACCCCAAGGAGTATCTCAACAAACCAATAATCAATCAAACTCAACTCAAAGATAAGGGAGTGCATGCATGTGCAATGTAATCATAAAACAAATAAAAAACTCCACCCCCCCAAACTTCGACCTTGCTAGAGGTCTAAGTTTGGGGTTGTGGGTTACCTCAACCAAATAATTCAATTTCTCTCAATAGCTTTGCACATTCCCTTGTCTCAAGTTGGTTCCTTCAATCTCCACTTCTTTGGCACTCCATCGAGACAAGCCTACAAAATAAAACTCTCAAGTACAAGGTTAAACATACGACTCAACAACATCCTAGTAACATAAAAGAAAAATAACTAAAAACACTCAAAAGCAATTAAAAATGGGTTGCCTCCCATTCAGCGCTATTTTTAAGGTCCTAATGCCGGACCAAGCTCAAAGGAGTTTAAGGAACATCATACTCAAATTTACCTCCCTTACTCTCTTAAGAGTGGTGTTTGAACTCCTTTCCTTGATGCCCTTCCATCATGAGTTCCTTTGCTTCCTTCCCCACCTCAAGTGGTATAGGTCTCAACTCCTTCTCACCTTTATCTGGAGGAGTCTTACTAAACAGTTTCTTGAATTTGGACTTTTTCTTCTTAACTCCTCCTTTTCCTTCCAACTGGATCACGTCCACACTTTTCACTTCTTCATCCTTCAACTTCTTCACTTTATCCCTATCAAAATAATCAAGATCATAATGCTCATGGGTTAAATAATCAAGTGAAGGACTAACAAAATCATAAATATGAGAAGGATTAGGGATAGAAGGTGTGTCTTCAACACGAGGATCAATTGCATCCATGCAATACAAACTCTCATCCTCCTTCGGGTGCTTCATGGCTTCATATAGGAAAATCTTCACTTCTTGATCATCAACCTTCAATGTAATCTTCCTATTTGCCACGTCTAGCACCATCCCCGCCGTTGCTAAGAACGGTCTTCCCAAGATCAATGGAACGTGCTCATCTTCCTCCATCTCTAGGACTACAAAGTCGGCTGGAAAAATATGATCTCCAACTCTCACGAGGACGTCTTCAACCACACCTTGAGGTCGAGTAATAGACCGGTCGGCAAGTTGAAGCGTCATCATTGTGGGTTGAAGTTCACCACCTTCCAACTTCTTGAAAAGCGACAAGGGCATGAGATTGATGCTCGCCCCTAAATCACACAATGCTCCTTTCTTGATCCCGTTCCTGATATCACATAAGATCGTGAAGCTCCCGGGATCCTTCAGCTTCGGTGGAAGCGCCTTGTGCACTAATGCACTCACCTCGTGGTTCAGTTGCACCAACTTCGGCTCATCCACTCGCCGTCTTTTCGCAATCAAGTCCTTCAGAAACTTTGCATAATGCGGCATCTGTTCCAAAGCATCATAAAAAGGAATGTTAATGTGAAGTTGTTTAAAAACATCAAGAAATTTTGCAAATTTTTCATCAAGCTTCTTTTTCATGAAGCGCTGTGGATATGGGACGGGTATCATAGATTTGGGTACCCCCCCCATTCATCTCTTTCTGTTTCTTTCACTTTATCCCTTGCTTCATTTGCCTTTTTCCACTTAGGAACTCTTTCAATCTCCTCACTTTCCTTGCCCTTCTGGGACTCATCCATATCTTTATGCTTCTCAATCCCTTCACTTCCAATCCCCTTCTCAACAGCAACACCTCCATCTTTCTTGTGTTCTCTTTCCCCCATCTCAACTTCCCCTTGGGGCGTCTCAGAATCAGCAGGCATCTGAGGACCTTCATAGTTGGTTCCACTTCTTAACTGGATAGCCTTGCAATGCTCTTTCGGGTTCCCCTCCGGCATGGAAGGATATTTTCCCGGCTCTCTATTCACCATCTTTGCAATCTGGCTCATCTGGAACTCTATAGAAGTGAACCTTCGATTGTTCTCTTGTTGAGTTCTAGTCCACTTAACGTTCATCTTTTGGAGCTCTTGATCACGATGATCACCCTTCTTATGCAACTCCTTCATATCGTACTCTAAGGAAGACAACCTCTTACTTCCTTCCTCCACCTTCTGTAGGATAGCTCTCAACATCTCCTCGGTTGATGAACCGCCTTCTCCACCAGGAGGTTTAGACCCCGGATCAACACCTGCAGGAACAGTAACACCAACCTTTGGGTTAGCATATGAAAAGTTCTCATTTTTCCTCCATGTGTTTTGAGGAGGCTGCTGGCCTCCTTGAACTCCTTGTGTGTTCCTCCATTGATTTTGAGGCGGCTGTGGGCCTGGAGGTACAAATGGCTGGCCATAAGAAGGCCTTCCAAACTGGTTTCCACCTTGGTAGCCATTCTGATTGTAATACGGACCTCCCATGTAATTGGCTACTTCTTGCTGAATTGTGGGCTTGTCCTCTTGCTCATTCTCTGCTGCATTCTCTCCAACCAAGTTCTTCCCCAACTCGAGGTTGTTAATCTTCTCCATCATAGCCATCAACAGCCTTTTCGTTCCTTCACCCTCTTCAACCTGATGCACTCTCTGAAAATCTGGATCTCCATTCCAAGCACCGGCATTCATGACAATGTTGTCCACGATCTCTCTACACCTCTCTATTCCTTGATTCAGGAATGCTCCGCCCGCACAGGCGTCTAAATGGTCTTGCCCCGGCTTGTTGGCACCACTGTAGAAGAATGCCATAACATCTCCCTCATTGTACCCATGCTGCGGGCACTCTATCAACATGTTTGAGTATCTCTCCCACGCTTGGCGTAAATCCTCTCCTGACTTCTGGAGGAAAGAAGATATCTCAATTCTTGCTTTTATTATCCTTGATGGAGGGTAGAAGTGCTCGAGGAACAGATGTTCGAGCTCAGCCCATGTGGTTACACCTCCCCGTGGGAGCGTGTTAGCATACCACTCTTTAGCTATTCCTGTCAATGAGAATGGGAACAGCCTAAGCCTCTTGGCATCTTCAGACATGCCATTGTAATTGAAAGTGGAGGCTATCATTAGAAAACTCCTCAGATGTGTATGAGGATTCTCCTTCCCGATCACCCCCTTGAACTGATTCTCGGTCAGCAACTTTAGAATTCCTGGGGAAATTGAAAAGTTATTCGCCTCAACAGGTGGTAAAGCCACTCCATCGTAGTACCTCTGTGGTTGTGCCGCAAACCTGCCCCGAATTGCCATATTCTGATCTGCGTTCTGTGGCACAGGCTGAGGGACAACAGGTGGTGCTGGTATTACTGTTCCTGCAGGTTGTTGGTACACAGGTGGTTGTTTGTAAACATGAGGTGGATGATATGGGTATGGTGGATAAGGGTATGGTGGGTATGGGTAATGTTGATATACTGGGTTGTTGAAAGGGTTATTTCGGTTTTGTGGGTAAGCAGGGTTGTTCAGAGGATTTTGGACAAAATTTTGAGCTGGATTGATAACGTTTTGTGAACCCGGGTTTTGGCTCTGACTATCCCCTAACGGATCTTGGTTCTTACTGGTGTTGCCATCAATGCCGTCAACCCGGTTCAACCCATGGTTAAACTCATTCTCGGCATCTTCCAACTCATTAGTGATGTCCATTGGTTCTTTCCCTAAGTCGGCAGCGTTCATCCTCCTCAAGAAAGCTCGGTTCCTTCTAGCTATTGTCTCAGGGTCCAACGGTATTCTCTCTTCGCTCGTATTGTCTTGTGAGCGTGTTTTCATATACCTGACACACTAGCAGAAAGATCAAAACGCAACTGCCGAATGAATAAAAATAAAAATAAAAACAGAAAATAAAGCACTCACTACTAACTACTAAGCTATCGACAAGTCCTATTAAAAAGCATACAACGCCATCCCCGGCAACGGCGCCATTGACTTCAAGCGAATTACCAGCTTCTACTAGTAGCTTCCCCGTAAGAGTACGGGTTCACTGTAGTATGAGCAAGTATAATGACCAAGTATTATCGAACCCAAGGGACAGGGTGTATACGAACAGATCCCTGAAGATCTACGCGTTATAATTAATATGAGTGTGTTGTTTTTGGGTTTTTGGAAAGATTAATTAAACTAAAATAAACTAAGTAAACTAAAATACTAAAGAAGACGAATTAACTACTGGTTGTTTTCAAATGAGAGATGATGATGATGCTTAAGATAGGAATCCCTACGTATACTAACGGAGCAGGTACATAATCAGAATAACTGTGACACACAAGAAATAACCTAAGTCTAAGAATGCAAGGTGAAAGCTCAAGATTCTAAACCCTAATACTTTACCCTAACACTCGACTTCACTAATCTACTAACAATTTAATAGATTGTGCTTAATTAATGAGACTCTAATTTAACTCAGGTGATGCGGTCGTCCTCCTTCGCTAAACCGGTAGATGAATTAACCCTTCCTAAACCCTCTCGTTAAGTCTACTCGTTGTTAAAGAGTGATGCGGTCGTCCTCTCTCTAACACCTTTCGAACGAAATTCAAAAGCGAAGTCTAGATTAATTTTAAGAATTCATTAACCAAGAGAATTAAAACCTAACGTCACAAGTTACCCTAATTACGTACCCACAACCTACTTCTACGAGTTCATCCTACCCTAAGCATGCAAGGGTTTTAGCCGGACATGGCTTTAACAAACATAAAAGCGAAAGAAGAAACAACGAACATAAACATAATGAATTGAACGAAGAAAATAAGAAACATGAACTAGGGTTTTTAAAAGAAAATAATTCTAAGAACTGAAATTTAATTAACTAAAATGAAGTTTAAAGCCTTTAAAGTAATCAAGCTAACGAAAAGAAACTAATAAACGAAAAGAAACTAAGAATTCGTATGAAAAACCTCAACAAAACGTAAGTAAAGTTTGCCCGTTCTTCTCATTTTCCTCTCTCTAAAAACTAAGTCTAAAAGTAATTTCTAAAGTTCGGGGTTTTTTCAAAACGTGTTTGGAAGAGGTATATATAGGCACCGGGTCGAAACGGGATCTCGTGGGCCGAAAAACAAAATCTAGAAAATAGGCCTCGGAAGCGCTCGAGCTGTCCCGGTCGAGCGGGGCGCTCGAGCCTGTTTGGTCGAATGATTCAGTAGGTCGAGCGGGGCGCTCGAGTCTGTTTGGTCGAGCGGTTCAAGAGCTCGACCGGGGCGCTCGAGCTGTGCCCCTCGAGCGGCAAAAACTCTCTGTAAGTTTGATGCGCTCGACCCATGTTGCTCGAGCGGGGCGCTTGAGTTGTGGTGCTCGAATGGGCCTTCCTTCCTTGCAACTAACACTTTTCTTCTCACGTACTAATACCAATCGTATTTCTTCGATATCTTCTCATCCGAGCATCCGTTTGAGTCGATTCAAAGTCCTATGAACTCCATTGTTCGTCCTCGATTCACCTGTGTGTATCAAAGAGACAAATTCATCAATGTATAGAAATAGTACTCATTTGGCTCTAAAAACTCAATAAAATCGACCAAAACTAGGGCGTTTCTAGCTACGAATCATGACAATTTCACGCCTAATCAGAACCGAGAGCCCACAAGGCCAACAAACACATAGAAAGAAAATACCATCTTATACGAGAAATCGTTAAGAGAGGAGATATAGAGGTGGCAAAGATAGCGTCGGGAGACAACCTAGTGGATTCATTCACAAAGGGTTTGCCTCAGAGTACATTCGAGAGACATGTGGATGGAATGGGAGTCAAGACCATTGCCAATCTGCTTTAAGTATAAGTGGGATGAATTATTAGGTTAGTGTAGGTTGACATGAGATGTCACTTAGAGCTACTACACTAGACATGCATAATGTATATTAAAAAGCAGACTTTAAGTATAAGTGGGAGATTGTTGGAGTTATACGTGAAAGTATGCTTTTACTTTGTATTACTCATGTATTAAACACTTGTTTATGAGAATAAATCTTTTATCACATTTTCTTTAGATATAATTGAATGTTGAATATTTATTGCAACCAGTTCATTATAAGCAGTACATGTTACATTGTAGTTATTGTAGTGATACCAGATCACAGAAGATCACATTAACGATTACCTTATAACTAAACATACAAATTCACGACCTAGGTGGAATTGAACAATCCGCCGTAAATGTCGATGTGTACATCTCAGATTGGCTTGTCTTGACCAAGGGATTGCACTAGCACATTTAATATGTGTTGAAGAGGACCTACAGCGAGGATAAATTCTTCTGTTCTGAAATGTGAAGAATTAGACCTCAGTGGTTATTGATTTCTTAATATCCGTCACTTAAATAGGACCGTGTGTGCTTAATGGTTACTGCTTTGATTCATGTTGGGTGAGAATCATTGTGACTTCGAACCTTGTGCTTTGGGCAGTAATATTAATCATACGACGGTTGATAAGATTTAATACGGAAAAATGCGTGCGAGTACGGCTCGTGTGATTTGTCCCCTTGGTGGGCTCAAAAGTTATATCGTACCAAATCTTGCAAGTTTAGAATCAGTTTCTTCGGTACGGATAATAATGTTGAGTTGTCTTTACTCCAAGGTGAAAGATGTTAATTAATTTAGAGCTATTCAGAAACTTAATTAATTGATGAACTTGATAATCTTAAATGCGGGAAATAATAACTGGGAGCCCATATTATCGTAATATGGATTAAGATGGATAGTGCAATATTAATATATTAGTGGTACTAATTAATATTAATGGGTTGAATTATATTAGGACTCAATATTGAAATTCAGAAGCCCATTGGAGGTCCAATCTTAAATCTCCTAAAGGCCCCTCAAGTAGCCCCTCAAGTAGCCCAATAACGATAAGGTGATTAAAATAATAGAAAATATAATTTGCTGATTTTTCATTATTAATTTCGAAAAAGATATATTTGGAGAAAAAAAAGATCTTGTTGATTTTCTTGAAAAGATATTATGGAATATAAGTATACTTGGAATATAAGATTATCTCCTATATTCAAGAAGATCCAAATATTGGATTCTTACTCAATATTTTCGAAAATTATAAGCTTAATAGGGAGGGTGAGATTTTGTGGAATATTTTATTATGTAGAAAAGAATATATAGGATATATTCAAGATTTCTTAGAGGCTAAGAAAAGATTTTCTCCACCCCTAAAATATATCAAAATTTCGGCCCCCTCACTATTATAAATAGGGGATGATTATTTCATCCCCAAGTACATAATTCCATGTGTTTGAAAAATAAAGAGCAAATTTTTTTTTCCTTAGTTATTTAATTGCTTGAAAGCACTTCCCACCGGTGATCAAGCGAGGCGAAAGGGAAATACTTGAGAAGTCTTTTGGTTGGTAGCACGTCCCGTGATAATCAAAGGTCATATCTACAAAAGGTGCATAGTCACATAATCTCTTAGTTTTCCGTCATATATTTTATGTGAATTAATTCAACTTGCATGATGATAAAATTGTTGTTGGAATTATTATTTGAATTAATTATAATTAATTCATGTTATTAATAATTAAATTTAAATTCGTATTTAATTATCATCCCGAATAGATTCCGGGCACCCCTATTTTCCCAACATCTAGTCCAACCTTCGTGCGCGACGAGCGCACTATTAACTTACCCTTAGAACATGCATCACAAATAAATTTATCAACATGAGGAATTTTATTATTCGATATATTATGACCAATTGAATTAGATAGAATCCTACATATCATAGTTTGTCCTGGATGACCTAACCGCTGATGCCATAATTTAAAGAAGTTCGGGTCATGAAATTTCATACTCATAGATAGATGGGAATTAGACGGTCGGATGTATGAATAATACAGCTCGGCGGAGAAGGAAGTGAGCTTTCTATAACTTGTTTAGGGTTACCTCGAGTACTAGTCATCAAAAGGTATTCGTTATTGTTCTCAGTTTCAGTTTCAATATGATATCCATTTATCCTAATGTCTCTAAAACTGAGGAGGGTACGCTTAGATTGTGGAAACAATAAAGCATTATCGATTATAAGTTCGGTACCCATGGGGAGGACAATGGAAGCTCTTCTGGAGCCCACTATCAACATACTATCATTGGCTATTGTAGTTATACTCCCCTTACGTTCTATCAAGTTATGAAAATACTTTCTATCTTTTAAGATTATATGTGTGGTGACGCTATCTACCAAACATAAATCACTATGTGCGTCCATCATGCAAGAGAAAATAGCCCAAACCTAATAGCTGATATGTTTACGAGCCATGAATAAGAACAGCAATATCCAAAATAAATAAAATGGACAGTGATCTAAGTTAAACACATCAAAGCTAAAATAATATCAATATAATTCATAAAATAAAATAAAGTATCCGAAAGAAAGGATCCACAAACATAAAATTGTCTTATCCCAAGAACAAAGTACTAAAATAATCAAATACGCAAGTCACTTATCATCACCAAAGTCCTTGAACTCAATACCCAAAGGGGCATCGTTGTCTTGGTCAGGGTTTGCTTCAGGCAGACTGGCATGGTGAGACTCAACTCTAGGAGCCTGCTCCTTATCATCTTTCTGCTGCTTTTGATAAGCCTCAACCAAGTGTTTGGGAGTTCGACACGTGGAGACCAATGGCCTTTGCATCCGCATCTATAACAGGGGTGCTCAACCTTACTTTGATTGCCAGATTTTTTAGTAGCGGGGCTCGTGTTAGATGCAACCAAGTGCGGGGCTTGATTGTCACTCAAGGTACCCGGACCTCCGGATTTACTACGACCTCAGATTTTGTTACGAGTTAGTTTACTGCCTCTCCATCTTTTACGCTTGCGGCCACTTGTACTTCCTTGAGCTATAACGTGTGCTTCAGGCACAGCCTTTGAGTCAACCGATCTCACATTATAATGTTGCATAAGGAGTTGGTTGTGTTTTTCTGCCACTAGAAGTGCAGAAATCAGTTCAGAGTGTACGGCGTAGTTCTTAGCCCTGTACTGCTACTGGAGTACAATGTTGCTAGCGTGAAAAATTGATAAAGTCTTCTGGATCAACTCGGCCTCAGTTATAGGTTGTTTGCATAATTTTAACTGAGATACAATACGATGCAGGGCTGAGTTGAACTCCATCACAGATTTAAAGTCTTGGAAATGGAGGTTCAGCCAGTCGTATTGAGCCCGAGGGAGGAGTATGTTGTTTTGTTGTTGAAATCGGTCCTTCAAGGACTTCCACAACATTTCGGGGTCACTTTCAGTGAGATATTCATTTTTCAGGTCCTGATTAAGACGATGTCTGAGGAAAATCAAAGCTTTCGCCTTCTGGGCGTCAGTTGATTCTGAATCATCGACAATAGCTCCGCTAAGATTGGTTGAGGCTAGATGTATCTCAACATCTAGCACCCATGTCAAGTAGTTACTACCATCGAGAGCTAGTTCAGCAAATTCTCCTTTGGTAATATCAGACATAATTCACTACAATTATTAAAGTGACATGGTAAGGGGTTTGACTAAATTAATTGACAACGGAGAAACAAAGATTTATTTGATTATTCTAGGGCACATAGAAGCAAGTATTGGGTGCCGTCTACCCAAAGCATAAATTATGGTCCGACAAGTACCGAACACCGTCTACCCGGGCATAATATGCGGACTATAAGAAATAAACTATGTGCAGGGGTAATAATGCATGTAAGATAATTAAATTATAAAGACATGCATATTAGCCAATTTAGATTGAACGATAATCACATGAAATAATTTCAAAGAAAATTTACGACTTAATAAACATGCATATTCATCATTCTAAATATTTCATGTATATTAATGAAATTTAACGAAATATTTTCAGGATTTTTAAATTATTTGGAGTTTTGTGATGCCCCAAAAATGAGTCCAAAGGTGGGGTAGGATTTCATAAAATTCCGGAAGGGGGGAACGTCGCCGTGTGTGACCACAGATGCACGGAAGGGTGCGTGGTGCACGCGGTGTACGACGGGACCAAAAAATGGGAGAAAAAGGAAAAACACGGCCAGTCGCGTAATGCAGGCGCGACTGCCATGGGTGATCGCGTCCCTAGGGCACGACTCCCACCCCCGATCGCGTACTGCAGGCGCGATTGGGGCCAATTTTCTAGCAATCCCAGCATTTGCAATGCGGGCCGCGAGAAGGTGGTGCACCGCCTCGACGACGCGCACGGAGGCGCGCGGAGGCGGCACTACGGGCGGTGCGACTGGGGGCTGCTTCGGGCAACTCCTTATCGCGGCCGTTGATCAAGATCGGCGGGGGTGTGTGCGCGAGGGTGGGTGCGCGGAAGGCAGCGGACACTCGCGAGAGCGGTGCTGCTGGGCCTTGTGGCGGCCCGCGACGGCGCTGCCCTTTGGGGCGGCGGCCGTGTGCCCTTGCATGCTGTTGATGGGCGGCGGCAGTTCGTCTTCGGGCGGCAGCCGTTGCTCGTCGATTCGATTCCCAATCCAAAATTAATTCAACTCGAGATATTATTTGATTCAATTAATTTCAAGAATGAAACACAAATCGAATCAATAAATCTAGTACACATAAACCATGTAACACATGGATTAAAGAATTCTACATGAGAATTATTTCACATAATTCATAGAGAATTAATTTTAGGGTGTACTGTATAGTCTCGGGCAGAGTCTCATGCTGATAACGTGTTGTAAATAATTGCATAAATTAAAGACACAAGATTTGATCACCCAGTTCGTCGGTTATGACTACATTTGGGGGCGAGCCAAGCCAGGAGTTTCACTAATATTCTTGTGTATGCGTATTTACAATAATGAGTACATTGATCTATTTATAAGAATAAAACTCTAATCTAAATATGGGCCTTATTGGGTTATTAGTAATGTCCATATCAAATTTCATAGATTTGGAAATAAATCTGCTAGATTTATAACATGAACAACTTGCCCTTTGCTCTTCAAATAAATTAGAAATTTGGATCTCCCTTCAAGTTAATAATTGTTATTTAAAAATATTTTAATCCAAGACTTCTCTATCCCATTGCCGTTCATCACTTATCCATCAAAGTGATGCTGATAAGACATACTATAATTTAAGCATCCATCCAATGCATCTAAACTATTACTAGGCAAATCCCTATCATAATTGTTGTAAATAAGTGAGTAAAATAAAAGACGAGTTTTGTTCACCCAATTCGTCGGGAACGACTATGTCTGGGGGCGAGCCAAGCCAGGAGTTTCACTAATGTTCTTGTGTATGAGTAATTACAATTATGAGTACAATAGTCTATTTATAAGAATAAGACCCTAGTCTAAGATATGAAGCCCATTAGGTTATTGGTCCATTAGTAATGTCCACATCAAATCTTCTAGATTTGGAATAATAAATCTTCTAGATTTACAACACTCCTCATTGGACATTACGACATAACATAAATGTCTTGTCATAAAAACTCCACGTGCTAGGTATCGGCCAAATAATATGTTAGGGAGGAATGTAATCGATCTTCTAGATCAAATCTTCTAGATTCATTTCGGGGTTACAGCTCCCCCTGAAGAAAACTACACTTTGAGTCCTTGCATCCCAATACCACGAACGTATTTTTCAAAAGTAGACGTAGGTAAGGACTTAGTAAACAGATCTGCTAGATTGTTACTAGATTGCACCTTTTGAATGGTAATCACGTCATTCTTCTGGAGTTCGTATAGGTAGAAAAACTTAGGTGAAATATATTTCGTCAGGTTTCCCTTGACGTACCCATTACTCATTTGTACGATGCAAGCTGTGTTGTCTTCAAATATAATGGTGGGAGGTGTATCGCCTTTAACGATACCACACGAGTCACCAATGTGTTTTACCAAGGACCTTAACCAAACACATTCTCGTGCGGCTTCAAATAAAGCTATTATCTTTGAGTGGTTTGAAGACGTGGTAACCATGGTTTGTTTAACCGATCTCCATGAGATCGCGGTACCACCACAGAGAAAAACGTAACCAGTCTGGGATATGGCGTTGTGGGGATCAGACAAATAGCCAGCATCCGCATAACATACTAAGGCTTTGTCTTGGTTCTTACGGTAAAACAGTCCAAGATCTTGAGACCCTTGGAGGCACCGTAGAACATGCTTAACACCATTCCAATGTCTCCTTGTAGGAGAAGCGCTATATCTCACAAGTAGATTGACATCAAATGCAATGTCCGGCCGAGTGCAATTTGCGAGATAGAGCAATGTTCCGACAGCACTAAGATAAGGAACTTCTGGTCCCAGAATTTCTTCTGAATCTTCTCTTGGCCTAAATGGGTCCTTATCCACTTCGAGGGATCGGACAACCATAGGGGTGCTAAGTGGATGAGATTTATCCATGTGAAATCTCTCCAATACCTTCTTCACGTAGGTCGACTGATGTATAAGAATTCCTTCTGGGAGATGCTCGATTTGTAGGCCGAGGCAGTACTTGGTTTTACCCAGGACTTTTATTTCAAATTCAGCTTTCAAGATTGAACTGGCTTCTTCAATCTCTTTGCATGTTCCGATTATGTTTAGGTCATCAACATAAACGGATATGATGCAAAAACCATTTTGCGATTTCTTTGTGAATACGCATGGGAAAGCTTTATCGAATGTGTATTCCTTCTTCTGAAGGAACTCACTAAGTCTGAGGCCCGATTGCTTCAGGCCGTACAATGACTTCTGCAGTTTTATAATATACATACTGCGATTTTCACCATCCCTCATCTGAGGAATGTCAATCCATCGGAGATTTTCATCTAAATGTCGGCATCTAGTGATTCGTATAATTATGCAGTTACTACGTCCATCAATCTCATTTGGAGATTCAATTTAACTGCCAAAGATATCAAGTAGCGGAACGTTATTTGGTCCATGACGGGAGAATAGGTTTGATCGAAATTGATCCCGGGACTCTGCGAAAACCCTTGAGCTACAAGCCTCGCTTTATACCTCTCCATAGTATTGTTCTCATTTCGTTTTCGTACAAAAACCCTTTTATATCCTACAGGGATAGCGCACGCGGGTGAATGAACGAAAGAGTCAAATACTTATCTTTTGTTAAGCGATGCGAGCTCTGCTTCAATTGCCTCTTTCTATTTTACCCAATCGGAGCGCTTCCGGAACTCAACGATAGTTTTGGGTTATGGATCCAGATCGTTAATGGAAAGAGCAAATGTCGCTGCAAATGTGTCATTGACGACAGTAATATATATATTACATGTTTCTCCCGTATCTGTGAAATTTACAGAGACTTCGACGTTTACGTCAAACAGACCTTCCTCATTTCCCATTGTATTTGGGTCTGGTCGTTCCACGGTCCTAGTGCCTTGAATATTTTGTGCACGTGCTTCATCACTAGGACTCTCGTCTCTAAGAGACTTTGAGTTATCTAGACGAATCTCTTCTAGAGATTTTACATTCGGCTGACCAAATTTGCTAGCTTTTCGTTTAGGTGTATTACTATCTCTTGAGGGTCCTTTACGCTTTTGGCGTGTGGGGGCATGAGTACTAGTTTTGCTTGGAACCTCAACCCTTTGGGGAGCATTTACTGCAGGTATATGCGATTTAGTTACACCTCTATGGTCAGTGAACGCGTCTGACAGATTGTTTGTTAAATTTTGCAAGTTAATGATCTTCTGAACTTCTAGTTCAGATTGATTAGTGCGTGGATCTAGATACTGAAGATTACTTACGTTCCACGTAAGCTCCCGGCATTCATTCAATTTTGAATTCGGATCTCTCCCTAATACTGGGAAGTGATCTTCATCGAATGTGCAATCAGCGAACTGGGCCGTTAATTGATCCCCAAACAAGGTTCGAGGTATTTTATGATGGATGGAGAGTCAAATTCGACGTAAATACTGAGTTTCCTTTGTGGGCCCATAGAGGTCCACTTTGGTAATGTTATCGGGACATATACCGCACATCCGAAAATACGCAGATGGAAAATGCTAGGTTCTTTCCCACGCACTAACTGTAGGGGGAATGATTATTATATGCAGTTGGACGAATTTGTATTAAGTGTGATGCATGTAGGACTGCATGCCCCCAGCATGAAGTAGGTAGTTTGGAGTTCATAAGCAATAGTCTCGCGATAAGTTTGATACGTTTTATTAGCGCCTCAGCAAGACCATTTTGGGAATGGATGTAGGGGACCGAATGCTCCACTTTAATTCCCAGGGCCATACAGTAATCTGTAAAGGCCTTTGAGCTGAACTCGGCAGCATTATACATGCGAATCGACTTGATTGGATAATCTGGGAATTGAGCTCTAAGCTCGATAGTTTTCACAATGAGCTTCGCAAAAGCTTGATTGCGGGTGGACAGCAAACAGGCATATGTCCACCTAGTGGAGGCATCAATAAGGACCATGAAATAACGAAATTGTCCTGATGTTGGGTGAATCGGTCGTCAAATGTCTCCTTGAATTCACTTCAAGAAAAACCAGAGACTCTAGTCCAACCTTAGTGCGCGACGGGCGCACTATTAACTTACCCTTAGAACATGCATCACAAATAAATTCATCAATAGGAAGGATTCTATTATTCGAATTGTTATGACCAATTGAATTAGATAGAATCCTACGTATCATATATTGTCCTGGATGACTTAACCGCTGATGCCATAATTTAAAGAAGTTCGGGTCATGAAATTTCATACTCATGGCTAGATGGAGATTTGACGGCCGGATGTAGAAATAGTACAATCCGGGTGAGAAGGAAGGAAGTTTTTCTATAACTTGTTTACGTCTACCTCGAGTAATAGTCATCAAAAGGTATTTGTTATTGTTCTCAGTTTCAGTTTCAATATGATAGCCATTAGTTCTAATATCTCTAAAACTGAGCAGGGTACACTTAGATTGTGGAAACAATAATGCATTATTCATTATGAGTTCGGTACCCACGGGGAGGACAATGGGAGCTCTTCTGGATCCACTATCAACCTAGTATCATTAGTATTGTTGTTATACTCCCCTTACATTTTAACAAGTTATGAAAATACTTCATATCTCTTAAGATTGCATGAGTGGTGGCGCTATCTACCAAACATAAATCACAATCTCAATCCATCATGCTAGAGGAAATAGCCCAAACCTAATAGCTGATATGTTTACTAGCCATGTATAGCAATATCCAAGTAAATTTAATGGACAACGTTAAGGTAAATACATCGAAGCTAAAACATAATATTATCCATAAAATAAAATATCCGAAAGAAAAGGATCCAAAAGCATAAATTATTTTATCTAAATATAAAGTACTAAAACAATCAAATAAGCAAATCACTCATCATTTCCAAAGTCCTTTGAGCTCGATGCCTAGAGGATCGATGTTGTCTTGGTCAAAGTCTGCTTCAGGCAGGCTGACATGGTGAGATTCGACTCTAGGGGCCTTCCATTTGTCGTCCTTCTGCAGCCTCAACCAATTTCTTGGAAGTGCAACATGTGCGAGACCAATGGCCTCCGCATCCGCATATGTAGCAGGACTGCTCAACCTTGCCAGATTTTGAAGAGCAAAATTCGAGGTTCTGTGACCACCGGATATACTACGACCTCGGCCTTTAACCCAGATCATCTTACTCTCTCTCCCCCTTCCAGGTTTGCGACCAATCATATATTTGTCCCTATACTGCTGCTGGAGTATAAGGTGGCTAGCGTGGAATGTCGATAGAGTGTTCTGCATCAACTGAGTTACAATACGTTGCAAGACAGAGTTGTACTCCGTTATAGATTTAAGGTCTTGGAAATGGAATCTCAACCAATCGTATTGTACTGGAGGGAGGAGTATATTGTTTTGTTGTTGGAAACGGTCCTTCAGGGAGTTCCACAACATTCCGGGGTCCCTGAATGAGGATCTGAATAATGAATTCCTCATTCAGGCGATTGATTAGGCGTGAAATTGTCATGATTCGTAGCTAGAAACGCCCTAATTTTGGTCGAGTTTATAGAGTATTTAGAGTCAATTGAGCATTATTTCTACACATTGATGAATTTGTCTCTTTGATGCTCATAGGTGAATAGAGGACGAAAAACGGAGTTCGTAGGACTTTGAATCGACTCAAACGGACGCCCGGATGAGAAGATATTGAAGAAATACGATTGGTATTAGTGCGGACGAGGAAAAGTATCACTTGGGAGGAGTTAGAAGTCACTCGAGTGACTAGGTCGAGCGCACGCGCTCGAGCGCATTGCTCGAGCGCTTAAACTTACAGAACTATTCTTGCGCTCGAGCAGCTCGAGCGCCACCACTCGAGCGAATTGCTCGAGCGCCCAAAACATGCAGAGAGATTTCAGCGCTCGACCGGCTCGAGCGGAACCGCTCGAGCGATTGTGTCATTCGAGCTACACTGCTCGAGCGGGACCGCTCGAGCATTTTGCTCGAGCACCCATGGATTTTTGCCTCCGAATGCGTATTTTCGGCCCATTAACTCCCGTTTCGACCAGTGCCTATATATACCTCTTCCAAACACGTTTTGAAAAACACATCATAATACCCGAACGTTAGAAATAATTTTAGACTTAGTTTTTGGAGAGGAAGGAGACGAGCAAGCTTTACTTTTACGTTGTTGAGGTTTTTCATACGAATTCTTAGTTTCTTTTCGTTTCTTAGTTCCTTTTCATTAGTTTGATTTCTTTAAACGCTTTGAACATCGTTTTAGTTAATTAAATTTCAGTTCTTCGTATTTATTTTCTTTAAACCCTAGTTCATGTTTCGTATTTTCTTCGTGCAATTCATTATGTTTATGTTCGTCGTTTCTTCTATTGCTTTTATTTTTGTTAAAACCATGTCCGGCTAAAACCCTTGCATGCTTAGGGTAGGATGAACTCGTAGAAGTAGGATGTGGGTACGTAATTAGGGTAATTCGTGACGTTAGTTTTAATTCTCTTAATTAATGAATTCATATAATTAATCTTAACTTTACCTTTAAATTTAGTACGAAAGTGTTAGAGAGAGGACGACCGCATCACTCAATAACAACTAGTAGTCTTAACGAGAAGGTTTAGGAAAGGTTAATTCATCTACCGGTTTAGCGAAGGAGGACGACCGCATCACCTTAGTTAAATTAGGGTCTCATTAATTAAGCACAATCCATTAACTTGTTAGTGGATTAGTGAAGTCGAGTGTTAGGGTAAAGTATTAGGGTTTAGAATCTTGAGCTTTCACCTTGCATTCTTAGACTTAGGTTAATTCTTGTTTGTCACAGTTATTTTGATTATGTACCTGCTCCGTTAGTATACGTAGGGATTCCTATCTTAAGCATCACCATATCTCATTAGAAAACAACCTTAGTTAATTCGTTTCTTTCGTTCTTTAGTTTACTTAGTTTATTTCAGTCTTTTAATTAATCTTTCTAAAAAATCCAAAAACAATACACCCATATTAATTACGACGCGTACATCTTCAGGGATCTATTCGCATATACACCATCCCTTGGGTTCGATAATACTTGGTCCCTATACTTGCCAATACTACAGTGAACCCGTACTCTTGCGGGGTAGCTACTAGTAGAAGCTAGTGTGGTTCGCTTCAAGTCAATGGCGCCGTTGCCGGGGATGGCGTTGTATGCTTTTGAATAGGACTTGTAGATAGCTTAGTAGTTAGTAGTGGGTGATTTATTTTCTGTTTTTTTTTTATTTGTATTCAATCGGCAGTTGCGTTTTGATCCTTCTGCTAGTGTGTCAGGTTTATGAAAACACGCTCACAAGGCAATACGAGCGAAGAGAGAATACCGTTGGACCCTGAGACAATAGCCAAAAGGAACCGAGCCTTCTTGAGAAGGATGAACGCTGCCGACTTAGGAAAGGAACCAATGGATATCAATAATGAGTTGGACGATGCTGCCAACGATTTCAATCAGGCAGTAGACCGAGTTAAAGGCACTGGAGTTAGTGGTAGCCAGAATCAAATTCCATTAGGGGATAGCCAGAGCCTAAACCCGGATACACAAAACGTAGGGAATCCAGCTCAGAACCTTGTCCATAATCCTCATAACAACCTTGCTTACCCACAAAACCCAAATAACCCTTTTAACAACCCAGTATACCAACATTACCCATACCCACCTTATCCTTACCCACCATATCCATATCATCCACCTCCTGTCTACAACCAACCACCTATTTACCAACCACCACCCCAACAAGTACCCGTACCAGCTGCTAATCCTCAACACGTTCCTCAGAACGTAGATCACAATATGGCTATTAGAGGGAGGTTTGCAGCGCAGCCACAACGGTACTACGATGGAGTGGCTTTACCTCCTGTTGAGGCAAACAACTTCTCGATATCCCCGGGGATTTTAAAGTTGCTTACCGAGAATCAGTTCAAGGGGGTGATCGGGAAGGAGAATCCTCATACACATCTGAAGAGCTTTCTCATGATAGCCTCAACATTTAATTATAATGGCATGTCTGAAGATGCCAAGAGGCTTAGGCTGTTCCCATTCTCATTGACGGGAATAGCTAAGGAGTGGTACGATAATACGCTCCCGCGGGGAGGTATTACCACTTGGGCCGAGCTCGAGCGTCTGTTCCTCGAGCGATTCTACCCTCCATCTAGGACGATCAAGGCTAGAATTGAGATCTCATCCTTTCGCCAGAAGTCTGGAGAAGATTTACGCCAAGCGTGGGAGAGATACTCAAACATGCTGATTGAGTGCCCGCAGCACGGGTACAACGAGGGAGATATTATGGCATTCTTCTACAGTGGTGCCAACAAGGCGGGGCAAGACCATTTAGACACTTGTGCGGGCGGAGCATTCTTGAACCAAGGCATAGAGAGGTGTAGGGAAATCGTGGACAACATTGTCACGAATGCCGGTGCTTGGAGTGGAGATGAAGATTTTCAGAGAGTGCACCAGGTTGAAGAGGGAGAAGGAACGAGAAGGCTGTTAATGGCCATGATGGAAAAGATCAACAACCTCGAGTTGGGAAAGAGTTTGGGTGGAGAGCATGCGGTAGAGAATGAGAGAGTAGACCAACCAAGTGGACAGCAAGAGGTAGCCAATTACATGGGAGGTCCGTATTACAACCAGAATGGCTACCAAGGTGGAAACCAGTATGGAAGGCCTTCTTATGGCCAACCATTTGTACCTCCAGGCCCACAGCCACTTCAAAATCAATGGAGGAACACACAAGGAGTTCAAGGAGGCCAGCAGCCTCCTCAAAACACATGGAGGAAGAATGAGAACTTTTCTTATGCTAACCCAAAAGCTGGTGTTACTGTTCCTGCAGGTGTTGATCCGGGGTCTAAACCTCCTGGTGGAGAAGGCGGTGCATCAACCGAGGAGATGTTGAGAGCTATCCTTCAGAAGGTGGAGGAGGGAAGTAAGCGATTGTCATCCTTGGAGTATGATGTGAAGGAGTTGCATAAGAAGGGTGATCAACATGAGCAAGAGCTCCAGAAGATGAATGTTGAGTGGACTAGAACTCAACAAGAGAACAATCGAAGGTTCACTTCTCTTGAGTTCCAGATGAGCCAGATTGCAAAGTCAGTGAATAGAATGCCGGAGGGGAACTCGAAAGAGCAGTGCAAGGCGATCCAGCTAAGAAGTGGAACCAACTATGAAGGTCCTCAGATGCCTGCTGATTCTGAGACACCTCAAGTTGAGAAGGGGATTGAAACTGAAGGGAGAATGCACTAGGACTAGCATGGATGTGAAAGCTGTGAGATTTGAGCCTTATGAGATTTTGATGCACGATTTAATCTCTTCGTTTGTGAGTGAATCATCACCTTAGAGGATGCTAGAACTTGTGTGTGCTCTTGCTTCTTGATTGTGTCTAGTTTGATATGCCGAATGTGATCTTAGGCCATCTTTGATTTTATTGAGTCACTTAGCCAAAAATTTCCTTACCAATGACATTGATCCCTTGTTAGCCCCTTTGAGCCTAAAGCCTATTTTATTTGCTAGCACATATGAACACTATTCCAATTCCTAAGCCTTTTTGTCCCAATTTGAGTGGAGAATAGGAAAAGTGTGAAGGTTGAAGGAATTGAGTTGAGTTGAGAAAAAGGGAATTATGATGGTTGAGTGGTGATAAAATAAGGGTGTGAATGAAATTTGAGTTGTGGGAAAGAAAAAAAAAAATGAGAATGAGCAAAAGAAAAAAAAATGAGCTCATGTGTTTGTGCGAAAAAAGAGAAAAAGAAAGTGAAGTGATTGAAAAAAAAAGTGAAAAGAGTTAAAAAAAAAATTGAAGTGTTGAGAAAAGAGGAATTGAAAGAGTGTTGTTTGAAAATGTTTGAAGTATTATGTTCCTAATCTCGAAGTGCCAAAGTTTGATTTTCTATTCTCCATTCACTTGAGTCACTTACCCAAATTGTTATCCCACCTGTCCAAAGAGCCTACATTACAACCTTGAGAAAAGTCCTTTTTGATTCGGCATTGATTTCTAGAGTATGGTCGGAGTTGAGAGCGCTTACAAGCCTATGGCTGCCAATATGTGTGATTGATTGATTGAGTGAGTCCCTTAAATACTGTTATACACTTGTGAGGGAGTGAAACACATCGTTGAGTGCACGTCCATGTTTGATCTTGGTGTTTCTTGTTGTTGTTGCATGAGTATGATGAAGGAAGGTGAGTGAGTATACGTGTGATTGACTTTTGAAGCTCGAGTTCATTTGCTTGCATGATTTGATTCGTTGACTCATTCCTAACAATTTCACTTGACTTATTATTTCGTTGCTTGAGGACAAGCAACATGGTAAGTTTGGGGGGGTTGATTAGGCGTGAAATTGTCATGATTCGTAGCTAGAAACGCCCTAATTTTGGTCGAGTTTATAGAGTATTTAGAGTCAATTGAGCATTATTTCTACACATTGATGAATTTGTCTCTTTGATGCTCATAGGTGAATAGAGGACGAAAAACGGAGTTCGTAGGACTTTGAATCGACTCAAACGGACGCCCGGATGAGAAGATATTGAAGAAATACGATTGGTATTAGTGCGGACGAGGAAAAGTATCACTTGGGAGGAGTTAGAAGTCACTCGAGTGACTAGGTCGAGCGCACGCGCTCGAGCGCATTGCTCGAGCGCTTAAACTTACAGAACTATTCTTGCGCTCGAGCAGCTCGAGTGCCACCGCTCGAGCGAATTGCTCGAGCGCCCAAAACATGCAGAGAGATTTCAGCGCTCGACCGGCTCGAGCGGAACCGCTCGAGCGATTGTGTCATTCGAGCTACACTGCTCGAGCGGGACCGCTCGAGCGTTTTGCTCGAGCACCCATGGATTTTTGCCTCCGGATGCGTATTTTCGGCCCATTAACTCCCGTTTCGACCAGTGCCTATATATACCTCTTCCAAACACGTTTTGAAAAACACATCATAATACCCGAACGTTAGAAATAATTTTAGACTTAGTTTTTGGAGAGGAAGGAGACGAGCAAGCTTTACTTTTACGTTGTTGAGGTTTTTCATACGAATTCTTAGTTTCTTTTCGTTTCTTAGTTCCTTTTCATTAGTTTGATTTCTTTAAACGCTTTGAACGTCGTTTTAGTTAATTAAATTTCAGTTCTTCGTATTTATTTTCTTTAAACCCTAGTTCATGTTTCGTATTTTCTTCGTGCAATTCATTATGTTTATGTTCGTCGTTTCTTCTATTGCTTTTATTTTTGTTAAAATCATGTCCGGCTAAAACCCTTGCATGCTTAGGGTAGGATGAACTCGTAGAAGTAGGATGTGGGTACGTAATTAGGGTAATTCGTGACGTTAGTTTTAATTCTCTTAATTAATGAATTCATATAATTAATCTTAACTTTACCTTTGAATTTAGTACGAAAGTGTTAGAGAGAGGACGACCGCATCACTCAATAACAACTAGTAGTCTTAACGAGAAGGTTTAGGAAAGGTTAATTCATCTACCGGTTTAGCGAAGGAGGACGACCGCATCACCTTAGTTAAATTAGGGTCTCATTAATTAAGCACAATCCATTAACTTGTTAGTGGATTAGTGAAGTCGAGTGTTAGGGTAAAGTATTAGGGTTTAGAATCTTGAGCTTTCACCTTGCATTCTTAGACTTAGGTTAATTCTTGTTTGTCACAGTTATTTTGATTATGTACCTGCTCCGTTAGTATACGTAGGGATTCCTATCTTAAGCATCACCATATCTCATTAGAAAACAACCTTAGTTAATTCGTTTCTTTCGTTCTTTAGTTTACTTAGTTTATTTCAGTCTTTTAATTAATCTTTCTAAAAAATTCCAAAAACAATACACCCATATTAATTACGACGCGTACATCTTCAGGGATCTATTCGCATATACACCATCCCTTGGGTTCGATAATACTTGGTCCCTATACTTGCCAATACTACAGTGAACCCGTACTCTTGCGGGGTAGCTACTAGTAGAAGCTAGTGTGGTTCGCTTCAAGTCAGCGATTCATGAGAAAAATCAACGCTTTCGCCTTCAGGGCGTTAGTTAATTTCGAACCTTCGAGAATTGTTTCACTCAACTCATTTAAGGCTAGATGGATCTCGTCATCTAGCACCCATGTCAGGTAGTTATTACCATCGAGAGCAAGCTCATCGAATTTTTCATGGTAATATAAGACGTTATTACAATTTTTAAAGTTACATGGTAAGAATTGTGACCAATTTATTGACAACGGAGAGATAAGGATTTATTCGATTATTCTAGAGTACATAGAGACAAGAATTGGGCGCCGTCTACCCAAAAGTATAAAATACGTTCGACAAGTACCGGGCGCCGCCTACCCGGTACATAGATACATGCAAATTAAATAATTTATTATGAACGATAATCACATGAAAATAATTTCAAGAAAAATTTACGACTTAATAAACATGCATATTCATGAGGCTAAATACTTCATGTATATTAATAAAATTTAACGAAATATTTTCAGGATTTTTAAAATAAATTAATTAGAACTTTGTGATACCTTAAAACGAAACCGAAATTAGATTAGGGATTCACAAAATTCCGGGGGGAAAAGCGCTACGTGCAACTAAGAGTGCAGGAAAGTCTGCACGGTACGCGTAGCGGAAGGAGAGAACCGAAAAATGAAGAAAATAAAAATTGGGGCCAGTCGCGTCCTACTGGCGCGACTAGCGTGGGTGATCGCGTCCCCAGGGCGCGACTCCCACCCCCGATCGCGTCCTACAGGCGCGATTGGGGCCGAATTTCTGGTAGCCACCTCTGATCGTGAAACGGGCGGCTCGAAGGGGTGCGCCGCCTCGATGCTGCACACGGAGGCGGCGAGCGGCGCACGGAGGCTTCGCGCGGAGGCGATGGGCGGCGCATGGAGGCATCCCGCGGAGGGGACGGGCGGTGCAGGAGGGCGACCCGTGGGCGTCGCACTGGCGGTGGGGTGGCAGCGACGGGTAGCGCCGTGCGGGCATCGCGCTGGCTGCGGGCCTGGCAGCGACGGGCAGCGCCGCGCGGGCTGGCGGCGGTCTGCTGGGTTGTTGCCCGTGTGCAGCAGCGTGTGGCCTCTCGGCGAGTGACGTGCGGCGGCCGTTGCTCGTCATTTCGGGTCTCAATCCAAAATTAATTTAATTCAATATACAAACATGATTCAATTAATTGCAAGAATAATAATAAATCGAATCCATAGCACTGGTACACATAAAAACATGTAATTCATGGATTACTTAATTCTATATGAGAATTAATTCACACAATTCATAGAAAATTAAATTTAAGGCGTACCGTTTAGTCTCGGGCAGAGTCTCGTGCTGATAACGTGTTGTAAATAAGTGCATAAAATAAAAGACGAGATTTGTTCACCCAGTTCGTCGGGAACGACTACGTTTGGGGGCGAGCCAAGCCAGGAGTTTCACTAATGTTCTTGTGTATGAGTAATTACAATTATGAGTACAATAGTCTATTTATAAGAATAAAACCCTAGTCTATGATATGAAGCACATTGGGTTATTGGTCCATTAGTAATGTCCACATCAAATCTTCTAGATTTGGAATATTAAATCTTCTAAATTTACAACAATAATATCTTGATCTCTTTTCTTATGGGGCCCGTGGCAATTAGAAGTAACTTTCATATATAATGAAATTAAAAAAACACCCGGATTGAATATAAAATTAAATTCAGGACAGCCCAAATTCATACTATACACAAGAGTTTGGAACACATCTTTTCCTGCGGTGGGCTAAAAGATAAATATTATAGAATATTTCAATGTTCACTTAAGTTGTGCTCTATTGAATCAATCTCTATATTTTTAACAAAGTATCTTTCAATAAAAATAATCAATTTCCAAGAAAATAATCCCCTATCTTATTACGAATTGTACTCTTCATACGCTTCAATGCTGAAAAAAATGATCGTACAATTTGTAGCAATAAAAACAAGTAACGTCAAAACTAAGTATCTAACTCAACTCAAAAGGTATAGGTGTTGAAAGAGATTGATTAGTTTGATTCTGTGTAATTGTAGATGAAGATTGTGAGCTACGTTCGCTATATTGACGATCGCTTCTCTTAAATAAAGATGATACGAGTAATTTTTCTTTGTTTGCAAAAAATATAAATAAAAAATGCTCCATTTAGGACTCTTTGAATAAAGCACATGAAAATAGAATAACTTATTTCTCTATTAGTAAATAAATTGTAAGTTGAACACAATACTCGGAATTACTAATTATATTATTTTTATTTTTTATTACAAAAATTGTGTCAACTCAAAATTAATTTATGGGAAAATAGATTTTTTTTTTCCTTTAAGTTTCGTTGACTTTAATTTTTGTCCTCTTAACTTTTGAATTTTGAAATTAGTCCGATATATTATAATTTTTTGTGATTTTCGTCCCTCGACCTGATACTGCAGGTAATCTATCCAGTAAATATGATGTGGCAAAGAATTTTTTTAATTTTTTTTAATGTTAAATACTGACGTGGACTACTTTAGTGTGAATCAGCCCACATACGTCCAAAAAATGGGGTTTATTAGGAAAATCCCCAATTTCATAAAAATAAAAAAAAGGAAAAAGTTTCAAATATGAAGGGGAACAATTTGATTGTCAAATGGCCCGACCCGGCCCAGACTCACCGGGCCACGAGTTTTTCGGGCCAACCTGACCCAATTGATTTCGGGCCACCTATTTTCAGGCCCGTTATGGCCCGTGTCGTGTCACTAGGCCATCGGGCTAAACTGGCCCATTTTTTATATATGTATTATTATTGTACTTGATATATATATTTACCTAATTAATTTATAATTTAGTAACAAATTCTACATAAATTTTTTAAACGATTATGAATTTAGTAATAAGTATGATATGAATATGATCAAATTCATATTAAACGATTATATATATAAAACTAAAAAAATAAAACATTGGGCAGCTTAGGTTGGTATTTAAAAAAATATATATATACAAAGAAATCTGCTTAATATATGAATTAATAATTGAGTCCGAAAGTTGATTGCAAAATATTTGCATTCCTTTGGCCGAATCGATAAGTGCTTGAGGATTTCTTTTTTTGGAAAATAATATTCTAGGGACAGAGTCATAGAGGGGTTCGAGCACGGAAAAGTATTATAATTATGTATAAAGTGAAATTGATTCATACATGAATCATCGAAGAGTATTAGTTACTTTTACTAAATAGTATTAGTTTTTTTTTCACTGAAGAGTAATACTTGTTATCATTAAAGAGTCTGAGTTTATTTTCAGTAAATAGTTAATACTTTTCACTGAAAATAACTAATACACTTCAAACAACTAATACACTTCAGTTAAAACAACTAATACTCATTGGTGAAAACAACTAATACACTTCCATGGTTCATGTATGAACCATTTTCATTCTATACTTTGTCAAGTATTATATAAAAATGAATATAGTTCATAATAAGTTTATCATGAAATAGTTTTAAAGTATCATAATACAAACTAGATGGTTCATACTTTAATCTATTGGTTTGTATATTCGTCCTAGTTTGTATCATGTATCATAGTTTGTTTCATATTCATGTATGAACCATTTGTCATCCTCGTTTTTCATCCTTAGTTATCTCTTCCTTCTTGTGCATTAATAATTTGTCGTGTTAATTGTACATTAATAATTTGTGGCATATGGAGTATCTATCATGTACCATGTATTCATTATTTACTTTATTATTATTATTATTATTATTATTATTATTATTATTATTATTATTATTATTATTATTATTATTATTATTATTATTATTATTATTATTATTATTATTATTCTTATTCGTATTGAATGTCTCTTGATATAAAATTCTCTTTAATATTGGTCAACTTCAATGGTGATTAACAAATTTAACACATGTTTTTTACAAGTTTTTTAATCCTTGAATACAATTAAGTAATCCACAAGAAAATTGACAATGGATAAACAATAATCAGACTAAATTGGTGGTGTATTGAAGACAAATTACACACCTTTAACTCCCATGCATGGAACTGCAATTAAATTTATTTTTTCCTTTTATATTAAAGTCAACATATGTTATTATGTATTATATTCAAGTGTATAGGTCAAAAATTGCATGGTGGAGCACCTAAATGGAGATTAGTCCCTATAACTTTTTAGTAATATATTTGGTCATACAACATATATATTCATTTGATTTAAAAAAATGATTATGGTTGTATTTTGATGTAAAAATATATATATAAGTTTGACTATTGTATGTAATTAATAGATGTTAACTAATTATTTTTTAACTAATTTTGTGCTAATTGACAATTAATTTTAATTTATATGATTTATAACCTATTGTCAACTTCAATGCTGATTATCACATTTAACACATTTTTATTACAAGTTTTTTAATCCTTGAATACAATTAACTAATCCACAAGAAAATTGGTAATAGATAAACAATAATCAGACTAAATTGGTGGTGTATTGAAGACAAATTACACACCTTTAACTCCCATGAATGTAATTGCAATTAAAATTATTTTTTCCTTTTATATTAAAGTCAATATATATTATTATCTTATTATATTATATTTCCAAACCTCTCCAGAATGATGTGTCAACACCACCTTATTCTTAGGATGAGGTGACATGTCTCAAATCTCTCCATTTCAAAATACTGTATTCTCATTAAAAGTTCTCAACCATTCATTTTATATGATTAAATCTAAACCAAACAAATGTTTAGGGTTAATTACTGTGGAAAATAATTTTCATTTAGACATTCACACTAAAGCCGTCCATCTTCTCTCCTCCTCTCATTCCGCCACTCTCGCCGCTGTTACAATTGGGAGTACTGCGTAACCTGCGTAATGAAGGCGAGTGTATTAGTGAATATGGAGAGTGCATTTAGGTGTTAGATGATAGTTGCTATTTCATAATTGTACTAAAGTCGTTAACGCGACTTTATCCTTTTGGCTGGGCCGGGTTATAAATACTCGAGATTTGCCCAGAACCAACCAATACTGTACTAGATTTGACTTGATCAATAAACTACCTTTTTCTTCCACCGATTTCTTTCTCCTCGACGGTTACCACCTCTCCCGATAATTCCGAGCTCGGCTTCGTTATTTCAGCGGCCTCAGAGCTATTCGATCTCCACAATAAGCTGCGCAACACAACACGAAATCATGGTAAGCAATACGGATAGAATCAGTTCGCTTGAGAATCACTATTCTGCGTTGGAAACGCGAGTCGATGAAATGAAAAATGACCAAAAACTGATGAAAGGGGAATTATTACAACAATTCGAGCAACAATCGAAGGAATCTGAAACCTTTCGTCAACAGATGCTGGAAATGGTGAGGCAATTAGGAGCGAGTAAAATAGACAACGGAAAGACTCCGGCTCAATGTGATGAAGATGAATGTCTTTGTGCTACGGTTGATAATGGAGATGATATAACTAGAGGAGCTACGTGCAATCCTAGTGGCCGTAGCGAAGCTGGACTCCTACCTACACCTATGCGAGCTCCTGGAATGCCTCTTAAACCACCATTTGGTACTCGATATGCAGGGACGGATGATTCTAAATTTAGCAAAACCGTCACTGGAGTAACACCAAGAAGATACCAGCATCCACACATGTCTAGAGGAGGTTCTCATCCTCCTAAAGGTTCGAGGTATCACTCAAATGGAAGATTCGAGCCAGATCTATATTCAGATCCGATTATAGAGGACGATTTGGACATGTATCAGTCTCAAAGAGGTTATGACTATCAAAATAATGGAAGGTACAGTGCTAAGTATCAAACGTATAAGAAACCGAAAGTAAATTTTCCTATATTCCGTGGAGATAGGCCAAGAGCTTGGCTTAAAAAATGTTATAAGTACTTCAAGTTTAATCCTCTACCAGATGAGGATAAAATCAACCTAGAAGCTATGAACATGGAAGATGAAGCTGATAATTGGTACTTAGACTATATTGATGGTTTGGATGATTTGACATGGGAAGAATTTACTGAAATGGTGTTGGAAAGATTCACTAATGCTGATGATGACAATCTGATTGGGAAATTTAATAAGCCCAAGCAAGTTAACACAGTGAAGGAGTATATCAAGGAATTTGATGAACTTAAGACATTCATGCTCACAGAGAATCCTCACCTTACTGAACGTTACTTCATCAAGAGTTTTATAAGCGGATTGAAGGATGAAATCAGTGACACTCTACAGATCATGGCACCGGATAAGCTATCTAAAGCTATACAACTGGCCATTAGGCAAGAACACCTAATACAAGGCACAGAAAAAGAGAAGAAGACAGGTTTCAAAGGTAAATGGAATTTTGAGAAGAACTCCTGGAATAATGACACTAAAGACAAAGATAAATCTATTATTAAACTACCTCTACCAAAGAGACTGACACCAGCAGAGATGGAAGTAAGGAAGGGTAAGAATCTATGCTTCAATTGTGATGAGACTTACCACTCTGGACATAAATGCAAGAGATCTTTTGTCATTTGGGTAGAAGATGATTCTGAAGAAGAAAATGAGCTAGTAGTGGGAGAAGAACAAGAGGAAGTGATGAAGTTAAATTCTCTTTCTGGACTGCAGAATCCTGATACTATCAAAGTAACTGGAAAGGTCAAGGCACAGTTGATCTCTATCCTTATTGATTCAGGCAGCACACATAGTTTTTTGAATTCAAATACTTCTAAGAGGTTGGGTTGTACTATTGAGGAGGCCAATTCCTTATTAGTCACTGTGGCAAATGGAAGTAAAGAAGAGTGTAACTCAAGATGCCCATACCTGGAATGGGAGATGGGGAAACATAAGTTTGGTGCTCCCATGAGAATCCTACAGTTAGGGGGGTGTGATATGGTCTTAGGGGTGGACTTACTGAGTCAGTTGGGGCCTATATCTTTGGATTTCAGGAAACATACTGCTTCATTTCAAAGGAAGGGGAAAACAGTGGTCCTACAAGGGAGTGGTTATGATGGGAAGGTCAGTATGATCTCAGGTCAAAAATTAAAAAGGATGATCAGGAAGGGGCAATTATGAGGGACAGGGATATGTGTGTATCCTAAAGGGGAGTTCTGAGCTAGGTAAATGTGATGCAGTGCCAGAACTAAAACCTTTACTTATTGAATTTGATTCAATATTCCAAGTACCAACTGAATTGCCTCCTTCTAGGGCTCTAGATCACAGAATTCCCATTAAAGAGGGAGTCAAACCAGTAAAGCAGCCTCCTTACAGATATCCATTTGTCCAGAGGCAAGAGATTGAGAAGTTAGTGCAAGAAATGCTAGCCAGTGGAGTAATCCAGCCCAGTAACAGTCCATACTCTTCTCCAGTGTTATTAGTGAAAAAGAAGGATGGAACTTGGAGGTTCTGTGTGGATTACAGGAAACTAAATGCTATAACAGTTAAGGACAGCTATCCTATACCCTTGATTGATGATCTCCTAGATGAGTTGGGTAAAGCAAAGGTGTTTTCTAAGATAGACCTTAGAGCAGGATATCATCAGATAAGAGTCTATCCAGAGGATATTCCCAAGACAGCTTTTGTTACTATATCTGGACTATATGAGTTTGTAGTCATGCCGTTTGGACTTACAAATGCTCCAGCTACTTTCCAATCTATCATGAACAGGGTGTTTGCTCCATTCCTAAGGGAATTTGTGCTAGTCTTTTTTATGACATATTGGTATACAGCACTAGCATGGAAGAACACATATGTCATTTGAGATCAGTTTTTCAAACACTGGTGAATCATGAACTTAAGGCTAAAGCTTCTAAGTGTACATTTGGTAAGACTCAAGTGGAGTATTTGGGACATATTATATCTGTTAATGGTGTTAGTGCAGACCCAGAGAAAATTAAAGTGATGCAAGGGTGGCCTACACCAACATCAGTTAAGGCCTTAAGGGGATTTCTAGGACTGACTGGTTATTACAGGAAGTTCATCAGGCATTATGGGATTATTGCCAAACCATTAACTTCCCTAACTAAGAAGGGTCAGTTTATTTGGAGTACTGTGGCTAATGAAGCTTTCCTGAAACTTAAAGAGGTAATGGTTGTTTCACCAGTGCTCAGTTTACCTGATTTTTCAAAGAGGTTTATAGTAGAGACAGATGCTTGCTATTCTGGGTTGGGTGTTGTCCTCATTCAGGATGGACATCCTTTGGCTTTTATCAGCAAAGCTTTGGGACCTAAGAACCTTGGTCTCTCTATATATGAGAAAGAATTTCTAGCTATCATCCAAGCAGTGGAGAAATGGAGGAGTTATTTACTTCATGCTACTTTTACCATCAGAACTGATCAACAAAGTCTTAAGTACCTACTGGAACAAAAGATTTCTACTCCTCTTCAGCATAAGTACTTAACAAAATTATTGGGGTATGACTATTCTATTGAATATAAAAGTGGGAAAGAGAACATAGTGGCAGATGTTTTATCCAGGAGAGAGTTAGAGCAAGCCAATGTGTCAGCAATTACTATCCATAAACCTATCTGGTTGGAGGAGATTCAAGAAAGTTATGAAGGGGATACACTGGTTTCTCAAGTCATCACAGAAAGCCTGGCTTACCCCTACAATGTATCTGCTTATCATTATTCTGCTGGGGTGGTAAGATATAAAGGTAAATTATATGTAGGCCCAAGTTCTGATCTAAGGCACAAGATCATATCCTACATCTATACTTCTACTATAGGGGGTCATTCCGGAGAGGCAGCTACACTCAATAGGATCAAGTTACTGTTTTGGTGGCCTACACTTAAGGAGGATGTGCATGGATATGTGTCACAATGTCACATATGCCAATTATGCAAGCATGAACTGCTCAAATCTCCAGGTTTGTTACAACCCCTTCCTGTTCCTGAACAAGCATGGACTAATATCACTATGGACTTCATAGAGCAGCTACCAAAGTCTCAAGGGTATGACACTATTTGGGTGATTGTGGATAGGTTCACCAAATACAGTCACTTTTTACCCATTGCACACCCCTATACAGCTTCTCATTTAGCTCAACTATTCTTGGATTCTATCTACAAGCTTCATGGATTACCTTCTACCATTGTGTCAGACAGAGACAAAATCTTCACAAGTACTTTCTGGCAACAGCTTTTCAAACTAATTGGGGTGCAACAGCTCCTAAGTACAGCCTATCATCCACAAACGGATGGACAAACGGAGAGAGTTAATTAGTGTCTAGAATCTTACCTACGGTGTATGTGTGGGCAGAGTCCAAATAAATGGGCAGGATGGTTGCCTTTAGCTGAATTCTGGTATAATACTAATTTCCATACAACACTTCAAATCTCCCCATTTGAAGCCTTATACGGGTACAAGCCAACTATGCTAGCCTTTGGACCTCATCTACAGTGTAATGTTCAGGGTGTTTCTGAAACTATAGCTGAGAAATAACATGTCACTCAACAGTTGAAGATTCTACTACAAAGGGCCAGAGAGAGGATGATTACTTTTGCTAATAAAAATCGAAGTGAGCGTGAGTTTGAAGTGGGTGATTGGGTCTACCTAAAGCTTAAACCCTACAGACAATTGACATTGCATAAAAGCCATGTTTGGAAACTTAGCCCGAAATATGCTGGACCATTCCAGATTGTGAGAAAAGTGGGTGCAGTGGCCTACACACTAGCTCTACCACCATCAACTAAAATTCATTCTACATTTCATGTTTCTTTGCTCAAGAAGAAAGTTGGGAGTGTTCGAGAGGTTAGCCAATCGTTACCTGATTTTGATAGTGAAGGTCGTGTTTTACTGGTTCCATTGAAGATTCTTGCTAGGCGAATGGTGAAGCGGGGTAATGCGGCAGCTACAGAGGTTCTCATTCGTTGGTCCCACCTACCGGATGAAGAAGCAACGTGGGAGGATTATCAATAGACTTCCCAAAGATTTCCACATTTATTTGCTTGAGGACAAGCAAATTCTTTAGGGGCGGCAAATGTTACGATTGGGAGTACTGCGTAACCTGCGTAATGAAGGCGAGTGTATTAGTGAATATGGAGAGTGCATTTAGGTGTTAGATGATAGTTGCTATTTCATAATTGTACTAAAGTCGTTAACGCGACTTTATCCTTTCGGCTGGGCCGGGTTATAAATACCCGAGATTTGCCCAGAACCAACCAATACTGTACTAGATTTGACTTGATCAATAAACTACCTTTTTCTTCCGCCGATTTCTTTCTCCTCGACGGTTACCACCTCTCCCGATAATTCCGAGCTCGGCTTCGCTGTTTCAGCCGCCAGCCGCTATTAACAAGGTATTGCCGCCTGTCACCCGCCGCATTCACAGGGTCTCACTGCCATCCCCCCTATCTCTCACATTCTTGCTGCCGACCGTACAAGTTTTGCTGTCGATTTCAGTTCGCGATTCATTCATTTGCAATCTTCATCTCTGGCCGATTTTACAAAGGTATGAATCACTCTCTCTATGTATGTGTATGTATCACGACTGAATTTCGATGTAACATATCATGTTTTTATCAAACTTCAATGTATATATATGTATATATCATTACTGAAGTCCAATGTGTAATTGTGTATATATATCATGTCCTCATTCCTATATATGCATACATCAGTTGAACAAAGAGAAAGCCCGCTAAGAAAAAAATTCCTGCTCACAAGATGAAATGCCACAACCATTTGGGGCTGTAGGGAAGGTGATTTGATTTAAATTTTGCCCCTCGCGCCTTCAATTTAACAAGGCGTGAATTCTACAAAGGTATATATATATATATATATATATATATATATATATATTGTTTTTTACCGTAATTCATAATTGTTTCTTTAATTCATTTAGTTTTCATACCCATTCTCTAAGGCGATACTCTATATATTCCTCAAATAATTTCGAATGTGGGCCTTTTCCCTTTTCACAAGTTCTAAGAACCAAAATGTTCATAACGGGGTAAACTACTTATCCTCTGCAGAATTATATTAGATTAATTGTAACAAATAGCAAAATACTTCACAGGTGGTATATACCTTCGATGCTGGGCCAAATGCAGCACTAATTTCACATAACAGAAAAGCTGCTACCCTTCTTCTTCAAAGGCTGCTATATTACTTCCCTCCTCAATCAGATACTGATTTGGACAGGTAACTTTTGAGTTCTAAAATTTTGTCTAAGATCACTAAACCCCTTTTCCGCATTTACTCTCAACATGTGATCATTTCCCTGATTATTCGTACATTTCTACAGTTATGTTATTGGTGACAAGACAATATTAAATGATGGCATTAATGAAATGAAGGGCATAGATACCCTAACTCCACCTCCAGAAACTAAGGAAAATGCTTCAACTCAGAGACACAAGGGTGATGTTAGTTACTTTATCTGTATGAGGCCTGGGAGAGGCCCCATCGTGCTGACTGATGAAAGTCGGTCTCTCATTAACCCAGAAACTGGCTGCCCCAAGTGAAGTCCATGTATTTGTGGCTTTAAACGTCATCTTCCGCTGCCACATTGAGTAAGAGATTGATATCGTTGACGTCTCCTCTCACGTCTTCACAGCGCTTTCTCCTCTCGCTGTCCTTCGCAGCGCTGTCTCCTCTCGCCGTATTTTTCATTTTCCAGAAAATCTTTATTATACATTCGCGAATCTGGGTTTTGGGTTTACATACATTGTTTTTATTTGTTTTTTCATTTTTCAGATCTTCATGTTGCAAATTTGAAGCCTCACATCTCAGATCGCAATCCTCCCCCACAATTTGGTATGATATCTACTACCATCTAATTTCTAATCCTAATCATTTAATTTTATCTAATCAATTGTATGTATAAATTCAGTGCTTAAATAATTTAAAGATCTTATATTTTGTGAAGCATTATTTAGAAGCATAAATATTGTGAAGCATAAAGTTGTGTTCATTTCCAAGTCTTCTTTTTAGTAAAATTCAGTCTATTCTCTCGCTCACCAGATTCTAGCAAGATATTCACAGCTGCATTTTCTGCTTCTAACTAGAATCGTGTCATCATTTTATACTTATTCATAATCACGATTCTCACTTAAGGTACAATCACATTAGTCGGTCTTTGGGCTGGAAAATATCACATTAATGTTACTATATCATATCATGTTGATAATAGTGTCCTATTGCAGTTTACCAAGATTGTGCTCGAATTTGTACAAACATAAAATGCAGAATCGAATAAATTAATTTGTACAAACTTCGCAAATTATTAATAACCTCTGATTATTTTTATTAAATTGGTAATCATATATTTCCACATATTTAGTGCCATATGTTTCGGGATATAATGTGGCCGAAATTTTAGTTTTCTAAAATCTAGGTTCAAAATGTAATGCCTCCTCTTTTTGGGAGAGTGTAGTAGGATATAACAGAATTTAATGTATTGGAGAACCATAATGCTTCTTCAGAATTGAGCTTTATTACTCATTGAGAAAGGATATGTTTATGTTATGGATAGAGCTTCGTCAATTTAATTATTTATTTTGCCTTCTTTTGATTTGAATTTAATTGAACACTTTTATTTTGTTTTTCTTAAATGTGTTTAATTAGCCCAAGTCTTGCAGCAATGTAGTTCAGATATGAAAAACAGAGAGGTGTAGGCAAGTGGAAGCTGGAATTGCAGCCGAACTTTCTGCTTCTAACTATAGTCGTATTATATTGTTTTATATACAGATTCTAAATCAAGTTTCCCACTTAAGGTACAATCAGACTGAGTTTTCCCTGATTATGTGTTCTGTTTCTTTTTATGTCGATTATTTTGTGTTATTCTCTGGATTTGATTTTCTCCATTTATTTTTTATTTTTGTTTCTCTATTTGACTGTTTCTGTGTTCATCAATTATGTTCCATCTTTGAAACAATTGATTTTTGTTATAGGTTCTCTTTGTAATATATATTTATGTTTAAGGGTTGAAACAAAAAATTTGAATGTTATTTTATTTCATTTTCTCCTTTTGTATTTCTTTTACTGATTTATATTGATTTGTTCTATTGGATCTCACTATATGCATGTTCAGTTTATGGATTCAATTCTTATTAAGATATTCTCTTCCATTTGGTATTTTTCTACAAGACTATATATTAAATCTCCATTTCTAATACTAAATTTACTTACGCCATATTGACTTTTTAGTTTTTACTAAAATATCCTTCCATTTAGTATTTTCTGCATTATGCAGTTTAATTTTGGTTAGTTTTATATGATTCATAATTTGACTTGCATTAGATCGGATGGTTTGAATTTTGGACGCATTGTGTGATGAATTGATTAGGATTTAGACATATTTTAATTCTACTTTCATTTTCATTCAGGATTTTATCATTTGTGTGACTGCCTGGATGTTTGCTGCACAAATGCATAGGATTCTTCAAAGCAACTCAGGTTTGTTATACATTTTCATCTCTTGGTTCAATTTAATGTTTGCTAATTTCAACTACACTATATTAACAATCTAGATAAATGCTCTATTTTGATTGCATGAGAGCAACCCAAATTTCGTATGTGAAGTAGTTTCATTTTTCTTTGAGGATTCTGAGAAGCTTTTGATTAATTTGGCTACTGCTCTGTGAGTTTCCATTTTTCTCTATCTTGAATATTTTCTACTACTCCCTCTATCCACCAAATTGTGTTAAAGTGGCAATGCATCTCTTAGAGTGGGAATTGAATCAACAGTTGGTGGTTCTTATGGGATCAGCATGGGTAGGTGGCGTGATGTTTTGTACAAAGGTGTGATAAGCCTTGCAATTAGCGTGGTGGAGGCAATTGCTATCAAGCGTGGGCTAGAGTATGCTAGAGATCAAGGGGTGTGTCTTCTGGAAGTGGAATGTGATGCTCGAGTTGTTATCGATGCTTTGCTCATGATCTTGATTTTATGGTTTTTCCTGTATTTATGCATTTTTCTCTTTTCGAGTTCCAGAATCAATTGTTGATCTTGTAGAGCTTGACTCTGAAGTTTTTTTAATGAAAATGTTTTTATCTTTCAAAACAATTATCTAAAGTATCCCTGATGATTCAGGTTGATAATTTCTACTTTTTTTCATCCATAAATAGTCAAATGTAGATAAAGGCAATCTCCATGGTGTTTGTGGAAGCTCTGGAGGTTACGCGGACACAAGATTTCATTGAGCTGCAACTGAGCTTTTCGAAAGAGAAATTAAAGGCCCTCAAGTATAGGACAACCAGAAATGCATATTTTCATGTAGTAACCCTTGAAGTAAGTCTTATCTACCTTAATTGAATACTCTCTTCCAAATCAACTTGAACTTAGTGGGACCCAGCTTATTCAATTTTTAGTTAGTTTTTAGGCTTTGCACCATGCTTTTATTTTTCTCTGTCATGTTTAGGGAATTTTCCCTTTACTTTACCAGTTCTTGAACTGATTAATATTTTGTTTTTAATACATACACAACCCTTGCATTTTTTTGTTTGTTTTGAAACTAACAAATTTCTGTCTAAAATGGCTAAAATAATTGCTACAGAGTGTTTCAAGACACTTGATTGAACTTTGAGTACCATTCTCTTTCCGTAATGATCCCACTTTCGATGCTAAGAATATGCAATTGTTCTATAGCATAACATTTTGTATAATGTGTATTAAAAATTGAGTATCATGTGATGTAAGATGTTAAAGTGAGGGTCGGATTTGCTCCTTAATCCATTCCTCCAATTTGATTGCCTCATTATTGTGATTGTAATATGTAATAGTAGCCACAGGTTATGGTGAAAAAGAAGTAGTAGTATCATATTTTAGACACATGTAACCCGTACATCGTATTGTTTTTATTGATTATTTTAGTATCAATTATTTAATAATAATAAGGTGTGAATAACTAAGGGTTAATGACACTTTTGGTCCCAAGAGAATGTGTTAATTTCAAAATGGTCCCTTTTTAGCACTTATAGTCCCGTAGTTTTGTTTTACACTTTTGGTCCCAAAAGAATAGGATAAATTGCAAATTTGATCCCAAGAAAATGAATAAATTGTAGTTTGGTCCCAATGGAATAGGGCAAATATGCAGTTTTAGTCCTGAAACTTAATATATGGGGGACCAAAACTGCAAGAAAAAAGACTAATTTTGCACATAGGTACCAAAAGTGTTTTGCACTTATTCTCTTGGGACCAAAAATGCAATTTTCCGGAATAACTAACCATGATAGTGATAGTTTCCATAAGCAATGGAAGTGTATATTTATATTGTACTCAAGTTTAAGTTTTGTAATTGAAATTTGAGGTTTGTATATAATTGTGTAAGTTCTTTGTATAAGTTTTTGTTGAAATACTATGATGTGTCAGTTTTAGAATTGATGTACTTAACTTCACTTACTCTGCATTTGTTGTATGTCTTTTATTTTTTCCAATCAGGTTCTCATGTGATTCCTGGAGTTGAAATTTTGATAGGAGTTATATTCAAAATTGAAGATTTCATTTGAAGATGTTGATTTAGGATATTTATATATTGTGACATATTAATTTTGTGTTAAATTATGCTTCTTTCTTTCCATTCTTAAAAAAAAAAATCAGTAATAATAAATTAATAAGATTTTTTTTTTTAAATTACATATCAATAGGATGTATGAGCACTAATATGTCTATGTTGGTACACTGTTGATTATGTTGGGACACTAGAGTCTATTATGAACAAATTTCATAGTACAAAATTTATTTCATTTATGTGTATTCACTATGCGCAATTATATGTATTTACTTATATTATTATATAAACTAAATAGATATGAATACACTCTGCTAGAAAATTATTCTATAAAGGGGTTGGTTAATTTTTTTCATAAAAAGAATTCAACAATATTCCCTCAACTGAGCATAAAAAATGGTGAATTTAGTTTCTTTAATTAAAAAATAATTTGCAAAATAAAAATTATTCATTTTTTAAAATATTATTAATTAAAAAAAAGTTATAATGTACAATTACACTTTTAATGTAAAAGTTATTAATTAAAATTTTATCATTTGTGTATAATATTTAATGTGTGAATTTTATAATATTTTTCAAAATTTTGTACTTATTTATGTTTAATTTGTTCATTTTTATTTGAATTACAATTACATTTTTAATATTACATTGATAATATATTACTTTGAGTATGTATAGAGTAAAATTGGTTCATACATGAATCATTGAAGAGTATTAGTTGTTTTTATTAAAGAGTATTAATTGGTTTTAATTTACTAAAGAGTCTTAGTATGTTTTCAGTAAATAATTAATATTCTTCAGTGAAAACATCTAACACCCTTCAGTGAAAACAAGTAATACTCTTTAGTGAAAACAACAAATACCCTTCAATACTTCATGTATGAACTATTTTGCCTCTATATTTTGTCTATTACTTTGATTTGTACGTGGAACTTACAAGATATTTAATATAAAAAACAAAAGAATTATAATTTGAATTAACAATTTTATTTCCAGTCCGCGAAATTCGTGGGGATACGTACTAGTGTATTATATTAAAGTGTATAGGTAGAAAATTGCAAGGTGGAGCACCTAAATGGAGATTAAAGGAAATTTATTATGAAATTACTTTTTCACAAAGAGAGGGTCCGAAATCATTTAAGAAAAATAAAATCAAGGGCAATACTTTCTTTAGATATAGGGAATAATTGATTGAAAAGTATACATATAAAAGTAGGAAAGGCATGGGTCATTTTTATAATGGTGGTGTGTGGGTTACCTCACGAATCCTCTAATTTTACCAAAAAAGTTATTTTGTATTAAAAAGGAAAAGGAAAAGATAAATAAAGCTGGTAGGGAATTAAAAGAGTTCTATCAAGCTTTCTTGAAAATGAGTACTCCAAATTATTGTTTCATCGATCCATCAGTGTCTTCTCCGAATTAAGTGGATTATATTGTGACAACTGACATCTTTTTCTTAACCCAGATTTACATCTTTCAAAATTTCAATATAAGAATTGAATATAAAATTTTCCGATAAAAGTTTTTGTTGTATAGGAGGTATTTATCTACGAAATTTTTCAATAAATTCTTTTGTAAGTCGTAGTAAAAATTGTCTACGATATTTTTTATTTAATCTTGTAAATATTTTTATTTTTCAATCTAAAAATAATTTGCCTACAAAAATTTACCTACAAACAATTTGACTATGAAATTTTTGTAGGCCAATTATTTTGTAGGTGGAATTAAAATATCTATATAACTAAAAAATTTGTAGACAAGTCGTAAGTAATTTGTACTACGAAATTTTTCGTAGAAAAATTTGTAGCCATATCTACAAATTTCGTAATCAACTCTTTATTTTTTAATATTTCGTGAAAAATTAATTTCATTAAGGTGGAGCACCTTAATAATTTTTTAGTAATATATTTGGCCATAGAGTCATTTTATATTATAACAATTTAAATACAACTTTTATATATATATATATATAACTACATAAATCAATGAAGACAATCAACATGTATAAATTATAAACTAATAAAAATTAAATGACAAAGTGGGTGAGTTTGTTTCTGCTTTTTAAATAAGCATTTAATTTGTCCATTAGTTCTATTTTCCACCTAAGGAAGGTCATTATATATGTGTAAATGAATATTAGGTTGACAAACAAGCAAGGTTGCAGAAGTCGGAAAACGCTAGGCGGGCGTTTCTGGGCCGCCTATGCGCCGCTAAGGAAATCCGCCTAGAAATTTTTTTTTTTTCATTTTTTACACTTGAAAGAAACGTGGGTTATATATATATATATATATATATATAAGTCTAAAACTAAAAGATGGGGGTTATATATACGTGAAATAAAGAAATTGAAACCTAATTGACTAAAAGTCAAACTAAAACAGAGTACAGTTTCTTCCCTTTGGCTTCAGCGGCAGCAGCGAGCGCAGCGGCGGGCGGCAACAACTGGCGAAGTGAACAGCTAGGGTTTATCTCTTCCCTTTGGCTTTCTCTCTCTCTCTTCGAATTAGGTGAGAGCGAAGACAGAAGACTGAGTCTTCTTGTTTTTACATTTTAAAAAACCTGTTTTTAAGTTTAATATTAAAAAAAAATGTCTTGACCGACTTGGCCGCCTTGGCGGCGCCTAGGCCGCCGAGGCGGCGCCTGGAGGGAGAAACAATTTTTCCGGCCGATTTTGGCCATATCGGGGCGGCGGGCGGCCGCCTAGACCGTTTTTTACATCCATGCGAACAAGACATGCTCAAATATCATAATACAAATTCATGTCTCCAATTACATAAATCAAACATTTACCCCAATTTTCATAATAGTAAATTTTCTAAAAACACGTAATTTTAAAAAAAAATAAGAGGCGTGAACCAAAAATTTGACATGTAAATTACTTGATTAACAGTGGAAGACTTGAATATTAATCAACATTTTAAAAACAATTTAATTTAAAACACCAATATTATCGATACAATATTATCTCAAGAAAAGGTTTACTAAAAAATTAAATAACTTTGGATATAATAAATTTTGAAGGTATGTAAATAATAGATGACAAAACTGAATTGCATCCACCGTCTCTCCCCGCCATCAGCTCTTTGATCTGAAAAGTGTTAATGAGATTGGGGCGTGACAGAGTCCTTTTAATTTTTTTTTATCAGACAGGAAATTTTTTTATTAAATAAAATGGAGTACAAGGGGTACTCCCACCCTTACAAAGTTTCAAAACATACACTTTATGGACTCCAAACTATCAAGACAAGTCACAATAATCTACACAATATTCTCACAACAACCTCTAGGATCTCCTAACCATTGAGAAAAGGTGCAGTTCCCAGCTGGTAGCCTATACGAAGGAAATTCGGACCCAAAAGTACACTGATTACATGATATCAGTGAAGGCATCTGACGCGACACAATGTCGTAATTTTCCTTTAACTCTTGGTGATGGTCCCCACAGATGGTTTTCCGCACTCCCCCTAGGTTCCATAAATTCATTCATGCAACTTAGTAAGGAATTCCTGTCGCACTTTTCGACAGTCGGATCTTACCTCACACAAAGACATAGACTTTCGGATCTAAAACAAGGAGATGAAGAATTCGATCGGGCATTTCTTGAAAGATTTGATAAAGTCCTGCTGGAAGGAGAAATGGTGAGTGAAGACACCAAAATCGTGGCAGTAATGGCAGGACTCAAGAAAGGAACGGACTTATGGAAAGAGATGCACCTAGCTTTTGCCAAGACATATTCCGAGTTTAGACATAAAGCTGGCATATACATTTCAATGCAGGAAACTTTACATAAGGAATTGGGAGAAAAAACCGACACTAAAAGATCGGGGAAGAAATCAGGAGGATAGTACAAGGCTCCCAAAAACATGAAGGCCTTTAGTGAGGGGACCGAGTTGAAGGAAAAATTGAACCATGTCCTATCCACATCAATAGAGGCTGTATACAACAACGTGAAGGATAAGGATATGCTGTCAGAACCCCGGAAGATACGGCAGGAACGAGGAAAGTTGAATCCCAACAAATACTGCGCGTATCATCAAAACATAGGCCATTTCACGAGTGAATGTCGCGATCTCTTGAAGCAACTATGGAGATTCTATGAAGAAGGAAAGTTATCAGAATTCGTGAAAAGGCAGCCAGGCAAGAGGCCCAGAATGACAGTTCCATCTAGCTCAGAAGATGATGAAGAAGACGAGCAGCCGAGCAGGCATTCACGGCTCCGGCAGAACCCGTCCGAGAAATTTTAATGCTTGAACTAAACGGGCCAATAGGAGGTTGTTCAGATGGAAGACCACCGATGTCCAAAAGGAAGAGAAAGGCAGACTTAAGAGCCGTGGCCCAAGTCAGAGAAGTTGGAGTGAACCAAGCTACTAAGAAGACAGGCGACTTGGTGTTTTCTGAAAAGGGCCTAGACGGAATACTCACCCCACACAACGACTCACTGATCATCTGTGCTAACATCATGGGGATCCGAGTCCACCGCCTGCTTGTGGACACCGGCTCCTACATAAATATCATATTTAAAAACACACTAGATCAGTTAGGCGATTGTGAAGAATATGTAAAGGAGTGTGACCATAAGATAGCAGGGTTCGGAGATGCTGTAACCGTTCCCTTAGGTTTAGTTACGTTGTCTGTTGAGCTTGTATCGACCGAGAATCCCAAAAGGAGACTGACTAGAATGATAGAGTTCTTAGTTGTTAATCAACAGTCTGCCTACAACGGTTTTCTCGGTCGACCTTTTATGAATGAATTCAAAGCGGCCGTTTCAACGTACTACTACTGTCTTAAATTTCCAACTCCAATAGGTTCAGGTACGGTTAAAGATGATCAAAAGAAAGCTCGGGAATGCCTCCTGCAACTTCAACCTAACGATAACAGAGTATCCGTTATGGACGAACAGCCGAGCAGCAGGGCTGAAGATGAACCCTCCATCTTGGATGAAATCATGGAGTCCACTGATACCGAAATGATGGAGGTGGACTACCAGCAGGGCGAGGACGAGAAGGAGGGCTCCGGCGAGCAAAAGGGAAGAGAGACCGTACCTAGACTAAATAAAGTTGACGACATGGAACCAAGGCTAGAGGCAGAACCAATGATCGAGGATGAGATTAATCTAGAAGGGCCCATTATCGATCCTCGTTGGAAAAGAAAAGAAGAGCGACTCCGGTTGAGGAGCTAGAAGCAGTAAAAGTCGACCCGAATTGAGAAGACTTGGAATTATTCATCATATCTGAGCTCCCTGAGCCATACAGATCCAGAATGGAAGAATTCCTCAAGTCCAATCTCGACGTATTCGTATGGTCGCATGATGATATGGTAGGCATCATCCCTGAGCATGCCTGCCATAAACTGAATATTGATCCAACCAAAAAACCGGTGAAGCAAAAAAGAAGGAAGTTCGGGCCTGACAAGTATGAGGCGCTAGATGTGGAGGTAAAGAAGCTACTTGATAATGATCTCATCAAAGAAGCCTTATGTCCCAGATGGGTAGCAAATCCAGTGGTAGTGAAGAAACCAAATGGCACGTGGAGGTTATGCATCGACTTCATTGATCTGAATGCTGCTTGCCCTAAGGACAACTTCCCACTGCCCCACATTGATCAGTTGGTGGACAACACGACAGGACATGAACTCCTCACTTTCATGGACGCATTCACCGGGTATCACCAAATCCTGATGCACCCTGACGACCAGGAACACAAAACGTTCTACACCAACAAAAACTTATTATGTTGGAAGAGAATGTCGTTCGGGTTAATCAACGCAGGAGCCACATACCAGAGACTCGTTAACAAGATATCCGATGACCACATTGGCAAAACAATGGAAGTGTAAGTGGACGACATAGTCGTGAAAAGCCCAAAAAAGGAAAATTATTTGGAACACCTCGCACAAGCATTTGAAATACTTCGAGCATACAACATGAAACTGAACCCGAAGAAAAGCAGCTTCGGAGTTCACTCGGGAAAGTTCCTTGGGCACCTGGTCAGTCAGCGAGGCATTGAAGCGAATCCATCGAAAGTAAAAGCGATCATGGACATGCAACCACCAAGGTCCGTAAGGGAGGTTCAACGACTAACCGGATGCTTGGCAGCGTTGAATAGATTCATCTCAAGATCCAGAGATAAGTGCCGACCTTTCTTCGACGCTATCAAGAAAGGGCAGTTCCAATGGACAAGCAGTTGTCAACAGGCATTTGAGCAATTGAAAGAATACCTCAGCGACACCAAGATTCTATCAAAGCCTGTTTCAGGAGAGAAACTATACCTATACCTAGCTGCGTCAGAGGTGGCCATCAGCTCAGTCTTAGTTCGGGCATAAGGAAAGTTCCATTTGTCGATTTACTACATAAGTCAGGCCCTACATGAAGCAGAAGTCAAGTATTCGCCCATGGAAAAGTTAGTCAACGCATTGGTGATGAGTGTGAGGAAACTAAGGCCTTATTTCTTTGATCAACAAGTGGAGGTTTTAAAAACAATTCTACTAAGGCAAATTCTGCAAAGGCCTGACACTGCTGGTCACCTCCTCAAATGGTCACTAGAGATAAGCCAGTTCGGTATATCTTATGCACCTCGAACAGCGATCAAGGAACAAGCGTTAGCCGACTTCATAGTCGAATTGACCTTCCCTCAAGATCCGACGAGAGGTCATAACCATCCATGGCACATGTACGTGGACGGATCATCAAACAACACAGCAACGGGAGCCAGAATAGTGTTGATCAGTCTAGATAGGCAAGTGTTCACTTCAGCAGTCTGGTTTGAATTCATGGCAACAAACAACGAGGCTGAGTACGAAGCGCTGATAGCCGGACTACGACTAGCTCTGGCTGTGGGGGTTCGAAGAGTCCAAATTTATGGAGATTCCCAGCTAATAGTCAACCAAGTCTGTGGGGAGTACGAAGCTAAAGATGAAAATATGGCCTTGTATCAAAAAATTGTTGCTCACCTAGCTTCACTCTTCGAGCAAATTTATATTGAACAAGTGCCAAGAGACAACAATGCACAAGCAGACGCACTTGCTCGCTTGGCTACTAGCACGGGACCAGCAGAACTTTCACAAGGCACAATAACAAAGATTTCTCACCCATCCACCAGTGACTACAAAATCAGTCAAATTGAAGAAGAACTGACAGAGGAAGACTGGAGGACACCGATATATAGGTATCTCAAAGACAAGAAAGTGCCCGAAGACCCGCAAGAAGCAGCCAAGATAGCCAAACGGGCAGCAAGATTTACTATCATGGAGAACCAACTTTACAAAAGAGGATTTTCACTGCCCCTATTGAAATGTTTTGGCAAGGGGGCAAGGCCAGGAAGTATTGAAGGAAATACATGAGGGCGTATGTGAAAATCACGCAGGAGGGCGAGCATTGGCATACAAGACGGTAAGACAAGGATACTATTGGCCAACTCTATTACAAGACGCGATCAAAGTTGCAAAAACATGCCACAGGTGCCAGTTGTTCGCCCCCAACATCCATAAGCCACCAACAGAATTGATCTCAGTAAATAGTCTATGGTCATTCGCAAAGTGGGGGATAGACATCATACGACCTTTCCCAACGGGAAAATGGAATGTAAGATTTGCAGTAGTGGCCATGGACTATTACACAAAATGGGCCGAAGCCGAAGCACTAGTGACAATAACACAAGAAAAACTTATCAGTTTTATCTGGAAAAATATAGTGTGCCGATTCGGAGTTCCGCAAGCAATACTGGCAGACAATGGAAAGCAGTTCGAAGGAAAGAAGATAAGAGATCTCTGCAAAAAAATGGGGAATCAAGAAGCATTTTTCAACACCATATCATCCTCAATCCAACGGTCAAGTCGAGGCGGTTAACAAGATAATCAAGCATATCCTAAAAATCTGTCTGGTGGATAAGAAAGGCAAATGGTCAGAAGAGCTGCCAGAGGTACTTTGGGCATACAGAGTATCGCATAGGACAAGCACCGGGGAAACACCATTTACTATGGCATTCGGTACCGAAGCAGTTATACATGTAGAGCTCAAGGTACTTACTGTGAGAGTAGCCGAGTTTGATGAACAAAAGAACAATAAAGCACTGGCTGCAGAAATGGATTTGATTAATGAAAAAAGAATCTCAGCAGAAATGAAAAATGAAATATACAAAAGAAGAATCGCGAAATATTATAATTCGAGAGTGAAAGTCAGGGAATTTGAAGTCGGAGATCTGGTACTACGAAAAGTTCTAGCACCACCACCAGGAGTATTTGGACCGACTTGGGAGGGTCCATTCAGGGTAACCCACAAGTGGTACAACGACATGTATGATCTCGAAGACATGAAAGGCAACTCGGCCCAATACACCTGGAACACAACTTTATTGAAACAATATTATCAGTAGTTAGGAAACCGATGTAAAATTCTCTATGTAGACTAGTAAAGTTTTCTATGTAGACTATCATCTGTATTATTGTAAGATTGATAAGATTTTCAAACTTTTTTAGCAAAATTTTGTAAGTATGATTGTTCGATGTATTATGCGTTTAAACAGACAAAGAGGCATCAAAGTGCAGTTGTTCGCATAAAGAGAAGAGCTACTCACCGGAGACAGTCAAGTGTTATAAAATAAGTCCAGAGGAGGCGAGCAGCAGGGCCCCAAAGTCACAGAAGCCCAATTGATCGCCCCTGTAACACAAAGTTGCTCGCCCCAAGGCTAAATGCACATAAGCACAAACATAGCAAGTGGCGAGCAACAGGGCATAAAGAGGATAAAGCAAAGGTCAAGTCCTTGAAAGGACCAAAATGACCCATGTATAAGTAATGTAAAAATTTGCAAGGAAAAGTATTGAACTTTCAGTCATGGAAGAAAATACTTAAGCAAGCATAAATAAAGGGCAAATGAAAGGCGGACAAATAAAACAAAAAGTGCGAGTTCATTCATCAAAATGATTTCCAATAAAAAGTACAACTTCATTAAAGATAAAACTTCTGGTACAAGTACAAAAAGAGAAAAGTTACAATTGACCTAGCACATCAACTAAGGAAACATAAAAGATTTCCAGACTCAAGGGCCGGAGGAGCTTGGGGAGCCGGAGGATCTTCAGCAGGAGGGGGAGGATCATCTTGGTTGGTCGCCGCTGGAACCTGCTGCGGTGGAGGTGCTCGTCTCAACAAGAGGATTCGGAAAGAGAGGACTTAGAGCATCAAATACAGTGGCGTCTCGGTTCACTTCTTCAGTCCTCTCCTTCGGTGCAACCACTCGGACATCATCCTTGAAAATGTCCAAGTTGACCCCCATTTCTCCCAAGTCGGCAATAGGGATGTCAAAACCGGCGGCTGGAGGGTTCTCGATGACGTAGTCCGCGAAGTCCTTGAAGGTACTAGTCATCACATTGAGACCGTTGTCCAAGGCATACTTCACGGACCTTACACAATCCGCATATGCACAAATGTAACCAAGGTTGGTGTTATCGGTTACATCCTGCATATACATCGTGTAGGATATGGCTCGCTTCTTTTCCTTCTCCAACCGGTCGACATGAACCTTTAAAGACTCGACCCGCTCTACCAAGCCCACCCGCTCCATCTCTAGTATTTGCAAACGCTCGGTGGCTACCCCCAGGTCCAACTTCAGTTTCTCTGAGGTGTTGGAAGCCACTTTCTCTCGATCCTCGTAGGCCTTTAAGTTCTTCTCCCAGGAGTGTTTGGCCCTCTCAAATTCAGCCTTCAGTTTGGCCAACTCCTCTTCTTTCTTCTTCAGCAGAGTATCCTTCTCCGCTTCAAGCTGCTCTATTCTGTGGCCCAGGCCCCGATTTGTCCACTCAAGCTCGATGGCTTGGTCAACGACCCTCTGGGCGGAGATAGCTTGGTGACTGGCATTATAACTCAGGAGACGAGCATTGTCACTCAAGCTCTGACTCTGGAGGATTTCCTCGCCTGTCTTCGTCCAGGAACAGGGAGCAAACTCTGTAGCCCGCCAGACGTGAGAGTCCTTGATCCCGTGATAAGTGTGGGCAGACTTAATGCAACTAAATTGATGGAGTACTTTGGCGTGCCCGGGGTAGTCATCTCTTCGGTACCTACACGAAAAGAAACAGTTAGCTAACAGAGGAGAGGGGACGAGCAGCTGGGCAAAGAGGAAGATACTTACTCCCTTAGCTTAACAGGGTCGTATCCAAGGTAGGAGCTATCAGGTGAGGAACTCCTTCCCCGCGCGGTGACCATAGCATCAACAACCTGCTGCTCGGTTACCTCCTCCATCGGCGAGGAGCGAGCAACAGACCTGCTCGCCTGCGAGGAGCCTTGTCCCCTAGCTCGTTTAGAGCGATCATCCTCTTTCCGGGGGGCAGTCTCTTTCGTCAGCCTTTTCTTCCCCCGGGTATCTTTAGGAGGCGAAAAGCGAGGAGGGGGGCGCGGAGCAGGGACAGGCACTTGGGGAGCCTCTTCCTCATCATGCGCTTCCGCCCTCAATTTGATCAGAGAGGTGCAAGGGTCAAATTTCTTCTTCTTGGATGGTTGGTTGGCCGCCATTTGCTTCACTCTACGAGCAAGGAGGTGGTAACTTTAAGGAATCTGAGGAACAACTATCGTTACCCTCTGAGCTGAAAACAAAAACATAAAAGTCAAAGTAAGATAAACAACATAAAGGCGGCGACCAGCAGGTAAGGAGCGATCAACAGGTCAAGAATAATAATAACAAGTAAAACAAAGCAAGTGAAGAGGGTTGCCTTCGGGAATGTTAGCCTAGGCCTCTAGGTGATGGGCACTTGTGGTAACTAAGGCAAGTTTACGACAATGCGCTTGAGAAAGATGGCCGATACTGCGATCTTTTACGTCTCGCAAAGAAATTTGGGCAAGAACGTATAGGAATTCCTCACTCAACTCGGGATGCCCCCACTTCGGAATACGCGGACCTGCAAAACAAGGAGAGAGATTAAAATTAGTTCACCCTAGAAATGATGAGCTAAGAAACGAAACCTACGCCGAATTTCCCCATAGTGTGTAAGGGAGTTTATACGCCCCGGTTCTCCCGAAAAATCAGAAGATGCCCGCCAGTCACCGCCGATGAAGAAAAACTGTTTGTGCCACCTTTTAACCTTGTTGGGCACCCCCTCGATTAACTTCACACCGCTGCGGGCTTTGATATAGTACCACCCTAACCCCTCTTCATTGACAGCTGAAGCGATAGTCATCGCATAGAGGATTTCCACAGTGCTAATTTTGTTTTTATAACCCTCCAAGCCGAAGAGAGTTATAAAGGCCAGCAGATTGCTCCACCCGTTTGGAGTAATCTAGGTTATGGCTAAGTTGGTGTCTTCCAAAAATCGCCCGATTATTGGATGCAGGGGCAAGGGGAATCCCGTGTTGAGAACATCTAAGTTGATAGCAGTACATCCAGGAGGCGGATTGTCAGCAGTCTCCCCTATCTGCTGAGCGTAGAAGTGGATGTCATACGGGATGTGGTAGGAAGAGCGGATCCGGGCCAAGTCATCTTCTGTGACTACACTCGCCACTTTGCTTGCTGTATACGGGGATTCCCGAGCTTCCATAGTAGGCCTTGGCGGAGTAGGGAAAGAGTTGTGATATCAATTGGCATAGTCAATCCACTCCGGCCTCCGAACTACAGCCTTTGGGATAAGGGACTCGGGAGTCGGACTTGAAATGGGAAAATTGATCTCCCGGAGGAATTCCCAAGTTACGCCCAGCTGGTCGCCTCCAGAGTGAGCCACCTGCTCGCTAGGGACTTGTTTTCCGCTGCTCGCTCCCGTATCTCCAGGAAGACTCATCTCCTCGATCTCGGCGGCGACCTCGGCGGAGTCTTCACCCAAGTCTGAGGATGTTCCCTCTCTCGGCGAGGAGCGAGCAACAGTGCCTTGGACGTCTTGCTCGCCTGAACTCTCCACAGCGTAAAATTCATCAAGGAAGCGAGCAACAAAGCTCGCCTCGGAACCCATTTCTTAATCCACGAGCAAGGTCCTAGAGTTTTTAGCAATTGCTCGCCGAAGCGAGCGGCGAGGAGCAGGAAGAGGCTGTTCATCTTCCATGGGTCATTTCCCCGGATTCTGGCCAGCGAGCTCAATGGAGGGCGTACTACTTGAAGAGGGGGATGTCATTTATAAAATCCAAAATTGAACAATGGGGGAAAAATACGGGTATGACGGTGCCAATAACGTCTTAAAGACAGAAAACGAAGGAGGATGGTGGCATGACGGCAGCGACACGGCGGCGAAGGCGGTGGAAGTGTGTAAAATTGGCAGAAATTGCCAAAAAGAGGAAAATCAAAAATACAATGCAAGGAATTATAACGAAAAGAGTAAAAGAAACCAAGAAATCACCTTTAAATCGGACGAAACTAACTGGAATTCGAAGAAATTGAGAAGAAACAATAAGCTTTGGAGAAATAACAATGGAGATTTTGTGTGTGAGGAGTTGAAGAAAAGAAACGAAGAGGTGAAAAAAGAGCTATTTATAAACAAAGGATTCGGGGCAAAATTGAAGATTTCGAAGAAAAGAAGCCCTTATTTGCAAAAAAAGGGACGCACGCGTGGGCGGTGGTGACGTCACCAACCGCCCACGTCGCCTCGTGTTTCGCGTCTTGGGAAACGAAACGTCTCAAATTTGAAAGACGTTCCTCGCTGCTCGCTCCCAGAGTTCCCACCCAAAAAATTCAAATCCCTGTTGCTCGCTCCATGTTGAGCATGAAAATTCGAAGCCCCTGTTGTTCGCCTCCCACACTAAAGATGCAACCCAAGTTTGTAGTTTGACATAAAAGGGTAAAATTCATCCTTATATGCTAAACTAGGGGGCATTGTTGATAGACGAACAGCCGAGCAACATGATTAAGAAAAAAAATGTTAAAATAATAAGATTAAGAAGTCATTAAGGGTAACAGGTCAAAATGGACGAACAACAGGGAAGAAAAGCCCTAGGAGGCGAGCAGCTGGGTCAAAGGACCGGTTCAGGGGAGGTAAGGAGCAGGTCATGTGAGCACAAAAAAGAGAGGCGACCAACTGGACTAAGAAAGAGCAAAGAGAAGTAACAAGAGGTGAGCAGGCGAGCAAGAGGGCACCTCGGAAGATCATCAGAAATCCCAATAATTAGGCATTACATTAGGAACAAGCATGTGTTTTAACACTTGTCATTGTATAAAGATGTAATAGCTTAAGGAGATAACAAGTGTCTTAACACTTGTCATGATGTAAATGAGGATGATTAGGAAGGTGACACCTCCTACTTGCTTGTAACATTATAAATACCCCTTCATGGGATAATAAGAATGGGTTAGTTAATTCAAAAACAAGCCAAACTCTTGCAAAAATTCTCCCCAATCTTTCCTTGAAGAAACTTAGCCTTAATATTTGATATATTTCTTGTTTGATGATCTTCTAAGAACAAAACAGCCACTAATCCTTTAATTCAAGTTAAGACCATCAATAGGGACAATTCGGTTACTTCATCACCTTTACTAACGATTACTCAAGATACGGATACGTGTATCTCATGAAACATAAATCCGAATCAATTGAGAAATTTAAGGAGTACAAGGCCGAAGTAGAGAAACGTCTTGGTAAGAGTATCAAGACTCTTCGATCAGATCGAGGAGGTGAGTACCTTAGCCATGAATTCATGAATTACTTGAAGCTTCATGGGATCCAATCACAATGGACTCCTCCCGGAACCCCTCAGATGAATGGGGTGTCCGAAAGGAGAAATTGAACCCTATTGGACATGGTCCGGTCCATATAATGAGTTTTGCCTCCCTTCCAACATTCTTATGGGGACACGCATTGCAAACCTCAATCTACATTCTGAATAGGATTCCGTCTAAATCAGTTGTACAAACTCCGTACGAGTTGTGGTATGGCAAGAAGCCATCTTTTCTACACATTAGAACGTGGGGTTACCCCGCAATTGTGAAGAAAATGCAAGCTGATAAGTTGGAATCTAAAGGTGAAAAAAGTTATTTTGTGGGATATCCTAAGGAGACTAGAGGATATCCTAAAAGTTCCTAGAAGACGAGTATTTCTTTAAGGAACGAAGCCGTAAGAAGATATAACTTGAAGAAATTAAAGAACCACAAATTAACATAGAGACTGATGATTTGTCAAAGCAACATGATAAAAAATCAGTGGGAGCATTCAGCGACTCTCATGGTGGAAGTTTATCACTAAGTGATCCTCTTTCAGCCAGTGGGAGTGTAATTGGAGTCGAGTTGCCTTCGCAACAACCTCCAAGTAGGCTGAATGAGAACAACATAGTTCAAACTCCCGCCCAAGAGGCATCTGAAAGTGTCGTTCTTGAGGACTCTCCGGTCAACGATGAAGTCGCTGAACCACAAAAATTTTACGATCAGAATGTACAGCCTGCATAACCACAACTCCGTAAGTCAACTAGGATTTGTAGTCCAATTGATAGGTATTATGGTTTCCTCGTGGAGGAACACGATGACGTGGAAATACTAGATAAGGATGAACCTAAGACTTACACTGAGGCGACATTAGATGTTGACTCAGTGAAGTGGCATGACGCCATGAAATCCGAGATGGACTCGATGTACATCAATCAAGTTTGGGATTTGGTTGAATTGCCAAAAGGGGTAAAACCCATAGGTTGCAAGTGGGTCTTCAAGAGGAAGACCGATGCAAATGGCAAGGTACAAACCTACAAGGCTAGGTTGGTGGCGAAAGGGTATAGTTAATGCAAAGGTATTGACTATGACGAGACCTTTTCACCGGTTGCAAAGATCAAGTTCATTCGTATTTTACTTGCGATAGCCACACACTATGATTATGAGATTTGACAGATGGATGTCAAGACAGCCTTTCTCAATGGAAACATTAATAAGGATGTGTTTATGACTCAACCGGAGGGTTTCATAAAGTCTAATCTCGTGTGCAAGCTTAAACGATCCATCTATGGATTGAAGCAAGCTTCTAGGAGTTGGAATATCCGATTTGATAAAGCTGTTAAGTCTTTTGGCTTCATTATAAATTCGGAAGATCAATGCGTTTATTGTAAACACAGTGGGAAGAGTATTGTCTTATATTCGTATATGTCGATGACATATTGATTATAGGAGATAGCATCCCGCTCATGCAGTCCGTGAAAGATTGGTTATCAAAGACCTTCATGATGAAGGATCTTGGTGAAGCATCCTAAATCTTAGGGATCAAGATCCATAGGGATAGATCCAAGAAGATGCTAGGGCTGTCACAATCCACCTACGTAGATAAGGTATTGAAGCGTTTTGCTATGGAGAACTATAAGAGAGGATATCTTACAGCAAATCATGGGATAAAGCTGTCGAAGCACGTGAAGGATGTTCCACATGCATCTTCAATTGGATCCATCATGTATACCATGACTTGCACCAGGCCAGACGTGGCCTACGCTCTCAGCATCACGGGTAGATACCAACAGAATCCAGGTGAGCCTTACTGGATTGCTGTCAAGAATATTCTAAAGTACCTTAGGCGTACTAAAGATCATTTTCTTATCTACGGTGGGCAATCAGAGTTAGTCATCACCGGCTACGCTGATGCAAGTTTCCAGTCCGACTGTGATGATTACAAATCGCAGTCAGGATACGTCTTCACTCTCAATGGAGGTGCAGTGTGTTGGAATAGTTCAAAGCAAGAGAAAACTGCGGATTCAACAACTGAGGCAGAGTACATTTCTGCGGCAGAGGCTACTAAAGAGGTTGTTTGGATAAAACAGTTCTTAACTGAACTAGGGGTAGTTCAGAGTGCCAGTAGTCTAATAAAGTTATATTGTGACAACACTGGTGCGGTTGCACAAGCAAAGGAACAGAGATCCAACAACAGAAACAAGCATGTACTGAGGCGTTATCACTTGATAAGAGAGATGATCGCTAACAAGGAAATAGAGTTAGAGCGCATTCCCACAGATGATAATTTGGCCGACCCATTCACCAAAGCTTTGAGTGTTCATATACACACTAGACATTTTGATGGTCTAGGGGTTAGACATGTGGGTGATTGGCTCTAGTCCAAGTGGGAGATTGTTAGTGTTAGTGTCCTAGAGATAATCCTTTGTAAGGACATAATACTAAGATGATATTCAGTTTATGGTTTAATATTATTGTTTGGTTTAATATTAAATGTATGGTTTTACACTTATCTGAATATTATGTTTGATTGTTTGCATTATTCATATCTGTGTTCCCTTGAATCGATACTGTCATTGAGTGAGTGAGAACTCAGATTACTGAAGTACGATTCTCAAATAGCCCCGATCGAGGATCATCAAGAATGGGATATTGATGATGCAATGGAGATTGGTGTGCCATCTGCATTATACTCTATGGAGAGAGTGTAGTAAGATCTCACTTACTACGAGATACTAGGTGTCTCATAATGGATGCACAAATACCTTAGAGGGTATTGGTATACCCATCCGAGAAACCATTTAATGTAATTCCACATAATGTGTCTACGAGTGTCTTGGTTAGTGGGAGCGATGTGATACTCCTCATACTTGAGGTCAATACGCACGACATGTGCGGAGTGATGAACTTTGACCATGACCGACACTTTCACCCTCCAAGGGTAGAAATGACATGGATTGGGTTCATCACGAAGTTCATGTGCGTGGTAGTTGAGCCAAGAATAGGATTCATTCCTATTTGTAGATTTAAGAGAGAATATTTGTCTTCTCATCATAATTGGATCTAAGACATCGGCCGATGCAAGTCGACTTGGACTTTGTGGCCAAGTGCAACGCGAGCGATCAATTAGTGATATGAGATAATATGATTAAGTTATTTAAATAGACACTTCATCATGTTCAAGGCTTAATCGAGTATTCACGAATAAAAGAAAGAAAGATATCACAATAGCCTACATTATTACAGGTAGTTGTAAATTTCCTCGAAATGTACCTCGTATGTTGAGTATGTCTGATTTATTGTCTAGGGTTCAATTAAGACCGTTAGTTTGACTAATCGCTCGATATACGAGGGCCTGTGGGTCACACAACAAGCAATGACAGTTCGCCGATTATAGTTGGTTGATTAAGTATTATATTGGATATAATATTTAATTTATGGAGAATATAATAATAATTATATTTGGAATTAATTATTATTATTATTTAATTAAATTAGATTTAATTAAATATGAAATCCAAATAATAATATTTGGAATATTATTATATAAGAATAATAGATATGGTAAATATATATTATTCGTAGGAACATATCTAGGGAGATATAATCCGTTGAGATTATATTATGTGAATCTAGCATATTATCTTGCTTAGAAATTAAGCTAAGTTAATCCCTATAAATATGTGTCTTATGGGAATTCCTAAACACACAAGAAATATAATTTCTCCATAAAATCTCTTGTTCGAGTTTTCCTAGCAAGTTCGTCTCGAGATTTAACGCTGGCACCCCGGTGCAGATCGGTGAATAGCTGTTGCATGGATAACATAGTGGAGGCCTCCGCGTTCGAAGCTCTATAAGATCTCTTGTTTAATATATCTCGTATTTAATTATGCAATTAAATTGTTCGTTGTTGGAGAAGGTTTATTTCCGCTGCGCATGTTTACGTGTTTAACGTGCCTATAAATTCCAACACTTAATTATTGAGTCCCTAATGTAACTAAAGTGATGCGGCCGTCCTCCCTAGATTAACCGGTAGATTATAAACCCCTTCAAAAACTGTCTCCAAAAAACCTATTTGTTATTAAAGAGTGATGCGGTCATCTTCTCTCTAACAATTTCGTACTTAATTCTAAAATTATTCTAGGGTTTATTAGAATTATTTAATAATTAAGAGAACTAAAACTATACATCACGATTTATCCTAATTACGTACCAACATCCTAATTCTACGAGTTCATCATTTCCCAAGCATACAAGGGTTCTAGCCTAACATGGTGATTTCAAGAATAAAAGCAATTATAAGATCAATAATCATGAACATAATTGAAAGTACTAAAGAAATCAAGAACATCAACTAATTATGAAAGCAATTAAATGAAGTCTCAAAAATCAAATCTATAAAATTCTGGAATAGTAGGTCTAGAAATATAAAGAGTTCAAGAAATCAAAACGAAAATCTAAACCGTTCAAAGTAGTAATTAATCTAATGAATTCGTATGCTAAAAACCTTGATTACAATCTTCAAAACTTTGCCAAAGACTCAAAATCTCCTTCCCAAGTTCTTCTCCTTCGAAAATTATGTCATGATATGTGTAGATCTCTAAAATTTGGCTTGAGAAGGGTATATAAAGGGTATGGGCCGAAAATACACTCCAGTGCTCGAGTGACTTGAACGCAAAATACTAGCTTAACTAGTAGTTATCCCACAAGAGTATGGTATCGATATAGTATGGGCGAGTGTAGGGACCAAGTAGTATCGAACCCAAGGAAAAGTGTGTATGCGAATAAATCCCTGAAACTGTATGTCTTGTAGCTAATATGAATGTAATGTTTGGGTTATGCTAATGCTTCTAATTATTTTATACTAATTATATGCTAATAATGAAATTAGAACTACTTCTGGTTTATAATGCAAATAAGAGAAGATGATGCTCAGGATAGGAATTCCTACGTATACAAACGGAGTTGGTACAATAACTAAAATAATTGTGATGTGCAAGTAATAATCCTAAGCGCACTAAAACTAGGCAATATACTTCCCTAATCTAGCACAAGATTGAAAGACTAAAACCTCAAGAATTAACCCTAATACTTCGTCCTATCAACCTACTTCACAAATTCAATAATCAAATTATATCGGTTGTGCTTAATTATTGAGATCCTAATTTAACTAAGGTGATGCGGTCGTCCTCCCTAGATAAACCAGTATATTATAAACCCCTTCTAAAACCCTCTCCTTAAGCCTATTCGTTATTAATGAATGATGTGGTCGTCTTCTCTCTAACAATTTTCATACATAATTCCAATATTATTCTAGGGTTTATTAAAAATAACCAATAATTAAGAGAATCAAAATTATACATCACGAATTATCCTAATTACATACCAACGTCCTACTTCTACGAGTTCATCCTATCCTAAGCATGCAAGGGTTCTAGCCTAACATGGTGATTTGAAAAATAAAAGCAATAACAAGAACGATAAACATATGTATAATGAATTTAACGAATGAAATCAAGAACATAAACAAAAGAATAAATTCAAGTCTCAAAAGAAATCTTTATAAATCTGAAAAAACTAGGTTTAAAAGTCTCAAGTATCAAGAAATCAAGAATAAAAACTACCGCTGTTCAAAAGAAAGGTAATTATTCTATGAATTCGTAAGCTAAAACCTGGATTACACATTCAAAAACCTTGCCAAATACTTCAATTCTCCTTCCCCAGCTCTTTCTCCTTAAAAAACTATGCCTAAATATGATATGGTATCTAAAGATAAGTTTGGATGGGTATATATATAGTGTTGGGCCAAGATTGGACGATATGAGGCTGAAACCGCTCGAGCTGGGTGGTTGCTCGAGCGCCTAGCGCTCGAGCGTTGCTCGGTCGAGCGCCTCATCGTTCCACTGCGAAAGTGGCGCTCGAGCCCCTTCACTCGAGCGTCTAGCGCTTGAGCTGGGCTCGGTCGAGCGTGGGTCGTCTCCAGAGCATAAGGGCCGCTCGAGCTTGGGTGCTCGTGCAATTCTTCCTTTTGAGCTAAGTAGCACTTTTCTTCGCACGAACAAATACTTTTCGTATTTCTTCAATATCTTCTCATCCGAGAGTCCGTTTGAGTCGATTCAAAGTCATACGAACTCCATTTTTCGCCCTCTTTCCTAATAAGGTGATAAAAGAGACAAATTTATAAGTTTATGAAAATGATACTCAAATATCTCCAAATATTCATGAAATATGCTCAAAACATGGGCAAATCGAGCTACAAAACATGGCAATTTCACACCTAATCAACCCCCCAAACTTCCCATATTACTTGTCCTCAAGCAATGAAATAATAAGTCAAGTGAAATTATTAAAAATGATCTAGAGTCCCAAATCATGCAATTAATAATGTTCAAGCTTCAAAGATTGATCACCCACACACAAACTAATCCCCTTCATCCTACTCATGGATAATCAATAAGAACCACTAAAATCACACATGGATGTGCTCTCGGTGACGTATTTCACTCCCTCACAAGTGTGTATCAATAATAAGGGACTCAGTCAATTATCAATCACACAAATCAGTAGCCATAGGTTTGTAAGCACTCTCAACTTCGATCATAAACTAGAATCCTTGCCGAATCAAAAAGGACTTTCTCAAGGTTGTAATGTAAGGCTCTTTGGACAGGTGGGGTAACTATATAGGATAAGCTGACTCAAGTGAATGGAGAATAAAAAATCAAACTTCGGTATTTCAATACAAGGAACAGAATACTTCAACATCTTCATGCAATGCACTTTTAATTCCAATTACTCTCAATACCTCAACTTCTTTTTCTAACTCCTTTCACGTTTTTTTAATCACTTCACTTTTTTTTTCTTTTCACCTTATTTATGAGCTCATAATTTCTTTTGCTCATTCTCAAATTTTTGTTCTTCCCCAAAACTTCATTAAACCTTTCCTCATATTCACTCAACCATTAATAATTCCACATCCTCAACTCAACCCCTTCTCATTCACAACTTTTTCTATTCTCCACTCAAATTGGGACAAAATAGTTTAAGAGATTGGATAAGCTAAAATGTGCTAGAAAATAATAAGCTAAGGCTCAAACGGGCTAACAAAGGATTAATGTCATTGGTAGGCTTATTTTGGCTAAGTGACTTATCAATTCAAAGATGGCCTAAATCATTTTCGGCATTTCATACTAGACAGAATCAAGAAGAGAGAGTACCCACAAGTTCTAGCACCTCTAAGGTGAAGATCTACTCACAAACGTTGAGATCAATTTAATGAATTTTAATCTCTTATAAGGCTCAAATCTCATGGCTTTCACATCCATGCTAGACCTAGTGAATTCTCACCTTTTACCACATAAGTATTCAAAAGAAAAATTCATAAGTGTACGAGTTCCCTTTCAAATCAACTCTACTCAGTAGACTCACACAATCTAGTCCATAACTTAACTCCACAAATCACTAACTCATAATTCCACTAAATGATAGTAATCAATAAGCACCGAAGAGTTAATAAACATGAAATCAGTAGTAGCACCAAATTAGTTAGAACCATAGCAGCTCAAGTTCACCCAATACGTGCATGCCCCCAACATACGAAATATCTGAAAAAGGAAACTCGGAAAGGAAAAACGTACCTCTAGTGGATGGTAACTATAGTTAAACATATAAAACACCCCATCCCCCCCCCCCAAACTTTGGCCGTGTGAAGAGGTCTAATTTTGGGATTCGGGGTTACCTCATACGCATGATACCGGTTTGCACTTGGCACTCTTGCTTCCTTCTTTTGTTCCCTTGAAGAACTCCATGCTACCTTTACATCCTCAATATAGACATGCACTCGAGACACTCAAGAACGAGGTTAAAACATTTGACTCACCTAAACAAAACATGAAAAATAAAAACACTCAAAAGCAAGTAAAAATGGGTTCCCTCCCACTCAGCGCTATTTTTAAGGTCCTAATGTCGGACCGAGCTCGAAAGAGTTCAAGACTCATTAAGCTCGATGTTACTTTCCGTATCCTCGTACGAGCGGTGATAGAATTTCTTCACCCGGAGGCCATTTACCTTGCACTCTCGTCCATCATCTTGTAGTGGTTTCAATTTCTTTTTCTTTTTCGCTTCCAACGAAGGTGCCTTGTCGAACATCTTCTCAAACGTGGACTCCTCAACGTCCAACTTTTCATCCTCCTCAACTTTTTTCACATCCATGAACTTTACATCCTCGTTGTCTTTAAGGCTGTCAAAATAATCAAGGCCTTAAAGCTCATATGTTAGTTCATCAAGAATAGGATAATTATAATTATGCACATAGAAAGAGCAAGGTCAAGAAGTGTGTCATCAACACAAGTGTCCATGATATCAATAAAGTGACAACTTTCATCTCCCATGGGGTATTTCATTGCCTCGTAGATAGCTATCTTCACTTCTTGATCATCAACTTTCACCGTGATCTTCCCATTAGCCACATCTAACACCATCCCGGCCGTAGCTAAGAATGGTCTTTCCAAAATCAAGGGAACATGCTCATCCTCCTCCATATAGAGTACCACAAAGTCGGCGGGAAATACGTGATTCGCCACCGTCACTAGAAAATCCTTGAAAGTCCCAATGTATGATATCAGATTGCTCTGATACCAATTGAAGGTGTGCGTGTGTAAAAAGTAAAGATGTTGTAACGAATGTTAAAACACTTATTACAGCAATCTGAAAAAACAGAGATAAAACTTGTACAGCGGAAGACTTAAGCACACAATTGCAAGATGGAATACTTTTAACACAAACTATATAAAATAGCTTGTGCTAGCCTTACGGCGAAACGTTCACTATAATAAGATTAGTGATACAGAAGTTGTGTGAAGAGTTAAATAATTCACAATGGAAACAAGACTTGATATAACCTATCAAATCTAAATTGGCTAAGTGTATAACACTATACACCGTCAAAGTTGATCTCACTCTATATCGATGATCTCTCTATCTAAAGATATAGGATTGATCGCAAGCTATGCGAGATGTACTAAACTTCTAGGCATAACATAAATGTTGGAATAACTGCCCTATCACCTTTGAACTCAGGATCAACACTAGAGTAGGTATACTCGTTTACTCAACACTTGGTACTGAAGACTTCGGCTTCTATTTGTAGATGGAGGTCTTCATCCAAAAATAACTTCTTCATGTAACCGCTCCATGATCTCATGTTATCCCACGATCTTATCTTTATTTTCTGATGTTTATTCATGCAACCGCCTGATCTAGATTGTTCCAAAACATCCTGGATTAGTCTGGATCGTGTAGGTCCTTGTAGATCCTTGTAGATCCTTCTGGAACCCGTAACCGCCCATGTTGCAACCAATGCTTGCAACATTCACTGCAACATTGAGTATTCCAGAGACTTGTAGATCCTTCTAGATCTTCATCCTGCATGTTAAAACATCTAAGACAACATTTGATCATAAAGTGTTAGTTAATGAGAAGAAAGGGCAAATTCATGTTGTTTCAAAGTAAATAGTGAATACTTCACTACCAACAACATTAACAATCCTCCACCACTCCTTGAGGTCTAGTAATAGATCTATCGACGAGCTGGAGAGTCATCACAGTGGGTTGAAGTTCACCCCTATCCTACTTCTTGAACAACGGCAACGGCATCAAATTAATGCTGGTCCCAAGATCACACAATGCACCCTTCTTGATTCCATTCCCGATATCCCACAAGAGTGTGAAACTACGGGGATCCTTCAACTTCGGAGGAAGGGCTTTGTGCACCATAGCACTCACCTCATGGTTCAAATGCACAAGCTTGGGTCCGTCAACTCTCCTCCTCTAAACTATCAAGTCCTTCAGGAACTTGGCATAATTAGGCATCTACTTCAAAACATCATAGAATGGTATGTTAATGTGGAGCTTCTTGAAGACCTCAAGAAACTTCGCAAACTTCTCATCCAATTTCTTCTTCATAAATCTCTGAGGATAAGGAACTGGAATCACGGACTTTGGCACACCCCACTCATCTTGTTCCGTTTCCTTGATATTCTTCTTAGCCTCCTTTGCCTTTTCCCACATAGGAACGCGTTCTTCTTCCACAATCCCTTCTTCCACCTTTTCTTTCCCATCATCCTTCTTTTTCCTCTCGCTCTCTTCCTCAACCTCTCTATGGGCTTTCTCTACATCAGTAGGTAGTGAGGGACCATCGTACTTGGTGCCACTTCTCAACTCAATTGCTTTGCATTGCTCTTTCGAGTTACCTTCCGGTATAGAAGGAATTTTACCCGGCTCTCTAACCAACGGTTTCGCAATCTGGCTAATCTGAAACTCTATCGAGGTGAACCGTTTATTGTTCTCTTGCTGGATTCTATTGAGGTCCATGTCCCTCCTCTGAAGATCTTGATCTCTTTGTTCATTCTTCTTGTTCATCTCTTTCACATCATGCTCCAAAGAAGACAACCTCTTACTTCCCTCTTCTACCTTCTGAAGAATAGCTTGTAACATCTCATCGGTTGAGGCACTGCCTTCTCCGTCTGGGAGTTTTAAACCTGGATCTACACCTGGAGGTACAGTTATTCCGGCTTTCGGATTGCTGTAGAAGAAGTTATCGTTCTTCCTCCACTGATTTTGATTAGATGGCTGACCTCCTTGGTATCCTTGGTTTTTTCCTCCACTGATTCTGAGGAAGCTGTGGACCCGGTGGTACAAACGGTTGACCGTAGAGAGGTCTTCCCTGCTGATTCCCACCTTGTTGGTACCCGCCTTGGTTGTAGTTAGGCCTTCCCATATAGTTGGTCTCCTCTTGCTAGCATGCTGGTTGATCCACTTTCTCACTCATCGCGTTATTACCTCAACTCAAATTCTGCCCAACCTCCAGATTACTGATCTTTTCCATCATCGCCATCAACAGCTTTCTTGTCCCCTCACTTTCTTCCATCTGATAAGCCCTCTGATACTCTGGATCTTCATTCCATTGCCCAACGTTCTTCACAATGTCCTCTACGATCGGTCTGCACTCGGCTGCGCTTCAGTTAAGGAATGCTCCATTTGCGCATGCATTGAGATGGCCTTGAGCTGCCTTGCAAGCTCCACAGTAGAAATAGGCCATAATATCACCCTCGTTGTACCCGTGTTGCGGTCACTCAATAAGCATGTTGGAGAATCTCTCCCAAGCCTGAATCAACTCCTCTCCTTGTTTTTGCTTGAATGAAGAAATCTCTTTCCTTGCCTTTACCGTTCTAGACGGAGGGTAGAAGCACTCAAGAAATAGACGCTTGAGCTCGACCCATGTAGTCACACCACCCCGTGAAAGTGTGTTATCATACCACTCCTTAGGTATTCCAGTCAGAGAGAACTGGAACAATCTGAGCCTCTTGTCATCCTCAGATATCACGTTGTAGTTAAAAGTTGAGGTTATCTAAAGGAAATTCCTCAAATGGGTGTGGGGGTTATCTTTCCCTACTTCTCCCTTGAATTGGTTCTCAACAAACATCTTCAAGATCCCAGGAGATATAGAGAAGTTGTTGTTGGAATTTATAAGCACGTAAACACGTAAACATGCGCAGCGGAAATTAAAGTTCTTCAACAACGAACAATTTAATTGCATTATTAAATACGAGATATCTTAAACAAGAGATCTTACAGAGCTTCGTATACGGAATCCTCAACTACGGTATCCACGCAATAGCTATTCACCAATCCATACCGAGATGCCAGCGTTGAATCTCGAGACGAACTTGCTAGAAAAGTTCGAACAAGAGATTTTATGGAGAAATTGTATTTCTTGTGTTGTTTTTTTTTTCTGAATTCCCATGACACGTATTTATAGGGATTAACTTGGCTTAATTCCTAAGCAAGATATCGGGCCTAGCCCGTAATATAATATCTACGTACCTACGAATAATATCTTTACCATATCTATAATTCTTGTATAATAATATTTCAAATATTATTATTGGGATTTCATATTTAATTAAATCTAATTTAATTAAATAATAATAATAACTAATTCCAAATATAATTATTATTATATTTTACATAAATTAAATATTATATCCAATATAATACTTAATCAACCAACTATATTCGGTGAACTGTCATTGCTTGTTGTGTGACCCATAGGCCCTCGTATATCAAGCGATTATTCAAACTAACGGTCTTAATTGAACCCTAGACAATAAATCAGACATTCTCAATATATGAGGTATGTTGCGAGGTAATCTGCAACTACCTGTAATATTGTAGGCTATTGTGATATCTTCCTTTCATTCGTGAATATTCGATTAAGCCTTGAACATGATGAAGTGTCTATTCAAATAACTTAATCATATTATCTCAAATCACTAATTGATCGCTCGTGTCGCACTTGGCCACAAAGTCCAAATCGACTTGCATCGGCCGATGTCTTAGATCCAATTATGATGAGAAGACGAGTATTATCTCTAAATCCACATTGAGGAATGAATCCTATTATTGGCTCAACTACCACGCACATGTATTTTGTGATGAACCTAATCCATGCCATATCTACCCGTGGAAGGGTGCAAGCGTCGGTCATGGTCAAAGTTCACCACTCCACACATGTCGTGTGTATTGACCTCAAGTTAGAGGAGTATCACATCGCTCCCACTAACCGAGACACTCGTAGACACATTATGTGGAATTACATCAAACGGTTTCTCGGATGGGTATACCAATACCCTCTAAGGTATCTGTACATCCATCATGAGATATCCGGTATCTCGTAGTAAGTGAGATCTTACTACACTCTCTAAGAGTATGATGCAGACCACACACCAATCTCAATTGCATCATCAATATCCCATTCTTGATGATCCTCGATCGGGGCTATTTGAGAATCGTACTTCGCTCATCTGAGTTCTCACTCACTCAATGACAGCATCGATTCAAGGGAACACAAATAAGAATATATGCAAACAATCAAACATCATATTCAGATAAGTGTAACGTCATACATTTAATATTAAAACAACAATAATATTAAACCATATCTGAATATTATCTTAGTATTATGTCCTTTCGATGGATTGTCTCTAGGACACTAACACTAACAATCTCCCACTTAGACTAGAGTCAATCACCTACATGTCTAACCCCTAGACCATCAAATGTCTAATGTGTACATGAATAGTGAAAAGGATTTGCAAGATTATCCTTTATGGAAAATATTTTAATTCTATTTCTCATATCGGTATGATCTCTCGGATCAAATGATAACGCCTTGGTACATGCTGATTGCCAAATTCGTTTAAGCACAAATTCGAACTCACTCGCAAGTGTACGAGATCGTTGTTATAGTAAGGCAATTGACCAAGTAATAAAAATTATCGAACCCAAAGGAAGCAAGTGGTTAGCTAAGTCGATTCACGTTGATATGCAAGGAAATTAAAGGACAAGAACGGGATTAACTACGCTACTAAACAAGAAAATTAAACAAGCGAACTAACGAGCAATAAAAGAAATCTAACTAACTTCAAGACGAAGTGCAAGGGGATTGATATGCCCTAAATGGTTTCCGTTATGTGATCCTAAGGTTCAAACATTGACTTATGCTAAAATCTCAATTGTTCATGAATTATAACAAGTAACACTTCACCTAAACATTCAACAGACTATCAAACATTTAAGGCTTATTGACGGTATCCTACGTTCTAACTCTCTCTCGACGAGTTAGCACGAGATACACGCATCTAAGCATTCTTTGCTCATACACGAATGTTTCATCAAATCAATGTAACTCTCGTCTACACTAAAATGAATTCACACATCAATATGAACAATTCATGCTTAGAGCAAAGCTAAATTCCAATCAATAAGGATATAATTCCACAAACAATCAAAATTAGACATAAATCAACAACCCAAACCTAATTCTCACATAACTTCCACTATTCAAGGCATAAGAAAGTTGTGATGCTTAGGATATCTTCAACCTAGTGAAACTCAAGTAAGATTGTCAAGTCAATTCTATGCATCAATTTGGATTTACTAGGAGACCTCACCAATTACCTAAACAACCATCCAAGCAATTGATGTCAAATGATGGGGTTCTTTGTGATTAACTATCTCTCGACGAATCAAACACAAAATAGACGCATTCAATCATAAATCTCACACTCGTTCATCTAATCATGTCCATGTAACTCTCGTCTACGCTAAACATGCCTCAACAAACAAGCTACAAGAGATCAACAATCAAAGCTCAATACAAATCCATCAATAGAAGCAAAATTCAAATATCAACATAGAATAGACAAAGAACAATCCCAACTCAAAATTTCACATGGTATCTAACATCCCAAGCATCAAAACAATTAGCTCATGGTTTTACAAGGAAAAACCATAGCTAAACAAGAACAAAATATTAAACACAAAACTAAATGAAAATGAAATTGCATTAATAAAGAAAGAATTCACCTCTAGGGATTACAAGCTTGAAATAGAACTTAAATCTTCAAATTCTATGTTAAATTACTCTAATGATTGAAAGAAAATAACAATCTAAAAATGAAGGTGAAATAAAGCTAAATTGGTGTGTGGGGTGTGTGCCCCCCAAAGGGGGTGTATGGAATGTGTGTTTTGCCTCCTGTGTGTAGCATAGCATAAAAAATCTGAGAATGAGGGTATTTATAGTGTAGGAGAGGCTTGAGACGAGTGGGTCGAAAAATACCAAAAATAGGCTAAAATCGGACCGTGCACGACCACTCGGGTCGTGTTGAGCTGCACGACCGTGTTTCTTTGAAAAATGTGCGAAGCTGCTAAAATTTGAGGCTGCACGAGTTGGCATTTGGTCGTGTAGATTTGCACGCTCGAGTGAAGCTTAAGTGAAACCACGCTTTTGAATTTAAAAGAAACGCTGCAACACTTCCTTGAATTCTGCATGTGGGACCCGCAACATCTTTCTTCTCTCGGCTTATGTGATGACTGAGGTGGGACCCAGTTCCTCTATCTTCTTCGTAGAAGCGAAGCTACTCCGTTCCCAACGAAGTGAGTTGCAGATTCCGGCGAGGTCGAAGGCGGATTTTTCTTTCCCTCTCATTTTCCGACGTCGAGCAATTTCAGCAATTAAGGCTTGAGCTTTCCCTGCCATGGCGGTGAGCTTCAATTCAGGCTTCGGAGCTTTCAGGCAAACTTACAATCTTTGACGGCGACGAATTCGGCGACATTCTTCCTCTTCCAGCAAGGCGAGCTTCATACTCGGGCGTTGAGCATCGATTTCCGGCGCGACTGTGAGTGGTAGCTGGCTTCTTTTTCTGGACGAGAGCTATGGTGGCGTGGCGAGTTGTGAGTGGTGGGCGTGATTTCCGGCGAAGTGGCTTGAATTTCTGGTAATTTCCGGCGATGCAAATTCCAGCGAGGAGGCAGCTTTCGGCCATGAAAATGGAGCTTCAAGTTTCTCTCTCTTCGTAAGATGGACGTGGGTTTCCTAAATTTGAAAGCCATTTTGATCTTTCTTAGTAAAGCTGTGGGTCCCGCTTGCTTTGTATTTCATTCTTTAAAACTTAGCCTTCACGTGATAATTGCAGCTTCCAATTTCATCTATGAAATTCAAGTGGGCCTTTGTTTTTCTAAAAAAATTGGGCCGCAACTTTTGCTGCTGCTAGTTATTGATTTGGGCCATCAAATTCCGAAATTAATTCCTCAAGCCCACTTTATCGATCAATCTCAAATAGCACGTGTTTGCTTCTAAAATGTTCATCAATTTCCTGCAACAATAATACAAACACCTTTCTCGACAATTAAGCACATATGGTCTAATTAATCCAAATAATCACACGAAACTCTATAAAATAAACAAATAAAATGCATGAATTTCGAGCAATAATCACACTAATCACATGCTTATTACTGTTATTAGATCTCGGTTCCTTTGCTCATGCAATCACACCAATATTGTCACAATACATCTTTATTTGACAATTGGCACTCGGAACTGCCCCAAGTTCTCTCAAGAACCTTAAAACCCAGAAAGCCTCAAAGACTTTTGATACAACAATGTACTTAGCTTCGGTTGTTGAATCTGCGGTCAGATCTTTCTTGGAACTATTACAACTTACCGCCTCATCATTGAGATAGAAAATATAATTTGACTGTGATTTGTAATCTTCACAGTCTGATTGGAAACTCGCATCAGCATAGCCCGTATCGACTAGCTCTGACTGTCCACCGTAGAAAAGAAAATATTCTTTAGTACACCTGAGGTACTTCATAACATTCTTGACAGCAATCCGGTGAGGCTCACCTGGATTCCACTGGTATGTACCAGTGATGTTGATAGCGTAGGCCACATCTGGTCTCGTGCAAGTCATGACGTACATGATGGAACCCAATTGCAGATGCATATGGAGCGTTCTTCATGTTCTCGATATCAGCTTCGCTAGAAGGACAATCCTTTTTTGACAACCATATCCCATGATTTGCTGGTAGAGACCCTCTCTTAGAGTTCTCTATCACAAAGCGCTTCAACAACTTATCTACGTAGGTGGATTGTGACAGCCCTACCATCTTCTTGGATCTATCCCTATGGATCTTGATCCCTAAGATGTAGCATGCTTCACCAAGATCCTTCATCATGAAGGTCTTTGATAACCAATCTTTTATGGACTGCATTAGGGGGATGCTATTTCTTATAATCAATATGACATTGACATATACGATTATAAAGAAATACTCTTCCCCCCGCGTTTATAATAAACGCAAGGATCTTCTGAATTTCAGATGAAGTCAAAGGATTTGACAAATTTATCAAATCGGATATTCCAACTCCTAGAAGCTTGCTTCAATCCATAGATGGATCGTTTAAGCTTGCACACAAGATTAGATTTTGGATTAGATATAAAACCCTCCGGTTGAGTCACAAACACTTCCTTATCAATGTTGCCATTGAGGAGAGCTGTTTTGACGTCCATATACCAAAACTCATAATCGTGGTGTGCTGCTATCGCAAGTAAAATTCGAATGGACTTGATCTCAGCAATTGGCGAGAAAGTCTCATCATAGTCAACACCTCGTGTTGACTATAACCCTTCGCCACCAACCTATCTTTATAGTTTTGTACTTTGCCATTTGCATCGGTCTTACGCCTGAAGACTCACTTGCAATCTATGGGTTTTACCCCTCTTGGCAATTCAACCAAGTCCCAAACTTGATTGATGTACATCGAGTCCATCTCGGATTTCATGGCTTCATGCCACTTCTCTGAGTCAACATCTAATGTTGCTTCAGTATAAGTTCTAGATTCATCTTTATCCGGGATCTCCACATCATTATGTTCCTCCACGAGGAACCTATAATATCTAGTGGATGGATTACGAAACCTAGTCAACTTACGGAGTTGTGGTTGTGCAGGCTGTACATTTTGATCGTGAAAATCTTGTGGTGCAACCATGCTTGTTCTAGCAGCTAAAACACCTTGTATTTTCTTCTCGGTTGCTAGAACCTTATCGTCTTTCTTCCAATGCCCATTTCTAATGCAGTGGGGCACACATCCTTGTCAACCCGCTCTTACTTTTGAATTCCACCTTTAGCCTTCAGGAAGTTGGGCTTGGAGCCCTTTTAGCCTTACTCCTTCACTTCTTCTCGCCTTTCGGGTCAGAAGAAGTAGAAGCACTCATCATGAGTACAGGTTTTTCCTTAGCAGTGGAAGACTCAAAAGTCTTAAGCATGTTATGAAGCTCAAGCATGGTCGAAACCGTCTTGTTCATATTGAAGTTTACAACGAAACTCGAATATGAATCGGGTAGCGATTGAAGGATGGCATAAATAGCAACATTGGTCTACAGCTCAATGCCCAAACGACCAAATTTCTCAATTAGCCCTATCATCTTCAAAACATGAGGGGAGACTTTCCCTCCTTCAGATAGCCGACATCTAAATAAATCTCTCATCACCTCATAAATCTCAGAACGAGACTCAGAATCAAAGAGATCCTTCAGATGTCTAAGCATCTCGTAGGGAACCATTTTCTCATGTTGCCTTTGCAATTCGGGAGTCATGCCGAGCAATCATAACATAGAGCTGGGAAGCATCATCTTGATGCTTCTTTTGAGCTATAACGTCAAACGCTGCAGCCTCAACTGAACTAGCCTCAGGGGTAAAGGGATTGTCGTGTCGTACTCAATCTCTTCTTGCCTTAGCACCAAACACACTTTTCAGTGCTAGTCTAGAAAATTTGGCCCAACCAATTTGTTTGTTTCCAGAACATTGCTCAATGACAAGTTATTAATTTCAACAATTGTAGAGAAATAAACTAAAAACGGGAATTAAAACACATAATTCCTATGATCAATATTCAGCAATCAAAATAAACATGGCCTTTTATTTATTTTGTCTCCATTATTTTCACATACTCGACGACCTCATCGGAAGAGTACGAATTTATATCCAATATAAATTGTAATGGACTAGGATCCACATTCCTACTATTACAATGACTGCTTGGGCTGAACATTGCAACAACAGAACTGGTAGGTCTCTAAACCAATTGTCTCACGCAATTCCTAGTTGATTGAACCTAGTTCAATCGGATGTCACCTAGTTCTCATTTCCCTGCTTGGGCTGGTGAAACAGAATTAAGTTGGTTTACAACCATTAAGCGGTGACAAAACATGTCCCTATAAAAGTCCCGTGAGATGTAGATCCGAGCAAAAGACTTGGGCCTTAAATACTCATTGGAACGAAATCTCCGGTTTACTTTTAATTTTAATGGAAGACATCATTCAATTGAAAAACCATATTTTAATGAGGAACATTTTAAAGGCGGAATATTAATTGCTTAATCGAGATCCATATGTTAATCTATATCACATTTAAGCAATTATAGGGTGCCGCCTACCCAAACATGATTTTATGCGGACTAACATTTATTTGGGCGCCGTCTACCCAAAATATAAATAACGGTCCGACAATTATTGGGCGCCGCCTACCCAAACAATTATAATGCGGACTATAAAATGCGTTAAGAAATTTAAAGTTAATCAAGTGGGAAAAGTAATTACCAAATTATTAAACAAAAATTAAAATTCAATTTTAATTTTCAAATAATAATTTTAATTATTAAAATTCAAATTAATCCAATTAGTTTGAATTATTTTGGTCCAACCAAAAATTTCTAATTAAACAGGCCCAATAATCTTTAAATAAAATTAGGCCAAAAACTTTAAATTAAATTAGGCCAAAAACTTTAAATTAAATTAGGCCCTCTCCTAAATAAAATGGCCTAGCCATTTAATTAAAGAAGGCCCAAACATTTAATTAAAGCAGGCCATATAAACCAAGCCCAAAGGTCGCTTCTGCAATTCAAGACTGCGTACGTGTTATCTTCAATTCACAAACTCGCCGCCCTTCGTTCGACCACCGGCGTACGACCACCGCGAAGAACAGGGCACCGATCGGACTTGATAGAAGTGCCACCTTTACGAGGCGCGACGCCCGCTCCATTTTACTCCGATTTTAGTACGGCCACTGCCCCATGACTAGCAATTTGTCCGACGGCGTTAAACTCTATGGCGGCTTCAAGCCGCCGATCGAGGTCTGCCGTGAAGCACAGGGCACAGTCGCCCAGTAGCAGCCGTCATCGGTCGTCCCAATTAGACGAGGTTCTAAACCAGATTCAAGACGGCGCCGCACAGGAAGAATTCTCGCCCAGCGAGCTTTTCTCGCCTAGCGAGATGCGCATGCCAGTCGCGCACGTCAGTCGCGACTAACATGGCAATCGCACATGTCAGTGGCGATTAATAAGGCTATCGCGATCGCTAGTAGCGATCACCACGTCTGTCAGACGAATTTTGGCCGTATCTAATACGCCAGCATCAGTTTTCAATTTTTTTTTTTTTATAGAGAAATCCAATTTCTCAAATAAAAATCTATTTATTCAATTTAACAAAAGCCAAATTAAATTTGCAAATTTAAATTGAATAAGCATAGACATGAATAGGGCAAAATTAAATTCACAAATAATAATTTACCAACGATAAATCCAATTATACAATTAACCAAGAGCCTGAGCTCTGATACCACTGTTGGAATTTATAAGCGCGTAAAAATGTAAACATGCGCAGCGGAAATTAACGTTCTCCAACAACGAACAATTTAATTATATTATTAAATACGAGATATCTTAAACAAGAGATCTTACAGAGCTTCGTATGCGGAATCCTCAACTACGGTATCCACGCAACAACTATTCACCGATTCCGCACCGAGATGCCAGCGTTGAATCTCGAGATGAACTTGCTAGGAAAATTCGAACAAGAGATTTTATGGAGAAATTATATTTCTTGTGTTGTTATTTTCTGAATTCCCATGACACGTATTTATAGGGATTAACCTGGCTTAATTCCTAAACAAGATATCGGGCCTAGCCCGTAATATAATCTCTACAGATTATATTTCCCTAGATATGTTCCTACGAATAAAATCTTTACCATATCTATTATTCTTGTATAATAATATCCAAATATTATTATTGAGATTTCATATTTAATTAAATCTAATTTAATTAAATAATAATAATAACTAATTCCAAATATAATTATTATTATATTCTCAATAAATTAAATATTATATCCAATATAATACTTAATCAACCAACAATAATCGGCGAACTGCCATTGCTTGTTGTGTGACCCATAGACCCTCGTATATCAATCGATTAGTCAAACTAACGGTCTTAATTGAACCCTAGACAATAAATAAGACATTCTCAATATACGAGGTACGTTGCGAGGAAATCTGCAATTACCTGTAATATTGTAGGCTATTGTGATATCTTCCTTTCATTCGCGAATACTCGATTAAGCCTTGAACATGATGAAGTGTCTATTCAAATAACTTAATCATATTATCTCAAATCACTAATTGATCGCTCGTGTCACACTTGGCTACAAAGTCCAAGTCGACTTGCATTGGCCGATGTCTTAGATCCAATTATGATGAGAAGACGAGTATTCTCTCTAAATCCATATTGAGGAATGAATCCTATTCTTGGCTCAACTACCACGCACATGTATTTCGTGATGAACCCAATCCATGCCATATCTACCCGTGGAAGGGTGCAAGCGTCGGTCATGGTCAAAGTTCACCACTCCACACATGTCGTGCGTATTGACCTCAAGTCAGAGGAGTATCACATCGCTCCCACTAACCGAGACACCCATAGACACATTATGTGGAATTACATCAAATGGTTTCTCGGATGGGTATACCAATACCCTCTAAGGTATTTGTGCATCCATCATGAGATACCCGGTATCTCGTAGTAAGTGAGATCTTACTACACTCTCTAAGAGTATGATGTAGACCGCACACCAATCTCAATTGCATCATCAATATCTCATTCTTGATGATCCTCGATCGGGGCTATTTGAGAATCGTACTTCGGTCATCTGAGTTCTCACTCTCTCAATGACAGCATCGATTCAAGGGAACACAAATAAGAATATATGCAAACAATCAAACATCATATTCAGATAAGTGTAACGCCATACATTTAATATTAAAACAACAATAATATTAAACCATATCTAAATATTATCTTAGTATTATGTCCTTTCGATGGATTGTCTCTAGGACTCTAACACTAACAGTTGTTAGCCTCGAATGGTGGCATAACTACTTCATCATAATACCGTTGAAGCTGAGCCTCAAACCTTCCTTGAATTGACACACCAGGAGGATCAGCGTTCTGGGGAACTTGCGGTTGGTAAACTAGTGGTAGAAGTGCTTGTGGAATATGTGGTGGGTTATAAGTAGGTTGTGGAGGGTATGTGGTGGATAAGGATATGGTGGGTATGGGTAAGATAGGTTGTTATGTTGGTAGACAGGGTTGTTGAAAGGGTTATTGGGTTTTGGTTCTGGTTTTTGTTTAGTGTGGGGTTGTTTTGATTCTGTGGGATCGGGTTTTGGGTTTGGCTTTCCCCTTTGGGTGCTTGCTTCTGACTATTGACTCCATCAACTCCATCAACCCGTTCCATAATCTGATTGAACTTTTCTGCGTCTCGATCCAACTCTCCGCCTAAATCTAAATTCATATCTTCACCTCTGACAGTAGTCATCCTTTGTTTGAAAGCTCTATTTCTTCTGGCTATTGTCTCAGGGTCTAACTTTGTTTTATCTTCGTTCGTTTCTCCCTTTGAGCGTGTTTTCATATAACTGAAACACCAAAAGAGATATCAAAATGCAACTGCCTAATGAGTAATAAAATAGAAAATAAAAGCACTCGCTACTAGCTACTAAACTATCTCCAAGTCCTACTAAATGAGCATACATCGCCTTCCCTGGCAACGACACCATTAACTTGAACGTAAAATACTAGCTTAACTAGTAGTTACCCCACAAGAGTATGGGATCACTGTAGTATGAGCGAGTATAGGGACCAAGTAGTATCGAACCCAAGGGAAAATGTGTATGCGAATAAATCCCTGGAAATGTATTTCTCATAGCTAATATAAATGTAATGTTTGGTTTATGCTAATGCTCATAATTATTTAATACTAATTATATGATAATAATGAAATTAGAACTACTTCTGGTTTTTAATCCAAATATGAGATATTGATGCTCATGATAGGAATTCCTACGTATACTAACGGAGTTGGTATAGTAACTAAAATAATTGTGATGTGCAAGTAATAATCCTAAGCGTACTAAAACTAGGAAATCTACTTCCCTAATCTAGCACAAGATTAAAAGAATAAAATCTCAAGAATTAACCCTAATAGTTCGTCTTATCAACCTACTTCCCAAATCCAATAATCAAATTATATTCGTTGAGCTTAGTTATTGAGACCCTAATTTAACTAAGGTGATACAGTCGTCCTCCGTAGATAAACCGGTAGATTATAAACCCCTTCAAAAACTCTCTCCTTAAGCCTATTCGTTAATAAAGAGTGATACAGTCGTCTTCTCTCTAACAATTTTCGTACTTAATTCCAAGATTATTCTTGGGTTTATTAGAAATATTCAATAATTAAGAGAATCAAAACTATGCATCATGAATTATCCTAATTACATACCAACGTCCTACTTCTATGAGTTCATCATATCCTAAGCATGCAAGGATTCTAGCCTAACATGGTGATTTGAAAAATAAAAACAATAACAAGAACGATAAACATATGTATAACAAATTTAACGAATGAAATCAAGAACATAAACAAAAGAATAAATTCAAGTCTCAAAAGAAATATTTATAAATCTGGAAAAACTAGGTTTAAAAGTCTCAAGTATCAAGAAATCAAGAATAAAAACTAATCGGTTCAAAAGAAAGGTAATTAATATATGAATTCGTAAGCTAAAACCTCGATTACACGTTCAAAAACCTTACCAAATACTTCAATTCTCCTTCCCCAACTCTTTCTCCTTAAAAAACTATGCCTAAATATGATATGGTGTCTAAAAATAAGCTTGGATGGGTATATATATAGTGTTGGGCCAAGATTGGATGATATGGGGCCGAAACCGCTCGAGCTGGGTGGTTGCCCGAGCACCTAGCGCTCGAGCGCTGCTCGGTCGAGCGCCTTGTCATTCCAGTGCAAAAGTGGCTCTTGAGCCCCTTCACTTGAGCGTCTAGCACTCGAGCTGGGCTCGGTCGAGCATGGGTTGTCTCCAGAGCATAAGGGCCTCTCTAGCTTGGGTGCTCGAGCACTTCTTGCTTTTGAGCTTAGTAGCACTTTTCTTCGCACGAACTAATACTTTTCGTATTTCTTCAATATCTTCTCATCCGGGAGTCTGTTTGAGTCGATTCAAAGTCATACGAACTACATTTTCCGCCCTCTTTCCCAATATATGAGCATAAAAGAGATAAATTTATAAGTTTATGAAAATGATACTCAAATATCTCCAAATACTCATCAAATACGCTCAAAACATGGGCAAATCGGGCTACAAAACATAACAATTTCATGTCTAATCATCGAGTTGGGCCCTTGCTCGAGCGGTCTTGACAACAGCGCACGAGAGGCGCTCAAGCCCTCCTTGCTCGAGCGGTTTCCGCTCGACCTTGCATCGCTAGAGCGGCCAATCTCCACAGCGTGACGGGGGCGCTCGAGCCCTAGTGCTCGAGCCCTTGGTGCTCGAGCTCCCCTTGCTCGAATGCTTCCTCCTTTTTCTCCAATTAACACTTTTCTTTGCTCGAACTAATACTTTTCATATTTCTTCAATATCTTCTCATCCGGGACTCCGTTTGAGTTGATTCAAAGTCCTACGAACTCCATTTTCGCCCTCTTTCCTAATATGAGCACCAAAGAGACAAATTGATGAGTTTACGAAAATGTTATTCAAATAACTTTAAATACTCGTACAAAACACTCAAAATATAGAGTAATTGAGCTACAAAACATCACAATTTCACGCCTAATCAACCCCCCCCCCCCAAACTTACCATATTGCTTATCCTCAAGCAATGAAATAATAAGTCAAGTGAAATTGTTAGAAATGAATCAAAGTACCAAATCATGCAAGTAATAGTTTTCAAGCTTCAAAGATCGATTACCCGCACACAAACTCACCCCCTTCATCCTACTCATGGATAATCAATAAAAAACCACCTAAATCAAACATGGATGTGATCTTGGTAATTTGTTTCACTTCCTCACAAGTGTTTATCAATAAATAGGGATACTCTCAATCAATTATTTACACAAATAAGTGACCATAGGCTTGTAAACACTCTCAACTTTGACCACATACTAGAATTCATGCCGAATCAAAATGACTTTTTCAAGGTTGTAATGTACGGCTCTTTGGACAGGTGGGGTAACTGTATAAGATAAGCTGACTCAAGTGAATGGAGAATAGAAAATCAAAGCTTCGGTAATTCAATGCACATATCAGAATACTTCAAACATCTTCATGCAATACACTTTCAATTCCATTTTCTCAACACCTCAACTCAATCAATCCACTTCCTTTTTTTTTTCCAAACTATATATGAGCTCATGTTTTCTTGTGCTCATTCTCAATTTTTTGTTATTCCCCACTACTAAAAAATTCATTACTCCTTTTCTCATACTCACTCAACCTTAAACAATTCTACATCCTCAACTCAAACCCCTTTCCATTCATAACTTTTTCTATTCTCCACTCAAAGTAGGACAAAAAGAGTTTAAGGAATTGGATAAGCTCAAATGTGCTAGCAAATAATAGGCTCAAGCTCAAATGGGTTAACAAGGAATTTATGTCATTGGTAGACATATTTTGGCTAAGTAACTTATCAATTCAAATATGGCCTTAAATTACTTCCGGCATTTCATACAAACAATGAGATCATTTTAATGAATTTTAATCTCTTATAAGTCTCAAATCTCACGGCTTTTACATCCATGCTAGACCAAGTGAATTCTCATCACTACCACACAAGTATTCAAAAGGAAAATTCATAAGTGTACAAATTCCATTTCCAATCAACTCTGCTCACTAGACTCACATAATCTAGTCCTAACTCACTCCCATTATTACCAACTCATAACTTCATACTCAATGATAGCAATCACAAGTAAAGAATGAAAGAGTCAATAAACATGAAATAAATAGTGCCCCAATTAGTTCAAATCACAGCAACTCAAACTCACCAAATACGTGCATGCCCCAACATACGGTATATATGAAAAAGGGAACTCAGAAGGGAAGAATGTACCTATAGTGGATGGTAACTACAGTTAAACATATAAAACACTCCACCCCCCAAACTTAGACTTTGCAAAGCTGTCTAAGTTTTGGGGTTCGGGATTACCTCATGCGCATATTTCCCGGCTCACACTTAGCACTCTTGCTCCCTTCTTTTGTTCATTTGAAGTACTCCACACTATCATCACTTGGGAATTCTTGCACCCTCAATTCAAGCCTACAATCAAATAACTCAAGAACGAGATTAATCATCGGACGAACACATATCACAAAAAATTAAAAACACACAAACGCAAGTAAAAATGGGTTCCCTCCCATTCAACGCTATTTTTAAGGTCCTAATGTCGGAACGAGCTCAAAGGATCTCAAGACTCATTAAGGTCGATGTTACCTCCCGTATCCTTGTAAGAGCGGTGATAGAATTTCTTCACCCGGAGGCTATTTACCTTGCACTCTCGTCCATCATCTTGTAGTGGTTTTAATTTCATTTTCTTTTTCACTTCCAACGGAGGTGCCTTGTCGAACATCTTCTAAAAAATCGTCTCCTCTAAGTCCACTCCTCATTTTTTTCTCCACTTGCTTTACGTTCACACACTTCAAAGCCTCGCTGTCTCTCTCCATAGGATACTTCATGGCCTCACAGATGGAAACACTACTACAAATTCGAACTTAGATAGCTACACTTGGATAGCCATTAAAGAAACCGCTCTCCAAGAAACCACTTGGAGAGCGGTTTTGTAAAATAATTTATTTAAAAAAAAAGATAAATAGCGGTTTATAACTGCTTTCTAAGGTTTAGTCTTAGATAGCAGTTATAAACCGCTATGCAAGTGCTTTCATACTAGATAGCGGTTCATAACCGCTATGTAAGTGCTACATTGTATAGCGGTTCGAAACCGCTCTCTAAGTGGTAGACTTGCATAGCGGTTCATAACCGCTCTCTAAGTGGTTTGACCCAAATTAAACCCCCATCGACTCAATTGAATCCCTAATTCAGCAAATTTTCACGCACGTAGACACCTCTCTCCTCCCTCCTCCTCCTCCACCCGCGACGCCACCAGTCCGCCGCCTAGCTAGTGTCGCCACCGTATCCTAGCCCTTCCCTGTACCGCCCCCTGCCCGCCACGCCTCGCGATGCCACCACCACGCCTCGCGCACGACATCGTCCCCTGACCGCCGCGCCTCGAGACGCCGCCCCAGTTGCCGCCTCCCGAAGCGGCCCCAGTCCGCTGCCGCCTCTCCACCGCCGCTAGGTAAATACACAATCTAATTTTTTACTTTAAATCATAAATTGTTGTAGCCACAAAGACCTTCAAATTTGGCATGATAAAAGAATCAAATCGAAATTACAATTGGGTATAAAATTATAGTGATAGTTCATAATTTGAATTAAAATTATAAAAAAACGTATTTTGACTTAGATAGCGGTTAATAACCGCTCTCTAAGTGGTAGACTTGCATAGCGGTTCATAACCGCTCTCTAAGTGGTTTGACCCAAATTAAACCCCCATTGACTCAATCGAATCCCTAATCAGCAAATTTTCACGCACGCAGACACCTTCCTCCTCCCTCTCCTCCTCCACCCGCGACGCCACAAGTCCGCCCCTAGCTAGTGTCACCACCGTATCCCAGCCCTTCCCTGTGCCGCCCCCTGCCCGCTGCACCTCGCAACACCACCACCGTGCCTTGCATGTGACACCATCCCTTGCCCGCCGCGCCTTGCGATGCTGCCCCAGTTGCCGCCTCGAGAAGCGGCCCTAGTCCGCCGCCTCTCCGCCATCGCTAGGTAAATACACAATCTAATTTTTTACTTTAAATCATAAATTGTTGTAGCCACAAAGACCTTCAAATTTGAACATGATAAAAGAATCAAATCGAAATTATGATTGGGTATGAAATTATAGTGATAGTTCATAATTTGAATTAAAAAAAAACATATTTTGACTTAGATAGCGGTTAAGAACCGCTTTCTAAGTGAGGCTCTAGGATAGCGGTTGAAGACCGCTTTCTAAGTGAGGCTCTTGGATAGCGGTTTTGAACCGCTTTCTAAGTGGAGGAACTTAGACAGCGGTCGCTGTCTAAGAGCTTATTTTACACAACGGTTTTCGAACCGCTCTCTTAGCTTAGATAGTTGTTTCTTAGAAAGCGTTTCTAACCGCTTTCTTAGTTTATAATTAACCGCTATCTAAGCCTATCTAAGCCCTTTTTTGTACTAGTGGAATCTTCACTTCTTGAGCATCCACCTTCACCGCGATTTTTTCATATGCCACATCTAACACCATCCCAGTTGTAGCCAAGAAAGGCCTTCCCAAAATCAAAGGCACGCGCTCGTCCTCCTCAATATCAAGGACCACGAAATCAGCTGGAAAACCGTGATCACCCACTTTCACAAGAATGTGTCTTGAGATAGACCTATCGGCGAGTTGGAGAGTCATCATCGTGGGCTGAAGTTTACCACCATCCAACTTCTTAAACAACGACAATGGCATCAGATTAATGCTGGCTCCTAAATCGCACAACACCTCCTTCTTTATTCCATTCCTGATATCACATAAAATCGTGAAACTAACGGGATCCTTCAACTTTGGAGGAAGCATTTTGTGCACCATAGCACTCACCTCATGGTTCAGCTGCACAAGTTCAGGCACGTCAACTCTTCTCCTCTAAGCAATCGAGTCCTTCAGGAACTTGGCATAGTTCGGCATCTGCTCCAAAGCATCATAAAACGGGATGTTGATGGGAAACTTCTCGAAGACCTCAAGAAACTTAGCGAATTTCTCATCCAATTTCTTCTTCAGGAACCCCTGCGGATATGGTACCGAAATTACTGATTTTGGCACCCCCCATTCATCTCGCTCGGTTTCCTTAACGTTTCACTTAACTTCTTTTGCTTTCTTCCACTTAGGAACCCATTCTTCTTCCACTTTCCCTTCTTCCACCCTTTCTTTCCCATCATCCATATTTTTCCTCTCGCTCTCTTCCTCAACCTCTCTATGGACTTCCTCCATATCAGCAGGTAGTGGGGGACCATCATACTTGGTACCACTTCTCAGCTCAATAGCCTTGCAATGCTCTTTCAGATTCATCTCCGGCATGGAAGGAAATTTTCCCGTCTCTCTAGTCTGCGACTTTGTAATCTGGCTAATCTGATACTCTATCAAAGTGAACCGCCTATTGTTCTCTTGCTGAATTCGATTAAGGTCCATATCTCTTCTCTAAATGTCTTGATCTCGCTGATTAATCTTCTTATTCATCTCTTTCACATCATACTCCAAAGAGGACAACCTCTTACTTCCCTCCTCCACCTTCTGCAAAATAGCTCGTAAAATCTCATCGGTTGAGGCACCGCGTTCCCCCCCTGGGAGTTTCGAACCTGGATCTACACCTGGAGGTACAATTATTCTGACTTTCGAATTCCTGTAGGAGAAGTTATCGTTCTTCCTCCATTGATTCTGATTAGATGACTTGTCTCCTTGGTACCCATGATTATTTCTCCACTAATTTTGAGGAGGTTGTGGACCCGGTGGTACAAACGATTGACCATAGAGAGGTCTTTCCTGCTGATTCCCACCTTGCTGATAGCCACCCTGATTATAGTTAGGCCTTCCCATATAGTTGGCCTCCTTTTGCTGGCATCCTGGCTGCTCCACTTTCTCACTCATTGCATTACTTCCTCCACTCAAGCTCTGCCCAACCTCCAAATTACTAATCTTCTCCATCATAGCCATGAACAACTTTCTAGTCCCCTCGCTATCTTCCATCTGATAGACCCTATGATGCTCCTGATCTTCATTCTATTTCCCCGTGTTTTTCACTATGTCTTCTACAATATGTCTGCACTCAGATGCGCTTCAATTAAAAAAATTCTCCTTTCCCACATGCATCGAGATGGCCTCGAGAAGCCTTGCAAGCCCCAAAATAGAAGTAGGCCATAATGTCTCCCTCATTGTACTCGTGCTATGGGCACTCAATAAGCATGTTAGAAAATCTCTCCCAAGCTTGACTCAATTCTTCACCAGGTCTCTGCTTAAATGAGGAGATCTCCTTCCTCGCCTTCATCGTCCTAGACGGAGGGTAGAAATGCTCAAGAAACAGACGCTCGAGCTCAGCCCATGTATTCACACCCCCCATGGAAGTGTGTTATCGTACCATTCCTTAGCTATCCCAGTCAGAGAGAACTGGAACAATCTGAGCCTCTTTGCATCTTCGGGCATCCCTTTGTAGTGAAAAGTCGATGCTATCATGAGGAAATTCCTCAAATGGGTGTGGGGGTTGTCTTTCCCTACTTCTCCCTTAAACTGGCTCTCCACAAGCATCTTCAAAATCCCGTGAGAAATAGAGAAGTTATTTGCCTCAATTGGTGGCATAACTACTCCATCATAATACCGTTGAGGCTGAGCCTCAAACATTTCTCTAATTGTCATACCAGGAGGATATGCATTCTGGGGTATTTGTGGTTGGTAGACTGGTGGTGGAGGGATCTATGGGATTTGTGGTTGGTTATGGATAGGTTGTGGAGGGTAGTATGGTGGATATTAGGGTGGATATGGGTGTGGGTAAGGTGGGTTGTTATGTTGGTAAACAGGATTGTTGAAAGGGTTGTTTGGGTTTTGGTTCTGATTCTGATTCTGGTTTAGTGCGGGATTGTTTTGGTTATGTGGGTTTGGGTTTTGGTTGGTGTTTTCCCCTTGGGGCACTTGCTTTTGGCTATTCACCACATTCGCTCCTTCAACCCGTTCCACATTTTGATTTAGCCCTTCTCCTTCAAGATTCAAATCTCCGCCTAAATCCAGATTCATATTGTCTCCAGCTGCAGTAGTCATCCTTCGCTGGAGGCTCTATTCCTTCTAGCTATAGTCTCAGGATCTTGCTTCGTATTATCTTCGCTCGTTTCTCCCTTAGAGCGCATTTTCATATACCTGAAATACCAAAAGAAATATTAAAATACAACTGGCTAATAACTAATAATAAAAAAAAATGCACTCACTACTAGCTACTAAACTATTTCCAAGTTTCACTCAATGAGCATACATCGCCTTCCCCAGCAACGGCGCCATTGACTTGGATGCAAAATACTAGCTTGACTAGTAGTTACCCCACAAAAGTATGGATCACTGTAGTATGGACGAGTATAGGGACCAAGTAGTATCAAACCCAAGGGAAAGTTTGTATGCGAATAAATCCCTAGAAATGTACGTGTCGTAGCTAATATGAATGTGATGTTGGTTTGCTAATACTACTAATTATTATCTACTAATTAAACTTCAAATACAAAATTAAACTCAAGGAATTGATATGTTAACTAAAATAATTGTGATGTTCAAGTTATAATCCTAAGTGTACTGAAACTAGGAAATCAACTTCCCTAATCTAGCACAAGAATTGAAAGAATAAAAGCTCGAGACTAAATCCCAATACTTAGTTCTATCAACCTACTCCACTAACCCACTAATTAGATTATATGGATTGTGCTTAATTATTGAGGCCCTAATTTAACTAAGGTGATGTGGGCGTCCTCCCTAGATAAACTGGTAGATTATAAACCCCTTAAAATCTGTCTCCTTAAGCTTATTTGTTATTAAAGAGTGATGCGGTTGTCTTTTCTCTAACAATTTCGTACTTAATTCTAAAATTAAATTAGAGTTTATTAGAATTATTCAATAATTAAGAGAACTAAAACTATACATCATGAATTATCCTAGTTACGTGCCAACATCATAATTCTGCGAGTTCATCATTTCCCAAGCATACAAGGGTTCTAGCCTAACATGGTGATTTCAAGAATAAAAGCAATAATAAGATCAATAATCATGAACATAATTGAAAGTACTAAAGAAATCAAGAACATTAACTAATTATGAAAGCAATTAAATGAAGTCTCAAAATCAAATCTATAAAATTATGGAAAAGTAGGTCTAAGAATATCAAGAGTTCAAGAAATCAAAACGAAAATCTAAACCGTTCAAAGTAGTAATTAATCTAATGAACTCGTATACTAAAAACCTCGATTACAATCTTCAAAAATTTGCCAAGGACTCAAAATCTCCTTCCCAAACTCTTCTCCTTTGAAAATTATGTCAAGATATGTGTAGATCTCTAAAAATTGGCTTGAGAAGGGTATATAAAAGGTATGGGCCGGAAATACACTCCAATGCTCGAGCTGGGCCCTCGCTCGAGTGCCTGGAGCTCGAGGGTGTAACGCTCCGGAATTCAGAAAGTTGACATTTGAGGTCACAACGTCCTAAACCCGAGTCATCACTTAGTGAACCATAAAAACTGAGCCAGAAAATTTCTTTATAAAAGATAAAACAATAAATATAATTATACAGATGCATCGGAAGAACTTAACATGATACTCATTTGAGAAAACATCAGTTTGTTACTTAATAAAAAACATCATCCCATTACTTAATAAGGAAACATCCCGACGAGTCTTGGGTATGACTCTCGAGGCATTAGTGACAAAAGATTAACAGTAGTATTAAAATAGCATAATGTCTCAATCTTGATAAAAACAGTTTATTTAATTAATAAGCGGGAGTGGGAAGTAGTCATCTACGACAGCTCCCGGACCTCAGCATCATAACCTGAAAATATTTAAAGAGGGCGTGAGATAAAATCTCAGCGGGTAACCTGTATGCTGTTATACAGATTGTCAGGAGATCCAAAATAATAATACTTTTAAGATTTTCACCTTTCAGTTGGTTCATTATAATTTTTGGTCATGTGTATTCGTTTTCTTTAACATACAACTTATAAACACAGATTTTGAACAAAGCATTCATATGGCCCGAAGGCCCATCATTCATATGGCTCAAAGGCCCATCAATCATATGGCTCAAAGGCCCATCAATCTCCTTTCTTATTCATATGGGGGGCAGCGGTGGCATTTCCACCGCGTCCTTGTCCCTAAAAATATGGGGGCACTGGTACTCTTTCAACCACATCCTTATCCCTGTTGGGGGGGCTCCGGTAGAGACTCTACCGCATCCTTGTCCTTAAAAGTTTGGGGGCACTGGTACTCTTTCAACCACATCCTTATCCCTGTTTGGGGGGCACCGGTAGCGACTCCACCGCGTCCTTATCTCTTCCGTCCTTATCCCTCCATCAGCTTCCCTTACAACTTTCACATAGTTCACAAATCACATACCACATGCTCACATTGTTATAATCACATACTCGCATTCACATTCATAAGATTGTTCATGTCTTTTACTGATATTCATTATGTTTGTTTCAGAAAACTGACAACAGTCCATATAACATTAACTAGCTATACAAATAGTGTCACCCATCTAGAAACTTTTAGAGGTAAAGCTTAACTTCTTGATTTCTTAGAACACGGGCGACCTCCGAGCTTCCGAGCTAACCCCACTTTACCTAACACAGTCCGTTCATTTAGTCATCGTTCATTCTTTTAGTTTATTACTCAACTTCACATCATACTTAGGGCTTTTCGGTTATAGGAGAATATTTACTTCATTAGAACAGCCCTAGGGTTCTTGTTCAAGTTCAAGGAGGGCGTTGAAACTTGTTCATTCGGGTAGTATGGTTACTCTAATTCAATACGGGTCCACCAGTTGGGGTTTTGGGTCTTCAGGGTTCATTCAACACTCAAAAGCAAGTAAAACACTCAAACACATTCTTGGACAAGTAAACACAAGTCATTCATATACCTAAAACATGCTTGTTTATAAAAGTATCACTTATTCCTTCTTTCTAGTGTTACTTATTTAACAAAAGACATACATACATTTATTAACTGGAAAAGGTATTTATACTTACTGGAAAATTATAAAATTTTAGTATGTTATATATATGATGATATGGAACAAATTTCATTAAGGGCACCAAGTCATTTGAGCTACGAAAATAGGGTAAATATTTATTTGAAAATAGAGCAGCAAGACATTCATCAACACAGTGTACATTGAAGTCTAAGTATCATATCTCACAGTAGGTACATTAAAAAATCATGAAATTAAGATATGTTATAAAGAACTTAAAAATTAACATTTTTGATTTAGAAACTTTAGTCATTTGAGTTATGAAACATTAGCAAATGTGTGATGGAAAAGGGGTTCATAATATAGTTTATCATACAGTGCATGCTTTACTTAAAAATCGATAACTTATTGTAAAATTAATTAAAATAAACCATGAATTTTACATAGCATTCCAGACTCAGTGGAAAACATCTCCAAATTTTTCTAAGATTTTTAAACACTTATAAAAGGGCCAAATGAATTTTTAAAAACAAAGAATCAACCTCAGTCAAGTATTTACCACATAATATTAAAACAGACATATCTCATTATCCTCTGCACAAAAAGATACGATTTTTGTGTATATCTTAAAAAATAACAAGGGAAATATCCACAAATATTTCTATAATTTTATTACTTCTGGAAATAGGCAAAAAAGTTAAATAGAGTCGCTGCTCTCAGTTTCGAACGGTTTCAAACATACAAATTTCCATAAATTTATTCTCCCTTAATATAAATCAGATGACCATTAAAATTTCACAGTTTCTTATATACATCAAATAATACATTCAGGTAATTTTTCATAATTTTTCAATATCAATAAAGGTCCAAAATAGATTCGTCAAAAAGGGGGTAGTAGCTAATCCGGGTAGAAACGAACTTTGTCGAACTTTCTCATAAATGATCATATAAGCTCAAAATCATGGAAAATCTTAAACTCAAACCTCATACATCATTCTTATAGTTTAACTAAGTTTGGGAAAAATTCTTAACATGCCATTTCTAAGGGTTTCATGCCCAAAACAAAATATGATCAAAGTATTAAGAGAAGTGGGTTTATAGGGCTTACCCTTGTAGTTTTCCTCTCTTTCTTGGAAGATTAGGAACCAAAGATGAACACCCTACCTTCTAACACTCCCTTGGCTTCAAGATGGTGGGAAAACACTCCACCTAGGTGGTGGTGGAGTAGGCCAAGAGGGGGAGGAGAGGAGAGGGCTCCTTCTCCTTCTACTCTCACTTCTAACTTTCTTTCTTTCTTTCTTTCTTTCTTTCTTTCTTTCTTTCTTTCTTTCTTTTCTCTCTTGAGTGCAAGAACTAATGTGGCAAATGAAAGGGATTTGGAGGGGTATATATAGGAGGAAAAGGAGTGGGTTGGCTGATAATAAGAAGAGGGGAGAGGGAGATATGTTCTTGTGTGCATTAAACACAAGAGTTATGAGATGGGATGAGACATAGGATTAGGGTCTAGCCTAGCACTCATTACATGTACTTCCACTTGTCATAGCTGAAAAAAAGGGTCAAATTTGCAGGTTTTTACTATTTTGGGGCTGCCATTTATGGTAGTCCCGATTCTAGACGCGATTTTGGCTTCGACAGTGTATTTTTGATATTTTTCGGTTCGGATTTTGGTTCTAAAATTTAATTCAAACATACCGTTAAATTCGTATGATTTTTGTGGTTCATATAAATGATCTTATTTATCATTTTGAATTCTTTAAATTTTTATTATAAAAATTCGACCCGTTTTACGGATAAAACTCAAAAAGTGCTAGTAGGGTTTTTCGGCTCGAATGCTTAACTGTCACCTGAAAAATTAGAACTTGCATGCACATATATTTAAATCAAACATTTTATTTAAACACATTAAACATAAATCATGAAAACCCTAATTTGGTTTTGGGTCGTTACAGAGGGCCTCAAACTCGAGCGGTCTTGACAACAGCGCACGAGAGGCGCTCAAGCCCTCCTTGCTCAAGCGGTTTCCGCTCGACCTTGCATCGCTCGAGCGGCCAATCTCCACAGCGTGATGGGGGTGCTCGAGCTCCCCTTGCTCGAATGCTTCCTCCTTTTTCTCTAATTGACACTTTTCTTCTCTCGAACTAATACTTTTCGTATTTCTTCAATATCTTCTCACCCGGGAGTCCGTTTGAGTTGATTCAAAGTCCTACGAACTCCATTTTTCGCCTTCTTTCCTAATATAAGCACTAAAGAGACAAATTGATGAGTTTATGAAAATGTTATTCAAATAACTCTAAATACTCATAAAAAACACTCAAAATATAGACTAACCAGGCTACAAAACATCACAATTTCACGCCTAATCAGATACTATCTTTACGAGCTTGCAAAATTGAGACAATATCTTCACGAACTTGCAAGATTAGGAAATTATCTTTACAAACTTGCAAAACTAGGACACTATCTTTTAATTTTGGTTAATTTAGACCAAAATATTTATAAAATATGTATAATTGGGCATATTATAATCGGGCTTTATTTGATACACATTTTATAAAATTTGGCCTAAATTTCATTTAAGCAGAAGATGTGGTGACAAATCACAACTTCTACAATTCCCTAGGTAATTAACTTGAAGATGGTTTTCATATATTAAAAGGTTTATTTAAAAAAAATGAATGGTATAATGTCTAATGGATTAATTAATTATGGTTTTGATTATACAAGGAAACAACAACTAGAGATCGAGTAAACTCTCTCAATACTTCTCTAAAATGGTGATCATAAGAATATATTTTTTGAAAACGATCCTTATTTTTCTCCATTAAAATTTAACTTATTTTTTGGTTTCTCAATCTTGCTTTTCTTAAATATATTCTTATTAGGAAAAAGATTATTATTTTAGGAAACTACCTTATGAGTGTTTGTCAAATTAGGTCACTTCTTTTACGGGCTTGCTAAATTGAAAAGATATCTTTACGAACATGTAAAATTGGGACAATGTCTTTACAATTGGACAAAACTAGGGCACTCTCTTTTAATTTTGGCCAATTTAGGTCAAATGTTTTAAAATACGGCCAACTGGGTATATCATAATTGGAGTTTATTTGACTCACATTTTATAAAATTTGGCCTCACTTTGCCCAACATAAAAGATAGTGTTCTTAATTTGCAAGATTGTTAAGATTGTGTTCTAATTTTATAAGCTCATAAAGATATTTTTCTAAATTTGTAAGCCCGAAAAGATAGTGTCCTAAATTTGCAAACACCCAAAAGATAATGTCCTAACAAATATTTTTTCCTTGCATATATGAGTTAATTTTGTGATAGAAACATAATTAAACTCATTATGATATTACATATTTTAATTATAAAATATTACTATTGAGAATATATATTAGAATTAAATTGTTTCGTATATGAACCACTTTGTAATTATTTTTTTAGATACACTTTACTTTAACCGATTTATATTCTTTAAATAAAAAATAAATACTCTTCGTTACCATTAAATAAACTAGTTATAAGGGTAAAATTGTTATTTTAGAACACTATCTTATGGGTGTTTGTACAATTAGGACACTGTCTTTTAGGACTTGCAAAATTCTTCCTTACAGGTTTTATGCCATACTTAACTAAATAATTAATTATGTTAATTAGTCTTATATAAAGGAAGAATCATATATGGGATGATATTAAATTGTATTAAATTTTCATACGAGAGGAATAGTAACTTTGCAAAGTGTTGTGGGACGGATGGGGTATATCACTTCAAAAATATAGATGCTGAAACTGTGTGTCCCTACTTTTTGAATATGATATACTAATTTTGTATTCTTCTATAATGGAAGTATGGTGCATAGTATGGTAATGATTTTTTTGTAAATTTATTTAGGTTTTTTGTATATTCGGTTGTTCAGTTTCCCGACAATTTAAATTTCGTCTCAAACTATTGATTTGATACTTCATAATATGGTCTTATTTGATATTAAGACGTGTGCTTCGTTAGTTGGTTGATGAAGTATGTTGAGATTTGTCTAATAAATAATGATTGCAACATTTTTTCAATTTAATTATTACGAGTGTTTGTGTAGTGCGTCTTGCAGAGTAGGTCAGATCGTGTGATGTTCTTTTATTTCTATTGCGGGTCTAAAAAAATGCCTATCATTTGTAATAGATACGACCTTGTTCATCTTTTATGTAGATTTTTTTTATTAATATTAGTGTCAGATTAAAACAAAGAAATATTTTCAGTCCGCGAAATCCGCGGGTTTGTTACTAGTATTGATATATTTTGAATCATAATTTTATATGTTATCTTTTTAGTTCGAGTTTCTAATCCCTCCATCCCGCAATTATTTTTACATTTGCCTTATTTAGATGTCCTGTAATTATTTTCACACCAAAAAAGAGGAACTAATTTTCTCTTACAAAAATCAATAAATCATAAAGGTTTCATTATTTTATTTAACTCACACTAACATACTCCATCTTCAATTATTACGAACTTTGAATATCAAATAATTTAATACTCCCTCCGTCCCCAAATACTTTTCACAATTACCTTATCTTCGTGTTTTAACGAGCGAGTTGTTTATTAGTATTGACAAAGTATTATATGAAAATAGTTCATGATAAACTTATCATGAAATAATTTTAAAGTAGCATTAATCTTATCGGGAGTATCATTAATCTCATCAGGGGTATCATTAATCTGAGTTCAAGAAAATTTAAAACAATTTTCTTGAACTCAGACTAATGATATCCCTGATAGGTTTAATGATACTCCTGATGAGATTAATGATACTCTAAAACTATTTCATGTTAAGCTTATTATGAAACGTTTTCATATAAAACCTACTCATTGAGGGCAATGTATTATATGAAAATAGTTCATAATAAGTTTATCATGAAACAATTTTAAAGTATCATTAATCTCATCGGGAGTATCACTAATATCATCAGGGGTATCATTAGTCTGAGTTCAAGAAAATTGTTTTAAATTTTATTGAACTCAGACTAATGATACCCCTGACAGGTTTAATGATACTCCTGATGAGATTAATGATACTCTGAAACTATTTATGTTAAGCTTATTATGAAGCGTTTTCATATAAAACCTACTCTTTATTGAGAGATTTGGGTTGTGGATGATTGTTGATTAAGTTAGTCTAATATTAAATACTTGTTAGGATCAAGTTATAATATTAATTCATTTCAACTTCTACGAGTAATAATTAAAGTATAATTAAATTAATATTTATATCTCTTTGACTTATTTTTCTGAGAATATAAATGAGGTCGAAGGGGAATCTGTTGGTATGATAAGTGGAGATAATTTTTTTTTTTTTTTTTTTGATCGGTAAATGATAAGTGGAGATAATATTTCTTTACAAAAGAAAATTACAATAATTACTGAATTACAAACTTAAACAAATACGTGTCGAGTCAAGAAGCTCTTTTTCCGCAAGGCAATTTTTTTTTTATAGTGCTCGTCAGTTTTGGAATTACCGATTATGTCTCCAAAGGTAAAACGACACTATTGACCAGACGCGTTTCCACTAACCGCGCTGATAAATGTCGCTTGAATTTTGTATCACGTGGTTAGCATCCGTAACCGAAGACCAAAACCAAGGGCGCGGCTCGGCTCGCGCGTGGCAACTTTGATTGTCAAGCAATCAATTAAAACTTATTCTACTCCATTATACTCATACTAATATTATGTACATTAGTCTCTTAAATTTCCAATGTGGGATGAATAGTTAATTGACTTAATAAAATTTTTCATTAATCTCATAATTAGGTGTTGAACACTTAATCCACCATTCAATTTATTACTCACCGAAAATCGATTTTGCGAGTAAGAATATATTGCTCTTATCTACGCCGTTAGTAGATCGCACTCGAAACAATTAATTTACAAAAAAATTAATTTCAACACTCATTTAATCGATTAAATAAATTTGTCTCAAATATTCTTTAATACCAGTATTTATAATTTTACCCACCATTTTCTCCAACAGAATCCTGATTACATCACTCTATTCATCTATTGAGTTTGAATTATTATCCCAACTTTAAAAGGATCAGATAGTAAGCAATAAACATGTGCGCAATTACTAATGATAATATCTACAAGTAGTGGCCAGCAGGGGATTTAAGCCCAAAAGACACATAAAATTATTTTATTTCTTTTAAAATTTAAAATTTCTTATTCTGTCTCATTTTGTAGCCAATTGCTTAAATCTTGGTAGGGAAGAGCAAGGGGGTCATCCCATTTTATTTTTTTTAATTGTTGGGATGATGTTGAAAAGTTCAATTATTGATGTAACTTTTTAGTTAGAGTTAATCATAAATAAATTTATAGTTTTTAAATTAATCATTACTTTTAAAGTATGTGAAGAGTAAAATTGGTTCATACATGAATTATTGAAAGATATTAGTTATTTCACTATAGTGAATAAAAACTAATATTCTTCAGTATAAACAACTTATATTCTTCAATTAAAACAAGTAATACTCTTTAGCTGTGTTTACTTTCTAAGATAAAGTCCATTAAAAAAAATAGTAGGCCTTTGTTCAATGTTTACTTGGCATGTCTATGAAACCGGGTAATCATGATGACCCGGATTTAACCCTTGCTAAATGCCTATTTTAATCAGCCCAAATTGGGCGGATAATTTTAGTCGGCCCAGATACAAATGCCCCACATACCTATCTCTATCTGTGTTCATTTTAATGGTGACAGAAGTGGTATCTCTGACATAAAGTTGTTGACGGCGGCGAGCATCACCGGCGAGGGCAAGACCCACCACCCCACCGACCTCGACCTGGCGATGAAGCTGCATTAAATCACCACCATTCATTTTTCGGCGGAGATGCGGTGGCGGGGCTCGGCATCCACGATTTATCTACGGCCGGCTCAGGCGCAGCGTATGGATTGTGGAGGCGGCTTCCGCCAAGACGGTGGCGGAGTGGCTAAACACCATGGACGGCGGCGATCTTCAAAATACAACTTTAAATTTTGGATCTGAACATACTTTCAATTTATAAATTTTAATGTTATTTGGGTTTCAAGTTTTAATCTGGGCATATTTTTTATCTGGTGGTGTTGTCTTTCTCCTTGAGGATGATGATTGGAGTCTCTTTAGCAAACGAGATAGATGCAGAGCGTGAAATTGGGCAAGATAGATGCGTGAAATTGGGTAGTGAGGAAGATGATGGTGAGGGTTAATTTAGTAATATAACATTTATTCCTCTCTTATTCAACCAAAGTAAACATTAGATAGGAATTTGTGGATATTCACTGACGACTAATATTATGCTAAGTAAACACTTGATATCTTTCCAAAATAAACTTGTCCAGCCAAAGTTAACATATCCTTTCTAAACCCACCTGTCAAAGTAAACATACCTGTGTTTACTTTGAATGTTAAAGCCCATTTACAGATTTAATAGGACTATATCAGATGTTTACTTTGTATGACTATGAACTCGGGTAAACTGCTCGACCCGGAACAAACTCCTCTAAAAACCACTTTTTCAATCCGTTCATTTTGGGCGGATTATTTTAAGCTCGCGATTTCTTTACTTTACATATTACGGCTCTGTCCTCAAATTGTCCTTTTCAAAGCGTCTAACCCTAGTATTTCCCCAATCACGTCTTTTGTTGTGGAGGGAAGGGGGAAGCGAGACGGCCGGCGAGGAAAGATTGACGACGAACTCAGAACCGCGACTAAGGCCGGAATCCATTTATGTGCTTCAAATTGAAAAATCCGGTCAGATTTTCAGAGGATTTTGTGTGCTTCGAATTGAAAAATTCAGTCGGAGTTTCAGAGGATTTTGTGTGCTTCAAATTGAAAAATCCGATCGGAAGTTCAGAGGATTTCTGTGCTTCGAATTGAAAAATCCGACTGTGTTGCTCATTTTGTATTATAAAAGCTTAGTAATTTCTTTCACTGAATTAAAAATGGTGTTGATGCAATTCCAACAATGGAGGTCCAAATTTGTCCTTGATGACTAGGCTTGGTTGGCATATGTTTGTCAGCGAAGATAATCGAAGACGGCCATGGATTAGGACTGGGACCTTTTCATCATATCCAAGGTCTTTTATTAGTTTTTAATTTAGTTTTTTTTTTTTAAAAATTTAGCATTAGTTTTTATCCTAACTAAAACCTAAAAAGTAAACATCAATTTAAAGTTAACTCTACATTTTATTCTACTCAAAGTAAACAACTGATAACTGGGTTAATTTAGTCATACCTACTAAATTAATTTTATCTACACAATCCTTACTTACAAAGTAAACGCAGCCAAGTAATTAATATTTTTCAGGGAAAACAGCTAATTAATACACTTCAGTAAAATTAATTAATACTTTTCAATAAAAAAAAATTAATATTTTTCTATGGTTCATGTATGAATAATATTCACCCTATAGTTTGTCTTACCTTTAATTTTAATAATATCACACGGCTTTTTTATCAGTTGCAATCCGATCAATTTCCGGCAATTTACTGTCGACTAGCAACCGAAATTCTAGAAAATCACAAAAAATATTTATTTATATATTTTAGTTACGCATTTTTAATATTTAATAATTTATTGGAAAGTAATCACGTTATAAAATTGTAAAAATGGAAAGGTGTGTGGAATTGCTAAAATTTAAAATTGATAATTAAATCATAAAAATGTTATAATATCACGAATTTATTTGTCCTTTGTCCCTTTTAGTTGTCAACTGGGTTCTTTTTACAAGTTAGCAGTAATAATAAAGAGAGTGGTTGCTGCACACCCAACTCTAATCACATTGGTTGAATCGAGTATAGCTTAATAGGCTACCCTTTGAATAATCCTAAAAATTATGGGACTGACCTTTTATTTCACGAGCTCAAATTCCCCTAAAAGTAACGAATTTTTTTGTTTTGGAGGTTACGTTTATCTTTACTCTTAAAAAAATGGGAACAAAATTATAAGGATGGTTTAATCAAATATTAATTCAATTGGATAGCTCGAAGTCAGGGGCGTACATGATATATATATTTTTTTTAAACTTAATTCTTAAAAAATTTATGATTTCGATTGAGTCAGTACAAAGAGTAATGTAGCATTTACTACTAGAAATTGCTTTTCTCTTTTAAAAAATGAAATTGAGAACATAATTATAAGGATGAATTCATCAGGAGTAACAAAATTTGCAAAGTTTGGTGTAGAGATATTTTACCGTAAAAAAATAAGTATGGGTTGTTTCATTAAATGATATTATATGGTTGTTTTTATAATAAGATATTAATTTTGAATAATTTTAATTGTTTTATAAATGAATATTGGTAGTACATGACATTTTAGAGGTTAATATAAAAGAAATAAGGGAGTCCAAAAGAAAAAAAAATTACAAACTCAACATAAATTAATAAAAAAAACTTCTAAATAAAATGTTTCATCTAAAAGCATAATAAAATGGTTTTTCGTCGGTAAACATGTTCGCAAGATTCAGAAAATAAATCATCTGCATCAACGTTGAAGTTTGGACTCTTCTCATTATATGTTTAAGGCAACTTGACTATAATGCAATCTCTCATTCTCTAATGAAAGCAACTTCTTAGGATAAACGAAGAAAACAAAAGTGTTTTCAAAGACTTCTAATTGTTTAAATCTACACTTTAAAGACGAATTAGCAAAATCAACCGTAACAAAAAAAACACAGTAATTATCCAAAAGGACACCTCAACTTATAATGAAATATCCTCATGACAATTTTGATAAATTTATGTTTTATATGTTTCACGGTTTTGAGGAAAAATAATATCTATTTCCCACATAGGTGCAAGCCCTTAGCACTGACATTACATATTCAGAAAAATCCTCTCTATATCTTTCAAAATAAGGAACCAATAATTCCAAAGTCTTTATTAAAATTTCAATTTTCATATCTTCTGATTGTAACTTTTTGCTATTTAATTTTGGGGCAATTAATTACATTTAGGTTTATTTTTAAGTGTTAATTAGTCTTTCGTTTACCAATCTACATTAAATGCAAAAGAGTTCACTTTAATAGGGCCCCTTCCCTTTTTCATCACATGCCTGCGCATACCATCCCCTTCACTTCCACTTTTTTTATTTGACCGCCCATCCCTCTTCATTTCTTTAATCTGACTTTTTCATTTTTTTTCTTTTTTTTATTCTATTAATTATTCTTTTTAATATATTAGCCATAACAATTAATATTTTTTTTACTGGGAATTCTTTTAAACAATTTGCATTTTAATATTTATTATTATTTTAAACAAATATTTAATTCTTATAATAATTTGAATAGACACAATTATTGACATTTTCAAATTTATATAAAAATATACGAGCATAGTAATTTGACTACAAAATCTCTGTTCAATTTTATTGAACAAAATATTTTGAACAACTATTTAACACAAATATTTCAACAAATAATTTGAACTTGAACACCATTTAATTTATTCACCTTAATTGTTTTTATCCATTTTTTTAATTCCAAATTTTAATTTTATTTTTGCACAAACATTTTGCAGAGAAAAAACTTTGAATAGAAACTTTGCACAATTATTAATCTGCTAATATTTCATCAATTGCTTATTTACAATTCTAAAAATTACACATTTGAATTTAAAAATTGACAAGTTCATAATTAAAATTACATATTTATGTCATATATACAAAAAAGATAAAAAAAAATTGCAGCACTGCCATCGATTTCAAATCTTCTGTGGGTGAAGATTCTTCATTGACCCAATCCTGTGCTTCAACTAAAATATAGATTCAATGAAAACAACCATCAATTAAAAAAGTAACATCCAAAACACAAATCTAAATTTAATCATAAAAATTTCACACAAAAATTGGACTGCCACCAGAATAAAAATCACATAAAATTCATCAATCAATCTAAGATCATAACATGTAGTTTTACTTCATCGTACATCCACCGTGGTTTCCTTCCCATTCATCTTTGGTTAGTGCCCTTCAGATCAGACTTATTAATCGGCCTTGTAGATCGACGCGCCCCTTGCAGATCTACGACACCGCCCTTGCAGATCTACGACGACGCCCCCTTGAGTGAGAAAGAGAGTGAGCGGGCGTCGTCGTCGCCGCTGAGTGGGAGAGAGGCGGGGACGACAACGCTGACGGTGTGTGAGAGAGAGTCGGGGGGATGGAGGTGTAGTCGCCGCCGTGAGAGGGAGAGTGGACGGCAGCAGTTAGAGAGAGAGAGGAATGCAATGTAGAGAGAGAGAAATTTTAAATTGTGAATAGGGAAGAGAGAGGAACTCAGTATAATGGGGGTGGACGGTGTGTAACGCCCCGAACCCAGAATATATTAATTATATCGGATTCGAAGTGTTATTGTGATCAAAAGTCCGAACTATAAAATTTTTGAAGGGAATATAACTGAATTGAGAGAGAAGTTTCATGCAGCGGATACGTGGGAAGAAAATAATATAATAATGTATCACACACATAGGTATATCTATATATATATGAGGATGGAATAAAGGTTCTGTATCTTTATGATAATACACACTGAGTTTGGGTAATTGAAACACACGGTAAGGAGTATCGTCTTGCCTAGCAGTAGCGAAAACATTTATTTAAGAATAGAAAATAATAGGCATTATTATATTATTAATAGTGTATTAAGCAAGCGGGAAACTTCGTGTCTTCTGTATCACTGTCCTTGCTCCCCGTAATTGTAATCTGCAAGGGGTTAGGAAAAAGGGGCGTGAGAATTGAATTCTCACATATGGGTGATTTGCAACATCATGGGATTGGTAAATCCGAAATATATTAAGTTATACTCATTGATAAAGTGTTTATTTTATTTAATCAGTTTCATATAAAATTTAAACGGCATTTAAACATATTTCGCATAATATAATTGAAATAGCACAAGTTGGTTCACATTAAGGCAAAACCCAAAGTCATATCACATATTATCACAACTGTCAAATCATAAACGTGCAATCATTCCACTTCCAACAAAGTTACTCTTTTCAACTCCAACCAAAACTTACTTCATCCAACCACACAAACTCACATCATCCAACCATAACATCCCTCAAAATAAGCAAGTATCAATGGCCTTATTCCCAGTGCGTCTAACGACAGCTGACCGGGGACCAGATCTACTTGATCAACAACCTTGATTCCGAGGGCGTCCCCGACAGCGGCCCCGAAGGTCGGATTTAAAACTCGATCCCGACTCCGTACATACTGACTTTCCACAAAACTGACTCAATAAACTTTAAAAAGAATAAATACTTGACTGACAACTGAACTGATTCATGCTCATAAAAGATGTTTACTCATGCAGTGATGATCGATTCACAAAACAACAGGCTAATGTATAACATATATAGTTATATCACATAATCCAAACAGTTATATAGATAGGTGTTACATTTATGTTGGATTAGGTATTTTTGATTTGATTTAATCGAGTTAAGGAAATACCGGCACGACGTTATTATTAGCAGATCAATCAACAGATCATCACCACCTGATTGTTCTGAGTTCCGGGAATATTGTGTAGGCAGACAGTCAAGTCCTTCGTGCGTGTCCCGAAAAGTACAGAATCCTAATAAGGAGTATTTTGATTAAAAGATTGACTTTTAAATTTGAAAAGCTTAAGAGTGTGAAACTCGAGGATTGAGTAGATTGTTGTCTTTAGAAAACTATTGAAAACTAAAGTTTTCAAAGGTTGATTTCTAATTGATAAGTACACCCCTTTTTAAGAGGAGGTGCATCAGGGGGGTGTATTTACTAAATTCAGTGATGTCCTTAATAAAGGCCTTTTAAGGAAAAACAAACTTATTAAACTTGGAATTACTTAGAAAAAAATAAGATTATTACTTAGAAAAAATTAATAAAATTAAAGAAAAGGTTTTTTTTTTCTTTCTTAAGAACTCTATTTCTTATTTTCTTTTAAATAATTTATTAATTTTTTTCCAAGAAAACTCTTTTAGTAAAAAGGATATTTTTTAAAAGACTTATCTTTTGGCTCTTAAATTCTAATAGTCGCATAAGGGGAAGACGAGTTTCCATTTGTCTATGGATTCAAAACAAAAGTGTTTTACCCTTGAAAATCATCATCCAAATAATAATACCAACTCATCAAAACAAGGATACTAAAGGATTATGCTAATATCACCATAACACTAAAACAGTGATACTAAACATCCACAAGGATAATACTAGTCCACTAAGTCATTAATACCATACATCTAAAACATTAATACATATCAACCGGTCAACTAAAAATCAATATACTAACTCATCTAATTCCTACAGTCCAACTCATGTTTGTGAAGGAATAAAAACAAGGAAAACAATATCCAAATCCTACTTCTAAAGAGTGATACAAAGAGGACAAATCAATAATACTAAATAAGTCAACTAAAGATACTAAAACATTAAACCAAACTTAACAATAAGTTTTCTCCTTTCTTTTCTACTTCTTTGTTCCATGGGGTTCGAGCAAAACTCGGCCAAAAATTCCAAAATTTACGAAAGAAGGAAACGAAGGTAGAAACCTTACGTTCTCTGGGTTTGAGGTGGTAAACGGGCGGCCTAACGGCGTCGATTAGGATATCGATAATTCGCTCGAAGAATTGGGCAGCCTAACGGCGTCGTTCGGGAATTCGGAAAAGTGAATTGGGCAGCCTAACAGCGTCGGTTGGAATTTCCAGAAATTCGGCAACAGCAACCGGTTCAACGGCGTCAAATTGAACGGAAAATTAAATGAAATAAGGTCTCGGTTAGAAATTGGAATAATTCGGTAATTGAAATCGAATTAAACGGGATGAAATTTGAAGAAAGGAGAAAAGATTTCATCTTACTGGAGGGGAGAAGAAGAGGCGGCAACGACGGGGCTGGCTTCGGCCTCGAGGCGGCGGCGCTTCGAACAGAGGGAGAGAGCGAGAGCGACGGAGGACAGGGGAGGCTGGAGCGGCGGAGGATTCGCGTGGGGGAGCTTCGGCGGCGGTGGTGGAACGCCGGAGGAGGAAGAAAGATGGGCGGCGTCGCGTCTGGGTCGCGGTCACGGTGGCGGAGCTTCGGCTGAGCAGCGACGGCGGCGAGCGGGGGAGGCGTCGCGGTGGCCTGCGTCTGGAGAAGGGAGGCGGGCGGCGCTGAGCACGGCGGTGGGGGCGACGGCTGGACGGAGCTCCGGCGGCCGGAGGAGGAAGGCGTGGCATAAGTTGAGAGAAGCAGAGAGAAAAATTTGAGAGAAAGGAAAAAAATGTGCGTGAATGAAACAAATGAGGAGAGAGAGTGACAATCCTTCTATTTATACTAATTCCTTTCCAATACTTATCTACTCCCTCCAATTCTTATCCAAAATTTGATATTTTCGTTCCCAACTGATACGGTTTAGGGGTCGTTTGGTCCACGAGTGTAATCCCGATTCGAAAATTAATACAGTTTTAAAACTCAATTAATATTTTAATGTATTTTGATATTTCTCAATAAATTAAACGGATCGAAATCCTTAATTTAATTTGAATATTTAATTTCTCGTAGTCCTTTATTCGTTTGAAAGAATTCGATTTCTTTCTTCGAATTTAGGAATTTATAAAAAGGGGTTTATATATTTAATATACACAAATAACACACAAAATAATTAAAATTAAAAGAAACAAAGAAAAGAAAATAAAATAAGGTTTCTAAATAAAGAAAAAGGGTATAGAACGGGATGGGGTATTACATCCTCACCCCTTTAACAGAATTTCGCCCCCGAAATTCATCTCTTAGGTATTACTTAAGCATTGAGGGTATTTGGCTAGGACTTCATCATCTCTTTCCCAAGTTGCTTCTTCTTTCCCGTGTCGGCTCCACTGAACTAGAACTAAAGGTATCTCTCGATTCCTTAACAAGCGTAACTTTCTTCCCAAGATAGTTACTGAAACTTCTTCGTAAGTCAGGTCACTGCTTAGACCTAATTCTACGTGATTAATAACATGATTTGGTTCGCTCACGTATTTCCTGAGTGTAGATATGTGGAACACATTATGCACTCGTGATAATTCCGGTGGTAAAACTATGTGATAAGCTACATCCCCGATTCTGTTCAGGATGTCGAATGGTCCAATGTATCGCGGCTTTAGCTTACCTCTTTTCCCAAAATAGATTAGACTTTTCATTGGTGCAACTTTGAGAAATACTTTCTCGCCAATGTCAAATTGTAAATCCCTTCTTCGGGTGTCTGCATAAGACTTCTGACGGTCCTGGGCCATCTTGATCCTCTCTTTAATCTTTGCGACTATCTCAGCCGATCTTTCGACTAATTTGGGTCCGAGAATCTTTCGAATCCCGACTTCGTCCCAACAATCTGGCGATCTACACCTCTTCCCGTAGAGTGCTTCGTACGGCGCCATTTGTATTGTTGCTTGATAACTGTTGTTATATGCAAACTCTACCAATGGTAGGTGGTTTTCCCAACTTCCTTCAAGATCTAGAGCGCAAGCTCTGAGCATATCTTCAAGCGTCTGAATGGTTCTTTCCGATTGCCCGTCAGTCTGTGGGTGGTACGCGGTGCTGAACTTCAATTCAGTACCTAAGGCTCGTTGCAGACTTCCCCAGAACTTGGAAGTAAAACGGGGGTCTCTATCGGATACTATTGAAACTGGTACTCCGTGCAGTCTGACTATCTCTGCTATGTATAGTTGGGCAAGCTTATCTAATGTATACGTCATTCTAATGGGGATAAAATGGGCAGTTTTCGTAAGTCTATCTACGATAACCCAAATGGCATCGTGATTCTTCACCGTTTTCGGAAAACCGGTGACAAAATCCATAGTGATGTCCTCCCATTTCCACTCTGGCATCTCCAGAGGGTGCAACAACCCTGGAGGTCGTTGGTGATCTGCTTTAACTCGTTGGCAGGTTAAACAACTCCTGACGAATTGAGCTATCGATATCTTCATACCCCTCCACCAAAAGTTCTCTTTCAATCCCCGGTACATTTTCGTCTCTCCGGGGTGAACGGTGTAAGGAGTGCTGTGTGCCTCTTTCGGAATTTCGTTCCTCATTTCGTCATCCTTAGGCACACAGATTCTGTTATCGAACATTAAAGCTCCATCAGTATTCAACACGAACCTCTGAATGGTTCCTTCCTCAGCGCGCTTACGTATTCCTTTCAAGAATTTATCGTCCTTTTACGCTCCTAGGATTCTTTCTCGTAAGGTCGGTTGTAGGGTGAATGCGTAAACTATGGAATTTGCACAACACTGTGTGGAAAATTCCAAGTTTAAACGAGGGAGTTCTCCCATTAGTGGTAATTGTGTGGTCGGAACGACGCTTAGTTGTGTATCTTCCTTTCTACTCAAAGCGTCTGCCACTACGTTTGCCATTCCAGGGTGATAGTGGATAGTGCAATCGTAATCTTTTACCAACTCGAGCCATCTTCTCTGACGCATGTTCAATTCCTTCTGCGTAAAGAAGTATTTTAGACTCTTATGGTCAGTGTAGATCTCACACTTTCCTCCATATAAGTAGTGTCTCCAAATCTTCAACGCGTGAACTACTGCGGCCAGTTCTAAGTCGTGCGTTGGGTAGTTTTGTTCGTGATCCTTAAGTTGCCGAGATGCATAAGCTACAACTTTCTTATTCTGCATCAAAACACAACCCAAGCCTGACAAAGAAGCGTATGTGTAAATGACGAATCCTTCCGATCCATCTGGGATGGTTAACACAGGCGACATGGTTAGCCTCTTCTTTAGCTCTTGGAAGCTTTCTTCACAAGTTGAATCCCAAGTAAACTTCTCAGTTTTCTTAGTCAGTTTCGTCAGCGCTTTCGCAATGCTGGAAAAGTCTTGTATGAACCTGCGGTAGTACCCTGCTAACCCAAGAAAACTCTTAATTTCATTGACGTTAGTAGGTGCCTTCCAGTTCATGATGGCTTCTACCTTTGCTGGGTCCACTTCAATTCCTTTTGCGGAAATTATATGCCCTAAGAACATAACACGGTCGATCCAAAATTCACACTTGCTGAATTTGGCATACAACTTCTCTCGTCTCATTGTCTCTAAGACTGCTTTGAGATGTTCTTCGTGTTGTTCTTTGCTCTTAGAGTATACGAGTATGTCGTCGATGAAGACGATGACGAATTGATCCAGGTACGGATGAAACACTCTGTTCATCAGATCCATGAAAATCGCCGGAGCATTTGTTACTCCGAAAGGCATCACGGTGAACTCGTAATGTCCATACCGAGTCCGGAATGCTGTCTTTGGGATATCCTCACTCTTGACCTTTAGCTGATGGTACCCAGACCTCAGATCGATCTTTGAGAATATGGTAGCATTCTTTAACTGATCGAACAAGTCTTCTATCCTCGGAAGAGGATATTTGTTCTTAATGGTCAGTTGATTGAGACCTCGGTAGTCTATGCACATACGGAAAGTTCCATCTTTCTTTTTCACGAACAACACGGGTGCTCCCCATGGTAATGCACTAGGTCTGATGAACTTCTTTTCAAGCAAACCTTGCAGTTGTTCCTTCAGTTCTTCTAACTCTTTTGGAGCCATTCGATAGGGTGCTTTAGATACTGGTGCTGCCCCAGGTATCAAGTCGATTGAGAACTCTATCTGACGATCGGGAGGTAACCCGTTTAATTTCTAGGGGAATACGTCAAGATATCCATCCACAATTGGCACTTTGATGCGTAACTTATCGTCTATCTCTCCTGCTGAGATGTGAACGAGGTAAGCTTGGCATTTCTCTTTTCGTAATATTGCAGCAGCTTGGATTGCTGATATTACTCGAGTTTCCTTCTTGGTCTTGATTTCACGAAACGAGAAGCGTTGACCATCATGAGTTTCGAGGTCGATCTCGCGTTCGGCGCATTTTATTATCGCTTTGTTTCTCGTTAACCAGTCAATGCCTAAGATTATGTCAAAGGTTTTCATCTTAAGGACGTGAAGGTCGGACTCTATCAAGTGATTGTTTAGCGTTAGAGGTAAACCTCTAATTTGACCCTCAATTTCCATAGTAGTTCCAGATGGAATACTAACATTTAAAACTTTTCCTTTTTCCTCGACTAATCCTAACTTTCTTTTAAAGTTATCAGATATAAAGGAATGAGATGCTCCAGTATCAAACAATACATACGCAGGTTTTTCAAGTACAAAGACAGTACCTGCTAGCGTCTCGTGCTGCTCAGGCTGAGCTGGTCCTTTCAGGCGAAGTTGCTCTCCACTGCTTTTCCCTTCCTCTAGGATAGCATTCACGTGGCCTGACCTTCTTTGACTTTGGTTAGGAGGACCTCTGACTGGGGGTCCTGCCTGGCGGTTGTTAGGTGCAGGAAGCTGACGAGCCTGATAATTGTTTGCCTGCTGAGGGCGGTACTGAGCATTATTAATCGGTTGACGGTTGCTGCTCGGTGGCTGAACACATTCATTGGACTTGTGTCCTGGTTGATGGCAACGAAAACAAATTACTCCTCCCTGACTACAGGGTCCCCAGTGTCTCCTTCCACACCTTTGACAGTTCTGGTTGGCTCGAGGGCCAACAAAGTTGTTCCCCCTGGATTGCGGAACTGGATTCCTTTTAAAGGGTGGCTGCCAATTCCGATTGACAGGGACAGTAGTCGGAGTTTGTTTGTACTCCAAGTTTTGACTGATCGAAACCCTCAATGCTCGATGGAAAACTTCTCCATAATTTGGCACCTGAAGGCCAATTATAATTCCTGCTATCTCGGGCCTCAAACCCTGCTCGAACCTGCGAGCTTTCCTTTCATCGTCACCCACCAGATGTGGGGCATAACGAGACAGTTGATTGAATCTTCTCTCGTACTCTATCACTGAGAGAGTTCCCTGTCGAAGGTTGACGAATTCCTGTTATTTCCGATCCCTCAGGACTCGTGGAAAGTATCGATCCAATATAGCTTTCTTAAAGTCCTCCCAAGTAAGGACCTGTCTAGCTTCTTCGTCCATAGTTCATTCATAAGACTCCCACCATTGGGCTGCATCCTCCATTAGTTGGAACTGGGCACAGGAGACTTTCTGTGCATCAGCCAGTTCCATGTGTCTGAAGATACGTTCCAATCCTGATATCCACTCCTCAACTTCAAAGGGATCTTCTTTCCCATCCAGCATAGGTGGTGGAACTTGCTGTTGAATATAGTTCTGAAGAGAGATCAGTATTTCTCTCGCAATATCGTTTTTTGGCGCGGCCTGTTGAGGCGGTTCAGGTTCAGCCTGAAGGGGTGGGTCTTGTTCTATCGGATCCACGGGTTCAGGGATAGGGTTAACGCGGGGTCGTCCACGTATACGTTCGGGTGTCATTCTAAAGGTAGTTCTGATCGAAAAGAATAATATTGTTACGATACGTATAGGTGCGAGAAAGTTATAAAAACATAACCGGATTAACCAAATCAACACAACGCTAGCACTGAAACACGTGTGGTGCGTAATTCACCGCTTCGCATTGGGGCCCTCAATGGTACAGTGCTCACATTCGCATAGTCTTCTAGGAACCAGTGGTGTGTCATTAAGCGATAATCAGATAAAATATATGACAGTCAATATATAAAGCAAGTAAAACACATTGACAAGCAGTGAGCACATAATAAGTATGTATATATCTAAAAAGTTTTGGTTCTACGGAGTCAGTCTCCTTACATTACGTCATGGAATGCAAAAGGTTTTCTAGGTAATGCTATAGCATCGTGTCCTCACATCAAATGGACCACGAGCGATAAAAGGAGGGGTTAGAGCTACGCTGCAATGGTCTATAAGGAAAAACGACCATGCAAAATGACTACTACTATATGTCAAGCGGCTACCACCTATACTATATATATATATATATATATATATATATATGCATCTACTACTATATACAAAGTCTGGGAGTCCAACTAGTCGTCAACTTCTAACTCTGGCGGGAAATCTATCTCTACCTCTGGCTCGTCTCCCTCTGGTTCATCTGCCTCGACCTCTGCTTGTCTGCTACCCCCGGCTCAATCCCTTCTGGCTCAATCACAGGAGGTGCGGTTTCCCCAAAGCCAAAAGGTCCCTCCCCAGCCAGTCCACTCGCTATCCAGTAGGCGATGGAGTTATCCCGTTGCGCGAGAGCTGCATCCAAGTACAACATGGACCTCCTGAGAGTGGTACGGGAGAACTCTTCTTGAGAGTTTGCGACAGCCCTTGATGCGGCGGCTGAGACTCGGGCAAGTACGGCGTCCTCGTGAAGAGCTCCGGACATGGCAAAATCACTCCGAGAAATCCCGGCAGCCTGTCGGGACAGGGTGCGGTGATCATCCGCGTGCCGAATCACCCTCTGAGCTTCCACCCAGTAGGCGTCTAGGTGAACCCGAGGTCCCTGCTCTGGGTCGTCCACCCTCATACGGTCTAACAGTCCGGCAGCGATAGGGCGGAAGATTTCGATCACTCCTCCCACGAATCGGGTCGCAGCTGCGAAGTCAGTCTCGATGTGGGGCTCCGGGGCAGTCCTTGCCCTTTCGCATGACTCTAAAAAGCGGGCAGTGAAGGCATCAATGGTCTCTACTTCTAACTGCTCAATCTCTAAGTACTGGGCCACATCCATCTTAGGCTTCCTATAGGGAAAGGAAAGTTCTAGTCAAATTTTAGTTTAAAAGGAAAAATAACCGTAAAGTAAACATTTAAAGCATGTAATCAAAGAAATCACATAATATCATTTATGAAGTTCACAAATTATTCGAGCATTCTTATCAATTATTCGAGTTTCAAAAGCAACTTAGACTAGATTTTGTAGTTCCTCCTTCATAGCACGAACATTATTTTGAGTTATCGTAACCTTTTTGATCGGGTAATATTATGAAGTCAAGCAGTTGTGAATTTAAAGGCCTTTAAGCAATTTTATAAAAGTAGTAACGTACCTTCGAGGAGCTTGTAGACAGTAACCAGAGACACGTTTCCCTCAGAAAATTTTAATATTTTAATACTTAAGTGATAATAAATAATTTTAGTGGGACGGGAAAACAAGATTTGGGGTTGGGTCCGAAAGTTTTGAACCTAGGCTCTGATACCACCTGTAACGCCCCGAACCCAGAATATATTAATTATATCGGATTCGAAGTGTTATTGTGATCAAAAGTCCGAACTATAAAATTTTTGAAGGGAATATAACTGAATTGAGAGAGAAGTTTCATGCAGCAGATAAGTGGGAAGAAAATAATATAATAATGTATCACACACATAGGTATATCTATATATTATGAGGATGGAATAAAGGTTCTGTATCTTTATGATAATACACACTGAGTTTGAGTAATTGAAACACACGGTAAGGAGTATCGTCTTGCCTAGCAGTAGCGAAAACATTTATTTAAGAATAGAAAATAATAGGCATCATTATATTATTAATAGTGTATTAAGCAAGAGGGAAACTTCGTGTCTTCTGTATCACTGTCCTTGCTCCCCGTAATTGTAATCTGCAAGGGGTTAGGAAAAAGGGGCGTGAGAATTGAATTCTCACATATGGGTGATTTGCAATATCATGGGATTGGTAAATCCAAAATATATTAAGTTATACTCATTGATAAAGTGTTTATTTTATTTAATCAGTTTCATATAAAATTTAAACGGCATTTAAACATATTTCGCATAATATAATTGAAATAGCACAAGTTGGTTCACATTAAGGCAAAGCCCAAAGTCATATCACATATTATCACAACTGTCAAACCATAAACGTACAATCATTCCACTTCCAACAAAGTTACTCTTTTCAACTCCAACCAAAACTTACTTCATCCAACCACACAAACTCACATCATCCAACCATAACATCCCTCAAAATAAGCAAGTATCAATGGCCTTATTCCCAGTGCGTCTAACGACAGCTGACCGGGGACCAGATCTACTTGATCAACAACCTTGATTCCGAGGGCGTCCCCGACAGCGGCCCCGAAGGTCGGATTTAAAACTCGATCCCGACTCCGTACATACTGACTTTCCACAAAACTGACTCAATAAACTTTACAAAGAATAAATACTTGACTGACAACTGAACTGATTCATGCTCATAAAAGGTGTTTACTCATGCAGTGATGATCGATTCACAAAACAACAGGCTAATGTATAACATATATAGTTATATCACATAATCCAAACAGTTATATAGATAGGTTTTACATTTATGTTGGATTAGGTATTTTTGATTTGATTTAATCGAGTTAAGGAAATACCGGCACGACGTTATTATTAGCAGATCAATCAACAGATCATCACCCACCTGATTGTTCTGAGTTCCGGGAATATTGTGTAGGCAGACAGTCGAGTCCTTCGTGCGTGTCCCAAAAAGTACAGAATCCTAATAAGGAGTATTTTGATTAAAAGATTGACTTTTGAATTTGAAAAGCTTAAGAGTGTGAAACTCGAGGATTGAGTAGATTGTTGTCTTTAGAAAACTATTGAAAACTAAAGTTTTCAAAGGTTGATTTCTAATTGATAAGTACACCCCTTTTTAAGAGGAGGTGCATCAGGGGGGTGTATTTACTAAATTCAGTGGTGTCCTTAATAAAGGCCTTTTAAGGAAAAACAAACTTATTAAACTTGGAATTACTTAGAAAAAAATAAGATTATTACTTAGAAAAAATTAATAAAATTAAAGAAAAGGTTTTTTTTCTTTCTTAAGAACTCTATTTCTTATTTTCTTTTAAAGAATTTATTGATTTTTTTTCCAAGAAAACTCTTTTACTAAAAATGATATTTTTTAAAAGACTTATCTTTTGACTCTTAAATTCTAATAGTCGCATAAGGGGAAGACGAGTTTCCATTTGTCTATGGATTCAAAACAAAAGTGTTTTACCCTTGAAAATCATCATCCAAATAATAATACCAACTCATCAAAACAAGGATACTAAAGGATTATGCTAATATCACCATAACACTAAAACAGTGATACTAAACATCCACAAGGATAATACTAGTCCACTAAGTCATTAATACCATACATCTAAAACATTAATACATATAAACCGGTCAACTAAAAATCAATATACTAACTCATCTAATTCCAACAGTCCAACTCATGTTTGTGAGGGAATAAAAACAAGGAAAACAATATCCAAATCCTACTTCTAAAGAGTGATACAAAGAGGACAAATCAATAATACTAAATAAGTCAACTAAAGATACTAAAACATTAAACCAAACTTAACAGTAAGTTTTCTCCTTTCTTTTCTGCTTCTTTGTTCCATGGGGTTCGAACAAAACTCGGCCAAAAATTCCAAAATTCACGAAAGAAGGAAACGAAGGTAGAAACCTTACGTTCTCCGGGTTTGAGGTGGTAAACGGGCGGCCTAACGGCGTCGATTAGGATATCGATAATTCTTTCGAAGAATTGGGCAGCCTAACGGCGTCGTTCGGGAATTCGGAAAAGTGAATTGGGCAGCCTAACGACGTCGGTTGGAATTTCCAGAAATTCGGCAACAACAACCGGTTCAACGGCGTCAAATTGAACGGAAAATCAAACGAAATAAGGTCTCGGTTAGAAATTGGAATAATTCGGTAATTGAAATCGAATTAAACGGGATGCAATTTGAAGAAAGGAGGAAATATTTCATCTTACTGGAGGGGAGAAGAAGAGGCGGCGACGGCGGGGCTGGCTTCGGCCTCTAGGCGGCGGCGCTACTGGCTGAGGCGGCGGCGCTTCGAACAGAGGGAGAGAGCAAGAGCGACGGAGGACAGGAGAGGCTGGAGCGGCGGAGGATTCGCGTGGGGGAGCTTCGACGGCGGTGGTGGAACGCCAGAGGAGGAAGAAAGACGGGTGGCGTCGCGTCTGGGTCTGTGTCGCGGTGGCGGAGCTTCGGCTGAGCGGCGACGGCGGCGAGCGGGGGAGGCGTCGCGGCGGCCTGCGTCTGGAGAAGGGAGGCGGGCGGCGCTGACCACGGCGGTGGGGGCGACGGCTGGACGGAACTCCGACGGCCGGAGGAGGAAGGCGTGGCGTGAGTTGAGAGAAGCAGAGAGAAAAATTTGAGAGAAAGGAAAAAAATGTGCGTGAATGAAACAAATGAGGAGAGAGAGTGACAATCCTTCTATTTATACTAATTCCTTTCCAATACTTATCTACTCCCTCCAATTCTTATCCAAAATTTGATATTTTCGTTCCCAACTGATACGGTTTAGGGGTCGTTTGGTCCACGAGTGTAATCCCGATTCGGAAATTAATACAGTTTTAAAACTCAATTAATATTTTAATGTATTTTGATTTTTCTCAATAAATTAAACGGATCGAAATCCTTAATTTAATTTGAATATTTAATTTCTCGTAGTCCTTTATTCGTTTGAAAGAATTCGATTTCTTTCTTCGAATTTAGGAATTTATAAAAAGGGGTTTATATATTTAAATACACAAATAACACACAAAATAATTAAAATTAAAAGAAACAAAGAAAAGAAAATAAAATAAGGTTTCTAAATAAAGAAAAAGGGTATAGAACGGGACGGGGTATTACACGGTGGGATGGGGATTGTTTGTGGGGACCATTTTTTTTTTAAACTTAGATGCATTTTATTAAAGGTTGAAAACCTATTTGTTTATTTAGTCTAAATGAAGAACCTATTTGTAATTATTCCATTAATTTTTTTAAATTTAAATATTTTGCAATATAGTCACAACAAAAATTCATATATAGTATTAATATTATAAATATATATATATATATACTTTTATATATAAAAAGAGAGACATTTTTGGATCCAAATATTTATAATACTTTTATTTTTGAAAATTTGGGGCCATCAATTTTTTTTAAGGGCTCATCAGATTATATAATAAGTGATAAAAATAATAAGAGGAACAATTCATCAGATTGACTGTCAAGTGAAAAAATTCTAATATCAGTGGTTATTACTTGATTTTAAATGCTGTACATGGATTTATAAGGGATTTGATTACCACTTGTACTCATTTTAATGTATTTTCTTTGAACTTTCAGAAAGAAAAAATAAAGGAGCTGTAGGTGGATGGTACTTCTAAAAGCACACAATCAAGACAAGGAAGAGAAGAAAATATAGGAAATATAATTCCAAAACCTGCTTATCTCCAACATTTTTAACATACAATAAAGTCGAGTTACAGTCGGTATTAATACATGAGCACACCTTGATAAGAATATTGGCTTCATTTATTGGATAATACAAGCTTATTATTTCCACTGAATGGCGTTGTCCTCTTCCACGATGAAGCAACAACAGCGATTCTGGATGACATAGAATAATAATTCACCTGCTGCTTCTTGTAATATTAAAACATCAGATTCACTGGTAAACCGGATAGGACAGAATGGAGACGGTTTTTCTTCAGTCCCCTGCATCAATACCAATCAAATGATTTTACATATTCTCGATACAAAGTTTATCAGGTCCATGAATGATTTCCTTGACCTCAATCTCGTATATTTATTTAGCCTAACATTGACTAAGCTTGTACTCACCAATACTGGTTGTGCAGCACAAATGCATCGGTTTGTACTCTTTTGCCCTCATCATTCCGATTCCAATGGTAAATAGCATGCGTTTTGTTTTTTATCTCCAATGTAGAATGTCCATAGCTGGCTTCACGGAAAGCAGAATAATCTGGTTGGGGATCTCTAAATCTGCAGACATCGATGCTGCTTTAGTGAAATGACAAATGCAAACAAACTACAAGCATTGCAAGCTTACCTTTGAGCAAGACCCTCTTGGTTTCCTCCATCCCCAACTGTAATGTAAACAGGAGCTGATTTGTCGGGTACAGGATAGGAAGCACCACTTGATACGTTGTACTTTATGTTTGATATACGGTACTGAAATAAGAATACTATCTCAGAAGAAAGGGTGGCAGCTAATACTAGAGAATTCCTTTTACAAAAGTTCAGCCTAGTTATAAAGGAAAATATTAACATTTGGATAAGAGACGAACCGATCTTTCATATGCATGGACATGACCAGCAAAGATGACATCAACTTTATACTCACAAAACCAGCTCTCGAAAGCAACTCTCATGCCTTCTGCCTCCATGAAATGAGCCTCATTACTATTGTATATTGGGGCATGCATCAGGACAATAAGCCATGGAGTCTTCTCTCTATCAACCCTTTTTAACTCTTGCTCAAGCCAAACATACTGAGGTGTATATTTTACTGCAATAATCAAGAGCCTAATTGTGAAATTATCAATAGAAGAAGATACAAATCTTGAGTTATGGCAAAAAGTATTTGGATGATCATCTTCCTAGGATTCTGTATTCTGACAATGGAAATACTAAGGATAATGGAGACAGTAATCAATTAGAAGTTATAACTGGTGTGCAGTAATATTTAATGCAAAGAGTAAGTCTTGTATGAGACCGTCTCATGACATGAGACAATGAGAATTGGTGTAACTAGAGCATTGACTCATTAACACTTTGGTAGGGGTAGGTGTTAATTTGTGTTGTCTCATGCCATGAGACGGTCTCATACAAGTTTTTGCCTAATGCAAAAGGCCTAAAACTATTACAGAAACAGATTCTTAATAAACAGGAATGAGGAATGTATGTGTGTTGGTGCCTGGGGTGTCTCTCTTAATAACTGCAAATCACTACTACTAGACATCCTACTGCATCATCAGAAATCAGAGGAACGAGACTACAAGTAAATGTGGAAATAGTGAATTACCAAATGGAGAATAGCTTGACAAGACAATTATATGAGCAGATGCACGTCTCACGGAATACCACAGAGGACTACTGCTTTGGGAAGCATGATGAGGAGTAGGGTATCTTTGAAGATAATTCCTGAAAGGTGTAACCTCCCCCTGAACATTAGCAATGTAAGCAGGAAAAAAAGAATCTTCTATGAGGGGATCTTGTTATATACTTGAAACGCATGTATGCATATTATAAAGTACAAAATAAGAGAAGAGAGAAACATATTTTTTTTTTATTGGCATTGGCAATATAAACCGGGGAAAGTACCATATATGGAAAGTACTCTATTTCGTGATTTCCAGCTGACCAGAACCATGGACGATATGCTGCAATACGTTCAACAAAAAGACCCCATGAATCCCAGCGGACACCAACATCATCATACTTATATCTGTCAGCATAAGACAGATCTCCCACAAATAAGATAGCCTCTGCACCAGTCTGCATACAATGCTCGACAGTCGATAAAGAATTATATGTTTGACCAAGATCACCTGTGATAGACAATTGATGGCATTCAACAACTGATAATAATATTCATGCTTTGTAGCATTCATTTAGCCATAATATTTCCTTGAATAGATTCAATTTCAAGTTGTTTGTTCTCGTATATGGTTTCACAGATGGTTAAAAGTTAAATCTTACCTGCGGTCCTCACCAAAATTAAAGGTCTTAACCACAAAAACACTCATAACAACTATTGACATCACAGTTCGGAATATCAGACCAACAAAAGGAATTGATTCAACAGTTATAGTTCTTCTTGTCATTCACCAAAAAAGAAGTGCTACATTACTTTCATCTATTTCAAAAATTCCAAAACACTGATCACCAAAAACAACCCAAAGAAAAATAAAAGTGCAGCTGTGGTGTTTGAAGTTCCATTCGTATTACATATGAAATATGAAAGAATTTCATCTCATCTAAAAGTCTGAACTTGTAGAAGGGTGTGAAATTAATTCATTCAATTATTTCCCTTACAAAATACTTTGTTGTTCACTGCCCATTATTTCTCAAGAAAGGCATCGGCTATATTAAACATGAAGATGGAAGAAACACTAACCAATTATTCCAAATTTGTAAGGAGCGTCAGGATCAATTGGTGGTGGAGTTTGAAACCAAAAGCTTCTAGAAGAATCACCATCACCATCACCGATCTCATAGTAATACTTGGTATCATACTGAAAAAGCAAAGACTCTCTTGATAAGGGAACAGACTAAGAACATGAGCATTAGGCATATATAAAATGAATATAGATGTCACATTGGTTCTAAAATTGAATTCAGAAGCTTGCTTCTTAGTCAATTTGCAGAATTTTTTTTTTTTTTTAAATGAAAAAGTTGATACAACTGCAACTCACAAACTGAGTATATAAGTTACCTGAAGACCATCAACTAGGCATTGGTGAATAAATCCAGATTTGTAGTTGTAAAAGGTATAGTTTTGGACTGTCCCATCTGCAGTAAAATCATATTTTTTTTCTGATAAGCCATATCGAACTATGTTGGATCCTGGTTCATCAGGTGTAACCCATGAAACAATCACAGCCTTCCCATCATAGTCACCCTGTGTGATGTGCACCTGAAAAGTAATAAGCGTTACTAATATTTCAGGAGAGGAAGACATTTAATTAACTAATAAAGGCATATGACGAATCTTAAAAGCAGCACATCCTAAAAACTATTAGAACCCAAAGTCACCTTAAAAGTGTGTGATCATATAACACTAAAAAAATTATCCCGGTTTTGCGATCGAAATTAGCGACCGCCTATATATCGGTCTCTAAATAATGTATTAGCGACCAATCAGCGACCGAAAAAGATCATTGGTCTCAAACTAAAAAAATTTGCGACCGACGGAAAAATCAGTCTCTAAATCGAAAGGTTAGCAACCGCCTACGACCGCCCAGGCGGTCGCTAAACTCAAAGATCAGTCAAAACTGACCAATAATTTTTACCGCCTGAAAGTTTTTTAAATTCTAACCGTTTATTATATTTGTATATCATTTTTTAAAATTTATAGGATTTATATTATATACATGAAGTTATATATATATATATATATATATATATATATATATATATATTTGCATATATGTTTGTTGATTGAACCGTTTATATGTTTGTATTTATATTATATACATGAAGTTAAAATTTTAACCGTTTAATTATTATGTTTGTATATCATTGTTGTATATATGCTTAGTTGGTATGTTAGTTGATTGATATATATTTAGTTGATTGATAGGTATTGCATTAGTTGATTGATATACGTAGTTAGTTATTAATTTAGTTGATTGAAATACGTAAGTATGAATTTAGTTGATTGATATACATAGGTATGAATTTAGTTGATTTATATATGTAGTTATTAATTTAGTTGATTGATATGTGTAGGTATAAATTTAGTTGATTGATATGTGTAATTATGAATTTAGTTGATTGATATGTGGATTTATGAATTTAGTTGATTGATATGTGTAGGTATGAATTTAGTTGATTGATATACATATGTATGGATTTAGTTGATTAATATACATATGTATGGATTTAGTTGATTGGTATATGTATATATGAATTTAGTTGATTGATATACATAGGTATGAATTTAGTTGAATGTGTATAAATATAATATGATATGCTAATCTGTTGAATTTATAGTTATTACAGATGAGCTCTCAAGATAACCCTGATCAGAGTGGAGGATAGGGTCGGGGGTGGGAGAGGGGGAAGAGGAGGTCGGGGTTGTTGAGACCGGAGATCCCGTAGGTTAGACGGGCCCCGGAGATGACACCATCCTCCTCAGAGCAGTCCAGTGTTGCTGGCTCTACTTCAGTTGCCGGATCTTCGGCTTCACGGCAGCATCCGGAGTTGGATAGCCGTCTCACTGTTGTCCCTCGTGACAATATGTAAGTATCTTATAATGAATTATTTTCTTTTAATTATATTCATTAATATTAATTATTAATATTAATTTGATTTTTCTTTTTGATGTCACAGTATGCTTTCAGGCCATGAGACTAGATCTCGCATCTCAGAGGCCATTAAGAAGATCCCGTTCGAGGTTGGTGCCTATTCGTGGTCCATGGTGTCCGAGCGAAAGAGGAGGGACTACTTCGAGGAGTTCAAAGTATATTTATTATGATTTTAATTTTTAATATTTTATTTTAAATTTAATTGTTAATATTTTATTTGTAATTTAATTGCAAAAGCTGTGCGTTTGGGACCTTGCCCATAATAGTGTTATGTATGGCTTGTTCTGCGCGAAAGCGCAGGACATTTACAAAAATATTATCTACGGGCTGAAGAGGCAGTTTGATGAGGGGAAGCAGTTGGAGCTGGGCCGAGGGCCAGACGGACGTTCCGTCTGGGACGCTTTAGTTGCTCACTGGAATAGTGATGCATTTAAAGCGAAGTCCACGAAGTCCAGGGAGAACCGGTTGAAGGACCCCACCGGGCACGGCGTCGCCAGACATCGTGATGGATCCTGGTCCATCTACGAACACTCCCTCACCTTTGTAAGTACTATAATTTTTATTTACATTTGAATATTAATAAATTTTAAATGTTTAATATTTAAATATCTATTGAATTTGGTCCGCAACAGGAGATGGAACACAGACGAAAGCCCTCTCTCTATGAGCAGAGGGAGATCTCCAACCAGTGAACCCGGAGACTGGGACATCTACCTACGGCTGCACCACTGAGATCCACGTAAATATTTTTTAAATTTTAATTATAATAATTGAATTTAATTATAATTGTATTTTATTTATATAATTTCAGAACCAATTTAAGGATCATCTCGCCCAGACCTCGCAGCAGGTGACTCCCACCAACGACAGCGGGGAGAACCTCACCCCTCCACGGATTGACGAGGACCGCATCTATTTAGATGTGGTTGGAGTCAAGAAGGGGAAGGTCGTGGGGCAGGGCGATCACAGTAAGACCATCCTGCAGTCCTACCGCCAAACCAGTGGATCGTCCTCCTCGATTTGACTCTGTTCTTTCTCAGTTGGAGCGTGAGTTGAGAGACGCCCGGAAGCAAATGGATCGTGGGGCAGGGCGATCACAATAAGACCATCCTGCAGTCCTACCGCCAGACCAGTGGATCGTCCTCCTCGATTTGACTCTGTTCCCTCTCAGTTGGAGCGTGAGTTGAGAGACGCCCGGAAGCAAATGGAGGCCCTCACGAGTTACAACGAGAGTCTTTGTGACTGGTTCTCCAACATCTCGCAAAGAATGAGATTCGACGCTCCACCTCCACCCCCACCCCCACCAAATTTTGATGTCGGTAGGAGCGGTGTAGTGGGGAGCGGGCACGGAGGGGCAGGTGGTGACGGAGGGACAGGTGTTGAGGAAGACGATGACGACGTGGACTGCTTTCTCACTTGTGATGATAATTAGGTGAAGAGAGTGAGAGAGAGGGAGGGAGAGAGAGAGAGGGGGGGGAGGAAGTTTTAATTTTTTTTGTTGAATATATATTTTTTATTTGAATATTTTATATTTTTGGTTGAATATTATAGATTTGCATATATTTTATGGATCTATATAAATGATGATTTTTTTTTTTAAAAAGGGACTCAATTTGATGAATATATATATAAATGAATTAGAAACAAAAAAGAATTAATTTGATGAATTTAAAAAAATAAGGAGTTAATTTGAATTTATATACAATTAAATGCATAAAAATGAATGAATTAATAATTTATAATAGTCTAAAATATTAAATTTACAAAATTAAAAAAAAAAAGAGTTAGTAAATATATATATATATATAAAATCGAATTAGAAACAAAAAATAATTAATTTGATGAATTTAAAAAAAAGTCAATTTGAGGTTATATACAATTAAATTCAAATAAATGAACAACAATAGCAAGTGTCCTAATGGTTCACACCTCCTCCGGATTACCCAGAGGTCGTGGGTTTGATTTCCCTTGGGTGCATACTTGCCTATTTATTTCTACCAGCCTCATAAGGGCTTATATACTACTAGTGTTTTTCCTACCCGTGCTTCGCACGGAAGATTTTTTTTCAAATTTTTTCTATAAAATTAAATATTATTGATAAAAAAATTACAATTTAATTATTTTACAATAAATTTAAACTAATAAGAAATTTTATTTCAAAATAATTCATATTAAATCAATTTGTTATTTAAATATATATAGCTGGAAAAAAAAACATTGTAACATCTAAATAGATTTTCTTAAATTTTTAACATAATCAACAAACGTTTGGACTATTATCACTTTTAAAAAAATATATAATTATTACTTAAACATACATGTAATTTTAAAGGGATACAAAATAAAATTATTAATACTATAATAATGATATACAAATGATATGTGACACATTCTTTACTAAAATACCATGATTTTTGTTATGAAAAACATCTACAATTTAGCTTGAATTTAAAAAGAATAGTTCTAATATGCACTCAAGTACATTATATACTCTTGTAAAAAATTCAATTTTCAAAAATATGAAAGACACATATATTTTGTTTTTTATATTCATTAAGAGACAATTAATAAGCAACACCAACTTAAACAATAATAAATGATACTCCAATGATTTATCACTAATATCTAAAACAACAATCATTAATAATAATTCAAGTGACAATCAATAATACACCAAGTATAGCTCATGAAAAAACTCTATTTAATAATATATAATACTTCAGTATTTTATTAAAAATATATTTTTCATTGACAAAAAATTGAATTTAAAAATATTTAAAATTCAAGTGCATAATAGACAATTGTGCACTTTAAGATTTTAGAGTTAAAAATATACTCCCTCCGTCCCAATTTTGATTACCCATTTTAAAATGACACAATTTTTAAGTACACAATGTTTATTAATACTTTTGAGTATAAAGTAGTTTTTTAGGAATTGTTTATTAATATTTTTTTAGTATAAAATAGATTTTTGAGGGTTGAGTTTGGAAAAGTGGTATTGTTTTTTGCCATTTTAGGAAATGAAAAAAAAACCTTCATTTTTTGGGCTTTTAGGTAAACAAAATTGGGACGGAGGGAGTATTAAAATTATAAAAATTAATCTTGATATGCATTAATTTAATAACACATAACTAATATATTTAAGACAAATCTAACTTAAAAACCCAAATCCTTAACAATTTTCTTGAATCCAGATGATATCATATAACGACCATGTTCATAATGAGATTAAAGTTTTTTACATCCCATAACTTGACACCAAATTGATTTTAGTCCCGATCGATTAACCATTTTAATTTTGGTCATATAAGTTTGAAATTACTCTATTGATCATTGAATTTGTAGATAAATTGAACCCTAATTGTGAAGACCCAAATTTTCTAGCAAAACCCAGACGACGATGCTCTAGCGGCGGAAATCCATATTTTCAACTTTCAAATTAAAATTTTGAAATAAACTAAACACAATTCATTTGTCATGCATTTGTATAATCACCAAAACAAAAATGTAATTTTGTTAATTTGAGAAATTAGGTTAGGATCCCAAATCGAATTTCTTTCTCTCAACTTGATGAATGATTTATTAAACCCCCAGTTCTAACATACAAAAACATTAATCACATCCTTCCATCTTCTTGATACATTGCAACCACCATCAATGAGAGATCCTCATTGCAGGGTAAAACTCTATTCTTCTCTCGTACTCCTTCGAGCGCCATTATTGTCGGTAACCCATCTTATTTTAAGCTGCAAATTGAATTTGGGCGAGAGTTTCTGCATGGGATTGTAATCTATGAAATTGGACTGGGGATCAATTAATTTGTTTTAGGCGCTACAATTTGGTTTAACATAATCTAGGCGTGAATTTTCAATACTTGTTTTAAATTTATAGTTTTTAAGATGTAATATAATTATAACTATATCTTAAATATATGCGACATTTTTTTTATTATTGCACAAATATTTTTTTGATTTATAAATTCTGATTCATGTTTAAAAAACTCAGCCTAATGCCTACAATCCAAATTCATATATTTAATTTTAGAAAAAAAAAGGAAAAAAAACGTTCACGTGGAGGATGGCGGGACATGCCACCTACTAATGTAAGTAAAATTATTGATTTCAATATGTTTTTAAACTTATAGAATCAAAGTCAAACAGAGTAATCGATCGAGAAAAAAGTAATATTGGTGTCATGTTATGGTATGTAGATAAATTCAATTCTCGTGATAAGTTTCAAAATGATTAAATTTACTTTCAGGAGAAACACTTAAGGGAGCACTAAGATTGTTTATACATGAAATAAAAGCCACTTTGATTGCCAAAAATCAAAATGAACATCGTCATTTCAAAAAATTGTAATTGCATTATATTAGAAAATGGATCATGTATTACATGATTTTATAAGTACCAAATTGACTTTTTCATACTTCTATATAATTATTTTTTTTAGTGAAAAATGAGTAATATACTATCCAACATCCTTCATGTTTAAATTATAATAACAATATTTATCAATCCAAAGAATTTGTACCAATAAATTTTCAAGATCTAATGCATTGATTATGATATTGATAACTTTATTATAGGTTTAATTGCAAATAAAAATACAATATTTTCGCAAATTGCAATTTAATCTTAAATTTTAAAACTTTGAAAAAAAAAACCTCAATTTAATATTTGGTTGCATTACTCTATCTGAAAATGATGTTTCACATACGTGACAAATTAATGAATAATTAATCAAATTGATATGTTTAAATCGGTTCAAATAACAACACAATATTAATTATTCCCTCTGCCCCGCAACTACTTTCACAATTCTAAAAAGAAAATAATTCCCTCATAAAAATTACAAAATAAATTTACTTTATTAAAAAATGTTCAACCTCACACTCACTTACTCATTTTCCTTAAAAAATGTGGTGTTCCCTATTATGAAAGTAGTTTTGAGACGATGAGAGTATTATTTTTTAGCATATTGAAATCGGCTTCTTTTGTTAGATAATAATAATAATACTTGGATGAACAAAAATTATAATTATCAACTAATGTAGTTAAAAATGTTGTATAATAAATAATTTGTTAATGAAATAACTACTCCCTCTGCCTCATGCATATTTGCACCCTTAAAATTACATGTGGAATAAGAAAAGATGTAAAGTAGTGACACATAAGTAAATATATGTTTAATTTTGTTCATGTGCACACAAATTAATATTTCCTATTTAGATAGTGAGTAAATTTGCGTGAGACGTCCAAATAAAAAAATTGTGTAAATTCATCTGAGTTAGACTGAGTATTATTTGATAATAAAGTATAATAAACCAAGTTAAGTATTACTATATAATTTCAAGTTATGAATTGGTCTTGTGTGTAACTATTACACTTTCCACTAAGAAATAATCATGCTCAATATAAAGTACATACATCTTATGTATAAGTGTTAATATTTAACGGAAAAGTACCGGTTTACACTCAAAATTTAGATTGGTAAAATTTAAAATATTTTAGTATATTCTGTGTTATTTTGATTATTATCGTATACATGAGATCATCATCAATTGATTATCATTAATTTTAGGAGCTTATAATCATTTTCATGAACTTCACATTACAATTAGGCATAAAAATTGAGAATGCCTGAATAAAGCAAACCAACATAATTAAAGTGACATCCATAACCATGCAAATCATCAATCTTAATTTTCTTCTTCTATATATGAGTTAATATGGTAAATCATGAAAAATATGAAAAAGTTTGTCATTGATATTTTTTTCTTGTGTCTAAAACTTTAAATATATCTTTGTTCCCTCATCCCCGTCCCGTCGAGGATCCCGTCCCCGCGGGGATTCCCCGTTCCCCGCATCATTATTTTTTTATCTCATTTTTAAAATATAAAATAATATTTAAATTAAAAAATGTATTCATACACAAAAATTAGTTTAAGTTGGTTTTTAAAGAAAACTAATTTAAGAAATTTGAAGAGCCTCTAATTCTAAAACTTTTAGTTAACGTATATACTAAAGTGAAAATTATATAATTTGGAACTAATAATATAATATTAAATAAAATATATATGTAATTTTGAATAAATAGTTATTTGAATAGGAAATTATAAAATATTTATTTATAATTTACTTTTAAATTTATATATTATATACATATAAATGTATTAATTATATAAAAAAAATACGGGTCTCCACGGGGCGGGGAATATTATCTCCGTCCCCGCCTACGGAGCAAAAAAATTCCCCGTCCCCGTCCTCATTTTCTTCGGGGATTCCCCTCCCGTTATCAAGCCTAATGTTTAAAATTAAACAAAGTATAGATTGAAAATGGTTCATACATGAATCATTGAAGTTTATTAGTTGTTTTCACTAAAATTTGATCGGTTATAGGCCAATTTTGAGGGGGAAAATGGGTGGATTAGTGCCAATTTCTTTGTGGATGTGCATCGTTTGGGTGTTATGAAAAGAGAGGAATTCCTTGATTTTTAACAACATTCCCTTTTCTGATAATAAGGTAGTCGAGGAAATTAAAGGTAGGTTGTGGAGTTGGTTTTATGCGAAAGAGTTGAGGTGTTCAAGTTTTTCCTACTCTGATTGGTTAGCAAATCCAAAAATAATTTTAAATGTTGAGTATATAATCCTTTTAATTGCAAACTCTTTGGGTATTACTGGTACCCTTTTCTTTCTTTAGTGTAAATAAAAGTTTCTTTGTCTAATAAAAAAAGAATAGTTATTTTCACTAAAAAAAAGTTTGCACCAAAGGATATTAGTTGTTTTCATTGAAGAATATTCGTTGTTTATTGAGAACAAACTAAGATTTGTTAGTGAAAGCAAATAATACTCTTCAATGAAAGCAACTAATATACTTTTAATAATTCATGTTTGAACCAATTTCACTATAAAATCGACCGGGAATGACATTGTTCCATTAAGCATAAAAGCTACTGTTACAATTTGACATATATGGAATTTTGACCGACATGCCAAATAATTGTTTAGTTTAGAATTCTTTCATAATTTCATTAAATTCTTTTTTATGTATAAGATCGTACAAAATAAATTTGTATCAACTAATAATATTAAAAAATCAATTTAAAAGAAATGTTATGTAAAATTTTTTTACCAATATTAATATAGAACGAATATAAACTATGTAATTATTTGAATTACTAAACTCAAAGTAATATATATAAATTCATATATTATTGTAACGTGAATTATTGTCAATGTGTGATAACAAAAATCATTCAATGAAGGTTCCTACAATTTTGCACCTTACTCGTATTAATATATATATATATATATATATATATTTATTTATTTGTATATTTATATTATTAGCTATTCTCCATCCAAAAAAAAAAAATCACAAATAATCAATATTTATCACCTTGATCAGCAATAATTTGTTGCCTAATCTTCTACCCCAAACTACCAAGATTTGATTCAACATTAATCTCACTGCATAATTTACTCTTCCAAACTAAAGCAAAACCAATATATATTTATTATTATATTAAATAATTAAAATGATTTATCAAGGGATAATATAAACATAGAATAAACATACATTTATGTCATTATCTAGAAACACCCTTTACAAATTTATGTAATTAATTTTGTAATATGTAATCATTCAAAATGAAGGTTCATAGTGCTCTCTTTATCTTTACATTAAGTTATGGTGGGAAACTTAAATAATTAACATAAATTAAAATACATCAATACTTTTATAATCATAATTTAATTTGAGTAGGTCTTGGGTGAGACCGTCTCATGTCCTGAGATGATGGGGTGGATTACAAATTGCACATGATGCATTAACACTTTGACATGAATGTGCATTAATTTGTGTTGTCTAACATATTTTTTGTTCTTAATTTAGATGGTCATTATCAAAGGTTAAATATGTATAAGGAAAGTTAATAAAGATAATAATCAAATGACAAATATTATCAATAAAATACGGATTTTTTTGTTGAAATTTTACTTTTATCTAAACAAATGCATAAAATATTTATTTTATTATATATTTTGTGCACATTATCAAAATATAAAGATACAATAATTATGACACACTATGATTATTGGAATATGCTTTAAAAAAGAATACGATTACCAAAATAAATTGTTTTAACACTCATGGGATTTTGGTACAAAAATGAAACCCAATAGGAACATGCATGGAGTCGTACATCAAATTTTTGAAAGAGAATAAAATAAAACAAATATAAAAAGGCTCAAAGAGAATTTATTTTGTCCAAACAAATTATAATCACCACTGCCTTATTGCCATAAAAAAGAATTGGTGATCAATCCATACTATCAAATTGAAATTGTCATCTCAAACATTCCTTCAACATTTGATGATTTTGCCTCCGTAGTAATAATGAAATTCATTGATAAAGTATTCGAACTCATGAATTTTGAAAATACTTTGTTAAAATTGGAATGCAATTTCAGGAATTTAAGAGAATAAAAAGTAGCAAGATCAAAAATTAAATAATGTATTTGACAAACTTAATGTAAATTTTATAATTTTTCCATAAAAATTACACAATAAATTAGTATAAAAATATTGAATACATATAAATGATCCATGAAATTGAAACTTAATAAGAATAATCTACAAGATTTACAAATTGGTGTTGAGTAACTATGTCGTTGTATTGGAATATAAAATAAATTGAATCTTCAATAAATCTCCGAGAGATCTTGTAAAACCTTCAAATCTTCAAATCACGGTGAATCTTAAACAAACATTCAAATCACCATGAAAGCGTACAAATTAATTTGCATTCAATAAAAGCAATACATAAAAACAACACAAAAATTGAATTACATATATTCGAATATCATGTGAAAATCATCTATTCAAACTAAAAATACATAAGGAAAAAAAATCTGGACAATGAAGATGAATATCAAGTGATAATCACCTATACAAACTAAAAATACATACGAAAAAGAGGAAGGATAAGAGAAAATTGTGAAGATGAAGATTGCAATGGAGAGAGTATATATAGGATACAAAATATAATTATTATGTCAATAATAGATAATATTAATGGAGAAATTAATTCCTGATTGATAGACAAATTAGCTTAATCATTAAAAAAAACAAATGGACGGTGGTGATCAGCTCACAAAATACTGATCAATGGCCCAAAACGATTCCCTCCAAAACTATAAAAGGAAAATTTGTTGCTATTATATATTTATGATATGGCTCGCCTAATATAAGTTAGTGGGTCAGTGGTTCGCGCCCTGCCCAGACCCCAATGGGCGCGGGTTCGAACCAACTGAGCCACTTTTTTTTCGCAGGTTCGCAGATTAGCGACCGCCTACAGGTCCTTCGCTAATCACAAAAATCAAATTAAAATTTTAATTTTATTTAAAAATAAATTAGCTTCCGCCTTTGAAACGGTCGCTAAATCCTGACCCGACCGGGTCAGGCCCGATCAGTTCAGCGACAGCCAGGCGGCGCTCGCTAAAAGTTAAAAGTTAGCGCAGATTAGCGACCGATTTGAAAAGACGGTCACTAATATTAAATTTGATGAATTTAAAAAAAACGAGTTAATTTGAATTTATATACAAGTAATGCATAAAAACGAATTAATTAATAATTTATAATAGTCAAAAATATTAAATTTACAAAATTAAAAAAAAAATAGTTAATATATATATATATATATATATATATATATATATATATATATATAAACGAATTAGAAACAAAGAGGAATTAATTTGATGATTTTTTTTAAAAAGGAGTTAATTTGAATTTATATACAATTAAATGCATAAAAATGAATGAATTAATAATTTATAATAGTTTAAAATATTATAATTTACAAAATTAAAAAAAATAGTTAATATATATATATATATATATATATATATATATATATATATATATATATATATATACAAATGAATTAGAAACAAATGAAATTAATTTGATGAATTAAAAAAACGGGAGTTAATTTGAATTTATATACAATTAAATGCATAAAAATGAATGAATTAATAATTTATAATAGTCTAAAATATTAAATTTAAAAAATTAATTTATCAAATTAATTTTTTAAATTTAATATTTTAGACTATTATAAATTATTAATTCATTCATTTTTATGCATTTAATTGTATATAAATTCAAATTAACTCCCGTTTTTTTAATTCATCAAATTAATTTCATTTGTTTCTAATTCATTTGTATATATATATATATATATATATAAACGAATTAGAAACAAAAAAGAATTAATTTGATGAATTTAAAAAAAAAATGGGAGTCAATTTTAAGTTATATACAATTAAATGCAAATAAACGAACAACAATAACAAGTGTCCTAGTGGTTCACATCTCCTCCGGGTTACCCGAAGGTTATGGGTTCGATTCTCCTCTATTTATTTCTACAAAACTCATTGAAAAGGCGGTCGCTAATATTAGCTACCCACGTTTTAACGACAGACTTTTATCGAACAGAAATCGGTCGCTAATCATATTTTGCGATCGAAAATTGATCGCTAATCCGCGTTTTTTGGTAGTGTAACTTTTGACCTTATTCTCTCCTTTTAAGTGAGATGATTCGAAGGAACATGAAAGCTTACTTGCTGTGGCGCATTATAACCTTTAGGCACTGCAAAAACTGCATTGTCTAAAGGTATATCAACTGAGGGCCACTCATTGCGAACAAAGTCACTAGTCACACCAGCATTCCCATTGCTTATGCAGTTCAACAGAACAGATGACAAAAGCAGCAGTTCAACCAGCATCGAGCCCCTTTGCTTATACCTAAAATTGATTATAGTTATGCATCCAATTAATAAATCCAAAAGCACTAATACAGAAAGCAATAGACTAACAATAAAAACCAATCAAGCGTCAATAACAAGGTATATATAATTTCCATTGTCCTCAATTATATAACCATAAGTTAGGTGTAATTTGTGGTATCCCCTCAGCAAGCATAAAGAACTCATATCATATAATCCTTTTATCAAATAAAAAATTAATTCGAATCATCAACACTCTCACAGTCTCACCCACTTAGCATTGCCATATCATCGGAGCTTAACAAAGTCCCAAAAAATCAACTGAATTAAAAACAACATTCTGATGGCATGCTTCAAAATGCGCGCAGACACAATAATTATGGGCGCATTTCGATTTTATGTGTATGATACGGCGAAGGGAGGGGCGAACTTGTACCTGATGCCGGAAGCAAGGGAAGGATGCATGTTTTTGGTGCTGTGAATAGGAAGGAATGTTTGTATTTATCTAATGAGTTGAGCCGTTTGAGGCACGTGAATAATATGATGAAAGGGAGAGGTGCAGATTATGGGTTTGTGATGAATGCGACTGCACTTTTGAGTTATAAGGTGACGAACTTGACACGTAGGTACGTGGTACCTATTCTTCTTTGGCTGAAATTCGAAATCATTTTGAGATTTTTTTCTATTGCTTTCTTGTTTTTGTTTTTCATAAGAAAAGGAACTTTCACTAACGAGGTATCCCAAAAGCATAGGACAGATATTTTTATATTGTTTGTCCACTTGTCTCTTTAGTATCTCTCGTAATTATTTGAAGAAAATTATTTTGAGATTTTTATCTCATAATATATATATATATATGGAAAAAAAAAATTTATATACACCCATTTTAATCATGGCAAATTCTTCCACGCAATTAATGTACATGGTGCAATTGAATTTTGCACTAGTTTTGCATGCATTAGGTGTATTGTGTAACTCAAGTGCATTTTAAAAAAATTATTACTTTATTACTGAAAAGTCACCATTTGAAATTTTTTGTTTGGATTCAAAATAAATTTATGAAAGCATTTGTCAAATTCATATATTTGAATTTTATTGTTTTGATAAAAATTAATACAATATATTTCTTTTTTCATTTTTTTTATCATTTTATATTGATAACAGGGGGAAGGAGTGACAAAATCTATAACTATATAATAACAAAATATTATTCCACTTATAGTAACTTTTTTCTTTAGCCAAAATCTGATTATATATTTATAGTAACATCTTGAACTATTATTAAAACGGTAATATCCTAATAAAAGAACGGTTATAATCATTTAAGTATGCAATAAAATCACTAACCAATCACTTCCCCATTACCAAAATTTAATATTAATTATCAAAAAGTAACCGATACGGCTTAATTATAATTAGCTCTAAATACATTTTCCACTAACCGTTGTGATATAGCCCCACTACAGGCATTCTTATTCAAAATTATACATTTAATAATCTCCAAAAAGAAAACCATTTCATCTGCAGTTTTTTATGGCCTTCATCAGATCATCTAAATGTTTTGTTGACGTGAAGATACCTCCACTTAAAGATTATGCGTTGGCTGATGTTGTAGAAGTTTAATTTCGCTCTTAATACAGCTGCATCCTCTTCGGCCTAATATAAGAGGATCATAAGCATTAGAACAATGGAACTTCATTTGTTTAATCAAAGGGCTACCATCATACTCTTATTGCTCTTTTTCTCCTTGATCTACAACTGATACTTTAGGCTATGTTCTTTTTGGGTTTTAAGTGGTTTTTAAAAACCGGTTTTTGAAAACCAAGGTTTTTGTAATCCATGGGGTTTTTAAAATCTTTGTTCTTTTTGGGTTTTGAGTAGGATAGGTTTTAACTTTATTATGTAAAAAGTAAAGGAGTGTTGTATAGGTTATTTATAGGGTTGTAGGATTAGGATTTCAAAAACCTAATTTTAAAACCCAAGCTAGAATGGGTTTTGGATTTCAAAATCCAAATCCAGATTTTTAAAACCCAAAAAGAACATGGCCTTAGGAACCTGAAATATAAAAAGTCGAAGACTAACAGCGGAAAGAATAAGATGAAGATCGATATGTATACAAAAATTTGAAGGTATGTACAAAAAACTCAATTCTGATACATATCATTTGATCTTCACAATTGTATCTTCTCTCACTTTTATAAAAAAAAATTAGATATTGTATCTCCTTTGTTAAAAGATATTTATATATTAAATTTTAAAATATTGCGTAAGACATATATATTCTGCATATACGATAAGGGTATACACATAGAGGACGAAATACTTGCTAACAGAGACTAATTAGAAGAAAACTTTCGCGAAAAATATAGATATTGGCCATTGATATAACTTGCTCACAAGATCTGCTACATGACCAATTGTATGAGCAACATAAACCTAAAATTAATAATAATATCGTTGAGTTCCACTTGCTTCTTAGATTTTTGTTTCTTTGCAGGGGTTTTAAAGTTGGGGAAGGATTAATCTAATAAAACGGCAAATAATCCCACAAAATTGAACTGAAAATTTTCAAAGATCGATCTATATAGAGTTGGGGTTCGTGATTAAAAGGATGGTAAACAACGGATCAGAAAATCACCATGAGAAATAAAAAAAAAAAATATATATATATACACTGAGAAATAAAGTTTAACGAATTCAATCTAGGTTTATCGAAATATGTAAATTAAATAAAACAATATATAGATCATTGATTATTACTAATCAGAGTAGATACATATCAGATAGTTATGCCCAAGTTGGGGAAATATGAACCGGGAAGACACCTGTTATAATGTTACGAAGAAAGAAACAACGAAACAGAAATATCAAATGGAGAAAATATCAATCACCTGCAGACACGAGAAAACAAACGCTGCAAATCCGGCACCGCAACCCATGGCCGAAAACCATTGTAACTATTTCTCCAGTGATGGCCGCCGATTTTATTATTTAGGTTTTACTGCGTGTTAGGGAAGCTAGTTGGGTGATTTTGGTTCATTACTTTTAGTACTATTTTCTATCTTATTTAATATACGTTAGTTAATTATTTGAATTGGAGGATGGAAATTTTTAATTCTCACTCAGGCTTTTGGATTTGATGTGCACATGGACATGTGTATGATGCACTCATTCAACAATTTGATATTGTTTACATTGAAAAGGTTGGTTAGATTATACTAAAAAGTTTATTATAAAAATCGATTTTAAAGGTAAACTTTTCATTGTAATCAGCCTACACTTTTCAGTGTAACAACTGTTGGGTGAGTGCACCGTGCACCAGGTGCATATAAGGGTATGCCAATTATGAAAGGTCTATTATTATTGGTCTGCATAACTAAATTATCTTTATTTGTTATTTTGTTCAATACTCAAGATTTTCCTTATTTAAATTTAGATTGAGCTATGTAAAATGTTTAGCAATTTTGTGCTGGAGTGAGGTATTGTATTAAATATTATAGTAACAATTTTAAACATACTACTAACAACTAAACCATGATATTTATATTTACCATTATCAACATTCTATATATTTTATAGGAAATCAAATAACATTTCCGATCAATTTATGTATATTCATAATGTTCAATTTTATTATGTCATTTGATTAGTTCTAATGATGCTCCGTACTCACATCTTTGAAATTGAAATTCTAACCGAGACCAAAAGTGTGCTAAAAATTTATGAGAATGACTTTGGCTTCATCGCATTTCAAATTTCAAAGAAGACTAAAGTCGGGGGCAATCGTTAAATGAAGTCAGGCTTTTTTTTAGGACACCAAATTTCATTCATAAGCAGTTGTATGATACCATCTACTTAATAACGAAGCAAGAATGTTTAAAAATATACGATGGAGATGATAATAGAATAAAAATGAAACTCATCATGGTTTATACAAAGTATTTCATGAAACTTAAGAAAACACACTATCTTTCAAAATGTAAACTTTCCCGCATTTTGAGCGAAAAACATTTCATGCCCCTAATGTGTTCCATAGAAACGAAAGAAAAAAATGACAGTAGAATATAAAAATTATAAAAAAATAAAATGACAAAATCAATAAGGATTGGAGGAATAAAAGAAATATGAAAAAAAAATTTTGTAAACTTAAGGTCACGCTAACTCGATTTTTTTCAAATACCATGTGTACACATTATCACTGTTATGTATATATATTCACTATCTCTAATGCATATATGTACTATAATCATTTTTTAAAAAATAAATCTTTTTTAAAACGTTGATAGCATACATACATAATAATTGTATGAAGGCCTAACTCTACACTTAAAACCCAGGTTGTAAGTGAGAGGATTGCCCAGACTTATAAGCCCACCCAAGACCATCTCTCTATTCGATGTGGGATAGCTTAATACCCTCCCTCACGTAAGACGGGGACCAGGTCGACACGTGGTTCCACAGGTGGATCCACACATCGAAGTAGAGAGTTGGCTCTGATACCATGTATGAAGGCCTAACTCTACACTTAAAACCCAGGTTGTAAGTGAGAGGATTGCCCAGGCTTATAAGCCCACCCAAGACCATCTCTCTATTCGATGTGGGATAGCTTAATAATAATAATAATACTAAAAAAGAATAGTTCGCATGAACTCGAGTTCACAAATCTCTGCCTAAGAAAATCTTCCTAATTTATCTAATACACAAATGATCGCGTATTTATTTATGATAGAGATAACTATAACATAAAATTAAGGTTTTATATACACGTGGTGCACGGTGCATTCACTCAACACTTGAGGTTATTTACACTAAAAATGTACTTAAAAAAAATCAGTGTAATCAACTTACACTTTTCAATGTAAACCCTAAACTTTCTTAACCGTGCAACGCAAGGTGATAATACTAGTATTAATAACTCCAGGATCTCCCAAGTCTTGAAGGCTCGATACTTCCCGCGAAATGATATTGATGAAGCACAACCTATTTACCAGTCAAACTACCTCTGGAGCAGTCTTCTTAGGTCACAAGTCCTAATCTGAGAAGGTCTTGGTTGGCGAGTGGGAAATGTTGAAAGCATTAACAACTGCGGTAACAAATGGATTGGAAACAAATGGCCTTATCGACCGATTAAGGAGCCTTGAGACTCACTTTTAAGCTCACTTGTTTCAAATTTCATCGACAAAGATATAAGAGCATGGGATGTCATGAAAATTTGTTAGTTTTTCAATGAGAATGATGCACAGGATATCCTTAGTATTCCCCTCAGTGGCAACTTCCCCCCAGATAAGCAAATCTGGAATCAAACAAAAGATAGGAGATTCTCTGTTCGCTGGCATATCATCACCTGGTTGTTAAAAAGTTCTAAAAATGTGGAATTAATCTTCCATCTCCGAGCATGCCGATGAAACTATGGAAGCAAATATGGCACCTGTAAATTCCTCCCTCGACTCGCCACTTCTTATGGAAATCATCCCATGATTCATTACACCCCAAAGAGAGCCTTAAATGCTGAAGAATACCAAATGATTTTGCTTGCCCTGTATGTGGTCTCAAAGGGGAATCGACCCCCCATGTTTTTCTCCGATGTACAAAGGCTATACACACATTGGGTCAAAGCCCTTTAAGTATTATCTCCCAAAATGAATAAGTTAGTTTCCGAGAAACATGTGCACACCTCATTAAGGATACCTATTTAAGGAGCATCGTTGTTCGCTATTATTGTGTAGAATATATGGAAGGCTCGGAATGCGTTTATTTTTTAAGATCGTTGCATTGAACCCGGGGATATTGTCCAACAATTTTTACGACAGTTCCAGGATTTCCGTCCCTCCAGAACTGATTTTGATCGGCCTCAGCGTCAAATTTTGAAGCGGCAACTCCCACCTATATATGAGACTTCTGAAGCTTAATTCTAATGCTGCAACTTTGGCGACATGCAAGCTGGTTTTGGTTTCGTTGTTAGGAATGACAAAGGCGAGATCATGATCTCAGGTGCAAAGAAGTGTCAAGCGAACCGGGCCGTTAATTGATCCACGGACAAAGGTTCTAGGTATTTTAGGATGGATGGAGAGTCAAATCCAACGTAAATACCTAGCTTCCTTTGTGGGTCATAGTGGTACGCTTCGGTAATGTTATCGGAACATACACCGCACATCCAAAAATACGCAGATGGGAAATGTTTGGTTCTTTGTGGGCCCATAGAGGTACGCTTCGGTAATGTTTGACGGATTTATATCAAATGTGATGCATGTAGGAGTGCATGCCTCCAGTATGAAGTAGGTAATTTAGAGTTCATAAGTAATGGTTTAGCGATAAGTTTGAAACGTTTTATTAGCGCTTCAGCAAGACCATTTTGGGTGTGGATGTAGGGGACCGAATGCTCCACTTTAATTCCCAGAGCTATACAGTAATCTGTAAAGGCTTTTGAGGTAATCTCAGCAGTATTATTCATGCGAATCAATTTTATTGAATAATCTGGGAACTGAGCTCGAAGCTCAATAGTTTCCGCAATGAGCTTTGAAAAGCTTGATTGCAGGTAAACAACAAACAGGCATATGTCTACCTAGTGGAGGCATCATTTAGGACCATAAAATACCGAAATGGTGCTGGGTGAATCGGTCCACAAATGTCTCTTTGAGCTGAGTTGAGCCGTTTGAGGCACGTGAATAATATGATGAAAGATGAGGCGCAGGTTAGTACGCGTGGCGTGAGAGAGGCGTAGATTATGGGCTATGGTTGTCTGTGATGAATGCGACTGCACTTTTGAGTTATAAGGTGACGAACTTGACACGTAGGTACGTGGTACCTATTCTTCTTTGGCTGAAATTCGAAATCATTTTGAGATTTTTTTCTATTGCTTTCTTGTTTTTGTTTTTCATAAGAAAAGGAACTTTCACTAACGAGGTATCCCAAAAGCATAGGACAGATATTTTTCTATTGTTTGTCCACTTGTCTCTTTAGTATCTCTCGTAATTATTTGAAGAAAATTATTTTTTGATTTTTATCTCATAAAATATATATATATATATATATATATATATATATATACACACACACTAGTGTTCGCCCCGCGAAGTTTTGCAGGCTTGGAGAAATCTTGAAGTTGTTTTATTTTTAATTATTCAGTCACGTCTTATGCACAACTTAATTCTCCATAAAACATAAAGCCAAAAAGAGTTAAATTCATCAAAGATTTCTAAAAACCTCCCTAAAAACAACATTCGTGGTATATTTTGATGGCTTCCCCTCAGAGTCGAGGCACAGAACTTTCAAACCATAGTTAAGTACATAAGTTTAATTTATTATGGTGTATATGAATCATTAAATTTAATTAACTTTTAATAAAGAGTGAAGATTGGATGGTGGGTTACTTTAGGATAAGGAGTCAAGAGATGCAACACATATTAGGGAAGCATACTTTGAAGAACTCTGCCACTTAGCCACGTTAGGGGTTTAATTTTTTATTTTCATAGAATTTGAATTCTATCTAAAAAAGGAAAGGTGTATACCTATGAGAAATATACATAACCTAGTTATAGCCCCGCGATTTTCGCGGGTTTATTTTAAAAAAATTAAAAGTTTTGATGTAAACAAAAAAATCATTTAAGTTTTTTATATGAATAAAATATATAATAATTTATTTGATCGTTAAAATATTGTAGATTAAATTTAAATATTTAGATGTAGATATCCATTTGAAACACATTAAATTTGATCAGTAAATCAATCTAAACACACTATAATAGATACAATAAATACACTAATACATGCATAATGATATTTAGAAGACCCATATTAAAATCTCAAATGTATGCAAAACCCATCAACGTTTAAAAGCAGAAGTGTTATTGCAATTTATAAAATAGAATAACAAAATAACCATAGCAGGCCGTTATAATTCAAATATCCTAGATATGCTGTTAAAGGTCACACACATGTTGTACTTAGGTGTAAATTCAGAGTATATAATCTTGCCAACGCTCACGCTAAAAAAAGGGTAATTCACAATTTTGGTCTCATTAGAACATGTGATTTGCAACAATAGTGTTTTTTTCGATATTTGTGGTCCTGCAATATTTTTTCGACACTTTCGGTCCCAGATTATTTAAAATAAAAAAAAAAGACCAATAAAGAACGTGAGACCAAAATTGTTATTGAGAATTTCTCATGGGACCAAATTTGCCACAAGAAATGATGCACATATCAAAATGGATTTATTAGTATCCAAAAGGCAACATACACCTATTAACATAGTACCATGTACCACAAGACCAATTTTATGTACAAAAAATACACCAAAGTACACTTATTTAGCATTAATTATTTATATGAATTTTCCACATTACATGACCAAATCCAAAATTTCAGGAAGTTATACAACTATTTAAATTTAAGACAATTTATTGTCACCCTAGGTATGTGTCTTCCTTTATATAAGATTGGAATAATAAATAAAATTAAATCCTAATTGTGAGACTTAAACACAATTTATTATATTAAATCATATGTGGCAACGATTTGGTGGAATTAGTGATCAATAAAAATTAAAAATTACATGCAGGGAAAAACTTTTGTTCGTGTCCACTCGCCATTGTGCATTCATATAGATGTATTTAACATCATTTAAAAGTATTTAAATGATATAATCTCAATTGGTCGATCACTGCTACTCTCATGCCATTTTGAATTAACATGATGTTAAAAGACGTTAAATGCTTAGTTCAATCCTTTTCTATTTTTCCTTAAAAGAGTATATGTCGGGCTTTCAAACTTTAAAATAAATATAAAAATAAAAAGGCCACTATAATAGCTCTGTCACAATTTACAACATATGTAATAATAATTCTCACTCCAAACACAAAAGAATAATAATTAAGGGACTTAAATTTGAATGAAATAGTAAGTATGGTTACCCTACCTAACTAACGTAGCAATTATGAAAGAATTAATGAAATATTCCCCTAAAACACAACCGTAGAATAAATATAATTTTTAAGCATGCCAATTTGAGTAAGGACGTTAATACATACCTAAACAATACTTAATTGGGCACGGCTATTAACACCCACAAATATACTTTGTTCACCCACTACTAAATTAACTCACCATATATTTTACTTATTTTATTATTTTGCTTAATGTACCCTCTTAGAATTTAAAATTATAACCTTAATATAATAATTAGATCATTCACTAAATATACACATCCATCAATTTAAAGTTAAAAAAATAGCACACCAACACTTTTTTTTTTTACAGTGTCGACCCCACAAACCACCATCACCAACCTCATTTTCTTTCTTTATTTCTTTCATTTTCAAGGTGTACCAATATAAAAAAAATAATAATAATTTAATCTCATTAAATTGTGTCTCTATGGTTTATATTTTCATAATTATATCCGTTTTTTCCTTTTTTTAATGTTGTGATTGTGTGTGTGAAAAAATAGAAAAAAGTGTGTGAATTATGAGATTTTGGGCAGAGTGTTGAAAGCGTAAGTTTTTAATAAATTTATATTTATTTTTTATAAAGGATACATTAGTCATTTTTATTAAATATATTCTTATTAAAAAAAAAGAGGTGGGTGAACAAAGCATTTTTATGTGGGTGAATAGCATTTGCCTACTTAATTTCGGAAAAAAGCATGACAACTATGTGCTCACCAAATTATAATAGTGAGGTAATTAAGGAATAGTAAATGTAAAAACAATTCTCACTCCAAACACTAAAGAATAACAATTAAGGGACTTTTATTGGAATAAAATAGTAAGTATGGTTACCCTACCCAACTAACCTAGCAATTACGACCAAATTAATAAAATATTCCCCCCAAAAGAATATATGAACTGGAATTTTGGTAACAATTTTCAATATCCATAGACTGCATTTAATTATACATAATTCATCGACTTTTTAGAAAGTACTTAGGTGTAAATTCATAGAATATAATCTAGCCAACGTCCACACTAAAAAAAGGGTAATTCACAATTTTGGTCCCATTAGAACAGGTGATTTGCAACAATGGTTCTTTTTCGATATATTTGGTCCTGTAAATTTTTTCGACACTTTTGGTCCCAAAATAATTAAAGTTTAAAAAAAAGACTAATAAAGAACGTGAGACCAAAATTGTTATTGAGAATTTCTCATGAGACCAAATTTGACACGATAAATAATGCACATATCAAAATGGATTTATTAGTATCCAAAAGGAAACATACGCCTATTAACATAGTACCATGTACCACAAGATCAATTTTATGTACAACAAATACACTAAAGTACATTTATTTATCATTAATTATTTAAAGATAAATTTTCCACATTACATGAACAAATCCAAGATTTCAGGAAGTTATACAATTATTTAAATTTAAGACAATTTATTGTCACCCTAGGTATGTGCCTTCCTTTATATAAGATTGGAATAATAAAGCAAATTAATTATAATTATGAGATTTAAAAAAGTTATTATATTAAATCATATGGGGTAAAGATTGAGAGGAATTAGTGATCAACAAAAATTAGAACTTGCAGACAACAAAAAAACTTTTGTTCGTGCCCACTCGCCATCATTTAAAAGTATTTAAATGATATAATATTAACTGGTCAATCACTGTTACTCTCATGCCATTTTGAATTAACGTGGTGTTAATAGACATTAAATGCTTAGTTCAATCTTTTTCTACTTTTCCTTAAAAGAGTATATGTCGGTCATTCAAACTTTAAAACAAATAAAAAATATAAAAAGACCACTATAATAGCTCTGCCAATATTTATAACACATGTAATAATAATTCTCACTACAAACGCTAAAGAATAATATCTAATTGACTTAAATTTGAATTAAATAGTAAGTATAGTTACCCTACCTAACTAACCTAGCAATCACGACCAAATTAATGAAATATTCCCCTAAAAAACTGTAATACCCCGTCACGTTCTGTACCCTTTCCTTAATTAGAAACCTTTTTATTTTATTTTATTTTATTTTCTCTTCTTTGTTTCTTTTAATTTTAATTATTTTTGTGTGCTATTTGTGTATTTAAATATACATACCCTTTTTATAAAACTCCTAAATTCGAAGAAAGAAAACGAATTCTTTCAAACGAATAAAGGACTACGAGAAATTAATTATTCAAATTAAATTAAGGATTTCGATCCGTTTGATTTATTGAGAAAAATCAAAATACAATAAAATATTACTTGAGTTTAAAAACTGTATTATTTTCTGAATCGGGATTATACTCGTGAACCAAACGATCCCTGAACCGTTTTATTTGGGAACGAAAATATCAAAATTATTTGGATAAGAATTGAGGAGTAGATAAGTTTTAAAAGGGATTAGTATAAAAAGAAAAAAAAAAAGCCAAAATCCTCTCATTTTCTTTCTTTCATTTTCTCACGCACACAAAAATTTCCTCTCTCTAAAATCTCTTTCTCCTCCTTCGGCTTCCGCCTCCCTCCTTCCGCCTCTGTCGCTGTCTTCTCCCCCTCCGACGTCTCGCCGCCGCCTACCTCTCGCCGCCGCCTCACGTCTCCTCCCTTCTCCCGCCGAACGCCGCTGTCCTCTGTCCTCCGGCGAACGACGCCGCCGCGCGATCGACGAGCGCCGCCGAAGCCTCCCACTGCCGAGCTCCGCCGCCGCGACGAAGCCCAGGCCGCCGCCGTCGCGTTCCGAGCTCCCCTGCTCCCGTCGCTCTCTCTCTCTCTCTCTCTCCGTTGAAGCCGTCGCACGCCGCCGAAGCCGTAGCTCCGCCGCACGTCGCCGCCGTCTCCTCCTCCATCTCCAGTAAGATGGAATTCTTCTCCTTACTTCGAAATTCATTTCCGTTTAATTCGATTTCGATTACCGAACTATTTAAATTTCTAACCATAGCTTTCTTTTCGTTAATTTCCGATCGATTTTTGACGCCGTTGAACCGGTTGCTTTTGCAAAATTTCTGGAATTTCAAACCGACGCCGTTAGGCTGCCCAAATCGTTTTTCCGAATTCCCGAACAACGCCGTTAGCCTGCCCGATTTTCGTGAACAATTTTCCGGGTTTCGAAACGACGCCGTTAGGCCGCCCGTTTAACGTCTCAAACTGAAGCTCGTAAGGTTTCTATCTTCGTTTTTATCTTGGGTAGATTTTTGGGTTATTTTGTTAATTGTTAGAGCTTAGAACAAGAAAAGAAATGAAAAAAAACTTACTGTTAGTGGTTAGATGAATTAGTGTTAGTTATTAACCTATTTAGTATTATTGTTTTGTTTCACTTGTATCACTCTTTAGAAGTGAGTTTTTGGATAGATTGTTTCTTTGTTTTATTTTTTTCCCAAAACCATGAGATTGGATTCTTAGTTTAGTATTTAGTATTAGTAGTTGAATGTTGAAATATTATTGTTTTAGATGAATGGTAGTAATGACTTAGAGGACTAGTATTTTCTTATGAATGTTTAGTATCATTGTTTTTAGTATTATGATGGTATTAGCAAAATCCTATAGTATCCTTGTTTTGATGTTTTTCAAGGATTAAAAACACGTTTGAATAAATTTCGTAATCAAAGGGAAACTCGTCTTCACCTCGTACCCCTATTAGAATTTTAGAAAACGCAAAAATAAAGTCTTTTAATAAGTTTAGAAAAGAAAAGTTTTATATTCAAGTTTTCGTTTAAAAACGAGAAATAGAACTCTTAAGAAAGAATAACCTTTTCTTTAATTTCATTAAATAATAATCTTATTTTTCTAAGTATTTTTCCAAGCTTAATAATGATTTTTTTCCTTAAAAGACCATTTTGAGAACACCCCTAAATTCAGTAATTACACCCCCCCTGTTACAGCACTCAATTCAATAAATACACCCCCCTGTTACATCACCAGATTCGGTAAATACACCCCCTGTTACACCACCAAATTCAGTAAATACACCCTCCTGTTACACCAATAAATTCAGTAAATACACCCCCTGTTGCAGCACTGAATTTAGTAAATACACTTCCCTAATACACCTTCCCTTTAAAAGAGGTGTACTTATCAATTTGAAATCAACCTTTGAAAACTTTAGTTTTCAATAGTTTTCTGAAGACAACGACCTACTCAATCCTCGAGTTCCGCACTCTTAAGCTTTTCAAATTCAAAAGTCAACCTTTTAATCGAAATACTCCTTATTAGGATTCTGTACTTTTCGGAACACGCGCGAAGGACTCAACTGTCTGCTCACCCAATATTCCCGGAACTCAGAACAATCAGGTGGGTGATGATCTGTTGATTGATCTGCTAATAATAACGTCGTGCCGGTATTTTCTGAACTCGACTAAATTAAATCAAAAATATCTAATCCAACATAAGTGTAACACCTATCTATATAACTGTTTGGATTATGTGATATAACTATATATGTTATATATTTGGCCTGTTGTTTTGTGAATCGATCACCACTGCATGAGTAAACACCTTACGTGAGCATGAATCAGTTCAGTTATCAGTCAAGTATTATTCTTTGTAAAGTTTATTGAGTCAGTTTTGTGGAAAGTCAGTATGTACGGAGTCGGGATCGAGTTTTAAATCCGACCTCCGGGGCTGCTGTCGGGGACGCCCTCGGAATCAAGGTTGTTGATCAAGTAGATCTGGTCCCCGGTCAGCTGTCGTTTGACGCACTGGGAAGAAGGCCATTGATACTTGCTTATTTTGAGGGATGTTATAAGGTTGGATGATGTGAGCTTGTGTGATTGGATGAAGTAAGTTTTGGTTGGTGTTGAAAAGGGTAACTTTGTTGATTTGTTGGAGTTGAAAAGAGTAACTTTGTTGGAAGTGGAATTGTCATACGTTTATGGTTGTCAGTTTGTGATAATACGTGATATGACTTTGGGCCTTGCCCTAATGTGAATCAACTTGTGCTATTTCAATTATACTATGTGAAATACGCTTAAGTACCGTTTAAATTTTATAATCTTTTATATACGTCAACTGTTTAAATAAAATAAACTTTTTATTAATAAGTATAACTTAATATATTTCGGATTTACCAATCCCATGATGTTGCAATCACCCATAAGTGAGAATTCAATTTTCACGCCCCCTTTTTCTTAACCCATTTGCAGATTACAATTATGGGGAGCAAGGACAGTGACACAAAAGACACAAAGTCTCCCTTTTGCTTAAAATATATTATTACTAATACAATGATGCCTATCATTTCTACTTCCCAATAAATGTTATCGCTACTGCTATACAAGACGATACTCTTTCCGTGTGTTTAAATTATCCAAACTCAGTGTGTATTATTCTGAAGATACAGAACCCTCTATCCATCTTTATATACATATATGTACAAACACACTTACGTTATAATATTCATTCCCACTTATCCGCTGCATGAAACTCCTCTCTCTCAATTCAGTTATATTTCTTTCAAAAATTTTATAAATCGGACTTTTGATCACAATAACACTTCGAATTCGATATAATTATTATATATCGGGTTCGGGGCGTTACAGGTGGTATCAGAGCTTATGTTCAAAACTTTCGGACCCAACCCCAAATCTTGTTCCCTTGTCACAATAATATTATTTATTATCACTTAAGTATTGAAATATTAAAATTTTCTGAGGGAAACGTGTCTCTGGTTACTGTCTACATACTCCTCGAAGGTACGATACTACTTTTATAATGTTGCTTAAAGGCCTTTAAAATTCACAACTGCTTAAATTCATAATATTACCCGATCAAAAAAGGTTACGATAACTCAAAATAGTGTTCGTACTACGAAGGAAGAACTACAAAATCTAGTCTAAGTTGCTTTTGGAACTCGAATAATTGATAAGAATGCTCGAATAATTTGTGAACTTCATAAATGATATTATGTGATTTCTTTGATTACGTGCTTTAAATGTTTACTTTACGGTTATTTTTCCTTCACTGGATGTGGCCCAGTACTTAGAGATTGAGCAGTTAGAAGTAGAGACCATTGATGCCTTCACTGCCCGCTTTGTAGAGTCACGCGAAAGGGCAAGGACTGCCCCGGAGCCCCACATCGAGACTGACTTCGCAGCTGCGACCCGATTCGCGGGAGGAGTGATCGAAATCTTCCGCCCTATCGCTACTGGACTATTAGATCGCATGAGGGTGGACGACCCAGAGCAGGGACCTCAGGTTCACTTAGACGCTTACTGGGTGGAGGCCCAGAGGGTGATTTGACACGCGGATGATCACCGCACCCTGTCCCGACAGGCCGCCGGAATTTCTCGGAGTGATTTTGCCATGTCCGGAGCTCTTCACGAGGACACCGTACTTGCCCGAGTCTCAGCCGCCGCATCAAGGGCTGCCGCAAACTCTCAAGAAGAGTTCTCCCGTACCACCCTCAGGAGGTCCATGCTGTACTTGGACGCAGCTCTCGCGCAACGGGATAACTCCATCGCTTACTGGATAGCGAGTGAACTACCTGGGGAGGGACCTTTCGGCTTTGGGGAAGCCGCACCTCCTGTGTTTGAGCCAGAAGGGATTGAGCCAGGGGTAGCAGAGGTCGAGGCAGACGAACCAGAGGGAGGGTGAGCCAGAGATAGAGATAGATTCCCCGCCAGAGTCAGAAGTTGATGATTAGTTGGACTACCAGACTTTGTATATAGTAGTAGACGCATATATATAGTATAGGTGGTAGCCGTTTGACTTATAGTAGTAGTCATTTTGCGTGGTCGTTTTCCTTATAGACCATTGCAGCGTAGCTCTAACCCCCCATTTTATCGCTCGTGGTCCATATTGATGTGAGGACACGATGCTATAGCACTACCTAGAACCCTTTTGCATTCCATAACGAATGTAAGGAGACTGACTCCGTAGAACCAAAACTTTTAGATATATATATACTTATTATGTGCTCACTACTTGTCAATGTGTTTTACTTGCTTTATATATTGATTGTCGTATATTTTATCTGATTATCACTTAATGACACATCACTGGTTCCTAGAATACTGTGCGAATGTGAGCACTGTACCATTGAGGGCCCCAATGCGCAACTGGTGAATTACGTACCACACGTGTTTCAGTGCTAGCGTTGTGTTGATTTGGTTAATCCGGTTATGTTTTTATAACTTTCTCGCACCTATACGTATCGTAATAATATTATTCTTTTCGATCAGAACTACCTTTAGAATGACACCCGGACGTAAACGTGGACGACCCCGCGTGAACCCTATCCCTGAACCCGTGGATCCGATAGAACAAGAACCACCCCTTTAGGCTGAACCCGAGCCGCCTCAACAAGCCGCACCAGAAAACGATATCGCGAGAGAAATACTGATCTCTCTTCAGAACTACATTCAGCAACAAGTTCCACCACCTCCTCCGCCGTTGTACGGGCCTATACCTCAGATAGCGCCCAGGGCGAATGACTTTGTCGAACGCTTTCGACGACTGCAGCCACCTAGGCTGGATGGGAAAGAGGATCCCTTTGAAGTCGAGGAGTGGATATCGGGATTGGAACGTATCTTCAGACACATGGCACTGGCTGATGCACAGAAGGTCTCCTGTGCCCAGTTCCAACTGATGGAAGATGCAGCCCAATGGTGGGAATCTTATGAACGAACCATGGACGAAGAAGCTAGACAGGTCCTTACTTGGGAGAACTTTAAGAAAGCTATACTGGATCGATACTTTCCACGAGTCCTGAGGGATCGGAAAGAACAAGAATTTGTCAACCTTCGACAGGGAACTCTCTCAGTGATAGAGTACGAGAGAAGGTTCAACCAACTGTCTCGTTATGCCCCACATCTGGTGGGTGACGATGAGAGGAAAGCTCGCAGGTTCGAGCAGGGTTTGAGGCCCGAGATAGCAGGAATTATAATTGGCCTTCAGGTGCCAAATTATGGAGAAGTTTTCCATCGAGCATTGATGGTTTCAATCAGTCAAAACTTGGAGTACAAACAAACTCCGACTACTGTCCCTGTCAATCGTAATTGGCAGCCACCCTTTAAAAGGAATTCAGTTCTGCAATCCAAGGGGAACAATTTTGTTGGCCCTCGAGCTAATCAGAACTGTCAAAGGTGTGGAAGGAGACACTGGGGACCCTGTAATCAGGGAGGAGTAATTTGTTTTCGTTGCCATCAACCAGGGCACAAGTCCAATGAATGTGCTCAACCACCAAGCAGCAACCGTCAACCGGTTAATAACACTCAGTACCGCCCTCAGCAGGCAAACAATTATCAGGCTCGTCAGCTACCTGCACCTAACAACCGCCAGACGGGACCCCCAGTTAGAGGTCCGCCTAATCAAGGTCAGAGAAGGCCAGGCCACGTGAATGCTATCCTAGAGGAAGGGAAAAGCAGTGGAGAGCAACTTCGCCTGAAAGGACCAGCTCAGCCTGAGCAGCATGAGACGCTAGCAGGTACTGTCTTTGTACTTGAAAAACCTGCGTATGTACTGTTTGATACTGGAGCATCTCATTCCTTTATATCTGATAACTTTAAAAGAAAGTTAGGATTAGTCGAGATAAAAGGAAAAGTTTTAAACGTTAGTATTCCATCTGGAATTACTATGAAAATTGAGGGTCAAATTAGAGGTTTACCTCTAACGCTAGACAATCACTTGATAGAGTCCGACCTTCACGTCATTAAGATGAAAACCTTTGACATAATCTTAGGCATTGACTGGTTATCGAGAAACAAAGCGATAATAAAATGCGCCGAACGCGAGATCGACCTCGAAACTCGTGATGGCCAACGTTTCACATTTCGCGAAGTCAAAACCAAGAAGGAAACCCGAGTAATATCAGCAATCCAAGCTGCTGCAATATTACGAAAAGAGAAATGCCAAGCTTACCTCGTTCACATCTCAGCAGGAGAGATAGACGATAAGTTACGCATCAAGGTGCCAATTGTGGATGGATATCTTGACGTATTCCCCGAGGAATTAAACGGGTTACCTCCCGATCGTCAGATAGAGTTCTCCATCGACTTGATACCTGGGGCAGCACCAATATCTAAAGCACCCTATCGAATGGCCCCAAAGGAATTAGAAGAACTGAAGGAACAACTGCAAGGTTTGCTTGAAAAGAAGTTCATCAGACCTAGTGCATCACCATGGGGAGCACCCGTGTTGTTCGTAAAGAAGAAAGACGGAACTTTTCGTATGTGCATAGATTACCGTGGTCTCAATCAACTGACCATTAAGAACAAATATCCTCTTCCAAGGATAGAAGACTTGTTCGATCAGTTAAAGGATGCTACGATATTCTCAAAGATCGATCTGAGGTCTGGTTATCACCAGCTAAAGGTCAAGAGCGAGGATATCCCGAAGACAGCATTCCGGACTCGGTATGGACATTACGAATTCACCGTGATGCCCTTTGGAGTAACGAATGCTCCAACGATCTTCATGGATCTGATGAATAGAGTATTTCATTCGTACCTGGATCAATTCGTTATTGTTTTCATCGACGACATACTCGTGTACTCTAAGAGCAAAGAGCAACATGAAGAACATCTCAAAGCAGTCTTAGAGACAATGAGACGAGAGAAGTTGTATGCCAAATTCAGCAAGTGTGAATTTTGGATCGACCGTGTGATGTTCTTAGGACATATAATCTCCGCAAAAGGGATTGAAGTGGACCCGGCAAAGGTAGAAGCCATCATGAACTGGAAGGCACCTACTAACGTCAATGAAATTCGAAGTTTTCTTGGGTTAGCAGGGTACTACCGCAGGGTCATACAAGATTTTTCCAGCATTGCGAAAGCGCTGACGAAACTGACCAAGAAAACTGAGAAGTTTACTTGGGATTCAACTTGTGAAGAAAGTTTCCAAGAACTAAAGAAAAGGCTAACCACGTCGCCTGTGTTAACCATCCCAGATGGATCAGAAGGATTCGTCATTTACACAGACGCTTCTTTGTCAGGTTTGGGTTGTGTTCTGATGCAGAATAAGAAAGTTGTAGCTTATGCATCTCGACAACTTAAGGATCACGAACAGAACTACCCAACGCACGACTTAGAACTGGCCGCAGTAGTTCACGCGTTAAAAATTTGGAGACACTACCTATATGGAGGAAAGTGTGAGATCTACACTGACCATAAGAGTCTAAAATACTTCTTTACGCAGAAGGAATTGAACATGCGTCAGAGAAGATGGCTCGAATTGGTAAAAGATTACGATTGCACTATTCACTATCACCCTGGAAAGGCAAACGTAGTGGCAGACGCTTTGAGTAGAAAGGAAGATACAAAACTAAGCGTCGTTCCGACCACACAATTACCACTAATGGGAGAACTCTCTCGTTTAGACTTGGAATTTTCCACACAGTGTTGTGCAGATTCCATGGTTTACGCGTTCACCCTACAACCGACCTTACGAGAAAGGATCCTAGCAGCGTAAAAGGACGATAAATTCTTGAGAGGAATACGTAAGCGCGCTAAGGAAGGAACCATTCAGAGATTCGTATTGGGTACTGATGGAGCTTTAATGTTCGATAACAGAATCTGTGTGCCTAAGGATGACGGAATTAGGAACGAAATTCTGAAAGAGGCACATAGCACTCCTTACACCGTTCATCCCAGAGAGACGAAAATGTACCGAGGATTGAAAGAGAACTTTTGGTGGAGGGGTATGAAGAGATCGATAGCTCAATTCGTCAGGAGATGTTTAACCTGCCAACGAGTTAAAGCAGATCACCAACGACCCCCAGGGTTGTTGCACCCTCTGGAGATGCCAGAGTGGAAATGGGAGGACATCACTATGGATTTTGTCACCGGTTTTCCGAAAACGGTGAAAAATCACGATGCCATTTGGGTTATCGTAGACAGACTTACGAAAACTGCCCATTTTATCCCTATAAGAATGACGTACACGTTGGACAAGCTCGCCCAACTGTACATAGCAGAGATAGTCAGACTGCACGGAGTACCAGTTTCAATAGTATCCGATAGAGACCCCCGTTTTACCTCCAAATTCTGGGGAAGTCTGCAATGAGCCTTAGGTACTGAATTGAAGTTCAGCACCGCGTACCATCCGCAGATGGACGGACAATCGGAAAGAACCATTCAAACGCTTGAAGATATGCTCAGAGCTTGCGCTCTAGATCTTGAAGGAAGTTGGGAAAACCACCTACCATTGGCAGAGTTTGCATATAACAACAGTTATCAAGCAACAATACAAATGGCGCCGTACGAAGCACTCTACGGGAAGAGGTGTAGATCGCCAGTCTGTTGGGACGAAGTCGGGATTCGAAAGATTCTTGGACCCGAATTAGTCGAGAAGTCGGCTGAGATAGTCGCAAAGATTAAAGAAAGGATCAAGTCGGCCCAGGACCGCCAGAAATCGTATGTAGATACCCGAAGAAGGGATTTACAATTTGACATCGGCGAGAAAGTATTTCTCAAAGTTGCACCAATGAAAGGTCTAATCCGTTTTGGGAAGAAAGGTAAGTTAAAGCCGCGATACATTGGACCATTCGACATCCTGAATAGAATCGGAGATGTAGCTTATCGCATAGCTTTACCACCGGAGTTATCACGAGTGCATAATGTGTTCCACATATCTACACTCAGGAAATACGTGAGCGATCCAAACCACGTTATTAATCACGTAGAATTAGGTCTAAACAGTGACCTGACTTATGAAGAGATTCCAGTAACTATCTTGGGAAGAAAGTTACACTTGTTAAGGAATCGAGAGATACCTTTAGTGCTCGTTCAGTGGAGCCGACATGGAAAGGAAGAAGCGACTTGGGAAAAAGAGGATGAAGTCCTAGCCAAATACCCTCAAAGTTTAAGTAATACCTAAGACAGGAATTTCGGGGGCGAAATTCTGTTAAGGGGGTGAGGATGTAATACCCCGTCCCGTTCTGTACCCTTTCCTTAATTAGAAACCTTTTTATTTTATTTTCTCTTCTTTGTTTCTTTTAATTTTAATTATTTTTGTGTGCTATTTGTGTATTTAAATATACATACCCTTTTTATAAAACTCCTAAATTCGAAGAAAGAAAACGAATTCTTTCAAACGAATAAAGGACTACGAGAAATTAATTATTCAAATTAAATTAAGGATTTCGATCCGTTTAATTTATTGAGAAAAATCAAAATACAATAAAATATTACTTGAGTTTAAAAACTGTATTATTTTCTGAATCGGGATTATACTCGTGAACCAAACGATCCCTGAACCGTTTTATTTGGGAACGAAAATATCGAAATTATTTGGATAAGAATTGAGGAGTAGATAAGTTTTAAAAGGGATTAGTATAAAAAGGAAAAAAAAAAGCCAAAATCCTCTCATTTTCTTTCTTTCATTTTCTCACGCACACAAAAATTTCCTCTCTCTAAAATCCCTTTCTCCTCCTTCGGCTTCTTCCTCCCTCCTTCCGCCTCTGTCGCTGTCTTCTCCCCCTCCGACGTCTCGCCGCCGCCTACCTCTCGCCCAGCCGCACGCCTCACGTCTCCTCCCTTCTCCCGCCGAACGCCGCTGTCCTCTGTCCTCCGGCGAACGACGCCGCCGCGCGATCGACGAGCACCGCCGAAGCCCAGCGCCGCCGAAGCCTCCCACCGCCGAGCTCCGCCGCCGCGACGAAGCCCAGGCCGCCGCCGTCGCGTTCCGAGCTCCCCTGCTCCCGTCGCTCTCTCTCTCTCTCTCTCCGTTGAAGCCGTCGTACGCCGCCGAAGCCGTAGCTCCGCCGCACGCCGCCGCCGTCTCCTCCTCCATCTCCAGTAAGATGGAATTCTTCTTCTTACTTCGAAATTCATTTCCGTTTAATTCGATTTCGATTATCGAACTATTTCAATTTCTAACCATAGCTTTCTTTTCGTTAATTTCCGATCGATTTTTGACACCGTTGAACCGGTTGCTTTTGCAAAATTTCTGGAATTTCAAACCGACGCCGTTAGGCTGCCCAAATCGTTTTTCCGAATTCCCGAACAACGCCGTTAGCCTGCCCGATTTTCGTGAACAATTTCCGGGTTTCGAAACGACGCCGTTAGGCCGCCCGTTTAACATCTCAAACTGAAGCTCGTAAGGTTTCTATCTTCGTTTTTATCTTGGGTAGATTTTTGGGTTATTTTGTTAATTGTTAGAGCTTAGAACAAGAAAAGAAATGAAAAAAAACTTACTGTTAGTGGTTAGATGAATTAGTGTTAGTTATTAACCTATTTAGTATTATTGTTTTGTTTCACTTGTATCACTCTTTAGAAGTGAGTTTTTGGATAGATTGTTTCTTTGTTTTATTTCTTTCCCAAACCATGAGATTGGATTCTTAGTTTAGTATTTAGTATTAGTAGTTGAATGTTGAAATATTATTGTTTTAGATGAATGGTAGTAATGACTTAGAGGACTAGTATTTTCTTATGAATGTTTAGTATCATTGTTTTTAGTATTATGATGGTATTAGCAAAATCCTATAGTATCCTTGTTTTGATATTTTTCAAGGATTAAAAACACGTTTGAATAAATTTCTTAATCAAAGGGAAACTCGTCTTCACCTCGTACCCCTATTAGAATTTTAGAAAACGCAAAAATAAAGTCTTTTAATAAGTTTAGAAAAGAAAAGTTTTATATTCAAGTTTTCGTTTAAAAACGAGAAATAGAACTCTTAAGAAAGAATAACCTTTTCTTTAATTTCATTAAATAATAATCTTATTTTTCTAAGTATTTTTCCAAGCTTAATAATGATTTTTTTTCCTTAAAAGACCTTTTTGAGAACAACCCTAAATTCAGTAATTACACCCCCCTGTTACATCACTCAATTCAATAAATACACCCCCCTGTTACACCACCAGATACGGTAAATACACCCCCTGTTACACCACCAAATTCAGTAAATACACCCTCCTATTACACCAATAAATTCAGTAAATACACCCCCTGTTGCAGCACTGAATTTAGTAAATACACTTCCCTAATACACCTTCCCTTTAAAAGAGGTGTACTTATCAATTTGAAATCAACCTTTGAAAACTTTAGTTTTCAATAGTTTTCTGAAGACAACGACCTACTCAATCCTCGAGTTCCGCACTCTTAAGCTTTTCAAATTCAAAAGTCAACCTTTTAATCGAAATACTCCTTATTAGGATTCTGTACTTTTCGGAACACGCACGAAGGACTCGACTGTCTGCTCACCCAATATTCCCGGAACTCAGAACAATCAGGTGGGTGATGATCTGTTGATTGATCTGCTAATAATAACGTCGTGCCGGTATTTTCTGAACTCGACTAAATTAAATAAAAAATATCTAATCCAACATAAGTGTAACACCTATCTATATAACTGTTTGGATTATGTGATATAACTATATATGTTATATATTTGGCCTGTTGTTTTGTGAATCGATCACCACTGCATGAGTAAACACCTTACGTGAGCATGAATCAGTTCAATTATCAGTCAAGTATTATTCTTTGTAAAGTTTATTGAGTCAGTTTTGTGGAAAGTCAGTATGTACGGAGTCGGGATCGAGTTTTAAATCCGACCTCCGGGGCTGCTGTCGGGGACGCCCTCGGAATCAAGGTTGTTGATCAAGTAGATCTGGTCCCCGGTCAGCTGTCGTTTGACGCACTGGAAAGAAGGCCATTGATACTTGCTTATTTTGAGGGATGTTATAAGGTTGGATGATGTGAGCTTGTGTGATTGGATGAAGTAAGTTTTGGTTGGTGTTGAAAAGGGTAACTTTGTTGATTTGTTGGAGTTGAAAAGAGTAACTTTGTTGGAAGTGGAATTGTCATACGTTTATGGTTGTCAGTTTGTGATAATACGTGATATGACTTTGGGCCTTGCCCTAATGTGAATCAACTTGTGCTATTTCAATTATACTATGTGAAATACGCTTAAGTACCGTTTAAATTTTATAATCTTTTATATACGTCAACTGTTTAAATAAAATAAACTTTTTATTAATAAGTATAACTTAATATATTTCGGATTTACCAATCCCATGATGTTGCAATCACCCATAAGTGAGAATTCAATTCTCACGCCCCCTTTTTCTTAACCCATTTGCAGATTACAATTATGGGGAGCAAGGACAGTGACACAGAAGACACAAAGTCTCCCTTTTGCTTAAAATATATTATTACTAATACAATGATGCCTATCATTTCTACTTCCCAATAAATGTTATCGCTACTGCTATACAAGACGATACTCTTTCCGTGTGTTTAAATTATCCAAACTCAGTGTGTATTATTCTGAAGATACAGAACCCTCTATCCATCTTTATATACATATATGTACAAACACACTTACGTTATAATATTCCTTCCCACTTATCCGCTGCATGAAACTCCTCTCTCTCAATTCAGTTATATTTCTTTCAAAAAATTTATAACTCGGACTTTTGATCACAATAACACTTCGAATTCGATATAATTATTATATATCGGGTTCGGGGCGTTACAAAAACAGCCATAGAATAAATACATTTTTTAAGCATGACAATTTGAGTACATCTGATTTCTCTTCAAATAGCTACTGCAGAGCTCAAGGGCATAAGTAGCTATTTGAAGAGAAATCAGATTTACTTGACCTGTATGATATTAAATGTCTTACCCTGTATGATATTAGTGACCTTTTGTTTTGGGCAATACATAAATTCTATAAAATTTACAATTTATTATTATTTTTATAATTCTATATTATATTTTAAAAATTTTAGAATTCGATGCATCTGCGTATATATATTCTAATAGACTCCTAATCATATATAGAGTCGAAACCTTTTCCACATTAAGTAATCAAAAATTAATTCATAAATATAGCAAAAATTATGAGTCATTATAATTAAATTATAGCCATTGAATCTTTAATGCTGAAAAATGACCAACTAATTATCCAAAAATATGATGTAATTTTTGGTGCAAGTCTCAAAGATTGCATTAGTTATGCTATATCAAAATTATATCATGATTATTTTTATCATTATACACATAATCGATGTATTTGACTTAAATAGAATTTCGGGTAATTAAAAGATAAATAAGGAAGAATTTAAAGTTAGTAACATTATTATTAGACAAAAAAATTATGGAATATATCATTCCACGAAAATATCACTAAGCATCAGTTAAATAAGTAAAATCTACAAAATCTTCAATCTATGGAGATTTTCGTAATTCATAAATATATTAAAAATCAATGAAATTAATTTATAACCAACGAAGGTAAATTATGAGTCAAGAAGTTTGACCTCATGATTTTGGAAAGAATTTAGTAGTAAGTTTTACATTAGTAGCCATTCTTTTTTTAGGCAAATAATTAAAAGATAATTTCGGCTTAACGGTAATTAATGGCCATTAGACATAATTTTGGGTGATTAAAAAATGAATAAAGAAGGATTTTCGGGTAGTCAAGACTAATGACCATTCTTCTTTGGGGCAATAAATTGGATAAAATTTGTCATTTATTATTATTTTTATAATACCATATTATATTTTTTATTTTTAGAATTCATAATTTCTGTGTGTGTATATTCTAATAGATTACTATGTATATATTGAGTCAAAACTTTTTCTACATCAAGTAATTGAAAATTAATTCATAAATATAGCAAAAATTATAAGTCAATGGAATTATATTATAACCAATGAATATATCTTTAATGCTGTTAAATGACCAATCAATTATACTAAAATGTGATGTAATTTTTGGTGTAAGTCCTAAAGATTGCATTACTTATGCTATATCAAAGTTTATACCATGATTATTTGTATCATTAAATACATAACCGATGTATTTGAATTTAGTCAAATATAATTTCGGGTAATTAAAACATAAATTAGGATGAATTTAAAGTTAAATACATTATTATTAAACAAAAAATAATTATGGAATATATCATTCCACAAAAATATTATTAAGCATAAGTTAAATTAAGTAAAATCTACAAATTTTACAATCTATGGAGATTTTTGTAATTCATAGATATATTAATAATAAATGAAATAGATATATTTAAAATAAATGAAATTAATTTATAACCAATGAAGGTAAATTATGGGTCAAGAAGTTTGACCTTTTGGAAAGAATTTAGTTCTAAGCTGTAGATTAGTAGTCATTCTATTTTAGGCAAATAAATAATCTCTAAGTAAATATTTAATTACCATTAAGCATAATTTTAGAATAATTAAAAGATAAATAAGGAAGAATTTTTGGGTAATCAAGATTAATTGCCATTCCTTTTTTGGGAAATAAATTGGATACAATTTACGATTTATTATTATTTTTATAATACAATGTTATATTTTCAATTCTTAGAATTTGATGCATTTGTGTGTATATTCTAATAGATTCCTAGTCATTTATTGAGTCGAAACCTTCTCCACATCATGTAATTGGAAATTAATCCATAAATAAACCAACATAAATTAAAATTGCAAAATTATATGAAAAAATTGTAAAAAGTGGACACAATAGATAATTTATTCTGAAATCCAAAATTGGATCTTATATTTTAAAATATATTTAATGAACGAATCATTATGAATACAAAGATTACTCCTCAAAGAAAAATTAAATCTTCTTAATCCTATAGTACAAATATCTTCAAGATTGAAAGAAGAAAAATACATCTTCATAATCCTATACAATTTAATAGACGATTTTCAAGATTGAAAGAAGAAAAATACATCTTCATAATCTTATACAATCATATAGATGATCTTCAAGATTAAAAGATGACATACAAACAAATGCGATACAAACTTTACATCTGAAAAAAAAAATTCTGAACCTGCAAATAAAAAACATACATATTAGTTCGAATCATCACCATATATTGTATTATAGAAAAAGAAGAAGGAAGAATGTGATCATTAGAAGAAAAACGATAAAGAAAAATTTGGATGAAATAAATGGTTAAGATTAAAATATGAAATGAACGACTTAGATAAAAAGTAGATAATTGAGTAAATGAGATGCAAAGCATTTTGAAATGTAGGCCAAAAATATTTGCCAACGAACATGATGAAAAAGGAGCATGGTGAGAGAATAGGCAATGAAAGTGATGAGAAATGACCAAATTTATAGAAAAATTATAAGAAGATGAACGATCAAGATGAAAAGTTCACGAAGGAATGGCCACGATCGAAAACCCAACCCTAAATGAGAGACCAAGATTTTTGAAATAGAGGAAATAAGACAATGACACATAGGCAAAGATTATTTTGTCTATATTAAAGTTTAAATATATTTATACCAAAAAAATGTTTATATACACCCAATTTAACCATGACAAATTCTTCCATGCAATTGATGTACATGGTGCAATTGAATTTTGCACTAGTCTTACACGCATTAGGTGTATTGTGTAACTCAAGTGCATCTTAAAAAAAATTATTAATTTATTACTGAAAAGTCACCATTTGAAATTTTTTGTTTGGATTCAAAATGAATTTATGAAAGCATTTGTCAAATTCATATATTTGAATTTTATTGTTTTGATAAAAATTAGTACAATATATTTTTTTGTAATCATTTTATATTGGTAACAGGGGGAAGGAGTGACAACATATTGATAACTCCAGGATCTCCCAAGTCTTGAAGGCTCGATACTTCCCGCAAAATAAAATTGACAAAGCACAACCTATTTACCATCCAAACTACCTCTGGAGCAATCTTCTTAAGTCATATGTCCTGATCCGAGAAGGTCTTGCTTGGCGAATGGAAAATAGGAAAAGCATTAACAACTGCGGAGAAAGATGGATTGGAAACAAACTGCCTTATCGACCGATTAAGGAGGCTTGAGACTCACTTTTAAGCTCACTTGTTTCAAATTTCATTGACAAAGATACAAGGAGCATGGGATGTCGTGAAAATTTGTTAATTTTTCAATGAGAAATATGCACAGGATATCCTTAGTATTCCCCTCAGTGGCAACTTCCCCCGAGATAAGCAAATCTGGAATAAAAAAAAGATGGGAGATTCTCTGTTCGGTGGGCATATCATCACCTGGTTGTTAAAAAGTTCTAAAAATGTGGAATTAATCTTCCATTTCCGAGCACACCGATGAAACTATGGAAGGCTCACTATTATTGTGTAGAATATATGGAAGGCTCGGAATTTGTTTATTTTTTAAGATCGTTGCATTGAACCCGGGGATATTGTCCAATAATTTTTACGACAGTTCTAGGATTTCCATCCCTCCAGAACTGATTTTGATCGGCCTCCGCGTCAAATCTCTAAGTGGCAACGCCCACCTATGGGACTTCTGAAGCTTAATTCTGATGCAGCAACTTTGGCGACATGCAAGCTGATTTTGGTTTCGTTGTTAGGAATGACAAAGGCGAGATCATGATCTCGGGTGAAAAGACGTGTCGAGCGTTGGGAAGAAGTACATTGTTGGAGGCCATTGCCCTCCGTTTTGCTCTGCGACACACAATTGATAGTGGCCTCCTCAGGTTAACCAATGAAACTGATTTAGAAGTGTTGGAAAAGACCCTGCGAAAGGAGATGATTGTTGATCCATATGTGATGCTTATTGTTGAAGACATTTGGAGAATGACAGTTGAAAAATTGGACGTTCGACCTTTAATGCAATCAAGAGAGAAGCAAGTTCTCTAACACGTGAACTAGCGCATTTAGGTATGGATGAAAATTATGAAGAATTTTGGATTGAAGAAATCCCAAGTTGTTGTAATCGAGTTTTTCTAAAGGATTTAAGGCGTGAGTCTATCTTGAATTAATGAAAATTTAAGTTTACTGTCAAAGGGGGGAGGGGGAGTGAGGGAGAGAGGATGTTGTGTAGTTGAAAGGAAGAGAATTATAAATGACATGAATTTGCTGTATATTCAAAATTATCCTGATTTGAACTAGACTCGAATTTAAGTATTTAAAATTCATCAACTTAAAAAAATCTTATTCAAACAAGTGGAGTGAATTAAAATTGTGAAGTTAAAATTCATAAGGCCAAGTCCCTTTATACAAACATAAACTATGAAAAACTTGTAAATTAGTTGGTCTATCTAGTTGTTTTATTTGCAATTGGTTGCATTGTTAGGAATAATAATTTCTTACTGGTAAGTTTTACCACATTTCGAAGCAAAAAATTGTATATGAAGATTGCCATTATAATAAAAATATAGTTTTATTTAACCTATTATAATAAGATTTTTTATATATCAATCACTCTTTTTTGCTTCTAAAATACCTTTGCCCAACCCCCACCACCCTCCACCCCAAATTTCTTAGTACATGCTATTTCATCAAATTATTAACTATTTTTTAATTTTTAATTTTTTTAATAATTGTTGATGTTAGATCGATATTGTGCAGAATGTCACAACATAATAAGACAACATCAAAAAAAAATTATCCTAAATCAAACTTCAATTATTTTATGTTGTTCTTAATATTTTAATATGCAAGTTGACTATCTAAAAGTTGTCTAAGTCAAGCGGTTGAAGAATTATAGAGTGAGAACTTGAGATTCAACATGAGTGATTAATTGCTCAGTGTAACTCAGAGGGGAACAAATTTTAGATCATTGGAAACTAGTCCTTGCTTATGGGATTCAAAGTCTATAAGTAGAAGATGTATGTAACACAACAAGTTAACGAAAACAAGTATTATTCTATCAAACACTCAGCGTACTTAGTGTAATAAGTTTATTGTATTCTCTTTTCGTTGGTTAAATGGTTAAACAATCTTCTCAACACTCGTACTTTATATCATGTATATTAGCCCTAAAGGAAGGTTGGTTTCATATGTATAGTTAGACCATTTTAGTGTGTGTTTTCTGCTCTACACTTAGCCTTGGTTTTAGATATCTTGTATAGACCTTAATCTATCAACTACACTACTATACCCCTAATTGTAAATACTCACTCAAAAAATCTCACATATTAAAACACCACTTTTTATTTCAAACAACCCAAAAAACATGGACCCAGCCACCCCACTCACTGCAGTGGCCTCTCTCTCTCATTCCTACCTATGACCCAGTTCTTCCCCCCCCCCCCCCTTATTATCCACCGTCTCTCTCTCAATAAGCATGCCATAGCTTCCATGACCATCATCGCCACACCGGTGCTTCGACGGCCACCATCGATTGACCGTCGTCCAGGGTGGCACAACAACATTAATTTTGATGGAGTCGTCGTTGCTGCCACCACTACTGCCATGGTGATTCGATGGGCGTCACCACCACTACCACAACCAACATGGTGATTCGATGGCAACCACCATCACAGCACGTCAATGGCCACTACCTACGATTCGGCACCCCATATAATCCAGATCTAAAAAAATCGAGGGCAGAGAAAGGAGGCGATCTAAGGGCCTCAGATAAAATAGGCGATCGGAGGGCGATGGAGATAAGAGGCGGCCGAGGGACGCAATGGAGAAAAGAGGCGATCGAAGGGCGGCAACAGAGAAAAGAGGTGTTTCCACAACCCTCGATCTGTTAGCGGACAGCGACAACGACGGCGGCCGGATCTGCTTGAATCGATAAGCAACGAAGCTCTGCCGCCTTCGTCCGCCATGGCCGCCACCCCAACGAAGCCCCACGGCGGAGTGAGGAGCTCGGTGAGAAAAAGATTACGTAGGTGCACTGTCTTCGTCCTCCCTAGTCGATACCCCTATCGCCAGGACCGGAGTCTAGCTGTTGCATCTACACTCATGATAGGAAGGCGGTCGTGCACACATTGTGAGTGCTCTTTCCTCTCTAATCATCTTCGTTTTGCATCAAAATTCAATTTTGTTTGCTAAAATTAAAGGATTCTAGCAAACAAGGAGTGGATACAGATTCAAATCGATCCACTATTTGGTAAATTTAGGGGATTCTAGCAATACCCGCTTATGCAAAAAATTATTTGCATTATGCAAATTTTTGTTTTTACATTATGCAATTTTTTATTGAGGAATGTAAAATTGAATATGGTAATTTGTGGGGGATTTTGGAATTACGGGACAATTATTTAGATGATTTTTTGTTTGCATAGAGTTCTTTAACATTTTGGATGAAATTAGTTTAGGTATATAGTTTTTTAGGAACTGTTATTCATATGGTTTTTTCAGGGATTGTTTAGGTATATAGTTTTTGCAAACTTTGATGTTGTGATTTATGATGGTGTATCATGTTTGTGATGTTGTATCAAGCTTGTGTGATGGTGTATCATGATTGCAGAACTAATTTTGTGTAATAAGCCGATTTATATAGGGGAAGATGTATATGAATTGTGCAAATTGATTTTATGTGAGAGGGGAATATATGGGAATTGATTTTTGTTTATGTGTGTATAATTGGTTTAAATTTATGTGAGCATATTTAGCATATTATGAGTTAGGAATACAGTTATAAGTTAGAAATGAAGTTACCATGATTTCGTCTAAGATTTCAATTATTGTTTGTTTGCTCATGATTGCAAGTATCTAAATAGGAATGAAGTTGGAGGTATACCTGTTTATGGAAAAAAAAATTGCATTATGCAAATACTCTTTTTTAAATGGAAAATAGTGGAAGAAGGAAGATTCAGGAGACTTTAATTTTTTTTTCAATTCTTCAAAAAATGTAATGATGTAGTTTTAGAAATTTTATATGTAAATTTCAAATTGGTAATGATGTTGTGGTTTTTGGATTTTTTGTACTTTGTGTAAAAGATTTCTATTCCATATGAAAATTTGAAAATCTGTCAAAAAATTAATAGCCAAAAATAAGGTTTTGAAAAAATTATCAAGACCTATAAAACATCAAAATTGCCCCCACAAAATTAAGAAGCTTGAAAATTAAGATAACATAAAAATTGGCTCCACAAAATTAAGAATCCCAAAAATTAAGAACCTACAAAATAGGGGGAATGTAAAACTAAAAAAAAAAAAGATAAAAAATTAAAAAAAAAATAACAAGACAAACCTGCAAAAGTTGCTGCAAAAGCAAAATGTGGACCACAATTTAATACAAAGTGCAACAGATTTGTGGGAAGTTGTGGGCCAGGCACCCATTTATTATTTATATTAGTACTCGTTATAATGGAGTTTCGTCATGAAACACTCATAGATTTTAGTTTATGAAAAGTTTTGAATTTCATTTGCAATCTATTTTTAAGTTTTGCATTGTAGATATATTGTCCATAATGTTCCAACATTACTGGAAATTTTTTCTTAAAAAAAAACACTCACACAAACTTTCAAAAATTATTTATTTAATTTTAAATTTTATGTCTTAGTTCACATTATTTACTACTCCCTCCGTCTCAAACTTAACTTATATATTACGGTTTGTCACCCTAAACTAAATTGAGTATAATTAATAAATATGAATTAATCTATGTTGCTCTGACTTGGGTACGGGTGTCCGACACGGGTGCGTATTTAGAAGTCCGACTTTCTAATTTTCTAAATTTAGGATACTTAGCCACAGCTAAAAAGGATATGATATTAAGATACATTGCAGAGATATGTCTAATTGAATATTTTGTGAGTGATATATCTAGATACACACAATTATATCTTATTTTTTATTAAAAGAAATAAACAAAATTAATATTTTAGGTGGTGGTGGAATACCAGATCCCATAATTTTAGGTGATTGGATCATATTTTTAGGCTGTCAATAGTGAGAAACTAGAAAATCCACATTTTCCATAGCACACTTTATTATGCACGTACCACCATAATTTAAGTTTGTACCACCATTTTAAAGACTATTTAATTTTAATGGTTAGCCTTATACAACAATTTGGACTATGCATATTCATAATCTTTAACCCTCTATTATTAAATCCGTATCAACATATATTCTAAACCCTAAAATTATTTTTAAAAAATGAATAGAGATGAAGACACGTGATGGTGGAGAGGAAGAAATTAGGAGAAAGAACGTTTGACAACAACTTACATGTGAGAAATTGAAAAGGAGGGGGGAGAGATCAAGAAAGTGACACAAAAAAGGAAAAGTAAAAATATATATGTATATAAAAATAAACGCAGAAAAAAAGATGAAGGAGAAGAAAAAATAAGCATAAGAAAAAAAGGAGAAAAAAGAATCCTAATCAAAATTAAAAAAAAGAGATAAGGGTAAAATTTGTAAACAATATATTCTCTTGGATAAAAAAAAAGTAAAATTAAAACTCTTGACAAAATAGAACTTTTACAATTAGAATTGGCTAAATATGGGGGTTTCCTAAAAAAATCAAGTAAAATCTATTTCAGTCTCTAAATTGTCGAGTCCGTGGTGAAAATGAAGAATTCCGTGCATATCCCGCACCCACAGGACACTGGTACTCCTCCATTTTTGGAGAGTCTGAGCAACAGGAAAATTAATATATGTAAAGTAATAATATGGTATGTTAGCATACTAGTGTAGGGAAGATGTAATTATAAAACAATAAAGTTATATTGTCATTTATAGAAATATCGATTGAATAAGGGGAGAGATAGTTTCGTATGTAGAAATTCAATTAGGGACAAATGGAGTATCATTTATTAATGAGATTTTATTATTTATAACTTAATATAATTTAGTAATGATTATATCTAGTGAAACTCTAGTATTTAATTATTGGCTTAATCGCAATTTAAATAACGATTTTTTTTCAAAATTGCATTTTAAACTAAATTTTTGGATTTTGTAAAAAAAAAAAGCTTCAACTTAACTTCTTTTGGCAATTAAGACTTACGGGCATATTTGACTCTACCCGTTGCTGATGTGGCGTCTACATGGCAACCACCCTAAAAACTTAAATTAGGTGGCAAAAAAATTTAAGGCTTATTTGCAATTTAAATCACGACATTTTCCCAAAATTGCATTTTAAACTAAACTTTTGGATCTTGTTAAAAAAATTCAATTTAACTTTTTTTTTGCAAATAAGATTTACGGGCAGATTTGCAGAGAGTCGTCGTTGATACGGCGTCTACATAGCAACAGACTGTAAAAAAACTTAAATATTGTGGGAAAAAAATTTAAATACATGGAAATTTTTAAAATTAAATTATCAATTTTCAAGTAATTTTTGAAAACCATACGTCCCAATTTCATGGTAAAATGAATTATTAAAATTATTTTATGGTAAAATGGTTGTGTTAATTCTATTTGGATTCATTTATGTTCTTATTAATGCAAATATTTGATATTTTGATTTCATATTTTTCTCTACTTCTTTTCCTTCTATTTGAATTCATTTATTTTTATTTTTATTAATACAAACATTTGAAATTTTAATTTTAAATTATGCCACGTTTTTAAAGTTTTTTGTCACATTACCACATAGACGTCATGTCAAAGGCGGACCTCTGCAAATCTGTCTGTAAGTCTTAATCGCCAAAAAAAATTAAATTGGAGTTTTATTTAACATGATCAAAAAAATTAGCTTAAAATGTAACTTCCGTAAATGTCATGATATAAAATGCAATTAAATCTTACAATTATTTTTCACCTAATTTATATTTTTTGGGGCGGTTGCCACGTAGGCAGAGGCAAATCTGCCCGTAAGACTTAATTGCCAAAAAATATTATGTTGAAGGTTTCTTTAACAAGATCCAAAAGTTTAGCTTAAAATGCAATGTTGGAAAAGGTGATTTAAATTGCAATTAACCCTTAATTATTTAATAATTTATTATGTGATTAGGATGGGGTGGGTAGGTTGGGGTACGAAAGTGGGCAATGGGGGTAATCCCTTTTTTTTTTTTATTTACTTAATTGCAATTTAAATTATGCCATTTTCCAAAATTATATTTTAAGTTAAACTTTTAAATCTTGTTAAAAAAAATTGCAATATAATTTTTTTTTGGCAATTAAGACTTACGAACAGATTTGCCTCTGCCTGTCGCTGATATGGCATATACGTGGCACCGACCCAAGAAAACCTAAATTAGGTGGCAAAAAATTTTATAGTTTAATTGCAATAAAAATTCCAACCTTTTTCGAAATTGCATTTTAAGCTAAACTTTTGGATCTTGTTAAATAAATTCAAATTAACTTTTTTAGGCAATTAAAACTTCCTGACAGACTTGCATAGGCCCGTCGCTGACGTGGTGTCTACGTGACAATGACCATAAAAAACTTAAATATCGTGGCAACAAACTTTAAATACATGACATAATTTAAAATCAAATTCTCAAATTTCAAATAATTTTCCAAAACTCTACGTCTCAATTTAATGATAAAATTGATTATTAAAGTTGTTTTATGGTATGTTGTGTTTATCCGATTTGTATTCATTTATGTTTTTATTAATGCAAGTATTTTGTATTTTTTTTTTTTTGAAAGCAAGTATTTTGTATCTTGATTTCATCTTTTCTTTCTATTTGAATTTATTTATTTATATTCTTATTAATGCAAGCATTTGCAATTTGAGAATTTAATTTTAAGTGTTTGCTCGTATTTAAAGTTTTTTGCCGTATAAGAGCATCTGCAATGGTTCATTGGTGAGAGTTATAACTTATGAATATTGAGTTACTATCACTGTGGACTAGAGTTCTAATCTAAAAGTACATTTTATCTCTCCATATAGGTTATTGCAGACTAACCCCTTCTCATTTTCCAATTTTAGTTAACATTTGAGGAAAAAAGCACTGACCACTGTTGACAATTCCTGCAATGCACCCTTTTTTTTTTATATATTTGTTTATTTATTTATATATGTTAATATATATGTATGGTGGCCAAAAAAAAAAAGAGTTATAACTATCTCACCATTGTGAAGGTTATTAGAATTTAGTTACTGTAATAAAAGATTGTGAGGTGGCAATGAGGTGGAGGAGAAATAATGTATATAACTATGTTAGCATTGTGGTTGCTCTAATATAAGTTTTTTTGTGGGTCGATGCTACGTAGATGCCACATTAACGATGAACTTCTATAAATCTGTCTGTAAGTCTTAATTGTCAAAAAAAAAAAAAAAAATACATTTGAGCTTTTTTTAACAAGATTCAAAAGTTTAGTTTAAACTTTAAAATGCAATTACGGAAAAGAACGTGATTTAAATTACAATTAAATCTTTACTTTTTATGCCACCTAATTTAAGTATTTTGTGGACGGTTGCCACGTAGATGCCCCATCAGTTACAAGCAGAGACAAATCTGCCCGTAAGGTTTAATTGCCAAAAAAAGTTAAATTGAAGCTTTTTTTAATAAGATCCAAAAATTTAGTTTAAAATGCAATTTTGAAAAAGGTTGTGATTTAAATTGCAATTATGCCTTCTTTTTCTTAAACAGAGGTATATGTATATTTTTAATGTAAAAAAACATATATATATATATATATATATATATATATATATATATAAGTATCACCGAATATAATGCATAGTGTTTTAAAATTTTGATTGGAAAGCAGATATCTCAACCTTTTCCCCTCTCATATATTATACATGAATTAATTTGTTCATGGTATAATAATTATGACAAAGTATTATATGAAAATAATTCATGATAAGTTTATGACTAAATAATTTTAAAGTAGCAAATATATAATTAGGAGTATCAAAAATCTCATCAGGAGTATTATTAATTTAGATCAGTGGTACGATTATTTAAAAGAATATATATATATATATATATATATTAACAAATAGATATTCAAAATATGTAAATATTTATAAATTTGTTTGTCGATAAACATGAGATGAAAGGTTTAAAATCATGTAATTGCATTTTTTTTGTACAATCTGTTGGTGATTCAATCTATATAATCATGTGTATTAGTTTTTGTGTAATCTATTTTTGGAATCACCAAACAATTACGTGTGATTAATTACCACTGTATATGGTAAATACGTACGATCGAGCTTAATACGAGTATGAATTACGTATTATTTTCATATGTGTGTGTATTCGAGATGTATATGTGTATACGAGTGTTTCTTTGCATTTGTGGATTTGGACTTAATTTTATTAATGGAAATCAAAGTTTTTATACATTCCACCAAGTAGGTTGTGGCAACCCTTAACTTCCTATTGTGCATGCTTGACACTCGTTGTGTTGACTATTTGACCTTATCTAAGTCTTTCCTTAGTTATAATTTTTTTTTTAGTTTGAGGTGTTCAATTACATAGTTATTTGTCTTGGAGCCTTTTGATGACTTTCATCTCTACTCTTTAATAAATGCTGCTTGATTCTCTTGGAGTCTTGCTCCACCTTGATCGCTCAGCTTGATGTGTATTCGGGCTTGATCTTGGTTGACTTTTAATGGTTGTTCATCCATTGGAGTTGTTCGTCCAATAGTATTGTGCTTTGATTGGCTTCTTGTCTTATTAAAGTTGTTCGTCAAATGGAGGATGCCCGTCTCTTTGACCTTCAATCAGTCCTTAATACTAATTTCGTATTAAGAGCTTAAAAATTGTTCGTCGACCTGCTAGATTGTTCTCCTATCAACACATTCAATATTATTAAACAAATGTAACGCCACATGTATGTTAAACACGAACCAATACAATATTAACATCTCAAAATATAATCTCCCAACTCAATATAATAATGATAAATAAGATTTAAATTAAGCACAAATCATTATATTATTTCAAGCAACGGTGAGAAAATTATATTTGAAATGAAAAACATTACTTATTAAATAGTATATAATTATTCTTTGAGAGGAAGACATAAGTGATATTCTTTTTACATTAAAATTAACTCGTCTTTTTTAAAAGATGATAAGTTTTTCACCGTTATATGGAACACATTTTATGAGATGGTCTCACACAAGTATTGATGATATTCTAATAGGTCAATTGATATATATTGCCATTTACATAAAATTATTACCACTTACAATTTTTAGCATTTTTTTCATTTAATTGTATATTACATTCTTAATATTATGTATGTCTTGATATACATAACCTAAAATAACTTCAATTTTTTAAAAGTTTTCTTTGTAAAATAGTATATTTACAACTTTAAATATCTCATTGTATTGCCTTTCTCATAGAGAAATACACTAATCTTTGTGTTCATCGAGCGTATAGTGCATTCCACCAAATTTTGCCCATTTTACTGAAAATAGAAAATGTTTGTGCATGTTAGTACAATAAACAGAAACAATATATTACTTTATATAATGAAAAATATTTATTTATATAATAAAAAGCATTAGTTCATGTGATGAAAAATACTCTCTTAGTCTCTTGTTGAGGTGTCCCGAGAAAAACTTCCTCTTTCCTTTAATAAAAAATAAATATCCTCACATCTATATGTATCACTCTCTACCTTTATTTCTCCATCTTCTTTTTTTCTACCTTTGTGTTGTAACCGATATAAATCTGGATGGATTAAACGTATGTGTGATGTGACTATGGATCAAATAAAACAATAATGGTTTGAATGATTAAAACAATGAATGTTCTAACAACTCAAACCAATGATGAAACTTAAATGCTAAAAAGTGCAAGAAAAATATTTAATACAAGAAAGAGTTGCTAAGTTTTTTAGGTTCAGACTTAAGATTGATGATTTATTTATTGTGTCTTGAAGGCCATATTTATATTGCAAATGAAGCACTTTGTAGTAACTTGGACAGATCATGCATTTAATGCATGAATTTGTTCCTTAGAATACTGCACCGAATTTGTCCTTGTGAACAGTTTCAGATCAATTATATCCTGTCAGTTGTCCGCGGTAAAGAATTTTTTGTACAAAGTGGGAGGTTACTTCTTACTATAGTTATGGTATTGCCTGCCAACTACGGTCACTTAGACATATTTTTCCATTAGGGAAAGATCTTTTCAGGGATGTCACTCTTCGTCGATCTAGTGACAAGAGGGGCGAGGTCGAGCAAGTCTCTTTGTCGGAGGCTGGCAGCTTGCTCGCCAAGCAACCTACTTAATCAGCTGGTTTGTTGCTCGCTGATAATCTATCTCACGACTTTCCTGCTTGTCTTTGTCTCTCTATTGCTCGTTCAACGTAGGACCTCGTAAAGGGTCTTCGTCTCACTAGCAAACTCGTGATCTTCGGGAAGTTCCTTGCTACTTGGTAGGGGTCCTCGCTGTGATCAGTGAGGTCTGGCACTTGGGGATAAATAGTACCACAACACACATCTCAATCGATATTTCCATAAATGACGATGTAACAATATTATTTTTTACAATTATATCTTACCTATACGAGTATACTTACATCTCATATTATTACTTTATGTATATAATAATTCACATTTATTAATAAAACTTAATTTAGTTTAGAATAGCAAACAGTAATGTAGAAAATATGTTTGGGACGGAGGGAGTATATCATTTAATGAAAAATAACTATTCTCACATCTCTCTCCACCTTTATCTCTCTCTTTATCTTTTCTTTTTCTTATCTCATCTCAACACCCTATTACATATTTAATATTATGTTCCTTAAATTTTGTACAAAAGTCAGAATGAAAAGCTTAATAATGGACGAAGGGAGCACTATATTATATAATCATTATTTAAAAATAAATAAAAAACCTAAAAAGGGACGGAGGGAGTATTAGTTTGTAAAGTGCTAATATATTTTATAGTACAAACTAATACTCTTATTTTATATGAACTAATTTTTTTATATAAACTTTTTTTTTAAAATATCATTTTAGAGCGTGATTAAAGTTTGGTGAAACTTGGTAGAGTGTATATATACCCAAGTGCCCTCAAGCTTTTTCATACCCATATTGCATTAAGTAAAAACCCCTCTATTTATTCCAATTGCACCATCTTTACTAATTATTAATTTCAATAAATTCTCTCTCTTTATTCTTCTTCTTCGTCTTAGTGTCTTTGTCTGCTTCAGTCTCTCCTCGCTTCAATTTATCCACAGATATTCTTGAAGTTACAAGAGTCGCACTTCCGTTCAAGTAAGTACTTGATTGTTTAACATAATTTTATAATTAATAAATATACATTCTTCGAATAAATTGTGAATGTGCTGGGTTAAAATTAATTAAGAAAAACTAGATTTTGCATTTGTGGGTGTGTTTTTATATTTTTTATATGCACTTCAATTAGTAATATTTCTCTTATGTTTTCATTTCAAATTAATAAAAATAGGGAGAGTTACATGGAGGCCAATTTTTTGGAGCCTAATTGCAAAACACCACCTCAATTTTCCTTTGTTACAAATAACCACACTTTGTGGGACCCCCAACCAAAACCATTACACAAAGCCACACTTTTGTGGGGCCCTCCACCTTTTCTTTTTCTTTTCTTTTTCTATTTTTTAATCTCAATTTTCAAATCTTGCAACCACTTTTTATTTTCTTTTTCATTTTTTTTTGTATTTTCGAAATTCAAATTTGGGATTTTGTTGCCTGCAGCCACTTTTTAATTTTTTTTTCATTTTTCTTTTTTTTTTTTGTATTTTTTAATTTCAGGTTTGTTATCCTCGGCCAATTTTTTATTTCTTATTCTTTTTGAATTTACACAAATTAAAATAAAAAATTAACATGCAGAACATCATTAACAATAAATACTTTTCTCTTATATAAAATTCTAAAAATTACATTTAAATATAGAATTACATTTGTAAAATTTAAAATTACACTGAAACAAAAGAATACACTTTTCTCTTGTTGCATACTTTTCTGGTTGCATACTTGACAAGAAAATTGAATATCTCTTCATGTCTTCATGCTCTCATTCTTGAATATGCAGAAATACAACCCATTCTTGAATATGCAAACACCCAACTTTGAATAACTGCGAGAAATATTTGAATATCTGAAGAAAAAAATATTGCATAACACAAAAAATTTATTGCATAATTCACAATATGTTTGCATAATTAAAAAAAATTGCTGAATAATTCACAATTTGTTTGCATACATGATTAGAATTTTGGTATAACAGGCCTTTTCCGATCTTCTACTATCACCAACATCATTCCCAACAAATTATTCCTACCTTCTCCATTGTCACCAACAATAATAAGAATATCAACAAGTTTATTGATGCAAGTTTACAAATTTATAAAAATACACCAATATCCATGAATTTTTTAGCAGAAATTACACAAAAATCAATCAAAACATTACAGAAATTAATCCTAAGAAAATCAACAGGTTTTCTGTAAGAATATCAACAGGTTTTCTGGAAATTCAGGTTCTATGGTCACAGAATCAATACTAAGTGTAAAATTATATTTATGCTTTCATTGAATAAAGAGCCCAAAATTATATTTCTGCTATGTTTCCACCCAAAATTATATTTCTGCTTTCACATAATCAATACTACTATTTTTGCTTTCATTGATAAATTATAAAACTCAATTTGGGAAAAAGTAAAATAAAAGGTAAAATAAAAAGGAAATAAGAATCAATACCCATGATGCGTCATCATCCTCACCCTTCTGTCAATAGTTCTTTAAGTTCTACATCCAGAAATCGCATCTTCCACCATGCAATGAAAATTTACAAAAAAAAAAAAGTTGCACAAAAATGCTTAAAATAACTGAAATTCGTAAGTTTTCAAAGAAAGTCCCAGAATTATAAAAAAGAAAATAAGTTTTCTTCACAAGTTTTCTTCACAAGATAATCTGCTAGGAAGAAACCAAATAACCTGGAAGAAATCAAAAGCCACTAGGAAGAAATCAAATTACTTGGAAGAAATCAAAAGCTGCTAGGAAGAAATCAAGTTTGTACAACACCATCTTCATGCGAACACATAAGTTCTTCACTTGGATGGCAATATGCTATATAGAATGCACTTAAAGATAGAAACTCTAGTAATCTTAGACTTCTCCATTTAAGTTTATTGGATAACAATGATTTACTATATATTAGTCTCAAACTTGTTGTATATATATTCATATACAAACATTTCTTCTAACATTATTAGGACATTTGTCTTTGCAGAATGAAGTTATGTGTAAGAGATGTTGGAGATATGTGTTGTTCAGATAACTATTATTGTAGTGAAGAGACATGTTGGTGTTGTAAGGAAGAGTAATTTTTGGAGAAAGCAGTGATGCTTAGGAGCAAAGTTCAAGTGTCTTCCGAATTTATAAATATATTGGTCATGAATTAGACAATTTCTCTAGTAAAATTACATTATATATTATGAATCAACTATGTAACTTTGCATTTATATATATATCAATCACTGAAAAAACAATTTATTTTGTTGTTTTATCATGAATCTAGGTTGTTAACTTCTATAAATGAGACTATTGTTATTGGGATTATGGATGTAAGATGATAAGAAGTGTTCATGAGTCTCTCTCCATTGTAATGCGTTTGCCTTCTCGAATTCTTAGTATTTACACTAAATTTTGATGAGATGATCTCGAGAATTTAATTTTCTGAGATAGGATTGCTATTTTTACCACTAGAATGAATTGTGAATAATATCATTTGGGTCTCGATATCATAACTTGGCGGGGTGTTGGCAATTGGTTTAACTTTATAAGAAATGATTAAATTAAAATTAGAGGTTGTCCCAATCTAGTGCTGCTCTAGGTTTAACATCAGGGGTTGTCCTTGTATTCCATGTGAATGATACTTTCTATTGGACATCACGGGGTGTCACAATTCGTTGAGTGCAGAGTCATTGCTTTCATTTTGAAACATTAGATTGATTATAACACGAGGAATGTATTTGATGGACGAGTGATGAAAATAATGGAGTAGAGCTTGCGGATTAAATGGTTTTCACTGTGATATCCTGCTTATAATGTTTCTTTGAGTTTCAGGCATGTAGTTTATTTGTTAAGTACACACCGAAGGTGTGAAGGGTCATATGTGAAGTATGTAATCTGCTGGGCTTAATCAATAGGAGGCTATGTTGGTAAAAGTGTTAGCCGTGAGAGATTAGTAAATTTGGGGTACCAGAGGAGATGGACCAGATGAGGTTGACCAGAGAAGCTTGACCAGAGAAGTCAGGCAGAAGAGCTATCAGAGGAGGTCCATCAGATGAGGTCTGGTCAGACGAGTCTGGTAGATGAGACATCAGAGGAGGTCTATCAGAGGAGGTCTGGGACCAGAGGTCATCTGGTGAAAGTGGCCAGAGCCAGAGAAGGTCTTGTCATCTGATCCTGAAGTCCGTTATTCGCGAAATACACCAAATTGAAGCTAATTCGATGGCGGTTCCAACTGAATCAACTATGGCGGTTATTGAAGTCGTTAGCCAGCTGGATAACTACTTTTCCATTGAGTTTGTTACAACTGAATCGAATCTAGGGTTCGTTTCCAATCTCTGTATCTATAAAAGAGGGCTTCTCAGCTGAGAGAAGTAACTTCATCATTTTGTGAGCGCAAACACTGTGAGATTGTGTGATTGTAACTTGTAACTTCCAATTCCTTTCTTAGTGAAAACTCTATCCTCTCGGATCCCGTGGACGTAGGAGCTTTATCTCCGAACCACGTAAACTGGTGTTCTTGTTGATTTTCAATTTTGTTCTTATTGCTTTCATATTCCGATTCCCGGAAACAAGTTTTCTTGTGAATCCAAAACGATTAACAGAAGGAATGTAGAAAATCTCAGGTTGTGTCCAGATGAAGGGATTTGAGCTATAAATTTTAAATTTATAACCTAAAATCCGTATAATTTGTCTGGGTGAGATATTCAAATAGATGAATTTCCAATACTTAGCTTAAATCCTAGTTCAAATTGGAGGAATTTCAAATATTTAGTAAAATCATGTCATTTGAAGTCCAATGATTTTTAAATTAATTGATTTTCAAATCTTTTGAATTTCAAATGACCCTATCCAAACACAACCTAGAAAACTTTCAAACAGTATCATGAATGCATTTTTGAAGCTAAGTTAATTAAGAAATTCTTTCCTTATCTATTGGTAAGAACGCCTCTGCTTGTTCTCTCCTAGACGTCTCCAGGAAGAGGAGACAGTGGAGTAAGTATGCTTTGGGCCTTAATTCTGGGCACATGCACATTTAAGGCTTTGAGATTAAGCACGTTCGGAGCCTTAAATTCGGACACATCATGTGTCCTTAATTCTTTTCTATTTTGTTGTGGAGGAGTTCTTTGTTGGGAGTCCTTTTGGCCACAACTTGACTTACTACAGTTTAAATCATAGTACACAGCTGCTTAACTTTCAAAGGAATTAAAGTTGCACTGCTCAGAACCAGTGGCGGACCCAGGAATTCTATCTAGTGGGGTCCACCTAATAAGAATGATGATAAAAAATTCTAAAAAAAAGTTAAAGATAATATTTATATCATAAACCATAACACATGGTAATATCCAAAACAAATATTGAATTACAACACAACACACAATAAAGACAGTTACAACATTTATCTCCTGTTCTTCATATTTTGAAATCGTTGCATAATAGTTTCATTGCTAACATTTTGAAACACATCTTTTTCAATGTATGCTACCATGCAATCATTTAATAGACTATCACTCATTCGATTCCGATGTGAAGTTTTGATGATCTTCATTGCCGAAAAAGCTCTTTCCACTGTCGCAGTGGCAACGGGTAAGATCAATGTGAGCTTAATTAACAAATAGACCAATGGAAAAACAATATGCTTTCCCGTAGTGACCATCTTTTGAGCAAGTCCTCCTATTCCTTTTACTTCAGAGAAGTTTTCATCCAGACGCACATCAAAAATAAAAGTCCCAAGTTGACTTTCAAGTTCATAAAGTGAAACCACAGAAAATTCAGATGGATAAAATTCTGCAAGACGAAGTAACTTTTTCTTGTCAAACATAGCAAAAGAATCTTTAGGATCAAAGCAAGTCATGCACAAGAGCAACTCCGTGCTCACTTCATTAAAACGATGATTTAGCTCAAGAGTTTGCATGTCAATCACAGAATAAAGTAGCTCAACTTAGTAATGGTGAAGATTAGTCAACTTTTCTCCACGTCTGGATCTTCCTCGAGGTGCATACGAATCACCCATGGCTACTACAACTATCTCATGCTTGCTACAAAATTCTAAAACTTCAGTTAACAATGTTTCCCAACCATTATCCCTCATATCTTGCAAGTGAGCTTTAGATGCTCTTACAAGATTAACTGAATTAACAATATCTTGATCCTTCCTTTGTAGAACTTGTGACAGATCATGTGTGATTCCCAAAATTTTTCTCATAAGATGTAGCACAAAGATAAACTCAAACTTGTTCACAATCTCTATCAAATCCATAGCTTCTGCCCTTTGTGAATCATCATTTCCTTTCTCCCCAATGTACTCAAGAACATCAATAACAGAAGAAAACAAATATATTAAGTTTATGAGAGTACCGTGATGAGAACTCCAGCGGGTATCTCCAGGACGCTTCAATGTCATTTCTTGATTTAACCCACTTCCGCTCTTGATTTCACCACTTGCAATCCCTTCAATGATTTTCTCCTTTTGATTCTCTCGAAAAATATCTCTGCGCTTACAAGAACCTCCAACAACATTACATAATCGTGTAACAGTATTGAAGAAAGAACTTATACTATTATGATGTCTGGCAACAACAATAAGTGTTAGTTGAAGTTGATGGGCAAAACAATGGACAAAATAAGCACAAGAGTTCTTCCTCAAAATCAAACTTTTTAGTCCATGAAATTCTCCTCTCATATTGCTAGCTCCATCATAACCTTGGCCTCTCAAACTAGAAATGCTCAAGCCATAAGTAGAGAGCAGCGACTCAATACCTTTCTCAAGTGAAGCGGCAGTTGTGTCCCTAACATGCACAAGACCAAGAAAACGTTCAATGACACACCCTTTCTTGTTCACATAACGTATAACTACTCCCATTTGCTCTTTAACAGATATATCTCGACACTCATCAACTAAAATGGAGAAAAACTCATTACCAATGTCCTCAATGATAACATTAGTTGTCTCAATTGCAGCTGCACTTATAATCTCCTTTTGAATCTTAGGAGATGTAAGCTTGAGATTTTCAGGAGCATTACACAACACAACCTTATTGATTTCTTCATTACACGAAGCAACAATTTTCAAAAGCTCAATAAAATTTCCTTGATTCAATGACTCTTCTGACTCATCATGTCCTCGAAAAGCTAATCCTTGCATGATGAGATAACGCAAACACATAATTGATGCATTCAATCTACAACGATAATCCATCCTTGACTGTTCTGATTTCTTAAAAAAAGACACTTCAATGTGTTGACCTTGATTCATTAAATCATGACAAGCTATTCTACATTTGTTATGGTCACTGTTATGATCTCCAACATGAACTCTCAATCTGTCTTTTTTACGCCAAGCATTAAATCCTTCAGATACAAAAGCATCATGCCCTCTTTCACTACGTCCCACAGAGAAAAGATAACAATATAAACAAAATGCTGCATCTTTTGCAATACTATACTCCAACCAATCTTTGTAATCATTAAACCAAGATGCAACAAATTTACGTTTTCGACTTCCTTCTACCTTTTGAGGAAAATCATGCTTATGTGGTTGACATGGACCTTTTAATAAGTAAGCTCTACGCACCCGTTCGATTAAATTAGGTGGATAACTCACTATGCTAGGACGTAGACCCGGATCACTTGGTAGATTATCCAAATTGACTGCAATATTGTTTAAGTCTTCTTGATTTGACAATGGTTGAGGTATCTTGGCAGAAGAAGATGACGTCTCCACATCAACTGCAATATTGCAAGACTCCACGACATGTGACGTTTTTTTAAAATATCGTTCCATATCTATAAAAAAAGAAATTAGATTTAGATATGATTATTAATCAAATTACACCAACTATCAATTTATCACAATTCACACATATTATAAATAAAAATCAAATAAAAAAAAAAGACCTATAAGCAGAAAGATTTACCATTAAATTTTTAGTAATTAAATAAGGGTAATATAATATTATTCTCTAACATTAAATTTAACCTTAATTAAATAATAAAAAAATTATGTTAAGTTTAACATCCAAACGACACTTAGCTTTAATTAGGTATGTACAACATGTAGGTAATGACACTTCATATTTCTAAATTGAATTCCTTGATTTATCTTCTTTAAAAAAAAGTTCATGAATAAAAACTATATATTTGAGTGTAAGACTTTTAGTTCTCCATTATTCATCCTAAATTTAACTGTGAAATCCATAAATAGTGCAATAATTTTGTTTGTTTAAAATTAGACAAACCCTAGCATTTAATTGGAATTGACAAATGAAAATAATAATAACAATTAATAGTTACAATATACAATTAAATGGTTAATAATACCTTATAAAGATGGGCTTTTGAAACCCCCAATGCATTTAAGAATGTTCCCCACTTTCTTGAGATATCAATGGCCGATATGCACCGTGAATAAGGAGAAGAGGGAGATAAATCCAAAAAGAAGAAAAGTAAAGTGGCCAAGTGGGGTAATGGGTTGGTACTTGGTGCCTGGAGGGTTAAAAACGTGTGGTGCACAACTGGAAATATTTTATGTTTTTTTTATTTAGATAAATGTGAAATTACTGATATACCCCTGTATTTTTTTTAAAATTGAGTGGGGTCCAGTGCCCCCAATGGACCCTGAGTAGTTCCGCCACTGCTCAGAACCTAAAATTTTCTGAACTGTGCTGCTTTGAAACTGTCCTGAGGTGGGTTTCCTCCTATAGCATCATCATCATTATTAGAGAAGGTGACCCCTGGAGCATCCATACCTATAGGAGTAGCCCTTGGAGTTTTGCACTCAGCCACCGAATCTACAACTTCCGTGAATTTTCTCCCCCAGTTTACAATTTTCAAGAGATGGATTTTGGACAGATTCCAACTGTGAAAATCGGCTCACTTTCACATGCTCACGAAAGTGAGATAAGAAAAATAACAAATTATTAAGAAATTACCATCACGTGATCACTTCAGATCATTTTCCAAAATATATAAATGTCAAGAAGTGGAAAAATCATGTAACCTTTCAACGTTCGATAAGCTCTACTCAAAACAACCTACTTGAGAGGTGACTTCTTTATATATATCACACGCGAAATAAATTCATCTTCACATTTTTTAACAGATGGGTTAAGACAAGCATCTTCTCAAATAAATCTTAACTCCTTTTGAAATCAAATATGCTTTTATAGCAAGTTTAACAAGAAAGACACATTTCATACAACATTTAACACATGCTCACATGTTGAATATCAAATTATGGAGCACAACAATTCCAGAAAAGTATTATTACACATTTTCAACAAATACTCAACATGCTCTCCGCATAATTAGCTAATGGGCAGAAAAATCTCATGAGAATCAAAGTATAGATATATCTACTCATACTTTCATCAAGTCATCTAGGAAAGAGCATATTCACATAAATTCAAACACATACTAATGCAGATTTTTGCATAGTTCATGCATTCTCACAAGGTTACATCCAAGAAACAACTATTGATGCAGATCTTAACATATTCAATGCATCTTTACAATATATCACTTAGAAAAATAATTGCTCCTAACAAGTCTAGGACATGTTCTTATGCAAAATTCATATTTCTTATATGAACTAATTTTTCCTTTTTAAAAGTAATTTTTAATAACTCATGAATTCATTCATAATTTTTCAAACACACATCAGTTTCAAATCATATAATAAGAAACAGAGATACCTCTCTTAGATTATCAAGCGTGAACTGACATAGTCTGTTTAACCATGAACTCCATTCCCCCCTCCTCTCTGTGGGGTGGAATTCATCTTTCCACCAGTTTCCCTCGAACATTTGCATTTTCCTCAATGCGAAAATCATAAGGGTTTTCCCTCAGAGAAAACAAACAAAATAATTAGGAATCGAATAATTTTCATTCGAACGAGATAATAATTAATCATATCAAGATCCACTAAAAAATAATAATTCTAAGCTAATTAAATTGTAAAATGAATTCAGTCGCACAATTATTGGACTAACTTTTTTTGACAATCACATTTTATCATACGATCAAGAAACTCCTTCCAGCTTCAAACCCCTACTACAAAGCTGAAACATCGATCTCATAGTTTCGTTCAAGAAACATATCAAGGATTAACATTTCCTCTGAAGCAATTCAAGGGACATAAAAATTGATATGGAAAGTCAATTACCATTCTCATCCAGTTTCTACCGCTAGTAGAAGCTAAATTTTGTCACGCGTACAACTTATGTGTATAATCGGTGGTTCATTAGTTCCACAATCAAGTTATTTGCATTTAATTTAATTCAATTTAATTTTTAATAAGATTTTAATTAATTGTTTTAATTTTTAGTTATATCTCAAGAAGACATCAATAATACACCAAAAAGACATCAGTAATACCTCAATTGAAAAAAAAAAAATACAATTCGGTGTGTTTTGAAAATATCAATTGAAGTCAAAATTGATTTTAAAATCCAAGTGCATGCTATGCACTTGAGTGCAAGAATTTGTGTATTTTCTTTTAGCGTAGAATTTGTTAATATTGAAAACTCTTATGATGCTCAAATAAATATCCATCTTACTAGAAAATGATTTTTTTTGGGTTGGGGGAGGGGGGCAAAAAATTTCTTTTATGCCCTTAATTTAAGGCGTTGTGTTTTAAGAATATATAATAATTTTCCAAACTTATGAATATTAAGACATTAACTCTTTTTATAATTATTTTGTTAAAACAATCATCAAATATTTGTATCTCTATATTAATTTGCATAGCTATTTCCTAATCCTATTACTATTACCTGATCGTATCTCATTCCAGAGTTATGATTTGGTGATATATACAAGTCTAAGCTATTTTAATTTTTCTGATTTTAAGAGTTAATTATGCAAGAGATATATATGGTTAAGTATTATGGGAATGATACACGCGATAACTATGACTGCGAACAGAAGTTTACTAATATACCTTACCACTTTAATTAATACGTTTAGTGAAATCAATTAATACTATTCGAAGTTGATACATTTTGTGCAATTTACTAATACTTTTAATGTAATTTATTAGTACCCATTAAACAAGTTTTAGTAGGAATATTACCATTCCCATAATACCTTCTCAGTTCATGCATGCAATTTTGATATTCCTACGATGATTAAAAGTCCAAGGAAGATTCAAAGAAATGTAAGCAAACGTCACAATCAAGATCTATACATGATAGGAATTTGAGTAAGGGAAGCATTCATTCAGTCATAGTGAAGCCCTATTCCGATTTGAAGGTTGAGGAAAGCCTCGATACAAGCATACAACACTTGCTGATCGGAGAGCTTCGAAGTGCGACCCCAGTCACCGAGATTCACTTCCGGCTTCTGAATCTCTACCTCCAAACCCAAAACAGTATCACCCAATTCATTCTGGTCCGCGTATCTGAGGTCCGGCTGGCCCTTCTGCTCCGCCGCAATATCACCCAAATCCGTGCACTGCACCGACACTAATTCAAAGGAATAGTGTTCCTCCAACAGCTCCATCTTGGATAATATGTCGACCCCAAAGAAAGTGTTGTTTCGGTCGGCCAGGAATCGGAAGAGGGCGACGGGGTAAGACGAGGGATTGAGGACCTGGATGACGAGGCAGCGGTTGCCAACGCAAAACTGCACGGTGCCCGCCCTGGTGGTGGCGCTGTTGTCGATGTAGAGCTCCACTTCAAAGCCAACGCGGCGTTTGCGAGTGTTGTCGTCGGCGTTGACGGCGTTGATCCACTCCGTTACGGCTTGGTTATGTTGCGTGAGGGTGGTCAAGATGGTTCGGCCAAAGATGGTAACGTCGTGGAGATGCTTCCTCGCCCCCTCTATATCGTTGTGCGGTCTAATGCTGCTTCTTGACGCCGCCATTTATGTTTAGTTGATGAGAAAGCACGGTTTGAGACTTTGAGTCAGTTAAGAGACTACGGTTTCTAGAATATAATATGATTCGAATGGAAATTGAGCCCTTTTATGTGACATAGAAGAGGGGGTTTTCTGAAGGATGTTATAGTTCGCTTTTTATATTCAGCTTCTTGCCATTCTTGATTGAAATCTTTATGAGTTTAATTGTTGAATGGAAGAGAAAACGGTTTCTTGAACGGAAATTAGAGAGGAAAAAGAGACACGGGCGGGTTTTGGAATTGAGTGACTGAGTCTTATATTCCTCATATTTTTATTTTTCAGCTTTTTTTATTGTTTTTCCCTTCTATTCTTTTTATCCAACTAGCATCTTCTAATTTATTCCTGTGAAAAAATGTCAGCATATTCAATTGAATCCATATTAATGTGAAATTATAGCAGTTTTGGTTCCATCGTCATACCCTTCATAATTTTGGTCCCAATATTTTTAATTTGGTCCTAACAATTTTTTAAAGAAAATTGTGTGCATGTAAATTAATTATCTAAAAATTTCAATTCATAGACAAATTGATATTTTAGATTAATTATTAGTAGACAGAATAATGAAGGTGCCTACATAACTACAAAATTTTGAAGGCAACAATTGATACCTATTATACGAAAACTATTTATTGAATTTTTTTGTATGCAAACTCTTTATTATCTCTTGGGCTCATAACCGTGTACAAATATTTTGAATGTTATTACTCTTTTCCATGATTGGTATTACTCGTTTTACAAAATGATATTATTCAAAAAGCAGATGCAACTAACACTACAAGAAAATATAGAATTTCTTATAAAATTAGAATTGTCTATCACTACAAAAAAGATGGAGTTTAGCGACGGGAATTTTGCGACGGCAAGAATATCCGTCGCAAATTACTATCATTTGCGACGGATTTTTGTAAGTCGTCGCAAAAAATGAAAATTTGCGACGACTTAGGAAGTCCGTCGCAAATGATAGTAATTTGCGACGGATAAGCCGTCGCAAAATCTAGGGCCCACCGACTTGGTCTTGAACCGGCTACATTTGCGACGGAAAGGTCGTCGCAAATTTCAATTTTGAGTTTGCGACGGTCAATTCCGTCGCAAAACATACCCGTTTAAAGGTGACCGTTCGGGAAGCGACCCGTTTGACTGATTTGCGACGGAAGAAGCCGTCGCAATTTTAAACTTTGTAATTGCGACGGACGAAAGCCGTCGCAATGCTTACATTTATATTCGCGACCTCTCGGGAAATGGCCCATTGACTAATTTGCGACGGAATGTCCGTCGCAAATTCGAGCCGTTTTACGCGTCTTATCGGGAAACGGTGCGTTGACTGATTTGCGACGGCTTTTCCGTCGCAAATCAGTACGAAACGGCGTCGTTTTGCTTTTGACGGGCAAAATTTGCGACGGACAGGCGTCCGTCGCAAAAATTTTTTCACCTATTTATACAGACCCGCCGCGGAGAAAGAGAGAAAAGAAGAAGAAGAGGAAAAAGAGAGGAAAAGGAAGGAGAAGTCGGGTGCCGTCGCTGTAGAGCCAATCCGTCCCCACCGAGTTCTCGTTTCGTCATCTTCTACAAATAAACCGTAAGTTTTCTTCATTTTTACCGTTTAAAATTTAATTTTAAAGCATGTTTAGAGAATTGATTTTAGTTGAATTATTTGAATTATATTAGTAATGAATTGATTTTAGTTGATCGAATTTTAATTTAAAGCATGTTTAATTTTTTTTAAGTTTAGAATTGAATTAGTTGAATTGTTTGAATTATATTAAAAATAAATTGATTTTAGTTGAATTAGTTGAATTATAATTTAATTAGTTGATCGAATTTTAATTTAAAGTATGTTTAATTTTTGTTAAGTTTAGAATTGAATTAGTTGAATTGTTTGAATTATATTAGAAATGAATTGATTTTAGTTGAATTAGTTGAATTATAATTTAATTAGTTGATCGAATTTTAATTTAATTTTAAAGCATGTTTAGAAATAGTTGAATTTGTTAAGTTTAGAATTGATTTTAGCTGAGTTGTTTGATTTTAGTTGAATTGTTTTAGTAATTTGTTAATTCACTACAAAAAAAACACTGTTTTGCGACGGAATTAGCGACGGAAAAATCCGTCGCAAACAGTGTTTTGCGACGGGATCTGCGACGGACACGTATCCGTACCTAAAACAACCGTAGCAAATTTTTGCGACGGATTCAGCCATCCGTCGCAAATTAACGACGGACAAATCCGTCGCAAAATCGGCGGGTCTGATCCGGCCGGGTCAAGAATTTGCGACGGACAGTAGTCCGTCGCAAACTTTTCGGGTCAGACCCGATCGGGTCAACAACATTTGCGACGGCTAAATTCCGTCGCAAATGTTTTTATATATTTTTTATACTTTTTTGTGTTATAATTTGCGACGGGCTGTTTTCCGTCGCAAAATTAAATATTTGCGACGGAAAATGGCCGTCGCAAATTACCGAGCCTATACAAAAAAAAAAGTGGCTCGCGTGGTTCGAGCCCGGGCACCCGAGGCGGCCGGGGCGGGCGCGGACCACTGGGCCACTCGGCCCATTGCTTAATATATGCGGCCCACCTTCTATATTAGTCTTATTAGGCCTTGAACAATTAATCCATTTTTGCGTCGAAGGGGAATCGAACACGGGACCTCTTGTGCAAGAGGAGGGGGCGCGCGCCACTAGGGCACAAGCTACTTTCGTTTATTTTTATGCAATTAATTGTATATGTATTCAAATTAAGTCATTTTTTTTATAATTCACCAAATTAATTTCTTTTCGTATCTAAGTTGTTTATTAAAATATTTTGCCCAACTCTTTTTTTTATTTTGTAAAATTATTTATTTCGACTCCCGCTTAAATTTATAATTCGTTCATTTGTACGCAATTAATTGTATATGTATCCAATTGACTCATTTTTTTTCTACAATTCACCAAATTAATTCATTTTCGTTTCTAACTTGTTTTTATAAATATTGGGGCCATTTAATTTTTATTATTTCTGTAAAACTATTTATTTCGACTCCCGCTTAAATTTATAATTCGTTCATTTGTACGCAATTAATTGTATATGTATCCAAATTGACTCATTTTTTTTCTACAATTCACCAAATTAATTCATTTTCGTTTCTAACTTGTTTTTATAAATATTGGGGCCATTTAATTTTTATTATTTCTGTAAAACTATTTATTTCGACTCCCGCTTAAATTTATAATTCGTTCATTTGTACGCAATTAATTGTATATGTATCCAAATTGACTCATTTTTTTTCTACAATTCACCAAATTAATTCATTTTCGTTTCTAACTTGTTTTTATAAATATTGGGGCCATTTAATTTTTATTATTTCTGTAAAACTATTTATTTCGACTCCCGCTTAAATTTATAATTCGTTCATTTGTACGCAATTAATTGTATATGTATCCAAATTGACTCATTTTTTTTCTACAATTCACCAAATTAATTCATTTTCGTTTCTAACTTGTTTTTATAAATATTGGGGCCATTTAATTTTTATTATTTCTGTAAAACTATTTATTTCGACTCCCGCTTAAATTTATAATTCGTTCATTTGCTTAAAATTTTTTTTCATAATTCACCAAATTAATTCATTTTCGTTTTTCACTTGTTTTTATAAATGTTGTGTCCATTAAATAAAAGTAAATTCAAACTAATAAATTCACAAAATTATAAATTAAAGTAACAATTCAAAAATTAAATTAAAGTAACAATTCAAACTAAAAAAAAATTGTACTTCATAGTTATTAAAAATCAAAATTTTTTAACAATCGGAATTAAATCCGTCTTCCTCTTCATCCTCGCCCAGGTTAACAATCGGTGACATCGATGGCTGGGTCGGCGGGATCGGCGGCATCGATGGCTGGGTCGGCGGGATCGGCGGCATCGGTGGCGCAGGCATTTGCGCTCGTGGCATTGAATCAGAGGCGAATATCTGCCACCACGCCTGCATGGCGGCTGTATACTCCTGCACCTCGACCCGATACTGCTCCATCTCGGCTGTATACCGATCGTGCGCCTCTCGCTGCTGCCTCTCATACTCTTCCTTCTCTCGCTGCTGCCTCTGCATGTTCTTCATCTGCTCCACCACCGTGGCAAGCTGCCTCTCGACCTCACTGGGATGAGAGTCGATGGAAGACTGAGAGGAGGATGAGCCTGAGCTACGAGATCGGAAAAAGTTATTTCCGAAGCTGCCCAATCCAGCGAAACGCCCCTTTTTAGCCTTGACGTTCTTGAAGTAAAATTCATTTTGAACGTCAACAGAAGGCTGTGTGGGGGGCATCGACCCCGACCCCGACCCCTCTGCCGTTTCCTCAGGCTGAGGCTGAGAGGCAAGATCCTCGAGCATCTTTCTCTGCAAATTAATTATACAAAAAATTAAATAAATTGAACACAAAATATAAAAAAAATACTTTTAATATTAAAAATTTAAATAATACTATCAATATTGAAATAATACTTACGTGGATCTCGGTGGTACGGCCGTAGGTAGACTTCCCAGTCTCCTCGACGAATGGGTGGGCGAGCTGCAATCTCTCAAAATGAGAGGGCTCGCGTCCTTGCTCCGCCGCCTAATTAGAAAAAAAGATAGTAAAAATTAACAACACTCATAAAAATTAGGAAAAAAATAATAAATTCAAAAACGACAAAATTGAAGACGAAACTTACAAATCTCAACCCGTGCTCATAAATGGACCGAGAACCGGCCCGATGTCTTGCCATCCCTTCTCCATCAGGGTCACTACGCCGATTCGCCTTGTTTTTCGCCGACTTCTCTTGGAATTCAGGGGAATCCCAGTAGCGGAGGAATTGGTCCCAAATCGACCGTCTTTCACTGTCAAGCCCCAAGTCGGTGGCCTCTCCCTTCTTGTACCACTTCTCCCTCATTCTGTAAAGGAGGTCTCTGTACCTTTCCTTTCCATATTTATCGAAATTCCTCCACATCTGGTCATCGTGCTCCGGTGCCCAGACACATTCTTTCTGCAATTACAATTTAAATGTAAATATATGTTTATATATTTGATATTAATAAACGGTGAATTAATAAATTAAAATAATACCTTAAACTCCTCGAAGTATGTCTTTTTTCTTGCATCGGACACTAACCTCCAACTGTAAGCGGTGGGCTCGAATCCACCGCGAAGGATGGAGTCGGAAACCTGATTAGCAGCCTCATGACCTGGAATCCAACTGTAAAATTAAAATTTCAAAGTTAGTAAAATAATTAGGTTTTAATTAGTAAAAAAATTGAGTATAAAATATTATCCCTTACATATGACCACATGGCTTAACAGGCATCCGTCCTTCAACAACCGGATGCTGGCGGGAGGAGGATGAGCCCTCAGCAGTCTGCTGTGAGGAGGAGGAGGAGCCCGCACCAGGCTGTGAAGAGGTCTCTGATAGAGACCTCGACCTGAAAATAGGTGGAACCACGGGTCTTAGTGAGGGCCGTCGTCTCCTCCCTCCTCGTCCTCCTCGACTCGCCTCCTCATCCCTCGGAGGCTGCTGACTGTCGTTGCCACTGCCTTGTCCGCTCATCTATAACAAATTTCACGAATTATTCATTCAACTAAATTAAAATCAATCAACTAATAATATTATTTTATAAATTATATATTAAACTAAAATCAAACAACTAATATTATTTAAAATCAAACAACTAATATTATTTAAAATCAATTAACAACCTACTCAACTAAATTCATTCAACTAAATTAAAATCAATCATCAACTAATATTATTTTGTAAAATTATTAAACTTAAATCAAGCAACTAAAATTATTTTGTAATATTATTTAAACATGCTTAACAATTAAAAATTAAAAAATTACTAAAACAATTCAACTAAAATCAAACAACTCAGCTAAAATCAATTCTAAACTTAACAAATTCAACTATTTCTAAACATGCTTTAAAATTAAATTAAAATTCGATCAACTAATTAAATTATAATTCAACTAATTCAACTAAAATCAATTCATTTCTAATATAATTCAAACAATTCAACTAATTCAATTCTAAACTTAACAAAAATTAAACATACTTTAAATTAAAATTCGATCAACTAATTAAATTATAATTCAACTAATTCAACTAAAATCAATTTATTTTTAATATAATTCAAACAATTCAACTAATTCAATTCTAAACTTAAAAAAAATTAAACATGCTTTAAATTAAAATTCGATCAACTAAAATCAATTCATTACTAATATAATTCAAATAATTCAACTAAAATCAATTCTCTAAACATGCTTTAAAATTAAATTTTAAACGGTAAAAATGAAGAAAACTTACGGTTTATTTGTAGAAGATGACGAAACGAGAACTCGGTGGGGACGGATTGGCTCTACAGCGACGGCACCCGACTTCTCCTTCCTTTTCCTCTCTTTTTCCTCTTCTTCTTCTTTTCTCTCTTTCTCCGCGGCGGGTCTGTATAAATAGGTGAAAAAAAATTTGCGACGGACGCCTGTCCGTCGCAAATTTTGCCCGTCAAAAGCAAAACGACGCCGTTTCGTACTGATTTGCAACGGAAAAGCCGTCGCAAATCAGTCAACGCACCGTTTCCCGATAAGACGCGTAAAACGGCTCGAATTTGCGACGGACATTCCGTCGCAAATCAGTCAATGGGCCGTTTCCCGAGAGGTCGCGAATATAAATGTAAGCATTGCGACGGCTTTCGTCCGTCGCAATTACAAAGTTTAAAATTGCGACGGCTTCTTCCGTCGCAAATCAGTCAAACGGGTCGCTTCCCGAACGGTCACCTTTAAACGGGTATGTTTTGCGACGGAATTGACCGTCGCAAACTCAAAATTGAAATTTGCGACGACCTTTCCGTCGCAAATGTAGCCGGTTCAAGACCAAGTCGGTGGGCCCTAGATTTTGCGACGGCTTATCCGTCGCAAATTACTATCATTTGCGACGGACTTCCTAAGTCGTCGCAAATTTTCATTTTTTGCGACGACTTACAAAAATCCGTCGCAAATGATAGTAATTTGCGACGGATATTCTTGCCGTCGCAAAATTCCCGTCGCTAAACTCCATCTTTTTTGTAGTGATTTTTAATTGTTAAGCATGTTTAAATAATATTACAAAATAATTTTAGTTGCTTGATTTAAGTTTAATAATTTTACAAAATAATATTAGTTGATGATTGATTTTAATTTAGTTGAATGAATTTAGTTGAGTAGGTTGTTAATTGATTTTAAATAATATTAGTTGTTTGATTTTAAATAATATTAGTTGTTTGATTTTAGTTTAATATATAATTTATAAAATAATATTATTAGTTGATTGATTTTAATTTAGTTGAATGAATAATTCGTGAAATTTGTTATAGATGAGCGGACAAGGCAGTGGCAACGACAGTCAGCAGCCTCCGAGGGATGAGGAGGCGAGTCGAGGAGGACGAGGAGGGAGGAGACGACGGCCCTCACTAAGACCCGTGGTTCCACCTATTTTCAGGCCGAGGTCTCTATCAGAGACCTCTTCACAGCCTGGTGCGGGCTCCTCCTCCTCCTCACAGCAGACTGCTGATGGCTCATCCTCCTCCCGCCAGCATCCGGTTGTTGAAGGACGGATGCCTGTTAAGCCATGTGGTCATATGTAAGGGATAATATTTTATACTCAATTTTTTTATTAATTAAAACCTAATTATTTTACTAACTTTGAAATTTTAATTTTACAGTTGGATTCCAGGTCATGAGGCTGCTAATCAGGTTTCCGACTCCATCCTTCGCGATGGATTCGAGCCCACCGCTTACAGTTGGAGGTTAGTGTCCGATGCAAGAAAAAAGACATACTTCGAGGAGTTTAAGGTATTATTTTAATTTATTAATTCACCGTTTATTAATATCAAATATATAAACATATATTTACATTTAAATTGTAATTGCAGAAAGAATGTGTCTGGGCACCGGAGCACGATGACCAGATGTGGAGGAATTTCGATAAATATGGAAAGGAAAGGTACAGAGACCTCCTTTACAGAATGAGGGAGAAGTGGTACAAGAAGGGAGAGGCCACCGACTTGGGGCTTGACAGTGAAAGACGGTCGATTTGGGACCAATTCCTCCGCTACTGGGATTCCCCTGAATTCCAAGAGAAGTCGGCGAAAAACAAGGCGAATCGGCGTAGTGACCCTGATGGAGAAGGGATGGCAAGACATCGGGCCGGTTCTCGGTCCATTTATGAGCACGGGTTGAGATTTGTAAGTTTCGTCTTCAATTTTGTCGTTTTTGAATTTATTATTTTTTTCCTAATTTTTATGAGTGTTGTTAATTTTTACTATCTTTTTTTCTAATTAGGCGGCGGAGCAAGGACGCGAGCCCTCTCATTTTGAGAGATTGCAGCTCGCCCACCCATTCGTCGAGGAGACTGGGAAGTCTACCTACGGCCGTACCACCGAGATCCACGTAAGTATTATTTCAATATTAATAGTATTATTTAAATTTTTAATATTAAAAGTATTTTTTTTATATTTTGTGTTCAATTTATTTAATTTTTTGTATAATTAATTTGCAGAGAAAGATGCTCGAGGATCTTGCCTCTCAGCCTCAGCCTGAGGAAACGGCAGAGGGGTCGGGGTCGGGGTCGATGCCCCCCACACAGCCTTCTGTTGACGTTCAAAATGAATTGTACTTCAAGAACGTCAAGGCTAAAAAGGGGCGGTTCGCTGGATTGGGCAGCTTCGGAAAGAACTTTTTCCGACCTCGTAGCTCAGGCTCATCCTCCTCTTAGTCTTCCATCGACTCTCATCCCAGTGAGGTCGAGAGGCAGCTTGCCACGGTGGTGGAGCAGATGAAGAACATGCAGAGGCAGCAGCGAGAGAAGGAAGAGTATGAGAGGCAGCAGCGAGAGGCGCACGACCGGTATACAGCCGAGATGGAGCAGTATCGGGTCGAGGTGCAGGAGTATACAGCCGCCATGCAGGCGTGGTGGCAGATATTCGCCTCTGATTCAATGCCACGAGCGCAAATGCCTGCGCCACCGATGCCGCCGATCCCGCCGACCCAGCCATCGATGTCGCCGATTGTTAACCTGGGCGAGGATGAAGAGGAAGACGGATTTAATTCCGATTGTTAAAAAATTTTGATTTTTAATAACTATGAAGTACAATTTTTTTTAGTTTGAATTGTTACTTTAATTTAATTTTTGAATTGTTACTTTAATTTATAATTTTGTGAATTTATTAGTTTGAATTTACTTTTATTTAATGGACACAACATTTATAAAAACAAGTGAAAAACGAAAATGAATTAATTTGGTGAATTATGAAAAAAAAATTTAAGCAAATGAACGAATTATAAATTTAAGCGGGAGTCGAAATAAATAGTTTTACTGAAATAATAAAAATTAAATGGCCCCAATATTTATAAAAACAAGTTAGAAACGAAAATGAATTAATTTGGTGAATTGTAGAAAAAAAATGAGTCAATTTGGATACATATACAATTAATTGCGTACAAATGAACGAATTATAAATTTAAGCGGGAGTCGAAATAAATAGTTTTACAGAAATAATAAAAATTAAATGGCCCCAATATTTATAAAAACAAGTTAGAAACGAAAATGAATTAATTTGGTGAATTGTAGAAAAAAAAAGAGTCAATTTGGATACATATACAATTAATTGCGTACAAATGAACGAATTATAAATTTAAGCGGGAGTCGAAATAAATAGTTTTACAGAAATAATAAAAATTAAATGGCCCCAATATTTATAAAAACAAGTTAGAAACGAAAATGAATTAATTTGGTGAATTGTAGAAAAAAAAATGAGTCAATTTGGATACATATACAATTAATTGCGTACAAATGAACGAATTATAAATTTAAGCGGGAGTCGAAATAAATAGTTTTACAGAAATAATAAAAATTAAATGGCCCCAATATTTATAAAAACAAGTTAGAAACGAAAATGAATTAATTTGGTGAATTGTAGAAAAAAAATGAGTCAATTTGGATACATATACAATTAATTGCGTACAAATGAACGAATTATAAATTTAAACGGGAGTCGAAATAAATAGTTTTACAGAAATAATAAAAATTAAATGGCCCCAATATTTATAAAAACAAGTTAGAAACGAAAATGAATTAATTTGGTGAATTGTAGAAAAAAAATGAGTCAATTTGGATACATATACAATTAATTGCGTACAAATGAACGAATTATAAATTTAAGCGGGAGTCGAAATAAATAGTTTTACAGAAATAATAAAAATTAAATGGCCCCAATATTTATAAAATCAAGTTAGAAACGAAAATGAATTAATTTGGTGAATTGTAGAAAAAAAAATGAGTCAATTTGGATACATATACAATTAATTGCGTACAAATGAAAGAATTATAAATTTAAGCGGGAGTCGAAATAAATAGTTTTACAGAAATAATAAAAATTAAATGGCCCCAATATTTATAAAAACAAGTTAGAAACGAAAATGAATTAATTTGGTGAATTGTAGAAAAAAAAATGAGTCAATTGGATACATATACAATTAATTGCGTACAAATGAACGAATTATAAATTTAAGCGGGAGTCGAAATAAATAATTTTACAAAATAAAAAAAAGAGTTGGGCAAAATATTTTAATAAACAACTTAGATACGAAAAGAAATTAATTTGGTGAATTATAAAAAAAATGACTTAATTTGAATACATATACAATTAATTGCATAAAAATAAACGAAAGTAGCTTGTGCCCTAGTGGCGCGCGCCCCCTCCTCTTGCACAAGAGGTCCCGTGTTCGATTCCCCTTGGACGCAAAAATGGATTAATTGTTCTAGGCCTAATAAGACTAATATAAAATGGATTAATTGTTCAAGGCCTAATAAGACTAATATAGAAGGTGGGCCGCATATATTAAGCAATGGGCCGAGTGGCCCAGTGGTCCGCGCCCGTCCCGGCCGCCTCGGGTGCCCGGGCTCGAACCACGCGAGCCACTTTTTTTTTTGTATAGGCTCGGTAATTTGCGACGGCCATATTCCGTCGCAAATATTTAATTTTGCGACGGAAAACAGCCCGTCGCAAATTATAACACAAAAAAGTATAAAAAATATATAAAAACATTTGCGACGGAATTTAGCCGTCGCAAATGTTGTTGACCCGATCGGGTCTGACCCGAAAAGTTTGCGACGGACTACTGTCCGTCGCAAATTCTTGACCCGGCCGGATCTGACCCGCCGATTTTGCGACGGATTTGTCCGTCGTTAATTTGCGACGGATGGCTGAATCCGTCGCAAAAATTTGCTACGGCTGTTTTAGGTACGGATACGTGTCCGTCGCAGATCCCGTCGCAAAACACTGTTTGCGACGGATTTTTCCGTCGCTAATTCCGTCGCAAAACAGTGTTTTTTTTGTAGTGTATGTAATTTTACAACAAAGAATTTCGTAGTAGAAATTGCATACGACATGCCTACAGAATATTCTAATGTAAGCATCAATATTTCTCAACTTAGAAACAATTTGCGTACGAAATAAAATTCCAAAGTACGTAATTATTACCACAAAATATTTGCGTACAAAAAAATTACATACATCACAATTTGCTTAAGAACTTTTCATTAGACAATTTTTTTTTGTTGAAAATTACGACTACGGAAATTTTTTTGTTGAAAATTTTGTAGTCACATTGATAAATTTCATAAGACAATTTTTTATTTTCTTACAGAATAAATGATAATCAATAGCGTTATAAACGTTATTGATGATGATGCAATCATACACTATAAGAAAATATAAAATTGTCTACAGAAATGGTTAATATGACTAAGAAATTTCCAACACAAATTTTCGTAGTGGGAATTACCTACAAAAATTTATAATTATATAGGCATTTTCACTCATTACCTACTAAGAATTTGTCTAAGACACTACAAAAAAATGCGGTTTAACGACGGAAAATTTGCGACGGCCATATTTCCGTCGCAAATTTCGTGTATTTACGACGGATTTGGGGGAGCCGTCGGAGAAAATGACTGTTTGCGACGGCTTTGTAAAGCCATCGCAAAAATTAGTGTTTTGCGACGGATATGTCCGTCGCAAAATCTAGGGCCCACCACCTTCGTTGTATACAGGTCAGTTTTGCGACGGAATGTCCGTCGCAAATTTAAAGTTTAAATTGTTAGTCGCAAAATCGACCAATTTAAAAAAAGCCGTTCGAACAACGGCCCATTTGACTGGTTTGCGATGGAAGAGGCCGTCGCAATTTTTAAATTCGATTTTGCGACGAACATTCCGTCGCAAAACTTACCTGTTTTTATGCATCTTTTCGGGAATCGGTGCGTTGACTTGTTTGTGACGGCATGTCCATCGCTAAATTGACCCGGTTTTGCGTGTCTTTTCTGGAAACTTCGCTTTTGACCGATTTGCGACGGAATGTCCGTTGCAAAATTTTAATTTTCAAATTTGCGACGGACTATCCGTCGCAAATTCTCTAAAACGGGCAAAATTTGCGACGGACGCCTGTCCGTCGCAAAATTTTTTCCAGTATATTAACAGACCGTCGATGCAGAGACGGAGAAAGAGAGAAAAGAAGAAGAGGAGGAGGAAAAAGAGAGGAAAAGGAAGGAGAAGTCGGGTTCCATCGCTGTAGAGCCAATCCGTCCCCACCGAGTGCTCGTTCGTCGTCTTCTACAAATAAACCGTAAGTTTTCTTCATTTTTACCGTTTAAAATTTAATTTTAAAGCATATTTAGAATTTGTTAAGTGTAGAATTGATTTTAGTTGAATTGTTTGAATTATATTATACGTTTGATTTTAATTAGTTTAATAATTTTTAGTAATATTAGTTGATTGATTTTAATTTAGTTGATCGAATTTAGTTGAGTAGTTTAAATTATATTAGTTGTTTGATTTTAGTTTAATGATTTTTAATAATATTAGTTGATTGATTTTAGTTTAGTTGAGTAGATTGAATTATATTAGTCGTTTGATTTTAGATAAGTTGATCGAATTTAGTTGAGTAGTTTGGATTATATTAGTTTTTTTTGTTTTTTTAGTTTAGTAATTTTAAATAATATTAGTTGATTTATTTTAGTTGAGTGGTTTGAATGATATTATAAGTTGATTGATTTTAGTTGAGTAGTTTGAATAATATTAGTTGATTGACTTTAGTTTAGTAATGTTAAATAATATTAGTTGATTTATTTTAGTTGAGTGGTTTGAATAATATTATACGTTGATCGAATTTAGTTGAGTAGTTTGAATTATATTAGTTGTTTGATTTTAGTTTAGTAATTTTAAATAATATTAGTTGATTTATTTTAGTTGAGTGGTTTGAATAATATTATAAGTTGATTGTTTTTAGTTGAGTAGTTTGAATAATATTAGTTGTTTGATTTTAGTTTAGTAATGTTAAATAATATTAGTTGATTTATTTTAGTTGAGTGGTTTGAATAATATTATAAGTTGATTGAATTTAGTTGAGTAGTTTGAATTATATTAGTTGTTTGATTTTAGTTTAGTAATTTTAAATAATATTAGTTGATTTATTTTAGTTGAATAGTTTGAATAATATTATAAGTTGATTGATTTTAGTTGAGTAGTTTGAATAATATTAGTTGTTTGATTTTAGTTTAGTTTATATTAGTTGATTTATGTTATGAGTATTTCATTGATTTTAATTTAATATTTCGAATAATATTATAAGTATTTCGAATAATATTCGTGAATTTTGTTATAGATGAGCGGACAAGGCAGTGGCGGTGGCAATGACAGTCAGCATCCTTCGAGGGATGAGGAGGTCAGTCGAGGAGGGCGAGGAGGGAGGAGATGACGGGCCTCACTGTGACCCGTGGTTCCACCTATTTTCAGGCCGAGGTCTCTCACAGCCTGGTGAGGACTCCTCCTCCTCATAGCAGATTGTTGAGGCCTCATCCTCCTCCCGCCAGCATCGGGTTGTTCAAGCACGGATGCCTGTTCAGCCACATGGTGCAACGTAAGTTTTAATATTTTATACTCAATTTTTTTATTAATTAAAACCTAATTATTTTACTAACTTTATTTTAATTTTACAGATGGATTCCGGGTCATGAGGCTAGTAATCAAGTTTCCAAGTCCATCCTTCGCGGTGGATTCGAGCACACTGCTTACAGTTGGGGGCTAGTGTCCGATGCAAGAAAACGGACATAATTCGAGGAGTTACAGGTATTAATTCAATTTATTAATTCACCGTTTATTAATATCAAATATATAAACAGATATTTATATTTAAATTGTAATTGCAGAAAGAATGTGTCTGCGCACCGGAGCATGATGACCAGATATGGAGGAATCTAAAAAAATATACAACCGACAGATACAGAGACGTCCTTTATAGAATGAGGGACAGGTGGTACAAGAAGGGAAAGGCCACCGACATGGGGACTGATAGTGAAAAGCGGTCGATTTGGGAACAGTTCCTCCAGTACTGGAATTCCCCTGAATTCAAAGAGAAGTCGGAGAAAAATAAGGTGAATCGGCGTAGTGACCTTGATGGAGAAGGGATGGCGAGACATCGGGCCGGTTCTCGGTCCATTTATGAGCACGGGTTGAGATTTGTAAGTTTCGTCTTTAATTTTGTAGTTTTTGAATTTTTATTATTTTTTCCTAATTTTTATGAGTGGTATTAATTTTTACTATTTTTTTTCTAATTAGGCGGTGGAGTAAGGACGCGAGCCCTCTCATTTTGAGAGATTGCAGCTCGCCCAGCCACTCGTCGAGGAGACTGGGAAGTCTACCTACGGCCGTACCACCAAGATCCACGTAAGTATTATTTCAATATTAATAGTATTATTTCAATTTTTAATATTAAAGGTATTATTTTATATTATTTGTTCAATTTATTTAATTTTTTGTATAATTAATTTGCAGAGAAAGATGCTCGAGGATCTTGCCTCTCAGCCTCAGCCTGAGGAAACGGCAGAGCGGTCGGGGTCGATGCCCCCCACACAGCCTTCTGTTGACGTTCAAAATGAATTGTACTTCAAGAACGTCAAAACTAAAAAGGGGCGGTTCGCTGGATTGGGCAGTTTCGGAAAGAACTTTTTTCGACCACGTGGCTCGGGCTCATCCTCCTCTCAGTCTTCCATCGACTCTCATCCCAGTGAGGTCGAGAGGCAGCTTGCCACGGTATTGGAGCAGATGCAGAACATGCAGAGGCAGCAGCGAGAGAAGGAAGAGTATGAGAGGCAGCAGCGAGAGTGATTGTCAAATTCTTTAAAGCACAAATTCGAACTCACTCGCAAGTGTATGAGATCGTTGTTATAGTAAGGCACGCAATTGACCAAGTAATAAAATTATCGAACCCAAAGGAAGCAAGTGATTAACTAAGTTGATTCACGTTGGCATGCAAGGAAATTAAAAGACAAGTTTGGGTTGATTACGCTACTAAACAAGGAAATTAAAACAAACAAACTAGCAAACAATAAAGAAAATCTAACTAACTTCGAGACGAAATGCAAGGGGATTGATATGCCCTAAATGGCTTCCGTTATGTGATCCTAGGTTCAAACATTGACTTATGCCAAAATCTCAATTATTCATGGATTATAAGATGTAACACTTCACCTAAACATTCAACGGACTATCAAACGTTTAAGGTTTATTGATGGTATCCTACGTTCTAACTCTCTCTCGACAAGTTAGCACGAGATATACGCATCTAAGCACTATTTGCTCATACACAAAGGTTTCATCAAATCAATGTAACTCTCGTCTACACTAAGATGAATTCACACATCAATATGAACAATTCATGCATAGAGCAAAACTAAATTCCAATCAATAAGGATATAATTCCACAAACAATCAAAATTAGGCATAAAATAACAACCCAAACCTAATTCTCACATAACTTCCACTATTCAAGGCATAAAAATGTGGTGATGCTTAGGATATCTTCAACCTAGTGAAACTCAAGTAGGATTGTCAAGCCAATTCTATACATCAATTTGGATTTACTAGGAGACCTCACCAATTACCTAAACAACCATACAAGCAATTGATGTCTAATGATGGGGTTCTTTGCGATTAACTCTCTCTCGACGAATCAAACGCAAAATAGACGCATTCAATCATAAATCACACACTCATTCATCTAATCATGTTCATGTAACTCTCGTCTATGCTAAACATGCCTCGACAAACAAGCTACAAGAGATCAACAATCAAAGCTCAATACAAATCCATCATTAGAAGCAAAATCCAAATATCAACATAGAATAGGCAAAGAACAATCCCAACTCAAGATTTCACATGGTATCTAACATCCCAAGTATCAAAACAATTAGCTCATGGTTTTACAAGCAAAAACCATAGCTAAACAAGAACAAAACAATAAACATATAACTCAATGAAAAAAAATTGCAATAATAAGGAAAGAAGTCACCTCTTGGGTTTACAAAATTAAACTTTAATCTTGAAATCCTATGCTAAATTACTCTAATGATTTAAAGAAAAATAAAAACCTAGAAATAAAAGTGAAATTAAACTAATCTTGTGTGTGAGGTGTGTGTCCCCTAAGGGGGTGTATGGAATTGTAATCATGTATGCTCTAAAATCTGAGAAATGAATATATATAGTGTGGGAAGAGGGCTTGAGACGAAATTGCAATTAAAACCTTGAAAAATGATGAAAATTCGAATTTTTCCAAATCTGCTGAGTTGACTTGGTCAACTCGACCGGATCTCTTGGTCGTGCAAGGCAAAATTTCTTCCCAACTTTCTGTTATCACCGACATCGACCCGCTGGCTCGACCGAGTTGAAACTGGAAATGCATTTTTGTTAAATTGAACTAAAGTTGCTGAAGCTGTTGCAATTCTTTTCGTGTGGACCCCAACTGCAATTCTTTCTCTCTCAGGTATGTTCCACGATTTTCCGGTGAAGTATCTTTTCCGGTGAGTTTGCTGCTATTTCCGGCCAAATCGGCACAGCGATGGTGTTGTAATTTCTGACGTTGAGCTTTTTGGTCGAAGCTTCTCCTTGAATTCCGGCGAATAAAAAATGGTGTGGAGCTTCTCCGACGAACCAGTGCGGCGGTGGCACGGTTTCCATTAATTCCGATGGCGCACCTCAATTTCTGGCTGTGCATTGCAGAATCCGTCGAGCTTTCTTCCGATCCTCCATTCTCACTTTCGAACAACAATGGAGAAAATTTGGATACAATTACAATTAATTGTTTACAAATGAACGAATTATAAAATTACGCATTATAGAAATAAATAATTTTACAAAATAAAATAAATAGTTGTGCAAAATATTTTTATAAACAAGTTAGATACAAAAAGAAATTAATTTGGTGAATTATAAAAAAAAAATTTAATTTGAATACATATACAATTAATTGCGTAAAAATGAACGAAAGAATCAAATGGCCTAGCGGCGCGCACCTCCTTCCCATGCACAAGAGGTCGCGTGTTCGATTCCCCTTGGGCGCAAACTTGGATTATTTGTTCAAGGCCCGCCTAATAATAAGGGTAATATTGAAGGTGGGCCGCCTATAATAAGCTATGGGCCGGTGGCCCAGTGGTCCGCGCCCGCCCCGGCTCGAACCACACGAGCCACATTTTTTTTACAGGTTCGGTATTTGCGACGGACAAAATTCTTCGCAAAATTTGTCCGTCGCAAATTATAATCGAAAAAAATTTAAAAAAAATATTAATAAATATTTGCGACGGACTAATTCCATCGCAAATGTTGTTGACCCGATCGGGTCTGACCCGAAAAATTTGCGACGGAATGTTGTCCGTCGCAAATTTTGAGCGACCCGGTCGGGTCTGACCCGGCTATATAGCGACGGCTTTGTCCGTCGTTAATTTGCGATGGAAGGCAAAATTTTATCGCAAAAAATTAGCTACAGGTGTTTTAACAACGGACGCGTGTCCGTTGCAATATTCGTCGCTAAACAGTGTTTTTTTTGTAGTGAGAAATTTTTGTAGGCAAATTGTTTGTGAGTAAATTTTTATAGGCAAATTGCTTATAGGTAATTAACTCCTAAAAATTTCATTTCGTAGTCAAATTGTTTGTGAGTAAATTTTTATAGACAAATTGCTCGTAGGTAATTAACTCCTAAAAATTTCATTTCGTAGTCAAATTACTTGTAGGTTGAGGAATGAATGTGTCTATATGATTACAAAATTTTGTAATTAAATCGTAGACAATCTCACTATGAAAATTTGTTGTCGGAAAATTCCGCATGCAATATTGTATTTTCTTGTAATGATATATATTATAAATAAATTACCACAGATTTTTCATTTTTCATTTTAGTAATATCCAAATTCAGTTATATGTATTATATTAATTTAATTTCACACCCCCTCTCTCTCACACACACATTTCTAAATAAATAAACGTCAATTGCATAGTATAGGTCGGGTAAAATCATTCATGAAAACTCCCAAGAAAGATTCAAAGAAAAGAAAGCAAGCATTGGTACATATATCAACGCCACAAGAAAGAATTAAGATCATATAATATATAAGAATTGAACATGATGCGTTGACAAATCAATTAAAGGTCGACAATATACATATATACTTAATTCATAATTGAAGAAAGAAGTAGCAAGAATTAATGATTGAAAGAAGTGTAAGCAAGCATTGATATATCACTTAATAGTTGAGATCCATATATGCTAGAAATTCGCGTTCGTCGACCAAGCTATAGAATACGCTAAGAATTAAAAATAATGATCCGGATCCATCTTAATTAAGATTAGAGACGGAAATTTAATTGCAAATCTGTAAAATGTTACAACGGATATGCAATTCTTTGCTAATATCAAAACTTATTATATCAGCCAACAATAGTTTTTTCTTGCAATTTTATGAAGTAAAAATGGATTTTATGCCTTTTTTGTCCACATATAACCAATGTTGAAGGTTTGTTTTGAAGCGCTCGTAGCTATCGAACAACTCTGTATCACATTGAAGTGCTCATTACCTCATCTTAACCGTACATTTTAAAAAAATTATCGTTTAAATCTCTTGTTTTACATAAATTTTTTCTTCTTTTTGTAAATCTATATCTATATCTATAATAATCTATAATCATAAATATATAATACCACCAACTTTCCCATATATAGTTTTGGAGGGAAACATTTAGGACCATTGATCAAATCTTCAGTTACATTTTATATCCGTTGGATCTATTTAGTGTTTGATATGGAATGTTCTATATTGCAATGCATGGATTATGATATTTGATTTGTTAGTAATGAAATTGTCCATTGATTGTTCCTAAAAATTAGGGACCGTTTTTCTTTTTGGCTATATATATAATCATCTATTTCTTCTTCTTTGTCACTATCATATTCGGAATGTGTTCTTGCACATGATACATATACATAGTTCGTACGTTTATTGTTTCATATTATATTTTCATTTACGTAGGGAACCATCGATTTTCTGATATTATTTTAGTATACTTTTTAGAAGTAGTAGTCAATGTTTGTTATTTTGGTGTCGAACTTATGGATTTCCCGGTGCAAGTGCAAGTTTATAAAACGCTGAAGAGGAGTTTGATCCGCCTACTCTCAAGTGATTCATTTTTTATGTTTCTTATTTTATTGTATTCCATTATATATGCAGTTAGTCAACCGATTTAGGATGCTTTTGTTAGTTTAGGCTTTGTTTTAGATCAAAAACAATTTAAGACATAGAGATATGCTCAAAGTTTATAATTACTTTTTTTTATTCTAAATGTATTTTGTGTTACGAAATATTATCTGGTAAAATATATATTTTTTAGGTTGGACATTTTGTTCAAAGTTCGATTATTTAAGTTATGATTCTTAATGTATATATAAAAGTTCGACTAAAATAAACAATTCAATTTTTTTATTAGAATTTCATTGCCCAATCATAAATATTATTTGATTAGATAAAGTCAATGTTCATTTGAAATGCTTCGAAATGTATGGTCCATGAAAATAATCTATTTATAAATAATTAATTATAATGAATAATATGCAAATCAACAATTAAGTAGTCTGCTCCTTCAAACGTCATGATTAGTATATTTTCATTTGAATACTTCCAATGTAAAATTATATTTCTGATAATTGCTAATTTTATGAAAAATTAAAAGTATAGTGATAATTTTTTTTATAATAATTGTTAATTTTATGCAAAATTAAAAGTATAGTGATAATTTGGTTAATTAGTTTATATTTTTTATGCATAATTCTAGCATAAAACCTTTTATAAAATAAACTAATTTGAAATCAAGATTCAACAAACTTTTGACACGTTCACACCATTTTTGCATTATTATAAAAAAATTATCACTAAACTTTTACTTTTTCATATATATATATATATATATATATAGTTAATTTCATTCTGTTTCCTTCATTAAAAAAGATCTTTAAAATTCTAAATTATATTTATGTAGTATATGTAATAGATATTTATTATAATATGCAAGATTAAAATATTGTTAATATCTAATTTTGTAATAAGCAATAGTTAGTATACATTTGTTTGAATAATCCAACGTAAAAGTGTATTAGACATTTCCAATAATTTCCTAATTTATGTGTATATATATATATATATATATATATAAGTGGTTAAAAAAATATGCATATGCATTTAGTTAATTAGTTCCATAATTCCAATGAATAATCTTCAGATAAATTTAACTAAATTGAACGCACGATTATATTATAACAATAAGTGTTTGACGTGTTCACACCATTTTTGGCTTGATTATCGAGCACTAATCATTATGCTTTAATTTTTTCCTATATCATATACCTAATTTGACGTGAGATTCTATTTAACCCCTTTAAAACTATTTATTTATGGATTAATTAAAATATACTGTCTAAATATGTCACGCATTCTTTATATTATAAATAATATTATGTAACATCTCCACAAATATACTTTCATTTATAGATTAGATATGTTAACATCATTTGTGTCAATGGTTAAGCTGTGTGGAATGTACAAGCATAATTAATTTAAATCAATCCATGCAGATTTTCTGCGTACGTATTGGAGAATCAGTTTCTCTTAAGACTCGGCAATCATATCAAATTTTCATGATTTTGAATTTCTAATATTCTATTTTTTCTAATGATTAGATATATTTTTAGTTCCACAAATATTTTTTATGTCATATAAAAGTTTTTATGGTTTTATACACACGATTATAACAATAAGTTTTTGAAGTGTTCACACCATTTTTTGGCTTGATTATCGAACACTAATCATTTTTTTTCATATCAAATACCTAATTTGACCCGAGATTCTATTTAACTCCTTTAAAACCATTTGATTTATGGCATAATTAAAATATATAGCCTAAATATGTCATGTATTCTTTATATTATAAATATTAGCACGTGACCGGTGCGTGACCAAAACGATTAATTTCACGAGTTTTCCGGCCATTTGGGACTAATTTGAGTAAATTTGAATTTGTTGTGGGACTAAATTCAAAAAGTAAATAAGTATGGGACCAAAAAGAAAAAAAAAAGTAAAAAGTTACGGAACGAAAACGGTTTTAATCCCATTTTTTTTGTTACTTTATATTTGAACAGTGAAGAATGATATTGAACCACTTAAAGACAATGTAATTCTCCTCCAAATATTTCAGTTGAAGGTCAAATTCATTATTTTAAAGATTGTTTTGAAGGAAAAATAGAATTAGAGAATGTTGGAGAAGTAATTGAGCTTTTTTTAGAAATGCAATAATCCTGAATTTAAACATCGCCTGGTGAGAACTATATTTCTTTAAATGCATTTTTTTCTTACTAAAATTGTAAATTTAAAATATTTTTATCTTTTTATTGTTTTCTTAGTACATTTCAGTGTATGGTGAAAACCTAAATGGACTCGGGTTAAATTATATTGAAGTGTGTTAGAACTTAAGATTTATTCCCAATTTATTATGAATAAAAGTTTATTGATACAAATTATCTTATTCTTTGTCTACCTAAAACTTGGTACAAATTTATTAGAAATGTGTAAAGATTTTTTTTTTTTGTAGAAAATATAATGGTATTGATGTTAGAGCAAGATTAATTTTCATTGTTTTTTGTACAAAGGTAGAATACTTTATATTGATGTTTTTAATTAAGTCCATTTGTTTATTATTTTATTTGTATTGCAAAATTTTAACAACAATACAATATTTTTTTATTGTATCAAATATTTATTATTTTATGTGGATGTTAATATTTAAGTACATATTACTATTGGGTTACAGAGATTTGAATTTGTTGATTTTTTTTATGGTCTGAGGTTTTTTTCCATAGTTTACATAAATATTTGATTTTTTATTTTGTTTGTGTATTTGTTATGTTATTAAATTTTAATTTTTCTAAAATACTTCTAAGGTTCATAACATTGGGGATGGCAAAGAGAGGACCATAACCAAATTGGGATCGAATTTAGTCCGCATTTAGGGACAATCGACTCAATTAGCCTGAACTCAGATCGAATTCAGCCTAAATCGAGCCATGTAGCATATCCCGATTTGGGTTGACTTGAGCTGGTTTGGCCTCAATTCATGACTTTTTTTATTACTTTATATTTGAACAGTGATGAAAACTTATATTGGATCATGTATATGCAATTTAAGTTTTTCTATAAATGTTTGTTGAAATCAATCTCATTCAATTTCAATACCATTCAATTTCAATACAATTCAATTTCAATACCACCTCTTCAAAGCAATGAAGAAAAATAATTTATTCAGACGTGTGATGTTTTATTTTTCAAAGTTAATGAAATTGTCTTTTTTTAATTTTATTATATTCTATTTTTTATTACTTTTTGTTTGATCAGTGAAGAATTTTATTGGATAATTTATAGGCAATTTAACTTTTTCTCCAAATGTATCAGCTGAAAGTCAATTGATCTTTTAAAAAGAAATTAAAAGGAAAATTAAAACCAGTGAAGTAATTGAGCTTTCTGTAAAATGCAATAATCCTGCGTTTAAATGTTTTCTGGTGAGAGTTATATTTCTTTGGTTTTCTTTTTCTAAATTTATTATTAAAATTGTAAGTTTAATATATTTTTCATCTTTTTTTTTTTATCACATACAATAATATGTAAGTTTAATATCTTTGGTAGTATTGCAATAATATGTTACTTAATTGGATCATAAATTGAGAATTTAATAGCCATAAATTTGGGATGATTTAAGGATGGTTTTAAAAAGTCATAAGTTTCATACGATTTCTTAAGCAGCAGTTCAATTAATCACGGAGTATAAATTTTCAATTGAATATCTGCTATAAATATTATTTTAATATATGTGCTTACATTTATTTTTTTACTTATTAAAAATAATACATTTAATATATATAATTACATGTTTATAGATATGCAGGGTGCTTCACTCATTATTTCCATTTTTTTTACCTAAGATTAATTAAACAGCTAGAGTAATATGCATGATTCTTCGCCCATTATTTCCATACATTTCTCAAATTTTACTATAGTAAAATAAATAAATGTATGCAGAGAGTTTTTATATTTTTTGTTCCTGTAATTCCACGAATATAATAATTACCTGAAAATTTCAGGCGTAACTTATCTGATTTATTATTTATTAGATTTATTGTGAAGATTGAAATATGATTCGTCGTGAATAAAGGTGGTCAGATGATTTTCACAATTGATAATAGTTGTATAACAAATTTATAAGGAAATAGGATCACCACACATAGACCTAAATGTTCATATCAATTCAAATTTATTTGAAATTATTATATTTTGTTATTATTATTATATATACTCTCATTTTGGTAATTTTGTCTAATTATATATGTATATAACATATACTCCCTCCGATTCAAAAATTTTGATGTTTTAGGATTTGTTGTGAGAATTAAGAAGTGGTGTATAATGACTATTATACCCTTATGATATATTGATTGAATAGAGATTGATGGAAGGTCAACTAATTTATTTATGGTGTAAAATTATTAAAAGGTAAGGAGAAAGTATGAGTGATATTTTAGGGGGATTTAAATAGGGGCATAATATGAAAATAAGGTGTAAAATACCCTAAAACATCAAATATTTTGAAACAAAAAAAAACATCATAAAACATCAAACATTTTGAATCGGAGGGAGTATTAAGAATGTACAATAGTTGTTGCATAACATTCATCAATTTAAATTAAAAGTATGCAATATTCCCTAATTTATGTATTGGGATTTAATTTAGAGATAACTTATTATAAATTAACAACGTATGCGTGCTATGTTCATCTCACGTGTTATGTATTCAAATAAATGAGAGAAAAATATAGATAATTGAAGTAAGATAAAGTAGAGTGAACATAGTTCATACATAAATTATTGAAGAGTATTAGTTGTTTTCACTGAAGAATATTAATTGTTTTTATTGAAGATGATTAGTTGTATATTGAAAACAAACTAAGACTCTTCAGTGAAAACAACTAATATTCTTCCGTGAAATAACTAATATTTTTTAATAAAAAGATTAATACCCTCCGCTGATTCATATACGAACCAATTTCATTCTATACATACTCTTGAAGTAAATGTTAAACTAATAGGACAACGTATAGAGTGAAAATTGTTCATACATGAATCATTAAAGAGTATAATTAGCTGTTTTCATTAAAGATTAGTTGTATACTAAAAACAAACTAAGACTCTTCATAGAAAACAACTAATACTCTTCCGTGAAATAACTAATATTTTTTAATAAAAACAATTAATATCCTCCATTGATTCATATACGAACCAATTTCACCTAATACATACTCTTGAAGTAAATGTTAAACTAATAGGACAAAGTATAGAGTGAAAATGGTTCATACATGAATCATTGAAGAATATTAGTTGTTTTCATTAAAGAGTATTAGTTATTTTCTTTGAAGAGTATTACTGGTTACATTGAAGAGTCTTAGTTGTTCAGTGAAAATAGCTAACACCCTTCAGTAAAAACAACTAATACTCTTAAGTGAAAACAACTAATACCCTTCAGTAAAAATAACTAATACCCTTCAGTAAAAAAACTAATACTCCTCAGTGAAAATAACTAATATTATTCAACGATTCATGTATGAACCAGTTTCACTCTATACATACTCAACTAATAGATATGTGTAGTGGGGAGATTTTTTCCTTAATAATTTTGAACTAATATTTAGAACTTTTAGAATAACAAACTAATCTAAATACATTTAAATGAAATATTTATATTATTATAATAATATTATTTTAAGATCCTATTATATTTTATACGTATAGTATATATTCATTTTTTTTTTTAGATTTGATCAAGCAATACGAAAAGTCATGATTATTTTATTCATTGTATGGGGGATGATTGGTAATATTTTGAAAAAATATATTTTTTATAATGAAAAGATTATATATATAAATATTAAGGTAAAATATTATGTGAATGATATTCACAGTAATTATTGTTGTGAACAACAATTTACGAATACCTTATGTTAAAAAAAACTAACACGTATATTGATAATAACTAATACCATTTCAACTAATACCTTTAAGTTGCGTTTGGATAAAGTCATTTGAAATCCAAGGGATTTGAAAAGGAATGAATTTATAAATCTATGAATTTCAAATGACATTATTTTGTTAAATATTTGAAATTCCTCCATTTTGAAATAGGATTAATGTTAAGTATTTGAATACATGCGTTTGAATATCTTGCCCAAACACGTAGAGTGAATTTAGGTTGTGGATTTAAATCCAAAACCCAAATCCCTCCATTCAAGCACAAACTTAGTGAAAACAACTAATATCTTTCGGAGCTAATACTGTTAGTGCAATTCTCTGATACCTTTAGTGTAATTTACTAATACCCTTCAAATAAATTTCACCGTGAATATCGTTCACACAATACCTTCTCAAATATTAAATTATATGATTCACTGAAAATATTTAGTACTCTAATATAATGATAATGAAAAAATGACAAAGTATAGAGTGAAAATGTTTCATACGTGGACCATTGAAGGGTATTAGTTGTGACTCATCCTTAATACTTTTTAGTGATAACAACTAATGTTTTTCAATAATTTATGTATGAACCAATTTCATTCATATAATTTTATTTTGTGTTCGATAACTTATGAAAATATGTGCATTTGTGGTTTTAGAGTGAAACAATGACGCTCAACTATTCCACATTGCGAAATTAAGTAGATTAAAAAGGTAAGATTTTGACATTATTTATAGAATTTTAATATCAAATACATTTGTATGGTGTAACATGACAAATTTTAATTTGATACTACTACATTCATGTTGGGTATTATTATTATCATTCATTATTATTTCACAAAGAAATTTATATATGTACTTTATATTAATGGGTAACTACATATGAGTTTAAATTTGTACTCCAAAATACAAAGGGATCTAAAATTAAAAGAATGATGCTTATGTGCACTCAAATGGTATAACATGCACTTGGATTTTGAGTCCAGTTTTAAATTAATTTTGACTTTCGAGACCCAATTTACTTAACGGCCTTTGAAAAGTTAAAATTAATTTAAAATTGGACTCAAAATTCAAATGCATGTTATGCACTTGAGTGCATACAAGAATTTGTGAAATTTAAAAATAAACTAATAAGAGTCTATCAGAGTACAAAAAATTAGAGTCGTCAAAACGGGTTGGGCCCATTGGGCCGGCCCACCCTGCCATTCATAAAATGAGAGTTTTGTCAAATATTTCTTTTTAGTTTTGGAAGCGGGCCTAAATGGGCTGTCCCGTTTGGGTCGTGAACTTTAACAGGTTGGAGGCAAGCTTTGGCTGGCCGAACTGCCTAAAAAAAGAATTTTTTTTGTACATTGTTAACCATTATAATATTATTTTTAAGACTATTTTGTTAAGTTTATGTTCGTAGATGAACTAAATTGTAGAAAATTATTTTTATGAAGTATTAGAGTTAATATATTATGAATTTCAATTTGTAGAAAATTATTTTTCTGATTAATGAATGATGAACTATATTTGTAAGATAAATTTTATTTTAATATTTTTATAGTGATATTTATCGAGATAAATTGATTGATTACATTTGATTTTGATGAATTTTATGTATTGGAGCTTTTAGATTACATTTATAAAATTTAAAAAAATATCGGTCCGTCAATAAGTGGGTTGAGTTGGGGGTTTTGCAACCCGCCAAAATTTTGTCCGCCGCATCGCCTTACCAAAAGGTGAGTTTTTGCAGATTTTGACTCGCCCTACCCCGTCGACCCGTTTCGACAGCACTACAAAAAATTGTTCTATAGTATAATAGATTTTAAGACCTCTTTGTAATTTATTTTTAATTTAAGACATCTTTGTATTTTGGGTTTAAAATTTACACCCACATATAGTTTTCCCTTATCTATAATAAATATATAATACAACAACGTTTTCCATTTATAGTTCTGAAAGAGAAACCACCTCAACCATTGATCGTTTTTTCTGACTTTAATCTGTGTCGTTCATTCACTATTATGGTATGTTCTTCTTCTTTTTTGTCATTAATTCCTTAATTTCAGCTTCCATTTCATATTGCCTATATATAATTCCCAATTCTCTTTGTTTTCAGTCATTCTCCCTGCTTATTTTCAATTTGTTTCAAGAAATCATGTTTTATGCGAGTTGTTAGTTTGTTCATTTTTTTTCGATGAAAGTTTTGTCGTTCATTGACTTTATAATTGTTTTATGTATTTACGTAGATAGGCCATTATGTATCATCTTATATTCTTGCAATTTGAATATTGTATTCCTTTGTAATCTTCGAATGAGATAGGTTGTGGAGTTTCAATGGATTTTCGTATAGGGTTTTACATACATCTAACAACAATATTTTGTTTTCCTTTGTTAATTTGTTTTTCTTTTTTATTATTTCCAACGTAGTAATCTCTCCATCATTGGACATCAACGAATAATATTTTATTCATCCACTTTATTCATATCCACTAATTTCAACACATTACACTTTATTCTCTTTTCTCTTCATCACATCACCTATACTATATCTAAAATTAATTACCATTCTTAAATGTTGTGCCCAAAATCAACGAAAAATTAATACCGGGACGAAGGGAGTATTAAATTGTGGTTAATGCTTAAAGTATTTTAATTATATGTTGAATTTATGTATAATTGTCTCATGTTATTGGACAATGCATATTAACTGCCACATCTATTAAAATGTTAGTGTGTTATGTTCAATTTATGTTCTATGTCAGTTGTGGTTTATATAAAGAAAATAGTTCGTGATAAGTTAATCAAGAAATTATTTTAAATTATTGAATATTACATCGGGAATATAACAAATTTTATTTGGGATTAAAAAATAGTTTATGGTAAAATTTTCCATTAAAAAGTTATTTTTAAGTTTTATAATACAAAATAGGTATTATCATAGTGAGAAAATCGTAACAAATCCCGTCCGTGCGAAGCACGGGTAGGACGATCACTAGTTAATATTTAATATATAATAGGAACTATTTTTCCTTTTATAGTTTGAGCGGGAAAGTTTATGGACCCTTGATTGTTTTTCAAGATTTGATCATAACCATTCATTCTTTCTTATAATTATAGTAATTATGTCCATCAATTATTATGTTTAATTTATCCAATTAAATTATTCAATTTTGTGCGTTTATTTTGTTTGAGGAATTATAAACCATTGGATAGATTGCTAAATTCTAGGAACAATTATATTTTATATTCTATTTATACTCTTCATTGCATTTTTTTTATTCACCACCGATGGGTTGTAACGCATTCCATTTCTGATTCCTGCATCGACAATTGAATTTTTTTTCTAATTTGTTGGCCATTATCGAGAAGATATGTTTGGAGTTGCATAATGCGACTATGATATAAGAGGCTTTGTTTATCTTTCATCAAGAGTTCCACATGATTTTCACCGGATATTCATTGGTGTAATCAGTTGGTAGACCAATCAAATCCTATCTTAATCGTGATTAGCGGTGGAAATCGAATTACCAAATGAAAATTAAATTTGCATCTCTTGGGACCTGTCCTAAGTTGATTTGAGACTTTTTTTTTTATTTTAATTCACTTAAATATTGAAATTTGTTTTATATTTTTTCTAAATTAAATATAGATATTGAAATGGCTTCTTATATTTATTCTGATTGGAAAAAAAAATCTTCTTTTATTCGATTTGCTAATTCAACGTAGATTATAATTTTGGTAAATATATTTGATATTCGACAACAATTTAGTATTACTTATTTTGTATTGACACTGGCAATTATTGATGATTTAAACTATTTTCTTTTTATTACTTTTCACATATTATTTGTAATACCCCGTCCCGTTTTATACCTTTTATTTTGCTAGAAACCTAATTTTATATTATTATCTTTGTTTCTTTTAATTTTATTATTTTGTGTGCTACTGTGTAATTTAAATATATACTCTATTTTTCAAATTCCCAAGTTCGAAGAAAGAAATCGAATATTTCAAACGAATAAAGGACAATGAGAAATTAATTATTAAAGTTTAAAAATTATGCTTTCGATTCGTATAATTTATTGAGAAAAATCAAAATACAATAAAATATTAATTGAGTTTTAAAACTGTATTAATTTCTGAATCGGGGTTACACTCGTGAACCAAACGACCCCTAAACCGTATCAAGTGGGAACGAAAATATCCGAATTAAGAGGGTTAACCCCTACCCACATAATTTACTTTCCCTTTTTAGATTAAATTAATTAGAAAAATTTCCCCAGCCACATATTAACTCCTTCCTTTATCTTTTAATTAAATTAAATAATTAAAGATATTTTCCTATATATACTCCCTTCTCTCAGGCTACGGGAATTATTTCTCCCCTAAATTAGAAACAAGACCAAACCCATATTTCTTTCTCTCTCCAGAAGAAGAACGCGTCGTCTTCTTCCTCCTTCCTCCTTCCTCAATCGACCGCGGCCCAGCTCTCCAGTCACGCCACCCCTGTCCTCCTCCGATCAACAGCGGCGCCTGCCGTCGCAACGCCGCCTTGCCCTGAGTCCGACGCAAGGCCATCATCTCCCGATCGAAGCTCAACCGCCGCTTCTCTTCTCTCTTTTCCGGCCAGACGACCGCCGCTGTGCTCAGCCCGCAGCCGCCACACCTTTGTCCGATCGGAAGTAGCAACCGCCGTCGAAGCCGCTTCCCCGTGCCACCGTCGCCTCCAGCCGTGACGCCTCCTCCCTCCTCCGCCGTCGCCGTCGCGCCTCCTCCTCCGTCGAAGCTGGAGCGCCGCTGTCCTCTTTCTCCCGACGAAGCTCGCCGTCGCCTCCTCGAACCCAGCGCCACCATCGCGACGCCCCGTTCTGTCAAACGCCGCCGCTAGCCCAGCCGTCGCGACGCCGCTCTTCGCCCAGACGCGACCACCGCCTTCGCACATCGAAGCCACCGTACCTCGTCCTCGATTCTACAGGCGCGAAACCGAGCGCTGCCCCTATTCGTCATCTGTTCTTTTTAAGTGAGTCCATTGATCCCTTTCTCCAATTTCTTCAAATTCATAAGTGTCATGATTCAATTCCCTCAAAATAAATATTCACAGTTCGTTTTCTTTTCATGCTTGATCGAGATGCCTTCGTCTCCCGACCTTACCGATGAAGCCACGAACCGTTGCCCATTCGATTTCGGAAAAACCGAAACGGCGTCGTTATGCTGCCGAAATTATCCGACGAGCCACCAATCGAACGCCGTTAGGCTGCCGAATTTGGGACTCGTAAGACTTGCTAACTCCTCTCTAATTCTCGTAATAGTTGGGATAGGAATTGATCAGTTTTTACTCTGTAAGTTTAAGAATTATTGTTTTGGATTTGAGACTTGTAGATGGACTGTTGGAATTGATTTAATGACTTAGTGTTATTAGTTGACTTGTTTAGTATTATTGGTTTGGGAGTTAAGTATTGTTGTTTTGGTTGGATGATAATATTAGATTGATGAATTAGTATTGCTGTTTTAGTTGAAGAGTATTTTTGGATTAGTATTATTGAATTAGCTGAATGGTGATGAAATTAGTTGTTAGTAATATTAGTTGAGTTTTTAAAGACAAATGGAAACTCGTCTTCACCTCGTACCCCTGTTAGAATTTTAGAAACGCAAATTAAATCCTTTTAATATAATTCCTTTGCTTCAGAAGTGTTACTAAAGTTAGAAAAGAAAAATACTTTTTTTTATATAAACTATATTAGTTATAATATAAATTCTTAGAAAAATCAAGTTATTAATAAGTTTTAATAAGAGGTTTTTATAAAATATAAACTCTTATACTTTTAATTTTATAAAAGACCTTTATTAAGGACACCTCTGAATTTAGTAAATACACCCCCCTAATACACCTCCTCTTAAAAAGGGGTGTACTTATCAAAAGATTGTTTTTACAGTAATCGAAATAGTCATACCACAAGTATACTAGTAAATACACTCCCTCAATACACTCACCTTTTTAGAAGTGGTGTATTTACCAAAATAGGGTGTGACCCTTAAGCAAGTCCTTTTTGAGTTTATAAGACCACAATTTTCTCGATTCTCGTAACTCAAACTCTCAAGTTTCCCTATTAACTCAAAGGTCAACTTTTAATTAAATGTTCTCCTACTAGGATTCGATACTAGTTGGAAATGCACACGAGGTTTCCGACCATCTATTTGTACATCATTCACGGGACCCAGAGTTAACAGGTGGGTGATGATCTGTTGATTGATCTGCTAATAATACGTTGTGCTGGTATACTCTGAACTCGACTAAATCAATCTAAAACAACTAATCCAATATAAATGTACACCCTATTATATAACTGTTTGAATTATGTGATATAATTATATATACCTTATATGGATGGTTTGTGTTTGTTGATTATATGAACTGTTGACGATTGCATGATATAAGGGCATTTTGTGAGCATGAATCTGTTTAAGTATGAATTATGTGAATTCTCCCCACTTTGTGAAATGTCAGCTTATGAGGAAGAGGAAAGCTATTGATTAATAATAAACCCGGCCACCGGGCAAGATGCTCATTAGAGTTCCGGGCAGGGTCATTAATAAGTTCGGCCACCGGGCAAGATGCTCATTAGAGTTCCGGGCAGGGTTATTAATAAGTTCGGCCACCGGGCAAGATGCACATTAGAGTTCCGGGCAGGGTCATTAATAAGTTCGGCCACCGGGCAAGATGCTCATTAGAGTTCCGGGCAGGGTCATTAATAAGTTCGGCCACCGGGTAAGATGCTCATTAGAGTTCCGGGCAGGGTCATTAATAAGTTCGGCCACCGGGCAAGATGCTCATTAGAGTTCCGGGCAGGGTCATTAATAAGTTCGGCCACCGAGCAAGATGCTCATTAGAGTTTCGGGCAGGGTCATTAATAAATTCGGCCACCGGGCAAGATGCTCATTAGAGTTCCGGGCAGGGTCATTAATAAGTTCGGCCACCGGGCAAGATGCTCATTAGAGTTCCGGGCAAGGTCATTAATAAGTTCGGCCACCGGGCAAAATGCTCATTAGAGTTCCGGGCAGGGTCATTAATAAGTTCGGCCACCGGGCAAGATGCTCAGTAGAGCTCCGGGCAGGGTCATTAATAAGTTTATATTTGAACATGAGAAAGGATTCGAGAGAGATTTACTATATGTGAAAAATGATTTTGGCAGATTAGGCCGTTATTTGAAAATGGTTTTGGGCTTTGCCCCTTAATGTGAATCAACTTGTGATATTTCAATTATATGAGGTGAAACCTGTTATGCCCAATTAATTATTACGTGAACTTGTTACTTCTGTGGTATATGTTATTCATATTTATAAGTCAACTGCTTAAATAAAGTATATACTTTATCAATGAGTATAATTTAATATACTTCGGATTTACCAATCCCATGACGTTGCAAATCACCCATACGTGAGAATTCAAATCTCACGCCCCCCCCCCCCCCCCCCTTTTACAACCCTTGCAAATTATGATTTCGTGGAGCAAGGACAGTAATAGAGACGACACGGAGTTCCCCGCTTAAATAAAATGATACAATTGATATTAAGCTTTATATATATGTGTGAGATATGTTATACAAATTATTATACTCTTTCCTTCCACTTCATAAAACTCATCTCTGATTTTATTATCTATTTTTATATCAAAAATTTTATAGTTCGGATTTTAGTTACAAGTGGCACCTCGAATCTGAGATATTTAATGTATTTCGGATTCGGGGCGTTACATTATTACTCCATCCGTCCTTAAGGTAAGTTTAATTAACATTTGAGAGTTGACACAAGTTTTAAGAAATATTGTATTTCGCTTCAGAACATATGTACATCGTATTTGGGCCATATTTCAAATAAATTGATGGAGCCTTATAAATGTATATAATATAATAGATGAGTAATGTCACATTCATGATTTAATTTTATCATTTATAAATTTATTTTGTAAAAATGTTGGAGCTAATTTCGTGACAAATTAATTACACTCAAAATTAATGAGAAAAAATCAATATAAAAGAATCAACTAATTAAGTCGTACAATTACATATCTAAATAATAAGATTAATGGTTTTCAAAATTTTTTTTTAATAAGATTAACGTTTTTCGATAACATTCAATACGAAATGTAACATAAATCAATTAAGATATATGTCTTTCGTGCTTTGATAAATGAATACTCCATAATTAATATAAACTCTTGATATATTATTAAAGAAGAAAACCCAAATTTGCATGCACACTCACCTATTGTTTATATATATACATATTCATAGTGTATAAATCTAATTAATTCCTTGAATTTGCAATTTTTTTATTGACATATACAAACCCTTTTTAATGTTATTAATTTTTTAGATGTGATTGTCATCCATCCAATTAAAACATAAAAAATATCAATCATAAATTTATTTGTAGTTTAAATTGAAGCTCAATTTGTGTATTTAATCACAAATTGGTTACATTTGCACGGGATGAATATGGAAATGTATTTGTCTATAGCTCAATTTATTATCCATTTAAATCTCACACTAATTGGCATAATTTATGCTCAATTCACTTCCTCTATTATAAACGATTAACTGTTTTTATATAATGTAATATATAAATATGTTTATTCTTATTTTGAAATAATTTGAAATTTTGTTTTTATACTTCTAAGATAATGATTAAAAAAATATTTTGTAAATCTATAAACTTAAAAAAGTCATGCCCCGTTTTGTAATCTATAATATATAATACACCCAACTTTTCCATATATAGTTTGGGCGGGAAGAGTTTTTGACCTTTGATCTATTTTTTAAGAATTGATCATCACCATCCATTTGTTTATTAGTAATTAAGGTAATTTTGTCATTAATTTTGATTTACTCATCATCAAAGATATTCCAATAATTATGCAGACGTTTTTTTTTTCCTCATTCATGCCTTCACTTCTGTCTAATTTTGTCTATTTATGTCACAAAATCTTCTCAAATTTCCACAGGACAATCTCATACATCTAATTTTGATTTTCTTTTCATTCATATTCGTTTATTTATATTTATGTTGAATCCATGAAGAAAATTAGAAAATTAGGCCTTTTCTTAATCACCCGATAGGGAGAAATCATGTGGAAAAATAATTGAAGAAATTAGTGCACCTCCTCCTTCGCCGGATTTGTTAAAATAGTTCCTCTTTCGCGAAAGTTTCAACAGCCAACTTAAATTCGATTTCAATTGAAATTTCAGAGACGGTTCATCCTGAGACAATAATTCTCTTCGCTTGAAGTAATAATATGAGGATAAAAGAGGTTGCAAGATAGAAATTATTCCAGATTTGTTTAGTAGTGAAACATAATTTTAAGTTTTAATACATTTGTAAGTCTTTGTAATTCTCATTTGCAAATTCTGTATTTCGTCGACTGGTTTTAAGTTTCTATTTTGTATAGATGAAGATGAGGGCATCGATTAATTATCTGTAGTCTTTAATTTTTAAATTAAATTGACTGAGTCCAAGAAATAATATTTATAGATAAAATTTCTACCAATTTGATAGAATATATATGTTAGATAAAGTCACGTTTGAATATATACAATCTAAGGAAATCTATTTTATACACATTAATTACGATTATATTGTATATTTTGAAATATTATTACATTTACTATTATTTAATTATTATTATATTTTTTTTTTTTGCAATAACTGGTTTTTTACATAAATATATATTGTAAGTATTAAAAGGGATAAATTTGAGAATATATTGGTAATTTCAACTTTATTTAGGTGAGTTTAGTTTATTGTTTAATGTTATATTGCAAAATTGATTGATATAGGTGTAAATAATGGATGTTTGTAAGTGGTTAATTTTAGAGTGCGGAACAGTTTTTCCGTAGTTTTGAGCAATCTAAAAAGGGACTGAGGGAGTAGTAAACAAACCAATAAATTAATTATTCATTTGCTGTTAAAATTATATTTTGTTTACACTGAAACGTATAGTTTAATTATACTTAAAAAAAATCAGCGTTAATTTTTTTATTACGTCTTTTTTTAAATAAATTGTATGTCTTAATAGTTTCTGTAAAATAAAAAATTCGTGTTGCAACATTGCTTAAATTATTTTATTTTATGGGAAAGATTTTGAAGATATATGTGTACATTGCATCAATTAGTAAATTTTAAGATATAAATTTTTTAAACAAATCTTAATTTCCGAAACTTTTAAAATAATCACATTTTAAGTGAATTGTTGAATTATATTTAATTCCCACAAGCCATAAAATTAGGGAAAAAATTGGATCATATATCAAAGACTTAATCATAGATGTATTTTTTTATTAATAATTGTGCTAATTAAGGTGATTGATTTTAATAGACTCGATTATTGACTTTTAATTGTGTAGTTAAAATATATATTGACCATATCTTTTAATTATTGATTGATAAAGTATAGAGGGAAATGGTTCATACATGAACCAATAAAGAATATTAGTTGTTTTTATTAAAGAGTAATAGTTGTTTTCACTAAAGAGTATTAGTTGATTTCTCTAAATTGAATATTAGTTTTTTTCACTGAAGAGTATTAGTTGTTTACAAAAAATAAACTAAAACTTTTTAGTGAAAACATATAATACTCTTTAGCGAAAACAATTAACATTATATAGTGAAAACTACTAATACTCTTAAATAATTCATGTATAAACTAATTTTACTCTATATATACTCTTACCAATTTACAAAATAATAAGATCATAATTAGGGAAAATAAACTTTTTTGTCCTTTAAATTTCGTTGACTTTGATTTTCGTCCTCTTAACTTTTGAATTTTGAAATTAGTCATATAACTTACAAATAATTGATTTTTTGGTCCTGCGACCTGCTACCACATGTAAACCATCCGGTCATAAGCTGATGTGGCACTAATTTTCTATTTAATTTTGTTTTATTATGTTAAATATCCTAGTTGGAAATACATTATTGGTGGATATTTACATGTCACATTTACATTTAATGAATAAATGGAAAATAAAGAAAATCTCATTTCACATGCCAAAAATAAAAAATAAAAAATCTGAATCTATTAAAAGAAATTTATCAAATATATAAAATACTATTTTGTTGTTTTCGTTTTTTTTTTCATTATTTCTTTCTTAAATCACTGTTTATCTTATTCTTCAAATCAATTCTCCTCTCCTTTACATCATTTTCTCTGTTCTTTTATCTATGCAAATTTTCATACCTAATATCTGATGAAAATACCAGGAATAAAAAGCAGATTGAAGTTGTAATAAATAGAACGCCCAATTTGCAACCTAAGGAAAAAACGCAAGTCCAAAATTCAAGAACCAAAATCAAATAATCCCAATTTTGAGTTTGAATCATGTCCATGAAAATTGAATCGAGAATCGAGAACTCTAGGAAGTGAGATTTATAGGGGAGAAGCCCCAACTGTAGCACTCACCTCGCTCCCACCGCTCCAGATTCCGACGGTTACTCCCACCGCTCCAGATTCTGACGATTGCTCCCACCGCTCCATTTTCCGACGATTGCTCCCACCGCTCCATTTTCCGGTGGATACACCCATCACAGTTCGCCTTTTATCCCTCTTAATTGCTGCTACTCAAGTGCATATAAGAGAGAAGAGATGAGTAAAAATACCCAATTTCAAATCAAGAGGTAACCTATGAATCCGACGGCTACAAAATCCCCAATTTCAAAGCAAATGGGTTAACCCTAGAAATTCAATTCGTCACTCCCTTTTTTTCCTTTAACAAATCACGAAAATCCCAATTTTTTGAATCAAAATTGGTGAATCTAGAGGCATGAAAATGAAAAATTAATTTGGGCAAAATGATCTAGATGATCGTGAGTATAGTGCGTGAGAGAGGGGTGGGGGAAAAGGCATGGTGAACATGAGTTGCAGAGGCATAGGGGGAGGGGAGGGGCATGGTGGTCGTGAGTTGCAGAGGTATTTGGATTTTTGAAATTTAATATTTTTATTGGATTTTGAAATTAATAAAAAATTAAACGGATAATTTCAATTATAATAATATTTTTATTATTAAATTGATGTTGTTTTAATTTTACCCAATTTAGTTAATATTTATTAGGCTTTATAAATCCTCATTATTTAAACAAAAAATTTATAATTTTTTATTTTATAATTTTTTATTTATTTTTTTCAAATCAGATTTTAATTACTTTTTAAATTTTTATTTAGATTTCTTTAATTAATACAAAAATATGAATACCAAATTTATAATAGAATTTTTTATTTTAACAATTTTATTTAACAGTTTCAGATTTTCATTTAGGTGGGATTTAAAATTTTATTTTATTTAATAACAAACTTAATTTGAATTCCCATAAAATATTAAAACTTATATATTAAAAGAGATTTTTCTTTAATATTTTGTTAAATGTTAATAAAATTTAAATTCAAATGGTGACAAATAAGTATCAACCAATTAGATTCCTCCAAGTATGATATTATCATAATAAAATAAAAGAAAATAAAAAAAAATGCCACATCAGCATATTACCGGATGGTTTACCTGTGGTAGCAGGTCGCAGGACAAAAAAAATCATTTTTTTGTAAGTTATAGGACTAATTTCAAAATTCAAAAGTTAAAAGGACGAAAATCAAAATCAACGAAGCTTAAAGGACAAAAAAGTCTATTTTCCCTCATAATTATGATATTAAATATGGTAAGCACTAGATCATGAAACCAATTCTTTATGAGTATGTATAGAGTGACATTGGTTTATACATGAATTATTGAAGGATATTAGTTGTTTTCACTAAAGAGTATTAGTTGTCTCCACTGAAGAGTCTTATTTTATTTTCACTAAAGATAACTAATACCCTAAAATGGTTTATGTATAAACCATTTTTACGTTATACTTTGTCATTCTTTATTCGTGTACATTTAGTTGGATAAACTATGAACAAATAAAAAATTGATGTGTATATAAATATGAAATTAACTTTTTCAAATGTTAATTTGTAAATTTTCTTCTCAAGTATTTATTTATCAAATAAAAAAAATTATTTTTATTGTCTATAGTTCAAGCCCAGTACATTCATGGAAATTATTTAATTTATTTTTTGTATTTTAGAATTATTAATGAATCAATTAACTTAGCTGAATTATTTATTATGTTTTTTTTGTTTATGTTAGACTTTTGCGTAAATTTATATGGAGATGTAAAAAAGTAAAGAGTAGTTGTTTAAGAAAGTTTTTTTTTAATATATAAAGTGTTAGTGTTGGTTTTTCTTTCAAAAGAATGAGAAATTTATCATGGGACATTAAAAAAAATAAAATTTTATAGTGGTAGTATTTTTGTACATCTCACTTTGCACGTTTTAATCATACATTCATGATACATAAATCATGGAATTTTGTCAGCACTCATTTACAAATTGAGAATGTATTATGTGAACTATATTCAAGGTGAAATTTGTTTAAAATGTATTAGTAAATTATACTAAAGGTATCAGTGAAATGCATTAAAGGTATCAACTCTGAAAGATATTAGTTATTTTCACTAAAGGTATTAGTTGAAGTGGTATTAGTTATTACCACTAAAGGTATTAATTGTTTCAACATAAGGTTATAAATTGTGGTTCACGGTAATAGTTACTGTGAGTATCATTCACATAATATTTTGTTTTCCAAATTATTTACTTCATTTTATTAGCATATACTTTAGAGTGTGTATAAAGTGTAATTAGTTCATACATGAACCACTTTGCAATATTTTTTAGTGTAATCAACTAATACATTTTAGTGTAATAATCTAATATCCTTTAATTTAAAAATTAACACTCTTTGTCTCCTTCAACTTATATCCTTCCATGAAAACAACTAATACTATCCAGAGCTTATACCCTTTTGTGAAAACAACTAATATCACTCCCTCAATACTTTGCCTATACTTTATGTTTAAAAATATTTTGTTATCATTTATAATTTAATTAATTTTATCAAATTTCTTATTTAGTTATAATTTCTAAATTATAGTATATAACTTATATCTTTTAAAAGTATCATTTATCTATAATATTACTTATATTATTTAAAGTATCATATGTTTATAATTGTAGTTATTATTATTAAATTAATATTATGCAATTCAATTATGTTTTATTTATTTTGGTCCAAGAGTTTTGTGGATATAAAATTTTATTACATTTTACTCCCTCTGTCTCACAATAAACATCGCACTTTTCTTTTTTGTTATTCTCACATGTTCGCATGCCTAAAATGAAAATAGCATATCTCACAACATCATTTTATGTCCATTTTTTTTAAAGTAAATATACGACTTTAATATTATAATATTATCCAATATATAATAATTGCACTCATTCACATTCCTAAATATATCCACTCATCAATCTTCTTTAATTTCAATACATCTACTAAACATACTTACTCCCTCAACTCTCTGCTCTAGCAGGTGAAAAAAATGATTAGCATCTTTGCCCAAAACTATCTATTGTTATAAGGTAAAGGAGTTGAGAAATTGGTATGAAAGATACCTACAAAATAAGGTAATTTGTTGATGTGTATTATGTGTTTTTAACCAATTATTTTGGTAAATATTGATTGACTTGACATTTTGTATTTTCCAATGTATATCATTCTCTAATAGTTCTCTATTCCAGCATCTTAGAAAATATGATTATAGAAAGGACATGTTCAAATGTCTTTGGTGGTAATCCAATATTATAAAAATAATTTTAAATTGTACATGTTTGATTACATTTAAGATTTATATACACTATTTGATTAAGATGAGCTGATGGTAAGAATTATAAAATAATTTATTATTCTTTATAAATATCTATTTTATAATAAGATTAATTGCATACAAAATAACAACTTTTTCTTAAATTGCTATCCAGTCTAAATTTATAAATATATGCAAACAAAACTTCAATTTAATATTTGATTGCAATTTGAACTAACAAACAAATTCTTTACGGTCCGAAAATGAATATTCACCTACTATACAATGAATAATTAATCGTATTAGTATGTTTAGATTGGTTCGAAGAAAACGCATAATTAATTATTATGTTCGGACAAATTGAAATCGGTCTTTTGGTTAGAATTACTAACAAATTTTAAATTGAGGTTTTGTTAGCACCAATTCAAAAGTTTAGATTAGATTGCAATTTATGGAAAAGTTGAGATTTTATTTGCAATTAAGCCTTTATAATATAACAAATACTTTTTCATGTTATACTTACATATAATTAGAAAATTTTGTTTAAAACTAAACCATTGTGTGAAAAAAATTGTGACATTTATATATTTTCGAAAGTTATTTTATTATATTCTGAATTTTTAGGAATGAGGATGGCAAACGGTGGGATAAAAAATTACTGTCTTTTGGAGATCGATAATATGTTGTGTTCTCTTTGTAAGAGTTTGATGGAATTCCAGTAGTTGTTGTTGATATACGATACTTTTGAGTGAGTTGTTGTATGATAGAGTTCAATTGCGGACAAAATGTGAAGTTTTGGTAAGTAAATTAAATGATGAGAAACGTGTTGTTTTTTATAGAATAATTGAATCTGCGTCTTTGGATACTGGAAATGTATTTTTTGTATGTGGCGCACTATGGGGGTACTGGAAAAACTTTTTTATGAAATTTTTTATCTACAAAATCACGTTGTGAAGGTAAGATTGTGTTGATGTAGCATCAAGTGTGATAGCTTTTCTTTTGATTCCCGGTGGACGTACAACCCATTCTAGATTTTGCATTTCAATCAATTGTTTAGAGGATTCTATGTGTAACATTAAGCAAGGTAGTCATCTTTCAGAACTATTAATTAAATGCAAACTTATTATATGGGATGAAGCCCCAATAGTTCAAAGACATTGTACTGAAGCATTAGATACATCGTTGTGTGATATTATGCAGTTATTTAATCCATCATGTTCTGCAATACCATTTGGTGGGAAGACAATTATTTTTTGTCAAGATTTTTGATAAATTTTACCTGCCATTCCAAAGGGAAAAGGACAGGATGTTGTGCATGTCACTATTAATTCATCTAATTTATGGAATGAATGCACGATTTTGAAGTTGACAAAAAATATAAGATTGCTACAGTCTGATTTTGTTGAATGGGTGAATGAAATGAAATTGTTTTTCAAAGTGAATTGAATCAATTGATGATGGAACTACATGAGCAAAAACTGGTTACGGTTCTGATATTATTATTCTAGAAGATATTTTGTTGATAGGTGGTGATGATCATATTGCTTCTATTGTGGATTGTATTTATCCTAATTTTAAATCAAAGATGTATGATCATAAATTTGTACAGGAAAGAGCTATTCTTGCATCGACGCTTGATTCTGTCAGAAGTATTAATGATTACATGGTGAAGTTAAATGAAAAGGAGTCTCGCAAGTATCTCAGTTCTGATAATATTTGCAAGTCTGATTCCAATCTTGATTCTCTTGCTGATGTTCATACTCCTGAGTTCCTTAATACATTAAAATTTATTGGTGTTCCTGATCATGACTAAATCTTAAAGTTGGAACACCTGTTATGTTATTGAGAAATATTGATCATTCTAGAGGATTGTGCAATGTAACTGAGTTTAGTTAATTTTTTTATTATGTAATTTTATGGTAGTATTTATTATTATTTATCATTTTTTCTAAAATGTATGTTTATGATTTTCTTTCTCTTTTTTGTATATACATGATGGTAATCACTAGGGAGAGCTAGCATTGATACTGCGGCTATCGTTGACACATTCTGATCCTAAATAACCTTTTAAGTTTACACGGAGGAAGTTTCCTTTGATTGTTTCGTACGCCGTGTCTATAAATAAAAACCAAGGTCAATCTTTTAGTCATGTTGGTGTATCTTTTAGGAAGCCGATGTTTAGTCATAGACAGCTTTATGTTGCAATTGCAAGGATTACTAATCCTCGTGGCTTGAAGATTATGTTATGCAATGGCCATCATCTTGTGTATAACACACCAAAGAATGTTTTATATCAAGAGGTGTTTAGAAATGTTTAGGGTTTTGAATTTGTTATTTACTTTTTAGTATACTTCTCTTGATTTATTAGCTTCTTTAGATTTTTTTTAATTGTTGTGTAGTAATTTTATTATATTGATATTTAGAAATGTATTTTGCATGTATGGTGCATTTGTTAATGTGTTATGAGCAAATTAAAACAAAAAAAAACATTTCTTAAAAAAAGTTAATAAACGTAGAATTAGAATGAATAAATTTTTAACAAAATTTCTAGCATGCACTATGCACTTGGATTTTAAACCCAACTTTAACTTCAATTTTGATTTTTTTAAATACACACAAACACAGCGAACTATATTTTTTTTTCCGGTTGGGGTATCACTGATTACTTCTTGTGGTATTATTGATTTTTGTTGGGGTATTTTTTTTTCAAGTGCATGTCATGCATTCAAGTGCACACTAGAACTACTCAATTTTTAAATATTATGAGTATTAATTTGTCTACATAGTTATGATATATTGCAGGAATGTATATATATATATATATATATATATATATATATATATATATATAATTCAAATAATGCAGTACAGTGGTACAATTTTTGTATCTTAAACAAATTGCTAAATTTTTTTATTATACCGACAAAACTAGCTCCCGTGCAACGCACGGGTGGGTACAATACTAGTTAACATAATTAAATTTGGAGCCAAAATTTTGAGAGGGAAAGTCTGAGTTCATCGCTTTTATTAATTTCTTAATTATGTACAATTAGTTAAGATTATTAGTCCATTTTAAAAATTAACAGACAATGATGTATCTTAAGTGAAAATAGAGTTGTAAACATTATTTGACTATGATATCATAACCGGTAGTTTAATTGTTATTAGTCCATTATTTGAATATATTAGCCAAATGGATGCTTATTACATGCACAATAATCATGAGGTCGTGGTGGACAAGGGTTCGGGGTGAATACTGCTTGGGTTTTGATGTTATGACGTAACACATATGCCACATAGTGTTCAGGTAAATGTTAACAAATAAAATTCTATCTTTTAAAAATGAAAATAACATTTTCAAAATATGTATTAACTTTATAAACATAACTTATAAAGATTTGTTAATATTATATTTTCATTTCTTTTTAACTAATTTTATTTATTGACGTCTACGTGGATATTTATATGATATTTTCAGTAGCGATGTCATTAATTATATCTAGAGAATGCTCAGATGTTTCAAATTGCAAAGAAAAAATTGTACTGTATTTGATAAAAACTATAAAGTTCGTGAATTTTGTTGCAACTAACTATTTTAATAAATAAGAAGACGGTGATTGCATATGAGTTTTCGTTGTTCACGGTTATATACTCATAATTTTAATTTCTAAATAAAGTAATGCATGGGTTCAATTTCATATAAATAATAAAATGCAAATAACCAAATATTCTTATGTACTGCTTATACAATCCAATGAATTTTTCAATTTTAAAAAAAATAGAAAAATTAATATACCATAAATTTATTTTATGTAAAGTCTATAAATTAATATTATATAAATTGTTATTGAAAAACAAATTACAATAGTTTTAACTTAAGAACCTATTAATAATTGATAAATATTTATCAAATACATGAATTATAATATTATTCATATATCTAATAATTAAATATGTTTTTCTCAATACTTTTGAGTAAATGTATACAATGTGTCTGTATACGTAAAGGTATAACAATGGAGATATTGATCACTAATGCAAATAAATAAAGAATTATTGATATGGTAGTCACTTATATAGAGATCACATTGAACAAGTCATATCCAACTTGATGAATTAAGTAATATAAATATTACACACAATGTGTATATTTATTTATACACAAATAATATTAATATTGTAAAACATCACTGACCGTGCGATGCACGGTCCGGGCTCTACTAGTTATTTCATAATGAGCGTGCTATATTTATTTGATGAGTTTAATGTGACTGATATATTGAATTGATTTTTGTGAAAAGAAAATATGAATATGCTTTTTTTCATTTGAAACTTCGGCATTTTTTTAGAATTAACATATGATATATAAACTCTTGATTAGAATTAGATGCAAATTTCATATCGTGGTTGAATGTTGTGAGATAGATTATTTGATCACTATATTTAATAGTAATTACAACTTGGTTTACAAGAAAATGTCCTATATACAAGGAAAGGATCAAATCATAAGGATAAAACAATATCTACAATATATGCTATTGTTTGACCATATCTCTAATGTATTCAATCATCAATATATTCCCTAATAAATGTACTCAATTCCTCGATGATACGAGTAGGTGTCAACCATGTCTTTTTCAAGAAAATTGATTAGTTTGTTAAGTTCAATGTTTTTAAACCCGGACCGGTAATCAAACTGGACAATAAATTAGGTTAGTGGGTCACTGGTTCGGCCGGTTGAACCGTTTCTAAAAATCCGGATGACCCGGAAATAGAGAATATATATATATATATAATATAAAAACTTATTAAGACTTATGGGTTGTGCTTGTGGCCCAAATACCGCCTGTTCATATACTCATTTATTTTCTCTAGTTTCCCTTTCAAATAGAAAAAACCCATTCATATCTTTTCTTTATTTTCTTTCTAAATCTAGCCGTCCTCTCCCCTCTTTATTTCAGATCTGATCTCAATCTCTACTGCTCTGCTCCGCAGCCATCGTCAGACTCACTATTGTCCTTTCTCATCTATTTATTATGTCGCAATTCGTACCTTATTATCTCCCAATTTCATCTTCGTCATGCCTTCTCCTTTATCGATATTCACCACTATTTCCAAGTCGTCTTCTGGTTTAGGGGTATGTCAATCGGATCTGTTGGTCATGGCATCACAAACTCGTGATCTTCTGCCTTTTTTTCCTTTTTTAATACTAGAGGACCGGTTTTTTGGGTTTACCGGTTCACCGGTTTAAATCCGGTTTTGACCGGGTCACGTCGGGTAAAAAGAAAACCGTTTCATTATAAGAACCGGACCGGTACTATGTCCGGTTCCCAGTTAATTAAACCGGTTGAACCGGCCGGTCCGGTCCGGTTTTAAAAACATTGGTTGAGTTTGCAAAAGAAGATGGAGATTCTAGTTTTCTTCTAGCATGCAAAACTAATCAAGATGAAATTGAAAATTCAATAGTACCTTGACTCTGATGCAAGTAGTCACATTTACAAAAAGAAAAAATTGTTTGTGGAACTTAATGAATCAACTGGAAGGGATATACTTTTGGAGACTCTTCAAAAGTTCAAGTGTGGGAAATGTACAATTTTGATTCATTCAAAAGATGGAAGACATCAATTAATTTTCAATGCGTTTTATGTGCCAACCATGAAAATTAACATTTTGAGTTTGGGCCAATTAAGTTAGAAGAATTATGATATTCATTTGAAAGATAAATGTTCAAAAATGAAAGTTGAAAATGGATGGTTGATCTCTATGGTGTCTATGACAAAAAATCGAATATTTTTGCTTAACAATCAAAATGGTATTCTTGTGTTCTTGAAATCTTGTTTCAAAGATTCATCTTGGCAATGTCATATGAGATTTGGACATCTAAATTTATAAAGACAATTCTTTTTCTAACTTGTTTAAATAAATGTTGTTTAATTCATCAAAATAATTTCTTTTCGTTTATAACCTGTTTAAATAAATGTTGAGTCCAATTTTATTTTTTTGTAAAATTATTTATTTCGACAATGCGGAAATATTAATTCGTTCATTTGTACGCAATTAAATTGTATATGTATCCAAATTAACTCATTTTTTTCATAATTTATTAAATTAATTTCTTTTTATTTCGTACTTGTTTATATAAATGTTGTGTCCTTTTTTTAATTTTTTAAATTTATTTGTTTAGACTACTTATTTTGTTTTTATGTATAAATATTTTCACTAAGTATTCAAATAATTATTTTTACATCAAAATAAAATAAAATTGCAGTTCAAATTAATTAAATAAAACTATAAAGCAAACTTAATAATTGAAATTGTTCAAATAATACAAATACTTCAAATTATCAATCGTTTTTAATGAGTTTTCATCAAAATTTTACTCAACAAAATGGTTGTCCCAATTGTTGACAAATGATATCCACACCTCACGCGGCAACTCATCAGAACCATATCTAGCTTTCTAATAATATATCTGCTTCCACTTGCTCACCATGTTTGAATATTTAATCATTAAAAGAAATGTCCGATATACCTCTTCACGTATAGCGTGATCCCATTTGAAGTTCTCCAAAAATAAAAATTAATTTTTTGACTAAGTAATATATAATCATATATATATATATAATTATATAAATTTAAATAATGGTGTATACTCAGAATGATTTCTCTTTTACACTTAGTATATATCACTTGGTGTTTCACCTACTGTATCTTTAACACATAGACTCAAAGCTATGGTGGTTCATTGAATATTTTTTTTTAAATTTCACGTATCAAATATATACAAACTATGGACCACAAATTAAAACATACTAAGCGGAACATATGATTTCATTTAGTGTTTACATGCAGACATATCGTTTGGGGTTGTAGTTTATAAATGAAATGATTTTAAGATATAGTAGTATCAAGTTTAAATTTGATCATAATTAAAAACTTGAATTTCAAAATCTGCTCGAATTTGATCTAGCTCATTTTTTTACTTATTTGAATTCGAACTCGACTCGATAACTTACATAAGGAATTTAATTTCATTGATGCTGACAGAGATTTCAGTGTAAGAATATGGTGGTGGTTGTAGAATTAATATCAATCAAACAACATAAAATGAAAAATCAAACAAGAACAATGGGAAAAGATTTTAAACTCGACTTGATAACTTACATAAAGAATTTAATTTCATTGATGTTGATATTGTTGATAGGCAAGCAGAAATTCCATCCGGGTGAACAGAATTATGTAAAGTACTTACATTCAAAACAAGATTAAGTTATCTAAGCCAGACTAAGCTGGAATAGCCAAGCGAACTATTCCAGCTCGGCGAGCTCCAATACCCATGTGAGCACCTTTTACACAAGGACCATACGAACCCAAAGGACACCCTGGCGAGCAGTTCCAGCCAATTGGCGAACAGATCTAACCAGAGTATCGGGATATCAAGCTAGCAAAAATAACCAACAAAATCAGGCTAATGACTCCTCAAGGACAAGTCCAAAAGGACGAACAACACTCAAATACGAGCAAATCCAACATTAGAGGATAAGAATTAGTTTAGATAAGGTCAAATAGTCAACTCTCCAAGTGTCACACATGCACACTTGGGAGATCAAATGTTTTGTACACCTCCTTCTAGGAAATCTTGTATAAATACCTCACTTTTCAGCTAATAAAAACAAGCACAAATTTACATATACGTCCAAACTTCGATTATACATCCAAAGCACCTCGATTCTCAAAATAAACAAATTAAATACGTATTCATTACACGTGTTATCCCTTTTATCCCAATTTGCGTATTCACTAATTATATTAGTGATCAATCACACGTAATTGTTTGTTGATCAAATTTACAACTAAAAACAACCATTAATCCTTGTGATTAAAAATGATCATCAACAAATTGGCGCTAGAAGGAGGGTCCGAACCTCCGGTTGAAAGTAATTAAGCAAGAACTTTGAGCTTAAGACTTGAAGATATGAAGGATTATACGAAAGTGTTCCTGGTGTTCTTGGTGTTTAACATTTGACGATTTGAACATTTGAAGACTTATACCAATACTTTGACTAAGGATGCCCCAATCTCACGAGACCCAGCATTCCCAACATTTGACAAGAGATTCACATTCGAGGATGTCCCAAGTTGGACGGCGAGCAGAAGTAGCTCGACATGAACAAGAAAATCATCCAGTTGCTAATCAAACGATGTCACCTGAGCTAGAAGCATTTGCTTGAATCCTGACGATTTAGCTCGTACAATTGCAATGCTTCAGGCGTTACAAAAGCAATAAGGTCAACCTGGCCCATCCCATATCCGGGCAAGACATAGCCCAACAAGAGCCCGTGAACATGAGAGGGGCAGGGATGAACATCAGAATGAGACCGATAGTGCCCAAGCCCGTAAGACAAAGGGCAAAGATAAACAGCTCGCGGAGGCAACCAGCCATGGAGAATCAACCACTGGCCGAGTTGTAGGGGTTAGCCAGGGGACTACACGCCAGAGCGCACTGAATAAATTAGGTCACCCTGGCCAGGGAGCAATGGAGATTCACCCCAGAGCTGAAGCAGCTCGTCCAGTCCTCGTACTAGCTCGCCAGTCAGTCCACGAAAGACTGACAAGGTCAATTTTTGGTCACCTAGGTCCTGATGGGGCACCAAACCCTAAAAAGCCAGTCCAGGAGATCGCTCCTCCAAGTGAGGGACTGCGACAAACTGATGGTCATGCACCAGTGTTCGTCGAACAGCCTCTGAGTCAATGGGGTCACTGGAAGAACTGGTGTCAATGAGAAAGACAATTGAAAGCATGCAGGGTCAGTTAGACCTGCAGATAGGTTATGGGAACGCTTTCCTTCTATCCTCTCCATTGTCTCCGGTGATTTTAAAAGCTCCAATCCAGAAGAAGATTCAGTTCCCTGCAAGTATACAGTATGAAGGCACGGCCGATCCTCGGGTGCATCTAATGAAGTATATTGACTACATGATATCAATGGGGGCAAGTGATGCTACCCAGTGCCAAAATTTTCTGTTGACCCTGGAGGATCGTGTTCATAAATGGTTCTCGGCCCTGCTGTCAGCTTCAATCCATTCATTTGCCCAGCTGGGCAAAGAGTTCTTATCCCATTTCTCCACGACCGGGTCTTATCTATCCCAAAGACATCGGCTATCCGACTTAAAATAAGCTGATGACGAGTCAGACCGATCGTATTTGGAAAGGTTCGACAAGGTCTTGTTGGAAGGGGAGTCTGTTAGTGAAGACACCAAAATCGTGGTTGTCTTGGCAGGATTGAAGAAGGGTGCTGATCTCTGGAAAGACGTACATCTCAGATGCCCAAAGACTTATGCTAAATTTCGTGACCGATCAGGAGTCTTTGTCTCAATGCATGAGGCCTTGCAAAAAGATATTGGAGACAAAGGCGATTATAAAGAAAATGCTAAAAAGATTGGTGATGGAGGGTATCGAGCCCCTGAGAATATGAAGGCATTCAATGAAGGGGTGGAACTGAAGGATAAGTTAAATCAAGTACTCACCATATCGATCGATGCAGTGTACAACAATGTCCGGGAAAAGGAGTTACTTACCCCTCCGAGAAAGATACGTCAAGATGCTAGGAAGTTAAACCAAAATAAGTATTGTGCCTACCATCAGAGTGTAGGACACTTTACGAGTGAATGTTGTGACTTGCTAAAGAAGTTATGGCGATTTTACGAAGAGGGTAAGTTATCCGAGTTTGTGAAGAGGCAACACGGAAAGAGAGGTAGAGAAGATGAGTCTGAGGAGGATGATGTTGAACAAGCCCCTCGAAGAAATCGTGCTGGATGACTAGCTCCAGCACCAGCAGGAGGACCGGTTCCTGAAATTTAGATGATGGAGCCAGCTGGACTTGTTGGCGGGTGTTCTGATGGGTGACTGCCAATATCGAATCGGAAGAGAAAGGCTGAGCTACGTGTGGTAGCCCATGTACAAGAAATGGGGGCCAACCCGTCAATTCTTCATACAATAGAGTTGACCTTCACAGAAAAAGACTTGGATGGAATCGTGACACCCCATAACTATTCCCTCGTAATCTGTGCCAAGATAATAGGAACGAAAGTACACCGTCTACTGATGGACACCGGAGCTTACACAAACATAATCTTAAAAAAGATGCTTGATCAACTGGGAGACTATGCTGGCTACATTGAAGATTCCAATCATCGAATTTTAGGTTTCGGAAATGCTATAAAGAACCATTAGGAATAATTAGGTGGTCAGTACAACTTGTATCGACCAAGGATCTCGAAAATAATATAACTAGAATGATGGATTTCCTGGTCAGTACAATCCACCGTGAAAGGTAGATGTGTAATTCTCAGATTGGTCTATCTTGACTAAGAGATTGCACTAGCACATTTAGTATGTGTTGAAGAGGACCTACAGCGAGGATAAATTCTTCTATTCTGAATGTGAAGAATTAGACCTCAGTGGTTGTTGATTTCTTAATCTCCGTCACATAAATAGGACCGTGTGTGCTTAATGGTTACTGCTTTGATTCATGTTGGATGAGAATCATTGTGACTTCGAACCTTGTGCTTTGGGTAGTAATATTAATCATACGACGGTTGCTAAGATTTAATACGGAGAAACGCGTGCGAGTACGACTCGTGTGATTAGTCCCCTTGGTGGGCTCAGAAGTTTTATCGTACCAAATCTTGCAAGTGAAGAATTAGTTTCTTCGGTACGGATAATAATGTTGAGTTGTCTTTACTCCAAGGTGAAATATATTAATTAATTTAGAGCTATTCAGAAGCTTAATTAATTAATGGACTTGATAATCTTAAACGCGGGAAATAATAACCGGGAGCCCATATTATCGTAGTATGGATTAAGATGGATAGTGCAATATTAATTTATTAGTGGTAATAATTAATATTAATGAATTGAATTATATTGGGCTCAATATCGAAATTCAGAAGTCCATTAGGAGGTCCAATCTTAATTCTCCTTAAAGGCCCCTCAAGTAGCCCAATAATGATAAGGTGATTAAAATAAAAGAAAATATATTGCTGATTTTTTATCATAATTTTCGAAAATTTGGAAATTGGGAGAGAAAAGATTTTGTTGATTTTCTTGGAAAGATATTATGGAAGATAAGTATTCTTGGAATACAAGATTATCTCATATATTCAAGAAGATCCAAATCTTGGATTCTTTTCTTGTGAATTTTCAAAAATTGCCCTATAACAAGGTGAGTGAGATTTTTGTGGAATATTTTATTATAGAGAAAAGAATATATGAGATATATTCAAGATTTCTTAGAGTCTAAGAAAAGATTTTTTCCAAGCCCATTAAACCAAAAAAATTCAGCCACTCTATGTTATAAATAGGGGATGATTATTTCATCCCCAAGTACATAATTTCATGTGTTGGAAAAATCAAGAGCATATATATTTTATTTTTCCTTAGTTATTAAAATTACTTGAAAGCATCTCCCACCGGTGATCAAGTAAGGCTAAAGGGAAATACTTGAGAAGGTTTTTGGGTTGATAAAGTGAGATCGTGATTGTCCCGTTTATTCAAAGGCCAATTCTACAAGAGGTACGTAAGTCACATAAATTCTTGTTTATTTCGCCTAGATTTTATGTGAATTAATTCAACATGCATGATGTAAAATTCGTTGTTGGAATTATTATTTGAATTAATTAGGATTAATTCATGCTAGTAATAATTGAATTTAAATTCGTATTTAAATTTCATCCCGAATAGATTCCGGGCACCCCTATTTTCCCAACAACTGGTATCAGAGCCACGGTTTTGGGCTCTGATCTTTAAATTGGAATTTAAATTGTTTAACATTAAATTGAAATTGGATAGTAGAATTGATAGATCTTTTTTGCAGGTATCCAATTGTCATGGTTTTAATGTTTATTATTTTTTCATGCGTGTGAATTAATTTTTTTTAATTCGATTCGTTCGAATTCGTTTTTCTCGTGAGAAAATCCACGAGTAGATTAGTTGTTTTTATTTTGATTTGATCATTGTAATAGACTAGTCTAGATCTAGTATTTATTTTTTTTAAAAATAAATTGTAACCGGATCGAGATGAAGAACGAAGAATTAAAGACGGCGTACCCGGATGATGGATGCATGCGTGGCGCATGCATGGGCGTAAAATTATGCATGGGGTGAAAAACGAGAACGAACGACAAAACCCGGTGCACGGGGTGCGCGAGGCGCACGACCCCCGCACGAGGAGTGGCGTGGCGCGCGCGCGCTCGGGGCTGCTGCCAGGCGCTCGGCCGCCGTGGGCTGAGTGACGTGCGGGCCCACTCCGTGGGCCGACGCGCGTCGTATCTCGGGCTGTGGAATTTTTTTAAAAAAAATTAATTTCGATTCTCGATTTTTTGTGTGATTTTAAACATCGTCCCGAACCCCAAACGAAGTTGTTTTTGATGAAGTGTTACTGTTCGAGTGGGAGTGTGTCGAGACGAACGATGGAAAGCAACAAGGATGATTTTTCGCATCGAGACGTGAAGAAATTAAACCGTGACAATTGAATTTGAGTGCTCCAATGTGTTTAATTTTATTTTGATGGATGTTTTATTTCGTGCACTTATTATTATTTGTTAATATGTGTTTGCATGAATTTTATTGTCCAAGAAAAACCTTACTTTCGAAAATTACTATGTATGTTTATTTAATCGCAATTTTATTCCGGATATTAAAATTGGATTAATTTGGCCTCCATAATTTATTTATTTGTGAAGTTCTTTTGGAATACATTTCCCCCCCGGATCGGCCAATAGAACGGTTTTCACATGAATAAATTCCGAAAGGATGATTGTGGATTATTACTAGTGGCGGTATTGACCCTCACCACGAGTGGCTTGCTCAAAGCGAAATAATAATCCTGTATTTAATTATGGTTATTACTTAGGCATAAGAAATTGATATTAACCTACTCCCCTCGGAGTCCCTGTCAATTTTTATGTGGTCAAAGTGGGAGCCAACTATTAATTTTGAATTAAGGATTTGTAACTTTTAAAGTTTGTGATCCGCTTGAATGTGTTTAAATGTATAGACCACCCCTCGTGGCGCATTTAAATTGTTTCGAGATATTGGCTGATGCATGATTATATTGTTTTAAGGTTTCAATATAATTGATGTGATCGAATTATGTGATAATTTCGTATTTTTCTAGATATTGATATGAATGTATGTTTTATTCTCAGTTCATCATGTCGCAACCTTTTAATCCACTGTTTAGTATACTTAAAGATAACAAACTTGTCGGTGAGAACTATGTTGATTGGAAATGTAATATGAATATGGTCCTACCTGCGCAAGAACACTATTGGATATTTAGCGTTGACGTACCCAAGAAACCTAATGATAAGTCAAGTAATGGGGAAAGTGCGGTATTCGATGATTAGAAGCATTCCAATGAGCACATGAAATGCATCATCTTGACATTTATGTCTGAAGATTTGAAACGCATTCATGAAGGCATTGAAGCGGCTGTTGATATCATGAATAGCCTTGAAGAGATGTTTCAACATCAGAACCCCATGGCGAATCTGTTCACCATTCGTGAGAAGCTCACGAAGGAAATGGTGAAGGGAACACCTGTAAGGGATCATGTTCTCAAATTTAGGCGTGAGTTTGAAAAACTCGAGTTTCTTGGTGTCGGACAAAGTGGAGAATGTCAAATCGATTCCATACTCCTAAAGCTAACGAGTGATGGGTTCTTTTGGGAATACGTTTTATCGGAACACAAGTTCACTTTAGATACCCTGCTCAAAGCTCTGATAACGGTAGAGTCATACTTAGGGAGTAAGGATGAGGCTTTGGTGATCAAGAGCTTTTTCTCGAAATCTAGGCCAATGGAAGGTAAGATTGAGGAGAAGGGGATTGATCGGAACCAAACCAGTAGACTCAATCTTGGTGGCAAAGAAAGAGCTTTCAAGCCGTACGGCGTGAAGGTATCCGGTAAGAGTAAGTGCTTCAATTGCGGGGAGAAAGGACATTGGAGGTCTACCTGTTCTAAGCCTAAGAAGGCGGTAAAGAAAGGTAAGTCTTATGCTTTAGTCGTTGAAACTTATGTTGCGGCGTATGCTGCCCATGTTTGGGTATTTGATACCGGGGTAACTGATCATATTTGTTTCACTATTCAGGGGTTCCAGCTAACCCGGAGACTTAGCAAGAATGAGATCCTTGTCACTTTAGGCGATGCTACGAGAGTGGCAGCCGAAGCAGTAGGAGTCGTGCACCTATCTTTTGAAGATAGAGTTTTAATTTTAAGAGATGTTTTATACGTTCCGAACTTTAGGAAGAATTTAATTTCAGTTTCTAAGTTATTTTTTGATGGATATTCAGTTACTTTTAATAAAGTTGTTACTGTTTCTTTTAAGAATGATACTATCTGTCATGGAACGTTGGTAAACAATCTCTATATGATTAAGTGTGCACACCACTTAAATAATGAATCTAATAACACGTCGATCATTTCGAGTAATAAAAGAAAGCGTTCTTCGGAGATGAACGAAACACTTCTATGGCATCTTAGACTAGGTCATATTAATCAAAAGCGGATAGAGAGATTGGTGAAAGACGGATCCTTGGAATCATTCCAAGTCGAGCCGTTTCCAACTTGTGAATCTTGTTTAGAGGGTAAAATGACCAAGAGGGCATTTGGAGCCAAGGGGAATAGAGCTACGGAAGTGTTAGAACTCGTTCATACCGATGTGTGTGGTCCAATGACGATCAAAGCGAGAATGGGGTATGAGTATTTCGTCACCTTCATTGACGATTTCTCGAGATATGGGTACATTTACCTTATGAGGCATAAGTCTGAAACTTTTGATAAGTTCAAGGAGCTTAAGGCCGAAGCCGAGAAATATAGGGAAAAGAGTATCAAGTTTCTACGATCAGATCGTGGAGGTGAATACCTCAGCGATGAATTCTTGAACTACTTATCGGACGAAGGGATCGTATCCCAGTTAACCGCACCGGGAACCCCTCAACAGAATGGCATGGTGGAACGAAGAAACCGGACTCTTTTAGAGATGGTCAGATCCATGATGAGTTATTCGTATTTACCCAAGTCGTTTTGGGGTAATGCCTTGGAAACGGCGGCTTACATTCTAAACTTGGTGCCATCAAAATCGGTTCCTAAAACCATAATGGAATTATGGACCGAGCGCAAGCCCAGTCTAAGACATTTGCGAATTTGGGGTTGTCCGGCATACGTGCTAGACAAGGAAGCCGGTAAGTTGGATCCACGTTCGGAATTAAGGCTGTATATAGGATACCCTGCGGGAACGAAAGGGTGTATGTTCTATAGTCCCAAGGATCAAAAGACCGTGATTAGTACACACTTTAAATTCTTGGAGGAAGACTATATAAACAATCGAAAGCCTAAAAGTGAAATTACCTTAGAAGAATTGAGAGGTCAAACCTCGATACCAAGTATAAAAGATGATGTACCACATGTCACATCTTCACAACTAGAACCTCATCGCAGTGGGAGGATTGCTAGGCAACCCGAGAGATTCATAGGGATAAGAGAATCTTCGAATTTGGTTCCCGACGATGAATCAGACCCATGGACATACGACGAGGCAATCTAAGACAAAGACGCGGAGTCGTGGCAAATGGCAATGGAAACCGAGATGGGTTCGATGGATCATAATCAAGTGTGGGAGTTGGTCGAACCACCCAATGGGGTTGAACCCATTGGATGCAAGTGGGTGTACAAGAGGAAAAGAGGACAGGACGGAAGGGTAGAGACCTTAAAAGCAAGGCTTGTGGCCAAAGGGTATACTCAGAAAGAAGGGATCGATTATGAGGAAACCTTTTCGCCTGTAGCTATGCTTAAGTCCATCCATATTCTCTTGTCGATCGCTGCGCACCTAGATTACGAGATCTGGCAAATGGATGTCAAGACAGCTTTCCTTAATAGAAGTCTTGACGGGATAGATATCTATATGCAATAGCCCAAAGGTTTCATTGAAAAAGGCCAAGAGCATCTCGTATGCAAGCTTAAGAGATCCATTTATGGACTTATGCAAGCATCGCGTACTTGGAACCAATGTTTTGATCAAGTGATTAAGTCTTATGGGTTTGATCAAAACAAGTTCGAAAGTTGTGTGTATAAGAAGCGTTACGGAACTGCGGTGGTATTCTTAGTATTATACGTAGACGATATTCTGCTCATTGGAAACAATGTAAAGGTATTGTCAGACGTAAAGGTATGGCTGTCAAAACAATTTGATATGAAGGACTTAGGGGAAGCCGATCACATCCTTGGGATCAAGATCACTCGCGATCGCAAGAAGAGGATGTTGGGCTTATCGCAAGCTTCATGCATTGCACTGTTTTGAAGCATTTCAGCATGCAAGATTCCAAGAAAGGTTTTGTACCTTTTAGGCACGGAATCCATCTATCTAAAGAAATGAGCCCTAAGACGCAAGCGGAGATAGATGACATGAAAGGTGTTCCGTACGCTTCAGCCGTAGGAAGCCTTATGTATGCAATGTTGTGTACGAGACCGGATATCTGCTTTGCCGTGGGCATAGTGGCAAGATATCAAAGTAATCCCGGAAAAGGTCATTGGACTGCCGTAAAGTGCATCTTGAGGTATCTGAAAAGAACTCGTGAGCGGATGCTGATTTACCAGTCAGATAGTCTTGTGCCCGTGGGATACACGGACTCGGATTTCCAATCAGACATAGACTTAAGAAAGTCAACCTCGGGTAGTGTGTTTTGCATGGAAGGAGGGGCCATTTCATGGAGAAGCGTTAAGCAGAAATGCATCGCCGATTCGACCATGGAAGCCGAGTATGTAGCTGCTTGTGAAGCAGCGAAAGAGGCAGTTTGGCTCAAGAACTTCTTAGTGGACTTGGACGTTGTTCCGAATTTGCCCGATAAGATAACTGTCTTTTGTGACAATGCCGGAGCAGTTGCAAATTCAAAGGAACCGAGAGCCCACAAGGCCAGTAAACACATAGAAAGAAAATACCATCTTATACGAGAAATCGTTAAGAGAGGAGATATAGAGGTGGCAAAGATAGCGTAGGGTGACAACCTAGCGGATCCATTCACAAAGGGTCTGCCTCAGAGTACATTCGAGAGACATGTGGATGGAATGAGAGTCAAGACTATTGTCAATCTGCTTTAAGTATAAGTGGGAGGAATTATTAGGTTAGTGTAGGTTGACATGAGATGTCACGTAGAGCTACTACACTAAGACATGTATGATGTATACTAAAAAGCAGACTTTAAGTATAAGTGGGAGATTGTTGGAGTTATACGTGAAAGTATGCTTTTACTTTGTATAACTCGTGTATCAAACACTTGTTTATGAGAATAATTCTTTTATCGCATATGCTTTAGATATGATTGAATGTTGAATATTTATTACAAACAGTTCATAATAGTACTAGTTACATTGTAGTTAATATGGTGATACCCGATCACGGAAGATAACATTAACAGTTTCCTTGTAACTAAACATACATTTTCACGACCTAGGTGGAATTGAACAATCCACCGTGAAAGGTCGATGTGTAAGTCTCAGATTGGTCTGTCTTGACAAAGAGATTGCACTAACATATTTAGTATGTGTTGAAGAGGACCTACAGCGAGGATAAATTCTTTTGTTCTGAAATGTGATGAATTAGACCTCAGTGGTTGTTGATTTCTTAATCTCCGTCACTTAAATAGGACCGTGTGTGCTTAATGGTTACTGCTTTGATTCATGTTGGGTGAGAATCATTGTGACTTCGAACCTTGTGCTTTGGGAAGTAATATTAATCATACGATGGTTGCTAAGATTTAATACGGAGAAACGCGTGCGAGTACGTCTCGTGTGATTAGTCCCCTTGGTGGGCTCAGAAGTTTTATCGTACCAAATCTTGCAAGTGAAGAATTAGTTTCTTCGGTACGGATAATAATGTTGAGCTGTCTTTACTCCAAGGTGAAATATATTAATTAATTTAGAACTATTCAGAAGCTTAATTAATTAATGGATTTGATAATCTTAAACGCGGAAAATAATAACCGGGAGCCCATATTATCGTAATATGGATTAAGATGGATAGTGCAATATTAATTTATTAGTGGTAATAATTAATATTAATGGATTGAATTATATTGGGGCTCAATATCGAAATTCAGAAGTCCATTAGGAGGTCCAATCTTAATTCTCCTTAAAGGCTCATCAAGTAGCCCATATAGTAGCCCAATAATGATAAGGTGATTAAAATAAAAGAAAATATATTGCTGATTTTTTATCATAATTTTTGAAAATTTGGAAATTGGGAGAGAAAAGATTTTGTTGATTTTCTTGGAAAGATATTATGGAAGATAAGTATTCTTGGAATACAAGATTTTCTCATATATTCAAGAAGATCCAAATCTTGGATTCTTTTCTTGTGAATTTTTTAAAATTGCCCTATAACAAGGTGAGTGAGATTTTTGTGGAATATTTTATTATGGAGAAAAGAATATATGAGATATATTCAAGATTTCTTAGAGTCTAAGAAAAGATTTTTTCCAAGCCCATTAAACCACAAAAATTCGGCCACTCTATGTTATAAATAGGGGATGATTATTTCATCCCCAAGTATATAATTCCATGTGTTGGAAAAATCAAGAGCATATATATTTTTCTTTTTCCTTAGTTATTAAAATTACTTGAAAGCATCTCCCACCGGTGATCAAGTAAGGCGAAAGGGAAAAACTTGAGAAGGTTTTTGGGTTGATAAAGCGAGATCGTGATTGTCCCATTTATTCAAAGGCCAATTCTACAAGAGGTACATAAGTCACATTAATTCTTGTTTATTCTGCCTAGATTTTATGTGAATTAATTCAACATGCATGATGTAAAATTCGTTGTTGGAATTATTATTTGAATTAATTAGGATTAATTCATGCTAGTAATAATTGAATTTAAATTCGTATTTAAATTTCATCCCGAATAGATTCCGGGCACCCCTATTTTCCCAACACCCAACACAACAGATAATTTTGATCCCCGCCTAGGTGTTGAACCCATGGACATCGAGGACGAGCTAAACTCTGAAGGGCCAATTATTGACCCGCGGTGGAAGGGACAAAAACGAAGATCAACTCCAGTCGAAGAACTAGAGGCCATCAAAGTTAACCCAAACCGGGATGACCTTGAACTATACATTGGGTCCGAGCTCCCTGAGCCATATAGAACTCGAATGGCAGAATTTCTCAAAGCTAATCTTGATGTCTTTGCATGGCCATATACAGATATGGTGGAAATTGACCCGAATGATGCTTGTCATAGGCTAAACATTAATCCGGCTCGAAGACTAATCCATCAGAAACGAAGAAAATACGGGCGAATAAATATCAAGCTCTCAATGAGGAAGTTAAGAAATTGCTGGGCAATGATCTAATCAGACAAGCATTGTGTCCCCAATGGGTTGCAAATCCTGTACTAGTGCGGAAGCCAAATGGAACCTGGAGGCTATGCATAGATTTTACAGATCTGAATGCAGCATGCCCAAAGGATAAATTTTCACTTCTGCACATTGATCAACTGGTGGACAGCACAGCTGGGCATGAAATGTTTACATTTATGGACGCTTTTGCTGGTGACCACCAGATTCCGATGTATCTAGAAGATCAAGAGAATAAGGCTTTTTTATACAAATAAAAATCTACCCTGCTAGAAGAGAATGCCTTTCAGACTAATCAATGCAGGGGCAACCTACCAGAGGTTTGTCAACAAAATGTTCGACGAACACATTAGGGAGACGGTGGAGGTGTATGTTGACGACATAGTCATCAAAAGTACCCGAAAAGAAGACCACCTCCAGCATCTATCTCAGGTGTTCGACATTCTCCGAAAGTATAACATAAAGCTGAACTCGAAGAAGAGCAATTTCAGGGTACATTCAGGAAAAATTTTGGGCCACCTGGTCAGCAAACGTGAAATTGAAGCTAACCCTGCAAAGGTTAAAGCCATCGTTAACATAGAACCCCCTTATTCCGTCAAAGAAGTACAAAGACTGACGGGATGTCTAGCTGCATTGAACAAATTCATATCACGATCAGGAGACAAATGCCGCCCATTCTTTGAAGCCATCAAAAAAGGCAATTTTGTATAGACGGACAGCTGCCAGAAAGCTTTTGAACAGCTAAAAGACTACCTGGGAGACATAAAGATTCTATCAAAACCAATCCCAGGAGAAAAGCTATATTTATATCTGGCAGCTTCGGAAGTGGCAATAAGTTCGGTTTTGGTACTAGCAGAAGGCAAATTTCAACTTCTCATCTACTATGTCAGCCAGGCTCTACATGAGGCTGAAGTAAAATACTCACCCACAGAAAAGTTGGCGTATGCTTTGGTCATGAGTGTTAGAGAGTTAAGACCATACTTTTTCGATCATCAAGTCGAAGTACTAACAACTTTGCCACTCAGATAAATATTGCATCGACCTGATACAGCTGGCCGCCTGCTAAAGTGGTCCATAGAGATTAGCCAATTCAGAGTGACCTATGCACCTCGAACAACGATTAAGGGTCAAGCATTGGCTGACTTCATAGTCGAGCTAACCATTCCCCAAAATCCGATGAGAGGACTAGATCACCCTTGGCATCTTTATGTAGACGGTTCATCAACAAACATGACCTCGGGGGCAGGAGTAGTTCTAATCAGCCCCAATCGACAAGTGTTCACCTCGGCGGTCAGATTCAAATTTATGGCCACCAATAATGAAGCCGAATCGAAGCTCTCATCGTTGGTCTCCATTTATCACTGGCTATCGGAGTCAGGTGACTCCAAATATTTGGAGATTCTCAGCTTATAGTAAGTCAAGTACGAGGTGAATACGAGGCCAGAGACGAACATATGATCAAATACCAACAAATTGTTGCTTACTTGATATCAATGCTAGATCAAGTACATATTCAGCAAGTACCTCAAACAAGCAACACGCAAGCTAATACCCTGGCAAGATTAGCAACGAGTGATGGGCCAGCAAATCTAACAGACATTGTCATCACCAGAAAAATCCAACCCTCGACAATTGATTATGAAGTAAATTAAATTGTTGAGCAGAAAGACAATGATGATTGGCAAACTCCAATAGTCAAATACTTGAAAGACGGAGAACTGCCAAGCAACTCTTTTGAATATACAAGAATAACGAAACAAGCAGCCAGATATACCCTGATAGACGAGCAGCTTTACAAAAGAGGTTTTTCAGTCCTGCTACTCAAGTGTTTGTCTAGGGGGCAAGGGAAGGCTACATTGGAAGACATACATTCTGGAGCTTGTGGAAATCATGCTGGGGGGCAAGCTTTGGCGTACAAAACAGTAAGGCAAGGCTATTACTGGCCGACCTTACGAAAAGATGCAATCCAGGTAGCCAGAGCTTGTCACCGATGTCAAATCTTTACCCTGAGCATCCACACACCCGCTCAAGAGCTCGTTTCGGTTTTTAGTCCTTGGTCATTTGCACAATGGGGAGTGGATATCATTGGACCTTTCCCACCAGGGAAAGGGAACGTACGATTCGCCGTCGTGGCCGTGGATTATTACACTAAGGGGGAAGAAACAGAAGCCTTAGTTAAAGTCGCACAGGAGAAAATGATCGATTTCATTTGGAAAAACATCGTCTTCCGGTTCGGAATTCCTCAAACACTTGTGATAGACAATGGTCCTCAGTTCGACGGGAAGAAGCTTCGGGACTTCTACACTAAGTGGAGGATCAGAAAATATTATTCGACCCCCTATCATCCACAGTCGAATGGCCAGGTGGAAGCCGTCAATAAGATAATCAAGCATATTCTTAAGATACGGCTAACAGAAAGTAAGGGCAAGTGATATGTAGAACTACACGATGTGTTGTGGGCATACAGAGTTTCTCTCAGGTCTAGCACCGGAGAAACACCTTTTGCACTAGCATTTGGAACGGAAGCAGTCATCCCAGTTGAGTTAAAGACTAAAATACTAAGAACGACCAACTTTGAAGAAGTGACGAATAGTTCTGCCCTATCAGTCGAGCTAGATTTGCTCGAAGAAAAAAGAATTACGGCTGAATTAAGAAATGTAATATATAAGCAGAGAGCAGAACGTTACTTTAATTCTCAAGTTAAAGTAAGAGAGTTTGAGGTCGGCGACCTGGTTTTAAGGAAGAAGCTCGCCCCACCTCCAGGCATATTTGGCCCGACTTGGGAGGGCCCATACAGGGTAACGGATAGGTTACCCAATGGTGCATATGACATTGAAGATTTAGATGGCAACTCGGCTCAATATTCCTGGAATGCAGCTAACTTCAAGAAATATTTTCAATAGACGAACTACTTTGCTTATGGAAAGTGGAAGTAATGCTCCTCTACCGGGTGAGCTATTATGTCACAAGGGTGAGCTAAGGCTGCATATGCGGAAGTATGGTCCAAAAACTTCCCTAATTTTTTGAAAAATCTCATCAAGTGTTGGTGGTCGAGCAAGTTTGATTGGTCTAGCTGTTTGCAATCAGTCACTTGTTTCATTTTGTATAGTTTAATTTTTTAATAAGTTCAAAGCTAGTCCGACAAGATATATAGTGGTCGAGCTACTTTGAGCTAGTGTGTAAATTATATGTTTCAACAAGTTGATGATTGTTTGACAAAGTGTATAGAAGTCGAACTACATTAGCTTGGTTTTTTAAAAGTCTATTAGCTCGTCGCTATACTTGTAATTTTTTAAGCAAGTTTAATCATAAGTTGTTCGCTCAAAGGAGATTCGAGCTTGAGGCACAAGTTTGTTATACAATCAAGACCATTAAAGGTTGTTCGTTTTTAAGTGAACATAGCCTAAGGCTAAAGCCCTTATTCCAATTTTTAAAGGTAAAGTTCTTAAGGAACAGAGCCCAACTACATTAAGATTATTAAGCATGAATATAAATGCAAGGACAATTAATGTAAAGAGGATAAATCGAGAAAAAGAATTTATTTCATTAATAATAAGGTTGTTCGCCCAGAATGGTTACATACTCCTTTACGGAGCAAACAACAACAAAAATAAAAAGTAAAGACCTATCTAGTCCTACTTTCTAAGAACCCTGCCCAGCAGGAGGAAGGAGGTTGTCATCCTTAGGATCTTCTAAGGGCGTCCCTGAAATTGATGGGTCAATAGGGACGTCCTCAGTTAGCTCGGCGATCAATCCTTCAGCGTCTGCTCGCTCTTGACGAGCTTTTTCACTTTGATCAACCGGCTCTGTTTGTTCGTCCGCAGCGACCTCTTCCTCCTCCTCGTCCTCAGGAGGATTTGTGATTATGACTCCGGGGTCAATAAAATCAATTTTGACCCCATAATCGGGCAGGTTGCCGATTTGACGAGTTGTCCCCGGTGCAGGAGGATTGGACTCGGCGAAGTTCGTGAATTTTTTGCCAATCTTCTCGACAATGTGAGGGGCCTTGAACTCGTTCACAATCCAGATGCATTCAGCATTGGCCGTCACAAAGCCAATGATTGAGCCCGCCTCCATTTTTCGGAATCAGCTTTTCTTGAGTGATGGAATTAGCGAGCTGATTCTTGAGGTCTGTAATTTTGGTCGTTGCCTACGTAGCAAATTTTTCGGTGATCTCTTTCTACTTCTTTACCCGGGCGAGCTCGGCACGGAGATGTTCATTCTCGGCCATTTTAACCTTGAGCTCCTCCGAGACTTTGACATGTAGATCGAGGGCGCACTGCTCGCTTGTCTGATGGGCCTTCACCTTATCCTCAAGATTTGTCATCATCTTCTTGGCCTCCGCCTTGGCCTCATACCAGTTTTTGCATGACGACCAGGGTGTTTGCCCGCCTCTATGATGCAGAGTCGTCCATTGTCGTGAGGCGCCTGGGTTTTAACAATCTCGTGCAAGTCCTTGCTCAAAGAGCGAGCAACGGACTCAGAGGCGCAACAGAGCGACCCTTATCCCAACCTAGATAGGTCGCATCATGAGGGTGGTCGGCAATGCGCCCTTCGGGAGTAACAGCGACCAAATGCTGCTCAGAAACTTGCTCCATAGAAGGAGTTCGCCCACCTTCAGGCTCAATTGGGCGAGCTGGGGCAGCCCCACTCCCTTGGGCGACCTTTGGTGGGTATAGGTAAGGGTATGGGTGGATACGGATATGGTGGGTATGGGTAAGGGTAAGGTAAGTTGTTTTGTGGGTATGCAGGGTTGTTCTGAGGATGTTGGACAAGGTTATGAGCTGGATTGTTTATGTTCTGTGTACCCGGGTTTTGGCTCTGGCTTTCCCCTAACGGAACTTGATTCTGACTACCATTCCCTCTAGTGCCCTCAACCCGGTCCACTGTCAGATTAAACTCATTTGCAGCATCATCCAACTCATTACTGATGTCCATGTTCTCGTTCTCTCCTCCGATAGCATTCATCCTTCTTAAAAAGGCTCGGTTTCTTCTTGCTATTGTCTCGAGATCTAGCTGTAGTCTCTCTTCGCTCGTATCACCTTGCGAGCGTGTTTTCATAAACCCGAAACACTAACAAAAGAATAAAAATGCAACTGCCGAACACGTACGAATAAAATAGAAAAGTAAAGCACTCACTACTAACTACTAAGCTATCTACAAGTCCTATTCAAATGACATACATTGCCATCCCCGACAACGGCGCCATTGACTTAAACCGAAAATACTAACTTTCTACTAGTAGTTTCCCCACAAGAGTATGAGTTCACTGTAGTATGGGTAAGTATAGGGACCAAGTATTATCGAACCCAAGGGAAGGTGAGTGTATGTTTTTGGGTTTTTTTAAAAGAAAATATAATCTAAACTAAATTACTCTATGAATGCAAAAAGGAAAATTAAACTACGAACGTAAAAGTGTGTTTTCAAATATGAGATGATGATGCTCAGGATATGAATTCCTACGTATACTAACGGAGCAGGTACATAATCAGAATAACCGTGAAGCGCAAGAAATAACCTAAGTAAAAGATTGTAAGATAAAAGCTCAAGAATTCAAACCCTAATACTTTATTCTAACAATCGACTTCACTAATCCACTAACAAGTTAATAGATCGTGCTTAATTAACAAGACCCTAATTTAACTAAGGTGATGCGGTCGTCCTCCCTAGATAAACCGGTAGATTAATTAACACTTTCTAAACCCTCTCATTAAGTCTACTAGTTGTTAAAGAGTGATAAGGTCGTCCTCTCTCGAACACTTTTCGAACCAAATTTAAAGGTAAAGTTAAGATTGATTTTAAGACTTCATTAATTAAGAGAATTAAAACTAAACGTCACGAATTACCCTAATTATGTTTCCACATCCTACTTCTACGAGTTCATCCTACCCCAAGCATGCAAGGGTTCTAGCCTAACATGGTGGTTTGAATAATAAAAGCAACCACTAGAACAATAATCATATGCATAATTAAATTAACGAAAGAAATCAAGAACATAAACGAAAGAACAAATTAAAGTCTTTAAAGAAATCTCTATAAATCTGAAAAACTAGGGATTTTAATCTCCAAGAACAAAGAAAGAAAGAATTAATCTAAGAAGTTCAAAAGAAATAATTAAACTATGAATTCGTAAGCTAAAACCTCGATTACAACTTGTAAAACTCTTCCAATCTCCTTCTCAAGCTTTCTCCTTCAAAAAATGAGTGTAAATACGTGTAGATATGTCTTGTTATGTGAAAATATGCTTGGAAGGGGTATATATAGGCTTTGGGACGAATTTGGGCGATTTTGGGCCAAAAACACGCAAAAACACTCGAGCTATGGTGCAAGTCGAGCGCTAGCGCTCGAGCTATGGTGGCATTCGAGCTATGATGCTCGAGTGGTGGCATTCGAGCTATGGTGCTCGAGCAGTTTTCGGCTGCTGTACACTTGTTCTTAAAATCTTCATATCTCCTCAACCGGGAGTCCGTTTTGGCGATTCAAAGTCCTACGAACTCCTCTTTTTGCCCTCTATCCATATATGAAAACCAAAGAGATAAATTCATCAGTTTATAGAAATGATACTCAATTGACTCCAAATACTCATAAAAAACACTCAAAACAAGGGTAAATCGGGCACAAAAACATAACAATTTCACGCCTAATCACCCACCTGCCTGGGAACGTCTTTGCCTGCCTTTACCGCTAGGGCAATCATCTTCGAGATGGGGTTTCCTTTTTTACTTCCTCATTTGGTCGGCATTTTCCACACGTGTTGGTCTAAAACGCTGAAGGCAGGATGAATGGCGACAGTGACGAGCTGATCTGCAAATAATGTAAATAATAAAAAGTTAGAGATGTGGCATGCAACATACAAGATGCAAGAAAATTTTTCCACCGAGATCAAGATGATGAGGGTAAGCGGTGAAGCGGACTACCCTTCTAGTCGACTCTAAGCTAAGGTGGCTAACACTGCGATCTGTTGGGCGACGGAGGGCGATCAGGCTGACGGTGAACAAGAACTGGTCATCAACACTGTCTTTGGCACTTCGCCACTTGAGATTCTTGGGACCTGAAACACAAGAAGAAAGAATTAAAATTAGTCTTATCACTTCAAAAACTTAGAAGAGATAAGACTCACGAATTAAATCCCTAAACTCCGCCGGAGTGTTAATACGCTCAGGACCACCACAAGGGCGAGCAGAAGCACGCCAGTCCCCACTAATCTAGAACCAGTCGTGCTTCCAATCTCGCACTTTCCCAGGGATGCCCTCCACCAGTCTCAAATTTGGTCGCCCCTTGAGATAATATCAGCACGTCTCATCCCCAGTGCATGCAGTGGGTGTCATGAGATAGTTAACCTCCGTGGCAGACAGCTTGTTTGGGTAACCCTCAAGGGTGCACAGCACCATGAGGGACATAAGATTCATCCACCCAATAGGAGTTAGTTGGGTGATGGCCAGATTAGTCCGCTCCAAGAATTTGCCGATCAGAGGATGCAGTGGCAGAGTGACCCCGGCATTTAGTGTGGCTAAATTGATCGCCGTGGGCCCGCGAGGTGGGCGATCTGCTCTATCATCAGTAAGAGGAGCGAACATGTGCACATCAAAAGGGATCTTGTAATCCCTCCTGATCTTAAGCAACTCCTCCTCAGTAATGGCGGACACGATGCAGCTCACCGCGTACTCAGTGGCCTTAAGTTTACACTTCCCTCGAGCAGGGACTGCAAATTGGTTGGAGTACTCCCTCTCATACTCGTCCCAGTCAACTTAGCGAGCTACGGCGACCAGAATGTGATGCTCGATGGGATTCGACATGGGGAAGAATGCTCTTCAGGTACCCCCAAGTCAGTTCGTCCGGGTTGGCGGGCTGTTGCACCTCAACCTCCACCTCCTCTTCGTGGAGATCGGAGCTGGTCTCCTTTTCAATTTGGCTAGCAGGATTTACTCGCACTACTCTTTCCCCGGATGAGCGAGCTCCTGAACTCACGGAGCGTACAATAGAGGCCGCGTCAGGATCTGATTCCAGATCCACCACTGGAACTGAAGTTTCTCCGATGGGCCATTTTCCAGGGTAGCGAGGTGGATAGGATCCCGTTTTCGAATGTGAGGATATTTATATCGAAGTTTCATGGTAGAAATGGTGATTACAAAGCTTCAGAGACATCAATGGTATTTTATGGTGAAGCAAGGGAAAAGGCAGCAGCGATTCGAAGGTTTAGACGGTGGAGTTCAGGTTTTTTGTGCATTTTTAACCCAATAAGTATGAAATTAAACAACGAAAGAAGAAAACGATGGGATTATTACCTTAAATACTCGGAACAGGAGAAATCATCGTTGGAAATGGAGGATAGTCGCTGGAGAAGTTTTGAAAGAAGGAAAGAGAAAATATTGGCACTGAGAGTGTGAGAGAAGAAATGAAAAATTTGCAAAATTTTTCCTTTTATAGTATGTGGAAAAACGGGGCCCCAGATAAGTAAGATCAAGAATACAAGGACTTAATTGCAAATAGAGGGCGCGTGCAACTTCTCTCCGACAAAATTAGAGGCGTGTTGCCTCAATTTTGTGTGCGCGTGGGCGGCGGCAATCATACCGCCCACATCACACCTCGATCTCGACCAAGTGCCTGGGGATTCCAACCGTCGCCCACCCAAGTCAGCTCGTCCATGATAATTCGCCCATCTGAAGTAGTCGCTCCTAACAAAATCAACTTGCCTCAATAACACCGATTAGTTGCTAGCCCATGAGTAGTACGCCTCATTTCATCACAATACAATGACTTGCAAGGGGGCAATTGTTGATAGGAGAGCAGAAATCCCATCCGGGTGAACAGAATTATGTAAAGTACTTACATTCAAAACAAGATTAAGTTAACTAAGTCGGACTAAGCTCGAATAGCCAGGCGAACTATTCCAGCTCGGCGAGCTCCAATACCCATGTGAGCACCTTTTACACAAGGACCATACGAATCCAAAAGACACCCTGGCGAGCAGTTCCAGCCAATTGGCGAACAGATCTTACCAGAGTATCGTGATATCAAGCTAGTAAAAATGACCAACAAAATCAGGCTAATGACTCCTCAAGGACAAGTCCAAAAGGACGAACAACACTCGAATACGAGCAAATCCAGCATTAGAGGATAAGAATTAGTTTAGATAAGGTCAAATAGTCAACTCTCCAAGTGTCACACATGCACACTTGGGAGATCAAAGGTTTTGTACACCTCCTGCTAGGAAATCTTGTATAAATACCTCACTTTTCAGCTAATAAAAACAAGATCAAATTTACATATACGTCCAAACTTCGATTATACATCCAAAGCACCTCAATTCTCAAAACATACAGATTAAATACGTATTCATTACACGTGTTATCCCTTTTATCCCAATTTGCGTATTCACTAATTACGTTAGTGATCAATCACGCGTAATTGTTTGGTGATCAAATTTACCACTAAAAACAACCACTAATCCTTGTGATTAGAAACCATCATCAACAGATATATACTTCGGTATGGGAATATTGTGGTGGCTATAGAATTAATATTTATCAAACAATATAAAATGAATAATTGAACAAAAACAATGAGAAAAGAACCCTCGAGTCTCAAACTCGACTTGATAACCTACATAAGGAATTTAATTTCATTGATGTTGATATATTTTTTGGTGTGGGAATATTGTGGTGGTTGTAGAATTATTATCTATCTAACAACATAAAATGAATAATCGAACAAGAACGATGAAAAAAAGACCCTTGAGTTCTTCCCTTGAATATGATTTTGTATATATTGTACCTCTATTTATAGTGGTCCACTAATGACCTAAAAAGGTTACAAACTCATCTCAACTCTTTATTTTAGGATTGTATTACAATAGTTGATTTATTGATTAATATCATATCTACTTTACATTAATTAAATACTAATGTCTTGTCTCATAAAGTTGATGGTACTTCAATGTTCACTTTGATGTCGATTCTTGATCTTGTCGGATCTGGCCTATGGCCGGCCTATTAAGGGTCTAGCTAATCTAGTCTAACCTATTTATTAAACAAGTCGGACCAAAGCTTATTAAAAAATCTATTTATTTAAGTAGGCTAGATTTAAGCTTAGTAAAAGGTCTTAAAAGATTATAGATTAATATTTATTTTATATATTATTGATATAGTATACTCCCTCCGTCCTTTAAAAGTATGCACCATTCTCTGCACGTCATTTAATGCAATATGTCGGAGGATATTTAAGGGTCTTGTGAGGTTCGTTAATGAATAAAATGATTGTTTATAGTAACGTTTCTATGCATACTTACCATAAACAATTATTTTATTAAAAAATGGACCTCATAAGACCCCTAAATACCCTCCGACATATTGCATTAATCCACGTGCAGAAAATGGTGTATACTTTTAAAGGACAGAGGGAGTATTGTATAATATGGATAAGTCATACTCCCTTCGTCCCATACTTGTTTGCTACTTTATTATTTGAACATGTTTTAAGAAAATAGATGTTTATTATTATTATTTAAAGTGATAAAGTAGATATTTTTGGTTAGGAGTGTATGGAGAATATAATATTAAAAAGTATTGTTGTTGTTTTTTTTTTTTTTTTTGCCAAAATGGATGTAGCAAACAAGTATGAGACGCGGGAGGGGGGGGGGGGGGGGTATTAAATAATAAATATGAAAGGATGGATAATAATTTCAAAACTACTATTTTTCAACTTTATTTTTCATTTAAATTTTCAAATACTTCAGTTCATATTTTTTTAGTACATGCTAACAACCTCAATTTGATATGAGAGTAGTAAAAATAGATTGGAATAATATTAGAAAGTTGTAAAAATATGTAAAGATGTAGCACATATCAAATTTTAATAGGTTTCTAAAAGGCTCGTAGGTCTAGTATGTTCAGTTAAAAATGTTAAGTCGAGCCTATAAAAAAAGTCTGGTAGATAATAGACCAGACTAGGTTATATCTTTTTAAACTAGGTATAAACTTTTTAATACTATAAGGTTTTGGCCTGGCCTACATCCACTCCTATCTGTACATGATGCTGTTGTATTATGTAATGTGTGGGGTGTTATTTATATGTCTGTAATCATATCAATTGATAAAGTTTACGAATTTTATCCTTTGGACATTACATTAATAATAAATTAGCAAGAAGAAATAAAAGCAAAAATAAATTAATAAAAAATAGAGGAAAATAAGGATACAGTTGCAACATATATAATTGAAAACGCATTAGAAAAAAAAAATCATCCAACTACAAACGGCCCTCTTTCTTCTCAACTAACACTTTTCTTCTTCAACACTAACACCAATCGTATTCCTTCGATATCTTCTCATCCGGGCATCCGTTTGAGTCGATTCAAAGTCCTACGAACTCCGTTCTTCGCCCTCGATTCACCTACGAGCATTTAAGAGACAAATTCATCAATGTATAGAAATAATGCTCAATTGACTCCATATACTCGACAAAATCGGCCAAAATTAGGGTATTTTAAGTGACGAATCATGACAATTTCACGCCTAATCAACCCCCCCCCCCCCCCCCCAAACTTACCATGTTGCTTGTCCTCAAGCAACGAAATAACAAGTCAAGTGAAATTGTTAGGAATGAGTCAAAGAATCAATCATGCAAGCAAATGAACTCGAGCTTCAAAGATCAATCACACGTATACTCACTCACTTTCCTTCATCATACTCATGCAACAATAACAAGAAACACCAAGATCAAGCATGGATGTGCACTCAACGGTGTGTTTCTCTCCCTCACAAGTATATAACAATGATCAAGGGACTCACTCAAACAATCAATCACTCAAATTGGCAGCCATAGGCTTGTAAGTGCTCTTAACTTCGACCATACTCTAGAAATCAAAGCCGAATAAAAAAGGACTTTCTCAAGGTTGTAATGTAGGCTCTTTGGACAGGTGGGATAACAATATGGTAAAGTGACTAAAGTGAATGGAGAATAAAAAATCAAACTTCAGTACTCCGAGATAAGGAACAGACTACTTCAAACATATTCAATCAACAAACTTTCAATTCCAATTCTCTCAACACTTCAATTTTTTTTTCTTTCTCACTCTTTCACTTTTTTTTTTCAATCACTTCACTTTTTTTTTCTTTTTCGCACACACACATGAGCTCATTTATTCTTTTGCTCATTATCAATTTTTTTTTCTTTTTCCCACATCTCATAACTTCATCACACCTTCTTCTCATATTAACTCAACAAACAACCTTTTCCTTTTTCAACTCAATACACTCCCTTCACATTAACACTTTCCTATTCTCCACTCAAATTGGGACAAAAGGCTTAGGAATTAGAATAGTGTTCATATGTGCTAGCAAATAAAATAGGTTATAGGCTCAAAAGGGCTAACAAGGGATTCAATGTCATTGGTAAGGAAAATTTTGGCTAAGTGACTCAATAAAATCAAAGATGGCCTAAGATCCTATTCGGCATATCAAACCAGACACAATCAAGAAGCAAGAGCACACACAAGTTCTAGCATCCTCTAAGGTGACGATCCACTCACAAACGAAGAGATTAATTCGTATATTAAAATCTCATAAAGCTCAAATCTCACGGCTTTCACATCCATGCTAGTCCTAGTGAATTCTCACTCTTATCACACAAGCACTCAAAAAGAAAACTTGTAAGTATACTAGTTCTCTCTCAAATCCACTCTAACTCAACTACTCACATAAAAGAGTCCCTAACTCAACTCCACCAATCTACTCTACTCATCAAACATGCTCAAGAGTAACAACTAATAAGTAGAAGGGGTCAATAAGCACAAAATAAATCAGATATCTCACTGAGTTCAACAATCAAGCACAACCCAAAATTCTAAATACAATTCATCACAAGCCATTAATCAATTCAAATCACTCAAACACTTAAGCTCACTCAAGCAAAAAGAAGAAAAGGAAATAAAATAAAGGAGAAGAAAAACAAAGGAGCAGAAATTGGGGGGACTCCCCGTGTCCCTCAAGCATCAGGAGGCGGGTGTAGGCGATAGCTAGGGTGGTCCGGTCCTAAATGGGAGACAAAGAGTGCCTCCATCCATCTCCTCAAATCGGAAACCTCTGATCGAACCTCCTGAAACTCTCCTCGTACACTCATCGCTTCCGTGTACCACTGGTTTTGGGTAGTACGAAGATCCGTGACTTCGGTTCGCAGGTCCCGAATGTCGGTCCTCATACCATCCCACCCATCCCACTCACTCTGGGTCGGGTGCCATGGTCTCGGTGACTGCATCTCAGGTGACTCCACTCCCAACTCTTGTGGCTCCTCGTCTGCATCCTCACCCGCAGCTTCACCCTCCTCGTACTCTTGCTCTTCTTCTTCTTGGAGGTCTGCTACTCCACTCGATCCGGCACCGCTCGTGCCTTCATCCCGGCTTCTCTTCGAAGGCCTCGCATCTCGGAGCCCTCGACTATCCACATCATGAGTATACTTAGCACTCAAAGCTAAGTGCCTCTCTCCGTTCATCCCCAGGTTTGCCATCTTCTTCCCCTTTAACGTTACAAGCTTGTCATTTGGTAGAGGGAAGAGACCATCTTCCTTGTATCGAATACAAAAACTCCCCATCTAATGCTCAAACATCAAGGAGCGGCCCAACTGATCAAAATCTAAATCTCCCCCGAGAATAGGAGCTGCACATGGCACACATCCTAAGTGCTTCATGAACACCGAGATTAGACCTCCTCCTCTTACCCTTGAGGTCTTGGACCCGAGCTTGAATGCCGCCTCGTAGTTCTGCTCCACGAAGTCCCGTCCGAAATCGTGATCCTTCACATACAGAAGACACCAAATTCCGTAGAGTTCCTTACTCGTCACGGTCCCCGTCTCAAAACGGACGTAGATGGTGTTTCCCAAAATCCGCTCCAAATACCGAATCACTGGGTTTCGGATCGCAGAGGGCCGAGCATTTTGGGCCTTGTATTCACCGGCCATCCCTCCCGTTATGTCTTTCCAAAATCCGTTTGCGCTGTACGACTTCGACACACGGTTGGGTGCTTGGTAGAGAAGGGAGCCCAAGTGCTAATTTCACATCTTTGATGTCACAATGCTGCATCTCGTTTCTGTAGTTGAACTTGAATGAGTATTCATTCTTCTTTTCAATGGTGGCCAGGAACTGCTCGGTCAGATCAGCGTGGGTGTCCATCGTGAGCAATATCTCGAGGAACTCATGCATATCGTTTCTGTCAAAGATTCTCCTAATTTCCTCCTCAATCCCTATATCCTGCATGAAACACACCACTGGCCTTCTGGTTTTCACTACCTTTCCGGTTACCAGACTCCACCGGTAGGCTACGTATTTCCAATTCCTTGCAAAATCAAGCCCGTCCCATCAAGAGGGCAGCAGCTGTCTAGTGGCCAGATCGTTGGTAAGAGCCTCCAACTCGGCCATGCTCAAGATCTTATCTTTGTTCTTCTTTGGGGCCATTGTACCTAAGCAAAATATAACAGGGATTTTCACAACATTCTTGAACTTCAAAGCAATTTATCACTCTTTCATACTCAAGCATTTCCAAGGACTCCAAATCAATTCACACTTCAAAACACTTCTCAAGTTCAAATCAATTCTCAACGAGTCTGAATTCACTTTCATAAAGCTTCCCTAACCAAGTTCTCGAGCAACAAACACTTAAGCCATGCTTTTCATGCAAAGTTCTCAAGTACTCAACAATTAATTCCTCCATTTCAACCCACAAATGCCCATAACTAAGTCTATCATGAAGTAACATTACCCCAAAATTGTGTAATTTACATGCTCAAGACTCAATTCCTAATTATTCATGCTCAATCAATCTCAATTCACAATAATTTCATCTCAAAATGCAAAACCCATATCATTTCCTCAAATTCCTACTTTCTCACTCTAGAAATTCACTCATTCTACCCATTCAACCATGAAATTGAAAGCAAAATTAGCAAATCCATAGTATATTATCCACATTCATGAACAAGGAATCAAGAATCAATGAGTAATTGCAAAAATCCCCAAAATTCGAACTCAAGAACCCTAGTTCATCAATTCATGCCTAAATCAAGCTTCAAACAATGAATTGAAAGACAAAAGAGAGAAATTACATACCTTTCTTGAGGATTCAAGTGAAATACGTGAAGAAATCGAATGAATTCGGGAGTCTATCGTGAAAAACGCTCGAAATCGCACGAATTTGCCCAAAATCGCCCCTCCAAGTGTGTGAAAGTGTGTGAAATCGTGTGGAAAGGGCTATTTATAGAGTGGGCAAAACGGAGGCTAAAATTGAGAGGCGCTCGAGCGGAGGCGCTCGAGCAGGGTGGTCGAATGAAAGTGATGGTCGAGCGAGGGCGCTCGAGCTTAGGTGCTCGAGTGCCAAAAACCTTCTGGACAAAACAGCGCTCGACCTCTTAGCTCGAGCGGGGGGCGCTCGAGCAATGGTGCTCGAGCGGCCCTTCCTTGCAAATCAACATTTCGACGTTCAAACCCCGATTTAAGCACACCAAACGTGCTCGAAACCATCCTCAAACATATTCAAGCATAAACTAACCTTGAGAACTCCTCGATTTAAGCCAGGTCGCTCATTCGACCGAGGAGCTGGGGTCTCTTCCAAACGTGCAAATCACCAATCCAATTCACGCCGAACTTAAGCAACCACACTCAATTCGATCCATCCTCACTCAAACATCGATATTTTCGAAAAATTTGACCAATTTTTCATTAGAATTTCGTGTACGAACTACGAATACACACACCCCCAAACTTTGTTCTTGCTACGCAATAACAAAGTGTGAAAAGAATGAGTACGTACGAGTAAGTACACCAAATTCTTATGAACTCGACTCACTATCAATGCAAAGTAACGAACGAAAAGAAACATCACCCCCCAAACTTCGACTTCGCAAAGAGGTCGACGTTTGGGGTTCGGTTTAACTCAACTCCAAAAGTCGAATGCTCTCCTACTCGAAACGTGTTCAACTTCATGACTTTCTTCCTTAAGCTCTCTTGCTCCGATCAATCTCCACTAAGCAAGCCTATACCAAATAAACTCTAACACACGAGGTTAACACTTACGAATCACAAAAACGACTAAAAACAAGAAAACACATAAAAACAAGTAAAAATGGGCTGCCTCCCATTAAGCGCTAGTTTTACGGTCCTAATGCCGGACCGAGCTCGAATGAGCTCACAGGACTTGAGAATCTAAAATACCTCCCTTATTCTCATAAGAGAAGTTAAAGAACTTCTTCACTCGATGCCCGTTCACCATGAATTTTTGTCCATCATCCTTCTCGACTTCAAGAAATCCACTCTTGTGCACTCCCCTCACAATGTATGGCCCGTTCCACTTGGACTTAAGCTTTCCACCAAACAGCTTCATCCTCGAATTGAATACGAGGACTTGATCACCCACTTTGAACTCCTTTTTCCTCAATCGTGCATCATGCCACTTCTTGGTCTTCTCCTTGAAAATTCGGGCATTCTCGTAGGCACTGTCTCGAAACTCCTCCAACTCATGCAATTGGAGTAATCTCTTCTCACCAACCAAGGCACTATCGAAATTCAGCTTCTTTATCGCCCAATATGCCTTATGTTCCAACTCCACGGGCAGGTGACATGCCTTTCCAAAAACCAATTGATATGGTGACATACCAAGAGGAGTTTTGAAAGCTGTCCTATACGCCCAAAGTGCATCATCAAGCTTCATCGCCCAATCTTTCCTACTGATGCTCACCGTCTTCTCAAGGATCTCCTTGATTTGACGGTTTGAAACCTCTACAAGTCCGTTAGATTGAGGATGATAAGCAGTAGAGATTTGATGACTTACCTCGTATTTTGACAGTAGTTTTTCCATCCATTTATTTACGAAGTGACTTCCCCCATCACTAACCAAAGCTCTTGGAACTCCATATCTTACAAAGATGTTCTTCCTCAAGAACTCGATAACCACTCGGGAATCATTCACTCGAGTAGGGACAGCTTCAATCCACTTCGAGACGTAATCAACGCATACAAGAATGTACAAGAATCCATTGCTATGAGGAAATGGACCCATGAAATCAATCCCCCATACGTCGAATATCTCGACTTCCATGAACACGTGCATCGGCATCTCGTCTCTCTTAGTAATGGAGCCAAAACGTTGGCACTTCTCACACCTCTTTACCCATTCCATGCAATCTCTCAAAAGTGTTGGCCAATAAAAACCAGATTGAAGCACCTTCCTTCCGGTCTTTTCTCCACCCAAATGTCCTCCACATGGCAAGGCGTGGCAATGCCTTATGATATTACTCCACTCCTCTTCGGGCACGCACCTTCTCAACACATGATCAATCCCTCTTTTGAACAAGTAGGGATCATCCCAAATAAACTCCCGAACTTTCTTCAAAAATGCCTTCCGATGCACCGAGTCTGTCTCAACGGGCAACTCTCCACTTGCTAAATAGTTAGCATAATCTGCAAACCAAGGCGCCTTCCCTTCAACTCGATACACAGGGATGTCTCCTAAGCCAAAGAGCTTCTCATCCGAAAATTCATCATTCACCTCTCGATCCTCTACTGTGTCCTCCTTGGTGAGCTCCAATCTCGAAAGGTGGTCTGCTATCGCATTCTCACATCCCTTCTTGTCTCGAATCTCTACATCAAACTCCTGGAGTAGCAAAATCCATCGAATGAGACGGGGTTTTGCATCCTTCTTACTCATAAGATACCGAATCGCTGCGTGGTCCGTATATACAATTGTTTTCGTCCCTACTAGGTAGGGTTGAAATTTATCAAAGGCATACACGACCGCCAACAACTCCTTTTCGGTCGTAGTGTAATTCACTTGAGCAGAATTCAGCATCTTCGAGGCATAGTAAATAGCGTGAAAACGCTTCTCACGAATTTGCCCCAAAGCAACCCCCATCGCATAATCACTAGCATCACACATCAGCACGAACGGGCTAGACCAATCCGGGATCACAAGTATTGGGGCATTCACCAACGCTTCCTTCAACCTATTAAAAGCCACTAAACACTCATTAGTAAACTCAAAAGCAACTTCTTTTTCAAGAAGCCGCGAAAGTGGTTTAGCTATTTGTGAAAAGTCTTTGATGAAGCATCTATAAAAACCCGCGTGTCCTAAAAATGACCGAATTCCCTTCTCGGTCGAAGGTGGTAGAAGCTTCTCAATAGCAATCACTTTCGCCTTGTCAACTTGGATACCTTTCGAGGACACATGATGTCCAAGAACAATACCCTCTCTCACCATGAAGTGGCACTTCTCCCAATTAAGCACTAAGTCCGTCTCTTCACACCTGCTCAACACAACTTCAAGATTGATTAGACATTTATCAAACGACTCCCCGTAGATGGAGAAGTCGTCCATGAAAACCTCCATAATCCTCTCAATCAAACCATAAAAAATCGCCATCATACACCTTTGAAAGGTGACTGGTGCATTACACAACCCAAATGGTATCCTCCTAAAAGCAAAAGTTCCATAGTAGCAGGTGAAGGTGGTTTTCTCTTGATCCTCGGGGGCTATCATGATCTGATTATACCCCGAGTACCCATCTAAGAAATAGTAATACTCAAAACCACCTAATCTATCAATTATTTGATCAAGGAACGGTAGAGGAAAGTGATCCTTACACGTTGCCTTGTTCAACTCCCTATAATCAACACACACACGCCAACCTGTCACTAATCTAGTGGCTACCAATTCATTAGACTCCGTCTTAATTACCGTGGTACCCCCCTTCATAGCAACTACGTGTAACGGACTCACCAATGGACTATCAAAAATAGCAAAAATCATGTTACAATCTAAAAACTTCAACACTTCCTTATGAATCACCTCTTGAATTACCGGATTAACTCTACGCTGATTTTGCACTATCGGTTTTCTACCCTCTTCTAATCTAATCCTATGCATGCAAATCGAAGGGCTAATTCCCCTAATATCCGCGATCGACCATCCTATGGCAGATTTGTGCTTACGAAGCACCACTAAAAGTCTCTCTAGCTGATCATCAGATAAAAGGGCAGATACAATTACCGGATATTTGTCGGTCTCATCCAAGTAAGCGTACTTGAGGTGGTCGGGAAGTGGCTTCAACTCCTTTTTCGCCTCCAATGGTGGTGCTTTATCGAACATCTTCTCAAAGGTTGACTCCTCGGCTTCCAAGTCGTCCTCATCCTCTACTTTCTTCATCTCCAAGAACTTGACATCTTCATTAGGTACAAATGGTCTGTCAAAATAATCAAGATCATAAGATTCATAAGATAGATCGTCAAGGATAGGATAATTAAACTGATGCACATAGAAAGAGCAAGGGTCAAGAAGTGTGTCTTCAACACAAGTGTCTGTGATGTCAATGAAGTGGCAACTCTCATCTCCCATGGGGTATTTCATAGCTTCGTAAATAGCTATCTTCACTTCTTGATCATCAACTTTGACCGTAATCTTCCCATTTGCTACGTCAAGCACCATCCCGGCAGTAGCTAGAAACGGCCTCCCTAAAATCAGCGGAACATGCTCATCCTCTTCCATCTCGAGTACTACGAAGTCGGCGGGAAAAATGTGATTCTCCACCGTCACCAGAACATCCTCCACTACTCCTTGAGGTCTCGTGATGGACCTATCAGCAAGCTGGAGCGTCATCATCGTGGGTTGAAGTTCTCCCACCTCTAACTTCTTGAACAACGAAAGAAGCATCAAATTAATGCTCGCCCCGAGATCACACAAGGCTCCTTTCTTGATCCCGTTCCCGATATCGCAAAGAATGGTGAAGCTCCCGGGATCCTTCACCTTGGGAGGAAGCGCCTTGTGCACCATCGCACTCACCTCGTGGTTCAAGTGCACTAACTCAGGTCCGTCTACTCTCCATCTCTTCGCTATCAAGTCCTTCAGGAACTTGGCGTAGTTAGGCATCTGTTCCAAAGCATCATAAAAAGGAATGTTAATATGTAGCTTTTTAAAAACATTAAGGAATTTAGCAAACTTTTCATCAAACTTCTTTTTCATGAAGCGTTGTGGATATGGGACGGGTATCACAGATTTTGGTACCCCCCATTCATCTTTCTCAGTCTCTTTTGCATTCTTCCTTGCTTCCTTTGCCTTCTTCCACTTTGGAATTCTCTCGATCTCTTCTATCTCCTCTTCAGGCTCTTTGCTCTGATGAGACTCATCCACATCTTTATGCTTCTCAATCCCTTCACTTTCAATCCCCTTCTCAACTCCTGCCTCCTCAATCTCATCTCTAACTGCCTCAGGTTCTTTTCCTTCTATCTCAACCTCTCCTTTGGGCGTCTCAGAATCAGCAGGCATCTCGGGACCATCATACTTGGTCCCACTTCTCAACTCAATAGCCTTGCAATATTCCTTTGGGTTATCCTCGGGTATTGAAGGATACTTCCCAGGCTCTCTCGGCTGAGACTTTACAATTTGACTAATTTGATACTCGATAGAAGTGAACCTTCTGTTGTTCTCTTGCTGAACTCGATTCCACTCTATGTCTCTCTTTTGGAGTTCTTGATCTCGATGATCGCCCTTCTTATGCAACTCCTTCACATCGTACTCCAAAGAGGACAATCGTTTGCTACCTTCCTCCACCTTCTGAAGGATAGCTCTCAACATCTCCTCGGTTGATGCACCGCCTTCTCCACCAGGAGGTTTAGACCCCGGATCAACACCTGCAGGAACTGTAATACCAGATTTTGGGTTAGCATATGAGAAATTTTCATTCTTTCTCCATGTGTTTTGAGGAGGCTGCTGGCCTCCTTGATACCCTTGTGTGTTCCTCCATTGATTTTGAGGTGGCTGTGGGCCTGGAGGTACAAATGGTTGGCCATAAGGAGGCCTTCCATACTGATTTCCACCTTGTGGATACCCGCCTTGTGGATAGTTAGGCCTTCCCATATAGTTGGTCTCTTCTTGCTGATTCGTGGGTGGGTCCACCTTCTCATTCACCGCTACATTCCCTCCAACCAGATTCTGCCCCATCTCAAGGTTGCTGATCTTCTCCATCATTGCCATCAACAGCTTCCTAGTACCCTCATTCTCCTCCAACTTGCAAACTCTCTGAAACTCAGGATCCTCGTTCCATGCACCGGTATTCGTGACAATGTTGTCCACGATCTCTCTACATCTCGCTATCCCTTGGTTCAGAAAAGCTCCGCTCGCACATGCATCTAAATGGGCTTGGCCAGCCTTGCTGGCTCCACTATAGAAGAACACCATAATATCTCCCTCATTATACCCGTGCTGCGGGCACTCGATCAACATATTTGAGTATCTCTCCCACGCTTGGCGTAAATCCTCTCCTGACTTCTAGCGAAAGGAAGAGATCTCAATTCTTGCTTTAATAGTTCTCGATGGAGGGTAGAATCGCTCGAGGAACAGACGCTCGAGCTCGGCCCATGTGGTTACACCTCCCCGTGGAAGCGTGTTGTCATACCACTCTTTAGCTATTCCCGTCAGTGAGAATGTGAACAGCCTAAGCCTCTTGGCATCTTCAGACATGCCGTTATAATTGAATGTGGAGGCTATCATGAGGAAACTCCTCAGGTGAGTATGAGGGTTCTCCTTCCCAACTTTCCCTTTGAACTGGTTCTCGGTAAGCAGCTTAAGAATTCCCGGGAAAATCGAGAAGTTATTTGCCTCAACAGGAGGCAATGCCACTCCATCATAGTACCTTTGTGGCTACGCTGCAAACCTCCCTCGAATAGCCATATTTTGATCTATGTTCTCAGGAACGTGCTGAGGATTAGCAGCTGGTACGGGTACTTGTTGGGGTGGTGGTTGGTAAACAGGAGGTTGATTGAAAACTGGAGGTGGAGGATAAGGGTATGGTGGGTAAGGATAGGGTGGGTATGGGTAGGGTGGATAAGGTAAGTTGTTTTGTGGTAAGTTAGGATATGGGTAAGCAGGGTTGTTATGAGGATTTTGGACCATGTTATGAGCTGGACTATTTTGGTTCTGAGTACCCGGGTTTTGGCTCTAGCTTTCTCCTAACGGATCTTGATTCTTGCTGGTATTGCCATCAGTGCCGTCAACCCGGTTCAATGCCTGATTGAACTTATTCTCGACCTCATCCAACTCATTAGTGATGTCCATCGGTTCTTTCCCTCCGGCAGCGTTCATCCTTCTTAAGAAGGCTCGGTTTCTTCTTGCTATTGTCTCAGGGTCCAACGGTATTCTCTCTTCGCTCGTATTCCCTTGTGAGCGTGTTTTCATAAACCTGAAACACTAATAAAAGAATCAAAACGCAACTGCCGGATATGTACGAAATAAATAAAAGAAACAGAAAAGAAAAATCACTCACTACTAACTACTAAGCTATCTACAAGTCCTATTCAAAAAGCATACAACGCCATCCCCAGCAACGGCGCCATTGACTTGAAGAGATTGTACTAACTTCTACTAGTCGCTCACCCGCAAGCGAACGGGTTCACTGTAGTAAGAGTAAGTATAACGGCCAAGTATATCGAACCCACGAGATGGAGTGTATGCGAACAGATCCCTGAAGATCTACGCGTCGTAGCTAATATGAGTGTAATGTTTTTTTTGGTTTTTGAAGGATTAATTAAAAGACTGAAATAAACTAATTAAACTAAAGAATTAAAGAAGACAATTTAACTAAGGGTTGGTTTCAAATGAGAGATGGTGATGCTTAGGATAGGAATCCCTACGTATACTAACGGAGCAGGTACATAATCAAAACAACTATGACGCGCGAGAAATAACCTAAGTAAAAGAATGCAAGGTGAAAGCTCAAGATTCTAAACCCTAATACTTTACCCTAACACTCGACTTCACTAATCTACGAACAAGTTAATAGATTGTGCTTAATTAATGAGACCCTAATTTAACTAAGGTGATGCGGTCGTCCTCCTTCGCTAAACTGGTAGATGAATTAACCCTTTCTAAATCCTCTAGTTAAGTCTACTCGTTGTTAAAGAGTGATGCGGTCGTCCTCTCCCTAACACTTTTCGAACGAAATTCAAAAGTAAAGTTAAGATCAATTTTAAGAATTCATTAATCAAGAGAATTAAAACCCTAACGTCACGAGTTACCCTAATTACGTACCCACAACCTACTTCTACGAGTTCATCCTACCCCAAGCATGCAAGGGTTTTAGCTAGACATAGGTTTTACGTAAATAATAGCAATTAAATAAGTGACGAACATAAACATGATAATTAAGACGAAGAAGAGATTAAACATAAACTAGGGTTTAACGAAATAAAAGAATAACTGAAATTCACTCAAGAAAAGAAGTCTCAATGTGCTCAAAAATGGAAATATAACCAAAAGAAACTAAAAAAGTAAGATCGTAATTCGAATTCGTAATGAGAACCTAAAAAACGTAATCGTAAAGCTTGCTTCTCTTCTTCCTCTCCAAAAACGAACTCTAAAACTCTAAAAATATCTCGTAATGTCTGGTCTCCCCCCAAAACGTGCTTGAGACGAATATATATATGCAACGGGCCGAATCGAGAACTCGTGGGCCGAAAAACGCCTTTTAAACCGCAAAAAATGGAGGATAAAACTGAGAGGCGCTCGAGCAGAGCCCGCTCGAGCGGAGGCGCTCGAGCAGGGTGGTCGAGCGAAAGTGATGGTCGAGCGAGGGCGCTCGAGCTTAGGTGCTCGAGCGCCAAAATTCTTCTGGACAAAATAGAGCGCTCGAGCAATGGTGCTCGAGCGGCCCTCTTTCTTCTCAACTAACACTTTTCTTCTTCAACACTAACACCAATCGTATTCCTTCGATATCTTCTCATCCGGGCATCCGTTTGAGTCAATTCAAAGTCCTACGGACTCCGTTCTTCACCCTCGATTCACCTACGAGCATTTAAGAGACAAATTCATCAATGTATAGAAATAATGCTCAATTGACTCCATATACTCGACAAAATCGGCCAAAATTAGGGTATTTTAAGTGACGAATCATGACAATTTCACGCCTAATCAACTTCCCACACATTAGACATATGTCCACTGCGGCCTCCTGTACATGACGTGTACTATAATGACGACATCGACATTATGGGAATATTCAACCCACTAACAAAGGACTTCCACGGGTTGCCTAAACCTAGTATTCATAGAGACACATATGGTTTTGGGTTTGGGTATGATACTGATTCTGATGACTACAAAGTTGTCATTATTTACTGTATTGTACGTTATAGGTCTAGGTATATTGAGGCTGTGTTCCAAACCCTTATTTACAGTTTAAAATCAGATTCGTGGAAGACTGCTGAGGATTCTCCTTGTCCTATTGAGTCAAAGGGTACTTTCTTGGATTGCAAGTTGTACTGGGTATCTGAGAATGCCATAACTGCACTCAATCTCAGGACCGAAAGGTATTGCCAGCTGCCACTGCCCCCGACGGTAATTCCACCTTACGCTCCAATCTGTTTAGTTGCATTGGATGGATGTTTAATCTGTAGTTTGAATTATTGTGAGAAGAAAATCTTTGATGGATGGATGATGAAAGAGAAATCGTGGATTAAACTGTTCTCGTTGCATTATCCCGGAGGAATTAAAGCTCGTAGCTTTGAAGAGAAAAGAGCAAGTTCTTCTGCATCATTATCTTCATGGTTTCTTGTGGTTTGATATTGAGAGTAATTCAATCAAAGAGATTTCCATTCATGGCCTGGATATTTCCTCTTTTATAATTTGCTCGGGAAGCCTTGTTCGACTCAATGACTATTTTGGTAGTGATATTGAAGTGAAGTGGAAGCCACTAAAAACTATGATAACAAACACAAGGTATAAATATTTTTACAACCCCTTATTTGTGATGATTTGTTAAGTTAATGGACTCTGTTTTAATTTATTTTAAAGTGCATGTCATCATCGAGGAATAAATGAAATACTCAACATCGCCATATTTAATTATTTATAAAGTTATTCCATTTATTAATTTAGGAATTCCTGAAATATAATTGTAGGAGTATTTTATTTTATTTTTGGAGTGCACTAAAAGATTGAAAGCTTTGGTGTCCAGAGCAAGTATTAGATGTTACACTTCTTCATTAAGTTCATTGGATGCACGTTAAAATGGTCTCAAAATAACGTGTTCTTATATTGACAGACAAACATCTAACGTACTGGGAAATTTACTCGTGCAGATTAAAGTTTTGTGTAAGAAATGTTGGTGATATGTGTTGTTTAGATAATCGTTTTTGTAGTGAAGATTCGAGTTGGCATGGAAAGGAATAGGTTTTTGGGAGAACGTAGTGCCTGGATGCTTGAGAGCAGACTCCAAATTTCTTCCGCATTTATAAATAGATAATTAGTCATTGATGAGGCAATTCTCCAGTAAAACATTATACATTATGAATCTACTATGTTAACTTTAGCATTTATGAATATGTGTCACTGAATACACAATTTCCTTTTACATGAATTTTACATTCTTATTCGTTTTCATCCATCCATGATGATTTAAGATCCTTTATTTTACTTTTTTTTTTTGGGTCATACATTTAATAACATGGAAACAATTTCCATTATCCACACTTGCTAGAGCATAAAGGTGAATGATACACTCATTACACAGGGTACTCAATGGAGCAGAGTAGTATAGCATGTATTTGGTGTTTACCCGGAATGATTCATCTGTTCCACCTATTATATTACACTTAGTGTTTCACCTATTGGGTCTTTAACACATGGGCTCAATGCTATGTGGGTTCGTTGGATTTTTTTTTTTAATTCCATGTGTCAAACATATCTAACCTAAGAACCACAAAGTGAAACATAAAAAGTGGAGTGGATGATTTCTTTTGGTGTTTACCTGCCGTCATGCTGTTTGGGATGTAGTTTGTAAATGAATTTATTTTAAAATATAGTAGTATTAGGTTTTAATTTGACCATAATTAAAAACTTGGAATTCAAAATCTGCTCGAATTTGATCTAGCTCTATTTTTTTAATTTTTTTTAAATTTATTTGCATTCTAACTCAACTCAAAAACTTACATAAGGAATTTAATTTCATTGATGTTGACAAATACTTTAGAGTGTGAATATTTTGGTGGTTGTAGAATTAATATCTATCAAACAACATAAAATGAATAATCAAACAAGCACGATGTGAAAAGAACCATTGAGTTCCGAACTCGAATCGATAACTTACATAATGAATTTAATTTCATTGATGTTGACAGATATATCGGTATGGAAATATTGTGGTGGTTGTATAATTAATATCTATAAAACAACATAAAATATATAATCGAACAAGAACGATGGGAAAAGAACTCTTAAGTTACGAACTCGGCCTGATAACTTACATAAGGAATTTAATTTCATTGATGTTGACAGATATTTCAGTGTGGGAATATTGTGGTGGTTGTAGAATTAATATGTATCAAACAACATAAAATGAATAATCGAACAAGAACGGTGGGAAAAGAACCCTTGAGTTTCGAACTCGACTCAATAACTTACATAAGGAATTTAATTTCATTGACGTTGACATATATTTGGGTGTGGGAAAATTTTGGTGGTTGTAGAATTAATATCTATCCAACAACATAAAACGGATAGTTGAACAAGGTAAAAGAACACTTGAGTTCTTCCCTTGAATATGATTTTGTATATATTGTGTATGTGTAATTAGTAGGGAGCCTTCTTACAATGGAGTGTGACCCTCTATTTATAGAGGTCCACCCTTAAAGGCCTAAAAATACTATAAACTCATATGAACCCTTTATTTTAGGATTGTATTATAATTGTTGATATAATGATTAATATCAGATCTACTTTACATTAAATACACATGTCTTGTTCCGTACAGTTGATTGTACTTCGATGTTCACTATGATGTCGACTATAAATCTTGTTGGATCTGCATATCTTTGAAAATTTGATCACTTGACGGGCAAAGTCGATTCGGGTTTGGGTGGGCCCTACTAATGTGTCGGGTTATGGGCATGCTAAGGGATAATTCCTACTACGTCAATGGCCTCCAAGATTGAGTTTTGACTTTACTCAGAGTTCAATCTTAATTCGTGTTTCAATAAGATTTTTCCCTTCGCCGCATTTGAGGTCACATTATTTGCCCCCGAGGTCTCAATAGTTCAAACCTTAATGGTGATATTTATTTTATAACATTTGGATCATCGAATTTAGAATTATCCGGATTGCGTGGGGTTCGGCCCTTTGCCATGCCCCTAGGTTGATTATCTTTCCTTTGCTTGTTGCTCGTCAAGAAATTAAACTTCGTTGAGGATGTTCATTTTTTTAGTGTCTTGGTCGTCGTGAACAATCTTTGGCACACTAGCCAACTCTTCTTGGTGTGGCCAAATATCATGTTCGTGATCGAGGTCTGTGCCTTTAGCACATGAGATTTATCATCTGTGTACCTCAAAGTGGGCCTCTTTGTAAGAGTCTTTCATCTGTGCTCATACTTCGAGGTGAGCCTCTTTGTAAGAGTCTTTGAAGGACTTACTTGTCGTCTTATTTATGTTTCGACTTGATTGTCTTCAACAGTTTCAAAGTTATCTGGCCGCTAATGGCCTTAACTTTAATAATTTGCGACTGTGGCCCCTTTAATAATTTCAAAGATATAAGGCCGCTGGTGGCATTAACCTCAATAATTAGCGACTTTGATCGTCTTTAATAACTTTAAAGTTACTTTGCTACTGGTGGCCTTAATCTTAATAATTGCGTAATCGAGTGGTCAACGCCAATGAAGGCGAACAAGATTGATGCCTAAGAGGCGGATAATACATCGGTGATTAAGGTGGAAAGTTCATGTTGAAGAGGGGGGCGGGTCAATGCCAATGAAGGCGGATAAATCAACATCGAAGAGGCGGATAGTATCTCACCGAATAAGGCAGAAAATCGGCGTTGAAGGGGCGAACAAGTCAACATCGATAAGGGCGGATAAAGCAACACCTAACAGATGGGTAATTTCTCGCTAATTAAGGCAGAAAGTTGACCCCGAAGAGACAAACGGGTCAACACCAATCGAGATAGCCTTCTAGTCATCTTCGTAGGCTTGTTCAACGGATATATCTCCCATGCAGAAGCCGCCCTTGCATGGATTAGGTAATGCATTTATTGCTCCATTTAATGCTTGTCCGTTGAAAAGTGCAGTCTGAACTCAGTCTTCATGTCAGGTCCGTACGTGCGTGTCCTTCCTGGATTGGTCCACGTCATCAGGTAGGTGAGAATGTCAGAACTCATTCCTGGGCTTCAGGCTTGTCTTATTCAGTTCATTTTGTCTCGAGCACAACGGTCTTGTCCCGACGCTGACATTTCTTTTGCATTGCTTGGCCCTACTCCAAGTCTTTTCTCATTACTCAGTATCATTCTGTTCCCTTCAGGACTGAGTTAGTAATAACCTCAGGGTCATACTCTTCATCACTGACACTTACTCAGTCTGCTTAGATAGACTGCCGTAAGTTCAAGATGGTGCTCTGCGTCTTCAGGCTTCAGTCTTGATTGTCATCAATGAGTACTCCTCTCATTGAGTTCCTGTGAATTGTAACTAAGTGCTAACCTAACCAAGACTAGCCTGACTACTAAGGCATTACATATTTTCAGGGGCTTTGGGATCTAATCAAAACTGACATTGTCCCAACATCGATCTTTAGGTCCTTTTACCATAGGAACGACTAAACAAATACATGAATTTGAGTGACATCTATTTTTTAACTTTTAATCGAGTTTTAACAAGTAATCTAGAATAGTCGGAGCATGGTTGGAGACAGGATGAAGACTTGCTAAAATGATATTTTTTAATCATAATTTTGTGACGGAGCTGTAGCGGAATCACTTATTAGTCTGTTTTACCTTGAGAATGAAGAAAATTATACATGAATTGATTGACGTCCATTTTTCAAACTTTTATTGAGCTTTGACAAGTACTATTAAAATGTTGGAGTACGGTCGGAGACAGGATGGAGATTTGTTAAAATAAAATTTTTATTCAAATATTTGCGACGGAGCTGTCTGATTGATTTTTTAGGTCTTTTTACCCTAGGAACGACTAAAAACTAAATGAATTTGAGTGATATTTTTTAGTTTTAATCGAGTTTTAACAAGTAATATAGAAGAGACGGAGCATGGTTGGAGACAGGTGGGAGAGTTGCTAAAATGACATTTTCATCATAATTTTGTGACGGAGCTGTAGCAGAATCGCTTTTTAGGTCGTTTACCTTAAAAATGATGATCTAATAAAAGTGTAACATCTCCTGTTACACGATAATCTAACTTATCAAAGCTCAATAAAATTTTAAAAACTGGACGTCAGTCAATTCACGTATAATTCTCGTCGTTCTTAAGGTAAATGACCTAAAAAGCAATTTCGCTACAACTCCGTCACAAAATTATGATGAAAATATCGTTTTAGAAAATCTCCATCCTGTCTTCAACCATGCTCCGACTCTTCAAGATTACGTGTTAAAACGCGATTAAAATTTAAAAAATAGATATCACTCAAACACTTGTATTTGTTTAGTCGTTCCTAAGCTAAAACGGCCTAAAAATCGATTCTGACACAGCTCCGTCACAAAAATTTGAATGAAAATTCTATTATGGTAAACCTCCGTCATGTCTCCTACCGTGCTCTGACATTTCAATAGTACTTGTCAAAGCTCAATAGAAGTTTGAAAAATGGACGTCACTCAATTCACGTATAATTTTTATCGTTCTTAAGATCAAACGAACTAAAAGCGATTTCGCAACAGCTGTCACAAAAGTATCATTAAAAATATCGCTTTAGCAAATCTTCATCCAGTCTCCAGCCATGCTCCGACTCTTCTAGCTTAATTATTAAAAATCGATTAAAATTTAAAAAAAGATGTCATTCAAATTCATGTATTTTTTTGTCGCTCCTAGACTAAAACGACCTAAAATCAATTTGGACACAGCTCCGTCGAAATTTTTTGAATGAAAATTTTATTTTAGCAAACCTCCCTCCTGTCTCCAACCGTGCTCCGACATTTCAATAGTACTTGTCAAAGCTCAACAAAAGTTTGAAAAATGGACATCACCTAATTCATGTATAATTCTCATTGTTCTTAAGGTAAGACGACCTAAAAAGCTATTCCGCAACAGCTCCGTCACAAAACTATGATAAAAAATGTCATTTTAGCAATTCTACATCTGGTCTCCAACCATACTTCGACTCTTCTAGATTACATTTTAAAACTCGATTAAAATTTAAAAAAATAGATACCACTCAAATTCATGTGTTTGTTTAGTCGTTCCTAGGGTAAAACAACTTAGCAGTCAATTTTGACACAACTCCATCGCAAAAATTTGAATGAAAATTCCATTTTAACAAATCTTCGCCCTGTCTCCGAACGTGCTCCGACATTTCAATAGTACTTGTCAAAACTCAATAAAATTTTAAAAAATGGATGTCACTCAATTCATTTATAATTTTCGTCGTTATTAAGGTAAAACGACCTAAAAAGTAATTCCGCTACAGCTCCGTTACAAAGTTATGATTAAAAATATCGACTTAGCAAATCTCCGTATTATCTCCAACCATACTCCGACTCTTCTAGATTTCTTGTTAAAACTCAATTAAAATTTAAAAAATAGATGTCACTCAAATTCATGTATTTGTTTAGTCATTCCTGGGATAAAACAACCTAAAAACGATTCTGACACATCTCTGTCGCAAAAATTTGAATGAAAATTCAATTTTAGCAAATCTCAGTCCTGTCCCCGACCGTACTCCAACATTTCAATAGTACTGGTTAAAGCTCAATAAGAGTTTGGAAAATGGACGTCACTCAATTCATGCACAATTTTCGTCGTTCTTAAGGTAAAACGACCTAAAAAGCAATTCAGCAACAACTCCGTCACAAAATTATGATTGAAAATATTATTTAGTAAATCTCCATCATGTCTCCAACCATGCTCCGACTCTTGTAGATTACTTGTTAAAACTTGATTAAAATTTGAAAAATAGATGTCACTTAAATTCATGTATTTGTTTAGTCATTTCTAGGATAAAACATCCTTAAAATCGATTCTAGCACAGCTTCGCCGCAAAAATTTGAATGAAAATTCCATTTTAGCAAATCTCCGTCCTATCTCCAACCATGCTCCGACCTTTCAATAGTACTTTTCAGAGCTATATAAAATTTAAAAAGTTCATGCCACTCAATCCTTGTATCTTTTTCATCGTTCCTAAGGTAAAACGACTTAAAAAGCGAGTCTGACACAAAATTATGATTGAAAATGTCATTTTAGCAAATCTCCGTATTATCTCCTATGTTGGAGTTATACGTAAAAGTATGCTTTTACTTTGTATAACTCGTGTATCAAACACTTGGTTATGAGAATAATTCTTTTATCACATTTGCTTTAGTTATGATTGAATGTTGAATTTCTATTGCAAACCGTTCAATATATAATACATGTTACATTGTAGTTAATGTGGTGATACCCGATCACGGAAGACAACATTAACAGTTTACTTGTAACTAAACGTACATATTCACGACCTAGGTGGAATTGAACAATCCGCCGTGAAAGGTCGATGTGTAAGGCTCAGATTGGTCTGTCTTGACTAAGAGATTGCACTAGCACATTTAGTATGTGTTGAAGAGGACCTACAACGAGGATAAATTCTTCTGTTCTGAAAGGTGAAGAATTAGACCTCAGTGGTTGTTGATTTCTTAATCTCCGTCACTTAAATAGGACTGTGTGTGCTTAATGGTTACTGCTTTGATTCATGTTGGGTGAGAATCATTGTGACTTCGAACTTTGTGTCTTGGGCAGTAATATTAATCATACAACAGTTGCTAAGATTTAATACGGAGAAACGCGTGCGAGTACGGCTCGTGTGATTAGTCCCCTTGGTGGGCTCAGAAGTTTTATTGTACCAAATCTTGCAAGCGAAGAATTAGTTTCTTCGGTACGAATAATAATGTTGAGTTGTCTTTACTCCAAGGTGAAATATATTAATTAATTTAGAGTTATTCAGAAGCTTAATTAATTAATGGACTTGATAATCTTAAACGCGGGAAATAATAATCGGGAGCCCATATTATCGTAATATGGATTAAGATGGATAGTGCAATATTAATTTATTAGTGGTAATAATTAATATTAATGGGCTGAATTATATTGGGGCTCAATATTGAAATTCAGAAGTCCATTAGGAGGTCCAATCTTAATTCTCCTTAAAGGCCCCTCAAGTAGCCCATTAAGTAGCCCAATAATGATAAGGTGATTAAAATAAAAGGATAATATTATGCTGATTTTTCATTGTAGTTTTCGAAATTTTGGCCTAATTAGGAGAGAAAAGATTTTGTTGATTTTCTTGAAAAGATATTATGGAAGATAAGTATTCTTGGAATGCAAGATTATCTCATATATTCAAGAAGATCCAAATCTTGGGATATACTCCTAAGATTTTCAAAAATTACTAGTAAATAAAGTGAGTGAGATTTTTGTGGAATATTTTATTATGGAGAAAAGAATATATGGGATATATTCAAGATTTCTTAGAGTCTAAGAAAAGATTTTCTCAAGGCCCAAATACCCACAAAAATTTGGTCACCCCCTCTATAAATAGGGGATGATTATTTCATCCCCAAGTACATAATTCCATGTGTTGGAAAAATCAAGAGCATAGTTATTTTTCTTTTTCCTTAGTTATTTAAATTATTCGAAAGCATCTCCCACCGGTGATCGAATAAGGCGAAAGGGAAATACTTGAGAAGGCTTTTGGGTTGGTAAAGCGTGTACGTGTTAGTCCCGTTTATTCAAAGGTCAAGTCTACAAGAGGTACGTAAATCACATATTATCTTGTTTATTCCGCCTAGATTATATGTGAATTAATTCAACATGCATGATGATAAATTAGTTGTTGGAATTATTATTTGAATTAATTAGAATTAATTCATGCTAGTAATAATTGAATTTAAATTCGTATTTAAATTTCATCCCGAATAGATTCCGGGCACCCCTATTTTCCCAACATCCTACCATGCTCTGATTCTTCTAATACTTGTTAAAATTCGATAAAAATTTAAAAAATATATTTAACTCAAATCCATGTATCATTTTAGTCGTTTCTAGTGTAAAACGGCCTAAAAATCGATTCCGACACGGCTCCGTCGCAAAAAATTGATTGAAAATTCTAATTTAGCAAATCTGTGTCCTGTCTCCAACTTTGCTCCGACCTTTCAATAGTATTTATTGAAACTTATTAGAAATTAAATATTTGAATATCACTTAAATTAATATTTTTTTCGTCTTTTCTATTGTAAAACGACTTAAAAAGTGATTTCGACCCGACTCCGTCACGAAATTATGTTTGAGAATGTCGTTTTAGTAAATCTTCGGCAAGTCTCCGATATTTCAAGAATACTTGTTGAAATTCAATAAAAATTAAAAAATGGGCAATGTCAATTTATTAATTAATATTAATAATATAAAGTGTTTTTGATCGGTGTTTATAATAACATGAAAAATATTTTATTTTATTATAATAAAATAATATTATATTTCAAAAAAATATTAATAAATAATATTTATTGCGAAACACATATATTGAAAAAAAAAATTATTATCAATGGTAAAATTATATAATATTATATTTCTAAATTTATTTCTTTTTGGAATTAATATAATATTATATTTCTAATTTTTTTATTTTTGGAATTAATATAATATTATTTATAGGAATAAGATATATGGAAAGGAATAGGAGTATGAATAGGGAAAGGAATAGGAGTGGGAAGAGAGAAATGAATAAAAGAGTAGGAATAGGAATTAAAGGGTATATGAGACATTTCATCTAATCAAATGGGTAAAAAAGAGTTTTTATAAATTGTTTAGTAAAAAAGAATTTGTATGTTAAATTTTGGGTTTTCTTTTATAATTTGGTGTAATAAAAAAAATAGAGGAAAATAACGATGTAGTTGCAAACATATATAATTAAAAAGGGTTTAGAAAAAAAAAAATTCAATTATAAACGGCACCACACATTACATATAAAATAATAGGAAAAAGGATATAGCAAACGTGACAGTTTTGAATCCGTCCCAAAAATGTCAGACGTCCCTCGGAACTCCATCGGGAAATACTCCTCCGATTGCCGGCGGAGTCACTACTCCGGTTCCGAAGTGTGTGCAAAGCATGGCTACGCATCATCGAGGACCCATCTTTCATCAAAGCCCACGCCAACTATAATCAACTCTACTCCCACACCCTACTCGTCCTAAAATATTCACTATGTTGGCTTGACTCCTTCTCTCTGGACTCCCTCAACTTTAAAATGATATATCGGAAACTTGATCGGTGGTGGCTTCCCACGCATTAGAGATGTGTCCACTGTTGCCTCCTGCAACGGTCCTATATTAATGGCGACATTTTTAACCCATTAACAAATTAAAGGACTTCAACAGGTTGCCTAGCCCTAGGATTCAAACAACCAAATTTGGTTTTGGGTATGATTTTGATTCTGATGACTACAAACTTGTCATAATTTATGAATCTAGAATCAACAATGGTGTGTTTGAAACCCTTATTTATAGTTTAAAATCGGATTCGTGGAAGAAAGGTGAGAATTCTCCTTGTCCTATTAAATCCAAGGGTGCTTTCTTGGATGGGACGTTGTACTGGGCATCAGAGAATGTCATAACTGCACTTGATCTCGGGCCCCCGACCATAATTCCACCCTATAATATTGGAATTAGTTTAGTTGCATTGGATGGATGGATGCTTAATCTGTAGTTGCATTGGATGGATGCTTAATCTGTAGCTTTGAAGAGAAACGAGCAAGTTCTTCCCCCTGGAATTTTTCTAAAATTTGCTATATATATGTTGGTTATCGTATGTGTTTTAATTTTTGTTATGTCTCAGTGGTTGGCTACTAATGAGTATAAGTTCTCTTTCTCCTTTGGAACCAAGTCTCGATTCCTACTGTCACATTTCTTTTTCCGTTAATTAATTTATTCTTTTTAATTTGAGGATGGGATTCAAGGTTATATAACAAAATATAGTGCATAAAAAAATTATGTTGTATTTTTTTTCGTACCATAATTATTTGCACTCGAGAATGAGAAATATTTTTAGGAAGAAAATGTAATGAATAAAGTTTTGAGGTGTAGTTAGGCAAACTTTTATGTATAAAAAAATAAATAAAGGGAATTTAAATTTGGTGATGAACTTAAAAAATAATGACATTTTGGGTAAATATATGAATATTGTGAGATAAATAGTTTTTTGGTCCCGCAACTTGTCTAGTGTCCAATTTTGGTCCCAAAAATATTAACTTTTCAATTTTGGTCCCGTAACTTATTGAATCGTCCAAATGGGACCAAAATTGGACGATTCAATAAGTTACGGGACCAAAATTGAAAAGTTAATATTTTTGGGACCAAAATTGAATATTTAAAATTTTTGGGACCAAAATTGGACACCAAACAAGTTAGGGACAAAAAATTATTTTTTCTTATTCATTAATTTGTTTTTCTTTTCTCACCTTTTATATATATATATATATATATATATACACACACACATCAATGGATTTATTTTTCATGAATATAAATACAAATATTTGAAAAACATCTATAAAATATGAAAAATAAAAACCCATTATTTTTCAATTCCAATAATTATTATTTAAGATGAATTACAAAGCTCCCATAAAATACTAAAAATGAAATTTTAATTACTAACTAAGAATTTAAATTGTGATAGAGTAAATAAAATAATAAATTAATAATTTTCATATAAATTTTGATTCTCCATATCTTCGTAAAATAATTCCAAATTGCTATCGTGACCTCGTCTCCACCAATAATATATACATGATTATTACAAAGATTATTTTAGAGTATAATTAATTAAATAGAGTTTGATATATGTGTATGTGTGTGTATGTATATATATATGTATGCGTATATATATATATACATATGTATATATATATCAATGGATTTATTTTTCATGAATATAAATACAAATATTTGAAAAACTTCTATAAAACATGAAAAATAAAAATCCATTATTTTTCAATTCCAATATTATTATTTAAGATGAATTACAAAGCTCCCATAAAATACCAATAATGAAATTTTAATTACTAACTAAGAATTTAAATTGCGATAGAGTAAATAAAATAATAAATTAATAATTTTCATATAAATTTTGATTCTCCATATCTTTGTAAAATAATTCCAAATTGATATCGTGATCTCGTCTCCACCAATAATATATACATGATTATTACAAAGATTATTTTAGAGTATAATTAATTAAATAGTGTTTGATATATGTGTATGTGTGTGTATGTATATATATATATACACATATAAGGTGTGAAAAGAAAAAAATTAATGAATATGAAAAAATAATTTTTTGTCCCTAACTTGTTTGGTGTCCAATTTTGGTCCCAAAAATTTTAATTATTCAATTTTGGTCCCAAAAATTTTAATTATTCAATTTTGGTCCCGTAACTTATTGAATTGTCCAATTTTGGTCCCATTTGGGACCAAATTTGGACGATTTAATAAGTTATGGGACCAAAATTGAAAAGTTAATATTTTTGGTACCAAAATTGGACACTAGACAAGTTGCGGGACCAAAAAACTATTTTTCTCTGAATATTGTGAAGTGAATGATATGATTTTTTTTTTTTTTTTTTGTGCAAATAATTATGGGATAGAAGAAATATGTGTTATAGAGATGGTGTGAGTACAAAACTTTTGTGCAATGCTTTCAAAACATGAAGATCAAAGAAGAATGCTACTCTCACAAGATTCTTCATCCCCTAAAAGGGAAATAACACTCTCTCACAATACAATTCAATTCATATTCAAGTAAAACTCTCAAAATACTATTTTTTAATATTTTTTCTTAAAAAGTGTCACAATATGTGTGAAGACTAATGTGGAACGGAGAGAATATAATTTAAGTGCATGAAGTTTTTATTTTTAAATTTTGATATAATTAAATTTATCATTTTAATTTATAAAAACGAGTGTTTATTCATGATTTTGTTTTCAGTACATAACTGGGCCCCCCTGGTCGAAAATCCTAGCTCCGTCACTGGCCTGGATAATTCCTCTTTTATAATTTGCCCTTGTCCGACTCCATCACTATCTTGGTAGTGATATTGCAGTGCGGATAAAAATGAGACAACAAACACAAGCTATAAATATATTAACAACCTCTTATTCATGATCTGGACTCTGTTTTTATTTATTTTAAAGTGCATGTCATGATCGAGGAACAATACCCATATTTAACCATTTTTAAACTTATTCCATTTTTTAAAGTTAGGAATTCCCGAAATATAATTAAAGTGATATTTTCTTTTAGTTTTGGAATTCACTAAAAGATTGAAAGCTTTTTAATTAGTGTCCAGAACAAGTATTAGATCTTAGGAGGCGCTTGGTTAACAATTCCTCAATGGTAATGAGAATGAAAATTATTTTCCATTTATGCCCCATAATAAAAATGATATGTTGGGGGAAGACTTGTTACAATTGTAACTCCATTGCTAGTGTCATGCCCCTATTTTGGAATAGAAGTGGATAACAAATAGTTGTTGGTAGAGGAATGAGGGAATGATTGAGGAGGATGATTGTAGGAAGAGAATAGATTAATCAAAATGGAGTATTGATTACCTTATTTAGGAGAGGAGGTGGTGATTTTGTTCTAATTAATCATCATAATTACACTAATTTTCAATCTCATTCCTATTACCATTGAAGAGTTGTTAACTAAGCGCCCCTTAGACTTGCTCATTAAGTTCATTGGATGCACGTTACACTGGTGTCAAATTAACTTGTTCTTATATTGACACAAACATCTAACATTATTGGGATATTTATTCTTGCAGATTAAAGTTGTGTGTAAAAAATGTTGGAGATATGTGTTGTTCAGATGATTCGTGTTTCGTCACTGAATAGACAATTTATTTTACTGTTTTATCATGTGCCTTGTTATGTTTTGTAAACGAGACTATGGTTATTGGGGTTATGGATGTAAGATGATGAGAAGTGGTCACGAGTCCTCTATGTTCCAAAATTACGTCTATGGTTATATGATATCAATGAATTAATGTGCTTTAATTTTTTCGTTAAATATATCATATTTTTATTGTGTTTAACTTTTAAATTTTAAATATGTAAAATATATAAATTTAATTATATACTAATATTAAATAAAATAAAAAATAAATTTGATTAAATTAAGACTATTTTTAGAATAGTTACATTGTGGGAAATACTTGTTCGATTGCCGCCAGAATCTCTGTTCCATTCCAGAAGTGTGTACGATCCAACTTTTGTCAAAGCCCACACAAACAATCAACTCTACTCCCACACCCTTGTCCTCAGAAATTCAGGGGATGATGATTCTCTGTATTCCTTCTCTCTCGACTCCCTTAGCTTTATCCACAGCCCTAAAAAGATTGACGCCAATTAATCCACAGTGGCATGCCAGCTTTACCACAAGATAACTTCCGCATAGCCTCTTGCACAAACACAGAGGTTTGGATGGATGCTTAATTTGTACGGTAAATAATCAAGGAACTTCTTTGTTGGTTGGGTGATGAAAATTGATGGAGTAGAGAAATCGTGGATTAAACTGTTTAAGCTGCACTATTCTGTTCCGAATGCACCACCGCAGACATTAAACTTTGTAGCTTATTTGAAGAGTAAAGAGCAAGTTCTGCTGCAGTTATATTCGCAAGGTTTCCTGTGGTTTGATATTGCAAGAAATTATGTCTTGAAGTTTTCCATTCATGCCCTACCATATATTATTTCTTCTCTAATTTGTCTTGAAGTTTTCCGTTCATGGCCTACCATATATTATCCGGGATTGAGTTTTTTTAAGTCCCATAACTTTTTACCTTTTTCTAAAAGGTCCCAAAAAAATTAATTTCCACAATTACGTCCCAATTTTTGGCTAAGTGTATAATTTACGTCCCAAAAAAGTTAAGTCCTCCAATTACATCCTAACTATTGGCTAAGTGTACAATCTACAATCCAAAGTTGTTGGAATTGACAAGACGTAGTCATTTTACCTCATGTGCCGCACACATGTTTGTTAAATTTAGTTTATTGGGCAAAAAATGTTTATGTGGATATTAAATTTATTTTTGAACTATTTTTTTAGGGTGGGGTGGGCGGCGGTGAGGAAGAGGACGACGTTTTAGTTTCAATTCCAACAACTTTGAGACGTAAATTGTACACTTAGCCAAAATTGAGACGTAATTGAAGAAATAAACTTTTTTGGGACGTAAATTGTACACTTAGTAAAAAATTGGGATGTAATCGAAGAAATTAACTTTATTGGGACGTTTTTTAAAAAGGTGAAAAGTTATGGGATGTAAATAAACTCTATCCCTATATTATTCTCGCGCAGTAGTGCTAATGGACTTGGAGAAGTTATAGCTGGAAGAGTATTATCAAGAAATGCTAAGTTAACAGATACAAGGTACACACATACTACTATTAGCCTTCTTATTATCTATGGTCATATATGATTTTGATGGGCTCTATTTTAGCTCATTTTATTGTGTCATGATCAATCAAGGTATAAAAGGGGTTTTTAAATATCGTATGTGGGAAAAATATATATATATTTTTGGGCCCGTAATTTAGGGGTGGTTATATTTTAAGAACAATATGTTACGAGGCTAGTTAAATTAAGACAATATATTTTCGAGCTTGTAAAGGTAGGACAATATGTTTTTGAACTTGTAAAAGTAGGAAAATATATTTTTGAGCTTGTAAAAGTAGGACAATTAATATAGTAGTTTTTTTTTTTTTTTTACAAGCTTTATTTGTATATTTTTTGAACATATTGTCCTACTTCTACAAGCTTGTAAAAAATATTGTCTTACTTTTACCAGCTCGAAAATATATTGTCCAATTTTAACAAGCCAGAAAACATATTGTCCTTAATACACAACCACCCCTAAGTTGTAGGCCTAAAAAAATGTTTTTCCCTATCAAATGTATAGAGTCTACACAGGACTTCAATTTTATTGTTAGAGAATTTTTGAAATGTTATTGTTGCAATATTTTAACTTAAAAATTATGGTTGCCTAACATGTCAAAACTGGTCTTTTTGCAACTCAGTGGGGTGCTTTGGATTACAGAATCAATTTCGTTTTGTTGGAAGACATGGTTATTAGGGTTATAAATGTAGGATGTTCAAACCTTTGCCTTTCTTTGAGACGTTTTCAAGAAAATTCATTCTGGGTGGGGACCACCTGATCATATTAATTGTGGTTAATTTTATTTGGAATTCCATTTCTTGTGTATTTTACAATGATGCAGAAATTGGGCTAGACGGTCGCCTAGGCACTAAGCAGCCTCCTCCCGACTTGATTTCTGCAAAATTGGTGGTTCTAGGCGTTTTTTGGCCTAGACACCACCTAGGCGACAATTGTAGTCGCCCATAGACAGTTCGGCCTTAGGCGTATCTAGACGGTCCTATTTTAAACCAAAAAAATATTTTCTAGGCGCTAGGCGGCCAAAAACATTCGATTACTGATTTTCGATTTTTGCAACTTTGGTATAAACATGACTCAGTTCCGTACTTTAACAACCATTGACTGATCCACCGTGCCCTGAGTGTATGTGCATACCCTCATTTTTTCTAAAATATTACAAGTATATATTATTAATAGATTTTTATTCTAATAATGAATTTTCAAATATTAATAAATTGTTGTGTTATTAAATCGTGTAAATTCATAAATACTGAATTAAAAATCTCCTTCTCATCAGCTTTCGAATCTCACCTATTCTAAACTCTTTAACTGAAATTAAAAGAAAGAGCGATAATTGAATGATGTGTTTGTGTTGTGCATGTTAAGGGTTCAACCGCTTTTTAACGCCTAGGAGTTGACCTAATAGTGTAGGCATGATATTTAATTATAAATATATTTTTTTCTAGGTTTCAAGTTCGAAATTTATAAGGTGAGAACAACTTTTAAAATGAATCAGTCCATATAGATACAGAGCTTTGGATTGGTCCTTCAGAGTAATAGGTCCTTGGACGGATACCAAGTCATCAAAAAAGAATATAGATTGATGTGTTTTTAAAAAAAAAAAAAAAAAAAACAATTGCAACATTCTATAATTAACTATTTTTCTAAGTATGAGAACACGTTGAGAATTATAATAATCTTTCTTTAATTTTTTTTTTTTTTTTTTGTAATTTTTAGTGTTATATATTTTTAAATTTTAGATTGTCTATATTGTGTTTATGTAATTAATTCGTTTAACATTACCATAGTTGTGCATATCTTGCTTTAATTTTTTAGATCCGTCACTGATTGAAAGGTAGTATTGTCAGCTGCCACTGCCCCTTGCACTAAGTCCACGTTATGGAATTCATTTAGATGAATGCTTAATTTGTAGTTTGAATGTTAGTGATGAGAATCTCATTGATAGATGGGTGATGAAAAATTATGGAGTAGAGAAATCGTGGATTAAATTGTTTTCTTTGCAAACTTCTATTTTTCATGCACCACTACAATTAAGGCTCGTAGCTTATTTGAAAAGAAAAGAGCAAGTTGTTGTGCGTCATGGTTATGAGTTCTTGTGGTTTGGTAGAATAATGATTCAATCAACAATTTTTCCACTCATGTCTTGGATATTACTTAAGCTCTGCTTTGCCCTGGGAGCTTCGTTTCGCCTCAACGACTATCACGTTCTGATATTGATTTGGAGCTGTTACAACTACAACAACTAAGAGAACACATATAAGATATAAATTTACTCCTAAGCCCCTTCTTATTTCTTATGACTTATAAAGTTGATGCACTGTGTTTTAGTTTATTTTAATGTATCATAATTGTGGAATAGAGGTGTTACTAAATATCAAAATTAAATTTTTACAAAGTTATTCAATTTTTTTAAGTTAAAGAATCATTGAAATATTATTACAGTAATACTATATGTATATTTATGTTAATGTGCACGCAAATTAATATTTTCTTTTTTAGTAGCGTGCAAATTCTTATGGAATAGGGAAGTACAATATCAGGTCTTGTTTCTTTTAATTGATTTAAAGAGATGGATAGTGGAAAGACAATTTTTATCTTACCTTCTTTCTGGTAAGTGACTTGGCTCTGTTTGGTTAGGGGGTGAGATTATTCAAATGGGAATGGGTCCATCTCATCCAATTTTGGATGAACATATTTCGTTCTTTATACAAATACTCATTCACTCATATTATACACTTACACACCTACTTTCACTTTACTTTATATAATTACATCACTTTTCTTTCACTCACTCATCTTCCCACTTATTTTTCTCCACCCTCTTATTATCACTTCTACTTTTTCTTATCATCTCTTATTTTTCTTTCATCAAATCATTATCTCATTAATTAATGATAATAAAAGATTATAACATAAATTTTAATGAACCCCCTTTTTTTTTTTCATTTTTATCACATTTACTACCATTTCTAACTAAACAGAGCTTTATTCTATTATGTGGTGATAAGGAACTTTATATAGCTCTTTCGAGTATTGAAGATTAGCTAAGTGACAAGGAGAATCTAAAATTTCAGTATTGTGTTTGAATTTAATTCATGCAATGTTTATAGGGTAAATTGCAAGGATGGTCCCATGAGAATTTGTACTTGGCAGATTTGGTCTCATATTCTTTTTTGGTCCCATTTTTAGCAGAAAAGGTCTCATTCGTTAAATATTTTACAGTTTTCTATGGAATACTAGATAGAAAAACCTTTTCAACTTGATTTTTGGAGGGAAATGGGCCAACTTTTGCTATTAACAATCATTTCAATGTAAAATACAAGTATGGAGGCGATTCTGCAACTTTAGTTCGTAGAGTTTTAAGAAGTTGAAAATTAATTATTTTTTAGTTGGGAATTATACGCTCGAGTTTTTGGCAGAAAACTAACGGGTATGTGGGCCTCATGCTCGTTAATCCGTTATTTTTTTGACGGAAAAATTGTATGGGACTATTTGCGCTAAAAAAAGGACCAAATTCATGAGGACCAATTCTTATGGGACCATTTCTGCAATTTTCCCAATGTTTATAGCATAGAAAGATCAGTACATCATGTTTCTGGCCTTCTTTGAAGAGGCTTAAGTCTCATGTCCGCCCGCACTTTACAACATACATATATGCATATTAGACTAGTCTTATTTAATTGATTGAATACCATTTATTACGAAAATGATCATACTAATCGTATTCCTGCGAAGACTGGAAAAAAAATGTTATTTTTATTTTTAAATTATAAGTATAAATATTTTTTATTTTAAATATCTTGTAATTTCGATATAATATTAAATGTCAATTCGAATTATTTAAAAAAAATCAATTCTCATGTATTTTGAAAAAAAAATATTAAAAAAAAAATTTAAAAAAAAAATTGCTAACTTTTAGTATCATAGTATTATACGTGGTAAGATATTGTATATCATTCCTCAACCCAATCCTGTCGGGCCAGGGGGTGGGGGCCCTGGGGGCGAGGGCTTCGCCTTTTGCTACAAAGATATTGTATATCATGGAAAAAAAATATGGAAATAATGTGTTATTTCAGTGACAATATCTTTTGGGTAGCAAAATTTTGTAAAAAAAAATTAATGTTATAATCTATTACCCATGGTATGATATGGTATTGGATGACGAAATTATTTGGGAATCTTACCATATTTTACTTGACAATATATTTTGCAAAATATTTCAATATCCTCTTAGAAAATTAGCATATATAAATATTTTGTAAAAATATTTATTCCAAAAATATCTATTATTATATTATACATGGTAAGATAATGCATTTCATGGCAAGATTTTTTGGGAATAATATGTTATTTCATTGACAATATCTTTTTTATAGTAAAATTTTGTCCAAAAAAAAAATAATGTTACAATATATTATCAATGGTGAGATATGGTATTGGATGACAAGATTCTTTGGGAATCTTGCCATCTTTTTAACTGACATTATCTTTTGCAAAATATTTCAATATCCTCTTACAAAAATTAGCATATATAAATATTTTGCAAAAATAAATTCCAAAAATATCTAAGTAAGAAAATCGTTGAACTGTGGAAAAAATATTTGTTTTACATCTTAGAGGACATGGCGGCGGCGCCGAGATTGTTCAATGGAGGATGACAAAAACTAAGAGGGGTATATTGGTTATAGAGTCTGTAGGATTTTTTTGGACTTTTAAAGTTTGGGGGTATTCAATCTAGATTTTCAAAAGTCTTTAAAAATCTTGAGGTATTCAATACGGATTTTAAAAAGTCTTAAAAAATCTTTAGGTATTCAACAGTCTATGGATTTTCTTAGATTTTCCTTCCAAAATATGAATAGATTTCACTCTTCAAAATCTCTTCTAATAACCAGAGATTTCTACGGATTTTGAAAAGTCTTAAAAAATCTTTAGGTATTCAACAGTCTATTGATTTTCTTTGATTCGTTTCCATTGGGATGTTAACGGGGCGGGGACGGGGGGTCATTCCCCATCTCCGTCCCTGCAAAATAAATGGAAATTTTTTCCTCCATCCGCATCTCGCGGGGCTTCCCCATCCCGCCTACTTATTTTTTTATCTCATTTTTAAAATATAAAATAAAAATTAATTAAAAACTTTAAATATACACAACAATTACTTTAAGTTGGTGTTAAAAAAAATTAATTTAAACAATTTGAAGAACCTCTAATTCTAATATTTTTAATTAACATATATACTAAAGGGAAAATAATATAATTTGGAACTAATAACATAACATTAAATAAATAGTTAATTGAGTAGAAAACTATGAAATATTTATTTGTAATTTACTTTAACATTAAAATTATATATAAATATATTAATTATATAAAAAATTATGTGGTACCCCGCGGGGAACGAGACGGGGATCCCCTGGCTGAGAATATTATCCCGGTCCCCGCCTACGGGGAAAAGAAATTCCCCGTCCTTGTTTGCTTTGGGGATTACCCGCCCCGTTGTCAAGTCTACTCTTCAAAAAATATAAATAAATTTTACTCTTCAAAATCTCTTCTATCAACCTGAGACTTCTAATGAAGGCGACGTATAACGGTGATGGAAATGAAGATGAAATAATAATGTATTATTTTAACTAATGTATTTTTTTTTTAATAATTTGGATAATTTTTTTTTTATATACAAGTGTGTCCCATATATATTTGCATCAATGGTTCCAGCGCCGGACTCTATGTAAATCCATGTAAATCAATAAAAAAAATGTATTCCACAATCTTGTAAAGTCTATGAAAATCCAAATAAATCAATAAAAAAAGTCAGTCAAACTCTGCATGGAGTCTATAGATTTTCTAAATCCACATACTTTTTAAAGTCCAAAAAAATCTGATAGAATCCCAATTGAATACACCCCTCTAAAATAGGAGGCGAGAAGAAAACATACTTAAGACCAATAAAATACTATAAAAAAAATAAGTATCTTACCTTTGGTTCAAGGTCACGGTATTCGATACGGTTTGAGGTGGCGGGAGTAGAGCAGCGAGGCGGCGCCTACATACCTTGCACGACGCTGGATTAGGCGGAGGAACGACTTAATACACAGAGAAAACTTAATATCGAAGATAATTTTGCAAAAATTCGTGAATTAGAAAAAATCCTAACCTTTGGAAGATTTTGGGATTCTGGGAATGAGGCGGCGTGTGTAGAGAATAAAACTGGGGTGTAGTCAGCGCCGTAAGGGCATTAGATAATGAAAAAAAAATTGAAAATGAATCATGAGATGAGTAGAAATGAAAAGACAAAAATAATAGAGAAAGTTATAACCTGGCATCCACGGCTGGTCCGCGCTGATTGGAGGAGGGCGGAAGCGGCACTGTGAAAAAGATTGAAGAGGAGTGTGGCGGTGTAAGAGGGATCGAATAAGAGAGAGAGATGACTTATGGGCGAATGAAAATAATTATATTAACCCTAGTTACAAATTAATGGTTTAGATATAATGATATAAAATGAATGGCTGAGATCAAAATTTAAACCAACTTTTAATGAGAGCGCAGTATTTCGAAATGGAAATATTTGAGACATGTCACCTCATCCTTAAAATAAGGTGGTGTTGACACATCACTTTGGAAATGTTTGGAAATATATTATAATATAGATTTACACCGAGTGGTATAAAATTAAAAATATTTATCGATAATAATGTATAAATACATTTAAATAATTAATTAAAATAATAATAGGTGAACATTATTATCACATTTTATATAAGTTTGCGTCACAATGATCGATTCCGCCATTGCGTCACAATGATCGATTCACATTACAAACTCCATAAACTCTGCATCCTCCCTTAATTTAGACAAGGTTTGAGGGGTCAAACATGCTTCAATCTCCAAACTTCCTTCTTCCAATCCCCGAGTAATCGTTATCCTTCCGTCAGAAGCGTTAGCTCTTCCACTCCTAGCCGCCACCGGCTTTCCCCATCCCAAATCGTTACCGTAAACATTGAATCTGGGAGAGTTAATGAGGATAAAGTAATTGCTGGGAAGCCCATCAAATTCCAGAAAACTGGGCCTCTTTACCCATCTCAACCAAAATTCCCTTACTTTATCAGGCCCATTATTAGCTGCCACCATTTCGTTTATCCGGCGCGCAACCCGGCCCGACCCATCCAGCAAATTCCTGGATCCCAGTTTTAATACCCCTGTAAACACTGCATTACCGTCAGGAAGAGGCGGATTCAATCTTTGTCTCACCCCCATTGGTATCTCGAATGTCGTTTCTTCATCTGCAGCGAAACGACACCGTATGATGGCTGCCCATAAATGGGCTATGACTGCCTGCAGAGAGGAGATGACGATTTTGCCTTCAGAACCCAGTTCTTGATTGGCTCTTTCTTTGAGCTTGGTATTGGGAAATGAACATTACTTTTCATTAAGAGATAAAACTGTATTTACAAAAGTATTAAATGATGTTCTTGGTAGTCTTATTTATAAACTTGTTATTTCTAACTAACTAGAGTTGTTAAACTAGTTTTAACACTTTTATAAAAGATATAACACTTCTATCTTTTAACAAAAAGAACAACTAATACTATTACTATATATCAAATAAGTTTATCACTTATTTGATATATCTTTAGACCCTCCTCAAAATGGGAGTGAATATTTAGAAGTCTCATTTTGGTTTTGAATCTGTTGAATGTTGATGGAGGTAATGGCTTTGTCATTATATCCGCCAAGTTTTCTTCTGTAGGAATCTGAATAACTTTGAATGTGCCATCTTGGATCTTTTCTCTAGTGAAGTGGCAATCTATGGAGATGTGCTTTGACTTGTCATGTAAGCAAGGGTTGTGTGCTATGTTGCTTGCAGATTTTGAATCAGTGTAAACTGCAGCTGGCTTTGGCAGTGGGACTTTCAGATCTTCAAGAATATATATGATTCATTGTGCTTCACAAGATGTTGTTGCAATGGCTCTGTATTCAGCCTCAGTGCTGCTTCTGCTAGCTGTTGATTGCTTTTTGCTTTTCCAGGATATTAGTGAGTTTCCAAGGTACACTGTATAACCTGTTATGCTTTTCCTGGAATCAACACATCTAGCCCAATCTGAATCAGTAAAGCAATGTAACTTAAAGTCATTTTTAGTAGGATAGAAAACTCCCTGTCCTGGGCTGCTTTTTAAGTATCTTAGAATTCTGTGAACACCTGCCATGTGAGTATTAGTTGGCCTGCCCATATATTGAGACAGAGTCTGAACAGCATATGAAATATCCAGCCTTGTAACAGTTATATATAACAATTTACCAACAAGCCTTCTGTATAAAGTAACATCAGTTTCAGGTTCATGATTTTCAATGCTAAATTGTTGTTTTGAATCCATAGGTGTTGATGCAGGTTTGCTGGCTAGATAGCCAGAAGAATCAAGAAGATCTAGTGTATATTTTCTTTGACATGGATGAATACCATCAGAGGATCTAGCAACTTCAATTCCTAACATGTATTTGAGCACACCAAGATCTTTAATAGTGAATTGTTCATGCAGAAAATGTTTGCCAGAATTGATTTCATTCATATCATCTCCAGCAAGAATCAAATCATCTACATAACAGACAATAACAGTAAAGGAAGTGGCATTTTGTTTGATGAATAAAGAATTATCAGCTTTAGACTGAATGTAACCAAAGTATATCAAAGATTCAAATAATTTGTTAAACCATTGCTTGGAAGCTTGTTTAAGGCCATAAAGGCTTTTCTTAAGCTTGCAAACCCTTTTGTCTCCTGCCTTACAATAACCTGGAGGAGGCAACATGTAAATTTCTTCAGATAATTCACCATGTAGGAAAGCATTATTGACATCACATTGATGTAAAAACCAGCCTTTAGAAATAGCAACAGCTAAGACAATCCTCACAGTTGTGATTTTTGCTACAGGGGAAAATGTGTCAAAATAATCTAGTCCCTCTTGTTGTGTGTAGCCTTTTGCCACTAATCTAGCCTTATACCTCTCTATAGTGCCATCAGCTTTATATTTAATTTTGTATACCCACTTACAGCCTATACAAGTCCTATCAGGAGGAAGCTCAACAAGTGACCATGTTTGTGTTCTTTCTAGAGCATTTAACTCTTTTTGCATTGCTATTTGCCAATTATGATCATGTTCAGCTTGCTTATAAGTTTTAGGCTCTGTAAGTTGACTTATAGAAGCAACAAAAGATCTAAAAGAGTTGCTGAGTTTATCTACTGAAAGATAAGCATCAATAGGATATAAGTGTTTGTTTGTTTTTACTATATTGACATGATGATCATTAGAATCAGCCTTGGGCACTAATGAATTTGGCAAACTAGTCTCATAAAGCTGCAAATAGGCAGGTTGTGATCTATTTCTAACAGATCTTCTGACATCAAGTTCATGATTTATGTTCTGGACAATGTTATCATCATGAACAATTTGATCATTATCAACTGGTAAGTGCATAATATCATCTTGAACAGATTCATCAAGCCATGCACTAGGATCAACAGGAGTAATATGTTCATTAACAGAAATATCACTAACATTATTATCAGAGGTATAATCTTCATCATTGACATGTAAAACAGAATCTTTAAAAAAGAGTGAGTCAATGAAAGATTGAGTAGCTTGTTTGTTTTCAAAAGGGAAAATGTTTTCAAAAAAATTCACATTTCTAGAAACAAAGACTTTACCAGAATTCAGATCTAGCAGCTTATATCCTTTTGTTCCAAAGGGATATCCTAAAAACAAGCATTTAGTAGCTCTAGGATCAAATTTATTTCTGTGAGCTGATAAGGTACTTGCAAAGCATAAACAGCCAAAAGTTTTCAAATAAGAATAATCAGGTTTTCTGTTATGAAGGAGTTCAAAAGGAGTTTTGCCTCTTAAAATATAAGAAGGAATTATATTGATTAGATGAGCAGCAGTCATAATACACTCATTCCAATATTTTAAAGGCAATGAGGACTGAAATAAAAGGGACCTAGCTACTTGCAATAGATGTTGATATTTCCTTTCTACTATGCCATTTTGTTGAGGAGTTTCAACACAAGAGGTCTGATGAATTATACCTAATTTATGGTAAAATTCAGAAAGTAAGAACTCAGTGTCATTGTCACTTCTCAATATTTTGATTTTCATTTGAGACTGTGTGAGTACCATGTTATAAAAGTTTTCAAGGCAGATTTTTACATCAGATTTTTATTTTAACATGTAAATCCAAGTACACCTAGAAAAATCATCTACAATAGTTAAAAAGAATTTATGACCACTGTAAGAATTTATAGAGAAAGGTCCCCATACATCACAGTGAATCAACTCAAAGATTTCATTAGTAGAAGAATTGCTAACAGGGAAAGGTAATCTTTTCTGTTTAGCTAAAGGGCAGATTACAAGTATTAACAACATCAGAACTTTGGATGTTTAATTCTGGAATTTGTAACAAACATTTATTAGACAAATGTCCTAGTCTATTATGCCAAGTATTGAAAATACCAGAGTTTTCAGAAGCTTTATAAGTAGCATTAGCAGAATGCTTGACTTTCAAGTAGTAAAGGCCCCCACATTGCTCAGCAGAACCAATCACAGTCTTGTTGTTCTTGTCCTGCAAAAGACAATGTGAAGACATAAAACTCACTGTACAATTAGAATACCTAGTTAGATGACTAATGGAAAGTAAATTAAATGTAAAATCTGGCACATATAATACATTATATAACGTCAGCTTATCATTTAACTCAATGTTACCAATGAAAGTAGCAGTAGATATAGCATTGTTTGGTAAACTTATTTTCACATTAGCACTAATAGGTGGTGAAGTAAAATAATCAAGACTACAAACCATGTGATCAGTGGCACCTGTGTCAAGAATCCAACTATACATAATTTCAGATTTTGAATTGAAACAAGCATGGTTATAGGCATTACCTGAATCAGATTTCCCAACAACAAAAGCACCTGCAGCTGTATGAGTTGTGTCTTGAGTCTTTTGATTCTTAGCAAAGGCTAAGAATTGTTCAAACATCTCTTGAGAGAACAGAGGATTGGTAGCAATAGCAGGCTGATCCTTTTCAGGTGATTTAACAAGATTAGCACTCTTATCCTTGTTGTCATTCTTTCCTTTAAAATTTCTAGGACCCTTCCAACCAGGTGGGTAACCTATTAACTGAAAGCACCTATCCACAGTGTGATTATTCCCATCACAATGACTACATTTAAGAGGCTTTTTCTTGTCCTTATAGTATTTGGAATTGTTGGCAAGCATTGCCACAGAATCAGGCACAATAGAAACAGGATCATTTAAGGATCTTTGGGATTCTTCTTGAAGGAGTAGTGAATAGACCTTTGCTAAAGGTGGAAAAGGTTTATGAAGAAGAAATTGACTCCTAATACTAGAATAGGAAGAACTTAAGCCTATCAGAAATTTCATTGTGGCATCATGTTCTTGAATTTTAGTTATGGTCTGGGTTAAATCACACGTGCAATTCTTTAACACCCCACAAGTACAGTTTAACAAAGGCCTATGACTCAAGTACTCATCCCATAAGGACTTAAACTTGTTATAGTAATTGACAAGAGACAAAGAGCCTTGAGAGATATCACTAAGGGATTTTTCAACTTGATACACCCTAGTTAAATCAGAACACTCATAACGAATATTTAATTCATCCCATACCTCTTTTGCAGTGGAAAAATACTGCAAAGTTCGCTTTATATCTGGGGAAATGGAATTAACAATCCACATCAGGACAAGGTCATTCGCCCTAACCCACGCAGCATGAACAACACGATCTTCTTCCGGAGTAGGAATCACAAGAGAGTCATCGATCAGTTTGAGCTTGTTCTTGACGCTCAATCCCCTTCGAATAGCCTGGGACCAGGAAACAAAATTTGACGAGCCCACGAGTGGATCCAAGACAATTGAAACTGCTGGATTGTCATTGTGATGGAGCGCGAGAGGAGACAATGGATTAAGTGCAGGATTCAATGAATCCAGATTTTGATTCATAGCCATTTCGAGAAAATGCCAAAATTCGCAAAATACGAACAATAGAAATCGAATCACCAGAATATGTGAAAACAAAGGAGAGCGTCGTAACTTGAATCGGAACTCGTCGCTTGAAACCCCAATTCGCGAAACCCCAATTCAGAAACCCCAATTCGCGAAGCCCAAAATCACGAACAGAACGCCGGAAATCACGAACAGAACGCCGGTCGCCAGAAATCACGAACAGAACGCCAGTCGCCAGAAATCGAATTCGTCAAAATCGCCGTAAGAACACGAGCACAGAATCACCAATTTGAGAAAAACTGCCTGATTTGCGAAGAATTAACTCCCCAAAAGAAATTCGGAATCGCCTGATTTGCGAAGAAATTCGAAACCGCCGATTAGAACAATCGGGAAGAAAAATTGATTTCTGAAATCTAATTCACGAAATCGAAATCGAGGAATTGGGAAAAATCCTCAAGAACGCGGAAAAGAAATGAGGAATTGGGAAAAATCCTCAAGGAAGCGGAAGGAAAGAAACGCTAATTTCAAGCACACGTTTCTTGACTTTCAACTGATACCATATTGCGAAATGAACATTACTTTTCATTAAGAGATAAAACTGTATTTACAAAAGTATTAAATGATGTTCTTGGTAGTCTTATTTATAGACTTGTTATTTCTAACTAACTAGTGTTGTTAAACTAGTTTTAACACTTCTATAAAAGATATAACACTTCTATCTTTTAACAAAAAGAACAATTAATACTATTACTATATATCAAATAAGTTTATCACTTATTTGATATATCTTTAGACTTGGCTATACTCTCTTTGCTGAAACGAAAGATTTGATCGCACAGCAGGGGAAGTGATGCAGAGGTGTTGAGTTTCTTAATCATGTGATCAAGAATTTGATTAGATATGTAGATGCTGCTTGACCCGTTTAAATCAAGATTGATTCCATCTCTATTGAGAAAGGGTAATTTCGAAATAGTATCATGATTTCCGGTGCGGGATATTTCTGCCCAAGAGTTGAAGAAATGCCAGAAAGAGGTGCCATCAGCTAACATGTGATTAATACTGCACCCTATGAACAACCCATCCGCCAGCTCCGTCACCTGCACGGCAAGAAGCGGCTGAGTAACGCCGTCGTAATTGCGAACGCCGTTGAGCGGGAAAAAGGACCGGACGATTTCGGGGACGTAGTTTGAGTGAAGGATATCCGCAACGGTGAGCGGATTTTCTCCCTTGGTAGTGGCGTGAACGAAGAGTGCGCCACCGCCTCCTTCCACGGAGAAGCAAGTGGCTGCGCCGTCATCGGATGCGGTGGTCGTGAGGCGGCCGACGAGAGGCGGGAAGAGGGTTTGTTCGAGGTGGTGGATTAAGGAAGTGGAGTTTGTTTTGGCGATTATGGCGGATTCTTCGTGGGGGGTGGGTTTGAGGAAGAGGAGGCCCTTCTGACTGTATTCAACAAAGAGGAGCTCCAGATCCGATGGCGTTAAGTTGAATCGAGCTTTTGAATCATCGGCTTTAATGGTGGATGTTGATATTACGTTGATTTTTGGGAGGTGGTGGTTTTGCGGAGACATTTTCTTGAGAGGAGAGGAGACAAGAATTGATTAGATGTGTATGGTACGTGGGTAGAGGATTTTGATTATAATGTAGGAAATGTTAATGTTTTTATTTATAGCCAAAATAACGGATGGAATCTCCATCGAAACATCGGTCTAACATCTCCAGTAACATTTGTTAAATAATTTTCTATTTTTTTTTTAGGATGTTCCACTGTAAAAATCTAATTTCATAAAAAGTAAAAAGCAACATTTCATATATTAATAAATAAATACTTTTTTAAACAACTTTTCTTTACTTTTTTACAACTTCCACTACTTTACACAAAAGTTAACACATAGCCCACCATATATTAATAAACAATACACTTTCTTAAATAAATCAACAAAAAGAAACAAGAAAGTTATAGTGGAACGAAGGAAGTAGAATATTTAATAAGGAGTAACTATGATATCTTCAGGAGTATCATTAATTTGAGTTAGTGGGGTTATATTGTAATTATTGTTAAATTATCGATACTTCTGGTCAAATATTTAACACTTTAAAACAATTTTATAATAAACTTAGCATAAACCATTTTCATATAAAAACTACTCAAGTTTATATTAGTATTAGGAAAAAAAAATGGACCAGTCAATATACATATTCTGTTTGGGAGAGGAGAAAATAAAAAAATGTATTTCGTAAGGTATGGATAAAATGAAAATGATTATTTTATAATATTATACATTAAATGTGTTTTTTGAGATTTGTTCAAATTAAATAATTGGTTCCATAACTAATTTTAAGTAATAAAAATAATTGGTGGAATAGATTTTTTTTTTTTATTTTGATAAATCCTTTTGTTTAAAACTTTGACAAAAAAATAGATTAAAGAAAATATTCCCTTATATAGTTTGTAACTTAATTGTTAGTAACAATTTTTAATGGCAAAAATTTGTATGAGACCACACAAATTAACATCTTCCCCTCTAAAAGTATTAATGAGTCAATGCCCTAGTTACACTCACTCTCATTATCTCATGTCATGAGACGGTCTCATAAAAGATCTACTCATTTTTAGTTAATATCTAAATATATTTTCAAAAACAACTATATTGTACTTGCATTATTTATGAAATATACTTGAAAACACCTCAATAATTTTAAAAATAAAAAATAAAAATTTGTTTGACCCTTTTATTTAAGATTTTGAAAAGAATTAATAGTTTAGATTTTAAAAAAAAAAATCTTTATATAGTACGTATTTAATTTAGTTGTAAAGTTGGTGTCGTATAGACATACAATTTTAACTTTTTTTTAATTTCTACCTATATTTAAAAGTAAACTAAAAAAAAAAAAAAAAAACTTAATTTAATTCACTTTTAAGAGATATTCATGTATGTAATACAAATTTTTTGTTGTTAATTTAAAAAAAAAAAGGGATAATTAAATATTTTTTTTATTTTCAATATATTTAAAAAATCATTATAGATTATACCGTAAAAGTTAATATGTTAAAATTTTAGTAATTGATTTTTTGTACTTTTAAATGTTTGATAAGATTTAAAAGCGGAGTAATTTTTCTTTTCATTTAAAGTTAATTTGAATGAATTATTAATAAGATTTGGTAAGATTTTATGAGGTGGAGATGAAAATTTTCTCTAACACCATAGTTAATTTTGATTAAGGGGGTGTTTGGTTGAGCTTATAAGCTCTTTAAAACAGTTTATATGAGCATTATCAATGTGTTTGAAAAAATAAGAGTGTAATATTTTATAAAATTATAAAATAAGTTTCTAACAGCTTATAAGCTGTAAAAAAAAATATGTTGGGATTCCCAACTTATTTTCCTACCACCTCCATCCTCAATCACCCACCTCACACTGAAATCACCCGACTCCTCCCCTACCCCCACCCCCACCCCCACCCACCCCTGCCTTAACGTAAAAAAAATATAAAAATATTATTTTATAATAAATTTAAAAAATATTTATTATAATTTCTCAAAAATCTTATAAGTTGTATTAGTCAAACACTACAATTTATAAGTTACTTTAAAATTACATCTTATAAGTTTTTAAAACAACTTATAAGATGTTAGAGCTTATACTAGTTATTCTTAACATTTTGATCATTTTGAATTGGGTTAATTGCAAATAAAATCACAACATTTTTGCAATTTGTAATTTAATCTAAACTTTTGAAACAAAACCCCAACTTAACATTTGGTTGCAATTTAACCAAAATGTAGATTTTGTTGTAAATCTAGAAGATTTATTATTACAAATCTAGAAGATTTGATTTTATATCTTAGACTAGGGTTTTATTCTTATAAATAGACTATTGTATTCATGATTGTAATCACTCATACACAAGATCATTAGTGAAAACTCCTGGCTTGGCTCGCCCCCAGACGTAGTCGTTCCTGACGAACTGGGTGAACAAATTCTGTCTTTTATTTTACGCAATTATTTACAACACGTTATCAGCACTAGTCTCTACCCGAAATTATACGGTACGCCCTAAATTAAATTTCATATGAATTACATACTTTGATGTGTAACCTAGCCATGAATTTATTTGAATCATATTTGTATACAAATTAAATATTGTGTCTTGAATTGACGAGCAACGGCCAACGCCCCGTAGGCATTCGACCGTCGCCCGTCCGCCGCCCGTAGGCCAACAGCCACCGTGCCCTAGGCACCGCCGCGCACACGCCACCGCCAGACGCGCGCTGCCGTCCGGCGTGTGCTGTCGCCCATCGCGTGCAGCCGCCGCTCGTGCGCAGCCGCCGTCGAGCGCTGCTGCTCGACGCGCACCGCGCGCTCCCGCCGCGCCCGTCGTGCCTGCCACCCGCGCGCTGCCGTCCTCCGCGCCCCGCCTCCGGCCAGCCGTGCGCGTCCCACGCGGTGTTTTTTCCCCGGATTTTTATGATTTCTTAATCCAATTGCGATCCGTTCTTTATGTCACAAAATCCGTATTAATTTATTTTAAAATCCTGAAAATATTTCGTTAAATTTCACTAATATACATGAAATATTTAGCCTTATGAATATGCATGTCTATTATGTCGCAAATTTTCCTAGAAATTATTTTCATGTTATTATCGTTCTCAAATTTTTTATGCATGTATATATGATTTAATTATCTTACGTGCATTATTTTTCACATATAATCTATTTCTTTATAGTCCGCATATTATGCTCGGGTAGGCGGCACCCGGTATTTATCAGACCGTAAATTTATATTTTGGGTAGACGGCGCCCAATACTTGTATCTATGTACTCTAGAATAAATCAAATAAATCCTTGTTTCTCCGTTGTCAATAAATCATGTCACACCCCTTACCATGTCGCTTTATTAATTGTAGTGAATTGTGTCTGACATCACTATGAAAGAATTCGATGAGCTTGCTCTCGATGGTAGCAACTACCCGACATGGATGCTAAATGTCGAATTCCATCTAGCCTCGAATTGGTTGAGCGAAACCATTATAGAAGGTTCGCAATCCACTTATGCCCAGAAGGCGAAAACGTTGATTTTCCTTAGGAACCACATGAATGAGGGTCTGAAATATGAATACCTCACTCAAAGGGACCCCGGAATATTGTGGAAGTCCCTGAAGGACCGTTTCCAACAATAAAATGACATACTCCTCCCTTTGGCACAATACGAATGGTTGAACATCCGTTACAAAGACCTTAAGTCGATAACGGAGTACAACTCTGCATTGCAGCGTATTGTAACCAACTTGATCCAGAACTCTGTATCAACATTCCACGCTAGCAACCCAATACTCCAGCAGCAGTATAGGGCCAAACACACGTTTGGACGCAACTGTGGAAGGGGGAGAGTGAGTAAGAAATTCTGGACAAATGGTCGAGGTCGTAGTTCATCTGCTGGTCACAGAACCTGAATTTCCGCTCCACGAAAACCTAGCTCTCAAAACATGATTGAGCAGTCCTGCTACAGATGCGGATGCAAAGGTCATTGGTCACGCACGTGTCGTACTCCCAAATACTTAGTTGAGGCTTACCTAATGATACAAAAGAACGACAAGGGGAAGGCTCCCATTTATGAACCTTAGGATGACAACCTGCCTGAAGTAGAATTTGACCAAGACAACGATGATCTCTTGAGCCCGTAGCTCGAAATCTAGGAGAAGGCGAGTGATTTACGTATTTGATTAATTCTAGTACTTTGTTTTTTAATAAAACAATTTTATGTTTTTGGATCCTTTCTTTCGGATATTTTATGAATGAATTTATTACTTTAGCTTTGATGTGTTTACCTCTAATAGCTGTCCATTTGGATATTGTTGTTCTCATTTATGGCTTGTAAACAAATCAGCTATTAGGTTTGGACAATTTCCTCTTGCATGATGGAAGCACATAGTGATTTATGTTTGGTAGATAGCGCCACCACACATACTATCCTAAAAGATAGGAAGTATTTTCATAACTTGATAGAACGTAAGGAGAGTATAACTATAATAGCCAATGATAGTACGTTGATTGTGGGTTCCGGAAGAGCTTTCATTGTCCTCCCCATGTGTACTGAACTCATAATCAATAATGCTTTATTGTTTCCACAATCTAAGCGTATCCTACTCAGATTTAGAGACATTAGGATAAACGGATATCACATTGAAACTGAAACTGAGAACAATAACGAATACCTTTTGATGACTATTACTCGAGGTAACCGTAAACAAGTTATAGAAAAACTTCCTTCCTTCTCCTCCGGATTGTAATATTCCAACATTCGGCCGTCTAGTTCCCATCTAGCGATGAGAATGAAATTTCATGACCTGAATTCCTTTAAATTATGGCATCAGCGGTTAGGTCATCCGGGACAAACAATGATACGTAGGATTCTATCTAATTCAACTGGTCATAATATTTCGAATAATAGAATCCCTCCTATTGATGAATATATTTGTGATGCATGTTCTAAGGGTAAGTTAATAGTAGGCCCGTCGCGTACTAAGGTTGGACTAGAGCCTCCGATTTCCTTGAGCGAATTTAAGGAGATATTTGCTGACCGATTCACCCAGCATCAAGACCATTTCGTTATTTTATGGTCCTTATTGATGCCTCCACTAGGTGGACATATGCCTGTTTGATGTCTACCCGCAATCAAGCTTTTGCGAAGCTCATTGCGAAAACTATAGAGCTTAGAGCTCAATTCCCAGATTATCCAATCAAGTCGATTCGCATGGATAATACTGCTGAGTTCAGCTCAAAGGTCTTTACAGATTACTATATGGCCCTGGGAATTAAAGTGGAGCATTCGGTCCCCTACGTCCACACCCAAAATGGTCTTGCTGAGGCGCTAATAAAACGTATCAAACTTGTCGCGAGACCATTGCTTATGAACTCCAAACTACCCACTTCATGTTGGGGGCATGCAGTCCTACATGCATTGCACTTAATACAAATCCGTCCAAGTGCATATAATGATCATTCCCCCTTACAGTTAGTGCGTGGGAAAGAACCTAGCATTTTCCATCTGCGTATTTTTGGATGTGCGATATATGTTCCGATAACTCGGTATTTACGTCGGATTTGACTCTCCATCCATCGTGAAATACCTCGAGCCTTTGTCCGAGGATTAATTAACAGTCCGGTTCGCTGATTGCACGTTCGATGAAGATTACTTCCCGGCATTAGGGGGAGATCTGAATTCAAAATTGAATGAATGCCGGGAGCTTAAGTGGAACGTAAGTAATCTTCAGTATCTAGATCCGTACACTAATCAATCTGTACTAGAAGTTCAGAAGATCATTAACTTGCAAAATTTAGCAAATAATCTGCCAGACGCGTTCACTGACTATAGAGGTGTAACTAAATCGCATATACCTGCAGTAAATGCTCCTCAAAGGGTTGAGGTCCCAAGCAAAACAAGTACTCATGCCCCCACACGCCAAAAGCGTAAGGGACCCTCAAGAGATAGTGATACACCTAAACGAAAGGCTAGCAAAACTGGTTAGTCGAATGTAAAATCTCTAGAAGAGATCCGTCTAGATAACTCAAAGTCTCTAGGAGACGAGCGTCCTAGTGGTAAAGCACGTGCACAAAATATTCCATGCATTAGGACCATGGAATGACAAGACCCAGATATAATGGGAAATGAGGAAGGTCTGGTTGACGTAAACGTCGAAGTCTCTGTGAACTTCACAAATACGGGAGAAACATACAATAGAAATATTACTGTCGTCGACGACACATTTGCAGCGTCAGTCACTCTTTCCATTATAAATGATCTAGATCCAGAACCCAAAACAATCGCTGAGTGCCGGAAGCGCTCCAATTGGGTTAATTGGAAAGAGGCAATTGATGCAGAGCTCGCATCGCTTAACAAAAGATAAGTATTTGGCTCTATCATTCGTATACCCACGCGCGCTATCCCCGTAGGATATAAATGGGTATTTGTACAAAATAAAATGAGAACAATACTGTGGAGAGGTATAAAGCGAGGCTTGTAGCTCAAGGGTTTTCGCAGAGACCCGGGATTAATTTCGATCAAACCTATTCTCCCGTCATGGACTCAATAACGTTCCGCTACTTGATATCTTTGGCATTTAAAATGAATCTCCAAATGAGATAATGGACGTAGTAACCCCGTACTTAAACGGATCACTAGATACCGATATTTATATGAAAATCCCCGATGGATTTGACATTCCTCAGATGAGGGATGGTGAAAACTGCAGTATGTATAGCATAAAACTGCAAAAGTCGTTGTATGGCCTGAAGCAATCGGACCTCATGTGGTACAACCGACTTAGTGAATTCCTTCAGAAGAAGGAATACACATTCGATAAAGCTTTCCCATGCGTATTCACGAAGAAATTGCAAGATGGTTTTTGCATCATATCTGTCTATGTTGATGACCTGAACATAATCGGAACATGCAAAGAGATTGAAGAAGCCAGGTCAATCTTGAAAGCTGAATTCGAAATGAAAGTCTTGGGTAAAACCAAGTATTGCCTCGGCTTGCAGATCGAGCATCTCCCAGAAGGAATCCTTATTCATCAGTCGACCTACGTAAAGAAGGTATTGGAGAGATTTCACATGGATAAATCTCATCCACTTAGCACCCATATGGTTGTTCGATCCCTCGAAGTGGATAAGGACCCATTTAGAGCAAGAGAAGATTAAGAAGAATTCTGGGGCCAGAAGTTCCTTATCTTAGCGTTGTTGGAGCGTTGCTCTATCTCGCAAATTGCACTCGGCCGGACATTGCATTTGTTGTCAATTTGCTTGCGAGATATAGCGCTTCTCCTATTAGGAGACATTGGAATGGTGTTAAGCATGTTCTACAGTACCTCCAAGGGTCTCAAGACCTTGGACTATTTTATCGTAAGAACCAAGATAAAACCTTAGTAGGTTGTGCGGATGCTGGCTATTTGTCTGATCCCCACAACGCCATATCCCAGACTGGTTACGTTTTTCTCTGTGGTGGTACCGCGATCTCATGCAGATCAGTTAAACAAACTATGGTTACCACGTCTTCAAACCACTCAGAGATAATAGCTTTATTTGAAGCCACACGAGAATGTGTTTTCTTAAGGTCCTTGGTAAAACACATTGGTGACTCGTGTAGTATCACCAAAGGCGATACACCTCCCACCGTTATATTTGAAGACAACGCTGCTTGCATCACATAAATGAGTAATGGGTACGTCAAGGGAAACCTGACGAAACATATCTCACCTAAGTTTTTCTATCCATACGAACTCCAGAAGAGTGGCGTGATTACCATTCAAAAGGTGCAATCTAGTAACAATCTAGCAGATTTGTTTACTAAATCCTTACCTACGTCTACTTTTGAAAAGTAAGTTCTTGGTATTTGGATGCAAAGACTTAAAGTGTTGTTGTCTTCAGGGGGAGTGGTAACCCCGAAACAAATCTAGAAGATTTAGATCTATAAGATCAATAACATTCCTCCCTAACTTATTATTTGGCCGATATCTTGCACGTGGAGTTTTTATGGCAAGATATTTATGTTATGTCGTAATGTCCAAGGGGGAGTGTTGTAAATCTAGAAGATGTATTATTCCAAATCTAGAAGATTTGATGTGGACATTACTAATGGACTAATAACTCAATGGGCTTTATATCTTAGACTAGGGTTTTATTCTTATAAATAGACTATTGTATTCATGATTGAAACTACTCATACACAAGATCATTAGTGAAAACTCCTGGCTTGGCTCGTCCCCAGACGTAGTCGTTCCCGACGAATTGGGTGAACAAATTCTGTCTTTTATTTTACGCAATTATTTACAACAGATTTCAATCATCCCGAAAATGATGATAAATTATGAGTTGTCACCCGAATCAATCTAAACATATTAATACTATTGATTATTTATTGTCAGGTAAGTGAAACATTATTTTCGAATAATAAATATTTATTTGTTGGTTAAAATTGCAAACAAATATTGAATTTTCAATGGAAGCCTCAAGAGATTTTTATTGGTGATTTTGGATTTGAACGATAGAAAATTATCAGACATTTGTTTTAAGACTATGCTTTACATCTTATAACTCTTAATTATTTAATAATAATTTATTTATTTATTTTATCACTTTTATTATATATGTTCAATACAAAAGTGATCACATGCCCTTCGTTGGGCACAAACTTATATGTTCATCGCGAATGTGATAACACCACATAAGCACGTATAATCAATCAATTAAAATAATAATGAACTCATTGCTTATATGTCATTATCATATTTACGTATGAACATATAAGTTTGTATCCATCGGTGGACATGTGGCCATCTTCGATGTTCAATATATGTATCACTTTTAACTTGAACATTATAGCTTTTTATTGGAATATTATCACTTTTTACTTAATAATTACTCCATCTGTCACATATTTAATTACTACATATCAAAATTGCTCCTCCACTTGCTCAATCAATATTTATATTTCTATAAATGATAATAAATTAACTTTTATTTTTTACAATTGTATCATATAATATTACATTTACATCTCAAGTTATTACTTTACATATATTAATTCACTTTTATTATCTTACGGAATAATATAAATGAATTAATTTAGCACCTCTCTACAAGTCGAACTTATAGATGATGCGGATTTCTTTTATGGTATCAGAGACAATAGGCTCATGTCCTCCCACACGTCTTGGGATCAAACTCGCTGACAACAATTTCAGCCTTCTTAAATTATATACTTATTGAGTCTGTTCAATCCACCACATGATGGAGTTGACAAGGCCAGAGAACAACCAAGCCCACAAGTAAATTTGAATTTTTAAATGAGATGATATTTTTTTATAGTATCAGAGCCAAAAGACACCTCTCTACAAAACTCAACTTAGTAGTGCAGAGCAAATAGTCAAATAGCTATTAAGTTTGAGATGGATAAAAATAATTCTAATATTTTTTCTTATAAATAATATCATATCAATTAAAAGGTTATCACTTTTGACTAATATGCAAAATATACATGTCAATTTTCACTCTAAATAAATCACTTTTTAGAAAATGAAGAGGTTTATTTGGAAAGTGATAATATATCCAAAAGTGGTCTTATTTTTTATAAAAGTGACACGATCACTTTTCAATTAATTACTCTGAAGAGTGATAATTTTTAAATTAAAATCGATTGATTTACATCTTTCAAATTTTGAATTGCCATCACTGCGGTGGGAATTATCAAAATATGACTTTTGAAAGAGTGGGTATTATATGAAAACGCTTCATAATAAGCTTAACATGAAATAGTTTTAGAGTATCATTAATCTCATCAGGAGTATCATTAAACCTGTCAGGGGTATCATTAGTCTGAGTTCAAAAAAATTTAAAACAATTTTCTTGAACTCAGACTAATGATACCCCGATGAGATTAATGATACTCCCGATGAGATTAATGATACTCCCGATGAGATTTATGATACTTTAAAATAGTTTCATGATAAGTTTATCATGAACTATTTTCATATAATACTTTGTCCTTTTGAAAATGGATATACTGTTTTATTTTATCCCCATAACACTACTTCATTCTTTTTTAGTCATCTAAACAGTGAAAGATTGAAATATGTTGAACTTAAAAATCTACCCCACCCAACTCCTTCATGCCCATTCACTATATAAAGTTGATACTAATATATTTATTCAGTAATATTATTATATTTATAAATTAATATCATAATATTTATTTATATAATTTGGTAATTTCTTTTTTACAAGAACACAATCCAATATATTAGTGTGTGTGTAAAGTAGTATGATATTAACTTTTAAAATCAGTTAAAATGTAAAATAAATATTATATCATTATTTAATGAATGTAATAATATTATGCAGTTTGAATCTTTTATATTTAATTTTACATTAAATATTTAAAATATTTATTTAATTCAATTAATTTAATTCAATTATAGTCATGTTCTTTAGATAATTAGCAGTTAAATGAACGTATGTGTTGCACGTTGTTCATAATTTTTAATCATGTTATTTCGATTTTGATTGAGAATCTAATCCTTATATAGAAATAGAAAACATAAGAAAGGACAAAAAATTGCACGAGAGACAATACAAATTAACACTCACACATGTCAAAAGTTAATCTGTCATTCTCTATTTATACTGTTGTAAATCTAGAAGATTTATTATTCCAAATCTAGAAGATTTGATATGGACATTACATATAGACCAAGAAACCCAACGGGCTTTATATCTTAGGCTATGGTTTTATGCTTATAAATAGATCATTGTATTCATTATTGTAATCACTCTCATACACAAAATCATTAGTGAAACTTCTGGCTTGGATCGCCCTCAGACGCAGTCATTCCCGACGAACTGGGTCAACAAACGATGTCTCTTTAATTTACGCACTTATTTACAACACGTTATCAACACGATTCTCTAATCGAGATCATACGGTACGCCCTTAATTTATTTTCATATGAATTTCCATGTTTTCATATGTACCTTTACTATGAATTTATTTGATTCATGATTGATTGTTGGATTCAATTATTGTGTATTGAATTGACGAGCAACGGCCGACGTCCCGAAGGCGTACGACCGCCGCCGTCCGCCGCACGACGCATGCCCGTCGCGCGCACCTGCGAGCACGTCGCGTCAGTCGCCGCGCACGCCCGCGCCTGTCGCTGCGCGCGCCCGCGCCCATCTCGCCCCAGCGCCGCGTGCACCCATGCGCACATCGCACCAGTCGCCGCGCCCGCATGCCTCGCACACCCGCACCCGTCGCTGCGCGCACTCGCCCGTCGCCGCATGCACCCACACCTGTACGCAGCCGCCCTACGTGCGACGCCCCCCGTCCGCCTTACGCGACTCACGCGGCATTTTTCCTAGGATTCTTGTGATCTTTTAACCCTATTTCGTTTGCGTTCTTGATATCATAAAATCCGTGTTTAATTTATTTTTAATCCTGAAAATATTTCGTTAAATTGCGTTAATATACATGAAATAATTATTCTTATGATTATTTCCTCTGTCTATTAAATCGTATATTTTCTAGAAATTATTTTCATGTGATTGTCTCCCTTACTTGTTTATGCATGTTTATATGATTTAATTATCCTACTTGCATTACTATTTCCGCACATAGTTTATTTCTTTATAGTCCGCATATTATGCCCGGGTAGACGGCGCCCGGTATTTGTCGGACCGTAAATTTATGTTTTGGGTAGACGGCACCCAATACTTGCCCCTATGTGCTTTAGAATAATTAAATGAATCCTTGTTTTTCCCCCGTTGTCAATGAATTTCGGCATCCCCCTTACCATGTCGTTTTCATTAATTGTAGTGAATTATGTCTGACATCACTATGAAAGAATTCGATGAGCTTGCTCTCGATGGTAGCAATTACCCGACATGGATGCTAGATGTAGAATTCCATCTAGCCTCCAATAGGTTGAGCGAAACCATCATGGAAGGTTCAAAATCTACTAACGCACAGAAGGCGAAAGTGTTAATTTTTCTTAGGAACCACATGAATGAAGGTTTGAAATTTCAATATATCACCCAAAGGGACCCCGGAATATTGTGGAAGTCCCTGAAGGAACGTTTCCAACAACAAGATCATATACTCCTCCCTCCGTCACAATACGAGTGATTGAATATCCGTTATCAAGACCTTAAGTCGATAAAGGAGTACAACTCTGCATTACAGCGTATTGTAACCAACTTGATCCAGAATTCTGTATCAAAGTTCCACGCTAGCAACCCTGTACTCCAGCAGCAGTATAGGGCCAAACCCTCATTTGGTCGCAACCGTGGAAGGGGGAGAGTGAGTAAGAAGTTCTGGACTAATGGCCGAAGTCATGGTTCATTCGGTGGTCACAAAACCCAGTTTTCCGCTCCACAAAAACCTAGCTCTCAAAGCATGATTGAGCAGTCCTGCTTCAGATGCGGATGCAAGGGCCATTGGTCTTGCACGTGTCGCACTCCCAAACATTTGGTCGAGGCTTACCAAAAATAGCAGAAGGATGATAAGGGGAAGGCTCCTGAGTTGAATCTCACCATGCCAGTCTGCAAGAAGCAGACCCTGACCAAGACAACGCAGATCCTATGGGAATTGAACTTAAGGATTTTGGAGATGACGAGTGATTCACATATTTAGTTATTTCTAGTATTCTATTTTATTTTCTGAATAAAACAATTTCATGTTATGTTTTGGGATCCTTTCTTTCGGATATCTTATTTTATGAATGAATTTATTATTTTTAGCTTTGATATGTTTACCTTAATAGTTGTCCATAGTATTTATTTGGATATTGTTGTTCTCATTTATGGCTTGTAAACAAATCAGCTACTAGGTTTGGACTATTTCCTCTTGCATGATGGAAGCCCATAGTGATTTATGTTTGGTAGATAGCGCCACCACACATACAATCCTAAAAGATAAGAAGTATTTTCATAACTTGATAGAACGTAAGGGGAGTTTAACTACAATAGCCAATGATAGTACATTGATAGTGGGCTCCGGGAGAGCTTCCATTGTCCTTCCCATGGGTACCGAACTCATAATTGATAATGCTTTATTGTTTCCACAATCTAAGCGTACCCTACTCAATTTTAGGGACATAAGGATAAACGGGTATCATATTGAAAGTAAAACTGAGAACGATGACGAATACCTTTTGATGACTAGTACTCGAGGTGGCCGTAAACAAGTTATTGAGAAACTTCCTTCCTTCTCCTCCGGATTGTACTATTCCTACATCCGGCCGTCTAGTCCCATCTAACGATGAGTATGAAATTCCATGACCTAAATTTCTTTAAATTATGACATCAGCGGTTAGGTCATCCGGGACAAACAATGATACGTAGGATTCTATCTAATTCAACATGTCATAATATTACGAATAATAGAATCCCTCCTATTGATGAATATTTTTGTGATGCATGTTCTAGGGGTAAGTTAATAATGCACCCGTCGCACACTAAGGTTGGACTAGAGTCTCCGGTTTTCCTTCAGCGAATTCAAGGAGACATTTGCGGACCGATTCACCCAGCATCAGAACCATTTCATTATTTTATGGTCCTTATTGATGCCTCCACTAGGTGGACATTTGTATGTTTGTTATCCACCCACAATCAAGCTTTTGTGAAGCTCATTGCGAAGACTATCGAACTTAGAGCTCAATTCCCGGATTATCCAATCAAATCTATTCGCATGGATAATACAGCTGAGTTTAGCTCGAAGGCCTTTACAGATTACTGTATGGCCCTGGGAATTAAAGTAGAGCATTCGGTCCCCTACGTCCATACCTAAAATGGTCCTGCTGAGGCGCTAATAAAATGTATCAAACTTATCGCGAGACCATTGCTTATGAACTCCAAATTACCCAATTCATGCTGGGGGCATGCAGTCCTACATGCATCGCACTTAATCAAAATCCGTCCAACTGCATATAATGATCATTCCCCCCTATAGTTAGTGTGTGGGAAAGAACCTAGCATTTCCCATCTGCGTATTTTTGGATGTGCGGTATACGTTCTAATAACGATACCAAAGCAGACCTCCATGGGCCCACAAAGGAAACTCGGTATTTACGTCGGATAAGACTCTCTATCCATTGTGAAATACCTCAAGTCTTTGTCCGGGGATTAATTAATAGCCCGGTTCGCTGATTGCACGTTCGATGAAGATTACTTCCAGGCATTAGGGGGAGATCCGAATTCAAAATTGAATGAATGTCGGGAGCTTACGTGGAACGTAAGTAATCTTCAGTATCTAGATCTGTGCACTAATCAATCTGAACTAGAAGTTCAGAAGATCATTAACTTGCAAATCTTAGCAAATAATCTGCCAGACGCGTTCACTGACCATAGAGGTGTAACTAAATCGCATATACCTGCAATAAATGCTCCCCAAAGGGTTTAGGTCCCAAGCAAAACAAGTACTCATGCCCCCATACGCCAAAAGCATAAGGGACCCTCAAGAGATAGTAACACACCTAAACGAAAGGCTAGCAAATCTGGTCAACCGAATGTAAAATCTCTAGAAGAGATCCGTCTAGATAACTCCAAGTCTCTAGGAGACGAGAGTCCTAGTGATGAAGCACGTGCACAAAATATTTCATGCACTAGGACCGTGGAACGACCAAACCCAGATACAATGGGAAATGAGGAAGGTCTGGTTGACGTAAACATCGAGGTCTCTGTTAACTTCACAGATACGGGAGAAACATACAATAGAAATATTACTATCGTTGACGACACATTTGCAGCGTCAATCGCCCTTTCCATTATAAATGATCTAGATCCAGAAACCAAAACAATCGCTGAGTGCCGAAAGCGCTCCGATTGGGTTAAATGGAAAGAGGCAATTGATGCAGAGCTCGCATCGCTTAACAAAAGACAAGTATTTGGCTCTATCGTTTGTACACCCGCGCGCGCTATCCCAATAGGATATAAATGGGTATTTGTACAAAAATGAAATGAGAAAAATACTGTGGAGAGGTATAAAGTGAGGCTTGTAGCACAAGGGTTTTTGTAGAGACCTTGGATTGATTTTGATCAAATCTATTCTCCCTTCATGGACTCAATAACGTTCCGCTACTTGATATCTTTGGCAGTTAAAATGAATCTCCAAATGAGATTAATGGACGTAGTAACCGCGTACTTATACGGATCATTAGATGCCGACATTTACATGAAAATCCCAGATGGATTTGACATTCCTCAAATGAAGGATGGTGAAAACCACAGTATGTATAGCATACAACTGCAAAAGTCGTTGTATGGCCTGAAGCAATCAGGCCTCATGTGGTACAATCGACTTATTGAATTCCTTCAGAAGAAGGGATACACATTCGATAAAGTTTTCTCATGCGTATTCACGAAGAAATTGCAGGATGGTTTTTGCATCATATCCGTGTATATTGATGACCTAAACATAATCGGAACATGCAAAGAGATTGAAGAAGTCAGTTCAATCTTGAAAGTTGAATTCGAAATGAAGTCCTTGGGTAAAAACAAGTACTGCCTCGGCTTGCAGATCGAGCACCTCCCAGAAGGAGTCCTTATTCATCAGTCGACCTACGTAAAGAAGGTATTGGAGAGATTTCACATGGATAAATCTCATCCACTTAGCACCCCTATGGTTGTTCGATTCCTCGAAGTGGATAAGGACCCATTTAGACCAAGGGAAGATTCAGAAGAAATTCTGGGGCCAGAAGTTCCTTATCTTAGCGTTGTCGGAGCTTTGCTCTATCTCACAAATTGCACTCGGCCGGACATTGCATTTGCTGTCAATTTGCTTGCGAGATATAGCGCTTCTCCTACAAGGAGACATTGGAATAGTGTTAAACACGTTTTACGATACCTCCAAGGGTCTCAAGATCTTGGACTGTTTTATCGTAAGAACCAAGACAAAACCTTAGTAGGTTATGCGGATGCTGGCTATTTGTATGATCCCCACAATGCCATACCCCAGACTGGTTACGTTTTTCTCTGTGGTGGAACCGCAATCTTATGGAGGTCGGTTAAACAATCCATGGTTACCACGTCTTCAAACCACTCAGAGATCATAGCTTAATTTGAAGCCGCACGAGAATGTGTTTGGTTAAGGTCCTTGGTAAAACACATTGGTGACTCATGTGGTATCGCCAAAGGCGATACACCTCCCACCATTATATTTGAAGACAACGCTGCTTGCATCGTGCAAATGAGTAATGGGTACGTCAAGGGAAACCTGACGAAACATATTTCACCTAAGTTTTTTTACCCATACGAACTCCAGAAGAGCAACGTAATTACCATTCAAAAGGTGCAATCTAGTAACAATCTAGCAGATCTGTTTACTAAATCCTTACCTACGTCTACTTTTAAAAAGTACGTTCGTGGAATAGGGATATAAAGACATAAAGTGATGTTGTCTTCAGGGGGAGCGGTAACCCCGAAATAAATCTAGAAGATTTAGATCTAGAAGATCAATAACATTCCTCCCTAACTTATTATTTGGCCGATACCTAGCATGTGGAGTTTTTATGACAAGACATTTATGTTATGTCATAATGTCCAAGGGGGAGTGTTGTAAATCTAGAAGATTTATTATTCCAAATCTAGAAGATTTGATGTGGACATTACTTATGGACCAAGAAACCCAACGGGCTTTATATCTTAGACTAGGGTTTTATGCTTATAAATATATCATTGTATTCATTATTGTAATCACTCTCATACACAAGATCATTAGTGAAACTCCTGGCTTGGATCGCCCCCAGACGTAGTCGTTCCCGATGAACTGGGTCAACAAACGCTGTCTCTTTAATTTACGCACGTATTTACAACATATACCTCATTCCCAAGAGACGGTCTCACCAAGACCTACACATATATCCTCAGTCCCAATTAAAAGCATCAAATAAATCATAATTAACCTCTTCGATCGGTTTCAACTGTACATGATATATCAGTTTGTAATAGGTAAACATCTCGATAGCTCTAGGTAACGTATTAATGAGAAGCCCACTACGATGGCTTAAGTTTTAGTCATTAATGTGTACTACTAAGAAATATTGGGGAAATCCAATTATGCTAAGCTAGGCAAGCACACCAATAAGGCATGATAGTCCCGTAGATACCAGGAATGAAAGAGTACCTGACATAAGTCAAATTAGGGACATAAAATAATTTTATACTCTCATGAACACCAATATATACTACTTCCTCCACCCAATATTTTTTTTAAAGGAGAATACACAGTCCCTATCTATTACAATTCTTCAATATGGTATACAGGGACTAAGTTCTCTAGCCATGAAGGTAGATCTACTCCACTCCAGTCGCGAGGGGTCGGAGAGCTGTTTGCAATTTTTGCTAAAGTATGTGCCAACATGTTCTTCTTTCTTGGAATGTGATATACGGCTCTCACTAAGCCATCACCATTCTCCGCAAGAATATCCTCCAGCATCAAGCCTTCCGGGCTAAAAAAAGTTTTCTCCTCTAGCAATGGTATGTACCGCTTGCATTGAATCCGTGAAAACTTCAATTCTGGTCAGCCCAAGCCTTCTACTTTTCTTCATCTCGTACGATATTGCCTTGAGTTCCGCCCCCAAAACTGAATGAGGGGGCGGTATTCTTATACAATCCGCACTCAAAATCCTTCCATCAGTAGCAACAACAACATAGCCAACCGAAAAAGAGGCATTTTCCATACACAAACCATCATCATCAAAAAGAGTACCTGAATTAGAATTGCTTTTCCATACAAAAACCAGCATCAACAAAAAGAGTACCTGAATTACACCTCTTTTGTTATTTGCCTCCGTACTCTCCGCTGGTGCCATGGATTCTTTTGCCTGTTGATAACTTCTTAGATAGCATACAGCCCACTCCACGTTGATTGTCATGCTCCTCTTCCTTTTCACAGCCCAATCATCTCCATCATGTTTAATCCTGCATCTCTCCCTTCAGATGCCCCATGCTGTAATTATGATGTCCTCAAAGGTACTATATGTTGTTATATTTTTTATCATAAGTTGAAAGATATTATAAGGTATTGTGAGGTCAATTTATCAATAAAATTATTGTTTATAAAATGTATAAGTAACATAAATAATTACTTTATTCATAATCCTCCAACTTTGGACAAAAAATAACAAATCAAGAAACATGACTACTAAGATTGGACGGAGGGAGTATTTTTTTTATTTGAGAATACGCCACCACATAAGATTGACATATTAATTAGATATCGACATAATTAAGATTACTGCTTAATTAAGATACTGAACTTGTCCACATCAATTTAACCCCAAAGAATAGAGGAAAGAACAATGGCTCCTTCTAATTGTAAATCCTATATATTTTCATTTGGTTATCTCTCTCAGTCAAATTAACAGCAGACAAAAGAAATTACAGCCACTAGGCTCGAAGAAGAACTAAAATCAACACTGAATAACCTTTTTAAATATAAATTACAACAATAAATCTCTATAATAACATGAGAAGAATCAGTTTTCTCAGCTCAAAGCCACAATGAACATCAAAGAATATCGGCCGTATACAGCTGCAGTAACTATACCTAATGCTATTAGATACACAAAGTCGCAAATGAACAATGTTAAAAAAATTCATTTGGGACATATCAAACCTAAGAGTCCTTCAGTCATCGACATCTTTCACCACACATCTTGCAGTCATGTCAAGCTAATGCACATGTGGTTTCACTAGCACCATCACATCTTCATTCATGGCAGTTGGACATGCCATAAGGATGTTCCTGTACATCTTCTCAATCAAAAGACATCATTTTCTATCACAGTGTTAATCCTGAAGATATTTGTCGCAATCGCTCCACCTTGATCAACTCCACATTGATCAAGAACACCTTATGTAACCGCACCACCTTGATCAACTCCACTTTATTCAAGAACACCTTATGTAACTAAACTGTATCAGCTCATTGATTCTTCAATATTTCTTCATATCAAACTTTATTGAACTCGAAGTCCTTGACATATCGTCTCTCCACCCATTACTAAACAACCGTCTCACAAGAGAACCCGGACCTTTCTCTTGATTAATTTTCTAATGTGGAAGATAGAAAATGATGCAACCACAGAGCATACTCAAAATAATAAGAGATCTGAATCGAACTTTGATACCAGTTGTTCGGAAATTCCATCCCCATTCACACCATGGGGGAAAACGCAACAGCCGAGAAATAAATAAAGAAATTAAAACAACACAATCACCAATAACACAAATTTAATGTGGAAAACTCCAAAATCAGAGAAAATCACGGGCAATAAAGAAACATCGCTGTATGAAAAATTCTTACAACCACACAAATTTCCTCTCTCTCGTCTGACACCCCTACACTATTACAAGTCTGTATGATTCTTACCCTTCTCGCAACACTCTTCTCAGAAAATACAAAAAAGGAATTTAACTTGAATCAAACACAATATTAATCGTCTCACTTGTAACCAAAATTATACCTAAAATTCTTATATATATAGCATTAGAAAGTCTTTTCCCATACAACAAACGTAGAACAAAAACATTATTCTTTTATGTTAACAAAACCTAAGTCCAACAGTATTTTGTGACCTAAGGTTTGTGAAAAAGAAAAAAAAAGGGAGAAGGAAGAAAGAAAAAAAGTGATTGACAAAAGTGAAAAAAAGTGATTGACAAAAGTGAGAAAGAAAAGAAAAAATTGAAGTGTTGAGAGTATTGGAATTGAAAGTGTGTTGATTGAAAATATTTGAAGTAGTCTGTTCCTAATCTCGAAGTACCGAAGTTTGATTTTCTATTCTCCATTCACTTGAGTCACTTATTCCATATTGTTATCCCACCCGTCCAAAGAGCCTACATTACAACCTTACGAAAAGTCCTTTTTGATTCGGCATTGATTTCTAGAGTATGGTCGGAGTTGAGAGTGCTTACAAGCCTATGACTGCCGATATGAGTGATTGATTGTTTGAGTGAGTCCCTTTATCATTGATATACACTTGTGAGGGAGTGAAACACATCGTTGAGTGAACATCCATGTTTGATCTTGGTGTTTCTTGTTGTCGTTGCATGAATATGATGAAGAAAAGTAAGTGAGTATACGTGTGATTGATCTTTGAAGCTCGAGTTCATTTGCTTGCATGATTTGATTCTTGACTCATTCCTAACAATTTCACTTGACTTATTATTTCATTGCTTGAGGACAAGCAATATGGTAAGTTTGGGGAGGTTTATTAGGCGTGAAATTGTCATGATTCGTCGTTAGAAATATCCCAATTTTGGTCGAATTTGTTGAATATTTAGAGTCAATTGAGCATTTTTCTATACATTGATGAATTTATCTCTTTGATACTCATAGGTGAATAGAGGGCAGAAAACGGAGTTCGTTGGACTTTAAATCGACTCAAACGGATGCACGGATGAGAAGATATCGAAGAAATACGATTGGTATTGGTGCGGAAGAAGAAAAGTAGTAGTTGGAGAATTTTTTAAGTCACTCGAGTGGAACAGGTAGAGCACTAGTGCTCGAGCACGTTGCTCGAGCACCAAAAACATACAAAAGATTTCTTGCGCTCGAGCAGCTCGAGCGCCACCGCTCGAGCGTGTTGCTCGAGCGCCCCAAAATATGCAGAGAAATTCGAGCGCTCGACCAGCTCGAGCGCCACCGCTCGAGCGATTGCATCATTCGAGCTACACAGCTCGAGCGCCACCGCTCGAGTGTGCTAGCTCGAGCACTTTCTAATTTTGTGTTTTCGGATGCGTTTTTTCGGCCCACGAGTTCACGATTCGGCCTGATGCTTATAAATACTCGTCCCGAGCTCGTTTTTAGAGACACCTTGACATCACTTGATAGAAGATTAAATTTAGAGTTCATTTTTGGAGAAGAAGGAACGAGCAAGCTTTACTTTTATGTTTTTGAGGTTTTCTTTACGAATTCATAGTACGATTTTGTTCTTGAGTTTCGTTTCTTTAGACCTTTGTTCGTTAATACTTTGAGACTACTTTTCTTAATTTAAATTTAGTTCTTAGCATCTATTTTCTTGAAACCCTAGTTTATGTTTGGTCAATTATTCGTTTTAATTATTATGTTCATGTTCGTTACTTCTTCAGTTGTTCTTGTTTACGTAAAAACCATGTCTAGCTAAAACCCTTGCATGCTTGGGGGGGTAGGATGAACTCGTAGAAGTAGGTTATGGGTACGTGATTAGGGTAACTCGTGACGTTAGGTTTTAATTCTCTTAATTAATGAATTCTTAAAATCAATCTTAACTTTATTCTTAAATTTCGTTCGAAAAGTGTTAGAGAGAGGATGACCTTATCACTCTTTAACAACGAGTAGACTTAATGAGAGAGTTTAGAAAGGGTTAATTAATCCACCGGTTTATCTAGGGAGGACGACCGCATCACCTTAGTTAAATTAGGGTCTCGTTAATTAAGCACGATCTATTAACTAGTTAGTGGATTAGTGAAGTCGATTGTTAGGATAAAGTATTAGGATTTTAATTCTTGAGCTTTCATCTTGCAATCTTTTACTTATGTTATTTCTTGCGCGTCACAATTATTTTGATTATGTACCTGCTCCGTTAGTATACGTAGGGACTCCTATCCTAAGCATCACCATCAAGTCTTTGAATACAAACCTTCGTTAATTCGTTTCTTGCGTTCTTTAGTTTATTTAGTTTATTTTAGTTTAGAATTAATTATTCAAAAAATCCAAAAATATACATTCATATTAGCTACGACGCATAGATCTTCAGTGATCTGTTTGCATACACTCCATCCTGTGGGTTCGATATTACTTGGTCGCTATACTTACTCATACTACAGTGAACCCGTACGCTTGCGGGAAAACTACTAGTAGAAAGTTGGTATATTCGCTTCAAGTCAATGGCGCCGTTGCCGAGGATGGCGTTGTATGTCTTTTGAATAGGACTTGTAGATAGCTTAGTAGTTAGTAGTAAGTGATTTACTTTTCTATTTTATTTCGTACGTATTCGGCAATTGCGTTTTTATTCTTTTGTTAGTGTTTCAGGTTTATGAAAACACGCTCGCAAGGTAGTACGAGCAAAGAGAGACTACAGTCAGATCCTGAGACAATAGCAAGAAGAAACAGAGCCTTCTTAAGAAGGATGAACGCTGCCGGAGGAGGGAAAGAACCAATGGACATTACTAATGAGTTGGATGATGTCGAAAATGAGTTTAATCAGACATTGAACCGGGCTGACGGCACTGAAGGCAATTCCAGTAAGAACCAAGATCCGTCAGGGGACAGCCAGAGCCAAAACCCGGGTACACAAAATATGAACAATCCAGCTCATAACCTTGTCCAACATCCTCAAAACAACCCTGTTTACCCACTGAATAACTTCCCACAAAACAACTTAACTTACCCATACCCATACCCACCTTATCCATATCCACCATACCCGTACCCTCCACCTTCTGTTTACAACCAACCACCAGCTTATCAACCACCACCACCCCAACAAGTACCCGTACCACCTGCTAATCCTCAGCACGTTCCTCAGAACGTGGATCAGAACATGGCTATCAGAGGAAGGTTCGCGGCACAACCGCAGAGGTACTATGATGGAGTGGCATTGCCCCCTGTAGAGGCAAACAACTTCTCAATTTCCCCAGGCATTCTTAAGCTGCTTACCGAGAATCAATTTAATGGGGAGGTTGGGAAGGAAAATCTTCATACTCATCTGAGGAGTTTTCTGATGATCGCATCCACATTTAATTATAACGGCATGTCTGAAGATGCCAAGAGGCTCAGGCTGTTCCCATTCTCTTTGATGGGAATAGCCAATGAGTGGTACGATAACACGCTCCCACGGGGAGGTGTAACCACATGGGCCGAGCTCGAGCGTCTATTTCTTGAGCGATTCTACCCTCCTTCTAGAACGATTAAAGCAAGGATAGAGATCTCTTCCTTCCACCAGAAGCCAGGAGAAGATTTACGTCAGGCGTGGGAGAGATGCTCGAATATGTTGATTGAGTGCCCGCAACACGGGTATAATGAGGGAGATATTATGGCATTCTTCTATAGTGGAGCCAGCAAGGCTGGCCAAGCCCATCTAGATACATGTGCAAGTGGAGCTTTTCTGAACCAAGGGATAGCGAGATGTAAAGAGATTATCGACAACATTCTCACAAATGCCGGGGCATGGAACGATGATCCAGAATTTCAGAGAGCGTGTAAGTTGGAGGAGAATGAGAGTATGAGGAAGCTGTTGATGGCAATGATGGAGAAGATCAGTAACCTTGAGATGGGGCAGAATCTGGTTGGAAGGAATGTAGCAGTGAATGAGAAAGTGGACCCACCCATGAGCCAGCAAGAAGAGGCCAACTATATGGGAAGGCCTAACTATCCACAAGGGGGGTATCCACAAGGTGGGAATCAGTTTGGAAGGCCTTCTTATGGCCAACCATTTGTACCTCCAGGTTCTCAGCCGCCTCAAAATCAATGGAGGAACACACAAGGATATCAAGGAGGACAGCAGCCTCCTTAAAACACATGGAGGAAAAATGAGAATTTTTCATATGCTAATCCAAAGACTGGTATTACAGTCCCTCCAGGTGTTGACCCAGGTTCAAATCCTCCGGGTGGAGAAGGCGGTGCCTCAACTGAGGAGATGTTGAGAACTATCCTTTAGAAGTTGGAGGAAGGTAGCAAGAGATTGTCCTCTTTGGAGTACGATGTGAAGGAGTTGCATAAGAAAGGCGATCAGCGTGATCAAGAACTCCAAAAGAGAGACATAGAGTGGAATCGAGCTCAACAAGAGAACAACCGCAGGTTCACTTCTATTGAGTATCAAATTGGTCAAATTGCAAAGTCCCAAACGAGAGAGCTGGGCAAGTATCCTTCAATGCCCGAGGGGAACCCGAAGGAACATTGCAAAGCTATTGAGTTGAGAAGTGGGACTAAATATGATGGTTCTGAGATGTCTGCTGATTCTGAGATGCCCCAAGAAGAGATTGAGATGGGGGGACAAGAACACAAGAAAGATGGAGGTGTTACTGTTGAGAAAGGGGTTAAGGGTGAAGGCATTCAGAAGGATAAAGATGTGGATGAGTCTCATGAGAGCAAAGAGCCTGAAGAGGAAGGCATTGAGGAGATTGAGAGAGTTCCAAAGTGGAAGAAGACAAAGGAAGCAAGGAAGAATGTAAAAGAGACTGAGAAAGATGAATGGGGGTACCCAAATCTGTGATACCTGTCCAATATCCACAGCGGTTCATGAAAAAAAAACTAGATGAAAAGTTTGCTAAATTCCTTGATGTTTTTAAAAAGTTACATATTAACATTCCTTTTTTATGATGCTTTGGAACAGATGCCTAACTACGCCAAGTTCTTGAAGGACTTGATAGCAAAGAGACGGAGAATAGATGGACCCGAGCTAGTGCACTTGAACCACGAGGTGAGTGCGATGGTGCACAAGGCGCTTCCGCCAAAGTTGAAGGATCACATGAGTTTCACCATTCTTTGTGATATCGGGAACGGGATAAAGAAAGGAGCTTTGTGTGATCTCTGGACGAGCATTAATTTGATGCCTCTTTCGTTGTTCAAGAAGTTAGAGGGGGGTGAACTTCAACCCACGATGATGACGCTCCAGCTTGCTGATAGGTCTATCACGAGACCTCAAGGAGTAGTGGAGGATGTTCTAGTGACGGTGGAGAATCACGTTTTTCCCGCCAACTTCGTCGTACTCAATATGGAGGAGGATGAGCATGTCCCACTGATTTAGGGAGGCCGTTTCTCGCTACAGCTGGGATGGTACTTGATGTAGCGAATGGAAAGATTACGGTCAAAGTTGATGATCAAGAAGTGAAGATAGCTATTTATGAAGCTATGAAATACCCTTTGGGAGATGAGAGCTGCCACTTCATTGACATCACGGACACTTGTGTTGAAGACACACTTCTAGACCCTTGCTCTTTCTATGTTCATCAGTTTAATTATCCTATTCTTGACGATCTATCTTATGATTTTTATGATCTTGATTATTTTGACAGCTTGAAAGAAAACGAAGATGTCAAGTTCTTGGAGATTAAGAAAATTGAGGATGAGGACAACTTGGAAGCCGAGGAGTCAACTTTCGAGAAGATGTTCGATAAGGCGCCACCATTGGAGGCGAAAAAGGAGCTGAAGCCACTTCCCGACCACCTCAAGTACGCCTACTTGGATGAGACTGACAAGTATCCGGTAATTGTATCTGCCCTTCTATCTGATGATCAGCTTGAGAGACTTTTAGTAGTGTTTCGTAAGCACAAATCTGCTATAGGATGGTCGATCGTGGATATTAAGGGGATTAGCCCTTCGATTTGCATGCATAGGATTAGATTAGAAGAGGGTAGGAAACCGGTAGTGCAAAACCAGCGTAGAGTTAATCCGGTAATTCAAGAGGTGATACGTAAGGAGGTTTTGAAGTTGTTAGATAGCAACATGATTTTTGCGATTTCTGATAGTCCATGGGTGAGTCTGTTACACGTAGTTGCTAAGAAGGGGGTACCACGGTGATTAAGACTGAGTCTAATGAATTGGTAGCCACTACATTAGTGACAGGTTGGCGTGTGTTTGTAGATTATAGAGAGTTGAACAAGGCAACGTGTAAGGATCACTTTCTGTTACCGTTCCTTGATCAGATGATTGATAGATTAGGTGGTTTTGAGTATTACTATTTCTTAGATGGGTATTCGGGGTATAATCAGATAATGATAGCCCCCGAGGATCAAGAGAAAACACCTTCACATGCTATTATGGAACTTTTGCTTTTAGGAGGATGTCGTTTGGGTTGTGTAATGCACCCGCCACCTTTCAAAGGTGTATGGTGGCTATTTTTCATGGTTTGATTGAGAAGATTATGGAGGTTTTTATGGATGACTTCTCCATCTACGGGGAGTCATTTGATAAATGTCTAATCAATCTTGAAGTTGTGTTGAGCAGGTGTGAAGAGACGGACTTGGTGCTTAATTGGGAGAAGTGTCACTTCATGGTGAGAGAGGGTATTGTTCTTGGACATCATGTGTCCTCGAAAGGTATCCAAGTTGACAAGGCAAAAGTGATTGCTATTGAGAAGCTTTCACCACCTTCGACCGAGAAGGGGATTTGGTCATTTTTAGGACACACGGGTTTTTATAGACGTTTTATCAAAGACTTTTCACAAATTGCTAAACCTCTTTTGCGGCTTCTTAAAAAAGAAGTCGCCTTTGAGTTTACTAATGAGTGTTTAGTAGCTTTTAACAGGTTTAAAGAAGCGTTGGTGAATGCCCCGATACTTGTGACCCCGGATTGGTCTAGCCCATTCGTGCTGATGTGTGATGCTAGTGATTATGCGATGGGGGTTGCTTTGGGGAAGATTCGTGAGAAGTGTTTTCACGCTATATACTATGCCTCGAAGATGCTGAATTCTGCTCAAGTGAATTACACTACAACCGAAAAGGAGTTGTTAGCGGTCGTGTATGCTTTTGATAAATTTCGACCCTACCTAGTAGGGACGCAAACAATCGTATATACGAACCACGCAGCGATTTGGTATCTTATGAGTAAGAAGGATGCAAAGCCCCGTCTCATTCGTTGGATTTTGTTACTCCAAGAGTTCGATATCGAGATTCGAGACAAGAAGGGATGTGAGAATGTGATAGCCGATCACCTTTCTAGACTGGAGCTTACAAAGGAAAACACCGTGGAAGATCGAGAGGTGAACGATGAATTTCTAGACGAGAAGCTCTTTGGCTTAGGAGACATTCCGGTATATCGAGTTGATGGGAAGGCACCATGGTTTGCGGACTATGCTAATTATTTAGCAAGTGGGGAGTTACCTGCTGAGATAGACTCGGTGCATCGGAAGGCATTTTTGAAGAAAGTTAGGGAGTTCATTTGGGACGATCCCTACTTGTTCAAAAGTGGGATTGATCATGTGTTGAGAAGGTGTGTGCCAGAGGAGGAGTGAAGTAATATCACAAGACATTATCACGCCTTGCCATGTGGAGGACATTTGGGTGGAGAAAAGACCGGAAGGAAGGTGCTTCAATTTGGTTTTTATTGGCCAACTATTTTGAGAGATTGCATGGAATGGGTCAAGAGGTGTGAAAAGTGCCAACGATTTGGCTCCATTACTAAGAGGGACGAGATACCGCTGCACGTGTTCATGGAAGTCGAGGTATTTGACGTATGGGGGATTGATTTCATGGGTCCATTTCTTCCTAGCAATGGATTCTTGTACATTCTCGTGTGTGTCGATTACGTCTCGAAGTGGATTGAAGTTGTCCCGACTCGAGTGAATGATTCCCGAGTGGTGATCGAGTTCTTGAGGAAGAACATTTTTGCGAGATACGGAGTCCCAAGAACTTTGATTAGTGATGGGGGGAGTCACTTTGTGAATAAGTGAATGGAAAAGTTGTTGTCAAAATATGAGGTAAGTCATTGTGTCTCTACTGCTTACCATCCCTAACCTAACGGTCTTGCAGAGGTATCGAATCGTCAAATCAAGGAGATCCTTGAGAAGACGGTGAGCATTAGTAGGAAGGATTGGGCAATGAAGCTTAATGATGCACTTTGGGCGTATAGGACAGCTTTCAAAAATGCCTCTTGGTATGTCTCCGTACCAATTGGTTTTTGGAAAGACATGTCACTTACCTGTGGAGTTGGAACATAAGGCATATTGGGCGATCAAGAAGCTGAATTTTGATAGTGCCTTGGTTGGTGAGAAGAGATTACTCCAATTGCATGAGTTGGAGGAGTTTCGAGACAGTGCCTACGAGAATGCCCGAATTTTCAAGGAGAAGACCAAGAAGTGGCATGATGCACGATTGAAGAAAAAAGAGTTCAAGGTGGGTGATCAAGTCCTTGTTTTCAATTCAAGGATGAAGCTGTTTGGGGGAAAGCTCAAGTCCAAGTGGAACGGGCCGTATATCGTGAAGGAAGTGCATAAGAGTGGATTCCTTGAAGTCGAGAAGGAGGATGGTCAGAGATTCATGGTGAACGGGCATCGAGTAAAGAAATTCTTCAACTTCTCTTATGAGAATAAGGGAGGTATTTTAGATTCTCAAGTCCCGTGAGCTCCTTCGAGCTCGGTCCGGCATTAGGACCTTAAAACTAGCGCTTGATGGGAGGCAACCCATTTTTACTTGTTTTTATGTGTTTTGTTCTTTTATCGTTTTGTGAATCGTAAGTGATAACCTCGCTTTTGGAGAATATTTTTGTAGGCTTGTTCGTGTGGCTTAATTTGAGCAAGTGAGCTTGAGGAAAGCAATTCATGAAGTTGGAGATGTTTTGAGTAGTAAAACATTCGATTGATGGAGTTTGAGGTAAACCGAACCCCAAACGTAGACCTCTTTGCGAAGTCGAAGTTTGGGGGTGATGTTTCCTTTCGTTCATTAATTTGCATTGATAGTGATTTAAGTTCATAAGAATTTAGTGTACTTACTCATACGTACTCCTTCTTTTCAAACTTTATTATTGCGTAGCAAGAACAAAGTTTGGGTGGGTGTATATTCGTACTTCGAGTTTGTACACGAAATTCTATGAAAAATTGGTCAAATTTTTCGAAAATATCGATTCATGAGGGTAGTTGGATCGATTTAAGTGTGAGTGCTTAAGTTCGACGTGAAAATGATTGGTGATTTGCATGTTTGGAAGAGATCCCAACTCCTCGGTCGAATGAGCGACCTGACTTAAATCGAGGAGTTCCCAGGTTAGTTCATATTTTGGACTAGTGTTATGATTGTTCGAGTTTGGTTCGTTGGAAAATTTTGAGTTTCGAACGTCGAAAATTGAAGTTGAAAGTTGGAGCTGCTCGAGCAGCTCGAGCGCCCCAAATTATACAGAAGACTTTCACCGCTCGAGCGCGAGCGCTCGAGCGCCTGTGTCATTCGAGCTCCATGCTCGAGCGGATCGCGGGTTTTACCCGAATTTAGCCCTCTCTATAAATACCCCTTTCCACATTTTTTCACACACACACACAGTAAAAGGGGCGATTTGGGGCGAAAACCAGCGGTTCGAACCATTTTCACGGATTTTTCACGAATTTCTCACACTTTTGCTCGATTTCTTCACACATTTCCCTTAAATCTTCAAGCAAGGTACGTAATCTCTATCTATTGTCTTTCAATTCGTAGTTTAAAGGTTGATTTAGGCATGAATTGAGGATACGAACTAGGGTTCATGATGTGTTCGAAATTATTGGGGATTTTGCAAACACTTGTTGATTCTTGATTCCTTGTTGATGAATGTTGATAATATGCTATGGGTTTACTTGTTTTACTTTCAATTTTGGAATTGCATGAGTAGATTGGGTGAATTTCTAGAGTGAGAAAGTAGGAATTTGAGAAAAGAAAATGGGTTTTGCATGTTGAGAAGAAATTCTTGTGAATTGAGATTGAATTGAGCATGAATAGGTTTGAATTGAGTCTTGAGCATGTAAATTACACAATTTGGGTAATGTTACTTCTTGATAGACTTGAATGTGGGCACTAGTGAGTTGAGATAGATGAATTGATTGTTAACTACTTGAGAACTTAGGAACGAAAGCATGAGACTTGGAATTGAGTGAACTCAAGTTGAGATTGAATGTGAAGGAATTGAAATTTATGCTACTTGAGATGTTTGGAAGTGATTTGAATTACATAGAATGTCAAGAATGAATTGAAATACTTCGTGTTTTGTTTAGGTACAATGGCTCCTAAGAAGAATGAGGACCGTGTGTTGAGCATTGCTGAATTGGAAGAAGTCACGAACGATCTTAGGAGGAGGAGTCTGCTGCCCTCGAGATGGGACAACTTAAACTACGAAGAGAGTTGGAGGCACATTGCCTACAGATGGAGCCTGATCACCGGGAAGGTGGAAAAGACCCGGAGACCAGTCGTAAGTTTTATGAGAGACTTAGGGATCGAGGAAGAGATTAGAAGACTTTTCATGAGGAACCACATGACTGAGTTCTTCGAGATGCTTCTGTACATGGAGACGAATGCAGATTTGGTGGAACAGTTTCTGGCCACGGTCGAGAAGACGGACGAGAACTCATTCAAGTTCAAATACCGGAATGAGTGGCAGTATTGTGAGGTTGGAGCTGTCAACTTGGCGTTCGGGCTTCCAGCTTTGTCCAGGCCCAACCGTGTGTCGAAATTATACAAGGCGAATGCGTTCTGGAAAGACATCACGGGCAGAATGGCAGGGGATTACAAAGGTCAGAATGCACGAGCATCGGCGATCAGAAATCCGGTAATTCGGTACTTAGAGCAGATCCTCGGGAACACCATATATGCCCGTTCTGAGACGGGAACTGTCACGAGTAAGCAACTTTATGGGATTTGGTGTCTTCTGTACATGAAGGATCACGACTTCGGAAGGGATTTCTTGGAGCACCACTACGAGGCTCCATTCAAGCTTGGTACGAAGACTTCCAAAGTTCGAGGAGGTGGATTGATCTCTGTATTCGTGATGAGTCTTAGATTCGAGTTGTGTTCGGGTCCTTGCCCGGGTATGGATTTAGGGTATGAGCAGATGAGCAACACATTGATGTTCGAGCATTGGATGGGAAGTTATTGTATTCGATATAAGGATGATAGCCTTTTCCCATTGCCGAATGATAAGCTTGTGACTTTGAGGGGCAAGAAGAGGCAGAACTTGGGGATGAACGGAGAGCAGCACTTAGCTATAAGTGCTAAGTATACGTCTGAGGTTGATAGTAGAGGACTCCGGGATGTGAGGCCCGTGAAGAGGAACCGTGGAGAGGGCACAAGCGGTGCCGGGACGAGTGGAGCAGGATCGAGTGGACTCCAAGATTTGCAAGAAGAAGAAGAGCAAGAATACGAAGAGGGGCACGATGGGGAAGGAGAAGCAGCGGGCGAGGACCCGCAAGAGATGGAGGTGGAGTCACCCTGGATGCAGTCGCCCGGGCAGTGGTATCCCTCGTACGAGGATTGGACTCAGATGGGCAACTAAATTCAGACGCTCCAGACTGACGTGACCTACTTGCGTGAGACGGAAGATAAGTTGGACACGAGAACAGCACGTATGGAGGATCAGTTTTCAGATATGCACCGCTGGATGGAGTCGTTGTTCGTGTCTCACTTGGGAGCTGATCGCCCAAACTACCGCCCACCGCCACCTCCTGATGCATGAAGAGTCATGGGATTTCCCCAATTTCTAGTTCCTTTTTCTTTTTCTCTTCTTTTCTATCCTTCTCTTATTTATGCTTTTAAGTTGTTTGAGTGTTGTGACTCTATTATGGGATTGTATTGGAAGTCTTTTAACTCATTGGGGATTCGCTTTGATTTGAATTGATTGATGATTGATTGATTTCACGCTTGTTTACTCGTATCACTTGTTTATTGATGATTCTTGAGTATGACTTAGTGAGAAGAGTTGAGTTGTGAGATTGAGTTAGGAATCCTATTGTGTGGGTGTTTGAGTTAGAGTTGATTTGAGAAAGAACTAGTATGCTTGTGAGTTTTCCTTTTGAGTGCTTGTGTGATGAGAGTGAGAATTCACTAGGACTAGCATGGATGTGAAAGCCGTGAGTTTTGAGCCTTTTGAGATTCTGATGCATAAATTAATCTCTTCATTTGTGAGTGGATCGTCACCTTAGAGGATGCTAGAACTTGTGTGTGCTCTCGCTTCTTGATTGTGTCTAGTTTGATATGCCGAAGGTGATCTTAGGCCATCTTTGTTTTGATTGAGTCACTTAGCCTAAATTTTCCTTACCATTGATATCTGTCCCTTGTAGCCCCTTTGAGCTTTAAGCTTATTTCATTTGCTAGCACATTTAAACACTATTCCAAGTTCCTAAGCCTTTTTGCCCCAATTTGAGTGGAGAATAGGAAAAGTGTGAATGTGAAGGGATTGAATTGGGTTGAAAAAGGAAAATGTGATTGTTGAGTGAGTATGAGAAGAAGGTGTGATGAAGTTGAGTTGTGGGAAAGAACAAAAAAGTTGAGAATGAGCAAAAGAGAAAAAAAAATGAGCTCAAGTGTTTGTGAAAAAGAAAAAAAAAAGAGAAGGAAGAAAAAAAAAAGTGATTGACAAAAGTGAAAAAAAAAAGTGAGAAAGAAAAGAAAAAATTGAAGTGTTGAGAGTATAGGAATTGAAAGTGTGTTGATTGAAAATGTTTGAAGTAGTCTGTTCCTAATCTCGAAGTACCGAAGTTTGATTTTCTATTCTCCATTCACTTAAGTCACTTATTCCATATTGTTATCCCACCCGTCCAAAGAGCATACATTACAACCTTGAGAAAAATCCTTTTTGATTCGGCATTAATTTCTAGAGTATGGTCGGAGTTGAGAGTGCTTACAAGCCTATGGCTGTCGATATGAGTGATTAATTGTTTGAGTGATCCCTTTATCATTGATATACACTTGTGAGGGAGTGAAACACATCGTTGAGTGCACATCCATATTTGATCTTGGTGTTTCTTGTTGTCGTTGCATGAATATGATGAAGGAAAGTGAGTGAGTATACGTGTGATTAATCTTTGAAGCTCGAGTTCATTTGCTTGCATAATTTGATTCTTGACTCATTCCTAACAATTTCACTTGACTTATTATTTCATTGCTTGAGGACAAGCAATATGGTAAGTTTGGGGGGGGGTTGATTAGGCGTGAAATTGTCATGATTCGTCGTTAGAAATATCCCAATTTTGGTCGAATTTGTTGAATATTTAGAGTCAATTGAGCATTATTTCTATACATTGATGAATTTGTCTCTTTGATGCTATAGGTGAATCGAGGGCAGAAAATGGAGTTCATAGGACTTTGAATCGACTCAAACGGATGCCCGGATGAGAAGATATCGAAGAAATACGATTGGTATTAGTGCGGAAGAAGAAAAGTAGTAGTTGGAGAATTTTTGAAGTCACTCGAGTGGAACAGGTCGAGCACACGTTGCTCGAGCGCCAAAAACATACAGAAGATTTATTGCGCTCGAACAGCTCGAGCGCCACCGCTCGAGCGTGTTGCTCGAGCGCCCCAAAACATGCAGAGAAATTTTAGCGCTCGACCAGCTCGAGCGCCACAGCTCGAGCGATTGCATCATTCGAGCTACACAGCTCGAGCGCCACCGCTCGAGCGTGCTAGCTCGAGCACTTCCTAATTTTGTGTTTTCGGATGCATTTTCGGCCCACGAGTTCACGATTCGGCCCGATGCTTATAAATACTCATCCCGAGCTCATTTTTAGAGACACCTTGACATCACTTGATAGAAGATTACTTTTAGAGTTTGTTTTTGGAGAAGAAGGAATGAGCAAGCTTTACTTTTATGTTTTCGAGGTTTTCTTTACGAATTCATAGTACGATTTTGTTCTTGAGTTTAGTTTCTTTAGACCTTTGTTCGTTAATACTTTGAAACTACTTTTCTTAATTTAAATTCAGTTCTTAGCATCTATTTTCTTGAAACCCTAGTTTATGTTTGGTCAATTATTCGTTTTAATTATTATGTTCATGTTCGTTACTTTTTCAGTTGTTCTTGTTTACGTAAAAACCATGTCTAGCTAAAACCCTTGCATGCTTGGGGTAGGATGAACTCGTAGAAGTAAGTTGTGGGTATGTAATTAGGGTAACTCGTGACGTTAGGTTTTAATTCTCTTAATTAATGAATTCTTAAATTCAATCTTAACTTTATTCTTGAATTTCGTTCGAAAAGTGTTAGAGAGAGGACGACCTTGTCACTCTTTAACAACGAGTAGACTTAATGAGAGAGTTTAGAAAGAGTTAATTAATCTACCGGTTTATCTAGGGAGGACGACCGCATCACCTTAGTTAAATTAGGGTCTCGTTAATTAAGCATGATCTATTAACTCGTTAGTGGATTAGTGAAGTCGATTGTTAGGATAAAGTATTAGAATTTTAATTCTTGAGCTTTCATCTTGCAATTTTTTACTTAGGTTATTTCTTGTGCGTCACAATTATTTTGATTATGTACCTGCTCCGTTAGTATACGTAGGGACTCCTATCCTAAGCATCACCATCACGTCTTTGAATACAAACCTTCGTTAATTCGTTTCTTGTGTTCTTTAGTTTATTTTAGTTTAGAATTAATTATTCAAAAAATCCAAAAACATACATTCATATTAGCTACGACGCGTAGATCTTCAGGGATCTGTTTGCATACACTCCATCCTGTGGGTTCGATATTACTTGGTCGCTATACTTACTCATACTACAGTGAACCCGTACGCTTGTGAGGAAACAACTAGTAGAAAGTTGGTACATTCGCTTCAAGTCAGGAAGCAACCCTAATCACTAAGGTAGTTTTTCTTCAAAAAAAAAAAGAAAGAAACTAATCATTAAGAGAGAGAAAAGTTTATATATACCTTCAGAATTTAGATAATTTATACTAGAAACTTATCAATTTTTATATTGTATTTTGTCAAAAAAATAAAATCATCTACGCGTTTATAATTTTTTAAATAAATTATTTAAAGTTTATATAGAACTTTAAAAAAAAAAAAAGACAGCCCAAGTTTTTCTCAATAAAGAACTTTTAAAGTATATTTAAACATATAATAACCTTTTTATTATAAAAAATAAATAAAAAATCACTCCATCTCAACACGCACACACCCCTCCCCCAATTACCCACCCCCACCCAACAAAAGTTTTTTAATAATTATTTTAGGAGTAAATTGCGTCAAACTCCCTTATAGTTTGGAATATCGCCTTGAAATTTCACTATGTTTTAAAAATTGTGTGAAACCCACTTGTAATTTTATAAATATAGCTTGAAACCCCCTTGCAATTTTATAAATATAGCATGAAACCTCAATTTTGTTAAGATTAACAATAGTATAAATCACGCACGATTCGTGCAAACTTTTGTAATTTTTTTTAATATATTGACACAGCTATCCTTCCATTAACTATATTAAATGCTCCTTCTTTTGTAAGTTTTTTTTTAATATTCTTATACTTTTATATATTTATTTACTTAATAATTATTATCTATAAAATATTATGAAATTATTACTAATAGGTATACTTTTAGCCTATAAATTAGAGTTAGGTCTAAATTTTTTTTAAAATTGCTAAATGGTCCAAAAGGGGTCCCACCCCCCAACAATTTCAGCCAACCCCCACCCACCCACCCTCCATATATTTCTTCCCCACTGTAACCCTTTCGCTCTCTCTCTCTCTCTAAATTCTCTCTCCCTCACACCTCCAAACCCTCACCGCCCCTCTCTCTCTGGAACTCTCGCAACGCCCACTGTCATCTAACACGACAGAGACAGTCATCGTCGCCCTCCACCCTCTCTCTAAAATCAAGAGAAATTGACCTACCCCACTCCACCGCCCTCCATCCAGTGGCGTGTAATCCACCCACCAGCGGCGCCCGCTCCACGAGCACGAGCGATGCCTCTCCGTCAGCCGCCGCCGGCTTCCTTCATGTGCAACACCAAATCTGCCGCCACCGAGTCCAGAACCCCCAAAGCCGCACAGATCAATCGCCACCAGGCAGGGAATGGCCACCGTACAGTGGCTTCACCCATGGTGGATCTGAGCCATACCGGTGTCGGATATGAGCGGATTTACAAGGCTTCGCTCACGGCCACCGCCGTCCGTGTCTCAAGTGGTCCCGCTCACGAAGGTGGGTGGACAGTGGTGCATACCCCCCACCGCCGATCTCGCAAAGGTATCGATATTTCACTTGATCTCAATGTTGAAGATGAACCTGATCTCGCAAAAGGTATCTCTCTGGTTCTGTAATCCTAATCTCAAAGCAATCGGCAACAATTTCATATATTCCGAGTTCGAAATTTAGGATACTTATTTGATCTTTGACGTCTACCCTGCTTTCGAGGTAAAATTGGTTATGGATTCTCTTTGATTTTCACTAATGAAAATAACGATGCCTTTTTTTTCCGTGACATAGTTCTGGAAATTCTCTATGAAATTGTAGTGGACGGATTGTCTTATGCGCTAAGATCTCCCTTAATTTTGTGATCATATGAATTAAGTTTTGGATGTTATTTTCTAAATTTTGTGTCTCGATGAACCTGATTTTCTTGATTTTTTGTTGTGCATATTTGATTGTAATTTGTAACAAATTGATTTTTTGTCCAAATTCTGTGAAGTAATTTGGCGTACTGTGTGTGTACGTGTACAGGGACTAGTTGGATGAAGATTTGATGGAGAAAGAGACCAAGTGCATTTTTTTCCTTTTTTTGCAACAAAACAATAAACATGTATTTGTAGTTTGTGTTGACTGTATTTTCACTTGAAGAAGATTAGAATGAGAGATTTGAAGATGTAGGAGGAAAAGATTTGAAGATCCGGAATGTGTGCATTTTTCTTTTTTTTTGCATATACGCATATACGTGTAATTTATGTTATAATTTGTCAATTTCAAATTTAAATATATAATTGTAGAATTTTTAAATATAAACCAATCAATTTAGATTGAAATCCTTGTGCAAAGATTTATTGGATATGCACATTTAATTAATATCTGAAAAATTCGTAAAATACATATAAATTATCTATGTGCACAAAATTATTAAATTTGCACATTCAGAAATACCTAAAAATTTGCATATTCGAAAATAGAAGACCAAAAAATAATATTAATTGTTATATTTAAGATTTTGAAAATTTTAAACAGTATAAAATTGATTATAGAAAATGAATATATTAAAATTGAATATTATAGAAATCGAATATTGTATATTTTTCAAAGAAAATTAAAAAACAATATTAATTATTAAAGGTCAAATCAAAGAAATGGGTGGGGCAGCTGGCATAGGGGGCGTGCAAGTTGGGGATGAGGTGGGGCAGCTGGCATTGGGTAGTGGAGACACACTTTTTGAACCAATTTGCATTTATAATAAGGTTTAGAACTAAAGCACAATAAATACTCCTATTTTGAACTCAAATATAAAGGACCCAAATATTATAATTAGATGAGATCGAGAAATACTTTTAAAAAGTTCGCTTTATATCTAATTATATATTAATATACCATCTAATAAATAATTTGTGACTTAATTTGTAGTAAGACAAATTAAAAAAAATACAAATAAAAAGTAAAAGAAATTGGCACTTCTCGTTTTAAAGAAAACTAATTTTGATAACAACAAATTTTCTTCTTGGTCAAGTCTATATGTGTTCACAATAAACAAGTTTCTTTATGAAATTCACATATTTCTAATTTTTTTATATAAATTTTGAAATTTTAATTGGAGATAAACTGTAGTTTGTTGTTTTTATGAATGATTAATGTGATTTTTGCTAGAAATTTGTGTACTGTTTTTGCTAAATTTAATTGAATTTCTTGCATTTATTTACATTAAGTTTATCATTTGTGCTTAATTGTCGAAAAAGGTGTTTGAGTTTATTTTGTAGGGAATTAACGATTTTAGAAGTAAATCACGTGCCCATGATTTATTGGAGTCGATGAAGCGAACGAGTCGAGAGGAACACGAGAAAAATACATGGAGAAAATGAAATGGGCTTTTGCCCATTAATTTGGCCCAAATATAAATGAAAGGAGTTTTAGGCTTCACACTTATTTAATAAAAGGCCTAGGTTAAATACAGTTCCATATTTTATGACTACAACCCCATCCAAAAAAGTGTTCGGAAATTTTTTCCGAAAATTATAAAAATTCCAAAAATTTATATGTTCAGTGTTTTTTCTTTTATATTTTAAGAAAACTTTTTCCGAAAATTGTCAAAATTTTCGGATTTTTTTTTCGAACATTTTTTGGTGGGGTTGTATTAATAAAAGATAGGACTGTATATAACCTTGGAAGAGTGAAGCCCCTCACGCCATTTCCGTTGAGTGAGAGGAAAAGTTGGGATAGCGCCGGAGTTGTAAAGCTCGATTCGAAAAACTCGCCGGAATTCGTGCTGTGAAACCGCCATTGCCGGAAAGCTCAAGCCGGGAATTAAAGCCACAACGCCTGGAAGCGCCGCCACACCGGAATTAGCGGTACCTGAGCTGGGAAGCTTCGGACGTCACCGGAATTCGCGTCGGGAATGGAAGCTTTGTGCCGGAAACTGGAAAAGGCAGTAATTGCGCTGGAATTAACGCCTGGGAGCCGGAACTTGAGAGCCGCATCGCCGGAAAGTGAATAAAAGAGGCGGAGCTTGACTCGACCGAGCTGAAAGAGAGCCAAACCGAGAGCGCAATGTCGTAGCCTTCATCTCGATTTGTGCTATATTGTCTCGGCCAATCCAAGAAAATGCAAACCGAGCCACATTCGCGCTGAGTTCGGACCGAGTTACTACCGAGTCTGGCCGAGTTGACCAAATTTATGTCTATTTTCACTGAGTTGGACCGAGTCAACCCGAGTTGACTCGGCAGATAGGGAAAAAAGTGCGAACATTCATATTTTCAAGGATTTAAATGCAATTTCGTCTCAATACTCTCATCCCACACTAAAATACATCCGTTCATCAGATTTAGAGATACCACAAAAACGCTTTTAGAACCCTAATCCCCTATAATAGTTTTCTTCCATTTCTTTATTTTTTTTTTCATTTTTCTTTTGCATTTCCTTTAATTTCTATCATAGTTTAGATTAGGTTAAGCTCAGTGGTTATTTACAATTCAAGCAAGAATTCTTAAGTATTGTAGCTAAATCAACTCTATAGAGGTAACTTCTAGCCTTTGTCTTTTATTTGATTGGTTTAATTTCAATGTTCATGGATTATTTTTCTTTATCTCATATGAGTTTGTTTGATATAATGCTTAGTTAATTGTTTTGTATTTGAATTTGCATGAGTAATTGAGTGTTTGATTTGATTTGTTATATCTATTCTAGTTGAAGGTTAATCTATTAGGAATATGAGTTTTGATTGTTCGATTTCATGATTTGCTCTTTTAATTCGTATTAGATTGTGTGTTTATCGCAAAAAGAGTTGGGTGGGTGCATGAAGTAGTATGAGTGTGAGTAATTTATGCAATTTGAGTGGATATTGAAGTATCGCAACGAGAGTTGGGTATTTTCATTAGAACCCCATATTTCCTACACTTGTTGCTTAATTGAGAAACTGGTGATAAGTGAGAAGATTAACAATTCGATGTTTTCATTTGACGTGTTTACCTAGGTTTATCCAGTACTGGGAATATGTGATGTTTAGTGATTGCTTCTATAGTTGATCGGAAACTTGAATTGTAATTACTTATCAAACGTGTACTTGATTCTCATGTGATGATGAACACCTGAACACGTCTCTTTTAATTGCTGCAAAAATCCCTAAAATTGTTTATTGCTTTCATTTAGTTAATTGTTTTAATTTGTTTAGTTGCTTTAATTTCGAGAAAACCTCTTTCCTAAAATATTGATCCGCACTACAATTACGCGCCGACACATAGTATTAGGGCTACACTAGCCACTAGTCCGGTGGTTCGATAATTTAACTTGGTCACTTTCCTAACTACGACAATACTCGTACACTTGCGAGTAGTTTAATTTTTTGCATAACAAAATTGGCAATCAATGAAAAAACGTCAACATGTCAGAACTATATAACGTATTATACAGGTTAAAAGTTAACGATATTATTTTTTTAAGAAAAAAATGGATCTTGTGCTATATTTATAAAACCATAAGGGGGTTTCACGCAATTTTTAAAGCACATAAGGATTTTACACCGATTTTCCAAACCACAAGGGGATTTGGCGCAATATACTTGTTATCTTAGATTGAAAATAAACTTTTTTTAAATCTCTTAAATAATTAAAAAAAAAAAATTTAACTAGCTAATTATTTTAATAATTAAAAATGAAGTTTCTTAAACTTTTAAAACAACTTATACCATGTTTAGAATAAAATTAATTAAACGAGCTTTAAGTTATCTATATACTCATGTTTAGGGTAAATCGTAGTAGTTAGAATATAGTATTTCTCTCATAATTAATTACGGATAAGGAATTATAGTAATTTAATATTTCATAAAAGGTGGTGGTGTCAAATAATAGTAGAGTTATTAAGTTAGCAAGGATCACCTAAAATCGAGTTTTAGGTTGACGAAAATTTGTGTTGAAATGAGTGGAGATTTGTATTTTAGGAGAAATGCCGATTATGAAAGGCTCAGTCAAATTTAGGTCATTTTTCAACGACGTATTTTGCAACGAAGACATAACTCGTCGTGAAATAGTTAACAGATACAAGAACGGCGTCATTTTTACTAATTAAGTTTGTAACGGTTTTTTTCGTTGTAAAATTACAGGCCTGGGTTAAATTCTCAAGACAGTGGTGGTGTACTTTCACCAAGTCATTTGCAACAAAACAAGTCGTCGCTAATATAAAATTTGGTTCAACCATGGACTTTTTTGTCGTAAATCTAAACATAATGACGTTGTTTGCGACAAATTCATTTTTCGTTGCAAATCTTGTTCAGATTGATCATTTTACTAATAATCAAAATTGCAACGAAACTTGTCGTCTCTGTACCCGTGATTTTTTAGCGAATATTTTCTAAATAATTGTGTTATATGGTCACAAATAAAATAGGAAGTGTTGGATTTCAATTAACACATAAAAGGGAGTTGGAACGATCAACCTCGTAATTTGCAGCGGACTTTCTTAGTGGACAGTGCTATACAGATCTAGTTCACGTTATGCCTTAAGATTGCTTCTCACTTGAGCAAAAAAGGCATAATTAGAATTTTATTTATATCCATCTAAATCACAATTTCAATCGTTGTCTAATATTCTTTTAATTCTAGTTTATCTCCTTGTATAATAATATGTAGTAACCTTCAGGTATCTCAAAATCTCTCACACTATCTTCAATGTGGTTTACCAGATTAATTGATGTCTGCTAACCAAGACAAACAACTCAACAACTGTTTCGATGCGTGCACAATTTAGCAAACATCAAACATCCAATTTCATTTTCATATGGTACTAAACATTTCATATTTAGAGTTCTCTGACACTAATCATAGCTCAATGACTCGCTCCTTTATAACATGAGTATCAACGCATTCTCAAAGTTTATTCTTAATCATTCAAGAACATGAGTCTTTTAAGAATGATTCAGAATGAACCTTTTCACCAAAAAAAATATACTCATTGTTATAACTCTAGCAAATGATGCATCAACATCTAGTGATAGAATTACAAAAAATTATCTTTGACCGTTCAACCTAAATACATCGGCCTTTGTCTATCATAACAAAGTTAATGAGACAATCATTTAATAAAGTCTCAGCTCCACTGTCTTTGAGGATTGTTTAAGTCCGTAAATTGAATTCCTTAATTTACAAACATTATCCTCCTTGAATAAAGAATCCTACTGCTTTGCATGTAGATTTCTTCTTCTAATTCTCCGTTGAGAAAATACAATGTTCAACGTCCATCTTTATGTAATTCAAAATCATAATTTACTTAAACTAGAGTTGTGACGAATCGAGGTACAACCCACATATACAGAAAAATTTATACATCCCCCTTTAGAGTATAATCTTTTGTCATGTGAACTTGGTCACCTCTAGAGAGACCCACTGATCTTTCTTTGACTTTTGAGAATTCACATTCTCAACTATTTTGTGTCTAGATGAAAAAACTACAAGTTTTCAAACTTGAATTCATTTCATCGACTCTATCTCTTCTTCTATTGCTTTATTTCATTAATCTTTACTAGAACAAGATAGAACCTCTCAAACGTCTGTAGGTTTCTCATTCCCTAAAGATTTGTCATATTTTCTGGAGATCATGATGTTTCTCAAGCACATATTTTCTAGTGTTTATAAGAAATTAAAATTCTGTGAAATTTTGTAGATGACATCTCCACTACATAATTACTCTCATCAAGATCCATCTGATCTTTAATGGGTAATCATCTATTAAAAAATCACATTAAATCACTCCCACTTGGATCTGATAGAGTGATTATTCTAATCTCACAGTGGTTTAGCATCCAAATATTGCTACCCTTACTAGAAAATCCAATATCCAAGAAAATTGATATAATGTGATTCTATCTAATGTACTACTTTCAACTCAATGAACTCCAATCATCACGTAACTATTGGATTTAACGAAGCATCTTATGAAGACACATTTATCATTGGACCTAACTCTCAGTACTAACTCGTAGAGTTATGTACACAAGCTGTTGATCCCAAGATCCCAAGGTTACTTAGATCAGAGTGTCCAGAGTTAATTGGATTTCATAACATCCAACAATATTAGAAAAACTTCTTTAAGTCACACCATTGTGTAATGGTGTACAAAGTTTTATAATTGTCAAATTATACCTCTTTCACTACATAGTTCCCTGAACTTGTTTGGATAAATATTCACGTGATTTATAGGTTCTTAAAACCATTAAAGTTATGTCTTCCATTCACATCCCATTTAGGTGGTGTCCAAAACAGATCAATGTCTCGGACTTATGTGAATTTAAAACAGACATGTCATAAACGTGAGATATTACCATTTAAGATAATGAAGAAACGATAAGCTCCAAGTTTTGTAATTGACATTCATAGAATCACATTTATCAAAAAATGAAATAATTGCAATAAAGAATTAACAATACTGTTTTATAATTTCCATAATTTGATAACTCGACTTTTAAAGACGGACATCATAATCCTTCTATTATAAGTCAGTTCACCATATCTTGCACAACATGACCTAATCTAGCATGGCAAAATGTTATCTTCTACATAAGCATTGCTAGAGGAATAAATATTTAGTCTGCATGAACTTACTTCATATAACTAAAATAATTATTCACTTATAGTCCATAACCATTAAAAAAATATGAAAAATAAGTTTAATAACATAAATTATGTATATATGCACCACGCGCCACTGTTCACTCGTTGGTGGACTGCTTGTGAAGCCAACATGTTGCCGTCACATACTAATCATAACCATGTCTCACAGAAAAATGTTAATCATATCCCAGCTATGGAAGATCCGATGCAGTGGTGAGATCCTGAGTGATCTCTCGAGCAAACAAAAAACTATGTGATACGAAACATTGACCATTGTCAATCTCAAGTTTACAAGTCCCAGGACTTCACTCGAGCTTAGTTCCTTTAATTGTATCTCATCTTAATGCTCAACAGTCTTTAGTCAATGATTTGTCATTTCAGAATCTATAATCCACAAGAATAAGATTCAGGTAAGAACACATTACTAAAGATAACTGTGCTTAAAACAAAAAAAAAAAAACAGAATGAACTACCTTGTCCCTCCTGGACTTAGTACATTCGCGAGCAAGAAAATGACCATGCACTTCACAAATAAAACATGTCATTTTCTCCCTTATCCATTTTCAGTTTAGCACTTTTCTTTTCTTTAATCTTCCAAGCATTTAAGATTGACACCAAGATTGATAGCAGCTCTCCCAGTTAGAGACTACTTATCATTTTCACCTTCCTTCCATTTTCTTTTACGTTCAGAGCCCGAAGCTCCTATAGAACTAATAAATATAACGAGAACACTTAATGAAGACTTTGAAGTTTCAAATTCTTTGTCTTTTAGCTCAACGTTATGAGCTGTATGAGTGAAAGTTTCAACACTTTCATCAAGAGTCGTGTTGACTCTTAAGTGTTCCCTACTGTTAGGAAGTGAATAATCCTGAATTTGATATTTCTCATAAACGATATGTCACCATACTTTCCTTTTAAATATTCCCAGATATTATAGGTGGTATGATGCAATTCACAATCATGGAATATGTCACCATTGACAAAAAATTACCAATATTTCACTAGCTATGGAATTTTTAATATTCTAAGCCTGGTAACCATCCAGATTGTTCTCAGTTTGAGTATTATCTCTATTTCAAAATACTTTTCATCATGGTAATAGTGTCTAACACATCATGTTCTCCAAGAACATGTATTACATAGGACTTTACGTGTTATTACTATCGTTTTTTAGTTTTACTTATTGGTTTAATTCAACTATGATCGTTGTTGAAGTTATTGTCAGGTTTATAACATCAAAGATTCCAAAAGTTAACATTCATTTATGTATTATCTTATTCCATGTTAAGCTAACTGACATCTATAAAATTCGATAAAAAGTTGACATCGAAAAATAACTTAAAGTTATTAATCATCAATCGCATAAAGTATCCTCATTAAACAGATTCAGCTCCAAAACACAAAACAACACAGTTCAAGTATTTAAAACAATTTAAATAACTTAGAAATACCATTAAACTACATGAATTAACATGTAATTTCAAAAATAAATTAATTACTACCACTTAAAGGCATAATTAATACTAAAATAGGAAAAACTAATAATCAACTTTCAAAGATTCAATTAATATTTCTTTTAATAATTTAAGAGAAAGAGGTCCCTCTAAACTGTAACTTCTCATTCAATTTATCATGTCGAACTACGTCAGGTATTCTAGTTCCTGCACGATAGATCGCCCGTGCCAAAGGATCCATGTGAGGAATCTTCATCCGACTTTTACTTCGACCTATCAGTCTAAGAAAATTGGATCAATGAATGCCTCCCATCCTCAAGCACGCTGATCTAAGTGATTTCCCTCTATCATCTGTTTCAGAATCAATGGTGATTTCATTCATAATCACGTAACCTGAAGGCTTTCCTTTTAAGTCTGACACTTCTTCCAATAGACATCTTCTAAGTAAGGAGGAAGGGTTTTAGCCCAGGTCTTCGGACTCTGAATCTCATCTTTCAAATGAGGCGGAATAACATTTTTATACACCAGGGACAATAATGGAAAATAAAGTTCAGCAAGGACAAGATGATGATCTCTTAAATTATGTTCGGACTTCATCTTATAGTTTAAGAACTCATGGAGTATTTCATCTCCAGCCCTTTGGTCATGTGTAGCATCTATCTCCATCATCAACACACCTAAAAAAATAAGCAGCCAACAAATAATGACAATGTTAGTTAAACTTAAACACATGAATCTTAGCTCTCTTTCACGCTTAAGAAATCAAATTTCTAAAAAGCGCATCAAGCAAATTCACAAGTGAATTCAAGTCTAACCATTGACTCCCACTTTCTTTACATAAATCAGTATTCAAACACGCTTAGTTCAAATACTATTATGTTATGTAAATGAGGTATCTACACAAGAAATTTAGCACGCAGAAACACTATCGAACTTCTTATTCGACAAATATCAATAAAAAATGAGCAACCATTCGAACATTCAAAAAACTTGGGAAAAATTCAACTCATGAATTCAAAGCTCATAAAAACACAAAAAAATTGATTTCAAAGTGTAACCAGCTAATTTCACAAGTGCAACAATTTAATTATGGTTCTCATCTGAATTTATAAATAAGAATTCAAATATTCCTAGTTTAAATGCTTCTATACACTGTATATTAAGATTCTACACTAAGAAATGCGCGCATAGGAATTTTTGGCACAAAAAACAGAGTTAAAATGAGCTCAAACGAGCCAAAATAAGATTGCATGAGCGAAGCATTAAAACAGCACAACAGTCGACCACCGGAGACCGGCGCATGAAGCCCACGCGGTGGCGTGGCCACTGCCAGCGAGCGCGTGAAGCCCACGTGCCGCCGTGACCCCACTGCCGGCCGGCGCGTGTGTTCCACGATCCGCCGTGACTCGACGCCGGTCAGCGCGTGTTGTCCACATGCCGTCGTTACTCGCCGCCGACCGACCGGTTCGATTCGGTCCGGTTCGGTCTAGTCTAGTTCGCCCTGATCCGGTCCGGTTCAGTTTGGTTCGATTCGGTTAGGTTCGGTCCGGTTTGACCGTTATTGACCGGGTCATCCACGAAATTTTTGAAAAAATACATTTTGGCCTTTGAAAATATCTAATTCTCTAAAACAAGCCCATAAAGTTTCTGAAACTTTACAAAAACACCCAAATTCGTGGAAAAACTTTGAAAATTCATATCTTACTTGTTTCTCATCCAAAATTTATAGAAAATGCATGGATGGAATCCTTATGAAACGTAGATTCATCCAATAACAAGAATAAAATCCAATTTGTTCAATTTGGTTTCGAAAATTCGGATATAAATTTCTGTTCTTTTTAAAAGAAATGCAGAAAATCACCGAAATTTGCAAAATTCATAACTCACTCAATACTTGACCAAAATTCACGAAATTTATATCAATAGAATCCTCTTTCAATTTACTTTAATCCAGTAATAAAAAATCATCACGACTCATTATATACAGTTCGTAATTTACAGTCAAAGTTACTGTATTTTCTCAAAGACCGATTTAATTCTCACAAACGGCTTGGCCAAAAAATTCGAAACTTTGCAGACATCAATATCATCATATATGCTACATACAGTAAAAATTTCATAGCTAAATTCCACCGTTTCAAAAAATCCAATAAATTGAGAAATATTGTACTCATACGTATACGAATCAAAAACTGTGAAAATTATATATCACATATATATCATGAATTTTTCACACAGGATCATATAAGTTTTTTTTTCAAACACGAGAATCCAACACATTGGCTCTGATACCAATGTTGGATTTTCGATGATCACATAAAAGGGAGTTGGAACGACCAACCTCGTAATTTGCAGCGCACTACAAAAAAAGACCCAAATAAAGAGGGCTACTAAAGAGGGCAAATAAAGCCCTCGTCCTTAAAGAGGGCTGAGACGAGGGGCTTTAAAATATGCATGAGACGAGGGCCTACACGAGGGCACAGGCCCCCTCTTTAGTTGACGAGGGCGTGGCCCTCGTGAATTTTAAAAAAGTGCTAGCCGAGGGCAGGGCCCCTCGTGAGTAGGCGAGGGCGGGGCCCCTCGTGAGTTGGCGAGCACGGCCCTCTCGCCCGGTCCATGCGTTCAACGAGCCGAGGGCTAGCCCCTCGTCCACGGTAAGTTCCAGGTTTTTACCGAGGGGGTTTACCCTCTTTAACCCCCTCGATAAATTCTAACATATTTAAACCCCCCACCCACCATTTTCAGCAGAAAAGAAACCCTCCCCCAAGCTCCCCAACTGCCGCCGCCGCCGCCCATCCCTGCCGCGCCGCCGTCGCTGGAAACGCCACTCCACCGGTCGGATTTTGGCCTACTCGTCCCCGTGAACATTTCTACGGTAATATTTTTCATTTTAATCGGTTAATTTGTTAATTAAATTATTTGTAAAATTAATGCAAATTCATGTGTATATATATATTTGTGTGTATGTATATATATGTATAGTTGTTAATTAGTTGCTAATTATGTAGTGTTTAACTTGTTAATTTAATTAGTATGTAATTAATTATAAATTTGATAATATAATTATATTTATATGAATTAGAAATAATTATATCAATATTTGTTGTGTTAAATTTAATTTTAATTGCATGATATATTTAATTAATTTTATATGTGATGAATATTCATGTGTTCGATTATCTACATTAATTATTTATTTGATGAATGATGTATATATAGTTATATATATATATATATATATATATATATATATATATATATATATATATATATATATTTAAAGTATAATTAATTAATTATGTTTGAGTGGAGGGGGTTGATGAATAATATTGTTGGTTGTTTGCTAGCTGTAGAATGTGCGTTCCGATTTGATTAATTTTAATTAAGTCAGAAATGGATGCACTATAGGATCTTAGTTAACTGGAGAATGCGATAATAATAAACGAAACTCTGTCGAAATTTTTAGAATAACTATATTAAATTAACAATATGATAATTATAATGGATTTATATATTAATTTTTTTATTAAATTTTGAATATTCTTTAATTTGAAACAGATTTTAATATGAGTTATTCAAGTCGTAATTGGATGTATGGTCCAAGAACAATTAATGGAATGATAGCTCTCGACTTTCTTAGTGGTCTTGAATCGTTTATACAATTCGCAACTAGCAATCCTGATTGGATGAGTGAAGGAGATATTAGGTGTCCCTGCTCGAAATCTAGATGTAGGAACCAAAGGTTTAGAGCACCAATTGACGTGAAAACACATTTGTATATAAATGGGTTTATTCCCAATTATCACAATTGGATTTTACACGGTGAACAAAATCCACACCAAAACTATGATCAGTCGACTTCGTACGGAGTAGATGATACTGCAGGGTCTACCTCGTACCATGACATGATCACAGATCTAACTGGTCCTAACCTTCATTTTGGAAATGTGGAAGATGAACCCGTTAATGAGGAGCCCCCAAATGAGCATGTTGCTCAATTTTATGACATGCTTCGTGCAGCAAACCAGGATTTGTATCCTGGTTGCGAAACACACTCACAATTGTCATTCAACGCCCGACTGTTGAACATTAAAACTGAAAATAGACTGTCTGAGAGGGGTTATAATCAAGTTGTTGACTTGATTCGGGAAATTGTTCCTCCTGAAAATCTAGTGCCCAGGAAATTTTTTGATAGCAAACAACTAATGAGTGGGATGGGTCTTCCAGTAGAGAGGATTGATTGTTGTGCACATAATTGTATGATATATTGGGGTAATGATAGTGAACTTGAACATTGTAAGGTTTGTGGTCATCCACGGTTTAAACCCCGTAAGCGTGGTGTTGATGGTCAATGGAAAAAGAAAAAACCTTACAAGGAGATGTTCTACTTTTCTATCATTCCTCGACTGCAAAGATTGTATCAGTCTGTTGCTACTGCAAAAGATATGACATGGCATGCAAGTTGCTCTAACGATGATTCTGGTGTTATGCGTCACCCTGCAGACTCATTGGCTTGAAAACACCTGGATAATTTGTATCCTAAATTTGCTTCCGAGATTCGGAACATAAGGTTAGGCCTAAGCACCGATGGTTTTCAACCATTCGGATAGTCTGGGAAACAATATTCTTCATGGCCAGTGATAGTGACACCGTAAAATCTACCTCCGTGGTTGTGTATGAAAGATCAATTCATGTTTCTTACGGTATTAGTGCCTGGTCCTAAAAATCCTAAGGATAAATTGGATATTTTTTTACAGCCGTTGATCCGTGATTTGATGCATTTGTGGGAAATTAGGGTGGAAACGTACGATGTTGCTACAAAGCAAAATTTTCTGATGCGAGCTGCACTAATTTGGACCATCAGTGACTTTCCAGCTTACTCAATGTTGTCTGGATGGAGCACTGCTGGACGGACAGCTTGTCCTTACTGTGGAGAATACACTGATGCTTTCACTCTGAGGCTCAGTCGTAAACAGTCGTGGTTCGATAACCATCGTAAATTCTTACATAGACACCATCCGTATCGGAGAAACAAGACTGCATTCAGAAAGAATGTGATAGTGGATGACCCACCACCACCCATTCGATCAGGTGAATCACTCCTAAATGAAATCAATTGGGTGGGATATCGAAAAGTGACAAAAGATGGTGCTGAGGCCCACAACAAGAGATTGGAAACTGGTTGGAAGAAGAAAAGTATTTTCTGGGATTTGTCGTATTGGAGTACCTTGTTGATCCGTCATAATCTGGACGTGATTCACATTGAAAAAAACTTATTTGATAATTTGTTCTACACTGTAATGAATGTGGAAGGAAAAACAAAGGACACGAATAAGTCCAGAGATGAACTTAATGAATATTGTCGTCGTCCATCACTTGTGAAATGTCCACGTACAGGAAAGTACCCCAAAGCTTGTTATTCACTTGATAAGAGACAAAAGGATGTTGTGTGCAGATGGGTAGATGAGCTAAAGTTTCCTGATAACTATGTGTCCAACCTGTCTCGAACTATTGACTGGACAAAATTGAAAATGTTTGGGTTGAAGAGTCATGATTGTCATGTGTTTATGCAGAGGCTACTCCCGATTGCTTTCCGTGAAATTCTTCCACAGAACGTGTGGAAAGCTATAACTGAAGTTTGTTTATTCTTCAAGGAGTTGACTTCTACGATGATTACAGTTGAGAACATGACTCGGTTGGAAGTAGATATTCCGCTGATCTTGTGCAAGTTGGAACGTATATTTCCATCCAGCTTCTTTAATTCGATGGAGCATCTACCTGTACACCTTGCATACGAAGCACGAGTGGCTGGTCCTGTACAATACAGATGGATGTATCCATTTGAGTGGTAATCTACAACTTTCAAATATTTGAACAATTAGCGGTTATTATACTCACTATTGATGCTTCTGGTTAGGTATCTTCATAATTTAAAACTCAGTGTGGGTAACAAAGCTCATGTTGAAGCTTCGATCGCAAATACACATCTAACAAAAGAAGCATCAATTTTCTGTTCCCACTACTTTGAGGATCATGTTCTGACGAGGCGTCATAATGTACCTCGTAATTACGATGGTCGTAGCGCCGAAGAACCCCAACCTGGTACTCCGTCAATTTTTATACCTCCTGGACGACCACTTGGACGGAAGAATACAAGATATATTGTAGACGAAGAGAAAAATACAGCTCACACCTACGTGTTACTGAATTGTAACGAGGTGCAATCGTATGTTGAGTAAGTTAATATTCAACATCGTCCATCTATAATTATTACAAAACATCATTATAATGATAATATTGTACATCTTCCCTCTTGTAGTATGTTCATGCATCAACTTCAAAGTGTTCAACCGAATCTCTCTAGGGCTGAACAAGAAGATAAACTTCAACATCAGTTTGCATTATAGTTTGAACAAGTTGTAAGTCAAGTTGATAAAATTATATAAATAATAAAATATATACATAGACTCAGGATTAAATATTTTATCAACTATAGGTTAAGGTAAACAATATTCAGAACCGGTGGATACATGATCTATCCAGCGGTCCTGTAAATTGTGTTACCACATATCCTGGGTATTACGTAATGGATACAAATTTCACACACGCACTTATGGTGAATCAAAATCGACTGTGAACAGTGGAGTTTGTATCAAGGGGACAAACTATGATTCAGATGAGAATGATTTCTATGGGATCCTTGAAGAAGTATTACAGTTGGAATACCCTGGACGATTTGAGAAAAAAATGGTTATGTTCAAGTGCGAGTGGTATGATCCTACCGTGCCAAATGGAACAAGAATACATCCTAACTACAAACTTGTGGATGTTAATCGGAGAAGAGTATATGGCCGTTATGATCCTTTTGTATTAGCAAATCAAGTCACTCAAGTTTACTATTGCGAATACCCGGGGGTGCGAAATCATGAATGGCTTGCGGTTTGCAAAGTTAAACCGAGATCCTTAGTGGAAATTGATAAAAGGAATAAACAAGAGCTACCCCCGTTCCAAGACGATGAGATTAATTCACAAATGAATAATGTGCAAATAGACAGTGATCCTATCGTGTTGGCAGATGTCAGTGGTGCACTAATTCAAATTGAGAATGATGATGTTGAAGAAGAAGAAGAACAAGAAGAAGAACAAGAACATGAACAGGAGGAAGAAGACGATGATGATGATGATGATGATGATGATGATGATGATGATGATGATGATGATGATGATGATGATGATGATGAACATAATTCATACTCAAATGAAGATTAAGTAGTTTAGTAATTGCTATCTCGATGTTAGAAATTATTTAATGTGTACACCTAAACTTTGATTGATTGATCATTTATATCTCGGTGTTATAAATTATAATGTGTATACCTAAACTTTGATTATTTGCTCATTTATATCTCGGTGTTTAAAATTTTACAGATGAGCGGATCCGATCGTAGCTCTAGCGGGGGACGGCGATAGAGTACAGGTCGCGGGGGTCGAGGCGGATCTAGTGGGGCGCGGAACACAGTGCCTATACCACACATACCAGTGCCAGTTCCGTTGATCCCTACGATTGATGACGAGGAAGTTGAGCAGTATACCGACTCGGATTCTGAAGAACAGTCGGATTCACAAATGGTCGGACAGAGACTAGATGTGTATATTGCCTACGATACGTATGTTAGACTTACTATTTTCAGGTATTTTGAGGAATATATATCCGTGAATATTAATTATGTATTACAAATTTGTTTTGCAGCTTGATGCCTTCGAATCCGGTCTCCAAGCTGATCAGACGTATCATGGCTGGACATATGGAGTTGGGCGCCTTCACCTTCAGGATGATATCCGAAGAAAGGCTGCAGGAGTACTGGGAGACATTTCAGGTATATATTCATTTGATTTATAATGATATTATATGACATAATAACATCATTGTTTATCAGAAAGAGGCTAGATGGGATCCTACTGTCACTTCAACACAGTATGTGCATCACTTGTTCCTGAAAAGGGCTGCTGAAAGATATGTAGATCTTTTGAACTCTGTGAAAAGAAAATATGAGTTGAAGGGTAAGAAGCCACAGTGGGATACTAAAGTGTGGAAGGCCTTGCTCGCGTACTGGGATAGAGATGACGTGAAAGCCAAATCCGCACAATGTAGATGGAATAGACTATCTGAGCCTGCTGGCCCGGGTACTGGCATCTCCACCCATAAAGGTGGATCTCGTGGTGCCGTCGAGGTTGCTCTGGATATTGTAAGTCATTTGTTGATACCAAATTCGGTAAAGTTTTATAATATGTATACATATTTTAAGTTTTAATCACCATGTTCTAAATTATAGGAGAGGAAGAAGGGACGCCCCGCCACAGATTGGGAAATTGTGGAGCACTTCCACTACCGTGGTCCAGGACAGTATACATACGGCCTTATATCTGATACATTGGTAAGTATTCTTGTTACATTTTAAAATAATATGAATATTTAAGAATATTTATATATCTAGAAAAATAATTCTCTAAAAAAATGTGCAGGCTGATGTACAAGCGAGAGTCTCCCAACTGCATGCTACCTCTGACTCTGACGAGCAACCTCCTGAGCACAGTCTTCCAGAGTTATCTCAGATGTACGTCAAGATTGTGGGGAAAAAGTACGGTAAAGTTCGTGGGCTCGGACAATTGGGAAAGTCCAGACGCATAGTCTCCGGCCCAGGCGGGACATAAGCTGGGACTCATATTGGAGTCTATAGCCAAATTGATATGGACCGAATACTCACTGAGGAGCGTGAGAGAACGCGCAGAGAGGCGGCTGATGAGAATCGACGATTGCAAGAGCAAGTGGAAGAGAGACAACGGCAACTGCGTGAGGGGATGACCCAGAACTTCCAAAACCAGTTTACCGAGTGGATGCGGGCATCACAACAGGGATCTGGAGGACCACCACCCCCGCCTCCATCCGATGAGTATACCCCACCCCGAGGACCGGGTTCGAGCCGTGGCAAGGGACCGAGATCCTGATGTTTGAGAGTATTGCTTGGAGTATGAATTAACTATTTTCATGAATGTTTGATGAATGTTTCTTGGAGTATGAATTATTGTGCATCGTCTTTATTATGCTTGTGATGTTTATTTTCATTAATGTTTGATGAGAATCGACGATTGCTGGAGCAAGTGGAAGAGAGACAACGACAACTGCGTGAGGAGATGACCCAGAACTTCCAAAACCAGTTTACCGAGTGGATGCGGGCATCACAACAGGGATCTGGAGGACCACCACCCCCGCCTCTATCCGATGAGTATACCCCACCCCGATGACCGGGTTCGAGCCGTGGCAAGGGACCAAGATCCTGATGTTTGAGAGTATTGCTTGGAGTATGAATTAACTATTTTCATGAATGTTTGATGAATGTTTCTTGGAGTATGAATTATTGTGCATCGTCTTTATTATGCTTGTGATGTTTATTTTCATTAATGTTTGTGAAATCCGGAGCTATATATCGTGTTTAGTAAGATTTTTAATTAATTATTTAGGTTAATCTGTGTATGTGCTTTAATTATAAGTAATATTTGATTAATTTAGCCATAATATATTCAAAATATTTTAATTAAAATAATATATATATATATATATATACACACAAGGGCGTTAATTTTTTATATTTAAAAAGATATATACATAAGTGAAAATATAATTTTGCAAGTGTTAATTTCATTTTATATGTGAGAATAATATAAATTTCATTTTTAAGTTGTTACCATAATTGTAATGATATATAATAATTAATTAAAAGTGTAATCATAATAGAAATTATTAAATGTATGTAATTTAAAATGATATATTAATTTAATTAATTTTTGAAGGTGTTATGGTAAATAAAATGATTTATAATAATATTAATTAATTAAAGGTATAAATAAAATAGGAGTTAAGTGTTTTAACAAAGAAAACAAAATAAGAAATAATATATATACTATTACAATAGAAAACATTTCGAATGATAAGCTTTGCCCAAACGGTAAGGAGAAGGGCAATAGGTCTCCCACGCTAGGGAGGTCACGGGCTCGAGACTTGTCGCTCGCGGGTCGCGTGCGGGTCGGGTTGCGCCCGCCCCACTGATGCGGCTTGCGAATTTTTTTTTTAAAACTGGGTTGGACGAGGGCCTCTCCCTCGTGAACAAACGAGGGGCGAGACGAGGGCAGACCCCCTCGTGCAAGGACGAGGGGCGAGCCCAGGCGAGGGCAAGGCCCACGGGAACCTTCGAGGGCTTACATGAGGGCCCGGTTTTTGAACCAGACGAGGGCAGCCCCCTCGTTAGTTAAAGAGGGGCGAGCCGAGGGGGACCCTAACGAGGCCTATTTTGTCGAGGGTCTCCCCCCCCCCCCCCCCCCCCCCCCCTCCCCCCTCTTTAAACCCCTCCCTATATCCCTCTTTATTTCAACAGTATTAGAATATATGATCTAAAAAAAAATGTATTACGTGACAGCTGTGGGATTTGAACCCACGCCCTTTCGGACCAGAGCCTAAATCTGGCGCCTTAGACCACTCGGCCAAACTGTCTTGATTAAATAATTTGGACGACTAGTTAAAAAATATATATTGTAAATGGAATAACAAAAACTAAATAAAAAAAAGGTAAAAATAACTGCAAAATTATGTCGAATACTAAAGTGGTTATTCGGGCCGTCTGGCAAGGTCCAATGAACCAAGCAACTCATGTTCATGACTTAGGTCGGACCTACAGAACGGAACTCCAATCTAACCCTATGTAGATTGCGAGTTAATGGTTAGTCTAGTCCATGACTTATGTTTCTTTTAATCTTTTTGAACAAATAATATTGATCACTCGGTCCATCCCCTATTTAATTTACAAAATACTTAGTCTACTTACCATACTGGTCAATGACCATCTTATTAAAATTTTAATTTATAAAATAGAATTAAAAATAATATATACAATGATTCTAGCTCTGCAGTTACTACATAGGTTAATTTTAATTGTAAAACAAGAAGTCCATCACTTTAATGAGTTAAATACTAATCAAGTCATAAAAAAAAAAAAGTACTCAAAACCATTAGGTAAAATTAATTAAAAACAACTAAAAGAATTAATCGAGTCAAACTGACCACCCATTAGCTCATGGGCCACATCAGTCAAGCCAAATAGGCCTGAATTTTTTATTTTATTTTTTTACGGGTAGGCCTGAATTATTTTGAACTTACTTACATTTGGATTAATTGAACCACCGACTTGGGCTCAAATTGTCAACCCTAATAACTAAAAAAAAAAATGTTCAAACTTAATGGAAAAATATAGTGTCTCAAACAAAATTAATTTGTATAATCCTATAAACATTGTAATATTTTTTCAGTTTCCGAGTAAATTTCCAGTTTCTTTTTGTTGAATAGTTTAAGAAAGTGTATTTATTTATTAATATATGATGGGTCACATGTTGACTTTTGGGATAAAGTAATGAATAGTGTTAAAAGTGAATTGAATGAGTTGGACTTTGATAATATTTTATGAATTTGGGAGTATGTAGTAAAGTATTGTTTTTGCCATTTATGAAATGAGAAGTTTACTAGGGGACGACCCGAAAAGGAAAATGAAGTTTACACAGGGACGGAGGGATTGTAGATCAAAAAATTGGTCTCGGCCTACTTGTAAAAACAAAAAAACAAAAAAAGGGTCTCGGCCCCAAAAGATAAATATAGAAAGAAAGAAAGAAAATAAATGAAGATGCAACCCGGCTAGGGTAAAAGTGTAGCGCCTCAACAATATGTGTGACGTTCCCTCTGAAATGTTGCGAGAAATATTTGTTAAGTTGGCGGGTGAATCAAGTGTTTGCAAGGAATGGATTCTTAACCGTTCATCAAAGCCCACGCCAAAAACCAACTCTACTGTGAAAAACAATTCAGGGGACTTTAAAATGAATGGTTGATGCCCTATCAAAAACTTGAACCGTCCTGGCGTGCTAAGCATTAAGAGTCTCTTCTTTGTGGCCTCTTGCAATGGTCTAACATCGACGATCCCCTTAACCAAGGACTTCCACAAGTTGCCCAAAACTGATGCTGCTGGAAATACATATTGATAATTTGTTCTCTCATGGAAAACTTGTGTACCAAACCCTTATTTATAGTTTAAAATCGGGTTGAGGATTTCGATCCAAGGCTGCTTTCTTCGCTGGTGACATTAATAATTGATTATGGTTTTGGTTAATTATTGTCTAGATGCTTAATTTATAGTTTGAACAATTGTAACAAGAATACCTTTGATGGATGGGTGAGGAACAGGCACCGACCTACAATAGGGCCAAGTGGGGCACTGGGCCCCACTGAATTTTTGAATTTTTTTATTAGAATATATATATTTTTAGATCATTTTATCAAATATAATTGAGCATAGCTAAGTGGATGCAAGTTTTACTGCCTCCATTGAAGTCCTGTGTTTGAACCTAAGGGATCAATATTATGAGGAGTTGTTTTCTCTTTTTTATTATTTTTTACTTTTTTATATTTTATTCTAAATTTTCAAGTTTATTAAAAAAAATTGGCAATGATACACTTTTACCTCCACTTTAAAAATAAGGCGCTTGGTTCGTGATAAGGAATGCGAATTGGAATGGTAATAATAGTAGGGAAGAACGATAATGATAAACTTATAATATATGTGTTGTTTATTAGATAGTAAGGAATGACTATCATTAGTACTATTGATAATGTTTGGTAAGTTTTTTTTTAAAGAAGTATTATATATAAAAGAAAGATTAATTTCAATTTTTAATTACAAAAGAAAAATAATTTTGTTTTTAAATTTATGTAAGAGGCTAAAATCTAATATTTTATATTTTTTTTTTTTTGAAGGAATGAGGCATTCCCCACTTGTAAAAATGAAATTTTCTCACCAAACATTAATTTTGATTTTTATTCTCATTTCCCAATTCTAAATCTCCTAACCAAATCTATAAATCTATAAATATATAATACAAGAATGTATTCCTTAATTAGGTTTGGGCGGGAAAATTTTGTGGCCGTTGATCAGTAATTCATCACTTCATCATCACCGCTCATCTTTAGTTATTTAGTAATTATGGTAGATTAGATTATAATTAATTTTTGATTTGCTAACAATTAGGGACGGTTACAGTATTTAGTCTATTTATACTCCTAGAACCACCATTTCTTAACCACACAAATTTGTTTACTTTTTCCAAATTTTGTAGATTTATAGATTCATCATTATAATGTAATTGGATCATTCTACTCTTCTTTAAAAAATCATTGTATTTGTATTTGTTCTTACGTAGGAATTTATTTGTAGATAGAAATGTGTAAATTTCATTAATATTTGTAATAGTTGTAAATTTCATTATATATCTTTTTACATTGTTTGGTCTCATTCTTCATGTGGTTATTGTCTTGCATAGGGAATATCAACTTGGTTGCCATTTTGATTATGAATCTGATTAATTGAAGGACTCTATCTCGCAGCGCTTTGATCCGACCACGCACCCATGAGGAAGAATTCAATATTTGTCAAAGGTTTTCAAGTGTTTAAGTCATTTTTGTAGATTTTTTTTTAAAATTGAATCAGATTTTGAACTGTATTGTTTGAGAGTTATTGTATTCAAAATTTTAAGAATGTAAATTTATCTTCAACTATGTAATGTGTGATTCATGTTTTCATCTTGCACATTTGAATGGAAAATTAATTGTTTGTCTTCCAAAAAAATTACGTCAACTAATTATCATCGACAAATTACTTATCCTCATTAGTTACTTCATAAGATCTTTTGGTTTTGGCCGTGAAGTTTTAGTTTTGATTAGACAATATGGTTGAGGGAAATTTAAAAGCATTGATTCTTACACTTATTAAAATATTTTAAATTTATTTAATCTAATTAAGAAATAATTGATCGTGAGATGAATTTATTAATTTCCTTGAGGATTTGTGCTCCCTCTCTTCTCTGTTTTTGGTAAAGAATACAGGGGGTGTATTATGATTATTTCTTCATAATAATTTAATAGTAAATAAATCAAGAAACAAATCATTTGATATTAAGTTGCAATATATATACACCAAATCAAGAAACTCCATGATTTCTCCAATGGCAACTGCCGCCATAATGCTATATATCATGTTAATTGGAGTACCGAACTCAATATCATCCATGATTTGAGATTTTTTTTTTTTTTTTTTGGAAATGAAAATATGATGATTTGGTTAGACCATGATTTGTTTGAATTAATTATTAATTAAGTTAATAGTACACATGACAGTCATTTAACGGTTATTTAATGGTGTTACAGAAGATGTTACATCATTATGTTACATATATATTTTTAGAGTATGTATAGGATCAAATTGGTTTATATATGAATCACCGAAGGATATTAGTTATTTTCCTTGATTCATGGAGATTTTAATTTAGTATTTCAATTGTACCAGGGTGATAAATGAATGAGGTAACCGATGAAATTAATACTCTCTTCATCCCATAATTGTTTGCACACTTTCCTTATTCGTCTGTCCCACAATTGTTTGCACACCCATAAAAGGTAACATTTTTATAAACTTCACCCTCACAATATTCACATATTTAAAGAAATTGTCATTACTTTTTACCTTTTGGGCCCACAATACACTCAATTCAACTAATTCATTCACTTTATACTCCACAAAACACTACCCATTACACTTTTGTCTTAAAAGTTGTGCCCAAACTATGGTGCAAACACTTGTGGGATGGAGGGGGTATGGATTATTATTTTTTTTAATACCTGAATTATTTCTAAAATTATTGTTCAAAATAACATGTGTCCATTCTCCCAATATATCAGGTCATTTCAACTATAAATTTTTATGATCAAATTTAACAGCCTATGTCGCATTTACTGAAGGAAACAGAATCATTTTCCTAATTACCTTTAAGTGGTTGAGCAGAGGCCAGTGGGTAACTAATATGAGAGAATACAACCAAATATGAACACAATATCAGGCCTCATAAATTTAAATAAACAAACAAGTAATTTCATTTATCATGATAAATTAGGGAACAAGGACTGTAATCATGAACTTTCAGTCAACTTGATTAAAACCTAGGAAAAAATTACATCCAACATTAATTCTAAAGAAGAAGAATATTTACCTAGATCCTAAACTCACGTAATTGAGGAGATGCCCTGATCAGTGATAAGAAGAGAAGACTTCGATCAAGTAATATTAAAATTCCATTTAATATTAAAAATTTATTGATTATTTATCGTTTGTAAAAAAAGAATTGATTATTATAACATACTCTCACCGTCTAAATCTCGATTGTCCCTTTGCTTTTGGAACAAGTTTTAATATGTCTGATTTTTTTTATTAATATTTGAAGTGATAAAATTATTTTTTAGTGCATTGTGATAATTAAGAGATGTAAAAAAAGGGAAATAAAATTAATTTTTGTGACACTTTGGTAAATGAAAATTGACTATTTATAAAAGGAGGCAATAAAAAAAAAGACTGATCTTTTAAAGCAAGTAGCAATCAACATTAGGATAGATGGAATAATTAATATAATTTTTAATTAAGGTATGTGGGTGGTCAACATGTAATTTGAATGACTATTTTTATGGAATATTTCTTTCTAAAGTTTTAGCTTTAAATTGAAGTATAATTATATAAACTCTTATCATGTATTTTTTGAAAATAATAAAAAATATATTATTTGTAATTACTAAAACAATTTTTATATTCTATATATTTATATATTTTTAGAGATTTAAGTTTTAACATGTAACGTTTGCTAGAATTTTGATTTCACAATCCAACTCTATTGATTATGTTTGAGCTATTATGGCTCAATGTCTCTTTCCACCTAACAACCTTTTACCAAGAATTCAAGATTAGCTTCCAACTCCACGCCCCCCCCCCCCCCCCCCCCCCTCCAATTTTCTTAATGTTTTTATTTAATTTATAATTTTCTGATCAAACCCTATAAGCTATATCGACAATTTGAAAATATTTCTTAATAAAAGTACAACAAAAAAAATATATAGAGAGTAGGTCTTATGTAAGACCATCCTATGTCATGAGATGGTGGGATATGTTATAAATTGGGCATGCAGCATTAACACTTTGACAAGAGTTGATGTTACTTTGTGTTATCTCTTGTCATTAGACGGTCTTACACAATTTTTTTATTTTTTTTATAAATCTAGGACATTGTTTTCAATCAATTCACTACAAGAATGTGAAACCAAAATGATAACATTTCAAGTAGTATATTTTATATAATTAATTGATAAACACAGTGTGATACAATCCTATTTGCGACGATGAAAAATAGGGGTGACAAGTAATCCTGGGATGAATGGAGTATGTTCTTTTTAATGTTAATGTGATAGGGTTTTTTTTTTTGTTTTTTTGACCCTCAACTTTTGATACTCTTGATGAGATTTTTAATACTCTTAATCAGATTTTGATACTTTAAAATAGTTTTATAATAAGCCAGTGATGAACTATTTTCATATATTTTTGCCTAAATTCTATATTTGAAGCAAACCTATTAATAATATGATTTCATGTATTAAATAAAATTAATTATACAATCTTCTATTTAATAAATTAATAGTGTCTTAATTTTTGTAATTTGGTCAATTTTAATTGATTGAGATTATTTACTTTTCCAGAATAACAATGCACAATTTAATATTTTAAATTATAAGTAAGTCTCTTGTGCACCTGGTGCACTCATTCAACAATTAATATTTTTTATACTAAAAAATGTGAGTTAATTACACTGAAAAGTTTTTAGTATTATTGATTTTATGTGTAAACTTTTCAGTGTAATCAACTCACACTTTTCAGTGTAATCAACCCACACTTTTCAGTGTAAACATTCTCAATTGTTAAGTAAGTGCATCGTACACTACGTGTATATAAGACCCTGACTTTAAATTATACTCCCTCCGTCCAATATTTATAGTCCTGTTTTTTGGACTTTTATTTTTTCTCATAAGTTGGAGGGTATTATGAGGTATTGTGATATCCATTTCTGAATAAAATGTTTTTTATAAAAAAAATATATCACCTTTATGATGATAATTTAAGTTATACCATAAATATAAATGTATACTTTACCTCCGGCATAATTTATAATGAATACTACTTATTTTGTTATTTTTTTTTATATTGCTTTAGATGATATAATCATAAATTGGAATATAATGTAGCGAAAGTAAAAACATTTACTTTCCAAATTATTAGGTAAAAAATACTGTTTGTTAGCCAGTTTTATTTGAAAGCCATTTTTATAATCACATTAACATGAAGTATTAATTATTCTAATTAAATATTATATATATATATATATATATATATATATTAAGTACAAAATGGGGCAGGTAAGCCTCGGCCCACCCCACATGCATATATATATTATTGTGATTCACTAATTAGTTATAAATATATATGGGCACTCTCATACCACATGTTGCACGGTGTACTCACTTAACAATTGATATTGTTTACACTAAAAAGTGTAGACTGATCACACTGAAAAGTATAGTTAGATACACTGAAAAGTTTACATTGAAATTCAATTTTCAGCGTAAATTTTTCAGTATAATCATATCATAATTTTCAGTATAAACGGTCTCAATTATTGAGTGAGTGCACCATACACCAAGTGCATAAGAGAATTACTAAAATATATAATGGATAGGTTTGATATTTATGTTTATTGTTCAGTTTAACTGAGAATTTAATTCTTTGTTTGAAATTCTATCATGACAAAAATTTGTGTGAACTCATTTTTTTAAGTATCACTATGTATACACACTATTACTATTATGTATATCACTAATTAGTTATAAATATATAATGAATATGTTTGATGATTATGTTTATTTTTAAGTTTAACTCATAATTTGATTCTTTGCTTGAAATGGATTGTATTATGACTAAAATTTGTGTGAACTCGAATTCACGTACGTGAACTCATTTTTTTTAAGTATCAGTATTATGTATACACACTATCACTGTTATGCATATTAACTATCACTGTTTAAAATGTTTTGGCTGGAAGTTAGATTGATCATTTAGAAGGTCATGTTGAAAGAAAATTAGAACCAGTGAATTTGGTAATCATTGGGCTTTTAGAAAAAATGCAATAACGTTGGCTTTAAATATCGTCTGGTGAAATTCATATTTTTTTATGAACTTTTTATTTATTAAAACTATAAATTTAATGTTTTTGTCTTTTTTTTAACATATATTAGTGTCGGATACAAACATTTTTGGAGAAGAATTGAGTTTTATTATATTAGCATATGTTAGAATTGAAGAATTGTTCTTGATTATTCTGAATCCAAATTTATTAGTGACACGAATTATCACATGTTTTATCTCACTAAAATTTGGTATAAATTTATTAGAAGTGGTGGATTACACGTAGATTTTTTTTTTTTAATGAAGTATAATGGTATTCATGTTGAAGTAAGAATGATTTTCATTGTTTGTGTTTTAAGGTTGAATACTTGATGTTAATCTTTTATATTAAGTCACTTTGTTAATTCTTTTATTTGTATTGTTCAATTTCAACGCCAAAATAATAATTTGTTATTGTATCAAAAAATTATTATATGTGGATGATAAGATTTAATAACAATTCACTCTCTGGTTACGAAGATTTGAATTTTTTAAATTGTATAATGATATAAAGTGTTTATTCCTTTTTGTCTTAAATGGTTTTTTATTTAATTAAAATCTTTTTTACCATTATTAATATAAAGTTGATATTTGAAAATTTTAAAAATGATATTGACTTTATTATTATGTAACTGTTTCTAAAATAAAATTTGTTTTCATTTTTTATATTAAAAATTTAATATTGAAAATATTTATAATTAAATTTATTGCAGAGACACAACAATCTACATCTTTTTTTTTTTTTTTTGACTAATTTCACCCACCTCATTGTATATTTTTTTTATAAGTATATATCTACTATAAAATTAAAATTTTATCCCAAGTATAATAATACCTTCACCCACATTTATAAAAGATATTTACACCAACCTTTTTCAATTTCAATACAATCACCAAACATACCCAATTTATTAATAATTATCTTTTGATTTGTTCTATTAATGTTCTAATTATTGATTGTTAAAAAAATATTTTAATGCCTTCATTGGTTATCCAATCTTATATAAATAATTTATATTCTATATGTTCAGGTTATATTACAACTTATATCAGACACATTATTTGATTAAGATGAGTTGATAGTAAAAATTATAAAATAATTTGTTATTCTAAATAAATATCTATTTAATAATAAAATGAATATTATTTTCATGTTACACTTATATATAATTATAAAAAGTTGTATAATAAATTTTGTGCTAAAACTTAGTGTGAAGAAATTGTGAAATTTGTAAAATATAAAACAAAAAATATAAATAATTATATTGGCAAATTTAAATACATCTACGTTGAAAAGTTAGTGTGATAGATTCAATATATAATATTATCACAGGAGTAAATTTTATATGAAAATGGATAATTATAAACTTATCATGAAACTATTTTAAAGTGTTGGAAATTATAAGTAAATATAAAAATATAATGAGAAGTAACGTTAATTTGAGTCCAATAAATTTTTTAGTTATATTTTTTTAATTTTTTTAATTTTATAATTATAATGTGTTTATTATTATAGTTTAAACAATATAACAAAATCCGGCCGTGCGAAGCACGGGATTTACGATCACTAGTATACGTGTAAAAATAAAAGAACGATATACTGTAGAACATTTTGGTGTACTATTCATATGTCCAAAATGAACTGATACTTAACATATTTTTTTAAGATTAATATGTTTGTAAAAAAACATGGACTAGAGAGTAATTTTTTCTTAGTATTATTTCTATATTTTGGACCCCACTGATGGTGAGGAATGATAATGGAGTAGAGAAATTGTGGATTAAACTGTTTTCGCTGCGAAATTCCTTTTCCCATGCAAAACTAGGATTAAGCCTTTTAGCTTATTTGAAGAGAAAAAGGCAAGTTCTTCTGCATCATCTTCATGGTTTCTTGTGGATTGATTTTGGGAATAATTCAATCAAGAAGTTTTCTAAATATTGCATCTTGTCTAATTTGTCCAGGAAGCCTTGTTCGACTCAATGACTATCATCATACTACAACAACATTACTAGGGAAAAGGAAGAGAAGAGATACTAGGTATAAATTTTACTCCTACTAGCCCCTTCTTTTTTGTGATGATTTAGATGCACTCTGTTTAGTTTATTTAAATGTATCATGAAATAGAGGTGTTACTAAATATCAAATTTAATTAAAGTTATTCCATTTTTTTAAGTTAAAGAATTCTTGAACTACTATTGTAGTATTTTCTTTTAACTTTTTGATAGCAGTGTTTCATGAAACAACTGTATTAAGCAATATGCTAAAGATACAAAGTTTTGGATTTTAAAATTCCTCAATGATTTATGTTAAACTAGTCTCAAACTTGTTTGTATATATATTCTCACACAGACCTCTAACATTGCTTGGATGTTTATCTCTGCAGATTGTGTAAGAAATACTGGAGAGATGTGTTGTTCAGATAATTATTATTGTAGCCAAGAGACATGTTGGCGTTGTAAGCAAGAGTAATTTTGGGAGAAAGCGGTGCATGGATGCTTGATAGCGGACTTCAAGTGTCCTTCATGTTTATAAGACAATTTACTATAGTATTATGAATCCCAACTATGCTAAGTTTTGTGTTTATAAATACATTAGTCGTTGAAAGGACAATTTCCTTCACGAATCTACAGTTTTAAGTTTTGTGAACGAGACAATGATTGTTGGGATTATAGATGTAAGATGATGAGAAGTGATTATGGATGTAAGATGACGAGAAGTAGCATTCATTATTTTGACTGTTAAAATGAATGGTGAATATATCGTATTGCGTAACTTAAGGGGTGTTTGCAATTGTTTTCACCTCTAAGAAATTATTAATATTAGAGATTATAATAATAATTCACCATTAATTACAAGTTAAACAAAAACTTGTACAGAGACAGTATCATATATGATATGTGATACATTTGTCTATTTTATAATAATATTTCAAAAGTATCACATGAATATGAAAGAGTATCATTCCTCTATTCAAGAAATTTATGGCGGTTTTACATGAGTGGGTTACTTTTTGGTCGGAAACTGTGTTATTTTTATATCAGTGGGTTAGTGTTTTTTTTTTTGTCAAAAACTATAAAGAAGAAAAAAGAACTCATCTCACGGATTGCAAACCCCCTTCCACATTGTTATTAAGGAGGGCAATAGAGATATGTAAAAAATTCTCTGATCCTACCCTAACTTTTTCTTTTTTTGTCTTTGCAACTGCAATGAACTGAAGATCTCTTTCTTGAAATTCTGGTTCAATTTGTGAAATAATACTTTTCTTCACTGATTGTTCTTTTTTTTTTTTTTTTTTTTTTTTTTCAATTTGCAATACTTTACACTTATCATTATCAAGTAATATTCCTATGGTTATAAAACATTAACCCAATATTTTTTCAAGCATAACATGCTGAATTATGTACAAAAAATATGGGTAAAGCTACATAAGCATAAGAGTTTTAGTAGGTGAAAATATTGCAAATTGAAAAAAAGTTCTTCTCCAACCCATTCTCAGTGTTCACTGATCTCCATCATGAGAGAAATTCAAGAAATTAAACAAAAACACGATTGATGAAATCACTTGTTTGGTCAAATTGCATATGTTCTTGTATCTGCAAGCGTTAAGCCTGAGAGCTTATCATTAACACAGTTTGCAGGGGCAAATTACTCTGCTTTCAAGGTCAAAACAGAGTTTGCTGGTTTTGGTAATTTATTGAGCTTTGCTTGCATGAAGATTCTTTTTAGTCAAATACAAATAATGGATTTGTGTGATATTAAAAACATCAATTTTACTTAAAAACTCACTTTTTAAATTAAAGAGTTTATTTAATTAAAAAGTAGTAATGTTTTCGATTAAAGTGGTTATTACTTCCGCTACTATTTCACAGAAGTCTTTATGGAAAGAGGGGATTTTAATATCAAACCTCCCAAATTCTCATACCGTCCACTTACCAATTTCACGATCGCAAACTGCAGAAGAAAATATTCATGCTAAATTGTTGATTTATTCTTATTTTTCCCAAAATTTAAACGCACAAGTAAAGAAAATGAAAGAAGGAATAAGTGCAGGATTATCAGACAACTTTTTACAAATTGATATAGAATAATTGAACAGATGCACACACAAAAATTGAACATAAGAATATATTTTGTAAATAGTGATTTGATATTGTACATATCAATTTGAAATTTTATAATCCAAATTAAAAATTGTTTTTTTGTTTAATATGGTTCGCTATTCAGTTCTTAGTAATAAAAAAGAGTATGTATAAGGTGAAATTGGTTTATACATGAATCACTGAAGGGTATTAGTTGTTTTCACTAAAAAGTATTAGTTGTTTTTACTGAAGAGTATTACTGGTTTACACTGAAGAGTCTTAGTTCATTTTCACCGAACAACTAAAACTCTTTAGTGTAAATCAGTAATACTCTTCGATAAATACAACAAATAGTCTTCAATGAAAACAACTAATACCCTTCAGTGATTCATATATAAACTAGTTTCACTCTATACTTTGTCAATAAAAAATGAAGACAGTATAAAGTGAAAATAGTTTATACTTAAACCATTGAAGAGTATTAGTCGTTTTCACTAAAGAGTATTAGTTATTTTAATTGAAAAGTAGTTTGTTTCTTTAGTGAAAACAATTAATACTCTTCAGTTAAAATAACTAATACTCTTAAGTGAAAAGATTAACATCCTTCAATAATTCATGTATAAACCAATTTCACACTATACATCCTCAAAAATCAAATATACTGAACTAAATTAATGTCATATAAATAAAACATATTTTGGAGTATTTATAGTGTGAAACTTATTTATAGTTAAATTATTTTATTATTAATTCTTTTTAATAGAACAACTAATATTTTTTAGTGAAACAACTAATATCCTTCACTTTTTTTTTTTATAATAAAAAATAAATTTCCATTGATTTCTCAAAACTTACAAGAAACTCAAGAGAGGTATGAGCTAAACCTCCCATTATATAACTGAGGTCATACATATAAATAAAAACAACTAATAATTTTTAATAAACCAATTAATACTCTTAAAATAAGTTTCAAACTTGTTCACACAACACTTTTTCTATATTTTTACTCCCATAATCTTATTTCCTAAATCATAATCCAATTTCAGTTAATTCAAGCTAATTAATTCTTATTTTTAGAATACAAAATTTATTTATAAATTATACATTTGGTTCCTATAATCTTATTTCCTATAATTATTCTTATTTTTCAAATAGAATCACTTCTCTCCGCCCTAACTCAAACCTTAACCCCGCAAGGCCGCAACCCCATCGCTGCCACACGTTTTTCCATTGGCGACCAAAATACTAATGCTTTAGTTTTAGTTTTTGAAAAATTTACTGATGATTTTTAATTCTCTATAGAAAATAAAAAATGTCCTATTGAAAAAAAAAAACAGCTACGAGTGTTAAACGGGTTGACCCTAATCCTATAGGGCAAGCCCTATAGAGCTGCGGGCCTAAACAGTTTCGGGTCTTATCGTTTCATTTTAATCGATCCACTAACATTCGAAACCTAACCCTAACCCTAGCGGTCCGCGGGTTAAAGGGTCCACTAACGGGTTCCGAAAAATAAATAAAAAAATAATTTTTTTTAATATATAATACAGATTTGTAATTGTAATACGCTATCATTTAAACTAAAAAATTTAAATATTGTTCAAAAATTGTTCATAAAGTTTAAGCATTAAAAATATTCAGAATTTAATATAAATGTTTCAAAGTTCTTTAATCTTAGGCATTCGATCTTTTTTTGGACAATGACAAAACATCATCTTCCAAATCATCACCAATTCACCATCACCATCTTTTAAAACATGTAAAAAAAAAGAATTAATTTTTAAATATGTATATATTTAGCATCCCTAGTATTGACTAATTTAAGGTAAAAAAAATTAAAAAAATAAATTCTGGGCTAACGGGCCAGCCCGGTAAACCGACGGGCTAACTGGTCTGTGCCAAAAAAAAGTCGATTTTAAACGGTCCACTAGACCCCTCGAACTTAACCCTGTACGTAGGGGAGAGCAGAGTTCGATTAAAATCGAAAAACCGAGCCGAACTAAAATATCAATTCGGTTCGGTTATGTTGATTTTTGGTTTGGTATCGGTTTTAAATTTTAATAATTTTGGCTTTCGGTTTCGGTTTCGGTTATGTAGGTCAAAATACCAAAATAATCGAAACCGAACCGAAATGATATATATATATATATATATATATATATATATATATATATATATATATATATATATAAGTATCTAATTTATAACCCTAGTTATATTTACTCATTTTCAAATTTGTTGACGTCGTCTCTTTTGGTTGTATTTCTAGATAATGTTTATTTTGGTTTGTGTTATTGGATAATGTTTATTTTGGTTGTATTGCACTGTTGTTGGAGTGACTATGGATGGAATATGAATTTATGAGTATTTTGATATTTTAATGTGGTTGTATCCTTTTGTTTATTTTGAATTTTTTTATTGTGGGTTATTTATTTTGGTTGTAATCTATTAATATATATGGGCTTTAGTTGTTAGCAAGTTATATGTGTAGAAATATGGCCCAATTTAAAAGTCCACTATATTTCGGTTTTTACGGTTATTTACCGGAACCGAACCGAAATTTTCGGTGTTAAGAAGTTTCGGTTAGGTTTCGGTTAATTTTATATATAATTCATTTTTTTCGGTTATAGATTTTCGGTTCGGTAACCGAACCGAGCCATGCTCTGCCCTACCCTACCGGTACGATTCAGAGCCAACCGCACTCCGTTTAACAAACCTAAAACAGCTAATCCATAAAATGATTAGTAACCATACTAGTCCATGTGTAGCTTTGATTGTTGAATTTGTGTACTGGCAAAAAAAAAAGTAGTCAAGTTTGATATTTAAAATAGGGTTAATTGCAAATAAAATCACGACATTTTCGCAAATTGCAATCTAATCTAAACTTTTGAATCTTTGCGAACTAAACTCCAACTTAACATTTGGTTGCAATTCGAACCAACAAATAAATTTTTTATAGTTCAAAAATGATGTTTCACTTACTCGACAATAAATAATTAATTGTATTAATATGTTTAGATTGGTTCGGATGACAAAACATAATTAATCATCATTTTCGGGCAAATTGAAATCTATCATTTGGTTAAAATTGCTAACAAATTTAAAATTGAAGTTTTATTTGCAACGATTCAAAAGTTTAGATTAAATTGCAATTAGCAAAAATGTCGTGATTTTATTTGCAATTAACCCTTTAAAATATAATAAGCATTGTTTAAACAAATATTAATTAGCTTTTTTTTAAAGACCGTTCATAATAAACTATTCTTAAAGATGACAAATCCTTTCTAATATTATGAAAATATCGCTATTGGAAGTAATACTGCAATTTTAAATTTACAGAAATATCGATATAGCAATTTTTTTGAAAAAAAAAACCGGAAATTTTATTAAAATTTTGGAATTTAACATGAAATTTTATAAAATATTATAATAATATTATGCATATTTTCCATTTAAAACACTATAAAATTATATATTTAAAGCAAACATATAAATAATAGACTATATAAACAATGTCTAACGTAAAACAATTAACAATATAATACATAATACAATACAATATAATATACGATATAATACATAATACAATACAATACAAGATATAATGCATAATACAATACAAGAAGACGAATATTACATGATACAATATAGTACCAAAATGATGACCTATGAGGTTCAATTACAGAGGATGGAATGTCTCAACTCATCACATTGGAGTAATTCTGGATAAAGGGTATTAGTTGATGACCTGTTAGTTGTTTTTAGTAAAGAGTATTAGTCCATTGAAGGATACGAAGAAAAATTATTTAACTAAAGAGTATTAATTGGTTACAGTAAAGAGTATCAATTGGTTACAGTAAAGAGTATTAATTGATTACGTTAAAAAGTATTATAAAGTGATTCATGTATGAACCAATTTCACTATGTACGTACTCACGTTAATGCTAGGCTAACTTAGAAAAACAATAAGCATACAAACACATAAAAAAGATAAACATAAAAAAATCATGATATTTTATATATCTGCTATATTTTTCGATTCTCATTCGTTTTTGTACTACAAGTGAATGGAGATCGATATCATTAATTTGCAATATATTGCGATATATCCACGATACGAGTAAAAATTACATTGCACCCCTATATTCGTATCCCAATTTCAAAACTCACGATATATCTGCGATATATCGCGATATTTTCTTCCTTTAGTATGATAAAGATACAATGAGTTATCTATAGTTTAAGAAAAATATTTAACAACAAAAATGGACTGAGTATTAATGTATTATTATCAATAGAGGTTTGTGCTGTTACCGAATTACCGGATCTATGTGACGGGTTTATGTGGCTATATGGGTAGTCCCGATTCATCGATAACAAGCATATAAAATAAAACGAACACGAAGAACACGAGAGTGGGGGAAGATCTCTGATGAGTTCTTCCCTTGAAGGTGGCTTTGGGAGTCCCTGAAGAGGGTCTCCCTTGCCTAGTGTTTTATTTATGTGGGGAGAATTTTTGGGGAGGAGAAAGCTAAATGAGCCCCTCTTTATTTATAGAGCCCCAAGCTTCACACTAATGAAGTAATTCTGACCCTTTATTTTAGAGTATTTATTACAATCGTACAACTAATAAACAATAATGAACAATATTAAATTTAATATAACAATATCTTGTGAGTACTTCGATATCTCTACTAATGTTGACCTTTGATTCTGTCGGACTATTTAATGCCGAAATCCTGTTGTCGGGGCCTAAACCCCGGTTCCGATATACCCCGGTTCTGAGATAGTATTTAGGCCAAATACGAGATAATTTGTGCTACAACAGTTTGAAAACTTTTCGAAAACTTTATTTATTTATTTAGGTTATGTTTGGTTCAAATTATTAAATGTGAGTGGAATGAAAAAAAAAAAAATTCCCTCCACACCCTCAATATATTTGAGGAATATTTATATCTATGATGATTAGATTAACAATGTTGTACTCTAATTTGAAAATAAAAAAAAGGACAAAGAAAGGCGCCATTCGCATCATGCACTTCATTTAAATAGTATTACTTGATTTACTAAAAAGTATTACTTGTTTTATTGATAATTGCAATGTGCATACCAGTTGAATGATATTACTCGAAAATCAATTATGCACTCCAATTGAATTATATTACCCGTTTACTGCATAGTATTACTTGTTTGACTAAATGATATTACTCATTTCACTGAATAGTAATATTACTTAGTAATCAGTGCTATAATAAAATTGATTCAAACACGTATTACTGAATAAAAGTATAATTTAGTGATTGCATAATAGAGGGATGATTAAGGAAAAATGGTTATGAAAAGAAAATTATTTATTAAAATTAGATAATGATTACTCTAACTATAACAAAAAGTAATATCTAGCAAACTTTAAAATTAGTGTAAATGTAAAACAGCAATTTTGTCTATTCACAACGCTGAAATTTCTCTGGCATTAGTGAAACAACTCTGGCAGTAGTAATACCATCAGCCCTACATTCTTTTCCTGTCCGGCCCCTCGAAAACCCGGGGCTCCTACATTTGCCCCCCACCCCCCTGGCAAAAGTATAAAATCCCCATCTACACCCATAGAATAGAAACCCTCCAAAAGACCAAGCAAAGACCAAACCCATTATTTCCATCCTTTTTGTAATCTGCGAAACTATCCAGCAATGACTCGGGCATCCAAAAGGAAATCTGATGATCAAAACGCTGAACCCATCAAGAAGAATTGTGTCGACCCTCTTCGTTCTGGTATATTATGGATAATTTTCCTCTAATTTATCTATTTGTTGCGAGATGTATTTTCCGTGTTCTTGCGGAGATTTATGTGGCATTGGGTTCAAATTCTTTTTTCTGGGTTTTATCATCGGGATTATCGACGTGGGCTGCTTTTTGTTTTTTGATTAATCAGGGGAGGAATTTGGGTTTAATGATAATTGGATACGATATTTTGTTAATTGGGTGTTTCTATGTATCTTTTGGAATATGTGACACTGATTCTTGGAATAATCAACTGATTATCTTGAATTTTGAATCTTGGAGGCAAGCTGTTACTTGAGTTCTTGCTATTGTAGTTGTGTGGATCTGTTGGTTGCTTATCATTCAGTGAATATGAATCAATTTGAAGAACAAATCTGGTTAATAATGATATAATGTACTTTTCTTTTTCTGCATGATGAAGGAATGGCATGTTTAAAAAGTAAACTTATCATACAATGATTATATTAATAATCGTACATTGTCGCTCTGAGTTGGAATATATCTTGAATCATCAAGTGATGCGGATGTTGGACTACTTAAAAGACGTCGTATTAATATGACTTAGTTTCACCACGATAATCTATTTTTCTTGCATGGTATATTAATAATCGTACATTGTCGCTCTGTGTTGCAATATATCTTGAATCATCGAGTGATGCCGATGTTGAACTTAAAGATGTTGCGTTAACAACTAATTATGCTTTAATTTCAGTTAGGTAATCTCTTTTTCCATACATGGTATGCTAAAAGTGCAATGAATATGGACATATCCTAGTTTTTATGGAGGAAGATTGTATTTATTGTTGAGAACGGTTATACGACAATTTGAAGTTGAATCTATACCCAGTGGTGGTTTTGCTGACTCCACGTTTTCTTTTCAGCATCCAATAAAGCTGCAACAAAGGTGCAGGAACGCATCGATAAAATCTACTCCAAATATGCTAACGGATCATCATCCATGATTGAGTGAGTTATTCTTGCGCACTTTATTGTCTTTTCTCACTTTCTGCATTAATGATGTGCACTTAAATTCTTCTGATGCATGCCTTTTATTCCGCATTATTATGACACTTACACGTGTGCCCTCATCATTTTGTGTAATATTACTGACTTACGAAACATGCAAAACTTCCTTGTATATTACTTCAATATTGTGCTGCAATGCTATGGTTATCAAGCTGTTGAAAATCTGTTTTTACTTGAATACTTTTTGTGGAAACAAGCTAACGAAATTGATCGTTGTCTAAATATTCTTAAATTGGTCTTGTTATCAAATGAGAAATACTTATTGAGAGTTTAAGGGCATATTTTAGTAATTTAAAGATTCAGTATACGTTTTTCCTGGCTTATATGGATTTTGAATTGAAAACTATCTTTCTTAGTATATTAATGTGACACAATGCTGAAAAACTGTTGACTGAAAGTTGTTCAAAAGATCAGAATATCTTACGTTTTAAATGTGTTGCACAGCCCAGAAGGAATTGAAGCATTATGCTCTGATTTAAAGGTGGATTATGCTGATGTTAAAATACTGATGCTTGCTTGGTAAGTTATCTATTGCTGAAAGATCTCACTATTTTAATATTTCTCTAGGTTGTTAATCATGTTTGTAGACTATGGAACTTGAATCTTCACAAATTTCAATTGTTTTCAGGAAAATGGAAGCTCAAAAGCAGGGTTATTTTACTCTGGTGAGCCCTATTACTGTTAAAATTATGAGTACTTTATAAACATCTGCAAACCTATCTTGTTTTTTAGTTTCATTTTTTCTTTTTTCTTTTCCTTTTAATCCTCTGCCATTTTGTTTGCCATATGGCGTATTCTCTTTTCAGACTCGTCTTTTGGGATATTTTTCTGCCAGACTGCATTCTATTTTGTGTTTCTTCTTATAATTTTTTCCTTTTCCAGCCTGTTTCTCTTGAGAAAAATTATTATGTCGTGACCAGTTATCTTACTTTCTGAATATTTGGAGTTTTTTTTGTAGACATTGATTAAACACAACAGGTTTTAGTGAGATTGTACATTTTGCTGACCAGACCTATAATATTTATATAGAAAATGTGTCACGTCTCGAGACAGTAGAACATAAATCTTAATTGTATTGCTTCATGTTGCTCAATCTTCATTATTATTTCTTTGATAAATAGTTAATTTAGTACATCAGCTAATGATATATCTTATGGACGGTTTAATCATTCCACCGCATATTGCTTTTAAATTGTTGGTTAGCTTTTTCATTCTTTATGTTATTGCCCTGAGATTAAATACTTAATTTATTCCTTAATTATCAGGATGAGTGGCGAAGAGGCTTCAAAAATCTTAAAGTTGATACCATCGCTAAACTGAAGAAAAAATTGCCAGAATTGGAGAAAGAGGTAGCTTCCTATTCCAATAATTCTTTTGTTGATGTTTTATTCTTTCTGACAACATGAGATTACTTAAATTTGTAGGTTTTGAAGTCTGAGAATTTTGACGATTTCTATAGATTTGGTTTCCGGTACTGTCTAACAGGTAAGCCTTTGATGTTGGAGACCTTAATTTTTTCCATATCGACTTGTAATCTTCTTCCCCTCTCTCTTTTTTTTTTTTCAATTCTTAAAATTTCTCTGGTTTGTTCAATTCTTTCAGAGGACAAGCAGAAGTGTTTAGACATCGAGACTTCCTGTATATTACTAGAACTGATTTTAAAGTTTCGATACCAACCCCAGGTTGATTCATTCGTTAAGTTTCTAAAGGTGAGTGGTAACAACTATATATAGTAATACTTTTAAGCTTCTAGGACATTGTTTAGTGCATTTTGCTTTTGATGGGCTTGTGATGTTGCTCCTAAAAATGATGAAATTATTTTGACTAATCCGTGTATAAATATGCAGACTGTTTTATAATTTAATTTTTCCGGATTGACACACTAACTAGGCTAAGTTTGACTTGGCATCAGACCCAGAGTGAATACAAGGCAATAAATATGGATCAGTGGACAAACTTTCATCGATTTTGCCAAGAGGTGCTTCTGGTTTTTTCTGATAATTATCCAATTAGAGGCTAGAAACAAACACCCCCTAGTTTATCGTTATCTTATATGTCATATTTACTTTGACAGATAAGCTTTCCAGACCTGGAGAATTATAATTCGGGTGAAGCTTGGCCTATTCTTCTCGATAATTTCGTAGACTGGGTAAAAGAGGGAGCACAGATGTAACCGGTTACATCTTTGGGCTTTATGCTTTAGGAGTTTGGACAAGGTAAATCCATTAACTTATACTACCAAAAGTTATATATGAACTATGAAGGAGTATTTGAATATAGGTTTGTTTTGCTCGCAGGTTTTACAGGAATTCTAAGTGTGTAACGAGCAACTCGTAAAGAGTATACTAGGCCAGCCAGCTGTATGATTTTTATCTTTTTCATGAGACATATATAACATGATATTTTTTGGAAATGTTTTTTTTTTTTTTTTTATTTTATAGCTGGCTGCCTAGTTATGTACATTTTTATGTCAACTGATGGCTGTGGATAGAAGTTGGGGATCATTTTTTGATATAAAAATGAGAAATGTATAATGAATGTTCTATTGTGTCTTTGGATCTGTACTTTACTGTTTTTCTAGTCTTTATAAATGTTAAATTTAACATGTCAAGTCTGTTGTATCGAGGAATGGTATAAAGTAGACGGCCAAAAAAGAAGAAATCCATGCGTAAAACATAAAGCCTTGTGGTTTTATACATATAAAACAATATTTATACATAGAAACTTCGATACATATTAGGGCCCTTGTGTCGTTTATCTGGTAATAATAGCTGTTTGGACATATATAACATTGTTTACAATCCTGTAAAGGAAAAGAATCCATGGCTATTCTGCAAATCTTCACATTCTTTGTAGCTCTCGTCCTCTCCTTCAGTAGAGTTACTTATGGGTATCAGGATCAAGTTGTGCCTCACTTTTCAATAGCTCCATCCAAATTGTTAGGGCCAGTACCACATTCACCGATACCCTTTCAGCCATTCGGCCCTTCCCTTCCTCCGGTGCCACCATTTCCGATTGCCTCCCCTCCTCCGTCTCTGCTGCCACCGGCAGCTCCTCCAACTCTACCATCCTTTCCTCCGGTGCCACCATTTCCGATTGTCTGTCCTCCATATTCGCCGCCACTTCCTTCACCAGCTCTACCTTCCCTTCCGATTTCCTCCCCACCATCTCTGCCGCCACTTCCACTGCAGTTGGCACCACCACCAGCAATTCCTATTACCCTTCCACCATCTCTGCCACCACTTCCTCCCTTAGCACCATCTCCAATTCCCTACCCCCCGTATCAGTTGCCACTGCCTTCAACGGCAGCTCCTCCACCAACTCGAACTTCCCCTCCTTCCCTTCCCAACAGCCCCACGCCTGCAGCTATGCCTCCACAAACAACCGAAGCACCACCACCACCGGTCCCAACTGCCCTCCCCCCGTCATCTCCTGGTATAAAAGGCGCATATTGGCTCTCGTGGAACGCCGTAAGCCTCCCACCATCCACCATACCAACCTCCTATTTCACACACATCTTTTACGCCTTCGTTCAAGTCGACCCCACTAGTTTCCAGATTCTCATCACCCCTTACGACGAGCAACAGATGTTCAACTTCACCTCCTCTCTCCACTCCGCCACCCCTCCGGCAAAAGCCATGCTATCAATCGGCGGAGCAGGGGCAAACTCTGCAGTTTTCTCCAACATGGTCAGCAATCCAGATAACCGGGCTGCATTCATTCGATCAACAATCAACATGGCCCGAAAATACAATTTCAACGGGCTGGATCTCGATTGGGAATCCCCTCAAGATCCACAAGACATGTTGAACCTCGCATTGCTCTATAAGGAATGGCGCTCCGCCATCAACCACGAGTCACACAATCAACGGCTACTCTTATCCTCCGCTGTTTATTTCGCTTCCAAGTTCTTCCTCCCGGGAGACGTCCCACGGACGTATCCAGGCGAGGCGATCAGAAATTACGTGGACTTCGTAAATCCAATGTGCTATGATTACCACGGCAGTTGGGAGCCTAATAACACAGGGTCTCTTGCTCTGCTCTACGATAAAACTAGTAATATCAGTACTAGCTACGGCATTTGGTCGTGGAAAAAGGCAGTGATTCAGTTGGAGAAAATAGTGATGGGAATGCCGGCTTATGGGAAGACATGGCAGCTGAAGGATCCGGCCCAGCATGGAATCGGAGCTCCAGCTGTGGGGACGGGCCCCGGTGGAGGGACGATGAATTATACAGCTATATTGGGGTTCAATTCGGCATATAACGCCACTGTGGTGTTTGATAATTCAACGGTGTCGACATACTCGTATGCAGGGTCAAGTTGGATTGGTTATGATGATACTAATTCAGTTCAGTTTAAGGTTAAGTATGCTAAGGATCAGGGGCTTGGAGGGTATTTCTTCTGGGCACTTGGTTATGACACCAATTGGGATCTTGCTCGAGCAGGTACAGACGTACATTTTTTATATATATACATACACACGATTTTGATATAGAGAATAAAGATGTGCTTCATTCATACGGTTTTGATATACATAACTCAGATCAGTTTTTAACACTGATCTGGAACACTAATCTGGGTACAGAATATAAGAAAACAATTTTATGTGTTATTAAAGTGATAAAGTATGTGAGTTAATTGCTGGAAAAAGTAATAACATAGATATTAATTAAGTGTGAATTTTGAGGGTAAGGGCCTAATGCAAATTTTCCATTTTGGAGTGTGAACTTTAATGTGTGGAACAGACCAAAAGGTAAAATGTGGAAATTGATTTGGGAGATAGAGTTGTATGATTTTATAAGATAATTAATTTCATTTGCTTAGACTAATGCTACATTTTGTTTTCTACACTGCAGCTTCCACGGCATGGGACCATAATTGACACTGGAATTGAGCCTCCACCATGATTCAATTGAATTAATTGATTATTTTTGGTGGTACGAAATGATGCCATATTTGTATTTGATAATCATTTTTGAGAGATATTCTTCATCTTGTTTATTCAAATTGTCTCCAGCTGTTGTATATGTTAAATTCTAATAATAATACATGAAGGCAGGTCTTGTGTAAGATACTTTTGCATTTAGATATGAATCAAATGTTGGATTTTTATGAAGATAAGGTAATCAAAGTGTAAAATTGTTATAGTGTCAATGAATAGATATAATAGTATCAGTTTCATACTATAAACAAGTTTCTCAAAATGTCAACTCATAATTGAATCTCAACAGCACCAGATACATGAATCTGGACTGCACCATATATGTACTCATTTGTGACACTCTACAAAGAGCTCGAAATATACTTCACATCCAGCCAATCTTTAATTCATGCACGCACGCTGTGCATATATAATTTATGCCCCCCATGACCGTTTAGCTGCATACCATATAAACAATTTATATTAGCTCTAACAAAATCTAATCTAAATGAAATTAGTATTTACTTAAGTAGCAATAAATAATGCAATTAACCTTGTTCGCCCAATATTAACTTGTTTTACCTGGGCTTTTTCTCTTTTTTCATCAATTTATTTATTATTTTTTCGGACAAACATAGGGATAATATCACATTTGTTCATCTAACTTAACCACCATTTTAGTTTTGGATGCTAATGTTCATTCGTCATGAAAAGTAGTCCTGAACGGTAGTTGACCATCAATTGACTGAACATAAAAAAAATTTAAGGACCAAAAATGAAATAGAGATTAAGTTTGGGAAACAAATGATACTCCCTTCGTCCCAAATCAGTTTTCACACTTTTTTTTTCTATTCGTCCCACATTAGTTTTCACACTCTAAAAAAGAAAGTTTTCTTCTAACTTTTACCTTAAAAATTATCACTTATTTACCCATATGTCATTACTTTTCTTACACAAATAAACCACAACCACACAATTAAAATTGATTTGACATAAAGTTCCCACATTATCACTTTAACTATATAATAAATCTTCTTAATTACCGTGCCTAAATCAACGTAAAAACTGATCTGGGACGGAGGGAGTATTAATGTAAATTACATATATATATATATATATATGATTATGTTTTGCACATCCAAAAGTTGATTCCATTAGTCCATTAACCGTTTGTAAGCAAATAAATTTTGCACCCAATTTGATGGCGACGTGTGTGCAAGCAAATATTAATATCAAATTAAATTTACTATTACATTTTGAGAATTTAATTAAATTAATTCTTGAATTAAATAGTTAAATTGATATTAAATATACACTGCACAAGTTGGTCGAATTAAATGAGTGTTCGATACTCATATTGGGTAATAAATACAGTTTATTCACCAGAAGATCGAAAATTAAATGATATCTCGTAAAAAAGGGAAGCAAATTTAATTAAATTTAATTAATTCGCAAATCACGCCAATCAAATGAATTGGCCAACCAGGACGTGCCACGTGACACGACGGGAAAGGAAGGCTTCTCAACCTCCACCCTATAAATAGGGCCCCTCTCATCATTCATACACACACAACCGAAGCGAACAAGCATTCAGACGATCAACAAGCACATCCTCTGCAACCGTTCTTGAAGACTCAAAGCGTTCTTCGCCGTTCTTCGTACAAACCCACCAGAAATAGCTCCTGATCAGAGATTAAGGCTTAAAACCCTTCTAAAACCCTCTGATTCGATGTTTATAGTTGAAGACCTTCAAAGATTGAAGTTGCTCTTCACAGATTCAAAGACGCACTCCGAAGAACACATCCAGAAACAGTTCCAAATCAGAGATCAATGCTCGAAGCCCTTCCAATTCGACGTTTCTCTTCCGAGGCATTCCTCGTTCAACCGTTGAAGATTCAAGGATCTTCATCAAACATTCAAGGCGTTCTTCATTCCTATCGAAGAAGTTCGTCCGAAACCCACATTTGATTCAACACAAGAAATAGAGTCTTCGAATCAACGTTTTCAAGTCTCCAACTTCAACTCCAGACAAAAGTCGTCAAAGTCAAAGTATTTGAAGAGAAGAATCAGAGGATCAAGTTAGAGTCAAGAACCCGCAAAGTTTCTCGGTTCGATCCGATTAAATTCAAGTTGTAAACTATTTTCGTGTTTTCACGAAATTTATTGTTACAAATTTGGCACTCCCGGTGGGACCTACTCTACCTCTTATCTCTTCACTTCTCAAGCAAACTTAACTATCATAACGACGGATGCATCAACCATTGAGGAACGACTCATCAATCTGCTCAAAGCAGTTGAAGGGCTCATCCAACACGTCAAGAATCAAGACGTCCAAAAAAATTAACTTGATGAATAAGGTGGATAATGTCGATGCAAGCCACAATAAAGGGAAAAAAGTTGAGGGCCACAACGACGAGGAGACCTTAACCAAACATCCTGAAGCATCTGCTAAGGAGCTGCAGATATCATCTAATGGAAGGATCCAAATCGATCAACTCAAATAACTCATATTGGAGACGGTAAAGAATAAGTTTGATGACGGCTCCAAACCATCCTTCACTTATACCAAGCCTTATACCAAGTGGATCGATGACTCTAGGATGTCAGCTGGCTACCAACCACCGAAGTTCCAACAATTCGATAGCAAAGGGAACCCAAAGCAACACGTAGCTCACTTCGTCAAAACTTGCAAAAATGTCGGAACCTACAGAGATCATCTGGCAAAGCAGCTCGTCCGCTCCTTGAAAGGGAATGCCTTCGACTGGTACATCGACTTGGAGGCCAACTCCATCGACAGTTGGGATCAAATGGAGTACGAGTTCCTAAACCGCTTCTACAGCACAAAGAGGACGGTTAGTATGATCGAGTTAACCAACACTTGGCAGAGGAAAGATGAGCTAGTGATTCATTATATCAATCGATAGAGGAATCTGAGCCTGAACTGCAAAGACCGGTTATCTGAGGCTTCTGCAATCGAGATGTGCATTCAAGGCATGCAGTGGGGTCTCCGATACATTCTTCAAGGAATCCAGCCAAAGACCTTCGAAGAATTTGCTACAAGAGCTCATGACATGGAGCTGATTGCAATAGGAGTCGAAGGACCACCAACACAAAAGTCTCGGGACAAGACTTATGCCAAACCTTCAAGTAAGGAATACATAACAGACCTTCCTCGCGATAGGGGCAAAACAGGTTCACTCTAAAAGAGATGCGTAAAAAACAATATCCTTTCTTAGACTCTGACTTCTCTGGGATACTTGATGACTTGATTGAAGTAAGCTCATAGAATTGCCTAAGATGAAGCGACCGGAGAAAGATGGATGCACTGGTGATCTAAAGTACATCAAATACCCTCGATTAGTGGGCCACCCAATTGAAGACTGCTTCATCTTCAAGGAAAAAGTCATGCAATTGGTTAAGCAAGGAGATATCATGCTCGAAGAAGCTACCTAAAGTTCTTCAAATGAAAATGCTCCTCGACAAGAGCATAAGCTGTTTGAAATGCTCCTTGATACAAGCATAAAATATATGTGAAGCTCCTTGATACGAGTGAAAACTATCTCAAAGTCCATCAAATCAAGACTCTTTGATAAGAGGCAAAACCGTCTGAAGCTCACAAGCTAAAGAACAAATTGGCGCCACTCTCCAAATTAAACGAAGCTCCTTGATACGAGCGAAAACTATCTCAAAGTCCATTAAATTCAATATCCTCGACAATAGCAAAACCGTCTGAAGCTAAGCTGGAGATCAAATTGAAGTCTCTCCGAGTCAAATGCTGCTCCTTGATACGAGCAAAAACTATCTCAAAGTCCATCAAATCAAATCTCCTCGACAAGGCAAAACCGTCTTAAGCTCCCAAGCTGAAGACCAAATTGACGCCACTCTCCAAATCAAATGATGCTCCTTGATACGAGCGAAAACTATCAAACAAATTCAAATGAAATTGTGATACTCTTTGATACGCGTATAAACTATAAAACAAATTCAAATTAAACCTCTTGGCCCGTACGAGGTTAAACTGTGTACGACACCCCCCCCCCAAAGAAAATCAAATTTCTCCTTGAACTACGTTATGACTTGATCCTCTTTAAAGGGGTACGTAGGCAGCTTAAACATCCTCTAAGTTCAGTCATGATTCAAAACTCCAAATGCATATGAGGGTGCAAAATATTTTCGTGCTTCATTCACTCCAAGTCAAAACGACCGTGAAAATTTTTTGCTTACAAAATATTTTCGTGCTTCATTCACTTCATTTGTAAGCAAATAAATTTTGCACCCAATTTTATGGTGACGTGTGTGCAAGAAAATATTAATATCAAATTAAATTTACTATTACATTTTGAGAATTTTATTAGATTAATTCTTGAATTAAATAGTTAAATTGATATTAAATGTACACGGTATAAATCGGTCAAACTAATTGAGTATTCGATACTCATATTGGGTAATAAATACAGTTTATTTACCACAAGATCGAAAATTAAATGACATCTCGTCAAAAAGGGAAGCGAATTAAATTAAATTTAATTTAATTCACAAATCATGCCAATCAAATGGCATTGGCCAACAAGGACGTGCCACATGGCACGACAGGAAAGGAAGGGAAAGGAAGGCTTCTCAACCTCCACCCTATAAACAGGGCCCCTTTCATCATTCATACACACACAACTAAAGCGAACAAGCATTCAGACGATCAACAAGCACATCCTCTACAACCGTTCTTGAAGACTCAAAGCGTTCTTCGCCGTTCTTCGTGCAAACTCGCAAGAAACAACTCTTGTTCAGAGATTAAGGCTCAAAACCCCTCCGATCCGGTGTTTCTACTCGAAGATTCAAAGAAGCTCCAACAACGTTCTTCAAGGCCTTTGAATATTCAAAGGTGTTCGTCGTCGATCTTCACTTATACCAAGCCTTATACCATGTGGATCAACGACTTGAGGATGTCAGCTGACTACCAACCACCGAAGTTTCAACAATTAGATGGCAAATGGAACCCAAAGCAACACGTAGCTCACTTCGTCGAAGCTTGCAATAATGTCGGAACCTACAGAGATCATCTGGCAAAGCAGGTCGTCCGCTCCTTGAAAGGGAATGCCTTTTCGATTGGTACATCGACTTGGAGGCCAACTCCATCGACAGTTGGGATCAAATGGAGTACGAGTTTCTAAACCACTTCTACAACACAAGGAGGACGGTTAGTATGTTCGAGTTAACCAACACTCGGCAGAGGAAACATGAGCTAGTGATTCATTATATCAATCGATGGAGAAATCTGAGCCTGAATTGCAAATACCGATTGTCTGAGGCTTCTGCAATCGAGATGTACATTCAAGGCATGCAGTGGGGTCTCCGATACATTCTTCAAGAAATCCAGCCAAAGAATTTATACGTGGAATTCCAACGAGTTGACACATCAAGAGAAAAAAATTCGGGACATAGAATGTTCTACAAATATTTTTCATCAAGTTTGAACTTCTCGACAAATAATATATAGTGGATCTAATAGGACCAACTTTCTTTTAAAACTTCTAAACCATCTTGAACACATAGATTTAAAATGTGACATATACATCTAACATGAAAAAGAATTCCACTAAAGATATGATTGACAAATTGTAAGATCTTTTATAGTAGCCGTATTTGCACTAGCATTATCAAAACCAATAGAAAAAAAAAATCTAGCAAGAGCATACTTATTTAAAATATCATGCAATTCATCTATAATATTTATGACATTGTGTTCCGTATCAAAATCTCTATAAGCAATCAACCTTTTATCTCCATGAATCATCAATCCTAGTGCATGTAACTCCTATATAACTATGCTTTTTAAAATTAACACTCCAAATTGTTAGTGTTAGTGTCCTAGAGACAATCCCTTATAAGGACATAATACTAAGATGATATTCAGTTTATCGTTTAATATTATTGTTTGGTATAATATTAAATGTATGACTTTACACTTATCTGAATATTATGTTTGATTGTTTGCATTATTCATATCTGTGTTCCCTTGAATCGATACTGTCATTGAGTGAGTGGGAACTCAGATGACCGAAGTACGATTCTCAAATAGCCCCAATCGAGGATCATTAAGAATGGGATATTGATGATGCAATGGAGATCGGTGTGCGATCTGCATTATACTCTATGGAGAGAGTGTAGTAAGATCTCACTTACTACGAGATACTATGTGTCTCATAAGAAGAATGAATATAAGAGAAGAAATCCAAGGAGCCTGCATGGTTTTGAGAGGATTAGTTCATTTGTGTTTAGAGGCATGCTTACTTATATTTATAATTTAGGCAAAGTAATTGCTAATTAAATTTTGAATTATAACATCAAATTGTCTTGAATCCTGTTTTTAACATGCTGTTGTTATTAAAATAGTGGTTGGTTCTTGATTTATGCAAGCTCAACTCGAAATTAGAGATATATGCACGTACTCGCAATCATAAACTAATTAGTTTGTAAAGTATACATGTTTAGACAAACTTTCTTGTAAAACTACTGTAGTGTAGGAATGCATGTAAATGCCATTAGATTCATTCATTAAACACAATTATTCTTATAATATACACACAAATATACCTAAATGTGTGGTATTAGATATAAATAAAATGATAGTACTATATAACTATATTAAATGAAAATTATATATATATATAGAAAATAAACTTGACATACTCTTAAAAAGTTTTGTTGAAACTTGATTACCTGCCTAATGCGTATAGACAAATACTACACGCAATGAACAATCACAATCACACTTGAAATCTGAGTTCGGATGCATCATCAAACTAAAAATATACAACATTAATCAAAACAAATCATGGGTTGATCACTAGTGCAGTGGTGGAATGCTCTGTTCATGCCGAAAGAAATCCTCTGGATCAACAACGGATTTCACCCGAGCAAGACGGTAGAAATTGTTCTTCAAATATTTCTTTCCCCAAATGCTTGCTTGCGCGTAACTCGTCTTCCCTCCAGTGTAATTATTCACTCCAATATCGAGATCTCTATAATTCATATACGCTCCTCTCGGAGACTTTGAGACATAAGGAGCAAGATAACTATAAACCCTCCTAACCCAACTTATGTACCTTTCCGAATTTTGAGCCTTGTCTTTATTCCAACTAATTACAATTAGCACTAAAGCAGAGCAAGGTGTGCCTAATCAAGGAAAAGGAACGCCCGACTTCAAACCCCTAATACAGAGCAAGGCTTCCAGAATCTCAAATTCCACATCCAATGTTATTGCAATAAGCATTTTCTCTATTCAAATGTGTTAAATTAGTGTTTACTAATAGTTTGAATTGTGGGATGCATAATAAGCATATCTGTTTTTTGTTTGAGATTGTGGATACTGGATACTTATGTTTGGTAGGTGTAGAGAATGAGGCCCGCATGGGCGTAACTCAGTTGGTTTTTGGGTGGCAGATTGTTACAAAGACGCAAGATCGAGCCCTGACAGCCGCAGTGTGGGAGTTTTATCGCTCCAATGTGGGGATAGCTTCTTGTGGGCACCAGACACTAGTCCTCCTTCCTAATACCTTAGAGGGTATTGGTATACCCATCCGAGAAACCGTTTGATGTAATTCCACATAATGTGTCTACGGGTGTCTCGGTTAGTGGGAGCGATGTGATACTCCTCAAACTTGAGGTCAATACGCACGACATGTGTAGAATGATGAACTTTGACCATAACCGACGCTTTCACCCTCCAAGGGTAGATATGACTTGGATTGGATTCATCATGAAGTACATGTGCGTGATAGTTGAGCCAAGAATAGGATTCATTCCTCAATGTGGATTTAAGAGAGAATACTCGTCTTCTCATCATAATTGGATCTAAAACATCGGCCGATGCAAGTCGACTTGGACTTTGTGGCCAAGTGCGACGCGAGCGATCAATTAGTGATTTGAGATAATATGATTAAGTTATTTGAATAGACACTTCATCATGTTCAAGGCTTAATCGAGTATTCAAGAATGAAAGGAAGATATCACAATAGCCTACAGTATTACAGGTAGTTGCAGATTTCCTCGCAACGTACCTCGTATATTGAGAATATCTGATTTATTATCTAGGGTTCAATTAAGACCGTTAGTTTGACTAATCGCTCGATATACGAGGGTCTATGGGTCACACAACAAGCAATGACAGTTCGCTGATTATAGTTGGTTGATTAAGTATTATATTGGATATAATATTTAATTTATGGAGAATATAATAATAATTATATTTGGAATTAATTATTATTATTATTTAATTAAATTAGATTTAATTAAATATGAAATCCCAATAATAATATTTGGAATATTATTATACAAGAATAATAGATATGGTAAATATATTATTCGTATGAACATATCTAGGGAGATATAATCCTTAGAGATTATATTATGCGAATCTAGCATATTATCTTGCTTAGAAATTAAGCTAAGGTAATCCCTATAAATATGTGTCATATGGGAATTCAGAAATATACACAAGAAATATAATTTCTCCATAAAATTTCTTGTTCGAGTTTTCCTAGCAAGTTCGTCTCGAGATTCAACGCTGGTACCCCGGTGCAGATCGGTGAATAGCTGTTGCGTGGATACCATAGTGGAGGACTCCGCGTACGAAGCTCTGTAAGATCTCTTATTTAAGATATCTCGTATTTAATTATGCAATTGAATTGTTCGTTGTTGGAGAACATTTATTTCCGCTAATTCCAACAGTGGTATCAGAGCTCAGGCTCTTGATTGATTGCATAATTTAAATTTAATTTATTTTACAAAACTTGGTTTTGTATTAATTAAATTAATTTTAAAACTTGAAATTAGATTTCTCGAAAATATTGGCTGTTTGCCGAATATTCTTCAATTTTTTTTAAAAACTGGTACAGGCGTATTAGATACGCCAGATTTCAATCCGCCCAATATTACGACTGGTATACGAGACTTCTGTGTTGATCGCGTCTGCCGTGCGCGATTATCGTATCAGATCGCGATGAGCGTGCGCGACTGGCCTACGCGACTCGCTGGGCGAGAATTCGAAAACTCCGACGGTCACGATTCGATCGGAAACCTCAATCCTCTCGAGCTGAGAGAAACCGATGGCGGTCGACGGTGGTGGTCCATGGTTGAGACCGCCGCAATTTCTGTAGCGTCTATGAGCGGCGCCTGAGACGGTGATGCTGGGCGTCAATTGCGGCGATAGGGAGGCTCAATCGAACTAGACGGCGGCGATCTGTTAATCACAGAGTGTTTCGAGCCGCGCGATTCTCTCTGATCTTGCTCGGGCGACGGCGATCGTCTCCCGGCAAACTGGATTCGCGTCGTCAAGTTGATGGCGGCCGGCGTGCGTTGCTACTGGTGAATTAGATTCTCACCAGGCCCTTGTTTGCAAAATCCTTAATATTTCAATTGAGCCCCTGCGAATAAAAAAAGAACTTGATTTCTTCACATCTTGGAATGGGCCGCATAAAATAACAAATCCGCAGATTGGGCCGATTTTGAATTGAAGCAGTCCAAATTAGTTGTGGGCTGTATAATAAATTTGTTTTGGGCTGCGTTTTTGGGCCAGAAATTAAAAGCTGTTTTAATTTTAAAAGAAATTTTGGTTGGACCAAAATGACTAAAATTAATTAAATTAATTAGATTTCAATAATTAAAATTATTATTTCAAAATTGAAATTTGATTTTAATTTCTATTTTAATAATTTGGTTATTGTTAATCCCACTTAATTATTGAGTTAATGGTGTAGCTTGTTAATATCTTTTATAGTCCGCTTTATAATTGTTTGGGTAGGCGGCGCCCAATAATTGTCGGACCGTTATATATGTTTTGGGTAGACGGCGCCCAAATGAATGTTCGTCCGCATAAAATCATGTTTGGGTAGGCGGCGCCCTATAATTGCTCAAATGTGATATAGAATAACATGTGGATCTCGATTAAGCAATTAATACCCCGCCTTTAAAATGATCCTCACCAAAATATGGGTTTTCATTAAATTGAAAGATGTCTTCCATTAAAATTAAGAGTAAACCGGAGATTTCGTTCCAATGAGTATTTAAGGCCCTAGTCTTTTACTCAGATCTACATCTAACGGAACTCTTATAGGGACATGTTTGTCGCCGCTTAATAGTTGTAAACCAACTTAATCCTGTTTCACCAGCCCTAGCAGGGAAACGAGAATTAGGTGACATCCGATTGAACTAGGTTCAATCAACTAGGAATTGCGTGAGGCAATTGGTTTAGAGGCCTACCAGTTCTGTTGTTGTAATGTTCAGCCCTAGCAGTCATTGTAATAGTAGGAATGTGGATCCTAGTCCATTACAATTTATATTAGATATAAATTCGTACTATTCCGATGAGGTCGTTGAGTATGAGAAAATAATGGAGACAAAATAAATAAAAGGTCATGTTTATTTTGATTGCTGAATATTGATCATAGGAATTATGTGTTTTAATTCCCGTTTAAATTTTATTTCCTAGGATTGTTGAAATGAATAACTTGTCGTTGAGAAGTGTTTTGGAGACAAACAAATTGGCTGGGCCAAATTTTCTGGACTGACACCGAAACGTGCGTTTGGTGCTTAGTCAAGAAAAGATTGAGTACGTGTTGGACACGCCAATCCCTGATACCCCTGAGGCTGGTTCTGAGGAAGCCGAAGCGTTTGACGCCGAAGCTCAAAAGAAGCATCAAAATGATGCTTCCCAGGCTCAGTGTGTTATGTTGCTCGGCATGACTCCCGAGTTGCAAAGGCAACACGAGAGGATGCTTCCCTACGAGATGCTTAGACATCTGAAGGATCTCTTTGATTCTGAGTCTCGTTCCGAGATTTATGAGGTGATGAGAGATCTGTTTAGATGTCGGTTGTCTAAAGGAGGGAAAGTCTCCCCTCATGTTTTGAAGATGATAGGGCTAATCGAGAAACTTGGTCGTTTGGGCATTGAGATGCATACCAATGTTGCTGTTTATGCTATCCTTTAGTCGCTACCCGATTCATACTCGAGTTTCGTAGTAAACTTCAATATGAATAAGACGGTTTCGACCATGCCTGAGCTTCATAACATGCTCAAAAATTTTGAGTCTTCCACTGCTAAGGAAAAACCCGTGCTCATGGTGGGTGCTTCTAGTTCCTTAGCCCTTAAAGGGAAGAAGAAGCATAGAAGCAAGGCTAAGAAAGGCTCTAAGCCTAATTTCCTCAAGCCGAAAGGTGGATTACAAAAGAAGGAGCAGGTAGATAAGGATGTATGTCTCCACTGCAAGCAGAAGGGGTATTGGAAGAAGGACTGCAAGGTTCTAGCAGCTGAAAAGAAGGCACAAGGTGCTTCAGCCACTGAAACAGGTATGTTTGTTATTGAGATAAACATGTCGACAAATGATTCTAACTGCTGGGTATTGGATATCGGTTGTGGCTCACACATTTCTACAAATGTGCAGGGGCTCAAGGACAGTAGAGCAGTTAGACCGGGTGAAGTCGCCCTTCACGTGGGGAATGGAGCAAGAGTTGCTGCTGTACGTGTTGGGACTTATGTTTTAGACTTACCTTCTGCTTTTAGACTTGAATTGAATAATTGTTTTTTCGTTCCGTCTATTACTCGTAACATTATTTCCATTCCTATGTTAGACATTGAGGAATTTTCCTTCCGTTTTGCAAATAATACTTATTATTTTTCGCTTAATGGTGATGTTTATGGAAATGCTCCTCTTGTGAATGGTTTATACTTGTTACATTGTGGATATAATGTTCTTAATATACAAAATAAAAGACTCAAGCTTAGTAATCATGAAAACCCGACTTACTTGTGGCATTGTAGACTTGGTCATGCAAACGAGAAAAGAACCGCAAGGTTAAGAAAGTTGGACTACTTAACTTCATTTGACTTAGAGTCTTATGGAAATTGTGAATCTTGTCTCATGGGCAAGATTAGGGGTGAGCACTATTCGGTATAAACCGAAAACCGAACCGAACCAAACCGAAATAAAATTTCGGTTCGGTTAATTTGGTATTCGGTTCGGTTTTTGGTTTTCAAATTCCATAATTTTGGTTTTCAGTTTCGGTTTCGGTTTTTGAAATAAAATTATTGGTTAACCGAAAACCGAACCGAATTAATATTCATTAATAAAATATAATAATATACCATTATATACGGACCGTTATATAAACATTATGTGCCATTATGTAATATAAATATAAGAATATACCATTATATAATATAAATATAATAATATACCATTATAAATATAATAATATACCATTTTCCCTAATTAATATAATAATTAAAATAATATACATATATATAATAAAATTTCGGTTTTTCGGTTAATTAACCGAAACCGAACCGAAAATTTCGGTTCGGTTTTATTTGGTTTTATGCTTATTCGGTTCGGTTTCGGTTAAGACTAAAATTAATTTGGTTATTTCGGTTTTTATAATTCGGTTCGGTTTCGGTTTTGGTTAACCGAATGCACACCCCTAGGCAAGATGACCAATAAACCCTTTTTGGGGAAAGGGGTGCGTGCCAAAGAAGTTCTAGAGTTAATCCACAGCGATGTTTGTGGACCATTGCCCACTCTAGCTAGGGGTTAATTCGGTTACTTCATCACCTTTACTGACGATTACTCAAGATACGGATACGTGTATCTCATGAAACACAAATCCGAATCGTTTGAGAAATTTAAGGAGTACAAAGCCGAAGTAGAGAAACGTCTTGGTAAGAGTATCAAGACTCTTCGATCAGATCGAGGAGGTGAGTACCTTACCCACGAATTCATGGATTACTTGAAGCTTCATGGGATCCAATCACAATGGACTCCTCCCGGAACCCCTCAGATGAACGGTGTGTCCAAAAGGAGAAACTGAACCCTGTTGGACATGGTTCGGTCCATGATGAGTTTTGCCTCCCTTCCAACATTCTTATGGGGACACGTGTTGCAAATCTCAATCTACATTCTGAATAGGATTCCATCCAAATCAGTTGTGCAAACTCCATACGAGCTTTGGTATGGCAATAAGCCATCTTTTCTACACATGAGAACATGGGGTTGCCCCGCAATTGTGAAGAAAATGCAAACTGATAAGTTGGAATCCAAAGGTGAAAAGGGTTATTTTGTGGGATATCCTAAGGAGACTAGAGGATATTATTTCTATCTACCGGAGAAACAAACAATGATTGTTTCTAGGCAGACAAAATTCCTAGAAGACGAGTATGTCTTTAAGGAACAAAGCCGTAAGAAGATAGAACTTGAAGAAATTCAAGAACCACGAATTAACATAGAGACTGATGACTTGTCAAAGCAACATGATAAAGAATCAGTGGGAGCATTCAACGACTCTCATGGTAGAAGTTTATCACTAGGTGATCCTCTTTCAGCCAGTGGGAGCGTAATTGGAGTTGCGTTGCCTTCACAACAATCTCTAAGTAGGCTGAATGAGAATAGTATAGTTCAAACTCCCACCCAAGAGGCATCTGAAAGTGTCGTTCTTGAGGACTCTCCGGTCAACGATGAAGTCGCTGCACCAAAAAAATTTCACGATCAGAATGTACAGCCTGCACAACCACAACTTTGTAAGTCAACTAGGATTCGTAATTCAATCGATAGGTATTATGGTTTCCTCGTGGAGGAACACGATGACGTGAAAATACCAGATAAGGACGAACCTAAGACTTATACTGAGGCGACATTAGATGTTGACTCAGAGAAATGGTCCGAGATGGACTCGATGTACATCAATCAAGTTTGGAATTGGTTGAATTGCCAAAAGGGGTAAAACCCATAAGTTGCAAGTGGGTCTTCAAGAGGAAGACCGATGCAAATGGAAAGGTACAAACCTACAAGGCTAGGTTGGTGGCGAAAGGGTATAGTCAACGTGAAGGTATTGACTATGACGAGACCTTCTCGCCAGTTCCAAAGATCAAGTCCATTCGAATTTTACTTGAGATAGCCGCAAACTATGATTATGAGATTTGGCAAATGGACTTTAAAACAGCCTTCCTCAATGGAAACATTGACAAGGACGTGTTCATGACTCAACCGGAGGGTTTTATATCTAAGCCAAAGTCTAGTCGCGTGTGCAAGCTTAAATGATCCATCTATGGATTGAATCAAGCTTCTAGGAGTTGGAATATCCGATTTGATGAAGCTGTTAAGTCTTTTGACTTCATTAGAAATCGGGAAGATCCATGCGTTTACTGTAAACACAGCGGGAAGAGAATTGTCTTTATAATTGTATATGTCGATGACATATTGATTATAGGAGATAGCATCCCGCTCATGCAGTCCGTGAAAGATTGGTTATCAAAGACCTTCATGATAAAGGATCTTGGTGAAGCATGCTACATCTTAGGGATCAAGATCCATATGGATAGATCCAAGAAGATCCATAAGGTGTTGAAGCATTTTGCGATGGAAAACTCCAAGAGAGGATGTCTTCCAGCAAATCATGGGATAAAGTTGTCGAAGAAGGATTGTCCTTCTAGCGAAGCTAATATCGAGCACATGAAGGATGTTCCATATGCATCTGTAATTGGATACATCATGTACGCCATGACTTGCACCAGGCCAGACGTGGCCTATGCTGTCAGCATCACAGGTAGATACCAACAGAATCCAGGTAAGCCTCACTAGATTGCTGTTAAGGATATTCTAAAGTACCTTAGGCGTACTAAAGAACATTTTCTTATCTACGGTGGGTAATCAGAGTTAGTCGTCACCGGCTACGCTGATGCAAGTTTCCAATCCGACTGTGATGATTACAAGTCGCAGTTAGGATACGTCTTCACTCTCAATGGAGGTGCGGTGTGTTGGAATAGTTCCAAACAAGCATCAACCGCGGATTCAACAACTGAGGTTGAGTACATAGCTGCGGCAGAGGCTGCGAAAGAAGTTGTCTAGATAAAACAGCTCTTAACTGAATTAGGGGTAGTTCCGAGTGCAAGTGGTCCAATAAAGTTGTATTGTGACAACACTGGTGCGGTTACACAAGCAAAGGAACAGAGATCCAACAACAGAAATAAGCATGTACCGAGGCGTTATAACTTGATAAGAGAGATGATCGCTAACAAGGAAATAAAGTTAGAACGCATTCCCACAGATGATAATTTGGCTGACCCATTCACCAAAACTTTGAGTGTTCATGTACACACTAGACATTTTGATGGTCTAGGGGTTAGACATGTGGGTGATTGACTCTAGTCCAAGTGGGAGATTGTTAGTGTTAGTGTCCTAGAGACAACCCCTTGTAAGGACATAATACTAAGATGATATTCAGTTTATGGTTTAATATTATTGTTTGGTATAATATTAAATGTATGACTTTACACTTATTTGAATATTATGTTTGATTGTTTGCATTATTCATATCTGTGTTCCTTTGAATCGATACTGTCATTGAGTGAGTGAGAACTCAGATGACCGAAGTACGATTCTCAAATAGCCCCGATTGAGGATCATCAAGAATGGGATATTGATGATGCAATGGAGATTGGTGTGCGATCTGCATTATACTCCATGGAGAGAGTGTATTAAGATCTCACTTACTACGAGATACTAGATGTCTCATAATGGATATACAAATACCTTAGAGGGTATTGGTATACCCATTCGAGAAACCGTTGGATGTAATTCCACATAATGTGTCTACGGGTGTCTCAGTTAGTGGGAGTGATGTGATACTCCTCAGACTTGAGGTCAATATACACGACATGTGCGGAATAATGAACTTAGACCATGACCGACGCTTTCACCCTCCAAGGGTAGATATGGCTTGGATTGGGTTCATCATGAAGTACATGTGTTCATTCCTCAATGTGGATTTAAGAGATAATACTTATCTTCTCATCATAATTGGATCTAAGACATCGGCCGATGCAAGTCGACTTGGACTTTGTGGCCAAGTGCGATGCGAGCGATCAATTAGTGATTTGAGATAATATGATTAAGTTATTTTAATAGACACTTCATCATGTTCAAGGCTTAATCGAGTATTCGCGAATGAAAGAAAGATATCACAATAGCCTACAGCATTACAGGTAGTTGCAGATTTCCTTGCAACGTACCTCGTATATTGAGAATGTCTGATTTATTGTCTAGGGTTCAATTAAGACCGTTAGCTTGACTAATCGCTCGATATACGAGGGCCTATGGGTCACACAACAAGCAATGACAGTTCGCCGATTATAGTTGGTTGATTAAGTATTATATTGGATATAATATTTAATTTATGGAGAATATAATAATAATTATATTTGGAATTAATTATTATTATTTAATTAAATTATATTTAATTAAATATGAAATCCCAAAAATAATATTTAGAATATTATTATACAAGAATAATAGATATGGTAAATATATTATTCGTAGGAACATATCTAGGGAGATATAATCCGTAGAGATTATATTATGGGAATCTAGCATATTATCTTGCTTAGAAATTAAGCTAAGGTAATTCCTATATATATATGTCATATGGGAATTCAGAAATATACACAAGAAATATAATTTCTCCATAAAATCTCTTGTTCGAGTTTTCCTAGCAAGTTCATCTCGAGATTCAACGCTGGCACCCCGGTGCAGATCGGTGAATAGCTGTTGCGTGGATACCATAGTGGAGGACTCCGCGTACGAAGCTCTGTAAGATCTCTTGTTTAAGATATCTTCTATTTAATTATGCAATTGAATTGTTCGTTGTTGAAGAACGTTTATTTCCGTTGCGCATGTTTACGTGTTTACGTGCCTATAAATTCCAACAATATCCGCACATATACAAACTTTTTTTTATTTAAATCAACAAATAGATTAATCAAAACATGTTTATACTTATAAACAAGATGTAAAACTTTTTTTGTCGCTAGTTGAAGGCCAAGTTGGACAAAATCATTCCAAAGGGGATTATCGATAAATTGAAAAGGAAGGTGTTGTGTGCTCCCAAATTTAGGTAACAATTTTCTAATTTCATTTGATCAAATGTAAATAGTGAAGTGAGATTACTTACATCACGTTGAACTCCACCTCCGGTTGACGTAAATCCAAGAAGTTGTGCTTGGTTTGAAGCATTTTCAACATTATTTGGGTGAAATTTTTTCAAATGCTTCTTGAATGATATATCCGCCTACTTTTGTAAAAGAATATATTTTTTTCACTATAGTTACAATGAACTTTATGTTGGGTTTAGAGGCACGTAAACATGTAAAACATGCATAACGGAATAATCGTTCACCAACAACGAACATTTAATTGCATAATTAAATACGAGATATCATAAATAAGAAATCTTACAGTGCTTCGTACGTGGAATCCTCCACTATATTATCCATGCAACAACTATTCACCAATCCGCACCTAGGTGCCAGCGTTGAATCTCGAGACAAACTTGCTAGGAAAACTTGAGGTAGAGATTTTATGGAGAAAATTATGCGTATTTCTGAATTCCCATAGGACACAGGTAATATGCTTGGTCCGAAAATATAATCTCTACGGATTATATTTCCCTAGATATGTTCCTACGAATAATATATTTACCATGTCTATTATTCTTATATATATATTTTTTTTATCAGTAAATGTTAGTTGTTAGTAGTTAGATTAGTTTACCAAGTCCCCAAATACTCCAAGAAATCTCCAAGCCCACCTTATAACTCTCAAAATTCGATCCCAGAGAGAATCGAACCCGAGTCACTCACCAGAGGGAATCTATTATTCTTATATAATAATATTCCAAATATTATTATTGGGATTTCATATTTAATTAAATAATAATAATAATAATTAATTCCAAATATAATTATTATTATATTCTCCATAAATTAAATATTATATCTAATATAATACTTAATCAACCAATTATAATCGGTGAACTGTCATTGCTTATTGTGTGACCCATAGACCCTCGTATATCGAGTGATTAGTCAAACTAACAATCTTAATTGAACCCTAGACAATAAATCAGACATTCTCAATATACGAGGTACGTTGCGAGGAAATCTGTAACTACTTGTAATATTGTAGGATATTGTGATATCTTCCTTTTATTCGCGCATACTCGATTAAGCCTTGAACATGATAAAGTGTCTATTCAAATAACTTAATCATATTATCTCGAATCACCAATTGATCATTTGTGTCGCACTTGGCTACAAAGTCCACATCTACGGTGCTTAGATCCAATTATGATGAGAAGACGAGTATTCTCTCTTAAATCCACATTGAAGAATGAATCATATTCTTGGTTCAACTACCACGCACATGTACTTCGTGATAAACCTAATCCATGACATATCTACCCTTGGAGGGTGCAAGCGTCGGTCATGGTCAAAGTCCATCACTCTACACATATCGTGCGTATTGACCTCAAGTCAGAGGAGTATCACATCGCTTCCACTAACCGAGACACTCATAGACACATTATGTGGAATTACATCAAACGGTTTCTCGGATGGGTATACCAATACCCTCTAAGGTATTTGTGCATCCATTATGAGATACCTAGTATCTCGTAGTAAGTGAGATCTTACTATACTCTCCCATAGAGTATAATGCAGATCGCACACCAATCTCCATTGCATCATTAATATCTCATTATTGATGATCCTTGATTGGGGCTATTTGAGAATCGTACTTGAGTCATCTGAGTTCTCACTCACTCAATGACAGTATCGATTCAAGGGAACACAGATATGAATAATGCAAACAATCAAACATAATATTCAGATAAATGTAAAGTCATACATTTAATATTAAATCAATCAATAATATTAAACCATAAACTGAATATCATCTTAGTATTATGTCCTTTCGAAGGATTGTCTCTGTTGACAGACATTTTTGTACGAATAGATGTATGTGGCTATTAGGGTTATGCCCGACAAACAATAAATATAAACAAACACGAACGATAGGGGAAGAACTTTCGTTCTTCCCTCGAATATGAGAGCTTCTTGGATATATGTTGAAGGTAGAAAAATGTGAACCTTTTACAATGAGGGGGTGACCCCCTATTTATAGAGGTTCACCCCCAAAGGCCCAAAAGTGGCCCTAAACTCGTCTTAACCCTTTATTTTAGGTGTTTATTACAATATTAATCTAACAATCAACCGTAGACCTATAATACATTAAATTCTCTTTTCTGATGTAGACCCTCGATCTTGTTGGGTCAGTGTATCTTCGGGAATCTGACCTCCTGTCAGGCGAGGATATTATTAGCTGTAACAATTGCCCTCAAGATTGGGCTCTGATTGGGGCCAGAGTTCGATCTTGATATGTGCTTCAAATAGGTTTTGCTCCCGAGCCTAAAAACAGGATAGCTCGGATGCCCCGGTGGAATCTTCGACGACAGGGTCCTTGATGGGCGAATCTTTCAAGTCATCTTCAAATTGTCAAACTTTTGAAACTAGTTGGGTTAGGTGGGGTACGATTTTCTATCGTGCCCCCGAGTCGAGAATCGTGACATTTAATTAATAAAGAGTTATCACCGTTGACGGGTAGCAGTTTTAGTAATTTAGCGATAAGAGTCGCAATGATTGATTAATAAAGAGTTATAGCCGCATGGGGCAGCAACTTTGATGATAGGGCGGTGAGGACCGCGATGATAAATTAATGAAGTGCTTCGGCCGCTTGCGGGCGGCATTTTCACGAACAAGAGATTGATCTAACAACCGATTTTAATTGACTTAACAAATGAAAAACTAGTGAAGTGCTTTAGCAGATTGACGGACAGCGACTTCGTGAATATGTGATTGCATTAACAATCGATGAATAAATATGATAAAAATAGTGAAGTGCTTTAGCCGATTAACGGGCAGCGGCTTCACGAATACGAGATTGAATTAACAATCGATGAATTGATTAATTAATGATAAAAATAGTGAAGTTCTTTAGCCGATTAACGGGCAGCGACTTCACGAATACGAGATTGACTTAACAATCGATGAATTGATTAATCAATGATAAAAATAGTGAAGTGCTTTAGCCGATTGACGGGCAGCGACTTCACGAATACGATATTGACTTAACAATCGATGAATTGATTAATCAATGATAAAAATAGCGAAGTGCTTTAGCCGATTGATGGGCAGCGACTTCACGAATACGAGATTGACTTTAACAATAGATGAATTGATCAATCAATGATAAAAATAGTGAAGTGTTTTAGCCGATTGACGGGCACCGACTTCACGAATACAAGTTTGACTTTAACAATCGATGAAACAAAGCGTTCAGGACGCGATATATTATGGCCACAAGCGGGCAAAAGTGATGCGGGTTAGTCGATGCCGGTGAGGGCGGACTGGTTGATGCCGTTAAGATGGACAAATCAACATCGAGAAGCAAATTAGTTGATGCCGGTGAAGGTGAACTAAACAACACCTCGCCCATTAAGGTGGAAGGTCAACGCTTAAAATGCGGACCGGATCCACACCGAGAGGCAGATTAGTTGACGCCGGTGAAGCCGAACTAATCAAGGCCGAGTGACGGATCGACTTGAGAGATAGATTAGTTGACGCCGGTGAAGGCGAACTAATTAATATGTCAACGCATAAAAGACGGACTAATCAATGCTGAGAAGACGGATTAACTCAGGAAATAGATTAGTTGACGCCGGTGAAGGCGAACTAATCAATACGTCAATGCATGAAATGTGGACTAATCAACATCGAGAAGACGGATTACTTCGCCAATCTAGGCGGAATGTCGAAGCCTAGAAGGCAGACTAATCAACACCGAGAAGGCGGATTAACTCGAGAAGTAGATTAGTTGATGCCGGTGAAGGCGAACTAATCAATACGTCAACGCCTGAAAGACGGACTAATCAACATCGAGAAGATGGATTACTTCACCAATCTAGGTGGTATGTCGACGCCTAGAAGATGGACTAATCAACATCGAGAAGGCGGATTAACTCGAGAAGTAGATTAGTTGATGCCGGTGAAGGCAAACTAATCGATATGTCAACGCCTAAAACGACGGACTAATCAACGCCTAAAAGACGGATTACTTCGCCGCTACAGGCGGAACGTCGACGCCTAACAGGTGGACTAATCTACACCTGGAAGATGGATTAACTTGAGAAGTAGATTAGTTGACGCCGGTGAAGGTGAACTAATCGATACGTCAACGCCTAAAAGGTGGACTAATCAACATCGAGAAGACGGATTACTTCGCCAATCTAGACGGTATGTCAACGCCTAGAAGGCGGACTAATCAACGTCGAGAAGGTGGATTACTTCGCCAATTTAGGCGGTATGCCGACACCTAGAAGGCGGATTAACTCGAGAAGTAGATTAGTTGACGCCGGTGAAGGCAAACTAATCAATACGTCAACGCCTGAAAGGTGGACTAATCAACATTGAGAAGACAGATTACTTCGCCAATCTAGGCAGAATGTTGACGCCTAAAAGGTGGACTAATCAATGCCGAGAAGGCGGATTAACTCGAGAAGTAGATTAGTTGACGCCGGTGAAGGCGAACTAATCGATACGTCAATGCCTGAAAGGGCGAACTAATCAACGTCGAGAAGACGGATTACTTCGCCAACCCAGGCGGAATGTCGACGCTTGAAAGACGGATTAATCGATGCTGAACAGGTGGATTACTTCGCCAATCCAGGTGGAATTTTGATGCCTAAAAGGCGGATTAATCAACACCGAACAGGCGGATTACTTCGCCAATCCAGGCGGAATGTCGATGCCTAAAAAATGGATTAATCAACGCCGAACAGGCGGATTACTTCGCCAATCCAGGCGGAATGTCGATGCCTAAAAAGGCGGATTAATCGACGCCGAACATGCGGATTACTTTGCCAATCCAGGCGGAATGTCGACGCCTAAAAGGCGGTTTAATCGATACCGAACAGGCGGATTACTTCGCCAATCCAGACGGAATATCGACACCTGAAATGCGGATTAATCGACGCTGAACAAGGGGATTACTTCATCAATCCAGGCAGAATTTTGACGCCTAAAAGACGGATTAATCAACACCGAACATGCGGATTACTTCGCCAATCCAGGCGGAATGTCGACACCTAAAAAGATGGATTAATCGATGTCGAACAGGCGGATTACTTCACCAATCCAGGCGGAATGTCGACGCCTAAAAGACGGATTAATCGATGCCAAACAGGCGGATTACTTCGCCAATCAAGGCGGAATATCGACGCCTAAAAGGCGGATTAATCGACGCCGAACAGACGGATTACTTCGCCAATCCAGGCGGAATATCGACGCCTAATAGGCGGATTAATCGACACCGAACAGGCGGATTACTTCGCCAATCTAGGCGGAATGTCGACGCCTAAAAGGCGGATTAATCGACGCCGAACAGATGGATTACTTCGCTAATCCAGGCGGAATATCGACGCCTGAAAGGCGGATCGGTCAACACCTATTAAGGCGGACGAATGTTTGTAGTAGAAAGGTACGACCATTTTTACATATTGAATTATGTACTCGCTGAGCAACCTCAATAATTTTACGAAATCATATTCGAAGTTTTAAATAACTGACTGTATTTAATAATACTCAGTGTCAAATAATTTATTTTCTGATATCACAAAATGAGCTTAGATATGTATATCCATGCCCCCGCCTTTTAATGTATATGAAAATTTACAAGTTGCGATATATATTAAAAGGACATATCAAATAAAAATTGTATTTAAAAAATCGCCCCCGCTTTGAATTTTCGAAATATGAATATATGCCCCTGCTTTTAATTTATATTAAAATTTGCGAGTTACAATATATATTAAAAGAAAGTTAGCGGATAAAAATTGTATTTCAAAAAGGTGCCCCGATTTGAATTCTCGAAATATGAATATATGCCCTCGCTTTTAATGTATATGAAAATTTGCGAGTTACGATATAAATTTAAAGGAAATTGTCGAAATAAACCTGATGTGAGTGGGCAAAGGACTGCCCGTAGAATTTTTCGTTGATGAAGAGGTCTCGGATACTCGTCTAGCAAGTTGCTGCCCTTTTTTTTATTTATATACAAATTAAATCAGGCCCCACAATTAAATAAAAGAGGCCCGACATATAAAATAAAAAAGGGCCCAATTAAATAAAACTGGGCCCAATACTCAAATAAATCTTGGCCCAACAGATTTTAAATAACAACCCTGGCCCAAGAATCCCTAAATGAACTCAGTATTGCCCTGTGCGTTGAAATCAACCTTTGGGAGAGGAGCATCTGGCCGCGGTGGTCGATGGGGCGGCGGCGTGCGGCGATGGCGGGGAGGTCAGGCAGCGGTTGGCTGGGAGGCGCGAGAGTAAGCCGGAGATAAGCGACGAGGGCCGGCGAGCGGAGGTCGCTGGTCGGCAGCGGGGACCCGGAAGACCGTGCGGGCATAGTGAGCAGCGAGTGAGAGCGGCGGTGCCCGAAGGTCGGGCAAGGTGTGCAGCGGGGTCGCGGCGTCGTGCGGCATGCGACCCGGCGACGGGGAGCCTCTCGTGGGCTGAGACCGCGTTTGGCGGTTCACGGCAGCAATCGATGGTCGGAGGCCGCGGGGGCGGCGCGGGGAGGCTGTCCGTCTAGGCGGCGGCCGGCTACGCGGGGAGCAGCGAGGTAGCTAGCGGGAGGCCCAGCGGTTCGGTGCGGGAAGGTGACGGGGTCGCCGGGTTCTGCGGCTGCGAGGGGGCAATGCGGGGAGGAGCCCGCGCTGGGCGGTCGTGCGGTCAACGGGTGGCTGTGAGTGAATAGTTGCAGCTTCACGTGCGGGCAGCCTTGTCGGGGTGGTCTGGCAGGCGGCCACGGCTGGTAGGCCGTTGGGCAGCGTAAGTAGGATGGTCGGGCAGCGCGAGGAAGTCGCAAAGGCGGTGATTGTGGGTGATGGCAGTGGCGCTCAGCGGTGGTCAATCTCTAACCGGAGTCCAGCGACAACGGTTAGGTGGTGGCGCGCGGATCGATGTTGTCAGAAAGCTTTGACTTTAAGCATAAAAGTCTCTATCATGTATTGAAAAATATGCCAAAAGAAGACTGGAAAAGCTGTATTGGTGGGGAAAAGCGGCACAACGGTCGAGGCAGCAGTGGGATTTAGAACCGAAAATAGTAGCTGGACCTTTGCTTTGAAAATACCACCACATGGATATTCCTTTCCGGCAGGCGACGGGAGGTGGACTTTTAGAGGAATTTTTGGGAGGAAGGCCTTGGGTTTGTGCCCAACTTTGAACAGGAAGTTCATTCCAATTTTTTATTCTTGAATTCTGGTACTGAGGTGTGGCTGCAGATTCGACGGTGACGAGATCGAGGTGGAGCGGTGGAGTCAACTCCGGTGATTGAGTTCCGTGGTGGTGGAATACTTTCACTGCCGGAAACAATGGCAACAACTCTGTTTTTTTTTTTTAGTTAACTGTGTGGCTTTCATGTGTACAAAGGAAATTATTTTAATTTTTGGAACTTTGTTTGGATGATTTTGTGAGGTTGTTGTTGTAAATATTGGAAATAGATTTCTTGAAATTTTTCTCGGATGGTTTCGATTGAAAAGGTTCTTGGTTTGTGGAATTTGATTTTTGATTTTTGAGGAGAAGATCTTCGTATTCATCCATCAAGATGAATAAGAATTCACCCTCCTTCTAGCGCCAAATTGTTGACAGGCATTTTCGTACGAATAGATGTATGTGCCTATTTGGGGTATGCCCGACAAACAATAAATATAAACGAACACGAACGATAGAGGAAGAACTTTCGTTCTTCCCTCGAATATGAGAGCTTCTTGGATATATGTTGAAGGTAGGAAAATGTGAACCCTTTTACAATGAGGGGGTGACCCCCTATTTATAGAGGTTCACCCCCAAAGGCCCAAAAGTGGCTCTAAACTCGTCTTAACCCTTTATTTTGGGGATTTATTACAATATTAATCTAACAATCAACAGTAGACCTATAATACATAAAATTCTCTTTTCTGATGTAGACCCTCGATCTTGTCGGGTCAGTGTATCTTCAGAAATTTGACCTCCTGTTAGGCGAGGATATTTCCTGTTGTAACAGTCTCTACAAACTCTAACACTAATAATTTTCCACTTGGACTAGAGTCAATCACCTACATGTTTAACCCCTAGACCATCAAAATGTCTAGTGTGTACATGAACACCCAAGCCCTTGGTGAATGGGTCAGCCAAATTATCTTTTGTGGGAATGCGTTCTAACTCTATTTTCGTGTTAGGGATTATCTCTCTTATCAAGTGATAATGCCTCGGTACTTGCTTGTTTCTGTTGTTAGATCTCGGTTCCTTTGCTTGCGCAACGCACCAGATAATACAAATTTATTGGACTATTAGCACTCGGAACTACCCCTAGTTCAGTTAAGAACGGTTTTATCCAGACGGCTTCTTTGGCAGCCTCTGCCGCAGCAATGTACTCAGCCTTAGTTGTTGAATCGGCGGTTGTCTCTTGCTTGGAACTATTCCAACTAACCACCCCACCATTGAGAGTGAAGACATATCCCTACTGCGATTTGTAATCATCACAGTCGGATTGGAAACTCGTATCAGCATAGCCAGTAGCGACTAGCTCTGGCTGCCCACCGTAGACAAGAAAATATTCTTTAGTATGCCTACTGTACTTCAGAATATTCTTAACAGCAATCCAGTGAGGCTCACCTGGATTCTGCTTGTATCTACCAGTGATGCTGACAGCGTAGGTCACATCTAGCCTGGTGCAAGTCATGGCATACATGATGGACCCTATTGCTGATGTATATGAGACGTCCTTCATGTGCTTGATATCAGCTTCGCTAGAAGGACAATCCTTTTTCGATAACTTTGTCCCATGATTTGTTGGTAGAGACCCTCTCTTAGAGTTCTCCATTGTAAAATGCTTCAACATCTTATCTACGTAGGTGGACTGTGACAACACTAACATCTTCTTGAATCTATCCCTATGGATCTTGATCCCTAAGATGTAGCATGCTTCACCAAGATCCTTCATCTTGAAGATCTTCGATAACCAATCTTTCACGGAATGCATCAGCGGGATGCTATTTCCTATAATCAATATGTCATCGACATATACGACTATAAAGACAATACTCTTCCCGCTGCGTTTACAATAAATGTAAGGATCTTTCGAGTTTCTGACGAAGTCAAAGGATTTGATAGCTTCATTAAATCGAATATTTTAACTTCTAGAAGCTTGCTTCAATCCATAGATGGATCGTTTAAGCTTGCACACGAGATGGCGAAAAGGTCTCATCATAGTCAATGCCTTCGTGTTGGCTATACCCTTCGCCACCAACCTAGCCTTGTAGGTTTGTACCTTGCCATTTGCATCGGTCTTCCTCTTGAAGATCCACTTGCAACCTAGGGTTTTACCCCCTTGGCAATTCAACCAAGTCCCAAACTTAATTAATGTACATCGAGTCCATGTTGCCTTAGTGTAAGTCTTAGGTTCGTCTTTATCTGGTATTTTAACGTCATCATGTTCCTCCATGAGGAAACCATAATACCTATAGGGTGGATTACAAATCTTATTCGACTTACGGAGTTTGGTTGTGCAGGCTGTACATTCTGATCGTGAACTTTTTTTGATGCAGCGACTTCATCGTTGACCAGAGAGTCCTCAAGAGAGACACTTTCAAATGCCTCTTGGGCGGGAGTTTGAACTATGCTATTCTCATTTAATCTACTTGGAGGTTGTTGCGAAGGTAATGCAACTCCAATTACGCTCCCACTGGCTGAAAGAGGATCACCTAGTGATAAACTTTCACCATGAGAGTCGCTGAATGCTCCCACTGATTCTTTGTCATGTTGCTTTGACAAATCATTAGTTTCTATGTTAATTCGTGGTTCTTGAATCTCTTCAAGTTCTATCTTCTTACAACATTGTTCCTTAAGACATACTCATCTTTAGGAACTTAGCCTGCCTAGAAACATTCACTGTTTATTTCTATGGTAGATAGAAGTAATATCTTCTAGTCTCCTTAGGATATCCCACAAAATAACTTTTTTCACCTTTAGATTCCAACTTATCAGTTTGCATTTTCTTCACAACTGCGGGGAAACCCCACGTTCTAATGTGTAGAAAAGATGGCTTCTTGCCATATCATAGCTCATACGGAGTCTGCTCAACTGATTTGGACGAAATCCTTTTAGAATGTAGATTGAGGTTTATAGTGCGTATCCCCATAAGAATGTTGGAAGGGAGGAAAAGCTCATCATGGACCGCACCATGTCCAACAGGGTTCGGTTTCTCCTTTCGGACACACTGTTCATCTGTGGTGTTTCGGGGGGAGTCCATTGTGACTGGATCCCATGAAGCTTCAAGTAATCCATGAATTAATAGCTAATGTACTCACCTCCTCGATTCGATCCAAGAGTCTTGATACTCTTACCAAGATGCTTCTCTACTTCAGCCTTGTGATCCTTAAATTTCTCAAACGATTTGGATTTGTGTTTCATGGGATACACGTATCCGTACCTAGATTAAACGTCAGTAAAGGTGATGAAGTAGCTGAATTGACCCCTAGCTAGAGTGGGCAATAGTCCACAAACATCGCTGTGAAGCAACTCTAAAACTTCTTTGGCATGCACCCCTTTCCCGGAAAAGGGTTTGTTGATCATTTTGCCTATGAGACAAGATTCACAATCATCATAAGTCTTTTAAGTCAAATGAGGTTAAGTAGTCCAACTCTCTTAACCTTGCGATTCTGTTCTCGTTTGCATGACCAAGTCTACAATGCCACAAGTAAGTCGGGTTTTCATGATTACTAAGCCTGAGTCTTTTATTTTGTATATTAAGAACATTATATCCACAGTGTAACAAGTATAAACCATTCACAATAGGAGCATTTCCATAAAGATCACCATTAAGTGAAAAATAACAAGTATTATTTGCAAAACGGAAGGAAAATCCCTCAGTGTTTAACATAGTAATGTAAATAATGTTACGAGTAATAGACGGAATGAAATAACAATTATTCAATTCAAGTCTAAAATCAGAAGGTAAGTCTAAAACATAAGTCCCAACACGTTCAGCAGCAACTCTTACTCCATTCCCACGTGAAGGGCGACTTCACCCGGCCTAACTGCTCTGCTGTCCTTGAGCCCCTACCTATTCGTACAAATGTGTGAGCCACAACCGGTATCCAATACCCAACAGTTAGAATCATTTATGGACATGTTTATCTCAATAACAAACATACATGTTCCAGTGGCTGAAGCACCTTGTGCCTTCTTTTCAACTGTTAGGACCTTATAGTCCTTCTTCCAATGCCCCTTCTGCTTGCAGTGGAGGCATACATCTTTATCCACCCGCTCCTTCTTTTGAATCCCACCTTTCGACTTGAGGAAATTGGGCTTAGAGCCCTTCTTAGCCTTGCTTCTACGCTTCTTCTTGCCTGTAGGGGCAGAGGAAGTAGAAGCACCCACCATGAGCATAGATTTTTCCTTAGAAGTGGAAGACTCAAAAGTCTTGAGCATGTTATAAAGCTCAGGCATGGTCGAAACCGTCTTATTCATATTAAAGTTTACTATGTAACTCGAATATGAATCGGGCAGCGACTGAAGAGTGGCATAAACAGCAACATTGGTCTGCAGCTCAATGCCCAAATGACCAAGTTTCTCGATTAGCCCTATCATCTTCAATACATGAGGGGAGACTTTCCCTCCTTCAAATAGCCGACATCTAAATAGATCCTTCATCACTTCGTAAATATCGAAACGAGATTCAGAAATAAAGAGATCCTTCAAATGACTAAGCATCTCATAGGGAAGCATCCTCTCGTGTTGTCTTTGCAACTCGGGAGTCATACCGAGCAACATAACACAATGAGTCTGGGAAGCATCATCTTGATGCTTCTTTTGATCTTCGACATCAAACACTTCGGCTTCCTCAGAAGCACCCTCAGGGGTAGCAAGGATTGTCGTGTCTAACATGTACTCAATCTTTTCTTACCTAAGCACCAAATGCACGTTTCGGTGTCAGTCCCAAAATTTTGGTCCAGCCAATTTATTTGTTTCCAAAACACTTCTCAATGACAAGTTATTCATTTCAACAATCCTAGGAAATAAAATAAAAGGGGAATTAAACACGTAATTCCTATGATCAATATTCAGCAATAAAAATAAATATGACCTTTTATTTATTTTGTCTCCATTATTTTCACATACTCAACAACCTCATCGGAAGAGTACAAATTTATATCTAATATAAATTGTAATGGACTAGGATCCACATTCCTACTATTACAATGTCTGGTAGGGTTGATCATTGTAACAACATAACTGATAGATCTATAAACCAATTGCCTCACGCAATTCCTAGTTGATTGAACCTAGTTTAATCGGATGTCACCTAATCCTTGTTTCCCTACTAGGGTTGGTGAAACAGAATTAAGTTGGTTTACAACTATTAAGCGGCGACAAACATGTCCCTATAAAAATCCCGTTAGATGTAGATCCGAGCAAAAGACTAGGACCTTAAATACTCATTGGAACGAAATCTCCGGTTTACTTTTAATTTTAATGGACGACATCTTTCAATTTTATGAAAAACCATATTTTAGTGAGGATCATTTTAAAGGCGTGGTATTAATTGATTAATCGAGATCCACATGTTAATCTATATCACATTTGAGAATTATTGGGTGCCACCTACCCAAACATGATTTTATACGGACTAACATTTACTTGGGCGCCCCCCTACCCAAAACAAGAAAACGGACTATAAAATACATTAACATCTAATGTTAACCAAGTGGAAATTAACAATTCGTTTAATTCTTATAAACCAATACTTAAAATCCAATTTTAAAATTGTTTACCAATTAAACATCTTTAATAAAATTTCTTGTTTATTAGGTTTCATCATTAGTCCAACTAATATGTTTCCTTTAAATAAATTTTATTAAATCTTGTTAATATTAATTAAATCAAATTTAATTTTATGTGTTAAAACTTAGTGGGCTCATGTGCAATTTCCAAAATTGCACCGAGGGCCCGGTCTCATATCAAAATTGCAAAATAGCCCATCTACATCATCGTCTCAACCGTTTCAGATCCAATCTGAAAATTCTTACGAATCAACCCCAAATTTTTCCAGATTCATGAATTGTTCATCAACATCATCCAATTTCAGTCAAGAACAGCAATCGAATCGGTTCAGAAAAATTAATTCTCAATACACATCATGAATCGAAAATAGCACAAGCACGAAAGCACCGATGTCGTCGCACCACTGCTAGAGAAGGTGGTGTGCTTCGAGCAAAGAAGATGATTCGCCGTTGCTGTCACGATGGCGCGAATCAAGAGCTCGTCTCGGAAGCTGCACACACGGGTAGTGCTTCAATCACCATCGCATCACCATCTCAGCAGCGAAAATAAGGCCATTGTGCAAATTGGTCAAGAGAGTCGTGAGCGGTTGCGCGAGATGGAGGCACGGCCATACGTTTCCGCCTTCTGCGCTACGGCGTCGCGCTTCGGTCACGAACGGAGGAAATCGAGAAGCATCTATCGGTCGCAGCAGCGGAGTGCAAATGACGCGAGGTGACAATGCCTCGCCGTCGCCTTTAACACCATCGCTTCACGCTTAGCCGCCATCCAAGCGACGCCTCTAGGGTATCGACAGCAGCAAGCAATGCGAGGAAGAGAAAGACCCAAAAGGGTTTCTTCACCTTTTCGAAAATAAGCAGCCACCAAGAATCAACAAGAAGGGTGCGGTCAATACTTTTTTACCATGCCCTTAGTTTTATAAAAAAAATCTTTTAATTATAAAATAAATCAATTTAGCAATTAATCAAGAGCCTGAAGCTCTGATACCACTGTTGGGTTTTAGAGGCACGTAAACACGTAAAACATGCGCAACAGAATAATTATTCACCAACAACAAACAGTTAATTGCATAATTAAATACGAGATATCTTAAACAAGAAATCTTATAGCGTTTCGTATGCGGAATCCTCCACTATGGTATCCACGCAACAACTATTCACCAATCCGCACCGAGGTGCCAGCGTTGAATCTCGAGACGAACGTGCTAGGAAAACTCGAGCTAGAGATTTTAAGGAGAATATATTTCTTATGCGTATTTCTGAATTCCCATAGGACACATATTTATAGGGATTATCTTGGCTTAATTCTTAAGCAAGATAATATGTTTGGCCCGCAAATATAATCTCTACGGATTATATTTCCCTAGATTTGTTCCTTCGAATAATATATTTACAATATATATTATTCTTGTATAATAATGTTTCAAATATTATTATTGAGATTTCTTATTTAATTAAATCTAATTTAATTAAACAATAATAATAAATTTCAAATATCATTATTATTATTATATTCTCCATAAATTAAATATTATATTGAATATAATACTTAATCAATCAACTATAATCTGTGGACTGCCGTTACTTGTTGTGTGACCCTGATTGCCAATTTTGTTAAAGCACAAAATCGAACTACTCGCAAGTGTACGAAATCGTTGTTATAGTAAGACAATTGACCAAGTTATAAAAATATCAAACCCAAATGAAGCAAGTAGTTAGCTAAGTCGATTCACGTTTGCATGCTATAAAATGGAAAGTACGAGTTCTGGTATAACTACGCTACTAAACAAGAAAATCAAATCAAGCGAGAAATAGAAATCTATCTAACTTCGTTAGACGAAGTGCAAGGGTGGTGGATATGCTTCGGATATTGTCGTCTATGCAACTTTCGATTATCACTTAATCTATGCTTGCACCTACTTAGATTAACATTGGAATTAGACGTATAATCTCGATAAACCAACAAACTCTCGTTCCAAAGTTAAATCGACTTGCTAGGAGTGTCCTATTCCACTAAGCATTCCTCAATGACTTAGAGAATTGACAATAGCTTTCACTAGTTTCACTCTACCAATCTAACACTAGGTTAATCTAACTCAATTCTCATATGTTGCTAAATCAATCAATTATGCAAAATCAATAGAGTAAACTAATGAAAACTTAAATTAATTCCATTAATTCACTTAGCTAAATCAACACTAGATAAATCCAACCCAATTCTCATATGTTGTTGGATGAACCAATCATGCAAATTCAACAAAGTAAACTCATGAAATCACAATTTAAATCCAATTGCAAGTAATTTTAATACTAATCTTCATAAATGCAACACACAAGCTAAGTGAATCATCAATTGTTACATAGACTTCAACACCCAAAGCATAGGAAAATTAGCTCATGAACATCATGACTAAACAAGCTAAATCTACAATTAAACTCATAGCAATTTAATGAAATAGAAATAGAAACAAAAATTGAAATGGAAAAATATCACCTCTCATAATGAAATTAATGGAAATTAATCTCTGCAATATTCTTGAATCCTTGCTTGAAATGTAAATTGTTACTAATTGAAAGCTAAATCTAATCTAATCTATGGAGGAATTAAAGGAAAAGGAAAAGAAAGATGAAAAGAAATCTAATATGGGGGATTAGGGTTCTATTGTGTTGGTAACTTCCGTAACTTTTTGATAACTGCTCTCCAAGGTCAGTTATGACCCTTTTATAGTCGCACTCAAATGCTCATAAGTCGGTTTTTGCAATTAAGTCCCTAAATTATCCAAAAATCCCGCTTCTTGAGCTTGCCAGCATTTTACTCGGCCAAAAATAATTTCACTCGGCCGAGTGTGATGTCCACCGGCTGAGTGCTTATTCAACTCGGCCGAGTGAACAATGCTCAACCCGAGTTCTGCCCTTTTCTCCTTTTCTCAGCCATTCTACTCTTCACTCGACTGAGTGCTTTCTCATTTTGGCCGAGTGAATCCTCCAGAGATTTCCACTCGGCCTATTCCCTCTTAATCGGCCGAGTACCCTCTTTTCTTGGCCGAGTGAGTCATGTTTTGACTCATTTTGAAACCTTTAACTCCACTCTTCATTCTTTCTTCGATTCTTCATCCTTTTTGACCTAAAATCACTCTAATTCCTACATGAAAGATGAGTACACGAGCAACACAAAATATCGAGATACAAGACACTAATCATACACGAATCCCGCTCAATCAATGCATAAAATGACTTAAAATCACACGAATATCGAGCAATTATCACACTAATCAGACCCATAGGCCCTCGTATATCGAGTGATTAGTCAAACTAACGGTCTTAATTGAACCCTAGACAATAAATCAGACATTCTCAATATACGAGGTACGTTGCGAGGAAATCTGCAACTACCTGTAATACTGTAGGCTATTGTGATATCTTTCTTTCATTCGTGAATACTCGATTAAGCCTTGAACATGATGAAGTGTCTATTCAAATAACTTAATCATATTATCTTGAATCACCAATTGATCATTCGTGTCGCACTTGGCCACAAAATCCAAGTCGACGTGCACCGACCGATGTCTTAGCTCCAATTATAATGAGAAGACTAGTATTCTCTCTTAAATCCATATTGAGGAATGAATCCTATTCTTGGCTCAACTACCACGCACATATACTTCGTGATGAACCCAATCCATGCCATATCTACACTTGGAGGGTGGAAGCGTTGGTCATGGTCAAAGTCCATCACTCCGCACATGTTGTGCGTATTAACCTCAAGTTAGAGAAGTATCACATCGCTCCCACTAATTGAGACACCCGTAGACACATTATGTGGAATTACATCAAACGGTTTCTCGGATTGGTATACCAATATCCTCTAAGGTATTTGTGCATTCATTATGAGATACCTAGTATCTCGTACTAAGTGAGATCTTACTACACTCTCCCATAGAGTATAATGCAGATCGCACACCAATCTCCATTGCATCATTAATATCGCATTCTTGATGATCCTTGATTGAGGCTATTTGAGAATCGTACTTGAGTCATCTGAGTTCTCACTCACTCAATGACAGTATCGATTCAAGGGAACACATATATGAATAATGCAATCAATCAAACATAATATTCAGATAAGTGTAAAACCATACATTTAATATTAAACCAATCAATAATATTAAACCATAAACTGAATATCATCTTAGTATTATGTCTTTACAAAGGATTGTCTCTAGGATACTAACACTAACACTTTAATCGTACCAGTTACCTCGTTGATAACTTTACTAAGGTGACGTGCAAAATTTTGGGGAAATCTTTGTGCAGATCTATTGGTGATGAAAGTTAAATACAAATTTAAATAAAATTATTACTAGCATGAATTAATCCTTATTAATTCAAATAATAATTCGCCAACAACGAGTTATTTCATGTATAAAAAACCATCACATAAAAGTCCTATAGCGAAAAATCTAGGAATTTCGCGATTACGTACATCTCGGAGTGACAACCTTTTAATAGAAACGGAAAAGTATCACGATCAACCCAAAAGTCTTCTCAAGTATTCCCTTAGCCCTTTACTCGTTCGCCGGTGGGGAGTGCTCACGAATAAATTAAATAAACAGGAACAAGAAAAATATGTTGCACCACCTTTGTGGATTTCTAATTTTTCCAACACGTGGAACTATACTGGGGATGAAGTTTTGAGCCTGTGGAATAGGAATGTAAAAAATCTTTTCTTGATCTCCAAGAAATCTTGAATATATCCCATATATTCTTTTCTCCATAGTTAAATATTTCACAAATTCCCACCTCCTTATTTTTTGTGGATAATTTCGAAAATTTGGAGAGTAGAATCCAAAATTTGGATCTTCTTGAATTTATGAGATATTTCATGTATTTCAGGAATACATATCTTCCATAATATCTTTCAAGAAAATTAACAAAATCTTTTCCCTATCCTAATTATCAATATTTTCGAAAAAATTCATAATAAATAGCCAAGTAGGAGATTTCTGGAATTAAATGAGATAATATTGTATTCCAAGAATACTTATCTTCATTCCATAACAAAATTCAAAGAACATCTTTCTCCCCTAATTTATTATTTTCGAAAACTATAGAAAAATTAGGCAACAATTTTTTCTTTTATTTTAATCACCTTATTATTATTGGACTATTATTGGGCTACTTGAGGGGCCTTAGAAGAATTAAGATTGTACCTCAAATGGGCTTCTGAATTTGAATATTGAGCCACAATATAATTCAAGCCCACTACTATTAATTAATACCACTATTAAATTAATACTGCATTATCCATCTTAATCCGTATTACGATAATATGGGCTCCAGGTTATTATTTCCTGTGTTTAAGATTATTTAGTCCATTAATTAATTGAGCTTCTGAATAACTCTAAATTAATTAATATCTTGTGCCTTAAAGTAAAGCCAACTCAACGTTATTATCCATAGCGGAAAACTAATGTCCACTTGCAAGATTTGGTATGATAAAGCTTCTGAGTCCACCAAGGGTACAAATCACACAATACGTACTTGCACACATTTCTTTGTATTAAATCTTAGCAACTATCGTATAATTAATATTATTGCCCAAAACACAAGGTATCGAAATCACAATGATTATCACCCACCATGAATCAAAGCAATAAGCATTAATCACACACAAATCTATTTAAGTGAAGTGATTAATAAATCAACAACCACTGAGGTCTAATTCTTCTTCGTTCAGCACATAAGAATTTATCCTCTCTGTTGGTCCTCTTCAGCACATGCAAAATGTGCTAGTGCAATCTCTTGTCCAAGAAAGACCAATCTGAGAACTACACCTCAACCTTTAACGGTGGATTGTTCAATTCCACCTAGGTCGTGAAGTTGTACTTTTATATAAAAGGAATTGTTAATGTGATCTTATGAGATCTGGTATCACCACATTAACTACAATGTAACACGCATTATATATTGAACAGTTTGCAATATATATATATATATATATATAACATTCATACATATTTAAAGCAACAATGATAAATGATTTATTCTCATAAATTAGTGTGTAGTACACAGGTTATACAAAGTAAAAATATATTTTCACGTATATAACCCCAACACAAAAAAATCCGATTTAAGTTGAGCTTGACTTGACGTTGGCTCAGTCTCGGTCTCAGTTGAATGATTTTGACTTTCTTTAGTAGGACGTCGTGGTGACTCATCATCTTCAAGAGAATTCTCAAAATCGGGACCAAGTGTATGCTTAATATCATCTAAACTCTACTCGACCAATACCGGTAAATGTGATGTTGGATGACGAACATAAGAGGTGGAAGAAGTTTTACGCTTACCCTTGTTTTGACGGCTAACCATAATAATAATATAAATATACAAGTTTATCAATATATGTAAATAATATGTAACCATAATAATAATATAAATATACAAGTTTATCAATATATGTAAATAATATGTAGTGCAACATATACTAACATTAACTAGAGAGATTAGAGTAATAATTAGTAACATAAATTCTGAAAATTGAGTGAGAGTTGAGAGAGATGAGAAGAAAGTAATGATTTGAATCACTTTGGAGTGAATTTTGGAGGGAAATAAGGTAGTATTTATAGGTGAAAGTAATGAAATAAAAAAAATCACGAAAATCGACGCTTTTAACCGAAACTGTCGGCTACATAACGACTATTTCATCTCAATCGTTGGGTCACAACGACTCTTTAATCTGAGCCGTTTGATAGAGCTGACAATTTGAATCTGACCTGCCCGGTATTTGGATCGGACTTGGCTCAATAAATAGCGGCCCAAAAAAAATCAGGCCGAGCCTCGGACCTTCTTCGCCCGACGGGCCACGGGCAGCCTGCTTGGCCTGATTGAATTTTTTTATTTTTAGAAAATACCGAAATTAGTGTTGTTACTTATTTTGAATTAAAATAGATTAAGATATAAAATATATGTGAATTGTGAAAGTGTAATTAATTATGTTTTATAGTACTCCTCCGTCCACCAATTTTTTACTCACTTTCCTTTGTGGACTATTCACCAATTGTTTACGCATTCCTGTTTTAGAAATAAACACTACTCACAAACAAATAAATGGGTCCGCAAACTAATTAGGTTGGACTCAAATTTTACAAGTCGATTTGCAAATGGCCCGACCCGTGAACATAGCTTGGCCCGATGGGCCGGGCCAATATAGCAACCCTACTCACTTGGTGAATACACTCAAATCTGTTGCAAATTACTTGATATTAAATCATGCAAATAATTTCTGAAAATTCATACCATCCAGTTTGCTCGTCTGTATTAGCATATAGCTTTCAAATTTTTTTTTTAATATCACAAATTTAATCCATTGAAACAAATTATGAATAGTAAAATTGAACAATAAATTAACTGGTAGAGAACGGAGATTTTGGAAAATAAGTTTATCTTAATTAGTCGGGATAGGATAACGTGGCAGTGAGAAGATAAAGGAAAAATCAACTACAGTTGAAAACATCTACCTTTCCATAATATATAAATAAAAAGTTAAAAAGGTCAGTTATATAGAATATCGTTAATTTTGGCAATGCCATTTGTGAACAAAAGAATTTTATCCAAGGGCACGATTATTCACCCACATAAGTATGCTTAGTTCACTCATATTTATAAAATAAATAAAAATTCCGTAATATAAAATACTAAAATATTCTTTTTATTTTAAAATAAGATCAAACCTTTTAAACACCCCATCATCCTCACCACCATCAAAATATCATGACCCAAAAATAACACACACTTTTCATTTTAATTGTAAATCCAAAAAAAAAAAAAAAACTAAACTTTAATATACTTAGAATACCTTAAAATTCTTCGATACAAAATTGAAGTGAAGTTTGGCAACATAGGTATTCTCTAATGTCTGTTGAGGATAAAACATAGTTTTATGAACCATAAAAAAATCAAGACCAAGAATTAGTGGAGGAAAATAGCAATTAACATTCCCTGCTATGATCAAATTTGCAAGATAAAAAATTTCAAGAAGGTACTTCTCTTGCTATCGATCATATTATATCAATGGGTGTGTATATATTATATCAGGATGAGTTATAATTATATTAAGGTTATAAATGTAAATTTTAAGGGGTGTAGTAAGATATATTATAACAAAATTTAAATAAATGGTAGGTTAACTTAGGAGTGGATTTACTAAGTAAATATGTGGATGAGAATAGTTGTGCCCTTTGTATAATTCACGTGTACTTTTGAAATTTTTTTTTTATTATTATTAAAAAGTTACCTACTGAAAAATATATTTAATAAGAGATAATTCTTTAATAATAGCATAGTTAAATTTTTAGTAATTGTAAAATAATTTTTTAAAAATACACTTGAATTACACGGCGCACCTAATGCACAAGAGACTTACTCAAAGGAATTAGGGAAAGGTAACATGAAAGAGGGAACACTCTTTTTTTTAGAAGAACCGTGGGCGGGAGAGAGACCGTTGAAATTGATTTTTTCCTAGGCTGTACAAGTTAAGTCAAAACAATTCGTTGAGAATTAGGGAGATGGGGGAGTGGAGAGAGGAAATATGGTGTTGGAAATGGAATTGGAGAAGAGATTTGTTTGAAAGAGAGTTGCCTACTTTTAATAATTTGCTTGATCTAGTTAACAGGTACACATCTTCTCAAGACAAGGGGGACAAGTGGAAGTGGAGATTCTCACAAAATGCACTACAAGAAAATTGATCTTTAATGACAGAAATCTTGTCACTATTGCTTTTCAAGTTAAAAGTTTTTAATGACAGAATCATAGTCTTTAGTGACTAGCCCTGTCATTAAAGAACATTTTTCTGTCACTAAAAACTTTTAACTAGAGAGGCAATAGTGACATGATCTTGTCATTAAAGGTCAAGTTTCTTGTAGTGATGGAAGCTACAACACAAAATCTGCTTACGTGCGACTTGCTCAGGAAGAGGAAGAAGACGAAGAAAATCCAAGGGAAGAGAAGAAGGAATTCAAAGCAATCTGAAACAAATAGGTGTCATCTAAAGTGCATTTATACTTGGCGTGTTCTTTGGGAGCGACCACCAACCACAACGAGTCTACAACGAAGACATGTTCTCCCACAAGCATCAAATCTACATTGCACATTTTGTGTTATAGTACCCGAAACTGTAAAGACATGTTTTATTTGAATGCAATTTTGCGTATCTTATTTGGATGTAATGTGTTAAATGGTTTGTGGTATGCATTGTCTTATCATCTAACCCAAAGATAAGCCTAGTCCATTTTAGTAGACTTATTAGAGGGAAGGATGTGAAGACCCTCACTACAAGAAAATTCAATTTTTGTAACGAATTTATTTGTAACCAACATTTAAATGGTTACAAAAAGATAATTTATTGTAACCAAATTTTATTTTCGTTACAAAAAGATAATTTATTGTAACCAAGTTTTATTTTCGTTACAAAAATTTTGTTTTACATAACCTTAAATATGTATCGTTACAAATAATAAAGTATTGGTTACAAATAGTAAGCATGACTTATTATATCCAACTTTAAAAAAAAATCAATTTTACTAAAAAAATAAAAAAGAGTTCATTTAAAAAAAATTAATTAAAAATATTACCACGATTGAGAAAATATAAAATTTATTTAAAAAAAAGATATATGCATGTTTTTTATCATTCACATTAATTTTTGTTTATGCAAAGTATAGAGTGAAAATGGTTCACACATTAATCATTAAAGAATATTAGTTATTTTCACAAAAAATTATCAGTTGTTTTCACTAAAGAGTATTCGTTGTTTTCACTGAAGAGTATTAGTTATTTATTGAAAATAACCTAAGACTTTTCAGTGAAAAAAACTAATTCACTTTAGCAAAAACAACTAATATCCTTTTAATGATTCATATATGAGTCAATTTACTCTATACATACTATTTTATATATATATATGAGACTTTTTTTTTTTTTGTTAAATCATAAGTGTTATATTAACGATCAAACAATTTTGATTTTATTTGTAGTCATATTAAAAATTTATTATTAATCCTAAATCAAACTCTTATAATATATTTAACTAATTTATTTTACCAATATTATTATTCGCATGATGTTCGAATAACAGTGAAAGATTAACAAATCTACAATATACTCCTTGATTAAAAAAATTGAAAAAATAATAATAAGCCCAAGTTATCTAATTATCCCTAATTCCCCTGTTAAAAGAAACCATTATCCCTAATTCCACAAGTCAGAAAACCCTTGTAAAGCAATCGTTCCTAAATCAACCATTAGCTTAAAATCATTGTCGATCTTCACCAACTCTTCTTACACAACATCATCACCAGTTCCGAATTTTCATAGAAATTGTATTTCATATATATCATGGCGATGGTAAAGGCTACTTTGTGGTGGCTCAGGCGGCTGCTAAAGTGGTTAGATTGACTTGTGACGGTGGGGGAAGGGTGAATATCCCGCCATACATTAGCAGTGACAGACGACGCGTAACGGCAGCTGTAGAGATCCAATTTGCTTTCGGTGCAAATTTTAATTAAGTTTGTAAAAATAATAATATTATTCTAATTATAATTTTTGAAATGATTCTTATTATAACACACTGTTAATTTGTTGAAAATGGGATGCAATGGACTGAATTATATTGCGTTTCTTACAAAAATTGCTAAAAACTTGTATGTTCTATTTAGTTGAGGTCTGGTTTTTTTTCTGGTAGTTGAAGGGATATTTTAGGTGATCGTAGTGCAAGTATATTGGATGGTTGTTATTTGATTTGATAAACTTTCATTCATCCAATTGTAATTTGATCTGATAAACTTTCATTCCTCTCTGAAAATTGAATGCAGGGAAAGGTAAGCAATTTGTTATAGTGATATAGCAATTTTTACAGCAGTTGTAATTCAGCAACTATGGTATAGTTATATAGCAATTGTTATAACAAGAAAACTATAAATTGTATGTTCTAATATAAATATCTCATCTGATAAACCATGAGGAAAGTTTATGTGAATTAAAATATGTTATTAGACTATATTTTACTCTTAGTTGTGATTTATGCAATTGTAGCCCTTGGTAGTTTTTGAACTTGAATATTCCTTTTCTCAGGAATGTGTCCACGAGCTTAGTTGTAGCTGAATGCAACAATCCAATTTCTTGAAAAATCTAAGACCCCTGTAGTTATGGGTGGTGAAACTAATGAAGAGATCCTGAAGATGGTGGCAAGAACAAGATTGAGGACAAAGGTTCTTTGTTCTACTTTAAAGTCGCACCTATATATCTCTCTTTAATTAGTAATTACTTACACATAATATTGTTGCTTGTTTCTACTCAGTTAAAGAAGGCATTGGCACATCAGCCAATTGTTGTAACTATTGTAAGTTATTTATATAAGCTTAAATTTATTTGACATCTTTGTCCAGATATTGAAAGATGTACGATATTAATTTTTTTTATGGATTCTCTTATCTAGATGTAATTGCAGGATTTTTTTAACTCGAATGCCAAACTGAGAGACGCAATGGTTGCAACTGAAAGACAGTTTGCTGCTGAAATAACTGAGAAGATTATCAAGTAAAAAAGAACAAGGTATATTGCATCTTGGCCCCAATAGTTATGACAAATTTTTTAGATGTTTTCTTGTCAGTGGTGATGACTCTTGAAGTTACTTTTATTTCTGCCTCTTTTTTGGAATATGCCTTGTAATAACATCAAGCCTTTTCATTATAACAAACCGAAACTTTCATGATATCCTCTAATTAGCTTAGGTATCACAGAAAATTATTTAACTTAAAACACCGACCCATTAAAGGCTGTTTTGTCACTATAACAGGTATTTCTTATTATCCTGTGACTGATTCTTCCATTAATTTTCTACTCTGATTTTTTCAAAATTTTTTATTGGAGTGTAACTACCTTTTTATGGTTATGTTACATATTAATTTATTTTTTCATTTTATACTAGTATACACAACACTTTATTTGTATAAATGCAGACTCCACTTCGAAATTCTTAAGTTGAATATCTTTGTTGAATTTATATTTGTGCATTATCAATTCTTATTCTTATGACATTTTATTGTTGTGTATCTTTTACAGGACAATAAAGTTTCTGATCGTGTATAAGAAGACAAATCAAAGACTTCAACTTTAACCCAACACTTTTGACTTATATATTTTTTTTATTTCTGTTTGTTATATACATTGAAGTGTTCAGATACATTGGTAGGTTTCTCCATACGAGTATGCTTACATTGTTGAGTTAATGTATTTGGAGGATTGTTATTTTCGTGAAATAAAATTATTGCATTATGGTAGTTTGTTTCAAGGGTTTCTCGTTTGGCCATTCACATTATGGCCTTCTGTAATTAAGTTATTTGTAACCATTTTTATTTTGAATGAAATGAGATATTAAATGTAAAAAATATGAATAACTAATTAAATATTTGAACACTAAATATACACTTTATGTAATAATTTATTTGTAACGAAATTGATTTTACGTAACAAAATTTTGGTTATTGCTACTAAAGTTTTTGTAACCAAAATATCTTTCGTTACCATTGTATTGGTAACGAAATTGAATTTTTTTCGTTACAAAAACTATTTGCAGCGGAGTTTAAATGACCAATTTTGTAATGAAATGTTCGCTATAAAAAATATTCGTAACCAAAAAAAGATTTTTTGTAACCAATTTTTTCGTTACAAAAGGTGCATTTTCTTGTAGTGCCTTATGGTTGGCTTGTAGGAATGCATCACTTGGTCCCTATGGAAATATCGGAATGTTGTCATCTTTAGGAATGGAAAATTAGAATTAAAGGATATCGTGGAGGACCTCAAGATCAAACTTTAGAGTTGGACAAATGCAAAAGGGACTAGGAGACACAAGATTTCTTATAGTGAGTGGAGTATAAAGCCTAGGACGACTCTTTGTCAAGTTTAGTTGTAAAATCAAAATTCTTAATTCTGATATCTGTTTGCATAGTACTTATGGGTAATCTTCTACCCCCTTCGTTGTAAATTAATCTTCTACCCCCTTCGTTGTAAATTCGGGATCCACTCATGCCCTTTTTATGAATGGAACCCATTTTCTGATAAATAAATAAAAGATAGTACTCCCTCCGTTTCAGAAATTCTTTCATACTTAGGATAGACACATTTTTTAAGGAAAAAAAAGAGTACGTGAGTGGAAAATTGAATAAAATAATGACAACTTTATACTTTATTGACTTTTATGAGAGTTTTGTTGCTTTTTTTGGAATTATAAAGAAATATTAAAACATCCATTTAAAATAAATATAAAAGAATTGTTGGGACGGAGGGAGTACCCCAATCAATCACTTCTACCAAGCTCCCATACAATTTATATAGACTCGTTAAAAGAAAAAAAACCTTATCTAATTTAGAATTAATTTATCTCACAGTTAATTATTAATTAAGCTTCATTGGTCAGATTTGTTGAAAATGATAAATTACATGTGAGTTGTTCTACATTGAAAAATTAAAAAAGGTGAGACTAGTTTATAAATCTAATGGGCACCTATCACCAATTGCTTTTAGGAAGAAATCTTATTTGAATGTGTGACTAGTCTCCTTTATTTATTAGTGCGCCTCAATTTGTGGGACCGCATTGAGCACACCCCGAAATAATTTTTACATGGGCTACCAAATTGACGGAGCATTGGTGACCCTGTCTCGATTAACGAGGATTCACATGTGAAGGGGGCGTGTTGAAATATGATAAATTACACATGTTATTGGTTTTAGGATGAAACTCTATGTACTTGGATGTGTGGCTAGTCTCATTCATTTATTGGTGCGCTCAATTTGTGGAACCGCACCGGATACACCCTGAATAATATCTACAAGATTTAAGGGTAGATTTTTTTATGACAAAGTATAGAGTGAAACTGGTTTATATATGAATCATTGAAGGGTATTAGTTGTTTTCATTGAAGAGTATTAGTTGTATTTGCTGAAGAGTATTACTGATTTACACTAAAGAGTCTTAGTTGTTTAGTGAAAATGAACTAAGACTCTTCAGTGTAAACCAATAATACTCTTCAGTAAAATAACTAATACTTTTCAGTGAAAACAACTAATACCCTTTAGTGATTCATATATAAACCATTTTCACTCTATACATACTCTTTTTTTATACTAGTACTTGTATAACTTTTTTATTTGACATTTCCAGTTTATAAGAGTTTGTTTGAAAATATACATGATATTAGATGAGTGTCCCGCATATTACACGAGATTTTCATAAAAAAATTAATTTTACATTATAATTCATTACATATACAATAATACTATAAATTTATTCACCGTAAAATAATATAATTATATTATATGATAAATATATTCAAAATACTGTCACATGTTAAACACAGTTAAGTCAACATAACGACATATTAGATTCGATTTGAGATTTAAAATCCAAATAATTAAAATTTTGGTGCACTATGTTTTCAAGACAATTAAAATTTGTCAATTAAATATTAAATTTTATAATTATTCGATTTAAAAAAAATCAATTAATCGATAAAAAAATCATAACTATTTAATATGTTTAACTCCATTTTTAGATTATTTTAACAAATTATAATTTTCTAAATTGAAAATCTTCAATGTAGCAAGACAATAAAAAATGAGTAGTTCTAGTGTGCATGATATGCACTTTGATTCTGAAAAAAATACCTAAACTGAAATAAGTTATACTCTAAAAAGTAATCAGTAATACCCCAAGAAGAAATCAATAATACCCTAAGAAGTAATAAGTGATACCCCAATTATAACAAAAACACACAATACGGCGTGTTAATTAGTGTGTGTTTTGAAAAAAGTAAAATTGAAGTCAAAATTGAGTTTAAAATCCAAGTGCATGCTAGCTCTACAAGAAAATATAATATTGCTTACGGAAATTGTCAATATGGCTACGGAATTACCAACAAAAATATTCGTAGGGGGGATTGCCTACGAATTGCCTACAAAAATCTCTAATTATATCGGCATCTTCCTTCCGCACCTACAAAATAATTTATCTACTGAAATTCCGTAGGCAAATTGTGTTGTAGGTAATTTTTTGTAGGCAAATGACTTGCAAGTAATTATACCTAGGGATTTTATTCCGTAGACAAATTAATTCCGTAGGCAAGTTGTTTTAGGTTGAGAAATGTATATGCTTTCATAATTAGAAAATTTTGTAGACAATTCTTACTACAAGCTTTTTTGTGATAAATTTTTGTAGGCAATTTAATTCCGTAGGCAAACCTTTATTTTCTGTAGTGTAGAATGTGTGATAAAAAAAAATTAATTAAACATTAAAGTTTCATATAATTAGTATTTTAAATTTAATTGATCAATTAAATTTTAAATATTTTTATAGATTCAAGTTATATACCATAGATATTCCAACTTTATATACAATTATAGTTTAGCTTAATTGGTTAATATTTTAAATTGTACTCACGTGATTCTAGGTTCGAATTAAGATTAGTATGCTCAGAAATTTACGGTAGACAAAAAATGGAAAAAATCATTCATGAACTGAGAAAAACATACCACGTTCATAACTAAACACTCTTCAGATTTGATCTTTCCCCATATTTAATTCTGAAATGTCTATTTTTATAGTTCATCTAATCTAAAGGATTCAAGAAACTGGAACATCATGAATGGATGAAATACCAAAGAGGAAATTTCCGAAAATAACAAACTGAAGAAAGAAACCCATAACAGTGTACACAGTAAAGAAATTAAAATCGAAGAAACAAATATGAGAAATTTGAATCCACGGGTGAAAGTGAAGGGTGAATAAAAGAGGTGATTCAAGCATAGAGATGATTGTTTTTTCTTTCATTAATATGAGTAGAAACTTTATTTTCTTATCGAGTGAGTTGCGTTATAAAGAGTGGGTTAATTCTAGTCGCGGGCAGCAGAACGAAGGCCACACATACGAGGGGCACCCATCGGAGCTCAACGGGCAGAAGAACAGCTACGAGTAGGTTGAAGGAGATGAATATGAGGGCTATATATCCCGAGCTGCTCAATAACTTGTGACATCCTAGGGTAAGTATTTCTTAGGAGAATTCCGTTCCACGCACCCAACGGACAGCGTAATCTTCATCTCCGGTGGCCCGACTTTGTCTTTAGCTGAGGAGGTTAAAAAGGTCATCACGATGGCAACACAGTAAGCTAGTGTCGTCCCGCATAATGCCAATTTTGGTGCAGATCCGGAATCCCGATCGGCCTGCGGTGGTGATGATGGATTTGAATCAAGGATTAACCAGCATATGAGCCTTCTCGCTATGCTCTCTTGCCCAACTTTAACGTCGGCCGTTCTTGTAATTGCGATAGGAGACTTTCGGAATTTATGATCATGCATGTATGCATATACTTGTGTCAGGATGTTTGAAAGGAATTCACGATCGATAGGAATTGCTAGCTATCAGATGGGCTAATTGGGAATTACATACTATTTTGAAATTAAACAAATCAATTAATCCATTCTGCCACTTTTGACAATGTCTCTACTAAACCAAGAAATAGTTGAATCAGCAAATTTCAAAAAAAAAAAAAAAAAATGGAAGGAGATTTTGATCTATCGATCTAACACTATATTATATCATTTCACCGTACAATAACCATTTGTACTAATAAATATTGTCATGTACAGGAGAATTTTTTTTAATCTTAATCTGGAGTTTGACTGTTGATTGAGTGTAGCCACAACAATTAATCAATAATTTGCAGGCAAAAACTTATATGAAACCGTCTCATAACATGAGAACACACAAATTAATATCTACTTCTATCAAAGTGTTAATAAGTCAATGCTCTAATTATACCAATTCCTATTGTCTCATACAAGACCTACTCTAATATGCACTGGCATTCAAACATTCCTAAATCATTTTCTCACCGAGTAAATATACATCATCAATTAATTAAATGTTGTAATGTTAATAAACTATATCGTTGCATGACTATGTCGTCGGCTTTTTGAAAGTATTCCGTCCCTTCAAACCTTAATTAAAAGTAGCACTGATTTTGTCGTTCCAATGTCTGTTGGGTCATTTTTGTCTCTGAATTGTGTTCATCTTGATGGCATGAAATGTGGCTTTGATTAGAAAAAAATTAATTGTGAATTACGTGAATAGATTAAGATATAATTGAAAAATAATATATTTGATAGTTCTGTTATAATAAGAATGTGCAGGATTTGTACCGTAAGAATTTAATAATAAAAAAGAAAAGTATAGTCACTAATTTAAGAAACGTCGCTAGGTGACATACAAATGCATGACGGCATGTCACACACTCGAAGAAACGCCTCTACGCCACAAATGCTATATGCACATTGACTAGACATCTATGTTGCACAGGTGCGGATGCGTGAGTGCGGGGGCGATACGATACAGGTACGGGGATACAATTTTTCAAAAAATTTAGGGTGCGATTCGTCAATGATACGTCTGTTTATTTATATTTTATTATATATAATACTTAAAAAAATATATCTTAAAATTTTGTAAATCGAACGTATATAATTCATATTTTCTCTAATCCAAAACTTGAACATATTCAATAATTTAATATAATTAAGTAACAAAAAATCAATTAAAGTTCCATTAGCCTAATTTATACGTCATAAGAGTGATTTCAATATAAAACAAGTGTCACATTGTCAATTTGAATTATATTATATAATAAATTTCAATTAAAATAACATATTTAATGCTTAATAAGTAGGATTCGCGAGAAGGATTCGAGTATCAATTAGTCGATTCGCCATGTGGCAGCTGGATTCGCCACGTGGAGAATCCGATTCGCGGATTCAAGAATCGCACCACTTTTAGGGGGCGGGTGCGAATCCGATACTGCATAGTTATATTTTTAGAAGAATCCGTGCATCATAGTTAGACATTGATGAGACACCATCAATGTCTAATCAATGTGTTTTAGATTCTAAACAATCATCAAGCAATCATTTAAATTATAAAATAAATAGTTTTAAAAAATACATAAATTTAAAATTTAATAAAATAAAAATATTTCAATATTTTATAAATTTTTGTAAAAGATAATTATTTTTATTTTAGTTGTATGCAAGTGGAACGGATAGAAAAGAAAAATGTATTTATTATTTAATGAGAGTCTCACTACTCAAATCCCAAATTTTCTAAATTCACCCCACTTACTAAATATACCCCCAATCAAATTTAAAAATGATCATAAATTACTAAACATACCCAATTTTATTCTTATAATATCCCTACCCTATAAAAATAAAAATAATACTTTTTTATTTTATATTTTCATAATTATCTCTCTTCTCAAGAAAAAAAAAAAATTTATTCATTTTTATTCTTTAACTTTTGATCGAAATTTGAAAAAAAAATTCTTAAAAATTTAAATATATTTTGAAAAATATTAAAAGAAATAACGAAATTGTCAAAAATATATAAATTACAAAAATTAATTAATAAAATAAAATTCTTAAAAATAAATAAAAATATTTGATTGAATTATTTGGAAGATATATTTTTTTAACAATTTTTCAAATTTAAAAGATTTTTTTGTAAAATAATTAGAGTAAATAAATAAAGGAAAAAAAACGACTATATAAATAAAATTGCCAAAAAGTAATGAATATGGAGAATAAATATTAAAAAATAATGTTATTTTTTTGCCAAAAATGAATGTAACAATTGAGTATGGGACAATTTTTTTTGACAATATAGCAATTAACTTTGGGACAGAGGGAGTATAATATTATTGTTTAAAAATAAATATATAATATAATATATATATAATATAATTTATATATACATATATATCAAAAAATAACTATGGACATTGATGGGACAACAGAACATCCCATCAATGTGCATATAGTATCACTCCTCTACGGGGTGCTGGGGTCACTGGCCCCACTCGAATTTTATTTTTAAACTTTATATATATATATATATATATATATATATATATATATATATATATATAAATATATATATTAAGTTACGGTCAGTAAATGAAGATGATGATGTAAGACAAATATAGACAGAAAGTCGAGATAAGAATTGGATTCTATTTCCGTAAGATGATGTTGCTTCATACTCCGCTTCAATGTGCGCAACACAGTATGAATAGCAATCGTCATTACCATACAACGACTTTAATTAAAACTTCGCGATCTATGCACTAAAAATCAAAAATTGTCGTAGAACGAATTCGGGTATTTGGGACTTTTTTTTAACAATATTAGCTTAGATATTATTTTTAATAGCTAGCCAAGAAATTCAAATAAATTCTAACCGCTATTGTAAAATTCAAATAATTTTAAAATATTATTTTAAATTTAAATTATAATAAATTAAACAACGTGTCATCCCTCCCAGCAATGGATAAGTGATGTCCATACACCAGAATCAACGTCATCAAGGGCCTCTTCACGCCTCTTCACGTTGCTGTCATCTCAACCTCCACTTGACCATCATGTTAGGATACTTAAATCCTAGTATGCCTCACAAATCTTATTTGCTCATTGATGGGACAATCGTATGATTTGGTGTCAGCCGCTTTGACCACTCTTCTTCCTCTTTATTAGTGTAAAAAGTTTACTTTTCACAATTTACAATATTTGACCGCTCTTTTTTTAATTCTCAAAGCTAATACTATATAATAAATTAATTAATATTTTTCAATAATTCAACTAATACTTTTCAGAAAACCAAGTAATACCTTATAATAAAACAAAACATGCACAATGACCCGCTCGTTTTGACAGTACGAAAAAGGTACCCCTCATGTTCTGCGCACGACAGTGTCATTTCCCATCAAAACTCAGTGTCATTTCATTTCATTTTCCATCTGAATTCAACTTTTTTTTCCTTTACGTGTCAATTTATTATCAGTACTAATAAACAACTAGCAACATTTATTCACTACTTATAACACAACAAAAAACTTACCAGTACTAACATAGAGCAATGTGTTCTAACCAGGGCTCTACAACATCCAGGTTTCAATAAAGAATTCGCTGAATGTTTTAAATATCAGTGGAATATGGCAATTTAAGCGACTCTACATCACATTAATAGTGATGCAGAATGAGTGGGGTTACCTTTTCTAATAATCATCATCTCATCATCACCCTAAACATCATCATCCCCCATTCCATCAATGTGTAAATAGCATCGCTCTATGTCTGAATCTCACAAGCTATAATAGATTAAGTGTCTGTTTGGTGGTAGTGTTGTTTCAAATTGGGTTAATACAAGTTGAGGAATCATGTTAGATGAGGAAACCTATGTTGTTAACCATGTTGTTTGGTACCCTTAATTTTTTAATCTGATAAAATCTCAAACCCAATCATGAATAGTATATATTGTTATCAAAATTACTTGATTGTCCTCTTAATACTACTAAAATTTCTAAAATGCTCTTATTAACTTTTAACACCTCTCATTAGATAAACCCAAATCTATTGAAATCAAATTGGGGATTTCTTGACAATTCATTTGGAGCCAAAATATTTCATTCATTGGAATTCATTTTATTTCATTTAGCGCCAATTTTTTTCCATTCCAGGTTTTTCTTTGTCAATTCATTTGGAGCCAAAATAATTTAATTCCTAGAATTTATTGTCAATTGATTTAATGTAAATTAGACAAAAACTTGTGTGAAACCGTCATTAGAAGAAAATGAAATATTACCTACAAAATTAAAACTGCCTACAAATTTTCTAATGATGTAGGCATCTTAGTTTCTTAACTTATCATTTGCCTATGAAATGAAATTCCTAGGCATTAATTACCTACAAACAATTTGCCTACAAAAATTTATGTAGAGTTGAAAATACCTGTATAATTATAAATTTTTGTAGGCAATTTCCTAGACAATTCCCACTACAAAATTTTTGTTGAAAATTTCGTAACCAATTTTCGTAGGAAATTTTGGGATGAGACATCACAAATTAACACTTACCATGTTAAAGTGTAAAGCAGCATGCCTAATTTATGTCCATTTCAATGACTCATTGCCCCATCTCAATGTCTCATTGCATAAAATAGTCTTATAAAAAATCTATTGCAAAATTATTTCATGTTTTAATTTTGCCCATCCTTTTGATTAAATTGAGAATCATATGGATTCCATCCAAAATAAAACTAATATAATCAGTTTATAGGGCGATTAATAACAAATGAGCACAATATATAGACTCAAACTCATTAAATTAACCTAATATTCAACAAAACCATTTAAAATACGGTAAAAACATAAATACTCTTTTCTCAAGTTGATGAAACCCATCAAATTGAGTTGATCCCTCAACTCACTGGAAAAGTACTTAAGCATGGGCCTCAAATTAAAAAACAGACGCTTATTTCCACCAATCACTAGCTAAAGACTATCATCATAAGTTGAGAAGCCATCAACCTACCCACCAAATAGGCACTGAAACAGACTCAAATTTTAAAAGATTGGATTATTTTTCCCTCCCAAAAAGGCAGAAGAAACTCCCAATCAGTTAAAGGAGACAAAGACTGCAATAAAATTCCTTATTATTCTTCTATTTCTATTTCTCAAAGGTAGTATATGCAGTGTGAACATTGCAAATGCAATTTTTCTATGCAATAATTCTCATAGATGCATAGAAAAATTTCTAAATGACAAAATTATCACAAATGCCCAACCCCAGGAGGCCAGTATTCTTTTTAGGCAGGTCAAAGGATTCCGTTCTTTATTAGCCATTTGCTCCATGAAAGGACCATACTACCCCTTACTTTTAAAAAGTCGTCTAAATGGTTCCTGCACGTATTTCTCGCTTTGTTGCCCGCTTTTCGGTCCACGCCGACTACTTTGAAAGTAAACCTTTTCATCTTGTATTCAATTCTTTCAACAGAGCTAACTATGCTTATGTGATAAAAATAAAACATATAACTGCGCCATTTAAAGATTTAAACATGTATCCGTCGATTTTATAAAAATCCAATTCAACATATTAAATGGGATAATTACCTGTCAAATTCAGACGGCCTATCAGCGTAAACAGCTTGGTGAAAACACTATATAATGGAACTCTCATAGGTAGCAATTTTTTTTTGGAGGTAGTAATAACACAAGCCATGAGATAATTGGGGGAACACCTTCTTCACAGAGCTAACTATGCTTCTGTGTTAGCCTTTTGGTGTACCGAAACCTCTTTTAATTGCCCAAGAAACCACATTCTCATCGGGACCAATATATCTATAGCAAGGGTATACACTCGGTCATTAATATCTTGGGTTATAAAACAAATACAATACCCTCGTAGCTTCACCTTGAAGTGCATCACCTCCATAACTATTACAGGCCTAGCATTATCCTCAAACCAAGTGATAGAAGCACCAAGCGCGTAAAAAACATACTTGAACTTACCATCACCTTCCCTGACTAAGTTTATATGAGTGTGTAGCATATGCACATAAGAAGGAAATGATTCAATGGGATTACCATATATCATGTCAGTCATACGATGTTTCGACCTAACGCATGACTGTAGAGTATTTTCATCCCATGTGTATTGTTCAGCTTTTCCAAAATGGTCTTTGGAGTGTACGGTTCTAACCTCTACTTTTGTTTTTCGGCAATGATAGGCCTTATTACTTTTGAAGGCAACTTGCGTGGTGCGTTCCGATATGAATCCTTACAATAATCGTGACATGTGAACTTTGTGATCCTCCACGACCTGCTGGAATAGGCCGCATTTATTGCAAAACTACAGTCCCTATATAGGCAGACCATACCAAATCTTAGTGGAGAAGAGCGTGTCACCCGATTTCCTTAAAATGATTGTCAAGATGCCAGAATCATATCTTTTTCAGTTAACACTCCAGGAATGAGCTTCTTGTATGGAATTAAAGACGGATCTTTTGGTTCTGAATCCTCCTCTAGACTCTAGTAAACAAGTAAGGAATCCTGAGAGGGTCCACATATTAGAAACCGAGCTGATGTCACATGGAGGTGTGTCATTTTCGTATGGCGTATCATCCCCAGATTTATACGAGTACTCAGAGTGATATGCATCCGTACAATGGAAACTCTTTAAATCATGATCACTATCACTTAACACCACATCATCACTATCACTCAACAACATATGATCACTATCACTTAACACCACATTATCATTGATGTTGGGGAAAGACATCCTCCACTTTCAATAGGGTGTTTGGTTGATGTAACTAATTCTTCCGAATCATTTGGAACTCGAGAATTTTTACAACTGAACATCTGTTGTCAGCAGTAGGTACATCGTCCTGTTTGTCGATCAATGGCAATTCCAAGATTTCACTACAAACATAGACGTCTAGAGTAGCTTCACCTCATCCTTGTTAATCTCCACAAAATTTGACTACAATCGAATTTAACAAGTTCATAAAATTTATAGTTTTTCCCACTACTATTTAGTTCACGTAAATCGAGAATAGACGGTGTAAAATTTGAGAGGATCAGCCCCTCGTCAAAAATTCTAAAAGACAATTTTTTTTGTCGAAATAAGACGAATCATGCCTGGTCTCTTTATAATGTATGCCCAAAAACTTCCTTGCTTGCATCCGTCTAGTAAGGTCAAACAATTGCAAAATTAAAATAGGAACGAGTACCCATTAACCATTAAAGAATAAAAAATAAAAGTCTATATCATATACAACAAGAAACAAAGGTGATGTTTGTTTTCAGCTTACGAAGTCCGGATGGGGGATGGGCTTCCCCCCGTCCCGGCCAATTTTCGGATTTGCACATCCCATCCCCCATCCAAATACACATCCACCCATATTATACATCTATACCCCTATTTTCACATAACCCAATATCTATCACATCAATTCTACTTTTTCACATAAAATATATATTTTATCAATCTCTATCTTCTACTTTATAATACACCATCAATTAATTAGTATATTATTTATTTTAGTTGTTTACAAAAAATTCAATGAAAATATATTAATAGTAAATATGCGTGAAATTAATTGCTATCTTCATTAATTAATTATGTCTACCATATAAATAAATAGGGAACATTTTTCTTGACTTAGCAAAAGACATGTTGGTCCCGAAACGAGTAAACAGATGTATGCGGGGGGGAATACACCTATGATTACAAATTAAAACTTCTTGTAAAACTTATCAGGTTACTTAAGACAGTAGCTCGTCAGTGGACTTGAGGTCTGCTGAGAGTTACTTTGTCAAAGCTTACTGAGATAATACCTCCACTGAAAGCACAAGACTTTCAGTTGAACTACTATCTAATTAGCTTTCAGATGCGGATTAGTGAGCCCCTAGAAAACTCGTTTTACTTTGATAAACTTTGAGATTAACACACACTTAGGAAAGCAGATAATAAGAACACAAGGTATAAAGTGGTTCAGAGATGAATCTTCTACGTCCACTGTCCTGATCAAACAGGAGAATTCCTTTCACTTGGAATTCCTTGTGTTATAGTGCCAAGGTGCACTGATCAACTAATCCTCTCTTAGGATGATTGATCACTAGGAAATTCCAGGTCCTAGTTCCCAAAACAAACCAACTTTCAGACTGATACAACAATCAGCTTACTAACACCACTTAACACTAGCTCTCAACCTAAACACTGAGTAGGGTTTTGAGTAGGGTTTTGGTTCCAACTATTTTGAGATAATCCTTACAAGTTTAGCTCAAGGCTTAGGATTGGATTATCTCTTTCTAAGATTTGGATATTGCTTTAAGCTTGGTTACAGAAGGTTTGTTAGGCTCTCTACAAATATGAAACACTTGGGAAACAATGATAATTTCGAGTGCTTCTTGGTTGTTATGTGAGTAGAGATAGCTTTGATCTTGTGAGTTTCCCGTGCTTGTAAATATGCACGTCCTTCTGTATTTATAGGCTTCCTTGAAAATCTTCCCGTTGGATTTGAATCTTTTCAAGTAAGTCTTCTTGTATCTGATTGGTTCAAACGGCTCTATTTGAAGCTTTAAGTCTTGTCAAGAAACGGCTGCAAAAACCATGCTCGTTCACCAGCTTTCTGTAGATTGCTAGGTGAAGGACTTTTGGTACTTGTCAGGCTGGGGCAGGTCGGCTGTCAGTAAAGTACACTGACGTGTCATCTTCTCATTAGACCTTAAGTCTGCATGCCCAGATTCTTGTCTTGCTTTAAGGTGGAACTCCTCTGAGAGAACCTTCTTATTCCTTCATTTATTGTAAGCTTCACTGAAATTCATTTTGCCTTGTTCCAACCAGATTAACTAACAACTTTAAATATGATTAGCATTAAATGTACTTTGTTAGTTCTTTATCAGTGGACCTTCGTCCTCTCCTGATAGATTTAGTCTTAGTGAGAATGCACTTAGAAAACATTCAAGACTTCGACTTCTTTCTCAGATCACTTAGTCTTCAGCGGACTTCACTTTCAGTGGACTTCATCTTCAGCAGACTTCATATTAAAAATACACTCTAGTTTTTACTAACTGCACTTCAGTTCTTAACACTTTGAACTGTTTAACTAAACATCAACTCTACTGAATATTTTACTTACAAAACAACTTAGGAGGAACATTTTGACATCTAATCAAAACATAAGTCTTATACATTTTCCCAACAAGACAAAACATGACTATAAATATTAAAATTTACTTTAAATTAATATAAAATTTATTTGTAGGCACGTCGCAGACAATCCCCACTATGTAAGAACAAAATTATTTTTTATCGAAAAGCATAATCGAATATTTCGTAAATAATTTTTTATATTTTTTTATAGTGAATGAAGATTAACAATAGGAGAAAAATTACATTTTAAAAATAGAATAACGGCTTCTTATAAAAAAATTGTATTGAATATATATCCATTAAAACATTGGTTATTTATTTCGTTTTATAATTCATTATTAGACACAAAATTTGAAAATGAATAAAAATAATATTATGAATTAATGAATTAACGATGAGAATGTTCAAATTTCACCACATGTAATATGATGATGCATGCATTTAGTATATTAAATATATGTATGGTGTTGTTGAATTGTTTTAAGAATTCAATTTGTTTATTATGTTTAAAAAAATAAAAAATGTATGATTTCAATAAAATCAAATTGGTAATAATTGACATTTTTTTGTGTCGGACAATTAATTTCTTATAATTTTAACAACGTTAATAAAAATTTAACCACGTTAATATCATTTTATTAATTCAATTATTTTGTGTTTTAATTCAATTCAAATAATATAATATAATATAATATAATTAAATAATTATATAATTATACATAATAATATTAATTATTTTATATTACAATTCAACACAATCATTCAATTATTACCTCTTTAATAAATAATAATATAATAATACATAATCATTATTGATTTGACATAAAGCCCCATCCACCCCCTACTACATCCAACCCAAAACAAACAAATGATTACTATTCACAGGATTTCGCCCATCCACTTTTTTTCCCCATCCGGATTTCCCCCATCCACCTCAAGACGAAAACAAAGGTGACCAAAATGACACTCGAACAGATACATTGCAGCATAACAACACAACACATGAATAGTAACAAACAATTTCTGAGTAGTTTGGCCTATGTGGATTTGATTTGTGTTTAGACCAGTAGTTCACTACATGAGGCCAACCATCAGAATGACAAAAACAATGAAACCATCCAAGTTTTTTTCCTTTCCTAGGCAATTTATCAAACACTTTGTCTACAACACAAAGTTATCAGACACGGGCTATAATTACCAACGGATAAAGATAAATGCCCAAACAATGTAAAAGAAATAGGGGATGGATGTATGTCTCAGACATGAAATCGACAAGACAAAACAAGGAATGACGTATATACCTTCAAAAATAAAAAACCTTTAAAAGGAACAGATTCCTCAACGCTTGAAAACACCCAGAAACGAAAGCTATATCAAATGATTTTCTGCAAATATTTTTATTGTTTCGATTTGGAACGATTCTGAGATGTCAAAAGGATTCTCGGATAATTGGTCACTAAAAAAACTCAATTTATTTACAACTGAATTTGAGACGGATAGCAAATAGGTCGTTAATTAGAGGAATTAACAACGGATTTGAGACAAAAAAAGTCTAAGTAGTCAAATTTATAAAGATTTGTGACGAATTTTGACATTCGTCGCTAAACACTGAGGATTAGTGAGGGATTCAACGTTGCTAATCAAGGGTCCTTCCAGCTTCGACTATATTGTAAAAATTAGTGACAAATTTAAAATTTGTATCAGCGAAGGACACATGTCCGTCGCTAAACCGATCCATTGACTCAACCCCTTGGGGAAATGGTGTTTTTTAATATGGTCAACAAGATTAGATATAAAATCGCTTACTCTAAATTAGAATTAGCAACGGACTATCTGTCGTTAATCCTCTAAAACGGCGTTGTTTACAATTTAGCGCAAGATTAGCAATAGACGATTTTTTCCCCTTTTAAGACAACAATCAGCTGAAGAACAATAAGATAGAAGAGAATAAGAGAAAACAGAGAAATCGTCGGAGAACCAACTTGTCGTTGTAGGAAAGTTGTTAAATCCCAATTAAAGTGTTCACTTTTTCATTTTCTTACACATTAACGGTAAGTTCTTTCATTTTTTTTTACCATTTAAAATTGACTTTGAAGTATTTTTATCCTATGGTTGAATATAATTGAATTTGGTATGATTACTAGTATCATCTAGTGTTATATATATTTATTGAGTATGTACGATTGAATATATATTAGTATCGTCTTAGTATGATTGAGTAATATTATCGGTTTAGTAATATGATTGAGTATGATACAGTATTAGTATGATTGAATATTAATACTATTTTAATATGATTAAGTATGATTGAATATTAGAAACATTTTAGTAATTCTGAAGTATTAGTAGTGCTTTAGTATGATTGAATATGACTAGTTACTAGTATATATGATTGAGTATGATTGAACATTAGTACTATTTTATATTATTAAGTATTAGTATGTTGAATCATTTAATTAAATTGAGTATGTATATAAGTATGTTGATTGATTATGATTGATTGAATAGAATGTGTATTATTTTGAATAGGGATATTAGTATGTTAATTAAAATGATGAATAATATTAGTTGATTGAATTTTTTTAATAAATATATAATTTTGGACCCCTTTATATTTCGGGGCTAATTTATACCCATATGTAATCACCCTATTACAACGATTAGCTTGGTCTGATATGAAAGTGCTAAAATTATCAAGGTCAACGCCCTTTAAAAGAAAAAAAAAATGAAAAATAGGGTCATGGATGGCTAAAAAAATCAACAAGCTGAACATAGTGCAATTTCGTGGAAGGTGTCGCTGAAAGTGGATGACGACTCTTAACAATTAATTAGCACTATATTAACATTTAGGGTAAAACGGTGATCACAAATGATAGGAACATACATACGCACCTACAGAATGACAAAATATGGTTCGGTGGAAGAGCTGATCTTTTTGGTTGGTATAATATCAGCGCTTGTACTTCTCCGATCGCCGTATGAATATATTAACGGCAACCCTGTACCGCTTCTGATTTTCCGGCAGAAGCCCACCCTCTTTCACGCAGTTCTCATCGTCCTTAGTTTCGACTTCACGGCGGCCGTTATGACCATGTCTATACGGGCCAAAAGCCAATCGGTGGCCAACTTCTGCCGCATATCGGCGGTTTCTTGTGTTGCCGTCGCAGTAGGACTCTTGACTTGCTCTGTTTTTCCGTCCTAATCAACCTCGCCGTCGCTGGAAGTAAATGTCTCCAACCCATGAGTTTATAATAGAGATAGTGATAACAACTCGTCAATATTATTTTATGTCTATTATAAGTTTTCTTACAATGCAGAGAATTGTATTAATCGCTTGTACTTACGATCTTATATGAAAAATAAATAAAGATTAACAATTGGTTATATAATTATTTTATGGTTAATATTCATTTTGCAAAATGTATTATTACTTTTTTTAATTTGAAATTTTTATTTAAAAGAATTATATATTACAATCTATAGTACTATATATATAACACTAAAAGAAAATAATGAATTGTCTACAAAATTAGAATTTCCAACAAAAAAGGTTGTAGTTGAAATTGCCTACGATTTGCCTACAAAATTTTCTAATTATGTAAGCATCTAAATTTCTCAACCTGCAAATAACACTACAAAAAACTCGCGTTTTAACGACTGCCTTCAAATTGGTCTCTAAATATTGTATTAGCGACCGATTAGCAACCGAACTAGACTTCTGGTCTCAAATTAAGAAAATTTGCGACCGATACAGAAGGCGGTCGCCAAAACTCAAAAGTCAGTCAAAGTTGACCAACTCTATTTACCGCCTAATCAGCGACGCCTAAGCGGTCTCTGAATTTAATTTTTAATTAGCGACCGCCTCTCTGCGGTCGCAAAACGGTCGGTTGACCCGTTCTTGGAAACGGACAATGGTCATTTATTGTTGGGATATTAGTGACCGCCTGTGGCGGTCGCTAATCACAAATTTGGTCATTCGGGATAATGTTTTTGTACTATCGAACTTCTTCTTCAGCCCGTAGATAATATTTTTGTACCGCTCCTGTGCTTTCGCGCATAACAAGCTGTACATAACACTATCATGGGCAGGGTCCCAGACGCACAACTTCTGTAATTAAATTAAAAATAAAATATTAATAAATAAATTCAAAATAAAATATTAAAATCATAATAAATATACCTTGAATCCCTCGAAGTACTCCCTCCTCTTTTGCTCGGACACCATGAACCACGAGAAGGCATCAACCTCGAACGAGACCTTCTTAATGGAATCTGAGACGCGAGAGCTAGTCTCATGGCCTGGAAGCATACTGTAACATCAAAAAAATTCAAGTTAATATTAATAATTAATATTAACGAATACAATTAAAATTATTCAATTCGTTATCTAAGAATACTTACATGTTGTCACTAGGGACAACAGTGAGACGGCTATCCAACGGGGGATGCTTCCGTGGAGCCGTAGATCCGGCAATAGAAGTAGATCCAGTAGCACTGGACTACTATGAGGAGGATGGTGTCATCTCCGGGGCCCGTCGAACCTCCGGGATCACCGGTCTCAATGACCCCAACCTCCTCTTCCCCCTCCCCCGACCCTGTGCCCCACTCTGATCAGGGTAATCTTGAGAGCTATCTGTAATAATTATAAATTCAACATATTAACATAACATATTATATTTAAACACATTCAACTAAATTCATACATACACATATCAATCATCTAAATTTATATATACACATATCAATCAACTAATTAAATTCATGCCTACGTATATCAATCAACTAAATTCATATATACCTACATATTAATCAACTAAATTCATACCTACACATATCAATCATCTAAATTTATACCTACACATATTAATCAACTAATTAAATTCACATACGCATATCAATCAACTAAATTCATATATACCTATATATTAATCAACTAAATTCACATATACCTACATATTAATCAACTAAATTCATATATACCTACATATTAATCAACTAAATTCATACTTACACATATCAATCAACTAAATTCATATATACATACATACATATTAATCAACTAAATTCATATATACCTACATATTGATCAACTAATTCGTATATATCTACATATTAATCAACTAAATTCATATATACCTACATATTAATCAACTAAATTCATACCTACACATATCAATCAACTAAATTCATACCTACGTATATCTACGTATATCAATCAACTAAATTCATAACTACGTATATAAATCAACTAAATTCATATCTATACATGTCAATAACCTAATTTAATATATACTAACATACCAACTAACTTAAAAATACTAAACATTCATATACATGATTTAAAAAACATATACAAACATATAAAATCATACATATATGTACATATATGTATATATATATATATATATATATATATATATATATATATATCTAACTTCATGCATGATTCAAATATACAAACATACACAAATATGCATGATTCATACAAACATATATATACAATCATATATATATATATATATATATCTAACTTCATGCATATCAATCTTATATATTAAAAAAATGATATACATAGACAATAAACGGTTAAAGTTTGAAAAACTACGGTTATTAGATAGACGGGAAAGTGATTAGGCGTGAAATTGTTATGTTTTGGTGCCCGATTTGCTCATGTTTTGAGTGTTTTCGATTAGTGTTTGGAGTCAAATGAGTATCATTTTTATACAATCATTAATTTGTCTCTTTGGATTTCATAGATGGATAGAGGGCGAAAAGAGGAGTTCGTAGGATTTTGAATCGGCCAAAACGGACTCCCGGTTGAGGAAATATGAAGATTTTACGAACAAGTGTATTGTTGCTGAAAAGTGCTCAAGCAGCTCGAGAGCCAGCGCTCGAGCGTGTTGCTCGAACGCGCAAAAACTTGCAGAAAAATTTCGCCACTCGACCAGCTCGAGCGGGAGCGCTCGAGCACCTGTTTCATTCGACCTATATGCTCGAATGGGACCGCTCGAGCGTGTTTTTGCTCGAGCATTTCCATATTTTGGCTTCCGGACGCGTTTTTTCGGCCCATTAACTCTCGTTTCGACCCGTTGCCTATATATACCTCTTCCAAACACGTTTTGAAGGACCCCCGAACTTTAGAAATCACTTTTAGACTTAGTTTTTAGAGAGAGGAAGAGGAGAAGAACGAGCAAGCTTTACTTACGTTTTGTTGAGGTTTTTCGTACAAATTCTTAGTTTCTTTTCGTTTCTTAGTTTCTTTTCATTAGCTTGATTATTTTAAACGCTTTAAACTTCGTTAGTCAATTAAATTTCAGTTCTTAGAATTATTTTCTTTTAAAACCCTAGTTCATGTTTCTTATTTTCTTCGTTCAATTCATTATGTTTATGTTCGTTGTTTCTTCTATTGCTTTTATGTTTGTTAACGTCATGTCTAGCTAAAACCCTTGTATGCTTAGGTTAGGATGAACTCGTAGAAGTAGGACGTGGGTACTAATTAGGGTAATTCGTGACGTTAGTTTTAATTCTCTTAATTAATGAATTCTTATAATTAATCTTAACTTTACCTTTGAATTTCGTACGAAAGTGTTAGAGAGAGAACGACCGCATCACTCAATAACAATTAGTAGTCTTAACGAGAGGGTTTAGAAGAGGTTAATTCATCTACCGGTTTAGCTATGGAGGACGGCCGTATCACCATTAGTTAAATTAGGGTCTCATTAATTAAGCACAATCTATTAACTTGTTAGTGGATGACTTGAAAGCGAACTACACTAGCTTCTACTAGTAGCTACCCCGCAAGAGAACGGGTTCACTGTAGTATGGGCAAGTATAAGGACCAAGTATTATCGAACCCAAGGGATGGTGTATATGCGAATAGATCCCTGAAGATCTACGCGTCGTAGTTAATATGAGTGTAATGTTTTTGAGTTTTTTTGAAAGAATTAATTAAGCTAACTAAATTATCCTACGAATGCAAAAGGAAAATTAAACTAAGTATCTAAGGTGTATATGCAAGTATGAGATGGTGATGCTCAGGATAGGAATCCCTACGTATACTAACGGAGTAGGTACATAATCAAAGTAATCGTGACAAACAAGAATTAACCTAAGTAAAAGATCGTAGAATGAAAGCTCAAGATTTCTTACCCTAATACTTTATCCTAGCAATCGACTTCACTAATCCACTAACAAGTTAATGAATTGTGCTTAATTAATGAGACCCTAATTTAACTAAGGTGATGCGGTCGTCCTCCTTCGCTAAACAGGTAGATGAATTAACCTTTCCTAAACCCTCTCGTTAAGACTACTAATTGTTATTGAGTGATGCGGTCGTCCTCTCTCTAACACTTTCGTACTAAATTCAAAGGTAAAGTTCAGATTAATTATATGAATTCATTAATTAAGAGAATTAAAACTAACGTCACGAATTACTCTAATTACGTACCCACATCCTACTTCTACGAGTTCATCCTACCCTAAGCATGCAAGGGTTTTAGCCGGACATGGTTATAACAAAAATAAAAGCAATAGAAGAAACAACGAACAAAAACATAATGAATTGAACGAAGAAAATAATAAACATAAACTAGGGTTTGAAAGAAAGAAATTCTAAAAACTGAAATTAAATTAATTAAACGAAGTTTAAAACGTTTAAAGTAATCAAGCTAATGAAAAGAAACTAAGAAACGAAAAGAAAACTAAGAATTCGTATGAAAAACCTCAACAACGTAAAAGTAAAGCTTGCTCGTTCTTCTCTTCCTTCCTCTCTCTAAAAATTAAGTCTAAAAGTGATTTCTAAAGTTGGGGATCCTTCAAAACGTGTTTGGAAGAGGTATATATAGGCACCGGGTCGAAACGGGAGTTAATGGGCTGAAAAAACGCGTCCGGAGGCGAAAATACGTGGTTGCTCGAGCAAAACGCTCGAGCGGTTCCGCTCGAGCTGTGTAGCTCGAATGATGCATTCGCTCGAGCGGTAATCTTCTCTGTATGTTTTGGGCGCTCGAGCAATTCGCTCGAGCGGTGGCGCTCGAGCTGCTCGAGCGCAAGAATTGTTCTGTACGTTTGCGCGCTCGAGTAAGGCGCTCGAGCGGTGGCGCTCGAGCAATGCGCTCGAGTGATCTCTAATCCTTCCAAATGATACTTTTCCTCGTCCGCACTAATACCAATCGTATTTCTTCAATATCTTCTCATCCGGGCATCCGTTTGAGTCGATTCAAAGTCCTACGAACTCCGTTTTTCGTCCTCTATTCACCTATGAGCATCAAAGAGACAAATTTATCAATGTATAGAAATAATGCTCATTTGACTCTAAATACTCTATAAACTCGACCAAAACTAGGGCGTTTCTAGCTACGAATCATGACAATTTCACGCCTAATCAACCCCCCCAAACTTACCATATTGCTTGTCCCCAAGCAATGAAATAATAAGTCAAGTGAAATTGTTAGGAATGAGTAGGAAAACTCAATCATGCAAGCTAATGAACTCAAGCTTCAAAAGTCAATCACCCGTATACTCACTCACTTTCCTTCATCATACTCATGCAACAATAACAATAAACACCAAGATCAAGCATGGATGTGCACTCAACGATGTGTTTCACTCCCTCACAAGTGTATAACAATGATAAAGGGACTCACTCAATCAATCAATCACACAAATTGGCAGCCATAGGCTTGTAAATGCTCTCAACTTCGACCATACTCTAGAAATCAATGCCGAATCAAAAAGGACTTTCAAAAGGTTGTAATGTAGGCTCTTTGGACAGGTGGGATAACAATATGGTAAAGTGACTCAAGTGAATGGAGAATAGAAATTCAAAACTTCGGTACTTCGAGATTAAGAACGAACTACTTCAAACGTATTCAATCACTACACTTTCGCTTTCAATTCTCTCAACACTTCAATTTTTTATCTTTCTCACTCCTTCACTTTTTTTTTTTCAATCACTTCACTTTTTTTTTCTTTTTCGCACAAACACATGAGCTCAATTTTTTTTTTCTTTTGCTCATTCTCAATTTTTTTTGTTCTTTCCCACAACTCAAATTTCATTCACACCCTTATTTTATCACCACTCAACCATCAATAACTCTCCTTTTTCAACTCAAATCAATCCCTTCACATTCACACTTTCCTATTCTCCACTCAAGTTGGGACAAAAAGGCTTAGGAATTGGAATAGTGTTCATATGTGCTAGCAAATAAAATAGGCTTTAGGCTCAAAGGGGCTAACAAGGGATTCAATGTCATTGGTAAGGAAATTTTTTGGCTAAGTGACTCAATAAAAACAAAGATGGCCTAAGATCACATTCGGCATATCAAACTAGACACAATCAAGAAGCAAGAGCACATGCAAGTTCTAGCATCCTCTAAGGTGACGATCCACTCACAAACGAAAAGATTAATTAATGCATTTAAAATCTCGTAAGGCACAAAAGCTCACGGCTTTCACATCCATGCTAGTCCTAGTGAATTCTCACTCTTGTCATACAAATACTCAAAAGAAAAATTTACAAGCATACAAGTTCTTTCTCAACTCAGCTCAAACTCAAACACTCACACAAAAGAATTTCTAACTCAGCCTCACAATTCACCCTACTCATCAAATCATACTCAAAGATAGCAATCAACAAGCATAAGGTGATTGATAGGCATAAAATATTGAGTAACAAAACAAATTAATAATAGCCCAAGGAGCATCTCAAGGCACCAAATAACTAACTCAACTCAAAGATAAGGGGTGCTCCGGTGCAATGTAACAAGAAAACATATAAAAAAAAAACTCCACCCCCCCAAACTTCGACCTTGCTAGAGGTCTAAGTTTGGGGTTGTGGGTTACCTCAACCGAACAATTCAGTTTCTCTCAATAGCTTTGCACACTCCCTTGTCTCAAGTTGGTTCCTTCAATCTAAATAACTCCATGATACCTTTACTCCTTTAGAGACAAGCCTACAAAATAAAACTCTCAAGTACGAGGTTAAACATACGACTCAAAATACTCCCTAATAATATAAAAAGACACTAAAAATAAATGAAAGCAAATAAAAATGGGCTGCCTCCCATTCAGCGCTATTTTTAAGGTCCTCATGTCGGTCCAAGCTCAAAGGAGCTTATGGGACATCATACTCAAATTTACCTCCCTTACTCTCATAAGAGTGGTGTTTGAACTCCTTTCCTTGATGCCCTTCCATCATGAGTTCCTTTGCTCTCTTCTCATCCCCAAGTGTTATGGGTCTCAACTCCTTCTTGCCTTTATCTGGAGGAGTCTTACTAAACAACTTCTTGAGTTTGGACTTTTTCTTCTTAACTCCTCCTTTCCCGTCTAACTGGACCACGTCCACTTTCTTCACCTCTTCATCCTTCAACTTCTTCACTTTATCCCTATCAACATAATCAAGAACATAATGCTCATGGGTTAAATTATCAAGTGAAGAATTATAAAATTCATGAATATGAGAAGGATTAGGGATAGGAGGTGTGTCTTCAACACGAGGATCAATGGCATCCATGCAATACAAGCTCTCATCCTCCTTCGGGTGCTTCATGGCTTCATATAGGGAGATCTTCACTTCTTGATCATCAACCTTCAATGTGATCTTCCCATTTCCCACATCTAGCACCATCCCCGCCGTAGCTAAGAACGGTCTTCCCAAGATCAAGGGCACGTGCTCATCTTCCTCCATTTCTAGCACTACAAAGTCGGCTGGAAAGATGTGATCTCCAACTCTCACTAGGACGTCTTCAACAACACCTTGAGGTCGAGTAATAGACCGATCGGCTAGTTGAAGCGTCATCATTGTGGGTTGAAGTTCACCACCTTCCAACTTCTTGAACAGCGACAAGGGCATGAGATTGATGCTCGCCCCAAGGTCGCACAACGCTCCCTTCTTGATCCCGTTTCCGATATCACATAGGATCGTGAAACTACCGGGATCCTTCAGCTTTGGTGGAAGCGCCTTGTGCACTAATGCACTCACCTCGTGGTTCAGCTGCACCAACTTCGGCTCATCCACTCGCCGTCTTTTTGCAATCAAGTCCTTCAAAAACTTCGCATAGTGCGGCATCTGTTCCAAAGCATCATAAAAAGGAATATTAATATGCAATTGTTTAAAAACATCAAGGAACTTAGCAAATTTTTCATCAAGCTTCTTTTTCATGAAGCGCTGTGGATACGGGACGGGTATCACAGATTTGGGTACCCCCCACTCATCTCTTTCTGTTTCTTTCACTTTCTCCCTTGCTTCCTTTGCCTTTTTCCACTTAGGAACTCTCTCAACCTCCTCACTTTCCTTGCCCTTCTGGGACTCATCCATGTCTTCATGCTTCTCAATCCCTTCACTTTCAATCCCCTTCTCAACTTGGGGCGTCTCAGAATCAGCAGGCATCTGAGGACCTTCATAATTGGTTCCACTTCTCAGCTTGATCGCCTTGCACTGCTCTTTCGAGTTCCCCTCCGGCATTCTATTCACTGATTTTGCAATTTGGCTCATCTGGAGCTCTAAAGAAGTGAACCTTCGATTGTTCTCTTGTTGAGTTCTAGTCCACTCAACATTCATCTTCTGGAGCTCTTGATCACGTTGATCACCCTTCTTATGCAACTCCTTCACATCATACTCCAAGGATGACAATCTCTTGCTCCCTTCCTCCACCTTCTGAAGGATCACTCTCAACATCTCCTCGGTTGATGCACCGCCTTCTCCACCAGGAGGTTTGGACCCCGGATCAACACCTGCAGACACAGTAATACCAGCTTTTGGGTTAGCATAAGAAAAATTCTCATTTTTCCTCCATGTGTATTGAGGAGGCTGCTGGCCTCCTTGATACCCTTGTGTGTTCCTCCATTGATTTTGAGGCGGCTGTGGGCCTGGAGGTACAAATGGTTGACCATAAGAAGGTCTTCCATACTGGTTTCCACCTTGTGGATACCCCTCTTGTGGGTAATTAGGCCTTCCCATATAGTTGGCCTCTTCTTGTTGATTCGTGGGTGGTTCCACTTTCTCGCTTGCTGCTCCATTCCCTCCAACCAAGTTCTGCCCCATCTCAAGGTTGCTGATCTTCTCCATCATAGCCATCAACAGCTTCCTTGTACCCTCATTCTCCTCCAACTTGCATACCCTCTGAAATTCTGGATCTTCGTTCCATGCACCAGCATTCGTGACAATATTGTCCACGATCTCTCTACACCTCGCTACTCCCTGGTTCAGAAAAGCTCCACTTGCACATGCATCTAGGTGGGCTTGGCCAGCCTTGCTGGCTCCACTGTAGAAGAACGCCATAATATCTCCCTCGTTGTACCCATGCTGCGGGCACTCGATCAACATATTCGAGTATCTCTCCCATGCCTGGCGTAAATCCTCTCCAGACTTCTGGCGAAAGGAAGAGATCTCAATCCTCGCTTTAATCGTTCTCGATGGAGGGTAGAATCGCTCGAGGAACAGACGCTCGAGCTCAGCCCATGTGTTAACACCTCCCCGTGGGAGCGTGTTATCATACCATTCCTTGGCTATTCCCGTAAGAGAAAATGGGAACAACCTGAGCCTTTTGGCATCTTCAGACATGCCATTGTAATTGAAAGTAGATGCAATCATGAGGAAACTCCTCAAGTGAGTGTGAGGGTTCTCCTTCCCAACCTCCCCCTTGAATTGATTCTCAGTAAGCAGCTTGAGAATTCCTGGGGAGATTGAAAAGTTATTGGCCTCAACTGGAGGTAAGGCCACTCCATCGTAGTACCTCTGCGGTTGTGCCGCGAACCTCCCCCGAATTGCCATATTCTGATCTGCATTCTGGGGCGCAGGCTGAGGAGCGACAGGTGGTGCTGGTATGTTTTGAACTGGAGGTTGTTGGTACACAGGTGGTTGGTTATAGACAGGAGGTGGAGGATACGGGTATGGTGGATAAGGGTATGGTGGGTATGGGTAATATTGGTATGCTGGGTTGTGGAACGGGTTATTCGGGTTTTGTGGGTAGGCAGGGTTGTTCAGAGGATTTGGGACAAGATTCTGAGCTGGATTGTTTACATTTTGTGCACCCGGGTTCTGGCTACTACTATCTACGAACTGGTCTTGATTCTGACCACCACTCCCTCCAGAGCCATCAACCCGGTCTACTGCCTGATTGAACTCGTTAGCAGCATTGTCCAACTCATTATTGAGGTCTATTGGTCCCTTCCCTAAGTCGGCTGCGTTCATTCTTCTCAAGAAAGCTCTGTTCCTTCTAGCTATTGTCTCAGGATCCAACGGTATTCTCTCTTTGCTCGTATTCCCTTGTGAGCGTGTTCTCATAAACCTGACACACTAGCAGATGGATCAAAACGCAACTGCCGAATAAATGAAAATAAAAATAAGAAATAAAAACAGAAAATAAGCACCCACTACTAACTACTAAGCTATCGACAAGTCCTATTCAAAGAGCATATAACGCCATCCCCGGCAACGGCGCCATTGACTTGAAAGCAAACTACACTAGCTTCTACTAGTAGCTACCCCGCAAGAGAACGGGTTCACTGTAGTATGGGCAAGTATAGGGACCAAGTATTATCGAACCCAAGGGATGGTGTATATGCGAATAGATCCCTGAAGATCTACGCGTCGTAGTTAATATGAGTGTAATGTTTTTGGGTTTTTTTGAAAGAATTAATTAAGCTAACTAAATTATCCTACGAATGCAAAAGGAAAATTAAACTAAGTATCTAAGGTGTATATGCAAGTATGAGATGGTGATGCTCAGGATAGGAATCCCTACGTATACTAATGGAGTAGGTACATAATCAAAGTAATCGTGACAAACAAGAATTAACCTAAGTAAAAGATCGTAGAATGAAAGCTCAAGATTTCTTACCCTAATACTTTATCCTAGCAATCGACTTCACTAATCCACTAACAAGTTAATGAATTGTGCTTAATTAATGAGACCCTAATTTAACTAAGGTGATGCGGTCGTCCTCCTTCGCTAAACAGGTAGATGAATTAACCTTTCCTAAACCCTCTCGTTAAGACTACTAATTGTTATTGAGTGATGCGGTCGTCCTCTCTCTAACACTTTCGTACTAAATTCAAAGGTAAAGTTCAGATTAATTATATGAATTCATTAATTAAGAGAATTAAAACTAACGTCACGAATTACTCTAATTACGTACCCACATCCTACTTCTACGAGTTCATCCTACCCTAAGCATGCAAGGGTTTTAGCCGGACATGGTTATAACAAAAATAAAAGCAATAGAAGAAACAACGAACAAAAACATAATGAATTGAACGAAGAAAATAATAAACATAAACTAGGGTTTGAAAGAAAGAAATTCTAAAAACTGAAATTAAATTAATTAAACGAAGTTTAAAACGTTTAAAGTAATCAAGCTAATGAAAAGAAACTAAGAAACGAAAAGAAAACTAAGAATTCGTATGAAAAACCTCAAAAACGTAAAAGTAAAGCTTGCTCGTTCTTCTCTTCATTCCTCTCTCTAAAAATTAAGTCTAAAAGTGATTTCTAAAGTTGGGGATCCTTCAAAACGTGTTTGGAAGAGGTATATATAGGCACCGGGTCGAAACGGGAGTTAATGGGCCGAAAAAACGCGTCCGGAGGCGAAAATACGTGGTTGCTCGAGCAAAACGCTCGAGCGGTTCCGCTCGAGCTGTGTAGCTCGAATGATGCATTCGCTCGAGCGGTAATCTTCTCTGTATGTTTTGGGCGCTCGAGCAATTCGCTCGAGCGGTGGCGCTCGAGCTGCTCGAGCGCAAGAATTGTTCTGTACGTTTGCGCGCTCGAGTAAGGCGCTCGAGCGGTGGCGCTCGAGCAATGCGCTCGAGTGATCTCTAATCCTTCCAAATGATACTTTTCCTCGTCCGCACTAATACCAATCGTATTTCTTCAATATCTTCTCATCCGGGCATCCGTTTGAGTCGATTCAAAGTCCTACGAACTCCGTTTTTCGTCCTCTATTCACCTATGAGCATCAAAGAGACAAATTTATCAATGTATAGAAATAATGCTCATTTGACTCTAAATACTCTATAAACTCGACCAAAACTAGGGCGTTTCTAGCTACGAATCATGACAATTTCACGCCTAATCAGTGGATTAGTGAAGTCGATTGTTAGGATAAAGTATTAGGGTTTAAAATCTTGAGCTTTCATCCTGCATTCTTTTACCTAGGTTATTTCTTGCGCGTCACAGTTATTTTGGTTATGTACCTGCTCCGTTAGTATACGTAGGGATTCCTATCCTAAGCATCACCATCACATACTTGCATACAAACCTTAGATACTTAGTTTAATTTTTCTTTTGCATTCGTAGAGTAATTTAGTTTAGATTATTTTCTCTTTTCAAAAAAAAAAACCCAAAAACATTACACTCATTTTAGCTACGACACGTAGATCTTCAGGGATCTGTTCGCATACACACTTTCCCTTGGGTTTGATAATACTTGGTCCATATACTTGCCATTACTACAGTGAACCCGTACTCTTGCGGGGAAGCTACTAGTAGAAGTTAGTATATTCGCTTCAAGTCAATGGCGCCGTTGCCGGGGATGGCGTTGTATTCTTTTTGAATAGGACTTGTAGATAGCTTAGTAGTTAGTAGTGAGTACTTTATTTTCTATTTATTTTTATTTTTATTCAATCGGCAGTTGCGTTTTGATCCTTCTGCTAGTGTGTCAGGTATATGAAAACACGCTCACAAGGCAATACGAGCGAAGAGAGAATTCAGTCAGACCCTGAGACAATAGCCAGAAGGAACCGAGCCTTCTTGAGAAGAATGACTACTGCCGCGGGAAACAGAGACAAGATTTCTGATGAACTTGGGGAGTTAGACAAAATAGCTGCAGAGTATACTGCTCTTGTGGAACGGGGAGATGGTGCTAATGGAAACAGTAGTAATCAGTAGATACCCATAGGGGGAACTGAGAACCCACACCCGAACCCACAAGACTCAATCAACTCTGCACAAACACAACCCCAAAACCAGAACCAAAACCAGATCATCCACCAGAACCCAAATAACCCTTTCAACAACCCAGTATACCAACCATACCCATACCCACCTTATTCCTTACCCACCATACACGTACCCTCCACCTCCAGTTTACAATCAACCACCTGTTTACCAACCACCACCACCCCAACAACTACCCGTACCTGCTGCTAATCCTCAACACATTCCTCAGAACGTAGATCAACATATGGCTATTCGAGGGAGGTTTGCAGCGCAGCCACAGCGGTACTATGATGGAGTGGCGTTGCCTCCTGTTGAGGCGAATAACTTCTCAATTTCCTCGAGAATTCTTAAGCTGCTGACAGAGAATCAGTTCAAGGGGGTGATAGGGAAGGAGAATCCTCATACCCATTTGAGAAGTTTTCTAATGATAGCCTCCACTTTTAATTACAATGGCATGTCTGAAGATGCCAAGAGACTTAGGCTGTTCCCATTCTCATTGACGGGAATAGAAAATGAGTGGTATGATAACACGCTCCCAAGGAGAGGTGTAAACACCTGGGCCGAGCTCGAGCGTCTGTTCCTCGAGCGATTCTACCCTCCATCTAGGACGATCAATGCTAGGATTGAGATCTCTTCCTTCCGCCAGAAGCAATGAGAGGGCCTACGTCAAGCGTGGGAGAGATACTCAAACATGTTGATTGAGTGCCCGCAGCATGGGTACAATGAGAGAGATGTAATGGCATTTTTCTATAGTGGTGCCAACAAGGCTGGGCAAGACCATCTAGACGCCTGTGCTAGTGGAGCATTCCTGAATCAAGGCATATAGAGGTGTAGAGAGATCATAGACAACATTGTCACGAATGCCGGGGCTTGGAATGGAGATCCAGATTTTCAGAGAGTTCATCAGGTTGAAGAGGGTGAAGGAACGAGAAGGCTGTTGATGGCTATGATGGAAAAGATTAACAACCTCGAGTTGGGGAAAAATTTGGTTGGAGAGCATGCAGCAGAGAAGGAAAGAGTAGACCATCCAAGTGGACAGCAAGAGGTAGCCAATTACATGGGAGGTCCGTATTACAATCAGAATGGCTACCAAGGTGGAAATCAATATGGAAGGCCTTCTTATGGCCAACCATTTGTACCTCCAGGCCCACAGCCACCTCAAAATCAATGGAGGAACACACAAGGGTATCAAGGAGGCCAGCAGCCTCCTCAAAACACATGGAGAAAGAATGTAAATTTCTCATATGCTAACCTAAAAGCTGGTATTACTGTTCCTGCAGGTGTTGATCCGAGGTCTAAACCTCCTGGTGGAGAAGGCGATGCATCAACAGAGGAGATGTTGAGAGCTATCCTTCAGAAGGTGGAGGAAGGTAGCAAGCAGTTGTCATCCTTGGAGTACGATGTGAAAGAGTTGCATAAAAAGGGTGATCAACGTGATCAAGAGCTCCAGAAGATGAACGTTTAGTGGACTAGAACTCAACAAGAGAACAATTGAAGGTTCACTTCTATAGAGTTCTAGATGAGCCAGATTGCAAAGTCGTTGAATAGAGAGCCGGGTAAATATCCTTCTATGCCGGAGGGTAACCCGAAAGAGCAATGTAAGGTAATCCAGCTTAGAAGTGGAACCAACTATGATGGTCCCCAGATGCCTGCTGATTCGGAGATGCCCCAAGAAGAGATTGAGACTGAGGAGAAAGAAGTTGAGAAAGGGGTTGAGGATGAAGGCATTAAGAAGAGTAAAGATATGGATGAGTTCCAGAAGGACAAAGGCATTGAGAAGATTGAGAGAGTTCCTAAGTGGAAAAAGGCAAAGGAAACAAGGGAGAAAGTGAAAGAGACCGAGAAAGATGAATGGGGGTTACCCAAATCTGTGATACCCGTCCCATATCCACAACGCTTCATGAAAAAGAAGCTTGATGAGAAATTCGCTAAATTCCTTGACGTGTTTAAACAATTGCAGATTAATATCCCTTTTTATGATGCTTTGGAACAGATGCCCAATTATGCAAAGTTCTTGAAGGACTTGATCGCGAAAAGACGGCGAGTGGATGAGCCGAAGTTGGTGCAGTTGAACCACGAGGTGAGTGCATTAGTGCACAAGGCGCTTCCTCCAAAGCTGAAGGATCCCGGGAGCTTCACCATTCTTTGTGATATTGAGAACGGGATCAAGAAGGGAGCGTTGTGCGACCTCGGAGCGAGCATTAATTTGATGCCGTTGTCGCTTTTCAAGAAGTTGGAAGGTGGTGAACTTCAACCCACAATGATGACGCTTCAACTTGCCGACCGGTCTATCACGAGACCTCAAGGTGTGGTTGAAGACGTCCTCGTGAGAGTTGGAGATCACATTTTTCCAGCCGATTTTGTGGTCCTAGAGATGGAGGAAGATGAGCACGTGCCCCTGATCTTGGGAAAACCGTTCTTGGTGACGGCGGGGATGGTGCTAGACGTGGCAAATGGGAAGATTACATTGAAGGTTGATGATCAAGAAGTGAAGATTTCCCTATATGAAGCCATGAAGCACCCGAAGGAGGATGAGAGTTTGTATTGCATGGATGCCATTGATTCTAGTGTTAAAGACACACCTCCTATCCCTAATCCTTCTCATATTCATGAATTTTATAATCCGTCAATTGATAATTTAACCCATGAGCATTATGTTCTTGATTATGTTGATAGGGATAAAGTGAAGAAGTTGAAGGATGAAGAGGTGAAAAGTGTGGACGTAATCCCGTTGGAGGGAAAATGAGGAGTTAAGAAGAAAAAGTCCAAATTCAAGAACCTGTTTGGTAAGACGCCTCCAGATAAAGGTGAGAAGGAGTTGAGACCCATAACACTTGGGAATGAGAAGAAAGCAAAGGAGTTCATGATGGAAGGGCATCAAGGAAAGACATGCAAGCATCACTCTTATGAGAGTAAGGGATGTAAATTTGAGTATGATGTCCCATAAGCTCCTTTGAGCTTGGTCCGGCATGAGGACCTTAAAAATAGCGCTGAATGGGAGGCAACCCATTTTTATTTGCTTTTATTTATTTTTAGTGTCTTATTATGTTATTAGGGTGTTGTTGAATCGTACGTTTAACCTCGTACTTGAGAGTTTTTATTTTGTAGGCTTGTCTCGAGAGAATAGAGGAATCATGGAGTACCCAAAAGGGAGAAACTCAAGCAAGGGAGTGTGCTACTTGAGAGAAACTGAATTGTTTGGTTAAGGTAACCACAACCCCAAACTTAGACCTCTTCGCAAGGTCGAAGTTTGGGGGGTGGAGTTTTTTATGTTTCTTGTTACATTGCACCGGAGCACCCCTAATCTTTGAGTGCGTTCAGTTATTTGGTGTCTTGAGATGCTCCTCGGGATGATTTTGATTTGATTCGCTGTTGCATATTTCATGCTTATTGACCCCTTCTACTTGTTAGTTGTTATTCTTGAGCATGTTTGATGAGTAGAGTAGAATTGTGAGGTTGAGTTAAGAATTGTTTGGTGTAAGTTTTGATCTAGAGTTGATTTGAGAAGGAACTTGTATGCTTATGAATTTTTTTTCTTTTGAGTGCTTGTGTGATGAGAGTAAGAATTCACTAGGACTAGCATGGATGTGAAAGCCGTGAGATTTGAGCCTTATGAGATTTTGATGCATAAATTAATCTCTTCGTTTGTGAGTGGATCGTCACCTTAGAGGATGTTAGAACTTGTGTGTGCTCTTACTTCTTGATTGTGTCTAGTTTGATATGCCGAATAGGATCTTAGGCCATCTTTGATTTTATTGAGTCACTTAGCCAAAATTTTCCTTACCAATGACATTGAATCCCTTGTTAGCCCCTTTGAGCCTAAAGCCTATTTTATTTGCTAGCACATATGAACACTATTCCAATTCCTAAGCCTTTTTGTCCCAATTTGAGTGGAGAATAGGAAAGTGTAAATGTGAAGGGATTGAATTGAGTTGAAAAAGGAAAAGGTTGTTTGTTGAGTGAATATGAGAAGAAGGAGTGATGAAGTTATGAGATTGGGAAAAAGAGAAAAAAAAAATTGAGAATGAGCAAAAGAAAAAATGAGCTCATGTGTTTGTGCGAAAAAAAAAAGTGAAGTGATTGAAAAAAAAAAGTGAAAAGAGTTAGAAAAAAATTGAAGTGTTGAGAAAAGTAGAATTGAAAGAGTGTTGATTGAATATGTTTGAAGTAGTCTGTTCCTAATCTCAAAGTACTAATGTTTGAGTTTCTATTCTCCATTCACTTGAGTCACTTACCCATATTGTTATCCCACCTGTCCAAAGAGCCTACATTACAACCTTGAGAAAAGTCCTTTTTGATTCGGCATTGATTTCTAGAGTATGGTCGGAGTTGAGAGTGCTTACAAGCATATGGCTGCCGATATGAGTGATTGATTGTTGAGTGAGTCCCTTTATCATTGATATACACTTGTGAGGGAGTGAAACACATCGTTGAGTGCACATCCATGCTTGATCTTGGTGGTTCTTGTTGTTGTTGCATGAGTATGATGAAGGAACGTGAGTGAGTATACATGTGATTGATCTTTGAAGCTCGAGTTCATTTGCTTGCATGATTTGATTCTTGATTCATTCCTAACAATTTCACTTGACTTATTTTTTTTCGTTACTTGAGGACAAGCAACATGGTAAGTTTGGGGGGTTGATTAGGCGTGAAATTGTTATGTTTTGGTGCCCGATTTGCTCATGTTTTGAGTGTTTTCGATTAGTGTTTGGAGTCAAATGAGTATCATTTTTATACAATCATTAATTTATCTATTTGGATTTCATAGATGGATAGAGGGAGAAAAGAGGAGTTCGTAGGATTTTGAATCGGCCAAAACGAACTCCCGGTTGAGGAAATATGCAGATTTTACGAACAAGTGTACTGTTGCTGAAAAGTGCTCGAGCAGCTCGAGCGCCAGCACTCGAGCGTGTTGCTCGAACGCGCAAAAACTTGCAGAAAAATTTCGCCACTCGACCAGCTCGAGCGGGAGCGCTCGAGCACCTGTTTCATTCGACCTATATGCTCGAATGGGACCGCTCGAACGTGTTTTTGCTCGAGCACTTCCATATTTTGGCTTCCGGACGCATTTTTTCGGCCCATTAACTCCCGTTTCGACCCGGTGCCTATATATACCTCTTCCAAACACGTTTTGAAGGACCCCCGAACTTTAAAAATTAATTTTAGACTTAGTTTTTAGAGAGAGGAAGAGAAGAAGAACGAGCAAGCTTTACTTACGTTTTGTTGAGGTTTTTCGTACGAATTCTTAATTTCTTTTCGTTTCTTAGTTTCTTTTCATTAGCTTGATTATTTTAAACGCTTTAAACTTCGTTAGTCAATTAAATTTCAGTTCTTAGAATTATTTTCTTTTAAAACCCTAGTTCATGTTTCTTATTTTCTTCGTTCAATTCATTATGTTTATGTTCGTTGTTTCTTCTATTGCTTTTATGTTTGTTAACGTCATGTCTAGCTAAAACCCTTGTATGCTTAGGTTAGGATGAACTCGTAGAAGTAGGACGTGGGTACTAATTAGGGTAATTCGTGACGTTAGTTTTAATTCTCTTAATTAATGAATTCTTATAATTAATCTTAACTTTACCTTTGAATTTCGTACGAAAGTGTTAGAGAGAGGACGACCGCATCACTCAATAACAATTAGTAGTCTTAACGAGAGGGTTTAGAAGAGGTTAATTCATCTGCCGGTTTAGCTATGGAGGACGGCCGCATCACCATTAGTTAAATTAGGGTCTCATTAATTAAGCACAATCTATTAACTTGTTAGTGGATTAGTGAAGTCGATTGTTAGGATAAAGTATTAGGGTTTAAAATCTTGAGCTTTCATCCTGCATTCTTTTACTTAGGTTATTTCTTGCGCGTCACAGTTATTTTGGTTATGTACCTTCTCCGTTAGTATACGTAGGGATTCCTATCCTAAGCAACACCATCACATACTTGCATACAAACCTTAGATACTTAGTTTAATTTTCCTTTTGCATTCGTAGAGTAATTTAGTTTAGATTATTTTCTCTTTTAAAAAAAAACCCAAAAACATTACACTCATATTAGCTACGACGCGTAGATCTTCAGGGATCTGTTCGCATACACACTTTCCCTTGGGTTTGATAATACTTGGTCCCTATACTTGCCCATACTACAGTGAACCCGTACTCTTGCGGGGAAGCTACTAGTAGAAGTTAGTATATTCGCTTCAAGTCAATGGCGCCGTTGCCGGGGATGGCGTTGTATGCTTTTTGAATAGGACTTGTAGATAGCTTAGTAGTTAGTAGTGAGTGCTTTATTTTCTGTTTATTTATTTTTTATTCAATCGGCAGTTGCGTTTTGATCCTTCTGCTAGTGTGTCAGGTATATGAAAACACGCTCACAAGGCAATACGAGCGAAGAGAGAATTCAGTCAGACACTGAGACAATAGCCAGAAGGAACCGAGCCTTCTTGAGAAGAATGACTACTGCCGCTGGAAACAAAGACAAGATTTCTGATGAACTTGGGAAGTTAGACAAAATAGCTGCAGAGTATACTGCTCTTGTGGAACGGGGAGAGGGTGCTAATGGAAACAGTAGTAATCAGTAGATACCCATAGGGGGAACTGAGAACCCACACCCGAACCCACAAGACTCAATCAACTATGCACAAACACAACCCCAAAACCAGAACCAAAACCAGATCATCCACCAGAACTCAAATAACCCTTTCAACAACCCAGTATACCAACCATACCCATACCCACCTTATTCCTTACCCACCATACACGTACCCTCCACCTCCAGTTTACAATCAACCACCTGTTTACCAACCACCACCACCCCAACAAGTACCCGTACCTGCTGCTAATCCTCAACACGTTCCTCAGAACGTAGATCAACATATGGCTATTCGAGGGAGGTTTGCAGCGCAGCCACAACGGTACTATGATGGAGTGGCGTTGCCTCCTGTTGAGGCGAATAACTTCTCAATTTCCCTGGGAATTCTTAAGCTGCTGACAGAGAATCAGTTCAAGGGGGTGATCGGGAAGGAGAATCCTCATACCCATTTGAGAAGTTTTCTAATGATAGCCTCCACTTTCAATTACAATGGCATGTCTGAATATGCCAAGAGGCTTAGGCTGTTCCCATTCTCATTGACGGGAATAGAAAATGAGTGGTATGATAACACGCTCCCAAGGAGAGGTGTAAACACCTGGGCCGAGCTCGAGCGTCTGTTCCTCGAGCGATTCTACCCTCCATCTAGGATGATCAAGGCTAGGATTGAGATCTCTTCCTTCTGCCAGAAGCAAGGAGAGGACCTACGTCAAGCGTGGGAGAGATACTCAAATATGTTGATTGAGTGCCCGCAGCATGGGTACAATGAGGGAGATGTAATGGCATTTTTCTATAGTGGTGCCAACAAGGCTGGGCAAGACCATCTAGACGCCTGTGCTAGTGGAGCATTCCTGAATCAAGGCATATAGAGGTGTAGAGAGATCGTAGACAACATTGTCACGAATGCCGGGTTTTGGAATGGAGATCCAGATTTTCAGAGAGTTCATCAGGTTGAAGAGGGTGAAGGAACGAGAAGGCTGTTGATGGCTATGATGGAAAAGATTAACAACCTCGAGTTGGGGAAAAATTTGGTTGGAGAGCATGCAGCAGAGAAGGAAAGAGTAGACCAGCCAAGTGGACAGCAAGAGGTAGCCAATTACATGGGAGGTCCGTATTACAATTAGAATGGCTACCATGGTAGAAATCAATATGGAAGGCTTTCTTATGGCCAACCATTTGTACCTCCAGGCCCACAGCCACCTCAAAATCAATGGAGGAACACACAGGGGTATCAAGGAGGCCAGCAGCCTCCTCAAAATACATGGAGAAAGAATGAAAATTTCTCATATGCTAACCTAAAAGCTGGTATTACTGTTCCTGCAGGTGTTGATCCGGGGTCTAAACCTCCTGGTGGAGAAGGCGATGCATCAACAGAGGAGATGTTGAGAGCTATCCTTCAGAAGGTGGAGGAAGGTAGCAAGCAGTTGTCATCCCTTTTTATGATGCTTTGGAACAGATGCCCAATTATGCAAAGTTCTTGAAGGACTTGATCGCGAAAAGACGGCGAGTGGATGAGCCGAAGTTGGTGCAGTTGAACCACGAGGTGAGTGCATTAGTGCACAAGGCGCTTCCTCCAAAGCTGAAGGATCCCGGGAGCTTCACCATTCTTTGTGATATTGAGAACGGGATCAAGAAGGGAGCGTTGTGCGACCTCGGAGCGAGCATTAATTTGATGCCGTTGTCGCTTTTCAAGAAGTTGGAAGGTGGTGAACTTCAACCCACAATGATGACGCTTCAACTTGCCGACCGGTCTATCACGAGACCTCAAGGTGTGGTTGAAGACGTCCTCGTGAGAGTTGGAGATCACATTTTTCCAGCCGATTTTGTGGTCCTAGAGATGGAGGAAGATGAGCACGTGCCCCTGATCTTGGGAAGACCGTTCTTGGTGACGGCGGGGATGGTGCTAGACGTGGCAAATGGAAAGATTACATTGAAGGTTGATGATCAAGAAGTGAAGATTTCCCTATATGAAGCCATGAAGCACCCGAAGGAGGATGAGAGTTTGTATTGCATGGATGCCATTGATCCTAGTGTTAAAGACACACCTCCTATCCCTAATCCTTCTCATATTCATGAATTTTATAATCCGTCACTTGATAATTTAACCCATGAGCATTATGTTCTTGATTATGTTGATAGGGATAAAGTGAAGAAGTTGAAGGATGAAGAGGTGAAAAGTGTGGACGTAATCCCGTTGGAGGGAAAAGGAGGAGTTAAGAAGAAAAAGTCTAAATTCAAGAACCTGTTTGGTAAGACGCCTCCAGATAAAGGTGAGAAGGAGTTGATACCCATAACACTTGGGAATGAGAAGAAAGCAAAGGAGTTCATGATGGAAGGGCATCAAGGAAAGACATGCAAACACCACTCTTATGAGAGTAAGGGAGGTAAATTTGAGTATGATGTCCCATAAGCTCCTTTGAGCTTGGTCCGGCATGAGGACCTTAAAAATAGCGCTGAATGGGAGGCAACCCATTTTTATTTGCTTTTATTTATTTTTAGTGTCTTATTATGTTATTAGGGTGTTGTTGAATCGTACGTTTAACCTCGTACTTGAGAGTTTTTATTTTGTAGGCTTGTCTCGAGAGAATAGAGGAATCATGGAGTACCCAAAAGGGAGAAACTCAAGCAAGGGAGTGTGCTACTTGAGAGAAACTGAATTGTTTGGTTGAGGTAACCACAACCCCAAACTTAGACCTCTTCGCAAGGTCGAAGTTTGGGGGGTGGAGTTTTTTATGTTTCTTGTTACATTGCACCGGAGCACCCCTTATCTTTGAGTGCATTCGGTTATTTGGTGTCTTGAGATGCTCCTCGGGGTGATTATGATTTGATTCGCTGTTGCATATTTCATGCTTATTGATCCCTTCTACTTGTTAGTTGTTATTCTTGAGCATGTTTGATGACTAGAGTAGAATTGTGAGGTTGAGTTAAGAATTGTTTGGTGCAAGTTTTGAGCTAGAGTTGATTTGAGAAGGAACTTGTATGCTTATGAATTTTTTTTCTTTTGAGTGCTTGTGTGATGAGAGTAAGAATTCACTAGGACTAGCATGGATGTTAAAGCCGTGAGATTTGAGCCTTATGAGATTTTGATGCATAAATTAATCTCTTCGTTTGTGAGTGGATCGTCACCTTAGAGGATTATAGAACTTGTGTGTGCTCTTGCTTCTTGATTGTGTCTAGTTTGATATGCCGAATAGGATCTTAGGCCATCTTTGATTTTATTGAGTCACTTAGCCAAAAATTTCCTTACCAATGACATTGAATCCATTGTTAGCCCCTTTGAGCCTAAAACCTATTTTATTTGCTAGCACATATGAACACTATTCCAATTCCTAAGCCTTTTTGTCCCAATTTGAGTGGAGAATAGGAAAGTGTAAATGTGAAGGGATTGAATTGAGTTGAAAAAGGAAAAGGTTGTTTGTTGAGTGAATATGAGAAGAAGGAGTGATGAAGTTATGAGATTGGGAAAAAGAGAAAAAAAAATTGAGAATGAGCAAAAGAAAAAATGAGCTCATGTGTTTGTGCGAAAAAAAAAGTGAAGTGATTGAAAAAAAAAAGTGAAAAGAGTTAGAAAAAAATTGAAGTGTTGAGAAAAGTGGAATTGAAAGAGTGTTGATTGAATATGTTTGAAGTAGTCTGTTCCTAATCTCAAAGTACTAATGTTTGAGTTTCTATTCTCCATTCACTTGAGTCACTTACCCATATTGTTATCCCACCTGTCCAAAGAGCCTACATTACAACCTTGAAAAAAGTCCTTTTTGATTCGGCATTGATTTTTAGAGTATGGTCGGAGTTGAGAGTGCTTACAAGCCTATGGCTGCCGATGTGAGTGATTTATTGTTGAGTGAGTCCCTTTATCATTGATATACACTTGTGAGGGAGTGAAACACATCGTTGAGTGCACATCCATGCTTGATCTTGGTGGTTCTTGTTGTTGTTGCATGAGTATGATGAAGGAACGTGAGTGAGTATACATGTGATTGATCTTTGAAGCTCGAGTTCATTTGCTTGCATGATTTGATTCTTGATTCATTCCTAACATTTTCACTTGACTTATTTTTTTTCTTTGCTTGAGGACAAGCAACATGGTAAGTTTGGGGGGGTTGATTAGGCGTGAAATTGTTATGTTTTGGTGCCGATTTGCTCATGTTTTGAGTGTTTTCGATTAGTGTTTGGAGTCAAATGAGTATCATTTTTATACAATCATTAATTTGTCTCTTTGGATTTCATGAAAAGAGGAGTTCGTAGGATTTTGAATCGGCCAAAACGGACTCCCGGTTGAGGAAATATGAAGATTTTACGAACAAGTGTACTGTTGCTGAAAAGTGCTCGAGCAGCTCGAGCGCCAGCGCTCGAGCGTGTTGCTCGAACGCGCAAAAACTTGCAGAAAAATTTTGCCACTCGACCAGCTCGAGCGGGAGCGCTCGAGCACCTGTTTCATTCGACCTATATGCTCGAATGGGACTGCTCAAACGTGTTTTTGCTCGAGCACTTCCATGTTTTGGCTTCCGGACGCATTTTTTCGGCCCATTAACTCCCGTTTCGACCCGGTGCCTATATATACCTCTTCCAAACACATTTTGAAGGACCCCCGAACTTTAGAAATCACTTTTAGACTTAGTTTTTAGAGAGAGGAAGAGAAGAAGAACGAGCAAGCTTTACTTACGTTTTGTTGAGGTTTTTCGTACGAATTCTTAGTTTCTTTTCGTTTCTTAGTTTCTTTTCATTAGCTTGATTATTTTAAACGCTTTAAACTTCGTTAGTCAATTAAATTTCAGTTCTTAGAATTATTTTCTTTTAAAACCCTAGTTCATGTTTCTTATTTTCTTCGTTCAATTCATTATGTTTATGTTCGTTGTTTCTTCTATTGCTTTTATGTTTGTTAACGTCATGTCTAGCTAAAATCCTTGTATGCTTAGGTTAGGATGAACTCGTAGAAGTAGGACGTGGGTACTAATTAGGATAATTCGTGACGTTAGTTTTAATTCTCTTAATTAATGAATTCTTATAATTAATCTTAACTTTACCTTTGAATTTCGTACGAAAGTGTTAGAGAGAGGACGACCGCATCACTCAATAACAATTAGTAGTCTTAACGAGAGGGTTTAGAAGAGGTTAATTCATCTGTCGGTTTAGCTATGGAGGACGGCCGCATCACCATTAGTTAAATTAGGGTCTCATTAATTAAGCACAATCTATTAACTTGTTAGTGGATTAGTGAAGTCGATTGTTAGGATAAAGTATTAGGGTTTAAAATCTTGAGCTTTCATCCTGCATTCTTTTACTTAGGTTATTTCTTGCGCGTCACAGTTATTTTGGTTATGTACCTGCTCCGTTAGTATACGTAGGGATTCCTATCCTAAGCATCACCATCACATACTTGCATACAAACCTTAGATACTTAGTTTAATTTTCCTTTTGCATTCGTAGAGTAATTTAGTTTAGATTATTTTCTCTTTTAAAAAAAAAACCCAAAAACATTACACTCATATTAGCTACGACGCGTAGATCTTCAGGGATCTGTTCGCATACACACTTTCCCTTGGGTTCGATAATACTTGGTCCCTATACTTGCCCATACTACAGTGAACTCGTACTCTTGCGGAGAAGCTACTAGTAGAAATTAGTATATTCGCTTCAAGTCAGAAAGCAAGAAGGGTATTGACCGAAACATAGTGATGAACGGACGGTAATGACGGCGATCGGCGGCGGCGGTGGAATTTTTGAAGCGTAGGTCGAAATACGTACGGCCTACACCTAAAAAGGGAAAAAAAAAAGTAGTGACCACCTAAGGTGGTCGCTAATCACAGATTTGGACGGTCCCGAATGACCAAATTTGTGATTAGCGTTGTAGGCGGTCGCTAATAACCCAGCAGTAAATGACTATTGCCTGTTTCCAAGAACGGGTCAACTGACCATTTTGCGACCGCATAGAGGCGGTCGCTAATTAGAAATTTAATTCAGGGACCGCCTAGGCGGTCGCTGATCAGGCAGTAAATAGAGTTGGTCAACTTTGACCGACTTTTGAGATGTGACGACCGCCAGAGCGGTCGTAGGCGGTCGCTAATCCTTCGATTTATTGACCGCCATTTGTATCGGTCGCAAATACATTATTTAGAGACCGATTTGATGGCGGTCGCTAATTTCGATCGCTAAAACGCGAGTTTTTTGTAGTGTCTCTTTTATATGAATTAGTTTCTTTTTAAAACCATGTGAAAATTGATGATGTTTGCATTAATCTTGATCAACTTAATTTAATATAACTTAAGAGTCAAAATAGTAATTTTCATATTTATGTTATGAATTATCTTTCACCGCCAAACAATCATATTATAAATTTATAATTATATAATTTCTACTACATACTACCAATTAAACATTCTTACATAAGAGCGACTTATTATATCGCATTCTTTCACTAAATAATCTCCCCATTATCTATATACTTCTATATCATCTCCCTTCCCAAACTAAGCCCTAAATGGAACATATTTCCATTTAGGCATTTCCAAAATCAACATAGTTTGTTTAAAAACAACACCATAGTTTAGGGTAAATTTCCTAAAGAAGAACTCACTGATGAATGAATTATGCTTGTATTTGGAGGGGGGTGGGGGGTGGATTTGGGCTATGTTTAAAACTACAGCCTAAATCAATTCCACTTGTTTATTAAAATATTTAAATTGAATTGGAGGAATTTAAAATACCTATCAAAATCACATCATTTTCCAATCCATTCATTTTCAAACACCACAAAAAAAAAAAAAAAAACGCGTTAATTAGCGACAACATTTGCGTAGGAGTATCCGTCTCAAATGTGTTTTGCGATGGAATTTAGGACGGATTTGGATCCGTTGTTAAAACAGTCGTAACTAATATTAGTGATGGATTTTGGCGTCTGTCGCTAATTTCCGTAACCAAACAGTCAGACCAAGACCCGATTGGGTCAAAAAATTTGCGACGGACCAAATTCATTGCAAATTTTTTAATATATATTAAATATACAAAAAATTTGCGACGGCACAAGCTTTCCGGGCAGTCGGGGCAAACGGGAACTGTAACGCCCCGTTTCCAGAATGAAGGCCCTTGTGGCTTTAAACACTCCGAACTTGGATCGCCACTTAGTAACCGAAAATCTGAGCTTAAAAATTTCTTTTTATTAGTTAAGAGGCAAGTGTACATGAAATACTTTGCAGCGGAAGATCATATATAAATTAAGCATGAGTGAACAAGGTCTTTCATTTAACTCTAAAAGTTATAGTCAAAGAGGAAATTTGCGTACAAGATATTCATCGAGTAACCTTTAAAGGTTTGTTACTCGGCATCATAATTAAAATCGTCTTTACAAAGAGATTACAATATTATTTAATTATTTATATATATAGCATCAAATATAGGGAAACTCTGTGTCACTGCTGCAGCTCCGACCCCTCTCGATCATATCCTGAAAAATATTAAACTGTTGGGGTATGAGATAAAAATCTCAGTGGATAACCTGTACGCTCTTACACAGATTGACATGATCCTGAAATAGTTGAAAATATATTACCCCAACCCGGTTTAAGTATTAAGGTTTGGTTTATGTATCTTTTAACATCTTGCTTGCAATTCCGTACTAGACAACTTACATTAATCGTACACTTTGGAGTACGCTAAGGCAGTATTGCCCCCTTGGACGGTTTTATGCTCGTGCTAGACAACTTATGTTAGTCGTACACTTTGGAGTACGCTAAGGCAGTATTGTCCCCTTGGACGAGACTTCTTATAAATCTTATATTAGTGTAACTTGTTCGAGATATATATTTGATTAGTTTGCTTCAGAAATATACCAACAATCCATATAATATTATCGGCTAATATAGATAGTGTCACCCACCTCTTAACTTTTAAAGAAAAGTTACAAAATTCTTGAAATAGTTATCGACTTAGTACAAGTAGGCACGTCCAAGCTCTGACTTGGGTCGCACTTCACCTAGCACGATTTCCTTTAATCTTAGTGATCATTTAATTCATATAAGTTGTCTTGGGGAATTTTTGTAAGACACATAATTCACATAAGTTTCTTTCGTTTGGTTAATTCGGTTAAGGTTTTCCGTTTGTCCTTTAGTTCGAAATCCTTTTATAAAAACTTTGACTTCTTTCATAACATATAAATATAGGCAGCTGATAATGAAGTTTAACAAGTTTAACGAGGCCAATAAACTTTGTTCTTTTAATGGTTCTTTAGAGAGTAAATATTATTTGACGATAAATTACTTATACTTTTATAAGTCTTAGCACGTTTGAAAATACAACAAGTACTCAACCAAAACATATAATTAGCATATTTGTATTTAAATATGAAAATGACAACATAACATATTCAATTAATCCACAATAATTCATTAGGATAATTTATTCGCAAAAGATCGATTAAACAATTGAACTTTAAAAATATTTTGAGATAATTTCTAAAGCATGAAGATAATTAACATAATTGATCATAAAAATATGTATCAGCGTACATGATATTATATTTAGACTCAAACGGCCTGTTCGAATTAGGTTTTTCCGAAACCTTTCCTATATTCTAATAATTTCACTAAAAATATTTAAACCTTTTAATAAAAACATGGGGACTTCCAGAATATCATCTAAATATGCATACAGTAAAATTATGTTGTGATTTTTCAAGGAAAATATACCTAAACATGAATCCTATCGAAAAATAGTAAAATAAAGCCTAGAAACGTCGCAATTGTTTATAATTATTTAGACACTTCTTAAAATTATTAATTTCGACATGGTAACACATAAATACATATAAAACATGAATATGACCTTTTGCAAACTTAAAAGATTCTGTAAAAAGTTATATTTTCATTTTTATGAAACAAGGACAGTTGTTTATTGCATTTTATCTCATTTTCGAACATCCATTTCTCCTAAGATATAAGTCCTATAGGTACCAATTTTTGCAGGCATAAACTACTCCATTCCAGGTTTAACATCATATTTTTAGTTTGATTTTATCATCGTTATAAGTCAGAGATAAACGGGCTTAAAGTAGCAAGTCGATCACTTTCAAATCTTAATAAGCAGTATCACAGATTACTCATGTTTCTGTCAAGTCTAAACAAAAATAGGAAAAATATATTTAGGGAGTTCTAAAAATTGTAAATTTTCTCATGGTGACTCTATTACAAGTTTTCTACAACATCCAATTCTTACTTCTCGAAAAAGGATTAAGTAAACATGTTTTTCAAGGCAAAACATTACAAGGGTTCATTCTAGACACATCAAGTTTAAAAATCGATTTCTCTTAGGGATCAACTCTAAAAATTATCAAATTTTAACAAGATACAGTACACTTCAATGAAAATACGCATACCAAATTTCATAATTTTCTGTATAGTATAAGTATAGGAATTGGGTCCGTGAATAGGGATATTACAGTTTCAATCGATTCTGGGCAGGGCAACTTTAGGATTTTATTTCTCTTTTGATTTAACTCTGATGACCATGAAATTTATACAGGATGTTTTTTCTATCAATAGTTCGTTCAGTAAAAATTTCATAGGATTCCCATGATTATAAATATAATATCAGAAACTAACAAACCATTTGTTCACAGAATCTATCGAAAAAACGCATCGACTTTCAAGGATCATATCTCCTGCGTCTTAAGTCAAAACACCACGAATTTTGGATGAGTTCTAATTTACTTACAGTTAATCAAGCACAATTAATTTCATAATTTTCTGAGCAACGAAATATAAAAAATCGAAACAAAGAATTTAGCAATTAAACATATAGGGATGAACGCAGGGGTAACCTTTGTAGTTTCCTTCTTAGATTAAATTCTTGGGCGAAATCTTTTGCAGGTTTTTGAAGGTGCCTTGCAGCTGATTGAATATGGTGAGATGTATAGGAGCTTAGCTATCTCCTTATGGAAGAAGGAGTAGCTTGAGCTTTGAAGAGAAGAGAAGAAATTAAGCTTGTCCTATTTGCTTCAATGGTGAGGAGAAGAGAGGGAGAGAGAGCTGCTGGAACTTTTTATTTGGAGAAGATTGTTGCTGAATTTTGTTAAAGGGAACCAACTTATTAATAGGGGGGAGGGGAGGTGTTGGCCGAATCTTAGCCAAGTAAGAGAAGGAGGTTAAAAGTTAAGATAGGTGGTTATATATGGATCATGAAAAGGTAATTAGTTTAGGATTAAATTTTAAAAGGAAGTTCTTAGATATTTTAACTATTCATACTATATTTTAATTACCACTCTTTATTTACTACACACGTTTCATGTAAACCGTATTATTTAATCATGAAGGAGTCGTATTTAAAAAATACGAAAAATATCATAAGTGTTGGCTATTTTAAACAATCATATTTATACATCGAATTAATTATTTCATACGTATTAGTTTTTTCATATTTATTATAAGTGCTTCGTTTGGCTATTTTTTGATATTGTAAAATTATTAGACATGATAAGATCATTATCACACTCGTTTGTTACTATATTTTATAACACGCATAACTTTCATTTGAAAAAGGCCCTTTAATTTTAAGGCCTCGTATTTTTCTCTAATTTAATAAAATGAAATCTTATATAGTTTTAATATCATTCAAACCTTAAACTTTTATTCTTAAAAGTGCTAGAAGTGCCCCCGATTCAGAAAGCTCGTCCATTTCCTGAAAAAATAGAACTCGAAGACATACGTTATTTATAAAATACATAAAATATTAAATCATATAATCTTTCTTTCGGGAATTTTGGTTCGGGGTGTCACATCCTTCCCCTCTTAAAAAGAATTTCGTCCCCGAAATTCACTTACTCATTTTCTTAGGCATGGTTTTGCAAATTTATTTATTTCATTTTTACCAAGTAGCTTCTCCATTTTCTTATATACAAAGCATATTAACTACGCAAATCAGATTGACTACCCAAGTCTGTTGACTACGAAAGTCTACTTGACCACTAAAGTCTCTTGACTACGAAAGTCTACTTGACTACTAAAGTCTCTTTGACTACGAAAGTCTATTGACTACGAAGGTCTACTTGACTACTAAAGTCTGTTTGACTGCGAAAGTCTACTTGACTACTAAAGTCTGTTGACTACTAAAGTGTATTTGACTACGAAAGTCTGCTTGACTACTAAAGTCTGTTGACTACTAAAGTCTATTTGACTACGAAAGTCTGCTTGAGTATTAAAGTCTATTTAACTATAAAAGTATGTTGACTACTAAAGTCCTTGGCTACAAAATTGTGTTAACTACAAAAGTCTATTGGCTCTGAAAAAGGAAGTAACCACATCCATGTCTGCCATTTAGGGGAGAACTATGAAGGAAAGAATAGATTACTTCTTATAGGTATGATAAAATTCAAAACAAAAGAACCCAACATTCAACAACACGGTACTAATATCAATCGTGCAATGGAGCACACGGTAAACAGAACATACTGTTGCAATTAGCAGCACGATTATTGGGCTACGACAGTTGCACGTTAGACAATTAATAACACATGTTGCAAATAATCAGACAAACATAACGAATAGAAGTAGAATGACTCACAAAAATAGTGAGGTAATAATATATATAATTGAACGAGAAAGACAAGTTCTCAAAGTTGAACGGAGTAAAAGAGTCTCCAACGAAATCGGAGGAAAAGAGTCTCCAACCAAGGTTCATGGAGGAAAAGAGTCTTCAACGAAATAGTATAGTTTTAAAATAATTAAGTGTACATACAGGTTAAACTAGTAAGGTTTCTGAGTCCGTGACAAAACCGCTTTAATTCTCAATAGGTTAAATCTAAGTCACATCCACGAATGTCTCAGTTCACTACAACTAGGTCACCTTGCTAGCACAGGAAGATTATCCACAAAAATATGTCTACACCTTCTATAAACTTAAATATATACTAACCAGAAGAGGGCTTGTGAGGACAAGTCTTTCATTTATAAGTCGAGTGTTAAATAGATATAAGATCAGTATGCGATAAAAGAAAAATAGTAATAGTGTATACACGTTTATTATGCACTTCACTCATATGAAACAAACATACAAATTTACATGAATACTTATATCATGTGTAGTCAGGTACACTTTTTGCAAACATGCTTATATCACATGAACCGAAAAATTATTCACATTGGTATGCTCATATCTCTCCATATCAACATTCAATATTATTCATATCATTTCCTTTCTTAAACCATTTACTCGTAGTTTGAAGAATTCAGGAAACCATTTCATACATAAGACTTATATTTCTTGAGTCAAAAATAAATTATTTTCATGAAAACTAGAAATCTTCTCATAAATGTATTGCATAATAACTTATCTTTTCTTATTTTTTTATAACTATCGCAAGTGATGTGTGACTTGAAGCGAATTACACTACCTTCTACTAGTCGCTCACCCGCAAGCGGACGGGTTCACTGTAGTATTAGTAAGTATAACGGCCAAGTATATCGAACCCACGAGATGGGGTGTATGCGAACAGATCCCTGAAGATCTACGCGTCGTAGCTAATATGAGTGATATGTTTTTGGGTTTTTTTTTTGAAAGAATAATTAAAAACTACTAAAGTAAACAAATTATACTAACGAACTAAAGAATACGAATTAACTGCTGGTTGTTTTCAAATGATAGATGATGATGCTTAAGATAGGAGTCCCTACGTATACTAACGGAGCAGGTACATAATCAGAATAACTGTGACACACAAGAAATAACCTAAGTCTAAGAATGCAAGGTGAAAGCTCAAGATTCTAAACTCTAATACTTTACCCTAACACTCGACTTCACTAATCTACTAACAAGTTAATAGATTGCGCTTAATTAATGAGACCCTAATTTAACTAAGGTGATGCGGTCGTCCTCCTTCGCTAAATCGGTAGATGAATTAACCCTTCCTAAACCTTCTCGTTAAGTCTACTCGTTGTTAAAGAGTGATGCGGTCGTCCTCTCTCTAACACCTTTCGAACGAAATTCAAAAGCGAAGTCTAGATTAATTTTAAGAATTTATTAATCAAGAGAATTAAAACCTCACGTCACAAGTTACCCTAATTACGTACCCACAACCTACTTCTACGAGTTCATCCTACCCTAAGCATGCAAGGGTTTTAGCCGGACATGGCTTTAACAAACATAAAAGCAATAGAAGAAACAACGAACATAAACATAATGAATTGAACGAAGATAATAAGAAACATGAACTAGGGTTTTTAAAAGAAAATAATTCTAAGAACTGAAATTTAATTAACTAAAACGAAGTTCAAAGCGTTTAAAGTAATCAAGCGAATGAAAAGAAACTAAGAAACGAAAAGAAACTAAGAATTCGTACGAAAAACCTCAACAAAACGTAAGTAAAGCTTGCTCGTTCTTCTCCTCTTCCTCTCTCTAAAAACTAAGTCTAAAAGTGATTTCTAAAGTTCGGGGGTCCTTCAAAACGTGTTTGGAAGAGATATATATAGGCACCGGGTCGAATAGTGAACTCGTGGGCCGAAAAACGAAATTTGGAAAATAAGCCTCGGAAGCGCTCGAGCTGTCCCGGTCGAGCGGGGCGCTCGACCCTTCATGGTCGAATGGATTCATGGTCAAGCGGGGCGCTCGAGCTGTGCCCCTCGAGCGGCAAAATTGTTCTGTAAGTCTGGAGCGCTCGACCTACGTTGCTCGAGCGATGGTGCTCGAGTGATGGTGCTCGAATGGCCCTTCCTTCCTTGCAACTAACACTTTTCTTTTCACGTACTAATACCAATCATATTTCTTCGATATCTTCTCATCCGGAACTCCGTTTCAAAGTCCTCGATTCACCTATAAGTATCAAAGAGACAAATACATCAATGTATAAAATTAATACTCATTTGGCTCTAAAAACTCAATAAAATCGACCAAAACTAGGGCGTTTCTAGCTACGAATCATGACAATTTCACGCCTAATCAATGTGAATCGAACTTTCATAAATAACTAATTTGTATCATAACCCAAAATATAAAATACTACATACCTCGAGGGTGCTTCGGCTTGCTGCAGCAGACACATTTTCCCATTAGTAACACTTTTTGAAATTATCTTAATATTCATAATACCTTTAATATAAGTCTTTTAGTAATAATCATAAACTTATATAATTCATAAATATAAAAGATGGAATTTCTTTTAAAAGAAAACTTAAAGAATAAAAAGTTTACATATTATTATTATTATTATTTTTTAGTTAAAGAATTTGAAAAATAAGTTATTTTGTCCGAAGGTTTGAACATGAGCTCTGATACCACCTGTAACGCCCCGTTTTCGGAATGAAAGCCCTTGTGGCTTTAAACACTCCGAACTCGGATCGCCACTTAGTAACCGAAAATCTGAGCTTAAAAATTTCTTTTTATTAGTTAAGAGGCAAGTGTACATGAAATACTTTGCAGCGGAAGATCATATATAAATTAAGCATGAGTGAACAAGGTCTTTTATTTAACTCTAAAAGTTATAGTCAAAGAGGAAATTTGCGTACAAGATATTCATCGAGTAACCTTTAAAGGTTTGTTACTCGGCATCATAATTAAAATCGTCTTTAGAAAGAGATTACAATATTATTTAATTATTTATATATATAGCATCAAATATAGGGAAACTCTGTGTCACTGCTGCAGCTCCGACCCCTCTCGATCATATCCTGAAAAATATTAAACTGTTGGGGTATGAGATAAAAATCTCAGTGGATAACCTGTACGCTCTTACACAGATTGGCATGATCCTGAAATAGTTGAAAATATATTACCCCAACCCGATTTAAGTATTAAGGTTTGGTTTATGTATCTTTTAACATCTTGCTTGCAATTCCGTACTAGACAACTTACATTAGTCGTACACTTTGGAGTACGCTAAGGCAGTATTGCCCCCTTGGACGGTTTTATGCTCGTGCTAGACAACTTACGTTAGTCGTACACTTTGGAGTACGCTAAGGCAGTATTGTCCCCTTGGACGAGACTTCTTATAAATCTTATATTAGTGTAACTTGTTCGAGATATATATTTGATTAGTTTGCTTCAGAAATATACCAACAATCCATATAACATTATCGACTAATACAGATAGTGTCACCCACCTCTTAACTTTTAAAGAAAAGTTACAAACTTCTTGAAATAGTTATCAACTTAGTACAAGTAGGCACGTCCGAGCTCTGACTTGGGTCGCACTTCACCTAGCACAATTTCCTTTAATCTTAGTGATCATTTAATTCATATAAGTTATCTTGGGGAATTTTTGTTAGACACATAATTCACATAAGTTTCTTTCGTCTGGTTAATTCGGTTAAGGTTTTCCGTTTGTCCTTTAGTTCGAAATCCTTTTATAAATTTTTTTACTTCTTTCATAACATATAAATATAGGCAGCTGATAATGAAGTTTAACAAGTTTAACGAGGCCAATAAACTTTGTTCTTTTAATGGTTCTTTAGAGAGTAAATATTATTTGACGATAAATTACTTATACTTTTATAAGTCTTAGCACGTTTGCAAATACAACAAGTACTCAACCAAAACATATAATTAGCATATTTGTATTTAAATATGAAAATGACAACATAACATATTCAATTAATCCACAATAATTCATTAGGATAATTTATTCGCAAAAGATCGATTAAACAATTGAACTTTAAAAATGTTTTGAGATAATTTCTAAAGCATGAAGATAATTAACATAATTGATCATAAAAATATGTATCAGCCTACATGATATTATTTTTAGACTCAAACGGCCTGTTCGAATTAGGTTTTTTCGAAACCTTTCCTATATTCTAACAATTTCACTAAAAATATTTAAACCTTTTAATAAAAAAATGGGGACTTCTAAAATATCATCTAAACATGCATAGAGTAAAATTATGTTTTGATTTTTCAAGGAAGATATACCTAAACATGAATCCTATCGAAAAATAGTAAAATAAAGCCTAGAAACGTCGCAATTGTTTATAATTATTTAGACACTTCTTAAAATTATGAATTTCGACATGGTAACACATAAATACTTATAAAACACGAATATGACCTTTTGCAAACTTAAAAGATTCTGTAAAAAGTAATATTTTCGTTTTTATGAAACAAGGACAGTTGTTTATTGCATTTTATCTCATTTTCGAACATCCATTTCTCCTAAGATATAAGTCCTATAGGTACCAATTTTTGCAGGCATAAACTACTCCATTCCAGGTTTAACATCATATTTTTAGTTTGATTTTATCATTGTTATAAGTCAGAGATAAACGGGCTCAAAGTAGCTAAGTCGATCACTTTCGAATCTTAATAAGCAGTATCACAGATTACTCATGTTTCTGTCAAGTCTAAACAAAAATAGGAAAAACATATTTAGGGAGTTCTGAAAATTGTAAATTTTGGCATGGTAACTCTATTACAAGTTCTCTACAACATCCAATTCTTACTTCTCGAAAAAGGATTAAGTAAACATGTTTTTCAAGGCAAAATATTACAAGGGTTCATTGTGGACACATTAAGTTTAAAAATCGATTTCTCTTAGGGATCAACTCTAAAAATTAGAAAAATTTAACAAGATACAGTACACTTCAATGTGAATACGCATACCAAATTTCATAATTTTTTGTATAGTATAAGTATAGGAATTGGTTTCGTGAATAGGGGTATTACAGTTTCAATCGATTCTGGGCAGGGCATATTTAGGATTTTATTTCTCTATTGATTTAACTCTGATGACCATGAAATTTATACAGGATGTTTTTTACTATCAATAGTTCGTTCAGTAAAAATTTTATAGGATTCCCATGATTATAAATATAAGATCAGAAACTAACAAACCATTTGTTCACAGAATCAATCGGAAAAATGCATCGACTTTCAAGGATCATATCTCCTTCGTCTTAAGTCAAAACACCACGAATTTTGGATGAATTCTAAGTTACTTACAGTTAATCAAGCACAATTAATTTCATAATTTTCTGAGCAACGAAACATAAAAAACCGAAATAAAGAATTTAGCAATTAAACACATAGGGATGAACGCAAGGGTAACCTTTGTAGTTTCCTTCTTAGATCAAATTCTTGTTGGGAAAATAGGGGTGCCCGGGAACTTTTCAGGATGAAATTTAAATACGAATTTAAATACAATTATTACTAGCATGAATTAATCCTAATTAATTCAAATAATAATTCCAACAACTAATTTATCATCATGCATGTTGAATTAATTCACATATAAACTATGGCGGAATAAACAAGTAAATATGTGATTAACGTACCTCTTGTAGACTTGGCCTTTGAATAAACGGGACGAATACGTTCACGCTTTACCAACCCAAAAGCCTTCTCAAGTATTTCCCTTCGCCTTGTTCGATCACCGGTGGGAGATGCTATCGAACAATTTAAATAACTAAGGAAAAAGAAAAATATCTATGCTCTTGATTTTTCAAACACATGGAATTATGTACTTGGGGATGAAATAATCATCCCCTATTTATAAGAGTAAGTGACCGAATTTTTATGGTTTATTGGGCTTGGAAAAAATCTTTTCTTAGTCTCTAAGAAATCTTGAATATATCTCATATATTCTTTTCTCCATAATAAAATATTCCACAAAAATCTCACTCACCCTATTAATATGTAAATTTCGAAAATTTCAATAGAAGAAGCCAAGATTTGGATCTTTCTTGAATATATGAGATATTCTTGTATTCCAAGAATACATATCTTCCATAATATATTTCCAAGAAAATCAACAAAATCTATTCTTCTCTTGATACTCAATTTTCGAAAAAATAAGGATAAAATCAGCATAATATTATCTTTTTATTTTAATCACCTTATCATTATTGGGCTACTTAATGGGCTACTTGAGGGGCCTTTAAGGAGAATTAAGATTGAACCTCCTAATGGACTTCTGAATTTCAATATTGAGCCCCAATATAATTCAATCCATTAATATTAATTATTACCACTAATAAATTAATATTGCACTATCCATCTTAATCCATATTACGATAATATGGGCTCCCGGTTATTATTTCCCGCGTTTAAGATTATCAAGTCCATTAATTAATCAAGCTTCTTAATAGCTCTAAATTAATTAATATATTTCACCTTGGAGTAAAGACAGCTCAACATTATTATCCGTACCGAAGAAACTAATTCTTTACTTGCAAGATTTGGTACGATAAAACTTCTGAGCCCACCAAGGGGACTAATCACACGAGCCGTACTCGCACGCGTTTCTCCGTATTAAATCTTAGCAACCGTCGTATGATTAATATTACTGCCCAAAGCACAAGGTTCGAAGTCACAATGATTCTCACCCAACATGAATCAAAGCAGTAACCATTAAGCACACACAGTCCTATTTAAGTGATGGAGATTAAGAAATCAACAACCACTGAGGTCTAATTCTTCACATTTCAGAACAGAAGAATTTATCCTCGCTGTAGGTCCTCTTCAACACATACTAAATGTGCTAGTGCAATCTCTTAGTCAAGACAGACCAATCTGAGCCTTACACATCGACCTTTCACGGCGGATTGTTCAATTCCACCTAGGTCGTGAAAATGTACGTTTAGTTACAAGTAAACTGTTAATGTCGTCTTCCGTGATCGGGTATCACCACATTAACTGCAATGTAACATGTACTATAAATTGAACGGTTTGCAATAAATATTCAACATTCAATCATATTTAAAGCAAATGTGATAAAAGAATTATTCTCATAAAACGAGTGTTTGATATACGAGTTATACAAAGTAAAAGCATACTTTCACGTATAACTCCAACAATTCTTGGGCGAAATCTTTTGCAGGTTTTTGAAGGTGCCTTGCAGCTGATTGAATATGGTGAGATGTATAGGAGCTTAGCTATCTCCTTATGGAAGAAGTAGTAGCTTGAGCTTTGAAGAGAAGAGAAGAAATTAAGCTTGTCTTTTTTGCTTCAATGGTGAGGAGAAGAGAGGGAGAGAGAGCTGCTGGAACTTTTTATTTGGAGAAGATTGTTGCTGAATTTTGTTAAAGGGAACCAACTTATTAATAGGGGGGAGGGGAGGTGTTGGCCGAATCTTAGCCAAGTAAGAGAAGGAGGTTAAAAGTTAAGATATGTGGTTATATATGGACCATGAAAAGGTAATTAGTTTAGGATTAAATTTTAAAAGGAAGTTCTTAGATATTTTAACTATTCATACTATATTTTAATTACCACTCTTTATTTACTACACACGTTTCATGTAAACTGTATTATTTAATCATGAAGGAGTCGTATTTAAAAAATACAAAAAATATTATAAGTGTTGGCCATTTTAAACAATCGTATTTATACATCGAATTAATTATTTCATACGTATTAGTTTTCTCATGTTTATTATAAGTGCTTCGTTTGGCTATTTTTGGATATTGTAAAATTATTAGACATGATAAGATCATTATCACACTCGTTTGTTACTATATTTTATAACACGCATAACTTTCGTTTGAGAAATGCCCTTTAATTTTAAGGCCTCGTATTTTTCTCTAATTTAATAAAATGAAATCTTATATAGTTTTAATATCATTCAAACCTTAAACTTTTATTCTTTAAAGTGCTAGGAGTGCCCCCGATTCAGAAAGCTCGTCCATTTCCTGAAAAATTAGAACTCGAAGACATACGTTATTTATAAAATACATAAAATATTAAATTATATAATCTTTCTTTCGGGAATTTTGGTTCGGGGTGTCACATCCTTCCCCTCTTAAAAAGAATTTCGTCCCCGAAATTCACTTACTCATTTTCTTAGGCATGGTTTTGCAAAATTATTTATTTCATTTTTACCAAGTAGCTTCTCCATTTTCTTATATACAAAGCATATTAACTACGCAAATCAGATTGACTACACAAGTCTGTTGACTAGGAAAGTCTACTTGACTACTAAAGTCTCTTGACTATGAAAGTCTACTTGGCTACTAAAGTCTCTTTGACTACGAAAGTCTACTTGACTACTAAAGTCTGTTTGACTGCGAAAGTCTACTTGACTACTAAAGTCTGTTGACTACTAAAGTCTATTTGACTACGAAAGTCTGCTTGACTACTAAAGTCTGTTGACTACTAAAGTCTATTTGACTACGAAAGTCTGCTTGACTACTAAAGTCTATTTAACTATAAAAGTATGTTGACTACTAAAGTCTCTAACTACAAAAGTGTGGTAACTACAAAAGTCTATTGGCTCTGAAAAAGGAAGTAACCACATCCATGTCTGCCATTTAGGGGAGAACTATGAAGGAAAGAATAGACTACTTCTTATAGGTATGATAAAATTCAAAACAAAAGAACCCAACATTCAACAACACGGCACTAATATCAATCGTGCAATGGATAACACGGTAAATCGGAACATACTGTTGCAATCAGCAGCACGATTATTGGGCTACGACAATTGCACGTTAGAGAATTAATAACACATGTTGCAAATAATCAGATAAACATAACGAATAGAAGTAGAATGACTCACAAAAATAGTGAGGTAATAATATATATAATTGAACGAGAAAGACGAGTTCTCAAAGTTGAACGGAGTAAAAGAGTCTCCAACAAAATCGGAGGAAAAGAGTCTCCAACCAAGGTTCATGGAGGAAAAGAGTCTTCAACGAAATAGTATAGTTTTAAAATAATTAAGAGTACATACAGGTTAAACTAGTAAGGTTTCCGAGTCCGTGACAAAACCACTTTAATTCTCAAAAGGTTAAATCTAAGTCACATCCACGAATGTCTCAGTTCACTACAACTAGGTCACGTTGCTAGCACTGGAAGATTATCCACAAAAATACGTCTACACATTCTATAAACTTAAATATATACTAACCAGAAGAGGGCTTGTGAGGACAAGTCTTTCATTTATAAGTCGAGTGTTAAATAGATATAAAATTAGTTAGCGATAAAAGAAAAATAGTAATAGTGTATAAACGTTTATTATGCACTTCACTCATATGAAACAAACATACAAATTTTTATAAATACTTATATCATGTGTAGTCAGGTACACTTTTTGCAAACATGCTTATATCACATGAACCGAAAAATTATTCACATTGGTATGCTCATATCTCTCCATATCAACATTCAAGATTATTCATATCATTTCCTTTCTTAAACCATTTACTCGTACCTTGAAGAATTCAGGAAACCATTTCATACATAAGACTTATATTTCTTGAGTTATAAATAAATTATTTTCATGAAAACTAGAAATCTTCTCATAAATGTATTGCATAATAACTTATCTTTTCTTATTTTTTTATAACTATCGCAAGTGATGTGAATCGAACTTTCATAAATAACTTTGTATCATAACCCAAAATATAAAATACTACATACCTCGAGGGTGCTTCGGCTTGCTGCAGCAGACACATTTTCCCATTAGTAACACTTTTTGGAATTATCTTAATATTCATAATACCTTTAATATAAGTCTTTTAGTAATAATTATAAACTTATATAATTTATAAATATAAAAGATGGATTTTCTTTTAAAAGAAAACTTAAAGAATAAAAAGTTTACATATTATTATTATTATTATTTTTTTTAGATAAAGAATTTGAAAAATAAGTTATTTTGTCCGAAGGTTTGAACATGAGCTCTGATACCACCTGTAACGCCCCGTTTCCAGAATGAAGGCTCTTGTGACTTTAAACACTCCGAACTCAGTGATATCGGTGCAAATTGTGAGGTACAATGAACCCCGAGCTCGAACTTAGACTTGCTTGGCAATGTCTAAGTTTGGGGGGGTGTTTACATTTTGTTACAATGCACCAGCACACTCTTTGTAGATGATTGCATTTGAATGCATTAGGGTATATAGAGAGCACTTGGTTGTACATTTTGATTGGTCGTATCATGGACCCAAACTTCGAATTGCTTAGCAATGTCGAAGTTTGGGGGAAGATTTTATGTGATTTGTTATTGATTTTACACCAAGATGTTCTTGGAAATTGCATGAATTTTTTGTTTGATTGATAGAGATTTTTGGGTAGCCTTGTGTGGAAAAAGTTTTATGGAAGTTTTTGCTCTTGAATGCTTGTTGATAAGGTGAATAATTTGGTGTGATTCGTGTTCTAATTGTGAATTTGAATGAATTTGTTGGTGTTGAACGTGTTGGTTGACTAATAGGGGTGAATGAGAATGAGATGTGATATGATCCATGATCAAACTAAACCCGTGAGCTTTTGTGCCTAAACCAAATTTATCATGATTGGTTGTTCATTGATTGAGTGGTCATTTGTAGTCATTGTGCTCTAGAACTTGCCTCTAGTCTTGCTCTAGGTCTCTACTTGCATAAGGTGCTAAAAATGATTTTAGGCCATCTTTGTTTTGAATAGTCACTTAGCCAAAATTTTCATACCAAATGAAATTTTTCCGTAGTTAGCCATTTTGAGCCTAATGACTTATTTCTTGGCAATCTACAAATTTAGCCGAATTATCCTTCTTTTTTAGCTTATTTGTCCCTATGAACTAGTGGAGCTTGAATGTGGGTAGTGGGGTTGAATTGACCTTCAATGCGAATTTGGTGGATGAGTTTGGTGTGAAAGTGAAAGAGTGAAAAAAGAGAAAAGATGAGTTGAGAAGTTGTACAAAAAAAGAGTTGGATAAAAAAAAATCTGAAAAATAAAAAGAAGCTCTCATGTGTACAAGAATTTGGTAGAGCTTACAAGTCAAAAGTGCTTGATGGAGTGAAGGGAGTGTGCTTAAGAAAGAAAAAAAAACAAGTGAATTATTGGAGTATGAGTTTTTGAGTTTTGATCGGCCAATTGCAACTTTGTCTTGAGATTTTTGAGATGTGTCAATGCGTCTTTGTTTCTCGCTCCACTAGTTTACTAGTCACTTTATCCAAATATTCCCCACCTTGTCCAAAGAGCCAACATTACAACCAAATGAAAAGTCCTTTTTGATTTAGTACTAAATGCAAGTATGAGACAAGATGCTTAGACAATTGTCAAGCTTATGGTGGTGCATGTCTATGAATTGACATTTGAGAGTTTACACTCCTAAACACTTTGGAGTGATGAGTTATACACATCCCGTGAGGATCATGGTAATTTGACTGTCTTGTTTCTTGTGAATTCCTATTTGTTAATTGATTTGTGAAATACTAACATTGAGTTCATTTTCATGAAAAGAACAAGTGTTGCATTTTGATTATTTTCCTTCTTTGACACTCATTTCTTTGCAATCCTCCCACTTGTTCTTATATTTCATTCGTTGCTCGGGGACGAGCAACACTTTAAGTTTGAGGGGTGATTAGTGTGATTTTTGCTAGAAATTCGTGTACTTTAATTGCTTAATTGGATAGGATTTCATGCATTTTTCATACTAAAATGACCTCATTGTGCTTGATTGTCGAGAAAGATATTTTGTGCTTATTTTGTAGGAAATTGACAAATATTTAGAGCAAATACGTGTTTATTGAGGTCAATTGAGAAACGAGTTGAGAAAGGGAATTACTTGGGCTCATTTTAATATGCAAGCATTTAGTTCAAGGCCAAGGTTATATACAGTCCTATCTTTTGTTAATACCACCCCACCAAAAAATGTTCGGAAAAAAAATCCGAAAATTTTGACAATTTTCGGAAATTTTTTCCGAAAATTAAAATAAAAAATGACTGAACTTATGATTTTTCGGAAATTTTTTCCGAAAATTGTTATAGTTTTTGGAAAAAATTTTCGAATAATTTTTTGGGTGGGGTTGTATTCACCAAATATGGGACTGTATTTAACCTTGGCCTTAGTTCAACCCAAATCAATTCAAGAATGGCCCAAGGATCGGCCCATTTTCAATTTAATTTGCAAAAATGAATGTGGAAATGTAACATTGTAGCTGCAACTTTAATATCTTGGTGGGGCCATGCTAGATTCAAATATGGGATCAAGAAAGTCACGTGAGTAATTTGATCAAGAAAAGAAAGGAAAAAGCCGCGGGCCCCACCATCTTTTCTAAGAAAGTAAAGGTCAAAGCTGCATTTTTCTAATTCACGAAGAAAGAGAAATATTAGCAATTGAATAAAGCTGCTATTTACAATGGAGAAGAAGAAGCACTTACGCCTTTGTCTATTCGAAGAGGAAGAGAAAAGTCGCAGCACCAGAAATTGGAAGTTCACGTCGCCGGAAATTCGAAGAACCGCCATAGCCGAAATTCAAACTGAGAAATATGCAATTCACCACCAGAAATGGAGAACACAACTTCTCACTTTTATTGCCAGAAACACAGAGCTGGAAGCAGAATCACACGTTCATGTCTAAGCCTCGCCTGGAAGAAACCCCGCCGGGATTGAAGTCGCATCGCCATGGCAGGAATTGAAGCTCCCTACGCCGAAATTCGAACAGAGCAAATCACTCGGCCTTTGAAGGAATTGGACTCGGCCGAGCAAGGGAGGATTGTCCGAGTGAAAGTTTCTGAAAGAAACACTCGCCCAAATTGCAATTCTACTCGGCCGAGTGGAAAGTAAAATGGCCGAGTGTTGAAAATTAGAAAGTTGGTGCATTAAGTAAAAGGGTGAGTGTATGGAGGCGAGTCAGAATTGAGTTAAGCCGAGTTGCCACTGAGTCAGACCGAGTTATAGGCGAGTCAGGGCCGAGTTGACCGTGTTCGTGCCTATTTTGACTGAGTCTGGCCGAGTCAAGGCCGGTTTGACTCCGCAGTTATTTAAAAAGTGCAAAAATCATCATTTCTTAGGGATTTAATGGTAATTTAGTCCTAATCTCCTCATCCAACTCTATAAATACCCTCAAGCATCAAGGAATCAGAGTTATCAATCAGTTACGAGAGAACCAACACAAGAGAGCCCTAAATCCCCTAGATTATATTTTTTTTTTCATTTTTTTTTTCCTTTCAAATCTTCCATAGATTAGATTAGATTTAACTTTCAATTAGTAGCAATTTACTTTTCAAGCAAGGATTGAAGATTGTTGAAGATTTCAATTTCTATTCATGAAGAGAGGTGATATTTTTCCATTTCAATTTCTGCTTCTATTTCTAATTCCATTTCAACTACAGTTTATTTTGATTTCTATTAGTTTAATTGCTTGTTTAGCTTCCTTAGCCATGGATATCTCTTCTAGAACCATGAGCTAAGTCTTTTATGCTTTAGATGATTTAGATAATGTGATTATTGTAGTTTTGGTTTGATTTATGCCTTGATTATGATGATTTGAATAATTAGATTCCTTGATTGTGGATTCCTTGAGCTTTGGTGATTTGTTTCTAGTGGATTATGCATTATGTTATGATTGACAACATGCGAGAGTTGAGCTAGTTCATACATGTGTTTAATCGAGCGAAATAAATTATCAAGTGCTATAGTTAGACGTCTAAGACATCGAGAGATGCTAGATAGTCTAGAACACTCCAAATCGAGCATTGAAACCTTCTAAACGAGAGTTTGTTGATTAGATGAGATTGATTTGATCTAGTCTAATCATGATATGAAATATAAGAAGGGCATAAGTTAAGCTAGCTTCGATAATTGCATAATCGACGTCATCCGAAGCATATCTCCCCTTGCACTTCGTCTCACGAAGTTAGATAGATTTCTATTTCTTGCTCATTTTAATTCCTTGTTTAGTAGCATAACAAACCCGAGCTTGTACTTTCCTTTTTATAGCATGAAAACGTGAATCGACTTAGCTAACCACTTGTTTCCCTAGGGTTCAATAATTTTATTACTTGGTCAATTGCCTAACTATAACAACGATCTCGTACACTTGCGAGTAGTTCGATTTTGTGCTTTAACGAAATTGGCAATCAGTCTTTCATAACTAACTTTTTGTTATGAAGAAACCAACTCGAAGTCTGTTTGCAGAGGGCGGTTGATCGCATCTTCTCTACCAGAATCTGTTGCATATTGTGGAGGTTAAATACATGATGTTTAGTGTGATTAGTCAATAGTGTAATTTTTACGGTTTCTTCTTCCCATTGAGAGAGAGGTTAGTTCATAAGAGTAAAATTAGGGTTCTTCCATATTGTGAGGGAGTTTCCTTGATAAGTGTATTCGATTGATGTAATCTTTTGTACTCGATACTTCCAGTAATAGTGAAATTTTGCTCTGATCTCCGTGGATGTAGATCATTTTTTATCGAACCACGTAATTGCTTGTGTTCGACTTTCTTTGATTCTTTGCTCTTTACATTCGAAAGTCTTGAATTGATTAAGTTGTTTTGCTTAATCCATTGTTCGATTGTTCAACAGAATTATAATAAAATTTAAAAAGAAAAAATATGGAACTGATGTCATCAACTAATTAAAAGGAATTCCAAGTTATACCCAAGGATGAAAATATCGCTATCGCAAGTAATATCGCAACCCTAAATTTACGGATATATCGATGAATATATCAATATCGCATATCGATATCGCAATTTTTTTGAAAAAAAGACGGAAACTTTATTAAAATTTTGGAAATTTAACATGAAATTTTAGGGAGTATTATAATATGATATTATGCATATGTTCCATTTAAAATCACTATAAAATTACATGTTTAAAGTAGGCATATGGATAATAGACTATATAAACACTGTTCAACGTAAAAAAAAATTGAAAATATAATACTTAATACTATACAATACAATACAATACAAGACAAGACATAAATATATAATATAATACAATATAAGATATAATGCATGATACAATATAAGATTATGAATATTACATGATACAATACACTTAGTACCAAAATGATGACCTATGAGGTTCAAGTACAGAGTATGTAATGTCATCTTTGTCCAAATAATATTGACACCAACTCATTACATTGGAGTAATCCTAGATAAAGGGTATTAGTTGTTTTTACTAAATGATATTAGTTTTGGAGGGTATTAGTTGTATTCACTGAAGGGTACGAAGAATATTATTTATTTAATTAAAGCGTATCAGTTGGTTACACTACAGAGTATTAATTGATTACACTAAAAAATATTGTAAAGTGATTCATATATGAACCAATTTCACTCTATACATACTCACTTTAATGCTAAGTCAACTTAGAAAAATAATAAACATATAAACACATAAAAAATAAACATAAAAATAACAAACACAAAAAAATCACGATATTTTTATATATCCGCGATATTTTGCGATAGATCTGCGATATTACCCGATACTCATTCATTTTTGTACTACAAGTGAATCGATATCGATAACTTGCGATATATCGCGATATATCCGCGATACGCTGTAAAAAATACATTGCACCCCAATATCCGTATCCCAATCTCAAAATTTGCGATATATCCGCGATATATCGCGATATTTTCATCCTTGGTTATACCCTACCTGCTGCCGTCCACTATTGAATAATACGATTAACTAATGGGCCCAACATTGGGCCTCTAGGCTCTAATTAGGTGTGACAGATTATGTAATCTGATCGTTATTGTATTGATGCTACAACAATATGACATGATACGGTAAAATACAAACATGACACGATAAGAGTATGTGTAGGTATGACACGAACATGAGAATTTTATATTGACGACACGATAAGAAAGTAATAAATTTTAACATAATACTACAACATTTGATACAAATATTACACATTACCACATGATACGATTAAAAGTATATATATATATATATAATTGATTTTTTTCAGTTTTAATGGGTTGACACATTTACGACACAATAAAACTAAACACTAACTTGCATTTTTTGTATTATTTTTGTATCGTGTTATCGTGTCGTATCTGAAATTGCAATCCCTATCTCTAATGCGCCCCCAAGTGCATTAATTAAATGAAGATGTAATTGATTAGCAGAAACATTTATATATAATATTCTACTTATTCTATACGTGAGATAATACTAATATTTAAAAATTCACGGATCCTGATAGGGTCGGGCAAACTTTTTCCAAAATTTTGCGCAAGGCTAAATTCAAGATTTTCGCTTTCAATTTGTGTTACTATATGGACAAACATGTATTACTGTAAGGACAAAATGTGTGTTACTATCAAACTAAATGTTATTTTTTTAACATGTATTCATTTATTTTTATATAAATCAATATTTTTTCCCCAGATAATATAAGGGCAAAATATGTGTTACTATCAGAAAAAATATTATTCTTTCACAACTATTCATTTATTTTATAGAAATAATTATTTTTTCATACAATAACACATTTATAGTAGTAGAAAGTGTGTTACTACATGAAACAATATACCTAGATTTAAACGGATGATGAATAAATTTAGAAACACATATTTGTTCTTATAAAAATGCATTTTGTCCTTACTATAATACGTGTTTGCCCATATAGTAAAACAAATTGGGAACAAATGTGTGGGATACTGTAAGAGCAAATGTGTGTTATTATACGTTGAATATTTATTTGTTCTTACAGAATTATATTTTCTCTCTATAGTAACACTATAAGGTATTGAAAGATGTGTTAATACATAAAAAAAAAATAGTATCAATATGAAATAGTATACCTAAATTTAAAGGTGGTGATGAAAAATTAAAAGAAACATATTTGTTACTATAAATATATATATATATATATATATATATATATATATATATATATATATGTGTGTGTGTGTGTGTGTGTGTGTGTCCTTATAGTTACTATAAAGTACAAAATTTATTGTTTTGAGAACTAGTAACACATAATTTCCCCCAAACATTAACACGTGTTTGACCATATAGTAACACAAACTTGGAGCAAACGTGCCTTACTGTACGAACAAATATTTATTTTTCATTAGAGAAATATATTTGAAATATGTGTTACTACATGAACAAAATAGTACAAACAAGAAATAATAAATCTAGATTTAAAGGGATGTGGAATAAATTATGAGAACACATATTTTCTTTTGTAAAAATGCATATTTATGGGGTAATTTTTAAAATATTGTAATTTTAAAAACAGGTTACTCAAATATAGTGGTCTTGAAAATCCTTTTTAAAATAAGTGCAACCGCGACTGGAAATGGTGACTGGAAAGCAGTCTCTCTTGCTACTAGCGACTGCATCAGACGCTTACTTCTCTCTGACATGGTGGAGTGGATTCCTGACACGTCTGGCAGGCGGTGGTGCTTGGAGCACTAGACGACAAAAATATGCATACCTTTTCTAAAGTTGATGGGCTAGTACAAGTCTAACATCTTGGAAATAATAGTGTATTGTCCCCTCCGCATGCATTAAGTGAACTCTTTTTCCAGAGTTTTTTATTTATTTGATTGGTAAAATCATTTATAATGATAAAATAATTATTATTTTAATAATGAGATAATCATTTAATAATTTATAAATATATTGTATTTGGTTATAATGATGTTTTATGGATACATTTTGAAAATATAATTTTTCTTAAACATTTTTTAATTTCAAGTTTAATCGATTTTCATACATGTGATAATTTAAATTGCATGCACAAAATAAACTATCAACTAAAATTAATAGGTTAGTTCATTATTTCATACAATCACTATTTATGACCTTCTGTACCACATTGTGGCGGATGTCTACTTCTAATACTTCGACGAGGCATATTAATTTGAATTTTATCTTGACCTTGATCTTCTTGTACTCGTCCGCTTGACCCACTGCATTCACCAGCACCCGGAAAAGGAATAGGTGTTATATGGAAATTTGGACGCTCAAATGTTGTTTGAGCATATCTTTCATAGATATTCACATCAGGTGGCGCATTCACCAACTCAGTAAACGTACCAGATTGGCATGCTCCAAAAATATCTGTCACATATTTAATGAATTTAAATTAATAATAAATAAATAGCGATTAATTTTATAAATTGGTAAATTACATACCATTTCTAGGATAAGGTGTGTATGTATTATCCCCAAACTGAGATGCATAATAATTTCCCTGTTGTGGTATTGAAGTAGAAGAAGGTCCATACTGATGTACATGAGGCGTTTGTGTGAAAGCTCCAAACATCTCATGTTGGGTCTGTTGTTGGGCTGCTGAGGACCATCTTTTTTTACTCCTAGACGATGAAACTCCAACATCTGTCACACGTTGTGATAATATGTAATGGATAATAGTTTTAAAATTTATAAATTCATTAAATTTATTAGTGTATATTGTAAATTATATACCATTTTGCACTTGAGCCGCGGGTGTGAAAGCTCCAAACAACTCATGTTGGGACTCTTGTTGCACTGCTGATGAATGTCTTCTTTGACTCCTAGATGATGAAGCTCTAACATCTGTCACATGTTTCCATAATATGTAATGAATAGTAGTTCTAAAAAGTATAAACTCATTAAATTTTGTTAGTGTACATTGTAAATTATATACCATTTTGTAATTGAGGCGCTTGTGTGAAAGCTCCAAACATCTCATGTTGGGCATAAGGAGACTCTTGTTGTGTTGCTGAGGAACGTCTTCTTTGACTCCTAGACGTTGAAACCCCAGCATCTCTAGGTGTTGCACTACTTCGTCTCCTCTGTGTCGTAGTCCCTTCTTCTCCTTCTCTGTTATGCGGAGCTGGTGGATCTACAAGAAATTCGGGTGCTGAAATTATAGGATTCGCATGATTGATGAACTCGCCTGCAACCTGATATAGTTCGTCCATTGTTTTTCTGTTGTCAGGTATAGCACGACTCATAGTAATTTTAAGACGTGAGAACCATTTTACCTGAAAGGTAAAAAATGGAATGTTATACGCATTTGTTTAGCTCATATTATCATGAAAACACATAAGGTGAATTTAAACTATTTTACCAAAACATCCCGTTTAGATGTTCTTGGTGGTTGGAAGCCCGGATCCTGTGCAGTGTAGTGATCAGGTGAAATCAAACGTCTTGTAATCTGACTGTACCACTGCAAATAGTCGTCAGTCATAATATAACCTCCAACGATGGGCTCTGTAGGCCGGAACGGTTGTCTTAACCGCCAAAATTGGATCTAATCACTATGTTTTCTCATCCAGTCATATGAGCTTTTTCCTTTGCGACTGTTATCATGCAAACTCTTATGAGTCGTTTCAACATGAACTGGAATGTTTTGAACCTTGCCGAATTGTCTCAGCACCCTACTGGGATGATGAATCTCCACTATGCTCATATTGATTAGTGGACATTCTGACATCCAATTTACAGTCAAACAACGACCCCCAAGAGTCAATATTTCGGGGGCATTCATATCATAGGGTTGCCAAAAAAACTGTAGTTATAAAAATAAATTAATAATCCAAAATAATTTGTTTGTAGTAAGATAATTATGATAATCCACTTACTTGCTCATCCGACAAACGACCAAACATGTCTCGATATATACGAATGGAGTTGCTCGCAGTTCTTGTATAATCATGAAAATGTATCCACCTATGATTTATATTTATAGATAACATAATAAGTATAGATAGTTTCAATTAATGAGATTCATAAGTAAACATACCTAACCCCATACGGAGGAAGCCCCAAGTCACGGTTATCTACGCCACGTAGACGCTCTATATCAAGCATGGCACCTACGTTCAAGGGTTGTATGACCTTTATCCTTGACCATGCCCAAATCTGCAATGACAGTAAATTTTAATCAACGTACAACTTAATAAATATGAATATTTAAAAATATAGATTAGTTAAAATTAACAATTACCTGTAATAGGGATAAAGGTCCTGCGATGCTGCTCTTATTAGCTTGGGAAGCCATGCAGAGTTCACGATACAAATCTCTTAAAACTGCACTTCCCCAACTATATTCTCCAGCTCTATTCACATCCCTTAGAAAATGCAGATACACTAATGGGACTGAATTACGAGAACTATTGGACATCATTAAACACCCCAACAATAAGAGTGCACACCCCCGTGCGTACTGATCAACAACTTCTTGTGGTGTATTATAGTCAACAACACAAAGGTTTCTCACTCGATTACTCAATGAGTTCAACATGATCGCTGATTTGTTTCTCATGTCTCCTTCCTGTGGCATGAAGCCTAACCACTGCTGACAATACAGACACCATTCCTCATATGAACGTTTTTCATCGGCACATATAACAGGATCGCCTTCTATCGGTAATCCCCAAATAATGGCCACGTCCTGTAGTGTAATAGTGGCCTCTCCAATGGGAAAATGAAAAGTGTGTGTCTCTGGACGCCATCTCTCCACTAGTGCAGTGATAAGATGACGATCGAGTCTGAATCCTCCACATCGAGTAGGACCATAAAAACCCATCACTTTTAATCTGTCTAAAACACGAGGGTGGAGCACAACTTCCCCTGGTTCCCTATCTGTCCTAAATCTCCAAAAAATATTGGCAGATCCTTGATATGTCTCTAGTAAGGTTTGTGTATGTTCCCTACTTATAAACTCCAAACAAGAACGGTGTGTTTCTTGCTGGTCCAATACAGAACAATCTATGGGTCCATATATCTGAATCTCTCTCTCTGTCATCATCCTGGAAATATATATAAACAATCATTTACAAAAGTATTTTGTATATGTAAACTAACATTAAACATTGTGCAAAAGAAATATTAACATTCAAAACATTCAAAATGGAACCCAAACTAACACTTAAGGATGTGCATATCCCATTTTTCACATAAAAGTACCAAAATACAACCCTAACAACTAACAGTTCAGGATGTAGATCTCTTGTTCAAACTAATAAGCTAGAACCCTAACAAAATGGAACAAATAAAAAGTTGCAAAATAAAAACATAACAAATTAAGTATACAAGTGTCAATGGCGTGATGTAGATCCTTGATGCGAAGTTCCAGCTCTATCTTGTGCTTGGTATTGCTGTCTAGCACGAGTTTGCGCCCAATCCATCTCATTATGAATCCTGGACGTCACATCTCGACCACGACGCCTTATCCTACGAGCAGGATTGTGCTTCAGTTTGAAGCATGGTTCATCCCACTCCTCCATATCCGGCAATGGCGCAAAAAACCCGCTTGAGTAGGTTGCAACAAATGCAGTTGTGCTATAACAGTTAGGCACGTACGCTGTTGAATCAACTCTAAACGCTCTACACACTTCCAGTGCATGCGAGCATGGGATGCTATCCACCTTCCATCTACCACAATCACATGATCTTTCTGATAATGACACTCTATAGTGAATATAATACGCCGATCCCTGAGCATGAGCAGTTACTCTGGCTGTTCGCCTGGGGTGATTGTAGAGGTCTACAGAATGATTCATTCCCAACCGCTGCTCTGAGTCATATTTACGTAAAACATGATCAGTCCACCTCTGATATTTTTGTTGTAGATTCAATGCTTCCTTCTCACGTGTCAAAAATGCATTTTTGGATCGAGTGAAAGTTGCACTCACAATAGCTGTGATGGGAAGACGTCGTGCACCCTTAAGAACACCATTGATTGCTTCAGAGATGTTAGTCGTCATAATACCAAAACGGTGACCTTCATCGTGTGAAAATGTCCATTTTCTAGGATCAATTCCTCTTAGATACACATGTGCTTGTTCATCCAATCCTTGAATGTCTCTCATTTTTGACTCAAAACTCCTAACAGTCAATGCTTTCCCCGCGTCATAACACAGATCCTTCAACTTGATATTCTTGAAATTAGTATTGAAATTTGAAGCAAGGTGTCTTAAACAATAGCGATGCACACCTCTGGGTTCACAAAATGCAGAAACGTGTCTCACTGCCTTCAATATACCCTTATGTCTATCGGAAATAAGACATACCCCCTCGATGTCACGGACGATATGTGTAGCTAACAATTCGAGAAACCATCGCCAAGACTCATAACTTTCCTCATCAACAATGGCATAAGCTACTGAGATGATCTTCTGATCGGCATCTAGAGTGTTAGCAATCAGCAATTTGTGTTTATACTTAGTGTAAAGATGTGTACCATCTACACAAAGTACTTTGCGACAATGCGTGAATGCTTCGATGCACGGTTTGAATGCCCAAAAGACATACCCCAATGTGTACACGTTCCCGCCAATATGATTATCGTGATTCCACTCGACAATCGTCCCCGGATTATATTTTTGTAAGGCCCCCATGTACTTGGGCAAAAACTGGCACAAACTCTCCCAAGTTCCGTACACGTTCTCCCTAGCCCGTCTCAACGCTTGCCATGCCTTTTGATATGAAACAGTGTAGTTATATTTTTTTGCTGCATGCGTAACAACATATTTAACATCGTACGCTGGGTCAACTTGTATATAACTCTCCATGTCACGTGCAAGTACATTTTTACAGAGATTCCTATGACCATGTGAGTCAATATCCATCAGACAGGAATGCGGCGGCCCCAACCGTGTGATTTCCCAAAGCTGATATTTTTTACTCAACTTTGCGCGTAACCACCACTGACATTGTTGAGATGTTGGGCGATGATCAATACCACTCTCATAGTTCTGCTTACACACAAGTTTCCAGATTTTCGGGGTGCTCTCAATGACTCTGTACTCACGTCTTGCATGTCGTACCGAGTAATCCTTCACGACAGACTGCAAATGATTTTTATCTCTAAAAACCATTCCCCTCTTCAAAACTCCATTATCGGCATCATATGTTAAACCCCCACTTGGAATGCCTACTGAGTCAACAGGTACGTCCTCGTAAGTTGATGAAAAAAATGGCACTGTCGATAAATTTGGATGTGGTGCCACTCTTGGCATAGAAGGAATTGGTCCCACTATTGGCATTGGAGGATTTCCAGCATTATCACCCTCATCGGATGACCCCTCGTCATCAGATCCATAAACACTAGGTTCAGAGTATCCTGGATCATTACGCTCGAAATGATCTTCAATAATATCTACTTTGGAGGTGCCACGAGGGACATCCATAGTAATACCAGAAGGTCCAATATTATGATCATTACCATCTTCTCGAATTGACTCTAAAGGTTGATAAGACTGGTTTTCCCATGCATTATGGTTCACTTGTGGGGCCTCGTATGTATTTTCAGAAGGTCTAATATCATTATTAGATTGATAAGACTGATTTTCCCACGCATTATGGGATGCTTGAGACTGAAACAAAATTTCAGATTCCACTAATAGTTCAATCGATTGAAAACCAGCTGATGGATCGAAAAAGAAACGAAGGTCGTAGTTGTTCCTAATTGGACAACTAGACGAGGCATTCCCATCATGTATTAAGGAAGACACATGCAAGGAATACATATGTAAATCCAATCCCGTCATCTCAGACAACACTTGCAGTAGATCGTTGAAATCAATATTACGATCAATACGTCTTGCTCCAACAAGAACTCCGCAAGAGCGCACATAAATTCCAATATTATGAAAACTTGCCATATCTACATATAATTATCTAGTCAGATGGATGCAAATTTTAAAAAATTAATCTATGACTTTATTCGATTATATGTTAACTAGCATATATTATAATTGTCATGAATTAATTGGTCCATAAGCATGGCCGCTCCTAATGTGAACCCAAAGAGCAAATTGTTTGTTGATAGATTTTTATAGACAAATTATTTGTAGGTAATTAATACCTAAGAATTTCATATACGTAAGCACTTCGCTAAAAAAAAAATTATTAAAAAATTTCATAGATAGATTTTAATTTTCTTGTAACCCAAAGAAAAGAAAAAGTTCTCTTTTTTGATAAAAAATAAATAAAAAATTTGACATTTTAAAATAGCTTTTATTTTCAGTTTCAAACCACGAAAGATATATAGACAATGAATGGAGTAAGGGTTTTTCTTTTTCCTAACATAGAATTGTACTGTTATTAGTAGCGAGGAGTAGATGAGTAATATGATATTTAATTTTAACAAATTTATAGCAATGATCCAGTAAATAACCACTAATTAGTAGCATGAAAGCACACCACATTTAATTATAGTAAAATACTACACAACTAATATGTTGGTCTGATCAATTCATTTAATTATGATAAAATACTACACCACATTTAATTAGAGTAAAATACTACACCCCATTTAATTATAGTAAAATACTACATCACTAATTAGTAGCCTCTAACAAATAAAGTTTAATTTTCTAAACTGAATTTTTTTTAGACATATAAAGCATATAAGTTTTACAAAATTAAAAGAGGTAAATACCTTTTAATGGTTTTTCGTTATTCCTCTAGTATGATCGCACGCCCACAACAAAACCACTAGTTTTTGTGTATATAGTATATTTGATACTGCAAATTGAGAAATAGAGAAGTGTTATAAATTTTGAAATATTTCTCAATTCTAATATATACTAATAAGTATATAATATTTGTAAAATTGGAAGAACTTCAAACCTTTTTGTGGTGTTCAAATATTTCTTCTGTGGCAATTGTGTTCAAACAACACTTAGCAAGAATTCTAAATTCTAAGCAAAAGAAGATTTTTTCTTAGGATGGATGAATTTTTTTTGCGGCTTTTTTTTTTTTTTTAACTTGAGTAGGGAGGATTCTCTTTTCAATAATAACTACATCTATTTCTAAAATGTTGGAGAAGAACCATCCGTAACAAAGAAGGTTGAGAAGAAATGTATATATAAAGAAGAAAAAGAATATGTATATAAAGAATAGAAGTCAGCAAACAAACAAAACTAGCATTTAATTTAGTCAAATTTGCATTGGGAATATGCACCATCTTGCAATCAGCCAAGAAAGACACTGCAGTGTCGACGGAAGCGTGCCTGATATTTTGCATCATGTCGGAAAAAGCCCTGTGGCAGCCAGAGGTGGGGTCCAGGAATCTACTCCAGTCGCGACTGCAAGTAGAGGCTGAAGAATCTTGTCAGGTTTTTGTTTTTTTTTGGCAGCCGCGTGTAGCAGAAGAGGCTATATTCCAGTCGCGGTTTCTACCGGAGGTTGTGCTTAATTTGAACACAATTTCCAAAACCACTATACAATCATAACCGGTTTTCAAAATTACAATATTCTAAAAAATTACCCGCATATTTATCCTTATAGTTTTTTTTATCAGTATATTTATCCTTATAGTTACTATAAAGTACAAAAAATATTATTTTAAGGACTAGTAACACACATTTCGTCTTTACCATAACACATGTTTTTCCATGTAGTAACACAAATTGGGAACGAAAATTCTGAAACCAGCCTTGTGCGAATTTTTTCTAGAAAAATCGTTTGATCCGGTCTGACTCACTTATGATCCGCGAATTTTGACCTGGTTCAATCCTAGCTCGCGAATTCTTTAATATTGATCTATTTTTGGTATATTCTACATGTAGAATATTTTACAAGACTGTCCTCATTGATTAATATAACAAAAATTTATATTAACTCGAGTTGGAGACGGAGTATGGTTGTACACGAACCGAATCTAATATCATTGTATTGCATTCATATATGTGAAATATATATTTCAAATATCAAATTCGAACCAAATATTTTTCGAATAATAAATGTGATTTGAAATTGATATCAAATTCTACAAAATTATTTGAATCGAATTTTTCAGCATGTTCCAAACAAATACTAGTCTTGTATTCAGTCCAAAATTAATAAAAAAAAAATTCAATTCACAATCAAGCCACAAATTTTAAAGTTTGTTGATTAGGCGTGAAATTGTCATGATTCGTCACTCGAAATGCCCAAGTTTTGATTGATTTATATGAGTATTTAGAGTCATTTGAGTATCATTTTCATAAACTAATGAATTTGCCTCTTTTATGCTCATAGATGGATAGAGGGCGAAAAGAGGAGTTCGTAGGACTTTGAATCGGCCAAAACGGACTCCCGGTTGAGAAGATATGAAGATATTACGAACAAGTGTACTGTTGCTGAAAAGTGCTCGAGCGAGAGCACTCGAGTGCCTCCGCTCGACCAACACACTCGAGCGCCTCCGCTCGAGCTCGTCAGCTCGAGCGCCCCTGACTTGCAGAGAACTTTCTTCGCTCGATCACCATTGCTCGAGCGCCTTCGCACGACCTGTGGATCCGCTCGACCACTTAGCTCGAGCGCCTCCGCTCGAGCTAGCCCAGCTCGAGCGCCTCAAGACTTAAGTTTCCAAGTTCATTTTTCCGGCCCACGAGTTCCCGATTCGGCCCAAAGCTTATATATACCACTTGAGAGAATTTGACTTTTAGAGTTCGTACGTTTACGTTTTTGAGGTTTTTGTTACGAATTCATATCACGATTTTACTTTTTAGTTCGTTTCTTTATATCTTCATTCTTGAACACATTGAGACTTCTTTCATTGATTTAATTTCAGTTTATTCTTTTATTTCTTTAAACCCTAGTTTATGTTTGATCTCTTCTTCGTCCTAATTATCATGTTCATGTTCGTTACTTATTCAATTGCTATTATTTACGTAAAATTGAGGTCTAGCTAAAACCCTTGCATGCTTGGGGTAGGATGAACTCGTAGAAGTAGGTTGTGGGTACGTAATTAGGGTAACTTGTGACGTTAGGATTTAATTCTCTTAATTAATGAATTCTTAAAATTAATCTTAACTTTGCCTTTGAATTTCGTTCGAAAAGTGTTAGAGAGAGGACGACCGTATCACTCTTTAACAATTAGTAGTCTTAACGAGAAGGTTTAGAAGGGGTTAATTAATCTACCGGTTTAGCGATGGAGGACGACCGCATCACCGTTAGTTAAATTAGGGTCTCATTAATTAAGCACAATCTATTAACTTGTTAGTGGATTAGTGAAGTCGATTGTTAGGATAAAGTATTAGGGTTTAAAATCTTGAGCTTTCATCTTGCATCCTTTTACTTAGGTTATTTCTTACGCATCACGGTTATTTTGATTATGTACCTGCTCCGTTAGTATACGTAGGGATTCCTATCCTGAGCATAACCACCTCTTATTTGAAAACACATCTTAAATTCTTAGTTTAATTTTCTGTTTATTTTAATTAATTTTCAAAAATCCCCAAACATACACTCATATTAACTACGACGCGTAGATCTTCAGGGATCTATTCGCATACACACTTTCCCTTGGGTTCGATAATACTTGGTCCCTATACTTGCCCATACTACAGTGAACCCGTACTCTTGCGGGGAAGCTACTAGTAGAAGCTAGTATATTCGGTTCAAGTCATTTGTACGATATAATTAAATACATACACTCGCGGTAGGGAGCCACGGGCGACATACACGTGAATAACGGATGAGAGTTGACTCTTCAGCGTTCTTTTTAATTTCTATATATATATTTGTTTTTAATAATTAAAGTATAATAAAATAAATTTTAAAATAAAAATATTAATTTATGGGCGGTCAAAATGCTCAATTGTTGAATAAGAACATAAAAGGATTGAGAAGATTGTTAAAGACCTTTTTAACATCAATACGTTTATTCTTACGACTTAGCAATATTTTTAAAAATATTGATCAAACAAATTTTTTTCATTGCCTTTTTTAATGTTTGAAAGTTGTGAAACTTGATGAAGTGGAATTATGGAATGAAAATTGTTTGAAAGACGTTGATCGTGGTTCTATTATCAATTAAATTTATTAAAAAAAATTCGGGGACACTACAAAAAAAAAAAACAATTAAAGAGGGCAGGTAAAGAGGGCAGAAGTTGCCCTCGTCGGTAAAGAGGGGCGAGGCGAGGTTGGCAAAAAACACACCTAGACGAGGGTGTGGTCCCCCTTGTTATTTAACGAGGGTGGACCCCTCGGCAAAATTAAAAAACTGGGCAGACGAGGGCGGGGCCCCTCGGGAGTTGTTGAGGGCGCAACCCTCGCCCAGCTTACCGGATACACCAAGCCGAGGGTACAGCCCCTTGTGAATTTCCCGAGAACTTAACCCTCGACACCGTTAAATCAATAAAGTTACTGAGGGTTAATCCTCCCTTTGACCCCCTCAGTAACATTCTCAAATAAATACCCCATCTTCCTCATTTCAACCCCAAACTGTGTGCGGCCCTACCCACCCCATTGCAGCCGCCGCTGGCGTCGATGGAAAGAGACACCCACCGATCAGGTTTTGGTCTACTCGTCCCCGTGAATATTTCTACGGTAATATTTTTCGTTTTAATCGGTTTAATTAATAAGTAAAATACAAATTAGGTTCATGTATATATATGTTTATATGTATGTATAGGTGTTAATTAGTTACTAATTATATAGTGTTTAACTAGTAATTTAATTTGTATTATAATTAATTCGTAATTAAATAATTTGATAATATATTTGTGTTATTAATTAATTAGAAATAATTACTAATATTTGTTGTACGTATTTAAATTAATTTTGTATGATATATATTTAATTATATATGTGATGAATATCGATGTTCGATTCTTTACATTAATTATTAATTTGATGATGAATGTTAATTAGTTATGTTCAAAGTTTAATTTAAATTATGTTGGAGTGGAGGGGGTTGATGAACATATTGTTGTGCGTTCCGACTGATTAATTTTAATTAAGTCGAAAATGGATACACTATAGGATCTTGGTTAATTGGAGAATATGATAAAAATAAACGAAACTCTGCCAAAAATTTTAGATTACATTAAATTATCAATAGGACAAAATATAATCAATTTATTAATTTTTTATTAAATTTTGAATATTCTTTAGTTTGAAACAGATTATAAATATGGGTTATTCAAGTCGTAGTTGGATGTATGGTCCACGAGTAATTAATGGAATGATAGCTCCCGATTTTCTTAGTGGTCTTGAATCATTTATACAATTCGTTACTAATAATCCTGATTGGATGAGTGAAGGAGATATTAGGTGTCCCTGCTCGAAGTTTAGATGTAGGAACCAGAGGTTTAGAGCACCAATTGACGTGAAAGCACATTTGTACCTAAATTGGCTTGTGCCCAATTATCACAATTGGGTTTTACACGGTGAACAAAATCGGGGTCATCTACCACACCAAAACTATGATCAGTCGACTTCGTACGGAGTAGATGATACTGCAGGGTCTACCTCGTACCATGACATGATCACAGACCTAACTGGTCCTAACTTTTATTTTGGAAATGTGGAAGATGAACCCTTTAATGAGGAACCTCCAAATGAGCATGCTGCTCAATTTTATGACATGCTTCGTGCTGCAAACCAGGATTTGTATCCTGGTTGCGAAACAAACTCACAATTGTCATTTAACGACCGACTGTTGAACATTAGAACTGAAAGCAGACTGCCTGAGAGGGGTTATAATCAAGTTGTTGACTTGATTCGGGAAATTGTTCCTCCAGAAAATCTAGTGCCCAAAAAATTTTCTGATAGCAAACAATTAATGAGTGGGATGGGTCTTCCGGTAGAGAGGATTGATTGTTGAGCACAGAATTGTATGATATATTAGGGTAATGATAGCAAACTTGAATCTTGTAAGTTTTGTGGTCATCCAAGGTTGAAACCCCATAAACGTGGTGTTGGTGTTATGCGTCACCCTGCAGACTCGTTGGCTTGAAAACACCTAGATAATTCATATCCTGAATTTGCTTCTGAGGTTCAGAACATAAGGCTGGGCCAATGCACATATGGTTTTCAACAATTCGAACAGTCAAGGAAACAATATTCTTCATGGCCAGTGAGAGTGACACCGTACAACCTACCTCTGTGGTTGTGTATGAAAGATTAATTCATGTTTCTTATAGTACTAGTGTCTTGTCCTAAAAATCCTAAGGATAAATAGGATATTTGATGTATTTACGGGAAATTGGGGTGGAAACGTATGATGTTGCAACAAAGCAAAATTTTGTGATGCGAGTTGCACTAATTTGGACCATCAGTGACTTTCCAGCTTACTCAATGTTATCTGGATGGAGCACCGTTGGACGGACAGTTTGTCCCTACTGTGGAGAATACACTGATGCTTTCGCTCTGAGGCTCAGTCGTAAATAGTCGTGGTTCGACAACCATTGTAAATTCTTACCTAGACACCATCCATATCGGAGAAACAAGACTGCATTCAGAAAGAATATGATAGTGGATGACCCACCACCACCCATCTGATCAGGTGAATCACTCCTAAATGAAATCAATTGGGTGGGATGTCAAAAAGCGACAGAAGATGGTATCGAGGCCCACAACAAGAGATTGGAAACTGGTTAGAAGAAAAGTATTTTTTGGAATTTGTCGTATTGGAGTACCTTGTTGATCCGTCATAATATGGATGTGATGCACATTGAAAAAAAAACTTCTTTGATAATTTGTTCTACACAGTAATGAATGTGGAAGGGAAAGCAAAGGACAAGAATAAATCTAGGGATGAACTTAATGAATATTGTCATCGTCCATCACTTGTGAAATGTCCACGTACAGGAAAGTACCCCAAAGCTTGTTATTCATTTGATAAGAGATAAAAGTATTTTGTGTGAAAATGGTTAGAGGAGCTGAAGTTTCCTGATAACTATGTGTCTAACCTGTCTCGAACTATTGACTTGACAAAATTGAAAATGTTTGGGTTGAAGAGTCATGATTGTCACATGTTTATGCAGAGGCTACTCACGATTGCTTTCCGTGTGTAAAGCTACCACTAAATTATTCTTCAAGGAGTTAACTTCTACGATGATTACAGTTGAGAACATGACTCGGTTGGAAGTAGATATTTCACTTATCTTATGCAAGTTGGAACGTATATTTCCACCCAACTTCTTTAATTCGATGGAGCATCTACCTGTACACCTTGCATATGAAGCACGAGTGGCTGGTCCTGTACAATATAGATGGATGTATCCATTTGAGAGGTTGTTGGTCCCGGTACAAGACTGAGAGATACATGTATGGGGGGGGGATACATGTATACAAATTTTCTTTCTTTTAAACTGACTGAGTCCCCTTAACTCAGAGTGATGTAGAACTCAGGGTTGATAATACACCTACTAACTACACTGAGTGCTGGTCAGTTGGCTAACTATCAACTTGAGTTCAGTGCAGAATGCGTGAGCCCTGAAGGTTTATAGTCTTGTTTAATGTTTGCTTCCTGAAAACTTGATTACTCTTTTCTGAAGTAGTGATTAGAAGGGCAGTGTTCAAGTTAATGATTAGACTGATTGATTCAAGCCTAATAAAACTAATGCAATGAATGACTTAATGAATAAGCAATTAAGAACAATATCAATACAATAAAGAACACAAGGAGTTTAACGTGGTTCAGAGACTCAAGCTCCTACGTCTACAGTCCTGATTGAACAGGATAATCCACTAAGGATTAGCTTGTTTTTAACTTGCCAAGGTGCACCAAGATCAGCTAACTCACTGACCCTTACAAACTCCTTCCTAACTCACTAAACACTTCAACCAACAAACCTAACTAGAGGGTTTTGGTTTCAATTTGGTTTCCAACTAAGGTTGTGATTATCCTTACAAGACTAAGCTATGTTAAGGATGGATAATTACTCTAAACTTAAGATATTACAATGACGCTCAGTGGAATACAGAATAACTCTCTTGGCTAAGAAACACTTGGGAAATTTGAGGTTTTTGAGTGCTTCTTTTCGAATGCTGAATGCTTTTGAATGCTTGAGAGTTTGAGTAATTTCTGGCTTGGAAATTTCGCGTAACCTTGATTGGGTTCAAGGCCTTCTGTATTTATAGGTGACTCTGAAAACTACCCGTTGGAGGAGATAGCCTTCTAGGTCATCTACGTAGGGTTTGTTCAATGGGTCTTTCTGCATGCAGTAAGCCGTCCTTGCATGGATTAGGTAATAGCATTTAATGATCCCTTTAATGCTTGCCCGTTGAAAAGTGCAGTCTGAACTCAGTCTCCTTGTCAGGTCCGTACATGCGTGTCCTTCCTGGATTGGTCCACGTCATCACGTATGTGAGAATGTCAGAACTCATTCCTTCGCTTCAGGCTTGTCTTATTAAGTTCTTTTTGTCTCAAGCACAACGGTCTTGTCCTAACGCTGGCATTCCTTTTGCATTGCTTGACCCTACTCCAAGTCTTTTCCCATTTACTCAGTGTCATCCTGTTCCCTTCAGGACTGAGTTATTAATGACCTCAGGGTCATACTCTTCACCACTGACATTGTTGGAGTTTTTCCCAACAGACACTTACTCAGCCAGCTTATATAGACTGTCGTAAGTTTAGGATGGTGCTCTTGTGTCTTCAGGCTTCAGTCTTGATTGTCATCAATGAGTGCTCCTCTCATTGAGTTCCTGTGAAATGTAAAATGACTAAGTGCAAATCTAACCAAACCTAGTCTGACCAAAACACACTAAGGCAAATCATTTTTTCAGGGGCTTTGGGATCTTAATCAAAACTGACATTGTCCCAATAATTTCCCCCTTTTTGATGATGCCAAAACACTGAAAAGATCCTCAAAACACTTAGAGGAAATAAAATCCTATCTATAAGATAAGTCAGTGCTAGAGCAGTTCTTGATAAAGTACAGAATTTAAATAACTGCCAAAAAGACAATGAGCTTTTGTCTGTGGGCAAATGTAATAGATTTCATTGATGATTTGGAATGAGTACAATGAGCCTGATCTATTACAACAAAATAGTGAACACCTAAACCAATCTCATTTCTGGCTCGAGTCCATAAACAGCATAGACCCTGACCTTTAGCACTTCTACTCTTTTAGGTTGGTTCACAAACCCCTCAACCTTGGCAATCTTCAACACTTCAGTCATGATGGCCTTCGTATCATGCTTGTTCGAGCCAGGGATTAAAGGTGGTGGACGTGCAATGAACTCAGGGGCCTTCACTTGAACTTTAGCTGCATCAGCTTCCTCCAAGATCTTCCCAAGAAGTTCAGGATGATTGTCCATCATGTAGTCAGTGAAGTGGGCATTAATGTCTTCAGTGTCGCCCCATTTCTTCACTACGTACCAAAGTCTGACGAACTCATCCCTTGCATCGATCTAAAACTCTTTCAGGGTCTCTGAGATGAACTCATCGACAAGAGCTTCCCTCAGTGTCACCTCCGCCTTTTTTACTTGAAGGATTGTTGATTTTCTTGTTGTAGGCTTCTTCTTGTACTTCCTCGGCTTCGGTTTTGCCTTCTTCCTCCTCAACATACTCAGGATCCCATCATCCAGTTCCCTCTGCTGGAGTTCAGTCAGCTCCGAAAGTTTTTCAACTTTCTTCTCCAGTATGCGCATCTTCTCCTTCTCTGCAATTTCTGCTCTGCGCTGAGCCTCACTCTTTTCATGGGGCAGACCCCACGCCTCTTCACACAAGGTTACCACTTCATTGGCATCAAAGGAGATTGAATTCTTCCTTGTGTTTGGGGATGAGTGTTCTTGATGTTCTTCAGGGATATGGGATATGAGCTTGGACTTGCTTATCTGAAGGTTCATTAGCCTGACCTGCAGCCGCCAATCTTGCTGACTTTCTAGAGGATTGCATAAACACAACATTTTCTTCAGGGTTTGCCTCCGATACCTCAGGGCGGGATCTTTTCTTCTTTCCCCCCTTTTTGGTATCATCCTTGGCGGGAGGAGGTGGAAGCACTTCTTTAAATACCTCCTGCCCACTGTTGACAACGAAGGCAACTAATGATTAAACTTCTTGCACTCCTTCTTTCAGCATGTCAATCCCTGTTGCGATTCCCGTTCCTGCGAAGGAAACACTGGTAATGGCAGCCTTCAACTTCTTCTCAAATAACTCCATGTTGGTATGAAGATGTTGTTCAGCCCGTCTAATCCTGACCTCCAACTTCCCAGTTTCCTCGCTGATCCGATTGGCCTCTGAAGTAACTCGAGCAGACTCTTGAGCAGTTTTCACCAACTCCTAGGTGACGTTCTCCGAGAGCTGAGCAATCTTCCCTGACTCCAGTGCTAGTTTGGCCACTGAGTCATTCAAGGCCTAAGTGAACAACTCCCCAGCCTGACTCGCCAAATGCTCCACAGCCTTCGTCATTCTCAAGTCATGCTTCTCATCAAGCTCAGCCAGAGTCTGCGCAAACAACTTCTTCATCTTTCTCCTCTCCTGCTTCACTGACTTCGCAGTACCAACCATCGTTTTCTTAAGATTGATAAGCTCCTTGTTGGCAAGCGTGTTGTAGGCTGACTTAGTCCAGCGTATATGTTTCTCAAGAGCCTTGGCTTCTCTTTCTTTCTCCTCCCTGATCCTCAAGATCTCTTCTCTTAGCTCAACCAAGTTCTCAGTTGTCTTTTCTTGCTTACCTTAATGATGCTGGTAAAGTTGCTGTTGGTCCCGGTACAAGACTGAGGAATACGTGTATGGGGGGGGGAATACACGTATACCAATTTTTCAAACTTAAAACCTTACTGAGTCCCCTTTACTCAGAGTGATAAAGAACTAGGAGCTGATAATACACCTACTGACTACACTGGGTGAGGGTCAGTTGCCTAACTATCAGTTCAAGTTCAGTGCGGAAAAGCGTGAGCCCTGATAGTTTAAAGTCTTGTTTAGTTTGCTTTCTGAAAAACTCGCTTTACTTAAAACTGAATAGTGATTAGAAGGGCAGTGCACTTTTTAAGGATCAGGCTGATTGATTCAAGCCTGATAAACCAAATGCAATGAATGAACAAGTAATATAGCAAGCATGCACAATATCAAAGCAATAAGGACACAGGGACTTTAACGTGGTTCAGAGACTCAAGCTCCTACGTCCACGGCCTGATTTTACAGGAAATCCACTCAATGGATTCTTGTTTTTAACGTGCCAAGGTGCACCAAGACCAGCTAACTTCACTGATCTATACAGCTCCACTTACTAACTCACTAACTGATGTACTCCCAACAAACCTAACTTAGGGTTTTGGTTTCAGTTTGGATTCCAACTAGGTTGAGATTATCCTTACAAGGCAAAGGTATGCTAAGGATTGGATAATCTCTCTAAGCTTAAGATAATACTATTTTGCTCTTGGAATACAGACTAACTCTCAGTAACTAAGAAACACTTGGGAAATTTAGATGGTTTCGAGTGCTTCTTCTAAGGCTGAGTGCTTTTGAATGCTTGAGAGTTTGAGTAATTTCTGGCTTGGAAATTTCCCGTTACCTTGAATGGGTTCAAGGCCTTCTGTATTTATAGGTGATTTGAAAAAACTATCCGTTGGAGAGATAGCCTTTCTTGTCATCTATGTAGAGTGGCTCGAACGGACATATCTTCATGCAGCAGCCGTCCTTTGCATGTAATTAGGTAGTTGCATTAAATGCACATTAAATGCTTGCCCATTGAAAATGCAGTCTGAAGTCAGTCTCCTGCCAGGTTTCGTACGTGCGTGTCCTTCCAGGATTGGTCCACGTTATCAGGTTGGTGAGAATGTCAGAACTTATTCCTGGGCTTCAGGCTTGTCTTATTAAGTTCATTTTGTCTTGAGCTCACCGGTCTTGTCCTGACGCTGACATTCCTTTTGCATTGCTTGGCTCTACTCCAAGTCTTTCCATTAACTCAGTTTTATCCTGTTCCCTTCAGGACTGAGTAGTACTGACCTCAGGGTCATACTCTTCATCACTGAGACTTACTCAGCCAGCTTAGGAGATTGCCATAAGTTCAGGATGGTTTATTGTCTTCAGGCTCTGAATCTTGATTGTCAATCAGTAAGTGCTCCTCTTACTGAGTACCTGTGAAATGTAAAATGACTAAGTACAAACCTAACCAAGACTAGCCTGACAAACAAATGCAAACATCTTTTCAGGGGTTTTGGGATCTAATCAAAACTGACATTGTCCCAACAATTTCCCCCTTTTTGATGATGCCAAAACACTGAAAAGATCCTCAAAACACTTGGAGGAAATATAAGAACCTATCTATAAGATAAGACAGTGTTAGAGCAATTCTTGATAGAGTACAAAATTTAAATAACAGCCAAAAAGACAATGAGTTTTTGTCTGTGGGCAAAGGTAATAGATTTCATTGAATGATCTGAATGTGGTTACAATGAATCTAATCTATTACAAAAAAAGCTGTGAACACCTAGACTAATCTCATTTCAGGTTCAAGTCCATAGCCAGCATAGACTCTTGTCTTCAGCTCATCAAGTCTTCTAGGTTGGTTCACATACCCTTCAGCCTTGGCAATCTTCAAGACTTCCATCATAATGGCCTTCGTATTGTGATTTTGAGTTCCAGGAACTAAGGGAGGAGCTCGAATGGTGAACTCAGGAGCCTTCACTTGGACCTGAGCTGCTTCAGCCTCCTCCAACAATTTTTGGAACAACTCAGGATGATTGTCCATCATGTAGTCAGTGAAGTGGGCATTGATATCATCAGTGTCGCCCCATTTCTTCACAACTTACCACAACTTCACAAACTCATCCTTTGCATCAGCCCAAAACTCCTTCAATGCCTCTGAGATGAACTCATCGACATAAGCTTCCCTTAATCCTGATTCTGGCCTACTGACTTGAAGGATTGATGACTTCCTTACTGTTGGCTTCTTCCTGTACTTTCTAGGCTCAGGCTTCGCCTTCTTTCTTCTAAGCAGACTGATCACTGCATTATTGAGTTCCCTTTGTTGAAGCTCAGTGATATCAGTCAGCTTTTCAACCTTCTTCTCCAAGATGCGCATTTTCTCCTTTTGTGCAATTTCTGCCCTGCGCACAGCCTCAGATTTCTCAGAAGGATCTCCCCATGCTTCAGCTCATAACTCCGCCACCATCTCCCCAGAGTAAGTGATGGGGTTCTTCCTTGTGCTCATGGGAGAAGACTTCTGAACTGGCTCAGGTTGCTTAGAAGGTTCATCAGCCTTTGCCTTTGCTACCTTCGCCTTCAGCCTGGCAACAATTTCTTCTCCTTCCTTCTCCACTGCCGCCAACCTTGCTGACTTCCTTACCCTCAGCACATTTCCTTCAGGATCGGCTTCAGGATTGGCTTGAACTGTTTTGCCTTGGTTGACTGCCTCAGATGCCTCAGGGCGGGATCTTTTCCTCTTCTTTTCCCCCTTTTTGGCATCATCATTGGCCTCGGATGGGAATGCGTCAGATCCGCTGTTGATTACGAAGGAGGCTAGGGAATGGACATCATTGATTCCCTCCTTCAATAACTCAACTCCCATCGAGATACCAGTTCCTGCAAAAGATACATAACTGATTGCAGCGTTGACCTTCTTCTCAAAGACCTCCATAGAGAGTTGGAGTCTTTGTTCAGCCTTCTCAATCTTCTCATCCACCAGAGCGGATCGCTCATCTGCTTGAGTCAGCCTCTCAGCAATATCCTTTGAAGTTTGAGCAATGCGTTCTGACTCCAGCTCCAACTTTGAGGCTGAACCAGAAATGGCCTGAGTGAATAGTGCTCCAGCCTGAGCTGCAAGTTTCTCCACAGCCTGATTGAGATCCTCCTTCCTTTGCTCATCCTTCTCAGCCAATTGCTTCAAGGTTTGCCTTAGCATCTTCTTTGTTCACTTCCTCTCATTTCCCACTGACTTGGCCGTGTCAGTCATCGTTCTCTTCAACAAAATCAGCTCCTTGTTGGCAAGGGTGTTGTAGGCTGACTTTGTCCACCTGATGTGTTTCGCCAGGGCCATGGAGTCTTCTTCTTTTTCAGCACGTAACCTCATTACTTCCTCCTGAAGTTCAGCTAGATTTTCAGTGGTTTTCTCCTTCTTGACCTCCACAATGCTCGAAAACTCAGCACGGCCGACCCTAGTTATCATCACATCTTCATCTTCATCAATGGCCTCATCAGTGATTGGCTGTTTTCCCTTGTCAGCCCCTGCATCCTCAGTCCCCTCTTCAGGGTGCACTGAAGGCAGTTGTTGAGTGGTCATGGCCGCCTGCTCAGGCTCAGCCATGCCATCTCGAACCTTAGGAACTTGTCCCTCGGAACTGGGAGTCTCCTTAGACGCCTCAACATCTTTCTCCCTTGTCTCAGGGCAGGGAACCCCTTCATCGACAGATGTCTCATCGGCAGCTGAGATGTTCAAAACATCCTCAGCCACTGGTCCACCCTTGGCACCAGTGTCCTTCTCACCTTCCCCCTGAGCTTGAGGCTCAGAGCTCATATCATCAACTTCCCTTGCTGTCTCCTCCACAGGCTTCTCCATTGCTCCACCCTGAGCATCTTCATCATCTTCCTTATCGTCCTCATCCTCAGACAGGATGTCAGCCTTGCTCTTGGACATCAGGCTATTGACCAGCTCCTTCAGATTTTCAAGGTTGAGCAGTTGAAACCAGCTAGTCAGTCCAAAGTAAGAGCACAACCGGGCCTCCTCGGTTTCCCAGTGCTCCCAGCCACGAGCATCCACTAGCAAATGTTGTTCTTGCATGTTGGATTGCTTGAATTCCAACCAGACATTGAGTTCAACTACATTTGCCAGTAGCTCTTTGTACCTGTTCAGCCCGGGCCAGCACTTAGTTGCCCATTCAGTGGCGTTCCCCCTAAGGGTGTTCTCCAGCACTCCCCCCATCATGTTTTCATCCAGTTCCTCCTCCTCCTGCATTAGAAGAAAGTCATCTTCTTCAGTTGGAAAGGTTTTAGGACAATATTTGGGGTTGGGGTAAGAGGGAAGGTTTGTGGGATTGGGAAGATTTAGCTCAGATGACTGGTCAGGATCGTTCATTGGTGAGGTTGATGGCACTGACTCAGTTGGAATGCTTGTGTCTGAGGTTTGGGGTAATAGGGTAGGTTGAAGTGTAGGGTCAGGGTTGGATTGAGTTTGGGGTTCAGGATGTGTGGGTGATTGAGGAGGTACTATCTCAGGCTGCAACAACTCAGCTGTCTCGATAGATTTTCTCACTTCCTCCAAGTCAGAGGCTTTAGGAGAGTTTGACTTCTCCCTCTCACTCAGTATCGGCAGGCTCTTAGCAGGGGATCTTTTAGGTCCCTTCCTGAGTCGTTTAAGCGGCCTTTCCCCTAGATCACTCTCCCTTCCGACTTCATCGTCAGTTCCCTCAGCCTCAGATAAGGCTCTCTTGGGATCAGACTCAGTCCTAGATGCCGTGCTCTTCACTGACAGCACAACTCGCACCTTCTTCTTCTTCTTAGCCTCTTCAACTGCAGGCTAATCCACCATCTTCTCAGCCTCTACCTCCTCCTCTATCTCCTTGCTCCTCTCAAGGAGGTTATCTACCCTATTAATGAGACTGGTAGCCACCTTCTTGGCCTTACCAGCTGGCTTTTTTATTTGACCCTTTGCCTTAGCATTGGGATCAGTCAGCCCTAGCATTGAGTATGTATCACTCAGTGAGGTAAACATCACCTTCTTTGAGGAAAGACTATCCTCAAAATCGAAGGTGTACCCATGGCAAGCATGAGTAATCAAGATTGAGAGTCTGGTTCCGAAAGGCAGAATGGCACCAAAGGAGATGTGCTTCTTCTCCTCATCCCTCATCAGCTTGTCCAGACCAGCCTGATGAAGTTGATCCAGAAAGAACTGCTCCCAGTTCGCTTCCACACCATCTACTATAGCCCCCATCAGCCTCAGCTTGGACAGGCTCAATTGCTCATGAGATCTCGTGGATCCCATCACCACCTTGGACACAAGGTCCACAAGAGCTTTATATTCAGGCTTCAGAGTGTTCTTGTTCTGACGAGCCCTGAACTCAGACGACCCTGCCTTGGTCCATTTACCCAGGAGTTCTCCCTCCGAGTTCTCCTTGTAGAGCCTTGGGTTGATGCCTGAGGATGGCAATCCAAAAACTTCCTTCACCGCCCTCCTAATATCGATGGTGACCACCTCTGAGTTGTAGAGAGGTTCGCCGTTGCCGTCCTTCTCCCCCGTCGGCTTGAGCACGGTCACCTTCGTGAAGAGTTCCCCACTCCGTAGGAACATGTTGAGATAGGCTTCCACGACCGTTCTTGGAAGCACGGAGATAGGGCGAGTGGTAAAGTATGTTTCAAACCCAGCTTTGGAAATCCATTTAAAAACAGGCTTGATTTCCTCCACTGTAAGACAGGTACCCTCCATGGAGATAACTTGCTCCATGTGTACGAGTTTGTTATTGATAACATCCTTGAGCTTGTCGGTTGTCCAGTTGGAATCAAGAAGTGCCATTGATTTTGAAGAAGAGAGATTTTTGGAAAAATCCGAGATTGCATGAGTAAGAGAAAACTCAGTGTGCAGATGTGCTTTGTGTTTGCGTAAAAATATCAAATGGCATTCTTGATTGATATGACTAAGTCAGTTACTCAGACGTGGGGTTGAGATTAATTCCTGAATTCGAAAGGTTTTGAAATGAAGGGTCAAGATTAATCTCAGTTTCAATCAATTACCTACGTCAGTCATATTCCGTATAAAACAGACACGTTTATGAAAAAGTAACTGAAGTATTAAATGCTCCGGTGCGCGTGTGTTTAAATATGAAAAGGCGCGCTTTTAATGAAAACGAAAATCAATTAATAAAGATTTTCAGGACGAAGGACTCAGGGAGACACTTGGAATTCACAAGAGTTAGGATAGAACTCATACCTGTCAGGGAGGCATTGTAGCACCCTGATACCTCGCTGAGTCGAGTCTGGTCTGAGTTCCCCCTAGAACCCTACACTGACTGTTCTCCCGGATCTAAGAGTCCTAACTCCACTGACAGTTCCATAAACCTTGCTTCAGCCTGAGGCTTAGTCAAGATGTCAGCTCTTTGTCTGTCAGTGTGAATCTTCTCCGTCCTAATATCTTTCTTCACCACATGATCTCGAATGAAGTGATGCCTAATATCCGCACGCTTGTACCTTGTGTGAAGCACTGGGTTCTGAGTAATTGCTATTAAACTATTGTTGTCACAATAGATTGGAACCTCATTAGTAAACACCTGGTAGTCCCTCAACTGTTGTCTCAACCACAAAATCTGAGCACAACAACTACCTGCAGCCATATACTCAGCCTCAGTTGTGGATGTAGCCACTGAATTCTGCTTCTTACTAAACCACGAGATCAACTTACTTCCCAAGAACTGACATGTCCCTGAGGTTGATTTCCTATCAATCCTACAACCTCCATAATCTGCATCTAAATACCCTGTCAATTCTAAGTTATCATCTGAAGGATACCATAGTCCCAAATTGACTGTCATTTTCAAATACTTAAGTATCCTCTTGGCAGCCTCCAAATGACTTCTCTTGGGATCAGACTGATACTTGGCACACACACCAACTGCAAACGTAATGTCAGGCCTACTTGCAGTCAGGTACAACAAAGAGCGTATCAGCCCTTGATACTCAGTCTGATTCACTGAAGTCCCTTCAGTGTCAGGATCTATCTTCCAATTTGTGTTCATAGGGATCCTGGCTGGATTGCTGTTCTGAACACCAAACTTATGAATCAAGTCTTTTGTATACTTGGCCTGATTTATGAAGATACCTTGATCAGTCTGCTTGACTTGCAATCCTAAGAAGAAGTTCATCTCTCCCATCATTGACATCTCAAATTTACCAGTCATCAACTTAGAGAATTTCTCACAGAGCTGATGATTTGGTGATCCAAATATTATGTCATCCACATAAATCTGGACCAAGAGAATGTCATCACCTTCAGTGATCCTGAACAGTGTCCTATCCACAGTTCTCTTCTTGAATTCATGGTCTGTCAGGAATTGAGAGAGGGTATCATACCAAGCTCTTGGTGCTTGCTTAAGTCCATAGAGTGCTTTCTTCAAATGGTATACTCTATCTCCAACCTCAAACCCGGGAGGTTGTTCAACATATACCTCTTCATTGAGTACACCATTCAGGAAGGCACTCTTGACATCCATTTGATACACCTTGAACTTCTTATATGTTGCATATGCAAGGAACAACCTGATAGCTTCCAACCTAGCCACTGGAGAAAAAGTTTCATCATAGTTTATTCCCTCATATTGATAATACCCTTTTGCAACCAGTCTAGCCTTGTTCCTTACCACAACACCATTCTCATCCTTCTTGTTCTTGAAGACCCACTTGGTACCGATTACTCCTTGATGTCTAGGTCTATCTATCAGTTCCCAAACCTGATTCCTTGTGAACTGATTCAACTCCTCTTTCATGGCAATGATCCAGTTCGAGTCAGTGAGAGCTTCTTCAATGTTCTGAGGCTCTTGCTCAGAGAGAAAGCAACAAAACAATGCACTCTCACCATGGAACCGCCTGGTCCTGACTCCCTCAGTTGGATCACCAATGATTTGATCAATGGGATGATCCTCTATCCATGTTCTCTTGCCAGGAGTTGTTCCTGAAGTACCTGCATTGTTAGTGTCTACATGCTCATAAAATTCAGGAAATTGAACAGAAGGGGATGATCCTGAGTCTATACCAAAGGGATTAACAAGCTCAATGTCAGGGACATTGATTCCCCCTTGATGAGGTGACTCAGGAACCGTCTCAGCTGCAACAACATCTTCATAGACGTTACTTACCTCAGGTTGAGTCTGTCCCTCAGTCTGAGGCTCAACAATCCCTGATATGCTGGGCTTAGGAGTGGCACTTGATTCATCATCCTGATCGTCATCATCACCCCATCTTGGAATTGGCACAGTTTTGACCTTTGGATCAGGTTGATTCTTTAAGCTTAGCCTTGTCACTCTTTTTGTGACCTCCTCAGTGTCAGGATTCAACACTTTTGCCCTAGACTCATTAGCAGATTCATAAAAAACAACATGAGGTGATTCTTCCACAACAAGGGTCCTACAATTGTAAACCCTGAAGGCTTTACTAACTTCAGAATATCCTATGAATATACCTTCATCAGATTTGCTATCAAAGACTTTCAATTGGGTCTTCCCATTGTTGAGGATGAAGCACTTACAACCAAATACATGAAAATAAGAAATGCGAGGTTTTCTTTTATTCCATGTCTCATATGGGGTCTGTGCATGTTGTTTGTTCAGCATGGATCTGTTCTGAGTGTAGCATGCAGTGTTGATTGCCTCAGCCCAGAATTTCTTCGGCAATCCTGACTCGGCCAGCATGGTCCTAGCAGCTTCCTTCAGTGTGTTGTTCCTCCTTTCTGCGACACCATTCTGTTGTGGGGTTCTAGCTGCAGAAGTCTCATGAGCTATACCAAATTCATTACAAAAGTCAGAAATATATGAATTTATAAATTCATTGCCCTTATCAGATCTGATTTTAGTAATGGACTGATTCTTCTCATTGCAGAGTCTCCTGATCAACTCTGGAAGCTTCACCTGTGTTTCCTTCTTATTCAACAAGAAAATAACCCAAGTATATCTAGAATATTCATCAATAACCACAAGGGTATATTTCCTACCATTCATACTCACAGGTGTTATGGGACCAAATAAATCCATGTGCAAGAGCTGAAGAATCCTGTCAGTGGAATGAGAAGCTTTCTCTTTGAATAATGCTCTGACCTGCTTCCCTTCCTGACAAACTTTGCATACATGATTTTTGCTAAAAACTTCATTAGGTAGACCTTCAACAAGTGACTGTCTAGAAATTTTGTTAAGAATCTTGAAGTTCAGGTGGCTTAATCTTTTATGCCATAGCCAACTGAGCTCTAGTGAGCTTTTAGCAACAAAACAAGTATTAGGAATAGTGCTGCTCCAATCAGCGAGATAAACGTTTCCTTTCCTAATACCTGATAGAAGCACTTGTGTTGATTTGTCCTTGACTGAACATATATTCGATGAGAACTCAACACTGAAACCTTTGTCATAGAATTGGCTTACTGACAGCAGGTTATGCTTCAGTCCTTCCACAAAGGACACATTTTCTACTCTGATTGTACCTATTATTAAGACACCAAAACCTTTAGTAACACCTTTTGAGTTATCACCAAAGGTTACCTGTGGACCATCTTTAGCTTGATATTCTTGGAGAAGACTCTTCATTCCAGTCATGTGCCTTGAGCAACCACTGTCTAGGTACCAAACAACTTTGATTGAGTCTCCTCTCCTCTTGTTGTGATCCACAGCTGCCTGCAATCAAATCAGGCTTTAGGTACACATTGGGTGTTGGGTTCTATCGTGTCAGTTGTACCCTTCGGGATCCAGACTTGCTTAACAACCCTGATTGCCTCAGAGTGGTAAATCTGTCTCCCTGAAACAGAAACACACACAACTTTCTTCTTCTTTGCCTGAGAGGAAGATGGTGTATGAGTGCTAGACTTAGGCTTCACAGGAGCCTGAGTGGGTGCCTTTTGGGCTGGCTTCCTGTTCTTCCTAGGTCTGGGTGCAGCAGGTCTTGGGTCTTGTTCTTGATAAGGGCCCTGAGTTCTATTCCCCCTAGGCAAGTGAGGGAATGGAAAACAGTTAAAGGCCTCAGGATGCCAAAACCACGGGGGTGTCATCATGTTTGGCCTTCCCTGTTGGTATTGCCAAGCATGATGGTACCCTCGCTGACCAGTCTGAGGACTCTTGGCCTGAGTCTTCCTCTGCTTTCGCTGAGGCTTTCCCTGGCCTGAGCTCTCAGGGGTTTCCTTAGATTGCTTTGCCTTTCCCTTGGATCTTGGCTTAGCTACCTTAGGAGCAACACTGACTGTGTCAACAGTTTCCTTGCCCTTATCAGTTTGACGGGCCTGAAGTACAACCTTAGGTGCATTCTAGCCTGCCTGAACAAATACCCCCTCAGTGTTGCTTCCTGAAGAAACATGAGATTGACCTTGTGAGGATTTCTTAGGAACATATCCAAGTCCCTTTTTCTCATTCCCAAGAATCTGGCTGCTATTTATTTCCTCTCTAGCCACTGAGGATTTATTCATTGCTGCAACCTTTTTCTTGAGAGAGTCCTCACTCTTTTTCAGGATTTAATGTCTGGTAAAGAGGTCATCAAACTTACTCTTAAGTACTTTCAGTTCTTCCTTCCTGACCAACTCTTCATCAGCTAGTTCCTTCAGAATTTTCTCTCTTGGGAGATGCTCAGCATTGATTAAATCAATCTCCTGAGTTAGTCTCACAATCTGAGCTGATTCTTTAAGATCAGACTGAGTGAGTTATTCATTCAGGTTTTGAACCTCAGTACTCAATTTCTTGTTTTCCTCTACCAAGAAGACATTAGTTTCCTGCAATCTGGAGAAATCAACCATCAATTGATCCAGGCAGATCTGAAGGTTCATTTCTCTGACTGACTCTGAGCTTGGCTCAGGATTTTGACCAGTGTAGGAACCACATACAGAGTTAGATGTTACCTCAGGTTCCTCCCTTGCCATAAGGCAGACATCATTGTACTCATCATCAGAAAAGAGTTCAGGCGACCTCTCCTCAGAACCATCAGAGTCAGTTGCATCCTCAGCGAGCATGGCTCTCCGGTTAGAAAGTCTCTGGTCTCTCTTGGCCCTCCTGTCCTCTCTTTCCCTAGCACTCAGCTTCGGACAATCATACTGATAGTGCCCGCTCTGGTTACAGTTGTAACATGTTGGTTGCTCATCTCCTCTTTCTCTCCTTGGTTCAGGGTTCCTCCTTGAGTCAGGTTCCCTCTGTCTTGATGAGCTTTCAGTCTTCCCTGAGTGATTGTTATCATGAGTACGTCTCTGTTCATCTCTGCGATCGGGCTTTGGATCTGAATATCTTCTTTCATCGCCACGATCTCTCCTCTGGTCAGTGTTTCTTCTTTTCTCATATCTCCTTGAGCTTTGGTGGGGTCTTTCAGGTTTCCTGTCACATGAGTCCTGATAAAATTTCTTGTAACGACCAAACCTGGAATTAAGCTTATCAAAGCATCTGGCCATCAGGCTGTACTCCTCAGCGAGCTCTTCCTTGCTCATCTCCATCAGTGACTTTGATGAAGACTCAGCCGGTTCAGACCTGGCCTTGAAAGCCACACTTTTCTCAGGAGTTTTCTCCCTTTCTTCCTCTTCTGGCTGAACTTTCTTCTTTCTTTTATTAAGATCAAATTCCAGTCCCTTTAGCTCTGAAAAAAGTAAAGCAGAAATTATGTTACTCATATCCTGAGTGTTCTTAAGCATAATTACACTGTTGTCCCATCTTTCAGGAAGGGCATTCAGGATCTTTGAAGCAACATCTCTCTTAGGGACATCTTTGTCCAGCATCACCAACTCATTCATCAACTTGATGAACCTTGACTCCATCCGATCGATCGTCTCATCAGGCAACATCTCGAATGCTTCGAACTTCTGAATGACTATGTTTCTCTTATTTTCCTTTATCTTTTCTGACCCCTCGCACATCCTGGTCAGCTCATCCCAAACCTCCTTTGCCGTCTTTAAGTTCATCAGCCTCCCTGACTCCTCGAAAGGCACCGTATGCAAGATGATATTTCTGGCCACATTATCAAGCCTCATCATCTTGATCTCATCAGTGGTCATATCCTTCCTTTCCTTAGGAATGGGTACACCAATATCAAGATCATCATATCCTCTCCCTCTGGTATTAGGGATAGTGATTTTGATTGGTCCTTCCCTGAGAACATGTGGCATCTGGTCATGGATGGCATCTAGATGTGCTTCTAATATGAACTTCCAATAGACAAAGTTAGACACAGAGAATTCAGGTAACGAAGCTTCAAGTCTCCTCGAAGTCATGATGATGCAAGTTTTATGAAAAACAAACTCAGATCTGTTCAGTGACCACCAACAGTTCCTCCTCTAAAACTATTAGTATTCAAAGTCAGTGGTCTTTTGAACCACTGTTCTGATACCACTTGTTGGTCCCGGTACAAGACTGAGGAATACTTGTATGGGGGGGGAATACACGTATACCAATTTTTTAAACTTAAAACCTTACTGAGTCCCCTGTACTCATAGTGATAAAGAACTAGGAGCTGATAATACACCTACTGACTACACTGGGTGAGGGTCAGTTGGCTAACTATCAGTTCAAGTTCAATGCGGATAAGCGTGAGCCCTGATAGTTTAAAGTCTTGTTTAGTTTGCTTTCTGAAAAACTCGCTTTACTTAAAACTGAATAGTGATTAGAAGGGCAGTGCACTTTTTAAGGATCAGGCTGATTGATTCAAGCCTGATAAACCAAATGCAATGAATGAACAAGTAATATAGCAAGCATGCACAATATCAAAGCAACAAGGACACAGGGAGTTTAACGTGGTTCAGAGACTCAAGCTCCTACGTCCACGGCCTGATTTAACAAGAAATCCACTCAATGGATTCTTGTTTTTAACGTGCCAAGGTGCACCAAGACCAGCTAACTTCACTGATCTATACAGCTCCACTTACTAACTCACTAACTGACTTACTCCCAACAAACCTAACTTAGGGTTTTGGTTTCAGTTTGGATTCCAACTAGGTTGAGATTATCTTTACAAGGCAAAGCTATGCTAAGGATTGGATAATCTCTCTAAGCTTAAGATAATACTATTTTGCTCTTGGAATACAGACTAACTCTCAGTAACTAAGAAACACTTGGGAAATTTAGATGGTTTCGAGTGCTTCTTCTAAGGCTGAGTGCTTTTGAATGCTTGAGAGTTTGAGTAATTTTTGGCTTGGAAATTTCCCGTTACCTTGAATAGGTTCAAGGCCTTCTGTATTTATAGGTGATTTGAAAAAACTATCCGTTGGAGAGATAGCCTTTCTTGTCATCTATGTAGAGTGGCTCGAACGGACATATCTTCATGCAGCAGCCGTCCTTTGCATGGAATTAGGTAGTTGCATTAAATGCACATTAAATGCTTGCCCGTTGAAAATGCAGTCTGAAGTCAGTCTCCTGTCAGGTTCCGTACGTGCGTGTCCTTCCAGGATTGGTCCACGTTATCGGGTTGGTGAGAATGTCAGAACTTATTCCTGGGCTTCAGACTTGTCTTATTAAGTTCATTTTGTCTTGAGCTCACCGGTCTTGTCCTGACGCTGACATTCCTTTTGCATTGCTTGGCTCTACTCCAAGTCTTTCCATTAACTCAGTTTTATCCTGTTCCCTTCATGACTGAGTAGTACTGACCTCAGGGTCATACTCTTCATCACTGAGACTTACTCAGCCAGCTTGGGAGACTGCCATAAGTTCAGGATGGTATATTGTCTTCAGGCTCTGAATCTTGATTGTCAATCAGTAAGTGCTCCTCTTACTGAGTACCTGTGAAATGTAAAATGACTAAGTACAAACCTAACCAAGACTAACCTGACAAACAAATGCAAACATCTTTTCAGGGGTTTTGGGATCTAATCAAAACTGACATTGTCCCAACAGTTGCCTTGCCAGACATCAGTGATCTGTACTTCATCATCAGCCTCTTCCTCGTCAGTGATTGGCTGTTTTCCCTTTCCAGCCCCTACAGCATCAGTCCCCTCTTCAGGGTGCACTGAAGGCAGTTGTTGAGTGATCAAGTCCGCCCGCTCAGGCTCAGACCCATCAGCTCGAACTTTGGGTACGAAACCCTCAGATCTAGGAGTCTCCTTTGGTGCCTCCACATCATCCACCTTTGCCTCAGGGCAGGGAATCCCTTCATAAGCAGATGTGTCATCGGCAGATAAACCAACCTTGTTGGTCTCATTGACTGCTCCACCCTTGGACGCAGCCCCAGAATCACCTTCCCCCTGTGCACTAGGCTCAGAGTTCACTGCATCAATCTCCTTTGCAGTTTCTTCTACTTCCTTCTCATCTACTCCTCCTTCCTGACCGTCAGGGACATCCTCATCATCATCATTGTCCTCCCTTGGCTCATCCTCATCATAGTCTTCCTTCCTCGCCACCTTCATGCTCTTCACTAACTGATTTAAATTTTCAAAGTTCAACAACTGCAGCCAGCTAGTGATATTGAAGTATGAGCACAGCCTTGCCTCTTCCTTCTCCCAGTGCTCCCATCCTCTGGCATCTACCAACAAGTGTTGCTCTTGCATATTAGATTGTTTGAAGTCGAGTCAGACCTTCAACTCAATCACATTGGCGCACAACACCTTGTATCGATTCAGCTTAGGCCAGCACTTGGACACCCAGTCACACGCCTTCTCCCTGAGTGTGCTTTCATAAAGGATCGTCATCATCCCCTCATCCAACTCCTCCTCCTCTGCTGCATCTACGAACTCGTCAGCCTCGGAGATGAATGGTTCATTTGGATCCTTAGATGATACAGGAAAATCCTTAGGATTGGGATAAGATGGAAAATCATCAGGTTGGGGTGAAGATGTGTTTGGTTCTGGGTTATGGTCAGGCTCAGTGGTGGGTTATTTTGTAGGCTCAGACTCATTTTGGGTTGGGGTGACGTCAGCGTTTGGGTTGGAGGTTTCAGAGGGGTGGGTGGGTATTTTAGGGGTGGGTTCAGCTGGGTTGGTTAATGGTTCTGGTTCAGTGGGGTTGGGTTGAGGTTGGTCAGGCTGCAGCATCTCTACAGTGCTGATCGTTTCTCTCACCTGCTCAAAGTCAGAGGCTCTCGGAGAGCTTGACTCCTCCCTCACTGGACTTATCTCCCTCAACTTCTTTGCTGGAGAACTCTTAAGACCCTTCCTTAGCCTCTTGAGAGGCTTTACCTCCTTCTCCTCATCCCTCTTTCTGACTTCATTGTTAGTCTCCTCAGCCTCAGAAATGACACTCTTAGAGACTTTCTCAGTCCCTCTCATACCCTTAGCAGTGGCCTGACTCTTCAGCACCACTTTCAATTTTGCTTTCTTCTCCTTCAAAGCCTTCTCCGCCTCTTCTCTCTCCTTCTCCTTCTCAGCCTGCTCAGCAACAACCTCAGCCTCCGTCTCCTTGCCCTGCTCAAGCAGCTCATCCATCTTCTCAAGCAAACTAAGCACTCCCTTCTTGCCTTTCCCTGCTTGCTTCTTCCTCTGACCCCTTTGAGGAGCATTGGGGTCAGCCAGGCCCAATATGGCATAAGTGTCACCAGCAGTGGTGAACATTATCTTCTTCGAGGACAAGTCATCCTCCATGTCGAATGTGCAACCCTGACAGGCATGAGCGATCAAGGTTGACAACCTTGTCCCAAAAGGAAGGATGGCTCCCACTGAGATATATTTCTTGGCCTCATCCTTCTTCAACTTGTCCACCGCGGCCTGACTCAGCTCGTCGAGGAAGAATTGTTCTCAATTGGCTTCCATACCATCAACTAAGGCCCCCATAATCCTTAGCTTGGGCATGCTGAGTTGCTCATGGGATCCAACAGTCCCCATGATCATCTTCAATACCACGTTGACCATGGCATGGTACTCAGGCTTCAGGGTCTCCTTGTGTTGCCTCGCCCTGAACTCCGGCGACCCAGTTTTCGTCCATTCCTTAAGGAGCCCACACTCCTTATTTTCCTTGTAAGTTCTGGGGTTAATTCCTAAGCACGGAAGCCCATACACCACCTTCACGGAATTCCTGAGGTTGATATCACGTGTCTCAACATTGTAGAGTTCCTCTCCATTCTTGTCTTTCTCCCCAGTCGGCACAAGCACGGTCACCTTGGTATATAGTTCCCCCTTTCGAGTGAACAGATTCAAATAAGCTTCCACTACTGCCTTCAGAAGCACAAATGTGGGTTTCTTGGTGAAGTAATTCTCCATCTTTGCCTTGGAGATCCAGTAAAAAAACTGGGAGAATTTCCTTGACAGTTTGACATGCTCCCTCCATGGAGATGATGTGCTCCATATTAACCAACTTGTTCTTGATAACATCCTCAATGTTATCCGTGGTCCAAGTGGTATCCATTAATGCCATTGAGAGAATTTAGGGTTTTGAGAAATTTGCAAATGTGTGTTTAAACGAGAGAAAGTTTAGTGTGTAAGATGCATTTGTGTTACCGTAATTTCTCAAATGACATTCTAAATTGATATGAATGAGTCAGTTACTCAGACGTGGGGTTGCGATTAACCTTGAATTTGAAAAGTTTTGAAATGAAGTGCCAAGATTAATCTCTGTATCAATCATTTTCCCAAATCAGTTATACTCCGTATAAAACGGACACGTATATGATAAAGTAACTGAACACATTAAATGCTCCGATGCGCGTGGGTTTAAATATCAAAAGGCACACTTTTAATGAAAATGGAATGCATTCAATAAAGATTTTCAGGATGGAAGTCTCAGTGAGACGCTTCAAATTCACAAAGGTCAGGATAGAACTCATACCCGTCAGGGAGACATTGTAGCACCCTGATACCTCGCTGAGTTGAGTCTGACCTGAGTTCCCACTAGATCCTACACTGACTTCTCTCTCGGATCTAAGAGACCTAACTCCACTGACAGTTCCATAAATCTTGCTGTAAACCCCTTTGGTATAGACTCAGGTTCATCCCCTTCTATTCAATATCCTGTATTTTATGAACTTGTAGACACTAACATTGCAGGTACTTCAGGAACAACTCCAAGAAAAAGAACATGGCTTGAGGATCATCCAATTGAGCAAGTCATTGGTGATCCAACTGAGGGAGTTAGGACCTGGCGGTTCCATGGTGAGAGCGCACTGTTCTGTTGCTTTCTCTCTGAGCAAGAGCATCGGAACATTGAAGAAGCTCTCACTGGCTCGAACTAGATCATATCCATGCAAGAGGAGTTGAATAAGTTCACAAGGAATCAAGTTTGGGAACTGGTAGATAGACCTAGGCATCAAGGTGTTATTGGTACCAAGTGGGTCTTTAAGAACAAGGAGGATGAGAATGGAGTTGTAGTGAGGAACAAGGCAAGATTGGTTGCAAAGGGGTATTGTCAGTCTGAAGGAATAGACTATGATGAGACCTTTGCTCCAGTGGCTAGGTTGGAAGCTATCAGGTTGTTCCTTGCATATGCAACTCACAAGAAGTTCAAGGTGTATCAAATGGAGTGCCTTCCTGAATGGTGTACTCAATGAAGAGGTATATGTTGAACAACCACCCGGGTTTGAGGTTGGAGATAGAGTATACCATTTAAAGAAAGCACTCTATGGACTTAAGCAAGCTCCTAGAGCTTGGTATGATACCCTCTCTCAGTTCCTGACTGACCACGGGTTCAGGAAGGGAACCGTGGATTGGACTTTGTTCAGGATCACTGAAGGTGATGACATTCTCTTGGTCCAGATTTATGTGGATGACATAATATTCGGATCACCAAATCATCAGCTCTGTGGGAAGTTCTCTAAGTTGATGATTGGTAAATTTGAGATGTCAATGATGGGAGAGATGAACTTCTTTTTAGGATTGCAGGTCAAACGACTAATCAAGGGATTTTCATTAATTAGGCCAAGTATACAAGATACTTGATTCAGAAGTTTGGAGTTCAGAATAGCAATCCGGCTAGGATCCCAATGAACACAAATTGGAAGATGGATCCTGACACTAAAAGAGCTTCAGTGAACCAGACTGAGTATTGAGGGCTGATTAGATCTTTGTTGTACCTGACTGCAAGTAAGCCTGACATTACATTTGCAGTTGGAGTGTGTGCTAGGTATCAGTCTAACCCCAAGAGAAGTCATTTGGAGGCTGCTAAGAGGATACTTAAGTATTTGAAAAGGACAGTCAATATGGGACTATGGTACCCTTCAGATGACAACTTAGAACTGACTAGTTATTCTGATGCAGACTATGGAGGTTGTAGGATTGATAGGAAATCAACCTCAGGGATATATCAGTTTTTTGGGAGTAAGTTGATCTCGTGGTTTAGCAAGAAATAAAATTCGGCGGCGACATCCACAACTGAGGCTGAGTATACGGCTGCAGGTAGTTGTTGTGCTCAGATTTTATGGTTGAGGCAACAGTTGAGAGACTATCAAGTGTTTGCAAATGAGGTCCCAATTTATTGTGACAACAATAATGCCATAGCAATCACTCAGAACCCAGTGGTTCACACAAGGTGCAAGCATGTGGATATTAGGCATCACTTTATTTGAGATCATGTGGAGAAGAAGGATATTAGGATGGAGAAAATTCACACGTCAGGGACATTGATTCCCCCTTGATGAGGTGACTCGGGAACCGTCTCAGCTGCGACCGCATCTTCATAGACGATGCTTACCTCAGGTTGAGCCTGTACCTCACTCTGAGGCTCAACTGTCCCCGAAGTGCTGGGCTTAGGAGTGGCTCTTGAATCATCATCATCCCGATCTTCGTCATCGTCCCATCATGGAATTGGCACAGTTTTGACCTTAGGATCAGTTTGATTCTTCAAGCTCAGCCTTGTCACTATCCTTTGACCTCCCCCGAGTCTGAATTCAACACTCTCATCCTGGACTCATTTGCAGATTCATCAAACACAACATGTGGTGATTCTTCCACACCAAGAGTCCTACAATTGTAAACCCTGAAGGCTTTACTGACTTTAGAATATCCTAAGAATATCCCTTCATCAGACTTGCTATCAAAGGCTTTCAATTGAGTTTTCCCATTGTTGAGGATGAAGCACTTACAACCAAATATATGAAAATAAGAAATACGAGGCTTCCTCTTATTCCAAGTCTAATATAGGGTCTTTGCATGTTGTTTGTCCAGCATGGATCTGTTCTGAGTATAACATGCAGTGTTGATTGCCTCAGCCCATAATTTCTTGGGCAATCCTGACTCAGCCAGATGGTCCTGGCAACTTCCTTCAGTGTTCTGTTCCTCCTCTCAATAACACCGTTTTGTTGTGGCGTTCTAGCTGCAGAAGTCTCATGAGTAATACCAAGTTCATTACAAAAGTCAGAAATATATAAATTTATAAATTCAGTGCCTTTGTCAGATCTGATCTTAGTAATGTACTGATTTTCTCATTGCTGAGTCTCCTGAGCAACTCTGGAAGCTTCACCTATGTTTCCTTTTTATTCAACAAGAAAATAACCCAAGTATATCTAGAATAATCATCAATAACCACAAGGGTGTATTTCCTACCATTCATACTCACAGGTGTTACAGGGCCAAATAAATCCATGTGCAAAAGCTGAAGAACCCTGTCAGTGGAAAGAAAGCTTTCTCTTTGAATGATGCTCTGACCTGTTTCCCTTCATAACACGCTTTGCACACATAATCCTTGCTAAAAACTTCATTAGGTAGACCTTCAACAAGTGACTGTCTAGAAATTTTGTTAAGAATCTTGAAGTTCAGATGGCTTAATCTTTAGCAATAAAACAAGTATCAGGAACAGTGTTGCTCCAATTAGCGAGATATACATTACCTTTCCTAATACCTGATAGAAGCACTTGTGTTGATTTGTCCTTGACTGAACATATATTCGATGAGAACTCAACACTGAAACCTTTGTCACAAAATTGGCTTACTGACAACAGGTTATGCTTCAGTCCTTCCACAAAGGACACATTCTCCACTCTGATTGTACCTATTACCAAAACACCAAAACCTTTAGTAAAACCTTTTGAGTTATCACCAAAGGTTACCTGTGGACCATCTTTAGCTTGAAACTCTTGGAGAAGACTCTTTATTCCAGTCATGTGCCTTGAGCAGCCACTGTCTAGGTACCAAATAGCTTTGATTGAGTCTCCTCTTCTATTGTTGTGATCCACAGCCGCCTGCAAACAATTCAGGTTTTAGGTACTCATTGGGTGTTGGGTCCTATCGTGTCAGTTGTACCCTTCGGGATCCAGACTTGCTTCACTACCCTGATTGCCTCAGAGTGGTAAATATGTCTCCCTGAAACATCAACATACACTACTTTCTTCTTCTTAGCCTGAGAAGAAGATCGTGTATGAGTGCTAGGCTTAGGTTTCACAGGGGCCTGAGTGGGTACCTTTTGGGCTGACTTCCTATTCTTCCTAGGCCTTGGTGCAGCAGGTCTTTGGGTTTGCTCTTAATAAGGGTCCTGTTTTCTGTTCCCCTTAGGAAAGTGAGGGAAAGGAAAACAGTTAAAGGCCTCAGGATGCCAAAACCATGGGGGAGTCATCATACTTGGCCTTTCCTGCTGGTATTGCCATGCATGATGATACCCTCGTTTACCAGTCTGAGGTCTCTTGGCCTGAGTCTTCCTCTGCTTTCGCTTAGGTTTTCTCTGGCCTGAGCTCTCAGGGGCCTCATTTGGTTGCTTAGCCTTTCCCTTGGGTTTTGGCTTAACAACCTTGGGGGAAACCCTAATTGTGTCAATAATTTCCTTGCCCTTATCAGTCTGGCGGGTCTGGAATACAACCTTCTTTATACTCTGGCCTACCTGAACAAAAACCCTCTCAATGTTGCTCCCTGAAGCAACATGAGATTGACCCTGTGAGGATTTCTTAGGAACATATCCAAGTCCCTTTTTCTCATTCCCAAGAATCTGATTGCAATTTATTTCCTCTCTAGCCACTGAGGATTTATTCATTGCTGCAACCTTCTTCTTGAGAGAGTCCTCACTCTTTTTCAGGATTTCATGCCTGGTAAAGAGGTCATCAAACTTACTCTTGAGTACTCTCAGTTCTTCCTTCCTGACCAGCTCTTCCTCAGCCAGTTCCTTCAGAATCTTCTCTCTTAGAAGACGCTCAGCATTTACGAAGTCAATTTCCTGAGTTAGTCTCACAATCTGAGCTGACTCTTTAAGATCTGACTGAGTGAGTTGATCATTCAAGTTTGCAACCTCAGTACTCAATTTTGCGTTCTCCTCTACCAAAAAGACATTAGTCTCCTACAGCCTGGAGAAATCAACCATCAATTGATCCAAACAGATCTGAAGGTTCATCTGTCTAGCTGACTCAGAGCTAGGCTCAGGATTTTGACCAGTGTATGAACCACAAACAGAGTTAGACGTTACCTCAGGCTCTTCCCTTGCCATAAGACACACGTCATCGTACTCATCATCAGAAAAGAGTTCAGGTGACCTCTCCTCAGTGTTGGAATTTATAAGCACGTAAACACGTAAACATGCGTAGTGGAAATTAACGTTCTCCAAAAACGAGCAATATAATTGCATAATTTAATACGAGATATCTTAAACAAGAAATATTACAGAGCTTCGTACGCGGAATCCTCTACTACGGTATCCACACAACAGCTATTCACCGATTTGCACCGAGGTGCCAGCTTTGAATCTCTAGACGAACTTGCTAGGAAAACTCGAACAAGAGATGTTGGCCCCGGTACAAGACTGAGGAATACGTGTATGGGGGGGGGGGAAATACACGTATGCAAATTTTTCAAACTTAAAACTGACTGAGTCCCCTTTACTCAGAGTGGTAAAGAACTAAGAGCTGATAACACACCTACTGACTGCACTTGGTGCTGGTCAGTTGGCTCACTATCAGTTCAAGTTCCGTGCGGAAATGTTTGAGCCCTGATAGTTTAAAGTCTTGTTTTGTTTGTTTTCTGAAAACTTGTTTTACTCAATTCTGAAAGGTGTTTAGTAAGGCAGTGCTCTTGTGAAGATCAGGCTGATTGATTCAGGCCTGATAAACCGAATGCAATGAAAGAATAAGTGATATGTCAAGTATGCACAAAATCAAAGCAGTAAGAACACAAGGAGTTTAACGTGGTTCAGAGACTCAAGCTCCTACGTCCACGGCCTGATTTAACAGGAAATCCACTCAAGGGATTCTTGTTTTTAATGTGCCAAGGTGCACCAAGACCAGCTAACCTCACTGATCTATACAACTCCACTTACTAACACACTAACTGACTTACTCCCAACAAGCCTATCTTAGGGTTTTGGTTTCAGTTTAGATTCCAACTAGGTTGAGATTATCCTTACAAGGCAAAGCTATGCTAAGGATTGGATAATCTCTCTAAGCTTAAGATAATGCTATTTAGCTCTTGGAATACAGAATAACTCTCAGTTGCTAAGAAACACTTGGGAAATTTAGATGGTTTCGAGTGCTTCTCTTAAAGACTGAATGCTTTGAGTGCTTGAGAGTTTGAGTAATTTCTGGCTTGGAAATTTCCCATAACCTTGAATGGGTTCAAGGCCTTCGGTATTTATAGGTGATTTGAATAACTATCCGTTGGAGAGATAGCCTTCTAGTCATCTATGTAGAGTGGCTTCAAACGGACATATCTTCATGCAGCAGCCGTTCTTGCATGGATTTGGTAGGTGCATTAAATGCACATTAAATGCTTGCCCGTTGAATATGCAGTCTGAATTCAGTCTTCATGTCAGGTTCCGTATGTGCGTGTCCTTCTCGGATTGGTCCACGTCATCAGGTTGGTGAGAATGTCAGAACTTATTCCTGAGCTTCAGGCTTGTCTTAATAAGTTCTTTTTGTCTTGAGCCCACCGGTCTTGTCCTGACGCTGAAATTCCTTTTGCATTGCTTGGCTCTACTCCAAGTCTTCCCATTAACTCAGTGACATCCTGTTCCCTTCAGGACTGAGTTAGTAATGACCTCAGGGTCATACTCTTCATCACTGACACTTATTCAGCCAGCTAAGAGGACTGCCATAAGTTCAGGATGGTGCTCTTCGTCTTCAGGCTCTTAGTCTTGATTGTCACCAGTGAGTTCTCCTCTCACTGAGTACCTGTGAAGTGTAAAATGACCAAGTACTAATCCTAATCAAGAATAGCCTGACAAAGACAGATTAAGGCACACATCTTTTCAGGGGCTTTGGGATCTTAATCAAAACTGACAATGTCCCAACAAGAGATTTTATAGAGAAATTATTTTCTTGTGTATCTTTTCTGAATTCCCATGACACATATTTATAGGGATTAACTTGGCTTAATTCCTAAGCAAGATATCGGGCCTAGCCCGTAATATAATCTCTACAGATTATATTTCCCTAGATACGTTCCTACGAATAATATATTTACCATATCTATTATTCTTGTATAATAATATTCCAAATATTATTATTGGGATTTCATATTTAATTAAATCTAATTTAATTAAATAATAATAATAATAATTAATTCCAAATATAATTATTATTATATTCTCCATAAATTAAATACTATATCCAATATAATACTTAATCAACCAACTATAATCGGCGAACATCCATTGCTTGTTGTGTGACCCATAAGCCCTCGTATATCGAGCGATTAGTCAAACTAACGGTCTTAATTGAACCCTAGACAATAAATCAGACATTCTCAATATACGAGGTACGTTGCGAGGAAATCTGCAACTACCTATAATATTGTAGGCTATTGTGATATCTTCCTTTCATTCGCGAATACCCGATTAAGCCTTGAACATGATGAAGTGTCTATTCAAATAACTTAATCATATTATCTCAAATCACTAATTGATCGCTCATGTCGCACTTGGCCACAAAGTCCAAGTCGACTTGCATCGGCCGATGTCTTAGATCCAATTATGATGAGAAGACGAGTATTCTCTCTAAATCCACATTGAGAAATGAATCCTATTCTTGGCTCAACTACCACGCACATGTATTTTGTGATGAACCCAATCCATGCCATATCTACCCGTGGAAGGGTGCAAGCGTCGGTCATGGTCAAAGTTCCCCACTCCACACATGTCGTGCGTACTGACCTCAAGTTAGAGGAGTATCACATCGCTTCCACTAACCGAGACACCTGTAGAGACATTATGTGGAATTACATCAAACGGTTTCTCGAATGGGTATACAAATACCCTCTAAGGTATCTGTGCATCCATCATGAGATACCCGGTATCTCGTAGTAAGTGAGATCTTACTACACTCTCTAAGAGTATGATGCAGATCGCACACCAATCTCAATTGCATCATCAATATCCCATTCTTGATGATCCTTGATCGGGGCTATTTGAGAATCGTACTTCGGTCATCTGAGTTCTCACACACTCAATGACAGTATCGATTCAAGGGAACATATATATGAATAATGCAAACAATTAAACATAATATTCAGATAACTGTAAAGTCATACATTTAATATTAAACCAAACAATAATATTAAACCATTTACTGAATATCATCTTAGTATTATGTCCTTACAAAGGGTTGTCTCTAGGACACTAACACTAACAATCTCCCACTTGGACTAGAACCAATCACCCACATGTCTAACCCCCAGACCATCAAAATGTCTAGTGTGTACATGAACACTCAAAGCCTTGGTGAATGGGTCAGCCAAATTATCATCTGTGGGAATGCGCTCTAACTCTATATCCTTGTTAGCGATCATCTCTCTTATCAAGTGATAACGCCTTGGTACATGCTTGTTTTTTTTTGTTGGATCTCGGTTCCTTTGCTTGATCAACCGCACCAGTGTTGTCACAATACAACTTTATTGGACTACTAGCACTTGGAACTACCCCTAGTTCAGTTAAGAACTTTCTTATCCAAACAGCTTTCTTGGCAGCCTCTGCCGCAGTTATGCACTCAGCCTCAGTTGTTGAATCTGCGGTTGTCGCTTATTTTGAACTATTCCAACACACCGCACCCCCATTGAGAGTGAAGACGTATCTTGACTGCAACTTGTAATCATCACAGTCGGATTGGAAACTTGCATCAGCATAGCCGGTGACGACTAACTCTGATTGCCCACCGTAGATAAGAAAATGTTCTTTAGTACGCCTGAGGTACTTAAGAATATTCTTGACAGCAATCTAGTGAGGCTCACCTGGATTCTATTGGTATCTACCCGTGATGCTGACAGCGTAGGCTACGTCTGGCCTGGTGCAAGTCATGTCGTACATGATGGATCCAATTGCATATGCATATGGAACATCCTTCATGTGCTCGATATCAGCTTCGCTAGAAGGACAATCCTTCTTCAACAACTTTATCCCATGATTTGCTGGAAGATACCCTCTCTTAGAGTTCTCTATTGCAAAACGCTTCAACACCTTATCTATGTAGGTGGATTGTGACAGCCCTAACATCTTCTTGGATCTATCCCTATGGATCTTGATCCCTAAGATGTAGCATGCTTCACCAAGATCCTTCATCATGAAGGTCTTTGATAACCAATCTTTCACAGACTGCATGAGCGGGATGCTATCTCCTATAATCAATATGTCATCGATATATACGACTATAAAGAAAATACTCTTCCCGCTGCGTTTATAATAAACGCATGGATCTTCTGGATTTCTAATGAAGCCAAAAGACTTAACAGCTTCATCAAATCGGATATTCCAACTCCTAGAAGCTTGCTTCAATCCATAGATGGATCTTTTAAGCTTGCACACGAGATTAGACTTTGGCTTAGATATAAAACCCTCCGGTTGAGTCATAAACACGTCCTTATCAATGTTTCCATTGAGGAAGGTTGTTTTGACGTCTATCTGTCAAATCTCATAATCATAGTGTGCAGCTATCGCAGGTAAAATACGAATGGACTTGATCTTTGCAACCGGTGAAAAGGTCTCGTCATAGTCAATGCCTTCACGTTGACTATACCCTTTCGCCACCAACCTAGACTTGTAGGTTTGTACCTTGCCATTTACATCGGTCTTCTTCTTGAAGACCCACTTGCAACCTATGGGTTTTACCCCTTTTGGCAATTCAACCAAGTCCCAAACTTGATTGATGTACATCGAATCCATCTCGGATTTCATGGCTTCATGCCACTTCTCTGAGTCAACATCTAATGTCGCCTCAGTGTAAGTATTAGGTTCGTCCTTATCAGTTTGCATCTTCTTCACAATTGCGGGGCAACCCCATGTTCTTATGTGTAGAAAAGTTGGCTTCTGGCCACACCATAGCTCGTATGGAGTTTGCACAACTGATTTGGATGGAATCCTATTCAGAATGTAGATTGAGGTTTGCAATGCGTGTCCCCATAAGAATGTTGGAAGAGAGGCAAAACTCATCATGGACCGCACCATGTCCAACAGGGTTTGGTTTCTCCTTTCGGACACACCATTCATCTGAGGTGTTCTGGGAGGAGTCCATTGTGACTGGATCCCATGAAGCTTCAAGTAATCCATGAATTCATGGCTAAGGTATTCACCTCCTCGATCTGATCGAAGAGTTTTGATACTCTTACCAAGATGTTTCTCTATTTCGGCCTTGTACTCCTTGAATTTCTCAAACGATTCGGATTTGTGTTTCATAAGATACACATATCCGTACCTTGAGTAATCGTCTGTAAAGATGATGAAGTAGCCGAATTGACCCCTAGCTAGAGTGGGCAATGGTCCACAAACTTCGCCGTGGATCAACTTTAGAACTTCTTTGGCACGTACCCCTTTCCCAGAAAAGGGTTTGTTTGTCATCTTGCCCATGAGACAAGATTCGCAACTACCATAAGACTCTAAGTCAAATGGGGTTAAGTAGTCCAACTTCCTTAACCTTGCAATTCTTTTCTCGTTCGCATGACCAAGTCTACAATGCCACAAGTAAGTTGGGTTCTCATGATTACTAAGCTTGAGTCTTTTATTCTGTATATTAAGAACATTATATCCACAATGTAACAAGTATAAGCCATTCACAAGAGGAGCATTTCCATAAACATCACCATTAAGCGAAAAATAACAAGTATTATTTGCAAAATGGAAGGAAAATCCCTCAATGTCTAACATAGGAACGGAAATAATGTTACGAGTAATAGACGGAACGAAATAACAATTATTCAATTCAAGTCTAAAACCAGAAGGTAAGTTTAAAACATAAATCCCAACACGTTCAGCAGCAACTCTTACTCCATTCCCCACGTGAAGGGCGACTTCACCTGGCCTAATTGCTCTGCTGTCCTTGAGCCCCTGCACATTTGTACAAATATGTGAGCCACAACCGGTATCCAATACCCAGCAGTTAGAATCATTTGTGGACATGTTTATCTCAATAACAAACATACATGATCCAGTGGCTGAAGCACCTTGTGCCTTCTTTTCAGCTGCTAGAACCTTGCAGTCCTTCTTCCAATACCCCTTCTGCTTGCAGTGGAGGCATACATCCTTATCTACTCGCTCCTTCTTTTGGATTCCACCTTTCGGCTTGAGGAAATTAGGCTTAGAGCCTTTCTTAGCCTTGCTTCTATGCTTCTTCTTCCCTTTAGGGGCAGAGGAACTAGAAGCACCCACCATGAACATGGGCTTTTCCTTAGCAGTGGAAGACTCAAAAGTCTTGAGCATGTTATGGAGCTCAGGCATGGTCGAAACCGTCTTGTTCATAACAAAACTCGAGTATGAATCGGGTAGCGACTGAAGAATGGCATAAACAACAACATTGGTCTGCAGCTCAATGCCCAAACGACCAAGTTTCTCGATTAGCCCTATCATCTTCGAAACATGAGGGGAGACTTTCCCTCCTTCAGAGAGCCGACATCTAAATAGATCTCTCATCACCTCATAAATCTCGAAACGAGACTCATAATCAAAGAGATCCTTTAGATGTCTAAGCATCTCATAGGGAAGCATCCTCTCGTGTTGCCTTTGCAACTCGGGAGTCATGCCGAGCAACATAACACACTGAGCCTGAGAAGCATCATCTTGATGCTTCTTTTGAGCTTCGGCGTCAAACACTTCGGCTTCCTCAGAACCAGCCTCATGGGTAACAGGGATTGTCGTGTCCAACACGTACTCAATCTTTTCTTGCCTAAGCACCAAACGCAAGTTTCGGTGCCAGTCCAGAAAATTTTGCCCAGCTAATTTGTTTGTTTCCAAAACACTTCTCAACGACAAGTTATTCATTTCAACAACCCTAGGAAATAAAATTTAAACGGGAATTAAAACACATAATTCCTATGATCAATATTCAGCAATCAAAATAAACATGGTCTTTTATTTATTTTGTCTCCATTATTTTCACATACTCAACGACCTCATCGGAAGAGTACGATTTTATATCTAATATAAATTGTAATGGACTAGGATCCACATTCCTACTATTACAATGACTGTTTGGGCTGAACATTGCAATAGCAGAACTGGTAGGTCTCTAAACCAATTGCCTTATGCAATTCCTAGTTGATTGAACCTAGTTCAATCGGATGTCACCTAATTCTCGTTTCCCTGCTTCGGTTGGTGAAACAGAATTAAGTTGGGTTACAACCATTAAGTGGCGACAAAACATGTCCCTATAAAAGTCCCGTTAGATGTAGATCCGAGCAAAAGACTTGGGCCTTAAATACTCATTGGAACGAAATCTCCGGTTTACTTTTAATTTTAATGGAAGACATCATTCAATTGAAAACCCATATTTTAGCGAGGAACATTTTAAAGGCGAGGTATTAATTGCTTAATCAAGATCCGACATGTTCATCTATATCACATTTGAGCAATTATAGGCGCCGCCTATCCAAACATGATTTTATGCGGACTAACACTTATTTGGGCGCCGTCTATCCAAAACATATATAACGGTCCGACAATTATTGGGCGCCGCCTACCCAAACAATTATAATGCGGACTATAAAGCATTAACAAATAATGTTAACCAAGTGGGAAAAATAATTACCAAATTATTAAAGCAAAATTAAAATTTAATTTTAAAAAAATAATTTTAATTATTTAAAAAAAATTCTAATTAATCTAATTAATTTGAATTATTTTGGTCCAACCAAAATTCCCTTTATTAGGCCTAAAAATATTAATTAAATCTGGCCCAATACTTTTAATTAAAATTGGCCCAGCCATTTTAATAAAAAAACAGGCCCAAAAATCTTTAAATAAAATGGCCCAGCCAATTTAATTAATTAAGGCCCTATTAAAATCAAGTCCATTACTAATAATTAACAGCAGGCCCAAAAAGCCTCATTCACACTGGTCCATTCTGTTTCTTCACAGAAGAAATCGCGGCCGTTCTTTTCAAGAGACGTCGTGGACCACCGTCTTCCGCACAACCAGAGCCGCTTGCAGAGGTCGCCGGCCACCAGCGTCCACAGCCTGCAAGCCATCGGCCGCCGTTGCTCGAACAGAAACGAGCGAATCGCGCGGCCTAAAAAACGCCAGAATACGGACGTTCACCTTCGACGCCCAGCGCCGTTCGTTACGGGTGCATCAAGTTTCCGATCAAATCGGAAAAAAAAGCATCGGTCTCGGTAAAATATAGATGTTGACAGCGGTCGTTTCCCGATCAATTCTGGCCGGATATGCAGATTGCCGAAAGATGTCGCCCAGCGAGAAACGGAGGCGAATTGCGCACGGCACACGCGATCACCAAAGAAGTCGCGCTACGAGACACGATTTACCGCAATTTTTTTAAAAAGAGAAATCCAATTTCTCAAATAAAAACTAGTAATTCAATTTAACAAAAGCCAAAATAAATTCTGCAATTTTAAATTGAATAACGTATGGACATGAATAGGGTAAAATAAATTCACAAATAAAAATTACCCACGATAAAATCACAAACTATGCAATTAATCAAGAGCTTGAGCTCTGATACCACTGTTGGAATTTTTTAATCACGTAAACATGCGCAGCGGAAATTAACGTTCTCCAACAACGAACAATATAATTGCATAATTTAATATGAGATATCTTAAACAAGAAATCTTACAGAGCTTCGTACGTGGAATCCTCTACTACGGTATCCACGCAACAACTATTCACCGATTTGCACCGAGGTGCCAGCTTTGAATCTCTAGACGAACTTTTTAGGAAAACTGGAACAAGAGATTTTATGGAGAAATTATTTTCTTGTGTATCTTTTATGAATTCCCATGACACGTATTTATAGGGATTAACTTGGCTTAATTCCTAAGCAAGATATCGGGCCTAGCCCGTAATATAATCTCTACGAATTATATTTCCCTAGATACGTTCCTACGAATAATATCTTTACCATATCTAGTATTCTTGTATAATAATATTCCAAATATAATTATTGGGATTTCATATTTAATTAAATCTAATTTAATTAAATAATAATAATAATTAATTCCAAATATAATTATTATTATATTCTCCATAAATTAAATACTATATCCAATATAATACTTAATCAACCAACTATAATCGGCGAACAACCATTGCTTGTTGTGTGACCCATAGGCCCTCGTATATCGAGCGATTAGTCAAACTAACGTTCTTAATTGAACCCTAGACAATAAATCAGACATTCGCAATATACGAGGTACGTTGCGAGGAAATCTGCAACTACCTGTAATATTGTAGGCTATTGTGATATCTTCCTTTCATTCACGAATACTCGATTATGCCTTGAACATGATGAAGTGTCTATTCAAATAACTTAATCATATTATCTCAAATCACTAATTGATCGCTCGTGTCACACTTGGCCACGAAGTCCAAGTCGACTTGCATCGGCCGATGTCTTAGATCCAATTTTGATGAGAAGACGAGTATTCTCTCTAAATCCACATTGAGGAATGAATCCTATTCTTGGCTTAACTACCACGCACATGTATTTCGTGATGAACCCAATCCATGCCATATCTACCCGTGGAAGGGTGCAAGCGTCGGTCATGGTCAAAGTTCCCCACTCCACACATGTCGTGCGTACTGACCTCAAGTTAGAGGAGTATCACATCGCTCCCACTAACCGAGGCAGCCGTATACACATTATGTGGAATTACATCAAACGGTTTCTCGGATGGGTATACCAATGCCCTCTAAGGTATCTGTGCATCCATCATGAGATACCCGGTATCTCGTAGTAAGTGAGATCTTACTACACTCTCTATGAGTATGATGCAGATCGCACACCAATCTCAATTGCATCATCAATATCTCATTCTTGATGATCCTTGATCGGGGCTATTTGAGAATCGTACTTCGGTCATCTGAGTTCTCACTCACTCAATGACAATATCGATTCAAGGGAACATATATATGAATAATGCAAATAATCAAACATAATATTCAGATAAGTGTAAAGCCATATATTTAATATTAAACCATAAACTGAATATTATCTTAGTATTATGTCCTTACAAAGGATTGTCTCTAGGACACTAACACAAACACTCAGGACCATCCGAGTCTGTAGCTTCCTTAACGAGCATGGCTCTTCGGTCAGCATACCTCTGGTCTCTCTTGGCCCTCCTGTCTTATCTTTCCCTTGCACCCAGCTCTAGGCAGTCATACTGATAGTGCCCACTCTTGTTATAGTTGTAACATACAGCTTGCTCATCTCCTCTTTCCTTTCTTGGCTCAGGGTTCCTTCTTGAGTTAGGTTCCCTTGGTCTAGATGGGCTTTCTGTCTTGCCTGAATGCCTGTCATCACGAGTACGTCTTTGTTCATCTCTTCGATCGGGCTTTGGGTTTGAATATCTTTTTTCATCGCCACGATCTCTTCTCTGGTCAGTGTTCCTTCTTTCCTCATATCTCCGTGAGCTTTGGTGGGTTCCTTCAGGTTTCCTGTCATGAGTATCCTGATAATATTTCTTATAACGACCAAACCTGGAATTAAGCTTTTCAAAGCGTCTGGCCATCAGGTTGTACTCCTCAGTAAGCTTTTCCTTGCTCATCTCCATCAATGACATTGATGAAGGCTCGACAGGTTCTGACTTGGCTTTGAACGCCACACTTTTCTCAGGAGCTTTCTCTTTCTCCTCCACTTCTAGCTGTACTTTATTCTTTCTCTTGTTTAGATCATATTCCAGTGTTTTGAGCTCTGAAAAAAGTAAAGCAGAAGTTATGTTACTCATATCCTGAATGTTCTTCAACATAATTACACTGTTGTCCCATCTCCCAGGAAGGGCATTAAGGATCTTAGAAGCAACATCTATCTTTGGAACATCCTTATCCAACATCACCAACTCATTCATCATCTTGATGAATCTTGACTCCATCTGATCTATAGTCTCATCAGGCAGCATCTCGAATGCTTCGAACTTCTGAATGACAATATTCCACTTGTTCTCCTTTATCTTTTCTGACCTTTCGCACATCCTGGTCAGCTCATCCCAGACCTCATTTTCCGTCTTTAAATTCATCAGCCTTGCTGACTCCTCGAAAGGTACCATATGTAGAATGATATTTCTGGCCATATTGTCCAGTCCCACCATTTTGATCTCGTCATTGGTCATATCCTTCTTTTCTTTAGGAACTTGTACGCCAATCTCAAGGTGCTCATACCCCAGTCCTCTAACATTAGGGATGGTGATCTTGATAGGTCCTTCCTTGATAACACGCGGCATCTGGTCATGGATGGCATCTAGATGTGCCTCAAGTCTAAACTTCCAGTAGACAAAGTTAAAAACAGAGAATTCAGGTAACGAAGCTTCAAGTCTCCTCGAAGTCTTGATGATGCAAGTTTTAGGAAAAGCAAACTCACATTTGTTCAGTGACCACCAACAGTTTCACCTTTGAAACTATTAGTATTTAAAGTCAGCGGTCTTTTGAACCACTGCTCTGATACCACTTGTAGGTCCCGATACAAGACTGAGAGATATGTGTATGGGGGGGTACACGTATACAAATTTTCTTTCTTTTAAACTGATTGAGTCCCCTTAACTCAGAGTGATGTAGAACTCAGGGTTGATAACACACCTACTAACTGCACTGAGTGCTGGTAAGTTGGCTAACTATCAACTTGAGTTCAGTGCGGAATGCGTGAGCCCTGAAAGTTTATAGTCTTTTTTAATGTTTGCTTTCTGAAAACTTGATTACTCTTTTCTGAAGTAGTGATTAGAAGGGCAGTGTTCAAGTTAATGATCAGCCTGATTGATTCAAGCCTGATAAAACTAATGCAATGAATGACTTAATGAATAAGCAATTAAGAAAAATATCAAAGCAATAAAGAACACAAGGAGTTTAACGTGGTTCAAAGACTCAAGCTCCTACATCCACGGTCCTGATTGAACAAGATAATTGATTAGGCGTGAAATTGTCAAGATTCGTCGCTCGAAATGCCCTTGTTTTGATGGATTCATATAAGTATTTAGAGTCATTTGAGTATTATTTTCAAAAACTAACAAATTTTTTTCTTTGATGCTTATAGATGGATAGAGGGCGAAAAGAGGAGTTCGTAGGACTTTGAATCGACTCAAACGGATACCCGGATGAGAAGATATGGAAGAAATACGAGAAGTATTAGTTCGAGCGAGCAAAAGTGTCATTGAAGTACTCAAGATGGAGGAGCTCGAGTACTTACTACTCAAGCACTCGAGTAGGGCACTCGAGCTGAGGCTGGTCGAGTAGCCATTACTCGGGCACTCGAGTAGAGCACTCGAGCTGAGGCCGGTCGAGTAGAACTACTCGAGCTAAGGGGCTCGAGTACTTTTCGGGTTCTGGACAATTTCAACACTCGAGCTTGCATTGCTCGAGCACTTTTTACTCGAGCTCTACTCGAGCTCGACGGGAATTTTGGCCCATGCAAGTCAGAGTTGGCCCGACGCTTATATATATCCATCCCAAGTTCGTTCTGGAGGATTACCACTTGATACCCACGAGATTTAGAGTTCGTTTTTGGAGGGGAAGAGGAGAAGCAAGTTTACTATTACGTTTTTGAGGTTTTCATTACGAATTCGAATTACGATTTGACTTTTGAGTTTCGTTCTTTATATTTTCATTCTTGAACACGTTGAGACCTAATTCATTGAGTTAATTTAAGTTTATTCTTTCAATTAGTTAAACCCTAGTTTATGTTTGATCTCTTCTTCGTCTTAATTGTCATGTTCTTGTTCGTTACTTATTTAATTGTTATTGTTTACGTTAAACCTATGTCTAGCTAAAACCCTTGCATGCTTAGGGTAGGATGAACTCGTAGACGTAGGTTTTGGGTACGTAATTAGGGTAACTCGTGACGTTAGGTTTTAATTCTCTTGATTAATGAATTCGTAAAATCAATCTTGACTTTACCTTTGAATTTCGTTCGAAAAGTGTTAGAGAGAGGACGACCGTATCACTCTTTAACAACAAGTAGACTTAATGAGAGGGTTTAGAAAGAGTTAATTCATCTACCAGTTTAGCGAAGGAGGACGACCGCATCACCTTAGTTAAATTAGTGTCTCATTAATTAAGCACAATTCATTAACTTGTTAGTGGATTAGTGAAGTTGAGTGTTAGGGTAAAGTATTAGGGTTTAGAATCTTGAGCTTTCACCTTGCATTCTTAGACTTAGGATATTTCTTGCGCGTCACAGTTATTTTGACTATGTACCTGCTCCGTTAGTATACGTAGGGATTCCTATCCTGAGCATCACCATCTCTCATTTGGAAACAACCATTAGTTAAATTGTCTTCTTTAATTCTTTAGTTTAATTAGTTTAATTTAGTTTTAATTAATCTTTCAAAAAATCCAAAAACATTACACTCATATTAGCTACGACGCGTAGATCTTCAGGGATCTGATCGCATACACTCCATCCCTTGGGTTCGATAATACTTGGTCATTATACTTACTCATACTACAGTGAACCCGTCCGCTTGCGGGTGAACGACTAGTAGAAAGCTAGTATTTTCGCATCAAGTCAATGGCGCCGTTGCCGGGGATGGCGTTGTATGCTTTTTGAATAGGACTTGTCGATAGCTTAGTAGTTAGTAGTGAGTGCTTATTTTCTGTTTTTATTTCTTATTGTTATTTTTATTCATTCGGCAGTTGCGTTTTGATCCTTCTGCTAGTATGTCAGGTATATGAAAACACGCTCACAAGGCAATACGAGCGAAGAGAGAATACCGTTGGACCCTGAGACAATAGCTAGAAGGAACCGAGCTTTCTTGAGGAGGATGAACGCTGCCGACTTAGGGAAAGAACCGATGGATATCAGTAATGAGTTGGATGATGCAGCTAATGAGTTCAATCAGGAATTGGGCCGAGTTGAAGGCACTGGAGTCAGTGGGAGCCATAATCAAGTTCCGTTAGGGGATAGCCAGAGCCTAAACCCGGGTACTCAGAACCAAAGTAGTCCAGCTCATAACATTGTCCAACATCCTCATAACAACCCTGCTTACCCACGTCCTAACTTACCACAAAACAACTTACCTTATCCACCCTACCCATACCCACCTTATCCTTACCCACCATACCCGTATCCTCCACCTCCAGTTTACAATCAACCACCTGTTTACCAACCACCACCCCAACAAGTACCCGTACCTGTTGTTAATCCTCAACACGTTCCTCAGAACGTAGATCAACATATGGCCATTCGAGGGAGGTTTGCAGCGCAGCCACAGCGGTACTATGATGGAGTGGCATTGCCTCCTGTTGAGGCAAATAACTTCTCGATTTCCCCGGGAATTTTAAAGCTGCTTACCGAGAATCAGTTCAAGGGGGTAATCGGGAAGAAGGATCCTCATACACATTTGAGGAGTTTTCTCATGATAGCCTCCACATTCAATTATAATGGTATGTCTGAAGATTCCAAGAGGCTTAGGCTATTCCCATTCTCATTGACGGGAATAGCTAAAGAGTGGTACGATAATACATTTCCACGGGGAGGAGTAACCACATGGGCTGAGCTCGAGCGTCTGTTCCTCGAGCGATTCTACCATCCATCAAGGACAATAAAAGTAAGAATTGAGATATCTTCTTTCCGCTAGAAGCAAGGAGAGGACCTACATCAAGCGTGGGAGAGATACTCAAACATGTTGATTGAGTGCCCGCAGCACGGGTACAATGAGGGAGATATTATGACATTCTTCTACAGTGGTGCCAACAAGGCGGGGCAAGACCATTTAGATGCCTGTGCGGATGGAGCATTCCTGAATCAAGGCATAGAGAGGTGTAGAGAGATCGTGGACAACATTGTCACGAATGTCGGGGCTTGGAATGGAGATCCAGATTTTCAGAGAGTGCATCAGGTTGAAGAGGGTGAAGGAACGAGAAGGCTGTTGATGGCCATGATGGAGAAGATTAACAACCTTGAGATGGGGAAGAATTTGGTTGGAGAGAATGCAGCAGAGAAGGAAAGAGTAGATCAGCTAAGTGGACAGCAAGAGGTAGCCAATTACATGGGAGTCCGTATTACAATCAGAATGGCTACCAAGGTGGTAATCAATATGGAAGGCCTTCTTATGGCCAACCTGTTGTACCTCCAGGTCCTCAGCCACCTCAAAATCAATGGAGGAACACACAAGGATTTCAAGGAGGCCAGCAGCCTCCTCAAAACACATGGAGAAAGAATGAAAATTTCTTATATGCTAACCCAAAAGCTGGTATTTCTGTTCCTGCAGGTGTTGACCCAGGGTCTAAACCTCCTGGTGGAGAAGGCGGTGCATCAACTGAGGAGATGTTGAGAGCGATTCTTCAGAAGGTGGAGGAAGGTAGCAAGAGGTTGTCATCCGTGGAGTACGATGTGAAGGAGTTGCATAAGAAGGGTGATCATTATGATCAAGAGCTCCAGAAGATAAACGTTGAGTGGACTAGAACTCAACAAGAGAATAATAGGCGGTTCACTTCTATAGTGTTCCAGATGAGCCAGATTGCAAAGTCGTTGAATAGAGAGCCGGGAAAATATCCTTCCATGCCGGAGGGGAACCCGAAAGAGCATTGCAAGGCGATCCAGCTTAGAAGTGGAACCAACTATGAAGGTCCTCAGATGCCTGCTGAATCTGAGACGGCCCAAGGGGAAGTTGAGATGGGGGAAAGAGAACACAAGAAAGATGGAGGTGTTACAGTTGAGAAGGGGATTGAAAGTGAAGGGATTGAGAAGCATAAAGATGTGGATGAGTCTCATCAGAGCAAAGAGCTTGAAGAGGAAGGCATTGAGAAAGTTGAGAGAGTTCCTAAGTGGAAAAAGGCAAATGAAGCAAGGGATAAAATGAAAGAAACAGAAAGAGATGAATGGGGGGTACCCAAATCTGTGATACCTGTCTCATATCCACAACGCTTCATGAAAAATAAGCTTGATGAGAAATTCGCTAAGTTCCTTGATGTTTTTAAACAATTACATATTAACATTCCTTTTTATGATGCTTTGGAATAGATACCCAACTATGCAAAGTCTTTGAAGGACTTGATCGCGAATAGACGGCGAGTGGATGAGCCGAAGTTGGTGCAGTTGAACCACGAGGTGAGTGCATTAGTGCACAAGGCGCTTCCTCCAAACTGAAGGATCCCGGGAGCTTCACCATCCTCTGTGATATCGGGAACGGGATCAAGAAAGGAGCATTGTGCGACCTTGGAGCGAGCATTAATTTGATGCCATTGTCGTTATTCAAGAAGTTGGAAGGTGGTGAACTTCAACCCACAATGATGACGCTTCAACTTGCCGATCGGTCTATTACTCGACCTCAAGGTGTGGTTGAAGACGTCCTCGTGAGAGTTGGAGATCACATTTTTCCAGCCGACTTTGTGGTGCTCGAGATGGAAGAAGATGAGCACGTTCCTTTGATCTTGGGAAGACCGTTCTTAGCTACGGCGGGGATGGTGCTAGACGTGGCAAATGGGAAGATTACGTTGAAGGTTGATGATCAAGAAGTGAAGATTTCCCTATATGAAGTCATGAAACACCCGAAGGAGGATGAGAGTTTGTATTGCATGGATGTTATTGATCCTAGTGTTGAAGACACACCTTCTATCTCTAATCCTTCTCATATTCATGAATTTTATAATCCTTCACTTGATGATTTAACTCATGCGCATTATGATCTTGATTATTTTGATAGGGATAAAGTGAAGAAGTTGAAGGATGAAGAAGTGAAAAGAGTGGACGTGGTCCAGTTGGAGGGAAAAGGAGGAGTTAAGAAGAAAAAATCCAAATTCAAGAAACTGTTTGGTAAGACCCCTCCAGATAAAGGTGAGAAGGAGTTGAGACCCATAACACTTGGGGATGAGAAGAAAGCAAAGGAGCTCATGATGGAGGGGCATCAAGGAAAGACAAGCAAGCACCACTCTTATGAGAGTAAGGGAGGTAAATTTGAGTATGATGTCACATAAGCTCCTTTGAGCTCGGTCCGGCATGAGGACCTTAAAAATAGCGCTGAATGGAAGGCAACCCATTTTTATTTGCTTTTATTTGTTTTTAGTTCTTATTATGTTATTAGGGTGTTGTTGAGTCGTGAGTTTTAACCTCGTACGTGAGAGTTTATTTTGTAGGCTTGTCTCGATGAAATACTCAAAAGGGAGGAACTCAGCAAGGGAGTGTACTTCGTTTGAGAGAAACTGAATTGTTTGGTTGAGGTAACCCACAACCCCAAACTTAGACCTCTTCGCAAGGTCGAAGTTTGGGGGGGTGGAGTTTTTTTTTATGTTTCTTGTTACATTGCACCGGAGCACCCCTTATCTTTGAGTGTGTTTGGTCATTTGGTGTCTTGAGATGCTCCTCGGGGTGATTTTGATTTGATTCGCTGTTGCATATTTCATGCTTATTGACCCCTTCTACTTGTTAGTTGTTATTCTTGAGCATGTTTGATGAGTAGAGTAGAATTGTGAGGTTGAGTTAAGAATTGTTTTGCGTAAGTTTTGAGCTAGAGTTGATTTGAGAAGGAACTTGTATGCTTATGAATTTTTCTTTTGAGTACTTGTGTGATGATTGTGAGAATGCACTAGACTAGCATGGATGTGAAAGCCGTGAGATTTGAGCCTTATGAGATTTTGATGCATGATTTGATCTCTTCGTTTGTGAGTGGATCGTCACCTTAGAGGATGCTAGAACTTGTGTGTGCTCTTGCTTCTTGATTGTGTCTAGTTTGATATGCCGAATGTGATCTTAGGCCATCTTTGTTTTGATTGAGTCACTTAGCCAAAATTTTCCTTACCATTGACATTGATCCCTTGTTAGCCCCGTTGAGCCTTTAAGCCTAATTTTATTTGCTAGCACATTTAAACACTATTCCAAGTTCCTAAGCCTTTTTGTCCCAATTTGAGTGGAAAAGAGGAAAAGTGTGAAGGTTGAAGGGATTAATTTGAGTTGAAAAAGGAGAATTTTGATTGCTTGAGTGATTATGAGAAGAAGGTGTGATGAGAAATATGAGTTGTGGAAAAGAACAAAAAAATTGAGAATGAGCAAAAGAAAAAAAAAAGAGCTCATGTGTTGTGCGAAAAAGAAAAAAAAAAGTGAAGTGATTGAAAAAAGTGAAAAGAGAAGAAAAGAAAAAATTGAAGTGTTGAGAGTATTGGAATTGAAAGTGTGTTGATTGAGAATGTTTGAAGTATTCTGTTCCTAATCTCGAAGTACCGAAGTTTGATTTTCTATTCTCCATTCACTTAAGTCACTTACCCATATTGTTATCCCACCTGTCCAAAGAGCCTACTTTACAACATTGAGAAAAGTCCTTTTTGATTCGGCATTGATTTCTAGAGTATGGTCGGAGTTGAGAGTGCTTACAAGCCTATGCCTGCTGATATGCGTGATTGATCGTTTGAGAGAGCCCCTTTATCATTGATATACACTTGCGAGGGAGTGAAACACATCGTTGAGAGCACATCCATGTTTGATTTTGGTGATTTTTTCTGTTGTTGTATGAGTATGATGAGGGAAGACGAGTGAGTATACTTGTGATTGATCTTTGAAGCTAGAGTTCATTTACTTGCACTATTCGATTCTTTGACTCAATCCTAACAATTTCACTTGACTTATTATTTCATTGCTTGAGGACAAGCAATATGGTAAGTTTGGGGGGGTTGATTAGGCGTGAAATTGTCATGATTCGTCGCTCGAAATGCCCTTATTTTGATGGATTCATATAAGTATTTAGAGTCATTTGAGTATTATTTTCACAAACTAACAAATTTGTTTCTTTGATGCTTATAGATGGATAGAGGGCGAAAAGAGGAGTTCGTAGGACTTTGAATCGACTCAAACGGATACCCGGATGAGAAGATATGGAAGAAATACGAGAAGTATTAGTTCGAGCGAGCAAAAGTGTCATTGAAGTACTCAAGATGGAGGAGCTCGAGTACTTACTACTCAAGCACTCGAGTAGGGCACTCGAACTGAGGCTGGTCGAGTAGCCATTACTCGGGCACTCGAGTAGAGCACTCGAGCTGAGGCCTGTCGAGTAAAACTACTCGAGCTAAGGGGCTCGAGTACTTTTCGGGTTCTGGACAATTTCAACACTCGAGCTTGCATTGCTCGAGCACTTTTTACTCGAGCTCTACTCGAGCTCGATGGGAATTTTGGCCCATGCAAGTCAGAGTTGGCCCGACGCTTATATATATCCATCCCAAGTTCGTTCTGGAGGATTACCACTTGATACCCACGAGATTTAGAGTTCGTTTTTTGGAGAGGAAGAGGAGAAGCAAGTTTACTATTACGTTTTTTAGGTTTTCATTACGAATTCGAATTACGATTTTACTTTTGAGTTTCGTTCTTTATATTTTCGTTCTTGAACATGTTGAGACCTAATTCATTGAGTTAATTTAAGTTTATTCTTTCAATTAGTTAAACCCTAGTTTATGTTTGATCTCTTCTTCGTCTTAATTATCATGTTCTTGTTCGTTACTTATTTAATTGTTATTGTTTACGTTAAACCTATGTCTAGCTAAAACCCTTGCATGCTTAGGGTAGGATGAACTCGTAGACGTAGGTTGTGGGTACGTAATTAGGGTAACTCGTGACGTTAGGTTTTAATTCTTTTGATTAATGAATTCGTAAAATCAATCTTGACTTTACCTTTGAATTTCGTTCGAAAAGTGTTAGAGAGAGGACGACCGTATCACTCTTTAACAACAAGTAGACTTAATGAGAGGGTTTAGAAAGGGTTAATTCATCTAAAAGTTTAGCGAAGGAGGACGACCGCATCACCTTAGTTAAATTAGGGTCTCATTAATTAAGCACAATTCATTAACTTGTTAGAGGATTAGTGAAGTTGAGTGTTAGGGTAAAGTATTAGGGTTTAGAATCTTGAGCTTTCACCTTGCATTCTTAGACTTAGGTTATTTCTTGCGCGTCACAGTTATTTTTACTATGTACCTGCTCCGTTAGTATACGTAGGGATTCCTATCCTGAGCATCACCATCTCTCATTTGGAAACAACCATTAGTTAAATTGTCTTCTTTAATTCTTTAGTTTAATTAGTTTAATTTAGTTTTAATTAATCTTTCAAAAAATCCAAAAACATTACACTCATATTAGCTACGACGCGTAGATCTTCAGGGATCTGTTCGCATACACTCCATCCCTTGGGTTCGATAATACTTGGTCATTATACTTACTCATACTACAGTGAACTCGTCCGCTTGCGGGTGAGCGACTAGTAGAAAGCTAGTATTTTCGCATCAAGTCAATAATCCACTAAGGATTAGCTTGTTTTTAATGTGCCAAGGTGCTCCAAGATCAGCTAACTCACTGACCCTTACAAACTCCTTCCTAACTCACTAAACACTTCAACCAACAAACCTGACTAGAGCGTTTTGGTTTCAGTTTGGTTTCCAACTAAGGTTGTGATTATCCTTACAAGACTAAGCTATGCTAAGGATGGATAATCACTCTAAGCTTAAGATATTACAATGACGCTGAGTGGAATACAGAATAACTCTCTTGGCTAAGAAATACTTGGGAAATTTGAGGTTTTCGAGTGCTTCTTTTCGAATGCTGAATGCTTGAGAAATTTCCCGTAAGCTTGATTGGGTTCAAGGCCTTCTATATTTATAGGTGACTTTGAAAACTATCGGTTGGAGGAGATAGCCTTCTAGGTCATCTACGTAGGGTTTGTTAAACGGGTCTTTCTGCATGTAGTAAGCCATCCTTGCATGGATTAGGTAATAACTTTTAATGCTCCATTTAATACTTTTCCGTTGAAAAGTGCAGTCTTAACTCAGTCTCCTTATCAGGTCCGTACGTGTGTGTCCTTCCTGGACTGGTCCACGTCATCAGGTAGGTGAGAATGTCAGAACCCATTCTTTCACTTCAGGCTTGTCTTATTAACTTCTTTTTGTCTCAAGCACAACGGTCTTGTCCTGACGCTGGCATTCCTTTTGCATTGCTTGGCCCTACTCCAAGTCTTTTCCCATTTACTTAGTGTCATCCTGTTCCCTTCAGGACTGAGTTAGTAATGACCTCAGGGTCATACTCTTCACCACTGACACTTACTCAGCCAGCTTAGATTGACTTCCGTAAATTCACGATGATGCTCTTGTGTCTTCAGGCTTCAGTCTTGATTGTCATCAATGAGTGCTCCTCTCATTGAGTTCCTTTGAAATGTAAAATGACTAAGTACAAATCTAACCAAGACTAGCCTAACCAAAACACACTAAGGCAAATCATCTTTTCAGGGGCTTTGGGATCTTAATCAAAACTGACATTGTCCCAACGGAGGTGAACTACAACTTTCAAATTTTTTAACAATTTAGCGGTTATTATACTCACTATTAATGCCTCTGGTTAGGTATCTTCACAATTTAAAACTTAGTGTGGGTAACAAGGCTCATATTGAAGCTTCGATGACAAATACATATTTAACAAAAGAAACACCAATGTTCTGTTCCCACTACTTTGAGAATCATGTTCTGATGAGGCGGTATAATATACCTCGTAATTACGATGGTCGTGGTGCCGAAGAACCCTAACCCTGTAATGCCCTGTTTCCGGAATGAAGGCCCTTGTGGCTTTTAATACTCCGAACTCGGGTCACCACTTAATAATCGAAAAACTGAGCTTAAAAATTTCTTTTTATTAGTTAAGAGGCAAGTGTACATGAAATACTTTACAGCGGAGGACCATATATAAATTAAGCATGAGTGAACAAGATCTTTTATTTAACTCTAAAAGTCATAGTTAAAGAGGAAATTTGCGTACATGATATTCATCGAGTAACCTTTAAAGGTTTGTTACTCGGCATTATAATTAAAATAGTCTTTAGAAAGAGATTATAATATTATTTAAATATTTATGTATATAGCATCATATTTAGGGAAAACGCTGTGTCGCTATTGTAGCTCCGACCCCTCTCGATCATATCCTGAAAAATATTCAACTGTTGGGGTGTGAGATAAAAATCTCAATGGATAACCTTTACACTCTTATACAGATTGGCGCAATCTTGAAAAGTTGATAGTTATAAGTGTATTTATAACTAAACTTTACTTGCATTTCGTACACATATATCTTATTTTACATAGTGGGCACAAAGTAAATCCTCATTTCATTTCACATAGTGGGCACTAAGTAAATCCCTATTTCATTTCACATAGTGGGCACAAAGTAAATCCTCATAACATATATCATATAGTGGTTACTAAGTAAATCCCCATAACACTTCACATATCGGGCACTAAGTAAATCCCCATTTGATAGAGCTTATTATATTTCTATTCATAATATTTATATTTGATTATTTTGCTTCAAGAATAAACCAACGGTCCGCATAACATTATCGGCTTAGGACAAGTACACACGTCCAGTCTCTGACTTGGGTCGCACTTCACCTAGCACGATTTCCTTTCATCTTAGTGATCAATCATTCTTTACTTAATATTCATATAAGTTGTTTTAAGGATAATTTGGTAACACGCATAATTCACATAAGTTTCTTTCGTTTGGTTAATTCGGTTAAGGTTTTCAGTTTGCTCTTAGTTCGAAGTCCTTTTATAAAAACCATCACTTTTTTTTAAATATAATAAAACATAAGGCTAGTAAAAAATATAAGCTTATCGAGGGCGTTAAACTTGTTCTTTGGATCGTTTTAGAAAAATAATACATTAGCTTAACGATAAATTATTTATACTTTAAATTATAAGTTTTAGCACATTTGTATTTAATCAAGTGTAAAATGAAAGCCCATACATAGAATATTTGCACTAAAATATGTATATATGCTACTTATCTAATAACAACTATTCACCCAAGATCGACTAAACAGTTTATAACTTTAAAATGTTTTGAGATAATTACTTAAGTATGAAGATAATTAACAAAAGTAATCATATAAATATGTAGTAGCTTGTATGATATTATTTAAACGGCCTGTTCGAATTAAGTTATCCGAAAACTTTCAATTTTAGTCATTTAACTTTCCTATACTCTAACAATTTCGTTAAAAAATATTTAAACTCTTTAATAAAAAGTAGGGACTTCCAGAATATTATCTAAACATGCATACAAAAAGATTATACTGTGATTTTTTTCAAGGAAGATATACCTAAATATGAATACTATCGAAAATAGTAAAATATAGCCTAAAAACGTCGCAATTGTTTATAATTATTTAGACACTTCTTAAAATTATGAATTTCAACATGGTAACACATAAATACATATAAAACATGGATATGAATTTTTGCAAACATAAAAGATTCTTTAAAAAGTTATATTTTCATTTTTTGAAACAAGAACAGTGGTTTATTGCATTTTATTTCGTTTTCGAACATCCATTTCTCCTAAGATATAAGACCTATAGATGTCATTTTTTACAGGCTTATATTACTCTATTCCAGGTTTAACAAAATATTTTTTGTTTAATTTTATCATCATTATAGGTAAGAGATAAACAGGTTCAAAGTTGTTATGTCGATCACTTTAGAATCTTAACAGGATCATAAATTACTCCAGTTTCTATCTAGTCTAAACAAAAATTAGAAAAACACATTTAGGGAGTTCAAAAAATTTTAAATTTCAGTATGGAGACTATATTTTAAATTCTCTACAATATTCAATTCTTACTTCTCAAAGAAAGGTTAAGTAAACATGTTTTTCAAGGTAAAACATCACAAAGGTTCATTCTGGACACACCAAGTTCAAAAATATATTTCTCTTAGGGATCACCTTTAAAAATCATAAATATTTAACAAGATATATTACACTTCGATTAAAATATCCATACCAAATTTCATAACTTTCTGTATAGCATAAGTATAGGAATTGGGACCGTAAATAGAGGTGTTGCAGTTTCGATCGATTTTGGGCGGTTCAACTTAAAAAATTTATTTCTCATTCGATTCAAGTCTTATGATCATGAAATTTATAAAGTTTTTAGATCATTGTCATTAGTTTGTGCAGTTAAAACTTCATAAATTTATCATGGTTAGAAATATAAGAACGGAAATTAATAAATTACTGTTCATAGTTTCAAATGGAAAAAAACATATCAACTTCCCAAGGCCATAACTCCTTCATCTCAAGTCCAATTACCATGAATTTTGGATAGATTCTAATTTACTTATAGATGAACAAGAACAAATAAATTCATAATTTTTTGGACAACGAAACGTGCAAAAATGAAACAAAGATTTAGCATATAAGCACATAGAGATGAATGGGGTAACCTTTGTAGTTTCCTTCTTAGTATGGGGTCTTGGGCGAAATTTCTTAATGAATACCAATCAATTTAAGCCCTAGGATGATGGATGAAGGTTTTTTGATTTGTATAAGGGCTTGAAGGATTTTAATGGAGAAAAAAAAAGTGCCGAGAAAGAGAGAAGGGGAGGATGTAGAGAAATTGAAATGCTTTCATATGCTTTCATTTTCTTTCATCATGCCTGATGTATGTATATATAGAGGGAGATGCAAGAGGGCTAAGAATGAGGGTAAAATGTTAGATAGGTGGTTAGTTATTGACCATGCATGTATAATAGGTAATTAGTTTAGGAGTAATTTTAAGAGATAATTCTTAGATATTTTAACTATTTATACTATGTTTTAATAACCACTCGTATTTACTACGCGTGTTTAATGTAAACCATATAATTTAATTATGAAGGAGCCGTGTTTTAAAGATACAAAAAATATCATAAGTGTTGAATATTTTAAACGACCGTATTTATACATCGTATTAATTATATCATTCGTATTTATTTTAAGTGCTTCGTTTAGCTATTTTTGGATATTGTAAAATTATTTAGACATGATAAGATTATCATCACCGTCATTTGTTACTATATTTTATTACACGCATAACTTTCATTTGAAAAACACCCTTTAATAAAATGAAATCTTAATATTATTCAAACCTTAAAACTTTTATTCTTAAAAGTGTTAGGAGTGCCCCCGATTCAGAAAACTCGTCAATTTCCTGAAAAAATTAGAACTTGAAGACATACGTTGTTCATAAAATAAATAAAGCATTAAATCATATAATTTTTCTTTAGGGAATTTTGGTTCGGGGTGTTACAAACCTGGTACTCCGTCAATTTTCCTGGACGACCACTTGGACGAAAGAATACAAGATATATTATTGATGAAGATTATTAAACATCTTATAATGATAATATATATCATTGTATATATTCCCTCTTGTAGTATGTTCATGCATCAACTTCAAAGTGTTCAACCGAATCTCTTGAGGGCTGAACAAGATGATAAACTTCAACATCAGTTTGCGTCATGGTTTGAACAAGTTGTAAGTCAAGTTGATCAAATTACATAAATAATAAAATATATGTATAAACTCAGGATTAAATGTTTTGTCAACTATAGGTTAAAGTAAACAATATTCAGAACCGGTGGATACGTGATCACTCCAGCGGTCCTGTGATTTGTGTCACTACATACCCTGGATATTACGTGAATGGATATAAATTTCACACACGCACTCATGGTGAATCGGAATCGACTGTGAATAGTGGAGTTTGTATCAAGGGGACAAACTATGATTCAGATGAGAATGATTTCTATGGGATCCTTGAAGAAGTATTACAGTTGGAATACCCTGGACGACTTGACAAAAAAATAGTTTTGTTCAGGTGTGAGTGGTATGATCCTACTGTACCAAATGGAACAAGAATACATCCTAACTACAAACTTGTGGATGTTAATCGGAGAGGAGTATATGACTGTTATGATCCTTTTGTATTAGCAAGCCAAGCCACTCAAGTTTACTATTGCGAATACCCGGGGGTGCAAAATCATGAATGACTTGTTTTTTGCAAAGTCAAACCGAGATCCTTAGTCGAAATTGATAAAATGAATGAACAAGAGCTACCACCGTTCCAAGATGATGGGATTGATTCACAAATGAATAATGTACAAATGGACAATGATCCTATGATATTGGTAGATGTCAGTGGTGCACTAATGGAAATTGAGAATGATGATGTTGAAAAAGAAGAAGAAGTTGAAGTCGAAGTCAAAGAAGAGGGGGAGGAAGACGACGATGATGATGAACATAATTCAAACTCAGATGAAGATTGAGTAGTTTAGTAATATTTTTAAATGTTAGAAATATTTTAATGTAACCCTATACTTTGATTGATCATTTATTTTAATGTGTATATCCATTATGATACCTATGTTAGACTTACTATTTTCATGAATTCAATAGATATTTGTCTGAATATGAATTAAGTATTCCAAACTTATTTTGCAGCTTGATGCCTTCGAATCCGGTCTCCAAGCTGATCAGACATATCACGTCTAGACATATGGAGTTGGGCGCCTTCACCTTCAGGATGATATCCGAAGAAAGGCTGCAGAAGTACTGGGAGACATTTCAGGTATATATACATTTGATTTATAAATATATATTGTATGATATAATAACATCTTTGTTTATCAGAAAGAAACTAGGTGAGATCCTACTGTCACTTCCACACATTATGTGCATCACTTGTTCCTGAAAAGGGCTGCAGAAAGATATATAGGTCTGTTGAACTACGTGAAAAGACGATGGGAGTTGAAGGGTAAGAAGCCACAGTGGGATACAAAAGTGTGGAAGATCTTTCTCGCGTACTGGGACAGATATGACGTGAAAGTCAAATCCGCACAATGCAGAAGGAACTGACTATCTGAGCCTGGTGGCCCGGATACTGGTATCTCCGTCAATATAGGTGGATCTCGTGGTGCCGTCGAGGTTGCCCTGGATATTGTAAGTCATATTTATGATACTACACTATTTTAATTTTTATAATATATATATATATATATATATATATATATATTAAGTCTTAATGATCATGTTCTAAATATAGGAGAGGAAGAAGGGACGCCCCTGTTAGTGTTAGTGTCCTAGAGACAATCCATCGAAAGGACATAATACTAAGATAATATTCAGATTTGGTTTAATATTTTTATTGGTTTAATATTAAATGTATGGAGTTACACTTATCTGAATATGATGTTTGATTGTTTGCATATATTCTTATATGTGTTCCCATGAATCACTACTTTAATTGAGTGAGTGAGAAATCAAATGACTTAAGTATGATTCTCAAATAGCCCCGATCAAGAATCATCAAGAATGAGATATTGATGATGCAATTGAGATTGGTGTGTGATCTTCATCATACTCTTAGAGATTGTAGTAAGATCTCACTTACTACGGGATATCGGGTATCTCATGATGAATGCACAGACACCTTAGAGGGTATTGGTATACCCAACCGAGATACCGTTTGATGTAATTCCACATAATGTGTCTATGGGTATCTTGGGGAGCGATGTGATACTCCTCTAACTTGAGGTCAATACGCACGACATGTGTGGAGTTATGAACTTTGACCATGACCGACGCTTGCACCCTTCCACGGGTAGATATGACATGAATTGAGTTCATCACGAAATGCATGTGCGTGGCAGTTGAGCCAAGAATAGGATTCATTCCTCAATGTGGATTTAGAGAGAATACTCGTCTTCTCATCATAATTGGATCTAAGTCGTCGGCCGACGCACATCAACTGAGACTTTGTGGTTAAGTGTGATATACTTGATCAATTAGTGATTATAGATAATATGATTTAGTTATTTGAATAGACACTTCATCATGTTCAAGACTTAATCGGATATTCGTGAATGAAAGGAAGATATCACAATAGCCTACAATATTACAGGTAGTTGCTGATTTTCTCGCAACGTACCTCGTATATTAAGAATGTCTGATTTATTGTCTAGGATTAAATTAAGACCATTAGTTTGACTAATCGCTCGATATACGAGGGTCTATGGGTCACACAACAAGTAATGACAATTTACCAATTATAGTTGGTTGATTAAATATTGTATTGGATATAATATATAATTTATGGATAATATAATAATAATTATATTTGGAATTAATTATTATTACTTAATTAAATTATATTTAATTAAATATAAAATTCCAATAATAATATTTGGAATATTATTATACAAGAATAATAGATATGGTAAAGATATTATTCGTAGGAACATATCTAGGGAAATATAATCCATAGAGATTATATTACGGGCTAGGCCCGATATCTTGCTTTGAAATTAAGCCAAGTTAATCCCTATAAATATATATCCTATGGGAATTCCAAAATACACAAGAAATATAATTTCTCCATAAAATCTCTAGTCAGAATTTTCCTAGCAAATTCGTTCTGAGATTCAACGCTGGCATATTGGTGCGGGTTGGTAGAAAGTCGTTACGTGGATACCCTAGTTGAGGATTCCGCGTACAAATCGTTGTAAAGATTTATATGTTATTTATCCTTTCTGTTTTATGTTATACAACCATGTTTAAGATTCGTTGTTGGTGAATCGTTTTCTTCCGCTGCGCCGAACATGGTGTTCGTGCCTCTAAAACCCAACAGTGGAGAATAAAAGTTTTTTTGGTCCCATAACTTATCGAGTGTCCGATTTTGGTCCCAAAAATTTTGACTCTTCAATTTTGGTCCCATAACTTCTATGGTTTGCCCAATTTTGGTCCCATTCTTGATGGAAAATTTCTTTTTGGTCCCATAACTTATCGAATGTCAGATTTTAGTCCCAAAAAATTTGACTCTTTAATTTTAGTCCCGTAACTCCTATGGTTTGTCCATTTTTCAACCACATATTAGTGATATTGAAAAAATGATTAAAAAAATACAAAATGAAAAAAATATTGTTTTGCGGACACATACTTGAGGCTACCGTAAAGGCCCAAATTTGGGTAGAATGTGAGTTGAGCATGACAAAAAAGAGCACCATTTTTGTATTTATGAAGAAAATGGGACCAAAATTGGACAATTCCTAGGAGTTACGGGACCAATATTGAAGAGTCAAAATTTTTGGGACCAAAATCGAACACTTGATAAGTTATGGGACCAAATAACTTTTGTTCTCCCCAACAGTGGTAACAGAGCTCAGGCTTTGATTGGTTGGTTATATGCTTATTTTCAAATTTGCAAATTTGTAAGTATAATATGTGCATAAATTTCATTTTTTCCCCTTTCTTAAAATAATAAGTTGCGTCTTTTCTCAAATATTGTTAATATGATAATTGAAATTATCAACAAGTTTTGATCTAAAAAAAATAGAATTATTTCCCACCTACTTCTAGGAAATTAGGTTTCAGGTTAATTGTTTAAAAAAAAAAAAGGAAATTGAGAAAAGATGCAGACTAGCTCTTTGCTATTTCAGGAAAAACTATGCCACTAACCGTATCGCTGATTCAATCGTATTCTGTGATGTTTTTTATGGAAGGACTACTTGTTGGACAAGTATCGATCCCCCCGAATCTGAATCACGACCGCTGCGACGGCTGCAGCGCATAGCGATTTAAATCGCGTTTCCGAACATGAAACTGGAACGGGTATCCGGTCGATGGTAGTGATGCCATAGCCAGACAATGGCCTTGCTGGGCAAGCCACGCCGGCGTTGCTAGGGGTGCCGAATATATTTTACCACTGCTGCGTATCCGATGTGCCGCCGTAATTTCTCGAAGGAATGTGATGGAGAACTGGGTTCTCCTGTTCCAATTTGTCGCATCGCCATTGCCGGGTACTGGCGGCGAAGATTGGTTCAAAACTGAGGTCGACGAGCATCAATAAAGATGCTTTCCGAGCTTCAGCGAATGGCGGTTGTACGGTTCCAGCCAGGTTATGTCGAGTTGTGAAGGGAGAAAGGGCGACATGATCGACTTCTCCTTGTAACAGCGTTGGCTTGAGTCAACCGACCATAGTCAAGCCGCAGACGGTGGCGGAAGACCGGTGGTTGTCCGATGATGTACGCATCTGGTGGTTGCAGCATAAATATTCAAAGGGCCTACTTTGGAGAATTGAATACTTTTTTGTGGTCACTAAGCAAAATAAGAAATCTGGATATGCGGTTTGGCCCTCGGGCTTTTCCGCAATTTTGGATCCACTTAAAATTGCAATTAGAACCTTGGGTTAAGAGTGCAAATTCTGAAAAGTATTACGGTCCTGTTTGACTTACATGAATTTTGGAAGTTCTGTAATTTTATATAGGGAAAATAGACTTTTTTGTCCTTTAAGTTTCGTTGACTTTGATTTTCGTCCTCTTAAGTTTTGAATTTTGAAAATCGTCCGCTAAGTTACATTTTTTTTTTTGTGATTTTCGTCCCCCGACCTGCTACTGCCGGTCACCCATCCGGTTACCGGGTGACGTGGCACAATTTTTTATTTTTTTAAATTTTATTATGATATATATCCTAATTGGAAGCCTATGATTGGTTAATACTTATATATGAGTATATATATTAAAATTAAACTAATATTCATAAAAAATAATAAATAATTTTTTTTTATAATAAACTTAGTCAACCCCACCCCCGGGCAACAAAAACCACCGCCACCAGGCCTTTCCCTCAAGTGCCTCGGCAAGTCACGATCCCTTCCCCCACTCCTCCCTCTCCCTTACACCTTACACTCACCATTAATCCTTCATTTCCAATGTTTGAACACACATATCTCTGGAATAGAACACAAGATGAAATTAGCCGGCGAAGAAAATCGAACCCCCAACCGCTGTCGCCTGGGCTTCAATCGGAGTCGTGATTCCAGCCATATTCCTTGACTTGACTGGTATTGATAGTTTCGTGTTCACCTTGGGATCATTTCGCCCATATCTATATTCAATTTTCTTGCTTCCAAATCCGTTAATTTTTTAGTCTAAAATTTGGGATTTTTCGTGATTTGTTTAAGGGGCGAGAAGGGAGTGGTAAATCAGATTCCTAGTGTTAACGTCTTTGTTCTGAAATTGGGGATTTTGTAGCAGGTGGTCTGAAATTGGGAATTTCTTTTTTACCGGTGGTCTGAAATTGGTAGGCGATTTATGCATTGCCCCGACGGCTATACCGACGCCTCTTCCGTGCTACGGCCGCTCTCGTTACATCACATACCGATGCCCCCTCCGTGATTTTGGGGTCAGAATTAAGGAGAAACAGTGTATATGTGGGGAAGTGTACTCTCATCGGAATCTGGAAGTGTAGCCACCAGAATCTAAAAAATAAAGATTGGGTGGGGAAGATGATAGACGGGGTGGGGGATGGGTTCAAATTTCATTTTTTTTTTTTTTAATATAAAAATAGAAAATATGGACAAATGCCACATAATACAAAAAGAAAAGAAAAAAAAAGAAAAAATATGCCACCTCATATGTTACCGGTAGTGTGACCTATAATAGTAGGTAATAGGACTAAAATCACAAAAAAATGTAACTTAGCGGACGATTTTCATAATTCAAAACTTAAGAGGACGAAAATCAAAGTTAACGAAACTTAAAGGACAAAAAAGTCTATTTACCCTTTTATATAAGGCCTTGTTTGTTTAGATGAATTTTAGAAATTCTAAAAAATGAATTAAGGGTCTGTTTGGTTAGACCAAAATAATAAAATTTCTGGAAATTAATAAGGGCGTGTTTGGTTGGACCATGTTTCTATTAATTTGTAAGATTAATAACTTTGGGCAAAAAAAATTTGAAAATGACTTTAGAAATTGACCTAGAGCTTGGAGCTTGTTGGTATTTTTAATTTTGGCAACATTTTACCTGCGAATAACTTAATTGTTAAGCATGTTTATTTGATTTGCGTGTTATTTATAAATATTAATTATTTATAAATATTAAATATTTATGCATGTTTATTTGATTTATGTGCTAAATATTAATTAAATGTTTTATTTATGCAAATTTAAATTTTGAAATAAAGCATGAGAATTTGATTAGTTGTTCCCCCACTTGTATAACTGCTTATGTGAATCGATTTATACATTGTTAGTTATATAGTCTGCATTAAATCGTTTGGGTAGGCGGCGCCCAATATTTATCGGACCGTATTAAAAGTTTGGGTAGACGACGCCTTATATATATTTGTTCGCACATGTCATGTTTGGGTAGGCGGCGCCCAATAATTGCTCAAATGTGACATAGTTATCATGTTGGATCTCGATTAAGCAATTAATATCCCGCCTTTAAGATGTTCCTCATTAAAATATGATTTTTCATTAGATTGAAAGATGTCTTCCATTAAAATTAAAAGTAAACCAAAGATTTCGTTCCAATGAGTATTTAAGGCACAAGTCTTTTGCTCGAATCTATATCTAATGGGACTTTTATAGAGACATGTTTGTCGCCGCTTAATGGTTGTAAACAAACTTAATTCTATTTGACTAGCTCAAGCAGGGAAACGAGAATTGGGTGACATCCAATTGAACTGGGTTCAATCAACTAGGAATTGCGTGAGGCAATTGGTCTAGAGACCTACTAGTTCTGATGTTGCAATGTTCAGCCCAAGCAGTTATTGTAATAGTAGGAATGTGGATCCTAGTCCATTACAATTTATATTAGATATAAATTTGTACTCTTCCGATAAGGTCGTTGAATATGTGAAAATAATGGAGATAAAATAAATTAAAAAGCCATGTTTATTTTGATTGCTGATATTGATCATAGGAATTATATGTTTAATTTCCGTTTTAGTTTATTTCTTTACAATTGTTGAAATGAAAAACTTGTCATTGAGAATTGTTCTGGAAACAATTGGACCAAATTTTCTGAACTGGCACTGAAACGTGCGTTTAGTGCTAAGGCAAGAAGAGTTGAGTACGTATTAGACACGACAATCCCTTTACCCCTGAGGCTGGTTCAGTTGAGGCTGCAGCGTTTGGCGTTACAGCTCAAAAGAAGCATTAAGATGATGCTTCCCAGACTCTATGTTATGATTGCTCGGCATGACTCCCGAATTGCAAAGGCAAACATTAGAAAATGGATTCCTTCGAGATGCTTAAGCGTCTGAAGGATCTCTTTAATTCTAGTGTTGAGAAAATAGGGGTGCCCGGAATCTATTCGGGATGAAATTTAAATACGAATTTAAATTTAATTATTACTAGCATGAATTAATCCTAATTAATTCAAATAATAATTCCAACAACAAATTTAACATCATACATGTTGAATTAATTCACATAAAATCTAGGCGGAATAAACAAGAATTTATGTGATTTACGTACCTCTTGTAGAATTGACCTTTGAATAAACGGGACAATCACGATCACGCTTTATCAACCCAAAAACCTTCTCAAGTATTTCCCTTTCACCTACTTGATCACCGGTGGGAGATGCTTTCAAGTAATTTAAATAACTAAGGAAAAAGAAAAATATATATGCTCTTGATTTTTCCAACACATGGAATTATGTACTTGGGGATGAAATAATCACCCACTATTTATAAGAGGTGATGACCAATTTTTTATGGGCCTGGAGAAAATCTTTTCTTAGTCTCTAAGAAATCTTGAATATATCCCATATATTCTTTTCTCCAAAATAAAATATTCCACAAAAATCTCACTCTCCTATTAAGCATGCAATTTTAGAAAATATTAAGAGTAGAGTCCAAGATTTGGATCTTCTTGAATATATGAGAGAATCTTGTATTCCAAGAATACTTATATTCCATAATACATTTCCAAGAAAATCAACAAAATCTTTTCTCTCCTAATTATGCAATTTTCGAAAATCACAAAAAAAATCAGCAATATATTTTTTTTATTTTAATCACCTTATCATTATTGGGCTACTTAATTGGCTACTTGAGGGGCCTTAAGGAGAATTAAGATTGGACCTCCTAATGGACTTCTGAATTTCAATATTGAGCCCCAATATAATTCAGCCCATTAATATTAATTATTACCACTAATAAATTAATTTTGCACTATCCATCTTAATCCATATTACGATAATATGGGCTCCCGGTTATTATTTCCCGCATTTAAGATTATCAAGTCCATTAATTAATTAAGCTTCTGAATAGCTCTAAAATAATTAATATATTTCACCTTGGAGTAAAGACAGCTCAACATTATTATCCGTACCGAAGAAACTAATTCTTCACTTGCAAGATTTGGTACGATAAAACTTCTGAGCCTACCAAGGGGACTAATCACACAAGCCGTACTCGCACGTGTTTCTCCGTATTAAATCTTAGAAACCGTTGTATGATTAATATTACTGCCCAAAATACAAAGTTCGAAGTCACGATGATTCTCACCCAACATGAATCAAATCAGTAACCATTAAGCACACACGGTCCTATTTAAGTGACGGAGATTAAGAAATCAACAACCACTAAGGTCTAATTCTTCATATTTCAGAACAGAAGAATTTATCCTCGTTGTAGGTCCTCTTCAACACATACTAAATGTGCTAGTGCAATCTCTTAGTCAAGACAGACCAATCCGAGACTTACACATCGACCTTTCACGGCGGATTGTTCAATTCCACCTAGGTCGTGAAAATGTATATTTAGTTACAAGGAAACTGTTAATGTTATCTTCCGTGATCGGGTATCACCACATTAACTACAATGTAACTAGTACTATTATGAACTGTTTGCATAAATATTCAACATTCAATCATATCTAAAGCATATGCGATAAAAGAATTATTCTCATAAACAAGTGTTTGATACACGAGTTATACAAAGTAAAAGCATACTTTCACGTATAACTCTAACAATCTCCCACTTATACTTAAAGTCTGGTTTTTAGTATACATCATGCATGTCTTAGTGTAGTAGCTCTACGTGACATCTTATGTCAACCTACACTAACCTAATAATTCCTCCCACTTATACTTAAAGCAGATTGGCAATAGTCTTGACTCCCATTCCATCCACATGTCTCTCGAATGTACTCTGAGGCAGACCCTTTGTGAATGGATTTACTAGGTTGTCCTCCGACATTTATCTTTGCCACCTCTTTATCTCATCTCTTAACGATTTCTCGTATAAGATGGTGTTTTCTTTCAATGTGTTTGTTGGCCTTGTGGGCTCTCGGTTCCCTTGAATTTGCAACTGCTCCGACATTATCACAATGGACAGTGATTATGATGGGCAAATTCGGAACAACGTCCAAGTCCACTAAGAAGTACTTGAGCCAAACCGCTTCTTTCGCTGCTTCACAAGCAGTTACTTATTTGGCTTTCATGGTCGAATCGGTGATGCATTTATGCAAATCGCTTCTCCCATGCAAAGCACACTACCCGAGGTAGATATTCTGGATTCAATATCTGATTGGAAATTTGAGTCCGTGCATCCCATAGGAATTAGACTGTCTGACTGTTAAATCAGCATTCCATTCCAAGTTATTTTCAGAAACTAAAGAACGCATTTAATTGCAATCTAATGTGCTTTCCTGGGGTTACTTTGATATCTTATCATCACGCCCACGACAAAGCAGATATCCGGTCTCGTACACAACGTTGCATACATAAGACTTCCTACGTCCGAAACGTACGGAACGTCTTTCATGTCATCTATCTCCACTTGCGTCTTAGGACATACTTCTATGGATAGATGGATTCCGTGCCTAAAAGGTACAAAATATTTCTTGGAATCTTGCAAGTTGAAATGCTTCAAAACAGTGACTTCTTATGAAACTTGCGATAAGCCCAACATCCTCCTCTTGCAATCTCGAGTGATCTTGATCCCAAGGATGTGACTGGCTTTCCCTAAGTTCTCCATATCAAACTGATTTGACAGCCGTACTCTTACATCTGACAATACCATTACATTGTTTCCAATGAGCAGAATATCGTTTACATATAATACTAAGAATACCATCGCAGTTCCGTCACACTTCTTATGCACACAACTTTCGAACTCGTTTTGATCAAACCCATAAGACTTAATCACTTGATCAAAACACTGGTTCCAAGTACGCGATGCTTGCTTAAGTCCATAAATGGATCTCTTAAGCTTGCATATGAGGTGCTCTTGGCCTTTTTCAATAAAACCTTTGGGCTGTTGCATATATATATCTATCCCGTCAAGACTTCCGTGAAGGAAAGCTGTCTTGACATCCATTTTCCAGATCTCGTAATCTAGGTGCGCAACGTTCAACAAAAGAATACGGATGGACTTAAGCACAGTTACAGGCAAAAAGTTTTCCTCATAATCGATCCCTTCTTTTTTAGTATACCCTTTGGCCACTAGCCTTGCTTTGAAGGTCTCAACCCTTCCGTCTGGTCCTCTTTTCCTCTTGTACACCTAATTGCATCCAATAGGTTCTACCCCATTGGGTGGATCGACCAACTCCCACACTTGATTATGATCCATTGAATCCATCTCGGTTTCCATTGATGTTTGTCACGACTTCACGTCTTTGTCTTGGATTACCTCGTCGTATGTCCATGGGTCTGATTCATCGCTGGGAATTAAATCCGAAGAGTCTCCTATTCCCATGAATCTCTCGGGTTGCCTAGCAATCCTCCCACTGCGACGGGGATCCGGTTGTGAAGGTGTGACGTGTAGTATATCATCTTGTATACATGGTATAGGAGTTTGTCTAAGGTAATATCACTTCTGGGCTTTCTTTTGTTCATATAGTCTTCCTCCAAGAATTTAAAGAGTGAACTAATCACGGTCTTTTGATCCTTGGGACTATAGAACATACACCCTTTCGTTCCCGCAGGGTATCCTATAAACAGCCTTAATTCTGAACGTGGATCCAACTTACCGACTTCCTTGTCTAGCATGTATGCCAGATAACCCCAAATCCGCAAGTGTCTTAGACTGGGCTTACGCCCGGTCCACAATTCCATTGGGGTTTTAGGAATCAATTTGGATGGCACCAAGTTTAGAATGTAAGTCGCCGTTTCCAAGGCGTTACCCTAAAACGATTTGGGTAAATTCGAATAACTCATCATGGATCTGACTATTTCTAAAAGAGTCGGGTTCCTTCATTCTGCCACACCGTTCTATTGAGGGATTCCCGGTGCGGTCAACAGGGATACAATCCCTTCGTCCGATAGGTAGTTCAAGAATTCATTGCTAAGGTATTCGCCTGCACGATCAAATCGTACAAACTTGATACTTCTTTTCCTATGCATCATAAGGTAGATGTATCCATATCTCGAGTAATCATGACAAATTACTCATACCCTTCTTGCTATGATCGTCATTGAACCACTCATATCGGTATGAACGAGTTCTAATACTTTGATGGCTCTATTCCCCCTGGCTCCAAATGCCCTCTAGGTCATTTTACCCTCTAAACAGGATTCACAAGTTGGAAATGACTCAACTTGAAGTGACTCCAAGGATTCATTTTTCACCAACCTTTGTATCAGCATTAGATTAATATGACCTAATCTAAGATGCCATAGAAGTGTTTCGTTCATATCCGAAGAATGCTTCCTTTTATTACTCGAAATAATCGATGTGTTATTAGATTCAATTTTGTGAGTGGTGTGCCCAAATAATGGTATAAAGATCATCCATTGAAGTTCCGGAACAGATAAACTCATCGTTTCAAGAAATAATAACATCCTTATTAAAAGAAACTGAGTATCTATTCAAAACAGTTTAGAAACTGAAGGTTGAGTTCTTTCTAAACTAGGAACATGAAGAACGTCTCTCAAGACCATAACTCTATCTTCAGAAGATAGACGCACTTCTCCCACTGCTTCAGCTGCCACTCTCGTAGCATTGCCCGATGTGATGGGGTTCTCACTTCCGTTAAGTCGTCGGGTTAGCTTGAACCCATGAAATAGATATGATTAGTAGCTCTCGTATCTACTATCCACGAATAGACAGCATACACCACTTCACAAGTTTCGACGACTAGGGTGTGTGAATTACCTAACTTTCCTAGCCTCTTAGGCTTGGAACAGGCAGACCTCCATTGTCCTCTCTCACCGCAACTAAAACATTTCCCATTCGATGCTAGCCTTTGCATTTGACTTTTGCAACAATTGGATTTGCTTGGGTCCGGTCTTTGGTTCTCTTCCTATTTTTCCCTTCCTTGGGACCAAAAGAGATAAATGGACCATTAGCCACCATAGCACTAGACTGGTGCTCCATTTTCACCTCCACCGAAACTAGAGCTTGCAAGAGCTCGGGCAAACGACTTGTCCGTTCATTCATCTGACAGTTTAGATAAAACTACTCAAAGCTTCTCGGTAGAGAATGGTATATGAAATCAACCTGAGAAGGGACATCAAAATCCGCACCAAGTACTTCCAACTTGTTAAGGTATGCCATTATCTCGAGAACGTGCTCCCTCACGGGCGTTCCTTCCACCATTTCCAACTTGACCGAGTCATGTTTGGTGAACTGATTAGTCATGGGATTCTGAAGTGAAAACATCTCTTCAAGGCTTTCCATGATTTCAACAGTGGATACAATGTCTTCATGAATGCGCCTCAAATCCTCAGACAGAGACGTCAAGATGATGCACTTCATGTGTTCATTGTCACGCTATCAATCATAAACTGTCTTTTCCCATTGCTTGACTTATCATTAGGCTTGCCGGGTTTATTAACGTGAATAACCCAATTGTGTTCTCGTGTAGTAAGGACAAATTTAAAATTACATTTCCAATCGATATAATTCTCTCCAAAAAGTTTATTAACTTTAAGTATATTAAACAGTGGATTAAAAGGTTACGACATGATGAAATGAGAATAAAACATACATTCATATCAATATCTAGAAAAATACGAAATTATCACATAATTCGATCACATCAATTATATTGAAACCTTAAAACAATATAATCATGCATCAGCCAACATCTCGAAACAATTTAAATGCGCCACGGGGGGTGTTCTATACATTTAAAAAAATTCAAGTGGATCACAAACTTAAAAGTTACAAATCCTTAATTCAAAATTAATAGTTGGCTCCCACTTTGACCACATAAAAATTGACAGGGACTGCGAGGGGAGTAAGTTAATATCAATTTATTATGCCTAAGTAATAACCATAATTAAATAAAGGTTTATTATTTCGCTTTTAGCAAGCCACTCGTGGTGAGGGTCAGTACCGCCACTAGTAATAATCCACAATCATCCTTTCGAAATTTATTCATGTGAAATCCACCTTTTTGGCCGATCCGAGGGGGAAATATATTCCAAAAAGACTTCACAAATAAATAAATTATGGAGGCCAAATTAATCCAATTTTAATATCCGGAATAAAATTGCGATTAAATAAACATACTTAGTAATTTTCGAAAGTAAGGTTTTTCTTAGACAATAAAATTCATGCAAACACATATTAACAAATAATAATAAGTGCACGAAATAAAACATCCATCAAAATAAAATTAAACATATTAGAGCACTCAAATCCAATTGTCACGGTTTAATTTCTTCACGTCTTGATATGAAATATCATCCTCGTTGTTTTCCATCATTCGTCTCGACACGCTCCCATTCGAACAGCAACACTTCATAAAAAATAACTTCGTTTGGGGTTCGGGACGACGTTTAAAATCATACAAAAAAACGAGAACTGAAATTAATTTAAAAAAATTCCACGGCCTGCGCGTCTCCCGGCACGGCACTGAGCAGCAGCCGCCGAGCGCCGCCTATATGCGCGCGCGCTCGCGTGCTTCCGCGCCCGTCGTGCGCGGGTCTTGCGCCTCGCGCACCCCTTGCACCGGGTTTCGCCGTTCGTTCTCATTTTTCACCCCATGCATGATTTTACACCCATGCATGCACCACGCATGCATACGTCGTCCAGGTACCCCGTCTTTAATTCTTCGTTCTTCGTCTCGATCTGGTTACAATTTATTTTCAAAAAAAAAATACTAGATCTAGACTAGTCTATTACAATGATCAAATCAAAATAAAAACAACTAATCTACTCGTGGATTTTCTCACCAGAAAAATGAATTCAAACGAATCAAATTAAAAATAATTAATTCACACGCATGAAAAAATAATAAACATTAAAACCATCACAATTGGATACCTGCAAAAAAGATCTAGCAATTCTACTATCCAATTTCAATTTAATGTTTAACAATTTAAATTCCAATTTAAAGATCAGAGCCCGAAACCGTGGCTCTGATACCAGTTGTTGGGAAAATATGGGTGTCCGGAATCTATTCGGGATGAAATTTAAATACAAATTTAAATTTAATTATTACTAGCATGAATTAATCATAATTAATTCAAATAATAATTCCAACAACAAATTTAACATCATGCATGTTGAATTAATTCACATAAAATCTAGGCGGAATAAACAAGAATTTATGTGAATTATGTACCTCTTGTAGAATTGGCCTTTGAATAAACGGGACAATCACAATCACGCTTTATCAACCCAAAAACCTTCTCAAGTATCTCCCTTTCGCCTTACTTGATCACCGGTGGGAGATGCTTTCAAATAATTTAAATAACTAAGGAAAAAGAAAAATATATATGCTCTTGATTTTTCCAACACATGGAATTATGTACTTGGGGATGAAATAATCACCCCCTATTTATAAGAGGTGATGGCCGAAAATTGTATATTTTATGGGCCTGGAGAAAATCTTTTCTTAGTCTCTAAGAAATCTTGAATATATCCCATATATTCTTTTCTCCAAAATAAAATATTCCACAAAAATCTCACTCTCCTATTAAGCATGCAATTTTCGAAAATATTAAGAGTAGAATCCAAGATTTGGATCTTCTTGAATATATGAGATAATCTTGTATTCCAAGAATACTTATCTTCCATAATATCTTTCCAAGAAAATCAACAAAATCTTTTCTCTCATAATTATGCAATTTTTGAAAATCACAAAGAAAAATCAGCAATTTTTTTTTAATCACCTTATCATTATTGGGCTACTTATGGGCTACTTGAGGGGCCTTTAGGAGAATTAAGATTGGACCTCCTAATGGACTTCTGAATTTCAATATTGAGCCCCAATATAATTCAGCCCATTAATATTAATTATTACCACTAATAAATTAATATTGCACTATCCATCTTAATCCATATTACAATAATATGGGCTCCCGGTTATTATTTCCCGCATTTAAGATTATCAAATCCATTAATTAATTAAGCTTCTGAATAGCTCTAAAATAATTAATATATTTCAACTTGGAGTAAAGACATCTCAACATTATTATCTGTACCGAAGAAACTAATTCTTTATTTGCATGATTTGGTACGATAAAACTTCTGAGCCCACCAAGGGGACTAATCACACAAGCCGTACTCGCACGCGTTTCTCCGTATTAAATCTTAGCAACCGTCGTATGATTAATATTACTGCCCAAAATACAAAGTTCGAAGTCACGATGATTCTCACCCAACATGAATCAAAGCAGTAACCATTAAGCACACACGGTCCTATTTAAGTGACGGAGATTAAGAAATCAACAACCACTGAGGTCTAATTCTTCACATTTCAGAACAGAAGAATTTATCCTCGCTGTAGGTCCACTTCAACACATACTAAATATGCTAGTGCAATCTCTTAGTCAAGACAGACCAATTCGAGACTTACACATCGACCTTTCATGGCGGATTGTTTAATTCCACCTAGGTCGTGAAAATATACGTTTAGTTACAAGGGAACTGTTAATGTTATCTTCCGTGATCGGGTATCACCACATTAACTACAATGTAACTAGTACTATTATGAACTGTTTGCAATAAATATTCAACATTCAATCATATCTAAAGCATATGCGATAAAAGAATTATTCTCATAAACAAGTGTTTGATACACGAGTTATACAAAGTAAAAGCATACTTTCACGTATAACTCCAACATCTAGACCTCGTTTGAGATTTATGAAGTGATGAGAGATCTGTTCAGATGTCGATTAGGAAAAGGAGGGAAGATTTCACCTCATGTGATATCCTCAAGTCGCTCCTCGATTCATATTCTAGTTTCGTGGTAAATTTAATATGAAGAAGACAGAAGCGACAATACCGGAGCCTCATAACATGCTTAAAACTTTTGAGTCTTCCACTACTAAGGAAAAGCCTGTGCTCATGGTAAGTGCTTCTACTTCTTCTGACCTGAAAGGCGAGAAGAAGCGAAGGAGTAACGCTAAGAGGGATCCAAGCCCAACTTCCTAAAAGCGAAAGGTGGAGTTCAAAAGTAAGAGAGGGTTGATAAGGATGTGTGCCCCACTGCAATAGAAAGGGGCATTGGAAGAAGGACTATAAGGTTCTAGCAAGCGAGAGGAAAACACAAGGTGTTTTAGCTGCTAGAACAAGTATGGTTGTTATTAAGATAAACATGTTCACTAATAGTTCAAACTGCTGGGCATTTGTTGAGTTATGGACATGATGTTCTTAATATACAAAGTAGGATGACTCAAGTTTAGTAATCTTGCAAACCCGACTTACTTGTGGCATTGTAGATTTGGTCATGCAAACGAGAAAAGAATCGCAAGGTTAAGAAAGTTGGACTACTTAACCCCATTAGAATTAGAGTCTTATGGCAATTGGAAATCTTGTCTCATGGGCAAGATGATCAACAAACCATTTTCCAGGAAAGGGGCACGTGCCATAAAAGTTCTAGAGTTGGTTCGCAACGACATTTGTGGACCATTGCCCACTCTAGCTAGGGGTTAATTCGGCTACTTCATCACCTTTACTGACGATTACTCAAGGTACGAATACGTGTATCTCATGAAACACAAATCCGAATCGTTTGAGAAATTCAAAGGGTACAAGGTAGAAGTAGAGAAACAACTTGGTAAGTGTATCAAGACTCTTCGATTGGATCGAGGAGGTGAGTACCTTAGTCACGAATTCATGGATTACTTGAAGCTTCATGGGATCCAGTCATAATGGACTCCTCCCGGAACACCTCAGATGGACGGTGTGTCCGAAAAGAGAAATCGAACTTTGTTAGACATGGTAAGGTCCATGATGAGTGTTTCCTTTCTTCCAACATTCTTATGGGGATATGCATTACAAACCTCAATCTACATTTTGAATAGGATTCCATCCAAATCAGTTATGCAGACTCCATACGAGCTATGGCATGGCATGAAGCTATTTTTCTACACATTAGAACGTGGGGTTACCCCGCAATTGTGAAGAAAATTGGAATCCAAATGTGAAAATGGTTATTTTGTGGGATATCCTAAGGAGACAAGAGGATAACATTTCTATCTACCGGAGAAACAAACAGGGATTATTTCTAGGCAAGCTAAGTTCCTTGAAGACGAGTACGTCTTTAAGGAACAAAGTCGTAAAAAGATAGAACTTGAAGAGATTCAAGAACCACGAATTAACATAGAGACTGATGATTTGTCAAAGCAACATGAAAAAAAATCAGTGGAAGCATTCAACGACTCTCATGGTGGAAGTTTATCACTAGGTGATCCTCTTTAAGCCAGTGGAAGCATAATTGGAGTTGCATTGCCTTCGCAACAACCTCCAAGTGGGCTAAATGAGAATAACATAGCTCAAACTCCCGCCCAAGAGGCATATGAAAGTGTCGCTCTTGAGGACTCTCCTGTCAATCAGAATGTACACCCTGCACAACCATAACTCCGTAACTCGACTAGGATTCGTAATCCACCCACTAGGTATTATGGGTTCCTTGTTGAGGAACATGATGACATGGAGATCCCGGATAAAGACGAACCTAGAACTTATACTGAAGCAACATTAGATGTAGACTCAGAGAAGTGGCATAAAGCCATGAAATCCAAGATGGACTCGTTGTACACCAATCAAGTCTAGGACTTAATTGAGTTGCCGAGAAGGGGGTTAGACCCATAGGTTGCAAGTGAGTCTTCAGGAGTAAGACTGATGCAAACGACAAAGTACAAATCTATAAAGATAGGTTGGTGGCGAAAGGTTATAGTCAATGCGAAGGTATTAACTATGATGAGACTTTCTCACCAGTTGTTAAGATCAAGTCAATTCGAATTTTACTTGCGATAGCAGCACACCACTATTATGAGTTTTGGTAGATATACTTCAAAACAGCTCTCCTCAATGGTAACACTGATAAGGAAGTGTTTGTGACTCAACCGAAGGGTTTTATATCTAATCTAAAATCTAATCTTTTGTGCAAGCTTAAACAATCCATTTATGGATTGAAGCAAGCTTCTAGGAGTTGGAATATCTGATTTGATGGGCTGTCAAATCACTTGACTTCATCTGAAATTCGGAAGATCCTTGTGTTTATTATAAACTCAACGGGGAGAGTATTGTCTTTATAGTCGTATATGTCAATGACATATTGATTACAAGAAATAGCATCCCGCTAATGCAGTCCGTGAAAGATTGGTTATCAGAGATCTCAATGATGAAGGATCTTGGTGAGACATGCTACATCATAGGGATCAAGATCCATAGGAATTGATCCAAGAAGATGGTAAAACTGTCACAATCCACCTAAGTAGATAAGGTGTTGAGGCGTTTTGCGATAGAGAACTCTAAGAGAGGGTCTCTACCGGCAAATCATGGTATAAAGCTGTTGAAGAAGGATTGTCCTTCTAGCAAAGCAGATATAAAGCACATGAAGGACGTTCCATATGCATCTGCAATTGGGTCCATCATGTACGCTATGACTTGCACCATGCCAGATGTGGCCTACGCTGTCAGCATCACTGGTATATACCAGTAGAATCCAGTTGAACGTCATTGGATTGCTGTCAAAAATATTCTGAGGTACCTCAAATGTACTAAAGAACACTTTCTTGTCTACGGTGGACAGTCAAAGCTAGTCGATACGGGCTATGCTGATGCGAGTTTCCAGTCAGACTGTGAAGATTACAAATCACAGTAAAATTATATTTTCAATCTCAATGATGAGGCGGTAAGTTGGAAGAGTTTCAAGCAAGATCTGACTGCAGATTCAACAACCGAAGCTAAGTACATTGCTGTATCAGAAGCCTTTGAGGCTGTCTGGATTTTAAGGTTCTTAAGAGAACTAGGGGTAGTTCCGAGTGCCTGTCGTCAAATAGAGTTGTATTTTGATAACATTGGTGCGATTGCATGAGCAAAGGAACCGAGATCTGATAACAGAAATAAGCATGTACCGAGGCGTTATCATTTGATCCGAGAGATCATATCGATAGGAGAAATGAAATTATAACATTTCCCATAAAGGATAATCTTGCTAATCCTTTTCACTGTTCATGTACACACAAGACATTTGATGGTCTAGGGGTTAGACATGTAGGTGATTGGCTCTAGTCCAAGTGGGAGATTGTTAGTGTTAGTGTCCTACATACAATCCATCGAAATAGAAAGGACATAATACGAAGATAATATTCAGATTTTGTTTAATATTAAATGTATGGTGTTACACTTATCTAAATATGATGTTTGATTGTTTGCATATATTCGTATTTGTGTTCCCATGAATCACTATTGTCAATGAGTGAGTGAAAACTCAGATGACTTAAGTATGATTCTCAAATAGCCCCGATCAAGGATCATCAAAAATGGGATATTGATGATGCAATTGAGATTGGTGTGCGGTCTGCATCATACTCTTAGAGAGTGTAGTAAGATCTCACTTAGTACCAAATACCGCGTATCTCATGATGGATGCACAAATACCTTAGAGGGTATTGGTATACCCATCCGAGAAACCTTTTGATGTAATTCCACATAATGAGTCTACGGGTGTCTCGATTAGTGGGAGCGATGTGACACTCCTCTGACTTGAGGTCAATACGCACGACATGTGTGGAGTGATGAACTTTGACCATGACCGACGCTTGCACCCTTCCACTGGTAGATATGACATGAATTGGGTTCATCACAAAATGCATGTGCGTGGTAGTTGAGCCAAGAATAGAATTCATTCCTCAATGTGGATTTAGAGAGAATACTCGTCTTCTCATCATAATTAGATCTAAGTCGTCGGCCGACGCACATCAACTTAGACTTTGTAGCTAAGTGTGATATACTTGATCAATTAGTGTTTGAAGATAATATGATTAACTTATTTAAATAGATATTTCATCATGTTCAAGACTTAATCGGGTATTCGTGAATGAAAGGAATATATCACAATAGCTTATAGTATTACAGGTAGTTTCAGATTTCCTCGCAACGTACCTCGTATATTGAGAATGTCTGATTTATTATCTATGGTTCAATTAAGACTGTATGTTTGACTAATCACTCGATATACGAGGGCCTATAGGTCACACAACAAGTAATGGCAATTTACCAATTATAGTTGGTTGATTAAATATTGTATTGGGTATAATACTAAATTTATGGAGAATATAATAATAATTATATTTAGAATTAATTATTATTATTATTTAATTAAATTAGATTTAATTAAATATGAATTCCCAATATAAAATATTATTATACAAGAATAATAGATATGGTAAATATATTATGCGTAGGAACATACCTAGGGAAATATAATCCGTAGAGATTATATTACGGGCTAGGCCCAATATCTTGCTTAGGAATTAAGCCAAGTTAATCACTATAAATATGTGTCCCATGGGAATTCTAAAATACACAAGAAATATAATTTCTCCATAAAATCTCTAGTCATAATTTTCCTAACAAATTCGTCTCGAGATTCAACGCTGGCATATCGATGCGGGTTGGTAGAAAGTCGTTATGTGGATACCATAGTTGAGGATTCCGCGTACAAATCATTGTATGGATTTATATGTTCTTATTTATCCTTTCTGTTTTATGTTATACAACCATGTTTAAGATTCGTTGTTGGTGAATTGTTTTCTTCCGCTGCGCCGAACATGATGTTCGTGCCTCTAAAACCCAACAGCCCCGCCACAGATTGGGAAATTGTGGAGCACTTCCACTACCGTGGTTCAGGACAGTATACATAAGGCCTTATATCTGATACACTGGTAAGTATTGTTGTTACATTTTTTTAATAATATGAATATTTAAATATCTAGAAAAATAATTCTCATGTTCGTCAGCCTCTAAAACCCAAAAGCCCCGCCACAGATTGGGAAATTGTGGAGCACTTCCACTACCGTGGTTCAGGACAGTATACATAAGACCTTATATCTGATACACTGGTAAGTATTGTGGTTACATTTTTTAATAATATGAATATTTAAATATCTAGAAAAATAATTCTCTGAAAAAAAAATGTGTAGGTTGATGTACAAACGAGAGTCTCCCAACTGCACCCGACCTCTAATTGTGACGAGCAAGCTCTTGAACATTATCTTCCAGAGTTATCTCAGATGTACGTTAAGAATGTTGGAAAAAAGTTCGGTAAAGTTCGTGGGCTCGAACAATTGGGAAAGTCTAGGCACATAGTCACCGGGCCAGGCGGAACATCAGCTAGAACTCATTTTGGAGTTTACAGTCAAATTGATGTCAAACGATTACTCGCTGAGGAGCGTGAGAGAACGTGCAGTGAGACGGCTGAGGAGCATCGGGTATTTTTGGAGTGCGTGGAAGAGAGACATCGGAATTTGTGCCAGGAGTTGACCCAGACCTTCCAAAACTAATTTACCGAGTGGTTGCAAGCATCACAGCAGGGATCCAGACCCAACGTCCCACAAGCTGGTGGTTATCCCCCACCACCCCTACCTCCATCCGATGGTTATCTCCCACCAGCCCCGTCTCCATCCGATGGTTATCCCCCACCCCGAGTACCGGGTTCGAGTCGTGGCAAGGAACCGAGATCCTGATCTTTTTTAAGAATGATTAACTATTTTCATGAATGTTTGAGAGTATTGCATTAACTATGAATTATTGTGCATCGTCTTTATTATGCTTGAGATGTTTATTATCATGAATGTTTGAATTATTATGCTTGTGAAATCGGGAGTGCCTATCGTGTTTAGTAAGATTTTTAATGAATTATTTAGGTTAATTTGTGTATGTTCTTTAATTATAAGTAATATTTGATTAATTTATCCATAATATATTCAAAATCTTTTGATTAATAAAATAATATATGTATGCACAAGGATGTTAATTGAAACGACCACTCTGACACAACTCAATAATTGTGTACCTAACTATTTTTTTTCTTTTTTTTCTAGACTCTCATAGTAAACATAAACCCTTAAATATCACAACTACCACACACGTACCGCGCACCAATGCACATGAACGACCACACACGCTCACGAGCACACGCTGCTGCAGTCAACGGCTCAGTGACGGCGATCAGACAAAAGCATCTTAGACGCGGTGATGTTATGCAGTAGTAAGGCAATGGAGGTCATTCTATGATATAACATCCCTAAATATTTTATGCAGTCAAACGTAGTCATGTATTAATATTCTTTCTGATTTAGTCTCCCAATTATAACTATTATTTATCTTTTCTACTTTGGAATAAAACATTAGACTCAATTTATGAAAGCATTAGTTTTTTAGTGACAAGATTGAAATAAATAAGTTATGATAATTAAACTAAATATCTTTAGTGTCGAAATTAATTCAATTCTATCACTGTAGGATTCCTAAGGCATTAAAAGTTGAATTACATATGAGTTAGTTGCAAATAAATTAATCAATCATTTTGGTATCTATAGGCACAATTAACATTTATGGCTAAGACAAAACAATTTAATAAGTCCTGTAGTAACATTAACAAACAAAATTGGTTTTATTATCTAGAGCCACGGGTCTTCCAAGACCATGGTCTCATAACTATCATAAGGTTATTCATTTGGTCTACTAACATCAATGTTATAGTAACGGAAAAATGTTATATAGGAATTCTAATTACATATTAAAATTAATGAAAACACACATTGTTACACAAAGCATACAACTTTCTGGCACAGCTGGATTCTCAAAGTTTTGAGCTCGTGTACATAGACAGTCTATAGAACCAAACTGTGCTCTGATACCACTCTGAAACGACCACTCAGACACAACTCAATAATAATAGTGAATGAAAATAATTTCTCAAAAAACGACACGTGTGCACGTGCGATTTTTTTTTTAAAAACGCGTGACTAGCAGATAGTTTAGATGGACACTTCAAAACTTGATAAAAAGACTCTTAATATGTTTTAATAAAAAAAGGACTCATCATATTACAATAATGCAAACTCCATATACTATATCACAAAATACAAGCCCACGGTAAGGCCCAACAGGTCGTCATCTATGTACATCACTACCAAAACCCTGCAGGAGCTCCACAACTAGCCCAGTATAAATAGGTCGTCACACGTCACCAGAATTACCTACAATGCATAAACAACGTGAGATATATAAATCTCAGTAAGTAGAAATTATGCATGATATGTTGTGATTCTTTTGAAAATTCTCCCCATGCACTCTCTTTTGAAATCACCAATTTATTTATGAAACACTCGCAAGGGCCCATCGACTCACTGTCATACACCGGCAATAAACAAATAATCACATGGCCATAATAAATATGATCCCGACGTGCGGCTCATTCTCTTGTGGCCCATCAAGTGTTCACCTCGCACGTACGCCCCTCATGTCCACCAAGAAGTAATCCCTCCACGCCGGCTCATGTCATTGAATCCAGGGATCTACCCTCCCGCGACAGCGAGGTCTATCACCAAACATGACCCCCTGTCCACACAAGAAGTCCCCCCATGGAAACACCCAAAATACAATCAATAAGACGGCGACCCACTCTAGGTAGCATACGCCAAGCCTCCCCCTGGTCGCCTGAACTCCTAGGTCGCCCCTTCCGCCCTCGGTGTATAACCAGTGGCCAAAACACATCATTTAACCAAAAGGATACTTTCATGTTAATGCATGATATGCTTGATGCAATACACAAATAATATTTCACAAAATTCATATATCAACAAACTCGCAGGTTCAATCCACATTAATTATTGAGCTTATAGACTCATTCCACATCAAATAGCTCACAGGCTAATTCCACATCAAATAGCACACAAGTTAATTCCACATCAAATAGCTCACAGGTTCAATTCAGAATAATCACTGAAAACCAGTACAATTCACGTATCATCATTTAAACATAAATAATTCACAAAATACTATGTTAATGCATTGTAGTCGCAAATGAATTTTTACTTAACTCAAATTAGAGTACCAATTATTTGAGCCTCCATTCACCAACAAAATATTCAATCTTTAATTCTACACGCACTTGACCTTTTACCTCCTCAGAGATAATACCTAGAAATGATAAAGATTCAAAATAACAACTATATTTAATTTAGATGAATTATTTATCATACCTTCTTTTTAATCAACTAAATAAAGTATCATTCTTAAATATCTCAAAATCCAAATATCCTGACAAGTTCTTAAACGCTGATCTACTCATATTGAAGTTCTTACTTCAAAATAAACTAATGGTTAATATTTTTATTTAGTCTTATTAATTTCAGAATATTAACTAGCACTTACTTAATCAGGTATATATATCAACAGAAAGAATAATATAATTGGAGTTAAGGAAATAATTCAATATTGTATTATAAAATGCGCTTGGTAATATTTATAATTACACGTATATATGTGGGTGTTGAAACTTGTAAGGAATAAATTCATCATGAACATATCCGTCCCTATAACGCTGATAATAATATGAAACTCAAAATACTAATTTTATTATTTTCAGTCCAGAATTGAATTAAATAAAGTAAAAATATTATATATTCCAATATTGGGATGCAACTTGAGCCTTCACTTATGATAATATGTTATTTAATTAAAGAGAATATAGTTATTTTATTCATTTATCCCTGCAAAAATCACTCAGAATCATATTCAACACAGTCCTTCAATTATTCTATATCCATATTAAGCCAGACATTCAATAAAATTCTACTAATATTTACAGCGCAATAAAATCATCATCATCATCATCAATTAATTTATTAATTTTCGGTACCTCATCTTCATCAATTAGCTAAATTAACTTGTGAAGTTATATTCCACTGTATTATTTCAATTTGTGCTTTCTTAAAGAAAAAATAAACTAAGTTATATGGTGGATCAAATAGTAAATATTCTAAGAGAAGTTACCTTTTTTAAATTTCTAACAAAGATTCATAGAAGTTATGCTCCTCTCGGTTCCTTTCTCCATCTTCTGTAAGATGACACCGCTAATGTCGAAATTTTCAATTTATGGAACTCCCCAGAATCGATTACCCTTATCCTAAGTTACACCGCCTAAATGATCTTATTTTATTTTCTTCTTCAGTTATTTATTTAATCACCAATTCACTCTCCTACTAGTTAATATTATAGATACTTCTTGTAGAATTAAGGTTTCACTTTTTCTTTTTATTATTTAAATATGCATGTGTCATGCTTTGATTTTTGTACCACTAGATTAGTAACCAAGTATTCCCACCGCAATTCCTTATTTGCTAATTCCTTTCACCCCTTTTTTTTATTACTATTTTATTTTACTTTATTTCTAGTGTTATATTGTTTCCAAATATATATGCATGATTATGCATTAACACGTGAATAGCATAGTATGCATGAAATAAAATTATCAAATCAAATCATCATTTTCTTCATTTAATACATCTATCTTACTAACTAGAGTGTATCCACGCGAATTTTGCGTACTAAAAAAATATATTATATTTATTTTCTGTAGACATTTAATATAAGAATATTTTTGTTTAAAAAATTTCGAGGTATATACAATAAATTACGGGGTTTGTTTAGTTGTGGCCCGTGCCCTTCACTAAACTCTATAGGTATATCCTACAAACTAAATAAAAAAAAATTATCAAAATTCACATAAATTAATAACAATTATGGAATAACATTACTTAGACTAATAATTTAATAATAATCAATTTCCATTTCAATATTGAATAATTTATAAATTAATCAACATTATTAGATATTGGGAGTATACGGTAAGAAATTAATTTATATAGAAACAATACAAAATTTAAAATAAACTTTAAAGTTACAAATACCCGTTCATAGATCAAAATGAGTCCCAAGTAGAACTTGTCTCTATTAAAATCATTAAAAAGTATTGTCCAACTTTTTCAATCCTAACTTTAACGGTCAATTTTTGACTCTCACTCTTGACATTAGAAATCAGAGAAAATTGAGGTGTCATACTCTTGAAATCTAAAATGAGATTTAAATTACAACAATTAAACCATCATAATTATTCAGATAAAAATACATGGTATAGTTAAATTTATTATTTGTGCACATGAAGAATATTTAAACTGAACGATGTAGAGCATAAATCAACAATCATTATTACATTCATATTGATATTGATATTTAAATCTAATCAAATTGTGAGCACTTAAAATGATGAATTTAATTATAGAATAAATATACTAATAACAATAGATATATAACTTACCAACAATTGATGGGAGAAATCTCAGCAAAAGAGTGGAACAAATGAAATTTTGATGTGAAAAAATGAAATACAATATGCTCTTATTTATAAAAAAAAATGCAATATTATAATTTATCCATAATAAGAATAGACAAAGTATACAGTGAAATGATTTTATAAATAAACTTGGATCCGTATTTTTAAATGGATCCTTAATGGGTCATATATATACCACTTCTCTTATCTATTTTTTTCATTTCTAATTTAATTCCTACGCATTCTCCTTTGCCAAAACCCAACCTTCCACCATGTCTCTCATTTATGCTATCGGTAAGTTCTCTCTTCTTCAATTTCTCTATCTCTTCTTTGATTTCACTCCTCCACGTTGTGTATTTCTCTTTTTTTTCTTCTTATATTATTATGTTTGTGGTTTTGGTGGTATTGTGGATGTTTTCGTGTCGATTTCACGGCGATTTTGTGATTTCATGAAAATTTTGTGGTGATTTGTGACGATTTCACAAAGAATTTGTGGCGCCTTCACGATGTTCAATATATATCCACTTATTGAAAATGGAGTTCTAAAGAATGATGGACCTATTGCTAGATTAGAAGATGTAACTAGAGCTTGTGTTGACAAAGGTGTCTTTTATCAGGTATTAATTATTTTGAATTCAATAGTATAATCTACTGAAGTTGATTAGTTCAATTTTCTAAAGCGTAGTAGTTGTCACTTAATTGTTGTTTCACAGAGAGTATTAGTCCATTCACTACAGAATATTAGTTCTCTTCACTGATCGAAGATAGTATTTAACTATATAAATGATTTTATATTGCATTATTCCTCTTCACTGAAGAGTATTAGTTCCCTTCATTGAAGGGTATTAGTTCCCTTCACTGAAGAGAAGTGGTTGCTACTTAACTGTATAAAATAGTTTGACAAAGTATTGGTCCCCTTCACTGAATGATATTAGTCCCCTCCATTGGAGTATTACTCCCCTTCACCGAAGAGTATTAATTTTCTTTACTGAATGGTATTAGTTCCCTAAATTGAAGAGTAGTAGCTAGTACTTAACTATATAAATAATTTTACTAAGTATTAGTCCCCTTCACTGAAGAGTATTCGTCCCCTTCACTGAAAAGTATTAGGTCTCTTCACTGAAATGTATTAATTCTCTTTACTGAAGAGTAGTGGTAGATACTTAACTTTATAAATGATATTACATAGAGTATTAGTCCATTGTACTGAAGAGTATTGAATCACTTTTTAGATATCCACTTTTTGATTTGATCATTTTTAAATAACCCTAATGTTTTTTTGTGTAGATTTTTATTTTGTTCTATTTGGATGCTCACTATGCTGTCATTGCCATAATCTTCACTGATAATAAGTTACAGTATTTAGACAACAGGAAATTTGCTGAAGAGAATATTTTTATTTATGTTGGTAAACTCGTGGTGAGTTTTCATATATATATATATATATATATACTCAATATAAAATATATATATATATATTTTTCATATAAAATATATATATATATTTTACATACTCAATTTTTACAAATAGTTGTGTGTTAAATTCTTTTTCATTTTTCCAATCTGAAGGATGTGAGCTGAAATTACTACAAGCTTGATCCTATCAAATTTGAATGAAGTTAGAGGACAAGTTATTGATAAGACTCTTTAATTTTAAAAAGACAAGTCAGCTTTGATGACATGTTGAGAAGAGGAAAGAAAATGCTCAGAAGGTAGCTGAGAAGAAAAAAAGAAAGTTGCTAAGTTGTTGATTAAACTCGATGAAGTTCACTAGGGGAAAAGGAAAGTCGGAGGATGCTGAAGGAACTGAATGAAGTTGTAGTTGATGTTTACGTAAAATTTTATGATTGTAGTTTTTTTTTTTTTTTTGTTATGGTGAATGTTGGTTTATGATGGCCTCTTTTTTGTTGTGGTTTATGTAGCTGGATGAATGTCTGCACAGGGAATACCTATTTTTAATGTTGGTTGATGGTTTTAATGGAATTTCTTTATTGAATATTTTGTTGTATATATGACCGTTTGTATGTTTGAATGTTGAGACTATATTTTCATAGTGTATTAGTCGTGATAACCGAAGTGTATTAGTTTTCTTAAGTAAAGGGTATTTGTTCACTTTACTGAAGAGTAGTAATTGATATTTAACTTTACAAATGATTTGACAGAGTATTAGTCTCATTCACTTTAAGAGTATTAAAAATACTAGTTCCCTTCGCTAAAGAATATTAGTTATCTTCGTTGAAGAGTATTAGTCTCCTTTACTAAAGTGTATTAGTTCCCATACTGAAGTGTATTAGTCCCCTTCACTGAAGTGTATTAATCCCGTTCATCGAAGGGTATTAGTCGTCTTAACTAAAGAGTAACAGTTGGTTCTTAACTGAATGCGTATTAGTTATCTTCACTTTACTGAAGTGTATTAGTCCCCTTCATGGAAGGGTATTAGTTTCCTTTACCAAAAGAGTAATAGTTGATACTTAACTGTGTGTATTAATTATTTTTATTTAGTCCCCTTCGCTGAAATATATTAGTCATCTTCACTAAAGAGTATTAGTCCCCTTCACTGAAGGGTATTAGTTCTCTTTACTAAAGAGTAATAGTTGGTACTGTATTGAGTATTAATTATATTCAATAAAGAGTATTAGTCCCCTTCACTGAAGTGTATTAGGCCCCTTAACTGAAGAGTATTAGTTTCCTTCACTGAAGGGTATTAGTCCTGATAAGCAAAGGTATTAGTCGTTGACTATCGAGAATTCATTAACTGATCTGCCCAATAATCGGTGCTCCAGCAACCATGGCTGGAAAAGGATGAATTGTTCATCCGAATTGAAAAAAAGAGCCCAAATCAAATAAATTATGAATGTTAATTGCAATCCACATGCACACACTATAAACAGATTTTCCATAACTAGAGCTCAACTCGCCACAATTCTACTCCATAATTTATTTCGCCAAATATTCTTATCGAGAAAATTCCCTCAGTCTCTCAGGTACACCTTAACTCGAAGCATTATCGCTCTCACTTAACACACATCCGTTAATTCCACCTTCTCCAGATCATCAACACATGCCTTCATAAAGTCCTCGGCACGCCGGATATGGTTCATCGCACATTAAAGATTAGATCTTTCTCCATCAATTAATCCAAAAACTACAAAATTAAAATCATTTGCTAGATAACCCACAATCGAATCGGACAAAAAAACAAAAGATCCAGGATTTACCCCACTGACAATCATAACACTAGCAACGACAGGCATGAGTCAAGTATAAATAGCCTTGACCTCCCTCTTCCTGGTCATCATATAGGCAAAGACGGCGGTGGAAAACAGTGTCGTAGCGCCGACGGCCTGATTGAAGGAAACAGGGAGTTATTTCAAGGAAATGTTACCGCCGACAATGGAGGCGTAGAAGATGACACTGAGAGTGGCAATTCAGAGAAATTGGGAGCGGGATTTGATCTTCTGGGCAGTATTTCATCCTAATGGCGTGAAGAATTGGGAATTCGTAATATGCAGGTTTTTCACCAAAATTAATTGGTTAGATAATTAATGGGCTGGAAGTGGGCTGGTAATGGGCTAAATTTTAGGATCCTAAATTCTAATTGAGTCCAGATTTATATAAAAACTCATTTCACTGTATACACACTCATAAGAATATATCATGTAAGAATATTCTTTGGAATATATAACTATATACCTTTTATTTTAGGAAAAAATAATCGAACCTTATATTATACTATATATACTAACTCAAACTTAGAAATGATAAATTTAGATTCATTCAATAAGTAGATCATATTTAATTACATTAAGGTTTGGAAAAATATGATTTATAATAAATTCTAAAAATAACTAAATAAGAAAATGGAAAAAATATATATTTGCATTAATTATGCAGATATAAATTAGTGGTTTAGATTTAATGATATAGAACGAAGAGTCGAGATTAAAAGTTTAACCAACTTTTAATGAGAGCACAGTATTTCAAAATGGAGAGATTTGAGACATGCCACATCAGCCTAAGTGTAACGCCCCGAATCCAAAACACATAAAATATCTCAGATTCGAGGTGCCACTTGTGACTAAAATCCGAACTATAAAATTTTGAATATAAAAAGGGATAATAAAATGAGAGATGAGTTTTATGCAGCGGAAGAAATGAATAGAATAATTTTAATAAGTATCCACATATATGTGTATATAAAACTTAGTATTAACAGTAACATTTTATTTAAGCGGGGAACTCCGTGTCGTCTCTATTACTGTCTTTGCTCCACGAAATCATAATCTGCAAGGGTTGTAAAAATGGGGGGCGTGAGATTTGAATTCTCACGTATGGGTGATTTGCAACGTCATGGGATTGGTAAATCCGAAGTATATTAAATTATATTCATTGATAAAGTATATAATTTATTTAAGCAGTTGACATATAAATATGAATAACATATATCACAGAAGTAACAAGCTCACATAATAATTAATTGGGCATAACAGGTTTCACGTTCACATAATTGATATTTCACAAGTTAATTCACATTAGGGGCGAAGCCCAAAACCATTTTCACGTATCGGCCCAATCTGCCAAAATCATTTTCCACATATCGTAAATCTCTCTCAAATCCTTTCTCATATTCAATTTTAACTTATTAATGACCTTGCCCGGAACTCTACTGAGCACCTTATCCGGAGGACAAACTTATTAATGACCTTGCCCGGAACTCTACTGAGCACCTTATCCGGAGGCTGAACTTATTAATGACCTTGCCCGGAACTCTACTGAGCATCTTATCCGGAGGACAAACTTTATTAATGACCTTGCCCGGAACTCTACTGAGCATCTTATCCGGAGGACAAACTTTATTAATGACCTTGCCCGGAACTCTACTGAGCACCTTATATGGAGGCCGAACTTATTAATGACCTTGCCCGGAACTCTACTGAGCACCTTATCCGGAGGCCGAACTTATTAATGACCTTGCCCGGAACTCTATTGAGCATCTTATCCGGAGGACAAACTTTATTAATGACCTTGCCCGGAACTTTACTGAGCATCTTATCTGTTGGGCGCGGAGTCCAGCATCTCCCAGCCACGTCGGGTGCGATAAAGGCCCGGTGCGCCAAGTCCGGCGGAGGCTATTCGACCCGTGGCGCTGCAGCTAGATGGGGTTAAAGGAAATAAAGTAGCACCTCACTACAAGTCCGGGCTTTTAGTCTAGTGGCAAGCGCTTGATCCTACAACTGGCATCAGAGCACAGGTCACGGGTTCGAATCCCAGTGGAAGGCATTTGTTGGCCAAGATGGCTGGTAGATGCTGGGGGGGGGGATTGTTGGGCGCGGAGTCCAGCATCTCCCAGCCACGTCGGGTGCGATAAAGGCCCGGTGCGCCAAGTCCGGCGGAGGCTATTCGACCCGTGGCGCTGCAGCTAGATGGGGTTAAAGGAAATAAAGTAGCACCTCACTACAAGTCCGGGCTTTTAGTCTAGTGGCAAGCGCTTGATCCTACATTATCCGGAGGACAAACTTTATTAATGACCTTGCCCGGAACTCTACTGAGCACCTTATCCGGAGGCTGAACTTATTAATGACCTTGCCCGGAACTCTACTGAGCACCTTATCCGGAGGCTGAACTTATTAATGACCTTGCCCGGGACTCTAATGAGCACATTATCCGGAGGCCGGGTTTATTATTAATCAATAGCTTTCCTCTTTCTCATAAGCTGACATTTCACAAAGTGGGGAGAATTCACATAATTCATACTTAAACAGATTCATGCTCACAAAATGCCCTTATATCATGCAATCGTCATCAGTTCATATAATCAACAAACACAAACCATCCATATAAGGTATATATAATTATATCACATAATTCAAACAGTTATATAATAGGGTGTACATTTATGTTGGATTAATTGTTTTAGATTGATTTAGTCGAGTTCAGAGTATACCAGCACAACGTATTATAAGCAGATCAATCAACAGATCATCACCCACCTTTTAACTTTATAGCTAAGTTAAAACTGTCTTGAAATTCCTTTGAAAGATAACCTGCATTGTAGAGACGTCCCGAGATTCATATACAAACAGAATCTTGGATCCCTCGTGCGTATTCCGATTAGCACAGAATCCTAGTACGAAACCATTTGATTAAAAGTTGACCTTTGAATTATTAGGAAAACTTGAGAGTTTGTGTTACGAGAATCGAGGAGGTCGTTTGCCTTATAGACCAATTGAAATAGACCTACTTAAAAACACACACTATCTTGATAAATACACCACTTCCAAAAAGGGTAGTGTATTGGGGGTGTACTTACTAATCTCCATGTTGTATGACTATTTCGATCTTTATAAAACAATCTCTTAATATCTAAAAATTTATAACTAAAAGCTCTTATACCTAAAAGTATATCCATATAATATTTTCTTGAAAAATAATTAAAAGAAAAGAAATTTATTTAAGTGATATATTAATATAATAAAAATCTCAAATTTAATAATATTCTTTCTAAAATCTATATTTTATTTTAGAAGAACTCTTGATTATAATTATATTTTATAAATAAAATTCCCTTTATTATTAACATAAAAATAAACTTCGACTCGAAGAAGTTTGTATTATATAACTAAAATAATATATAAATATATTCTTCTTTTAGTAATACTTCCAAAGTTGATTAGTGTCACTTTTGATAAAAGGATTATATTAATTTTCCAAAAATACTCTTATTCATTTATTTACTAAATTGGATATAAAAACTTTTCTCTCTTTCAACCTTTTATCCAAAAACAACTAACATAACAATTTTAATAACAAAAGGTACTACTTCTAAAATCTAATGGTATTAGTCTATTTCCCGAGGAAACAAGAATAAGATTTTAAAGGAGAAATAAAGTTTTCTTCTCGTTTTTTCTAATTTGTAATTTGAACCGGGAGTAGGCGAACCAAGCTAATTCAACAGCTAAACCAAGGATACTAATTCAACCATTTCCAATACTACTAAACATTCAATTCAATAATACTAATCAGTAAAACCAATAATACCAATCAGTTATTTCAGTAATACTAAACAACTATTTCAACACAACTTAGCAGCATCAATCAAACCAACTCCATGGTACGAAATTAACATCAAAAGTCTATCTAAGCTCTTAATCCAAAAAACAAGTATCTTAATTTTACAAGGTCTCAACATCACGGGAAATAACAATTCGATCTCTATCCAAACAACTACGAGAATTAGAGAGGGGTTAGTGATTCTTACGAGTCCCAAATCGGGCAGCCTAACGGCGTAGTTTAAAGGGATTCATCGAATAAGTTGAACGGCCTAACGGCGTCGTCCCGATACTCTTAAACTGGGCAGCGAGCTTCTCGGAAAATAGGAAGAAGATGATGGTGCCTCGATCATATACGAAAAGAAAACGAACTGTGAGTATTTCTTTTGAGAGAAATCAATTGAAGAAACAGTGAAATTGAAAGACTTGAATTACAAGACTCACTTAACGAGCAAAGGACGGATGACAAGCAGCGTTGGGAGGAGGCGGCGCTCGGTGGTCAAGCGACGGTTGAGCGGCGGCGGCGCTGTTGGCGTCGATTGGGAGAGGGGCGACGGCCGTGAGGCGGCGCGGTGCGAAGGGGAGCGGCGACACTCCGGCTGGAGACGAGCGATGGAGTCGCGGCTGGAGCACGGCGGTGCGGTGCTTCGCTTCGATCGGGATTTCAGGGAGAGGCGTCGCGGCTCTGCTTCGATCGGAGAGGAAGAAGAGGCGTCGCTGGAGCGGTGGACGCGTGACGGCGAAGGGGGAGGAGGCGTGGATGGGCTGAGGTACGACGGCGGCGGCTGGGCTGAGCACGGCGGCGATCGATCCGCCGGAGAAGGAAGAGAGGCGATAGGAGAGAGAGAGAACTGATTTTGTGAAATGGGGAATTTTTGGGAAAGAGGCGTCTTCTGTAACTGATAAAAGAGAGGAAGAGATATTTTATTGAAATATAAATTCTTAATTAATTAATTTAAAAGAAGGAATAAGCATGTGGGTGAGATTAATACTTTAATTAATTTAATTAAAAAAGGGAAGTAATTTATGTGGCTAGGGATTAATCCTTTTAATTCTGATATATTCGTTCCTGTCTGACACGGTTTAGGGATCATTTGGTTTACGAGTTTAATCCCGATTCGATAATTAATACAGTTTTAAGATTCAAATAATATTTTATTGCATTTGAATTATATTAGTATAAGTTAATCAATAAATTATACGGATCGAAATCCTTAATTTAGACTTGATTATTTAATTTTTCGTAGTCCTTTATCCGTTTGAAAGATTCGATTCCTTTCTTCGAATTTAGGAATTTATTATAGGGTATAAATTTAAATTACACAATAGCACACAAAAATAATAAAATTAAAAGAAATAAGGATAATAATATAAAATTATATTTCTAGTAAAAATAAAAGGTATAAAACGGGACGGGGTATTACATCCTCACCCCCTTAACAGAATTTCATCCCCGAAATTCAGCTTCTAGGTATTGCTCGACTAAATCTCATATGCTAATCTTTAAGTTGGATTCTCCCTCCATAAACCAAACTTATTGAACTAACACCAAAGTATTTCTCGAATTCTTAAAAATATAAATCTCAACCGTACTATAGTAATAAACAATTCTTCATAAGTTAAAAACACAACTTACTTCTAAGTCTCTATTACAGGTTATAAGAACTAAAATACTCAAATATTTTGTGGTAGAAAAAAAGTGATAGACATTTTCTGCATGGTATGTCTCGATGGTAAAACTAAGCGGTAGACAACATATCTAATCTTTTCCAATATATCCAGCGTTCCTATGCAACAAGACTTTAACTTGCCTCTCTTTCCAAAAGTAAAACCCTTCATCAGTGTAACCTTAAGAAACGTTTCCTTATTAGTCTCAACATGAAAATTAATCTCTAATGATCTTGTGCTGTTTTAATCCTTCACATGGCTTGTGAAATAATTCTCTATGTACATCTATCCATAAAGTTTTATAAGCGACATCAAAAGTACCGCCACTTGGTAATTATTTTCATAAGAAAAATTCTCACTAGTTGTAAGGTGAGTATCTAAATCTTAGATTGGGTAATTATGTTCATGTAGCTTTGGCAATTGTACACATAGGCAAAGACCTACTCTTGTCGTATAAGAATACACCTTATTCTAGGTTTTGGATGAACTGGTACTATATCATACTCTACACAAAATAATTTTGTCTAAAAGTCTACTTACTCTAAAACTTCTGGTTCAAAAGGGGTTGTAAGCCTTGGTGGGGAGGTTTGATTTTTGAAAGGACCCCCATTAGTTAAAGCCAAAATAAACTTCTCGGTTTTCTTGGTCAACTAAGTTTGTTGTCACTCTACCTGATCTAAGACTTTATAAGGTTTTCTAGTTTTTAAACATGCAAACTTTTCTTCCTACATAGTTGCAAATTTTTCTCTACTTCAAAGTCCACTATGTATCTCATAGATAAAAATCAATTGTCGTTTCTTCTTCAACTAAAATTTTCCCATAACATATAAATGTTAATCTTAACACGTAAGACTAAGATCACATCTAGCTTGCTCATTCCACTTTATCCTAAAAGGCTCTACTTAAGCTTAAAATCTTATGTTATCCCAAAAGAAAGTAACTATGTCCTTATTTCACATTCTTTCTTATGCATAAAACTATTTCGTTTTCAATAACATCTAGTAACTCAACTTAAGAACGTGCAGTCCAGTTTCTATTTGATGTTCATCAAATTCTATCTTCAATCAATTCACTCGGTTTTAGGTTCTCATTGTATTCCTCAAAAGTTCACTTTCACTTAAGGTCTATTCTTCTATAATTTACACTCCCAGATTTTCTTAAATTCTTAGACACAAGGGAGTGAGATGCTCTAGTACTAATCGATACATAAGCAGTTGATCCAAATACTTTGATCACAAGAATTCTATTTCTAATTTTAAGGCATTGGCACTAAGGGTGTGGAAACTTGAAATTGCATTAAGGTACGCATAGTATGGTAGAATCTCCTAGTTTTCGGAGTTAGGTCTCATAATTCCTACACATCTGTTTCTTCATAAAGTTTTAAGGTCCTATAATACTTAGTACGTGACATTCACCCTGTTGTCATTCTATTGGTAGTTCTAAAGAGAAAAGAATAATATTATTATATCGTATATGTATGAAAATTTATAAAAACAGAATCAAATTACGTAATTAACACAATGCTAGTACTGAGATACACGTGAGTATGTAGTTCACCGCAACGCACTGTGGCCACCAATGGTACAGTGATTACATTCGCGCACCATATAATAGAAACTAGTGATATGTCATAAAACGGTAATCAGATAAAATATAACAGTTAATATAGAGCAAGTAACACACATTGCCAAGTAGCAATTTCACACCATATCATATAAAGGTCTCGGGGTTCTAAGAAGGTTAGTCTTCTTACTTCTTATCCCAAAAAGAAAACTAAGGCTTCCAAATATAATGTTAACGCATCACATCTTCTCTTCATCACGGATTGCGGGCGACAAAAGGAGTCGGGATTAAGGCTATGTTGTTATGGCCTAAGTAAAACGGTCATACATCTGACTACTACTATATGTCAGGAAAGGGTGGCACACCTATGTTGTATGTATTTGTGACTACATCAAAAAGGATATCTGTTTAAAAGGATTTGATCATTCTGATTGGTCGTTATTATGGTAATCTCCATCGTTGGTTCCTACTGGGTATATCTCTAAGTGGAAGTGGGGCACTTGAATTGGGTCTTCTATTCTCATCTGTTCGAGTCGTCTTACAGCGATAGAACGAAGAATAACACAGTAATCCTTCTGGCAAAACAAACTACAACCGTTAAATCTATCTTCGTCATGGAGTATAGGAGCAACTCTTTCTTTTGCACGCAGTCTCGTGAACTGGGTCATATACACACTGATAGATTCTAAGGTTAGCTAAGTGATTTCTAATTATCGGGATATAACTATCTTAGGTGGATTCTTATATGGAAAGGAAATTCCTAGTCAATATTTTAATTATGAAGAAACATAATTTTAACAATTAAAGCACAAAATTTAAACAATTAAAGCTTATAGTTTAAACAATTAAATCATATGATTCAAATAATTAAATCATATAATTCAAACAATTAAAACATATAATTTAAACAATTTAAACAATTAAAGCATATAGTTTATACAATTAAAACATATAATTTAAATAGTCATATAACATCATTTATGAAATTTATAAACTTACACAGATATATTTATTTCTATCATTCACTAACTATTTGTATTTCAATAGTAATATAAATAATATTTATGGTTCTTTCTACACCTCGTAGGTGTTGTTTCGAGTTCTCGATCTTTTGATTGGAGTTTTGTTATGAAAGTCAAATTATCGTAATGTCATAAACTTTTAGGCAACTTAGAATAAAATATGAGCATACCTTCGATGAGCTTCCGACGGTAATAGGAGACACATTTCCCCTCAAGTGATTTAATTAGTGATCTATACTTAATGATAAGAAAATTTTAATTAAAGAAAAAGAATTTTGGCTTGATGAAAACAATGATTTGGGTTTTGGTCCGAAAGTTTGAACCTAAGCTCTGATACCACCTGTAACGCCCCGAATCCAAAATACATAAAATATCTCAGATTCGAGGTGCCACTTGTGACTAAAATCCGAACTATAAAATTTTGAATATAAAAAGGGATAATAAAATGAGAGATGAGTTTTATGCAGCGGAAGAAATGAATAGAATAATTTTAATAAGTATCTCACACACATATATGTGTATATAAAGCTTAGTATTAACAGTAACATTTTATTTAAGCGGGGAACTCAGTGTCGTCTCTATTACTGTCTTTGCTCCACGAAATCATAATCTGCAAGGGTTGTAAAAAGGGGGGGCGTGAGATTTGAATTCTCACGTATGGGTGATTTGCAACGTCATGGGATTGGTAAATCCGAAGTATATTAAATTATATTCATTGATAAAGTATATAATTTATTTAAGCAGTTGACATATAAATATGAATAACATATATCACAGAAGTAACAAGCTCACATAATAATTAATTGGGCATAACAGGTTTCACGTTCACATAATTGATATTTTACAAGTTAATTCACATTAGGGGCCAAACCCAAAACCATTTTCACGTATCGGCCCAATCTGCCAAAATCATTTTCCAGATATCGTAAATCTCTCTCAAATCCTTTCTCATATTCAATTTTAACTTATTAATGACCTTGCCCGGAACTCTACTAAGCACCTTATCCGGAGGACAAACTTATTAATGACCTTGCCCGGAACTCTATAGAGCACCTTATCCGGAGGCCGAACTTATTAATGACCTTGCCCGAAACTCTACTGAGCATCTTATCCGGAGGACAAACTTTATTAATGACCTTGCCCGGAACTCTACTGAGCATCTTATCCGGAGGACAAACTTTATTAATGACCTTGCCCGGAACTCTACTGAGCACCTTATCTGGAGGCCGAACTTATTAATGACCTTGCCCGGGACTCTAATGAGCACCTTATCCGGAGGCCGAACTTATTAATGACCTTGCCCGGAACTCTACTGAGCATCTTATCCGGAGGACAAACTTTATTAATGACCATGCCCGGAACTCTACTGAGCATCTTATCCGGAGGACAAACTTTATTAATGACCTTGCCCAGAACTCTACTGAGCACCTTATCCGAAGGCCGAACTTATTAATGACCTTGCCCGGAACTCTACTGAGCACCTTATCCGGAGGCCGAACTTATTAATGACCTTGCCCGGGACTCTAATGAGCACCTTATCCGGAGGCCGGGTTTATTATTAATCAATAGCTTTCCTCTTTCTCATAAGCTGACATTTCACAAAGTGGGGAGAATTCACATAATTCATACTTAAACAGATTCATGCTCACAAAATGCCCTTATATCATGCAATCGTCATCACTTCATATAATCAACAAACACAAACCATCCATATAAGGTATATATAATTATATCACATAATTCAAACAGTTATATAATAGGGTGTACATTTATGTTGGATTAATTATTTTAGATTGATTTAGTCGAGTTTAGAGTATACCAGCACAACGTATTATAAGCAGATCAATCAACAGATCATCACCCACCTTTTAACTTTATAGCTAAGTTAAAACTGTCTTGAAATTCCTTTGAAAGATAACTCGCGTTGTAGAGACATCCCGAGAGTCATATACAAACAGAATGTTGGATCCCTCGTGCGTATTCCGATTAGCACATAATCCTAGTACGAAACCATTTGATTAAAAGTTGACCTTTGAATTATTAGGAAAACTTGAGAGTTTGTGTTACGAGAATCGAGGAGGTCGTTTGTCTTATAGACCTATTGAAATAGACCTTACTTAAAAACACACACTATCTTGATAAATACACCACTTCCAAAAAGGGTAGTGTATTGGGGGTGTACTTACTAATCTCAATGTTGTATGCCTATTTCGATCTTTATAAAACAATCTCTTAATATCTTAGACATTTATAACTAAAAGCTCTTATACCTAAAAGTATATCCATATAATATTTTCTTGAAAAATAATTAAAAGAAAAGAAATTTATTTAAGTGATATATTAATATAATAAAAATCTCAAATTTAATATTATTCTTTTAAAATCTATATTTTATTTTAGAAGAACTCTTGAATATAATTATATTTTATAAATAAAATTCCCTTTATTATTAACATAAAAATAAACTTCGACTCGAAGAAGTTTGTATTATATAACTAAAATAATATATAAATATATTCTTCTTTTAGTAATACTTCCAAAGTTGATTAGTGTCACTTTTGATAAAAGGATTATATTAATTTTTCAAAAATACTCTTATTCATTTATTTACTAAATTGGATATAAAAACTTTTCTCTCTTTCAACCTTTTATCCAAAAACAACTAACATAACAATTTTAATAACAAAAGGTACTAGTTCTAAAATCTAATGGTATTAGTCTATTTCCCGAGGAAACAAGAATAAGATTTTAAAGGAGAAATAAAGTTTTCTTCTCGTTTTTTCTAATTTGTAATTCGAACCGGGAGTAAGCGAACCAAGCTAATTCAACAGCTAAACCAAGGATACTAATTCAACCATTTCCAATACTACTAAACATTCAATTCAATAATACTAATCAGTAAAACCAATAATACCAATCAGTTATTTCAGTAATACTAAACAGCTATTTCAACACAACTTAGCAGTATCAATCAAACCAACTCCATGGTACGAAATTAACATCAAAAGTCCATCTAAACTCTTAATCCAAAAAACAAGTATCTTAATTTTACAAGGTCTCAACATCACGGGAAATAACAATTCGATCTCTATCCAAACAACTACGAGAATTAGAGAGGGGTTAGTGATTCTTACGAGTCCCAAATCGGGCAGCCTAACGGCGTAGTTTAAAGGGATTCATCGAATAAGTTGAACGGCCTAACGGCGTCGTCCCGATACTCTTAAAATGGGCAGCGAGCTTCTCGGAAAGGAGGAAGAAGATGATGGTGCCTCGATCAAATACGAAAAGAAAACGAACTGTGAGTATTTCTTTTGAGAGAAATCAATTGAAGACACAGTGAAATTGAAAGACTTGAATTACAAGACTCACTTAACGAGCAAAGGACGGATGACAAGCAGCGTTGGGAGGAGGCGGCGCTCGGTGGTCGAGCGACGGTTGAGCGGCGGCGGTGCTGTTGGCATCGATTGGGAGAGGGGCGACGGCCGTGAGGCGGCGCGGTGCGAAGGGGAGCGGCGACGCTCCGGCTGGAGACGAGCGACGGAGTCACGGCTGGAGCACGGCGGCGCGGTGCTTCGCTTCAATCGGGATTTCAGGGAGAGGCGTCGCGGCTCTGCTTCGATCGGAGAGGAAGAAGAGGCGTCGCTGGAGCGGTGGACGCGTGACGGCGAAGGGTGAGGAGGCGTGGATGGGCTGAGGCGCGACGGCGGCGGCTGGGCTGAGCACGGCGGCGATCGATCCGCCGGAGAAGGAAGAGAGGCGATAGGAGAGAGAGAGAACTGATTTTGTGTAATGGGGAATTTTTGGGAAATAGGCGTCTTCTATAACTGATAAAGAAGAGGAAGAGATATTTTATTGAAATATAAATTCTTAATTAATTAATTTAAAAGAAGGAATAAGCATGTGGGTGAGATTAATACTTTAATTAATTTAATTCAAAAAGGGAAGTAATTTATGTGGCTAGGGATTAATCCTTTTAATTCTGATATATTTGTTCCTATCTGACACAGTTTAGGGATCATTTGGTTTACGAGTTTAATCTCGATTCGATAATTAATATAGTTTTAAGATTCAAATAATATTTTATTGCATTTGAATTATATTAGTATAAGTTAATCAATAAATTATACGGATCGAAATCCTTAATTTAGACTTGATTATTTAATTTCTCGTAGTCCTTTATCCGTTTGAAAGATTCGATTCCTTTTTTCGAATTTAGGAATTTATTATAGGGTTTAAATTTAAATTACACAATAGCACACAAAAATAATAAAATTAAAAGAAATAAGGATAATAATATAAAATTATATTTCTAGTAAAAATAAAAGGTATAAAACGGGTCGGGGTATTACACAAAGAATAAGGTGGTGTTGACACATCATCTTGGAGAGGTTTGAGAATATATTATTATAAGATAATAAATAATTTATATAATACTTCTAAACACTAAAATCAATCAATCAATACCCTTATATAGTGGAAGCGTTTTTTGCCTACGTGGCGCCTCTCATTTCCTCTCATTTCTGAATCCTTGGCTTCTCATTCATTTGGTTTTTGTGCGATCTCATCTGTTTATTTATTTTTATTGATGTTTCATCTTGATCGTTCGTTTCCTTTGATTTTCTCTATATAAGTTCTTCAATCCTATACAATCTTTCATTGCATACTCCACGTCATTCGTTTTTTCGTTCCGTTGTTTCTTCTCATTCTTCTTTTCCCTTCATTTGTGCTGCAGGAATTTTCATTTTCTTATGTTCACCTTTCTTTGATTCTTTTTCTGCAGGATTTCAGCGTATCGTTTGCAGTCGTTTGAAGATTTAGTTTTTTTTTTTTTAATCTCTTTCGTAGAGATTTGTCGTTGATGTTGTTTCTAAGTTGTAACAATTTTTTTTATTGTTGAATTGTTGTTTGTGTAATGTTGATTTATATTAATAAATTATTATTTTCTTTCCAATATTCTTTGTTTCTAATTCTCCTTATTATTATCTTTCGTTGTTCTTTCACGTGCTCTCTATGTGACTCTCGACTGTGTTAATACGATGAATAGTTAAATTTTATGACAAATGTGTTACCTTTCTATACCACCAATCTTGATCTTGTCTAATAGTTGTATCGAAAATAAAAAAATTATCACGATTGTCGGTAATTATGACAACGAATTTATATTGTTTTATGGGGGTACGAATATATCGGCGTGGTTGATCTCCTTTCATCGTGATTGTTCTTCATGAATATCTCCTCGGTGACATACTATCTTGATGTATGTGTATGTTTGACCCCTTTCATTCTGTGCTGATAGGAATTATTCTAAATTTTGTACGCGCTAATTAGTTGGTCAATGCGGTTGGTGGTGATTGCCCGTCAGTTTTGTCGCCTGATTCATTTTTCCGTGCATGGTATACTTTCCCTGTTATCTTCGTCTGCATTTATTGAGTCAGCGTATTAGTTTAGGAAATTATTTTAACTACTGCTTCGATTATGGACTTGATTATTTTTCTGTCGTCATCATGCATATTCCTTCTGTTAATTATTTTTAGGCTTCTCATTTGTGTGATGGTATAAAGTCTGTTTCTGCTTAACATTTTTAAGCTCTGATTAGCATTTTTGTTGGTGATTATTGCATGTTTTTTATGTAATAATTTTAGTGGTTAATCATATTTTTTTTTTCGGTTAAGCCGTTTTCTATTTGGTAATGTATCAGTTTATGATCTGTATAAAGGGAATTTTTTTAGCTGTTATCGTGCGAGAGATTTAATCATTAATATTAAGGAAAATATTTTAAATTTTTTGGTTATTTATTTAGTTCACACATGATAATATATCGCTGAAATTATGTTTAATAGTGATAATATAATTCACAGTTGAATTTAGATTACAATTGATAATATAATCAACATTGTTTTTGTACACGTACATTCTTTGCTATATTCTTAAACCTTAATCTATATTATGTATTTAATTTTCAATTCCATTTTTTGTTTTCTAATTTTATATAAATAATACATTTATGTATATTCATATTTTTTGTATTAAATTATAAATTACGACTTTTTTCATGAATAACTAACAATTTATCACCAATGCTTTGAAACTATGTCATACTTTAAAACTTGACTACATATATGATGTTTGACTATTGATAAATTTCATCTTGCATACAATGTAATTTGCAGTTTAGTGTATTTATATCTCAGTTATAATTTCAAATTTAATGTATTTAATATAACTAAACCAAATATATTTTAGGTTCATATTTATCTCATTAATGCAATTATATAAATTGACGAGGTTTTAGGATCGTATTAGTAAAGACAAATTCTCATATGCACCAAGTGCACGATGTACTCATCCAACAATTGACATTGTTTATATTGAAAAGTTTGTTCCAATTACACTGAAAAGTGTGCTTGGATTACACTTAAAAGTTTACACTCACATATTATTTCAGTTTAAACTTTTCAATATAATCCAACTACACTTTTCAGTATAATTGAAACAAACTTTTCAGTGTAAACATTGTCAATTATTGGGTGAATGCACCATACACCAAGTGCACAAGAGAGTTACTCATTAGTAAATTATCATAATGAATAGACGTGTTCATCAATTTTCCATTATTGTAGGAAATATAATGAGTAAATCTCTTGTGCACTTGGTGTATGATGCACTCACTTAACAGTTGACATTATTTACACTGAAAAGTTTGTTCCAATTACACTGAAATGTTTGTTCCAATTACACTTAAAAGTTTATCCTGATTTTAGTTTTTAGTGTAAACTTTTCAGTGTAATCCAATCGCACTTTTCAATGTAATTGAAACAAACTTTTTAGTGTAAACAGTTTCAACTGTTGGGTGTGTGCACCGTGCACTTGATGCATATGAGAGTTTGTCAAATATAATAGTTTGTCTAATAAAAAGTTCAATAGTTTATAAGAGTAATGTTCATCAATTTCCAATAATACATATTTGTATTTTAAGTTTACAAAAATAGAGCATATTGTGTACCTAAAAATTCTCCCTATATTTCTCATTAGCCATTAAATGAGGTTTTAATCACCAGACTTTTTCTACCACTAAAGAGTAAGAATAAATACTCAAATCTTATATCATATTCAAAAAAATAACTCATATATATCATACTTAATATTAGTTAATAATAACCCATATATATTTTAAATAAGTGGAAAAAAATTGATCCATAACATACATTTGCTGATAGTATGGCCAAATTCGTGTTGTTTTCCAAGTTTACCGATTTCCTAAAAAGCTGTATTTATCAGATGATAAATGTTGCACAAATTCTAAGCCCTTTCTAAAAAAATATATATTTATTAGTTGATAATTATCTTTGTCAAACTAAATATATGCCATAAATTTTTTAATAGTAATAAGGACAATTTTTACTTATTCCTTAGGTAATATTTTAACTGTGTTTCTAAAAGATTTCATCTGAATGATCAATTAATTAGTGGTAATTTTATGATATAGAATTATATTAAGTAATATATTTATTATGTATAAATATATTGACAATGGATACGTTAGTGTATAATTTCAAAACATATATGTACTTATTAACCATGGAAACATGTATATATACACATTTTTGTATATTAAGTTTACAAAAATAAAGCATATTATGTACCTAAAATCTCCCTATATTTCTCATTAACCATTGAAGGAGATTTTAATCACCGGGACTTTTTCTACCACTAAAGAGTAGGAATAAATACCCAAGTCTTAATCATCCTAATTGTGTGTCATTACTATATTAGCTATCTATATCTAATATGTTTTATTTTTTAGTTAGTGCATGATATTAAAATGTATAATTTACTAATATTTTTCCATGATATTTTGATTTAACTTTAAAGATTAAGATAAGTCAAGTGGTATTTGGATTTGTTCCTTTGTTCTTCCTAAATTATTTGATTCATTTGTTAGGTTTGGTGTATATATCTTTCCAAAAGAAATTTATTTTGTTGGAAGTAATATGAAATGAACCTATCTAATGTAGGGCAATAAAACTGTAGACTATGATGGTAGATATAATTATGAGATTAGTTTAATTTTTTTATATTAATCATTTTTAAAGATTAAAGAAAAAGCGAAAACTACTAAGTCCGATGTAAATATTTTTTTGTATAGCAACATAATTATATTATTTTGTAGAAACGTGGTTGTCATTTTTCGTCAATTAATTGAGCTATAAGTATGTGTAGAGTGATCATACATGAATCATTGAAAGATATTAGTTGTTTACACTAAAAAATATTAGTTATTTTCACTAAAGAGTGTTGGTTGTTTTCACTAAAGAGTATTAGTTGTTTTCACTTAATAGTCTTAGTTTGTTTTCACTGAATAGTCTTAGTTTGTTTTCACTAAACAACTAATATTTTCCAGTAGAAAAACTAATACCCCACAGTGAAAACAATTATTGTTCCTCAATAAAGACAACTAATACCCTTCAATGGTTCATTTATGAGCCATTTTTACTTTATACTTTGTCTTGAGCTATATCTTGATTTTCAACTTTTTATAAAGCATGGAGTATGATTCACATTTTTGTTAGTAAATTTTTGAATAAATTTCTTAAATTTATGTAAAATATATATAAAGATATATTTTATGCAATTGCTTAGTTTTATAAAATAAAATCCTATTGAAGGAATGTGTGTCTATAATTATTCTAAGAAATATTGACTAAAAGTCCGATTTGTGCAATGGAAAAAGGTTGATCATCACGAATCATGAAAATCACATACTCGAAACTGAAATAATTTCTGGAAGGAATATTGAGAATAAAGGGTTCATCCAAAGGATGACATTAAGTAATTCAGATTAGATGTTGTCTGTGAATTTTACAAGGCAATAATTTTATATTCTACTGTGTTTTGCCATGAAAATAAAATAGAACTAGGGTCAATCTCTTTTCGCTATAGGATTGTATCTTTCCAAGCCCGTTTTCACATACATACATCTATATGTTGTAATATTTATAGTTTAAAACAAGAGAGTTTTGGAATTTTGTGTCTCGATTCAAATGGTAGATCATCAAAGTATACAACGAGATTTTTTCTTTTGGAATTTATAATTAGTATAGTTATTTTTGTTTTTGGAATCTAGATAAATATGTTGCTTCATCAATTAGTATTTTACATAATTTATATAATACTAAAATAAATGTACATAATTACACTCTTAAGTATTTAAATTTCGATTTAACTCAATAATTCTTTCTTTTTTAAATATATTCTTTGTTTAAAAATAAGAGGGGATTGAAAATTATGTGTCTCGATTCAAATGATAGATCATCCAAGTATACAACGAATATTATTATAAAGAATATTTTTTGAAATTTATAATTAATATTGTGATTTTTGTTTTGGAGTCAAGATAAATATTGTTGCTTTATTAATTCAGAATTTATATAATTTAATACTCCGTCCATTATGATTTTGATTATCTCTGTCATATAGTGCAAGTTTTAATGAAAAAGTTGTTCATTAGTGTTAAAAGATGTAAAATTGAGGGTTTTTTGTCCTTTTTTTTTTTATTAAATGGAGTTTAGTTAAAATTGAGTGTTTATTAGTCCGTCTATTTTATTGAAGGACAAAAATTTTTAGAGAGTAAAATAAGTGGTGTTTGGAAGTGATTAGTTTTAGAGAGTAAAATTTTTTTTGGTAGCTTGGAATAATCAAAATTGTAACAGAGTGAGTATAACGAAATATACATAATTACACTCTTGAGTATATAAATTTCAAGAGTATGTATAGAGCGAAATTGGTTCATACATGAATCACTAAGAGTATTAGTTATTTTCACTAAAGAGTCTCTGTTTGTTTTCAGTAAACAACTACTCTCTCCGTCCAATATTAATAGTCCTACTTTTTGGGCTGTTATTTTTTGTCATAAGTTGGAGGGCATTATGAGGTATTGTGAGGTTCATTTATCAATAAAATTATTATTTATGGAAAATATAAGTATCATATTTTCCATAAACAATAACTTTATTAATAAATGAATCTCACAATACATCATACTATCCTCCAACTTATGACAAAAAATAACGGCCCAAAAAGTAGGACTACTGATATTGGACGGAGGGAGTAATATTCTTCAGTGAAAACAACAAATACCCTTCAGTGAAAATAAATAATACTCTTTAGTGATAACAACTGATACTCTTCTATGGTTATAAATAACTTTCACTCTATACTTTATCAAATTTCAATTTAACTTAATAATTCATTGTTTGTAAATATATACTTTGTTTAAAAATAAGAGAGGGTTGAAAATTATATGTCTCGATTCAAATGGTAGATCATCCAAATATACAACGAATGTTGTTATAAAGATTTTCTTTTAACTTTATAATTAATATTTTGATTTTTGCTTTTAGAGTCAAGATAACCATTGTTCTTTATTACTTAATATTTTATATAATTTATATAGTATTGAAACAAAATATACATAACTACACCATTGAGTATTTAAATTTTAATTCAACTCATTAGTTATTTGTTTATAAATATATTGAAACAACAAATAATATATTTGTCCAACATAAAATATTGTGTCTTTATTTTGCAAGATTATAAATATATTGTTCTAATTTTAAAAGCCCATGAAGCAGTTTCCTAAATTTTAAGCCCGAAAAGATAATGTCCTAATTTTGCAAACACTCATAAGATAATGTCCTTGCGTATATGAGTTAACTTAGTGATAAATTATAATGTATAATTTATTGTATGCATATCAATTCGTAGTTCAGACAATATTGGTGATATATTATAAATATAATTAACCTCATTGTTTCATATACAGACCACTTTATAATTATTTTTAGATTCACTTTACATTAACCAATTAATGTTCTTTAAATAAATAATTAATATTCTTCGTTACCATTAACTAAATTGGTTATAAGGTAAAAATTGTTATTTTAGGACACTAACTTACGAGTATTTTTAGAGTTAAGACACTATATTTACGGGCTTGCAAAATTTAGACAATGTCTTTATGGATTTGCAAAATTAAGATAGTATCTTTACAAACTTGAAAAATTAGCGCACTATCTTTTAATTTTCTAATTTTGGCCAATTTAAGTCAAATTTTATAAAATACGGTTATTTGGGCATATCATAATCGGGCTTTATTTGACACACACTTTATAAAATTTGGCCAAAATTTCATTTAAGTGGAAGATGTAGTCATAAATAACAACTTCTACAATTACATAGATAACTAACTTGAAGATAGTTTTAACATATTAAACATTTTATTAAAAAAAAATACTATAACATCTAATAGATTAATTAATTATGGTTTTGATTATACAAGGAAACAACAACTAGAGATCGAGTGAAATCTCTCAACTCTTCTCTGAAGCGGTTATTGTCTATAAGGGAAAAATTATTATTTTAGGACACTGTCTTATAAGTGTTTGCAAAATTAGGACATTATCTTTACGGGCTTTCAAAATTGAGACAATATATTTATGAATTTACAAAATTAGGACAATATCTTTACAAACTTACTCTAGGACACTATCTGTTAATTTTGGCCACTTTAGGCCAAATTTTATAAAATACGGCCAAATGGGCATATCATAATCAGATTTTATTTGATCCAAATTTTATAAAATTTGGCTTAAATTTGCCCAACTTAAAAGATAATATCCTTATTTTTCAAGATTGTAATGATAGTGTTCTAATTTTATAAGCACATAAAGATAGTTTCCTAAATTTGTAGCAATAGATAGATATTAAAAATAACTAAATATTCGAAAATGCATATAAATTGTACAGAGTTAATGCTCGAATTTTGATTTGCATGAGGTCAAACCTTGATTGATACTGATTTGATGTTCGATTTGTTAACGCTAACCAAGATTACATAATTATTCTTTAAGAAATTTTGACTTCTAATACATATGATGACTTAGTTTCAACATTGTGCTTTGGGTTATTGATATATTATCATGAGTTGAATGTATAGTAATCGTTGTAGATCCTAATCATTCGCGGTTTTTCATACCCATCAATATAGATGAAACGTCTATGTGTAACATCCAACCTGGTATAGATTTACTCATTGTGAAGGTAAAACTTATCATATGGGATAAAGCGCCGATGGTGAATATGTTTAGTTTTGAAGCTTTGGATCGGACGATGAGGGATATTGTTAGGTCTTCTAATGGTTCAATGAGTGACTTGTCGTTCGGTGGTAAAACGGATGTGCTTGGAGGGAATTTTAGACAAATTCTTCCCGTTATACCCAAATGGAGCAGAGAGGATATCGTGCATACGAACATTAATGCATCGTATTGTGGGATTACTGCAAGGTATCATTTTAAAAATTTCTAAACCGTTCTTGCATATTGAAATAATTTACAAATTAATGTTTAGCAAAATTTTATTTTTTTGTATGGCAGGTGCTAACTTTGACCAGAATCATGAGATTGCATCGTGAAGATATTGATAGTGGCCCTGGCGAGGATGACGGCGGGGAGTTCTCGAGATGGATTTTGAAGATGGGTGATAGAACACTTGAGAATACCATTGATGGCTTTGCTGAGATTGAAATTCTGCTTGATATCTTGGTTTTCAATGTGAGTGATCCAACTGCGTCTATAATTCAGAGTATTTATCCATCCATTATTGATAATCTGCACACACATAAATATTTTGGTGATAGAGCAATACTTGCACCTACTCATCGTGATGTAGAGTCTATCAATGAAAAAATTATGTCGATAGTGTGTGTATATCGGAGTTTCGTGAAGGGGGTCATGGGGATGCAGTGTCTGTTAAATTCTTGAATTCAGTTAAATGTTTGGGGATGCCAAATGACCATTTGATCTTGAGAGAGGGTGTGCCGATAGTTCTTTTGAGGAATCTTGACCAGAAGTTCGGTTTGTGCAACAGAACAAGATTGGTTGTCACTAGACTTGTAAATCATGTACTCGAGGCTGAGATTATTTCTGGAAGACATATTGGCAGTAAAGTCTATATTCCAAGAATGACTTTGACAAACTCGGATCAAACTATACCTGTGAATTTTTCTAGGCATCAATTTCCGGTGTTGCTTTGTTTAGCTATGATGATCAATAAGAGTTAGGGTCAGTCGCTTTCCACTGTGGGACTTTATCTTCCAAAACTGGTCTTCACGCACGGGCAATTGTACATTGTGATTTCTAGGGTAAAAAACAGGAGTGGACTGAAAATTTTAAGTCTTGATTCCGATGGTAAGCCGTTGAAGTATACAATGAATGTGTATAGAGAAATTTTTAGAAATCTGTAATATCGTTCGAATAATATTAAGTACTTATTTTCTATTAGTTGAAAGTGTTAAAAAATTATCTAATTTTTCGTTGTGTATTTTTTGAATCGTGTACTTAGTTGTGTGGACCACGTTTGCATAAAATTAAAAAATGGAGAATCATAAAACATCCGTAAAATGTTATACAATTATTCCGAACGTCTGTAGTGTTTTATAAATGATTGGTCTAATATTTTTTTACAGTCCGCGAAATTCGCGGGTACTGTACTAGTTACTCTTATAATTCAAAAGTTAACACCAAGGTCCCTATAGATCCAAATAATTTTTTTTAGAACAAGTAAATTGAATTATGAATAGAGCACATAATTAATATAAAATTCATGTAAGGCATAAATTATATTAAAGATAAATAGTGAAAAGTTCGAGTATTACATTAATTTTTTGTTATTTAGAAAGATTATATACATAGGTGAAAATGTAATTTTGCAAGTTTTAATTTAATTTTATATTTGAGAGTAATATAAATTTAATTTTGAAGATGTTACCATAATTGTAATGATATATAATTATTAATTAAAAGTGTAATTATAATATAAATTATTACATTATTAAAATAATTCAAAGTTTTAACAAAGAAATCAAAATATGAAAATGTAATTTTGCAAGTGTTAATTTAATTTTATATGTGAGAGTAATAAATGTAACGATAATATTAATTTAATTTTGAAGGTGTTAACATAATTATAGTGATATATAATAATAATAGTTATTAAAAGTGTAAACATAATAGGAATTAAAAGTTTTAACAAAGAAATCAAAATAAGAAATCACACATATATTATTAAAGTAGAAATTATTTCACATTACAAACCCTTGCCTAAACGGTAAGGCGAGATGCATAAGTCCTCCCACGCTTGGGAGAGCTCGGATTCGAACGCCTTGCTCGCGGGTCGGGTTGGGTCCTTCCCGGCTCGCGGGTCCGAACCGCTAAATTTTAATTTTTTTAACACGTTTTACGAGGGTGGTCCCCTCGTGAGTTGGCGAGGGGCGACACGAGGGTGCAGTGGTCAGGCGCCAGACTAGGGCCCCTGCCCTCGCTCATTTTTAGCCGCGCGAGGCGAGGGGCTGTCCCCACGCTAAACTGGACGAGGGTGGCCCTCTCGTTAGGTTGCAGAGAGTTTAGGTGAGGGCCGCCATTTTGTGTCAGGCGAGGGCTCTCCCCTCGTTAGTTGACGAGGGGCGAGCCAAGGGGATGCCTGACGAGACGTATTTTGTTGACGGCCTCCCCCCGTTAATGAGGCATATTTTGTGGAGGGCCTCCCCTTCTTTAACCTTGTGTCCCCCTTTAAATGGACAATATTTTGTGATGGGTGTAACTTATGTAAAAAAAATCAATTTTTATACCATATTTATTCTAAGCTTCTAGTCCACCAGTATTTTGATCCCGACTCCACCCCATCCTTGACCATGTATCTGTTTTTAATTATTTTCCTTAAGTTTTTAGATTTTAAATATAACATAACACTATTAATTGTATTTGAATTCTTGAATCCGGTACCCTTTGAAATGCTGAAAGGGGCGACACTCCTTAATATCAAGGAAAGAGGCACTTTTTAAAGTCAAATCGTGAAAGACGCTGCTGAAAGTGAGTGAATGAATAATTTAACAAGAGGAACACACTAATACATTGCCGGACATAAATTAAAATTAGAGCTAACATACACACGCCAAAAGAATGACGAAATATGGTTCGGTGGAAGAGCTGATCTTCTTGGTGGGCATAATATCAGCGCTTGTGCTTCTCCGATCGCCGTATGAATATATTGACGGCAACCCTGTACCGCTTCTGATTTTCTGGCAAAAGCCCGCCCTCTTTCACGCATTTCTCATCGTCCTTAGTTTCGGCTTCACGGCGGCCGTTATGACCATGTCCAAAAGCCAATGGTGGCCAACTTCTGCCGCATATCGGCGGTTTCTTGCGTTGCCGTCGCCGTAGGACTCTTGACTTGCTCTGCTTTTCCGTCTTAATTTAATGCTGTTTAATCATCCTCGCCGTCGCTGGATGTAATTATTCATATGTTGTTTATCACATAAGCTGTATATCTGATTTCGAACATCGGAGTTGGAGTTTGAGTTTTAATGTAAGGTGCGGCTATTAACACCCGGATTTGTTGTAAGATTTTAAGGAGGGTGAGATTCAATTTTATGTGAAATCAACCTGAATTTATTGTGAATGATGTTAAATTAATGTCTAAGGTGAATGATGTTATAATACGTATTCGTAAATATTGGATGATGTGAGTTATATTTTAAATACAGGAGTATTAAATTGTTACCAAGAAACGTTGATTGGATCTAAAAATAGAGTTATAGTCTTATAGCTTTGTAAATAATGTGGGATTTTTAAAATTGAATTTTGAAATTTCAAAGTGGAATTATGTACCATATTTGGATTTCTAAAATCCACATTATGAAATACCAAATCAAATCAAATATCATCGTACTGTATCTTCTCATCCCTACCTCCAATTCACATCCTATTCTTCATCTCCACAAAATTCATCTAAACAATTAGAGACAACTATCATTTAATCATGATCTCAAATAATTCTAAAAATAACCCCAATGAGAATGAGATATCATTAATTATATCATTAAAGGATATAGTAGTTCTCACAACTATGAGACGGTGTGTATCTTAAGATGGATGTATAGATACTTTAGAGATCACAGGCATACCCGATCGAGAAATTGTAATTTGACTTGGTGCATGTTTTCTTTAGTGTTAATAATTAATTTTCTTATTTTATTTTATGTTATTTAATAAAATTAAATTTGTTGTTAGTGAATTTTTTTAATTCTTCTAGTACGTATGAGGTTGGAATTTGTTGGTCTCGAAATGAGTGAAACAGGTATATGGGGGATACACCTGTAGTTACTTTAAAACTTTTTCTTTCTTTATCGGGTTACTAAGTCAGCGAATCTATCAATGGACCTTAGAGGTGGTCTGATAGATTACAGAACTGAAACTTAAAAGAGATAACACACCTACTGATAGCTTATTAGCCTGTCAGTTGGATATCTATCTAACGTAGCTTCTTACAGCGGAATAGTGAGCCTTTCACTCTTACTCATTTGATACTGAAATCTTGTTTAACACAAACACACACTTAAGAAGAACATAAGGTGTAAAGTGGTTTAGAGATGAATCCCCTGTGTCCACTAGCCTGATTTAACGGGATAATTCCTTTAACTTGGAATTCCTTGAGTTAGAGTGCCAAGGTGCACTGCTCAAACAATCATCTCTTAGGAAGTTTGATCCCTAGAATAATCCTTTGGATTCATTGATGGCACCTAATGAAGGCACACCTAAATTCCTTTATGGAAACGCTGCAACGTCATGGTTAATGGTTGGTTGGTGGTCGCCATGGATAAGGAAATCTGGAACAGCCTGAAGCATGCCAAGACTGCACAAGAAATTTGGTATGACCTCGAAGAGCATTTTGGAAAGGAAAGCGCTCCAAAGGCATACAAATTGAAGAGGAATCTCACACTCACACGTCAAGACAAGATGTCTGTCTAGGCGTATTATTCTAAGTTGAAAGGAATCTGGGATGAATATTGATTCAATCTCAACAACTCCTACGTGTACGTGTGGAAAATGCACGTGCAATGTATCTAAACTCTTTATTGAAAAAAGTGAGAACAAAACTATGAGTTTCTCATAGTACTCGATAATTCATTCAATACAATCAAAACTCAAATCTTGAGTACAAAGCCAATGCCAAGTCTCGAATTGACATACCATCTTGTAGCGGAGGATGAGAGACAACAATTGATATAATCCTCACGCAAACCAACTGTTGATGGTGTCTGTTGGTCCCACTAGTTTGATAAATTGCGGAAGCTTTAAAATAAATGCCTTAGGCAAATTTCTTTTTACAAGAGCACACTAAAATAATAAAGAAAGTAAATGCAGAAAATAGTAAATAAAACCAGATATATAGTGGTTCGGATCTGAATATCCTACGTCCACTCTCCCTTGATCAAAGGGGTCTCACTATCCAACCAACAACCAACTTACTTGCTGGAATTGAGAAGTACCAGTACCTTCTTACACACTCTTTAGATCTAGCTTCGATCTAAAGACAACAGCCTTCAACCTTATCTTGTAAATGAACAAGTTGAGGTCCAACTACTCCTTAAGAGTGAATATGAAAGTGTGAACAATATAATAGTGCTATGTGCTTGATAAACAGGAGCTTGAATGTATCTTCGTGCGCGTATATATCTCTCTAGCCCTTTTTCTGAGATTGCACTCTGTATTTATAGAGGTGATTAGGAAATAGCCATTGGAGAGCTAATCCAATCAGATCCTCTATTTAGGGAATGCTTCAATCAATCAATTCCGTAATTGATTGATTGGGTTGGTGAGATCCTTGGATTGATTGACTTCAAACTTTCCAATCCTAATCTTGTTGACTTGATTTGAATCACCAACAGTTAATAGCTTCTAATGCCAAACTCTGATTCTCTTCAGAGAAGGCAATACCAGACACCAGGCAACCTTGATGTCTTCTGGTTCTGATCTGGTAAAGAGACAGACTGCTCAACAGAATCAGGAGATGATTCTGAGCATCTTTTGTTTCACCAGACTCGTCTGGTTCGGACTCGTCTGGTCTGGGGAAAGGATCTCTGCCTCTGGTTAGTCTCCTCTGGTGAAGTCCTCTGGTGAAGTCCTCTGGAAGGTCTTCTGGTGACTCTTCTGGTCTGGCAGTTCCCCCTAGACTAAGTCCTAATCTAGATCATCATCTGGCTAACAGGTCCAGATGGTCCTATTACATCTTCTGGTTTGTTTTAACTCATCAACACTATACAATAATTATCCTAACAATTTCCCCCTTTTTGATGGAGTTAAAACAACAACCAGAACTGATCAAAATAAAACATAAGCATAAAAACAGTAAAAGGATAAGACCTTAGAATAGATCTTATCAGGCAAACAATTAAGACAACAAGAGGTTGTCTTTTGAACAGCGAAGATATGATACTTTCATTAATAATAATGATAAGAGTGATTACAGATTACAAAGCATGTCTGGTCCTATCTAAGCATATCTTCTGTTCTCTTTAGGCACCAGGAACCAGTCCAGGAATCTATCCTGAATGGCCTTCAACTCTGCAGAAGATGTTGGAGTGAAGTTAACCAACACCTTAGTCTTGTACAACTTCTTCAATTCAGCCCAATCAACCTGGTCCCCTATCATTGGAGTATTGATATGATGAAACTCTGGGGCAGTGACTTCCAGGTTGAATTGAATTGTAGAGTCCATCAGCTGCTTGTAAAGCTCTGCATCGTAGGCTTTCATCCAAGAATGGAAGGTTCTGTTGATGAGGGCATCATCCTCTGGTGGAGGCCTCTGGATATAATGTTGAATGAACCACAGAGTCTTGGCTTCTCTCCACTTCTCTATCAGAGGGACATGCACAGTAGAGTCAAAGGACCCTTCTGTCCTGAGTGGCAAAATCTCCATCACCTCAACATGACCTTTCTTCTTCTGGCTGGATCCACTTGCACCAGATGAGATGCCAGTTTTTCTGTTCTTCTTATTCTGCCTCCTAACATATCGGAGTCTCAGCTCTTCATCTATGTTCTTCCTTATTCTGGCTTGCCTCTCTTCAGGCGTCTCTTCCTTGAATCTCTTTTCTGCTTCTTCAACAACAGATTCAAGGAAGCTCTTCTTGACTTTCCTTATCTTTCTCTTTGCACGTCCAGAGATTGAGGTAGGATCCTGCTCAGCTTCTGATGATTCCTCTTCTGCAGCAAGTTGCTTAGCCATGGTAAGAGATTTGAGCTCCTCTTTCTTCTTCTTCTGCAGCTCTGCCTGGGCCAATGTGTTCTCTAGCAGGTCCAGGCGCGCTCCATGGCTAAATAGAGTTTCATTCGTGGTCTTCGCCAGATCAGTTCTGGCCTTCTCTTCTCCCTTTTTAACTGCATCAATAAGGGGCTCCACTACCTGCCTAATGAGATCAGGCAAAGCAGTGTTGGAGGAAGAGTGAAGATCACGTAGCTGCTTTGCTTCCTCCAGGTAAGCCTCCGATTCTGCAACCAGCTTCTCCTGCTTCTCCAACATCTCCTGGAGGGAGTCCTTCAGTTTAGCAGTCTGCAGCATTTGAGAGGCCATCTCTACCTTCAGCACAGAGACTGGCCGCAGCTGCTCAAGCACATGCTCCTGGAGTTGCTTCTGGCTGTGCATAACATCCAGCTTGACCAGGAGACCATTGGCCTTGAAAGAGGCTTTGGCAGCTGCGAAGGTAGATTTGATCTGCTTCAAAAAGATCCTCCTCTCCTGCCGGATCTGGTGCTCTATCATAGCAGGGGCCATGTGTTGAATTTCCTTGGAGAAGCGCTCAATCTGCATTATTTGTTCATTGAAGAACGTCTTCATCTTCTGCAGCACGGCAGGAGTGACCTCAAAATCTTCCTCATCTGAATACAACTCTGGAGGGAAGACAAAGTGAGGCCCAAACTTGTAAGAGGGGCCCTCTGGAGTGATCATAACCCCTCTCTGGATGAGCAAGGTGCGAATTAAGACCTTAGCTGCAACAGGGGTCTCCAGCTCTGCTGGGTTCTGGATGTTCAGTCTCTGCTTGAGCTCAATCTCCCATGCAGTGAAGGTGGAGGGACCCATTTCCTCAAGCAACAACATGAGGTCCTCCACATCTTCAAGTCTGGCCTTACTCCAGTCCTTGGCATCAGTCAACTCTGCCAGAAGAGGTAAGTGCTCCAACAGAATAGGGAAATGCTCTCTTAGCCAGAGCTGAGCACTTACACTCATACTCTGCCTGATGGGACCCATTTCTACATATGAGAAAGTGAAGGGTTTGGGCCCAGAGGCAGAGGTGGAAGGTGCTAAGTTACCAGGCTCAAGTGAAGCTTCTTCATCTTCACTATCATCGCTGGTTAAACAGGTAGGAGAGGGAGGGGCAGGGAAACCCAGAGCCATGGAGATGGTTGGGTCCTGTTCTATATGGGATTGGGGAGGGGTAGGATTTTGAGAGGTAGAGGTGGGGGGAAGGGGTTGTTCTGCACCAGAAGAAGTAGATGGTACTTCTGGTACAGAAACAGGAATGGAAATTTGTGGAGTGGGAGAGGGAGGTAGGGGAGGTTCAGCACCAGAGGTGGAGGGTATCTCTGGTACAGGGGCTGGGGGAGAAGGATTTGTGGGAAGAGGTGTTTGGGAAGATGGGGGAGAAGGTGTTTGGGTAGGTATGGTGGAGGGAGTGAATATGGGGGTATCTGGGAGGGTCTGCTCTGGTGATGCAGTGGGGGCACCAGAAGCAGATGGGTTTTGGGGAGGGTTATCTGGGGGAGAGGTTGAAGGGGTAACAAGGTTAATAGGGTTAGAGGAAGGGATAGGGGGGATTACCTCTTCAGAAGGGACAGGAGCAGAGGAGTCCTGCAAGATCCTGGCAGCTTCATCAATAGCTTGCTCCAGAGCATCTCCAAGATCAGAGCCAGAGTCTGCATCTTAAAGAATGGCCCTCCTGGCCGTAGACTTCTTCCTCTTCAGAGGCTCAACCTCTTCTTCCTCCTCCTCCTTTGATGGCTCATCCACCAGGAGTGTCCTTGGAGCTCTTCTGCCTGTCCTTGGCTTCTTTGCTGACACCTTCTTGGCCTGCTCTGGCCTCTTCCTCTTGGAAGCTCCTGCCTTCTTGGCAACCTCAGCTCCTTCACTCTTCTTCTTCAAGACATCAAGAAGAGGAATCTGGTCCTCCTATGAGGAACCAGAGAATGCAACTGTTGAGGAACCAGTTGCTTCAGCAGCTTTCTTCTGGGTCTTCTGCTGCTTCTGCCCCTTAGCAGGTGAGGGAATTGCTTGTAAAGGAGGGGCAGGGATGGCTTGCTCACCATCAGAATCAGGATGGCCATGAAGGGGACCATCCTTAGAGAACAAAATCTTGGACTTATGGAAGCCCTTACACCAGGAATCTTTCCACTTCTTCTCTGGAAAGATTGAGTCCAAGATTAAAGTGAGCTTTGTGCCCAATGACACATTAGCATTGAACACAAACTGTTGCTCTCCAGGCAACTGGGGGCACTCTTCCTTCTGAACCTTCAGCTTGTTCCTTCTCAAGACTCCCCAGAAGAACTCTGCCCAATTTCGTTGGGCACCATCCAAAATGGCCCTCATAACACAGAGCCTGCCAGTAAAGATAGCATCTGTGCTATGGCTCTCGCACATGAGAATTTTCACCACAATATCAAACAACACCTTATACTTCTGCCTCAGATGTTTGTCCAAGAAGCCCTTGGTAAGATTCTGGCAAGATTTTCTGGCAAACATCTTGAAGGATTCCAATGCCTCTCCTTCCTTGTATTTCAATGGGTGCACACCCTCCGCAGAAATGTTGCCAAAAAGACTACAGAAATCAGCCTTTGAGAAGACAACATCCTCTTTATCAATCTTTGAGGAGATGTGATCATCAAGAATCTTCATACGGACAAGGAACTGGGCAGCATACCCATCCAAAGTGCGCAGATTCTTGGGAACCTTGGAAATCAACTCCTCCACGCCAGATCGCCTGAGCAGTTCCAAAATTTCCAGTGCGGCTGGGTTCTTGGTGGAATAGAAGTCCACCACCATCTCAGATTTCAATTTCTTGTAGACGTGGTCTGGGTCAAAGTTGCATTTGGGTGCCATTGCTGCGAGAGAGAGAATGAGAGAAACTTGCAGAGAAAAAGTTAGGGCTTTGAAAAGATAGGAAACGTGAAAGGACATATTGAATAGAATTTTGATTTAAATAGGGCAAGACGCGTGGCTTGATTAATTAATGAAGTGTCAACGCGTGTAATTTCATAATTTAATTTAGGGAACAAAATCAATTTTTGAATTGATTGACATTTTACACAGTAATTAAATCTGATGGCCAAGATTAAGAGGCAAAATACAGATTTAATCTGGTGCGTAGGAGTGAACATTGGGACTGGGTGTAAAGGGGTTTTGTGGCAGTCAAGAGAAAAAGCGTAATGATTGCCTAGGCCCTATACCCTAGTCTTAAATACACTCTGAAGTTGAAACGTTTTGGGTGTATTAAGTAATTTGAAATGTGTATCCCAATGATCAGAGGCCAGAGAAGTAAAGGCATACCTATCACCTGATATTGTAACCAGATGATACCACAGCTAATCTGGTGTTACATCTCCTCTGATGGAACCCATCTGGTTCTGGTCAGAGAAGACTCCATATTTTCTGGAATCTTATACAGCACCTCATCTGGATGTACCTCATCTGGTACAAGCCTCATCTGGGGTAACTCTCCTCTGGAAGTGTAACATCCCTGGTATATCTAGCCTGTAGGCATGTTAGTTTCAAAATAAATATTTTAAGTAAAGCAATGAAACAAAGGATACTTCTCTGATGTTCCCCCTAAAACAAATCTGTCTCTGGATCCAATAATCCTAACTCAAATGCTAACTCTCTGAATCTGGTCTCAGCCAAAGGCTTAGTCAGAATATCTGCTTTCTGTTTCTCTATTGCAATCTTTTCCATCCATATATCTCCCTTCTCAACATGATCTCTGATAAAGTGATGCCTTATATCAACATGTTTGCACCTGGTATGAAGAACTGGATTCTGAGTGATTGCAATTGCACTATTACTATCACAAAATATTGGAATATCCTTGGCTTTAATCTGGTAGTCTCTAAGCTGTTGACTAATCCAGAGAAGTTGTGAACAACATCTCCCCGCAGTCATGTACTCTGCTTCTGTTGTTGATGTAGCAACTGAAGTCTACTTCTTAGAAAACCAAGATACTAACTTATTTCCCAAGAACTGACATGTTCCACTTGTAGACTTTCTATCTATTCTGCATCCACCATAGTCTGAATCTGAAAAACCACTCAACTCTAAGTTGTCATCTGCAGGATACCATAACCCCAAATTCACTGTACCTTTGAGATATTTCAATATCTTCCTAGCTGCTTCCAAATGACTTTTCTTAGGATTAGCTTGAAATCTGGCGCACACACCTACAACAAAAGTAATATCTGGTCTACTTGCAGTCAGGTACAGAAGAGAACCAATGAGTGCTCTGTACTGAGTCCGGTCCACACTTTCTCCAGACTCATCTGGATCCATGTTGAAATTTGTCATTATAGGAATCTTAGCAGCCTTGCTAGATCCTATTCCAAATTTCTCTAACATGTTTCTGATGTACTTTGCCTAATTGATGAAGATTCCCTTCTCTGTTTGCTTTACCTGCAGACCTAAGAAATAATTTATTTCTCCCATCATAGACATCTCAAACTGACTTTGCATGAGTTCACCAAACTTTTCACACAGCTTCTTGTTAGGGGATCCAAATATAATGTCATCAACATATATTTGGACCAGAAGGATGTCCTTTCCTTCTTCTTTCCTAAACAAGGTCCTATCAATCTTACCCTTAGTAAAACCATTGTCCAGAAGAAACTGAGATAGAGTGTCATACCATGCTCTGGGTGCTTGCTTCAGCCCATAAAGAGATTTCTTAAGCTTAAACACCTTGTCACCTTGTTCAAAACCAGGAGGTTGTTCCACATACACTTCCTCAATGAGAATCCCATTAAGAAAGGCAGATTTCACATCCATCTGGTATACTTTGAACTTCATGTGAGCAGCATATGCTAAGAACAATCTAATGGCTTCTAGTCTGGCAACAGGAGCAAAAGTCTCATCATAGTCTATTCCTTCAGACTGAGAATAGCCCTGAGCCACTAGCCTTGCCTTGTTCCTAGTAATGACATTATTCTCATCTTTCTTATTCTTGAAAACTCACTTAGTGCCTATCACCTTTTGATGTCTTGGTCTGTCTACCAGCTCCCACACATCCTGTCTGGTGAATTGATTCAACTCCTCTTGCATAGCAACAATCCAATTTGAATCTTTCAGTGCTTCCTTGATATTCTTGGGCTCAATTAAGGACACATAGCAACTGAATAAGGCAGCTAAGTTAAGGGTTCTCCTAGTTTGGACACCCTTAGTTGGATCTCCAATTATTAGGTCATTGGGGTGATCAACCAGGGTCCTCCTTCCCGTGGCCTTGCCTGATTGACCATCCGCTGCAGTACCTTGGTGAATATCATCACCTACAGAAGAGCTTCCCCCTACAGGAGTTCCAACCTCCTCTGGTTCTGCACCTTGTGAAGACTTCTTCTTCAGGGAACTAGAAGATGGGTCACCATCTGAGTCTGAATCTGAATCTGAATCAAGAATATGTGGATTGACCTTGATTACTCTGGGAGTAGTCTGATTCTGGGTCTCTCCAGAAGACTTTAATTCCACCTTGCACTCAACAACAGATTCATCAAAAACAACATGTGGTGTTTCCTCCACACAAAGTGAACTCTTATTAAAAACTCTAAATGCTTTACTGGTCCTGGAATATCCTAAGAATATTCCATCTGCCACTTTAGCATCAAAGGTTTTTAATTTAGATTTCCCCATTGTCATGGATGAAACACTTACATCCAAAAACATGAAAATATGAAACAGATGGGGTTTTACCTTTCCATACCTCATATGGAGTCTTGTTATGTCTCTGGGCAATTAGGCATCTGTTCTGAGTATAGCAAGTTGTATTAATGGCCTCTGCCCAAAACCTTTGGGGTGTGTTGTACTCTGCCAGAAGAGTTCTTGCAGCCTCTTTAAAGGTTCTATTCTTCCTTTCAGCTACTCCATTTTGTTGGGGTGTTCTGGCATTAGATGTCTCATGAAAAATCCCATGGTCTTTGCAATACTCTGCAATGTGTGAATTCAAGAACTGTGTCCCTTTGTCACTTCTGATTCTGACTATGCTCTGGTTCTGCTCATTCTGAATCTGTTTGAAGAATTCTGGCAGCTTAGTAATAGTTTCATTTTTCTTAAACAAGAACACTACCCAAGTGTATCTTGAAAAGTCATCTACTATCACCAAGGTGTACTTCCTTCCACTGAAACTAAGAGGAGAAACAGGTCCAAACAGGTCCATATGAAGTAGTTGAAGTACTCTGGTTGTGGTTGTGCTCTGGACATCCTTAAAGGAGGTCTTGGGTTGTTTACCCTTCTGGCATGACCCACAAACCTGATCCTTCTTAAACACTTCATTAGGAAGACCTCGAATAAGACCTTTTCTGGCAATCTTATTCAGTGTTTTGAAGTTAAGGTGGCTCAATCTCTTGTGCCATAACCAGCTATCTTCTGTAGATCCTTTAGCAACTAGGCAAGCATTTCTTGGGCAACTGCTAAAATCTGCAAGATAAATGTTACCCTTCCTCAAGCCTATTAGCAAGATATCATTATAATCAGAAGAAAAGACAGTGCATGAATCGCTAGAAAACTTCACTGAGTATCCCCTGTCACAGAATTGGGATACTAAAAGCAGATTATGCTTGAGTCCTTCAACATAGTAGACTTCATCTACAGATACTCCATTAAAGATCAACTTTCCAACTCCTCTGGTGACTCCATAGTTGTTGTCACCAAACATCACTCTTGGCCCATTCAATGGCTTGAAATCCTGGAGATGATTTTTCTGGAATGTCATATGCTTGGAACATCCACTATCAATGTACCATACATGTTTGCTTGAAAGTCCTCTCTCCAATGGGCTCTTATCATCCTGCAGAGAAATCAATTAGGTCCCCTACTGGTGCTGGGTCCTGATTTGTTAGTTGCAGGTCTGGTAGGAATCCAAAGATAGAGATCATCCCTTGCTGGATGAGGAGATATTATCTTCCTTCCAAATCTATCTACCAGCACATGCCCTCTTACAATGACATATTGAGCTACTGGTCTGATCAGAACACCTTTTCTATAAACAGGTCTGGTGTATCTTTTCTCAAATCTGGCTCTTAGAATAGCCTGCCTTAAAGACATGGTCTTAAAGGTCTGGTTGTAATGGTACATCCTAGAAGAACCATCTCTGGTGTCATAACTTCCCAGATCAGTTGGTTTTCTATAGATGGGTCTGGAAGACCACCTCTGGTTCTGAAAAGTAGACATGTTCTGGTGGTTATAGTTCCTTTGAGTATACCTATTCTGGAATTGATTCCTCTGAGAAAATCGTCTCTGGGGTACCTGATGCTGTTGAACATTGTTCCTTCTCTGGTAGTTCTTACTCTGATTGGTATTCCCCTTTCTTGAGTGTTTCCCCTGAGGTCCCCTAATCTGGTTAGATTCCCTTTGAGGATTTCTCTGGGGTCCTCCAATCTGAGTAAGTTCTACTCCTTGGGACTCATTGTTCACAGGACCATCACTCTTCAATGGTTCCCCTTGTTGACTCTTATTCTCTAGGATCTTCTCTTCCAGGACAGTCAACTCTTCTGGACCATATGTTATGTGATTAACAGAGTGATTCCTTTTCCAATCAGGATTGTGAACCACTTTGTAACCATTACCAGTTGAGTCTTTATCATCCCAGATTTCTACCAATTTACCAGCTCTTACAGACTTGTCTTTATTATAAAGGCATTTATGAGTTTTAGTAGTAATTCCAGGATATCCTAAACCACTCTTATCATTAATGCGCTGAGAAGACTCTGATATGATAGATACAACAGATGGTATCTTGGGAGCTTCTCTGGACATGGGTATCTCCTCTATGTTGTGCGCAACGTGTTTCACCTTGATGAGAGTCTGGTATTTGGCTCTAAGTTCAGTTATCTCATCTTCCTGAGAGTTCTTTTCTTTCATGAGTTGATCTACCAGAGTATCTCTTTCTGTGATCTTATCCTGAAGTTCAGAGACTTCCTTGGAATGATCTTTCATGAGTTCTCTGGTGGATTTATGCTCATGAGAGAAGGATTGAACTTCAGCTCTGAGCCTACCATTCTCTTTTTCAAGTTTTTGACATAGTTGAACACAATTTTGGAGATCTGATAGCATTTGTTGCATATCAGACTCTCTGGAGTTACCAGATGAATGAGATGATTCAGTATATTTGGAATTAGATAAGCATAGGGTAGTTTCATTTACCTCAGTGATGTCTGTCATAAGACATACATCATCATCTGATCTGAAATCAGAAGAAGAAGAAGAAGAAGAAGAAGAACTGGAACTAGTATCTTCCTCCTCTGCTTCTGCCAGTAGTGCTTTCTTGTCAGCATATCTCCTATCTCTCTTGATTTTTTTCTCTTCTCTTTCTCTAGGAGTCAATTGAGGACAATTGTAGCTGTAATGACCAGGCTTGTTGCAGGTGTAACAGGTGTTATCTCCTCTGGGACTGGGACTTGGATCTCTCCTCCTCTGGTTGTATTCTGCTCTGGCTGGACTACTCTCTCTTCTCTGGTAATCTGATCTGCCAGAACTGCCATCCCGCCTCTGGTAATCTGATCTCCCAGAGTTGCTATCTCTTCTCCTTTCTGGAGTTCTGAATCTGGTCTCCCTTGAGTCTCCAGACTTTCTCTCTTTATCTGCAGCTTTGAAGGAACTCTTCCTGTCTTTGGCAAATTCCTTCCAGTGCTTTTTGTACCTGCCATATTTTGAGCTCATTTTATCCAGTTTACGAGTTAGGAGTGCTACCTGTTCCTTGAGACTCAGATCATCTGCAGGAGACTCCTTTGGTTTGTCATCTGTCTTGATGGTAGAGGATAAGACAACACCCTTCTGACCAGAAGAGGAAACCTCTTCTGTTTGATCCTCCTCTTGAAGATCAAATTCGTATGCTTTAAGATCAGATAGCAGAAGATGATGGTCCAGAGTGTTGAGATCCTTACTATCTTTAATCACAGTCACTTTGATTCTCCACCTGTTGGTTAGTGAACGTAATATTTTACTATTTATTTCCTTTTCAGAGTAGGTCTTACCTAAGGCACTAGCCTTGTTGAGAAGATTTGTGAGACGCATATCCAGCTGGTCAATGGTCTAATCTGGTTTCATTTTGAAGGTATCAAATGAGTGTTGAACAACTTGTAATTTGTTATCCTTGATCTTCTCTGTTCCTTCACAGAGAAGGGCAAGCTTATCCCACATCTCCTTGGCAGTGGTACAGGTTCTGACCTTCTCTATCACCTCCTTAGTGAGTGTGTTGATGATCTCAGTTCGTGCCACCTGGTCCAGATTGTAGAGTTTTCTTTCATCATTGTCAAGTTCATCCTTCTTCTTGAGGATTATTTGCCTGGGGACTCTGTCCTCTGCAGCTTTCTGGGCAGTTTCACTTGTTTCTTCCCTAGACTCTGACCTGCCACTATCAATAGGAGTCCAGTAAAATTTAATTGGGCCACTTTCTACCACATCCAACATGCGGTGATGAATAGCTCCAAGATGATTACCCATCATGAAGCTCCAGTGGCTATAATCCTCGAAAGAGAATTCTGGAAGCTTACGGCTTTTGTAAGAAGATTTTGCAGACATTTTTACTAAAGAGATTTAAAAAAAAATTTAACCAAACACAATAAAGAGCAATAGATCTATCCGGTGACCACCAAAAAGCTTTACAAAGCAGTGGTCTTTGGACACACTGCTCTGATACCACTTGTTGGTCCCACTAGTTTGATAAATTGCGGAAGCTTTAAAATAAATGCCTTAGGCAAATTTCTTTTTACAAGAGCACACTAAAATAATCAAGAAAGTAAATGCAGAAAATAGTAAATAAAACCAGATATATAGTGGTTCGGATCTGAATATCCTACGTCCACTCTCCCTTGATCAAAGGGGTCTCACTATCCAACCAACAACCAACTTACTTGCTGGAATTGAGAAGTACCAGTACCTTCTTACACACTCTTTAGATCTAGCTTCGATCTAAAGACAACAGCCTTCAACCTTATCTTGTAAATGAACAAGTTGAGGTCCAACTACTCCTTAAGAGTGAATATGAAAGTGTGAACAATATAAGAGTGTTATGTGCTTGATAAACAGGAGCTTGAATGTATCTTCGTGCGCGTATATATCTCTCTAGCCCTTTTTATGAGATTGCACTCTGTATTTATAGAGGCGATTAAGAAATAGCCGTTGGAGATCTAATCCAATCAGATCCTCTATTTAGGGAATGCTTCAATCAATCAATTCCCTAATTGATTGATTGGGTTGGTGAGATCCTTGGATTGATTGACTTCAAACTTTCCAATCCTGATCTTGTTGACTTGATTTGAATCACCAACAGTCAATAGCTTCTAATGCCAAACTCTGATTCTCTTCAGAGAAGGCAATACCAGACACCAGGCAACCTTGATGTCTTCTTATTCTGATCTGGTAAAGAGACAGACTGCTCAACAGAATCAAGAGATGATTCTGAGCATCTTTTATTTCACCAGACTCGTCTGGTTCGGACTCGTCTGGTCTGGGGAAAGGATCTCTGCCTCTAGTTAGTCTCCTCTGGTGAAGTCCTCTGGAAGGTCTTCTGGTAGGTCTTCTGGTGACTCTTCTGGTCTGGCAGTTCCCCCTAGACTAAGTCCTAATCTAGATCATCATCTGGCTAACAGGTCTAGATGGTCCTATTATATCTTCTGGTTTGTTTTAACTCATCAAAACTATACAATAATTATCCTAACAGTGTCGTTTTCCAAGTGCAGCGATAAGGAAACTGGGAACATCGTGATGGGGGTCGAGATGACAAAGCTCCTCTGAGGTGTGATAATTGTGGGGATACTTTGACACGCTATTGAGAACTGGTATAAGATCATTGGTACTAGGAGAAGGAACCTAGCAATAAAGGAGGTAAGTTGAAGAGAAGGAACTTGACAAAGCTACCAATAAATGATAAGTACATAAGGCATCACATGTTGATACAAGTCCGATAAAGATTCAAGCCCTCTACAAGGATTCACACCCGAGCAATTGACACAGTTGAGACCTTCTCAACAACAGCATTGGTGCCACCTCTTCTATGCCCTTAGTAAATATGGCTGGTAAGGTCGATTTTGGTACCCATAGGTAATAGATTACGGAATGACGGCACATATTACACATGAGGGAAGCATAATTACCTAATGGTACCTAATGGAGATAAGGTGGAAGTTCAGTGTGTAGGCATCGTGAATTTCCCTAATGGTTTGAACGTTGGGCATATGTTGCATGTACCAAATTTTTAGTGTAACCTACTCCCAGTCAGTCGACTCACAAAGGAGCTCAATTGTGTTTTGACCTTTTTTCCAAATTTTTGTGTCATGCAGGAATTAGCTTCAAGGAACCTGATTTGAGTGGGTAGACAGCGTGATAGTCTATATCTCCTGGAGCCTAATGTAGAAGATCAAAAAGCCTTTACAGAGATAGTCGATCCAACAGTATGGCATAGGAGGTTGGGACATGCATCTCGAATAAAACTCCAGATTATTTGTTCAATTAATAAAATAGTGAGTAATTTTTGTGAGTCTTGCATGAAGGCTAAGCAAACTAGAACCACTTTTCCTTTAAGCTCTATCCAGTCTACAACATGTTTTGATTTTAATACATTGTGATAATTGGGGTAGATATCAGACAACATCTTTTGCAAGCGCTTATTATTTTCTTACTATTGTCGATGACTACAGTCGGGGAGTTTGAGTTTATTTAATGAAGTTTAAATCTGAAACCTGCAACTATCTTCAACTATTTTGTAACATGGTAAGAACCCAATTTGGAAAAGTAGTGAAACGGATTAGAACAGATAATTGGGGGGGGGGGGGGGGGGGGGATTTCAATCACATGAAATTATGAATTATTATATGAAGATTGACATTGTTCTTGAAACAATGGTGTTGTGGAACGTAAACCCAAATACATTCTAGAAGCTTCAAGGGCATCCTCATGGGGTATCCTCATGGTCAAAAAAGATATAAGGAGTATGATATAAAGGACAAAAGAATATACACCTCACGTGATGTAAAAAAAATAGAACATTTTTCCGTATAAAGCTCATATTGATGAAATTTAGGAAAAGGGGGACAAGTCGTGGGACACCTCTTCAGACTATGATGAGTTTCTGCCTAGTGAGAACACTATGGGAAGTACTGCATCAAATGGGTCATCCAATGGTGATCACACCAGGATTGGACAGGCCGAGTCACTTAACTTGCGTCGAAGTCACATAACCAAGCATCAATCATCTCATTTACAAGAATACCAATTTAACTTGGTGAGCTCTATAGACCACACGCAGCCCACACTAAATTTAGGGTCCTCGACGGTACACCCTCTTGCTAATTATGTCCCTTATGATAAATTTTCTCATACTCACAAATGCTTTCTTGCGACCATCAATAAACATGACGAGCTAAAGTTTTTTTTACAAGCGGTTAAAGTACCACATTGGTGAGAAGCAATGAAGAAAGAGATCGAAGCATTAGAGGCGGATGGTACATGGGATTTGGAACATTTGCCCCCAGGCAAACACACGACTGATTCAAAGTGGGTATCTAAAATTAAATATAAACCTACAGGAGAAGTTGAATGATACAAAGCACATCTTGTCACTAAAGGTTTAATGCAAATTGAAGACATCGATTTCCATGAAACATTCGCTCAAGTTACGAAGCTTGTTACTGTTTGAAGCCTATTAGCTATTGTGGCTAAACGAAATTAGTTTGTACACCAATTGGATGTGAATAATGCATTTTTGCACAGTGATAGCTAGTTGAAGATGTCTACATGAAATGGAGATAAACGAGTTTGTAAGTTGCACAGATCCTCTATGGTTTGCGATAGGCTTCAAGAAATTGGTATCACAAATTTACCCAGGCCATTATTGATGCCGGTTTTAAGCAATCATATGTGGACCATTCACTGTTCGTTTTCAAGTTGTGCCAGGTTTATGTTGCAGCACTGATATATGTGGATGACGTCTTTCTTGTAGGAAATGTTAGCAGCAAAATCCAAGAAATCAAGGAATATCTGGATAACAAGTTCAACATAAATATTTTGAGAACTTTAAAATACTTTTTAGGCATTGAGATTGCTCGATCAGCCAAGGGTATTGTCTTAAGCCACATAAATATACCCTAGATATTTTAAAGGACTGTGGCTTGAAAGGTTGCCGACCTAGTCCATTTCCCATGGAGCAGAACACTCAATATGATCTTGATGAAAATGGTCCGATCGTGGACACCATGCAATATCTCCGCTTAATTGGCAGACTTCTTCATCTCACAGTAATTAGACCAGATATTCAATATGCAACAAATTTCCTAAGTCAGTTCATCTCCTCGCCATGGGAATCTCACATGAATGCAGCATTGCAGGTTATGCGATACCTTGAAGGAACGCCTGGTGATTGCCAATTTCGTTATGCACAAAATCAAACTCACTCAAAAGTGTACAAGATTGTTTTATATTAAGGCGATTGACCAAGTTATAAAATTATCGAACACAAAAGAAACAAGTGGATAGCTAAGTCGATTCAAATTGGCATGCTTGAAAAATTAAAGTACGAGTTCGGGTTGGTTTTAACATTAAACAAGCAAGAAAATTAAAAATAAGCAAGAAATGAAAATCTATCTAACTTCGAGACGAAGTGCGAGGGGAGAGATATGTTTCAAATGATGTTGATTATGCAATTATCGAAGTTAGCTTAACTTATGCCCTTCTTGTTAGTGTTAGTGTTAGTGTCCTTGTGACAATCCTTTGTAAGGACATAGTACTAAGATGATATTCAGTTTACGGTTTAATATTAAATATATGGCTTTACACTTATCTGAATATTATGTTTGATTGTTTGTATTGTTCATATTTGTGTTCCCATGAATCGATTATTATCATTGAGTGAGTGAGAACTCAGATGACCGAAGTATGATTCTCATATAGCCCCGATCAAGGATCATCAAGAATGGAATATTGATGATGCAATGGAGATTGGTGTGCGATCTGCATTATACTCTATGAGAGAGTGTAGTAAGATCTCACTTATTACGAGATACTAGGTATCTCATAATGGATGCACAAATACCTTAGAGGGTATTGGTATACCCATCCGAGAAACCGTTTGATGTAATTCCACATAATGTGTCTACTGGTGTCTCGATTAGTGTGAGCAATGTGATACTCCTCTTACTTGAGGTCAATACACACGACATGTGCGAAGTGATGGACTTTGACCATGACCGACACTTGCACCCTCCAAGGGTAGATATGGCATGGATTGGGTTCATCACGAAGTACATGTACGTGGTAGTTGAGCCAAAAATATAATTTATTCCCCAATGTGGATTTAAGAAAGAATACTTGTCTTCTCATCATAATTGGATCTAAAATATCGGTCGATGCAAGTCGACTTGGACTTTGTGGCCAAGTGCGATGTGAACGATCAATTAGTAATTCGAGATAATATGATTAAGTTATTTGAATAGACACTTCATCATGTTCAAGGTTTAATCGAGTATTCGCGAATGAAAGGAAGATATCACAATAGCCTACAGTATTATAGGTAGTTGCAGATTTTCTCGCAACGTACCTCGTATCTTGAGAATGTCTGATTTATTGTCTAGGGTTCAATTAAGACCGTTAGTTTGACTAATCGCTCGATATACGAGGGCCTATAGGTCACACAACAAGCAATGACAGTTCGCCGATTATAGTTGGTTGATTAAGTATTATATTAGATATAATATTTAATTTATGGAGAATATAATAATAATTATATTTGGAATTAATTATTATTATTATTTAATTAAATTAGATTTAATTAAATAAGAAATTCCAATAATAATATTTGGAATATTATTATACAAGAATAATAGATATGGTAAATATATTATTCGTAGAAACATATCTAGGAAAATATAAGCCGTAAAGATTATATTTTGCGGACCAATCATATTATCTTGCTTAGAAATTAAGCTAAGATAATCCTTATAGATATGTGTCCTATGGGAATTCAGATGGCACACAAGAAATATAATTTCTTCATAAAAACTCTAGATCGAGTTTTTCTTGCAAGTTCATCTCGAGATTCAACGCTGGCACCCCGGTGCGGATCGGTTAATAGCTGTTGCTTGGATACCATAGTTGAGGAATCCGCGTACGAAGTGCTATAAGATTTTTTGTTTAAGATATCTCGTATTTTAATTATGCAATTAACTATTAGTTATTGGTGAACAATATTTCCGCTGCGCATGTTTACGTGTATTACGTGCATCTTAAACCCAACACTTCTTATGTTTCCTATCGTGATTAGACTAGACCAAGTTAACCTCATCAAATCGACAAACTCTCATTTTGAAAATTTGATGTCCGATTCAAAGTGTTCTAAACTATCTAGCACATCTCGATGTCTTGGAAATCTAACCATAGCATTTGATAACTCATTTCCCTCAACTAAGCACCCGTTTGAACGAGCTCAACTCTCGTATTGTTGTCAATTCAAACAAACTACATAATCTAATAGAAATAAATCATCAAAACTCAAGTAATCCACAACCAAGGAATCTAATCATTCAATTCAACATAATCAAAGACATAATTCAGAATAAAACTTCAATTCTCGCATAATCTAAATCACCCAAAGCATATAAAATTTGGCTCATAGTTCTAGAAGAGACACCCATGGCTAAGGAAGCCAAATAAGAAATAAAACTCATAGTAATTAAATGGAAATAACAATAGAAATAGAAAGATATCACCTCTAATGATGAAATGGAAATAAAAGTGTAAGCAAATTAATTTTGCACCCAATTAAATGGGGACACGTGTACAAATCAAATATAAATATCAAATAAAATTTACTATTTTATTTTGAGAATTTAATTAAATTAATTCTTGGATTAAATAGTTAAAAATTGATATTAAATGTACACGGTACAAGTTGGTCGAATTAAATAAGTGTTCAATACTCATATTGAGTAATAAATACAGTTTATTTACCAGAAGATCGAAACTTAAATGACATCTCGTCAAAAAAAGAAGCGAATTAAATTAAATTAAATTAATTCACAAATTACGTCAATCAAATGGCATTGGCCAACCAGGACGTGACATGTGGCACGACAGAAAAGGAAGATTTCTCAACCTCCGCCCTATAAATAGGGCCCCTTTCATCATTCATACACACAACCGAAGCGAACAATCATTCAGACTATCAAAAAGCACATCCTCTGCAACCGTTCTTGAAGACTCAATGCATTCTTTACTGTTCTTCGTGCAAACCCGCCAGCAACAGCTCTTGATCAGAGATTAAGGCTCAAAACCCCTCCGATCCTGCATTTCTACTCGAAGATTTGAAGAAGCTCCAACACCGTTCTTCAAGACCTTTGAATATTCAAAGGTGTTCATCGTCGTTCTTCGTGCAAATCAATCAGAAACAGCCTCCAATCAGAGATTAAGGTCCAGAACCCCTCCGATCCGGTGTTTTCCTTCGAAGATTTAAAGAAACTCCAAGAACGTTCTTCGCACCCTCTTGAAGATTTGAAGGCTTTCATCCAAAAATCATTGTTCAATCCAAAACAAGGCATCCCGCCCTTGGATAAAATGTTAAAACGTTACAAGCCCAACTCCGAACAAGATCGAAGACGAAGATTTTGTTCGAGTCAAAGTCAACTAAAGAGAAGAATCAGAGAATCAAGTTTAGAGTCAAGAACCCGCAAAAAAATTCTCATTTCGATCCAACATAAATTCAAGTTGTAAATAATTTTTCGTGTTTATTATTTTTAATAAAATGAAATTTGCAGTTACAAATTTGGCATTCCCAGTGGGACCGACTCTACCTCTCATCTCTTCTCTCCTCAAGCAAGCTCAAGATCAGTAGAATGGCTCCTTGCAATATTGTTGTGCCAAAAGCCAACTCCTCGAAAACCTCCGACACCCAGGTTGTGACAAGAAGTATGGCGAAGCGATCATTGACTGGGACCTTTTCAAGAGCTGATCCATCAGTGGAGGCAACAACTAAGAAGCCGGTCTACACTGCTGAAGATGAAGAGGTCAACTCTCCAAGCTCCACTCCACATCCATCCTCTAACTCGTTGTCAGACTCAAGTATTGCCCCATTTATGATGACAGACTCCTCAACTATTGAGGAACGATTTACCAGCATCCTCAAATCTATCTAGGGGCTTGCAGAACATGTCAAAAGTTAAGATATTCAGATTGTCAATTTGATGAATAAGGTGGAGAATAGTGATGCAAGTCACGCCCACGGGAAGCAAGTTGGGGACCAAGGAATGGAGGAGACCTCAGCCAGAAGACAAGCAACCGAAACTGAGGATACCGCTAAGGAACTGCAAGTTTCATCTGATGGAGTGATCCTGATTGATCAGCTCAAAGAGCTCATATTAGAGACAGTAAAATGGAAGTTTGAGGACAACTCCAAGTCAACCTTCACCTACACTAAGCCCTATACAAAGAGGATTGACAACTTGCAAATGCCAGCAGGCTACCAACCTCCGAAGTTCCAACAGTTTGATGGCAAAGGAAACCCAAAGCAACATGTAGCTCACTTCGTTGAAACTTGCAACAACGTTGGAACCTACGGAGATCATCTGGTCAAACAATTCGTCCGCTCCTCGAAATGCGTTCGACTGGTACATCGACTTGGAGCCCAAACCCATAGATAATTGGGATCAAATGGAGTACGAGTTCCTAAACCGCTTCTACAGCACAAGGAGGACAGTTAGCATGATCGAGCTAACCAACACTCACCAGAAGATATATGAGCCCGTGGTTGATTATATCAATCGATGGAGGAATCTGAGCCTAGATTGCAAGGACCGGTTGGCTGAGACTTCTGCAATCGAAATATCCATCCAAGGCATGCAGTGGGGTCTCTGATACATTCTTCAAGGAATTCAAAAAGACCTTCGAAGAACTGGATACAAGAGCTCATGACATGGAGCTAAGCATGGCCGTAAGTAGAGTTGAAGAACCATCAGTTTAAAAGCATCGCGATAAGATATATGTTAAGTCTTCAAGTAAGGAATATATAACAGACCTTCCTCGCGATAGGAGGCAAAGCGGGTTCATCTGAAAGAGTTGCGTAAAAGAAAATATCATTTCTTGAACTCTGATGTCTTAGGGATATTCAACGACTTGATGGATGCAAAGCTCATCGAGTTGCCTAAGATGAAACGGCTAGAAGAAGCTGGACACACTGATGATCCAAAGTACTGGCCACTCAATTGAAGATTGTTTTAACTTCAAGGAAAAAGTCATGCAATTGGTTGAGCAAGGAGATATAGCGCTCGAAGAGTCTATCTAAAGTTCTCTAAATCAATGCTCCTTGATACGAGCATAAACTGTCTGTGAAGCTCCTCTGGTACGAGCATAAACTGTCTGTGATGCTCCTTGATACGAGCATAAACTATCTGCAAAGCTCCTCTGATATGAGCATAAACTGTCTGTGATGCTCCTTGATACGAGCATAAACGTCTGTGAAGCTCCTCTAATATGAGCATAAACTGTCTGAAATTCTCTTTGATAAGAGACAAAACTATATAAAGCTCCTAAGCCGGAGATTAAATTAAAGTCTCCATCAAATCCATTCTCCTTGATAAGAGACTAAACTATCTGAAACTCTCAACCCGGAGACCAAATTGAAGTCACCATCAAATTCATTCTTCTTGACGAGACAATAATTTGTCTGAAGTTTTCAAGTCGGAGATCAAATTGAAGTCTCCCCAAATCAAATGATATTCCTTGATACGAGTATAACCTATCAAATAAATTCAAAATATACTCCTTCATACGAGTAAAATATTTCTAACAAATCCAAATTGAATCTCCTTGACGCACGAGTTTAAACTGTATGTTACACATAACCACATGAGTATCGACTATATGGCACCCAAATCAAATCAAATTATTATATATCTCGAACTACATTATGACTTGATCCTCTCTAAAGAGGTACGTAGGCAGCTTAGACATCCTCTAAGTTCCGTCATGATTCAAAACTCTAAATGCATATGAGGGCGTAAAATACTTTCGTGCTTCATTCACTCCAGGTAAAAAAAAACGACCGTGAACAAAGCACGTGGGGGCATTTGAAAGCAAATTAATTTTGCACCCAATTAAATGGTGACACGTGTAAAAATCAAATATTAATATAAAATAAAATTTACTATTTTATTTTGAGAATTTAATTAAATTAATTCTTGGATTAAATAGTTAAAATTGATATTAAATATACACGGTACAAGTCGGTCGAATTAAATGAGTGTTCAATACTCATATTAGGTAATAAATACAGTTTATTTACCAGAAAATCGAAAATTAAATGACATATCGTCAAAAAGGAAGCGAATTAAATTAAATTTAATTAATTCGCAAATTACGCCAATCAAATGGCATTTGGCCAACCAGGACGTGCCACGTGGCACGACAGAAAATGAAGGTTTCTCAACCTCCACCCTATAAATAGGGCCCCTTTCATCATTTATACACACAACCGAAGCGAACAAGTATTCAAACGATCAACAAGCAAAATCCTTCAGCCCGCATATATATTTTTATTTTCCTTTTTTTAATTATATTATATTTTAAAGTTATTTAAAAAAATTTTAAAAAAGCCCTAAGTGCCGCCTACCGCCAAGGCCACCTAGGTGCCGCCGAAGCACCGCTAAATGAGGTTTCCGCCAAATACAACCGATTTGCCCTAATCGTTGGTGGTAGGGTTGTTAAGCGCCTAGACGGCCACCATTTACATCATTGAAATAAACAAAACCACATTTCTCGACTATTAAGAACAAATGATAGAATTAATGTAAATAATTGCACGAAATTCAATAAAATAGGCATATTAAGTGCATGAATTTCGAGCAAAAATCACACTAATCACCTGGCCAAGGTGTTCTCTTACCTGATGAAGGCTTTTCACTCGTCGCATATTGTGATTCTGATTTGTGGGGGGGGGTTGTCTAATGACGCGACGTTCAAAAACAGGTTACTTCATATACCTTGAGGGGGAGTATTGAGAATTATGCGTATCAATCAAGACAAACTTTCCTTCTTGTATTCAGGCTTGATCCGTGGAACTTGATTTTCCACACATTTTCCACACATGTGTATATATTCGGCAATTGTGCATATGTTTAGGCTTGATTTGTGGAACTTAATTTATTGCACATGTGTATATAAAGGGATGTTCCCATTGTTATAAACATATTGAAATTTACACCACAATTCTACTGTGCAATTTCATCGTCAATATCAGCCCGATGTGACAGGGCTTCGTTACAGGGTACTATTCTTAGAGGTGGTAGACGACAATTTTATTCATTGAATAACAATTGCCCTTAAACTGCAGAATTCGTAGGTCTGTACATGGGAAGCTCGCTGGACTGCACCGCCTACCTGCTTTAGGCTATGGGCTATGGACCTTGGTGTCCTATTTTACAATTTTTGTTAGGCCAAGGTTAAATTCAATCCTATCTTTTGTTAATACACTCCAACCAGAAAATGTTCCCCAAAAAGTTCTAAAATGTATGAAAAGAAAAACACTAAAGAATGAAAATGTAACAATTTTTTGAAAAAAAATTCTGAATATTTTTTTTGGTGGAGTGTATTAACAAAACATGGGACAATATTTAACCTGGACCTTTTGTTATTCATAGTATTAATGACCTACTACCGAACGCTCCTTTTCATTTTTTCTAGTACCTTACCACATATATCTTAAAATAAATACTCACTATGGTAGCCTCAATTAAACTATTCACTCAAAAGAAACAATGTTTGTGAAGGAATTAAATTTTTACCAATTTAGGATGAAATTAAGACGAAAGTAGTGAAATGGTCAAGGTCAACCAGATTTGCAACAGAACACAAAATTCATCGCAGTTAACGCCGGTTTTTACGACAAGTTTCTTAAGAACATGGATACGGTTTTTGTGAAATAAGTATGTTTAAAAAAAAAATTAAAAGAGAACATAGATTCATTTATAATATCCATGTGTATTAAAAATAAGTAAAAAAAATTAAAAAATTATTTTTAAAAAAAGTCAACCAGCGGCCATGTCAGCGAAGGGAAAGAATCGCTCCTTCAAATTCCTCCGGCATGTAACTAAGCCACGTACCATAAAATAATGGTGTAGTACATTTTCAATTTTCCTATAAAAATGAGACCATGGGTGGACAATCTAATAAGTCATGGGATCAAAATTGAGTTGTTAAAATAATTGGATAAAAAGAGAACACTCAATAAGTTATGGAACAAAATGTTGGATAGACTATGGAAATAATAATATTTTTACAGAAAAGAAATAAAACTACAACTCGATAAACTGAATTACAAGAACAGATAATACGAAAACAGAAAAATAAAGTGTCGAGTCGAGGAAGCCCTCTTCCCGCAAAACGAAATTTTCCCGATAGTGCTCTTCGGTTCTAGAAATACGTCCCCAAAGATAAAACGAAAAATCTTCAAGTGTGTAGCACTGCAGGACTTGAAGCATCGGCGAACGATCACTACAAAAAAAATGCGGATTAGCGACCGCCTAGTAATCGGTCTCAAAATTATATATTAGCGACCGATTAGCGACCGAAATTGACAGACAGTCTAAAAAAAAAATTTGCGACCGCCTATAAAATCCGTCTCAAAACCAACTGATTAGCGACCGCCTAGGAAGACGCTCGCTAATCTTATGCGATTAGAGACCGCCTTGGCGGTCACTAAACCCAAAGATCGGTCAAAAGGAACAATTACTTGTTACCGCCCGATTAGCGACCGCCAAGGCGGTCTCTAATTTTAATTTTATAATTAGCGACCGCTAGGTGGCGGTCGCAAATCGAAAAATTCGACCCGTTTTTTAAAACGGGTGATATTCGTAAAAAATTAAAAAAGAATTCCAAAAAAAAAAATTCCAGAAAAAAAATTAAAAAATATGAATTGTATCGTAAATTGATACATATTGAACAAATTAATTTGATGAATATGAAAAAAAAAGGGGACTCATTTTGGAGTTATATAAAATTAAATGCATAAAACAAATAAATTAATAATTTATAGTAGTCTAAAATATTGAATTTACAAAATAAAAAAAAGAGTGAATATATATATATAAATTAGTGAATATATATATATACATATATATATAAATTAGAAACAAAAAAGAATTAATTTTATTATTATTTTAAAGAAATGGGACTCAATTTAAAGTTATATATAATTAAAAGCGTAAAAATAAATAAATTAATAATTTATATTAGTGTAAAATATTAAATTTATAAAATAAAATAAAAAGTTAGTAAATATATATATATATATATATATATATATATATATATATATATATATATATATATATATATATATAAATGAATTAGAAACATAAGGGAAGTAATTTGATGAATAAAAAAAAGGACTCAATTTGGAGTTATATACAATTAAATGCATAAAAACAAATAAATAAATAATTTATAGTATTCTAAAATATTAAATTTACAAAGTATAAAAATTAGTGAATATATATATATATATATATGTATGTATGTATGTATGTATGTATGTATGTATAAATAAATTAGAAACAAAAGAGAATTAATTTTATGAATTTTAAAAAAAGGAACTCAATTTGAAGTTATATACAATTAAATGCATAAAAAAGAATAAATTAATAATTTATATTAGTGTAAAATATTAAATTTATAAAATAAAAAAGTTAGTAAAAAATATATATATTTATAAATGAATTAAAAACATAAAGGAATTAATTTGATGAATTTAATAATTTATAGTTGTTTAAAATATTAAATTTACTAAATAAAAAAATTAGTGAAAATATATATATATATATATATATATATACACATATAAATAAATTAGAAACAATAAATAATTAATTTGATGAATAAAAAAAACGGGAGTCAATTTGAGGTTATATACAAATATATGCATAAAAACGAATAAGTTAATAATTTATATTAGTGTAAAATATTAAATTTACAAAATAAAAATAAAGTTAGTATATATATATATATATATAAACGAATTAGAAACAAAAAGGAATTAATTTGATGAATTTAAAAAAAACGGGAGTCAATTTGGAATTATATACAATTAGATAAATAAAAACGAATAAATTAATAATTTAGAATAGTCTAAAATATTAAATTTATAAAATTAATAAAAAAAATTAGTAAATATATATATACACGAATTAGAAAAAAAAAGGATTGAATTTAATAAATTTAAAAAAACGGGAGTCAATTTGAGGTTATATACAATTAAATGCAAATAAACAAACAACAATAGCATGTGTCCTAGTGGTTCACACCTCTTCCGGGCTACCCGGAGGTCATGGGTTCGATTCCCCTTTGGTGCATATTTGTCCATTTATTATTATTATTTCTACAAGCCTCACAAGGGCTTATATACTACATGACTCGCCTAATATAAGCTAGTGGGTCAGTGGTTTAGTGGTTCGCGCCCCGCCCGGACCCCAATGGGCGCGGGTTCGAACCCACTGAGCTATTTTTTTAGCAGATTCAACGATTAGCGACCGCCGCCAAATCGGTCGCTAATCGTAAATTTTAAATTAAAAATATTATTTTTATTAAAAAAAATTAGTGACCGACCCGAGACGGTCGCAAATCTCATGATCCAACCGGGTCATACCCGGGCGGATTAGAGACCAATCTGGGACGGTCGCTAATATTAGAGACCGCCGGTGGCGGTCGCTAATTAGTGACCGACCTAAAAAATTGGTCGCTAAATTAGTTACCTGCTTTATAGCGACCGACGTTTGTCGGTCGCTAAATCGATCGCAAATCATATTTTGTGACTGAAAATCGGTCTCTAAATCGGTCGCTAATTCGTGTTTTTTTTTTGTAGTGGATGGAGCGCTCGAACTAGACTGACACTTAGTGGGGTGTATTGGTTTAGGATTTTATAAGATTTTAAAGACTTTTTTTTTATAAAAAAAGTTTGTTTGTATTCTATCAGGATTTTATATCACTTAAAAACAATCAATTGGTATTCAATCTGAATTTTCATGATATTTTAAAGAGACCATTAAAATTCATTGGTATTCATTATAGACTTTTTATTATTTAAAATAAATACATTGGTATTTGAAAATATAAGGATTTTAAAGGATTGTTGTGTTGGATGGATTTTGAAGGACTTTTTAGTTGTTTTTATAAATACCAACAATCTCATCCAAACCCATAAGATTTTGAAGGACTTTTGAAGTGAAATAGTATGTGTGCTGAAATAAACCGAAAATTTGAGATTTACCTGAGAATTAAAAATTCAATTTCCAACACTTTGTTTTGTATCCATAGAAGTTTCATAATCTTATTTGTTTGATTTGTTGTTTTTTGCATACAACCATGGCCAACAAATTCGTTCACTTATTTTCGGCATTATTGTTCCTCTGTTTTTTTTCAATTTCAACAAATTAAAATCCAAATCCAACCCAAATCTACCAAAATCATACACAATAATCGGTTCATTTTCCTCAATTAAGAAAAAGAACTGTAGATTTATGCAATTAGAGACAAACGCACATACCCCACGGTGGGGGCACATGCCCCTGCATTTTTTTTTTTTTACTATTACATATTTATATAATTATTCTTACAAATATTTTTTGAGTGCTTATAGTGAATCACATCATACACATATATCAGCCTGTGTAGGTTAATTATACTCCCAAAATGTCATTATATATTTTTAGGGCTTATACATATACTCAATCCAACCAATTTATTTTTATATGTAAAATTTACAAAATTACCTCTCAACACTATATTCATTACGTATTTTTCTTAAAATTAATATTAATTATGCATGAGACAAACAATATTGGGACGGATAGAATAATAGACTTGAGTTGCTATGTAGGAAGAACTTCTAAATAATATATTACTCCCTCCGATCCAGTTTTATTTTTCCAATTAACTTTCTAAAGATTTTAATGTGAGAGTTAATTTGTATTTTTTAAATGGATAAATAATTTTTTAATGACGGTGTATTAGTCAATTTAAATGAATGAAATAAAAGGTAGATATTTTTTGTACAATTATTAGTACAATGATATGTAATTTAGAGATATTTTTAGAGAGTGAATAGTGGAATTTGATAATAAAATTAAGACGTAGTGAATATATTAATGTATTTTTTTGTGCTCCAGCCATGAAAGTTGTGAGGGAGAATGAATGCCTAGCTTATTATTAAAGAAATTACGATAAGCTAGGCATTCTTTCTACCAATGAAAAATGGTAAAACACATCGATAAGCTAGGCATTCATTCTACCAACTTTAGATCCGTCACTGTGTGCAATGGATAATTTGTGAATTAGTGATTTGAGTAGTTGGAATAATATTTTACACACAATTTATCCCCTATAATTTTTATTGAGAATAAAAAGTTTAATATAGCATCAATTACATATTAACACCCATATATATACGAGTATATACCATAAATATATATATGTATATATATATATGTGTGTATATATATATATATATATATATATATATATATATATATTTTGTGGACTATAACATTTCCAATTTATTAAAAAAAAATTAAATGTATAAAAAAAATCTTGAACTCTTTATATGTCAACTAGAGTGTACCCACGCGAATTTCGCGTACTGAAAAAATATATTATATTTATTTTCTGTAGACATTTAATATAAGAGTTTTTTTTTTTTAAATTAGAGGTACATACAATAAATTATAAGATTTGTTTAGTTGTGGCCCGTGCCCTTCACTAAACCCTATAGGTATATCTTACAAACTAAATAATTAAAAAAATATCAAAATTCACATAAATTAATAACAATTATGGAATAACATTACTTAGACTAATAATTTAATAATAATCAATTTTCATTTCAATATTGAATAATTTATAAATTAATCAACATTAAGTTATTGAGAGTATACGGTAAGAAATTAATTTATATAAGAAACAATACAAAATTTGAAATAAACTTTAACGTTACAAATACCTGTTCATCGATCAAAATGAGATCCAAGTAGAACTTGTCTCTTTTAAAATTATTAAAAAATATTGTCCAACTTTTTCAATCCTAACTTTAACGGTCAATTTTTGGCTCGCACTCTTGATATTAGAAATTAGAGAAAATTGAGGTGTCATACTCTTGAAATCTAAAATGAGATTTAAATTACAACAATTAAACCATCATAATTATTCAGATAAAAATATATGGTATAGTTAAATATATTATTTTTGCACATGAAGAATATTTAAACTGAACGATGTAGAGCATAAATCAACAATCATTATTACATTCATATTGATATTGATATTTAAATCTAATCAAATTGTGAGCACTTAAAATGATAAATTTAATTATAAAATAAATATACTAATAACAATAGATATATAACTAACCAACAATTGATGGGAGAAATCTCAGCAAAAGAGTGGAACAAATGAAACTTTGATGTGAAAAAATAAAATACAATATGCTCTTATTTATAATAATAAAAAATACATGCAATATTATATCTTGTCCATAATAACAATATATCACATAAGAATATTCTTTGGAATATATAACTATATACCTTTTATTTTAGGAAAAAATAATCGAACATTATATTATACTATATATACTAACTCAAACTTAGAAATGATAAATTTAGATTCATTCAATAAGTAGATCATATTTAATTACATTAAAGTTTGGAAAAAATATGATTTATAATAAATTCTAAAAATAACTAAATAAGAAAATGGAAAAAATATCTATTTGCATTAATTATGCAGATATAAATTAATGATTTAGATTTAATGATATAGAACGAAGGGTCAAGATTAAAAGTTTAACCAACTTTTAATGAGAGCGCAGTATTTCAAAATGGAGAGATTTGAGACACGCCACATCAGCCTAAGAATAAGGTGGTGTTGACACATCATCTTGGAGAGGTTTGAAAATATATTATTATAAGATGTTACAAATCCATGAAATTTTGTAAAGTCCACAAAGTCCTACAAAATCCTGATTTATAAAGTTTTACAGAATCCTGAAAATTTTAAAAGTCATAAAAATCCTGCAAAGTCTTTTAAATCCGCATGACTTTTTTCAGCTAAAAAAGTCCTTTAAAATTCTAATCCAATACACTCCCGTTAGACTCTATACGGAGAGAGACTGAGGGAGAAGAGAATTGTTTCGAAGTATGGCCGGCAAAAATGCATGAGGACGTTATTTATATATAGTCGAACCTCTACTCGGTGTAGAAGGAAAAAATGTGTGAGCATTAATGCAGACACGTTTGGTAATTGTCCCATGAATTTAATTAGCACATGTGTCAAATGTGCTCCATGAAGCATCCTGACCGAACCGGTTCGACCCTTTAACTGGATGGGTTTTTGAACCGAATCGAACCGAACATTGTGGACCGGATATAATGAATTTTGGTGCTCCAAAAACTTAGATACCCGCTGGGCCCAACGCCCAAAGTCCACTCAAAGTCAATTGCCAAGAACCAAGACCAAGTACACGGCCAAGGGCTAGGGCGTGTTCGCGGACGCTGGGCAGCACTCGTCTTCGCTCGGCGCGCGTGCTGCAACTTTGATTGTCTAGCAATCAATTAAAACTTATTATACTCCATTGAACTCATGCTAATATCATGTATATTAGTATTCTAAACTTCCAAGGTGGGATGAAGAACTAATTGACTCATTTAATTCCTTCATTAATCTCATAATTAGGTGTTGAATCACTTAACTCCCGATTCAATTTCTCACTCATCGAAAATCACTTTTATGAGTATGAATACATTATTCTTATTTACTCCACGAGTAGAACGCACTCGAAACAATTAATTTCCAAAAATATTATTTCAACACCAATATTTAATTGGTCAACTATTAAAGTCTCAAACACACTTTAATACCAATTAAATAAATAATAATACCACCAAACTTTTTCTCCAACACAAAATAAAAATCTCTTGTTGTGTTCGAACATGAATTGTATTGTATTCTTTTAATATTTGTTGTATTGGTTGGGACATGGCTTATTGCAATATTTGGTTATAACTTATACCCTATGCAGTATTAGATTTGCATCCGCCTCTTAAAAGGAGTAACACTACAAGAAAACATAAATTGCCTACGAAATTTTTGTAGGCAATTATTTACATTCTTGTAGTGTGGGGTCTTGAACCCACGAATGTGATTCGTCACGTGGTGAATCATCTGCCACTTAGCTAATTAATCCAACAAATAGATTCTAGAATCCGCTGCAATCTAATTTGTTAAGCATTAAATATATGCTATTTCAATAGATTTTATTATATAATTTAAATTGACAATGAGACGCTCGTGTTAGATTAATTGAATTCACTCATATGACTTATGCATGTATTGGATTACTTGTGTTATAAATCCAGCATATTTATTGTACCAAATCTAGAAGATTTGATGTGGACATTACTAATGGGCTTATAACCTAAATATGTTTTAGGTTTAGATTAGTGTTTTCTCTATTATAAATAGATCTCAGTACTCAGTATTGTACACACGCATATACACAATTATTAGTGAAACTCTTGGCTTGGTACGCCACCAGACATAGTCGTTATCGACGAACTGGGTAAACAAACATGTGTCTCTATTTTACGCTTACGATTTACAACACGTTATCAGCACGAGTCTCTGCCCGAAGCTAATCGGTACGAATCTCAATTTATTTTTCAATAACATGATAATTAATTATTGTATCGAATTTTTGATCCATAAGTGCTATGATTTTACCGTGCATTTAAATTATTTATTGCATCTATGTTATTGCTTGCAATTATTGGATCGAAAAGAAAGAAAAAAAATCAAAATATGCCCACGGTCGGACGCCGCCGCCTCGAACCGCCCATGGCCGCTGCCGCCTCGAATCAGCCCCACCGACTAATCGCGTACTGCCACCGCAGGCCTTGAAGGCCACCACGAAGCAGCCGCCGCAGACCTCGACGACCGCCACGTAGCAGCCGCTGCGGCCTCGAAGGCCACCGCGAGCGAGCCACCGTGGGCGTGCAACTGCGGTCTTCCTGAGCTCCACCACCGAGCACCCCCTCTTCGCCACTGCTCCGCGACCACGGCGTTGAGGGGGGGTCGTAGGCAGCGACGCCGCACAACCATCGCGCCACCGCCCATGGAGCTCCACCACGGCGCCCCCCCCCCCCCCACCCCCACGCCACCTGCGTTGAATCCGCCCAGCCCTAACCCTTTTGGGCCAATTCGGCCCAATGCGAATTGGGCCAAAACTGAAAAAAAAAATCTTTAATTTGGACCTGCAGCCCTCATTTTGGGCTAAAATTAGATTTTTTTTGGGCTTTTATTTTAAAATTTGGACATTGCTTTTATTTTGGGTCTCATATAATTTTTATTAGTACTTTTGTGCCCTCAATTTAATTTATCAAGTTCCGAAAAATACTTGAAAATTAAAAAATAATAATTCTTTGCATATTAATTAAGCTCGAAATTTTTTTGAATTAATTTTAAAATTAGTTCTCAATAAATTTATATTTTATGTGCTTAATTGCTATATGTGCATGCTTTTATGATTAAATTATCTCTCATGCATTATTACTTTTGCACATAGTCCCCATTTTATAGTCTGTATATATTGTATAGGTAGGCGCGCCTAGTACTTGTCGGATCGTAAATTATATTTTGGGTAGACGGTGCCCAATTCTTATTTCTATGTGCTTGAAAGTGATCAAATAAATCCTTATTTCTCCTATGTCAATTAATTGGTCACAATACTCACCATGTCACTTTAAAAATTGTAATGAGAATGTCTGATATTACCAAAAGAGAATTTGTTGAGCTTGCTCTTGATGGTAGTAATTACCTGACATGGGTGTTAGATGTTGAGATCCATCTAGCCTCAACTGAGTTAAGCGGGGCTATTGTCATTGATCCAAAATCAACTAACGCTCAGAAGGCGAAAGCATTGATTTTCCTCAGACATCACCTGAATCAGGATCTGAAAAATGAATATCTCACTGAGAAAGACCCCATAACGTTGTGGAAGTCCCTGAAGGACCGTTACCAACAACAAAATGATATACTCCTCCCTCAGGTACAATATGATTCGCTGAATCTCCATTTCCAAGACTTTAAGTCTGTGACGGAGTACAACTCAGCCCTGCATCGTATTGTACCCCAGTTAAAGTTATGCAAGCAAGCTATAACTGAAGCCGAGTTGATCCAGAAGACTGAGTTGATACAGAAAACTCTGTCGACGTTCCACGCTAGCAACCTTGTACTCCAGCAGCAGTATAGGGCAAAGAATTACGCTGTACACTCTGAGCTAATTTCTGCACTTCTAGTGGCAGAAAAGAACAACCGACTTCTTATGAAAAATCATAACTCGAGACCAGTTGGCTTACAATTAATGCCCAAAGCACATGCTATAGCTCAAGGTAGTACAAGTGATCGCAAGCGTGGAAAGGGGAGAGGAAGTAAATGAACTCGTAGCAAAGGCCGAGGTCGTAGTAAATCCGGTGGTCCAGGTACCTCGGAAGACAATCAAGCTCAGACTCGTGGAAAGGCTATACCTAACACGAATCTCGCTCCACAAAATCTGGCACTCAAGACAAGGTTGAGTAGTCCTGCCACAGATGCGGTTGCAAAGGCCATTGGTCTCGCACGTATCGTACTCCCAAGCATTTGGTTGAGACTTATAAAAAGCAGCAGAAGGACGACAAGGGGAAGGCCCCTAAAGTCGAATCTCACCATGCCAGCCTGCATGAAGTAGAATTTTACCATGACAACGACGATCTCTTGGGCTTAGAGCTCAAAGACTATAGAGACAATGAGTGATTATGATATTTGATTATTTTAGTGCTTTATTTTGGTTAAGACCTTTTATTTGGATCCTGTCTTTCGGATATTTTATTTTCATGTTTGATATGACATTATGATTTAGCTTTGATATGTTTACCTTAATATATGTTATCCGTTAAATTTATTTGGATATTGCTATTCTTATACATGGCTTGTAAATATATCAGCTATTAGGTTTGAGTTTTTTTCTCTAGCATGATGGATATAAATTGTAATTTATGTTTGGTAGATAGCGCCACCACACACACAATCTTAAGAGATAGGAAGTATTTTCATAAATTGGTAGAAAGAAAGGGGAGTGTAACTACGATAGCCAATGATAACATTATGATAGTGGGCTCCAGAAGAGCCTCCATCACCCTCCCCATGGGCACCGAATTCATAATTGATAATGCTTTGTTGTTTGCACAATCGAAGCATACCCTTCCCAGCTTTAAGGATATAAGAATTAATGGCTATCACAGTGAAACTAAAATTGTGAATAATAATGAATACCTTTTGATGACTATTACTCGAGGTAGCCGTAAACAACTTATTGAAAAACTTCCCTCCTTCTCTTCCATACTGTACTATTCCTATATCCGACCGTCCAATCTCTATCTAGCCATGAGTATGAAATTTTACGATACGAACTCTTTAAATTATGGCATCAGCGGTTAGGTCATCCAGGATAAACAGTGATACGTAGGATTCTCTCTAATTCTATTGGTCATAATATTACGAATAATAGAATCCCTCTAGTCGATGAATTTATCTATGATGCATGCTCTAAGGGTAAATTAATAGTGTGCCCATCGCGCACCAAGGTGGGACTTGAGTCTTCGGTTTTTCTTGAATGGATTCAGGGAGACATTTGTGGACCGATTTACCCAGGATCAGGACCATTTTGATATTTCATGGTCCTTATCGATGCCTCCACTAGGTGGACATATGCATGTTTGCTGTCTACCCGCAATCAAGCTTTTGTAAAGCTCATTGTGAAAACTATTGAGCTTCGAGCTCAGTTCCCAGATTATCCAATAAAATCGATTCGTATGGATAATGCTGCTGAGTTTACCTCAAAAGCCTTTACAGATTACTGTATGGCTCTAGGAATTAAAGTGGAGCATTCGGTCCCCTACGTCCACACCCAAAATGGTCATGTTGAAGCACTAATAAAACGTATCAAACTTATCGCTAGACCATTATTTATGAACTCCAAATTACCCACTTCATGCTGGGGGCATGCAGTCCTACATGCATCACATCTGATACAAATCCATCCAACTGCATATAATGATCATCCCCCTACAGCTAGTGCGTGGGAAATGACCAAACATTTTCCATCTGCGTATATTTAGATGTGCGGTGTATGTTCCGATAACATTACCGAAGCGTACCTCTATGGGCCCACAAAGGAAGCTAGGTATTTATATTGGATTTGACTCTACATCCATCCTGAAATACCTAGAACCTTTGTCCAGGGATCAATTAACGGCCCGGTTCGCTGACTACACGTTCGATGAAGATCACTTCCCAGCATTAGGGGGAGGTCCGAATTCAAAATTGAATAAATGTCGGGAACATACGTGGAACGTAAGTGATCTTCAGTATCTAGATCCACACACTAGTCAATCTGAACTGGAAGTTCAGAAGATCATCAACTTGCAAAATTTAGCAAACAATCTGCCAACACGTTCACTGACCATAGAGATTTAACTAAATCACATATACCTGCAATAACTGCACCCCAAAAGGATGAGGTCCCAAGTAAATCAAGTATACATGCCCCTACACGCCAGAAGCGGAAAGAACCCATAAACGATACAAATACACAAAAGAAAGCTAGCAAAACTAGTCAGTCAAACGTGAAATCTCTAGAAGAGATTCGTCTAGAAAACATAAAGTCTCCAGAAGAGATTCGTCCAGAAGATGAGAGTCCTAGTAATGAAGCACGTGCATATAATATTCAATGCACTAGGACCGCGGAACAACCAGATCTTGATACACTGGGAAATGAAGAAGGTCTGGTTGATATAAACGTTGAAGTCTCTATGAATTTCATAGATACGGGAGAAATATATAATATAAATATTACTGTCGTCGACGACACATTTGCAGCGACAGTTGCTCTTTCCGTTTTAAATAACGATCTAGATCAAGAACCCAAAACCATCGCCGAGCGCCGAAAGCGCTCCGATTGGGTAAAATGGAAAGATGTAATTGAAGTAGAGCTCACATTGCTAAATAAAAGAAAAGTATTTGGCTCTATCATTCGTACACCTGCGCACACTATCTCTGTAGATATAAATGGGTTTTGTATGAAAACGAAATGAGAACAATACTGTGGAGAGATACAAAGCGAGGCTAGTAGCTCAAGGGTTTTCACAGAGACCCGGTATTGATTTCGATCAAACCTATTCTCCCATAATGGACGCAATAACGTTCCGCTACTTAATATCTTTGGCAGTTAAATTAAATCTCCATATGAGATTGATGGACGTTGTAATTGCATATTTATACAGATCACTAGATGCCGACATCTATATGAAAATCCCGGATGGATTTAAGATTCCCCAAATAAGGAATGGTGAAAATCGCAGTATGTATAACATAAAACTGCAGAAGTCATTGTACGTCCTAAAGTAATCAAGTCTAATGTGGTACAACCGACTTAGTGAATTCCTTCAGAAGAAGGGATACACAAGTGATATAGCTTTCACATGCATATTAATGAAGAAAACACAAGGTGGTTTTTGCATCATATCCGTATATGTTGATGATCTAAACATAATTGGAACATGCAAAGAGATTGAAGAAGTCAGTTCAATCTTGAAAGCTGAATTTAAAATAAAAGTCTTGGATAAAACCAAGTATTGCCTCGGCCTACAGATCGAGCATTTCCCAAAAGGAATTATTATACATCAGTCAACCTACGTAAAGAAGGTATTGGAGAGATTTCACATAGATAAATCTCATCCACTCAGCACACCTATGGTTGTCCGATCCCTTGAAGTGGATAAGGACCCATTTAGACCAAGAGAAGATACAGAAGAAATTATGGGGCTAGAAGTTCCTTATCTCAGCACTGTTGGTGCATTACTCTATCTCGCAAATTGCACTAGACCGGACATTGCATTTGCAGTTAATTTGCTTGCGAGATATAGCGCTTCTCCTACTAGGAGACATTGGAATGTTGTTAAGCACGTTCTACGGTATCTCCAAGGGTCTCAAGATCTTGGATTATTTTACCGTAGGAACCAGGATAAAATCTTGGTAAATTACGCGAATAATGATTATTTGTCTGATCCCCACAATGTCATATCCCAGACTTGTTACCTTTTTCTCTGTGGTGGTACCGCGATCTCATGGAGATCGATTAAACAAACTATGGTTACCACATCTTCAAACTACTCAGAGATTATAGTTTTGTTTGAAGCCGCACGAGAATGTATTTGGTTGAGATCCTTGGTAAAACACATTGGTGACTCGTGTAGTATCGATAAAGGCGATCATCCCCTACAATTATATTTGAAGACAATGCAGCTTGCATCACACAAATGAGTAATGGGTACGTCAAGGGAAACCTGACGAAATATATTTCACCTAAGTTTTTCTACCCATACGAACTCCAAAAGAGTGGTGTGATTACCATTCAAAAGGTACGATCTTGTGACAATCTAGCAGATCTGTTCACTAAGTCCCTACCTACATCTACTTTTGAAAAGTACATTCATGGTATCGGGATGCAAAAGCTCAAAGGGTTGTTGTCTTCAGGGGGAGTAGTAACTTCGAAGTAAATCCAGAAGATTTGATCCAAAAGATCAATAAATTACATTCCTCCCTAACTAAATATTTTGTTGCTACCTAGCATGTGGAGTTTTTATGACAAGACATACATGTTATATCGTAATGTCCAAGGGGGAGTGTTATAAATCCAATAGATTTGTTATACCAAATCTAGAAGAATTGATGTGGACATTACTAATGGGCTTATAACCTAAATAGACATTAGGTTTAGATTAGGGTTTTCTCTATTATAAATAGATCTCTGTACTCAGTATTGTACACACGCATACACATAATTATTAGTGAAACTCCTGGCTTGGTATGCCCTCAGATGTAGTCGTTATCGATGAACTGGGTAAACAAACTAGCGTCTCTATTTTACGCTTACGATTTACAACAAATTGAACTTAAATTGATGTTTGATTCCTTAATTATATAAAATTATGTAACATGCTTAAGTTTTGAGTGTGAAAAAATTAATGTGAATTGTCTATATTAGATTTACAATAAAATATAAATAAATAGACGTATTCTTGACTAATCGCACCCTAAAATATTTGAAAATTTCGGAACTCATATTGTATCGATCGCTCCCACACCCGTGCAGCATAGCTAATAACTAATATTTCATTCATAATCTAATATGGATTTTCTTTCATAAATAATTTTGGTATAGAGGGTACCATATGTACCAAAACTTTAGCTTGGAAACATACTGATATTTGACAAAGTATAGAGTGAAAATGGTTATACATGAATCATCGAAGGGTATTAATTGATTTTGCTAAACAACATTAGTTGTTTTCACTGAAAAGTATTACTAGTTAGGAGTATGTATAGATTGAAATTAGTTCATACATGAATTATTAAAGGGTATTGGTTGTTTTCACTAATGAGTATTGGTTGTTTTACTGAAGGGTATTAGTTGTTTTCACTGAAGAGTTTTAGTTTGTTTTCACTGAAGAGTATTACTAGTTTACCCTGAAGAGCCTTAGTTATTCAGTGAAAACTAACTAAAACTCTTCAGTGAAAACAACTAATACCCTTCAGTAAAACAACCAATACTCATTAGTGAAAACAACCAATACCCTTTAATAATTCATGTATGAACTAATTTCAATCTATACATACTCCTGATATTTCAATATGAAAATGTATATATGGAAAATTTAGTACAGGATGGTATACCAAATTAGTGATATCTGCATTTTTAAAATAACAAAAATTTAGAATTCAATAATGGTAATAATAATTTTTCAGATATCAAAGTTTTTGATACACTACAAAAATAACGCTGTTTTGCGATGGCCTTTTCTGTTGCAAAACGTGATTTGCGACGGTTTTTGCGACAAACAGGTCTCTGTAGTCAAAACAGCCGTAGCAAAATATTACGACGGATTTTTGGTATCCATCCTAAATTTACAACGGCATTTCCATTGCAAACCCGCTCGGTAGAGACTCGATCCATTTCCCAAATTTTGCGACGGACTAATACCCGTCGCAAAAACTCTCGAATTTTTGAAATATAATTCCTCCGGAAAATATTTACGACGGTCAAATTTCCGTCGCATAAGTTGTATTTACGACAGCCATGTTCTGTCGCAAATAACAAGCCCTGGAAGAAAAAAATGGTCCGTATGGTTCGAAACCGGACCCTCAGCGCACTCAGGGTGGGTGCGAACCACCGGCCCCCAAGCTACATATTTCAACCCAACTTTCATATTAGTCTTATTAGGCCTCGAACAATAAATTCCAAATTCGCATCCCAAGGGCGCGCGCCCCGTTAACCCGCGACCTCTCTTGCAATTAGAGAGCGCGCTCCCCGTTAGGGCACTTGCTTCTATTATTTCATTTCTTGCAATTACTTGTATATGTATCCAAATTGAGTCTTCTTTTTTATAATTCATCAAATTAATTCCTTTTCATTTCTAACTTGTTTTAATAAATGTTGTTACCAATTATATTTTTTATTTTGCAAATTTATTTATTTCGAGAATGCCTAATATTATAATCCGTTCATTTGTACGTAATTAATTGTATATGTATCCAAATTGAGTCTTTTTTATAATTCATCAAATTAATTCATTTTTGTTTCTAACTTGTTTTAATAAATGTTGTTACAAATTATATTTTTTTGTTTTGTTAATTCGAGAACGCCTAATATTATAATTCGTTAAATTGTATGTAATTAATTGTATATGTATCTAAATTGAGTCATTTTTTTTTATAATTTATCAAATTAACTCATTTTTGTTTCTAACTTGTTTTAATAAATGTTGTTACCAATTATATATTTTTTGTTTTGTAAATTAATTTAATTCGAAAAATGTGTAATATTTATAATCCGTTAATTTGTACGTAATTAATTGTATACGTATCCAAATTGAGTCATTTTATTTATAATTCATCATATTAATTCTTTTTCGTTTCTAACTTGTTATATATACAATAGTTCAATAATTCTAATCGTCATCCTCTTTCTCTTCCTCTTCTCCATCCTCTTCATCTCCATCATCTTAACCATCCTCATCTTCATCTTCATCCTCATCATCTTCATCCTCCTCTCCATGTTCTTGTCTGTTATCCTCATCGCTTTTAATCATTATCATTTTTAGATTTGCAGCTAGTAAATTCACAAAAATATTTACATTTTCTTGATCGAGCTCTATTTGAGTCTCTTGTACCTCCGTTTGAAATGGTTCTGTTGGTTCAGTGATGTCTTTCTTTGACGGATAATAAAGTTCAACCAAAGACCTTGCCTGGAAATTGCATTTGTTACAAATTAAAAGTAAATATCACATGAGTTGTAAAAAATTGGGCAGAGTTTCGACTAAAAATAGGGATATACAATTTTTTCCTTCACAGAAATCAATTCAACACAACCAATCAACTAAATCCATCAAATAAACAAATATCAAACAAATTATCTAATAGTGTACAAAAAAATTGGACAGAGTTTCGACTAAAAATAGGCATATATATACACAAATTAAAATTAACCCATCAAATATAACTATATAAACATATATATCACACTCATTATCTAATATTATACCAAAAAATTGAAACTATAAAACAAGATATTTAAACGGTTAAAAGTGTGAAAACGTACGGTGAAGTTGAATGCAATGAGAAACAGAGTTGTTCTGTAGCTACGAACACTTCAAAGCAACGTTCAACATCAATTATGCATAAAGAATGGATGAAAAATGTGTATAGTGAGGAGGAAAAAAGTTTCTGGTATAAAACATCAAATTTGCGATTGACCCTCAAAACCGTCGCAAATTTCGCTTATTCGCGACGGACAGACCATTGCAAATTTTGCTTATTTGGGACGACCTGGGTCAATTATTGCTCACGAACCCGCATGCAATAAACCGCCAAATTTGTGATGGTCTTTAGTCGGTCGCAAAATTTAATTTGAAATTTGCAACGGACTTCCGTCGCAAAATATGCAGAAAATAGCGACGTATGTGTGGCCGTCGTAAACATTCGTCGCTAATTTTCGATGGGCTATCTTATCCATCACAAATATGACCAAATTCGACCATCTAAAACTACTCGTTGTTATTCCATCACAAATCAGCAATATTTGCGATGGGTTATGGTGTCCGTTGCAAATTGTCGTCGCAAATCAAGCCTTTTTTTGTAGTGATACATGTACGTTCCGGTATTTTCACTATACTGAACCAGTATCCCTAATCATATTCCCTATACATTATTATGGCATCCTACCACTGACTAATTTTTTTATATATATAGAGTTTTGCATGCGTAACATATTTTCTATTATCTATTACTATATATAAATAGCACTAAACTCAAAATAGGCCAGTTTAGTGCACGCGTTCCCCATAAAGATTGGGACTTTGTACTTTTTATATCGTGGCCTTTTCTAGTGTGCTCTCTATTTTTTCAGTTTTTCTATTAAGATTAGCAGCTCTCTTTGGAAGATTTCCAGACGGAGGAGATTTTAGTTGAGAAGCCCTACTCCCTCCACTTCTTTCTCGTCGTCCTTGTCATTCTTCGTGTCTTGCCTGCTACTCAAATCTGTTCTCTGATGCAGGTTCAGTACATCTCTTTTTACCGTTTCTTGGAATATCTATATCACTATATATAATTTTGGGTATTCCCAGTTCCGTTGATTTAATTTTTGGAATTTTCGATACACAAAAGATATATTATTTTGCATAATATTAAAGTTACCACATTTTTTATTTTCTTACCTCTATGGATTATGGTTCACTCATTAAAGCTGAGGAGGTCAAGGTACAGACGTCTATAAAGGAATGCTATCGATTGTAGAATTTATGTTGTCCTAAGTTCTTATAATATTGTAATTAAGTTACATTTTATTAATATTTTTAAAGAAAATCGCAGCACTTTATATTTAACGAAAGCTCTTTCTTTTTAGTTCCAATTATCATGTCTAATGTGGTCAATATGTAAATTTATATATGTAGACGTGTAAGCCAGGGTTATGACCGATCAAAAGATTGAGGTTGCACCCATAACTAAGTATACTTAAAAAAGGATGTGCATATGTCATGTTGTATAAACTTCAAGTTGCACTTTTGTTGGGACATTGCCAGTTTTGATTAAAATCCAAAAGCTCTTGAAAAGATGTTTGCATTTGTTTGTCAGGCTAGTCTTGGTTAGGATTTGTACTTAGTCATTTTACACTTCACAGGTACTCAGTAAGAGGAGCACTTACTGATGACAATCAAGACAAGAGCCTGAAGACGCAGTTTGCCATCCTGAACTTATGTCAGTCTTCTAAGCTGGCTGAGTAAGTCTCAGTGATGAAGAGTATGACCCTGGGGTCATTACTACTCAGTCCTGAAGGGAACATGATGATACTGAGTTTATGTGAAGACTTGGAGTAGAGCCAAGCAATGCAAAAGGAATGTCAGCGTTAGGACAAGACCGGTGAGCTCAAGACAAAAAGAACTTAATAAGACAAGCCTAAAGCCCAGGAATAAGTTCTGACATTCTCACCAACCTGATGACGTGGACCAATCCGGGAAGGACACGCACGTACGGAACCTGACAGAAGACTGACTTCAGACTGCATTTTCAACGGGCAAGCATTTAATGTGCATTTAATGCGACTACCGAATTCCATGCAAAGGACGGCTGCTGCATGAAGATATGTCCGTTTGAATCACTCTACATAGTTGACAAGAAAGACTATCTCTCCAACGGATAGTTTTTCAAATCACCTATAAATACAGAAGGCCTTGAACCCATTCAAGGTTACAGGAAATTTCCAAGCCAAAAATTACTCAAACTCTCAAGCATTCAAAGCATTCAGTTTTTAGAAGAAGCACTCGAAACCATCTAAATTTCCCAAGTGTTTCTTAGTTACTGAGAGTTATTTTGTATTCCAAAGAGCGAACTAGCATTATCTTAAGCTTAGAGAGATTATTCAATCCTTAGCATAGCTTTGCCTTGTAAGGATAATCTCAACGTAGTTGGAATCCAAACTGAAACCAAAACCCTAAGTTAGGTTTGTTGGGAGTAAGTCAGTTAGTGAGTTAGTAAGAGGAGTTGTATAGATCAGTAAGGTTAGCTGGTCTTGGTTCACCCTTGCACGTTAAAAACAAGAATCCCTTGAGTGGATTTCCTATTAAATCAGGCCGTGGACGTAGGAGCTTGGGTCTCTGAACCACGTTAAACTCCTTGTGTTCTTATTGATTTGATATTGCGCATACCTGCCATATTACTTATTCATTCATTGCATTCGGTTTTATCAGGTCTGAATCAATCAGCATGTTCCTAAAAAAGAGCACTGCCCTACTAATCACCATTCAGAATTGAGTAAACAAATTTTTCAGAAAGCAAACTAAACAAGACTTTAAACTTTCAGGGCTCACGCATTTCCGCACTAAACTCGAACTGATAGTGAGCCAAATGACCCGCACTAAGTGTAGTCAGTAGGTGTATTATCAGCTCCCAATTCATTATCACTCTGAGTAAAGGGAACTCAGTTAGGTTTTAAGTTTGAAAATTGGTATACGTGTATTCCCCCCCCCCCATACACGTATTCCTCAGTCTTGTACCGGGACCAAGAAGTGGTATCAGAGCAGTGGTTCAAAAGACCACTGACTTTGAATACTAATAGTTTCAGAGGAGAAACTGTTGGTGGTCACTGAACAGATCTGAGTTTGCTTTTCATAAAATTTGCATCATCATGACTTCGAGAAGACTTGAAGCATCGTTACCTGAATTCTCTGTGTCTAACTTTGTCTATTGGAAGTTCAGATTAGAAGCACATCTTGATGCCATCCATAACCAGATGCCGCGTGTTCTCAGGGAAGGACCGATCAAAATCACTGTCCCTAATACCAGAGGAAGGGGATATGATGATTTTGATATTGGCGTACCCATTCCTAAGGAAAGGAAGGATATGACCACTGACAAGATCAAGATGATGGGACTGGACAATGTGGCCAGAAATATCATCTTGCATATGGTGCCTTTCGAGGAGTCAGCGAGGCTGATGAACTTAAAGACGACAAAGGAGGTTTGGGATGAGCTGGCCAGGATGTGCGAAGGGTCAGAAAAGAGAAAATAGAACAAGAGAAACATTGTCATTCAGAAGTTAGAAGCATTCGAGATGTTGCCTGATAAGACAATCGATCAGATGGAGTCAAGGTTCATCAAGTTGATGAATGAGTTGGTGATGCTGGACAAGGATGTTCCTAAGAGAGATGTTGCTTCAAAGATCCTGAATGCCCTTCCTGAGAGATGGGATAACAGTGTAATTATGCTTAAAAATACTCAGGATATGAGTAACATAACTTCTGCTTTACTTTTTTCAGAGCTTAAGGCACTGGAATTTGATCTTAACAAAAGAAAGAAGAAAGTTCAGCCATAAGAGAAAGAAAAGGAGAAAACTCCTGAGAAAAGTGTGGCGTTCAAGGCCAGGTCTGAACCAGTTGAGTCTTCATCAAAATCACTGATGGAGACGAGAAAGGAAGAGCTTGCTGAGGAGTACAGCCTGATGGCTAGACGCTTTGATAAGCTTAATTCCAGGTTTGGTCATTATAAGAAATTTTATCAGGACTCACGTGATAGGAAACCTGAAGGAACCCACCAAAGCTCAAGGAGGTATGAGGAAAGAAGAAACACTGACCAGAGGAGAGATCGTGGCGATGACAGAAGATATTCAGATCCAAAGCCAGATCGTAGAGATGAATAGAGACGTACTCATGATGACAAGCACTCAGGGAAGACTGAAAGCTCATCAAGACAGAGGGAACCTGACTCAAGGAGGAACCTTGAACCAAGGAGAGAAAGAGGAGATGAGCAACCAACATGTTACAACTGTAACAAGAGCGGGCACTATCAGTATGATTCTCCGAAGCTGAGTGCAAGAGAAAGAGAGGACATGAGGGCCAAGAGAGACCAGAGACTTGCTGACCGGAGTGCCATGCTCGCTGAGGATGCAACTGACTCTGATGGTCCTGAGGAGAGGTCGCCTGAACTCTTTTCCGATGATGAGTACGATGATGTTTGCCTGATGGCAAGGGAGGAACCTGGGGTAACATCTAACTCTGTATGTGGTTCCTACACTGGTCAAAATCCTGAGCTAAGCTCAGAGTCAGTCAGAGAAATGAACCTTCAGATCTGCCTGGATCAATTGATGGTTGATTTCTCCAGATTGCAGGAAACTAATGTCTTCTTGGTAGAGGAAAACAAGAAGTTGAGTACTGAGGTTCAAAACCTAAATGATCAACTCACTCAGTCTGATCTGAAAGAATCAACTCAGATTGTGAGACTAACTCAGGAGATTGATTTAATCAATGCTGAGCGTCTCCCAAGAGAGAAGATTCTGAAGGAATTGGCTGAGGAAGAGTTGGTCAGAAAGGAAGAACTTAAAGTAATTAAGAGTAAGTTTGATGACCTCCTTGCCAGACATGAAATCCTGAAAAAGAGTGAGGACTCACTCAAGCAAAAGGTTGCAGCAATGAATAAATCCTCAGTGGCTAGAGAGGAAATAAATAGTAGTCAGATGCTTAGGAATGAGAAAAAGGGACTTGAATATGTTCCTAAGAAATCCTCACAAGGTCAGTCTCATGTTGCTTCAAGGAGCAACACTGAGAGGGTATTTGTTCAGGCAGGCCAGAGTACACCTAACGTTGTACTTTAGGCCCGTCAAACTGATAAGGGCAAGGAAACTGTTGACTCAGTCAGGGTTGCCCCTAAGGTAGCTAAGCCGAAACCCAAGGGAAAGGCAAAGCAACCTAAGAAGGCCCCTGAGAGCTCAGGCCAGTGAAAGTCTCGGCATAAGCAGAGGAAAACTCAGGCCAAGAGCCCTCAGACTGGTCAGCGAGGGTATCATCATGCTTGGCAATACCAACAAGGAAGACCAAACATGATGACTCCCCCATGGTTTTGGCATCTTGAGGCCTTTAACTGTTTTCCATTCCCTCACTTGCCTATGGAGAATAGAACACAGGGCCCTTATCAAGAACAAGGCCCAAGACCTGCTGCACCCAGACCTAGGAAGAATAGGAAGCCAGCCCAGAAGGCACCCACTCAGGCTCCTGTGAAGCCCAAGTCTAGCACTCATACACCATCTTCCTCTCAGGCAAAGAAGAAGAAATTGTGTATGTTGATGTTTCAGGGAGACAGATTTACCACTCTGAGGCAATCAGGGTTGTTAAGCAAGTCTGGATCCCGAAGGGTACATCTGACACAATAGGACCCAACACCCAATGGGTACCTAAAGCCTGATTTGATTGCAGGCGGCTGTGGATCACAACAAGAGAAGAGGAGACTCAATCAAATCTGTCTGGTACCTAGACAGTGGATGCTCAAGGCATATGACCGGAATGAAGAGTCTTCTCCAAGAATATCAAGCTAAAGATGGTCCACAGGTAACCTTTGTGATAACTCAAAAGGTGTTACTAAAGGTTTTGGTGTCTTGATAATAGGTACAGTCAGAGTGGAAAATGTGTCCTTTGTGGAAGGATTGAAGCATAACCTGTTGTCAGTAAGTCAATTTTGTGACAAAGGTTTCAGTGTTGAGTTCTCATCAAATATATGTTCAGTCAAGGACAAATCAACATAAGTGCTTCTATCAGGTATCAGGAAAGGTAACGTTTATCTCGCTGATTGGAGCAGCATTATTCCTAATACTTGTTTTGTTGCTAAAAGCTCTCTAGAGCTCAGTTGGTTATGGCATAAAAGATTAAGCCACTGACTTGAAGCGAACTACACTAGCTTCTACTAGTAGCTACCCCGCAAGAGTACGGGTTCACTGTAGTATGGGCAAGTATAGGGACCAAGTATTATCGAACCCAAGGGATGGTGTATATGCGAATAGATCCCCGAAGATCTACGCGTCGTAGTTAATATGAGTGTATGTTTTTGGATTTTTTAGAAAGATTAATTAAAACTAAAATAAACTAATTAAACTAAAATACTAAAGCAGACGAATTAACTAAGGGTTGTGTTCAAATAAGAGATGGTGATGCTTAGGATAGGAATCCCTACGTATACTAACGGAGCAGGTACATAATCAAAATAACTGTGACAAACAAGAATTAACCTAAGTCTAAGAATGCAAGGTGAAAGCTCAAGATTCTAAACCCTAATACTTTAACCTAACACTCGACTTCACTAATCTACTAACAAGTTAATAGATTGTGCTCAATTAATGAGACCCTAATTTAACTAAGGTGATGCGGTCGTCCTCCTTCGCTAAACCGGTATATGAATTAACCTTTCCTAAACCTTCTCGTTAAGACTACTAATTGTTATTGAGTGATGCGGTCGTCCTCTCTCTAACACTTTCGTACTAAATTTAATGGTAAAGTTCAGATTAATTATAAGAATTCATTAATCAAGAGAATTAAAACTAACGTCACGAATTACCCTAATTACGTACCCACATCCTACTTCTACGAGTTCATCCTACCCTAAGCATGCAAGGGTTTTAGCCGGACATGGTTTTAACAAAAATAAAAGCAATAGAAAAAACGACGAACATAAACATGATGAATTGAAGAAAGAAAATACGAAACATGAACTAGGGTTTTAAAGAAAATAAATACGAAGAACTGAAATTGAATTAATAAAAACAGAATTTAAACGTGTTCAAAGCGTTTAAAGTAATCAAGCTAATGAAAAGAAACTACGAATTGAAAAGAAACTAAAATTCGTATGAAAAACCTCAACAAAACGTAAATAAAACTTGCTCGTTCTTCTCCTCTTCAAAAACTAAGTCTAAAATTATTTCTAAAGTTCGGGGATCTTGATGTGTTCTTCAAAACATGTTTGGAAGAGGTATATATAGGCACGGGTCGAAACGGGAGTTAATGGGCCGAAAATACGCATCCGGAGGCAAAAATCCATGGGCGCTCGAGCAAAACGCTCGAGCGGTCCCGCTCGAGCAGTGTAGCTCGAATGACACAATCGCTCGAGCGGTTCCGCTCGAGCTGGTCGAGCGCTGAAATCTCTCTGCATGTTTTGGGCGCTCGAGCAATTCGCTCGAGCGGTGGCGCTCGAGCTGCTCGAGCGCAAGAATAGTTCTGTAAGTTTAAACGCTCGAGCAATGCGCTCGAGCGCGTGCGCTCGACCTAGTCACTCGAGTGACTTCTAACTCTTCCCAAGTGATACTTTTCCTCGTCCGCACTAATACCAATCGTATTTCTTCAATATCTTCTCATCCGGGCATCCGTTTGAGTCGATTCAAAGTCCTACGAACTCCGTTTTTCGTCCTCTATTCACCTATGAGCATCAAAGAGACAAATTCATCAACGTGTAGAAATAATGCTCAATTGACTCTAAATACTCTATAAACTCGACCAAGATTGGGGTATTTCAAGCTACGAATCATGACAATTTCACGCCTAATCAACCCCCCCAAACTTACCATGTTGCTTGTCCTCAAGTAATGAAATAATAAGTCAAGTGAAATTGTTAGGAATGAGTAAAAAAAAATCAATCATGCAAGCAAATGAATTCAAGCTTCAAAAGTCAATCACCCGTATACTCACTCACTTTCTTTTATCGTACTCATGCAACAATAATAAGAAACACCAAGATCAAACATGGATGTGCACTCAACGATGTGTTTCACTCCCTCACAAGTGTATATCAATGATTAAGGGACTCACTCAAACAATCAATCACTCATATCGGCAGCCATAGGCTTGTAAGCACTCTCAACTCCGACCATACTCTAGAAATCAATGCCGAATCAAAAAGGACTTTTCTCAAGGTTGTAATGTAGGCTCTTTGGACAGGTGGGATAACCATATGGTAAAGTGACTCAAGTGAATGGAGAATAGAAAATCAAACTTTGGCACTTCGAGATTAGGAACAGACTACTTCAAACATATTCAATCAACACTCTTTCAATTCCACTTCTCTCAACACTTCAATTTTTTTTTTCTTTCTCTTTTCACTTTTTTTTTTTTTCAATCACTTCACTTTTTTTCTTTTTTCACACAAACACATGAGCTCATTTTTTTCTTTTTGCTCATTCTCAATTTTCTTTCCCTTTTTCCCACATCTCAAAACTTCATCACACCTTCTTCTCATATTCACTCAACAAACAACCTTTTCCTTTTTCAACTCAATTCACTCCCTTCATATTCACACTCTCCTATTCTCCACTCAAATTGGGACAAAAAGGCTTAGGAATTGGAATAGTGTTCATATGTGCTAGCAAATAAAATAGGCTTTAGGCTCAAAGGGGCTAACAAGGGATTCAATGTCATAGGTAGGGAAAATTTTTGGCTAAGTGACTCAATAAAATCAAAGATGGCCTAAGATCCTATTCGGCATATCAAACTGGACACAATCAAGAAGCAAGAGCACACACAAGTTCTAGCATCCTCTAAGGTGATTATTCACTCACAAACGAAGAGATCAATTTATGCATTTAAAATCTCATAAGGCTCAAATCTCACAGCTTTCACATCCATGCTAGTCCTAGTGAATTCTCACTCTCATCACACAAGTACTCAAAAGAAAAATTCACAAGCATACAAGTTCTTTCTCAAATCAGCTCAAACTCAAACACTCACACAAAAGAATTTCTAACTCACCCTTACAACTCACTCTACTCATCAAATCATACTCAAAGATAGCAATCAACAAGCATAAGATGATTGATAGACATGAAATATGCAATAGCGAGTCAACTCAAAATCACCCCAAGGAGTATCTCAACAAACTAATAATCAATCAAACTCAACTCAAAGATAAGGGCGTGCATGCATGTGGAATGTAACAAGAAACAAATAAAAAACTCCACCCCCCAAACTTCGACCTTGCTAGAGGTCTAAGTTTGGGGTTGTGGGTTACCTCAACCAAATAATTCAATTTCTCTCAATAGCTTTGCACATTCCCTTGTCTCAAGTTGGTTCCTTCAATCTCCACTTCTTTGATACCTTTACTCCTTTAGAGACAAGCCTACAAGCAACTCACTCAAATACGAGGTTAAACATACGACTCAAAATAACTCCCTAATAATATAAAAAGACACTAAAAATAAATGAAAGCAAATAAAAATGGGTTGCCTCCCATTCAGCGCTATTTTTAAGGTCCTCATGCCGGACCAAGCTCAAAGGAGCTTATGGGACATCATACTCAAATTTACCTCCCTTACTCTCATAAGAGTGGTGTTTGAACTCCTTTCCTTGATGCCCTACCATCATGAGTTCCTTTGCTCTCTTCTCATCCCCAAGTGTTATGGGTCTCAACTCCTTCTTGCCTCTATCTGGAGGAGTCTTACTAAACAATTTCTTGAATTTTGACTTCTTCTTCTTAACTCCTCTTTTCCCTTCTAACGGGACCACATCCACTTTCTTTACCTCTTCTTCCTTCAACTTCTTCACTTCATCCCTATCAAAATAATCAAGATCATAACGTTCATGGGTTAACTCAACAGGTGAAGGACTAACAAAATCATGAATATGAGAGGGATTAGGGAGAGAATGTGTGTCTTCAACTCGAGGATCAATGGCATCCATGCAATACAAGCTCTCATCCTCCTTCGGGTGCTTCATGGCTTCATATAGGGAGATCTTCACTTCTTGATCATCTACCTTCAACGTAATCTTCCCATTTGCCACGTCTAGCACCATCCCCGCCGTAGCTAAGAACGGTCTTCCCAAGATCAGGGGTACATACTCATCTTCCTCCATCTCTAGCACTACAAAGTCGGCTGGAAAAATGTGATCTCCAACTCTCACTAAGACGTCTTCAACCACACCTTGAGGTCGAGTAATAGACCGGTCGGCTAGTTGAAGCGTCATCATTGTGGGTTGAAGTTCACCACCTTCCAACTTCTTGAAAAGCGACAGTGGCATGAGATTGATGCTCGCCCCTAAATCACATAGCGCTCCTTTCTTGATCCCGTTCCCAATATCACATAGGATCGTGAAGCTCCCGGGATCCTTCAGCTTTGGTGGAAGCGCCTTGTGCACTAATGCACTCACCTCGTGGTTCAACTGCACCAACTTCGGCTCATCCACTCGCCGTCTTTTCGCGATCAAGTCCTTCAGAAACTTTGCATAATGCGGCATCTGTTCCAAAGCATCATAAAAGGGAATATTAATATGCAATTGTTTAAAAACATCAAGGAACTTAGCGAATTTCTCATCAAGCTTCTTTTTCATGAAGCGTTGTGGATATGGGACGGGTATCACAGATTTGGGTACCCCCCATTCATCTCTTTCTGTTTCTTTCACTTTCTCCCTTGCTTCTTTTGCCTTTTTCCACTTAGGAACTCTCTCTATCTCCTCAAAGTCTTTCCCCTTCTGGGACTCATCCTCAACCTTCTTCTCAACTTCTTTCTCCTCAGTCTCATCTCCATCCCCTTTGGGCTCAATCTCTTTACTTTCAATCCCCTTCTCAACTTGGGGCGTCTCAGAATCAGCAGGCATCTGAGGACATTCATAGTTGGTTCCACTTCTAAGCTGGATCGCCTTGCAATGCTCTTTCGAGTTCCCCTCCGGCATTCTATTCACTGATTTTGCAATTTGGCTCATCTGGAGCTCTAAAGAAGTGAACCTTCGATTGTTCTCTTGTTGAGTTCTAGTCCACTCAACATTCATCTTCTGAAGCTCTTGATCACGTTGATCACCCTTCTTATGCAACTCCTTCACATCGTACTCCAAGGATGACAACCGCTTGCTCCCTTCCTCCACCTTCTGAAGGATCGCTCTCAACATCTCCTCGGTTGATGCACCGCCTTCTCCACCAGGAGGTTTAGACCCCGGATCAACACCTGCAGGAACAGTAACACCAGTTTTTAGGTTAGCATAAGAAAAGTTCTCATTCTTCCTCCATGTGTTTTGAGGAGGCTGCTGGCCTCCTTGAACTCCTTGTGTGTTCCTCCATTGATTTTGAAGTGGCTGAGGGCCTGGAGGCACAAATGGTTGGCCATAAGAAGGTCTTCCATACTGATTTCCACCTTGGTAGCCATGCTGATTGTAATACGGACCTCCCATGTAATTGGCTACCTCTTGCTGCCCACTTGGTTGGTCTACTCTTTCATTCTCTACTGCATGCTCTCCAACCAAACTCTTCCCCAACTCGAGGTTGTTGATCTTTTCCATCATGGCCATCAATAGCCTTCTCGTTCCTTCTCCCTCTTCAACCTGATGCACTCTCTGAAAATCTGCATCTCCACTCCAAGCACCGGCATTCGTGACAATGTTGTCCACGATTTCCCTACACCTCTCTATGCCTTGGTTCAAGAATGCTCCGCCCGCATAAGCGTCTAAATGGTCTTGCCCCGCCTTGTTGGCACCACTATAGAAGAACGCCATAATGTCTCCCTCGTTGTACCCGTGATGCGGGCACTCTATCAGCATGTTTGAGTATCTCTCCCACGCTTGGCGTAAATCCTCTCCAGACTTCTGGCGAAAAGACGAGATCTCAATTCTAGCCTTGATCGTCCTAGATGGAGGGTAGAATCGCTCGAGGAACAGACGCTCGAGCTCGGCCCAAGTGGTAATACCTCCCCGCGGGAGCGTATTATCGTACCACTCCTTGGCTATTCCCGTCAATGAGAATGAGAACAGCCTAAGCCTCTTGGCATCTTCAGACATGCCATTATAATTAAATGTTGAGGCTATCATGAGAAAACTCCTCAGGTGTGTATGAGGATTCTCCTTCCCGATCACTCCTTTGAACTAATTCTCGGTCAGCAGCTTTAAAATCCCCGGTGATATCGAGAAGTTGTTCGCCTCAACAGGAGGCAAAGCCACTCCATCATAGTACCGTTGTGGCTGTGCTGCAAACCTCCCTCGAATAGCCATATTATGATCTACGTTCTGAGGAACGTGTTGAGGATTAGCAGCTGGTACAGGTACTTGTTGGGGTGGTGGTTGGTAAACAGGTGGTTGGTTATAGACTGGTGGAGGATGATATGGATATGGTGGGTAAGGATAAGGTGGGTATGGGTAATGTTGGTATACTGGGTTGTTAAAAGGGTTATTTGGGTTTTGTGGGTAAGCAGGGTTGTTATGAGGATTATGGACAAGGTTCTGAGCTGGATTGCCTACGTTTCGTGTATCCGGGTTTAGGCTCTGGCTATCCCCTAATGGAATTTGATTCTGGCTACCACTAACTCCAGTGCCTTCAACTCGGTCTACTGCCTGATTGAAATCGTTGGCAGCATCGTCCAACTCATTATTGATATCCATTGGTTCCTTTCCTAAGTCGGCAGCGTTCATCCTTCTCAAGAAGGCTCGATTCCTTCTGGCTATTGTCTCAGGGTCCAACGGTATTCTCTCTTCGCTCGTATTGCCTTGTGAGCGTGTTTTCATAAACCTGACACACTAGCAGAAGGATCAAAACGCAACTGCCGATTGAATACAAATAAAAAATAAAAACAGAAAATAAATCACCCAATACTAACTACTAAGCTATCTACAAGTCCTATTCAAAAGCATACAACGCCATCCCCGGCAACGGCGCCATTGACTTTAAGCGAACTACACTAGCTTCTACTAGTAGCTACCCCGCAAGAGTACGGGTTCACTGTAGTATGGGCAAGTATAGGGACCAAGTATTATCGAACCCAAGGGATGGTGTATATGCGAATAGATCCCTGAAGATCTACGCGTCGTAGTTAATATGAGTGTATGTTTTTGGATTTTTTAGAAAGATTAATTAAAACTAAAATAAACTAATTAAACTAAAATACTAAAGCAGACGAATTAACTAAGGGTTGTGTTCAAATAAGAGATGGTGATGCTTAGGATAGGAATCCCTACGTATACTAACGGAGCAGGTACATAATCAAAATAACTGTGACAAACAAGAATTAACCTAAGTCTAAGAATGCAAGGTGAAAGCTCAAGATTCTAAACCCTAATACTTTACCCTAACACTCGACTTCACTAATCTACTAACAAGTTAATAGATTGTGCTCAATTAATGAGACCCTAATTTAACTAAGGTGATGCGGTCGTCCTCCTTCGCTAAACCGGTATATGAATTAACCTTTCCTAAACCTTCTCGTTAAGACTACTAATTGTTATTGAGTGATGCGGTCGTCCTCTCTCTAACACTTTCGTACTAAATTTAAAGGTAAAGTTCAGATTAATTATAAGAATTCATTAATCAAGAGAATTAAAACTAACGTCACGAATTACCCTAATTACGTACCCACATCCTACTTCTACGAGTTCATCCTACCCTAAGCATGCAAGGGTTTTAGCCGGACATGGTTTTATCAAAAATAAAAGCAATAGAAAAAACGACGAACATAAACATGATGAATTGAAGAAAGAAAATACGAAACATGAACTAGGGTTTTAAAGAAAATAAATACGAAGAACTGAAATTGAATTAATAAAAACAGAATTTAAACGTGTTCAAAGCGTTTAAAGTAATCAAGCTAATGAAAAGAAACTACGAATTGAAAATAAACTAAAATTCGTGTGAAAAACCTCAACAAAACGTAAATAAAGCTTGCTCGTTCTTCTCCTCTTCAAAAACTAAGTCTAAAATTATTTCTAAAGTTCGGGGATCTTGATGTGTTCTTCAAAACATGTTTGGAAGAGGTATATATAGGCACGGGTCGAAACGGGAGTTAATGGGCCGAAAATACGCATCCGGAGGCAAAAATCCATGGGCGCTCGAGCAAAACGCTCGAGCGGTCCCGCTCGAGCAGTGTAGCTCGAATGACACAATCGCTCGAGCGGTTCCGCTCGAGCTGGTCGAGCGCTGAAATCTCTCTGCATGTTTTGGGCGCTCGAGCTGCTCGAGCGCAAGAATAGTTCTGTAAGTTTAAACGCTCGAGCAATGCGCTCAAGCGCGTGCGCTCGACCTAGTCACTCGAGTGACTTCTAACTCTTCCCAAGTGATACTTTTTCTCGTCCGCACTAATACCAATCGTATTTCTTCAATATCTTCTCATCCGGGCATCCGTTTGAGTCGATTCAAAGTCCTACGAACTCCGTTTTTCGTCCTCTATTCACCTATGAGCATCAAAGAGACAAATTCATCAACGTGTAGAAATAATGCTCAATTGACTCTAAATACTCTATAAACTCGACCAAGATTGGGGTATTTCAAGCTACGAATCATGACAATTTCACGCCTAATCAGCCACCTGAACTTCAAGATTCTTAACCAAATTTCTAGACAGTCACTTGTTGAAGGTCTACCTAATGAAGTTTTTAGCAAAGATCATGTGTGCAAAGCTTGTCAGGAAGGGAAGCAGGTTAGAGCATCATTCAAAGAGAAAGCTTCTCATTCCACTGACAGGATTCTTTAACTCTTGCACATGGATTTATTTGGTCCCATAACACCAGTGAGTATGAATGGTAGGAAATATACCCTTGTGGTTATTGATGATTATTCTAGATATACTTGGGTTATTTTCTTGTTGAATAAGAAGGAGACACATGTGAAGCTTCCAGAGTTTCTCAGGAGACTCAGCAATGAGAAGAATCAGTCCATTACTAAGATCAGATCTGACAAGGGCACTGAATTTATAAATTCAAATATTTCTGACTTTTGTAATGAACTTGGTATAGCTCATGAGACTTCTGCAGCTAGAACCCCACAGCAGAATGGTGTCGCTGAAAGGAGGAACAGGACACTGAAGGAAGCTGCCAGGACCATGTTGGCTGAGTCAGAATTGCCCAAGAAATTCTGGGCTGAGGCAATCAACATTGCATGCTACACTCAGAACAGATCCATGCTGAACAAACAACATGCACATACCCCATATAAAACATGGAATAAGAGGAAACCCCGTATCTCTTACTTTCATATATTTGGTTGTAAGTGTTTCATCCTCAACAATGGGAAGACCCAATTGAAAGCTTTTGATAGCAAATCTGATGAAGGAATATTCTTAGGATATTCTGAAGTTAGTAAAGCCTTCAGGGTTTACAATTGTAGGACCCTTGTTGTGGAAGAATCACCACATGTTGTGTTTGATGAATCTGCTAATGAGTCTAGGGTAAAAGTGTTGAATCCTGACACTGAGGAGGTCACAAGGAAAGTGACAAGGCTGAGCTTAAAGAATCAACCTGATCCAAAGGTCAAAACTGTGCCAATTCTAAGATGGGATGATGAATCAAGTGCCACTCCTAAGCCCAGCACATCAGGGATTGTTGAGCCTCAGACTGAGGAACGGGCTCAACCTGAGGTAAGTATCGTCTATGAAGATGCTGTTGCAGCTGAGACGGTTCCTGAGTCACCTCATCAAGCGGGAATCAATGTCCCTGACATTGAGATTGTTAATCCCTTTGGTATAGACTCAGGTTCATCCCCTTCTGTTCAATATCCTGAATTTTATGAGCCTGTAGACACTAATATTGCAAGTACTTCAGGAACAACTCCTGGCATGAGAACATGGCTAGAGGATCATCCCATTGATCAAATCATTGGTAATCCAACTGAGGGAGTCAGGACCAGACGGTTCCCTGGTGAGAGTGCATTGTTGTGTTGCTTTCGATCTGAGCAAGAGCCTCAGAACATTGAAGAAGCTCTCACTGACTCGAACTGGATCATTGCCATGCAAGAGGAGTTGAATCAGTTCACAAGAAATCAGGTTTGGGAACTGGTAGATACACCTAGGCATCAAGGAGTAATTGGTACCAAGTGGGTCTTCAAGAACAAGAAGGATGAGAATGGTGTTGTGGTGAGGAACAAGGCTAGGCTGGTTGCAAAAGGGTATTGTCAATCTGAGGGAATCGATTATGATGAGACTTTTGCTCCAGTGGCTAGGTTGGAAGCTATCAGGTTGTTCCTTGCATTTGCAACATATAAGAAGTTCAAGGTGTATCAAATGGATGTCAAGAGTGCCTTCCTGAATGGTGTACTCAACGAAGAGGTATATGTTGAACAACCTCCTGGGTTTGAGGTTGGAGATAGAGTATACCATTTAAAGAAAGCACTCTATGGACTTAAGAAAACACCAAGAGTTTGGTATGATACCCTCTCTCAATTCCTGACAGACCATAGGTTCAAGAAAGGAACCATGGATATGACATTGTTCAGGATCACTGAAGGTGATGACATTCTCTTGGTCCAGATTTATGTGGATGACATAATATTTGGATCACCAAATCATCAGCTCTGTGAGAAATTCTCTAAGCTGATGACTGGTAAATTTGAGATGTCAATGATGGGAGAGATGAACTTCTTCTTAGGATTGCAGGTCAAGCAGACTGATCAAGGTATCTTCATTAATCAGGCCAAGTATACAAGAGACTTGATTCATAAGTTTGGTGTTCAGAACAGCAATCCAGCCAGGATCCCTATGAACACAAATTGGAAGATGGATCCTAACACTGAAGGGACTTCAGTAAATCAGACTGAGTATCGAGGGCTGATAGGTTCTTTGTTGTACCTGACTGCAAGTAGGCCTGATATTACGTTTGCAGTTGGTGTGTGTGCTAGGTATCAGTCTGATCCCAAGAGAAGTCATTTGGAGGCTGCTAAGAGGATATTTACGTATTTGAAAAGGACAGTCAATATGGGACTATGGTATCCTTCAGATGACAACTTAGAACTGACAGGTTATTCAGATGCAGATTATGGAGGTTGTAGGATTGATAGGAAATCAACCTCAGGGACATGTCAGTTTTCTGGAAGTAAATTGATCTCGTGGTTTAGTAAGAAGCAGAATTCAGTGCGACATCCACAACTGAGGCTGAGTATATGGTTATAGGTAGTTGTTGTGCTCAGATTTTATGGTTGAGGCAACAGTTGAGAGACTACCAAGTATATGCTAATGAGATTCCAATCTATTGTGACAACAATAGTGCTATAGCAATTACTCAAAACCCAGTGCTTCACACAAGGTGCAAGCATGTGGACATTAGGCATCACTTTATTCGAGATCACATGGAGAAGAAGGACATTAGGATGGAGAAGATTCACACTGACAAGCAAAGAGCTGACATCTTGACTAAGCCTTTGGCTGAAGCAAGGTTTATGGAACTGTCAGTGGAGTTAGGACTTTTAGATCCGGGAGAGCAGTTAGTGTAGGGTTCTAGGGGGAACTCAGGCCAGACTCGACTCAGCGAGGTATCAGGGTGCTACAATATCTCCCTGACAGGTATGAGTTCTATCCTGACTCTTGTGAATTCCAAGCGTCTCCTTGAGCCCTTCATCCTGAAAATCTTTATTAAATACATTCCATTTTCATTAAAAGCGCGCCTTTTCACATTTAAACCCACGCGTAGCGGAGCATTTAATGCTTTAGTTACTTTTTCATATACGTGTCCGTTTTATACGGAATATTGCTGACATGGGGTAATTGATTGAAACTAAGATTAATCCTGGCCCTTCATTTCAAAACCTTTCAAATTCAGGAATTAATCTCAACCCCACGTCTGAGTAACTGACTTAGTCTAATCAATCAATAGTGCCATTTGGGGTCTTTACGCAAACACAAAGCACATCTGCACACTGACTATTCTCCTGCTAAAAAATACTCACAGGATTCCTAAAAACCTCTATTTCTTTCAAAATCAATGGCACTTCTTGATTCCAACTGGACAACAGACAAGCTTGAGGATGTTGTCGATAACAAGCTGGTACACATGGAGCAAGTCATCTCCATGGAAGGTATCTGGCTAACAGTTGAGGAAATCAAACCAGTTTTCAATTGGATTTCCAAAGCTGGGTTGGAAACATATTTCACCATGCGCCCTATCTCCGTACTTCCAAGAACGGTCGTAGAAGCCTACTTCAACATGTTCCTGCGTAGGGGGGGATTTTTCACGAAGGTGACCGCGCTCAAACCGACGGGAGAGAAGGACGACGACTGCGAACCTCTATAACTCAGAAGTGGTCGACATTGACCTTCGGAAAGCAATCAAGGAGGTTTTTGCCTTGCCATCCTCAGGAATCAATCCCAGGTTTTACAAGGAAAATTCGGAGGGAGAGTTCCTAAGAAAGTGGACCAAGACTGGCTTCCCTGAGTTCAGAGCCCGTCAGAACAAGAGTACTCTGAAGCCTGAGTACAGAGCTCTTGTGGACTTAGTGTCCAAGGTGGTGATGGGATCCACAGGCTCTCATGAGCAGTTGAGCTTGCCCAAGCTGAGAATAATGGGGGCTATTGTTGATGGTGTGGAAGCGAACTGGGAGCAGTTCTTCCTTGATCAACTCCATCAGGCTGGACTGGACAAGCTGAAGCGGGATGAGGAGAAGAAGCACGTATATGTTAGTGCCATCCTGCCCTTTGGAACGAGGATGTCCATCCTGATTGCTCATGCTTGCCATGAGTACACCTTCGACTTCGAGGACAATCTTTCCTCCAAGAAGGTGATGTTTACTTCATTGAGTGACACTTACTCAAAGCTAGGGCTGACTGATCCCAATGCTAAGGCAAAGGGTCAGGCTAAAAAGCCAATTGGGAAGGCCAAGAAAGTGGTAACCAGTCTCATTGAGAGAGTGGATGACCTCTTTGAAAGGAGTAAGGAGGTTGAGGAGGAGACAAGAAGAAGAAGAAGAAGAAGAAGAAGAAGAAGAAGAAGAAGAAGAAGAAGAAGAAGAAGAAGAAGAAGAAGAAGAAGAAGAAGAAGAAGAAGAAGAAGAAGAAGAAGAAGAAGAAGAAGAAGAAGAAGAAGAAGAAGAAGAAGAAGAAGAAGAAGAAGAAGAAGAAGAAGAAGAAGAAGAAGAAGAAGAAGAAGAAGAAGAAGAAGAAGAAGAAGAAGAAGAAGAAGAAGAAGAAGAAGAAGAAGAAGAAGAAGAAGAAGAAGAAGAAGAAGAAGAAGAAGAAGAAGAAGAAGAAGAAGAAGAAGAAGAAGAAGAAGAAGAAGAAGAAGAAGAAGAAGAAGAAGAAGAAGAAGAAGAAGAAGAAGAAGAAGAAGAAGAAGAAGAAGAAGAAGAAGAAGAAGAAGAAGAAGAAGAAGATAGTGCTGTCAGGGACTGAGTCACTTCCTAAGAGAGCCGACTCTGAGGCTGAGGGAACTGACAATGACATCAGAAGAGATCAGGGAGAGAGGCCTTTAAAACGACTTAGAAAGGGAATCAAAAAGTCCCCTGATAAGAGTTTGCCTGATATTAAAGAGAGAGAGAAGTCAAGCTCTCCTAGAACCTCTGACTTGGAGGAGGTTAGAAAATCTATCGAGACGGCTGAGTTGCTGCAGCCTGAGGTAGTACCCACGTCATCCCCCACTCACCCTGAAACCCAAACACCAACCAACCCTGACCCCACACCTCAACCAACCAACTCACCCCAAACATCAGAGCCAAATATCCCAGAGTCAGTGCCATCCCCTCAGAGGCCTGACCAACCCTCAGATCCTACTCCTGACCCTGATGATTTCCCTTCATACCCCAACCCCAAAGATTGCCCCAAATCCTTGCCAAATGAAGAAGATGATTTCCTAGGGATGCAGGAGGAGGAGGAATTAGATGAACACATGATGGGTGGAATGTTGGAGAACATCTTGAGGGGGAATGCCACAGAGTGGGCAGCTAAGTGCTGGCCCGGGCTGAATAAGTATAAAGAGCTGCTACCAAATCTTGTTGAGCTAAAAGTGTGGCTGGAGTTTAAACAATCCAACATGCAAGAGCAACATATGTTGGTGGATGCTCGTGGCTGGGAGCATTGGGAGACTGAGGAAGCTAGATTGTGCACCTTCTTTGGACTGACTAGCTGGCTGCAACTGCTAAATTTCGAGAACCTGAAGCAGCTGGTAGTTGAGATGATGTCCAAGATGAAGGCTGACATCCGCTCGGATGAAGAGGAGGATAAGGAAGAAGATGACGAAGATGCTCAGGGTGGAGCATTGGAGAAAGCTGTGGAGGAGACAGCTAAGGAAGTTGATGACATGGTGCCTGAGTCTCAAACTCAGGGGGAAGGTGTAAAAGACACTGGTGCCAAGGGTGGACCAGTGGCTGAGGATGTTGTGAACATCTCAGCCGCCGATGAGACATCTGTCAATGACGGGATTCCCTACCCTGAGACAAGGGAGAAAGATGTTGAGGCATCAAATGAGACTCCCAGTTCCGAAAGACAAGTTCCTAAGGTTCGAGATGGCTTGGTTGAGCCTGAGCAGGCGACCACGACCACTCAACAACTGCATTTAGTGCACCCTGAAGAGGGGACTGAAACTGCATGAGCTGACAAGGGAAAACAGCCTGCCACTGACGAGGCCAATGATAGAGATGAAGATGTGCTAATCACTGGGGTCAGACGTGCTGAATTCACAAGTATAGTCGAGGTGAAGAAGGAGAAGACTACTAAGAATCTAACTGAACTTCAGGAGGAAGTAATGAGGCTACGAGCTGAAAAGGAGGAGGAAGCTAAGACCCTGGCCAAGCACATCAGGTGGACAAAATCAGCATACAACACTCTTGCAAAGAAAGAGCTGATTTTGTTAAAGCGCACAATGACTGACACAACCAAATCAGTGAGGAGTGAGAGGAAGCGTACGAAGAGGATGTTGAGGCAAACTCTAAAGCAGCTTGAAGAGAGGGATGCAATCAGGGAGGACAAGCTAAATCAGGCAGTGGAGAGGCTTGCTGCTCAGGCTGGAGCACTCTTCACTCAAGCCATGAATGACTCAGCGTCCAAGTTGGAGCTGGTGTCAGGGAAGATTGATCACACCTCTCGGACTGCTGTTGATGTTTTGGCTAAGGCCACAGAGGAGTCAGTGAAGATACTAACTGAAGCTAGCAGAGTCAGCGGTGAGTCCTTGAAGGTGGAGGAAAGGATCACTAAGGCTGAGCAAAGTCTCCAACACAACATGGAGGTCTTTGAGAAAAAGTTGAAAGCTGCTATCAGTTCAGTCTCGTATGCTGGCACTGGGATTGCCACGGGAGTTGAGATGTTGAAGGAAGGCGTACTTGAAGTTCAATCGTTAGCTTCCTTCGTAATCAACAGTGGAGCTGAAGGACTCCCATCCCAGGCCGATGATGATGCCAAAATGGGGGAAAAGAAGAAGAAAAGATCCCGCCCTGAGGTATCGGAGGCAGTCAACTAAGGCGAAACAATTCAAGCTGATCCTGAAGCCAATCCTGAAGGGAATGTGCTAAGGGTAAGGAAGTCAGCAAGGTTGGCGGCGGTAGAGAAGGAAGGTGAGGAGATTGTTGCCAGGCTGAAGGCGGAGGCAGTGAAGAAGGCGAGGGCTGATGAACCTTCTAAAGAGCCCCAAGTATCCAAGCAACCTGAGTCAATTCAGAAATCTCCCCAATGAACATAAGGAAGAATCCCATTACTTACTCTGCGGAGGCGGTGGCGGAGTTATGCGCTGAGGCGTGGGGGACACCTTCTGAAAAGACTGAGGCTGAACGCAGGGTTGAGATTGCACAAAAAGAAAAGATGCGTATCTTGGAGAAGAAAGTGGTGAAGCTGACTGATCTCACTGACATGCAGCAAAGGGAACTCGATGACGCAGTGATCAGTCTGCTAAGGAGAAAGAAGGCGAAGCCTGAGCCCAGGAACTATAGAAAGAGGCCTACAGCAAGGAAGTCAACAATTCTTCAGGTCAGAAGGCCAGAATCAGGTCAGATGGAAGCATATGTTGATGAGTTTATCTCAGAAGCATTGAAGGAATTCTGGGCTGATGCAAGGGATGAGTTTGTGAAATTATGGTACGTGGTGAAGAAGTGGGGCGACTCTGAAGACATCAATGCCCACTTCACTGACTACATGATGGATAATCATCCTGAGCTGATCCAAAAGATCTTGGAGGAGGCTGAAGCAGCTCAAGTCCAAGTAAAGGCCCCTGAATTCATTGTCAAATCGCCTCCCTTAGTCCCTGGAACTGGAAAGCATGATCCTAAGGTCATTATGACTGAGGTGTTGAAGATTGCGAAGGCTAAAGGGTTCGTGAACCAACCTAGAAGACTTGACGAGCTAAAGGCAAGAGTCTATGCAGGCTATGGACTTAAATCTGAAATGAGATTAGTCTAGGTGTTCACTACTTTCTTGTAATAGATTAGATTCATTGTAACCACTTTCAGATCATTCAATGAAATCTATTACTTTTGTCCACAGACAAAAACTCATTGTCTTTTTTGCTGTTATTTAAATTCTGTACCTTATCAAGAATTGCTCTAACATTGTCTTATCTTATAGATAGGATCTTATATTTCCTCTAAGTGTTTTGAGGATCTTTTCAGTGTTTTGACATCATCAAAAAGGGGGAAATTGTTGGGACATTGTCAGTTTTGATTAAGATCCCAAAGCCCCTGAAAAGATGTTTGCATTTGTTTGTCAGGCTAGTCTTGGTTAGGATTTGTACTTAGTCATTTTACACTTCACAGGTACTCAGTATGAGGAGCACTTACTGATGATAATCAAGACAAGAGCCTAAAGACGCAGTTTGCCATTCTGAACTTATGGCAGTCTTCTAAGCTGGCTGAGTAAGTCTCAGTGATGAAGAGTATGACCCTGAGGTCATTACTACTCAGTCCTGAAGGGAACAGGATGATACTGAGTTCATGGGAAGACTTGGAGTAGAGCCAAGCAATGCAAAAGGAATGTTAGCGTTAGGACAAGACCGGTGAGCTCAAGACAAAAAGAACTTAATAAGACAAGCCTGAAGCCCAGGAATAAGTTCTGACATTCTCACCAACCTGATGACGTGGACCAATCCGGGAAGGACACGCACGTACGGAACCTGACAGAAGACTGACTTCAGAATGCATTTTCAACGGGCAAGCATTTAATGCGACTACCTAATTCCATGCAAAGGACGGCTGCCGCATGAAGATATGTCCGTTTGAATCACTCTACATAGTTGACAAGAAAGGCTATCTCTCCAACGGATAGTTTTTCAAATCACCTATAAATACAGAAGGCCTTGAACCCATTCAAGGTTACGGGAAATTTCCAAGCCAGAAATTACTCAAACTCTCAAGCATTCAAAGCATTCAGTCTTTAGAAGAATCACTCGAAACCATCTAAATTTCCCAAGTGTTTCTTAGTTACTGAGAGTTATTCTGTATTCCAAAGAGCGAACTAGCATTATCTTAAGCTTAGAGAGATTATCCAATCCTTAGCATAACTTTGCCTTGTAAGGATAATCTCAACATAGTTGGAATCCAAACTGAAACCAAAACCCTAAGTTAGGTTTGTTGGGAGTAAGTCAATTAGTGAGTTAGTAAGAGGGATTTTATAGATCGGTGAGGTTAGCTGGTCTTGGTGCACCTTGGCACGTTAAAAACAAGAATCCCTTGAGTGGATTTCCTGTTAAATCAGGCCGTGGACGTAGGAGCTTGAGTCTCTGAACCACGTTAAACTCCTTGTGTTCTTATTGCTTTAATATTACGCATACCTGCCATATACTTATTCATTCATTGCATTTGGTTTTATCAGGTCTGAATCAATCAGCCTGTTCCTCAAAAAGAGCACTGCCCTACTAATCACCATTCAGAATTGAGTAAACAAGTTTTTCAGAAAGCAAACTAAACAAGACTTTAAACTTTCAGGGCTCACGCATTTCCGCACTGAACTCGAACTGATAGTGAGCCAACTGACCCGCACTAAGTGTAGTCAGTAGGTGTATTATCAGCTCCCAGTTCATTATCACTCTGAGTAAAGGGAACTCAGTCAGGTTTTAAGTTTGAAAATTGGTATACGTGTATTCCCCCCCCCCATACACGTATTCCTCAGTCTTGTACCGGGACCAACAACTTTTTTTTTCCAATTTTCTGTATCTAGTTGATATATATATATATATATATATATATAAATTGTTGTTGTCTGTTTATGATAAAATATTTGAAGAATTGTAGTTGTGTCATTTTAATCAAGCTTAGTTATTTATAGCTTACATATTAAATAAGTATCCTCACTATAATGACTTAATGAATTAAGTTGTTACATGAATTGGTTATTCTATTTTAGAAAATAATGGAGAAGTTAAGACTATACGTACGTACATATATATATATATATATATATATGAAAGAGAACTACAAGTATTAGGTCATTTTAGGACTATTTCTGCCTTGATATATATTTCCTGCTCAGTACATGGGACTAATTATTTTTTATTTTCTTTTTATTTGATAAAAAAATATATTAATGAAAGATGAGCACAAGGCATGCTCAGTGCAATTTATAAATACAAAATTTAAAAGTTAAAATATTCTTGAATTGGTGAGTCAATTATTAAAAATGAACCTAGAGCATCTCAAGCCTTTACTATTGAGGAAGATTCTAGAATTAACATTCAAAATTCAAATGATAAGATTTAGTCTTTCATAGTTATCCCGTAAACATTGTAATTAAGTTGAGATATTTTCTATTCTGATCTTATATGGTATCATATTAAGCCATTCTCTAACGAGTTTCTTTCAGGATCCCTTTTTGCCTTCTGCCATGTCGACCGATACCACAGTCACTGGTTCTACATCAACTCCGCCCCAACCAAACCTTATTCTGATCTCTGCTCATCATCACCTTCCGATCAAACTTACTACCTCAAATTTTCCTTCATGGCGCACTCACCTATGCGCTCTTCTGAATGGGTTTTCTCTGATCGGCCACATTGATGGCACTACTCCTCAGCCAGATGCTGCTACTGCACTGGCGGTGGCTCTTCACTATCTTAAACAAGATCAACTTCTATTGGCGGCGATTATAGGGTCTGTCTCGCTGGACATTCTTCCCCTCCTATCGTCCGCAACCACATCCACTGAGGCATGGACAACACTAAATCGTTCTTTTGCTAGCACATCAAGGGCACATGTCATGTGTTAGAGAAATTGGTTGGTGGTATTAAAGTTTATTTGAGACTTTAATAGTTGACCAATTAATTGTGGGGGTTAAAATTAATTTCTCAGAAATTAATTGTTACAAATGTGTTCTACTCTCGGAGTAAATGAGAATGGTGTAGTCATACACGTAAAACCAGATTTCGGTGAGTGAAAAATTGAATCGGAAGTAAAAAAGGTTCAACACCTATTTTTGGGATTAAATGAAGGAATTAAATGAGTCATTTAATTCATCCCACATTGGAATTTTAGAAAACTAATATGCATGATATTAGTATGGGAATAATGAAGTATAATAAATTATAGTTGATTGCTAGTCAATCAAAGTTGCCACACGCGCACGCGCCCGAGCCCGCGCCCGCGGCCATGTACTTTGGGCCTTGGGCCCAGAGGGTATCTAATTTTTTGGAGAACAAAAATTATGATATCAGGTCCACAGAGTTTGGGTCAATTCGGTTCAGAGACCCACCCGGTTAGAGAGGTCAACCGGATCGACAGATACTTCATAAGAGCACATAAATCACGTGCGCTAAATTCGTGGGACATTACCAGCGTGATTTAAGGAAATGCATTCTGAGTCAACTTCTGTTACAGACTTGCCACCAACGAAAACGCGTCCGCATTTAATGCCCACACGGTTTTTCTTCTGCATTGAGTGGAGGTTCACCTATAAATAGCGTCCTCATGCATTTGCCTGGCCAAGCATTCAGAAAAAATTATCTTCTCCCTTCTGTCTCTGCATATAGAGTCTTAAGGACAGTCCAGTTAGAAGCGCTCATTCTGTTCGCCAGAGCTCCAAGACCTGTGGTGCTACACTCTTGGAGACGACAGTGATGTTTTACCTTTGGGGGCAAACTTCTGAGACCGAAGAGCACTACCAGGGAATTTTTGCCTTGCGGGAAGAGGCCTTACTCGACTCGTCACTTGTTGCTGCTTTTCTTTTCCTTTTTGTGTAACCAGTTATATCGAGTTGTAATTTTTCATTTTTATTTTTTATTTATATGAATTATTATTTCCGCAGTCACATATATTTTCCAACAATTGCAAGGCAAAAGATTCTGTTTTTAAAAAATGACTGATGGAAATAACAATTCGGAGTCTGCTAACCAGGGAAACACTGTTTTTCCCTCTAGTACTCCCACTCCCCAGGGCACCACTACCCCAGTTTCTCCTGTAACTGTCCATATTGGGCAGACCTCTAATCCCTCTGTGGTGAGCCCTTTCCCGTTTGATAACTCAAGACCTTTTATGGTCCAAAGTGAGAGACCCAAAAAGTTTTCGGGTAAGAACTTCAAGAGGTGGCAACAGCGTATGCTGTTCTTTCTGATCACCTTGAGGTTGGCAAGGTTCCTTACTGAGGACCCGCCTGCGGTCGTTGAGAACGATACGCAGAATGATGGAGTTCGTACCCGGTGGTGGGAACATGACTTCTATGCTCAGAATTACATTCTGAGTGGTCTGGCAGATGCTTTGTATAGTGTCTACCAGAAGTGCAAAACAACCAAGAAAATGTGGAATTCCTTGGAGGCCAAATATGTGGCCGAGGATGCGGGTACTAAGAAGTACTTGGTTGGGAAGTTCTTGAACTTCAAGATGGTGGACTCGAAGTCTGCCGTTGAACAAGTTCAAGAATTCCAGTTGATTCTGCATGACATTGCTGCAGAAGGAATGATACTGCCAGACGCTTTCCAAGCCGCTGCAGTAATTGAGAAACTGCCTCCAAGCTAGAAGGAGTTTCAGGGTCACTTGAAGCTGAAGAAAAAGAGTATGACCTTGCAAGAGGTCATAGGCAAACTTCAGATTCGTGAGGGTGGACTGGAGAGGAACAAGGGTCAGGAAGAGGCCAAAGCTAATTTGATGGAGTCAAAGAAGCACAAGTGGCCAAATTCTGACAAAGGCAAACAACCAGTTGTAACTGGACCCAAATTTACTTGTGATTGTTACAACTGTGGAAAGTCAAACCACATTGCAAGATTCTGCAAGGCCCCGAAGAAAGATGACAAAGGCAAGGGCAAGCAGTCCAATGCGAACGTGGTTGAAGGGGAGTTCACTGAAGAGGACCTTGCTGCAGTGACCACTGAAGTGAACCTCGTGGGCAACCCAAAAGAGTGGTTCATTGATACGGGGGCTACCTATCATGTCTGTTCCGACAGGAACGCTTTCTCGACCTATGAGCCAGGCAATGGGAGAAAGCTGCACATGAGGAATCAAGCCACGTCTGAGGTGGCTGGGGTTGACAACGTTGTTCTGAAGCTGACCAGTGAGAAGAACATCACACTGAGAGATGTCTTGCATGTCCCGGACATTCGCAAGAACCTCATCTCCGGCTCTGTACTAGTGAAGAATAATTTCAAACTTGTATTCGAGTCTAATAGGGTTGTTCTTAGCAAGTACTCAGTGTACCTAGGTCGTGGATATATCCATGATGGTCTGTTTAAAATGAGTGTCATTGTTGTACACCCCAAGGGGAAAACTGTTATGAATAAAGAAGCTTCTACTTCATCTTATATTGCTGAGTTTTCAGATTTATGACACTGCAGATTGGGACATGTCAATGTTAAATCGATAAAACGACTAGTAAGTTTAAATTTACTAGATATAAAGAATGTCGATTTAAATAATAAATGTGAAGTTTGTGTAGAAGCTAAGATGACAAAGTTGCCTTTCCCTTCGGTTGAAAGGAACTCAGAACCTCTAGAATTAATTCATACTGATGTGTGTGACTTAAAATTTGTACAAACTAGAGGAGGGAAGAAGTACTTCATCACTTTTATAGATGATAGTACGAGGTTTTGCCATGTTTACCTTTTGCACAGTAAGGATGAAGCGTTAGACGCTTTTAAACTGTACAAAAGTGAAGTGGAAAATCAGTTGAATAGACGAATCAAAATGGTTCGTAGTGATAGAGGAGGAGAGTATATATATAGCACCGTTTGAGAAGATATGCTCCGAATCCGGAATCATACATCAAAATACTGCTCCTTACTCGCCTCAATCTAATGGTGTTGTGGAACGAAAGAACCGAACACTCAAAGAGATGATGAATGTTATGCTTATTAGCTCCGGTTTACTGCAAAACTTGTGGGGGGAAGCCATTCTATCGGCTAACCACATTTTGAACAAAATTCCACATAAGAGTAAAGATGCAACTCCTTATGAATTGTGGAAGGGGTGGAAACCGTCATATAAATACCTCAAAGTGTGGGGGTGTTTAGCAAAGGTTGAAGTGCCTCTACCTAAACAAGTTAAAATCGGCCCTAAAACGGTTGATTGCATATTTGTTGGGTATGCACTGAACAGTAGTGCCTATCGGTTTATGATTCACAAATCAGAAGTTCCCGATATGACAAAAGGCACTTATATAGAGTCGAGAAACGCTGTGTTTTTCGAAAACATCTTTCCTTGCAAGACCAAGGAAGATGAGATATCAACCAAAAGACCTCGAAATGAGGAGGTTGATGAGGATGTTGGTCCGTCCACTCAAGATAGTGGCGAGTTACGACGCAACAATAGAGCTAAGATAGTTAAAACCTTTGGTCCCGATTTTATCACTTACGTATTGGAAGAGGAACCTAGGACTATCAAAGATGCTCTATCCAGGCCAAACGCTCCACTCTGGCAAGAGGCGATTAACAGTGAAATCGACTCTATCATGCAAAACCACACGTGGGAGTTGGTTGATCTCCCACAAGGTTGCAAGCCCTTAGGATGCAAATGGATCCTTAAAAGAAAGTATAAAACGGATGGGTCAGTTGAAAAATACAAAGCCCGCTTAGTGGCCAAAGGGTTCAAACAAATCAAAGGGTACGATTTCTTTTATACCTATTCACCTGTAACGAGGATTACTTCCATTAGGGTGCTAATCGCGATTGCTGCTTTGCACAATCTCGAAATTCATCAAATGGATGTTAAAACTGCATTTCTCAATGGTGAAATGGATACAGATATCCATATGGATCAACCAGAGGGGTTTGTAGCACCTGGAAATGAGAAGAAGGTGTGCAAACTAGTGAGGTCGTTGTATGGGCTTAAGCAAGCTCCAAAATAATGGCATTTGAAATTTGATAGTACCATGTTATCAAATGGCTTTCGTATTAATGAGTGTGACAAATGTGTGTACGTGAAAAATACACCGAAAGGATTTATCATATTGTGTCTATACGTTGATGACATGCTCATTATGAGTAATGATCGTGATTTACTCATTAGTACGAAACGCATGTTGAGTCGAAACTTCAACATGAAAGATTTAGGTGTTGCTGACGTGATTCTAGGAATCAAGATCAGCAGGACATCAAATGGCATATCTTTAACACAATCTCACTATGTAGAGAAAGTGCTAAAGAAGTTCAATGCCTTTGATGATCGACCTGCAAAGTCCCGATTGGACATGAGTGTGCATTTGAGCAAAAACAGAGGTAGTCATGTAGCTCAACATGAATATGCTAGAATTATCGGTAGCATAATGTACATTTCGAATTGTACGCATCCCGATATAGCATGTGCGGTGAATAAACTTAGTAGATTCACAAGCAATCCAAGCAATGCACATTGGAATGCACTTAGGAGAGTCTTGAGGTACTTAAAGTATACTCTCGACTTTGGGCCACAGTACACTAACTATCCGGCTGTACTTGAAGGGTACTATGATGCTAATTGGATCTCAGACACTAAAGAGTCATTCTCCACTAGTGGATATGTATTCACTATAGGAGGAGCGATTGTGTCCTAGAGATTGACTAAGCAGACATGCATAGCCCGATCCACCATGGAATCAGAATTTATAGCTTTGGACATAGCTGGTGAAGAAGCAGAGTGGCTTCGAAATTTCCTCGAGGATATTCCATGTTGGGATAAACCCGGACCTACGATAATGGTACATTGCGACTGTCAAGCCGCAATTGGTAGGGCTTTAAGTGACATGTATAACATAAAGTCTAGACATATTCGTCGTAGACATAATTCCGTGAGACAATTGATCTCAAGTGATGTGATGTCAATAGACTATGTGAGGTCTAAGGATAATCTTTCGAATTCGTTAACTAAGAGTATAAATCGAGATCAATTGTCTAAACTGTCAGAAGGAATAGGTCTAAAATCTACAAAGTAAACTGAAGCAGTGGTAACCCAACCAAGTTGACTGGAGATCCCAAGATCTTGGTTCAATGGGAAAACTAAGCTGTGGAAGTTAGATAATGCACTTGGTAACCCGACCATTCCTTATAGGACAGTACACCAAGTGAGAACCCGTATGTGGTACAGGCTAAGTCTATACGACTTTTAATGAATCCTAAGTCCATGTGGGGGACAGAGTATTGCGGGATACTTAAGAGGAGTTCACCTATGTAAGTGTGAGGTGAGAGGTCGCCTCAAATATCAGTGGATATTAAACACTTATGAATCCAAAGGGTGTCCATGGCCGAAACGGACAAAAACGTGAGAACAAGAAATGAGCTTAGAGATATTATTGTGTTAGTATTACTGTATAAGTACACACCAAGGCGGAATGGTTCAAGGCAATATGTCCACCAGGCTGCCGGTGTACTCGGTAATGCTTGACTATGGAAGGTTCAAAGCCACAAACTACCTATCCAGATGCAATAATGTTTTTTGTTTGAACTGGACTGTGAGTCTGCATGTCTATAGGTTCAATTTCCACTCATGTGGGGGATTGTTAGAGAAATTGGTTGGTGGTATTAATTTATAATTAATTGGTATTAAAGTTTATTTGAGACTTTAATAGTTGACCAATTAATTGTGGGGGTTGAAATTAATTTCTCGGAAATTACTTGTTACAAATGCGTTCTACTCTCGGATTAGATGAGAATGGTGTAGTCATACTCGCAAAACCGAATTTCGGTGAGTGAGAAATTGAATCGGAAGTCGAAAAGGTTCAACACCTATTTTTGGGATTAAATGAAGGAATTAAATGAGTCATTTGATTCATCCCACATTGGAATTTTAGAATACTAATATACATGATATTAGTATGGGAATAATGAAGTATAATAAATTATAGTTGATTACTAGTCAATCAAAGTTGCCACAAGCGCGCGCGCGCGCCGAGCCGAGCCATGCCCGCGGTCGCGGCCGTGGACTTAGTTCTTGGAAATTGGACTTTGGGTGGAATTTGGGCCTTGGGCCCAGAGGGTATCTAGTTTTTTGGAGAACAAAAATTAGGATATCAGGTCCACAGAGTTTGGGTCGATTCGGTTCAGAGACCCACCCGGTTAGAGAGGTCAACCGGATCGACAGATACTTTATAAGAGCACATAAATTATGTGTGCTAAATTCGTGGGACATTACCAGCGTGATTTAAGGAAACAAGTTCTGGGTCAACTTCTGTTACAGACTTGCCACCAACGAAAATGCATCCGCATTTAATGCCCACGCGGTTTTCCTTTTGCATTGAGTTGAGGTTCGCCTATAAATAGCGTCCTCATGTATTTGCCTGACCAAGCATTCAGAAAAAATTCTCTTCTCCCTCCTGTGTCTGCATATAGAGTCTTAAGGACAATCCAGTTCGAAGCGCTCATTCTGTTCGCCGGAGCTCCAAGACCTGTGGTGCTATACTCTTGGAGACAACAGTGATGTTTTACCTTTGGTGGCAAACTTCCGAGACCGAAGAGCACTACCGGGGAATTTTTGCCTTGCGGGAAGAGGCCTTCCTTGACTCGTCACTTCTGCTTTTCTTTTCCTTTCTGTGTAACCAGTTATATCGAGTTGTAATTTTTCATTTTTCATTTTTATTTATTTGAATTATTATTTCTGCAATCACATATATTTTCCAACATCATGCTTCTCAAGACAGCCCTAGCAAAGGCAACGATTGGAAACCGATCCATCTCCGAATACGTCAATTACATCAAAGCTATGACTGATGAACTTGGTCTTATTGATGCACCGGTAAAGGATGGTGATCTAACCCTCTATATCGTTAATGGACTCGGTCAAGATTACCGTGACATCGTGAGTTCTGTTCGAACTCGTGAAACACCATTTCGATTTGAAGAGATCCATGATCGTCTTATTGAACATGAGATCTATCTCAAACATATTGAGACTGAGTCTTCCCAACTCATAACAACTGCCAACGTTGCTTACTCTGGTTCTTCTTCCTTCCAGCAGAAGTCATTTTCGCGGAAATCTTGTGGTGGATGTGGTCAATCCTTCAACAACCGAAACCGTGGTGGTGGCGGCCAAGGTCGTGGTAGCCGCGGAAATTGGAATTTCAGTACCAACCGCAACCATGCTTCTGCTCCTATCTCATGTTAGCTATGCGGTATTCCCGGGCATACAACACCCTATTGCAAGCGTCCACATCCTACTGCTAACATCGCCCACTCACCTAATCATTCTCATGCTCCTGCTCCATGGCTCATGGACTCCGGTGCATCACACAATTTAACCAGTAATCTAGGTAATCTCTCTATTCACTCTAAATATGATGGTCCAGATGAGATTCAAATTGCCGATGGCACGGGACTGCCAATTTCGCACACTGGTATTTCTCACATTCATACGCCTTCTCATTCATATTTATTGTCTGGTGTTTTATGTGTACCCAGTTCTGTACGAAATCTTATTTCTGTTCATCAATTTATGAATGCAAATAATGTTTCATTGGAATTTTTTTCCTAATTATTTTCTGATTAAGGATCCCATCACGGGGGCGAAACTGGCTCGAGGGCCATGCAGTGACGGTGTCTATCATATGCAACCCCAAATCTCTAGCTCAGAACCTAAGGTGGCTGCTCTTGGTGTGCGTACAACCCCCTATCACTGGCAAGCTCGTCTTGGCCACCCTACAGAACGAACAAGTTCCTTTATTTTATCTAAATTTCATTTACCTATTATAAAAACCTCTGGTAAATTCACTGATGGCTGTGTTTCATGTAATGTGAGCAAGGCTCATCGAATTCCTTTTGGAGATTCTTCATTTATTGCATTACATCCGTTGGAATATTTATATGCTGATGTTTGGGGCCCTGCGCCTACTGTTTCGGTTGATGGATGTCGTTATTTTTTTGCTTGTCGTTGATTTGTTTAGTCGCTATTGTTGGGTTTACATGTTAAGTGCTAAGTCCCAAGTTGCACAAATTTTTCGTCAATTTCGTACACTGGTTGAGAAACAGTTTAACACTCATATAAAGAACTTTTATACTGATAATTGAGGTGAATTTTTGGCATTGAAGCCCTATCTTATCGCACATGGAATTAACTGGCTTACCACTGCACCTCACACTCCGCAACATAATGGGATCTCTGAACGACGAAATAGACACATCCTTGAAATTACTCGTGCTTTACTTCACAATGCCAAACTTCCCCCTGAATTTTGGGCTTTTACGGTTCAGATTACGACTTATCTTATTAACCGTACACCCACTGATGTTCTAAATTATGTCAGTCCTTTTGAGGTTTTATTTAAGCAGGAGCCAAATTACTTTAAATTACGCACTTTTGGATGCATTTGTTTTCCGTGGTTACGTCCGTATAATGTTGGCAAGTTAAATTTTCCGTCGAAGCCTTGCATCTTTGTTGGCTACTCTACTCATCAGAGTGCATATCGTTGTTATGATCCTGAAACTAGACGTATCTTTGTTTCACGACATGTCAAGTTTTCTGAGTCCACATTCTGGAATTTTTCCTTGCCATCTTCTGTGCATGAAGATTCTAGCTCCTCTCATCTACTCATATCTAATGACATGCATGCGTCCATCCCTGCTACCTCACATGACTTGCATGAACCTTCCCCTACCTCTTCACGTCATTTGCATGCCACCACCCATGCGGATTCATCATCATGTGAGCCTTCCCTATCTGGGTCTCTCACACCTGCGCCACCTTTGTTACAACAACCTGTTCATCCACCACTATCTCCTAGTCAGACTCATTCCATGAAGATCCAGGCTCAAAATAATATTTTTAAGCCCAAGAAATTGTTTGCTGCAACCAAACATCCTCTTCCAGATTGAACCTTCTTGCGTCTCACAGGCTATGTCCAATCCTCTTTGGCGATAGGCCATGGAAGAGGAGTTTAATGCATTGCAGAAACATGGTACTTGGGATCTTGTGTCACCTCCATCTAATGCTAATATTGTTGGATGTAAGTGGGTGTTTCGTGTCAAATGCAAGCTAGATGGCACAGTTGAGCGTTATAAAGTAAGGCTGGTTGCCAAGGGTTTTCATCAGCGACCTCGTGTGGACTTTTCTGAAACTTTTACCCATGTTATAAAACCTATTACGATTCGTACTGTCTTGACTTTGGCATTGTCTGCTAACTGGCCCCTGAAACAACTTGATATCAGCAATGCGTTCCTTCATGGAGATTTGAAGGCCCCCGTTTATATGTCTCAACCACCAAATTTTGTGGACTCTACTCGTCCATCGGATGTATGTCTTCTTTGTAAATCCCTTTATGGTTTGCGACAGGCGCCTCGTGAATGGTACATTGCACTAAGTTCTTCCATACTTTCATTTGGCTTCGTTCAATCTCGTGCGGACACATCTTTGTTCATCTATAATAAAGCAAATGTTCGATTACTTGTTCTTGTATATGTGGATGATTTATTTGTCACGGGATTCTCAACTTCTCATGTTGAGTGTTTGGTTAAGCATCTTCAATCCAAATTTGCTGTAAAAGATCTTGGTACTCTTTCCTTCTTTCTTGGAGTTGAAGTAGCCCGTTGCAAAGAAGGTATTTTCCTATCTCAACAAAAATACATTGTTGACCTTCTTCGTCGGCATCATATGGACGGAGCTAAGCCATTGCGGACTCCAAGTAACAACAAACAGTCCGCCGGTGAGGGTCATGTTGATCCTACAGAATACAGAAGTGCTATCGGTGGATTACAATACCTTGCTCTCACCAGACCTGATATCTCATTTACCGTAAACCGACTTGCCCAACAAATGGCCTCACCCACGGGTTCTGATTGGGGTGAGGTGAAACGTTTACTTCGTTATTTAAAGGGTGCCCTATATCATGGTCTGCTGCTTCGTAGGACATCTCATCTTTTGCTGGTGATCTTCGAGATTGCAAGTCTACATCTGCATATATCATTTTCTTAGGTGAAAATTCTATTTCATGGAGATCCCGAAAGCAAAACGGTGTTGCACGGTCTTCGACAGAAGCTGAATATAGGGCGCTTGCTTCAGCGGCTTCTGAACTCGGCTGGATAACTAATTTGTTCAAGGAATTACAGATTCCGATTTCAGTCACCCCAAAGCTTCTTTGTGATAACATGAGTGCTACTCGCTTAGCGCTTCATCCGATCCAGCATTCCAGAATGAAGCATATAGCTATTGATGTTCACTTTGTTCGTGATCTCTCCTCCAAAGGACTATTAGCGGTTTCATATGTTAGCACAATTGATCAGCTTGCTGACGTACTCACAAAGTCTTTGCCTCGAACGCGCTTCGAGTTATTACGTTCCAAAATTTCCATTGCTGATGGAACGTCCATTTTGCGGGAGCGAATTAAGGAAGATTCTAGAATTAACATTCAAAATTCAAATGATAAGATTTAGTCTTTCATAGTTATCCAGTAAATATTGTAATTAAGTTGAGATATTTTCTATTCTTATAAATCTTCCTGATGTATTATATATACTCATGTATATCAACTCAATAAAATATAACTTCCAAAATATTTCTGTAGTTGATCTTATATTTACATCAAACCAACTTTATAATCTAACTAGTTTTTAATTCATCAATAATCCTATTAATAGAAAAATCAATATCATAAGATCAAATTGCGTCTTCCTTCCCAAATTAGCCTTACCATCCTAGCCATACAGACACCACAGATATTTCATTTAGTTAATCAGCAACTTGTAGGAATCTCTCCATGTTCCATGACCAATATTTCCAAGTTGACATTTTCTAGTTGCAATACTTACTGGGACTGTTCTGATTAATTTTGATGGATGAAAAGACCTGGGTGTCCTTAATGAATCCAACCTGCAATATTGACAAAAATAAACTTGATGAACGAAATTAGACAGAGTACCATGATCCAAAATCCTCTAATCATATTTTATAATTTTAAAGATAGAATTAATAGACATGACTAAATTATTCTTACATGAACATGGGGTAAATTAATTTATCTGCCATTTAAATTTTATTGATTTTTATATTAATCTTTTAAATTATTCAATTTTAAAGTTAGTCCTTAATTTAAGATTGGCCTTTCTTTTTTCTTTTTTCTTTTTCCTTTTACTTTAGACATAAAAAAATAATTTTAAAAATACATTTAAAATCTGAAAAATATTAAAAAAAAAAAAAACCAGCTAAATATTTAAATAATCAAATTAAAAACCATTAAAATCTTAATTTTTTTTACCTAATATTAAAATAAATCAACTAAATCTTCAAAATAATCAGTTAAAAAAATTAAATTATAAAAAATACAAAATAAATCTTAAAACATAATTAAACAAAGAAATTAATTAAAAATCTTCAAAGTTCATTTAAATCTGAAGATCTAATTGATTTTTTTAAAAAAAAAATTGACTTTTTTTACCTTTAGCTTTTCTTTTCGAAGATATTTATTTTTTTATTTAAATATTTTTTTGAAGATTTAGTTGATTTTTCTTATATTTATTTTAATTCAAGTAGTTTTTTTTCAATAAAAAAAGGTTAACTGATTTTATAATTTAATTTTATTTGATTTATTTAATTTTTTATATTTTATTTAGGTTTAAATAATTTTAATCAAAATAATTTTTAATTTAATTAGTTTTGCATATTTATTATTTTATTTATTCATTAGTTTTTTTAAGATTTATATTTTCTAATTGTTTTTTTAGTTTAAATATTTTATAAAATTAATGTTTAGTTTTTATATTCTATTTAGTTTTCTAATATTCTTAAAAAAATTATTGTGTTAAATATTTTTTAATTTATATATTTTTAAAGATTTAGTTGATTTTTTATATTATTTTTTAAAATATATTTAATTTTTTAAGATTTTTTCATTTTCACATTTCAGTCAATAATTATAGAATAAGAACGAGTCAAAGTGATCATTTTTTTTTCTTGAGGAGAGAAAACATTTATAAAAAGAAGAAAAGATGGGAAATGTATTTTTTTTAGAGTATGTATAGCGTAAAATTGGTTCATACATGAATTATTGAATGATATTAGTTGTTTTCTCTAAAGAGTGTTAGTTGTTTTCATTGAAAAATATTAGTTTTATTTACTGGAGAGTATTAATTGTTTACTGAAAATAAACTAAAAACCTTAAGTGAAGACAACTAATATCTTCAGTGAAAACAACTATACTCTTTAGTGAAATCAACTAATATCCTTCAATGATTCATTTATGAACCATTTTTACGCTATACTTTGTCTATTTTTTATTGTTTTGATGGAATAAGAATATTATAGGAATGAAATAGAGTGTGAACTATGTGTAGTAATATAAGGGGGGGCTTGGTTAGCAACTCTTCAATGGTAATGAGAATGAGTTTAAAAATTAGTGTAATTATAAGGGTTCATAGAACAAAATCATCTCCTCTCCTTCTAAATAAGGTAATCAATACTCTATTTGATTACCCTATTTTTCTCCTACAATCATCCTCTTCAATCACTCCCTTATTTCTCCACCAACAACTACCAACAAATATTTGTTGTGCACTTCTATTTCAAAATTAGGCATGTCACTACCAATGTAACCACCATTAGAACAATCATTCCCCCAACATATCATTTTTGTTACGGGGGTATAGATGGAAAACAAAATTTCATTCCCATTACCATTGAAGTGCTCTTTACCAAGCGCCCCCTAAGTTAATTTTCAACCCGGCTGTTGATTATGGGATAGAGACGCATGACCAATATATACGATCTTAATGCATATAAGTTTAATTTGTCCATAAGATTGCCTAATCTTTTTATTAGACAAATTTGGTCAAATTGGTAACAATTAAACATTGGGAAGGGTGTCATATGTATGAGGTACACACTTCAATTAAAGTCGGTGCAAGTTTTAGTCAAAATTAATATCGTGTTTTATATATTTTATATTCTGATCAAATCTAATATCATGTTACAATTATATTAGTCTGTTTATTTCAATTAAAATTACTATCACTTTTCAGTCATCATTTCACCCCTATGTTCAATTATAAAGTGTAACCGGTTCACATGATAGACTATATTAAACATATATTTGATGAAAGTGGGGATATAAAACAACTTTAATTTGTTATTATTTAATTGTGTATATTTAATTTAGTCAACATTTAATCATGTACAAATATGCTTATGTCTAGCTCTATATATAAGTTAGTTTCCCTACATTGAACTCCACTGTTTTGAAATATAAGTTTTGCTAACATATATATTTTGTTGAACAAAAATGGCAAAAAGGGTTCTCTTTCAGCTTCTTGTTTGGATTTTGGCATTCTCCACCATTGCTGCGTTCCCCACACGAAGTATGGTCGATAGTCGCTATGCTATATACATATTCCTTTTCCGCTCTGAAAATTATTATAAATCTTTAATTTTCTAAACATGTGCATGATATATATATGTATGGGCTACTTTAATTTTTTAATTAATGCATTTGGATATTTCAGAAGCTGGGAATTTTGGTGAAGTTAACGAGGACATTCTGAACCAAGTTTTAGATGATAAGGTACCTTCACTTCGTCTATATTTATATAGATATGCCCGATATTAGTTATATACATCTTTCATATATATTTCTTCCGTCCAATATTATTATCTTTTGTTCTGCCTATTATTTTTTATTAATGGGTATTACGGAGTATTGTAAGGTCTATTTATAAATAAAATGATATAAATATCATTTTTTTAATAAAAAATAACTTAATTTATATATGAATTTCACAATACTTCATAATACCCTCCAACTTAAGATAAAAAAATAACATAAAAAAAATAGGACTAGTAAAATTGGATTATGGAGTAATTCTTTGAGGCAGTATGTGTCAGTTTTATAAAATTTGTATTGAATAGTTTATGAGCTTTATTGCTTTAAGAATAAGATGATAGGAATTTAGCTAGAATCCTATAATCATGTGTTCTGTAGTTCCTAATTACTTATATAGAAAAGATAAAAAAAAAAATGACTCATTTAAAAGGTAAAATAAAAACAGAGACTGACTAATTTTACATTAGTTTTGCCGGTATCAATTGCACAATACTTAATTAATTAATTAATTTGCAATTTTAAGGGTTTTTTTTTTTCTTCTAAAATACAAAATTTGTGTGCAGGTCGACATATGGAATGAAAGAGAGAATCCATCTCTTCTAGAGGATGATTCTATAACAAAACGGAGAATGGAGATTGAAATTAGATCAGATTATTCACGGGTACGCAGAAAGCCACCAGCGCATAAATGATTTTATATATGCAACACCTAAAAATGTTATCCAATAACAATAAAGTGTTACTGTAACAACTATGTAATATTGTTAGGGATGTCACATTTGCCAATGCAACCTAATGATTATTGTAACACTTTTTATAGCTTATGGTATCATTTTTATTATTAATTGTAACGTTTTATTGTAACAATTTAAAATAATGTTACATTTGTCTTTTTATGTAAAATGTAACACTATATATATATTGCGGAATGCACTTCTTAAATAATTATGTACCACTTTTAACCATTTAATGTGTTATTCTTTTAGTTAATTATTATGTGCCACTTTATAATGTAACGCTTTTTAAATATATTTTCTTCGTGCTATATATGAAACCAAAACTGATCTAATTTTTTTAAAATTGAATATATAAATGGATATCATTTCAAAATTAGTAATTATGTTAGTTGCACAAATCATCCAAATTTCCTATTCAAAGATCAAGTAACATATGACAGAGAAATCTCTAAACATTAATGTTTGTTGAAAGAAAATCCCAAGTAATTAGTCATGGGCCCTTTGAAGGAGTTGCCCTTTCAATGTACTTCCTCTCTGTACATTAAAAATGATGTAGATTAGGTATGTAAAGTAAATTTATTTTAGTGTATTGTGTGATTTATTTATGAATTAAATAGTTATTTATGAATGTAAAATCAACAACTTATGAAATAATTAAGTAATGATTGAATGCTAAATGAAATTTGATATTTGTAAAAAACAATTTGAGCATATTTTTAGTGGATAGGGGGTAATTAATATGACTAAGAATGATGGATAAAATAAAATAAAATAAAAGGAAAAAATATATAATACGTTCCAACTGGCCATTTTGGTTTGTCCAATATTGTCCAAGAAAAAGATTTGTCTAATATTGAGGGGCGCTTGGTTAGCAACTCTTCAATGACAATGGAAATTAGATTGAAAATTAGTGTAATTTTGATGGTTAATGAGAACAAAATCACCACCTCCTCTCCTAAATAAGGTAATCACTACTCCATTTTGATTACCCTGTCCTCTTTCTCCAATCTTCATCCTCAATCACTCCCTCATTCATCTACCAACAACCATTTGTTGTCTACTTCTATTCCAAAATTGGGGCATGATACTAGCAATGGAGCCACAATTATAACAAATCTTCTCCCAACATATCAATTTCATTATGGGGGTATAGATGGAAAATATATAAATTTCATTCTCATTACCATTGAAAAATCGTTAACGAAGTGCTTCCTAAAATTAAGGGCCTCGCATCTTAGCTTAAGAAGTTTAGCACAAAACATGGGTTTTCATTATGGGTCAGCATATATTCCCCCTACACCTATTTATACGGTAATCTACCCATTTTAACCTTTTCAAAAAAAAATATTAATTTTAATACACCCCACCCTCATCTTCAACCCCCCCCCCCCCCCCCCCAACCCACCCCTCCAATGCCCCCAAACGGGCCAAAATCCCTTCGATTCCTCCAACCCCTGCATACCATTTCTCCGATTGCACAGCAATAATACATCAAAACATCTCTTTCAGATCAAGAAAGTGCGGACGATGATTTTTGTTTTCTTAATGTTCCACCAACATAATAGAGAAGTAAATGAGTATTCTCTCATTTTAATTGAACAAGCAATGATTATTCAACTGTTGTGATGGAAGAAAACAATAAATTTCGAATCTGATATCTACAATAAATTTTAGATTTGTTTTTAATTTTTTTTTATTGTTTAGATGGATTCCGTTACATGTTTCTTATTTTAATTTTGATTATAAATTTTTGGTTCTTGAGCCGGTGGAGGCACCACCTTGAACGCTGCAACAAAAGATGATAGTAATGTTTAGAAAAGTGGTAATGAGTCGTTTCTTTAGTGTGAAGGGCGTATTAAAATTTATATTTATTATATTTGAGAGGGGTAAAATAGGTAGTTCGATAAGTGTGGAGGTGTATCTCTTTATGTTGGAGGGGTATATAGCTGGACTCTTTCATTATTCCAAGGAATAAAATTACAATCTGAAAAAATGGGCTTATTTATACTGAGACACGGTTTAGTGTACAGTACCTTATACAAAACACACTATGAAAATATATCAAAGCATATATAGTAACAACTTGTCCTCTGATATTTCTCCACTTCATTGCTGCATTATACACGAACTGACAGTTCTTGATTATTGATCAAATATTCCTTCATCCAACAGCGGATACAATATTCTGGACTTTTGAAATTAATCAATCACCTAATAATATATTCACAAGTAATTAAGTAGGAAACTGGGGAATACCACTAGCCCATTATGTACTGTATACATGAATCTATTAAAAAGTAATTAAATTCACAAAAACGTGATTTGGCCTTCTCTTTTATAAACGTAATAATTGCAGATCGGAGCACTAAGTTACATGTCTCCTAAGCATTTATGTGCGGATAATCATTTAAAAAAATAAAAATTCAATTGAAGTTGTACAATGAAAATGAAGATGAGAGTTCAGAAAACCAAGGGAATAAAAATGAAGGGCAGGATGTTGTAGATTAGTTATTAAATTTATTTCTTTAAAAAAACTACTTTATTCATCTCTCTTTCTTGTGTTTATGCCAACGTATGAGATTTTAGCTAGTACTTGTTTTCTCATGAATATAAATTATAGAGATTATTAATATATTTATTTAATTTTTATATCAATGTGTATGGAATATATATATATATTTAGTAAAATGAAGTAATTTATAAAGTAACACATAAGATGATCAAAAGTCTTGCATAATTACTTAAGAAGTGCTACATGATTAATTAAAAAAGTAAAACATGTAAATACTACATTGTTATCCCATATCTATTTTTTTTTTTTTTTCATTTGACTAAAAAAAGGTTATCCCTATTTTGTTTTCACAGTCAATAAAATAAATTTACTGAAAGAATTTCAGCTCATTTAAAAATTTGAACTTAGAGAGAATATATAATTATTTCCGTTATATTCACCTTTAATTTGTATTTATCCTCCAACAAACATCACTAAATTACTCTCATGATGTCACTAACAATTATATATACACAAAAAAAATCTTAATTTTGCTCTATTCACTTAAATTAACTATAACACCCTCATCAAAAAGTTATTTTGTCCATACAAACTAACTACAATATTAAAACCGTGCAAAGTCATACAAAAATAAAAATAGAAACGGAGGAAGTACTTAGTAATTTAAGAAGTATTACATTATAAATTCAAAAGTTATATAGTAGTTAAAACTTAAAAGTGATAAAGCTATCGAGAAAATATTACCTTACATCTAAAAAGTGTTACCAAAATAGTGTTAAATTTGAAATCAAATGCAACATTTTTTAAGTGTTACAATTGATGATTTAATATTAAAAGTGTTACAATAAGCTATTAAAAGTTTTACTATAGACTTTATGTTGCACGGGGAACTACGATGTTAATAAAAATGTTGCCTATTATTAATAGATAGTAGTAACATTTTATCATTATTATGCAATTATTCTTCTGTCCATTAAATTTATTCTTTCATTTTTCGTCATTCCTCCAAATCTATTCTCATTTGATATTATTTTATTAATACTCTAAAAAATAATCACTTTATTTATTAATGGACTCCATAATGCCTTTATTTTGTTTCATTTTTTTTAAAACTTATGTTCATTTTAAAAGAAATAGATTTGGAAAACGCGGGAATACTATATATTAAAGATGTTTTTTAAGCCATTTATAATATTGTAGTGTTGTATTCGAACGTGATGTATTGATTATATATATATATATAAAATATGGATTGGGTATTTTTTTAATATGTGTTTTGTTAGATTTTGGGACCTGAATTAATGTTGCAATATTTTTCGTTTTAACAGATTGGTTTTCACATTCTACACAAAATTTATAAACAACTTTCTGCATGGACGGTATGAAACGTAAATCGAAATCTCGACATGGAATGATATATTGATATTCTTTATTTATTTATTTTTTCAGCAAAATAACCGTTATATTAAAAAACTGGGATCATGAGAAATACCTCACAAACAGCATCCGGGATACATATATTTAGCCTACAATTGACCGTAGAAATGGATCAATGAACATAACTACACCAGCAAACAACACCAAGAAGAGGAAAAAAAAAAAAAAAAACTGACACAAAATATTTTAATCCACCAATACACTTCTAGGATCTTTCACCCATTCTTTAAATTCAACTCCTGTGCACACGACAGCCTTAGATGTCACCCAACTCCACATCTTTGCATGCCTTCAACTCATTCATCACCTTTTTTACGTTCACTTTTTTCCCTTCATACACCTTTTTTGCATTCCTCCATTTCCACAACAGCCAAACAATACACTCCCACATACTAACTGCATACATTTTCCCCTTCTTACCTTTAATAAATCTACTAAAGAACAGTAAGCTCATAGAAGGATTAGAAGGAAGAGCAGTATGAATGTATATTGGATATTTGGTATATACGAAAAGCTATGCATTTTTTAATATACTGAAATTTTTATACAACTTTAGTATAATTTTTCAGGTACAAAAAATGGGTACGATATACAAGTGTGATTCAAATTTTTTATATATATATTGTACCGATCACGTCCCAGTCATATGACCTAAACAATAATCAACGCCGCAAATAATTATTCAATGAATAATCTATCTGTAATCGAATAAGATCTTTTATTACACAATGATGTAATATCTTTTGTTATATTGCTTAGATAAATAACACATACGCAGTGCTATTAATCACACTTATTATCTCACGATGCTTTTTAAAGTACACTATATGTATCATTCATCTGGGTAGCATAATAGAAAATATTATAACATTATATGAGGTGAATGTCGAAGGTGAATGTCATGTTGTCCCAACTTCAAGTTGCACTTTTTCCCCCAATTTTGTGTATTAGTTGAAAAAAAAATTCTTGAAATACTATACAAATTAAATGGTGTTGCTGTCTGTTTATGATAGAATATTTGTAGCTGATATATCATTTTAAGCTTAAGTATCTTGTCATCATATTACCGCTTAAATATTAAAAAATATCCACTCTACTGCTTGAGTTGTTACGTACATGTACATGTACATGCATGAATTGGTTATTCTATCTTAGACAATAAGGGAAACTACGTAATTAATTTGTGTTCATGTTAAATTAATCAGCTACTTGAGGAATCTTACTTTGACCAATATTGCAAGTTGACGTTAATTTTCTAGCTAGTTGCAATACTTTTAAGTTATAATATTGGAAACTATTGTATTCCCATAAATATGTCTTTACTCGCTTTGATTGATTTTGATGAATGAAAATGATTGAGATGTCCTAAATGAATTTTGTTGTAAATCTAGCAGATTTATTAGAGAAAAATAGTTTTTTGGTCCCGCAACTTGTCTAGTGTCCAATTTTGGTCCCAAAAATATTAACTTTTTAATTTTGGTCCCATAACTTATTGAATCGTCCAAATTTGGTCCCAAATGGGACCAAAATTGGACAATTTAATAAGTTACGGGACCAAAATTGAATAATTAAAATTTTTGGGACCAAAATTGGACACCAAACAAGTTAGGGACAAAAAATTATTTTTTCGTATTCATTATTTTTTTTTCTTTTCTCACCTTATATATATATATATATACATACACACACATACACATATATCAAACACTATTTAATTAATTATACTCTAAAATAATCTTTGTAATAATCATGTATATATTATTGGTGGAGGCGAGATCACGATAGCAATTTGGAATTATTTTACGAAGATATGGAGAATCAAAATTTATATGAAAATTATTAATTTATTATTTTATTTACTCTATCGCAATTTAAATTCTTAGTTAGTAATTAAAATTTAATTATTAGTATTTTATGGGAGCTTTGTAATTCATCTTAAATAATAATTATTGGAATTGAAAAATAATGGGTTTTTATTTTTCATGTTTTATAGATGTTTTTCAAATATTTGTATTTATATTCATGAAAAATAAATCCATTGATATATATATATATATATATATATACATACGCACACATACACATATACCAAACACTATTTAATTAATTATACTCTAAAATAATCTTTGTAATAATCATGTATATATTATTGGTGGAGACGAGATCACGATAGCAATTTGGAATTATTTTACGAAGATATAGAGAATCAAAATTTATATGAAAATTATTAATTTATTATTTTATTTACTCTATCGCAATTTAAATTCTTAGTTAGTAATTAAAATTTCATTATTAGTATTTATTGGGAGCTTTGTAATTCATCTTAAATAATAATTATTGGAATTGAAAAATAATGGGTATTTATTTTTCATGTTTTATAGATGTTTATATTCATGAAAAATAAATCCATTGATGTATATATATATATATATATATATATATATATAAGGTGAGAAAAGAAAAAAAAATAATGAATACGAAAAAATAATTTTTTGTCCCTAACTTGTTTAGTGTCCAATTTTGGTCCCAAAAATTTTAATTATTCAATTTTGGTCCCAAAAATATTAACTTTTCAATTTTGGTCCTATAACTTATTGAATCGTCCAAATTTGGTCCCAAATGGGACCAAATTTGGACGATTCAATAAGTTATAGGACCAAAATTGAAAAGTTCAAATTTTTGGGACCAAAATTGGACACTAGACAAGTTGCGGGACCAAAAAACTATTTATCTCGATTTATTATTCCAAATTTACGAGATTTGATGTGGACATTACTAGTGGACCAATAATCCAATGGGCTTCATATTTAGATTAGGGTTTTTACTCTTATAAATAGACCATTGTACTCAAAATTGTTTACACTCATACACAAGAATATTAGTGAAACTCCTGGCTTGGCTCGCCCCAAGACGTAGTCGTTCCCGACGAACAGTGTGAACAAACTTGCGTCTCTATTTATTGCTCTCAATTTACAACACAGTATCTGCACGAGACTCTGCCCGAGACTAATCGATACGCCCTAAATTAATTTTCTCCAAAGCATGTAAATTAATTGTCGTATCGAATTGTTTGATCCATGCGTTACATATTTTGTATGCACTCGAATTATTGCTTCGATTTTATTTCGTATTTGCAATTAATTGGATCAAATTGTTTAAAAAATTGAATTGAAAATTGAACCGACGAGCAACGGCCGCCGCCCGAAGACGAACGCTCGCCGCCCGTCGACCTCGGCCCAGGGCCGAACGGCCGCCGCTCTCCAGCGAAGCCCACCGCCACCGCCGCCACCGCCCAGGAGCGCCGCCTCCAGCGCACGACTCCTGGCCGTCGAGCGCGCCGTCGCGGCACCTCCGTGTGCCGCCCTGGGCCGCCTCTGCGTGATGCCCTAGGTCGGCGCCGCCTCCGCGCGACACCGCGCGCCGCGTCGAGGCTGGCGCCGCCTCCGCGCACGACCGCGATGCACCAAAGGCAGCAGCGTCGCGAAGAGCACCGATCGCGCCTGTAAGTCGCGATCGCCAGCGGCAGTCACGCCTACAGAGCGCGATCATCCGCGATAGTCGCGCCTGTAGGTCACGACTGGCCGGCGGATTTTTACGCTCACGCACTCCCTCCGCCGCCTGTCGCGTGCATCCACGTGCACCCCCGCGCGCCCATCGTCGCGCCCGTAGTCGCATCTCGCAGCGTGCCTCCGGGAATCCGTGGAACCCTAGCCCTTTTGGGGCTAGTTTTGGGTATCACATAATTATCGATTATTTTTATTTTATTTACGCCCTAGAAATATTTTATCAAATTTCGTTATTATACTTGAAAATTTATAAAATAATATTTTATGCACGTTAATTAAGCCCAAAATTTTTGGAATTAATCTCAAGTATTAGTTCTCAATATATTGTCTTATATGCTTAATTGGTACATGCGCATGTCTTTATGATTTAATTATCTTGCATGCATTATTACTCTCGCACATGGTTTATTATTTATAATCTGCATATATTGTCCGAGTAGGCTGCGCCCGGTATTTGTCGGACCGTAATTTATGTTTTGGGTAGACGGCACTCAATTCTTGCTTCTATGTGCTCTAGAATAATCAAATAAATCTTTATTCCTCCGTTGTCAATTAATTTGGTCACGCCCCTTCCCATGTCACTTTAATAATTGTAGTGAATTATGTCTTATATTACCAAAAGAGAATTTGTTGAACTTGCTCTCGATGGTAGTAACTACTTGACATGGGCGCTAGATGTTGAGATACATCTAGCCTCAACCAATCTTAGCGGTGCTATTGTCGATGATCCAGAATCAACTGACGCCCAGAAGACGAAAACTTTGATTTTTCTTAGGCATCATCTCAATCAGGACCTGAAAAATGAATACCCTTCATTTTCAAGTTAAACAAACAACCTCAAATTAATACTCATTAAAGTAATTTTTCAAATTAGATTATGCTCTTATGTAATCATATATATATTATTTTCAGGCAAATGAAACCTTCATGACTCACTAACAATGCCAAAAATGTGAGAGATCAAGTAGCATGCCAAAAATTTGAGAGATCAAGTAGCAAAAGTACAAATGTGATAGCTCAACGCCCAATCACCATATTAAGGAATACAAGCCAATCTTTAAGACTAATATTACAATGAACCGAATTTCTAACTAACAAGTAACAACCAGTCCAAATTCTAAGCTGAATTTCCTCCATTAACTTTTCCTCACCAATAATACCAACTTCAAATATTATTTTATTCCTAACCATCCATAACATTCAAATCATTATTCATTAAAATGAATAAAAAATTTCCAAATTACACCAATTTTACTAATTGCACGGGGATGCACATGAAATTTTGCCTTTATGTTTTTCCATTTCCCCTCGTTTTTTAAAATTTAAAGTTTGATTTGTTTCCGAGATAGTAATTCATTGAGGGCCGGACCGGTTCAAGCTCAATAGCCGGTTCGGTCACTATTGAGCCGATCGATTTATCGCCATAAAAGAAATCCTACCTTCAACACGGGGTGAGCCGTGCATGTCTGCGACTACAAAACTGTCAATTTAATTTATTTATTGGCGTGCTAGCCTACTTTTATTCTAAGGAGATATAATACAATGCCACTTTTAATGTTATATCTTGAAAATTATCACATGATATTTTTTTTTTTTTGGTAAAAATGTCCCCAAAAGGGTCGCACATGACATTTTACAAAAAAAATATATATATATATATATATATATATATATATATATATGTTGCGTGAGGCGGCTACAAAATTGTCAATTCAATTTATTTATTGGCGGGGTAGCCTACTTTTATACTAAGGAAATTTGACACAATGTTACTTTTAATGTTATATTCTGAAAAATATCACACGACATGTTTTTTTGGTAAAAATATCCCTAAAAAGGGTCACACAATGGTCCCAAAAAAAATGTTTAGTGTCATTTTTCAAAATGGAACATCAAAAGTGACATTTTACCAAATTTCCCTTTATTTTATACTAAAATAAGTAATTTAAATATTTCAATACATTAAATTCATCAAAGTCAAATGTAATTAAACAATTTATGTTGGTGACTATTATTATTAAAAACTAAAAGAAAATCTCTCTTACAAATAATGTTCATCGTTAATAAACATAACTTTCTACAAAATGAATTTCATCCTTCATTAACCATAATAATTTATAAACACAGCCTCCTACATATTAATTAAATGCATCAGACGTAAACACAAAAGTTTATAAAATATTTCTAAAAATAACATTATAATTATTTAAAATGTATAATGAAAATATAAAAACAAAAATAACTTTAATAAAAATGTCACTACAAGATTTTTGCGTTTTAGCAACGGAAAAATTCCGTTGCTAATTAGCGAATTCGCATTTAGTAACGGATTAGCAACGGATTTACAACGAATATTTTTCATTGTTATTCTGCTCGTTGCTAAATATGCCAACGGAATAATATTCCGTTAGTAAAAAATACCGACAGATTATCAACGGATTACCAACGGAAAATGAAAATATTATTTTATATGACTAATCTGTTGGTAATCCGTTGGTAAAACGGTTAGTAAACATAATCCGTTGCTAAATTAGTGTGATAATCCGTAAAAAATCCGTTGGTAATCCGTTGATAAATTCCGTTGGTAATCCGTTGCTAAATTAGTGTTGTAATCCGTCAAAAATCCATTGGCAATCCGTTGTTAAATTCCGTTGGTAATCCGTTGATAATTAAATCTGTTATTAATCCATTGGTAAAATTTGTTACTATTCCGTTGCTAATTTATTACTAAAGTTGGACAAAGGTAATAACTACTATTTCCGTTGATAATCCGTTGGTAATTTTTACTTTTTATTTTTTTATTTTTAAATATTTTTGTCCCTATTATAATTTTCCTATATTGTTATTCAATAAACATAATAAATTAAAATTTACAAAGAATCAATATAATCCAAATACTCATAATAACATAAACTTCAAATTCAAAGTCATAATTTGAAATGTAATATGTCAAAATATAATTTTGAATATAATTCAAAGTCAAATACACCCTAATACTAACATAATTGGAATCAAGGGACTCTTAGTAAGTTGGAATCCGAGGCGTTAAAACGAGCCATTAGAGTGCGTATAGTCTCCTCCATTTGTGTTTTTCGTGCCGCAACATCGTCAAATACTTGTTGGACCTCGGGTTGACCCTCAGCTCGAATGCGCTCAACATCCACATATGTCATCCCTATGGAAGTCTGCGACGAGCCCAAATTAATACCAAACAATATCAATGCAAGTTCCAAATTTAAAACTATTATTACAAAATTGCAGACATTCTCCAGAATATGCATACCTTATATGTTTGTGTGTGTAGTAAAGCTTCAAAGTTACACTGTGATTATTGTAGAACCTAATGGATATATGTGTGTGTACTAAAGCTCCAAAGTTATACTATGGTTACTGTAGAATCTACAGATTGAAAATTAAAAAGGATCGAATTCAAGATGGAATGTCATTTGCAAAAGAGGAATTTGGCCGGATGGAAATAGGCAAACTAAAAGGGCATCATTAATTTCAGCAAAAGAGAACGCATGAACAGAAAGTGTTTGGATCATACAAGCTAAAATCATAACACCCACTGATTGAACAATTAATTGCACGGATTAGAGATAGTCAGATCTAAACACCGTAATCGAAGAAACATAGGAACTCTAATTCCTCCTTGAATTTCCTCGTATATGCCATTAATTCCGTTCGAAGTTTAACTAAAGATATTCAATTACTGGTTTTCTGTCGGTTATTGATTCATATATCCTTTACGAAGAAATGTAAAAGTAAATAATTAAATATACCTCAACCATGCGAGACATACTGTTGAACTTGGAGGAGAGAATCTTGTCCGTAATTCAATTGTTTGTGTCAAGTTCACATGTCCGTTTAACAAATTTCAAATGCACCATTTTTCCTCCAAATTTTCACACATCTCATACAACTTTGGCATCATAGGCTCAATGCCAAAAAACAGAACAAGCAAAAGGAGAACAGAAGAATGAGAGATGATCTCCACAATCCGCACATTACTTGAGTTCATGTACCTCAATAATCATTAATCGAAGGAAACAATAAATTCCAGACAAAAGAATTAATTGAGAATCATATACCTCGTTAATAGTAAGAACGTGACCGTTGCAGTTCTTCACTATTTTTAGCTTCCTCAGAAAATACCTTCATAGAAGAGAAAATAAATACCCAATCAGTCCCTATCGCCCATTAAAACTTAACCACATAAAACGAAATAGCATATAGAACTGTTATAAATTAAATAGCATTTGATATAGCAATGCCAAGTAAACTGGTTGGGCAGAAATGTATTGAGCAGGTAAGAAGCAGTGGCAGGGAGTTCTAAATCTAGTCTCAAATATTAAACCAGATGCATATATATAAGTGAATATTGATTTAGAATTGTTGAATGTCACCATCAGAAACGCTCATATACACACCAAAAAAGAACATAAATCAGAAAATAAAACAACTGCTTGTTCAACAGGCTGCTAGCTTTAACGCGGAGAAGGTAGAAGCAAAACAGTGAGGGAAGCAATATCAAATCTGCCTGCATAGATTGATCTTATCTCTGGTCTCTATAAATAACATAAAACCAATCTTTCAGATAATGAATTTTCTTCGAATTCAGCCATTACATAAAATTTGTGACGAAAAAAGTGTATTTTGTATTTTTGCATGTGAATCTGTGATGGAATTCAGATAACAATTTTCTTCAATGAATTCAGCATCTCAGGATAAATTCTATCAATAAGTAAATATTTTAAAAAATGAGCAATAAAAGACCAAGAATGATGAAGATAAGTCCACAAGTAAGAAGTGTATATGAGTTAACTTGGAATACATAATTTAGTAAATGCATGGAGATGGTATAATCGCAACAAATTGGATGGATGGAAGCACACATATGGGAGATAGTAAGACTTAGAATCCTTGTTCAACTCTCACTATCTCTACTGCTCTTAGTGGTTGTAAGATATGATTAGGCAATACAGAGTCTAAATAAATGAAGAGGGAGTTCTCACACTTCTAATCACTAGATTACTTTCCTGAAATTCGCTAATCCTCACTGCGGTTGAAAAGCTTGACAGAGATTTCACTGTCCAGATTCTTTGATCTAGTTAAGTTACTTGTCTCTGAATCTCTTTCCAGTAGTAATATTAGAGTGATCAGATCAAACTATTGCATGGTATTCTACTAAAAATATTAAGAAATGTTGCCAAGAACCTTACACAGTAAAATGAAAATCAAATGCCTTATCTCGTAGAACATTATTTGAGCAATGATCTACATTATCTCATTTTCCAAAATTATTTATTCATTAAAAAAGGATTTCTTCTACATGGTTGTAACTTCTATTTACAAATTTTCCTTTAAAAAAACTCCTGTATACTTGTAAACTTTGTGTGAACTGTGAAGATATATCTATTGATACAAACACTTTTCGGGATAAAGACCATCAGTCCAATACAGATTCATAATTCTGTATACTATAAATGCTCACATCAATTTCAAAATCCATCTATTTGTAGGTTCTTTCGGCTGAATATAATCATATTGCAATAGCAGGGAACCAGAGCTAAATTCTGAATCAAGGTCTAATATCTCTATTAACAATGCACTAAAATCAGAAAAGGTGTCAAAAGATACTTAGCATGCTAAATAGTTTACTATTATTTGTTTCCATAAGTCTTGGATCTATTATAATTGTTTATAGATGTATCTTTATCCTCAGTGTGTACTTTTGCCGTAATGCGTGGCATTCTTGGAACAACATTTGCAAGAATCTAATATAACTTTTGATCTGCCATAACTATGAAGGCCAAAAGAGCATGAAGTTTGACAGATTCAACAGAATAGAAAAAGTTATGCATTTTATCAAACACCTACCAAACAATTCTTTTGGCATTTTTCAGCACACACAAATTCACAAACTGGGAAACCAAAACCACCATTCTCAGAAGTCAGACTAAATTATAAAACAATAGTACAGAGATCCTTCTTACCTCGGGGGAGCTATGTCTTATGAAGGACGGAGATGAGCTAAGGCTTTTTGTTATACTAGTGCAATATTTGTTGAGTATGAACAGAGAAAAGAGCATAAAATTGAATACAATTGAACAGAGACGGGGGAGACCTACCGGACACTGGCCTACAATCGTGAGACCGCCGATTGTAGCGATGGACGTCGGAGCTCTGCAATAGGCGGCGATTGGCGTAGTTGGGGCGGAGCTCTGCAATTGGTGGAGACGGGCGATTGTTCCAGAGTTAGGACATGGTTATTGATGAATAAGGATGATGGAAGCGATGGACGTCGAAGCTCTACAGTAGGCGACGATTGACGGAGTTGGGCGGCGATTGGCGGAGTTGGGATGGAGTTCTGCAATCGGCGAAGACGGGCGAATTAGGGCATGGTGTGATAGATGGATGAGGACGAGCCATTTTTAGTATAATTAATTTCAGATTTATTTCTTATAATACTTATTATTAATTTTTTTTGTTGGTAAAAGTTAATAAGTTTACTAACGGAAAGTTTCTGTTGCTATCAAAATTAAGTCACAATTTATTGGTAATCCGTTACTAAAATAGACTACAAAATTTGTTATTTTACATATCAACTAAGTACTAACGGAAAATTTCAGTTGGAAAAAATCTGTTGAAGATCTGTTAGTAAAGTGTTAGTATTGTGATGCAAAAAAATCCGTTACAAATCCGTTGGTAAAACCCGAATTTACCAACGGATTTATATCTGTTGCTAAAATCCGTTGGTAAAACGCGAATTTCTTGTAGTGTGTGTTGCTACCCATCAATGATCGCTAACCAAATGGGTCTGCCCGTTCAGGTCATTGTAACATTTGGGTTGATAGAAATTCAGTGATTTTAAAGGTCCACCATTGATGAGCATAGTATTGTGCGAACAAGTTTCGCTATGAAATTTATGTGAAGGGTATTAGTTATTTTTACTAAATATTATTAATTATTTTTATTAAATAATATTAATTAGTTGAAGTGTATTAATTGTTTATTAAAATATATATTTGTCTTACTAAAAATATTAGTCGCAAATATACTTAAAGCTTTCTTCTTCCAGTAGTCATCAAATGGCTAAGAGAACCAAAACCTTGCTTTGATTACTGTATGTTCTTTGTTGTTCTCGTTGTATTCTTTGGGACATGCACTTTTTCTTTTATTGTAATTTTGCCTTTGTTCAAACTAATCATATATATCATGAAAATTTGAAAAAAGAACACACGAAGACCCTAGCTATGTTGGATCGACTTCGATTGTCTACGGTAGCTCTGAATTTTGGCATTGATGTCTCTTGAACTTTCGCAAAATCTGTGTCATGAGACAATGTATAAATTGTGCGACTGAAATTGGAGCCATTTTTTAAAATATTTTTAATAATAATAAAGTTCCTACTTTTTTTTTTCAATATATATATACACTTTTGTAGAATTTTAAAAATATCTATTTAAAAGAAAATTAGGTGTAGTTTCAAGAGACTACCTCCTCAATCTTTTTCTTAAAACCTGACTTCCTAATTAATTATTTGGATGAAGGATGCCAAATATTATTTTAGAATAAGACTTGTGGTCTCATGCACAACCACCTCATAATTGGATTAGTCTTCTTCTTTTCATTATTGAATTAAGTATATGCAAAACAAATTGGTTAATCCTTAACATAAAATTAATTATTGCCAGAAAATAAAGAAATGATTTTACGTGAGATTGTCTCACGAATCTTATTCCGTAAGACGATCCGCGAAGAGGTAAAGAACAACTCAACCTATTTGTTTCATTAATGTGGAGCTCGACCCAACGACTCATTTAGTGAGATCTTACTTAAGTCTTTGTCTTCGATTATCTAATTATTAACTGTCAAAAAAAAAAATTATCTAATTATTAATGAAGGATGGGTATTCATTTATTCATATATGAATAAGTCTCAAGTGCACCATATACATACTCATTTGTAACACTGTACAAAGAGCCCGGATATAGTGGTACGTAGTATGAGAATAAACTGCTTGGACCGATCGATCACTACTTTTTCTGCATCCATCTTTTTATTCAAACACGCACACTGCATTATTATGCTCCCCACGACTGCTTAGCTGCATTACCATAAAAACAATCTAAGTTAGCAAAATAGTAAGGCTTCAAAATCTAATTCAAGTTAGCAAAAGAAAATGCAATTAATTTACTCTGTTTCACCAGCTTTGTTTTACTAGGTCTGTTTGGTTTATTAGGAAATAGGAACAGTTATTCCTTTTCCCTTATTCCCATCAATTCGTTTTAATCTTCTTTTAAAATTGGACAAACATGTGTAACATGGCCCTAGTGAGGAAGCATGGCGTTCTATGTAGGGCTGAAAATCAAACCAAACTATTCGATACTCGATTCGAGATCATTCAATAAAAGCTCTTTTGAGCTCGGTCCGAAAAAGAAATCAAACAAGCTTGAACACAAATTTATGTTTGGAATATTATAAAGCTCGGCTCGAACTCGAGCTCGATAACTAAAAAAAGATAAAACATGTGTAAAAATATCAAACTATTCGAGCTCGGCTCGATTAAGGCTCGTTCGAGCTCGACTCGAATAATTATAAAACAAGCTTGAACGCTCGTGCATTCGACTCGGCTCGACTCATTTACGGCCCTAGTTCTATGTGAGTTTTCTTTCTTTCTTGAATTTTAATTTTTTTTTTACTATAAATAATATTCTCTTTGACCCAAATAAACTTGCACACTTACTTTTTCTCTCCTTCTCAAATGAACTTGCACTTGTCCAAAATAGTAAAAATAAGTTATATTAGTCAGTTGTAAATAACCAACAAACCAACTATCGACACATATTAATAACTGAGCAAGTAAATTATGGAGTGGAATACGAAAAGTAACATAAAAAAAATGGGATTTAAACCAAAGTTGTCCTCTATCTTTTCACCTTTATCAAAATGGTCCTCTATTTATTTGTTTTATCAATTTAGTCATGTATCTATTCAAGTTCCGCCAAAATGATCCTAATTGGCATAAAAATGTACAAAACTTCACCGTTTTGGTCCTATATTTTATTTTCTTTACCAATTTAGTCCCGTATCAATTTACATTTCTCCAATTAGATCCTAATTGAACACATAAATCATAAAATGCCACTGTTTTAGTCATGCACTCTAGTTTTTTAGGGGGAAGCCTATGATGTGTTTTATTTTTCAATGTTGCACGCTAGGTGGTCATCTATGCCAAATAAAAAAAAGCTTGAGATAAAATACAAAAAATCAATTATAACAATTTTCACCAAATTAGGACCATTTTGGCTAAATTTGTAAAAATACAGGACTAAATTGATAAAGCAAATAAATAGATGACAGTTTAGATAAAGGTGAAAAAATAGAGGATGAATTTGGTTTAAATCCGTAAAAAAAAATTGAAGTGAATTTTAAGAGACCTTGTCTAGAGAGAGCCCAGTTGTCATCAGCACCAACATGCCACGCAAAGTAACCCAGAAGCCCCCTCTGTTTAGCATACCTAACTTTAATAGCAATGGACTGAGTATCATCATACCCAATCCAGGTGGTCCCGGAAGACACATAATTGGTCACAAGCGTCCCATTATACACCACCACCGCATTATTCTGTGCGATAAACCTCTTAATCTGATTGTATCCCATCGTGCCACCATCAACCGCCGGCCCCGTCGCCGGTGCCAACATCCCCCGATTATTCGCATCCGCCAACCGCCACGCGTACCCGTAAAACGGCACACCCAGTACCAATTTCCTCGCACTCACACCGGCCCGAATCCAAGCCTCAACCCCACTGCTCCCGCTTATAATCGGGTTCGACGGATCGTACAGCATTGAATGTGAATTCGTGAATCTGTACCACGACGGATCGTAGTTATCATACGCCATCAAATTCACAAAATCCAAATTTGTATTAACCGATTGGGCCGGATAGACCAGTTCATTCAGATTTGCTGAGAGGTAAAACGCCGCCGTTAGCAAAAGGGCGGGCCTCCCCGAGCTTTGGGCCTCCGAAGCGACGGCCTGACGCCACTCTGTTAACAGGGTTTCCAAATTCGTCATATCCGAAGACGATCTCGGGTACTCCCAATCCAAATCGAGGCCCGAAAATCCATTAGAACGGGCTACTCTAATCGAAGAGTCGATAAATGATTTTCGTGAGCCGGCCTGGAACAATAATCAATTAATTAGAGAAAAATGCAAATTAATTCAATAATTAATAATAATAATAAAAAGTACTTGAAACATAACAGTTAAACCATAATTTATAGGCAAATATTTATAACAATAAATTTAATTCTCCCTCTGCACACAAAATTTATTTTCCTATACTGTTTGGTACAAATATAAATATTTAATGAAAATTGGTTTATGAATTGTGTATATTTGCAATACTAGTTATATACACGTGTGTTGCACGTTGTATGAAATTTAGTTGAAAAAATAAAATAAAAGGTTAAAAATTAAGATTTCAATATTCTAATTTTTCAAGAAAACTGTACAAAGGCTTCATTTATACACATATATGTGATTCACAAGGTTTTTTCAATGAATTTAACATAAAAATAATATTTACGAGAGATCGAAAAATTATCTGTCACGTGATCTTTTACATTCGGGTATAATTTTTAGGTTGTCAACTTCTTCATGGTATCTTATTTGATGTAGGTGTGTTCTTAGATTTTATTTGATATTTTTTTAAACGATTTATGAATTATAAATATTTTATTTATATTTTTTTTAGTTTTTAATACAAAAAGCTCTAACTTTTATATCATACTGGTTTTAAATTTTTTTTTTTAATTTTAAAATTTAAAGATATTAGAGAACTATTCGAAATATTTTGCAATTGAAAATAGAGAGAGCTACAATCTCTGAATATATGAATAAATGAATCCAAAGTCAAAAAAATTAAATTCGAGTTCTGAATCATTAATTGCTACCACTCATGCTATTATGATAATCTATGAAATAAGCAAAATTTATATTATAATTACAGAAATAGAAAAATATTGAGCTGACTTTATAGGGAAATGGAGGAGTACCCGACAAAAATGGTCTTAGGGCTTATTAGATTATTGCAGAGACTATATAAATAATATCAATTATAATTTTTTATGTAAGAATTTCAAAGGTTGTAAAACAAATAAAATAAATAGTTATCAGTCAAGATTAAAATATACCATGGCTAATTTATTGTAAGAATTTCAAAAGTTATAAATATTAAACAAATGAATATAGGGAGTTGGGGTGTAATAGTAAAAATTAAAATATATTAAGGACAAAATTGATCAAAAATACTTCTCAACCTCTTCTCACTTTTTAATATAGTATAATATATATTTATATATATATATATATATATAAAGTTAGATGAACAATCCAAAAAAAAGGTAGAAATAGCAGGAAAATTACAAAATATTTAAAACAGGGGATCATAAATACAAATTGTTAAAAATATTTTGCTGGTATATATCTTATGCTTTGTGCAAATCCTTTTTATTCGTTTATATAAATATTTTGAATTAATTTGTAATTAATGTCACATTATTGTAAACACCGGCCCAAATAAATTTGGTGGACGGAATATTAAATTTCTAGTAGATATTTCTCCTTAAAAATAAATCGACATATCTTTAGGATTCCTATATATCACCTGACTGGCCATGGCGGCGAAATAGGTTGCGATGGTGGAGTTTCCGCCGCCAAGGGATAGGAGGGTTTTGACGGAGGGGTTTTTGGCCTGAACGGTGGCGGTGAACTGGGAGAAGGCGACGGCATTTGCGGAGGAGATTGTAATCTGGTTGGTGGTGGGATTGAGGTCGGCGAAGGCGCAAAAGAGGTGTGTGAAAAGAGTGGAGTCTATGCTTGAGACAGGGAACTCGCTTCCTGGGAACCAGTAGCCACCATTGACAGAAGACTGTGCATTACAAAATGAAAGTAATTGGACAAGTAAAAGAGTTGAAAGGAGGAGGAGGAGTTTAGTTGAAGAAGCCATGAAAGGAAACACACCTTATGGAAGCTTTTATATAGCCAAAAACTATTCGTTTCACGTGGTAATCCAAATACTACTTATCACAAAAATATACACCAAACAATTTAGTGACGCTGTCGATTGAAAAGTATATGATTACGCTATATTGAAAAACTCGATTTTCAATATAATTTTTTCAGTGTAATCTAACCACATTTTTCAGAGTAATTAAATCATATTTTTCAGTATAAAAAGTTTCAACTATTGAGTGGGTGCACCATACATCAAGTGTACAAGAGTGTTACTCAACAATTTATATTTATAAGATTTATAGTATATTTAATTTACTAATATTATAAATTAATAATTGTTAAAAAAAAATATCATGCTCCATATACTTTTAATATATACGAGGCGGTCTCATACAAAATTTACTCATAATTTATTAAATTGTGTTTAATGTTATTTGTGTGATACATCCTTTTTTTAAATATATTAGCACACGATTTTAAAAGATGAATTTTATTTTGTGTGATAATTTTAACTTTTTTCGATTTTTGTTTTTGTTTACATTATATGTAATTGTATTTTAAAATGATATTAGTATTTTATTAAAAATATTAGTTGTTATCACTAAATTTTTTTATAGTATATTAGTATCGTATAATTTTACTTGAATTTAGTAACGTTATAAAAAAGTTAATTAATTAATGCAACATAATAATAATAATTAAATCTAATATATATTTAATTTGTTAATTTAGTTCGTGACGGGTCGATATGTTTCATTCAATTTTAAGTCAGTAATATCCATATATCCTTACCAAAAAGCAGGCAGTTCATTTCCTATTCAATATGAAAATTGTTTATGATAAATTTATCATAAAATTGTTTCAAAGTATCGAATATTTGATTAGGAGTATTGATAACCTCATCAAAAGTATCATTAATTTGGGTTAAAGAAAATTTACAACAATTACAATATAATACCACTGACCCAAATTAATGATACTCCTGGTAAGATTATCCATACCCTTGGTCAAAAATTTTATATTTTAAAAAATTTTCATGATAAACTTATCATAAACTATTTTCATATAATAATTTACCATCTTCAAGCTATGTTAACAGTACTTAAGGTACGTATTAAAAAAAATTAAAAGTCGATTTAGAAAATATGATAAAACTAAACTTATTTGAAAAGTATATTGATGTCGTAGAATACTGCATGGAGTTGAAAGAAGAGTTTAACTAACAAAAGGACGTTGAATATGACATTAAAAAAATGAGGTTGAATTCAGCAACCCTCCGAGAGTCCCACCAGTCTCACCAGTCTCGCTTATAATTAAAGGTAGCTATTTTCTTATCTAGAATTATTGATGGAAATATTTCACAATTAATTTGTCTAAAAAACTCATTAATGAAGTTATTGTAAAATTGGAATATCGACAGCTAGTGCAATAGCTTTGTCTAAAACTAAAAAGAGAAGCTTCCCTTCAGATAATTAATTTTCGTAATAAAAAGATACTTCGAACTCAGATGTTATTCTAAAATAGACACCATTTCATAGTCGAAAGTCGTGGGCCAAGTAAAAATATGACATCTGCGGATAAGAAAAGTCTTTCAGCAGCCTTTCAACATTGCAGTAACGCGAAATAGAAGAAAATTTGGTGGTGGAGATGTAATCCAAGGTTATGTTTGTTTTGAGATTTTAGTGTGCACTTAAAGTCATTATTTTATATTCACATGAAATAAAAATTTTAATAAATAATAAAAATACTATTTTTGTCCTTAAACTCTTTACGACTGATTTTTTTTAGAAATTTTATTTTCTTGCAAGTGTATGTAGTAATAATGAAAGGGAAAAATTTCTTATCTAGCTTTAAAGATGAAGTATAAATACCACAACTTTGTCTAGAAATCTCGTCAATGAGGTTGTTGCTGGTTCAAATTTAAATTGAACACACATATATATAGAGCAAAAATTTGTATATAAGACCTTTTCATAAAAATGTGTGAGTTCGTCTCACAACATGAGACGATACAAATTAAGAGATGAAAGTTACATTCCTATATGATAACAACGGATCAATATTTTGACTACTAGGGAAGGAAGTTATGCGTATAAAAATTTAAAAGTCGACTATAAGAGAAAGGTATAACTAAACTAATAAGGCAATGTATAGACTAAACAAGTTTCATCTTGAAAAAATTAAAAAGTAATATTAATTATTTCACTAAAAAGTATTAGTTAGTTTTAATAAAGTATATTAATTATTTCACTACAAAGTATTATTGTACTACTAAAAAGTTTTTATTAGAAAGTATTAGTTGGTTTACACTTGAGTTTGGAAACAATTCCATGACAAAATTTATTCGCACTATAGTCAACTAATAATTAGTTTGAAAAGTATATGGTGTGACAATTAACATTGTAGAGCAAGAAGAACTGAGACTTAAATTAACAAAAGGTTGAATATTCCGTCAAAACAAAAGCCCCTCCAAGACTCCACCCACTCTGTTATAGTAATGAAAGGAGACATTTTCTTATCTAAAATTAAAGACGAAGTATATATTCACAACCCTGTCTAAAAATGTCATTAATGAAGTTGTTGAAAAATTAAAATATTGATAGCTAGTTCAATAATTTGTTGACTGGTCTGCCCAAATATCAGAAAGGAGAAGCTTACCTTCGATCTGTATCCATTGGTCGCAAATAAGGGTGGCAAATGGGCCGGGTCGGCCCGAGCCCGATCGGCCTGCCGAGCCCAGCCAAATCAGCCCAGTTTTTATCGGACCAGTATATTTTAGGCCCAATCTGTTCTAAAAGACGGGTCAACTGGGTCAGGCTCATTTTGTTACCCCTAGGCGCAAATGAACCAAACTTTGTATATGTTGTGTAATATTGTATGAATTAAATCCACTATTTCATTCTCAATAAAGAAATCAGTTTACTCCAATAAATTTATTGTATCATAGATTACTCAATTTCTAATTTCTTGATCACATCAGATCTCATCGAAAGCAAATAAATTACAAAAGAAATTTTAAAAAATCTATAAAAATAATTTTGCCTACGAAATTTATAATTTTTCTAGGAAATTTTACCTACACTTTTGTAGACAATTTGCTCATAAATAATTTAAGGAATGAAAAATAGAAAATTTTGTAAACTAAAAAGTTTTGCTTACAAATTTATGATCTTTTAGGCAATTTCCTCGTAAATAGTTTGAGTAATGAAAAGAAATAAATAATTAGAAAATTTTAGAGGCAATTCCTATTTTAGGGTGAAATTATTTTTATTGAAAATTCTATAGTTTTTTAGTGTGGTAATTGCTTGAAATTCATACTCATATTTCATGTAATTTGATAGGATTTCATACCTTGTTTATACTAAATTTGGCCAATTATACTTGATACAAAGAAAGATATTATTTTATTATTTTTTATGAGTTAATTTTATGAGTAGTTCTAGTATGCACTTGAGTGCATGGTGTGCAATTGAATTTTTAAAAAATTGCCCAAGTAAAAATAAGCAATACACAAAGAAATAATTAGTAATACCCCAAGAAGACATCAGTAATACCACATGAAGACATCAATATTACTCAAATTGTAAAAAAATACACACACTACAAAAAAAGACCCAAATAAAGAGGGCTACTAAAGAGGGCAAACAAAGCCCTCGTCCTTAAAGAGGGCCGAGACAAGGGGCTTAAAAAATGCACGAGACGAGGGCGTAGACGAGGGCACATGCCCCCTCTTTAGTTGACGAGGGTGTGGCCCTCGTGAAGTTTGAAAATGTGGCAGCCGAGGGCGGGGCCCCTCGTGAGTTTACGAGCGCGGCCCCCTCGCCCAGTCCATGCGTTCAACGAGCCGAGGGCTTGCCCCTCACCCACGGTAAATTCCAGATTTTTACCGAGAGGGTTTACCCTCTTTAACCCCCTCGGTAAATTCTAACATATTTAAAGCCCACCTACCATTTTCAGCAGCAACAAAACCCTCCCCCAAGCTCCTCAGCCGCCGCCGCCGCCCATCCCTGCGGCGCCGCCGTCGCCGGAAACGCCACTCCACCGGTCGGGTTTTGGCCTACTCGTCCCCTTGAACATTTCTACGGTAATATTTTTCGTTTTAATCAGTTAATTTGTTAATTAAATTGTTTGTAAAATTAATGCAAATTCATGTGTATATATATATTTATATGTATGTATATATATATATATAGTTGTTAATTAGTTGCTAATTATGTAGTGTTTAACTTGTTAATTTAATTAGTATGTAATTAATTATAAATTTGATAATATTATATTTATATGAATTATAAATAATTATATCAATATTTGTTGTGTTAAATTTAATTTTAATTGCATGATATATTTAATTAATTTTATATGTGATGAATATTCATGTGTTCGATTATCTACATTAATTATTTAGTTGATGAATGATGTATAGTTATATATATATTTAAAGTATAATTAATTAATTATGTTGGAGTGGAGGGGGTTGATGAATATTGTTGGTTGTTTGCTAGCTATAGAATGTGCGTTCCGACTTGATTAATTTTAATTAAGTCGGAAATGGGTGCACTATAGGATCTTAGTTAACTGGAGAATACGATAATAATAAACGAAACTCTGCCAAAGATTTTAGGTTAACTATATTAAATTAACAATAGGATAAATATAATGGATTTATATATTAATTTTTATTAAATTTTGAATATTCTTTAATTTGAAACAGATTATAATATGAGTTATTCAAGTCGTAATTGGATGTATGGTCCAAGAACAATTAATGGAATGATAGCTCCCGACTTTCTTAGTGGTCTTGAATCGTTTATACAATTCGCAACTAGCAATCCTGATTGGATGATTGAAGGAGATATTAGGTGTCCCTGCTTGAAATCTAGATGTAGGAACCAAAGGTTTAGAGCACCAATTGACGTGAAAACACATTTGTATATAAATGGGTTTATGCCCAATTATCACAATTGGATTTTACACGGTGAACAAAATTGGGGTCATCTACCACACCAAAACTATGATCAGTCGACTTCGTACGGAGTAGATGATACTGCAGGGTCTACCTCGTACCATGACATGATCACAGATCTAACTGGTCCTAACCTTCATTTTGGAAATGTGGAAGATGAACCCGTTAATGAGGAGCCCCCAAATGAGCATGCTGCTCAATTTTATGACATGTTTCCTGCAGCAAACCAGGATTTGTATCCTGGTTGCGAAAAACACTCACAATTGTCATTCAACGCCCGACTGTTGAACATTAAAACTAAAAATAGACTGTCTGAGAGGGGTTATATTCAAGTTGTTGACTTGATTCGGGAAATTGTTCCTCCTGAAAATCTAGTGCCCAGGAAATTTTCTGATAGCAAACAACTAATGAGTGGGATGGGTCTTCCAGTAGAGAGGATTGATTGTTGTGCATATAATTGTATGATATATTGGGATAATGATAGTGAACTTGAAAATTGTAAGGTTTGTGGTCATCCACGGTTTAAACCCCGTAAGCGTGGTGTTGATGGTCAATGGAAAAAGAAAAAACCTTACAAGGAGATGTTATACTTTCCTATCATTCCTCGACTGCAAAGATTGTATCAGTCTGTTGCTACTGCAAAAGATATGACATGGCATACAAGTTGCTCTAACGATGATTCTGGTGTTATGCGTCACCCTGCAGACTCATTGGCTTGGAAACACCTGGATAATTCGTATCCTGAATTTGCTTCCGAGATTCGGAACATAAGGTTGGGCCTAAGCACCGATGGTTTTCAACCATTCGGACAGTCTGGGAAACAATATTCTTCATGGCCAGTGATAGTGACACCGTGCAATCTACCTCCGTGGTTGTGTATGAAAGATCAATTCATGTTTCTTACGGTACTAGTGACTGGTCCTAAATATCCTAAGGATAAATTGGATATTTTTTTTACAGCCGTTGATCCGTGATTTGATGTATTTATGGGAAATTGGGGTGGAAACGTACGATGTTGCTACAAAGCAAAATTTTCTGATGCGAGTTGCACTAATTTGGACCATCAGTGACTTTCCAGCTTACTCAATGTTGTCTGGATGGAGCACTGCTGGACGGACAGCTTGTCCTTACTGTGGAGAATACACTGATGCTTTCACTCTGAGGCTCAGTCGTAAACAGTCGTGGTTCGACAACCATCGTAAATTCTTACCTAGACACCATCCGTATCGGAGAAACAAGATTGCATTCAGAAAGAATGTGATAGTGGATGACCCACCACCACCCATTCGATCAGGTGAATCACTCCTAAATAAAATCAATTGGGTGGGATGTCGAAAAGTGACAGAAGATGGTGTCGAGGCCCACAACAAGAGATTGGAAACTGGTTGGAAGAAAAAAAGTATTTTCTGGGATTTGCCGTATTGGAGTACCTTGTTGATCCGTCATAATCTGGACGTGATGCACATTGAAAAAAACTTCTTTGATAATTTGTTTTACACGGTAATGAATGTGGAAGGGAAAACAAAGGACACGAATAAGTCCAGAGATGAACTTAATGAATATTGTCGTCGTCCATCACTTGTGAAATGTCCACATACAGGAAAGTACCCCAAAACTTGTTATTCACTTGATAAGAGACAAAAGGATGTTGTGTGCAGATGGGTAGATGAGCTAAAGTTTTCTGATAACTATGTGTCCAACCTGTCTCGAACTATTGACTGGACAAAATTGAAAATATTTGGGTTGAAGAGTCATGATTGTCATGTGTTTATGCAGAGGCTACTCCCGATTGCTTTCCGTGAAATTCTTCCACAGAACGTGTGGAAAGCTATAACTGAAGTTTGTTTATTCTTCAAGGAGTTGACTTCTACGACGATTTCAGTTGAGAACATGACTCGGTTGGAAGTAGATATTCCGCTGATCTAGTGCAAGTTGGAACGTATATTTTCACCCAGCTTCTTTAATTCGATGGAGCATCTACCTGTACACCTTGCATACGAAGCACGAGTGGCTGGTCCTGTACAATACAGATGGATGTATCCATTTGAGAGGTAATCTACAACTTTCAAATATTTGAACAATTAGCTGTTATTACACTCACTATTGATGCTTCTGGTTAGGTATCTTCACAATTTAAAACTCAGTGTGGGTAACAAGGCTCATGTTGAAGCTTCGATCGCATATGCATATCTAACAAAAGAAGCATCAATTTTATGTTCCCACTACTTTGAGGATCATGTTCTGACGAGGTGTCATAATGTACCTCGTAATTACGATGGTCGTGGCGCCGAAGAACCCCAACCCGGTACTCTGTCAATTTTTTTACCTCCTGGACGACCACTTGGACAGAAGAATACAACATATATTGTAGACGAAGAGAAAAATACAGCTCACACCTACGTGTTACTGAATTGTAACGAGGTGCAACCGTATGTTGAGTAAATTAATATTCAACATCGTCCATCTATAATTATTACAACACATCATTATAATGATAATATTGTACATATTCCCTCTTGTAGTATGTTTATGCATCAACTTCAAAGTGTTCAACCGAATCTCTATAGGGCTGAACAAGACAATAAACTTCAACATCAGTTTGCGTCATGGTTTGAACAAGTTGTAAGTCAAGTTGATAAAATTATATAAATAATAAAATATACACATAGACTCAGGATTAAATATTTTGTTAACTATAGGTTAAGGTAAACAATATTCAGAATCGGTGGATACGTGATCTCTCCAGCGGTCCTGTAAGTTGTGTTACCACATATCATGGGTATTACGTGAATGGATACAAATTTCACACACACAATTATGGTGAATCAAAATCGTGTTGGAGTTATACGTGAAAGTATGCTTTTACTTTGTATAACTCGTGTATCAAACACTCGATTTATGAGAATAATTCTTTTATCACATTTGCTTTAGATATAATTGAATGTTGAATTTCTATTGCAAACCATTCAATATATAGTACATGTTACATTTTAGTTAATGTGGTGATACCCGATCACGGAAGACAACATTAACAGTTTACTTGTACCTAAACGTACAATTCACGACCCAGGTGGAATTGAACAATCCGCCGTGAAAGGTCGGTGTGTAAGGCTCAGATTGGTCTGTCTTGACTAAGAGATTGCACTAGCACATTTAGTATGTGTTGAAGAGGTCCTACAGCGAGGAGAAATTCTTCTGTTCTGAAAGGTGAAGAATTAGACCTCAGTGGTTGTTGATTTCTTAATCTCCGTCACTTAAATAGGACCGTGTGTGCTTAGTAGTTACTGCTTTGATTCATGTTGGGTGAGAATCATTGTGACTTCGAACTTTATGTCTTGGGCAGTAATATTAATCATACGACGGTTGCTAAGATTTAATACGGAGAAACGCGTGCGAGTACGGCTCGTGTGATTAGTCCCCTTGGTGGGCTCAGAAGTTTTATTGTACCAAATCTTGCAAGTGAAGAATTAGTTTCTTCGGTACGAATAATAATGTTGAGCTGTCTTTACTCCAAGGTAAAAGATGTTAATTAATTTGGAGCTATTCGGAAGCTTGATTAATTAATGGACTTGATAATCTTAAACGCGGGAAATAATAACCGGAAGCCCATATTATCGTAATATGGATTAAGATGGATAGTGCAATATTAATTTATTAGTGGTAATAATTAATATTAATGGGCTGAATTATATTGGGGCTCAATATTGAAATTCAGAAGTCCATTAGGAGGTCCAATCTTAATTCTCCTTAAGGCCCCTCAAGTAGCCCAATTAAGTAGCCCAATAATGATAAGGTGATTAAAATAAAAGAAAATCATTTTGCTGATTTTTCTCTTAAATTTTCGAAAAAAAGCATGTGTAGGAGAAATTAGATTTTGTTGATTTTCTTGAAAAGATATTATGGAAGATATGTATTCTAGAAGTACAAGAATATCTCATATATTCAAGAAAATCCAAATCTTGGATTTCACACTCACAATTTTCGAAAATTACACCCCTTAATATGTAGGGTGAGATTTTTGTGGAATATTTTATTTTGGAGAAAAGAATATATGGGATATATTCAAGATTTCTTAGAGTCTAAGAAAAGATTTTTTTCAAGCCCAAAATATATCAAAATTTCGGCCCCTACACTATTATAAATAGGGGATGATTATTTCATCCCCAAGTACATAATTCCATGTGTTGGAAAAATCAAGAAGCATAGATATTTTTCTTTTTCCTTAGTTTATTAAATTGCTTGAAAGCGTCTCCCACCGGCGATCAAGTGAGGTGAAAAGGGAAATACTTGAGAAGGTTTTGGATTGATAGAACGAGATTACAAGTGTCCCGTATATCCAAAGGCCATTACTACGAGAGGTACGTTAATCGCATATTTACTTGTTTAATTCCGCCTAGTTAAATATGTGAAATTAATTTAACATGCATGATGATAATTAGTTGTTGGAATTATTATTTGAATTAATTAGGATTAATTCATGCTAGTAATAATTGTATTTAAATTCGTATTTAAAATTCATCCCGAATAGATTCCGGGCACCCCTATATTTTCCCAACAACTGGTATCAGAGCCACGGTTTCGGGCTCTGAATTTTGAATTGGAATTTAAATTGTTGAACATTAAATTTGAAATTGGATAGTAGAATTGTTAGATCTTTTTTGCAGGTATTCAATTGTCATGGTTTTTAATGTTGTTAATTTCATGCGTGTGAATTAATTTGGTTTTTAATTCGATTCGTTCGAATTCGTTTTTCTCGTGAGAAAATCCACGAGTAGATTAGTTGTTTTTATTTTGATTCGATCATTGTAATAGACTAGTCTAGATCTAGTATTTATTTTTTTTGTAAAAATAAATTATAACCGGATCGTGACGAAGAATGAAGAATTAAAAACGGCGTACCCGGATGATGCATACAAGCGTGGAGCGTGTATGGAGGTAAAATCATGTAAGGGGTGAAGAAAACGAGGACGAACGGCGAAAAAACGGCGCACGGGGGTGCACGGCGCACACCGTGCGCAACGGGCGCACGGCGCTGCGCGCACGGCGCGCGCGCGCCTCGGCAGGCAGCTGCAGCGCCTCGGGCGCCCCGGGCAGCGCCTCGGCGCGCTTCTGTGCTGCGCCTCGGGTGCGCCTCGGGTGCGCCTCGGGGCTGCGCTTCGGCGCGCCTCGGGCGCTTTTCCAGCGCTTCTCAGGCCGGGAAGCGCGCGGGCCCACTTTGTGGGCCGACGCGCGCTGTATCTCAAGCCGTGGAATTTTTTCGGTTCGGGTTTTTTTTACGTGTGATTTTAAACGTCGTCCCGAACCCCAAACGATGCTGTTTTTGAAGAAGTGTTGCTGTTCGAGTGAGAGCACGTCGAGACGAACGTCGGAAAGCAACAAGGACGATTTTTCGCATCAAGACGTGAAGAAATTAAACCGTGACAATTGGATTCGAGTGCTCCAATGTGTTTAATTTTGTTTTGATGGATGTTTTATTTCGTGCACTTATTATTATTTGTTAATATGTGTTTGCATGAATTTAATTGTCCAAGAAAAACCTTACTTTCGAAAATTACTAAGTATGTTTTTATAATCGCAATTTTATTCCGGATATTAAAATTGGATTAATTTGACCTCCATAATTTATTTATTTGTGAAGTTCTTTTGGAATACATTTCCCCCTCGGATCGGCCAAAAGAACGGATTTCACATGAATAAATTCCGAAAGGATGATTGTGGATTATTACTAGTGGCGGTATTGACCCTCACCACGAGTGGCTTGCTCAAAGCGAAATAATAATCCTGTATTTAATTATGGTTATTACTTAGGCATAGGAAATTGATATTAACTTACTCCCCTCGGAGTCCCTGTCAGTTTCTATGTGGTCAAAGTGGGAGCCAACTATTAATTTCGAATTAAGGATTTGTAACTTTTAAGTTTGTAATCCGCTTGAATGTGTTTAAATGTATAGACCACCCCTCGTGGCGCATTTAAATTGTTTCGAGATGTTGGCTGATGCATGATTATATTGTTTTAAGGTTTCAATATAATTGATGTGATCGAATTATGTGATAATTTCATATTTTTCTAGATATTGATATGAATGTATGTTTTATTCTCATTTCATCATGTCGCAACCTTTTAATCCACTGTTTAATATACTTAAAGTTAATAAACTTTTTGGAGAGAATTATATCGATTGGAATTTTTTTTTAAAATTTGTCCTTACTGCACGAAAACACAATTGGGTTATTTATGTTAATATACCCGGCAAGCCTAATGATAAGTCAAGCAATGGGAAGAGGCAGTTTATGATAGGAAGCGTAACAATGAATGAAGTGCATCATCTTGACATTTCTGTCTGAGGATTTGAGGCGCGTTCATGAAGACATTGTATCCGCTGTTGAAATCATGGAACACCTTGAAGAGATGTTTTCACATCAGAATCCCATGACTAATCAGTTCACCAAACATGACTCGGTCAAGTTGGAAATGGTGGAAAGAACGCCCGTGAGGGAGCACGTTCTCGAGATAATGGCATACCTTAACAAGTTGGAAGTACTTGGTGCGGATTTTGATTGATTTCATATACCATTCCCTACCGAGAAGCTTTGAGTAGTTTCATCTGAACTGTCAGATGAATGAACAGACAAGTCGTTTGCCCGAGCTCTTGCAAGCTTTAGTTTCGGTGGAGGTGATAATGGAGCACCAGTCTAGTGCTATGGTGGCTAATGGTTCGTCTACCTCTTTTGGTCCCAAGGGAGGGAAAAAGAGGAAGAGAACCAAAGGCCGGATCCAAGAAAATCCAATTGTTGTGAAAGGCAAATGCAAACGCAAGCATCGAAGGGGAAGTGTTTTAGTTGCGGTGAGAGAGGACAATGGAGGTCTGCCTGTTCCAAGCCTAAGAGGCTAGGAAAGTTAGGTAATTCACACACCTTAGTCGTCGAAACTTGTGAAGTGGCGTATGCTGTCTATTCGTGGATAGTGGATACGAGAGCTACTGATCACATTTGTTTCATGGGTTTAAGCTAACCCGACGACTTAACGGAAGTGAGATCCCCATCACATCGGGCAATGCTACGAGAGTGGCAGCTGAAGCAGTGGGAGAAGTGCGCCTATCTTGTGAAGATAGAGTTATGGTCTTGAGAGACGTTCCTCATGTTCCTAGTTTAGAAAGAACTCAACCTTCAGTTTCTAAACTGTTTGAATAGATACTCAGTTTCTTTTAATAAGGATGTTATTATTGCTTGAAACGATGAGTTTATCCGTTCCGGAACTTTAATGGATGATCTTTATACCATTATTTGGGCACACCACTCACAAAATTGAATCTAATAACACATCGATTATTTCGAGTAATAAAAGAAAGCGTTCTTCGGAGATGAACGAAACACTTCTATGGCATCTTAGACTAGGTCATATTAATCTAAAGTGGATTGAGAGATTGGTGAAAGACGGATCCTTGGAATCATTCCAAGTCGAACCGTTTCCAACTTGTGAATCCTGTTTAGAGGGTAAAATGACCAAGAGGGCATTTGGAGCCAAGGGGAATAGAACTACGGAAGTGTTAGAACTCGTTCATACCGATATGTGTGGTTCAATGACGATCATAGCAAGAAGAGGTATGAGTAATTTGATGATTACTCAAGATACGGATACATCTACCTTATGATGCATAGGGAAAGAAGTATCAAGTCTCTACGATTTGTTCGTGGAGGCGAATACCTTAGCAATGAATTCTTGAACTACCTATCGGAAGAAGGGATTGTATCCCTGTTGACCACATCGGGAACCCCTCAATAGAACGGTGTGGCGGAACGAAGGAGCCAGACTCTTTTAGAAATAGTCAGATCCATGATGAGTTATTCGGATTTACCCAAGTTGTTTTGGGGTAACGCCTTGGAAACAATGACTTATATTCTAAACTTGGTGCCATCCAAATCGGTTCCTAAAACCCCAATGGAATTGTGGACCGGGGCGCAAGCCCAGTCTAAGACACTTGCAGATTTGGGGTTGTCCGGCATACGTGCTAGACAAGGAAGCCGGTAAATTGGATCCATGTTCGGAATTAAGGTTATTTATAGGATATCCCATGGGAACGAAAGGGTGTATGTTCTATAGTCTCAAGGATTAAAAGACCGTGATTAGTTCGCACTTTAAATTCTTGGAGGAAGACTATATGAACAAAAGAAAGCCCAGAAGTGAGATTACCTTAGACGAGTTAAGAGGGCAAACTCCTATACCAAGTATACAAGATGATATACCACACGTCATACCTTCACAACCGGAACCCCGTCGTAGTGGGAGGATTGCAAGGCAACCCGAGAGATTCATGGGAATTGGAGAATCTTTGGATTTGATTCCCGGCGATGAATCAGACCCATGAACGTACGACGAGGCAATCCAAGACAAAGACGCGGAAGTGTGGCAAACCGCAATGGAAACCGAGGTGGGTTCGATGGATTATAATCAAGTGTGGGAGTTGGTTGATCCACCTAATGGGGTAGAGCCCATTGGATGCAAGTGGGTGTACAAGAGGAAAAGAGGACCGGACGGAAGGGTAGAGACCTTCAAAGCAAGGCTTGTGGCCTGTGGCCTGTAGCTATGCTTAAGTCCATCCGTATTCTCTTGTCGATCGCTGCGCACTTAGATTACGAGATCTGGCAAATGGATGTCAAGACAGCTTTCCTTAACGGAAGTCTTGATGGGATCTATATGCAACAACCCAAAGGTTTCGTTGAAAAAGGCCAAGAGCACCTCGTATGCAAGCTTAAGAGATCCATTTTATGGACTTAAGCAAGCGTCGCGTACTTGGAACCAGTGTTTTGATCAAGTTATTAAGTCTTATGGGTTTGTGATCAAAACAAGTTCGAAAGTTGTGTATAAAAGGTGTGACGGAACTGCGGTGGTATTCTTAGTATTATACGTAGACGATATTCTGCTCATTGGAAACAATGTAAAGGTATTGTCAAACGTAAGGGTATGGCTGTCAAATCAGTTTGATATGAAGGACTTAGGGAAAGCCGGTCACATCCTTGGGATCAAGTTCACTCGAGATCCAAGAGGAGGATGTTGGGTTTATCGCAAGTTTCATACAAAGCCACTGTTTTGAAGCATTTCAGCATGCAAGATTCCAAGAAAGGTTTTGTACCTTTTAGGCACGGAATCCATCTATCTAAAGAAATATGCCCTAAGACACAAGTGGAGATAGATGACATGAAAGACGTTTTGTACGTTTCGGACGTAGAAAGTCTTATGTATGCAATGTTGTGTACGAGACCAGATATCTGCTTTGCCGTGGGCATGATGGCAAGATATCAAAGTAACCCCGGGAAAGCACATTAGATTGCAATTAAATGCGTTCTTTAGTTTCTGAAAAGAACTTAGTATGGAATGCTGATTTAACAATCAGACAATCTAATTCCCATGGGATACACGGACTCAAATTTCCAATCAGACATAGACTCCAAAATACCTACCTCGGGTAGTGTGTTTTGCATGGGAGAAGGAGACATGACATGGAGAAGCGATTTGCAGAAATGCATCGCAGATTCGACCATGGAAACCGAATAAGTAGTTGCTTGTGAAGTAGCGAAAGAAGCGGTTTGGCTCAAGTACTTCTTAGTGGACTTGGACGTTGTTCCGAATTTGCCCGACAAGATAACTGTCTTTTGTGACAATGCCGGAGCAGTTGCAAATTCAAGGGAACCGAGAGCCCACAAGGCCAGCAAACACATTGAAAGAAAACACCATCTTATACGAGAAATCGTTAAGAGAGGAGATAAAGAGGTGGCAAAGATATGCGTCGGGGACAACCTAGTAAATCCATTCACAAAGGGTCTGCCTCTGAATACATTCGAGAGACATGTGGATGGAATGGGAGTCAAGACTATTGTCAATCTGCTTTAAGTATAAGTGGGAGGAATTATTAGGTTAGTGTAGGTTGACATGAGATGTCACGTAGAGCTACTACACTAAGACATGCGTGATGTATACTAAAAGCAGACTTTAAGTATAAGTGGGAGATTGTTGGAGTTATACGTGAAAGTATGCTTTTACTTTGTATAACTCGTGTATCAAACACTCGATTTATCAGAATAATTCTTTTATCACATTTGCTTTAGATATAATTGAATGTTGAATTTCTATTGCAAACCGTTCAATATATAGTACATGTTACATTGTAGTTAATGTGGTGATACCCGATCACGGAAGATAACATTAACAGTTTACTTGTACCTAAACGTACAATTCACGACCCAGGTGGAATTGAACAATCCGCCGTGAAAGGTCGATGTGTAAGGCTCAGATTGGTCTGTCTTGACTAAGAGATTGCACTAGCACATTTAGTATGTGTTGAAGAGGTCCTACAGCGAGGAAAAATTCTTCTGTTCTGAAAGGTGAAGAATTAGACCTCAGTGGTTGTTGATTTCTTAATCTCCGTCACTTAAATAGGACCGTGTGTGCTTAGTAGTTACTGCTTTGATTCATGTTGGGTGAGAATCATTGTGACTTCGAACTTTATGTCTTGGGCAGTAATATTAATCATACGACGGTTGCTAAGATTTAATACGGAGAAACGCGTGCGAGTACGGCTCGTGTGATTAGTCCCCTTGGTGGGCTCAGAAGTTTTATTGTACCAAATCTTGCAAGTGAAGAATTAGTTTCTTCGGTACGAATAATAATGTTGAGCTGTCTTTACTCCAAGGTAAAAGATGTTAATTAATTTGGAGCTATTCGGAAGCTTGATTAATTAATGGACTTGATAATCTTAAACGCGGGAAATAATAACCGGGAGCCCATATTATCGTAATATGGATTAAGATGGATAGTGCAATATTAATTTATTAGTGGTAATAATTAATATTAATGGGCTGCATTATATTGGGGCTCAATATTGAAATTCAGAAGTCCATTAGGAGGTCCAATCTTAATTCTCCTTAAGGCCCCTCAAGTAGCCCAATTAAGTAGTCCAATAATGATAAGGTGATTAAAATAAAAGAAAATTATTTTGCTGATTTTTCTCTTAAATTTTCGAAAAAAAGCATGTGTAGGAGAAATTAGATTTTGTTGATTTTCTTGAAAAGATATTATGGAAGATATGTATTCTAGAAGTACAAGAATATCTCATATATTCAAGAAAATCCAAATCTTGGATTTCACACTCACAATTTTCGAAAATTACACCCCTTAATATGTAGGGTGAGATTTTTGTGGAATATTTTATTTTGGAGAAAAGAATATATGGGATATATTCAAGAAGCATAGATATTTTTCTTTTTCCTTAGTTTATTAAATTGCTTGAAAGCGTCTCCCACCGGCGATCAAGTGAGGTGAAAAGGGAAATACTTGAGAAGGTTTTGGGTTGATAGAACGAGATTACAAGTGTCTCGTATATCCAAAGGCCATTACTACGAGAGGTACGTTAATCGCATATTTACTTGTTTAATTCCGCCTAGTTAAATATGTGAAATTAATTTAACATGCATGATGATAATTAGTTGTTGGAATTATTATTTGAATTAATTAGGATTAATTCATGCTAGTAATAATTGTATTTAAATTCGTATTTAAAATTCATCCCGAATAGATTCCGGGCACCCCTATATTTTCCCAACAAATCGACTGTGAACAGTAGAGTTTGTATCAAGGGGATAAACTATGATTCAGATGAGAATGATTTCTATGGGATCTTTGAAGAAGTATTACAGTTGGAATACCCTGGACGACTTGAGAAAAAAATAGTTTTGTTCAAGTGTGAGTGGTATGATCCTACCGTGCCAAATGGAACAAGAATACATCCTAACTACAAACTTGGGGATGTTAATCGGAGAAGAGTATATGGCCGTTATGATCCTTTTGTATTAGCAAACCAAGTCACTCAAGTTTACTATTGCGAATACCCGGGGGTGCGAAATCTTGAATGGCTTGTTGTTTGCAAAGTCAAACCGAGATCCTTAGTGGAAATTGATAAAAGGAATGAACAAGAGCTACCCCCGTTCCAAGACGATGAGATTGATTCACAAATGAATAATGTGCAAATAGACAGTGCTATCTCGATGTTAGAAATTATTTAATGTGTACACCTAAACTTTGATTGATTGATCATTTATGTGATAATTAATTGCTATCTCGGTGTTATAAATTATTTCGTGATGCACCTAAACTTTGATTATTTGCTCATTTATATGATAATTAATACGTTATGTTTAAAATTTTACAGATGAGCGGATCCGATCGTAGCTCTAGTGGGGGACGGCGACAGAGTACAGGTCGCGGGGGTTGAGGCCGATCTAGTGGGGCGCGGAACACAGTGCCTATACCACACATACCAGTGCCAGTTCCGTTGATCCCCACGACTGATGACGAGGAAGCTGGGCAGTATACCGACTCAGATTCTGAAGAACAGTCGGATTCACAAATGGTCGGACAGAGACTAGATGTGTATATTGCCTACGATACGTATGTTAGACTTACTATTTTCATGAATTTTGAGGAATATGTATCTGTGAATATTAATTATGTATTACAAATTTGTTTTGCAGCTTGATGCCTTCGAATCCGGTCTCCAAGCTGATCAGACGTATCATGGCTGGACATATGGAGTTGGGTGTCTTCACCTTCAGGATGATATCCGAAGAAAGGCTGCAGGAGTACTGGGAGACATTTCAGGTATATATTCATTTGATCTATAATGATATTATTGTATGACATAATAACATCTTTGTTTATCAGAAAGAGGTTAGGTGGGATCCTACTGTCACTTCAACACAGTATGTGCATCACTTGTTCCTGAAAATGGCTGCTGAAAGATATGTAGATCTTTTGAACTCTGTGAAAAGAAAATGGGAGTTGAAGGGTAAGAAGCCACAGTGGGTTACAAAAGTGTGGAAGGCCTTGCTCGCGTACTGGGACAGAGATGACGTGAAAGCCAAATCCGCACAATGTAGACGGAACAGCCTATCTGAGCCTGATGGCCCGGGTACTGGCATCTCCACCCATAAAGGTGGATCTCGTGGTGTCGTCGAGGTTGCTCTGTATATTGTAAGTCATTTGTTGATACCATCTTCGGTAAAGTTTTATAATATGTATACATATTTTAAGTTTTAATCATCATGTTCTAAATTATAGGAGAGGAAGAAGGGACGCCCCGCCACAGATTGGGAAATTGTGGAGCACTTCCACTACCGTGGTCCAGATCAGTATACATACGGTCTTATATCTGATACATTGGTAAGTATTCTTGTTACATTTTAAAATAATATGAATATTTAAGAATATTTAAATATCTAAAAAAAATAATTCTCTAAAAAATGTGCAGGCTGATGTACAAGCGAGAGTCTCCCAACTGCACCCTACCTCTGACTCTGACGAGCAACCTCCTGAGCCCAGTCTTCCAGAGTTATCTCAGATGTACGTCAAGACTGTGGGGAAAAAGCACGGTAAAGTTCGTGAGCTCGGACAATTGGGAAAGTCCAGACGCATAGTCTCCGGCCCAGGCGGGACATCAGCTGGGACTCATATTGGAGCCTATAGCCAAATTGATGTAGACCGACTACTCACTGAGGAGCGAGAGAGAACACGCAGAGAGACGGCTGAGGAGAATCGACGATTGTTGGAGCAAGTGGAAGAGAGACAACGACAACTGCGTGAGGAGATGACCCAGAACTTCCAAAATCAGTTTACCGAGTGGTTGCAGGCATCACAACAGGGATCCGGAGGACCACCACCCCCGCCTCCATCCGATGAGTATCCCCCACCCCGAGGACCGGGTTCGAGCCGTGGCAAGGGACCGAGATCCTGATGTTTGAGAGTATTGCTTGGAGTATGAATTAACTATTTTCATGAATGTTTGATGAATGTTTCTTGGAGTATGAATTATTGTGCGTCGTCTTTATTATGCTTGAGATGTTTATTTTCATTAATGTTTGTGAAATCCGGAGTAATATATCGTGTTTAGTAAGATTTTTAATTAATTATTTAGGTTAATCAGTGTATGTGCTTTAATTATAAGTAATATTTGATTAATTTAGCCATAATATATTCAAAATATTTTAATTAAAAAAATTAATATATATATATATATATATATATATAAGGGCGTTAATTTTTTATATTTAAAAAGATATATACATAAGTGAAAATATAATTTTGCAAGTGTTAATTTCATTTTATATGTGAGAATAATATAAATTTCATTTTTAAGTTGTTACCATAATTGTAATGATATATAATAATTAATTAAAAGTGTAATCATAATAGAAATTATTAAATATAATTCAAAGTATGTAATTTAAAATGATATATTAATTTAATTAATTTTGAAGGTGTTATGGTAAATAAAATGATTTATAATAATATTAATTAATTAAAGGTATAAATAAAATAGGAGTTAAGTGTTTTAACAAAGAAAATAAAATAAGAAATAATATATATACTATTACAATAGAAAATATTTCGAATGATAAGCCTTGCCCAAACGGTAAGGAGAAAGGCGATAGGTCTCCCATGCTAGGGAGGTCACAGGTTCGAAACTTGTTGGTGGCGGGTCGCGCGCTGGTCACTCGCGGGTCGGGTCGGGTTGCCCGCCTCGCTGACGTGGCCTGCAATTTTTTTTTTAAAATTTGGTTGGACGAGGGCAGCCCCCTCGTGAATAAACGAGAGGCGAGACGAGGGTGAGGGTAGATGAGGGCAGCCCCCCTCGTGAATGAACGAGGGGCGAGACGAGGGCGGCCGTGCTCGCCAACCTCCAGCACAGCGAGACGAGGGCGCGGCCCACGGTAAGCTGGACGAGGGCGCCCCCCTCGTGAACAAACGAGGGCGTCAACGACGGTCCGGTTTTTGAACCAGACGAGGGCAACCCCCTCGTTAGTTGCCGAGGGCACACTCCCCTCGTTAGTTAAAGAGGGGAGAGCCGAGGGGGACCCTAACGAGGCCTATTTTGTCGAGGGTCTCCCCCCCTCTTTAAAACCCTCTTTAAATTCCCCCCTCTATATCCCTCTTTAATTCAACAGTATTTTGTAGTGACAGTTCGGTGTGTTTATGTGTATTTTGGAAAAATCAAAATTGAAGTCAAAATTGAAGTCAAAATTGAACTTTCAGGTGTATGCTATGCACTCGAATGCATGCTAAAATTTGTATAATTCTATATCGATTTTTAGTCCCAATTTCAATTAAATTACAACTTTTAATATTTTTATGAAAGTTCACCACCACTTTATTTATTTTAAATTGGTACAGATTTTTAAATTATAACATGATTTTTTCAACCATGTGTTGAATACTTCTCTTGCCTTCTCTGAAACAATTTCATCCATGTAGAGAAGTTTACAATCCAAGTACTATCGAACCATCACGAATCAAAAAACTTTTTTTGAAAATGCAAATTATGTATTGGATTGAAACAAGTAAAAGAGTTGGTGAATTTTCATAAAAATATTGAAAAAAAGTGATTAAATTGAGATTAAAATAAAAATTCATGAATTAATATGAATTCATCCTTTTTTTATAGGTAATTTAATGATTTTTAGAGAAAAAAAATTATGTGTCTATTAATTTATTGGAGTCAATTGAAAGAATATAGGGCGAAGATAAAAAAAAAAAAAAGAAAAAAGAAAAATCCGAAGTGAGTAGAAGCGAAAATGAAATGGGCTTAGGAATTGAAAAACGGTTTAAGTTTATGGACAAGGTTATATACAGTCCTATTTTTTATTAATTCACCCAACAAAAAAGTGTTCGAAATAAAAATCAAAATTTTAGCCAATTTTTGGAAAAATTTTACGAAAATGCATAAGGAAAAACACTAAACATATGAATTTTTGAAAAAAAAAATTCGAAAATTCTTACATTTTTCTATTAAGAATTCCTATTTTTTTTGGGTGTGGTGTATTCACAAAACATGGAAAATTTAACTTAGCCTAAGTTTATTAAGAAGTGACGGCCCAAATTTAAGAAGCAATAGGCCTGGAGTAGCTTGTCTCATGGCCCAAGTTTGCTTATTTTTTGCAATTAGCCCAGTAATATAGCCCTCCAACATTAAGGGATATATCTACATGTATTATAAAAGGGTCCGACTATATACCTCTTCATGTTTATTAGATACCCCACTTATTTTATTTTAAATAATTATTAAATACACCCCATTAATATATTTATATTATATTATCCTTACTCCTAATACCCTTCTTATATTTCTCATATTTGTTCAAAGAGTTAATACACCACCACAAACCCTTTTTCTGCCACAATGTTTACACTGCTTTTGATATCCATTTTAGCGTCGACAAACCGATGAGCCACCAACAACAACGAGCCGCCGACAATGCCCCACAAAATCAAATTAAACTATTCCCTATTGTTATTATTTTGTCCTTCTGCACGTCGACACGAACCAAGCACTTCTGCACAATGAGATGAAGCGTTGACCCAAAACTCACGGCGGCGAAACACCGATAATGATGAGATTTCGCAAACAATGATTTTAAAATTTTCGAACCTGGTTTTTCGAAAAAAGGTTAGGGTTTCGAAAAAAACTTATCGAAAAATGACAAATATTTCGACAAAATATTTTTGAAAATCTATATTTCGACAAGATTTTGCGGAAACCCTAACCATATTTCGACAAGTTTTTGCCGAAATTTTAACCATTTTTCGAAAAACCAAGTTCGAAAATTTAGTATCGGGATTTCTTTCCCAAAAATTGCTCTCGAAGAATTAAATCCCTGTTTAAGCTTTACTCAAATATTGGTCAAATGGTGATGCTTAGGGTGAGGTGATTTGGTGTTGTCCGTGACAAAGTAATCTCGTTTACGTGTTGTTTTACTCAATTACCTGCACTTGCTTGCTTCACCATTGTAATGAAATAACGAACTAAGGCTGCATCACCATTGTAAAAATGATAAAATGGTGGACAAGATGAATTTTCTCTTCTCTTCCAGTATCTTCATCGATTCTCTTTTTGTGTTTGTGTATCTTGTGTCTTTTGGTATTTTAGTGGATGTATCTAATTTTTTTTAATTATATGAATATAAAAAATATTTATATAATATATTATAATAAATCAACAATAGAGAGGTGGTATCAAATAAATATGGAGGGGTATATAGTAGAACCCATCATAAAATTATCTAATTTATCCTCTTTTAGAAAAATAAATTAATTTTAATACACCCCTTCACATCGATGAAGAAATAATTGGCATATCCCCATTTTCCAAACACACTGTTTCCTTCCATGGTGTCGTGCAGTTCCAGCTTGTGCCTCCACCGCCTCCCATGACCAAGAATGTATAAACACAAGAAAATGTACTGTTATTATGAAATTGTAGTGAGGGTTAGAGAATTGATCTGCAGGGCTTGAAAAAATTACAGGCGGGGTTAGGGGAGAGAAGGGTTAGTGTGAGAGTGTGCGTTGGAGCAAGTGGCGTTGGGGTACTGAGGAAGAAAGAGGAGTGAGAGTGGCTGCGTGGGGGTGGTTTGGCAACAAGTAGATGAGTGGGTTATGACTTATGAGTGTGAAAGAGATATATTAAAATTAATGTATTTTTGTAAAAGGGTTAAAATAGGTTGCTCAATGTTGGAGGGTATATAGTCTGACCCTTTTTGCAAATAACGAGGAAATTAGCAAAGGATGACTGCCCATTTATTGGTGTGCTACCGTGAAAATCAAAGTAAGTTAGCAACTTCGGTTAATTACCTTGGAACCTGTGCTTGTCGTTTTTCATCAAACAAGCCTGCAAGGAGCGAGCAATATAAAGTTTACACCCAAATATCCGATCGGACTGAAATACTTAATTTCGATTTGTTATTTGATTTTCGATTTAGTCACGGTTTTTTAAATTTAAATTTTCGATTTTAGGTTCGATTCCAATTAATTTACGGTTAAAAAACTGAAAAATTACCAAAAATGATTAAACATATATATATACATACACACATAATACAACTAAATAATTATACAATTACATTTCTAGCATTCCTAAAAAATAATTTTGTATCTAAAAACACTAAACACACATTTCACTCTTTCCTTTCAAAAAAAAAAAAAATCTAGCATCTCGTGTGCCGCAAAGAGTAGAAATAGGCCATCCTACAAATTTTAACACGATGTCGTTTGGTATGTCAAAACAACGTCGTATTTGAATTTCCGGCTAACATGAGACCAAAATTGAACGATTCAATAAATTATGGGACCAAAATATAAAAGTTAAATATTTAGGGACCAAAATAAAAAACTAGATAAGTTACGGGACAAAAACTATTTATCCCAACAAGTATTAGATCAATTCAGGACTATTTGCCTTGAAATATATATATTTCCAGCTCATATGAAACTAATTAATTTGTGGTCATATAAATTAATCAGCTACTTGCAGGTAGGGATGTTAAACAGGCTGGTCATAACCCATTAGGGTCAGCCCTATAGGGTTGCGGGCCTAAACGATTTTGGGTCTTATTGGTTCATTTTTATCGGTCCACTAACACTCGTAATCTAACCCTAACCCTAGCGGTTCGCAGGCTAAACGGACCTCTTTTGGACTTCGAAAAAAATTAATATAAAATATACACTTATAGTTGTAATACGACACCATTTAAACTACTACAATTACTTATAATAACTAATATAATTATTGTATGAACTAATGTTATTATTATTTATAAAAAAAAAACTAATACTAAAAATAATGGTGTACACCGCGTATTGACAACCTGGCGTACATAATGTATATAGGTACCTTCTTATACAGAAATATGCAAAACAAGCACTAGTTGAAATTACTTATATTTAAGATGATAATTAGATTTAGATCTATCCATCCATAACTATATATATACATAATATAGTAGAACTACTCAATAGTATATTCATAAGTTCGAATACTCGATAAATTTTATTAAATAGAAATATTTTGATAGATTAAAAAATATTTAATGCTTATAAAAATTTGAGAGTGTCTAGGCGGCGGCGATTTGAGACTGGCGGAAACCGGCGACCGCGATTTGAGAGCGTCTGGGCTGCGGCGGCAGAAATTTGTGAGTGTATGGGCAGCGGCCGATGATATGAGAATGGTGCCTGATATTTAAGTTGAGAGGATGAGAGTGTTAGGCGGTGGGATGGTAAGGGTGAAGACGTGAAGTAAACCCTAAATTGAAAAGGAACTAATGAAGTTTGTTCTCTCTTTCTGAGTCTTTTACGCGAATTTAAGCCAAGATAAGGAATTAATAGGAAAAAAAAGACTTCGGGTCTTACCGGGCCAATCCGGTAAATCTCTTTGACTTTACACGGAGTTTAATGCGAGGATTGAATTATAATATTTAAATTAATAAAAAAAAAAGTTTTTGTGAGGTGAATTTAAAGAGGCGAGTGAACTTTATTTCTATTTTGGAAAATGATAAAATAAAATTGGGACGGACTTTTGGGAAATGGAAAAATAAAACTGGGTCAGATGGAGTATATCACTATATTAATTTATTAATATATGTAAATAATATATATATATATATATTATTGACCTAAAATTAATCACTAATATGCAATTATCACACAATTTACAACTCTTCTACTAAAAGTATTTAAAGAAACATAATATATCATTATATTAAAAATTGTTGGATGATTTTTGTTGAAATATTTAGAGTTGATTCTTTTTTTAATTTGTATACATTATTTCTAAATTTTATTTTATTTTCTATCTCAATTTAATATATTTTGTGATGTTGATTATATACTTTTTTTATATATAAAAATACATGGTTTTGCATAAAAATATTTAATTATAGTTGTTCAATCCGAAATAACCGAACCAAATTGGTTATTATACAATCCACTACGATTTTGATTTTTTAATTTAAAATTTCGGTTCATTTGGTTTGATTCAAAAACCGATCGAACCGACCAAACACTCATTCCTAGGTAATACATGAGACTATTGTAATCCCATAATTATTCTTTTTGCTCTGACTAATTTTGATGGTGTTGAAGAAATTGGTATTGTTATAAAATATTATTGATAATGAGGTTATGTAACGCTCATGTTCAATAAATTAAATAATTGATAAAAGTTTAATTTACAATAAATTAAATGTTGTCGGATCAATCTGTTCTCGGAGTAGATGATCGTGATATATTTAAAATCTCAAAATCGAATTTCGGTGAATGAGAAATTAATATACGAAATTGAAACGCCACAAATACTTTAATGGTATTTAAAGTGTTAAAGGTTGAATAATTAACTTGAGAAGTTGATTATCCCGCATTGGAAAATTCGTAGAGATATTAACTCTTTATTAATAGGAATAAGTGATGTTAATATCAATTTAATAAGGTCTTAGAAAATATTCCTATAGACCACACGCGCGCATGCATCGCCCTCCCGTCCGGCCGAGCCGAGCCAAGCCCGTGCCCAGGTCCGTGGTTCGTGGTCCTTGACCTTGGATATTGGTAATTGGACTTTAGGTGGACTCTGGACCTTGGCCTGGGTCTGCAGGATATATCTTTTGGGCCACGGAAAATACAGTCCAATAGAAGGTTTGGCCCAATGTCCAGATAAGTCTGATTACTTATCGGTGATAGCATATCTAGTGTATCAGATAGGCTACCGTGATAGGGCGTGAAAGGTGGAAGCATGGTGTATATCGTGGCGGAACGTAAGTCAAGGCGTGACTTAAGGAAATGTGTCTGCAGGTATGTGGGAATGTACGTGGACGTGAGTTTCGACTGGATTCGTGATGTCTGTTACAGGAGGGATTTACGTCCTCATTAATCCGAATGAATTCCAATTTAATCCAACTTTCCTCGGTTACAAGTGGTTTGTAGCCTATAAATAGGGTGTTTCATATCCATTTGTCACCTATCAGAAAATCCAACCAAATCTTTGTCTCCTGCATGCATATATAGTTTCCATAAACTTTGCATGTTTTTCTCAAAAGTGCATATAGAAATTAGTTCAGTTTTCGACGTTCTACTTTCGTTTGTCGGTGCTTTTACACTTTGTGGTGTAGCTAGTGTAAAAGACGAAAGTCATTTTACCTCTTGGAACATTGCGTCAAACCGTGTGCACTAGCCGCGACGTATTTATTTTGCAGGAAAAAGGATTCCCTTGACTCGACTTTACATATTCCAGTTCGTGTTTTGATATTGTTCATGAATTATCCTGTACGAGGTTCGAGGTTGCAGTGAAGAAAATTTATAATTTTCTTTTTTTCTTGTATTATTTTCTTCTATTTTTCCCGATCATTTGTAGTCATCGTTGGTACACTTATAAACCAACAATCGCAAAACAAATGTATACGGTTGAGCGATGGCATCCGACGGGAAAAATGATAATAACTTTCCTGTTGTTACCTCGGAAGTTAGTCAAACTTCGACCACTCCTGTCACCTCGGTTCAGGCGATTAATGCCCATGTTTCTTCTGTTACTGTCCAACTTGGGCATCCACCAATCACTTATGTGGTGGCCCCCTTTTCATTCACAGATGGACGTCCTTTCGTGTTCCTTAGTGAGAGACTTGAGAAGTTCTCGGGCAAACACTTTAAGAGGTTGCAACAGAAATTATTGTTCTACCTTACTACTTTGAGTCTGGTGAGGTTCCTTACTGAGGATCCGCCAGCGGTCATTGAGAACGGCCTAGTGAATCAAGATGTCCGCTCTAAATGGTGGAATCTTGATTTCTTTGCCCAAAGTTACATTCTGGGAGGATTGGTAGACTCGTCGTATGATGTCTATAAAAAAAAGTCACTACTGCCAAGGAATCGTGGAAATCCTTGGAAGCGAAGTACGTGGCTGAAGATGCTGGTACTAAGAAATACCTCGTGGGAAGGTTCTTGAACTTTAAAATAGTGGATTCGAAATCTATCGTGGAACAAGTTCAAGACTTCCAACTGATTCTGCACGATATAGCTGCAGAAGGGATTGAACTGCCAGATGCTTTTCAAGCAGTGGCAGTGATTGAGAAATTGCCTCCCAGTTGGAGGGATTTTCAAAGTCACCTGAAACTAAAGAAGAAAAATATGACTTTACAAGAAGTCATTAGACTTCTTCAGATACGTGAAGGTGGTTTGGAAAGAAACAAAGAACCATCAGAGACGAGAACAAATCTGATGGAACGTGAAGAGTTCTCCAGGAAGAGGAAGAGACCGAATAATGATGGCAAGAAACCTGCTACTGGGAAAACCACCTTTAGCGGTAATTGCTACAACTGTGGCAAATCTGGTCACAAGGCGAGAGACTGCTCTGGCCTAAGAAAGAGAAAGATAAGGGCAAGGGCAAGGCACAACCAAGTACAAATGTAGCTCAATATGAACTCACAGACTTGGATATGTCTACGTAATAAATTTTAGTCTGGAATAAGCAAACCTAGATAGTTCTTGGGTTGAAGCTATGAATTGTTCATTGTAAATGTAATAATCATTTATATGATGAATAAAGGTTTTTATTCTATCTATGTTATTGGGTGTTCCAAAGTTATAATTTTTTAGATTCGGGTGTATAAGTCTAAAGGTTATAAAAAAAGTTAATAAAATAGTTTTATTAACATTCCAAGTATCAATATCATTAAAAGGTGTATGATATGTGCGGAAGTGGAAGATGACAACACTATCATTATTTTGGAACATTGTACCTCTATTACCTAGTTCACGCAGACGTGTGTGGGTTAAGTTGATGTAATTTAGAGGTGTATACCCTAAATGTGGGGTGTATGATGAAAATTTGATCTTTAGTAGTGGATCAACTCACGAAAAGAGCTAGCTGAGATCAAATAAAGTGTTAGAAGGAATGAGAGTAAAATCCACAAAAAGAACTGAAACAGTGGAAACCCAACCTTGGTGATTGGAGATCCCATGATCTTGGTTCAACGGGACACTAAGCTGTGGACGTTCAGTCGAGTACACTTGGTAATCTAACCATTTCTTAGAGAGCACAACACCAAGTGTTGTAGCCCGTCTTTGTGGTATAGGTTAAGTCTTTGACTTTCAATGAATCCTCAAACCTCTAGGAGGTGGAGTTGTTGGGAAAATAGGGGTGCCCGGGAACTATTCGGGATGAAATTTAAATACGAATTTAAATACGATTATTACTAGCATGAATTAATCCTAATTAATTCAAATAATAATTTCAACAACAATTTTATTATCATGCATGTTGAATTAATTCACATAAAACCTGTGGCGGAAAAACTAGGAATTTATGCGATTACGTACCTCTTGTAGATATGGCCTTTGATAATCACGGGACTATCACGAACGTGCTACCAACCAAAAGACCTTCTCAAGTATGTCCCTTTCGCCTTGCCTGATCACCGGTGGGAAGTGCTTTCAAGCAATTTAAAATAACAAGGAAGAAAGAAAAAAAAATAGTGTTGCTGATTTTTTTTTCAACGCTGTGAAAAGTAAACTGGAGATGAAATAATCATCCCCTATATATAGGTGAGGGGTGAACGAAATTTAGGTGGAAAAAAGGGAAGAGAAATTTTTTTTCTTGGCCTCCAAGTAATCTTGAATATATCTCATATATTCTTTTCTCCATAAAAAAAATATTCCACAAAAATCTCACCCTCCTAATATATGCAATTTTCGAATTTTAGGGAGATAGAATACTAGATTTGGATCTTCTTGAATTTATGAGATAATCTTGTATTCCAAAAAATACATATCTTCCATAATATCTTTCCAAGAAAATCAACAAAATCTTTTCTCTCTCTTAAACCTAATTTTCGAAAATTATGAATAAAAATCAGCAATAATAATTTTTTTTATTATTTTAATCACCTTATTATTATCGGGCTACTTAATGGGCTACTTGAGGGGCCTTAAGGAGAATTAAGATTGGACCTCCTAATGGACTTCTGAATTTCAATATTGAGCCCCAATATAATTCAGGCCATTAATATTAATTATTACCACTAATAAATTAATATTGCACTATCCATCTTAATCCATATTACAATAATATGGGCTCCCGATTATTATTTCTCGCATTTAAGATTATCAAGTCCATTAATTAATTAAGCTTCTGAATAGCTCTAAATTAATTAATATATTTCACCTTGGAGTAAGACAGCTCAACATTATTATCCGTACCGATGAAACTAATACTTCACTTGCAAGATTTGGTACGATAAAGCTTCTGAGCCCACCAAGGGGACTAATCACACGAGCCGTACTCTCACGCGTTTCTCCATATTAAATCTTAGCAACCGTCGTATGATTAATATTACTGTCCAAAACACAAAGTTCGAAGTCACGATGATTCTCACCCAACATGAATCAAAGCAGTAACCATTAAGCACACACGGTCCTATTTAAGTGGCGGAGATTAAGAAATCAATAACCACTGAGGTCTAATTCTTCATATTTCAGAACAGAAGAATTTATCCTCGTTGTAGGTCCTCTTCAACACTTACTAAATGTGTTAGTGCAATCTCTTGGTCAAGACAAGTCAATCTGAGATATACACATCGACCTTTCATGGCGGATTGTTCAATTCCACCTAGGTCATGAATTTATACGTTTAGTTACAAGGAAACCGTTAATGTGATCTTCCGTGATCGGGTATCACCACATTAACTACAATGTAACAAGTACCACTTATAATGAACTGGTTGCAATAAATATTCAACATTCAATCATATCTAAAGCAAATGTGATAAAAGAATTATTCTCATAAACAAGTGTTTAATACATGAGTTATACAAAGTAAAAGTATACTTTCACGTATAACTCCAACAATCTTCCACTTATACTTAAAGTCTGCTTTTTAGTATACATCATCATGCATGTCTAGTGTAGTAGCTCTACGTGACATCTCATGTCAACGTACACTAACCTAATAATTCCTCCCACTTATACTTAAAGAAGATTGACAATGGTCTTGACATCCATTCCATCCACATGTCTCTCGAATGTACTCTGAGGCAGACCCTTTGTGAATGGATGTACTAGGTTGTCCTCCGACGTTTATCTTTGCCACCTCTTTATCTCCTCTCTTAACGATTTCTTGTATATGATGGTGTTTTCTTTCAATGTGTTTGCTGGCCTTGTGGGCTCTCAGTTCCCTTGAATTTGCAACTGCTCCGGCACAATGATTATGATGGGCAAATTCGGAACAACATCCAAGTCCACTAAGAAATAATTTATTCGGTTTTCATGGTCGAATCGGTGATGTATTTCTGCTAATCGCTTCTCCATGTCAAGACTCCTTCTCCCATGAAAAATACACTACCCGAGGTAGTTATTCTGGAGTCTATGTCTGATTGGAAATTTGAGTCCGTGTATCCCATGAGAATTAGACCATCTGACTGTTAAATCAACATTTCATTCCAAGTTCTTTTCAGAAACTACAGAACGCATTTAATTGCAATCTAATGTCCTTTCCCGGGGATATTTTGTATCTTGCCATCATGCCCACATCAAAGCAGGTATTCGGTCTCATACACAGCATTGCATACATAAGACTTCCTACATTCGAAACGTACAGAACGTCTTTCATGTCATCTATCTCCACTTGCGTCTTAGGGCATATTTCTTTGGATAGATGGATTCCGTGTCTAAAAGGTACAAAACCTTTCTTGGAATCTTGCATGTTGTATCGCTTCAAAACAATATCTATATATTAAGCTTGCGATAAGCCCAACATCCTTTTCTTGCGACCTCGAGTGATCTAGATTCCAAGGATGTGACCAGCTTTCCCTAAGTTCTTCATATCAAGCTGATTTGACAGCCATACCCTTACGTCTGACAATACCTTTACATTGTTTCCAATGAGCAGAATATCATCTACGTATAATACTAAGAATACCACCGCAGTTCCATCACGTTTCTTATACACACAACTTTCGAACTCGTTTTGATCAAACCCATAAGACTTAATCACTTGATCAAAACACTGGTTCCAAGTACGCGATGCTTGCTTAAGTCCATAAATGGATCTCTTAAGCTTGCATACGAGGTGCTCTTGGCCTTTTTCAATGAAACCTTTAGGCTGTTGCATATAGATATCTAACCCGTCAAGACTTCCGTTAAGGGAAAGCTGTCTTGACATCCATTTGCGAGATCTCGTAATCTAGGTACGCAGCGATCGACAAGAGAATACGGATGGACTTAAGCATAGCTATAGGCGAAAAGGTCTCCTCATAATCGATCCCTTCTTTTTTAGTTTACCCTTTGGCCATTAGCCTTGCTTTGAAGGTCTCAACCCTTCCATCCGGTCCTCTTTTCCTCTTGTACACCCACTTGCATCCAATGGGTTTTACCCCACTGGGTAGATCGACCAACTCCCACACTTGATTATGATCCATCGAACCCATCTCGGTTTCCATTGTTGTTTGCCACGACTCCGTGTCTTTGTCTTGGATTACCTCGTCGTATGTCCATGGGTCTGATTCATCACCGGGAATCAAATCCGAAGATTCTCCTATTCCCACGAATCTCTCGGGTTGTCTAGAAATCCTCCCACTGCGACGGGGTTCCGGTTGTGAAGGTGTGACGTGTGGTACATCATCTTGTATACTTGGTATCGAGGTTTGTCCTCTCAATTCTTCTAAGGTAATTTCACTTTTAGGCTTCCAATTGTTCATATAGTCTTCCTCCAAGAATTTAAAGTGTGTACTAATCACGGTCTTTTGATCCTTGGGACTATAGAATATACACCCTTTCGTTCCAGCAGGGTATCCTATAAACAGTCTTAATTCCGAACGTGGATCCAACTTACCAGCTTTCTTGTCTAGCACGTATGCCGGACAACCCCAAATCCACAAATGTCTTAGACTGGGCTTGCGCCCGGTCTACAATTTCATTGTGGTTTTAGGAACCAATTTGGATGGCACCAAGTTTAGAATGTAAGCCGCCATTTCTAAGGCATTACCCCAAAACGACTTGGGTAAATCTGAATAACTCATCATGGATCTGACCATCTCTAAAAGAGTCCGGTTTCTTCGTTCCGCCACACCGTTCTGTTGAGGGGTTCCCGGTGCGATTAACTGGGATACGATCCCTTCGTCTGACAAGTAGTTCAAGAATTTATCGCTGAGGTATTCGCCTCCACGATCTGATCGTAGAAACTTGATACTCTTTTCCCTATATTTCTCGGCTTCGGCCTTAAACTCCTTGAACTTATCAAAAGTTTCAGACTTATTCCTCATAAGGTAAATGTACCCATATCCCGAGTAATCATCAACAAAAGTGACAAAATACTCATACCCCTTTCTTGCTATGATCGTCATTGAACCACACAATATCGGTATGAACGGGTTCCAACACTTCTATGGCTCTAATCCCCTTGGCTCCAAATGCCCTCTTGGTCATCTTACCCTCTAAACAGAATTCGCAAGTTGGAAACGACTCAACTTGAAGAAACTCCAAGGATCCATCTTTCACCAATCTTTATATTCGCATAAGATTAATATGACCTAATCTAAGATGTCATAGAAGTGTTTTGTTCATATCAGAAAGAACGCTTCCTTTTATAACTTGAAAAAGTCGATGTGTTATTAGATTCAATTTATGAGTGGTGTGCCCAATTAATGGTATAAAGATCATCCAACAATATTCCGGAACAGATAAACTCATCGTTTCAAGAAATAATAACATCCTTATTAAAAGAAACTAAGTATCTATTCAGAACAATTTATAAACTGAAGGTTGAGTTCTTTCTAAACTAGGAACATGAAGAACGTCTCTCAAGACCATAACTCTATCTTCACAAGATAGGCGCACTTCTCCCACTGCTTCAGCTGCCACTCTCGTAGCATTTCCCGGTGTGATGGGGATCTCACTTCCTCTAAATCGTCGGGTTAGCTTGAACCCATGCAAAATGAAACAAATGTGATCAGCGGCTCTCGTATCCACTGTCCACGAATGGACAACATACACCACTTCACAAGTTTCGACGATTAAGACGTGTGAATTACCTAACTTTCCTAGCCTCTTAGGCTTGGAACAGGCAGACCTCCAATGTCCTCTCTTACCACAGTTAAAACACTTCTCCTTTGATGCTAGCCTTGGCTTTGCCTTTCGCAACAATTAGATTTGCTTGGGTCCGGCCTTTGGTTATTTTCTTCTTTTTCCCTCCCTTGGGACCAAAAGAGGTAGACGGACCATTAACCACCATAGCACTAGACTGGTGCTCCATTATCACCTCCACCGAAACTAAAGCTTGCAAGAGCTCAGGCAAACGACTTGTCCGTTCATTCATCTGACAGTTCAGTTGAAACTGCTCAAAACTTTTCGGAAGAGAATGGGGTGTGAAATCAACTTGAGAAGGGACATCAAAATACGCACCAAGTACTTCCAACTTGTTAATGTATGTCATAATCTCGAGAACATGCTCCCTAACGGGCGTTCCCTCCACCATTTCCAACTTGACCGAGTCATGTTTGGTGAACTGATTAGTCATAGGTTTCTGATGTGAAGACATCTCTTCAAGGTTTTCCATGATTTCAACAGCGGATACAATGTCTTCACGAAAGCACCTCAAATCATCAGACAGAGATGTCAAGATGATGCACTTCATGTGTTCATTGTCACGCTTCCAATCATAAACTGTCTTTTCCCATTGCTTGACTTATCATTAGGCTTGCCGGGTATATTAACGTGAATAACTCAATTGTGTTTTTGTGCAGTAAGGACAAAATTTAAATTACATTTCCAATCGATATAATTCTCTCCAGAAAGTTTATTAACTTTAAGTATACTAAACATTGGATTAAAAGGTTGCGACATGATGAAATGAGAATAAAACATATATTCATATTAATATCTAGAAAAATACGAAATTATCACATAATTCGATCACATCAATTATATTGAAACCTTAAAACAATATAATTATGCATCAGCCAACATCTCGAAACAATTTAAATGCGCCACAAGGGGTGGTCTATACATTTAAACACATTCAAGCGGATCACAAACTTAAAAGTTACAAATCCTTAATTCAAAATTAATAGTTGGCTCCCACTTTGACCACATAAAAATTGACAGGGACTCCGAGGGGAGTAAGTTAATATCAATTTCTTATGCCTAAGTAATAACCATAATTAAATACAGGATTATTATTTCGCTTTGAGCAAGCCACTCGTGGTGAGAGTCAATACCGCCACTAGTAATAATCCACAATCATCCTTTAGGAATTTATTCTTGTGAAATCCGTCCTTTTGGCAGATCCGAGGGGGAAATGTATACCAAAAAGACTTCACAAATAAATAAATTATGGAGGCCAAATTAATCCAATTTTAATATCCGGAATAAAATTGCGATTAAAGAAACATACTTAGTAATTTTCGAAAGTAAGGTTTTTTATGGACAGTTAAAATCATGCAAACACATATTAACAAATAATAATAAGTGCACGAAATAAAATATCCATAAAAACAAAATTAAACACATTGGAGCACTCGAACAACAACACTTCATCAAAAACAGCTTCATTTGGGGTTCGGGACGACTTTTAAAATCACATAAAAAAATGAGAACGGAAATAAAATTTCATGGCCCGAGATACGACACGCATCGGCCCACGGGGTGGGCTGCGCGCCTCTCGACACGACCGCCGAGCGCCGAGAGGCGGCGCCGAGCGCGCGCGCTCGTGCACTTCGGCTCGCCCATCGTGCACGGGCCGTGCGCCTTGCGCACTCCGTGCACTGGGTTTCATCATTCGTTCTTGTTTTTCACCCTATGCATGATTTTACGTCCATGCATGCGCCACACATGCATGCGTCATCCGGGTACGCTGTCTTTAATTCTTCGTATCGATCCGGTTACAATTTATTTACAAAAAATAAATACTAGAACTAGATTAGTCTATTATAATGATCAAATCAAAATAAAAACTACTAATCTACTCGTGGATTTTCTCACGAGAAAAACGAATTCGAAAGAATCGAATTAAAAATAATTAATTCACACGCATGAATAAAAATAAATAAATATTAAAACCATGACAATTGGATACCTGCAAAAAAGATCTAGCAATTCTACTATCCAATTTCAATTTAATGTGTAACAATTTAAATTCCAATTTAAAGATCAGAGCCCGAAACCGTGGCTCTGATACCAGTTGTTGGGAAAATAGGGGTTCCCGGGAACTATTCGGGATGAAATTTAAATACGAATTTAAATACAATTATTACTAGCATGAATTAATCCTAATTAATTCAAATAATAATTTCAACAACAATTTTATCATCATGCATGTTGAATTAATTCACATAAAACCTATGGCGGAAAAACTAGGAATTTATACGATTACGTACCTCTTGTAGATATGGCCTTTGAGAATCATGGGACTATCACGAACGTGCTACCAACCAAAAGACCTTCTCAAGTATGTCCCTTTTGCCTTGCCTGATCACCGGTGGAAAGTGCTTTCAAGCAATTTAAAATAACAAGGAAGAAAGAAAAAAAAAATAGTGTTGCTGATTTTTTTTTCAACGCTGTGAAAAGTAAACTGGAGATGAAATAATCATCCCTATATATAGGTGAGGGGTGAACGAAATTTAGGTGGAAAAAAGGGAAGAGAAAATCTTTTTCTTGGCCTCCATGAAATCTTGAATATATCTCATATATTCTTTTCTCCATAAAAAAAATATTCCACAAAAATCTCACCCTCCTAATATATGCAATTTTCGAATTTTAGGGAGATAGAATACTAGATTTGGATCTTCTTGAATTTATGAGATAATCTTGTATTCCAAGAATACATATCTTCCATAATATATTTCCAAGAAAATCAACAAAATCTTTTGTCTCTCTTAAACCTAATTTTCGAAAATTATGAATAAAAATCAGCAATAATAATTTTTTTTTTATTTTAATCACCTTATTATTATGGGGCTACTTAATAGGCTACTTGAGGGGCCTTAAGGAGAATTAAGATTGGACCTCCTAATGGACTTCTGAATTTCAATATTGAGCCCCAATATAATTCAGCCCATTAATATTAATTATTACCACTAATAAATTAATATTGCACTATCCATCTTAATCCATATTATAATAATATGGGCTCCCGATTATTATTTCCCGCATTTAAGATTATCAAGTCCAGTAATTAATTAAGCTTCTGAATAGCTCTAAATTAATTAATATATTTCACCTTGGAGTAAAGACAGATCAACATTATTATCCGTACCGAAGAAACTAATTCTTCACTTGCAAGATTTGGTACGATAAAGCTTCTGAGCCCACCAAGGGGACTAATCACATGAGCCGTACTCGCACGCGTTTCTCCGTATTAAATCTTAGCAACCGTCGTATGATTAATATTACTGCCCAAAACACAAAGTTCGAAGTCACGATGATTCTCACCCAAAATGAATCAAAGCAGTAACCATTAAGCACACACGGTCCTATTTAAATGATGGAGATTAAGAAATCAATAACCACTGAGGTCTAATTCTTCACATTTCAGAACAAAAGAATTAATCCTCGCTGTAGGTCCTCTTCAACACATACTAAATGTGCTAGTGCAATCTCTTGGTCAAGACAAGCCAATCTGAGATATACACATCGACCTTTCATGGCGGATTGTTCAATTCCACCTAGGTCATGAATTTGTACGTTTAGTTACAAGGAAATCGTTAATGTGATCTTCCGTGATCGGGTATCACCACATTAAGTACAATGTAACAAGTACCACTTATAATGAACTGGTTGCAATAAATATTCAACATTCAATCATATCTAAAGCAAATGTGATAAAAGAATTATTCTCACAAACAAGTGTTTAATACATGAGTTATATAAAGTAAAAGCATACTTTCACGTATAACTCCAACAGGAGTATGGCGGGATACTTTGGGAGGAGTTCACCTATATAAGTAAGAAGTGTGACCCCCTTCGACAGAAACTTATGAATATAAGTGTGTCCAGGGCCAAGATTGACAAAAAACGTGAGAAAAAAGGCATTTGAGATTTGGTTGTGTTGACAATATTGCCCTAGTGTACGCTAGGGTTGAATATTGAGATTCGGTATTCATATTTGAATATTGATATTCGTATTCAAAATTTTGTGATTCGAGTTCGAATAAAAATATTTGATTCGATTCAATTAGTAATCAAATATGAATACAAAATTATGGTATTCGATTCAATATTCGTAAATATTCGATTAAATGTATATACATATATATACACTATAATATTTAATATATATATATATATATTTTATATATATAATAATATCTTTAGCCCATTAAAACTAAGCGTTAGTACATAATGTGTTAAATTGGTGGCATGTGGCCCAAAAGATGTTGGCCCAATTCAAAGATGATGGAAAAGCTTTAATATATTAAAAAAATGAAAAACTAAATATATTACCATGTCGTGAACAAAAACCAATGTACCAAATCAAACCCTACTTTTCAATTTCAGATCTCGTCTTATACGACTCACGATACTTTTCCATCATCGTCGCCTCTCGCTGCTTCATCCGTCGTCCCTCCTCATCGCATCGTCTACCGCACCACAATGATCATTATTTTTACCACCATATCGTCTGTCATCTATACCGCCGTGTCGTCCATTGGCTCACCACATTGTCATCTTCGGGTGTCTCACCGCATCGTCGTCTTTCCGTCCATTGTCGCACCACTCTGCAGTTTTGTATGTAATTTCTTAACTCATTTTTTTGTGTTTATTAAAATAAGAGTCACTCTTTTTCTTGCTCTCGTTGTTGTTTTCCATTTTCCTTTGTTAATTTCTGCAAATTTTCATCCAATTTAAAGTGTGCATCTAGCTAATCTTTCGATCTCGGAGAAATTAACTTATATAATTTTCATTTTTAAATGTAGAGGGCATATATTTTGGTACAGTAGTGGAAGATATTCTGGAGCTTGCTCATTTAACTTGGTTCAAAAAGGGGAAAATTCAATAGCACATAAAATTGCTAATTTTATCTCAAGTTGTTTGAAACCTTTTGTATTCTGATGTGATTCCTTCTTTTTTTTTATTAATGATCTTGTTACTAGTTTAGCTTATTAATGAATTTCGTTTACGGTATGAAATTTTGGATCAAATCTTATAGTTTTGAATCAAAAAAGTTAATTTTAAATCGAATACTTTTGAATCGGAGAGAATAATTATGAATCGAATTGAATATCTTCTAATCGAATCCAATAATACACTATAGAATATGTAAAAATAAAAAACGAATTGAATATTCGAATAGTTTCGAATAATTCGAATACCGAATACAAATCAAATTGAATCTCATTTACTATTCGAAATTTTTTCGAATACGAATATTCAAATAGGTTCACGAATACGAATCGAATACAATAGTATTCGGTTCGATTCGATTACAACCCTAGTGTACGCTAAGGTGGAATAGTTCAAGGCATCGCGTCCACTAGGCAGCCAGTATACTCGATAGTTTTTTACTACGGAAGGTTCAAGGCTCAAACCACCTATCTGGAAGCAATCAAGTCTCTTGAGAACTGTACTGTAGTTTTGCATAACTATATGCTTAATTTCCACTCATGTGGGGGATTGTTGGAGAAATTGGTTTTATTATTTAATGTTATTGATAATTAGGTTATGTAATGCTCATGTTTACTAAATTAAATAATTAATAAAAGTTTAATTTACGATAAATAAAGGTCGTAGGACCGATCTGCTCTTGGAGTAGATGATCGTGATATATTTAAAATCTCAAAACCGAATTTCGGTGAGTGGAAAATTAGTATACGAAGTTGAAACGCCACAAATACTTTAATGGTATTTAAAGTGTTAAAGGTTGAATAATTACCTTGAGAAGTTAATTATCCCACATTGGAAAATTTGTAGAGATATTAAATCCTTATTAATAGGAATAAGTGATGTTAATATCAATTTAATAAGGTCTTAGAAAATATTCCTATAGACCACACGCGTGCATGCATCGCCCTCCCGTCCGGCCGAGCCGAGCCCTTGCCCAGGTCCATGGTTCATGGTCCTTGACCTTGGAGATTGGTAATTGGACTTTGGGTGGACTTTGGACCTTGGCCTAGGTCTGTAGGATATTTCTTTTTTGCCACGGAAAATACAGCCCAATAGAAGGTCTGGCCCAATGTCCAGATAAGTCTGATTTTTTATCGGTGATAGCATATCTAGTGTATCAGATAGGCTATCGTGATAGGTCGTGAAAGGTGGAAGCGTGGCGTAAATTGTGGCAGAACGTAAGTCAAGGCGTGACTTAAGAAAATCTGTCTGCAGGCATGTGGAAATGTACGTGGATGTGAGTTTTGACTGGAATCATGATGTCGGTTATAGGAGGGGTTTGCGTCCTTATTAATCCGAATTAAATCCAATTTAATCCAACTTTCCTCGGTTACAACTGGTTTGAAGCTTATAAATAGGGTGTCTCATATCCATCTGTCACCTATCAGGAAATCCAACAAAATTCTTGTCTCTTGCATGCATACATAGTTTCCACAAACTTTGCATATTTTTCTCAAAAGTGCATATAGAAATCAGTCCAGATTTCGACGTTCTACTTTTGTTCGCTGGTGCTTCTACACTTTGTGGTGCAGCTAGTGTAAAAGATGAAAGTCATTTTACCTCTTGGAATATTACGTCAACCCGTGTGCACTAACCGGGACGCAGAGCCAGTCCAACAATTTGAGAGGCCTTGTGCAAAAAAAAAGGGTCTTTTATAATTTATCTAAAAAAAATATTATTGCTAATTAATATGAAAATTTTATAATTATATGAATAAAATATAAAAGTATGCTATATAATTATGATAATATATAAAAAATATTAAAGTGCTACTTTTTTATATTGGAGAAAAAAAAAGTGCACCTTGAGAGGTATGAGATTTGAACTCGAGACCTCTGAGTCACAAGTCACAAGCATTAATTAAAATGCAAAGAATGGACCATCTCATCTATAAGAAATATACAAGTTATTTTTTAATTTTTAATATATGATAAAATTTACCTATATACATACATATATATAAACAAATTGGGAGCCCTCAACAGAAAGGGGCCCTGTGCGGCGGCACCACCTGTGCCGCCCCAGGCTGTCTCTGTCGGGATGTATTTGTTTTACAGGAAAAAGGATTCCCTTGACTCAACTTTACATAATACCGTTCATGTTTCGATATTGTTCGTGAATTATCCAATACGAGGTTCGAGGTTGCTGTGAAGAAAATTTGTAATTTTCTCTTTTTCTTGTATCCTTTTCTTCTATTTTTCCGATCATCTGTAGCCATCGTTGGTCCATTTATAAACTAACATATGGATGAAAATGTTGAAGTGCCCTTAATGAATCTAACCTACATTTTGAGTTATTGACCAAAATTGACCAAAAATATATGAACTTGATGAACGAAATTAGATAGAGTCCTTCACCTTAAATCCTCTGAACATTTCTTGTAAAGACAAAAGTAGACATTGGTAGTGTTAGTGTCCTAAAGACAATTCATCGAAAGGACATAATACTATGATAATATTCATATTTGATTTAATATTATTATTGGTTTATATTGATGATACAATTGAGATTGGTGTGCGATCTGCATCATACTCTTAGAGAGTGTAGTAAGATCTCACTTATTACGAGATACCGGGTATCTCATGATGGATGCACAGATACCTTAGAGGGTATTGGTATACCCATCCGAGAAATTGTTTGATGTAATTCCACATAATGTGTCTACGGGTGTCTCAGTTAGTGGGAGCGATGTGATACTCCGCTGACTTGAGGTCAATACGCACGACATGTGTGGAGCGGTGAACTTTAACCATGACCGACGCTTGCAACCATTCACGGGTAGATATGACATGGATTGGGTTCATCACGAAATGCATGTGCGTGATAGTTAAGCCAAGAATAGGATTCATTCCTCAATGTGGATTTAGAGAGAATACTCATCTTCTCTGTTGGAGTTATACGTGAATGTATGTGTAATACCCCGTCCCGTTTTATACCTTTTATTTTGCTAGAAACCTTAATTGTATAATTTTGTACTATTATTATCCTTGTTTCTTTTAATTTTATTATTTGGTGTGCTATCGTGTATTTTATATATATACTCTATTTTCAAATTCCCGAATTCGAAGAAAGGAATCGAATTTTCAAACGAATAAAGGACTACGAGAAATTAAATACTCAAAGTTTAAAAATAGAATTTCGATCCGTAAAAATTATTGAGAATAATTAAAATAAAATAAAATATTATTGGAGTTTTAAAATAGTTTTAATATCCAATTTCGAATTAAATCCGCAAACCAAACGAGTCCTAACTAGTACAAGAGATCATAGGAAATCTTATTTTCCTTTAAATCTCATCCACACATTATTTCCTCCTCATAAAATTATTTAGTTAATTAAAATATTTTTCTCTATAAAACAAAGTAACCCACGTCTCTTTCAGCAGAACATTTGTTTCCCTAAATTAACTCTCAGCACTCCCTCTCTCTTAAATAGCCAAACGCGTCTCCTCCCTCTCTAAAAAAAAAATGCATTTTCTCCCCTCTCTATCCAAGAAAAACACGTCCCTCTCTCTTCCTCCCTTTTTCCCGCGACAGCGTCGCCGCCGCTCACCCAACCGCCTCAAGCGTCCTTCGCTCGTAACCACCGCCATCCTCCTCCAGTAGCAGCCTCGGCGACCGACGCCTCAGCACACAGTGCCGCCTCCGCTCTCTGTTCCGGTGCCGCGCTCGCGCCTCCCCTTTCCGATCGGCGAAGCTCCACCTCCAAATCGCCTCCTTCCGCCACCAGCAGAGTGCCGCTCGACCAGGACCAGCCATCGCCTCCTTTCCTCCGTCAGCCGCCCTCCCTTCGCCCAGACGCAGCCGCCGCCTCGTCTCAGCTTTGAGCGCTGCTGCTCCCTTCTCTGATCAAACGCTGCCGTGCGATGCAACCCCCGTTGCACTCCAGTGCCGTCGATCGCCCACCATCGCGCCGCCTCCTTTTCTTTCCTCTTACAGTGAGTCTCAAAATTTAACCCCTCAGTTTTAATTTCAGTGCTCTGAATTCGATTCTCACAATTTACTCTTGTCTCAATTTCAATTCCTTCAATTAATTCCGTTGTCAAAACTTATAAATTCATTTCGTACTTTTCATTTGAATGAAGGTGCCGTCGATAAAGTGAACCGCTGCCCGTTCAATTTCGGAAGAACCGAAACTATGCCGTTAGGCTGCCGAAACTACCCCATGAATCCTTAAACGAGCACCATTAGGCTGCCCGATTAGGGACTCGTAAGAATCGCTAATCTCCTCTCTATTTCTCGAAATTGTTGGAATAGAAATTTAACCGTTTTAATTCCTTTTTGAAGCATTGTGAGTTTGAGATGTTTTGGATTTGAGACTCTTAGAATTATAGATGAGACTTTATTATTGTTAAAATTCTACTGTACAAATGAATTTAAATTGTTAGTATAATGGTTGTGTTGATAGTTGTTTAGTGTTATTGAATTGATGGATTAGTATTGTTGTTTTAGCTAGTTGATATTATTGGATGAATGAATTAGTTTGGTTTGGTTAGCTGATGATATGGTGATGAAATTAGTTTATTTTAGTGTTAGTTGAGTTTTTAAAGACAAAAGGAAATTCGTCTCCTACTGTTCAAATGTTTGAAACAAATGGAAAATGACTTTTAGAAAATAATACTACTCTTTTGTTTTGAAAATGACACTAGTAAACTTGGTTAGTAATACTAGTAATATAGGAAAATATTTATTCTATTATTTGTTATGAAAACTTCTTTAAATCAAATATTACTAACAATAAAGAAAAGCATATATTATATTATTATTAGTATTTATTATATAAAATCCTTTAAGCAAAATATTTATTAATAAAAGGAGTTTTATTTATAAAATATAAATTATATTCAAAATTCTTTTAAAATAAGAAAATGGGAATTCTAGAAAGAAAAATATTAAATTGAGATATTTATTATATTTATAATTTCTTATCCTTTTGATTATTTTCAAGAAAAATATATATAAATATTCTTTTAAAATTTAGAAACTTTTATTTATAAAAGAACAAAGGAAATCAAATAGATTGCTTTGTAGAGATCGAAATAGTATTACAACAAGAAATTTAGTAAGTACACCCCCAATACACCAACACTTTTAGAAGTGGTGTATTTACCAAGATAGCGTGTGTGTTTTTTTAAGAAAGTCTATTAAACAAGTTTATAAGACAAACAACTTTCTCATTTTCATAACACAAACTTCTAGGCCTTTCGATAATCCAAGAACCAATTATTAATTAAATGACTTCGTACTAGGGTTCTGTACTAATCGGAATACGCACGAGGGATCCGACAGTCTGTTGATTCACTTTTGGGACGTCTCTACAATGCAAGTTATCATCCGAAAGAATTTCAAGACAGTTTTAACTTAGCTATAAAGTTAAGAGATGGGTGATGATCTGTTGATTGATCTGCTTAAAATACGTTGTGCTGGTATACTCTGAACTCGGCCAAATAAATCTAAAACAACTAATCCAACATAAATGTATCCCTATAATATAAATATTTGAATTACATGATATATTTATATATGATACAAAATATGTCTATTGTTTTATTTAAATCGAGCACCATTGCATGATAAAGGGCATTTTGTGAGCATGAATTAATACAAGTACGAGTTATGTGAATTCTCCCCACAATTTGAAATGACAGTTTTTATGAGAAAGAGGAAAGCGAGTAATCATTGAGTAGTTTTGTTTGTGGATTGACACGTATGGCCATGAGTGACAATAGGTCAGATTCATGGTCACTGATATTATTTGTGGTGACCATGAGTGATAATAACTCAGATTCATGGTCACATGATTTGTTGGTGAGAAATGGTTTGGGGGAGATTTACAATGTGTTGGAAATGATTTTGGCAGATTGGGCCGATACTTGAAAACGATTTTGGGTTTTGCCCCTTATTGTGAATCAACATGTGATATATTAATTATGTGAATGTGGAACCTGTTATGCCCAATTAATTATTACGTGAGCTTGTTACTTCTGTGATATATGTTATTCATATTTATATGTCAACTGCTTAAATAAATTAAATACTTTATTAATGAGTACAATTTTAATATACTTCGAATTTACCAATCTCATGACGTTGCAAATCACCCATACGTGAGAATTCAAATCTCACGCCCCATTTTTTCAACCCTTGCAGATTATGATTTTATGGAGCAAGGACAGTAATAGAAACGACACGGAGTTCCCCGCTGGAATAAAATGTTACTGTTAATAATAAGCTTTATATTCATAGATATATCTGTGTGAGATACTTATTAAAATTATTCTACTCATTTCTTCCGCTGCATAAAACTCATCTCTCATTTTATTATACCTTTTTATATAAAAAAATTTACAGTTCATATTTTAGTCACAAGTAATACCTCGAATCTGAGATATTTAATGTGTTTTGGATTTGGGGCGTTACAGTATGCTTTTACTTAGTATAACTCATGTATTAAACACTTATTTATGAGAATAATTCTTTTATCACATTTGCTTTAAATATGAATGAATGTTGAATATTTATTGCAACCCGTTCAATATATAAAGTATGTGTTACATTGTAGTTAATGTGGTGATCACGGAAGATCACATTAACAATTTTCCTTGTAACTAAATGTACAAATTCACGACCCAGGTGGAATTGAACAATTCGTCGCGAAAGGTCGATGTGTATTTCTCAGATTTGCATGTCTTGACCAAGAGATTGCACTAGCATATTTAGTATGTGTTGAAGAAGACCTACAACGAGGATAAATTCTTCTGTCTGATATGTGAAGAATTAGACCTCAGTGGTTATTGATTTCTTAATCTCCGTCACTTAAATAGGAACGTGTGTGGTTAATAGTTACTGCTTTGATTCATGTCGGGTGAGAATCATCGTGACTTCAAACCTTGTGTCTTGGGCAGTAATATTAATCATACGACGGTTGCTAAAATTTAATACGGAGAAACGCGTGCGAGTACGGCTTGTGTGATTTGTCCCCTTGGTGGGCTCAGAAGTTTTATCGTACCAAATCTTGCAAGTGAAGAACTAGTTTTTTCGGTACGGATAATAATGTTGAGCTGTCTTTACTCCAAGGTGAAAGATATTAATTAATATAGAGATATTTAGAAGCTTAATTAATTAATGGACTAGATAATCTTAAACGCGGAAAATAATAACTGGGAGCCCATATTATCGTAATATGGATTAAGATGGATAGTGCAATATTAATTTATTAGTGGCACTAATTAATATTAATGGGTTGAATTATATTGGGGCTCAATATTGAAATTCAGAAGCCCATTAGAGGTCCAATCTTAATTCTCCTAAAGACTCCTCAAGTAGTCCATTAAGTAGTCCGATAATAATAAGGTGATTAAAATAAAAGAAAATATAATTGCTGATTTTTCATATATAATTTTTGAAAAATTGATTATTAGATTGAGAAAAGATTTTGTTGATTTTCTTTGAAAGATATTATGGAAGATAAGTATTCTTGGAATACAAGATTATCTCATAAATTCAAGAAGATATAGATCTCTGACATTCTCTCTATATTTTTCGAAAATTAGGTCTTAGATGAGGAGTTGAGATTTTTGTGGAATATTTATTATGGAGAAAAGAATGTATGAGATATATTCAAGATTTCTTAGAGATTAAGAAAAGATTTCTCCTAATTCTAATAGGCCCAAAAATTTGGCCCCTATACTCTATAAATAGGGGATGATTATTTCATTCACATGTACATAATTACATGTGTTGGAAAAATCAAGAGCAAAAATATTTTTCTTTTTCCTTGTTATTTTAATTTTAATTGTTCATGAGCGCTTCCCACCGGCGAATGAATAAGGCGAAAGGTGATATTCTTGAGAAGGTCTTTTGGTAGATAGATCGTTCATAACTGTCCCGATGTTATCAAATGCCATATCTATAAGAGGTACGATATTACGTGAATTCCTAGTTATTCCGCTTTAGGTTTTCATGTGAATTAATTTAATATGCATGATGATAAAATTGTTGTTGGAATTATTATTTGAATTAATTAGGATCAATTAATGCTAGTAATAATTAAATTTAAATTTGTATTTAATTTTCATCCCGAATAGATCCGGGCACCCCTATTTTACCAACAACTGGCATCAGAGCCACGGTTTCGGGCTATGATCTTTAAATTGGAATTTAAATTGTTAAAACATTAAATTGAAATTGGATAGTAGAATTGCTAGATCTTTATTGCAGGTATCCAATTGTCATGTTTTTTTATGTTTGTTTTAAATTTTGTTCATGTGTGTGAATTAATGTTTTTTCAATTCGATTCATTCGAATTCATTTTTCTCGTGAGAAAATCCACGAGTAGATTAGTTGGTTTTATTTTGATTTGATCAATGTAATAGACTAGTCTAGATCTAGGTTTATTTATTTTTTGTAAATAAATTGTAACCGGATCGAGACGAAGACGGAAACGAAGAATTGAAGACGACGTGCCCAGACGGGGCATGCATGCGTGGCACATGCATGAACATGGATCGTGCATGGGGTGAAAAACAAATCCCGAAAGGATGATTGTGGATTATTACTAGTGGCGATATTGACCCTCACCATGAGTAGCTTGCTCAAAGCGAAATAATAATCCTATATTGAATTATGGTTATTACTTAGACATAAGAAATTGATATTAACTTACTTCCCGCGGAGTCCCTGTCAATTTTTATGTTGTCAAAGTGGGAGCCAACTATTAATTTTGAATTAACTATATGTAACTGTTAAGTTTGTGATCCGCTTGAATGTGTTTAAATGTATAGACCATCCCTCGTGGCGCATTTAAATTGTTTCGAGATGTTGGCTGATGCATAATTATATTATTTTAAGATTTCAATATAATTGATGTGATCGAATTATGTGATAATTTTGTATTTTTCTAGATATTAATATGAATGTATGTTTTATTCTCATTTCATCATGTCACAACCTTTTAATCCACTGTTTAATATACTTTAAGTTAACAAACTTTTTGGAGAAAGATTATGTCCATTGGAAATGTAAAAAACACAATTGGGTTATTCACGTTAATTAACCCGGCAAGCCTAATGATAAGTCAAGCAATGGGGAAAAGACAATTTATGGTTGAAAGTGTGACAATGAACACATGAAGCGCATCATCTTGACTTCTCTGTCTGAGGATTTGAGGCACATTCATGAAGACATTGTATCCATTGCAAACCTTGAAGAGATATTTTCACATCAGAACCCCATGACTAATTAGTTCACCAAACATGACTCGGTCAAGTTGAAAATGGTGGAGGGAACGCCCGTGAGGGAGCACGTTCTCGAGATAATGGCATACCTTAACAAGTTGGAAGTACTTGGTGCGGATTTTTATGTCCCTTTTCAGGTTGATTTCATACACCATTCTCTACCGAAAAGCTTTGAGCAGTTTCAACTGAACTGTTAGATGATTGAACGGACAAGTCATTTGTCCAAGCTCTTTTAGTTTCGGTGGAGGCAATAATAGAGCACCAGTCCAATGCTATGGTGGCTAATGGTCCGTCTACCTCTTCTGATCCCAATGGAGGGAAGAAGAGGAATAGAACCAAATGCTGAACCCAGGCAAATTCAATTGTTGCGAAAGGCAAAGCGAAGGCTAACATCGAAGGAGAAGTGTTTTAACTGCGGTATGAGAGGACATTGGAGGTCTGCCTGTTCCAAGCCTAAGAGGCTAGGAAAGTTAGGTAATTTACATGCCCTAGTTGTCGAAACTTGTGAAGTGGCATATGCTGTCCATTCGTGGATAGTGGATACGAGAGCCGCTGATCACATTTGTTTCATTTTGCATGGGTTCAAGTTAATCAGACGACTTAATGGAAGTGAGATCCCCATCACACCGGATAAAGCTACGAGAGTGGCAGCTGAAGCAGTGGGAGAAGTGCGCCTATCTTTTGAAGATAGAGTCATGGTCTTGAGAGACATTCTTCATGTTCCTAGTTTAGAAAGATCTCAACCTTCAGTTTCCAAACTGTTTTGAATAGATACTCAGTTTCTTTTAATAAGGATGTTATTATTTCTTGAAACGATGAGTTTATCTGTTCTGGAATGTTGTTGGATGATCTTTATACCATTAATTGGGCACACCACTCACAAATTGAATCTAATAACACATCGACTATTTCGAGTAATAAAGGAAAGTGTTCTTCTGATATGAATGAAATACTTCTATGGCATCTTAGATTAGGTCATATTAATCTAATGTGGATACAAAGATTGGTGAATGACGGATCCTTGGAGTCTCTCCAAGTTGAGTCGTTTCCAACTTGCAAATCCTGTTTAGAGGGTAATGACCAAGATGGCATTTGGAGCCAAGGGGAATAGAGCCACGGAAGTGTTAGAAATCGTTCATACCGATATGTGTGGTACAATAACGATCATAGCTAGAAAGGGTATGAGTATTTTGTCACTTTCATTGACGATTACTCGAGATATGGATGCATCTACCTTATGTTGCATAGGGAAAGAAGTATCAAGTTTCTACGATCTGATCGTGGAGGCGAATTCCTCGGCAATGAATTCTTGAACTACATATCGGACGAAGGAATTGTATCCCAGTTGACCGTACCGGAAACCCCTCAACAAAACGGTGTAGCGGTACGAAGGAACCAGACTCTTTTAAAAATAGTCAGATCCATGATGAGTTATTCAGATTTATCCAAATCATTTTGGGGTAACGTCTTGGAAACGGCGGCTTACATTCTAAACTTAGCGTCATCCAAATTGGTTCCTAAAACCCTGGTAGAATTGTGGACCGGATGCAAGCCCAGTTTGAGACACATGAGGATATGGGGGTGTCCGGCATACGTGCTAGACAAGGAAGCCGACAAATTGGATCCACGTTTGGAATTAAGGTTGTTTATAGGATATCCCGTGGGAACGAAAGGGTAAATATTCTATAGTCCCAAGGATCAAAAGACCGTGTTTTGTACACACTTTAGGTTCTTGGAAGAAGACTATAGGAACAATAGAAAGCCCAGAAGTGAGATTACTTTAGGTGAATTATGAGGGCAAACTCCTATACCAAGTGTACAAGATGATATACCAGTCGTCACACCTATACAACTGATTAGTTTGATAATTGCTCGAAATTCATGCGTTTTATTGGCATATTTTATTGAATTTTGTGTGATTATTTACATTGATTTGCTATTTTGTGCTTAATTGTCGAGAAAGGTAGTGTTTTGTTAGTTTCGCAAGAATTGAAGTGATTTTTAGTCAAAAAGGGTGAAGAATCGAAGAAAGATTGAAGAGTGGATTTAAAGGGTTAAAAAAGAAGTCAAAACAGAGCTCACTCGGCCAAGAAAGAGGAAACTCGGCCGAGTAAAGAGGTTTTGGCCGAGTGGAAATCTCTGGAAGATTCACTCGGCCAAAATGATGTTCCACTCGGCCGAGTAAAGAGGTTTTGGCCGAGTGAGGCAAAAATAGGAAGAACTCGGGCAAAAGAAGAAGCACTCGACCGAGTGGACATTACACTCGGGCGACTGAAATGGTTTTGCCCGAGTGAAATGCTGGCAAGCTCAAGAAGCGGGGTTTTTGGATAATTCGGGGATTTAATTGCAATTTCGTCCTAATACCCTCACTCCCCACTATAAATACCTCTAATCATCAGATTTAGAGGGAGTTACCATCATACGACAGTTACCAACACAAGAGAGTCCCTAGAGTATATTTCTTTCAGTTTTTTTTTCATTTTTCTTTTCCATTTCCTTTCAATTCTTCCATAGATTAGAGTAGATTTAGCTTTCAATTAGTAGCAATTTACATTTCTGTTAGGATAAAAGTTGTTAGTTTTGATGAGTTAAAACAAACCAGAGAATGTAATAGGACCATCTGGACCTGTTAGCCAGATGATGAACTAGATTAGGACTTAGTCTAAGGGAACTACCAGACCAGAAGACTTCACCAGAAGAGTCACCAGAAGACCTACCAGAAGACCCACCAGAGGACTTCACCAGAGGACTCCACCAGAAGACTTCACCAGATGAGACTAACCAGAGGCAGAGAACCTTCCCCAGACCAGACGAGTCTGGTGAACCAAAAGATGCTCAGAATCATCTCTTAATTCTACTGAGTATTCTGGTTCTTGACCAGATCCAGACCAGAAGACACTAAGGTCACCTGGTACCTGGTCATGTCTTCTCTGGAGAGAATCAGAGTTAGGCATTGGAAGCACTTGACCGTTTGTGATTTAGATCAAGTCAACAAGATCAGGATTGGAAAGTTTTGAAGTCAATCAATCCAAGGATCCCACCAACCAAATCAATCAATTAGGGAATTGATTGATTGAAAGCTTCCCTAAATAGAGGATCTGATTATATTAGCTCTCCAACGGCTATACCCTAATCACCTCTATAAATACAAGAGTGCAGATTCCAAGAAAGGCTCTAGAGATTCTCACGCGCAAGAATACATTGTCCAAGCCTTGTTCATTTACTCTTAAGCACTCTTATTGCTCTTATCTTACATATACACTCTTAAAGGAGTTGTTGGATCTCAACCTGTTTATCTCTAAGAAAAGGTTGAAGGCTGTAGACTTTAGATCGAAGTTAGATCTAAAGTGTTTGTAAGAAGGAACGGGTACTTCACAATTTCAGTACGTAAGTGGTTTGTTGGTTGGTTAGTGAGACCCCTTTTGATCAAGAGAGAGTGGACGTAGGACTTGTTGTCCGAACCACTATATATCCGGTCCATTTACTGCTTTCTTCATTTCTGTTTTATTTCATTTATTTAGTGCTCTTATAAAAGACCTTGTGAAAGACATAATCTTTAAAGCTTCCGCAAATTAATCTACTTAGTGGGACCAACAAGTGGTATCATAGCAGTGTGTCCAAAGACCACTTCTTTGTAAAGCTTTTTTGTTGTCACCGGGCAGATCCATTGCTCTTTGTTGTGTTTGATCAAATTCCTTATTAAATCTATATTTAGTAAAAATGTCTTCAAAATCTTCTTATAAGAGCCACAAGTTACCAGAATTCTCCTTTGAGGATTACAACCACTAGAGCTTCATGATGAGTAATCATCTTGGAGCTATCCATCACCGCATGTTAGATGTGGTAGAGAGTGCTCCAATTCAATTTTACTGGACTCCTATTGATAGTGGCAGGTCAGAGTCCAGAGAAGAAACGAGTGAAACTGCCCAGAAAGCTGCTGAGGACAGAGTTCCCAGACAGAAGATCCTCAAGAAGAAAGATGAGCTTGATAATGATGAAAGGAAATTATATAATTTGGACCAGGTGGTAAGGACTGAAATCATCAACACACTCACAAAGGAGGTGATAGAGAAAGTCAGAACTTGTGCCACTGCCAAGGAAATGCGGGATAAACTTACCTTGCTCTGTGAAGGAACAGGGAAGATTAAGGACAACAAACTCCAAGCTGTTCAACACTCGTTTGACATATTTAAGATGAAACCAGACGAGACCATTGACCAGCTGGATATGCGCCTTACAAATCTCCTCAACAAGGCTAGTGCCTTAGGTAAGACTTATTCAGAGAAAGAGATTAGTAGTAAAATTTTGCGTTCACTAACCAGCAGGTGGAGAATCAAAATGACTGTGATTAAAGACAATAAAGATCTCAACACTCTGGATCATCATCTCTTGCTGTCTGATCTCAAAGCTTACGAGTATGATCTTCAAGAGGAGGATCAAACAGAAGAGGTTTCCTCTTCTGGCAAGAAAGGAGTTGCATTTTCCTCAACTATCAAGACAGATGAAAAGCCAAAGGAGTCTACTGCAAATGACTTGAGTCTCAAGGAGCAGGTAGCACTTCTAACCCGTAAACTTGATAAGATGTGTTCTAATTATGGCAGGTACAAAAAGCACTGGAAGGAATCTACTAGAGATAGGAAGAGTTCCTTCAAAGCTGCAGAAAAAGAGAGAACATCTGGAGACTCAAGGGAGAGCAGATTCAGAACTCCAGAGAGGAGAAGAGATAACAGCTCTGGGAGATCAGATTACCAGAGGAGGGATGGCAGTTCTAGCAGATCTGACTACCAGAGAAGAGAGAGTAGTCCAGCCAGAACAGAGTACAACCAGAGAAGGGAGATCCAAGTCCCAGTCCCAGAGGAGATAACACCTGTTACACCTACAACAAGCCTGGTCACTACAGCCATGATTGTCCTCAATTGACTCCTAGAGAAAGAGAAGAGAAAAGACTCAAGAGAGATAGGAGATATGCAAACAAGAGAGCACTACTGGCAGAAGCAGAGGAGGAGGATACTAGTTCCAGTTCTTCTTCTTCTTCTGATTTTGGATCTGATGATGATGTATGTCTTATGGCAGACATCACTGAGGTAAATGAAACTACCCTATGCTTATCTAATTCCAAATATACTGAATCATCTCATTCATCTGGTAACTCCAGAGAGTCTGATATGCAATAAATGCTATCAGATCTCCAAAATTGTGTTCAACTATGTCAAAAACTTGAGAAGGAAAATGGTAGGCTCAGAGCTGAAGTTCAATCCCTATCTCATGAGCAAAAATCCACCAAAGAACTCATGAAAGATCATTCCAAAGAAGTCTCTGAACTTCAGGATAAGATCACAGAAAGAGATACTCTGGTAGATCAACTCATGAAGGAAAAGAACTCTCAGGAAGATGAGTTCAATGAACTAAGAGCTAAATACCAGACTTTTATCAAGGGAAAACAAGTTGAGCAAACCATAGAAGAGATACAAATGCCCAGAGAAGCTCCTAAGATACCATCTGTTGTATCTATTATATCAGAGTCTTCTCAGCGCATTAATGATAAGAGTGGTTTAGGATATTCTGGAATTACTACCAAATCTCATAAATATCTTTACAACAAAGATAAGTTTGTAAGATCTGGTGAATTGGTATAAATCTGGGATAAAAAAGACTCAACTGGTAATGGTTACAAAGTGGTTCACAATCCTAGTTGGAAAAGGAATCACTCTGCTAATCTCATAGAATATGGTCCAGAAGAGTTGATTGTCCTGGAAGAAAGAATCCTAGAGAGTAAACATCAACAAGGGGAACCACTGAAGGTTGATGGATATGTTAACAATAAATCTCAAAGATTAGAACTTACTCAGATTGGAGGACCCCAGAGGAATCCTCAAAGAAGGGAACCTAACCAGATTAGGGGACCTCAGAGGAGACACTCAAGAAGGGGGGATTCCAATCAGAATAGGAACTATCAGAGATGGAATAATGCTCAACAGAACCAGGTACCCCAGAGACGGTTTTCTCAGAGGAATCAATTCCAGAACAGATACACTCAGAGGAACTATAACCACCAGAAAAGGTCCAGTTTTCATCAAGACTAGAGACACATCTATAGAAAACCAACTGATCTGGGTAGTTATGACACCAGATATGGTTCTTCTAGGATGTACCCCTACAACCAGACCTTTAAGACCATGTCTTTAAGGCAGGCCATTCCAAAGGCCAGATTTGAGAAAAGATACACCAGACCTGTTTATAGGAAAGGTGTTCTGATCAGACCAGTAGCTCAATATGTCATTGTAGGGGGACATGTGCTGGTAGATAGATTTGGAAGGAAGATAAGATCTCCTCATTCAGCAAGGGATGATTTTTATCTTTGGATTCCTACAAAACCTGCAACTAACCAATCAGGACCCAACTCTAGTAGGGGACCTAATTAATTTCTCTGTAGGATGATAAGAGCCCATTGGAGAAAGGACATTCAAGCAAACATGTGTGGTATATTGATAGTGGATGTTCCAAGCGCATGACATTCCAGAAAGATTATCTCCAGGATTTCAAGCCAATGAATGGGCCAAGAGTAATGTTTGGTGACAACAACTATGGAGTCACCAGAGGTGTTGGAAAGTTGACCTTTAATGGCGTATCTGTAGAAAAAGTCTACTATGTTGAAGGACTCAAGCATAATCTGCTTTCAATATCCCAATTCTGTGACAGGGGATACTCAGTGAAGTTTTCTAGTGATTTATGCACTGTTTTTTCTTCTGATTATAATGACATTTTGCTTATAGGCTTGAGGAAGGGCAACATTTATCTTGCAGATTTCACAGTTGCCCAAGAAATGCTTGCCTGGTTGCTAAAGGATCTGCAGAAGATAGCTGGTTATGGCACAAGAGATTGAGCCATCTTAACTTCAAAACACTGAATAAGATTGCCAGAAAAGGTCTTATTCTAAGTCTTCCTAATGATGTGTTTAAGAAGGATCAGGTATGTGGTTCATGCCAAAAGGGTAAACAACCCAAGACCTCATTTAAGGATGTCCAGAGCACAACCACAACCAGAGTACTTCAACTACTTCACATGGACCTGTTTGGACCTGTTTCTCCTCTTAGTTTCAGTGGAAGGAAGTACACCTTGGTGATAGTAGATGACTTTTCAAGATACACTTGGGTAGTGTTCTTGTTTAAGAAAAATGAAACTATCACTAAGCTACCAGAATTCTTCAAGCAGATTCAGAATGAGCAGAACCAGAGCATAATCAGGATCAGAAGTGACAAAGGGACAGAGTTCGTGAATTCACACATTGCTGAGTATTGCAACGAATATGGAATTTTTCATGAGACATCTGCTGCCAGAACACCTCAACAAAATGGAGTAGCAGAAAGGAGGAATAGAACCCTAAAGGAAGCTGCAAGGACTCTTCTAGCAGAGTACAACACACCACAAAGGTTTTGGGCAGAAGCTATCAACACAGCATGTTATACCCAGAACAGATGCCTAATTGCCCAGAGACATAGCAAGACTCCATATGAGGCATGGAAAGGTAAAACCCCATCTGTTTCATATTTTCATGTTTTTGGTTGCAAGTGTTTCATCCATGACAATGGGAAATCAAAATTAAAAACCTTTGATGCTAAAGTAGCAGATGGAATATTTTTAGGATATTCCACCACTAGTAATGCATTCAGAGTTTTTAATAAGAATTCACTTTGTGTGGAGGAAACACCCCATGTTGTTTTTTATGAATCTGTTGTTGAGTGCAAGGTGGAATTAAAGTCTTCTGAATAGACACAGAATCAGACTAATCCCAGAGTAATCAAGGTCAATCCACCTATTCTTGATTCAAATTCAGATTCAGATGGTGACCCATCTTCTGGTTCTCTGAATGAGAAGTCTTCACAAGGAGCAGAACCAGAGGAGGTTGGAACTCCTGTAGGGAGAAGCTCTCCTGCAGTTGGTGATATTCACCAAGATACTGCAGTGGATGGTCAATCAGGCAAGGCCACGGGAAGGAGGACCCTGGTTGATCACCCCAATGACCTGATAATTGGAGATCCAACTAAGGGTGTCCAGACTAGGAGAACTCTTAACTTAGCTGTCTTATTCAGTTGCTATGTGTCCTTGATTGAGCCCAAGAACATCAAGGAGGCACTGAATGATTCAAATTGGATTGTTGCTATGCAAGAGGAGTTGAATCAATTCACCAGACATGATGTTTGGGAGCTGGTAGACAGACCAAGACATCAAAAGGTGATAGGCACTAAGTGGGTTTTCAAGAATAAGAAAGATGAGAATGATGTCATTACTAGGAACAAGGCAAGGCTAGTAGCTCTGGGCTATTCTCAGTCTGAAGGAATAGACTATGATGAGACATTTGCTCCCGTTGCCAGACTAGAAGCCATCAGATTGTTCTTAGCATATGCTGCTCACTTGAAGTTCAAAGTATACCAGATGGATGTGAAATCTGTCTTTCTTAATGGGATTCTCATTGAGGAAGTGTATGTAGAACAACCTCCTGGTTTTGAACAAGGTGACAAGGTGTTTAAGCTTAAGAAAGCTCTTTATGGGCTGAAGCAGGCACCCAGAGCATGGTATGACACTCTTTCTCAATTTCTTCTGGACAGTGGTTTTACTAAGGGTAAGATTGATAGGACCTTGTTTAGGAAAGAAGAAGGAAAGGATATCCTTCTGGTCCAAATATATGTTGATGACATTATATTTGGATCCCCTAACAAGAAGTTGTGTGAGAAGTTTGGTGAACTCATGCAAGGTCAGTTTGAGATGTCTATGATGGGTGAAATAAATTATTTCTTAGGTCTGCAGGTAAAGCAAACAGAGAAGTGAATTTTCATCAATCAGGCAAAGTACATCAGAAACATGTTAGAGAAATTTGGAATAGGATCTAGCAAAGCAGCCAAGATCCCTATGATGACAAATTTCAACATGGATCCAGATGAGTCTGGAGAGAGTGTGGACCAGACTCAGTATAGAGCACTTATTGGTTCTCTTCTGTACTTGACATCAAGCAGGCCAGATATAACCTTTGCAGTTGGTGTGTGTGCAAGATTTCAAGCTAATCCTAAGAAAAGTCATTTGGAAGCAGCTATGAAGATATTGAAATATCTTAAAGGTACAGTAAATTTGGGGTTATGGTATCCTACAGATGACAACTTAGAGTTAAGTGGTTATTCGGATTCAGACTATGGTGGGTGCAGAATATATAGGAAGTCTACAAGTGGAACATGCCAATTTTTAAGGAATAAGTTGGTATCTTGGTTTTCTAAGAAGCAGACTTCAGTTGCTACATCAACAATAGAAGCAGAGTATATGGCTGCAGGGAGCTGTTGTTCACAACTACTCTGGATTAGTCAACAGTTAAGGGACTACCAGATTAGAGCTAAAGATATCCCAATCTTCTGTGATAGTAATAGAGCAATAGCAATCACCCAGAATCTAGTTCTTCATACCAGATGTAAATATGTTGATATAAGGCATCACTTTATCAGAGATCATGTTGAGAAGTGAGATATTAAGGATGGAAAAGATTGCAACAGAGAAGCAGAGAGCAGATATCTTGACTAAGCCTTTGGCTGAAACCAGATTCAGAGAGTTAGCATTTGAGTTAGGACTTTTGGATCCAGAGACAGACTTGGTTTAGGGGGAACATCAGAGAAGTATCCTTTGTCTCATTTTGTTACATAAATTTTATGTATTCAAACTAACATGCCTACATGTTAGATATACCAGGGAAGTTACATCTCCAGATGACATATGTACCAGTTGAGGCGTGTACCAGGTGAGGTACATCCCAGATGAGGTGCAGAAACAAATAGAACCAGATGAGGTTCTATCAGATGAGATGTAACACCAGACTAGCCGTGGTATCATCTGGTTACAATATCAGGTGACAGGTATGTATTTACTTCTCTGGCCTCTGATCATTGGGATACACTTTCAAAATTAGTAAGTACACTCAAAACGTTTCATCTTCGGAGTGTATTTAAGACTAGGGTAGAGGGTCTAGGCAATCATTTCGCTTTTTCTCTTGACTGCCACAAAACCCCCTCGATCCCAGTCCCAATGACCATGCCCACGCACTATATTAAATCTGTAACTTGCCTTTTAATCGTGGCCGTCAGATTTAACAACAGTGCAATATGTCAATCAATTCAAAAATTGATTTTGTTCCCTAAATTAAAATTTTCAATTACAAGCGTTCACACTTCATTAATTGTTCAAGCCACGCGTCTTGCCCTATTTAAATCAAACCTTTCTTCAATCTGTCCTTTCACGTTTCCTTACTTTCAAATCCCTAACCTCTCTCTGCAAGTTCTCTCTCTCTCTCTTTCACAGAATTGGCACCCAAATGCAATTTCGATCCGGAACACGTTTGCAAGAAACTCAAGTCAGAAATGGTGGTGGACTTCTATTCCACCAAGAACCCAGCGGCGCTCAAAATTTTAGAACTTTTGAGGAAGTCTGGAGTGGAGGAATTGATCTCAAAAGTCCCCAAAGACTTGCGCACTTTGGATGGGTACGCAGCCCAGTTTTTGGTCAGGATGAAGATCCACGATGACCACATCTCATCCAAGATTGACAAGGAGGATGTCGTCTTCTCGAAGCATGATTTTTGCAGGCTGTTTGGAAATCTTTCTTCAGATGGAGTGGACCCTTTGAAGTACAAGGAAGGAGAAACAGTTGAATCCTTCAAGATCTTTGCCAGATCCTCTTGCCAGAATTTGACAAAGGGGGTTTTGGACAAACACTTGAGGCAAAAGTAAAAGGTACTTTTTGATATCGTGGTGAAGGTGTTGATGTGCGAGAGCCATAGCACAGATGCCATATTCACAGGCAGGCTCTGTGTTATGAGGGCCATTTTTTTCGGCGCCAAGTGTAATTGGGCCGAGTTCTTCTGGGGTGTCTTGAGGAAGAACAAGTTGAAGGTGCAGAAGGAGGAGTGTCCCAGCTTGCCAGGAGAGCTGCAGTACTCTTCAATGCCAACGTGTCTCTTGGCACCAAGCTTTCCCTGATCTTGGACTCCATCTTCCCCAAGAAGAAGTGGAAGGAGTCATGGTGCAAGGGCTTTCACAAGTTCAAGATCTTCTTCTCCAAGGATGGGCCTCTTCATGGCCATCCTGATTCTGATGGTGAGCACGCCATCCCTGCCCCTCCTCTTCAAGCAGTGCCCTCACCTGCTAAAGGGCAGAAGCAGCAGTAGAGCAAGAAGAAGACTGCTGAAGCTACTGGTTCTTCAACCATAGCTTTCTCTGGTTCCTCAGAGGAGGACCAGATTCCCCTTCTTGATGTGCTGAAGAAGAAGGGTGTTGGTGAAAAAGCTGCCAAGAAGGCTGGTGCAGCTAAGAGGAAGAGGCCAGAGGAGGCCAAGAAAGTTTCTGCTAAGAAGCCCAGGACAAGCAGAAGGGCTAAGAAAACACTTCTGGTGGATGAGTCATCAGAAGAGGAGGAAGAAGAAGAGGTTGAGCCTCTTAAGAGGAAGCCCAGGGCCAAGAGAGCCATTCTTCAAGAACCAGACTCTGGCTCTGATCTAGGAGATGCATTAGAGCTGGCTATTGAGGAAGCCACTCTTCTGATGGAGGAAGCCACGGGCTCAGAACAGGTAAACCTTTCTCCCCCATCTATCCCCATTAACCTTGTAACCCCCTCTACTTCTCCCCCAGAACACATACCCTCCAACCCCTCTGGTGCCCCATTTCTTCACCAGGGCAAACCTTACCTGACACTCCCCAATATACTCCCTCCACCATCACCACACAAACACCTTCTCCTCCTACCTCTCAAATCCATCTCCCTACAAATCCTTCTCCCCCAGCCCCTGTACCAGATATCACATTCTCTTCTGGTGCAGAACAGCCCCTTCCCCCCACCTCTACCTCCCAAACAGCTTCCCCTCCCCAATCTCATACAGAACAAAACCCCTCTATCTCTATGGCAATGGGATTCCCTTTTCCCCCCTCTTCTCCCACCTGTCTGACCAGCGATGATAGTGGAGATGAGGATGCTTCACTGGAGCCGGAGTGCTTGGCACTATCCTCCTCTGCCTCTGGGTCCAAACCCTTTTCATTCTCATCTGTAGAAATGTGTCCCATTAGACAGAGTATGAGTGTAAGTGCTCAGCTCTGGCTGAGAGAGCATTTTCCCATCTTATTGGAGCACTTACCTCTGTTGGCGGATCTGACTGACGCTAAGGTCTGGAGCAAGGCCAGATTAGAGGACGTGGAAGACCTAATGTTGTTTCTTGAGGAGATGGGTCCTCCTACCTTTTCTGCCTGGGAGATTGAATTGAAGAAGAAGCTTAATCTCCAGAATCCAGCGGAGTTGAAGACTCCAGAGGTAGCCAAGGTGGTGATTCGCACCTTGCTTATCCAGAAAGGAGTCATGATCACTCCTGAGGGCCCCTCTTACAAGTTTGGCCCCCACTTCACCTTTCCTCCGGAGCTCTACTCTGATGAAGAAGACTTTGAAGTCACTCATGTCGTGCTGCAAAAGATAAAGACTTTCTTCAATGAGCAGATCATGTAGATTGGGCGCTTTTCTAAGGCAATTCAACACATGGCCCCTGCTATGATAGAGCACCAGATCCGGCAGGAGAGGAAAATCTTTTTAAAGCAGATCAAGTCTACTTTTGCTGCTGCCAAAGCATCTTTTAAGGCAAATGGACTATTTGTGAAGCTTGATGTGATGCAGAGCCAGAGACAGCTCCAGGAGCATGTGCTGGAGCAGCTGAGGCCAGTCTCTGTGTTGAAGGTGGAAATGGCTTCTCAGATGCTGCAAACTGCAAAGCTCAAAGATTCCCTCCAGGAGATGTTGGAGAAGCAGGAGCAGCTGGTGGCTGAGTCAAAGGCCTACCTGGAAGAAGTCAGGCAACTCCGTGATCTTTACTCTTCCTCCTCCACTGCCTTGCCTGATCTCATAAGGCAGGTGGTGCAGCCCCTGATTGATGAAGTTAAAAAGGAAGTCCACCCTGGAGACTCTCTTCTGCCAGGTGCTCGTCTGGACCTGCTGGAGAATCCTTTGGCCCAAGCAGAGCTGCAGAAGAAGAAAAAGGAAGAGTTGAAATCTCTTTCCATGGCGAAGCAGCTGGCGGCAGAAGAGGAGTCCACGGATACTGAGCAGGATCCTATGTCCGTTTCTGGACCTGCCAAGAGGAAGTTAAGGAAGGTGAAGAAAAGCTTCCTTGAAGAAGTTGTTGAGGAAACAGAGAAAAGATTTAAAGAGGAGACTCCAGAAGAGAAGCAGGCAAGAATAAGAAAGAACATAGATGAAGAGCAGAGGCTCCGATATGTTAGGAGGCAAAACAAGAAAGCCAGAGAAGCTGGTATTACTCCTGGTGCCAGTGGATCCAGTCAGAGGAGGAAGGCTCCTGTTGAAGTGATGGAGATTCTGCCACTCAGGACAGAAGGGTCTTTTGACTCTACTGTGCCTGTTCCTCTCATTGAGAAGTGGAGAGAAGCCAAGACTCTGTGGTTTATCCAACACTATATCCAGAGGCCCCCTCCAGAGGATGATGCGCTTATCAATAGAACCTTCCACTCTTGGATGAAGGCCTACGATGCAGATCTCTACAAGTAACTGATGGATTCCACCATAGAATTCAATCTGGAAGTCACTGCCCCAGAGTTTCACTATCTCAACACACCTATGCTTGGGGACCAGATTGATTGGATAGAGTTGAAGAAGTTGTTCAAGACTAAGGTGTTGGTGAATTTCACTCCAACATCTTCTGCAGAATTGAAGGCAGTTCAAGACAGATTCCTTGACTGGTTTCTGGTGCCAAAGGAGAACAGAAGATATGCATAGATTATGACTCTGCAATGAAATGTAACATGTAATCCTTTGTCCTCAATTATTAATGAAAAGTCATATATTCTCTGTTCAAAAGACAACCTCTTGTTGTCTTATTGTTTGCCAGATAAGATCTATTCTAAGGTCTTATCATTTTATTGTTTTCATGCTTAAGTGTTTATTGTTTTTGATCAGTTCTGGTTAAGTTTTAACTCCATCAAAAATGGGGAAATTGTTAGGATAAAAGTTGTTAGTTTTGATGAGTTAAAACAAACCAGAGAATATAATAGGACCATCTGGACCTGTTAGCCAGATGATGAACTAGATTAGGACTTAGTCTAAGGGAACTGCCAGACCAGAAGAGTCACCAGAAGACCTACCAGAAGACCCACCAGAGGACTCCACCAGAAGACTTCACCAGATGAGACTGACCAGAGGCAGAGAACCTTCCCCAGACCAGACGAGTCCGGACCAGACGAGTCTGGTGAACCAAAAGATGCTCAGAATCATCTCTTAATTTTACTGAGTATTCTGGTTCTTGACCAGATCCAGACCAGAAGACACTGAGGTCACTTGGTACCTGGTCATTCCTTCTCTGGAGAGAATCAAAGTTAGGCATTGGAAGCACTTGACCGTTGGTGATTTAGATCAAGTCAACAAGATCAGGATTGGAAAGTTTTGAAGTCAATCAATCCAAGGATCCCACCAACCAAATTAATCAATTAGGGAATTGATTGATTGAAAGCTTCCCTAAATAGAGGATCTGATTAGATTAGCTCTCCAACGGCTATACCCTAATCACCTCTATAAATACGAGAGTGCAGATTCAAAGAAAGGCTCTAGAGATTCTCACGCGCAAGAAGACATTGTCCAAGCCTTGTTCATTTACTCTTAGGCACTCTTATTGCTCTTATCTTACATATACACTCTTAAAGGAGTTGTTGGATCTCAACCTGTTCATCTCTAAGAAAAGGTTGAAGGCTGTAGACTTTAGGTCGAAGTTAGATCTAAAGTGTTTGTAAGAAGGAACTGGTACTTCACAATTCCAGTACGTAAGTGGTTTGTTGGTTGGTTAGTGAGACCCCTTTTGATCAAGGGAGAGTGGACGTAGGACTTGTTGTCCGAACCACTATATATCCGGTCCATTTACTGCTTTCTTCATTTCTGTTTTATTTCATTTGTTTAGTGCTCTTATAAAAGACCTTGTGAAAGACATAATCTTTAAAGCTTCCGCAAATTAATCTACTTAGTGGGACCAACAATTTCAAGCAAGGATTTAAGATGTTGCAGAGATTAATTTCTATTTCATGATGAGAGGTGATATTTTTCCATTTCAATTTCTATTTCCATTTCCATTATTATTTCTATTTCAATTGCACTTTATTTTGATTTATATTAGTTTAATTGCTTGTTTAGCTTCCTTAGCCATGTATATCTCTTCTAGAACCATGAGCTAAGTCTTCTATGCTTTGAATGATTTAGATAATGTGATAATTGAAGTTTTGTTTGATTTGTGTCTTGATTATGATGATTTAAATGATTAGATTCCTTGATTGTGGATTACTTGAGCTTTGATGATTTGTTTCTAGTAGATTATGCATTATGTTTGAATTGGCAATATACGAGATTTGAGCTAGTTCAAATGTGTGTTTAATCGAGCAAAATGAATTATCAAGTGCTATAGTTAGACGTCTAAGACATCGAGGGATGCTAGATAGTCTAGAACACTCCGAATTGGGCATCGAAACCTTCTAAACGAGAGTTTATTGATTAGATGAGATTAATTTGATCTAGTCTAATCATGATATAAAACATAAGAAGGGCATAAGTTAAGCTAGCTTTGATAATTGCATAATCGACGTCATCCGAAGCATATCTCCCCTTGCACTTCGTCTCACGAAGTTAAGTAGATTTTAATTTCTTGCTAGTTTTATTTCCTTGTTTAGTAGCATAACAAACCCGAGCTTGTACTTTTCATTTCATAGCATGAAAATGTGAATGGACTTAGCTAACCACTTGTTTCCCTAGGGTTCGATATTTTTATTACTTGGTCAATTGTCTTACTATAACAACGATCTCGTACACTTGCGAGTAGTTCAATTTTGTGCTTTAACGAAATTGACAATCAACAATCGGAACCCCATCGCAGTAGGAGATTTGTTAGACAACCCGAGAGATTCATGGAAATAGGAGAATCTTCGGATTTAATTCCCGAAGATGAATCGGACCCATGGACGTACGACGAGGTAATCCAAGACAAAGACGCAGAGTCATGGAAAACGGCAATGGAAGTCGAGATGGGTTTGATGGATCATAATCAAGTGTGGGAGTTGGTCGAACCACCCAGTGGGGTAGAACCCATTGGATGCAAGTGGGTATACAAAAGGAAAAGAGGACCGGACAGAAGGGTTGAGACCTTCAAGGCAAGGCTAGTGGCAAAAGGGTATACTCAGAAAGAAGGGATCCATTATGAGGAAACCTTTTCGCTTGTAGATATGCTTAAGTCAATCCGTATTCTCTTGTCGATTATTGTGCATCTAGATTACAAGATCTGGCAGATGGATGTCAAGACGACTTTCCTTAAAGGAAGTCTTGACGGGTTAGATATCTATATGCAACAACCCGAAGGTTTTATTGCGAAAAGCCAAGAGCATCTTATATGCAAGCTCAAGCGGTCCATCTTTGGACTAAAGCAAGCATCCCGTATTTGGAACTAGTATTTTGATCAGGTTATTAAGTCTTATGGGTTTGATCAAAACGAGTTCGAAAGTTGTGTGTATAAAAAGTGTGATGGAACTGCAATGGTATTCTTAGTACTATACGTAGATGATGTAAATGTGTTGTCAGATGTAAGGTTATGGCTTTCAAATTAGTTTGATATGAAGGACTTAGGGAAAACCGGTCACATCCTTGGGATCAAGATCACTCAAGATCGCAAGAAAATGATGTGGGGCTTATCGTAAGTTTCATACAAAGGCACTGTTTTGAAATGATACAACATGCAAGATTACAAGAAAGGTTTTGTACCTTTTAGGCATGAAATCTATCTATCCATAGAAATATACCCTAAGACGCAAGTGGAGATGGATGACATGAAAGGCGTTTCGTACGTTTCGAACGTAGAAAGCCTTATGTATGCAATGTTGTGTGCGAGACCGGATATCTGCTTTGACATGGGTATGGTGGCAAGATATCAAAGTAACCCTGGAAAAGCTCATTGGACTGCAGTTAAATGCATTTTGTAGTTTCTGAAAAGAACTCATGATAGAATGCTGATTTACCGTCAGACGGTCTAATTCCCATGGGATACACAAACTCAAATTTCCAGTCAGTCATAGACTCCAAAATATCTACCTCGGATAGTGTGTTTTGCATGGGAGAAGGAGCCATGACATGGAGAAGCAATTTGCAGAAATGCATTGCAGAATCGACCATGGAAGCCGAATAAATAGATGCTTGTGAAGCAGCGAAAGAAGTGGTTTGGCTCAAGTACTTCTTAGTGGACTTGGACGTTGTTCCGAATTTGCCTAGCAGAATCACTGTCTATTGTGATAATGCCGGAGCAGTTGCAAATTCAAGGGAACCGAGAGCCCGTAAGACCAGCAAACACATAGAAAGAAAATACCATCTTATACTAGAAATCGTTAAGAGAGGAGATAAAGAGGTGGCAAAGATAAACGTCGGAGGACAACCTAGTACATCCATCTACAAAGGGTCTGCCTCAGAGTACATTCGAGAGACATATAGATTTAATGGGTGTCAAGACTATTGTCAATCTGCTTTAAGTATAAGTTGGAGGAATTATTAGGTTAGTGTAGGTTGACATGAGATGCCACGTAGAACTACGCTAGACATGCATGGTGTATACTAAAAGACAAACTTTAAGTATACGTGGGAGATTGTTGGAGTTATACGTGAAAGTATGTTTTTACTTTGTATAACTCATGTATTAAATACTTATTTATGAGAATAATTCTTTTTATCACATTTGCTTTAGATATGAATGAATGTTGAATATTTATTGCAACCCGTACAATATATAAAGTATGTGTTACATTGTAGTTAATGTGGTGATACCAGGTCACAGAAGATCACATTAACAGTTTTTCTTGTAACTAAACGTACAAATTCACGACCCATGTGGAATTGAACAATCCGTCGCGAAAGGTCGATGTGTAATTCTCAGATTGGCCTGTCTTGACCAAGAGATTGCACTAGCATATTTAGTATGTGTTGAATAGGACCTAGATTCTTCTGTTCTGATATGTGAAGAATTAGACCTCAGTGGTTATTGATTTCTTAATCTCCGTCACTTAAATAGGACCATGCGTGGTTAATAGTTACTGCTTTGATTCATATCGGGTGAGAATCATCGTGACTTCAAACCTTGTGTCTTGGGCAGTAATATTAATCATATGACGGTTGCTAAGATTTAATACGGAGAAATGAGTGCGAGTACGGCTCTTGTGATTTGTCCCCTTGGTGGGCTCAAAAGTTTTATCGTACCAAATCTTGCAAGTGAAGAATTAGTTTCTTCGGTACGGATAATATTATTGAGTTGTCTTTAATCCAAGGTGAAAGATATTAATTAATTTAGAGTTATTCAGAAGTTTAATTAATTAATGGGCTAGATAATCTTAAATGCGGGAAATAATAACCGGGAGCTCATATTATCGTAATGTGGATTAAGATGGATAGTGCAATATTAATTTATTAGTGGTACTAATTAATATTAATGGGCTGAATTATATTGGGGCTCAATATTGAAATTCAGAAGTCATTGGAGTTCCAATCTTAATTCTCCTAAAGGCTCCTCAAGTAGCTGATTAGGCGTGAAATTATTATGTTTTGGTGCCCGATTTGCCTATGGTTTAAGTGTTTTTATGAGTGTTTAGAGTCCTTTGAGTATCATTTTCATAAAGTGATGAATTTTTCTTTTTGGTGTTCATAGTTGGATAGAGGGCGAAAAGAGGAGTTCGTAGGACTTTGAATCGGCCAAAACGGACTCCCGGTTGAGAAGATATGAAGGTTTTACGAACAAGTGTACATCAGCCGAAAAACACTCGACCGGTGACCACTCGAGTCCTAGGGACTCAAGCGGTCGAGTGTGCACTCAAGGAGAGAGTGGTCAGTGGTCGAGTCCTAGGGACTCGACCTTGTAGAGCTTGAGTCCTATTTTGACGCTGGAATGAAAGGGGGCACTCGATTGACCCTAGCTCGAGTCCTAAGACTCGAGTAATGTCTGTGCTCGAGTCCTTACGTATAATTTCTGCTCAAATCACCCCAAATCAGCTTGTTGCCTATAAATACCCCGTCCCAAGCACATTTTTACATACCCTTTGATCATTATTCATATTTTTACATACTTTGAGCAAGGAGAAAGCTTGGGAAGGAGATTGAAAGAGTTTTACAAGTTGTAATCGAGGTTTTAGCTTACGAATTCATAGTTTAATTATTTCTTTCGAACTTCTTAGATTAATTCTTTCTTTCTTTGTTCTTGGAGATTAAAAACCCTAGCTTTTCAGATTATAGAAGATTATTTTTTAGACTTTAATTTATTCTTTGTTTATGTTCTTAGATTTAATTGATAATTCAAGTATGTTTATGTTTCTTATTATCGTTATTACTTTCGTTCTTTCAATTACCATGTTAGGCTAGAACCCTTGCATGCTTAGGATAGGATGAACTCGTAGAAGTAGGACGTTGGTACGTAATTAGGATAATTCGTGATGTTTTGTTTTAATTCTCTTAATTAATTGAATTCTTAAAATAAATCCTTGAATGATCTTGGAATTGAGTACGAAAATTGTTAGAGAGAAGACGACCGTATCACTCTTTAATAACGAATAGGCTTAAGAAAAGGGTTTTAGAAGGGATTTATCATCTACCGGTTTATCTAGGGAGGACGGCCGCATCACCTTAGTTAAATTAGAGTCTCATTAATTAAGCACAATCCATATATCCTGTTAAGTGGATTCGTGAAGTAGGTTGATAGGACGAAGTATTAGGGTTAATTCTTGAGCTTTTAGTCTTTCAATCTCATACGCTTAGGATTATTACTTGCACATCACGATTATTTTAGTTATCGTACCAACTCCATTAGTATACGTAGAAATTCCTATCCCGAGCATCACCATCTTATATTTGCATTAAAACCCCAGTTATTCAGTTGATTTAATTATTAGCATATAGATAGTATAATGTAACGCCCCGAACCCAGAATATATTAACTATATCGGATTCGAAGTGTTATTGTGATCAAAAGTCCGAACTATAAAATTTTTGAAGGAGAAGTAACTGAATTGAAGGATAAATTTCATGCAGCGGATAAGTGGGAAGAAATAATATAATAATGTATCACACACATAGGTATATCTATATATATATGAGGACGGAATAAAGGTTCTGTATTTTTATGATAATACACATTGAGTTTGGGTAATTGAAACATACGGTAAGAAGTATCATCTTGCCTAGCAGTAGCGAAAACATTTATTTAAGAATAGAAATAATAGGCATCATTAAATTATTAATAGTGTATTAAGCAAGCGGGAAACTTTGTGTCTTCTGTATCACTGTCCTTGCTCCCCGTAATTGTAATCTGCAAGGGGTTAGGAAAAAGGGGCGTGAGAATTGAATTCTCACATATGGGTGATTTGCAACATCATGGGATTGGTAAATCTGAAATATATTAAGTTATACTCATTGATAAAGTGTTTATTTTATTTAATCAGTTGACATATAAATAAGATTACGAGGTTTAAGCGACATTTAAACATATTTCGCATGGTATAATTGAAATAACACAAGTTGGTTCACATTAGGGCAGAGCCCTAAACATAATCACGTATTGTCACAAACTGTCAAACCATATTCGTACGATCATTCCACTTCTAACAAAGTTACTCTTTTCAACTACAACCAATTCCATCAAAGTTACTCTTTTCAACTCCAACCAAAACTTACTTCATCCAACCACACAAACTCACATCATCCAACCACAACATCCCTCAAAATAAGCAAGCATCAATGGCCTTATTCCCAGTGCGCACGTAGGCAGCTGACCGGGGACCAGATCTGCTTGATCAACAACCTTGATTCCGAGGGCGTCCCTGACAGCTCCCCGGAGGTCGGATTTAAAACTCGATCCCGACTCCGTACATACTGACTTTCCACAAAACTGACTCAATAAACTTTACAAAGAATAATACTTGACTGACAACCGAACTGATTCATGCTCACATAAGGTGTTTACTCATGCAATGGTGATCGACTTACAAAACAACAGGCATTATATATAACATATATAATTATATCACATAATTCAAACAGTTATATAATAGGTGTTACATTTATGTTGGATTAGATATTTTTTATTTGATTTAGTCGAGTTCAGAAAATACCGGCACGGCGTTATTATTAGCAGATCAATCAACAGATCATCACCCACCTGATTGTTCTGAGTCCTGAGAATATTGTGTATGCAGACGGTCGAGTCCTCCGTGTGTGTCCCGAAAAGTACAGAATCCTAATAAGGAGTATTCCGATTAAAAGATCTACTTTTGAATTTGAAAAGCTTAAGCGTGTGAAACTCGAGGATTTAGTAGATTGTTGTCTTTAGAAAACTATTGAAAACTAAAGTTTTCAAAGGTTGATTTCTAATTGATAAGTACACCCCTTTTTAAGAGGAGGTGTATTAGGGTGGTGTATTTACTAATTTCATTGGTGTTCTTAGTAAAGGCCTTTTAAGGTAAAAAATATATAATTATTATTCTTGGAAATACTTAAAAGAATAAAAATAATTATTTAAGAGTATTAATAAGAAATAAAGAAAAGGTTTTTCTTTCTAAGATTTCTATTTTCCATTTTTTTTTTTAAAGAATTCTTGAATATAAAACTTCTCTCTTTTAAACTTATTAAAAGATTTGGACTTCTAAGAAAATTATATTACAAACTAAAATAGTTTATAAAAAGGGTATTCTTCTTTTCTAATATTAGTGATACTTCTAAAGTGGGTTTGTAATACTTCTAAAATAAAGGATTATATTAAAAGGCTTTATTTTGCGTTTCTAAAATTCTAACAGGGGTACGAGGTGAAGACGAGTTTCCCTTTGTCTATGGATTCAAAACAAAAGCGTTTAACCATTGAAGATCATCATCCAAATAATAATAACAATTCATCAAAACAAGGATACTAAAGGATTATGCTAATATCACCATAACACTAAAACAGTGACACTAAACATCCGCAAGAATAATACTAGTCCACTAAGTCATTGATACCATACATCTAAAACAACAATACACATCATTCAAACACTAATACTAAAACACTAATCCAAAGTCCAACTCATAGCTTTTGAAGGGAAGAAACAGGGGAATTAATAATATCCAAATTCCTACTTCTAAAGAGTGATACAAAGAGGACAAATCAATAATACTAAATAAGTCAACTAATAATACTAAATAAGTTAACTAGTGATACTAAAATACTAGACCAAAACTAACAGTAAGTTCTTCTTTCTTTTCTGTTTCTTTGGTTCCATGGTGATCGAACAAAACTTGACAAAATTCCAGAATCTTCCCAATAAGAAAAACGAAGGTAGAAACCTTACGATTCTGGTTCGAGGTGGTAAACGGGCGGCCTAACGGCGTCGTTTTGAAACTCGGTATTTTGCTTACGAAAATTGGGTATCCTAACGGCGTCGTTCGGGAATTCGGAAAAACGAATCGAACAGCCTAACGGCGTCGATCGGGATTTCCAGAAATTCCGGCAGCAGCAACCGGTTTAACAGCGTCAATTTGATCAGAAAAATTGAATGGAAATAGGGGTTTTTGGTTAGAAACTGAACTCGGTGGAAAATCGAAATTAAAAGAGGGCTTTTTAAATCGACTTACATGAAGGGAGAATTAAAGAGGCGGCGACGGCTGGGGCTGAGGGAGTGCGACGGCGGCGCTGGGTAGTTGGGCACGGCGGCGACGCAGCTTCGGCTTCGGGGAAGGACAGGGGAGGCGGCGGCGTTGCTCGCCGGAGGAGGAAGAAGAGAGCGAGCGACGGAGAGAGCTTGGCGGCGGCGGCCGTTAGACTGGTCACGGCGGCGTCGCAGTTGGAGCTGTGCGGTGGCGCTGGGCTTCTCGTCCGGCGTCGTCTCTTGGTGGGAGGAGGGCGTCGCGTGACGGCACGGAGGCGGAGGAGAGCGAGAGAAGACGGGTGGCGATGGTGGCTGTGCGGTGCGACGGCGTGAGACACTGCGACCTTTCGTCGGAGAAGGGAGGTAGAAGGCGTGAGGCGTGAGGCGTGAGGAGAAAGATTTGTGTGAAAAAAAATGGAAACTGAATTCTGTGAAAGAGACGTATCTTTTATAGAAGAAAAAATCTCAATTTAATTAATAAATTTTAATTTAAAAGGAGTGATAATTATGTGTGGATGAGATAAATTCTCTAATTAATTTAATTTAAAAAGAGAAAGTATTTTATGTGGTTAAGGACTAACCCCTTTTAATTCTGATATTTTCGTTCCCATTTGATACGGTTTAGGTATCGTTTGGTTCACGAGTTTAACCCCGATTCGGAATTTAATACAGTTTTAAAACTCAATTAATATTTTATTGTATTTTAATTACAAAAGTATATTTTTATTAATAAATTATACGGATAGAAATTCTCAATTTTAATTTAATTCTCGTAGTCCTTTATTCGTTTGAAAGATTCGATTTCTTTCTTCGAATTTAGGAATTTATAAATAGGGTATATATACATTTAAAATACACAAATAACACACAAAATAATAAAATTAAAAGAAGCAAGGAGAAGAAAATAAAAAATAAGGTTTCTAATTAAGAAAAAAGGGATAGAACGGGACGGGGCATTACATATAATCTAGCTTAGAATCATTCTAAAAAACCAAAAACATACATTCATATTAGCTATGAGACACACATTTCCAGGGATCTATTCGCATACACACTTTCCCCTGGGTTCGATGCTACTTGGTCCCTATACTCGCCCATACTACAGTGATCCCATACTCTTGTGGGGTAACTACTAGTGTAGCTAGTATTTTGCGTTCAAGTCAGTAGCCCATTAAGTAGCCCGATAATTAAAAGGTGATTAAAATAAAAGAAAATATAATTGCTGATTTTTCATATATAATTTTCAAAAATTGATTATTAGATTGAGAAAAGATTTTGTTGATTTTCTTGGAAAGATATTATGGAAGATAAGTATTCTTGAAATACAAGATTATCTCATAAATTCAAGAAGATCCAAATCTTGGATATTCTCTCTATATTTTTCAAAAATTAGGCCTTAGATGAGGAGTTAAGATTTTTGTGGAATATTTTATTATGGAGAAAAGAATATATGAGATATATTCAAGGTTTCTTAGAGATTAAGAAAAGATTTCTCCTAATTCTAACAGGCAAGAGCAAAAATATTTTTCGTTTTCCTTGTTATTTTAATTGTTCGTGAGCGCTTTCCACCGGCGAACGAATAAGGCGAAAGGGGATATACTTGAGAAGGTCTTTTGGTAGATAGCACGTTCGTAATTGTCCCTTTGTTATCAAAAGCCATATCTACAAGAGGTACGAAATTACTTGAATTCCTAATTATTCCGCTTTAGGTTTTCATGTGAATTAATTTAATATGCATGAAGATAAAATTGTTGTTGGAATTATTATTTGAATTAATTAGGATTAATTCATACTAGTAATAATTAAATTTAAATTCATATTTAATTTTCATCCCGAATAGATCCGAGCACCCCTATTTTCTCAACATTCTCATCATAATTGGATCTAAGTCGTCGGCCGACGCACATCACCTCAGACTTTGTGGCTAAGTGTGATATACTTGATCAATTAGTGATTGGAGATAATATGATTAAGTTATTTGAATAGACACTTCATCATGTTCAAGACTTAATCGAGTATTTGCGAATGAAAGGAAGATATCACAATAACCTACAGTATTACAGGTAGTTGCAGATTTCCTCTCAACATACCTCGTATATTGAGAATGTCTGATTTATTGTCTAGGGTTCAATTAAGACAGTTAGTTTGACTAATCGCTCGATATACGAGGGCCTATGGGTCACACAACAAGTAATGACAATTTACCAATTATAGTTGGTTGATTAAATATTGTATTGGACATAATATTTAATTTATGGAGAATATAATAATAATTATATTTAAAATTTATTATTATTATTTAATTAAATTGAATTTATTTAAATATGAAATCCCAATAATAATATTTTGAATATTATTATACAAGAATAATAGATATGGTAAAGATATTATTCATAGGAACATATCTAGGGAAATATAATATGTAGAGATTATATCTACGGGTTAGGCCCGATATCCTGCTTAGGAATTAAGCCAAGTTAAATATGTGTCTTATGGGAATTCCAAAATATACAAGAAATATAATTTCTCCATAAAATCTCTAGTCAGAATTTTCCTAGCAAATTCGTCTCGAGATTCAACGTTGGCATATCGGTGCGGGTTGGTAGAAAGTCGCTACATGGATACCATAGTGGAGGATTCTGCGTACAAATCGGTGTAAGGATTTATATACGTGTTATTTATCCTTTATGTTTTTATGTTATACAACCATATGCAGATTTGTTGTTGGTGAATCGTTATCTACCACTGTGCCGAACATGGTGTATTTGCCTCTAAAATCCAACTGGCGTAACATAAAATGACTATTTATCCTTGTATAAATATGAGTAAATTAATTGGTTTGTTTTCTAAATTTTATTTTCTTTGAATTTAATCTTGTAAGTTATTCCATTTTTAAGTTATTCCTCAAGTTTAAATGGATCAATTTTCTTTTTTAACTTTACATGAAAAAATAACTAAAAAAATCTTTTAGGAAAATCCAATTAAAATTTGAAAAAATCAGATACGTATTTAAATAATCAAATTTAAAAAAAAAAATCAAAGTTAAAATCCATAGAAATATGAAAAATAGAATAAAAATCTAAAATAATATTAAAATAAATCAACTAAATCTTAAAATAATCAATTAGACTTAGAAAAACCCAAATAAATCTTTTAAAAAATAATGAAATTATTAAAAAAATCTTCAAAGCTCAATAAAAAATTAATTAATTTTAATTTAATTATTTTTAAAGATTTAATTGACTCTTTTTAAACATATTTCTTATTTTATCTAGCTTTAGTATTTTGCTTTTTGAAAATTTAATTTTTTGAATTTAATAATTTTGAAAGACACTACAAAAAACTCGCGTTTTAGCGTCCGAAATTAGCGACCGCCTGCTAATCGGTCTCTAAATATTGTATTAACGACCGATTAGCGACTGCAATAGTCCACGGGTCTCAAATTAAGAAAATTTGCAACTGATACAGAAGGTGGTCGCTAAATCGAATGATTAGCACCGCCTACGACCTACGCTCCGCCGCCGCCGTCGCAGCCGCCGCCGTCTATCGAGCATTCTGTTCCGGTCAATACCCTTCTTGCTTCCCCGTCTATCTAATAACCGTAAGTTTTTCAAACTTTAACCGTTTATTATCTTTGTATATCATTTTTTTTAATTAATATATAAGATTGACATTAAAATAGATATATATATATATATATATATATATATGATTGTATATATGTTTGTATCATGAAATCATGCATATTTGTGTATGTTTGTATATTTGAATAATGCATGAAGTTAGATATATATGTACGTATATGTATGATTTTATATGTTTGTATATGTTTTATAAATCATGTGTATAAATGTTTAGTTATTTTAAGTTAGTTGGTATGTTAGTATATAATAAATTAGTTGATTGATATGTATAGATATGAATTTAGTTGATTTATATTCGTAGTTATGAATTTAGTTGATTGATATACGTAGGTATGAATTTAGTTGATTGATATGTGTAGGTATGAATTTAGTTGATTAATACGTAGGTATATATGAATTTAGTTGATTGATATGTGTAAGTATGAATTTAGATGATTTATATGTGTATGTATGAATTTAGTTGATTAATATGTAGGTATATATGAATTTAGTTGATTGATATACGTAGGGTTGATTTTAATTAGTTGATTGATATGTGTAGGTATGAATTTAGATTATTGATATGTGTAGGTATGAATTTAGATGATTTATATGTGTAGGTATGAATTTAGTTGATTAATATGTAGGCATATATGAATTTAGTTGATTGATATACATAGGGTTGAATTTAATTAGTTGATTGATATGTGTAGGTATGAATTTAGATAATTGATATGTGTATGTATGAATTTAGTTGAATGTGTATAAATATAATATGTTATGTTAATCTGTTGAATTTATAATTATTACAGATGAGCTCTCAGGATAACCCCGATCAGAGTGGGGCTCAGGGTTGGGGACATGGTTGAGGGAGGGGGAAGAGGTCGGGGTCATTGAGACCGGTGATCCCGGAGGTTCGACGGGCCCCGGAGATGACAACATCCTCCCCACAGTAGTCCAGTGCTGCTGGATCTACTACTGTTGCCGGATCTACGGCTTCACGACAGCATCCCCTGTTGGATAGCCGTCTCATTGTTGTCCCTAGCGACAACATGTAAGTATTCTTAGACAACGAATTAAATAATTTTAATTGTATTCATTAAAATTAACTTGAATTTTTTTGGATGTTACAGTATGCTTCCAGGCCATGAGACCAGCTCTCGCGTCTCAGATGCCATTAAGAAGGTCTCGTTCGAGGTTGGTGCCTCCTCGTGGTCCATGGTGTCCGAGCAAAAGAGAAGGGAGTACTTCGAGGAATTCAAGTATATTTATTATGATTTTAATATTTTATTTAGAATTTTTTTGTTAATATTTTATTTTTAATTTATCTGCAGAAGTTGTGCGTCTGGGACCCTGCCCATGATAGTGTTATGTACGGCTTGTTCTACGCGAAAGTGCAGGAGCGGTACAAAAATATTATCTACAGGCTGAAGAAGAAGTTCGATAGTGGGATACAGCAGGAGCTGGACAAGGGCCAGACGGACGTTCCGTCTGGGATGCTTTGGTTGCTCACTGGAATAGTGAGCAATTTAAAGCCAGGTCCGAGAAGTCCAGGGAGAACCGGTTGAAGGACCCCACCGAGCATGGTTGTAATACCCCGTCCCGTTTTATACCTTTTATATTCCTAGAACCTTATTTTATATTATTATCTTGTAACTTTTAATTTTATTATTTTTGTGTGCTATTGTGTAATTTAAATTTATACCCTATTATAAATTCCTGAATTCGAAGAAAGGAATCGAATCTTTCAAACGAATAAAGGACTACGAGAAATTAAATAACCGAGTTTAAATTAAGGATTTCGATCAATATAAAATATTGAGAATAATTAAAATACAATAAAGTATTAATTGAGTTTGAAAACTGTATTAATTATTAAATAGGGATTAAACTCGCGAACCAAACGATCCCCAAAACCGTGTCAGGCAGGAACGAAAATATCAGAATTAAAGGGGGTTAATCCTTAACCACATAAATTACTTTCCCTTTTTGAATTAAGTTAAATTGAGAATTAATCCCTGCCACATATTAATTCCTTCCTTTAAAATTAATTAGTTAAGTAATTAATTTTCCAATAAAATATCTCATCCCTCTATATTAGAAGACGCGTACGTCTCTTTTCAGTTTCACAAATATCCTCTCTCTCTCCTCAATTATACAAAACTGCATCCTTCACTCTTCTCTCTCGCTAACGGCGACAATCGCCGCCGCGACTCCGTCGCCCCTTATCCGATCGCCTCTCCGTCATTCCCCTTGCACAGCCGCGGACGTCGCGCCTTCAGCACGACCTGACGCTGCCGCCGCTCGTCCCAGCGTCGCGCCGCCGTCCTCTTCGCACGGCACCGCCATCACGTCGCCCAAGCGCCGCCTCGCACCGCCGTCGCCCCAATCGCGCCACCATCGCCTCTCCTCCCTTCTCAACCGCGACGCCGTCATGCAACGCCTAGATGCCACCGCCTTCCTCCACTGTCGATCGCGTCACACCGCCGTACCCAGACGACCATCATGCGACACCCACGAAGCAGCGCCGCTTGACGCCGTCCGCCGCCTCCATCACAGGAGCAACCGTTGTCGCCCCCCTTCCAGCACCGATCGAAGCCAAGCGCCGCCGCCGCCTCTATTTCTCTTCCTTCCAATAAGTAATTGAAATTTCCTTTTTCAATTTCAACTCTGATTAATTTTGATTTTCATCCCGTAACCCAATTCCTTTTAATTTTCTCTTTCGAGATGATGCCTCTCCAATTTGCTGCTGCCGGAAGTTTTGGAATCGCCGAAGCACGCCGTTAGGCCGTCCAATTTATTCGACGAGTCACCGAACTACGTCGTTAGGCTGCCCGGTTTGGGACTCGTAAGGTTGCTAACCTTCTTTCTATTTTTCGTACTAATTGGAATAGGAAAATGAACTGTTAAATGTTTTGTGAACTTTGGAATTTTATTTAGAGACTGTAAGATGGATGGATGGAGTTTTGATGTTGTTACTAATGTGGTTATTGATTAGTATTATTGAAATTGTCATGTGGTGTTAGTTTGTTAGATTTGGTATTATTGGATTGATGAATTAGTATTATTGAACTAGCTGTATGGTGATGATGTTAGATGTGTATAGTACTATTAGTTGAGGTCCTTGTTAATCCTTCTTCTCATCTGCCTACTACTCGAATAGGGGCGGGAGAAACTTTATATTCTTTAAATTCTAATTCTGGTTTATTTGGGAAAAAGACTAATACGGTTGGCTTATAAAAGTAGTACTTTTGTTTATCAATATTATCATATTAGTTCAATTTGGATAAAAGGAACGAAAAGATAAGTCGATTAATATTCAAACTAGTAACAAATGAAAAGAGTATTTTCAGAAAATTAATATAATTCTTTTACTTTAAAAAGTAACACTAATCAACTTTGAAAGTATTACTAATCTTAGAATATATATATATATATATATATATATATATATATATATATATATATATATATTATTTTTAATATTTAAAATATGAAATCTCTTCAAATCAAATAAATAGTAATGAGAAGAAATATATATTTATATATTATTTTTAGTTTTGATTTTATAATACCAACTTCTTTAAATAATAGATTTAAAGTTAATAATAAAGGGAATTTATTTATAGAATATAAATTATATTCAAGAGTTCTTTTAAAATAAGATATATAATTTTATTAAAAGGAAAAATATTAATTTGGGACCTATATTATATTAGTATTATTTTTAAATAAATTTCTTATTCTTTTGATTATTTTCAAGAAAAATAATTATGGATATACTTTTAAAATTATAAAAGGCTTTTATAAAAGGACAAAGAAAATAAAAAAGATTGTTTTTATAGAAATTGAAATAGTCATACAGCAAGGTAATTAGTAAGTCCACCTACCAATACACCACCTCTTAGAAAGGGGGCGTATTTACCAATATAGGGTGTGACCTTTGAAAGTAAGTCTATTCAATAGGTTTATAAGACATCAACTTCTTCGTTTTTGTAACTTCTAAGCCTTTCGATAATCCAAAGTCCTTTTTTTTAATCAAATGATTTCGTATTAAGATTCTGTGCTAATTGGAATCCGCACGAGGGATCCAACCTTTTGTTTGTATCGCACTCGGGACGTCTCTACAACGCGAGTTATCATCCAAAGGAATTTCAAGACAGTTGTAACTTAGCTATAAAGTTAAAAGATGGGTGATGATCTGTTGATCGATCTGCTTATAATACGTTGTGCTGGTATACTCTGAACTCGACCAAATAAATCTAAAACAACTAATCCAACATAAATGTATCCCTATTATATAACTGTTTGAATTATGTGATATACTTATATATGATACAAAATACATATTGTTTAATTCAAATCAATCAATGTTGCATGATTAAGGGCATTATGTGAGCATGAATCAATTCAATTGCAAATCGAGTAAATTCCTTTTCTCAGTTCAAAATGTCAGTTTTATAAAAGGACGGAAAGTTAGTAAGTACGGAGTTGTGGTTCGTGTATTAAATCCAACCTCTGGGGAGCTTGTTGATTACCTTTTCTAATCGAAGATGATTAGTGGCTGTTTTTACTAAGTAAGATCATCAAACAAGAATTTATATCATAAATTATGTTCAAGAATGAAATTTGCAAGAGTTTAGACCCTTTTTTAATTATCGAAAAAATCCCCCTTTCCTTCATGCAAATGAAGGGGTATTTATAGGTATACAAAGAGGAGGGTGTCACCATCTTGATGGCTTAGCCATTGGATCTTTGTCAAGTATTAGGACACTTGTACAACATCTAAACTATTGCCCAATGAATGGATGCCAAGTGTTAAGACACATGGACCATATCTAAAGTTAGTGACTCTTGAAGTTCCCAATGTTGTACTTGGTCTTTAGAACTACTCAGCTGTTCTCCATGGTGATTAGCTACTCGTTTTTATGTCTTCGTTGGGTGTTGGAAACCCTTATAACCCAAGTTGCTCGCCTGCTCGCCTCTTGTTGAGCTTTTGGGTCCTCTCGTCCTTGTTGTTCGCTACCACGTAATGGTCTCTACGACCAGTTGCTCGCCTCCTTCACGTGGGTATTCAGTCCTTGCTGATCGCCTCCTCCAGTTGGGCTTTAATCCCTTCTGCTCGCCTCCTAGTGCATTCGGTTCTTGTTGCTCGCTCTCTTCAACATTATTACTCTTGATAATTTCCTAATCCTATCATTTTAATATTTTTACTTCTAATCTTGTTGCTCGGCTGCTCGCCTATCAACAATGCCCCCTAGTTTGGCATAAGAGGGTAGATTTTATCCTTTTTGTCAAACTATAGGATAGGCTGTGTTATTCAATAGGAGGCGAGCAACAGGGAAAGTAAATTTCATTTTTATAGGGAGCGAGCAGTAGGTTTTCAAATATTTAGGCGGGAAATTTGGGAAGCGACCAGCGGGGAGCGACTCTTGAACTTGCGTCGTTTCACTTCCCGAGGCACGAAATACGAAGCGACGTGGGCGGTTGGTGACATCACCGCCGCCCACGCGCATGCTCTCTAAATTGCATCTAGGGGCCTCAACTTTTTAACTTCCTTAATTCCGCCCCCGGATCCATATCTATAAATAGTTTCTCCCTTCATTTTTTCTTTCTTTTCCGATTCTTGCATACGAATCCGCCATTAACGATCTTTCGAGCTTTCCTTTTCGTTATTTTCTTCGATTCTACAGCCGATTTCATCCAAATCAAAGGTGAATCCTTTGATTTTTTCTTGTTTACTCTTGTCATTACTTGCATTTTTCTTTCAATTTCGCAATTTTCGTTCTTCTTTCTGCTATTCCGCCATCGCCGCCGCCGCATAGCCGCCATATCGCCGCCGTGCTGCCATCGTGATTTTTCACTTCTTCGTCAAATCTCATTATTTGATTTGTACGAAGGGTTTTCAAAAATTTCTTAAAATGACGTCACCTTCCTCGAGCAATACGCCATCTGTTGAATTTGTTGGGCGAAATATGGGAAAGAGGCCCATGGAAGATGAACCGTCAGTCCCTGCTCCTCGCCGCTCGCTCCGTCGAGCAACTGGCCAAAACCCTAGAACTTTACTTGTTGACGAAGAGACGGGTTCTGAGGCGAGTTCTGTTGCTCACTCCGTTGACTCCTTCTATGCTGTGGAAAGCTCGGGCGAGCAGGACGTCCAAGGCCCTGTTGCTCGCTCCTCGGCTCGGGAAGGAACTTCCTCGGATTTGGGTGAAGATTCTACTGAGGTTGCTGCCGAAATAGAAGAGATGAGTCTTCCCGGAGATACGGGAGCGAGCAGTGGGCATCAGGCAAGGAGCGAGCAGCTGGATCAGGGGGCGAGCAAGTGGGAGTTACATGGGAATTTCTCCGAGAGATAAATTTTCCCGTTTCAAGGCCAACCCTCGAGTCTCTTATTCCTAAAGTTGTAGTTCGAAGGCAAGATTGGATTGACTACGCTAATAAGTATCACAAAACTTTCCCTACTCCCGCTCGACCCATTATGGAAACTCGTCCATCAGTATACACAGCGAGTAAGGTGGCCAGCGCGGTTCTAGAGGAGGATTTGGTTCGGATACGGTCTCGCTACCGTATTCCGTACGATATCCATTTGTACGCCCCCCAACCAAGAGAGAGAGCTGACGACCCACCTCCAGGCTGCACTGCCATCAATCTCGACATACTCAACTCGGGGTTCCCTCTCCCTCTACACCCAGTGATCGGGCAATTCCTGAAGGACATAAACCTGGCAATCACCCAGATTACTCCTAACGGTTGGAGTAGTCTGTTGGCTTTTATCACCCTGTTCGGGTTGGAGGGATATCGGAATAAGATCAGCACGACGGAGATACATTACGCACTGACCATCTCTTCGGCCGTTAATGAAGACGGGCTTGGTTGGTATTACATCAAAGCCCGTAGTGGCGTTAAGTTAATTGAAGGGGTGCCTAATAAGGTCAAAGGTTGGCATAGGCAATTTCTTTATATCGGCGGCGATTGGCGGGCGTCCTTCGATTTTTCAGGAGGACCGGGACGTATAGACTCTCCTACACATTTCGGCGAAATTCGGCGTATGTCTTAATTCTTAGTTCATCAAATTTTTAGGTGAACTAATTTTAATCTTTTTTCTTGTTTTGCAGGTCCGCGTATCTTAAGGTGGGGGCATCCGGATTTGAGCGAAGAGTTTTTATACGTTCTTGCGCTGATTTCTCTGCGGGACGCTAAAGATCGGAGTGTTGATCATCTCTCTCAAGCACACTGCCGCAAGCTCGCTCAGCTCACTACTAGTGCTCATCACTTGGAAGCGCAGGCGGAGATCCTTGAAGGTAACTTCACATAATTCCTGATTTTCTTTGTTGCTCGATCTGTACCTGTTGCTCGCCTCCACCCCTGCTGCTCGCCGTTATCATGCCTGTTACTTTAATTCTTTGTGTTTTTGTTTCGTTTTAGCTCAAAGGGTAACGGTTGTTGTTCCCCCGATTCCCGAGAGTTACCATCTGCTCACGCGCCGGGTTAAGCAAATGGCAGCCAATCAACCTTCAAGGAAGAAGAAGTTTGATCCTTGCACTTCCTTGATCAGACTTAGAGCCGAAGCAGACGAGGAAGAAGAAGAAGCTCCTCAGGCTCCTGCCCCTGTTCCTCAGGCTCCTGCTCCCGTTCCTCGCCCACCTGTTCGCTCCTCGCCACCTCCCCAAGACACGAGGGGCAAGAAAAGACTTGCTAAGGAAACTGCCCCCCGCAAAGGAGATGACCGTGCCAAGCGAACAAAAGGACAGGGTTCTTCCCAGGTGGGTAAGACTACTGCTCGCTCCTCGACTTTGGAGGAGGTGACCGAGCAGCAGGTTGTTAGTGCGATGATTGCCGGTCAGGGCAGGGGCTCATCTCCCGACAACACGTATTTGGGCTATGATCCCGTAAAAATGAGGGAGTAAGTACCTTCCCTTTTATTCCGACTGTTCGCCCTTTTAACTTTGTTTTCTAACGGCTTTTTTCTTTGCATAGGTACCGGAAAAGCGACTACCCTGGTCGTGCAAAAGTACTTCACCAATTCAGTAGCGTGAAGTCCCCTCCGGCACCCCACGAGATTAAGGACTCCCACGTTCGCAGAGCCATGGAGTATGTTCCCCGTTCGTGGACTAAGACGGGCGAGGAAATCCTTCAGAACCAAAGCCTTAGCGATAATGCTCGTCTATTGAGCTACAACGCGAGCCATCAATCAATCTCGGCCCAGCGAGTCTTGGATCAGGCCATCGAGTTAGAGCGAACAAATCGCGGTCTGGGGCGACGGATCGAGCAAGTTGAAGCGGACCGTGATGCTCAACTTGCTCAACTGAAGAAGAAGGATGAGGAACTGAAGAAGAAAGATGAAGAGCTGGCTAAGCTGAAAGCTGACTTTGAGAGAGCCAAGCTTACATGGACGCGGGAGGTGAAAGCCGCTAAGGACCGGGAGATGGTAGCGTCTAATGCTTCAGAGAAGCTTAAACTAGATTTGGGCGTCGCTACTGATCATCTGCAGGTCTTAGAGACGGAGCTAGTGGGTCTGGTGGAGAGAGTGGAGTCTCTAAAGGTCCACGTCGACCAGCTGGAAAAGAAGAATAAGTGTGCCATCTATTACACTACATATGTGCAAGATGTTACCAATAATACCAATCTCGGGTATATCTGTGTGTATGCTGATAGTGTGAGGAATGTGAAGTACGCTTTGGATAACGGTCTAGATGTGATGACTTCGACCATTAAAGACTTCACGGACTACGTTACTGACAACCCTCCGGCTCCTGGCTTTGAGATCCCGGTGGCTGATTTAGGAGAGATGGGGGTTAACTTGGGTGTTTTCAAAGACGATGTCCGCATAATAGCCCCTAAGGAGAGAGTGGAGGCGGATAGGGACATGACAATCCTTGAAGCTCTGGGCCCCCTTCTCCCGAATCCTCTTGGTGAAACAAGCTCCTCCGCTGCAGTAGGCGAGCAACAGGCCTCTGGGGTCAGTGTGCAAGATGTTCAAAATCCTCCTCCTTCTCAAGATCCACCAGGACCACCTGCTCCGTCAGCTCCCGAGACTTAGATTTTACTTTACCTTTCCTAGTTGATGTAGTAGGGTAACGCTTGTATGTTTTCCCTTTTTCGTGTAACTCTGGCTTTTATGAATGAAGATTGCACTTTTACTTTACTGTTTGCCTTTTATTCAACTTTGCTTAAGTATTCCCTTTCTTGATTGAAGGTTTAAATACTTTTCCTTTGCAAATGTATGTGTATTAAGTATGTATGAGCCTATTTGGTTCTTTTGAAGAACTTGGCTTTTGTCATACTTCTTTTTATGCCCTATTGCTCGGCACTTGCCATATTTGTGCTTAAATGTATTTAGCTTTGGGACGAGCAACTATGTATTAAGTTATGCCCTGCTGCTCGCCTCCACCATACTTGTGCTTTATGCATTTAGTATCTTGGGCGAGCAACTCTCTGTGAGGGGGCGATCAGGTGGGGCTTCTGAGTCTCATGGACCCTACTGCTCGCCTCCTCCTGGACTTGTATTTTTTTATACTTGTTTGTCTCCGGCGAGCAGTTTTTCTGCTTGGCGAACAGTTGGGTTTTAACACCTTTTGCTTTCTTATGTACATAATTCACTGAACAATCATTTATCTACTTACAAATTTTGCCCAAAAAAGTGTGAAAATTTCATCGATTTTACACCTCATTGATCTTACACCTTACAAAAATATAAACGAAAAGATAGTCTAGAAAAAACTTTACATCGGTTTCTTAATTATTGATAATATTTCTTCAACAAAGCCGCGTTCCAGGTGTATTGGGCCGAGTTTCCTTTCATGTCTTCAAGATCATACGTGCCGTTGTGCCACTTATGAGTTATCTTGAATGGGCCCTCCCAAGTCGGTCTAAATACACCTGGAGGTGTTGCTAGGATTTTTCGGAGTACCAGATCCCCGACTTCAAATTCCCTTATTTTTACTTGCGAGTTGTAGTACCTTGCAATCCTTCTTTTGTATATTTCGTTTTTTATTTCTGTTGAGATTCTTTTTTCGTCGATCAGATCCATTTCTGCAGCTAGTGCCTTGTTGTTTTCCTGTTCATTGAACTCGGCTATCCTCTCAGTTGGTATTTTGAGCTCTATAGGTATAACTGCTTCTGTACCGAATGCCATAGCAAACGGTGTTTCTCCAGTGCTTGTTCTATGTGATACTCTATATGCCCAAAGTACCTCGGGCAGTTCTTCCGACCACTTGCCTTTCTTATCCACCAGACGGATTTTGAGAATATGCTTGATTATCTTGTTAACTGCCTCGACTTGACCATTAGACTGAGGATGATATGGTGTCGAAAAATACTTCTTGATACCCCACTTTTTACAAAAATCTCTTATCTTTTTTCCTTCAAACTGCTTTCCATTGTCTGTTAATATTGCTTGTGGAACTCCGAACCGGCACACTATACTCTTCCAGATAAAATTGATCATTTTCTCTTGCGTTATCGTTACTAGTGCTTCAGCTTCGGCCCATTTCGTGTAATAGTCCACGGCTACTGCTGCAAATCTGACATTCCTTTTTCCCGTCGGGAAAGGTCCTATGATGTCTATCCCCCACTTTGCGAACGGCCATGGGCTATTTACCGAAATTAGTTCCGTTGGGGGCTTATGTATGTTGGGGGCGAATAGCTGGCATCGGTGACAAGTCTTTGCAACTTTGATTGCGTCTTGTAATAAAGTTGGCCAGTAGTATCCTTGCCTTACTGTTTTGTATGCCAGTGCCCGCCCCCCTGCGTGATTTCCGCATACTCCTTCGTGTATTTCTTTCAGAAATTCCTGGCCTTGCCCCCTTGCTAGGCATTTTAATAGGGGCAGTGAAAATCCTCTCTTGTAAAGTTGGTTATCCACGATTGTGAACATTGCTGCTCGCTTGGCTACCTTTGCTGCTTCTTGGGGATCTTCAGGTACTGTGTTATCTTTGAGGTATCTATATATTGGTGTTCTCCAGTCATCCTCTGTCAATTCTTCTTCGATCTGATTGATCTTATAGTCACTGGTGGACGGGTTGGAAATTCTTGTGATGGTGACTTCTGAAAGTTTTGCTGGTCCCGTACTAGTAGCCAAACGAGCAAGTGCATCTGCTTGCGCATTGTTGTCTCTTGGCACTTGTTCGATGTAAATTTGCTCGAAAAGCGAAGCTAGGTGAGCAACGATCTTTTGATATAAGGCCATGTTCTCATCCTTGGCTTCGTATTCCCCACGGACTTGGTTGACTATCAGCTGGGAATCTCTATAAATTTGAACTCTTCGAACCCCCACGGCCAGAGCTAGTCGTAACCCAGCTATCAATGCTTCGTACTCCGCCTCGTTGTTTGTTGCCATGAACTCAAACCTTACGGCTGAGGTGAATACTTGTTCGTCTGGACTGATCAACACTATCCCGGCTCCTGCTGCTGTATTATTTGATGATCCGTCTACGTACATGTGCCATGGATGATTATGGCCTCTCGTTGGATCTTGAGGGAAGGTTAATTCGACAATAAAGTCGGCTAACGCTTGTCCCTTGATCGTTGTTCGAGGTGCATAAGATATTCCAAACTGGCTTACTTCGAGCGACCACTTGAGGAGGCGACCAGCGGTGTCAGGCCTTTGTAAGATTTGCCTTAATGAAAAAGTTGTTAAGACCTCCACCTGATGATCGAAGAAGTACAGCCTTAGCTTTCTCACACTCATCACCAGTGCATAGGCTAACTTTTCCATGGGCGAATACTTAATCTCTACCTCATGCAAGGCCTGACTCACGTAGTAGATTGGCAAGTGAAATTTCCCTTCTGCTCGAACTAGGACCGAGCTGATGGCCACCTCTGATGCGGCTAGATACAGGTACAGTTTTTCTCCAGAGACAGGTTTCGATAGAATCTTGGTATAACTCAGATATTCTTTCAACTGCTCAAACGCTTGTTGGCAATTACTCGTCCACTGGAATTGTCCTTTTTTGATGGCGTCAAAGAAAGGTCGGCACTTGTCTCCAGATCTGGAAATGAATCTGTTCAGGGCCGCCAGACATCCGATTAGTCGTTGAACTTCCCTAACGGACTTTGGCGGTTGCATATCCACTATTGCTTTGACTTTTGATGGATTCGCCTCAATACCCCGCTGACTGACCAGGTGTCCAAGAAATTTTCCTGAATGTACTCCGAAGCTGCTTTTCTTTGGGTTTAGTTTCATGTTATATGCTCGAAGTATCTCAAATGTTTGTTCGAGGTGTTCTAAATGATCTTCTTTTCTAGGGCTTTTTACGACTATGTCATCCACATACACTTCCATTGTTTTACCGAGTCGAACATCTTGTTAACGAGTCTTTGGTACGTGGCTCCTGCGTTGATCAACCCGAACGGCATTCTTTTCCAACATAACAAGTTTTTATTGGTGTAGAACGCTGTGTGCTCCTGGTCGTCTGGGTGCATTGGTATTTGATGATACCCGGCAAATGCGTCCATGAAGGTAAGGAGCTCGTGCCCTGCCGTGTTGTCCACCAGTTGGTCAATATGAGGCAGTGGGAAGTTATCCTTAGGGCAAGCGGCATTCAGATCAGTGAAGTCGATACATAACCTCCATGTACCATTTGATTTCTTTACTAACACCGGGTTTGCTACCCATCTAGGACATAAGGATTCTTTGATAAGATCATTATCGAGTAACTTCTTCACTTCTACGTCCAATGCTTCATATTTGTCGGGCCCAAATTTTCTTCTTTTTTGTCTCACTGGTTTCTTAGTTGGATAAATATTTAGCTTATGACAGGCATGCTCAGGGCTGATGCCTACCATATCAGCATGTGACCATGCGAATACATCGAGATTGGACTTGAGGAACTCTTCCATTCTGGATCTGTATGGCTCAGGGAGCTCAGATCCAATGAATAATTCCAAGTCTTCTCGATTTTGGTCAACTCTTATTGCCTCCAACTCCTCTACCGGGGTTGCTCTCCTTTTCTGGTCTTTCCATCGAGGATCGATAATGGGCCCTTCAAGGTTGATCTCATCCTTGATCATTGGTTCTGCCCCTGGCCTTGGCTCTAAATCTTCAACTTGATTTAGTTCGGGCACGGCCTCTCTTCCCTGTTGCTCGCTAACGCCCTCCTGCTCGTCCATGCCCTGCTGGTCGTCCACCTCCATCATTTCAGTGTCGTCGGATTCCATGATTTCATCTAAGATGGAGGGTTCACCTTTGTCCCTGCTGCTCGGCTGCTCGTCCATGACGGATATTCTGTTGTCAGTGGGTTGAAGTTGCAGGAGGCATTCTCGAGCTTTCCTTTGATCACCTTTAACCGTACCTGACCCTTTTGGAGTTGGAAATTTAAGACAGTAGTAGTACGTTGAAACGGCCGCTTTGAATTCATTTATGAAAGGTCGACCGAGAAACCCGTTGTAGGCAGACTGCTGAACCAAGAATTCTACCATTCTAGTCAGTCTCCTTTTGGGATTCTCAGTTGATACAAGTTCGACCGACAACATAACTAATCCTAAAGGAACGGTTACAGCATCTCCGAATCCTACTATCTTATGATCGCATTCCTTTATATACTCCTCACAATCATCTATCTGATCTAGTGTGCTTTTAAACAAGATGTTTGAGTAGGAGTCGGTGTCCACAAGCAAACGGTGAACTCGGGCTCCCATGATATTAGCACAGATGATTAGTGAGTCATTGTGCGGGGTGAGTATCCCGTCTAGGTCCTTTTCAGAAAACACCAACTCGCATGTCTTTTTAGTAGCTTGGTTTACCCCGACTTCTCTGACTTGAGCTACTGCCCTCAACTCTGCTTTCCTTTTTCTTTTAGACACTGGTGGTCTACCATCAGAACAACCCCCTACCGGTCCGGATGGCTCAAGCATTAAGATTTCTCGGACGGGTTCGGCTGGGGCTGTCATCGTTTTCTTCCTTTTTTGATCCCTCCTGCTCGGCTGTTCGTCGCCCTCATCGTCTTCCGAGTCGGAGGATATCGCCACCCTTGGTTTCTTTCCTGGTTTTCGCTTCACGAATTCTGATAACTTTCCTTCTTCGTAGAACCTCCATAACTGCTTCAGGAGATCTCGGCATTCACTCGTGAAGTGACCTATGGTCTGATGGTATGAGCAGTATTTGTTGGGGTTCATTTTTCCTCGTTCTTGTCGTATCTTACGGGGTTCAGACAGCATATCCTTATCCTTCACGTTGTTGTATACAGCCTCAATTGATGTGGATAGGACATGGTTCAACTTCTCCTTCAATTCGGACCCTTCACTGAAAGCTTTCATGTTCTTAGGGGCCTTATATTCCCCTCCTGACTTCTTTCCCAATTTCTTGGTATCAGCCTTGTCTCCTAGCTCTCTCTGCAGAGTTTCTTGCATCGAAATGTATACTCCAGCCTTGTGCCTGAATTCGGAATAAGTTTTAGGGAAAGCTAGGTGCATCTCCTTCCACAGATCTGTTCCTTTCTTAAGTCCTGCCATAACTGCCACTATCTTAGTGTCTTCACTTACTGGCTCTCCTTCCAGTAGGACTTTGTCGAATCTTTCAAGGAAGGCTCTATCAGACTCCTCGTCTCCTTGTTTCAAATCTGCCAACCTATGTCTCTGCGTTAGGTAAGATCCGACTGTGGAGAAGTGCGAGAGAAATTCCTTGCTGAGTTGCATGAACGAACTGATGGAGCCCGGAGCAAGTGCGGAAAACCATCTGTGAGGGCCGTCACCAAGAGTCAACGGAAAATTTCGACATTGAGTTGCGTCAGATGCTTTTACCGATATCATGTAATCGGTATACTTAGACAGGTGTACTTTCGGGTCTGAATTTCCTTCATACAAATTAATGGCCGGGAATTGCACTTTCTTTTGTACCGGCGCATTAAGGATAGCCGGGGACAGGGGTGATGATGGCAATATTGTCGATCCGATGCCTTTTTTGTCCTCCAACTGTTTTTGCATTTCTTCCACCGCTTTCTTCAAAGGCAATATTGTCGATCCGATGCCTTTTTTGTCCTCCAACTGTTTTTGCATTTCTTCCACCGCTTTCTTCAAAGCTTGCCACTCATCTGGAGACGTTTTTCCACTAGAAGGTTGTTCGTCATAATTGGGTTCAATGACCTCTTCATGACGCAGTCCCTTGCTAACGGGACGTTTCTCTTGAGTGGCGTGCCTAGCGATGTTACTAGCTCCATTGGGACCTAAACGCCCAAAGGCTGATCTTCTCAGCCTTTCGTGTACTGAGGGGCGAGCAGCAGGGTGTGTTTGTTTCTGTGCTCGCTCCTCGCCTCTCAGTTGATCCTCCCTATGCGCCCCGTGATAACTTGCCCTTCTTGTGTGATAGTGGCTTATACTCCTTGTGTCCCTGCTGCTCGACTCCTCACCCGTCGCTGGTGTGGACTCTCCCCGACTTCCTAGTCGCTCACTTATTGGTCTTTTGCCCTTAGTTCCTCTTACTTGTTCACTATCGACTTCTTCTATTCTTGTATCTTCTCGTTGTTTTGTTCTTTGCTCCATTACCCGGTTGCTCGCCTCCGGGGCTTTGGATGGTCTTTGCCCTATTGCCCGGTTGCTCGCCTCCCGGGCCTTTGATGGTCCCGCAACCTCCTGTCGTCGTTGCAAGGATTGCAGAACGGCTATTGTTTTGGCCAACTCCTCCGGGTTTTGAGCCAATGCTTCTACTTCCGGGGGAAGAGTGTCAATGGTGACTTGAACATTTTGCCGGGACATTGCTCGTACCGTTCTTGCATGTCCTCCGGTTGATGATACCCTCGTTCGTGACTTGTTTGACGGGTGATTGCTCGATTCTTGTGGTTCTTGTGATCGCACCATTTTCCAAATTTTAATGTTTCTTTGATGATGATCTTGTGTTTGTGAATGTATTCACCAATCAATAACTAGCCTTGTATATGAGAATTTGGTCGTTTACAAACCTTTATTCTCACATACATGCATTCAAGTTTGTAGGTCTTGTGTATTACCACCCAAAAACACTTAAACTTACTTACAAATCCCAGTTTCCGGCGACTTGTTGCCGGAATATTGCAATTTCCGATGAGTTTTTGTAGAAACTCCTTCAAATCTTCAACCGACGGAGGTTCGAACCCTTCTTCTAGCGCCAATTGTTGATGACCTTTTCTAATCGAAGATGATTAGTGGCTGTTTTTACTAAGTAAGATCATCAAACAAGAATTTAAATCATAAATTATGTTCAAGAATGAAATTTGCAAGAGTTTAGACCCTTTTTTAATTATCGAAAAAATCCCCCTTTCCTTCATGCAAATGAAGGGGTATTTATAGGTATACAAAGAGGCTAGGTGTCACCATCTTGATGGCTTAGCCATTGGATCTTTGCCAAGTGTTAGGACACTTGTACAACATCTAAACTATTGCCCAATGAATGGATGTCAAGTGTTAAGACACATGGACCATATCTAAAGTTAGTGACTCTTGAAGTTCCCAATGTTGTACTTGGTCTTTAGAACTACTCAGCTGCTCTCCATGGTGATTAGATACTCGTTTGTATGTCTTCGTTGGGTGCTGGAAACCCTTATAACCCAAGTTGCTCGCCTGCTCGCCTCTTGTTGAGCTTTTGGGTCCTCTCGTCCTTGTTGTTCGCTACCACGTAATGGTCTCTACGACCAGTTGCTCGCCTCCTTCACGTGGGTATTCAGTCCTTGCTGATCGCCTCCTCCAGTTGGGCCTTAATCCCTTCTGCTCGCCTCCTAGTGCATTCGGTTCTTGTTGCTCGCTCTCTTCAACATTATTACTCTTGATAATTTCCTAATCCTATCATTTTAATATTTTTACTTCTAATCTTGTTGCTCGGCTGCTCGCCTATCAACAGAGCTGTCGGGGATGCCCCCAGAATCAAGGTTGTTGATTCAAACAGATCTGGTCCCCGGGTCAGACGCCTACGTTGCGCACTGGGAATAAGGTCATTGATGGTTTGCTTTATTCTATTTTGTCAGTGATTGGAAGGAGTAAGGTTTTTGGAAGTGGAACAAGTCGATTATGGTCGTACGAAAATAGTTTGGAAGAGATTTACAATATGTGGAAAGTGATTTTGGCAGATTGGACCGATACGTGAAAATGATTTGGGTTTTGCCCCTTAACGTGAATCAACTTGTAATATATCAATTATGTGAATGTGAAACCTGTCATGCCCAATTAATTATTACGTGAGCTTGTTACTTCTGTGATATATGTTATTCATATTTATATGTCAACTGCTTAAATAAATTATATACTTTATTAATGAGTACAATTTAATATACTTCGAATTTATCAATCCCATGACGTTGCAAATCACTCATATGTGAGAACTCAAATCTCACGTCCCCCTTTTTACAACCCTTGCAGATTATGATTTCCTGGAGTAAGGACAGTAATAGGGACAACACGGAGTTCCCCACTTAAATAAAATGTTACTGTTAAATACTAAGCTTTATATTCATATATATATATATATATATATATATATATATATATATATATATATATATGTGTGTGTGTGTGTGTGTGTGTGTCTGAGATACTTATTTAAATAATATACTCATTTCTTCTACTGCATAAAACTCATCTCTCATTTTGTTATCCTTTTTTATATCAAAAATTTTATAGTTCAGATTTTAGTCACAAGTGGCACCTCGAATCTGAGATATTTATGTGTTTTGGATTCGGGGCGTTACAACGGTGTCGCCAGACATCCGGCTGGATCCTAGTCCATCTACGAGCACTTTCTTGTCTTTGTAAGTATCTATTGAATTTTTTTTACATTAGAATATTAATAAATTTTTAAATGTTTAACATTTAAATATCTATTGAATTTGGTTCGCAACAGGAGAGGGAGCACGGACGAAAGCCCTCTCTGTATGAGTAGATGTAGATCTCCCACCCAGTGAACCGGGAGACTGGGACGTCTACCTACGCCCGCACCACCGAGATCCGCGTAATTATTTTTTATTTAACTATTATAATTGTAGTTTAATTATTATAATTGTATTTTATTTATTGAATTTCAGAACCAGTTAAAGAATCGTGTCGCCCAGGCCTCGCAGCAGGTGGCCCCCGGAGACGACAGCGGAGAGAACCCCACCCCTCCCCGGATTGACGAGGACCCCATCTATTTAGATGTGGTCGGAGTCAAGAACGGAAAGGTCGTGGGGCAAGGCGGTCACAGTAAGGCCGTCCTGCAGACCTACCAACAGAGCAGTGGATCGTCCTCCTCGATCGACTCAGCTCCCTCTTAGTTGGAGCGTGAGCTGAGAGACGTCCGGAAGTAGATGAAGACCCTCACGAGCTACAACGAGAGTCTTCGTAACTGGTTCACGAGCATCTCCCAACAGAGGGGGGGTACACGCTCCACCTCCACATCCACCCCCACCCCCACAAAATTTTGCTGCCGGGGGGAGCTGGACCGGAGGTGGTGAGGGTGAGGATGACGATGACCATATCGATATCGAGAGCTTTCTCTCTGGAGAGGGAGGGAGAGAGGGAGGGAGGGAGGGAGTGAGGGAGAGATTTTTTTTTTTGTTGAATACTTTTTTAATGTTTTATTTTATTTTGTTGAATATTTTATTATATTTTAATTTGATAAATTTAAAAAAAAAATGAGAGTCAATTTGAAATTATATACAATTAAATGAAACAAAAAGATCACTACAAAAAAATTGAAAATTAGTGATGGATTTTTCCGTCAATGTATTAAAACAATTTGTCACTAATTAAAGTTACTGACGAATTTCCGTCTCTAATTATCCGTCTCTATTTTCATCGTCGCTAATATTGCTGACGGATCAAATCTGTCACTAATATTAGTGACAGAAATTTCCGTCTTAAAACTTTTTTTTCCGTCATTAATATTCTTTCTAATTTCATATTTTAATAATTATTTTAATATATATTGACGGATATTTACGTCATTAATTATTTCAAAATTTTCTAAATCTTTTAATAGATAAAAAATACTGACAGAAATTTCCGTCATTAAAATATTTTCAAATTGTTTATATATATTATTTATTAATTCTATTATGTATTTACCTGAAATAAATATTAAATAAATATTTGTATTGATACATCTTTATATTAAATAAATAACCATGGGTATTTGAATTGGTAAATATAAATTCTCTACCGAAGAAAATAATACACTACTAACCAAAGGGATATATGTAGCGTAACAATTTCAACAAAAATAAATTTGTACATAAATAAATTAACATATGAAGGCGACAAGTAATCTTGTACAATCATTATCCATAACTACTAAACCAATTTCAATCCGATTGTGTCTTAACTAACAACGAGGATAGACTCCAAACGGTCATTCCTTTCCACACTAGGTCGGTCTCATCTCTTGAAAAGCTTGACTGGAAGAAAATATGTTAAATCACAAACAAATAAATAATTAGAGAATCAGTAATTTATTTCACTTAGAATTCAAAATATGAATTATTTGCATCAAGATCCACAACTTGCTCATAAAAAAAAGAATGAAACCCCACAAAGATAGTATGACTTGCAGAAATAAATTTCTACAGTAATTATGAAACTCAACAATAATATAAGTAGGTGCAAAAAAAAAAGATGTTATGTAAAAGTGATCCAGAAACTGTTTATTAATAAACTGCTGAAATATCCATAGTTCTTTGTCTAGCTCTTCTGCACATCATTCCCACATATTTTAATTCTACTACTCAAACAACTTCACTTAAAGTTATAATAATAAAAATAGATACTAAGCTACAAGTCTTTGCATAGAAGCATAATTCAACAAGTAAAGCTTCCATCAAAACCACCATAAAGACAATAAACATTGAAGCATGCCTAGTAATCAACTAATGGAGTTCATATTCATGCCACCTAACAAAATTCTCATCATCCATGCCAAAATAATCTACTTCTCCATATGTTGTTTCCATTCTTAATTCTTATCTTGTATGAACTCATATTCTTTCCAACTAGAGGTAGCCTGATAATGCAGAGATTCACGGAAATATATTTTTAATTTAATGATATCAAAATACTATTAAGAACTCATTTTACACTAATTCGATGAACTTCTAATTTTAAAGGGCTCAAGCTGCATATACAATACACTACAGAGTCCCTCCTCCAATTATCTAAAATAGGGCATGATAGAGAAAGCTTTCATGATAAGAAAAAAAAGACATTCATATTTAACAAAACCTTAGTGTAAATATCAATGTGAAACAGACACCTCATCAAACATACCACTTCATAACAGCTTATTAAGCTTCACAAACTGTTGAGCCATTCGTTTATTCAGCTCAGCCAACATCTGAGGTTCAAGATCCAAAAAAATAAGAGAACAAAAGAAGCCATATACCTGCTGCGGCCACAACTCATAAAGCAAGAATATTCCAGTGTATTCAACTTATTTGACAACGATTTAGTATCCAACTACATCTTGAAAGAATAACAATCTAAAAAACAGCAGTATATAATGAATGAGCAGCTCAAGCCCAGTTGTTAAATGCTAATCCAATACATGATCATCGAAGAGAAGAGTCAAGCTTAATGCACTTTGAAGCTTAAAAAACAAAAGAAGCATCACTTTAGCTCCTTTAGGCAGGACAAGCATACTTAGTGGTTTACATTTTTTTAGATATCTCAATTCATTTAGGTAGGTAAAAGTTTATGCAGGCCAGGTTCTACGAGATGACTAAAACAGGAACAAAGAGAAGGAAAAAGAAAAGGCTTGACTTGCCATAAGGCAATGGAAACCCCAATAATAACTCTTGTGATATAAATGACTAGCTAACCATCTAAGAACACCTACCTCGAAGATATTTACTCTTTTCAATAGATAACTTGTGAGCATCGGCAGATCTACATAACACCAGAATGCAACAGTAATGCATTGGAATGAGAATTCGTCTTTTTTCAATATTACTTTATACATATTTTAAGTAATCAAATTAAACTAGTCATTCTCAAGAGCAAAATAAACTAAATACAAAGAACTAGTGTAGAGAAGCAAGCTAACCAGTTATCTCATGAGCCTCTCATTCTCCTCCTCCAGATGCGAAACCTTGTGCTCCAGCTCATGTGTATATGCCTAGACTTAAAAACAAAATCAACAATATATGCTCATAGCCACAACAAAGAATCAACGATATTACCACCCAAAAAATGGCACCTGCTTCCTCGCTCGCGACCTTACTTCAGATTCCCTGTTCTTGATCATCCGCTTCTGCCTCCTCTCGATGCTCTTCTCAACTATACAACATTCTTAGTTCATGATAGAAAATAACAATATTAAGTTCCTAAAACGACATTTACCTCTCAAAGAAAACAGCCATGGCTTCAAACAACTTTCCTTTGTTCAGTCTAGCCTGTAAAAACACCTTGCAACTAATAAGGAATAGAGAGAACCAACAACTAAAAAGTAGAGTTGTCTGTACATAATGGATAAAAGGAAGCATATAACAATAAATGTGATGGACGTTAGCTTCACACAATCAAATGAATGTAAGCATTCCTTGCTTGGCATACAATCAAGAATTGGGCTTCCACACTCCTGCCTTTAAAATATTTCAGATTAATGATGCATGCACATCCTCATGCATCTGCAGGCGTGACTGCATGTTTTAATGGATACAGAACATTTTAAGTGCTTTCAGTCTAACAGTATGGTTCATTCACAAGTACAAACAAGCTCCCGTTCACATATTTTCAACCACAATAGAAATGCAAATTATAAAAATATTCTTAACCTTAAATACAAGTGACCTAGACATGAAAATATAATGCTTCAAGTACAACAGATAAACATATAATGCTCCAAGTACCATATAGGGCAAGCTGCTTGTCACCAGTTTCTTTGTCTGCATAATATAACATATAACACGAAGCAATTTCAGACCAATATCTTTTATAAATTCAACTCAAAGTTACCAATAAACCACAAGGCTGAGAAAGGGAGTAAAACACTACTAATTATCAAAAATCATTCAGTAGGTAATGTGATAATAAAACGAGCAGACGAACAAGAATTTCTTTTACAGATGGAAAAAGATATCAATAAATGTGTCGGAATGTAATATACTTACGAAGTCAGCCCATGGTGCTACAACCATTGAAGTATAAAACGGAAGAACAGCTATTGTTCCCAGTGTAAAAGCGCCACTAGCAATCTCAGAACAAGACACCCCTGCACAAAATTCTATTTAATACATTTCCATGAAGTATGACAGTCGTGGAAAATGCATGGGCGAAACTCTCCTTGAATGAACGCTAAAGAAATAACCAAAGGACTAAAAATTCATCAAGGTATGGATATCCTTTAGTTCCCAATATGCAGTGAAACTTTTGTTTGACAGATAAATTTTAAAGAAATATCAGATGTGAGAACCCGATGGACTCATGGAGTGTTTATCTCACCAAGAAGTAACAAACATTTATATTTAATCTATGTGCTACAAAAGAATCACAAAGTTCTCCTTCTCATAGATATAAATAAAATATTTGATATGTTTCTATAGTTATATTTAGTTTACAAGTGTTTACAAAACCAAGATTATAGGGATCAGACCATGAATTAAAGTCACATATTCCCTACCTAACGTCTTATGAGTAATGTCCTTAGCTATGACATACTAAAGTAAAGATGCAGGCTTCGTAACACATGATAGAAATATGCATGCATATTATTAATTCGAAAGCAAAGTTCTGGGAAGCAAGAAAAAATTACATGAAGCATATACCACAGAGCTCTTCCTGCACAGGATATTTCTTTCAAGATTTGGTCTACTTGTGTTTGATGATCATCTAGTAAAGCTCCCCCCAACACATTCTTTCACCAAGTTGGAGCAATAATTAGTATGAGAATATGATGAGTACCTCATCTTGCATCAATTTCATTGGTAGGAGGGAAGTATTGATCAAAAGCCCCTTCATAGATATTACCCACACTTCCTCGACCAACAAAACTGGCATAACCTTCCTAAATCCCTAAAATACACAAGAAATACTCTGTTCATAACAGAAACAGAAAATTGTGCCGCAAACGATTGAAATTGAAATCCCTACAGAAACATAAAAATTTGCACCGGAACCAAAATCAATCGAGGCTTACGTAAGTGTTCAACTGGCGAACCAAACTGGAGAAATTATTGTGCTTGAAATACTTTGGGAGCAGATCTCTGGCGAACCCCATCGGATTGCACACGATGAAATTAAATCCGTCTTCATTCTAGGAGATGACGTCATCGATCGCGAGGTCATCGACTAGCTGATACGTTTTCGTCAAAAACGGCGTCGGAAGAGACCTTGGCGTGTCGCCGGCTGCCGATTCGCCTCCACCGCTCCGATCCACCGGCGGCGGAGCCATAACGCTCCTCACCTACTACCTAATCCGAATCCATCAATTAATTGCACAAAAAGCGAAATAAATTAACAAAAATCGGAGATTGCAGAGCACTTACAGAAGTTAATTCGATTAAATCTAACCTCGACAGAGGATTTTGTGATAATTCCAGAAGGTTTTGGTGATAATAAATTGGGGAGAGAAGAGTAAATAGGGTATATTGTGATCGGTTGAGATGAATTAAAAAGATACGGCCTGTTTTAAATTGTATGCATATATTTTCTCATAAAATTCATCAATAAATTTAATGACAGAATTTCTATCAATATAATTTTAATTTATTTTTAATAAAATAAACAAAATATATTTTAATTCATTATAAATTTTTAATGACAGCTATTTCTGTTAGTAAATATTTCCTAATTAACAATTTCTTTTTTTAAAATTATCAAATTATTTTATTGACGGATTTTCCGTCAATATTTTTTTTAATAATAAATTGGATTTATTTTGTATAAAAATAATATATTTTTTACAGAAATCTGTCATAAAATTTTTAAAATCTGTCATAAATTACTGACGGATATTTCCGTCACAAAAATCCGTCATTAATTACCAATTTTTTTGTAGTGAGAATAAATTAATAATTTAGAATAGTCTTAAAATATTAAATTTATAAAATTAAAAAAATTTAGTATATATATATATAAACGAATTAGAAACAAAAAAGATTGAATTTGTTGAATTAAAAAAAAAAAACGGGAGTCAATTTGGAATTATATACAATTAAATAAATAAAAATGAATAAATTAATAATTTAGAATAGTCTAAAATATTAAATTTATAAAATTAATAAAAAAATTAGTAAATATATATATATATATATATATATATATATATAAACGAATTAGAAACAAAAAGGATTGAATTTGATGAATTTTAAAAAAAAACGGGAGTCAATTTGAGGTTATATACAATTAAGTGCAAATAAACGAACAATAATAGCATGTGTCCTAGTGGTTCACACCTCTTCCGGGCTACCCGGAGGTCGTGTGGGTTCAATTCCCCTTGGGCGCATATTTGTCCATTTATTATTATTATTTCTACAAGCATAACAAGGGCTTATATACTATATAACTCGCCTAATATAAACTAGTGGGTCAGTGGCTTAAATTAGCGGATGTCAAAAGGCGGTCGATAATATTAGCTACCCGCTTTTTAACGACCAATTTTTTTTTGTCAGAAATCAGTCACTAATCCCCATTTTTTTTAAGTGACATTTAGTTGATTTTTCTTATACTTATTTTATTTTAAGTAGTTTTTTTAGGAAAATAATTTACTTTTTAAATTAATTATTTACTTCGTTCCATAAAAATTTTCACACTTTTCTCATTTCCAATTTTATTTTCTCATTCTACTATATATTCACCCCTTCAAACATTTCTAAATTACATTACATTTCAATAATAATTACATGAAAAGTTGACTTCCTAATTAATTATTTTGATGAAGGATGTCGAATATTATTTAAGAATATAAGATTTGTGGTCTCATTTACGATTGATTTAATCTTCTTTTTCTCATTATTGAATAAAATGTGTGCTAAACAGATTGTTTAATTCTTGATTAGAAAATGAAGAAGTGGTCTTACTTAAAATCATCACACAGATCATATTCTAGAAGACGGATTTGTATTTGACCTGCGAAGAGGTACAAAACAACTCAACCCATTTATTTCATTAATGTAATGTGGAGCTCGACTTAAGGACTCATTTCATATGAGATCTTAGTGAAGTCTGTGTCTTCAATTATCTAATGAAGGATGGGTATTCATTATTCATATATAATTAATGAGAAAAAATATATGTAACTGGTAGTGAAATTATTGATATTATCTTTTAGCCTCTGAAATTTATCATCATCAGTTAAATGCATAAATCCTATCTCCCCATAAGGTTTTGCATACAAGTCAACAAGAACACAATCTGTTATGTAACTAACTAGCTTGTCTATATCACTGAATTTGCTATTTATACCCACATAATCAAACTTGCAAAATTCACCCCCCTTATAGATATTTAGAGTTCTATCTATTTGTCCCCCATGATGAATACACAAAGTAAATTATGTACTATCAACACCTGAAATAAATAATTAAAAACAGAGCCTTAGGAAACAATTCAAATAGAGACAAACATCAATACCAATAATTTCACTACCAGTTACAAGAATCAATAATAGAAAAATAATACCAATAGAGACATAAAAAATAATATCAATAGAGACAAAAAAGTGAACATTGGGGTCTCCCATCCACACCCGACAACTTTAAACCTTCCCCCCATACCCTTGGTCCCCCCATCCAACCCACATCAAAATTGAGGTCCCCACATTCCCACCCACATCAATACGAAATAAATAACTCCACCCAACAAAAAATACACATGTAGTGGGGACACCAAAAAAAAGCACAATCTTAATTGCATAACCAAATGTCACAAAAGAGGAGAGAAATAAACTTACCATACTGAGGAGGAGGCTCCTTAATCTTATTCGGATCTATAAATCGCATCTCCAAAGCTGGGGCTCTCCAATTCCACGAAAGCAATTTGGGGATTTTTCGTTGAACTAACCATAGAATCCCTCTGTACCCGTTCACGCCAATGTTTAGTTACTTTTTGTGTTTTAATTGATATATTATTTGGAATTAAAAGGGTATTTTGAAAAGAAAAGGAAAAAATCGATAATAAAAATCCACGTCAGCGAAAACCGGTTAGGAACCTATTGTAGCTGGTTACATGCATTTTTGCCTAATTTTGAAAACATAATGGGTATTATCATAAAGTTGAAAACATAAAGGGTATTTTTACCAATACCGCCAACATACGGGGCATTTTTGCCAATTTTCCCGAATAATAATAAACTTTTTTTTAGTCCGCAAAATTCGCGATGTACAGGTTCTTGTAAAGACAAAAGTAGACGTAACATGAAAGACTAGTTATCCTTGTTTTATACGAGTAAATTAATTCGTTTGTATTCTAAATTTTATTTCCTCTGAATTTAATCTTTTAAAGTTATTCCATTTTTAAGTTAGTCCTCAAGTTTAAATTGATCAATTTTCTCTTTAATTTTAGACATGAAAAAGTAACTAAAAAATCTTTTAGGAAAATCCAATTAAAATTTGAAAAAATATTTTGAAAGATCATATACGTATTTAAATAATCAAATTAAATAAAAAAAATTCAAAGTTAAAATCCATAAAAATATGAAAAATAGAATAAAAATCTAAAAAAATATTAAAATAAATCAAATAAATTTAAATAATCAATTAAACTAAAAAAACCCCAAATAAATCTTAAAAAATTAAACAATGAAATTATTAAAAAAATCTCCAAAGTTCAATAAAAGTTTAATTAATTTTAATTTAATTATTTTTGAAGATTTAATTGACTTTTTTAAAACACATTTCTTATTTTATTTAGCTTTAGTATTTTGCTTTTTGAAAATTTTAATTTTTAATTTAATAATTTTGAAAGATTTAGTTGATTTTCTTATACCTATATTATTTTAAGTAGTATTTTTAGGGAAAAAAATGTTAATTGACTCTTTGAATTAATTACTTACTTCGTTCTATAGAATCTTTCACACTTTTCTCATTTCCAGTTTTGTTTTCTCATTCTACTAAATAGTCACCCCTTCAAATATTTCTAAATTAAATTACATTCCAGTAATAATTACCTAAAAAGTTGACTTCCTAATTAATTATTTTGATGAAGGATGTCGAATATTATTTTTAGAATAAGATTTGTGTTACTATTGAAGCAAAGTGTGTTAATGTTATAGCACATGTGTATTATTGCAAATGTGTGTTAATGTTGGAGCAAAAAAATGTATTTGATGTTAGAGCAAATATAAGTTATTGTTGGAACAAATATATTTTAATATATAAAACCAAAATTTAAATTTAAAGGGATGGAAAATAAATTAAAAACACATATTTGATCTTGTAAAAATATATATTTGTCATTATTATTATTTTAAAGTAGAAAAAACCTATTTTTTAATGACTTGTAACACACATTTGCCCATATTGTAGCATACATTTTGCCTATTCTGTAACACAAACTGGGAGCGAAAATCTTGGAACATGACCTGCGCGAGATTTTGGAAAAAACCCACCAAATCCGTGAATTTCTACCTGGAGCGACCCGACCCATGATGTGTTTAATATTTGTCTATTTTAGGTATATTTCACATATGAAATATTTCACAAGAGAGTTACCCTTAGTATTTTGCTTTTTGAAAATTTAATTTTTTAAATTTAATAATTTTGAAAGATTTAGTTGATTTTTCTTATACTTATTTTATTTTAAGTAGTTTTTTTAGGAAAAAAAAATGTTAATTTACTTTTTTAATTAATTACTTACTCTATTTCATAGAATCCTTCACACTTTTCTTATTTCCAGTTTTATTTTCTCATTCTACTATATATTCATCCCTCCAAATATTTCTAAATTACATTACATTCCAATAATAATTACATAAATAGTTGACTTCCTAAGTAATTATTTTGATTAAGGATGTCGAATATTATTTTAGAATAAGATTTGTGGGCTCATTTACGACTGATTTTGTCTTCTTTTTCTCATTATTGAATAAAATGTATGCTAAACAGATTGTTTAATTCTTAGCATAAATTTAATTCTTGATTAGAAAATGAAGAAGTGGTCTTACTTAAAATCATCACACATATCATATTCTGGAAGACGGATTTGTATTTGACCTGCGAAGAGGTACAAAACAACTCAACCCATTTATTTCATTAATGTAATGTGGAGCTCGACTTAAGGACTCATTTCATATGAGATCTTAGTGAAGTCTGTGTCTTCAATTATCTAATGAAGGATGGGTATTCATTATTCATATATAATTAATGAGAAAAAATATATGTAACTGGTAGTGAAATTATTGATATTATCTTTTAGCCTCTGAAATTTATCATCATCAGTTAAATGCATAAATCCTATCTCCCCATAAGGTTTTGCATACAAGTCAACAAGAACACAATCTGTTATGTAACTAACTAGCTTGTCTATATCACTGAATTTGCTATTTATACCCACATAATCAAACTTGCAAAATTCACCCCCCTTATAGATATTTAGAGTTCTATCTATTTGTCCCCCATGATGAATACACAAAGTAAATTATGTACTATCAACACCTGAAATAAATAATTAAAAACAGAGCCTTAGGAAACAATTCAAATAGAGACAAACATCAATACCAATAATTTCACTACCAGTTACAAGAATCAATAATAGAAAAATAATACCAATAGAGACATAAAAAATAATATCAATAGAGACAAAAAAGTGAACATTGGGGTCTCCCATCCACACCCGACAACTTTAAACCTTCCCCCCATACCCTTGGTCCCCCCATCCAACCCACATCAAAATTGAGGTCCCCACATTCCCACCCACATCAATACGAAATAAATAACTCCACCCAACAAAAAATACACATGTAGTGGGGACACCAAAAAAAAGCACAATCTTAATTGCATAACCAAATGTCACAAAAGAGGAGAGAAATAAACTTACCATACTGAGGAGGAGGCTCCTTAATCTTATTCGGATCTCTAAATCGCATCTCCAAAGCTGGGGCTCTCCAATTCCACGAAAGCAATTTGGGGATTTTTCGTTGAACTAACCATAGAATCCCTCTGTACCCGTTCACGCCAATGTTTAGTTACTTTTTGTGTTTTAATTGATATATTATTTGGAATTAAAAGGGTATTTTGAAAAGAAAAGGAAAAAATCGATAATAAAAATCCACGTCAGCGAAAACCGGTTAGGAACCTATTGTAGCTGGTTACATGCATTTTTGCCTAATTTTGAAAACATAATGGGTATTATCATAAAGTTGAAAACATAAAGGGTATTTTTACCAATACCGCCAACATACGGGGCATTTTTGCCAATTTTCCCGAATAATAATAAACTTTTTTTTAGTCCGCAAAATTCGCGATGTACAGGTTCTTGTAAAGACAAAAGTAGACGTAACATGAAAGACTAGTTATCCTTGTTTTATACGAGTAAATTAATTCGTTTGTATTCTAAATTTTATTTCCTCTGAATTTAATCTTTTTAAGTTAGTCCTCAAGTTTAAATTGATCAATTTTCTCTTTAATTTTAGACATGAAAAAGTAACTAAAAAATCTTTTAGGAAAATCCAATTAAAATTTGAAAAAATATTTTGAAAGATCATATACGTATTTAAATAATCAAATTAAATAAAAAAAATTCAAAGTTAAAATCCATAAAAATATGAAAAATAGAATAAAAATCTAAAAAAATATTAAAATAAATCAAATAAATTTAAATAATCAATTAAACTAAAAAAACCCCAAATAAATCTTAAAAAATTAAACAATGACATTATTAAAAAAATCTCCAAAGTTCAATAAAAGTTTAATTAATTTTAATTTAATTATTTTTGAAGATTTAATTGACTTTTTTAAAACACATTTCTTATTTTATTTAGCTTTAGTATTTTGCTTTTTGAAAATTTTAATTTTTAATTTAATAATTTTGAAAGATTTAGTTGATTTTCTTATACCTATATTATTTTAAGTAGTATTTTTAGGGAAAAAAATGTTAATTGACTCTTTGAATTAATTACTTACTTCGTTCTATAGAATCTTTCACACTTTTCTCATTTCCAGTTTTGTTTTCTCATTCTACTAAATAGTCACCCCTTCAAATATTTCTAAATTAAATTACATTCCAGTAATAATTACCTAAAAAGTTGACTTCCTAATTAATTATTTTGATGAAGGATGTCGAATATTATTTTTAGAATAAGATTTGTGTTACTATTGAAGCAAAGTGTGTTAATGTTATAGCACATGTGTATTATTGCAAATGTGTGTTAATGTTGGAGCAAAAAAATGTATTTGATGTTAGAGCAAATATAAGTTATTGTTGGAACAAATATATTTTAATATATAAAACCAAAATTTAAATTTAAAGGGATGGAAAATAAATTAAAAACACATATTTGATCTTGTAAAAATATATATTTGTCATTATTATTATTTTAAAGTAGAAAAAACCTATTTTTTAATGACTTGTAACACACATTTGCCCATATTGTAGCATACATTTTGCCTATTCTGTAACACAAACTGGGAGCGAAAATCTTGGAACATGACCTGCGTGAGATTTTGGAAAAAACCCACCAAATCCGCGAATTTCTACCTGGAGCGACCCGACCCATGATGTGTTTAATATTTGTCTATTTTAGGTATATTTCACATATGAAATATTTCACAAGAGAGTTACCCTTAGTATTTTGCTTTTTGAAAATTTAATTTTTTAAATTTAATAATTTTGAAAGATTTAGTTGATTTTTCTTATACTTATTTTATTTTAAGTAGTTTTTTTAGGAAAAAAAATGTTAATTTACTTTTTTAATTAATTACTTACTCTATTTCATAGAATCCTTCACACTTTTCTTATTTCCAGTTTTATTTTCTCATTCTACTATATATTCATCCCTCCAAATATTTCTAAATTACATTACATTCCAATAATAATTACATAAATAGTTGACTTCCTAAGTAATTATTTTGATTAAGGATGTCGAATATTATTTTAGAATAAGATTTGTGGGCTCATTTACGACTGATTTTGTCTTCTTTTTCTCATTATTGAATAAAATGTATGCTAAACAGATTGTTTAATTCTTAGCATAAATTTAATTCTTGATTAGAAAATGAAGAAGTGGTCTTACTTAAAATCATCACACATATCATATTCTGGAAGACGGATTTGTATTTGACCTGCGAAGAGGTACAAAACAACTCAACCCATTTATTTCATTAATGTAATGTGGAGCTCGACTTAAGGACTCATTTCATATGAGATCTTAGTGAAGTCTGTGTCTTCAATTATCTAATGAAGGATGGGTATTCATTATTCATATATAATTAATGAGAAAAAATATATGTAACTGGTAGTGAAATTATTGATATTATCTTTTAGCCTCTGAAATTTATCATCATCAGTTAAATGCATAAATCCTATCTCCCCATAAGGTTTTGCATACAAGTCAACAAGAACACAATCTGTTATGTAACTAACTAGCTTGTCTATATCACTGAATTTGCTATTTATACCCACATAATCAAACTTGCAAAATTCACCCCCCTTATAGATATTTAGAGTTCTATCTATTTGTCCCCCATGATGAATACACAAAGTAAATTATGTACTATCAACACCTGAAATAAATAATTAAAAACAGAGCCTTAGGAAACAATTCAAATAGAGACAAACATCAATACCAATAATTTCACTACCAGTTACAAGAATCAATAATAGAAAAATAATACCAATAGAGACATAAAAAATAATATCAATAGAGACAAAAAAGTGAACATTGGGGTCTCCCATCCACACCCGACAACTTTAAACCTTCCCCCCATACCCTTGGTCCCCCCATCCAACCCACATCAAAATTGAGGTCCCCACATTCCCACCCACATCAATACGAAATAAATAACTCCACCCAACAAAAAATACACATGTAGTGGGGACACCAAAAAAAAGCACAATCTTAATTGCATAACCAAATGTCACAAAAGAGGAGAGAAATAAACTTACCATACTGAGGAGGAGGCTCCTTAATCTTATTCGGATCTCTAAATCGCATCTCCAAAGCTGGGGCTCTCCAATTCCACGAAAGCAATTTGGGGATTTTTCGTTGAACTAACCATAGAATCCCTCTGTACCCGTTCACGCCAATGTTTAGTTACTTTTTGTGTTTTAATTGATATATTATTTGGAATTAAAAGGGTATTTTGAAAAGAAAAGGAAAAAATCGATAATAAAAATCCACGTCAGCGAAAACCGGTTAGGAACCTATTGTAGCTGGTTACATGCATTTTTGCCTAATTTTGAAAACATAATGGGTATTATCATAAAGTTGAAAACATAAAGGGTATTTTTACCAATACCGCCAACATACGGGGCATTTTTGCCAATTTTCCCGAATAATAATAAACTTTTTTTTAGTCCGCAAAATTCGCGATGTACAGGTTCTTGTAAAGACAAAAGTAGACGTAACATGAAAGACTAGTTATCCTTGTTTTATACGAGTAAATTAATTCGTTTGTATTCTAAATTTTATTTCCTCTGAATTTAATCTTTTAAAGTTATTCCATTTTTAAGTTAGTCCTCAAGTTTAAATTGATCAATTTTCTCTTTAATTTTAGACATGAAAAAGTAACTAAAAAATCTTTTAGGAAAATCCAATTAAAATTTGAAAAAATATTTTGAAAGATCATATACGTATTTAAATAATCAAATTAAATAAAAAAAATTCAAAGTTAAAATCCATAAAAATATGAAAAATAGAATAAAAATCTAAAAAAATATTAAAATAAATCAAATAAATTTAAATAATCAATTAAACTAAAAAAACCCCAAATAAATCTTAAAAAATTAAACAATGAAATTATTAAAAAAATCTCCAAAGTTCAATAAAAGTTTAATTAATTTTAATTTAATTATTTTTGAAGATTTAATTGACTTTTTTAAAACACATTTCTTATTTTATTTAGCTTTAGTATTTTGCTTTTTGAAAATTTTAATTTTTAATTTAATAATTTTGAAAGATTTAGTTGACTTTCTTATACCTATATTATTTTAAGTAGTATTTTTAGGGAAAAAAATGTTAATTGACTCTTTGAATTAATTACTTACTCCGTTCTATAGAATCTTTCACACTTTTCTCATTTCCAGTTTTGTTTTCTCATTCTACTAAATAGTCACCCCTTCAAATATTTCTAAATTAAATTACATTCCAGTAATAATTACCTAAAAAGTTGACTTCCTAATTAATTATTTTGATGAAGGATGTCGAATATTATTTTTAGAATAAGATTTGTGTTACTATTGAAGCAAAGTGTGTTAATGTTATAGCACATGTGTATTATTGCAAATGTGTGTTAATGTTGGAGCAAAAAAATGTATTTGATGTTAGAGCAAATATAAGTTATTGTTGGAACAAATATATTTTAATATATAAAACCAAAATTTAAATTTAAAGGGATGGAAAATAAATTAAAAACACATATTTGATCTTGTAAAAATATATATTTGTCATTATTATTATTTTAAAGTAGAAAAAACCTATTTTTTAATGACTTGTAACACACATTTGCCCATATTGTAGCATACATTTTGCCTATTCTGTAACACAAACTGGGAGCGAAAATCTTGGAACATGACTTGCGCGAGATTTTGGAAAAAACCCACCAAATCCGCGAATTTCTACCTGGAGCGACCCGACCCATGATGTGTTTAATATTTGTCTATTTTAGGTATATTTCACATATGAAATATTTCACAAGAGAGTTACCCTTAGTATTTTGCTTTTTGAAAATTTAATTTTTTAAATTTAATAATTTTGAAAGATTTAGTTGATTTTTCTTATACTTATTTTATTTTAAGTAGTTTTTTTAGGAAAAAAAAATGTTAATTTACTTTTTTAATTAATTACTTACTCTATTTCATAGAATCCTTCACACTTTTCTTATTTCCAGTTTTATTTTCTCATTCTACTATATATTCATCCCTCCAAATATTTCTAAATTACATTACATTCCAATAATAATTACATAAATAGTTGACTTCCTAAGTAATTATTTTGATTAAGGATGTCGAATATTATTTTAGAATAAGATTTGTGGGCTCATTTACGACTGATTTTGTCTTCTTTTTCTCATTATTGAATAAAATGTATGCTAAACAGATTGTTTAATTCTTAGCATAAATTTAATTCTTGATTAGAAAATGAAGAAGTGGTCTTACTTAAAATCATCACACATATCATATTCTGGAAGACGGATTTGTATTTGACCTGCGAAGAGGTACAAAACAACTCAACCCATTTATTTCATTAATGTAATGTGGAGCTCGACTTAAGGACTTATTTCATATGAGATCTTAGTGAAATCTGTGTCTTCAATTATCTAATGAAGGATGGGTATTCATTATTCATATATAATTAAGTCTCAAGTGCACCATATACATACTCATTTGTAACGCAATACAAAGAGCTCGGAATATATAGTGGTACGTAGTGTGAGAAATAAACTACTTTTATTTGCATGCACCATCTTCATCTTTTTATTCAAGCACGCAGACTGCATTATTATGCTCCCCACGACTGTTTAGCTGCATTACCATACAAACAATTTTAATTAGCAAAATAATAAGGCCTCAAAATCTAATCTAAGCAGCAAAAGAAAATGCAATTAACTCTGTTTGACCAACTTTGTTTTACATGGCCTGTTTGACTTACTCCTTTATTCCCCTCAAGTCGTTTTAATCTTTTTCTTTTTTTTAATTTGGAGAAACATATGTAACTGGGCCATCGTGATTGTGATCGTGAATGCATTTGAGAAAGCATGGCGTTCCGTATGAGTTGTCTTCCTCTAAATTTTCTTTTTCCTTTTTATTCATCAATTTTTTTTTACTATAAACAATACTCTCTTTGTCACAAATAAATTTACACACTTATCATTTGACTTCGTTTTAAATGAATTTGCACTTGTACAAAATAGTAAAAGCAAGCCATTTTAGTCCTTTTTAAATAACCAATAGACTATATATTTTGTGACAACGCGTATTAATAATGCAGCAAATAAAGTATGGAGTAGAATTCGAAAAGTGATATAAATGAATGGAATTTAGAGAGACCTTGTCTAGAGAGAGCCCAGTTGTCATCAGCACCAACATGCCACGCAAAGTAACCCAGAAGCCCCCTCTGTTTAGCATACCTAACTTTAGTAGCAATGGACTGAGTATCATCATACCCAATCCAGGTGGTCCCGGAAGACACATAATTGGTCACAAGCGTCCCATTATACACCACCACCGCATTATTTTGCGCAATAAACCTCTTAATCTGATTGTATCCCATCGCGCCACCATCAACCGCCGGCCCCGTCGCCGGCGCCAACATCCCCCGCTTATTCGCATCCGCCAACCGCCACGCGTACCCATAAAACGGGACACCAAGGACCAATTTTCTCGCGCTCACCCCGGCCCGAATCCAACCCGCAATCCCACTGCTCCCGCTTATAATCGGGTTCGACGGGTCGTACAACATCGAATGCGAATTCGTAAATCGGTACCACGACGGATCGTAGAAATCGTATGCCATCACATTAACAAAATCCAAATTTGTATTAATCGATTGGGCCGGATAGATCAGTTCATTCAGATATGCTGAGAGGTAAAATGCCGCCGTTAGCAAAAGAGCGGGCCTCCCCGAGGTTTGGGCCTCCGAAGCGACTGCCCGACGCCACTCTGTTAACAGGGTTCCCAAATTCGCCATATCCGAAGACGATTCCGGGTACTCCCAATCCAAATCGAGGCCTGAAAATCCGTTTGAACGGGCCACTCTAATCGAAGAGTCGATGAATGATTTCCGTGAGGCGGCCTGGTGATATATGCACAACAATTATTAATTGAGAGAGAGTTTAGAAAGAAGAGTAGTTTTAAGGTGCACTTGAGTGTGTGATACTTGAATTTTGAAAAAAAAAGTATCCTAACCAAATATCATAATATTTCAAAAAGTAATCAACAGTAAAACCCCAATTATAAAAACTAATCTAAAAGCCTGAAACTGTAGTGAGTAGAATTAATTCATGTCATTATTTCCCTAACACTCCCCTCACTTATGAGCCGAATTTTCAACTTTCCCTCTTTGGGGAGACCCAATGAGTGGACAATTTAATATGGGTGGAGTTGCTCTCAACGGGAATCGAACCTAGGATCTTTGTCCGGGCGTGAACCTTTTGACTCTGATACCATGAAAGAATTCAGCCTCATCTAAAAGTCAGAACTTGTAGAGAGTTGTAGAATTAATTCATTTCATTATTTCCCTAACATAAACCACCAAATTATATTTCTTGGCTCTGATACATACAAATTATCAAATTTTGACACATAAATCACTAAACTTAATTTCAGCAAAAAAAAATAATCCGTATTTTTGTAAAAAAAAAAAAAAAAAAGTGCAAGTGATGGCAAACGGATGCAAGAAAGTGGCGCATGAGACAGAGAACAACGTGAAGGATGGACGCACGAGGTTGTGTACGGCGAAGCGAAGATGCAAAGCGGTAGAGAACGGAAGTGATTATGAGTTTTGTGTAGTTCTCATTCCAATTAGAATGAAACTATGAAGCATTTTTTAGAAAAATATCATTGTCTACGGTATGTGCATGATAATTTTTTTTTTCCGGAAAAAATGAACAAAAATAAAACTTTAGTGGTTTATGTGTCAAGATTTGATAGTTTGTATGCATTAGCACTAAGAAATATAATTTGGTGGTTTAGACATAAAATCGAAAATAGTTTGACGGGTTTAATGCAATTAGACCTCTAAACTAAGTTTAAAATTCAAGTGCATGCTAGAATTTTTGTAGGAAGAATAAGAAAAAAATATAAATTAATTTGATAATCAATAATAATAAAAGGTACTCGAAAAGAAGCCCTTAAATTTCGTCTGTTTATTTGTTCATTTTATTCATTCACACAAACCAATTTTTGCATTAATTAGGATAACAAAAGACTATTATATCCATATTAAATTTGTATAGACAATTGAAAAAAAAAAGTAGTTAAATTTGCATTGATATCGATGTAGTGACAAACAAAAGGAAATGAAATTTTGAATAAAATAAAAAAATTTATAGGCAAATAAGGAATTAGAGAACTAAAGAATTTAATATAAAAAATCTCTTTACGCAATTCTCCCTAAAAATAAATCGACATATCTTTACGATTCCTATACATCACCTGACGGGCCATGGCGGCGAAATTGGTTTTGATGGAGGCGCCTCCGCCGCCGCCGAGGGATAGGAGGGTTTTGACGGAGGGGTTTTTGGCCCGCACGGTGGCGGTGAACTGGGAGAAGGCGGCGGCTTTTGCGGAGGAGATAGTGATTTGATTGGTGGTGGGGTTGAGGTCGGCGAAGGCGCAGAAGAGATGTGTGAAAAGAGTGGAGTCTATGCTTGAGACTGGGAATCCGCTTTCTGGGAACCAGTAGCCTCCATTGACAGAAGACTGTGCATGACAAAATGGAAGTAATTGGAGAAGTGAAAGAGCTGAAAGGAGGAGGAGGAGTTTAGTTGAAGAAGCCATGAAAGGAAACACACCTTACGGAAGCTTTTATATAGCCAAAAAAAAATAAAAAATCGTTTGACGTGGCAATCTGAGTAGTAATTTCCACAAAATATGTACATGAGATAATTTACACTTATGATTTTTATATTATTTTTCAATTTTTAATATTTTAATAATTGTAAAAAGTATTATGTCCCATGTGAAAATTGCACTTTTATTCCCAAAAGAATGAGGGTAAAACACTTTTGTTACCTATGTGCGAAAATTATCATTTTTTACAGTTTCGGTCCCATTCGTGAATTTTCAGGACCAAAACTGCAAATTTGTCATATTCTCTTGGGACCAAAAATGCAATTTATACATTCTCTTGGGACTAAAATTACAATATATCCTATTCTCTTGGGACCAAAAGTGTTAAAAAAAAACTACAGGACTAAAAGTCCTAAAAAAAAAAAAACATTTTAAAATGAACACATTCTTTTGGGACCAAAAGTGCAATTAACCATTCTAATAATATATGTATGATATGGTCCCATGCGAAATTCAGTCATAATTTATAATTTGTATAGTGTTATTTGTCTAATCCATCTTTTTTGTGTATATGAGTGATTTTGAGACATGAATTTTATTTTGTTTGAGATCTCGAAAAACAATTTTTTGCACATGTAATTATTTAAATGTGTTTTAAAATGATATTAATAGTTTTATGAAAAAGTATTAGTTTACTAAAATTAGTTGTTATTACTGAAAAATACGTGGTGTATAACAATATCATTTATATTTACTTGAATTTAGTTACGTTATAATATAATTTAATGAATGTAAAATAATAATAATAATAATAATAATAATAATAATAATAATAATAATAATAATAATAATAATAATAATAATAATAATAATGCGCATTTTGATATGCACCAGGTGTATGGTGCACTAACTCAACAGTTGAGATTGTTTACACTGAAAAGTATAGACTGATTACAGTGAAAAGTATGGTTAGATTACACTGAAAATTTTATACTGAAAATCAATTTTTCAGTGTAATCAAACCACATTTTTTTTTGTGTAATTCAAATCACACTTTTTCGTGTAAACAACCTCAATTGTTAATTGAGTACACTATGCACCAATTGTGCACATGAGAGTTACTCTAATAATAATACTAATTATAAATCTAATAGAATTTAATGAATGCAAATTAATAATAATAATAATAATAATAATAATAAATCTACTGTATATTTAATTCGTTAATTCAGTTCAGTATGGGTCGATATGTATCATTCGATTTACGGTATAGTTAATTCAGTTAGAAAAAAATTGGGGGCGCTTCAATTCGGAATAAATAAGAAAGTCAGCTGTTATTTTTAATTCGTTCCCTTTTTTGTTCAGATTTCGGTTCGTATTCGACAATCTCCAAGATTGGTGAACTACTTAATTAAGAGTTGTTCACGGTAGGGATCAAAACGGATATTTGAAAATATCTGTGTTCATACCAAAGTTCGGTTATTTTAAAATTTGTGTGTTTGTGTCCATACCAAAATTTCAGTACGATACGGTATCGATATTTTTTTTTTGGGTACAGATCGGAGCGAATTTTCGGTTACAAACAAACCGGTTCGGATCGGTACGGAACGGATCGGAGAAATGAATTCTTTACTAATTTTTTTAGCATTCTCTCCTTTTCTTAATCATTTAAAAAAAACATATTGATGCATGCACACTCACAAGAATACATTATGTGATAATGAATAGTTAAAAAAATTATCACAAATCACCACCAATAGAGTATATAAAACACATTCTATAAAATATATATTTAAAAAAATCTTTTGAAATATCTTGTGAATGGAAAATGCAATATCAAAATCATGTTTATCGTAATTCCTGACACGGAGTACACCATATCCAAGTTTTTGTAAGATATAAATATACATGAACAATGAAATTAAAAAAAATAAAACATTAATTTTAAATTATCTTGATATACACATAAACTAACGTTTTAAATTATCTTGATATACACCTAAACATGAGTTAACATTTTAAGAACTTAATAAGATAAATAATATAGTGTTTGTATTCTGAAAATATGGAGAAATTATTGTACTTGAATTCAATAGAATTATAATAATGTTGGAAAAAATAAAAAATATTTAATTTAATACATATTAAATTCGGTTCGGTTCGGTACGGTTCGGTACGGTCACATTCGGTTTTTCGGTACGGTTAATTTGGTAATATCCAGATCCGTACCAAAAAAAAATTCGGTTCGGTTTCGGTATGATTAAAATAAAGGAGTCCACAATTATTTCAGTTCGGTTCTTTTTCGGTGTGAATTTCGGTATGAGTTCGGTGATCTCTGAACTCCGTGAACAACCCTAAATTATTGATGGAAGTATTATTCCACAAATTTGTCTAAAAAAAAGTCATTAATGAAGTTATCTGAAAATTGGAATACCGAGCTACTGCAATGCAATAGCTTTGTTGACTGGCCTACCCATAATCTATATCTGTACTATGGAAAATTTAATGCGTTGAGAACTAATTCTTCAACTCTATTTATGTCGATTGTGTGAGTTTGTATGGAAGCATATAATGTAGAAAAAGAAGCATCATTTATTATTTCTTATTAAACAAATTATAGAAAAATATAGTTATGGAGATAGTATTCATAAGCTTAGATTAAGAATGTGATATAGGTTGCTTGTGAAAATGTTATATTAAGATGTTTAGTGATGGTGGAAGTGAGATTAATGTTTGGGGAGTCCTTTTTCTAAAGCTTATCGCTAATCAATATCTATTATATGGATGGTATTGAATATTCAAAAGAAAATTTCTTGGACTTTAATTTCAAAGAGTTTTAGCGAGGTACTTTGGTTGGTTTATTACTTTAATAGCATAAAATGAGATTGAACAATAAAAAACTTCTGCTGCTTCACTTTATTAATTACTTGCATATAACGTGCAATGCACGTATTATACAACTAGTAAAACTAAAAAGAGAAGTTTCAGATCTCATTAAAACGAATAATATATATAATAAAGATAATTTGAACTCAAACGTTGAAAGAATTTTGTCTCATCTAAAAGTTCGGATTTGTAGAGAAAGATTTTTGTTTGGATGGATACCAGGAAATAATTTCACCTCATCTAAAAATTCGAATTTTTATAGTTGTGTAAAATAAATTTATTTAATTATTTTTCTTATAGTTGTTATTCTAAAAATAAACACCACTTCATAGTCAAAAGTCGTGCATGGCCAAAGAAAAAATATGACATCGCATGTGAAAAGTCTTTTAGCAGCCTTTGAAAAACATGCCACAGAATAAAATAAAATGATGCTAGAACCTACAATCTCTCAAACGCATAGATAGTGGAGAATATTCATATTGTTAGTTCACAAATTTTTTCGAGCTTGATCAAACATATGCACCAAAACGAGCTTAATAACTTCAATATATTTTAAATTAAAGTATTCATCAGCTATTACAAAAATAAAATTACACACACATATATATAATCATATATATCTATTAAATTCAATAATTTTATTTAATCAAATAATCTTAATAGTATTTTATATTTATCATATGTTAAAATACAAAATTCTAGCATGTAATAAAGTATTTGGACTTTAAACTCAATTTTGACTTTAATTTTGATTTTTTCAAAATACATACAAACACATCGAACTGTGTGTTTTTTACAGTTGAAATATTACTAATTACTTCTTGGATATTACTGATTGTTTTTTGGAGTATCACTAATTAACGCTTGGTGTATTGCTGATTTTTTGTTGGAGTATTTTTTTTTTTTCAAAATTCAAGTGTATATCATGCACTCAAGTGTATACTGGAACTACTCATCAAAAAATAATTTAAAGTCAACTTGTTCTTAATTATTTATACGAAATAGCTCATGAGCTAGCTAGCTAACAAAACTAATATTATTGAGTGCCTTGTTTATGTTAACTATATTGATCAAATAAATATTTTTGAAGTCGAGAGTCCGATAAATTGTGAATTTTATTTGATTATTTAACACATAAGTATATTTAAAATATATATTAACATTTTAATATGGATGTAATCGAACTTAAAATTTGAGCATAAGAAAAAGACTCTAAAAATCATGCAAAAATTTCATTTATATATAATTTAAGAGTATGTATATAGTGAAATTGGTTTATATATGAATCACTGAAGGGTATTTGTTGTTTTCACTGAAGAGTATTAGTTGTTTTTACTGAAGAGTATTACTGGTTTACACTAAAGAGTCTTAGTTCATTTTCACTGAACAACTAAGACTCTTTAGTGTAAATCAGAAATACTCTTCAATAAAAACAACTAATATTCTTCAATGAAAACAACTAATATCCTTCGATGATTCATATATAAACCAGTTTCACTCTATACTTTGTCATAATTTAAAAGTTCGTAAAAATGTGCAGAATCAACAACTAGCTTAATAAATCTAACTTTTTCCTAAAAGAATATATATATATATATATATATATATATATATATATATATATTATATATATCAATTCACATCTTTGCGCAATTTTATATGCATCATCATCCATAAAGTTTACCTCTTCGAAAGATTTTTTCTAGTATATAACAGCAACTTCGAAGAGCGAGAAAGCAATGTAGACCATCTCCAAGATGCCGCACCCATGCACGTTTCATAGTTGAAAGATGAAATGAGACTGAGTTCTATGATTCTTTAAATTTTGGAAAAATAAATCATATTCAGCTTTGTTTGGACACAAACGTCTGTTTTCACCGTTGGATTTTCTTTAAATGAGATTTATTTGTATTTTATAATTTTAAGAAATATAAGTCCCTCTAATATTAGAGGCTTGACCCAATAATAAAATTTTGGGATAGTTTTAGACACACTACAAAAAACTCGCTTTTTAGCGACCGCCTAAAATTCGATCGTAGACCACCGGTCTCAAACCAAAAGATTTTGCGACCGATGAGGTAAGCGGTCGCTGAATCGAAGGATTAGCGACCGCTTACGACCGCCCCGGCGGTCGCGAAAACTCAAAGGTCAGTCAAACTATTTACCGACGGTTTAGCGACCGCAAAGGCGGTCTCTATATTCAATTTTTTATTAGCGACCGCCATTATGCGGTCGCAAATCGATCAGTTGACTCGTTCTTGGAAACGGGCAAGGGTCATTTGGCGGTCGCTAATTTTTTTGGGACCATCTATATACATGATTAGCGACCGCCTATGGCGGTCGCTAATTTTTTTTCCCCTTTTTAGTCACAGGTCGTACTCACTTTCGGCCTACGCTAAAAAAACCTCCGCCGCCGCCGTCCGTCGAGCTTTCCGTTCCGGTCAATACCCTCCTTGCTTCTCCGTCTATCTAATAAACATAAATTTTTCAAACTTTAGCCGTTTATTATATATCTTTGTATATTTGAATAATGCATGAAGGTATATATATATATATATATATATATATATATATATATATATATATATATATATATATACACACACACACACACACACGTATATATATGAATTTAATTGATTTATATTCGTAGTTGTGAATTTAGTGATTTATATTTGTAGTTGTTGATTTAATTTGTTGATTTATATTCGTAGTTGTGAATTTCGTTTAGGGATATTCGTAGTTGTGAATTTAGTGATTTATATTTGTAGTTATGACACTACAAGAAATTTGAGAAATTGCGACGAAAAAAATCGTCATGAAAAATTCATTTTTCGTCACAATAAATTTTTGGCGACGAAATTTTCTGTCGCAAAGAACGTTGTTGAAAGTGCGTGGTATTTGATCAATGTGACGTTTTTCTGATTCGTCGCCAAAAATATCACATTTAGCGACGATAAATGGTATCGTTACGATATAATTTCATCTATAGTGACAAATAAATCGTCACATCTGACATTAAAAATTTGTCGTTAATATGGTCTTTCGTCACTAAAAGTTCACTTTTACACGACGATTTGAATAATTGTCCCTAGAAGCAAACTCTTTTGTGACGATTATCCACGTATTACTTTTACCCACCAGAATACAGTGACGTTATTTTTATCACAATTAGATTAATTATTTCGTCATATTATGTTTGATTCGTCATGAAATAGTTATTTTTTGGAGACAAAATTTTAATCGTTGTTATATGTATACATGTATAATGACAAAATATTAATCGTTGTTATATGTATACATATATAATGACGCCAAAATTTGTCACCCCATGAATTGATTTAGTGACAAAATTATTATCGTTGTTATACATGTACCTATATAATGACGATAAAATTTATCACCACAGAGTTTGATTTAGTGACAAAATCTTTATCGTTATTATATGTGTACATATATAATGACGATAAAATTTGTCACCAATGAATGAGATTTAGTGACAAAATTTTAACTGTCTCTAACTGATGTGGAAATGGTGACAAAATATTTTTGTCAGCATAATATTCGATTTAATGACAAAGATGATAATCATCACTAATAGTTTAGATACAGTAACAACATATATCTGTCATGAATGATATACACTACGGTGACTAAAACTGGATCGTCATTATATGTGTATGTGAGAGAAATTGTGATAAAATATTTTGTCATAATAAAATATTATTCAATAACAAAAATGTTTATCGTCACTAAATAACTTTAGTATTGTCATTATTAGTTGATATAAAGTAACAAAATATTATTTCATCATAAAAGAAACATTTATTGTAATGCATAGTTCGTCATAAAATAATTAATTTATTGACTATTTATATATTTGATCAATAATAATGTTAGATTAATTAATAAGTGATAATAAACATTGGCGTGATACTATTTTCAATTAGCAAATATAAGAAAATAATACAACAAAATATAGATTAAAGATAAAAAAGTCAAATTGCATTAAACAAAATACTCAATCAAATAATAAGAAATAATCCAAAAGCAACAAGCAATATTTGTTATCATAACATGAAACAAGAAAATAAAGAAGATAAACTAAAGAAAATATAATAGTATTCCCATGATGATATCCTTTCCTCACTTCAAATCATGAAATAAATCTTCTCTTCGGTTGATAGTTCCTATAAAAAAAGAAATTATATTAACAATATTGAAAATAAATGCTAAAGTATAACATAAGCATACAATAGTAAATAAAATACTTAGATCAAAATAATTTCAAACCATTAATGATGGCACCATTCATATCTAACATATTTTATTTCAAAGTAACCAATATTATATGATTTATAAGAACAGAATATTCTACATGTTCATCTAAACTGAATAATAAGAACTAATTTGCAAATTTCAGCAAACAAAGTAATATTATTTTCTTTGTGGACGTGCATGTGAGAGAGAAATGGATATCGGATATTCTATTCAATAATAAAATAATGGGGAAAGATATATTTCATATACAAGTCTCAGGGAGAAGGCATACACATTATACCAATACATCATATAAATAAAACAGAAACTAACCTTTACAATTGCATCCCTTTTTCCGTCAGATACGCCATAAGTTTGGCTAGAGTTTCACCTTGAGCAGTAAGGTTTGCACCTTGAGAAGACAATTCATCTTTCAAACCAGTTACTTGAGTATTCAGTTCTTGCACCCGAGCTTCAGACTCTTGCAACTTCTCTTTTGTGTCTTTTAGTTCATCATTTAACCGATTAGAGGAGTCGTAAAATGTGTTGCGTCTGCTTGGAGGTTGTGGACCATAACCAAGACCTTTTACGTATCCAGTTCCATGACCCAAAACCTCAAACACTATCTCATCAGCAGTCTTTAGAATTCCGAGCTCAATATATTCTTCTCGCTTTTTTTTCATCATCTCCTGATAAGTAAATTAACATCAATTTTAGTAACATAATTATATATCATGTATATATATATATACACACACATACGTGCTTACCCAATTTTCCTTGGCCTCATTGGATTTCCATCCATCTTTTACTGAACAATGTGTGCGCTCATACAAGTCAATCCGGTCGCATGGTTGTCCAGCTAACTCATTTTCAGACTACAAATAAAGAAAATAAAAAATCATCTACAACTTTTTTCATAATTACCGATTAACAAATAAAAAATTCATTAAGAATAGAAAAAACTTGCAGTATATTTATTCCCTGATCTAAATTCTAGAAAAAAGTGAAGTTCTCATTCCCAAAAGTTATGGAGGTGGCTGCAAGTTTAGGGAAGTTTGGGTGTCTATATATACAGAATTTCGATTGAAATATATAATCAACTCTAATCGCAATTGGGTTCTAATAGTTTACCAAATCCTTAGATCAATTGACATAAAATATAAATTGGAGTGTCTTTTTGATATTTTATTGCTAATACAATCAATTTACATTAGGACCAAATACACATACTCTAAACTAGAGGACATGTAGAAAATGGTTGCATAGGAAACCGACCAACTATATTTCAAACAAACTCCATTTTTAATTAAAAGTAGTCAAAATAGTAAACAAAATTTTATCATGAAGCTCATATATATGATTATATGTAAAGGAGCTGTAATCTCCCACTTTTCCCACCATATAAAAAATCCTGCTTTGCATAGGAAATCAGTCAACTATATTTCAAATAAAATTTTATCATGTGACTCATATATGTAAAGAAATTGCAAACTCCCACTTTTCCACCATATAAAAAAATAATTTATTTATGCAACAGTCACACTTAAAAATAAATCAATATCATTTGAAAACATGAATATATTTTCAATCAACTCATGTAAAACATAGTTTTGTCATATGGATATTTAGAATGTTGTTATTGCAGCAACTAGTAAAAAATTATCAAGACACAAATGAAATTTAAAACTAGTATATAAGTACATTATTATATACTTACAATTTCATGTGATCGAACCGTAAAAGCCTTTCTTCCAGAGATATGTTTGCATCGCATTTTCTGCCTGTTTCTTCGATTTACCTCACTTACACGCTGTAGGAGCATTAAAATTGTAATATTACAAATAAGAATTTTGGCATTGGAAACAGAGTGTACTGAGCATAAATCAAAGTTATACAGATGAAAATTAGCATAGATAACAACATACCCAGTTTACAATGCAAAAATTGTTCATATAGAATTATTACCTTGAATTTTTCCGATGCAAAATGATCGCATAGTTGATCCCAGTTGTCTTTATTGGGACAAAAGGAGGGTTTGTTATCTTTAGCATCTTGTAGGGTTGAATACAGACAGAAGTGCTTATGCAACTTGAAACGTTTTTGACGAGTACTGATTCTCATCCTGTCAATCAGGCTTCTTCTCACGCCAGGTTCATCAATATTCACATCCATGTGCATCTACAACTCACATAAAACATGCACATTAGATTAAAAGGTAAAAAATGATATTTTAAACACAATAATATATTTAACACATACCTGGAGATGGTCAAACCCTGGTCTCAATCCATGGACCTCGTCCACGTCTTTCCATTTTTTTGGTATAGTGAGAACATCTCGTGTTATTACACCAATTTTACTCGCAAGCTTTGCAGACTCGTCCGCATTTTCAGGTCTCCCAATTGATGGTTTCACGTTAATCTTCATCTTCCCGAAGGTATTAAAATACCTCAAGATTCCCTGCCCTGTTGTTTGGCCTCGACTCCTTTTCTTGGTACTAGCATCTACATGTTAACAATTTTTTTTTACAATGTATAATTAAGATACTCAAGAATACACAAAAATAATTATTTTACCTGTTGTTGCAGGAGTATCTTCATTTGATGCATGTTGAACGCTCTCTGTAGATGGAACTGGAGAGGTTACATGTGCGGGTATTTCTGAAGCCTGAGATGCTAAGTTTGGCGAAGTTTTTTCACTTTCAATAGTAAGTTGATTTTGTGCAGTTGGACATGTGGTGTTCTGATTATTTGGCAAAGTATTTGCACCTCCTTTTGATTGAAGAAGTTCTTTAATAGCTGTCCTCGAAACGAAGCTGCGTTTTTGTTTCAAGTTGGATGGACCTCCGGGAGCCATATCAAACACCTGTAAGAAATTAATAACATCGCTGATTTGAGGAATATTATTATAGGAAAAAGTTTTGAAGTAAAATACCAAGAAAATATGAAGTATATTATCATTATCAACCCAAAAATATAATGATTGGCCTATATTAACTTCAACTAATCTCATGTGTGATTCTAAAGTTCGTGAGAGAACACTTATATTCCTCATAACACATTATAAAAACAAACCATGAATATTAAAAATCATAAACATATAAACGTTAAATGATACTAAGCTATCATATACCCACTATTATCAAGCAGAAAAATCAACTCACTCCGCAAACAAACCTTAATAAGGGGTGTTTACATTATTTTGTGATGATCATCTTATCAAAACCATATATAAATATATGGTTTAACAAAATCAAGTAAAAGAGTTATTGCACATAATAATTAAAAAATCCTCTGGTTTTGAAATTTCTTGGATATGTCCAATGTTATCCAACTAGAATAGTTATGTAAGTGCACATCCAAAATATCCAACAAACCTTACTATATATTTAAAAGCTTGATATATATAGTTTATGATGATCGGATGTTAAAAAATAATCATTTGCATCACTTATGTCAGAATATTGAGAAAGAAAAACAATCATATTAAACAATGCAGCTAGACTCAATATATTGAGAAAGAAAAAAGACAATCATGTGGATCACTAATGTCAAAATCATAACATTCCACAATTTCTCTACAAAGAATATTAACATAGAATTGAACTACTTTTGTCTTATTTTTAGTCATATAAAATCTCCATCAGGAAACAAATATATTCATCCAAAAGGGGAAAAACAAAAGGAAAACAGAATTGAATATATAGCTCATATGCTGCAACAAGCGGTGAAAAGACATGATTTTTAGAGAAGAAGAAGTCACAAAATCACATTTTGCATCCACAATTTCATGCTTATTTTGTATGACATAAACAAGTCACAGAATCACAGATTTATGAACATAAAAAGTAGAAGATGAATTACCGAACACGAGGACGACACCAGTGAAGAGAAAGAGTTAAGAGATTTTGACTTTGATTCAGAATAAAAATAACTGAGTACAAATCTCAAACGTGGTTAAATAATATATCTGATAAGAAGGAAAACTCCTTATATCACGTTTTGAAATCTTATTTAAAAAATTTAAAGACCCGCCAGTGGGCTTTTTTTGGCTCCCAAAATTTCGCTTGTTGATAATTAGTGTGCTTTATATCTTAAATTGTTTTCGATAAGATCGTTTCCAAAATTGTAGCAAACCTAACATTTGAATAGACTTCCAAACCAAATTAATTAGTCTTATAATCTATAGATGACCACATAAGCAACTAACAATTATATTCAATCCTATATATATGAACACACACATGAAATTGTATTAAAATGAATCAAGAACCTGGTAATGATAACCTCCATTGCCTTTATTTTCAAACAAGAATCAACACCTTCAGTCATCCCCTGCTTTGCTAGAATCTGAGGATAGACCGCAATGAATTAATTCTCATGGTGACCTTGGAATAAACTGGGTTGGGGCCTGGGGAGATTGGGTTAGAAATGGGGATTTCATTTATTTTGGGAGATAGCTACGACCCTAATTTCTGGCTATAGTTTGGAATTAGGGGATTTCACCCTTTAGGGAATTAAGCTCACGTATTGAGCTTCAAAACAGGTTATTTCTTTTTATTATATGGGGTATTATTTTTATTAAAAAAATATTATAATAATTGATTTAATTACATATCTTCTTATCTTCACATATATATTAATGTAAATAATATATGACAAATTCTTGTATGAGACCGATCAAATAAAAAAAAGTGACAAGATTATAAAATGTGACAATATTTTTAAAGAAAAGTGTTAAGTCACTTTTAACAAAAATATTATCTTTTTTTTATTTATTAAAATGTTATCACTATTTAATAGTGATAATTTTTCAACTAATAAGTGACATATTTTAAGTTAAAAGTGAGTCAAATAGTATAGGTCTCATACTACCAGCCGATCTCACACAAGACTTACTCATAATATACACATGTTAACTTTATCAAGTATTAATTTTTTTTTTTTAGAAGGTGTTGCAAGAGACCCTCTCACAGTAAGATAGAACACAAATTGGGCATGACACATTAACATTTTAATAGAGATGAGTGTTAATTTGTAAACCGCCTCAAAATTTTGTTTTTTCTAATTCTTTTTATTGGATTAAGACGTTTTTATTAATAAAAGTAATCAGAGTATTGAAACGAGTTAACAAATTAAAAAGAATCTATAAGGTGAAATTGATTCATATATGAATTATTGAATGATATTAGTTATTTTCACTAAAGTGTATTAGTTGTTACGCTGAAGGGTATTAATTATTTTCACTGAAGAGTATTAGTTTTTCTTACTGAACAGTCTTAGTTTGTTTTCAATAGACAACTAATATTCTTCACTGAAAACAATTAATACCCTTCAGTGAAAACAACTAACACTCTTTAGTGAAAACAACTAATATCCTTTAATTGTTTATATATGAACCATTTTTACTCTATTCTTTGTCCAAATTAAATATCATTATGCTCAACTTTGTTTGGAAAGAAAAGTTAACTAGATTTATTTAAAAAATAATATTTTCTTAGTTAAAAAATATTAATATTATTTAATGGAAAAAAGTAACACTACATTTTAGATAAATAATGAATCCTTGTTAATTAAACAACTAATATTATTTTAATGAAACTAAATAATACCTTTTACTTTAAAAACATAAATATTTTGTAAAGTTAACTAATATTGTTCGTTGAAAACATCTAATATATATTAATCAAATAATTACGTCACTGAAAAATTCACTTAAATTGCACGGTGCAACGGTTGCATATAAGGATCTGAAATTAAGTATGTCAGAGTTCATCTTCAGGAGATGGTATAATACAAAAAAAATTGTAGGTAACCTATTAATTTTAAAGTTGACATCAATTTGTAACTTGTACTATAACTATAATAGCAATTTGGTTATATATATAATTAGATTGTAATCGGTTAAATTTTATAGAGTATGTATAGAGTGAAATTGGTTCATGCATAAACTATTGAAGGGCATTAGTTGTTTCCACTAAAAAATATTAGTTGTTTAAATTGAAGGGTATTAGTTGTTTTCATTGAAAAATATTAGTTGTTTATTGAAAATGAATTAAGACTCTTCAGTGAAAATAATTAGTACTCTTCAATGAATACAACTAATACTCTTTAGTGAAAAACAACTAGTACCCTTCAATGGTTCATTTATGAACCATTTTCACTTTATACTTTGTCAATTTTATATAGTATAAGTTGCAATCGGATAAAAAAATTATATAGTATGAAATTGATACTATGATATTCATTCTATGATACCATTGCATTAATTATGATACCATTGCACTTATAAAGTAATGTCACGGTGTAAAATATTATGGACCTGCGAATTTGGGGGTTTAGCCCACCTGGCCACCGGGTTCCTCACTCTAGTGAGTGACCCGAGTTCGATTCCCACTGGGAATGAATTATGGGAGTTATAAGGAGGCTTGGAGATTTCTTGGGGTATTTGGGGGATTTGTTGAACTAATCTAACTTCTAACAACTAACATTAATGACCAAAAAATAAATAAATTATGGACCCGCGAATTTTTCTTTTTATTCAAATATGTTCATATTGCATATGCAATATTGCACAAGAGACCACCTATTTTTTCTATACTCATTTCCTTTGTAAATCATCTTAATTTCATCTCTATTATTTAAAACTGCAAATTTGAAACTAATTTCATTAGTTTAGAATCAAGTCAAGTGTTTGTAATAAATTAATGAGGGTTTATTTAAAATTTCATCACTTAATTTCACGCTGACAAATTTTTGTAGTGAAATAGTGCAGCGAGAGACAAATTGTCAAATAGGTATAATAGGTGTCCTGTTTTTCTTTAGTATTATGTCACTTACTCAACTGGTTTAATCAAGCATCTAGGATTTACCTAATTGCAATCAAAATTTACTCTTAAAACAAAGTTCTTAAATTCGTCAAATGTAGATAATAAAGTGAGTATACTTATTTCACGGGGACTTAATTTTTTTTTTTTTTGCTATGTTAGCATTCTTTAAGAGGAGCCCAAACTAAGTTATTCCTACCTCCGTCCCAAAGTTAATTGCTACATTGCCAAAAAAAATTATTCTCATACTCAATTGCTACATTCATTTATTTACAAAAAAACAAAAAATATTTTTAATATTATATCCTCCATACTCTCCAACAAAAAACATCTAATAAACTTTTTAAAATAATAATTTTCTCTGGTGTCATTTTGTTAGTACAAAAATTACCGATAAGATAATAAATTTTCAAAAAATTATATATAAATTAGTGTTCCCATTAATATAATAAATTAATAATTTATTCAAACTTAAAAAAAAAATACTAGAATAATTTAGGAAAATAAAAATCTATTGTTGATTATTAAATTTTAAGTTAAAGCATTAAAAGATTCTTGATCTAGTAAAAATAATTTACGCGGCCGTTTGTTACAGCCTTACATTAGTTACATTGCCAAAATTTGTGATGCATCGGAACGATAAATAATAGCTTGATCACCACCTTAAACATTAATTTGGGAAATAATACGGTAAATGAGACACAAGTTATGAAAAGAAAAAAAATTAGAAAACACAATATTTTCTTCATTAATCAAAATCAAGTAGTCTCTTTCTAATGACTCCATATATACAAGAAACTGTTTAAATAACCTAAAAACAAAAATCCTTAGGCTGCTAGATAGTTCTACTCCTTGGAAAACAAAAGATTCCAAACAAAAGAAATGAGAGTTCTGTTCCTACTGGAAAAAAATAATTAAAGAAGCAAAACTTGGGGAAACAATCAATCAAATTCAATATATGACTTCAATTCCTAATTACTGCACATATAATAAAGAAAGCTGAAACTCTAACATTAAAGCCCACACGACAGAAACTGCATAAATCATACTAAGGAAAAGAGATTGCAATCATTTCAATATAGCAGGCTCCCATCCCACCTCAAACGTAAACGAATTCCTCTGTTCTGCTCCTAAATGCGTTGAGCAATCGAAGAAAAAAGGCCACCACGCAGAAACAACTTCGTCAAAATATTCCACATTTAATTCCTCAAGATCACACGGACCCCACCTACTTTGATTTGCAATGTACCAAACTAGAGTGCCCTGTTCAAGAAATCATATGTTAGACCAACCGTTAGTCTTCATATTATCTTCTAAAGCAACACCTAGAATAAATTCTCATTAACTCATGTGGTTAAAAACCTAGCAACTGAAATCACAGAAGTATCACTCTCAATGTAAAGTAAACATTGAACAATTAAATTGAGCAGCAAATCTATTTAATTTACCACAATCATATATCCATTTGAAATCAGACAAGACCTCCACACAAATTCTCCAAAATCAGTAGATTTACAAAGTTGAAACTCCAACACAAAGTAATGGGCATCAAGACAGCATGATGTTTGTTGTCAGTTCAGTAGTCGGGGGTTTCTCTGCTATCTGGTACAAAAATTGCAACATAAATTAGGATATATTGATGTTCAACACAACTACAAACCAAAAGACAAAATGAATTCAATTATCTCCACCATAACACCTATGGATTAAAAAAATACATGAAGCTCAAATAATATAAATGCGCCATATATCATTTACCTTAGATTCTGGAAACACAATTTTGCAAGAAAAAATAAAAGAAAATTATAAATTTAACACGTTATATTGACTAAATATACATGAACCTGCTGAATTGTCGTCATCACTCTCGACATCGGAAAAATTGTTTTTCTGAGAGTCTTCTTCACTGCTACAGTAATCAATTATGCTGTCATCCAACTCATCCTCACTAAAATTATCTAAGTTACCTTCTTTATGAACTCCAGGTGTACCTAAAATTATCGAATGCTCCACTTCTTCCACATCCGAGTCCTCTCTTTGCAGTGTTTGTATTTCACCAAGATCGACTTCAAATGCCTCATCTATATGATTATCTTGATATACTTCCTCTTCTACCTGTAGTTCATCAATATTCACAACTTCATCTTGCATCTCATCAACATCATATATATGTCTATGTTGAAATGGTTGCACTACCCGCCAATCACCTCCTAACTTGGGATCATTAATGTAGAAAACTTGTATCGCTTGAGCACCTGGTATAAAAGGATCATTCTCATACCATTTTCCTGTTACTTTAATACTTGTTATATTTCCTTCCTTTCGTATCCCCGTTCTCTTTTTCGTCCCTAGATCAAACCATTCACACTTGAATATAGTAACATGTCTATCCTTCACATAGTCTAGCTGAATTATATCAGTTAAAATACCAAAGAAATCAATGTCTTCGTCACCATGATTCCCTTTTACAGCAACCCCACTATTTTGACTCTTACGACGACCGTCACGTTCTATAGTGAGAAATCTCACTCCATTCACAATGCATCCGGTGTACTGCCTTACACACCTATTAGGTGCACAAGCAAGAGAATACAGAGACTCGTTTATTTCCGACTCTACGGCATCGTAACATCGAGTCATCTAGAAAAAAATGTGACTTTTTAACTAAATGTAGGTAAAATATATGTAATTGCAAACTAAATATTTGAAAGCCCAGCTATCTTACAATATTTTTGAACCAAGCAGGGAATCGTTCTTTATGATCTCGATCTATGTTTGTACAACCCTCCAACATAAGTTCTTCCCTGTGCTTCCTACAATAGTAAATGTCAATTTTTAAACTTTCAAAAAATATTTTAAGATGTTTAGCAAGTTTAAAGGATATGTAGTCAACTTACTCAAGAAATGGTTCTAACTCTTCGCAATTCTGGTAAACAAACCATTGCATGTCCTTAAACTCATCCTCTGATAATTCAACGTATTTTGTTGCCCCAAAATGACGACATTTTTGACTAAATATCCATAGGCTATCATCAGTTTCTATATCAACGTTTCGTTCCTCCCTATTAAATCTAGTTTCAATTCCCTTCAAGTACATTGAGCAGAAAGTTAAGCACTCCCTTGCAATGTACGCTTCAGCAATCGACCCTTCGGGATGAGCTTTATTACGCACACTTTGCTTCAAGACACATAATGATCTGCACAAAAAATAAAATAATAAGGTTATCATAATGTGAATAATGTTAAAGAAAGTATAAATAAGAAACAAAGATTCAAATACAACCTTTCAATTGGATACATCCATCTAAATTGGACAGGTCCACCAAGCAATACCTCTCTTGGTAAATGAGATGATAAATGTATCATGACGTCAAAAAAGGCAGGAGGATAAATTTGCTCAAGTTTACATAAAATCAAGTTGATATCTTCTTCCATTTTTGGCAACTCAGATCTCTTCAATTTCTTACAACACAGACGTTGAAAGAAATGACCCAACTCTGCTAGTGCGTCAGATACATTCTTATCTAAGGATCCACGTACACCAATTGGAAGTATCCGTTGTAATAGTATATGACAATCATGACTTTTCAGTCCCGATATCTTCTCATCGCTTACACCAACACAACGAGAGATGTTGGAAGCATATCCATCTGGAAATTTAACGGACCTAAGAAACTCACAAAAGTCATGTCTTCCTTTTTTATCTAGAACATAACGAGCAGCTGGTTTAACATATTTCCCATTACTTTTCTTAATCAAATGCAACTCCTTGCGTATTTTCATATCCTCCAAATCGAGTCTTGCTTTTATCGTATCTTTAGTTTTGCCCTCTATATTCATCAAGGTTCCTAATATAGACTCACAAATATTCTTTTCTATGTGCATGACGTCTAAGTTATGCCTTAACTTTAACTTGCTCCAATATGGCAGATAAAAAAAAATGCTACGTTTGGACCAATTCAACTCCTCGGGCGTCCTTTTTCTCTTCTTGTTACAATATTTTCCTGGTACTACCTCTGGAAGTCTCTCCAATTGTAACAACACATCATCCCCACTCAATTCTTTAGGTGGTTCTCCGTATTCTGGTTTACCATTGAATTTCCTACTTCTCCTCCATGCATGATCTGCTGGTAAATTTCTTCGATGTCTCATGAAACATAGCTTGTCGCGTAGTCTGTGAGAGCAAGTTTGCTCATTGCAAACCGGACAAGACATGTATCCTTTAGTAACCCATCCGGATATGTCACCATAAGCCGGAAAGTCGTTTATTGTCCATAAGACAGCAGCATGCATTTTAAAATTCTGCTTACATGAGACATCAAAAGTTTCTGAACCTTCAACCCACAGTTCAGTTAATTCTTTAACTAAGGGTTGTAAGTAGACATCAATGTCTTTCCCTGGCGACTTTTTCCCTGGTATAAGCAAAGACAACATAAGGAATGATTGTTTCATGCAATCCCAAGGAGGGAGATTCAACGGTGTTAGAATAACCGGCCACATGCTATAAGTGGTGCTCAGGTTTCCAAATGGATTAAAGCCATCAGCAGCTAGGGCTAGTCTAACATTTCTTGGATCATTAGAAAACCAAGGAAACTCACTATCAAAATCTTTCCATGCTATAGAATCGGCTGGATGTCTCATATGGTCATCATCAATGCGTTTTTCTTTATGCCAAACCATCTTTTTAGAAGTTTTTGAGGACATGAAAAGGCGTTGTAGTCTAGGTTTCACAGGAAAATACCTCAAGATTTTTTGTGGTATCTTTTTCCCTGTACCAGTGTTGGTTTTCCAGCGAGAAGTCCCACAAGTAGGGCAAGCATCTAATTTCTTATTTTCATTCCAAAATAAGGCACAATCATACTTACACGCATGGATACATTCATAACCTAATCCCAGATCACGTAAATACTTTTTAGCCTCGTAGCAAGAGCGTGGAAGTGTCTCACCATCAGGAAAAGCTGACTTCATTAGACTCAAAATCATATCCACAGCTTTATTACTCAACTTGTTGTACACTTTTATATGGAGTAATTGGATAACAAAAGATATCCTTGAAATCTTCTTACAACCAGGATATAATTCGGCTTGAGTATCGGCCATGAGGGCCTCAAGATATCCAGGGAGACCACCAGTATTGTTATTATCAGTTGGCATATTATCATTGTTTGCTTGAGTGTATTGTTCACCGAGGTCAAACAACATTTCACTAACTCCATCGTCTTCCTCATCGTTGTTTTCTTCTATCGGATCACTATCAATTCTTATACTCTCATTATTCATTCTAGGCTCACCATGATAAAACCACCTAATGTACCCTGGATCTATTCCATTCTCCAATATATGGCGTCTAACCGTTCTCTGATCTTTAAAGCTTAAGTTCAAACAATTTGTACAAGGGCATCGAACTTCACACTCTAAACCCATATGAGTTCTAACAAATATCATAAAACTATTTACTCCATCTACATAACTTTTTGACCACTTGGTATCACGCATCCAACTCTTGTCCATTTTTCACTACACCTATAGTACAAAACATTCGAATTACATAGGGCCAAGATATTATTTGGTTAGTTAAAAAATAAAAGTGACAGATAAAGGAATTTGAGACGAGCTTGTTTCGATAAATGAAGTAAATGGGAGCTGAAAAATGCAATTTTCTATATAAGAATTTTTATATCTAAGTTACTATTGAAGTTATTATATTGAACAGTTTTAAATGCCCATATGCTTGAATGATTTTAAACAATATATTCAGTATTACAAAAGGTTCATGTTAATGCCTGAAATAAATGCAAAAACTCAAATTTCAAGTCCCAAGTTCTTATTTCCACTATCAAGAAATATATAACATCCAAACAACAAACATTATTCACCCATTGCAAAAATAAGAGATGTATCAGTATTAAAATAAAATATAGGACATTAGAGAGCAACGTACCTGTACAATTTGCATTAATATATTGAACAACCAGGTCCAACAATCAATCCAGTAAGAAGGAAACCAAGAATTACCTAAACAAGTGGGAATCGCTAATATTATTACCAAATCCTATAAAGACAAAAATCTTTGAATTTAAAGAACAAAAACTGAAAAAACTTGTTAGCAAAAATGACAACAGGGAAAATCAACTATTACAAACTGCCAAATCTGAAATTAGCCTACAAAATTTAATCTAATATTAGCCTACAAAGTGAAAATTTAGAGATTTTGTGCCATCAACATCTCCTTACATATAATATGAAAAATAGACAAGGAAGAGGGAATAAAAACATATAATAGTCAAAATTTGGCATAAGAAGCTTTGTCGGATAGTTTCTGACTTTGTACTTGTGATCCACTATTCTGTTAGATTTGAACAAGTTCTAACATCAATTTCTCATTCTCAATTTCCTGAGACCACATTATCTCACCATATGATACAACAAACAAACCCCAAATGTGCATAGTAAAAGGTGTGTATAAAATTCCCAATAAATTTTGAAGTGGCTTTCAACTGATAAATCTTTAGAGGATTATGAATCCAATGAATCAAAAGAGTAGTCACAGCAATCGATGCTCACCTAAACAAAAGATACAAACATAATCCCTTTGCCAACACTTACAAATTTTAACTACAAAAGAAAGCATGACCATTCCAATCTAAAGAACGTATAACAAATAAAAAGAAAAGCACAACTAACAAATCTTAAGATGGCAACAGAATCATATTAAACATTAAAAGTGAACAAAAAAACACCATATCTCTTCTAAAACTAATAGCCCAACACCAAATATGAATTATTGGCTAACCACTCTTTGAACAATTCCAGCTATTATTATTATCCCTTACATATCAATTACATAAGGGTCAATTCCCGTTATTTATTATAAATTCGTAACAACATGTTAGTATATATTCTCCTATTTGCATATATGCATTTCCTAATCTATTTCTTAATCTATCTTGCCCCACAAGACTGTGTAATGTAATATACTTTTGGGAACCAGGTGAAACTAAATTTCAAAATCATTTTTTACAGAAAGCAAACAAGCAAGTAGATATGAGTTGAAAAAATCTTACATCGGAAAAAAGAATTGAAATTTGAAGGAGCTTACCTTTTTTTATGTTTGTTAATTCCTGGAGGAATTGGGAGAAATTTAGGTATAAATTCAGGTATACCACAGCAAATTCAAGTACCAATTGGAAAATTCACCCCAAAGTCAAGAACAAAATGTGAGGCTGGTAGAATTGGGAAAAATTCTCCCAAATAATTCTTAGGTACACCACGCCAAATTCAGAAACAAATGAAAGTTTATGCCAAAATTCAAGAGCGAATTCAAGGTTTGGTCGCTAAAGAATAGGAGAGAAGAGAGCTTGCTAATTTCTGGAAGAAGAAAGGATATACAACCTTTGGGGGAAATTCACGCGGGGAACAGGGGAAGGATGGGGGAAATAACAGTAAGAATTGCGGGAGGGTTTTACCAAGAAATCACATTGAGGGCCACAACAGAAACATTAATATAATTAAATTTCGAAAACATAATATTGAAAATATCTGACCCAGTTGGTGTAGTACATGCTGAATCTGGCAATGATACAAGGTTCGAACCTTGTTTCTGTTTTTTTTTTATCAACGGAAAAATTCAATGTTTAATAGAATAAATAAATTGAATTAAATTTTATATAGCATATTTTGTGTTGGTGGCTTTTGTCGAATTCGGGGCAAATGTATAAGGTTCGAATCTTGCCCCTATATATTTATTTTTATACAGTACAAAATTCATTTTTAAGTAATTAACAATAATTTTAAAAAGTCATTATAAAAAATTATCTAGTTTAGTGGTTAGCTGTTGATGAATTTTGTGCAAAGGTTCAAGGTTAGAACCTTGCCTATACAATTTTTTTTATACAAATTGATTTTCAAAGAATAAAAAATGTTTTTAAAAAATTATCCAGATTTTTTGGTGGCTTTGGATGAATTCAGTGCAATGGTTCAGGGTTCGAACCTTGCCTCTGTATGTTTCTTTTTTATGTACAAAATTGATTTTTAAATGATATAGAATAATTTGCAAACAAAAATTCCAAGGTTTGTCCAGCTTACTTGGTGTATTTTGAAGAATTTTGTGCAAAGGTTTAGTGTTCGATCCTTTGCTACTGCATATTTTTGTTTTTATACACCAACAAACTTTATTTTAAATCTGTTATGTTTAGGTATTATAAGTGATGATGAAATTTTGGCAAATAAACTCATCATAAATATTATGATTTTCTTTAGTGAAAACTAAAAAGTAACAAATGATGGTAAATAGTCACTAATTTTATTCGAAGAATTAATGACGAAACATAAAATTGTCATGAAAATATTATACCATATGACAAATATTATTGTCACTAATTATAATGAATATCGTTACCAAATAATATCATGACGAAATAAGTTTGTCACTAATTATTTTTAATAATTAATGACAAAATAAATCATCGTCATGATAGTGTTTTTTCCACGACGTTAAATATCTTCACCAATTATTTTGAATATCGTCACTAAAATTTATTGTGACAAAACTATTGTTATCGTCATGAGATTTACAAATTAGCGACGAATTTTTTTTATCAACGGTGACAAAATAAAATTTGTTATTGTCATTAATTTTATTTTAAGAATTAATGACGAAACATAAAATTGTCATGAAAAGATTATACCATATGACGAATATTATTGTCACTAATTATAATAAATATCGTCACCAAATAATATTGTGACGAAATAAATGCGTCGCTAATTATTTTTAATATTTAATGACAAAATAAATCATCGTCAAAATAGTTTTTTTTCCATGACATTAAATATCGTCACCAATTATTTTGAATATTGTCACTAAAATTTATTGTGACAAAATTATTGTTATCGTCATGAGATTTACAAATTAGCAACGAAATAAATTATCAACGGTGACAAAATAAATTTTTGTCATGATTTGAAGTTTTAAAGTGACGAAAATAAATTTTATCACTTTTAAGTAACAAATGGTGACAAATTTTGAGTCGTTGCGAAAAAATTTGTCATGTAAGGTGTAATTTCCTGTAGTGTGAAATTTGTTGATTAATTATATTCGTAGTTGTGAATTTCGTTTAGGGATACTCGTAGTTGTGAATTTAGTTTAGCAATTTCCGTAGTTGTGAATTTTGTTGATTTGTATTCGTAGTTGTGAATTTCGTTTAGGGATATTCGTAGTTGTGAATTTTGTTGATTAATTATTCGTAGTTGTGAATTTTGTTGATAAATTATATTCGTAGTTGTGAATTATGTTGATTAATTATATTCGTAGTTGTGAATTTAATTTAGGAATTTTCTTAGTTGTGTATAAATATAATATGTTATGTTAATCTTTTGAATTTAAATTTATTACAGATGAGCTTTCATGATAACCCCGATCAGAGTGGATCACAGGGTCGGGGACAGGGTCGGGGGAAGAGGCGGTCGGGGTCGTTGAGACCGGTGCTCCCGGAGGTTCGACGGGCCCCGGAGATGACACCATCCTCCTCCCAGCAGTCCAGTGCTGCTGACTCTACTTCTGTTGCGGGATCTACGGCTTCACGGCAGCATCCCCAGTTGGATAGTCGTCTCACTGTTGTCCCTAGCGACAACATGTAAGTATTTTTAGATAATTAATTAAATATTTTAATTGTATTCATTAATATTAATTATTAATACTAACTTGAATTTTTTTTATGTTACAGTATGCTTCCAGGCCATGAGACTAGCGGTAAGGTCTCAGAGGCCATTAAGAAGCTCCCGTTCGAGGTTGGTGCCCACTCGTGGTCCATGGTGCCCGAGCGAAAGAGGGGGGAGTACTTCGAGGAGTTCAAGGTATATTTATTATAATTTTAATTACATTTAATATTTTATATTGAATTTATTTGTTAATATTTTATTTTTAATTTAATTGCAGAAGTTGTGCGTCTGGGATCCTGCCCATGATAGTGTTATGTAGGGCTTGTTCTGCGCGAAAGCGCATGAGCGGTACAAAAATATTTTCTACGGGCTGAGGAAGAAGTTCAATAGTGGGGCGCAGTTGGAGCTGGGCACAGGGCCAAACGGAAGTTCCGTTTGGGACGCTTTGGTTGCTCACTGGAATAGTGAGCAATTCAAAGCCAAGTCTGAGAAGTCAAGGGAGAATCTGTTGAAGGACCCCACCGGGCAAGGCGTCGCCAGACATCGAGCTGGATCCCAGTCCATCTACGAGCACTCCCTCGCCTTTGTAAGTATTATACTTTTATTTACATTTGAATATTAATAAACTTTTAAATGTTTAATATTTAAAATCTATTAAATTTGGTTCGCAACAGGAGAGGGAGCAAGGACGAAAGCCCACTCTCTATGAGCAGATAGAGATCTCCCACCCAGTGAACCCGGAGACTGGGACGTCTACCTACGCCCGCACCACCAAGATCCACGTAAGTATTTTTTAATTTTAATTCATTTTAATTTAGTTATTATAATTGTATTTTAATTATTATAATTTTAATTTCAGAACCAGTTTAAGGATCGGCTCGCTCAGGCCTCGCAGCAGGTGGCCCCCGGAGACGACAGCGGGGAGAACCCCACCCCTCCCCTGATTGACGAGGACCGCATCTATTTAGATGTGGTCGGATTCAAGAAGGGGAAGGTCGTGGGGCAGGGCGGTCACAGTAAGGTCATCCTGCAGACCTACCGCCAGAGCAGTGGATCGTCCTCCTCGATCGACTCCGCTCCCTCTCAGGTAAAGCGTGAGCTTAGAGCCGTCCGGAAGCAGATGGAGGCCCTCACGAGCTACAACGTGAGTCTTCGGGATTGGTTCACCAGCATCACTCAGCAGATGGGCATTAACGCCCAACCCCTACTCCCACCACATTTTGATGCCGGGGTGAGCGGTGTCGGGGGGAGCGGTGCTGGGGGGAGCGGACATGGAGGTGGTGAGGGCGAGGGCGATGGTGTGGATGTTGATATTGATATCAACGAGTTCCTCTCTGGAGAGGAGTGACGAGAGAGAGATGGATTTTTTTTTCATTTTTTGTTGAATATTTTATATTTTTTATTGAATATTAGAGATTTGCATATATTATTTATTGAATAAAAAAGTTAGTGTATATATATATATATATAAACGAATTAGAAACAAAAAAAAAAAGATTTAATTTGATGACTTAAAAAAACGGGAGTCAATTTCGAATTATATACAATTAAATGAATAAAAACGACATTGAACATTGCAGTAACGTGCCACGAAATAGAAGAAAATTTATTGGTAGAGATGTAATCAAAGCTAAGTTTTTTTTTTTTAGATTTGAGTGTGCGTCTTAAGTCATTATTTTACATTCACATGATATAAAAATTTTGACAAATTAATAATAAAAATATTATTTTTGTTTATAAACTCTCTTCACAGTTAATTTTTTAGGAATTTTTGTAGTAATAATGAAATGGAAAATTTTCTTATCTAATATTAAAGATGAAGTATAAATTCCACAACTTTGTCTAGAAATCTCATTAATGAAGTTGTTGCTAGTTCAATAGTTTTGCCCAGTATATCAAAAATTTGTGTAAGACCCTTTTAAAAAAAAAATTGTGTGAGCCGTCGCACAACATGAGACGGATACAAATTAAGAGAAGGAAGTTACAATCCTATATAATAACAACAGATCAATATTTTGATTACTGGGGAATGAAGTTATACGTATAAATATTTAAAAGTCGACTATAAGAGAAAGATATAATTAAATTAATAAGGCAATGTATACACTAAAAAAGTTTCATCTTGAAAAATTTAAAAAGTAGTATTAATTATTTCATTAAAAAGTATTAATTAGTTTTAATAAAATATATTAATTATTTCACTGAAAAGTATTATTGTACTATTAAATTTTTTTTATTAGAGAGTATTAATTGTTTTACATTTGAGTTTGGAAACAATTCCATGACGAAATGTATTCACACTATAATCAACTAATAATTAGTTTGAAAAGTAAATGGTGACAATTAACATTGTAGAGCAAGAAGAACTGAGACTTAAATTAACAAAAGGTTGAATATTCCGTCAAAACAAAAGCCACTCCAAGACTCCACCCACTCTGTTATAGTAATGAAAGGAGACATTTTCTTATCTAGAATTAAAGATGAAGTATATATTCACAACTCTGTCTAAAAATGTCATTAATGAAGTTGTTGAAAAATTGGAATATTGATAGCTAGTTCAATAGTTTGTTGACTGGTCAGCCCAAATATCAGAATGGGGAAGCTTACCTTCTGTATCCATTGGTCGCAAATCACCAAAACTTTATATATGATGTGTAATATTGTATGAATTAAGTCCACTATTTCATTCTCAATAATGGAATCAGTTTACTCCAATAAATTTATTGTATCATAGATCACTCAATTTCTAATTTCTTGATCACTTCAGATCTCATCGAAAGCAAATAAATTACGAAAAAAATTAAAAAAAAATCTATAAAAATAATTTTGCCTACGAAATATATATAATTTGTCTAGGAAATCTTACATACACTTTTGTAGACAATTTGCTCATAAATAATTTAAGGCGTGAAATATAGAAAATTTTGTAACCTAAAAAGTTTTGCTTACAAATTTATGATCTCTTAGGCAATTTCCTCATAGATAATTTGAGTAATGAAAAGACCTAAATGATTAGAAAATTTTAAAGGCAATCCCTACTATTTTAGGGCGAAATTATTTTCATTGAAAATTATATAGTTGTTTGGTGTGGTAATTGCTTGAAATTCATTTTGCATGTTTTATGTAATTTGATAGGATTTCATACCTTGTTTATACTAAATTTGGCCAATTATGCTTGATACGAAGAAATAAATTATTTTATTATTTTTTTATGAGTTAATTCTATGACTAGTTCTACTGTGCACTTGAGTTCATGGTGTGCACTTGGATTTTAAAAATATTGCCCAAGTAAAAGTAAGCAATACACAAAGAAGTAATCAGTAATACCCCAAGAAGGTATCAGTATTGCCCCATGAAGACATTAGTAATACCCCAATTGCAAAAAAATACACAGTTCAGTGTGTTTGTGTATATATTAAAAATATCAAAATTGAACTTAAATTCAAATGTATGCTATGTACATGAGTGCATGCTAGAATTTGTGTAATTTCTATATCGATTTTTGGTCTCAATTTCAATTCAATCACGACTTTTAATATTTTTATGAAAGTTCACCACCACTTTATTTATTTTAAATTGGTACACATTTTTAAATTATGACATGATTTTTTCAACCATGTGTTGAATATTTCTCTTGTCTTCTCTGAAACAATTTCATCTATGTAGAGAAGTTTACAATCCAAGTACTATCAAACCCTCACAAATAAAAAAACTTTTGTTGAAAATGCAAACCATGTATTGGATTAAAACAAGTAAAATAGTTGATGAATTTTCATAAAAATATAGAAAAACATAATTAAATTGAGATTGACATAAAAATTCATGAATTAATATGAATTAATCCTTTTTTTATAGGCAATTTGATGATTTTTAGAGAAAAAAATATGTGTCTATTAATTTATTGAGTCAACTGAAAGAATGTAGGGCGAAGATTAAAAAAAAAAAAAAAATCCGAAGAGAGTAGAAGAGAAAATGAAATGGGCTTAAGAATTGAAAAAGGGTTTAAGTTTATTTTTAGTTTGCAATTAAGAAGTCACGGCCCAAATTTAAGAAGCAATAGCCATGGAGTAGCTTATCTCATGGCCCAAGTTTGCAATTAATTTTTGCAATGAGCCCAGCTATATATGAAATCTAAATCTAAATCTAAATCTAAATCTAAATATCTAAATAATCATAAATATATAATAGCACTAGGATTACCATTTATAGTTTCGGCGCCATTTTATTTTGGCCGTTGATGATCTTTTTGATTTCTTATCTTGACCGTTGGATCAATATCTTGATTTGATATGGAATGCTTTTTATTGTTGCATTTGTATCCATTTAATATAATTGCTGGGATTGGTTATTTTCAATGGATTAATGCTTGACTTTAGGGACCGTTACACTTTTTTTTGCCTATATATACGTATGTTCATTATTCATATGCATCATTGTTTACTTTTTCTTTTCCTTTTTTCTTGCGGGAAATATTTTATTATTGAAGCATTTTGAAATATTTGGAAGGTCAATGGTGTTATGCATGCTTTGTATTTTCTAATTTTTTATGTTTAGAGAGTTTTAGATCTTAAGATTATATATATCTATAGGTGCATAGTTGCAGATTGTTTTTCTTTTTCTTAGAATGATTTATCCAATTGAGTTTTGTTTCCACTTTTGACGTCATGCTAATGATATATTGTGGAAATTTTGTATTAATTTGAATTGCAATTGAATGAAATTATTGTTTCATTTTTTAAGTTTCATTTGACCAGAAACATCTACCTATTTATCAATTACCAGATTCATTTATATATTAATTAAAACCATATGATAATCATCTTTCAAATTCATCTGTATATTAATTCACCCAAATTCATACAAAATCTGCAAATTTTAAAACAAAATAAAGAAAACCAATCCTAAAATCTGATTAAATCTATCAACCCAATAATACATATCCGTCTGGGCTTCTAAATAATTTGGGTTCCAAAATCACAACTATATTTTACTTCCAATTTCCAGATTAAGCAAAACAAACCTGCACAAAATTAATGTAGATTTCAAAATCCAAGAACAAATAAATGCATATTAAAGTTACCCCCTTCCCTACGCCACCACACACTCGCTCTTACCACCGCAGCCCTTGGTTATTTGTCGTCCCTGGCGTGATAGATGCACTAATAGGTGTTGTCGATCTGGGAAGCAATACACACAGCCACAGGGGCAACACTGGATTTCTTTTTCCGGCAGCATTGCTCGCACACAAGGCCGGTCACAGGGGATGGCATTGGATGGGCAACAACGGAGGGGGCGGCTTTCCACCCATCCTCCCGATGTTGATTCGGAAAAATTACAGAAAAACTTGAATGATAGTGCTGGGACAATATCGATTTGGGATTTGGGAAATACAGCCGCCCCGATGCGGCGAGGGGGTTGGTTCAGGTACTGTTCATCTTCTTCGAATTTTTAGTTTGCATTTCTCGAAGATCTGGGTTCGTTCGTTGGAAACTTGAGGTGTTATCTACTGTTCTGATTTTCGAAAATTGCGGAGAAGATTTGAGAATTTGAAATGTGCGGCCACTCCAAATTTTGAAGAAGATGAACTGTGTGTGGGTCATAAGTAGAAAACCCGAATCTATGCGACTCGAACCCGTACTGAATCCAAAAACTATAATCCCTATATAAATTTACAATTTTTATATTTTAAATTTAATTTTATATTTGAATATTTAAATCTAATATACTAAATATAACTAAAGAATTTAATTGAAAGTTTGAGTGAATATATTCTGATTTGAATAATTTTTTATATACATTTTTCCGACTTTCTCTTCCAACAAATCCTAAGATTTCCCAAAATTATGGTATTCGACCAATTATATGAGATAATCTATGTTGAGTATTAACAAATATTTAATTTGGGATAATTTATGTAATATCGCTAATTGTATACCAAGATTTAATTTAGGATAGTTTATGATATATTCACCAATAATATATGCTTTTGGAGAATCAATCGTTATTGCTATCAAACTTTGTTATGATTTATTTGAAGATATATATGACAAGATTTGTTCTTGAATTACATGGAATAGACATTAATTTAGTCAAATTTAATTTCTAAAATAATTTAATAGCATATTGTGTTTTTTTTATTCAATTTAGCAATCTTTATTTGAATTTTTATTATTGTATTTTATAAACTATTTATGTAATTTTTTTTAATATCTCCATCAATTACGCCTTATGTGGATCATTATCCGTGACCATTCCTTTTGTTAATGTCTAAGCTGCCAAGTTCATGGAAAATTCCGTGACAGAAATTTTAAAGAAAATATCTAATATTTCAAAGATTAATGGAGAGGAATGAGATCATTTAATGATGTTTGAATATTAAATTAATTTGAAATAATATAGATTAATAAAGAGAGAGACATTGACCAATTAAGTAACCGATTGTTCAATCACCATAATGTGATAGGTATATTTCCACGAAATCAAGAATTGTGAATAAAAATATTATTGGTAATAACTACAATTAACGAGTAGATTAAAAAAAAATAGAATATTATAAAAAGTTTCTAATAACATATTATCTCATTATATTGGCAAACTTTTGTATGCACCAAGTGCACGATGCACTCACTCAACAGTTGACCATGTTTTATACTGAAAAATTTGTTTAAATTATGCTGAAAAGTGTGGTTGGATTGCACTGAAATGTTTACACTGAAAATCAGTTTTTAGTATAAACTTTTCAGTGTAATCCAACCACACTTTTCAGTGAAATTGGAACAAATTTTTCAGTATAAACAGGGTCAACTGTTAAGTGAGTGCATCATACACCAAGTACATAGGAGAGTTACTCCATTTTATTAGTGTTCAATGTTATTAATCACATCATTAATATTTTTTATTTTACTACATGATTTGTGACAAAGTCTTGTGTGAACCACTTTTACTGTGAAATTGATTTACATTTGTATGTATGTTATAATGTATTAATTTTATCATTAAAATTTATTAATGTAATAATATTGGTTGGTTTCTTAAAAAGTATTAGTTATTTTTCTAAAATATTAATTGCAAAATAGGTGCACAGTTAAACTGCTTCACATGATCCAAAAATGAAAACAAAGAAAATAATGGGCGAGGCAAACCTCTTAATAATTATATGGTATTGAACTTGCATATTTTTCTTCATATGAATCACACTTATTCTTCTCCATATTGTAGTATGATTGATTATCAATGTTGGAAAAAGTCTCACACTATTAATGAAAATATGAATATATGCAAGTATGTAACAACATAATTTGTTTACAATAAACCTTAGTTTTATATCTCAAGTAGTGACTATTTTTAAAAATATTTTTAACATTGAATCAATAAATTCTTACAGTATTTATATTTAAAATTATTATTTTATGTGGGTTGTCCATATTTCATTTCTATGTTGTTTGATAAAGGTGTAGTTGCAAATACAAATCAATGATCGTTATTGATCGAGGTTAGTATAAAATATAATTATGTACTTATTTGTTGATGTATGTCTCGAATGGTGGTTGGTTGGTGTTAGGATGTGCACACGTCTGACCAACAACAGGTACATATCGTGTCACTATGCATTATAAAGTGATTGGGTCTTTCAAGGATAATGCCTACACGAGGCTATTTTTTATTTGAGTTATAATATAAAATGTATTGATATATATATATATATATCACATATTCAATTGTTTATTTAAAAAAATATCACATATTTTGTGCTCTCTCACATATATATATACTATACTACATTCGCCTCTTATTATCAGTCTCATTTTATTCACATTAAAAGACTCTTATACCCTCATTTATTTTATAAACTATAATTTAATAACAAAATAGTATTTATTAGATGTATTGTTGGAAAAAATGAGAAGTTAAATTTTGTATTGGTATTAACAACAAACAAATAAATAGGAACACTATTTTCATAAAATGAGACAGTTAATGTAACATTTCAAACTCATGTGTACTATATATAATTATTTATTATATATTTTAATAATTTATTAAATTAACTGTATTAATTTAATGGATTTAATTATCAAATCGTAATTATATAATTTAAAACCTAAACCCTAATTATATGAAAAGTGTGATTGTCCCTTTCACCCAACCAAATAAAATATCAGCCCGAAGCGTTAATTAATGTTTGTCACTCAATCAGTGACGGAACCAGGATTTACCATCAGGGGGGCCCAATTATCAATAATAAAAAGAATTAATTTTTTTATAACATTCCTTTCGACTCTTCATACTTTGAAAGTGTTGCATGACAACTTCATTACTAACGGTTTGAAAATTATTATTTTCATTGTACGTAACTAAACAATCATTCAACAATTTATCTCTCATTCAATTTCGTAGTGGACCCTTGATCAATTTTCATTACTGTTTTCAAATTCTTTCCACCATAGTTGTGGCAACTGGTAAGATCAATGACAATTTAAGTAGCAAATACTAAGGGAAAAATAATTGGTAAAATGCTTAACTGTTGTCTTTTTTTTTTATAGGGGCTGATGTCTTTCTCGAAATCTATTTTAAAAAAATTATGCATTATACATATAATGTTATATATATATATATATATAGCATAAGCCACTCGGACGCCTTATAGGCCACTCACAGTCACCGCCTTATGCTTTCTAGGCTTAACCGATTTATGCCATAATATAATAAATGTTTACTTTTTATATATAATTATGAAGTTACTAAATTACCAATGGATTTTTTGTAAAATTGCAGGGGGGACCAGTGCCCCCCTCTCCCTCCGTCATTGCACTCAATCCTTAAGGTGAAAATTAATATTTTAAATTTTTTTAAGGACCATAACTTTGGGGCTAGCAATTTAAGAACTGTAATTTTTGAGAATTATGAATTTGGACACAATCAACCCTAATAAACCAAAATTGGCCAGAATTTAGCCACCGATCAGGCCAAATCGGTTAAGTAGCAAAAAATTCATATGGATTTCAGCTAATTGGATCATGTAGCATAGTCCGATTTGGGTTTACCTGGTATGGTTTGGTTTCAATTTGCGACTTTTAAAAATTATTGTCTTTAATTACAATCTCAAAAGTTATGTTCCTCATTTTGAAACCACTAAGTTATAGTCCTTAAAAAATATATTTTCTCATGATCTGAGATACTTATTTTTGTTATATTTGTCTTAATCATTTGTTTTTCTAATTCTGTCTTTATGTTTTTCATGATTATATCATAAAATTAATTTCTGCTTATAAAATAACATTAAATTTATTATTATTTATAGATTTTAAAAATAAGTAACATTATTTTTGTTTTATATACATCCAAAAAGGAATATAGAAATTATTAATTATTAATCAAATTAATTATGATATTTTTCATAGATAAGTTTTTTTAATAGAATGTAGTTATCTTCCAACACTATTTTAATAAGTTCACTCACTTCTTAACTCAATCTCCTCTTTTTTTTTTTTTTTTAGTAAATATACTACTTTAAAATTATAATTTTAAGCAACATATAGTACTTTCACTCACGTCTCTAAAAATACCCACTCTGATATCTTCTTCAATTGCAATACAACTACCAAACCTACTTACTCTCTCAACTCTCTACTCTAGCTGGGAAAAAAATGATTAACGTTTTTGCACAAAACTATCTATTATTAAGTAAAGAAATTGAGAATTTGGTATGAAAGATACCAACAAAACAAGGTAATTTGTTGATACGTATTATGTCTTTCTATAAAGTAATTAATTTTTATTTTTGTATTATATTATATACTCCCTCCGTCCCGGATCTTTCTTCACGTTTTCCTTTTTGGGACCTCCCAACTCTTTTTTTACACCCTTAAAAAGGAAATTATTCATACCCACAAAAGTCAATAAAATACTTTTTTTTTTATTTTACTTTATTATTTAACTTCACACTCATATACTCCATTTTTCTTAAAAATTGTGCCATGTACCGCTATGAAGAAAGATCCGGGACGGGGGGAAGTATTTTATTATTTTCTGTTTGAACAATAATTAAAAATTCAATTGGATCATCTATAGGAAATTTAAGTTTTTCTCTAAATATTTTCTGCTTAAATCAATTTCATTCAATTACTATACCATCAAACATATCGACTTTCTCACCTCTTTAAACCAGCAGTGAAAAACACGATTAACATCATTGTACAACAGTGTTTATAAGTTGGAGAGACATATAATTAGGTATGAAAGAAACCAACAAAGAAAATTAATTTGTTCAGAGGTATTTTTTAAAGTTAATGTAACTGTCTTTTATTTTTTAATTGTATTATAATTTTTTTTATTACTTTTTGTTTGAACAACGAAAAATGACATTGAACCATTTAAAGGCAATGTATGTTTTCCTCCAACTGTTTTAGTTGAAAGTCAAATATATCATTTTAAAGATTGTTTTTAAGGAAAATTAAAACCAATGAATATTGAAGAAGTAATTGAGCTTTCTATGAAATGCAATAAAGCTGGATTTAAACGTCATTTGGTGAGAGTTATATTTTATTGGATCTATTTTTTTAATTTCTTAATGAAATTGTAAATTAATATGTATTTCATCTTTCTGTTGTTTTCTTTGTACATACCAGTGTCAGGTGAAAACTTAAATGGACTCGAGTTATATTATATTGAAGTGTGTTAGAACTTAAGATTTGTTCTCAATTTATTATGAATCCAAGTTTATTGGTGATACAAATTATCACATTCTTCTAGCTAGCAAAAGCTTTGTATAACTTTATTAGAAATGTTGGATTGTATAACGATAATTTTTTTTTTTTTGAAGAAATATAATGGTATTGATGTTAGAGCAAGATTGATTTCCATTGTTTGTGTACAAAAGTATAATACATTATATTGAGTTTTTCAATTAAGTTCATTTGTTTGTTCTTTTATTTGTATTGTAATATTTTAACAATAAATTTTTTTATTGTATCGAAGATTTATTATTTTATGTGGATGTTAATATTTAAAAACAGTTTATTGTCGGGTTACAAAGATTTGAATTTAGTGATTGTTATATGGGCTGAGGGTTTTTTTTCATAATTTATTTAAATTATTAAATTTTTTTTGTTTATGTATTTTTTTCTTTATTAATATAACGTTGAATTTTTTTAAAATACTTTTAAGGTTCACAACTTTGTGGGTGGCAATGAGAGGACCATAACTTTTTGGCCGAGTAAAATGAGGACAGTTACTTTTTGGAATGGCAATTTCTGGACTGTAATTTTAAAGAGTCACGAATTTACACATAATCAGCCTTAATAAACCCAAATTAAGATTGAATTTAGTCTGCATGTAGGTCAAATTGGGTCAATTAACCTGAGTTCAGATCGAATTCAGCCCAAATCTGACCATGTAACATATCCCAATTTGAGTTGACTTGGGCTGGTTTGACCTCAATTCGTAACAATTTTACTACTTTCTATTTGAACAATGATAAAAATAATTATAGTGGATCATGTATAGGCAGTTTAAGTTTTTCTATAAGGGTATGTTTGTTTTGGGACTCACACGGATGGATTTTGGACTTTACAATCCACGCCCCATATGAGTTCGGGATTTAAAATCGGGTTTTCAAATCCCAAACTCAATCCCTACCTATAAACCTATTACTATTTTTCATATAATTAAATACAATCACATCATTACTTTTTTATCATCCACTCAACATCTCTCCTACTTTTCTCTTACACAATATAATAAAATAATACAACATCAATCACTAATAAACATTGATTTGACATAAAGTAAAATCTCACCCTACTAAAATCCCAAAACAAACACATACTCATATTATTCATCAAGATTTTCACATCCTAAGATTTCAAAGTCATGACTTCCCCCGCACACTTAAATCCCAAAACAAACGTACCCTAAATGTTTTTGCTGAAATCAAATCTCATTCATTTTCAATACCATCCAACAAGTCGATTCCCCCACCTCTTCAAACTAGCGGTGAGAGACATGAATAGTGTCATTGTGTAAGAGTGTCTGTAAGTCAGAAATACTTATTAAGTGTGAAATAAACCAATAAATAAATATAATTTACTTAGACACGTGATTTTTTTACTTTTCAAAATTAATGAAATTGTCATATTTTTATTATATTTTAAATTTTATTACTTTCTGTTTGATTAGTGAACCATTTATAGGAAATTTAAGTTTTTCTCCAAATGTATTAGTTGAAATTCAAATTGATCATTTTGATTAATTTTTTGAAAAAAAATTAAAACCAGTATTGAAGGATGGTGAAGTAATTGAGCTTTCTGTAAAATGCAATAATATTTCATTTAAACGTTGTATGGAGATATTTCTAAATTTCTTACTGAAATTGTAATTTAATATGTTTTTTTTATCTTTGTTTTAGCACATAAAAGTTTTGAGTGAAAAGTTAAATGGACTCGGTTTATTATGAATTGGAGATTTATTCTCAATTTAATTTGTCATCCTTGATTTGAGTTGATCATCACTGAGTCATTTTAACCAAACATCTTGGTAACGACAAAGTATAGAATGAAAATAGTTCATACATGAATCATCGGAGGGTATTAGTTGTTTTCAATAAAGAGTTTTAGTTATTTTCACCGAATGGTATTAGTTTTATTCACTGAAGAGTATTAGTTGTTTAATGAAAATAAACTAAGGCTCTTTCGTGAAGACAATTAATACTCTTTAGTGAAAACAACTAATACCCTTCAATGATTCATATATGAACCAATTTCACTCTATACATACTTCTTGGTAAATATTGATTGACTTGACATCCTCTATTTTCCAATTTATACTATTCTCGAATAGTTCCCTACTCCAGCATCTTAGAAAATATGATTATAAAAAAGACATGTTCAAATATTTTCGATGGTAATTCAATATTATATAAATAATTTTAAATTGTACAGATCTTGATTATATTTAAGATTAATATCAAACACACTATTTGATTAAGATGAGTTGATTGTAAGAATTATAAAATTATTCGTTATTCTTTATAAATATCTACTTTATAATAAAATAAATACATTTCCATGTTATACTTACATATAATTAAAAATAAGGAATGAAAAAAAAATCATTGTGTGAAATAAATGCGACGTTTGTAAAACATAAACAATATATATAATTACATCTATAAAATATAGTAATGAAAATGACTTCCGTGCAAATGGTCATTTAAGATGATATAAATATGTATCTAACTATATGTGTGTGTGTGTGTGTGGAGTTTATAGGATGTATATAATATATGACAAAACAGACATCAATCATAGCTATCAAAACTTGAAATAAATTACTTGGTTCCATCTACTTTCTAATTTGTAAGATAGTTTAAAATATAAACAAACTGAAACTTATCTTTTCTACTAGCATTTCACATAAAAAAAAAATTATCAATCTTTCTTTTGTATGCAATATTTCAAAGAAATAATTATATAGTTATTTAATTTGTTTTGGTTACTTATTTAGAATTGTATTAATATTTATTGTAACTTTTTTGTTCATTGAAGTATATAAGGACTCAATAAGATGTCACCAATTTATACCTTTTATTAAAGATAATAATTCGTTGAAAATTTTGTAAGGCTTGAAGTGTATTTTGCATGTGTGTACGAGTGAATTACTTATTGATTTTATGAATTTTGTAAGTCCTATTTTAAGGCCCATGATTAAGGGGCTTTGAATTTTTAGGATAATAATTTTACAGATATGTGGATCTAGGACATATGGTTCTTAATTGCAAATGTAGGATGATCATGTAATGTACGTAATACTTACAAATTTTAAAATATAATGATCTACTTTTATAGACCCGCGAAATTATTGTCCTTAAAAGTCAATCCCAAGTTACGTGCCTATTTTTTTCCATATATTTTCATTAGTCAATATCTCTAAACGTTGTGCACGACCGTTTTACCGTCCTCAATGTGTGCGCCACCTTCTCCGATGTGGCTACACCTAATAGCTTCGTCTTGCTCCTTGAATTTTTTTCTCCAACTAATAATTCATGTTTTTGTGACATCTTCACCGTTAAATTTTAGATTTTGAAATTCAACAAAAATATCACATTTCAATCCAAATTTGTATAGTCCTTCGTCCAGCTATTTCCCGACGATTACAAGCCAAGTTATATATAATTTTTTTTGTTATTCTGCCATTTTTCCTTACTTAATTTCATGATTCTATTTTGTCTTCATCGATAATTCTGGATTTGAAAAATGACCCTAAATTGTGTTTTCCCCATAAAAATATAAAAAAAAAACTATTTTTTAAAGAAGTATAATGGTATTTAATGTTATAGCAAGCATAATTTTTGTAAGGGTCATATCTAGGGGTGATAGGAAAATTAGGACTTTAAATCTTTGGCTGAATAATTTAAGGACATTAACTTATAAAAGTCAAGATTTGAGGCCAAACCAGCCTAAATCAAAGCAAGTTGGACTAATTGGCCTAACTTGGATTGACATTTGCGTTTATTGGCATGATTTGGCTTGAATTAGGATTGAATTTTTACCCAATTCTAACTGGTATGGGCTGATATGACAAAAATACACTACTTTTAAAAGTTAATGTCCTTAAATTGTCAGCTCGGAGAGTTATGATACTTATTTTTCTAGCCCGAAGAGTTTTGTCCTCATTTTGCCCTTTCCCCCAACTAAATAACACCTTGAAGAGTTAATGTCTATCACTCAATCTTCAAGGTGAAAGTTAATATTTTAAATTTTTTAAGGACCGTAACTTTGGGGTTGACAATTTAAGGACTGCAATGTCAAAGAGTTGCAATTTTAGGCACAATTAGCCTTAATAAACCCAAAAAAATACACCACTTTTAAAAGTTAATGTCCTTAAATTATCAGTTTGCAGAGTTACAGTCCTCATTTTTCCAACCCGAAGAGTTTTTGTCCTTATTTTTCCATTCCCCCAACTAAATAACACCTCGAAGAGTTAATATTTATCACTCAATCCTCAAGGTGAAAGTTAATATCTTGAAAATGATTTTTAGGACTGTAGCTTTGAGGTTGACAATTTAAGGACCATAATATCTAAGAGTTGCGAATTTAGGCTCAATTAACCTAATAAATCCAAATTGGGCCTGAATTAAGCCCCAGTCAGGTCAAACCGTGTCAATTAGTCCAAAATTTAGATCGAATTCAGCCCAAACGGGTCATGTCCGATTTGGATTTATTTGGGATGTTTAACCTTAATTTGTGACTTTTAAAAATTATTGTCCTTAATTACAATCTCAAAAGTTGTGTTCCCCATTTTGCCACTCACTAAGTTACAGTCCTTAAAATATTTTTTTCCCCATGACTTGAGATACTCATTTTTATTAAATTTGACTTAATCATATTTTTTAATTTCATCTGTGTATTTTTACGATTATAATTTAAAAATATTTTTTGCTTATAAATAATATTAACTTTTTTGATTTAAATGTCTTAAAAATAAATAACATTGTTTTTGTTTTATATATCAAAAATCATATATGAAAAATTATTAATCAAATCAAATACAATATTTTTTATTTTTTTTAGAATATAGCTATCTTACAACTCTATTATAATAAGTTCACCAACTTCTTAACTCATTCACCTTTTTTTTTTACTAAATATTATACCACTTTAAAATTATAATTTTATCCAACATATAATATTTGCACCTACGTCTCTAATTTCGTATAATATGATCGTTTAATTCATTATTTATATGATGTGAATGTTTGCATTAATTGTATGTGATTATAATGTGTAATAATCATTCTGTATTGTGTATATTGAAGAATATTATTTAATGATATTTGATTACTTGACTTGATTCCTTACACTACATGACTATTATAAAACTTTCACAGTTTTTATTTAACTAAAAGAGTACTAATATAGAAAAATTACCTTTATACCTTCAATATCTACACACGAAGCACCAATATTTTCATAATTTTTTATGGTCATTATATCCTTCATATATCCTCTATGTTTGATGTGTTACATCTGTTGAATAATTTAAAGAGATTTAGTAGTTTATATAAATTAAAATTGTAACAAAAATATAGCATATAATGAGTTTACCCGTATAAGTTGTAACTTTCATTGTGATGATGTTTCATTTCCCTTTGACAATTTACGTTTACTCCATATATGATTTTATATATCTGCAGGTTTATGCACAAATATTTATATATAGATCTATATAAGTTTAACATTAACCTAAACACAATATAATATATATTTATCTAAATAAATTTGAATCAATTTTTAATGTTTCTTCCTTATCATTTTTATCAAAGTCGTCAATTTCACTTTTTGTGTCCGATCTAACCTCTTTTCATTAGACAATAATTTATATCTATATCAAGAAATAATTATTGTCTTGAATATTTCATACAATTCATTGGTTAGTTTTCTATGTATGAAAGTTATAAATTAATTTTGATAAGTTCAAATTACTTCAACTAAATATATCAAATATAAAAGCCATTATCTTAAATTTAGAACAGTCAATTGTTCTGTATTATGAACAATCATGTTAGTTAGCATAATAGTAGATCAATGTTAGTTAGATTAATAAAAATTTGAATAATTTCAACAGTAAACTATAATTCATTAGTGTCCCACTGCACATCAATGATAATATATATATATATATATATATATATTATTAAAAGTATCCCACATATTGTTTTGCTATTGTTTTATTTGTTTAATTTGTAAACAATTTTAATTGATTATGTTACGAATATAACAAAGGTTGTTTAATCATTAATTTATGAGTATGTATAAAGTGAAATTTTTTCATACATAAATTATTCTAGGGTATTAGTTGTTTTTATTGAAGAGTATTAGTTATTTTTATTGAAGGGTATTTATTTCTTTTTATTATACAATTGATACTATTCAGTGAAACAAGAAATATCGTTTAGGGAAAAAATCAATATTTTTTTGTCAAAACAACTAATATGCTTTAATATTTTATGTATGAATCATTTCTACTCTGTACTTCCTCTTTATTTATATATTTTTGTAGGTTTTATTTGAAAGATACTCCCTCCGTCTCACTGTATTTTTCACATTTAAAAGTCTCACGTTGTTTAAGAAAAAGTATGTTATGTGATTGTAGTGTTGAATATAATAATGATAATTATATACTTTATTATTTTTTGTGATGCATAATTATTTCTTTTTAGTGGCTTGAAAATATTTGTGAAATGTCTTAATTAGACAAATATCAAAGTAATCACGAGACCGGAAGAAGCAATATCTTCCAAACACCATTTATTTATATTTTATTGCACGATATTTTTCAATAAACTCTTTATCAATTAACTTAAATTTATTTAGTAAAAAAAGAACTAATAAATCCTCAAATTTTCACTCTTTGCCAGTAAAGAATAATTTGTGCATTATATTTGCCTTATTTGGCATATATAATTTAAATCTTATCAAAAGGACTACTTTTTAAATGAAAATTTAATTTTTTTTAATGTTATTGTGTTAAAAAATTAAAGTAAACCTGTAAATATATTAGTAATTTTATTTATAATAACAAAAAAAAAAATGAATGATAACATTTCATTTATTTTTGTAAATATAAATGATTTTTCTGAAAAAAAATGACTTCCGTGCGAAGCACGGGTAGACCTGCTACTAGTTTAAATAATAGTACTAACCCTTCCAAAAAATAGTTTTGGCGGGAGTGCATGTTGGCCGTTGATCGGAATTCATCATCTTGAATCTTGGTCGTTCATTTTTTGTGTGTTTAATATGGTATGATTTGTGAATTAATTTGGTGACTTTTATTCCTCATTATTATTGTAGCCAATTTAGGTCACTTGACATATTTTGTCTATTTGTTGCACTATATATATTCTCCGATATTGTCTTTCTCATCACACCGACGTTGTACCTTTCGTTCTTGGTTCTTGATTCTTGGTGTGTTCTATACTTCGTTTTTCTTCGTTAGGCTATTTCAACCTTTCTATTTTTTTTTTCTTTTGCAGGGTTATTGATCGTAGTTGGTTGATTGTGTCGTGGTTGTCGGTGGGGCAATTTTTTGTCGAGTTTCCCAAGCATGGAGATTGTTTTACCTTTTTTTTTTACCGTTTATTCTAATGTGTTGTGGAAAAAAATAAATATGTTGTACCACCTTTTTAATGTTATTTTTTGTGTGTGCTTTGTGGGTTTCTGTCTTAGTGTAATTTAATTATATCTTTAGAAAAAAAAAATCTTAAAATACCTCGAGACTGATATTTGAAGTTCATCGACCAATTCATCACGAGGGCATAAAGGAAATCATATTGGAAGTCAGATTTTGGTCTTGAGTATAGTAATTTGCTTAGTATAATAATGTTTTAATGATATTAATGATATTTACTGAGTATAGTAATTTGTACTAATATTTATTAATTAAAATTTTTGCTATACACTGCGAGATTATTGTGACGTAATTTAGAGTTTCTTATTAATTATCCGTACATGATGTGTGTGAAGCAATAGGTACATTTGATTATTTATTTCAATTGTCAGTGTTAATTTTGCCATAATTATCTTAAATGATTTTTTGTGCTAAATGTTTGTACGTGATTTAAGGTTTCCTATATATTCTCCACAAATGATGTGCGTATTAGATATGTTTGAATATTTATTTCTAACTCCTATAATTAAGTAACTACTTATACGGATAAAAAAATTTACACTTATATATGCTGTGATTAAATAAAGAAATTTTAATTCACATGAGGATAAAAAAATTAATTCAATTCACTCGGATAAAATAAAGTATTTATAAGTCCAAATGTACTTTGCACTGAAGTCGTGTTCATCACTAAATATTTAATAATTTATATTTTATATGTTGTATGTTTTAATTTTCATACTTATGATATTCATCACATCTGCTTTACAAAAAAATAATTATATAACCTTTTAACATCTAATATGTCCAGTAAAATTGTAAAAATAAATAATAACTAATTGATCTTAGGTGTGCATGCAATTAATATCAATAATATATGTTAATGTTAATAAGTTGTCATGTATATGGTAGCTACATGCAATTAGTCACATTATAAAAAAATATTATGTAAGAAATAGTTATTACTTGTGAGCAAGTAATAAGGACCAAAATCAAAATAAATTGTACATTTAAAGGACTAAAGTTGCAAAGCTAAGTGATTGAAACAAAAATTGGGTAAAGATAAGGAACTTAAAATTTTATTTTAGCCTTACATTTTTTATATTAACAAATACTAAGAGTAATTATAATTACAAAAATGTGGAATTTTATTTGATAATTTAAAAACCACTAATACACTTGAATTATTCATGTATGAATCATTTTTACTCTAAACTTTGTTTATTATAATTTACTGTTAATATCACTATACAATGTTGGATCTACAAATCTTCAACACAAGAAAATAGTCAATAACAAATTCTTTAACACTCGACAATTATATTATTTAAATAATTATATAACAACATTTATATTGATTACATTTACAAATTGTACATCGTAATATATATAACTAGTGTTAAACCCGCGAATTCGCGGGCTTGTAAAATTTTGTATTATTGTGTTTTAATTTATATTAAAAACACATATAAATTGATGTCCATTTCACAAAAATTATTAAAATAATAAAATGATCAATTATAAAAAACTTTGTTCAATTTCAATATAACTCAATCGAAAGAACCAAAACCACAAAAGCAACTGGAAACATTGATGATTCACAATCCAATTCAAATGAAAAAAATTACACATTTCGAAATACTTCCCTATAAACCACATTTATAGTCTTTTTAGACGGTTTACTCTCCTGATCCAAACACAGGATTTTTAAACCACCTCTGGTTGAAACTCTAGACACTGCAACGTACAACTGCCCATGTGTGAACACCGGCTTGGGAAGATAAAGTCCAACTGTAGACAAAGACTGCCCCTGGCTCTTATTTATTGTCATAGCAAAACATAGAAGAACTGGAAACTGTCTTCTTGTAAAGTTCACAGGCATTGTGTGGTCCGAATTAGTCAAATTCATCCTTGGAATGTAGACTCTGTTGCCAATATTTCTACCTGAAATTATCTCAGCCTCGAGCACATGAATTCCAAGCCTCGTGATTACCAATCTTGTTCCGTTGCACAATCTAGTCTTCTGATCAATATTTCGCAAAAGAACCACCGGCACACCTTCCTTCAGAATTAGACGATGATTTGGCATGCCCGAACACTTAACAGAATTTAAAAAATCAACGGATACCATTTCTTCATTTCGACCATGCCTAATGTCCGACTGACAAACACTGTCAGAACTCAAGTACTCTCTCGTATCGCCAGGAATCATTTTAAGAACTTCATCATTTATTGTCTCAACATCACGATGCGTAGGTGCAAGAATGGCTCTCTCCTCAAAATATTTATACGTGCGTAAATTCTGAACTATGTTGGGATAAATACTATGTATCATAGACTGCACTGGATCGCTCACATTAGAAATTAAGATATCATCAGGAATCTCAATTTCCGGAAAGCCATTGTTGCAACCTCCAAGAGTGCCATTTCCAACACTCAAAATCCATTCGGAGAATTGCTGAACCTCTGCCAAGTTGCTACCAGAAGAGTTATACTGCAGCCTCATGTTTTTCGTCAAAGTTAAAACCTGTAATAAGAATACAAACAAAAAAATTAATATTTAATTAATAAAAAATCAATCAAATATTAGACAACATTAAAATTAACAACAAAGAAATAAATAGATATTAATGAAGAACATGAAAACATACATTTATATAAATGATACAAATAATTTTACTAAATATTTTGAAGTTTATTACTAAAATATTTTATATCAATTTTATAGTATTTATATCAATAATTTTTATGAATATGTTAATTTAACTTTACCGAAATTAATTTATAACTCGATCACACTACTTTAAATAAATTATTAAGCATAAAATAAAGTTTTAAAATATTCAACCAGTCCATCACATAATATATAATGTCGGAAATATTTTTGTATTATATATCAAGAAAACATTAATATATTCAACTAATAACCCCACACCATTTCCTATATTTAAACTTATCACTACATTATTCAAAGAGAGTAATAACAAAAAAAATTACAAACATAAATAATAAACAATTGTAAAATTTTTATTGCATCAATACCGAATTATTACAGCAATCGAACACAAAATAACTGAATTCGATTGTACATTTATTCAAGATGAAAAAAAAAATTATTCAATACTGGAGAACAACACACCAATTAGCTACACAATTAATTCTTCTCAATTTTAACGTCAACCAACTTTGTCGGAACAAACTCATCAACGTTTTCACCAGCACCAACATCTACAACGAATTCTCGATGCTTTCTTTTACCCTCAACAAACAATTCAGGAATTTCAACGCAACTATCCTCACAGCTTGGGGAAATAACATCTTCATTGTCCACTTGATCCACAATCGAATGATCGATAGAGACTTCCTTAAAAAAAGATAAAAATTGTCTAAATAAGCAGTTTCAAAAAATTATAATAATAAAATTATATTACCAATAATACCTTTTTAAATCGGTCCTTGTACAAAAGTCTCTCAATTAAATCTTTGTCAGATGAAAACTTGAAAACAGTGTACATAGGATATCCATTGTTTAGATTAAACTCAGAAATCATAAAACGAAAAACAAACTTCTTGCCAACCAATTCATCAAACTCTGGTGGCATGTTGTCACCCAAATTATTCTGAAAAAAAAAATAGAGGACAACAAATAATTTAAAATATATTTTGAAAAAGAAATAAATATATATGTAATTTATAGGTACCTCAGTTGCATTCTCCAAAATCTCAATCGGTGTTTTACCCAACATATCAACTGCATCTCGATGAAACAACACTAACGAAGCAGTTCCCGTGTGATCCTTAACATTGATTGTAATTTTGAACCTAAATTTTAATAAAAATATATTTAGTAGTAATTATAGGACCAAACACAAAACGAAAAGTTAAAAGATAAAATCTACCTCGTATCAACAATCTCAGGATGAGAGTTGCATCTAGAACAATTCCACTTGCCACCAACAAAAAATACCTTTTTGCTACACTTTTGGCATGCATGATAGTACCAAGGGAATGTGTCATCAATATCATAAATAGTTGCAATAGCAACATAGTAACACTCCTAGAACGGAAAAAAAATTATATATCAAAACCAAACAACACTATGAAGTCACAAAGAAACACCATTATATAAATTAAATATAATTAACCAATACCAATTTGACATCATCAATTCCATCCAAAAACTTGACATCAACAGTATCAGAGAAATCATCATATGCAACTGAACGCTCGTATCTACCCTTGCCAGTAACAATCGGAGTCGGGATCTCATCAAACTCTAATTCAAGCCTAACCAACTCAAAGGAAAATCATGAATAAGAATAGTTCACTGAACCACAATGCATTCTAAATAACGGGACTAAACCATACATACCTACGGCAATACTCACAAATTTCTTACAAATCTCCATTAATTGTTAGACGACTCGAATACATTGAATTGGAAATATATTTGACTGCAATAATTTAATTTTTTAATATTTTTTCATGTAAGCAATACAATTGCCAAGAAAAGAAAAAATAGAATTGTAAAAATAATTAAATGCATACCCTTATAACGTGGTTGTATCTTTGCGTACTCCAACACCAACACAATTGGCATAGATGGATTATTTTTGTTATACGATAAAAGTTGTTCATAAAATCCTTCCCACAAGGTACACATAATCCTTGATCGGCTATATATGTATATTTATACAGTAGTTTTTAAAAAATATGTTAATTAAAAAAAAATCATAGATAAATAGCCACTAAAAAGATAAGTACTTGCCTCTCATCCTCAAGCTCCAAATCAAGCTTGGTAGTTGCTCGATCACCAACACTAACCTCCTCAACATCCCATATCCGAACAACAAACGCAATAACGTCTTTTAAAAAAAAAACATATAAAATTAATCTATACACAAATAACAAATGTTACAAAATTAGTTAACAAAGAAATACCAATTAAAGTTTTAGACTCTTCTTCGTTCCTCTCCTTAATCTCATCAATTGGAATGAAGTCGAACAATGGACCACGTAGAATAAGATCAGAACACCTATCCACCCTCGTTTTGAAATGAAAATTAAGCTTAAAGGGATGCACAGTGCATTGAATTTTGCCATTGTTCAAACCAATACCAAAATTGGATATAACATAAGTTGACCCTTCAATTAATATTTTCTCAAACTTGCGTATCAAATATTTCCTGACAGTGCATTGGATCCTTGTGCCCTGACATAATAATAAACACACAAGTGAAACAATTATAATGCAAACCTTATCATTGGAAAAAAAAGAAAAAAATACATATCAAAATAAACCTCTTCATCAATAAGGATTAACTCCAAAAAAATCTTATCATGCTTAGAGCCCTTTCCCAAAACATTCCACGATCTAGTGATCTTAGTTTTAATCGTGCAATTATCTTTGTCGGGAGCAAGATCACACACTTTAGAAAAAAGAAAAGTCATTACCTGCATAAAGAACTAAATCAAATTTTACACAATTGCAATATCATGCAAAATGTATCACCTAATTTCGACAATTTCGACAAAGTGAAAATGCAAATGCAGAATTACATAAAATGTAATACTCGATTCCTTTCACAAAATGCTCATACCAATTCACTAAATAATTGACAATTTATAATGTAGACAACTGAAAGTGATGAAGGCTTCAACATGCAAGACATGTATTTATACAAAAAAAAAAAAGAAAGGGACACAAAGGACAAAATCAAGGCAATAGTCTTGGGATACTACATTAAATGTATTAATATTAATTACATGAAATAATAAATATTAACATAAATAATCAATCAACCATTATAATAATATACACATGTTTAGTATGATGATATCAAATAATCAAATAAAAGATTAAAGTAGCAAGGAATTATACAATTATCCTCCAATCATGCTAAATCAAATGTACAACATTTATAATATGTACATTTTAGCATATACTAAATTAATCATGTATAAAAACAACTTTTGACTTAATCCACATAGTAATGCTTAAAAAAGGTTAATCGATTTTACAAAAAAATAGCCGAATTTAAAATTCCTTTTAAAAGAACAATTAAATTATATAATAATTTAATTTTTTTTAATATCTAAGGTAATAACAGGACAATAGATAAGCTATAGGACCAAAATAATAAATTAATAAATTCGACATTTCTTCTATAATTTGACAAATCTTGAATGTTAAAATGTAAAATGGTAATATGATATTCTCAATCCAACATTAAAATTCTTATTCATCAAAATAAAATAGATGGCAAATATTGATAGAACAATCGCAAATATTATAGGTACAATATTTTTTTATAATGAACATACCAAAACTATTACAAAATACACAAACCAATTTTCCACAATCTAGAAAAATATTATCACCATTTCTTACGTACATTATTTTCAATACCCATAGAACACTTCGAAATTATTCATAACAGTGAGTATCATACGCATACATACTATATCTACTCTTCACTGCAGCAGCATCCAAAATGCGAACTACTACTTAAAACATGCACGATGTGGACCAAATATTTTTCTGCACAAATTCATGCCGATTAGCAGCATCCGAATATGATGCATTTAATCAATCTAAATCTCACTCATTCAGATATATTAAAATTAACAAACTACTGGGATTAAAAATTAATGATGAATTCGATTTATTAGCAAAGCAAAAACAACAGACGACGGCTAATCCCTACAAGGTCTTAATGCTTAGAGGTAACATATCTAGCCGCCTTTATTAACTTCACCTAAAACTTATCATGCAATAACTATTTTGCACAAAACCCGTACACAACCCTACTAATCAACCCTAAAAACGGGACTATATTACCAAAATTGAACGACACATCTCAATGGGAGAACTCGCAAACATAAATAAACAAACAATAAACCATGAAAACTACTTACCGAATAGATGCAGCAGACGGAAAATGGAAGCAAATTTTTTGATTCGGAGCAACCAAAAACGTAAGATGGAGAAGAAGAAATCAGAAATTAAATACAAATTAGTATCTTTATTAATCTCTATAAGAGAACCTTTCTGATAAACCAAAGAAGGATGCAAACACGGCAATGGTCCAAGAAGAATACTACTGACAAAAATTTGACATCACTATTATGGAAATACGAAACATATCCAAGGAAAGATTTTGAACAGAAAAGAGAAATTATGCCCATTCACACACGGGTGTTAGCTCGAAAAATTGCAAATTGAAAAAAATAAATAAAAACAAACCTTCTTATGGGAGTATCATTATATTTTTTAATCCTAATTTTATTTTAAATATCATAATATATCATAGAATAACACATGAAATATAAAAAAAAAAAATCCAATAACCGTCCAACATCTAATTCAACGCCTAATAAATATAAAAAAAAAATTATAAAAAATAATATATATATCTAGCCATTAATTAATTAATTTTTAATGTATTATAATAATAGGAATACAAATTTCCACGAATAACAGTAAATCTATCAATTAATTATTTCGGTGATTTAGGTAATAGGTAATAGGTAATATAGTAAAAGAAAAAAGAGTATCAATGACTTACTAAACTTTCCTAATTTAGTCCTTTTAATTAGGAAACCAACACGTTTAATAACAGCCAAATCACCCATTATGCGCCCAATAATATCAAAAACAAATCTGTAGGAAAAAGATACACAATTCTTGCCACTAATTTTTTCAGTAATACAGTAAAAGGAATAAAGTATCAAGGATTTAACAGACTTTCCTATTTAAATCATTTTGACCCATGAATATGGGATAAAATATAGGTGATTATACATCTCCTGAATAAAAATTAAAATTAACAATACCAAATTCAACCTATTATACCGCCACATAATTTTTTTTAAAAATTGATTGCTTCATTCTTCAAATCTATTGACCAACTGAAAAAAATTTAATTTACCATGAATAAGGGAAAAAATAAAGAAAATAAAATAATACTAACCTTTAATTTTTTTTGGTATATATATATATATATACATATATATATATATATATATATATATATATATATATATATATATATATATAGCCATTAATTAATTTTTAATGCATTATAATAAAAGGAATACAAATATCCATTATTTTTTTGGAAGATACGTATTCCCCAAGCCATATCATACGAATAATTAAATATATATATATATATATATATATATATATATATATATATATATATATATTTAGGTTCTTCTATGCTAATCCTCCTAAAATTGGTTATCAGATTTAGAAATTTTAAAATTATTTTCCTAATTTGGTCCTCTATAGCAAATATTTCGAATATTAAGAATCTTAAAAAATTTCCCAATTTAATCATGTATAAGTTTGTTAAGATTACACAAATTTAGTTCCCACGATTTTTGAATGGGCAAAATTATATGAAGATATAATTATTAACTAAAAATAAATTACTAAGGAAATAAAAAACGTATCATTAGTCATCATTAAACAATATCATGATGACAAGAAATCAGGGAAATCACGATCTAATGGATTTTCCTAATTTGATAATCCTTAAGTTTATCGAGAGTCCACAAATTTAGGAAACCATATGAAATAAATAAAATTAATATCTAATTATTTAATTAAATCAATAGGCTCATTAGAATATCCAAATTGATACATTTATTAAATTTAGCCCTACAACTAAAAATTGAAAAAATGTACTCAACAAAATGTGAAACTTTGTTTAATTAAAACAAAGTAAAATTTAGAAATCTCGGATACTAATCTTTCGCCTAAAACGTGTTTAAAATGAGTCAATATAATTTCCAAAATTAGTACTCCAATTTAGATCTCTAATTACCCATTTACTAATGATAATTGGATTTAACTAATTAAACACTAATAATCAGGTATTAGAATTCAAGGAAGAATCAAAAGTAATTTCTCAATTTAAGGGACAAGCAACACATATTATGTAATTAATCGTTTTTTAAATGAGTCAATATAATTTCAAAATTAGTCCCCTAGCCAAATATTAATTAATTCAAAAAATGAAAATTTACGTAATCAAGTTAATACTAACCCGTAAATTTTGAAATTGCACCAGTGAATGAGGTAATTAAGTTGACAAAGTCAAATTCGCAAATTTGGGATATTAATATCCTGTTAAAAATGTTTTTTAAATGACTTAATATAATTTCAAAATTAGTCCCCTAGACAAGTATAAATTAATTCAAAGAAGGAAAATCCGCTTAATCAAGTCAATACTTATCCGTAAATTTTAAAATTGTATTACCGAATGAGATAATTAAGTTGACAAAGTCAAATTCACAAATTTTAGATACTAATAGTTTGATTAAAAACGATTTTTGTATGGGTCAATATAATTTCCAAAATTTATTAGTACTGAGGTAATTAAGTTGATAAAGTCAAATTCACAAATATTGGATGTTAATATTTCGATTAAAACGTCTTCTAAATGAATCAATATAATTTCATATATTAGTCCACTACTTTTACTAATTCAATAATAACTACACATTTTTTAGTGATAAAACAGTAAATAGAATTTATTAATATCCTGTTAAAAATGTTTTTTAAATGAGTTAATATAATTTCAAAATTAGTCCCCTAGACAAATATAAATTAATTCAAAAAAGGAAAATCCGCTTAATCAAGTCAATACTCATTGTATTAGGGAATGAGATAATTAAGTTGACAAAGTCAAATTCACAAATTTTAGATACTAATATTTTGATTAAAAACGATTTTTGTATGGGTCAATATAATTTCCAAAATTTACAAGTTAAGTTACTAATTTTTAGTCCTAATATGTGGCAAGTTATAATTAAATTAATATTGCATTGATTTATTCTTAAGGATATGGGACAACACGGTTTATAGTAAAAATCAGAAGACCCACACTGCATGCAAGTGTATCCAATAGTACTGTTCCAATTTTAAAACAATTACAACTTCAACTCCCTCATAATTTGCACAAAAACCATAGGCTGCCAATTAACTAAGATTAAATTTTTTTTATTAGGTAATGATGACCAATTAAAATAATTAAATGGATATTCCATTGACCTATTCTTAAAGATAAAAAACAATAAAAACATTAGCTATTAATATGTATACCTATAAATAGAATCATACCAACACAAATATCGCCCTACATCAATAAAAAATTAATGATTTAATAAATTTTCCTATTTCAGTCCTTTTAATTCGCCAATCAATATTTACGACAACGTGAACACGGGAAAAATATAGGATATCACGGATTATAGTAAAGATGAGAAGACACAAATTGCAAGTAACTGAAACGTATTTTTTTCATGACTTAATGGATTTTCCGATTTTAGTCCTCTTGTCTCGACAATTATCATTCACGCAATTTTGACTGATCATATGGAGATATATGAATACTTAAACTCCAAATTAATTAAATAATAATCAAGGACCTATTTTGTGGCAAGTTACTAATCTTTAGTCCTAATATGTGGCAAATTAAAAAGAAACAAAACTCCTTTTCGGCAAGCTAATATTATCCTATTCCTAATTTGTGCCAAACTGCGGCAAATTAATTAAAACTCACGTTAGTCGAACACATACACTTCATAAAAAAAATAACAATACTATTTTATTAATTAGCCCAAAGAAAGAAATGACTTTCCGGACAAGATTATTACACCGAAAGGAACGATCGACTAAACAAATACTAATAAGTACCGAAATCAATTATCCTAACATTATATTTGTCCTTCAAATACTTGATTCCCCAATATGCAGCGTCATTCACGGACTCATCACTGCAAGCACAAAAATCACCATGAACAGCATGAACGCTATCCTCCGCACGTAAATAAGCAATTATTTTGAACAAAGGAACGACATCATGCACAACCTGCTCAGTTTCATAACGAATTGATTGAAAACCCAAAAACATCAAGTCTTGTAAGATAACACCAAAATTAACATAAAAAGTCAATGAACAATAAACACAAACCATTTCAAATGCAAAAACAAAAGCAATATATGTATATATATTGCTAAGAAAATCGTTCTATAAAAAAAACGTTAAATCCGTCGAAAAAAATAATCGACAAAATGCATGAATGAAAGGATGAAAGAAAAATGAAAGGAGGGTAAGATGAAAGATGTGAAGAACAAATGCCTATTATATAGAAGAAAAGGAGAGACAACCAAGGGCCAAGATTAAATGAAATGATCCAAATGTTAAGAAAGGTTAATAATGCATGAAAAAAGGAGAGAAGAAAGATTTATTTTAAAGCAATATGGTTTTGCCACATAGGCAAAAACATGCTTTGCTTTATAGTATAGGAAGATAATAACAATTAATATCCTTCAAAATAATTTATGTATGAATCATATTGGAAGTTGGTTTTTGGTCTTGAGTATAGTAATTTGCTTAGTATAATAATTTTTTAATGATATTAATGATATTTGGTGAGTATAGTAATCTTTACTAATATTTATTACGGACAATACACAAAAGTGCCCAAACTTTAAGGGGGCACTTGATATTTGCCCCTTTTTTTTCAAAAGATGTATATTGCCCAAAAAATATTGGCAAAAGGTTGGCGAATGGTTGGCACACAGGTTGGCATGAGTGCCAACCCTTTGCCAACCGTTTTGCCAATATTTTTTGGGCAAAAAACATCTTTTGAAAAAAAGGGGGCTAAAATCAAGCGCCCCCTTAAATTTTGGGCAATTTTGCTTTTCTCCCTATTTATTATTTAAAATTTTTGTTTCGAAATTTTTTGCTAAACACTGCTAGATTATTGTGACGTAATTTAGAGTTTCTTATTAATTATCCGTACATGATGTGTTTGAAGCAATAGGTATATTTGATTATGTATTTCAATTGTTAGTGTTAATTTTGTCATAATTATCTTAAATGATTTTTTGTGCTAAATGTTTGTACGTGATTTAAGGTTTCCTATATATTCTCCACAAATGATGTGCGTATTAGATATGTTTGAATATTTATTTCTAACTCCTATAATTAAGTAACTACTTATATGGGTAAAAAAATGTACACTTATATATGCTGTGATTAAATAAATAAATTTTAATTCACATGAGGATAAAAAAAATTAATTCAATTCACTCGGATAAAATAAAGTATTTATAAGTCCAAATGTACTTTGCACGAAAGTCGTGTTCATCACTAAATATTTAATGATTTATATTTTATATGTTGTATGTTTTAATTTTCATACTTCTGATATTCATCACTTCTGTTTTACAAAAAAAAAAAAAAAAAAAAAAAAAAATTATATAACCTTTTAACATCTAATATGTTCAGTAAAATTGTAAAAATAAATAATAACTAATTAATCTTAGGTGTGCATGCAATTAATATCAATAATATATGTTAATGTTAATAAGTTGTCATGTATATGGTAGCTACATGCAATTAGTCACATTATAATAAATATTATGGAAGGAATAGTTATTACTTGTGAGCAAGTAATAAGGACCAAAATCAAAATAAATTGTACATTTAAAGGACTAAAGTTGCAAAGCTAAGTGATTGAAACAAAAATTGGGTAAAGATAAGGGACTTAAATTTTATTTTACCCTTACATTTTTTATATTAACTACTACTCATAGTAATTATTGTAACACCCCAAAATACTATAAGAATTATTAATGCTTATATGTTATTAATTTTATAATTTATGTATTAAATTTCAATACTAAGATTGATTAATCTCCTAATGTAATTATAATATAATGTATATTTTATAATAATAAAAGGTGTGGTGATAATTAATTTTTACTTAAAAGAAAAAAAAACATTTCAATAGTAGTCATTTGAGTTATTCAAATAACTATGTATTAATAATATTTAAAATAAAAGAACAATAGTAATATTTGAAGAGGATAACTATGTATACTAAATATAATTTAAAATAAAAAGAAAATTCGCCGATAAGTATAGTAAAATGAGTTCATTTTTTTTACCGACACACAAAACTTGGCATCTAAGCAATTCTCGGATAAGTCAGGTAAAACCTTTCTTATTTCCTTTTCTTCGCCGATGTGCTCGATCGCTAGCGTTTACCAAAATTAATCGTACTATATACCGAAATGATCGTATTGACTCGTAGATTCTAGAAATGAAGTCGTTTTATTGTTTCGGCACTTGTAGCGTCGTGAATTTGTTGTTGAAAGTCCGAAAATTAGGAATATTTTCATATTTTCTTCCGGCCGCCGCCGTCGTTCCGGTGAACGATAGGTGACGAGCCTTATACCATTTTGAAGCCTGTGATGCGTAGATTATAGTTATATTTTCAATTTGTAAAATCACTGTAGGAATCGTCTGGAATTTGAGTTGGAAATAGACGTTTTAAAACTTAATTTCACTATAAATTTTGGAATTTTGTTTTCGTATGAAATCGAAGAGTTTGTTGTTAGAATTGGGTGTAGTGAAAGGTATAGGCTTGATTTTTGGTTGTAAATAGTGAGAGGGAGGCGTCATCGCCATGAATTTACAAAGTTGGAGCTTCGGTCGTTGCAGCCATGGCGGTTACCGGTCGACGACGCTTTCCGGTGTCCGATTGTTTGGTATTTTTAGTGGAAAAGGTAGCCGAGATCGTAAGGATTCCAACGGTGTTTTCGGTTTTGCGATCGGAGGTGTAAAACTCCGAATAGGACCTATTTGTATAAAAGGTTATAAGTTTAGGGGATGCCGAAGAGAATTAGATTAAGTTCAGGGACCATTTTGCAAATAATAAAATTCTGGTCAAAGTTGACCGTTTGACCAGTTTTACTAAAATTACCATTTTGCCACTCATTTTCAAACGCTCGTAAAATCTTCGTTTTTCATCCGATTCGATCCAAACAAGTGTCAAAATATTCTAAATTCAAAACCCTACAATTTAGTATTAAAGTTGGGTGAGACAAATCCTGGTAAAATGACTATTTTACCCCTGAACGGTTATGAGTCCTAAATTCTCGTTTTAATTCTAAATTCTTCGTTTTAAGTCTGTTTTAGCTCTAACGAGTTTCATTGTACTTCCAATAAGCCTCTTAACCAATAAGAGCCCTAGAATATATCTTTTGACTATCAGATAAATTAATCAAACTTTAGAAAATGACTAATTTACCCTTCAATCTCTGAATGAAATCTAATGGTCATAAAACCCTAGAAAATCACTTATTATAGTTATAATTAGTTAATTATTATTCAGTAGTAGCTCTTTTGAGATATCTAAGCATCTGATATTCATTGTAGGGCCAGAGGAAGGTTGTGAACCATAGAAAGCAGTTGTGCTCCAACACAGTGCATTTCACGCTAAGGTGGGATGATTTCAACTCTTAATTGAGTTTAACATTCAATGTTATGATTGCTATGCTAAAATGTGATATGTGATTGATATATGTAACCAGTGTGAAGTTTGTATGTATGCTAACTTTCATGCCAAGCCGGGTGATGCCTGTGAATCTAACTTTCATGCCAAGCCGGGTGATGCCCGTGAATCTAACATGCATACCAAGCCGGGTGATGCCCGTGAATCTAACATGCATACCAAGCCGGGTGATGCCCGTGAATCTAACTTTCATGCCAAGCCGGGTGATGCCCGTGAATCTAACATGCATACCAAGCCGGGTGATGCCCGTGATATGATAATACATTCCATGTCTTGTTTAATTGTACGGCTAGATGTTTCCGAACCCGTTGACCCGGATGGTCCAGGTTACGTCGACACATGGCCCGTATTATGTGAGCAAGGAGTTACATTTCCATGTTATGTGTTATTTGCATATGCCTTTTAACAGTGCAATCATTGAGATTGTTTCACTGAGTGTATTTGAGACACTCACCCCTTCCCCTATACATTGTTTCAGATGTCGAGTCTGGTGTGGAAGAATGATGAAGATGCAGCACTGTACCTTGTTGAGATATTGTGAAATAAATAAATGTTCTTAGTTTTGCTACTTAAATAAAAGCCGGTCGAGTTTATGTATAATTAGAAGTATACTGGTTGAATATATTGTAACAAAATATTGTATTTTGCTCTACCACTTCCTATGTATAATTATCGCCTGTGAGCGAAGTTTCTTAGTTCGCTTTTCTTACATATGTATCCTTGGTTTCTGGTTGCTTTAGGGGTATTGTTTTTCAAACTATTTATAGCTTCCGCTTACGAATTACGGATTTAGTTTCGCTAACTCTGGATTTGAGTTTAAAGACGGTATTTAGTAGCGCCTCAGCCCTAAAGCATCATTATTCGAAAAGCTAAACGCTGGGGCGTTACAATTATAATTACAAAAAATGTGGAATTTTATTTGATAATTCGAAAACCACTAATACCCTTGAATTATTCATGTATGAATTATTTTTACTCTAAACTTTGTTTATTATAATTTACTGTTAATATCATTATACAATGTTGGATCTACAAATCTTCAACACAAGAAAATAGTCACGGCAATTATATTATTTAAATAATTATATAACAACATATATATTGATTACATTTACTAATTGTACATCGTAATATATATAATAATAACAATTAATACCCTTCAAAATAATTAATGTATGAATCATATTGGAAGTCAGTTTTTGGTCTTGAATATAGTAATTTGCTTAGTATAATAATTTTGTAATGATATTAATGATATTTGCTGAGTAGAGTAATTTTTACTAATATTTATTATTTAAAATTTTTGTTTCGAAAATTTTTGCTAAACACTGCTAGATTATTGTGACGTAATTTTGAGTTTCTTATTAATTATCCGTACATGATGTGTTTGAAGCAATAGGTATATTTAATTATTTATTTCAATTGTTAGTGTTAATTTTGTCATAATTATCTTAAATGATTTTTTGTGCTAAATGTTTGTACGTTATTTAAGGTTTCCTATATATTCTCCACAAATGATGTGTGTATTAGATATGTTTGAATATTTATTTCTAACTCCTATAATTAAGTAACTACTTATATGGATAAAAAAATGTACACTTATATATGTTGTGATTAAATAAAGAAATTTTAAGGGGCATTCACAAAATAATACAATTGAACACCACTATTTACAAGATAGTACAGTGTTCAAAAAATTTATACTTATGTTCAACTTTTTTTTGTGCGTCTGTTCAATTATGCTGTACCAATTTGTAAAAAGTGGTTTGGAATTGTATTATCCTGCACTTAATCCAAATTTTAATTCACATGAGGATAAAAAAATTAATTCAATTCACTCGGATAAAATAAAGTATTTATAAGTCCAAATGTACTTTGCACGGAAGTCGTGTTCATCACTAAGTATTTAATGATTTATATTTTATATGTTGTATGTTTTAATTTTCATACTTATGATATTCATCATTTCTACTTTACAAAAAAAAAAAAAAAAAAATTATATAACCTTTTAACATCTAATTAATATGTTCAATAAAATTGTAAAAATAAATAATAACTAATTAATCTTAGGTGTGCATGCAATTAATATCAATAATATATGTTAATGTTAATAAGTTGTCATGTATATGGTAGCTACATGCAATTAGTTACATTATAAAAAAATATTATGGAAGGAATAGTTATTACTTGTGAGCAAGTAATAAGGACCAAAATCAAAATAAATTGTACATTTAAAGGACTAAAGTTGCAAAGCTAAGTGATTCAAACAAAAATTGGGTAAAGATAAGGGACTTAAAATTTATTTTACCCTTACATTTTTTATATTAACAACTACTCAAAGTAATTATAATTACAAAAAATGTTGAATTTTATTTGATAATTTGAAAACCACTAATACCCTTGAATTATTCATGTATGGATTATTTTTACTCTAAACTTTGTTTATTATAATTTACTGTTAATATCACTATACAATGTTGGATCTACAAATCTTCAACACAAGAAAATAGTCAATAACAAATTCCTTAACACTCGGCAATTATATTATTTAAATAATTATATAACAACATTTATATTTATTACATTTACTAATTGTACATCGTAATATATATAATAATAACAATTAATACCCTTCAAAATAGTTAATGTATGAATCATATTTAACTTGAATATATACATAAAATATAATGACTTCTCATTTATATTTTAATATTTTTTAATTTATGATTAGGTGTGAAATTGTTATGTTTTGGTGCCCAATTTACTCATGTTTTGAGTGTTTTCGATTAGTGTTTGGAGTCAAATGAGTGTCATTTTTATAAAATCAGTAATTTGTCTCTTTGGTTTGCATAGATGGATAGAGGGCGAAAAGAGGAGTTCGTAGGACTTTGAATCGGCCAAAACGGACTCCCGGTTCAGGAGATATGAAGATTTTACGAACAAGTGTACAACAGCCGAAACCACTCGAGCGTATTGCTCGAATGACCGAAAACTTGCAGAAAAATTTCGCCATTCGACCGGCTCGAGCGGGAGCGCTCGAACACCTATTTCATTCGACCTATATGCTCGAATGGGACCGCTCGAGCGTGTTTTTGCTCGAGCACCTCCATATTTTGGCTTCCGGACGCGTTTTTTCGGCCCATTAACTCCCGTTTCGACCCGGTGCCTATATATACCTCTTCCAAACACGTTTTGAAGGATTCCCAAACTTTAGAGATCACTTTTAGACTTAGTTTTTAGAGAGAGGAAGATGAGAAGAACGAGCAAGCTTTACTTTTACGTTGTTGAGGTTTTTTATACGAATTCTTAGCTTCTTTTCGTTTCTTAGTTTCTTTTCATTAGCTTGATTACTTTAAACGTTTTAAACTTCGTTTTAGTTAATTAAATTTCAGTTCTTAGAATTATTTTCTTTTAAAACCCTAGTTCATGTTTCTTATTTTCTTCGTTCAATTCATTATGTTTCTGTTCGTTGTTTCTTCTATTGCTTTTATTTTTGTTATAACCATGTCCGGCTAAAACCCTTGCATGCTTGGGTTAGGATGAACTCGTAGAAGTAGGATGTGGGTACGTAATTAGGGTAATTTTTGACGTTAGTTTTAATTCTCTTAATTAATGAATTCATATAATTAATCTTAGCTCTACCTTTGAATTTCGTACGAAAGTGTTAGAGAGAGGACGACCGCATCACTCAATAACAATTAGTAGTCTTAACGAGAGGGTTTAGAAGAGGTTAATTCATCTACCGGTTTAGCTATGGAGGACGGCCGCATCACCATTAGTTAAATTAGGGTCTCTTTAATTAAGCACTATCTATTAACTTGTTAGTGGATTAGTGAAGTCGATTGATAGGATAAAGTATTAGGGTATAAAATCTTGAACTTTCATTCTACGATCTTTTACTTAGGTTAATTCTTGGTTGTCACGATTACTTTGATTATGTACCTGCTCCGTTAGTATATGTGGGGATTCCTAACCTGAGCATCACCATCTCATATCTGAAAACACACCTTTAGTTATTTCGTTTAATTTTCCTTTTGCATTCGTAGGATAATTTAGCTGAGATTAATTAATCTTTCAAAAATCCAAAAAAAATAATACACTCATATTAACTACGACGCGTAAATCTTCAAGGATCTATTTGCATATACACTATCCCTTGGGTTCGATATACTTGGTCGTTATACTTGCTCTTACTACAGTGAACCCGTTCGCTTGCGGGAGAGCGACTAGTAGAAGCTAGTAAAATCGCTTCAAGTCAATGGAGCCGTTGCCGGGGATGGCGTTATATGCTTTTTGAATAGGACTTGTAGATAGCTTAGTAGTTAGTAGTGAGTGATTTATTTTCTGTTTACTTTTATTTTTATTCAATCGGCAGTTGCGTTTTGATCCTTCTGCTAGTGTTTCAGGTTTATGAAAACACGCTCACAAGGCAATACGAGCGAAGAGAGGTTACCTGCAGACCCTGAGACAATAGCCAGAAGGAACCGAGCCTTCTTGAGAAGAATGACTACTGCCGCGGGAAACAAAGACAAGATTTCTGATGAACTTGGGGAGTTAGACAAAATAGCTGCAGAGTATACTGCTCTTGTGGAACGGGCAGAGGGTGCCAATGGAAACAACAGTAATCAGCAGATACCCATAGGGGGAACTGAGAGCCCACACTCGAACCCACAAGACACAATCAACTCTGCACAAACACAACCCCAAAACCAGAACCAAAACCCTGCTTACCCACAAAACCCAAATAACCCTTTCAACAACCCAGTATACCAACATTACCCATACCCACCTTATCCTTACCCACCATACCCGTATCCTCCACCCCCAGTCTATAATCAACCACCTGTTTACCCACCACCACCCCATCAAGTACCAGTACCTGCTGCTAATCCTCAACACGTTCCTCAGAACGTAGATCACAATATGGCCATTCGAGGGAGGTTTGCGGCGCAGCCACAGCGGTACTATGATGGAGTGGCGTTACCTCCTGTTGAGGCGAACAACTTCTCGATATCCCCGGGGATTTTAAAGTTGTTTACCGAGAATCAGTTCAAAGGGGTGATCGGGAAGGAGAATCCTCATACACATCTGAGGATCTTTCTCATGATAGCCTCAACATTTAATTATAATGGCATGTCTAAAGATGCCAAGAGGCTTAGGCTGTTCCCATTCTCACTGACGGGAATAGCTAAGGAGTGGTACGATAATACGCTCCCGCGGGGAGGTATTACCACTTGGGCCGAGCTCGAGCGTCTGTTCCTCGAGCGATTCTACCCTCCATCTAGGACGATCAAGGCTAGAATTGAGATCTCGTCCTTTCGCCAGAAGTCTGGAGAGGATTTACGCCAAGCGTGGGAGAGATACTCAAACATGCTGATAGAGTGCCCGCAGCATGGGTACAATGAGGGGGATATTATGGCATTCTTCTACAGTGGTGCCAACAAGGCGGGGCAAGACCATTTAGACGCCTGTGCGGGCGGAGCATTCCTGAACCAAGGCATAGAGAGGTGTAGGGAGATCGTGGACAACATTGTCACGAATGCCGGTGCTTGGGGTGTGGATGCAGATTTTCAGAGAGTGCATCAGGTTGAGGAGGGAGAAGGAACGAGAAGGCTATTGATGGCCATGATGGAAAAGATCAACAACCTCGAGTTGGGGAAGAGTATGGTTGGAGAGCATGCAGTAGAGAATGATAGAGTAGACCAACCAAGTGGGCAGCAAGAGGTAGCCAATTACATGGGAGGTCCGTATTACAATCAGAATGGCTACCAAGGTGGTAATCAGTATGGACGGCCTTTTTATGGCCAACCATTTGTACTTCCAGGCACTCAGCCACCTCAAAATCAATGGAGGAACACACAAGGAGTTCAAGGAGGCCAGCAGCCTCCTCAAAACACATGGAGGAAAAATGAGAACTTTTCTTATGCTAACCCAAAAGCTGGTGTTACTGTTCCTGCAGGTGTTGATCCGGGGTCTAAACCTCCTGGAGGAGAAGGCGGTGCATCAACCGAGGAGATGTTGAGAGCCATTCTTCAGAAGGTGGAGGAGGGAAGCAAGCGGTTGTCATCCTTGGAGTACGATGTGAAGGAGTTGCATAAGAAGGGTGATCAACGTGATCAAGAGCTCCAGAAGATGAATGTTGAGTGGACTAGAACTCAACAAGAGAACAATCGAAGGTTCACTTCTTTAGAGTTCCAGATGAGCCAGATTGCAAAGTCAGTGAATAGAATGCCGGAAGGGAACCCGAAAGAGCATTGCAAGGCGATCCAGCTTAGAAGTGGAACCAATTATGAAGGTCCCCAGATGCCTGCTAATTCTGAGATACCCCAAGAAGAGATTGAGCCTAAAGGGGATGGAGTTGAGACTGAGGAGATAGGAGTTGAGAAGAGGATTGAAAGTGCAGGGATTGAGAAGCATAAAGATGTGGATGAGTCCCATCAAGACAAAGACCTTGAGGAGGTTGAGAGAGTTCCTAAGTGGAAGAAGGCAAAGGAAGCAAGGGAGAAAGTGAAAGAGACAGAAAGAGATGAATGGGGGGTACCCAAATCTGTGATACCCGTCCCATATCCACAACGCTTCATGAAAAAGAAGCTTGATGAGAAATTCGCTAAGTTCCTTGATGTTTTTAAACAATTGCATATTAATATTCCTTTTTATGATGCTTTGGAACAGATGCCGCATTATGCAAAGTTTCTGAAGGACTTGATAGCGAAAAGACGGCGAGTGGATGAGCCGAAGTTGGTGCAGCTGAACCACGAGGTGAGTGCATTAGTGCACAAGGCGCTTCCACCGAAGCTGAAGGATCCCGAGAGCTTCACGATCCTATGTGACATTGGGAACGGGATCAAGAAATGAGCGCTATGTGATTTAGGGGCGAGCATCAATCTCATGCCCTTGTCGCTTTTCAAGAAGTTGGAAGGTGGAGAACTTCAACCCACAATGATGACGCTTCAACTTGACGATCGGTCTATTATTCGACCTCAAGGTGTTGTTGAAGATGTCCTAGTGAGAGTTGGAGATCACATTTTTCCAGCCGACTTTGTAGTCCTAGAGATGGAGGAAGATGAGCACGTTCCATTGATCTTGGGAAGACCGTTCTTAGCTACGGCGGGGATGGTGCTAGACGTGGCGAATGGGAAGATCACGTTGAAGGTTGATGATCAAGAAGTGAAGATCTCCCTATATGAAGCCATGAAGCACCCGAGGGAGGATGAGAGCTTGTATTGCATGGATGCAATTGATCCTCGTGTTGAAGACACGCCTTCTATCCCTAATCCTTCTGATATTCATGATTTTGTTAGTCCTTCACTTGATTATTTAACCCATGAGCGTTATGATCTTGATTATTTTGATAGGGATAAAGTGAAGAAGTTGAAGGATGAAGAGGTGAAAAGTGTGGATGTGACCCAGTTGGAGGGAAAAGGAGGAGTTAAGAAGAAAAAGTCCAAATTCAAGAACCTGTTTGGTAAGACGCCTCCAGATAAAGGTGAGAAGGAGTTGAGACCTATACCACTTGAGGTGGGGGAGGAAGCAAAGGAACTCATGATGGAAGGGCATCAAGGAAAGACATGCAAGCACCACTCTTATGAGAGTAAGGGAGGTATTTTTGAGTATGATGTCCCATAAGCTCCTTTGAGCTCGGTCCGGCATGAGGACCTTAAAAATAGCGCTGAATGGGAGGCAACCCATTTTTATTTGCTTTCATTTATTTTTAGTGTCTTTTTATATTATTAGGGTGTTTTGAATCGTAAGTTTTAACCTTGTACTTGAGAGTTTTATCTTGTAGGCTTGTCTCTAAAGGAGTAAAGGTATCATGGAGTGGAGATTGAAGGAACCAACTTGAGACAAGGGAGTATGCAAAGCTATTGAGAGAAACTGAATTGTTGGGTTGAGGTAACCCACAACCCCAAACTTAGACCTCTAGCAAGGTCGAAGTTTGGGGGGTGGAGTTTTTTTTATGTTTCTTGTTACATTGCACATGCATGCACGCCCTTATCTTTTGAGTTGAGTTTGATTGATTATTGGTTTGTTGAGATACTCCTTGGGGTGATTTTGATTTGACTCGCTATTGCATATTTCATGCCTATCAATCATCTTATGCTTGTTGATTGCTATCTTTGAGTATGATTTGATGAGTAGAGTGAGTTGTAGGGGTGAGTTAGAAATTCTTTTGTGTGAGTGTTTGCATTTGAGCTGATTTAGGGAGAGAACTTGTATGCTTGTGAATTTTTCTTTTGAGTGCTTGTGTGATGAGAGTGAGAATTCACTAGGACTAGCATGGATGTGAAAGCCGTGAGAGTTGTGCCTTATGAGATTTTGATGCATTAATTAATCTCTTCGTTTGTGAGTGGATCGTCACCGTAGAGGATGCTAGAACTTGCATGTGCTCTTGCTTCTTGATTGTGTCTAGTTTGATATGCCGAATGTGATCTTAGGCCATCTTTGATGTAATTGAGTCACTTAGCCAAAATTTTCCTTACCAATGACATTGATCCCTTGTTAGCCCCTTTGAGCCTAAAGCCTATTTTATTTGCTAGCACATATGAACACTATTCCGACTCCTAAGCCTTTTTGTCCCAAATTGAGTGGAGAATAGAAAAGTGTGAATGTGAAGGGAGTGAATTGAGTTGAAAAAGGAAAAGGTTGTTTGTTGAGTGAATATGAGAAGAAGGAGTGATGAAGTTTTGAGTTGTGGAAAAAAAATTGAAAATGAGCAAAAGAAAAATTGAGCTCATGTGTTTGTGCGAAAAAAAAAAAGGTGAAGTGATTAAAAAAAAAAGTGAAAAGAGTTAGAAAAAAAAAAAATTGAAGTGTTGAGAATATGGAATTGAAAGAGTGTTGATTGGAAATGTTTGAAGTATTCTGTTCCTAATCTCGAAGTGCCAAAGTTTGATTTTCTATTCTCCATTAACTTGAGTCACTTACCCAAATTGTTATCCCACCCGTCCAAAGAGCCTACATTACAACCTTGAGAAAAGTCCTTTTTGATTCGGCATTGATTTCTAGAGTATGGTTGGATTTGAGAGTGCTTACAAGCCTATGGCTGCCAATATGTGTGATTGATTGAATGAGTGAGTCCCTTAAACACTGATATACACTTGTAAGGGAGTGAAACACATCGTTGAGTGCACATCCATGTTTGATCTTGGTGGTTCTTGTTGTTATTGCATGAGTATGATGAAGGAAGGTGAGTGAGTATACTTGTGATTGATCTTTGAAGCTCAAGTTCATCTGCTTGTACTAATTGATTCTTTGACTCATTCCTAACAATTTCACTTGATTTATTCTTTCGTTGCTTGAGGACAAGCAACATGGTAAGTTTGGGGGGGTTGATTAGGTGTGAAATTGTTATGTTTTGGTGCCCAATTTACTCATGTTTTGAGTGTTTTCGATTAGTGTTTGAAGTCAAATGAGTGTCATTTTTATAAAATCAGTAATTTGTCTCTTTGGTTTGCATAGATGGATAGAGGGCGAAAAGAGGAGTTCGTAGGACTTTGAATCGGCCAAAACGGACTCCCGGTTGAGGAGATATGGAGATTTTACGAACAAGTGTACAGCAGCCGAAACCACTCGAGCAGCTCGAGCGCCAGCGCTCGAGCGTATTGCTCGAATGACCGAAAACTTGCAGAAAAATTTCGCCATTCGACCGGCTCGAGCGGGAGCGCTCGAGCACCTGTTTCATTCGACCTATATGCTCGAATGGGACCGCTCGAGCGTGTTTTTGCTCGAGCACCTCCATATTTTGGCTTCCGGACGCGTTTTTTCGGCCCATTAACTCCCGTTTCGACCCAGTGCCTATATATACCTCTTCCAAACACGTTTTGAAGGATTCCCAAACTTTAGAGATCACTTTTAGACTTAGTTTTTAGAGAGAGGAAGAGGAGAAGAACGAGCAAGCTTTACTTTTACGTTGTTGAGGTTTTTTATACGAATTCTTAGCTTCTTTTCGTTTCTTAGTTTCTTTTCATTAGCTTGATTACTTTAAACGTTTTAAACTTCGTTTTAGTTAATTAAATTTCAGTTCTTAGAATTATTTTCTTTTAAAACCCTAGTTCATGTTTCTTATTTTCTTCGTTCAATTCATTATGTTTCTGTTCGTTGTTTCTTCTATTGCTTTTATTTTTGTTATAACCATGTCCGGCTAAAACCCTTGCATGCTTGGGTTAGGATGAACTCGTAGAAGTAGGATGTGGGTACGTAATTAGGGTAATTTGTGACGTTAGTTTTAATTCTCTTAATTAATGAATTCATATAATTAATCTTAGCTCTACCTTTGAATTTCGTACGAAAGTGTTAGAGAGAGGACGACCGCATCACTCAATAACAATTAGTAGTCTTAACGAGAGGGTTTAGAAGAGGTTAATTCATCTACCGGTTTAGCTATGGAGGACGGCCGCATCACCATTAGTTAAATTAGGGTCTCTTTAATTAAGCACTATCTATTAACTTGTTAGTGGATTAGTGAAGTCGATTGATAGGATAAAGTATTAGGGTATAAAATCTTGAACTTTCATTCTACGATCTTTTACTTAGGTTAATTCTTGGTTGTCACGATTACTTTGATTATGTACCTGCTCCGTTAGTATACGTGGGGATTCCTAACCTGAGCATCACCATCTCATATCTGAAAACACACCTTTAGTTATTTCGTTTAATTTTTCTTTTGCATTCGTAGGATAATTTAGCTGAGATTAATTAATCTTTCAAAAATCCAAAAAAAATAATACACTCATATTAACTACGACGCGTAAATCTTCAAGGATCTATTTGCATATACACTATCCCTTGGGTTCGATATACTTGGTCGTTATACTTGCTCTTACTACAGTGAACCCGTTCGCTTGCGGGAGAGCGACTAGTAGAAGCTAGTAAAATCGCTTCAAGTCAATTTACTTAAAACGTATCAGTGGGGTTTTTAAATTGAGCACCAGTATAATCTTCCAGTATGCATAAATTTTGGAAATATGTATAATTTCGAAATAAAAGCATGATTTTAAGGAATTTTATAATATCAGTCATGAATGTTATATAATATATATCTTATTCGACTATTGAATTGTGAAAATATTTATACATCATAAATTGAAACATTCGACTTATACATTACTCATGATTAGCATGTGTAATGCGTTAGTTCCCCAAAGTTAATTATGTATTTTATTTAATTATATTATGAATTGTCTAAACGTACTAGCCTACTATATAAATTCTAAGTGCATATACTCTTTGGACAAAGTATAGAGTGAAAATGGCTCGAACATGAATCATTGAAGATCACGCGTCCGTAATTTATTAAAGGGAAATTTGAGTTTAATATTTGATCTACTACTTCTTTCGTCTCAACTCTATCTTCATATTTGTGTGGGCAAATATATTAAGAAAAAACTACTTTGTAGGTTATCCAACCAATGAAAGTGGATGCTTTTATATTTTAATGTATAAAGTGGTCAAATATGAATTTTATATTGGTTTTGTTTACTTTTTAAGGGTGTGAAAATAAAGTTGAGACGGATCAAAATGAAAATTGTGAAGATAAAATTAGGATGAAGGGAATATCAATTAAGCTTAATAAATTTTTTGCAGGTTAGTAAATTTTACATGAACCATTGAAGAGTCTTAATTATTTTCACTAAAGGGTATTAGTTATTTTCATAAAGGGTATTAGTTCTGCAGGGTATTAGTTGTTCTCATGAAGGGTATTAGTTGATTACAGTAAAAAGTATTAGTTGGTTACACAAAAAAAATATTGCAAAATGGTTCATGTATGAAACAATTTCACTCTTTACATACTTTTTTTTTATATAGAATTATTCATTTTAACAGTATAAAAAAATCTAACTAACCATATATAAATAATTTAAGTTTTCCTCCAAAAATAAAATTATTTACACCTTAAATAATATTCTGGTTATTTTTCGTATTTTTTGGTTTTTTAGTGCATTATTGTATCGGGTGAACTTTTTTAGAGATGAATCATATTTTATCATATTTGAAGTATTTAAGAACAAAAGAATTTCCCTTATTTATTATGAATACAAGTTTATTGTGGCACGGATCGTCGCATAATTCGTCTCACTAAAGATTGGTTTAAATATGTTAAAATTGTTGTATTGCATAAAAATGATTTTTTTTTTATAGAAGTATAATGATATTTAGGTCGGAGCAAGAATGATATTCGTAAGGATCGTAACTTAGGGGTGATAGAAAAATTAGGACTTTATATCTCTAGACAGACAATTTAAGGACAATTATTTTTAATAATTGAGAATTGAGGTCAAAGCAGATTGAATCAAATCAAGTTGGATTAATTGACCCGTCTTGGCTGGAAATTCGAGCTTATTAGCGTGATTTGACTTTAATTTGGGTTGAAGTTGGACCTAATTCGAACCGATAGATTTGCTACTTTTAAAAGCTATTGTCCTTAAATTACTATCCCTATCTTGCCCCTTCACCCCAACTATATAAATATCAGCCCGAAGTGTTAATGTCTATCACTCAATCAGCCTCATGGTGAGTATTAATACTCTGAAATTACATTTTTTGGACCGTAACTTTGGGGCCGACAATTTAAGGACTATAATTTTTAAAAATTGTGAATTTAAGCACAATTAGCCCTAATAAACCCAAATTGGGCCCGAATTCAGCCCCCAATCAGGCCAAATTTAAGCACAATTAGCCAAAATTTCAGATCGAAATCAGCCCAACCGGGCCATGTAGCATAGTCTAATTTAAGTTTAAATTGGATGATTTGACCTTAATTTGCAACCTTTAGAATTGTCCTTAATTACAACATCAAAAGTTATATTCCCTATTTTGCCGCCTACTAAGTTACAATTCTCGAAAAATATCTTTTCTTATGACCTAATACCTATTTTTGTTATATTTGTCTTATTAATTTGTTTTTTAAATTTGGATTTGTTTTTCTATGATTATATTGTAAAATTAATTTTTGCTTATATATAACATTACATTTAGTATTATTTAGATGTTTTTAAAAAAATAACATTGTTTTTGTTTTATACATAAAAAATCAAATATGAAAATTATTAATTCAATTAAATACAATTTTTTTATAGAATGTAGCTATCATCTCATACTATTTTAATAAGTTCATCCACTTTTTAACTCACTACCTTTTTTTTTTTTTTTACCTAACTCACTCCCATTTTTTATTACTAAAGGGTATTAGTTGATTACTATAAAGTGTATTAGTTGTTTATACTAAAAGTGTTGCAAAATGGGTCATATATGAAACAATTTCACTCTATACATAATTCTATATTTTTTATAATTTTTTTTTTTGCAGTGATAAAAAAAATTATAAGTGACCATATATAAACAATTTAAGTTTTGCTCCAAAATATTAACCGACCATGTGTAAACAATTTAAGTTTTAGATTTGGTTATATTTATGAGGAGAGTCATGAAATTATTTACACCCTAATTGATATTCTGATTGTTTTTCATTTTTTTAGCAAATAAGAATGTTCAGTGAAATTTGTTTTTGGAGAAGAACCAAATTTTATCATATTTGAAGTATTTTAGAACAAAATAATTTTCACGATTTAGCATGAATACAAGTTTATTGGTATCACAAATTGTCGCATAATTTGTCTCAATAAAGCTTAACTTAAATTTGTTATAATTGTTGTATTGTATAATCGTATAATCGTCTCAATGATTCAATTTTTTTAAGAAGTATAATCGTATTCATGTCGGAGTAAGAATATTTTTTGTAAGGATAACTTAGGGGTGATTAGGAAAATTGAGACTTTCCATCTCTGGGCAGACAATTTAAGGACAATAACTTTAAAAAATCAAGATTTGAGGTAAAATTAGCTTAAAATCAAAACAAATAAGACTAATTGGCCCAACTTGACCTGAAATTTTAGCTTATCAACACAATTTGGCTTGATCTCGAGTTGAATTTAGACTCAATTTTAACCGATTTGAGTTGATATGACATAAATTCACTATTTTTAAAAGTTATTCTCCTTAAATTGCGAGCTCGGAGAGTTATGATCTTCATTTTTCTAGCCCGAAGAGTTGTAGTCCTTATTTTCCCTCTCCCCCCAAACTAAATAATATAGCAGTCCGAATAGTTAATGTCTATCACTCAATCCTTAAGGTGGGGGTTAATATTTTGAAAATATTTTTTAAGGACCGTAACTTTGGGGCTAGCAATTTTTAGGAGTTGCAAATTTAGGCACAATTAGCCCTAATAAACCCAAATTGGGCTCGAATTCAGCCCCCAATCAGGTCAAATCGGGTCAAATAGCCCAAAATTCATATCGAATTCAGCCTAATCGAGTCATGTTGCATAGTCCGATTTGAGTTTACTTGGGATGGTTTGGCCTCAACTTGCGACTTTTAAAAATTATTGTCCTTAATTGCAATCTCAAAAGTTATGTTCCCCATTTTGCCATCCACTAAGTTACAATCCTTAAAGAATATATTTCCTCATGACCTGAGATACTTATTTTTGTTATATTTGTCTTAATTATTTTTTTTTAATTTATCTTTGTCTTTTTTACGATTATATCGTAAAATTGATTTTTGCTTATAAATAACATTAAATTTATTATTATAAATTTTAAAAATAAATAACTTTGTTTTTGTTTTATATATCACAAAACAAATATGAATTTTTTTAATTTTTAATCAAATTAAATACAATAATTTTTATAGATAATTTTGTTATAGAATGTAGATATCTTTTCACACTATTTTAATAAGTTCACCCACTTCTTAACCCAATCTCCACTTTCTTTTTATTGGTAAATGTTAGTTAAAGTAGTTAAAAGTTAGTTCATCAAGCCCCCAATACACCAAGAATTCTCCAAGCCACCTTATAACTCCCATAATTCGTTTTCAAAGGGAATCGAACCTGGATCACTCACTAAAGTGAGGAGCCCAGTGGCCAGGTGGGCTAAGCCACCTGGTTAGTAAATTTACGACTTTAGTATTAAAATTTTATCTAATATATAATATTTGCACTCACTCATGTCTCTAAAGATATCCACTCACCAATCTTTTTTTAATTTCAATACAACTACCAAACATACTTACTTCCTCAACTCTCTACTCTAGCAGGGAAAAGAAAATGATTAGTGTCTTTGCCCAAGATTGTCTATTGTTATTAGGTAAAGGAATTAAAAATTTGGTATGAAAGATACCAACAAACAAGTTAATTTGTTGATATGTATTATGTGTTTCAAATGTTAAAGTAATGAACTTTTTTTCTTTGTATTGTACTCCCTTTGTCCCGGTTTTGTTTTCCCATTTCACTATTCACCGTCCTTCGAACACTTCTAAATTACATCTCATCCACTAATAATTACCAATAAAAATATCTTCATTTTTTTTCGTGCACTTAAATTGAATAATATGTTATCATCTAAATTTTTTTTATCCATTTAAATACTACAAATTAATTCTCACATTAAAAGTCAAGAAAAGTCAAATGTGAAAATAAAATTGGAATGGAGGGAGTATTATATATTTTATTACTTTTTGTTTGAACATTGAGAAAAAATTAAATTGAATCATCTATAGACAATTTAAATTTTTCTCTAAACTTTTTTACTGAAATCAATCTCTTTCAATTACAATACAATTAAACATATCGACTTACCCAACTCTTAAAACCAACGGTGGAAAATATGATTAACGTCATTGTACAAGAGTGTTTATAAGTCGAACGGACACATAATTAGGTGTGAAATAAACAAACTAAGAAAAGTAATTTGTTCAGACGTATTTATTTCAAGTTATAGTCTTTTTTTTTTACTTCTGTTTGAACAGTGAAAAATAATATTGAACCATTTAAAGGTAATGTAAGTTTTCCTCCACGTGTTTTCGATGAAAGTCAAATTGATCATTTTAAAGATTGTTTTGAAGGAAAATAAAACCGGTGAATGTTGGTGAAGTAATTGAGTTTTCTGTGAAATGAAATAATGCTGAATTTAATAGTCATTTGGTGAGAGTTATATTTCTTTGGATGCCTTTTTTTTTTTTTTTAATTTCTTACTGATATTGTAAATTCAATATGTTTTTTTTTATCTTTTTATTGTTTTCTTAGTACATACCAGTGTTGGGTGAAATTTAAATGGACTCGGGTTATATTATATTTAAGTATGTTAAGATTTGTTCCCAATTTAGTAGGAATTCAAGTTTATTGGTGATACAGATTATAACATTCTTTGTCTAGCCAATGTTTGATATAAATTTATTAGAAATGTTTGATGACGTAATTTTTTTTTTAAATATTGGTATTGACGAGCAAAATTGATTTCCATATTTTGTATACAAAGATGGAATATTATATTGATTTTTCAATTAAGTTAATTTGTTTATTCTTTTATTTGTATTGCAGTATTTTAACAACTATATAATTTTAATTTATTATTTTATGTGGATGTTAATGTTTAAAAATAGTTTATTGTCGGGTTACAGAGACATTAATATAGTGAAATTTTTTTATGGTTTGAGATTTTGTTCTTAATATTTTACTGAAATATTTGATTTTTTAGTTTGTTTGTGTGTTTGTTCCATTATTAATATAAATTTGGTTTTTTTATAAATACTTTTAAGATAGTTACTTTGGGGCAGACAACGAAATAACCGTAACTCTTTGGGCATAAAAAATAAGGACTGTTACTTTCGAGATGGCAATTTAAGGATTGTAATTTTTAAGAGTCGTGAATTTACGCGCAATCAACCGTAATAAACCTAAATTGAGATTGAATATATTTCACATTTAGGTAAATCGGCTGAATTCAGCCCAAACCGAGTCATGTAGCATATCCCGATTCAGGTTGTCTTGGGCTGATTTGGCTATTCGTTAAAAAAAAAAGGTTATAAAGTGTAAAATTAGGATGAACAATTTTTTTTATATTATGCATAGTAGTTTCTCTATAGAATTATGATATATTGTGAGAAGTTTTATTAAAAAGTACACAAAAAAATTAAAATAAATACATATATAGTTCAGTTAATACAGTATAACAAATGGCTAAAATTTCTATAATATACCGATAAAACTAACTTTCGTGCAACGCACGGGTGGCCGAGTCACTAGTGTTTCATAATAGGACGCGGATATTCGCCCCCCCCTCCCCCCCTTTTTAATTTGTTCACCCCTCAATTATTATTTTTTAAAACACATTTGAAAAGACTTAAGTACCCTTATGCATAATTTTATTTAGACAAATTCGATCAGTTCACCCCTCTTGAAATCAAGTTTACCGGAATGCAAACAGTCACAACGATCTTGAGGGCTTTTAAAATTGTTCTCGCTCGTTTTTTATCGTTTTTTTTTATTTCGGTTCGTGTTCAGCTCTGGTCTGTCAAACATTTGCATTATTTTCGATTTTTTTTGTCAAACATTTGTCATAATTCGACCAAATCTATTCGAACACATTGTTTGGATTTTTTTCCTAACAATGTCCTTTTGTTTGAAAAAATAAATCAAACATTGAGCATTTGTCTGACACTTTTGTTCGAACATTGGACATATGTTTGAACAACCAGTGTCAAACAAAGCCCTTCCTGATCTTCTTCAAAAAAAATTCGTAATTTTTGTTGTATTCCAACACAAAAACAAACATTATATGCTCCATTAAATTTATAATCACACACATAAACCCTAATCTATACCAACAATCACACACATAAACCCTAGAATTGAAAATTTGAAAAATTAAAAAAAATCAATATTTATCCATGGATGTTACTGCACCCCCCTTTGGTGGCGAGTCACGGCTGCGGGGCATGGCGGAAGGTCGTGGCGGCGGGTCTCGATGGCTCACGACGGCGAGTCACGGGGCCGGAACGACGGTCATAATTTTTTCGTGCATACTCTTTCTATGAAATGAGGTGGTGAATTTACAAAAGTTAAACAAGAACTTAAAATGAGGATGGAGCAATTTTGGAAAACTGTGGGTGGTGAACTGAACAATAGATTAGTGAACTGGAGAGGGGGTGATCAAATTATAAAGGGTAAGACTCGAATTAACAACCATTTCAAATTAGGGCTCTATATTTCATTTTTTCTCAAATTAGGATATGTTTTAAAATTTGGATTCTCATATCAAGAATATTTGACGGATTGAATTAACGACGACATGGATTTCTCTTCCTCCATCTTGTTTCTCCTCTTCTCTCCTACGCTCTTTTAATGGAAAAACGCTTTTTTTACTGGAAAAAAATGTCATTCACTTTTTGAAACAAAATCTCTTTCAAGAGAACAAAATGGAAGCGATTAATATTCTCTTCATCTTTAGATCAATCATGTCTTGATGATAGTACTTATTCTCCAAATTTGTAGAATGATTTAATCTCTTTGACTTTGGAATCGGTTTCTGTTTTTTTATCTTTAGTTGTTTGCCAAAAATAGATTCATTGTTTACGACACAATTTTTAGGAAGAGGTCTTTTTATCTTGGTATCCATTGCAGTTGCAGCAGCAATAAAAAAAGACGATCTTTTCCAAATTGTTTTTAGATTTGCAAAACAAAAAATTGGATCCTATATATGTTGTTTTGAGTTTGATGATTTGGATGGAGTTTCTCGTGTTATTAGCAGCTTATTGCACTATATACTTATAAATATAGAAAAGGGGATATGAGGGTTGTTTAGAAAGCGGTATGAAGAAGCTTTGCATCAGAATCTCCATTGACCGAAAAAATACTCCAAAAAAAAAAAAAAAAAAATAGATGAAACAAACTTGATGAGAAGAACAGTAACAGAATATTGGATTCGTTAACACATCTGTTAAATATTCATGAATTGAAACTCAAATTTTTAATAGATATCCAAATTTGAGAAAAAATGAAATATAAAGTCCGATTGTCAGACAATTCCTTAAATTCTGGCCTTCATATGAAATACTTCCCCTACATGGAATATTATAAAACTACTTAATTTATTCTCTTTTACAAAAAATACATTAATTTTAATACACCCCTTCACACCGATGAAGAAATAATTGTCATATCCCCATTTTCCGAACACGCTACCTCCTTCCACGGTGCCGTGCAGTTCCTGCCTCCACCGCCTCCCATGACCAAGACTGTATAAACAAAATTCAAAAAAAAATTTACAAGAAACAAACAATACAAATCAATTTAAATAACAAAAAAATTCCAAAAAATAAATTGAAAACAAATCTAAATTTTTTTAAGGATATCAAATTCTAAAATTATTGTTACCTTCGATCACAACAAATGATAAATTATTACTTGTTCAATTAAGATGACAAAAAATCCATTCATTCTTTGATCCTATTTGGTCAAATGTAAAAAAAAAAAAAAAGTAGGAAAAGTGTGTTCACAATCAACTACATTGTCTTGGTGCCAAGAAAATGTACTGTTATTATGAAATTGTAGTGAGGGTTAGAGAATTGATCTGCAGGGCTTGAAAAAATTACAGGCAGGTTTAGGGGAGAGAAGGGTTAGGGTGAGAGTGTGTGTTGGAGCAAGCGGTGTTGGGGAACTGAGGAAGAAATAAGAGTGAGAGTGGGGTGGTTTGGCAGCAAGTAGATGGGTCATGGGTGGGTTATGAGTGTTAAAGAGATATATTAAAATTAATGTATTTTTGTGAAGGGTTAAAATATGTAGTTAAATTGTAATTGCATTTTTTTTTTAAATGTTGGAGGGGTATATAGTATAGCGCTTTTGCAAATAAACGAGAAAATTAGCAAAGGATGACTACCCATTTATAGGTGTGCTACCGTGAAAATCAAAGTAAGTTAGCAACTTCGGTTAATTGCCTTGGAACCTGTGCTCGTTGTTTTTCATCAAATAATAGCTGCAGCCTGTAAGTGGCGAGCTATGATGCACGTATTCTTCAAAAAATATAACAATGCAGTATCGGATTCGCACCCGCCCCCTAAAAGGGGTGTGATTCTTGAATCCGCGAATCGGATTCTCTACGTGGCGAATCCTCTAAAGGATACTCGAATCCTCCTCGCGAATCCTACTTATTAAGCATTAAATATGATATTTCAATTGGAATCTATTATATAATATAATTTAAATTGACAATGTGACACTTGTTTATATTGAAATCACTGTTATGTCGTATGTATTAGGCTAATGGAACTTAAATTAATTTTTGGTTACTTAATTATATTAAATTATTGAATATGTTTAAGTTTTTTGTCAGAGAAAAGGTGGATTATATACATTCGATTTACAAAATTTTAAAATATTTTTTTAAAGTATTATATATTGTTGATGACCTTGCTCCAAATTTATAATCAGTGGCTGTTTTACTCTAATAAGATCATCAAACAAGGATTTAACTCAAGATTAAAACTGAATTTTTATAAGGAGGAATTGAGGAAGAAATTTGCAAGAGTTTTGCCTATTTTTGAATAAAGTGAACTTATTCTTATTATCCCATGAAGGGGTATTTATAGAGGTACAAGCAAGTGGGAGGTGTCACCTCCTTAATCATCCTTATTTACATGGTGACAAGTGTTAAGACACTTGTTAATTCCTAAACTATTACATCCTTACACAATGACAAGTGTTAAAACACTTGTTTGCTCCTAATGTAATGCTTAATTATTGGAATTTCGGATGATCTTTCGGGGTGTCATCTTGCTCGCCTGGTCGCCTCCTTTTAATTTCTTCTTTACCCTTCTTGTTCTAGCTGGTCGCCTCCTTTTCATGTTTGAAGTGACCAGCTGCTTGCCTCCTTTTACTTGATCACCTGACCCAGCTGCTCGCCTCCTACGACATTATTCCCTGCTTCTCGTCCTTTGTTATTTTTTATTTTTAATGATTTCTTAATTTTATTATTTTAATATTTTTTATCTTAATCTCATGTCCTTGTTAGTCGCCTATCAACAATGCCCCCTAGTTTGGCATGTAGGGGTGAATTTTTCCTTTCATGTCAAACTATAAGACAGGCTATACTTTATAACAGGAGGCGAGCAACAGGGAATTTACTTTTTTGGGGGGAAGCGAGCAACAGGTTTTTAAATTTTATAGGCGGGAACTCTTGGAGCGAGCAACAGGGAACGACGCTTGGTCTAGCGTTGTTTCGTTTCTCGAGGCACGGAACACGAAGCGGTCGCCCATGCGTGCGCCCCTAAAATTGCGTATAGGGGCCTCGTTTTTCCAATTCTCTTAATTTCGCCCCCGAATCCATATCTATAAATAGCATCCTTCTACCTTCTTCATTTCTTTTTTACAAATTCTCAGAAAACTCCATAGCCAAAATCTATCAAGCTTTTTCCTTCGATTTCCTCCTCTTTTTCGTCGATCCCTCAACTCAAAAAGGTGAATTTCTCAGTTTTTTTGTTTTGGCATTGCATTGTGCTTTTGATTTTGCATTTTCTCTTTCGATTTTTTATTATTCCACTGTCGCCGCCGCATCGCCGCCTTCATCTTCATTTTTTTATTTGAAATACACCATTTACGCCGCCCCTGTAGTGTTTATCTTTCGTTTGATTTTCAAAAATTTCCAAAATGGTGTCCCCCTCCTCGAGTAATACTTAATCCGTTGAATTTGTTGGACGAAACCCGGGAAAAAGACCTATGGAAGATGAATCGTCACACCCTGTTCCTCGCCGCTCTCTCCGGCGAGCAGCTGGGCAAAACCCTAGGACCCTGCTCGTCGACGAGGACACCGGTTCCGAGGCGAGCTCTGTTGTTCGCTCTATTGATGACTTTTACGCCGTGGAAAGCTCGGGCGAGCAGGATGTCCAAGGCCCTGCTGCTCGCTCCTCGCCTCGTGAAGGGACCTCCTCGGATTTGGGCGAAGACTCCACTGACGTTGCTGCTGAGATAGAAGAGATGAGTGTTCCTGGAGATATGGGGGCGAGCAGCGAGCAACAAGCTAGGAGCGAGCAAGGAGCCCAACCAGGGAGCGAGCAGGTGGGAGTGACATGGGAATTTCTCCGAGAAATAAATTTCCCCGTCTCAAGGCCAACTCCCAAATCTCTCATTCCTAAAGTTGTGGTCCGGAGGCAAGAGTGGATCGATTATGCCAACAAATATCACAATACGTTTCCTACTCCGCCAAGGCCTATTATGGAAGCCCGGGATTCTCTGTATATGGAAGGAAAGGTAGCAAGTTTAGTCACAGAAGATGACTTAGCTCGGATCCGCTCTACTTACCACATTTCATATGACATCCATCTGTATGCTCCGCAGAAAGGGGAGACCGCTGACAACCCGCCCCCTGGATGCACCGCCATCAACTTAGACATCCTCAACGCGGGATTCCCTCTTCCTTTGCATCCGGTGATTGGGCGGTTCTTGGAAGATATAAATTTGGCGATCACCCAAATTACCCCAAATGTATGGAGTACCTTGTTAGCCTTCATCACACTCTTTGGACTGGAAGGCTACAAAAATAAGATTAGCACGATGGAGATGTATTATGCCATGACTATCTCCTCGACTGTCCACGAAGAGGGGCTCGGGTGGTATTATCTTAAAGCCCGTAGCGGCGTGAAGCTGATTGAAGGAGTGCCTAACAAAGTTAAAAGTTGGCACAAATAATTTTTCTTCATCGGCGGCGATTGGCGGGCGTCCTCCGATTTCTCAGGAGGACCAGGGCGTATAAATTCTCCTACGCACTTTGGCGAAATTCGACGTAGGTTTTGTTCCTTAGTTCATCGTATCTTAGGTGAACTAATTTTAATTTTTTTTCTTCCTTGTTTTGCAGGTCCGCGCATCTTAAAGTGGGGACATCCTGAGCTGAGCGAAGAGTTCCTGTACGTTCTTGCTCTGATTTTATTGCGAAACGTTAAAGACCGGAGTATTGGTCATCTCTCCCAAGCTCACTGTCGTAAACTTGCTCAACTCACTACAAGTGCTCATCACCTAGAGGCACAAGCGGAGGTCCCGGAAGGTAACTTTTCTTTATATACTTTGGTTATTTCTACAAGTTCTTTTTCCCTGTTGGTCACCTATTCCTTGTTGGTCGCCCAATCCCTGCTGGTCGCCTCATACTTCTTGGTCACTTATCTTTTTTTTTTCAGCTCAAAGGGTTACGGTAGCCGTCCCTCAGATCCCCGAAAGTTACCACCTCCTCGCCTGTCGATTGAAGTAGATGGCGGCTAACCAGCCCTCGAAGAAAAAGAAGTTTGATCCCTGCGCATCCTTAATCAGGTTAAGGGCGGGAGCACTTAATGAAGAGGAGGCTCCTCCAGCACCTGCCCCCGTTCCTCGACCACCTCCTCACTCCTCGCCTCCCAGAGACACCCTTGGAAGAAGAGGCTGACAAAAGAGACAGCCCCCAGAAAAGAGGATGACCGTTCTAAACGGGTCAAGGGGCAAGGTTCTTCCCATGTGAGCAAGTCAGCTGCTCGCTCCTCGCCCGTAGAGGAGGTGACCGAGCAGTAGGTCATTGGCGCAATGGTCGCCGGCCGAAGGAGCTCTTCACCTGACAGCTCCTACCTGGGCTATGACCCAGTGAAGATGAGGGAGTAAGTAACTTCCCTCCTGCTCGTCTGCTCGTCTGCTCGTCTCCCTACATGTGTTGATTTTTCTAAGTTTTTTATTTTTGTGCAGGTACCGGAGAGATGATTATCCCGGTTGCTCTAGAGTGCTTCACCAACTTAGTTGTGTGAAGTCGGCCCCTGCCTACCCCGACATTAAGGATTCTCACGTTCGGCGGGCTACAGAGTTTGTCCCCCGCTCCTGGACGAAGACAAGTGAAGAAATCCTGCAAAACCAGTCTCTCAGCGACAACGCTCGCCTTCTGGGTTACAACGCCAGTCACCAAGCTATCACTGCCCAGAGAGTCGTTGACCAAGCCATCGAGCTTGAGAGAACAAACCGGAGCCTGGGATGGAAAATAGAACAGCTGGAGGCAGACCGGGATGCTCAGCTGAAGAGGAAAGACGAGGAGCTGGCCAAGCTAAAGGCTGATTTTGAGAGGGCCAAGCACACATGGGAGCGGGAGGTGAAAGCAGCCGAAGACCGGGAGAGGGTGGCGTCCAACGCTTCGGAAAAGTTTAAACTAGATTTGGACGTTGCTGCCGATCATCTCAAAGTTTTGGAAACTGAGCGAGTTGGCCTGGTGGAATGGGTCGAATCTTTGAAGGTCCATGACGACCAGCTGGAGAAGGAGAAGAGACGGGCCATCTTGTATAACACGTACGTACAGGATGTAACTGATAACACTAATCTTGGTTACATCTGCGCGTACGCAGATTGCGTGCGGTCCGTGAAGTATGCCTTGGACAACGGTCTCGACGTCATGACCAGTACCGTCAAGGACTTTGCGGATTATGTTCTTGAGAACCCGCCTGCTGCTGGCTTTGAGATCCCTGTTGCTGACTTAGGGGAGATGGGGTTAGACTTGGGCATCTTTAAAGATGATGTCCAAGTTGTAGCTCCGAAGGAGAAGGTTGAGGTGAGCAAGGATGCCACCGTTTTCGATGCTTTAAGTCCCCTTCTTCCAAATCTTCTTGGTGAGACAAGCACCTCTGCCACTGTAGGCGAGCAGCAGGACCCAATGGCTACTAACTAAGACGCTCCTCCTCCACCACCAACTGAAGATTTTCCAGCAGCGCCAGTTCCTCCAGCATCCGAGACTTAGGAGACTTTTTTTTCTATTTTTCTAGTTGATGTAGTAGGATGATGATTGTACATCCCTCTTTTGTAATTTTTGTGTTAATGAATGAAATCGTACTTCCTTATCTTACTTATTTGCCTTTTATTCGCCTTTTGTTTATTTTTGCTTAAGTATTTTCTTTCATCAATGAAAGTTCAACACTTTTCTTGCAAATTTTTGTTCATTAGTTATACATGAGTCACTTTGGTCCTTGAGGACTTGACCTTTTTGTCTTTAATGCCCTGTTGCTCGCCTCCACTATACATGTGCTTATGCATTTAGTCTCTTAGGCGAGCAACTTCGTGTTATGGGGCGATCAGCTGGGCTTCTAGGCTTTAAGAACCCTGCTGCTCGCCTCCTTCTGGACTTGTGCCTACAACACTTGCTTGTCTTCCGGCGAGCAACTTTCCTGCTAGGCGAACAACTGGGCTTTAATGCCTTTTTGTTTCTTTAGTTACACAATACAACAAATAATTGTCTTTGGTTTTACAAGATTTTGTCAAAAAAAGTGTGAAAATTTTATCAATCTTAGTACAATACAACAATACAAATGATATAATTCAAATTATAGTTTTTATAGAAAACTTTACACTAGCTTCCTAGCTACTGATAATATGTCTTCAATAAAGCTGCGTTCCAGGTGTATTGGGCCGAGTTGCCTTTCATAACTTTGAGATCGTATGTGTCGTTGTACCACTTGTGGGTTATCCTGAACGGGCCCTCCCAAGTCGATCCAAATACACTTGGAGGTGTCGCTAGAATTTTTCGAAGTACCAGATCCCCGACTTCAAATTCCCTGATTTTCACTTGCGAGTTGTAGTACTTTGCAATCCTTCTTTTGTATATCTCATTTTTTTATTTCTGCCGAGATTCTTTTTTCGTCGATCAGATCCATTTCTGCAACTAGTGCCTTGTTGTTTTCTTGTTCATTGAACTCGGCTATCCTTTTAGTTGGTACTTTGAGCTCTATAAGTATAACTGCTTCTGTACCAAATGCCATAGCAAATGGTGTTTCTCCCGTGCTCGTTCTATGTGATATCCTATATGCCCAAAGTACTTCGGGTGGTTCTTCTGACCATTTGCCTTTTTTGTCTACCAGTCGAATTTTTAAGATATGCTTGATTATCTTGTTAACTGCTTCGACTTGGCCATTAGACTGAGGGTGATAGGGTGTCGAAAATGCTTCTTGATTCCCCATTTTTTGCAGAAATCTCTTATATTTTTTCCTTCGAACTGTCTTCCATTGTCGGTTAATATTGCTTGTGGAACTCCAAACCGACATACTATGCTTTTCCAAATAAAACTGATCATTTTCTCCCGAGTTATCTTCACTAGTGCTTCAGCTTCAGCCCATTTTGTGTAATAGTCTACGACCACTACTGCAAATCTTACATTCCCCTTTCCCGTTGGGAAAGGTCCTATAATGTCTATCCCCCACTTTGCGAATGGCCATGGACTATTTACTGAGATTAGTTCTGTTGGTGGCTTATGAATATTGGGAGCGAATAGTTGGCACATGTTGCATATTTTGGCAATTTTGATCGCGTCTTGCAACAGAGTTGGCCAGTAGTAGCCTTGTCTTACTGTTTTGTATGCCAGTGCTCGCCCTCCTGCGTGATTTCCACAAACTCCTTCGTGGATTTCTCTTAGTACCTCTTGGCCTTGCCCCCTTGCCAAACACTTTAGTAGGGGTAGTGAAATTCCTCTCTTGTAGAGTTGACCCTCCATGATCGTGAATCTTGCTGCTCATTTGACTAACTTGGCCACTTCTTGTGGGTCTTTGGGTGTCTCGCTGTCCTTGAGATATTTGTATATTGGGGTCCTCCAATCCTCTTCTGTTAACTCTTCTTCAACCTGGTTGATCTTGTAGTCACTTGTGGATGGATTAGAAATTCTTGTTATTGTGACTCCTGTAAGCTCTGTTGGTCCCGTACTGGTAGCCAATCGAGCAAGTGCATCTGCTTATGCATTGTTGTCCCTTGGCACTTGTTCGATGTAAATTTGTTTGAATAATGAGGTCAAGTGAGCAACAATCTTTTGGTATAATGCCATGTTTTCATCTTTGGCTTCATACTCCCCACGGACTTGGTTAACTATCAATTGGGAATCTCCGTAGATTTGGTCTTCGGACTCCCACAGCCAATGCCAGACGCAGTCCAGTTATCAGCGCCTCATACTCAGCTTCATTGTTTGTTGCTATGAACTCGAATCTGACCGCTGAGGTGAACACTTGTTTGTCTGGACTAATTAGCACTATCCCAGCTCCTGCTGCCGTGTTATTCGATGATCCGTCTACGTACATATGCCACGGATGGTTATGACCTCTCGTCGGATCTTGAGAAAAGGTTAATTCGACAATGAAGTCGGCTAACGCTTGTCCCTTGATCGCTGTTTGAGGTGCATAGGATATTCCGAATTGGCTTATTTCGAGGGACCACTTGAGGAGGCGACCAGCAGTGTCAGGTCTTTGCAGGATTTGTCTTAATGGGAAAGTTGTTAGAACCTCCACTTGGTGATCAAAGAAATATGGTCGTAGCTTTTTTACACTCATCACCAATGCGTAGGCCAACTTTTCCATGGGTGAATATTTAATCTCTGCCTCATGTAAGGCCTGACTTACGTAATAGATTGGCAGATGAAATTTTCCTTCTGCTCGAACCAAGACTGAGCTGATGGCCACCTCTGACGCGGCTAGATACAAGTATAGTTTTTCTCCGGAGACAGGTTTTGATAGGATTTTAGTATCACTCAGATACTCCTTCAGCTGCTCAAACGCTTGTTGGCAGTTACTTGTCCACTGGAACTGTTGTTTCTTGATGGCGTCAAAGAAAGGCCGACACTTGTCTCCTGACCTGGAAATAAATCTGTTCAGAGCTGCCAAACATCCGGTCAGCCGCTGGACTTCCCTGACCAACCTTGGTGGTTGCATGTCCATGATTGCTTTGACTTTTGACGGATTTGCTTCAATGTCTCGTTGACTAACCAGGTGCCCAAGGAACTTTCCTGAGTGTACTCCGAAGTTGCTTTTCTTCGGGTTTAGCTTCATGTTGTATGCCCGAAGAATCTCAAATGCCTGTGTTAGATGTTCCAAGTGATCCTCATTTCTTAGGCTTTTCACGACTATGTCGTCCACGTACACCTCCATTATTCTGCCGATGTGATCATTGAACATTTTATTGACAAGTCTTTGGTACGTGGCTCCTGCATTGATTAATCCGAACGACATCCTTTTCCAACATAGCAGGTTTTTATTGGTGTAGAACGCCGTGCTTTCCTGGTCATCTGGGTGCATCGGTATTTGGTGATATCCAGCAAATACGTCCATGAAGGTAAGAAGTTTGTGTCCTGCTGTGTATCCACTAGTTGATCAATATGTGGTAGCGGAAAGTTATCTTTGGGACATGCAGCATTCAAGTATGTGAAATTAATGCACAACCTCCACATGCCATTTGGCTTTTTTACCAACACTGGATTTACCACCCATCGAGGACACAAAGCTTCTTTGACCAGATCATTATCAAGTAACTTCTTCACTTCGACATCAAGCGCCTCATATTTGTCAGGTCCGAATTTCCTTCTCTTCTGCTTCACCGGTTTCCTAGTTGGATCAATATTTAGCTTATGGCAAGCATGCTCAGGGTTAATGCCTACCATATCTGCATGCGACCATGCGAATACGTCGAGGTTGGACTTAAGGAACTCGCTCATTCTGGATCTGTATGGCTCTGGGAGCTCAGATCCAATGAACAATTCCAAGTCTTCTCTATTCGGGTCGGTTTTTATTGCTTCCAACTCCTCAACCGGGGTTACTTTCCTCTTTTGGCTCTGCCGCCGAGGATCAATTATCGGACCTTCCAAGTTGAGTTCATCTTCGATCATGGGTTCCGCCTCCAATCTCGGCTCAATATCGTTTACTCCCTTTTGTTCAGGTATAACTTCTTTTCCCTGTTGCTCGCCCTCGCCCTGCTGGTCGTCCACCTCCATCATTTCCGTGTCGATGGACTCCATGATTTCGTCCAACACGGAAGGTTCATCCTCAGCCTGCTGCTCGGCTGCTCGTCCATGACAGACACACTGTTATCCTTAGGTTGGAGTTGCAGGAGGCACTCTCGATCTTTCTTCTGATCACCTTTAATTGTACCTGAACCTTTCAAAGTTGGGAATTTAAGACAGTAATAGTATGTTGAAACAGCCGCTTTGAATTCATTTATAGAAGGTCGACCGAGAAACCCGTTGTAGGCAGACTGCTGATTTACAACTAAAAATTCTATCATTCTAGTCAGTCTCCTTTCGGGATTCTCGGTCGATACAAGCTCGACTGGCAACGTAACTAGTCCTAAGGGAACAGTTACAGCATCTCCGAACCCTACTATCTTATGGTCGCATTGTTTTACATACTCATCGCAATCACCTAACTGATCTAGTGTGCTTTTGAATATAATATTTGTGTAGGATCCGGTGTCCACAAGCAGACGGTGGACTCGGACCCCCATGACATTAACACAGATGATTAGTGAATCATTGTGTGGAGTGAGTATCCCGTCTAGATCTTTCTCAGAAAACACCAGATCTCCAGTTTTCTTTGTTGCTTGGTTTACCCCGACTTCTCTGACCTGAGCTACTGCTCTCAAGTCTGCCTTTCTCTTTCTCTTGGATACTGGTGGCCTTCCGTCAGAGCAGCCCCCTACTGGTCCAGATTGTTCAAGCATTAGGATTTCTCGGACGGGCTCGGCTGGCGCTGTCATTGTCTTTTTCCTCTTTTGATCCCTCCTGCTCGGCTGTTCGTCACTCTCCTCATCTTCCGAGCCGGAGGATATTGCCATTCTTGGTTTCTTTCCTGGTTGTCGTTTCACGAACTCTGATAGCTTCCTCTCTTCGTAGAACCTCCATAACTGCTTCAAAAGGTCTCGACATTCACTTGTGAAGTGACCTATGGTTTGATGATATGCGCAGTACTTGTTGGGGTTCATCTTTCCTCGCTCTTGTCGTATTTTTCGGGGCTCTGACAACATGTCTTTGTCCTTTACGTTGTTGTATACAACTTCAATCGATGTGGACAAGATATGGTTTAACTTCTCCTTCAGTTCGGAACCTTCACTGAAAGCTTTCATGTTCTTAGGGGCTTTGTATTCCCCTCCTGACTTTTTTCCCGACTTTTTGGTATCAACTTTATCTCCCAACTCTTTCTCCAAAGTTTCTTGCATCGAAATGTATACTCCAGCCTTGTGCCTGAGTTCAGAATAAGTTTTAGGGAAAGCTAGGTGCATCTTCTTCCACAGATCTGTTCCCTTCTTGAGCCCTGCCATAACTGCACAATCTTGGTGTCTTCACTCACCATTTCCCCTTCTAGCAGGACTTTATCGAACCTTTCGAGGAAAGCTCTGTCAGACTCCTCGTCTCCTTATTTCAGATCTGCCAGCCTATGTCTCTGTGTTAGGTAAGATCCGACTGTGGAGAAATGTGACAGGAACTCCTTACTGAGTTGCATGAATGAGCTTATAGAGCCAGGAGCAAGTGCGGAGAACCATCTGTGAGGGCCGTCGCCCAAAGTTAACGGAAAGTTGCGGCATTGCATTGCGTCAGACGCCTTCACAGATATCATGTAGTCGGTGTATTTGGACAAATGCACCTTCGGGTCTGACGTCCCTTCATATAAGCTAACAGCTGGGAATTGTACCTTTTTCTGAACTGGTGCGTTCAATATTGCCGGGGACAACGGTGATGATGGAAGTACTGTGGTCCCACCACCATTCTGAGCATCTAACTGATTCTTTATCTCCTCGATCGTTCTTTTGAGGTCAAGCCACTCATTTGGAGGCGCTCCTCCATTAGAAGGTTGTTCATCGTGGTTTGGCTCGAGGTCTTCCCCACGGTGCAGTCCCTTGCTAATGGGACGTTTCTCCTGTGTGACTCGCCGGGCTACATTACTTGCCCCGTTGGGACCTAACCGACCGAAGGCTGACCTTCTTAATCTATCATGTACTGAGGGGCGAGCAGCAGGGTATGCTCGCTCCTCACTCCTCTGTGAGAATTCCCTCCTGAGTTCATTTTGGTTCCTTGTGCCCCTGCTGCTCGACTCCCTGTCCCCTCCTGGTGTGGACTCACCCCGGCTCCCAAGTCGCTCACTTATTGGCGCTTTGCCTTTGGTTCTCCTTGCCTGGCCACTATCTACCTCTTTTACCCTTATGTCTTCCCTTTGCTTAGCTCTTTGCTCTGTTGCCCGGTTGCTCGCCTCCGGGGTCTTAGAGGATTTGTGTCCTGCTGCCCGGTTGCTCGTCTCCCGGGCTCTTGACGGTCCGGTAGCTTCCTGTCGCCGTTGCAATGATTGCAAAACGACGATTGTTTTTGCTAATTCCTCTGGGTTTTGAGCCAATGCCTCTACTTTCGGGAGAAGAGTGTCGATAGTGACCTGAACATTTCGTCGAGACGTGGCTCGTACCGTCCTTGCATGGTCACCCATTGATGATACCCTAGTTCGTGATTTGCTCGCCGGGTGGTTGCTTGATTCTTGATGATCTTGTGATCGTACCATTTTCTGAACTTTGATGTTTCTTTGATGGAGATCTTGTTTTTGTGGATGTTTTGACCTAGAAACAACTAGTCTTGCATGTAAGGATTTGGTTGTTTACACACCTTTATCCACACATGCATGCATTCAAGTTTGTAGGTCTTGTGTAACACCACCTAAAACACTCAAACCTTCTTCCCAACTCCAGTTTCCGGTGACTTATTGCCGGATTTTTGCAGTTTCCGGCGAATTTCCCAGAAATTGAAATTCCTTCAATTCTTCAACCGACGGAGGTTCGGACCACCCTCCTTCTAGCGCCAATTGTTGATGACCTTGCTCTAAATTTATAATCAGTGGTTGTTTTACTCTAATAAGATCATCAAACAAGGATTTAACTCAAGATTAAAACTGAATTTTTATAAGGAGGAATTGAGGAAGAAATTTGCAAGAGTTTTGCCTATTTTTGAATAAAGTGAACTTATTCTTATTATCCCATGAAGGGGTATTTATAGAGGTACAAGCAAGTAGGTGGTGTCACCTCCTTAATCATCCTTATTTACATGGTGACAAGTGTTAAGACACTTGTTAATTCCTAAACTATTACATCCTTACACAATGACAAGTGTTAAAACACTTGTTTGCTCCTAATGTAATGCTTAATTATTGGGATTTCTGATGATCTTCCGAGGTGCCCTCTTGCTCACCTGGTCGCCTCCTTTTAATTTCTTCTTTACCCTTCTTGTTCTAGCTGGTCGTCTCATTTTCATGTTTGAAGTGACCAGCTGCTTGCCTCCTTTTACTTGATCACCTGGCCCAGCTGCTCGCCTCCTTTTACTTGATCAACTGACCCAGCTGCTCGCCTCCTTTTACTTGATCAACTGACCCAGCTGCTCGCCTCCTACGCCATTATTCCCTGCTGCTCGTCCTTTGTTATTTTTTATTTTTAATAATTTTTTAATTTTATTATTTTAATACTTTTTATCTTAATCTCATGTCCTTGTTAGTCGCCTATCAACATATATAATAAAATATAAATAAACAGACGTATTCTTGACGAATCGCACCCTAAATATTATTTTAAAAATCGTACCCCGTACCCGTATCGTATCACCCCCGCACTCCCGCACCTGTGCAACATAGGTGGCGAGCAATATAAAGTTAAGACCTAAATATCCGATTGGACCAAAATACTTAGTTCTGGTTTGTTATTCGATTTTCGATTTAGTCATGATTTTTAAAATTTCAATTTTCGATTTCAATTAACTTACGGTTAAAAACTGAAAAATTACCAAAAATGATTAAGCATATATATATATATATATATAATATAACTAAATAATTATACAATTACATTTCTACCATTCCTAAAAATCATTTTGCATCTGAGAACACTAAACACAAATTTCACTCTTTCCTTTAAAAAAAAAACTCTAGCATCTCGTGTGTCGCAAATAGTAGAAATAGGCTAGACCACCCGATAAATTTTAACACGATATCATTTGGTATGTCAAAATGACGTCGTATTCGAATTTTCGGCTAACATGAGACTAATATTGAACGATTCAATAAGTTATGGGACCAAAATTGAAAGATTAAATATTTTTGGACCAAAATTGAAAACTAGACAAGTTAAGGGACACAAACTATTTTTCTCAACAAGTATTAGGTCATTTCAGGACTATTATTGCCTTAATATATATTTGCAGCTCGCATGGGACTAATTAATTTGTGCTCATATATATTAATCAACTACTTGCAGGTAGGGATGTTAAATGGGCTGGTCCTAATCCATTAGGGTCAGCCCTATAGGACTGCAGGCCTAAATGGTCTTGGGCCATATCGGTTCATTTTTATCGATCCACTAACACTCGAAACCTAATTCTAACCCTAGCTATTCGCAGGGTAAACGGGCCACTAGCGGGCTCCAGAAAAAAAAAAGTTAATATAAAATATATGTAATTGTAATACGACACCATTTAAACTACTACAATTACTTATAATAACTAATATAATTATTGTAAGAACTAATGTTATTATTTATAAAGAACTAATACTAAAAATAATGGTGTACTCCGCATGCTGGCAACCTGGCATGCATAATGTATATAGATACCTTCTCATACAGAAATTTTCAAAACAAGTACAGGTTGAAATTACTTATTTTAAGATGATAATTAGATTTAGATCATTCATTCGTAACCAATGATAAAAATATCGCTATCGCAAGTAATATCGCAACCATAAATTTACGGATATATCGATAGCAATTTGAAAAAAAGACAAAAACTTTATTAAAATTTTGGAAATTTAACATGAAATTTTAAGGAGTATTATAATATGATATTATGCATATGTTTCATTTAAAATATTATAAAACTACATGTTTAAAGCAAACTTATAGATAATAGACTATATAAACATTGTCTAAAGTAAAACAATTGATAATACAATACAAGATATAATACATAATACAATACAAAATATAATGCATAATACAATACAAGATGACGAATATTATATAATACAATACAGTGAGTATCAAAATAATGACCTATGAGGTTCAAATACCGAGGATGGAATGTCATCTTTGTCCAAACAATATTGATACTAACTCATCACATTGGAGTAATCCTGGATAAAGGGGTATTAGTTGATGAACTATTAGTTGTTTTTACTAAAGAGTGTTAGTTTTGGAGGCTATTAGTTTTTTACACTGAAGGGTACGAAGAACATGAATTATTTAACTAAAGAGTATCAGTTGGTTACACTTAAAGATTATTAATTGATTACACTAAAAAAAATTGCAAAATGATTCATGTAAGAATCAATTTCACACTATACATACCCACTTTAATGTTAGATCAACCTAGAAAAATAATAAACATATAAACTAATAAACACATAAAAAAATTAACATAAAAACAATAAACATAAAAAAATCACGACATTTTTATATATCTGCGATATTTTGCGATATATCTGCGATATTTCCCGATTCACATTCATTTTTGTACTACAAGTGAACCGATATCGATATCGATAACTTACATCTGCGATACGCTGTAAAAAATACATTGCACCCCAATATTCGTAACCCATTCTCAAAATTTACGATATATCCGCGATATATCTGCGATATATCGCGATATTTTCATCCTTGTTCGTAACTATATATATACATAATACAGTAGAACTACTCAATAGTATTCATAAGTTCAAATACTGGTATATTTTATTAAATAGAAATATTTTGATAGATTAAAAAATATTTAATGCTTACAAAAATCAGGGAATATTTGGGCGGCTACGATTTGAGACCGTCAGAAAGCAGCTACCGCGATTTGAGAGCGTCTGGGCTGCAGCGGCCGAAATTTGTGAGCGTATGGGCAGCGGTCGAAATTTGTGAGCGTATGGGCAGCGGTCAGCGATATGAGAATGGTGTCTGATATTTGAGTTGAGAGAATGAGAGCGTTGAGCGGTGGGATGGAAAAGTGTGTTACTATTAGAGTAAATATGTGTTACTATTGAAGCAAAGTGTGTTAATATTAGAGTAAATGCGTGTTACTGCAAATTTGTGTTAAAGTTAGAGTAAATGTGTGTTACTATTGAAGCAAATGTGTGTTATTATTAGAGGAAATATGTGTTACTATTGAAGCAAAGTGTGTTAATGTTAGAGTAAATGTGTGTTACTGCAAATGTGTGTTAATGTTAGAGTAAATGTATGTTACTAAAAATATGTGTTACTATTTCGAGCAAATGTGTGTTACTATTTGGAAAAATATGTGTTACTATTGAAGCAAAGTGTGTTAATGTTATAGCACATGTGTATTATTGCAAATGTGTGTTAATGTTGGAGCAAAAAAATGTATTTGATGTTAGAGCAAATGTAAGTTATTGTTGGAATAAATATATTTTAATATATAAAACCAAAATTTAAATTTAAAGGGATGGGAAATAAATTAAAAACACATATTTGATCTTGTAAAAATATATATTTGTCATTATTATTATTTTAAAGTAGAAAAAACATATCTGTTTCACACAGTATATATTCATTTCTCTACCCAAATTATTGATATTATCTTTTAGCCTCTGAAATTTATCATCATCAGTTAAATGCATAAATCCTATCTCCCCATAAGGTTTTGCATACAAGTCAACAAGAACACAATCTGTTATGTAACTAACTAGCTTGTCTATATCACTGAATTTGCTATTTATACCCACATAATCAAACTTGCAAAATTCACCCCCCTTATAGATATTTAGAGTTCTATCTATTTGTCCCCCATGATGAATACACAAAGTAAATTATGTACTATCAACACCTGAAATAAATAATTAAAAACAGAGCCTTAGGAAACAATTCAAATAGAGACAAACATCAATACCAATAATTTCACTACCAGTTACAAGAATCAATAATAGAAAAATAATACCAATAGAGACATAAAAAATAATATAAATAGAGACAAAAAAGTGAACATTGGGGTCTCCCATCCACACCCGACAACTTTAAACCTTCCCCCCATACCCTTGGTCCCCCCATCCAACCCACATCAAAATTGAGGTCCCCACATTCCCACCCACATCAATACGAAATAAATAACTCCACCCAACAAAAAATACACATGTAGTGGGGACACCAAAAAAAAGCACAATCTTAATTGCATAACCAAATGTCACAAAAGAGGAGAGAAATAAACTTACCATATTGAGGAGGAGGCTCCTTAATCTTATTCGGATCTCTAAATCGCATCTCCAAAGCTGGGGCTCTCCAATTCCACGAAAGCAATTTGGGGATTTTTCGTTGAACTAACCATAGAATCCCTCTGTACCCGTTCACGCCAATGTTTAGTTACTTTTTGTGTTTTAATTGATATATTATTTGGAATTAAAAGGGTATTTTGAAAAGAAAAGAAAAAAATCGATAATAAAAATCCACGTCAGCGAAAACCGGTTAGGAACCTATTGTAGCTGGTTACAGGCATTTTTGCCTAATTTTGAAAACATAATGGGTATTATCATAAAGTTGAAAACATAAAGGGTATTTTTACCAATACCGCCAACATACGGGACATTTTTGCCAATTTTCCCGAATAATAACAAACTTTTTTTTAGTCCGCAAAATTCGCGATGTACAGGTTCTTGTAAAGACAAAAGTAGACGTAACATGAAATGACTAGTTATCCTTGTTTTATACGAGTAAATTAATTCGTTTGTATTCTAAATTTTATTTTCTCTGAATTTAATCCTTTTAAGTTATTCCATTTTTAAGTTAGTCCTCAAGTTTAAATTGATCAATTTTCTCTTTAATTTTAGACATGAAAAAGTAACTAAAAAATCTTTTAGGAAAATCCAATTAAAATTTGAAAAAATATTTTGAAAGATCAGATACGTATTTAAATAATCAAATTAAATAAAAAAATTCAAAGTTAAAATCCATAAAAATATGAAAAATAGAATAAAAATCTAAAAAAATATTAAAATAAATCAAATAAATTTAAATAATCAATTAAACTAAAAAACCCCAAATAAATCTTAAAAAATTAAACAATGAAATTATTAAAAAAATCTCCAAAGTTCAATAAAAGTTTAATTAATTTTAATTTAATTATTTTTGAAGATTTAATTGACTTTTTTAAAACATATTTCTTATTTTATTTAGCTTTAGTATTTTGCTTTTTGAAAAATTTAATTTTTAATTTAATAATTTTGAAAGATTTAGTTGATTTTAAGTAGTATTTTTAGGAAAAAAATGTTAATTGACTCTTTGAATTAATTACTTACTCCGTTCTATAGAATCTTTCACACTTTTCTCATTTCCAGTTTTGTTTTCTCATTCTACTAAATAGTCACCCCTTCAAATATTTCTAAATTAAATTACATTCCAGTAATAATTACCTAAAAAGTTGACTTCCTAATTAATTATTTTGATGAAGGATGTCAAATATTATTTTTAGAATAAGATTTGTGTTACTATTGAAGCAAAGTGTGTTAATGTTATAGCACATGTGTATTATTGCAAATGTGTGTTAATGTTGGAGCAAAAAATGTTGGAGTTATACGTGAAAGTATGCTTTTACTTTGTATAACTCGTGTATCAAACACTCGTTTTATGAGAATAATTCTTTTATCATATTTGCTTTAGTTATGATTGAATGTTGAATTTCTATTGCAAACCGTTCAATATATAGTACATGTTACATTGTAGTTAATGTGGTGATACCCGATCACGGAAGACAACATTAACAGTTTACTTGTAACTAAACGTACATTTTCACGACCTAGGTGGAATTGAACAATCCACCGTGAAAGGTCGATGTGTAAGGCTCAGATTGGTCTGTCTTGACTAAGAGATTGCGCTAGCACATTTAGTATGTGTTGAAGAGGTCCTACAGCGAGGAGAAATTCTTCTGTTCTGAAAGGTGAAGAATTAGACCTCAGTGGTTGTTGATTTCTTAATCTCCGTCACTTAAATAGGACCGTGTGTGCTTAATGGTTACTGCTTTGATTCATGTTGGGTGAGAATCATTGCGACTTCGAACTTTGTGTCTTGGGCAGTAATATTAATCATACGACGGTTGCTAAGATTTAATACGGAGAAACGCGTGCGAGTACGGCTCGTGTGATTAGTCCCCTTGGTGGGCTCAGAAGTTTTATTGTACAAAATCTTGCAAGTGAAGAATTAGTTTCTTCGGTACGAATAATAATGTTGAGCTGTCTTTACTCCAAGGTGAAAGATGTTGATTAATTTAGAGCTATTCAGAAGCTTAATTAATTAATGGACTTGATAATCTTAAACGCGGGAAATAATAACCGGGAGCCCATATTATCGTAATATGGATTAAGATGGATAATGCAATATTAATTTATTAGTGGTAATAATTAATATTAATGGGCTGAATTATATTGGGGCTCAATATTGAAATTCAGAAGTCCATTTGGAGGTCCAATCTTAATTCTCCTTAAGGCCCCTCAAGTAGCCCATTAAGTAGCCCAATAATGATAAGGTGATTAAAATAAAAAGAAAATTATATTGCTGATTTTTTCTTTATAATTTTCGAAAATTTGGATATTAGGAGAGATTAGATTTTGTTGATTTTCTTGGAAAGATATTATGGAAGATAAGTATTCTTGGAATACAAGATTATCTCATATATTCAAGAAGATCCAAATCTTGAATTATTCTTCTATAAATTTCGAAAATTACCCCTTATAAGGAGAGTGAGATTTTTGTGGAATATTTTACTATGGAGAAAAGAATATATGAGATATATTCAAGATTTCTTAGAGGCTAAGAAAAGATTTTCTCCACCTCTAAAATATCACTAAATTTCGGCCAGCCCTTCTTATAAATAGGGGATGATTATTTCATCCCTAAGTACGTAATTCCATGTGTTGGAAAAATCAAGAAGCATAGATATTTTTCTTTTTCCTTAGTTTATTAAATTACTTGAAAGCATCTCCCACCGGTGATCAAGTGAGGTGAAAAGGGAAATACTTGAGAAGGCTTCGGGTTGATAGAGCGAGATCGTAATTGTCCCGTATATCCAAAGGCCAATTCAACAAGAGGTACGTTAATCGCATATTTACTTGTTTATTCCGCCTAGTTAATATGTGAAATTAATTCAACATGCATGATGAAAATTAGTTGTTGGAATTATTATTTGAATTAATTAGGATTAATTCATGCTAGTAATAATTGTATTTAAATTCGTATTTAAATTTCATCCCGAATAGATTCCGGACACCCCTATTTTTCCCAACAAAAAAATGTATTTGATGTTAGAGCAAATGTAAGTTATTGTTGGAACAAATATATTTTAATATATAAAACCAAAATTTAAATTTAAAGGGATGGAAAATAAATTAAAAACACATATTTGATCTTGTAAAAATATATATTTGTCATTATTATTATTTTAAAGAAGAAAAATCCTATTTTTTAATGACTTGTAACACACATTTGCCCATATTGTAGCATACATTTTGCCTATTCTGTAACACAAACTGGGAGCAAAAATCTTGGAACATGACCTGCGCGAGATTTTGGAAAAAATCCATCAAATCCGCGAATTTTTACCTGGAGCGACCCGACCCATGATGTGTTTAATATTTGTCTATTTTAGGTATATTTCACATATGAAATATTTCACAAGAGAGTTACCCTTAGTATTTTGCTTTTTGAAAATTTAATTTTTTAAATTTAATAATTTTGAAAGATTTAGTTGATTTTTCTTATACTTATTTTATTTTAAGTAGTTTTTTTAGGAAAAAAAAATGTTAATTTACTTTTTTAATTAATTACTTACTCTATTTCATAGAATCCTTCACACTTTTCTTATTTCCAGTTTTATTTTCTCATTCTACTATATATTCATCCCTCCAAATATTTCTAAATTACATTACATTCCAATAATAATTACATAAATAGTTGACTTCCTAAGTAATTATTTTGATTAAGGATGTCGAATATTATTTTAGAATAAGATTTGTGGGCTCATTTACGACTGATTTTGTCTTCTTTTTCTCATTATTGAATAAAATGTATGTTAAACAGATTGTTTAATTCTTAGCATAAATTTAATTCTTGATTAGAAAATGAAGAAGTGGTCTTACTTAAAATCATCACACATATCATATTCTGGAAGACGGATTTGTATTTGACCTGCGAAGAGGTACAAAACAACTCAACCCATTTATTTCATTAATGTAATGTGGAGCTCGACTTAAGGACTTATTTCATATGAGATCTTAGTGAAATCTGTGTCTTCAATTATCTAATGAAGGATGGGTATTCATTATTCATATATAATTAAGTCTCAAGTGCACCATATACATACTCATTTGTAACACAATACAAAGAGCTCGGAATATATAGTGGTACGTAGTGTGAGAAATAAACTACTTTTATTTGCATGCACCATCTTCATCTTTTTATTCAAGCACGCAGACTGCATTATTATGCTCCCCACGACTGTTTAGCTGCATTACCATACAAACAATTTTAATTAGCAAAATAATAAGGCCTCAAAATCTAATCTAAGCAGCAAAAGAAAATGCAATTAACTCTGTTTGACCAACTTTGTTTTACATGGCCTGTTTGACTTACTCCTTTATTCCCCTCAAGTCGTTTTAATCTTTTTCTTTTTTTTAATTTGGAGAAACATATGTAACTGGGCCATCGTGATTGTGATCGTGAATGCATTTGAGAAAGCATGGCGTTCCGTATGAGTTGTCTTCCTCTAAATTTTCTTTTTCCTTTTTATTCATCAATTTTTTTTTACTATAAACAATACTCTCTTTGTCACAAATAAATTTACACACTTATCATTTGACTTCGTTTTAAATGAATTTGCACTTGTACAAAATAGTAAAAGCAAGCCATTTTAGTCCTTTTTAAATAACCAATAGACTATATATTTTGTGACAACGCGTATTAATAATGCAGCAAATAAAATATGGAGTAGAATTCGAAAAGTGATATAAATGAATGGAATTTAGAGAGACCTTGTCTAGAGAGAGCCCAGTTGTCATCAGCACCAACATGCCACGCAAAGTAACCCAGAAGCCCCCTCTGTTTAGCATACCTAACTTTAGTAGCAATGGACTGAGTATCATCATACCCAATCCAGGTGGTCCCGGAAGACACATAATTGGTCACAAGCGTCCCATTATACACCACCACCGCATTATTTTGCGCAATAAACCTCTTAATCTGATTGTATCCCATCGCGCCACCATCAACCGCCGGCCCCGTCGCCGGCGCCAACATCCCCCGCTTATTCGCATCCGCCAACCGCCACGCGTACCCATAAAACGGGACACCAAGGACCAATTTTCTCGCGCTCACCCCGGCCCGAATCCAACCCGCAATCCCACTGCTCCCGCTTATAATCGGGTTCGACGGGTCGTACAACATCGAATGCGAATTCGTAAATCGGTACCACGACGGATCGTAGAAATCGTATGCCATCACATTAACAAAATCCAAATTTGTATTAATCGATTGGGCCGGATAGATCAGTTCATTCAGATATGCTGAGAGGTAAAATGCCGCCGTTAGCAAAAGAGCGGGCCTCCCCGAGGTTTGGGCCTCCGAAGCGACTGCCCGACGCCACTCTGTTAACAGGGTTCCCAAATTCGCCATATCCGAAGACGATTCCGGGTACTCCCAATCCAAATCGAGGCCTGAAAATCCGTTTGAACGGGCCACTCTAATCGAAGAGTCGATGAATGATTTCCGTGAGGCGGCCTGGTGATATATGCACAACAATTATTAATTGAGAGAGAGTTTAGAAAGAAGAGTAGTTTTAAGGTGCACTTGAGTGTGTGATACTTGAATTTTGAAAAAAAAGTATCCTAACCAAATATCATAATATTTCAAAAAGTAATCAACAGTAAAACCCCAATTATAAAAACTAATCTAAAAGCCTGAAACTGTAGTGAGTAGAATTAATTCATGTCATTATTTCCCTAACACTCCCCTCACTTATGAGCCGAACTTTCAACTTTCCCTCTTTGGGGAGAACCAATGAGTGGACAATTTAATATGGGTGGAGTTGCTCTCAACGGGAATCGAACCTAGGATCTTTGTCCGGGCGTGAACCTTTTGACTCTGATACCATGAAAGAATTCAGCCTCATCTAAAAGTCAGAACTTGTAGAGAGTTGTAGAATTAATTCATTTCATTATTTCCCTAACATAAACCACCAAATTATATTTCTTGGCTCTGATACATACAAATTATCAAATTTTGACACATAAATCACTAAACTTAATTTCAGCAAAAAAAAAAAAAATCCGTATTTTTGTAAAAAAAAAAAAAAAAAAAAGTGCAAGTGATGGCAAACGGATGCAAGAAAGTGGCGCATGAGACAGAGAACAACGTGAAGGATGGACGCACGAGGTTGTGTACGGCGAAGCGAAGATGCAAAGCGGTAGAGAACGGAAGTGATTATGAGTTTTGTGTAGTTCTCATTCCAATTAGAATGAAACTATGAAGCATTTTTTAGAAAAATATCATTGTCTACGGTATGTGCATGATAATTTTTTTTTCCGGAAAAAATGAACAAAAATAAAACTTTAGTGGTTTATGTGTCAAGATTTGATAGTTTGTATGCATTAGCACTAAGAAATATAATTTGGTGGTTTAGACATAAAATCGAAAATAGTTTGACGGGTTTAATGCAATTAGACCTCTAAACTAAGTTTAAAATTCAAGTGCATGCTAGAATTTTTGTAGGAAGAATAAGAAAAAAATATAAATTAATTTGATAATCAATAATAATAAAAGGTACTCGAAAAGAAGCCCTTAAATTTCGTCTGTTTATTTGTTCATTTTATTCATTCACACAAACCAATTTTTGCATTAATTAGGATAACAAAAGACTATTATATCCATATTAAATTTGTATAGACAATTGAAAAAAAAAAGTAGTTAAATTTGCATTGATATCGATGTAGTGACAAACAAAAGGAAATGAAATTTTGAATAAAATAAAAAAATTTATAGGCAAATAAGGAATTAGAGAACTAAAGAATTTAATATAAAAAATCTCTTTACGCAATTCTCCCTAAAAATAAATCGACATATCTTTACGATTCCTATACATCACCTGACGGGCCATGGCGGCGAAATTGGTTTTGATGGAGGCGCCTCCGCCGCCGCCGAGGGATAGGAGGGTTTTGACGGAGGGGTTTTTGGCCCGCACGGTGGCGGTGAACTGGGAGAAGGCGGCGGCTTTTGCGGAGGAGATAGTGATTTGATTGGTGGTGGGGTTGAGGTCGGCGAAGGCGCAGAAGAGATGTGTGAAAAGAGTGGAGTCTATGCTTGAGACTGGGAATCCGCTTTCTGGGAACCAGTAGCCTCCATTGACAGAAGACTGTGCATGACAAAATGGAAGTAATTGGAGAAGTGAAAGAGCTGAAAGGAGGAGGAGGAGTTTAGTTGAAGAAGCCATGAAAGGAAACACACCTTACGGAAGCTTTTATATAGCCAAAAAAAAATAAAAAATCGTTTGACGTGGCAATCTGAGTAGTAATTTCCACAAAATATGTACATGAGATAATTTACACTTATGATTTTTATATTATTTTTCAATTTTTAATATTTTAATAATTGTAAAAAGTATTATGTCCCATGTGAAAATTGCACTTTTATTCCCAAAAGAATGAGGGTAAAACACTTTTGTTACCTATGTGCGAAAATTATCATTTTTTACAGTTTCGGTCCCATTCGTGAATTTTCAGGACCAAAACTGCAAATTTGTCATATTCTCTTGGGACCAAAAATGCAATTTATACATTCTCTTGGGACTAAAATTACAATATATCCTATTCTCTTGGGACCAAAAGTGTTAAAAAAAAACTACAGGACTAAAAGTCCTAAAAAAAAAAAAACATTTTAAAATGAACACATTCTTTTGGGACCAAAAGTGCAATTAACCATTCTAATAATATATGTATGATATGGTCCCATGCGAAATTCAGTCATAATTTATAATTTGTATAGTGTTATTTGTCTAATCCATCTTTTTTGTGTATATGAGTGATTTTGAGACATGAATTTTATTTTGTTTGAGATCTCGAAAAACAATTTTTTGCACATGTAATTATTTAAATGTGTTTTAAAATGATATTAATAGTTTTATGAAAAAGTATTAGTTTACTAAAATTAGTTGTTATTACTGAAAAATACGTGGTGTATAACAATATCATTTATATTTACTTGAATTTAGTTACGTTATAATATAATTTAATGAATGTAAAATAATAATAATAATAATAATAATAATGCGCACTTTGATATGCACCAGGTGTATGGTGCACTAACTCAACAGTTGAGATTGTTTACACTGAAAAGTATAGGCTGATTACAGTGAAAAGTATGGTTAGATTACACTGAAAATTTTATACTGAAAATCAATTTTTCAGTGTAATCAAACCACATTTTTTTTGTGTAATTCAAATCACACTTTTTCGTGTAAACAACCTCAATTGTTAATTGAGTACACTATGCACCAATTGTGCACATGAGAGTTACTCTAATAATAATACTAATTATAAATCTAATAGAATTTAATGAATGCAAATTAATAATAATAATAATAATAATAATAAATCTACTGTATATTTAATTCGTTAATTCAGTTCAGTATGGGTCGATATGTATCATTCGATTTACGGTATAGTTAATTCAGTTAGAAAAAAATTGGGGGCGCTTCAATTCGGAATAAATAAGAAAGCCAGCTGTTATTTTTAATCCGTTCCCTTTTTTGTTCAGGTTTCGGTTCGTATTCGACAATCTCCAAGATTGGTGAACTACTTAATTAAGGTTGTTAATTACTTTTAATTCACAAGAAAACTTGTAATCGGGAATCGAAATATGACTATTGCTTAAGAACGAAATTGAAATCAACTAAAAATGAAGAACACCAGATTTTTACGTGGTTCGGAGAAAACACTCCTACATCCACGGGATCGGAGAAGATTGATCTTTCACTAAGAATAGGGAATTTACAATTCACTCTATCTCGCACTCTCTCTCTCTCTATGTTTTGCAGTCAATTCACTGTTTCTCACTTTCACTATTGATGAATCACACTTCTCTCATTTGAGAAGTACCATTTATATAGTTACAGAGATTGAATTGAACACTAGATACGATTTGTAACAAATTCTCATACGTTAGGTAGTTATCCAGCTGACTAACAACTTCAATAACCGCTCCAGTTGATTCAGTTAGAACCGCCATTGTGTTAGCTTCAATTTGGTGCAATTCGCGAGAAATGAACTTTGGATCAGATGACTTGACCTCCTCTGGCTCTGGTCATACTCATCTGGCTCTGGTCTCTGCCACCGGACTCCTCTGGTAGACTTCTCTGGTCAGCCTCACCTGCCAGACTCATCTGATCAGCCTCATCTGGTACCCCAAATTGACTAACTCACACGGCTAACACATTAACAACACAACTTTCTATTTACTCAAGCACAACAGACTAGATACTTCACATATAACACTTCACAATTCTCCACCTCAGATGAGAAGTATCAATCCTCTCTTCCTCTCCTCCACACTCCAGCTTGGGTCAAGGAACATCCCATACACTCATCTTTACCAATTCAATGCAAAATTTAAATTTCATACCTGGCAAAGACTTTGTACACATATATGCAGCATTGTCCTCTGTAGATATTTTTTTGGATCAGAACCACTCATTTTTCAATGATTTCCCTTACAAAGTGTAATCTTACATCAATGTGCTTTGATCTCTCATGAAACACTTGATGTTTAACAAGATGAAAAACACTCTGATTATCACAATGAATGACCACAACCTTTTGATTTATCCCAAAATCCTTGATAATGCCTTTCAACCATAAAACCTCCTTAACAGCTTCAGAGACTGCAACAAACTCTGCTTCTGTAATAGATAATGCAACCCCACTCTGCAGAACAGATCTCCAGCTAACAGCAGTATTATAAAGAGTAAAGATATACCCAGTTAAGGACCTTCTGGTATCCAGATTAGCAGCAAAATTAGAATCTACAAATCCTTCTAGTGGACTCCTTTGGTCAGTCATCCTTTCAAACATCAAACTCAGATCAGATGACCCTATATCTGAATATCCATTTCAAAGCTTCCCAATGTAATTTCCCTGGATTAGACCTGTATCTGCTTACCATACTCAATGAATAAGCTAAGTCTGGTCTTCTACAGACCAGAGCATACATCAAGCTTCCTACCCCATTTGCATAAAGTACTTTCATCATAGTCTTCTTTTCTTCTTCAGACTTTGGTTCCATCTCCTTAGATAGTTTGAACTGTTGTCCCAGAGGAGTTGACACAGACCTACTCTCATGCATGTTAAACCTCTTCAGGACCTTCTCAATGTAACTCTTCTGGGATAAGAATAGTCTTCCAGCTGCTCTGTCCCTAAGAATATCCATTCCAAGAATCCTTTTAGCATTTCCCAAGTCCTTCATATCAAATCTGGCACTTAGCTTCCTTTTGATACTCTGAATTTTCAACAGACTCTTACTAGCAATAAGCATGTCATCTACATAGATCAGAAGATGGGCTATCATATCACTTCCTTGTTTTTCCAAATATACACAAGTATCATACTTGCTTCTTACAAACCCAATGGATAGCATAACTTCATTGAACTTCTTGTGTCATTGTCTCGGACTTTGCTTGAGGCCATACAATGATTTCTTGAGTAGACACACATTTCATTCTCCTTCTGGTTCAACAAACCCTTCTGGCTGGTGCATGTATAACTTCTCAATAAGATCCTCATGCAGGAAAGCTGTCTTTACATCATGCTGCTGTAGATCCTCATGAAGTAATCTGATTGAACAATGCTTGACTACAGGTAAAAACACCTCATTGTAGTCAATTCCTTCTCTTTGGGTAAATCCTCTGGCCACTAACCTAGCTTTAAACCTCACTTGATCCTTCACACCAGACTCAAGCTTTTTAAACAACCATTTGCAACTGATTAGATTCTGTTTAGCTGGCTTATCAACAAGAATCCAGGTATGATTCTTCTTAAAAGACTCCATCTCTTCTGTCAAAGATGTGATCCATGACTCCCTATCATCACACTTAATGGCTTCTTTGTAGTTTTAGGTTCTTGGTACACTATGGCTTCTGCTGTAACAAGTGCATAAGAGACCAGATCAACACGACCAAATCTTGCAGGAGGATGTATTTATCTTCTTGATCTGTCTCTTGTCAGGCTATAATTTCTCAAGTCTGCCTCTGGCACTTCTTCCTCCTCTTCTGCTGGTGCACTATCCTCATCAGATGACTCATTATCTCCTGCTCCCTATTGTAGCCATTTTATATCACAGGTCGGCACCGACCTGAGACGGGCCGGAAATGACAAAATAACGCGTCCTCGTTGGTGCTGATCTGGCCGGACAGTGTCCGACCTCCACGGGTTCCGACCCCGTTTTCCAACCTCAAAAAGGAGGTCGGAAACAAGCCAAAAACACTTCCCTGCCTCGGCCAGGATACAAGAAGAATGGATCGGGACCGGACCGGTCCGGCCTCGACCAAGTTAAACCAATAGAGGCCGCGGGGGCGCGGCCAATGTGCAAGAAGGCTTTTCGATCTCAAGACCCCCCGGGAGACCGGCCACCGACCTCAAAACATCTCCGACCTATGAGAAGGGTGAAGAGCACGTGATAGAATCTGACGAGATCTTCCCATAAGAAGTAAAGAGCCGCCACCGTACTCAGGGCCAGAGAGAATATTCCACCCAAATGAGGAAAGTTCTCAGAGAATCGTCCTTTTATGGATACGCATCAACACACCAGTGGCCGACCCTGAATAAGGACGCGGTCAACTTCGCAAGGTCGTGCCATAAATGTCAAATCTTGGGACCCAACATCAAGTTGCCCCCCGAGCAACTCTTCTCCATGTACAGCCCTTGGCCTTTTTCCCAGTGGGGCATCGACCTGATCGGCCCAATGCCCACTGCGCCCGGGGGCTACAAATTCGCCGTCGTGGCCGTCGATTATTTTACAAAGTGGGCGGAGGCCGAGCCACTCAACAAGATCAGCCAAACCCAAATCATAAAGTTCATCTGGAAAAACATCATCTGCCATTTTGGCCTACCTCAAGCGATCATCTCCGACAATGGAAAGCAATTCGACGGTCTCCAGATGATCCAATTTTGTGAAAAATGGAAAATCAAGAAAAATTTCTCCACCCCCTACCACCCGCAGACAAACGGCCAAGTAGAGGCCGTAAACAAAATCCTCAAACACACTATTAAGGCCAAGCTTGAGGACAAAAAGGGAAAGTGGGCGGCCGAGCTCCCCGACGTGCTTTGGTCATACCGGACGACCACTAGAAACTCAACAGGTGAAACACCTTTCGCTTTAGCCCTTGGCACGGAGGCCGTCATCCCATCGGAGGTCTCCCTCCCGAGCTACCGAATAGCCCAAACGATCACCGAAGACAACGACACCGCCCGGATGATCGATCTGGACATGCTAGAAGAACGAAAACTTAACTCCGATCCCCGGAATGCGGCCTATAAGAAGAAATCCGAAAAAAATTCAACTCCAAAGTGAAGGCCAGACAATTCCAGGTCGGCGACCTCATCCTCAAAAGGGTCCAAGACCCTAAGGGGGTATTCGGCCCGAACTGGGAGGGCCCGTTTAGGATATCCAAGTGGCTCTCCAAGGGAGCTTACGAGCTGGAACTTATGGATGGCACTCCGGACCAATACCCCTGGAATGCAATTCACTTGAAGAAATACTATCAGTGATTAATTTGTACCATGCAATCAAAGTTCTTATCAATAAAAAGTCCCACGCAAAGCTCAACCTCATCTAAAAACCGAGCTCAGTTCAAAAGCATATGCCGACCGTATCGAGGTCGGCATATCACACTTGAGCTCGGGAAGGCCACCTAAAGCCACCTAAAAACCGAGCTCAGTTCAAAAGCGTATGCCGACCATACCAAGATCAGCATACCACACTTGAGCTCGGTAAGGCAGCCAAGGCCATTCCAAACACCGGGCTCAGTCCAAAGCATATGCCGACCATATCAAGGTCGGTATACCTCACTCGAACCCGGGAAAAACACCATCCATACTTGTTAAAATTTAAACATTTTTAACAGGGATAAACAACAAGGCAATTAAAACCGAAACAACAAAGTTAAGAAAAACTGGTTCATAACGAAAGCCGATCTTAAGCCGGAAAGAAGTACAACGATTCGAAAGAAAAGAAAATTCACCCGGTCGGAAGCTGGTTACATTAAAAAAGCACTAAAACAAAGAGAAATTCAGAGGTCGCCCACTCCGCTTGCCGAGCCCGCCTGCCCTCCAGTCTCATCCACGAAGTTAACCACTTCGTCAACACAAGCCTCTGCCTCAGCACCGACTCCGCTCGGCACCTGGAAGCCCTCCGGAAGAGCCTCTTCCCCTTCCTCATCTCCTTCTTCTTCATTGGCGGCCAGAGGAGCCTGACCCGGTTTGATCAGCCTATGCCGATGGGAGAACTATGAAAGGTCCACCCCATAGTCGGTCTCAAGCTCGAGGAAGGGAAGACAGTAGCCCTCGTGGATTGGATTCTTGGCCACGTACTCCCGGAAGTAGGTCTCATGGGCTTTGGTGTCGGCTCCGGCCTGGCGTCCAACCCGGATCAGATTTGTGGCGGCCATGTAGAAGCAAAACTCAGAGAAGAGCACCGGGCTGGTGGCTAGATCGTCCGGATCGTAAGTCGGCCAGCTCAGAGCAGCAGCCAGCTCGTCAATCTTCTTCTGAAGCTCGTTCTCCAGCTCGGCCTGCCGGGCTAGAGCCTGGTCGGCATCCCCCCGGGCTCGGTGCACTTCCAGCCGCAGCTCGGCATTGGCGTCCTCCATTTCAGCAACCCGGTTCCGGGCGTCAGCCAGGGCTTTGTACGCCATTTCCGCCCGGCCGAGGGCATCTTCCTTCTCCTTCAAAACGGCCTCCATCTGGCCGACCGCCTGATCCCGCTCCTTCTTCAGCACGACGTTCTCACTCTCGAACCTGGCTCTCTCCTCCCGGGTATGGGTCAAGGCACACTCCGTCCTCCGGAGCAATCTGATGGTGTTGTTAAGATCGTTCTCCGTCAGGTTGACCATGATAGCCGCCTGATTGATCAGTGCGATACTGGCCCGACCGGCATACCGAGGGTGGTTCTCGGCGATGTCAGCCAGTTCCCGAGTCCAGGACTGGGGCAGCGAATTCACCGTCCGACTCATGTAGTCCGGCATTTCGACCGTGGAGCCCGGTGCCCGGGAAGATAGGAAATCAAGCACTAGCGGCGGGAGGTCAGAATTGTTGCGCGTCAGCTTAAAAGGGAGTAAAAGAACAAAGTCAGGTACGAGACAAACGAGCTAAATAAAGAACCTCTAAAATAAACAACTTACGCTTGAAAGCGGGCCGGATCACGACCAAAGAAGGTCCTATCGTCCTCCTGCCCGGAAGCTCGGGCCACTGGGGCCACGGTATCCATCCCGACTGGCCGGGAGCCGGGGGGTGTATCATCCGAGATATCGATTGCGGCCGGGCTCGATCCGTGAAGACCAGCCTCTTCACTCTCAACCTCCTCCCGGCCTCTTTTCTTGCCGGTGATCGGGGAGGAAACCGGCACCTCGGCAGCAGTTGTCCCGACGGCCGGAACAGACTGGAGGGGGGTAGGCTCCTGGATCACAATCCCGGTCCGGGCTCCAGTCCCTTTCTTCTTCTTCCCCCCTTTTGCCGCCTTCTTCACCGCGCAAGCACCCTACAAGGAAAACATCTCTAGTCAGCGGTCGGCGAGCTCTGGGGGGCACCTCTTCACGACCAGAAACTCAGGCACTGCAATACCAAAATGAGAAGTGTTTAAAAAAAAAGAGAAAAACTACAACTTGAGGTTCGGGCACACCTTTGTACCTACCCGTCAAATTTAGATGGTGCGGAAACTGGAAGAGTCGGCTGGAAAGTCAGGCTTATCGCGTCCGGAGGATGGCTTGATTCCTTTCCGTGGCAGGCAATGACAGAATCCGCTCCCTGACGACCGCGAAGCCAAAATTCAGCTCCCGATCGGTTGGGCAAGGATAGCCTGCAAAGAAAGTTAGAAAATTAGATCAGTACTTTTTATTCAAAGATAAGTTCAAAATCTCTTACTGGGATGTTTAAGGCGGATGTTGGTTGGAACCGCGATCTCGATTCCACCCGGGTATCCGGTCTGCCAGGCTCCTCCCACAAAAAACCACTTTTTTCAGTCATTTTGGGCCTTGCTCGGGAGACCGGTCACAAGCTTTTGCCCTTTAGTTTGAATGAAGACCTCGCCGGTCCCACTCTTCTCGCTCTGGATCCGATAAAGGTAGGTCATCTCCCCCGGGGTCGGTATCCTGAACAACCGGTTCTGGCCAAACAACGCCATGACGCTCAGGATGATCATCCACGCGTTTGGCAACAGTTGGATGGGCACCTGGTCCCAGTAGTTCAACAGGTAAGAGATGGCCAGATGGAAGGGGAAATGGAGTACGACCTCCATCATATCTTGAGTAACAGCCACCATCCCCGGAGGAGGCTGACCGCTCGTTCATTTGGTTCCGGGGCATAAAGGTGAACGTCGAAAAGAATATCCCAGTCAGCTTGAGCGTCGTTAAGGTAACTCTGGGTCATCTTGCTCTGAACCCGACCGATAGTCTACCTATTAGACTCCTCCAGATCAGCTATACGAATGGAGGCCGGATTGCGCACGGTCGGCCCCCGCGGGAAATGATCCCTGTACCCCTCGAAGTCGAAATCAAGGGATTCGACTTCGTCTTTCTCCTCCACAAACGCCGACCATGGGCGAAAGGCCCGCCTGACCTGATCCCGCCGATCCTGACTAACACTCCGACCAGCTGTGGGCGACCCCCCGACTTCCTCGGCCTCCGATCCCAAGGCCTCATTTATCATCCCAAGCCTTTCTTTAATTTGTTCGGCTGCAAGATTTTGAAGAACCAAGTTGTTGGCCAAATTGTCACTTTCGCCACGGCTGCCCTTTTCTTCGTCTTCCTCTAAAAGGTCGTCCAGCGGATCCCTGATTCCCATAGGTCGCGCCGCCGCCTCAGTCTGGGATCTCTCAGCCGCCGCCGGAACCCACTCTCGGGCACCTTCGCCCAACAACGACCGGCCCGGACTCGAAAATAGCGCATCCAAGCCATCATCATCGCGAGCCCAGATTGAACTCGCTAGACGGGAAGGAGAAGTGCCACTTCCACTCCGTGAGCCCCTCTCTGTTGGAGTTATACGTGAAAGTATGCTTTTACTTTGTATAACTCGTGTATCAAACACTTGTTTATGAGAATAATTCTTTTATCACATTTGCTTTAGATATGATTGAATGTTGAATTTCTATTGCAAACCGTTCAATATATAGTACTAGTTACATTGTAGTTAATGTGGTGATACCCGATCACGGAAGACAACATTAACAGTTTACTTGTAACTAAACGTACAATTTCACGACCCAGGTGGAATTGAACAATCTGCCATGAAAGGTCGATGTGTAAGGCTCGGATTGGTCTGTCTTGACTAAGAGATTGCACTAGCACATTTAGTATGTGTTGAAGAGGACCTACAGCGAGGATAAATTCTTCTGTTCTGAAAGGTGAAGAATTAGACCTCAGTGGTTGTTGATTTCTTAATCTCCGTCACTTAAATAGGACCGTGTGTGCTTAATGGTTACTGCTTTGATTCATGTTGGGTGAGAATCATTGTGACTTCGAACTTTGTGTCTTGGGCAGTAATATTAATCATACGACGGTTGCTAAGATTTAATACGGAGAAACGCGTGCGAGTACGGCTCGTGTGATTAGTCCCCTTGGTGGGCTCAGAAGTTTTATCGTACCAAATCTTGCAAGTGAAGAATCAGTTTCTTCGGTACGAATAATAATGTTGAGCTGTCTTTACTCCAAGGTGAAAGATGTTAATTAATTTAGAGCTATTCAGAAGCTTAATTAATTAATGGACTTGATAATCTTAAACGCGGGAAATAATAACCGGGAGCCCATATTATCGTAATATGGATTAAGATGGATAGTGCAATATTAATTTATTAGTGGTAATAATTAATATTAATGGGCTGAATTATATTGGGGCTCAATATTGAAATTCAGAAGTCCATTAGGAGGTCCAATCTTAATTCTCCTTAAAGGCCCTTCAAGTAGCCCATTAAGTAGCCCAATAATGATAAGGTGATTAAAATAAAAAGAAAATTATGGTTTTAGGGGAGATTAGATTTTGTTGATTTTCTTGGAAAGATATTATGGAAGATAAGTATTCTTGGAATACAAGATTATCTCATATATCCAAGAAGATCCAAATCTTGGATTCTTCTCTTAATAATTTCGAAAATAGCCCCTTAATTAGGAGTGTGAGATTTTTGTGGAATATTTTATTTTGGAGAAAAAAATATATGGGATATATTCAAGATTTCTTAGAGTCTAAAAAAATATTTTCTCCAAGGCCCAATATACCTAAAAATTTCGGCCATCACTACCTATAAATAGGGGATGATTATTTCATCCCCAAGTACATAATTCCATGTGTTGAAAAAATCAAGAGCATAAATATTTTCTTTTTCTTTAGTTTATTAAATTACTTGAAAGTATCTCCCACCGGTAATCAAGTGAGGTGAAAGGGAAATACTTGAGAAGGTTTTTGGGTCGATAGAGCGAGATCGTGATTGTCCCGTTTATCCAAAGGCCAATTCTACAAGAGGTACGTTAATCACATATTTACTTGTTTATTCCGCCATAGTTTATATGTGAATTAATTTAACATGCATGATGAAAATTCGTTGTTGGAATTATTATTTGAATTAATTAGGATTAATTCATGCTAGTAATAATTATATTTAAATTCGTATTTAAATTTCATCCCGAATAGATTCCGGGCACCCCTATTTTCCCAACAACTGGTATCAGAGCCACGGTTTCGGTCTCTGATCTTTAAATTGGAATTTAAATTGTTAAACATTAAATTGAAATTGGATAGTAGAATTGCTAGATCTTTTTTGCAGGTATCCAATTGTCATGGTTTTAATGTTGTTAATTTCATGCGTGTGAATTAATTGTTTTTAATTCGATTCGTTCGAATTCGTTTTTCTCGTGAGAAAATCCACGAGTAGATTAGTTGTTTTTATTTTGATTCGATCATTGTAATAGACTAGTCTAGATCTAGTATTTATTTTTGTAAAATAAATTGTAACCGGATCATGACGAAGAACGAAGAATTAAAAACGGCGTACCCGGACGATGCATACAAGCGTGGCGCGTGTATGGACGTAAAATCATACAAGGGGTGAAGAAAACGAGAACGAACGGCGAAAACCGGCGCATGGGGTGCACGGCGCACGACCCGCGTGCGACGGGAGGCCGGTGCCGCGCGCACGCGCGCGCGCGCCTCGGGCGCGGCCTGCGGCACCTCGGGGCGCTCTGTGCAGCGCCTCGGCGCGCCTCTAGGCTGCGCCTCGGCGCGCCTCCGTGCAGCGCTTCGGCGCTTCTGGCCGAGAGGCGCGCGGGCCCACTTCGTGGGCCGACGAGCGCCGTATCTCGGGCCGTGGAATTTTTCGGTTCGTGTTTTTTTTTCGTGTGACTTTAAATGTCGTCCCGAACCCCAAACGATGCTGTTTTTTATGAAGTATTGCTGTTCGAGTGGGAGCGTGTCGAGACGAACGTCGGAAAGCAACAAGGACGATTTTTCGCATCAAGACGTGAAGAAATTAAACCGTGACAATTGGATTTGAGTGCTCCAATGTGTTTAATTTTGTTTTGATGGATGTTTTATTTCGTGCACTTATTATTATTTGTTAATATGTGTTTGCATGAATTTAATTGTCCAAGAAAAACCTTACTTTCGAAAATTACTAAGTACGTTTATTTAATCGCAATTTTATTCCGGATATTAAAATTGAATTAATTTGGCCTCCATAATTTATTTATTTGTGAAGCTCTTTTGGAATACATTTCCCCCTCGGATCGGTCAAAAGAACGGATTTCACATGAATAAATTTCGAAAGGATGATTGTGGATTATTACTAGTGGCGGTATTGACCCTCACCACGAGTGGCTTGCTCAAAGCGAAATAATAATCCTGTATTTAATTATGGTTATTACTTAGGCATAGGAAATTGATATTAACTTACTCCCCTCGGAGTCCCTGTCAATTTCTATGTGGTCAAAGTGGGAGCCAACTATTAATTTTGAATTAAGGATTTGTAACTTTTAAGTTTGTGATCCGCTTGAATGTATTTAAATATATAGACCACCCCTCGTGGCACATTTAAATTGTTTCGAGATGTTGGCTGATGCATGATTATATTGTTTTAAGGTTTCAATATAATTGATGTGATCGAATTATGTGATAATTTCATATTTTTCCAGATATTGATATGAATGTATGTTTTATTCTCATTTCATCATGTCGCAACCTTTTAATCCACTGTTTAATATACTTAAAGTTAATAAACTTTTTGGAGTGATTTATATCGATTGGAAATATTTTTTTAAAATTTGTCCTTACTGCACGAAAACACAATTGGGTTATTTATGTTAATATACCCGGCAAGCCTAATGATAAGTCAAGCAATGGGAAGAGGCAGTTTATGATTGGAAGCGTGACAATGAACACATGAAGTGCATCATCTTGACATCTCTGTCTGAGGATTTGAGGCGTGTTCATGGAGACATTGTATCCGCTGTTGAAATCATGGAACACCTTGAAGAGATGTCTTCACATCAAACCCATGACTAATCAGTTCACCAAACATGACTCGGTCAAGTTGGAAATGGTGGAGGGAATGCCCTGAGGGAGCACGTTCTCAAGATAAAGGCATACCTTAACAAGTTGGAAGTACTTGGTGCGGATTTTGATTGATTTCATATACCATTCTCTACCGAGAAGCTTTGAGCAGTTTCGTCTGAACTGTCAGATGAATGAACGGACAAATCGTTTGTCCGAGCTCTTGCAAGCTTTAGTTTCGGTGGAGGTGAAAATGGAGCACCAGTCTAGTGTTATGGTGGCTAATGGTCCGTCTACCTCTTTTGGTCCCAAGGGAGGGAAAAAGAGGAAGAGAACCAAATGTCGGATCCAAGCAAATTCAATTTTTGCGAAAGGCAAATGCAAAGGCTAGCATCGAAGGGGAAGTGTTTTAGTTGCGGTGAGAGAGGACAATGGAGGTCTGCCTGTTCCAAGCCTAAGAGGCTAGGAAAGTTAGGTAATTCACACACCTTAGTCGTCGAAACTTGTGAAGTGGCGTATGCTGTCTATTCGTGGATAGTGGATACGAGAGCTACTGATCACATTTGTTTCATGGGTTTAAGCTAACCCGACGACTTAACGGAAGTGAGATCCCCATCACATCGGGCAATGCTACGAGAGTGGCAGCTGAAGCAGTGGGAGAAGTGCGCCTATCTTGTGAAGATAGAGTTATGGTCTTGAGAGACGTTCCTCATGTTCCTAGTTTAGAAAGAACTCAACCTTCAGTTTCTAAACTGTTTGAATAAATACTCAGTTTCTTTTAATAAGGATGTTATTATTTCTTGAGACGATGAGTTTATCTGTTCCGGAATTTCAATGGATGGTCTTTATACCATTTTTTGGGAACACCACTCACAAAATTGAATCTAATAACACATCGATTATTTCGAGTAATAAAAGAAAGCGTTCTTCGGAGATGAACGAAACACTTCTATGACATCTTAGACTAGGTCATATTAATCTAAAGCGGATAGAGAGATTGGTGAAAGACGGATCCTTGGAATCATTCCAAGTCGAACCGTTTCCAACTTGTGAATCCTGTTTAGAGGGTAAAATAACCAAGCGGGCATTTGGAGCCAAGGGGAATAGAACCACGGAAGTGTTAGAACTCGTTCATACCGATATGTGTGGTTCAATGACGATCATAGCAAGAAGGGGTATGAGTAAATTGTCTTTTTCAATGATTACTCGAGATATGGATACATCTACCTTATGATGCATAGGGAAAGAAGTATCAAGTTTCTACGATTTGATCGTAGAGGCGAATACCTTAGCGATGAATTCTTGAACTAGCTATCAGATGAAGTGATTGTATCCCTGTTGACCGCACCGGGAACCCCTCAATAGAACGGTGTGGCGGAACGAAGGAGCCAGACTCTTTTAGAAATAGTCAGACCCATGATGAGTTATTCGGATTTACCCAAGTCGTTTTGGGGTAACGCCTTGGAAACAACGACTTACATTCTAAACTTGGTGCCATCCAAATCGGTTCCTAAAACCCCAATGGAATTGTGGACCGGGCGCAAGCCCAGTCTAAGATACTTGCGGATTTGGGGTTGTCCGGCATATGTGCTAGACAAGGAAGCCGGTAAATTGGATCCACGTTCGGAATTAAGGTTGCTTATAGGATATCCCATGGGAACAAAAGGGTGTATGTTCTATAGTCTCAAGGATTAAAAGACCGTGATTAGTTCGCACTTTAAATTCTTGGAGGAAGACTATATGAACAAAAGAAAGCCCAGAAGTGAGATTACCTTAGACGAGTTAAGAGGGCAAACTCCTATACCAAGTATACAAGATGATATACCACACGTCACATCTTCACAACCGGAACCCCGTCGTAGTGGAAGGATTGCAAGGCAACCCGAGAGATTCATGGGAATTGGAGAATCTTCGGATTTGATTCCCGGCTATGAATCAGACCCATGAACGTACGACGAGGCAATCCAAGACAAAGACGCGGAGGCGTGGCAAACCGTAATGGAAACCGAGGTGGGTTCGATGGATCATAATCAAGTGTGGGAGTTGGTCGAACCACCCAATGGGGTAGAACCCATTGGATGTAAGTGGGTGTACAAGAGGAAAAGAGGACCGGACGGAAGGGTAGAGACCTTCAAAGCAAGGCTTGTGGCCTGTGGCCTGTAGCTATGCTTAAGTCCATCCGTATTCTCTTGTCGATCGCTGCGCACTTAGATTACGAGATCTGGCAAATGGATGTCAAGACAGCTTTCCTTAACGGAAGTCTTGATGGGATCTATATGCAACAGCCCAAAGGTTTCATTGAAAAAGGCCAAGAGCACCTCGTATGCAAGTTTAAGAGATCCATTTATGGACTTAAGCAAGCATCGCGTACTTGGAACCAGTGTTTTGATCAAGTTATTAAGTCTTATGGGTTTGTGATCAAAACAAGTTCGAAAGTTGTGCGTATAAAAGGTGTGACGGAACTGCGGTGGTATTCTTAGTATTATACGTAGACGATATTCTGCTCATTGGAAACAATGTAAAGGTATTGTCAGACGTAAGGGTATGACTGTCAAAACAATTTGATATGAAGGACTTAGGAGAAGCCGGTCACATCCTTGGGATCAAGATCACTCGCGATCGCAAGAAGAGGATGTTGGGCTTATCGCAAGTTTCATACAAAGACATTGTTTTGAAGCGATACAACATGCAAGATTCCAAGAAAGGTTTTGTACCTTTTAGGCACGGAATCCATCTATCCAAAGAAATATGCCCTAAGACGCAAGTGGAGATAGATGACATGAAAGACGTCCCGTACATTTCGGACGTAGGAAGTCTTATGTATGCAATGTTGTGTATGAAACCGGATATCTGCTTTGCCGTGGGCATGATGGCAAGATATCAAAGTAACCCCGGGAAAGCACATTAGATTACAATTAAATGCGTTCTTTAGTTTCTGAAAAGAACTTGGTATGGAATGCTGATTTAACAATCAGACAATCTAATTCCCATGGGATACACGGACTCAAATTTCCAATCAGACATAGATTCCAAAATAACTACCTCGGGCAGTGTGTTTTGCATGGGAGAAGGAGCCATGACATGGAGAAGCGATTTGCAGAAATGCATCGCCGATTCGACCATGAAAGCCGAATAAGTAACTGCTTGTGAAGCAGCGAAAGAAGCGGTTTGGCTCAAGTACTTCTTAGTGGACTTGGACGTTGTTCCGAATTTGCCCGACAAGATAACTGTCTTTTGTGACAATGCCGGAGCAGTTGCAAATTCAAAGGAACCGAGAGCCCACAAGGCCAGCAAACACATAGAAAGAAAATACCATCTTATACGAGAAATCGTTAAGAGAGGAGATAAAGAGGTGGCAAAGATAAATGTCGGAGGACAACCTAATACATCCATTCACAAAGGGTCTGCCTCTGAATACCTTCGAGAGACATGTGGATGGAATGGGAGTCAAGACTATTGCCAATCTGCTTTAAGTATAAGTGGGAGGAATTATTAGGTTAGTGTAGGTTGACATGAGATGTCACGTAGAGCTACTACACTAAGACATGCGTGATGTATACTAAAAAGCAGACTTTAAGTATAAGTGGGAGATTGTTGGAGTTATACGTGAAAGTATGCTTTTACTTTGTATAACTCGTGTATCAAACACTTGTTTATGAGAATAATTCTTTTATCATATTTGCTTTAGATATGATTGAATGTTGAATTTCTATTGCAAACCGTTCAATATATAGTACTAGTTACATTGTAGTTAATGTGGTGATACCCGATCACGGAAGACAACATTAACAGTTTACTTGTAACTAAACGTACAATTTCACGACCCAGGTGGAATTGAACAATCCGCCATGAAAGGTCGATGTGTAAGGCTCAGATTGGTCTGTCTTGACTAAGAGATTGCACTAGCACATTTAGTATGTGTTGAAGAGGACCTACAACGAGGATAAATTCTTCTGTTCTGAAAGGTGAAGAATTAGACCTCAGTGGTTGTTGATTTCTTAATCTCCGTCACTTAAATAGGACCGTGTGTGCTTAATGGTTACTGCTTTGATTCATGTTGGGTGAGAATCATTGTGACTTCGAACTTTGTGTCTTGGGCAGTAATATTAATCATACGACGGTTGCTAAGATTTAATACGGAGAAACGCGTGCGAGTACGGCTCGTGTGATTAGTCCCCTTGGTGGGCTCAGAAGTTTTATCGTACCAAATCTTGCAAGTGAAGAATCAGTTTCTTCGGTACGGATAATAATGTTGAGCTGTCTTTACTCCAAGGTGAAAGATGTTAATTAATTTAGAGCTATTCAGAAGCTTAATTAATTAATGGACTTGATAATCTTAAACGCGGGAAATAATAATCGGGAGCCCATATTATCGTAATATGGATTAAGGTGGATAGTGCAATATTAATTTATTAGTGGTAATAATTTATATTAATGGGCTGAATTATATTGGGGCTCAATATTAAAATTCTGAAGTCCATTAGGAGGTCCAATCTTAATTCTCCTTAAAGGCCCCTCAAGTAGCCCATTAAGTAGCCCAATAATGATAAGGTGATTAAAATAAAAAGAAAATAATATGCTGATTTTTTCTATTAATTTTCGAAAATTATGGTTTTAGGGGAGATTAGATTTTGTTGATTTTCTTGGAAAGATATTATGGAAGATAAGTATTCTTGGAATACAAGATTATCTCATATATTCAAGAAGATCCAAAACTTGGATTCTTCTCTTAGTAATTTCGAAAATAGCCCCTTAATTATGAGTGTGAAATTTTTGTGGAATATTTTATTTTGGAGAAAAAAATATATGGAATATATTCAAGATTTCTTAGAGTCTAAAAAAATATTTTCTCCAAGGCCCAATATACCTAAAAATTTCGGCCATCACTACCTATAAATAGGGGATGATTATTTCATCCCCAAGTACATAATTCCATGTGTTGAAAAAATCAAGAGCATAGATATTTTCTTTTTCCTTAGTTTATTAAATTACTTGAAAGCATCTCCCACCGGTGATCAAGTGAGGTGAAAGGGAAATACTTGAGAAGGTTTTTGGGTCGATAGAGCGAGATCGTGATTGTCCCGTTTATCCAAAGGTCAATTCTACAAGAGGTACGTTAATCACATATTTACTTGTTTATTCCGCCATAGTTTATATGTGAATTAATTTAACATGCATGATGAAAATTCGTTGTTGGAATTATTATTTGAATTAATTAGGATTAATTCATGCTAGTAATAATTTTATTTAAATTCGTATTTAAATTTCATTCCGAATAGATTCCGGGCACCCCTATTTTCCCAACACTCTCTCCTTCAAACAATCTCCTACTAGCTCCGCCACTGCCGCCGCTCGAGGAGGCGCCGCCTCTTTGCCCAGGCGGAGGACCAGCCCACCGCCGTACCATCTCGAAGAAAAAATGAAGAAGAAGAGTTTTTTGAGTTTAGAGAAGTAGAATTACCTTCCTCAGATGCCTATGTCGCCACCGTACGAAATCGAACGCCGCCGCAAGAAGTTCGCCGGAGAAATCTTTATGTTTGCAAGGTTTACTCTGAAAATTCGAAAGTGCGAAAGTAAAAAACTTAAAATGGCAAGAATCCCCCCTATTTATAAGAAACGGAAAGGGCCTATTTCGAAATAAAATTCTAGGCCTAGGGGCCTAGATGCAAGAAGCTGAAGCGACACATCGAAACGGCTGCACACGCCATCAATAAATGCGTGGGATCCGAAACATCGCCTGACATCACGCACGCCTTTTTAGGTGCACTTACCCACGCACGTCGACTCAAACGTCAGGTCGTAAGGGGCCGACCAACATTCGCCCCGGGCTGTTGAGGACCGGCGCCGACGACCAAATGGTAGACGACTACCTCACCTCTCCTCAAACCTGAGAGCCGAGCTGGGGGGCAATTGTTGTAGCCATTTTATATCACAGGTCGGCACTGACCTGAGACGGGCCGGAAATGACAAAATAATGCGTCCTCGTTGGTGCTGATCTGGCCGGACAGTGTCCGACCTCCACGGGTTCCGACCCCATTTTCCAACCTCAAAAAGGAGGTCGGAAACAAGCCAAAAACACTTCCCTGCCACGGCTAGGATACAAGAAGAATGGACCGGGACCGGACCGGTCCAGCCTCGACCAAGTTAAACCAATAGAGGCCGCGGGGGCGCGGTGATTAGGCGTGAAATTGTCATGATTCGTAGCTAGAAACGCCCTAGTTTTGGTCGAGTTTATAGAGTATTTAGAGTCAATTGAGCATTATTTCTATACATTGATAAATTTGTCTCTTTGATGCTCATAGGTGAAGAGAGGACGAAAAACGGAGTTCGTAGGACTTTGAATCGACTCAAACGGATGCCCGGATGAGAAGATATTGAAGAAATACGATTGGTATTAGTGCGGACGAGGAAAAGTATCATTTGGAAGGATTAGAGATCACTCGAGCGCATTGCTCGAGCGCCACCGCTCGAGCGCCTTACTCGAGCGCGCAAACATACAGAACCATTCTTGCGCTCGAGCAGCTCGAGCGCCACCGCTCGAGCGAATCACTCGAGCGCCCAAAAGTAACAGTGTCATTTCAGCGCTCGAGCAGCTCGAGCGCGACCGCTCGAGCGAATGCATCATTCGAGCTACACTGCTCGAGCGGGACCGCTCGAGCGTTTTGCTCGAGCGCCCCTATACTTTTGCCTCCGGATTCGTATTTTCGGCCCGTTAACTCCCGTTTCGACCCGTGCCTATATATATCTCGTCCAAACACGTTTTGAAGGAACCCCGAACTTTTAGAAATAATTTTAGACTTAGTTTTTGGAGAGGAAGGAGACGAGCAAGCTTTATTTATGCTTTGTTGAGGTTTTTCATACGAATTCGTAGTTTCTTTTCATTAGTTCGTTCCTTTAAACGCTTTTAATTTCGTTTTAGTTAATTCAATTTCAGTTCTTCATATTTATTTCTTTTTAAACCCTAGTTCATGTTTCGTATTTTCTTCATTCAATTCATTATGTTTTCTTTCGTTGTTTTTTCTGTTGCTTTTATTTTTGTTATGACCATGTCCGGCTAAAACCCTTGCGTGCTTAGGTTAGGATGAACTCGTAGAAGTAGATTGTGGGTACGTAATTAGAGTAATTCGTGACGTTAGTTTTAATTCTCTTAATTAATGAATTCTTATAATTAATCTGAACTTTACCTTTGAATTTAGTACGAAAGTGTTAGAGAGAGGACGACCGCATCACTCAATAACAATTAGTAGTCTTAACGAGAAGGTTTAGGAAAGGTTAATTCATTTACCGGTTTAGCGAAGGAGGACGACCGCATCACCTTAGTTAAATTAGGGTCTCATTAATTGAGCACAATCCATTAACTTGTTAGTGGATTAGTGAAGTCGAGTGTTAGGGTAAAGTATTAGGGTTTAGAATCTTGAGCTTTCACCTTGCATTCTTTTACTTAGGTTAATTCTTGTTTGTCACGGTTATTTTGATTATGTACCTGCTCCGTTAGTATACGTAGGAATTCCTATCCTGAGCATCACCATCTCTCATTAGAAAACAACCCGTAGTTAATTCGTTCTTTTTCATTCTTTAGTTACTTAGTCTATTTTAGTCTTTTAATTAATCTTTCTTAAAAAAATCCAAAAACATTACACTCATATTAACTACGACGCGTAGATCTTCAGGGATCTATTCGCATATACACCATCCATTGGGTTCGATAATACTTGGTCCCTATACTTGCCCATACTACAGTGAACCCGTTCTCTTGCGGGGTAGCTACTAGTAGAAGCTAGTGTAGTCGCTTCAAGTCAATGGCGCCGTTGCCGGGGATGGCGTTATATGCTCTGTGAATAGGACTTGTCGATAGCTTAGTAGTTAGTAGTGAGTGCCTATTTTCTGTTTTTATTTCTTTTTGTTATTTTCATTTATTCGGCAGTTGCGTTTTGATCCATCTGCTAGTGTGTCAGGTTTATGAGAACACGCTCACAAGGCAACACGAGCGAAGGAGGACGACCGCATCACCTTAGTTAAATTAGGGTCTCATTAATTGAGCACAATCCATTAACTTGTTAGTGGATTAGTGAAGTCGAGTGTTAGGGTAAAGTATTAGGGTTTAGAATCTTGAGCTTTCACCTTGCATTCTTTTACTTAGGTTAATTCTTGTTTGTCACGGTTATTTTGATTATGTACCTGCTCCGTTAGTATACGTAGGAATTCCTATCCTGAGCATCACCATCTCTCATTAGAAAACAACCCGTAGTTAATTCGTTCTTTTTCATTCTTTAGTTACTTAGTCTATTTTAGTCTTTTAATTAATCTTTCTTAAAAAAATCCAAAAACATTACACTCATATTAACTACGACGCGTAGATCTTCAGGGATCTATTCGCATATACACCATCCATTGGGTTCGATAATACTTGGTCCCTATACTTGCCCATACTACAGTGAACCCGTTCTCTTGCGGGGTAGCTACTAGTAGAAGCTAGTGTAGTCGCTTCAAGTCAATGGAATGTGCAAGAAGGCTTTCCGACCTTAAGACCCCCCAGGAGACCGGCCACCGACCTCAAAACATCTCCGACCTATGAGAAGGGTGAAGAGCACGTGATAGAATCTGACGAGATCTTCCCATAAGAAGTAAAGAGTCGCCACCGTACTCAGGGCCAGAGAGAATATTCCACCCAAATGAGGAAAGTTCTCAGAGAATCATCCTTTTATGGACACGCGTCAACACACCAGTGGCCGGCTACCTGCAGGTTACAGCGTATGAGCGCCCGTGCGCCCTCTTGGGCTGGGGGCATTTAATGCCCCTGTCCCCTGAGGGGTCGGAATTGACGATCATACCCCTATAGAGAGAAAACCACAAATAGCCCCTCATTTGTAACAAGAAAGAGAGTTCGATACAATCATAAAAAAAGAGCAATATAATTTGCATTCAAGTCCAGGGATTAAATACCCCTGACAATTCTTGGTGTTCTTATTTTCCAGTTCATCTTCATCATTAATTCCCCTCATCATAACCTTACATTCAGCATTTTATAACTCCAATCATTTGATGTTTTTGCCAATGCACACTTAAATAGCCATTAATTACCAGCTCTATTGTTTGGCAAACAACACTCCCTGCTCTGGTTCAGAACCAGATGAGTTACCCTGTTTATCATGATCAGGCTCCACCTCAACTTGAGTAATTGGCTCAAAAATAACACCATCTATCTCTTCAGCTGATGGCTCTCCATCACCTCCACTAGACTTGTATCCCATCTGTGATTCATTGAACACTACATCTCTCCTGGTAATACACTTCTGGTTCCCAGGCTCTAGACACCACAACTTATACCCTTTAACACCCTTTGGATACCCAATGAAAACACATTTTAAAGCTTTAGGTTCAAGTTTGTCTTGCTTCACATGAACATAAGCTAATCATCCAAATACTTTCAACTTTGAGTAATCTGATATCTTTCCATACCAGATCTCATCTGGGGTTTTAAAATCAATAGCAGATGATGACACTTTATTAATGAGATACACAGCTGTGTTAACAGCTTCTCCCCAAAAACTCTTAGGTAAATGAGCATCAGACAACATACGCCTAACCCTTTCCAGAATAGTTATGTTCATTCTCTCAGCTAGACCATTCTGCTGGGGGTTTGAAGGAACAATTTTATGCCTAGTAATACCCTTCTTACTACAAAATTGTTGAAACTCTTCTGATAGAAATTCAAGCCCATTATCAGTCCTTAAGTGTTTGATAGTTCTACCCCTCTTATTCTCAAGTTCAATTAGCCATTCTTTGAACTTAGAGAAGGCATCACTCTTCTGTTTTAGAACGTAAACCCAAACCTTTCTGGAATAATCATCAATAAGGGTAAGGAAATACCTGCCTCCACCATGAGTGGATACCCTTGCTGGTCCCCATACATCAGAATGTATGTAATTCATAACCTTCTTGGTGGTGTGCTTCCCCTTCTGGTATGCTTGCTTCTTTGATTTCCCCAGAACACACCTCTCACAGAATTCTAGCTTACATATTCTCTTCCCAGGGATTGCCCACTTCTTGGATAACTCCACCAGACCCTTCTCACCAACACGTGTCAATCTCTTATGCCACAAGTTGACATCAGAAGACTCCATAGCAACATCAGCTGATCCTGTTACTTTTCTGCCTATCAAAGTATACAAACCATTCTTGATCATACCCTTCATAACAATCCTTCCAGACTTGGTTATTGACAGAACTCCCTTGTTTGTCTTGAATTCAAAACCTTTAGAATTTAAAGTACCAAGAGAAACAAGATTTCTCTTCAAGTCAGGTACAAATCTTACCTCAGATAAGATCCTATCAACTCCATCAAACATCTTGATCTTGATAGAACCAGATCCTTGCACTCTACAGCTCTCATCATTACCCAAAAGAATAAGACCTCCATCAAGCTTCTCAAGATTCAGGAACCAGTCTTCATGTGGACACATATGAAAAGTACACCCAGAGTCTAGGACCCACTCTTGACTCAGTCTCTCATAACTAACCATCAAGACTTCTGCGCTATCATGCCCTTCAACCTCCACCACAGCTGCATTTCCATCTAGATCATTTTGATTGTCTTTCTTCCTTCTTTCAGGGCAGTTCTTTCTCAGATGACCTTCCTCGTGGCAAGTGAAACACTTTCTCTTCTCAACAAAATCAGATTTCTTTCTACCTTTATTCCCTTTTCCACCATCCTTCTTCTTGGATTGAAACCCCTTCTTCTTCTTCTTGGATTGAACATTCAATCCTTCAGCGGGCTTCTTCCCTTCAGTCTGGATCTGTAGAAACTTGGTTTTCAGGGCAGTTTGAATATCATCAAACATCACCTGATCTTGTCTTCCAAATAGCAAGGCATCTTTGAAATTCTCCAGAGACTTAGGTAGAGAATTTAACAACATTAATGATTTGTCCTCATCATCAATAGTAACATCCAAACTCTCCAGATCATCCACCAATCTGTTGAACTCGTCCAACTGATCACCAAGATTCTTGTCTTCACTCATCTTGAAGACTTGAAGCTTCTGTTTCATGTATAACTTGTTCGTAACAGACTTGGTCTGGTATAACTGCTCAAGTTTATTCCAGACTTCAAGAGCGGTTTTCTCCTTCGATACTTTCCTCAACGGTTTATCCCCAAGACACAAGATAAGCGCACTGTGTGCTTTCCTCTTGTTCTCCTCCACCTTCGCCAGATTAGTTCCAGAAGCCACCTGATCCGGTGGCAACAAGGCTTCGTACAGACTGTTGTGTACCAGGAGAGCCTTCATCTTAATCTTCCATAAACTGAAATCGTTCTTCCCCGTGAACTTCTCAATGTCGAACTTGGTTGTAGCCATGATTGCTTCCCACAGACGGCGCCACTTGTTAATCACTTTTGATTGACAAGAAAACTTGTAATCGGGAATTGGAATATGACTATTCCTTAAGAACGAAATTGAAATCAACTAAAAATGAAGAACACCAGATTTTTACGTGGTTCGGAGAAAACACTCCTACATCCACGGGATCGGAGAAGATTGATCTTTCACTAAGAATAGGGAATTTACAATTCACTCTAGCTCGCACTCTCTCTCTGTGTTTTGCAGTCAATTCACTGTTTCTCACTTTCACTATTGATGAACCACACTTCTCTCATTTGAGAAGTACCCTTTATATAGTTACAGAGATTGAATTGAACCCTAGATACGATTTGTAACGAATTCTCATATGTTAGGTAGTTATCCAGCTGGCTAACAACTTCAATAACCGCTTCAGTTGATTCAGTTAGAACCACCATTGCGTTAGCTTCAATTTGGTGTAATTCGCGAGAAATGAACTTTGGATCAGATGACTTGACCTCCTCTGGCTCTGGTCATACTCATCTGGCTCTGGTCTCTGCCACCAGACTCCTCTGGTCAGATTCCTCTGGTAGACTTCTCTGGCCAGCCTCACCTGCCAGACTCCTCTGATCAGCCTCATCTGGTCCAACTCCTCTGGTACCCCAAATTGACTAACTCACACGGCCAACACATTAGCAACACAACTTTCTATTTACTCAAGCACAACAGACTAGATACTTCACATATGACACTTCACAATTCTCCACCTCAGATGAGAAGTGTCAATCATCTCTTCCTCTCCTCCACACTCCAGCTTGGGTCAAGGAACATCCCATACACTCATCTTTACCAATTCAAAGGTAGAGCTGTTCACGGTACGGACCAAAACGGATATTTGAAAATATCCGTGTCCATACCAAAGTTCGGTTATTTTAAAATTTGTGTGTCTATGTCCATACCGAAATTTAGTACGGTACGGTATGAATATTTTATTTTTCGGTACGGATCGGAGCGGATTTTTGGTTACAAACGGACCTGTTCGGATCGGTACGGAACGGATCGGAGAAACGGATTCTTTACTCATTTTTTTAGCATTCTCTCCTTTTCTTAATCATTTAAAAAAAACATATTGATGCATGCACACTCACAAGAATACTACACAACTTCAACCACAATCAAACATATATCATTACAAGCTCAAATATAACATATTATATGATTAATGAATGGTTAAAAAATTATCACAAATCACCACCAATAGTGTATATAAAACACAGTCTATAAAATATATATTTAAAAAAATCTTTTGAAATATCTTGTGAATGGAAAATGCAATATCAAAATCACGTTGATCATAATTCCTGACACGGAGTACACCATATCCAAGTTTTTGTAAGATATGCATATACATGAACAATGAAATTAAAAAAATAAAACATTAATTTTAAATTATCTTGATATACACATAAACATAAGTTAATGTTTTAAATTATCTTGATATACACCTAAACATGAGTTAACGTTTTAAGAACTTAATAAGATAAATAATATAGTGTTTGTATTTTGAAAATGAGGAGAAATTATTGTATGTGAATTCAATAGAATTATAATAATGTTGGATAAAATAAAAAATATTAAATTTAATACATATTTAATTCGGTTATACGGTTCGGTTCAGTATGGTACGGTACGGTCACATTCGGTTTTTTGATACGGTTAATTTGGTAATATCCAGATCTACCGTTGGATTTTCTTTAAATGAAATTTATTTTTATTTTATAATTTTAAGAAATATAAAGAAGAGCTATTGAGAAAGTCCCTCTAATAATTAGAGGCTTGGCCCAATAATAAAATTTTGGGATAGATTTAGACACCCCAATAAAAAAAAATTATACTTTTACGAACAAGATAAAATATATAATCGTTAAGTAGCTATAATATAATTTTTATCGTCATTGACCAGAAAGCACCTTACTACGTCGATTTTTTGTTGGCTCCCTTCTTTTTTAGTGTGTGTCAATATATGTAATGACAATTTTCTTCAAAGCTATTAAAAAAATTATATTAGACATTTGAAAAAAGAGTTAGTAAAGTACATATTATCACATTGATTTTTGGTGTGAGGATATGCTAAATATGTTTTAATACTCCTAAAATTGTTAAGATCATGAAATATGCTCTCATCAATATTAGTACATTTGGAAAAAGTTAAAGAAATTGTGGATTAATCGGTCAAATCAAATCTTTCCAAAAAGAATGGTGCAAAGACAAATAGAATTGTTGTAAATCGAGAACGTAAAATAGAGACGTGAATTTGTTCACCCAGTTCGTCGATAACGACAACGTCTGGGGGTGTACCAAGCCAGGAGTTTCACTAATATGTGTGTGTATGCGTGTATACAATTCTGAGTACAACTATCTATTTATAATAGAAAAAACATAGTCTAAACCTAAAGCCCGTTTAGGTTATAAGTCCATTAGTAATGTCCACATCAAATCTTCTAGATTTGGTATAATAAATCTGCTGGATTTATAACACTCCTGTTGGTGATCAAATTTAATCAGATGGATTAGTGACTGTTTTAGTTCGGTTTAAGATCAACAATCAATTTCGTGTGATTGATTACTACCGTAAATGGTAAATCAAAAGCTTGGGTTATGAAATCGTTGGTATGAAAGTCGAAATCGTATTAATTTCGTATATGTGTACATTTAGGTGTGTTAGTGTGTGTTTTAGGAGCATTTGTGAATTTGAACTTGTATTTCTTAGCTGGAGAACAACTATTTATAGAGACTAGCAAGCATGAGGTGTCCAAGACTCTTGGACTTCCTAGCTTGCATACTAGACATGTGTCCTTTGACCTTTGTTTGACCTTATCTAAGCTGAATCTTAGTTACAAAGTCTTCTTTGGTCTTATCTCGGACTTTACTGTTGTTCGTCCAGGTCGGCTTGATTTGTCCAGTAGGATCTTTCAGTAAAAGTTGTCCGCCTTTTGAGGTTATGACTTCGAACTTGTTCGCACAGTTGTTCGCCTATCTTGGTTCTTTGTTCGTCCATATATACCTCTTAGGCTGGTAGATACACCACTTTTTATCAATGTTGCTCGTCATTAGTGGCTCGGCGGGATGCTCATGTACGGTCCCGGATCTTAAAACATGTTCGCTCATAAGGTGTTCGTCGAAGTAGTTGCTCATCACTTTATACATTCCCCAGATTGATTAGCGCACCCCATTCTTGATTTGATGTTAAAGTTATTAATCTTGGTCCACACCGCAAGGATTGATGTTCGCCTATCAACAACTCCCCCTTCGACATTACGACATAACATATATGTCTTGTCATAAAAACTCTACATGCTAGGTAGCGACCAAAATATTTAGTTAGGGAGGAATGTAATTTATTGATCTTCTGGAGCAAATCTTCTGGATTTACTTCGAGGTTACCGCTCCCCCTGAAGACAACAACCCTTTGAACATTCGCATCCCGATACCATGAATGTACTTTTCAAAAGTAGATGTAGGTAAGGACTTAGTGAACAGATCTGCTAGATTGTCACTAGATTGCACCTTTTGAACGGTAATCACGCCACTCTTCTGGAGTTCGTATGGGTAGAAAAACTTAGGTTAAATATGTTTCGTCAGGTTAACCTTGACGTACTCATTACTCATTTATTCGATGCAAGCTGCGTTGTCTTCAAATATAACAGTGGGGGACGTATCGCCTTTAGCGATACCACACGAGTCACCAATGTGTTTTACCAAGGATCTCAGTCAAACACATTCTCATGCGGCTTCAAACAAAGCTATTATCTCTGAGTGGTTTGAAGATGTGGTAACCATGGTTTGTTTAACCGATCTCCATGAGATCGCGGTACCACCACAGAGAAACACGTAACCAGTATGGGATATGGCATTGTGGGGATCAGACAAATAGCTAGAACCCGCATAACCTACCAAGGTTTTATCTTGGTCCCTACGGTAAAACATTTCAAGGTCTTGTGACCCTTGGAGATACCGTAGAACAGGCTTAACACCATTCCAATGTCTCCTTGTAGGAGAAGCGCTATATCTTGCAAGCAAATTAACTGCAAATGCAATGTCCGGTCTAGTGCAATTTGCGAGATAGAGTAATGCTCCAACAACGCTAAGATAAGGAACTTCTGGCCCCAAAATTTTTTTTGTATCTTCTCTTGGTCTAAATGGGTTCTTATCCACTTCGAGGGATCAGACAACCATAGGTGTGCTCAATGGATGAGATTTATCCATATGAAATCTCTCTAATACCTTCTTCACGTAGGTTGACTGATGTATAAGAATTCCTTTTGGGAGATGCTCGATCTGCAGGCCGAGGCAATACTTGGAGTTACCCAAGACTCTCATTTCAAATTCAGCTTTCAAGATTGAATTGGCTTCTTCAATCTCTTTGCATGTTTCGATTATGTTTAGATCATCAACATATACGGATATGATGCAAAAACCACCTTGCGATTTCTTCGTGAATACGCAAGGGAAAGCTATATCAATCGTGTATCCCTTCTTTTGGAGGAATTCACTAAGTCAGTTGTACCACGTGAGACCTGATTACTTTAGGCCGTACAACAACTTCTGCAGTTTTATGCTATACATACTGCGATTTTCTCCATTCCTCGTCTGGGGAATCTCAAATCCATCGGGAATTTTCATATAGATGTTGGCATCTAGTGATCCGTATAAATATGCGGTTACAACGTTCATTAATCTCATCTGGAGATTTAATTTAACTGTCAAAGATATTAAGTAGCAGAATGTTATTGCATCCATTACGGGGGACTAGGTTTGATCGAAATCAATATCGGGTCTCTGCGAAAACCCTTGAGCTACTAGCCTCGCTTTGCATCTCTCCACAGTATTGTTCTCATTACGTTTTTGTACAAAAACCCATTTATATCCTACAGGGATAGCGCGCGTGGGTGTACGAACGATAGAGCCAAATATTTTTCTTTTATTTAGCGATGCGACCTCTGCTTCAATTGCCTCTTTCCATTTTACACCATCGGAGCGCTTCCGCACTCAGCGATAGTTTTGGGTTCTGGATCTAGATCGTTATTTACAACGGAAAGAGCAATTGTCACTGCAAATGTGTCGTCGACGACAGTAATATTTATATTATATGTTTCTCCCGTATCTATGAAATTCATAAAGACTTCAACATTTATGTCAACCAGACCTTCTTTATTTCCCAGTGTATCTATATCTGGTCGTTCCGCGGTCCTAGTGCGTTGAATATTTTGTGCACGTGCTTCATTACTAGGACACTCGTCTTCTGGACGAATCTCTTCTAGATATTTCACGTTCTGCTGACCAGTTTTGATGACCTTTCTTTTAGGTGTGTTTGTATTGGTTATAGGTCCTTTACGCTTCTGGCGTGTGGGGGCATGTATACTTGATTTACTTGGGACCTCAACCCTTTGGGGAACATTTACTGCAGGTATATGCGATTTAGTTACACCTCTATGGTCAGTGAACGCGTCTGGCAGATTGTTTGCTAAATTTTGTAAATTAATGATCTTCTGAACTTCCAGTTCAGATTGACTAGTGCGTGGATCTAGATACTGAAGATTACTTATGTTCCACGTAAGCTCCCATCATTCATTCAATTTTGAATTCGGATCTCCCCCTAATGCCGGGAAGTGATCTTCATCGAATGTGCAGTTAGCAAACCGAGTCGTTAATTAATCCCCAGACAAAGGTTCTAGGTATTTCACGATGGATGGAGAGTTAAATCTAACGTAAATACCTAGCTTTCTTTGTGGGCCATAGAGGTCCGCTTTGGTAATGTTATTGGAAGATACACCGCTCATCCAAAAATACGCAGATGGAAAATGCTTGGTTCTTTCCCACGCACTAGTTGAAGGGGGAATGATCATTATATGCAGTTGGACGAATTTGTATCAGGTGTGATGCATGTAGGACTGCATGTCCCCAGCATGAAGTGGGTAATTTAGAGTTCATGAGTAATGGTCTAGCGATAAGTTTGATACGTTTTATTAGCGCTTCAGCAAGACCATTTTGGGTGTGTACGTAGGGGACCGAATGCTCCATTTTAATTCCCAGAGCCATACAGTAATCTGTAAAGGCTTTTGAGGTAAACTCAGTAGCATTATCCATTCGAATAGATTTTATTGGATAATCTGGGAACTGGGCTCGAAGCTCGATAGTTTTCGCAATGAGCTATGCAAAAGCTTGATTGCGGGTAGACAGCAAACAGGCATATGTCCACCTAGTGGAGGCATAAATTAGGACCATGTAATACTGAAATAGTCCTGATGTTGGGTGAATCGGTGTGCAACGGACGCACTATTAATTTACCCTTAGAACATGCATCACATATAAATTCATCAACAGAAGGGATTCTATTATTCGAAATATTATGACCAATGGAATTAGATAGAATCCTACGTATTATGGTTTGTCCTGGATGATCTAACCGCTGATATCATGATTTAAAGGAGTTCGGGTCATAAAATTTCATACTCATAGCTAGATGGGGATTAGACGGCCGAATGTAGGAATAGTACAATCCGGAAGAGAAGGAGAGAAGTTTTTCAATAACTTGTTTACGGCTACCTCGAGTAATAGTCATCAAAAGGTATTCGTTATTATTCTCAGTTTCAGTTTCAATGTGATAGCCATTAGATCTTATATCTTTAAAACTGAGCAGGGTACGCTTAGATTGTGGAAACAATAAAATATTATCAATTATGAGTTCGGTACCTATGGGGAGGATAATGGAAGTTCTTCCGGAGCCCACTATCATAATATTATCATTGGCTATCTTAGTTACACTCCCCTTACGTTCTACCAAGTTATGAAAATACATCCTATCTCTTAAGATTGTGTGTGTGGTGGCGCTATCTACCAAACATAAATTACAATTTGTATCCATCATGCCAGAGGGAAAAAGTCCAAACCTAATAGTTGATATGTTTACAAGCCATGTATAAGAATAGCAATATCCAAATAAATTTGACGGATAGCATTAAGGTAAACACATCAAAGCTAAATCATATCATCCATAAAATAAAATATCCGAAAGATAGGATCCAAAATATAAATTATTTTAACAAAAAATAAACAAAGTACTGAAATAATCAAATACACAAATCACTCATTATCTCCATAGTCTTTGAGCTCTATGCCCAAGAGATCATCATTGTCGTGGTCAAAGTCTGCTTCAGGCAGGCTGGCATGGTGAGATTCGACTTTAGGAGCCTTCCCCTTGTTGTCCTTCTGCTGCTTTTGATAAGCCTCAACCAAGTGCTTGGGAGTACAACACGTGCGAGACCAATGGCCTTTGCATCCGCATTTGTAGCAGGACTACTCAACCTTATCTTGACTGCCAAATTTTTTAGGAGCGGGATTCATGTTAGGTGCAGCCTTTCCACGAGCCTGAACTTGATTGTCTTTCGAGGTACCTGGACCACCGGATTTACTACGACCTCGGCCTTTGCTGCAAGTTCGTTTACTTCCTCTCCCCCTTCCACGCTTGCGACCACTTGTATTAACTTGAGCTATAGCATGTGCTTCGGGCACTGCTTGTGAGCCAACCGGTCTCGAGTTATGATTTTGCATAAGGAGTTGGTTGTGTTTTTCTGCCACTAGAAGTGCAGAAATTAGCTCAGAGTGTACAGTGTAGTTCTTGTTGGGAAAAATAAGGGTGCCCGGAATCTATTCGGGATGAAATTTAAATACGAATTTAAATACAATTATTACTAGCATGAATTAATCCTAATTAATTCAAATAATAATTCCAACAACTAATTTTCATCATGCATGTTGAATTAATTTCACATATTAACTAGGCGGAATAAACAAGTAAATATGCGATTAACGTACCTCTTGTAGAATTGGCCTTTGGATATACGGGACAATTACGATCTCGCTCTATCAACCCAAAGCCTTCTCAAGTATTTTTCTTTTCACCTCACTTGATCACCGGTGGGAGATGCTTTCAAGTAATTTAATAAACTAAGGAAAAAGAAAAATATCTATGCTTCTTGATTTTTCCAACACATGGAATTACGTACTTAGGGATGAAATAATCATCTCCTATTTATAAGAAGGGCTGGCCGAAATTTAGTGATATTTTAGAGGTGGAGAAAATCTTTTCTTAGCCTCTAAGAAATCTTGAATATATCTCATATATTCTTTTCTCCATAGTAAAATATTCCACAAAAATCTCACTCTCCTTATAAGGGGTAATTTTCGAAATTTATAGAAGAATAATCCAAGATTTGGATCTTCTTGAATATATGAGATAATCTTGTATTCCAAGAATACTTATCTTCCATAATATCTTTCCAAGAAAATCAACAAAATCTAAGCTCTCCTAATATCCAAATTTTCGAAAATTATAAAGAAAAAATCAGCAATATAATTTTCTTTTTATTTTAATCACCTTATCATTATTGGGCTACTTAATGGGCTACTTGAGGGGCCTTAAGGAGAATTAAGATTGGACCTCCTAATGGACTTCTGAATTTCAATATTGAGCCCCAATATAATTCAGCCCATTAATATTAATTATTACCACTAATAAATTAATATTGCACTATCCATCTTAATCCATATTACGATAATATGGGCTCCCGGTTATTATTTCCCACGTTTAAGATTATCAAGTCCATTAATTAATTAAGCTTGTGAATAGCTCTAAATTAATCAACATCTTTCACCTTGGAGTAAAGACAGCTCAACATTATTATTCGTAGCGAAGAAACTAATTCTTCACTTGCAAGATTTGGTACAATAAAACTTCTGAGCCCACCAAGAGGACTAATCACAAGAGCCGTACTCGCACGCGTTTCTCCGTATTAAATCTTAGCAACCGTCGTATGATTAATATTACCGCCCAAGACACAAAGTTCGAAGTCGCAATGATTCTCACCCAACATGAATCAAAGCAGTAACCATTAAGCACACACGGTCCTATTTAAGTGACGGAGATTAAGAAATCAACAACCACTGAGGTCTAATTCTTCACCTTTCAGAACATAAGAATTTCTCCTCGCTGTAGGACCTCTTCAACACATACTAAATGTGCTAGCGCAATCTCTTAGTCAAGACAGACCAATCTGAGCCTTACACATCGACCTTTCACGGTGGATTGTTGAATTCCACCTAGGTCGTGAAAATGTACGTTTAGTTACAAGTAAACTGTTAATGTTGTCTTCCGTGATTGGGTATCACCACATTAACTACAATGTAACATGTACTATATATTGAACGGTTTGCAATAGAAATTCAACATTCAATCATAACTAAAGCAAATATGATAAAAGAATTATTCTCATAAAACGAGTGTTTGATACACGAGTTATACAAAGTAAAAGCATACTTTCACGTATAACTCCAACAATCTCCCACTTATACTTAAAGTCTGCTTTTAGTATACATCACGCATGTCTTAGTGTAGTAGCTCTACGTGACATCTCATGTCAACCTACACTAACCTAATAGTTCTTAGCCTTGTACTGCTGCTGGAGTACAAGGTTGCTAGCATGGAAAGTTGATAGAGTCTTCTGGATCAACTCGGCCTCAGTTATAATTTGTTTGCATAGCTTTAAATGAGATACAATACGATGTAAGGTTGAGTTGTACTCCGTCACAGACTTAAAGTCCTGAAAATGGAGGTTCAACCAATCGTATTGAGCCTGAGGGAGGAGTATATCGTTTTGTTGTTGGAAACGGTCCTTCAGGGACTTCCACAATGTTCCGGGGTCTCTCTCAGTGAGGTATTCATTTTTCAGGTCCTGATTAAGATGATGTCCGAGGAAAATCAAAGCTTTCGCCTTCTGGGCGTCAGTTGATTTTGAATCATCGATAATAGCACCACTTAAATTAGTTGAGGTTAGATGGATCTCAACATCTAGCGCCCATGTCAGGTAGTTACTACCATCAAGAGCAAGCTCAGCGAATTCTCTTTTGGTAATATCAGACATTATACACTATAATTTTAAAGTGACATGGTAAGAATTGTGACCAATTTATTGACAACAGTTAAATAAGGATTTATTTGATTATTCTAGAGCACATATAAGCAAGAATTGGGCGCCGTCTACCCAAAATATGATTTACGGTCTGACAAGTACCGGACGCCGCCTACCCGTGCAATATATGCGGACTATAATAAGGAGACTATGTGCAAAAATAATAATGCATGCAAGATAATTAAATCATAAAAGCATGCTCATATATCAATTAAGCATATAAAATAATAAATTTATTGAGAACTAATATTAAAATTAATTCAAAAAAAATTCGAGCTTAATTAATATGCAAGAATTATTACCTTTTAATTTTTTTCTTCAAGTATTTATCGAAAAATATGATAAGATAATTTGAGGGATCATAAATATTATTGAAATTAAATGAAGGCCCAAATAAATAATAAGGTCCAAGTCGCATTGGGCTCAATACGGCCCAAGAAGGGCAAGGGTTGCGTGGACGGGGGCGGAGCCGACGGGGCTCAACGTCCGGAAGCAAACGGCGGGCGAGCGCACAGAGCGGCAGGCTCGCGAGCTGGTTCGGTCGGCGGGCGCACGAGCGTGCGCGGCGACAGGCCCGAGGGTGCGCGTGGCGTCGGGCATGCGCGGGCGCACGCGGCAACGGACACGCGGATATGCGCGACGATAGGCACGCGCGTGTGCGCAGGTGGACGCGGTGGGCGACGAGCGTTGCTGGCGCTACATGTGCGGTGGACGGCGGTCGTGTGGCTGCGACGGCCGTGCGGCAGCGTGCGCTCGTTTAAACCCTTTTTTTTTCAATTCGATTTGATCCAATTAATTGCAAACAATATAATAATTGATGCAATAATTCAAGTGTACATAAAAATATAATATGCATGGATCAAAGAGTTCGATACGATAATTAATAATCATTGAATAAATAAAATTAATTTAGATCCGTACCGATTAGCTGCGGGCAGAGTCTCGTGCTGATAATGTATTGTATATCGAGAGCGTAAAATAGAGACGCGAATTTGTTCACCCAGTTCATCGATAACGACTACGTCTGGGGTCGTACCAAGCCAGGAGTTTCACCAATATGTGTGTGTATGCGTTTATACAATTCTGAGTACAATGGTCTATTATAATAGAAAAAACCTAGTCTAAATCTAAAGCTTGTTTAGGTTATAAGTCCATTAGTAATGTCCATATCAAATCTTCTAGATTTGGTATAATAAATCTGCTGAATTTATAACAAGAATAACACACTCCCATGTTTGTGTTATTATAAGACAGACATGTGTTTATATTAGGACAAGTAACATATATTTTTCCTTATTAAAATACATATTTATTCTTATAATAACACAATTAAAAAATGTATTACCATATGAACACAAATGTATTAATCTACTGAAAAAGATGTTTGATGTTTGTTATGTGGAGCGCAACTACGAATTATTGTAGTCTCATGGAGGTTCAGTGGCGGATCCACTTGGGAACATGGGGTACACTTGTACCCCGAAATTGAAAAATATCTTGTACTAGATGAGTGTCCCGTGTATTACACGGGATTTTCATAAAAAAATTAATTATGCATTATAATGTATTACATATACAATAACATTATAAATTTATTCACTGCAAAAATAATATAATTATATTACATAGTAAATATATTCAAAATAATGTCACATGTTAAACATAGTTAAGTCAATATAACAACATATTAAATTTCATTGAGATTAAAAATTTCAAATAATTAAAAAATTTGTGCACTGTGTTTTCAATACAATAAAAAAATTTCAATTAAATGTTAATTTTCTTAATTATACGATTAAAAAAAAATCAATCAATCATTTAATCAATAAAAAATATCAAAAGTATTTAATATGTTAAATTCCAGTTTTAATTTATTTTAGCAAATTAGAATTTTCTAAATTAAAAATCCTCAAATATAGTGAGACAATAAAATAAGTTACTTAAACATTAAAGTTTCATATAATTAGAGTTTTAAATTTAATTGATCAATTCAATTTAATATATAGACTCAAGTTATATACAATAGATATTTCAACTTTATATATATTCATAGTTTAGCTTAATTGGTTAAAATGATTTAATGCACTCATGTGGTCGTAGGTTCGAATCCATGTATATGCATATATTTTTTAATTAGACTATTTGTTATATAATGACACATAAGCATAATGAATTGACACGCATGATGCCACGTAAGACATAGATGACACATAAACATATGACACGTAGACAGAATCAACAACAAGACGACACATATGCAAAATCAACCATATTACGACACATAAGCAAGACTAACTCCCTTTTAGTATTATAGAGGATTTTATTATGTAAATAATTAACACTGTATTTCTAAATTTAATTTATATACGTCTCTATAAATAGCTTAAATTATTTTTTGTACTCCCAAATTCAAAATTCTAGATCCGTGTGATCAAGAACCGTTAGTTCGCTAACCTGCACATCAGTACAATAAATTGTTGGATTGAAAGATCAGTCGAGATTGTAAAGAAAATCCAACTCCAATGCTTTTTGTTTGAAGTTGCCTGGCCATATAGGTACCACTTCAGACGTCTTCCACGACAATGAAGCTGAGGACAAAACAATTCTCTTGGTTGTTACACTTAAGTAAAACATCATGTAAATTAATTATTCAACTTATATTTGTCCAATATTATATTTCCAATACCAAAAAGTCCAATAATATTTTTACACTTCAACGTGAGAATGAAGCTTTGATGTATAAGTACACACTCTACAGTGACACTTCACTTTACCGAGGGTGCTTGCAATAATTGAACAGATGGGCCGGGCCCATTACTTATGCCACAAGTCCAGATTCTTACACACAATTGAACTGTGAACCCTAATTTGAGAAATGGGGAAAACTTAATAATACTAATTATTACACGTCAAGTTTCGTATGCACTTGCTGGATTCGTGCACCTTTTAATTGAAGTTAACATTATATTTTAGTCAAATTTTTGTGTCACATTTCATTTTACATTTGCAGTCAAATTTATTATCAGGTTTCAATTATATTAATCTGCTAATTTAATGTAAAATTAATGTTATGTATGTTTCAGTTAAAATTGATATTATATTTCACTCATATATATATATATATATATATATATATATATATATATCCAAATACATGGAGCGAGTAAATATGTGATGGAGACGAGATTGTGATAACGATTTGGGATTATTATATAAAGATTTGGAGAATCAAGAAGATTATATTTTATTTGATATTTTATTTAATTAGATTATATTTATGGTTATTTATGGTTATTATATTTCTTGACTGTTAAGTTGTTTAGTATTATAAATAGGAGTTTCAGGATTATTGTTATTCAGTTATTTATAAATTAAAAATATTAGGTTTTATCCCTTTTCCCGTGCTTTTGATTTGTGTTTTTCCAGTATTCATATCACATTTAATCACGTTTCTATTGCGTCTATGACCGACTCTTAACTAATTAGAAATTATTTACCGTTTGGATTGCTCCGTATTGTATTTGATGTAATGACTAATGACTCCGAGAAAGATGGTTCTTATATAAGGAAAAAACTATTCTGGCTTGACCTATTAATTTTTTAAATTAACAAGTGAGCGTATATTTTATGCATTTCGTATTAATTAATTCTTCTTAGATGATTAAGTAATCAATCAATCAAATGTTATTTTAGAGTTATACGGCATCCTGTTTGGGTTGGACAAATCAAATTTATAATAAAATATTTAACATACACACAGTATATTGAAAGAGGCTTTTTGGAGAACGGCCAACTTTCTCTCCGGATTGACAGGGATATGTATTCCTCCATTCACATGGTTTTATCATGCATGATCTCCTCTGGTTTAAATTTTTATAATCCCTATTTATTATTCATATTATTATACTATTTCGAGAGTTAAGCACTATAGTTTTACTTCGAAAATAAAATTACGAATTTTATAGTCTTTATCAATTATTATATGAACTAATAAATTTCCCGTGCGATGTACGGTTTGAATAATCAAAAGTTTTAAGTGAAATTATATAGTGTGAAATAAATTGTAATATGATTCTAAAAGATATTTTTTTTCTTGAACCAATTGGCCTTTATTAATTTTTTCAATGATATTTTTTAATTAAATATAAAATTTGTGAGATAATACATATGTGAGTGTCTCTTTTATTTAATTAATTTTATTATTTTAATTTACCTATTAAACTCAATTTAAATAAAACGTTTATTAAACTCAACATAAATGCTAAATTATACTCTCCGTCTCATTTGTCTTACAATATTATAATATTTTTTGGCCCAGGTTAAATGTACCACATCTGTTGGTAGTACACCCACCTGAGAAGTACACCCATCATATTAGGAGTACATACACCCACTAAGTCTGTAATTTACCCCTCTAATTCTAGAACAAAAACAACACGTACACCCACTTGTTCGAAAGTCTGCAGCCTCTACCTTGCGCTCGCCGCCGCTGCTTCCCGCTCGCGTGCTCGCCGCCACAGCGCCCGCGGTCGCCGCTGCCCAGCGCCTGCGATCGCCGCTGCCCAGCGCCCACGCCCGCGGTCACCACCGCCCGATGCCGCTGCTCTTCAGTGGCCGCTATTCTGTAAAAGTATAATATTTTCGGCCAACTTTACCTAAAAATTCTGTTTTTCAACAAAAATTTCCAAAACTCTGTCTGAATTTCACAAATAATTTCTGAAATTTTATCTGAATTTTAAAATAACATTTCCATACAGAAGGGTCGGCCAATTGTTAACAAACTTTTCGAAAATCTTTTCTGAAAATTTGAACTTTTTTCGGAAATTTTGACCGAATTTCATTTTATTTTTTAAAAAAAATATCCATAAAGCATAGTTGGTCCATTAAAATTTAAAATTGAACAATTGAATATCATATGTACATATATTCCATTAACAAAATAACACATTATACTTAAAATAACACATTAAATATTCATTCCATAGTCCATGATAATTTCGGAATCTGGTTTAACATTTTCTTGCTCTTGCTCTTGGTTTTTTCCTTCGAAATCATTCTCTTTTGCCTCATTTGATGAGATTTCTCCTTCAAAATCATCATCGACAAATTCTTCACTAAAAAAAAAAAATTTATTTTTGATATCATCCTCATCTTCTAAATAGTCATCTGCATCGTTCTCCAAATTCTAAAACAAAACAAAAAAGTGATGTTAGCAAAACTTCAAAAAAAAAAAAAAAACTAAACAAAGTTCCGGAAATATTGTAAATATTTCGGAAATATTGTTTGAAATGTACGTCATATTTTGGAATTTTTTTTTAAAATGTTCTTCACATTTCGGAAATATTTTCAGGAATTTGACCTATTTTTTGGAAAACCAATTCCGAAAATAAGCAAATCGTAAATTTTTTTGAAATTACACGCGAACACCACATACACCATTTTTCTCATCATGTTAGTTGTCTATAACAAATATTATTTCAAAAATACAACCACATACATAAAAAAAAAAATCACAAATAATCAACAAAACATTATAAATAAACCCTAAACTCAAAATCTAGTTATTTAAAAATATAGAAAATAACTTACCGGCATGTGGAGGGGGCAACATCCGACGACCATACTTCAGATGTAGACAACAAACGATCGAAATGAAGATTGATAGAGTGATAAACAATGGTTCTTTGGGAAGAAGGAGATATAGTGTACTCTTCTTCCTTTTCTTTCGATGGAAGATGATGAAGAAAGGTGGGTGCATCATATTTCATTTTAAGTTTAGAGGGTATATGTGTCTTTTCATTTATTATTAAACTAATTATTAATTCTAAGTGTGTGCACAGCCCACAAATGTGGGCGCATATAACCTGGGCCTTTTTCTCGTAAAATACTTGATTGTCAGACTTCCCTTCAAATTCAGTACATTCTCTTGGTTCTGGATCTCATAAGCATAAAACATTTATCTTAAACCAAATGTTAGAATGGTCAGACTTCCCTTCAAATTCAGTACTTTGCTTGAATTTACAATTTATTTGATTTTCTGCTTCAAATTCAAATTAGAATGTGTTACATGGGGAGGGATTAGAAGGTATACGATATTATATTAGAAAAAAATTAATTAAATCAATTTCATCATACAATTTAAAACAATATTAATTATTTTTATTATACAATATTATTATCAAACTAATATTTTTTAATAAAAAATCCAATAATGTTTAAAAAAATATAGACAAAATGCAAATATGTTTTACGGTAAAATTGATCCGTAATATGTTTTACCTTTGATTATAATATTGATATTTCTTATGGAATGATGTAGATTTTTTTTAGATTAGAATGTAAGATAATACTCCCGTCTCAGTTTTGTTTTCCCGTTTGACTATGCGCGGAGTTTAATGCGAGAGTTGAATTTTAGTAATTAAATTAATAAAGTAGTATTAGGAATGATGAATGGTGAATAAAGTAGTATTGAGAATGGTGAATAAAATATTATTTAAATGAATAAAATAGTTTACATTTTAGGGATGTGAAAACAAAATTGGGACGGACCTTTTTGGCAAATGGGAAAATAAAACTGGGACGGAGGGAGTACTCCTTTAATACTTCCTCAATACCACAATAACTTTACACTTTTTTTTTTCATTGCACAATATCTTCACACAACTAAAATAAAAGTAACACTCTATCACGACATCATATTATGTTTAAATAAAACTTTTGAAAAATTATATTTCAGCAATTTATTAAAAAAATGTGTCCAACTACCTGTAAAGTTGTTTAATATGAATGGAGGGTTATATAAAAGGGGCACTTACAATAGGGTTAGTTGGGTAATTTGCTTTGGAGTCTAAAATTTGAGGTGAAGTTGCTTAGCACTCATGCCTTTTCAAATAATTACTCTCCACTCTAAAAGTTGCTACATTATTACATGAATGCCATTACAAATTCCATTAATGCCCCTATAATAAAAGTAGCCTCCATTTTTCTTTTTTGAATTTTATGTCACTTTTTTTTTAATTCATATTTTCCCCCTTTTTGTTTTTTGAATTCAAACTCATATTCCTCCACTTCAATAAAAATTATAGTTACTCTTTAATTTCAACATTATCTTCACCATCTCAAATTAAAAAATAAATTGCAAATTTAAGTTCAACATTGAACATACAAAAAAAGTGTTGAGAAAATTAACCATACGAAAATTAATCATACAAATATTTCGTAAGTGCAAAAATGTTATTGAAAATATTTCCCAATCATTTATACTCATATTTATATTCCCAAAAACATACGTTCTCATATTCATATTCATATTCTTCCAATACTCATACTAAATTATCTAAAAAAAAAACATTGACCATTGAGAATTTCAGTTCAATATTGTAATCATCACATTCAACATTTTGTAATTGCAAATATTTCCTTAAAAAGTTCAAAGTAACAATTAAAAAGTTCAAAAAAATTAACATTAAGTTCAAATATTTTCTTAAAAAGTTCAACATAACAATTAGAAAAGTTAAAAAAATTAAAATTAAGTGCAATTACAATTTGACTATAAAGTTCAAATTTAAGTTCACCATCTCAAAATCAGAGTCTACAACACAAGAACACCAACAACAAAAAAATAAACAAAACCTATAATTTCCCTCATCTTCAATTACACAAAGGGAAATTTCCAGACTGGGGAAAATGGAAATACATATCTACCTGTTTAAGTACATCCCAACCAAGATAGAAGAAATATCTTCATTTGACAAGCTGTACTGCAAGGCCAACTTTGATACATTCTTTCCTTTCTTCCTTGCAAGATGCAGCAGCAACTCATCCGGTTGAAATTTTAACAACGTCCGCAATTATAAAATCTGCAAAGTTCAATAATTTATTGCGGAAGTGCAATTATTAATAGTTCAAAACATACATGAGTAAGTTCAAAAGGGTGATTAGCAAAAAGGATCGGTTGAAACTTTAACAATGTTCCACCAAAAAAAACCCTTGAAACATCAATTCAACAAAATCACATCAAATAAATTTAGAAACCTTAAAAGCAATTATCAAATAATCAAACCCCCATCTCAAATAATCCAAAAATGGAGAAATTAAGCGAAGATTTACAGAATAATATTCCAGAATAAAATTTCCCATTTACAGAATAAAAATTCCCCATTAATCAAACCCCATTACAGAATAAAATTTCAGAACATACTCGGCCTTGCTCGTATATTTTTCTCAATTGCTTCTCCCATTCACAAATTTTTTTACGCAGTCGGATCTGAAAAGATCCGTTGCACACGACGCCGTAGCCTCCATCCCTTGTAGATCTACGACAAGGTCGCACTTTTGTAGATCAAAGCCTCCCCTGCCATTGTTGACCGCACAGCCTCCCCTGCAAAGGAGGGCGGCGGCAGCGGTGCGAAGGAGGGCGGAGGAGGCTCGACCAATTCTCTCTCTCTCTTGAATTACAGAGTGTTTTTTTCTCTCTCTCTTGGTGTGAATCAAATGGGAGGGGGTGTTAATATAATGGGTGAAATATTAAATACTCTCTCTCTCGTTAGTATATAGGGGCAATTTGGAGAAAGTATGTGCTTGTATTGACTGCAGAGTAAGAAAGGGAAATGAACTGCTCTATAAGGAAGTTTTCTTAGAATGATAGGCTTGAAAGACAATTTCCCGGGTTAGTTTTATAAGACTTAATTGCAACTAGGTTGGTACACTTTAAAAACTAACAACTGAGTTAACTTTATTGTTGTAAAATACCAATTCTAACCTTAACTTCCTTCTCTTCATTTTACATGATTGACGTCTGACATAGATAGGCTGCATGGCTTTAGAGTTGCTGTTCATTCACATATTCTAATTTGGCAGACATTTCTTCCCAACAAATTTGAAAAATTAAATAGTTCAGTTTCTCTCTCTAACTAAGGAAAGAGAAACTTTCTTCAGGCAAATACGAAGCAACGGAAGTCGGAAAAATCATCATTTTGATTCGAAAAACTGCATAACCAGGTTAGTAAACATAAATATTCAAGTTTGATTGCTGAAAAATGATGTATTACGGATTTAATTTTTTTAATTTTGAAAATTAGGGTTTTTTTTGAACTGGAAATGTGATTCAAAATTTTTGTAGTTCGTTTGAAAAATAGAGATTTTGTCATATCTTATTTTGGATTTTATCATAGAAAATGGGGAGGAGAAAAAGATCAACTGTTCTGAAAGATAGTGGGTCAGAGAATGAATCGAGTCCAATCAAAATTTCGAAGAAGCGGAAGGCAGAGGAGAAACAGAAGAAGCAGAAAGGTTAGTCTATAATTTGAGTGCTATGAAAATGACAGTATATTCGAGGTTTCGAGAATTATAATACAGGAAGTTTTGGGATTTTAACTAAAAAATTCATATCAATATTAGTATAACTCTGATATGGTTAGTATAAAATATGAAATTAGTTTATTACCTTATTACCATTAAGTTGGACATTAGTATTATTTTGACAGTGTTAGTATAATAATTTCAGTCATGAATTGAATTTAAGACAAGAATTAGTATAATTTTACATGAAATGGTATAATGTTTGGGAAAGAAAGATGAATGTATTCTATATTTTAATATACAATAATGAATGCAGGGAGAAAGAGAAGTAGAATAACTGAAAAAAGTTCAAGAAAGAGAGAGAAAGGAAAACAAAAGGCAAGGGAAAACAGTGATACAACAGATTCAGGTTATATAGTTGAATTCATTAATATTGTATCTTTTCATACTGGAAACTAAGGATAACATGTACTATAGATGAATTTCTACGGGAATTTATAAGGAAAATAAGAAACATAGGAGAAAGCTCGGGAAAAAGGAAAAAGGAAACATCAAAAAGGGGAAAAGCAAAGAAAACAAGGAAGAGAAAGGAAGGTATTGCTTATTTTTTTTTTATATAATCTTGATTTTTTTTAAAAAGAACTGGTTCACCATATTTATATATGTTCTGTTTTTGTGTATGATCTAGATTCTGAAAGTGAAAGAGAGTTTATGGATCTTTTTTTAGATGTGTCTACTAGTGATAGTGATGAGGAAGAAAGAGTTCCGATAAATAGTTTTGGTAAGTAGTATTAGATTGACAAATTAATATTTCAAATTTTAATTTGAAAGGATAGTATCATTTGTCAAAAATTTTATTAAAAATTGAAAGAATTTGCTTAAAACATGTAGGATGCGTGAAGTTGAAAGAAAATGTTACATATTACAGAAGCAATATTGTAACATGCATGAAGGAGCTTCAAAAATTGGGATACAGTGAAAAGCATTTAGAGGAGATATATAGAACCCCTTTTTGGCTTATGTTTAATGCAATAGTTTGTGCGGACTATAATAAATGCAAAAGAATGTGGTGTAAATATGAGGATGACATTAGACAGATTTTAAAAACTTTTGATAGGTCTTCTAACAGTTTCATGATAGGAGGTGAACGAATAAAGCTGCGTAGTCTAGATTTAATACTTATTCTAGGAATAAGGTGTGGTACAAAAGAAATACCTAGTCAGTTGAATGATTATAAGGATCCAGAATGGGTGAAAAGATGCTTTGGGGAAGAAATGAGAGAGAGCCCTAGTACATATGTTTTGACTAAAAAGATAGTGTATGACAAGCTTGTCTATACCATTAATTTGGAGGATGAATTCTCGAACGGAGATGTGGCCAGATTAACACATTTGTATATATTGGCTGATGTACTTGCACCAAGAAAGAATTCTTCAATACCATGGAACTATACTGTACACCTGGAGAACCTAGATGAAATAAGAAGGTATGACTGGTGTTCAATGTTGGTACAAATTTTGATTGAACAAATAAGGTCAAGCAGCAACATGATTATAGGTGGATGCGCAATTTTACTTTCGCTAAGATAATTTTATCCTATTTCATTAAATTTATAGAATATTATAATATATTACTTATATTATAAATGACATATTTTATAGTTCTGGCTGTGTGAGCAAACTAACTCAATTGAAGCTGAGGAGGAGCAAACTTTTCCAAGATTTATGAGATGGGACCTGAGAAAATTGAATAAAAAGCTGGCACGTGTTGATCTGCTAGGATTGGATTTGGCAATGGTTAGGGTTTATATTTTAATTGTCATAATATTTGAATCATTTTAGTGTATCTAACCATTAAAATACGCTATAGGTAAGGAAAAATCCTTTAAAGCCTACCGCAAAGGAGAAAGCAGTTGTGCAGGAATTAGATATGTTATGGGAAGTTATAGGAAGTGAAAGTGTTCAAAGAGATGATGGTGATGACGGACAGAGTAGTAGGGAGGTGACAGTTGATGAAGGAGGGAGAGTGTAGTAAGGGAAAGGGGACTTCAGAAGGTACTGACGAAGACATTGGGGCAACAGTGAACTTGGGCATCTCTTTGGAGGCTGAGAATCAAGAATTGGGGGAATCGGAGAAGAAGGAAGAGACAATAGCAGATGGTCTAGGCACTGATGAATATTTCCAAATGATGGTTGAAGAAACACCTCAAGAGAAACAGAACAATGAGGAGATAATGGTATAAGAATAATAATGGATGGAAAGAATTTCATGGAAACTAAGTTTGAAAATATGCAGAGTGAAGGAGACTTGGACAGGGAGCATAATGCATGTTGTAGAGGATGTTAATAAGCAGATTAGAGAGATGGAAAGTGGGAGAGTAAATTCTGATTGTAGAGAAGAAAATGACATTGGAGTAAATGTTATTCAGGAACTTGAGAAGAAGCATGAAGAATACGTTAAAGAGCTGGTTGTAAATCACAATGGGGAGATGCAAAAAAAGGAAACGCATATGGAGTATTTAGAAAGAATGCAGAAGAAGCAAGTCGAGGCTTTGGAATTGATGGTGCGCAATCTGTGAGATGAAATGAAAATGAAGGATGAGGAGATGCAAAAGATGGGGGAGGAGATGATTTTGCTGAATGATAAAGTCTGGACACTGATTGAACCGACACCCACACAGATTCTAAATAATCTGGAGAATATAGATCGTTTGGACAATCTGACAGAACTATCAGTGACGAAGAGAAAGGTCGAGACTCTGGAAGTCTTGAATGAAAACCTGGAACAAACAATACAAAGAATTATGGAGGTTGATGCATTCACCACTTGCAGCAATGAAGAGAAAACACCAGTTTGCAAGAACAAAAAGTCCAAGAAGATTCAGGACCCAAGAACGCTAGCTAAAAGAGTAAAGGAGAGAACCAAAAGGGATCTGCGAAGGAAAATTGAGATAACACCACAACCAACAACGAAAGAGCTGGAGAAAGAAAAGGGTGGGAGGAAAAGGGGAGGAATAAAATTTGATGGAGGGAAAGAAGCAGTTAAGTTGTTAACAGATGATATAAGAAGAACATTGAATAAGTGTTGGGCAAGTGGTGGGGGAAAGTAAGTAATTTACTTATTTTTTTAATAAACCTATTTAATTGAAACAGAATATTTGATAATGTATATGTTGCTGAACAGGTTTGTTGCATGGAAGGGTAAAGGTGCAATGGCCACAATACCACTGACAGACATTGTAGATATACTTCATCATAAATTAGTTTCGTTAGGGGTATGTTAAACTGAACTTGATAAGTAATTATTTATGTATGATAAATTTTCAATTTCTTATTGTAAATATGCCTTGATAATTTTAGGCTATCGATTCATGGGGAGAACTTTTGCCTTTAAAGTTCCAAGGGAGGTCAGATTCAACTAAATTCATAAAGATATTATCTGCATCTTGTTGGGTAAGATTATTTAAATCTTCTATGTAAATAAAACTAGATTTTTCTTGAAAATTTAATGATATGTTGTTTCCTGAATTATAGCGTTGGATATCGCAATACAACGGTCTTGTTGGGAAGAATTTGAGGTCGTTTGTTGACAATGTTCTTATGGATGTTGGATATAATGACATACTATTATTCCCATTGCTTACTACACCACTGGAGGGCGAATCGGAAGGAGGAGGAGATCATTGGACTTTACTTAAAATGAATTTAAAGGTGTGCAAGTGGAGCTTTTACAATTCATTATGTCCAAGGACAGAAAATACTAAGGATATACATCTCGAAAGATCGATGAAAGTGGTAAGCAGTTATTCTGCATTATATTTTGATGAGACAATCTACAATTTCATTTTGAAATGATGTTTAAATTTTTTTGAATATTTTTCAAGGTGGAATGTGGTGAACAAGCTTAAGTTAATATTCAGCAAAATAAATCTTGGCCACTTGATACTGAGTTGTAGTGACTTTAAGCCAGTCCAGGAAAAATGCATTCAGCAATTTCCAGGCAGCCTGGACTGTGGGGTAGCAGTATGTATGAACATGGATGTTGGGATATGTTTAGTTTTGATGATTTTCCAAAACAACATGTAATAGGTTTGAAAGCAGTCAGGATAGTATCTTTAGAATCAGGTCAGGATAGTTTGTTTATTCAGTTAGACAGGTTGTAATATGAGAAGAACTTAGCTGAGGAAGCACTCAGTTGAGGGGGAACTCAGCAAGGGGGAACTCACTGACAGCCTGAGAAAGTCAAGATGACATCTCAAGAAGAACTGACTGAAGTCAATGAAGAAAGACCTGAACCTGAAGAGAAGCCTGAAGGAAGTCCCACTGAGTGTAAGTCAGGCTGATCTAAGCCAAGTCTGGTGGACCACTCAGTGAAGAGCCTGATCAGGTGGATCAGTGCTGCACCAAGTAGGCCCTGAAGGAGTCAGGCTACTGTGGTCAGGGAAGTTTGTCATTCAGCCTTATGACAAACTTCCTGGAAAGATCTTCAAATAGTCCCTGAAGGACAACTACACTGAGGACGAGTCAGTCCAACTGAAGATCATCATGTCAGTGAAGGAGAAAACTACCTAAAGTCAGTGGGTCTTAGTCAAACCCACTGAGTCAAAGATCCGTGAATCCAGGCCACGTGGACCAATCAGCACGAGGCAACAACTCTGACACTGACAAAGGCCGCATTCCAAGAAAAGTGGTTGAAACCATTTAATGCTGGATTCAAATGTATTTCCTCTCCAACGGATACATTTGAATCCCCATTATAAATACAAGCTCATAGCTTGCTGTTAGCGTGTGTTGTTTTTTGTTTGAGAGTTGTATTGTTGTATCTTGTAAGAAAAACAAACACCTACGAGCTGAGAGTGTGAGTTGTAGCATACGTGCATGGGAGATATAAGGAGGTTCTACTCATATCTATACACTGAGAGTTCACAAATATATACATAAGAGTGCTCAGCTTGTAACTCTAGGCTTAGAGAGGTTTTCCCTGTCTTAGCTATTGGCTAACACATTGTAAAGGGAAAACCTCACCTAGTTGGAGAAAACCCTAACCAAACTAAACCCTTTCAGAAGATTGATAGGTTTGTAGTGAGGTGAGGAGAGGCAGCCCAGGGAGTGGCGTGAGTCCAGTTGTAAGTGCACCTTGGCACGTTAAAAACAAGAATCCCAGTAGTGGATTTCCTGTTAAATCAGGCCGTGGATGTAAGAGCTTGAGTCTCTGAACCACGTTAAAACTGAGCGTTGTTTGTTGTCTAAGCACTTGCTAATTATTTGTAGTGTATGCTCTCTGAGTGTACTTGGAAAGTTTGGAAAGAAAGATTAGCTAAGTATTTTAGTCAGGGAGAACCAATCTCACTGACAAGCTTAGGCTAGCACTCGAGAGTTCAGTCTCTCGAGTCACTGCCTTGTTGAGAGCCTGAGCTTTCAAGTCTCATCACTGACTTGATAGCTCTGACTCTCAGCAACGCAGTGACTTGAGTATTTCGTCACTGAACTCAGTCAGGGTGCAAGCTTTGCTTCTTAAACGCACTCAAAAAGTTCAGCTCCTCAAGCCACTGTCCTTGCTCAGAGCATAAGACTCCAAGCCTTCTCACTGACTTGGTAACTCAGCCTCTGAGCAGAGCAGTGACTTGAGTATTATCACTCTTGCTGAACTCCCTGAGAAATGATGTTTTAAAAAAAAAAAAAATTTGCTCCTGAATTCCCATTTTGCCCTTCTAAACGGGACCATCAATTGGTATCAGAGCGGGTTGTTCACATGACCACTGATCCAGTTTTGTTAAGAAAAATGGTCAACCGAACAGATCTTAAATGTTTTAAACTCTGGGAATTCCTGCATATTTCAAACTATTACCTGTACTCTGACAATATTCTTGTAATAGAAAATCATTTGGTTAGAAGTTTTGGAATCATCAAAAAGGGGGAAATTGTTGGGATATGTTTAGTTTTGATGATTTTCCAAAACAACATGTAATAGGTTTGAAAGCAGTCAGGATAATATCTTTAGAATCAAGTCAGGATAGTTTGTTTATTCAGTTAGACAGGTTGTAATATGAGAAGAACTTAGCTGAGGAAGCACTCAGTTGAGGGGGAACTCAGTGACAGCCTGAGAAAGTCAAGATGACATCTCAAGAAGAACTGACTGAAGTCAATGAAGAAAGACCTGAACCTGAAGAGAAGCCTGAAGGAAGTCCCACTGAGTGTAAGTCAGGCTGATCTAAGCCAAGTCTGGTGGACCACTCAGTGAAGAGCCTGATCAGGTGGATCAGTGCTGCACCAAGTAGGCCCTGAAGGAGTCAGGCTACTGTGGTCAGAGAAGTTTGTCATTCAGCCTTATGACAAACTTCCTGGAAAGATCTTCAAATAGTCCCTGAAGGACAACTACACTGAGGACGAGTCAGTCCAACTGAAGATCATCATGTCAGTGAAGGAGAAAGCTACCTAAAGTCAGTGGGTCTTAGTCAAACCCACTGAGTCAAAGATCCGTGAATCCAGGCCACGTGGACCAATCAGCACGAGGCAGCAACTCTGACACTGACAAAGGCCGCATTCCAAGTAAAGTGGTTGAAACCATTTAATACTGGATTCAAATGTATTTCCTCTCCAACGGATACATTTGAATCCCCATTATAAATACAAGCTCATAGCTTGTTGTTAGCGTGTGTTGTTTTTTGTTTGAGAGTTGTATTGTTGTATCTTGTAAGAAAAACAAACACCTACGAGCTGAGAGTGTGAGTTTTAGCATACGTGCATGGGAGATATAAGGAGGTTCTACTCATATCTATACACTGAGAGTTCACAAATATATACATAAGAGTGCTCAGCTTGTAACTCTAGGCTTAGAGAGGTTTTCCCTATCTTAGCTATTGGCTAACACATTGTAAAGGGAAAACCTCACCTAGTTGGAGAAAACCCTAACCAAACTAAACCCTTTCAGAAGATTGTTAGGTTTGTAGTGAGGTGAGGAGAGACAGCCCAGGGAGTGGCGTGAGTCCAGTTGTAAGTGCACCTTGGCACGTTAAAAACAAGAATCCCAGTAGTGGATTTCCTGTTAAATCAGGCCGTGGATGTAAGAGCTTGAGTCTCTGAACCACGTTAAAACTGAGCGTTGTTTGTTGTCTAAGCACTTGCTAATTATTTGTAGTGTATGCTCTCTGAGTGTACTTGGAAAGTTTGGAAAGAAAGATTAGCTAAGTATTTTAGTCAGGGAGAACCAATCTCACTGACAAGCTTAGGCTAGCACTCGAGAGTTCAGTCTCTCGAGTCACTGCCTTGTTGAGAGCCTGAGCTTTCAAGTCTCATCACTGACTTGATAGCTCTGACCCTCAGCAACGCAGTGACTTGAGTATTTCGTCACTGAACTCAGTCAGGGTGCAAGCTTTGCTTCTTAAACGCACTCAAAAAGTTCAGCTCCTCAAGCCACTGTCCTTGCTCAGAGCATAAGACTTCAAGCCTTCTCACTGACTTGGTAACTCAGCCTCTGAGCAGAGCAGTGACTTGAGTATTATCACTCTTGCTGAACTCCCTGAGAAATGATGTTTTAAAAAAAAAAAAATTTGCTCCTGAATTCCCATTTTGCCCTTCTAAACGGGACAATCAATGGAGAATGAGTTCCTTAAGAAATATAGCGTCGCAACGGAGATGTCTGAATATGAAGCATGAATTTACAGGAAAAAGATGGTAGAGTGGTTCACTGACCCACTTAGTGTGGAAATTGCCACATAGGAAGCTGTTTGACATTTGTTATAATTGATGAGGAAGATGTTTTCAGGATTTTAATAGTTTGGGGAAAATTTGGACAATGTTTTCAATCACTTCGATGCATATTTTAATATAGTGATGAATTAATGAATGTATAACTGATGGACAAGGAAGTAGTTAAGTTATGAGAATAGGGTATGAATTGTGACAATGACTGGAATATTAAAGAGGGAGCAGTTAACTAAAACAACTATGGTAATTGCAGTATATTAGAACAATCCATTACATTGGGGAGAATGTTTGAATCCTTTTTTCAATTGCATGAATGATTTAATTTTCTATGGTATTATTGATTTTATGTTAGCTTTAGATTGGCAAACTCCTGAATTAATATTATGGAATTTAGATTGGCTTTCAAGCGTAATGTATGAACATACTTGTTGCATTCAAATAAGAGAAAAGCACTTGTATTCTTCTTTTGGTATATATACCAAAGACTCACGTGTTTTACTAATTGCAAAAAGTTTATACTACGTCTATTACATTTTAAATTTGTACCATAATTGATTAAGTTATACAATGGATAATAATGTTTATTTTATAAACATGGGGTTATTATTAATGTTATTAGCTACTATGAAGGTAATTGAAGATAATTTAAATCATGTCCTAATGGTTTAAGGTTTTTAAAATAAATTAATATTAAATTAATGTTAGCGCTAAAAAAAGAAAAGTATTTATTTTAGGATATAGTATCTTAATAAAAGATTTATAAATAATGCACTTTAGTAAAAAATCTATACGAGAGGTTTAAAAAATATTGTACCTTTGCATAAAGTGTTATACTAAATATTTTGGGATTTGCACTACTGTGTAAAAATTATTAGTCTCAATATTATTTATGTTTCTAAAAATGCTTAGAGTAATATTTTTAGATATAACAAGGATATTTATATATGCAGATCCTTATTACAAATGCATCAAATTTTAAATTACACAAAATGGTAAATTTAAAACCTAGAAATAGAAAATCAAATCTAAGAGCATCTCCAGTGCCGGATATTTTTTTTGAGGTCTGGATTTGCCACCTCTGCGCCACCTCAAAAGTTTTATACCCCTACCTCAAAATACTCCTTCCTCCTCCAATCATTCCTACCTCAAAAGTAACTATTCATGGTCCCACTATCAAATCATATATATTTATTATCTTTTCAATTAATTATTTTTATTATTATTTATTTAGTTAATTAAATATTAGTTATAAATTAATAAAAATAAAATAATAATAAAAAAATCTTGTTGTCTCAATAATATATTTAAAAAATATATTATTGTTAAAATTTTATTTAAACAATACAATCAAGGAGTACAACATAAAAAAAATTACAATAATTGCAAATAAAAATTAAAATAAGGAGTACAACATAAAAATAAAATGCAAACATAAATTAAAACATCAATTTAAAAGATAATTAAATGCTTCATAAACTTTGCTAGTTTTCTTCATGTCGTGCCCATACGTGCTCAACCAAGTCCATTTGGAGTTGTTGATGTTTGCGTTTATCACGAAGCTCGGCTCTTGCTTTGAGGTAGCGATTGAATGCTTCGGTAGATCCTTGAATTATAGATGAATTATTGATGTTGTTGATGTTGCTTGTGTTGGCTTCATCCGACCAATCCATCGTTGAATCTCCTTCATGCTCGACTATCATGTTATGTAAAATAATACAAGCAATCATGATTTCTTTCAAATTATTTTTGTACCAAAAACGACCTGGACCCCTGATCATTGCCCAACGAGATTGAAGCACACCAAATGCTCGTTCAACATCCTTCCTGGCAGCTTCCTGCATTTCCTTGAACTTAATTTTCTTCGGATCATGAGGACATTGAAAGCTCTTGACAAAGGTTGGCCATTCCGGATAGATCCCATCTGCTAGGTAATATCCTTGTGTATATTGTCGACCGTTTACGACAAAATGCATATTTGGCGCACGATCTAACACAACATCGTTGAATAAAGGAGATTGATTAAGAACATTGATATCATTATTCGATCCCGCAACTCCAAAATAAGCATGCCAAATCCATAAGTCTTGTGACGCTACCGCTTCTAGCATAATTGTTGGGACTCCATGATCACCTCGAGTGTATTGACCTTTCCAAGCTACTGGACAATTTTTCCATTCCCAATGCATGCAATCAAGACTCCCCAACATCCCGGGGAAGCTGTGTCTCTGCTCATGCATCTGATACAAGCGTTGGACGTCGGCAGCAGTCGGAGCTCTCAAGTAGTGCGGACCAAACACGTCAATCACGCTTCGACAAAATTTGAACAAGCATTCAATGGCCGTTGTTTCAGCAACCTGCAGGTATTCATCATAATGATCGGCAGGACCTCCATATGCTAATTGGCGAATTGCTACCGCACACTTCTGTAGTGGTAAGAAACCTTTTCGCCCCACCGCATCGACTCTCCACTGAAAATATGGATCATGAGATTCCAACGCTTCTACAATACGAAGAAATAAGTCTTTACCCATTCGAAAACGTCGTCGGAAGATATTACTTCCATATGTTGAATTTTCAGCGAAGTAGTCATTCACTAGGCGAGTGTGTGCACCCTCACGATCTCGATTGATGTACTTTCTTTTCTTAGGAGTGTTGGAAGAAGCACACAACATCTCATTAAGAAATCTTCGTTGTTCTTGTACCTCACGCACCAATTGCTCCATCGGTGATTGATTAAGTAGCTCATTTAGCTCATCGTCGTCACTGTCACTGGTGCTTGAATGATTATAAGATGAAGACATGTTTGATATGGTTGAAAATATTATGAGGATTAAGAAACTTGTGTAGTGAAGAGATGAGAAGTCAATCCCTAGATATATAGTCGCGTTTCCAACGGCTAGTTTTTCAAACGGCTAGTTTTCAACGGCTAGTTTTCAAACGGCTAGTTTTCAAACGGCTAGTTTTTCAAGCGGCTAGTTTTTCAAACGGTTAGTTTTTGCAACGACTATATTTAAAACATACATATCTAAAATTACATTATATTAAATAACATCAGAAAATTACATAGATTACTGAATAAAACTACGGAAGTAAATAACAATGTTAAGCAAACTAAGAAATTACAAATACAAGTAATAAATAAGTAAACATAAACTACTGTTTTTTTTAATTCCCCAATTCATCCTGATTTCATCACAATAGAAGTTATGTGCCTCAAGTACTTCTGGTGTCATTTTGGTGGTATCCTTCATGAGGGCTTTCCACTCACCTTTTTTTGCTATTCGCTCCAATGCACTTGTATTTTTCTTTGCCAACTCAATCGTCGTTTCTTTAATTTCATTCAACCTCTTGTTCAATTGTTCGGCTTCTTCCGGGTTGGCTTTTCCCTTAGCTTTTCTCTTTGCCGTTTTCTGTCCAATTGGACGAGTACGCTGTGCACTGACATCCTCATTTCCACTCGTATCTGGATTGGAAGAGTAGTTTCCTCCAAACTCATTAGTCTTCATCATCTTTGTTGGACGAACATCCATATCACATTTCTCGAATTTAGGACACCTCTTCAAACATAGCCAACAACTGCGAAGTTTAAATCCATTCTTCGCACATTCTTCCCTATACACTTTTTGTGCCTTTTCGTAAATATCTGCATCACTGCACCCACTCTTCCACACGTCCAACTGCTGATTATAGATTGCAGCAAATTGTTTTGTTTTTTTCTGAATATCGTAATACTTTGATTTTAATGTTGCTGGCGATCTCTTTGGCCTATTTGCCGGACGAGTGTTGTTATACTCCACCGCAATCCTCTGCCACATTTGCTCCATCTTCTGATCATTTCCAACCACTGAATCTAGGCTAACATTGATCCAACATTCTGTTAGCAATTCTAACTCTTCATCAGTGTATCCCGTTGAGAACTTCTCGTCAGATTCCGATGCACTGCCAATATTAATGCCTCCCACTCCTGGAGGAGAAAATTGAGTTGACCTCCCAGAAGACGGTGTTCCGCACTCTTTGTCACTGCTCCCTCCATCGGTGCTATTTCTTCTCGATGAGTTTGAAGGAGATATTCCGTATGAATGAGGGGGAGGCATGGGATGAACCAAATAAGTTGGAAATCCGGAAGAATTCATCGGTAAATCCAAGTTAATTGGAAAATTGGGGGAAATTAGAAAATTTGGATAGTTGGGAAAATTTGGAGAGTTGAAAAAGTTTGGATAGTTGGGGAGATTTTCTAGACGAATGTTGGAATTTTGAGGACGAACATTGGAATTTTGCGGACGAATATTGGGATTTTGAGAAGATGAATTTTCTCCCAAAAATTTTGAATTGTAAAAATTCTCCCAATTATTTTGATCCATATTGAAAAATTGATTGAGAGAAAATTACTATAAAAAAAATAAAATTTGATTGAGATGAATTTTTTTTTGGTGTAAAAAATGATTTTCTGATACCTATTTATAGAAGATTGGGAGGGATTTAAATTTTTTATCCGTTGAGTTCATTTATAACCGTTAACAATTAATTTATTTAAATGAATTTTTTGATTGAAAAGAATGAATACTACATAGAACACTGTCTGCCAAACTCCCCATTTGTATTTCAACCCCTACATGAAGTAGGAAACGGTCATGAAATTAAAAAAAAAAAAAAAAAATTAGTGGTGGGACCCACAAAATTGAATTCCACTTGCGCGTGGGTCCACGCCTTCTCCATACAATCCATTTTCATTGTTTTGGGGTTCACGCACGCTTCCTCCACTCTCCCCATTTTCCCCTCTTTTTTCCTCTACCTGGGTTTGTGCAGACATACCCCAAAATTCTTTCCTTGCCACATCATCATATTCACAATGCAAGATTTTTCATTTCTTGGGTAGAGGTAGTGCTCCACATGGGATTCCTACCTCCCATTGTGGATGCCCTAATGGAGGGAAAAAACTAGAAAATTAAAATAACTCCAACCTAGATGAATATTTGGGAATACGTGAGGAATTGTACTATTTAGAAAGGTTGTCTTGGGATACAGAGAAAGGTGCAGATGCTGGGATTTGCCGATATGAAGAGGCGCAAATGAGATTTGGGAAGAGACGTCATAATGACTATATATGAAACTGAAAAGGGGATGAACTATTCACGAACATACTCAAGAGAGCTCAAAATTGACAAGTATAGAAAAACACACTAGAGGTTTATTCCTATTTATTCCCAGATATAATGCAAAGACCAAATATAGCACCATCTATAGAACTGGGAGGAACTGTCTTCCCTGACGAGATCATGCTGGAAATTTTATCAAGGTTGCCTGTCAAACTGTTGATAAAATTTAAATTGGTGAACCGTAGATGGGAGGCTACAATCTCAAGCAAATACGTCGGCAACAGTCTACATTTGATGCAGATGAAGAATCAGAACCGCTTGTACTCCAATCCCAGTACGGATTTTACCCATTGGGATACACACCGACACCATAAGGGGTTATTAGAAACCAGAGGATTGTTGGTGATGGAGACGATTTTAACGATGCGCTTGCTAGTTGTAATGGGTTCGTTCTAAAATGCAATATTTATGATGATTTCTGAATATGCAACACTGTTACAAAGGCACGCCTTGATATTCCAGCGACGCCAATAGAATTCCCTGCTGATTGTACGTATGCTAGTATATTGTTTGGACTTGGGTATGATCATGTAACTGAAGGGTATAAGGTTGTTAGGATTGTGCACTTTAACACTCAAGAGTTTTCTAGTGAGATGAAGGTGTTAACATTGCAGACTATGGAGTGGAGAAGGGTGCAAGATTTCCCTTATGAGATGCCTGTTCTTGCTCCAGGAGTATTTGTTGCAGGACATATTCACTGGCAGGTAACCCGTCCTATGATGACTTATGGTATTGCTAAATTTTGCACAACAACAGAAACATTCGGGTTAATAGACCTTCCAATTGGTGCCGAGAGAGTTCAAGTGTATGGAGAAATAGGTTGTCTTGATGATGATACTCTTATCTTATATTCAAGTATGAGCCATGAGTTTTTAGAATTTGAGCTATGGATACTAGAGGAGTATAATAATCCTCAGTCCTGGACAAGGTTGAGGTTCAATCCTGGGTGGGAAAGGCCACAACATTTGGGGGGGGGGGGGGGGGGGGTATATTCTGTGTATTCAACCGCTTCGTTTAATTAAGCCGGAAAATAGGTGGTTGTTATGTCGAGTTGAACCACTAGGGGCTCTGGTTTTGTACGACACCCTGCACGGGACGTATGAGACAATGTTGAATTCCCCTGAGCAAAACATGGTATACTTTTGTATTGTACCATTCATTCAAAGTGTATTGGATCCCCAGTTGCTGTTGGAGTGAAGTTGATGGCAGGAAGTATTTTTTGATGGAGATTAATATAAGATTGTGAAGGGTATTATAAATGTAATAGTATGATAGTTTTTGTGTGTTTCGATATGTATTAACATATGTAATGTGTGGTATGTGATTAACTTAATTGAGTATTAATTTAAATGTATGGTGCATGGTTATTAGTATTTTTTTTCCTATTACAATACCTACAAAATTATATATTTAAACTTATAGTTGTACTAATAAAAATTCCATTGTATGGTGCATGAGAGATGTCTAGTGACCTAGAAGTAACTTTATCACCATACTTTATTAATGGATACTTTATCCTATGTTTCTTAAATATTATATAATGTAATGGTAACAACCATTTGGGATGACCGTAGAAAAATAATATGTGACAAGGCAAAAAAATACCACGGTAAATGATAATTAAACCGTATATAGAAAATGTATTATGTTTCAATTAAATTGGAAATCGGAATAATGGTTCGAGGTAATTTGTACACCACATAAAAACTGCATTAATATAATTAGTAGTTATATTATACCAACAAATAATAATTTATACTAAAAGTCAAAAGTTTGTCAATATTGAAATAAAATGGTAGTATAATCAATAAATTAACATTTGAAAACAGGAATTTATTTACCTAGGATTAAAAAAAAAAAAAGATAACAAAAAAATTCCCTAAAATTCCAAAACATTAAATTTTAAATATAGACAAAATATTAAGGGCCATAGTTTAGAAACGGGCCAGGGCTAAAAATTAGTTAAGTAAAAAAAATTCGTTGCTTTCCGAATTTATTCAGAAGTAGTTATATAAATTTTGTTTTTACACGAAAAAAATTAAATTTTTGTTAGACAAGTATGCAGAAAAATTAGCATAAATTTTTTTAAATGGTGTTGGGCCTTAACATTTAAAAAATGCATTTTTTTTAATTTTTCTAGAAAAATATATGCTATGGACACTGATAATTAACTTTGGAAATATCATTTGATAATAAAGATTGATATGTATCTCGGGCTTAATAAAGGAAAAAATGTAATTTGAAATTGATATATCGAGATTTTGAAATTGTTATATGCGAAAAAATAGATTGGTTTTTGAAAAATTGATGGGGTGTAATTGTAAACAAATTTTCAAAACGATTAAGAAAATATAGATTAAAAAGGAAATTGACCAATTCAAAAATTCTTTTAGTCCTTTTTTTAAACATATCTGACCACGATTAGGAAATTGACCAATTAAACATATCTCACCAGGAAATTAGGACAACACACGATAAAAAATTGGCATCTGTTTTTTTAACCCTACAAAAAATTAGGAAATGTATGCATTGTAAGTGCCCTATATATAAAAAGAATATACGGTTGAATTATGTTTTATACTATAAAATTGATTTTTTTTAAAAAGTTGATAAAAAATAACCATTTAAAAAGTAATTCATCTTTAATGTTGAGGAATAACATTATACGAATGTTTAAATACGGTTCGGGCAAACTTTGCATATTTAATGTTAAACAAAATATGATTAGTGTTTTATGCGCTGGGACTTAAAAAACATCATGTTGGTTATTAAGATTTTCCAAATGCATACTGGATATTATATTTGGAATATATATATTTATAAAGAATATTGATACGGTTTGGTTTAAGAAAGGCATTCTACATTCAGTTACAATAGTACACATTCTATTGGGAATTTGTATATGGAAGAAATTTGATTGGTATTAAATAAATAATTTGTTATTATTACTACAACTGTAACAATGAAATACATTAGTAATTTCGAATTATTGAAAGTAATAATATCTTTAAAATATGCACGGTCTTTAAAAAAAAATCAAATTGAGTACAAAAATGACAATGACTAGTGTCCCTGCCAATTCATGAGTATATGTACTAAGGAAAGATCTTGTATAGGATTTGTCATATTTCAATGTAGCAATCTTTGAAAAGGTAGTATAGAAAGTTGTGAGTTATAAACATATCACTTTTATTTTTGAAAATATTAATCAGAGGTTTCTTGACATGCTGGCATTGGTATAAATTATTTTAAAATTGGGGTACAAATAATTCTGTAAGCAATGTATAAATAAATGTTCACTCATTTGTTCAATATTGAAATTTTGATTTAACTAAAAATTATGAATTACCTTTTTTAAATCTAGAACAATATTAAAACTTAAAATATATGTTCGTACACAAACATTTATAAAAATGTTTGTCATTAATGTTTACCTTTTAAAGAAGTATACCAACAATAGCTTATTATGGTGTATAAATACGATAGGAAGAAAACCAAAAAAAAAACATCATTGTCGTAAAATTTTCATATTGGAGCTTTGCTTATGAGTTGTAACCTTTAAAAAAGGTGTCTTGGGATGATCAGAAAAGTACGTATGACAGAAGTATTAGAAATGAAGAGCCGCAAGGAAGGATTGGGATGAGACTTGGAATTGAAAATATATGACACTGATCAGAGAACGAACTATTCACAAACAACTTCAAGAAATGTAAAAAAGTATATCCTCATAAAATATATCACTTCGAAAGGTGGAAGCTCAACAACATACTTATCAAAATGCAAAGACAAGAGCAAGAACCATCGCCGGAGCTTGGAGGGACTGTTTTCCCTGAGGAGATAATGTTGGAAATTTTGTCGAGGTTACCTGTTAAACCCTTGATGAAATTTAAGCTGGTGAACCATAGGTGGGAGGCAACAATTTCCGGGAAATACTTTGGCCAAACACTTCATTTAGCTCAAATGAAGAATCAGAACCAGATGGGCCTTGTTCTCCACTCACAATACGGTTATTATCCATTACGATACAACCCAACTCCGATGGGGGCTATGAGAAACCATAGAGATGTGGGGCATGGGGATGATTTCACGGATGCTCTGGCTAGTTGTAATGGGTTCGTTCTAAAGTCAAATATCCAGGATGATTTCTGGTTATGCAACCCTATTACAAAGGCAAGTATATTAATTCCAGATTGTCCCATCGACTTTCCCGATGATTGTACATATGCTAGTGTTTTGTTTGGGATGGGGTATGATGCAGTAACTGATGGGTATAAGATTGTTAGGGTTGTGCAATTTAACACTGAGCAATTTTATTCAGAAGTTAAGATGTTGGAATTACAGACAATGGAGTGGAGAAACATGGAAAGATTCCCATATGAGTACCCGGTTCTAGCTCCAGGAGTGTACGTTACAGGTTATATAAACTGGCAGGTAACTCGATCAATGGTTTGTTATGGTATTGCTACTTTCAATTGTTCAACTGAAACATGCGTTTTCATAGACATTCCATTAGGGGTTGAGAGAGTACATGTATATGGAGATATAGGTTGTCTGGATGATGATAGACTGATTTTATATTCAAGTATGAGTATGAACTTTGAGGAATTTGAGTTGTGGATACTAGAGGAGTATAATAATCATCAGTCCTGGAGGAGGATGTTGTTTAGTCCAGGTTGGGAAAGGCCAGGATATTTGGGGTGGCGGATTCTGTGTATTCAACCGCTGCGTTTAATTAAGCCGGGAAACAAGTATGTCTTGTGTCGGGTTGAACCATTGTCAGCTTTGATCTTGTATGACACAGTGGAGTTAACATACGAGCTATTGGTAGATCCAGAGCAGGTACCAATCTACTATTTTTGTGTTGTAGCATTCATTCAGAGTGTGATGGATCCGCTTTTGTTGCTTGCTTAATGATATTTAAATGCAGGTAGTTGGGGTTAACTATGTAGCGTATTTAATCTATTTTGATATCAATATATAGAAGCTCATTTAAGCCGTTGAATGAGTTTTGATAGATTGATTGGAACAGGGTTAGTATAAATAGATTGAGTGATTAACTTCAGGGTGTTTTGTGATTCAATTTATGGAAACAGATCCAATGTGTTGGGTGAGTTTAAATAGATTGAGTGACCCTTATTTTGTGTAATGATTTGGAGATTGCATTCCAGAAGTCTTACAATGGAAAAACAAACCCTCCTTGGTGACAATTATGTCTCATATTAGGGACCTTGGCTAGTAGTATTCAAAGGGTTTTGTGATTCAATGTGTAGAAACTAATGTAATGGCTTGGATGACATTATTTTGTAAAATGATTTGGAGGGGTAACAGCCCAGATGTAACTGAATGGGAAACCAATTCGTACTTGGTGCAATATTATGTGTAATATTATTAATTGCCTGGTTTTGGGAAAAATGCAAAATTGATGGTATGTTTTTGAAATTTGTTGGTATAAGGTAATTCATTGGTCAATGGTAATAAGTTATTTGTACCACATTTGGCGAAATTTGTACTTTGGGGTTGTAAATTCCTACAATATTACATAAACCTTGGCTAGTAAAATTCATGATGTTTTGTGATTCAATATATGGAAACTGATGCAATTGGTTGGGGAAGTTTAAATAGATAGAGGGAGTTTCTATTTTGTCCAATGATTTGGAGGTTTCATTCAAAAAGTATCTAAATCGAAAAACAATTAGTACTTGGTGTAAATTATGTATAATAACAAAAAAATTGGCAGTAATATTCAGGGTATTTTTTGATTAAATGTGTAGAAACTAATGTAATGGCCTGGATGAATTATTTTGTACAATGATTTGGAAGGGTAACAAGCAGGATGTATCTGAATGGAAAAAAAATTTGTACATGGTGCAATAAAATGTATAACATTAGTGATTGTCTGGTGTTGGGAAAAAATGCAGAATTGATTGTATGTTTTTTAAAGTTATAATATAAAGTAATTTATTAGTCAATGGTAATACGTTATTTGTACCACATTAAAAAAATTGTACTTTATGGTTGTTTAGTGATACAGTATTAAATATGCATATTTAAATTAATGGAAAGGACTGTTAATAGCACTGTTAATAGCATTGGAGCATGAATTAAAAAGATCATATAAGGAGAAGGATACCAATAATATAAAAAAAATGGTAAAAAACATTAAAAAAAATGTAAAAAAACAAATTAGAAAATTGTTATGTAAAGGAAACAATAACCTCCAAATGACATCTCTTTTGTACAGTGTGTTTAGAAAAAATGGAATTCAAAATGCATATGGCCGAAAAAGGATTAACAATCAACCACTGGAGTACAAAAGAGAATAAAAATTATTTGGGCTAAGTATATTTGTAAAAAAAGTTGTTTAGAAAAAAGGGCCATAAGATTACAAAGTGGATGTGTTCAATAATTGGGCTATGGGGGTTGTGCCCAAAAGAAATAAGATGTTGGCCCAAAAGAAGTTAAACTTAGGCCCAAAGTAGCATGGCGTAAATTAAGAAATGCAGAATAATACTATAACACGTAAATATGTACCATATTACTAAAAATTGTACTAGTCTGACAAAATGTATACTACCTACAGTATTGAAAAAATGACTAGGAAAATGACCAGTAGGCAAAAATGACCGTTGCTTTTTATGACTTTTGTGTACTTTTTCTAACCGTTTAAAAATGTATCCGTTGAATAACAGAGTAAACAAACAATGTGCCTATATATATGTGAAAATGTTAATACACAGCAAGCAAAATTCATAAACCCTCAACCCCCACACTCAAGAAATGTCTTCTTCGAGCAACACAGCTTCAACTACTGATTATCCAAAGTACACAAAATCATATTGTAACACCTGTGGTAGGTTAGCTTTGATAAGAGTGAGTGAAACACAAAAAAACCCAAATAGATTGTACTACCACTGTGAAATGCATGGGTTTACTAATTGGTGTCATCCAATTGGATGGAAAAACAGATACCAGAGAAATGTGCAAATGAACAACGAGGATGACATCCAACAGGAAGACAACACAAGAAACCAAGCAAAGGTCTTTCAGACAAGTGAAGTGAAAATTTCTACAATATTGGTTGCAAACTTCATAACAGTTGTATCAATAATGATAGTAGGTGGAGTAATTAAAGATTTGTTTATGTAAACATATAATAGCAAGAACATAGTTTTATCAATTCAGTAAATTTAATTTAGTATTGGGAAATGTAACAATGTTAAGTATAATATGGCAGACTGGTGATTAAATATTGTTCTTCCCCAAGATAGGTCCTCCATTCTAAAAAATGTCTTAATGGTTACATAGCCATAAGATTTGGGACAAATAAATAAGGGTTAATGAATGCAATATTGATTAAAAAACTTGCCCGAATTATAATCTATTCCGGCGAAAATGTTGTGAAACAACCCCCACTTTGATTGAGATTCTTTGAAAAATGATCTGTGGTATATGAGAGGAAAAAGGATTAGAAACACAAATAAGGAGTGGGGGTGGGGGGAGGTGATATTGAGAATAAAATAAAGCAAAACAATTGAGTAAATATACCTTGATTATTAAAACTCCCCAAAAGATTTGTTACGAGATTTTTTGGGACGACTAGGGAAACACTTCAAGACTGGAGGAAGTATCCTAGGACAATTGTTTTAGAGAGGTTGTAATTCAAACTTCAGAGTTTCTGGGACTGAGTGCATATCATACATGTAGCATTTCTGGTAAGTCTCGGTATGGTAACATTCGTCAACGTATGTTAAGATGGAGGATCCAATTTCATTTGAAATTACGATAATTGCGTGATTGCAAGGAAAGCCTTATATTTGCCACATACAACAAGAGCATGTACGTTGTTCCAGATTAACTGTAATAGATGGTGTAGACCCAAATGTATATTCACCACTAGTTGACTGGGTGATCTTCAAAGACCATGCCAAATCTAGTGCAATATACCAGTCAGTATCCTTGATAGGGCACAACGGAGTGGTCCATTCAAAGCTTTTTGTTCTTCTCTCAAGATGGCAACGAGTAATCTCTGAAGAGATGACATATTATTACAATACACAAAATTTCGAATTAATCAACAAAAAATTCAGATATAATTTGGTATAGAGTTAAAACCTGAACGAATGTGGTCAATCATGCGGGTGATTGGTAGACCACGGGAATCCTTAAGAAAGAAATTATATGACTCTGCTGCATTCGAAGTCATCTCGCCATATCGGGTTATATCTGGTGAGAAAGCTACATCCCATTTTTCGTAAGACAGACCTTCCAAAAATTCGACAGCACGGTCACCACCAGCTTTTAGGAAGTTGTCCAATTTGACTTGGAAAATACGCTGAGTTGGAGCATACGCACAATCTCTAAAAAGATCACACATCCTATCATGTTGTGGATTGGTGCAGCCTTTTCCGAATTTTCCCCTTAGATTAGTCAAGATATGAAAAAGACAGAAGAAATGAAGGGGATTTGAAAAGACCAATGGAAATGCTGCCATTAAACCACAATTTCTATCCGATATATAACATATTGTTTTGGGATGACTGCATGTGTCTCGAAGCCTAGCAAAAAACCATGACCAATTAACAGTGTTCCCGGAAGACACAACAGCTATAGCCACTGGAAACAAACCTAAAATATAAAATCGAAAAAAAAAGACAGAAATGAAGGACATACTTAGAAGCAGGACTGCAAAGATACTATGAAAAGAAGTATATCATTGTTAATAAGTGAATTGTTGGGAAAATGTATAAGACTTATGTTTTGATTAGATGCCAACATGTTCCTCCTAAGTTGTTTTGTAAGTAAATTATTCAGCAGAGCTAGTACTTAGTCAAACAGTTCAAAGTGTTAAGAACTGAGTACAGTTAGTAATTACATGAGTGTATTTAAGAATGACGTCTGCTGAAGATGGAGTCCGCTGAAGTGAAGTCCGCTGAAGACTAAGTGATCTGAGAATAAGTCTAAGTCTTGAATGTTTTCTAAGTACATTCTCACTAAGACTAAAACTGTCGGGAGAGGACCAAGGTCCATTGATGGTAACTAACAATGCTAAAACAAATTAAAAGTTGTTAGTTAATCTGGTTGAAACAAGGCAAAATGAATTTCAGTGAAGCTTACAATAAATGAAGGAATAAGAAGGTTCTCTCAGAGGAGTTCCACCTTAAAGCAAGACAAGAATCTGGGCATGCAGACTAAAGGTCCAATGAGAAGATGACACGTCAGTGTACTTACTGACAGCCGACCTGCCCCAGCCTGACAAGTACCAAAAGTCTTTCTCTAGCAATCTACAGAAAGTTGGTGAACAGGCATGGTCTTTCAGCCATTTCTTGACAAGACTTAAAGCTTCAAATAGAGCCGTTTGAGCCAATCAGATACAAGAAGACTTACTTGAGAAGATTCAAATCCAACGGGAAGATTTTCAAGGAAGCCTATAAATACAGAAGGACGTGCACATTTCCAAGCATGGGAAACTCACAAGATCAAAGCTATCTCTACATTCATAACAACTAAGAAGCACTCGAAATTATCTTTGTTTCCCAAGTGTTTCACATTTGTAGAGAGCCTAACAAACCTTCTGTAACCAAGCTTAAAAGCTATATCCAAATCTTAGAAAGAGATAATCCAATCCTAAGCCTTGAGCTAAACTTGTAAGGATTATCTCAAAATAGTTGGAACCAAAACCCTACTCAAAACCCTACTCAGTGTTTAGGTTGAGAGCTAGTGTTAAGTGGTGTTAGTAAGCTGATTGTTGTATCAGTCTGAAAGCTGGTTTGTTTTGGGAACTAGGACCTGGAATTTCCTAGTGATCAATCATCCTAAGAGAGGATTAGTTGATCAGTGCACCTTGGCACTATAACACAAGGAATTCCAAGTGAAAGGAATTCTCCTGTTTGATCAGGACAGTGGACGTAGGAGATTCTTCTCTGAACCACTTTATACCTTGTGTTCTTATTATCTGCTTTCCTAAGTGTGTGTTAATCTCAAAGTTTATCAAAGTAAAACGAGTTTTCTAAGGGCTCACTAATCCGCATCTGAAAGCTAATTAGATAGTAATTCAACTGAAAGTCTTGAGCTTCCAGTGGAGGTATTATCTCAGTAGGCTTTCTCTAAGTAACTCTCAGCAGACCTTCAAGTCCACTGACGAGTTATTGTCTTAAGTAACCTGATAAGTTTTACAAGAAGTTTTAATTTGTAATCACAGGTGTATTTCCCCCCCCCCATACACATGTTTGCTCGTTTCGGGACCAACAATTGGTATCAGAGCAGTGGTTCAAAAGACCACTGTTCTAAGTATACCTTGTGCTTAAAGGTATTTTTCAAGGTCACTTGAATTGATATTTTGATAAACTTGTTTTTATACTATGGCTGACAATGTAGCTAGGGTAGCACCACCAGCAGAGAACAACATGGGAGTTAATCCCTTGAACCATATGTCTCATCACAAGCTTCCACAATTCTCAGTGGAAAACTATGACTTCTGGAAGATCAGAATGAGAGCTCATCTTGCCTGTGTGCATGATGAAATGTTGAGGGTTATTACTAAAGGTCCATTTGTTTTTATGACACCTAACCCTAGAACTACAGCTGAAACTATTGCAGATCCTAGAGAAGAATGGCCCAAAGATGAAGATAACTTCACTGCAGATGAGAGGAGGAGAAACAACCTCAACTTCATAGCCATAAACATTCTCTACACCACTATTCCAGATTCTGTAATGGGAAGAGTGATCCACTGCAAGACTGCAAAGGAACTATGGGACACTCTAGCTCTCATGTGTGAAGGAACTGACAAGATAAAGGAGAACAAGCTTTCAGTAGCTGTTCAAAAGTATGAGAAGTTCACCATGGAGTCTACTGAGACCATTGACCAGCTTGATGAGAGGTTCACAGACATCATGAATGAGATAAATTCTCTGGGAAAAGTCTATACCAAGAGAGAGGTTTCCTTAAAGATCCTGAGAGGTCTAACCTCAAGATGGGATGTGTACTCTGTGATGATGCAGAATACCAAGGATCTATCCAGCATGTCTATGCAACAGGTATTCTCTGAACTCAAGGCTTATGCGTTTGATCTTAACAGGAAAAGGGCTCCTGATGAGACCTCAGCTGAGAAGGGAGTAGCCTTCAAAGCCAAGGAGTCTGAGCCAAAATCCCCAAAGCCTCAGAAGAGTACAAAGGCAAGCAAGTCACAAAGCAAGGCTGAGATGCAGGAGGAACTCAGCCTGATGGCTAGGAGGTTTGAACAACTTAACAGCCGCTTTGGCAAATATAAGAGATTTTACAGGGAAGGTAGAAATTATCCACAAAAGACTACCAGAGAAGGAGAGAAAAGCTCATCTGAGCTGGAAAAGAAAAAGGAATACAAGAATTACACCAAGGCTGAAGGATCATCATCAAAGACCAGAGAGTCCACTGAGGAAAAGAATGATAATGCCAAAAGGTGTTTTCAGTGCAAGAAGATTGGGCACTTTCAATATGACTGTCCTCAACTGAGCACTAAAGAAAGAAAGGAAAGGCAAGCCAAAAGAGACAGAAGATATGGAGAAAGGAAAGCCATGATGGCTGGGGATGTTGATGAAAATCTGGATTCACCTGATGAACTGTTCTCTGACAGCAGTGAAGATGACATGTGCCTCATGGCAAGAGAAGAACCAGAGGTACAATCTAAACCATCCATTTCTCTAGAACACACACCTGAGCTAAGCTCAGAGTCAACTGAGGAACTCAATCTTCAGTCCGCTTTGGAACAATTGATGATTGATTTCTCAAGGTTGCAAGAAGCAAGTTTCTGTCTTCAAGATGAGAACCAACAACTCTTGAGTGAAAACTCCAAGTTAATTGAATCTGGGAATCAAGCAGATCTAAACTCAGCCAAATCTACCATTGAACTGACAAAAGAGGTGGAAACCCTTAGGAGTCAAGGAAATGGTAGAGATCAACTGATAAAAGATCTCAATGAATCTAAGATAAAGTTAACTGAAGAGAACTTAAAATTGGTAAGCCAAATAAAGGATTTTCTCCTGAAAATTGATGTCTTACAAAAATCTGAAGAGACCTTGTTAAAAAGGATTGATGCTCTAAACAAACCCTCTCTTGCCATAGAGGAGATTCAAAATTTTCAAATCAATCCTAATAACAAGTGTGGGATAGGCTTTATTCCAAAACCTTCAGAAGGCCCTCTGAGTGTTGCTTCTTCAAGTGGCACAAAGAGAGTTTTTGTCAAGTCTGTGACATTTCAATCACAGACTATGGATAAAGGAAAAAGACCAGCTCAGATCATTCAAAAGAAAAGTCAATCTAAGCCAAAACCAAATGGAAAGGCTCAGGTGACTTATCAAACTAGATCTCAGCAGAGGTACTATCAGCCGAGGTCTTCACAAAAGAAGCAACCTCAGCTGAGAGCACCCAGGCATGAGTAGTCCTCAAGGAATGACTCATATGGAAGACCTATTCCTTTTGTGCCTAAGTGAAAAGGTCCTTCATACCTTTATCAACAAAAACCAAGACCAGGTGCACCCAAGCCAAATAGAAAGAATGTGAAGAAGGTTCCTGTTCCTTCAAAGGCTGACACCCATAGAAAGTTTACTCCCAAGGCACCTAGGGAGATAACAATCTATGTAGATGTTTATGGAAGACAAATTAGCCAATCTAAAGTGATTAGAACTGTGAGGCAAATTTGGATTCCGAAAGGTACAGCTAACCTGGTAGGACCCAACACCAAATGGGTACCTAAAACTTGATCTGTGATTGCAGGGCTCAGTGGACCTCAACAAAGGAGAAGCTCTTAAATCATCAGTCTGGTACTTGGACAGTGAATGTTCTAGGCACATGACTGGCAACAAAGAACTTCTGACAGAATTTGTTGAGAAAGAAGGTCCACAAGTCACCTTTGGTGACAACTCACAAGGAGCCACTAAAGGTTATGGTACTTTAATCATTGGCTCAGTAAGGGTAAGCAATGTATCCTTTGTCAGTGGACTTAAGCATAATCTTATGTCCATAAGTCAATTCTGTGATAAAGGATACAGTGTTGAATTTTCATGTAACCTGTGTTTTGTTAAGAATGTATCTTCACAACAGGTACTACTAACTGGGTCAAGAAAGGGAAATGTCTATCTTGCAGATTGGAAGTCTTGCACACCAAATGCATGTCTTATTGCTAAGAGCTCAACTGACACTAATTGGTTATGACACAAAAGGATAAGTCATCTGAACTTCAAGATGATGAACAGGATAGTAAGACATGGACTGGTAGAAGGAATGCCAAATGAAGTATACAACAAAGAACATATCTGTAAAGCCTGTCAGGAGGGAAAGCAAGTAAAGGCATCTTTCAAAAGCAAAGTAGCAACCTCTACTGACAGAGTACTTCAACTGTTACATATGGATCTTTTTGGTCCAGTAACCCCAGTAAGTATCAATGGGAGAAAGTATACACTTGTTGTTGTTGATGACTTCTCCAGGTACACATGGGTGATATTCCTTGCAAGCAAAAATGAGACTCAACTGAGACTGCCAGAGCTCCTGAAGAAAGTTAGCAATGAAAAGAGCCTGAACATTGTAAAGATAAGATCAGATATAGGCACTGAATTCATAAATTCTATTATATCTGATTACTGCAAAGAATTAGGTATTTCACATGAGACATCAGCTGCAAGAACTCCACAACAAAATGGAGTAGCTGAAAGAAGAAATAGGACTCTCAAGGAGGCAGCAAGGACAATGTTAGCTGAAGCTCAAGTTCCTAAAAGATTCTGGGCTGAAGCTATTAATACTGCCTGCCACACTCAAAACAGATCCATGGTAACCAAACATCAAGGAAAAACTCCATATGAGTTATGGAATAACAGAAAGCCACAGGTATCTTACTTTCATATTTTTGGTTGCAAGTGCTTCATTCACAACAATGGGAAAACACAACTGAAAGCCTTTGATAGCAAAGCTGATGAAGGAATTTTCTTAGGATATTCCCAAATCAATAGAGCTTTCAGAGTTTACAACTGTAGAACTCTTGTTGTGGAAGAAACACCTCATGTGGTGTTTGATGAATCTACTTTTGAGTCCAGAAGTAAGGAGAATGAGGATGTGATTAGCAAAAGACTAACCAGACTAAGTATCAAGTCTAAAGGCTATCCTGAGAATTGTGTTGATACATTCATCCCAACCTGGGACAACCTCAATGATCAACAATTCAAAGAGGACACTCAAAATCAGACCACTCCTCAAAGCTCACCTGAGAGCTCTCCTGAAGATGTAACTGAACTGATGAACACTATCCCAGTTCAAGAGGTAACAAATGTCAATGAAGATGTGGTCACAGCTGAGACATTCACTGAACCCATCATTCAAGGGGGAACCAATGAAATTACCATTGAGAATGAAAATACCTTGAATGATGACTCAGGACTTCAACCCTCTGTCTTATTTCCTGAATTCGATTTCATTCCAATATCTAGTGACTCAACTTCAGAAGAGTTAAACTCTACTGAAGGGCATCAGCCTAGGAGGACTTGGCTCTCAGATCACCCTGTTGAGCAAATCCTAGGTGATCCTTCCTCAGGAGTCAAAACTAGAAGTTTTCATGGAGAAAGTGCTTTGTTTTGTTGTTTCTTATCAAACCAGGAACCGAGTTCCATAGCAGAAGCACTTCAAGATTCCAACTGGATTATTGCCATGCAAGAAGAGCTCAACCAGTTTACAAGGAATCAAGTTTGGGAGTTGGTGGACATACCATATCACTGCAATGTGATAGGAACCAAGTGGGTATTCAAGAACAAGAAGGATGAGAATGATATCATAGTCAGAAACAAAGCCAGGCTAGTTGCAAAGGACTATTCTTAAGTTGAAGGATTTGACTATGATGAAACATTTGCTCCAGTAGCCAGATTGGAGGCAATAAGGTTATTTCTTGCAAATGCTGCTCACAAGAAATTCAAGGTGTACCAGATGGATGTTAAAAGTGCCTTCTTGAATGGAGTACTCAATGAAGAAGTGTATGTGGAGCAACCCCCAGGTTTTGAAGAAAGTCACAAAGTATATAGACTGAGAAAAGCTCTATATGGACTGAAACAGACTCCAAGAGCTTGGTATGATACTTTGTCACAATTCCTCTTGGATCATAGTTTTATCAAAGGAAGAGTTGATAGAACACTTTTCAGAATCACAAAAGGAGAGGACACACTGCTGGTTTAAATTTATGTGGATGATATCATTTTTGGTTGTCCTAACCAGGTCCTCTGTGAGAAGTTTTCTCAACTGATGAAGGGAAAATTTGAGATGTCTATGATGGGAGAAATGAATTTCTTCCTAGGACTTCAAGTTAAACAGTCCCCTGAAGGAATCTTCATCAATCAAACCAAATATACAAGGGAGCTGATCAACAAGTTTGGATGCCAGACCAGCAAAGTAGCAAGAGTTCCACTCAACACCAACACCAAGATGGAACCAGACGAGGATGGTGAATCAGTAGACCAGACTCATTACAGAGCCATCATTGGATCTCTACTGTATCTCACAGCAAGCAGGCATGATATCACTTTTGCAGTTGGGATTTGTGCAAGATATCAAGCCAACCCCAAGAAAAGTCATCTGGAAGCTGCTAAGAGGATTCTCAAATATCTTAAGGGTACTGTGAATATGGGATTGTGGTATCCCTCAGATGACAATCTGAAACTCACAGGATACTCAGATGCTGATTATGGAGGATGTAGAATTGACAGGAAATCAACCTCAGTCACTTGTCAATTCTTGGGAAGTAAGCTGATTTCTTGGTTCTCCAAGAAACAAAACTCAGTAGCCACAAACACTACTGAAGCTGAGTATATGGCAGCTGGAAGTTGTTGTGCTCAAATTCTTTGGCTAAGACAACAACTGAGAGATTACAACATCTTTGCCAATGAAGTCCCTATTTTCTGTGACAACAATAGTGCAATTGCTATTTCAGAAAATCCAGTTCTCCACACAAGATGCAAACATGTGGATATAAGGCATCATTTCATCAGAGATCATGTGGAGAAGAAGGACATCAAAATGCTCAAAATCCACACTGACAAACAGAAGGCAGATATCTTTACTAAACCTTTGGCTGAAGCAAGGTTCCAAGAGTTGTCAGTGGAGCTTGGACTCCTAGATCCAGGAGAGTAAAGAAAGGATTTAATCTCAGAAGAGTTACCTTCAACTCAGTGGAGGTTCATATTCAGAAGAGGATCTTTCTCAGCAGAAGCTCCTCATCTCAGAAGAGGTCTGAATATCAGACGAGGTCGAACCTCAGTGGAGGTCAAAGTTTATACTTAGTGTTTTTCAAAGTTAAAGCCTCTTAGCTTTATATATATTTATTTGGGTTCAAAACTTACTAATGAGTGCTTTCTGGGAAATTAAATCTTTTTCCACTGTTCCGAAGAGATTTTGGTATGGCAAGCATTTAATGCGCGTGGTACAAGTCAGACATGCTTTTTCAATTACCTATCTCACGCGCCCTAAAAGCCGGATGATGTGACCTTCCGGCTACCAACTTTTCCAATCCATGCCATCCATTTTTAGGTGGTTCTTTTCTAACCGTCAAGATTTCTTAAAAACTCCCCACTAAACCTTGCAACTATCCACGATCTCAAACCCGATCAATCTCAGACGTTGATTTCTTTGTTCAATCTCACCGTTCTTCACTCATATAAAAACCCCAAACGTTCGCTTGTAAACCTTTTCGAATACACTTCCAAGCAAACACTTACTATCTCTTCAAACATTTTTCTGCGAATTCACTTTTTCTCAAATCCCACCTACAATCATGACCAAAATTAACCTAGGGTTTCTGAACAACAAAGAAAATTTCTGGTATGAACCTATAATTCTTTTCAACAATCTAGAAATTGAATCAAGACCAGAGTTCTCTCACATTAAGGAGGCTTTGGAAATGGTCAAAGCTGCTGGTTTAGAGAAATTTCTATCAGTACATCCAGAGTACTGTTATGATAGGCCGGTTCTTGAATTTTTCTACAACATATCCAACTCAGACTCAAGAATCAAATCATGTCTATTTGTGCAAAGAAAGAAGAAGGTGATGAGAGACGATATGGAGGTCGTTGAGCACCAGAAAATTCGAAAGGAGATTCGGATAAGCGGAGATGATTTGAAGGAGTTATTTGAACTCCCATCTGAAGGGCCAAATCCAGATACTTGTATCTTGGATAAGGAGGAGGAATGGGTCTACACCATCATGGAGAAGAAGGTGAAATATAGTCCCACTATGAACAGAAGCCTACTATTACCAGCATATAATGTCCTCTGCGAGATTGTTGGTAAATGTATCTTGGGAAACCAAGGAAGCACAGAACAAGTGAGCAAGCCAAAGCTCAGATTGATGAAGGCTATAGTGGAGAGCAAGGATAAGCCATACAATTGGCAGCAGTTCTTTTTTAGAGCTTTGAACAGGGAACACTCAAAATTCCAGGCTGACAAAACTCCCCAGTTGGCAAGTAAACTAAATTTTGCCACTAAAATTTCTTACTTAATTGAGAATGTGGATGTGGGAGTATACTGGTTCAAGTCTGGAAAAACTCTGGAAACTAGGATGCTCAAGCCTGCTGAGGAGAGCCCAGAGGCAGTCGAGGAAGAAGAGGCTAACCCTACTGAAGGGAAGAAAACCAAGCTCAAGAGGAGGCTGGTTAAACTGAGTGACAAGATGGCCCAACACAAAGAGGCCGAGGCAGTGAAAACCTCTAGGAAGGAAAGCAGGAGGTCCTCTGAGGCAGAGAAGGAGAGTGCCTCAAAGAAAGTCAGAGTCACAGACTCTACTGATGAGTCTTCATCAGGTAACCCTGACTCATCTCCAAACATCATCTCAACTGAGTCTGACTCAGATGTCCCTGCACCTACCCCCATCAAACCCAAAACAACAAAACCTCGCACCCCTGCCAAAACCAAACGTATCTCCAAAATAACCAAAACCCCCACTGATGGCTCTCAATAGCCAGTAAGTGGATCCCAAACAACCCCCACTGAACCCATCTCCACCCCTACTGAAACAACCCCATCAAACCCTACTGAACCCATCCCCTCAACCCCATCTGAACCCACATCATCAACCCCTACTGACCAAAACCCAACCTCACCTGACACCCAACCTCAAACATCATCTGGACCAAACCCTCCTGAAATTCATTCAACTCAACTGGAGTCTATCCCAGAAGAGCCAACAGAGAGCAGATCCCCTACCCCTTCCCTTCCTTCAGACGATGAAGAAGAGTACTCATTCCTAGATACTCTCAAGGATGAGGTAGCTTACTCTTTAGAGTCTAAATACCCTGAACTTGATCAATTCCTCACAATCAAAGCCATGTTCTTTAGACTGAGACTCATTGTCCAGCTCAAGGATAGAAGACTTGGTGAAATTCTTCTAGCTGTAAGAGGCAGCAATGCAGAGGAGTGGAAGAAGGAGGAAGTTGAAGTGCTGCAATTTGCTGGGATGCACAAGACCAAACTTCTCTGTGATGAGAAGATTTTTGAAAGCTTGGTCTTTGAGAAGATTGCAGAGACAAAGAAGGAGGTGGAAAAGGCTGTTGATGAAGAAAAGCCAGCTGAACCCTTATCTGAGAAGGAGGAGGGGAAGGAGAAGAGTGCAGAGGAGAAGGTAGTGGAGTCTGAACTTGAAGGAGGTGCTTCACCTAAGCAAGGTGGTGGTGAAGCAGCCAAGGATGTATCCATGGCAAGGGATACTGAGGCTCAAAACTTGCCAAAGGAGGGCTCAGTAGAGGTGTCTACTGAAGCTCTCCCACAACAGCCCTCAGTGGTGGCTTTAAAGTCAACTGAGGTATCTGGAACTGGAGAAGTTGAAAAACAGAGTGAAAAAGAAAAAGAGGTGGAAATCACTGCTGTGAAGAGTGGAGAGATAAGAGCAATCATCCCTGTAAAGGGTGAATTGGCTGAAAAAATAGAAGTTGAAAAAGAAAGTGAGGAAGAGAAAAGTAAGAAGAGTGAGGAGGAGGGAGTCCCCATGTAGATAGAAGCATCAGGAGATCTAGGTGGTGAGGTTGAGGGAGTTAGAACTAACACTTCTTGCAATGCAGGTACTCAAACCATTGAAGTTCCCTCAGCTGTGGTCAACCTAACTCCACTGAGTGATGCTGTTCACTCTATCAAAGAAGAAAGCCTTCCATCTCTTCAATCTCAGCTCAGGAAGGTCCAGGAGATTGTACAAGAGGGGGTGGATGAGATGGTTATTCTCTCAGACCACATTGATGAACTCATGGAGTCCACAACTACATCACTTCAGAATCTCACACTTAAAGTTGAAGACTCTCAGCAGATGGTGATTGATGTAGTTGAGGGACAAAGTGTGTTAATCATTGAAGCCCTGAAGAAGCTAGAGGAGACTGAAGAAGAGGCCAGAACCAAATTTCTCAAAGACTCAGTAGAGAACGTCTCCATTAATCTGAAGTCGTCAGTAGAGGCCTTCTCAGAAGACCTACTTGGAAAGGTTGAAGGGTTATGGAACTCTAAGATGTCTGAATTTGAGGCCAAGAATGCTGAGCTAGGAGCTAAACTTGGAGAGGTACTGAAGAAGGCAGCTGAAGACTTCCCAACACAAGAGAAAACTGATGTGCTGATCAATGAAAAGCTAGCGCAGTTTGTTCAATTTGGGCAGACAGCTGGAGCTACTTTAGAAAGGCTTGAAGATGAGGTAGACCACTGCTCAACTGAGCTGAAGGCATTGGCCCATGATCAACTGAAGCTCAACATCACTGTAGCTGAATGTATGATTAATGCCGTAAAGGGGGAAAAGAGGATAAGTGCTAAGGACATGAAGGCTGATCCTAAGAATAAAATGAACATTATCCTTGAAACCCCTGACTTCGAGAAAGGCCAACAGGTGAAGAGCACCTTGAAGAAAGTTGATGCTGAAGCCCAGAAGATAGCAGAGTCCAAGAAAGGAAAGGAGACCTCCTCAGCTGACCTTTCAAAGTTCAAAGAGGTGCATTTAAAGGAGAAGGAGGAGAGAGCTGCGAAGAAGGGGGAAACTACAAAGAGAAAAGCATCTGATGCTCTCTCAGCAGAGGTTGCCAAAAAGACAAGAACTTCAGGGAGGTTGGCAGGTAAGTCCACAACCTCTACTGATGAAGTTAAGGTACTTCCTATTCTCAATCCTGAACCCTTATCTTCTGAACCTCCCAAGTCTGCACCCACAAAAGTCACAGAGCTCGCTGAGCTAATTAAAGAGGCTGGAGGTATGAATGAAAGAGCAAGGAAGCTGACAGCTCAACAACAAGAAAGAAGAGATAAGGTGGTTGGTAAGATGGAGACCATTGCAGAGCTTGCTGAGAGAAAAAGAAAGGAGAGGCTAGCCACTTTTGACAAAACTACTTCTAAGAAATTCAGGAGTGGTTATCTAAAGTGGGCTGCTAAGCTGAAGAAAGACAAGATCACACCATCTCTGAACAGATTTCCTCATCATGATGTCTGGGTTCCTAAGAAGCTCAATGATGCTTGGGAGACTGCAAAAAGGGAATTTGTGTATTCCTTCTATGTCAGTGGAGAGTTAGGAAGGGACAATGCACAAGAAGTCTTCAACTCATGGTTGTTTGATGCCTATCCCAAACTCTATCCCGAGATCAGTGATGCTTGGAATGATGCCTTCCCTGATCAAGCTCTGAAGGCCCCTGAGCCAATCACCTACTGGCCTCCTCAAGATGCAACAGGTGCTGTTGATAGCGAAAGGATCACATAAGAGTGGACATCCTTATGTGAGCATCTTGGACTCAGAGGACATTCGAAGGAGATAATGGAGAGGAAGAACGAGCTGAATATTAGAGTTTTCAAGCAATATGGACTTGAACCTATTTTCGAGTCCATCTGAGAAGGTTATATCTTTTGCTGGGCATTTGTTTATAAGTCCCAGGTGTGTTTAAGTTTGAAACTTTTTAGAGTTGACTTCATGTAATATGTACTTCATCTTTTTTTTCAATGAAATAAACTCTACTGATGTTTTGCCCAAGATAATATCTCATTATCATTTAGGCTTATGCACTTGAATGTTTTACTTACAAAATCTGTGAACTTTGAATGTCATCTGAAGAACCTCATCTGAAAGAAGATATGTATTAAGATAGGTTCCGGCATAATCAAAAAGGGGGAAATTGTTGGGAAAATGTATAAGACTTATGTTTTGATTAGATGCCAACATGTTCCTCCTAAGTTGTTTTGTAAGTAAATTATTCAGTAGAGCTAGTACTTAGTCAAACAGTTCAAAGTGTTAAGAACTGAGTACAGTTAATAATTACATGAGTGTATTTAAGAATGACGTCTGCTGAAGATGGAGTCCGCTGGAGTGAAGTCCGCTGAAGACTAAGTGATCTGAGAATAAGTCTAAGTCTTGAATGTTTTCTAAGTACATTCTCACTAAGACTAAAACTATCAGGAGAGGACCAAGGTCCACTGATGGTAACTAACAATGCTAAAATAAATTAAAAGCTGTTAGTTAATCTGGTTGAAACAAGGCAAAATGAATTTCAGTGAAGCTTACAATAAATGAAGGAATAAGGAGGTTCTCTCAGAGGAGTTCCACCTTAAAGCAAGACAAGAATCTGGGCATGCAGACTAAAGGTCCAATGAGAAGATGACACGTCAGTGTACTTACTGACAGCCGACCTGCCCCAGCCTGACAAGTACCAAAAGTCTTTCTCTAGCAATCTACAGAAAGTTGGTGAACAGGCATGGTCTTTCAGCCATTTCTTGACAAGACTTAAAGCTTCAAATAGAGCCGTTTAAGCCAATCAGATACAAGAAGACTTACTTGAGAAGATTCAAATCCAACGGGAAGATTTTCAAGGAAGCCTATAAATACAGAAGGACGTGCACATTTCCAAGCATTGGAAACTCACAAGATCAAAGTTATCTCTACATTCATAACAACTAAGAAGCACTCGAAATTATCTTTGTTTCCCAAGTGTTTCACATTTGTAGAGAGCCTAACAAACCTTCTGTAACCAAGCTTAAAAGCTATATCCAAATCTTAGAAAGAGATAATCCAATCCTAAGCCTTAAGCTAAACTTGTATTAATTATCTCAAAATAGTTGGAACCAAAACCCTACTCAAAACCCTACTCAGTGTTTAGGTTGAGAGCTAGTGTTAAGTGGTGTTAGTAAGCTGATTGTTGTATCAGTCTGAAAGCTGGTTTGTTTTGGGAACTAGGACCTGGAATTTCCTAGTGATCAATCATCCTAAGAGAGGATTAGTTGATCAGTGCACCTTGGCACTATAACACAAGAAATTCCAAGTGAAAGGAATTCTCCTGTTTGATCAGGACAGTGGACGTAAGAGATTCTTCTCTAAACCACTTTATACCTTGTGTTCTTATTATCTGCTTTCCTAAGTGTGTGTTAATCTCAAAGTTTATCAAAGTAAAACGAGTTTTCTAAGGGCTCACTAATCCGCATCTGAAAGCTAATTAGATAGTAGTTCAACTGAAAGTCTTGAGCTTTCAGTGGAGGTATTATCTCAGTAGGCTTTATCTAAGTAACTCTCAGCAGACCTTCAAGTCCACTGACGAGTTATTGTCTTAAGTAACCTGATAAGTTTTACAAGAAGTTTTAATTTGTAATCACAGGTGTATTTCCCCCCCCATACACCTGTTTGCTCGTTTCGGGACCAACATGAATTTACACAAAAAAACTAACCATTGTTACCATCCTTCGCTGTAGCAGTTAACAATATGTCCTTAGCACGACCAACCAAGAATGTCCCGTCAAGAAAGAGCATAGGACGACAATGCCTAAATCCATCTATGCATGCTTTGAATGCAACAAAGACACGCTCAAAGTGATATGTTTCATGACAATACTCCAGATCAGCAGTACTACCTAACATTTTTTAGTTTAAGGCATGCAGTAAGAGGTATTATCTCATTTTAACCCTATAGTATAAAAATTGCGACAGTAGTACAATGTTTTACTTTTTTAATACCTGGATTTGTACGACACACAGCCTCACAATACCATCGAAGTTGATTATAAGATTGTTCATAACTACCAAATAAGTGATCCTTCGCCGATTCACTAGTACGCCAACCCTTATAGTAAGGGATTGTTATTCCATAATTATCACTCAAAATGTCTACAACTTCCTTACCACTTAAATCGGGATGAGATCTAACATCTCCATGGAGTAATTTACTAATTACTTTAGGTGAAAATCTCTTAGACTGTTTATTTATAACTCTTCCAAGGCAAGTGTGAGTGAAATTAGCTTTATAAACACGAGCAAAACTAGTTATTGGTTTGACACTAGCCTTGACAAACCATGGACATCCTTCATCAAATTTACACTTACATTCAACATGAATATACTTGTTATTATTAACAACACACTTAAAATTGAATCGAATTAGTGTTGAATGCTTGATCAAAGCAATTCGAAATTCTTCTTTCCCACCCTCAAATACAGTTCCAACACCAGCACTGAAAATATCAAGCCAACAATCACTCAACAAGGGGGACTTCTCAACAGCCGGGGCGATATCAAACCTAGGAACACTACCAGAACCATAAAATTCAAGATACTCCCCACTAGTACGTCTCTTCTTAACACTACGAAATTGAATTTTATTACAAACAGAGCTACTAAAATCAGGGTTTACATTATTTATGGGGGATACATTCTCAGGACCAATAGAATTAACAAAATTCAAAGACTTATTGCTACCTGAACCACTAGAATTCCGACAAATTGGAGAACCAACAGATGCTTCAACATGCATGATTTTCTCAGAGTAGAGATTGGAAATTGATAACAAATTGGACAAATCACCGTAAGATTGCAAAACACACGAATTAATACTACCAACATAGTACCTAAAATAAGTATCATCAACATTCAATTGTGGCCACATAGATCGTACCTGATCACAAAAAACAGAGAACGAAGTTTTAGGACGTATAGCGATAACTTTGCAGGCTCCGGCGAAATTCACCGCTAGAATAACGTCGGAAAACATTTGTGAGGTAAAATTCAGCAGAAAAAATAGAAGAAATAACCCTAGATATGAGATTCAAATTTGAAATTTGAACACATAGCAAAAATGAAGCAGAGAAGCGAGCCCTAATAAAAATAGTTGTCATGGCTAAGAATATAGTTTCGGTAGCTAAAGGAGAAGAGATGGGATTATTGGACTGGCCGACATGCTGCTTTTGGAGAGAGAAAATGAAAGGAAAGATGACTTACTATTAGGAGCAATAAAGGGAATACACTACAAAAAAGTTAACTCGGTTGTAAGTTTAAAAAGTAAACCAACTAGACAATAATTATGGCTGAAAATGTACATCTAGATGTAATTATCTCTATATAAAATTACAGATGTACGGATAGGAATAGTTTGTACCCATCTTTTTTCATGAGTAGATCTAGTATGCACTTGAGTGCATATGGATTTCGAAAAAAATACACCAAGCGAAAATCAACCCTAAGAAATAATCAGTAATACTCCAACTGAAAAAATAACACATGGTTCCATATGTTTGTAGTGAATGTTAGAATTTGTGTTTTCATATCTATTTTTCAATTTTTTCTTCCAAAAAAAAATGTTGATTTTATCTCCTCGCCTTTATCCTCTTCCTTTCTCCCTCCAATTTCATTTTTCTTTTTAGTTTGAGAATCTCTATTTTTATTTTCCCTATTTTTATTCGGTTGGAGCAACCGGAAGTCTGCAAGTTTTTTTAGAAAGGATTATCTCTTCATCTCCTTCACATGAGGCCGGTTCTGAACCCTTTAGCGGTGCCAAATCGAAACCACGGATTGTTGATAAAGATGATAAAATGATCGTTATCCGAGATTGCTAACAACAAACTTCTCATCCTATCTCGCACCATGTCCCTCAATTAATCAAGTTCCTTGATTTTGATTTTTGGGTTTTAATATGTAGAGATGAAATTTGTACTCGTGTTTGAAAGATTATTGCAATTTGTACTCGATAATCACAATGTCCTCTAATTTAATCCATGATATGGTGAGACGATTAACGATAGGGAAGTAAAATCACAGTGCGAAGGGGAGAAAGAGAAGGGAAAAACTGTAATTGCATGATTTGTACTCAAAATATGTGCTTGCATTGATTCTGATCTTGACTGAACAGTAAACTCTGATACGTTTTATAACCAAACGACGCACAACAGAAAAAGTAATCAAAAGAAAATATTAAAAAATGAATTTCCAGAATTAGTATGTTAAATGGGCGGGAAAATAGGAACTGCTATTTTTAACAGACTATTCTATTTTTATATATATAGATTTTTTAAGTTAGCAATTTGATATACAAACTAATTTGTTGTTGCAATTCAACACATACATATGCTTACCTGGCAGTTGAAGCCGCCACAAAAAATACATCACTCGTCGTATCAAAGGTTAAGAAAAAAGCCCTTATATATGCCTCCATCCCACCATTATTCGCACTTTTACTGTTTTCTCGTGTTTTAGAGAGCGCATTTTTATTAGTATTTAAAATTATAAAGTAATTTTTAAGTCATTTTATAATAGAGTAGAGATAGATCTATCAAACCCTACCTTAAAAGTTACTTTATCATTTCAAATACTTGTAGCAAAAGGCGAAGCCCTCGCCCCCAGGGCCCCCACCTCCTGGCCCGACAGGAATGATGGAGGTGGTAAATCATGGTGACTCAGCGGCCCATTAGGTGGGAGGACTAGTGTCTGGTGCCCACAAGGAGCTATCCCCCATATTGGAGGGACAAAACTCCCACATTGCGGCTGTCAGGACTCGATCTTGCATCCTTGTAGCAATTTGCCACCCAGGAACCAACTGAGCTATGCCCATACGGGCTATCATTTCAAATACTAATAAACAACTCGCTCGCTAAAATACAAAAATAAAGTTAGTGTGCAAATAATGGCGGGACGGAGGGAAGTATTTATCAATTATAATATAATTTTTTTAATTTAGCAATTCGATACATAAACGAATTTGATATTTCAATTCAACACATAATGTAAATTTCAACGGTACATACGCTTACCTGGCAGTCGGAGCCGTCACTAAAAATATGTCACCCGTCGTACCAAAGATTAAGAAAAAAACCCTCATTTATATATATATAATTTTTATATATATATATATATATATATATATATATATATATTTCAAAATGTTATTAAAATTAAAAATCTCCAGACATCGATTTTTTATTATCCAAATGGAACTTATTAATGAACACTAAAAGTATCATAATGCAGCAGATCTTAATTTAATATATAAAAAATGAAAGCAGATCTTAATTTAACATATAAAAAATGAAAACCAACTTGAAGTAGCTGAAGCACTCTGTTTTTAGAATTTTGTATGCCCTCCGAAATAGAATTTAGAGTAGAATTATTTAATATTAGGGATGAGGATTTAATGTTTTAATACCGTTGTATTTATTTCACTGTAACTAAAATGTGTTTGAGCAATGTTTTATAAAAATAAAAAAAAAACCTTGCAGATTTGGAATTTGACATGTCATTTGATGGTGGTTCAGACTGCTATATAGCAAATATCGTCGAAATTTTACACTATATATCAAATTGTATTACTAGTAAATTAGTTCGTTTATTGAATAACAATTTTTAAAAATTTATATTATAATTGATAAAGATTATAATATTCATGATTTTTTTTTTCCTACAATGAGCAAGCTTTACGTGAACTTCTAACCATGAAATCGGTATCAATTAAAAAAAATACTATATATAAAGTATATACATATTTTAAATAAATAAATTGTAAATTATTTTATTAAAAGATATTGGTTATTTATTATAAAATGTTAGTCGTAAAACATGTGAACACCATAATTAGTTTTCACAAGATCAACTCATTTATCGAAAAAAATATTCTCGTGTAAAACAGATGCACCATGCAACTAATTATATTTATTCAATTAAAATAATTGACACTATTTAAAAGACTTTAGGGGGCGCTTGGTTAACAACTTTTCAATGGTAATGAGAATAACATTGAAAATTAGTGTAATTGTAATGGTTAATGAGAACAAAATCACTACCTCCTCTCCATAATAAGGTAATCAATACTCCATTTTGATTACCCTACTTTCTTCCTACAATTCTCCTCCTCAATCATTCCCCTATTCCTTTACCAACAATCATTTGTTGTCCATTTTTATTCCAAAATTGGGGCATGACACTAGTAATGGAATCACAATGGTAACAATTCTTCCCCCAATATATTATTTTTATTGTGAAAGCATAAATAAAAACTAATTTATATTCTCATTACCATTAAAGAGTTGCTAAACAAACCGTCTCTTAGTGTGTTTAATGGCACGATTCACCTAGTACAAGAAAGTCTGGTCATAAAAAAAAAACTCCAATACTTGAAATGGGGACCCACATCAGTTAACCTGCGACCGGCACGTCCTTATCATAAAACTGAAGGTAGGAATCTCATGTGGTCCCACCTAGCTAATCAGATTCCGGAACGTGGTAGGAATCTCCTACATCCTCACCTTTACACAGGTGGCGCACCCCAGCTGTACTTGAACTAAAATTCACGTGAAAATGGGGAAATTTTGCTCAACTGAGTCAACTCAGCCCATGTTTCCTCTTTTCTTTCAAGAGATGCAGGGATGATATAATAAAATATACTTGAATCATATAATTTTAAAATAATAGTGTGCTATACTTTCTAAAAGACATTGGAATTTGGAAGAGATAAACTAGTTGGAATGCGGATGGCTTTCCGCGTAGGATTTTATATCATTATTGTTTTAGTTAATTATTAATAATTTCAATTTTCATTTTATTATTATATTGAGATAATAATTTAGAAATATACATCTCTATTAACATTCCAAAATTTAAATAACTAGTTTTCCTTACATGTTACAAGTTGAGATATTTAATTATAAACAATATAAGTATTGTCGTTTTATGAAACCAACATCTTTATAAGTTTTATGTGAGTAGAATTAATTGGTTCAACCAAACAAATATCAAACAAGAATTAATTGATGATGAGGGGAGATTAATGCAGAACTCATGAGTTCTCCTTTAATATTCTTTTTTTAACCCTTTACAATTACAATGTAGTCAAAACCTCTTTTTATAGGATGAGATTCTTAGTGAACATGATTAAATCCTGGTCATTCGAGGACTGGGCTTGGGTACCTTAAATGATTGGGTACAACAATTTAATGCGCATCTTTTTGTCCATCAATGATCAAACATTTATCAAGGTGACTTGCATTAATGGTAGAGTATGTTAGTATTCTTGGATCTTTCCATGGCATTAATGTTGTTGTGCTTGTGATATCCTAGTGATGGTCATTCTGTTGTAAGGCTATCGAGCACCATTGACAACCGAACTCCTCATATCCTTATCGATCGCTTCACATTTTAAGGAACAAATCTATATGCGAGATGGCCAAGTTGGTCCGACCACCATCTACAGCTAATATTTGTTCACATCTAAATTAATCTTTCAAATTATATAACATAAAATAAAAGTTGACTGATTGGTTGAGTTTATATATGTATATTTTTAAATAAATTAATTAATAAATAATACTCCCTCCGTCCAATTTGAGTATTGGGGTACATATTTAAAAAAATATTGATAATTTGTGTATAAAAATAGGTATATTAGGTAGAGAATAAAAAGTATTGAGGGTGAGAATAAAGTAGTGCAGTGGATAGCATACTTTTAAAAAAAGAAAACATGAATACTTAAATTTGGACAATGCAAAAAAGAAAAACAGGAATATTAAAATTTAAAAGGGGGAATAAAATATTATAGTTAATTGATAATTAAAATACTCTCATATTTAATAATTAGTGGACATTTTTAATTTCAGAATGTGTAATTGATGATTATTTTAGATATAGAGAGGATCATGTGCTATATTTTTTTTTTTTTTTTTTTTTGGTAAAATTCAATTATTCTAATAATTTTGGAGGAGAATTATATAGAGTCCACCGGTCATAAGAGGTGGAATTATATCAAGTTATTAAAATATTATAACTCTTGAAGAATTGAACCATGAACGGTGAACCTCTCTCTAAATAAACCGGATTTCAAAGGATTGTTACCTTAGCTTTGTCAAGTATAAGATCTGAGAATATAAGTTTTTGCATTAGAGAATTGTTGTTCTTTATTTTTGGTAAAATTCAAAATAATTTGGGATAATGGAGATAGAAGAATTGAATTGTAAACCTCCTCTCTAATTAAACAAGCCAGTTATCTCTTCTCACCACTAACGTCATGTCACCACCACTGCCAGTCTGCCACTCATTTGTCCTACCAAGTCATCTGATCATACTCTTTCTAAGATGGATCAATCTTAAAGTGTGATTCCACCAACAAAATTCATAATCGTTCAGTGCCTATTTCGGTTTCGCTATACCTAGACCTTGCAACAGTTTGTTGCACTCATTTTCGCTATTATTTACCAATTGATTTGATCAAGTGTGTATTTTAAATTCTATACTTTCAAATTTTGATATTGCAAATACATGTTTATTGATTTGTTTTATGTTCTGAATAAGAAAGAGACGTGTGTGTATATATAAGAGCAGGAAATTTCGTACGTTGTGTTATCATGGGCTTGGAGCATTTTCAGCTGTTCTTGCAGCTGGTGTTTTTTTTTTTTTTACCGATTTTCAATTGTGATTTTTTATTTTTTTTACTTTTTCCAAGTGTACATCTAGGGTTTTAATTTGTTTATGTTTGAAAATAATTTGTTCAAATGTTTATTTAGTAGGAATTAATTTAAATTTTATATTTTTTAAAATATAAAAATCTACCCAAAATGACCCTTCAGCCTGACAATTATATTGAACTAGGCTGGACCTTAAAAATAGTGGTTTAATGCGATTTCAGGTCAAACCCACCTAATCCTAAATTATTGTTTGTAAGTTTGACAGTGGGGCAGGAAAGACCCATCCGCCCCGAATGGGGCGGAGAATCCCCAAAACAAATAGGGAAGGAGATGGAGATTTTTTTTTTGTGTTGTAGGCGGGGTTGGAGCGTGGTTTGTATTCCCTGCCCCGCGGGGATCCAGCTTCATGCCCCACGGAGCCCCGCCTAATTTATATACATATATAAATATAAATACTACTAACCCTAATAATTTTTTTCCTAATCTGCATAAAGCAAGCAGCGCTTTGGCGCTCTCCCTCTCTGCTTCCATCGATGCGCTCATATTTCACACACTCTCACACTCCATGACCGTCGGCGCCAAGCTCCGGCAACTGCGACGACTCTCTACTCCCATCGCTGAACGGTGACTCTCTACTCCCATTGCTGAACGAATTTTGATCGGCGACCGCTGGCCTCTCTGCTTCCTAGAATATGCAACACCGCCGACCTCTACAATGCCAGCCGCCTAGGTCTGAGATTAGGATCTGAGATTATTTCTAAAACTCTTCCTAATGTCAGTCTCTCTGGAAGCATCGATTAGGATCTGAGATTATTTATTCAAACGTTGGATATGAGATTATTACTTTTAAGTTTTTATAATATGTTGGGTCTTCAAAGGTTGGATCTTGATGTGTGATGCTTTTAATTTGTGTTTTGGATTTTAAACATGATTTTTATAAATTTTTATGCAATTTATGGTGATTAATGAGATTTGAAAATTGATGGAATAAAAAAAAGTAGCGGGGAACAGGAAATCCTCCCCGAAGTGGCGGAGATGGGATATATTTTTCCCCGTGAAGTTTGCGGGGACGGGGTTTCCCCGCGACCATGGGGACAAGGATGTGGATTGACCCCCTCTCCGCCCCATTTACATGCCTAAGACTGTGTTTGTTTTCAACTTACGAAGTCTGGATGGGGGATGAGCCTCCCCCCGTCCCGGCCACTTTTCGGATTTGCACATCTCATCCTCCATCCAAATATACATCCATCACTATTATACATCTGCACCCCAATTTTCACATAACCCAATATCTATCACATCAACTCTATCTTTTCACATCAAATATATATTTTATTAATCTCTATCTTCTACTTTATAATACACCATCAATTAAATTAGTATAATATTTATTTTAAATTGTTTATAAAAAATTCAATGAAAACATACTAATATTAAATATATGTGGAATTAATTGCTATCTTCATTAATTAGGCCTACCATATAAATAGATTAGGAACATTTTTTCTTGACTTAGCAAAAGGCAAAACGTGAATATAAAATATTAAAATATACTTTAAATTAATATAAAGTTCATTTAAATATGTGTGTTGATGACCTTGATTCGAATTTGATGATTAGTGGTTGTTTTAACATTAAGAAGGTCACCAAACAAGATTACAAGTAATGATTTTGTGTAATTGAAGATTTGAGAAATGAAATTGCAAGAGTTTGGCCTTTTTCTTGAATATTTGAACTTATTTTGACCCTTTCATGAAGGGGTACTTATAGGCTTACAAGCAAGTAGGAGGTGTCATTCTCTTAGCCTCTTAATTTAGGTGTTGCCAAGTGTTTAGCCACTTGTCTTATCCTTAAACTATTACATTTTATACAATGACAAGTGTTAACACACTTGTTTGTTTCTAATGCAATGTCTAATTAGTGGGATTTTGGGCTGTCTTCTGTGGCCTCTTCTTGCTCGCCTAAATGGTGGGTGTACCTTTTGCCCTTGCTTTTGGTTTAGTTATTCATTTTGTTCTTTTGATGTGTTGGTCGCCTGACATCCGTCTGATATCATTCCTGGTCGCCTAATGCTTTGACTCCTCATGAGCTCTGTTGGTCGCCGACATCTTAATTATGTAATTAGTCTCTTAATCTTCTATACACTGTTGCTTGCCTGGTCGTCCATCAACATTGCCCCCTGACTTGTTCTTTATTAGGAAAACTTGTTGACTAATGAAGAGCAAGGCATGATTTTTGTAGAATAATAATTGTATGCATGAAGTGAGCAACAAATTTTTGAATTCCTTTGAGCCGGAAGTCCGGCGATCATCCGGTCAGCGGAGCGATCAGTGGGGTGTCCTACGCGTGAGTGACGGTTGGATTCCCGAGGTTCTCAGAACGTCATGGGCGGCGGCTGACGTCATCTCCGCCCATGCTTATTTTTCTTTTGCATATAGGGGTCTACGAATTTTTCAAAAAATCTCGTTTTGACCCCCGTTTTCCATCTTTATAAATACTCACCTTCTCCTATTTTTCCTTCTTCTCGAATCCTGCGTTTTACTTCCTCCATTAAAGTTCCATTCCAAGCTTCTTCTCACTCATTCTTACGAAGTTTTCAACATAATTTGTGTGCAATCTTCAGGGAATTGTTGATCATAATCTTTAATTTTTTTTTCGTTTTGTTTCATCTTGCAATTTCTATATTTTTTTTCTTTTTTCTTTCTAAAATTCTCCTCCGCAGCTACGAATTTCTCCGGCGCCACTGTGTCCTTTCATTTCCGCCACTCATGCTTTTCTTTTCTTTTCGTTCCTTTTCAAAATCCTTTATCCTTTTATTGATTCCTTGAAAAACGACCTCCCAAATAGCCTCTTCCTCGAGTGAAACTGCTTCAATCGAGATTTTTGAACGTAATCCTGGAAAACGTTCGATGGAAGAAGAAATTTCCCCTGTTCCTCGCCGAGCTATTCGCCAAGCGCTTGCTCGTAATCCGAGAACCTTATTAGTGGACGATGAGACGGGTTCTGAGGCATCCTCTGCTGTTCGCTCCGTGGAGGCTCATGCCATGGACAATTCTGGCGACGAAGAGGTGCAAATTCCTGCTGGTCGCCCAGACGCGGAAGAGACTTCTTCCGACTTGGGAGAAGACTCGGAAGAAGTAGCCGCTGAGATCGATGCTGAAGGTGACCAACCCGAGGTGGAGCGATCAATATTATCTGTGACTTGGGAGTTTCTGGAGGAGATAGGTTTCCCTACCTCTAGAGTGACTCCCGAGTCACAGATTCCTTAGGGGGTTGTTCGCCAGAATGAATGGGGTGAATATGTTGCTCGCTACTCCACCGCCTTCCCTGTTCGCTCCCGTGTAATTATGTCCACCCAAAAAAACAGCTTCACGGCGAGCAGGATTTCAAGCTTGGTCACTGAGGATGACTTGGATAGCATCAAATTCCACTATAAGATTCCGTACAATATCTTTTTGTACGCCCCCAAGGAGGGAGAAACTCCTGATCGCCCACCACCAGGATGCACGGCGATCAATTTAGATATACTAAATACGGGATTCCCGTTGCCGCTCCATCCTCTCATTGGTCGCTTCCTGGAGGATGTCAATTTGGCCATCACCCAAATCACCCCCAATGAGTGGAGTAACCTGCTCGCCCTGATGACTCTATTCGGCCTCGAAGGTTACAAGAATAAAATCAGCACGGCCGAGATCCATTATGATATGGTTATATCCGCCTGCAAGGAAGAAGGTGTGGGCTGGTATTATGTAAAGGCGAGGACGGGGGTCAAACTGATCGAGGGAGTTGCCAATAAAGTAAAGAGTTGGCACAATCATTTTTTTTATCGGAGGAGATTGGCGGGCATCAGCGGATTTTTCAGGTGGCCAAGCGCGCATTAATTCCCCTGAACGTTTTGGCGTAGTAAAACGTAGGCTTCTCTATTTCCTTCCGGGGGCCAAGTTGGAACTAATTGTTGATTTTTCTTTTTTTTTTTTGTTTTGCAGGTCCAAAAATTTTGAAGTGGGGACATCCGGACTTGAGCGAAGAATTCTTGTTTACATTGGCCGTGATAGTACTCCGGAATCGTGCTGATCGTGAAATCCTTCATCTCTCAAAGGCCCATTGTCGAAAGATCGCCCAACTTTTCATGAGTCCGCATCACTTGGAGGCTCAAGCGGAAATCCCCGAGGGTAACTATTTTAATACCCTTTACTCTTTTGTTCGCTTGATCGCCTGGGGTTTCTAATCTTGGCTCCTTCTTTATTTTTGACAGATCAACGTGTGACTGTTGCTGTTCCTACCATCCCAAAATCTTATCATCTCTTAGCCGCCAGGGTAAAATAGATGGCCGATGAGGAGCCGACCAGGAGGAAGCAGGATCCACCACTGTCACTTATCCATCTTCGAGCTGGGGGAGAGCCAGCTGCCCATGCTCGCCAACGAGCCCCTGCTGGTCGCTCCAGAGGAGCCCCCAAAACCACTACTTCTCCTCGAGGTGTGGAGAAAGAAAAGATGAAGAAGAAAACTACGCGTGAGGACAGCCGCAGTGAAGGAGAGGGTGTTGAGCGAGCATCCAAGCGTCTTAAGCCCACCACAGAGGCTAGCAGTCGGGCTCCTCGCTCTCCAATCTCTAAACCCACCTCTATCGAGGTCGTAAGCGAACAACAGGCTGTGGCTGCTGTTTTGAAGAAGAAGCGAGCATCTAATGATCGCTCGTACCTGGGGTATGACCCCGTGAAGTTGAGAGAGTAAGTCTTTGAACTGTAACCTTGATGATCGCTTTTCTGTAGCACATTCTGACTTAAGATTTCTTCTATTTTTCCAGATACAAACTTGAGGAGCACCCTGGGCGAACAGACGTGATTCACCAGCTCAGTTGTGTTAAGTCTCCTCCTCCTTACTTAGACATCCCAGACTCTCATGTTCGCCGGGCAACTGAGATGGTCCCTCGCTCTTGGACCAAAACCTGCGAAGATATTGTTCAAGAGCGGACTGCTAGCGACAATGCCCGCCTGGTCGCCTACAACGCCAGTCATCAAGCTGTGATGGCTCAAAAACTCCTTGATCAGATCGTGCTCTTGGAGAGAACTAACCGCAGTCTTGGTCGCAAGATTGACGGTTTTGAGGCGGAGAGGGCAGCTGCTTTGAAGAAGAAAGAGGATGAGCTTGCCCAGGAGAAGGCTGAGCATGCCAAGGTGGTGGCAGATCTGGAGTAGAAATATAACGCTTCCCTGAACAGCAAGCAAGTTGCTCTTAATCAATCCGAGAAGCTGTTCCTTGAGCTGGGAGTTACTGATGAGCGGCTAAAGGTGCTGGAGGGAGAGAAAGCAGCCATGGTCGCCCAGGTCGAGGAATTGCAAGCTGAGGTTGCTCGCCTTCAGCAAGAGAGGACTGGTATGGTCGCCTTTGATGTCTATGCCCAGGATGTGGCCGACAACACTAACCTCGGTTATGTGTGCGCTTATGCGGAGAGCATCAGATCAGTGAAGTTTACCTTGGACCATGGCAAAGATGTCTTGGCCACAACCAAGAAAGATTTCATTGACTATGTTAAGGACAACCCTATCGGTACTGGGTTCGCTGTTCCGGTGGCCGATCTTGGGGAGATGGGAGTCCCCCTTGACATCTTTGGGAAGGACGTCCAAGTCATCGCCCCCCAGTTCTCGGGCGAGGAGTCGAGCAAGGAAACTGATATTTTTTATGGCCTTAACTCCCTTCCTCTCACTCCCATTGATGGGGCGGGCACCTCAGCTGCGGCAGCCACCACCGAAGCCACTACCATTGATGCAGCTTCTTCTGCCCCGGCGACCACCGATGCTCCACCGGCCCACCAAGATTGAAGACTTTTACATTTTTTATTTTTCTTAGATTTGTAGTAGGGCAATCCTGTACTTTCTTTGCTTTCCTTCTTGTAACACCTTTTGCTCTTCAATGAAAAATTTGGAAATGTTTGCTATCTTCTTACTTATTATGCTTTCTTGCTTCTTTTTTGTTCGCTACTTGCACTGTTGTTCGCCTAAATTTATATAAGCTTCACGAACTTAAAATTTTTCTTTTTTATATTCACTGATCGTCTGATCAATTTAGATGGGCCTTTATTGTCTTTAAAAAGACTTAACCTCAAATGATTAGGCCTTATGGTCCTTTCATGGACTTGGCCTTGAATCTTTTCCTCGTGATCGCTCCCAATTTTGGGCCTTATTGTCCTTTCATGGACTTGGCCCTGAGTTGTTCGCCTCCTTTGTCTGTGCATTTTGGGCGAGCAACTTTTTTTTTTTTTTTGCGGAGCGATCAATTGAGTGAATTAATTTTACAACATAAATTTCATATGTACTTACAAATTTTTTGTAATTTTTCAACCATACTTATAATTAGATATTTCATAAAATAACATGGAACTTGAACTAAAATTTTACATGTGCTATACAATTTTCCGCGCTACACAATTTTTGCCTATTGATAATATTTCTTCAACAAAGCTGCATTCCAGGAGTATTGGGTCGAGTTGCCTTCCACGTCTTCTAAGTCATAAGTGCCATTGTGCCATTTCTGAGTTATCCTGTATGGGCCCTCCCAAGTCGGCCCGAATACTCCTGGTGGAGGTCCCAAAACTTTTTTAAGCACGAGATCTCCGATCTTGAATTCTCTAATTTTTACTTGTGAATTGTAATACTTGGCGATCCTTTTCTTGTATATTGCGTTCTTCATCTCTGCTGAAATTCTTTTTTCGTCAACCAAATCCATCTCTGCAGCTAGAGCCATGTTGTTCGCCTACTCGTCGAACATTGTTGTTCGCTCTGTTGGCACCTTCAATTCTACGGGTATTACTGCTTCCACACCGAATGCCATGGTGAACAGAGTTTCTCCTGTACTTGTTCTATAAGATACTCGATATGCCCATAGCACTTCTGGTAGCTCTTCTGACCATTTTCCCTTCTTGTCCACCAACCGGATCTTTATTATGTGTTTGATTATTTTGTTGACTGCCTCTACTTGGCCGTTGGACTGGGGATGATATGGAGTTGAAAAATACTTTTTTATTCCCCATTTTTCACAAAAAATTCTTATTTTCTTGCCTTCAAACTGTCGTCCATTGTCTGTTAAAATTGCATGTGGGATTCCGAACCAGCATACGATATTTTTCCATATGAAACTGATCATCTTTTCCTGCGTGATTGTCACGAGTGCCTCTGCCTCGGCCCATTTCGTGTAGTAGTCTACGGCCACCACTGCAAATTTTACATTTCTTTTTCCAGTTGGGAAAGGCCCTATGATGTCGATTCCCCATTTTGCGAATGGCCATGGACTATTGACTGCTATCATCTCGGTTGGTGGCTTGTGAATGCTGGGTGCGAATATCTGGCATCTGTGACAAGTTTTCGCAACTTTGATAGCATCTTGCAGTAATGTAGGCCAGTAATATCCTTGTCTCACTGTCTTGTAGTCCAATGCACGCCCCCTAGCGTGGTTTCCATAGACGCCTTGATGGATCTCTTGTAAAACCTTCTGGCCTTGCCCTCTTGTCAAACATTTCAGTAACGGAAGCGAGAATCCTCTCTTGTATAGTTGCCCATCCATGATTGTGAACCTTGCTGCTCGCCTGGTCGTCTTGGTAGCCTCTTGTAAATTTTCTGGGATTTCGCCATCACGAAGATACTTGATAATAGGTATTCTCCAATCGTCCTCCTCGGATTCTGCATCTGCTTGATTGATCTTGTAATCGTGTGTTGATGGTTGACATATTTTTGTGATGGTGATTTCTGACAGTTCTGCTGGGCCCGTGCTGGTAGCCAGGCGAGCAAGTGCATCTGCTTGGGCGTTATTTTCTCTGGGTACTTGTTCGATATAAATTTGCTCAAACATAGAAGCCAAGTGGGCTACAATTTTTTGATATAACGCCATGTTTTCGTCTTTTGCCTCATACTCTCCTCGGACTTGGTTGACTATCAGCTGTGAGTCCCCATATATCTGCAATCTTCTAACCCCGACCGCCAATGCTAGGCGGAGTCCGGCTATCAATGCTTCATATTCGGCTTCATTGTTTGTTGCCATGAACTCAAATCGTACTGCTGAGGTGAAGATTTGTCTATCTGGGCGAATTAGTACTATTCCGGCTCCTGACGCTGCATTGGTGGATGATCCATCAACGTACATATGCCATGGATGATTATGACCTCTCGTCGGATCTTGAGGAAAGGTCAGCTCAACTATAAAGTCGGCTAACGCTTGTCCTTTGATCGCTGTTCGAGGTGCATATGATATTCCAAACTGGCTTATTTCAAGGGACTATTTGAGGAGGCGACCAGCAGTGTCTGGCCTTTGTAAGATTTGCCTTAGCGGGAAGGTTGTTAGGACTTCTACCTGGTGATCAAAGAAGTATGGTCGAAGTTTCCTGACGCTCATCACCAGTACATATGCCAATTTTTCCATCGGGGAGTATTTGATTTCTGCCTCGTGCAATGCTTGACTTACATAGTAGATGGGGTAAATGGAATTTCCCTTCTGCACGAACTAGGACTGAACTGATGGCTACTTCCAAAACTGCCAGATATAAATATAGCTTTTCTCCCGACACTGGTTTTGATAAAACTTTAGTATCGCCGAGATATTCTTTTAGCTGCTCGAACGCTTGTTGACAATGATCGGTCCATTGAAATCCTCATTTCCTTATGGCATCAAAGAAAGGTCGGCATTTGTCGCCAGACCTCGAGATAAATCTATTTAGGGCCGCCAAGCATCCGGTGAGTCGCTGTACTTCCTTGACGGACCTTGGTGGCTGCATGTCTAGAATAGCTTTCACCTTTGATGGATTTGCTTCAATGCCTCGCTGGCTAACAAGGTGTCCTAGGAATTTGCCTGAATGGACTCCGAAGCTGTTTTTCTTTGGATTTAACTTCATGTTGTATGCTCGAAGTATTTCAAAGGCTTGTGTCAGGTGTTCCAAGTGATCTTCCTTTCTCGGGCTTTTTACGATTATGTCGTCCACGTACACTTCCATTATTTTGTCAATGTGTTCATCGAACATTTTGTTGATGAGTCGTTGATATGTTGCTCCTGCGTTAATTAACCCGAATGACATCCTTTTCCAATATGACAAATTTTTGTTGGTGTAAAAAGTTATGCTCTCCTGGTCGTCTGGATGCATTGGTATCTGATGGTAGCCATCGAATGCATCCATGAATGTGAGGAGTTCATGTCCAGCCGTGTTGTCCACCAACTGGTCAATGTGTGGCAACGGAAAGTTATCCTTGGGGCACGCAGCATTCAAGTCTGTGAAGTCGATACATAATCTCCACGTGCCATTTGGTTTTTTCACCAACACCGGATTTGCCACCCATTTAGGGCACAAAGCCTCTTTGATAAGGTCATTGTCCAATAGCTTCTTAACTTCTACATCCAACGCTTCGTACTTATCGGGCCCAAACTTCCTCTTTTTTTTGTTTCACCGGCTTCCTTGTTGGGTCAATATTTAGCTTATGGAAGACATGCTCAGGGCTAATGCCTACCATGTCACTGTGTGACCATGCGAATACATCGAGATTGGACTTTAAGAATTCTTCCATTCTGGATCTGTAAGGCTCCGGGAGCTCAGATCTAATAAAAAGTTCTAAGTCTTCTCGGTTCGGGTCAACTTTTATTGCTTCCAACTCTTCAACCGGCGTTGCTCTCCTTTTTTTATTTTTCCATCGAGGATCAATGATGGGCCCTTCCAAGTTGAGCTCATCTTCAACAACCATTGGCTCTGCTCCTAGTCGCGGTTCGAGGTCTTCCACCTTATTTGGGTAAGGTCCAGTCCCTTGTCTCTGCTGGCCGTTTTGGATTTCCTGCTCGTCACCTTGCTGGTCATCTACCTCCATCATCTCCGTATCAATGGATTCCATGATTTCATCAAGTATGGATGGTTCATCTTCAGCACTACTGCTCGACTGTTCGTCTATCATCGATATCTGATTGTCTTTGGGTAGCAGTTGCAGGAGGCACTCACGAGCTCTTTTTTTATCGTCTTTTACTGTACCTGACCCTTTCGGTGTTGGGAATTTAACACAATAATAGTACGTTGAAAAAGCTGCTTTGAATTCATTGATAAAAGGTCGGCCGAGAAATCCGTTATAGGAGGATTGTTGGTCTACCACTAGGAATTCTACCATTTTAGTTAACCTCCTATCGGGATTCTCGGTCGATACAAGTTCAACTGGCAATGTAACTACACCTAGGGGAACGGTTATAGCATCTCCGAACCCCACTATCTCATGATTACAATCTTTTACATATTCCGCACAATCTCCTATCTAATCTAACGTGCTTTTGAATAGAATGTTTGTGTATGAGCCGGTGTCCACGAGCAATCGGTGGACTCGGGTTCCCATGATGTTAGCACATATGATCAACGAGTTATTGTGCGGGGTAAGCACTCCATCCAAATCATTTTCTGAAAACACCAAGTCTCCTATTTTCTTGGTGGCCTGGTTGACACTCATTTCTTTAACTTGAGCCACCGCTCTCAGTTCTGCCTTCCTTTTTCTTTTCGAGATTGGTGGTCTCCCATCTGAACAACCTCCGACAGGCCCGCTTGCTTCGAGCATAAAAATCTCCCGCATTGGTTCAGCTGGGGCCGTTGGTATCTTCTTTCCCTTCTTGGTCGTCTTGCTCGGCTGGTTGTCACTGTCTTCGTCCTCCAAGGTGGACGAACCAACCACCCTGGGTCTCTTTCCGGGTTCCTTCTTTACAAATTCAGACAACTTGCCCTCTTCATAGAACCTCCACAGTTGTTTTAACAGGTCGCGACATTCACTAGTGAAGTGTCCAATGTTCTGATGATAGGGGCAGTATTTGTTCGGATTCAACTTTCCGCGCTCTTGCCGGATCTTCCTTGGTTCTGAAAGCATGTCTCTGTCTTTGACATTGTTGTACACAGCTTCTATTGACACGTGGCGAACACTTGATTCAGTCTTTCCTTCAGTTCTGCTCCTTCATTGAAAGCTTTCATGTTTTTAGGAGCTTTGTAGTCACTTCCTGTGGACTTCTTTCCGGTTTTCTTGGGATCAACCTTATCACCTAACTCCTTTTGTAGTGCCTTTTACATGGATACATGCATGCCTGCCCGATGTCTGAATTCTGCATATGTCTTGGGACAGGCGAGATGTATCTCTTTCCACAAATCGGTTCCTTTCTTCAAGCCCGCCATCACCGCCACCATCTTGGTGTCCTCACTGACCCTCTAGCCTTCCAGAAGTATCTTGTCGAATCTTTCCAAGAACTTTCTGTTGGTCCCGGTACAAGACTGAGGAATACGTGTATGGGGGGGAGAATACACGTATACCAATTTTTCAAACTTAAAACCTTACTGAGTCCCCTTTACTCAGAGTGATAGAGAACTAGGAACTGATAACACACATACTGACTACACTTGGTGCGGGTCAGTTGGCTAACTATCAGTTTAAGTTCAGTGCGGAAATGCGTGAGCCCTGATAGTTTAAAGTCTTGTTTAGTTTGCTTTCTGAAAACCTTGATTACTTTACTCAGAATAGTGATTAGTAGGGTAGTGCTCTTTTTGAGGGTCAGACTAATTGATTCAAGCCTGATAAACCAAATGCTTATGAATGAACAAGCAATATAGCAGGTAAGCTCAATATCAAAGCGATAAGAACACATGGAGTTTAACGTGGTTCAGAGACTCAAGCTCCTACGTCCACGGCCTGATTTAACAGGAAATCCACTCAAGGGATTCTTGTTTTTAACGTGTCAAGGTGCACCAAGATTAGCTACCTCACTGACCTATACAAACTCCTTACTAACTCAATAACAACTTACTTCCAACAAACCTAACTTAGGGTTTTGGTTTCAGTTTGGATTCCAACTAATTTGAGACTATCCTTACAAGGAAAAGCTATGCTAAGGATTGGATAATCTCTCAAAGTTTAAGATAAAGCTAGTACGCTCTTTGGAATACAGAATAACTCTCAATAGCTAAGAAACACATGGGAAATTTAGATGGTTTCGAGTGTTTCTTCTAAAGACTGAATGCTTTGGGTGCTTGAGAGTTTGAGTAATTTCTGGCTTGGAAATTTCCCGTAACCTTGAATGGGTTCAAGGCCTTCTGTATTTATAGGTGATTTGAAAAACTATCCGTTGGAGAGATAACCTTTCTTGTCATCTATGTAGAGTGGCTTGAACGGACATATCTTTATGCAGCAGCCGTCCTTGCATGGAATTAGGTAAATGCACATTAAATGCTTGCCCGTTGAGTATGCAGTCTGAAGTCAGTCTTCTGTCAGGTTCCGTACATGCGTGTCCTTCCCGGATTGGTCCACGTCATCAGGTTGGTGAGAATGTCAGAACTTATTCCTAAGCTTCAGACTTGTCTTATTAGGTTCTTTTTGTCTCGAGCTCACCGGTCTTGTCCTGATGCTGACATTCCTTTTGCATTGCTTGGCTCTACTCCAAGTCTTCCCATAAACTCAGTATCATCATGTTCCCTTCAGGACTGAGTTAGTAATGACCTCAGGGTCATACTCTTCATCGCTGATGCTTACTCAGCCAGCTTAGAAGACTGCCATAAGTTCAGGATGGTAAACTCCGTCTTCAGGCTCTTGTCTTGATTGTCATCAGTAAGTGCTCCTCTTACTGAGTATCTGTGAATTGTAAAATGACTAAGTGTAAATCCTAACTAAGACTAGCCTGACAAAGACAAACAAAGGCAAATCATCTTTTCAGGGGCTTTGGGATCTTAATCAAAACTGACAATGTCCCAACACTTTCTGTCCGACTCATCATCCCCTTGCTTGATGTCGGTCAGTCGGTGTCTCTGAGTTAAGTACGACCCGGTTGTAGAAAAATGTGCCAAAAACTCTTTGCCTAGCTGTGCAAAGGAGTTGATAGATCCGGGAGCAAGTGTCGAAAACCAACGATGGGGGCCATCACCGAGTGTGAGTAGGAAGTTACGGCATTGTGTGGCATCAGATGCCCTCATTGATATCATGAAGTCAGAGTACTTCGTCAAGTGAACTCTGGGATCTGAATTTCCCTCGTACAAGTTGATGGCCAAAAATTGTATTTTCTTCTGCACCGGCGCATTTAAGATTGCTGGTGATAGTTGTTGGGATATGTTTAGTTTTGATGATTTTCCAAAACGATATGTAATAGGTATGAAAGCAGTCAGGATAGTATCCTTTAGATCAGGTCAGGCTAGGTTAGCTCTCAGTAAAATAGGTTGCTCAGTTGAGGGGGAACTCAGCGAGGGGGAACTTCTCAACACAGCCTGAAGATATCAAGATGACAACCAGAAGAGCTGACTGAAAACATGCCATCAACCTGAACCAATGGAAAAGCCTGAAGGAAGTCCCACTGAGTGTAAGTCAGGCTGATCTAAGCCAAGTCTGGTGGACCACTCAGTGAAGAGCCTGATCAGGTGGATCAGTGCTGCACCAAGTAGGCCCTGATGGAGTCAGGCTACTGTGGTCAGGGAAGTTTGTCATCCAGCCTTATGACAAACTTCTTGGAGTGATCTTCAAACAGTCCCTGAAGGACAACTACACTGAGGACGAGTCAGTCCACTGAAGATCGTCAGAGTCAGTGGAGGATATGTTAACTGAAGTCAGTGCGCCCTGATCAAGCACACTGAGTCAAAGATCCGTTGGATTCAGTCCACGTGGACCAATCAAGTCAAGTCAAACATGTCTGACACTGACAAGACCGCATTCCAAGAAAAGTGGTTGAAACCATTTAATGCTGGATTCAAATGTATTTTCCTCTCCAACGGATACATTTGAATCCCCATTATAAATACAAGCTCATAGCTTGGTGTTGTGTGTGTTGTGTTGTTGTAAGAATTGTAAGAAAACAAACACCTACGAGCTGTGAAGGTGTGGGTAGTAGCATACGTGCATGGGAGTTATAAGGAGGGTTTACTCACATCTTAAACACTGACCATTAGGGTCTTCAAATATACACATATGAGTGTTCAGCTTGTAACTCTAGGCTTAGAGAGGTTTTCCCTATCTTAGCTATTGGCTAACACATTGTAAAGGGAAAACCTCACCTAGTTGGAGAAAACCAAACCAAACTAAACCCTTTCAGAGATTGTTAGGTTTGTAGTGAGGTGAGGAGGGCAGCCCAGGGAGTGGCGTGAGTCCAGTTGTAAGTGCACCTTGGCACGTTAAAAACAAGAATCCTGAGATAGTGGATTTCCTGTTAAATCAGGCCGTGGATGTAAGAGCTTGAGTCTCCGAACCACGTTAAACCAAGTGTTATTATTTGGAATGTCTTTTCTTCTAAAGTATTGCGAAAATCTGCTCACTGAGAGCATTGTTTAAAAAGGAACTTTAGTTAAGCATTCAGGTCAGGGAGATTCCATCTCACTGACTAAATCAGGCTAGGCACTCGAGAGTTCAGTCTCTCGAGTCACTGCCTTGTTGAGAGCCTGAGCTTTCAAGTCTCATCACTGACTTGATAGCTCTGACTCTCAGCAACGCAGTGACTTGAGTATTTCGTCACTGAACTCAGTCAGGGTGCAAGCTGTGACTTGATAACGCACTCGAGAGTTCAGCATCTCAAGCCACTGTCCTTGCTCAGAGCATGAGTCTCCAAGCCTTCTCTCTGACTTGGTAACTCAGCCTCTGAGCAGAGCAGTGACTTGAGTACTTCTCACTCTTGCTGAACTTCCTGAGGAAAAGGTTTTAAAAAAAAAATTTTAGCTCCTGAATTCCCATTTTGCCCTTCGAAAACGGGACCATCAATTGGTATCAGAGCGGGTTGTTCACATGACCACTGATCCAGTTTTGTTAAGAAAAATGGTCTACCGAACAGATCTTAAACGTTTTAAACTATGGGAATTCCTACATATTTCAAACTATTACTTATGTTCTGACATTATTCGTGTAATAGAAAATCATTTGGTTAGAAGTTTTGGAATCATCAAAAAGGGGGAAATTGTTGGGATATGTTTAGTTTTGATGATTTTCCAAAACGATATGTAATAGGTATGAAAGCAGTCAGGATAGTATCCTTTAGATCAGGTCAGGCTAGGTTAGCTCTCAGTAAAATAGGTTGCTCAGTTGAGGGGGAACTCAGCGAGGGGGAACTTCTCAACACAGCCTGAAGATATCAAGATGACAACCAGAAGAGCTGACTGAAAACATGCCATCAACCTGAACCAATGGAAAAGCCTGAAGGAAGTCCCACTGAGTGTAAGTCAGGCTGATCTAAGCCAAGTCTGGTGGACCACTCAGTGAAGAGCCTGATCAGGTGGATCAGTGCTGCACCAAGTAGGCCCTGATGGAGTCAGGCTACTGTGGTCAGGGAAGTTTGTCATCCAGCCTTATGACAAACTTCTTGGAGTGATCTTCAAACAGTCCCTGAAGGACAACTACACTGAGGACGAGTCAGTCCACTGAAGATCGTCAGAGTCAGTGGAGGATATGTTAACTGAAGTCAGTGCGCCCTGATCAAGCACACTGAGTCAAAGATCCGTTGGATTCAGTCCACGTGGACCAATCAAGTCAAGTCAAACATGTCTGACACTGACAAGACCGCATTCCAAGAAAAGTGGTTGAAACCATTTAATGCTGGATTCAAATGTATTTTCCTCTCCAACGGATACATTTGAATCCCCATTATAAATACAAGCTCATAGCTTGGTGTTGTGTGTGTTGTGTTGTTGTAAGAATTGTAAGAAAACAAACACCTACGAGCTGTGAAGGTGTGGGTAGTAGCATACGTGCATGGGAGTTATAAGGAGGGTTTACTCACATCTTAAACACTGACCATTAGGGTCTTCAAATATACACATATGAGTGTTCAGCTTGTAACTCTAGGCTTAGAGAGGTTTTCCCTATCTTAGCTATTGGCTAACACATTGTAAAGGGAAAACCTCACCTAGTTGGAGAAAACCAAACCAAACTAAACCCTTTCAGAGATTGTTAGGTTTGTAGTGAGGTGAGGAGGGCAGCCCAGGGAGTGGCGTGAGTCCAGTTGTAAGTGCACCTTGGCACGTTAAAAACAAGAATCCTGAGATAGTGGATTTCCTGTTAAATCAGGCCGTGGATGTAAGAGCTTGAGTCTCCGAACCACGTTAAACCAAGTGTTATTATTTGGAATGTCTTTTCTTCTAAAGTATTGCGAAAATCTGCTCACTGAGAGCATTGTTTAAAAAGGAACTTTAGTTAAGCATTCAGGTCAGGGAGATTCCATCTCACTGACTAAATCAGGCTAGGCACTCGAGAGTTCAGTCTCTCGAGTCACTGCCTTGTTGAGAGCCTGAGCTTTCAAGTCTCATCACTGACTTGATAGCTCTGACTCTCAGCAACGCAGTGACTTGAGTATTTCGTCACTGAACTCAGTCAGGGTGCAAGCTGTGACTTGATAACGCACTCGAGAGTTCAGCATCTCAAGCCACTGTCCTTGCTCAGAGCATGAGTCTCCAAGCCTTCTCTCTGACTTGGTAACTCAGCCTCTGAGCAGAGCAGTGACTTGAGTACTTCTCACTCTTGCTGAACTTCCTGAGGAAAAGGTTTTAAAAAAAAAAAATTTAGCTCCTGAATTCCCATTTTGCCCTTCGAAAACGGGACCATCAATAGTGGTGATGATGGCAGAACTATCGATCCTATCCCCTTCTGAGAGTCTAACTGTATTTGCATCTCCTCGATCGCCTTCTTGAGGACTTGCAACTCGCTCGGAGACGCTCCACCATTGGAAGGTTGTTTATCATGATTAAGCTCTATGACTTCATCTTGATGCAGTCCCTCACCAACGGGATATTTCTCCTGAGTTGGTCGCCTGGTGACGTTACTGGCTCCATTGGGGCCTAGCCGCCCAAAAGCTGATCTCCTTAATCGATCATGAACAGATGGGCGAGCATCAGTGTGTGGTCGCTGCTCGCTCCGTGGTGGTGTGGCCTCTTTGATCTCTCTCCTGCATTCTGATCTCCCATCGTAGTTATGTCTTGTGCTCCTTGTTGCGTCTTTGCTCGGCTTCACCTCTCCTCCCGGTGTGGACTCTCCTCTGCTTCCCAACCGCTCGCTCATCGGGGTTTTGCCCTTGTTCCGTCGAGCCTGAGCGTTGTCCACCTCATCATTTCGTACATCTTCCTGTCTCTTACTTCTTTGCTCGGCTGATTGCCTGGTCGTCTCCAGCGCTCTTGACGGCTCTGCTCTTTCCTGACGTCTTTGTATTGATTGCAAAACGGTAATCATTTTTGCAAGCTCTTCTGGGTTTCTGGTCAGGGCTTCCACCTCCGGGGGAAGAGTGTCGATGGTGACTTGCACATTTCTATTGAACGTGGCCCGTACAGTACGTGCATGGTCACATGTAGACGATACCCGAATCTGTGACTTATGTGACAGGTGTGCACTTGAAGACTGTCGTTCTTGTGATCCCGCCATTTTTAAAAATGTTTGAGTATTTTGATGATGAAGATTTTGTGTTTGTCTTTTCCAATTTAAGAATAACTAGCCTTGTATGTGTGAACTTGATTATTTAACAAACCCTAATTCACACATGCATGCATTCGATTTCTTAAATATGAACAAATCCTTCACATATGTTAAATTACCCTTCTTATACCCAGTTTCCGGCGACTTTTACCAGTTTCCGGTGACTTTTGGCCGGATTCCGATGGCAATTTGCAAATTCCGGTGACTTCCCTACCGAATTCTTCAAATCTTCGATCAACCAGAGGTTCGAACCCTCCTTCTAGCGCCAATTATTGATGACCTTGATTCGAATTTGATGATTAGTGGTTGTTTTAACACTAAGAAGGTCACCAAACAAGATTACAAGTAATGATTTTGTGTAATTGAAGATTTGAGAAATAAAATTGCAAGAGTTTGGCCTTTTTCTTGAATATTTGAACTTATTTTGACCCTTTCATGAGGGGTGCTTATAGGCTTACAAACAAGTAGGAGGTGTCATTCTCTTAACCTCTTAATTTAGGTGTTGTCAAGTGTTTAACCACTTGTCTTATCCTTAAACTATTACATTGTATACAATGACAAGTGTTAACACACATGTTTGTTTCTAATGCAATGTCTAATTAGTGGGATTTTGGGCAGTCTTCTGTGGCCTCTTCTTGCTCGCTTGGTCGCCTAAATGGTGGGTGTACCTTTTGCCCTTGCTTTTGGTTTAGTTATTCATTTTGTTCTTTTGCTGTGTTGGTCGCCTGACATCCGTCTGATATCATTCCTGGTCGCCTAATGCTTTGACTCCTCATGAGCTCTGCTGGTCGCCGACATCTTAATTATGCAATTAGTCTCTTAATCTTCTATACATTGTTGCTCGCCTGGTCGTCCATCAATAATGTGCACAGCCATGTGCACGCCACCAGTAATGTCATTATCAATATGTATACACTAGTCCGTACCCCCAAAAATTTCGTGGACTGGAAAAAAAATTAGTATTATTATTTCAAATTATAAATAATATTATTTTTAAATATATTGTAATTTCGATAGAATATTAAATCGTAATTATAATTCAACGAACAATAACAAATAGTAAAAATGAATAAATAGACAATTTGATAAATATTAACTAATTCACACATTCAATCTCAAATTAATATAACAAAATATTACTTAAAATTACATTTATTATATAGTTGCATGCCTAGTTTTCCTCATGGTATGAAGATACAATAATTATCGAACCCAAAAGTTTAACTTTAAAGATAAAATTACACATTTCAGGTCTAAAAATAACATTTGACAATATTATAATTAAAATGAAATATTTTGTAGATGTTTGTGTGAAAACAATTGATTAATGTGTTGGTATTTATAATACAGAATTCAATAATAATAATTGACGTTTAAGCATCAATCTTGGTTTAAAAAAAATCAATTTCCCTCCTAGACATTTCATATGTACGGATAATTTGCAAAAAATAAAAAAAGTTAAAAAATCAAAATTGTTAAAAAAAATCGAAATCCTACTCTACAAAACAATATCTATACATAATTTCAAATTCTAGTTTGCATGTAGAATTTTATCCAAAAAAAAAAAAGTGTTGCAATCTATTATTGATGTTAAGATATTATATTTGGTGACATTATTTTTTGGGAATCATATCTCAGTGATAATATCTTTTTTGAAATATTTCAATTCTCTCCTACAAATTTCACACCTATCAATATTTTGCGAACATAAATTCCAAAAATATCTAAGAAAAAAATCGTTCAACCATGAAAAAGATTTGCTTGCATTAATTTAATATTTAAAATAATATTATATATTATACGTGAATATTTTGTTTTTATTGTTTAAAATACATCCAGATTTATTGTATTATTAGAGTAAGATATATTTTAAAGTTATAATACTTAAATTGTTAGTAAAAAAACTTAATGTCATTTTCTTTTCTTTTTTCTTTTTGGCCAACACTATAAATTTTTAACCATGAAAATTTTATTTTATATATACACACACACACACACATTAATTATATAACATATAACACCATTTTATTTAGTTATCATTTACAATACTATTTTAATATTTGTATGTTACAACAATATAAAAGAAAATTTGAAATCCTAGTCCAGAAAAGAATATGTGTACTTTACAGTTAATAGTTTATTTTGGCCGTATGATTTTATCCAAAAATAAATTATTGTATTACAATCTATTATTGTAGGCAATATATTATATTTGGTGGCAATAATTTTTTGGTATCAAACACTATTTCAGTGACAATATCTTTTTTGAAATATTTCACTTTCATCCTACAAATTTCACATCTATCAATTTATTGCAAACATAACTTCCAAGAATATTTAAGAAGATAAATCGTTGATATACTTGCATTAATATAATGTTTAAAATAATATTTCATATTTTACGTAAATATTTTATTTATTGAAGGCAAGATATTATATTTGGTGTCAAGATTTTTCTTGGTATTATACACTATTTCGATGACTATATCTTCTCCGAAATATTTTAATTCTCTCCTACAAAAATTTCACATCTATCAATACTTTGCAAAACTAACTTCCACAATATCTAAGAAGAGAGATCGTTCAACCATAAAAAAAAAATCTGCTTGCAATAATTATAATGTTTAAAATAATATTTCATATTATATGTAAATATTTTGTTTCTATTGATTAAAATATATTTAGATTTATAGTATTCTAGAGTATGATACTTTTTAAAGTTATAGTACTTAAATTATTAGTAGAGACACATAATGTCTTTTTTTTTTTCTTTTTCTTTTTTGGCCAACACTATAATTTCTAACCCATAAAAAAATATTCCACATATTTTATAAAAAAAAATCTACATTAATTATATAATATATAACAATATTTTACTTATTATAGAATTACGATACTCTTTTCATATTTGTATGTTAAAAAACTCATAAGAGAAAAATCAAAATCCTAGTCTGGAAAATATTATTTGTAATTTGTAGTTTAATAGTCTATTTTGGCCGCATAATTTTATCCAAAAAAAAAAAATTGTATTAAAATTTATTATTGAAGGCAAGATTTGGTATCATACACTATTTTGATGAAAATATCATTTTCAAAATATTTCGAATTCTCTCCTACAAATTTTAAATATATCAATATATTACAAAAATAAGAAAAATCTAATAAAAAAATCATTTAACAACTAAAAAAGAATTGTTTGCAATAATTTATTGTTTAAACCACATTATACGTAAATATTTTATTTCCATTGATTAAATTATATTTAAATTTATAGTATACTATAGAGAAATAACAACTTAGTAATAATAACTCTATATTTTACAAATATATAATTCCTAAAAGAATTAAAGAAAGAATCCCCATCCGTTGATTTTTGAATTATCCCAATAAATTGGGGTCTTGGGACCATTTTCGTTACGATGGTACTTCGGGTTGAGATCGTCATACTGAGGATTTATTCATATATATGCAAAAAAAAAAAAGCGATTCAATTAGATTTTTAAAAAAATTGATCTCTTACCCTATGCGGCGTCATGAGGTGTTCCAACATGGTTCGAGGCTGCGGTGGTTCGATGCGGTTCGAGCGAGGAGATCCGTGAGGAGGCGGCGGTTCGTGAATAACCTGAGAAAAGAGGGATGATGGTGTGAGAGAATTAAGAAGAGAGAATACAAATATCATTATTATACCTATAAAGAAAAATTAAGGTGCGATGATCAGATGTGATAGACAATGAATGAGAAAATGAAGAGAAGAAAATATGATTAGGGTTGTAAATCAAAATGAAAACTATAGTGAGATTTGACATTTATAAAAAATATAAAATGAAATGTATGATTGAGATTAAAAGTATAAAATATATGGAGTAGATTAAGTTTTAATTTGATTTAAAACATGCCTAAAATAATTTTTAAGGAGAATGCAGTATTCTTAAAAATAAAATGATTTGAGAGGTGTCACATCATCTTAAGAGAAATGTGGTGCTGACACATCATCTTGGAGAAATTTGAAAATATAGTATAACTAGTGTGTATCCCGGCGAATTTCGCGGATTGAAAAAAATATTATTTTTATTTTCAAATTATAAATATAAATATTTGTTATTTTAAATATCTTGTAATTTTGATATAATATTAAACGTCAATTTGAATTATTTAAAAAAAAATTCAATTCTCTCCTAAACATTTCATGTATACATGTATTTTAAAAAAAATTAAATCGAAAATTTTGAAAAAAAAAATTGTTAGCTTCAGTATCATAGTATTATACATGGTAAGCTATTGTATAGCATGTCAAGATTTTTTGGGTAGTAATATTTTATCCAAAAAAAATATTAATGTTATAATTTATTATCCATGGTAAGATATGGTATTGGATGACAAGAATATTTGAGAATCTTGCCATCTTTTACATGACAATATCTTTTGTAAAATATTTCAATATCCTCTTAGAAAATTAACATATATAAATATTTTGTAAAAGTATGTATTCCAAAAATATGTATTCCAAAAATATCTATTATTGTATTATACATGGTAAGATATTGCATTTCATGGCATGATTTTTTGGGAATAATATGCTATTTCAGTGACAATATCTTTTGGATAGTAAAATTTTGTCAAAAAAAAAAAAAAAAAGTAACAATCTATTAACCATGGTGAGCTATGGTATTGAATGGCAAGATTCTTTGGGAATCTTGCCATATTTTACGTGACAATATATTTTGCAAAATATATCAATATTCTCCTACAAAAATTATCATATATAAATATTTTGCAAAACTAAATTCCAAAAATATCTAAGTAAAAAAATTGTTGAACTGTGAAAAAAATATATGTTTTACATTTTAGAGGACATGGCAGCGGCGCCGAGACTGTTCAATGGAGGATGACAAAAACTAAAAAAGGAGGCGAGAAGAAAAAAAACCTAAGATAAAAAAAATACTATAAAAAACCAGTATCATACCTTCGATTCAAGGTCGTGGTATCTGATGCAGTTTGAGGCGGCGGGAGTAGAGCAGCGAGGCGGCGCCGGTTTATAAACAATCTGACAGGAAAGTGATGATGGAGTGAGAGAAGAATAGAGGAGAGGCGGTGGCGGTTCGAGATCTACATACCTTGAATTTATCCCTGTTTTGCATATCCGCTTTCGGCGCGCTTGTCGAAGTCCATGATAGATGCCGTCACTTGAATCACTGGGCTAGGCGGAGAAATCGTTTGGGATAGGTTCGGAGTAGGCACAGTGATCGATCAAGTCAGAGCAATGACGATGCGTAAGCAATATTGGTGATGACGATGTCGACTGTAATAGTGGAGGCGGCGCCGATGATGGCTACAACGGGAGAGGGAAATAGGCGGCGTATTTGAGAGAAGAGGACGGTGTGTGCGATACTCTTATAAGAGATTAATAAAACCTAAATATAAAATGAATGATTTCGATTTAATTTTCTGAGATAAATGGTCGAGATCAAAACTTAAACCAACTTTTAATGAGAGCACAACATTTCAAAATGAAGAGATTTGAGCCATGCCACATCAGCCTAAGAATAGGGTGGTGTTGACACGTCATTTTGGAGAGGTTTGGAAATATATTATAATACGATAAGAATTAAGATATATATCCATCATTTTGTTAATTAATAAAGTACACAAAAAAATATATTTAAATAGGCACACACACACACACACATATATATATATATACAACAAGATATATAACACCATTTAATATAGATATAGATATGTAAGTTGGTCAAATATTTAATAGGACTCTTCCCCCATTTATTTCACTTGCATTTTCGTGTTGGATAATTGACATTTTCGTGCCGGATAATTTCTTATAATTTTAACCATGTTAATATCATTTTATTAATCCAACTATTTTGTGTTTTAATTCAACTCAAATAATATCATATAATTAAATAATTATATATAATAATATTAATTATTTTATATTACAATTAAACACAATCATTCAATCATTACCCCTTTAATAAAAAATAATATAATAATATATCATCATTATTGATTTGACATAAAACCCCATCTATCCTACTTCATCCAACCCAAAACAAATAAGGATTATTATTCACAAATTTTTTCAATCCGGATTAATTTTTACCATCCACCAAGACGAAAACAAACAGTCTAACTGTTTGTCCTTGCGAACCATTACAATGCCTGTTTGATCAGGCCTAATAGCCACCTCATATATATTTTAATATTTAACAGAAGCTATTAATATCATTTGTAAAAATAATTAATATTAACCAACTCATCATATTTAGTAAAAATGACTAATATTGTTTAAAAATTTATTTAAGTTGTATAGTGTGTATATGGCGCATACAAGACTTTAATAATGATAAAATAAACTATTAATATTAACATATACTCCTATATATAGTAATTAGGTTTTTTTATTTATCTTATCTTACATAAACATATTTAATTTGTACACGTCAAAAGAAAGTGATAATTAAGCAAGTTGTCTAATAATATACAAATCTGACCAGTCAGAGATTCTCTCCATTCAAGCTTTTCATAAACAATTCCAATTAAATAAGATTGGTGATTCTTTTTTTGCTCTCAAGTTTCTGGTTTCTAAGTATTAATTAACGGCTATAAGCTTTTGTTTGAAGCAATTAGTCTTCTTTATGTACTTCTAGCTAGATTTTTTTTCTTGTTATTCATTTAAGGGACAGTACAAATTATAAACATATACAATTGCTAGAATTCTGACCACTAATATATTATATTATATGATATGCTTTCTTTACTACTATCATTTTCCAATATATTTTTTCAAAAAAATAATCTTAAATCAATTATTTTAATGAACTTTTTTTTAATCTAACCACACATAATTATGACCATATAGCATTTATCAATTAATTTGTAGCGCATAGTGATAAGTAAACATTAATTATTTATATATGAATAGGATGCAACTAATTCACTTCGTATTTAATTCATAGAGAATGTATTATGTTTCCTTTAGGGCTTGACTAGCACTTTCCGGCCCCCGCCCCATTCTAGTTAGAGATGTAACATCCTGTTTTTACATCTCATTCTTCATCCACACCTAAAATACTTATTTTCTCTCACTTACACTCTATTTCCTACTTTTCTCTTTCCTACTTTTCTCTCACTTATACTCGCTTTCCTACTTTTCTCTTATACACCCTTTACTTTTACACATAATTTGATATAAAGTAAAATACCACCCTACTAAAATCCCAAAACAAACACACACTTTTATTATCATCCAAGACTCTACATCTTGTGGGCGTAAAGTCATGACTTCTCACGCCCACCTAAATCCCAAAACAAACAAGCCCTTAGTGTATTTCATCTGCTTGGCAAAAACTTTAAAGTCTGATTTTCTATTTTCTTATTGATAAATTTCATTTATTTTCTCTTTGAATTGCAATGTATATTTCACATCTTTAAAATTATTGCATGATGATTATAAGTAAAACTTGCATGATGTTCTTCATGTGAATTATATATTCTTATATATATTTTAACGGATAACTTAATTACTTAAAAGATTCGATTTTTCGCGTCGCATATTTGTTTTTGTACTACCTCCATGATATGCGTTGTACTATAAAAACATGAGACAACTAAGCATATGTAGTCCACATATGAGGCATTGTCGGATGTTCTAACAAAGGAAGTAGTTAGAAATGCGTTTATTTCCAATTTATCGTATAATCAACTCTAAGGTAATAATCACTAAAAAAAAAAATTGGGTTTAAGTGACCGATTTTCGCTCGCAAAATGTGATTAGCGACCGATTTCTGACCGAAAAAAATCGGTCGTTAAAAAACGGGTAGCTAAAATTAGCGACCGCTTTTTGAAATCAGTCGCTAATATCAGCGACCGCCTTAAGTCGGTCGCTGAATCAATCGAGTCCGACCCGGCCGGATCATGATTTAGCGACCGACGTCAGACGGTCGCTAATCAGCGATCGCGGGTTCGAACCCAATGAACTACTGACCCATTAGCCCATATTAGGCGACCCATAAAGTATATAAGCCCTTGTGAGGCTTGTAGAAATAAATATAAATAAATTGGTAAATGTGCGCCCAAGGGGAATTGAACCCACGACCTCCGGGTAGACCGGAAGAGGTGTGAACCAGTAGGACACATGTTATTCTTGTTCGTTTATTTGCATTTAATTGTATATAACCTCGACTCTCATTTCTTTTAAAATTCATCAAATTCAATCCTTTTTGTTTCTAATTCGTTTATATATATGTATTTACTAACTTTTTTTATTAATTTTATAAATTTAATATTTTAGACTATTCTAAATTATTAATTCATTTGTTTTTATTCATTTAATTGTATATAATTCCAAATTGGCTCCCATTTTTTTTTAAATTCATCAAAAAAAAATTTGTTTCTAATTCTTTTATATATATATATATATATATTTACTAATTTTTTTATTAATTTTATAAATTTAATATTTTAGACTATTCTAAATTATTAATTTATTCATTTTTATTCATTTAATTGTATATAATTCCAAATTGACTCCCATTTTTTTTAAAAAAAATTCATCAAATTAATTTCTTTTTGTTTCTAATTCTTTTATATATATATATTTACTAATCTTTTTATTAATTTTATAAATTTAATATTTTAGACTATTCTAAATTATTAATTCATTCGTTTTTATTCATTTAATTGTATATAATTCCAAATTGACTCCCATTTTTTTTTTAATTCATCAAATTAATTTCTCTTTGTTTCAAATTCTTTTTTACATATATATATTTACTAACTTTTTTTTATTAATTTTATAAATTTAATATTTTAGACTATTTTAAATGTGAGTCTCATTTTTTTTTTTGTAAATTCATCAAATTAATGTTTGTCACGAACTACAAAAAGATTAAATAATGAATTTAATCATCATCCTCTTCATCTTTGTCTTCATCTTCGTCTTCATCTTCTTCCCCTTCTTCCTCTTCCTCTTCTTCATCATCTTCCTCTTCTTCTTCTTCTTGCTCTTCTTCTTCTTGCTCTTCATCTTCTTCTTCCACTTCATCATCTTCTTCTTCTTCATCTTCTTTTTGTTCGTCACCATCGTCGCTTCCAATCATAATCATTTCTGGATTTGCTGCTACCAAGTCAACTACGAGATTGACACCTTCTTCAAGGACCATTGTTTGAGCTTCTTGGACCTCAGTCTGAAATGCATTCTCAGGTTGTGCAGTGTCTTTCTTGGATGAATTAGAAAGTTCCACTAAAGACCGAGTCTTGACTTTACAAATTGTCCTTAAGTGTGGTCTACCGGACTCCGGGTATTTGCAATAATATACCTGAGACGCTTGAGTTGCAAAGACGTAGGGTTCGTATGTGGCAGCGTACTTCCTGTTGACATGAATGTCAACAATCTTGTAGTTTGGGTCGACTCTTTTTCCTGCAGGCCCTGGATTAAACCACTCACACAAGAAAAAAACTATTTTCCTCGATGGCCACCCTGGATATTCTATTTCAATCACTTCCTGCAACACTCCGTAGTAATCAATCGGTGCTTCGTTGCCACTCCCACTTGAAACACAAATACCACTGTTTGTTGTTTGATTAGGCGTGAAATTGTCATGATTCGTCACTCGAAATGCCCTTGTTTTGATTGATTTATATGAGTATTTAGAGTCATTTGAGTATCATTTTCATAAACTAATGAATTTGTCTCTTTGATGCTCATAGATGGATAGAGGGCGAAAAGAGGAGTTCGTAGGACTTTGAATCGGCCAAAACGGACTCCCGGTTGAGGAGATATGAAGATATTACGAACGAGTGTACTGCTACTGAAAAGTGCTCGAGCGAAAGCACTCGAGCGCCTCCGCTCGACCACCTACTCCGCTCGACCAACACGCTCGAGCGCCTCCGCTCGAGCTCGACAGCTCGAGCGCCCCAATTTTCCAGTAAGTTTTGCTTGCTCGACCACAACCCCTCGAGCGCGTCCGCTCGACCTGTGGATCCGCTCGACCACATTTGCTCGAGCGCCTCCGCTCGAGCTAGCCCAGCTCGAGCGCCTCAAGACTTAAGTTTCCAAGTTCATTTTTCCGGCCCACGAGTTCCTGATTCGGCCCAAAGCTTATATATACTCATCCCGAGCTCGTTTTTACAGACGACCACGAACCACTTGATAGATTTTCACTTTTAGGCTTAGTTTTTAGAGAGAGAAAGAGGAGCAAGCTTTAATTTTACGTTTCGAGGTTTTACTTTACGAATTCGCATAACGGTTAGACTTTTTAGTTTCGTTTCTTCATACCTTCATTATTGAACACGTTTAAATTTCGTCTTATTTATTTAATTGCAGTTCTTAAATTTATTTTCTTTCAGAACCCTAGTTTATGCTTTCTAAGTTTTCAATTCAATTCATCATGTTTATGTGCGTTACTGTGTCAATTGCTTTTGTTATCGTTATAACCATGTCCAGCTAAAACCCTTGCATGCTTGGGGTAGGATGAACTCGTAGAAGTAGGTTGTGGGTACGTAATTAGGGTAACTTGTGATGTTAGGTTTTAATTCTCTTGATTAATGAATTCTTAAAATTAATCTTAACTTTACTTTTGAATTTCGTTCGAAAAGTGTTAGAGAGAGGACGACCGTATTGATTAGGCGTGAAATTGTCATGATTCGTAGCTAGAAACGCCCTAGTTTTGGTCGAATTTATTGAGTTTTTAGAGCCAAATGAGTACTATTTCTATACATTGATGAATTTGTCTCTTTGATACTCATAGGTGAATCGAGGACGAAAAACGGTGTTCGTAGGACTTTGAATCGACTCAAACGGATGCCCGGATGAGAAGATATCGAAGAAATACGATTGGTATTAGTACGTGTGAAGAAAAGTGTTAGTTGCAAAGGAAGGAAGATCCATTCGAGCATCGTCACTCGAGCGCCCCGCTCGAGTGAAGTAGATCGAGCTCCTAAAAACATACAGAACGTTTGGGCCGCTCGAGGGAGATAGCTCGAGCGCCCCGCTCGAGCACCAGAACCGCTCGACCAAGAGAGCTCGAGCGCCCCGCTCGAGCTCCTGATCCGTTCGACCACCGTAGCTCGAGCGACCCGCTCGAGCGGGTCTGCTCGAGCGCTTCCAAGACATTTTCTCCAACTTACGTTTTTCGGCCCACGAGTTCACGAATCGGCCCATTGCCTATATATACCTCTTCCAAACACGTTTTGAAGGATCCCCGAACTTTAGAAATAACTTTTAGACTTAGTTTTTGGAGAGGAAGGAGAGAAGCAAGTTTACGTTTACGTTTTGTTGAGGTTTTTCGTACGAATTCTTAGTTTCTTTTCGTTTATTAGTTTCTTTTCGTTAGTTTGATTTCTTTAAACACTTTGAAACTTCGTTTGAGTTAATTAAATTTCAGTTCTCAGATTTATTTTCTTTTAAAAACCCTAGTTCATGTTTCTTATTTTCTTCGTTCAATTCATTATGTTTATGTTCGTTGTTTCTTCTATTGCTTTTATGTTTGTTAAAGCCATGTCCGGCTAAAACCCTTGTATGCTTAGGGTAGGATGAACTCGTAGAAGTAGGTTGTGGGTATGTAATTAGAGTAACTTGTGATGTTAGGTTTTAATTCTCTTGGTTAATGAATTCTTAAAATTAATCTAAACTTCGCTCTTGAATTTCGTTCGAAAGGTGTTAGAGAGAGGACGACCGTATCACTCTTTAACAACGAGTAGACTTAACGAGAGAGTTTAGGAAAGGGTAATTCATCTACCGGTTTAGCGAAGGAGGACGACCGCATCACCTTAGTTAAATTAGGGTCTCATTAATTGAGCACAATCTATTAACTTGTTAGTAGATTAGTGAAGTCGAGTGTTAGGGTAAAGTATTAGGGTTTAGAATCTTGAGCTTTCACCTTGCATTCTTAGACTTAAGTTAATTCTTGTGTGTCACAGTTATTCTGATTATGTACCTACTCCGTTAGTATACGTAGGGATTCCTATCTTAAGCATCACCATCTCATATTAGAAAACACACCTTTTGTTATTTCGTTTAATTTGCCTTTTGCATTCGTAGGATAATTTAGTTTAGTTTAATTAATCTTTCCAAAAATCCAAAAACAATACACTCATATTAACTACGACGCGTAGATCTTCAGGGATCTATTCGCATATACACTGTCTCTTGGGTACGATATACTTGGTCGTTATACTTGCCCATACTACTATGAACCCGTACTCTTGCGGGAAAGCTACTAGTAAAAGCTAGTGTAGTTCGCTTCAAGTCAATGGCGCCGTTGCCGGGGATGGCGTAATATGATTTTTGAATAGGACTTGTCGATAGCTTAGTAGTTAGTAGTTAGTGCTTTCTTTTCTGTTTTATTTTTATTTTTATTTATTCGGCAGTTGCGTTTTGATCCTTCTGCTAGTGTTTCAGGTTTATGAAAACACGCTCACAAGGCAATGCGAGCGAAGAGAGGTTGTCTGCAGATCCTGAGACAATAGCTAGAAGGAACCGAGCCTTCTTGAGAAGAATGACTACTGCCGCGGGAAACAAAGACAAGATTTCTGATGAACTTGGGGAGTTAGACAAAATAGCTGCAGAGTATACTGCTCTTGTGGAACGGGCAGAGGGTGCCAATGGAAACAGCAGTAATCAGCAGATACCCATAGGGGGAACTGAGAGCCCACACCCGAACCCACAAGACACAATCAACTCTGCACAAACACAACCCCAAAACCAGAACCAAAACCCTGCTTACCCACAAAACCCAAATAACCCTTTCAACAACCCAGTATACCAACATTACCCATACCCACCTTATCCTTACCCACCATACACGTATCCTCCACCCCCAGTCTATAATCAACCACCTGTTTACCCACCACCACCCCAACAAGTACCAGTACCTGCTGCTAATCCTCAACACATTCCTCAGAACGTAGATCACAATATGGCTATTCGGGGGAGGTTTGCAGCGCAGCCACAACGGTACTATGATGGAGTGGTTTTGCCTCCTGTTGAGGCAAACAACTTCTCGATATCCCCGGGGATTTTAAAGCTGCTTACCGAGAATCAGTTCAAAGGGGTGATCGGGAAGGAGAATCCTCACACTCACCTGAGGAGTTTCCTCATGATAGCATCTACTTTCAATTACAATGGCATGTCTGAAGATGCCAAGAGGCTTAGGCTGTTCCCATTCTCATTGACGGGAATAGCCAAGGAGTGGTACGATAATACGCTCCCGCGGGGAGGTATTACCACTTGGGCTGAGCTCGAGCGTCTGTTCCTCGGGCGATTCTACCCTCCATCTAGGATGATCAAGGCTAGAATTGAGATCTCGTCCTTTCGCCAGAAGTCTGGAGAGGATTTACGCCAAGCGTGGGAGAGATACTCAAACATGCTGATAGAGTGCCCGCAGCATGGGTATAATGAGGGAGATGTGATGGCATTCTTCTACAGTGGTGCCAACAAGGCGGGGCAAGACCATTTAGACGCCTGTGCGGGTGGAGCATTCCTGAATCAAGGCATAGAGAGGTGTAGGGAGATCGTGGACAACATTGTCACGAATGCCGGTGCTTGGGGTGTGGATGCAGATTTTCAGAGAGTGCATCAGGTTGAAGAGGGAGAAGGAACGAGAAGGCTGCTGATGGCCATGATGGAAAAGATCAACAACCTCGAGTTGGGGAAGAGTTTGGTTGGAGAGCATGCAGTAGAAAATGAGAGAGTAGACCAATCAAGTGGGCAGCAAGAGGTAGCCAATTACATGGGAGGCCCGTATTACAATCAGAATGGCTACCAAGGTGGAAATCAGTATAGAAGACCTTCTTATGATCAGCCATTTATACCTCCAGGCCCACAGCCGCCTCAAAATCAATGGAGGAACACACAAGGAGTTCAAGGAGGCCAGCAGCCTCCTCAAAACACATGGAGGAAGAATGAGAACTTCTCATATGCTAACCCAAAAGCTGGTATTACTGTTCCTGCAGGTGTTGATCCAGGTTCAAAGCCTCCTGGTGGAGAAGGCGGTGCATCAACCGAGGAGATGTTGAGAGCTATCCTTCAGAAAGTGGAAGAAGGAAGTAAGAGGTTGTCATCCTTGGAGTACGATGTGAAGGAGTTGCATAAGAAGGGTGATCAACGTGATCAAGAGCTCCAGAAGATGAATGTTGAGTGGACTAGAACTCAACAAGAAAACAATCGAAGGTTCACTTCTTTAGAGTTCCAGTTGAGCCAGATTGCAAAGTCAGTGAATAGAATGCCGGAGGGGAACCCGAAAGAGCATTGCAAGGCGATCCAGCTTAGAAGTGGAACCAACTATGAAGGTCCTCAGATGCCTGCTGATTCTGAGACGCCCCAAGTTGAGAAGGGGATTGAAAGTGAAGGGATTGAGAAGAATGAAGATATGGATGAGTCCCAGAAGGGCAAGGAAAGTAAGGAGAGTGAGAGAGTTCCTAAGTGGAAGAAGGCAAAGGAAGCAAGGGATAAAGTGAAAGAAACAGAAAGAGATGAATGGGGGGTACCCAAATCTGTGATACCCGTCCCGTATCCACAGCGCTTCATGAAAAAGAAGTTTGATGAAAAGTTTGCTAAATTTCTTGATATTTTTAAACAACTTCACATTAACATTCCTTTTTATGATGCTTTAGAACAGATGCCGCATTATGCAAAGTTTTTGAAGGACTTGATCGCGAAAAGACGGCGAGTGGATGAGCCGAAGTTGGTGCAGCTGAACCACGAGGTGAGTGCATTAGTGCACAAGGCGCTTCCACCGAAGTTGAAGGATCCCGGGAGCTTCACGATCCTATGTGACATTGGGAATGGGATCAAGAAAGGAGCGCTATGTGATTTAGGGGCGAGCATCAATCTCATGCCCTTGTCGCTTTTCAAGAAGTTGGAAGGTGGAGAACTTCAACCCACAATGATGACGCTTCAACTTACCGACCGGTCTATTACTCGACCTCAAGGTGTGGTTGAAGACGTCCTAGTGAGAGTTGGAGATCACATCTTTCCAGTCGACTTTGTAGTCCTAGAGATGGAGGAAGATGAGCACGTGCCCCTAATCTTGGGAAGACCGTTCTTAGCTACGGCGGGGATGGTGCTAGACGTGGCAAATGGGAAGATTACATTGAAGGTTGATGATCAAGAAGTGAAGATCTCCCTATATGAAGCCATGAAGCACCCGAGGGAGGACGAGAGCTTGTATTGCATGGATGCAATTGATCCTCGTGTTGAAGACACACCTTCTATCCCTAATCTTTCTCATACTCATGATTTTGTTAGTCCTTCACGTGATGATTTAACCCATGAGCATTATGGTCTTGATTATGTTGATAGGGACAAAGTGAATAAGTTGAAGGATGAAGAGGTGAAAAGTGTGGACGTGGTCCAGCTAGAGGGAAAAGGAGGAGTTAAGAAGAAGAAGTCAAAATTCAAGAAATTGTTTAGTAAGACTCCTCCAGATAAAGGTGAGAAGGAGTTGAGACCTATACCACTTGAGGTGGGGAAGGAAGCAAAAGGGCTCATGATGGTGGGGCATCAAGGAAAGGAGTTCAAACACCACTCTTATGAGAGTGAGGGAGGGAAATTTGAGTATGATGTCCCATAAGCTCCTTTAAGCTTGGTCCGGCATGAGGACCTTAAAAATAGCGCTGAATGGGAGGCAACCCATTATTTTTTTTTTATTAGTTGCTTTGTTTTTTAGTTATTAGGGAGTTATTTTGAGTCGTATGTTTAACCTCGTATTTGAGTGAGTTGTTTGTAGGCTTGTCTCTAAAGGAGTAAAGGTATCATGGAGTTATTCAGATTGAAGGGACCAATTCAAGCAAGGGAGTGTGCAAGGCTATTGAGAGAAACTGAATTGTTTGGTTGAGGTAACCCACAACCCCAAACTTAGACCTCTAGCAAGGTCGAAGTTTGGGGGGGGTGGAGTTTTTTTTATATGTTTCTTGTTACATTGCACATGCATGCACCTCTTATCTTTGAGTTGAGTTTGATTGATTAGTGGTTTGTTGAGATACTCCTTGGGGTGATTTTGATTTGACTCGCTATTGCATATTTCATGCCTATCAATCATCTTATGCTTGTTGATTGCTATCTTTGAGTATGATTTGATGAGTAGAGTGAGTTGTAAGGGTGAGTTAGAAATTCTTTTGTTTGAGTGTTTGAGTTTGAGCTGATTTGAGAGAGAACCCGTATGCTTACAAATTTTCCTTTTGAATACTTGGGTGATGAGAGTGAGAATTGACTAGAACTAGCATGGATGTGAAAGCCGTGAGATTTGAGCCTTATGAGATTTCGATATATGAATGAATCTCTTTGTTTGTGAGTGAATCATCACCTTAGAGGATGCTAGAACTTGCATGTGCTCTTGCTTCTTGATTGTGTCTAGTTTGATATGCCGAATGTGATCTTAGGCCATCTTTGTTTTAATTGAGTCACTTAGCCAAAATTTTCCTTACCAATGACATGTATCCCTTGTTAGCCCCTTTGAGCCGAAAGCCTATTTTATTTGCTAGCACATATGAACATTATTCCAATTCCTAAGCCTTTTTGTCCCAATTTGAGTGGAGAATAGGAAAGTGTGAATGTGAAGGGAGTGAATTGAGTTGAAAAAGGGAAAGGTTGTTTGTTAAGTGAATATGAGAAGAAGGTGTAATGAAGATTTGAGTTATGGGAAAAAGAAAAAAAATTTGAGAATGAGCAAAAGAAAAAATGAGCTCATGTGTTTGTGCGAAAAGAAAAAAAAAGAGTGAAGTGATTGAAAAAAGAAGTGAAAGAGTGAGAAAGAAAAAAAAATTTGAAGTTTTGAGAGTATGGAATTGAAAGGGTGTTGATTGAACATGTTTGAAGTATTCTGTTCCTAATGTCGAAGTGCCCAAGTTTGATTTTCTATTCTCCATTCACTTTAGTCACTTTACCTTATATTGTTATCCCACATGTCCAAAGAGCCTACATTACAACCTTGAGAAAAGTCCTTTTTGATTCGGCATTGATTTCTAGAGTACGGTCGAAGTTAAGAGCACTTACAAGCCTATGGCTGCCAATTTGTGTGATTGATTGTTTGAGTGAGTCCCTTGATCATTGTTATACACTTGTGAGGGAGCGAAACACATCGTTGAGTGCACATCCATGCTTGATCTTGGTGTTTCTTGTAATTGTTGCATGAGTATGATAAAAGAAAGTGAGTGAGTATACGGGTGATTGACTTTTGAAGCTTGAGTTCATTAGCTTGCATGATTGATTTTTTTTACTCATCCCTAACAATTTCACTTGACTTATTATTTCATTGCTTGGGGACAAGCAATATGGTAAGTTTGGGGGGTTGATTAGGCGTGAAATTGTCATGATTTGTAGCTAGAAACGCCCTAGTTTTGGTCGAATTTATTGAGTTTTTAGAGCCAAATAAGTACTATTTCTATACATTGATGAATTTGTCTCTTTGATACTCATAGGTGAATCGAGGACGAAAAACGGAGTTCGTAGGACTTTGAATCGACTCAAACGGATGCCCGGATGAGAAGATATCGAAGAAATACGATTGGTATTAGTACGTGTAAAGAAAAGTGTTAGTTGCAAAGGAAGGAAGATCCATTCGAGCATCGTCACTCGAGCGCCCCGCTCGAGTGAAGTAGATCGAGCGCCTAAAAACATACAGAACGTTTGGGCCGCTCGAGGGAGATAGCTCGAGCGCCCCGCTCGAGCACCAGAACCGCTCGACCAAGAGAGCTCGAGAGCCCCGCTTGAGCTCCTGATCCGTTCGACCACCGTAGCTCGAGCGACCCGCTCGAGCGGGTCTGCTCGAGCGCTTCCAAGGCATTTTCTCCAACTTACATTTTTCGGCCCACGAGTTCACGAATCGGCCCGTTGCCTATATATATCTCTTCCAAACACGTTTTGAAGGATCCCCGAACTTTAGAAATAACTTTTAGACTTAGTTTTTGGAGAGGAAGGAGAGAAGCAAGTTTACGTTTACGTATTGTTGAGGTTTTTCGTACGAATTCTTAGTTTCTTTTCGTTTATTAGTTTTTTTTCCGTTAGTTTGATTTCTTTAAACACTTTGAAACTTCGTTTGAGTTAATTAAATTTCAGTTCTCAGATTTATTTTCTTTTAAAAACCCTAGTTCATGTTTCTTATTTTCTTCGTTCAATTCATTATGTTTATGTTCGTTGTTTCTTCTATTGCTTTTATGTTTGTTAAAGCCATGTCCGGCTAAAACCCTTGTATGCTTAGGGTAGGATGAACACGTAGAAGTAGGTTGTGGGTATGTAATTAGAGTAACTTGTGACGTTAGGTTTTAATTCTCTTGGTTAATGAATTCTTAAAATTAATCTAAACTTCACTCTTGAATTTCGTTCGAAAGGTGTTAGAGAGAGGACGACCGTATCACTCTTTAACAACGAGTAGACTTAACGAGAGAGTTTAGGAAAGGTTAATTCATCTACCGGTTTAGCGAAGGAGGACGACCGCATCACCTTAGTTAAATTAGGGTCTCATTAATTGAGCACAATCTATTAACTTGTTAGTAGATTAGTGAAGTCGAGTGTTAGGGTAAAGTATTAGGGTTTAGAATCTTGAGCTTTCACCTTGCATTCTTAGACTTAGGTTAATTCTTGTGTGTCACAGTTATTCTGATTATGTACCTGCTCCGTTAGTATACGTAGGGATTCCTATCTTAAGCATCACCATCTCATATTAGAAAACACACCTTTTGTTATTTCGTTTAATTTGCCTTTTGCATTCGTAGGATAATTTAGTTTAGTTTAATTAATCTTTCAAAAAATCCAAAAACAATACACTCATATTAACTACGACGCGTAGATCTTCAGGGATCTATTCGCATATACACTGTCTCTTGGGTACGATATACTTGGTCGTTATACTTGCCCATACTACTGTGAACCCGTACTCTTGCGGGGAAGCTACTAGTAAAAGCTAGTGTAGTTCGCTTCAAGTCACGTATCACTCCCTAACAATGAGTAGACTTAATGAGACGGTTTAGAAAGGGTTAATTCATCTACCAGTTTAGCGAAGGAGGACGATGATTAGGCGTGAAATTGTCATGATTCGTCGCTCGAAATGCCCTGGTTTTGGTTGATTTTCTTGAGTATTTAGAGTCATTTGCATATCATTTTCATAAACTAATGATTTTGTCTCTTAGATGCTCATAGATGGATAGAGGGGGAAAAGAGGAGTTTGTAGGACTTTGAATCGACTCAAACAGACTCCCGGATGAGAAGATATCGAAGAAATACGAAAAGTACTAGTTTGAGGGTGCAAAAGTATCATTGGAGTGCACAAGCTAGAGGAGCTCGAGCACTAGTGCTTGAGCAGTCGTGCAAGGCGCACGAGGAAGTGCAACTCGTGCACAAGTGCACGAGTACTCGTGCATAGCGCACGAGCAAGAGAGCCGGTCGTGCATTAGTGCACGAGCGCGGCTGGTCGTGCATTTTTTAGTCTCTGGAGGATTTGAGGCGCTCGAGTTGAAGGTGCTCGTGCACTAGTGCACGAGCAAGCGTGGAAATTCGGCCCATACGTTCCCAACTCGACCCGCTGCCTATATATACCTCCCCGAACACGTTTTGAGAGGATGATCCACTATACACACGAATTTTCAGATATCAAATCACTTTTAGACTTAGTTTTTAGAGAGGGGAAGAAGAGCAAGCTTTAATTTCACGTTTCGAGGTTTTACTTTACGAATTCGCATAACGGTTTTATTTTTTAGTTTCGTTTCTTCATATCTTTGTTATTGAACACGTTTAATTTTAGTCTCAGTAATTTAATTCCAGTTCTTAAATTTATTTGCTTTCAAAACCCTAGTTTATGCTTTCTAAGTTTTCAATTCAATTTATCATGTTCATGTTCGTTACTTATTCAATTGTTCTTGTTTACGTAAAACCCATGTCTAGCTAAAACCCTTGCATGCTTGGGGTAGGATGAACTCGTAGAAGTAGGATGTGGGTACGTAATTAAGGTAACTTGTGACGTTAGGTTTTAATTCTCTTAATTAATGAATTCTTAAAATTAATCTTAACTTTACTTTTGAATTTCGTATGAACGTGTTAGGGAGAGGACGACCGCATCACTCTCTAACAACTAGTAGACTTAACTAGAGAGTTTAGAAGAGGTTAATTCATCTACCGGTTTAGCTATGGAGGACGGCCGCATCACCATTAGTTAAATTAGGGTCTCATCAATTAAGCACAATCTATTAACTTGTTAGTGGATTAGTGAAGTCGAGTGTTAGGGTAAAGTATTAGGGTTTAGAATCTTGAGCTTTTATCTTGCATTCTTTTACTTAGGTTATTTCTTGCGCGTCACGGTTATTTTGATTATGTACCTGCTCCGTTAGTATACGTAGGGATTCTTATCCTGAGCATCACCATCTCATATTTGAAAACAACCTTTAGATAATTAGTTTAGTTATTTCTTTTGCCTTAGTAGAGTAATTTAGTTTAGTTTATTTTAATCTTTCCAAAAATCCAAAAATATTGCACTCATATTAACTACGACGCATAGATCTTCAGGGATCTATTTGCATACACTCCATCCCTTGGGTTCGATAATACTTGGTCCCTGTACTTCCCAATACTACAGTGAACCCGTACTCTTGCGGGGAAGCTACTAGTAAAAGCTGGTATTTTTTATTCAAGTCAGACGACTGCATCACCTTAGTTAAATTAGGGTCTCATTAATTAAGCACAATCTATTAACTTGTTAGTGGATTAGTGAAGTCGAGTGTTAGGGTAAAGTATTAGGGTTTAGAATCTTGAGCTTTCACCTTGCATTCTTTTACTTAGGTTATTTCTTGCGCGTCACGATTATTTTGATTATGTACCTGCTCCGTTAGTATACGTAGGGATTCCTATCCTGAGCATCACCATCTCTTACTTGAACACAAACCTTAGTTAAATCGTCTTCTTTAGTATTTTAGTTTAATTAGTTTATTTTAGTTTCAATTAATCTTTCAAAAAAATCCAAAAATATTTCACTCATATTGACTACGCCCCGTAGATCTTCAGGGATCTATTTGCATACACTCCATCCCTTGGGTTCGATATACTTGGTCATTATACTTACTCATACTATAGTGAACTCGTACGCTTGCGAGGAATCTACTAGTAGTAGTTAGTATTTTCGCTTCAAAGTCAATGGCGCCGTTGCCAGGGATGACGTTGTATGTCTTTTGAATAGGACTTGTCGATAGCTTAGTAGTTAGTAGTGAGTGCTTTTCTTTTCTGTTTTATTTTTCCTTTTTATACATTCGACAGTTGTGTTTTGATCCTTCTGCTAGTGTGCCAGGTATATGAAAACACGCTCACAAGGCAATACGAGCGAAGAGAGAATACCATTGGACCCTGAGACGATAGCTAGAAGGAACCGAGCTTTCTTGAGGAGAATGAACACTGTCGGAGGAGGGAAAGAACCAATGGACATCTCTAATGAGTTGGATGATGCTGCGAACGAGTTCAATCAGGAATTAGGCCGAGTTGAAGGCACTGGAGTTAGTGGTAGCCAGAATCAAGTTCCGTTAGGGGATAGCCAGAGGCTAAACCCGGATACACAAAACGTAGATAATCCAGCTCACAACCTTGTTCAAAACCCTCATAACAACCCTGCTTACCCACATCCTAACTTACCACAAAATAACTTACCTTACCCACCTTACCCATACCCACCCTATCCGTATCCACCATACCCGAATACTCCACCTCCAGTTTACAATCAACCACCTGTTTACCAACCACCACCCCAACAAGTACCCGTACCAGCTGCTAATCCTCAACACGTTCCTCAGAACGCAGATCTGAATATGGCTATTCGAGGAAGATTTGCAGCGCAGCCACAACGGTACTATGATGGAGTGGCATTGCCTCCTGTAGAGGCAAATAACTTCTCGATTTCCCCGGGAATTTTAAAGCTGTTTACAGAGAACCAGTTCAAGGGATTGATCGGGAAGGAGAATCCTCATACACATCTGAGGAGTTTTCTAATGATAGCCTCCACTTTCAATTACAATGGCATGTCTGAAGATGCCAAGAGGCTTAGGTTGTTCCCATTCTCATTGACGGGAATAGCTAAAGAGTGGTACGATAATACGCTTCCACGGGGAGGTATTACCACTTGGGCCGAGCTCGAGCGTCTGTTCCTCGAGCGGTTCTACCTTCCATCCAGAACGATCAAAGCAAGAATTGAGATCTCTTTATTCCGCCAGAAGCAAGGAGAGGACATACGTCAAGCGTGGGAGAGATACTCAAACATGTTGATAGAGTGCCCGCAGCATGGGTACAATGAGGGAGATGTGATGGCATTTTTCTATAGTGGTGCCAACAAGGCTGGGCAAAAGACCATCTAGACGCCTGTGCTAGTGGATCATTCCTGAATCAAGGAATAGTGAGGTGTAGAGAGATCGTGGACAACATTGTCACAAATGCCGGGGCTTGGAATGTGGATGCAGATTTCCAAAGAGTTCATCAAGTTGAGGAAGGTGAAGGAACGAGAAGGCTGTTGATGGCCATGATGGAAAAGATTAACAACCTTGAGTTGGGGAAAAATGTGGTTGGAGGGAATGCAGCAGAGAATGAGCAAGAGGACAAGCCCACAATTCAGCAAGAAGTAGCAAACTATATGGGAGGTCCTTATTACAATCAGAATGGGTATCCACAAGGTGGAAATTTTCAAGGAAGGCCTTTTTATGACCAACCATTTGTACCTCCAGGTCCACAGCCACTTCAAAATCAATGGAGGAACACACAAGGGTACCAAGGAGGCCAGCAACTTCCTTAGACCCAATGGAGGAAGAACGAGAATTTTTCTTATGCTAACCCGAAGGTGGGTATTACAGTTCCTCCAGGCGTGGATCCAGGTTCAAAACCTCTGGGTGGAGAAGGCGGTTCCTCAACTGAGGAGATGTTGAGAGCTATCCTTCAGAAGGTGGAGGAAGGTAGCAAGATATTGTCCTCTTTGGAGTACGATGTGAAGGAGTTGCATAAGAAATGTGATCAGCGTGATCAAGAACTCCAAAAGAGAGATGTAGAGTTGAATCGAATTCAGCAAGAGAACAATAGGCGGTTCACCTCAATAGAGTTCCAAATAAGCCAAATTGCAAAATCATTGAATAGGGAGCCGGGTAAGTATCCTTCCATACCGGAGGGGAACCCGAAAGAGCATTGCAAGGTTATCCAGTTAAGAAGTGGAACCAACTATGAAGGTCCTCAGATGCCTGCTGATTCTGAGACGCCCCAAGATAGAGATGAGATTGAAGAGATGAGAGTTGAGAAGAAGGTTGAGGGTGAAAGCACTCAAGCAAGCAAAGAGCTTGAAGAAGAAGGGAGTGAGAAGGTTGAGAGAGTTCCTAAGTGGAAAAAGGCAAAGGAAGCAAGGGAGAAAGTGAAAGATACCGAGAGAGATGAATGGGGGATACCCAAATCTGTGATACCCGTCTCATATCCACAACGCTTCATGAAAAAGAAGCTTGATGAGAAATTCGCTAAATTCCTTGATGTGTTTAAACAATTGAATATTAACATTCCTTTTTATGATGTCTTGGAACAGATGCCCAACTATGCAAAGTTTCTGAAGGACTTGATCGCGAAAAGAAGGCGAGTGGATGGGCCGAAGTTGGTGCAGTTAAACCATGAGGTGAGTGCATTAGTGCACAAGGGCGCTTCCTCCAAAGTTGAAGGATCCCGGGAGCTTTACCATCTTATGTGACATTGGGAACGGGATCAAGAAAGGAGCGCTATGTGATCTCGGGGCGAGCATTAATTTGACGCTCCAGCTTGCTGATAGGTCCATCACGATACCTCAAGGAGTAGTGGAAGACGTTCTCGTGAGAGTTGGAGATCACATTTTTCCAGCCGATTTCGTGGTCCTAGAGATGGAGGAAGATGAGTGCGTGCCCCTGATATTGGGAAGACCGTTCTTAGCAACGGCGGGGATGGTGCTAGACGTGGCAAATGAGAAGATTACGTTGAAGGTTGATGATCAAGAAGTGAAGATTTCCCTATATGAAGCCATGAAGCACCCGAAGGAGGATGAGAGTTTGTATTGCATGGATGCAATTGATCCTCGTGTTGAAGACACACCTCCTATCTCTAATCTTTCTCATGTTCATGATTTCGTTAATCCTTCACTTGATGAGTTAACCCATGAGCATTATCATCTGACTTATTTTGATAGGGATAAAGGGAAGAAGTTGAAGGATGAAGAAGTGAAAAGTGTGGACGTGATCCAGTTGGAAGGGAAAGGAGGAGATAAGAAGAAAAAGTCCAAATTCAAGAAACTGTTTGGTAAGACCCCTCCAGATAAAGGTGAGAAGGAGTTGAGACCCATAACACTTGGGGATGAGAAGAAAGCAAAAGAGCTCATGATGGAGGGGCATCAAGGAAAGACATGCAAGCACCACTCTTATGAGAGTAAGGGAGGTAAATTTGAGTATGATGTCCCATAAGCTCCTTTGAGCTCGGTCCGACATGAGGACCTTAAAAATAGCGCTGAATGGGAGTCAACCCATTTTTATTTGCTTTTGAGTGTTTTTAGTTATTTGAGTTTTATGTTATTAGGGTGTTGTTGAATCGTAAATTTTAACCTTGTACTTGAGAGTTAATTTTGTAGGCTTATCTCGATGGAGTACTCAAAAGGGAGGAACTCAAGCAAGGGAGTGTGCAACGTTGTTGAGAGAAACTAAATTGTTTGGTTGAGGTAACCCACAACCCCAAACTTAGACCTCTTCGCAAGGTTGAAGTTTGGGGGGGTGGAGTTTTTTATGTCTCTTGTTACATTGCACCGGAGCACCCCTTATCCTTGTGTGTGTTTGGTTATTTGGTGCCTTGAGATGCTCCTCGGGGTGATTTTGATCTGATTCGCTATTGCATATTTCATGCCTATTAATCATCTTATGCTTACTTATTGCTATCTTTGAGTAGGATTTGATGAGTAGGGTGATTTGTGGATTTGAGTTAGGGATTCTTTTGTGTGAGTGTTGAGTGAGAGTGGATTTGAGAAAGAACTAGTATGCTTGCAAATTTTCTTTTTGAGTGCTTGCGTGATGAGAGTGAGAATTCACTAGGACTAGCATGGATGTGAAAGCTGTGAGATTTGCCTTATGAGATTTTGATGCATTACTGGATATCTTCGTTTGTGATTTGATCGTCACCTTAGAGGATGCTAGAACTTGTGTGTGCTCTTGCTTCTTGATTGTGTCTAGTTTGATATGCCGAATGTGATCTTAGGCCATCTTTGATTTGATTGAGTCACTTAGCCAAAATTTTCCTTACCAATGACATTGGTCCCTTGTTAGCCCCTTTGAGCTTTAAGCCTATTTTATTTGCTAGCACATATGAACACTATTCCAATTCCTAAGCCTTTTTGTCCCAATTTGAGTGGAGAATAGGAAAAGTGTGAATATGAAGGGATTGAGTTGAGTTGAAAGAGGAAAATGTTGTTTGTTGAGTGAGTATGAGAAGAAGGTGTGATGAAGATATGAGTTGTGGGAAAGAATAAAAATTGAGAATGAGCAAAAGAGAAAAAAAAAATGAGCTCACGTGTTTGTGCGAAAAAGAGAAAAAAAAAAGTGAAAAGAGTTAGAAAAAATTGAAGTGTTGAGAGTAGTGGAATTGAAAATGTGTTGATTGAAAATATTTGAAGTATTCTGTTCCTAATCTCGAAGTGCGGAAGTTTGATTTTCTATTCTCCATTCACTTGAGTCACTTTACCATATAGATTTCCACCTGTCCAAAGAGCCTACATTACAACCTTGAGAAAAGTCCTTTTTGATTCGGCATTGATTTCTAGAGTATGGTCGGAGTTAAGAGTCCTTACAAGCCTATGGCAGCCAATATGTGTGATTGATTGTTTGAGTGAGTCCCTTTATCATTGATATACATTTGTGAGGGAGTGAAACACATCGTAGAGTGCACATCCATGTTTGATTTTGGTGATTCTCGCTGTTGTTGCATGAGTATGATGAGGGAAGATGAGTGAGCATACGTGTGATTAATCTTTGAAGCTCGAATTCATTTACTTGCACGATTTGATTCTTTGACTCAATCCTAACAATTTCACTTGACTTATTATTTCGTTGCTTGAGGACAAGCAACATGGTAAGTTTGGGGGGGTTGATTAGGCGTGAAATTATCATGATTCGTCACTCGAAATGCCCTTGTTTTGATTGATTTATATGAGTATTTAGAGTCATTTGAGTATCATTTTCATAAATTAATGAATTTGTCTCTTTGATGCTCATAGATGAATAGAGGGTAAAAAGAGGAGTTCGTAGGACTTTGAATCGGCCAAAACGGACTCCCGGTTGAGGAGATATGAAGATTTTACGAACGAGTGTACTGCTACTGAAAAGTGCTCGAGCGAAAGCACTCGAGCGCCTCCGCTCGACCACCTGCTCCGCTCGACCAACACGCTCGAGCGCCTCCGCTCGAGCTCGACAGCTCGAGTGCCCCAATCTTCCAGTAAGTTTTTCTTGCTCGACCACAACCCCTCGAGCGCGTCCGCTCGACCTGTGGATCCGCTCGACCACATTTGCTCGAGCGCCTCCGCTCGAGCTAGCCCAGCTCGAGCGCCTCAAGACTTAAGTTTCCAAGTTCATTTTTCCGGCCCACGAGTTCCCGATTCGGCCCAAAGCTTATATATACTCATCCCGAGCTCGTTTTTACAGACGAACACGAACCACTTGATAGATTTTCACTTTTAGGCTTAGTTTTTAGAGAGAGAAAGAGGAGCAAACTTTAATTTTACATTTCGAGGTTTTACTTTACGAATTCGCATTACGGTTAGACTTTTTAGTTTCGTTTCTTCATACCTTCGTTATTGAACACGTTTAAATTTCGTCTTATTTATTTAATTTCAGTTCTTAAATTTATTTTCTTTCAGAACCCTAGTTTATGCTTTCTAAGTTTTCAATTCAATTCATCATGTTTATGTTCGTTACTGTGTCAATTGCTTTTGTTATCGTTATAGCCATGTCCAGCTAAAACCCTTGCATGCTTAGGGTAGGATGAACTCGTAGAAGTAGGTTGTGGGTACGTAATTAGGGTAACTTGTGACGTTTGGTTTTAATTCTCTTGATTAATGAATTCTTAAAATTAATCTTAACTTTACTTTTGAATTTTGTTCGAAAAGTGTTAGAGAGAGGACGATCGTATCACTCTGACTTGAAGCGAACTACACTAGCTTTCTACTAGTAGCTTCCCCGCAAGAGTACGGGTTCACTGTAGTATGAGCAAGTATAGGGACCAAGTATTATCGAACCCAAGGGAAAGTGTGTATGCGAACAGATCCCTGAAGATCTACGCGTCGTAGTTAATATGAGTGCAATGTTTTTGGATTTTTGGAAAGATTAATTAAAAGACTAAAATAAACTAATTAAACTAAAGAATGAAAAAGAACGAATTAACTACGGGTTGTTTTCAAATGAGAGATGGTGATGCTTAGGATAGGAATCTCTACGTATACTAACGGAGCAGGTACATAATCAAAATAACTGTGACACAAGAATTAACTTAAGTTTAAGAATGCAAGGTGAAAGCTCGAGATTCTAAACCCTAATACTTTACCCTAACACTCGACTTCATGAACCTACTAACAAGTTAATAGATTGTGCTTAATTAATGAGACCCTAATTTAACTAAGGTGATGCGGTCGTCCTCCTTCGCTAAACCGGTAGATGAATTAACCTTTCCTAAACTCTCTCGTTAAGTCTACTCGTTGTTAAAGAGTGATGCGGTCGTCCTCTCTCTAACACTTTCGTACGAAATTCAAAGATAGAGTTAAGATTAATTATAAGAATTCATTAACCAAGAGAATTAAAACCTAACGTTACAAGTTACTCTAATTACATACCCACAACCTACTTCTACGAGTTCATCCTACCCTAAGCATGCAAGGGTTTTAGCTAGACATAGATTTAACGTAAACAATAACAATTAGACAAGTTACGAACATGAACATGGTAATTAAAACGAAGAAAAGATCGAACATAAACTGGGGTTTTAAGATATAAAAGAATAAACTGAAATTAATTATCAAAACGAGGTCTCAACGTATTAAAGAACAAAATATATTAAGAAACGAAACTAAAACGTGAAATCATAATGTGAATTCGTAAGCAAAAACCTCAAAAACGTAAAATTAAACTTGCTCGTCTCTTCTCGTCCTTCTCTCTCTAAAAATTATGTATATAAGTGATGTGGTGCGTTCCGGGGCTCTTTCAAAACGTGTTTGGAAGAGATATATATAGGCAATGGGCCGATTCGTGAACTCGTGGGCCGAAAAACGTAAGTCGTAGAAAATGCCTTGGAAGCGCTCGAGCAGACCCGCTCGAGCGGGTCGCTCGAGCTATGGTGGTCGAACGGATCAGGTGCTCGAGCGGGGCACTCGAGCTCTCTTGGTCGAGCGATTCTGGTGCTCGAGCGGGGCGCTCGAGCTATCTCCCTCGAGCGGCCCAAATGTTTTGTATGTTTTTAGGCGCTCGATCTACTTCACTCGAGCGGGGCGCTCGAGTGACGATGCTCGAATGAATCTTCCTTCCTTTGCAACTAACACTTTTCTTCACACGTACTAATACCAATCGTATTTCTTCGATATCTTCTCATCCGGGCATCCGTTTGAGTCGATTCAAAGTCCTACGAACTCCGTTTTTCATCCTCAATTCACCTATGAGTATCAAAGAGACAAATTCATCAATGTATAGAAATAGTACTCATTTGGCTCTAAAAACTCAATAAATTTGACCAAAACTAGGGCGTTTCTAGCTACGAATCATGACAATTTCACGCCTAATCACACTCCCTAACAACGAGTAGACTTAACGAGAGGGTTTAGAAAGGGTTAATTCATCTACCAGTTTAGTGAAGGAGGACGACCGCATCACCTTAGTTAAATTAGGGTCTCATTAATTAAGCACAATCTATTAACTTGTTAGTGGATTAGTGAAGTCGAGTGTTAGGGTAAAGTATTAGGGTTTAGAATCTTGAGCTTTCACCTTGCATTCTTTTACTTAGGTTATTTTTGCGCGTCACGGTTATTTTGATTATGTACCTGCTCCGTTAGTATACGTAGGGATTCCTACCCTGAACATCACCATCTCTTACTTGAACACAAACCTTAGTTAAATCATCTTCTTTAGTATTTTAGTTTAATTAGTTTATTTTAGTTTCAATTAATCTTTCAAAAAAATCCAAAAATATTTCACTCATATTAACTACGCCGCGTAGATCTTCAGGGATCTATTTGCATACACTCCATCCCTTGGGTTCGATATACTTGGTCATTATACTTACTCATATTACAGTGAACTCGTACGCTTGCGAGGATTCTACTAGTAGCAGTTATTATTTTCGCTTCAAAGTCATTGTTCTTTTCGTTGAAGCATACGCATCTGTATGGAATTTATATCCATTTAGTAATACCCTTTGTATGATGCCAACTGTCGTAGTGGTTTTTTGCTGAGAGCATCCAGATGTGGGTTGTGAAGTTGGTTATTTAGACCCTGTAAATATATAATGCATTATATAACATGATCAGTGGCTGAATTAAATAATAGTCATATAATTGTATATATTAATTTTAACTCACGTAGGATTGGAACCAATATAGGAATTGTTTGAAAACCAACAGATAGACTGCTTCATCCGTGATGCCTGGTACTTCTTGTCGAGTGTGGTCACAAAACATCCTTACATGAAGAAAAAAATCACAATTATACAAAGTATTGAGTATAACAACACATATCTAAAAATAAAGTACTTACTGGATGTAAGGTTGCACTTCAGGAGTATTCATCAAAACGTATGATTGTATCGTCTCCTCTTCCAAGTTGCTCTTAAACCACCGTTTGACTCCCTTACCCAGTGGTCGACCTGTGTGCAAGAATACGGATAACATACCTTCAAACTCACGAAGGGGATGTTCTACTCCGCAACCATCGTAGTTGCGAGGCTCATTTCTGATCTTGGTTTGAACTTGGTCGCCGAAGTAATATGAACAAAATGTTCCAACCTCTTCGGTAAGATATGCATTCACAATGGATGCTTCAATGTGAGCCGTATTTCCAATATTCTCTTTCAAATTGTGCAGATACCTAAATATAAAAGCATTCATTCTACTATTAATTATACGGTTTCAAGATAAACTTTCAAAATATTAGATATCTAAGTATAAGATATGTTTACCTCTCAAAGGGATACATCTATCTGTACTGCACTGGACCACCAATTAAGGCTTCATACGCTAAGTGAACGGGTAAGTGCTCCATCGAGTCAAAGAAGCTGGGTGGAAAAATCCATTCTAGTTTGCACAGTATAACAGAGATGTCCCTATCCAAACGCTGCATGTCTTCGACAGTAATCATTGAAGCGGTTAAATCTCTAAAAAAAAGACTTAACTCTGTGATGGCACTCCATACAGCCTTCGGAAGTGAATATCGAAAGGTAATCGGTAACAACCGCTGCATGATCACATGACAGTCATGACTCTTCATCGGATTCACCTTTCCTGTATCTGGCTCAAACAACCGACCCAAATTTGAAACATAATTATCTGGAAAGCTCAACTCTGTCATCCACTTAAATAATATCTTTTTCTGTGCTTTGGTGATTGTGCAATTGGCTTGTGGATACGCTCTTGTATGTGGATCTTTAGACAGGCCAGAATGAGAACAGAACAGACACAACTCTTCTCTGGATTTTGAAGTGTCTTTGGTCCTGCCTTCTGTATTCAAGATCATGTGGAACAAGTTATCAAACACATTCTTCTCTATATGCATCACGTCCAAGTTGTGTCGAATCAACAATTTGCTCCAGTAAGGCAAATCCCAAAAGATACTCCTTTTTTCCATCCACCCTTTATACGTTTGTTGTGCTCCATTGCACCCACCTCAGTGGTCTTCATCAAATCAGTGACTGTAAGCTCATACAACAACGACTCACCTGAAATATTTTATATATGGTTAGTCATAATTATATGAGACAGATAAGATCACTGATTAAGTACTGTTTCGGACGCATACCTTTTCGAATCCGTGGTTTTGGTCGACCTACTACATGTATACCCTTAAGGAAGTTTACTTTGTCCTTTCGGAAGGAATGATCAACAGGTAGAAACTTTCGATGGTTGTCGAACCATGACACCTTTTTACTTAACGGAAGATAGAACACATCAGATCCATCCATACAGTACGGGCATACTTGTTTTCCAGTAGTTGACCAACCAGACAACATAGAAAATCCTGGAAAGTCGCTAATGGTCCACAAAGCAGCAGTACGCATCGTGAAGTTCTACTTTCGATGCACATCGTATGTCTCCACTCCCGTATGCTACAGAGATAATAGCTCTTTAATCAGTGACTGAAGATAGACATCCAACTTATGCTTAGGGTTCTGTGGACCAGACATCAAGATAGTCAAAAAGATATGTTGTGGCTTCATGCACAACCAAGGCGGTAGATTGTACGGAGTCAATAGCACAGGCCACAACGAATACTTCTTTCCGTGCATTCCGAATGGAGCAAAACCGTCGGTGCACAAACCCAGCCTTACATTTCTCTTCTCTCTCGCAAAATCTGGAAACTCTCTGTCAAAGTGTCTCCATGCCTCCGAGTCTGCCGGATGTCGCACCTCTCCAGATTCTAGATCAGAACACTCATCAGCATGTCATGTCATATCTTTAGCAGTGGCACTAGACTGATACAATCTCTCCAAACGAGGAGTGATAGGAAGGTAATACATCGACTTAAATGCCTTCAACTTTTCTTTCTTCTTGTCCTTCTTACGACCAGATGGTTTGTACCTGGGGTGGCCGCACATCCTGCACTGATCAATACTCTCATCCTGTTCCCAAAACAACATACAACCGTTTGTACAACAATCAATCTTTTCAAACGGTAGACCCATCTCCTTCAACAACCTTTTGCTTTGATAGAAATTTTTAGGCGCAGTGTTCTCTTTAGGTAGGGTATTTTTGAACAATTTTGTAAATTGATTGAAGACTTTTTGACTGACTTTGCCTTTGGATTTGATGGACAACATTTGCGCATTGAATGACAACTGCATCTCGGTATCACAATCAGGAAACAACTTTTGATCAACGGTTGTTAGCATCTCAAAAAACTTCTTCGATCGATGATTTGGTTCCTCTTCCATAGATGTGTGACCACCCAACACAGATTCATTAACCACCATGTGGTACCTATAGGCTTCATCCACCTCCTCCAAAGGTCCGAACTGATGAGTAAATGGAACATGGGCCTCCTCCATGGGTGGTTCTTCCTGAGTATACGGATCATGACTTGAACCACCAATCTCAAATCGTTCACCAATATTCCACTGAGTGTAAAAGTTTTCAAGTGTGTCGATATCAATATTCCAACGCTCATCACCGTTATTGGTCCAATTGTAATAGCGGAAAACAAAACCAACCTCAAAAATATGAGCTTTAACCTCATCAATGCTCAAGTATTGCATATTCCTGCATATTTTTCCATTACACGGGCATCTAAGCCGGTGGAAACGATCAAGACAGTGTGGATGACTATATGCAAACTCAATAAATTCTTCAATTTTACGGTAATATTGAAGATTCATGCCCCCTCCTATCATACGAGGCATTGAGTACATCCAACCACGATCTGGAAATTCCATATGTTTCAAATTAATAGTAAATAACAAGTTAATTATAAAATAAGGCAGAATTTCGACTGTAAACAAACATATATCCATCAAATTAACATAATAAATTAACCAAACACAACATATTAATTAATTCCAAAAATTTGGGCAGAGTTTTGACTATAAATAGACATATCCATATTTATTTTTCACATAATTAATTCAACATCACAACTATACATTTAAGCATGCATACTAAAAACTTACAAAAAACGAAAATATATACAACAAAAGAATTAAACGGTAAAAGTGTGAAAAACGTACGGTGAAGGTGAAGCAACGAGCACAATGTAATATAGAACCAGTCGATTCCTACCACCACTTCAAAAAGACATTCGTCGTAGATTAAACAGATAAAAAACGAGTTAAAAAAAATTTTTTACGTAAAAAATTATGAATAAAAACGAGCAGAACCTATTCTGTAATAAACATTTAGCGACCGCCTTTACGGGATTATGGCGGTCGCTAAACAACAGACTGAAACCAGGTCATTATTGCCCACCTGCCAACTTCGGGATTCGGGATTAGCGACCGCCATGGACGGTCGCTAAATTTAGCTCCAAATTAGCGACCGATATCGGTCGCTAATCTCCATAATGCGACATCGTCGAATCAAGCGGTCAAAGCGGTCGCTAAAATCAGTCTTAAATTAGCGACCCACTGATGAGTTAGTCGCTAATTTCAGTCAACTTGACCACTTCGGTCCTTCGGTCGCTAATCGGTCGCTAATCAATCAAATTAGCGACCGATTTCTAGGCGGTCGCTAATCCCGGTCGCAAAAACGCGAGTTTTTTTTAGTGAACATAAGTATTAAACTTTTCTTTTTTAATGTACAAGTCTCAGTATTTATTCTCACTACTGGAGGTAAAAGCTGATGGATATCCAACTATCCACATAATATTGATGTGGAGGTGGAGTTAATATCTAAATTTAGTCCTTTTCTTTTTTTCTTACGTTATACATTTTGGTTTAGTTTGTCATTTTCTATTTCATTAATTAATTTGGGACTTTTATGTCTTTGGTCAAATTAAACAGTGAATAGTGATTCTCCACTAAAAAAAATTGAGGTTGTGTTGATCAGATTGAATTTTTTTTTTTTAAATCGACTCACCGGAAAATTTTGAAAATCATACAAGAAGTTCAAATTCAAGAATGACTCAATTTTTTTTTTCAAGAAAATGGCTAACAATCTGTTGTGGTATACAAAAATGACACGTAAAATAAAGGGTACATAAATGATGGGCTTAGCTAGAAGTAGAGAATGGTACAGGCTTCATCCCTCATCTTGTTATAAATCATTTAGAATTTGCGACAGGAATGGACGGAATTAGTCATGCACGTACACATGAAAAAATAATTAAATTATAAAATCATGATATATAAGAGGTTGAATTGAAACTTGAAATTGGTTGAGGAATTTGATGCTTAGATGAGTGATTGTTCAGTTGAGAGTGATGTTGACTGTCAATATGATCATAATTAAAAAAAACTAAAAAAAAAATAGCATGTGAGATTCTTCAATCAAAACTTTGAACTTTTTTTAAGAAAGAAATATTACTAAAAGAAAAAGTTAATAAAATAAAATGAACAAAATTTAAACAAAATTTGAGCAACATATACATGATGAATTGTGAAATTGACCTCGTAAAAGTGGGTGTAGTTATTATATATAGACCCTCTCTCTCTACAACAAGTCCGAAAATTATTCTTACTTCTTCACATCTCGGTTTCGGATGGGCGAATATTTAACACCAAAGAAATTTGGCATTTTTATTTACACTCCTTTTCTTTTTTACATCTCTAGATTGATTAAACTAAAAGTAAATCTTACGTGAGATCGTTTCACATTAAGATGTAGTATAAGATGGTTATTGCGTATTAACACTTTAAAATGAATGAATGTATTAATTTATAAACCGTCTCACCATAAGATCGCTTCATACAAATATTTGTCTTAAACCTTTTTTTTTTTTAATGATGGGGTGGGAGGGAAGGAGAGGGAATTATTCCAAATGGTAGATTATACAAAGAACAAATAAAAAAAATGGTAGATTAATTTGCACAAATAATTTGGGATAAAAAAATGATTGAATCGGGTTTTTTAAAATAGAACACGAATTATGCATTCCTCCGTTATTTAATAAATGTTCTTTTAGCGATTTTAAAAAAATAAAAAAAAATTAGAATCCCTTAATCAATTACAAATTAAAGGAAATAATTATTTATGATTTAAAAAAAATATGAGAGATAAATAAAAAAAATTCTTAATTAAAAATTATGAGATCTTTGAGGGGGTAAATTGGGAAGGCCATAGATGAAAATAAATATAAAATAAAAAAATTAAATTAAATTTTGAATCTTAAAAAACACTTAATAATGCATGAAGGAATCACAGAATCGTGGATGTGGTGTTTTCTGAATGAAAATGAGAGTCTTTTGTTAAGGTCATCGAATCAAAATATGAGGAGTTTTGGAGGACGAGATCGGATCACTACAAGAAAATTAATTTTTAGTGACAACAATCCTATCATGGTTTGTCATTATTGTTTTTCTAGTTAAAAGTCTTCAATGAGTAATGACAGAAAACCTTCTTTAATGACAGGATTACTGTCACTAACGTCATTTTTCTTATAGTGGATAGTGTAGTTAAGAGGGATGTATGAGAGGATGACGGGTTGGTGAAGGGACATTGTAAATATTAATTTGGGGTCGAATGGGGAGTGATTTCATGAGGAAATTGAAAGAGTCACCGGGGATGAGAGAAGTGCTAGGTTTGGACTAGATAGATGGTGTGGGTAGGTACCATTAAAAGATAAATACCCAAGACTCTATAGGTTAAATTTAGATAAAGAAGGGAATGTGGATTTCATGGGGACATGAGTGGGGGATGTGTTACAATGGAATTGGAGATGGAAACATTCTTTTTTTTATCGAGAAGTTAATATTTTAAAGGATATTGTCTGTGACTTAAACAGATGTACTCTCACGGACGGAAACAAAGATTTGTGGAAATGGAGGGTAAATACATTACAAAGGTTGACTATGATACATTGGCAGGAGTTAATGATCTGGGACAACTGCTGCAATATGAGAAACGAGCGTACAAATTAGCGTGGAACAAATTGGTCCCTTTGAAGGTCGCGACTCACGGATGGATAGTGATAAAGTGGAGACTACCAGTGAAGATAGAATTGTGGCGAAGTGGAGCTATCGATCCTAATGCAAATTTAAAGTGTGTTTTATAGCAACAAGGAGGAAACTGAATTTTTTTTTCTTTAAATGTGAAGTATCGTACAAGATGTGATGGAGGTTTATAATTGGCTTAAAGTTTCAACGGTGTTTCACTTGAAACCTATACGAAATCTCATTGCTCATAGTCACTTGATGAAGGAAAAGAGAGGAGAGATTGGGTTTAGAAGCGGCGCGTTTTTACTTGAGAAACTTGTTGATAAACTCAAGAAAAAGAGTAAGAAGTTGACTTTGTGCTAGGAATTTTTGACATATTCTACTTATTCTTTTAACGATTGACTTCATAATACTAATATATATAGTGATAGGATAAAATCGATAAATATTTTTGTATTTGGATATGACTCATAGCCTCTACTTTTTTTTAATATAAAACTCTTGATTTTACCGATGATGATGATGATAATAATCTTATAATAATATATTTTCAAACCTCTCCAAAATGATGTGTCAACACCACCTTATTCTTAGGCTGGTGATTAGGCGTGAAATTGTTATGTTTTGGTGCCCGATTTGCCCATGTTTTGAGTGTTTTTTATGAGTGTTTGGAGTCAATTGAGTATCATTTTTATAAACTCATTAATTTGTCTCTTTGGTTTTCATAGATGGATAGAGGGCGAAAGAGGAGTTCGTAGGACTTTGAATCGGCCAAAACGGACTCCCGGTTGAGAAGATATGAAGATTTTACGAACAAGTGTACAACAGCCGAAAACCACTCGAGCGAGAGCACTCGAGCGCCAGCGCTCGACCGATTGCACCACTCGAGCTACATGCTCGAGCGCCCCTGCTCGAGCTGCTCGAGCACTTTTCTATTTTTTGCCTCCGAATTCGTTTTTCGGCCCATGAGTTTCCGGTTTGCCCCGACGCTTATATATACTCATTCCAAACTCGTTTTGGAGGAGAAGAACACACCAACACATATTTTTACATACTTTGAGCGAGGAGAAAGCTTGGGGAGGAGTTTTGAAGAATTTTATACGTTGTAATCGAGGTTTTAATTTACGAATTCTTAGTTTTCGTATTTCTTTTGAACGTATTAGATTAATTCTTTCTTTCTTTACTCTTTGAGACGATTAAACCTAGTTTTTCAAATTTATATAGATTTCTTTGGAGACTTTAATTTGTTCTTTCGTTTATGTTCTTGATTTTATTAGTTAATTCAATTATGCATATGTTTATTGTTCTTGTGATTGCTTTGATTATTCAAACCACCATGTTAGGCTAGAACCTTTGCATGCTTAGGGTAAGATGAACTCGTAGAAGTAGGATATGGGTACGTAATTAGGATAATTCGTGACGTTTAGTTTTAATTCTCTTAATTAATGAATTCTTAAAATCAATCTTAACTTTACCTTTGAATTTCGTACGAAAGTGCTAGGGAGAGGACGACTGTATCACTCTTTAACAACTAGTAGTCTTAACGAGAAGGTTTAGAAGGGGTTAATTCATCTACCGGTTTAGCGAGGGAGGACGACCGCATCACCTTAGTTAAATTAGGGTCTCATTAATTAAGCACGATCTATTAACTTGATTAGTGGATTCGTGAAGTCGATTGATAGGATAAAGTATTAGGGTTAAAATCTTGAGCTTTCATCTTACGATCTTTAACTTAGGTTATTTCTTGCGCGTCACGGTTATTTTGATTATGTACCTGCTCCGTTAGTATACGTAGGGATTCCTATCCTGAGCATCACCATCTTTCATTTGAAAACAACCCTTCGATTCTTAGTTTAATTTTACTTTTTTGCATCCCTAGGATAATTTTAGTCTTTTAATTAATCTTTAAAAAAAAAACCCAAAAACATTACACTAATATTAGCTACGACGCGTAGATCTTCAGGGATCTATTTGCATACACTTCATCCTTTGGGTTCGATAATACTTGGTCCCTATACTTGCCCATACTATAGTGAACCCGTACTCTTGCGGGAAAGCTACTAGTACAAGCTAGTATATTCGCATCAAGTCAATGGCGCCGTTGCCGGGGATGACGTTCTATGTCGTTTGAATAGGACTTGTCGATAGCTTAGTAGTTAGTAGTGAGTGATTTTCTTTTCTGTTTATTTTTTATTTCGTACATATTCAGCAGTTGCATTTTGATTCTTTTGTTAGTGTTTGAGGTTTATAAAAACACGCTCACAAGGCAATACGAGCAAAGAGAGGTTACCGTTAGATCCTGAGACAATAGCAAGAAGAAACCGAGCCTTCTTAAGAAGGATGAACGCTGCCGGAGGGAAAGAACCCATGGACATTACTAATGAGTTGGATGATGTCGAGAATGAGTTCAATCAGGCATTGAACCGGGTTGACGGCACTGATGGCAATGCCAGTAAGACTCAAGATCCGTTAGGAGAAAGCCAGAGCCAAAACCCGGGTACTCAGAATCAAAATAGCCCAGCTCATAACATTGTCCCAAATCCTCATAACAACCCTGCTTGCCCACATCCTAACTTACCACAAAACAACTTGCCTTATCCATCTTACCCATACCCACCATACCCTTATCACCCATACCCGTATCCTCCACCTCCAGTTTACAATCAACCACCTGTTTACCAACCACCACCCCAACAAGTACCGGTACCAGCTGCTAATCCTCAACACGTTCCTCAGAACGCAGATCAGAATATGGCTATTCGAGGAAGGTTCGCGGTGCAGCCACAAAGGTACTATGATGGAGTGGCATTGCTTCCTGTTGAGGCAAATAACTTCTCGATTTCCCCGGGAATTTTAAAGCTGCTTACAGAGAATCAGTTCAAGGGGGTGATCGGGAAGGAGAATCCTCATACTCATCTGAGGAGTTTTCTCATGATAGCCTCCACATTCAATTATAACGGCATGACTGAAGATGCCAAGAGGCTTAGGTTGTTCCCATTCTCACTGACGGGAATAGCTAAAGAGTGATATGATAATACGCTTCCACGGGGAGGTATTACCACTTGGGCCGAGCTCGAGCGTCTGTTCCTCGAGCGATTCTACCCTCCATCCAGAACGATCAAAGCAAGGATTGAGATCTCTTCCTTCCGCCAGAAGCAAGGAGAGGACCTACGTCAAGCGTGGGAGAGATACTCAAATATATTGATAGAGTGCCCGCAGCACAGGTACAATGAGGGAGATGTGATGACATTTTTCTATAGTGGTGCCAACAAGGCTGGGCAAGACCATCTAGACGCTTGTGCTAGTGGATCATTCCTGAATCAAGGAATAGTGAGGTGTAGAGAGATCGTGGACAACATTGTCACGAATGCCGGGGCTTGGAATGTGGACACAGATTTCCAAAGAGTTCATCAGGTTGAGGAAGGTGAAGGAACGAGAAGGCTGTTGATGGCCATGATGGAAAAGATTAACAACCTTGAGTAGGGGAAGAATATGGTTGGAGGGAATGCAGCAGAGAATGAGCAAGAGGACAAGCCCACAATTCAGCAAGAAGTAGTAAATTATATGGGAGGTCCTTATTACAATCAGAATGGGTATCCACAAGGTGGAAATTTTCAAGGAAGGCCTTCTTATGGCCAACCATTTGTGCCTCCATGTCCACAGCCGCCTCAAAATCAATGGAGGAACACACAAGGGTACCAAGGAGGCCAGCAACTTCCTTAGAACCAATGGAGGAAGAATGAGAATTTTTCATATGTTAACCCAAAGGCTGGTATTACAGTTCCTCCAGGTGTGGATCCAGGTTCGAAACCTCTGGGAGGAGAAGGCGGTTCCTCAACTGAGGAGATGTTGAGAGCTATCCTTCAGAAGATGGAGGAAGTTAGCAAGAGATTGTCCTCTTTGGAGTACGATGTGAAGGATTTGCATAAGAAAGGTGATCAGCGTTATCAAGAACTCCAAAAGAGAGATGTAGAGCTGAATCGAATTCAGCAAGAGAACAATAGGCGGTTCACCTCAATAGAGTTCCAGATGAGCCAAATTGCAAAATCATTGAATAGGGAGCCGGGTAAGTATCCTTCCATGCTGGAGGGGAACCCGAAAGAGCATTGCAAGGCTATCCAGTTAAGAAGTGGAACCAACTATGAAGGTCCTCAGATGCCTGCTGATTCTGAGACGCCTCAAGATAGAGATGAGATTGAAGAGATGAGAGTTGAGAAGAAGGTTGAGGGTGAAAGCACTCAAGCGAGCAAAGAGCTTGAAGAGGAAGACATTGAGAAGGGTGAGAGAGTTCCTAAGTGGAAGAAGGCTAAGGAAGCAAGGGAGAAAGTGAAAGAAACAGAGAGAGATGAATGGGGGGTACCCAAATCTGTGATACCCTTCCCATATCCACAATGCTTCATGAAAAAGAAGCTTGATGAGAAATTCGCTAAATTCCTTGATGTGTTTAAACAATTGCATATTAATATCCCTTTTTATGATGCTTTGGAACAGATGCCCAACTATGCAAAGTTTCTGAAGGACTTGATCGCGAAAAGATGGCGAGTGGATGAGCCGAAGTTGGTGCAGTTGAACCACGAGGTGAGTGCATTAGTGCACAAGGCGCTTCCTCCAAAGCTGAAGGATCCCGGGAGCTTTACCATCTTATGTGACATTGGGAACGTGATCAAGAAGGGAGCGTTGTGCGACCTCGGAGCGAGCATTAATTTGATGCCGTTGTCGCTTTTCAAGAAGTTGGAAGGTGGAGAACTTCAGCCCACAATGATGACGCTTCAACTAGCTGACCGGTCTATTACTCGACCTCAAGGTGTGGTTGAAGACGTCCTCGTGAAAGTTGGAGATCACATTTTTCCAGCCGATTTTGTGGTCCTAGAGATGGAGGAAGATGAGCATGTGCCTTTGATATTGGGAAGACCGTTCTTAGCGACGGCGGGGATGGTGTTAGACGTGGGAAATGGGAAGATTACGTTGAAAGTTGATGATCAAGAAGTGAAGATTTCCCTATATGAGGCCATGAAGTACCCGAAGGAGGATGAGAGTTTGTATTGCATGGATGCCATTGATCCTAGTGTTGAAGACACACCTCCTATCCCTAATCCTTCTTTTATTTATGAGTTTGATAATCCTTCACCTGTTGATCTAACCTAAGAGGACCATGATCTGACTTGTTTTGATAGGGATAAAGAGAAGAAGTTGAAGGATGAAGAAGTGAAAGGTGAGGACGTGGTCCAGTTGGAGAGGAAAGGAGGAGTTAAGAAGAAAAAGTCCAAGCTCAAGAAATTGCTTAGTATGATTCCTCCAGATAAAGGTGAGAAGGAGTTGAGACCCATACCACTTGGGGATGAGAAGGAAGAAAAGGAGCTCATGATGGAAGGGCATCAAGGAAAGTAATTCAACCACCACTCTTATGAGAGTAAGGGAGGTAATTTTGAGTATCATGTCCCATAAGCTCCTTTGAGCTCGGTCCGGCATGAGGACCTTAAAAATAGCGCTGCGTGGGAGGCAACCCACTTTTAGTTGTTTTTAGTTTCTTATTATGTTATTAGGGTGTTGTTGAGTCGTAAGTTTTAACCTCGTACGTGAGAGTTTATTTTGTAGGCTTGTCTCGATGGAGTACTCAAAAGGGAGGAACTCAAGCAAAGGAGTGTGCAATGTTGTTGAGAGAAACCGAATTGTTTGGTTGAGGTAACCTACAACCCCAAACTTAGACCTCTTCGCAAGGTCGAAGTTTGGGGGGTGGAGTTTTTTTTATGTTTCTTGTTACAATGCACCGGAGCACCCCTTTCTTATTTTTGAGTGTGTTTGGTTATTTGGTGTCTTGAGATGCTCCTTGGGGTGATTTTGATCTGATTCGCTATTGCATATTTCATGCCTATCAATCATCTTATGCTTGTTGATTGCTATCTTTGAGTATGACTTGATAAGTAGGGTGAATTGTGGGGTTGAGTTATGAATTCTTTTGTGTGAGTGTTTGAGTTAGAGTGGATTTGAGAGAGAACTAGTATGCTTGCAAGTTTTTCTTTGGAGTGCTTGTGTGATGAGAATGAGAATTCATTAGGACTAGCATGGATGTGAAAGTCGTGAGATTTGAGCCTTTTGAGATTTTGATGCTTAAATTAATCTCTTCGTTTGTGAGTGAGTCATCACCATTAGAGGATGCTAGAACTTGTGTGTGCTCTTGATTCTTGATTGTGTCTAGTTTGATATGCCGAATGTGATTTTAGGCCATCTTTGATTTGAATGAGTCACTTAGCCAAAAATTTTCCTTACCATTGACATTTGTCCCTTGTTAGCCCCGTTGAGCCTTAAGCCTATTTCATTTGCTAGCACATTTAAACACTATTCCAAGTTCCTAAGCCTTTTTGTCCCAATTTGAGTGGAGAATAGGAAAAGTGTGAATGTTGAAGGGATTGAGTTGAGTTGAGAAAATGAATTATGATGGTTGAGTGGTGATAAAATAAGGGTGTGAATGAGATTTGAGTTGTGGGAAAGAAAAAATTGAGAATGAGCAAAAGAAAAAAATGAGCTCATGTATTTGTGCGAAAAGAAAAAGAAAAAAATGTGAAGTGATTGAAAAAAAAAAAGTGAAAAGAGTTAGAAAGAAAAAAAATTGAAGTGTTGAGAGTATTGGAATTGAAAGTGTGTTGATTGAAAATGTTTGAAGTATTCTGTTACTAATATCGAAGTACCAAAGTTTGAGTTTCTATTCTCCATTCACTTTAGTCACTTACCCATATTGTTATCCCACTCATCCAAAGAGCCTACATTACAACCTTGAGAAAAGTCCTTTTTGATTCGGCATTGATTTCTAGAGTATGGTCGGAGTTGAGAGTGCTTACAAGCCTATGACTGCCGATATGAGTGATTGATTATTTGAGTGAGTCCCTTTATCATTGATATACACTTGTGAGGGAGTGAAACACATCGTTGAGTGCACATCCATGTTCGATTTTGGTGATTCTTGCTGTTGTTGCATGAGTATGATGATGGAAGATGAGTGAGTATACTTGTGATTGATCATTGAAGCTCGAGTTCATTTGCTTGCATGATTTGATTTTTTGATTCATTCCTAACAATTTCACTTGACTTATTATTTCATTGCTTGAGGACAAGCAATATGGTAAGTTTGGGGGGGGGGGGGGGGGGGGGGTGTAGCTTGTCTCAAATCTCTCCATTTTGAAATACTACGCTCTCATTAAAAGTTGGTTAAACTTTTAATCTCGACCCTTCGTTCTATATCATTAAAACTAAACCATTAATTTATATTTGCATAATTAATGCAAATAGATATTTTTTCCATTTTCTTATTTAGTTATTTTTAGAATTTATTATAAATCATATTTTTTCCAAACCTTAATGTAATTAAATATGATCTACTTATTAAATGAATCTAAATTTATCATTTCTATGTTTGAGTTAGTATATATAGTATAATATAATGTTCTATTATTTTTTCCTAAAATAAAATATATATAATTATATATTTCAAAGAATATTCTTATGTGATATATTCTTATTATGGACAAGATATAATATTGCATGCATTTTTTTTATTATAAATAAGAGCATATTGTATTTCATTTTTTCACATCAAAGTTTCATTTGTTTCACTCTTTTGTGAGATTTCTCCCATCAATTGTTGCTTAGTTATATATCTATTGTTATTAGTATATTTATTTTATAATTAAATTCATCATTTTAAGTGCTCACAATTTGATTAGATTTAAATATCAATATCAATATGAATGTAATAATGATTGTTGATTTATGCTCTACATCGTTCAGTTTAAATATTCTTCATGTGCAAAAATAATAGATTTAACTATACCATATATTTTTATCTGAATAATTCTGATGGTTTAATTGTTGTAATTTAAATCTCATTTTAGATTTCAAGAGTATGACACCTCAATTTTCTCTGATTTATAATATCAAGAGTGAAAGTCAAAAATTGACCGTTAAAGTTAGGATTGAAAAAGTTGGACAATATTTTTTAATGATTTTAATAGAGACAAGTTCTACTTGGAACTCATTTTGATCGATGAACATGTATTTGTAACGTTAAAGTTTATTTTAAATTTTGTATTGTTTCTTATATAAATTAATTTCTTACCGTATACTCCCAATAACTAATAATGTTGATTAATTTATAAATTATTCAATATTGAAATGGAAATTGATTATTACTAAATTATTAGTCTAAGTAATGTTATTCCATAATTGTTATTAATTTATGTTAATTTTGATACTACCTCCGTCACAATTTTGTTTACCCATTTGACTTTTGTTGATTTTTTTGTGAGACTTAATTTGTAGCATTTAAATGGATAAAATGATTTTCTTATGATTGCGTATTATTCAATTGAAGTTAATGAAACGAAATAAAGATGTTTTTCTACGTAATTATTAGTGGAATGAGGTGTAATTTAGAAGTGTTTGAAGGAGGTACATAATGAAATGGGCAAACAAAATTGGGACGGAGGGAGTATTTTTTTTAATTATTTAGTTTGTAGGATATAGCTATAGGGTTTAGTGAAGGGCACGGGCCACAGCTAAACAAACCCCATAATTTATTGTATATACCTCGAAATTTTTTAAACAACAATACTCTTATATTAAATGTCTACAAAAAATAAATATAATATATTTTTTCAGTACGCAAAATTCGCATGGGTACACTCCATTAATAATAATAAAAACGAATGAAGCTAAGGGAGTATCGAGTTTCCTGGCAATAATTGCTAGACCCAAAATAAAGAAGGTTCCTAAAAAAAAAGAACTCGAAGGTTATTATTTTTTGTTTTATGGGATCTCAAAAGTTGTTATTAGCCCATTAACAGAACAAAATCCTGTAAAAAAAAAAACATTTGATAACAAAGTAAGAGTGCGAAGTGAAGAATAACCTTTTTTTTAAGGAGCGGTAAAATATTCACATGTGAAATATATCTAAAATAGGTAAAAATTAAAAATATCATGGGTCGGGTCGCTCCAGGTAAAAATTCGCGGATCTTGGCCGGATCAGGTCGGATTTGGGGGATTTTAATCAAAATCTCGCGCAAGTCAAGTTTCAGGATTTTACTTCCCAAATTGTGTTACTATATGGGCAAAAAGTATATTACAATATGGGCAAATGTGTGTTACAAGTCATTAAAAAATATATTTTTTCTACTTTAAAATAATAATTATGACAAAAAAATATTTTTACAAGATCAAATATGTGTTTTTAATTTATTTCTCATCCTTTTTAAATTTAAATTTATTATTTTATATATTAGAATATATTTGCTCCAACAAAAATATACATTTGCTCTAACATCAAATACATTTTTGCTTCAACATTAACCCATATTTCCAATAATACACATTTGCTATAATATTAACACACTTTGCTTCAATAGTAACACATATTTTCTCTAACAGTAACACACATTTGCTCCAATAGTAACACATATTTTTGGTAATATACATATACTCTAACATTAACACACATTTGCAGTAACATATATTTACTCTAATATTAACACATTTTACTTCAATAGTGACACATATTTCCTCTAACAGTAACACACATTTGCTCCAATAGTAACACATATTTTTAGTACATACATATACTCTAACATTAACACACATTTGCAGTAACATATATTTACTCTAATATTAACAAACTTTGCTTCAATAGTAACACATATTTCCTCTAACAGTAACACACATTTGCTCCAATAGTAACACATATTTTTAGTAACATACATATACTCTAACATTAATACGCATTTGCAGTAACACATATTTACTCTAATATTGACACATTTTGCTTCAATAGTAACACATATTTCCTCTAACAGTAACACATATTTGCTCCAATAGTAACACATATTTTTAGTAACATACATATACTCTAACATTAACACGCATTTGCAGTAACACATATTTACTCTAATATTAATATACTTTGCTTCAACAATAATACACATTTCTTCTAACAGTAACACACATTTATTTCAATAGTAACACATATTTTTAGTAACACACATTTACTCTAACTTTAACACTCATTTGCAATAATACACATTTACTCTAACATTAACACACTTTGCTTCAGTAGTAACACATATTTCCTCTAACAGTAACAAACATTTGCTCGAATAGTAACACATATTTTAAGTAACACAGATTTACTCTAACATTAACACACATTTGCAGTAACACATATTTACTCTGATAGTAACATACATTTGCTTCAATTTTAACAAAAAAAAATTCTGACAGTAATACACATTTGCAGTAACACACATTTGTTGGTGATCAAAGTTTAATCGAGAGGATTAGTGACTGTTTTAGTTTGGTTTAAGATCACCAATCAATAACGTGTGATTTATTACCACAGCAAATGGTAAATCGAAGATTTGGGTTAGGAAAGCGTAAATACGAAAGTCAAAATCGTATTTATTTCATGTGTGTGCACGATTAGGTGTGTTTGTATGTGTTTTGGGAATATTTATGAATTTGAACCTGTATTTCTTAGCTGGAGAATAACTATTTATAGAGACTAGCAAGCATGAGGTGTCCAAGACTCTTGGACTTCCTAGCTTGCATGCTAGACAAGTGTCCTTTGACCTTTGTTTGACCTTATCTAAGCTGAATCTTAGTTACAAAGTTTTCTTTGGTCTTATCTCGGACTCATTGTTGTTCGTCCAGGTCGGCTTACTTGATCCAGAATGGTTTCTTCATAAAAGTTGTTCGCCTTTTGAGGTTATGGATCGAAAGTTGTTCGCCCTTGTATTTTGTTAAGATAGGCTTAGGAATCTCGGTCCTTTGTTAGTCAACTTACACCTCTTTGGCTGATACAACACCCTTTGACAATGTTGTTCGTCACCAGCGATTCGATGGAGGGTCCATATCTGGTCCCGGGTCTTTGGACCTGTTCGCCAGTATGTTGTTCGTCGATGGAGTTGTTCGTCATTTCGTACACCTCCTGGATTGATTCGTACACTCCCTTTTGATTTTCTTTGTTAATCATCTTTTATTTAGAGTTGATTCTTCGTAATCCTTATTACGGCCTTAATACATGTTCGCCCAACAATGATTGATGTTCGCCTATCAACAATTGCCCCCTATCCTGACTAGATGTTGCCTCAGACGAGCAACTTTGTGGCGAGCAACTATAGTTAGGATACTATACTGGTGAGGATTTGGACGAACATCAATGAATCTGGCGAGCAACTTCGGGTTCGCCTCTTCACCTTCCCACGATCTGGGGGATGTACGAGGATGACGTGGGCGGTATGATTGTGCGCCGCCCACGCGCGAGCAGTCCCGAGGCCATGCGCCCCAATATTTGTATATAGGCCCTTCGATTTTCAAACTTGCTCGAAATTAACCCCGTTTTCCTTCAATTCATTCCGTATTTTGTGGGAAATTACACTCGGTACCCCATTTTTCCCTTGGGGTATAAATAGAAGAGGGAAACAAAATTTTTTCCCACTTCTTCACTTCTTGCTACAGTGCTCCGTCGTCTTCAAGCTTCCTCCGGCGATTTCAAGCTTTTCTCCGGCGATTACTCCGATTTTGTATCTCCAATTCGATTCCAAGGTAGTATTTTTGTCTTTATTTCTCAATTTCTTCTTTCATTTCTCTTTTTTCCTTCAAAAATCTCCATCGCCGCCGTGTGAGACCTTGCGCCACCTTCTTCTCCGGGGATTCGCCACCGTCTGCAAAATTTTCCACCGCAGTCTGTGTTTTTCCTCCTTTTCTCCTATGTCTTCTCATTCGAGCAACAAATCCGAGGAAACCCTTGATCCCCTCTTTCCCATTGTGGCACACGGAAACCAACTCCCATTTGAGATTTCTTCGGCATCGGACCCCCACGCAGACTCCGTTGTTCGATCAGTGGAGGATACTAGTGCTCGCCCGTCTGGGAGAGAAGTAGTGGTTATTGCGAACAGGGATTCCGATGAAGGCTCTTCGTCTAGTGTTGAATCGGAAGATCTCGAGTTTGACGAATTAACCTGTGAATTCTTGGAGGGGATAAACTTCCCATCTCCAAAGATGCTGGAAAACGAGATTCCAGTTGGAGTTGCTCGGCCTTTTGACTGGTGAGCATATATTGAGGAACATGCGAACAGCTTCCAGAAACCACAACGGCAAGTTATGGACTTGGTGAAGACAGAATTCCAGGCGAGCAAGATCAAAAGCGTGGTTCTTGAGGAGGATCTAGACTTGATCCGAGAGACCTATAAAATCCCATACGACATTCATATGTGGGCCCCCAAGAGAAAGGAAAGAGCTGATCGCCCTCCTCAAGGATGCACGGCGATCAACATTGATACATTGATCACCGGTTTAAAGTTGCCTCTGCCTCCAGTTGTTGATTGCTTTTTAGAGGCGACCAACCTTGCCATTACCCAAATCAATCCAATTGGGTGGATGAACCTGCTGGGCTCGATGTGTCTGTTCGCCCTGGAGGGATACGTTGATTGCATCACCGCGGAGGAGACCAACTATCTCATGACCATCACTAAGTACCCTATTGGAGAGGAGGGTTATTATTACCTCAAGGCTAGGACTGGGATCAAGATGGTGGAAGGGGTGCCGAACAAGATCCGCGACTGGAAGCAACACTTCTTCTTTATTGGGGGTGATTGGCGAGCATCTTCTGGCCCACACGGTGGCATTGGACAAATAAACTCTCCTGCTGCTTATGGAAAAATTAAGCATAAATTTATTTTTGTTCGTCTTTGAACTGTATTGTTCTAATTTAACTTTTCTTGTTTGCTCGCAGACCCTCGATTGCTCAAGTGGAATTCGTCGGAGGAGGAAATTGGCTCCGAATTCTTGTTTACTTCTTATTTGGTCGGCTTACGCAACAGAGCAGATAGGACCATCCAGTATCTGAGCGAGGAGAAGTGCTAGAGAGCTGCTCGCCTATTCACTTAGAGGCTCAAGCTGAGGTGCCCCCAGGTATGAAATTTCACCAACTTATACAAACTTCCTTGTTCGCCAAGGAAGAAAAGAATACTTGCTCGCACCCTTTACAATCCGACTTTAATCTTTTTTTTTTATAGCCGAACAAGTTACTGTTGCGGCTCCTCCCTGTTTTGGTCTTCTGGAGCAAAGGGTACACGAGATGCCCCCACCAAAGGGAAGGAAGGTGAAGGAGGACCCCCCTCCAAAGTGCTCGCGCTGACGAACAAGCCTGAGGGGGCCAAAGTTCCTCGACAGGCCGCCCCCTCTGGTCATGCTCGACCAGCACCCCCTTCTCCTACCCCCCCCCCCCCTCATGGGGAAAAACGATTAAAAATGGCTGATGGGACTCCCGTAGCGCAAGATGTCCCTACCGGCAATAAGGGGAAGGAGAAGATGAGCAAGAACCTTGTTCGCTCCGATGAAGAAGCTTCTCGCCACTCCTCTGTTGAGCCTACTGATAGGGCGGGCAAAGCTGGGAAAGATGTGGCCCCAGCCCGCGGCCCGGAGTACATTACTCTCTTAGGCTGGGACGACCGTAAATTCACCGAGTAAGCATTCATTCTTCTTTACCGAGCAAGATTTGTTTCTTAATTTTGCAAATTTTTCTAAGTGTTGCTTGCTTTTTTGTTCGCAGATACCGGGCTGACGACCATCCTGGGCGAGCACATGCTATTCACCAGTATGCTTGTTCCAAAACTCCCGTCAATATAAGGGAGATCCCAGGCGATCATGTTCGTAGGGCGACTGAGTTGGTCGCCCGGTCCTGGACACGACCTATGGAGAAAACTATCTCCATACAAGGGCTGGCGGACAACTTCCACCTATCCATGATGCACCATGCCAACGACCTCGTCATGGCGCAGAAGGCAATGGCCCAGTTGGCCGAGCAAGAAGAAGTCGTTCGTCGGTACGCTAGCACTGCTCGGCAACTAATGGAGGAGAAGGACTCCATCGTCAACACGTATAAGGCCAAGCTCGCTCGCCTCAATAATCAAATCATCATCTACCTTGATAACGAGAAGAAATACCTTGAAGAAATTCAAGGTTTATCTGGTGAACTGAAAGGCAAGGATGCCTTGCTCGGCTAAGAAAAGAAGAAGCTGTCCGCGGCCGAGCAGAAAATCGCCGAGCTCGAGGCAGACAATGCTCGTCTCAGGGAGGCGGAGGCCAGCACCTTCTCCCGCGAGCAACTTGAGGCTGAGCTCCAAACCCGGTCTGCCCCCATCTCAAACTTGGGATATATCTGCGCCTATGCCGACTGCATCCACATGGCTGACTCGTATGATTATAAAGACATGTTGGACAAGATGAGTAAGGACTTGACTGAGTTCTTGGAGAATTATCCCCCGCCGAACAACATCGAAATCCAATTGGGGGATATAGCTGAGCTAGGGGTCAAGATTGACAGTCTTGACCCTAGTATCACTATTACGCACCCTCCAGATCTAGTTGATGAGGGCGAGCAAGAGGAAGAGCCGGCTGCCGCGGACGAGCAAACTGCTCGGGAGATGGAGCAAAAAGCTATTGAGGATATGGCCAGAGATATGATTGTCGATCCTCCCACTGACCAAACTCAAAACCTTTCTCCCGCCGAGCAGCAATAGATTTAGGACTTAGATTTTTTAGTCTTCCTTTTGTAATAGTTGTTCGCTTTTTGTAGTACTTCACACTTGTACTATTTTTTAGGCTTAAAGCCTTTTATTAATGAATGTCTCTTTTGTTCGCTCATTCTCTTTTTATATGTTAATTGTCTTTACATTTTTGTTTCAATGCTTTTGCAATTATAACATATAATTTTGGGCTTTGTTCGATTTGAACTTTGTCTTTTAATGGAATCAGGGTTTAGCCTTAGGTTCTGTTCATTAAAAAACGAACAACCTTTAAGTGGCTTTGGTCCTTAAAGATGGACTTGTACCTCGAGCTTTGGACTTTTCTTTCAACAAACAACTATATTTACATTGTGAAAAATTTACAAGTGTTGTAAGACTGCTCGTCACTAACATATACAACCTGACGAACAACTTTAAACACTAACTAAAACATGCTCGCTTATAGTATTTTTGCCGAGCAACTTTTTCTAAAATTAAAAAAGATGAAACAGCACTATACTATACAATGTGTTGAACAACTTTCCATTCTATATTTAGCAAAATTTTCAAAAAATTAGGCAAGTTTTTGGTTTGCCTTACTTGGTTCACTTGCCCCCCCAAGACATTTGTTCGCCCAATCAAGAACTTGTTCGACTCATTGATAGTACTTCTTTAGATGTACAGCGTTCCAGGAGTATTGGGCCGGCTTGCCTTCCATATCTTCGATATCGTATACACCATTAACGAATTTTTCCATTATACGATACGGGCCCTCCCAAGTTGGTCCCAATACACCTGGAGGTTGGGCGAGCAACTTTCTTAGAACCAAATCTCCAACTCTGAATTTCCTGATTTTAACATGGGAATTATAGTAGCGTTCTGCTCGCTGCTTATAGGTAGCATTTTTCAGCTCGGCACTTAATCTTTTTTCCTCGAGCAAATCTATTTCAGTAGCTAGAGCAGAGTTGTTCGCCTGCTCATCAAAGTTGGTCGTCCTGATTGTGTTGGTCTTTAATTCGATTGGTATCACAACTTCTGTTCCGAAAGCCATTGTAAAAGGTGTTTCTCCGGTGCTTGACCTGGGAGAAACTCTGTATGCCCACAAGACTTCCGGGAGTTCTTCAGACCAACTGCTTTTGCTCTCCGCCAGCCGTACTTTTAATGTATGCTTGATTATCTTGTTCACGGCTTTGACTTGTCCATTTGACTGGGGATGATAGGGCGTAGAATAATGTTTTTTGATCCTCCACTTCGTACATAAATCTTTTAACTCTTTCCCATCAAACTGCGGACCATTGTCTGTCACAATGGTTTGTGGAACCCCAAAACGACAGACAATGTTCTTCCAAATAAAGTTGATAATTTTATGTTGCGTAATCTTTACCATGGCCTCTGCTTTCGCCCATTTCATAAAATAGTCGACCGCCACGACGACAAATTGAACATTTCCAACTCCTGCCGGGAAAGGACCAATAATGTCCATCCCCCATCTTGCAAATAGCCATGGGCTGTAAACCGATACGAGCTGTTGGGCCGGAGTATGAATGTTTGGGGCAAAAATTTGACATTGATGACAAGTTTTTGCTTTCTTGATTGCGTCCTGACGTAAAGTCGGCAATAATAGCCTTGTTTGATAGTTTTGTATGCCAAGGCTTGCCCCCCAGTGTGATTTCCACATATTCCGGTATGTATTTCTTCGAGTATTGCTCGTCCTTGCCCCCTAGGCAAACATTTGAGAAGTGGGATTGATATTCCTCTTTTGTAAAGCTGCTCGCCCACCAGAGTGTATCTGGCTGCTTGCTTTGTTAGCTTGGCAGCTTTAAAAGAGTTGTTTGGTTTTTCCCCACTTTTCAAGTATTTGACTATACTTGTTCTCCAGTCTTCTTCTCCAGTTGTCTGTTTGTCGAGTTGGTTGACATTATAACTTGTTGTTGATGGGTTGTTCATTTTTGTGATTATAATATCAGCCAACTCTGCTGGCCCTTCGCTTGTTGCTAGCCGAGCCAACGCATCTGCTTGTGTGTTGCTTGTCCTTGAAATTTGTTCAATGAAAACTTGATCTAGCAAGGACATCAGGTGAGCAACAATTCGCTGATACTCGATCATATGATCGTCTTTAGCCTCGTATTCCCCTCGGACTTGGTTCACAATTAATTGTGAGTCACCGAATATTTGCAGTCGTCTAACACCCACGGCAAGGGATAAGTGAAGACCAGCAATGAGAGCTTCATATTCAGCTTCGTTGTTGGTTGCCATGAAACCAAATCTGATTGCCGAGGTGATTACTTGTCTGTCAGGATTGATCAGAACCACTCCTGCCCCCGAGGCTACATTTGTTGAAGATCTGTCAACATAAAGATGCCAGGGGTGATCAAGTCCTCTCATCGGATCTGGTGGGAAGGTTAGTTCGACTATAAAGTCGGCTAATGCTTGCCATTTGATCGTTGTTCGAGGAGCATAGGTCACCCCGAATTGGCTAATCTCTAGTGACCACTTTAGCAGACGACTAGCTGTGTCGGGGCGATGGAGAATTTGTCTGAGTGGGAAAGTTGTTAGCACTTCAACTTGATGATCAAAGAAGTATGGCCGTAACTTCCTCACACTCATGACAAGTGCGTGTGCCAGCTTTTTGGTTGGGGAGTATTTGATCTCCGCTTCGTGCAAAGCTTGACTGACATAGTAAATGGGTTAATGGAATTTACCGTCTTCTCGCACCAGAACGGAGAGCTGATTGCTACTTCTGACATTGCTAGGTACAAGTATAGCTTTTCTCCTGGGATGGGTTTTGATAGAATTTTAACATCTCCCAGGTAGTCCTTAAGTTGGTCGAACGCCTTTTGACAGTTGTTAGTCCAAGTGAACTTTCCTTTCTTGATGGCTTCAAAGAATGGTCGGCATTTGTCCCCTGATCTGGATATGAACCGGTTTAAAGCTGCTAGGCATCCCGTGAGCCTTTGCACTTCTTTTACTGAACATGGTGGTTGCATATCCACAATAGCTTTGACTTTTGTTGGATTGGCTTCAATCCCACGTTGACTAACAAGATGGCCCAGGAACTTTCCAGAATGGACTCCAAAGCTGCTCTTCTTCGGGTTTAGCTTCATGTTGCAATGTCGAAGAATATCGAACACTTGGGTCAAATGTTGGAGATGATCTTCTTTTCAGGGGCTTTTGACTACGATATCGTCTACATAGACTTCTACCGTATCTCTGATTTGTTCGTCGAACATCTTGTTCACCAACCTCTGGTATGTTGCTCCGGCGTTGATAAGGCCAGAGGGTATTCTTTTCCAATACAGCAAATTTTTATTCGTGTAAAATGCTGTGTTTTCTTGATCGTCTGGATGCATTGGGATTTGATGGTACCCGGCAAAGGCATCCATGAATGTTAGCATCTCGTGACCCACAGTGCTGTCCACCAATTGATCAATATGGGGGAGAGGAAAATTGTCCTTCGGGCATGCTGCATTCAGATCTGTAAAATCTATGCATAGCCTCCAGGTCCCGTTTGGTTTCCTCACAAGGACTGGGTTTGCTACCCACTGTGGACAAAGTGCTTATCGGATTAGATCGTTCTCTAACAACTTCTTTACCTCTTCAATCAAAGCTTGGTATTTGTCTGGGCCATATTTTCTCCATTTTTGATGGACATGCTTTTTTGCTTGATTGATATTAAGCTTGTGGCAATCATGCTTTGGATCTATTCCCACCATGTCTGCATGAGACCAAGCAAAAACATCTAGATTCTTGCTGAGGAACTCTTTCATTCTGGATCTGTAAGGCTCAGGGAGCTCAGATCCTATGTATAATTCGAGATCTTCGTTTTCAGGATTAACTTTGAACGCCTCTAGTTCTTCAACTGGAGTTGCTCGTCGTTTTTGTCCTTTCCAACGAGGATCAAGTATTGATCCCTTAGTGCTGAAATCATTTTTGATGTTCATGGGCTCTGTTCCCAGGCGGGGATCTAGATCGTCTGTCGGTCCTGACTCATTGTTGTTAGTTAACACCTGGCCCTCCAAGTCATCAGGTGAGTGTTGCTCGTCACCACCCCTTTGTTGTTCGTCAGAGTGAATTTCTTCATGGGTGGTGATAAGTTGTTCGTCCAACACTTGTTCGTCAAGGTGTTGTTCGTCCGTATCCATGTGGTCCTCCTCTATGTCCATCATGTTCTCCAGTATTGATGGTTCATCAGTAGGATAGCTGGTGGTGGCTTCCATCATGGATACTAGTGCATGCTTTGCCTATAACTGCAAGAGGCATTCCCGAGCCTTCCTTTGATCTCCTTTTATTGTGCCTGCTCCACTTGCTGTTGGGAATTTCAGACAATAATGGTAAGTTGAACATGCATCTTTAAATTCATTTAGGAAAGGTCGACTAAGAAACCCGTTATAAGTTAATTCCTGATTGACGACCAAGAAATCAACCATTCTTGTTATATTTTTCTCGGGTTCCTCGGCTGTTACAAGCTGAACGGACAACCTAATCTCCCCTAACGGGACTGTTACAGCATTTCCGAAACCTAAGATTCTATGATTTGAATCTCGTATATAGCCCGAGTAGTCTCCAAGTTGGTCGAGCGTCTTCTTGAAAAGAATGTTGGTGTAGGCTCTAGTGTCCACCAACAATCTGTGTACTCTGGTCTCCATGATCTTAGCACAGATCACGAGCGAATCATTGTGGGGGGTCAATATTCCCTCCAAATCCTTTTCAGTAAAGGTCAGTTCTGCAGTTTGCATGATGGATGGTTTAACCCCCATTCCTTGTACTTGGTCGATTGCCCGCAATTCGGCTTTTCTTTTTCGGTTGGGGATTGGCGGTCCTCCATCAGAACATCCTCCCGCTGGTCCCGCAGGTTCCATCATGTATAGGTCCTCAAGTGGACGAGCAGCAACGGCCGGAACTGGTCGCCCGGGTTTATTATTCTTCTGAGGTTGATCATCCTCATCTTCGGAGTTGTTCTCCCGGGCTCTCTTTCCAGGTTGTCTTTTAATATAATCGGAGAACTTCCCCTCCTCGTAAAACCACCAAAGTTGTTTGAGCAAATCTCTACATTCACTAGTAAAGTGCCCCACGCTTTGATGGTAGGCACAATACTTGTTAGGGTTGAGTTTGCCGGTATCCTGATGGATTTTTCGCGGAGGGGAGATCAACTCCTTCTCTTTCACATTTTTATATACAGTATCGACTGATACTGTTAGCACCTGGTTCAACTTTTCCTTAAGTTTCGTCCCTTCAGTGAATGCCTTCATGTTCTTCGGGACTCTGTAGCCCGTTCCGCCAGGTTTCTTGTTGTTCTCTTTGGGATCAACTTTGCTCTCTCCCAAGTTTGCTTGCAGGGCCTCATACATGGAAACGAATATGCCAACTTAATTCTTGAATTAGGCATAGCTCCTTGGGCACTTCAGACGTACCTCTTTCCATAACTTCGACCCTTTCTTCAACCCAGCCATAACAACGTCAATTTTTGTATCTTCGCTGACGGGTTTCCCCTCCAACCATAAACGCCCGATCCGACTCGTCGTTATTTTGCTTTAGGTCCGACAACCGGTGTTTTTGGGACAAATATGATCCTGCCGTTGAGAAATGGGAGAGGGACTCTCGACTTAGTTAGATGAACGAGTGGATAGATGCTAGTGGTATTGCTGAAAACCACTTGTGCACTCGGTCCCCCAGAGTCAATGGGAAGTTTCGGCATTGGGTGGCATCACTGGCTCCCACCGAGACCATGTAATCTGAATACTTCATCAAATGAACTCGGGGATCAGCAATGCCATCATACTATATACTTGCCGGGAATTGGATCTTTTTCTAAAATGGGGCTTTCTAGAATAATTGATGATAAAGGAGAAGATGGCAAGCTGGTCGTCCCCACTCCTCTTTGTTGGTCCAATTGCCCCTGCATGCTCTCCACAGACTTTCTCAGGCTTGATAGCTAATCCAAAGATGCCCCCTGGCTTGGAGGCTGTTCGGCGAGCAAAGGCACAAGCCTTTCTGCTCGTCGCAGTCCCTCACTCGGTGTGGGCATGTCCTGGAGCTATTTTCTAGGGCTGCTCGCCGCATTTGGCCCTAGACGCCTGAAGGCAGACTGAGAGAGTCTTTCATGGACTGATGGACGAGGTTGCTCAAAAGTTGCTCGCCCCTGTTCCGCTCCCTGACGAGCAACTTTCTCTTGAGGCTGAGGTTGGCCAAGTCTATCCTGGGTACTGGAACGGGTTGTTCCATGGCTGGACATTGTTGCTCGCCCATGTGCTGACTCAGCCTGGCCCTCTCTTGGTTCGGCCATCTTGGCCTTGCCCTTATCCCGCCGGACTTGGGCACTGTCCACCTCACGTTGCTCGTCCCTAATAGATCTGGCTCTAACAACTTCCATGGGTTTAGCCCTGGACCTTGCTTGTGATGGTCTATTTTGTTGTTGCTGTCTCAGGATAGTTTGGAGAACAACAATGGTCTTAGCCAGTTCATTAGGGTTGCTCGCCAGAGCCTCCAATTCTGGTGGAAGGTTATGGTCTAAAGCTGTCAGCATTGATTTGTTCGCATGTCTCGGTTCACGATCTTAATGGCCCGCTGACGAAGTCCGAGTAGGAGATGCTCTCCTTGACAAGCGTGAACCTTGTGTTTCCTTGGATTGAGGCATTTTAAATTAAACTATCTTTAAATTTTATATTGAAGAACACCAAGAACACTTTTGCTTGAATCTTCAAAGATTTCTTGAGGTTTTCTTCAAATCTTCAAGTTTTCAACCTGAAGTTCTTGACTAATCACACTTAACCGAAGGTTCGAACCCTTCTTCTAGCGCTAAATTATTGGTGATCAAAGTTTAATCGAGAGGATTAATGACTGTTTTAGATTGGTTTAAGACCACCAATCAATAACGTGTGATTGATTACCACCGTAAAGGGTTAGGAAATCGTAAATACGAAAGTCAATATCATATTTATTTCGTGTCTGTGCACGATTAGGTGTGTTTGTATGTGTTTTGGGAATATTTATGAATTTGAACCTGTATTTCTTAGTTGGAGAACAACTATTTATAGAGACTAGCAAGCATGAGGTGTCCAAGACTCTTGGACTTCCTAGCTTGCATGCTAGACAAGTGTCCTTTGACCTTTGTTTGACCTTATCTAAGCTGAATCTTAGTTACAAAGTCTTCTTTGGTCTTATCTCGGACTCATTGTTGTTCGTCCAGGTCGGCTTACTTGATCCAGAATGGTTTCTTCATAAAAGTTGTTCGCCTTTTGAGGTTATGGATCGAAAGTTGTTCGCCCTTGTATTTTGTTAAGATAGGCTTAGGAATCTCGGTCCTTTGTTAGTCAACTTACACCTCTTTGGCTGATACAACACCCTTTGACAATGCTGTTCGTCACCAGCGATTCGATGGAGGGTCCATATCTGGTCCCGGGTCTTTGGACCTGTTCGCCAGTATGTTGTTCGTCGATGGAGTTGTTCGTCATTTCGTACACCTCCTGGATTGATTCGTACACTCCCTTTTGATTTTCTTTGTTAATCATCTTTGATTTAGAGTTGATTCTTCGTAATCCTTATTACGGCCTTAATACCTGTTCGCCCAACAATGATTGATGTTCGCCTATCAACAATATTTCCTCCAATAGTAACACACATTTGCTTCAATAGTAACATATATATTTAGTAACACACATTTTCTCCAACAGTAACATAAATTTTCAGGAACTTTTTCGAGGCATTAGATCGAATAGGTGGCATGTAAGGTTTGTTATGAGACTTTTGCATCCTTGTTAACATATTGAAAATTAATTTGCAAAGGAAAGTTGAGGAGAAAAGTGTTGGGACATTGTCAGTTTTGATTAAGATCCCAAAGCCCCTGAAAAGATGATTGGCCTTAGAATGTCTTAGTCAGGCTAGTCTTGGTTAGGTTCTTGTACTTAGTTATTTTATACTTCACAGGTACTCAGTGAGAGGAGAACTCACTGATGACAATCAAGACTAAGAGCCTGAAGACGAAGAGCACCATCCTGAACTTATGGCAGTCTTCTAAGTTGGCTGAGTAAGTGTCAGTGATGAAGAGTATGACCCTGAGGTCATTACTAACTCAGTCCTGAAGGGAACAGGATGATACTGAGTTAATGAGAAAGACTTGGAGTAGAGTCAAGCAATGCAAAAGGAATGTCGGCGTCAGGACAAACCATTGTGCTCGAGATAAAAAGAACTTAATAAGACAAGCCTAAAGCCTAGGAATAAGTTCTGACATTCTCACCAACCTGATGACGTGGACCAATCCAGGAAGGACACGCACGTATGGACCCTGACATGAAGACTGACTTTAGACTGTACTTTCAACGGGCAAGCATTAAATGGTGCATTAAATGTCATTACCTAATTCATGCAAGAACAGCCGCTGCATGGGAGATATGTCTATTTGAACAACTCTACGTAGATGACTAGAAGACTATCTCTTCCAACGGATAGTTTTCAAATCACCTATAAATACAGAAGACCTTGAACCCATTCAAGGTTACGGGAAATTTCCAAGCCAGAAATTACTCAAACTCTCAAGCTTTCAAAAGTACTCAGCGTACAAAAGAAGCACTCGAAACCACTTAAATTTCCCAAGTGTTTCTTAGACTAGTGAGAGTTATTCTGTATTCCATTGAGCTACAAAGTCTTATCATAAGCTTAGAGTGATTATCCATCTTTAGCACAACTTAGTCTTGTAAGGATAATCACACCCTAGTTGGAATCCAAACTGAAACCAAAACCCTTAGTCAGGTTTGTTGGTAGTAAGTTGTGTTGAGTGAGTTAGTAAAGAGTTTGTATAGGTCAGTGAGGTTAATTGATCTTGGTGCACCTTGGCACGTAAAAATCAAGAATCCCAGTAGTGGATTTCCTGTTAAATCAGGCCGTGGACGTAAGAGCTTGAGTCTCTGAACCATGTTAAACTCTCTGTGTTCTTACTGCTTTGATATTGTGCTTATTTGCTTATTTGCTTAAGTCATTCATAGCATTTGTTTTTATCAGGCCTGAATTAATCAGCCTGATCATTAAATTGAACACTGCCCTACTAATCACTCTTCAGAATTGAGCAAACAAGTTTTCAGAAAGCAAACATAAAATAAGACTATAAACTTTCAGGGCTCACACATTTCCGCACTGAACTCAAGTTGATAGTTAGCCAACTGACCAACATTCAGTGCAGTCAGTAGGTGTGTTATCAACCCTGAGTTCTTTAACACTCTGAGCTAAGGGGACTCAGTAAGGTTGAAAGTCAGAAAAGTTGGTATACATGTATTCCCCCCCTCCCCATACATGTATTCCTCAGTCTTGTACCGGGACCAACAAAAAGAAAAGGAGGAAAATAAATTTTGGGATAGGGATGGGGGTGAGACGTGAGAAGAGGAGCGTTGGGAATTAGGGGTGGGGGAGGGGGGAATGAAGGGGGGGTAGCATAGCAGGCTGTGGGAATTCATGGTGGGGATGAGGGTGATGGTGGGGGTGGGGTGAGGGAAGCGGGGAGTAGCACAACAGGGCTGTGGACTCCCCACATGTCTGTGGGAATTGTGGCGTGAGGGGTGGGGCGATGGGGGGCGAGTACTAAACGACCCCTTAGTAATGTATGTTGGGTTTTAGAGGCACGTAAATACGTAATACATGTGCATCGGAATAACAAAGTTCACCAACAACGAATGATTAATCGCATAACAATTTGCAAAAATATTAAACGAGATTCTTACAGTGCTTCGTACGTGGAATCCTCTACTATGGTATCCACGCAACAACTATTCACCAACTCGCACCAACTTGCCAGAGCGTTGAATCTCGAGATGAACTTGTTAGGAAAATCTGAGCTAGAGATTTTATGGAAAAATTATATTTCTTGTGTATTTAGGAATTTCCATAGGACTCATATTTATAGGGATTATCTTGACTTAATTCCTAAGAAAGATATCGGGCCTAGCCCGTAAATATAATCTATACGGATTATATTTCCCAAGATACTTTCCTACGAATAATATCTTTGACTATATATTATTCTTGTATAATCACTACTACATTTTCGCTCATAGGTAACAGAGGATATCTGTTAACTATGAGCGAAATTGTCAGTTATCTAAGAAGGTGTAATCTATGCACCTCGCTCATAGATAACAGATTCAAATCAATGAAAATCTGTTACCTATGCGAATTCAGATAATAAAATCTCACTCATAGATAACTCATAATATTTGTTATCTAATTATTTATATTTTCGTTACCTATTCAAGAAAAAATAACATAATATATCCGTTATCTTTTGTAAAAAATATAAATTATCTATAATGTAACAAATATTTAATTTTGTCCATTTTTTTAATTCCTGAAATTAAAAAAATTAAAATGTACACAATAATTTAATAAATTCACAATAATTCAAAAGTCAATATTTTCATTAAATTGTCAAACATCTAAACACCCACAATAAAATTCATCATAACATCCATTTCGGTTTGCATTCAAAATTAATACTAAAGTATTCATTACACACTAGCTCCAACAAGTCATTTGAAAGTCAAAAGCACTTCAATTCATTATAAAGGGGATATCTGAAAGCCAATTTCTTGCTCCACGCTCCATTTTAACTTCACTCTGTAGAAAATACACATATATATAATTAATTTCTGCTCAAATTCTATATAAAACCAAATAAATTAAACAAAAAGTACACTTCAAATCCCAATTGACCAACATTTATAAAATACAAATGCATTTTATTATTTTTCTAATTATTTTTAAAACCATTTAAAATAAAGGGACATGCTACTGCAGAAGATATAGAAGCATACTGGCAGTGTGTATATACTACGATTAAACTAAAATAATGGTGTATATTTTAAATAATTACCTTCTTTATAACAAATTCACACATTAGGATCTGTCTAGTTATGCAATCTTTCATGTGCCTATATGCAACTACTTAACAATCTTTCATGTAGCTTAATAATATCCATTGTGGCCATGGCCAATCCAGCACAGTTCACCATACAACCAATTTCTCAATCTAAATCAATGTAATATAGGTCAGCTTTTGCTGCAGTAACCTGAAAATTATTAAATATAAATAATTTTAAAAAATCCACTCATCTACAATAACAACACAAACCTCAAGACAAAAGCAATAATTCCTTAAATTGGACACAATCGTTAATTGGCTATACCCATAATATTCAGACTTATGTACAGATGAACAATATATAGATGGTTAACCAAGCATATGAACAATATAAAAGAGGAAATACAAAAACAGATTCACTCATACATGATCTAATAGGATCAATCATATGTGTGATGGGGTAATCTCGGGCTTCTTTCAACCAAGCGTTCAACGATTCAGCGGCATTGGACGTCATCTCACAGTACCGGGTGATATGAGGTGAGTGTGCCACAACCCACTTCTCTTTGGACAGTATGGAAAGCCATTTTTCAGCACTTTCTCCTCCAGCTTCCATGAATATAGCAAGCTTTTGATTAAATATGCGTTCGTTGGGAGCGTACGCATAATCTTTAAAAAGATCAGCCAATTTGTGTCTCTTAGCCTTTATGATTCCACCACCAAATTTACCTCTGAGGTTTGATAGTAGATGGAAAAGGCAGAAAAAGTGTACAAGTTTGTCAAAAACTAGGGGGAAGGCAGACATAAGACCGCAATTACGGTAAGAAATGTAGAAGACCTCCTTATCATGTTTGCAGCTGTCGCGACGCTTTGTGAGAAACAATTTCCAATTATCTATGTTCTCTGCAGATACAATCCCAAATGCAACAGGGAACAGATCTGCACCAAACAAAATCATTATGTGTGCATATTTGCATTTGACTAGTAAGAAAAATGCAAAAGGTATGGCACCATTGTTCCCATCTTTAGCAGTGGTTGTGAGTAGGATTCCCTTCGCACGACCGTGAAGAAATGTACCATCAAGAAACAACATAGGACGACAGCTTTGAAAGCCTTTTAAACATGCATCGAATGCCACAAACACACGCTCAAAGCGGTTGTTACGGTTGTTCACTACAAGATCAAATATGCTGCCTATACATGAATTAATAACAATGAGAGGAACAGGAATTCACGAGGTTATAAAGCCATCTAAATAGATATTGAATGCCATTACACAAATTATGAAAAAACAGATATGCTCATATTGTGAGCAATATGAGGAGAATGAAAAACATAACTACTAAACAACCCTAAGCAAATTAGTAATAATCAACTGTTGTTAGAATTTTGCTAGAATGGTAACCCCACAATTACAGTCTTTTGTTCACATAATCAAAAGAAATTAACAACATATCAAAACTTATCAACATATGTCATCAAATAAGATCCCTAAAAATATCTCTAAAAGTCGACTCTAAAACAAATTGATCAACAAAGAGATACTCAAAACAGTAAATCAAAACATATGAATCAAATTAATTTATGGCTTACCAGGGTTGGTGCGCTTTACGGCATCGCCATACCAACGAAGATTGTCGTATGAATCTTGAAAAGATCCAAAGAGCTTATCCCATGCAACTCTGTTGTACGCCACGTAGAATTGTACGATATTGTAACACCGTAATTGTTCCTTACCAAATCAACAACAATCTTGCCCCTTATATCCGGGTTGGACCTAACATCGTGCTCAACAAGTTAACTTATAACCTTGGGTCCAAACCTACTCCTACTGCCATAAGCTACCCTTCCCAAGCATGAGTGAACAAAAGTGTCTTTGTAAATTTCGAAAGACATTGAGCCTTGATTACATCGAGCCTTAATGAACCAACTACATTCTTGAGAAAACTTGGAACCACACTCTATGTGAATATACTTAGAATCATTCCTTACATATTTAAAGGTAAACCCCACTCTGGTAGCATGCAAAATAACCTGTTTACGGAAACCAACAACCCCATCAAGGAAAACAGTACCAATACCTAGTTCCATTATGTGTTGCCACTAATCAGAGAGTAAATTTTTCCGAATTGTGACAGGATTGATATCGTAAGATGGCAAACTTGAAACACCACAAAACTCTTCTTCTGCACCCGAAATTCTCCTACTTTTAACACACCTAAAGGGTATCTTACTTTGCTTCATGACCTTAGTAGGACTTTGTAAACTATCAATATTGGAATGATCTAGAGCAGACCCAATCAAAGGAATAGACACTGTCCAAGGGGGATGCTCACCTACGATTTGAATAGGAGTAACAGGGGAGACACTAAGGGTGGAATCAACTTGGGATAGGGTCGAAACTTGGAAAACAAGAACATGCACTATCTTCTCCAAAGTTAAATTGCATATCGAAATCATATTCCTCAAATCGCTATCAGATTCTAGAACACAATTGGAAATTGGTCCAACTGAATAACAAAATTTTTAAACAATTTTGCTCAATTCAACCCACATACCTTTGACTTCGTTCGCAAAATTGATGAAAAGCGGATCATCTCGAAGCTTCAAGACACGACACTCCCCATTGAATAGTACAGAAATGATGACCTCCATTGCGTATAAACGAAACGCTCTGTGTAGAGAAAATATGAGAAAGAGAAGAAATTTTTATTTGAAAAAGTGAGCCCTAATTTTGATTTCAAAGAACAGCTGAATTTTGAAATTTCAAATACCCCCCCCCCCCCCCTATCTCTTTCGGCCATGATTAGACTGGTGTGAGATGAAGAAGAGTGAGTTGACGCTTCCCAAGCTCTGCCGCGGGAGAGAGAAGGAAGAGGTGAGGTGGCGCCTATTTAATTAATAAAAGGTACATGGGTAATATGGGCATTGACCAAAATTATATGTAGTGTAATTAAATAGAATGTATCTACAATAAACTAAATTTATGAAGGTAAGTGGAAGGAAAAAAAGTGTGAATGTGTGTATTAGAGGACAATTTTTTCTAAATTAAAAATTGCAATTTAAAAAAATATATAACTCAACGGGTAGCAGATCAATGGGATACAATGTGGTGAGACGTGACACAATTATAGACCATACATGATATTAGGCAACTCAATAGAGTGTCTGACCTAAGAAAAACTCTATTAAGTTTCTTTACTAACAATTTATGTATTATAACTTTAAAAAATATCTTACTCTAAAATAAAATAAATTTGAATATATTTTAATCAATGGAAACATTATATTTACGTATAATATGATATATTATTTTAAACATTAAATTAATGTAAGCATATTTTTTTCACGGTTCAACGATTTCTTTTTTTTAGATATTTTTTAAATTAATTTTTGCATAATATTGATATATGTGAAATTTGTAGCAAGATATTGAAATATTTGGGAAAAAATGTTATCACCGAGATAGCTATGATTCCAAAAAAAATATTCCTACCAAATATAATATCTTACCATCAATAATAGATTGTAACACAATTTTTTTGATAAAATTCTACCTGCAAAATAAAATTTGAAACTGTAAAATATAAATATTGTTTTGTAGAGTAGGATTTTGATTTTTTTAACAATATTTTTTAACTTTTTTTTTTTTGCAAAATATCTGTATATGTGAAATGTCTAATAGGAAATTGAATTTAAAAAAAAAAAAACTAAGATTGACGCCTAAACGTCAATTCTTATCGTTGAATTGTGTATTATAAATATCAACACATTAATCAATTTCCCCAAACATCTACACAATATTTCATTTTAATTATGACATATTTTTTTTTGGAAGAATTTCATATCAAGGCCCAAATTTTAGGTTATGTCTCAATTTAAGTACTCATTTTAAAAATGTCTCAAATTAAGTCTCAATTTTTATTTTTTTCTCAATTTAAGGCTTGTTTTGAATTCTTGTGTCTCAATTCAAGACCCAACAAATAATTAAATTCATTCAATACAAAATATATATTAGAGACATTCAAAAAAAATATTAGAGACATTCGTCTTAAATTATGAAAAACTTTAACTATAAAATATTAACTTTTTTGTTAATATAATATATATTTCTAATTTTTATTTATTATCACCATGTATTAATTTAGTATTTTAAAAAAATATGACAACTAACATTTTCCCCGTATAATCTTTTCCCGCCGTATATGAAAAATGTTAGTTTTATTTTTTAATTTCAAAATGCTAGTTATCAATTTTTTTTAACAATAAATTTAAAATTTAAATTAAATTAACACGATGATATTAAAAAATTAAAAATATTCATTATATAATAAAAGGTTAATATTTTTTAAAATTAATTAATTTTTTTTTAACGGATGTCTCTAATTTTTTTTATTTTTATCATATTGAATGAATTTAATTTAAAAATAATTGTTTGTTGGGTCTTGAATTGAGACACACAAATTCAAAACAAGCCTTAAATTGAGAAAAAAATAAAAATTGAGACTTGATTTGAGACACTTTTAAAATGAGTTCTTAAATTGAGACATAACCTGAAGGGCCTTGATATGAAATTCTTTTTTTTTTTTCAAATGTTACCGTTAAATCTGAAATGTGTGGTTCTATCTTTAGAGTTAAACTTTTACGTTCGATTGTTATTATATCTTCATACCATGGGGAAAAATTGGACATGCAAGTATTTGTTATTGTCTGTTGAATTATAATTGCAATTTTAATATTATATCGAAATTACAATATATTTTTAAAAAATTAATATTTAAAATAATAATAATAATTTTTTTTTCCGGTTCATGGAATTTGCGGGAGTACACACTAGTTTGGGTGATACTAGAGTAGTTCTAATGTACATTTGAGTGCATGATATCCATTTGAATTTTGAAAAAAATATCCCAAGCAGAAATCAACAATACCCCAAAAAGTAATCAATAATATCCCAAGAAGACATCAATAATACTCCAAAAAGTAATCAATATTGCCCCAATTGCAAAAAAAAAAAAAAAATACACAATTCGATGTGTTTGTGTGTGTTTTGAAAAATCAAAATTGAAGTCAAGAGCTTAAAATCCAACACTACAAGAAAATATAAAATTATCTACAGAAATTGCCAATATGGCTACGAAATTTCCAACAAAAAAATTTGTAGTGGGGATTACCTACGAATTGCCTACAAAAATTTCTAACTGTATAGGCATCTTCCTTCCACACCTACAAAAAAATTTGCCTACGAAAATTCCGTAGGCAAATTGTGTTGTAGGTAAAATTTTGTACACAAATGACTTGTAGGTAATTATACGGTATCTAGGAATTTTATTTCGTAGGCAAATTCATTTCATAGACAAGTTGTTTCTAGGTTGAGAAATGTAGAAACTTTCATAATTAGAAAATTCTGTAGGTAATTCTTATTATGAATTTTTTTGTTGGGAAAATTTTGTAGGCAAATTTTTATTTTCTTGTAATGTAAGTGCGAGCTAGAATTTGTGTATCTTCTATGAGTATGTATAGAGTGAAATTTGTTTATATATAAATCACTGAAGAGTATTAGTTGTTTTCACTAAAGAATATTCGTTGTATTTATTGAAGAGTATTACTAGTTTACACTGAAGAGTCTTAGTTCATTTTCACTTAACAACTAAAACTCTTTAGTGTAAATCAGTAATACTCTTCAGTAAATACAACTACTACTCTTCAATTAAAACAACTAATACCCTTCAGCGATTTATGTATAAACCAGTTTCACTTTATACTTTGTCATCTTCTATTATTCGCATTTTAAAATTATAACATAACATAAATACATATCTACAAATCACTGAATAATTATTCAATATATGAAGTAGTTTATATTATAATTTTTTTTATCAAATGATATTTTAATTTACTGATATATTTATATAATAATAAAAAAATCCCTGGGCCCAGCGCCACTAAGTTATGCTAATCACCTCTGTCTCATTTAATGGTGGCTTAAATTACGAATTTGCTTCTTAAAACCAAATGTGAAAGTGACAATTTATTGAGTATGAAGCACACAAATTTAGCACCTTTTTTTTTAATTCAAACAGGAAACTTGATTTGTATAGCTGGATGGGATAATTGATTACTGTAGATAAAGGAAAAATGGGAACATTATCTCGTATTAATTGCCTAAATCATTACCGAGATTCTTAGTAGATTGTTCTAAGTAATTTATTTGCTATTATCTTCTACAAAAATACTCAATTACCTCACAACTAAATTGCTGTAATTTTTTTCCCTCTTGTGGTGGGGTTGTGTTCCCCTCTTGTGGGGGTTGCGGTTCCGACTGCAGTGCGGTTGTGGTTCGGAGTTGCGGGTTCGGGTGGTCCCCCTCTTGTGGTGGTTGCGGTTCCGGTCTACAGCGAGATGAAAAGATGTTGTCATGTACCCGGTGGTCGAAGGAGCTATTGTAATTGATTATGTTAGGAAACTATTGTAATAGATTACCTTTAAAAAAAAAAAAATTGCTGTAATTTTCTATTTGGAATTTTGGATATACCCTACTCATTATTTAATTTATCACTATTTCTTCATATGTGTGCATTACTTCCGTTACATTCAAAATCATGAATGGACAATTTCTTTTATGTAGTTTGATGTATAATTTATTTATTACTCATTAGTCATATATATTACAGTGAAAAAATATTATATGAAAATAATTTATGATAAGTTTATCATAATAATATTAAAGTGTCATTAAAATTATCAGGAGTATCTTAGATTTCATCAGATTTATCATTAATTTGGGTCAATGATATTATGTTGCAATTGTTGTAAAAAAAAATTGAACACATATTAGTGATACTCCTGTAAAATTAATGATATTGATCCAGATTAAATTCAATACTTTAAAATAATTTTTTATTACAATAGATTCAACCAAAAAAAAAAAAAAAATGTTACCATAGCCTAACTTCTTCTAAATTTTAGGTGCGAGGCAGGAGTTCAATATTTTATAATACTACTCCCTCAATCCCAACATATATCGTGGAGTTCAATTTTTAGGTATTTTAAAATGCAAGTTGATTTATAGTATTTAGATGAATAAATAGTTTTTTTTATGAGTGTGCATTGTTCACTTTAAGTGAATAAAACAAAAGAAAAATATTCTTGTGTGTAATTATCAATGAAATAAGATATAACTTAGAGTATTATTTACGTGGATGAGGGGAGTATTATTAAGCGGTGAGTACAAAATAAGAAAAACATTTTTTTAAGTATTCATGCCAATTATGTATTCAGAACACTTCATTTTTTTAATTAAATCTTATTGCGTTAACTTTTTAGTTCTTTAACCAACTAGAAATGTTTCGTAAAGTTGATTTTGAAATTAAGAGAACAAAATTTAAAATTTTAAAGAATATAAAAAAAGAAAAAAAAGTAACATTTGTATAGAGTGCAACTAGTTTTCGAGTAAAATCATTAAGTTAAACGGCTAATATCATTCAACTGGTGTGGATGCTGCAACTATTTTTCGAATGATATAATTCAATAAAACGAGTAATACAATTTAAAAGAAGTGCAGGGTGCAAATGATGTATACATAAATTGATAGGAAAAAAAATATTGCGTCACTGATTGCTCACCCGACATAGCCAATTAAAAAACTAAGGGTGCTCTTTGTTGAAATTCTTCAATGAGAATGAGATTAAAAATTAAAATAATTATGATGATTTTTTAAGATAAAACAATTATTTTTCTTTCACTACCTTATTTTCATTACTCTAATTCCTTTTCTACAATCATCATCATCAATTATTCCCCTATTTTTTTTACCGACAACTATGTTGTCTACCTCTATTTTAAAATTGAGGTATAACACTAACAATACAACTACCATTTGTATCATCTTTCTCTTAACATATCATTTTTATTACGGAGATATTAATGAAAAATAAAATTTAATTACAATTAGATAAATTTGAATCAAACACCCCTAAAAGGTTGAATTTTGAAAATTAAATTAGTAAAGACCAAAGTACATGGTCAAAAGGATAATTTCTAAAAATAATAATGCTCATCCTATATAGCATACACAGAAATAAATTAGTAATTAATACTCCCATATATAAATTCATGTGGGCAGGGTGCATTATACATCATTGATGAAGACAACCTTAACATTTCCAAAACAGCATTATTTTCCGTGGAAACTGAGTACAAAATTTTGAATGCAAATTTCCAAAGTACAACGTGCCGAAAATTCTCGCTTTTAAAGCTTGTACTTTAGATGTGGCTGTCTTGAGGTACAACATAATTATGATTCTGATTACCAAAATAACAGTGGTGTATTGACCTTTAGATGGGCCTGAGCACACCTAATCATTCCCTAAAAAGTCTCCCACTTCCAAAATCGCATGCTTCTTCTTGATTAAAAGAGAGAGAGAGAGAGAGAAAAGTTACTGTAAACAAAACCTCCATTATTTGTCTCTAAAGAGCTCCATTATCCAATCCCACTAAACACATGCATATACATACGCAAATCTGTATCTATATCCCTATTTTGTAATAATATACCCACCTTTTGACACCAGTCATTACCGGGGAGAGATAGAAAAGCAAAAGACAAAAAAGATTCACACACAAAAAAAAAAAAGTTCAATTGTGAAGAGTGAAAGGGAGAGAGTGATAGGATTTCTTGTTTTTGTTGGGTTGAAACTATCATCATTGCCCATATCTACATCTTTTACTTCAACTAAGTTTTTGCCCAATCTCTCTCTAAAACAGACAAAGGAGTAGTTTGTCGATCTCGCTCAATTAGTGTCCTTTCTTGAATTTTTGATGTTGAAAGAAGCTTTTCGCATCTGGGGTTTTGCTAATTGTGCAGGAAAGTGACTTTTAAGGCCTTAATCTCTGTTTTTTCACATCTGGTGAATTTGGGGGTTTTGGAAAAAAATGACTGTGGAGAAAAGTAGGGAGGGCAATGAGAGTTATGACAATTTTCCTGTGGGCCTTCGTGTTCTTGCCGTTGATGATAACCCAATTTGCTTGAAGTTAATTGAAACCCTGCTTATGAAATGCCAGTATCACGGTTCGTTTTTCTTTTACTTTCAAGATTCAGTTGAGTTTCATTGAAATCTTGTCATTTGATCCGCTGTGAAATTTATTTTTTCCAATCTTGGTTGGGTTTGACTTTAGGGTAGTTGATTAGGTTCGGTTATTAATTTTCGATCTGGTGAAGATCCTATGATGTGTGAGTTTATGCTCCCACATTCTTAGATTTTGGATTTGGAGTTGGGGGCTATGGATTTTGTGGATCTAATTGTTCAGATTCCCAAATTCTTGTTTTGTGTGAAATATTCTGATCTTCATTTTAGTTATGTTTTGCTGGATTTATACTTGATTTTTAGTTAAACATGTGTTTAAAGAAACATGAACTTATTTTCTGGAGATATAGTGTACAAATGATCTTTACTGGTTTAAGTTTCTTATGTAGCATTGAGGACTTATTAATAATAACATTATATGGATTGTATGCCAGATTGTGCAATGCATAATTTGTTGATTTATCTTCGTAAAGAATCACTTGTAATCATGAAAATTGCTTTCATTAGATAATCTAATTTTAAGCGAACACTAGAGTTAAAATCATGAAAATTGTTTCAAGAGATCCCACATGATCTATAATATTTGAAGTGCATTATTGTTCTGGAAAAGATTAGATTAGCCTCCTTTATATTGTCCGATTTATCTTGTTTCTGCAGTTACTACAACGAGTCAGGCAAGGATGGCTCTGAAAATGTTAAGGGAAAACAAAGATCGATTCGACTTGGTGATCAGTGACGTGCATATGCCAGACATGGACGGTTTTAGGCTTCTAGAACTCGTTGGCTTGGAAATGGATCTACCCGTTATCAGTATGTCCCCATTCCTTCTCTTTCTAGAGTAACACTTGGGGTGGTGAACATCTAATACTGTTCAATGAAAACAACTAATACTGACCAATTGATACTGTTGGGGCCTTTGAATCTAATGAATTTCATGTTATTGTTGCAGTGTTGTCTGCAAATAGTGATCCCAAGCAGGTAATGAAAGGGATTACTCACGGTGCGTGCGATTATTTGGTGAAACCGGTCCGGATTGAGGAGCTGAGGAATATCTGGCAACACGTAATCAGGAAAAAGAAGGTTGAGCCAAAAAATGAGAATAGATCGGGTGACCAAAATCAAGGTAATCAGGCTAGTGGAGATGGTAATGGATCTCCAACTGATCAGAACGGTAGATTCAATCGAAAGAGGAAAGACGAGGACGATTTAAGCGAAGATAATGGGAACGAAAGTGAAGACCCTTCGCAACAGAAGAAGCCTCGGGTGGTGTGGTCTATAGAGCTTCATAGGAAGTTTGTTGCAGCTGTGAACCAGTTGGGAATCGATAGTGAGTTCATTTTCAACCTGTTATTTTACATGTTTGACATCTTATTGCATAACCTTATATGTCCTTTATTTTTTTGTCTTCCCATCACAGAGGCTGTTCCTAAAAGGATTCTTGACCTGATGAATGTTGAAGGGCTTACTCGAGAAAACGTCGCCAGCCATCTTCAGGTACTATATCATTTCCTTTGCTTTACGAACTCTCTTTTCACCATCTGAATGTGGTATGGTCATATTAGTAATGCGTATTATTAAGATTATTGTTAGAAGTCTTCAGGATTCAGGTCATTAATTTGTTTTGTAGTTCTCATCAGTAGATTATATCGTCAAATATCGGGTGGCGCTATTTGCACTCACAAAATTATTTAGTACACCCACCAACTTGCTTCAAAAAGTAAAAAATATCCTAAAAATACCCTTATGCTTTTAAATGCTATTGCTCTCATTTTAAACTTGTTTTTCTTCTAATTTTCAATCTTGAAGTTGTTAAGAGCTAGGTTTATTGATTAACATTAGTATATTCTTTAATGTGCATAAGGGAATATTTAGAATATAAAGTCACTTGACTTTAAATTCCCTTTTGTGATCATAATAGTAACACTTAATTTTTCTTACTTTTGCAGAAGTATAGGCTCTACCTGAAAAGAATTAGTTCAGTTGCAGCACAGCAAGCGAGCATGGTAGCTTCACTCGGAGTTAAGGATTCCCCGTTCATGCGTATGGGTCCATTCGATGGATTTACCGATTTCCAATCTTTGTCTGGATCGGGAAGACTTGGAAATGTCACTTTATCACCTTATACAGCTGGGGGTATGCTCGCTAGACTAAATTCTCCTAATGTAAACCTCCAAAACTTAAGCAATCCTATCCCTGCTCTTGCCCAAATGCATCCTGTTCTTCCAACTGCCAATCAAAACCCAAGTTTGTTTCAAGGGATCCCATCCTCATTGGAACTTGATCAGTTACAACAGAATAAGTGCATCACGAGTTTCAACTCTTTGGAAGATTCAAGAATGCACAATACCTCCAATAAATTCACAAATCCAGGTATATCGAGCAATATGTTAAACAGCACCCCGAGTAATCCCATGTTGCTACATGGGGCCTACCAGCAAACTTTCAGGAACCAGCCTTCTCATAACATGGCTTCGTTGAACTCGGAGTCCTTTGATGTTGGGTCGAATGTGCTGAGTTCTCAAACGATAGAGTCATCTAGAATACAGAGAGCGAATAGTTTTACGAATGCTCCTTATTTACAGAAAAACACTCTTGATATTTCATCCAGCAACATGGCTTTGCCTCTAGAAGATTCTAGAGAAAGGCAGTTTCAAGAAGGCTTTGTTGGAGACGTGCAGAATATTACTACTCATTCAGCGAACGAAAGGTGGGGAGAACAGGGGCAGTATGGTCAGAGTTCAAGAATGGGCATGGGTTCCTCTGTTTTGCCTCACTTGAGCCAGAGTTTCGACCAGGATGGTGGAATCTTCAATGAGAAGATGGGCAATTTCGTAAATGGCAGATTGGCTGGAGGCGCTTCCACTCTTATGCAGCAAAATAAGAACGCGACATTGGTGACGGAATCGAGACCAATGGCCAACGGTAGCTTCCTCTTGGACCAGCAACCAAAGTTGCAAAGTGGATTCTCTGCACGTAATTATGATCCGTTGGATGCTATGATGAATGGGATGATCAAACGGGTATGGTAGTCTCACAAAGCCGTGTTATGTTCCCTTAATAGATCTTTCTTAGATTACAAATGCATCTAATTTCATTTTATCTCTTTTCTTTTTCCTCTATCCCTTGATGTGGGCTGTCCTGTAATCAGGTTCTTAATCCTTAAATACTATTCAAAACTTCATGCACTTGATCATCGTTGATTGCATTTCGTTGATGGATCTTTATTCATTTCAAAGCATTCTTATGGTGTCTTGCTGATTTGTAGGAACCGGACGATATCATATCAAACTGTGATTTCGGATTTGATGATTATGCTTTTGGGCAAGGGATATGAGGCTGCTATTATTTATGATTGGTTGCGAAACATCGGGATTTCTCTGTTGGGAGTTTGTCTATATTTAATCTGTCGTTGCAGAATCTTTGTAGTATTTTCGAGTTTTTTCCTGTTCATTTTTTTTTATCCCCATCTGCAACTGGGATTAGCACTGTTGTTGATGTCTTGAGAAACTCTGAACTGTTTCCAGATTAGATTAATAAGGCATTTCAGGTATGATCTATCATTCAGAATGTGTGTGTGGATCATACCCCTATTTCTCTTATATATTCTGATAGAAGAGGTTTTATTGATTAGATATAAATCCATAAATTGAAATAGTTGAATTGATTGTCATGTTTTAAAATCAATAATTTCGTAATCTTCATAGGCCATTGCCTGTTCATGACGGCATGGTTTGCAATATATTAAAGTCCAAAAAAATAATTCAACAATAAAAAAGCAAATTGAGTAATGGACTTTGCCATTTCATATAATGAATGAAGAGGACACAAATCCTCATAAATTACATGAGTATATTATATATGTTCAAACATTGTATAATTAGAAACACTGTCTATACTAGATTCCACTTGTGTGAACCATAACTTAGCCAAAGATACATGAAAATTCAAAAAAGTAGCAGAAAGAGAACAGAAAATCAAATGATGAGAGATTCCTTCACACTTTGCTTTCTTGATAAACTATCTCTAATAGGTTACTTGATTCCGGCTCCACATCAGGAAAACGAACTATTCACCTTCCCAGCCAAGTTGGCGGGCTCTTTGTTCCCACAACGAAGTTATCTTCTTCTCTTTAGTTAAGAGAACGACTGATAGCTCTCGGGATCCTTCACACGTTTCTGTTGCAGCAATGCATTTCTCAGCTTCCTTTTGGTATTGGGTAGCTAATCTTTTAGCCTCCCCTAATGTAATGTTCATATGATGAGTGTGATCTTCATCAACAGTTTCTTCCAACTTTAGCTCTTCTGACAATAAATCCACAAATTGCTTCTCCATTTCTTCCTTTAGCTCAGGGTCATTTTTCCCACAATCTATTTCATCAAAAAAATATATAAATATATGCATATATCATACTTTTTATAATCAAGAGAAACAAGAATTCATGAGTGGTCCAAATATAGCTAAAGAAGTTTCAATTCAATCAAAGAAGAAACTTTTAAGTGAGAAGATTACAATGATGAAGAACAAGAAGCTATTTTTGTCACGCATAGCAACAGAAGATTATAATGATGAAAGAAGTTTTTTTACATGCTTTTGTTAGCCTTACCAGTAACAGATAGGTTAGCCAAGCCTGCAAGAGAGAAAAACACAAAGAAGAAGAATCAGTCGAGAATTTTAATTCAGGACAACACTGGACAATAAGTTGCCAAACCGTATTTGCACGTGGACAAGTAATATAATATATTAGAAAAGAAAATTATAAAAGTATAGGGAGTGAACTGCAGTCAAACTAATATCGATATGATGCACATGCTAAAGTTTTAAAAATAAAGATCGTCTAAAAGGACAATTTGATGAAAGGAAATGAACTGATACATGAGGCCTGAGATACACATTTCCTCTTCCAATTCATTTCATATAAGGGTACACACAAATAGAAGATAAGGTGATAGCAATTAGTAAATGATCAAGTAAAAAACCAAAGAAAAGGCATTTGAGATCTCATTAATACAAACGATAAGTGCATGAAAGAAAAGATATTCTCTAAGCTTTTATTCTGAATATTGTAAACTATTGAAACCCTCGCCAATCCAAGTTTTGATTAAGGGAAATATGTATATGGAGCTTGTTTATAATGATTTTCATAAATGCTTAAATTTCATCCGGAGAGAGTCAATTGAATGACGTGCAACTATATTGAGTTGTATAACAGAAGAATTAAAAGATTGATAAGAGTATGCCTGACTTAAGATTCCTACACATATTCGAAAATCATATATCACTAAACTCTAGATATGTTAGAATTTCTATATTATGTAGAAGCTGATTAGGAAGCAAAAAGACGAGGATGGAAACTCCAAGAAGTTCAATTAAATGGAAAAATCCCAGCCACTTTTGGCCATTATATGTTATTTCAGGACATCTTAATATGCTTAAAACTTTAAATTACAAAAGAAATCCTCTTTCTTTCCTCCACAAACCACAATTGCTCTCAATCTATTAGTTTCATATTTAGATTAACGAAAATGGACATCTTTACCTCCTCAGTCATTACCTAACTTTGAGCTCATACTACAAAAATGAACTCTGATAATTTGATAACAGTCAGCTTCTAGCACCCCATTTTATAAAGAATAGCACATATAACCCAACATTTATGCTGCAGGATATGTAACAAAATTATTCATGCTGCTTAGGCAATACCTAATCTTGGTATTTCCATTAATTCATACATAAAAGTAATCGACACTTTCTGGTGTATGATCATTATAAGGTTAGAGTTCGAACCACAAACAACTACTACTGGGTAGCCTAGTTAGCTCAATGTTTCAGCACTTCCGTACACGAATAACAATACTCTTCATATTGCCAAAGTTCTAAATTAGGTTTTATCAGGACATTAAATTGAGAAGTTGCAGTATTTGTATTACCATTCTACAAATCTCAATTAAACAGGACATCAATACTGCCTCCAAATAAACAAGATTTATATCCCATCAGCACCAAGCAAGAATAGCTCCAATAGACTCAACTTGGCCTACCAATTTATACAAACCAAACTTGATCATTGAGGCTTAAAGAAGTTGTTAAAAACCAATATAATAATACAGATTCAAAGATGATACAGAAAACAGAGCTACAGTACATTTCGGCTGAAACAGATCAACAATCAAAACCCCAAACGAAGAAACAACAAAATAAACATAGCTTGAGAAGCCCAGAAGCTAAAACTCAGAATAATGCAAAAAAGATCAAAACTTGGATAAAAAAGAAGAGGTGATCGTACCAGGAACAATCTGAAAAAGGGACTGCGGAGGAGCACAGCCGCAAACGCATGGAGGGCAAGAAGATGAAATTCCTTTCAATTTCAATCCCTTTTTGAATTTGAAATACAAAGCCGGCCCAGATACACAGAGCGCAGAAACGACGGCAAAAATCACCAAGCAACAACGCAAGCAATTACCAGATCTTCTACTCATCTCTGCTCACTCACTCCACTGTGTGTTTGTGAGAATGAGATCTAACAGTGGTTCATTAAATTAGAGTATGGGAATGGGATCTGTAATCTATTTTCTCAACGCGGTTCAATCTTTACTTTACTTTACTTTACTTTACTTAATAAATAGGAAATTTTGGAAATGTGTCGGCAACTAGACATGGGCTTTCCTTTTCTTTTTCCTCCGGGTTTTATCTAAAATTGGTAATTATATCCTATTTTCGGCTAATTTTTTAATTTAGGCCAAATAGGAAAATTGATTGTAAAAATAGGGGTCCTGGAATTTTCTTTACGAAAATAGGGTTGATCGCGCCTGGGAGAGGCGATCAACTGAGTAGATCGCGCTCCCCAGGAGCGATGCATCAAAGACCGCATTTTCTCCTCTTGATCGCGCCTGAGAGAGGCGATCTAAAGGAGTAGATCGCGCTCCCCAGGCGCGATCAACTCAAATATTCGCCACGTCCTACCTCGCCTTCCGCAAGCGCGAGGCACGACCAACTCTGGCCCACGCACATGGCCTCCCCTGCAAGATTCCCGCGTGCGATGCCTCCCCATTCCCGCGTGCATGGCCAATAATGCTATTCTGGCGTTTTCTTCTCTTCATTTGCATATAACAGTATCCAAACCCACTTCTTCTTCCTCCTCATTTCTCTTCTTCCTCCTTCCTCCTTCCTCCTCTTTTAATTTCAGTTCTGTATCCTCATTTTAGTACTCCTATTTCATCAGTACTTCTTCCTCCTCATAACAGTACCGTGCACCGAAAATTTTAGTACTCCTACCAAAATTCATCCATAATTTTAGTATTCTTTCTCCCCCCTTTATATTATTTTGCATGCATATATTATCTTTTTTTTTTTAAATAACGGTGCAAAGAAAATTGAAGTATATATGTAAATTGAAGTTATTGTACACATAGTATTTATTCTTGGTTCTAAAGAAACAAACAATGTTATTAAATATTTTAATGAATTTAGAGTTAAAGTTGTTATATTTGATTGCTCATGGGTATTGACACATTGATACCTCTCATCTTTCTCAGTTTTTGGCTCGCGTTAGACAAATGATCTTTAATTAATTGATTATATTTTTCATAAATAATATAATTTCAGTATAAATACAGTATATATGTAATTATATAAACACATATTATATAATATTGTATATATTTTCATGTTTATAAGAAGAGCGGTGATTTTTTTAATTAAACCTTTTGTTTGGGATAACTAGAATATTTGCAATTTAGTAAGTGGGTCAATAAAATATGTTTACAATGATAAAATAATTTAAGATAATAAAAATAAACGTTAGTAGTTTAATTTTTATAAATCCTTTTTTAATAATTATAAATATAAGAAATATATAAATTAATTATATAATATTTTTAAATACGTATATATGTGCGCAATACTTATTTAATACACATATTCTATATATTTTAATATGTCTACAATTTTTATTAATGAAAATTTATATTATGCCAATTTAAATATTTGTCCATTTAGTGTGAGAATTAAAATTGGATTTATAATATTTTAAAGGATCATGCTATTTATATATGTTTTGACAGTTGGTTGAAGAATAATATTGTTGGTAATTAATGAATAGGGAATTTTCCATACTTAATACTAATATATATGTATTATATATACACGCATCAACATAAAGAATCTTCAAATGAATTTTTGTTGGTTTGTAACCCTTATTTTATGATTGCATAATTATTCTTTTAACATATAAACAATAATTCATTTGAAATTGCAAAATACACCACATATATATAGTTGTTTTAATAATTGGCAAAGTATTATATAAAAATAATTCATGATAAACTTATTACGAAACAATTTTAAAATATTAAATAAATTTATTATTATATAATATTATAAATTATGAATTTTTTTTGCATAAATTAAAAAAAATTACAATGTATGTATATAAATTTTTAACATAAAGTTTTAGTATGTAAATTTAAAATATATATATATATATATATATATATATATATATATTAACCGTGCATCGCACGGGAGAAGTTCTAGTTGCTTAGTAATAGTAGATATTTCTTTAAGAAACATTAATGTATATCACTAGTTTAAGAAAATATCTAATTAAATAACCATCTTATTTTTATCACACCCGTCTCATAAATTAAATCGTCCCACATGAAAATGCATATTTAAAAAATATCCAACAGAGAATCATAATTCTGTGTTCATATATTTAAACAACCACGAGGGAAAATGCATTAGCAAAATAAAAAGTAACACAAATTAATTTTGTTGCAAGAACCCCTCATTTATTCATTCATTCCTTCTTTTCATAGGTATATCTCCAATTCATAAATGGCATTCCCTTGGGTTTAGGATTAAAGACGGATGCACTTTTCTTCATTAAAAGAAATAAACATTGCGTTAATATGTGATGGTCATATATATTTAGGAAACCTTTAATTTGTGATATTTTAAACATGAAAATTAAATATATTTATTATGTTGATTAGTTGATTACCATTAAAAAGTTAGATATATTTTAGTTGATTAGTTAGATATATTTTAGTTGATTATGTTGATTAGTTGATTACCATTATGTTGATTAGTTGATTACCATTAAAAAGTTAAATATATTTCTTTACAGGATGGATGCTGCAAAAGAGACACTATTATATGGACCGGCGAGCCGATCTGTACTCACGATGCAAAATGAACATCGCTCGAGACTAGACCGTATTAATCGGGAATCAAGTGAAACTGTGCTCCATACATACCAAGGAGGCGATGGGGTGTTTTGGACATTTAGGCAAGATGACCCCGATCCTCGAAAGATTGTACTTCACCCCCGTGTAGTGGAGAGATTGAAGACGATGGGTTTTTACGGTCCACTTCGTTGTGGGTCCTTTAGACTTGATCGACATCTCATCACTGCATTAGTGGAGAGATGGCGTCGAGAGACGCACACATTCCATTTTCCCGTCGGCGAGGCCACCATCACACTACAAGACGTTGCCATTTTGTGGGGATTACCCATAGAAGAAGAGACAATTATATGCAAAGATGAAAAACATAGTTTCGGTGAATGGCAAGCTAAGTGTAATGCGCTTTTGGGCATCAACGTACAAGAAGTTGATATCAGGGGCAGGAGTGCGATCCTGTTTTCTTCTCTGAAAAATATGTTGAGAAATGATATTGTTATTTACGACGAATCACCACAGGAGGTAGTTGATCAATATGCACGGGGGTGTGCACTTTTATTTCTAGGGACAGTAATGATCCCCGACCACACTCGGAATGCTATCCCGTTAGTGTATTTGAACTTTCTGGAGAACGTGAATACATCAGGGGAATACAGCTGGGGAAGTGTTGTATTAGCGACTTTATATCGGGAACTCTGTATGGCTTGCCACGCTAATGGCAAGATTATCGGTGGACCATTATGCTTGTTACAGGTAATTCTTGATTAGTTTTAATTACTTTTAAACAAATCATTGATTAGTTGTATGTTGAAACTAATTTACCCATGAATACAACAGATATGGGCATGGTCAAGGATAATACCAATACAACCAAGGAACGTATATCCTATGCTCCAAGAAGGACACATCATGAGTGTAGATGGTCGCAATTTGGGGCTTCCACCGTATGGGGCTAGGTATTTTTCTCTAAACACATTTATCTATAAATCGCATAACATTTGTTTGGCTATGCATACTTATTGTGATACCTACTTAAATTATAGGTGGATACATTATCACAGTCACATTGAAAGCGCGAGCAACTCGATTCGTTTATATCGCGACATATTTGATCGTTTGTCTGATGGCCAAGTAAGTTATTATTATAATGATCCGCACAAATATATAAGTGTGTTTGATCAAAATTAATTTTTTTTTTGTATATCATTACAGTTAATCTGGGAACCCTATGATGAGCAAGCTGAGGAGATCTCGAGTCTTGGACCTCGTTGTTTGACCCAAAATTGGAGGTCACAATGTCCGCTGATTAATATTTGGATAGTGGAGCTTCATTATCCAAATAGGGTGTTAAGACAATTTGGAATGGTCCAAAATATTCCGAGTGATGTTGAAAGTAGAGACCAGGAGTTGCATAATCATACCCGCCAGGGAAGATCCGGCTGCGATTGGACCATTAAACATCAAAAATGGGTTACTTATTGGAGGAACAGACGACCATTCATGTCTTACACGCCTATCAACAATGGTAATCCGGTCTCAAATGACTATATGCAGTGGTACTATGGAATTACACGACGATTGATTTCACCAGTGGAGTATACTGCAGTGGCCCGAGGTTTCCAACCAGCAAAAACATCTACTCGAGATCTTTTGGTAATATATATATCACAAACTTTATTGTATAATGTTTGAAAATTGAAACATGAATAACACTAATTTTTTTTGGATTACAGGTAGGCTGGTTTCGGAAGCTCAAAATTAGTAAAAGACAGTGCAATCCTGATGATAGAGCATCAGTAGATAGTCATTTGGAGCTCACTGAGAATTACATCACTGAAGTGGAGCCTTTCATAGAAAACCCTACTTATCTACAAGATGTGGCCTCAGATGAAAACGTAGAAGTTGAGGAAAGATCTACAAGACAAAGAAGAAGGAGATTCGTAGGACGTGAAGATGCGGGTCCTTCAACGTCTAGGAGTCGGAGAAGACATTCCTCAGCAATGCCATCAGAGTCCCCTTTTCCCCGACAAGGTATTCAACATGGGGTACCTCAGTCTGCTCCACGCACGCAGTATGGTGCTGGAAATGGTATGCAATTTACAAAATTACACTTGTAAATATGACCTTAAGTGGATTTACATTTATTTAGTTATTATAATTTTTTTATAACATGTGACAGATGCTTCCACGTCTGAATTTTTGGGTAACACACAACCAACTGCATATGGTATGTAATTCAATATTAAGAAATTAATAATTATTATTTTATTTATTATATATGCATATCACTGTTAATTTGATAGCAGCCTGACAATCAAATGAGGGGGCGTCTCAGCCTACGCCTCACAAACATTATGGGTTACCCTCATTTGGACATGGAGCTTACACACAACCTGCTGGAGATGGTATGCAAGTTACTAAATCCTGAAATTACACAAATAAAATATATTTTTTAAGAGATAATGTTTATTTATTTGTAATATATTATTATTACATATTTGATAGTTGGCTGGGGTAGCTATGAGGGGGTACCTCAGTCTGCTTCTGCATCGACGTTTCAACAGGAGGTGCCCCAGCCGAGTTTTCACACACCTTATAATGAACAAGGTATTATTATCAACTTATATAAGTAAATGTATATATTGTAAAATATATTATTGATCTAAATTCATTAAATGTGTGACAGATTTTCTTACATCATGGGGTGGTTCATTTACTGAGATGTTAAACACGGGTATTGATTTGAATACCTATTATCAACCTCAATTCTCACAAGAACAACCAAATTTTTCTTCAACGCCTATACCATTTGCGGGCACAAGTGAAAACCCTGGACCAAGCCAAGATGAACAACAACCTCGTCGTGGTCATCGTGATAGACGTCCGACACGATGTGGCACGGGTGGTCATTTACGTCGTCACTAATTGTATGATATTTTGTATATATATTTATTTTTAATTGATAATTTATTTATGTATGCAATTTTTAATACCGCTACTTGTGACATTTTTTTAAATTAATTTTAATTCCTTAAAAATTATGTCCAGTAAAATTTGTTCCCATATAAAATTAAATTTATTCATTAATATAATTACACAAATAATTTAAGTTGTACTACCTCCGTCCCAATTACACAAATAATTTAAGTAACACGAAGAAAATGGGAGAAGGAAGAAGAAGAAAGCAACGAATGTACATCTCATTTTTCACATTCAAAGCTTACAGTGAATTCAGCAAAGGGGTTCAAAACATCAATGCGAAGGTCCAGCTCTATCTTGGGCTTGGTACTGTTGTCTAGCGCGGGTTTGGGCCCAATCCATCTCATTGTGAATCCTGGACGTCACATCTCGACCACGACGCCTTATCCCGCGATCTGGATTATGCCTCAGTTGGAAATTGGGTTCATCCCACTCCTCAGGATCCGGCAATGGCTCAAAAAACCTAGATGTGTAAGTCGAAGTATACACACTTGTACTGTAACAGTCGGGCACATACACACTTGGATCAATCCTGAATTGTCTACACACCTCCAATGCATGTGAGCATGGGATACCATCCAACTTCCATAGCCCGCAATCGCACTCGCGTCTCGATAATGCAACTCTGTATGTGCGATACTGTACTGAGCCCTTAATACGAGTAGAAACTCTGGCTGATCCCACCTCCTGATTAAAAAGGCCTACTCGATGTTTCATCCCATCTCGCTGCCCTGAATCAAACCTGTCATGAACATATTTAGGCCACATCCAATTTCTCAACACTAAAATCCCTGCTTCTTTAGCACGTTCCATAATTGCATTTTTGGATCGTGTGAAAGTTGCACTGACGATGACTGTGATTGGGAGGCGTCGTGCACCCTTAAGTACACCGTTGATGCATTCTGAGATATTAGTTGTCATAACACCGAAACGGTGACCTCCATCATGGCAAAATGTCCACTTGGTAGGATCGATGTTTCGTAGATACTCATGACCTTCTTCGCTTAAAACTCGTATTTCGTTCATCCTTATCTCAAAATGTCTTACAGACAATGCTCTTCCCGCAACATAACACAAGTCCTTCAGCTTTTGACTTTTGAACTGAGTATTGAAATTTGAAGCAACATGTCTTAAACAATAACGATGCACTCCTCTTGGTGGTGAAAATGCTGGGACTTCGTCCACTGCCTTCAGTATACCCTTATGTCTATCGGAAATAAGGCATACCCCCTCCATATCACCGACAACATGTGTGGCTAATATATTAAGAAACCATTTCCAAGATTTATAACTTTCATCGTCAACAATGGCATATGCTACTGAAATGATCTTCTGATTGGCATCAAGGGTGTTAGCAATCAACAATTTATGTTTATACTTAGTGTAAAGGTGAGTACCATCTACACAAAGTATTTTGCGACAATGCATGAATGCTTCAATGCATGGCTTGAATGCCCAGAAGACATAGCCCAACGTGTGCACATTCCACTCAATCGTTGCCTTGTGCTTCCACTCCACAATGGTCCCGGGATTGTATTTCTCCAAGGCCCTCATATACTTGGGCAAATATTGACATGAACTCTCCCAAGTTCCGAACACATTCTCTCTAGCACGTTTCAATGCTTGCCATGCCTTTTGATATGAAATAGTGTAATTATATTTCTTATCTGCATGCTCCACGACACATTTAACGTCGTATGCTGGTTCAACTTGTATGAGACTCTCCAAGTCAGCTGCAAGCAAGTTTTTACATAGATTTGAATGACTGCGTGAGTCAATATCCATCAGACAGGTATGTGGCGGTCCCAACCTGGTGATTTCCCAATGACCAGATCTTTTACGGTATGAGGCGCGCAAATGCCACTCATAGTGTTGCAATGTCGAGCAATTGTCATTTTCACTTGCATAGTTCTGCTTGCACACCAACTTCATTGACTTCGAGTTGCTCTCTTCGACTCTGTACTCACGTCTTGCATGTTGGACCGAGTAATTCTTCACGATATTGATCGCAGTCTCTTTGTCTTTGAAGATCATTCCTAACCTCAAAACTCCATCATCCGCATCGTAGCCCAGATCACCACTTGGAACGCCTACTGAATCAACAGGTACATCATCACATGACCTATCAAAAAATGGCACTCCAACCAAATTTGGATGAGGTCTCACTCTTGGCATTAGAGAATTTGGTACAGCAATACTTGGCATCCAAGGATTGTTAGTGGTATCATCCTCATCAGACGGCCCCTCGTCCTCAGAACCATTATCGCTTGGTTCAGAATTACAAGTAAAGTCTGGATATAGATCACCTTCTATATCAGCTATGGAGGTGCCGACAGGGGCCATTATCTTAGTGATACAAGAAGGTCCAACATTAGGATTTGAACCACCGGCATGACTAGACCCTAAACGTTGGTAGGGTTCATCTTCCCAAGCACCCCACTCATTATGGTTCACTTGCAGGGCCTCGTATGCAATGTTTGAAGGTCTATCCATATTGGCTCCCCCACGACCTGACCCTTCAGAAGGATAGTATTGGTTCTCCCACTGACCATGGGATGCTGGGTACTGCACCTTCATTTCAACCTCCACTAATAGCTCAACTGAATTGAGCCCCGCTTGTGGATGGAAGAAATAGAGAAGGTCGTTGTTGTTCCTAATAGGACAACTAGAGGAGGCATTCTCATTATTTATTATGCAAGACACATTCAAAGAATACACTCGCAAATCTAATCCCGTGATCTCAGACAACACACGTAATAGACCATAGAAATCAAGCATACGATCAACTCTTCTTGTTCCAATAACAGCTCCACAAGAGCGCACAAGGATTCCAATATCGCGAGAGATTGGCATATCTTCAAAAACACAACACACTTATAATTAATATACAAATCTATATTAAATTTGATACTTAAAATACATCAAATAATTATATAATATATTGACGTATATAACAATTTTTTAAGTCTGTTTTGTGTAAACTAGTTTCACGGTTAAATTGGTTTACAATTAATATCTTATAATAAAATAACTAATATCTTTTAATGATACAATTAATATTCTTCGACTAATTTTTTTAATGAAACAATTAATATTATTCAAAATTACTATATTATAGTGTAAATAATTAATACCCTTTAAATAAGTTTTACAATGAAATTAAGACACTACTATTAAAAATAGTTTATTGTAATATAATATATTTATTTATGCATGATATATTTTTTTTTAAATTAAAATTTAACTTTTTATAAGTTAGTTCCTATCAAACAGTATATTTTTATTAATAATTTTAGGATATATTCCAAATAAATTTATAATTCAATAAAATTTATAAAATGATGTACAAAATAAACGTATTTTTATTTTGAAAAAAATGGGTGAATCATATAATTATGTCAAGGAACATGCATCCTCCTAAATATGATATTCCTTAATTTGATTGATGTTTCTCCAAGTGAAATGATATTAAACACCTCAAAATAAGTTATATATTAAAATAATTAAATTACAAAAAAAGACACCTAAACTAAATTCACAGCAAACACAATTACATGCCGATATATGGACAAACTAAATTCATTAAAATATTTAATAACATTGTTTGTTTCTTTAGAACCAAGAATAAATACTATGTGTACAATAATTGCAACAGTGAGTTTATTAAATTTTAATATATTTTGTGAGTAATATTTATCTTGAAATTTATTTAAAGAGTATTAATCGTTCCATTAAATGATATTAGTTGTTTTCACTAAAAATATTAATTGGAGAAGTAATATTGTTTCATTAAATAATACTAATTGTTTTATTATGTTAATAAAATTGTAGTTCACAGTTATATAGTTAACATGAATAAATTAGCACATCCTTATATGGAAAAAAAGGAGTGAATTTGTACAGATAATTCATTTATATCCATATTTAATTGGGTTAATTGGAAAAAAAACTCACGAACTTAATAATATTTATCAATTACAACATAAACTCAATATGAAGATTTAAAACCTTTAGAACCAAGAATAAATACTATGTGTACAATAATTGCAATTTACATATATATACTGAGAATTTTTCATCTAGTAGCATATTTCCTGTGCACCGTTATTTAAAAAAAAAAAGATAATATATGCATGCAAATAAATTCGAAAAATATTATTAATTATTTTTTGAAGAATTTACCTTTTGATAGTAGTGTCTGTACTCCTCAGGTAGATAGCAAAATACCAACTATCTTTTATTTTTGTGTATATGTGAGACTGCAAATTGAGAAAAATAAATTTTAGAATAAAATAAAAAAACTGCAAAAAATTTAAAAATATCAAAATACTTACATTTTTGTGGAGATTGGTTTGTATTTTGGAAAAAAAAATGGTTATTTTTTCCTTGTATTTGGCTAAAATTCGGACAGAATAAAGAGGGGAGAATGAATACTAAAATGATGGATGAATTTTGAAAGGAGTACTAAAATTTTCGGTGCAATGAGGGGAGAAATAATAACAAAACTGAAATAGTAGTGAGGGGAGGAAGAAGAAATTTTCGTGTAGCAAAAGAAGAGGAGGAAGAAATTCTCGTGTAGGAGCAGAAAGGTGAGGAGGAAGAAGAAGGAAGCATCTGTTATATGCATATTTGTGATCGAAAAAAGCCAAAATAGAGGTCTCAAACCGCGTGGGAAAGCTAGCTGGCCGCGGGAATCTTGCAGGGGAGGCCATGTGCGTGGGCCAGACCTGGTCGAGCCTCGCCCTTGCGGAAGGCGAGCTATGAGGTGGCATTTGTTTGAGTTGATCGCGCCTGGGGAGCGCGATCTACTCCTTTAGATCGCCTCTCTCAGGTGCGATCAAGAGGAGAAAATGAACACTTGCAAGGATCGCGCCTGGGGAGCGCGATCAACTGAGTAGATCGCCTCTCCCAGGCGCGATCAACCCTATTTGCGTAAAAAAATTTCAAACCTCCCTATTTTTGCAATCAAAATTAATTTTTGGCCTATATAAAAAAAATTTCCCCTATTTTCATTATTTATTTTATTTAATCACCTTGTCCGTACCTTATAAGTTATAACTATTGAGTTTCATATTTTTATTTGCATTGAGTTTAGTTTTTGAATCCATATTTAATGTTAACTACCAAGCGGATATATCATATATTATCTCTTGAACATCGGTCACATGTCTTCTACCACATAATAAATAATTAATTGTTATCTTCGTAAAGGCAAAATAATGGCGGTTGGTTTTAATTTTCGAAAAAAATAAATTGAAATTTTATTTAAAAAGATTAAAAAATTTAAATTCAATTTGTAATAAAATTGTGATTTTATCATTAATTAAGCCATAAGTAGTAAAATACATAAGATCTTTAAATGTGCTTTAAAAATATATAAAGTCAAACGTATAGGCTGGCATGTGTTTATATTTACTTAATATGCTTTTTTCCCCCTAGCATCTAAGAAAGTCATGTACGAAACAAGATACTCAGATGGAGTTCATTCATCTGGTTATAAAAAAAAAAAAAAAACAATATAAGTTTAGATGAGATTGAGAACAATTGTGGATATAAAGCTAATAGCCTCCAACTAGTGGGATTTATGGAGAATAGATTATGTATTTACTGTAGGGATTCAACCAAGTCCGGCATTTGTTAAGGTAATCGAGTTCTTATTTGTGCGTTTGAGATTTTATCAATCAACTACTTGTCTTAACAGTCAAATTCATGTGTTTTTTTCTCTGTTACTCCGTAATGCAGTACCTAACATGATTTTACGATGTCGTAATATGTTTTTCCTAAGAAAGTGCGGTGTGTAATATATGATGGACTGCATATTGACTTTTGTGTAAAATAATAGGATAATTTTATTGGGGTTAGTTTTTCAAGTGTAAATTGCATTTGGATTAGTTATCTTTTTAAAATTGCAATTAGGTTAATTTTTTTAAAATACATACCAATAATACCCTTTATTTTACTTTTCATCAATTTTTAATATCCACTTTTCCAATTTTTCTTCCAACTTTTTATAATTTATCAAGTTTTATGTTCAATTTTTTAATAAGAAATACATACATTTTTTTATTTGCATTTTTTTATTTAATAATTATTCCTGCAAATGTATAGTACAAAAGATAATAACATAGTATAAATTTAAACAACAGTATAAAGTTTTAATTTGTGTAAATGAATTATTTGTATCATAGTGTAAGATATAATACTATATTACAGATTTAGAATTTGTAGTACAAGAGTGTGGACATTAGTATAAATGAGTTGTTTGTACTATGAACTAAACATAATACCATAATATATATTTTGCATCTAAACAATTCTCTTCTCCTCTTCTTATTCTCTTCTTCTCCACCTCCTATTCTCCTCTTCTTCTCCCCCTCTTCTTATTTGCAGAGTCTTTTATTTGAAACATAATTTTCCTATCATAAAATAAACATATAATCCTTCAAACTCCAAATAATTTGCAAAGAATCCAAATTATCTCAAAACTAATCCTTACTTATAATTTGTAAAAAATACATGATTAAATTGAGTTTCAAAAACACCACTATTTTTAATCCCAATGGAGCTTGGGTTGAATTTTGTTTTCTTTATAGATTCTTTCCTCGTATCCCCAAGAAGTAGAACCATTTGCTTATCAAATACAATCCCAACATAGAAACCCCCAAATGGGTCAGGCCCAGATCCAAATTTAGCTAGAGAAAGGTCCCAAAGTATGCCAATTTTACACAAATATGTGTCTAAACTCTTTAAACCCTTCTTCTTGGAGAACAACCAAGGCTTAATGTCCATTTTGATTGGTACTATTATCAATCCCAACCCCAAACTCTTTACTCATCAAATTCTTGCTTCAAGTAACAGTAATCCAACAAGATTCACCATGAAATCTAGAATGATAAATACATGTTACCAAATTTTGGGTAACCTTCTGGTTATTATTTGAAGATGAGAAACCAGCAACTTGAACCCCATTTTCCCCAAAGCAAGATGGAAAATCCTTCATTCTAAACAAACAGATCGGTGTTCTCTCTGTTTAGTTTAAATTCTGTGAATAAATACAAAACACACTCACAATAAAGAAACATCGAGCACAAGCAAATAGGGAAAACTGTAAAAACATGTTACCTCAAAATAATTGATCGTCACCTGAAAGTTAAGAGAGGACGGAGGGAGTAATAAATAATTTTTTTTATTAAAACTCGTGTCCATTTGTTTGGGACAATCTAAAATGAATCGGTGGGAGTATTATTTAAAAATATTGTTGAAATCAAGATACAATCCACACTCCACTTCACTTCACTTCACTTGAATATAGAGCTCCAAATTCTGCCTTTGTCGCTACTTAACCTTGCTTCATGTCTGAATAGTAATCTGATATCCACTTCCGAATTATGTCAACTTCTTTTCTTCTCTGTTCAATTAGCCACTCGGGGTCGCCTCTCGTTGCAGCGCGTAAATCCGTATGGTGTGCTCCTGTTTTTATAACACGACATAAGCAATCACATTATTAGTAGCGTTTGGTTCAAATTCTTCAACGAACATTTTCATTGAAGAACTATGAACCAAAGCCCCCTTAATTGTCTTAAATAAAGATGTTGCATTTCATGTTATACGTACCTTTCTCAGCCACTAGTGCCACAATGCTGTCTGATATGTTTTCCAGCACACTGTATAAAGATATGTATCAAGAGAACTAATTACTACCCTATCATTTTTCTGACTATTTCCAAGAAAAACTAATTCAAAACTAACCTCCCTCTGCTCCATGGATCTTGCAGTCCATTGGAAAATATGATGTTGCTGCCAAATCTCTTCAGCACTTGCTTTATATTCTATCAACACAGTCAAACAAATACCTTAACTTGTTGCACCAAATTGTGGAGCAAGAATTCGTATTATTTAGTATTCACCTTGCCACCAAATTCGGCAGTGATCCAGTGTGGACGAGGCCTCACTCCATATTTTTTCATGCAATCATCTGCATTTTCTTTGTAACTGAATGAAGATGGGGGAAACATGCTCTCGTTCGAAACTATCATAGGCATAACCATCTCCGTACACGCCTAAAACATCGTCGTTTTTGAAGCATTACATCAGTTCAAATTGAGAATGTAGAGTTGGTTTTATACAGTTTTACCTTGCAACTGGTTCATAACTATCACTTTATAATAAAACAACTAACACTTTCAAATGAAACAATTGATACTAACAAACTAATACATATTAATAGAACAACTAATACTCTTTAAAAATATACACAAACTGCAAACCAATTGCACGATAAAACTTGCTAATACAAGACTTACCTGCCAATCCCAACCATGAAGGCCATGATCATCACTTCCATTTTCTAACTTGAAGCACTTTTCAGATTGTGAATAATTGTAGTATAAGCTTGCAGCTTCGAAAGCTCTACCAAGCTTCGTCGCTCGTGGTGAGGATCTATCGATAATCTTGCACATCTTCATCCAAAAAAAGGGAATGTGTTAGTTTCTAAAAATGGAAAACTCCATCTTCATGAACAAAAACTGATTCATTCCGCACCTCTGTCACAGGGAAGGCAGGCAAATGCTTCATAAAATTAGCTTCTGTTGGATAATTCACCATTGCTGTGTAGACGAAAGCTTCCCAAAGCCAATCTTGGGCAGAAGAAGCCGAATGGATTTGTCTGAAAGATGAGAATCACATTTAATATAATTGTTAACTTTACATAAATTACTTTATCAATCATGCACAATTATATATCTCTTTAAGCCTTGAAACTCACTTGCAGGCCTTTAAATTTCGACTGAGTTCGGATAATCCTTCTTTGCGCGACGAAATTGCTTCCAGCTCTGCCCAACTCCCCTTTATTACTTCATAACAATTCAAGCTAGCTTCCTTCAAACATAAATTCATTTTAGTACATTGCTATATTATTGTTTCATCTACAAAATATTAATGATATCGACATCTAACTTATCTAGACCTTGAAATCCTCTGAAACTGCATCATAGAAACTAGACCATGGAGTAATGTCATCAAACTGCAAAATTGGAGCTGAAGATGCTAATGCTCCAATCGCCGTATGAGGGTATTTTAGTCTAAACCAAGCAGCCAGCACTGGTCCAGCAAGAAAACAATAAATTACCAACGGGTACATCATCATCCTTCTATAAATTAGAGTCGAAATTCATATGTAATTTACCAATACTAATAGTAGTAAGCAACATTCATTGTCATGCAAGTTTCAGAAATGATGCAACAAGCAAAAAAATTATTGCACGAACACTATTTTTGAACGGTATTACTCATTACACTGAATAGTATTACTCATTTCACTGGATGGAAATGTACGCACCAGTTGAATTTGCATTACTCGTTTTACTAATCGAAAACTAGCTAGTTGTACGGTACACACAAGTATTACTCAAATCATTAAGGGCTTCTTGGCTTACTTCCTCCATAAGATCCTCCAAAGACCACCACAGGGGATGCCTCAGAAGACAAATTGTGCTTCAAATTTGTTATGAGAAGAGCAAAATCAGCCAATGCTTGTTGTGAATTCAAGTACCCTAATGTCTCTGCTGATTTATATGAGTTCTTTCCAAATGGCATGGATTCTCCATAGAACCTATGCTATAATAACATAAAAAAATTCAAGATTCTAAAATAATCAATGATATATTGGATTACAAACATTAATTATACCTCAATGAAGACTAAAAGAGAATGAAATTGGGGAGCAATATCAAGCAGGAAGCCAGTGTTGGCAGCAAACCAGTCAATATCACCTTCATTGCCTGTGTAAACAAAGATGGGGGCTCCCTTGTGCCAATACTGTTTATTGATGAGATATTTTTGGTAGAAGATTTTGTAGCTTTTGGGCTTGAATGTAAAGTGGTCTAAATTTTGAGGAAAATAATGGGTTTCAAATGGTATTTTTGGATTCTGTGTTTTTCCAGCTTTTTTCAAAGAAGAGTGGAGAATTCCTGGGAGATAAGATGGAAGTGATGCTTCTATGGCTGTGCAAAAGAGTAGTAGCAGCAGCAAAAAATAAGAAAAGGAAGCCATGAATTTTGCTTGCTTAATTTTGGTATTGATATTGATTGTTTCGATGAATTTTGGAGTTTGTGGTAGTGTTATCAGCTTTGGAGCATGTCTTTGCAAATTGCAACAGCTACCAGCTCACTTGCTTGCCCCATCCCATAATGCTGACAAATCAACAAAAATAATATCTGTAATGGGTTACAGTAATTTTTTTTTTTTTTTTTATGGTAGTACTGATATATTCCCCTCCACATTGGTAATTGTCTGTCTGCTGAGCCAATTCCATTTTTTTTTAAATGTCACAGTCACTATTTTAAGCACTTATCCATTTTGACAAATTACTTCATCTGTTTTTTTAATTCTCTAAGAAGTCAATGTCATTGGAAGAAGAGAAGAAAATTTATATTTGCAAATAAATACTTTCATTATTATTACACTTTATTAATTTAATTTAATATAAAATCACTTTATTTTCAAACAATTTCCCTTTTGTTTTGCTATAAAATTAATTAGGAGTTTTATCAATTCAGGATTTGAAAGATTATAAAACTATTAATTTAATGTCTGAATTTTAGGGTAAAAAAAAAAAGAAGATTAGGTCAGATTGGTACGAACCGGAAAGAAACAAATTTATACTCTTCTTTTCTATTAGTCTTTCATTTTTCTTTTTTTATCAATTTAAAAAAAAAATGATACACTTACACGCTAACCACATATTTTCAACCACAATAAATCATATACATTTTCAAGCTCAAATATTACACATTATATTATAATGGATAGTTACAAAAATAACGCAAATCACCACTAATAAAGTAACTAAAATATATATTTAAACAACCTTTAAAATATCTTGTGAATAGAAAGTGTAATATTAAAATCACATTGATCGTGATTCCTGGCCCGAGGTATACCATATTCTAGTTATTGTTAAGAAATGAATATACATTTAAAATAAAATTAAAAGTTGAAACATATTATTTAAATTCAAATTATTTTGATGTACACCTAAACATGAGTTGCTGTAATTTTAAGAGCCCAATAAAATAAATAAAATGATGTTAGTATTGTAAAAAAGGGAAAACATGATAAATTATATTATCATATAGTTGTATTTGAATTCAATAACATTATAATACAATTTGATGAATAAAAAATAAATTGTGAAGTCATATGTGAAGTATGTGGTCAGTAGAGTTTGAGCTTCAATCGTCAGTGGAGTTGGAGTTAACCAAATTCAGTATACTTAGATGAAGTCAGCTGAAGGTCAATTAATTCAGTGAACTTGAAGTCTTCTGAGCAGTTGAGGTGAAGTCAACTAAGATTTTGTTATTCGCAAGATTCATATCTAAGGTGAAGTGAAGGCGGTTATATCCAAAGGTGAGTTTGTTGAGGCGGTTACTTGCTGGGTTACTACTATATATATGATGTCTCACACAATTATCTATAGATCAATCTTTGCTTAGAAAAGAATATGGTTTTGAAATCGATATCTCTGTAACTAGTTTAGGCTTTCTTCATTGCTGAGAAGAATTCCTTGAGCGTTTGTAAGATTGAGTGATTGTAATATTCCCTGAGTTTGCATAGTGAAAGATCGAATCCCTCTGATCTCGTGGACGTAGGAATTATCTCCGAACCACGTAAAATCCTGTTGTTCTGTATTGTTTCGTTGATTTCAATATTCTTGCTTGTTGTGCCATATTCGATTTCTTGTTTACAAGTTTTTCTTGTGAATCTAAAACTTTGATTCAACAAGTGGCGCCGTCTGTGGGAAACAATCATGGCTACAACTAAGTTTGATATTGAGAAGTTCACGGGGAAGACCGATTTCAGTTTATGGAAGATTAAGATGAAGACTCTCCTGGTACACAACGGTTTGTACGATGCCTTGTTGCCGCCTGATCAGGTGGCTTTTGAAACTAATCCGACGAAGGTGGTGGAGAACAAGAGAAAGGCGCATAGTGCGATTATCTTGTGTCTCGGGGATAAACCATTGAGAGAAGTATCGAAGGAGAAAACCGCTCTTGAAGTCTGGAATAATTTGGAGCAGTTATACCTGACCAAGTCTGTTACGAACAAGTTATACATGAAACAGAAGCTTCAAGTCTTCAAGATGAGTGAAGAAAAGAATCTTGGTGATCAGTTGGATGAGTTCAATAGATTGGCGGATGATCTGGAGAGTTTGGATGTTACTATTGATGATGAGGACAAGTCATTGATGTTGTTGAATTCTCTACCTAAGTCTCTGGAGAATTTCAAGGATGCCTTGCTGTTTGGAAGACAAGATCAGGTGAAGTTTGATGATATTCAAACTGTCTTGAAAACTAAGTTTCTACAGATCCAGACTGAATGGAAGAAGCCTGCTGAAGGATTGAATGTTCAATCTAAGAAGAAGAAGGAGTTTCAAACCAAGAAGAAGGATGGTGGAAAAGGTGTGAAGGGTGAGAAGAAACCTGGTTTTGTTGAAAAAAGAAAGTGTTTCACTTGTCACAAGAAAGGTCATCTGAGAAAGAACTGCCCTAAAAGAAGGAAGAAAGACAATCAAGGTGATCAAGAAGGAGATGCAGCTGTGGTGGAGGTTGAAGGATATGATAGTGCTAAAGTCTTGATGGTTAGTCATGAGAGACTAAGTCAAGAGTGGGTCTTAGACTCTGGGTGTACTTTCATATGTGTCCACATGAAGGTTGGTTCCTGGATCTTGAGAAGTTTGATGGAGGTCTTGTCCTTTTGGGTAATGATGAGAGTTGTAGAGTGCAGGGATCTGGTTCTATCAAGATAAAAATATTTGATGGAGTTGATAGGATCTTATCTGAGGTCAGATTTGTACCTGACCTAAAGAGGAATTTGATTTCTCTTGGTACTTTGAATTCTAAGGGGTTTGAATTCAAAACTGACAAGGGTATCTTGTCTATCACTAAGTCTTGAAAGACTGTGATGAGGGGTAACATCAAGAATGGTTTGTATTCTTTGATTGACAGGACAGTTACAGGATCAACTAAGGTCACCATGGAGTCCACTGTTGCTAACCTGTGGAACAAGAGATTAGCACATGTTGGTGAGAAGGGTTTGGTGGAGTTATCTAAGAGGGGAGTAATCCATGGGAAAAGGATAAGTAAGCTGAAATTATGTGAGAGGTGTGTTATGGGGAAATCAAAGAAGAAGGCATACCAAAAGGGGAAGCATACCACCAATGAGGTGATGGATTACATACATTCAGATGTATGGGGACCAGCTAGGGTGTCTACTCATGGTGGAGGCAGGTATTTCCTTACCCTTATTGATGATTATTCCAGGAAGGTTTGGGTGTATATACTCAAACATAAGAGTGATGTTTTCTCTAAGTTCAAAGAGTGGTTGACTGAACTTGAAAACAAGAGGGAGAGGAGCATCAAGCACCTTAGAACTGACAATGAGCTTGAATTTCTCTCAGAGGAGTTTCAACAGTTTTGTAGGCTTAAGGGTATTACTAGGCATAGGACTGTTCCTGCTAACCCTCAACAGAATGGCCTTGCTGAAAGGATGAATAGAACCGTTATGGAGAGAGTTAGGTGTATGTTATCTGATGCATGTTTGCTTAAGAGTTTTTGGGGTGAAGCTGTTAACACAGCTGTGTACTTGATTAATAAAGTGCTATCATCTGCTATTGACTTTAAGACCCTTGATGGAATATGGTATGAAAAATTATCAAACTATTCTAAGTTGAGAGTATTTGGATGTCTAACTTATGTTCATATGAAGCAAGATAAGCTGGATCCTAGAGCATTAAAGTGTGTGTTCATTGGCTATCTAAAAGGTGTCAAGGGGTATAAGTTGTGGTGTTTGGAGCCTCGAAACCAAAAGTGTATTACCAGTAGAGATGTTGTGTTTAATGAGTCTCAGATGGGATACAAGTCAGGTGAAGGAGATCCTACATCAGAGGAGGTGGATGGTGTCATTGCTGAACCCTATACTCAAGTTGAGGTGGAACCTATTCCTTCAGATGAGGTTACCTCAACTGGTCCTGAACCAGAGCAGGAGGCAGAAGAAGACAATGCATCTACTGAAGATAACATGTCAGAAGAGGATGAAGTGCCTGAAGCTGATTTGAGAAATTATAGCTTGACAAGAGACAGAACTAGAAGACAAGTACATGCTCCACTGAGGTATGGTCTGGCTGATCTAGCCTCTTATGCACTTGTGAATGCTGAAGCTATAGAGTATCATGAGCCTAGAAACTATAAAGAAGCTATTGACAGTGAAGATATAGAGTCATGGATTACTGCCATGACAAAAGAGATGGAATCTCTTAAAAAGAATCATGGATTCTTGTGAATAAGTCACCTGGGTAGAAACTAGTTAGTTGCAAGTGGATGTTTAAAAGGAAGCTTGAATCTGGAATGAAAGATTAGGTGTGATTCAAGGCAAAATTAGTGGCTAGAGGGTTTACTCAAAGGGAAGTGATAGATTACAATGAGGTGTTCTCACCTGTAGCTAAGCGTTGTTCTATCAGGCTACTTTTCAGTAGAGTAGTTCAAGATAACCTGGAGCTACAACAACTTGATGTGAAGACAACCTTCTTACATGGTGAGCTTATTGAAGACATTTATATGCAGCAGTCAGAGGGTTTTGTTGAACCAGGATCATAGGGGAAGATATGTTTACTGAAGAAATCATTGTATGGCCTCAAGCAAAGTCTAAGGCAATGTCATAAGAAATTTAATGAAGTTATGTTATCCATTGACTTTGAGAGAAGCAAGTATGACACTTGTGTGTATCTGGAGAAGCAGGGGAGAGATGTGATAACATATCTACTGATCTATGTAGATGACATGCTAATTACTAGCAAGAGCTTGCTGAAGATTCAGAATATTAAACAAAAGCTGAGTGCAAGGTTTGATATGAAGGATCTGGAAAATGCTAAGAGGATACTTGACATGGATATACTTAGGGACAAGACAGCTGGGAAGTTGTTTTTTTATCTCAGGAGAGGTATATTCAAAGGGTACTGAAGAGGTTCAACATGCATGAAAGTAGACCTGTGTCAACCCCACTGGGACAACAGTTCAAGTTATCTAAGGAGATGGAGCCCAAGTCTGAAGAAGAAAAGGAGTACATGATGAAAGTACCTTATGCAAGGGGTGTTGGAAGTTTGATGTATGCATTGGTCTGCAGTAGACCTGATCTAGCTTATTCATTGAGTATGGTGAGCAGGTACATGTCCAACCCAGGCAGATTACATTGGGATGCTTTGAAGTGGATATTCAGATACCTTAAGGGGTCATATGATTTGGGGTTAATGTTTGAGAACATGACTGATATGAAAAGTCCACTGAAAGGTTTTGTTGATTCTGATTTTGCTGCTAATCTGGATACCAGAAGGTCCTTGACAGGGTACATATTTATTATTTACAACAATGCTGTGAGCTGGAGATCTGTGTTGCAGAGTGGAATTGCCTTCTCCACCACTGAAGTAGAGTTTGTGGCAGTCTCTGAAGCAGTTAAGAAAGCTTTGTGGTTGAAAGACATCATTAAGGATTTTGGAATTCAACAAAAGGATGTGGTTATTCATTGTGATAATTAGAGTGATGTTCATCTGGTTAAACATCAAGTGTTCCATGAGAGATCAAAGCATATTGATGTACGATTGCACTTTGTAAGGGAAATCATAGACAAGGGAGTGGTCCAGATTCAGAAGATATCTACTGATGATAATGCTGCTGATATGTGTACGAAGTCTTTACCTAGCCTGAAGTACAAGTTCTGTGTTGAACTAGTAAAGATGGACACATGGAAGGTGTCTTAGCCTTAAAGGTACCCGATGAAGAGGAAGATAAGTTAGATACTTCAAATATGAGGTGGAGAATTGTGAAGTCATATGTGAAGTATGTGGTCAGTATATTTTGAGCTTCAATCGTCAGCGGAGTTGGAGTTATCCAAATTCAGTATACTTAGATGAAGTCAGCTGAATGTCAGTTAATTCAGTGAACTTGAAGTCTTTTGAGCAGTTGAGGTGAAGTCAACTGAGATTCTGTTATTCGCGAGATTCATATCTAACCTGAAGTGAAGACAATTATATCCAAAGGCGGGTTTGTTGAGGCGGTTACTTGCTGGGTTACTACTATATATATGATGTCTCACACAATTATCTATAGATCAATCTTTGCTTAGAAAAGAATAGGGTTTTGAAATCGATATCTCTGTAACTAGTTTAGGCTTTCTTCATTGTTGAGAAGAATTCCTTGAGCGTTTGTGAGATTGAGTGATTGTAACATTCCCTGAGTTTGCATAGTGAAAGATCGAATCTCTCTGATCCCGTGGACGTAGGAGTTATCTCCGAATCACGTAAAATCATGTTGTTCTTTATTGTTTCGTTGATTTCAATATTCTTGCGTGTTGTGTCATATTCGATTCCTTGATTACAAGTTTTTCTTGTGAATCTAAAACTTTGATTCAACATAAATAATAATTAAATTTAATATATATTTAATTCGATATTCAGTTCGATTCAATTTGGTATGATTCGGTACGGTATCATACGGTTTTCGGTACGTTTAATTCGGCAAAATATTCAAATTCATAAAAAAAAAACATTTCATTCGATTTTGATTTTTTTTAGTGCAGATTTCGATATAAGTTCGATAATCTTGTGAACAAGTATGGTGGATAGTGTTTAGTAGGGCCTTGTAAACCTGGTGTCAAGAATCCTGGGAATTATTCACAATCTTAACATTTAAATAAGATTCGAACTTTTATCCGGTCCTGACCAATGAAAGCCAAAGCGCATGATTTTACAAATTAATTGTTGTATATATATGAAGCAATGAAAAGAAAATTGCCTAATTTATTTTTCTTGTACTCTGTTCTACATTGGCTTTCAGGAAAAAAAAAAAAAAAAACCAAAAAAACAAAAAAAGAAAAAAAGAACAAAAACAAAAAAAAAAACTCAGATCTACATTCAAGTTCAACCTTACATCCACGAATCCTTCAAAATGTCATTATCTTCCAGTTCTATCATTCCTATCAACAACAGTGTGGACACCAAATTAATTAATAGTTCTAACTTCCTAATTTAATATTCCTGTCGTACCAATTACCAAATGATATATCTAGATTCTCACTTTTGATTGGAGGATATTATTGTATGTTTATATTGGAAAAATATTATTATGATAATAACTAATACCACTCCAACTAATATTTTTAGTGAAAATTACTAAAATATATCATTCGGATCTGATACCTTTAGTGCAGTTCAGTACTTAAAGTTCGAATTTATAGAAGGTTGTGAAATTATTCATTTAATTATTTCCCTTTATACTCCTCTTCACCCATGGACCGAATTCAATTTTTCTTTTTGGGGAGGCTCAATGAGTGGATAATTTAATATGGGTGGAGTTGCTTTCAGCGTAAATCGAACTCATAATCTTTGTTTGGGCGTGAGCCTTTTGCCTTTAATACCATAAAAAATTTCATCTCATCTAAAAGTCTATATTTATGGAAGAGTAAAAAAATTCATTTAATTATTTCTCTTTATATATATTGAGCTAGTCATATGAGAAAAAATCAATAAGACAATCAAGCAACGCAAACACTGGACAATGTAACTGGGTCGATAACTAATATAAATGAATGATGTTATGTTTTTCAAATAAATTTGGTTGTTTTTAGATGGAAAAAATTCTTCCATGAAGTCAAAGTCAAAGGTTTAGAAAGCCCAACTAAGAATAAAAAATTGAGTGAAACTGTCTTACAATGAGATGATCCATATTAACATAAATTAATATACATCCCTTCTAAAATGGTAATATGTCATGCTGAACTTATGTTTTGTTTCACCATGAGACAGTTTCACATAAAATTTATTTTTAGGAGACACTTATTAGTATTCTTTAATGAGAATAGAAATGCTACTAAGAGTTAGTATAATTCATGATTTATAAGAGCAAAATCATTACATATCCTTCAAAATAAGGTAATCCATATCTCATTTTGATTATTTTTTTTCCTTTTTTCTATAATTTTCCTCAATTATTCCACTGTTCTCCTATCAAGAACTATTGATTGTTCACTTTAATTATAAAATTGGACATAACAATGCAATCATAATTGGAATAATCATTTTCCCAGTATTTTACTTTTATTATGAAAATATATGTGGAAAATTAGTTTTTATTACCATTACCATCCAAGAATAAACATGTGCCCTCTCTTAGATTATTCACTTATCAATTATCATTACTGATCCAAAATTTTGGAACGGCCGAAAAATTTCACGATAATGGGAGAACGGGAATTTAGGATGAGAATGGAAAGTCCAATACTGACCCCGACCGCGACCCCTCTCATTGCCACTTTGGATGAAGAACACCGCATTTAGATAGTTCTATTTGCTCATTAAATTATTGATTATTCTATTAATTAATCAACTACTGAATATACCTAGTTCAAGAATATGCTAGTTACACTAAAATATATAGTAATTCCGTGAAAAATATTTAATTTGGACAATCCAACAATAAATCAATACTTCATATTTAGTTGAGGAGGTCTCATGTGAAATATTTCATATATAAAATATACCTAAAATTGGCAAATATTAAAAGCATCATGGGTCGGATCGCTCCAGATAAAAAAAATCGCGGATCTTAGTCGGGTCGGGTCGGATTTGGTGGGTTTTTTCCAAAATATTGCACAAGTCAAGTTAAAGGATTTTCACTTCCAGTTTGTGTTACAGTATAGGCAAAATGTATATTACTATATGGGCATATGTGTGTTACAAGTCATTAAAAAACATATTTTTTTATAACTTTAAAATAATAACAATTACAAATATATATTTTTACAAGATCAAATATGTGTTTTTAATTTATTTCTCATCCCTTTAAATTTAAATTTATTATTTTATATATTAATATATATTTGCTCCAACAATAACATACATTTGCTCTAACATCAAATACATTTTTGCGCCAACATTAACACACATTTTCAATAATACACATTTGCTATAACATTAACACACTTTGTTTCAATAGTAACACATATTTCCTCTAACAGTAACACACATTTGCTCCAATAGCAACACATATTTTTAATAACATATATTTACTCTAACTTTAACACCATTTGCAATAATACACATTTACTCTAACATTAGCACACTTTGCTTCAATAGTAACACATATTTCCTCTAACAGTAACACACATTTGCTCCAATAGTAACACATATTTTTAGTAACACACATTTACTCTAACATTAACACACATTTACAGTAACACATATTACTCTAATAGTAACACACTTTGCTTCAATAGTAACACATATTTCCTCTAACAGTAACATACATTTGCTTCAATAGTAACACATATTTTTAATAACACACATTTACTCTAACTTTAACACCCATTTGCAATAATACACATTTACTCTAACATTAACACATTTTTCTTCAATAGTAACACATATTTCCTCTAACAGTAACACACATTTGCTCCAAAAGTAATACATATTTTTAGTAACACACATTTACTCTAACTTTAACATACATTTGCAGTAACACATATTTACTCTAATAATAACATACATTTGCTCCAATTGTAACACACATTTGTTCTGACAGTAAACACAATTGCAGTAACACACATTCCCTCCAATAGTAACACACATTTGCTCCAATAGTAACATATATTTTTAGTAACACACATTTTTTCCAATAGTAACACACATTTGCTCCAATAGTAACACAAATTTTCAGGAACTTTTTTGAGGCATTAGATCGAACAGATGACGTGCAAAGTTTATTATGAGACTTTTGCATCCCTATTAACATATTAGAAATTGATTTGCAGAAGAAAGTTGAGTAGGGAAGGAAAAGAAAAAAAATGAATTTCGGGATAGGGGTGGGGGTGGAACGTGCAATAGGGAGCGCTGGGAATTGGGGGTGGGGGGAGGGCAGACAAGCGGGGAGTAGCGTAGCGTCCCCACAACCTGTCTCCGAAAACCAAGCAATTTTCTAGGATCAATAACCTTGCTACTCATTGCCTTGAAGAACCAACAGAGCTTTGTTATGAGTATACGCACATTTTCAGGCAAGATAGAACGTATTGCAATGGGCAAGAAATTCTCCATGATGACATGATAGTCATGCGATTTTAGATTCATCAATTTCACGCCATCATCTGAAACAAATCTCTGTATGTTGGACGAATAACCCTCTGGTACTTTCACATCTTTTAGTGTTTGAAGAAACACTTTTCTCTCACTCTTAGACAAGGTGTGTGCAGCACGAGGTAATTGCGGTTGTTTACCTTCTGTATACACAGGTGTCAGTTCTGCTCTTATACCCATATCAACCATATCCATTCTTGCATTGTAATCATCCTTGGACTTGTTATCAGCTAGCAGAGTATTGAGCAAGCTATCACAAATATTCTTCTCAACGTGCATTAGATCAATGAAGTGTCTAACATACAACTCTTTCCAATAGGGCAATTGAAAGAAAATTGATTCCTTCTTCCAGCCTCTAGTTGGGAAACTTTTTTTGAAGTATTGACATTCTTCATCTCGTTCAATACATCTGAACCTGACAATAAACATGGTGCTTCACGTTCCTCAATTGTTCCATCGAATGCATCAGCCATTCTTTTGTACTTATGTGTTGGCTCCAACTACCTCCTATGCCCCATATAAATGTCTTCCTACAATGACATAAACGAATGTGATCTGTGTTCGTGGTACAACAAGGACATGCATCGGCCCCCTTCACACTATATACAGATACATTCCCATAAGCGGGAAAGTCATTGATAGTTCCAAACAACATGGCCTTCAACTTGAAATTCTCCTTTCTATAAGCATCATACACATCGACACCCTTATCCCACAGGAGCTTCAAGTCCTCTATCAAAGGAGCCAGATATACATCTATGTCGTTACCAGGTTGTTTGGGTCCTGATATCAATATGGACAACATCATGTAAGTGCGCTTCATGCACAACTCCGGTGAAAGATTATAAACCATCAGAATCACTGGCCATGTACTGTAATTGGTACTTTGCATACCGAATGGATTCATTCCGTCAGTTGAGAGTGCAAGATGCAAGTGTCGTGGCTCATTACCAAATTCGGGATGTCTGGCATCGAATGTCTTCCACTGGGGTGAATTAACAGGGTGTCTTAACATTCCATCCTTGATCCTATCATCATGATGTCAAGTCAAATTTCTGGCATCCACATCGCTACTATACATTCTCCCGAATCTTGGTATTATTGGGAAGTACCACATCACCTTCGCTGGAGATTTATTTTTCAGATATCTCTTCTTCCCACACTTGGAACATTCATCGAGGTCTTCATACTTCTTCCGAAATAAGATAAAATCACACGGGCAAGCATGAATTTTCTGATGTGTTAACTCGATGGACTTAAGCATTTGCTTAGCCTCATATGCTTTCGTAGGCAGTATATTTCCATCGGGAAATAGACCACTAACTGCTTCCAGCATGCTTGAGAAGCATGCATCGGACAACTGGTGTGTTGCTTTTAGGTTGAACAATATCAACACAGCTGACACTTTTGTTGCCTTCTTACACCCGGGCCAAAGGGGTAGTCCAGTGTCATCCTTTAATTTCTCTGATAGATAAGGGTGATCTCGCAGATTTGAATCATCCCCACTCGATGTATCAACACTCGGTACATCTCCGAAACTATCCTCATCCACTGTATCTTCAAAGCTAAAGTCAGTTCCTATGTTGCTTGAGCTACATCCATCTCTTCTCTCACCATGAAATGTCCAAACAATATATATTTTATCAATACCGTGACACATCAAGTGGTGTAACAAACTTTCTCGATCACTAACGGTTTTTCCATTCATACATTTCCAACACGGACATAGAATGTATCGATGGTCGGTGCAGTGTCTAATTGCATGATTACAAAACTCTTCCACCCCATTCATATACCCTTCTGATAATCTATCTACTCGAACCCACTTTCAATCCATATAGAACTAGAGATGCCTATATAGATTAACCAAAAAACAAACGAGTTGAGTCTGTATATAATTAGCAATTCAACTCAATTTACAACTACTACTACATTCTAAAACTTTATAACCTCTAGCTAGGGCATGCATTCTAACAATTCCATCTAAAATTAATCCTAAAGCCTTCAATTAACAATTCTAACCCTAACAATGCTTCATAAGAATCTGATTATGAGCTCAATTAAGTATACTAGGATCATATTTATTAATAACTGTTGTTACTCGAAATATGTATCGTTATACTGTTGATGTGGCTTGAATAGAGTAACTAACTTAATAATTGCATGATGATTGTGTCTTATTTGCTTAAGTTGCTATTTAAATAAATGATGAACAATAAGCAATAAATGAACAAAGATTTGTCAAGCCTTTATGAAGACTTGAGCTTGAAATTGTTGGATCCTTTATTAAATGCTAAAGAGCATGTATTTATAGTCCATGGGTATGTCCATGGATCCATCGATTGCTATTCAGTCAGCCTAGCATTAAATGCTTAGGCTGGCCCTAGTTTCGAGTTTGAGACGAGGTCTGACGAGGTCAAGACCTTGACCCTATACGAGACAGACACGTGTAAAGGTCTATCCTTTTTACTGCCACCGATGGGACAGTTTCCTTAAACTTGACTTGCTCCTCTGTGGTGGGTGCGGATACACTGTTCCCCGTCCTTTTTTGGGCATGATTACCTCTGGCGGGCTCTGACACTCCTATTTGCCGGGTGTACGGCCCCCTTTCACTTCTCGACATCGTCGGACTATGTCTCCTCATCGGGATGAGGTCCTTCATCCACTGTCGGCTATGATTCCCTATCTCTTCCTGGCCGGCGCCCGCTCATCATATGATACCTCGGCGTCGCTATACCGAGGCTATTTTCCTTACTCGCCGGCTAGGTTTATCCCATCTCACCCAACTTCTCGTCTCGTCCTAAAGGCGTACAAAAGTACCTACAATAATTACCCCCTGGATCTCGTGTCACGTCGACATATGCGAGATTTGGAATAAATCAGGTCGAAGTGGAACATGTCGTGGCCGAGACAAGATAGCGGCGTTCCGGCGATCCGACTTCTTAGCGACTCTTTGCATTCCCTCGTCTTTCGAGGTATAATTATTGCATGCATGGGGAAATGAGGAGTGTGCTTCCCACTCGCACGAATGAAAGGTTGCGACTGGTTGTCACTCACATGAGTGGTTGGCACCGCCTTGCGCAAAGGGTCACATTTTTTTGTTATTTTCATTCGGAACCCCGGTTTCTTCAGGGGTATTTGCAAAATGAGGGCTTCTCCTTTCCTATAAAAGATGAAGATAGACGATTTCTTGGAATTTTTCTTCCCGCTCTTAGTAGAAAACCCTAGCGTTCAAAATTCGTTGTTTCCCGCGACATGCTTTCCAGTTTTCGGTGAACTTTCCTAAGGTAATATCCATTCTTTCTTAATCTCTGTACTTAAAACCCGTTGACAATGGTTCATTGCCAAAGTAAAAAATAATCCTTCGATGCCGGTAGTTCTTCCGACGCTCGATTGGCCGATCGTGCTCCTCCGGGAGCAGCCCTGCGAGCCTTTTCCCTCTCCGATGATGATGGTTTGGGGCACCTCTTTCCGGGATGTTCACTGGGTCCCAGTGTTGATGCGGTGGCGCAACCATCCGGCGGGGATGGGCTTCACTATCCCTCCCCCCCCCCCGCAGGACCACATGATGGCGCGGTGCTGAAGAGCCTTCCACCGCCGAGGAGAGAGCGGTGGCTGACCCCGTAATGCAAGAGTTGGATGTCACTCTTGCCAACGAGAGGGCCTTAGCTGAGATAGCTAGACAGAGTACCGAGGCTGCCCGTCGTAATATTGAGAGGATGAAAGAGGTTGACGATGCCTATCGACTGTGGGCTGGCTTCATGGACTCGCTTGCCGAGGCGGCTCTGAGGTTTGACTACTTTGTGTACCTGGAGGTGAACCCCTACGACCGTCCTCCACGCCATAAGACCCAATTTTGCCATCACTCCATGTCGAGGTTCTCTTACACTTCTGTCAAGAGCACGGTTTAGGAGCAAGAGTTGGCTAATTGGCATAGAAAATTTAAGGTGTTGATTGATGTCCATTTCTATCAACCTACCGAGCACAAGAGGGCGGATTGTCCTCCTCCTGGGATGGTGGCCGTATCTTACGACATCATAGATGCTGGCCTGCATTTCCCCCTCCATCCCACCGTGACCCATTTGTTGAATGCTTGGGATTTTGCCCCTCTCCAACTGAGCCCGAATTCCTGGAGGTTCATCATTGGCTGCTTCATTTTGTTGGCCTCCACCGACTCCACGTGATGCCGACGCTGGAAGAGATGGATTATCTCTTCCAGGTGGCTCGTGAGCCAAAAAAGATCGGGGAGTAAAATATAAAGACGTAACATGAGCACGTCCAGATCGGCTTGTCGAGCAAGGTCCATACTCGTGTTGATCACTGGTTCTGGATGTCGGGGAGGTGGAAAATCGGCACCAATCAACCGGGGGTTGAACTCAGCATCCCCGTGGAGTTCAAAGAGAAAACTCAAAGTGAGCCATCATGTGATTTCCATTTCTCATTTGTACTGATCTAACTTATCTCCTTTTGCAGGTTTTATCGGCATCTCTCGAGATGAGTTTTATTTCGATTTCAATCTCGTCCTGCGGATGATTGACCAGCTGCCCGAAGATAAAAGGATCCCGAAAGAGGTCATAACTGACAAGAAAAGGTTGCTATCCCACTTCTTTTGCTACCCTCGTCACCTCGGTGTCGTACCACGTAAGCTCTGTTACCTCAGTCATTCTCACTTTTTTAGGCCTCGTATCTAATTGAAGTTTCCTCTAGTTGAAGCTGACTTCTCGACTTATCCTTCCTGCCCACAATAAATTATTATAGATATGCCAGATGCGCTCGCCAGGATGGTCGTCAGGTCCTCAAAGAAGAAAAAAATGATACTCTCTCTTCCTCAGCCCAAGTCGGCCCCAGCTACGATTGTCGAGGCCGTTCCCTAGGTCACTGTGGCCTCGGCCGAGGACAAAGGGAAAGGCATCACCGAGGAGGAGGCTCTGGTGATCACTCTGAGCTCCACCACCCCTTCCTGGAACAGGGATGACTCCCGAGGTGAGGAGGCCTTGGGGCCGAGGAAGAAAAGGTCCAGGAATGAGGCCGACTTCTCCGTCGATAACTACATGGTCGACACCCAGATTCCTCCATTGGGGGAGAGGGATCTCGCAGACGGATCCTTCCTGGGTCGGGACCCGAAGCGCGTAGCAGAGCTCCCTCTGTAAGTCTTATTTCTATTTTTATCACAAGAAGCTTGTTTAATCGTTCGTGTACTTATGTATCTCAATTGATCTGCAGACTGTTCGAGGAGCCTCTTCCATCTCGGTAGGAGGTTGATTTCATCGCGTCCCGGTGTGTGACCGATCTGGACGTGTTGCCGTCACACCTCCAGCGCACCGTTTGAGATGTACCTCGGGCCTGGACCTTGGCGACCGAGGAGGCGGTGAACCAGATTACTTGGATGACAATCTCTTCATGACCCCGTCCCTCCTCCTCCAGGGTGCCTCGTTTATGTCCAAAGCGTTTGTCCAGCGCAATGCCGAGGAGAAGGGGAAGTCGGCTTTGATCGATAACTTGAATGCCAAATATTGAGCCCTGGAAGAGGCTCGGGTCGAGGCAAGCTCTGAGAGGGCCAAGCCGAGTCCGCCCTGGTCGAGGTGGAGAAAATGAGGGCCCAGGTTGCCGAAGCTGAGCATCTCAGGGTTGAGGCCGAGGCTCGCTCGGCGCAAGGTGTGGAGCAGATCATCCGCCTTGGGTAAGAGGCTGAGGTTGCGGCTGCACATATTAGGGCCTTAGAGCAAAAGGTTGCCAAGCTTGAGGGGAGAGTGGTCCGCCGAGAGAACGAGCTTAAAGAGGCTGACGTCGTCCTCAAAGATTTGCAACTGAGGGTGGATGTCCTCGATGCTCCTCCTGCCTATGAGCCGACTAAGGACACTTGTCAGCTTTCCAACTGTGCCTACTACTTGGCAATTTTCGATTCAATCAAGGTGGCAAAGAGAGCTTATGACCCTAAAACCGCATTGGAGAAGTTCTCCCGAGACTATGTCCTCGGCCATCCTCTCTACTCGGCCTTCAATTTTGGCGTCAAGGATCTCTAAGCTAAGTTTGGGGTTGACCTATCCTGGTGGCCGGATCGTAGCCGGCTACTGATGCCCGGCGAGAACACCCCCGAATCTCCCAAGGACGAGGGCAAAGAAGAAGATGAATCTGCCCTCGCCGATGAGAATGCCCAGGTCGCGAATGCCCTGGCCGGAGATGAAGCTGCAGCAGTTGGGTCTGGAAATGCCCCCGCCGCTGAGTAGGAAGCTTGTAGTTTTTCTTTAATCCTTTCTCTTGAATGATGTAACTGCCCTTTGGGGCTTCCTATGTACTTCCTTTTATATCAATGAAACATCATTCTTCGTCTTTCATTATGTGTGTTTTGATCTGACACCTTGGTCTCGTATGGGATGAAGCTCCCTTTTATTTTAAACAAGAAAAAGATAACTCCTTTTACGCGAATCCATCTACCCTGGTTAAACCAAGAAAAAGATAACTCCTTTTACACGAATCCATCTACCCTGGTTAAACCAAGAAAAATATAACTCCTTTTACACCCTTTTTACACCCTAGGTTTTGCTTCGTCGGACATCCTTGTCTTTTAGACGTGGCATGACCTCGTCCCTGACCATCCTTGTGTTCATGCTCCGAGACGGGGCTCTAGGTACGAATCTTGTAAGTGTTCATATTTTGAGATGAGACTCTTAGTACGAGACTTCTCTGCGCTCGTACTTCGAGATGAAGCTCTAATATGAGTCTTTTTTTTGCTCGTACTTCGAGATGAGGCTCTAATACGAGTCTTTTCTATGCTCATACTTTGAGACGAGGCTTTAATACAAGTCTTTTATGTGCTCGTACTTCGAGATGAGGCTCTAATATGAGTCATTTATGTGCTCGTACTTTGAGACGAAGCCCTAATACGAGTCTGTTCTGTGCTCGTACTTCAAGACGAGGCCATAATACGAGTCTTTTTTGTGCTTGTACTTCAAGATGAAGCTCTAAGTACGTTTCTTTTCTGTGCTCGTACTTCGAGACGAGACCCTAATACGAGAGTTTTGTACCCGTACTTTGGGACGTGGCTCTTAGTATGGGTTTTCAACTATACCGCCTTAACAAGCTTGTATGTTAGCGCTCGCCTGTGAGTTTTACCTCGTCGGGAGTCTTTTGCCCCTTTGAGATCTTGTCTCGTTCGGGGTCTTTTATGCCATTATGAAGCATGTCCACGTAATTGGTCTTAGTGCTCTAGGGAGGCTTGGCCTCTTAAAGAGTCTGGGTGTAACATGACTGCCTTAAAAGGTCTTACTGTTAATGCTTGCCTCGAATCTCTATGGTCCTCGGGAGATTTTTGCTCGATGAGACTTTTGCCCCTTTGAGATTTCATCTCGTCCGGGGACTTTATGCCATCGTGATGCATGACGTCGTGATTGGTCTTGTGCTCTAGGGAGGCTTGACCTCTTAAAGAGTCTTACATGCCTAGGTCAAGATCTTGTTCGACCTAGGGCTTTTTTGTTGGAAAAAAATAGGGGTGCCCGAAATCTATTCGGGATGAAATTTAAATACGAATTTAAATTCAACTATTACTAGCATGAATTAATCCTAATTAATTCAAATAATAATTCCAACAACAAATTTAACATCATGCATGTTGAATTAATTCACATAAAATCTAGGCGGAATAAACAAGAATTTATGTGACTTACGTACCTCTTGTAGAATTGGCCTTTGAATAAACGGGACAATCACGATCACGCTTTATCAACCCAAAAACCTTCTCAAGTATTTCTCTTTCGCCTTACTTGATCACCGATGGGAGATGCTTTCAAGTAATTTAAATAACTAAGTAAAAAGAAAAATATATATGCTCTTGATTTTTCCAACACATGGAATTATGTACTTGGGGATGAAATAATCACCCCATATTTATAGAGGTAGTGAGATTTTATGGGCCTGGAGAAAATCTTTTCTTAGACTCTAAGAAATCTTGAATATATCTCATATATTCTTTTCTCCATAATAAAATATTCCACAAAAATCTCACTCTTCTAAATACTTGTTATTTTCGAAAATTTCATGAAGAAAAACCAAAATTTGGATCTTCTTGAATATATGAGATAATCTTGCATTCCAAGAATACTTATCTTCCATAATATCTTTCCAAGAAAATCAACAAAATCTTTTTCTCTTCCTTATCACTAATTTTAAAAAATTAAGAGAAAAAATCAGCAATATATTTTCTTTTTATTTTAATCACCTTATTATTATTGGGCTACTTAATGGGCTACTTGAGGGGCCTTTAAGGAGAATTAAGATTAGACCTCCTAATGGACTTCTGAATTTCAATATTGAGCCCCAATATAATTAAATCCATTAATATTAATTATTACAACTAATAAATTAATATTGCACTATCCATCTTAATCCATATTACGATAATATGGGCTCCCGGTTATTATTTCCCGGGTTTAAGATTATCAAGTCCATTAATTAATTAAGCTTCTGAATAGCTCTAAATTAATTAATATATTTCACCTTGGAGTAAAGACAGCTTGTTGGGATATGTTTTAGTTTTGATGATTTTCCAAAATAACATGTAATAGGTTTGAAAGCAGTCAGGATAATATCTTTTATTTCAGGTCAGACTAGGTCATTTCTCAGTAGAACATGCTGTCAGTTGAGAAGAACTCAGTTGAGGAAACACTCAGTTGAGGGGGAACTCAGCGAGGGGGAACTCAGCAACACAGCCTGAAGATATCAAGATGACATCCAGAAGAACTGACTGAAGTCATGCCTGCAACCTGAACCAGAAGAATAGCCTGAAGGATGTCCCACTGAGTGTAAACCAGACTGATCTAAGCTAAGTCAGGTGGACCACTCAGTGAAGAGCATGATCAGGAGGATCAGTGCTGCACCAAGTAGGCCCTGAAGGAGTCAGGCTACTGTGGTCAGGGAAGTTTGTCATTCAACCTTATGACAAACTTCTTGGAGTGATCTTCAAACAGTCTCTGAAGGACAACTACACTGAAGACGTTCAGTCCACTGAAGATCATCAGTCAGTGAAGGAGGAAGCTACCTAAAGTCAGTGGGTCTTGGTCAACCCACTGAGTCAAAGATCCGTGAATACAGGCCACGTGGACCAATCAGCACGAGGCAGCAACTCTGACACTGACAAATGCCGCATTCCGAGAAAAGTGGTTGAAACCATTAAATGTTGGATTCAAATGTATCTTCCCTCCAACGGATACATTTGAATCCCCATTATAAATACAAGCTCATAACTTCATTGTAAGTGTGTGTGAAAGAAGAAAATAAACACCTACAAGCTGTGAGGGTGTGTTAGTTGTTAGGGAGTTATAAGGAAGTGATACACACCCACGACACTGACCTTTAGGGTTACCACTTATATTCATTGAGTGTCAAACTTGTAACTGTTAGCTTAGAGAGGTTTTCCTAATCTTAGCTTTAAGGCTAACACATTGTAAAGGAAAACCTCACCTAGTTGGAGAAAACCAAACCAAACTAAACCCTTTCAGAAGATTGTTAGGTTTGTAGTGAGGTGAGGAGAGGCAGCCCAGGGAGTGGCGTGAGTCAAGTTGTAAGTGCACCTTGGCACGTTAAAAACAAGAATCCAAGTTAGTGGATTTCCTGTTAAATCAGGCCGTGGATGTAAGAGCTTGAGTCTCTGAACCACGTTAAACTGAGCGTTGTTTATTTGTCTAAGCACTTGCTAATTATTTGTAGTGTATACTCTCTGAGTGTACTTGGAAAGTTTGAAAAGAAGATTAGCTAAGTATTTTAGTCAGGGAGAACCAATCTCACTGACAAGCTTAGGCTAGAACTCGAGAGTTCAGTCTCTCGAGTCACTGCCTTGTTAAGAGCCTGAGCTCACAAGTCAGTATGGACTGACTTGAGTGCTCTGACTCTTAGCAACGCAGTGACTTGAGTATTCCGTCACTGAACTCAGTCAGGGTGCAAGCTGTGTTTTATAACGCACTCGAGAGTTCAGCATCTCAAGCCACTGTCCTTGCTCAGAGCATGAGCCTCCAAGCCCTCTCACTGACTTGGTAACTCAGCCTCTGAGCAGAGCAGTGACTTGAGTATTTCTCATTCTTGCTGTACTCCCCGAGGAAGAGTTTTTTCAAAAAAAATTTTTGCTCCTGAATTCCCATTTTGCCCTTCGAAACGGGACCATCAATTGGTATCAGAGCGGGTTGTTCACATGACCACTGATCCAGTTTTGTTAAGAAAAATGGTCAACCGAACAGATCTTAAACGTGTTAAACTATGGGAATTCCTGTATATTTCAAACTATTACTCATGTTCTGACATTATTCTTGAAATAGAAAATCATTTGGTTAGAAGTTTTGGAATCATCAAAAAGGGGGAAATTGTTGGGATATGTTTTAGTTTTAATGATTTTCCAAAACAACATGTAATAGGTTTGAAAGCAGTCAGGATAATATCTTTTATTTCAGGTCAGGCTAGGTCATTTCTCAGTAGAACAGACTGTCAGTTGAGAAGAACTCAGTTGCGGAAACACTCAGTTGAGGGGGAACTCAGCAACACAGCCTGAAGATATCAAGATGACATCCAGAAGAACTGACTTAAGTCATGCCTGCAACCTGAACCAGAAGAATAGCCTGAAGGATGTCCCACTGAGTGTAAACCAGACTGATCTAAGCTAAGTCAGGTGGACCACTCAGTGAAGAGCATGATCAGGAGGATCAGTGCTGCACCAAGTAGGCCCTGAAGGAGTCAGGCTACTGTGGTCAGGGAAGTTTGTCATTCAGCCTTATGACAAACTTCTTGGAGTGATCTTCAAACAGTCTCTGAAGGACAACTACACTGAAGACGTTCAGTCCACTGAAGATCATCAGTCAGTGAAGGAGGAAGCTACCTAAAGTCAGTGGGTCTTGGTCAACCCACTGAGTCAAAGATCCGTGAATACAGGCCACGTGGACCAATCAGCACGAGGCAGCAACTCTGACACTGACAAAGGCCGCATTCCGAGAAAAGTGGTTGAAACCATTAAATGTTGGATTCAAATGTATCTTCCCTCCAACGGATACATTTGAATCCCCATTATAAATACAAGCTCATAGCTTCATTGTAAGTGTGTGTGAAAGAAGAAAATAAACACCTACAAGTTGTGAGGGTGTGTTAGTTGTTAGGGAGTTATAAGGAAGTGATACACACCCACGACACTGACCTTTAGGGTTACCACTTATATTCATTGAGTGTCAAACTTGTAAATGTTAGCTTAGAGATGTTTTCCTAATCTTAGCTTTAAGGCTAACACATTGTAAAGGAAAACCTCACCTAGTTGGAGAAAACCAAACCAAACTAAACCCTTTCAGAAGATTGTTAGGTTTGTAGTGAGGTGAGGAGAGGCAGCCCAGGGAGTGGCGTGAGTCAAGTTGTAAGTGCACCTTGGCACGTTAAAAACAAGAATCCAAGTTAGTGGATTTCCTGTTAAATCAGGCCGTGGATGTAAGAGCTTGAGTCTCTGAACCACGTTAAACTGAGCGTTGTTTATTTGTCTAAGCACTTGCTAATTATTTGTAGTGTATACTCTCTGAGTGTACTTGGAAAGTTTGAAAAGAAGATTAGCTAAGTATTTTAGTCAGGGAGAACCAATCTCACTGACAAGCTTAGGCTAGAACTCGAGAGTTCAGTCTCTCGAGTCACTGCCTTGTTAAGAGCCTGAGCTCACAAGTCAGTATGGACTGACTTGAGTGCTCTGACTCTTAGAAACGCAGTGACTTGAATATTCCGTCACTAAACTCAGTCAGGGTGCAAGCTGTGTTTTATAACGCACTCGAGAGTTCAGCATCTCAAGCCACTGTCCTTGCTCAGAGCATGAGCCTCCAAGCCCTCTCACTGACTTGGTAACTCAGCCTCTGAGCAGAGCAGTGACTTGAGTATTTCTCATTCTTGCTGTACTCCCTGAGGAAGAGTTTTTTCAAAAAAAAAAATTTGCTCCTGAATTCCCATTTTGCCCTTCGAAACGGGACCATTACAGCTCAACATTATTATCCGTACCGAAGAAACTAATTCTTCACTTGCAAGATTTGGTACGATAAAACTTCTGAGCCCACCAAGGGGACTAATCACACGAGCCGTACTCGCACGCGTTTCTCCGCATTAAATCTTAGCAACCGTCGTATGATTATTATTACTGCCCAAAGCACAAGGTTCGAAGTCACAATGATTCTTACCCAACATGAATCAAAGCAGTAACCATTAAGCACACACGGTCCTATTTAAGTGACGGAGATTAAGAAATCAACAACCACTGAGGTCTAATTCTTCACTTTTCAGATCAGAAGAATTTATCCTCGCTGTAGGTCCTCTTCAACACATACTAAATGTGGTAGTGCAATCTCTTAGTCAAGACAGACCAATCTGAGACTTACACGTCGACCTTTCACGGCGGATTGTTCAATTCCACCTAGGTCTTGAAAATGTACGTTTAGTTACAAGGAAACTGTTAATGTTATCTTCCGTGATCGGGTATCACCACATTAACTACAATGTAACTAGTACTATTATGAATTGTTTGCAATAAATATTCAACATTCAATCATATCTAAAGCATATGCGATAAAAGAATTATTCTCATAAAAAAGTGTTTGATACACGAGTTATACAAAGTAAAAGCATACTTTCATGTATAACTCCAACAATCTCCCACTTATACTTAAAGTCTGTTTTTTATTATACATCATGCATGTCTTAGTGTAGTAGCTCTACGTGACATCTGATGTCAACCTACACTAACCTAATAATTCCTCCCACTTATACTTAAAGCAGATTGGCAATAGTCTTGACTCCCATTCCATCCACATGTCTCTCGAATGTACTCTGAGGCAGACCCTTTGTGAATGGATCCGCTAGGTTGTCTTCCGATGCTATCTTTGCCACCTCTATATCTCATCTCTTAATGATTTCTCGTATAAGATGGTATTTTCTTTCTATGTGTTTACTGGCCTTGTGGGCTCTCGGTTCCTTTGAATTTACAACTGCTCCGGTATTGTCACAAAAGACAATTATCTTGTCGGGCAAATTCGGAACAACGTCCAAGTCCACTAAGAAGTTCTTGAGCTAAACTGCCTCTTTCGCTGCTTCACAAGCAGCTACATACTCGGCTTCCATGGTCGAATCGGCGATGCATTTCTGCTTAAAGCTTCTCCATGAAATGGCTCCTTCTCCCATGCAAAACACACTATTCGAGGTTGACTTTCTTGAGTCTATGTCTGATTGTAAATCCGAGTCCGTGTATCCCATGGGCACAAGACTATCTGACTGGTAAATCAGCATCCGCTCACGAGTTCTTCTCAGATACCTCAAGATGCACTTTACGGCAGCCCAATGGTCTTTCCCGGGATTACTTTGATATTTTACCACCATGCCCACAGCAAAGCAAATATCCAGTCTCATACACAACATTGCATACATAAGGCTTCCTACGGCCGAAGCGTACAGAACACCTTTCATGTCATCTATCCCCGCTTGCGTCTTAGGGCTCATTTCTTTCGATAGATGGATTCTGTGCCTAGAAGGTAAAAAACCTTTCTTGGAATCTTGTATGCTGAAACGCTTCAAAACAGTGTCAATGTATGAAGTTTGCGATAAGCCCAACATCCTCTTCTTGCGATCGCGAGTGATCTTGATCCCAAGGATGTGACCGGCTTCCCCTAAGTCCTTCATATCAAATTGTTTTGACAGCCATACCTTTACGTCTGATAATACCTTTACATTGTTTCCAATGAGTAGAATATCGTCTACGTATAATACTAAGAATACCACCGCAGTTCCGTCACGCTTCTTATACACACAACTTTCGAACTCGTTTTGATCAAATCCATAAGAAAATACTGGTTCCAAGTACGTTATTCTTGTTTAAGTCCATAAATGGATCTCTTAAGCTTGCATACGAGATTCTCTTAGCCTTTTTCAATAAAACCTTTGGGCTGTTGCATATAGATATCTATCTCGTCAAGACTTCCGTTAAGGAAAGTTGTCTTGACATCCATTTGTCAGATCTCGTAATCTAGGTGCCCAGCGATCGACAAGAGAATACGGATGGACTTAAGCATAGCTACAAGCGAAAAGGTTTCCTCATAATCGATCTCTTCTTTCTGAGTATACCCTTTGGCCACAAGCCTTTCTTTGAAGGTCTCTACCCTTCCGTCCGGTCCTCTTTTGCTCTTGTACACCCACTTACTTCCAATGGGTTCTACCCCATTGGGTGGCTCGACTAACTCCCACACTTGATTATGATCCATCGAACCCATCTCGGTTTCCATTGCCGTTTGCCACGACTCCGCATCTTTGTCTTGGATTGCCTCGTCGTATGTCCATGGGTCTGATTCATCGCCGGGAACCAAATCCGAAGATTCTCCTATCCCCATGAATCTCTCGGGTTGCCTAGCAATCCTCCCACTGCAACGGGGTTCTGGTTGTGAAGATGTGACGTGTGGTACATCATCTTGTATACTTGGTATCGAGGTTTGACCTCTCAATTCTTCTAAGGTAATTTCACTTTTAGGCTTTCGATTGTTCATATAGTCTTCCTCCAAGAATTTAAAGTGTGTACTAATCACGGTCTTTTGATCCTTGGGACTATAGAACATACACCCTTTCGTTCCCGCAGGGTATCTTATAAACAACCTTAATTGCGAACGTGGATCCAACTTACCGGCTTCCTTGTCTAACACGTATGCCGGACAACCCCAAATCCGCAAATGTCTTAGACTGGGCTTGCGCCCGGTCCACAATTCCATTGGGGTTTTAGGAACCGATTTGGATGGCACCAAGTTTAGAATGTAAGTCGCCGTTTCCAAGGCATTACCCCAAAACGACTTGGGTAAATCCGAATAACTCATCGTGGATCTGACCATCTCTAAAAGAGTCCGGTTTCTTCGTTTCGCCACACCGTTATGTTAAGGGGTTCCCGGCGCGGTTAACTGGGATACGATCCCTTCGTCCGATAAGTAGTTCAAGAATTCATCGCTGAGGTATTCACCTCCATGATCTGATCGTAGAAACTTGATACTCTTTTCCCTATATTTCTCGGCTTCGGCCTTAAAATCCTTGAACTTATCAAAAGTTTCAGAATTATGCCTCATAAGGTAAATGTACCCATATCTCGAGTAATCGTCAATGAAGGTGACGAAATACTCATACCCCATTCTCGCTTTGATCGCCATTGGACCACACACATCGGTATGAACGAGTTCTAACACTTACGTGACTCTATTCCCATTGGCTTCAAATGCCCTCTTGGTCATTTTACCCTCTAAACAGGATTCACAAGTTGGAAATGACTCGACTTGGAATAATTCCAAGGATCCGTCTTTCACCAATCTCTCTATCCGCTTTAGATTAATATGACCTAGTCTAAGATGCCATAGAAGTGTTTCGTTCATCTCCGAAGAACGCTTTCTTTTATTTCTCGAAATGATCGACGTGTTATTAGATTCATTATTTGAGTGGTGTGCACACTTAATCGTATAGAGATTTTTACCAACATTCCATGACAGATAGTAACATTCTTAAAAGAAACAGTAACAAATTTATTAAAAGTAACTGAATATCCATCAAAAAACAACTTAGAAACTGAAATTAAATTCTTCCTAAAGTTCGGAACGTATAAAACATCTCTTAAAATTAAAACTCTATCTTCAAAAGATAGGTGCACGACTCCCACTGCTTCGGCCACCACTCTCGTAGCATCGCCCAAAGTGATGGTGATATCATTCTTGCTAAGTCGCCGGGTTAGCTGGAACCCCTGAAGAGTGAAACAAATATGATCAGTTGCCCCGGTATCCACTACCCAAACGTGGGCAGCATACGCCGCAACATAAGTTTCAACGACTAAAGCATGAGACTTACCTTTCTTTACCGCCTTCTTAGGCTTAGAACAGGTCGCCCTCCAATGTCCCTTCTCACCACAATTGAAGCACTTACCCTTAGCAACTTTCTTTCCACCTCCTTCTCCCTTTGCCTTGGGTTTCGCAACGGTGGATTTGCTTGGATCTGGCCTTTCGTCCTCTTTCTCTTCTTCCCTCCCTTGGGACCCGAAGAGATAGACGGACCGTTTACCACCATAGCAACAGTTTGATGATCCATTAACGTGTCCGCCGACACCAAAGCTTGCAAGAGCTCGGGCAAACTATTTGCCCGGTCATTCATTTGATAGTTCAACTGAAACTGCTCAAAGCTCTTCGGTAGAGAATGGAGAACGAAATCGACCTTCGTAGGGAGATCAAATTCCGCACCAAGTACTTCTAACTTGTTGAGATAACCCATCATCTCGATAACGTGATCCCTTACGGGCATACCTTCCACCATCTTCAATGAAAGCATCTTTCGCATGGTGATTTGCTTAGCTGTACGGTTCTGATGTTTAAACATCACTTCAAGATTGAACATTATCTCAAATGCGGTCTCCATGTGTTGGTGTTGGTGTTGGTGTTGCAACACATTTGACATTAAAACCAGAATAGTACACCTAGTCATCTCATCGAAGTCAAACCAACTCTTATGCTCTTTCTTGACTGCCTTGCTCGCATCTTCGACAGACTCTTGGGGCTTAGGAGTAGTAAGTACCCATTTGTGGTGTTGAGCGGTTAGGACAATATCAAGATTACGTTTCCAATCAACATAATTCTCACCGACAAGTTTGTTATCTTTAAGTATACTAAACAATAGATTAAAAGGTTGCGACATGATGAACTGAGAATAAAACATACATTCATATTAATATCTAGAAAAATACGAAATTATCACATAATTCGATCACATCAATTATATTGAAACCTTAAAACAATATAATCATGCATCAGCCAACATCTCGAAACAATTTAAATGCGCCACGAGGGGTGGTCTATACATTTAAACACATTCAAGTGGATCACAAACTTAAAAGTTACAAATCCTTAATTCAAAATTAATAGTTGGCTCCCACTTTGACCACATAAAAATTGACAGGGACTCCGAGGGGAGTAAGTTAATATCAATTTCTTATGCCTAAGTAATAAACATAATTAAATATAGGATTATTATTTCGCTTTGAGCAAGCCACTCGTGGTGAGAGTCAATACCGCCACTAGTAATAATCTACAATCATCCTTTCGGAATTTATTCATGTGAAATCTGTTCTTTTGGCCGATCCGAGGGGGAAATGTATTCCAAAAGAACTTCACAAATAAATAAATTATGGAGGCCAAATTAATCCAATTTTAATATCCGGAATAAAATTGCGATTAAATAAACATACTTAGTAATTTTCGAAAGTAAGGTTTTTCTTGGACAATAAAATTCATGCAAACACATATTAACAAATAATAATAAGTGCACGAAATAAAACATCCATCAAAACAAAATTAAACACATTGGAGCACTCAAATCCAATTGTCACGGTTTAATTTCTTCACGTCTTGATGCAAAAAATCGTCCTTGTTGCTTTCCATCGTTCGTCTTGACATGCTCCCACTCGAACAGCAACACTTCATCAAAAATAACATCGTTTGGGGTTCGGGACGACGTTTAAAATCACACAAAAAAATGCAGAACTGAAATTAATTTAAAAAAAATCCCACGGCCCGAGATACAACGCGCGTCGGCCCACGGAGTGGGCCGCGCGCCTCTCGGCCCACGGCGGCCGAGCGCCGGGCACCGGGCAGTAGCCCCGTGCGCGTGAGCGCACCACCCGTCGTGCGCGGGTCGTGTGCCTCGCGTACCCCGTGCACCGGGTTTCGCCGTTCATTCTTATTTTTCACCCTATGCATGATTTTACGTCCATGCATGCGTTACGCATGCATGCGTCGTCCGGGTACGCCGTCTTTAATTCTTTGTTCTTCGTCTCGATCCGGTTACAATTTATTTTTCAAAAAAATAAATACTAGATCTAGACCAGTCTATTACATTGATCGAATCAAAATAAAACCAACTAATCTACTCGTGAATTTTCTCACGAGAAAAACGAATTCGAACGAATTGAATTAAAATCAATTAATTCACACACATGAAAAAAATTAACAACATTAAAACCATGACAATTGGATACCTGCAAAAAAGATCTAGCAATTCTACTATCCAATTTCAATTTATTGTTTAACAATTTAAATTCCAATTTAAAGATCAGAGCCCGAAACCGTGGCTCTGATACCACTTGTTGGGAAAAAATAGGGGTGCCCGGAATCTATTCGGGATGAAATTTAAATACGAATTTAAATTCAATTATTACTAGCATGAATTAATCCTAATTAATTCAAATAATAATTCCAACAACAAATTTAACATCATGCATGTTGAATTAATTCCCATAAAATCTAGGCGGAATAAGCAATAATTTATGTGACTTACGTACCTCTTGTAGAATTGGTCTTTGAATAAACGGGACAATCACGATCACGCTTTATCAACCCAAAAACCTCTCAAGTATTTCCCTTTCGCCTTACTTGATCACCGGTGGGAGATGCTTTCAAGTAATTTAAATAACTAAGAAAAAAGAAAAATATATATGCTCTTTATTTTTCCAACACATGGAATTATGTACTTAGGGATGAAATAATCACCCCCTATTTATAGAGGTAGTGAGATTTTATGGGCCTGGAGAAAATCTTTTCTTAGACTCTAAGAAATCTTGAATATATCTCATATATTCTTTTCTCCATAATAAAATATTCTACAAAAATCTCACTCTCCTAAATACTTGTCATTTTCGAAAATTTCATGAAGAAAAACCAAAATTTGAATCTTCTTGAATATATGAGATAATCTTGCATTCCAAGAATACTTATCTTCCATAATATCTTTCCAAGAAAATCAACAAAATCTTTTTCTCTTCCTTATCACTAATTTTCGAAAATTAAGAGAAAAAATCAGCAATATATTTTCTTTTTATTTTAATCACCTTATCATTATTGGGCTACTTAATGGGCTACTTGAGGGGTCTTTAAGGAGAATTAAGATTGGACCTCCTAATGGACTTCTGAATTTCAATATTGAGCCTCAATATAATTAAATCCATTAATATTAATTATTACAACTAATAAATTAATATTGCACTATCCATCTTAATCCATATTACGATAATATGGGCTCCCGGTTATTATTTCCCGCGTTTAAGATTATCAAATCCATTAATTAATTAAGCTTTTGAATAACTCTAAATTAATTAATATATTTCACCTTGGAGTAAAGACAACTCAACATTATTATCCGTACCGAAGAAACTAATTCTTCACTTGCAAGATTTGGTACGATAAAACTTATGAGCCCACCAAGGGGACTAATCACACGAGCCGTACTCGAACGCGTTTCTCCATATTAAATCTTAGCAACCGTCGTATGATTAATATTACTGCCTAAAGCACAAGGTTCGAAGTCACAATGATTCTCACCCAACATGAATCAAAGCAGTAACCATTAAGCACACACGGTCCTATTTAAGTGATGGAGATTAAGAAATCAACAACCACTGAGGTCTAATTCTTCACTTTTCAGATCAGAAGAATTTATCCACGCTGTAGGTCCTCTTCAACACATACTAAATGTGCTAGTACAATCTCTCAGTCAAGACAGACCAATCTGAGATTTACACGTCGACCTTTCACGACGGATTGTTCAATTCCACCTAGGTCGTGAAAATGTACGTTTAGTTACAAGGAGACTGTTAATGTTATCTTCCGTGATCGGGTATCACCACATTAACTACAATGTAACTAGTACTATTATGAATTATTTGCAATAAATATTCAACATTCAATCATATCTAAAGCATAAGCGATAAAAGAATTATTCTCATAAACAAGTGTTTGATACACGAGTTATACAAAGTAAAAACATACTTTCACGTATAACTCCAACATTTTTCCCTCAGAGGTGGTTCCTCGACGAGGGTCTTTTATCCCCCCAGGGGTGGCCCTTGGACGAGGTTAAATCCTGGACGAGCATGGATCTCGTTTCAGGACTTTGTGCCCCATATGAAGTATAACCTCGTAAGGGGGATTTTATTTTGCTTTGGCCAAGGGTTAGACCTCGACCTCGGCTCTGCGCCCTAATCTAGGCATGGCTTAGAGAAGGGACTTTGTGCTGCAAAGGGAGAGTTGAACTGGAAAATCGAACTTAATTAATTCCAAAGACTAAGTTACAAAGTTGGCTTATTGGTAGTATTTCTTGAGGTTGATGGAGTTCCAAGGGTATTGATCTGGGATGTTGTGTAGACGCTCCAACTCGTATGCCCCGTTCACCAAGAATTTTGCGATTCGAAATAGGCCTTCCCAGTTTGGGCCGAGGGGGGTCATCGAGTTGGGTTGGATCTTTTTTAGGATGCACGAGGTCGCCGACGGAGAATTGTCTAACCTTCACTTTAGAGTTGAAGAATCTTTCTGACTTCCTTTTGTAGTCTTCGTTCTTAAATATTGACGCGAGTCTTGTTTCTTCGAGTATATCTAGGTCAGCTCTCTTGGCCTCGTCGTTTTCTTCTGTGATGGTTTGCATCGTCCGATGACTTGGCACTACTATTTCGGATGGGATGATGGTCTCGATCCAGAAAGCTAGCACGAAAGGTGTCTCACCCGTTGAGTTCCTTGATATCATCCGATAGGACCAAAGGACCTCGGGGAGACTCGCGGCCCATTTGCCCTTGACCTTGTCCAATTTTACCTTGAGGGTGTGCTTGAGGATTTTATATACCGCCTCGACTTAGCCATTTGACTGCGGGTGATAAGTGGTTGAGAATCTCTTCTTGATGTTCTATTTATCACAAAATTCCATTACCTCGTGCCCGTCAAACTGCTTCCCGTTGTTCGAAATGATGGCTTGGGGAAGACCAAAGCGGCATATGATATATCTCCATATGAACTTGATTATCTGGGCTTGATCGATGGTGGTCAGAGCCTCGGCCTCGGCCCATTTGGTGAAGTAGTCCACTGCGACAACGGTGAACCTCATTCTTCCTGGCATTGTGGGAATGGTCCTATAAGATCAATGCCCCATTGCATGAAGGACCACGGGCTGAACATCTAAGTCAAATTTTCCAGAGCCACTTTGATGTTCGGGGCTGTCGTCTGGCATTGGTGGCATGCTTTGGCGTAAGCGATCACATCTCGGCGTATGCTAATCCAAAATCATTGCCTCAATATCTTGTGGTAGATGGATTACCCCCCGGCGTGATTTTCACAAACTCCTCTGTGGATCGCATCGAAGATGAGCTTTCCTTGCTCCGGGGTGACACATTTGAGGAGGGGTAGGGTGAAACTTATTTTGTACAGATGTCCATTGACAATCGTGTATCTCGTCACCCTCAGCTCCAGCTGCCAAGACCGAACTCGGTCCCCAGGCAGGGTGTCGTCCTTCAAGTATGCGAGGATTTAGCATCATCCAGCTTGGTGTCTCATCCTCAACCTGAGCCATGAGTTGCTGGTTTATGGAGGGAGCACAGAGCTTGGTTAGTTTGATGTTAGAGAGGTTGGCCGCGCCTTCCGAAGTGGTGAGCTTGGACAGGGCATCGGTCTGCGAGTTTTGTTCCCTTGGGATTTGCTCGATGTAGACCTGGTAGAACTTCCGCATAGCTTGACGACATGCTCATGGTATTTGATCATTTGCTCGCCCCGTGCCTCGTACTCCCCCGTCAATTGGTTTACCACAAAAAGCAAGTCCATGAAGATATTGAGTCTTCGGACTCCGATGTCGATGGCTAAGTCGAGGCCACCGATGAGAGATTCATATTCTGTCTCATTGTTAGTGGCCTGGAATGAAAAGCTGACGGCGTTGGTGAAGCATTGGCCATCTGGCCCCATCAAGATGATTCCCGCCCTGGCACACGTGCTTGTCGAAGAGCCATCCCGTACAGTTTCCAGGTTGGGTTGTTTATCTTGGATGGATGTGGAGGATATGTCAATTCCACAACGAAATCGACAAGTGTCTGGCCTTTGATGGCGGTCCTAGGTGCATAGGTAACCCCGTATTGAGACACCTCCAAAGACCACTTGATTAGGCGCCCACTGGTGTCTGGGCAATGCAGTACTTGTCGAAGAGGTAAGGTCGTCAAGACCTCGACTTGATGATCGAATAAGTAAGGCCTTAATTTCCTAACGCTCATGACCAGGGCGTAGGCGATCTTTTCCAAAGGTGAGTATCTGACCTCGGCTTCGTGTATAAATTGGCTCATGTAGTAAATTGGTAAATTGTCTTGCCCCTCGGCCCGTACCAGCACGGCGCTTAGAGCACCATCGGACCCTGCTAGGTAGAGGAAGAGCTTCTCGCCTGGAATTGGCTTGACCAAGATCTTAGGGTTGGCCAGGTACTCCTTTAGCTTGAGAAAAACTAATTGACCCTCTCTATTCCAAGAGATTTTTTTGTCTTTGATGGTGGAAAAGAATGGTTTGCTTTTGTTGCCTAGCTTCGAAATGAACCTATTTAGCGCGGCAGTCGTTCAATCAGCACCTGAACTTGGCGGACCGTCCTCGGCTCCATCATGTCAATGATGGCCTTGATTTTTGACGGGTTGGCCTTGATGCCCCTCTTGCTGACGATGTGGCCCATAAATTTTCCCTTGCTAACGCCGAAGTGGTATTTCTTTGGGTTGAGTTTCATGTTGTAGGCCCTTAGAATTGTGAATGTCTCAGCGAGATCTCAGAGGTGGTCTTCCTTCTTTATGCTCTTGATAACGATGTCGTCGATGTAGACCTCCATTATTTTCCCTATTTGGTCGGCAAACATGGTGTTCACTAACCTTTGGTACGTTGCCCCGTCATTCTTCAACCCGAAAGGCATCCTCGTCTATGAGTACATGTTCTTTTTAGTGTGAAAAGAGGTTTGTTTGACGTCCTCTGTAGCCATGGGGATTTGGTGGTAACCAGCGAAGGCATCCATGAAGGACATCATCTCGTGGCCTGCCGCGCTGTCTACCAGATGGCCGATGTGCAGCATCGGGAAGTGGTCCTTGGGGCATGCCGAGTTCAGATCCGTGAAGTCGATGCAGAACCTCCAAGCACCATTTACTTTCTTGATGAGAATGGGGTTTGAGACCCATGGCGGCTCGTCTTGAGCTGGCTCGATCAGTTTGCTCTTGAGGAGCTTCCTCACCTCGTCACCCAAGGCTTCGTACTTCTCAGGGCCGAACTTCCTTCTCTTCTGTGCGACTGGTTTTCTTTTGGGATCAATCTTCAAGTTGTGGCAGGCGTGCTTCAGATCGATGCCGACCATGTCGTTATGATCCCATGCGAAGACGTTGCTGCTCTTTTTTATAAATTTGAGGATCTCCATCCTTAGGTTTGTCGGGATGCTGGTGCCCATTGATACTTCGAGACTAGGCCGAGCCGGATCCATGAAGGCTCTTTCTAACTCCTCTATGGGAGCGGTCTTTACTGGTCCGGGTACTCGCCTCGTGGGTCGAATTTGACTACTATTAGCTTGAAGCCGATTCCGGGCTCCATGGGATCGTCAAGGGCTTGGACGAGACCATGATCTATTTCCATGGGGGTCTTGGCCTCGTCTTCTTTGGGACATATTGGATCGAGACCCGAGATTACATTAATGTTAAAACTAGGTGTGGAATTTAGAGGGAGACACGAGTAGTTCAAACATTTTCTAGCCATTTTTGGTCACCTTTTACCGTGCCAACTAAGCCCTCCATAGTGGGGAACTTGATACAGTAAAAGTAGGACGAGGCAACTGCCTCAAAGGTTTCAAGGAAAGGACGACCTAGGAAGCCATTATAGATATTTAGCTGATCAACTATTACAAAGTCTAGCTATCTAGTTATCTTCGTCTCTTCCTTTTCGTGGCAGATGAGCTCCACAAACAGTTTGATTCTTCCATAGGCTTGAATGGCGGTATCTCCGAAGCCTCAGAGTACGGTGTTGAATGGCTTGATGTATGCTGCAAAGCTATCCATCTTGTCGAGGGCCGACTTGAAGATGATGTTACAGAAGCAACCATTGTCCACCAGCAAACGATCCACGGTGATGCCGAGGATCTTGGTAGAGATGACGAGGGTGTCATTCTTTGGGCAGAGAGCCCCTTCCCAATCAGTGTTAGTGAAGGTAATCATGGAATTTTTGGAGATGGTTGGCTCCGGAGGGGAGATTGCATGGACACTCTCAAATGCCCTGATCTCGGCCTTCCTTTTGCGGTTCGACATGGTCAAGACCGGGATAAGGCCTCTAAGGGTTCCTCCCCTGGAGCATGTTCACGCGTCCCCCAGTCCGGAGTGGGGGGATATCATCTTCTTCATCATCGTCCTCCTCGTTCTCGACAAAAGCAACAAGAGGAGCTTACCTTGGCTGTTGTGGCCTTTACTGACGGGGCTGCCCCCTGTTTTGTTCAGGGTCGTAGGGGGCTGGGTTTGCCGGCTTCTTGACGAAGTTGTTTAGTTTCCCATCCTCGAACAACTTCCACAACTGTCGGAGGAGGTCTCGGTACTCGCTCGTGTTATGCCCCGCGACATCGTGGTAGGCACACCATTTTGCCCTGTCTACACGTCCCTTGTTGTGGATGTGCCTTGGCTTGGCCAACAGGTCATCATGCTGGATGGCGTTGAAGAAAAATGCTGGGGTCTGGGTCAAGACTTGGAGCTATTGCTCGTCCGTCTCGTTGGCCCCTTTTTTGAACGTGCCCGACGCCCTGGCTCTTATTTGGCATGGTGCCGACGGGTTCCTCCTATGTTGGGGGGAGGATTTGGGCTTTTCCCCTACTCCAGCTTTTGGGGCCGGGGCCGCAGCCTCGACCTTGGGAGTTCCCATCCTCTGTGTCAGAAGTTTCTAGCGGGTGATCATCTCTCCGGCCCTCCCCTTGAACTCGGCGTACGCCGTGGAGAGTTTCTTGGACAAGTGCCTGAACATTGAGCATAGAATGTAAGGAGAGCTCGTTACTGACGAGTTCCCCGGTGAGGATGATTTCATCGACATGGTCGATGTTTGCCTCGTCGAACTCGTTGTCTGCTTGCTTGATGTTCATCAACCTATGATGTCCTTTGGGCCTGGCTATCTTGGCCATGAAGTAGGTGATGAACTTATCGCTCAGTTCGGTGAAGCTTGTGACGAACGGGAGGGCAGGTTAACATACCACTTGTGTGCTAATTCGCCCAAGGTAAGGGGGAATAAGCGACACTTTGTGTCGTCAGTTATGCCTCGGCCCATCATGTAAATCCGATACTTTCTTAGATGAGTTTCCGGATCCGTCCTCCCCTCGTATAGGGGATTTTGGGGAGGTGTGACCTTTGTCTGGATGTGGGCCTCCCCGATTTCTACGAACTGGGGCTCCCTTCCGAGGTTAGATCTCTTAGACAGAGAGTCCTTGCCCTCCATTCTGTTCTCTGTTTCGCTCAAGTGATGTTGGAGAGCTGCGATGACAGCCGCCTTGTTTCCCCCGGCACGGAGTGTGACCTCGGGGCCTAGACGCTCGTGCGCCGAGACACGACATTCGATGTTGGCAGCGGGGGAGCTTTGTGCCCCTTCAAGCTTCCTGCGCACAATTGGACGACGCGCCTCTGGTACCTCGGCTGGTGCCCCCTCCGTTGGGGTGAGGTACCTCGAAGACCTTTTGAAGGTCTCCGACTCGAACTCGGGGGCGGATTGCACCCAGGAGTCGCCTCCCAGGCGGCTAAAAATGGACCGAGTGTCCGAACCTCCCGACCTTTCGAGTCGGTGGGTACCTCGTGGCTCTCACTTAGAACCACGTAGGTCTTTTTCCGAGGTAGCTTGCCTCGGGGAGGATTTTTCCTCTTTTGGGCAGGAGTGTCCTGTATGCCGAGGTCCTGCCTCATTTCCCTTGCCTTCTGCTAGAGTTGCTCGATTGCAGTCTCCACCTGCTCGGGGGTCTAGAAGTCGTCGGGGATAGTTGGAATATCCTGGGTTTGCCTAATCGGCTTAGTGGTGGCCGCGACGGCCATGGTTTGGGGGAGAAAAAAAGTTATTTGGTCCGATAACTTATCAAGTGTCCGATTTTGGTCCCAAAAGTTTTGACTCTTCAATTTTGGTCCCGTAACTCCTAGGGATTGTCCATTTTTGGTCCCATTTTCTTTAAAAATACAAAAATGGTGCCCTTTTTTGTCATGCTCAACTCACATTCTGCCCGAATTTGGGCCTTTACGGTACCCTCGAAGATGTGTCTGCAAAACGAATTTTTTTTCCGTTTTGTATTTTTTAATCATTTTTTCATATCACTAATATGTGGTTGAAAAATGGACAAACCATAGGAATTACGGGACCAAAATTGAAGAGTCAAATTTTTGGGACTAAAATCGAACACTCGATAAGTTATGGGACTAAAAAGAAATTTCTCAGCAAGAATGAGACCAAAATAAGGCAAACCGTAGAAGTTATGGGACCAAAATTGAAGAGTCAAAAATTTTGGGACCAAAATTGGACACTCGATAAGTTATGGGACCAAAAAACTTTTATTCTCATGGTTTGGGGGGTTGGGTTTGAAGTGCCCTCACCCGTATTCTAATCGGCCATCTTCAAAGTTTTGGAGAACTTTGAAAAGTATGGGTTTGAAGAGATTTTTAGATGAAGAACAGTGAGTGTTCTCTGAATACTTTGACTTGAGTATAAGGGTTGATGCACCCTCCTTCTAGCGCCAATTGTTGTTACTCGAAATATATATCGTTATACGGTTGATGTGGCTTGAATAGAGTAACTAACTTAATAATTGTATGATGATTGTGTCTTAATTGCTTAAGGTCCTATCGAAATAAATGATGAACAATAAGCAATAAATGAACAAAGATTTGTCAAACCTTTATGAAGACTTGGACTTGAAGTTGTTGGATCCTTTATTAAGTGCTAAAGAGCATGTATTTATAGTCCATGGGTATGCCTATGGATCCATTGATTGCTATTCAATCAGCATTAAATGCTTGGGCCGACCCTAGTTTCGAGTTTGGACCGAGGTCTGACGAGGTCAAGACCTCAACCCTATACGAGACTTACATGTGTAAAGGTATGTCCTTTTTACTGCCACCGATGGGACAATTTCCTTAAACTTGACCTGCTCCCCTGTGGTGGGTGCGGATATACTGTTCCCCGTCCTTTTTGGGCATGATTGCCTTTGGCGGGCTCTGACACTCCCCTTTGCCGGGTGTACGGCCCCCTTTCACTTCTCGACGTCATCGGACTATGTCTCCTCGTCAGGATGAGGTCCTTCGTCCACGGTCAGCTATGATTCCCTATCTCTTCCGGGCCGGCGCCCGCTCATCATATGATACCTCGGCGTCGCTATGCCGAGGCCATTTTTTTACTCGCCGACTAGGTTCATCCCGTCCATCTAGCTTCTTGTCTCGTCCTGAAGGCGTACAAAAGTGCATACAACACCCACCAATACCATAATTAAGTATATCATAATCAATTACACAAATTACTAGGATCATATTACTCACCAATTAAGTATATCATAATCAATTATACTAATTAATTAAGCTCACCAATACCATACATATATATATTTCACAGAATTATTTTGTAGTTCTATTTAAAAAAAAATTGACTAAGAAGTTACTGAGAAAATGGAGTTACCTGGCGGCGGAGGAGAGGCGACGGGCTGTGGCGGCATCGGGAGGCGGCGGGCTGGGGCGGCGTCGCAGGGGAGGGCTGCGGCAGCGGGTATCGATGGAGGCGGCGGAGGAAGCTACAGCGGCCGGCGGCTTGCGTTAGGGGTGGGGGAGGAGACGTATAGGGAGAGTAATTTGAATTAGGGATTTTGATCGGGGTCAAAGCATTGGACAAAGGTTCATAACCGATGTCCAAGGTTACACTTAGAAAGCGGTTATTAACCGCTATCCAAGGTTTCACTTGAACAACGGTTTCGAACCACTCTGCAAAGTAATACTTAGACAGCGGTTTTGAACCGCTGTCTTATATTTCACCACTTGCACAACGGTTTTTAACCGCTGTCTAAGATTAAACCTTGGACAGCGGTTTAAAACTGCTGTCTTATCTTTATTTTTTTAAATATAATTTTATAAAACCACTCTCCAAGCTAAGTTTTGGAGAGCAGTTTTTTTAAAGGTTGTCTAAGTATAGTTGTCTTAGTCCAAATGTGTAGTAGTGTACATACTTTACTCGATGAAATATATGTGAATACTTTGAAATTAAATTTAATCCCCATCTAGTATACATGACACTTTATTACTCTAAATACAATGAATTTTTTTTAATTAATTAACTACCGAGTGAGGATGTTTTTTTTTTCTCATTCAATATATAGTTATAAAGCCGATACCCTATCCTATTTGTTGTTTCTTCTTGTATTTCGCTGATTTCAAAACATGAGTAAAAAAATTATTATTACACAAATCATTAATATTAGAGAAAATAGAATTTTTTGTCCTTTAACTTTCATTGACTTTGATTTTCATCCTCTTAAGTTTTAAATTTTGAAAATCGTCCTATAACTTTCAAAAAATTTACTCTTTAGTCCAATTACCTGCTATTATAGGTAACACATCCTGTAACACCTTATGTGGCATTTAATTTTTATTTTATTATGTGTTTACTGTATTAAGTGGCATTTGTCATTTTTTATTATTTATAAATCAATTTGACTAATTATAAATAAAAATAATACATAAAGGACCCATTTGGTAGGGGGTATTAGTGAGTGTTAGATACACTTACCCCCTTAATATGCAGTTTGGTAGGTTTTATGCACTAACACATCGACCCTTTAAAAAACAAAGGTCCGGTTTCCACTAAACTAAATTCATATGATAGTGGATCCCTTCTCTCAACGTAGTATTCATAAAACTATGAATTCTTAAAATTTATTTTTCCAAAATTACCCTCCTTTATCCAAATTAAATACTTTTGCGGTTTCTTTTCTTCGAAATCAACCTTCATTCTCCACAGAGAAGAAATATAATCACATCAATGGAAGAAAATCGGATAGAGAATTAAAAACACCTATGCAACAATCCTCCACTCGCCGATACCGACATCCGCCGTTGTCATTTTCCCTTGCCGCCACCACTGGGAGATGGCTTCCTATTTGATCGCTGTATTCTATAACGCCAGATTTAAGGATTTGGAAATTAGACTGTATTAGATCAAACTAACACTAAATCCAAGGCACGAAGAAATCAAGGTAAATCTCCGATGGAAATTCGAAGAAATCGTGGCCGTTCTTCAAGACACGAATCAATTTCTCCTATATTAACCTTTGATTTGATTTCAGATCAATCACTGTATAAGGAAGAATAACGCAGCGCACCTCTGTTAACCAACTTCAAATTCTTCAATTACGTCAGGATTATTGATATTATAAAAATGAATTAAGATCAAATTTTTTTGGTAAAAATGGTATATTAACGCTAGTTTTTGTGGAATTTTGTGCTTGATTAGTGAAAGACACGATAATCTACTAGTCTTCTTCATTCTCTGTCGTTAAATGCTTCTGAAATTGTGTCTTAAGGTTTAGAGAACAAAATTTGAGATAGGCGCAGAGAACTAGCGCTCAACTTTTTCTTATTTACAATTCTTCAAATTCTGTTTTAATGTAATCACTTGCTTCAATTGATTCATGGGGCATTTAATGCTTGTGTGTTTTCTTAATTGTTGATAAAATTGAATTTGTAATCACGCCCATTATATTCATTGAAGAAAGGTAATAAATTTATCCCATCAATTTCTTTGCATAATCAAGCGTAATGGTACGAACTATTTTGGAAATAGTCTTCCATTTGTAAATTTCATGTAATTTTTCAGACATATTGCATTCAATTAGGAATATTTAACAGAGTTCAATGAGGAGAAGTGCTTTTTGCATGTGGATCGTCATGGATGCCTGCTTGATAGGGGAACCTAAAATTCATTAAAAGGAAAAATCAAAACAGTGTGTGTTCTTCATTGTTTTATAATTTATTTTTAATCTTTGATGGGACTTAATTAAAGGGATAATATTTGTTCTTCATTTTTAGCTTTAGAAGAACCTTGTCTCTCCTCTCTTCATGTAGGGATGACGATGTGAAGGGATTGAGAACACAGAAAAATAATTTTTAGTGATAGGTAAAAATATAAATTGTTCTAGAATGTTGAGGGTAAAAACGACATTTTCAAACTTATCAATAAATCTATAAATACTAACAAATGAAATATAGAATATACCACTTTGTATACCAAATAATTGATATACATATAAAACTTGTCTAATAAATCAAAGTTTAAACTATCATGTGTTATCATATACATGTTACCAAACGAATCGAAAAATCTAATTCCCTTACGCCACTCACCCACCCAAGACGTGGGCACCCAACCCACCCAACACACCCAACACCATTACCTAGCCCTTGTCCCCAGGCGTCCCATATCCAATTATCCATAGCCAATTGCCCCTGCTCCATATATATCTCCATAATCAATTATAGAAGAAATCATCATAAGAAAAAATCAAATTGAACACAAACAACATCGACAAAGCTATTAGTGTGGGAAGAAGACTTTACGTGGAGATTTCTAGCAGCATCAGATCATATACCGTGGCCATTGACCTTCACCATCGCTACGTTTGCATCAGTATCGAAATTACTAAATTATTTTTTCACTCTAACATCGTCTTCACTTTCAATTTTATTTTGAAATTCAAAGCTTTTGAATTTTGTGATCTACCATTAGAGAAAGGAGGGGTGGACGTGGTGAGGATTTGGGGAAGAAGGAGATCTACTTAGTTGACTGACAATGACAAAGGCTTGCGAAACTTCGACCTGATGTTTTTGGGTATGCGCTTAAGCGGAGCTATCCATAAAAGGAATGGCCATGGAACCAATGGTCACTCGCTTATCATTTTTTAGGTTCATTAGGATTCTTATTGGTTGGAACTTCCAGTTATCTTGGTAGAAATTTGATATCTTTTGTTCCGTCTCAGCAAATCATTTTTTTCCACAAGGGATCGTGATGTCTTTCTACGGGATCGCGGGTCTCTTTATTAGGCGATTCGTAACCCATCCTTTTGCTGCCACTTCCCAATCAAGCATCCTGAGGCGTCGGCTGTGGTCGTTTCCGCTGCGTATGACTGGTCTGCATCCGTGGATGAAATTAAAGATCTTTCTAGCCGAACTTTGGACTTTTCCCCATGGCGGAGGGATTAGGGATGAGACGTTGCGAGGATTTTGATTTAAGTAAAATTTCACATATTTGTATGGTGATTGGTGGAGGAAGAATCAGGGAGGAGATGAACAGTAATTTTTTGAAGAAATGAGAAGATGAATAATAGAATTTCACATAAAAAAAAATTGCCCTTGTTTTCTGCATTGCCTCCATGACGGTGAGCCGCTACAATCATCCCCCTCCCCCCACCCAAACGCCACCACCGCCCCACCCTTCAGGCCCGCCGCCAGAAAATCCCACCACCGCCGCCACAAACCCACCCCCAAATGCCACCGTCGCCCCACCCTTCAGGCCCGCCGCCAGAAAATCCCATCACCGCCACCACAAACCCTCCCCAAAATGCCACCGCCCCAATCATCCCCTCCCGCCAGTTAATTATAATTTTTTAAATTAATATTTTGTGTAAATTTTGATTTAATTTTAATATAAATACACACATATAAATATTAACCAATCACAGACTTCCACATAAGATATATATCATAATAAAATTAAAAAAAAAAAATAGTGCCACATCAGCACAGTAACCGGATGGGTGACCTTCAATAGTAGGTCGAGGGACAAATATCACAAAAAATTGTAATTTATCGGACTAATTTCAAAATTCAAAACTTAAGAGGACGAAAATCAAAGTCAATGAAATTTAAAGGACAAAAAGTCTATTTTCCCTTATTATTAACACATCATTTATTGAAGGTAATAAAAATACTTTTCATTAAAACAATTAATACTAAGAAACTTATTTTTTTAGTAAAAGAATGTTATTATTTAAAAACACTCTTGAATTAAATGATGTATATAAGTTTTTGAGTCAAGAAGCATTCTTGACACTTCCATACATGATACACTCCACTTCACCTGGATATGGAAGTTCCAAATTCTGCCTTCATGCTAACTAAGCTTGCTTTATGTCTAAATAGTAATCCGATATCCACTTCCGAATGATCTCGACTTCTTGCCTTCTCTGTTCGATTAGCCACCCGGGGTCTTCTCTCGTTGCACCGCGTAAATCCGTATGGTGTGCTCCTGTTTTTACAACCCAACATAATTCACAATCACATTATTTACCTTCCTCAACAATTCACACACACTATTAGGGGCTAACAAATTCTTCAATAAGAATAAATATTGAGAATCATCAGATTGTGATTATAATAAAAATAATAGAAAATTATTTTTTTTGGACCAAACTTTTCGGACTAAGCAAAATGAGGATCATAACTTTTCAGGTTGACAAAATAAGCACCGCAACTTTATCATATTGACAATTTAAGGATCGTAACTTTCAAAAGTTGCAAATAAAGGCCAGGTATAGCCCAAATTGAGGCCAAATCGGCCAGATTTGAGCCTGGATTCTAGCCCAAATCGGGCCAATTGCCCGATTTGCATTGATTCGGGCTGATTTGCCGCAGTTTGCCATATTTTAAAGTTAATATTCTCATTTTACCAGCTCAAAAAGTTATGATCCTCATTTGCTATCCCCTTAAATTACAATCTTAAAAAAACAATTTCCCTGAAAATAATAGTTATATAATGTTGGTGTATTACAATTACCCTATATTCATTTTTGTTTTCATTCCCATAGAAAATTATGAATCGATTACGTCCCCTTAACTGCCTTGAACGTACCTTTCTCAGCCACAAGAGCCACAATGCTGTCTGATATGTTTTTCAGCACACTGTAATATACATATATATATATATATATATATCAAGAGAAGTAACATTAACAGCCCTAATAATTTTGGGAGTAATTAATTCACAACTAACCTCCCTCTGCTCCATGGATCTTGCAGTCCACTAGAAAATATGATGTTGCTGCCAAACCTCTTCAGCACTTGCTTTATATTCTATATATCAACACAGTTAAACAAATTCGTACCTTAACTTGTTGTACAAAAAATGTGGAACAAGAATTCGTATTATTTAGTACTCACCATGCGACCAAATTGGGTAGTGATCCAGTGTGGACGAGGCCTCACTCCGAATCTATTCATGCAGTAGTCTGCATTTTCTTCGTAAGTCCATGAAGACGGTGGAAACATGCTCTCGTTTGAAATTATCGTAGGCATAACCAGCTCCGTACACACCTAAACATCCTCGTTTTAATCAAACAACTAAGATATTCAATAAAAAAAAAAAAAAAACTATTATTGGTTGATTTATGGAGTACCATTCAATGAAACAACTGTTATTATAAAGTGAACATAACTAATATTGTTCAGTGGGTACTACTGATACCATTTAATAATACACACCAATTGCGCTATGCAAGAATTGGAAATATGTATATATAAAACAAATAATATTTTTTCATATCACTAGTACGAACGAATTAATACATACTCCCTTCATCTCAAATCAATTTTCACACTTTATTTTCTTTGTTCGTTCTACATTAATTTTCACACCCAAAATTAGAAAATTTGCTCACAACCTTTACCCTCATTAATCAATATTGTTGATCGAGCTGAGGATAGGGTAATAGGCATTTGGCCTAAGCGAATTAAAAATTCCTGATGCCCACATCTCACATATCTTCTCCCTCTCTCCCGTTGTCAGTGTATCTCAAATTGATAGTGTAATCCTCAATTGATATCAATCTTCTTTTGATTGATGCTAGAATTTTGTCTTGTTTGACTATAAATATTTGGGGATTTCTATTGTTTGAGGTGTGGCGTTCAAAACGATTCTAGTGAGTAGTCCCAAAAATTTAGTGATATTCATGGGAGGGAGGGAGAAGGGGTTTGACTCTTGTGTCTGCACCGCCGGTCAGGACGAGGAAACCTGAGCCCGTTAAAACCCTCACTTTCACGGTGGAGAAGACGGCGGCATCGATCCCCAACAAATATACACTTATTTAGTCTCTATGTCATTACTTCTTTCAACACAATTAACTCACAACTATACAATTAAAGTTGACTTGACCAAAATACCTCTATTTTATCACTTTAATAAAGCAAAAAACTAGTTTTTCTTATTAAATCAACTAATTAATACTCCCTCCGTCCTTTCACACAATTGTCTTATTCGTCCTTTCTAAAATTATTTGCACACTCCAGAGAAAAAAATATATTAATTTGTGTGCACACTCACAATAATATACACATATTTATCACTATTTTACTTTAAAAGTACATTTTTCTTAATAAATGTTCTATTTATGTATGTAATTAATTTCCGGCCGCGTGGAATTTTTTTTTTTTAAATACATATAAAATGCAAACTAGTTGCACAAATAAAACTTGTTAATATAAGACTTACCTGCCAGTCCCAACCTTGTTGAAGACCAGGATCATCACTTAATTCACCTTCAAACTTGAAGCACTTTTCACTTTGAGTATAATTATAGTATAAAGTTGCAGCTTCAAAAGCTCTGCTAAGCTTCGTAGCTCGTGGTGAGGATCTATCAATAATCTTGCACATCTTCATCCAAACACGGTGCGAGTTAGTTTCCAAAAATAGAAAAAAATATGAACATAAACGGGTGCATTGATTTCATACCTCTCTCACAGGGTAAGCAGGTAAAGGCTTCATGAAATTAGCTTCAGTTGGATAATTCGCCATTGCTGTGTACCTGAAAGCATCCCACAGCCAATCTTGGACGGAAGAAACCGAACTGACTTGTCTGAAGCATCAGACTCATAGTTACTATAATTGATCGATTTGCATAAATATATTACTTCATCAACACAACCTTGTACATACAAATTATGAAAAATGTGCTTTATACTCTTACTTAATTTTTTGGACCATCTCACACAAGTTTCTCATCTCATAAATAACAAAATTAACATCCACTACACTTTATATTTAACATCCAAATTCACTCAATTATTCATTATATACCATTCTAATTTCATTTACTTTTCAACACTATTCATTATTTTACATAAAAATTAACATGTTATGGTTCACCATATATTAATAAATAAATACTTTTTTGAACAAAACACCAATTAAAAATTATGAGAAACTTGATTGGATTGGTAGGTAATTTTGTAAAAAAAAAAAAATTATTTTATTGACTTATTTTATGATGATATTTTGTGTAAATGTGAGAATATAGTGAAGGTCTAGTTTGCGAGTACTTTTACATTTAGGGTATGTGCAAATAACTTTAGGACAGGGCAAAAAGAAAATTATGCAAACAATTATGGGACGGAGGGGGAATTTTTTATTTTTTTTAGGACCGTAACTTAAGGGGTGACAAAATGAGGACCACAACTTTTGGGGCTGGTAAATTGAGGACCGTAACTTTTCAGGTTAGCAAAATGAGGACCATAACTTTTAAAATTTATAATTTAAGGACCGTAACTTTTAAAAGTTGCAAATTAAGGCCTAATTTTGCCCGAATTAGAGCCAAATCGGCCCGATTTGGGCCTGAATTATGGCCAAAATTGGGTCAATTAGCCCGATTTGCATTGATGCGGGTTGATTTTTCTCAATTTGCTACATTTTAAAGTTATTGCCCTCAATATGCCAGTCCAAAAAGTTATGGTCTCATTTTGCCATACCCTTAAGTTATAGTCTTGAAAAAACAATTTTCCTGATGGAGGGAGTACATGTTTAAGCCTTGAAACTCACTTGCAAGCCCTGAAATTGCGACTGAGTTGGGATAATCCTTCTTTGCGCGTCGACGAAATAGCTTCCAACTCTGCCCAGCTCCCCTTTATTACTTCATAACAATTCAAGCTTGCTTCCTTCAAAGATAGATTCATTTTAGGACGTTAGTGCTATACTTTTGTTTCATCTACAAAATATTAATGATATCGACATCTAACTTATTTAGACCTTGAAATCCTCTGAAACTGCATCATAGAAACTAGACCATGGAGTAATGTCATCAAACTGCAAGATTGGTGCTGAAGATGCTAATGCTCCAATCGCCATATGAGGGTATTTTAGTCTAAACCAAGCAGCCAGCACTGCTCCAGCAAGAAATCAGCAAATTACCAACAAATATCATCATCCTTCGATGAATTAGAGCCAGAATTCATATGTTATATTATCTGAAAGAGTCACAGGGGAATTGAAAAATTGCTCCGTATCTTTGATGATTTTATGAAAATGCCCTTCTAACTATTGAATTATACGAAAACACCTTATAACTTTGAAATTCTTGATAAAAGTATCACTCATCCGGCTATTCCCAATTTCTCAACCAGTTAACAGACAATTTAGGAAGCGCTTGATTAACAACTCTTCAATGGTAATGAGAATACAAATTATTTTTCATCTATATCCCCATAATAAAAATGATATGCTGGGGGAAAAGTTGCTACAATTGTGACTCCATTGCTAGTGGCATGCCCAAATTTTGGAATAAAAATTGAAAACAAATGATTGTTTGTGAAGGAATGGGGGATTGATTGAGGAAGATGATTGTTGATTGTAGTAGGAAGAGATTAGGATAATCAAAATGGAGTAGTGATTACCTTATTTAGGAGATGAGGTAATGATTTTGTTCTCATTAACCATCATAATTACACTAGTTTTTAATCTCATTTTCATTACCATTTAAGAATGACTAACCAAGCGCCCCCTAAAGACTAAGAGGTCGTTCGGCTAAACTTATTTGAAATATCTTATAAGCTCCAACAACTAATAAAATGGTTGACTAATACGACTTATAAAATATTTGAGAATTTATAATAAATTTTTTTAAATTTTAATATAAAATAAATTATTTTTTATGTTGAGATTGAGGTTGATGGAGGAGGAGGAGGGACATGGGTGGTTGAGGGTGGATGTGGTTAGGAAAATAATTTGTGAAATCTCAGCTTTTTTTTTATAGCTTATAAGCTGTTAGGAGATTGTTTTAATTAAGATCTTATAAACTGTTAAACACTTTATTTTGCCAAACAAATTGATAGTGCTTATAAGCTCTTAAACAACTTATAAGCTATTTTAAGATCTTATAAGCTCAGCAAACACCCTCTAAATCATGCCAGACAAAAAATATGACAAAAATGCCCCATAATTTTTTTATAACCGGTCAATGGACATCTTTACCAACTTTTGAAAGTGACAAGGTATTTTTGTATAGTTCAAAACTTAATGGGCATATTTATAAGGGAAAATTGGTTTTTTTGTCCTCTAAATTTGGTCAACTTTATTTTTCGTCCTCTAACTTTTGACTTTATTTTTTAGTCCGATAACTTTCAAAAAATTAACGTTTTCGTCCTAAAAAATAAGTTATCGGACTAAAATGTTAATTTTAGGACTAAAAAATTATCGGTTTTAGGACGAAAATGTTAATTTTTTAAAAGTTATCGGACTAAAAAATAAAGTCAAAAGTTAGAGGATGAAAAACAAAATTGACCAAACTTACAGGACAAAAAAACCAATTTTCCCTATTTATAAACACGTGAAACTTACGGGGCATTTTTTTTTATTTTCCCTGTAAATTAATTTACCAATACTAGTAGTAGTAGTAAGCAACATATATCTAATAAACTAAAAAAAAAAAAAAAAAAATCTTCTCTACCAAATAAACATATATATCCAAACAGCGCCACTAAGAAAAACACAGTACGGTTGATGAGTGTCAGAAATGATGTAAATTGACTTACTTCCTCCATAAGATCCTCCAAAGACCACGACAGGGGATGCCTCAGAAGATAAGTTGTGCTTCAAACTCCTTATGAGAAGAGCATAATCAGCCAATGCTTGTTGTGAATTTAAGTAACCTAATGTCTCCGCTGATTTATACGACTGATTTCCAAATGGCATTGATTCTCCATAGAACCTATGCTATATATTAAAATAAATAAATAAATTCTAAATTCTAAAATAATCAAAATATTATATTTGATTCGAAAACACTCTCTGTCTCATCTAAAAGTCAGACTTTATAAAGAAACAATATATATAAAACGTAAAATTGCCTACGGAAATTGTCAATATGACTATAAAATTTCCAACAAAATTTTTTGTATTGGAGATTGCCTACATAACTGCCTACAAAAGTTTTTAATCATATAAGCATTTTCATTTTCTACCTACAAAGAAATTTGCCTGCGGAATTTTTTATTTTTGTAGGCAAATTGATTGTGGGTAAATTTTTGTAGGCAAATTGATTGTAGGTAATTAGTTCCTAGGAATTTCATTTCGTAGACAAATTGATTCGGTAGGCAAATTGCATGTAGGTTGGAGAATGAAGGTGACTACATGATTAGAAAATTTTGTAGGCAAGCTGTAGGCAATTCCACTATGAAATATTTTTTTAGGGAAATTCTGTAGGCAATTTAATTTCTTAAGCAAATTTTTATTTTCATGTATTGAGATGTGAAATCAATTCATTTATTTAAATCAAACTCAGTATCTAATCTGTGCACTGAGTTTTTCGCTCTAATACCATGAAGGAATTTCATCTTATAAAGTACGAACTCATGGAGTGATGTGAAATTAATTCATTTAATTAAATTTCTCATCTAATCAATTGGTTGGATTCTCAAATGGATTACAAACATTAATTAATTAATTATACCTCAATGAAGATTAGAAGAGCATGAAATTGGGGAGCAATATCAAGCATGAATCCTGTGTTAACAACAAACCAATCAACACCGCCTTCATTGCCTGTGTAGACAAAGATGGGGGCTCCCTTGTGCCAATATTGCTTGTTGATGAGATATTTTTGGTAAAAGATTTTGTAACTGTCTGGCTTGAACGTAAAGTGGTCTAAATTTTGAGGAAAATAGTGGGTTTCAAATGGTATTTTTGGCTTCGGATTTTCTCCAATTTTTTTTAAAGAAGGGAAATAAGATGGGAGTGTTGCTATTGATGCTTCTATGGATATGGATGAGAGAAGCAGTAGCAGTTGCAAAGAAGAAGAAAAGGAAGCCATGCATTAAATTTGTTTTCTTAGTGTGTCTATTGATCTTTAATTTTGGCTCTTTATGTGAAGTTTAATTGTTGGGATGACTCTTGTAGCTTTCGTGCTTATATAAATAATTTTCCCGTTTCAATTTGATTGTCGGTTTAAAGTAAAAAATTATTTCAAAATATTTATTGTTTTTGTCTTTCAAGAGATATTAAATGTTACTCCTTCCATTTTAGTGTAATTTTTTTTATAATTTTTGTTGTTTTGTATAAAAAAAATACATTTATTTATTGGGGATTAAAACCATTTTCGTCCCATAACTTTTTACCTTTTTCTTTTTGGTCCCATACTTATTTATTTTTTTGATTTAGTCCCACAACAATTCAAATTTACTCAAATTAGTCCCAAATGGACGGAAAACTCGTGAAATGATATCGTTTTGGTCACGTGTCGATCACGTGCTAATATTTTTCTGCGAAGTAGGATGACGGGTCCCGTTTTGCGGACGTGGCACGCTGACTAAGTAATTTCTCTTATAAAATAAATATAGAACTAAAAAAATATTTTTCAACTCAAAATTTTCAAATACTATATAATACAGCAGTATATGGCGGCGACGGGATACTCGAAGTAGCAGAGCTGCACCAAGAACATGTACGCGTTGGGGATTAGGGTTTTCTCATATTTTTTAGAAAATTGTTAATCGTTTTGATTTTGTTGTGACCATAATAATTTCGAGCTCAAGAAATCACTATTAGGAAAGCTCCATGGATCGATATATCCTACCTTGCGAGAAACCAATGAGGTCGGTCTAGACCTCCATATCGAGAGACGACCGATTTCCAGATATTTAATGCCATGGTCCCCGCCGAGGTCGAAAATGACCAAATTACCCCCTATGTAAAACCTATAAATAGGTCTCATTATGCACGGAAAATACAACTATTCATCAATATACAAAAAACACACACACTTAAGTCCAGGGCTCAAAAACCCCTGACAAATCTCCTCTTATTTACTGCTTCTCATCATCAACCAACAATGATGAACATTCATTCACTCATTCAAGCATTTATCACTTCATTTAATGCTTTCACTATTGATGTTTTAGCCTAATCTCTTCCACATTCTCTAACAAATCCAGCCCTAATTTTAGGCTAACAACATATTTTTTTTGTTTTAATTGCAGGTAGCTTTATTTTTTGTTTTAAGGTTTTTTTTATTGAAAAATATGAGTTGAAAAATATTTTTCTAGTTTTATGTTTATTTTATAAGAAAAATTACTTAGTCAGCGTGCTACGTCCCCAAAACGGGACTCGTCATCCTATTCCGCCGGAAAATATTAGCACGTGAGCAGCATGTGACCAAAACGACATTGTTTCATGAGTTTTCCGGCCATTTGGAACTAATTTGGCTAGATTTGAATTGTTGTGGGACTAAATCGAAAAAGTAAATAAGTATGGGACCAAAAAGAAAAAGAAAAAAATTACAGGACGAAAACAGTTTTAATCCTTCCGCCGAAAAATATTAGCACGTGACCGGCACGTGACCAAAACAGCATCGTTTCACGAGTTTTCCCGCCATTTTGGACTAATTTGGGTAAATTTGAATTGTTATCAGACTAAATCGAAAAAGTAAATAAGTATGAGACCAAAAAGAAAAAGGTAAAAAGTTACGGGACAAAAACTGTTTTAATCCCTATTTATTGATATATAGTGGACTATATCCTATCTTTTGTGTAACGTAATGAAAAATTATGAAAAACAAAAAGTAGTTGTTTAAGAAAGTATTTATTTATTAATATTGTCGTTTCTGCTTTATATAATATTGAAAACTTATTGTGGGACGTCCAAAAAAAAATAATAAACTTATATAGGACGGAGGGAGTATTATTTTAAGAGAACCACTTTGGTGAAATATTCTAACGTAGAATATATTTAAAATAGACAGGTGTGATTATCTCACGGGCCGGGTAATGGGTTGATCTAGATCAAAACTTAAGGATCCTAAGCGAGTAGCACCGGGTCAAGTTCGTTTTTCTAAAAATATTCACGCCTAGACATAAATTGAAAACTCGCTATCAGGTGCGTTACAATATGGGCGAACATGTGTTACCAGAAAGACAAAATGAGTGTTATTATTCCTTACAATGATAAATACTTGTACTTGTAGTGACTATAAAGACAAATATGTGTTTTAATTTTATAAGGACAAATTATGTTTTTTAATCCATGTTTCGTCTCTTTAAATCTAAGTTATTTGTTTCACGTTGGCACTCCTTCAGTAATGTAGTAAGATATCTTTCTCCATACCGTAACAAAATTTTATTCATATATAAATACATTCTTTAATAATTTATATGTTACTTACTATAAGCACAAGATTATAATTTGTAAGGACAAATAATTTTTTGCATGTAAAGTTACATACATTTGTCCTTATAGTAATACATATGTATATCTTTATAATAACACATATTTCTCCATATAGTAACACATTTGTATTCTCTAATAATACATATTTTAATGCCTTATATGTGTTACTATAAGGATAAATATTTATTTGTCCTTATAGTAACATACATTTGCTCTAACATACATGTTTGTCCATATAGTAACACAATCTAGGAGAGTACTTTTATATTTTTGCACGAACACATCTTTTAAATTTAATAACAGATTTGTGTTATTAGAGGTTTTACACATTTTTAATATCTTACATGTGTTACAGTATATGAAAATTTATTTATTTAACAATAAATAAATATTTGTGTAAAACCAATACTTGTTCTGACAGCAACACGTATTTTGCCCTTATAGTAACATATGTTTGCCCATATAGTAACGCCAATTGGGGGCAAAATCTTGGATTTTGCTTTTGCGCGAGATTTTTGAAAAAACTCATTCGATTCAACTCGACCAGAATCCGCGAGTTTTCAATTTTAGCATTAACTTATGGCAAAATATTCTATAAAACTTGATTAGAATCCTCGAATTTTTCAATTTTGGCATTAACTTATGACATAATATTCCATATGAGTCTTTGTCTTATATTAACTGTCTTGTTTGGTTATAAAAGAAAAAACAAAAACTCTATCTTTTAGTTTTTGAGATAGGTTACAAGTAATTAATAGTATTAAGTGTAAAACATTAAAACAAAATAGATAAATGATATGGAAAGAGTCTGTCCAAAAAAAATCTTGCACACCTTTATTTTTATTTGTTTCATAAAACATTTTACACCCCTTATAATAGAAATTATGTTCAATTACATATCAACTTTACGATGCCCTCACATCCCTTAAGTACCACACCCTTAAAGTATCATTTATAAATTGATAAAAAAAAAAAAATCATTTAAAAGTGCAAATTTTAAATCATGTATTGAGACAGAGGTAGTATGTTATTTTGAATGAAATATTGAATTTGGTGTATGAATTTGTCGTTTTTTAGAGAAACCGAAAGAATTTCACCTCATCTAAAAGTCCGAACTTGTAGATAGGTGTGAAATTAATTCATTTAATTATTTCCCTTACACTCCTCCTTATTCATGGGTCGGACTCAATTTTATCTCCTTTTGGAGAGGTTTAATGAGTGGACAACTTAATATAAATAGAGTTGCTCAGTGTGAGAATCAGATTTAGGATCTTTATCTGTGTGTTAGCCTTTTGGCTCTAATATCTTAAAAGAATTTCATCACATTTAAAAGTCTGAACTTAATGGTGAGAGTTTGATTATAACCTTTCAATAACCGATTATTTTCACTGCGAGACTGACATTCGCTCTCACGAGTGAGGTTAGTGCAAAGTAACAGTTTTATTTCCATTTTTTCTTTTTAATTAATTCAAGTTGGGAATTTTTTTAATTGAAGATTCAATGTACGTAGGAGTTATTTTGAGCGGAATAAATGAGTTGATGTAAATGAAAGAAGAGGTTATAACTACAACATTAATATGGATGTTGCTACGTAAAATTTGTGCGGGTATGTTCAGTACAATGCTTCGTGTAGCATCTATATAATCAGCTTTTGAACCATGTTTTCACAACGGCTGCCAGTCCACTTGGCTGCCCCATCCTCACACCATTCGTTTAATATTAGTGAGCAACACCTTTTTTTTAATGCATACATTGAAGGAAATAATAGATATCATGAGATATATTTATTAATAAAGTAATTATTTATATAAAAAAAAATATTTTATTCATACATGAACTCCACAATACCTCATAATACATTTCAATATATTACATTAAAAAAAAAATGTTGCTTACAAATATTGACGGAGGGAGTATATGAGACTATGCATAGTGTGAAATTTTTTCATGTATATATAAACCACTTTGCAATTTTTTTAATAGAATAATTTATACCCTTTAATGAAATCATTCATAACCTTCAACTTATACTCTATAGAGCATATCATGTTACGTGCGTAGAGAAAGAAGTAGAAGGCAGCTAAAGTGTGTATTCATTTTAATAAAGTCGCATTTTTAAGTTTACGTTTTTGAACGGTTATTAGAAAATTGTCTTTTCACATTAATAAGAACACATTGTACTGCACTTCTTAATTTTCATCGTGAGGAATAAAACATAGAGCCATGGTTATGAGCTCAATTCTCCCTAATTTGTTCTTGCTTAATTCAATATGGTATCAGTTTACTGTTGGATCTTGGGATTGTGTTCCGATTAATTGATTCTCCTTTGTTTCCATTTCACTTTGGTTCTGTTTTTGGGATGGCTCGCGGACGCAATAATGTAAACCCTTGGACAACGCTGCAACACGAACATGGCGAAGGTTCTGGTGTTAATGTTACTTCACAGAAGTTAGTGATTTCTGAAGACAATCCTTATTTTCTTCATGGTTCCGATCATCCTGGTCTGCTTTTGGTTCCTAATCCCCTTATAGGTAATATCAATTTCATTTAGTGGAAACGCTCTATGATGATTGTCCTAGGTGCTAAGATCAAATTGCAATTTATTAATGGTCAATTGCCTATGCCTGATGAAAATGATGAATACTTTGCTATGTGGAAGAAGGTCGATTCGACAGTTTTATCTTGGATTTTGAATTCTTTGTCTAAGGAACTAAATGCTACTTTTGTGCATACTGAGACATCTAAGCAGCTGTGGGACACTATTTGCCAAAGATATGGGGAAAACAATGGTCCTATGAAATATAAAATCAAGAGGGAAATTAGAAATCTAACTCAGGGCAATTGTACTGTTGTTGAGTACTTTAATAAATTCACTAGACTGCTGGATGAATTGGCATGTGTAGTACCTGTTATGCATTGTGATTGTGAGAAAGGAAAGATTGTTGCAAAGGAATATATGGAGGACAAAGTGTACATGTTTGTTATGGGATTGAATGATTGCTATGACACTCTTAAAAATCAATTTATGTTTCTTGAGCCATTACCTTCCTTGGATAAGGCATTTTCTATGATCCTTGCTGCTGAAAGGCAACGTTCCTTAAGTGTTGTGTTTGGAGAAAATCTGGAATCCCCGGCAATGGCGGTAAAATCATATGTTCCGTACAAAGTTAATCCTGGTAAGAAATCCTTTTCTCCTAATCCTACTGGAGGTTGGGTTGGGAATAAGGGAAAGCCTTTTGTTAAGCGCACAAAGGAGGAGAAAGCAAAATTGGTTTGTGATCATTGTGGTGGAACGGGTCATGAGATTAGTACATGTTTCAAACTTCATGGTATCCCTGATTGGTATCAGGAAATGAAAGACAAGAGATCAAGGTCCTTTGCTAATATGACCGATTGTGCTTCATCTGTTTCTCAGAGAGGTTTTGTAGATATGCGCCCTTATGAGAAATCTGCTGATTTTGCTGCTATTTTACACCAGCTTCAAGAGATGACAAAGTTCATGAAAGATAAGGACAAGGGGCCAGAACATCCTCAATATTTCGCTCAATTTGTCAGTTTTGCATGTACAAATTTGGACTCTTCTTTAAGTTTTGCTTTGTCGTCATTTACTCATTTGGGTGATGAATCTTGGATTATTGACACTGGAGCAAGTCGGCATATGTGCACAAATATGAGTTTAATGAGAAACTTTTGCAAGCTTAAGCGTGTTGTTACAGTGTGTTTACCTGATGGCAGTAACAAACTTGTGGAGTTCTCAGGGGATGTCATTTTATCTTCAGATATTACATTGACTGATGTGTTGTATATTCCATCCTTTAAGTATAATTTGATGTCAGTAAATCAGCTTTGCTCTTCGATAAATGCAAGATGTCTTTTTCTATCTCACTGCTGCTATATACAGGACCTTCAGACTAAGAGGTGTCTCGAAATGGGGGAGTTATCAGGAAATCTGTATATTTTGAAGGCTACAGTGAACAATAAGGTGGCATATCATCATTGTAATTTGTCTTTAGCTTCTTGGCATCATATTTTAGGCCATGCTTCTATCTCTACTATGAAACATTTAGACTTTCTGGATGTAGCCTCTACTGGGCATGATTTTGACTCTCTTAAGTCTTGTGACATTTGTTTCAAAGCCAAACATCATCGCTTGCCATTTAGTAATAGTGAAATAAAGTCATCTGGTTGTTTTGATTTGATACACGTTGATATATGGGGACCTTGTAAGGAGCCTTCTATTACTAATTCATCTTACTTTCTTACAATCGTTGATGATTTTAGTAGAGCTACATGGGTTTTTCTTATGCAATAGAAGTCGGAGGTGTCATTTATACTGAGAAATTTCTTTTTACTTATTGAGAGACAGTTTGATAAGAGGGTAAAAAGAGTACGAAGTGACAATGGCCTTGAGTTTTTAGGTAAGGTTTGTCAGGATTTGTTCAACGCACATGGAATAGTTCATGAGAAGACATGTGTGTACACTCCTCAGCAAAATAGAGTGGTCGAAAGGAAGCATAGGCATTTACTTGAGATAGCACGAGCTGTCCTTTTTCAAGCTGGTGTTCCTATTCATTTCTGGCCTTATTCAATCCTTGTTGCTGCTTTTATCATCAACAGATTGCCTACGGCCGTTCTACAATGGAAGAGTCCTTATGAGGTTTTGAACAAAAGGAAGCCAGATTATTCCCGAATGAAGCCTTTTGGATGTTTGTCGTATGCAGCAAATATTTTGCCTCACAAGTCCAAGTATAGTCCTAGAGCAGCTAAATGTATTTTTCTCGGATACGCTCCTGGTAGAAAAGGATATCAACTTTATGATGTTGATGATGAACAGGTTATCATCTCTAGAGATGTTACATTTTTTGAGGAAAACTTTCCATTCTCTACACCGTCCATATCTCCTACAGTTGATCCTTCAGTTGATTTATCTTCTGCTGGTTCCCAGGCATCTGGTGTTGATCAGCCTGTTAGACGAAGTTCTAGACAGCTTGTGCGACCAACTTGGTTGAACGATTATGTATGTGAGGATGCAGCACCAGGCCACAGTTCTTTCTCCTCATCTTATTTGGCTTTTCTAGCTGAAATTTCAGACCAGAAAGAACCTGTTCATTTTTCTGAAGCTAATAAACACTCAGTTTGGCAGGAAGCTATGCAACGAGAGATTCGTGCTTTGGAATTAAACAACACATGGGAGCTTACAACTTTACCAAAAGGAAAAAAGGCAATTGGATGTAAGTGGGTCTACAAGATAAAGCGGAAACCTGATGGATCTATCGAGCGTTATAAAGCTCGTTTGGTTGCAAAGGGATATACTCAAATTCATGGCGTGGATTACCTCGATTGTTTTAGTCCAGTTGCTAAGATGGTGACTGTGCAATTTTTCATCTCTTTAGCTACATTAAAGGGATGGGAGATTCATCAATTGGATGTTAACAACGCGTTCTTACATGGCCATTTGCCACAAGAGGTCTATATGCACTTGCCTCCAGGTTATTCTAAAGGTGATTCGACTCAAGTTTGCAGATTATTGAGGAGTCTTTATGGCCTGAAACAGGCTTCGCGGGAATGGAATATCGAATTATGTTCCAAACTCGCGTCTTTTGGTCTAACGCAATCGAAACATGACCATTGTTTGTTTACCATGAACAAGGATGGTCATTTCTTGGCGATGCTGGTATATGTTGATGATGTTTTGCTCACCAGTTCAAACCCTACATTAATCAATGAGTTGAAGGGTTTTTTGGATCGCCAATTCACTATAAAGGACTTGGGCCTTGCAAAATATTTTCTTGGAATGGAGATTGCCCGTACTTCAGCCGGCACCTACTTATGTCAAAATAAGTACACACTTGATATTATTCGTGATGCTGGTTTTACGGAGTGTAAGCCGGTTTCTACTCCCTTACCACATGGTATTAGTTTGCATGAAAATGATGGTGAGGTTCTCTTGCAACCGGATAAGTATAGACGTCTTATTGGACGCTTACTTTATCTTAATATGACACGGCCTGATATTACATATCATGTTCAGCAGTTAAGCCAATTTGTTCACAGGCCATGTTCTGGGCATTGAGAGGCTGCTCTTCATCTTCTTCGATACTTGAAAGGTACACCTTCTTTGGGTTTGTTTTATTCTTGTGAAGGCTCTCTTTCTTTACAAGCCTACTGTGATGCGGATTGGGCGGCTTGCAAGGATACACGTCGGTCTATAACAGGCTATTGTGTTTTTTTTTGGGGTTCCCTTATCTCGTGGAAAAGTAAAAAGCAATCCACGGTATCACGATCTTCCGCTGAAGCTGAATATCGGGCGCTTAGCACCACTGTTTGTGAATTACAGTGGCTTACTTTTATTGCAACAGATTTTGTAGTGAATATTCCTCTTCCTATACCCCTTTGGTGCGATAATAAAGCGGCTCTCCATATTGCAGCAAATCCGGTGTTTCATGAACGGACCAAGCATTTGGAAATTGATTGTCATTACGTCCGTGATAAATATAAAGATGGGTTTGTTTATCCTTCATTTGTGCCTTCGGGACATCAATTGGCAGATTCTTTTACAAAGGTTCTCACAGGTTCTCTCTTCAGAATTTTGGTGTCCAAGTTGGGCATGTGTGATTTCCATCACCCATCTCCAACTTGAGGAGGGGGTATAGAGCATATCATGTTACATGCGTAGAGAAAGAATTAGAAGGCAGCTAAAGTGTGTATTCATTTTAATAAAGTCGCATTTTTAAGTTTACGTTTTTGAACGGTTATTAGAAAATTGTCTTTTCACATTAATAAGAACACATTGTACTGTACTTCTTAATTTTCATTGTGAGGAATAAAACATAGAGCCATGGCTATGAGCTCAATTCTCCCTAATTTGTTCTTGCTTAATTCAATATACTCTTTAGTGAAATTAACTTGTACCCGCCAAAAGTAATTTATTTAAGTGGAAACAACGTACTTCCTCCGTACTTGAAAAGTATGCACCATTCTCTGCACGTCGTTTAATGCAATATGTTGGAGGATATTTAGGGGTCTTGTGAGGTTCGTTTATGAATAAAATGATTGTTTATGGTAACGTTTCTATGCATACTTACCATAAACAATCATTTTATTCATAAACGGGCCTCATAAGACCCCTTAATACTCTCCGACATATTGTATTAATCCACGTGCAGAAAATGGTGCATACTTTTAAAGGACAGAGGGAGTATATTCTTTAATAAAATAATTCATGCCCTTCAATAATATTTATGTATGAATCAGCCTTTTAAGACTTTAAATAAATTATATATTACCTCTTTTTGATTAATTATTTTTTCTCAAATAATAATTATAACTAAGTTAATTTAATATTACTACCATACCAAATAATATATCCAGATTCTTATGTTTATAGCACTACAAAAAAAACACTGTTTTGCGACGGAATTAGCGACGGAAAATTCGTCGCAAACAGTGTTTTGCGACGGGATCTGCGACGGACACGTATCCGTACCTAAAACAGCCGTAGCAAATTTTTGCGACGGATTCAGCCATCCGTCGCAAATTAACGACGGACAAATCCGTCGCAAAATCGGCGGGTCAGATTCGGCCGGGTCACACAGAATTTGCGACGGACAGTAGTCCGTCGCAAACTTTTCGGGTCAGACCCGATCGGGTCAACAACATTTGCGACGGCTAAATTCCGTCGCAAATGTTTTTATATATTTTTTATACTTTTTTGTGTTATAATTTGCGACGGGCTGTTTTCCGTCGCAAAATTAAATATTTGCGACGGAATATGGCCGTCGCAAATTACCGAGCCTATACAAAAAAAAAGTGGCTCGCGTGGTTCGAGCCCGGGCACCCGAGGCGGCCGGGGCGGGAGCGGACCACTGGGCCAACCGGCCCATTCCTTGTTATATGCAGTCCACCTTCTATATTAGTCTTATTAGGCCTGGAACAATTAATCCATTTTTTGCGTCCAAGGGGAATCGAACACGGGACCTTTTGTGCAAGAGGAGAGGGCGCGCGCCACTAGGGCACAAGCTACTTTCGTTTATTTTTTTGCAATTAATTGTATATGTATTCAAATTAAGTCATTTTTTTTATAATTCACCAAATTAATTTCATTTCGTATCTAAGTTGTTTATTAAAATATTTTGCCCAACTATTTTTTTTATTTTGTAAAATTATTTATTTCGACTCCCGCTTAAATTTATAATTCGTTCATTTGTACGCAATTAATTGTATATGTATCCAAATTGACTCTTTTTTTTTTCTACAATTCACCAAATTAATTCATTTTCGTTTCTAACTTGTTTTTATAAATATTGGGGCCATTTAATTTTTATTATTTCTGTAAAACTATTTATTTCGACTCCCGCTTAAATTTATAATTCGTTCATTTGTACGCAATTAATTGTATATGTATCCAAATTGACTCTTTTTTTTCTACAATTCACCAAATTAATTCATTTTCGTTTCTAACTTGCTTTTATAAATATTGGGGCCATTTAATTTTTATTATTTCTGTAAAACTATTTATTTCGACTCCCGCTTAAATTTATAATTCGTTCATTTGTACGCAATTAATTGTATATGTATCCAAATTGACTCATTTTATTTCTACAATTCACCAAATTAATTCATTTTCGTTTCTAACTTGTTTTTATAAATATTGGGGCCATTTAATTTTTATTATTTCTGTAAAACTATTTATTTCGACTCCCGCTTAAATTTATAATTCGTTCATTTGTACGCAATTAATTGTATATGTATCCAAATTGACTCTTTTTTTTCTACAATTCACCAAATTAATTCATTTTCGTTTCTAACTTGTTTTTATAAATATTGGGGCCATTTAATTTTTATTATTTCTGTAAAACTATTTATTTCGACTCCCGCTTAAATTTATAATTCGTTCATTTGTACGCAATTAATTGTATATGTATCCAAATTGACTCATTTTTTTTTCTACAATTCACCAAATTAATTCATTTTCGTTTCTAACTTGTTTTTATAAATATTGGGGCCATTTAATTTTTATTATTTCTGTAAAATTATTTATTCCGACTCCCGCTTAAATTTATAATTCGTTCATTTGCTCAATTTTTTTTCATAATTCACCAAATTAATTCATTTTCGTTTTTCACTTGTTTTTATAAATGTTGTGTCCATTAAATAAAAGTAAATTCAAACTAATAAATTCACAAAATTATAAATTAAAGTAACAATTCAAAAATTAAATTAAAGTAACAATTCAAACTAAAAAAAATTGTACTTCATAGTTATTAAAAATCATATTTTTTTAACAATCGGAATTAAATCCGTCTTCCTCTTCATCCTCGCCCAGGTTAACAATCGGCGACATCGATGGCTGGGTCGGCGGGATCGGCGGCATCGGTGGTGCAGGCATTTGCGCTCGTGGCATTGAATCAGAGGCGAATATCTGCCACCACGCCTGCATGGCGGCTGTATACTCCTGCAGCTCGGCCCGATACCGCTCCACCTCAGCTGTATACCGGTCGTGCGCCTCTCGCTGCTGCCTCTCATACTCTTCCTTCTCTCGCTGCTGCCTCTGCATGTTCTTCATCTGCTCCACCACCGTGGCAAGCTGCCTCTCGACCTCACTGGGATGAGAGTCGATGGAAGACTGAGAGGAGGATGAGCCTGAGCCACGAGGTCGGAAAAATTTCTTTCCGAAGCTGCCCAATCCAGCGAACCGCCCCTTTTTAGCCTTGACGTTCTTGAAGTACAATTCATTTTGAACGTCAATAGAAGGCTGTGTGGGGGGCATCGACCCCGACCCCGACCCCGACCCCTCTGCCGTTTCCTCAGGCTGAGGCTGAGAGGCAAGATCCTCGAGCATCTTTCTCTGCAAATTAATTATACAAAAAATTAAATAAATTGAACACAAAATATAAAAAATACTTTTAATATTAAAAATTTAAATAATACTATTAATATTGAAATAATACTTACGTGGATCTCGGTGGTACGGCCGTAGGTAGACTTCCCAGTCTCCTCGACGAATGGGTGGGCGAGCTGCAATCTCTCAAAATGAGAGGGCTCGCGTCCTTGCTCCGCCGCCTAATTAGAAAAAAAGATAGTAAAAATTAATAACACTCATAAAAATTAGGAAAAAAATAATATAAATTCAAAAACTACAAAATTGAAGACGAAACTTACAAATCTCAACCCGTGCTCATAAATGGAATGAGAACCGGCCCGATGTCTTGCCATCCCTTCTCCATCAGGGTCACTACGCCGATTCGCCTTGTTTTTCGCCGACTTCTCTTGGAATGCAGGGGAATCCCAGTAGCGGAGGAATTGGTCCCAAATCGACCGTCTTTCACTGTCAAGCCCCAAGTCGGTGGCCTCTCCCTTCTTGTACCACTTCTCCCTCATTCTGTAAAGGAGGTCTCTATACCTTTCCTTTCCATATTTATCGAAATTCCTCCACATCTGGTCATCGTGCTCCGGTGCCCAGACACATTCTTTCTGCAATTACAATTTAAATGTAAATATATGTTTATATATTTGATATTAATAAACGGTGAATTAATAAATTAAATTAATACCTTAAACTCCTCGAAGTATGTCTTTTTTCTTGCATCGGACACTAACCTCCAACTGTAAGCGGTGGGCTCGAATCCACCGCGAAAGATGGAGTCGGAAACCTGATTAGCAGCCTCATGACCCGGAATCCAACTGTAAAATTAAAATTTCAAAGTTAGTAAAATAATTAGGTTTTAATTAATAAAAAAATTGAGTATAAAATATTAAAACTTACATATGACCACATGGCTTAACAGGCATCCGTCCTTCAACAACCGGATGCTGGCGGGAGGAGGATGAGCCCTCAGCAGTCTGCTGTGAGGAGGAGGAGGAGCCCGCACCAGGCTGTGAAGAGGTCTCTGATAGAGACCTCGGCCTGAAAATAGGTGGAACCACGGGTCTTAGTGAGGGCCGTCGTCTCCTCCCTCCTCGTCCTCCTCGACTCGCCTCCTCATCCCTCGGAGGCTGCTGACTGTCGTTGCCACTGCCTTGTCCGCTCATCTATAACAAATTTCACGAATTATTCATGCAACTAAATTAAAATCAATCAACTAATAATATTATTTTATAAATTATATATTAAACTAAAATCAAACAACTAATATTATTTAAAATCAAACAACTAATATTATTTAAAATCAATTAACAACCTACTCAACTAAATTCATTCAACTAAATTAAAATCAATCATCAACTAATATTATTTTGTAAAATTATTAAACTTAAATCAAGCAACTAAAATTATTTTGTAATATTATTTAAACATGCTTAACAATTAAAAATTAACAAATTACTAAAACAATTCAACTAAAATCAAACAACTCAGCTAAAATCAATTCTAAACTTAACAAATTCAACTATTTCTAAACATGCTTTAAAATTAAATTAAAATTCGATCAACTAATTAAATTATAATTCAACTAATTCAACTAAAATCAATTCATTTCTAATATAATTCAAACAATTCAACTAATTCAATTCTAAACTTAACAAAAATTAAACATACTTTAAATTAAAATTCGATCAACTAATTAAATTATAATTCAACTAATTCAACTAAAATCAATTTATTTTTAATATAATTCAAACAATTCAACTAATTCAATTCTAAACTTAAAAAAAATTAAACATGCTTTAAATTAAAATTCGATCAACTAAAATCAATTCATTACTAATATAATTCAAATAATTCAACTAAAATCAATTCTCTAAACATGCTTTAAAATTAAATTTTAAACGGTAAAAATGAAGAAAACTTACGGTTTATTTGTAGAAGATGACGAAACGAGAACTCCGTGGGGACGGATTGGCTCTACAGCGACGACACCCGACTTCTCCTTCCTTTTCCTCTCTTTTTCCTCTTCTTCTTCTTCTTTTCTCTCTTTCTCCGTCTGCAACGCGGCGGGCCTGTATAAATAAGTGGAAAAAATTTTGCGACGGACGCCTGTCCGTCGCAAATTTTGCCCGTCAAACGCAAAACGACGCCGTTTCTTACTGATTTGCGACGGCTTTCCGTCGCAAATCAGTCAACGCACCGTTTCCCGATAATACGCGTAAAACGGCTCGAATTTGCGACGGACATTCCGTCGCAAATCAGTCAATGGGCCGTTTTCCGAGAGGTCGCGAATATAAATGTAAGCATTGCGACGAATTTCGTCCGTCGCAATTACAAAGTTTAAAATTGCGACGGCTTCTTCCGTCGCAAATCAGTCAAACGGGTCGCTTCCCGAACGGTCACCTTTAAACGGGTATGTTTTGCGACGGAATTGACCGTCGCAAACTCAAAATTGAAATTTGCGACGACCTTTCCGTCGCAAATGTAGCCGGTTCAAGACCAAGTCGGTGGGCCCTAGATTTTGCGACGGCTTATCCGTCGCAAATTACTATCATTTGCGACGAACTTCCTAAGTCGTCGCAAATTTTCATTTTTTGCGACGACTTACAAAAATCCGTCGCAAATTCACTGAATTTGCGACGGATATTCTTGCCGTCGCAAAATTCCCGTCGCTAAACTCCATCTTTTTTGTAGTGTAGACGGGGATATTATTAAAATTAAGTAGGCAAAACATCTACAAAAACAAGGTCTTCGACCCAAAAAAAAATAAAAAATCACTCTCAACCTGCACGTGCGAGTGAGAAGAAGAAAAAGAAAAAAGAAAAAAAAAACTATACAGCCAATAGTTTATTGAACTAGACATACGAGAAAGCTCAATAAAAACAATGTAAGCGAAACAATCATTGAACATATGCGATAATCACCTCAGTACAATCGCAATAGTTTTGCTTTCTATTATTTAACTAAGTTAATATGGGATCAAAAATGTCAAAAAAGAAAAAAATAAAAAAAAGACCATTTTTGTTGACCGCCTATTTTTATGGGACCAAAAGTGTAATTTATCCAAATAGAAAACTCATATTTTATCAAGCTATAAACCTAGATATTAGGTAACTATAAGTGTGGAAATTGGATAAAACATTCTTAGTAATGACTTATGTGAATTACGGAATAGAATCGGAGAATGGTTGTTTAGTTACTTATATAAAGAGAAATGTGTTTTAAAAAATAAACAATGACAACATTCTTAACCACTTTCAAAGTATGAGAATTTATTGACGGGTGTCAAATCCTACGAATAATAAAAATATTCTTAAACTAGTATGAATTGTGATAGTGGTAAGTAAGGTTGTATCCACATAAAATTGAGTCTTTTTAGATCTAATGCTGATGGTGAATTAAATTCTAGAGTGGTACCTAGGGTTGTTTACCGGTTAGAAAAGTAATAAGAGATGATATCCTTATTATCGAAAAAAAAAAAAATTGATGGGTGTCAAATCCTGCAATAAAAATCTGCTTAAACAAATATGAATTGTGATAATGATTGATTCGGTGGAGAAGTATATTTTAACTCCTTTTAATATCATTTGGTGCCTAATTGTGTTAAGAATTGTGCTAAAAATATTTGGACTGTGATTATTTGCCTTAATTTGTATTTTTCGTAATCTTTGAAGGATTTAAGGTGGAAATCAAGAAGAAAAACACGAGTTTGCATCTTGTAAGGTCAAGGATTCAAAGTTTGAAAGACTTGGAAAAAAGAATCAAGCAAAACGGTGCAAGTATGGAGCAAATTGGTGAAAAAGACTGCTTCTTAGCCTTGCTCGACCAACTAAGGCCTATGGACGAGCCAAGCGGCTCTTGCGAGTTGTGCTCGATCGTATAGTGTACTCAACCTATTTTTGGCCTTGCTCGACCAGGGGCTTTGGTCGAACCAGGTGACTCGTCGTGCACCCTTTGTTGGCTAGCTAAAAAACGCTTTTATAAAGAGTGCTCAACTGAGAACTTTGGTCGAGCTGAGCTACACGCTCGTGCAAGGCAAAAATCAGCATTAGTCTATTTTTAACCTAGGGACACATGCCCAGATGGGGAGAAGGGTATAAATACCCTAAAAGTCATTTTTGAAAGAGGAGCAACCATTTTAGAGAGAGGAGTGAAGAATCAAATTAAAGCACACCAAACCATTTTCCTTTCAATTTCTAGCAATTTCACCATAGATTAGCTGTAATATTTAGTTTAATTTCATAGTTCTTTCAATTCCAAGCAAGAAGATAGTCTTATTTCGAATTTCTAGCAAGATTAGTGTTCTAAATTGAAGTTTTCATCAAGTTTATAAACTCAAGAGGTGATATATATAGTCTTATTGCAAGTTTCTTGTTATTTAGTTATGGGTATTATGTTTTGTTCAATTTTACCTATAGATATTTCATTTAAACTCACGGGCTGTCCTCTTTGTACCTTGAATGGTGGAAGTTATGTGAGAATTGGGATTGATCTTTGATTTGTGCCTTATTTTGCTTGTATGTCGCTTGTGTGCCCTTGTTGTTTGGAAATTAATTGAGCTCTACGCATGAATTGCTTGTATAGATGTAAGGAAGCATGTTAGTGTAGATGAGAGTTACATTAACAAGAAGAAACTGTTAGGTGTGAGTGACTTGAAGCGAATTACACTAACTTCTACTAATCGCTCACCCGCAAGCGGACGGGTTCACTGTAGTAAGAGTAAGTATACTGGCCAAGTATTATCGAACCCACGAGATGGAGTGTATCCAAACAGATCCCTGAAGATCTACGCGTCGTAGTTAATATGAGTGTATGTTTTTGGATTTTTGAAGAATTAATTTTAAACTAAAATAAACTAATTAAACTAAAGAACGAACTAAACAATTTAACTAAGGAGTGTTTTCAAATATGAGATGGTGATGCTCAGGATAGGAATCCCTACGTATACTAACAGAGCGGGTACATAATCAAAATAACTGTGACGCGCGAGAAATAACCTAAGTAAAAGAATGCAAGGTGAAAGATCAAGATTCTAAACCCTAATACTTTACCCTAACACTCGACTTCACTAATCCACTAACAAGTTAATAGAATGTGCTTAATTAATGAGACCCTAATTTAACTAAGGTGATGCGGTCGTCCTCCTTCGCTAAACCGGTAGATGAATTAACCCTTCCTAAACCCTCTAGTTAAGTCTACTCGTTGTTAAAGAGTGATACGGTCGTCCTCTCTCTAACACTTTTCGAACGAAATTCAAAAGCAAAGTTAAGATTAATTTTAAGCATTCATTAATCAAGAGAATTAAAACCTAACGTCACAAGTTACCCTAATTACGTACCCACAACCTACTTCTACGAGTTCATCCTACCCCAAGCATGCAAGGGTTTTAGCCGGATATGGTTGTTTAATAAAATCAAGCACAAGAACAAAAATCATATGCATAGTTAAATTAACGAAAGAAATCAAGAACATAAACGAAAAAACAAATTAAAGTCTCTAAAGAAATATATATAAATCTGAAAAACTAGGTTTAATTGTCTCAAAGAGTAAAGAAAGAAAGAATTAATCTAATACGTTCAAAAGAAATACTAAAACGAAGAATTCGTAAATTAAAACCTCGATTACAACGTATAAAACTCTTCCAATCTCCCTCCCAAGCTTTCTCTTCACTCAAAATATGTAAAAATATGTGTTGGTATGTGTTGATACGCTTGGAAAAAGGTATAAATAGGCTTGGGATCGAATTTGGGCGTTTTTGGGCCAAAATACGCATCTACTCATGCACAGCTCGTGCACTTAGTGCACGACCTGATTCCACTCGTGCACAGTGCACGAGTGGTCGTGCACTCAGTGCACGACCAATTGAGCTCGAGCACTTTTCGGCAGCTGTACACATGTTCGTAAAATCTTCATATCTCCTCAACCGGGAGTCCGTTTTGGCCGATTCAAAGTCCTACGAACTCCTCTTTTCACCCTATATCCATCTATGAAAACCAAATAGACAAATTCATCAGTTTATAGAAATGATACTCAAATGACTCCAAACACTCATAAAAAATACTCAAAACATGGGCAAATCGGGCACCAAAATATCACAATTTCACGCCTAATCAACCCCCCCAAACTTACCATGTTCCTTGTCCTCAAGAAACGAAATAATAAGTCAAGTGAAATTGTTAGGAATGAGTCAAAAAATCAAATCATGCAAGCAAATGAACTCGAGCTTCAAAAATCAATCACAAGTATACTCACTCACTTTCCTTTCATCATACTCATGCAACAATAACAAGACACACCAAGATCAAGCATGGATGTGCACTCAACGATGTGTTTCGCTCCCTCACAAGTGTATATCAATGATAAAAGGGACTCACTCAAACAATCAATCACTCAAATTGGCAGCCATAGGCTTGTAAGCACTCTTAACTCCGACCATACTCTAGAAATCAATGCCGAATAAAAAAGGACTTCCTCAAGGTTGTAATGTAGGCTCTTTGGACAGGTGGGATAACAATATAGGGTAAAGTGACTAAAGTGAACGGAGAATAGAAAATCAAACTTTGGCACTTCGAGATTAGGAACAGAATACTTCAAACATGTTCAATCAACACCCTTTCAATTCCATACTCTCAATACTTCAATTTTTCTTTCTCACTCTTTTCATTTTTTTTTAATCACTTCATTTTTTTTCTTTTTTCGCACAAACACATGAGCTCATTTTTTTTTTCTTTTGCTCATTCTCAATTTTTTTTTCTCTTTTTCCCACATCTCATAACTTCATCACTCCTTCTTCTCATATTCACTCAACAAACAACCTTTTCCTTTTTCAACTCAATTCACTCCCTTCACATTCACACTTTCCTATTCTCCACTCAAATTGGGACAAAAAGGCTTAGGAATTGGAATAGTGTTCATAGTTCATATGTGCTAGCAAATAAAATAGGCTTTAGGCTCAAAGGGGCTAACAAGGGATTCAATGTCATTGGTATGGAAAATTTTGGCTAAGTGACTCAATAAAATCAAAGATGGCCTAAGATCCTATTCGGCATATCAAACTAGACACAATCAAGAAGCAAGAGCACACACAAGTTCTAGCATCCTCTAAGGTGACAATCCACTCACAAACGAAGAGATTAATTAATGCATCAAAATCTCATAAGGCTCAAATCTCACGGCTTTCACATCCATGCTAGCTCTAGTGAATTCTTACTCTCATCACACAAGTACTCAAAAGAAAAATTTACAAGCATACAAGTTCTATCTCAAATCCACTCTAGCTCAAACACTCACACAAAAGAATCCCTAACTCAAATCCACAAATCACCCTACTCATCAAATCATACTCAAAGATAGCAATCAACAAGCATAAGATGATTGATAGGCATGAAATATGCAATAGCAACTCAGATCAAAATCACCCCAAGGAGCATCTCAAGGCACCAAATAACCAAACACACTCAAAGATAAGGGGTGCTTCGCTGTAATGTAACAAGAAACATAAAAAAAACTCCACCCCCCCCCCCCAAACTTTGACCTTGCGAAGAGGTCTAAGTTTGGGGTTGTGGGTTACCTTAACCAAACAATTCAGTTTCTCTCAACAGCGTTGCACACTCCCTTGCTTGAGTTCCTCCCTTTCGAGTACTCCATGATTCCTCTATTCTCTCGAGACAAGCCTACAGAATAAACTCTCAAGTACGAGGTTAAAACTTACGATTCAACAACACCCTAATAACATAATAAGACACTAAAAACAAATGAAAGCAAATAGAAATGGGTTGCCTCTCATTCAGCGCTATTTTTAAGGTCCTCATGCCGGACCAAGCTCAAAGGAGCTTATTGGACATCATACTCAAATTTACCTCCCTTACTCTCATAAGAGTGGTGGTTGCATTCCTTTCCTTGATGTCTTTCCATCACGAACTCTTTTGTTTTCTTCTCATCCCCAAGTGTTATGGGTCTCAACTCCTTCTCACCTTTATCTGGAGGCGTCTTACCAAACAGGTTCTTGAATTTGGACTTTTTATCCTTAACTCCTCCTTTTCCTTCCAACTGGATCACGTCCACACTTTTCACCTCTTCATCCTTCAACTTCTTCACTTTGTCCCTATCAACATAATCAAGAATATAATACTCATGGATTAAATTATCAAGTAAAGAATTATAAAATTCATGAATATGAGAAGGATTAGGGATAGGAGGTGTGTCTTCAACACTAGGGTCAATGGCATCCATGCAATACAAACTCTCATCCTCCTTCGGATGCTTCATGGCTTCATATAGGGAGATCTTCACTTCTTGATCATCAACCTTCAATGTAATCTTCCCATTTGCCACATCTAGCACCATCCCCACCGTAGCTAAGAACGGTCTTCCCAAGATCAGGGACACGTGCTCATCTTCCTCCATCTCTAGGACTACAAAGTCGGCTGGAAAAATATGCTCTCCAACTCTTACTAGAACGTCTTCAACCACACCTTGAGGTCGAGTAATAGACCGGTCAGCAAGTTGAAGCGTCATCATTGTTGGCTGAAGTTCACCACCTTCCAACTTCTTGAAAAACGACAACGACATCAAATTAATACTCGCTCCGAGGTCACACAATGCTCCCTTCTTGATCCCGTTCCCTATATCACAAAGAATGGTGAAGCTCCCAGGATCCTTCAGCTTTGGAGGAAGCGCCTTGTGCACTAATGCATTCACCTCGTGGTTCAACTGCACCAACTTCGGCTCATCCACTCGTCGTCTTTTCGCGATCAAGTCCTTCAGAAACTTTGTGTAGTTGGGCATCTGTTCCAAGGCATCATAAAAAGGAATATTAATATGTAGCTTTTTAAAAATATCAAGGAATTTAGCAAACTTTTCATCAAGCTTCTTTTTCATGAAGCGTTGTGGATATGGGACGGGTATCACAGATTTGGGTACCCCCCATTCATCTTTCTCGGTCTCTTTCACTTTCTCCCTTGCTTCCTTTGCCTTCTTCCACTTAGGAACTCTCTCACCCTTCTCAATGTCTTCCTCTTCAAGCTCTTTGCTCTGATGAGACTCATCCACATCTTTATGCTTCTCAATCCCTTCACTTTCAATCCCTTTCTCAACTCCTTCTTGGGGCGTCTCAGAATCAGCAGACATCTGGGGACCTTCATAGTTGGTTCCACTTCTAAGCTGGATCGCCTTGCAATGCTCTTTCGGGTTCCCTTCCGGCATGGAAAGATACTTACCCGGCTCTCTATTCAACGACTTTGCAATCTGGCTCATCTGGAACTCTATAGAAGTGAACCTTCTATTATTCTCTTGTTGAGTTCTAGTCCACTCAACGTTCATCTTTTGGAGCTCTTGATCACGTTGATCACCCTTTTTATGCAAATCTTTCACATCGTACTCCAAGGATGACAACCTCTTACTTCATTCCTCCACCTTCTGTAGAATCGCTCTCAACATCTCCTTAGTTGATGCACCGCCTTCTCCACCAGGAGGCTTTGAACCTGGATCAACACCTGCAGGAACTGTAATACCAGCTTTTGGGTTAGCATATGAAAAATTCTCATTTTTCCTCCATGTGTTTTGAGGAGGCTGCTGGCCTCCTTGATACCCTTGTGTGTTCCTCCATTGATTTTGAAGTGGCGGAGGACCTGGAGGTACAAATGGTTGGCCATAAGAAGGCCTTCCATACTGATTTCCACCTTGGTAGCCATTCTGATTGTAATACGGACCTCCCATGTAATTGGCTACCTCTTGTTGTCCACTTGGTTGGTCTATTCTCTCATTCTCTGCTGCATGCTCTCCAACCAAATTCTTCCCCAACTCGAGGTTGTTAATCTTCTCCATCATGGCCATCAACAGCCTTCTCGTTCCTTCACCTTCTTTCTCCTCCAACTTGCAAACTCTCTGGAACTCAGGATCCTCGTTCCAAGCACCAGCATTCGTGACAATGTTGTCCACGATCTCTCTACATCTCGCTATCCCTTGGTTCAAAAAAGCTCCACTCGCACATGCATCTAAATGGGCTTGGCCAGCCTTGCTGGCTCCACTGTAGAAGAACGCCATAATATCTCCCTCATTGTACCCGTGCTGCGGGCACTCTATCAGCATGTTTGAGTATCTCTCCCACGCTTGACGTAGGTCCTCTCCTTGCTTCTGACGGAAGGAAGATATCTCAATTCTCGCTTTAATCGTTCTCGATGGAGGGTAGAATCGCTCGAGGAACAGACGCTCGAGCTCGGCCCAAGTGGTAATACCTCCCCGTGGGAGCGTGTTGTCATACCACTCTTTAGTTATTCCCGTCAGTGAGAATGGGAACAGCCTAAGCCTCTTGGCATCTTCAGACATGCCATTGTAATTGAATATGGAGGCTATCATGAGAAAACTCCTCAGGTGAGTGTGAGGATTCTCCTTCCCGATCACCCCCTTGAACTGATTCTCGGTCAGTAGCTTTAGAATTCTCGGGGAAATCGAGAAGTTATTTGCCTCAACAGGAGGCAATGCCACTCCATCATAGTACCGCTGTGGCTGCGCCGTGAACCTTCCTCGAATGGCCAGATTTTGATCTACGTTCTGAGGAACGTTTTGAGGATTAGCAGTAGGTACGGGTACTGGTTGGGGTGGTGGTTGGTAAACGGGTGGTTGATTGAAAACTGGAGGTGGAGGATACGGGTATGGTGGGTAAGGATAAGGTGGGTATGGGTAGGGTGGATAGGGTAAGTTGTTTTGTGGTAAATTAGGATGTGGGTAAGCAGGGTTGTTCTGAGGATGTTGGACAATATTATGAGCTGGATTGCCTACGTTTTGTATATCTGGGTTTAGGCTCTGGCTGTCCCCTAACGGAACTTGATTCTGGCTACCACTAACTCCAGTACCTTCAACTCGGCCCAATTCCTGATTGAATTCATTCGCAGCATCATCCAACTTATTAGAGATGTCCATGGGTTCTTTCCCTCCTCCGGCAGTATTCATTCTTCTCAAGAAAGCTCGCTTCCTTCTGGCTATCGTCTCAGGGTCCAACGGTATTCTCTTTTCACTCGTATTTCCTTGTGAGCGTGTTTTTATATACCTGACACACTAGCAGAAGGATCAAAACGCAACTGCCGAATGAATGAAAATAAAAATAAAAACAGAAATTAAAGCACCCACTACTAACTACTAGGCTATCTACAAGTCCTATTCAAAAAGCATACAACGCCATCCCCGGCAACGGTGCCATTGACTTGAAGCGAATTACACTAACTTCTACTAATCGCTCACCCGCAAGCGGACGGGTTCACTGTAGTAAGAGTAAGTATACTGGCCAAGTATTATCGCACCCACGAGATGGAGTGTATGCAAACAGATCCCTGAAGATCTACGCGTCGTAGTTAATATGAGTGTATGTTTTTGGATTTTTGAAGAATTAATTTTAAACTAAAATAAACTAATTAAACTAAAGAACGAACTAAACAATTTAACTAAGGAGTGTTTTCAAATATGAGATGGTGATGCTCAGGATAGGAATCCCTACGTATACTAACGGAGAGGGTACATAATCAAAATAACTGTGACGCGCGAGAAATAACCTAAGTAAAAGAATGCAAGGTGAAAGCTCAAGATTCTAAACCCTAATACCTTACCCTAACACTCGACTTCACTAATCCACTAACAAGTTAATAGAATGTGCTTAATTAATGAGACCCTAATTTAACTAAGGTGATGCGGTCGTCCTCCTTCGCTAAACTGGTAGATGAATTAACCCTTCCTAAACCCTCTAGTTAAGTCTACTCACTGTTAAAGAGTGATACGGTCGTCCTCTCTCTAACATTTTTCGAACGAAATTCAAAAGCAAAGTTAAGCTTAATTTTAAGCATTCATTAATCAAGAGAATGAAAACCTAACGTCACAAGTTACCCTAATTACGTACCCACAACCTACTTCTACGAGTTCATCCTACCCCAAGCATGCAAGGGTTTTAGCCGGACATGGTTGTTTGAGTAATAAAATCAATCACAAGAACAAAAATCATATGCATAATTAAATTAACGAAAGAAATCAAGAACATAAACGAAAGAACAAATTAAAGTCTCTAAAGAAATATATATAAATCTGAAAAACTAGGTTTAATCGTCTCAAAGAGTAAAGAAAGAAAGAAAGAATTAATCTAATACGTTCAAAAGAAATACTAAAACGAAGAATTCGTAAATTAAAACCTCGATTACAAAGTATAAAACTCTTTCAATCTCCCTCCCAAGCTTTCTCCTCGCTTAGAATATGTAAAAATATGTGTTGGTATGTGTTGATACGCTTGGAAAAAGGTATAAATAGGCTTGGGATCGAATTTGGGCGTTTTTGGGCCAAAATACGCATCTACTCGTGCACAGCTCGTGCACTTAGTGCACGACCTGATTCCACTCGTGCACAGTGCACGAGTGGTCGTGCACTCAGTGCACGACCAATTGAGCTCGAGCACTTTTCGGCAGCTGTACACATGTTCGTAAAATCTTCATATCTCCTCAACCGGGTGTCCGTTTTGGCCGATTCAAAGTCCTACGAACTCCTCTTTTCACCCTCTATCCATATATGAAAACCAAAGAGACAAATTCATCATTTTATAGAAATGATACTCAAATGACTCCAAACACTCATAAAAAATACTCAAAACATGGGCAAATCGGGCACCAAAATATAACAATTTCACGCCTAATCAGTGAGTGAGGCATTTATCTTTTTCTAATCCGACGAGAGAGGGTTGGGAACATAAGGGTACCATCAACGAGCCCTGAGTCTTTGATGGTCTATTAAAGGGTTAGGTAAAGGGAATACCTGGTACCATCAATTAACAATTGAAATTTGGCATAAGTTGAGGTTCGATTCTAAGGATTGCATAACGGAAACCATTTGGGGCAGTCAAAATTCATTGCACTTCATCCGAAGTTAGTTTAGTTGTTAATTTACTTGCTTATAGTCTTTAAGTTTATATTCCTTGTCATGTAATTTACTTGTTTAAACCAAACTCGAAAACCTCAAATATAGTGACATGCCAACATTTAACTTGAGTCTTTAGTGCATTTTCCAAAATCCATGGTCGATAATTTAACTTGTTCATTTGCTTAGATATTACTACGATCTCATACATACACTTGTGGGTAGTTGTAGAATTTATTCTTTCACAAATTTTGCAATAGAGATTGGTAAATATATTTATACTTCTAATACCAAATATAAAATTAAAGGGGGGGAGGGGGTGATTAGGCGTGAAATTGTGATATTTTGGTGCCCGATTAGTCTATATTTTGAGTGTTTTTATGAGTGTTTAGAGTTATTTGAGCTATATTTTTATAAACTCATCAATTTATCTTTTTGGTGCTCATATTAGGAGAGAGGGCGAAAAATGGAGTTTGTAGGACTTTGAATCGACTCAAACGGACTCCCGGATGAGAAGATATTGAAGAAATACGAAAATTATTAGTTTGAGCGAAGAAAAGTGTTAATTAGAGAAAAAGGAGGAGACACTCGAGCACAAGGGGAGCTCGAGCGCCAAGTGCTCGAGCACGAGGGCTCGAGCGTCCCATCCACGCTGTTGTCAAGATCCGCTCGAGCCGTGCATGGTCAAGCGGAATCCGCTAGAGCAGTTGGAGGTCGAGCGCCTGAAGCGCGCTGTAGGAATTGGCTGCTCGAGCTGGAGCCCCTCGAGCGCTAGGCGCTCGAGCGAGGGTTCAGCTCGAGCACTTAAGGGTGATTTCGGCCCAAACCCTATAAATACACTTTTCAAGCCTAATTTTACAGATCAACACATATTTTTTACATAGTTTTCGAAGAGGAAGAGCTTGGGAAGGTGATTTTGAGTCTTTGACAAGGTTTTGGAGATTGTAATAGAGGTTATTAGCATACGAATTCTTTAGATTAATTACTTCTTTGAACGGTTTGGATTTTCTTTTTGATTTCTTGAATTATTGAATCCATTTGACCTGCTTTTACAGATTTTAAAGATTTGATTTTAAGACTTGATTCAATTAATTTCTTCATTAGTTTATGTTCTTGATTTCTTTAGTACTCTCAATTATGTTCATGATTATTGATCTTATTATTGCTTTTATTCTTGAAATCACCATGCTAGGCTAGAACCCTTGTATGCTTGAGAAATGATGAACTCGTAGAATTAGGACATTGGTACGAAATTAGGATAATTCGTGATGTATAGTTTTAGTTCTCTTAATTATTGAATAATTCTAATAAACCCTAGAATAATCATAGAATTAAGTACGAAAATTGTTAGAGAGAAGACGACCGCATCACTCTTTAATAACGAATAGGCTTAAGGAAAGGGTTTTTTGAAGGGGTTTATAATCTACCGGTTTATCTAGGGAGGACGGCCGCATCACCTTAGCTAAATTAGGGCCTCAATAATTAAGCACAATTCATATAATTTAATTAGTGGATTTGTGAAGTAGGTTGATAGAACTAAGTATTGGGATTAACTCTTGAGCTTTTATTCTTTCAATTATTGTGCTAGATTAGAGAATTTGATTGCCTAGTTTTAGTATAATTAGGAGTATAACTTGAACATCACAATTATTTTAGTTAACGTACCAATTATTTGTAGTATACGTAGGAATTCCTATCTCAAGTATCATCACCTCAATCGCACTCAAACAAGAGTTAGTATAGTTTAATTTTGCATTTGGAGTTTAATTAGTAGTATTAGAAAACCAAAATTACATTCATATTAGCTACGAGACATAAATTTTCAAGGATTTATTCGCATACAAACTTTCTATTGGGTTCGATACTACTTGGTACCTATAATCGTCCATACTAGTGTGATCTCATACTCTTGTGGGGTAACTACTAGTCAAGCTAGTATTTTGCGTTCAAGTCAGTGGGAGATGGGGGGAGTTGTTTTTATTTTATGATTGGAAATTTAAATGAACAACAATTAAAGTAAAATTGAGAGAATTCAGTGTATTAAAGTATGAGCCAAATATAAATTCTGAATTGATTCACACACAATCGATCATTGATCATCGATACAAATATCGTTCATCCATTCTACAATAAATTTGTTATAGTTGCTAGTAACACCTAACAACCAATCTTTCTTTACTTTTTTAATAATAAGGATATCATCTCTTATTACCTCTCCAACTAGTAAAACAACCCTCCTTAGAATTTAATTCACAAGCAACATTAAATCTAGAAAGACTCGATTCTAGTCAACAAACATACAAGTAGGTTCATTTAAACTAGGTTTTATATCTCCACAACAATGAATTGTAATTTGCCACCAAGTTCAGAATAATTAAACAATTACGAATTTAATGTTCCAATCGACAAACATTATTTTCAAAAATTGAGAACTAATCAAATTAAACAATTCGCCAAACAATGTAATTAACCACAAAAAAATACATAATTAATGAAGAATGAAAATATATGTAAACATATCTCACAATTTATGTAGGACCAAATCTTCAATTATCTGTAGTTCGGAAGAGAAGAGATATTCTCTTTAGCTCAGAGTGTAAAGAGAAAAGGAGAGAAATTAGATAAAACTTAAAATTATGAACTTAGAATTATATGAGAGATATTCAAATATGGGTCCTGGACGTCTGGAGTGTATGCATCTCCCTGTACTGAATCCTCATATAATCTAATATAATTCTCCATTATTTAGTTGTTGGTTACTAATTAGAGAATTACACAAATAAAAACTAATCTACAAATTTATCTATATTATTAAACTATAAAAGATAATTAACAATTCAAAATATAAATCTAATCTAAATTATTTAAACTATAAAAGATAATTAACAATTCAAAATATAAATCTAGGATATATTTAAAATATTTAAGACATTTAAAATGAGGGGAAGAATTAAGTTTAAGTCTTAGAGTAGAAACGCACCACTTTCGAGAATTTTCTTCTGGACTTTAGACGTGACCACGTCTTATGTAAAAATATCTTCTATTTTTTTCTTTAGAGACATCAATTTCACTTCTTCAAAAATTACTCAAAAATGTCTCGAATATCAATTAAGTCCTTATTTTCTTTACAAAACATGAAATTTTGATCAAAATACAAATTTAAGGATTAATTGTTATCTAAAACATGGAAAAAAAAAGTATGACAACGGTTGTCTAATCTTTCTTCGGATGAACTTTTTTGTTTGTAATTCCTAATATTATATATATACTACATGTTATTTATGTTTTAGATTGTCAATATTGTGTTTGTATATTTTTTTTTAGTATTAATATCTTTGTGCATAGCCTGGTTTAATATCCTGTAACTGCCACTGTCTATATATATATTCAACTAAATATTGAACTAAGATTTTCAAACCTAACTAATAAGTTGACATGTTCCCTGCATTTCCTAATACCCTACCGTGGTTTATTTTTTCTAGGGAGTATGCGACTTTTTTAAAGCCATCGTGAAATTATTTTGATATCTTACTTTTTAATTAATAGTGTATTAATTAATTGAAATCAAAATGTATCTTCACCAGGGAACAAATATTCATTGTTAATTTATCATGGTGGGTCAGTCACAAATTAAATAGGCCAGCTAAAAAGAATTCTGGATTGGGTATTTTAGAACACAAATTCTAGCATGCATTCAAGTGTATACTACGTAGGCGTGGAAAAAATATTGAAATTTTTGGTATACCGAGCTTACCGTACCCAAAAATATCGAATTTACCGAAAATTTCGAAAAAATATGATGTTGTACCGAAAATTTTCGGAATGGTATCATGTCGTACCGAAAACTTTTGGTACGGTGAAGGTATGAAAATCACTACAAGAAAAATGATATTTAGTGATAGTAATCCTATTATTGTTGATTCTTTAGTTAAGTCTTTAATGACTGAAAACAATCTTTAATTCTTTATTGATAGGATCCCATCATTAAAAATTGTTTCCTGTCATTAAAGACTTTTAACTAGAGAACCAATTATGACAGATCATGACAGGATTGTTGTCACTAAAAGTCAAGATTCTTGTAGTAAATTTAGCATATATACCAAAAGACTGAAAAAACAAATAAATATTCGATATACCGGTATATACCATACCGAAATCTAAAAAAATCTACAAAATATTTTACTACTCCCTACTTATTTTTTCACAACTTATAATTTGTTAGGGTCTTACTTTATAATCTTTTAAGCTTTTAAACATCTTATTTTGCCAAATACATTAATAGTATTTATAAATTTTTAAACAATTTATAAGTTGTTTTAAAGAGCTTATAACCTCAGCCAAACACTACTTAGCCCTATAAGGATTCAACTTTCACTATTTTGGTCTCATTTGGCTGAAAATGCATAAAACAACACTGTCTCGACAACAGCTGATGACGGGACGTATTTTTATCCACGTGGCATGGTGATGGGGTATTCTTACCATTAAAAAGAATATGAAAAATAGAATAAAACATGTTTAATGAATGACAAAGTCTCATATGCACCAAGTGCATGGTGCACTCATTCAACAGTTGATACTGTATACACTAAAAAGTTAGTTTCAATCACACTGAAAAGTTAGTCTCAATTACACTGAAAAGTTTAATTTTCAGTGTAAACTTTTCAGTGTGATTGAGACTAACTTTTCAGTGTGATTGAGACTAACTTTTCAGTGTATACATTATCAACTGTTGAGTGAGTGCATCATACACCAAATGCACAAGAGACTTACTCTTAATGAATTCCTCCCCAACGTACTAATAAAAAACAAACATCTGCAACCAACATTTTCCAATCTTGTTCTTATTTGCGACAACAAAAATTTGGAAAAACAACAATTTGGAAAACAACCACCCAAGAATGAAAATATGAACCAAATCTAGGACAAAAATCAACAACAAAAATCCGAAAAAACATATTGAAATCAAATATAATACCAATTCTAAGCTAACACACGAAGAGGCCAAACCAAATCTAAGATCAGAACTGATACCCAAAAATAGCACATACAATTAAAAATATTAGCAACAAAAAAATCAAATCCATATTAATCGATTAACCAATTCCTAAAATTTCTCAACCAAATCAATTATCGTCTAATTTTTTTTTTTTTCGCTCAAATCAATTATTTCTCCACAATTTTTCTGTGAATGATGCAGTAAAATCGTGGAAGAGGGAAAGAGTTGAGCACGATATGTCCTATCTTTTGAATGGATTTCTCCGCTGAATTGATTTTTGAATTTGGAGTTGGGGTTCTTCGATTGGTGGAGAGAATACGGCAGGCCTGAATCTGTGGATGGTGGGGATAGGTGTCGGAGAGGCCGCGCTGATGGGTCAATGATTTAGAGAAGGAGTAGATTTTATATGAAAATGGTTCATAACAAACTTATTATGAAACTGAGCTGTTTTAAAATATTGATAATCTCACCAGGAGTACCATTAATTTGGCTTTAAGAAAATTTACAATGATTATAATATAGTATCACTGACCCAAATTAATAATACTCCCGGTTAAATTATCAATACTCATGATCAAATAGTCGATACTTTAAAACAGTTTCATGATAAGCTTATCATAAACTATTTATATATAATACTTTGCCTTAGGGAATATGATCTCGGATTTTTTTTAATTTGGTTTTAATTTGTTTTAAGTGTTTCATTTTATTTTTTTATTTAATGAGTTGGATTTCAAGTTTTTTTAATTAGCAAAACTCGCCACCTAGTGTGTCACGTCGAAAAAAAAGCCACATCATACGACTCTATTGAAAAATACGAGCATGTGACCAACACGTGATCAAAACAATACAATTTTATGTATTTTCTGGTAAATTAGGACGGAATTGACAAATTTTAAAAGTATACAAGTCTAAATCGATAAAACAAATAAATAAATAACTATTTCAACAAAGGCAAAAAGATACGGGACCAAATTGATTTAAATTCCTCATTTAGGGCTATGACATAAGATACATCTTGCCAATTGTTAAAAGAGCATGTAAAGAAAATGTGTAAAACAAGAGACAGAAGGATCGAGATTGCAGATATAGTTAAAATCAAATTGCAATTAATCTAATTTTTAAATATTGATAAACAAAATTTCAATTAAATTTTATTTCAGTTCTAACAAAGGGACATATTAGTCCCCGTACAGAAATGACGATTGATTATTTGTTTCCATTGCGTAAGGAGATGAGACAAAATTCTTTCAGTGTATCAGAGCCACGGAATTATGATTCATGCCCACCGATAGATACAAATTTATATGTCTAATGCGAATGTGATAATGAGTCATATCGAACATAATCAATCATTTAAAATAATATTGGATCATCTCCTCATGTGTAATTATCACATTCGTGGTGGGATATAAGTTTGTGCCCACCGATGAGCATGTGATCATTTTCGATCAGAGTCAATAGACTTACACCCGGACAAAAATTCTAAGTTCGATTCGCGCTGAGAGCAATTCCACGTACCATATTAAATGTCCACTCATTAGGCCTACATGTTAATACGACAAATTTGTCGTTGTCAGGTAGGTGACACGTTACTTTTATAAGAAGGAGTGAATCTACCTCTTGATTAGAATTGAAAAAAGAAAAATTGAAGTTTTTTTTTACAAAGATTCTAAAGTGAGTGTGTCTTGTGTGAGACTGTCTCATGCCGTGACATGTTGGAATGTGGCATAAATGGGTATGACGCAATAACGCTTTAATAGAGGTGGATGTTAAATGTCCACTCATTAGGTCTCCCCAAAGAGGAAAAATTGAGTCTGACCGTTAGAAATCAAGGTGTCCCTAACTCTCTTTGCGTCTAACTCAACTCTAACCGATTCAAAGCCCATCTCCTTCTCCCATTTCAGCGCCTCCTAAACTTCCCAAGCTTTACCCTCTTCTACTTGCATTAACTCATGGTTTTACTAATATTAATAAAGTTCCCTTTTCATCTTGAGCCACAGTTAATTACGTCTCTTCATGAAATGTGGAAATTAATTAATAAATCGATTTCAACATGTAACAACATTAATTCATTCCATGTTGATCTTGAATTGTTTGTTGGTCAGATAGTCTAAATATGGTGTAAAAGATCAAACTTGACATTTGATGTAATTGAGAACTACAAGTAGAGGCAGCCAAACCCTAAAATCCTAGCTATTTAATTCAACTCTTCAATGGAGATATTACAAAATATAAATATATATATAATTTTCTTTAAAAAAAAACATGTATAAATAGGTGTTAATACCGCAGCATATTGAATAAAAAATACTCAATACAAATAACACACACGAAAATGTCTTACAATACCATTTCCATCTCTTTCGCCATCTTTGTTCTCCTGTATGCAGCTGCTAATCCAGTAGCAAAGGCCACTCTCCTCCAGAGGGAGCTGAGAGTGAGCGGCCGACTCTGTTGCACGACCACCGGAAACTGCAACGCCACCAGCGCCGGCGTTGAGGGGGCGGTTGTAAGCCTGAATTGCCCTACCAGCATCCTTGGCCCCGTCAGCATAGTTGGCCAAGGCACCACCGCTGCTACCGGAAACTTCACCATCACGGCTAATATTAGGTCGCTTCTAACCCTAGCTCGGTGCTTCGTCAGGGTGCCGCTTCCGCTGACCGGCGCTGCCGCTGTCTCCTGCCCTCAGCTCGCCAACGCCACCACCGCCACCGGCTCTCTCAGATCCAGTCTGCGAGTTTTGTCCATTACTGGAAGTATATTGGCAAGGGTTACTAATGCTGAAGTCGTAATGTTTTCTAGGGCCTAGCTATGATGATCATTAGTACGAATAAAACTTATATATGTATGTGTAATAAGGAACATTGTTATTAGTTGGCATGTGTAGCCATTAATAATAATTATCAAAATAAACATGTGAGAATTAATAAATAATTATGGGGTTGTTTACCTTATGAACTAGCTAACTAGTGTATCTTTGAATTTTTGGGTTAATTGGTTTTTCTGTTCTAGAATAACCAAAACTAACATTACAGGACCAATTTTTTTACAAAAGGGAAAGAAAAATGACTATAATTAAATTCGGAAAAAGATAAAGAATTGGATTCGTGGTATATTAACAAAAGATGAAAGACGTTATCAATGAAAATAGAATCTGAATATTCTATGCAGCATTCTCTTTTTTCATACTGTTCCATTAATTGCATTTGCATAATTATTACATACTCTGATGAATATATCCAGTTTCTTCAAGGAACAACTTATCATGTTCGCTCAATTCGGCCGACATTCATTCTTCACATTAAAATAAGCAACAATAACTGCTGCAGCGATTTTATAATTAGGATTTAGTATTTTCAGTTTTTTTTTTCCTTTTTCTTAACATATATATTTTTTTTTTCTCTCAACAATAAATGTGTTCAGTGCGAAAAAATTAAATAAGTTATATTTTGCAAATAAATGTGATACTCTGAAGAAAGAAAGAAAAAACATATATCAAAAAAGCCTTAAATTATCAATTTTTGTTCCTTAAAATTCCTAAACTATTTTTTATTTTAAAAAGCTCATACACTACAAAAAAGATGGTGTTTAGCGACGGGAGATTTGCGACGGACGTATATCCATCGCAAATTATGACATTTGCGACGGACTTTTCACACATTTGCGACGGATTTCGTCATTTGGTCAATTTTGACCGATTTTGCGACGGCAAGAGAAGCCCGTCGCAAATTTGCGACGGAATTTAGCGACGGAGACATAAAACACCGACGTTTTGCACCCATTTGCGACGGACGTCGTCGCAAATTCTAAGCAAATCATTTGCGACGGACCACATTTCCGTCGCAAATTCGGCCGGGTTACATTTTGCGACGGCATTCCGTCGCAACTTTTAAATTCAAATTTGCGACGGACCACTTTTCCGTCGCAAATTTAAGCGGTTGAATCTTGTCAGAGGGGTTGGTGGCCAATAATTGACCCGGGTCGTCGCAAACTCTCTCTGCGACGGAAAAGCCGTCGCAAATATGCAATTTGCGACGGAAATTAAGTCCGTCGCAAATTTGCGCAGATTTATAACAACCCACTTCATTTTCTTTCCCCTTTCACTTTCACTCACGAAAAAAATAAGAAATGATGTGGTTTTCATATGTTCTTCACGTAAAATTGGTGTATTTGTCATTGCCTTCAACCTCACCGTACGTATTTGTCATTGCCTTCAACTTCACCGTACGTTTTCACATTTTTAACCGTTTAAATGTCATATTTTTATTGTTTCAATTTTTTAGTACACTATTAGGTAATGAGCATGATATATGTTTATTTGATGGGTTTTAGTATGATTGATGATATATGTTTATTTGATGGGTACGTTAATTTTAGTTTGTGTGATATTTATACCTATTTTTAGTCGAAACTCTGCTCAATTTTTATGTACACTATTAGATAAATTGTGTGATATTTGTTTATTTGATTGGTTTACTATGATTGATATATATGGTTGTGTTGGATTGATTTTTGTGAAGGAAAATTTTGTATTATCCTTATTTTTAGGCAAACTCTGCCCAATTTTTTACAACTCACGTGATATTTACTTTTAATCTGTAACAGATGCAATTTCCAGATCGTGGTTGGATGTACTCAATACCTAGAATAATAGGAGGAGGCATTAACTCTGCCTTTTGCAATAAAATTGATGAGTTTATTGAGTTTGCACTACAACATCCATGCAGTATGGATTGTATGGGTAATATTAGGTGTCTGTGTAAAGACAGAAGATGTAGAAATATGAGATTCTTGAGTGTTGATGAGGTTAGAACTCATCTTGTGATTTCCGGTTTTGTTCCCCGTTATTACAACTGGACCAGTCACGGTGAACAATAGTGGAATGTTGACATCGAAACCGTAGAATACTGGTATACTGGGTGGAGCGGTGGTGGAAGTTCTGATGTTGGTGGTTCAAGTTATGTGCCGTATACTCAATTTGAACCACAAATAGAGGATGAACCTGATAGATATCGGACGATGATTGCAGAATCTATTTTGGGTGGTCAACCACAATTCAATGAAACACCTATGGAGGAGGAACCAAATCATCGATCAAAGAAGTTTTTTGATATGCTTAAAACCGTTGATCAAAAGTTGTTTCCTGGTTGTGAGACTGAGACGCAATTGTTATTCAATGATCAAATGTTGAACATCAAAACTGAAGGCAAGGTCAGTCAAAAAGTGTTCAATCAATTTGCTAAATTGTTCAAACGAGCTCTACCTGAAGACAACACGGCGCCTGATAATTTCTATCAGAGCAAGAGGCTCTTGAAGGATATGGGTCTACCCTTTGAGAAGATTGATTGTTGTACAAACGGTTGCATGTTGTTTTGGGATGAGGATGAGGATGAGGATCATTGCAAGATGTGTGGTCACCCACGGTACAAACCATCTGGTCGTACAAAAAGTAAGAAGAAAGTGCAGTTGAAGGCTTATAAGGCAATGTATTACCTTCCCATCACTCCTCGTCTAAAGAGGTTGTATCAGTCTAGTGCCACGGCTAAAGACATGACAAGGCATGCTGAGGAGTGTTCTGGTGAGAATTCTGGAGAGATGCGGCATACTGCAGACTCGGAGGCATGGAAACATCTTGATAGGTAGTTTCCAGATTTTGCAAGGGAGACGAGAAATGTGAGGTTAGGCTTGTGCACGGATGGTTTTGCTCCATTTGGAATGCACGGAAAAAAGTATTCATTATGGCCTGTGCTGTTGACCCCGTACAATCTACCTCATTGGTTGTGCATGAAGCCTCAACATATATTTCTTAGTATCTTGATGCCTGGACCACACAACCCCAAGCATAAATTGGATGTATATCTCCAGCCATTGATTAAAGAGTTGAAATCTTTGTGGTCTACGGGGGTGGAGGCCTACGACGTTCATAGGAGGCAGAACTTCACGATGCGAGCTGCACTTTTGTGGACCATTAGTGACTTTCTAGTATTTTCTATGTTGTCTGGGTGGTCAACAGCAGGAAAACTAGCATGCCCGTATTGCATGGACGGTTCTGATGCATTCTATCTTCCATTGAGTAGAAAAGTGTCATGGTTTGACAACCATCGCAAGTTTCTTCCTCCTGATCATCCCTTTCGGAGGAACAAAACAGACTTTCTAAAGGGTAAAAATACAGTAGGCCGCCAAAGACCACGGATTCGATCAGGTATGTGTCTGGGTACTGAATCACTACTTATGTCTATGTGTCTCATATAAATAAGTTAACCATATATAAATTAATTATTTCAGGTGATTCGTTGTTGTATGAGGTTACAGTCACTGATTTGATGAAGACAACTGAGGCGGGTGCAATGGAGCACAATAAACGCATCCAGGGTGGTTGGAAGAAGAGAAGTATCTTTTGGGACTTACCTTATTGGAGCAAGTTGTTAATTCGACACAATTTGGATGTGATGCATATAGAGAAGAATGTTTTCGACAACTTGTTTCATACGGTCCTGGGTACTGAAGGGAAGACCAAAGACACTTCAAAATCCAGAGATGAGTTGAGGCTCTTTTGTTCTCGTGCTTCCCTACACAAGGATGAGCAGACAATAACATATCCCCAGGCCTCTTACACAATTAGTAAAGCAGAAAGGAAGAATTTTAGTAAGTGGGTGAAAGAGTTGAGCTTCCCTGACAATTATGTGTCGAATTTGGGAGACAGAGTTGACACGGAAACCGGAAAGGTGTCTGGAATGAAGAGTCATAATTGTCACGTGTTCATGCAACGACTCTTACCTATTGCATTTCGGTACTCACTTCCCAAGAATGTATGGAGTGTCATCAAAGAATTAAGTCTCTTTTTCAGACACTTAACGGCATCAACGATTACAGTTGAGGACATGAGGCGTTTGGATGAGGAGATCCCTGTTATTCTATGCAAACTTGAGCGGATTTTTCCACCCAGCTTCTTCGACTCGATGGAGCACTTACCCGTACACTTAGCGTATGAAGCCTCAATTGCTGGTCCCGTACAATATCGATGGATGTACCCTTTTGAGAGGTAATTCTATACCATTTTTTAGATCGACTTTTAAGATCAATACTGAATAAATTTTCTAACACTTCTTGTTTTAGGTATTTGCACAATTTAAAGCTCAATATTGGAAATGCGGCCCACATCGAAGCATCAATTGTTAATGCATACCTTACTGAAGAGGTTGGAGCATTTTGTTCTTACTACTTCGGCGATCAAGTTCAAACCAGAACCAGAAATGTGCCTCGCAACTACGATGGTCGTGGAGTAGACCATCCCCTTCGTGATGTTGAAGGTATGTTATTTGTATTTTTGTATCCGGGTCGACCAATGGGTAAGGGCACCAAACAACCGTTCAGGGGCAGTATTGAAGAAGAAACAATACATTCATATATTTTGATGAATTGTCCTGAAGTCCAACCGTATATAGAGTAAGTAATTTAATTTTATAGTTGAGTTTTTTACAATATGTATACTGTTGATATCTGAAAAGAAATTAATTTCTTTTTTCTGATATATAAGGATGTTCTGTGAGTATAAGCGTCAAGTAGAACCAGACATCACAGATGCAACAGTTTTTCAATCCATCCGCAATGATTTTATGTTTTGGTTCCAACGTTACGTGAGTATCACATAATTATATGATTTTTACCCTATAACAAATATGTTATTATTTTTATACATGATAATTTAATATTTACAGGGACAAAGTGACCTACTTAATAACAACCCACATCTTGAAGCTCTGAGCAAAAGACCACTACGTAGTGTGGTATCATACCACGGATATTACGCAAATGGATACAAATTTCATACTGAAGCGTATGCTTCAACGAAATCGACTACAAACAGTGGTGTTTGCGTTACCGGTACAAACTACAACGAAGAACCCATCGATTACTATGGAGTGCTGCAAGAAGTAGTTGAAATAGAATATCCGGGTTGGCCGAAGAGGACGATAGTGTTGTTCTTGTGTGAATGGTATGATCCAGGGAACCAAGGAACAAGAGTCGACAAAAACTACAAGATTGTTGATATCAACACCGGAAAGAAGTTTCCGGTGGCATACGATCCTTATATTTTTACAACGCAAGCATCTCAGGTATATTATTGCAAATACCCCGGATCAAGTAGGCCCAACTTGAGGACAGTTTGCAAAGTAAAGGTAAGATCATTGGTTGAAGTTTCTAATCCGTCAAACAAAGACGGTGTAGAACCAACAGATCCATTCCAAACAGAGATACAAGAGGCTCAAACAGAGGTTGATCAAGCAGGTGTGAATATTTTTGTCGACTTACTTGCGGCAAATTCAGAAATGGTAATGATTGAAAGTGATTATGAGGGTGATGGACAAGAGCGCGGTGGGGAGGATGAAGAAGAAGAAGAAGAAGAAGAAGAAGAGGAAGAAGAAGAAGAAGAGGAAGAAGAAGAGGAAGAGGAAGAGGAAGAAGAAGAGGAATAAGAAGAGGAGGAATAAGAAGAGGAGGAATAAGAAGAAGAAGAAGAAGAAGAAGAAGAAGAAGAAGAAGAAGAAGAAGAAGAAGAAGAAGAAGAAGAAGAAGAAGAAGAAGAAGAAGAAGAGGAAGAAGAGGAAGAAGAGGAAGAAGAGGAAGAAGAGGAAGAAGAGGAAGAAGAGGAAGAAGAGGAAGAAGAGGAAGAAGAGGAAGAAGAGGAAGAAGAGGAGGAAGACGAAGAGGAAGAGGAGGAAGAAGAAGAGGAGGAAGAAGAGGAGGACGAAGAGGAGGAGGAGGAGGAGGAGGATGAGGAGGAGGAGGAGGAGGAGGAAGAAGAGGAGGAAGAAGAGGATGAAGAAGAGGAGGAAGAGGAAGAGGAAGAGGAAGAAGAAGAGGAAGACGAAGAGGAAGAGGAAGACGAAGAGGATGAAGAGGATGACGAGGAAGAAGACGACGATTAGAATTACTAAATTATTGTATATATAACAAGTTAGAAACGAAAATGAATTAATTTGGTGAATTATGGAAAAAAAAAATGAATCAATTTGGATACATATACAATTAATTGCATACAAATGAACGAATTATAAATTTAAGCGGGAGTCGAAATAAATAATTTTACAGAAATAATAAAAATTAAGTGGCCCCAATATTTATAAAAACAAGTTAGAAACGAAAATGAATTAATTTGGTGAATTATAGAAAAAAATGAGTCAATTTGGATACATATACAATTAATTGCATACAAATGAACGAATTATAAATTTAAGCGGGAGTCGAAATAAATAATTTTACAGAAATAATAAAAATTAAATGGCCCCAATATTAATAAAAACAAGTTAGAAACGAAAATGAATTAATTTGGTGAATTATAGAAAAAAAAGAGTCAATTTGGATACATATACAATTAATTGAATACAAATGAACGAATTATAAATTTAAGCGGGAGTCGAAATAAATAATTTTACATAAATAATAAAAATTAAATGGCCCCAATATTTATAAAAACAAGTTAGAAACGAAAATGAATTAATTTGGTGAATTATAGAAAAAAAATGAGTCAATTTGGATACATATACAATTAATTGCATACAAATGAACGAATTATAAATTTAAGCGGGAGTCGAAATAAATATTTTTACAGAAATAATAAAAATTAAATGGCCCCAATATTTATAAAAACAAGTTAGAAACGAAAATGAATTAATTTGGTGAATTATAGAAAAAAAATGAGTCAATTTGGATACATATACAATTAATTGTATACAAATGAACGAATTATAAATTTAAGCGGGAGTCGAAATAAATAATTTTACAGAAATAATAAAAATAAAATGGCCCCAATATTTATAAAAACAAGTTAGAAACGAAAATGAATTAATTTGATGAATTGTAGAAAAAAATGAGTCAATTTGGGTATATATACAATTAATTGCATACAAATGAACGAATTATAAATTTATGCGGGAGTCGAAATAAATAATTTTACAGAAATAATAAAAATTAAATGGCCCCAATATTTACAAAAATAAGTTAGAAACGAAAATGAATTAATTTGGTGAATTATAGAAAAAAAAAGAGTCAATTTGGATACATATATAATTAATTGCATACAAATGAACGAATTATAAATTTAAGCGGGAGTCAAAATAAATAATTTTACAGAAATAATAATAATTAAATGGCCCCAATATTTATAAAAACAAGTTAGAAACGAAAATGAATTAATTTGGTGAATTATAGAAAAAATGAGTTAATTTGGATACATATACAATTAATTGCATACAAATGAACGAATTATAAATTTAAGCGGGAGTCGAAATAAATAATTTTACAGAAATAATAAAAATTAAATGGCCCCAATATTTATAAAAACAAGTTAGATACGAAAATGAATTAATTTGGTGAATTATAGAAAAAAAATGAGTCAATTTGGATACATATACAATTAATTGCATACAAATGAACGAATTATAAATTTAAGCTTGAGTCGAAATAAATAATTTTACAGAAATAATAAAAATTAAATGTCCCCAATATTTATAAAAACAAGTTAGAAATGAAAATGAATTAATTTGGTGAATTATAGAAAAAAAATGAGTCAATTTGGATACATATACAATTAATTGCATACAAATGAACGAATTATAAATTTAAGCGGGAGTCGAAATAAATAATTTTACAGAAATAATAAAAATTAAATGGCCCCAATATTTATAAAAACAAGTTAGAAACGAAAATGAATTAATTTGGTGAATTATAGAAAAAAAAATGAGTCAATTTGGATACATATACAATTAATTGCATACAAATGAACGAATTATAAATTTAAGCGGGAGTCGAAATAAATAATTTTACAGAAATAATAAAAATTAAATGGCCCCAATATTTATAAAAACAAGTTAGAAACGAAAATGAATTAATTTGGTGAATTATAGAAAAAAAAATGAGTCAATTTGGATACATATACAATTAATTGCATACAAATGAACGAATTAAAAATTTAAGCGGGAGACGAAATAAATAATTTTACAGAAATAATAAAAATTAAATGGCCCCAATATTTATAAAAACAAGTTAGAAACGAAAATGAATTAATTTGGTGAATTATAGAAAAAAAATGACTTAATTTGAATACATATACAATTAATTGTATAAAAATGAACGAAAGTAGCTTGTGCCCTAGTGGCGCGCGCCCCCTCCTCTTGCACAAGAGGTCCCGTGTTCGATTCCCCTTGGACGCAAAAATGAATTAATTGTTCAAGGCCTAATAAGACTAGTATAGAAGGTGGGCCTCATATATCAAGGAATGGGCCGAGTGACCCAATGGTCCCCCCCCCCCCCCCCCCCCCGCCCCGGGTGCCCGGGCTCGAACCACGCGAGCCACTTTTTTTTTTATAGGCTCGGTAATTTGCGACGGAACGTGGCCGTCGCAAATGTTGTTGACCCGAACGGGTCTAACCCGAAAGATTTGCGACGGACGACTGTCCGTCGCAAATTCTGTGTGACCCGGCCGGGTCTGACCCGCCACTTTTGCGACGGATTTATCCGTCGGTAATTTGCGACGGACGGCGAAATCCGTCGCAAAAATTAGCTTCGAGTGTTTTAAGGACGGATTCGTGTCCGTCGCAGAATCCGTCGCAAAACACTGTTTGCGACGGATTTTCCGTCGTAAATTCCGTCGCAGAACAGTGTTTTTTTTGTAGTGATAAACTATTAACTTTTGTTTTAAAAAAACCCTTGAATTATTTTTTGTTTTAAAAAAAGCCCTTAAAGTATACTCCCTATGTCCCAAACTTGTTTGTTACTTAACAAAACTACCACTCCCCCTTGCTCAATCCGATATATCTATAAATGAAAATACAATAATATTATTTTTTGCAATAATATATTCCCTACATTAGTATACTTACATCTCATGCTAATATTTTTCACATACTAATTCACATTTATTAATTTAACTCAATTTAGTTTAGGGTGGTAAACAATAAAGTAGAAAACAACTTTTGGACGGAGGGAGTATAATTTTTGTTTCATAAGACCCTTTTTTGATAGTCCATTAAGGCATATTTTTTGTTGGTATTCGATCTTAACATGAACATTAAAATTGGTTGATTTATCATTTTCTAATGGAATAAATTAAACTAACTCAGCAAAATTGTTAAATTTTTGTTACTAGGGGCCTCATGAAATAAAATTAATAGTTTGAGGAATTTTTAAAACAAAAAGTAGTTCAAGGATCTTTTGAAACAAAAATTGATAGTTTAGGGCATTTAAATGCATTTTGTCTAAAAAAAAAATACCCTTTTAAAAATTGTATTTATAAAATTTACTTTTTATAGGATAGTATGTATATCTTTTAAAAGTATTATTATAAAAATGGCACTCTTAAATATGTGTGTGTATATATATATATATAGAGTGTGGTTTAAATATCATTTTTGGTCCATATTTTTATAACTTCATTAATTCAAACATATATTTTTTTTCATCAATTATAGTCCATGCTTTCATTTAAGCATCCCCAGTCACATGTAAAAATCGTCTGATGTGGACGATGAAATCCACATCAACATTCCTATTCCATACAACTAAGGTAATTTTTCTAATTATAACTGGTATACGTCAGCAATACATTTGGGTTATGGCGTCCATATCACACAATTCTTGCCTAAAATCTTATTGGGGATGTTTTAAGTAGAAACTGAAAGTATATGCTAAAATTGATGAAAAAATAAAGTATAAATTAGAATTGATCAAATTCAAAAGGTATGAGCCAAAAAATATTATTTGACCATTTTTTTTCTTTTTTTTTTTCTTTTTTTTTTCTTTTCTTTTTTTTGTGTCATTCGGAGCAAGTGAGACAATCTCATGCAATTTTTTCTATAGAAATTAGTGCTTCCACTATTTAAAGGTTCAAATCTAGTTTAGTCAAATTCTTAAAAAACTAAGTCTTATATGCATTTTGGTGGATTAGATTTCAACATTTGTCATGTTTTAATTATATTAGTTTGCACTTTCATTTTACACTTTTAATTTAATCTAGCATGCACGTTTCTGACTTTCAGTTATATTAATTTGCATGTTTTAATAATATTTTATATGTACGTTTCAATTATATTAGTTTACACATTTCAGTCATTTTAAGCACATTAAAATTGTGTCCAATTAAAAATGACCTATAGAAATTACATGTTAAATATCAATACAATTATCATTTATTTTCGAGAGTATAATTAGATAGATAAATAATTGATATATTAAACTGGGCCTCTAGGGCCTAATATCCAAGTTGGGTCTCTAAAGTCCAATGAATCAGACAGGGCCTCCTAAAGCCCAGCAGATAAAATTATATCTTTTTCTATATCTTTGAAGTATATCAAGAAGACAAGCCTGGGAAATCAAGTTATGAATGTCCGGTAAATCTTTCCAGATAAGATTGAATATTTTCCCGGTTCAGCGAATCTAGTATTTCAAAACTAGAATTTTGTATCAGATCGTATCTTTCCATATTTTCTGGGCCATCAAATTTGGCCTATAAACCTAGAATTCTACATCTATAAATAGGGGTCTCATTCTAGTAATTGCACACACCAAAACACATCAGAAGGCATCAACAGACATTAGCACACATAGAAGTGGAGCAAATACCAAAAATACCGGTATACCGCATTTACCATACCGAATTTATTGAAATTTTCGGTATACCATGATTTTCAATACAGTATCGGTATGAATATTTTGGAATTTGGTATCATACCGAAATATTTTTGGTATATACCGGTATACCAAACGAAATATTTTCGGATATTTCGGTATATCGATAATATTTCGGTATACCAACAATATTCGGTACACCGAAAATATTTCGATAATTCGGAATATACCATACCGATAATTTATTATTAAAATTTAATATTTAAATTATTTTCATATTAAATAATTAGTTAAATATTTCGGTATGGACCGGTATGAATCGATATTTCGGTATGGACCAGTATTTCGGTATGAACCGGTATATACCGAAATATCGGTAAGGTACGGCATACCAAATGTTCAGTACGATATGTGTTTTTGAAATATTAAAATTTCGGCATACCGAAATTTTCGATACGGTATTGGTATAAATTTTTGCATACCAAATTTTTCGGTATGGTATGCGGTACGGTACGGTATGCCACCCCAACTGCGCACATCAGAAGACATCAAAGAATCAGAAAATTCAAGAGTTCAGAATTCTTCGCAACTTCAACGGTGTCCTTCATTAACAAAGACGTCTAATTTGGGATCACGATGCTCAACATCTCCAATCGCATTTCTCCTACGAAGTTCTCCGAGATCTTCATCACATTAGTGTGTCATTCAAGATCACGGTGCTAAATTCCTCCTATCAACGTTTCCCACTCCGTAGTCCATCAAATTTCCTATGGAAACTCTTTAAGTTCTTCGTGGAAATCATCAACAACGACGTTTGATCCGAGATCACATTGCTAAGCACCTCCGATCAACATTTTTCTTCCGAAGTCCTTCAAGTTTTCCACGGAAGCTCTTCAAGTTCTTCACGGAAGTCAACAAAAATTGGTATTCGATCCAAGATCAAAGCGATATGCCCCTTCGATCGACGTTTTTCAAGCTCAATCTCTTTATGGATATAATGACCCAACATCTTCTTCCATTATGTCTAAAAAAATCAACACTTAATATGAAAACACAGCTCAATGCCCTCAAATTAATATCGACATCAATATCAGAAAAAATTCGGCTATGAACCAGTCTCCAAGAAATTTAGAACCAAGTCAAAGTCAATTTCAAGAGAAGAATTAGAGGACTCGTTAGATATTATACCCACATAATCGCTTGATTCAAATCATATTCTTTGTGATTTTTTTCTCATGTTTAACAATCTCTTATTATACTAATAGGGAGTTTTCTATGATTAAGGGTCGTCTTGTGGTTAATTTGGCCTATGTGACATAATTGTAGAAGCCATACATGTCAATTTATGAATAATATGAGTCATCTATGGGGCATGTAGAAGTCATACCTCCCAATTTATGAATCCTATGTGTTATCTATATGTGGCCCTTTATGAATCTTATGTGTTATCTATGTGGCCCTTTATGAATCTTATGTGTTATCTATGTGGCCTTATATAATAAGGAGTCTAATAAAAAAAAAATGCATTCACATGGATTTAAACCCTATACCTCATGAGTAATATATAACATGTTTACCAATTAAGCTATGCTATGAATCTCTATAAAGTTTGAAATCTAATGTAATGAATCACTATAAAGTTTAAATTTTATTGTAATGAATCTCTATAAAGTTTGAATTTTATCGAATATAAATTGAGTCTATAAAATTATATTAAAAATTATGTTGTGATTGTACCAATTTATATTTTATTTTAGTTCATTTGAGGATATTCTAGATTTAAAAAATCTTAATGTGTGAAAAATTCAACAAGTAACTTAAGTGTATTTAATTCTACGTATTATTATTAAGATAATCATAACATTCAACAATCTTATGAAAATTCACCACATATTTAGTTGATTCAAATTGATATATGGTTTGCATTTTTAGCAAAAAAAAATGCATTAGAGTGCATTACTGCTTGGATGAGAAATCTCCTTACATCGAGAAAATAATGTCACAATTTAAAAGTGTATATCAAATTAAAATTAAGAAAAATATATGTGAAATTCCATTAGAATATTGAAAATCGTAATTCAATTGAAATTGAACCTAAAAGTCGTGAGTTAATATGAAGTTAACTCATCATTTTATACATACATATTAATTGAATATATTCATAATATAATATATATATATATATATATAATGCATATATAATTAACTTTTACAAAAATTCCGCGTAATACGCGGGCATTCATCTAATGTTTTAAATACGAAAATTTGTTGATTATATGAGTCATGTGTCTAATTACACAGTACAACTCGTTTATGCACAAGACCGACTATTTTTTAATTTTCTATTTTTTAAAATGGTAAAATAAAACTTTATTACGAGGTCGATATCGAGTACAACGTATATCAATCCTTTCAAAAATCAAATTTCAATAATAGAGCAGTGACTTAACGAGCTGCTTGATTGGAGAATTAAGCTAGAGCCAATAGCTTAGATTTAATATAAAATACACATAAATATATATTGAATGTCAAACCCAAGTACAAGTTGACATTTTCTCTACATTCACTAATACTCAGAGCATATCTTCTATCTTAAATTATTTTGATATCTCTTCTATCTTAATAATCAGCGCATATAATTGATATTAAAACGAATCTCAAACAATATAAACAGTAACTCATGACAAACTCTAATATGCATCAAGTGCACGGTGCGCTCACTCAATAGTTGACACTGTTTACACTAAAGAGTTTGTTCCAATTATACTGAAAAGTGTGGTTGGATTACACTGAAAAGTTTACACAGAAAATCAGTTTTCAGTGTAAACTTTTCAGTGTAATTGAAATAAACTTTTCGGTGTAAACAATATCAACTGTTGAGTGAGTGCACCATACACCAAGTGCACAAGAGAGTTACTTAAACCTAATTGTTAATATACTCCTGGTGCAATTACGGATACTCATGGTCAAATATTCGATACATTGAAGCAGTTTCATGATAAACTTATCATGAACCGTTTTCATGTAAAACTTATATATATATATATATATATATATATATATATATATATATACCTTATTCACCCTTTTAGGTTCATGATTTGATCCATCTTGAAGCGGCTTAAATTTTTACTTTTTAGTTCCTGCTTGAAGAGCAGAGCCATATACTTATATTAATAAGTTCTCGCCGTATATATAATCATATTATTAGTTATTGGGTTGTGGAGTCACTGTCATATACTTATTAATTTATATAAGTTCTTAATTTTTAATAGTTCTTTTTAATAGTTCTTAAAATTTTACAATTTACTATTCTCATAATATAATGTGAATTAGTTTTACCATAAAATTTTTTGCATTCTGTGTATAATGTTAAAATTATTAGTTGTTCCACAAAAATTTATTGATTTGATAGTATTGTTGAAAAACAAAAACAACAAATATTGTTTTGAGTTGCATGGTAAAACAAGTTTACAAACTTAACATTTTCTAATTAATCTAGCTGCATAGAGGTTGCCACATACGACATTCATCATTTAATTTAAACATAAAGATATTCTTTTTTGTACAATATATATTTAATTAATGTTGTATTATTTAAAATTTTGTATTAATTGTCAGTAAATTCATATAATTGAAAAAAACTATGAGGGGTCTAATTTTAATCTCGACTCTGTGCCTCTTAATTTCTAGGAACGGCCCTGCATCGGTCCCAAAATTATTTATAATTTTGCACAATCCAAAAAAAAAAAACATATATATATATAGTTTTGCATGCACACTCACAATAATATACACATATGTTGTTATTTTACTAAAAAAATGCATCTTTCTTAAAAAGTACTCCCTCTATCCCATAACAATTTGTAGTTTTGCACTCTAAGGTGTGCACATTTGTTTTAAGAAAAAATTGTTTTTTTAATAAAGTAGTGACATATACATAAATATGTGTGTATTTTGTGAGTGTGCACAAATTAATTTTTTTTTTTTTTTTTAGTGTGTAAATTGTCATATGTACAAATTATTATGGAACAGGAAAAATATGTCGTTTTAAGTGTGGGAATGATATATTCCGGAATGGACGGAACATAGGATTTTTCGTCCTAAAGAAATCCGGCAAACAAAAGCTAGTAATTAATAATTTATGGTTTTATATATTACTTTAATTTATTTTATTTTATTTTTATAAATTAAGAGGGGCCTTATCTTAATTTGATGCTCGTGGACACTAAGAATGTAAAACAGTCATGTACTAATATATATCCTGTCGGGCCGGGGGTGGGGGCCATGGGGGCGAGGGTTTCGCCTTTTGCTACAAAGTCATGTACTAATATATTTGATTCTCAGAGAATTAGCAATGATCTTTATCTTTAGCCAGTAAATTAATCGTTATGACGTAATACTCTCCAAATGTGGAAATTATATATCTTCTAGATCTATATACTACAATTAATTACTAGCTCGGGAAGTCAAATTAACTATGCATGTAACATTCATTGCATGTTGATCTTGAATAAGTTGGTCAAAAATTAACAATTAGACTAAAAATGGTATGAAAAGAACAAACTTGACATTTTATATAATGGATAACTATTACCCCTACGTCCCACCTTTTACTTTCATATATGAATATTATTGCACATTTTTTAAGAAAAATGAAGTATATATATTTATATAGTTGAATAAAATAATTGTAACTTTATGTTTTATTGATTTTTATAAAAAAAAAAAAGAATATTTTCTTTTAGCTATAAATAAAATCGTGGAACATTCCAATAAGATAAGTGTGAATGTTATCGCTGGGCGGAGAAAGTAGTAGACAAGCCAACCAACCCTAGAATCCTATTTCAACTTTTCAGTCAAGGTATTTATCTTTAAAAAAATATATATATAGGCCCCAACATTTAGATCATAAAAAATCAAACTACAAAACAAAAACATTGATACAACCTTTAACATATAAAATCATTAATGTCTTACACTAATATTTCCACATTTTTTCTCATCGTTGCTCTGCTCTATGCAGCTGCAAATCCAGTAGCCCAGGGCACTTTCTTCGAGAGAAACCTTAATGTCACCGGAAGACTTTGTTGCACGGCCGACGGAAACTGCGCCGCTGCCAGCGCCGCCGTTGCCGGGGCGGTTGTAAACCTGACTTGCCCTACCCGAAATATGTTTGGGCCTCGAAGCGTAGTTGGGCAGGGCGCAACTAATGGTGCCGGAAACTTTACCATCATGGCTAATATTAGGTCGCTTATGACCCTATCTCAGTGCTCCGTCACCGTGCCGCTTCCGCTTACCGGCACCGCCGCCGTCTCCTGCCCTGTGCTCGCCAGCGCCACCACCACCACCTCCCTCGCCTCCCGTGTTCGGCTTGTCTCGATTACTGGAAGTAGAGTCACAAGGGTTTATAATGCTATCGTGATATCACTTGTAAGGGTCTAGTAGCCATCATATATAATTAGTTGATATATGTGTTTGTGTGAGAGAAAATAAAGTGTATGTCTGATTTTATTGTTTTAGTATAATTAAGAATGATATTTTTTTATAGTTAATTTGTATGGATTAGCATGAAATAAAATGATATCGAAGAAATAATTAATTATTGGTGTAGTGTGTCATGAATGTCGGATTATTGACTTTATTATAAATGGTTAATGATGTTATTTGGGATGCATGGAGGGAAAAAGTTTTCATTAATCCATTCATCTATTCCACGTTTTAGTGTTTCATCATATTTGGTATTAACTATAGATGAAATATGATCGTTTAATTGAATATAGAGTAAAATATGAAAGATAAATGTATCTTTCAAGCAATTTCGAGTCAATTCAAATTTATATGAACTATTTTTCGAATGTCATTATTATTTATGCACTATTAGAGTTGGATCGGTACGGTATACCTACTGAAAATCACATATCGTATATTGTATCGAATCGAACGATATACAATACCGAATTTTCGGTATACCGAAAATTTTGGTATGTTAAACATGCATACCTTATACCGTACCAAAAATTGGGTATACCATACCCTACCGATCGATTTTTCATTATATACCGTTAGATACCAAAATTTGGTACACCGTATAATACCAAAATTTTGGTATACCATTTCATACCGAAATTTCGGTGTACCGTTTCATATTGAAACTTCAATTACCATTCTATATCAAAATTCAGGTATATCATTAAAAGAAATATATATATATATATATATATATATATATATATATATTAGTATATTATTAAATTTATTATTATATTAAATAGGATCGGTATGGTAAGTACCGGTAATTTAGGTATTTTCCCCACCCCTATACACTATCAATATTGTTGTCTATTTGAAATGTAACCATTTTAAAAATCAAACATTCTTTAAACGGTGGCACTTTGCATACATATTAAGTAACACTAAAAAATAAAAGTTCATGTAAACTCAAATTCACATAAAAACCTACAATCCTCTTGTAATCAGCTTTAACAATATTAATCAAAAATTGGATAGAAGCTTAATGAATAGTACTCCCCTCCGTTCCTGAAGTATTTGCACATTTGAAATTGCATGTGGAATAAGAAGATGGGTAAAGTAATGATATATGGATAAATATGTGTATATTTTTTTAAGTGTGCACTCAAATCAATATTTCCTTTTTAGGTAGTGTGCAAATTGGTGTGTGGCGTCCAAATAAGAAAAGTGAAAATTCCTCTGGGACAGTAGTATTATTTGAGGTTATGTTTGGATGTAGTCATTTGAAATATAAGGGATTTGAAAATGAATGGATTTAAAAGTCCATGGAATTCAAATGACATCATTTTCCTAGTTATTTGAAATTCCTCCAATTAAAATTAAAATTAAAATTAAATATTTGAAATTCATCCATTTAAATATTTCGCACAAGAAAAGGGTGAATTTGAAGTATGAATTTAAAATTCATAACTCAAATCCCTCCATCCAAATAAACTTAAAGTAAAACAAAAACACACGAGACCATGATCGGGCGATTCCGGCCCATAGATAGGAAGGAAAAACGCAAAAGGGAAAAAGAATGAACAATCTGGGCCCAACTACAAAAAGTTACTAAAAAAACCACACAATGGCCTAAGAACAACCAATTAGCCAAACAAATAAAGAAAATAAAGGCCCAACAAGGCCTTTAATTGATTTATTTATTCCATTTTTTGTGGTGTTTAATTGTATGCTCTATCTTATCTTATAATAATATATTCTCAAACCTCTCCAAGATGATGTGTCAACACCACCTTATTTTTAGGCTGATGTGGCATGTCTCAAATCTCTCCATTTTGAAATAATGTGCTCTCATTAAAAGTTGGTTAAACTTTTAATCTCGACCCTTCGTTCTATATCATTAAATCTAAATCATTAATTTATATCTGCATAATTAATGCAAATAGATATTTTTTCCATTTTCTTATTTAGTTATTTTTAGAATTTATTATAAATCATATTTTTTCCAAACCTTAATGTAATTAAATATGATCTACTTATTGAATGAATCTAAATTTATCATTTCTAAGTTTGAGTTAGTATATATAGTATAATATAATGTTCGATTATTTTTTCCTAAAATAAAAGGTATATAGTTATATATTCCAAAGAATATTCTTATGTGATATATTCTTATTATGGACAAGATATAATATTGCATGCATTTTTTCTTATTATAAATAATAGTATATTGTATTTCATTTTTTCACATCAAAATTTCATTTGTTCCACTCTTTTGCTGAGATTTCTCCCATCAATTGTTGGTTAGTTATATATCTATTGTTATTAGTATATTTATTTTATAATTAAATTCATCATTTTAAGTGCTCACAATTTGATTATAAATATCAATATCAATATGAATGTAATAATGATTGTTGATTTATGCTCTACATCGTTCAGTTTAAATATTTTTCATGTGCACAAATAATAAATTTAACTATATCATGTATTTTTATCTGAATAATTATGATGGTTTAATTGTTGTAATTTAAATCTCATTTTAGATTTCAAGAGTATGGCACTTCAATTTTCTTTGATTTCTAATATCAAGAGTGAGAGCAAAAAATTGACCGTTAAAGTTAGGATTGAAAAAGTTGGACAATATTTTTTAATGATTTTAATAGAGACAAGTTCTATTTGGAACTCATTTTGATCGATGAACGGGTATTTGTAACTTTAAAGTTGATTTCAAATTTTGTATTGTTTCTTATATAAATTAATTTCTTACCGTATACTCCCAATAACTAATAATGTTGATTAATTTATAAATTATTCAATATTGAAATGGAAATTGATTATTATTAAATTATTAGTCTAAGTAATGTTATTCCATAATTGTTATTAATTTATGTGAATTTTTATATTTTTTTTAATTATTTAGTTTGTAGGATATACCTATAGAGTTTAGTGAAGGGCACGAGCCACAGCTAAACAAACCTCATAATTTATTGTATATAATTTTTTTAAACAAAAGTACTCTTATATTAAATGTCTACAGAAAATAAATATAATATTTTTTTCAGTACGCGAAATTCACGTGGGTACACTCTAGTAATAATATATTTTCAGACCTCTCCAAAATGACGTGTCAACACCACCTTATTCTTAGGCTGATGTGGCATGTCTCAAATCTCTCCATTTTGAAATACTACGCTCTCATTAAAAGTTGGTTAAACTTTTAATCTCGACCCTTCGTTCTATATCATTAAATCTAATCCATTAATTTATATCTGCATAATTAATGCAAATTGATATTTTTTCCATTTTCTTATTTAGTTATTTTTAGAATTTATTATAAATCATATTTTTTCCAAACCTTAATGTAATTAAATATGATCTACTTATTGAATGAATCTAAATCTATCATTTCTATGTTTGAGTTAATATATATAGTATAATATAATGTTCGATTATTTTTTTCTAAAATAAAAGGTATATAGTTATATATTCCAAAGAATATTCTTATGTGATATATTCTTATTATGGACAAGATATAATATTGCATGCATTTTTTTAATTATAAATAAGAGCAAATTGTATTTTATTTTTTCAGCAGAGTGAAGAACCCAAACGCATTAAACAAGCTAGAATTGATAAGACCTATGGTCCAGACTTCATCACCTATGTGTTAGAAGAAGAACCTAGAACTATCAAAGAAGCTCTTTCCAGACCAGATGCACATCTCTGGAAAGAAGCAATAAACAGTGAATATGATTCAATTCTGCAAAATCATACATGGGAGTTGGTTGACCTCCCTAAAGGTTGTAAGACCTTAGGATGCAAATGGATCCTTAAAAGAAAGTACAAAGCAGATGGATCAATTGACAAGTATAAAGCCCGTTTGGTTGCAAAGGGTTTTAAACAAAGAGAAGGGTATGATTTCTTTGACACTTATTCTCCGGTCACAAGGATTACATCCATTCGTGTACTTATCGCGATTGCTGCTTTGCATAATCTCGAAATACACCAGATGGATGTAAAGACTGCTTTCCTTAATGGAGAAATAGATTCTGAAATATACATAGATCAACCAGAGGGTTATGTTGTACCCGAGAATGAGAAGAAAGTTTATAAACTCGTTCGGTCGTTGTATGGACTTAAACAAGCTCCTATACAATGGCATTTGAAATTTGACAATATTATGTTGTCAAATGGATTTCGAATTAACGAATGTGACAAGTGTGTGTATGTGAAAGATACACCAAATGGATTTGTTATCGTATGCTTATATGTTGATGACATGTTAAACATAGGTAACAATTCAAATGTGATCGTTAATACGAAAAACATGTTAAAGAAAAATTTTGACATGAAAGATATGGGTTTAGCAAACGTGATTTGACTTGAAGCCGAAAATACTAACTTTCTACTAGTAGTTTCCCCGCAAGCGTACGAGTTCACTGTAGTATGGGCAAGTATAGGGACCAAGTATTATCGAACTCAAGGGAAGGAGTGTATGCGAACAGATCCCTGAAGATCTACGCGTCGTAGCTAATATGAATGTATATTTTTTGATTTTTTAAAGAATTAATTCTAAACTAAAGTAAACTAATTAAACTAAAGAATGAATTAAACGAATTAACTAAGGCTTGTATTCAAATATGTGATGGTGATGCTCAGGATGGAAATTCCTACGTATACTAACGGAGCAGGTACATAATCAAGATAACCGTGATGCACAAGAAATAACCTAAGTTAAAGATTGTAAGATGAAAGCTCAAGAATTAAAACCCTAATACTTTATCCTAGCAATCGACTTCACTAATCCACTAACGAGTTAATAGATTGTGCTTAATTAACGAGACCCTAATTTAAACTAAGGTGATGCGGTCGTCCTACTTAGATAAACCGGTAGATTAATTAACCTTTTCTAAACCCTCTCATTATGTCTACTAATTGTTAAAGAGTGATAAGATCGTCCTCTCTCGAACACTTTTCGAACGAAACTCAAAGGTATAGTTAAGATTGATTTCAAGAATTCATTAATTAAGAGAATTAAAACTAAACGTCACGAATTACCCTAATTACGTACCCACATCCTACTTCTACGAGTTCATCCTACCCCAAGCATGCAAGGGTTTTAGCTAGACATGGTTTTTACGGAAACAAGAACAATTGAAGAAGTAACGAACATGAACATAATGATTTTAACGAATAAATTATCAAACATTAACTAGGGTTTAAAGAAATAAATGCTAGGAACTCAAATTAAATTGATAAAACGAAGTTTCAATGTATTCAAGAACAAAGGTCTGAAGAAACGAAACTACAAAGCAAAAACCAAACTATGAATTCGTAAATAAAAACCTCGAAAACGTAAAACTAAAGCTTGCGTGTCTCTTCTTCTCTTCCTCTCTCCAAAAACTAACTCTAAAAGCGATATGGTATCAAGTGGGTGTGTAAAAATGTGTTCGGAAGGGGTATATATAAGCAACGGGTTGAATCGGGAGTTAATGGGCAAAAACCACGCAAGCTCGAGCACTGCTCATGCACTAAGTGCACGAGCACAATCCCATCGTGCGTGAAAATCTTCCAGAGAGCCAAAAGTGCTCGACCACTCGAGCTCGTGCACTAGGTGCACGACCCAATGTTGCTCGAGCATTATACTCGACTACTCGTGCACTAGGTGCACGAGTTCTCCTCGCTTGTGCACTCCAATGATACTTTTGCACCCTCGAACTAATACTTTTCGTATTTCTTCGATATCTTCTCATCCGGGCATCCGTTTGAGTCGATTCAAAGTCCTACGAACTCCTCTTTTTACCCTCTATCTATCTATAAGCATCAAAGAGACAAATTCATTAGTTTATGAAAATGATACTCAAATAACTCTAAATACTCAACAAACTCGACCAAAACTGGGCATTTTTAACGACGAATCATGATAATTTCACGTCTAATCAACCCCCCCAAACTTACCATATTGTTTGTCCTCAAGCAATGAAATAATAAGTCAAGTGAAATTGTTATGAATGAGGCAAATAATCAAATCATGCAAGTAAATGAACTCGAGCTTCAAAGATCAATCACACGTATACTCACTCATCTTTCTTCATCATACTCATGCAACAATAACAAGAAACACCAAGATCAAACATGGATGTGCACTCAACGATGTGTTTCACTCCCTCACAAGTGTATATCAAGAATAAGAGACTCACTCAAACAATCAATCACACATATCGGCAGCCATAGGCTTGTAAGCACTCTCTACTCCGACCATACTCTAGAAATCAATGCTGAATCAAAAAGGACTTTTCTCAAGGTTGTAGTGTAAGCTCTTTGGACAGGTGGTATAACAATATGGGTGAGTGGCTCAAGTGAATGGAGAATAGAAAATCAAACTTTGGTATATCGAGATTAGGAACAGAATACTTCAAACATTTTCAATCAACACACTTTCAATTCCAATACTCTCAACACTTCATTTTTTTTCTTTCTAACTTCTTTCATTTTTTTTTTCCAATCACTTCACTTCTTTCTTTTTTTTAATTTTTTTTTCGCACAAACACATGAGCTCATTTTTTTTTCTTTTGCTCATTCTCATTTTTTTCTTTCCCACAACTCTTTCTCTTCATCACACCTTCTTCTCATAGTCACTCAAGCAATCACAATTCTCCTTTTTCAACTCAAATCAATCCCTTCACATTCACACTTTTCCTATTCTCCACTCAAATTTGGACAAAAAGGCTTGGGAACTTGGAATAGTGTTTCAATGTGCTAGCAAATGAAATAGGCTTAAGGCTCAAAGGGGCTCACAAGGGATAAGTGTCATTGGTAGGGAAAATTTGGCTAAGTGACTCAATCAAAACAAATATAGCCTAAGATCACATTCGGCATATCAAACTAGACACAGTCTAAAAGCGAGAGCACACACAAGTTCTAGCATCCTCTAAGACGACGACTCACTCACAAACGAAGAGATCAATTCATGTATCTTAATCTCAAAAGGCTTAAAATCTCACGGCTTTCACATTCATGCTAGTCCTAGTGAATTCTCACTCTCATCATACAAGTACTCAAAAGGCAAACTCGCTTGCATACTAGTTCTTTCTCAAATCAACTCTAACTCAAACACTCACACAATAGAACTCCTAACTCAACCTCACAAGTTAACTCTACTCACTAAGTCATACTCAAGAATCATCAATAAGCAAGTGATAAGAGTAAATAAGCGTGAAATAACTCAATCATCAAATCAATTCATATCAAATCAAACCCCAATAGTTTAAAGTGCTTCCAATACAATCCCATAATTCACCAAATACTCAAACAAGTTCACACTCCTAAGGCAATGAATAAGAAACGAAAAGTAAAAGAAAAAGATAAGAAAATGGGAGCAAAAACTGGGGGAATCCCCATGATCCTCAAGCATCCGGAGGCGGTGGCGGGCGGTAGCTCGGGTGATCCGATCCTAAATGGGAGACAAAGAGTGCCTCCATCCATCTCCTCAAATTCAAAACTTCTGATCGAACCTCTTGAAACTCCCCTCGCATGCTCATAGCGTCCGTGTACCACTGATTTTGCGTTGTGCGAAGATTCGTAACTTCGGTTTGCAAATCTTGAATATCCATCCTAATCCCATCCCACTGAATTTGGGTGGGGTACCACGGCTCGGGAGTGGACACTTCAGGTGCCTCCATCTCCATCTCTTGAGGTTCTTGACCTCCTCCACCAACATCGGTCTCTTCTTCCTCAGGTGTGTTCTCTCCTTCTTCATACTCATCCTCCTCCTCTTCATCTAGGTCCCGAACTCCACTGGATCTGGCCCCACTCGTTCCTGCTGCACCTCCATGCCTCTTCTTTTGCCTTTGATCCCATAATCCGTAGCTCTCCAACCTGGCCTTGAATTTTTCCATTACCCTTTTGTGGTTCGAACCATCCATCTGTATATTCTTCTTCTTCATGCCTCTCAAGGTCACTAACTTCTCTTTGGGCATCGGGAATAGCTCGTCATCACGAAGTCTCATGCAGTATTTCCCACTCCAATGCTCACACATCCACGTGTTATACATGTGCTCAAAGTCGATGTCTCTTCCCTCACAAGGAGCTGCCATCGGTCTGATGTCCAGGCTCTCCAAGAATGCACAAATGAGGCCTCCACCTCGTATCCTAGAAGTCTTCATCCCACACTTGTATGGGGCCTCAACCTGCATCTCGAGAAAATCCTTTCCAATGTCGTGCTCCCTTCGATGAAGTAGGCACCACACTCCATATAACTCCTTAGAAGTCACAGTGCCCGTTTCAGACCTAGCATAGATGGTGTTCCCCAAGATTCTCTCAAGGTGTCGGATCACAGGGTTCCTGATTGAAGAAGCTCAAGACGTCCTCGCAGAGTACTTTCCAGCCAACTCATCGGTGATTTATTGCCATAATTCATCAGCCTTGTACCTTCCCGATCTGGTGTTCCGTTCATTTGGTTGGGGTAAGTGCAGGGTTGTGTTCACCATCCCTATGTCATAGGCGTGCCACTCATTCCGTATCATGAACTGGAAAGTGCAATCCACCTGCATCTTCACCTAAGCTAAGAACTGCTCCACTAAGTCTTGGTGCGTCTTCATGGAGACCAAGATTTCGTAAAATTGCTGCATATTGTTCTCGAAAATTCTCTTGATCTCGTCTTCAATCCCCAACTGCCTCATGAACTCAACGTAGGGTCGCCTCGTCTTCTCCACTTTCCCAGCAACTAGATTCCACCGGTAGGCGTGAGCAAACCATCTATCCCCATATGTCAAATTATCCCAACGAGAAGGCATCAGTCCCTTCCTCGTCAATTCTGCAGTCAAAGCCAACAACTCATCCCCCTCAACGAACCGATCCTCATACTTCTTTGGAGGAGCCATAACCTAATGCATAACAAAAATTCACCACACCAAACTCATGAATAACTAAGAAAATCTCAATCATGTCAAACACCCTTTTCAAGCTCAAATTTCATCAATGGTATTCAAGTTTCACACACGGGTGATAACATGATAACAATTCAATTTACTGTTCATATACTTTTTCACCATTCACAAGAATTCCAAAACATAAGTCTATCATGAAGTAACATCACATTTTCATGCAATTTACATGCTCAAGACTCAATTCATCATTCACCCTCAACAATTTCAATTCAAAATCTCCAAGAATTCCAAATTTCATAATACCCATGTCAATTCCTACTTTCTCTCTCTAGAAATTCACCAAATTCACTCATGCAATTTCAAAATTGAAGCTTGAATTCGTAAACCCATAGCATTGAGACAACAATTATCATCATAGAAGCAAAAACCAACAAGTATCATGAAAATCCCCAATTCCTATCAAGAACATATGAACCCTATCTCTCACATAATCAATTCATGTTAAATCAAAGACAAAACTAAGAATAGAATGAAGATAATGATAGAATACTTACCTTTTGTTGAAGAACCGGGTGAATTCGTGCAAAGACGAACGAAAATTAAAGATTTGAGGGCAAAGAAAGGTCAATTCGTAGCTCCAGCCGATTTTCTTCCCCCCAAGTGTGTGAAATGTGTGTGAAAAGTGTGAAAATGTATTTATAGTGTGGAAAAATTCGGCCTAGGGCTTAAAAATCCGAGGGTGCGATCGCTTGTGCACTACTCGTGCACTAGTGCACGAGTAACTTGAGCTCGAGCACCAGAAATGAACAGAAATGAAAAAGCGCTCGAGTGCCTGAGCTCGAATTTCAACCTTTTCGAACCAAATTGCAAGAATTTACGACTAAAACGAGTACTAACCTGGAAAGCTCCTCGATTTAAGCCCGATCACTCATTCGATCGAGGAGTTGGGGTCTCTTCCAAACGTGCAATTCACCACGCCAACTCAAGTCGAACTTATGCACTCACACTTAATTCAATCCAACTACCCTCATGCATTGATATTTTAAAAAAAAAATTGATCAATTTTTTTCATTGGAATTTCGTGTACGAACTCGGAGTATGAATACACACCCCCCAAATTTTGTTCTTGCTACACAATAATAAAGTTTGAAAAAGAATGAGTATGAACGAGTTGTGCACTAAATTCTCATAAACTTAAATCACTATCAATGCAAAGTAATAAACGAAACGAAACATCACCCCCCAAACTTCGACTTCGCAAAGAGGTCTACGTTTGGGGTTCGGGTTACCTCAAACTCCATCAATCGAATGCTTTCCTACTCGAAATCTTAACATCTTCATGAATTTCTTCACCTTAAGCTCACATACTTGAATCAATCGCCACTAAACAAGCCTACACCAAAAAAATTCTCAACAAACGAGGTTAACATCTACGATTCATAGAACAAAAAAAATGAACAAAACACATAAAAACAAGTAAAAATGGGTTGCCTCCCATTAAGCGCTAGTTTTAAGGTCCTAATGCCGGACCGAGCTCGAAGGAGCTCACAGGACTTTAGAATCTAAATTGCCTCCCTTATTCTCATAAGAGAAGTTGAAGAATTTCTTTACTCGATTCCCGTTCACCATGAATCTATGTCCATCCTCCTTCTCAACTTCAAGGAATCCACTCTTATGCACTTCCCTCACAATATACAGCCCGTTCCACTTGGACTAGAGCTTTCCACCAAACAGCTTCATCCTCGAATTGAATACGAGGACTTGATCACCCACTTTGAACTTTTTTTTCCTCAATCGAGCATCATGCCACTTCTTGGTCTTCTCCTTGAAAATTCGGGCATTCTCATAGGCACTATCTCGAAACTCCTCCAACTCATGCAATTGGAGTAATCTCTTCTTACCAACTAAGGCACTATCAAAATTCTGCTTCTTGATCGTCCAATATGCCTTGTGCTCCAACTCCACGGGCAAGTGACATGTCTTTCCAAAAACTAATTGGTAAAGAGACATACCAAGAGGATTTTTGAAGGTTGTCCTATACGCCCAAAGTGCATCATCAAGCTTCATTGCCCAATCCTTCCTACTAATGTTCACCGTCTTCTCAAGGATCTCCTTGATTTGACGATTCGATACCTCTGCAAGACCGTTAGATTGAGGATGATAAGCAGTAGAGACTCGATGACTTACCTCATATTTTGACAGCAACTTCTCCATCCACTTGTTCACGGAGTGACTCCCCCCATCACTAATCAAAGCTCTTGGGACTCCATATCTCGCAAAAATATTCTTTCTCAAGAACTCAATCACCACTCGGGAATCATTCACTCTAGTTGGGACAGCTTCAATCCACTTCGAGACGTAATCGACGCACACGAGAATGTATAATAATCCATTGCTAGGAGGAAATAGACCCATGAAATCAATCCCCCATACGTCAAATACCTCGATTTCCATGAACACGTGCAGCGGCATCTCGTCCCTCTTAGTAATAGAGCCAAATCGTTGGCACTTATCACGCCTCTTAACCCATTCCATACAATCCTTCAAAAGAGTTGGCCAATAAAAACCAGATTGAAGCACCTTCCTTCCGGTCTTCTCTCCACCCAAATGTCCTCCACATGGTAAAGCGTGACAATGCCTTATGATATCATTCCACTCCTCCTCTGGCACACACCTTCTCAACACATGATCAATCCCTCTTTTGAACAAGTAGGGATCGTCCCAAATAAATTCCCGAACTTTCTTCAAAAATGCCTTCCGGTGCACCGAGTCCATCTCCGCCGGTAACTCTCCACTTGCTAAATAATTAGCATAATCTGCAAACCACGGTGCTTTCCCTTCAACTCGATATACCAGAATATCTCCTAAACCAAACAGCTTCTCGTCCGAAAATTCATCGTTCACCTCTCGATCTTCCACGGTGTTTTCCTTTGTAAGCTCCAACCTCGAAAGGTGATCGACTATCACATTCTCACATCCCTTCTTGTCTCAAATTTCGACATCGAACTCCTGGATTAACAAGATCCAACGAATGAGACGGGGCTTTGCATCCTTCTTACTCATAAGGTACCGAATCGCTGCGTGGTTCATGTATACTATTGTTTTTGTCCCTACTAGGTAGGGTCGAAATTTGTCAAAAGCATACACGACTGCTAACAGCTCCCTTTCGGTGGTCTTGTAATTCACTTGAGCAGAATTCAGCATCTTCAAGGCATAGTAGATAGCGTGAAAACGCTTCTCACGAATCTGCCCCAAAGCAACCCCCATCGTAAAGTCACTAGCATCACACATCAGCACAAACGGGCTAGACCAATCCGGGGTCACAAGTATTGGGGCATTCACCAACGCTTCTTTCAACTTGTTAAAAGCCACTAGACACTCATTAGTAAACTCAAAGGCGACTTCTTTTTCAAGAAGCCGCGAAAGGGGTTTAGCAATTTGTGAAAAATCTTTTATGAAACGTCTATAGAATCCCGCATGTCCTAAAAATGACCGAATCCCCTTCTCGGTCGAAGATGGTGGAAGCTTCTCAATTGCAATCACTTTCGCCTTGTCAACTTGGATACCTTTCAAGGACACATGATGTCCAAGAACAATACCTTCTCACACCATGAAGTGACACTTCTCCCAATTTAGCACCAAGTCCATCTCTTCACACCTGCTCAACACAACTTCAAGATTGATTAGACATTTATCAAACGACTCTCCATAGACGGAGAAGTCGTCCATAAAAACCTCCATAATCTTCTCAATCAAAACATGAAAAATAGTCATCATACACCTTTGAAAGGTGGCGGGTGCATTACACAACCCAAACGGCATCCTCCTAAAAGCAAAAGTCCCATAATAGCAGGTGAAGGTGGTTTTCTCTTGATCCTCGGGGGCTATCATGATCTGATTATACCCCAAATACCCATCTAAGAAATAATAATACTCAAAACCACCTAATCTATCAATCATCTGATCAAGGAACGGTAGAGGAAAGTGATCCTTACACGTTGCCTTATTCAACTCCCTATAATCAACACACACACGACATCCCGTCACTAATCTAGTGGCTACCAATTCATTAGACTCCGTCTTAATCACGTTGCTACCCCTCCTTCTTAGCAACTACGTGTAATGGACTCACCCATGGACTATCAGAAATTGCAAAGATCATGTTGCTATCTAACAACTTCAAAACCTCCTTATGTATTACCTCTTGAATTACCGGATTAACTCTACGTTGGTTTTGCACTACCGGTTTTCTAACCTCTTCTAATCTAATCCTATGCATGCAAATGGAAGGGCTAATTCCCTTAATATCCACGATCGACCATCCTTTTGTGCTTACGAAGCACTACTAAAAGTCTCTCAAGTTGATCATCAGATAAAAGGACAGATACAATTACCGGATACTTATCGGTCTCATCCAAGTAGGCGTACTTGAGATGATCGGGGAGTGGTTTCAGCTCCTTTTTCGCCTCCAATGGTGGCGCGTTATCGAACATCTTCTCGAAAGTTGACTCATCGGCTTCCAAGTCGTCCTCATCCTCTACTTTCTTCATCTCCAAGAACTTGACATCTTCATTGTCTTTCAAGCTGTCAAAATAATCAAGATCATAAGAATCATAAGATAGATCGTCAAGAATAGGATAATCAAACTGATGAACATAAAAAGAACATGGGTCTAGAAGTGTGTCTTCAACACAAGTGTCCGTGATGTCAATGAAGTGGCAGCTCTCATCTCCCATGGGGTATTTCATAGCTTCGTAAATAACTATCTTCACTTCTTGATCATCAACCTTGACCGTAATCTTCCCATTAGCTACGTCAAGTACCATCCCGGCTGTAGCTAGAAACGGCCTCCCTAAAATCAGCAGTACATGCTCGTCCTCCTCCATATCGAGTACCACGAAGTCGGCGGGAAAAATGTGATTCGCCACCGTCACTAGAATATCCTCAACTACTCCTTGAGGTCTAGTGATAGACCAATCAGCAAGCTGGAGCATCATCATCGTGGGTTGAAGCTCACCCCCTTCCAACTTCTTGAACAACGAAAGAGGCATTAAATTAATGCTCGCCACGAGATCACACAAAGCTCTTTTCTTGATCCCGTTCCCGATATCACAAAGAATGGTAAAGCTATCGGGATCCTTCATCTTGGGAGAAAGCGCCTTGTGCACCATAGCACTCACCTCGTGGTTCAAGTGCACTAGCTCGGGTCCATCCACTCTCCGTCTCTTCGCTATCAAGTCCTTCAGGAACTTGGCGTAGTTAGGCATCTGTTCCAAAGCATCATAAAAAGGAATGTTAATATGTAACTTTTTAAAAACATCAAGGAATTTTATAAACTTTTCATCTAATTTCTTTTTCATGAACCGCTGTGGATATGGGACAGGTATCACAGATTTGGGTACCCCCCATTCATCTCTCTCAGTTTCTTTTACATTCTTCCTTGCTTCCTTTGTCTTCTTCCACTTTGGAACTCTTTCAATCTCCTTAATGCCCTCCTCTTCAGGCTCTTTGCTCTTCTGGGACTCATCCATATCTTTACTCTTCTGAGTGCCTTCACCCCCAACCCCTTTCTCAACTCCCATCTCCTCAATCTCATCTCTATCTGCCTCAGGCTCTTTTTCTTCTATCTCAACCTCTCCTTGGGGCGTCTCAGAATCAGCAGGCATCTCAGGACCATCATATTTGGTCCCACTTCTCAACATAATAGCCTTGCAATGTTCCTTTGGGTTACTCTCGGGTATTGAAGGATACTTGCCCGGCTCTCTCGTTTGAGACTTTGCAATTTGACTAATTTGATACTCAATAGAAGTGAACCTGCGGTTGCTCTCTTGTTGAGCTCTATTCCAATCTATGTCTCTCTTTTGGAGTTCTTGATCACGCTGGTCGTCTTTCTTATGCAACTCCTTCACATCGTACTCCAATGAGGACAATCTCTTGCTACCTTCCTCCACCTTCTGAAGGATAGCTCTCAATATCTCCTCAGTTGAGGCACCGCCTTCTCCACCCGGGGGTTTCGAACCTGGATCAACACCTGGAGGAACTGTAATTCCGGCCTTCTGATTAGCATATGAGAAATTCGCACTCTTCCTCCATGTGTTCTAAGGAGGTTGTTGGCCTCCTTGATACCCTTGTGTGTTCCTCCATTGATTTTGAGATGGTTGTGGACCTGGAGGTACAAATGGCTGGCCATAAGAAGGCCTTCCAAATTGATTGCCACCTTGTGGATAGTTAGGTCTTCCCATATAGTTGGTCTCTTCTTGCTGACTCGTGGGTGGGTCCACTTTCTCATTCACTGTTACATTCCCTCCAACCAGATTCTGCCCCATCTCAAGGTTACTGATCTTCTCCATCATAACCATCAACAGCTTCCTTGTTCCCTCATTCTCCTCCAACTTATAAGCTCTCTGAAATTCTGGGTCCTCGTTCCATGCCCCGGCATTCGTGACAATATTGTCGACGATTTCTCTACACCTCGCTATCCCTTGGTTCAGAAATGCTCCACTAGCACATGCATCAAGATGGGCTTGACCAGCCTTGCTGGCTCCACTATAGAAGAACGCCATGATATCCCCCTCATTATACCCGTGTTGCGGGCACTCAATCAACATATTAGAGTATATTTCCCACGCTTGACGTAAGTCTTCTCCTTGCTTCTGGCGGAAGGAAGAAATCTCTATCCTTGCTTTAATGGTTCTATATGGAGGGTAGAATCGCTCGAGGAACAGACGCTCGAGCTCAGCCCATGTGGTTACACCTCCCCGTGGGAGCATGTTATCATACCACTCATTTGCTATTCCCGTCAAAGAGAATGGGAACAGTCTGAGCCTCTTGGCATCTTCAGACATGCCATTATAATTGAACGTGGATGCGATCATCAGAAAACTCCTCAGATGAGTATGAGGATTCTCCTTCCCAACCTCCCCCTTGAATTGATTCTCGGTAAGCAGCTTTAGAATTCCAGGGGAAATTGAGAAGTTGTTTGCCTCTACAAGGGGCAATGCCACTCCATCATAGTACCGTTGTGGTTGTGCCGCGAAACTTCCTCGAATAGCCATGTTCTGATCTGCGTTCTGAGGATTAGCAGGTGGTACTGGTACTTGTTGGGCTGGTGATGAGTGATAGACTGTTGGTGGGTTGTAAACAGGAGGTGGAGGGTATGGGTATGGTGGATACAGATATGGTGGGTATGGGTAAGGGTAAGGTAAGTTGTTTTGTGGAAATGCAGGGTTGTTCTGAGGGTGTTGGACAAGATTATGAGTTGGATTGTTTGCGTTCTGTGTACCCGGGTTTTGGCTCTGGCTCTCCCCTAACGGGACTTGATTCTGACTTCCATTCCCTTCAGTGCCCTCAACCCGGTCTACTACCTGATTAAACTCATTAGCAGCATCATCCAACTCATTACTAATATCCATGTTCACGTTCTCGTTCTCGTTCTCTCCTCCGGCAGCATTCATCCTTCTTAAAAAGGCTCTGTTTCTTCTTGCTATTGTCTCAGGATCTAGCTGTAGTCTCTCTTCGCTCGATTCACCTTGCGAGCGTATTTTCATAAACCTAAAACACTAACAAAAGAATAAAAATGCAACTGCCGAACACGTACGAATAAAAATAGAAAAGTAAAACACTCACTACTAACTACTAAGCTATCTACAAGTCCTATTCAAAAGACATACAACGCCATTCCCGGCAACGATGCCATTGACATGAAGCCGAAAATACTAACTTTCTACTAGTAGTTTCCCCGCAAGCGTACGGGTTCACTGTAGTATGGGCAAGTATAGGGACCAAGTATTATCGAACCCAAGGGAAGAAGTGTATGCAAACAGATCCCTGAAGATCTACGCGTCGTAGCTAATATGAATGTATGTTTTTTTATTTTTTTTAAAGAATTAATTCTAAACTAAAGTAAACTAATTAAACTAAAGAATAAATAAAACAAATTAACTAAGACTTGTATTCAAATATGTGATGGTGATGCTCAGGATGGGAATTCCTACGTATAGTAACAGGGCAGGTACATAATCAAGATAACCGTGACGCACAAAAAATAACCTAAGTTAAAGATTGTAAGATGAAAGCTTAAGAATTAAAACTCTAATACTTTATCCTAGCAATCGACTTCACTAATCCACTAACGAGTTAATAGATTGTGCTTAATTAACGAGGCCCTAATTTAAACTAAGGTGATGCGGTCGTCCTCCTTAGATAAATCAGTAGATTAATTAATTTTTTCTAAACCCTCTCATTATGTCTACTAATTGTAAAGAGTGATAAGATCGTCCTCTCTCGAACACTTTTCGAATGAAACTCAAAGGTATAGTTAAGATTGATTTCAAGAATTCATTAATTAAGAGAATTAAAACTAAATGTAACGAATTACCCTAATTACGTACCCACATCCTACTTCTACGAGTTCATCCTACCCCAAGCATGCAAGGGTTTTAGTTAGACATGTTTTTTACGGAAACAATAACAATTGAAGAAGTAACGAACATGAACATAATGATTTTAACGAATAAATTATCAAGCATCAACTAGGGTTTAAAGAAATAAATGCTAGGAACTCAAATTAAATTTATAAAACGAAGTCTCAATGTATTCAAGAACAAAGGTCTAAAAAATAAAACTAAAAAGCAAAAACCGAACTATGAATTCGTAAATAAAAACCTTGAAAACGTAAAACTAAAGCTTGCTCGTCTCTTCTTCTCTTCCTCTCTCCAAAAACTAACTCTAAAAGCGATATGGTATCAAGTGGGTGTGTAAAAACGTGTTCGGAAGGGGTATATATAAGCAACGGGTCAAATCGGGAGTTAATGGGCCAAAACCATGCAAGCTCGAGCACTGCTCGTGCACTAAGTGCACGAGCACAATCCCATCGTGCGCGAAAATCTTCCAGAGAGCCAAAAGTGCTCGACCACTCGAGCTCGTGCACTAGGTGCACGACCGGACCTAGCTCGAACACACTGCACGAGTACTCATGCACTAGGTGCACGACCCAGTGTTGCTCGAGCGCTATACTCGACTACTCGTGCACTAGGTGCACGAGTTCTCCTCGCTTGTGCACTCCAATGATACTTTTGCTCCCTCGAACTAATATTTTTCGTATTTCTTCGATATCTTCTCATCCGGGCATCCGTTTGAGTCGATTCAAAGTCCTACGAACTCCTCTTTTCGCCCTCTATCCATCTATAAGCATCAAAGATACAAATTCATTATTTTATGAAAATGATACTCAAATGACTCTAAATACTCAACAAACTCAACCAAAACTGGGGCATTTCTAACGACGAATCATGACAATTTCACGCCTAATCATGATTCTATGAATCAAAATAGAAAGAACTTCAAATGGAATTTCTTTAACACAATCTCATTATGTTGAGAAAGTCTTGAAGAAATTCAAAGTATTTGATGATCCACCTATTAAAACTCCACTAGAACAGAATGTTCATCTGAAGAAAAACAGAGGTGAACCTGTGAATCAGTTGGAATATGCAAGGATCATTGGAAGCGTGATGTACATTACAAATTGCACACGTCCCGATCTTGCGTATTCTGTGAACAAACTAAGCAGGTACACGAGCAATCCAGGTCACGAACATTGGAAGGCTCTGAAAAGGGTCTTGAGATACTTGAAGTATACTCTTGACTTTGGGATACGCTACACGCGACATCCAGCTGTCCTTGAAGGGTACATTGATGCTAATTGGATATCCGATAGTAAAGACTCATTCTCAACTAGTGGATATGTATTCACTATTGGAGGAGCAGCAGTATCGTGGAAATCCAGAAAGCAGGCGTGTATTGCCCGTTCCACAATGGAATCTGAATTCATCGCTTTGGATCAAGCTGGTGAAGAAGCTGAATGGCTTCATAACTTCTTAGAAGACATTCCTTGTTGGAACAAACCGGTACCATCTGTAATGGTACATTGTGACTGTCAAGCTGCTATTGGTAGAGCTTTGAGCAGTATGTACAACGAAAAGTCGAGGCATATTCGTCATCGATATAATTCCGTTAGACATTTGATCTCAACTGGTATTATAACAATTGATTATGTAAGATCAATTGATAACATAGCGGATCCGCTCACGAAGAGTTTGAATCGAGATCAAATGAATAAGCTGATAGAGGGAATGGGTCTGAAATCCACAAATAAAACTGAAACAGTGGTAACCCAACCATGATGACTGGAGATCCCAAGAACTTGGATCAAAAGGGAAAACTAAGCTGTGAATGTTAGTTGTACAACACTTGAAAATCATGACCGTTCTTGACAGCACTGTGTCAAGTGTTAATAAACCCGTGAGTTGTGGTAAAGGATAAGTCATTGACTTTTAATGATTCCTATAAATCCATGTGGGACTGAGTATGATAGGATACTCGAAAGGAGATCACCTATATAAATGAGAACTGAGGGCCGCTTTGACCAAACATTTATGAATACAAAGGGCGTCCGGGGCCAAAATGGACAAAATCGTGAGAACAAATCGAAATCGAGACTGACTTGTATCTGCACTGTCTGTAAGGTATACACTAAGGAGGATTAGTTCAAGGCATCGTGTCCATTAAGCCGTCGGTATATCCGATGGTGCCGGGCTACGGAAAGTTCAAAACCATTGGTTACTTATCCGGAAGCAATGAGGTCTCAAATGAGCTAAACGAAGAAGCTTGACTCTGTATAGGTGCAATTCTCACTCATGTGGGGGATTGTTGGAAATTGGTTTTAATAAAGGTGTTATACCCTGACTTTGACTAATTTTTTTAGGAGTAAAAACGTTAGTTTTTGGGAAAATAAAATTAACGATGTTGTTCTACTCGCGGAGTAGATGAACGTGGTATATTTAATATCTCAAAACCGATTTCCGGTGAGTGAGAAATTAATTTGGGAAGTTGTAGTATTAATCATTTGTATTGAATAATTCCATGGGAAATGGAAAATGAAGTTTCATCCCACATTGTAAAATTACAAGAAGATTCTCTTGTATATAAGTAGGAAAGTATTCATGTTCTTTAAATTGGTTCTTGGCAATTGAGCTTTGGGGCCTACCTATATTTTTAGAGTACCAAAAATATAAAATGATCCAATACCTTTTTGGATCCAATCCGTTCGGGTGGCCCGTTTGGAATTGGGTCGGCCCACGAACATGTTTAATACACCTACGAATATGATTAATACACTCCAGAGTATTTGGAATATTCCGTTCTTACTTCCCAAGAATGAGAAACTCAGTTTTTCTCCACTACAGAACGTGGGTGACCCATGATCACCACGTACTCCATTCCAGCAACCTTCAGATGGGTCGGATTTTCTCCTATATATTACCCCCTTTCGTCCAACTTTCAGAATCACTTTTACGAACCCAAAAATTTCGAAAGTCTTTCGCTGCAGAATACCCGTTAAGCTCATAATTCCGATTTCGTTCGCTGAAAATTCATACACGGTGGTGCTACCGGTGTGAATTGTTTAAACCGTTTTACCTTGGAGACTCGTACGCATTATACCGTAAGCACTATACGGGCGTATTCATTCTTGCGGGAATAGGTTATTCCTAGACTCGGTTTATTTCACGAATTCATTTTGTGTTTCCTTTCCTTTCTTCTTGCAGTGTACGAAATACACACCTTTTATTTCTAAAAAGATAGGAGTGGACAGTTCTAATAAAACGATGAGTTAAACGACATTTCTACTAATATGATTAATACTAAAATGAGAACAAAACAAAAGTAAACATTTAAAAACTTTTACGATGTCACCGAACGTGGAATCATCAGCATGAGCAGCGAGCGTTGCATTGTGACTAATTGAGCGTCCATTTCAATGACTGCTCTCTTCCTAATTCCTATTAAGATCTATTAGTCAAGAAAGTGTAGTATGAACTCCAATTGTTTCTCCAATATACGATTGTACTCTAAACAATTTGTCTTCGAAGAATATTGCCTCTATATTCAATTTTTTTTTTTTTTTTAATTTGCACGTACTTATGCATTTACATTATATGTATATAAGTATAAAATAACACCAAAATGAAATATATAATTGTGCAAGCACTTAGGCCATCTTTATCCATGCCATTTTGGCAATGTCATGGAAAAATGACAAAAAAAAAATATATTAAAATAATGAGCAGCAAAGGGAGTGGCACGCCCCTGGGGCGGTAGCCCAACTCAGTGACAAGGGTTTTGCCAATACCTATGCATGCCACATGTCTTCCTATAATTGGTTGGGTTAATTTTTTTTTTTTTAATATAATTAGATTTTGTAGATATTGAAGATAATGTGTATTAAAAAATATATATTAAAATTTGTAAAATAAAATTCTCTACAAATAGAATCCAATATCCAAATATTTTGAAACACAAACAAATGTTGTTTATTTCCAATTTCGTATTTTCAAATCTTGTAATTGTAAATTTGTTATTGAGTTAGTAATTTATTTTAAATGTATGATAATTTTTTTCTATATATTTAAGAATTTAGAATATCAAATAATTTCTATATACTCTTTTACACATTAAAATATAATAAAAATTGATTATTCATAATTTATATTTAAAAATAATAGATAAAAAATAATTATTGTAGGTTGGATTGGTGTCATTGATAAAGTATAAAAAAAATTAAAATTAAGTTAAATTGAAATTTTATATGTGGATAAATGAGAAATGAATATTATATTAAAAATGTGAGTTTTAGTAGTGACATTGATAAAAATGGTCTTATGCATCTCATCAACATTGTTTCATGCAAGGATAAAAAAAAAACAGAATACTTTTTCTTCATTTTTAGTTTTGAAAATATCAATTAGGTCTTTTATTTTTACTGATTACAATATCATTTAAAAAAAAAAAATGATATTACTACTCTTAATTCTAAAGTGCCTGAAATTTTATTCAACCTATTTGTGTATGTTTTTTATTTTTTTTCGCTCAATTTGTTTATGATGTTAAAATGTCGTGTTTGTATTGAACAAAAACTAAGTAACATTATTTTAGGGCTTTTCTGCTGCGCCCCGGGGGTACCGATACCCCCGTTGACTAGCAGACAGAAAAGCATAGGTGTAAGAACGATTGGACTGTTGTCGGTTTTGTGTCCCCCGGTATCCCATGCGCGCGGTCGACGTCTGAGCAAATATGATCCGAGCAAAAATTTTTTTTGGGCTTTTTCTAAAAATTTTCTGGGCCTTATTGTTGTTTTTATACGTAAAGGGCTAGACCCATTTTATTTATTTTAAGATATGTCAGCCCAATTTATTTTTATACTTGCCTTTTTTTTTTTTTTTTTTACAAACAATGATGTGAGTTTATTTAATTTTTCTTTTCATAATCTTGTTGGTTTTATGAAAAAATATTTTTCCAGCAAATTGTGTTTTTATGTATCTGATTTTAGGCAAATAATTTTGTTGAGTTTTTTAAATAATAATATTATTTCTCACACAAGGGATTGAAATTAAGATTAGGAAAATGAGAATCATTTTAGCTGAGTAATATATAAGAATATATAAAAAAAAATTAGTAGAACTTGTATTTTACAAATGAATTACCACTACTCTTATACTTTTATATAATCGAGGAACGTGAATCTTACATGTTAATTACCAAAAATATTAAGTGTGGCTATATATTTTTCGCATAACAAATATTTAAAATATATACTAGCACTTTTAAAAATATCATGTTTTTTCATCCAATAGACGGCTAGATTGTAGAACTATGCTCTCTTCCACCAAAGGCCTTAAACTTTTTTAGCACTAACTAACTACATACATACTTTTCATTTATTTTCGTTCTACCCGAATAACCCGGAAAAACAACACAATAAATGAAATGAATGAAAGGAGCAAAAACACAATAACAATTACAAGTCTAAAATTCAACAAATTTATGGAACATTTTTTTTACTCTAGAACTAATAAAATAAATCCTCATCAATGTCATATTCATTCTCATCGTCATCATCATGACCATTCTCTTCACCACTATCTGATCCACTTGTATTATTCACCAGAGGACAATTTGACTTATAGTGGCCCGGTTTTCGGCATACTCTACACTTTCTTGTCTTTCCTTTAGTCGTCTTCGTCTCCGATCGAGTGCCATTTGTCTTTACATAGCAAGGATCTCTCAATATGTTTACCGGGTTTACAAGCAGACGTTTTCTTTTCTTTTCAATGTTGTCCTCCATATATGTTGTGTCACCTTTGTCTTTTGATGTGGCTGAATAAATTTTTGCCGTTGTGTTGTCAAGATCTTGACATGCTAGTTGGTAAAGCTCATCCGACATCGATGCTATAGTGCAAATTTGCAAAACTTTCGGATGCAAAGAACTAAACCTCTTGTCCTTATGGTCCAGTATAGATAATTCTCTGTTTGAAAAAGGATTTTCCGGCCGACCGCAGTCCTTTGCCCATCTTTTATTTAGCAAGACATCAGGAATTGATGTCATGTTAGCAGCCTTCATCACACAAAACATATGCCGGCATGGCCATCCCAACGATTCAAACCTCCCACATTGACAAAAAATAAATTTATCGGAATTTCGAATTGATACCTTTAGCTCTTTACACTCGTCGTCTCCATACTTTACCATGATCAAGTTCTTAAACCCGTCCCCATTCTCTGCCCCGGTTGGTGTGTATACTGATTCCTTTTTCATCTCTTCTCGTACCTAGTTATAGTAAATCATACATTTATTCCTTTTTCTAAAATATTGTTATAAATACGTATTAGATAAACTTAAGTACGTTACCTCCATGAAAACCGCTCTGCTATAGAAATCTGAAGCCGTTTTTTCCAACCCCTTTAGATGTGTATCCATCTCCACGGTTGTTTGGTTGTTAATGAAAGCCTTCCTCAGTGTTTGTTGTCTTATCCTACAGGTAGCCCTACAAAATTGCTTTACGAATTTGTACAAACTCATTTGTGCGTTCACAAACTTACCCATGTAGGCATGTAAACTCTCACATCGTTGGCTTGTAGTCATTCCAGCATTAAAAACCCCTTTAAAGTAAGGCTCTGCCCATTTTTCTCTCCTCTCATACAACTCTTCCATCCACGCGTTTCCAATAAGTTGGTGTTCCTCCAAGAACGAGTTCCATTCAGTTTTGAATTCTGCGAATGAGTTCGGGTGCTTCATAACTCTTGAAAGATCTGTCAACAAATTAGTAGCAGTAGAAACGGTACGAGCGTTGCGCATCAAATGCCACAAGCAAAGTCTATGTCTCGCTCGCGGCATTTCAGTGGACAATGCACTAGCTATTGACTTGTCACCATCTGTTAGAACACATCCCGGCTCCTTACCATCCATCGCCTGCAAGAACGTGTTGAATGTCCATGTGTATGCTTCAACTGTTTCATCTGATAAGAAGCAACATGCAAATATTACAGTGCTCTTATGGTTGTTAACTCTCACGAACTCCACCAGTGGTAGTCTAAACGTGTTGGTCCTGTATGTTGAATCGATAACCAGCACATCTCCAAACATCTTGTAATCCCATTTCGAGCATGAATCTGCCCAAAACAGACGACACAATTGGTTGTCTTCGTTAACCGCATATTTTGCAAAGATGCCACGGTCTATATCAGATAATGCTGTAATATATGCTATGGTAGCTTCAGCGTCCCAGTCCAGCCTTGTTTTTCTTTCGTGGTCCCAATTCACATGATTGTACAGATCCTTAATAGTAAAACCCACCTTATCAAACCCACCCATTGCTGCCACCATGTAATCCATTATCCTGCAAGTTCTAATCCCAGCAACCTTCATTTTCCGTATCTCCATTGACTGGCCAGGTGTAATTCTCCTATTACACCTAAAGAAATGACTCTGCTCCTTATTCGCCAACATGTGGGTGTGCTTTGGAGTAAACGTGGCCACCTTATATGTCCCTCTCTCTTTATTATACCTTACAACTAATGCAGCTTTACAGGAGCACCTTGTGCGGGGCATGATTCTTTCTTTCTTGGTATCTGTTTTGGACTCCTTAGTCTGTCCCTCACGATGACAAACCAATCGACGCATGGTTGTGATTCCTTTTTGTTTGTCAATCTCCTTGTTGTCTCTGCGTACGCCGAAACCCAACTTCCTTGAGTAGGCTATGTAGAACCTTTCCGCTGCCTCCACTATTGCAAAAGATTTCCCCACCAAATGTTTTGATTCCCAATTTGTAAATGTTATACCCGCCAACTCCTCAGCTTCCTCAGTTATGTGAAAAAACCCATTAAGATCTGGTTCATCCTCTTCCTCCTTGTTTGATTTTTTTGATGATTCAGCGTTGTTCTCCTCCTCCACATCCCGGGCACCGTTAGCACCGACATTATGAGCCGACATTGACTGCGGTGCGCTATATTCTGCGAATGGATTATCTATATCCCTCTCGTCCTCCATTGCAACTGTCTCAATTCAGAACGGACGTTTCAATTTATATATACAAGTGCTGATTTTGTTTAGTCCTTTTGACAAACACCTTGAATACACGGCTTACTATAAAGATTGTATAACATGTAGGACTATAACTACTACACAAAATACTAAACTAAACCCAATGCACCAAATCTTTAACTCAAGAGTTTATATTTTTAATTATAACTACTGGTTTTGTTTTGTCTTTTTCACAAACACCTTGAATACATGCCCTACTATAAATATTGTCTAACATCTATGACTATAACATACTATTACACAAAATACTAAAGTCAACCCATTTCGCTAAATGCCCGTCTCAAGAGCATAAAATAATTTAATTCAAACACCTTACCTCTGCCATAGATTATCTTTGGATTACCGGCTATCTTTATCACCAAACCTGAGCAAACTTGATAAACCTTCCCTGAAAAAGAAATTGAAGGATTAATCGTAGAAACGGTGAGATACTCAGTAATTGATAATCGACCTGTGTAAATATCCCAAATTTGTAGGGAAATCGGTACCCTTCCGTCTGTTCTAATTTCTGAATATCCCTAAATCCGTATTCGAAGTAACCCTGTTTTTCCACAAAATTATATCGTGGCCATTCGAATTTTGAAAACCCTAGTCCAATTTGTGGGACCGCCAACTTTTTTTAACCTTTACTTCCACTTTTTCAAATTATTTTGATATATTATACACACATACATCATTAAAATAATTTACTTTTTATTTGATGTGACACAGTATTCATACTCTATATATCTATTTGTGAATTACCCCTCACCTCTCAAAAGTAGGGGAGAGCAGAGTTCGGTTAAAACCGAAAAACCGAGCCGAACCGAACCAAAACATCAATTTGGTTCGGTTATTTTGGTTTTTGGTTCGGTATCGGTTTTAAATTTTAGAAATTTTGGCTTTCGGTTTCGGTTTCGGTTATCTAGGTAAAAATACCAAAATAACCAAAACCGAACCGAAATGAGAGGATCTATATAAGTATGTAATTTCTAACCCTAGTTACATTTACCCATTTCCAAATTTACCGTCGTCGTCTCTTCTAATCTTCCCTTTTCCTATTCTCTAATTATTTATTGTGGGTTATTTCTTTTGGTTGCAGTCTATTAATATATATGGGGTTGGGCTGTTAGCAGGTTATAAGCATAAAAATATAGTCCAATTTAAAAGTCAACTATATTTCGGTTTTTCGGTTATTAACAAAAACCGAACCAAAATTTTTGGTTTCGTTATTTTCGATTTTAAGAAATTTTGGTTCGGTTTCGGTTAGTTTTATATATAGTTCGGTTTATTTCGGTTATGGCTTTTCGGTTCGGTTCGGTAACCGAACCGAGCCATGCTCTGCCCCTACTCAAAAGTGAAATACTTTGAATTCATGCATTTGTGTAATATATGGTATTATATTTATCTTAATTTATAATCTCAACTATTTATGTTCTCTAATATGAATCTATTTCTGAATCACTCCCTACTTTTCTAAAGCCTCTATTTTTGTATTAATTCGATTTATAACCTTTTTTTTAGGGTTACGAAATGATTTTTTTAGTTTTTCTAAAATTACAATTTATTATTGAATTGTATCTTATTTTAAATAAATTACAACTGGATCATCTATTAAATGGTTGTATCTATATATCATAATATAAAAAATGATTAATTTTGTTCGTTCACTCTAATTTAATTAAAACAATAATCAGTTAAAGGACACAAACTTAAATTAATATAAAAAAAATTAAAAGGATAAAAAAATGAATCAATTTTTAATTTTTTTTTTTTTTTTTGTAATATGTATGAACCAATTGTACTCAATACAAAAAGACCATTATCTATAATGAGATTAGGTTTTATTTGGAAGTAAATGGTTATCTTTAAGTTTATTATGTAATTATTTTAAAGTATTAAATATTTGAAGATTTAACTAAAGTATCGGGTCGAATACAGCCACTTAGGTTGTGTTTGGTTAGGGATGGGTCCATCTGCATGGGGATCGATATATTTCATTCCCCATCCACCCCTATTATACACCTACACATTATTAGTAATTATAATTTAGGGATTAAATTTTTTGTGGTCCTGTAACTTGGCATCAATTTGATTTAGATCTTGATCGATTACTTATTTTGATTTTGGTCCTATAAGTTTGTAATTTTTATGAAAACAGTCCTATTACCGGCAATAGGAAGTTGCTAACAGGTCACTTGCCACATGTAATTTAATTTTCATTTCCCTTTTTATTTTCTGCAATAGGTGACAATTTTATAATTAGATATATATATGGATCGGAGGGAGTTTTTATTAGTGCAAACTAGTATGTTACCCGTGCGATGCACGATCCGCATATATATAATGTGTGTAATAATTTTTAAAGGCAAAGTGTTATATAAAAATTGTTTATCATAAACTTTCATAACACAATTTTAAAATATCATTAATCTCACCAGCACTATCATTAATTTGGTTCAGTGGTATTACGTTGTAATTATTGTAAATTTTCTTGAACTCGGATTAATGATACTTCTGATGAGATTAATTATACTCATGATGCGATTAATGATACTTTAAAATTGGTTAATGATAAGCTTATCATGAACTATTTTCAGATAAAACCTAATCTTTTTTAAAATTTAAACAATTAATATAATATATATTTGAGGGAGTCTTGACGTGTGAGTCAATTAAAATCTCATATATGAGATAGAGCTTCACTTTGTATTTACGTCATATTCACCTTCAAAACTTGACAAATGAGTTTTGTCTAATGTATGCAATTGTCTCATATAAATTAAGAATTGTAATTATAAAATAATTGTAACTGTGATAAATTCATATTAAAAATAAAATAATAAATCTTAAAGTTAAAATAACAAATTTCTAAACATGAATATAGTATTTTGTATTCCCTCATGCAATTGTCCATGAAATATAGTCCTGATTGCCTTATTTGGCTGTCCACGAAAAATAGTCGTTTTGCCTCAAACGGAAATAATAAACTTTATCTACACACATAACATTTTTAAAATAATTTATTTTGTACTTGATGTGACACAATATTCTTATTTTTTACATATTATATCATATTTCTTAATAAACGTGCATAAAGCAATATGACTATATTTCATGGACGGGGTGGGGGGGGGGGGGGTTATTATCTTTCTCTATCATTATCATCGTCACCCTTTCTTACATATATTTTATAAATCCTACTACAAAATTAAAAATCTCAATGTATTTTATAAAACATGTGGTACTAAAATATTTTTGTGATGCTTTGAAATGTCTCTATATTATTTTTTTTTTGAAATTTCACTGATATATCAAGCAACTCATACTCTTCAGTGAAACCAACTAATACTCTTCAGTGAAAATAACTAATACCCTTCAATGATTCATGTATGAACCAATTTCACTCTATACATACTCTACTATAATTAAGAGTCTTTGATATAGTTAGAACATTTTATTATTATATAGTAGTATAGATAACAATAATCTTCCCTAAATAGCCCCCCGTCTGCGCCTTTCTTTTATTACATATGGTTCATACAATACATTTTCTCTTTATTTATTAACTAGGTTTTTCACCTGTGCGATGCACAGTCTGTGATATTTATTTAAAAAAAATAAAACACATTCTAATATTATTTTCCTTCCCTCTATTAAACTTGTGCCTTAATGCTTGGGCATAATTTTTTTTTTTAAATAGATAAAATGGATAAAGTAAGAATATTGTTTGGTCCTTTATAAATAAAGTAGAAGATGAGATAAAATAATGGTGGTCATTTATGGGGTAGACACACTTTTGGTGGACGTCCAAATAAGAAAAATAAGCACAATTTTGGTGGACGGAGGGAGTAATTAGTAATCACTTATTCATCCTATGTCGTGCAATTACTCTTACACTTATCTTATATGGACATCTTAAAAATACTTTTACACTCCTAAAAAAGTAAATAACCCTCTCTCACAAAAGCCAATAAAATATTAATATATTATTATTTTATTCAAACTCGTATTCACATACTCTATTTTATAAAAAATAATTGTGTCATTTGTTATTAGGAAAGAAACTGTAAAAAGAATGGAATAAATATATATATATATATATATATATATATATATATATATATGTATATATATATGTTCAAAGTATTATTTTTTAAAAAGAAAGTTACGTGAGAATGTGTCATATAATAGATAGAGTCTTTTTTTAATGTTTTCCTTTAAAATATGCATGGATGAATTAAGATCTTTTATGTATATCACCATCTGTTACAATGTTTTTCCTAGTTTTAAGGACAAAATCGCGTAAAATAGGATACAAATATATGACTTTTTTCTTAAATAAACTATTAAGTTCTAAGCTCCCTTTTTTTCCGAAATCAAACCCTAAGCTATTAAACAATGACATCTAAATTTATTAACATCAATCCTCTCAATTACTAAAGCAGCCCACTGGAAATAAATCTAAAATTAAAAAAATATTGCCCCCGCCCTAATTTTATTTTTCCATTTGACTTTACACGAAATTTAATGCGAATATTTAAGGGTTAATTTCATATAAATTCACAACCTTTATGCTTAGTATCAATTTAATCACGAACTTTTAAATTTTTGTAAAAAAAACACAACCTTTGACACTGTTGCAATTTAATACACGTTTTTTTATTCCGGCCGGCAACCAATGACGTGGCTCGCCAGAGCACGTATCATCTTGTCATGTAGGATTATATATATTTATTTTATTTATATTTCAAATCCACATCATAAGTAACACTTACCATTTAAATAATATCTTTCTACTTAAAATCAAAATAGCAACCAAATAAATCTAAAAATCTAAGAACGTAAAGAGATTTATTACATATAATTTATGTTGGTTGTTGTTTAATTTATTTGGTTGCCATTTTAATTTTAAGTAAAAAGGTGTTATTTAAATTGTAAGTGTTATTTGTGGTGTGGATTTATAAAATAAATAAAGTAAATATGTGTAATCAGTGGCAAGATGACACACGTTGTGGCAAGCCACGTCATCGGTTACCGGCCTGAAGAAAAAAAATGTGTATTAAATTGCAACAATGTCAAAGGTTGTGTTTTTTTTTTACAAAAATCTAAAAGTTCGTAATTAAATTGATACTAAGCATAAAGGTGGTGAATTTATATGAAATTAACCCAATATTTAATTATAGTGTTTAAATAAATAAAATAGTTTTTTGTGAAGTGAAGTTTAAAAAGCTAAATGCACTTTATTTCTAATTTAGAAAATGAGAACATAAAATTAGGACAAACCTTTTTGGTAAATGAGAAAATTAAACTGGGACAAATGGATTACTGAATAATAACCGAACCCATGTTTAGCCAATAACAATTTTTAGATATAGCCTAATCCATATTTACATAACATTGGAAACTAAAGTTAAAAAAAAAAGGCTTAAGACTTTTCGAAAAAAGCAAAATTAACAGCCAACAATAGGCCCAACAATACACAATATAATACAAACAAATTACCCTAGCCTCCAAACCAAAGCGCTGAAAACAGTAGAAAAATTATGTTCTCTCATTTGCGTAAAAAAATTCAACGAAAATGATAGATTAAAATTAAGTAATATATATATATATATATATATATATATATATATATATATATATATATTGGTTGTTGATGAGTGAACAACATGGTTCAATTTCTCTGTGCCACTTTTTTAAATTCCACTTTATATATCTTCTGAATCTTTGAGACATGAACTTAAAAATATTGTGGTTCATTAAATATTTTTAAAAATTACACATGTCATATATCTAGGATATGGACTCTAAAGTGGAACATTAAAAATGACACAGATGGTTTCATTTGCTATTTTTAGGCTACGATAAGGCTTTGAACAAAAGTGTTTTCGATTCCATTTATAATTTTTTGCTAAAAACTCTAAAAAAATTATGATTTAACTTTTTCAAAACTATATGGACCAATAGTCAAAACAATGAATTTGGCTATTAATACCAGAGATCATCAAATTTGTATCTTATATGTAATCTATGGGTAATATAAAGTTTTGTGTTTTTTATTGAGCCGGTGACTAAAATAATTTGTACATGAGCTTTAGCCTCTATCCACACATTATTGAAGTTTACACATTTCTTTCTTTCACAACATGATTATCTTTTTTACAACATCTTCTCTATCAATATGGCCTTTGTAATGTCTTCTAGGTTGTGCATAAATTAAATATTCCAAGTTCTTATATAGTGCGTTTCCATATGCAGAACATTGTAACTTGATACACCCCAAATATGATGTTATATCTGTACGCCAAAAAAAAATAAAAAATAAACCAGTTTGGTATATGAATTGAAATGTAAAAATCAATACCAATTACTAAAGCCTAACCTACTGTATAAACTGTAATGCTAGTTGAATGAAATATGATGTAATATCTGCATCTGTATGGGAAAAAAAACAGTTTGGAATAGGAAATGAAAAAACCAATATTACCAATTGTTAAAACATAACCTAGTGTATAAAGTGTAATGCCCACACAATTATGAGTTGAAAGAAATGGTTCTTGAGGTTTTTATATTTAACACAGTTTATGAACCATTGCTAGCCTTTTCATATTTTAAGGAGAGACTATTCAATTTTTGACAAATTAATGATTATTGAATCAAATAATTAAATGCTTTTCAGTTTTTTTAAACCAGATTTAGAAATAAAAATATGACTTTCTATTTTAGTCAGAAGATTTTGTTATTATACAGATATAGATGTAAATTTGATATATATATATATATATATATATCAAAATTTCTTGAAATATTTTCTTATAAACCATTTTGAACATTTAGATGTAAACGGGTTGAAGTATCTTTTCTTTATGATATTTTAAGCTTATAACCACATCTGCCGAAACAAAGCAGTAAACTTATTACTAAATGAAACATGTATTTTCTGTGCTAACTAATTATCCATTAAAGATTTATCACAATAATTAAATTCTTGCCTTTATGACTATCAATATTATTCAACGTGCAATCTTTTGATTCTTCATTTTACATGCATATATGTATAGGGGAAAAAATTAGAATGGTCACTTTCAATTTTTTTTAAATTTATTTATCCACTACTCTTAAAAAAATTACTAACTTTAACATGAAAATACTCGAATCCTTAATAAAAAATTATTTTATCCACATGGCCCACCAAATCTCCACCATTCCAAATGGTGAACTTATTACCTAAAAAAATATAGATATCTAGTGGTACTCAATCTTTAATTTTGGTACCATTAGATAATTCCTAAATCCACTTTTCCATCTTCCAACTTTACAAATACTTGATGTTCTCACTTGTAATTAATGACTTTGTTAAAGAAGCCATACTCGAGGATGGAGCACAAGGTGTCAATCTTCTAACCGTAGGAAAACACCTGTTTAGCCTTCTGCATCCTGATTCAAGAGTTCACAAAAAAATAAAAAATAAATAAAAATTGGCATATGAAGTAGAAATTTGCTCTTTGATATTTCTGTTGAATCTTACTTTTCTTTTTTTTTTTTGAAAGAGTTGAATCTTTGATATGTGTACGATGAAAAAAGTAGTGGATAGTGGTTTATTGTGGATATGAGATACAAGTTACAATTAAATAAATATTGGAGAAGGTGAATCGATGATGCTTTAATTGAGTAATTAAATGAATTTTATTTTTATATTAATATTCGGGCAATGAAGAGGTTGAGAGGTTAACATTACTTATTTTTTAATTTATTTATTATGGTGTTTTATTATAGATTTAGCAAGCATAATTGCTGGCTGAAACTATAAGTTACTAAAAATAGTAGAAGATTTTATTATTATATATGCATAGATATCGCCCATAAATGCATAACACAATTACTACTGTTTATTGAATTTCTTTTACTTATTTCAACTCTCGGATTTATTCAATTCAGAACACCTAAAGTGACTCTTGCATTCCGATAGTAGCGTCTAACCTAAGAAATCTGTAAAGCCCCAATCCAAAATTACCTCAAAATCGAACATATTCGCAATAATTCTTACGGTGGTCCACGGTGGTCCACGGCTATCTAACGCTGTGGTCCCCATTGTTCGAACTGCAGTCGTTTTCAGGGTACCATATTCCACTAGTAAGAATCTAATCTTGTCTACTTTTCCTTTCTGAAAGTTAATATTATTTTCTTTGTTTTGTAGTTTCAGTGGTATTATTATATGCTATCACATTTTTTTAGGGCTTTTGTTTTGGGATTATTAGTTAAATACTTTTGGTTTGTTGCATCAGATTATTTTAGGGTTTTTCCTGTTTAGTGCGAATAGTGTTATTTTAGTCCAAGTGATTTGGTGCGAACGATGTTATTCAAAATGTTTATTTATTGAGTTTGTATGGTTATTACATGTGGGTTTTCTGTGAACAATGGTAGTACTCGTTTTACACCCACAGTAGTTTTATGATTATATTATTTTGTCAGGTTTTATAGATGGATTCGTTATTCTCTATTTATTGGCAACATGGTGGAAAGTTTGTGGAAGTGGATGGTCATTTGTTGTACGAGGGAGGTGACCTTAGACCTCAACATGGGCTAGATATAGACAGGATAGGGTACTGGGATTTAGTCGATGAGGTGAAGAAAATGGGGTATGAACCTCATAAGAAGATGTGTTATAGAGTTCCAGGTATTCCTATCTTTAATGCAATGAGAGAAATTAAAGATGACAAGCAAGTTATGGAGATGGTTCAGCATATTATGAAGAGAAAAAAAAAGGTTGATTGAGGTGTATTTAGAAGGAGAAGGTCAAGATGAATTTGATGCAACAGTAGAGGCTACACTGGCAGAAATTGAGGGGATTGAGTGTGTTTCGCAAAGAAATGCTCAGGAGAATGTTACTAAGAGTCATTGTAAAGCTAATGAAACTGATTCAACCAACCCACCCCCCAACATAAAAATTCCTAGATTTTTTAGGAAAATCAGGAACATACTGCTTGAGGCAAGACAAAGAAATCCGTCAAAAGTTACAAGAAATGGGATACAAAATAATTGCTCTGTTTCTAGTGTTCTGGGTGATAATACCAAAAGTTGTCCCAATGCAAATGATCCCAATTTCAAAACACCGGAAAAAGTTGTTGTTAGTTCTTTTCATTTTTTTTTCATATTTTTTTCTTCTTCTTTATTGCTGATTTACTGCCCATATTTGTTATGTACAACAGAAGAGGAGGGGCAGACCTCGAAAAAATCCAACTAATGAAACTGAGGCAATGGTAGCTGAAGTTGGTCAGGTATATCATATGTGGTTATCGGATAATCTTGTTTTCGTTTCTTTTTCGTCTTTAACTACATTTCTTTGTGTTTTTCTTAGGTTCAGAAGAAGACGAGGGGCAGACCTCGTAAATATCCAACTAATGAAACTGAGGCAATGGTAGCTGAAATTGGTCAGGTATGTGGTATTAAGATAAAATTGTTTTCGTTTCTTTTTCGTCTTTAACTACATTTCTTTGTGTTTTTCTTAGGTTCAAAAGAAGACGAGGGGCAGACCTCATAAATATCCAACTAATGAAACTGAGGCAATGGTAGCTGAAACTGGTCAGGTATGTGGTATTAAGATAAAATTGTTTTCGTTTCTTTTTCGTCTTTAACTACATTTCTTTGTGTTTTTCTTAGGTTCAGAAGAAGACGAGGGGCAGACCTCGTAAATATCCAACTAATGAAATTGAGGCAATGGTAGCTGAAATTGTTCAATTATGTTCTTATAAGTTAAATTCGTTTTTGTTTTTTCTTTTGTCTTTAACTACATTTTTTTGTATTTTTCTTAGGTTCAGAAGAAGACGAGGGACAGACCTTGTAAATATCCAACTAATGAAACTGAGGCAATGGTAGCTGAAATTGTTCAATTATGTTCTTATAAGTTAAAATTCATTTTTGTTTTTTCTTTCGTCTTTAACTACAATTTTTTGTTTATTTCTTATGTACAGAAGAAGAGGAGGTGCAGACCTAGAAATAATCCAAACCCGAAAACTGAGGCAATTGAAAGTGGAATTTGTCAGGTATATTCTTATAATTTAAACCCTTTTTTTGTACATCTTTGACTAGATATTCTTTAGTGTGTTTCTTAGGTACAGAAGCGGAGGAGGGGCATACCTCGTAAAAATCCATCTGCAGAAACTCATGCAACGGTAGCTGAAAATAATCGTGCATGTGCTTCTAATTTAAACTTAGTAAATCAGTTTGTATTTTGTTTTGTTCCTTATTACACTTTTTTGTGTGTACTCCAAATGTACAGCTGAAGAAGAGGGGCATACCTAAAAAAAACTCTACTAATGAAACTGAGTCAGTGGTGGCCGCAATTTGTCAGGTATGTGATTAGAAAATAAACTCCCATTGTGTTACTAAACTTTGTAAATCACATACTCTGTAATCCTTAGAGAACAAGAGGAAGACCTAGAAGTGATGCAGCAACAAGTAGCGGAGCAGTACCAAATGTAAGTAAGAGGCTGAAGTGGTGATATCCCAGGAACGGGTAGCTGATTGCGCGAGGGCAGATCAGTGATACGCAACTGTTGGTATTGAAGCGATCCATGCTTCTTAATGCATTTTAGGTGTTAACGTGTTAGGGTGTGAATAATCGCTATGAAACTCTAATCTTTAAATTTCCAACTTCCTGAACGGTGTTAGTTATTTTGTGCAATTTGAAGAAAATATTTATTTATGAGAGTCGTATCAATGCTACACTTAATTACTTCATACATTAAATTATAATTTTAAAAAGATATGTTGATGATAAATACTCAAAATGTTGTAAATTTCAACTAACCCTGGGCTTGTTTGTTTTGGGGTTCACCCGGATATGAGTAGGACTTTCCGGCCCCCGTCCCATTATATTTAGAGATGTAACATCCAATTTTTTTTACATATTATTCTTCGTCAACACCTATAATTATAAATACCTATTATTACCCATCCCAAAAATTTTTACTCTATATCACTTTTCTCTCACTCAATCATTACCCACATATCACTTTTTTCTCACTTATTCATGAGACATATTATTGTTTTCTCATTTACACCTTATTTTGTACTTTTCTCTTACACATGATTTGACATAAAGTAAAATCTTACCCTACTAAAATCTCAAAACAAACACATATTTTTTACGCCCACCTGATCATGCTATAACAAACAAGCCCTGAGTATAATTATCATGATGATAAAATTTCACACATAAAGTATTTATAAATTACTTATACTGAACATATGCATTTTAATAACCAGGTGACTTAGCCCACCTGGCCACCGCCCACCGGGTTCCTCACTCTAGTGAGTGACCTGGGTTCGATTCCTTCTGGGAACTAATTATGGAAGTTATAAAGGTGGACTTGGAGATTTGTTGGAGTATTTGGGGACTTGGTGAACTAATCTAACTACTAACAATTGTAACGCCCCGAACCCAGAATATATTAATAATATCGGATTCGAAGTGTTATTGTGATCAAAAGTCTGAACTATAAATTTTTTGAAGGGAATATAACTGAATTGAGAGAGAAGTTTCATGCAGCGGATAAGTGGGAAGAAATATTATAACGTAAGTGTATTTGTATATATATAAAGATGGATAGAGGGTTCTGTATCTTCAGAATAATACACACTGAGTTTGGATAATTGAAACACACGGTAAGAGTATCGTCTTGCATGGTAGTAGCGATAACATTTATTTGGGAAATAGAAATAATAGGCATCATTGTATTATTAATAATATTTTAAGCAAATGGGAAACTTTGTGTCTTCTGTGTCACTGTCCTTGCTCCCCGTAATTGTAATCTGCAAGGGGTTAGGAAAAAGGGGCGTGAGAATTGAATTCTCACATATGGGTGATTGCAACATCATGGGATTGGTAAATCCGAAATACATTAAGTTATACTCATTAATAAAGTGTTTATTTTATTTAATCAGTTGACATATATAAGATTATAAAGTTTAAACGGCATTTAAGCATATTTCGCATAATATAATTGAAATAGCACAAGTTGATTCACATTAGGTCAAAGCCCAAATCATATCACATATTATCACAAACTGACAAACCATAAACGTACGACCATTCCACTTCCATAAAAGTATCCCTTTTCAACTCCAACCAATCAACAAAGTTACCCTTTTCAACTCCAACCAAAACTTACTTCATCCAACCACACAAACTCACATCATCCAACCATAACATCCCTCAAAATAAGCAAGTATCAATGGCCTTATTCCCAGTGCGTCCAACGACAGCTGACCGGGGACCAGATCTACTTGATCAACAACCTTGATTCCGAGGGCGTCCCCGACAGCGGCCCCGAAGGTCGGATTTAAAACTCGATCCCGACTCCGTACATACTGACTTTCCACAAAACTGACACAATAAACTTTACAAAGAATAAATACTTGACTGACAACTGAACTGATTCATGCTCATAAAAGGTGTTTACTCATGCAGTGATGATCGATTCACAAAACAACAGGCTAATGTATAACATATATAGTTATATCACATAATCCAAACAGTTATATAGATAGGTGTTACATTTATGTTGGATTAGATATTTTTGATTTGATTTAATCGAGTTCAAGAAATACCGGCACGACGTTATTATTAGCAGATCAATCAACAGATCATCACCCACCTGATTGTTCTGAGTTCCGGGAATATTGTGTAGGCAGACAGTCGAGTCCTTCGTGCGTGTCCCGAAAAGTACAGAATCCTAATAAGGAGTATTTTGATTAAAAGATTGACTTTTGAATTTGAAAAGCTTAAGAGTGTGAAACTCGAGGATTGAGTAGATTGTTGTCTTTAGAAAACTATTGAAAACTAAAGTTTTCAAAGGTTCATTTCCAATTGATAAGTACACCCCTTTTTAAGAAGAGGTGCATCAGGGGGGTGTATTTACTAAATTCAGTGGTGTAACAGGGGGGTGTATTTACTAGATTCAGTGATGTCCTTAATAAAGGCCTTTTAAGGAAAAACAAACTTATTAAACTTGGAATTACTTAAAAAAAAAAAGATTATTACTTAGAAAAATTAATAAAATTAAAGAAAAGGTTTTTTCTTTCTTAAGAACTCTATTTCTTATTTTCTTTTAAAGAATTTATTAATTTTTTTTTCCAAGAAAACTCTTTTACTAAAAAGGATATTTTTAAAAGACTTATCTTTTGGCTCTTAAATTCTAATAGTCGCATAAGGGGAAGACGAGTTTCCCTTTGTCTATGGATTCAAAACAAAAGTGTTTTACCCTTGAAAAAACAACATAACACTAAAACAGTGATACTAAACATCCACAAGAATAATACTAGTCCACTAAGTCAAAGATACCATACATCTAAAACAACAATACTTCATCATTCAAACACTAATACTAAAACACTAATCCAAAGTCCAACTCATAGCTATTGAAGGAAAGAAACAGGGGAAAAATAACTATCCAAATCCTACTTCTAAAGAGTGATACAAGAGGGCAAAATAACAATACTAAACAAGTCAACTAACAATACTAAACCATCTAACCAACTAACAGTAAGTTTTTCTTTCATTTCCAAGTTCCAAACTTCTAACAAATTAACAAAATAACCCAGAATCTACCCATTGAAGAAAAACGAGGTAGAAACCTTACGATTTCGGTTCGAGGTGTTAAACGGGCGGCCTAACGGCGTCGATTAGGATATCGATAATTTGTTCGAAGAATTGGGCAGCCTAACGGCGTCGTTCGGGAATTCGGAAAAGTGAATTGGGCAGCCTAACGGCGTCGATTGGAATTTCCAGAAATTCAAATTGAACGAAAAATTAAACGAAATAAGGTCTCGGTTAGAAATTGGAATAATTCGGTAATTGAAATCGAATTAAACGGGATGAAATTTGAAGAAAGGAGGAAAGATTTCATCTTACTGGAGGGGAGAAGAAGAGGCGGCGACGGCGGAGCTAGCTTCGGCCTCGAGGCGGCGGCGCTACTGGCTGCGGCGGCGGCGCTCGGCTTCGCACGGTGAGAGAGAGCGAGAGCGACGGAGGGCAGGGGAGGCTGGAGCGGCGGAGGATTCGCGTGGGGGAGCTTCGGCGGCGGAGGTGGAACACCGGAGGAGAAAGAAAGACGGGCGGTGTCGCGTCTGGGTCGCTGTCGCGGTGGCGGAGCTTCGGCTGAGCGGCGACGGCGGCGAGCGGGGGAGGCGTCGCAGCGGCCTGCGTCTGGAGAAGGGAGGCGGGCGGCGCTGAGCACGGCGGTGGGGGCGACGGCTGGACGGAGCTCCGGCGGCGGAGGAGGAAGGCGTGGCGTGAGTTGAGAGAAGCAGAGAGAAAAATTTGAGAGAAAGGAAAAAAATGTGCGTGAATGAAACAAATGAGGAGAGAGAGTGACAATCCTTCTATTTATACTAATTCCTTTCCAATACTTATCTACTCCCTCCAATTCTTATCCAAAAATTGATATTTTCGTTCCCAACTGATACGGTTTAGGGGTCGTTTGGTCCACGAGTGTAATCCCGATTCGGAAATTAATACAGTTTTAAAACTCAATTAATATTTTAATGTATTTTGATTTTTCTCAATAAATTAAACGGATCGAAATCCTTAATTTAATTTGAATATTTAATTTCTCGTAGTCCTTTATTCGTTTGAAAGAATTCGATTTCTTTCTTTGAATTTAGGAATTTATAAAAAGGGATTTATATATTTAAATACACAAATAACACACAAAATAATTAAAATTAAAAGAAACAAAGAAAAGAAAATAAAATAAGGTTTCTAAATAAAGAAAAAGGGTATAGAACGGGACGGGGTATTACAACAACTAACATTTACTGATAAAAAAAAAGAACATATGCATTTTAATTAAATAGAACAACCAAAGAATAACAAAAGTTTTATTTTTTCAAATAAAGTCTTTACGAAAAATATCACATTTTTTATGTACATATCCATAGATAGTATTCATTATAAAAATTAATATGGCTTCAAATAAAAAATAGTACTTTTGGTTTCAAAATCATCTTTCTATTTTTATTATAAGTTTATATTATTATATATGTATAGATTGATGCATTAAACAATCTTTAAAATCGGATTTTTTTTTTTAAATTATTGTCTTACTAAACAATTCAAAATTTGCAACCGCGCGTATATATAATAAAATTATGTAATGTGGCACACCCTAATTTGTATGCACCGAAAATTATTATGGAAAATCTATTTAATTACTCTAAAATTTCTTCTTTCAACGCTCCATTAATTGCACTACCCAAAATTTATTCCTTAAAATGTTTGTGTTTCTGGTTTTAGTCCTTTAAAGTTTTAAAGGTTCGAAATGAAGGGATTTAAGCATTTCATGAAAAAAAAAGAACAAAAACCAAATGAATTTTCAAAACTATTGTTGTATTTAGCAAATATCCTAACTAATTTACATATTGTAAACGAATAAACAGTTGCATGTTTGATATGTTTGATATAGATCCTCCAAGTTTTTTTAGTCGTTTTGTGTTTTCTTATTTAGAATTTGTTTGGTCCTAAAGTTTTATTTATTTTGTTTATTGTTCCTATTTATTTTGTTTATTTCACATCTTAACTTCAAATATTTTAGTCATGCATGTTGATTGTTCTATCTAGACTTAATATGAATGTGGTGTGTGCCTTATTGTTTTCCAATATTTGTGTAAAAAAAACATTTTAAAGTTCTGAAACAAAGAAATATAAAAAAGATATCTTAATTATCGTCTACCTTTTACTAAACTCATTCATTTATTGCAATTTTTCAAAAGAAAGCAACAAAAATTTGTGATTAATTCTTGTCAGCCAAAATAAACAATTTTTTTAAAATAAATTGAATCGAAGACTCACAATTTTTTTTTTTTTTTTTGTAATTACAATGAAAGTACACACAATTTCTAGTTTATTTTTAAACCATATATATTTGTGTGTGGGGGGGGAGGTGCATATACTAATTGCAAGAAACATAAAAAAGGAGAGGAAGAGAGAGAGAGAGATAGAGAGAGGGAAGGAGGGAGAAATGAGTAGAGAATCAACTTCATCATCTTCAGCACCACAAAGATGCTAACACCAACTTGTGTGCTACTGTGGCAATCCTGCGGCCACATATATATCTCAAAGGCCAAAGAACAAAGGTAGACTATTCCACAACTGTAGTGACTCTATGAGTAATGGTGGATGCAATTTCTTTGTTTGGGCCGATGAACATGAAGATGCAGGGCAAAACATGTTCCCAGGAATGATGAGGAGAATCGACTCTCTAATGTCTGAGAACACGGAACTTACACAGAAGCTAAAGGATGCAACAATAGCAGAGAAAAACACTATTGACATGGCTGAAGTACTGAAGAACGATATGATGCATATAGCAGAACAAAATTCACAACTGAAACAGCTGAAAGTAGTCCTTTTCATTGTTATAATTTTGTCTTGGGCACCTACTATCTTCAAGTTGATGCATTGAAGTTACTTTTAGAGTGTAGGGAACCTACTGGTTTTCCAACTTTTGTATTGTGTTCCCCCTATGTATTGAATCATTTATGCAAGGAAACTTGGTGTACTAAACCCTACATATGCATACTCTCAGAATAGATTTCTGGTCATTATCGAAACAAGATCAAGAAAAAAAGAATAACAAATGAAATGAACTGGGCATTTGTATGCTAAAACAAGTTGTACTACAAGTGAAATCCTAACAATAAGTCTAAAAAGGAGAATAAATCACGGATCAACTATTGCATAATCACATATAATCACCCAATACTACCACACTGCAAAGCACAGTAGTAACCGGCTCGATACAACGTGCAGTTCATTATCGGAATAAAGATCAGCGGGAATCAACAGTAATAATAGTTTTTAATAACATGACACTTTAATTGTTTTAGAAAACCAAATTTTAGAGCGCAAATAGGCCCACCCATAAACCAAACTATCTAACAAGGATACAAGGATTGAAGGTGTTTCTTTAATGTTCATTCGGCCTCTTCCACCTCTTTCTGAAGTCTGCGAAAGCACTCTGCAATTTGGGGCCTCGTTGATTCATCTGCACCCCTAAGTTGACTTTTGAAATTCTGTAATCTGGTTTCAAGACAATGTTTTGTCTCCATCATAACCTCGGCCCTTTCCAAATCAACAAGTAGCATGCGTTTCTCACACTATACACATTAGAAATTTAGCGTATCAATAAGGACCAATATATTTGTTTTTTATTAGGTTTATAAAAAAAACACAAAATAATGGTACTGCATTACTTGTTGCCTGGAAATCGTTAAGGCCAATCGCTCCTTCCTTGCATTTTCTAACGCTATTAGGGTTTGTAGGTACGATCCCTTATACAACAAATAAATGCCTAAGTTTAGTTGATCCAAAAAATAAACACAATCAGATGTAAAAAAAACAAGTCTGGGAATTAGAAACTTACCATTGTCGAGAAGATTTCAGAGATTTCCTTCAACAGATGCCACAACGGCTGACTAATACTGGAAGACACAAAGTTCTGAAGAAACGTAATGATAACTCTGAGTAAATGTAATCGTCTTTTCACGTCTTTTTTTAATTTTCATCCTTTTGTTTTATCCATCAGTCAATTAAAAGTCACACTCATAATTAAGGGACATGATTCGAGTTGATTGCCTCGAGATTTAGCAAGTGGTGAATGTATGGTCTTATTTTTGGGTTTTTCTGCACCAGTAATTACTCTATCATGATTTAATACCATTTGATACAAAAAAAAAAATTCTAATTTTAAGTACTAAAAATGCAGAAATAGGATTCAGATATTTTATAATAAATAAATAAATGTAGTTAAAAAAATATTACCCATAAACTCCTTCTTAAAAAATAAAGTCCCTTAATTTCAATTTATAGTTTTTTCTTATAAATTAAAATACAATTGTACGGTATTAAACATCTGCACCCGAAGTAAAATGAGTTTTCTAAAGGGCTCACTAATCCGCATCTGAAAGCTAATTAGATAGTAGTTCAACTGAAAGTCTTGAGCTTTCAGTGGAGGTATTATCTCAGTAAGCTTTCACAAGTAACTCTCAGCAGACCTCAAGTCCACTGACAAGCTATTGTCTTAGGTAACCTGATAAGTTTTAAAAGAAGTTTTAATTTGTAATCACAGGTGTATTCCCCCCCCCCATACACCTGTTTACTCGTTTCGGGGCCAACAATTGGTATCAGAGCAGTGGTTCAATAGACCATTGTTCTAAGTATACCTTGTGCTTAAAGGTATTTTCAAGGTCATCTGAATTGATCTTTTGATAAACTTGTTTATATACTATGGCTGACAATGCAACTAGGGTAGCACCACCAGCAGAGAACAACATGGGAGTTAATCCCTTGAACCATATGTCTCATCACAAGCTTCCACAATTCTCAGTGGAAAACTATGACTTCTGGAAGATCAGAATGAGAGCTCATCTTGCCTGTGTGCATGATGAAATGCTAAGGGTTATTACTAAAGGTCCATTTATTTTTATGACACCTAGCCCTAGAACTACAGCTGAAACTATTGCAGATCCTAGAGAAGAATGGCCCAAGAATGAAGATAACTTCACTGCAGATGAGAGGAGGAGAAACAACCTCAACTTCATAGCCATGAACATTCTCTACACTACCATTCCAGATTTTGTAATGGGAAGAGTGATCCACTACAAGACTGCAAAGGAACTATGGGACACTCTTGCTCTCATGTGTGAAGGAACTGACAAGATAAAGGAGAACAAGCTTTCAATAGCTGTTCAAAAGTATAAGCAGTTCACCATGGAGCCCACTGAGACTATTGACCAGCTTGATGGGAGGTTCACTGACATCATGAATGAAATAAACTCTCTGGGAAAAGTCTATACCAAAAGGGAAGTTGCCTTAAAGATCCTGAGAGGTCTAACCTCAAGATGGGATGTGTACTCGGTGATGATGCAGAATACCAAGGATCTATCCAGCATGTCTATGCAACAAGTATTCTCTGAACTCAAGGCTTATGAGTTTGATCTGAACAGGAAAAAGGCTCCTGATGAGACCTCAGCTGAGAAGGGAGTTGCCTTCAAAGCTAAGGAGTCTGAGCCAAAATCCCCAAAGCCTCAGAATAGTACAAAGGCAAGCAAATCTCAAAGCAAGGCTGAGATGCAGGAGGAACTCAGCCTGATGGCTAGAAGGTTTGAACAACTTAACAGCCGTTTTGGCAAGTATAAAAGATTCTACAGGGATAACAGGGAAGGCAGAAGTTATCCACAAAAGACCACCAAAGAAGGAGAGAAAAGCTCATCTGAGCTGGAAAAGAAGAAGGAATACAAGAATTACACCAAGGCTGAAGGATCATCATCAAAGACTAGAGAGTCTACTGAGGAAAAGAATGATGATGCCAACAGATGTTTCCAGTGCAAGAAGATTGGGCACTTTCAATATGATTGTCCTCAACTGAGCACAGAAGAAAGAAAGGAAAGGCAAGCCAAAGGAGACAGAAGATATAGAGAAAGGAAAGCCATGGTGGCTGAGGATGTTGATGAAAATCTGGAGTCATCTGATGGACTGTTCTCTGATAGCAGTGATGATGACATGTGCCTCATGGCAAGAGAAGAACCAGAGGTACAATCTAAACCATCCATTTCTCTAGAACACACACCTGAGCTAAGCTCAGAGTCAACTGAGAAACTCAATCTTCAGTCCACTTTGGAACAATTGATGATTGATTTCTCAAGGTTGCAAGAAGCAAGTTTCTGTCTTCAAGATGAAAATAAACAACTCTTGAGTGAAAACTCCAAGCTAATCGAGTCTGGGAATCAAGCAGATCTGAACTCAGCCAAATCTACCATTGAACTGACAAAAGAGGTGGAAACCCTCAGGAGTCAAGGAAATGGTAGAGATCAACTGATAAAAGATCTCAATGAATCTAAGACAAAGTTAACTGAAGAGAATTTAAAATTGGTAAGCCAAATAAAGGATTCTCTCCTGAAAATTAATGTCTTACAAAAATCTGAAGAGACCTTGTTAAAAAGGATTGATGCTCTAAACAAACCCTCTCTTGCCATAGAAGAGATTCAAAATTTTCAAATCAATCCTAATAACAAGTGTGGGATAGGCTTTATTCCAAAACCTTCAGAAGGTCCTCTGAGTGTTGCTTCTTCAAGTGGCACAAAGAGAGTTTTTGTTAAGTCTGTGACATTTCAACCACAGACTATGGATAAAGGAAAAAGACCAGCTGAGATCACACAAAATAAAAGTCAAACTAAGCCAAAACCAAATGGAAAGGCTCAGGTGACTTATCAAACTAGATCTCAGCAGAGGTATGACTTGAAGCGAACTACACTAGCTTTCTACTAGTAGTTACCCCGCAAGAGAACGGGTTCACAGTAGTATGGGCAAGTATAGGGACCAAGTATTATCGAACCCAAGGGATGGTGTATATGCGAATAGATCCCTGAAGATCTACGCGTCGTAGTTAATATGAGTGTAATGTTTTTGGGTTTTTGAAAGATTAATTAAAAGACTGAATTAAACTAAGTAAACTAAAATACTAAAGAAATCAAATTAACTAAGGGTTGTGTTCTAATGAGAGATGGTGATGCTTAGGATTGGAATCCCTACGTATACTAACGGAGCAGGTACATAATCAAAATAACTGTGACACACAAGAATTAACCTAAGTCTAAGAATGCAAGGTGAAAGCTCAAGATTCTAAACCCTAATACTTTACCCTAACACTCGACTTCACGAATCTACTAACGAGTTACTAGATTGTGCTTAATTAATGAGACCCTAATTTAACTAAGGTGATGCGGTCGTCCTCCTTTGCTAAACCGGTAGATGAATTAACCTTTCCTAAACTCTCTCGTTAAGTCTACTCGTTGTTAAAGAGTGATACGGTCGTCCTCTCTCTAACACCTTTCGAACGAAATTCAAAAGCAAAGTCTAGATTAATTTTAAGAATTCATTAACCAAGAGAATTAAAACCTAACGTCACTAGTTACTCTAATTACATACCCACAACCTACTTCTACGAGTTCATCCTACCCTAAGCATGCAAGGGTTTTAGCTAGACATAGCGTTAACAAACATAAAAGCAATAGAAGAAACAACGAACATAAACATAATGAATTGAACGAAGAAAATAAGAAACATGAACTAGGGTTTTTTAAAAGAAAATAAATCTGAGAACTGAAATTTAATTAACTAAAATGAAGTTTCAAAACGTTCAAAGAAATCAAGCTAACGAAAAGAAACTAATAAACGAAAATAAACTAAGAATTCGTATGCAAAACCTCAACGAAACGTAAATAAAGCTTGCTCATCTCCTTCCTCTCCAAAAACTAAGTCTAAAGTGATTTCTAAAGTTCGGGCATCCTTCAAAACGTGTTTGGAAGAGGTATATATAGGCAACGGGTCGAAACGGGATCTCATGGGCCAAAATTCCCGTCGAGCTCGAGTAGAGCTCGAGTAAAAGTACTCGAGCAATGCAAGCTCGAGTGTCAAATTTGTACAGAACGTGAAAAGTGCTCGAGCCCCTTAACTCGAGTAGCTCTACTCGACCGGACCTTGCTCGAGTAGTCTACTCGAGTGCCTGCGTACTTGCTACTCGACCGGCTTCTGCTCGAGTGCACTACTCGAGTGCCTGAGTATTGGCTACTCGACCAAAGCTGGCTCGAGTGCACTACTCGAGTGCCTGAGTAGTGTCTACTCGAGCTCCTTCATCTTGAGTACTTCAATGACACTTTTTCTCGTTCGAGCAAATACTTCTCGTATTTCTATAATATCTTCTCATCCGGGTATCCGTTTGAGTCGATTCGAAGTCCTACGAACTCCTCTTTTTGCCCTCTATCCATCTATAAGCATCAAAGAAACAAATTTGTTAGTTTGTGAAAATAATACTCAAATGACTCTAAATACTTATATGAATCCATCAAAACAAGGGCATTTCGAGCGACGAATCATGACAATTTCACGCCTAATCAACCCCCCCAAACTTACCATGTTGCTTGTCCTCAAGCAACAAAATAATAAGTCAAGTGAAATTGTTAGGAATGAGTCAAGGAATCCAATCATGCAAGTACATAAATTCGAGCTTCAAAGATGCATCACAAGTATACTCACTCACCTTTCTTCATCATATTCATGCGACAACAGCGAGAAACACCAAAATCAAACATGGATGTGCACTCAACGATGTGTTTCGCTCCCTCACAAGTGCATAACAATGATCAAGGGACTCACTCAAACAATCAATCACACAAATTGGCAGCCATAGGCTTGTAAGTGCTCTTAACTTCGACCGTACTCTAGAAATCAATGCCGAATCAAAAATGACTTTTCTCAAGGTTGTAATGTAGGTTCTTTGGACAGGTGGGATAACACTATAGGGTAAAGTGACTAAAGTGAATGGAGAATAGAAAATCAAACTTTGGCACTTCAAGATTAGGAACAGAATACTTCAAACATGTTCAATCAACACCCTTTCAATTCCATACTCTCGATACTTCAATTTTTTTCTTTTCTCACTCTTTCACTTCTTTTTTTAATCACTTCACTCTTTTTTTTTCTTCTTTTCGCACAAACACATGAGCTCATTTTTTCTTTTGCTCATTCTCAAATTTTTTTCTTTTTCCCACAACTCAAAACTTCATCACACCTTCTTCTCATATTCACTCAACAAACAACCTTTTCCTTTTTCAACTCAATTCACTCCCTTCATATTCACACTTTCCTATTCTCCACTCAAATTGGGACAAAAAGGCTTAGGAATTGGAATAGTGTTCATATGTGCTAGCAAATAAAATAGGCTTTAGGCTCAAAGGGGCTAACAAGGGATCAATGTCATTGGTAAGGAAAATTTTGGCTAAGTGACTCAATTAAATCAACGATGGCCTAAGATCACATTCGGCATATCAAACTAGACACAATCAAGAAGCAAGAGCACATGCAAGTTCTAGCATCCTCTAAGGTGACGATCCACTCACAAACGAAGAGATTAATTCATGAATCAAAATCTCATAAGGCTCAAATCTCACAGCTTTCACATCCATGCTAGTCCTAGTGCATTCTCACAATCATCACACAAGTACTCAAAAGAAAAATTCACAAGCATACAAGTTCTTTCTCAAATCAGCTCAAACTCAAACACTCACACAAAAGAATTTCTAACTCACCCTTACAACTCACTCTACTCATCAAATCATACTCAAAGATAGCAATCAACAAGCATAAGATGATTGATAGGCATAAAATATGCAATAGCGAGTCAAATCAAAATCACCCCAAGGAGTATCTCAACAAACCAATAATCAATCAAACTCAACTCAAAGATAAGGGCGTGCATGCATGTGCAATGTAACAAGAAACATAAAAAAAACTCCACCCCCCAAAACTTCGACCTTGCTAGAGGTCTAAGTTTGGGGTTGTGGGTTACCTCAACCGAACAATTCAGTTTCTCTCAATAGTTTTGCACACTCCCTTGCTTGAGTTGGTTCCTCCAATCTGAATAACTCCATGATACCTTTACTCCTTTAGAGACAAGCCTACAAAATAAAACTCTCAAGTACTAGGTCAAACATACGACTCAAAATAACTCCCTAATAACTAAAAAACTCAAAGCAAATAAAAATAATGGGTTGCCTCCCATTCAGCGCTATTTTTAAGGTCCTCATGCCGGACCAAGCTCAAAGGAGCTTATGGGACATCATACTCAATTTTACCTCCCTTACTCTCATAAGAGTGGTATTTGAACTCATTTCCTTGATGCCCCTCCATCATGAGCTCCTTTGCTTTCTTCTCATCCCCAAGTGTTATGGGTCTCAACTCCTTCTCACCTTTATCTGGAGGAGTCTTACTAAACAACTTCTTGAATTTTGACTTTTTCTTCTTAACTCCTCCTTTTCCTTCCCACTGGACCACGTCCACTTTCTTCACCTCTTCTTCTTCCTTCAACTTCTTCACTTTATCCCTATCAAAATAATCAAGATCATAATGCTCATGGGTTAAATAATCAAGTGAAGGACTATAAAATTCATGAATATGAGAAGGATTAGGGATAGGAGGTGTGTCTTCAACACTAGGATCAATGGCATCCATGCAATACAAGCTCTCATCCTCCTTTGGGTGCTTCATGGATTCATATAGGGAGATCTTCACTTCTTGATCATCAACCTTCAATGTAATCTTCCCATTTGCCACGTCTAGCACCATCCCCGCCGTAGCTAAGAACGGTCTTCCCAAGATTAGGGGCACGTGCTCATCTTCCTCCATCTCTAGCACTACAAAGTCGACTGGAAAAATGTGATCTCCAACTCTCACTAGGACGTCTTCAACCACACCTTGAGGTCGAGTGATAGACCGATCGGCTAGTTGAAGCGTCATCATTGTGGGTTGAAGTTCACCACCTTCCAGCTTCTTGAAAAGCGACAAGGGCATGAGATTAATGCTCGCCCCGAGGTCGCACAACGCTCCCTTCTTGATCCCGTTCCCAATGTCACATAGGATCGTGAAGCTCCCGGGATCCTTCAGCTTCGGTGGAAGCGCCTTGTGCACTAATGCACTAACCTCGTGGTTCAGCTGCACCAACTTCGGCTCATCCACTCGCCGTCTCTTCGCAATCAAGTCCTTCAGAAACTTTGCATAATGCGGCATCTGTTCCAAAGCATCATAAAAAGGAATGTTAATGTGAAGTTGTTTAAAAACATCAAGAAATTTTGCAAATTTTTCGTCAAGCTTCTTTTTCATGAAGCGCTGTGGATATGGGACTGGTATCACAGATTTGGGTACCCCCCATTCATCTCTTTCTGTTTCTTTCACTTTATCCCTTGCTTCCTTTGCCTTCTTCCACTTTGGAACTCTCTCTATCTCCTAAAAGTCTTTCCCCTTCTGGAACTCATCCATATCTTTATGCTTCTCAATCCCTTCACTTTCAACCCCCTTCTCAACAGTAACACCTCCATCTTTCTTGTGTTCTCTTTCCCCCATCTCAGCTTCCCCTTGTGGCGTCTCAGAATCAGCAGGCATCTGAGGACCTTCATAGTTGGTTCCACTTCTAAGCTGGATCGCCTTGCAATGCTCTTTCGGGTTCCCCTCCGGCATGGAAGGATATTTTCCCGGCTCTCTATTCACCATCTTCGCAATCTGGCTCATCTGGAACTCTATCGAAGTGAACCTTCGATTGTTCTCTTGTTGAGTTCTAGTCCACTCAACGTTCATCTTCTGGAGCTCTTGACCACGATGATCACCCTTCTTATGCAACTCCTTCACATCGTACTCCAAGGATGACAACCGCTTGCTTCCTTCCTCCACCTTCTGAAGGATCGCTCTCAACATCTCCTCGGTTGATGCACCGCCTTCTCCACCAGGAGGCTTAGACCCCGGATCAACACCTGCAGGAACAGTAATACCAGCTTTTGGGTTAGCATAAGAAAAATTCTCATTTTTCCTCCATGTGTTTTGAGGAGGCTGCTGGCCTCCTTGAACTCCTTGTGTGTTCCTCCATTGATTTTGAGGCGGTTGTGGCCCTGGAGGTACAAATGGCTAACCATAAGAAGGTCTTCCAAACTGATTTCCACCTTGGTAGCCATGCTGATTGTAATACGGACCTCCCATGTAATTGGCTACCTCTTGTTGTCCACTTGGTTGGTCTACTCTCTCTTTCTCTACTGCATGCTCTCCAACCAAACTCTTCCCCAACTCGAGGTTGTTGATCTTCTCCATCATGGCCATCAATAGCCTTCTCGTACCTTCTCCCTCTTCAACCTGATGCACTCTCTGAAAATCTGCATCCACACCCCAAGCACCGACATTCGTGACAATGTTGTCCACGATCTCCCTACACCTCTCTATGCCTTGGTTCAGGAATGCTCCGCCCGCACAGGCGTCTAAATGGTCTTGCCCTGCCTTGTTGGCACCACTATAGAAGAATGCCATAATGTCTCCCTCGTTGTACCCGTGCTGCGGGCACTCAATCAGCATGTTTGAGTATCTCTCCCACGCTTGGCGTAAATCCTCTCCAGACTTCTGGCGAAAGGACGAGATCTCAATTCTAGCCTTGATCGTCCTAGATGGAGGGTAGAATCGCTCGAGGAACAGACGCTCGAGCTCGGCCCAAGTGGTAACGCCTCCCCGCGGAAGCGTATTATCGTACCACTCCTTGGCTATTCCCGTCAATGAGAATGGGAACAGTCTAAGCCTCTTGGCATCTTCAGTCATGCCATTGTAATTGAATGTGGAGGCTATCATGAGAAAGCTCCTCAAGTGAGTGTGAGGATTCTCCTTCCCGATCACCCCTTTGAACTGATTCTCGGTAAGCAGCTTTAAAATCCCCGGGGATATCGAGAAGTTGTTCGCCTCAACAGGAGGCAAAACCACTCCATCATAGTACCGATGTGGCTGCGCTGCAAACCTCCCTCGAATAGCCATATTGTGATATACGTTCTGAGGAACGTGTTGAGGATTAGCAGCAGGTACTGGTACTTGTTGGGGTGGTGGTGGGTAAACAGGTGGTTGATTATAGACTGGGGGTGGAGGATACGGGTATGGTGGGTAAGGATAAGGTGGGTATGGGTAATGTTGGTATACTGGGTTGTTGAAAGGGTTATTTGGGTTTTGTGGGTAAGCAGGGTTTTGGTTCTGGTTTTGGGGTTGTGTTTGTGCAGAGTTGATTGTGTCTTGTGGGTTCGGGTGTGGGCTCTCAGTTCCCCCTATGGGTATCTGCTGATTACTGCTGTTTCCATTGGCACCCTCTGCCCGTTCCACAAGAGCAGTATACTTTGCAACTATTTTGTCTAACTCCCCAAGTTCATCAGAGATCTTGTCTTTGTTTCCCGCGGCAGTAGTCATTCTTCTCAAGAAGGCTCGGTTCCTTCTGGCTATTGTCTCAGGGTCTGACTGAATTCTCTCTTCGCTTGTATTGCCTTGTGAGCGTGTTTTCATATACCTGACACACTAGCAGAAGGGTCAAAATGCAACTGCCGAAATAAAGCTTGCTCCTCTCCTTCCTCTCCAAAAACTAAGTCTAAAGTGATTTCTAAAGTTCGGGCATCCTTCAAAACGTGTTTGGAAGAGGTATATATAGGCAACGGGTCGAAACGGGATCTCATGGGCCAAAATTCCCGTCGAGCTCGAGTAGAGCTCGAGTAAAAGTACTCGAGCAATGCAAGCTCGAGTGTCAAATTTGTACAGAACGTGAAAAGTGCTCGAGCCCCTTAGCTCGAGTAGCTCTACTCGACCGGACCTTGCTCGAGTAGTCTACTCGAGTGCCTGCGTACTTGCTACTCGACCGGCTTCTGCTCGAGTGCACTACTCGAGTGCCTGAGTATTGGCTACTCGACCAAAGCTGGCTCGAGTGCACTACTCGAGTGCCTGAGTAGTGTCTACTCGAGCTCCTTCATCTTGAGTACTTCAATGACACTTTTTCTCGCTCGAACTAATACTTCTCGTATTTCTTCCATATCTTCTCATCCGGGTATCCGTTTGAGTCGATTCGAAGTCCTACGAACTCCTCTTTTTGCCCTCTATCCATCTATAAGCATCAAAGAAACAAATTTGTTAGTTTGTGAAAATAATACTCAAATGACTCTAAATACTTATATGAATCCATCAAAACAAGGGCATTTCGAGCGACGAATCATGACAATTTCACGCCTAATCAAGGTACTATCAGCCGAGGTCTTCACAGATGAAGCAACCTCAGCTGAGAGCACCAAGGCATGAGCAGTCCTCAAGGAATGACTCATATGAAAGACCTATTCCTTTTGTACCTAAAGGAAAAGGTCCTTCATACCTTTATCAACAAAGACCAAGGCCAGGTGCACCTGTTGGTGAACGAATTTAATCGTAAGGATTAGTGGCTGTTTTAATCCGTTTTTACGTCACCAATCAATAGCGTGTGATTGATTACCACTGTAAATGGTAAATCGGGGTTTGGGCTATCGAATTTGTGTAATATGTATATCAAAATCGAATTAATTTCGTATGTGTGTACGTTAAGGTGTATTTGTGTGTGTTTTTAGTCTGAAATTCGAAAATTACATAAATAAGCTGGAGAACAACTATTTATAGAGACCATCAAGCATGAGGTGTCCAAGACCCTTGGTCTCCCTTGCCTGCATGCTTGACATGTGTCTCTTTAATCTTATCTAAGCTGAACCTTAGTTACAAAGTCTTCTTTGATCTTATCTCGGACTCATTGTTGTTCGCCTAGGTCGGCTTGATTGATCTTGTTGATTCTCCAACTGAAAGTTGTTCGCCTCTTGAGGTTGTACTTTGGAAGTTGTTCGCCTTGTGGCTTTATTCAGCTTGGCTTTGGGATCTTTGTCCTTTGTTCCCTTGTACACTCCTTGGCTGTTTGTTGTATCCTAGTTTGACCAAGTTGTTCGTCATTGACGACTTCACAGTTGGCTCATTCTTGGTCCCGGGCCTTAATACCTGTTCGCCCATTAGTTGTTCGTTGGGAGAGTTGTTCGTCACTTCATGCACCTCCCAGGTTGGTTAATGCGCCAAAATAGTGATTTTCTTTGTTTTAGACTTCAATAATTGTTCGCTCCATATTTAGATGATGTTCGCCTATCAACAATTGCCCCCTATCCTGACTAGATGTTGCATCAGACGAGTAATTTTGCGGCGAGCAACTGTAGTTAGGATATCGTCTTGGCCAAGATTTGGACGAACAGCATCTCTGTGACGAGCAATGTTGGAATAACCGTTTCGTCTTCCCATGATCTGGGGAGATCACGAAGATGACGCCAGCGCAATGATTGCGCGCCGCTCACGCGCGAGCAGCCCCAAGGCGACGCGCCCCTATAATTATTTATAGGCCCTTCATCTTCTAGTTTAGCTCGGAATTTACCCCGTTTTCTCTCAATTGAGCCCCAGAACTTTCGGAAAATTACGCCTGGGACCCCGTTTTTGTTTGGGGTATAAATAGTGGGAAAACTGAAATTTTTCCCACTTTTCCCCCTCTTGCAACAGTCTCCGGCGAACCCTTTCTTCCTCCGACGATTCCAAGCTTTCCGGCGTCCGTTCTTCAGCATTTGATCTCAAATTTCAATTCCCAGGTAGTTATTTTTCTTTTTCTCTATCTTTTTCTTTCGAAAATTCTTTCTACCGCCGTGTGGACCCAAACGCCACCGTCTTCTCCGGGAAAGCGCCGCCGTCTGCAACACTATCCGCCACCGCCTGGATTTTTCCTTTCCCTCCTATGTCTTCGCACTCGAGCAATAAGACTGAGGAGACCTTAGACCCACTATTTCCAGTCGCGATCCCCATCGATCAACCTCCCTTCGAGATTTCCTCGGCGTCGGATCTTCACGTGGAATCTGTGGTTCGCTCTGTGGAGGATACCGGTGTGGGCCCATCTGGGAGAGAACTAACGGTTGTGGCGAACAAAAATCGGGACGAAAATTCTTCGTCTTCTGCCGAATCTGAAGATCCAGATCTCAACGAGCTCACTCGTGAATTTTTGGAGGGTATCAATTTTCCATCCCCAAGGATGCGGGAAAGTGAGATCCCGGCTGGGGTTGCTCGCCTATTCGAATGGCGAGCATATGCTGAAAGGTATGCGAACAGCTTTCCTCGTCCACAAAGACAAATAATGGACAAGGTGAAGACTGATTACCAGGCGAGCAAGATCAAGAGCGTTGTTCGCGAAGATGAACTGGACTCTATCCGGAAAGACTATAAGATCCCATATGATATCTACATGTGGGCTCCTCGGAGAAAGGAAAGAGCTGATCGCCCACCTCCCGGATGCACGGCGATCAACATCCACACCTTGATTGCTGGGTTGAAGTTACCTCTTCCACCTGTTGTTGGTCGATTCTTAGAGGCGACCAACTTGGCCATCACCCAAATTACTCCAATTGGGTGGATGAACCTTTTGGGCTCCATGTGCCTGTTCGCTTTGGAAGGGTACGTTGATCGGATCACTGCGGAAGAGATCAACTACCTGATGACAATCACAAGTTGCCCCCGAGGAGAAGATGGCTATCACTACCTCAAGGCCAGGACTGGGTTGAAAATGGTGGAAGAAGTGCCGAACAAGATTCGTGATTGGAAACAGCACTTCTTCTGGATTGGGGGTGACTGGCGAGCATCTTCTGGTCCACACGGCGGCCCTGGACGAATAAATTCTCCAGCAGCCTATGGAAAATTGAAACGTAAGTTCAATTCTTGCTCGCCTTTGGACAGTTGTTCTAATTTAACTTTTTTTGTTTGTTCGCAGGCCCTCGTCTACCCAAGTGGGATTCGAAAGAAGAGGAGTTGAACTCCGAGTTCCTGTTTACTTCGTGCTTGGTCGGCCTCCGCAATAAAGCAGATAGAACTATAGACTATCTCTGCCGATCAAGGTGTCAAAAAGCTGCTCGCCTCTTGACCTATCCTCACCACCTGGAGGCTCAAGCTGAGGTGCCCCCAGGTATGAGAATTTCTAACTCCTGGTTCAAATTTTGTTCGTCATTGCTATGTTTAACTTGCTCGCCAAATTTCTTATCTCTTTTTTTTTTTTTTTTTTTTTTTTTTTTTTTTTTTTTTTTTTTAGCCGAGCAAGTAACTGTTGCAGTTCCCCCAAGCTACGCTCTTCTCGAGCAAAGGGTCCTTGAAATGGGGCCACCAAGAGGGAAGAAAAGGAGAGGGGACCCTCCACAAGCCGTGCTCGCCATGTCGAACAGGCCTGAGGGGGCCAAAGTTCCAAGACCGGCTGCCCCCCCAGTTCAGATTCGGTCTCCTCCCGTCTCCCCACCTCGTGGTGGCAAACGCCTTAAGAAGGCTGATGGGACCCCACTGGCCGGAGATGTCCCCGGCAAGGGGAAAGAAAAGGTGGGCGAAAGCCATGCTCGCCACGAAGAGGATGCTATAAGGCGTTCTGGGGAGCCCACGGAAAGGTCGGGGAAGGCGAGCAAGGATGTAGGCTCGCTCCGTGGCCCAGAAGATCTTACGTTCCTTGGATGGGACGATCGGAAGTTTGCCGAGTAAGTATCTATCCCCTCCTGCCGAACAACTTTCATCCATTTTTTTTATTTTTCTAAGTATCAATTGCTTTTTTGTTTGCAGATACCGTGCCGATGATTATCCCGGCCGAGCAAGCGTTGTACATCAGTACGCTTGCTCGAAGACTCCCGTAAACATAAGGGAGATTCCCGGCGAACATGTTCGCAAGGCGACGGAGTTGGTCGCCCGGGCCTGGACGCGTCCTCTGGACAAGGCCATCCTTCAGCAGGGGCAGATGGACAATCTCCATCTCTCGATGATGCTCGTCGCCAACGGCCTCGTCACTGCCCAAAGGGCAATCGCCCAAGTTGCCGAGCAGGAAGAGTCTGCTCGCCACTATGCTAGTACAGCTCGGCAACTCTCTGAAGAAAAAGATGGCCTGGTGAGCCAATATGAGGCCAAGATTGCTCGCCTTAACAACCAGATCAATGTTTACATTGATGCTGAACACAAGCGCCTTGAAGAGATTCAGGCCATGTCCAAAGAGCTGAAGGATAAGGAGAATTTGCTCGGCGAGGGAGAGAAAAGATTGACTTCGGCCGAACAAAGAATTGTTGAGCTCGAGGCGGAGAATGCTCGTCTCCGGAAAGCAGAGGCCAACCTCTTCACCCGCGAGCAACTTGAAGAGGAGGTTCAAACTCGCACCGGCCCCATCTCCAATCTTGGATATATTTGTGCCTACGCGGACAGCATCCGTACGGCTGATGCCTATGACTACAAAGAGATGGTGGAGGAGATGGCTAAGGATTTGAATGAGTTCCTCGAGAACTATCCTCCGCCGAACAACGTCAAAATCCAATTGGCGGATTTGGCTGTGCTGGGGGTCAAACTGGATAAACTCGACCCCAGCATCACCATCACTCATCCTCCACCAATTGTTGATGATGGCGAGCAAGAAGATGAACCGGCTGCCGCGGACGAGCAAAGTGCTAAAGAAGCGGAGGATAAGGCGGCTGAAGACCTTGCTCGGGACATGATTGTCGACCCCTCTGCCGAGCAACCTCAAGATCCTCCTCCCGCCGAACAGCAGTAGTTTTTAGGACTTAGCTTTTTCTTCATCTCTTTTGTAATAGTTGCTCGTTCCTTTTTTGTAGTACTTGTAATGGCTGCTTCCAGCTTGTACTATTTTTGGGGCTTAATGCCTTTCTTTAATGGAAAATGTTTTTCTCATGTTCGCTCATTTTCTTGTATATGTCAATTGCCTTTACATTTCTGTCAATGCTTTTACAATTATGACATATAGTATTGGGCTTTTGTTCGAATTGAACTTTGCCTTTAGTGGAATCAGGGTTTAGCCTTAGGTTCTGTTCGTTTTAAAAAACAAACAACCTTTAAGTGGCTTTGGTCCTTAGGTTCTGTTCATTTATAAAACGAACAACCTTTGAATGGACTTGTACCTCGAGCTTTTGGACTTTTCCTCTTTTGACGAACAACTATTATATTTACATTGCAAAATAATTACAAGTGTTATAAGACTGTCCATCACTATCATATACAATCTGACGAACAGCTTTAAACACAAACTAAAACTTGCTCGCTTATAATGTTTTTGCCGAGCAACTCTATCTATAAAATCAAAAGAACTAACACCAGACTATACAATGTGCCGAGCAACTTTTGAATCCATTCCTAGGAAAATTTAAAAAATTTGGCAAGTTTTTAGCCTTCCTTCAACTCATACGCATCCCTTGCCCCCCAAGACATTTGTTCGCCCAACTTTATTGATAGTACTTCTTTAGATGTACAGAATTCCAGGAGTATTGGGCCGGCTTGCCTTCCAGATCCTCAATATCGTATACGCCATTGACGTATTTTTCTGTAATTCGATATGGGCCCTCCCAAGTTGGTCCCAATACACCTGGAGGTTGGGCGAGCAACTTTCTTAGAACCAAATCTCCAACTCTGAATTCCCTAACTTTTACATGGGAATTATAGTAACGTTCTGCTCGCTGCTTGTATGTGGCATTTTTTAGCTCGGCATTCAACCTTTTTTCTTCGAGCAAATCCAATTCAGTATTTAGAGCAGAGTTGTTCGCCTGTTCATCAAAGTTGGTCGTCCTAAATGTAGTGGCCTTTAACTCAATTGGTATTACAGCCTCTGTCCCGAAAGCCATTGCAAAGGGTGTTTCTCCGGTGCTTGACCTGGGAGAAACTCTGTATGCCCATAAGACTTCCGGAAGTTCTGTAGACCAACTGCTTTTACTCTCCGCCAGTCGCACCTTTAACGTATGCTTTATGATTTTATTTACGGCTTCAACTTGTCCATTTGACTGGGGGTGATAAGGTGTGGAGTAATGTTTCTTGATCCCCCACTTCGTACAGAATTCTCTCAACTCTTGTCCATCAAACTGTGGACCATTGTCTGTCACGATTGCTTGTGGAACTCCAAAACGACAGACAATGTTCTTCCAAATAAAGTTGATCATCTTCTGCTGTGTTATATTCATCATGGCCTCTGCTTCCGCCCATTTTGTGTAATAATCGACTGCCACGACGGCGAATCGAACATTTCCAACCCCAGCCGGGAAAGGACCAATGATGTCCATCCCCCATCTTGCAAAAGGCCATGGGCTGTATACTGACACAAGTTCCTGAGCCGGAGTATGGATGCCTGGGGCAAAAATCTGACATTGATGGCAAGTTTTGGCTTTTTTGATTGCATCCTGACGTAAAGTCGGCCAATAATAGCCTTGTCTGATTGTCTTGTATGCCAAAGCTTGCCCCCCAGTATGATTTCCACATACTCCAGCATGTATCTCTTCAAGCACTGCTTGCCCTTGCCCCCTAGGCAAACACTTGAGAAGTGGGATTGATATTCCCCTTTTGTAAAGTTGCTCGCCCACCAGAGTATATCTGGCGGCTCGCTTTATTAGCTTGGCAGCTTCAAAAGGGTTGTTTGGTTTTTTCCCATTTTTCAAGTATTTGACTATACTTGTTCTCCAGTCTTCTTCTTCACTGGTTTGATCGTCGAGTTGATTGACATTATAACTTACTGTTGATGGATCTTTCATCTTTGTAACTATAATATCTGCCAACTCTATGGGGCCTTCACTTGTTGCTAGTCGGGCAAGTGCGTCTGCTTGAGTGTTGCTCGTCCTTGGAATTTGCTGTATGAAAACTTGCTGCAACATGGACATCAGGTGAGCAACAATCCGTTGATACTCGATCATGTGATCATCTTTTGCTTCGTATTCACCTCGGACTTGGTTCACGATCAATTGTGAATCGCCAAATATTTGCAAGCGTCTGACACCAACTGCGAGGGATAGGTGGAGACCAGCGATAAGAGCTTCATACTCAGCTTCGTTGTTGGTTGCCATGAAACCAAATCTGATTGCCGAGGTGAATACTTGTCTGTTTGGACTTATTAACACTACTCCTGCCCCCGAGGCTATATTGGTTGATGATCCGTCCACATAGAGATGCCAAGGATGATCAAGTCCTCTCGTCGGATCTGGTGGGAAAGTTAGTTCGACTATAAAGTCGGCTAATGCTTGCCCTTTGATCGCTGTTCGAGGAGCATAGGTCACCCCAAATTGGCCAATCTCCAGTGACCATCTTAAGAGACGACCTGCCGTGTCGGGGCGATGGAGAATTTGCCTGAGCGGGAAAGTTGTTAGAACTTCGACTTGATGGTCAAAGAAGTATGGTCGTAACTTTCTCACGCTCATAACCAAAGCATACGCCAGCTTTTCGGTTGGAGCATATTTGATCTCTGCTTCGTGTAAAGCCTGGCTGACGTAATAAATTGGTTGATGGAATTTGCCGTTTTCGCGCACCAAAACAGAGCTGATGGCAACTTCTGATGCGGCTAAGTATAAAAAGAGCTTTTCTCCTGGGACTGGTTTTGATAAGATTTTGACATCTCCCAGGTAGTCTTTAAGTTGATCGAAGGCCGCCTGGCAGTTGTTAGTCCATGCAAACTTTCCTTTTTTGACGGCCTCGAAGAATGGACGGCACTTGTCCCCCGACCTGGATATGAACCGGTTCAACGCTGCTAGGCACCCGGTGAGTCTTTGCACCTCTTTCACTGAACGTGGTGGCTGCATATCCAGGATGGCTTTAACTTTTGAAGGATTGGCCTCAATTCCCCGCTGGCTAACAAGATGACCCAAGAATTTCCCTGAATGGACTCCAAAGCTACTTTTCTTTGGATTCAACTTCATGTTATAGTGTCGAAGAATTTCGAACACTTGAGCCAGATGTTGAAGATGGTCCTCCTTCTTGGGACTTTTGACAACGATATCGTCTACGTAGACCTCAACCGTGTCTCCAATTTGTTGATCAAACATCTTGTTCACCAGTCTTTGATATGTTGCTCCGGCATTTATGAGGCCAAAAGGCATTCTTTTCCAACACAGCAAGTTTTTGTTTGTATAAAACGCCGTGTTCTCCTGATCATCTGGATGCATAGGAATTTGATGATACCCAGCGAAAGCATCCATAAATGTTAACATCTCGTGACCTGCAGTGCTGTCCACCAATTGATCGATATGTGGGAGAGGAAAATTGTCCTTCGGGCATGCTGCATTTAGATCCGTAAAATCTATGCATAGCCTCCAGGTCCCGTTTGGTTTCCTCACGAGTACTGGGTTTGCTACCCATTGTGGACAGAGTGCTTGTCGAATGAGATCGTTGTCTAGCAACTTCTTAACTTCTTCATTCAAGGCTTGGTATTTGTCTGGGCCGTACTTCCTTCGCTTTTGATGAACGGGCTTCCTTGCTTGATTTATGTTCAACCTGTGGCAAGCATGTTTCGGATCTATCCCCACCATATCTGCGTGAGACCAAGCAAAGACATCTAGATTCTTGGTGAGGAACTCTTTCATTCGGGATCTGTAAGGCTCTGGGAGCTCTGATCCTATGAATAATTCAAGATCTTTGTTGTCGGGATTAACTTTGAACGCCTCCAGCTCTTCGACTGGAGTTGCTCGTCGTTTTTGTCCCTTCCAACGGGGATCAAGTATGGGTTCCTCAGGGTTGGAATCATTTTCGATGTCCATGGGTTCTGCCCCCAGGCGGGGTTCTAGATCATCAGTTGGCTCCGTCCCATTGTTGTTCGTTTGTAGTTGGCCCTCCAAGTCCTTCACTGAAGGTTGTTCGTCATCACCCCTATGTTGTTCGTCAGATGGAGGTTCCCCGCGGGTGGTAACGAGTTGTTCGTCCAACACTTGCTCGTTCAAGTGCTGTTCGTCCGCATCCATGTGGTCGTCTATGTCCATCATATTGTTTAGTATTGATGGTTCGTCGATGGGATAACTTGTTGCTTCCATCATGGATATTTGTACAAATTTTGCTCGTAGCTGTTGAACGCACTCTCGTGCTCTCCGTTGGTCTCCCTTAATTGTGCCTGTTCCACTAGCTGTTGGAAATTTCAAACAATAGTGGTAAGTGGAACACGCAGCTTTGAATTCATTAAGAAAAGGTCGGCCAAGAAACCCGTTATAGGTCGACTCCTGGTCTACAACCAAGAAATCTACCATTCTTGTTATATTTCTTTCGGGTTCATTGGCCGTTACAAGTTGTACAGCTAATGTTACAATTCCCAACGGCGTTGTCACAGCATTTCCGAAACCTACAATTCTATGTGTTGTATTTCGAACATAACCCGAATAATCTCCCAGATTATCGAGGGTCTTCTTGAATAAGATGTTCGTGTAGGCTCCGGTGTCCACCAACAGTCTGTGGACTCTGGTCCCCATAATCTTTGCACAGATTACGAGCGAATCATTGTGTGGTGTTAAGACGCCTTCAAGGTCTTTTTCGGTGAAAGTTAATTCCGCCGTTTGCATGATAGACGGCTTAACTCCCATTTCTTGCACTTGGCCAATCGCTCGTAACTCCGCTTTCCTCTTTCGATTAGAGTCGGGTGGTTGTCCGTCAAAACATCCTCCCGCGGGACCTGCGGGTTCCATCATGAACAGGTCTTCTAAAGGTTGAGCTGGCATATTGGGTACTGGTCGCCCGGGTCTGCTGTTTCTCTGAGGTTGACCATCCTCTTCGTCTTCTGAGTTGTTCTCCCGAGCTCTTTTCCCAGGTTGCCTTTTAACGAAATCAGAGAGCTTTCCCTCCTCATAAAATCGCCAGAGTTGCTTGAGCAAATCTCGACACTCACTTGTAAAATGCCCCACACTTTGATGGTAGGCACAGTACTTGTTTGGGTTGAGTTTGCCAGTATCCTGACGGATTTTACGTGGTGGGGAGAGCAACTCTTTCTCCTTTACGCTCTCATACACAGTATCTACTGATACTGTCAATACTTGGTTCAGTTTTTCCTTCAAATCCGATCCTTCAGTGAATGCTTTCATGTTTTTCGGGACCCTGTAGCTTGTCCCGACAGGCTTTTTGTTATTCTCCTTAGGATCAGCTTTGTTCTCCCCTAAATTTGTTTGTAGGGCCTCGTGCATGGAAACGAAAATGCCAGCTTGGTTTCTGAACTCGGCATAAGTCTTTGGGCACTTCAGACGTACCTCCTTCCATAACTTCGACCCTTTTTTCAATCCGGCCATCACAGCGACGATCTTTGTATCTTCGCTCACTGGTTCTCCTTCTAGCAAAACTTTATCGAATCTTTCCATAAACGCCCGGTCAGTTTCATCATCATTTTGTCTTAAATCTGATAGCCGGTGTTTTTGGGAAAGATACGACCCCGCCGTTGAAAAGTGAGAGAGAAATTCTCGACTTAGCTGAATGAACGAGTGGATTGATGCCGGCGGCATTGATGAAAACCACTTGTGAACCCGATCGCCTAATGTTAATGGAAAATTCCGGCATTGGGTGGCGTCGCTGGCCCCTACGGAGACCATGTAGTCCGTATACTTTGATAAGTGGACCCGGGGGTCAGTAATGCCCTCATATTGAATGCTTGCTGGGAATTGAACCTTTTTCTGGATCGGGGCCTTCAAAATGTGGGCTGCCAAAGGTGAGGACGGCATGCTGGTCGCTCCCATCCCCCTCTGTTGGTCTAGTTGCCCTTGCATGTTCTCCACAGCCCTCCTTAGGCTTGATAATTCATCAAGAGGTGCCCCCTGACTTGGAGGCTGTTCGGCGAGCAAAGGCATTAACCTTTCTGCTCGTCGCAGTCCCTCGCTTGGAGTGGGCACTTCTTGGACTTGCCTCCTAATGTTGTTCGCCGCATTTGGCCCAAGGCGCCTAAAGGCTGACTGGGTGAGTCTCTCATGGACTGATGGGCGAGGCTGATCAAAAGTTGCTCGCCCATCTTCTGCTCCCCGGCGAGCAGCTTCTCGTTGATGGGGTTGGCTAAGCCTGTCTTGGGCACTGGAACGTGTTGTTCCATGGCTAGACATAGTTGTTCGTCCGCGACCAGACTCAGCCTGTACTTCTCTTTGGTCGACCACCTTGGCCTTTCCCTTATTTCGTCTGACTTGAGCACTATCAACTTCTCGTTGCTCGCCCCTGGTAGTCTTGGGCCTAACAACCTCTAGGGACTTGTCCCTTGGCCTTGCTTGTGTTGGCCTAACCTGCTCTTGTTGCCTTTGGAGGGCCTGGAGAGCAGCTATGGTTTTAGCCAACTCGTTGGGGTTGTTCGCCAAAGCCTCCATCTCAGGGGGGAGGTTATGTGTTATGGCTGTATGCTGTGACCTGTTCGCATGTTTTGGGTCACGGTCCTGGTGGTCGGCCGACGTGGCTCGGGTCTGAGACGCTCTCTTCGACAAACGTGATCCTTGGGTCTCTTTAGATTGAGGCATTTCAATTTAAATTGTTTCTTAATCTTAAAATTGAAGAACACCAAGAACACCAAGAACACCTTTGCTTGAATCTTCAAGTATTTCTTGAGGTTTTCTTTGAATCTTCAAGTCTTCAACTTGAAGTTCTTGAGTAATCACACTAAACCGGAGGTTCGACCCCTTCCTCTAGCGCCAAATTGTTGGTGAACGAATTTAATCGTAAGGATTAGTGGCTGTTTTAATCCGTTTTTACGTCACCAATCAATAGCGTGTGATTGATTACCACTGTAAATGGTAAATCGGGGTTTGGGCTATCGAATTTGTGTAATATGTATATCAAAATCGAATTAATTTCGTATGTGTGTACGTTAAGGTGTATTTGTGTGTGTTTTTAGTCTGAAATTCGAAAATTACATAAATAAGCTGGAGAACAACTATTTATAGAGACCATCAAGCATGAGGTGTCCAAGACCCTTGGTCTCCCTTGCCTGCATGCTTGACATGTGTCTCTTTAATCTTATCTAAGCTGAACCTTAGTTACAAAGTCTTCTTTGATCTTATCTCGGACTCATTGTTGTTCGCCTAGGTCGGCTTGATTGATCTTGTTGATTCTCCAACTGAAAGTTGTTCGCCTCTTGAGGTTGTACTTTGGAAGTTGTTCGCCTTGTGGCTTTATTCAGCTTGGCTTTGGGATCTTTGTCCTTTGTTCCCTTGTACACTCCTTGGCTGTTTGTTGTATCCTAGTTTGACCAAGTTGTTCGTCATTGACGACTTCACAGTTGGCTCATTCTTGGTCCCGGGCCTTAATACCTGTTCGCCCATTAGTTGTTCGTTGGGAGAGTTGTTCGTCACTTCATGCACCTCCCAGGTTGGTTAATGCGCCAAAATAGTGATTTTCTTTGTTTTAGACTTCAATAATTGTTCGCTCCATATTTAGATGATGTTCGCCTATCAACAGCACCCAAGCCGAAGAGAAAGAATGTTAAGAAGGTTTATGTTCCTTCAAAGACTGACACCCATAGAAAGTTTACTCTCAAGGCACCAAGGGAGATAACAATCTATGTAGATGTTTATGGAAGACAAATTAGCCAATCTAAAGTGATTAGAACTGTGAGGCAAATTTGGATTCCGAAAGGTACAGCTAACTTGGTAGGACCCAACACCAAATGGGTACCTAAAGTTTGATTTTTTATTACAGGGCTCAGTGGACCTCAACAAAGGAGATGCTCTAAAATCTTCAGTCTGGTACTTGGACAGTGGATGTTCTAGGCACATGACTGGCAACAAAGATCTCCTAACATAATTTGTTGAGAGAGAAGGTCCACAAGTCACCTTTGGTGACAACTCACAAGGAGCCACTAAAGGTTATGGTACTTTAATCATTGGCTCAGTAAGAGTAAGCAATGTATCCTTTGTCAGTGGACTTAAGCATAATCTTCTATCCATAAGTCAATTCTGTGATAAAGGATACAGTGTTGAATTTTCATGTAACCTGTGTTTTGTCAAGAATATATCTTCACAACAGGTACTACTAACTGGGTCAAGAAAGGGAAATATCTATCTTGCAGATTGGAAGTCTTGCACACCAAATGCATGTCTTATTGCTAAGAGCTCAACCGACACTAATTGGCTGTGGCACAAAAGACTAAGTCATCTGAATTTCAAGATGATGAACAGGATAGCAAGGCATGGACTGGTAGAAGGAATGCCAAATGAAGTATACAACAAAGAACATATTTGCAAAGCCTGTCAGGAGGGAAAACAAGTGAAAGCATCTTTTAAAAGCAAAGTAGCAACCTCTACTGACAGAATACTTCAACTGCTACTTATGGATCTCTTTGGTCCAGTAACCCCTGTAAGTATCAATGGGAGAAAATATACACTCGTTGTTGTTGATGATTTCTCCAGGTACACATGGGTGATATTCCTAGCAAGCAAAAAGGAGATTCAACTGAGGCTGCCAGAGCTCCTGAAGAAAGTTAGCAATGAAAAGAGCATGAACATTGTAAATATAAGATCAGATAAGGGCACTAAATTCATTAATTCGATTATATCTGATTATTGCAAAGAGTTAGGTATTGCACATGAGACATCAGCTGCAAGAACTCCACAACAAAATGGAGTAGCTGAAAGAAGAAATAGAACTCTCAAGGAGGCAGCAAGGACAATGCTTGCAGAAGCTCAAGTTCCTAAAAGATTTTGGGTTGAATCTATCAACACTCCCTGCCACACTCAAAATAGATCCATGGTAACCAAACATCAAGGAAAAACTCCATATGAATTATGGAATGGCAGAAAACCACAGGTATCTTACTTTCATATTTTTTGTTGCAAGTGTTTCATTCACAACAATGGGAAAACTCAACTGAAAGCTTTTGATAGCAAAGCTGATGAAGGAATTTTCTTAGGATATTCCCAAATCAGTAGAGCTTTCAGAGTTTACAACTGTAGAACTCTTGTTGTGGAAGAAACACCTCATGTGGTCTTTGATGAATCTACTTTTGAGTCCAGGAGTAAGGAGAATGAGGAGGTAATAAGCAAAAGATTAACTAGACTGAGTATCAAGTCTAAAGACTATCCTGAGAATTGTGTTGATACATACATCCCAACCTGGGACAATTTAGAAGATCAACAATTCAAGGAGGTCACCCAAAGTCAAACCACCCATCAAAGCTCACTTGAGAGCTCCCCTGAACAAGCAACTGAACTGATGAACACTATCCCAGTTCAAGAGGTAAGTAATGTCAATGAAGATGTGGTCACAGCTGAGACATCCACTGAACCCATCATTCAAGGGGGAACCAATGAGATTACCATTGAGAATGAGAATACCTTGAATGATGACTCAGGACTTCAACCCTCTGTTTTATTTCCTGAATTTGATTTTATTCCTATATCTAGTGACTCAACTTCAGAAGAGTTAAACTCTACTGAAGGGCATCAGCCTAGGAGAACATGGCTCTCAGATCACCCTGTTGAGGAAATCCTAGGTGATCCTTCCTCAGGAGTCAAAACTAGAAGTTTTCATGGGGAAAGTGCTTTGTTTTGTTGTTTCTTATCAAACCAGGAACCAAGTTCCATAGCCGAAGCACTTCAAGATTCCAACTGGATCATTGCCATGCAAGAAGAGCTCAACCAGTTCACAAAGAATCAAGTTTGGGAGTTGGTGGACAGACCATATCACTACAATGTGATAGGAACCAAGTGGGTATTCAAGAACAAGAAGGATGAAAATGATATCATCGTCAGAAACAAAGCCAGACTAGTTGCAAAGGGATATTCTCAAGTTGAAGGATTTGACTATGATGAAACATTTGCCCCAGTAGCCAGATTGGAGGCAATAAGGTTATTTCTTGCATATGCTGCTCACAAGAAATTCAAGGTGTACCAGATGGATGTTAAAAGTGCCTTCTTGAATGGAGTACTAAATGAAGAAGTCTATGTGGAGCAACCCCCAGGTTTTGAAGAAAGTCACAAAGTATATAGACTGAGAAAAGCTCTATATGGACTGAAACAGGCTCCAAGAGCTTGGTATGATACTTTGTCACAATTCCTTTTGGATCATGGTTTCATCAAAGGAAGAGTTGATAGAAATCTATTCAGGATCACAAAAGGAGAGGACACTTTGCTTGTACAAATCTATGTGGATGATATCATCTTTGGTTGTCCCAACCAAGTCCTCTGTGAAAAGTTCTCTCAACTGATGAAGGGAAAATTTGAGATGTCAATGATGGGAGAAATGAACTTCTTCCTAGGACTTCAAGTTAAGCAGTCCCCTGAAGGAATCTTCATCAATCAAGCCAAATATACAAGGGAGCTGATCAACAAGTTTAGATGACAGACCAGCAAAGTAGCAAGAGTTCCACTCAACACCAACACCAAGATAGAACCAGATGAAGATGGTGAATCAGTAGATCAGACTCACTACAGAGCTATTATTGGATCTCTACTGTATCTCACAACAAGCAGGCCTGATATCACTTTTGCAATTGGGATTTGTGCAAGATATCAAGCCAATTCAAAGAAAAGTCATCTGGAAGCTGCTAAAAGAATTCTCAAATACCTCAAGGGTACTGTGAATATGGGATTGTGGTATCCATCAAATGACAATCTGGAACTCACAGGATACTCAGATGCTGACTATGGAGGATGCTGAATTGACAGGAAATCAACCTCAGGCACTTGTCAATTCTTGGGAAGTAAGCTGATTTCTTGGTTCTCCAAGAAACAAAATTCAGTAGCCACAAGAACTACTGAAGCTGAGTATATGGCAGCTGGAAGTTGTTGTACTCAAATTCTTTGGCTAAGACAACAACTGAGAGATTACAATATCTTTGCCAATGAAGTCCCTATTTTCTGTGACAATAATAGTGCAATTGCTATTTCAGAAAATCCAGTTCTCCACACAAGATGCAAACATGTGGATATAAGGCATCATTTCATCAGAGATCATGTGGAGAAGAAGGACATCAAAATGCTCAAAATCCACACTGACAAGCAGAAGGCAGATATCTTCACTAAACCTCTGGCTGAAGCAAGGTTTCAAGAGTTGTCAGTAGAGCTTGGACTCCTAGATCCAGGAGAGTAAAGAAAGGATTCAATCTCAGAAGGGTTACCTTCAACTCGGTGGAGGTTCATATTCAGAAGAGGATCTTTCTCGGTAGAAGCTCCTCATCTCAGAAGAGTCCTGAATATCAGACGAGGTCAAACCTCAGTGGAGGTCAAAAGTTTATACTTATGATTTTTTCAAATCTAAAGCCTCTTAGTTTTTAATATATATATTTTGATTCAATAGAATTACTAATGAGTGCTTTCTGAAAATTAAATTTTTCTTACACTTTTTCGAAGAGATTTTGGTATGGCAAGCATTTAATGCGTGTTGTACAAGTCAGGTTTACTTTTACAGTTACCTATCTCACGCGCCTTAAAACCCGGATGATGTGACCTTCCGGCTACCAACCCTTTCAATCCATACCTTTCATTTTAGGCGGTTCTTTTCTAACCATAAGTCAATTCTGTGAAAATGCGCAAAATAACAAATTGTACACTACAATATAATTTATTTAAAAGATAAATGAATAGGAATATTATTATTTGAGTACACATATATATTACAAACTAATGTTTATATAAAACATATATTAAATATATTATAAAACATCTCTCTCTTAATATTCCGTATTACATTTTAAATATGTTACTTATATCTTTTATGAAAATAAACGGATACTTTTCATTTAAAATAACTAATAATATTTAGTAAAAATAAGTAATACTCTCTTTAGTGTAAACAACTAATATCCTTCAATAATTCATGTACGAACCAATTTCACTCTATTCATACACCTAAGTTTTATTTATATCATAATTAGATTTGCAAAGAAAATACTAATATCACTATCTTGTGAATTTCTGGTCATTAGTCGGATAATCGCACCTTAAGCCGCAAAACTTATTGTATCACTCTAAATTAAAGTTTCTTCATATAAGTATATTTATCTAAATTGTTCACATTGATACTAGTACAACTAATTTTAATTTTTTTCAATTGTTCACATTGAAATAATTTGATTAAAACTTATGATGGTAATTAGAATTTAAACGATTAAATTTGATTAAAACTTAATGAAACAACTATTACTATCAACACAATTTTCACGGTAAAATTTGCTCACACTTTGCCAAAATATTGAATGAACCTGTTTCACATGCATGAATCTGAATCTTAAGTGTGTTGCTCGTTATGCTAAATGACTATGCTTAAATTACTGAAAGGTATTAGTGACAATGCTAAAGGGTATCACTTATATTACCTAAATGTATTAGTTGTAATATTAAATGGTTTCATGGTGAAACTTGTTCACACAATACCAACCATTTAAAAATTATTAATTTAAATTGAACTCTTTGTTATATCTCAGGGTGATTCGAATTTATGACCACATTGATCTACATAATGGTGTAATTATACCATTTGGTAGCATTAATTTAATTGATATTTTGATATACGATGTAAGATTTCACCTAATAATTAACTTGTTACCTTTTTTTTTTTTTAAATATACTACACTTTTCTTTAGAACCCTCAACATGTAAAATTGTTAAGTAAGTTAAGTTTGAATTTATTATTTTGTCTTAAAATTTTAAAACATTTTCCCGTAAACCACGTCGGTTATTTGCTTGTATCGATATCTCCACTAGTCGTAGAATATTAAAATATTAGAACATTTTCGCTTGGTTACTCTGAACATCGCAACGCATAACAATCCACAATTAAAAAATGGCAATCTCAAGGCTAAAATTTTTTATAATATTTAAGCTTACACATTTATAATTATTTCGGAGAACTATATATTGATAATGTATTTTATGAACCAGTTTCAGCTCGTGGTGAAACTGCTTCTGCGATCGAAAAGATTTATCCTTAATGCTAGAGTGTATTAGTTAAATTACTGGAATGTATTAGTCGTACTATAAAAATTGACAATAAATTACAGAAATGTTTTACTCGCAACGTTAAAGGTGTTACTTATATTATTGAAAGATATTAGTGGTAATACTAAAGGGCATCATTTAAATGAGTTCAGTGTATTGGTTGTAATACAAAGGGTGACACTTAAATTATTAAAAGATATTAGTTATAATGCTAAAGGCTGTCACTTAATTAGAAAAAGATATTAATCATATGAAGAGAATTTCATTGTGATTCTTTTTCACATAATACCAACTCCTTTAATGAAAACACTAAATAGTTATATATTGACTTAATTATTTAATTAGTGATATAATAAATGACCTTCTAAGACTATCATTTTTTAAAATCTTTTAGTCAATACATTTGACAATAATAAAAATACTATTCAATGTAAAATACTCAACTATACATTTTACAAAATATTAAATTAAATCCTGTATGAAATCTTATATTATTTCATACAAGTATTATATATATAAAATAGATATTGAACTAACTTACATTTACTTATCATATTGAAAAATAACCATTTATAATTAATTTGCACTTCAAATTTCAAATTTTTTATATATTTTATTTATATTTTTCCATTTTCTTCCGATTCAAGGCTAGTTATATAAGCCACCATAAAACCTTGTGTCTATGAGGAATTAACTACATAGTTGTGGAATATTGGATGAAAAATTTGTCAAAATTTCTATATTAAAAATTAGGTTTAAAAACTCACATAAAAAATAAACAACATAAATAAATAGTTAATTTGTACTAGTAGTAACTTTTAAATTGAGTACGAAGTAACAGAATAAAAAAAAGTTGCTAATTTAACAATTCTTATAATGTATACTTTCACGTTTAGTTACTAGTGTTCTCATTTATTATTAATTGAACGTTGTCCATGTATTATCACCATTATAATCGAAAAGAGAATAGAGTGAAATTGGATTATATATGAATAACTAAATGGTATTATTGTTTACACTGAAGAGTCTTATTATATGAATGAAAATCACATCTCGCGACCCACTAAATAATTTTATTTTTTTTTTGTTGGGAATATTTGTCCATTTGACAATGTTTTTCAATTTTTTGAATTTTAAATATTATTGTGTTTGTGAACTTTGAGTTGTTAAAATTTTCAAGTGGAGTTGATATGCAAGATTTAGACAAAAAAAAGGACTAAAATATGGTTTACACTTTATTTTTGTAAAATAGTTAAGTTATCGAGTCGAGTCGAGTCGAGCTCGATTTTATCGAGTTTTTGGACGAATCGAGGTCGAGCTAAAAAAATTAAGGTTGATCCAGTTCGAGTCGAGTTTCGAGCTTCGAGTATTGCATTCGAGTCGAGTTCGAGCTCAGCACTAATCGGCTCGACTCGACTCAACTCGACGCATTTACACCCCTACAGAACAGGTCCTTACAAATTACAATTATCTCGAAAGGCTCACATGTATACTCCACTGATTATCTGTTTGTTTTAATTAATTATGCGTAGTAGGCCCGCCTTTCCATACCAGATGATCATAGCTAGTACACTTGAATACTACTCCTATCAATTAAAATTTAAAATCAGAGAGAAAAGAAGTAAACAACCCATCTGCCCTAAATTTTGAAATCCCTTTTATTGTGTTCAATTACTCTTTTTGAACAACAAGAAGATGAGGATTACTACGGAGTTCGGCAGCACCGGCTTGCCGATGGACATGATCATAGAGATATTGTCCCGATTGCCCGTCGAGCCGCTACAGGAAATGAAAATGGTGTGCGGTTTGTGGAACTTCACAATTTTAAGTAAATATTTCCAAACTGATAAGCACTTTAAGGAGATGATGAGGCATAATCGAGTGGGTCTATTGATGCAGAAGAAATATGGGTTTCACCCATTACGGTACACCCGACCCACTAATATGGAATCCAATCCACGGAGGGATCTAATGGACGTTGAGAACACCGTTGACATCTTGGGCAGTTGCAATGGGTTAGTGCTACTGTGCAATATTGAGGATGATTTTTTACTGTGGAACCCAGTCACTGCTGATAATGTGGGAATACCCCCTTGTCCAATAGCCTTTCCAGAAACTAGCGATGTGGCAAGCGTTTTTTTTTATCTGGGATATGATTCCAGTAAGAATGAGTACAAGATGTACCGGGTAGCGTTATTCTTCAGTGAATTTGGACACAGTGAGGTGACAATGTACCGTTTTCAAACTAAATAGTGGGTTCGTCTGGGTGAATTTCCAGATAAAACCCCACTCAAGAGGCCGGGGGTAGTTGTTTGTGATCATATTAATTGGCAGGTTGTAAGGGAGGGCAACTCACACGGTATTATAACCTTGTGTTGTAAGGATGATCGGTTTGGGTTTTTAAGTCTGCCAGATGGACACAATGAGGAATATGGTGAAGTTGGGGCAATAGACGACGAAAGGCTTGTTTACTACTCGACGATGGCTAGATCCTTCGAAACGTTGGAGCTCTGGATAATGCAACAATACAAGGAAGAGGGGTCTTGGGTGATGCTAAAAGTTGGATCGGGGTATCCGTTGACGGGTTACGAAGTTACCCTTGGCATCTTAGGCATCCAACCTATAAGACTGTTGAAATAGGATAATGTGAGAATTCATTTTCGGGTCCAACCATTGGGGAAAGTGATTGACTATGATTTGGAGAAGGGGATTTTCATCCCGGTTCCGGTGATAGGAAACAAAGAGGAGGAGTTTTGCAGTGTTTTCCCTTATGTGGAAAGCCTTGTGTCTCCGTCGAAGCTGTTTCGTCCTCCAGATCCAAACCTAGCACCATAGCTCGATCAACAAGTTTGTAAGGTCTTAACTACTTATCATGGATTGTGCATCAATGTTTTTTGGTTTTTGAATGTGGATCATGTTTATTACTGTTTTGTCTGGAATTGGAGGTAATTAGGCTATCTTGTTTAATTAACCTGTGAAGGTTTGTTTTGCAATATTAATGTTATGTTATTAATGTGGAATATATGTAGACATATCAATTAACGTTTATTGTTTGTGTAATGTAATTTCCGTCAATAGTATAGATTAGCGCACATAATTGAGTTTGGAAGGTATTTTTGGACATAATTAGGACAGAATGAAGCAGAAAAATTACTGTTTATAATAAAATGGTAAAGATATGTGTGAATAAACCTGCTGTAAAACGTTAGTAATATATATATATATATATATATATATATATATATATATATATATATATATATATATATATATATATATGTGTGTGTGTGTGTGTGTATATATATATATTTTTTTTTACTGGAGTATGTTTTTTACTGCAATCTACATCCCACAATACGAGTTGATACCAGTTTCAAAGAAATAGACACGAAATAAGATTTACATACGTATCATACTCACGCTTAAAATGGAAAAAAAAAATACTCCCCAATGCACGCACGATTTAATTATTCCCTGCACCATTACTGCAATGTAACTGTATTTTGCCAAAAATACTGCAACGTTCAGTTTTCGAAGTTTTATAAATAATGTTTATTAACTCAAATTCCTGTAATGATTACTGCCTATTGATCACCTCATATGTCAAATCACTGGTTTTGTTACTATATTATAATACCGTCCATTTCTTAAAAGCAGGGGAAGTATAGAACCCCAAACTAGTAAAACACATTTTTCCTCCTTGGCTAGACTATTTTACATTGCAAAATAAAAAATTGGAAAACGAAATACACACAAAGAAAAATAGTAGGTTTTATATGAAAATGCTTCATAATAAATTTAACATGAAGTAATTTTAGAGTATCATTAATCTCATCAGGAGTATCATTAAAGAATATTTAAAACAATTAGTCCGAGTTAAAGAATATTTAAAACAATTTTCTTGAACTTAGGCTAATGATACCCTTGATGAGATTAATGATACTCCCGATGAGATTAATGATACTTTAAAATTGCTTCATGATAAACTTATCATGAACTATTTGGTGTCCAAGTTTTGTTTCTATTATTAGACCATCTCCAATGGTATGAGGCAAATTGTCAGCCAAAATCACCCAATTTGCCACCAAATTTGCCACAAACAGTAAAATCATCTCCAATTATTAAACTCAAATTCTAACTCAAATAAACCGGATGGTTTAGCCCACCTGGCCAACGGGTTCCTTACTCTAGTGGGTGACCCGGGTTCGATTCCCTCTGGGAACGAATTATGAGAGTTATAAGGTGGCTTTGACTAATATTTTCCGACGTTTAAAGAGAGGGAAGAGGATAGAGGATAAGGGAGTAGTCTGTAACTCTGTGAGTGCAGAAAAAGGAAAAAAAAATCTAAGATAGCAATTTAGAGAGGGATTATAATTGAATTTTTTTAATATAATATTGAATAATGTTTTATAAATTTATAAGTTCACCAAAGAAACTTGCTTAATGGAATTTAATCAGGAAAATGATTTAACAAATTTTAATTATGATAAATATCATTAAATTTTAAAATCAAAAAATAAAATTTAAAACCAATGTAATATAAAAATTAGACTATTAGAGTCTTTCTAAACAAAATATTTATAATTCATACATCTTTTAAAAAATTATCATATAAAATTTTAGAAAGCAACTACATCAAATAAGATACCAGAAAGAAGTTGACAACTGATTAGGCGTAAAATTGTTGGAATTTATACCTCGAAATGCACGTGTTTTGATTGATTTATATGAGTATTTAGAGTCATTTGAGTATCATTATCATAAACTAACGAATTTGTCTCTTTGATGATCATAGATGGATAGAGGGCGGAAAGAGTATTTCGTAGGACTTTGAATCGACTCAAACAGATACCGAGATAAGAGGATATCGAAGAAATACGAAAAGTATTAGTTCGAGGGAGCAAAAGTATAATTGGAGTACACAAGCGAGGTGCACGAGTGGTCGAGCATAGTACTCGAGCAACACCAAGTCGTGCACCTAGTGCACGAGTGCTCGTGCATAGTGCTCGAGCAACATCAAGTTGTTCACCTACTGCCAAAAGAGCTCGAGGACTCGAGCACTTTTGGCTACCTGGAAGTTTTGAGCGCTCGATGGGAGCTTGGCAACGGGGCGGGGCGGGGCGGGGCCGGGGGGCTAATCCCCATCCCTGTCCCCATTCCCGCGAACTTCACGAGGAAAATTTTGTCCCCGTTCCCTGCCCCGCCGGGGAATCCGTCCCCGCGGGGATTCCCTGTTCCCCGCTTCCTTTTTTTTTTTAAATTCCAAAAATTCTCAAAAAATCACCATAAAATGCATAAAAATTTATAAAAATCATGTCTAAAACCAAAATACAAATTAAAAGCATCAAATTATATTTATAATTTATATATTTATATTTATTTTCCATATTTATATTTATTAATATTTATATTTATATTTATATATAAAATTAAGCGGGGCCCCGCGGGGAACTGGGCGGGAATCCCCGCGGGGTGGGGAATACAGTCCCCATCACCGTCCCCGTTTGGTTCGGGGATTCCCCGCCCCGTTTAGAATAATGAAATCTTGATTTTTAAATCTTACTTTTAACTTTTCATCTAAATTACATACTACGTGCAACGCATGTGTATACAACTAGTTCATTAAAACAACGCATGCGGAAGGGGCGACCTGGGAAGGAGTGACCTAGGGAAACCTAGCGTAGGCTACCTAGCGTGGGCCACCATGTTATACGTTATACTGTGTGCAATTTAAACCATTGAGTGTTTGGACATAAATTGATTTTAAATTAGATTTAGGAAGTAATACGGTTGCAAAAAAAAATTCACTTTTATTGATTGTTGGGTAATTATTTGTAAGATAGTTAAATTATAATGGATTTTAGAGAATCCAAAATCAGGTAAAACTTGTTTTGACTAAATTGATTTGAAGTGCTTAAAATAGTAATTGCAAATATTGTAGACTTGTTTATTTTCAAATAAAAATCAATTCGACTTATAAAGTAGATTTTGCAAACAATCACTAACTATCAAGGCATGTGTGTTTTTTAAATATGTTGTTATTCGGTCTATATTTACCAACTAATGACATCAATTAGTAAAAGGCCCCGGCTAAATAAACCCCCGATTCTCCTATATATACCCCAATTTATTTTTGCCAAAAATAGTTTTAAGTTATAAGTCAAGATTACCCATTTTATTGTGTTTTATTTTAATTATGAAATATATTTCCTTTAGTTTTTCACTCACTTTTCTCATTCTCAGCATCGCAAAATTAACATTTTGAAATTCCAAAAAACCAAGTTTCTGGATTATTTTTCATTAAATCTCTGAAACCCAAATTCCTTGATTATTTACATTCAAATTAACACAAGATAATCCAAGTTTATAATGTCTAATTAATGGAGCCAAACGACACAAAATATCACATTAATGTAAGTATTATTTTTCTTACTTTGAATGACAAGTTAATATGTATCCGTAGTGCATTAATATTATATTGTGTGAGATTTTGTTGGTTTTTTTTTTAACCACCGGTGAGTAAAATTAATTGAAGTTAAATTATAGTTCGATTTGTACAGGCAAAAAATTCAGCGGACTTGGAATAAAATTTAAACACACTTTGTTAGCGTACGTTGTGTTTTTTTTATTGTGTTTGAATGATTTCAATGGTCAAATTCGTTGCCTTCCTTTATAATCATGGAATGTGTCACTTTTGTTTTGATCGTTTATACGTTTAGTTGAATAAAATTGTGAGTTTATAATTATTTAATTTTTTTATTTTAAATTTAGGTTAATTTTTTTAAAAGGGCATAATTAATGTCTAAACTTGAGGTATATATAGTAATCTTTTAAAATAATCATATTTTTAATGGGGTTTGTATAGTAATTGGGGTATGTATAGAAAAATCGGGGGTTCGTTTAGCCGCGACCTTAGTAAAATCAGTTGGTAAAATGAGATTTTCTTGTAGTGCATGATTATTCATTAGCTTGTGTTTTGTCTGTGTGTTATATTCAATTTTAAAACTTTACAAATGAGTTCCTTCTAATGTATGCAATTGTCCCATATAAGTTTATGTCTAAATTTTTTTCTACCACTATTTTTTAATATGAATTTATCACCATTATAATTATTCAATTTTTGGAATATAAAATTATCACCAATATTATATTAACCAAAATTAGAAAGACTTTTGCTATACTTAGTAACTATATTTAGCACATTTTTCAACTTTAATGAAATTTTTATTTGTTGATAAAAAAAATATATTTACAACATTTAAGTAGTAATGTACAGATTAAAGTATTAAACTAATCAACTTATCAACACAGTTATATTACTAACATTTAATTGTATGAAATTTAATTGTTTCCCTGGCGGTGTCCCCAATAAATGATGGAAATACACTGCTTAAGTTCATTTTCATATATCTCTTCCGATATCTTCCTCAAACGTCGCGACTGAGTAGCTACCTACCATTCAATATGGTGAATCACAAAATAAATAGAAAATTGTATAAGTATCGGATGATTTTGAGTCTTTTCTCGTACTAATTTTTTTTTTTTTTGTTCAGGGACCTTTGACAGATGTTAAGGCACAAATTGAGAAGGCAATGGAGGAGGAGTTTTCCTTATTGTCTGTTAGGCACGCGGTATTTGATCCGGAACCATTAACCTTTTCTATTTTTTGTGATTTTTTTAGAGTATTTTTATCTGTTATTTTACTGTCTTAATTTAATTTACCTTCTTTTTTCCCCGGAATGGAAGAACGAGCTGCATATCTTGCAGCTGCACTTTGATGCGGCTAAGTTTTTGCTGAAGAAAAAACAGCTTGTGGAGTACGGCCTTTCTGTTTACGAGTTCGAGTATATTACCAAATCTCCCACCGGGAGATCAGCGTCCGACCACGAAGAGGGTGTTAAGAACATTAAGGAAATTCTGGAGGAGTCAGACGACGCCTTGAAGAATTATCTTAAAAATATTTCTATTTAAAAATAAGTAGTCTATCAATGCCTTTCAACATTCTGCGTATCCTATATATATTATATTAGTATGATGTTTGGACTCATTCGGCTGTCTATTTCCAGAATTGCATCTTGATAATCTAAGTGAAATTGACGAGTTAAAAATTGGAATTCTTTGGAATTTTCACTGCTAATTTTTGTTAATGAATTTTCGTAACAATATCGGTATGTCTTAACCACAAGGATAAAAATATCCTGAAATTTCCACGATATATCCTTGATATATCCATTTTTCGTAGTCACCGATATCGATATTGGGGGGTGACGATATTTCCATAGTATCCGTAAAAAAATCGATAGATATCAGTATATAAAATCAATTTCGACTATATTTTTGTGTAAATTGAGCATAAAATCGGTCAAATATCGGTAAATATCGAAAAAGTATCGAGAAATATCGAAAAGGAATTGAGAAATATCGAGAAAATATCCATAATTTTGTTAAATATCACAAATGTAAAATATGGTCAAATTCTATTGTAAATTTTATGTATTAAAAGTTTATTATTAAATTTTTACAATTTTTTAAATTTACCGATATCGATATTTCCACAAATTTAAGGTCCCGATATATCCATCGATACCGATATTTTCAACCTTGCTTAACCATGCTCTCTTAATAAAATTGAGATTTATATCAATATAATGTCTAAGCAATTTAATAAAATTGTTGTTGATTTTTTATTTTAGAATTTAAAAAACTCCATCTATTTCAATTCTATATAATTAATTGTTGATTTTTATACTATATTTATTATTTTAGAAAATTATTAAAATTAGGGAAAAACAAATAAATTTATTAAATAAAGAAAGAACAAATTTTGCGCAATGGAGAATTTTAGTTTGCAGGAGTTCCAATAAGTTTAATTATTATCTGTTGATACTAATATGACACCGTATAAATATCCAGCACAGTATGCTGATTTCCCCGGCCCAGCAGGCAGCAGGTGATCCGGTTCAATTAATAGAATGTCCAAAGACGCCATGCTTTATTAGGAATTTGTCATACCAAATAAATTTTCTATACAATCGAAACTTGGTTATATCGGTCACAATCGAAACAGTTCAAAGGTCACCCAATTCGGTATTGATGGATATATCGGAACCGGGAATTTTTGGAAATATCGATGGATAGCTCGTTGTTCGATATAGGTAAATTTAAAAAATAAAATTAATTCAATTTATTAATTTAAATTTAAAATATTTACAATAGAATATTGTCCCATATTTTACATTTGTGGTATTTAACAAGAAAAATTTATATATCGGGGATATATTGTGGCACTTTTCCTCCTATTTTCATCCTAGAATCGGACTGAAATTAATAAGTAAAATCCGATTTTTTTTCGAAAAGAATCGCGCTTTCAATTACTTTGCTATGTGGGTTTTGCGCCAAAGTGCAAAAATTACCCCCCAAATTTCCAACTTTTCCCTTAAATTGCCGCGTTATTCAATTTCAAGTTTTTTTGGGAGAGTATAAATCTTAGGGTTGGATCCGTAATGTGGAAAGCTTCATAAATTATAGTTTTTTACTCTCTTATTAAGCTACAAAATGATTCCTTTGTCTCGCTTCTATAATGGACGAAGAGCCGACCGTTCTAATTGTACCTATTTTTTTAGATCTTTTTGCTACAATATTTTTTCTATAGATGATTGTCAATTCTAATATATTTGGTATAAATGTCTTGCACAAGAAAAACCTCGAAAGAGCAACACAATGTTCATAGCCAAATGTCCTGCGTCAAGATTCAAGTATGTGTTGGTAAGTTATCGATTTTTTCAAAGTTGTTTTAATTGCTATGAGTTTGAATATATTAGAATAGCATTAACTAGGTGATAATTAATTATCAGAAGCTCCCAAAGAGTGCTGCAAGAAGAATTGGGACCAGTCGTAAGTACATTACGCTGCAAATTGGGACGCGAGGAAAACAATACACTGTGTTATATGAACATTTCAATAACAATGGAGTAACACGGTGTTTGCTCATAGATGGTTGGAGTATTCTGTCCGAGGAGATGTTCCTTACAAAGGAAAACGAATTATTTATTTTCCCTTGTCGTCAAGAACTAAACAAATTTCATATAGCTATTGCTTGATGTACACTCGGCAGCACGAATCAATAAAAATATGTTTCATTTGACATTCTTATTAAGCTTTATTTATATGTTTCCTATACACTAACTCGGCTTGACAAAAAATAACTAATACTTTATATTAAAACAATATTATATAATTACTTTCAATTGTGAACTAAACCATATACATTCAAAGCCTTATTTTAAAGAATTTTTGGCCTTCCACTGTTTGTGGACGCCACAATTTTTCCTTTGTTTTTTTTTTAGTTTAGTTTACATATATATATATATAATATTCTATATATTTATAGTTTTGTATCTAGGTAATTCACTATTTATTTAATTAATCTCATTTTTTATATCAACTAAAATAAATTTGTATTGTATAGTTAATTAAGAAAAATTAGAGCAATTAAAAACAACATGCAATGAATTAAAATACTAAGCATACATTAAAAAACAACATTAAATAAAAATACATATTAATAAAACGATACAAATATTACAATATGGGTACAATTAATTAAAGTACTAGAAATACATAAAAGTGCATAAAAATGCACATAATAGAAAAAACAAAGATCATAACGCGCAATAAAAAAATACATAAGAACTAATATATTTTCTAGTAATCAGAAAGGCCGGTTACAGATCCCCCAATATCTGGAAATTCTCCAATTTACATATCAAATCTGGTATTACTACAGTTTGCCATGTATGCTTCTCTCTTTTTTCGAATAATATTTTGTTGCTTTAACTTGAATGCCATACGACGTTCGGGATCCTCAATGGAGTCTGGATTCATATTCAAAACATTATCGTCTCGCATTTGTTGCTGAAACTGAAGTGATACTTTCTTTAATTGATTTTTTACTTCTAGGGCTTCTACCTTTTTAATTTGTATTTCAATTGCGCAATCTCTATTTCAATGATATTATATTATTGGAGATGCTCTAACCCCTACAAGGCTTTTAAAAAATATGGGCGTGTTGTTAATTCTTATCTTAAAAGGCATATACAAGTTCATTAAATTCCTTAAAAAAAAAAAAGGAGCCCTGCTTAAAAATAAATAAAAGGACCTGCTTAAAACAACTTATTATTCATACTAATTAATATTTTTACTAAATCATTGATAATAATTCAGTTTAATGAAAATGCATTTTTCGACTACCCAATAATCTTCTAAACAATATTTGTACAATGTTCTTTTTGGGTTTTAAAAACCTGGATTTGGATTTTGAAATCTAAAACTCATTCTAGTTTGAGTTTTAAAAATAGGTTTTTTAAATCCTAAGCCTACAACTCTATAAATAACATATACAACACTCATTTGCTTTTTTAAAATAAATTTAAAACCTTCCCTACTCAAATCCCAAAAATAACATACGATTTTAAAAACCCCATGGATTACAAAAATCATTGGTTTTCAAAAACAACTTAAAACCCAAAAAGAACATGAAGGGAATTTTTTTTATAGGTGAGGGAAGAAGATACCTATACAAATAATTTTTTTAAGGGAATTCGTAAGTAATTTCCACTACATTTTTTTTATTTTTTTAGCACTGTATATTTTATAGCTATATTAGCAATTTACTACTGATCGGTTTTATATTTTCTTGTACTTGAATCTATTAAAACTGGAATAGTGTGTAATTAAATAATATGTAAATTGCATGATCCCTATCAATTGCGTATATTACTTATTTTTCCGAATTTATGAGTAAAGTTTAAATTGACATACACTGTTTTTTATGTATATACAAGCATTAATGGCCGGTCATTTCTATTTAATGAACCTGAACTGGCGTGTTCCTTTTCCAGTTTCTTTTCCGAAATTAGGCTTTAATGCCTACTACAGTTTCGCAATGATGGCCTGCAGTTGATTACGTGACATTTAAGGCCCTCGTTTGACGAAAAAATCAGGCTCAGACGCTCAGGTCATTCGAGCATTAAATGCTTCAGCAATTACCAAGCGGGGTATAAGATATGCAGATTTTTGAATAGTATTTTCTTAGCATTTCGCTAATTGGTTGTATAGGATACTACCTAAAGATCATAATTAACTCTATGAAAATTGTTTGGTGTCCAAAAATAAAATAAAAAGAACTTACCGAAAATTGTATTCTGTCCAAAAATAAAATAAAACAGATGTTATTTTCATCTAAAAATTGTATATTTTAAAAATATTTATTGTTTCCAAAATGTAACGCCCCGATATTTAGCTTTTCGAATAATGATGCTTTAGGGCTGAGGCGCTACTAAATACCATTAATAATCTCAATTCCAGAGTTAGCGAAACCAAATCCATATTTTGTAAGTGGAAGCTATAAATAGTTTGAAAAACAATAACCCTAAAGCAACCAGAAATCAAGGATATATACATATGTAAGAAAAACGAACTAATAAACTTTGCTCGCAAGCAATAATTATACATAGGAAGTGGTGGAGCAAAATACGATATTTTGCTACAACATATTCAACCAGTATACTTCTAATTATACATAAACTCGACCGGCTATTATTTAAGTAGCAAAACTAAGAACATTTATTTATTTCACAATGTCTCAACAAGGTACAGTGCTGCATCTTCATCATTCTTTCACACCAGATTCGACATCTGAAACAATGTATAGGGGAAGGGATGAGTGTCTCAAATACACTCAGTGAAACAATCTCAATGATTGCACTGTTAAAAGGCATATGCAAATAACACATAACATGGAAATGTAACTCCTGCTCACATAATACGGGTCAGGTGTCGACGTAACCTGGACCATCCGGGTCAACGGGTTCGGAAACATCTAGCCGTACAATTAAACAAGACATGGAATGTATTATCATATCACGGGCATCACCCGGCTTGGTATGCATGTTATATTCACGGGCATCACCCGGCTTGGCATGAAAGTTAGATTTACGGGCATCACCCGGCTTGGCATGAAAGTTAGATTCACGGGCATCATCCGGCTTGGCATGCAAGTTAGATTCATACAATCTTCACATTGGTTACATAACCATGACATATATCAATCACATGTCACATTTTAGCATAACAATCATAACATTGAATGTTAAACTCAATTAAGAGTGGAAATCATCCCACCTTAGCGTGAAATGCACTGTGTTGGAGCACGACTGCTTTCTATGGTTCACAACCTTCCTCTGGCCCTACAATGAATATCAGATGCTTAGATATCTCAAAAGAGCTACTATTGAATAATAATTAACTAATTGTAACTATAATAAGTGATTTTCAAAGGTTTTATGACCATTAGATTTCATTCAGAGATTGAAGGGTAAATTAGTCATTTTCTAAAGTTTGATTAATTTATCTGATAGTCAAAAGATATATTCTAGGGCTCTTATTGGTTAAGAGGCTTATTGGAAGTACAATGAAACTCATTAGAGCTAAAACGGATTTAAAACGAAGAATTTGGAATTAAAGCGAGAATTTAGGACTCGTAACCGTCCAGGGGTAAAATGGTCATTTCACCAGGCTGTCCTCACTCAATTTTAGTACTAAATTGTAGGGTTTTGAATTTAGAACATTTTGACACTTGTTTGAATCGAATAGGATGAAAAACGAAGATTTTACGAGCGTTTGAAAATGAGTGGCAAAATGGTAATTTTAATAAAGTTGACCTTTGACCAGTTGACCGGTCAAACCTGACCAAACTTTATTATTTGCAAAATGGTCCCTGGACTTAATCTAATTCTCTTTGGCATCCCCTAAACTTATAACTTTTTATACAAATAGGTCTTATTCGGAGTTTTACACCTCTGATCGCAAAATCGAAAACACCGTTGGAATCCTTACGATCTCGGCTACCTTTTCCACTAAAAATACGAAACAATCGGACACCGGAAAGTGTTGTCGATCGGCAACGGCCATTGCTGCAACTGCCGAAGCTTCAAAACTATAATTTCATGGCCGTTTCGCCTATTTCTCACCATTTACAACCAAAAATCAAGCCTATACCTTTCACTACACCCAATTCCAACAACAAACTCTTCGATTTCATACGAAGATAGAATTCCAAAATTTACAATGAAAATAAGTTTAAAACGTCAATTTCCAACTCAAATTCCAGACGATTCCTACAGTGATTTTACAATTTGAAGACATAACTATAATCTACGCATTACAGGCTTCAAAAAGGTAAAAGGCTCGTCACCTATCGTTCACCGGAACGACGGCGGCGGCCGGAGGAAAATATAAAAATATTCTGAATTTTCGGACTTTCAACAACAAATTCACGACGCTACAAGCGCCGAATCAACAAAACGACTTCATTTCTAGAATCTACGAGTTACTACGATCATTTCGGTATATTGTACGATTAATTCCGGTAAACGCCGAAGATCGGTGACAGCGGCGAAGAAGAAAAGTAAAGAAAAAGATCAAAAGAAAGAAGAAAGAATTACCTTTTCTTTTTCCTTCAGAGCGAAGTTTTTCTAGGTGAGTTAATCTATAACTCCTTATTACCGTATATATCTGCCACATTTTCTTTTATTTTTAATTATATTTAGTATATATAGTTATCCACTTTAAATATTACTATTATTCTTTTATTTTAAATATTATTAATACATAGTTATTTGAATAACTCAAATGACTATTGCTGAAATGTTGTTTTTTTTTTCTCCTTACGTAAAAATAAATTATCACCACACTTTTTATTATTATAAAATATACATTATATTATAATTACATTAGGAGATTAATCAATCTTAGTATTGAAATTTAATACATAAATTATAAAATTATTAACATATAAGCATTTATAGTATTATGGGGTGTTACACAAAACACCCTAAATTTTAATGGAATAATAAAAAATAGAAAATTATCAAGTGCAGGAAAACATTGATATTGCAAAAGATTCAAAATTGAAAAAATTATCTTAGATTGAAATGGAGGGATTGCACTGTTTACACATTCATTAAGTGGAGGGATTATTTTGAAAATTATTTTGAAAGAGAGGAATCAACATTTATTTTGTTGTTTTCTATTCCCAGTTTGTGTTTTCATAGAGAAAATTACAAATCTATTATTTGTCAACTTAGTTATTCATAAATATTTTTCCTAAGCACAAGGCTTAATTTACATATAAGGTCAATTAATTTTATTTTTTTAATTTTTGGGAAAACAAATGAATGGTTAAAATAAAGTAAAAAATAAATAAAAACACATATATAGACTATGTTACAACTTACACAGTTGTTCAAAAGATAAGAGAATAATTTTTGTTTGAGTAACAATACGACTTAATTTGGACTACCATATTATCATGGGAACGGAATACTAGGTGATAATATTTTTTTTGGGGAGAGAAGTAAAACCCCAGTGGGACTCTAATTGGACAAAACCATTGTATTTGAGATTATTGGATAATAATCGTTGTATGTGTGTTAATTAAGGATAATTTAAAAAGACTATAAATAAAAAATTAAGATAGACCATGGCCTATAAGGAAACTCTTCGTCGAAAGGGTTTTCATTTTGGTGAGCAAAATGTCTGATAATAGCAAACATTTTCGACATTTGAAAAATGAAGATGAGATTCCTAAAAAGAAAGTTTGACAACACATTCTTAATATGACAACTTCTTTTAGTGATTAAACCCTAACATAAAAACATATACCTAAGAATATTGCAATCGAAAGCTGATCAACGCCTTTTCGTACTCATACATCGATGCATGCATTTTTTCCTTCTGCTCCTCAATGGATTTCTCCAACTCCTCCTTCTTATCACACGGCAACACATTTTTTCCAATTGCAAGTGCTTCTACGTACCTACCCATTAAATGTTCATGCAAATTAACCAAGTCTCGCTTAGTCTCCACTTTCATGACGCTCATTTCCTTAACCAGCGGAATCAACTGCATTAAGGACAACAACCACCAAGTTAACAAAATCAACTAAGACTTACGTCCTCCACAAGCATGTGTGGATAATTAATGAACAATTTAATGCAAGTGTTAATGAAGTACCTCTTCAAAAAATTCGGAAGTTGGATTCAATTTTGCAATGCAAAGTTTCATCCGCAGCAGACGTACGAATTTTTTCCGAGCTTCATTATCCGATTTGTACTTTGCCATCATCTCATCGAAGACCGTATCATCCATTGAAGACGGGATGCCTAAAACCAACTATGTGATGCTAAATAAAAAACTGGGTTCTAGGGGTTTTAATAGAGATGGTCCACCATTTAAGATGAAGAGGTAGTTGCATATAATTTATTTCGTTCTGAATGGTAGTTGCATGAAATTTATACTGGACATCCTTAATGATCGGACACATCACACACGTACCATTGGACGTAGGTACAATGTTATTAAACTAGAAGTAATTCAATGTACAAGTATTTCTTATACATTGAATTACTTCTAGTTTAAACGTGGGTTTAGGGTTTAGATAAAATGGATAACAAAATTACATATAGGTAGAAATATGTTAAAATATATATATATATATATATATATATATATATATATATATATATATATATATGTTGTTGTTGAAATATATACTTAAGACATTTAATAGCATTTTTTATTTGATAAAATTAAAACTTTTTCGTCAATATTACTCACATCCACACACACACAATATCAACACAAACACAAATCATACCCAAAATGCGGTTAAAGTTAAATATTGAAATTAAACTACCCCATACGGACATACGTTAAGTTTTTCTCTCGAATATAGTATTAAATTAATGTTTCTTTATTTACAAACTAGTACATCACCCGTGCATTCGCACGATTAGTGAGTATAAATGTAGCGTATAGATTATTATAATAAAAATATGATGCTCAGTCCATACCACATTCTTTTAGCCATATTTTTTTAATTAGAATGAAAATTGCAGAAAATTAAATATGTAAAAAATATCTATATACATGATACTCCCAACCGTCAGACTAATGTTTGCACCATAAAATTGGGGGATTATATATTTGTAGGTCCTATAACTTAACATAATTTTGAATGTGCTCCGAATCGATATCACTTTTAATTTTGGTCCTTTATGTTTGTAATTATTTTGAATTTAGTCCTTTTACCGGCTATTGGGAGTCGTTAAAGCGGTCAAGTGCTTATGTGGCTTTTTATTTGATTTTCTTGTACAAGGGGCACTGATTATTGAATTCTAATGTCTAATTGCCGGTAATAGGACTGTTTTAAAAAAAATACTAATTTATAGGACCAAAATCAAAATGAGTAATCGATCGGAATCTAAATAAAATTGATGTCAAGTTACAAGACTACAAAAAATTTAATCCCTAAAATTGACACTTTAATCTATACATATATAATAACAAAAACTCATACTAAAAATAGAAAGATAATTTTGAAACACAAAGTCTATTACTATTGTTGACGTAAATTCATATTAATTTTTATAATAAGTACTATACATTAATATGTATATCAAATAAATTAATGTGATATTTTTCGTAAAGAATATTTATTTGAATAAATAAAACTTAATTCTTTGGTTGTTCTTGCTAATTAGAATGCATATATTACATTCACTTAAAATTTTATTCTAGATAATAAATGAATATTTTATGTTTGTAAAATTTGTTCATCATATCTAGCGTTCACTGAAATTCAAAATATTTTGAGTATTTACCATCACACTATCTTTGAAAATGTATAATTTAATGTATTGACTAATTAAGTGTAACATATATTCGATACATGGAGCTAATATTCGACGTGACTAATTATATAGCTGCATAAATTTTGTTCGGTTCGAGAATGACAAAGTTTATGTAATCTGATTTGAAACATATATGCATAAAATTGATATTAAATTAAACATTTTTGTTAAAATAATATGTTATTTTAGGAATTAAAAATACATTTGTTTTAATTGGTTTAACTCAAATGGTTAAAGCCCCACTGCCTACACATGAGAGGTCATAGGTTCAAGTCTTAACTTAACCGAGCAAAAATATTTTTTTATTATATATAATGTTAAAAGCATTTAAAATAACTATATGTGTGGGTGTATCAAGAATAGTAAGTAAATTATGCATACAAATTAATTGCTAAAAAATGCATAAATAGGTATTAAAAAAATCTTCTACTAATATTTAAAATTACTTTTACCATTGTAATTTATAATATTACAAAGTTTTATGCAAAAAAAAAAAAAAAAAGATATTAATACCAAATTTATTTGTTATAATTTAAGAAAATATATGCTCCCAAAATTAAATGTATGGCCAATTTGATATTTTTATAATTAATATATATGTATCCTATTATTCCAAAAAGTGTGAGTATTAATGTGCATTGAAAAGTGTTTTCAAAACTCTTTAAATATATATTTCCAAAGTAGACAGATTTCTCTATAAATAAAGAGCAATATACCAACCCAATTCCCTACAACCTGAACCAATAACCGAATTATTTGATTGAACAATGGTAATACTGTTGTTCTCAATCCATTGAAGAGATCGTCAGATTTTTTCTACTAATCAGAAATCTTATGACTTCGGTTTTCCTTGTTTCAGGGTCCGTTTACGAAAACTCTGAGTGTGATCGAGCAGGCTAGTGATGATTTAATGGCCATGATTATCAAACGACAACATGTATATATTGATATATTTATACGCAGCGTTTAAATTTTTACTCAACGTGTTTATTTTTGTGTAGGTTAAGTTTCGAAATTCTAATATATGCAGGAAGAAAAACGTAATCTGCTGTTGAATTTGGAGTGTGCTGAGATAATGCTTGAGAGGAAACACTCTCTAGAACTCTTGATTGAGGGGTACAAACTGGAGATGGATTCTGGAATTAAAACGCGAAACACTGAAATAGCCGAACGGATTAGCAAACTGGAGAAAAAATGGGCAAAGGCTAAGCTCATTTACAAAAACCAAGTGAAATCGGTATTTGGGATCTAGAGATGGTTGGGGTGTTGAACATTTTGTAATAGTTTTCAAACACATACTATTGTGATGTAATAATTCCCCCAAGTTATGATGTTTTGATTCGAAAAATTGAGGAGTTTCGTTTTGGATTGTTGCTAGTTCATCTTGTTTGTTAACTGGTTTAATGATGACAATGAATGGAAAAATATTTATTAGTTTATCTACTTCAATTATTTAACGTACTTATTGCCAGTTTGGTGAAGAGGGTTTATAGAGGTATTTAATCAATTTAAAAGTGGACCCTGATAAAAATTCAATTAATAAAAGTAGGGATTTTTTTTGGAGTGAATACTTCAAAAAAATGTATTCAATTAGTTTACAACCAACCCTTTTAATACTAAGGGGGTGCTTGGTAAAATGGTAAGGAATAAAATCTTAATTGAAGCATATATGCATAAAATTTATATTAAATTAAATATTTTTGTTAAAATAATATGTGATTTTAGGAATAACAAATAATACCTATTAGTCATGAAAATAACTAATACCCTTCAATGATTCACATGTAAAACAGTTTCACTCTATTCTCTGTCTTTAAAAAATGACTAAATAAACATAATTTGATGGAGTTGTACAATATAAATTGATTTTAATTAAAATTTAAATCAATTTACTAATATATATTTATATATGTAGATTATTTTTTGGCAATATATTATAACATATTAACAACTAAATAATGCTTACAAATTTTTGCTAAAAGATGCATAAATATATATATAAAAAAAATCATCTAACAATATTTAAAATAACTTTTACCATTTAAAATAACTTTTACCGTTGGTAATTTTTTCAATTTATTTGTGATAATTTTAGGCTAAAAATATATATAAAACTCCAAACATTAAATATAGTCAATTATTGTGTGAGACAATGGTGTGTGAAATACGTCTAAATTGAGTGTAATTTTATCACCTACGTATTTTTTTTAAATTAATTAGTGAATTATGAATATCTACATAAATCTGTCTCATAAGTGAGTATCTCATCAGATATAATTTGCAAAATTATAACTTAGAAACACTTTTAATTACAATTCATGTAATAATTTGAATAACAATTAACAACAAACGTCAAAACTTTCTTAAAGAGTGGAGGTCAGTTTTCAGTCGTGGATAATTACACTCGGTGTTCAAGGAATGGACTGAGAAGATTTGAAAATCTTTATATGCGATGGTGATGGCAGTAAAAAAAAAACAACAATCAACATGATTTGTAAGAAGGGGTTTTCTTAGGTCAGGCATCTTGTCGAGTTGCCTGATATCAGGTATGCTCTATAAACCATCAGATCTAAAATCTAATAAAATCTAATGGTTTATATTTGATAACTTGTTACCTGTTGAATTAATGATGTAATTTTCTATCGAGTTTGTCGTCTTATTTAAATATTATATTAAATTTAATAATTTATAAATCTGAAATTATTAATTTACAAATTTATCCTTATTTAATTTATAATAAAAAAATTCCAATTAATTTTTAATCAAGTAAAAAAAATTCTAATTAAATCTAAAATTAATTTTGTATCCTAGGTTTATTGTATTATTCATGTTCATCATCACCGTACATCATTCATTAGCCATCGGGAACGCCGAACACATCCCATCGCCACCGAGGAAGAGAAGAAGTTGGGCGGTTATATATTCCTCCTGCTATTCCGTCGTCGCTCCAATTATCTTGCGGCTTTCTCGCTCACAACCACAGCGTGTAGTCGACCTCAACAGCCCGTGCAGATCACAGTCCAACGTCCACACTCAGCCCGTGCCAACCGCAGTCCTATATGTATTGAATTTGAAGTTATTAAGTTTTGGATGATTATTTTATTTATCGTCTGTTGACTTCAAAGAAGTTTAAACTATTGTTAAGTAGATAGTATTTCCTTAAAATTTCTCATCATAAATGTATTAACACATTCTCTCTCTCTCTCTCTCGGTTCCTTGGTTATCAGAAGGACAACAAAGAGGTCAAAACCTTTTGATATTTTGCTGAGACTGAACTTCAGCGCTGGATGCAAGTGTTTGTATACTAATCTCAAGGTCCCGGTTGATTTTGAGGTGAGAGTTCACATCTAGAGGCTAAATCGGTGAATGTCGTAATCATCTTCATACTGTTAGATATTTGATCTGCAATCCAACTTTTTTTTTTTTAAATGCTGAAGATGGCAAGATACTCATAGTAAACTAGACTAAGTATGCAATTCAGCATAATAAGGACTCTTAGTTAATTAGATATTTCAGAAAAAAACTTCATGTTTAGACAATGCTTGCAAGAAGGAAAAAATATTTTTTTAGGCCCGTATCTATAGGGTGGTTGGGAAAGAAGGACAATATGTATTCGGGCTTGGAAAAGGAGGACAATAATTTAAAAAAGTGGTAAATGAACCAAACATTGATAACTCATTCTGGACATAGATCAGCAATGTCTACATTAGACAAACTCAGGTCATCATCTTTTTTAATTCATTATAAGATTCAGCAGTCTATTTTCTCTCTTATTCATATATAACGATAACAAACTTTCACAGAAAGGAATCACACAGATACTCTAGGAACAGAGCATGTAATGACTAATGAGCGGAGGGTCCCTATTCATACATACGTACGTGTATATATATGTGTGTATTGTAATTGCATTTATGGGGTTTTGAGTGTCTATGTATGATGGTCTTGTAAATATCATCACTTGGAAAATTTGAGAAATGTCCACTATTTATATCTACAATATCATATGTGTGTGTATATATATATATATATATATATATATATATATGTATGTGCGTGCTCTAATATGCATTTGGTGCACGGTGAACTTACTCAACAATTAAAATTGTTTACATTAAAAAGTATCGACTGGTTATACTGAAAAATGTGAGTTGATTATATTGAAAAGTTTATATCGAAAACTAATAACACTGAAAAGTTTATATTGTAATTTACTTGTAGGGCATGAAGTACTAGTCAAAGAATAATTGTTTCATGAAAAAATTTCAAGTAGATAATTGTTAATGTTTAGATAATTTTAAATTGAGTTGGCTTATTTTGTTACCCTTTGAATTTTTTCCTCAATGTGTCGTATGGTTACTACTTAGAACGCACCAACAATGTTCCCAGACGTTGAAATTGAAGATATGGAAGTTGACAGTTATTCATCTGAGACACACATAGGTTCAGAAGAAGAGTTGAAAGAGGATACTGGTTACGTAAATAACGACAATTTTCCTTTAGAGGACAATAAAATCAAGGAATGACTTTTGTTTCCATAGAAGCAGCAGATTTAGTTTTTAAGTCGAATGCAGAGGTGTGGATATTGTAGGTATGTGATAAATTATCTAATGCTATCTATTTTTTGCTTATCGTTTAGTAATCCTTTATGAAAACTATAATTTTTTGTTAGACATATTGCTAAATTAATAAATTCTTATGTACAGACATGTAGGGCATAAAATTGGTGGATGTCCAGAAAAAAAGAGCAAAGATAAGAAAGAGAAGAATACAAACTTCTACAAAGGCAGTGATGATCCCAACAACGATGATATCCCAGCTTCTAGAAATTGATTTTTTTTCGAAATTATTAGGACTTTAAATATTTTATGTGGTAGGTGTGAATTTTAAATGAACTTGGGGACTAGTTACTGTGTATGGATGATTTGTTCGTTTTGAATGGAGAACATTGTGTTGGTGAATACCACTTCGTCAAAATCACACTCTTGACTTAACTCACATAAGTTTGTCTCTGTTGAACCGAGGAAATTAATTTGCAGCAGCTTAGTAGGGAAGTATCTTAGATATGCTGTAATTTCAAAACTCTGTTTTTTTCTTTTTTTTTTCTTTTAGAACATTATTTTCTTGATCTTGAAGTAATCATATTGTTATATGCCCCACCAATCATGTTGCAGTATGATTTTAATGCCCTAATATTCTAACATGTATCAGGAGCTCTACTTTTCTGTCTTGGGCTAACAATGGTGATTTTCATGATGACCGTTGTTTTAATGATAATGTGCATGCTTTATCCCTTGAACGTAATTTACTCGAAGAAAATTGTGATGAGAAGGCAGAGGTGGAATCCATGAGTAACATTGAAGCAGAGCTTGAAGCCGAATTGCAGAGGTTGGAATCAAACATGATTTCATCCAGTTTGAAAGGGAAACTAAGCAATCTTGTTTAGGTAAGCATAGCGGTCGTGTTTTCTTCTGTTTTTGGCTTGAGTGGTGACAAATCTCGATGACTTTCTAGTTTTGAATTAATTCACCTGGTATCTTGATTGTGCTTCTTGGAAGTTTGTGATCTATGATTTGTATTGTTGGCAAGAGTAGTACCATAAAAAATTAGATGCATAAATATTTAACACAAGATTATTGGCTATCCTTGTGCAGAATTATTGTCTCTCAGGAACTTATGAGAGAGATGTAAAATCTCTCTTTCATCAAAATATGCTGAATTGCAGATTAAAATTTATCACTACTTATAAACACTTTATTTATAGGTGAATATTATAGGAATATCCACTCCATTTAAAGGTGTAAGTCGTAAGAATATAAGAACATTCGTTCCATTTAAAGGTGAAAATCATACGGATAGTCACTCAATGTATTTCCAGAACTCTTAAAGTTGATAAATGGCAACTGCGGTAGCCTCTTATTATTCTTGCACATTCTTTATTTTGGTATGCATATAGATTCAAATCAATAAAATTCGTTTCCAACAATCGTGGGTCTTTCAGGCCTGATTGTTGCTATAGCTCTTGAGAATTTTTAGCTATGATAATTTTGGGTTAAATGTTTGCTGGTAAATCTACAACAAAAAAAATTCTGCATTTATCTGGTGACATCTAGTGAACTTTGTTATAGCCTGATCAAAATTTGGCATTGAATGGAAGCCATGGCTCGACTCCTCGGTCTGCCAACTATGCTGTGTCCAGTGTCCCCAGTAGAGCTGAGTTTGTGTCTGCATCAAGTCATCCAATCACAACTGGAAGAACGAGTTAAGGAACTTGAGACGGCCCTTAAGAACAGCCAGAGGAAGCTAAAAGTCCATGGAATCTGAGCATATTCACTCAGGGAGGGATCCTTCAAACTGTAAAACAAGACCTTTTTAGACTCAAAATAGTCCGATTCCCACAGAGAGACAAGAGCTTGTAGATCAGCCTGTCATCATCAGTTAATCAGGGAACCTCTGGCCTCATACGATAAGGCCTATGAAGAAGAGTTCACTGCAAAGGAGTCAAAATTAGAGTCCCCTCATACCCACTAACAAAAATCGTTTCAAGATGAGGTGGTGAATCTCATCATTTCTGCTTTGCTAACGTCTTCTTCAACCCCTTGAGAATCTTCCCAAACCACACTAAGTTCTTAACTTCTAGAGTCATGGGCACCAGATACACCAAAAGAAAACCAACAATTCGCATCTGCATCACCTGTAACCAAGTTATAACTTCTGTTCAATAACTAACACACGCTTTGATTAATCATTTCAAGGCTGAGAATTGTTAAGGAGCGGTTGAATATACATTACGTATTTTAGAAAAATTCTAGGAGCCAAGGGCATGTTTAGTTTAGGATTTAGGATCAAAATCTAGAGGATTTCACAGTCTTGGATTAGTAGCAATGTGCGTTTGTAGTAGAAAAAAATTGCTATTTAAAGGATTTATAGGTATTTGTAGGGTGAATAAAATAGGTTTTAAGAATCGGGTTCCAAGATTCCAAAAGTAGAACCTGATTTAGATTGCAAAATCTCAAAACTTTTTAAATCCCAAATCGAACATGCCCTAAATGTATGATATAATGGATGTCAAGTAAAAAGAATCAACAGAAGGATTCATATAAAATAAGTTACCTGGACGTGGTGAAGATAAACATGGTAGAACATATAGCCGAACAAAAGAATTCTTGCCACCTAAATAAGATAAGTAAACATTAGAAATAAAGGATGAGGTCTTCAAAATTGCAGTAGTTGTATTGAGTATAAAATCAAATTCTATTTCGTCTCAGAAGTCTAACTTATTCATTGCAAATAGACATCATAAATCATCAGAGCACTTCAATTGAGGGGCAAATTAAAGTAGAATGACGCACCAACCAACTAAAAAACATCACAAATCCATTGATCATATATGTATTGCTTTTCTTCAATCCAGACACCTCAAGATACCTGTGCAAATTGTAGATAGGTTCATCAATCACGTTAAACTGAATTTTCCTGTTTTTGTCAGAGCCTAACATTCTGAATACTTACCATCTCAAGTTGATCTCTGGGGTTGTTAGCTCAGATATTAGGACCATGAACGTGTAAAGCTGCCCCTCCCCAGTAAGCATGGAATATGCTACTGCAATTGCTGAAAGAGAGTGATGGAGAATCTGAAATTCAGAAGAAGAAAGTTTTTAGATTGAGCATATCCTATAGAGCATTTTAGTCGATACGGACCAACATAATGCAGAAATACACTAAAATTTAAATTCTAATAGTTCACTTACATACTCTGCTCCACCTAAAATGGATATCGCCAACAAATCATACCAAGGCCTGCAATGACACCACGTTGCTTAATTGGTGCCCTAATTGAATTTCTTTCAAAAATTCAGTTTCTAATTCAAGCACGGGTCAAAACTGGGGTAGAAATTAAATTTGTAACTGAGAGGTACTGGATTCGTGAGGGGAGAGGGAGCGAGCGAGCGAGAGAGAGCAAGAGGGGCGGAGCGAGCCAGAGCTAGAGTCGTGCTTACCTAGACAAGAGCGTGTGTGGTCGACAACTCAATCCATCAATCCACGGGCTAGGGCTTGCAGATGGGAGAAGATAGGGGAGTAGAAATTATCGACGAGAGCTGGTTTTGGCACGCCAGCGGAGGAAATTTTGGGAGAAGAAAATATTTTGGAAGAGGATTGTATCTAGGGCTTAGTGAATTTGGGAGGCAACGTAGATGAGTACAGAGGGAATTGGAAAAAAATCCAAGTATTTGAAATAAAAATGTTACTTTAATTTAAGGGGAAAATCACAAATGGTCCCGTAACTTTGCTCAAATTAATAAATAGTCCTATAAGATTTTACTTTATCAATTTTAGTTCTTTTGTTATCAATTTTGGTCATTTTCGTTGGAAAAGTTACCGGATATTTGTTGTAGCTTACATAATGAATCGAAAAAAAGTATCAAAATGACGAGATAACGAGAAGAAGAGAATAGTACTCCCTCCGTCCCAGTTTTGTTTTCCCGTTTAACTATGCGCGGAGTTTAATGTGAAAGTTGAATTTTAGTATTTAAATGAATAAAGTAGTATTGGGAATGATGAATGGTGAATAAAGTAGTATTTAAATGAATAAAGTAGTATTGGAAATGGTGAATGGTGAATAAAGTATTATTTAAATGAATAAAGTAGTTTCCATTTTAGGGATGAGAAAACAAAATTGAGACGGACCTTTTTTGGCAAATGGGAAAACAAAATTGGGACGGAGGGAGTATATGTCTTGACTCAAATGTTAACGTAAATTGCTCGAAAATTAGCCTAGGAATTTTCTTTTTAATTTTTTTGTATAATAGGGTCGCCTAGGCACGCCTACAGCCGCACCAACTAGGGCCACCTAGGTCCGCCTAGGCGCCGCCCAGGGCTGAAAACACCTGGAATAGGCGATATTGCAGAAATCGTGTCGGGAGGAGGTCGTCTAGCCCGATTTTTGCATCATTGATAAAGTGTTATCTCCCATAGTTAAAATTGTTAAATTTTAATATATGATCTATTTTTATTTTTAGAAGATAATAATATTTGATTTAAAATTGTAGTAAGACAATGCCCAAAAGACGTTGTTGTAATAGTTCATTGAAAAAGATGTGAGCATTATTTTTCAGTGAAACACATAATAACATTTAGAAATAAACTAAGTTGTACCATGTGCAAGCTAATGTGCAAAATGAAAATCATTTTACTGTAAACTTTATATTTTTTTATTTTGATCATTTAAACTATAAGCTTCGTATTCTGCTTATGAAAAATTTCTTCACTCTTATTTACACACATTACCACTCAAATTAGACAAAATATAGAGTGAAAATGATTCATACATGAATTATTGAAGGGTATTATTTGTGTTCACTGAAGTGTATTAGTTGTTATAACTAAAGAGTATTACCTGTTCACTGAAAATAAAGTAAGACTTTTCAGTGTTGACAACTAATACGCTTTAGTGAAAACAACTAATATTCTTTAATAAAACAATTAATACTCTTCAATAATTCATATACGAACCAATTTTACTCTATACATATTCCTCAAATTAAAGATAAAACCATGGACTCAAACTCCTGAAAGATCCTAATTTCAAGGAAGATATTCAAAAAATTATTATAGATTACTAAAAAAAAATTATTTTCCCGCTTTAAAAAGATTTTATTATCTTGTTTTTTTCACACAGATTAATATATGCGCAGCTATCCCAAATTTCCAATTATTTTTTACCGCCTCTCTAATATAATTCAACTATTGAGTATTTTATAAAAGTGTTGCTCCTTATTTAATTTGAAAAAAAAAAGGTATTGACTTTAGTGAAAGGTTGAAACGAGATATATATTAATATAGGATTTAGAAATATAGGCATTTAATCTAGACGTAAAGGGCCAAATTGACCCGTATCGTGTCGCTCACAGTCACATAGTTATTATTAATCCTTTATCTTTTTATTTTTTTCATTAAACTCGCCATATATTTTCTAAATATTGTATTAATTAATATTGGTTTATCTATTTTTTAAATTTTGTAAGTTTATCTAATTTTTGATAAATAATAGGGAAAATTAAATTTTCAGGACACTATCTTATAGCAATTTGCAAAATGAGGACACTTTCTTTAGGGACTGGCAATTTTAGGACACTTTCTTTTAAATTTTGCAATTTCAGGACACTTTCTTTTAAATTTTGCAAATTTAGGCCAATTGATACTAATTTCGGGCCAAACGAAAATTTGGAGCCCTAATCTCAACTCTTCCCGCAAATAAAAAAAAATCAATTTCACTAATTTTGGTTGAAAATTCTCATGGGATCAAAATTATTAAAAAAAAAGGTGAGACGGAAGTTCTATTGGAATGGAAAATGCAATTACATTTTTTAATTTCTCAAAATTATTTACTTACCAGTCAAGAATGGTGAAAGCAACGGGGAGAACAAGCAAGAGCTTGAATCCTAATCCCAGAGCGCAAAGTATGATAAGCAGATTTTTAATTGTCCAGATTTTTTTAGATTTTAAATTTGTCAAATATTTTAATAACGTAGAAGGAAATATAGTGATATGGCGTCTATGAAGCAGTCAAGCTGGAGGATCAAGCCTGTTTGGCCCGTAATTAGTATCAGTTGGCCTAAATTTGCAAAACTTAAAAGAAAGAGTCCTGAAATTGCCAGCCCGTAAAGAAAGTATCCTAAAATTGCCAACCCGTAAAGATAGTGTCCTCATTTTACCAATTGCTATAAGATAGTGTCCTAAAAATTTAATTTTCCCTAAATAATATGCATACTAATGTGAAATTTCGGATAATGTTGATCATGATGTGTAAAAAATCATCCAACCGCAAACAGAAGAAGAATTTGTCCAATTTCTGGTAAGTACATGATAAGGGTCTAAATTGAGAAAAGATTTCAGAGAAAGAAGAGCATGTTGGTCAGTAGTAGATATTTTGGCAAGACAAGGGATTTGGGAGGATATTACAAGTAGGAGTGCATATGCCGAAACAAAATAGCAAGTTTTGGTCATGGCTGCAAATTAAATGCTAGTAGAGGCAGTAATTGCTGATATTATATAGAGAAAAGGAATCAATTAATATTATAATTTGTTGTCATGGCTTGTGGAGTTTAGGCTACGGTAAACCACTTGAGAATTATGCGAAGTCACTAGATTATAATTATAGCTCGATTCCAATTGGAGGGTTTAGAAGTATGAATGGTTTTGATATGCATGCCCTACCAAAATCATGTCCAACTAAAATCACCAGCATTTGTAAAGGAGCTATGAGAACCTAAAAATAATCTTGGTTGGAAATTTCAAATAACTTTAGGGAAAAAAAACCATTCACGCAGAAACAAGCAACTTAAACAATATTGGTGATTATGTCAATACAATGTGAGATACAAAGCAGTTTATTCATCACCTATTTAGAATATAAGTAGATTCAAGTGCAAAATACAAGTGTAACAAACACGTGTGGAGCTTTGAAGGTAATGTAAAAGTTTGTCACGAATGTCACACCATGTTTCATACAAAGAAAGAGAAGGCAAACTCTATTGAAGTTCACAAGCATTGCATTCTTGAGAAGCACCATTCACAAGACAACCGCAATTGACACTCCAGTTTTTTGTTGGGTAGGTTGGGTAGGTAACAGTTTCAATCACATTTGATGTGCTTTGTTGGCTTGACCCATTAGTATCAGCAAGCTGGCCAATTAAACCAATGGGTTCGCGAGCAGCCTTTTCTGCTAAACCGATAGTAGTGATACGACTTCCAATGTTCTCAACCTCAGTCCTACACGACACTAAATTGTCCAAAAAATTATCCTAGTGAGTAGCACATACACTGCCTCCAACTTCAGACGTCTCATTGCGAGGTAAAATATCTTCAGGAAGTTGCCAATACTGCATGACCCCCTGCATATTTCCATATATATGGCAACATGCTCTGATTTTGAACAAAGGGCTTGGAGAACTCTAGGAATGTCAGATCTATTGTAGTATCTAAGACAGGCTCCAAAATCAATTGCGACATTTAATCTGCAAAAATATTAGCCAGAAAGATCAAATAACAAGTAATAAAAGGAAAGGAATATCACACATTACACAACTCAGATGGTATGGAAAAGAAAGACACCAACTCATGTATATATCTCCGGACAAACAAAAAGGATGAGAATTCAGATGAGAAGCAAGAAGAAACAAGAATATGAGTTCACATCAAATCAGAAACTTACACAAGTAAATGGTCACAAGTGGCAACAAATACTCGTCCATATATTTCGACTCCAAAACTATGCCCTGCTTGTAAAGTTGTTCTGTAGTTAAAATTGCAGGATAGTTAAATCTTATTCAAACCCTATACTTCACCTGTCATAATTTTGTTCGTTTCGTGTGCTTTAAATGTATCCTCAAATTTGATCATGCTTGTACTTATTGCCGATAAAACACATGAATGAGATGTATTACCCTGAATTGAATGAAATGTACCAGCGAATGGCTGCCAAGTTGCAGCATGTAAGTTACTTGTCTCATTTTGTTGCAGGTGTTCTCCGTCCTCTCTCTCCATCCAATTTAATAATTAAATCTTCAAGAAACTTAATAAAACAAGTAACTGAGAAATGCAAGGCAGTTTTTACTTTGTACCCAGTACCTGTTACATCTATATATGTGGTTTCCTAAAAACTTAGTAATTTTCACTATATCACCCATCCTCTTATAATCATTTTGATTCTCACTGATAGTCTTTACTGCATTGCAGCATGATGCTCTTCCACAACAGCCTAAGAATGAGCAACTTGCAAAGCTTATATTGGAACACATTATACTATTTATGCGAACAAACAAGAATGAAATTCAGCCCAATTACAAAGAGAAGGTTGTTGGAATTGAGAAGCAGATTGTAAATATCCTCAATTCAAATAGGCCTCGTAAGCCAATGCAGCAAGGACAGCTCAACTAGGCTCACATGCATGCTATGCAACAGTCTCAGCAGCAACAACCTCAAATTTCTCAAGGGCATACAAATGAAGGTCAAATGAATTCTCAGGTGCAAACAATGAATGCTCAGAGTAATACGGTGACCACACAACAGAATAACTTGACCAATATGCAGCATAATTCCTTGTCTTCTGTATCCAATGTTCAAAATCCTCGTCAGAATATGATGGACCCACTACAGCCTGTTTCAAATATTGATATGAATGCAAGTGTATGACTCTAGTATTATCTAAATTTGAAATAATATCCTATACGAACACATTGAGGGTCATTGAATTAATGTCATAAAAGGCTCGATCAAGATCTGCTCCCCTATTTACTAAGTTACTAGTTCATGGATTGTTGAAAAAAATGGTTTTTAGAATTTAGATAAGCTCAGTACTACGAGCCTCCTTCAGATGAATTTCAGCTTATAAGTAGTTATAACAACAAAACAAAGTAGGTGCACATATGATTAAAATGGTAACTTGACCAGTAATTCAACCAACACAAAAATATTATTTTAGCCAAAAGAATCACCAAAGACGGGATAATTGACCACAATTTGATCTTTCAACTTAAATGAATAATTCAAGATTTTCTCATCAAATGAAACAAGCTACATTTAGATCAATGCATACTTATTTGATCTCACAAAGCACGCACTTGAAACTTGATCATTAGGAGAATTACACCTTAATATTGTGAATCTATCAACCTTGAATCACAGACAGTAAACCCTATATGCGCAATGATGTACATCTAATGCAATAATTTCAATCCTAACTTAAAAGTTGAAATTAGGACTTTGCAAAGCCACTGCATCCTCAGGAAGGCCATCAACATGTGAGCCATGTGGAATTCTTGAAGATATCATCATCGATTTTTGAACATGACAACCTAAAGTTTCGAAGGAATTCTTGAGGATATCATCATCGATTTTTGAACATGACAACCTAAAGTTTCAAAGGAATTCTTGAGGATATCATCATTGATTATTGAACATGATAACCTAAAGTTTCAAAGCTCTGTACATTAGAACGAATTGACCATAGAATGTCATGTTTTCGGACTTCGTTGCTTCTATATTCGTTCGATATTAAAGTTTCCATGTGTGCTTTTATTCTAACATTATTGTTGGTTTTTAGGTAAAGGGATGACCTACTTAAAAGAAATGAATATATGACATCAGCAAGCCATTGGTACAAAAATTCCCAAAATATATTGGAAACTAACTCGGAATGTTATTCTTACAATGGAATAGATTGATGGAATCAAGCTTACTAATAGTAATCGACTGAGTGAAGCCAATTTAAGCCGAAAGCAATTAATTGATGAGGTAATAGCAAAGAACAAGGTCATTAGGGTCAAGTAGTCTCTTCTACTTATATTATTAGTTAGTTTCTCCATTGTCTTCTAGTTACTGCTAACCTATCTCATATTGTGTGCTTCGATTTTCTTATGCACCAGCCTGATAACTTCACATGGATTTCATGTAAATCTTTAGACTAATAATAACAAATTAGCTTCAAATGAATTTCTATTGCAAATTAACTTCATATGAATGTACAGATAATATAAAGTTAAAATGAATTTCCATAGCAAACTAATAAAAAATAAATTCATAAAATTGATGAAGAAATTATCCTAGGAATATTATCATATAGATGGTGTGCATTACCTGATTGAAAAATTCTTGAATAATATTGATGCACACAATTCAATAACTCGTTCAAAGACAAGGTAAGATGAGAAAGAGATGACAGTCAGAGAGATTGTGGGTAGTGAATTATGTAAAGTACCTTTCTATAATAGCTCAAACGAGCCACCGACGAGCGGAGTCGAGTCAAGCGGCGAGCAATTTGGTTTACTTCACAGGGCTATGAGAGTGGCGGCGGGAGGTGGGAGTGGCGCCGGGCAGTGGAAGTGCAGATGGGAGCAGTGCAGATTTCTTGGGTTCTCTTTACGCAGATTCCAGACTTGAAAAGAAAATGAAAGCTGCGTTCAATTAATTTTTTTTTTTAAGGTTACCATTAATATTTGAATATACTAATAATTTATGTAATTTTATTTTAAAAGGGTATAATAGTAAATTAAAAATTACAATTTAAAAAATAATTTTAAAATAATATATGAACTCAACAGGTAACAGGTCAGTGCGACACAGTACGATGACACGTGGCACAATTATAGAGCATACCTGATATCAGTCAACTCGATAGGGTGTCTGATCTAAGAAATTCCCTTGTAAGAAAGTATTTCAAAATTTATAAACAAATATAATATCTTTTTTATATTAGGTTTACTTAACAATGTATAAGCTAATATTGCCCCTAAGTAATTGTTGAGATTTTTGTGCGGAATTAAAAAACAATGAAATATAAATATTTGTACCCATTATTCTCTAAAATATTTTATATAGTAATTCTAATTAGGAAAAATTCAATATCAAGACCACAATTTTTGGGTATGTCTCAATATAAGCACTTATGTTAAAATTGTCTCAATGCAACGGTTATTTTTTACTCTTTTCTCAAGTTAAAGATTATTTTTTATTTTGGTGATTCAACAAACAATAATTTTCAATTTAAAGATGTCTTACAACTTAAATTTAAATCTGGTAAAAATTAAAACAATAGCTTGAAACTTAAATTATTAAACGGATCAGATTTATTTCCAATAAAATCCGACACCATTATCTAAATTCATTAATATGTATACATTAAAATATATTATTTGACAACAGTAATAACATTCTAATAATATTGAAAAGATCCATTATTTGGTTATAAACGTATTACAAGAATAAATTTAATATATGTCCAAATTACGGTAAAGACGGAAAAAATTAGAAAAAACATAACCTATTGGAGAGAAGAACTTATATTTTAAATTGAAGTAATATTATTCTCAATGATTTATGTATTATAAAAAATTTCCACTATAAAGAATTACGGTATGCTCTTTTTAATAAACATAAGATAATAACTTAAATTAAGTAGGAAAAAAAATTATTAACAATATCTACAAATCTGGCATTCGAAAGATCACATACATAAGCGGATAAGCCTGCATAATTGTGTATTGGGTGTTACAGCAGGAAATATCCTCGCCTGACAGAAGGTCAGATTCCTAAAGATACACTGACCCGACAAGATCGAGAGTCTACATCAGAAAATAGTGTTTAATGTATTATAGGTCTACTGTTGATCTTTATATTAATAATTGTAATAAATCCCTAAATAAAAGGTTGAGACGAATTTAGGGCCACTTTTGGGCCTTTGGGGGTGAACCTCTATAAATAGGGGGTCACCCCCTCATTGTAAAGGATTCACTTTTCTCTTATTTTCTCATATATCCAAGAAGCTCTCATATTCGTGGGAAGAACGAAAGTTCTTCCCCAACCGTTCGTGTTCGTTTATATTTATTGTTTGTCGGGCATAACCCAAATAGCCACATAAATCTACCCGTATGAAAATGCCTGTCAACAATTTGGCGCTAGAAGGAGGGACCATTCGTATTCGTCTCAAGGGATGAACACGAGGATCTTCTCCTCGAAAACCAGAAAACAAATCCTACTCACAAAAGATCTAAACCTGTTCATTGTTGCACCAAATCAAAAGCTTTGCAAACATTTTCCACAAACCTGTTCAAAACCAAAGTCATCAAAACAACATTCAAGATAAGGAAACCCATTTCCAATTCTATTTACAGCAAAAAGCTCACGGAGCTACAAAAATGAAGAAATAAGACGAAGCTCCTGCGTCCAGTTCCGGTTGTTTCCGGCAACAACGGAGCTCCGGTATAGAGCACGTGGATCCCGCCGTTGCATCGAGGCACCACGATGCGCTGCTTTGGAACCAAGGCCTTACTACCGTCACCACAAGGGGAACGACGCCGCCCTACCTCCATCTCTCGCCGGAAAACCACCCATGTGGTAGTGTACTCAAGCAAACCCACCAGTCTTGCGTGTACTCAAGCAATAGTGGTACTATTTTTATTTTCAGACCCCCCACTGACCTGCCTAGATTGTGGCGCCAACTTTTCTACAGCAGTGGAGTGTTTTCAGTGTTTTGGCACATTTCTCAACACACGTGACAAAGGCTTTTGTGCTGAAAGTCAATAGTACTCTGACAACATCGATTCGAGCGCCTCCGTCTAGCCTTCGTCCAGCTCGCTACCCGAACCCGAGGATGGGCTCAAAGCGTCACCGCACCGCCTAGCCGTCATTCAGCCCGATGCCCGACCCCGAGGACGGGCTCAAAGCATCGTCGCACCACCCGGTTTTGCCTACCCGCATCTCACGCCTACCCGCGTGGCCGTTGCCTCCCGAGACTTCACTGCGCAGCCCGTCGCACGGCCATCTCGCTGCGCTACCGCCCATCGCGGGCTCGCTGCCCGCGCCGCCGCTTAGCCGCCCATCGCAGGCTTCCGGCCCGCGCCGCCGCCAAACGCTAGTTTCTCCCCGCTTCGCCGCCCGTCTCAGGCTCCTGCCCGCGCCGTCGCCCATCGTGTTCCCGCCTCCCGCTCGCACAGCCTCAGCGCTTGTCGCCGCTCCACGGTCAGCCTCTCCGCCCGTGCCTCCCCGCGTCACTGGTGGCCGCCGGTCAAATCTTATCTCACCCTCTTCTGCAACTTGAATGCCCGCATCCCGTAGCGCAGAGTTGGGTCCAATCTTTTGTTTCTTAACAGCTGGGCCTGCATTATTAGTTATAGGGCTTAATTGGTCATTAATTATTGGGCTTAATTGGTCATAAGTTGTTGGACCAATTTTATTTAGTTATTGGGCCAGTGAATCTCAAAAACTTATTTAGGCATCCAAGTTGTACATAGGCATGACTAGTAAACTATTGTGGATGCTCTAGTCGTAGACATATAAAAAAAAATAAAAAAAAATAAAAAATATATATATATATATATATATATATATATATACATATATATACGGGCAGCGAGTAGCTTCTGGGACGAGCATCCGGGTCCTCTTCATCAACGAAAAATCTACGGGCAGTCCTTTGCCCACTCGAATCAGGTTTATTTCGATAACTTGCTTTTAATATATATATCACCACTCGCAAGTTTTCATATATATTAAAAGCGGGGGCATATATTCATATTTCGAAAATTCAAAGCGGGGGCAATTTTTGAAATTCAAATTTCATTTGACACTTCCTTTTAATATATATCCTAACTCGTAAGTTTTCATATATATTAAAAGCGGGGGCGTATACTCGTATTTCGAAAATTCAAAGCGGGGACAAATTTCGAAATTCAATTTTCGTCTAGTAACTTCCTTTTAATATATACTGTAACTCATAAGTTTTCATATATATTAAAAGCGGGGGCACGGATATACACATCCTATGCTCATTTTGTGATATCAAAAATAAATTATTTGACTCTGAGTATTATTAAATACTGTCAGTTGTTTGAAACTTCGAATATAATTTCGAAAAATTATTGAGGTTGCTCACTTAGTACATAACTCATCATGTAAAAATGGTCACACCTTTCGACTACAGACATTTGTCCGCCTTCATAGGCGTTGATCGATCCGCCTTTTAGGCGTCGACATTCCTCCTAGATTGGCGAAGTAATCCGTCTTCTCGACGTCGATTAGTCCGCCCTTTCAGGCGTTGACGTATCGATTAGTTCGCCTTCACCGGCGTCAACTAATCCACTTCTCGAGTTAATCCGCCTTCTCGGCGTCGACATTCCGCCTAGATTGGCGAAGTAATCCGTCTTCTCGACGTCGATTAGTCCGCCCTTTCAGGCGTTGACGTGTCGATTAGTTCGCCTTCACCGGCGTCAACTAATCCACTTCTCGAGTTAATCCGCCTTTTAGGCGTCGACATTCCGCCTAGATTGGCGAAGTGATCCGTCTTTTCGACGTCGATTAGTCCGCCTCTCAGGCGTTGACGTACTGATTAGTTCGCCTTCACCGGCGTCAACTAATCTACTCGAGCTAATCCGCCTTTTAGGCGTCGACATTCCGCCTAGATTGGCGAAGTAATCCGTCTTTTCGACGTCGATTAGTCCGCCTCTCAGGCGTTGACGTACTGATGAGTTCGCCTTCACCGGCGTCAACTAATCTACTCGAGCTAATCCGCCTTTTAGGCGTCGACATTCCGCCTAGATTGGCGAAGTAATCCGTCTTCTCGACGTCGATTAGTCCGCCTCTCAGGCGTTGACGTACTGATTAGTTCGCTTTCACCGGCGTCAACTAATCTACTCGAGCTAATCCGCCTTTTAGGCGTCGACATTCCGCCTAGATTGGCGAAGTAATCCGTCTTCTCGACGTCGATTAGTCCGCCCTTTCAGGCGTTGACGTGTCGATTAGTTCGCCTTCACCGGCGTCAACTAATCCACTTCTCGAGTTAATCCGCCTTTTAGGCGTCGACATTCCGCCTAGATTGGCGAAGTAATCCGTCTTTTCGACGTCGATTAGTCCGCCTCTCAGGCGTTGACGTACTGATTAGTTCGCCTTCACCGGCGTCAACTAATCTACTCGAGCTAATCCGCCTTTTAGGCGTCGACATTCCGCCTAGATTGGCGAAGTAATCCGTCTTCTCGACGTCGATTAGTCCGCCTCTCAGGCGTTGACGTACTGATTAGTTCGCTTTCACCGGCGTCAACTAATCTACTCGAGCTAATCCGCCTTTTAGGCGTCGACATTCCGCCTAGATTGGCGAAGTAATCCGTCTTCTCGACGTCGATTAGTCCGCCCTTTCTGGCGTTGACGTATCGATTAGTTCGCCTTCACCGGCGTCAACTAATCTACTTCTCGAGTTAATCCGTCTTCTCGGCGTCGACATTCCGCCTAGATTGGCGAAGTAATCCGCCCGATCGGCGTTGATTAATCCGTCTTCTCGGCGTCGACATTCCGCCTAGATTGGCGAAGCAATCCGCCCGATCGGCGTTGATTAATCCGCCTTTTAGGCGTCGACATTCCGCCTAGATTGGCGAAGTAATCCGCCCGATCGGCGTTGATTAATCCGTCTTCTCGGCGTCGACATTCCGCCTAGATTGGCGAAGTAATCCGCCCGATCGGCATTGATTAATCCGCCTTCTCGGCGTCGACATTCCGCCTAGATTGGCGAAGTAATCCGCCCGATCGGCGTTGATTAATCCGTCTTTTAGGCGTCGACATTCCGCCTAGATTGGCGAAGCAATCCGCCCGATCGGTGTTGATTAATCCGCCTTTTAGGCGTCGACATTCCGCCTAGATTGGCGAAGTAATCCGCCCGATCGGCGTTGATTAATCCGCCTTCTCGGCGTCGACATTCCGCCTAGATTGGCGAAGTAATCCGCCCGATCGGCGTTGATTAATCCGCCTTCTCGGCGTCGACATTCCGCCTAGATTGGCGAAGTAATCCGCCCGATCGGCGTTGATTAATCCGTCTTCTCGGCGTCGACATTCCGCCTAGATTGGCGAAGTAATCCGCCCGATCGGTGTTGATTAATCCGTCTTTTAGGCGTCGACATTCCGCTTAGATTGGCGAAGTAATCCGCCCGATCGGCGTTGATTAATCCGCCTTTTAGGTGTCGACATTCCGCCTAGATTGGCGAAGTAATCCGTCTTCTCGACGTCGATTAGTCCGCCCTCTCAGGCGTTGACGTACTAATTAGTTCGCCTTCACCGGCGTCAACTAATCTACTCGAGCTAATCCGCCTTTTGGGCGTCGACATTCCGCCTAGATTGGTGAAGTAATCCGTCTTCTCGACGTCGATTAGTCCGCCCTTTCAGGCGTTGACGTATCGATTAGTTCGCCTTCACCGGCGTCAACTAACCTCTTTCTCGAGTTAATCCGCCTTCTCGGCGTTGATTAGTCCGTCTTTTATGCGTTGACATATTGATTAGTTCGCCTTCACCGGCGTCAACTAATCTGCCTCTCAAGCCGATCCGTCACTCGGCCTTGATTAGTTCACCTTCACCGGTGTCAACTAATCCGCCTCTCGGCGTGGATCCAGTCCGCATTTTAAGCGTTGACTTTCCGCCTTAATGGGCGAGGTGTTGTTTAGTTCGTCTTCACCGGCGTTAACTAATCTATTCTCTGCTTTGGTTTATCCATGTTAACGGCATCGACCAGTCCGCCTTCACCGGCATCGACTGACCCGCATCGTTTTTGCCCACTTGCGGCCGTAATATAACGCGTCTCGGACGCTTTGTTCAAACAACAAATTGATTGTTAATTCAATCATCATCGTGAAGTCGCTGCCCGTCAATCGGCTAAAGCACTTCACTCATTAACCTGTTGGTTAATCTTTTAAGCGGTTGTTAACTCAATCCCATCTTCGTGAAGTCGCTGCCCGATCATCGGCTAAAGCACTTCACTCATTAACCTGTTGGTTAATCTTTTAAGCGGTTGTTAACTCAATCCCATCTTCGTGAAGTCGCTGCCCGATCATCGGCTAGAGCACTTCACTCATTAACCTGTTGGTTAATCTTTTAAGCGGTTGTTAACTCAATCCCATCTTCGTGAAGTCGCTGCCCGATCATCGGCTAGAGCACTTCACTCATTAACCTGTTGGTTAATCTTTTAAGCGGTTGTTAACTCAATCCCATCTTCGTGAAGTCGCTGCCCGATCATCGGCTAGAGCACTTCACTCATTAACCTGTTGGTTAATCTTTTAAGCGGTTGTTAACTCAATCCCATCTTCGTGAAGTCGCTGCCCGATCATCGGCTAGAGCACTTCACTCATTAACCTGTTGGTTAATCTTTTAAGCGGTTGTTAACTCAATCCCATCATCGTGAAGTCGCTGCCCGATCATCGGCTAAAGCACTTCACTCATTAACCTGTTGGTTAATCTTTTAAGCGGTTGTTAACTCAATCCCATCTTCGTGAAGTCGCTGCCCGATCATCGGCTAAAGCACTTCACTCATTAACCTGTTGGTTAATTTTTTAAGCGGTTGTTAACTCAATCCCATCTTCGTGAAGTCGCTGCCCGATCATCGGCTAAAGCACTTCACTCATTAACCTGTTGGTTAATCTTTTAATCGATTGTTAATTCAATCATGTATTCGTGAAGTCGCTGTCCGTCTATCGGCTAAAGCACTTCACTTATTAATCTGTTGATTTATCTTTTAATTGATTGTTAAGTCAATCTGTTGTCCGTGAAGTCGCTACCCGCAAGCGGCCTAAGCACTTCATTAATTTATCATCGCGGTCCTTACCACCCTATTACTAAAATCAATGTCGGCCAGCGGCAAGAACTCTTTATTAATTGAACGTCACGGTTCTCGACTCGGGGGCATGACTGAAGATCGTACCCCACCTAACCCGACCAGTTTTGAAAGTTTGAAAATTCGAAGATGACTCAAAAGATTCGTCCGTCACGGACCCTGTCGTTGAAGATTCCCTCGGGGCATCCGAGCTATCCTATTGTCAAGCTCGGGGGCAAAACCTATTTGAAGCACAGATCAAGATCGAACTCTGGCCGCAATCAGAGCCCAATCTTGGGGGCAATTGTTACAGCAGGAAATATCCTCGCCTGACAGAAGGTCAGATTCCTAAAGATACACTGACCCGACAAGATCGAGAGTCTACATCAGAAAAGAGTGTTTAATGTATTATAGGTCTACTGTTGATCTTTATATTAATAATTGTAATAAATCCCTAAATAAAGGGTTGAGACGAATTTAGGGCCACTTTTGGGCCTTTGGGGGTGAACCTCTATAAATAGGGGGTCACCCCCTCATTGTAAAGGATTCACTTTTCTCTCATTTTCTCATATATCCAAGAAGCTCTCATATTCGTGGGAAGAACGAAAGTTCTTCCCCAACCGTTCGTGTTCGTTTATATTTATTGTTTGTCGGGCATAACCCAAATAGCCACATAAATCTACCCGTATGAAAATGCCTGTCAACATTGGGTACGAGAGGAAAACAAAATCATTACAATATAGGCAGGTCACATCAAGAATTCCCTACGCTTGAACTCGATCCTTTAAATTTCTGAGTACTTTTTTCACAGGCCACTCCACTACTCCAGTGACTGTATCAATTATCAAAAGTGTAAATCACATCTATTTCGATTATACACCCAACATCCATCTATCGCAAAAAATATCTCTGTTTTCTAACATTTGTTTCTCTTGTTTTGAACAGATATACAATGGAGGACGACTTTGAATTTATTCATAATCCTGTTGGTGATGACGATTACCCATTGGATCCGATCACTGATGATTACCAAACAAGCCAGAGGAGGGAAAATATATTCGACCACGACGGTTCATTTTGGTCACCATGCATGGCTCCTGAAGACAACAACAACGCGTTTGAAAGCACGTTTGTGATGGAGGAGAGAGACACATTGCACTCTATTATATCAATGTATTGGTTCAACAAACTCGCCTCAGAATTAGATTACTCAACAGTCGGAGTAATCGAAAGTGCTGGTTTTTCAGATTTACTGAGGCTGCGTGGATGCAGCTTCATCAAAGAACTTTCGTATTATCTGGTAAATTCTTTTGATACTAATACCCGCAGTCTAGTTGTCGGCGCAAGGAGGTATATCTTGACTCCTGGGGATTTTAGTAAAATCATGGGAGTTCCGGAGGGAGATGAAGAGTTGTCACTGAATGGTAACCTGAACGATATTAGGTGCATTAGGAATACCTTTGTCAGTGAAACAAATGTTAGAAGAGTAATTAGGGGAACTGTCCTAGCAGATATATTCCGGAAGAAAAAATTGGGCGCGGATGATTTGGCGCGTTGTTTCATTCTGCTAGCCATTGCTTTGGTCCTGGGACCTTCAACGAAGATGGAGATTAAGGTTGGTTATTTATATTCTCTCGGTAAGCTGGAGCTATCGAGGAATAAAAACTGGGCAGGTCATTTTTTTGAAATGATGGTCGACGGCATAAAAAAATACAAAGCCCAAGACAAGAGTGGAAGGCATGGAATTACCGGATGCATTATATTTCTTCAGGTACGTTTATTCTTTTTATCGTGTCGAATATATGTTCATTCCGCGGTTATACGTAGTTGAATGTTATTGATGGTGATATTATTTTTGTGTGTGAAACTGTTTAAAGGAGTGGTGCATGCGAAAAATAAAAATGGGATGTAATTTTTTTTGAAAAAAAAGTTCAGGTAATTTAGTATATTCCTTTATATGTTGGAATTCAAATGTGGTATTAAAATTGGCACGAGTAAATAGAGGTTTATAGTGTATCATTTCTTAGTTTTATAATTTTTAGATTTGTACTGTTTGTATCTGTTAGATACACACAATCATTAGACGGGCATGAATAATCTAAAAGGTCAAACTACTTAGTCTATTTTGTTTACATCAAGTCCATTCTCAAATATTCTACTACAAGACACATACATAGTCTCGGAATCTCAAGTATGTACTCCGGTGAAAACCTATGTTTTTGGAGTTTAGGGTTCTAATTGGTTGGAATTCTTTTGTTTTATGCAGCTCTACTATTTGCTCGTTGAGCAGCCATATGGTGCGGTGGGGATTAATAGTTTTGCTCGGATTGGAATTTCTAATCCACAAATGCAACAGCTCATTTCCCTAGAAATTAACAAGAACAAATGGACGAGATCCAATGTGGTAAGTTTAAGAGCATTTCCAATGCTAATCTTTGAGATTGCCTCCCACTCATCTAATTTGCCTTCGAGTTTGCCTCAAACAATAAAATCACTCCCAACCATCCCACTAAAATTTTAACTCAAAAGGAATATTCTCTTAGAATATTCTTAATTGAATCAAATATATTTTCTATTTTATTTAATATTTGTATATAATTAAATTTATATATTTAAATCTTTAAAAATTAAACACAAAAAAAATACGATATATTTAATAAGTCATGTTGTGATCTTGAAGAGTATTAAAAGTCATGTTGTTCATGTTTAATTTGTATTTCGTTTGCGTAGCTATGCTTTTGTGTGTTCTAGTTTATTAGCATGCTTGTGTTTTTTAATTTAAAATTTGTATTTTGTAATGTAATGTTTGGTATTTTCTTTAATGTTGTCTTATTATATTTCAATTAATTACAATTTGTGTTTCTATTTAATAATTTAATTTTTTTAATTTTTATGTCCCATTATATTATAAATAATAAAATATTTATATATATTGTCTCATGTCATGAGACGTTCTCGTGTAAATTTTTGCTTAATATTAAATTTTATATACTAAAAAAACTATTACATAATTTAAATAATTAAAAAAAAGGAAAAAGTGGTTTGCCTCTTGAATAGTGTATGTGCAAACTCAACTCAACATACACTATTCATAGATGTTGAGTTTGCTTCCAAATATGCAACTGTGTTGGGGTGGGCTTAGTTGGTCGGTTGGAGGCAAACATGGAGTTTGCCTCCACAGTTGGGAATGCCCTAAGAGTCGGTGTAACTTATAGAGTCGGTTTAACTTATAGTGTTCTTATTTTTTATATGGTTATGTAATTATTTTAATTGGCACGTACATCCTAAAAGGTTCTAATTATTTAATCAGGGCAGTCTGCATTTCTTAAGTATGGGTAGTTGCTCAAGGCAAGAAGATGGAATGGAAGGCAGTGGAGATGGTGAGGGCTCTAATTTGTTCATATCAATGGCGAAGATGTGCAGTATTTTCAAGTCTTATGTTGAGAGTACGACTTCGGACTTGAGGAAAATGTGTCAAACACAAGAAGCAGTATGGAGGTGTGTGGAAGTGTCGCATACATCAAACATGAGATGGGGTTTAAACATGCAGCGTACTGTTGAAGAGTTGAGTGACAATGTCAAGAAATTGAGGGTGGAGTTGTTGGCCCCCAGGTGTGACCTAAAGAAAAGAAGGACTATACCGTAGGAATTGCAACAGACACAAAAAGAAATCGATTAGCCAAAACTTCCGGCTCTAAAAAAAATGCACAACAAAATTGAAGGATGGTTTACGGTCAGTTAAAGTCGGAAAAGTTGTCCGAATGCATGGGAAATCTAGAACTATCAAGGTATTGTTTCAATACAGCTTTAATCAGTAATAAATTGAGAGGAGTACAGCTATGCTACACCCGCAAAAGAATATGTAGTTATGCGTAATCTCTGTTTAAAGAAAAAATAAAAACCAGACATTAGACTTCCAAGAAAAGACGTTTTCACATTGGACTGCAATGCGAGTATTAAACAAGCAACAGAGAATGATCAGGTAGTCAATAACCATCCTTTATTCAGACTTGTCATGATTCTGAACAATTTTTTATTCTGCTAGGCCACTAATAAATGTTGGTGAATTATCTGTGGCAAAATCAACAACCACCGTTACACCGACCCAAACATACATTAACCTTGAAGAGGAAAGTGAAGATGAGGGAGTTGACATCTTCAAAACACCACCACCGGTACGTCAAAGGAGATTAAAATCCATTTAAAAGTTACCTAATTAGTGGAATGTTTGCTATTAATGATCAGATGTTTGGGGCTACACCAAACGCTACATATTCAATGAATTAATTCAATATATTTTGTTCAGAGTATGAGTATGCTACTGCCAGTAAACAAATTGTGCTTCAAGAAGACCGGTCAAGCAAGTTCCTCTCGGTCTGCACAGAGTGATGAGATTAAGAGGGTGTCCGGATATGGACTCGTGGTAGATAAATTGGATTTAACTACTTCGCATTATAATAAATACTTGTTCAAGGTAAACATTTCTAACGATGTGGTCCTGATCACAGGATATTGACTCTGGATTAGCAACCCTACACAGAGGAAATCAACAAGCTGTGGCCGGTAAAACTGTATTGAATTATTCATGTACTGATAACAAAGGTGAGGACAATCAATTATGGACATTATGTGAGAAATTTGGATTTAAATACAAGAAGAAGAGGCTCAAGTCCGACATAATGATGAAGGTGGTAACGTATGCTTTGGACGACTCACTGCCGCGAAGGTATATTCATTCTCTTCAAATCATATATTGAAGTATACCTTTTATTTTTTTATGGTGGTGCATCAATTAATACATTCGAGTTATTATCTAGTGAGGTTTTGGTTACCACTGAGGGCAAACATCTTACAAGAGACGAGTTAATAATGTTGGCTCCTACAATCTGGTTGTCCCAATCGGTATACCGATTTTAAAGTTCTATTTTTTAAAATTTATGGGTGGCATGAAAAATCATATGATTTCGTATATATACCAGATTTTGGACCTGTCGTGTGATATTCTAAACTTTGAGGAGGTGAACGACAAGAAGCCCAGGAAAATAGAAAATATGACCAAAGCTTGGTTCTTTCGTGTGTTTACACTGGTGATTGTTTTGCATAATAAATTAAACAAATCAAGTTTATGACATTATAATTTTCAATTTTGATTTTAAGTGTTCTTAATTATTATAGGAAACAAACTTGAAAGATGAAGTTGCCTTCCATACATTCTTTAATAGAATGAAGATCAAGGAGCGGAAACCCAGTCACGCGGCCCAATGCGCAAGTGTATATTTCTTTAATTGCAGTTGTAGACTTGTAGTAAATATATGAATTGGGACACTAGTGACCAAGGTTTATTTACACCACTAATGCACTAAATATGATACAGATTTTCGTTCCAGTTTTCTGCAAAAGTGCCCAACATTTCATTCTACTACACGTAGACACTTGTCATATGAAAGCGTTTATTTGAGATTCTGGGAAGGGCACAGGGTCTTTAATTGACGAAGAGACATATGAAGCCGTAAGGGTATTGGTAAGTTTAGAACTTGTTTATCGTCTATATCCCTAAGTCATGTTTATGTTGAAAAACATTTAACAATATAACTGAACATCGTGAAGTTATGCGGGACACAACAAGCCTTAACGGACGAAATTGAGGTTGCAAGGGAAGGGGGACTGCATCATCTTGATTTTAAAATGTATCGGACGGTCAGAGAAATCCAGGGACCGAATCAACGAAACACGTAATATGACTTCTTCTTAAAATGCTCTTTGTTATTTTAATGTTTTTATATTTTCCTTTTTTAGACTGTAAACATAAAGCCTTATTTTTTCACTTATTATTGTGTTGTAGATATTATTGTGGTGTCTACGTTATTTAAAACATCAGAGCATTCAGACAGGATCAATATGTTATTAATCAAGTAACAGTAGAACAAATGCAGGTGAATGTCATATATATTATTTTGTAAAATGTCAGTAGCAGATAGTAACACATTACATACATAAGGTAATAAAAAATTCAAATGAATGACAATAGGAGATGAGTCAAGAACTTCGACTGAAGGTGTTGATATGGCTTCTGGAATCACCAGCAAACTTAAAATGGCGAAGTGTCGAAGCTTGTGCAGAAGCTTGGTTCGATCGCAAAACTTCGGAAATCGACACATGGTTCGGTGAAAGGGCTAGTGAAGTTGTTGATTGAATCTTCATTGGCGCATAACAAGTATAGCTATGGAGAAGGTATGTGTTTTGGATGCAACAAGATGGTCAACCGTGTCAAGTATTTATGGATGTTGTTTAAATGCATCTGTAGTTTATCATATTTTGCCAAAGTTTGATCAACTTTTGTGATGTGTTTTGCCAAAACTTTGATCAAATTTTCATTGTTAAGGTGCACAAGTTCGTTAATAGACTAACTAGTATAATACCCTAGCGATGCAAATCAATGACACTAATGAATTTTAACGTGCAAATTACTTCACATGCCTTGTTAAGAATATACATGTGTGTTGTTTTTTTTTTAGTCCATTTTTTGTTTGTTTATGCATTTTCCCCCTTTTTTTTAACCCGATGCAATACATGATTTCAACATTTTTTATGCTTTATTTTTATGTGGTGGTAATATTTTGCACTAAAAAAACGTGAAACGTTACACCGTTAGACCTTTAAATTACATGTCCTTAAAATTGTAAACAAAGAAGAAATGGTAGATGTAATTGAATTGTGTGGGGATTATTAATTTCATGATATTGGTTATTTTTTTACTATGAAATTGTTATATGTATAATTTAAAAATGAAACCCCCATGGCCCCATAATATTTTGTTTGAAAGATCCCTTATATTACTAATAGGGAGTTCTAATTGTCCATGTGTCATTCTCTCTTTCAGTTTGCTTATGTTTCATTTTAAGATTTTTTTAGAGAAAAATAACTTATATGTCATTTATTATAAGAATAGGAAGTTTTTTCATGCTTATGTGTGTTGAAGCATCATATGTGTCATCTTATTATAAGATAAGGAGTCTAACAAAAAATATTGAACTCACAAAAGATTTGAACCCTGAACCTATGAAATTTACCAATTGACCCATGTAATGAACATGTTTAAACTTTGAATAATATTGTATATAACTTGAGTTAACAAAAGTATATTATAATTTTTATTATAATTATACTATTTTAACATTTTAGGATATTAAATATTTAAAAAATCTTATGTATGAAAATCTTAATCTGTGAAAAAAAAATATAATTAAGTATACTTAAAATTGTTTTGATTTCGATTAAATATTGATTATTTAAAAAATCTAATTAGCTTAAATATAACATTTAATTGATAAACTCTTATTATCTAGAAAACACAATAAACCAAAATTATATTTATTGATCATTTTTTAATTTGAAATCAAACTTGATATATCAATTTCTTTTTAACTTAATTTTGTTTAATATGTGACACTATGTTTGTGTTGTAATGTAATCACATGAATTTAAACCTTGCAAACAACTATAAATCTTTATATTTTGAATATCAATTTTATTTAGCATATTTTTTTTAAATCGAAAGTTGTATTAAAACCTTCTAATGATTTATAATTTTTTTTTTAAAATGCTTGGATTTATTTATTATATAATTTACTCTTAACATATATATTAATTACATATTTTATACATGCAATGAAGTGCATACTTATATTGTGTAATATATTATTTAAATAACTTGTAGATTCAACAAAATTTGAAAAGAAAACTTTAAATATAAAATTAAAAAAAATTAATAACTTCAGGGTTAAATATAAATTGCAATCTCAATTTAATTACAAGTTTCAATAATTTTAAGAATATTCACTAAATTTTTAGTTGTTTAATTTGATATTCGACTTGCACTGTTAGAAGAAGAAAATAATATATGCATGAGAGTGTACCGAGTAAAAAAAAGATGCATGAGAGTGTATTAATGCTTGAATTAAAAATGTCACTACATTGAGGAAATTATTTTAGGGAGGCAATAATTGAAAAATTATGTCATATTTTAAAATGTATGCTAAATTATAACAAAAAGTTACATGATTTTTTTTGTCTAAAAATCGTGAATTAAAAAGTTTTCCCATAATTTTATAAATACATATTATTTGAATTTATTTATTGGGATTATATATTTGTAAGTCCCGTAATTTTGCACTATTTTGAATTTGGTCCACATGAATTACAGGTTTTGATATTGGTCCCGTAAGTTTGGAAGTTTTTTTATTTTATTCCTTTTAAAACTTATAAGACCAAAATCAAACGTATAATCCAATTTTTTTTAAAAAAATTCAAACTTACTGGACCAATATAAAAAAAAATCAAGGTAAAAGGACTAAAATCAAAATAATCTCAAACTTATAGGACCAATATCAAAATATGTAATTTTTGTGGACCAAATTCAAAACAGTGCAAAGTTACGGGACTTGCAAATATATAATCCCTTATTTATTATATAATATAAGTATATTATGGTGAAGAAATGTATTTTAATATATATATACATATATATAATTTATTTTTACAAAAGTACCGCGTAATACGCGGACACTCATCTAGTATATTAAAATTGAAAGTATAATAAATGATACAATTAAGTAATTTAAAGTTATATATTTTTTAAAAATTAATAATTAATAGCAGAAAAACTAATTATAGCAATAATTAATTTATGAATATAATTATATATATATATATATATATATATATATATATATATAACAATATGAATATAATTAAAAGAACATTTTCAAAATATTGAAAACTCCTACCTGGATATTTTTCAAGATTTTTTCAAGAAGACATATCTTCGTCATGTTGATTAGCACGAGAATTTGTGAAATATACAAAAGAACCTTAAGTTAAACTTTTTTAATCCTTGAATAATAATCGAGAATGTAAAACAATTGGATAATATGATTATCATAAATATTTTTCATCTAAAACATCGTCTAATAATGTTTCCACATAAAAACTGAAGGATACCCCTTTGTTATTTATTCACAATCTCGGCTTATAATAATACGACTATCATTTTTAAGTTTTGAAATTTGTATGATTGCCCGAAAGAGGTAAGAAGAAAATGGGCTCGATGCATTCTACTTCTAAATTGACTACAAACAGGCTCAATTAGCCCAAAAATAGAAAAGCTCCAATACGTCAGTCTCAGGTATGCCTCAAGCCCTCAACCTGTCAAACTGCCCAAAAGCAATGAATGCAGAAGATATTTTCAATTGATGGACCAATGAAAATAATTTGTTCCTCTGTGACAGAAGAAAAAAGATACGGACGTATTAACCCCATTTATTTAACATAATCCCGGTCATTGATTTATCTACATCTCCGCCTTTCTCGACTCACAAAAAATGGCTTCTTCCTCAAAAAATCCAATTGAAATCAATTCCTCCGACGAGGAAGACCACCACGAAAATTTCAATTGCTCAGACGATGAAAACCAGAACCAAAATTTAGACTCCGGTTCCGATGAGGAAAACCCGCAGGAGATTATTTGGCAAGATCTTGGCTGCGTTAACCCTAAATTCTTCAGGATATATATCGAACAAAGAATGTCAAAAAAATTGGTAAGTGAATCATCAACGTGTTTTATTTTTTCGTTACAATCCCTCGGATTTTGGGTTTTATTTTTCATATTTTACGGGAGCTATTTTTGTATCTTTATTGGTTTGCTTTTTTACTCGTATATACATTTCCAGAGAGTTCCAATCGCTTTCCAGAGATATTACCGTAAACGGAAAATACCCGGACTGTTTATTTTAAGGAATAGGTTTAGACACCCGTGGGAGGTTAAGGTTGAATACATGGAAGACCATTTCTGGATGACTACAGGGTGGACCAAGTTTGTTACTGACAACAGTGTAAATTTTGGGGAATTAATGGTTTTTGAAAGAACCGGCTTTGCTCAGCTCGATGTTGATATTTTTTCGGTGACTGCTTGTCTAAAGCCTGATATATATAGCGGTCATGGATGTGCTAGTACTTCAGGTTAGAACCTCATAAGTTTTGTGTTACAATTCATAAAAGTTTAAAAGAAATAAATCGTGAATTTATGTTACAGGAGCTGCGGCTGTAGCTAACAAGAAGGTTATTGTTGTAAAAAATCAGGCTGGTGTTCCCCAACCAATATTCTACGATATTGTCATAGGCAAGACTCACTTATCAAAGAAGTATATGGTATGCCAATGTACCTATAACTCCCTCTTATGAATTTCTGGAATTAGCTGTCTACTTTTGGTTTGGTTAATGTTTTTTTGTAATCAACCAAAAGTTTAGGTTACATAAACCTTAAGAATAGTATCCGAATACGCCAATATCTTGAATTTGTGGTTATACCCAGAATCTATGAATAGTATCTTACTGTAATTGGGTGAAGGGGAGTTCGGTGAGTCCTCTACGAATATCTGGTCAATATAATTGGGAGTTACTATTTCAGCATTTTCCAACTTCTTATATTTATTTATGGACCCTAACTATTTGGATTATGGGCTTCTCATGAATTATCTGTGAATTAGATGACCTCTGGTACTTGGAATTCAACTTTGCAGCAACATATTCACAAAGGTGGTCTTTCTCAAATGTTGTGAAACTTGTGTTGGTGGGGTGATATTGGTGTATTTGGGATAGAATGCAGACACCTATATCCAACTAATTTTTAAAATCTTCTTTTATTCAAATTGAAACAACACAAGACACTAAACGTGGTATGAATATATTACAACAATAACACACATTATTTCTGATGATATTATTTTTCCATCTCATTTGTTATTTTCAGCCCATACTACACAAATTTTGGGGATCCAGGGAATATTCAAAACGGGCAAGGAGTGGTAAGGTAAGGCTTAGGATGGGAGGGAAATCGTGGAAAGTTGGTTTAAAGAAGGAAGCCAACAGAGTATGGCTCAAAGAAAATGTGATGAGGTTTTTGGAAGATAATGGTTTGCGAGTTGGCAATGAGATTAGGTTTGAGTTGGTTGCGAGGGAGAAGGAGCTGACTATGGATGTCAGCTTGTTGACATAAACTGATTTTCAATTTTTTTGTGTTGAATACCCCTTTGAAATTCTTGTTATCAGTAATTGTTACTCTACCTTTTGATGTCCGTTTCAATTTACTAATTAAGAGTAGAACCTATTGAATAGTTTTAGACTTTTAGTTAAGTATGCCGTCTTCAAACAATTCATTTATGGAACTTATTGGAACTTAATTTCAAGCAGCAAATGGGGTGTTAATCGTGGAAACTCATTTCCAGATGCACCAAGTAATATTTTAGATTGTATTTTGGATTTGCCATTTTGAGTAGACACATTTTTTTAATTAAAACAACTAATACTCTTTGATGTAAGCAATTAATATCTTTCAAAGATTCATGTATGTACTAATTTTAATCTAAACAATCTAGATAGTCCTGTATAAGAACAAGGGTATGGACATGCTTAGAATCATTTGCCTACACTAGATTACTTTTTTATAAAACCATTGATACTCATTAGGAAAACATTTAATAACGTTAAGTAAAAAATATAATACTCGTTCCTATTTTTTTTATTTGGCATTTTGAGATTATTATGCAGTAATACTAACAAAGGAAAAATATGCCCAAATTACACTTATTAAATGATAATCAACCAGGATTGATTGTGCTTATTAACTTATGCCCATATTACCCATGTTTTCGACAATTCGGTGGAAGTTAAAAAGAGTGGAGGGTACTGTCAATCCATCAAACATTGAGAATGAAAAAATCGTACAATATTGAATGGGGAAGATTTTATAAGGGGAAAATGTAGAATTTGGACCATGAATTATTGTCATGGGTACAAATTGGTCCCTAAACAACACTATTTTTGTGTACAAATTGGACCATAAACTAACGTCTCACGTGCAAAGTTGACCCCCAACTAGTGCATTGAGTACAAATTGGAACCTAAAGTATTTCATAGTAAAAATTAGACCCGCATCCTAATGTTTTAGTTACAAATTAGACCTCAAACCTTTTTTTTTTGGGTATAAACACTAACTTTAAAAAAAAAAAAACCCTTGTAAGCCTTTAATCAAATGTTTTGAACACATAATATTAAATTATTTTTTATACATTAATTTAAATAGATATTGCATTTTAAAAAAAGTTAGTGCTTAAAAAAATTTAATGTCGTTTTAAAACATATTGATGTTGGGGCGTATAGCAATCCAACCTTTATTATATGGGTAAAAAAAATAAAATCAAGGCTTAAAAAATGATTGATCGCAATAGATTAAAAAAAATTAAATTTTATAAATAAATTAAGCAACCTCCTTTTTTATGTTTTAACAATAGAACGAATAGGCTCATTTTTTTGGAAGAAAAATAAAAAAGATGAGAGGGAGTAAATTTTAGTGTGAAAACAACTAATATCTTCAAACTTAATGGAATCTTGTAAGAACAAATATTATATTTTAATGAAATATCAACATACTTTGAAAATAAGAAATATGGCTACTAAGTTTTCAACAAAAAAAAATCGTTGTAGGGATTATCTAGGAATTGCCTACAAAAAATAGCCATTTTTTTTTTTTGCGCACCTACAAAATAATTTTCCTACCAAAATTTCGTATTGAAATTGTGTTAGGTAAATCATTTATAGGAGATTATGCCTGAGAATTTTATTATTTCGTAGAAACATTAAATCAGTAGTAATTTCGTAGAAGCATTATTTGGTAGAATTTTAAAAATTAGTTCGTAGGCAAATTTTCCTATAGGTGGATAAATGTAGAATATTTAAAAACTAGTAAATTTCGTAGGTAAATCGCAGACAATTCTTAGTACCAATTTTTTTTCTTGGAATTGAGGTTGTAGGTAATTCTAATTTTTAAGACAATTCTTTATTTTCTTGTAATGATACTATATTTATTTTTTAGTATATAAAAGGGCAAAGTAAAATTTTCTTTTCAAATTATTGGTAATTGTTAGAATTTAATGTGCAACACCCAACTGTCCAAATGTAATACCCCGTCCCGTTTTGTACCTTTTAATTTCTTAGAGACCTTACTAATATAATTTTATATTATTATTATCCTTGTTTTTTTTTTTGTGTGTTAACGTGTAATTTAAATATATACCCTTTTATAAATTTCCAAGTTCGAAGAAAGAAATCGAATATTTCAAACGGATAAGGGATTACGAGAAATTAAATATTCAGAGTTTAAAATTAGGATTTCGATCCGAATAAATTATTGAGATTAATTAAAATACTTTAAAATATTAATTGAGTTTTAAAACTGTATTGTTTTTAATTTCGAAATTAAATTGGTGCACTAAACAATTCATAAGATGTATGAGTTGAGAAGGAAAATATCCTAAATTTCTATCTTTAAATCCCAACCACATAAAATATCCCTTCTTTAGTTTTAAATTAATTAATTAAAGTAGTAATTTTCCTTCTATAAATTATAACCGTGCCTTATCCTCTTTTCCCACACATAAACTAATTCCCAATTTTCACTCATATCTCTCTCTCTCATAAACCAAAACACGGCTTCTCTTTTCTCTCTCCAAGATGAAGAAAAACGCGTCTCTTCCTCCTCTCTCTCCACAATCGACGACAGCCGCCGCTCCCCCTCCGATTTAACACCGTCGCCAGCGCCTCCCCTTCCAAGCAGCGACCGTCGCCGAAGCTCCACCGCCGTCGCCTCACCGCCAAACGCCGCCGTCTTCCTCCTTCCGGCGAAACAGAGCGCCGCCCGTCGCCCCTACTCCTAGACGTCGCGCCTCCATTCACCACCGAGCGTCGCTGCCTCTCTCCTCGAGCAGCGCCGCCGCCGTCTCGCCACAAGCGCCGCCCAGCACCGCGTCGCCGCCTCCCTCCTCCTACCGCGGCGCCACGTCTCTGTCATCTTCGCCCAAAGCTGTCACGCCGCGCCGCCTCTTCCCCGTCGCTCGGAAGCCAAGCGCCACCGTACAATCACGCCACCACCCGTCGCTCCTCTCTCCCCGTTTCGAAACAAGCCGCGTCGCCTCCTCCAGTAGGTAATTGAAGAAACCCCCTTTCATGTCCTATTCTTTGTGTTCAATTAAATTTCACGTAATCCCTTTTCGTTTTAATTCCGATGAAGATGATACCTGTTGCCGGAGATTTGGAATCCCGAACTACGCCGTTACTCTGCCGAAATTACCTGACGAATTCTTAAACGAGCGTCGTTAGGCTGCCCGATTTGGGACTCGTAAGAACTGCTTGGCCCCTTTCTAATTTTCTTTAGCTTTTGGAATAGGGATTTTGAACTGTTGTATACCCTGTTGATGTTTTGATAAAATTGGAACCTGTAAGATTGGTGGATGAAGTTTTGTGTGTTAATTTTGTACCGTAGAGTTGGGTTGATTAATATGATAAGTTATGTTGAACTAGCTATTGAGTATTACTTAAATAACTGTTTAGTATTGTTGGTTTGGGTGTTTAGTATTGTAGTTTTAGTTGGAGGGTATTATCGAATGGATGAATTAGTTAGTTTGGTTAGCTGATGATAAGGTGATGAAATTAGTTTGTTTTAATATTAGTTGAGTTTTTAAAGACAAAGGGAAACTCGTCTTCTATTGTTCAAATATTTGAAACAAATTGAAAAGGACTTTTAGAAAATAATACTACTCTTTTGTTTTGAAAATGACACAAGTAAACTTGGTTAGTGATACTAGTAATACAGGAAAATATTTATTCTATTATTTTATTTGTTATGAAAACTTCTTTAAATCAAGTATTACTAACAATAAAGAAAAGTATATATTATATTATTTTAGTATTTATTATATATATATTTCTTTAAACAAAATAAGATTAATAAAGGGAGTTTTCTTTATAAAGTATAATTTATATTCAAAGTTCTTTTAAAATAAAATATAAATTTTAGAAAGAAAAAATTAAATTGAGGTTTTAATTATATTAATATTATTTATATAACTTTCTTATTCTTTTAATTATTTTCAAGAAAAATATTAATTTGGGACCTATATTATATTAGTATTATTTTTAAATATATTACTTAGACTTTTATTTCTTTTAAGAAAAGAATTATATGGATATAGTTTTAAAATTATAAAAGATTTTATAAAAGAACAAAGGAAATCAAAAGATCGTTTTTATAAGAGTCGAAATAGTCATACAACAAGAAAATTAGTAAATACACCCCCAATGCACTACCCTTTTGAAAGTGGTGTATTTACCAAGTTAGTGTGTGTTCTTAAGTAGGCCCTTTTCAATGAGTTTATAAGACAACAACTTCCTCGTTTCGTAACACGTACTCCTAGGCCTTTCATTAATTCGAGAGCCAACTTCTAATCAAATGATTTCGTACTAGGACTCTGTACTAATCGGAATACGCACGAGGGATTCAACCATCTGTTTATACATCATTCTCGGGACCCGGAGCAAACAGGTGGGTGATGATCGGTTGATTGATCTGCTCATAATACGTTGTGCTGGTATACTCTGAACTCGACTAAATCAATCTAAAACAATTAATCCAACATAAACGTAAACCCTATTATATAACTGTTTGAATTACGTGATATATTTATATATGATACAAATATCTTTTGTTTATTTAAATCTGTCACTATTGCATGATATAAGAACATTTTATGAGCATGAATCTATTTAAGTATGAATTATGTGTACAGTTCGAATTGTCAGTTTTAGTAATGAAGAGGAAAGTGGTGCGTGACCATGTTTGATAATAGATCAGGTGCATGGTCACGGGATTCGTTTGAGGAAAGTGGTGTGTGGCCATGTTTGATAATAGATCAGGTGCATGGTCACGGGATTCGTTTGTGGAAGTGGTGCGTGGCCATGTTTGATAATAGATCAGGTGCATGGTCACGGGATTCGTTTGGGGAAGTGGTGCGTGGCCATGTTTGATAATAGATCAGGTGCATGGTCACGGGGAATTGTTTATATTGTTTTGAGAAGAGATTTATTATATGTGAAATTGATTGTGGGCTTTGCCCCTTAACGTGAACCAACTTGTGATATTTCAATTATATGATTTGAAACCTGTAATGCCCAACTAATTATTATTGTGGACTTGTTACTTGTGCGATTTGATATTCGTGTTTACTTATCTTTTGTTTAACGAAATCGATATGTTTTATGAATGAGTACAATTTTAATATACTTCGGATTTACCAATCCCATGACGTTGCAAATCACCCATACGTGAGAATTCAAATCTCACGCCCCCCTTTTTACAACCCTTGCAGATTATGATTCCGTGGAGCAAGGACAGTAATAGAGACGACATGGAGTTCCCCGCTTAAATAAAATGTTATTGTTAATACTAAACTTTATATTCATAGATATACATGCGTGAGATACTTATTAAAAGTATTCTACTCATTTCTTCCGCTGCATAAAACTCATCTCTGATTTTATCATCCCTCTTTTTATATCAAAAATTTTATAGTTCGGATTTTAGTTACAAGTGGCACCTCGAATCTGAGATATTTAATGTGTTTCGGATTTGGGGCGTTACAGGTGGTATCAGAGCTTACGTTCAAACTTTCGGACCTAAACTCAAAATCATTGTTTTCATCAAACCAAAATTCTTTTCTTAAATTAAAATTTTCTTATCACATAAGTATGGATCACTAATTAAATCACTTGAAGGAAAATGTGTCTCCTATTACCGTCTGAAGCTCTTCGAAGGTATGTTCTTGTTTTATTATAAAAAATGCCTATAAGTTTATGACCTTGCGATAAGTTGACTTTCATAATAAAACTCCAATCAAAAGATCGAGAACTCAAAACAACACCCACGAGGTGTAGAAAAAACCATGAAATATCGCTTATGTTACTATTAAAATACAATATTTTGTGAATTGCATAGACTTATAAATTTCATAAATGTTATTATGTGATTATTTGAATTTTTATGCTTTAAATGTTTAAATTATGTTTCTGAATGACTAAAATTTTGATTAGAAATTTCCTTTTGATGTTAGAATTCACCTAAGATAGTAGTAACTCGGTACCTAGAAGACTTATTTTCATTTTCGGATATGACGTAAGTAGATTGACCTCCATAGAAGTTGTGACCCTTATATGATATTATATGTTATGAAATTGCTACTTGGCAATGTGTGTTACTTTCTCTATATTGACTGTCATATTTTATCTGATTATCACTTAATGACACATTACTGGTTCCTATTACACTGTGCGAATGTGAGCACTGTACCATTGGGGCCCCAATGCGAAGCGGTGAATTTCGTACCACACGTGTTTTCAGTGTTAACGTTGTGTGTTAATTTGGTTAATCCGGTTATATTTTTATAACTTTCTCACACCTATACATATCGTAACAATACTATTCTTTTCTCTAGAACCACCAATAGAATGACAACAAGACAAACACCACGCACTAGGTAATATAGGACCATTAAACCTCATGAAAAAAAAATATATATGGGACCTAATTCCAAAAGTTGAAATAGTTAGAAAATCCTACCATACTCTACATACCCTAATACGATTTCAAGTTTCGTCACTCATTGTGTTAGTTCAATAAACTTTGACATGTAGAGGAAGAACCACTTGAAGATGAACATATGGGATCTAGTCGAGCAATACCTAGAAGCTGAATTTCGGGGACGAAATTCCTGTTAAGGGGGTGAGGGTGTAATACCCCATCCCGTTTTGTACCTTTTAATTTCTTAGAGACCTTACTAATATAATTTTATATTATTATTATCCTTGTTTTTTTTTAATTATTTTGTGTGTTAACGTGTAATTTAAATATATACCCTTTTATAAATTCCCAAGTTCGAAGAAAGAAATCGAATATTTCAAACGGATAAGGGATTACGAGAAATTAAATATTCAGAGTTTAAAATTAGGATTTCGATCCGAATAAATTATTGAGATTAATTAAAATACTTTAAAATATTAATTGAGTTTTAAAACTGTATTGTTTTTAATTTCGGAATTAAATTGGTGCACTAAACAATTCATAAGGTGTATGAGTTGAGAAGGAAAATATCCTAAATTTCTATCTTTAAATCCCAACCACATAAAATATCCCTTCTTTTGTTTTAAATTAATTAATTAAAGTAGTAATTTTCCTTCTATAAATTATAACCGTGCCTTATCCTCTTTTCCTACACATAAACTGATTCCCAATTTTCACTCATATCTCTCTCTCTCTCATAAACCAAAACACGGCTTCTCTTTTCTCTCTCCAAGAAGAAGAAAAATGCGTCTCTTCCTCCTCTCTCTCCACAATCGACGACAGCCGCCGCTCCCCCTCCGATTTCTCACCGTCGCCAGCGCCTCCCCTTCCAAGCAGCGACCGTCGCCGAAGCTCCACCGCCGTCGCCTCACCGCCAAACGCCGCCGTCTTCCTCCTTCCGGCGAAACAGAGCACCGCCCGTCGCCCCTACTCCTAGACGTCGCGCCTCCATTCACCACCGAGCGTCGCTGCCTCTCTCCTCGAGCAGCGCCGCCGCCGTCTCGCCACAAGCGCCGCCCAGCACCGCGTCGCCGCCTCCCTCCTCCTACCGCGGCGCCACGTCTCTGTCATCTTCGCCCAAAGCTGTCACGCCGCGCCGCCTCTTCCCCGTCGCTCGGAAGCCAAGCGCCACCGTACAATAACGCCACCACCCGTCGCTCCTCTCTCCCTGTTTCGAAACAAGCCGCGTCGCCTCCTCCAGTAGGTAATTGAAGAAACCCCCTTTCATTTCCTATTCTTTGTGTTCAATTAAATTTCACGTAATCCCTTTTCGTTTTAATTCCGATGAAGATGATACCTGTTGCCGGAGATTTGGAATCCCGAACTACGCCGTTACTCTGCCAAAATTACCTGACGAATTCTTAAACGAGCGTCGTTAGGCTGCCCGATTTGGGACTCGTAAGAACTGCTTGGCCCCTTTCTAATTTTCTTTAGCTTTTGGAATAGGGATTTTGAACTGTTGTATACCCTGTTGATGTTTTGATAAAATTGGAACCTGTAAGATTGGTGGATGAAGTTTTGTGTGTTAATTTTGTACCGTAGAGTTGGGTTGATTAATATGATAAGTTATGTTGAACTAGCTGTTGAGTATTACTTAAATAACTGTTTAGTATTGTTGGTTTGGGTGTTTAGTATTGTAGTTTTAGTTGGAGGGTATTATCGAATGGATGAATTAGTTAGTTTGGTTAGCTGATGATAAGGTGATGAAATTAGTTTGTTTTAATATTAGTTGAGTTTTTAAAGACAAAGGGAAACTCGTCTTCTATTGTTCAAATATTTGAAACAAATGGAAAAGGACTTTTAGAAAATAATACTACTCTTTTGTTTTGAAAATGACACAAGTAAACTTGGTTAGTGATACTAGTAATACAGGAAAATATTTATTCTATTATTTTATTTGTTATGAAAACTTCTTTAAATCAAGTATTACTAACAATAAAGAAAAGTATATATTATATTATTTTAGTATTTATTATATATATATATTTCTTTAAACAAAATAAGATTAATAAATGGAGTTTTCTTTATAAAGTATAATTTATATTCAAAGTTCTTTTAAAACAAAATATAAATTTTAGAAAGAAAATATTAAATTGAGGTTTTAATTATATTAATATTATTTATATAACTTTCTTATTCTTTTAATTATTTTCAAGAAAAATATTAATTTGGGACCTATATTATATTAGTATTATTTTTAAATATATTACTTAGACTTTTAATTCTTTTAAGAAAAGAATTATATGGATATACTTTTAAAATTATAAAAGATTTTATAAAAGAACAAAGGAAATCAAAAGATCGTTTTTATATGAGTCGAAATAGTCATACAACAAGAAAATTAGTAAATACACCCCCAATGCACTACCCTTTTGAAAGTGGTGTATTTACCAAGTTAGTGTGTGTTCTTAAGTAGGCCCTTTTCAATGAGTTTATAAGACAACAACTTCCTCGTTTCGTAACACGTACTCCTAGGCCTTTCATTAATTCGAGAGCCAACTTCTAATCAAATGATTTCGTACTAGGACTCTGTACTAATCGGAATACGCACGAGGGATTCAACCATCTGTTTATACATCATTCTCGGGACCCGGAGCAAACAGGTGGGTGATGATCGGTTGATTGATCTGCTCATAATACGTTGTGCTGGTATACTCTGAACTCGACTAAATCAATCTAAAACAATTAATCCAACATAAACGTAAACCCTATTATATAACTGTTTGAATTACGTGATATATTTATATATGATACAAATATCTTTTGTTTATTTAAATTTGTCACTATTGCATGATATAAGAACATTTTATGAGCATGAATCTATTTAAGTATGAATTATGTGTACAGTTCGAATTGTCAGTTTTAGTAATGAAGAGGAAAGTGGTGCGTGGCCATGTTTGATAATAGATCAGGTGCATGGTCACGGGATTCGTTTGAGGAAAGTGGTGCGTGGCCATGTTTGATAATAGATCAGGTGCATGGTCACGGGATTTGTTTGTGGAAGTGGTGCGTGGCCATGTTTGATAATAGATCAGGTGCATGGTCACGGGATTCGTTTGTGGAAGTGGTGCGTGGCCATGTTTGATAATATATCAGGTGCATGGTCACGGGGAATTGTTTATATTGTTTTGAGAAGAGATTTATTATATGTGAAATTGATTGTGGGCTTTGCCCCTTAACGTGAACCAACTTGTGATATTTCAATTATATGATTTGAAACCTGTAATGCCCAACTAATTATTATTGTGGACTTGTTACTTGTGCGATTTGATATTCGTGTTTACTTATCTTTTGTTTAACGAAATCGATATGTTTTATGAATGAGTACAATTTTAATATACTTCGGATTTACCAATCCCATGACGTTGCAAATCACCCATACGTGAGAATTCAAATCTCACGCCCCCCTTTTTACAACCCTTGCAGATTATGATTCCGTGGAGCAAGGACAGTAATAGAGACGACACGGAGTTCCCCTCTTAAATAAAATGTTATTGTTAATACTAAACTTTATATTCATAGATATACATGCGTGAGATACTTATTAAAATTATTCTACTCATTTCTTCCGCTGCATAAAACTCATCTCTGATTTTATCATCCCTCTTTTTATATCAAAAATTTTATAGTTCGGATTTTAGTTACAAGTGGCACCTCGAATCTGAGATATTTAATGTGTTTCGGATTCGGGCCGTTACACCAAAATTAGTGCACCTCTTGAAAATACATTGCCGTCCGACTTCCACTGTTTCATATTCATCAGTAATAACACTAATTTCGTCTATATCATAATTACTGCACGTAGGAAACATAAAGTGCCATCTCCTCAGATGAACTTCGACTTTTGTTATTCCTTCATTAATAACACTAATTTATACTCTATAAATATAACCACTCTATTTTTTTATTGCAACAAACCCTCTCATATACAGTGTCTTCCCTTACACCCTATAATAGCTGGCGTAATTTTTCAGCTGTAATAATAATAATAATGGATCATAAAGACTTCAAGAAGTGGTTGGAGGAAGATCGGAAGAAAGAAGTTGAACGGCGTCAGATGTTGCTTTACTTTGAGCACATCCAGACGTACGCAAAATAGCAGGAGATTTAACGAGGGATGCTCAGGTACTTACCCCTTGTACTAATTTTTTATTTAAAGATATATAATTTCGAAATAAAATTAAACTATTAGTAACCATTCATACTCTTTTGGAGTTTACATTTTTACAGAGTAACCTGAAGTTGATCGATTTTATGTCGAAGATGAGGGATGCTATTCTGGATAGAATAAATTTCCACGAAGGACGAATCATGGACATTAAGAAGCCCCTTAAGGATCTTGAGTCTGATGAAGGCGCATCGGATTCTGACCGTGAAAAACTTGAACAATCTCTCATGGAGGCCAAAGAGGTTGTTAAGATTGCTAATAGGGAGTTAGAAAATACTGACTTGTATGTTGACCGAGTCGTACTCGGAGGTAGTAAGTGAGAACAGTCATAACTATCATTTCCCTATTACGCAGTTATAACAATGTTTTTAATTCGTATTTATACATTTATTGATATAATTTTTTCTAAGCGTTTTTTTGTAGAGAAATATGTGTTTGGTTTAAGCTTAGATATGCAAGGGTGGTGTATGCTTTACCATATGGTTTTTTAATAGGTTAATATTTTTCACCCACGAACGCTATACATGTAAGAACTAATATTATCTCTTAAAATTAATATTATTTCATTAAGAATTAATATTTAATAATGATGAACATTATGGAAGGTGTATATAATACTTATCAAAAAAAAAAACTATGTGTGTAAATTTGGATATTATGTGTTCCAATTTCTAGGAAATAAGGAGTATTCGTATTGGTCTACTTCCTTAAGAAATTACTGCAAAACATTTCGAAAAAACGAAGCATGACATGGGTAAAATATTAGGTTAAAATTTTCGAAACAAGTTTGCATGACCTGAGAAAAAGTCTAACATAAACATTTTCAAAATTTAGGTTTTTTTACGGAATTATTCTTTTAGTCACATAGGGAAAATATAAAACTGCATAATATCTTGGGATAAGGGTAAAATATAGCATGACCTAGATCGATAATACTTTTTGACAAAAAAAACTGGCTCATATATATAGAGAAATCTTTACATGTATTAAAAACAAATTACTTAGTTATTCATGTAATATGTTGGTGTGTGTAGACTAATTTCACTACCAGAAAATAATGATTTGCCTACGGAATTAAATTGCCTAAAAAAATTTACCAAAAATAAAGTTTGTAGTAAGAATTGCCTAAAATTTACCTACGGAATTTTCTAATTGTAAAAGGATCTACATTTTTCAACCTAAAACAACTTGCATACGGAATTAATTTGCTTACGGAATAAAATCCCTAGGTATAATTACCTAAAAGTCATTTGCCTACAAAAATTTACCTACAACACAAATTGCCTACGGAATTTCCGTAGGCAAATTATTTTGTAGGTGGGGAATGAAGATGCCTATACAATATGAGATTTTGTAGGGAATTCGTACGCAATCCCGGCCCCCTACGAATTTTTTTGTTGGTAATTATGTAACCATATTGATAATTTTCGTAGGCAATATTAAATTTTCTTGTAGTGTTTAACGTTGCAAAAAATGTCAATTTACAATCATGTGGTGTTTGCCATCAATTATATCGAATAAAATAAAATATTAGAATTTTATTTTTTTGGATAATTCACAAATTATGTTTATAAGTACTGCTTCACAAATTTTTAGATTAATTTTTAATTAAATGTTTTTAATATTTTATCTCTTATACTTTATATAATTTCAATACTACACCTTTTTTTATTAGCAACATTCTTGCTCGACAAAAAAAGGTGCCAATCTTTTATGTCTAAAAAGTTTACAAAGGGTCCTATAGAAGGTCCTGCAACTTTTAATCTTATAATTTTGGTCATTTTCGCTCGAAAATTTAAAATGGACTTAGGCAAAATTACATTTACTTCCTACCACAAACCCTCTATTCTATAAAAATGCTTTTGTAATTTAATTTTCAAAAATACCAAAATAGGTCAAAAAAGTATTAATTGGATTATGATTTTAAAATACTTTGCATTAATCTTAAATGAACATATTATTAGTTCAGCACACCTACTATATATTTCAGTTGAAAAGTCCTCTAAAATATAATGAGTTTGAATGAGTTTTTGTTGATATTTATAAAAGGGACTACAAAAGTCACTAAAATACATCTAACATAACAAACCTTTAAAATCATTATATTTTTTAATACCAACTTATTTTTTTAAAATAGTAAAAAGTGAGAGATTCATATCAATGAAAACCAAAATTAAATATTAGTTCATTGATTTAAAGTTTATAAAATTTTGAATGGATATCAGCGGATTTTCATTAAAATAACCTAATAGGACTGGCTAGTATTTGAAAAATGGGTCGCCTAAAATACGTGCCGAAAATTGAATTCTCTCATTTTTGCCCTCTATCCCAAAAAGTAGGCTCCCCCTTTTGTGTCATTTCACTGTTGCACTTGTGAAATTGGCTTCCGATTCAACCATCAACGGCGGAAAGACAGGGGTGCAAAATGTGGAGGCAAGTAAGTTCTTAAAAAGATATGACCCGAGTAAAATGGATACCCACCTGGTAAGTAACTCGATAATATGTAGTGCTATTTAATTGAATTTTAAGAACCTAATTCATGAAATTTTTGGTTTGTTTATCAGCTAATCCCATCGGAATTCAATATTTGGGGTGAAGGGAGGATACCTCCGGTGGTAACACTTATAAATAGGTATGGATACAGGTGGAAGGTATGGGGGGAGGAAATCGACGGGAATTTAAGGTTCACAACTGGCTGGAAAGGGTTTATATCTCAAAACTGCATTAACGAAGATGAAATTTTACTCTTTGAAAAACAAGATAACAGTAGGATTTCTGTGGAGGTATTCGACACAGAAGGTCTTGAAAGAGTGGATGTGTACATGAATTTTGAATCGTCTACTATATCGGGTAAGAAAATAAAGATTTCCCATTAAATTCGAATATTATTGGCAGTATTAACACTTTGCATTGTTCTGTTTTAGGGTTTGCAGAACCAGACTCCCCGACTAATCAGACATGCAACCAGCGGCGTTATAAAATAAGTCCACAAAGAAATACTGGTGACAATAAGGACATGATACCAATTACTGATCTCAAAGGCAACATCTTCAACAAGATCATTCTTCCACCAGAGTACAAGAACCGTGGTGAAATTTCTGACCAGGAGAATGAGGGACATTACTTTAAAATAGTCATCCAAAACACCTATTTCATTAAAAAATATCTGGTAAGTTCCTGTTTAAGTCTCTAATATGCAAATGTTTGAATATGGATGTATGTTGTTCAGTTAAATAATTGTATCTGTAAGTCCAATCCATACACAAGTACATATAAGTCTAAGAAATTTAGGATGTTTTGACACCAATATTCAGTGAACTGTGCAACAAATCTATTTAGTAAATGAATTCATTATATTGAACATACCCTAATGTATTGTACGGCAACAAAAACTCTGTAGGTGCATTTATAGACATAACTAGAATCTCCAAATTACAATGGTCTATTTTATAATGTATACGTGAATTAAAATAGCAGTAGATGTTTAGTGGAAATTAAAAGTTTAGTCTTGAATATGCTGTTCAATTTTCAAATTGTGTTGTAAAACTTCATTTGTTGTCAAATACAAAGAAGGTAATAAAAAGGGTGTAATTAAAGATGAGGTGTGAGTTGCACAAATGGTTTGATGATCTTCGTTTGTTTATAAACACGAGTGTTGGACTTGTTTTAATTTGGTCATGGAACACAAGTACTTATTGTAATACATTAACTTTACCACTGGTTCCCTGGATATGCGAAAAATATTAAAAATATTGATTGCAAAAAAGTCTTAAAAAAATTGTGCGAGGTAAAATAATTGTCAAGATTCTTGTTTACTTTTCATAATTGGGAGTGAGTTGAATACCTGAATTATGCATGCAATAATTACATTTATTCATGACGAATGTGAGGAACTGAGAATATATAAACTATGTACGTGTGTTTTTCTCAGCCAATCCCACGAGAATTCTGGAGAACTTGTGCGTCTTTCAAAAACACACCTGTTGATAAGGTTAAGGTTATGATGGGAGCAAGATGCTGGAAGGTTGGTATTAAACAGGAAGCTTATCGAACAAAGTTGAAGGAAAATGTGAAGAAGTTCTTCGAGGACAATCGGTTGGTGGTGGGAACAGAACTGAAGTTCAGCTTGCATGATCATTCTGATTTGACTTTTGTGGTGACGGTGGTGGATTAGATAAACTGTTAAATTGTTAAACTTTTATTTGGGCATGTAATACTTAAAACAGCTTTCGCTTGTGAAGAACAAGGTACAGATTTGCTTGTAATGTATTCAACTTGAACTGTTATTGGTGCATTTTCTGGTATAATACTTGAGTTGTATTCAATTACAGCCAAATTAAGTGAGTTACAGGGAAGACGTGGAGGAACTAATAATAATAAGAACTACATTAACAACAAAACCAACAAATAAATTATGGGAAAATTATCGATACTGAAGGGATTTGTGAACATTCTTAAAAAGGTGAAAATAGTGAACTTGTTACAGTTCATAACCTTAGCATAATAAACTACATTAGCCATCAAATACATAAAATAAACATGAGTAAAATCTTTGAAAAGTCAATATCGATCTGCAGCAACACTAAGGGACATCACTTTGTAGAACTAAAAGGAGGGCTTCATTTCGCAATGTATAGTTCCTGGGAGATAATGTTGCACCCAAAAGACACTATTTAGATAAAAAAACAAAACAATAACACCAAAATAGGAAAGGGAAATGAGGAGTAAGTAATGACCGAAATTTTTAGAGAAATGACTACTTATCAAGACACTGTGGGTCAAGAGGATAAAAAAACTTTTCATAAGTATAACATGATATACATTACACAGGAAATATAACACAGAGTGCTTTAATCAATTATGGGTAATTGTTCAACAAAAGGATCTACACCAAATTTAAGATAATTCATTAGACCCTTCTCTCAAAACAAAATATACAAATCACAGATCGCAATGAACATTTACAAATCAAATTACTTACATAAAGAAAAGCAGAGGGCTAAAGTTCACCTACTAAAGGTTAGGTAGAAGTTAGAACATGGATAGAGGACCTACATCAACATTAACAAACTGCTTAAAGTTCCACTACTAGACGTTAATTAGAACATGGATAGATCACCTACATTAACATTAACTTGTCAAAGCGATAGGTGAACGTACAGAACCTACAACAGGATGAAGCAAATACGCAAAATAGAAGAAAACAGAACAAATAAGAAGTTTTAATTGGACATTCTTTGCCCGAATCTGCAAATCTTTTTTCCGAAGATCTTCCAACAGATTCATTTTCAACTCATTGTCTTCAACTTTAGCTTTGTGTTTATACTTGTCTAACTGGTATTCAAGCTCGACAATTCTACAAAATAGCTCATCACTAGTTCCTTCCATATCCGCAGGACCCGAGTCCTTCAAACGCAACCTTTCAGATAGGTATTTCTCCTTCTCTAACATGCAATCCAACTGATATTTTAATTTATCCCGTTCAGCCTTCAACTTCAAAACAAAATCCCTCTGCAATTGTGGGAGTGGAGCATCAATCCACAACCAAAATTTGCAATCATTGACCTACTCAGATATATGATGAAAGAAGAGGAAACAACATATTATAAAGCACTCAATGATATTTTCTTGAAGCAGTCAACAAGGGGAGTTCTAATAAAATTTTAAATGGACTATCACCAAAAGACAAATAAAGCCTACATTACTAATTAACACAACTAGGTTGAAAAAAATATCTAAAGGAAACTGTATACAGAAGGAACAAAAACAGCAAAAGCTTCAGCAAAAGATGTTCGCTACATAAAATGCAAATCAATCGACAGATTTTTGCAAATACGCATTAACAGATGAAATAAATCTCAGTCTAAAAAAATACAAACATAGTGTACGCGTATATATTTTGCGAAATTGGTGCAAAAATGAAACAAAAAATCGACGACTACATTCCCAGATGAAATAAAGCTCAGTAGAAAACATGTACAACACACTGATATATATTTTGCGAAATTAGGTCAACAGTGCAGAAATTAGGGAAAATTAGAAAGAGTTACCGATTGGAGAGGACAATGAACAAATTTCTGACCAGGATTTTTCTCGCTCATGGAAACAACTTCTACCGGCTTCAACATGTGCCCACAAAGTAGATCATCAGGGTCGATAGAAGAACTCGAGGCAGCCGACGGTGTGGATTTGGTCATCGATTTGTGAAACCCGGTTTTAGACATATTCGGGAGGATGAATTGATTGATGGAATTGAACGGAAATGGACAGAATGAAATTGTGGAGAGAATTGAAACGAAATAGACGGAATTGGAAGGTAATGGAAGTAAGGATCATATGAGCAAGGGAGGACTGGGAATCGACGACGCCGAAGACAGCCACCGGACAAGAAAAATTGGTGTCATTATGTGTTCTTTGACCCTAGATTTTAGACATAAAAACGGACGGTGGAGATCAAATTTTGACGGCCAGGATCGTCCGGGGTACAAATACTCCGGGGGCGCAGCAGTAACTCTCATTATTTTATTAAATGGTGATATTTTTTCATCGATGCATTCAACACAATTGTTTGATGACGTGACGAACTGTACAACCCAATTTCACATTACCCAACCTCGGTCGACCGCATCGCATCAGATTATTGAATCCACAAAGCTTCCTATTTTGAATCATCAAACTAACACTCTATAACAGATACTGCCAGCATTATATTCAATCGAAACATAAGAATTCTATCTCCCATTTTCCATCAATTTCTGGGTTTTGCTTTTCTCAAGGGAAGGCCGACATTTTTTCTACTGCATTGGGAATTCCAAAAAAAATTAAAAGTTAATAAAGGGTGATAAGGATGGTTAAGATCACGGCGTTGATGGTGGTGAAATCCAGCCCGGAGGGCTCTGATCCAATTATTTTGGCCAACGCAACGGATCTAAGTAGTTTCGGCTTTTTCCAGCGATCCAGTGTTAAGGAGTTTATCGTCTTCGTGAGTCGGACCGTAGCTAAACGCTCTCCGCCGGGCCAACGCCAAACCGTCCAGCATGAAGGTCTGATTCTTCGAGATTTTTTGTTCTGTTTATCTCCGTTTAATTCAAAAATAAAGAAAATGTGTATGCTGAATTTGATGGCTTATTTTAGATTTTGGAGAGTTCTGTTGTTTGATTTTTTGTTTTTTCATTTGGTTGGTTTGGTATCTGCTGAATTTTATGATCAATTGGATCGATGGGGGATTTCTACTGTTGGAAATGTACTTGTTGATACACATTTTTTTATGTTTACGGAGAATTGGTTGAGGTATTGTTTCCCCATTATGAATGTGTTTTCATCTTTTTATCAATATCTCAATTAGTGTTCGCACTAGAACTATGACTCGGTGAAAGTTGATAACATTAGTATATATGAATTCTGGCATTAACGTATAAACCATGTTGCACGAAAAGAGTGCAGTTGAGGAATTAAAAGTTAACTGTGTTCATTGCCATCAAACTTAACACCTCAAATGACAGGATATGAACTTATAAATGCACTCCAAAGCATAATTGCTATTCGTATTTTATAACGCAATTGCCACGGGGTAAGATCTTTGTTATACGATTGGATTTTGGCGACTATTAGTTTGTGGAAATATGCTGAATTAATATTAAGTACTACATGTGTAATATGGTATGCCATTAGTTTGATCCACAATATATTATTGAACAGAATTGTTAGTTAATTGTGGCTCTCATTTTGGATCTTGCATTGGAGAGGAAGTGACATCAATTTTGCAGGGCAACAAAATGCCAAAAATGTTGATTGGGGCATAATATTTGATGTAACTGGTCTACATGATTGGCTTATAAAGCTAGGAGGAGAGACTGTTTAGTATAGGTTACCAAGTGAACATTTGAGAAGATTATCATCTGGTTGGGGCACACAGCTGATCTTGGACATATGCTTGATGTTTCTCTATACTATTTGTAGTTAATCTGATGACGAAGTTGTTTAGCTAGATCAAGTGGTTAGAGTTCCATTACCTATGGCCGAAAGGTCATGGGTTCGAGTTACAACTTTACTGATAAAAAAAAAAAAAAAAAAATTTAGTTAATCTCATGGAGAGTGCATGTGGTAGAACATCGATTGCCTGGAGTCTTAATTTTTCTTTGAAGTTGCTTGGTTTCTGAAGAATTTTTTACTTATATGCTATATCTAATATCTTATTGAGCTTGGTCCCTGAATTTTGATAATTTGACATTTCAACTCATTTACAATATAGAATACAAAGTTCATTCATATAATCGAAACGGCTTGTGTGCATTGGGTTTTATGGACGATCACTATCCTGTCAGAAGCGCATTTTCTTTGCTCAACCAGGTAGACTTTCTGTTTACACTTGTCTATGCTAAAATCTGTCTGTTTTATTTTCTTTTTGCAATAACTTTGAATTTTTCCTTGTCAGGTCTTAGATGAATACCAAAAGAACTATGGTGATTCATGGAAAACTATGCAAGTTGATAATGCTCAAGAATGGCCCTATCTACGTGAAGCATTAACAAGATTTCAGGTATAAAAGCCTTTCTCCTCATTACTGGTGAAAATTACTCATTGAATTCTACCTTACCATCTTTCAGTTTTTGTATTCCAAGGGCTTCTTATCAGTTTAATTTGTGACTGTAGGACCCTGCCGAGGCCGACAAGCTGTTGAAAATTCAGCGGGAGTTGGATGAAACAAAAATCATTCTTGTGAGTATAGTGCTTCTACATCCATGAAATGTTCCATGTTTTCTGGACATCTTGTTGCTATGTTATTCCTGATGTATGATTCTAAAGTCTTTCCATTTTTCAAAACAATTTAGAAGCTAAAGTTGTGAAGATGTATCCTGGAAATGGCTATTGGTATTTGCTTACTACTTGATGCGATTTGCATTATCAATGGCCGAGTATGTACTTAAATCAAATTGGCTTTCATCAAAAAAATTATTGATTAGTAACTTTACATTTAGAGATTGTAGATCCTAGAAGAGTTGTAGAAGGGTAGTGTGTTGTACTGAATGATTGTGTATGTGGTATCTATGGTACGCGGTTTTGTTGTATAAAATTTTCCCTTTTACGAATCAAATCTTTTTTTTTTTGTTTTAACTTAAATATACTCTGGGGCCGTTTGGTTCAGGGGATGGGATTGATTAGATGGGATTGAATTAGATGACATTGGATTAGATAGGATTATTTGAGGAGGAATGTGTGTTTGGATTGAATGATTAAGTGGGCTTAAAGTGCAATATATCATTTTTAAAGCATGGGAATATGGAGTCTCACCATCCCTAAGGGATTATTTAGTCCCTCATTTGATGGAGTAGGTAGGTTTATGACTCGGGCCCCAATTTTATCCCTGGCCGTAAACCTGCGAATCAAACGCAATATTATATGTGATTGAGTGGGACTAAAGTGGGACTAAAACTTTAGTCCCACCCGATCCAGCGAACCAAAGGACCCCTTGGTGTATCAGCTAATAAGCATGCCTTAATATTGATTCTGCAATGTGATAGTGCATTGTTTCTTCATCCTTTTCCTTTATTTGTCCTTGTAAGTAATGATATCATATTTGGCCTGTCTCAGCATAAAACCATCGACAGTGTCCTAGAACGAGGTGAGAAGCTAGACAGTTTGGTTGATAAGAGTTCAGATCTCAGCGCAGCTTCCCAGGTTTGCGTTCGTTTTTATTTTCAATTTCACATTTTTACTAATTGAAAACTGACTGAAATCATGTTTGTGTCATCTCATTTCACTAAAACACCATTTTCTACTTTTTCTGAATCTGTTACGATCCCACATCGGTTCCAAATGAAAGTGTGGAAGGGTATATAAGTGGGAGTCAATCCTTGACCTTTGACAATGGTTTTGGGTTAAGTTAGGGCTCCATATCTTATATTCCTAACAGAATCCCAACAAAGAACTCGTCGTAACCTATTCTTCAACACTATTATTGCAACATGATCGCACATTTGCGCTCATCAAAATATTTAACCAAACATATTTTTACTGTTAAACAGATGTTCTACAAGCAGGCGAAGAAGACCAATCAGTGTTGCACGGTCCTGTAAATGCTACACAACGGAAGGGGGATCATCGATCACTTCTCGTCTCATACTTCTTTAATATAGTTGTAGTTGTAGAGCTGTTTATATCTTCTATATATGGCTGCAAAGCTGAATCCTTTGTTCAGTTCTTTCTTTCAAAAAATGAGATAAAAAAGGAAATCATGCTGTCAAATTTTTTGTGCTTCTGTTGATTGTTACTGTGGTTCCATCATGCATGAGCATTGATGATTGTTCAACGTATGTTTTCGATGTTTATATGTATATAGATTTAACGTACTTTTTGTTTGAGCTCAATTTAACTTGAAATTAATCTACAAAATTAATTTAAGAGTCCCCTAAATCATGTACTAGGTCATATTTAGGCCCAGTTTGGTAGGCACGTTCGACTCAGATTGTGGAGTTATCTAACTATTCCGGCCATTTAGTAGGCATTGGACAGACCCATGACTTGGAAGCCCGTGGCTAAACACTGTTAAAGCATCCCCATTTGTATACCCATTTTCAGGTACAATTTTTTGTCACATTAAATGTTAATTATCCTATCAATTTATATCTCTACTACATAATTATCTCAGGTACAAATGTTTCTATTCAAGGGACACGCTATCTATATCACTAATTCATTCAATATTTTTAACTATATTTTGATTTTAATTATATTAATTTATTTAAATAAATTTAATATTGATGAATTTAAATTAACATATTTTACTGATTAATTTTAACTATGTGACATGCATTAAGGAAATATGAACAAAACAATTTAAAAGATGGCTAAACTCAAAATAAAATGTTGAAAACATTAAATTATTAAAATAAAATATATAAAGGGGCCCATGTCAGTACTTTTTTAATTTGTAACCGGTGTAAATATTTGCTTCTGTGTTTTCTCTCTCCCCCAATTAACCCTCCCTTCCCATTCATATTCCAAGGTACAATTTGTGCCACATTGGTTTGATATCCGGCGTTGGTGATGCTCTTATCGACACATTATTTGTCAGACCAAAACCCGCTGATTAAAAATCGCATCGTTACAGTAGCTCCAATTAATGACATGAAATGACTAAGTTGCCCATGAATTTTTTCTGAGAAAAAACCTCATTCTTTCTTATTCAGCGCTTCTCCACATCCTCTCCATACCCCCAGGCAATTTTTTGGATGATCCAGGTGATTCCAATTAGAGCTGTCAAAACGAGTCCGACCTGACGGGTCGGCCTGAGAAGCCCGGTTTAAGGATGGGTCGGGCCTCAAAATTATAGGCCCAAAAAGAACCGGGCTCTTTTTTTTGCCGAGCCCGAGTGGCCCGGCGGGCTTGGCCAGGTGGCCCGGTTTGGCCCGGAAGATTTTTAATTGTATTTTTTAGGATTTAGGGTAACACTTCAACTCATCTCTACACTGTCAACTACTAATTAAAATTAAGATATCACTTGTGTTGTTTATGGATATAGTAATACTTTTATTGAGAATCATATAAGTATTTTTTAATAGATAATGTAATTATTAAAGAATGAAAATTAGTTAAGGTTCCTATAAGAATACATTATACATATCTTTTAAAAGTTATTATATTTTAATATTTATCCACCACAAATATTCATCAATATAAATGCTATGTTCTCTATATTTTTTTATTTTGTTTTAATGAATTTTATTTTATTGAAGACGGTTGAATTATAGGCTTTTGAATTTATTTTGATGAATTTAAATTTATTAAGATTCATTGAATTAGTGTTAACAGCATTAGTGATATAAGTTAGTTTTATGCATACACACCACTGTACATATATGCAAGCATTATTTAGCTAGTTAGTTAATCAAGTTAGTTAGTTTTTTAATCTTTCAGTTAGTTTGTTAAGCAGAGTACTGGAAAGCCAAAAAGAATCTTTCTATAAATATTCATGTAAATGTAATTATTTATTTGAGTGAAATTTACATAATTCAATAATTGTTGTTTGAATATTATTTAGGAATTTGAGTTTTAATTTAATTATTAAATTGTTATTGAGAAACTAAACAATTTTTTATAAATATGAGTAAAATTTGTATACTAAATTATAAACTAATGAGGTAAATATATAAATCAAGTACAATAATAATATATATAAAAAAATTGGGCCGGTCTGGCCCGGTGGCCCGAGACGGGCCAGGACGGACCTGAGATTAGGTGGCCCGAAATCAATCGAGTCGGGCCGGAAAAAACTCGTGGCCCGGTGAGCTTGGGCCGGGCCCGGCGTCTGACTGCTCTAATTCCAATTCGATGGTTGCGACCAAACTCTAGTTACCGACGACTTCCTGTTGCCATTTAGAGAGTTGAAAATAATTATTCGGCCTTCTTTGAGTCTGTGAGAATAGTATGTGCAAGATCCTAAGAATTCTTCGGAATTTTTTTGACAAAGCGGGTTTGGGTATATGGAAAGTGGAATTAATTCTTGATAGTACTAATTCATATACTTTTAACTTTCCTTTTGTTGTTTTCTAATTTCTTAGGAACATAATTTCTGGGATTTTTTTAATGATGTGAGATCTATATAGTAGTAACATATTTGACCATGCAGAGTGAAAACTAAAGAGGTGCAGGGGAGATTTTGAGATTACTTAATTTGAAGAGGATAGTCTTGTAATTTGACAACTAACTCATTGACGTAGCGGAAGCCAACAAGAGCACAATATAACTGAAGAATTTCAAATAGGATTGAGAAGAAATTTTATCGAGAGAGAAAATAGGATTTAAATCATCTTCATTATTATGTTCACAGCTTCGTACAATAAGGAATATATGTTTATATACAAGTGTGTATGTAACCGCCTCCTATTACTATGAATAACTGCTAAAATGTGTTGACACTTCTTACTAAAACAAAACACGTTTTATTTACTTGCTAAGTATACTCAACATCCCCCCTCAAGCTGGAGTTGGATATGCATCGAACAAGTCCAACTTGACCACAAACCAAGCAAAAGAACTACCAATCAAAACCTTTGTAAAAATATCAGCAAGCTGCTGCTTAGAAGGAACAAAATACGGATTAACAAACTTAGCCTTATACTGATCTCAGACGAGATGACAATCAATGTCTAAATGCTTCTTTCTCTAAATATCGGGTTCACAGTAATGTGAAGGGCAGCCTTGTTGTCACACTGAAGTGGTATAGGTAGAAGAACCTGAATATGAAAATCCAAGAGGATGTTGTGCATCCACTGAAGCTCACATACCGTAGAACTCAAAGCCCGATATTCAGCCTCTGTTGTAGACCTGGAAACCGTAGTTTGCTTTTTGCTTTTCCAAGACACCAACGAATTACCGAAGAACACACAATATCCTGTAATAGATCGTCGAGTATCCGTACAAGTTGCCCAATCCGCATCCGAATAAGCCTCCAAATTAAAGCCATTAGAAGATGAATAAAACAGTCTCAAAGACGGTGTACCTTTGAGATAACGCAGAACGTGAAGAGCAGCCTCCCAATGAGTAGAATGAGGATTATTGACAAATTGACTAAGCTGTTGGACAGCGTAAGTAATGTCCACGTCGTGTTAAGTTCAAATACAACAATCTCCCTACCAATCTCCTGTATTGGTCTAGTTGTTGCAAAACTGATCCCCCAACAAGAGTAAGTACACTACCATGTGGAAGAGGAGAAGGAGCAGGATTGCATCCTTGCAATCCAGTGTCAACAAGTATGTCAAGAATGTATTTTCTTTGGCACAAAGTAGTACCCTTTTCAGTCCTGCCAATTTCAATGCCAAGGAAGAATTTGGCAAGTTTCAAATCTTTAATAGTGAACTGCTCATCTAGAAATATTTTCAACTCTTGAATAAGAGAAGTATCTGATCCAGTGACAAGGACATCATCCACATAAACAAGCATGGCTAGAAACTTCCCATTAACACTCATAGTAAACAAACAATGGTCATATTTATATTGTACCAATCCAAAAAACAGAGAGTTTAGACACCAATTCGTTGTTCTACTCCCGAGATGCTTGCTTCAAGCCATAGAGACTCATCTTCAACCGACAAACTTGTCCCTGCACAGCTTTGGAATAGCCCGGCGGGGGTCGCATATAAACCTCATCAGATAAATAACCGTGTAAAAACGCGTTATTTACGTCCAATTGATGTAATTCCCAATGCATATGTGTAGCAATTGCAATAAACAAACAAACAGTAATTACTTTAGCTACTGGAGAGAAGCTTTCAAAGTAGTCAACACCCTCTACTTGACTATATCCCTTAGCGACCAACCGACTTCCCTTCTGTAAGTATTCTCTTACTCTGAAGGTCCTGAAACAAGCAAGAATCTGATAAGAACACACACCTCAATTGTGATGTAGCACATAGTTGACTCACCGACAACAAATTATACGTAAAGGAGGGTATATATAACGCATCCTTTAAGATAATATCAGAAGTCAACACTATATCCCCTGCATAAGTCACTTTGACTGATCTCCCATCTGGTAAACACACCTTGATCTTATGTTTAACAAGTCTTAAATTGCTTATTAAATCAACATTATTGCACATTATTACTAAAACAAAACATGTTTTATTTACTTGCTAAGTATACTCAACAATAATTATCAAATATGAAGGAATAAACACCTTGACACTACGTGTACTAGGCTGATTACCTTCTCAGGGAAATCCCCAAATGTTTTATATCAATATTCAACTGCCTCCAAAGCCAAATTTCTGCATATTTAAACTTATGATCTCCTAAACATGGTGGAGATTCTAAGGTAAATGAAAAGCCTGCTAACATAATTAATACTTAATACATGAATGACACAATTTTTGTTAATGCATCAAATTTTAAGACTCTGCATTTGACCGCAAGAAAACCAAGACCTTTTAACTCCACATCACTAATATTGTGAAAAAAAACCAACACACGCACTTATCGCACCAAGAATGTGTGTGTACCAAACCTTCAAAATGGTAATCTTACTATAAGTAATCTGGCTGAAAATTAGCCATAGACAAAAGACCGATTATTAATATTGGCTACCAAACTGTATTTGATATTGGGAATATCAATAGGTAGGATAGCGTAGTTAGAATAGTATATTTTAAATCCTTGTCTCATTTTTATAGGCTATTTATTTTACGTCATGGGTCCGGAGCCATTGGAAAGTTAATAGACTCTTTAATAATTTCACCCGACTCTATTCTCCAAGTAAATTAGAGTTGATTGTCTTATCAATAAATTTCAAGTTCAAATTCAAACATCATTCAACATAAACGAATTAGAAGTTATATTATACTCGAATATTAAATGTAGAGATAGATTGAAAATAAATGCTACATCTAGTTTAGTTATATCTAAAATCATGATACGAAATTTACTCTAAATTAGAACCAAGAAACTTGTCGATCTTATACATTAGTTTTAACTAAGTATTTAAATCAATTTTAGTGGGAGTTAAATGTTGTTTCCTAAGGGAATACTATGTCGATGACTTTGTAATAAAGGTAGAGAATAAAATTAAAATGTGATGTTTAATTAAAGGGAATTATATATTTGATATCTTAAAACAAAGGAATGCAAGATATAGATTCATTCCTCACTAATTTTTATTGTAGCCATTTTGTACCTCAGGTCGGCACCGATCTAAAACAAGCCAAAATGACGAGACTGCACGCCCGTGACGGTCCCGATCCGACCAGACGGAGTCCGATCTCCACGGGTTCCGACCCCATTGTCCGACCTCAGAAACGAGGTCGGAAGCGAGCTTAAAACGCTCGTCTATCCCGGTCGAATAACAGGTCAATTGGGCCGGGACCGGTCCGGCCACGACCAATACGAAACAATAAAGTTCGCTAGGGCGCAACTGACAGTTAAGAAGGCTTTCCGGCCTCAAGACCCGCAGGGAGGCCGACCTCCGACCTCGAATTGCCCACCGGCCTACGGAAAGGAAGAGGAGCACGTGACATAATCAGGCAGGATCAACCTCCAGGAGGAAAAGAGCCGCCTCCGTACACAGCAACAAGGAGAATATTCTCCCCAATTGAGGAAAGTTCCCAGAGAATCGTCCTTTTATGGACACGCGTCAACACATCAATGGTTGGCCACCTGCAGGCTACAGCGTACGGGCGCCCGCGCGCCCTCTGAGGCTGAGGGCATTTAATGCCCCTGTCCCCTGGGGGGTCGGAATTGACAATGATACCCCTGTAAAGAGATAACTATAAATAGCCTCATATTTGTAACAAAAAAAGAGAGTTCAATACAATCAACCAAAAAAGCAATATAATTTGCATTCAAGTCCAGGGATCAAATACCCCGGGCAATTCTTGGTGTTCTTACTTTCAGTTCATCTTCATCATTAATTCCCCTCATCATAATCATTCATTCAACATTTATGATTCCAATCATTTGATGTTTTTGACAAAGCTCACTTAAATAGTCATTAATCACTAGCCTCATTGTTTGGCAAACAACATTTGACGCTAGAAGGAGGGTATAAACCCATCAAACTCATTTTCTCTTTGCCTCTTTGAAGAACACTCACTGTTCTTCAAAGCTCCCTATCTTCAAGTTTTCAAATCTTCAAGTTACCAACCCTTTCCCACCAAAGAAATGACAAACCAGAGGTCATCTCAGGCCCACAAAGCCATCGGGGTTCCGGCCACGCCACGGGACCCCGCCGCTCGGGCCTCGGGGGAACCGACCCCTGCTCGCCATTGAAAGGCCACTCATGTGGCCTCCCCAGTCCGCTTTCCTGAGGAACCCCTCCCTTCGCAGGGTCGAAACTTCCTTACTCCTGACCAAGTCGGGTTAGGACGACGCCGCCAGACGGATAAGGCAAGGGGGTGCCGAAGCACCTCCTCCACCTCCAAGAGGAGAGCCCACGACCGCGCTCTCAAGGGAAAGGCGAAAGCCTTGGAACAACAAGGCGAAAGCCAATGTCGAGCAGACTCCATCCGGTTTTCGACCGTTTGGGCATGACGGACCCATCCTGGTATCCTAGTCACCTCCCCAGTTACGATACGGGGTATGGGGACACTAAGTCCATCTCCAACTCATGGCTCAAATGCCCCACAAACGGGCGGCCGAGGTCAGCTTGGCCCCAACCACCTCCGCCAGGCGCAAGCTAAGCTTCGCCCAAAGTGGCCTACTGGGGTGCGGGGTCCCCCGAGCGGCTGTTTTTTATCGAATCGGCCGCCTGGCTGATGCTGACGACCGAATGGTCGAAACTCCATGCCCGGAACTCGTCAAGATGCAAAAGCAGCTTGACGAGATGAGGGCACTTCTAGAAGCACAAGGCCAACCTAAGCCTCGACCGGTCGCCAACGAGCCTCTTGCTGCCGATATTGAGCTCGCCCCGGTTCAGCTGAAAATCATCCCCCCACCGACCCCTCTCTACGAGGGAAAGACGGACCCGGAAACTCATCTGAGTAAATTCTGGATCTACATGACCGGGGCGCGGTGCAACCGACGCCACGAAATGCAGGCTTTTCCCTCTCACCTTGGGCAATCTCGCTCACAGATGGTACGTGTCTCTCCCGGCTCGGTCGAATGGACTCTTTTGTCACTTTGAGCGCACAATTCACATCCTATTTCGCAGCCAAGATCGCCCAGCCGGAGAACTGGCACCGACTGATGCGGATCCGCCAAGAGAAGTATGAATCCGACGAGGATTATGTGGCCAGAGTCGACGAGGTCATGCTGACCGGCGAGCCTGTAAGCGACCAACTGGCCTTACACGCCACTCTAGGGGGTTTCCATGGCCGGTCTCCAATGTTCAAACACCTCACTAAAGAATTCCCAAAGACCTACGCCGAGTTCCGCGCCCAGGCCGGCAATTACCTGGCTCGGAGGAAACTACTGGCGCTTAGGCTTAGAGAATCCGAGCCAGCACCAAAGGATACGGAAGCCGTGGCTCAGGCCTCCCCCAAGAGTGGCCCCAAAGCAAGAAAGATGGCCAAACCGCCCGACAACTTCAAGTCCTTTGAGGACGTTGAAGTACACCTTACTCAGGTCATGAGGCAGTCCCCTGCGCATATCTTCAATGTGATCCAACACAGGGACGTGCTTCCCCGTCCAAGACCCTTTTCTGGGGATCGGTCCCGGCTGGACCCCAAAAGTTATGCGCCTATCACGATTCAATCGGCCATAATACGAGCCAATATCGTGATCTCCTCAAACAGCTCTGGAAGCTGTTTGACGAAGGGCGTCTGAACGACCTTCTACAAAGGCCAGCCGACCGTCAAGAAAACCAGCAGCAGCAGCGTCCCCCTCGAAGAAACGAGGAAGGAGGCCGGCCCCTCAGGCCGGTCGCAGCTTTAGAGTAAGACGATGATGAAGACGACCTCCCACCAATGAACCCCAGCGGACGGGTCAATATGATCCAGACCGGTGGGAGAAATTTGGGCGGCCTCACTCCCATCCCAACGCTATCCAACTGGAAACACAAAGCTGAGGTCCGGGCAGTGACCAACGTCAACTTGGTCACCCCCCCCAGAGCAAAAAATTCACAAAGATCTGGAGATAACTTTCTCCAATCGGGACCGAACCGGGGTTTTGTACCCCAAGGGCGACGCGTTATTGATTGCCGCCCACATCTTGGGAAAAGAAGTTCAATGAGTCTTGATTGACAATGGGTGTTTCTGCAACATCATCTTCAAAGCAGCCCTAGATCAGCTCGGGGACCTCGTCAACTTCATCAAACCAATCGATCTTCAACTGAAAGGCTTCGGCGATGCGACGGTCGCTGCTTACGGGAGGATCAAGCTCTCGGTGGAACTCATCTATTGCTATAACAAGGACGTCAAGATAACAAGGCCACTAGATTTTATAATCGTAGATCAACCAAGTTCATATAATGGCTTTCTAGGTAGGCCCTTTCTAGAGGTTTTTGAGGCAGTCGCCTCCTCTTACTATTAATGTATTAAATTTCCCACCCCCGAGGGGGTGGTCGGCACCATTAAGGGTGACCAATCAATGGCCAGAAAATATTTGAACTATTTCGATTCTTATTTATTCCCAATTTGTAACGATCAAGCGTTAGACAAGTCACAAACCGACCTCGAAAGGACCCCTCCGGCCACCGAAGTCATACGGGAGGTCGGGTCCACCTCGGCCGGTCCCGATATCGACCCCAACTTACAACCAATGCAAGTTGATGATCTCGAACCTAGGATCGGTTTCGAACCCTCCGAGCTCGACCTTGATCCAAGGTTCGACACAAGCGACCGACAAAGCTACCAGCAAGCCACGACTTTGGAGGAATTGGAACACATTCCGATTGATCCATCGAGGCCGGAACTGGAAGTCCTGATCGGCTCTCGCATTCTGACCGAAATGAGGGGGGAAGTGATCGAGTTCCTCAAGGCCAACATAGGAGTTTTCGCTTGGTCTCACCAAGATATGGTCGGGATAGACCCAAAACACGCCTGCCATCGATTGAAGATCGACCCTAACAGGAGGCCGGTCCACCAGAAAAGAAGAAAATTCGGCCCGGAAAAATATAAAGCACTAGCCCGAGAGGTCAAGAAATTGTTGGACAACAAACTGATCGAGCAAGCCAAAGACGAGCCCCAATGGGTCGCCAACGCCGTCCTAGTCAAGAAAACAAACAACACTTGGAGGCTGTGCATCGACTTCACCGACCTCAATGCAGCATGCCCGAAGGATCATTTTCTGATGACGCACATTGACCATTTAGTGGATAGCACGGCCAGTCACGAGATGATGTCCTTCATGGACGCTTTCGCCGGCTATCACCAAATCCCGATGGCCATCGAGGACATCAAACACACCGCTTTCCATACGGAAAAAGATATATTTTCTTGGCTCTGAATGCCTTTCGGACTGATCAATGCCGGTGCGACCTACCAACGGTTGGTCAAAAAATATTCGCAGATCAGATCGGAAAGACCATGGAGGTCTACATCGACGACATCGTGGTAAAAAACTTAAAATAGGAAGACCACCTCAGAGACCTTCAAGATCCTTAAGGCATACAACATGAAGCTGAACCCGAAAAAATGCAACTTCGGGGTGGAGGCCGGCAAATTCCTCGGACACATCATCAGCCAGCGGGGAATTGAGGCCAACCCGGCTAAGATCAAGGCCGTCCTCGACATGCAGGAGCCCAGAACAATCAAGCAAGTACAACGCCTGACCGACTGTCTAGCTTCATTGAATAGATTCATAGCCCGGCTCGGGGACAAGAGTAAGCCTTTTTTCTCGACTATTAAAAATGGAAAATTTTCATGGAATAGGGAAAGTCAAGTGGCCTTCTCAAAACTAAAGGAGTACTTGTTAAATCCATAAATTCTAGTCAAACCGGTCCCAGGAGAGAAGCTTTACTTATATCTCGTGGCCTCCGAGGTCGCCCTCAGCGCTGTACTTGTCCGGGCAGACGGTCAAAACCATCTCCCGATCTACTTCATGAGCTATGCCCTACACGACGCCGAGCTCAGGTATACCCCACTCGAAAAATTGGCGTATGCTCTGGTCATGAGTGTGAGAAAGCTGAGACCCTACTTTTTCGACCACCAAGTGGAGGTCCTCACCACCCTACCCTTAAGGCAAGTCTTACACCGGCCGGACACCAGCGGAAGGTTACTAAAGTGGTCATTAGAGATAGCCCAGTACGGGGTCAATTACGCCCCGAGAACGGCCATAAAGGGCCAGGCACTGGCCGACTTCGTAGTGGAGCTCACTTTCCCTCCAAAGTTCACAAGGATCGACCATCCCCCGTGGAAACTCTATGTGGACGGATCGTCAACCAACGCTTGTGCCGGGGCTGAAATCGTCCTGGTCGGACCGAAGGGCCAGAGTTTCACCCATGCGGTCCGTTTCAGCTTCCCGGCCACTAACAACGAAGCTGAGTATGAGGCCTTGGTCGGGGGTCTCGAGCTCGCAATTGCCATTGGAGTATGCTGACTGCACGTCTTCATGGACTCCCTACTCATAGTAAATCAAATAAAAGGAGAGTACGAGGCTCGGGGGGAGCAAAGGGTGAAATATCTCGACCTGGTCACAACCTTGTGCGAGAAATTTCACCAAGTTTTTATAGAACAAATCCTGAGGGAGCACAACACCCAGACCGACGCCCTTTCCAAACTCGCAACCGCCGAAGGGGCTTCGACCTCGCCAACATCCAGCTCTCCACGCTCGGGACCTCCACAGTGATCCGTGCACAAGTGTCAACCGTTCTAAGCACCGACAAAAATTGGATGACCCCGATCGTGAAATATTTGAAGACTGGCACACTCCCAGAAGATAGAGTCTGGGCCCTGCAACTGCAATTCCGCTCATCAAGGTACACTCTCATTGATGATTATTTGTATAAAAGAAGCTTCACCCTCCCACTCCTGAAATGTATAACCCCGGAGCAAGGCCAGAGCATTCTGGCCGAGATCCATGAGGGGGTATGTGGGAACCACGCTGGGGGCCGGGCCTTAGTCCATAAACTGATCAGGCAATGATACTTCTAGCCGACTCTGAACAAGGACGTTGTCAACTTCGCAAGGTCGTGCCACAAATGTCAAATCTTGGGACCCAACATCAAGTTGTCCCTCGAGCAACTCTCCTCCATGTACAGCCCTTGGCCTTTTGCCCAGTGGGGCATCGACCTGATCGGACCGATGCCCACTGCGCCCGGGGGCCACAAATTCGTTGTTGTGGCCGTCGATTATTTTACAAAATGGGCGGAGGCCGAGCCGCTCAACAAGATCAGCCAAACCCAGATCATAAAATTCATCTAGAAAAACATCATCTGCCGTTTCGGCCTACCTCAAGCGATCATCTCCGACAACGGAAAGCAATTCGACGGTCTCCAGATGATCCAGTTTTGTGAAAAATAGAAAATCAAGAAAATTTTCTCCACCCCCTACCACCCACAGACAAACGGCCAAGTAGAGGTCGTAAACAAAATCCTCAAGCACACCATTAAGGCCAAGCTTGAGGACAAAAAAGGAAAGTGGGCAGCCGAGCTCCCCGACGTGCTTTGGTCGTACCGGACGATCACTAGAAACTCAAAAGGCGAAACACCTTTCGCTTTAGCTTTCGGTACGGAGGCCGTCATCCCATCGGAGGTCTCCCTCTCGAGCCACCGAACAGCTCAGACGATCACTGAATACAACGACACCGGCCGGATGATCGATTTGGACATGCTAGAAGAACGAAGACTTAACTCCGATCTCCGGAATGCGGCCTATAAGAAGAAATCCGAAAAAAAATTCTACTCCAAAGTGAAGGCCAGACAATTCCAGGTCGGCGACCTCATCCTCAAGAAGGTTCAAGTTCCTAAAGGGGTATTCGGCCAGAGCTGGGAGGGCCTGTTTAGGATATCCAAGTGGCTCTCCAAGGGAGCTTACAAGCTGGAACTCATGGATGGCACTCCGGACCAATACCCCTGGAACGCAATCCACTTGAAGAAATACTATCAGTAATCAAGTTGTATTATGTAATCAAAGTCCTTATCAATACAAAGTTCTACGCACAGTTCAATCTCACCTAAAAACCGAGCTCAGTTCAAAAGCGTATACCGACCATATCGAGGTCGGCATATCACACTTGAGCTCGGTAAGGCAACCAAAACCACTTTGAAAATCGAGCTCAGTTCAAAAAGCGTATGCCGACCATATCGAGGTCGGCATATCACACTTGAGCTCGGTAAGGCAACCAAGGCCATTCCAAACACTGGGCTCAGTCCAAAGCACATGCCGACCATATCAAGGTCGACATACCCCACTTATGCCCGGGGGAAATCTCGTATACACTTGTTAAAAATTCAAACATTTTTTAACAGGGATAAATAACAAGGCAATTAACAAACGAAATAGCAAAGTTAAGAAAAACTGGTTCATAATGAAAACCGGTCTAAAGTCGGGAAGAAGTACAACAATTCAAAAGAAAGGAAAATACATTCGGTCGGAAGCCGGCTACATTAAAAAAGCATAAAAAAACTAAAACAAAGAAAAGTTCAGGGGTCGCCTGCCCCACTTACCGAGCTCGCTTGCCCTCCAGTCCCATCCACGAAGTTAGCCACTTCATCAACACAGGCCTCTGCCTCAGCACCGACTCCGCCCGGCACCTGGGAGCCCTCCAGAGTAGCCTCTTCCCCTCCCTCATCTCCTTCTTCTTCATCGGCGGCCGGAGGAGCTTAACCCGGTTTGATCAGCCTATGCCGATGGGGGAACCATGAAAGGTCCACCCCATAGTCGGTCTCAAGATCAAGGAAGGGAAGCCAGTTGCACGTCAGCCTAGAAGAAAGAAGAGCTAAGTCAGGTACAAGACAAATGAGGTAAATAGAGAACCTCTAAAAATAAACAACTCACGCTTGAAAGCGGGCCGGATCACGACCAAAAACGGTCCTATCATCCTCCTGACCGGGAGCTCGGGCCATCGGGGCCACGGTATATGTCCCGTCTAGCCGGGAACCGGGGGGTGTGTCATCCGAGATGTCGATGGCGGCCGGGATCGACCCATGCGGACCGGCCTCTTCACTTTCAACCTCCTCCCGACCTCTCTTCTTGCCGGTGATTGGGGAGGAAGTCGGTGCCTCGGCGGCAGTTATCCCGACGGCCGGGACAAACTGGAGGGGGTAGGCTCTTGGATCACAATCCCGGTCCGGGCTCCGGTCCCCTTCTTCTTCTTCGCCCCTTTGGCCGCCTTCTTCACCGCACAAGCGCCCAACAAAGAAAACATCTCAGGACAGCGGTCGGCGAACTCTGGGGGGCACCTTTTCACGACCGAAAACTCAGGTACTGCAATACCAAAATGCGAAGTGTTAAAAAAAACTAACTACAACTCGAGACCCGGGCTCGAACAAAGTTCTTACCCGTCAAATCTAGATGGCGCGGGAACTGGAAGAATCGGCTGGAAATGCGAGCTTGTCGGGTCCGGAGGATAGCTTGGTTCCTCTCTGCGGCCGGCAAGGACAGTATCTGTTCACGAACGACCGCGAAGTCGAAGTTTAACTCGCGATCGGTAGGACAGGGGTAGCCTGCAAAGAAAAATAAAATATTAGATCAGTACTTTTTATTCAAAGATGAGTTAAAAATTCCTTACTAGGGTGCTTAAGACGGATGTTGGTCGGAACCCCGATCTCGAGTCTGCCCGGGTACCCGGTCTGCCAAGCCCCCCACCCCCCCCCCCCCCACAAAGAACCACTTCTTCCGGTCATTGCGGGCTTTGCTAGGGAGACCGGTCACCAACTTCTGCCCTTTGGTCTGAATAAAGACCTCGCTGGTCCCGCTCCTTTCACTCTGAATCTGATAGAGGTAAGTCATCTCCCCCGGGGTCGGCATCCGATACAGCCGATTCTGCCCAAATAATGCCATAACGCTGACGATGATCATCCACGCGTTCGGCAACAGCTGGATGGGCGCCTGATCCCAATAATTTAACAAATAGGAGATGGCCGGATGGAGAGGAAAGCGGAGTTCGACCTCCATCATGTCTTGAGTGATGGCCACCATCCCATGTGGAGGTTGATCGGCCCATTCGTTTGGCTCCGGGGCATAAAAATGAACATCGTAGGGAATGTCCCACTCGGCCCGCATCTCGCCAAGATAGTCTTGGTTTATTTTGCTCTGGACTTGGCCGATGGTCCACCTTTGGGACTCCTCCAGGTCGGCGATTCGTATGGTGGTCGGATCACGAACGGTCGGCCCCCGCGGGAAACGATCTCGATACCACTCGAAGTCGAAGTCAAGGGACTCGACTTCATCTTTCTCCTCCACGTATTCCGACCATAGTCGGAAGGCTCGCCTGACCTGGTCCCGCCGATCCTGGCTAACACTTCGACCTGCGACGGGCAGCCCTCCGACCTCCTCAGACCCCGATCCTGAGGCCTCGTCCGCCATCTCGAACCTCTCTTTAATTTGCTCGGCCGCCAAATTTTGAAGCATTAGGTTATGGGCCAAGTCGTCACCCTCGCCATGACCACCATCCTCATCACCTTCTTCCAAAAGATCGTCTAGAGGTTCCCGACTCTCTACCGGAGGAGCCACCATCTCTATCCGAGGTCCCACAACCGCGGCCGGACCCCTCTCCCTAGCGCCTTCACCCAGCAGCGACCGGCCCGGGCTCGGGAATAGCACGTCCAAGCCGTCATCATTACGAGCCCAGATTGAGCTCGCGCTCAAGCGTGACGGAGAGGCTCCTCCTCCGCTGCTTGAGCTCCCTCCTTCACCGAAGAGCCGCCGACTGGCTCCACCACCACCACCGCCGCTAGAGGAGGCGCTGCCACATTGTCCAGACGGAGGACCAGTCCACCTCCGTACCATATTTAAAAAGGAATGAGATTTCTAAGTAAGAATTAGGATTATCTTTCTCAAACACTTGAATCGCCGCCATACGAAACCAAACGCCGCCTCAGGAAGTTCGTCGGAGAAATCTCTAGGTTTGCAAGGTTTGCTCTATTTATAAGAAATGGGAAGGGCCTATTTCGAAATAAAAATTCTAGGCCTAGGGCCTAGGGGCCTAGATGCAAGAAGTTGAAGCGACACATCGAAACGGCTGTGCACGCCATCAATGAATGGGTGGGATCCGAAACGTCGCCTGACATCACACACGCCTTTTTAGGCGCACTTACCTACGCACGTCAACTCAAACGTCAGGCCATAAGGGGCCGACCAACGATCGCCCCGAGCTGTTGAGGACCGGCGCCGACGACCACCTCACCTCTCATCAACCGTGAGAGACGAACTGGGGGGCAATTATTATAGCCATTTTGTACCTCAGGTCGGCACCGACCTAAAACAAGCCAAAATGACGAGACCGCACGAACGCGACGGTCCCGATCCGACCGGACGGAGTCCGATCTCCATGGGTTCCGACCCCGTTGTCCGACCTCAGAAACAAGGTCGGAAGCGAGCTTAAAACGCTTGTCTATCCCGGTCGAATAATAGGTCAATTGGGCCGGGACCGGACCGGTCCGACCACGACCAATACGAAACAATAAAGTTCGCTAGGGCGCAGCCGACGATTAGGAAGGCTTTCTGGCCTCAAGACCCACAGGGAGGCTGGCCTCCGACCTCGAATTGCCCACCGGCGTACGGAAAGGAAGAGGAGCACGTGACAGAATCAGGCAGAATCAACCTCCAGGAGGAAAAGAGCCACCTCCATACACAGCAACAAGGAGAATATTCTCCCCAATTGAGGAAAGTTCCCATAGAATCGTCCTTTAATGGACACGCATCAACACATCAGTAGTTGGCCACCTGTAGACTACAGCGTACGGGCGCCCGTGCGCCCTCTGAGGCTAGGGGCATTTAATGCCCCTGTCCCCTGAGGGGTTGGAATTGACAATGATACCCCTGTAAAGAGAACTATAAATAGCCTCATATTTGTAACAAAAAAAGAGAGTTCAACGCAATCAACCAAAAAAGCAATATAATTTGAATTCAAGTCCAGGGATCGAATACCCATGGCAATTCTTGTTGTTCTTACTTTCAGTTCATCTTCATCATTAATTCCCCTCATCATAATCATTCATTCAACATTTATGATTCCAATCATTTGATGTTTTTGCCAAAGCTCACTTAAATAGCCATTAATCACCAGCCTCATTGTTTGGCAAACAACAATTTTTCATACATACTATTAGTATATAATGCTTTTTTTTTACACATTAAAAAGTTAATAATAATTTTATTATAATCAATCCTTTTATATTGTAATAATAGTCATGCTTATATATAAATCAAACTACTTAACAATAACTAAGAATAAGAATATCATTCCTCATTATTATCAACTTCATTCTCATTTCGATTTCTCTCGACAAATCAAACTCCCCCCATGTACTTATTAATTTAATTTTCTTTTTGAGTAGTTAATTAATTTACAATCATTTCACTGTCAGACAAACTTATAAAGAGTGACTATAATATTTAATACTCCAGTAACTTTTTTTTCTAGTAAATTATATAATTAAATTTTTGTATACACTAGTTTTATTTTTATTTGAAAAAACAATTATATTAAAAAGGAGTACAAGAGGTACTTCAACTCTTATAAACAATTCAATCTTACATGGCCATACATTTTACCCTTACAAATAACAAACTACACCTAACAGTAGTAGACTAACATAAGCAATCTAATAATTTTGTAAACCAATCTATTTACACCAGTTTTTAAACCCACTCCCTTTGTGCTCAGCCATGACCATATCTTTGCTTTTTTCTCTTGAGTCTTCTTCGCGACGTTTAGCACTATTCCATTGAACATTAGATCGGTACGACTTTTCCAAATTATATATACAATTGTCACCCATATCGTTGTAGCACACTTCGAATACACTAATATATATGATTTTTTTAAAAGAAAACTAGTATTTAATGAGTTGGTAGGACAATATCAACTTAACCATCATGAAAGGTATATAAGTAAAAAAGCTAAATATATCATCAAACGTGAAAAATAGATTATATTGTTGATAGTCATATTGTAGAACTGTTGATTATGAGTTTAATGTGACTTTTTATGCTCCACTAACAACTAATCAAACAAAATAAATAAAGATATATTACTTGGTAACAAAAGTTCAAGAGATGGATGAACATGAACTTAAGAGCTTTTGACTTGCTTAAATAAATGGGATGCTAACCCTTTATAATGAGGTTAAAACCTCTATTTAATTATAGTCTAGTTGGTAAGGCTTGTCGTCATGTGCGGAGAAATCTTTCGGTAACGTAGGTTTGAACTCCGGGTGGGATAAATTTCCAGTGAAATATTATGGAGGTTTGTCATACGGCTTAAATCATGTTGCTCTCTTTCACAAGTTCCTGCCGCTCGAGCACATCCCTTGATTTACACTTCCCCTGATTGAGGGGTCAATGGTATGGCTGGGGGAGTTCTCCGTCTTCCTGACCTGATAAAGTTTTAGGGATCAAGACTTCCTAACCTTTCAAGTTGATCTAAAGGTCGTAAATTTAACCATTAAATATTCAAGTACTACTAGTTGTACAGATCAACACATCTCCTTTGTCCAAAGTTCAGACTTGCTACATTAAATGCCACCATACAATCCTCATTAATAAGATTTTACTTTGATATCTTTTAATATGTCCTCATTAATGTCATTGTATGTTGATATCTTCTTAATGTGACCTCTAACACTGTCTAATCTGATGTGATATCATCTTTTAATATGTCCTCGTTCACTAGGCCAAAAATTGGTTCATGCAATAAGCAAGCAACGAACCAAGCAGATGAATTTGCTCATCATATCAACAACTAAAATAAAAATGGTGAGCTACAACAACCAATGACTTAAATGATCATGAGATGAACTTGCTCATCATATCAGACATGTATATATGATGGGGGATAAAATCAGGGTTGTTCATGGAGTTTGGGAATTACCAAATCTGAACAAAAATCTAAGCAAAAATAATTGTTGAATTTTTTATTGTTTCCGAACCGAATCGTACCGAATCGTACCGAATAATTCTTTAAAACGGATATGGATATTAAAGAATTAACCATACCGAAAAGTCGAATAGAACCATATCGATTTGTACCGAACTAAATCTAACCAAATAATCGAACTAATTATGCATTTAAATTTAGTTATTATTTTATTTTGTATTTTCAAATTGTACTACAATGTTTATTGAATTTAGGACAATTATATCATAGTATTATTTATCAACTTTAAAAAAAAAATTGTACTCCATTTGTCGACAACAATTTTCCCATCTTTCCTTTCCGAATGTCAAACTATAAACATTCCATACCATACTTTGAAACTCATTTACCCCACTATCTTAAATAATTATTCATTCACATCATTTCATTTACATCAAATGCCACCAAATTTTTCCTCTTTATTATCCCCCACTTCATTGTATTTTCTATCTTCAATCACATTACTCATGTACACTCAATTTATATTAATATTCTTCATATGAAGTTTTTTGAGGGATAGAGTATTAATTAATGAATTAATAATCATTACAAATTTAAACATCTTAATTAGAGAATCATCCATTATCATATATATCATGTATTATGTTTGAACCTGGAAAAATATATGTTTGATTATTGTAGAAAACATGTTGTATTAATTAGTGAGTGTGCATTAATATTTTTTAAAAATTGGAAATATAAAAAAAAAAAAAAAAAAGTAAAGAATATGTTTCTCCGTTCTGCACCGATTTGAACCGGTTTATTTGTAACCGAAAATTTATTCCTATTTGTATCGAAAAATAAATATACATATCGTACCGTACCGAAATTTTCGGTATGGACATGAACATTCAAGTTTTAATATAACCGAATTTCGGTATGCACATTCAAATATCAATTTGATCGGGTACTATGAACACCTCTAGATAGAATCCCACACAAACTTAAAAAAATCTAACCTAATATATCTACAAATTTAATAAAAAAATTAAATGCTGAAATATCCTCTACATTCTTCCCCATTATCCTCTCTAAAATACACTTTTGCATTTTTATTAAAAAATACTCCACCAAAATAATTTAACTAGCATGTCCGCTAAGTATTATACCAGCTTATATTAATAAAAAATATATAATTTATTTATTTTTAAATGTTCAATATAAAATTTTATAATTATCTAACAAAATCTCAATATTCTTTTGAGATAGAAGATAAAATATATTGCTGAAATTAAAATTTTAAGATGTATACTTAAAATTAGAATAGTTTATTTGACTCCACGATCTCGTAAGTTAGATTTTTCTTTTAAATTTCCATTCCAAATAATAAATGATTGTAGAAAAAATGAAAAAAAAAAAAAAAAAAAAAAAGGAAACCCATTACGATCAAATTAAAGTTGTAGGCATTCTCATTCAATAAGTTTTTTTTAATGTAGGCACAAAGTTCACTATACAATAAAAATATATTTTAAATAACTTAGTTATTTAATACCATGACTATATATTTTGAAAAGCGAACATCTATAAAAATAAAGTATTGTTGGATATGCTCGTAAACGTTTACTCAATAAGTTGTTTAAAAGTCGAGTATAATTTTTAGAATATGCACAAGAGTTATAATTGATATATACAATTGTGACATTGCGTATATATAATAGTGATGTTTGACAAATCCAAATTCACATGAACTCAAAATTGTCTATAATTAATTATTCAATTCAATTAAATTAGTAAACATAAATTAAATGATTAGTGTGAATAAAAAAAATAGAGCATTATCATATTGCATAATAATATCTAATTACCATAATAAATATTTCCAAATTTTTATATTATAATAATGACATTTATTAAAAAATCACGTAAATTTGGATAAAAAAGACTTACTCCTAATTAATGGTCATAGGACACGTGGGTTTCACTAATTTGTATGATTACACTCATGCAATTTTACATTGTTCCCCTAGTCCATTTATCTGTGCCAATAGGGTAGTGAATAATAAAATTTTATAGTATTGTATTATTTGTATCGAGCTATTGTACAGTATAACTATGGGTGTGAGTTAATTGTGCGAAACCTCTTTGTGGTTTGAAAAATCGACATGAAACCCCAATTTGCTTTAAAAATTACGTCAAACTCCCTTGTGGTTTTATAAATATTGCGTAAGATCCTTTAAAAAAAAAAAATTGATAGCGTTAGTTTTAACACGTATGACCTATTATATATTTCCGACCTATTGACGTTCTTTCATAAAACACCTAAACTCAAACTAGGGTTTATTTCCAAGTAAAAGTTTAAAATTTACACAATTTTTTAAAAAAAAAAAACATGTGAATTTCTTGAAAAAACTTACTTGTTGTGAACATACAAAAACTTGATCAAGAAGAAATTTGTTGTTGCTGATTTTCTTTAGAACGAGAAGTGTCCAAAGTAGGTTCCAATTTTTTTATTTTTTTATTTGTACTTTTATTAATATTTCTAACTACAAATTATTTACTAAATGCTATATTAATATATAATTAGATATAAAAAGGATTTTCTAAAAATATTTTTCACTTCTCGTCTATTTATAATATTTTATAGACAATAATTATTAAATAAATTAACTATATAAAAACATAAGATTATAAATAAATAAATAAATAAATAAAATTTAAAAAAATCCATAATAGAAGGGACATTTAATTTAGTTAATAGAGGGACAATTGTATAAATATATTAAAAAAATCACTAACATTCGCATGAAGCATGCGTGAATTGCACACTACTGTTAATCTTAACAGAGTTGAGAGCTTAATGCTATATTTATAAATTACAGTTGGTTTCATGTTATATTTATAAACCACATAGAAGTTTCATGCTATATTTATAAAACTACAAGAAAATTTGATACAAGCATAGGAGATTTTCATGCCGATATTTTAAACTACAATTTGACGCAATTTACCCCATGGTATATAATACAATATCATGAAATTCTGCTGGTACTACCAGCGGTAGCATAAAATTAGCTACGAACCCATATTCCATTTGAATTCAAAGATTGTTGGTAGTTCAACTTTAAATTTTGAAAGTCAAATATTTAATTTTGACTGCTTTAAAGTCAAATATTAAAATTTCAAGCCTACTCTCTGTCAAATTCATACCTCTTTGATTTTAATATATCACCACGCCCCCATTTACGGAATTATACTTAGTTTATGGCCTTCTATCTAGCAATGCTCTTTTCAACTTTAAATATTTTTCGTTTTTAACGCATATAAAAATATTTTTATTAAAAATATTTGGGATTTCAAAATTATAATCGAAGTCATTCATTTAAATATAACTTTCAATTTCACACAAAATATAATACACATTTAATTATAATCGATGTCATTGTCCGTAAAATCTTTTTACTTTTCTACCGTTTGTCCCACCTGAATATTCCTATTTTATCATGTTTCTTTATTTTTATTTTTCATTTTTATAAAAACATCAATCCTCCTACTTTCCCAAACACTATATAATCCACAAACATCAAAATATTGATCCAAATCAGAATTACTACGTAAATCATTAATGAGAGAATAATTCCCAAATTTACATTAAAATAGTGCACCACGGAAGCTACGTACACTAGTGAAATTTTGGAAACAAAATGAAAGGCCGAAAATGAATTCAAGCATTCCCTACCAAACAACGGAAATTGGAAGATCGTGCCATTCTCTCTTTCTTTCCTTAAAAAAAAAATAAAAAAATAAAAAATAAAAGAAAGAGTGAAATAGTACTATAATTAATGCAATTTATTTTTAGAAAATAATTAAAGCGATATTAATGCGATATACTGTGTTTTACTCGACTTTTAAATGAGTGGACAGAAGCCCTGTTTCTAACGTAACCCTGACATAACCTCTCTACCTTCATCTCAACTCTCTAGGAAAGTGATGTCTGAATCCGGCGCACACGTCCTGGTGTTCCCCTATCCTGCGCAGGGGCACATGATACCACTCCTAGACTTCACGCGCCACCTCGCCACGCGCGGCCTCACCATAACCATTCTCGTGACCCCCAAAAACCTCCCCCTCCTCAACCCCCTCCTCGCCGCCCACCCCGACTCCATCACCCCCCTCGTCCTCCCTTTCCCGGCGCACCCCGACATCCCCTCCGGCGTCGAGAACACCGTCGACCTCCCCGCCGGCGGATTCGTCTCCATGATGTGCGCCTTGTCCGCGCTCCGCAACCCCATCGTCGACTGGTTCCGCAACCACCCCTCGCCGCCCGTCGCCATCATTTCCGACATGTTCTTGGGGTGGACCCACCACCTCGCCTGCCAGCTCAGCATCCGCCGCTACGCCTTCTTCCCCTCCGGCGCCTTCGCCATTTCTTTCATCTACTTTCTGTGGCGAGAGATGCCGGTGAGGAAAAACCCCGACGACGACAACGAAATGGTGGGCTTCCCCGAGATTCCGAATTCCCCAGTTTACCCCTGGTGGCAGATATCCCCTATCTACCGTACCTATGTCGAAGGAGACCCAAATTCGGAATTTATTAGGGATTCGTTTCTGGCCAATTTCGCGAGTTATGGGTTAGCGTTCAACACGTTTGATGGGCTGGAAGGTATTTATTTGGAGTATCTGGTTAAGAAATTGGGGCATAAGCGTATTTGGTCCATTGGGCCTGTGTTGCCTCCTGATGACGTTGGGCCGTCGGAGAGAAGTGGGTCTTTGGCTCGTGAGGTATGTTCCTGGCTCGACACGTGTCAAGACCGTACGGTAGTGTATGTGTGTTTCGGGAGTCAAGCCGTGTTAACTAATAAGCAAATGACGGAACTGACCTTGGGTTTGGAAAAAAGTGGAGTCAAATTTATTTTATCGGTTAAGGGCGCGACCAAGGGACACAAGGAAGGTGATTATGGAATCATTCCACAAGGGTTTGAGAATCGTGTGAATGGCAGGGGGCTCGTGATCAAGGGTTGGGCCCCGCAAGTATCGATATTGAGGCACAAGGCTGTATGTGCATTTCTGACACACTGTGGATGGAATTCTACGTTGGAAAGTATTATGGCCGGAATTCCAATGTTGGCATGGCCAATGAGTGCCGATCAATTTTTAGATGCTACTTTATTGGTGGATCAATTGGATGTTGCGGTTAGAGTGTGCCAAGGGGCTGAAACCGTGCTCGATTCTGATGATTTAGTGAAGTTTTTAGGTGAAATTAGTACTGAAAAGTGGTCGGAGAGGAGGGCTCGTGCCGGTGCTTTGAGCAAGGCCGCACTAGATGCCATAAGTGGTGGTGGAAGTTCATTTAATAATTTGGATGAAATTACTAGGTATTTGTCTGGAAAATGTTGAATGTAACCAACATGAGGTATGTATTAAGATTAAATGACAAATAAAGATATTCTTATGCTCTCTTATTAGTCCTATGATACTTACGCAAAAGGAAAGTATGAAGTTTACTCATGGACGGAGGGAGTACTGTGTAATTTTTTTTTTCCTTTTCATTTTAATTATATACATATTTATAATTTATCCTCCACTTGTAAAATCATAAAAGCACATTTGATTTGTTCGAGGTAATTATTGAAAGGTAACTTTCAACTTTGCATGCATCAATTTGGTCGATTTGGGACCAATGACTTATCACATGCGCGATGATGAATGTGAAAAACTATACTCCCTTCACGATTAATATCACACACTTTTTAGAAAAAATTATTGAAAATGAATTTTTTGAAAATTTTATTTAAATATAAAATGGTACCGTAAATGAGTGTAGTTCTAAAAGGGTGTGGAGAGTATTATAAACGGACAAAAAAATTATTGATGGAGACAGAGTGTGATGTCTTGATTAAGACCATCTTTATCCATGCCTGGCCACAACCGGGTCATCAAATATAAAATTCATTTCTCACTCCTCCACCTATACATTTTACACCACAACCCAAACTCATCTTTTTTCATACTTTATCCATAACCACCACAACCACAACTAACATTTAATAAATTATTTCTTTTATAATTTAATAATTATATCTATTATTAATTTTTTTATAATATTTACACAATATTAAAAAATTAATAACTATAATAAAAAAACTACCATACACTTAAAAAAATTACAACATTCAATAATAAAAATTAAAATTACAAAAATTGAAATACAACTGAAAATAAATAAACCAAATTACAAATAAATGCATAAATTACAACAAAGCAAAAGATGCAAATTACATATTTAAGTAGTGATGATAATTAGGATCATTTGGATCCATGTTAGAAGAGAAAATGAGGATAATTAGGAGAAGAGAAAAGGGAGTGTATGAAATTGTGATCCAAAACATATTAAGATTGGTCTCTATTTATAGAAATTTTAATTTCATGAATTTTGGTATATATATATATATATATATATATATATTAAGTTAATAAGTGAAAATCGAAAATTATTTAAATAAAATATGACCGACGAATAAAATTTTAACATGTGGCATTCATAGATTTTTTGGGATAAAAAATACCCACTAAAGTATTGGTTGTTCTTGGTTGTGCAACAATCATGGTCATTGGATTATATTCAATTTTTCTTTTCTTTTATTTTATTTTTTTGTCTTTTTGCTCCACGCCCAGGGCGTTTTGGAGCCGATAAACATGGTCTAATGTGCACAGGTTTCTATTCCTTTCAGAAAATCGTAATATCTTAATTAATGTGCACATGATTATATTGCTTTCAATATTGACAGGCCCATCTCTCTTTAAGTTTATGCATTAAAAAAAAGTTCAAGTTATATACAAATCCTATCTTTTGTTAATACAACCTATCTAAAATGTTCGGAAAAAAATCCGAATAATTTGACAATTTTCGGAATTTTTTTAAAAAAATGTGCATTTTTTTTGTCTTTCTTTTAAAATTTTCGGAATCTTTTTCCAAAAATTGTCAAATTTTTCGAAAATATTATCTGTACATTTTTTTGGTTGGGTATATTGATAAAAGAAATGACTGTATTTGACCTGGGCTTAAAAAAAACAAAATACACTATTTACATTAGCATAAACCCAAAGGGCCCGGTTAAATACTTTTCCAACTTTAATACATACACCCCTCTTAATTCTTTTTTATTATAATATATTTATTAAGAAAAAGTATAGAGTGAAACTTGTTTATACATAAATCACTGGAGGGTATTAGTTGTTTTCATTGAAGAGTATTAGTTGTATTTACTGAAGAGTATTACTGATTTACACTAAAGAGTCTTAGTTGTTCAGTGAAAATGAACTAAGACTCTTCAGTGTAAACCAGTAATACTCTTAAGTAAAATCAACTAATACTTTTCAGTGAAAACAACTAATACCCTTATGTGATTCATATATAAACCAATTTCACTCTATACATATTCATTTATTAAATTACTTATATGCCCATTCTAATGAAAAATAATCCTAATTATTACTATCCATACACCCCAGCTCCTTGCAGCCGTTCTTTTCTTAATGTATAAATACAAAAGTTTCTTCTTCTACAAGATTTCGCTCCAACATCACGGCGGATAGTTTTTTATTTTCTGAAAAATACAAGATGAGTGGTAATCAACATACATATGTAAGTTATCTCTTTTGTTATTTTTTATTCTTCCATCGATCATTCCAAAACTGCTTTTTTTTTTTTTTGAAAAATAAAGAATATTTTAATATTAATTGCTAAAGAGACGAGCCTGATCGATTGGTATACTTTTCAACAAATTTATGAAACCATACTTTTTTATTGCTATACTTTTCAGGAACTATAATCCTAATTTGAGGTGGGCTTTGGATGGTGGACGGTGGGAGACGGGAGCCGCGTCGAAGGAGGTAGATGGCGGTGGGGGGAGGAAGACTGTGGGCGGCCGTCGGAGGGCGGTGGGAGATGGGAGTGGCGGACGTGAAAGTAGGGCTTGGAATTGGGGAAAAACCAAAAACTTATTTTCTTGATTGAGTCTTTTTTTTTTCTCTTCTTTTATAAACCGTCTTCTTCTATTCTGATGAGAGGGAAGTACAATGTGGGGGTGTATGGAAGGGAGAAGAAAATCTTAAGAAAAGGGCAAGATTTAAATTTTTGGTGGAGTATATCTACTAATAATATAATTATTGGTTAGGTGAACTAATAAAGAGGTGTATGTATTATACATGGAGGGTATTTAACCGGACCCAAACCGAAATCCTAAGCCACATAATAAATAAAATTAAGGTAGGCTTTATACAATAGCCCAATATAGACTGCCACTAATTTATTAAATCAATATATACACTCATTTGAGTATACGAATTGAATATTATGAGACATATTTGTATTAATTCATTATTAGTCGAATCTTTTTTTTTTTTTTTTTAAATCAGTAGAATTTCCTATTCTAATTTCTTGAATACTATTTGGATTTTCACGGATTTTGGCCGGATCGGATCGAATTTGGTGAATTTTTCCAAATTTCGCTCAAGTCAAGCTTCAGGATTTTCGCTTCAAGTTTTTATTACTACATGTGCAGCTGCATGTTGTTGAAGGGCAAAATGTGTGTTACTAGTTCTTAATAAATAGATTTTTGTATTTTAAGATAACAATAAGGACAAATATATGTTTTTTACAAGAACAAATGTGTATTTTTTTTTTAATTTATTCTCCATCCCTCTAAATCTAAATTTATTGTTTCATACACTAATACACATTTGCTTCAACAATAACATATATTTGCTCTAACATTAATACACTTTTGCTCCAACATTAACACACATTTGCAGTAACAAACATTTACTCTAAAATTAATACATATTTGCTCTAATAGTAACACACTTGCTCCAATTGTAACACACATTTCCTCTAACATTAACACACATTTGCTCCAATAGTAACACATATTTTTAGTAATACACATTTACTCTAACATTAACACACATTTGTTGTAACATAAATTTACTCTAACATTAACATACATTTACTCCAATAGTAACACATATTTGTTAGTAACACACATTTACTCTAAAATTAACACACATTTGTAGCAACACATATTTACTCTAACATTACTCCCTCTGATTCAAAATAAGTGTCGTTCTAGAGATTTTAGGACAAATTAAGAATTATAAATTTTGACATATATACCCCACCTAAATCTCTAAAATATCTATTATATTTTGATAATATCTAAAATATCTATTATATTTTGATAATATCTAACAGATATGTTATATTTTAATATAATCCCTAAAATATCTCTTATATTTTGAATTTGAATTCGGGGTAAATCGGGAAAACACGTGAAAAAATAGTTAAAACGACACTTATTTTGAAACAAATTGAAACCTCTAAAACGACACTTATTTTGAATCGGAGGGAGTATTGTTCTAATCGTAACACATATTTGTTAGTAACACAGATTTGCACTAACACATATTTACTCTAACATTAACATACATTTGCTTCAATAGTAACACATATTTATAATAACACACATTTAATCTAACATTAACATTATATTTGTAGTAACACACATGTTGACTATCTCATAAGGACGTGATTGGAGTTGGCCATCAACTAACTTGAATCTTTCGACAAGACATTTGAATGTGGTATTTGATATGGCCTGGATGAGATTTGGGCCAAAACCTTCGAGTTCAGTAGAGATATTTACCTCTTTATATTTAGGATTTTAGCAGGGAATATCCTAGAATAGAATATTCGCATCCCTAATTTATAGAAGAGCATATCTCTCATTAATTGTAAATATGTTTGTATATTTGTAGATGATTTTATTCCTTGTACATTGGTTGTAAAACATTGATAATAATGGAAATCTCAATCAATATATCTACGGTGAATCAAATCATATTCTTTCATGGTATCACTAGGATACCTCAACAAACCCTCTTTTTTTCTGTCATGGTCATACTCTTTTTTCTCTTTCTTCGCCATTAATTTAGCAATCCATATATCATATACTCCACCGCCATTAATCCACCCACTAAAAAAAACACTGTTTTGCAACTGAATTTGCGAAGGAAAATCCGTCGCAAACAGTGTTTTGCGACGGATTCTGCGACGGACACGTATTCGTTCCTAAAACAGCCGTAGCTAATTTTTGCGACGGATTTTGCCGTCCGTCGCAAATTAACGACGGATAAATCGGTCGCAAAATTGACGGGTCAGACCCGACCGGGTCGCACAGAATTTGCGACGGACTGCAGTCCGTCGCAAATCTTTCGGGTTAGACCCGATCGGGTCAACAACATTTGCGATGGACACATTCCGTCGCAAATATTTATATATATATTTTTATTTTTATTTTTTTCTGTTATAATTTGCGATGGGCTGTTGTCCGTCGCAAAATTCAAAATTTGCGACGGAATTGGCCGTCGCAAAGTACCGAGCCTATACAAAAAAAAAAGTGGCTCGCGTGGTTCGAGCCCGGGCACCCGGGGCGGGCGCGGACCACTGGGCCACCCGGCCCATTGCTTATTATATGCGGCTCACCTTCTATATTAGTCTTATTAGGCCTTGAACAATTAATCCAATTTTGTGCCCAAGGGGAATCGAACACGGGACCTCTTGTGCAAGAGGAGAGGGCGCGCGCCACTAGGACCACAAGCTACTTTCGTTCATTTTTATGCAATTAATTGTATATGTATTCAAACTAAGTCATTTTTTTTCATAATTCACCAAATTAATTTCTTTTCTTATCTAAGTTGTTTAATAAAATATTTTGCCCAACTATTTTTTTTATTTTGTAAAATTATTTATTTCGACAATGCATAATTTTATAATTCGTTCATTTGTACGCAATTAATTGTATATGTATCCAAATTGACTCATTTTTTTCCATAATTCACCAAATTAATTCATTTTCGTTTCTCACTTGTTTTTATAAATGTTGTGGCCATTTAATTTTTATTAGTTTAGTAAAATTATTTATTTCGACTCCCGCTTAAATTTATAATTCGTTCATTTGTACGCAATTAATTGTATATGTATCCAAATTGACTCTTTTTTTTCCATAATTCACCAAATTAATTCATTTTCGTTTCTCACTTGTTTTTATAAATTTTGTGGCTATTTAATATATTTTTGGTAAACTTATTTATTTCAACTCCCATTTAAATTTATAATTCGTTCATTTGTACACAATTAATTGTATATGTATCCAAATTGAATTTTTTTTTTTTAAAATTAACCAAATTAATTCATTTTCGTTTCTCACTTATTTTTATATATGTTGTGACCATTTAAATGAAACTCACGAGGTATATAAATGAATAATAGAACAACATGATCTAAGATCATGTATATGTTTGCTACAAGTAATTAATTAATTAACACTGAATCAAAGCATTCCCGATCACAAGGTTTCCGCCATTATTACAGAGATAATGAGGGATAATCTAGAGGAGAACGCAATGAAGTTCAAACTCGTCTCGTCGCAGCGGAAGCAGTACTACTTGGATGAGTTTCGGGTATATATATGCAAATATTTTTAAACCAACTTATTTCCATATATATACCCGAAACTCATCCAAGTAGTACTGCTTCCGCTGCGACGAGACGAGTTTGAACTTCATTGCGTTCTCCTCTAGCTTATCCCTCATTATCTCTGTAATAATGGCGGAAACCTTGTGACCGGGAATGATGCTACAAAAATTGTTCAAAAAACATAAATAAATTGTTCAAACTGACTCTCTCTTCTCTCCCTCTCCACCCCCCTCTCTCTCTCTCTCTCTCTCTCTCTCTCTTCATGATCTTCTTCTGAATGATGGTTCACTGTTCCAGTGATCCACCAAACCATCCCATATCGATCGTCCGTCTGGTGCTCGACCCAACTCCACCCGATCCACACGCTTCTTCAGGCCGTAGATAATATTTTTGTACCGTTCTTACGCTTTCGCACATAACAATTGGTACATAATACTATCGTTGGCAGGGTCCCAAACGCACCGCCTCTGCAAATAAATTAAAAATAGAATATTAACGAATAAATTAAAAAATTAAAAGTTAAATTAAAATCATAATAAATAAATTTTTTATACCTTGAAGTCATCAAAGTACTCCATCCTCTTTTGCTCGGACACTTGACTCCACGAGTGGGCACCATACTCAAACTGTCTCATCCTAATAATTTGTGAGACGATTGAGCTAGTCTCATGGGCTGGAAGCAGTCTGTGACAACAAAATTAAAAAATCAAGTTAATTATATTAATATATATAATTAAAAGTATACATAATTCATTAAAAAATACTTACTTGTTGTCGACTATGATGACAGTGAGAAAATTATCTTGACCTGGGTTCATCTGTAATAATTTTAAATTCAACTAATAAAAGATGATGCTATATAATAATTTACTTATTCACATACATATAATTTCACATACGCGCATAAAATCTACACACTATAAAAGATGATGCTATATATAATCTACTTATTCACACACATATAATAATTTACTTATTCACATACGCATATAACAATGATTTACTTATTCACAAAATATAATACAAACAGTTAAAATAATAAATATGATTCATAGCGAAGAAAGTATTTTTTTGATGAGGGTATTTAAAATTAAATTAAATTAAAATTCGATCTACTAATTAAATTAGATAAACTAATTCAACTAAAATCAATTCATTTCTAATATAATTCAAACAATTCAACTAATTCAATTCTAAACTTAACAAAAATTAAACATGCTTTAAAATTAAATTAAAATTCGATCAACTAATTAAATTCGATCAACTAATTCAACTAAAATCAATTCATTTCTAATATAATTAAAACAATTCAACTAATTCAATTCTAAACTTAACAAAAATTAAACATGCTTTAAATTAAAATTCGATCAACTAATTCAACTAAAATCAATTCATTACTAATATAATTCAAACAATTCAACTAAAATCAATTCTCAAATAAAATCAATTCTCTAAACATGCCTTAAAATTAAATTTTAAACGGTAAAAATGAAGAAAACTTACGGTTTATTTGTAGAAAATATCAAAACGAGAACTCGGTAGGGACGGATTGGCTCTACAATCAACTAAACCCGACTTCTCCTTTCTTTTCCTTTCGTTTTCCTCCTCTTCTTCTTTTTTCTCACATTCTCCGTCTGCTTCGCGAGGAGACTATTTATAAGTGGAAATTTTTTTGCGACGGACGCATATCCGTCGCAAATTATGCCTGTCAAAGCTAAAACGACGTCATTCTTACTGATTTGCGATGGCTTTTCCGTCGCAAATTAGTCAACGAACCGTTTCCCGAGAAGACGTGTAAAACGGTTCGGATTTGCGATGGACATTCCGTCGCAAATTAGTCAACGGACCGTTTCCCGAAAGGTTGCGAATATAAATTTATAATTTGCGACGACTTTGGTCCGTCGCAAATACAAAGTTTAAAATTGCGACGACCTCTTCCGTCGCAAATCAGTCAAACGGGTCGCTTCCCAAACGGTCACCTTTAAACGGGTATGTTTTGCGACGGAAGTGACCGTCGCAAAATCAAAGTTGAAATTTACGACGACCACTCCGTTGTCTGGCCGATTTTGTCGAGTATTTGGAGTCAATTGAGCATTATTTCTATACATTGATGAATTTATCTCTTTCATGCTTGTAGGTGAATCGAGGGCGAAGAACGGAATTCGTAGGACTTTGAATCGACTTAAACGGATGCCCGAATGAGAAGATATAGAAGAAATACGATTGGTGTTAGTGTTGAAGAAGAAAAGTACTAGTTGGAGAAATTTTGGGAGCATTCGAGTAAACCACTCGAGCGCCACCGCTCGAGCGGGTTGCTCGAGCGCCCAAAACATACAGAAAATTTCGAGCACTCGAGCAGCTCGAGCACCACCGCTCGAGCGTGTTGCTCGAGCGCCCCAATTATACAGAAGATTTTCAGCGCTCGAGCAGCTCGAGCACCTGTGTCATTCGAGCTCCATGCTCGAGCGCGACCGCTCGAGCGGGTCTGCTCGAGCACCTTCACGTTTGGCATTTTAAAAGTCATTTTTCGGCCCATGAGTTCACGATTCGGCCCGTTGCTTATATACTCGTCTCGAGCTCATTTTTGGGGGATACCACACATCACTTGATAGCTTTTGACTTTAGAGTTCATTTTTTGAGAGGAAGGAAAGAAGCAAGCTTTACGTTTACGTTTTGTTGAGGTTTTCGTACGAATTCTTAGTTTCTTTTCAGTAATTCGACTACATTAAATACTTCATACTTTGTTTTTATTAATTAAATTTCAGATTCTTAGCACATATTTCTTTAAACCCTAGTTTATGTTTGATCTCTTCTCCGTCTTAATTATCATGTTCATGTTCGTTACTTATTAAATTGCTATTATTTACGTAAAACCTATGTCTAGCTAAAACCCTTGCATGCTTGGGGTAGGATGAACTCGTAGAAGTAGGTGGTGGGTACGTAATTAGGATAACTTGTGACGTTAGGTTTTAATTCTCTTGATTAACGAATTCTTAAAATCAATCTTAACTTTACCTTTGAATTTCGTACGAAAGTGTTAGGGAGAGGACGACCGTATCACTCTTTAACAACTAATAGTCTTAACGAGAGGGTATAGAAAAGGTTAATTCATCTACCAGTTTAGCGAATGAGGACGACCGCGTCACCTTAGTTAAATTAGGGTCTCGTTAATTAAGCACGATTCATTAACTTGTTAGTGGATTAGTGAAGTCGATTGATAGGATAAAGTATTAGGGTTTGAAATCTTGAGATTTCATCTTACGATCTTTTACTTAGGTTAATTCTTGCGCGTCACGGTTACTTTGATTATGTACCTGCTCCGTTAGATTACGTAGGGATTCCTATCCTGAACATCACCATCTCTCATTTGAAAACAACCCTTCGATTCTTAGTTTAATTTTGCTTTTTGCATTTCTAGGATAATTTTAGTCTTTTAATTAATCTTTCAAAAAACCCAAAAACATTACACTCATATTAGCTACGACGCGTAGATCTTTAGGGATCTATTCGCATACACTCCATCTCGTGGGTTCGATAATACTTGGTCATTATACTTACTTATACTACAGTGAACCCGTCCGCTTGCGGGGAAGCGACTAGTAGAAGTTAGTATATTCGCTTCAAGTCAATGGCGCCGTTGCCGGGGATGGCGTTGTATGTCTTTTGAATAGGACTTGTAGATAGCTTAGTAGTTAGTAGTTAGTGATTTTCTTTTCTGTTTTTTTTATTTCGTACATATTCGGCAGTTGCGATTTGATTCTTTTGTTAGTGTTTCATGTTTATGAAAACACGCTCACAAGGCAATACGAGCGAAGAGAGGTTACCGTTAGATCCTGAGATAATAGCAAGAAGAAACCGAGCCTTCTTAAGAAGGATGAACGCTGCCGGAGGGAAAGAATAAATGGACATTACTAATGAGTTGGACGATGTCGAGAATGAGTTCAATCAGGCATTGAACCGAGTTGACGGCACTGATGGCAATACCAGTAAGAATCAAGATCCGTTAGGAGAAAGCCAGAACCAAAACCCGGGTACTCAGAACCAAAATAGCCCAGCTCACAACCTTGTTCAAAACCCTCATAACAACCCTGCTTACCCACATCCTAACTTACCACAAAACAACTTACCGTATACCCTTATCACCCTTACCTGTATCCTCCACCTCCAGTTTACAATCCACCACCTGTTTACCAACCACCACCCCAACAAGTACCCGTACCAGCTACTAATCCTCAGCACATTCCTCATAACGCAGATCAAAATATGGCTATTCGAGGAAGGTTTGCAGCGCAGCCACAACGGTACTATGATGGAGTGGCATTGCCTCATGTTGAGGTAAATAACTTTTCAATTTCCCCGGGAATTCTAAAGCTGCTTACAGAGAACCAGTTCAAGGGGGTGATCGGGAAGGAGAATCCTCATACTCACCTGAGGAGTTTTCTAATGATAGCCTCCACTTTCAATTACAATGGCATGTCTGAAGATGCCAAGAGGCTTAGGTTGTTCCCATTCTCATTGACGGGAATAGCTAAAGAGTGGTATAATAATACGCTTCCACGGGGATACCACTTGGGCCGAGCTCGAGCGTCTGTTCCTCGAGCGGTTCTACCCTCCATCCAGAACGATCAAAGCAAGGATTGAGATCTCTTCCTTCCGCCAGAAGCAAGGAGAGGACCTACGTCAAGCGTGGGAGAGATACTCAAACATGTTGATAGAGTGCCCGCAGCACGGGTACAATGAGGGAGATGTGATGGCATTTTTCTATAGTGGTGCCAACAAGGCTGGGCAAGACCATCTAGACGCCTGTGCTAGTGGATCATTCCTAAATCAAGGAATAGTGAGGTGTAGAGAGATCATGGACAACATTTTCACGAATGCCGGGGCGTGGAATGTGGATGCAGATTTCCAGAGAATTCAGCAGGTTGAGGAAGGTGAAGGAACGAGAAAGCTGTTGATGGCGATGATGGAAAAGATTAATAATCTTGAGTTGGGGAAGAATATGGTTGGAGGGAATGCAGCAGAGAATGAGCAAGAGGACAAGCCCATAATTCAGCAAGAAGTAGCCAACTATATGAGAGGTCCTTATTACAATCAGAATGGGTATCCACAAGGTGGAAATTTTCAAGGAAGGCCTTCTTATGGCCAACCATTTGTACCTTCAGGTCCACAACCGCCTCAAAATCAATGAAGGAACACACAAGGGTACCAAGGAGGCCAGCAGCTTCCTCAGAACCAATGGAGGAAGAACGAGAATTTTTCATATGCTAACCCGAAGACGGGTATTACAGTTCTTCCAAGTGTTGATCTAGGTTCAAAACCTCCGGGTGGAGAAGGCGGTTCCTTAACTGAGGAGATGTTGAGAGCTATTCTTCAGAAGGTGGAGGAAGGAAGCAAGAGATTATCCTCTTTGGAGTATGATGTGAAGGAGTTGCATAAGAAAGGTGATCAGCGTGATCAAGAACTCCAAAAGAGAGATGTAGAGCTGAATCGAATTCAGTAAGAGAACAATAGGCGGTTTACCTCAATAGAGTTCCAGATAAGCCAAATTGCAAAATCATTGAATAGGGAGCCAGGTAAGTATCCTTCCATGCCGGAGGGAAACCCTAAAGAATATTGCAAGACGATCCAGCTTAGAAGTGGGACCAACTATGAAGGTCCTCAGATGCCTGCTGATTCTGAGACGCCCCAAGATAGAGATGAGACTGAAGAGATGAGAGTTGAGAAGAAGGTAGAAGGTGAAAGCACTCAAGCGAGCAAAGAGCTTGAAGAGGAAGGCATTGAGAAGGTTGAGAGAGTTCCTAAGTGGAAGAAGGCAAAGGAAGCAAGGGAGAAAGTGAAAGAGACCGAGAGAGATGAATGGGGGGTACCCAAATCTGTGATACCCGTCCCATATCCACAACGCTTCATGAAAAAGAAGCTTGATGAGAAATTCGCTAAATTCCTTAATGTGTTTAAACAATTGCATATTAATATCCCTTTTTATGATGCTTTGGAACAGATGCCCAACTATGCAAAGTTTTTGAAGGACTTGATCGTGAAAAGACGGCGAGTGGAGGAGGCGAAGTTGGTGCAGCTGAACTATGAGGTGAGTGCATTAGTGCACAAGGCGCTTCCTCCAAAGCTGAAGGATCCCGGGAGCTTCACCATTCTTTGTGATATTAGGAACGGGATCAAGAAGGGAGCGTTGTGCGACCTCGGAGCGAGCATTAACTTGATGCCGTTGTCGCTTTTCAAGAAGTTGGAAGGTGGTGAACTTCAGCCAACAATGATGACGCTTCAACTAGCCGACCGGTCTATTACTCGACCTCAAGGTGTGGTTGAAGACGTCCTCGTGAGAGTTGGAGATCACATTTTTCCAGCCGACTTTGTAGTGCTAGAGATGGAGGAAGATGAGCACGTGCCTTTGATCTTGGGAATACCGTTCTTAGCTACGGCGGGGATGGTGCTAGACGTGGCAAATGGGAAGATTACGTTGAAGGTTGATGATCAAGAAGTGAAGATTTCCCTATATGAAGCCATGAAGCACCCGAAGGAGGATGAGAGTTTGTATTGCATGGATGTCATTGATCCTCGTGTTGAAGACACACCTCCTATCCCTAATCCTTCTCATATTCATGAATTTTATAATCCTTCACTTGATGATTTAACCAATGTGCATTAAGATCGTGATTATTTTGATAGGGATAAAGTGAAGAAGTTGAAGGATGAAGAAGTGAAAAGTGTGGACGTGATCCAGTTGGAAGGGAAAGGAGAAGATAAAAAGAAAAAGTCCAAATTCAAGAAACTGTTTGGTAAGACCCTTCCAGATAAAGGTGAGAAGGAGTTGAGACCCATAACACTTGGGGATGAGAAGGAAGCAAAAAGTTCATGATGAAAGGGCATCAAGGAAAGACATGCAAGCACCACTCTTATGAGAGTAAGGGAGGTAAATTTGAGTATGATGTCCCATAAGCTCCTTGAGCTCGGTCCGACATGAGGACCTTAAAAATAGCGCTGAATGGGAGACAACCCATTTTTATCTGCTTTTGAGTATTTTTAGTTATTTGAGTTTTATGTTATTAGGGTGTTGTTGAATCGTAAGTTTTAACCTCGTATTTGAGAGTTTATTTTGTTGGCTTGTCTCGAGAGAATAGAGGAATCATGGAGTACTCGAAAGGGAGGAACTCAAGCAAGGGAGTGTGCAACGCTGTTGAGAGAAACTAAATTGTTTGGTTAAGGTAACCCACAACCCCAAACTTAGACCTCTTCGCAAGGTCGAAGTTTGGGGGGGTGGAGTTTTTTTATGTTTCTTGTTACATTGCACCGGAACACCCCTTAACTTTGAGTGTGATTGGTTATTTGGGGGTCTTGAGATGCTCCTCGGGGTGATTTTGATTTGATTCGTTGTTGCATATTTCATGCTTATTAACCCTTTCTACTTGTTAGTTGTTATTCTTGAGCATGATTTGATGAGTAGAGTAGATTTGTGAATTTAAGTTAGGGACTCTTTTGTGTGAGTGTTTGAATGAGAGTTGATTTGAGAGAGAAATTGTATGCTTATGAGTTTTTCTTTTGAGTACTTGTGTGAGGAGAGTGAGAATTCACTAGGACTAGCATGGATGTGAAAGTTGTGAGATTTGAGCCTTATGAGATTTTGATGCATGAATTAATCTCTTCGTTTGTGAGAGGATCGTCACCTTAGAGGATGCTAGAACTTGTGTGTGCTCTTGCTTCTTGATTGTGTCTAGATATTTGTCCGTTGTTAGCCAGTTTGAGCCTTAAGCCTAATTCATTTGCTAGCACATTTAAACACTATTCCAAGTTCCTAAGCCTTTTTATCCCAATTTGAGTGGAGAATAGGAAAAGTGTGAATGTTGAAGGGATTGTGTTGAGTTGAGAAAAGAAATTATGATGGTTGAGATGTGATAAAAGAAGGGTGTGATGAAGTTTTGAGTTGTGGGAAAGACAAAAAATTTGAGAATGAGCAAAAGAGAATATGAGCCCATGTGTGTTGTGAAAAAAAAAAAGAGAAAAAAAAGAGTTGAGTGATTGAAAAAGTGAAAAGAGTTGAAAAAAAATTGAGGTGTTGAGAGTAAAGGAATTGATGTGCATTATGTGAAGATGTTGAAGAAGTATGTTCCTTGTATCGAAGTACCAAAGTTTGAATTTCTATTCTCCATTCACTTGAGTTACTTACCCATATTATTATCCCACCTGTCCAAAGAGCCTACATTACAACCTTGAGAAAAATCCTTTTTGATTCGGCATTGATTTCTAGAGTATGGTCGGAGTTAAGTGTGCTTACAAGCCTATGGCTGCCAATATGTGTGATTGATTGATTGAGTGAGTCCCTTTATCATTGATATACACTTGTGAGGGAGCGAAACACATCGTAGAGTGCACATCCATGTTTGATCTTGGAGTTTCTTGTTATTGTTGCATGAGTATGATGAAGGAAAGTGAGTGAATATACTTGTGATTGATCTTTGAAGCTCGAGTTCATTTGCTTGCATGATTTGATTCTTTGACTCATTCCTAACAATTTCACTTGACTTGTTATTTATGGTAAGTTTGGGGGGGGGGGGGTTGATTAGGCGTGAAATTGTCATGATTCGTCACTCGAAATGCCCTAATGCTGGCCGATTTTGTCGAGTATTTGGAGTCAATTGAGCATTATTTCTATACATTGATGAATTTGTCTCTTTAATGCTCGTAGGTGAATCCAGAGCGAAGAATGGAGTTCGTAGGACTTTGAATCGACTTAAACGAATGCCCGGATGAGAAGATATCGAAGAAATACGATTGGTGTTAGTGTTGAAGAAGAAAAGTACTAGTTGGAGAAATTTTGGGAGCATTCGAGTAAACCACTCGAGCGCCACCGCTCGAGCGTGTTGCTCGAGCGCCCAAAACATACAGAAAATTTCGAGCACTCAAGCAGCTCGAGTGCCACTGCTCGAGTGTGTTGCTCGAGCGCCCCAATTATACAGAAGATTTTCAGCGCTCGAGTACCTGTGTCATTCGAGCTCCATGCTCGAGCGGGTCTGCTCGAGCACCTTCACGTTTGGCGTTTTAAAAGTCATTTTTCAGCCCATGAGTTCACGATTTGGCCCGTTGCTTATATATACTCGTCTCGAGCTCGTTTTTAGGGGATACCACACATCACTTGATAGCTTTTGACTTTAGAGTTCGTTTTTGGAGAGGAAGGAGAGAAGCAAGCTTTATATTTACGTTTTGTTGAGGTTTTCGTACGAATTATTAGTTTCTTTTCATTTCTTAGTTTCTTTTCAGTAATTCGACTACGTTAAATACTTCATACTTCGTTTTTATTAATTAAATTTCAGATTCTTAGCACATATTTCTTTAAACCCTAGTTTATGTTTGATCTCTTCTCCGTCTTAATTATCATGTTTATGTTCGTTACTTATTAAATTGCTATTATTTACGTAAAACCTATGTCTAGCTAAAACCCTTGCATGCTTGGGGTAGGATGAAATCGTAGAAGTAGGTGGTGGGTATGTAATTAGGATAACTTGTGACGTTAGGTTTTAATTCTCTTGATTAACGAATTCTTAAAATCAATCTTAACTTTACCTTTGAATTTCGTACGGAAGTGTTAGGGAGAGGACGACCGTATCACTCTTTAGCAACTAGTAGTCTTAACGAGAGGGTATAGAAAAGGTTAATTCATCTACCAATTTAGTGAAGGAGGACGACCGCGTCACCTTAGTTAAATTAGGGCCTCGTTAATTAAGCACGATTCATTAACTTGTTAGTGGATTAGTGAAGTCGATTGATAGGATAAAGTATTAGGGTTTGAAATCTTGAGCTTTCTCTTACGATCTTTTACTTAGGTTAATTCTTGCGTGTAACGGTTACTTTGATTATGTACCTGCTCCGTTAGTATACGTAGGGATTCCTATCCTGAAAACAACCCTTCGATTCTTAGTTTAATTTTGTTTTTTGCATTCTTAGGATAATTTTAGTCTTTTAATTAATCTTTCAAAAAACCCAAAAATATTACACTCATATTAGCTACGACGAGTAGATCTTCAGGGATCTATTCGCATACACTCCATCTCGTGGGTTCGATAATACTTGGTAATTATACTTACTTATACTACAGTGAACCCGTCCGCTTGCGGGGAAGCAACTAGTAGAAGTTAGTATATTCGCTTCAAGTCAGTGGGCCCTAGTTTTTGCGATGGCTTTTCCGTTGCAAATTACTAACCTTTGCGACGGACTTCCTAAGTCGTTGCAAAGTGTCATCTTTTGCGACGGCTTACTAAAATCCGTCACAAATTCACGAAATTTGTGACGGATATTGTGCCGTCGCAAAATATCCGTCGCTAATCTCCGTCTTTTTTGTAGTGACCGTCCAACTCACCACCTTATATCATATTACAATTCCCAATCACATATATCAACTCATCTCCATTCTCCTTATTCATCCTAGAACACAAATCCTCTATCTCCAGTACTTTTTCGACCATGGTTTCCAGTTCCAATACTACAGATGCTACATGATCAACATCAAATTAATTTCTTTTAATTATCTTTTGTGGAAATCTCAAATTGTTCCAATGCTAGAATATGACGATCTCTTCTCCTTTGTTGATGGTACTGCTGTACCTCCTCTGCCTACAATTAAGGACGCCACCCAGAAAGAGATCGTGAATCCTGAACTCGCGGTTTAGCATAAATGCCACAATTGTGCTCTTGCGTTGCTTCTTTCGTTATTAATAGAGAAATCTATAACTGAGGTCGTCGGACTTCAGAAAGCTCGTGATGTCTGGTTCACGTTAGAGGTTGTCTTCGGTCACTTCTTCCCCTCTCGCGCTCATCATTTGCGTAATAAGCTTTAAATGCTCAAACGTGATTTGACCACAGTCGTTGAGTACGGCCAGAAATTTAAGAGATTATGTGACCAACTCATGGCTGTTGGTCATTCGGTCGGCATTGGTTTTTTCGTGGTCTCGGTCCGAATTATTGTGGCTTTGCTGATGTTCGTACGATGTTGTTACCTAATCTCACCTTCGCAGAACTTCTACAACAGGCTCGCACTTTTGAACTAAATGACAAGGTGATAATGACAGATCAACAAAATACATCTCAAGCGGTTTTTTTGGCTACTAGTAATGTTGGTCGTGAAATCCCAGCTTCAATAGGTCCTGCAATGGTTCCTCTTCCATGCAAGGACGTGGACGTGGTGGTACAGGTACTCAAGGTAGTTCTCAATTCAATTATTCCAACTCTACTGCAGGATTAAACAATGGGAAGAAAAATTATGTTCCAAATTGTCAAATTTATCGCGACTCACATTATGCAACTTTTTGTCTGTTGCGTACTTTTGTGACACTCGTCAATCGGCTGCACATCTTGCTCAAGCCTTTAATGCCCAATGCACCGTTTCTCCAACTAAATTGGATTGGTATGTTGACACGGGTGCATCTGCTCACATGACCTCATCCTCAACCATCCTTTATACGTACGTGCCTTACAATAGTAATGGATATGTCATCTTCGATAACAGTGATACTCTTTCTATTTCTCATATGGGCTCTCATTACCTTAATAATAACTTATCTTTGTTAGATGTTTTGGTCGTACCACATACAACAAAAGTTTACTTTCAATTAGTAAGCTTACCACAAATTTACCAGTTGATGTATATTTTTCTAATAATTCTTTTGTGGTTCAGACTCCGGCGTTCAAGGAAATACTGGCCCATGGCAAGTGTAGGGATTGTCTTTATGTTTTGGATCATGGCACCCAGGCTCTTGTTGTTGCTTTAAATTCCTCCGCCTTAATTTAATCTTTTGAACTCTGGCATAGTCGTTTGGGGCAATACCCTTTTATCTATTACTAAGTTGTTGAATAAGTTGAGTTATTTGTCAGTTAGTTTGATTTTTTCCAAACCCACCGTTTGTGATTCTTATCAGTTGGCTAAAAGTAAACGATTGTCCTTTTCATTGAATGAGAAACGTGCATTGCGCGTATTGTATTTAATACATTGTGACTTATGGTGACCAACTCCCTTTGTTTCTATTAATGAATTTCATTTTTATGTTATCTTTTGTTGATGATTTCTCTAGATTCACTTGGTTTTATCCTTTACGTGCTAAATCACTTTTTTTATGGGTTGTCTCGTTTTACTAATCTTGTTGAATATCAATTTGATTCTAAAATCAAGGTTTTTCAAAGTGATGGTGACACTAAATTTACTAATAATGAGCAGGAGCATGAGCATGAAAAAAACATAGATAAACCCGTTTCATTAATATGCCTATGATCGTGGCTTTTTTTTTCTCATCGTTCATGTCCATATACACCTCAACAAAATAGATATGATGAGCGAAAACATAGGCATATTAATGAAACTGGTTTATCTATGCTTTTTCATGCTGATGCTCCTGCTCATTTTTGGATTGATACTAGTTTCTCCACTACAGTTTTATGTTATTAACAGATTACCTACTCCCGTGTTAAATAATATATCTCTTTGTGAACTTCTTTATGGTTCTGTTCCTAATTATGCAAATTTTAAAGTATTTGGTTGTCGCGTGTTTTCATATTTGCGTGATTATGTATCACATAAATTGGCTCCTCGGAGTCAACCTTGCATTTTATTGGTTACAACAACATGCATAAAAATGCTCCGTTGTTTCGATCCTTCTGTTTCCCGCACTTATATCACTCACCATACATAATTTGATGAGTATTATTTTCCTTTCCTCTCTACTTCAAATTCAACATCAAACTCACTATTTGACTTTTCTGGTTTTTTTTAACCTCAGGTACGAATTCCACATTTGACTACATCGAGCTCTTCTAAAGCTAAAATAATTCCACCCCATCTAAAAGTCCGAACTTGTAGAAAGATGTGAAATTAATTCATTTAATTATTTTCCATTTACACTCCCCCTCACTCATGAGTTGGACTCAATTTTCCCTCTTTGGGAAGGCTCAATGAGTGGACAATCTAATATGCGTGAAGTTGTTCTTAGCGGAAATCAAACCCAGGATCTTTCTTTAGGCGCGAGTCTTTTGGCTCTGATACCATGAAAGAATTCCGCCTCATCTAAAAGTCCAAACTTGTAGAAATGTGTGAAATTAATTCATTTAATTATTTTCCTTTTTGTAATATCCTGTCCCGTTTTATACCTTTTATTTTCCTAGAAACCTAATTTTATATTATTATCCCTGTTTCTTTTAATTTATTATTTTTGTGTGTGCTACTGTGTAAATTAAATATATACTCTATCTTTAAATTCCCAAGTTCGAAGAAAGAAGTAGAATATTTCAAACGGATAAGGGACTACGAGAAATTAAATATTCAAAAGTTTAAAATTAGGATTTCAATCCGTATAAATTATTGAGAATAATACAAATGCAATAAAATATTAATTGAGTTTTAAAATTTTATTAATTTCCAATTCGAAATAAAATCCGTGAACTAAAAGAAAATATTAAAATTAAAAGGGAAAGAAAATATCATACAACAAAAGGGATGAATGGTAGTTGTTGTAAATAAGTGCGTAAAATAAAAGACGGAATTTGTTCACCCAGTTCGTCGGGAATGACTACGTCTGGGGGCGAGCCAAGCCAGGAGTTTTCACTAATGATCTTATGTATGAGTGATTACAATCATGAATACAATAGTCTATTTATAAGAATAAAACCCTAGTCTAAGATATAAAGCCCATTGGGCTATTGGTCCATTAGTAATGTCCACATCAAATCTTCTAGATTTGGAATAATAAATCTTCTAGATTTACAACACTCCCCCTTGGACATTACGACATAACATAAATGTCTTGTCATAAAAACTCCACGTGCTAGGTATCGGCCAAATAATAAGTTAGGGAGGAATGTTATTGGTCTTCTAGATCTAAATCTTCTAGATTTATTTCGGGGTTACCGCTCCCCCTGCAGACAACAACACTTTAAATCTTTGCATCCCAATACCACGAACGTACTTTTCAAAAGTAGACGTAGGTAAGGATTTAGTAAACAAATCTGCTAGATTGTTACTAGATTGCACCTTTTGAATGGTAATCACGCTACTCTTCTGGAGTTCGTATGGGTAGAAAAACTTAGGTGAAATATGTTTCGTCAGGTTTCTCTTGACGTACCCATTACTCATTTGTGCGACGCAAGCAGTGTTGTCTTCAAATATAACGGCGGGAGGTGTATCGCCTTTGGCGATACCACACGAGTCACCAATGTATTTTACCAAGGACCTTAACCAAACACATTCTCGTGCGGCTTCAAATAAAGTTATTATCTCTGAGTGGTTTGAAGACGTGGTAACCATAGTTTGTATAACCGATCTCCATGAGATCGCGGTACCACCACAGAGAAAAACGTAACCAGTATGGGATATGGCGTTGTGGGGATCAGACAAATAGCCAGCATCCGCATAACTTACTAAGGTTTTGTCTTGGTTCTTACGATAAAACAGTCCAAGGTCTTGAGACCCTTGGAGGTACCGTAGAACATGCTTAACACCATTCCGGTGTTTCCTTGTAGGAGAAGCGCTATGTCTCGCAAGCAAATTAACATCAAATTCAATGTCCGGCCGAGTGCAATTTGCGAGATAGAGCAATGCTCCAACAGCGCTAAGATAAGGAACTTCTGGCCCCAGAATTTCTTTTGAATCTTCTCTTGGTCTAAATGGGTCCTTATCCACTTCGAGGGATCGAACAACCATAAGGGTGCTAAGTGGATGAGATTTATCCATGTGAATTCTCTCCAATACCTTCTTTACGTAGATTGACTGATGAATAAGGATTCCTTCTGGGAGATGCTCGATCTGCAGGCCGAGGCAGTACTTGGTTTTACCCAAGACTTTCATTTCGAAATCGGCTTTCAAGATTGAACTGACGTCTTCAATTTCTTTGCATGTTCCGATTATGTTTAGGTCATCAACATAGACGGATATGATGCAAAAACCATCTTGCGATTTCTTCGTGAATACGCATGGGCAAGCTTTATCGAATGTGTATCCCTTCTTCTGAAGGAATTCACTAAGTCGGTTGTACCACATGAGGCCCGATTGCTTCAGGCCATATAACGACTTTTGCAGTTTTATGCTATACATACTGCGGTTTTCACCATCCCTTATTTGAGGAATGTCAAATCCATCGGGGATTTTCATATAAATGTCGGCATCTAGTGATCCGTATAAGTACATGGTTACTACGTCCATTAATCTCATTTGGAGATTCATTTTAACTGCCAAAGATATTAAGTAGCGGAACGTTATTGAGTCCATGGCGGGAGAATAGGTTTGATCGAAATCAATCCCGGGTCTCTGCGAAAACCCTTGAGCTACAAACCTCGCTTTATACCTCTCCACAGTATTGTTCTCATTTCGTTTTTATATAAATACCCATTTATATCCTACGGGGATAACGCGCGGGTGTACGAACGATAGAGCTAAATACTTGTCTTTTATTAAGCGATGCAAGCTCTGCATCAATTGCCTCTTTCCATTTAACCCAATCGGAGCGCTTCCGGCACTCAGCGATTGTTTTGGGTTCTGGATCTAGATCATTTATAATGGAAAGAGCGATTGACGCTGCAAATGTGTCATCGACGACAGTAATATTTCTATTGTATGTTTCTCCCGTATCTGTGAAGTTCATAGAGACTTCGACATTTACGTCAACCAGACCTTCCTCATTTCCCATTGTATCTGGGCCTGGTCGTCCCACGGTCCTAGTGCATGGAATATTTTGTGCACGTGCTTCATCACTAGGACGCTCGTCTCCTAGAGACTTTGAGTTATCTAGACGGATCTCTTCTAGATATTTTACATTCGACTGACCAGATTTGCTAACCTTTCATTTAGGTGTATTACTATCTCTTGAGGGTTCCTTACGCTTTTGGCGTGTGGGGGCATGAGTACTCATTTTGCTTGGGACCTCAACCCTTTGGGGAGCATTTACTGCAGGTATATGCGATTTAGTTACACCTCTATGGCCAGTGAACGCGTCTGGCAGATTATTTGCTAAATTTTACAAGTTAATGATCTTCTGAACTTCTAGTTCAGATTGATTAGTGTGCTGATCTGGATACTGAAGATTACTTACGTTCCACGTAAGCTCCCGATATTCATTCAATTTTGAATTTTGATCTCCCCCTAATGCCGGGAAGTAATCTTTATCGAACGTGCAATCAGCAAACTGGGCCGTTAATTGATCCACGGACAAAGGTTCGAGGTATTTCACGATGGATGGAGAGTCAAATCCGACGTAAATACGAGTTTTCTTTGTGGGCTCATGGAGGTTCGCTTTGGTAATGTTATCGGAACATATACCGCACATCCGAAATACACAGATGGAAAATGCTAGGTTCTTTCCCACGCACTAACTGTAGGGAGGAATGATCATTATATGCAGTTGGACAGATTTGTATTAAGTGCGATGCATGTAGGACATCATGCCCCCAGCATGAAGTGGGTAGTTTGGAGTTCATAAGCAATGGTCTCGCGATAAGTTTGATACGTTTTATTAGCGCCTCAGCAAGACCATTTTGGGTATGGACGTAGGGGACCGAATGCTCCACTTTAATTCCCAGGGCCATACAGTAATCTGTAAAGGCCTTTGAGCTGAACTCAGCAGCATTATCCATCAGAATCGACTTGATTGGATAATCCAGGAATTGAGCTCTAAGCTGGATAGTTTTCTCAATGAGCTTCACAAAAGCTTGATTGCGGGTAGACAGCAAACAGGCATATGTCCACCTAGTGGAGGCATCAATAAGGATCATGAAATAACGAAATGGTCCTGATGCTGGGTGAATCGGTCCGCAAATGTCTCCTTGTATTCACTCAAGGAAAACCGGAGACTCTAGTCCAACCTTAGTGCGCGACGGGCGTACTATTAACTTACTCTTAGAACATGCATCACAAATATATTCATCAACAGGAGGGATTCTATTATTCAAAATATTATGACCAGTTGAATTAGATAGAATCCTACGTATCATTGTTTGTCCCGGATGACCTAACCACTGATGCCATAATTTAAAGTAATTCGGGTCATGGAATTTCATACTCATCGCTAGATGGGAATTAGACGGCCGGATGTAGGAATAGTACAATTCGGAGGAGATGGAATGAATTTTTTCTATAACTTGTTTACGGTTACCTCGAGTAATAGTCATCAAAAGGTATTCGTTATTGTTCTCAGTTTCAGTTTCAATGTGATATCTGTTTATCCTAATGTCTCTAAAACTGAGTAGGGTACGCTTAGATTGTGGAAACAATAGAGCATTATCGATTATAAGTTCGGTACCCATGGGGAGGACAATGAAGCTCTTTCGGAGCCCACTATCAACGTACTATCATTGGCTATTGTAGTTATACTCCCTTAGGTTCTATCAAGTTATGAAAATACTTCATATCTTTTAGGATCGTATGTGTGGTGGCGCTATCTACCAAACATAAATCACTATGGGAATCCATCATGAAAGAGAAAATTGTCCAAACCTAATAGCTGATTTGTTTACAAGCCATAAATGAGAACAACAATATCCAAATAAATATAATGGATAACTATTTAACTAAACATATCAAAGCTAAAATAATAAATTCATTCATAAATAAGACATCCGAAAGAAAGGATCCAAAAACATAAAATTATTTTATTAAAAAACAAAGTACTAGAATTAATTAAATATGTAAATCACTCGTCATCTCCAAAGTCCTTAAGCTCAATGCCCATAGAATCTACGTTGTCTTGGTCAGGGTCTACTTCGGGCAGGCTGGCATGGTGAGATTCAACTCTAGGAGCCTTCCCCTTATCGTCCTTCTGCTGCTTTTGGTAAGCCTAAACCAAGTGTTTGGGAGTGCGGCACGTGCGAGACCAATGGCCCTTGCATCCGCATCTGTAGCAGGACTGCTCAACCTTATCTTAACTTTCAGATTTTCAGGTAGCGGGATTCGTGTTAGGTGCAGCCTTTCCACGATCCTGAGCTTGATTGTCATTCGAGGTACCTGGACCACCGGACTTACTACGACCTCGGCCTTTGCTACGGGTTCGTTTACTTCCTCTCCCCCTTCCACGTTTATTCCGCTTCAGAAACTCCTTGAATCTTCTCCCTAGCGGGGATACTAGTTACAAATCTACGCCCAGATCTTGGTCCAAAAGGCTCTACACCTACGGGGTTGACAATTGCCGATCTACCCGCGTTAACCTGCCCTGCCACTCACTCGCCGTTGAAGGCTCATATCGTTCCCCTTGAGGTAGCAGGTAGCGAGTTAAGGTCGATTCATTATTTCATAAGAGAAGTCAATGACAATTCCCTTACTCTTCCCTTCCGCGGAGACGCTTCTATCTATGACACTCTTGAGCCATGTTCGTCGCCATATGCTTACCATTATTTCATTTCGTTCTATTGATTGGTTCTAGCTCCAAAGAAGATATACATGGAGCAGCATGTGCTTCGGGCACATCTTTTGAGCCAACCGGCCTCGCGTTATGATTCTGCATAAGGAGTTGGTTGTGCTTTTCCACTTCTAGGAGTGCAGAAATTAGCTCAGAGTGTACAGTGTAGTTCTTAGCCCTATACTGCTGCTGGAGTACAAGGTTGCTTGCGTGGAAAGTCGACAAAGTCTTCTGGATTAAGTCATCCTCAGTTACAGTTTGCTTGCATAACTTTAACTAAGACACAATACGATGTAGGGCTGAGTTGTACTCCGTTATAGACTTAAAGTCTTGAAAACGGAGGTTCAACCAATCGTATTGAGCTTGAGGGAGGAGTATATTATTTTGTTGTTGGAAACGGTCCTTCAGGGACTTCCACAACGTTTCGGGATCTCTTTCAGTGAGATACTCATTTTTCAGGTCTTGATTAAGATGATGTCTGAGGAAAATCAGAGCTTTTGCCTTCTGGGCGTCAGTTGATTTTGAATCATCGACAATCGCACCGCTAAGGTTGGTTGATGCTAGATGTATTTCAACATCAAGCGCCCATGTCAGGTAGTTACTACCATCAAGAGCAAGCTCAGCGAATTCTCTTTTGGTAATATAAGACATTATCCACTACAATTATTAAAGTAACATGGGTAAGAGGAGTGACCAAATCTGCTGACAATGGGGAGACAAGGATTCACATAATTATTCTAAAGCACATTTATACAAGTATTGGGCGCCGTCTACCCAAAACATAAATTTACGGTCCGACAAATATCGGGCGCTGCCTACTCGGGCATAATATGCGGACTATAAAGAAATAAACTATGTGCGCAAATATAATGCACGTAGGATAGTTAAATCACATATACATGCATAAACATTTTAGGAACGATAACCACATGAAAACAATTTCTAGGAAAATTTACGACTTAATAGACATGCATATTAATAAGGTTAAATATTTCATGTATATTAATGAAATTTAACGAAATATTTTCAGGATCTTAAAATAAATTAATACGGATTTTGTGATATGAAGAACGGAATCGCAATTGGATTAAAAAATCACAAAAATTCGGGGGAAAAACACCACGTGGGATGCGCATGGCGGGCCGGAGGCGGCGCGCGGAGGGCGGCAGCGCACAGGCCGTAGGCGCGACGGGCGCGGTAAGCGCGTGCGGGTGGCAGGCGCGATGGGTGCACATGGGCAAGGCGGCGGTGCACGTCAAGCAGCAGCGCGCGACGGCGGCTGCACGCGATGGGCGGCAGCACACGCCGAACGGCAGCGCGCGTCTGGCGACTGCGTGTGCACGGCAGCGCCTAGGGCACCGTGGCTGCTGGCCTATGGGCGGCGGTCGAACGCCTACGGAGCATTGGCCGTTGCTCGTCAATTCAAGACACAATATTTAATTTGTATACAAATATGATTAAAATAAATTCATAGCTAGGGTACACATCAAAGTATGTAATTCATATGAAATTTAATTTAGGGTGTATCGTATAATCTCGGGCAGAGACTCGTGCTGATAACGTGTTGTAAATAAGTGCGTAAAATAAAAGATAGAATTTGTTCACCCAGTTCGTCGGGAACGACTACGTCTGGGAGCGAGCCAAGCCAGGAGTTTTCACTAATGATCTTGTGTATGAGTGATTACAATCATGAATACAATAGTCTATTCAACACACTATGTATTTTGGGTAGTGGCATTGTTCGCATGATATCTATTTATTGGCATTAGGGCAGCGTATCCTGGTGATCCAGGTTGATGACGTCCCCTTGAGGAAACTCATAAAGGATTGTCGTATTAAACTCTGCAGGTGGATTATATCCGTAGGACAACAAGGTTGAGTAGTACTACTCAAGGAATAATAGATATTAATTAATTAAAGCAGTAAGAAGCTTTAATAATTAATGGACGTGCGATATCTTTAACACGGGGAATTATAGAGTCTAATAGAAGTCCTGATTCGGTTCGGGGTAGCACAGGAGTGCAACATTAATTCTCTAGTGGAATGAATTAATGTTCACGGGCCAAATAAATGTTCTGGGCTGAACATAAGAGTATTTAGGTCCGTGAGGAGCCCAAATCCTATACCTTCTAACAGATCCCTAGTTTGGCCCATGAAACCTAAGGAGTCTATATAAAGACCTCAATTTCGTCTTTGAAACCCTAGCATTCTAAAAAAATGAGCAGCAGCAAAAAACGGTGATTAGAGTTTTGGATAGACGATCAGGAGGTGCTTTTGCTCCACATTCGATAGCTTGCCATCCACTCGGTGTTCGAACGAGGTTGGGAGACAGACTAGAAGATCTCTAGTGGAATCAACGCCTCGGTCTTCAAGGGTAACGAATCTAAATTCGTCTTTAGATGCATGTTTAGGTGTTTATATAATCGTATACATTTTGGTATCCCAACAACGATTTTGGGGATGGACCGCCTTCACAGGCGGGTTCCATCATATTGTTTTTATTCAAATCTATCACTATTGCATGATATAAGGGCATTTTGTGAGCATGAATCTATCTAAGTATGAATTATGTGCATAATTCGAATTAACAGTTTTTGTAAGGAAGAGGAAGTTGTGAGTGGCCATGTTTGGTAATAAATCAGGTGCATGATCACGGAATTCGTTTGTGGTAGTTGTGCGTGGCCATGTTTGATAATAAACCAGGTGCATGGTCACGGGATTTGTTTGCGGTGGATGTGACCATATTTGATAATAGATCAGGTGCATGGTCACAGAGAATTGTTTATGGTATTTTGGAAGAGAATTACAATATGTGGAAAATGGTTTTGGCAAATTGAGCCGATACATAAAAATGGTATTGGGCTTTGCTCCTTAATGTGAATCTGCTTGTGATGTACCTTATATTATTTGAAACCTGTTATGCTCAATTAATTATTACTTGATTTAATTCTGTGATATATGTTATCCATATTTATATGTCAACTGCTTAAATATTATTTGCAAATCACTCATACGTGAGAATTCAAATCTCATGCCCCCCCCTTTTACATCCCTTGCAGATTATGATTTCGTGGAGCAAGGACAGTAATAGAGACGACACATAGTTTCCCGCTTAAATAAAATGTTACTGCTAATACTAAGCTTTAGATACACATATATAAATGTGTGAGATACTTATTAAAATTATTCTACTCATTTCTTCCGCTGCATAAAATTCATCACTCATTTTATTATCCCTTTTTATATCAAAAATTTTATAGTTCAGATTTTAGACACAAGTAATACCTTGAATCTAAGATATTTAATGTGTTTCGGATTCGGGGCGTTATAGGTGGTATCAGAGCTTACGTTCAAAACTTTCGGACCTAAAACCAAATTATTATTTTCATCAAACCAAAATTCTTTTCTTAAATTAAAATTTTCTTATCATGTAAGTATAGATCACTAATTAAATCACTTGAGGGGAAATGTGTATCCTATTACCGTATGAGTCTCCTCGAAGGTATATTCTTATTTTATTTTTTAAAAGTACCTAAAAGTTTATGACATTGCGAAAAGTTGACTTTCATAACAAAACTCCAATCAAAAGACCGAGAACTAAAAACAACACCTACGTGGTGTGGAAAGAACCCCGAAATATCGTTTACATTATATTAAAATACAAATAATTTGTGAATTGCATAAATGAATATATTTGTTAAGTTTATAAATTTCATAAATGCTATTATGTGACTATTTGAACTATGTGCTTTAAATTTTTAAATTATGTATTTACATAACTAAAATTTTGACTAGAAATTTCCTTTCGATGTTAGAATTCACCTAAGATAGTAGTAGCTCGGTACCTAGAAGACCTATTCTCATTTTCGGATATGACGTAAGTAGACCGACCTCCATAGAAGTTGGGACTCTTATATAATATTATATGCTACTTGGCAATGTGTGTTACTTGCTCTATATTGACTGTTATATTTTATCTGATTATCACTTAATGGCACATCACTGGTTCCTATTATACTGTGCGAATGTGAGCACTGTACAATTGAGGGGCCCGATGCGTTGCGGTGAATTACGTATCACGTGTTTCAGTGCTAGCGTTGTGTTAATTTGGTTAATCCGGTTATGTTTTTATAACTTTCTCACACCTATACATATCGTAACAATACTATTCTTTTCTCTAGAACCACCTCTAGAATGGCACCAGGACGTAGACGTGGACGACCCCGTGTTAACCCTATTCTGGCCCCATGAAATCTTATAGAACATGACCTACCTCCTCAGGCTGAACCTGAACCACCTCAGCAGGCTGCACCTGGGAATGATACTGCAAGAGAAATACTAATCTCCCTACAGAACTACATACAGTTATAAGCAAATTAATTTTGCACCCAGTTAAATGATGACACGTGTACAAAAAATATTAATATCAAAATAAATTTATTATTTTATTTTGGGGATTTATATAAATTAATTCTCAAATTAAATAATTAAATTAATTGGTATTTATTATACACGGTACAAACTTGCCAAAAATACGAGTCTGCAGTAATTAATACGGTTGACTTAGTGCCCAAGAAAAATAAAATGGTATCTTGCTTGTAAAAGGAAAAGAATTAATGAAAATCAAATCAAATCATCCAAATCTGGAAATTGACCTATAAAAGCCCATCAAATCGGCATCGGCCAATCAGAAAGCGCCACCTGGCACCATGAAGGAGGAAAGTTTTCATCTCCTCACCCTATAAATAGGGGTCTTCATTCATTCAACCTACATCCAGACAGACAGAAGCACAAGGAATTCAGAAGTTCAAAAGCTTTTGAAGATTCAAAGCATTCTTCATCAAATTCAAAGCGTTCTTCGTGGAAAGCGATCAGAAATGGCCTCCGATCCGAGATAAAGGTCCAACATCCCTCAGATCCGGCGTTTCTCCTTGAAGATTCAAAGGCATTCTTTGTGGCTTCAAGGCATTCTTCGCGCAAGTCTACGACAAACAGCCTCCGATCCGAGATCAAGGTCCAACACCCCTCCAATCTGGCGTCTCTCCTCGAAGATTCAAAGGGCGTTCTTCATCAAATTCAAAGGCGTTCATCCCGCCTTCGAAGGCGTTCATCCTCCAAATCCCAAAAATAACATTTAATCCAAAATAAGGTGTTTCGCCCTTGGATTAACGTTATAAATTCAAATCCAATCTCAAACGAAGATCAAGGCGAGGATTTCTCCTGAAGAACATCCAAGTCAAAGTCAACACCGAAGGGAAGAATCAGATGACCAAATCTAGAGTTAGTCAACCCGCACACAAGTTTCTCGATTTAATCTGAATAAATTAAAATTGTAATCTTTTTCATGTTTATTATATTTAATAAATTCGAAATTTGCAGTTACAAATTGGCACACCCAGTGGGACCTACTCTACCTCTCATCTCTTCTCTCCTTAAGCAAGCGTAGGATCGTTGGAATGACTTATCCACGCAAGATTATCCTGTCAAGGACCAAGCCTTCAATGGCTCCTAACGCCAACGTCATCACAAGAAACATGTCGAAGAAGACATCGACACATGCCTCTTCAGAAGGAAGCCCCTCATCTGGGGTAGTTATGAACAAGCCTCCCTACATCGGCGAAGATGAAGTCAACTCTGCATGCTCTACTCCACGCTCATCATCAGGCTCATCTTCAGACTCAAGCATAGCACCAGCCATGATGACGGATGCCTCAACTATTGATGAAAAGCTTAACAACTCGATCAAGGCCATTGCGGGGCTTACAGAGCACGTAAAAATTCAGGATATCCAGATAGCCAATCTGATGAATAAGGTGGATGGCGACGATGCAAGCCACGTCAAAGGGAAGCAAGTTGAGGAGCACGGTGATGAGGAGACCTCAACTAAATGCCAAGTCAGTGAAATCGAGGCAACTGCCAAGGAGCTACAGATCTCATCGAATGGAGGGATCCAACTCGACCAGCTCAAGGAGCTCATCTTGGAGACAATGAAAGAGAAGTTTGATGACACTTCCAAATCAACCTTCAGCTACACTAAGCCTTACACGAAGAGGATTGATAGCTTGAGAATGCCAACCGGTTACCAACCTCCAAAGTTCCAATAATTCGATGGTAAGGGAAACCCGAAGCAGCACGTGGCCCACTTTGTTGAAACGTGCAACAATGCCGGAACTTATGGAGACCATCTTGCCAAACAATTTATTCGACTGGTATATCGACTTGGAGGCTAACTCCATCGACAGTTGGGATCAGATGGAACAAGAGTTTCTAAACTGTTTTTATAGCACGAGAAGAGCGGTTAGCATGATTGACTTGACAAACTCACGTCAGTGGAAAGAGGAGCCCGTCATCGATTTTATTAATCGATGGAGAAACCTAAGTGTGAATTGCAAGGATAGACTCTCCGAAACTTCAGCCATTGAGATGTGCATCCAAGGAATGCAATGGGGTCTCCGGTATATACTGCAAGGTATCCAACCGAGAACCTTTGAAGAATTGGCGACGAGAGCTCACGATATGGAGCTAAGCATGAATGCAAGTGGATCTAACGGACCGCCAATCCTAAAATCTCGGAAGTTCAAGGATAAGCAAGAGGCCAAGAAAGGGGGCAGAACCTTCGTCAAAGCCACTCATAAGGAGGCCATGCAAACAAATGCCAAGACTATCAAATACTCAAATAACAGAGATAGACGAAGTGAACAGGAAAGACTCCTCGATCTTCAGACGGGTTTGATCGCCTTCAAATACTATTCAAACCCCTATATATGCTCACCAAAACCGGAATAGCAAGACTAACCTCCTTCCCTTTGGCCATCAGACACGCTATCTTGAAAGTACTCGGCCTTATCAGATTGACTTCTTCATTGGGGAGAATGAAAGTGCATAACCAACACACCAAAAAGGCAGCCAAGTATGTCTCTTATTGAGCATGTTGCTCGATATTCAACCTTTTAAATGTGGCTAACTCTTCAGGGGTCCAAGGTTTATATGGAGCCACAATGCCGGAGGGATTGTAAGTAAGTGTGGGACGACTGGCCCTCTTCTTCTCAACACGAGTCCACGGCGGTTGATACTTTATAGGTTTGACCGACCAAAAATCTACCCATCGAGCAATGGACACCTTAGCTCCACTTTCGCCTCCGCAAAGTAAATGATAAGCGTGAAGAAGGTGCCTACAACTCTCCGGGATGTAGAGATCTCCCGTTCTATCAAGAAGTTCTACTACATCCTGTTGGTGTATACTGTAAAGCAAACTTTTGTTGGGCTTTTATGGATATATTTGATTTCCTTATTATCTGAAATAAATGGTTTTTCACATTATTGCAATCCTATTAATTGCTTGTATTACTTGTATGTCTGTTTATCTTATATTGTAGATAATGTGGTGGGTTTGTAGTCACACAGAAGATCACATTGTCAGTTCCTTATAAGATATAAACAGTATTCACAACTGAGGTAGTTCTGGACATAACTATTGGTATAAGTTGTAGTATGAACTTGTTAGTGGCTTGTCTTGGCCATTAGTTCATACTAGTACGCTATGTCGTATTGAATGGATCACAGTTAAGACATGTTCTTCTATCCTGACTGTTATGAAGAACTAAAGGTCTTGGTGACTCTTGTAATTCTTAACCCTAATTGTGATATCTAGATATATGGGTGAGAATCTTGTTAGATTCAATGCACTATGTATTTTGGGTAGTGATATCGTTTGCACGATGTTTATTTATTGGCATTAGGGCACCGTGTCCTGGTGATCCAGGTTGATGATGTCCCCTTGAGGAAACTCATAAAGATTGTTGTATTAAACCCTACATGTGGATTTAATCCATACGACAACAAGGTTGAGTGGTACTACTCAAGGAATAATAGATGTTAATTAATTAAAGCAGTTAGAAGCTTTAATAATTAATGGACGTGCAATATCTTTAATTATAGAGTCTAATAGAAGTCCTGATTCGGTTCGGGATAGGACGGGAGTGCAACATTAATTCTCTAGTGGAATGAATTAATGTTCACGGGCCAAATAAATGTTCTGGGCTGAACATAAAGTATTTGGGTCTGTGAGGAGCTCAAACCCTATACCTTCTAACAGACCCCTAGTCTGGCCCATGAAACCTAAAAGGAGTATATATAAAAGGACCTTAATTTCGTCCAAACCCTAAGAGACATATATTGCAGCAGCCGAAATTAGTGATTAGGGTTTTATTGGTCCCGAAACGAGGAAACAAGTGTATGGGGGAGGGGGGAATACACCTGAGGTTATAAATTTAAACTTCTTAAAACTTATCAGGTTATTTAAGACAGTAACTCGTCAGTGGACTTGAAGTCTGCTGAGAAATTACTTGTGAAAGCTTACTGAGATAATAACTCCACTGAAAGCTCAAGACTTTCAGTTGAACTACTATCTAATTAGCTTTCAGATGCGGATTAGTGAGCCCTTAAGAAAACTCGTTTTACTTGAAAAACTTTGAATGAATAACACACACTTAGGAAATGGCAGAATATAAATACACAAGATATAAAGTGGTTTAGAGATGAATCTCCTACGTCCACTGTCCTGATTAAACAGGAGAATTCCTTTCACTTGGAATTCCTTGTGTTATAGTGCCAAGATGCACTGATCAAATAATCCTCTCTTAGGATGATTGATCACTAGGATAATTCCAGGTCCTAGTTCCCAAAACAAACCAGCTTTCAGACTGATACAAACAATCAACTTACTAACACCACTTTAACACTAACTCTCAACCTAACAACCGAGTAGGGTTTGGTTCCAACTGTTGTGAGATAATCCTTACAGTTTAGCTCAAGGCTTAGGATGGATTATCTCTTTCTAAGGTTTGGATATAGCTTTAAGCTCGATTACAGAAGGCTTAGTATGATCTCTACAAAATGTGAAACACTTGGGAAACAAAGGTAATTTTGAGTGCTTCGTAGTAAGTTATGAATGTAGAGATAGCTTTGATCTTGTGAGTTTCCCGTGAATAGAAATGAGCACGTCCTTCTGTATTTATAGACCTTCTTGAAAATCTTCCCGTTGGAGTTTGAATCTTCTCAAGTAAGTCTTCTTGTATCTGATTGGTTCAAACGCTCTTTTTGAAGCTAGGAAAAGACTTTTGGTACTTGTCAGTCTGTGACAGGTCGGCTGAAAGACCATGCCTGTTCACCAACTTTCTGTAGAAGGCTAGGAAAAGACTTTTGGTACTTGCCAGTCTGTGACAGGTCGGCTGTCAATAGAGTACACCTACGTGTCATCTTCTCATTGGGCCGTTCAGTCTGCTTGCTCAGAATCCTATCTTGATTTAAGGTAGAACTCCTCTGAGAGAACCTTCTAATTCCTTCAATAAATGTAAGCTTCACTGAAATTCATTTTGCCTTATTCCAACCAGATTAACTAACAACTTTTAATGTGTTTAGCATTGAATGAGCTTTGTTAGTTCACATCAGTGGACCTTGGTCCTCTCTTGATGGTTTTAGTCTTAGTGTGAATGCACTTAGAAAACATTCAAGACTTAGACTATTTCTCAGATCATTTGTCTTCAGCGGACTTTATCTTCAGCAGACTTCATTCTTCAATACACTTCAAAAATTACTAATTGTACTCCAATTCCTTAACATTTGAACTGGTTATCTAACCTCTAACTCTGCTGAATACTTTACTTACAAAAGACTTAGGAGGAACCTTTTGGTATCTTAATCAAAACTTAAGTCTATATAATTTCCCCCTTTTTGATTATGCCGAAACCTATCTTATTACATATTCTCTTTCAGATGAGGTTTTACAGATGACATATTTCTAAAGGAATTTTTGTAAGTAAAAGTATTCAAGTACATAAGCCTAAATGATAATGAGATATTATCTTGGGCATTTAAAAGCAGTAGAGTTTCATTTCTTCATAGAACTGAGTGAGTACAAATACAGCAAGTCTACTGTCAAAAAGTTCAAAAATACAAAACAGCTGGGACTTATAAACAAATGCCCAGAAACTACACTTAACCTTTTCAGATGGATTCAAACAGGGGTTCAAGTCCATATTGCTTTAAGACTCGGATCTTCAGTTCATTTTTCCTTTCCATTACTTCTTTTGAGTGTCCCTTGAGACCTAAATGCTCACACAAGGACACCCATTCATCTGTGATCCTTTTTCTGTCCACTGCACCTGTTGCATCTTGTGTAGGCCAGTAGATAATAGGTTCAGGAGCTTTCAAGGCAAGGTCTGGAAATTTGACATTCCAAGCTTCATTAATGTCAGGGTAGAGTTTTGGGTAAGACTCAAAGAGCCAGTCGTTGAATAAGTCTTGAGCATTCTCTTTACCCAACTCTCCACTGACATAATAAGAGTACACAAATTCCCTCTTGGCAGTTTCCCAAGCAACATTAAGCTTCTTGGGAACCAAAGTATCAATATGGGGGAATTTGGCCTTCACAAGTGCAACCTTATCCTTCTTCAACTTAGCAGCCCACCTTTGATAGCCATTCCTGAATTTCTTGGAAGTAGTCTTGTCAAAGGTAGTCAGCCTCTTCTTCCTCTTCCTTTCAGCTAGCTCTGCAATGGTCTCTATCTTTCCAACTGCCTTATCTCTTCTTTCTTGTTGTTGAGCAGATAACCTTTGAGCTCTCTCATTCATGCCTCCAGCTTCTTTGATTAGCTCTGTGAGCTTAGTGACCTTTGTAGGTGCAGACCTGGGGGCTTCAGATAAGATTGGTTCAGGATTAAGAATTGGAAGTACCTCTACTGAGTCATCAGTTGACTTTGCAGCCAACCTCCCTGAAGATCTTGTCCTCTTTGTCACCTCAGCTGAGAGAACATCATCAGCTTTCCTCTTTGTGGTTTCCCCCTTCTGAGCAGCTCTCTCTTTCTTCTCCTTCTCAGCCATTTCTTTGAAAACAGTTAACTCTTTCTCCACTGAAACTTCCTTCCCCTTCCTTGCATCAACAGCTTGTTGGGCTTCAAGATTGACTTTCTTCAGGGTATTCTTGATTTGTTGGCCTCTTTCAAATTCAGGAGTCTCAAGAATCAGATGCATCTTATTCTTGGGATCCTTCTTCATGTCTTTGGCGCTTACCAACTTTTCCCCCTTTTCAGCATTAATCATGTACTCAGCAACAGTGATGTTCAACTTCATCTGATCATGACCAACGACCTTCAGTTAGGTTGAGCAGTGATCAACCTCATCCTCAAGTCTTTCCAGTGTAGCACCAGCAGTCTGTCCAAATTGTACAAACTGAGCAAGTTTCTCATCAATGAGAACATTCGTTTGCCTTTGAGTAGGGAAGTCCTCAGCAGCCTTCTTCAGCACCTCTCCCAGCTTAGCTCCTAGCTCTTCATGTTTGGCCTCAAATTCCGTCAGCTTCTTGTTCCATAACCCTTCAACCTTCCCTAACAGGTCCGTTGAGAAAGCCTCTACAGAGGACTTTAGGTTGATGGAGACATTATCAACTGAGTCTTTTAGAAATTGTGTCCTGGCCTCTTCCTCCTTCTTCTCCAACTTCTTCAGAGCCTCTATCACCAGCACACTTTGGCCTTTCACTACATCAATTACCATTTGCTGAGAGTCTTCTACTTTAAGAGTCGGGTTCTGAAGAGAAGTGGTGGTAGACTCCATGAGCTCATCAATATTGTCTGAGAGAATGACCATCTCATCAACTTCCTCCTGGACAATCTCCTGGACATCTCTCAGTTGAGTTTGGAGGGATGGAAGTTTTACATCTTCAAGATTTTAAATTGCATTCCTCAGTGGACTTAGATAGATATTAACTTGGGGTACTTCCATGGATGAATTTCCTGCATCAGATAAAACGTTAGCACCTTCCCCCTCAATCTCACCACCTAAATCAGCTTTCTCATCTAACTCCATATTGACTCCCTCTTCTCACTCTCTCTTTCACTTTTTTTTTCAACTATATTTTTTTCAGCCAATTCCCCCTATACAGGGACGATTGCTCTAATTTCTCCACTTACTACTCTTGTGATCTCGACCTCATTTTCTTTTACTTGTTCTTTTTCAACTCCTTCTGGACCAGACACCTCAGCTGACTCCCTAGTCACCGCTGAGGGCTGTTGTGGGGGAGCTTCAGTAGACTCCTCTACTGAGCTTCCCTTTGGCAAATTTTGAGCCTCAGTATCCTTTGTCGGGATACATCCTTGGCTACTTCACCACCACCTGGCTGTGGTGAAGTACCTTCTTCCTTTTCTCCTTCCTTTTTTTTCTCTCCCTCTTCCACCTTCTCCACCTCCTCTGGCCTCTCCTTCTCTTCTCCAGCTACCTTCTCCGCCTCAGGTGCCTTCTCAACCACCGCTGAATTCTCCACTTCACCTATCTTGTCCATTACTAGGCTCTGAAAAATCTTCTCATCACAGAGAAGTCTGGTTTTGGTCATCCCAGCAAACTCCAGTATCTCACTCTCCTCCTTCTTCCATTCTTCAGCATTGCTTTCTCCAACTGCCATGAGGATCTCACCCAATCTCCTATCCTTCAGCTGGACAAGTAGCCTTACTCTAAAAAACATTGCCTTCAGGGTGGGGTGCCCATCAAGCTCTGGATATTTGGTCTCTCGTGAGTAAGCCACTTCATCCTTAAGAGTATCTAGGAAGGAGTACTCTTCTTCATCATCAGATGGAAGGGAAGGGGTATGGGATCTGATGTATGAGGGTTCTTCAGGAATAGTTTCTAAGTGGGTTTGAACTTGGGTTTCAGGAGGATTGGGCTCAGATGAGGTTTGGGTTTCAGAAGGGTTTAAGTTTTGGTCAGTGGGGGTTGAAGCGATGGTTTCAGAAGGGTTTGAGGTTGCTTCAGCAGATGCCTCAGATGGGGTGTCTTTTGGGGAACCACTTTTAGGCTGTTGAGAGCCTTCAGTGGGGGTTGTAGTGGTCTTGGATATTCTCTTGGTTTTGACAGGGGTACGAGGTTTGGTTTTGGGTTTGATGGGGGTGGGAGCAGGAGCATCTGAGTCAGACTCAGTAGATATAACGTTTGGAGAGGAATTAGGGTTACCTGAGGATGACTCATCAGTAGAGTTTGATGTTCTGGCTTTCTTTGAGGCACTCTCCTTCACAGCCTCAGCTGACCTTTTCTTCTTCTTCTTTGAGGCCTTCTCTGTCTCCTTCTCCTTATGTAAAGCCATCTTATCACTCAGCTTTACAAGTCTCCTCTTCAGTTTAGTCTTTTTCACTACAGCAAGGTTTGCTTCCTCAGCCTCCTCTGCTGCTTTCGGGATTTCCTCCGCCATACTCAACTTCCTTGTCTCCAATGCCTTTCCATATTTGAAGAGAGTCTTCAAATTACTCCATTTTTTGTCCTCCTTCCAGTTTACGCCCACATCAACATTTTCGATCAAGTAAGAGATCTTTGTGGCAAAGCAGAGCTTACTTGACAACTGGGGAGACTTTTCTAGCTGGAACTTCAAGTGTTCCCTGTTCAGTGCCCGCAAGAAAAATTGTTGCCAATTAAAGCTCTTCTCATTGCTTTCCACTATGGCCTTCATCAGCCTCAGTTTGGGCTTGCTCACTTGCTCTGAGCTTCCTTGGTTTGCTAGAATACATTTCCCAACTATTTTACAAAGAACATTATATACTGGGAGGAGTACATTTTTGTTCATTGTGGGGTTGTACTTCATTTTCTTCTGTATTATTGTGTACACCCAATCTTCTTCCTTATCTGCGATACACGTATCCGGATTTGGGCCTTCAGAAGGAAGTCCAAATAATTCCTTGAGATCGTCCCCTTCCAAACGGATCTCCTTCTTTACTTTTTGATGTTTGATGATCTCAGCATCATCCCTTATCACCTTCTTCTTCCTTTTTAAGAATAAACAGGATCTAATTTTGGTATCAGTGTTGGCAACACTGAAGAAGAATTCAAGAACTTGTCTATCAAAACAATTTTCAGGATGGATAGACAAGAACTTTTCTAAACCGGCGGCCTTTACCATTTCCAGGGCCTCCTTGATATGCCCAAACTCTGGTCTGGTCTCAATCTCATGTCTCAATCTCTGGATTGTTAAACCATACGATAGGTTTATACCAGAAGTTGTCCTTGTTGGTAAGGAACCCTAGGTTTACTTTGGCCATTTTTTTTATAGGAGTTAGGTTTGAGAATAATTTGCAGAGAGTATTTGGGAAGAGAGAGTTGTAAGTGCTTGCTTGGAAGAGTGTTCGAAAAGGTTCGCAACTCTGATTTTGAGGGTTTTTATATGAGGAATGAATGGTGAGATTGAAAAGCTTAATTAACGTCTGAGATTAATTTGGGTGAAAGATCGTGGATAGACGAAGAGGTCGTGGGGAGTTTTTGAGAGATCTTGACGGTTAGGAAAGAACCGCCTAAAATGGAAGGTGGGGATTGAAAAAGGTGGTAGCTGGAAGGTCACATCATCTGACTTTTGGGGCGCGTGAGATAGGAAACTGAAAAGCGAAACTGACTTGTACAACGCGCATTAAATGCTTGCCTTATCAAATTTTTTTTGAAACAGTGTAAAAAGATTTAATTTTTCAGAACACACTCATTAATCAAATTTTGAAAGCAGGTTTATAATAAAAAACTAAGAGGCTTTCAGATGAAAGATAACATAAGTATAAAGTATTGACCTCCACTGAGGTTTAACCTCTTCTGAGAAATGAAACTCTTCTGGGACCAGTAACTCCTCTGAGGTTGGACCTCTACTGATTCGAAATTAATTCTTCTGAGATATGAAATGGCCTCATCTTTACTCTCCTAGATCTAGAAGTCCAAGCTCCACTGACAGTTCTTGAAACCTTGCTTCAGCCAAAGGTTTAGTAAATATATCTGCCTTTTGCTTGTCAGTGTGAATTTTGAACATTTTGATATCCTTCTTCTCCACATGGTCTCTAATGAAATGATGTCTTATATCCACATGCTTGCATCTTGTTTGGAAAACTGAATTTTCTGAAATAGCAATTGCACTATTGTTGTCACAGAAAATAGAAACTTCATTAGCAAAGATGTTGTAGTCTCTTAGTTGTTGTCTTAGCCAAAGAATTTGAGTACAACAACTTCCAGTTGCCATATATTCAGCCTAAGTAGTGCTTGTGGCTACTGAATTTTGTTTCTTGGAAAACCAAGAGATCAGCTTACTTCCCAAGAATTGACAGGTGCCTGAGGTTGATTTCCTATCAATCCTGCATCTTCCATAATCTGCATCTGAGTATCCTGTGAGTTCCAAGTTGTTATCTGAGGGATACCATAATCCCATATTCACAGTACCCTTAAGATATTTGAGAATTCTTTTAGCAGCTTCCAAATGACTTTTCTTTGGGTTGACTTGATATCTTGCACATATTCCCACTGCAAATGTGATATCAGGCCTGCTTGCTGTGAGATACAGTAGAGACCCAATGATTGCTCTGTAGTGAGTTTGGTCTACTGACTCACCATCTTCATCAGGTTCCATCTTGGTGTTGGTGTTGAGTGGAACTCTTGCAACCTTGCTGGTCTGACATCCAAATTTGTTGATCAGCTCCCTTGTATATTTGGCTTGGTTGATGAAGATTCCTTCAGAGGACTGTTTGACTTGAAGTCCAAGGAAGAAGTTCATTTCTCCCATCATTGACATCTCAAACTTTCCTTTCATCAGTTGAGAGAATTTTTCACAGAGGACTTGGTTTGGAGAACCAAAGATGATATCATCCACATAGATTTGAACTAGCAGGGTGTCCTCTCCTTTTGTGATTCTGAATAGAGTTCTATCAACTCTTCCTTTGATAAAGCCATGATCCAACAGAAACTGAGACAAGGTATCATACCAAGCTCTTGGAGCCTGTTTCAGTCCATATAGAACTTTCCTCAGTCTATATACTTTGTGGCTTTCTTCAAAACCTGGGGGCTGCTCCACATACACTTCCTCATTGATTACTCCATTCAAGAAAGCACTCTTGACATCCATTTGATACACCTTGAATTTCTTGTGAGCAGCATATGCAAGGAATAACCTTATTGCCTCCAATCTGGCCACTGGAGCAAAGGTTTCATCATAGTCAAAACCTTCAACTTGAGAATAGCCCTTTGCTACTAGCCTGGCCTTGTTTCTTACTATGACATCATTTTCATCCTTCTTATTCTTGAATACCCACTTAGTTCCAATCACATTGCAATGATATGGTATGTCAACCAGCTCCCATACTTGATTTCTTGTGAATTGGTTGAGCTCTTCTTGCATAGCAATGATCCAATTTGAATCTTGAAGTGCTTCTTCAATGGAACCTGGTTCCTGGTTAGATAAGAAACAACAAAACAAAGCACTTTCTCCATGAAAACTTCTAGTTTTGACTCTCGAGGTAGGATCACCTAGGATTTGCTCAACAGGATGATCTGAGAGCCATGTCCTCCTAGGCTGATGCCCTTCAGTAGAGTTTAACTCTTCTGAAGTTGAGTCACTAGATACAGGAATACATTCAAATTCAGGAAATAAAACAGAGGGTTGAAGTCCTGAGTCATCATTCAAGGTATTTTCATTCTCAATGGTAGTATCATTGACTCCCCCTTGAATGATGGGCTCATTAGATGTCTCAGTTGTGACCACATCTTCATCAACATTAGTTACTCCTTGAACTGGGATAGTGTTCATCAGTTAAGTTTCATGTTCAGGAGAGTTCTCAGTTGAGTTGTCAGGAGTGATCTTGCTTTGAGTGTCCTCCTTGAATTGTTGATCATTTAGGTTATCCCATGTTGGGATGTATGCATCAACATAATTCTCAGGATATCTTTTTGACTTGATACTCAGTCTAGTTAGTCTTTTGCTTATCACTTCCTCATTCTCCTTACTCCTGGACTCAAAAGTAGATTCATCAAAGACCACATGAGGTGTTTCTGCCACAACAAGAGTTCTACAATTGTAAACTCTGAAAGCTCTACTGATTTAAGAATATCCTAAGAAGATTCCTTCATCAGCTTTGCTATCAAAAGCTTTCAGTTGAGTTTTCCCATTGTTATGAATGAAACACTTGCAACCAAAGATATGAAAGTAAGATACCTGAGGCTTTCTGCCATTCCATAACTCATATTGAGTTTTTCCTTGATGTTTGGTTACCATGGATCTATTCTGAGTGTGACAGACAGTATTGATAGCTTCAGCCCAAAATCTTTTAGGAACTTGAGCTTCTGCAAACATTGTCCTTACTGCCTCCTTAAGAGTCCTATTTCTTCTTTCAGCTACTTTATTTTGTTGTGGAGTTCTTGCAGCTGAGGTCTCATGAGCAATACCTAACTCTTTGCAGAAATCAAATATTATAGAGTTCATGAATTCAGTGCCCTTATCTGACCTCATCTTTACAATATTCAGGATCTTTTCATTACTAACTTTCTTCAGAAGTTCTGGTAGCCTGAGTTGAGTCTCCTTTTTGCTTGCAAGAAATACCACCCAAGTGTACCTGGAGAAATCATCAACAACAACCATAGTATATTTTCTCCCATTGATACTTACAGGGGTTACTGGACCAAAGAGATCCATGTGTAACAATTGAAGTACTCTGTCAGTAGAGGTTGCTACTTTGCTTTTAAAAGATACTTTCACTTGCTTTCCCTCCTGACCGGCTTTGCAAATATGTTCTTTGTTGTATACTTCATTTGGCATTCCTTCCACCAGTCCATGTCTTGCTATCCTGTTCATTATCTTGAAGTTCAGATGACTTAGTCTCTTGTGCCATAGCCAATTAGTATCAGATGAGCTCTTGGCAATAAGACATGCATTTGGTGTACAAGACTTCAAATCTGCAAGATAGACATTTTCCTTCCTTGACTCAGTTAGTAGTACCTGTTGTGAAGATATATTCTTGACAAAACACAGGCTACATGAAAATTCAACACTGTATCCTTTATCACAAAACTGACTTATGGACAAAAGATTGTGTTTAAGTCCATTGACAAAGGATACATTCTTACTCTTACTGAGCCAATTATTAAAGTACATATCCTTTAGTGGCTCCTTGTGAATTGTCACCAAAGGTGACTTGTGGACCTTCTTTCTCAGCAAACTCTGTCAGGAGATCTATGTTACCAGTCATGTGCCTGGAACATCCACTGTCCAAGTACCAAACTGAAGATTTGAGAGTTTCTCCTTTGTTGAGGTCCACTGAGCCCTGCAGTCAAAATCAAGCTTTAGGTACCCATTTTGTATTGGGTCCTACCAGGTTAGCTTTACCTTTCGGAATCCAAATTTACCTCACTGTTCTAATCACTTTAGAATGGCTAATTTGTCTTCCATAAACATCTACATAGATAGTTACCTCCTTGGATGCCTTAGGAGTAAACTGTCTATGGGTGTCAGCCTTTGAAGGAACAGGAACCTTCTTAATATTCTTTCTTTTCGGCTTGTGTGCACCTGGTCTTAGTCTTTGTTGATAAAGGTATGAAGAACCTTTTCCTTTAGGCACAAATGGAATAGGTTTTCTATATGAGTCATTCCTTGAGGAATGCTCAAGCCTGAGTGCTCGCAGCTGAGATTGCTTCAACTGTGAAGACCTCGGCTGATAGTACCTCTGTTGAGATCTAGTCTGATTAGTCAACTGAGCCTTCCCATTTGGTTTTGGCTGAGTTTGACTTCTCTTTTGTTGGACCTCAGCTGGTCTTTTTCCTTTATCTAAAATTTGTGGTTGAAAGGTCACAGACTTAACAAAAACTCTCTTTGTGCCACTTGAAGAAGCAACACTCAGAGGAACTTCTGAAGGTTTTAGAATATAACCTATCCCACACTTGTTATTAGGATTGATTTGAAAATTTTGAATCTTCTCTATAGCAAGAGAGGGTTTGTTAAGAGAATCAATCCTTTTTAACAATGTCTCTTCAGATTTTTGTAAGACATCAATTTTCAGGAGAGAATCCTTTATTTGGCTTACCAATTTTAAGTTCTCTTCAGTTAACTTTGTCTTAGATTCAGTAAGATCTTTTATCAGTTGATCTTTGCCATTTTCTTGACTCTTGAGGGTTTCCACCTCTTTTGTCAATTCAATGGTAGATTTAGCTGAATCTGCCTGATTCCCAGATTCAATTAACTTGGAGTTTTCACTCAAGAGATTTTTGTTTTTATCTTGGAGACAGAAACTTACTTCTTGCAACCTTGAGAAATCAATCATCAACTGTTCCAAAGCGGACTGAAGATTGAGTTCCTCTGTTGACTCTGAGCTGAGCTCAGGTGAGTGTCCTAAAGAATTGGATGGTTTAGATTGTACCTCTGGTTCTTCTCTTGCCATGAGGCACATGTCATCATCACTGCTGTCAGAGAACAGCCCATCAGATGACTCCAGATCTTCATCAACATCCTCAGCCACCATGGCTTTTCTTTTTCCATATCTTCTGTCTATTTTGGCTTGTCTTTCCTTTCTTTCCTTTGTGCTCAGTTGAGGACAATCATACTGAAAGTGCCCAACCTTCTTGCACCGAAAATATCTGTTGGCGTCATCATTCTTTTCTTCAGTAGACTCTCTAGCCTTTGATGATGATCCTTCAGCTCTTGTATAGTTCTTGTATTATTTCTTCTTCTCCAGCTCAGTGGAGCTTTTCTCTCCTTCTCTGGTGTCTTTTTGTGTTCTCATTTCCCTGTTATCCCTGTAAAATCTCTTATACTTGCCAAAACAGTTGTTAAGTTATTCAAACCTTCTAGCCATTAGGCTGAGTTCCTCTTGCATCTCTGCCTTGCTTTGAGATTTGCTTGCCTTTGTACTCTTCTGTGGCCTTGGGGATTTGGGCTCAGTCTCCTTAGCTTTGAAGGCAACTCCCTTCTCAGCTGAGGTCTCATCAAGAGCCCTTTTCCTGTTAAGATCAAACTCATAAGTTTTGAGTTCAGAGAATACTTGTTGCATAGACATGCTAGATAGATCCTTGGTATTCTGGATCATTACAGAGTACACATCCCATCTTGAGGTTAAACCTCTTAGGATCTTTAAGGCAACCTCTCTTTTGGTGTAGACTTTACCCAGAGAGTTTATCTCATTCATGATGTCAGTGAACCTCCCATCAAGCTGGTCAATGGTCTCAGTAGGCTCCATGGTGAACTGCTCATATTTTTTAACAGCTACTGAAAGCTTGTTCTCTTTAATCTTGTCAGTTCCTTCACACATGAGAGCTAGAGTGTCCCACAGTTCCTTTGCAGTCTGGCAATGGATCACTCTTTCCATATCTGAGTCTGGAATTGTGGTGTAGAGAATGTTCATGGCTATGAAGTTGAGGTTGTGTCTCCTCCTTTCATCTGCAGTGAAGTTATCCTCATCCTTGGGCCATTCTTCTCTAAGATCTGCAATAGTGTCAGCTGTGGTTCTAGGGTTAGGGGTCATAAAAATAAATGGACCTTTAGTAATCACCCTCAACATTTCATCATGCACACAGGCAAGATGAGCTCTCATTCTAATCTTCCAAAAGTCATAATTTTCCACTGAGAATTGTGGAAGCTTGTGATGAGACATATGGTTCAAGGGATTTACTCTCATGTTGTTCTCCACAGGTGGTGCTACCCTAGCTGCATTATCAGCCATAATATATAAACAAGTTTATCAAGAAATCAATTCAGTTGACCAATATAAAATACCTTTTAGCACAAGGTATACTTAGAACAATGGTCTTTTGAACCACTGCTCTAATACCAATTGTTGGTCCCGAAATGAGGAAACGAGTGTATGGGGGGGAGAGGAATACACATGAGGTTATAAAATTAAACTTCTTAAAACTTATCAGGTTACATAAGATAGTAACTCGTCAGTGGACTTGAAGTCTGCTGAGAAATTACTTGTGAAAGCTTACTGAGATAATAACTCCACTGAAAGCCCAAGACTTTCAGCTGAACTACTATCTAATTAGCTTTCAGATGCGGATTAGTGAGCCCTTAAGAAAACTCTTTTTACTTGAAAAACTTTGAATGAATAACACACACTTAGGAAATGGCAGAATATAAATACACAAGATATAAAGTGGTTCAGAGATGAATCTCCTACGTCCACTGTCCTGATTAAATAGGAGAATTCCTTTCACTTGGAATTCCTTGTGTTATAGTGCCAAGGTGCACTGATCAAATAATCCTCTCTTAGGATGATTGATCACTAGGATAATTCCAGGTCCTAGTTCCCAAAACAAACCAGCTTTCAGACTAATACAAACAATCAGCTTACTAACACCACTTTAACACTAACTCTCAACCTAACAACTGAGTAGGGTTTTGAGTAGGGTTTGGTTCCAACTGTTGTGAGATTATCCTTACAGTTTAGCTCAAGGCTTAGGATGAATTATCTCTTTCTAAGGTTTGGATATAGCTTTAAGCTCGATTACAGAAGACTTAGTATGCTCTCTACAAAATGTGAAACACTTGGGAAACAAAGGTAATTTCGAGTGCTTCGTAGTAAGTTATGAATGTAGAGATAGCTTTGATCTTGTGAGTTTCTCGTGCATAGAAATGAGCACGTCCTTCTGTATTTATAGACCTTCTTGAAAATCTTCCCGTTGGAATTTGAATCTTCTCAAGTAAGTCATTTTGTATCTGATTGGTTCAAATGACTTTTTTTGAAGCTTTAAGTCTTGTCAAGAAACGGCTGAAAGACCATGCCTGTTCACCAACTTTCTGTAGAAGACTAGGGAAAGACTTTTGGTACTTGCCAGTCTGTGACAGGTCGGCTGTCAGTAGAGTACACCTATATGTCATCTTCTCATTGGGCCGTTCAGTCTGCTTGCTCAGAATCCTGTCTTGATTTAAGGTGGAACTCCTCTGAGAAAACCTTCTAATTCCTTCAATAAATGTAAGCTTCACTGAAATTCGTTTTGCCTTGTTCCAACCAGATTAACTAACAGTTTTTAATGTGTTTAGCATTGAATGAGCTTTGTTAGTTCACATCAGTGGACCTTGGTCCTCTCCTGATGGTTTTAGTCTTAGTGTGAATGCACTTAGAAAACATTCAAGACTTAGACTATTTCTCAGATCATTTTTCTTCAGCGGACTTTGTCTTCAGTGGACTTCATTCTTCAATACACTTCAAAAATTACTAACTGTACTCCAGTTCCTTAACATTTAAACTGATTATCTAACCTCTAACTCTACTGAATACTTTACTTACAAAAGACTTAGGAGGAACCTTTTGACATCTTAATCAAAATTTAAGTCTATACAATTTCCCAACAAGTTTGAGGAGACGAGGCCTTTTTCTCAACGTTCGCTAGTTCATCGTCCACCCAGTGTTCGAACAAGGTTGGGAAACAGACTAGAAGATCTCTAGTGGAATCAACGTCTCGGTCTTCAAGGGTAACAAATCTAAACTAATCTTTAGAAGCATGTTTAGGTTTTTAATTGTTTATACACGTTTGGTATCCCAACAACGATCTTGGGAACGGACCGCCTTCACCGGCGTGTTCTATTACATCCGACACCACCTCATCAAATATGTGATCGGCTAGTGGAAGTCCCATCGAGCTATGTATGTCCCAAAGAGAAATCGACATCTCATAAAAAACTGTGAGTAAAGTATTAGTGGATGGACACCATGCCTCACAAAAGGCTCTGACAATCTCTGAGTTGCAATCGTAAGTGAAGAGCGATGCAAAGGCAGAGTCGTAAATTCGTGCGGCCTGAAGAGTTTTGTCGCACATACTTAGAATATCCTCGGACCATTCCTAATACCCTTTGGTGTAATGGAATTCACTGTCAAATTTCAAGGGACCACCCCATCCCGCTTCATTGAAAATGATGCGACGTCCCAAAGTAGGTAAAGGGTCCACCTTTTCGGAGCAGGCTTCTCATGGTTAGCTGCTTTCAGAACCCAAACCTTAGACATTTTGCTTAGCGATATTTCCATGGACCATTCTTCCATATGGAACTCGTTGTCTAGACTTGGCATCGACTCCACATATTTACCGAGGACCGATTTCTCGACACCTAAATAAGTTCCTTTACTGAGAGGTTGGTGCTCATCATCAAGAATCACCAAGTATTGCTTTCCGGCACATGTGGTACTAGTGAAGTGAACCATGACGCGAGATTGAAGCAAAAGAAACTGCAAAACATACAAAAGAAAGGAAAAAGAAGGATCAAAGAGCGAGACAAAAAAATGATGGGGCAAGTATGTTAAATGATTTAATGACATAAAAGAAATCATTATTTCATTTAAATACAAAATCACAAAAAATAAAATTCAAAAGCAAAAATTTTGCTCGCTAAAAGAAAAATTAAGGCCCAATCAAGTGAAAAATGGGAGAAGTCACATAAAAAATAAGGCCAAGGTTAAATACAATCCCATGTTTGGTGAATACAACCCTACCAAAAAAATTGTTCGGAATTTTTTTTCGAAAAATGTAACAATTTTCGGAAAATTTTTCCGAAAAATCATAAGTTCAGTGTTTTTTTTTTTTTAATTTTCGGAAAATTTTTCCGAAAATTGTCAAAATTTTCGGATTTTTTTTTCCGAACATTTTTTAGTGGTGTGGTATTAACAAAAGATAGGACTGTATATAACCGTGGCCTAAAAATAAACAAATAAAGGCCCAACACTTATTATTGGCTCAGCCCAAATTCATCTTTCATATTATAAGGAGAGGGCCCATTTGGTGAGATCCCAATTCACACGCAGAATCCCCAAATCAATTCACGCCTGCGCCTTCTTCGGCCTGAAATCACGGACTCCACCCTTCTGAACCACCAACGCCGGCCGAAGCACGGCGTCTCCTCCGCACCACGCTGCCGCCTGTGGTACCCAGGAACCGGCACCGCCGCCTGAAGCAGCCCTCAACCGAAATATGACGCTGTCCCTCTCCACCTTGATTGCAGAAATCGGCCGTCCGCCTCCGCTCGCAAGCCACCGTGCGCGTGACGCCTCTGACCAGAATCCCGTCGGTCCAAATCCGCCTCCGCTCGCAAGCCGCCGCGCCTGAAGCCGTCACGCCTAAAGCCGCCCGGTATCCCAACCGCCTTCGCTACCGCCTGAAGTCCGTGCCGCTGCCAGAAAGCGCAACCGTGGCCGCCGTGCGTAATGCCTCAGCCCGGAGTCCGTGCCTCGGTCCAAATCCGCCGAAGCCGCTGTGCATCGCCTCCGCATCACGACTTCGGAAGACTGCACACGCAACCTGCTCGACGAAATGCCCGGGGAAATTTTCTTGCAAACTAGCTCCAAGGTACGTCACTTGTCTGTGGATTGCTTGCTGCCGTCTGATTGATGGTCGTAGTGGAAGAGGACGGCAGTCGTAGTGGCATTCATTGACGGAAATTGGCAGTCGTAGCGGCATTCGTTGACGGAAATTGGTAGTTGTAGTGGCGTCGGATAAGCAGTCGGATTGAGTCGAGAAATTGGTAGTTGTAGTGGCATCGTAGATTGAGCCGAGAAAACTGTAGTTGTAGTGGTAGAAATCCAAAAAACCGGGCAACGGAGCGTGTAGTTGTAGTGGCAAGAATCGGGTAGTGATCCGAGGAGCCGATGAAAATCGAATGAGCGGAAGGAGGTAGCCATAGTGACATCGAAAAAGCGTATGCAAAGCAATATATTACCTAGTTTGCAGCCCTTGAAAGAAACAAATAGCGAAAAAAAAAAAGGCAGAACTAAAAGAAAAGTTAGAAGAGTGTTAGAAATTACCTCTAAACTCCCTGCTGATCTCCGAATCTCGCTGTTACTGCTTCTTTCGTCTCGTTCTTGGAATGAAATCGAAACACTAGGCTCGGAGCTATTAAAGGTAATAGGGAAGGAAATTAAATCTGCAAAAAGTGGAAATTAATTGATCCTGCAAATGTCTTGGCGATCAAGTTTTGAATTTTCTTATTTAAACAAGATCGTTTCTTGCAAAAAATATGCAGATAAATTCCTTATGGGAAGAATATGCGAAAAGGCAGAAGTACACGCAGGATTCTGCTGAAGCATGATATTTTTTTTATTTTTTATTTTTAAAAAAAGGGGTCAAGAAAAGGACCGATCTTACAAAGGAAATACACCTTTCTTGTTGCTACTAAGCCCACTGGTGGATGTATTGGATTACTGGGCAAACAAAACTGTTGGGCCATGTAAAAGTAAAAAAAAATTCAAATCTTCTTAGTCCAGGCATTGCATGAAATAGGTGGGCCGATGAAATCACTAAAGGCCAAGGTTAAATACAGTTACATGATTTGTGAATACACCCCACCCAATGAATATTTTTTCCAAAAAATGTAACAATTTTTGGAAAAATATTCTGAAAATTCATATTTTCAGTGTTTTTTTTTTTTAACATTTTCGAAATTTTTTCTGAAAATTGTCAAAATTTTCGGATTTTTTCCTGAACACTTTTTGGTGGGGTTGTATTAATAAAAGATAGGACTGTATATAACCTTGACCATCACTAAACCTATTCTTGGGCTAACAAAAAATGTCCACGTGAAATTATTTGGGCCGCAAGCAAACAAATACAAGTTCTCGAGTTCAAATCAAAACGAGATATTGAAATTTCGTGTTTCATTAACTCCAAGTCATAAATGACCGTGAACAAAGCACGAGGGGACATTTGTAAGCAAATTAATATGTACCCAATTAAATGATGACACGTGTACAAATAAATATTAATATCAAAATAAATTTATTATTTTATTTTGGGGATTTAAATAAATTAATTCTCAAATTAAATAATTAAATTAATTGGTATTTAATATACACGGTACAAACTTGCCAAAAATACGAGTCTGCAGTAATTAATACGGTTGACTTAGTGCCCAAGAAAAATCAAATGGTATTTTGCTTGTAAAAAGAAAAGAATTAATGAAAATTAAATCAAATCATCTAAATCTGAAAATTGGCCTATAAAAGCCCATCAAATCGGCATCGGCCAATCAGAAAGCGCCACGTGGCACCATGAAGGAGGAAAGTTTTCATCTCCTCACCCTATAAATAGGGGTCTTAATTTATTCATTCAACACACATCCAGACAGGCAGAAGAACAAGGAATTCAGAAGTTCAAGAGCTTTTGAAGATTCAAAGCGTTCTTCGTCAAATTCAAAGCGTTCTTCGTGGAAAGCGATCAGAAACGGCCTCCGATCCGAGATAAAGGTCCAGCACCCCTCCGATCCAGCGTTTCTCCTTGAAGATTCAAAGGTGTTCTTCGCGGCTTCAAGGCGTTCTTCGCACAAGTCTACGACAAACAACCTCCGATCCGAGATCAAGGTCCAGCACCCTTCGATCCGGCGTCTCTCCTCGAAGATTCAAAGGGCATTCTTCATCAAATTCAAAGATGTTCATCCCGCCTTCGAAGACGTTCATCCTCCAAATCCCGAAAATAACGTTTAATCCAAAATAAGGCGTTTCGCCCTTGGATTAACGTTATAAATTCAAATCCAATCTCAATCGAAGATCAAGCCGAGGATTTCTCCCGAAGAACATCCAAGTCAAAGTCAACACCGAAGGGAAGAATCAGAGGACCAAATCTAGAGTTAGTCAACCCGCACACAAGCTTTTCGGTTTAATCCGAATAAATTAAAATTGTAATCTTTTTTGTATTTATTATATTTAATAAATTTGAAATTTGCAGTTACAACAGCAACAAGCTCCGCCACCTCCTCCACCACTGTATGAGCCTATGCCTCAGATGGTACACAAGATGAATGACTTCGTCGAACGATCTCGACGACTGCAACTACCTAGGCTGAACGGGAGAGAAAGTCCTTTTGAGACCGAAGAATGGATAGCCGGATTGGAGCGCATTTTCCAATATATGGTGCTAACTGATGTACAAAGAGTCTCCCGTGCACAATTCCAATTGGTGGAAGACGCGGCTCAATGGTGGTAATTCTATGAGCGGACTATGAATGAAGAAGCTAGACGGGTCCTTACTTGGGAGGATTTCAAGAAAGCTGTGTTGGACAGGTATTTTCCACGGGTACTAAGGGATCGGAAGGAACAAGAGTTTATTAATCTTCGACAGGGAACTTTCTCAGTGATAGAGTATGAGAGAAAATTCAACCAGCTATGTCGTTATGCTCCACATCTGGTGGACAATGGTGATAGAAAAGCTCGGAGGTTTGAATAGGGTCTAAGGCCCAAAGTAGCAGGAATTGTGATTGGTCTTCAGATGCCAAGCTATGGAGAAGTTTTTTTATCAAGCGCTACTAGTGTAATGCCCCCACTTAAAATAGTACGGAAAATATGATGTGGCACAAGTAGGAACGTTACTAAAATAGTACTTTGTATTAAAATATACACACGCCACACATTTACACAGCGGAAGTAGTAAATAAGTATGATCGTAGCATAAGATACAAACCAAAATTTAAAAACAAAATTCTTGAAACATAAAGTTTTTAAGAAAACTCCACAGCCCGCCGAGTTCATTCGCCCACGTCCGGATCCACAGCATCTGTAAAAATTTAAAGTGAAAGGGATAAGTGCTTGAAAACACTTAGTGGGAAACCTCTTTGTTAATTGCACAAACTAAACATCAATTGTTTATAATATGTGAGCCCCTGGAATTTCACCGGGTATATGCTTGGGTGGCGTGACCAACCCGTGGTGCCGGAACGACCGGACTATATGCTTGCCAACATAAAGTTGGACTTATATGTGGGGCCAGTCGATAGCGGGCCAGACTCAAAATTTAACATTCAACGTTTAATAAGTACAATTAAATAATAATAGAACACTCGATGAAGAGCGAAGTGATTCCCCACCTTGCAGGTTTGTACCTACAAGTAAAATTTTTAAAATAAAAACATTGTTACTTATCCCTTCACTTTTGTAAATTGTAAGACTTGAATTCAAATCTCCATACATATTCAAATATTGTATACTAACACACAAATATCAATTAAGTGTATAAAATAATCAAATAACAAGTTATAAATAAATATCGACTGTAAAAAATGTAACCGGACCATTTCGAACCTTTCATTCAAAATTTCGAATTTGGCAGATTGCATACCTAACTTTGAAAATTCATATTAAATTATCCATACATCCAAAAATTATGAAATTTTAACAATATATTACCAACTCAATAAAGTTTATCACCATATTTTCAGATTTCTCAAAATCTTTACCAATCAACAAATATTTCGTAATGAACAGACAGTAACAGATTTTGGTCACTTAACTTTAAAAATTCACCATAAATCAATCATAAGTCCAATACTCATGAAATTTTTATCATGAACTCCTAACTTCATTTAATTTATCGACACACCTTGATATTCTATAAAAACCTAACTGATTATTCTCAGATTATAGCAAACTTCTACTGTTCCTGTAATTACGTCCAAAACCCTAGCTCTACTTCGAAAAATCACCACGAATTGAATATCAGTCCAAAAATTATGAAATTTGAAACCTAAGTTCCTTCACAAGTATATTTTCGTATATAAAAATTTCAGAATTTTACACCGACAAATTGGATCAAAAACGAAATTTACCCCAAAATTGGTCCAGAAATTTGGTTTTCATGCATATATGAAGAACATAACATTTTAAACTCACTTTAAACCACATAATTTCATGATTTCTACTTCTAAAGCATATATAATCAAGTAATAAACATGATTTTGATCATAACTCATGAAGAATTTGAATTAAACATTCAAACATGAAGTAAAACATGGATAACATGCAAATTTACTCATCAAAACTCATTTTCCTATCATTTAATTCACATATCATGCATAAACTTCATACTACCACTTAAATAATTACTCAAACAAGAAGAGAAGCTTACTTAGAGATAGGTAGCTACAAGAAATCTCTTCTTCTCCTTTCTCAACTTCTAAGTATAAGAGTAGTAGTAGTATTTGTTTTAAACTTTTTCTTATTATTATTTTTGCATGCAAGCTTATGTATTTATAGGAGAAGCAATACTTGGAGACTAATCCAAGCCCCTTAGGACCGACTTCAAGGAATGTTGTGGAGGATTTTGGATAATCTTGGAGGTTAAGTCATTAAACACATGGCATCAAGAGATTAGTTGCTAATTTTGACTTTTCTTCTACTAATTTTGACCTTTACTCTTGAAGTTTCACCACTCTTCCTACTCTATCTCTACATGGCCGAAAATTTGAGGACAATTCAAGAGAATTCTTGTGTCTTGTAGTTAAGACACATGTAGGCTTTGAATTTATTAAGTAAAAATAAAAGAAATTATGTTTTTCTAATTTATTTAATAATTTTAAGGTACATTATGCATAAAATTACTTATACTATCTTATGAAATAAAATTAAAACTCTTCTAGACTCTAAAAAAAATATAGATACTACTTAAAATAAGGGTATGGGGTTTAACCAAGTAATACCTAGAAGTTGAATTTTGGGGACGAAATTCTATTAAGGGGGTGAGGATGTAATACCCAGTCCAGTTTTATACCTTTTATTCTCCTTGAAACCTAATTTTATATTATTATCCCTGTTTCTTTTAATTTATTATTTTTGTGTGTGCTACTGTGTAAATTAAATATATACTCTATCTTTAAATTTCCAAGTTCGAAGAAAGAAATAGAATATTTCAAACGGATAAGGGACTACGAGAAATTAAATATTCAAAAGTTTAAAATTAGGATTTCGATCCTTATAAATTATTGAGAATAATTCAAATGCAATAAAATATTAATTGAGTTTTAAAACTGTATTAATTTCCAAATCGAAATTAAATCCGTGAACCAAACGAAAATATTAAAATTAAAAGGGAAAGAAAATACCATACAACAAAAGGGATGAATGGTACTTTTGCTCCTGTGGCTAGGTTGGAAGCTATTAGATTGTTTCTTACATATGCAACATATAAGAAGTTTAAGGTGTATCAAATGGACGTCAAGAGTGTCTTCCTAAATGGTGTACTCAATGAAGAGGTATATGTTGAACAATCTCCCGGGTTTGAGGTTGGAGATAGAGTATACCATTTGAAGAAAGCACTCTATGGACTTAAGCAAGCACCAAGAGCTTGGTATGATACACTCTCTCAATTCCTGACAGACCATGGGTTCAAGAAGGGAACCGTGGATAGGACCTTGTTCAGGATCACTGAAGGTGATGACATTCTCTTGTTCCAAATTTATGTGGATGACATAATATTTGGATCACCAAATCATCAGCTCTGTGAGAAATTCTCTAAGTTGATGACTGATAAATTTAAGATGTCAATGATGGGAGAGATGAACTTCTTCTTAGGATTGCAGGTCAAGCAGACTGATCAAGGTATCTTCATTAATCAGGCCAAGTATACAAGAGACTTGATTCAAAAGTTTGGTGTTCAGAACAACAATCCAGCTAGGATCACAATGAACACAAATTGGAAGATGGATCCTGACATTGAAGGAACTTCAGTAAATCAGACTGAGTATCAAGGGCTGATTGGTTCTTTGTTGTACCTGACTGCAAGTAGGCCTGACATTACATTTGCAGTTGGTGTGTGTGCTAGGTATCAGTCTGATCCCAAGAGGAGTCATTTGGAGGCTGCTAAGAGGATACTTAAGTATTTGAAAAAGGACAGTCAATATGGGACTATGGTATCCTTCAGATGACAACTTAGAGCTGACAGGTTATTCAGATGCTGATTATGGAGGTTGTAGGATTGATAGGAAATCAACCTCAGGGACCTGTCAGTTTTTGGGAAGTAAGTTAATCTCGTGGTTTAGTAAGAAGCAGAATTCAGTGGCGACATCCACAATTGAGGCTGAGTATATGGCTGCAGGTAGTTGTTGTGCTCAAAATTTGTGGTTGAGGCAACAATTGAGAGACTACCAAGTGTTTGCTAATGAGGTTCCAATCTATTGTGACAACAATAGTGCTATAGCAATTACTCAGAACCCAGTGCTTCACACAAGGTGCAAGCATGTGGATATTAGGCATCACTTCATTCGAGATCATGTGGAGAAAAAGGATATTAGGATGGAGAAAATTCACACTAACAGACAGAGAGCTGACATCTTGACTAAGCCTTTGACTGAAGCAAGATTTATGGAACTGTCAGTGGAGTTAGGACTCTTAGATTCGGGAGAGCAGTCAGTGTAGTGTTTAGGGGGAACTCAGGCCAGACTCGACTCAGCGAGGTATCAGGGTGCTACAATGTCTCCCCGACAGGTATGAGTTCTATCCTGACTCTTGTAAAGTTAAAGCGTCTCCCTGAGTCCTTCGTCCTGAAAATCTTTATTAAATGCATTCTTTTTTCATTAAAAGTGCGCCTTTTCATATTTGAACCCACGCGCATCAGAGCATTTAATGCCTTAGTTACTTTTTCATATACGTGTCCGTTTTATACGGAATATGACTGACATGAGGATATGATTGATACAAAGTTTGATCCTGGCCCTTAATTTCAAACCTTTTCAAATTCAGGATTAATCTCAACCTCACGTTTGAGTAACTGACTAATTCATATCAATCTAAGTCTGCCATTTGAGGATTTTACGCAAACACAAACGCACATTGCACACTGAGTATTCTCTTGCTCAAACACAAATTTTTTGCAAAATCCTTTCTCTCAAATCAAAATCAATGGCATTCCTAGACTCAGCCTGGACAACTGACAAGCCAGAAGACGTTGTCAAGAACAGACTGGTAAACATAGAGCACGCTATCACCATGGAGGGTGTGTGCCTCTCTGTGAAGGAGATTCATCCAGTCTTCGAATGGATCTCCAAAGCTGGTTTGGCTAAATACTTCACCCACAGGCCCACATCTGTGCTTCCAAAGACAATTGTGGAGGCGTACTTGAATCTATTTCTTCACAAGGGAGAATTGTTCACCAGAGTGACGGTGCTGAAGCCAACTGGTGAGAAAGACGTAGATGGCGAACCTTTCTATAGCACGGAGGAGAGGGAAATCAACCTAAGAAAGGCCATTAGAGAGGTCTACGCATTGCCGTCCTCAGGCATCAACCCCAAAACCTACAAGGAAAATGAGGAGGGAGAACTTTTGGGGAAGTGGACCAAGACGGGGTCTTCTGAATTCAGAGCTCGTCAAAACAAGGGTACCTTGAAGCCTGAGTATAGGGCCCTTGTGGACTTAGTGTACAAGATCGTGATGGGATCAACAGGCTCTCATGAGCAACTGAGCCTACCCAAACTGAGGATAATGGGAGCTCTTGTTGATGGTGTGGAGGCCAACTGGGAGCAGTTTTTCCTTAACCAGATCAATCAGGCCGCCATCGACAAACTCAAGAGGGACGATGACGAGAAGCACATCTCAGTAGGTGTTATTCTCCCATTTGGCACGAGGTTGTCCATTCTGATTACGCACGCCTGCCACGGCTACACCTTTGACTTAGAAGACAACCTCTCGTCAAAGAAGGTCATGTTCACTTCACTGAGTGATACCTACTCTATGCTAGGGCTTATTGACCCCAGTGCTCAAGCTAAGGGTCCGAAGAAGAAGCCGGCTGGGAAGGCCAAGAAGGTGGCGACCAGCCTGATAGAGAGGGTGTATGAGCTCTTTGAAAGGAGCAAAGAGGTAGAAAAGGAGATTGCTTCTGAGCGCACTGAGGCGCAGACTGCTGAGAAGGAGGTGGAGAAGAAGAGAGTGAGGGTGGTGCTGTCAGGAAAGGCCACTAAGTCTAGGACTGAATCAGATCCCAAGAGGGCCGAGTCAGCAGCTGAGGGAACTGATGATGAGGTCAGATTGGAGGAGGTGAAGGAGAAGAGGCCTTTGAAGAGGCTAAGGAAGGGACCCAAAAAGTCCCCAGCCAATGGCCTGCCGGAGGTGAGTGAGAGGGAGGAGTCAAGCTCTCCCCGAGCTTTTGACTTGGAGGTGGTGAGGACGACGATCGAGACGGCTGAGATATTGCAGCCTGAGATCAACCCTACCAAATCACCCAAACACTCTGAACCTACTCCCCAAACCAACCCTGACCCCACACCCCAACAGCCACAAACACCCACACCTGACAACCTTCCTAACCCAACTGAGTCAGCGCCAACAACCTCACCCACTAATGAGCCTACCAGTCCTCTGAGCCTAACCTTCCAAACCCTGAAGATTTCCCAACCTACCCCAATCCCAAGGATTGCCCCAAATCCTTTCAAGCCGTAGATCAGGAGGATGACTTTCTTGAGTTGTAGGATGAGGAGGATTTGGATGCTAATATGGTTGGTGGCATTTTGGAGAACACCTTAAAGGGGAACGCCACTGAGTAGGCAGCTAAGTGCTGGCCCAGCCTGAACATGTACAGGGAGCTCTGTGCCAATGTTGTGGAGCTTAAGGTGTGGTTGGACTTCAAACAATCCAACATGCAAGAGCAACACATGCTCGTCGACGCCAGAGGCTGGGAGCATTGGGAGTTGGAGGAGTCGAGACTCTGCACTTACTTTGGGCTCACTAGCTGGCTGCAGATTTAAACTTTGACAATCTAAAGTAGCTAGTGACTGAGATGATGGCAAATATGGAGGCTGACATCCGTTCTGAGGAGGAGGAGGATGATGATGAGGAAGATGATGCTCAGGGTGGAGCGACGGAGAAGATGATAGAGGAGACAGCTGAGGAAGTGGATCAGATGATCCCTGAGTCTCAGTTTCAGGGGAAAGGTGCCAAGGGTGGACTAACGACTGAGGATGTTGAAAACATCTTAGCTGTCGATGACACATCAGTCAATGACGGGATTCCCTGCCCTGAGACAAAGGAGGAGGATGTTGAGGCATCTAAGGAGACTCCTAGTTCTGAGGGACAAGTTCCCAAAGTTCAAGATGGCTTAGCTAAGCCTGTTCAGGCGGCTATGACCACTTCACAACTATCTTCAGTGCACCCTGAAGAGGGGACTGAGGATACAGGGGCTGACAAGGGAAATCAGCCAGCCACTGACGATGCTGCTGGAGACGAAGATGTGTTAATAACTGGGGTTCAACGCGCTGAATATACCAGTATTGTTGAGGTCAAGAAAGAAAAGACAACTGAGAACCTAGCTGAGCTTCAAGAGGAAGTGATGAAACTACGAGCTGAGAAGGAAGAAGACGCCAAGGCTGTGGCAAAACAAATCAAGTGGACCAAGTCAGCGTACAACACCCTTGCTAACAGGGAGTTGATACTGCTAAAGAGAACAATGACGGATACTGCAAAGTCAGTGAGGAGTGAGAGGAAGTGAACGAAGAAGATGCTGAGAAAGACTCTACAATAGCTTGAGAAGAGGGATGAGCTCAAAGAAGAAAAGCTCAATCAGGAAGTAGAAAGGCTTGCAGTTCAGGCTGGAGCACTCTTTACTCAAGCCTTGAACGACTCAGCGTCCAAGTTGGAGCTGGAGTCAGGGAAGTTAGCTCAGACTTCTCAAACCGTTGCGGATGTTTTGGCTAAGGCAACTGATGAGTCAGCGAAAATACTGGCTGAGGTGAGCAGGGTCAGCGGTGAGTCCTTGAAGGTGGAGGAAAAGATCACCAAGGCTGAACAAAGTCTCCAACACAATATGGAGGTCTTTGAGAAGAAGCTGAAAGCTGCCATCAGTTCAGTGTCGTATGTTGGGACTGGGATTGCCACAAGAGTTGAGATGCTGAAGGAGGGTGTACTGGAAGTTCAATCACTAGCTTCCTTCGTCATCAACAGTGGAGCTGAAGTACTCCCATCCCAGGCCAATGATGATGCCAAAAAGGGGGAAGGAAGAGGAAAAGATCCCGCCCTGAGGCATCTGAGGCAGTCAACCAAGGTGAAACGATTGAGGCTGATCCAGAGGCAAACCCTGAGGGGAATGTTCTCAGAGTAAGAAAGTCAGCCAGGCTGGCAGCGGCTGAGGCTGAAGATGAGGCAGAGGCTGCGGCATTGAGGGCAGAGGCTGCATCAAGGAAGGCAAAAATGGCTAATGAACCTTCTAAGGAACTCCAATCTTCCAAACCAGCTGAGTCAATTCAGAAGTCACCCAAGTACACACAAGGAGAAATCCCATCACTTAATCTGCAGAGATGGTAACGAAACTGTGCACTGAGGCATGGGGAACACCTTCTGAAAAGTCTGAGGCTGAGCGCAGGGCGGACATAGCTCAGAAGGAGAAGGTGCACATTTTGGAAAGGAAGGTGGAAAAGCTAACTGATCTCACTGACTTGCAACAACGAGAATTGGATGATGCAGTGATCAGTTTGCTAAGGAGGAGGAAGGCGAAGCCTGAGTAAAGAAAGTACAGGAGGAAGCCAACAACTAGGAAGTCAACATTACTGCAAGTCAGAAGGCCGGAATCAGGTCAGAGGGAAGCTTATGTCGATCATTTCATCTCAGAGACATTGAAAGAGTTCTGGATTGATGTAAAGGATGAGTTTGTCAAGTTTTGGTACGTAGTGAAGAAGTGGGGTGACTCTGAAGATATCAATGCCCACTTCACTGATTATATGATGGACAACCACCCTGAGTTGATTCAGAAGATCTTGGAAGAAGCTGATGCAGCCCAAGTCCAAGTGAAAGCTCCTGAGTTTGTTGCTCGACCACCCCCTCTTGTTCCTGGAACTGGAAAGCACGATACAAAGGCCATCATGACTGAAGTTTTGAAGATTGCTAAGACTGAAGGCTATGTGAACCAACCTAAAAGGGTAGATGAGTTGAAGGTTAGAGTCTATGCTGATTATGGACTCGAGCCTGAAATGAGATTAGTTTAGGTATTCACATCTTTATTTGTAATAGATCAGGTTCATTTTACCAATTCAATATCATCAATGAAATCTATTACATTTGCCCATAGACAAAAACTCATTGTCTTTTTGGCTGCTGTTTAAATTCTGTACTTTATCAAGAACTACTCTAACACTGACTTATCTTATGGATAATATTTTATATTTCCTCTAAGTGTTTTGAGGATCTTTTCAGTGTTTTGGCATCATAAAAAAAGAGGAAATTGTTGGGACAAGTCAGTTTTGATTAGATCCCAAAGCCCCTGAAAAATGTTATGCATTTTTTGTCAGGCTAGTCTTGGTTAGGTTTTGTACTTAGTTATTTTACACTTCACAGGTACTCAGTGAAAGGAGAACTCACTGATGACAATCAAGAATAAGAGCCTGAAGATGTAGAGCACCATCCTAAACTTATGACAGTCCTCTAAGCTGGCTGAGTAAGTGTCAGTGATGAAGAGTATGACCCTGAGGTCATTACTAACTCAGACCTAAAGGGAACAGGATGATACTGAGTTTATGGGAAAGACTTGGAGTAGAGCCAAACAATGCAAAAGGAATGTCAGCGTCAGGACAAGACCGTCCGCCCGCTTGGCGGGCGGCAGGGGCAGCGGGCAAGTGCTTGGTAGGCCAACAGCCCAGTGAACCGGGCGGGGCACTCGAAGAAAGGGGGGCACACTAAGCAGTCAAGCCCAATCTATGGTTACAGTAAGATCTATATTTGCAAATAGATAAAGAACCTTAAAAGAGACCCTTCTTTTTATTTTAAATAATGCATTCTAGAAGAGATCATTCTCTTTTGTAGAAAACTCGGACATATCAGATCCTATCCTTTCATTAAACAGAGGAACATAGTTCGTTTCAAATCCTGCCAGCTGGACTCGAACCAGCGTGCTCCAGATGCGATGCATGATCTGGATTTCAGCCTTCCTGATCGCAACTTCGAATATGGAATTCAAAGGGATCAAATAGGAGATGCGTACGCCAGAATGCCTCCTTGGTTCGGGACGAAGCCAAGCCGATACATACGATAGGCGAAGGAAATACCCCCCCATTTAATAGCGCCTGGGGAACGCAAGTTTGATCGAGGATTGGAGAGAGCCAAGAAAAAGTAAGCGGTACATTACAACAGTAACCTGCTCGTTAACAAGGCAAGCCCTTCGCTCGACAATCTTCATTGCCTCTTTCCGACCTTAGCTTTGAATGAACTCTTTCTTCCCGAGAATCTAGAATCTCTTTCTCAGTAAACCCATCAGAACGGAGTGCAGTCTCACTTTGCTTTGAAAGGAATTGGATCTTGCTTTTAGATCGAGAAGTCAGGCAAGGTTGTGCTCGAGACAAAAAGAACTTAATAAGACAAGCCTGAAACCTAGGAATAAGTTCTGACATTCTCACCAACTTGATGACGTGGACCAATCCGGGGAGGACACGCACGTACGGACCCTAACATGAAGACTGACTTCAGACTGCACTTTCAACGGGCAAGCATTAAATGATGCATTAAATGCAATTACCAAATTCATGCAAGGACGGCTGTTGCATGGGCAATATGTCCGTTTGAGCCACTCTACGTAGATGACTAGAAGACTATCTATTCCAACGGATAGTTTTCAAATCACCTATAAATACAGAAGGCCTTGAACCCATTCAAGGTTACGGGAAATTTCCAAGCCAAAAATTACTCAAACTCTCAAGCATTCAGTCTTTAGAAGAAGCACTCAAAACCAGTTAAATTTTCCAAGTGTTTCTTAGTCACTGAGAGTTATTCTGTATTCCAAAGAGCGTATTAGCATTATCTTAAGCTTAGAGTGATTATCCAATCCTTAGCAAAGCTTTGTCTTGTAAGGATAATCACAACCTAGTTGGAATCCAAACTGAAACCAAAACCCTAAGTTAGGTTTGTTGGAAGTAAGTTCAGTTAGTGAGTTAGTAAGGAGTTTGTATAGGTCAGTAAGGAGTAGCTGATCTTGGTGCACCTTGGCACGTTAAAAACAAGAATCCCTTGAGTGGATTTCCTGTTAAATCAGGCAGTGGATGTAGGAGCTTGAGTCTCTGAACCACGTTAAACTCCCGGTGTTCTTACTGCTTTGATATTGTGCTTACCTGTCATATTATTTGTTCATTCATTGCATTTGTTTTTATCAAGCTGAATCAATCAACCTGGTCATCAAAAAGAGCACTGCCCTACTAATCACTACTTCAGAATTGAGTAAACAAGTTTTTCAGAAAGTAAACTAAACAAGACTTTAAACTATCAGGGCTCACGCATTTCCGCACTGAACTTGAATTGATAGTCAGCCAACTGACCCGCACTAAGTGTAGTCAGTGGGTACATTATCAACTCTTAGTTCATTATTACTTTGAGTAAAGGGGACTCAGTAAGGTTTAAGTTGAAATTTGGTATACGTGTATTCCCCCCCCCATACACGTATTCATCAGTCTTGTACCGGGACCAACAACATATATATGTGTGAGATACTTATTAAAATTATTCTACTCATATCTTCCGCTGCATAAAATTCATCTCTCATTTTATTATCCCTTTTTATATCAAAAATTTTATAGTTCGGATTTTAGACACAAGTAATACCTCGAATTTGAGATATTTAATGTGTTTCGGATTGGGGGCGTTATACTTTTACACTTTCAGATTTCCTAGACTTGCTTTCTCTGCTGCTATGGCAGAGTCGAACCTGTAATCTAAATATATCCAAATCTCGAGCACCACCTCTTGGATTGTTCCTTCTCTTGTAATTTGAACATTATGATCACCGGGAAAGTTATGCTCGCAACTTATATGGGGTTTAAAATGAGTTATTCTAGGGATCTTATATCCGTAGTATATTTCATATAACAATTTATATAAAATAATGACCATGAACCTTTAAGATAATTTCTTACATGAGAACATATAGTTGTATGAGACAAATTTTTTAAAGTAATATATTATTCTTTATTTAATAATTCTACTTGTATATTTTCATTTTTACTTAACTAATAGATTATATGGTTCCACGCAAGAATGTTTCAAAATTTAAAGGTTGTAGCTGACAAAATGCTAACCTAACTATTTTTATAAATAGACTATAATTACAATATAATATTCTAGACAATGTATAGAGTAAAAATGGTTCATATATAAACCATTGAAGGATATTAGTTATTTTCACTAAAGAGTATTAGTTGTTTTTGTTAGGATATATTTTGTTAGTTTTGAAGATATTAAAACCAGATGATGTAATAGGACCAACTGAACCTGTTAATCAGCTGATTAATAGATTAGGACTTAGTTTAGGGGGAACTAGTGTACCAGAAGAGTCAAACCAGAAGACTCCATTAGAAGACCTCTTTCAGATGAGGTTCCAAAACAGAAGTCTCTCCTCAGACCAGAAGAGTCTTGAAGACCAGACAAGTCTGGTGATTTGAGAAATGCCTTAGGAACACCTCAAGAATCTGAGCATATCTTTAGATCGCTAGCCTGGTCAAGACCAGAAAACATCTTAAGTTTTCTGGTTTCTGGTTCTCAACTCATGTATACTAGAAGTGAAGGTATTATAAGAAGTTTTCAACCGTTGGTGATTTGAAGCTAATTAAAGATCAGAATTGGAAGGTCAACGATACTCAAATTCCAAAGGATCCCATCATTCCAATCAATCAATTAGGAAAATTGATTGATTGACTTCCTAATATAGGGGATCTGATTAGATTAGTCCCTCCAATGGCTAACCCTAATCACCCCTATAAACACGAAGTCCTGGAATGAAGATACATACGCGCAAGAACATGCAAGCATAGCCATAGCAAAAAGCATTCTAGTACTCTAGTTATAATCACAATATTATATCTACTCTTAAGGACTTAGTTGGATTCAAGATACTCAACTTGTTCATCTAATTAGAGAAGGTTGATGTATCGAATTAGATCGATAGATCTAAAGTGTATAAGGAACTGGTACTTGTCAGTTCTGGTGAGTGAGTAAGTGAGTTAGTAAGGAAGACCCCCTTGACGAAGGGAGAGTGGACGTAGGATTTTATATCCGAACCACTATACATCTTGTGTTCTTTCCTTTCCTGCACTGCATCTTATCTTATCTTGCATATTAAAGTTTTCTTTCATAAAGGATTTTTATCAAAAGATATCTTAGTCGCTTCCGTATTTCAAATTGGATTTCTATTTACCAGATGACTCTGATCAAAAGATATCAAGTCTTCTGATATTTTCATAAGTTTTGAAAAATTAAGTTTTGGTGAAAGAAGTCTATTCAACCCCCTTCGAGACTTCTTAATCCGTTAAAACTGTTTCTTATGGGACCAACAATTTTCACTGAAGAATATTACTCCATATGTCCTGTAAAAATATGCTAAGTTCTTTGCACGTGGTTTAATGCTATATGTCAGATAATATTATAGGGTATTGTGAGGACCGTTTATGAATAAAGTAATTGTTTATGGAAAGTATATCACACATATTTTTCATAAACAATCACTTTATTTATAAACGGACCTCACAGTATCCCATTATACCCTCCGACATATTGTATTAAACCACATGCAAAGAACTGAGCATACTTTTACAGGACTTAACGATATTAGTTGTCTTCACTAAAGATTATGTGATCAGTGTTCTTCAGGTAGGCTATGTTGTCCATCTCGTCCTGGCAGTGCTCGATATTGGCCATGTGGTTTCTAGCGGCTGGCATAGGTCCATGGATAAATGTTTTAAAAAGAGCTCACCAAGTTGGGTGAAAGGATCTTACGACCCCAGTAGGCAGGGACAAATACCACTGGTGAGTCTGGTCGCCCAAGGTAAGTGGGAACATACGATATTGCATGGCATCAGTCGTGCACATGGGGACCATGTAGGTCGAATATTTACTCATGTGGATTATAGGATCTGTCTCCCCATCGTATAGGCCAACATCGGTCACACTTATTCTCGGTTGTGCGGGCACTAGTACGAGTATCGGAACTGGTGGCGATTTGGGCATGTGCACGAGAGGTACTTGTCTACCACACTTGTCAACTTTGTTCTCCAAGGCCTTGATGGCTTTTATCACCTCAACCATTGGGTCGTTGACAATATAAGTTAATTAGTGAGAAATTATAAGGTATAATTTATTGTATACATATTAATTCGCAGTTTAGACAATATTTATGATAGATTAGAAATATACACTACAAAAAATATATTTTTGCGACCGGATTTAGCAAACGCCAAAGAACCGGTCTCAAAATCATGTATCAGCGACCGAAATAGACCAATAGTCTCAAAGAAAGAAAAAAATGCGACCGCTATTAAAATCGGTCTCTAGATCGAATAATTAGCGACCACCACAGACGGTCGATCCCTAATTGAACACAACTAACAACCGTCGGGGCGGTCACTTAACCCAAAGGTTGGTAGAAAAGGACAAATAATTTTAACTGCCAGATCAGCGACCGCCAAGACGGTCGCTGACTTCAATTTTATAATCAGCGATCGCCTCTGGGCGGTCGCAGATCAGTAAGTTTTACCCGTTCTTGGTAACAGTTGCGGTTATTAATGGCTAACAAATTAACAACCGCCAACAGCGGTCGCTAATTCTAAAATGGTCAAATGGACCAATAGAATTGGTCAAAAAGACCAATAAATCGGTCAATAGTGACCGCCTTATTTCGAATCTGTATGACATTTTTTTCACGAATTTTTTTCCTCACCGCCGCCGCCGTTTCCGTCGTCACGTCCGTCGAGGATTTCATTCCGATCAAAACACTAGTGCATCCCCGTCTACGCAATAACCGTAAGTTTTTAAAATTTTAACCGTTTAAATTATTTTTAAATCATGTTTTATGAATTATAATATTGAGACAATTATATATACGTTTGTTATGAAATTATATAATATTGTTGATGAAATTATATATTTATGTGTTTGTTGGAATTGATATACGTGTTTTATATATAAAATTATATATGTTGTAAGGAATATACATGTTTATATGTTGATTAGTATGTTAGTTGATATATATGTTAGTTGAAATTATATATATTTATATGTTATGAAATTTTATATATATGTTAGTTAATTGGTATGAATTTAGTTGATTATAAATTTAGTTGATTAGTATATATACGTAGGTATAAATTTAATTGATTAGTATACGTAGGTATAAATTTAGTTTATTGGCATACATATGAATTTAGTTGATTGGTATACGCAGAAATTTAGTTGATTAATATACATAGGTATGAATTTAGTTGATTGGTATACGTAGGTATGAATTTATTTGATTGGTATATATATGTAGGTATGGGTATAACATGGTATGTTGATCTGTTAAATTTATAATTATTACAGATGAACCCTCAAGATAATCGTCTCACTGTTGTCCAGATCGACAACAAGTAAGTATTTTTTAATGAATTATATACTTTAAATTATATTAATATTAACTAGAATTTTTATTTTGTTGTCACAGGCTGCTTCCAGGCCATGGGATTGAATTTTGTGTCTCAGAGGCCATTAAGATGATCGTGTTCGAGCTTGGTGCCTACTCGTGGACCCTGGTGCCTGAACGAAAGAGGATGAAGTACTTCGAGGAATTCAAGGTACAAAAAATTTATTTATTATAATTTTAATTTTTAAGTTATTTGTTAATATTTGATTTTTAATTTAATTGCAGAGGCGGTGCGTCTGGGACCCTGCCCAGGATAGTGTTATGTACGGCTTGTTCTGCGCGAAAGCGCAGGAGCGATACAAATATATTATCTAAGGGCTGAAGAAGCGGTGGGAGCATGGGGAGTGGGTGGAGTTGGGCTGAGTGCCAGACGGGCATTCCATCTGGGACGCTCTAGTGGATCACTGAAATAGTGATCCATTCAGAAGAAGATGACGAGAGAGAGAGAAGAGAGAGAAGAAAGAGAGAGAGAGAGAGAAAGAGAGATAGGAGAGAGGAAGTTTAAGCAATTGATTTAATTTGTGTTTTTAAATATTTTATTTTTTTTGTTGAATATTTCAGTGAATTTAGTTAATTTATATTTTTATTATAATTTTACAAATAATTTGTATGAATCAATATGGATTTGAATATATTGTATGAATATTGATATGTGAAAATATCTATATAAATAAACTAGAAATAAAAAGGATTTAATTTGATGAATTTAAAAAAAATGGGACTCATTTGAAGTTATATACAATTAAATGCATAAAAATGAATAAATTAATAATTTATATTAGTCTAAAATATTAAATTTACACACACACACACACACATATATATATATATAAATTAGAAATAAAAAGGAATTAATTTGATAAAAAAACGGGGGGGGGGGGGGGGGGGGGGTGGGGGGGCTCAATTTGAAGTTATATACAATTAAATGCATAAAAATGAACAATAATAGCAAGTGTCCGAGTGATCCACGTCTTCTCCAGGTTACCCGGATGTCGGTGGTTCAATTTCTCTTGAGCGCATATATGTCCAATTATTTCTACAAGTCTTACAAAGACTTATATGCAATATGACTCGCCAAGTATAAGCTAACGAGTCAGTGGCTCGCGCCCCGTCGGGACCCTAAACGGTCGCTAATCCGTAATTTTTTTTGTAGTGATAATTGACCTCAATGTGGTATACATATTTTAATCAAAAAATATTATTATGAGAGTATGTTTTAGAATTAATTTATTTTATATATGAACCAATTTATAATTATTTTTAGATACAATTTAATTTAATCAATTAATATTCTTTAAATAAACAATTGATACTCTTAGTTATCATTAACAAATTATCTTCACTGAAAACTACTAATATCTTCTGTATCTAATACCTTTTTGACGAAAACAATTAATACACTTCAGTGATAACAACAAATACCCTTCAAAGGTCTATTCTTGAATTATTTTCACTTTATACTTGAAAAGAGTTTTTATTTTTAAATTTTTTTATGCAGACATTATTATTGAATTGTACGTAACATATTAATTGAACATGTTTGTAATTTTTTCAAAGATGTTATTTGTTAAAAGGTAATTGGCCTTAAAAGTAATATGTACTACTATTAAATGTATTGTAAACAATGCTAATAAGTAATGTATGATGTGAATAATACTCACGACAAATAAAATAATATGTCATTTTTTTATTAATATGGTTTAGTTAAACTACTAATACTTTTAGTCGAAATAAATAATATTAGTGAAACTGATGAATTTAGTGAAAATAATTCATAAACTTCAAACAAAAAATAGATGATAATTTATTAACATAAAATTTTTGCAATATAATTTTATTCCAACTTTGTTAATACATTATGGCTATGTTTGGTACGAGAGATAAGGCTCCTTATCTCTAGCTTATCTAGCCTAATATGGATGTTTGGTAGCAGCTCGTCCATGTCTTGCTGATCCGGTAGAAACGCGACCCGCTACTCATTCTACACTTTTTTTAATCTCAAATTCACTGTTTCGACATACATTCTGGCACACACCCAAGGGGTGTTATTAGGTATCGCTGAGAGAAAGTATAGTAATCGCCTAATCGGTGGGATAAAGTGAGCAACAACGAGGTGATTGAATCGGAGATTAGGGGCTACAATTTCTGTCTTTCCTCCTTATAATTTGAAAAGCTGTGTTTTGAATTTCCATTACCCCTCCATCGCTCACATTTTTGGGAGATCGATCAGTATATGAGCTAAAGGGTTTCATCACTGTGGGACACCGTAATTTTTTTAGCATCTAATTCAATTATACAATATTCGGATAACAAATATATCAAATAGTGATCGTAGTGACCTGAAATACAAACCATATAACTAAACAGGAATTCAAGTTCAAAACGAATAACATAAACACATTGGAACACCAATTTTTAGCGCATACAAAATGAGAAGTTTTGTGTCCTACTTTCATAATCTACTCATCATTAAGGTTTACCGACCCACAAAGCTCAACATAAGAGAACTTTTTGAACTCATCACACCTAGAGGGATCAATTTCTTCGATTAATGTGGCCGAAACCATACACTCCATCATCTTCAGACATAAGACTCCACATTCGCTCCAATTTGTTTGTTGGGGGACACATGTTGACCACTCAATCCAACGGTTTAATCCGGCCTTTGTCATCTACATCTCCCTTTCCATAGAATTCGTAACAAATACTTGCCATAACGGTTGTAAAGTTACGGAATAATGATACATGTCTGGAATTTGGGCATTTAGAACCATTTACAAGTGAATCGTATATCACAATTTTCTCATCGTTCATACGAATATCGTATAGAACCCAGTGGTTACCTCCAACAAGTCCTATCACATAAACATGCTCTACGTCAGCCCGCGACTTCCCAGAACCACCTCGTGGAAGTTGTCCAGTCACGTACTTCATATCTGTCTTCTCGTTTTCATTCCAGCTGCATGATTTTTTTATGCCTTCGTCAAATGGTTATAGCATCTGTTGGTTGCACTTTTCTACACATTAAATGTTGGCACACGACTAGAAATTCTAATTTCATGAATTATTAATGGTTGTAAATTGCAAATATAAGTTTAAACTCACCCAAAATATGGTCTCAACACACGTCCAATCGGTTAAGAAGCTAGTAGACCACATCTTTATCTTAATCAACATTAAATGCATTACTGCATCAATGTGCTACAAAATAAAAATAATTATTCGAACTATTTGTAACTCGGTTCTAAAGTAAAATATAATTATAAAAGATATTAGGATTTAGGTCAACTTAAATACCTGATCTGATAGCCAGCCACTCGACTCCCATATGCCATTACCCACTTTGCATCGACACTTCCACCACCCTGCTAGTTAATGTTCATAGTAGCGCTTGAATCTTGATTCGTGCCCCACCACATTGCAAATTCAGTAATTTCTTGTCTTGTAACATTCAACATTAAAGGGTCATACATCGGATGTGCTTCATCAATTGAAAAAACTCCGGTAAGACCAATTATTTGCATGGACGTACCATCAACTTCTTGAACAACTTCATCCTTAATGAAACAAAGTGTCGAATAGCAAAAATTATTAAAGGCAGTTGCGAATCCATAAAATTAAAATAGGGTATGCACAATTATTAAAATACAGAGAAATATATATATATATATATATATAAACAATCTAATTTTTTTAAGAATTATCTATTAATACCCTCTCAAATGGTTCTCAGTTTTTTATAAATTAAATTACCTCTTGGCTCATGCTAGCATGACCTGATGGTTTATCAATACTGCCCGGATCATTACTGTTCGGTTTATCCATGGCCGTAGGGTTCTGGAAGGTTGTGCAATCCTCATGCACCATATCGATTGACACGTGTGTGCCGGAGTCCACTTCTTCACGACTGCCATGCTCAGTATTTTAGGGACCCTTTTCCGTAGAGCCCTCACCATCCTTTCCATCGGACTTGGTCTCAATACCATCTCCTACATGAGCATTACCATCCTCAACTTCGTTTTTTTCTTCAGGAATATTAGGTCCCTTTTCCGTCGATCCCTCACAATCCTTTCCGTCGGACTTAGTCTCAATGCCATCTCCTTCACGAGCACTGTCATCCTCATTTTCTTTTTTGTCCTCAGGAATATAGGGTCCCTTTTCCGTCGAGCCCTCACCATTATTTCCATCCAACTTGGTCTCCATGTCATCCTCTTCATGAACTTTCCTCTCATCTTCATTTTTATGCTCAGGAACTTTGGGTCCCTTTTCCGTTGAGCCCTCACGATCATTTCCATCCTACTTGGTCTCAATGTCTTCATCTTCAATATCACAATCCTCTTGAACCATTTTCTCCTTTCCTTTCCGCTTGCTACCTCTAATTATATAATCACCATGCACGTCTTCATTCTTGGGAAAGTGTTTATCTTCTTCGTCACTTATAATTGGACATTTCAATTTATGCATTATACATACAATCATCTTCTCAAGCTTGTCTTGCTTTCTTGGATCTTGTCCAATTGGTCTTGGATTTTTTTCCTGAAAACCTTATCTCGTCTTCTCGATGGACCCTCATCATCCTTTTTGGTAGAAGATTTGTTTCTCTTGAATTTGCGTACGGTAGGTACCACCTCACTTAAACATTCTTCGTGAACCGATGCTTTTCTCTTGCGATTAGGCTTCTCCCGTACCTCCACATCGGCTTCGTTTTCAATTTGTTTTTCCCACTCGAGAACACTACGGTAGTACGGTATTTTTAGTTCTTGAAGAGTTGGTTCGATGCTCACCTTGACTTTTATCTATGAACAAAAAAAAACCAAAAAAGGGTAAGGTAAGAGAAATTAGAAATAAATGTTGAACAAATTTAAAATGGGTTAATAGCACGTACCTCTTCACTTGTTTGGTCACCATCTCTCAAGACTGGGAAACATTGACGTGTAAGCCCTTCAAATCTAAATTTACCTATAACACTCCACCGAAGCATACGTGGTGTGACATTTCGTGTGGAACGCGGCTTGAAAGTGTAAACTATAGCTACAATCAGAATGGTCTCGTATGCCCATAACTGTAAAGCAAATCCAAATCAGTAAACAATTATGTGCTCCCTATTGTCACCTCCATCAAAAAAACTATGTATATTATCGCGAACAACATTGAATGCTACTCGACCCCAAGGAAACTTATTAAATACATCTAGGTTGTCTGCAAGGTAAATATATCTGTCATCTATTTTCTTTCTCGTCTTATAACATACAAGTAGCAATCCATACAAAACCCATAACAACACTACCTTCAAACTGAGGTCCCCATTGCCTCTTTCTTTCTTCACCACCTTAAGGAATGTTTGTCGAATTGTGTCTACTATAATTTCTGATTTAGGCTTCAATATATGTTTGTACAAGTTTGAGGTAGTCGGAATGGGTGGCTTCAGCTCAAATTGTAACCCAGTAATCAAGGCGAAATCTCGGTATCCGAATTCACACTCACCCCCGTTCACATGAAGTACAATTTTATCTATCATTTTGGCCGCGTCTTGTCTGAATAGCAAATGAAGATATAGTTGACCTTGGAATCGTAGCTCATGTAAATAAAAAAATTCCAAAACACGACTGTCGAAACCGCCTAATGTTATTCTCACTCAAGAAATTCTTAATCACATTCAAGATATCGAGCTAGGCCTAACAACTGTGTCTCACAGAATGCTCTTTATCCATCATTCAACTTGGATTAAATATCAAGTGCTCCTTTACAAAGTTCATACCAAGTGGAAAAACAAGAAAAAACAATTCTATTACGACACCATACAAAATACTGAGTGCAAAGTAGCAAAAAAATTTCTTCTATGGAGAAAATTTTGGAATTTCGGGCGTTTAAACAAAGGTGTAGTATGCGCATACATATGTATATCGAATTTAAAAAGGAATTTCCCAGAATTTTTTTAACACTTTACATATAAATAGGAATGTACACACGACGACTAGAAAGTCAAAATTGTAAAGTGGAATTATGTTGTTCTCTTTGAGGCATTTTAACAAACATGTAGTGTGCAACATATTTCTATTACTTCACATATACATATTTCACTAATACAATGAACTCAAATCAACAACTAAACATCAGAGGAAAATCAAGTAAAAATACCGTTAAAGAGACTAAACACCAAAGATTAAACAACTAACATACCATTTACACACGTTATAATTCTACATTGGGCGAAAAATTGACAAATTTGTTCGACGAGTCATGTTCATCAATGGAAAAGGATAAAAATTGTTACCTTGATTCACAAAATTGGATGACTTAAACTATTAATTTTGAAACATCTATATTAGTGAACTGTGAATGGATATCACTATATCAGCGACCAAAATTAGCGACCGCCTGCTAATCGGTCTCTAAATATTGTATTAGCGACCGCATTAGACCACATGTCTCAAATTAAGAAAATTTGCGACCGATAAAGAAGGTGGTCGCTAAATCGAAGGTTTAGCGACCGCCTACGACGTCTAAAGCGGTCGCTAAAACTCAAAAATTGGTCAATATTGACCACCACTATTTACCGCGTGATCAGCGACTATCAAGGCGGTCGCTGAAATCAATTTTGTAATCTGCGACCGTCTTAAGGCGGTCGCAAACTTGTCAGTTGGCCCGTTCTTGGAAACGGGCAAAGATAATTAATTCTGGGTAATTAGCGACCACCAATATTGGCGGTTGCTAAACGCAAATTTGGTATTCGGGACTGCCTTTATTTGCATTTAGCGACTGCCTCATGCGGTCACTAAATTTTTTAATCCCTTTAATACCAGGGGCCGTACGCATTTCGGCCATCACCACAAAAAATTGCCGCCGTCGCTGCCGTCGTCTTCCGTCGAGCAATCCGTTCCGGTCATTTCACTTGTTGCTTCACCGTCTACACAATAACCGTAAGGTTTTTAAACTTTAACCGTTTATTATGTTTGTATATCAATTTTTAAATATATAGGGGAAGTTATATATATATATATATATATATATATATATATATGTTTGTATGATAATCATGCATATTTGTTTATAGGATTTATATATATATATATATATGTACGTATATATGATTTTATATGTTTGTATATAATTTTATATGTTAATATATATTAAATTAGTTGGTATGTTAGTATATATAAAATTAGTTGATATATATTTAGTTGATTGATATGTATAGATTTGAATATAGTTGATTTATATACGTAGGTATGAATTTAGTTGATTGATATGTATAGATATGAATTTTGTTGATTTATATTAGTAGTTATGAATTTAGTTGATTGATATACGTAGTTATACACGTAAGTATTTTTTTTAATTTTAATTATTATAATTGTAGTTTAATTAAAATAATTTTAATTTCAGAACCAGTTTAAGGATCGTCTCGCCCAGGCCTCGCAGCAGGTGGCCCCCAGAGACGACAGCGGAGAGAACCCCACCCCTCCCTGGATTGACGAGGACAATATCTACTTAGATGTGGTCGGAGTCAAGAAGGGGAAGGTCTTGGGGCAGGGCGGTCACAGTAAGGCCATTCTGCAGACCTACCGCTAGAGCAGTGAATCGTCCTCCTCGATCGACTCTGCTCTCTCTCAGTTGGAGCGTCAACTGAGAGACTTCCGGAAGCAGATGAAGGCCCTCACGAGCTACAACATGAGTCTTCGGGATTGGTTCACCAGCGTCACTCAGCAGATGGGAATTAACACTCAACCCTACTCCCACCACATTTTGATGCCGGGGGGAGCGATGCCGGGGTGAGTGGGCACGGAGGTGGTGAGGGTGAGGGCGAGGGCGAGGGTGAGGATGATGATATTGATATCGACCAGTTCCTCTCTGAAGATGAGAGTTAGAGAGAATGAGAGAGTGAATGAGAGAGAGATAATTTTTATATTTTTAGGTGAATATTTTATTTTATTTTGTTGAATATTTAATATTTTTATTGAATGTCTTTTATTTTGTTGAGTGTCTTTTATTTTGTTGAATATTTTATATTTTTTATTGAATAAATGAAGTTAGTAAATATATATATATATATATATATATATATATATACATATATATTAGAAACAAAAATGAATTAATTTGATAAATTTAAAAAAACGGGAGTCAATTTGGAATTACATACAATTAAATGTATAAAAACGAATGAATTAATAATTTAGAATAGTCTAAAATATTAAATTTGATGAAATTAATAAAAAAAAGTTAGTAAATATATATATATATATATATATAAACGAATTAGAAATAAAAAGGAATTAATTTGATGAATTTAAAAAAAAAAGGAGTCAATTTGGAATTATATACAATTAAATGAATAAAAATGAATGAATTAATAATTTAGAATAGTCTAAAATGTTAAATTTATACAATTAATAAAAAAGTTTATAAATTTATATATATATAAATGAATTAGAAACAAAAAAGAATTAATTTGATGAATTTAAATAAAAACGGAAGTCAATTTGAGCTAATATACAATTAAATGCAAACAAACGAACAACAATAGCATGTGCACTAGTGGTTCACACCTCTTCCGGGCTACCCGGAGGTCGTGGGTTCGATTATCCTTGGGCGCATATTTGCCCATTTATTTATATAAGCCTCACAAGTGCTTATATACAACATGGCTCGCCTAATATAAGCTAGTGGGTCAGTGGCTCAGTGGTTCGCGCCCCGCCCGAACCCCAATGGGCGCAGTTTCGGGTTGAATTTTAGAGGCACGAACACCATGTTCGGTGCAGCGGAAGAACACGATTCACCAACAACGAATTTGAAACATGGTTGTATAACACAAAACATAAAGGATAAATAACGATATATATAAATCCTTACAGCGATTTGTATGCGGAAGCCTCAACTATGGTATCCACGTAACGACTTTCTACCAACCCGCATCGATATGCCAGCGTTGAATCTCGAGATGAATTTGCTAGGAAAATTCCGACTGGAGATTTTATGGAGAAATTATATTTCTTGTGTCACTGTCTGAATTCTCATATGACACATATTTATAGGGATTATCTTAGCTTAATTTCTAAGCAAGATAATATGCTTGACCCGCATAATGTAATCTCTACGGATTATATCTCCCTTAGATATGTTCCTACAAATAATATATTTACCATATCTATTATTCTTGTATAATAATATTCCAAATATTATTATTGGAATTTCATATTTAATTAAATCTAATTTAATTAAATAATAATAATAATATAAATTAATTCCAAATATAATTATTATTATATTCTCCATAAATTAAATATTATATTCAATACAATATTTAATCAACCAACTATAATTGGTAAATTGTCATTACTTGTTGTGTGACCCATAGACCCTCGTATATCGAGAGATTAGTCAAATTAACGGTCTTAATTGAACCCTAGACAATAAATCAGACATTCTCAATATACGAGGTACGTTGCGAGAAAATCTGCAACTACCTGTAATATTGTAGGCTATTGTGATATCTTCCTTTCATTCACAAATACTTGATTAAGTCTTGAACATGATGAAGTGTCTATTCAAATAAATTAATCATATTATCTCCAATCACTAATTGATCAAGTATATCACACTTAGCCACAAAGTCTAAGTTGATGTGCGTCGGCAGACGACTTAGATCCAATTATGATGAGAAAACGAGTATTCTCTCTAAATCCACATTGAGGAATGAATCATATTCTTGGCTCAACTACCAAGCACATGCATTTCGTGATGAACTCAATCCATGCCATATCTACCTGTGGAAGGGTGAAAGCGTCGGTCATGGTCAAAGTTCATCACTCCACACATATCGTGCGTATTAATCTCAAGTCAGAGGAGTATCATATCATTCCTACTAACTGAGACACCCGTAGACACATTATGTGGAATTACATCAAATAATTTCTCGGATGGGTATCCTAATACCCTCTAAGGTATCTGTGCATCCATCATGAGATACCCGGTATCTCGTAGTAAGTGAGATCTTACTACACTCTCTAAGAGTATGATGTAGATCGCACACCAATCTCAATTGCATTATCAATATCCCATTCTTGATGATCCTTGATTGGGGCTATTTGAGAATCATACTTAGGTCATCTAAGTTCTTACTTACTCAATGACAGTAGTGATTCATGGGAACACAAATAAGAATATATGCAAACAATCAAATTTATATTCAGATAAGTGTAACGCCATACATTTAATATTGAACCAATAATAATATTAAACCAAATCTGAATATTATCTTAGTACTATGTCCTTTCGATGGATTGTCTCTACACTAATACTAACAATCCCCCACTTGGACTAGAGTCAATCACCTACATATCTAACCCAAGACCATCAAATGTCTAGTGTGTACATGAACAGTGAAAAGGATTTGCAAGAATATCCTTTATGAGAAATGTTTTAATTCCATTTCTTATATCGTTATGATCTCTCGGATCAAATGATAACGCCTCGGTACATGCTTAATTATGTTATCATATCTCAGTTTCTTTGCTCATGCAATCGCGCCAATATTGTCACAATACAACTCTATTTGACAACTAGCACTCGGAACTACCCCTAGTTCTTTCAAGAACCTTAAAATCTAGACAGCCTCAAAGGCTTCTGATATAGCAATGTACTTAACTTCGGTTGTTGAGTTTGCGGTCAGATCTTGCTTGGAACTATTCCAACTTACCGCCTCATCATTGAGAATGAAAATATAATTTGACTGTGATTTGTAACCTTCATAGTCTGACTGGAAACTCGCATCAGCATAGCTCATATCGACTAGCTCTGACTATCCACCGTAGACAAGAAAGTTATCTTTAGTACATCTGAGGTACATCAGAATATTCTTGACAACAATCCTGTGACGTTTACCTGGATTTTGCTGGTATCTACCAGTGATGCTGACAGCGTAGGCTACATCTAGCATGGTACAAGTCATGGCGTACATGATGGATCCAATTGCAGATGCATATGGAATGTCCTTCATGTGCTCGATATCTGCTTCGCTAGAAGGACAATCCTTATTCGACAGCTTTATCCCATGATTTGCCGATAGAGATCCTCTCTTAGAGTTCTCTATCACAAAATGCTTCAACACCTTATCTACGTAGGTGGATTGTGACAACCCTACCATCTTCTTGGATTTATCCCTATGGATCTTAACCCCTAAGATGTAGCATGCTTCACCAAGATCCTTCATCATGAAGGTCTTTGATAACCAATCTTTCACGGACTGCATTAGCGGGATGCTATTTCCTATAATCAATATGTCATCGACATATATGACTATAAAGACAATACTCTTCCCGCTTCGTTTACAATAAACACAAGGATCTTTCGAATTTCAGATGAAGTCAAAGGATTTGATAGCTTCATCAAATCGAATATTCCAACTTCTAGAAGCTTGCTTCAATCCATAAATGGATTTTTTAAACTTGCACACAAGATTAGATTTTGGCTTAGATATAAAACTCCCTGGTTGAGTCACAAATACTTCCTTATCAATGTTACCATTGAGGAGAGCTGTTTTGCCGTCCATCTACCAAAACTCATAATCACGATGAGCTGCTATCGCAAGTAAAATTTGAATGGACTTGATCTTCGCAACTGTCGAGAAGGTCTTGTCATAGTCAATGCCTTCTCATTGACTATACCCTTTCGCCACCAACCTAGCCTTGTAGGTTTGTACCTTGCCATTTGCATCGGTCTTTCGCTTGAAGACCCACTTGCAACCTATGGGTTTTACCCCCTTTGGCAATTCAATTAAGTCCTAGACTTAATTGGTGTACATCGAGTTCATCTCGAATTTCATGGCTTCATGCCACTTCTCTGAGTCAACATCTAATGTTGCTTCAGTATAGGTTCTAGGTTCATTTTATCCGAAATCTCCATGCCATTATGTTCCTTCACGGGGAAACCATAATACCCAGTGATTGGATTACGAATCCTAGTCGACTTACGGAGTTGTGGTTGTGCAGGCTGTATATTCTGATCATGAAAATTTTGTGGTGCAGCGACTTCATCGTTGACTGGAGAGTCCTCAAGAGCGACACTTTCATATGCCTCTTGGGCGGGAGTTTGAACTATGTTATTCTCGTTCAGCCCACTTGGAGGTTGTGGCGAAGGCAATGCAACTCCAATTACGCTTCCACTGGCTGAAAGAGGATCACCTAGTGATAAACTTCCACCATGAGAGTCGCTGAATGCTCCCACTAATTCTTTGTCATGTTGCCTTGACAAATCATCAGTCTCTATGTTAATTCGTGGTTCTTGAATCTCTCCAAGTTCTATCTTCTTACGGCTTTGTTCCTTAAAGACGTACTCGTCTTCTAGGAACTTAGCTTGCCTAGAAACAATCACTATTTATTTCTCCGGTAGATATAAGTGATATCCTCTTATCTCTTTAGGATATCCCATAAAATAACCATTTTCACCTTTGGATTCCAACTTATCAGTTAGCATTTTCTTCACAACTGCGGGGCAACCCCACGTTCTAATGTATAGAAAAGATGGCTTCTTGTCATGCCATAGCTCGTATGGAGTCTGCTCAACTGATTTGGACGGAATTCTATTCAGAATGTAGATTGAGGTTTGTAATGCATATCCCCATAAGAATGTCTGACAAGGTTCGGTTTCTCCTTTCGGACACACCGTTCATATGAGGTGTTCCGGGAGGAGTCCATTGTGACTGGATCCCATGAAGCTTCAAGTAATCCTACTTTGTATATTAAGAACATCATGTCCATAACTCAACAGATGTCCAACAGTTTGAACTATTATTGAACATGTTTATCTTAATAACAACCATACTTGTTCTAGCCACTAAAACACCTTGTATTTTCTTCTCGGTTGCTAGAACCTTACAGTCCTTCTTTCAATGCCCCTTTCTATTACAGTGGGGCACACATCCTTATCAACCCACTCTTACTTTTGAACTCCACCTTTAGCCTTCTGGAAGTTGGGCTTGAAACCCTCTTAGCCTTACTCCTTCACTTCTTCTCGCCTTTCGGCCCAAAAGAAGTAGAAGCACTCACCATGAGCATGGGCCTTTTCCTTAGCAGTGGAAGACTCAAAAGTCTTAAGCATGCTATGAGGCTTCGGCATTGTCGCTTCCGTCTTCTTCATATTAAATTTACTACGAAACTAGAATATAAATCGAGGAACGACTTAAGGATAACACATGAGGTGAAGTCTTCCCTCCTTTCGCTAATCGACATCTGAACAGATCTCTCATCACTTCATAAATCTCAAAACGAGATCTAGAATTAAAGAGATCCTTCAGACGCTTAAGCATCTCGAAGGAATCCATTTTCTCATGTTGCATTTGCAATTCGGGAGTCATGCCGAGCAATAGTAACATAGAATCTGGGAAACATCATCTGATGCTTCTTTTGAGCTGTAACGTCAAACGCTGCAGCCTCAACTGAACCAGTCTCAAGGGTAAAGGAATTGTCGTGTCCAACACGTACTCAATCTCTTCTTGCCTTAGCACCAAATGCACGTTTTTGTGCCAATCCAGAAAATTTAGCCCAGCCAATTTGTTCGTTTCCAGAATATTTTTCAATGACAAGTTATTCATTTCAACAATTCTAGAGAAATAAACTAAAACGAGAATTAAACACATAATTTCTATGATCAATATTTAGCAATCAAAATAAACATGTCCTTTGAATTTATTTTGTCTCCATTATTTTCACATACTCAACGACCTCATTGGAAGAGTACGAATTTATATCTAATATAAATTGTAATGGACTAGGATCCACATTCCTACTATTACAATGACTATTTAGGCTGAACATTGCAACAACAGAACTGGTAGGTCTCTAAACCAACTGTCTCGCGCAATTCCTAGTTGATTGAACCCAGTTCAATCTGATGTCACCTAATTCTAGTTTCCCTGCTTGGGCTGGTGAAACAGAATTAAGTTGGTTTACAACCATTAAGCAGCGACAACCATGTTCCTATAAAAGTCCCGTTAGATGTAGATCCAAGAAAAAGACTTGGGCCTTAAATACTCATTAGAACGAAATCTCTGATTTACTTTTAATTTTAATGAAAAACATCTTTCAATCCAATGAAAAACCATATTTTAGTGAGGAACATTTTAAAAGGCGGGGTATCAATTGCTTAATCGAGATCCAAACATGATAACTACATCACATATGAGCAATTATTGGGTGTCGCCTACCCAAACATGACATGTGCGGACAAACATATATAGGGCACCGTCTACCCAAACATGGGTGCCGCCTACCCAAATAATTTAATGCGGGCTATATAACTAATAATATAAATATCGATTCACATAAGCAGTTATACAAGCGGGGATCAACTAATCAAGTTCTCATGCTTTATTTCAAAATTTAAATTTGCATAAATAAAACATATATTAAATATTTAGCACATAAATCAAATAAACATGCAAAATATCTAATAACAAGTAAATCAAATAAACGTGCTTAACAATTAATTATTCGTAGGTAAAATATTGCTAAAATTAGAAATATCAACAAGCTCCAAGCTTTCGGTCAATTTCTAAAGTCATTTTCAAAATTATTTTGCCCAATATATTATTTTATCAAAATTATCAAATTTTGGTCCAACCAAAATATGACTTAATTTCATTTTTCAGAAGTTTTTGGTCCAACCAAAACAAACCCTTAATTATATTTAGAATTTCAAATATTCATTATTTGAATTTTGAGAAATTTTTACTATTTTAGTCTAACCAAAATAGATCCTTAATTTTGTTTGTCAAAATTTCTAAAATTTAATCAAACCAAACAAGGCATTAACAATTTCCAAAATTTAATATGGGACCCAGGGACTTAACTGCAATTGCTTCAAAAATTCAGAGTTGTACAAATTTCTCAAGGGCCAAAACTGCAAATACCAAAATTTCAGAATTTGCATAAAGGGCCAAGAGTCATATTACAATTTCCAGAAATTTCTAAACTTGCAAAAAGACCCTGAAGAAAATCTAATTTTCAAAAGATGCCCCTAGGGCATTGAAGACTATAGCAGCGAGAATCAATGGACTCTTCCAAATTCTCATCGCCGTCCGTTTAATCCCCACGGTGCTACACTGCTGCCGCCCTCGACGCACCATCACCGGCCGCAACCAATCGGCAGCAACTCCAAAGCTGCAACCGATTCATGTACCCGATGCCACCGGCATTCAATCGATGCCCTGCTCCATGATCTCAACATCGTCCAGATTATGGGAATACGACCACCAGAGGTTGTGGTGTGGTCGAAACTGCCCTTCCGTGACCGTCGCGCTGCGGTAACCGCTGCCGCCCTTAACAAGTAACAGCTGCGGGAATCGGCCGTCGGTTTTCTCCACTCCATATCCGTATCTTCACCCAGCGGTTATGAGTTGTTCTCAGGGAAATGATCCTGATTAGGCGTGAAATTGTCATGATTCGTCACTCGAAATGCCCCTGTTTTGATTGATTTATATGAATATTTAGAGTCATTTGAGTATCATTTTTATAAACTAATGAATTTGTCTCTTTAATACTCATAGATGGATAGAAGGCGAAAAGAGGAGTTCATAGGACTTTGAATCGACTCAAACGGACACCCGGATGAGAAGATATCGAAGAAATACGAAAAGTATTAGTTCGGGGGAGCAAAAGTATCATTGGAGTGCACAAGCAAGGAGTACTCGTGCACCCCTGCACGAGCAGTCGTGTATAGTGCTCGAGGAGGTGCAGGTCGTGCACTAGTGCACGAGCACTCGTGCACTGCACACGAGCAGACGCGGGTCGTGCACAAGTGCACGAGCAAGGGGAGGTCGAGCACTTTTTGGGTTCTGGACGAATTGGAGTGCACGAGTGGAATGAGCTCGTGCACTAGTACACGAGCAGTGCACGAGCGTACATGATTTTTGGCCCATTAACTCCCAATTCGACCCGTTGCCTATTTATACCCCTTCCGAACACGATTTCAGGGACAACCACTTACCACTTGATAGATTATTACTTTTAGAGTTCGTTTTTGGAGAGGAATGAGAGGAGAAAACTTTACTTTACGTTTAAATCAAGGTTTTAGCACGAATTCTTAGTTTATTTTCGTTTCTTAGTTTTTTTCCTTAGTTCGATTACGTTAAACACTTTAAACTTCGTTTCTATTAATTAAATTTCAGTTCTTTGCAAGTATTTCTTTAAACCCTAGTTTATGTTTGATCTTTTATTCGTTCAAATCATCATGTTTATGTTCATCACTTCTTCTATTGCTTTTATTATTGTCAAAACTATGTCTAGCTAAAACCCTTGCATGCTTAGGGTAGGATGAACTCGTAGAAGTAGGTTGTGGGTACGTAATTAGGGTAATTCGTGACGTTAGGGTTTTAATTCTCTTAATTAATGAATTCTTATAATTAGTCTTAACTTTATTCTTGAATTTCATTCGAAAAGTGTTAGAGAGAGGACGATCTTATCACTCTTTAACAATGACTAGACTTAATGAAAGGGTTTAGAAAGGGTTAATTAATCTACCGGTTTATCTAAGGAGGACGACCGCATCACCTTAGTTTAAATTAGGGTCTCGTTAATTAAGCACAATCTATTAACTCGTTAGTGGATTAGTGAAGTTGATTGCTAGGATAAAGTATTAGGGTATTAAGTCTTGAGCTTTCATCTTACAATCTTTAACTTAGGTTATTTCTTGCACGTCACAATTATTTTGATTATGTACCTGCTCCGCTAGTATACGTAGAGATTCATATCCTGAGCATCATCATCACTCATTTGAATACAAACCTTAGTTAATTCGTCTTCTTTAGTACTTTAGTTTAATTAGTTTATTTTAGTTTAAAATTAATTCTTCAAAAATCCAAAAATATACATTCATATTAGCTACGACGCGTAGATCTTCAGGGATCTATTCACATACATTTCATCATTTGGGTTCGATATACTTGGTCATTATACTTACTTATACTACAGTGAACCCGTACGCTTGCAGGGAAACTACTAGTAGAAAGCTGGTATATTCGCTTCAAGTCAATGGCGCCGTTGCCGGGGATGGCGTTGTATGTCTTTTGAATAGGACTTGTAGATAGCTTAGTATTCAGTAGTGAGTGATTTACTTTTCTGTTTCATTTCGTACGTATTCGGCAGTTGCATTTTTATTCTTTTGTTAGTATTTCAGGTTTATGAAAACACGCTCACAAGGTAATACGAGCGAAGAGAGACTACAGTCAGATCCTGAGACAATAGCAAGAAGAAACCGAGCCTTCTTAAGAAGGATGAACGCTGTCGGAGGGAAAGAACCAATGGACATTACTAATGAGTTGGATGATGTCGAGAATGAGTTTAATCAGACATTGAACGGGGGCTGACGGCACTGAAGGCAATTCCAGTAAGAACCAAGATCCGTCAGGGGACAGTCAGAGCCAGAACCCGGGTACACAGCATGTGAACAATCCAGCTCATAATCTTGTCCAACATCCCCAGAACAACCCTGCTTACCCACATCCTAACTTACTACAAAATAACTTGCCTTATCCCTACCCATACCCACCTTATCCATATCCACCTTACCCGTATCCTCCACCTTCTGTTTACACCCAACCACCAGCTTATCAACTACCAGCTGTTAACCCTCAACACGTTCCTCAGAACACAGATCAGAACATGGCTATTAGAGGAAGGTTCGCGGCTCAACCGCAGAGGTACTATGATGGAGTGGCATTGCCCCCTGTAGAGGCAAATAACTTCTCGATTTCCCCAGGAATTCTTAAGCTGCTTACCGAGAATCAATTCAAGGAGAGGTTGGGAAGGAGAATCCTCATACTCATCTGAGGAGTTTTCTGATGATCGCGTCCACATTCAATTATAACGGCATGTATGAAAATACCAAGAGGTTGAGGCTTTTCCCATTCTCTTTGACGGGAATAGCCAAGGAATTGTACGACAACACGCTCCCTCGGGGAGGTGTAACCACATGGGTCGAGCTCGAGCGTCTGTTCCTTGAGCGATTCTACCCTCCATCGAGAATGATTAAAGCGAGGATAGAGATCTCTTCCTTCCGCCAGAAGCCAAGAGAGGATTTACATCAAGCGTGGGAGAGATATTCTAACATGTTGATTGAGTGCCCGCAGCACGGGTATAATGAGGGAGATATCATGGCATTCTTCTACAGTGGAGCTAGCAAGGCTGGTCAAGCCCATCTAGATGCATGTGCCAGTGGAGCTTTTCTGAACCAAGGAATTGCGAGATGTAGAGAAATCGTCGACAACATTGTCACGAATGCCGGGGCATGGAATGAGGATCCGGAATTTCAGAGAGCGTGTAAGTAGGAAGAGAATGAGGGTACGAGGAAGCTGTTGATGACTATGATGGAGAAGATCAGCAACCTTGAGATGGGACAGAATCTGGTTGGAGGGAATGTAGCAGTGAATGAGAAAGTGGACCCACCCACGAGTCAGCAATAAGAGGCCAACTATATGGGAAGGCCTAACTATCCACAAGGCGGGTATCCACAAGGTGGCAATCAGTTTGGAAGGCCTTTTTATGGCCAACCATTTGTACCTCCAGGACCACAGCCGCCTCAAAATCAGTGGAGGAACACACAAGGATATCAAGGAGGACAACAGCCTCCTCAAAACACATGGAGGAAGAACGAAATTTTTTCATATGCTAATCCGAATGCCGGAATTACAGTTCCTGCAGGTGTTGATCCAGGTTCGAAACCTCTGGGTGGAGAAGGCGGTGCCTCAACTGAGGAGATGTTGAGAGCTATCCTTCAAAAGGTAGAGGAAGGAAGCAAGAGATTGTCCTCTTTGGAGTATGATATGAAGGAATTGCATAAGAAAGGTGATTAGCGTGATCAAGAACTCCAGAAGAGAGATGTAGAGCTGAATCGAATTCAGCAAGAGAACAATAGGCGGTTCACTTCGATAGAATTTCAGATGTGCCAGATCGTAAAATCATTTGGAAGAGAGCCGGGTAAATATCCTTCCATGCCGGAGGGGAACCCGAAAGAACATTGCAAAGCGATCCAGCTTAGAAGTGGAACCAACTATGATGGTCCTCGGATGCCTGCTGATTCTGAGACGCCTCAAGGAGAGATTGAGATGGAGGGACAAGAACATAAGAAAGATGGAGGTGAGACAGTTGAGAAAGGGGTTGAGGGTGAAGGCATTCAGAAGAGTAAAGATGTGGAGGAGTCCCTAGAGAGCAAAGAGCCTGAAGAGGAAGGCATTGAGAAGAGTGAGAGAGTTCCTAAGTGGAAGAAGGCAAAGGAAGCAAGGGAGAAAGTGAAAGAGACCGAGCGTGATGAATGGGGGCTACCCAAATCTGTGATACCTGTCCCATATCCACAACGGTTCATGAAAAAGAAACTAGATGAAAATTTTGCTAAATTCCTTGATGTTTTTAAAAAGTTACATATTAACATTCCTTTTTATGATGCTTTGGAACAGATGCCTAACTACGTCAAGTTCCTGAAGGACTTGATAGCGAAGAGACGGAGAGTTGATGAGCTCAAGTTGGTGCAGCTGAACCATGAGGTGAGTGCATTAGTGCACAAAGCACTTCCACGAAATTGAAGGATCCCGGGAGTTTCACTATCTTATGTGATATCGGGAATGGAGTCAAGAAGGGAGCGTTGTGTGACCTTGGAGCAAGCATTAATCGGATGCCATTGTTGTTATTCAAGAAGTTGGAAGGTGGAGAACTTCAGCCGATAATGATGACGCTTCAACTTGCCGGTCGGTCTATTACTCGACCTCAAGGTGTGGTTGAAGACGTCCTTGTTAAAGTTGGAGATCATATTTTCCCAGCCGATTTTGTAGTGCTTGACATGGAGGAAGATGAGCACGTGCCTTTGATCTTGGGAAGACCATTCTTAGCGACAGCTGGGATGGTGTTAGATGTGGCAAATAGGAAGATCACATTGAAAGTTGACGATCAAGAGATAAAGATTTCCCTATATGAGGCCATGAAGTACCCGAAGGAGGATGAGAGTTGTTATTGCATGGATGCCATTGATCCTCGTGTTGAAGACACACCTTCTATCCCTAATCCTTCTTATATTCATGATTTTGTTAGTCATTCACTTGATAATTTAACCGATGAGCATTATGATCTTGATTATTTTGATAGGGATAAAGTGAAGAAGTTGAAGGATGAAGGAGTAAAAAGCGTGGACGTGGTCCAGTTAGAGGGAAAATGAGGAGTTGAGAAGAAAAAGTCCAAGCGCAAGAAATTGCTTAGTAAGACTCCTCTAGGTAAAGGTGAGAAGAAGTTGAGACCCCTAACACTTGAGGTGGAGAAGGAAGCAAAGGAACTCATGATGGAGGGGCATCAAGGAAAGGAATTCAATCACCACTCTTATGAGAGTAAGGGAGGTAATTTTGAGTATCATGTCACATAAGCTCCTTTGAGCTCGGTCCGGCATTAGGATCTTAAAAATAGTGCTGAATGGGAGGCAACCCATTTTTATTTACTTTTGAGTGTTTTATGTTATTAGGGTGTTGTTGAATCGTAAGTTTAACCTCGTATTTGAGAGTTATTTTGTAGGCTTGTCTCGAAGGGGTAAAGGTATCATGGAGTTATTCAGATTGAAGGGACCAACTCGAGACAAATGAGTGTGACACGTTGTTGAGAAACTTGAATTATTTGGATGAGGTAACCCACAACCCCAAACTTAGACCTCTTCACAAGGTCGAAGTGTGGTGGGGTGGAGTTTTTATTTGTTTTATGGTGACATTACACAAGTGCACACCCTCTCTTGAGTGAGTTTGGTTATTTGGTATCTTGAGATGCTCCTTGAGCTGTTATTGATTTGATTTGCTACTACATATTTCATGCCTATCAATCATCTTATGCTTGTTGATTGCTATCTTTGAGTGTGAGTATGAGTTGGTGATTTGTGGATTTGAGTTAGGGACTATATTGTGTGAGTATAGGAATGAAAGTTGATTTGAGAGAGAACTAGTATACTTACAAGTTTTCTTTTTGAGTACTTGTGTGATGAGAGTGAGAATTCACTAGGACTAGCATGGATGTGAAAGCCGTGAGTTTTGAGCCTTTTGAGATTTTGATGCATGCATTGATCTCATCGTTTGTGAGTGGATCGTCACCTTAGAGGATGCTAGAACTTGTGTGTGCTCTCACTTCTTGATTGTGTCTAGTTTGATATGCCGAATGTGATCTTAGGCCATCTTTGTTTTGAATGAGTAACTTAACCAAAAATCTTCCTTACCATTGATATTTGTCCCTTGTTAGCCCCTTTGAGCTTTAAGCCTATTTCATTTGCTAGCACATTTAAACACTATTCCAAGTTCCTAAGCCTTTTTGTCCCAATTTGAGTGGAAAGTGAATGTGAAGAGATTGAGTTGAGTTGAAAGAGGAAAATGTGATTGCTTGAGTGAGTATGAGAAGAAGGTGTGATAAAGTTATGAGTTGTGGGAAAGAACAAAAAGTTGAGAATGAGCAAAAGAAAAAAATATGATGATGAGCTCATGTGAGTTGTGTGCAAAAGAGAAAAAGAAAAAAAAAGTGAAGTGAGTTAGAAAAAAAAAATCGAAGTGTTGAGAGTATTGGAATTGAAAGTGTGTTGATTGAGAATGTTTGAAGTATTTTGTTCCTAATCTCGAAGTACCGAAATTTGATTTTCTATTCTCCATTCACTTGAGTCACTTATCCATATTGTTATCCCACCTGTCCAAAGAGCCTACATTACAACCTTGAGAAAAGTCATTTTTGATTCGGCATTGATTTCTAGAGTATGGTCGGAGTTGAGAGTGCTAACAAGCCTATGGCTACTGATATGCGTGATTGATTGTTTGAGTGAGTCCCTTATTATTGATATACACTTGTGAGGGAGTGAAACACATCGTTGAGTGCACATCCATGATTGATCTTGGTGTTTCTTGTTATTGTTGCATGAGTATGATGAAGGAAGGTGAGTGAGTATACTTGTGATTGATCTTTGAAGCTCGAGTTCATTTGCTTGCATGATTTGATTCGTTGACTCATTCCTAAAAATTTCACTTGACTTATTATTTTGTTGCTTGAGGACAAGCAACATGGTAAGTTTTGGGGGGTTGATTAGGCGTGAAATTGTCATGATTCGACACTCGAAATGCCCCTGTTTTGATTGATTTATATGAGTATTTAGAGTCATTTGAGTATCATTTTCATAAACTAATGAATTTGTCTCTTTGATACTCATAGATGGATAGAGGGCGAAAAAAGGAGTTCGTAGGATTTTGAATCGAATCAAACGGACGCCCGGATGAGAAGATATCGAAGAAATACGAAAAGTATTAGTTCGGGGGAGCAAAAATATCATTGGAGTGCACAAGCAAGGAGTACTCGTGCACCCCTACACGAGCAGTCGTGTATAGCGCTCAAGGAGGTGCAGGTCGTGCACTAGTGCACGAGCACTCGTGCACTGTGCACGAGCAAACGCGGGTCGTGCACGAGCAAGGGGAGGTCGAGCACTTTTTGGGTTCTGGACGAATTGGAGCGCACGAGTGGAGCAGTGCACGAGCGTATGTGATTTTTGGCCCATTAGATCCCGATTCGACCCGTTGCCTATTTATACCCCTTCCGAACACGATTTCAGGGACGACCACTTACCATTTGATAGATTATTACTTTTAGAGTTCGTTTTTGGAGAGGAAGGAGATGAGCAAGCTCTACTTTACGTTTAAATCAAGGTTTTAGCACGAACTCTTAGTTTATTTTCGTTTCTTTGTTTTTTTTCTTAGTTCGATTACGTTAAACACTTTAAACTTTATTTTTATTAATTAAATTTCAGTTCTTTGCAAGTATTTCTTTAAACCCTAGTTTATGTTTGATCTTTTATTCGTTCTAATCATCATGTTTATGTTCGTCACTTCTTCTATTGCTTTTATTATTGTCAAAACCATGTCTAGTTAAAACACTTGCATGCTTAGGGTAGGATGAACTCGTATAAGTAGGTTGTGGGTACGTAATTAGAGTAATTCGTGACGTTAAGGTTTTAATTCTCTTAATTAACGAATTCTTAAAATTAGTCTTAACTTTATTCTTGAATTTCGTTAATAAAGTGTTAGAGAGAGGACAATCTTATCACTCTTTAACAACGAGTAGACTTAATGAAAGGGTTTAGAAAGGGATAATTAATCTACTGGTTTATCTAAGGAGGACGACCGCATCACCTTAGTTTAAATTAGGGTCTCGTTAATTAAGCACAATCTATTAACTCGTTAGTGAATTAGTGAAGTCGATTGCTAGGATAAAGTATTAGGGTATTAAGTCTTGAGCTTTCATCTTACAATCTTTAACTTAGGTTATTTCTTGCGCGTCACAATTATTTTGATTATGTACCTGCTCCGTTAGTATACGTAGGGATTCCTATCCTGAGCATCACCATCACTCATTTGAATACAAACCTTAGTTAATTCGTCTTCTTCAGTACTTTAGTTTAATTAGTTTATTTTAGTTTAAAATTAATTCTTCAAAAATCCAAAAATATACATTCATATTAGCTACGACGCGTAGATCTTCAGGGGTCTATTCGCATATACTTCATCATTTGGGTTCGATATACTTGGTCATTATACTTACTTATACTACAGTGAATTCGTACGCTTGCGGGGAAACTACCAGTAGAAAGCTGGTATATTCGCTTCAAGTCAGATCCCAGTCGATCAAGGGGAGAAATTTCTACGGCTGAATCCATTCAGTACGGAGATGTTGGCGGCAATTTTTTTTTTTTTTTTTTTTTTTTGCGATAGAAAATGAGCAGAAATCCTTTTCTGCATATTCCCTTAAAACCCTTTTTTCTTTAAACAAGTTTTCTTTGACATTAAGGTCAAAAGTTACGGCAAGTATATATTTTCCCAAAAAAAATATATTGTGTAACTTTATTGATAACAAATCTAATTTAATTAATCAACCAAAAAATATTGGAAGACGGAAAGATTCAATTTTTTGAATCCAATTGAAATTCACGATATAATCAACGCAAATAATTATTTTGGGCAAATCAATTTAAAAATACAGTATAATTTTTAACCCACGAATAATTAAATAAATTTATATTATACAACTAGTAAATTGAGCCAAGCTCTAATACCACTGTTGGATTTTAGAGGCGCGAACACCATGTTCGGCGCAGCAGAAGAACACGATTCACCAACAACGAATCTGAAACATGGTTGTATAACATAAAACATAAAGGATAAATAACGATATATATAAATCCTTATAGCGATTTGTACACGGAATCTTCAACTATGGTATCCACGTAACAACTTTCTACCAACCCGCATTGATATGCCAGCGTTGAATCTCGAGACGAATTTGCTAGGAAAATTCCGACTGGAGATTTTATGGAGAAATTATATTTCTTGTATCACTATCTGAATTCACATATGACACATATTTATAGGTATTATCTTAGCTTAATTTAAGCAAGATAATATGCTTGGCCCACATAATATAATCTCTACGGATTATATCTCCCTAGATATGTTCCTACGAATAATATATTTACCATATCTATTATTCTTGTATAATAATATTCCAAATATTATTATTAGGATTTCATATTTAATTAAATCCAATTTAATTAAATAATAATAATAATTATAATTATAATTAATTCCAAATATAATTATTATTATATTATCCATAAATTAAATATTATATCCAATACAATATTTAATCAACCAACTATAATTGGTAAATTGCCATTACTTATTGTGTGACCCATAGGCTCTAGTATATCGAGCAATTAGTCAAACTAACGGTCTTAATTGAACCCTAGACAATAAATCAGACATTCACAATATACGAGGTATGTTGCGAGGAAATCTGCAACTACCTGTAATATTGTAGGCTATTGTGATATCTTCCTTTCATTCACGAATACTCGATTAAGTCTTGAACATGATGAAGTATCTATTCAAATAAATTAATCATATTATCTCCAATCACTAATTGATAAAGTATATCACACTTAGCCACAAAGTCTAAGTTGATGTGCGTTGGCTGATGACTTAGATCCACTTATGATGAGAAGACGAGTATTCTCTCTAAATCCACATTGAAGAATGAATCTTATTCTTGGCTCAATTACCACGCACATGCATTTCGTGATGAACCCAATCCATGCCATATCTACCCGTGGAAGGGTGAAAGCGTCGGTCATGGTCAAAGTTCATCACTCTACACATGTCGTGCGTATTGACCTCAAGTCAGAGGAGTATCACATCACTCCCACTAACCGAGACACCCGTAGATACATTATGTGGAATTACATCAAACGGTTTCTTGGATGGGTATCCCAATACCCTCTAAGGTATTTGTGCATCCATCATGAGATACCCGGTATCTCGTAGTAAGTGAGATCTTAATACACTCTCTAAGAGTATGATGCAGATCGCACACCAATCAATATTCCATTCTTGATGATCCTTGATTGGGGCTATTTGAGAATCATACTTAGGTCATCTGAGTTCTCACTCACTCAATGACGTAGTGATTCATGGGAACACAAAAAGAATATATGCAAACAATCAAACATCATATTCAGATAAGTGTTACGCCATACATTTAATATTGAACCAATAATAATATTAAACCAAATCTGAATATTATCTTAGTATTATGTCCTTTTGATGGATTGTCTCTAGGATACTAACACTAATAGTTCTAAACCAATGATCCACTTTTTTTTACGCAGGTTCGCTGATTAGTGACCGCCTCAAGGTCGGTCGCTAATAACAAAATAAAATAAAAAGATTAATTTTATTAAAATAAAAAAATTAGCGACCGCCTGAAGTCGGTCGCTAAATCATGACCCGACCGGTCGGACCCGATTGATTCAGCGACTGACTGATGACGGTCGCTAATATTAGCGACCGCCGGGACGGTCGTAGATTAGTGACCGATGTCAAAAGACGGTCGCTAATATTAGCTACCCGCTTTTTAACAATCGATTTTTTTCGATCAGAAATCGATCGCTAATCACGTTTTGCGATCGATAATTGGTCGCTAAATCGGTCGCTAATTCCCATTTTTTGTAGTGTATAGTGGGGAGTTAACGAGGCGGTTGAAAGTAAGATGGAGGAAATGAGCTGTTGAACCCTAGGAGTTATGCTTGTATGTGGGCTCAACCGTCTGAAACGTGGGCATTTTAGGGTAATATGGAGTGGGACTCGTATGTGGGCAAACATATCAACCGTTGTCATATCAGTTTTTATTTTTTAAATCCTGAAATTATTATTTTATAAAGTATCCAATTTAAATTATTTGCTTATTAAAGTGGGGCGCACCAGTGTATTATATCTCAATTTTTTTTTTACAAAAATGGAATTATTAATTCTACCTAATTTAAGTAGTACACGTATATGGGTCATCAACCAAAATCCAAAAAATACCTGCAAATTTGTTAAAGTGTTGATTGACAATCTACTGCACAAAAGCAAATATTCTTGAACGTGAAATGACCATACATGCATCTTTTGGCCAAGAAAACTTTTCTACAAAATTATTGGTCATTTCCGAAATTATTGACAATCAAGATTAACCTTCATAATCATATGACCTCTATAAATAGATGATTACATTTATATTTTGAGATACATCTCCACTCTACTGCTAGTTATTTATTTCGTTGCAATCTCAAAATATAAAATATCTCCAATTTTTTTTATTTCCCTACAAAATGGCAAATCATGTTTCAACCCAAAATCATTGTTTCTATGGCAACTCATCCTTCACCAAAGAAATGACAATATTTCTTTTGGAAGGTCTTATTGCTGAGATGAATGCTGGAACTTGACAATGAAATGGACAAAACAATGTTGTTATAGTCAGGGTAAAAGACCGATGTAAGCAAATTATATTTGCACCCAATTAAATGGTGACATGTGTACAAATAAAATTTACTATTTTATTTTGAGAATTTAATTTAATTAATTCTTGAATTAAATAACTAAAAATTGATATTAAGTGTACACGGTACAAGTCGGTCAAATTAAATGAGTTTTCGATACTCATACTGGGTAATAAATATAATTTATTTACCATAAGATTGAAAATTAAATGATATCTCATTAAAAAGTGAAATGAACTAAATCAGATCGCGAATTAAGCTAATCAAATGGCACCGACCAATCAGACGGCGCCACGTGGCCTTGCGAGGAAGGCATGTTTGTCACCCTCCACCCTATAAATAGGGACCTTCATTTTGTTCATTTCCACACTTCTGAAGTCAACGAGCATTCAGACGATCAACAAGCAAATCCTCTGCAAACGTTCTTGAAGATTCAAAGCGTTCTTCATCGTTCTTCATGAAAAGCGATCATAAACATCCATCGATCCAAGATTAAGGTCCAGAACCCCTCCGATCCAGTATTTATATTCGAAGATTCGAAGAAGCTCCAACAGCGTTCTTCAAGGCCTTTGAATATTCAAAGGTGTTCGTCATTGTTCTTCGTGCAAATCCTTCAGAAACAGCTCCTGGTCAGAGATTAAGGCTCAAAACCCCTCCGATCCGGCGTTTTCCTTTGAAGATTTTAAAAATCTACAGGAACATTCTTCGCACCCTCTTGAAGATTCGAAGACGTTCATGCACAAATCGACGTTCAATCCAAAACAAGGCATCCCACCCTTAGATAAAATGTTAAAACGTTACAAGTTCAACTCCGAACAAGATCGAAGACAAAGATTTTGTTCGAGTCAAAGTTAACTGAAGAGAAGAATTAGAAGAGCAAGTTCAGAGTTGGTCAAACCCGCAAAATTTCTCGGTTCAAACCGAGTAAATTCAAGTTGTAAACGATTTTCATGTTTATTATTAATAAAATGAAATTTGAAGTTACAAATTTAGCACGCTCGATAGGACCGACTCTACCTCTCATCTCTTCTCTTCTCAAGTAAGCTCAAGATCACTAGGATGGCTCCTTGCAAAGTTATTGTACCAAAAGCCAACTCCTCGAAAACCTCTGACGGTCATGTCGTGACAAGAAGAATGTCGAAGCGGTCATTAACTGAGACCTTTTCAAAAGCTGATCCATCAGTGGAGGCAACAACTAAGAAACCAGTTTACACTGCTGAGGATAAAGAGGTCAATTCTCCAAGCTCCACTCCGCATTCATCCTCAAACTCATCGTCAGACTCAAGCGTTTCCCGAGTTATGATGACAGACTCTTCAACTACTGAGGAACGATTTACCAGTATTTTCAAAGCTATTGAAGGGCTCGCAGAACATGTCAAAAGACAAGACATTCAGATTGCCAATTTGATGAATAAGATGGAAAATAGTGATGTAGGTCACGCCCATGGGAAGCAAGTTGAGAACTAAGGAATGGAGGAGACCTCAGCCAGACGACAAGCAGCCGAAACTGAAGAGACTGCTAAGGAACTGCAAATTTTATCTGATGGAGGGATTAAAATCGATCAGCTCAAGGAGCTCATATTAGAGACGGTGAAAGGGAAGTTTGAGGATGGCTCCAAGTCAACCTTCACCTACAGTAAGCCCTATACAAAGAGGATTGACAACTTGCGAATGCCAGCAGGCTACCAACCTCCAAAGTTACAACAATTTGACGGTAAGGGAAATTCTAAGCAGCACATGGCCCATTTTTTTGAGATGTGTAATAATGCCGGGACTTATGGAGACCATCTTGTCAAACAATTTGTCCGCTCCCTCAAAGGAAATACCTTCGACTGGTACATTGAACTGGAGACTAACTCCATCAACAGCTCACACAGTTCGTTTTATCTCAAAGGCAAATCCACTAAAGTTTGTCATGTCAAATCAGTTCTTTCTGACCGGCTTGCAAGGTGGTAACTTCAGCTACAATAGTTCAAGATCATATATGTTCTACAGAATGCTATAAAAGGGCAATGTTGACAGATTTCTTAGTAGACCACCCGATTCTTGCTGAATGTGAGTTATCTTATGATCTCCCAGATGAAGATGACTTAGCGGTGGAAGTTTCTCCTCCTTGGAAGATGTATTTCGATGGGGCCTCCTATAGAGAAGGAGCTGGTGCCGGAGTGGTATTCATCACATCTGAAGGGGATGTTCTGCCTTATTAATTCTCCTTGACTGAGAATTGCTCCAACAATGTGGCTGAGTATTAAGCGCTCATACTCGGGCTAGAGATGGCAGTGGACATAAAGCAGTTGCATCTCAGGGTGTATGGAGATTCCTTGCTAATTGTAAACCAACTTCGTAGATTATATGAAGTCAAGAAGCCCGAATTGCTTCCATACTACAAATATGCCCGAAGGATGATAGGATGGCTTGGAGATGTGGAAGTCGAGCATGTGCCAAGAAGTGAAAATACGTAGGCCGATGCCTTAGCTAAGTTAGCATCAACTATAGTTATGCCGGGAACCCACGTACGAATACATGTACGCAGAAGTTGGGTTATACCTCCAAATCTTCGATGAGGAAGGCAATGAAGAAGCTGGAAATCATGCCATAGAAGTCTTTGAAATCGAAAACGAGGATTGACATCAACCTTTTGTGGATAATCTACAACATGAGAAGTTACCCCATGATCCACGTCAAAGAGTTGACGTTCAGCATCGTGCACCTCGATTCATCTACTACAAAACAACCCTCTATAGGAGATCATTTGATGGTGTCTTCTTGAGGTGTTTAGAAGATGAGGAAGCTGTTCAAGCTATGAAGGAAGCTCACTCCGGAGTTTTTGGTGCCCATCAGTCAGGACCTAAATTACATTTCTGGATAAAGAGGATGGGCTACTACTGGCCGACAATGGTGAAAGATTGCATGGACTATGCGCAGAGATGTCAGGCGCGTCAATTTCATGCAAACCTGAATCATCAACCCCCCCGAACCATTACATCCAACTGTTGTCTCATGACCCTTTGATGCTTGAGGTCTAGACGTTGTAGGGACATTGACAAAGTCCTCTGGTGGTAATCTCTACATCTTAGCTGCAACTGACTACTTTTCCAAGTGGGCTGAAATGGTGCCTTTGAGGGAGGTGAAGAAAGAAAATGTCACCAACTTCATTCGTGTCAACATCATTTACAGATACGGAGTCCCGTGCTACATTATTACTGATAATGGAAGGTTGTTTTCCAATAGCCCTATTGACAAACTCTATGAGAAGTTCAACTTCAAACAAAAAAAGTCTCCAATGTATAATGCAGCTGCCAACGGGCTTACTGAAGCCTTCAACAAAACTTTGTGTAGTCTGCTGAATAAAGGTGTTTCGAAGTCTAAACATGATTGGCATGAACGAATGAATGAAGCTCTACGGGCGTACCGAACTACTTACAGGACGCCTACGTAAGCTACTCCATATTCGTTGGTGTATGGTGTTGAAGCAGTTGTACCTCTTGAGAAACAAATTCCCTTTCTAAGGATGGCTATACAGGAAGGTCTGACAGAAGAAGAAAACACATGTCTGCGTCTCAAAGAGTTAGAAGCCTTGGATGAGAAAAGGTTCAAAGCACATCAAAGACTCGAGTGTTATTAGTCTCGCTTTGCTAGAACTTTTAAAAAAAAGGTGAAGGCACGGTCTTTCCAAGTTGGCGACTTGGTGTTGGTAGTAAGAAGGTCCATTGTTGTCACTCATCGTGTCAGAAATAAATTCTTTCCCAAATGGGATGACCCCTATGTTGTGACGAAGTTTGTTCAAATGGAGTCTACAAGTTGATTTCTGAAGATGGCATAAGTATTGGCCCTATAAACGGGAAATTCTTGAAATGCTATTATGCGTAAACAAACCAAGCAGTAAGCTCCATGACGCACGAGCCTAAACTGTCAGTCGCTCCTGGTCCGCATGAGGATAAACTGTGAACGATAACCACCAATGGTAATTACATGTTGTTAAACTATTAATTCACCCTACTAAGGGTGTTTCTAGTGGTTAAATAAGCATACCCTACTTTGTCTATAGTGGTTAAAGAATAGTCCATCATGGCCCGCATGAGGTTAAACTGTGTACGCCCCCCTCCAAATCATAGCATATCCTTCTTTGAACTACGTTATGACTTGATCCTCTTAAACCAAAGAGGTACGTAGGTAACTTAGAAATTCTCTAAGTTCAGTCATATTTCAATTATCTTATTTGAGTTTAAATATTTAAATGAGGTATTGAAAAAAAAAAGGCAACATGGAAAATAAAGACAAAAGTTGATCAAGTTTTATTGAAGAACTAAAGAAGTTGGTACAATAAAGCAGAAAGAGGACAACATAAGGGGAATCCTAAACAAAATCTCTGCAAAATGATCCAAGTCTTTCAACTCCTCCAAGGCTGCTTCCAACTTCGATCTTGACTTCACCACTTCTTCAGCTACAGCCTCTTCCAAAACCGGAGTGTTGTCGATAACAAGGAGGGTATCCTTAGTAGCTTGAGTTTTAACGTTGTCGCTCTCAAAAGATTGTTGACATTGATGCAATGCTTTAGAAAATGTCTCCTTTTTCTTGAGTAATTCAACAAGTTCTTTTTCCACCTGCATCAGCTTTGCCTGGACGGTCTCTAGCTTGTTGGACTCCTCCTTCTCGTCTTTCTCATAAACGCAAAGGGCATTTGTCGCCTCAGCCAACTGTAAGTCAAGAGTCTCTTTTGCCACTTCCTCGATGGACTTGGACCTAGCCGCATCGTAGTTATCAACTTTGCCAAATAAGGCTGTCAAGCTCTTCTCAAGGATAGAAGAATCAACTCGGTCGAATGTCTTACTTTCTTCCATCACGTAAGGCACCCCGTCCTTCATAGAAGACAACAATTCAACAGGAGTTCTCATAAATTTGGCTAAGAAGTCCTTCCACAGGGTTTGAGACGTATGACCGTTTGCATTTCTCAATGAAAGTTTCTTCATTAAATACGGAGACAGCACCTGCCATTGGCTTAATGGGTTTGATAGGCTTGATGGGCTTGAATGCGGAAAATCCAACAGGAGCTACCGAAGCTGCTACTGAGGAGGATGATTCCCATTCATCCGAATTGTGCCCTTCATCCTTAGTGCCGAACATTTCTTGCCTAGTCTGAAAGGAATTAGAAATGCGAGGCAATACGAGACAATGGATTAAAAGGGAAATGGAAAAAAAGAAAATGAAAATAAACCTTCTTTTGAAGAGATGTGTTAGGATCTATTGCAAGTCTTGGGGATTTAGAAGTCTGTTGTATATGCTTTCAGTTGATATCTTGACCACTTTAACTTTCTCTTGAGTGTCTAGAAATACTCTTCCTCTTGCTTGGCCTAGCAAGCAACATTGCAACATATGCTGAGGTTGGAATCGTCTGTTCCGGAGAAGTCTTGCGTTTATCACGTGAATTAACTTCATCAGCATCAACCACTTCGTTCCTTTGCACAGGAATGGGCTCTGGATTAGTCAAAACCTTCATATGTTTGGCTAAGTATTCACCATGGACTTGGGTGCCACTATTCCTTATACTCCGGTGAAGAAAATCTCCTTGCATTCTGAGGAGGAGGTGGAAGATACACTCTGGAGCGAGTACCACACGAAGTACACCATTTCCAGCAAAAGAAGTTTCTTGTCAAGGAACACTCGTGGGTATCATCTATCTTCGACATCCCCGGTACTTCTTGATAGAAACCAAACTGACGGCTAAAACGGTGCAGACTGTAAGGCTCGATAATAAAATAATCGTCTTGTCACCTAGGAAGGAAGTTGAAACACATAGTTATGAAGTAGCTCTAACTGCCCCATCGCCCTTCTCCGTTGTCCACATACAAGCACTGTTCACTCCCAATGTTGCACGTTAATAAAACCTAGCCCCCTTTATGGATCTGCTTACGAGCATCTGCAGGTTCGTAGTACTGAGCGCCATTCTCTCCAGAGTGAAGTATTATGGGAGGCTTACTCAATCTATGGCTGGCCATATAGTGAGTCTTGAAATATTGGGCTATCCAGGTATAGACAAAGTGAACTGGGAAGGCCCCTCGATCTTCAGATGGGCCTGATTGTCTCGAGATACTGTTCAAGCCTCTATAAATACTCACCAAGACCGGAATAGTGAGACTAGCCTCCCTCCATTTTGCCATTAGGCATGCCATCTTGAAGGTGCCTGACCTTATCAAATCTTCTTCTTCATTGAAAAGAACAAATGTGCATAGCCAACACGCTAGAAAGGCGGCCAAATGCGTCTCTTCCTGGGCATGTTGTTCAATACTCAACCTCTTGAATGCCACTAACTCCTCAGGGGTCCATGGTATATGCTGGGGCACCACTTTAGAAGGGTTGTGAGTAGTCTTGGGATGAGTGGTCTTCCTCTTCTCGACACGAGTCAGGGGTGGTTGATGTTTTATGGGCTTGACTTACCAGAAGCTTATCCATCGAGAAATGGACATTTTTGCTCCGTTCACCTCCACATAGTAAATGATAGGCATGGAGAAGGTGTTTACAAGTCTGCAGAATGTAAAGCTCCCCAACCTGTCAAACAACTCCAGCGCATCCGACACCACTTCGTCGAAGTGGCCCGTCAAAGAAAGTCCTGTCGAGTTATGTATATCCCATAACGAAATCGACATTTCTCTAAAAGTTGTGAGCAAAGTATTGATGGATGGGCACCAAGCCTCACATAAAGCTTTAATAATCTCGGAATTGCAGTCATAAGTGAAGAGTGATGCGAAAATGGCGTCATAACTTCGGATACTTCGAAGAGCTTTTTCACATCTACTCATGATGTCCTCCATCCACTCTCAGTATCCTTTGGTGTAGTAGAATTCACCCGCAAACTTCAGAGGATCATTCCATCTTGTCTGATGATTCATGATGCAACGTCCCAAAGTAAGTAAAGGGTCGACCCTGTTCAAAGCAGACTTTTCGTGATTCTCTGCTTTCAACACCCATGCCTTAGATATCTTTCTTGGTGAAACTTTCTTAGACCACTCCTCCATGTGGAACTTGGTGCTTATATGAGTCATTTGCTCTGCGTATTTTCCAAGGATTGGCTTCTCGATGCACAAATGGATGCCCTTGTCGAGAGGTTGATGCTCGTCGTCAAGGATCATAAGTAGCGCTCGCCAGCGAACATCGTAGTATTCTTGAAGTGGACCATGATGAAGGGTTGGAGAAAAGAAGCTGCAAAATAAATTTTATAGGAGGTTATAAAGGGCGAAATAAAAGTGTTGGGGGCAAGAAGTTTAAGTAATTTAATTAGACATGAGATTTAATTTCAAGTCTAAAACTACTTAAATAAATTATATGGATACTTTATTTTTATTCATTAAAAGAGAACTATTGTGAAGCCAGATTTTAAGACAAGCCCGATAATCATTATTCTTAAAAGAATATGTTGGGCCCAATTTAAGTTACCAAGAAATATACATAAGAGTTAAAAGTCCAAGTTCCTTAAACTCTTAGTATGCGGTTAAGGAGGCCCAAATTCCACTCATCAAATCCTGAAGACTCGGTCTTATTCCTTCTTCCCAAATACCCAATTCATAATTCCACCATCACGCCTCCACGCTCAAAGCCGGCATACTAAGTCAATTTGCACCAACCGCGTCTCACGACCATTAATCCCGCACCACAACCACCACTCTCGGCCGTCAGTACAAGAAATCAGCCGAAGCCAGCGTTGGAGTCTTTGAGCACCGCCGCCAGCATCACACTGTTCAAATACTTCCAGGGCTGTACAAAGCAGCTATCGTCTGAGCGCCGCCGCGTGCCACATCTTGTTAACATTTCTTCACATGCATGCATTCGTACATGCACATGCACACATGCATGCACTACATGATATGCCTCTTATCACGTGTAACAAACTTTTAGTTATATGATTCAATTAGTTTGTTAGGTTTCATTCGGTTAGTTTGTTTTAGGGAATCCTCCCAGCTTCTTGTAACCAACTAAGATGATTCTAGAATAGTGAATTATAATCTGTATAAATAGCACACCAAGTGTATCATATTATTCAAGTTAATAAACAAAAATTAATTTCATATGTTGTTACTCAACATGGTATCAACAAGTTGTGTTTGCAAGCTTTCGATCTGATTCCGATCCAATTCTGATCTGATTTCGATCCAATTCTGACCTAATCTCATTTCTATTTCTGATTCAATTCCCGATCCTTCCATCTTCCGCTCGATTCTCTGTTTCTTTTTGTTCAATTTCCATTTTAATCTCTTCCTTTACTTACAATGTCGACTCCTCCAGCCAAGATGCCTCACTTTATCGAGCTCAATATCAAGCTTGATCGCCAGAATTACCGTTTCTGGCATTCACAGGTTCTAGCCTCAGTCTACGCTCATGGATTTGAGGATGTGTTGTTCAGTGATTCGATTCCGGATTCCGGTGATTCGGTTTGGCATAGACGTGATCAGTTTTTGTTCAGTTGGCTATTCAACTCAATCAGTGAAGCAATGCTTGGTTTCATAAATCGGTGCTCTCATGCTTCTGAGGTCTGGTCTTCCTTTGAGATTCTGTTTCAATCACAAGCTCAAGCACGGGTACTGAGTCTTCATCTACAACTGCAAACGCTGAAGAAAGGTAACATTTCTGTGGATGAATATATCCTTCAAATGCGCACCATAGCTGATGGATTGCATGCCTCTGGACATGACATTTCTGATGATGACTTAGTTCTCTATTTACTTGGTGGACTTTGTCCCGAATTTGATGAGTGTCGTTGTCAATTTAACCAATAGGCCTAAGGTGCCTTCACTAGTAGAGATTCAATCTATCTTGCATGTTCATGAGATGAGGCTCATTCAGAATTCTAATGCTTCTCACGTTACTCCTACATCTGGAATTAGCTCTCAACCTGCGGCTAATCTGGTTTATGGTAATGGCAACAGATCCCACGACAATACCAAATTCAAAGGTAAAACCAACAAGTTTAGCTCAAAAAATAGGATATATTGTCAGTTATGTGGAAAGCCTAATCATCTGGCTTCAAAGTGTTACAAACGATTCGATGAGAATTTTCAAGGTCTTGAAAACACTGGTCAGACTCATCCTCCTTCTGCTCCTTTTGGATCTCATCAACCAAAGGCTCTTAGTGTATCTCACTCGACTATCAGAGGCTCCCCTTCCCAAACCACTCCGGATGTTGCCTCTACTTCATCCAATCCCTCTCCATCCGATTGGTTCATCGATAGCGGTGCTACTCACCACATTACTTCTCAACTAAACAATCTACATGTTTCATCTCCTTATCAGGTAATTCTAATCTCCTTGTAGGCAATGGTTCAGGTTCTTCGATTGCTAACATCGGTTCCTTACGTATGCCCTGCATGGATTCTCATTCCAGTGTTACTTTTAATAATGTTCTGCATGTTCCAAGTATAACTAAGAACTTGATGAGTATAAGTCAGTTTCTGAATGATAATGATGCAATTATAAAATTTCATGCCCATGGCTGTTTTGGTAAGGACTTGAAAACAAACAAGACAATTCTGAGAGGGGTGCTTGATCAAGGACTCTACAAGCTGGATTTTGGGCAAATCAAGACCAACTCAAATACTGCTGCTAGTCTTATATGCTGCTATTCTGTTTCTTCTATTTCTAGTAGGAATAAAACTGCCCTTTGGTATTTGAGACTAGGGCATCCATGTAATAAAACACTCACTCATGTGATGAGGTCTTTGAACTTGGCTACTGTTGCCACTGATTTTGATTTCTGTGAGGACTGTAAGTTGGGGAAAATGCATCAAATGCCCTTTAATTCTGTTGTACACTCTTCTCAGTTTCCTTTGGATGTTTTGCATATGGATGTTTGGGGTCCAGCTTCACATTTATCAGTTGATGGTTTCAAATATTATCTTCTCATTGTCGATGAGTTCACACGGTACTCTTGGATTTACCCGCTTTGTCTTAAGTCTGATGTAGCTAAAACTGTACCACAGTTAATTTCTATGGTGGAAAGACAGTATGGTACTCTTGTTAAGTCAGTACAAAGTGATATGGGTGGTGAGTTTGTGGCTTTACACCAGTTTTTTCTCAATAAGGGCATTAAGATTAGGCACTCTTGTGCTCATATTCATCAACAGAACGGCTTGGTCGAGAGGAAACATCAGCATGTGATTGAACTTGGTCTCTCAATGCTAGCCACCTCTCATCTTCCTATGGCCTTTTGGTGGCACTCTTTTCATTCTGCAATTCACATTATTAATCTACTGCCTTCACCTGTTACTCATTTTAAATCCCCGTACACACTTCTTACCAAGAGAATTCCGGATTATTCTCATTTGCGGGTATTTGGTTGCACTTGCTTTCCGTATCTACGGCCATATAACACATCCAAGCTGCAATTCAGGTCCTCCAAGTGTATCTTCATAGGGTACAGCTCTGTTCACAAGGGTACAGCTCGGGAAGAATTTACACATCCCCTACTGTTGAGTTCCTTGAAACAGAATTTCCCTACTCTTCTCTTTTCCCTTCTCACAAGCCTACTTCCACATCACACATAAAGGTATTTATTCCTGATTTTTCTGGTCCTAATCTCGATCACTCAGATGGGGCTCCTTTCCCAACCATCCAGTCTCCCATTACCTCCCGCAATGCTTCTTCACCTATGCCTTCACATACATCTTCTCTTCCAGATCATCCTACTTCTCCGGCTGCTAATCTTCTGCCATCGGAGGGTCATAACTCTACATCCCAGTTGTCTGGCCCTCCTAATCCTCCTAATCCTCCTCCTTTTGCTACTGTGGCACAGCCTCCTCAGTCCACATCTTACTCTACTATACCTGCCCATAATGCTCACCCTATGCTCACAAGATCCAAAAATGGTTGTTCCCGACCTAAGGCCTTACTTTCTTCCATCTCCTCCACTCTTCCGAACCTGTTAATGCTACCCAGGCTCTCTCAAATCCTGACTGGAAAAAGGCTATGGAAGTTGAGTATTCTGCTCTTATTGATAATGAAACTTGGTCTTTGGTTCCCTTCACTCCGGACATGAATGTTATCACTACCAAGTGGATCTTTCGGATTAAATATAAAAAAGATGGGAGCATTGAAGGGTATAAAGCACGCTTGGTTACTAGAGGATTTCAGCAAACTCCCGGTGTTGACTTCTTTCATACGCACTCTCCGGTGATCAAGCCTCTGACCTTGAGAATTATTTTCAGCCTTGCTATCACTTTTGGTTGGACGGTGCAACAAGTTGATATTAACAACGCCTTTCTCAAGGGTCAGCTTTCGGATATGGTTTTTGTTCATCAACCGAAGGGCTTTGTTAGTACCCGGTTTCCGAGGCATGTTTGTAAGCTGAAGAAGGCATGGTATGGGCTAAAACAAGCTCCGAAGGTATGGTATGATCAGCTTCATCAGTTCCTGGTTTCTCAAGGCTTCTCTCAATCAATTGCCAATCATTGTTTGTTTCACAAGAGAACGAATAGCCAACTATTGCTAATTCTAGTCTACGTGGATGACATCCTAATCACCGGTGACAATGAGAATGCAGTCCAAGATATTATCCTTCTCCTTAATGCCACGTTTTCTCTTAAACAGCTTGGGGAGGTCAATTACTTCCTAGGTGTTGAGGCTAAGGTTACTTCTTCCTCTATTGTCCTCACCCAATCTAAATACATTCATGATATTCTTGTCAAAGCAGGCTTGGAGGATTGCTCCCCTTGCCCCACTCCTTCTTGTCCCAGCCAAACACTTTCTATCTCGGATGGTAATTTATTTTCCGACCCTTCTCTTTTTCGTAGTATTATAGGCACACTTTAATATTTGACCCTAACTCGTCCGGACATAAGCTTTAGCGTTAACAAACTCTCTCAGTTCCTAAATGCTCCTACTCAGGCTCATTGGATTGCTTGCAAACGCATTCTTCGATATCTACGGGGTACACTAACACTTGGTTTAGTTTTCACTCCTATTTCCCATTTCAGGCTGCAAGGATTTGCCTACGCGGATTATGCAGCCAATCTTGATGATCGACGAAGTACATCCGGGTTCTGCATTAAGCTTGGCTCCAACTTGATCTCGTAGTGCTCCAAGAAGCAAAACGTCACAGCTCGAAGTAGCACAGAAGCTGAATATCGATCCCTTGCTCTTGCCACTACAAATTTCCTTTGGCTTACTACTCTTTTCCGTGAGATCGGTGTTTCACGTGCCAAGCCCTCGATACTCTGGTGTGATAATCAGGGTGCGATAACTCTCGTATTCAGCCCGACTTTTCACTCCCAAATGAAGCACATTGAGGTCGACGTCCATTTTCTTCGTGAGAAAGTCAAAGCTAAGAAACTTGACATCCGCTACATACCCACGGAGGAGCAACCGGCGGACCTGCTGACAAAGCCTCTTTCTCCAGCTAGATTTCAGTCCCTTCAGCCTCTTCTTAGCATCGGTTGACCAGGGAGTTTATCGCCATTGGTAGCGTGTAAACATTTCTTCATATGCACATGCACACATGCATGCACTACATGCTACGCCTCTTATCACGTGTAACAAACTTTCAGTTATAGGATTCAGTTAGTTTGTTAGGTTTCATTCGGTTAGTTTGTTTTAGGGAATCCTCCCAACTTCTTGTAACCGACTAAGATGGTTCTAGAATAGTGAACTATAATCTGTATAAATAGCACACCAAGTGTATCATATTAGTCAAGTTAATAAACACAAATTAATTTCATGTGTTGTTACTCAACACATCTATGCTTGAAAACACCCGTCTAGAGTCTATCAAGACATGTGAGATCCCCGGCGCCACTGTCATACCCGAAGTCGCGTCGCCACTCGGAGAATCGCCGCCTTGCCTAAATCGGAAGCAGCACCACTGAGTCTCGTCTGGAATTCCTCACGAGCAGCTGCCAACCCGTCGCTGCGAATGTGAAAACCGTTGTCTGGAGTCTGGTTGAGGCCCTCGTCGCATGCCTATCAGACTGCATCGCACGCCGCCAGAAATCAAAGACAGAGAGAGCATCACTGCACCACTACTCCTGTGCAACTATTGACGCTCGAAATTGATCAAAACCACCAGTGGTTGGGCCCTTCACCAGGAATTGGTCGAAGTTCACATCGTCTGAGGGAAAGAAAGGTTGTACTTGTGGGTTTCTATGCACACACGAGCTGCTCGACAAAATGCCCAAGAGAGAATTCACACGGTAGTTGTAGTGGTATTGAATAGGAAGTCTATTTGTGTGACAGCAGTGGTAAACATCGAGCGAGAAGTAGTATCGGATTAATAATGGTAGTTTTAGCAGTATTGATCCAAAAAGTCGAAACCGGTAGTTGTAGTGGGTGATACTATCGTATGAGCAGACGATGGTAGTTGTAGCGGCGCTATTGGATGAGCAAGCGATTCTATTCAACATGCAAGGTAGTTGTAGTGGCGCTATTGGATGAGCAAGCGATTCGGATCGACGTACAAGGTAGTTGCAGTGGCGACCCTGGGGCGGCGCAGGCGGCGCCACCGCACAGGGCCCCATTCCGGCGAGGGCCCCCGGTGTATTTATATGTATATATATATATGTAAGTGTACAATATATTCGAATATGAGTTATATTATGCAAGCAGTTGCAGCATAGTTGGTTTCTGTTTTTTGACTTTAATCTTTTGCGCTACCTAGGTCTTGGTATCAAATCCCAGTGGCTTCAATTTTTTTCTCGCCCTATTTTAATAAAAAAAAAACCTTTCTGCTACATATTAACAAAAATATGCTATTTGATCTCAAATCTGCTTGCATATTAGTTACTAGATTCATTAAATATCCACGCACATATATTATTATTAAAATAAGATCTCCACATAGCTTAACCATCCGTAAACCCTTTTATCTTCTATATTTCTTAAATTCATTCGTTCATGAAACAATTTGACGAACAAACTTACAAAAGGATCGTATCTTTTTTAATAAGGTACTTTTAATTTAGATCTCGTATTCATGATTTTTTTACTTTAATTATGTATTATTTATTTACAATTTTATTCTATTATGTTCTTGAATTGATTTTTATTTTTTCATGTTATTGTTAAATTAGTATTTGAGAGTTGGGAATGCATCCTCATAGAAAATATCCATCTGGATATGAAAAACGTAAGAAGTATAAGGATGCAGAAAATTTTATTAAATCTCAGAAAGGGGCATTAGATAGATTTTTTGCTGTGAAAGAACAAACAAATTTATCACTTGAAGATTCAAAAAAAGTAGAAAAAATGATGGTGAAGAATTATATACTAATGGTGATAATTTATGCATTTCTTTGCAAATTATATGACGTTTTACACTTTTCAATGTAAATTTAATGCAATTCTTCCAAATTTACCCCCCTATAATAATTAAAATATGTAGATAAATGTGTTCCTTTATGAAAAAGACAAACATTTATTAAGGGTAAAATAAAAAATCATTTTCTTAATGTGCATCCATCCAAAGTGACATATATTTTGAATAGGAGAGAGTATTGATATTGTAAATAATGAGGCTAATGATGATGATAGCAATGGTGATATTTTCTCCTGAATATTGAGTTATATTTAATATTGTTTTGAGTTGATGAATTTGAAATAGTGAAATTATTTTGTAATATATTTATCATCATTTGTAAGATTGCGAAATTATAATTATATTAATTATAACATTATATTTTTTACTATAAAAAATACGAGGGGCCTATTTTTATTTTTTGCACCGGGCCCCTTAAATTCTAGGACCGGCTGTGGGTAGTTGTAGTGGCAACGAACTGAAATCAATTCCGCCCGGAATGAAGGCTGTGGTGAACACTGGCATGAAGATGTGTAATAGGAAGACAGATTGTTAGTGGCTCCTTGAGTGTTGCGATATACTGCCCAGCATGTAAAATGAAAGAGAAAAACAGTTGATAAATAAATAAAAAACTGAAGCACGAGAAATTACCTATGGGTATTCTTGATGAATGGCCCTTGTTGTTGGCAAATCATGTAATTTGCAAATTTGTTTGGGAAAAAACTGAGGTTAACCAAGGTTATGTAATTAATTTGCAGAAGTAAAAAAAAAAGTGCACTGTACGATTTCTTTGTAAGTTATAATAGTTTACCCTGGTGCCTTTCTTGTTTATTACGTATTTGGGGATTGCAGAGAAATGAGACTATTTTGCTATTGTTGTGTTGCTGTGTGGATTGAGAATGAAGAAGGGGACCCTTTTTATAGGTGCAATCCAGTACCGGAAATGGAAGAAAATGAAGAAATTGGCATATTAGGTGGAGTAAAATAATCCCTTCGTGTCAATTAGGAAGATTGAAAATGTGCTCTGCTGCTCTGCTTGTTGCCTTTATTTGGTATCTGCAAATTTGCCGCCAAAGAAAATCGTGAAATCTGCTCACATTGCTGCTAAAAAAAGGAGTTTGGTTTGGGCCTGCATCAAAATTGTCCAATCCTTACCCAAATAATAAAAAGAAGGCCCAGGTTATATGCACCCACATCTGTTGGTGGTGAACACACTTTTAAGTAATAATTATTTTAATAATAAATTAAATGACACATATACCCTTTAATAACATAAAATGAATGCACCCACCTTTCTTCATCATCTTCCATCGGCAGAAAAGGAAGAAGAATACACATCTCTTCTTCTTCCCAAAGAATCATTGTATATCACTCTACCAATTCTTATTTCGGTTGTTTGTTGTCTAAATTTGAAGTATGGTCGTCGGATGTCGTCCCCTCCATATTCCAGTAAGTTATTTTCTATGTTTTTAAAGAACTAGATTTTGAGTTTAGGGTTTATTTATAATGTTTGTTGATTATTTGTGATTGTTTTATGTATGTGGTTGTATTTTTGAAATAATATTTGTTATGAACATCTAATATGATGAGAAAAATGGTGTATATGGTGTTCGCGCGTAATTTCAAAAAATTTCACGATTTTCTTATTTTCGGAACTGGTCTTATAGAAAATGGGTCAAATTTCGGAAAATATTGCCGAAATATGAATACAATTTAAAAAAAAAATTCCGAAATATGATGTACATTTCAAATAATATTTCCGAAATATTTACATTATTTCTATTCTTTTTTCCGAAATTTTTCCTTATTTTCATTTTTCCCCACCGAAAATATGTCCCTTGCTTTGTTTAGTTTATTTTTTTTCGAAGTTTTGCTAACATCAGTTTTTTGTTTTGTTTTAGAATTTGGAGGACGATGAAGATGACTATTTAGAAGATGAGGATGATATACAAAATGATTTTTTTAATGAAGAGTTTGTCGATGATGATTTTGAAGAAGAAATCTCATCAAATGAAGCAAAAGAGGATGATTTCAAAGGAAAAAATCAAGAGCAAGAGCAAGAAAATGTTAAACCAGATTCGGAGATTATCATGGACTATACAAGTGTGTTCACGACCCACCAACCTTTTGCGTCCCGTGACGATTTATTAGAGTGGACTCGTCGTGTGGGGAATGAGCACAACATTGTTGTTGTTGTTAATCGATCCGACTATGGAGCTGGGAAGAAAAAGCCTCGTATTTTTTTGGCTTGTGAGCGTAGTGGTTCATATCGGCCAAATTCTGGAAGGAAAGAGCCCAAAGTCAAGGAGCAGAAAAATTTTGAAGAAGCGCAAATTAGAGAAAGGACAACGGGCACAAAAAAATGTGGGTGTCCGTTCTTGTTAAAGGGAACGCAAAATTCTCTTTCTGAGTGGACACTTGAGATCAGATGTGGGACACATAATCATCCAATAGCTAGGTATTTTGAAGGTCATTCATATGTTGGCCGTTTATCTAAGAAGAAAAAGGAATTTGTGGTCGATATGTCAAAATGTAATGCTCCTCCAAAGGATGTATTGAAGGCATTGAAGAATAAGCATAAGCATAACAAATCCACAGTTAGAACCATATACAATGTATGGAAGAAGCATAGAATGAACAAATATTGTGGTCGAACACAGTTACAGTATTTGATGACTATGTTGGTGGAGAACAATTATTTTCAAATTACTAGAAGATGTGCAACCACAAATGTTTTGTATGAGTTGTTCTTTGCGCATCCAGTATCACTCAAGTTGGCCCGTTGTTTTCCAAAAGTATTGTTGATTGACTGTACGTACAAGACGAATAGGTATCGATTACCTTACCTGGAGATAGTGGGAGTGACATCGACCGGGTTAACATTTTGTGTTGCTTCTGTGTACCTTTTGGCCGAGAAAGAAGAGAACTACACGTGGGCACTAGGTGTGTTGAGGGAATTGTTGGGCGAGTCTTCTCTCCCCACTGTTATTATTACCGATCGCGAGAAGGCCTTATTGAGTGCAGTGGCGTCTGTGTTTCCTCATGTCCGGCATTTTCTCTGCACATGGCACATTGACCGTAATGTATTGGCTAATTGCAAAGGTGATTTTACATCTGAAAATGAGTGGAAAGAATTCTATTCACAATTCAATAACATTTGGAAGTCTGATTCCCAAAAGGATTTTGAAGAGGGTGTTCGCATTCTTCATTCAAATTTTGCAAATAATATGACGCCGGTGAACTATGTGATGAACCAATAGTTCAATCCCTACAAAGAGAGGTTTGTGAAGGCTTGGACAAACGAAGTAATGTATTATGGAAATACTACAACAAACAGGTATATCAAAAGATACTTTATAATTTTATTAGTATTTAGTCGTAATTGTTCACTTTATTTTCAATTGCAGGGTTGAGAGTCAGCATTCGGCCTTAAAGAGGATGCTTGGAAACTCAATGTCCAATTTCGAGAGGGGTTGGGTTAAGTGTGACATCCTTTTTGAAGTGTGTCATACTGAAATTAAGGCATCTTTTGAGAAGAGTGTCAACGTAGCCCTACACAAGTTCATATCACCGGTATTCAACAGTTTACGAGGTGTGATCTCTATATCTGCTTTGGAGATGTTGTTTGACGAGATAAAAAAGGTAAAGACTCTATATTTTCGAGCGAGCGACTGCAAGCATATCTTGAGAAAGGTTTTTGGTTTACCGTGTGCGCACGAGATAGAGGAATATGTTTATGCGGAGAAACCAATACCTGTTAATGTTGTTGATTCTTTCTGGAGGAAGTTGGATATGGAGCCTGTGGTTAGAAGTGATACTGATGAAGACTTTGAGAATCGTTTTGATGATAATGTTGCTGAAATGAAGAAAGTATTTAGAAAATACAGTGCGGGGGAGAAATCGATTTACTTGAAGCGCATGCGAGAGTTTGCTAAACCACAAACCACAAATCTTGTTGAACCAAAACCGAAGATAAACCCACGTGGTCGTCCCAAAACCAAAAAACAAAAATTTGAGGCATCAACCAAACGCAATCCCAGCCTGTTCGAGTATAAATTGTCAATGGCTGAAAGTTGCAGGGTAGAGAATGATTTCAAAGGGTATGATGTGTCTGAGACATGGACAACGCCTATGTTTGAGAAGAAAGGAAAACCTAAAAAACAACCGGTAAGCATCTATATCAATATAATCCCTAATTAGTATCAATTTGTGAACCTATTTACATGATTTACAAGATTATGTGCAGATAATCCGAAAGGGTACTCGAAGTGATTCCGCAGATAACATAGACTTTTGGACTCATTTGATGCCCCTGCAGTATCAACCATACGTAGTTAATGTAGTGAATGTTAAGGGCGACGGTCATTGTGGATTTCGGGTTGTGGCACAGTTGATGGGGTATGGTGAGGATAATTGGGCACGTGTTCGACAAGACCTCATGAAGGAATTGAGCAAAAATATTAAACTATACGAGAATGTTTTCCCAGAAAAGGGTAGTGTAAATGTGGTTATGGATGCGTTGAACTGTTTTACAGAAACAGCCTATTTAAAGAATTGGTTCGCATTACCATATATGGGGTATTTGGTGGCATCGGCGTATAACATGGTATTTGTTACATTAGATACGCAGTTGTCACTTACCTTTCTCCCGATGAGAACTGCAGTGATCGATAGCCCGAAAGCTAATTGTATGGCGTTGGTAAACAAAAATCACTTTGTCCAGGTATTTGAATTTTTGTCATAAAGTTTGAAGTTAATGTATACAGTTGTATATTTACAATAATGGAATAAAACCTAAATTATCTTTTATAAAATGACAGGTATCTTTAGGTGTTGGACGACAGTTGCCACCGGTCGCCATTGGATGTAAGGATCATCATCGTCCAATTGCTAGTGGATGGTATAGGGCATATGAAACAAAAAATATTTTGTGAAGTTAGTTGGGTAGAAATGGTATATTTTGTGAAGTTAGTTGGATATAAATGTTCTATTTTGTGAAATTAGTTGGGTAGAAATGGTATATTTTGTGAAGTTAGTTGGGTAGAAATGGTATATTTTGTGAAGTTAGTTGGGTAGAAATGGTATATTTTGTGAAGTTAGTTGGGTAGAAATGTTACATTTTGTCAAAATGAGATGACAATGGAATGAATATTTAATGTGTTATTTTAAGTATAATGTGTTATTTTGCTAATGGAATATGTACATATGATATTCAATTGTTCAATTTTAAATTTTAATGGACCAACCATGCTTTACGGAATTTTTTTTTTGAAAAATATAATGAAATTCGGTCAAAACTACCGAAAAAAGTATAAATTTTCGGAAAGGATTTTCGAAAATTTTGTTAACAATGGTCAACCCTTCTGTACGGAATTTTTTTTTGAAATTAAGACCAGTTTTCGGTAATTATTTTTGAAACTCAGAGAGAATTTCGGAAAAAATTTGTGAACGATAAAAACATTTTCGGTAATTTCAACCGAAAAAGTGATATTTTTACATAATATATTTCCGAAAATTTTGTTAACAATTGGTAGACCCTTCTGTACGGAATTTATTTTTGAAATTAAGACTCATTTTCGGAAATTATTTTTGAAATTCAAAGAGGATTTCGGAAATTTTTTGTGAACGTTTGAAATAATTTCGGAAACTTCAGCCGAAATTTTGATATTTTTACATAATAAATTTCCAAAATTTTTCATTACCTTTAGACTACCATACTGTACGGAAAATATGGACGGAATCTAAGTAGATTTACGGAATTTTTTTCCGAAATTAGTTAGTTTTCCAGTTTTTTTCCAATATATTTTCAGTTTCCAGAATTTTTGTCAAGGTTTTTTTTGTTAAGGCTTTTTTTTGTTGTTAAAAATAGTTTCCTATGTTCTCAACTATGTTCTCAGACATGCATCAAATATACAAAATAAAATACATATTCTAATATTTATCCACCAAGTCAAATTCATCAAATTCAACTATTACAAAATATACTACTAATATTTGATGATTTCAAAACAATACGAATTCCCTTAAACTTCATTACACAACCATAACTAAAAATGTCCATTAAATATACAAAATAAAATACATATTCTAATATTCATCCACCAAGTCAAATTCATCAAATTCAACTATTACAAAATATACTACTAATATTTGATGATTTCAAAACAATACGAATTCCCTTAAACTTCATTACACAACCATAACTAAAAACATCCATCAAATATACAAAATAAAATACATATTCTAATATTCATCCACCAAGTCAAATTCATCAAATTCAACCATTACAAAACATACTACTAATATTTGATGATTTCAAAACAATGTGAATTCCCTTAAACTTCATTACACAACCATAACTAAAAACGTCCATCTTACGTACGCCTACCTCTTCCTCTACCTCTTGGGACTCTACCTCGTCTACGAACATATGTGGATGGCCCTGCTGGTTCTGGTCCTTGAAGAGTACTAATTGTTTGCTGAATTACATCCATACAGTTATCCACTGTGAGCACATAATCTGACCTCCATTGATCAACAATATTCTTCAGCCCAGACACTGTTGCCTCGATTCTCTCCCATGGTTCCAAAGAAGGAGGTGGTACAGGATCACGACGAGGAAATTCATTCATAGCTGGATTGGATACAAACGTGTGGGACTTCTGGGAGTACCAATGCATGTAATCCTCAACGCAGTCCCATTCTAGTCTAACCTCTGTACCCAGTCTATCAACAGTTAGCAAGTGTGTATCCCACGTGGTGAAGTACGCGGCCATTACACCCCAAACCTTCTTGTTTTGTGAACCACCCCTTTCAAGTCCATTAGCAATTGGATTATCCGGCACAGTCTGCACATATCCGAATTGTCTAAGCACGCGATCAGGCATGTACGGCTCTACAATCTCACCACATACAATACACCCAAGATAGTAAGACACATGTTGAAATGGATAACTATCCCTCATGGCTTTGTACGGATTCCATTTAACCTGACGTAAAGTAAAAATATGAAGTTATAAGGAAACATGCCTATATGATAAGACACTAGTATATATCATATACAAATTCCTAACCTGACATGCTTGGTAATTATCAAGACGCTCTCTAAAGGAACGGACACGATCGAGATCCGGGCCTGTGTGTGCTTCTGGAGAGTACTTGCAGGACAGAGGTTGGCCATAACTAAATTTAGCATTCTGCGGAGGGAGTATCAAAGTCCCAAAGTGCTCATAAATCCATGCCTGAAACCATATGCAACCAATATGATTACAAAACTATTTTAATAAGTATTACATAATTAACAATTATACCTCCAATAACGTGATGTAACCACCCATCTGCTTCACGGTGAATTTCGATGACAAACCTAATTGTCTATAAAGATATGCTAGTGTTGCTGCTCCCCAAGCATACTCCGAAAAATTATCCATGTCCTCAACATATTGCAACCACGAAACGTTTATACGAGCACCACTCTTATCTGCAAAAAGAGTGGTACCAAACGTGTATAATGCATAAGCTCGAGCTGCATACAATGCATCAACATCATTATTGGACGACGACAACTTCATAAATCTCTCCCTCAACCACGATAGTTTGATCGAACTGCCACGCAAACCATTCATTGCCTCTCTAGCATCCTTTTTTGACACACCCAATAACTCCATTATATCCATACTTCCCCTCTTTTTTTCTTTACGCGTTGGTTGCACCGGGAGACCATCAACATTTAAACCAGTGATGCAATGGACATCGTCTAGGGTGATGGTCATTTCTCCAAATTGGAAATGAAAACTATTAGTCTCTGAGTGCCACCTTTCAACGAACGCTGAAATCAAATTCCTATTGGGATTTTTATAAGATGCATAATGGGTATGCAACAAGTTTGAATTTTTGAAATACGACCGGAATTTGCGACTATGACGTTCCTCATCCAATACCCAAGTCTGAAGTAAGCTGACATGGGAGTGACATTTGAGCACGCCTCGTTCAATTCCCGCCCATATGTATTTCGCAACATGTGTCTGGAAACCACTGAAAAGTGGAGGAGATGTCAATTGAAATTGTTCAGGAATATCGATTTGTTGTGCCTTTTTCTTCCGAAATTTCTTTTTTTCTCCGTTCTTCCCCTTTTCCTGTTCCTCTCCCACTCCGTCTCCCTCTTCATCATTGTCTTCCTCTTCTTCCTCCGATCCCTCTTCCGACCCTTCTTCCAACCCTTCTTCCGATCCCTCATAGCCTCCCTCTTTCAAACCCACTTGTAGTTCTGCTTGTGGTTCCGGATGTTGTGGTTCTGGATCTTGTAGTTCCGATTCAATCACCACTTTCTTTTTCTTTTTAACCCTTTGTTCCCCTTCATTCGCCGCTTTCTTTTTTCTATTAGAAGATGTGGGTCTCACCCTCTTGTCATCTGAAAAAATAGGCAAACAAGTTTAAAACAAGTGTGATATTATATGATGAAATGACAAGTGTGATATTATATGATATTTCCACTCCCAATATACACCAAAAATATAAGTTCAAAGTCTTTAAACTTCAAAGTAAAGCATAAACGTGACCATACAATGTGAATATACAATGCTCTTGAAAGACTTAATCCAACAGAATGTTAGGAAACTCAGATTGAGGGCAAAACATTTTTTTTTTTTTAAATCTGCCCCTCAAAGCTTTAGATTTTGAGAAATGCTGCTAAGTTTAAATTTGAAGAATGCACATTAGAGGTTCTTACATCTCAACATTTGTTTGTATCTAAATGTAACAACACTATGTTTGTTTGTAAAGCAAAATTGAACTTCTTTTCCGAACAAAGTAGAGTTGTGTCTCCGAATTGAAAGGCAAATAGAGTCATTATTTGAGATTTGTGCTTGGGACCATTCTATTCCCCTAAAGAAACGTTAACATTCATAGAGTAAGATTTTATCTCCCAAAAATATTAGATCTATAATTATTCATCACTACTATTTTTTAATATTTCCGAATCGAGAAACGGAACCAGTGAGAACCACTTGTTCTCCAACAGAATCATGGGTATTCAAATCGAATAGAGATATCAAGTTCCCCTCATTCACGACAATAGTGGCAGACTTATTAAACTCTATACAAGACTTTTTTCTTAAACACCACTTCTCTAATTTGGAGTCTACTGAGTCAAAATTTGTGGAAGTATACATATGCATATGAGAGGCCTTTTCTGATTAATCTGCACTGGGCTGAAGCCCAGCCCAGGCCTAAGGTAGATCCGCCACTGTTCTAACTCTAACGTGTATTTAAAAAAAATACAAATAAAATACGGGAAAAACCCTAACCTGAATTTGACCGGGATGTTCGGCCCATGGTTGAGGGGTGAGTGGAGCAGCGGCGGCGACCGAGGAGCAGCGGCGGCAGGGCGGTGGCTACCGCGGGCGTGGGCACTGTGCGGCGGCGTTGCGGGCGCTGCGTGGAGGCGACCGCTGGGAGGAGGAGCCGCTGGACGACGGCGAGCACGAAGCAGCGTTGGCGGCGAGGAGGCGGGGCGGCGAGGCGGTGAGGCGTCGAGTTTTTGAAAGAAGCAGATTTTCAAACAAAGTGGGTGTACGTGTTGTTTTCATCTTGAATTGGAGGGGTAAATTACAGATTTAATGGGTTTGTACTCCTAATATGATGGGTGTACTTCTCATGTGGGCGTACTGCCTACAGATGTGGGTGCATATAACCTGGGCCTAAAAAGAAAGGAGTTTGGTTTGGGCCTGCATCAAAATTGCCCAATCCTTACCCAAATAATAGAAAACACGAGGCCTCCTTTGGGCCAACAAAATAAAATCAAGAGTTGGGCTAGAGGAAATCATGGATGATTATTTAATAGGTAAAGTACTACTAGGTACTTTTTTTTTGTGTCTTATTACTAATAGGTATTTGAAAAATCTCGTATGTCTAAGAAGGCAAAAATGAGCTTTATATTACAAGGATGCCACTAAAATCAGTCAGCCCAAATCTGTTATCCCTGAACCCGGCTGCAGGGCATCACATCAGTTCCTATTCAACTTTTAGCCTCTATACCAGCTTACAAGTTCCATTATCCAACCATTCTTTTTTAAATTTCGAACTGGAGGAGAGAGAAGGTGAAGAAAATTCTTCATTTCAAAATTCTTGGGAGACAATTATTGAAGGGGATGGCGAGCACGGTGGCTCCGGCGAGGCGCGGCGGCACTGATACGGGCGGTGATAGACGCAACTACGGATCGATGAATACCAACGAGTGCGGCAAAGACGGATCTGTTACAGATAGGTGACGACACGGTGCTGGGATGACTGGTGAAAACCGCAACGGCGGCGGACGACAGGGAAAACAACGACAAGGCTAGGTGGCTCCAGGATCGATGGATCTGTTCAATTCTTCAGGTTTTTTTGGGAAATTATGAGATTTTGGGTTCAAATCTGCTACTACCTCAGGTATTTCTCCTCCCTATTTTCTGCCTCACTCGATTATTCCGTGTAACTTTTTCAAAAAAAATCGACAAGAAACCAGTTTGTTTTATCGATGGTGGCCGAGATGGTTAATGAGCGATAATTTTTTATTCGAGGAATGAAATTTTAAATGGGCTTAAGATTGTCAACATCCAGCATTTAGGTCGAGTACGGTTCGTGAAATAATAACGACGATGGCAGGTTCATGGCAGGTGTTTGATGAAATGCCTCATAGAAAATTTGACTGATGAATTCTGATTTTTTGAATGTGTAGATAGTTCCTCATTCTTTCTTTTATTGTTCTTATATTTATTCTTTTTTTTTTTACTTAACAAAGTTGATTTGGAAATTTTCTAAACTATATTGATTCTGATGAGTGCAAACTCAAGATCAACACAAAATCAAGCAAGTATTTGAAGAAATACTAAGAATGGTACCTGAAAGCCTCTCTGTAAAAGTCTAGGAACACAAGAGAGAAAGCTGGAAAAACAGTCTCTGGAGCTCAGGATGGAAACCTCCAGTGACAGCTTGGACCTCCGGTGGAATTCCTGACACAAAGTCGGGCCAGAGAGGGCTCCGGCGTCGACCCTCCGACGCTTAAGTCAGAAAACTTGCTATGGAAGAAAAACCATAGCCGAAAACTAGAAGTGTGAGTGAGTAATGGTGATAATACCTTGTGAGGAAAAAGGAAAATAGATATTTATACCTTTGATTTGTGGGGGCAGAATAGTAAAATCGTCTCTGCTGTCCTAATTATTCTTGGGACCACTGGAGGACCCGGGTGCCCTGGGAGCCGACGCGTGTCCCTTGGCCAGCCAGACTGGTGTCGTTTAGCACAAATAAATCCTGATAAAATCGTCCTTTTTTTAGCCTCATTCCCAGAGCTCGTGAAAGGGACATATCTTATATTCTTTTCTCCATTATTCGTGATTTTGGAGAATAAGAGAACATTCCCAGCTTCTGGGGATCTTGGGATTCGATAACACTTTATCTCCTGGCTTATATATTCACATATTGTGATCGGTTTTGAGAAGCTCTGGAGAGATATATTTCAAACGAGCCGAATATTATTTCACAAACTTTTATGCGAGTAGGAGGCTTCCAAATCCCTCATCAAGTACTGACTTTTCAGAGTTCTTCGTGTGTGATTTTCATAAGCTCTGGCAGAGCTGTCGAAATATTATTTCTCCTTTCAAGAGGAAAAACAAGTAAAGCCTAACGAGGCTGTATAAGAGAGTTCTCATTCACTTTCCAGACCTATTCGGTCATTTCAGAGCCCTTTTATAGTGATAAGCTTAGATTTTCACTTTCATTATCTCTGAACAGAGCTTTCTGTTCTAGTCTAACTTCCTTATGATTGATGTGCTCTGCTCACTCTAGCAGAGCCTACATCAGATTCCTAAGCGTCGGTGATTTTGGTAGATATATGTGCCTGTTCATAATCTTTTAGCCTGAGTCGATGCCTGATTTTATTTTTTATTTTTTTATATCGGGCAAAGGATGCCTGATTGACTTGGCTTAAACTTATTATCCTTGTATCGTTGACTATGATATTGCAGGAAGCAAGAAAATGAAAGTCAAGATTTTACGTATCCTTGATACATTTATATTTGTGATTGTATATACATTTGTTTAGTTGACACGTTTAGTATATGCAACCATAGAAGCTAAGGAAAATGGCTGCAATAGAAACTACCATATAAGCTACTGCACAAGGTGATGAGTGCAGACTCAAGATCAACATAAATTCAAGCAAGTATTTGAAGAAATACTAAGAGTGGTACCTGAGAGCCTCTCTGTAAAAGCCCAGGAACACAAGAGAGAAGGCTAGAAAACAATCTCTGGAGCTCAAGATGGCAACCTCCAACGATAGCTCGGACCTCCGGTGGGATTCCTGCACAAAGTCGGGCCGGAGAGGGCTCCGGCATCGACCCTCCGACGCTCAAGTCAGAAAACTTGCTATGGAAGAAAAGCCATAGCTGAAAACTAGAAATGTGAGTGAGTAATAGTGATAATACCTTGTTATGAGGAAGAAAAATGAATATTTATACCTTTAAGTTGTGGGGGCAGAACAGTAAAATCGTTTATGTTGCCCTAATTATTCTTGGGACCACTTGGAGACTCGGATGCCTTAGGAGCCGACGCGTGTCCCTTGGCTGGCCTGTTTTGTGTCGTTTAGCACAGGCAAATCCTGACAGAATCGTCATTTTTCGAGCCTCAGTCCCAGAGCTCGTGAAAAGGACATCTTTTGTGCTCTCCTCTGTGTTATTTGAGCTAGCAGGGAATAAGAGAACATTCCCAATCTTTCAGGGGTTTCGGGATCCACATATTGTGACTGATACCCAGAGCTTTTGAGAAGCTCTGGAGAGATATATTTCAAATGGGCCGAATATTATTCACAAACTTTTATACAATTAGAAGACTTATACCTTTCATCAAGTACTAATATTTTTAGAGTTCATTGCGTGCGATGTTCATAAGCTCTGGCAGAGCTGTCGAAATATTATTTCTCCTTTCGAGAGGCTTAAACAAGTAAAGCCTAGTGAGGCTGTATAGGAGAAATCTCATTTACTTTCCAGACTTATTTGGTCGTTTCAAGGTCTTTCATAATAATAAACTCAGATCTTTGCTTTTATTATCTTTGAGCAGAGCTTTTCGTTTTGTTATGGCTTCTTTAGAATTGATGTGCTCTGTCCGTTCTAGCAGAGCCTACATCACAAGGGATTTAAGGATTGTTGAATGAGTTTTGGGGATTTTTAAATGCCACTGTTAATCTTGAATTAGGTGATTGCTTGATCTTGATTTCTTTATTTGGTTTCTGATAAATTTGATTTCATTGGGAATATTTCACTCTTGATCCTCGGCTACAGTTTAAACCAGCGTGTCTCCTATTTTCAATGCACATCACACAATTATAAAGTTGTCCTAATATACAGCTTAAACCAGCATGTCTCCTATTTTCATTAATAATATTTTGGATGCGTTAAAACTTTTGTTGTCATAATACAAATGCAATGGGCTGGAGATAGCACTGTCATCAGAACCAAACAATAATGGAGGCAAAGCTTGAAAATTGAATGGCGAAAATGTTGACGATGGGGGTCACTCAATTGGATGCATAAAGAGCAATACACCAATCTGGTGTTTGGTTTGTTCATGCACATTTATGATGATACTTATCTCATTTTGACCAGCTTGGTGATCAGGAAGAGGAAGTGATAGGGTGTATTTGCTGCGGATGTTTTGTAGATTGTGGAGTGCACCATGGGAAACATTAAAGTGGTATATCCTATTTTTGTTCTTTGTGGTAAGGATAACAATAAGTGATGTATATATTATGTTTTAGTTATATATGCTTCTGGAATTTTTTTATTAGGTATAAATTGATTTTTGTTTTGCCAGAAATGTATTGCCATAATTAGCATGCAATCCAATTAAATTCAGCATTGCCTATTCTTATAGAGTTCAATAGATAACATCATAAGTTCAATAAAATGAAGTAAATATAAGTTCAATATTGAATATCATAACTTCAAAAAAATTATATTACTATTTTTATGGGTATATGTCCAGAAATGAAATGTTTCTATTACTATTCATAAAATTTTATTAATGATTTATGATTATATAATCTTGTATAAATTCAAATTAAATCTTGTTTGATCAATGTATTCAGGTACGCCGTGCAATTTAAATTCGTTTTTGAAAAATTACTATGTTATCCCTATAAAATGTACTCCCTCCTAGTCAAAATATATCATTCTAAAGTGCAATTTTTTTCTTTAAAGTTTGGTCATACATGTATAAAGTTCAAAATAAAACAAAATAATAAGTACAATTGAGAATTGACTGTAAGTTAAAATTTATATTGTTAAAGTTCAATATTATATTCATAGGTTCATTCAGCGCTAAATAATTTCTCATTCCCAAGTGTTATGGGTCTCAACTCCTTCTTGCCTCTATCTGGAGGAGTCTTACTAAATAATTTCTTGATTTTGGACTTTTTCTTCTTAACTCCTCCTTTTCCCTCTAACTGGACCACGTCCACTTTCTTCACCTCTTCATCCTTCAACTTCTTCACTTTTTCCCTATCAAAATAATCAAGATCATAACGCTCATGGGTTAAATAATCAAGTGAAGGAGTATAAAATTCATGAATATGAGAAGGATTAGGGATAGAAGGTGTGTCTTCAACACGAGGATCAATGGCATCTATGCAATACAAGCTCTCATCCTCCTTCGGGTGCTTCATGGCTTCATATAGGGAGATCTTCACTTCTTGATCATCAACCTTCAACGTTATCTTCCCATTCGCCACGTCTAGCACCATCCCCGCCGTAGCTAAGAACGGCCTTCCCAAGATCAATGGAACGTGCTCATCTTCCTCCATCTCTAGCACTACAAAGTCGGCTGGAAAGATGTGATCTCCAACTCTCACAAGGACGTCTTCAACCACACCTTGAGGTCGAGTAATAGACCGGTCGGCTAGTTGAAGCGTCATCATTGTGGGTTGAAGTTCAACACCTTCCAACTTCTTGAAAAGCAACAGTGGCATCAAATTAATGCTCGCCCCGAGGTCGCACAACGCTCCCTTCTTGATCCCATTCCCGATATCACATAGGATCGTGAAACTACCGGGATCCTTCAGCTTTGGTGGAAGCGCCTTGTGCACTAATGCACTCACCTCGTGGTTCAGCTGCACCAACTTTGGCTCATCCACTCGCCGCCTTTTCGCAATCAAGTCCTTCAGAAACTTTGCATAATGCGGCATCTGTTCCAAAGCATCATAAAAAGGAATATTAATATGCAATTGTTTAAAAACATCAAGAAATTTTGCAAATTTTTCATCAAGCTTCTTTTTCATGAAGCGCTGTGGATATGGGACGGGTATCACAGATTTGGGTACCCCCCATTCATCTCTTTCTGTTTCTTTCACTTTCTCCCTTGCTTCCTTTGCTTTCTTCCACTTAGGAACTCTCTCAATCTCCTCACTTTCCTTGCCCTTCTGGGACTCATCCATATCTCTATGCTTCTCAATCCCTTCACTTTCAATCCCCTTCTCAACTTCATCTCCTTTAGGCTCAATCTCTTCTTGGGGCGTCTCAGAATCAGCAGGCATCTGAGGACCTTCGTAGTTGGTTCTACTTCTTAGCTGGATCGCCTTGCACTGCTCTTTCGGGTTCCCCTCCGGCATTCTATTCACTGATTTTGCAATCTGGCTCATCTGGAGCTCTAAAGAGGTGAACCTTCGATTGTTCTCTTGTTGAGTTCTAGTCCACTCAACGTTCATCTTCTGGAGCTCTTGATCACGTTGATCACCCTTCTTATGCAACTCCTTCACATCGTACTCCAAGGATGACAACCGCTTGCTCCCTTCCTCCACCTTCTGAAGGATCGCTCTCAACATCTCCTCGGTTGATGCACCGCCTTCTCCACCAGGAGGTTTAGACCCCGGATCAACACCTGCAGGAACAGTAACACCAGCTTTTGGGTTAGCATAAGAAAAATTATCATTCTTCCTCCATGTGTTTTGAGGAGGTTGCTGGCCCCCTTGAACTCCTTGTGTGTTCCTCCATTGATTTTGAAGTGGATGTGGGCCTGGAGGTACAAATGGTTGGCCATAAGAAGGCCTTCCATACTGATTACCACCTTGGTAGCCATTCTGATTGTAATACGGACCTCCCATGTAGTTGGCTACCTCTTGCTGTCCACTTGGTTGGTCTACTCTCTCATTCTCTACTGCTTGCTCTCCACCCAAACTCTTCCCCAACTCGAGGTTGTTGATCTTTTACATTATGGCCATCAGCAGCCTTCTCGTTCCTTCTCCCTCTTCAACCTGATGCACTCTCTACAAATCTGCATCTCCACTCCAAGCACCGGCATTCGTGACAATGTTGTCAACGATCTCTCTACACCTCTCTATGCCTTGATTGAGGAATGCTCCACCCGCACAAGCGTCTAAATGGTCTTGCCCCGCCTTGTTGGCACCACTGTAGAAGAACGCCATAATGTCTCCCTCATTGTACCCGTGCTGCGGGCACTCAATCAGCATGTTTGAGTATCTCTCCCACGCTTGGCGTAAATCCTCTCCAGACTTCTGGCGAAAGGACGAGATCTCAATTCTAGCTTTGATCGTCCTAGATGGAGGGTAGAATCGCTCGAGGAACAGACGCTCGAGCTCGGCCCAAGTGGTAATACCTCCCCGCGGGAGCGTATTATCGTACCACTCCTTGGCTATTCCCGTCAATAAGAATGGGAACAGCCTAAGCCTCTTGGCATCTTCAGACATGCCATTGTAATTGAAGGTGGAGGCTATCATTAGAAAGCTCCTCAGATGTGTGTGAGGATTCTCCTTCCCGATCACCCCTTTGAACTGATTCTCGGTCAGCAGCTTTAAAATCCCCGGTGATATCGAGAAGTTGTTCGCCTCAACAGGAGGCAAAACCACTCCATCATAGTACCGCTGTGGCTGCACTGCAAACCTCCCTCTAATTGCCATATTATGATCTACGTTCTGAGGAACGTGTTGAGGATTAGCAGCAGGTACTGGTACTTGTTGGGGTGGTGGTTGGTAAACAGGTGGTTGGTTGTAGACTGGGGGTGGATGATATGGATATGGTGGGTAAGGATAAGATGGGTATGGGTAATGTTGGTATACTGGGTTGTTAAAAGGGTTATTTGTGTTTTGTGGGTAAGCAGGGTTGTTCAGAGGATTTTGGACAAGATTCTGAGCTGGATTGCTTACATTTTGTGCACCCGGGTTCTGGCTCTGACTATCCCCTAATGGAATTTGATTCTGGCTACCACTAACTCCAGTGCCTTCAACTCGGTCTACTGCCTGATTGAAATCGTTGGCAGCATCGTCCAACTCATTATTGATATCCATTGGTTCCTTTCCTAAGTCGGCAGCGTTCATCCTTCTCAAGAAGGCTCAGTTCCTTCTGGCTATTGTCTCAGGGTCCAACGGTATTCTCTCTTCGCTCGTATTGCCTTGTGAGCGTGTTTTCATAAACCTGACACACTAGCAGAAGGATCAAAACGCAACTGCCGATTGAATAAAAAATAAAATAAAAATAAAAACAGAAAATAAATCACCCACTACTAACTACTAAGCTATCTACAAGTCCTATTCAAAAGGCATATAACGCCATCCCCAGCAACAGCGCCATTGACTTGAAGCGAACTACACTAGCTTCTACTAGTAGCTACCCCGCAAGAGTACGGGTTCACAGTAGTATGGGCAAGTATAGGGACCAAGTATTATCGAACCCAAGGGATGGTGTATATGCGAATAGATCCCTGAAGATCTACGCATCGTAGTTAATATGAGTGTGATGTTTTTGGGTTTTTGAAAGATTAATTAAAAGACTAAAATAAACTAAGTAAACTAAAATACTAAAGCAAACGAATTAACTAAGGGTTGGATTCAAATAAAAGATGATGATGCTTAGGATAGGAATCCCTACGTATACTAACGGAGCAGGTACATAATCAAAATAACCGTGACAAACAAGAATTAACCTAAGTATAAGAATGCAAGGTGAAAGCTCAAGATTCTAAACCCTAATACTTTACCCTAACACTCGACTTCACTAATCCACTAACAAGTTAATGGATTGTGCTCAATTAATGAGACCCTAATTTAACTAAGGTGATGCGGTCGTCCTCCTTCGCTAAACCGGTAAATGAATTAACCTTTCCTAAACCTTCTCGTTAAGACTACTAGTTGTTATTGAGTGATGCGGTCGTCCTCTCTCTAACACTTTCGTACTAAATTTAAAGGTAAAGTTCAGATTAATTATAAGAATTCATTAACTAAGAGAATTAAAACTAACGTCACAAATTACCCTAATTACGTACCCACATCCTACTTCTACGAGTTCATCCTAACGTAAGCATGCAAGGGTTTTAGCCGGACATGGTTGTAACAAACATAAAAGCAAACGAAGAAACAACGAACATAAACATATTGAATTGAACGAAGAAAATAATAAACATGAACTAGGGTTTAAAAAGAAAATAAATACGAAGAACTGAAATTTGAATTAATAAAAACGAAATTTAAACGTGTTCAAAGTAACGAACTAATGAAAAGAAACTAAGAATTGAAAAGAAACTAAAATTCGTATGAAAAACCTCAACAACGTAAAAGTAAAGCTTGTTCCTCTTCTTCCTCTCCAAAAACTAAGTCTAAAATTATTTCTAAAAGTCGGGGATCTCTTCAAAACGTGTTTGGAAGAGGTATATATAGGCACGGGTCGAAACGGGAGTTAATGGGCCGAAAAAATGCATCCGGAGGCAAAAATCCATGGGCGCTCGAGCAAAACGCTCGAGCGGTCCCGCTCGAGCAGTGTAGCTCGAATGACACAATCGCTCGAGCGGTTCCGCTCGAGCTGGTCGAGCGTTGAAATCATTCTGCATGTTTTGGGCGCTCGAGCGATTCGCTCGAGCGGTGGCGCTCGAGCTGCTCGAGCGCAAGAAAGTTTCTGTACGTTTAGGCGCTCGAGCAATGCGCTCGAGCGGGGGCGCTCGACCTAGTCACTCGAGTGACTTCTAACTCCTCCCAAGTGATACTTTTCCTCGTCCGCACTAATACCAATCGTATTTCTTCAATATCTTCTCATCCGGGCATCCGTTTGAGTCGATTCAAAGTCCTACGAACTCCGTTTTTCGTCCTCTATTCACCTATGAGCATCAAAGAGACAAATTCATCAATGTTTAGAAATAATGCTCAATTGACTCTAAATACTCGATAAACTCGACCAAAACTAGGGCGTTTCTAGCTACGAATCATGACAATTTCACGCCTAATCAAGGTTGCAAGCGTGGAAGGGGGAGAGGAAGTAAACGAACTCGTAGCAAAGGCCGAGGTCATAGTAAGTCCGGTGGTCTAGGTACCTTGAATGACAATCAAGCTCAGGCTCGTGGAAAGGCTGCACCTAACACGAATCCCGCTACTAAAAAATCTGATAATCATGATAAGGTTGAGCAGTCCTGCTGCAGATGCGGATGCAAGGGCCATTGGTCTCGCACGTGTCGAACTCCCAAACACTTGGTTGAGGCTTACCAAAAGTAGCAGAAGGACGATAAGGGGAAGGCTCCTAGAGTTGAATCTCACCATGCCAGCCTGCCTGAAGCAGACCCTGACCAAGGCAACATAGATCCCATAAGCATTGAGCTTAAGGACTTTGGAGATGACGAGTGATTTGCGTATTTGATTAATTCTAGTACTTTATTTTCTGAATAAGATAATTTTATGTTTTTGGATCCTTTCTTTCGGATACTTCATTTTATGAATGATATTATTATTCTAGCTTTGATATATTTACCTTAAATAGTTGTCCATTACATTTATTTGGATATTGTTGTTCTCATTTATGACTTGTAAACAAATCAGCTATTAGGTTTGGACAATTTCCTCTTGCATGATGGACGCACATAGTGATTTATATTTGGTAGATAGTGCCACCACACATACAATCCTAAAAGATAGGAAGTATTTTCATCACTTGATAGAATGTAAGGGGAGTATAACTACAATAGCCAATGATAGTACGTTGATAGTGGGTTCCGGAAGAGCTTCCATTGTCCTCTCCATGGGTACCGAACTTATAATCGATAATGCTTTATTGTTTCCACAATCTAAGCGTATCATACTCAGTTTTAGAGACATTAGGATAAACAGATATCACATTAAAACTGAAACTGAGAACAATAAAGAATACCTTTTGATGACTATTACTCGAGATAACCGTAAACAAGTTATAGAAAAACTTCCTTCCTTCTCCTCCGGAATGTACTATTCCTACATCTGGCCGCTAGTTCCCATCTAGCTATGAGTATGAAATTCCATGATCCAAATTCTTTTAAATTGTGGCATCAGCGGTTAGGTCATCCAGGACAAACAATGATACGTATGATTCTGTCTAATTCAACTGGTCATAATATTTCGAATAATAGAATCCCTCATGTTGATGAATTTATTTGTGATGCATGTTCTAAGGGTAAATTATTAGTACGCCCGTCGCGCACTAAGGTTGGACTAGAGTCTCCGGTTTTCCTTGAGCGAATTCAAGGAGACATTTGCGGACCGATTCACCCAGCATCAGGACCATTTCGTTATTTCATGGTCCTTATTGATGCCTCCACTAGGTGGACATATGCCTGTTTGTTGTCCACCCACAATCAAGCTTTTGCGAAGCTCATTGCGAAAACTATCGAGCTTAGAGCTCAATTCCTGGATTATCCAATCAAGACGATTTGGATGGATAATGCTGCTGAGTTCAGCTCAAAGGCCTTTACAGATTACTGTATGGCCCTGGGAATTAAAGTGGAGCATTCGTCCCCTACGTCAATACCTAAAATGGTCTTGTTGAGGCGCTAATAAAATGTATCAAACTTATCGCGAGACCATTGCTTATGAACTCCAAACTACCCTGGGGGCATGCGGTCCTACATGCATCGCACTTAATACAAATCCGTCCAACTGCATATAATGATCATTCCCCCCTACAGTTAGTGCGTGGGAAAGAACCTAGCATTCCCATCTGCGTATTTTTGGATGTGCGGTATATATTCCGATAACATTACCAAAGCGGACCTCTATGGGCCCACAAAGGAAACTCGGTATTTACGTCGGATTTGACTCTCCATCCATCGTGAAATACCTCGAGCCTTTATCCGGGGATCAATTAACGGCTCGGTTCGCTGATTGCACGTTCGATGAAGATTACTTCCCGGCATTAGGGGGAGATCCGAATTCAAATTTGAATGAATGCCGGGAACTTACGTGGAACATAAGTAATCTTTAGTATCTAGATCCGCGCACTAATCAATCTGAACTAGAAGTTCAGAAGATCATTAACTTGTAAAATTTATCAAATAATCTGCCAGACGCGTTCACTAACCATAGAGGTGTAACTAAATTGCATATACCTGCAGTAAATGCTCCCCAAAGGGTTGAGGTCCCAAGCAAAACGAGTACTCATGCCCCCACACGCAAAAAGCGTAAAGGACCCTCAAGAGATAGTAATACACCTAAACGAAAGGCTAGCAAATCTGATCAACCGAATGTAAAATCTCTAGAAGAGATTCATCTAGATAACTCAAATCTCTAGGAGACGAGCGTCCTAGTGATGAAGCATGTGCACAAAATATTCAATGCACTAGGACCGTGGAACGGCTAGACCCAGATACAATGAGAAATGAGGAAGGTCTGGTTGACGTAAACGTCGAAGTCTCTGTGAACTTCACAAATACGGGAGAAATATATAATAGAAATATTACTGTCGTCGATGACACATTTGCAGCGTTAATTACTCTTTCCATTATAAATGATCTAGATCCAGAACCCAAAACAATCGCTGAGTGTCGAAAGCGCTCCGATTGGGTTAAATGGAAAGAGGCAATTGATGCAGAGCTCGCATCGCTTAACAAAAGACAAGTATTTGGCTCTATCGTTCGTACACCCGCGCGCGCTATCCCCGTAGGATATAAATGGGTATTTGTATAAAAACGAAATAAGAACAATACTGTGGAGAGGTATAAAGTGAGGCTTGTAGCTCAAGGATTTTCGCAGAGACCCGGGATTGATTTCGATCAAACCTATTCTCCCGTCATGGACTCAATAACGTTCTGCTACTTGATATCTTTGGCAGTTAAAATGAATCTCCAAATGAGATTAATGGACGTAGTAACCGCGTACTTATACGGATCACTTGATGCCGATATTTATAAGAAAATCCCCGATGAATTTGACATTCCTCAGATGAGGGACGGTAAAAACTGTAGTATGTATAGCAAAAAACTGCAGAAGTCGTTGTATGGCCTGAAGCAATCGGGCCTCATGTAGTACAACCGACCTAGTGAATTCCTTCAGAAGAAGGGATACACATTCGATAAAGTTTTCCCATGCGTATTCACGAAGAAATCGCAAAATAGTTTTTGCATCGTATTTGTCTATGTTGATGACCTGAACATAATCGGAACATGCAAAGAGATTGAAGAAGTCAGTTCAATCTTGAAAGCCGGATTCGAAATGAAAGCCTTGGGTAAAACCAAGTACTGTCTCGACCTGCAGATCGAGCATCTCCCAGAAGGAATCCTTATACATCAGTCGACCTACGTAAATAAGGTATTGGAGAGATTTCACATGGATAAATCTCATCCACCTAGCACCCCTATGGTTGTTCGATCCCTCGAAGTGGATAAAGACCCATTTAGACCAAGAGAAGATACAGAAAAAATTCTGGGGCCAGAAGTTCCTTGCCTTAGCATTGTTGGAGCATTGCTCTATCTCGCAAATTGCACTCGGCCGGACATTGCATTTGCTGTCAATTTGTTTGCGAGACATAGCGCTTCTCCTACAAGGAGACATTGGAATGGTGTTAAGCATGTTCTACGGTACCTCCAAGGGTCTCAAGATCTTGGATTGTTTTACCGTAAGAACCAAGACAAAACCTTAGTAGGTTATGCAGATGCTGGCTATTTGTCTGATCCCCACAACGCCATATCCCAGACTGGTTATATTTTTCTCTGTGGTGGTACCGCGATCTCATGGAGATCGGTTAAACAAACCACGGTTACCACGTTTTCAAACCACTCAGAGATAATAGCTTTATTTGAAGCTGCACGAGAATGTGTTTGGTTAAGGTCCTTGGTAAAACACATTGGTGACTCGTGTGGTATCGCTAAAGGCGATACACCTCCCACCATTATATTTGAAGACAACGCAGCTTGCATCGCACAAATGTGTAATGGATACGTCAAGGGAAACCTGACGAAACATATTTCACCTAAGTTTTTCTACCCATACGAGCTCCAGAAGAGTGACGTGATTACCATTCAAAAGGTGCAATCTAATAACAATCTAGCAGATCTGTTTACTAAGTCCTTACCTACGTCTACTTTTGAAAAATACGTTCGTGGTATTGGGATGCAAAGACTCAAAGTGTTGTTGTCTTCAGGGGGAGCGGTAACCCCGAAATAAATCTAGAAGATCGATTGTATTCCTCCCTAACCTATTATTTGGCCGATACCTAGCACGTGGAGTTTTTATGACAAGACATTTATGTTATGTTGTAATGTCCAAGGGGGAGTGTTGTAAATCTAGAAGATTTATTATTCCAAATCTAGAAGATTTGATGTGGACATTACTAATGGACCAATAACACAATGGGTTTTATATCTTAGACTAGGGTTTTATTCTTATAAATAGACTATTGTATTCATAATTATAAACACTCATACACAAGATCATTAGTGAAAACTCCTGGCTTGGCTCGCCCCCAGACATAGTCGTTCTCGACGAACTGGGTGAACAAATCCCGTCTTTTATTTTACGCACTTATTTACAATTACAACACAATTATTATGCAATTTAATCATGTAGGCTACAAAATAATTACTAAACATATTATTTATAATTTATAGTTTAAACATGTTTTTTATAATTTATGGTTTAAACATACAAAATAATATCAATGTTCTGATGTTGTATGTAATAATGGCTGTACTAGATAGTATTATTTGTAATTGTGATACATTTTAATTCTTTTTAGTGAGAAATGGTGTATTATGCAAAATAATATTAATGTTCTAATGTAGTATGTACTAAGGGTTGTATTAAATCATATTATTTGCAATTGTAAAATATTTTAATTCACGCTAATGAGAAATGATGCATTATGCAAAATAATATCAATGTTCTAATGTAGTATGTACTAATGGTTGCAATAAGTAGTATTATTTGCGATTGTGAAATATATTGATTCACTTTAGTGAGAAATGTTGTACTATGCAAAATAAGATCAACGTTCTAATGTAGTATGTAATCATGGTTGCACTAAATAATATTATCTGTAATTGTAAAATATTTTAATTCATTTTAGTGAGAAATATTGTATTGTGCAAGATAATATCAATGCTCTAATGTAGTATGTATTAATTGTTGTGCTAAATAGTATTATTTGTAATTGTGAAACATATTAATTCAATTTAGTGAGAAATGATGTATTTTGCAAGATAATATCAATGTTTCAATGTATTTTTCCATAAAAAAATAAAATGTTCCAATGTATTTTGTACTAATGGTTGCAATAAATAGTATAATTTGCAATTGTAAAATATTAAATGTATCATTTTAGTGAGGAATGACGTATTATGCAAGATAATATCAATGTTTTAATGTAGTATGTATTAATGGTTGCACTAAATAGTATTATTTGCGATTTTGAAATAGTTTAATTAGTTTTAGTGAGAAATGGTGTATTATGCAAGATAATATAAATGTTCTAATGTAGTATATATCATTTAAATACTTCCAAAATTTCTAATTTTCAAGAAAAAGTAAATAAATTAATTTATTTTGCAATATTCACCACATCTTTAGAAACATTTTTTTAAGTTATCTTACATTATGACTTATATATATTGAAATTATTTTACTGAAGAGCATGAGTTGAAGGGTATTAGTTGTTTCACTAAATAATATTAGTTATTTTTACTAAATTGAATTAATATGTCTCACAATTGAAAGTAATATTATTTAGTGCAACCATTAGTACATACTACATTAGAAGATTGATATTATCTTGCATAATCCATCATTTCTCACGAAAATGAATTAAAATGTTTTATAATTTCAATAAATATTATTTAGTGCAACAATTATTACGTATTACATTAAAAATTTGATTTCATTTGCAAAAATACATCATTTCTCATGAAAATAAATTAAAATATTTCGCAATCGGAAATATTACTACTTAATGCAACCATTAATACATACTACATTGGAACATTGATATTATTATGCGTAATACACCATTTCTCACTGAAATGATTTAAAATATTTCACAATCACAGATAATACTATTTAATGAAAACCATTACTACATACTACATTAGAACATTGATATTATCTTTAATAATAAACCTTTTTTTTTTACTAAAACGATACATTTAGTATTTTACAAGTGAAAGTAATACTATTTAGTGCAACACTCAATACAAAATACATTTGAACATTGATTTTATCTTGCACAATACATCATTTCTCACTAAAATGAATTAAAATTGTTTCAAATCACAAGTAATACTATTTAGTGCAACCATTATTACATGCAATATTAGAACATTGATATTGTTTTGCATAATACACTATTTCTCACGAAAATGAATTAAAATATTTCACAATCGGAAGTAATACTATTTAGTGCAACTATTAGTACATACTACATTGGAACATTGATATTATTTTGCTAATAAATCATTTCTTACTAAAATAATTTAAAATGTTTCACAATTGCAAGTAATACTATTTAGTGCAACCATTAGTACAAAATACATTGGAACATTTATAGTATCTTGCACAATACACAGTTTTTCACTAAAATGAATTAAATTGTTTAGCAATTGCAAGTAATACTATTTAGTGCAACCATTAACACATATTGCATTATAAAATTTATATTATCTTGAAAATTTTATATACAAGACTTAAACTTGAAAAAATTAAAATATCCAGTATTTAGAATTTTATCATGAATATCAAAAATCGAGTTGATATCATATTATTGGTAAAGAGTATTGACAACAATATTTTCTTTACTGTGTATATTGTTCATTTTTAATACAAAAAATATAATATAGTAACATTTATGTTTTAACATAACAAATTTTTAGAAGAAAATATTTAAAGTATTCAATATTTAACAAATAAATTTATAATTATTTAAAATATTTGAAAGATCATCATACAAAATTTTTGGTCATATGTTGTAATACCACTCAAATATAAAAACTAAATTAAATAAATCTTAATAACACTCAAATAAATGTTGATTATATAAATTTATTCCATGCTATTCTATTTTTAATAAAAATCTATGTAAGTAAAAAATGTTTTAAAAAATATGTATAATTCCACGCTAGTTAATTTATTATTACTCATTCTAATGCAAAACACACAATATTGTATCATTTAAGGTTAAAATATCAATTCTTAAAAAAAATATTAAAGTATTAAATAGCTGTCCAAAAAAATTTTTAGAGTACATATTTACCCAATAATTTTTTTAGAGTAAATATTTGTCCAATAGTTTTAGATCTTAATAATAATTTATTATCATGAACACATGTTCACATAAATCCTATTCTATTTAAAGTTATTAAAATGGGTTAATAATTATTTAAATAATAAAATAAATTTATAAAAATCATAAATATTTATATTATTTGAATGATTATCATCCATAATTCCTAATTCAATAATGTGGCCAGATCCTGTGATCTTGCCATAAAATTTTAATTAAATAATTAAATAAATAATTAAATATAATAATAAATTCAAGAAATAATTCTCACTCAACTCTCCTACCCCACCCCACACCACACTACCCCACTCTACCCTACTCTACCCTAATTCACTGTCTTCTCCAAACACCCCAACCAACTTTTTCCTTCCCGGCTTCCCATACTGTTCTTTCTCAAATTCCCGCCACCTCAACCCTTATGCAAAAATCTTGTGGAACAGAGTTATTTCCATCCAAAAAATCCCTCCTCCACCCAACTTCCTCGTCTCATCTTTCTCAATTAAATAATCTTCAGTTGCGGCCATGGTGAAAATGCAAATGATGGTGGTATGGCAGCGAGAACGGGCTTAATAGCTTTGCCTTGGTCTCAAGAACATTTTCCCCAAATTAATTTTCTAAAAAAAAAACTAATAGTGCTTCTTCAAAGAACAAAGACCACAATATGACCTCACAAATTTCCTCCCCCGTGAAAATCAACTCTGTTGGGAAAATGTATAAGACTTGTTTTGATTAGATGCCAACATGTCCCTCCTAAGGTGTTTTGTAAGTAAATTATTCAGTAGAGTTAATGTTTAGTTCAACAGTTCTAAGTGTTAAGAACTGGAGTACAGTTAGTAATAACTAGAGTGTATTTTAGTATGAAGTCTACTGAAGATAAAGTCCGCTGGAGTGAAGTCCGCTGAAGACTAAGTGATCTGAGAAAGAAGTCTAAGTCTTGAATGTTTTCTAAGTACATTCTCACTAAGACTAAATCTATCAGTAGAGGACGAAGGTCCACTGATAAAGAAACTAACAAGTACATTGAATGCTAAACATATTTAAAGCTGTTAGTTAATCCGGTTGGAACAAGGCAAAAATGAATTTCAATGAAGCTTACAATAAATGAAGGAATAAGAAGGTTCTCTCAGAGGAGTTCCACCTTAAAGCAAGACAAGAATCTGGGCATACAGACTTAAGGTCCAATGAAAAGATGACACGTCAGTGTACTTTACTGACAGCCGACCTGCCCCAGCCTGACAAGTACCAAAAGTCTTTCACCTAGCAATCTACAGAAAGTTGGTGAACAGCATGGTTTTGCAGCCGTTTCTTGACAAGACTTAAAGCTTCAAATAGAGCCGTTTGAACCAATCAGATACAAGAAGACTTACTTGAGAAGATTCAAATCCAACGGGAAGATTTTCAAGGAAGCCTATAAATACAGAAGGACGTGCACATTTACAAGCACGGGAAACTCACAAGATCAAAGTTATCTCTACATTCATAATCATCCAGAAGCACTCGAAATTATCATTGTTTCCCAAGTGTTTCACAATTGTAGAGAGCCTAACAAACCTTCTGTAACCAAGCTTAAAGCTATATCCAAATCTTAGAAAGAGATAATCCAATCCTAAGCATTGAGCTAAAACTTGTAAGGATTATCTCAAAATAGTTGGAACCAAAACCCTACTCAAAACCCTACTCAGTGTTTAGGTTGAGAGCTAGTGTTAAGTGGTGTTAGTAAGCTGATTGTTGTATCAGTCTGAAAGCTGGTTTGTTTTGGGAACTAGGACCTGGAATTTCCTAGTGATCAATCATCCTAAGAGAGGAGAAGTTGATCAGTGCACCTTGGCACTATAACACAAGGAATTCCAAGTGAAAGGAATTCTCCTGTTTGATCAGGCCAGTGGACGTAGGAGATTTATCTCTGAACCACTTTACATCTTGTGTACTTACATTCTGCTATTTCATAAGTGTGTGTTAATCTCAAGTTTATCAAAGTAAAACGAGTTTTCTAAAGGGCTCACTAATCCGCATCTGAAAGCTAATTAGATAGTAGTTCAACTGAAAGTCTTGTGCTTTCAGTGGAGGTATTATCTCAGTAAGCTTTCACAGAATAACTCTCAGCAGACCTCAAGTCCACTGACGAGCTATTGTCTTAAGTAACCTGATAAGTTTTGAAGAAGTTTTAATTTGTAATCACAGGTGTATTCCCCCCCATACACCTGTTTACTCTTTTCGGGACCAACAATTGGTATCAGAGCAGTGGTTCAAAAGACCATTGTTCTAAGTATACCTTGTGCTTAAAGGTATTTTATTAAGGTCACCTGAATTGATCTTTTGATAAACTTGCTTTTATAATATGGCTGACAACACAGCTAGGGTTGCACCACCAGCAGAGAACAACATGGGAGTTAATCCCTTGAACCATATGTCTCATCACAAGCTTCCACAATTCTCAGTGGAAAACTCTGATTTCTGGAAGATCAGAATGAGAGCTCATCTTGCCTGTGTGCATGATGAAATGTTAAGGGTTATTACTAAAGGTCCATTTGTGTTTATGACACCTAACCCTAGAACTACAACTGAAACTATTGCAGATCCTAGAGAAGAATGGCCCAAAGATGAAGATAATTTCACTGCAGATGAGAGGAGGAGAAATAACCTCAACTTCATTGCCATGAACATTCTCTACACCACTATTCCAGATTCTGTAATGGGAAGAGTGATCCACTGCAAGACAGCAAAGGAACTATGGGACACTCTGGCTCTCATGTGTGAAGGAACTGACAAGATAAAAGAGAACAAACTTTCAGTAGCTATTCAAAAATATGAGCAGTTCACCATGGAGTCCACTGAGACCATAGACCAGCTTGATGGGAGGTTCACTGACATCATGAATGAGATAAATTCTCTGGGAAAGGTCTACACCAAAAGAGAAGTTGCCTTAAAGATCCTGAGAGGTCTAACCTCAAGATGGGATGTGTACTCTGTAATGATGCAGAATACCAAGGATCTATCCAGCATGTCTATGCAACAGGTATTCTCTGAACTTAAGGCTTATGAGTTTGATCTGAACAGGAAAAGGGCTCCTGATGAGACCTCAGCTGAGAAGGGAGTTGCCTTCAAAGCTAAGGAGTCTGAGCCAAAATCCCCAAAGCCTCAGAAGAGTACAAAGGCAAGCAAGTCTCAAAGCAAGGCTGAGATGCAGGAGGAACTCAGCCTCATGGCTAGAAGGTTTGAACAACTTAACAGCCGCTTTGGCAAATATAAGAGATTTTACAGGGATAACAGGGAAGGTAGAAGTTATCCACAAAAGACTACGAGAGAAGGAGAGAAAAGCTCATCTGAGCTAGAAAAGAAGAAGGAATACAAGAATTACACCAAGGCTGAAGGATCATCATCAAAGACCAGAGAGTCCACTGAGGAAAAGAATGATGATGCCAACAGGTGTTTTCAGTGCAAAAAGATTGGGCACTTTCAATATGACTGTCCTCAACTGAGCACAAAAGAAAGAAGAGAAAGGCAAGCCAAAAGAGACAGAAGATATGGAGAAAGGAAAGCCATGATGGCTGGGGATGTTGATGAAAACCTGGAGTCACCTGATGAACTGTTCTCTGACAGCAGTGAAGATGACATGTGCCTCATGGCAAGAGAAGAACCAGAGGTACAATCTAAACCATCCATTTCTCTAGAACACACACCTGAGCTAAGCTCAGAGTCAACTGAGGAACTCAATCTTCAGTCCGCCTTGGAACAATTGATGATTGATTTCTCAAGGTTGCAAGAAGCAAGTTTCTGTCTTCAAGATGAGAACAAACAACTCTTGAGTGAAAACTCCAAGTTAATTAAGTCTGGGAATCAAGCAGATCTGAACCCAGTCAAATCTACCATTGAACTGACAAAAGAGGTGGAAATCCTCAGAAGTCAAGGAAATGATAGAGATCAACTGATAAAAGATCTCAATGAATCTAAGACAAAGTTAACTGAAGAGAATTTAAAATTGGTAAGCCAAATAAAGGATTCTATCCTGAAAATTGATGTCTTACAAAAATCTGAAGAGACTTTGTTAAAAAGGATTGATGCTCTAAACAAACCCTCTCTTGCCATAGAGGAGATCCAAAATTTTCAAACCAATCCAAATAACAAGTGTGGGATAGGCTTTATTCCAAAACCTTCAGAAGGTCCTCTGAGTGTTGCTTCTTCAAGTGGCACAAAGAGAGTTTTTGTCAAGTCTGTGACATTTCAACCACAGACTGTGGATAAAGGAAAAAGACCAGCTGAGATCACTCAAAAGAAAAGTCAATCTAAGCCAAAACCAAATGGAAAGGCTCAGGTGACTTATCAGACTAGATCTCAGCAGAGGTACTATCAGCCGAGGTCTTCACAGATGAAGCAACCTCAGCTGAGAACACCCAGGTATGAGCAGTCCTCAAGGAATGACTCATATGAAAGACCTAGTCCTTTTGTGCCTAAAGGAAAAGGTCCTTCATACCTTTATAAACAAAAACCAAGACCAGGTGCACCCAAGCCAAAGAGAAATAATGTGAAGAAGGTTCCTGTTCCTTCAAAGGCTGACACCCATAGAAAGTTTACTCCCAAGGCACCTAGGGAGATAACAATCTATGTAGATGTTTATGGAAGACAAATTAGCCAATCTAAAGTGATTAGAACAGTGAGGCAAATTTGGATTCCGAAAGGTACAGCTAACCTTGTAGGACCCAACACCAAATGGGTACCTAAAGCTTGATCTGTGATTGCAGGGCTCAGTGGACCTCAACAAAGGAGAAGCTCTTATATCATCAGTCTGGTACTTGGACAGTGGATGTTCTAGGCACATGACTGGCAACAAAGATCTCCTGACATAATTTGTTGAGAAGGAAGGTCCACAAGTCACTTTTGGTGACAACTCTCAAGGAGCCACTAGAGGTTATGGTACTTTAATTATTGGCTCAGTAAGAGTAAGCAATGTATCCTTTGTCAGTGGACTTAAGCATAATCTACTGTCCATAAGTCAATTCTGTGATAAGGGATACAGTGTTGAATTTTCATGTAACCTGTGTTTTGTTAAGAATGTATCTTCACAACAGGTATTACTAACTGGGTCAAGAAAGGGAAATGTCTATCTTGCAGATTGGAAGTCTTGCACACCAAATGCATGTCTTATAGCTAAGAGCTCAACTGACACTAATTGGCTATGGCATAAAAGGCTAAGTCATCTGAACTTCAAGATGATGAACAGGATAGCAAGACATGGACTGGTAGAAGGAATGCCAAATGAAGTTTACAACAAAGAACATATCTGTAAAGCCTGTCAGGAGGGGAAGCAAGTAAAGGCATCTTTCAAAAGCAAAGTAGCAACCTCTACTGACAGAGTACTTCAACTATTACATATGGATCTTTTTGGTCCAGTAACCCCTGTAAGTATCAATGGGAGAAAATATACACTTGTTGTTGTAGATGACTTCTCCAGGTACACATGGGTGATATTCCTTGCAAGCAAAAAGGAGACTCAACTGAGACTGCCAGAGCTCCTGAAGAAAGTTAGCAATGAAAAGAGCCTGAACATTGTAAAGATAAGATCAGATAAGGGCACTGAATTCATAAATTCTATTATATCTGATTATTGTAAAGAATTAGGTATTTCTCATGAGACATCAGCTGCAAGAACTCCACAACAAAATGGAGTAGCTGAAAGAAGAAATAGGACTCTCAAGGAGGCAGCAAGGACAATGTTAGCTGAAGCCCAGGTTCCTAAAAGATTCTGGGCTGAAGCTATTAATACTGCCTGCCACACTCAAAACAGATCCATGGTAACCAAACATCAAGGAAAAACTCCATATGAGTTATGGAATGGCAGAAAGCCACAGGTATCTTACTTTCATATTTTTGGTTGCAAGTGTTTCATTCACAACAATGGGAAAACTCAACTGAAAGCTTTTGATAGCAAAGCTGATGAAGGAATTTTCTTAGGATATTCCCAAATCAGTAGAGCTTTCAGAGTTTACAACTGTAGAACTCTTGTTGTTGAAGAAACACCTCATGTGGTATTTGATGAGTCTACCTTTGAGTCCAGAAGTAAGGAGAATGAGGATGTGATAAGCAAAAGGCTAACTAGACTGAGTATCAAATCAAAAGGATATCCTGAGAATTGTGTTGATACATTCATCCCAACTTTGGACAACCTCAATGATCAACAATTCAAAGAGGACACTCAAAATAAGACCACTCCTCAAAGCTCACCTGAGAGCCCTCCTGAAGATGTAACTGAACTGATGAACACCATCCCAGTTCAAGAGGTAACCAATGTCAATGAAGATGTGGTCACAGCTGAGACATTCACTGAAACTATCATTCAAGGGGGAACCAATGAAATTACCATTGAGAATGAAAATACCTTGAATGATGACTCAGGACTTCAACCCTCTGTCTTATTTCCTGAATTCGATTTCATTCCAATATCTAGTGACTCAACTTCAGAAGAGTTAAACTCTACTGAAGGGCATCAGCCTAGGAGAACTTGGCTCTCAGATCACCCTGTTGAGCAAATCCTAGGTGATCCTACCTCAGGAGTCAAAACTAGAAGTTGTCATGGTGAAAGTGCTTTGTTTTGTTGTTTCTTATCAAACCAGGAACCAAGCTCCATAGCAGAAGCACTTCAAGATTCCAACTGGATTATTGCCATGCAAGAAGAGCTCAACCAGTTCACAAGGAATCAAGTATGGGAGTTGGTGGACAGACCATATCACTGCAATGTGATAGGAACCAAGTGGGTATTCAAGAACAAGAAGGATGAGAATGATATCATAGTCAGAAACAAGGCCAGGCTAGTTGCAAAGGGCTACTCTCAAGTTGAAGGATTTGACTATGATGAAACATTTGCTCCAGTAGCCAGATTGGAGGCAATAAGGTTATTTCTTGCATATGCTGCTCACAAGAAATTCAAGGTGTACCAGATGGATGTTAAAAGTGCCTTCTTGAATGGAGTACTCAATGAAGAGGTCTATGTGGAGCAACCCCCAGGTTTTGAAGAAAGTCACAAAGTATATAGACTGAGGAAAGCTCTATATGGACTGAAACAGGCTCCAAGAGCTTGGTATGATACTTTGTCACAATTCCTTTTGGATCATGGTTTTATCAAAGGGAGAGTTGATAGAACACTTTTCAGAATCACAAAAGGAGAGGACACATTGCTGGTTCAAATTTATGTGGATGATATCATTTTTGGATGTCCTAACCAAGTCCTCTGTGAGAAATTTTCTCAACTGATGAAGGGAAAGTTTGAGATGTCTATGATGGGAGAAATGAATTTCTTCCTAGGACTTCAAGTCAAGCAGTCCACTGAAGGAATCTTCATCAACCAAGCCAAATACACAAGGGAGCTGATCAACAAGTTTGGATGCCAGACCAGCAAGGTTGCAAGAGTTCCACTCAACACCAACACCAAAATGGAACCAGATGAGGATGGAGAATCAGTAGACCAGACTTCCTACCGAGCCATTATTGGATCTCTACTGTATCTCACAGCAAGCAGGCCTGATATCACTTTTGCAGTTGGGATTTGTGCAAGATATCAAGCCAACCCCAAGAAAAGTCATCTGGAAGCTGCCAAGAGAATTCTCAAATATCTTAAGGGTACTGTGAATATGGGATTGTGGTATCCCTCAGATGACAATCTAGAACTCACAGGATACTCAGATGCTGACTATGGTGGATGCAGAATTGATAGAAAATCAACCTCAGGCACTTGTCAATTCTTGGGAAGTAAACTGATTTCTTGGTTTTCCAAGAAACAAAATTCAGTAGCCACAAGCACTACTGAAGCTGAGTATATGGCAGCTGGAAGTTGTTGTGCTCAAATTCTTTGGCTAAGACAACAACTGAGAGATTACAACATCTTTGCCAATGAAGTCCCTATTTTCTGTGACAACAATAGTGCAATTGCTATTTCAGAAAATCCAGTTCTCCACACAAGATGCAAACATGTGGATATAAGGCTTCACTTCATCAGAGATCATGTGGAGAAGAAGGACATCAAAATGCTCAAAATCCACACTGACAAGCAGAAGGCAGATATCTTCACTAAACCTTTGGCTGAAGCAAGGTTTCAAGAGTTGTCAGTGGAGCTTGGACTCCTAGATCCAGGAGAGTAAAGAAAGGATTGAATCTCAGTAGAGTTACCTTCAACTCAGTGGAGATTCATACTCAGAAGAGGATCTTCTCTCAGAAGAAGCTCCTCATCTCAGAAGAGGCCTTAATATCAGACGAGGTCGAACCTCAGTGGAGGTCAAGTTTATACTTATGTTATTTTCAAAGCTAAAGCCTCTTAGTTTTATATATATTTTAATTGGTTTCAATATATTTACTAATGAGTGCTTTCTGAAAAATTAAATCTCTTTCCACTGTTCCGAAGAGATTTTGGTATGGCAAGCATTTAATGCGCGTGGTACAAGTCAGACATGCTTTTTCAATTACCTATCTCACGCGCCCTAAAAGCCGGATGATGTGACCTTCCGGCTACCAACTTTTTAAATCCATACCATTCAATTAGGCGGTTCTTTTCTAACCGTCAAGATTTCTTAAAACCCCCCCACTAAACCTTGCAACTATCCACGATCTCAAACACGATCAATCTCAGGCGTTGATCTCTTTGTTCAATCTCACCATTCATTACTCATATAAAAACTCCAAACGATCATTTGTAAACCTTTTCGAATACACTTCCAAAGCAAACACTTACTTTGGCACTTACTTCTTTTCCCAACTCTCTGCAAATCGTTTCTCTCAAACCCTCTTATTCAAATGGCAAAACTAAATCTTAGTTTCCTTACCCATAAAGATAACTTCTGGTATGAACCCATCGTGGTTTTTAATAACCCAGAAATTGAGTCCAGACCCGAGTATGCTCACATCAAAGAAGCCCTTGAAATGATAAAAAGTGCTGGGTTAGAGAAATTTCTATCTGTCCATCCAGAGAACTGTTTTAACAGACAGGTTCTTGAATTCTACAACAATGTCTCCAACTCAGATACAAGGATCAAGTCTCATCTGATCTTGCAAAGGAAGAAGAAAGTTATGAGAGATAACATGGAGGTCACAGAGCACCAAAAGATAAAGAAGGAGATTCGAGTGAGCGGAGAAGTTCTGAAGGAGCTTTTTGATCTTCCTTCTGAAGGTCCCAATCCAGACACGTGCATAGTAGAGAAAGAGGAAGAATGGGTCAAAACCATAATGCAGAGGAAGGTACAATACACCCCAACAATGAACAGAAGTGAACTCCTGCCAGTTTACAATGTTCTCTGTGAAGTCGTGAGTAAATGTATCTTGGGAAACCAAGGGAGTACTGAGCAAGTGAGCAAGCCAAAGCTCAGGCTGATGAAGGCGATAGTTGAGAGCAAGGAAAAGCCATACAATTGGCAGCAGTTCTTTCTGAGGGCCTTGAATAAAGAGCACTCGAAGTTTCAACCTGACAAATCTCCTCAACTATCAAGTAAGCTAAACTATGCAACAAAAATCTCTTACTTGATAGAGAATGTAGATCTGGGAGTAGATTGGATCCCTGATAGGAAATGGAGCAATCTAAAGATCTTATTCAAGTCTGGAAAGACTCTGGAGGCAAGGATGATTAAGCCTGCTGTGGAAAGCCCAGAGGCAGTTGAGGAGGAGGAAGCTACCCCTGCTGAGGGGAAGAAAACAAAGCTGAAGAGGAGATTGGTAAAGTTGAGTGACAAAATGGCTCAACATAAGGAGGCTGTGGCAGAGAAGGCCTCAAGGAAGGAGAAGAAGAGGTCTTCTGAAGCAGAGAAAGAGGCTGCTTCGAAGAAAGTCAGAATCACTAACTCTACTGATGAGTCTTCATCAGGTAACCCTACCTCTTCTCCCAACACTATCTCAACTGAGTCTGACTCAGATGTCCCTGCACCTACCCCCATCAAACCTAAAATCACTAAACCTCGCACCCCTGCCGCCAAAACCAAACGCATCTCCAAAATAACTCACACTCAAACCCCCACTGATGGCTCTCAAAAGCCAGCAAGTGGATCCCAAACTGAAACCCCCACTGAACCCATCTCCACCCCAACTGAAACCACCCCATCAAACCCTACTGAACCCATTCCCTCAACCCCATCTGAACCCGTATCATCCACCCCCACTGACCAAAACCCAACCTCACCTGACACTCAAACCTCATCTGAGTTGAACCCTCCTGAAATTCATCCAACTCAACTGGAGTCTATCCCAGAAGAGCCAACAGAAAGCAGATCCCCTACCCCTTCCCTTCCTTCAGACGATGAAGAAGAGTACTCCTTCCTTGATACTCTCAAGGATGAAGTTGCATACTCTTTAGAGTCTAAGTACCCTGAGCTTGATGGGTACCCAACCCTGAAAGCTTTATTCTTGAGGCTGAGACTCCTTGTCCAGCTCAAAGATAGGAGGCTAGGAGAAATTCTACTGGCAGTCAAAGGCAGCAATGCTGATGATTGGAAGAAGGAGGAGATGGAGGTGTTGCAGTTTGCAGGGATGACCAAAACCAGACTTCTCTGTGATGAGAAAATTTTTGAGAGTCTGGTGATGGAGAAGATAGCTGAGGCTAAGAATGCAACTGAGGGAGAGAAGGCTGATGTTGGTGAGCAAGAGAAGTCAGTTGAGGTGTTAGCTGAAGGAGAGGAGGTGAAGGAGAAAGAGGGAGAGAAAGAAGAACATATACAAGGAGGAGGGACCTCACCAAAGCAAGGTGATGGTGAGGTAGCCAAGGATGTATCCAAGGCAAGGGATACTGAGGCTCAAAATTTGCCACAGGAGGGTCCAGTAGAGGTGTCTACTGAGATTCTCCCACAACAGCCCTCAGTGGTGACTTTAGAGTCAACTGAGGTGTCTGGAATCGAAGGAGTTGAAAAAGAGAAAGAAAAAATTGAGGGTGGTGAGAAAGATGTTGAAATCACTAGAGTTGTGAGAGGTCAAATGAAAGCAATCATCCCTGTAAAGGGTGAATTGGCTGAAAAACAAATAGTTGAAAAAGAGAGTGATGAGAGAAGTAAGATGAGTGAGGAGGAGGGAGTTCCAATGGAGTTAGAAGTTACAGGTGACTTAGGTGGTGAGATTGAGGGAGGAAAAACTAACACTGTCTTAAATGCAGGTACTCAAACTGATGAGATCCCCCCAGTCCAGGTCAACCTAACTCCCCTGAAGGATGAAGTGCTTAAACTTCAAGAAGAAAGAATCCCTGCTCTTGAAACTCAGCTGAGAGATGTCCAAGAAGTTGTCCAAGAGGAGGTGGACGAAATGGTCATCCTCTCAGATCACATTGACGAACTCATGGAGTCCACAACTACATCACTCCAGAATCTCACACTTAAAATTGACGACTCTCAGCAGATGGTGATTGATGTAGTTGAGGGGCAAAGTGTGCTAGTCATTGATGCCCTGAAGAAGCTGGAGGAAACTGAAGAAGAGGCCAGAGCCAAATTCCTCAAAGACTCAGTAGAGAACGTTTCCATCAACCTGAAGTCATCAGTGGAGGCCTTCTCAACTGACCTTCTTGGAAAGGTTGAAGGATTATGGAACTCGAAGATGTCTGAATTCGAGGCCAAGCATGCTGAGCTGGGATCCAAACTGGGAGAGGTACTAAAGAAGGCAGCTGAGGATTTCCCAACTCAAGAGAAGACTGATGTGCTTATCAATGAAAAGCTTGCGCAGTTTGTTCAATTTGGGCAGACTGCTGGGGCTACTTTAGAAAGGCTTGAGGATGAGGTAGATCACTGCTCAACTGAGCTGAAGGCATTGGCACATGATCAACTGAAGCTCAACATCACAGTGGCTGAGTGTATGATTAATGCCGGAAAGGGGGAAAAGAGGATAAGTGCGAAGGACATGAAGGCTGATCCCAAGAATAAAATGAACATTATCCTTGAAACCCCTGATTTCGAAAAAGGCCAACAAGTGAAGAGCACCCTGAAGAAAGTTGATGCTGAGGCCCATAGGCTGGTTGGAGAAAAGAAGGGCAAGGAGACATCATCAGAAGACCTCTCAAAGTTCAAAGAAGCTCATCTGAAAGAGAAGGAAGAGAGAGCTGCAAAGAAGGGGGAACCTGCAAAGAGGAAGGCATCTGAAACTCTCTCAGCAGAGGTTGCTAAAAAGACAAGAACCTCAGGGAGGTTGGCAGCTAAGTCCACAACCTCTACTGATGAAGTTCAGGTACTTCCTATTCTCAACCCTGAACCCTTATCTTCTGAACCTCCCAAGTCTGCACCTACCAAAGTCACAGAGCTCGCTGAGCTAATTAAAGAGGCTGGAGGTATGAATGAGAGAGCAAGGAAACTAACAGCCCAGCAGCAGGAGAGGAGAGATAAGGTGGTTGATAAGATAGAGACCATTGCAGAGCTGGCTGAGAGGAAAAGAAAGGAGAGGCTAGCCACATTTGATAAAACTACCTCTAAGAAGTTCAGAAGTGGTTATCTTAAGTGGGCTGCCAAACTGAAGAAAGACAAGATCACACCTTCTCAAAACAGATTTCCTCACCATGATGCCTGGGTTCCTAAGAAGCTCAATGATGCTTGGGAGACTGCAAAAAGGGAATTCGTTTATTCCTTTTATGTCAGTGGAGAGTTAGGAAGGGACAATGCACAAGAAGTCTTCAACTCATGGTTGTTTGATGCCTATCCCAAACTCTATCCTGAGATCAGTGGTGCTTGGAATGATGCCTTCCCTGATCATGCTCTGAAGGCCCCTGAGCCAATCACCTACTGGCCTCCTCAAGATGCAACAGGAGCTGTTGATAGAGAAAGGATCACTGAAGAGTGGACATCCTTATGCGAGCATCTTGGTCTCAAAGGACATTCGAAGGAAATGATGGAAAGGAAGAATGAGCTAAAGATCAGAGTCTTCAAGCAATATGGACTTGAACCTCTTTTTGAGTCCATCTGAGAAAGTTGTATCTTTTGCTGGGCATTTGTTTATAAGTCCCAGGTGTGTTTAGTTTCAAACTTTTTGAGAGTTGACTTCATGTAATTTGTACTTCATCATTTTTCAATGAAATGAACTCTGCTGATGTTTGCCCAAGATAATATCTCATTATCATTTAGGCTTATGTACTTGAATGTTTTTACTTACAAAATCTGTGAACTTTGAATGTCATCTGAAGAACCTCATCTGGAAGAAGATATGTAATAAGATAGGTTCCGGCATAATCAAAAAGGGGAAAATTGTTGGGAAAATGTATAAGACTTGTTTTGATTAGATGCCAACATGTCCCTCCTAAGGTGTTTTGTAAGTAAATTATTCAGTAGAGTTAATGTTTAGTTCAACAGTTCTAAGTGTTAAGAACCGGAGTACAGTTAGTAATAACTAGAGTGTATTTTAGTATGAAGTCTACTGAAGATAAAGTCCGCTGGAGTGAAGTCCGCTGAAGACTAAGTGATCTGAGAAAGAAGTCTAAGTCTTGAATGTTTTCTAAGTACATTCTCACTAAGACTAAATCTATCAGTAGAGGACGAAGGTCCACTGATAAAGAAACTAACAAGTACATTGAATGCTAAACATATTTAAAGCTGTTAGTTAATCCGGTTGGAACAAGGCAAAAATGAATTTCAATGAAGCTTACAATAAATGAAGGAATAAGAAGGTTCTCTCAGAGGAGTTCCACCTTAAAGCAAGACAAGAATCTGGGCATACAGACTTAAGGTCCAATGAAAAGATGACACGTCAGTGTACTTTACTGACAGCCGACCTGCCCCAGCCTGACAAGTACCAAAAGTCTTTCACCTAGCAATCTACAGAAAGTTGGTGAACAGCATGGTTTTGCAGCCGTTTCTTGACAAGACTTAAAGCTTCAAATAGAGCCGTTTGAACCAATCAGATACAAGAAGACTTACTTGAGAAGATTCAAATCCAACGGGAAGATTTTCAAGGAAGCCTATAAATACAGAAGGACGTGCACATTTACAAGCACGGGAAACTCACAAGATCAAAGCTATCTCTACATTCATAATCATCCAGAAGCACTCGAAATTATCATTGTTTCCCAAGTGTTTCACAATTGTAGAGAGCCTAACAAACCTTCTGTAACCAAGCTTAAAGCTATATCCAAATCTTAGAAAGAGATAATCCAATCCTAAGCATTGAGCTAAAACTTGTAAGGATTATCTCAAAATAGTTGGAACCAAAACCCTACTCAAAACCCTACTCAGTGTTTAGGTTGAGAGCTAGTGTTAAGTGGTGTTAGTAAGCTGATTGTTGTATCAGTCTGAAAGCTGGTTTGTTTTGGGAACTAGGACCTGGAATTTCCTAGTGATCAATCATCCTAAGAGAGGAGAAGTTGATCAGTGCACCTTGGCACTATAACACAAGGAATTCCAAGTGAAAGGAATTCTCCTGTTTGATCAGGCCAGTGGACGTAGGAGATTTATCTCTGAACCACTTTACATCTTGTGTACTTACATTCTGCTATTTCATAAGTGTGTGTTAATCTCAAGTTTATCAAAGTAAAACGAGTTTTCTAAAGGGCTCACTAATCCGCATCTGAAAGCTAATTAGATAGTAGTTCAACTGAAAGTCTTGTGCTTTCAGTGGAGGTATTATCTCAGTAAGCTTTCACAGAATAACTCTCAGCAGACCTCAAGTCCACTGACGAGCTATTGTCTTAAGTAACCTGATAAGTTTTGAAGAAGTTTTAATTTGTAATCACAGGTGTATTCCCCCCCCCCCCATACACCTGTTTACTCGTTTCGGGACCAACAAACTCGACAACCTATCCAAACATAACATTCTTATGCTAAATAGCACCACGAATCCAAGAAAGGCCCTGAGTTTCTTCAATTTTTTGTTAATTGAATTTTGAAGAGCTATTTCTCAAGTGCAAATTATCAATTCCTTGCAACGGGCATAGCCTGAGTAGAAAAGAAAGAAAAGGTATCTACAACCAGTATGCAGTTGTATACATAGATATTGATTAAAAAAGAAAAGAGCTCGTAAAAAGCGAGAATTATTTTTGGAGAAGGGAGGGAAATATTTAGGCACCATTGGAAAGAAAGAGAGAGAAATACTATCATTTTTCTTTTTAATATTGGAGCCAAAATGAATAGTGCATCCACCCCTAAAATGCCAATTGTCCGTGGTAAATTGTAGTGAATCAACAAAAGAAGCATTTTCCTTCTAACATATATAGATTCAATTCTATGGAATAAAAAATATATGATTTGAATACAATAATTTTTGAATGTCAAAATTTAAAAATATTGATAAAGTTTAAATAAAAAAAATTGTAAAAATTTTTTTTTAAAAAAAGATATGGTTATATAATAACATATTTTAATTTGTAAGATATATTAAAAAATATTAATTTCAAATAAGGTATTATGTGTATGATATTTACGGTGAAACTTGATTAAACCATATTAGTAAATTGTACTAGAGGTATCATTGAATAAGCAACATTAAATATTTTATTTCAATCTTTATTTATATTTATTTTGAAGTTTGAGTTAATTTAATTAATTTTTTAAGTATGTTGTAGCTACTAATATAAAGAAAGAATAAGTGAATTGAAATTAGTGATTTGATAGTGGGACTCCCCAAAAGTAACATTTGAATTAATATCAATATCCTAATGCAGTATGTATTAATGGTTGCATTAAATAATATTACTTGCGATTGTGTAACATATTAATTCATTTTAGTGAGAAATGGTGTATTATGCAAGATAATATCAATGTTCCAATGTATTTTGTACTAATGGTTGCACTAAACAGTATTACTTGCAATTGTGAAACATTAAATAATTCATTTTAGTAAGAAATAGTGTATTATGCAAGGTAATACTCGTTTTCTAATTTAATATGTCATAATGATTGCACTAAATAGTATTACTTGCGATTATGAAACATATTAATTCATTGTAGCGAGAAATGGTGTATTATGCAAGATAATATCAATGTTTAAATGTATTTTGTACTAATAGTTGCACTAAATAGTGTTACTTGCAATTGTGAAATATTAAATGTATTATTTTAGTGAGAAATGGTGTACTATGCAAGGTAATATCAGTGTTCTAATTTAGTATAAGAAATGGTGTATTATGCAAGGTAATATCAGTGTTCTAATTTAGTATGTAACAATGATTGCACTAAATAGTATTACTTGCGATTGTAAAATGTTTTAATTCATTTTATTGAGAAATAGTGAATTGTGCAAGATAATATAAATTTTCTAATGTAATATGTATTAATGGTTGCAAAAAATAATATTACTTGGAATTGTGAAACAATTTATCATTTTAGTGAGAAATGTTGTATTATGTAAGTTAATATCAATGTTCCAATGTATTTTATACTAATGGTTGTACTAAATAGTATTACTTGCAATTGTAAAATATTTTAAATTATTTTAGTGATAAATGGTTTATTATACCAAACAATATCAATATTCCAATGTAGTTGCACTAAATAGTATTACTTCCGTTTGTTGAATATTTTAATTCATTTTAGTGAGGAATGATGTATAATGCAAAATAATATCAATGTTCTAATGTTGTATGTAATAATGGTTGTACTAAATACTATTACTTACAATTTTGAAACATTTTAATTCATTTTAGTGAGAAATTGTGTATTGTGCAAAATAATATCAATGTTCAAATGTGTTATGTATTAATTGTTGCACTAAATAGTATAATTTTAATTTGTGAAATAATAAATGTATAATTTTAATGAAAATAGTGTATTATGAAAGATAATATCAATGTTCTAAAATATTTTTAAAATTAGATTTTAAAATAAATATTCTAGCGGTCACGTGGTTTAACTTTGTTTTTATTTAACATCTAACAATTATATTTAGCTTTTTATTTTGTTAATTCTTGATAAAATTTAAATAAATAGTTTCTTCTTTTTACTGGGTATTTTTTTTATCAATTATTTGGATGTTTTTAATTTTTTAAATAACTTCTTCAGTTTTTTAATCATAACAATGTTTTTATTTAACAGGTAAAAATTATAATTATAGTTTTTTATTTTGTTAATTCTTGATAAAATTTGCTAAATAAATTGTTTTTATTAAAATTGGATATTATTTTTATTTAATAATTAGGGGAAAATTAACTTAGTAAACTGTCAAATTATATACGAAAAAAGCTTGCAATTACCCTCAATTTTTTGTTTAACAACTGTGTTAATATATAAATTAGGCCAAGAAGTTTGTAAACATGGGTGACTGGTGGTTATATTTGGTGGAATTATGAAAAATTTGAATTATTTGATGCGAAGATGATATATAGGCCCCGAAATATATGGTGGGAAGACAAAAAAAAAATTTATGGGAAGACGAAAAAGTTTTGGTGGGAAGACTAAATATATTTGGTGGGAAATGGGCGAAATAGTAAATTTATGTTTCCTACCTTTTTGGCTTCCTGTTTTGGAAACTACTCCTACGCAGTAATGTACTCCATTTTGTCTGCAATGTGTATGACCCATATGTGTCAATGAGAGAAGCTGCTAGATTAAAAAACGGATACTCATCCATTTTGTTTATTGGTTATTTTTCAATTGCATTTTATTTTTTGCTTAGTTGTCTTTCACAATAATATACATATATTCATCTTAAATGTATAATTATAACGATAAATTCATCTTAAAATTTTCTATTAACCACGTTCTATATATAACTCAAGTTATATTGAATATTTCTAAAGAAGATTGTCCACAAGAATATTAATTTCTGAAGAATATTTCTAACTAAAGTAAATAAATAATATAAAGTGGATTTTAGTGCAAGACAAAATTCAAATTTTTTTATTTCATGATACTTCATCATAATTTTAGGTATCTTGAACAAATTTTATTAGATGGTCCACAAAATATAGTATGATAGTGGATTAGTGTTACAATGTAAGTGATTTAATGTTACAGTTAACCCTTACAATGAAGGAACAATTGAAACTAGAGATGCACTTGTGATTTTGCAACAATTTGATGATATTATCCAAAAAAATATATATGATAGTGGAATTGTATTACAATTTTAGTGGTTTAGTGTTACAATTAACCCTTCATATTTTCTTCTTATAATAGAATTAATATTACTTGACCAATATTTGTTACCGAAAATCCAAATTTGTAACCTAATTTTTATTCTAATATTAGAAATACTAGTGTGTGTTCTTATATTATACATGTGTGTGTGTTTAAAAAGGAAAGATTATATATATATATATATATATATATATATATATATATATATATATATATATATATATATATATATATATCAAATACTAAAATTTATAAAATAATATTTAAATTAAATTTATACAATCATATATAGAAAGTCAATTTGTTTGAAACATAGTAGTAGATTAAAAATAGATTTCAAATAGAAATACTTGTATATGAACAAATAGATGTGCAACAATTTTAAGACAATAAACCTTGATCAAAATAATAATTTACATAAATTCAACCTAATAGACGTTTAAACTAAAACCAATAAAACCATGTTAAACCTAATAATATAAACCCTAAAGGCAAGAAAATTAAATCTTTTAAACAAAACCAATTAAATAATGTAGTTGCAGAATAATAAATAACGAAATGGAACAATAATCGTTTTTAATTATATATTTCAATGACCATTGTAGTGATATAATGAACATTTATCTATCTACATAGAAAAACACAACTACCAACTTAAATTTTTTTAAATCTAAAAATAATGAAATGAATTTTTAGATTGTAATGGGTGCATAGAAGACCTACCAACTCCTCTCATTTATACATATGGGTCTTACGCATGGCAGTAGTCTTTACTGCTTAGTCGTATGTTCCAAAAACAGTAAGCCAAAAAGGTTGAAAACATAAAATTACTATTTTTGTCCATGTAATAATATTTAAACTACAATCAATTAATTCTAAAATTCATGTTCCCACCAAATATAACCACTAACTTCTGTTCGTGAAATGTTTTAATTTATTTTAATGAGAAATAGTTTATAATATCAAATAATATCAATGTTCTAATGTTGTATGTAATAATGATTGTACTAAATAATATTGCTTGCAATTGTGAAATATTTTAATTTATTTTAGTGAGAAACAGTGTGTTATGCAAGATAATACTAATGTTCTAATACAGTAAATAGTAATGGTTGACAAGTTGATCATCACATCAAATAATGATGATTTAAGATATATATACAAAAAAAATTCAAAAATAGAAAATCAACAACATATAAAATGTAAAAAAGTGAAGGTATAAAAAAATTATAGATAATAATTAGTTCTTACCTATTTAACACACAAAAAAATAAAAATGAGCATGTAACTTTTCTTAGTCGAGATAATTAAATAATCCTAGTCGGGCTGTCTAGTTCACTCAATTACTTTCATTCCATCCTATTCCAGACTAATTCCGCTTAAAATTACTTGATTCACTCGAATTTAATAATATTTCATCAAAAGTTTATTTTTTCAATAAATAACCCTAGTAGGGTTGTCTAGTTCGTGGGACGATGCATTTTTCAGAGGAAAATATAATTTTTTTAACTCGGAAGGATCTCCATTCACTAAAATACTTTCATTCCATCCCGTTCCAGACTAATTCCGCTTAAAATTACTTGATTTCGCTAGAAATTAATAATATTTCATCAAAAGTTTATTTTTTCATTAAATAATAGTTCGTGGGACAATGCATTTTCCAGAGAAAAACGTAAATTTTTAACTCGTGAGGACCTCCATACACTCAAATACTTTCATTCCATCCCATTTCAGACTAATTCCGCTTAAAATTACTTGATTTCACTCGAATTTAATAATATTTCATCAAAATTTATTTTTAAATTAAATAACCCTAGTCGGGCTGTCTAATTCGTGAGACGATGTGTTTTTCCAGAGGAAAGCGTAATATTAAAACTCGGGAGGACCTCCATTTAATCTAGGTCACATTAAAAAAAATTAGCATTCATCTTAGTAATAACATAAATCTTAATTAATCCAGCTCAAATTAAAATATATATACATTTACATATATGAAATAAAAACAAATTAAACTAGTAATAATTAATTGAAAATATATACTCCACATTATAAGTCCAATACACTGAAACTAATTAGACGGGTGACTAGTGTGAAAATTGCTTGAAATTTGTGCACTTATTTTTGCTAAATTTAATTGAATTTCTTGCATTTATTTACATTAATTTTTAATTACTTGATTTCCTCGAATTTAATAAGATTTACACAAGTTTAATAATTACTTGATTTCCTCGAATTTAATAAGATATGCACTTCATGAACTATTATTATCATATAAAACTTACTCTTTCTTATGATTTATAATATCTATTTTTAATGTCAAATAAATATGGTAACAAATAAATTTTAAAAAAAAAGGTATGCAAGTCATATTTTTTAAAGATTGTGTATAGTGTGAAATTGGTGCATACATGAATCATTGACGGATATTAGTTGTTTCACTAAAGAGTATTAGTTGTTTAGTGAAAATAAACTAAGATTCTTTAGTGAAAATAACTGATACTCTTCAGTGAAAACAACTAATACTTTTTAGTGAAAATAATTTATACCTTTCAATGGTTCATGTATGAACCATTTTCACTTTATACTTTGTCATTTTGTAATTTAGATCTAATAGAAAATAATTGATGATAGTATCTTTTATTATATATGATAAATGTCACAAAATATACAGTTCCTCAAGCTTTTTCATGTAAAATTAATTTAGGTATTATTATATTACATTGTATATAAAAACTAAAATATTCCTTAGATTGAATGATATCAAATTGTATCTTGCAAATTTTCTTACTGTTAAAAATTTGTGATTCAAATAATTACTTTCTTATAATTTATTATATCTATTATTAATCACAATTTTTATTATACTTAACTAGTGGAAAACTCACGTATAATGCGGGATTAAAGATAAGTTTTATATTTATTCCTTAAAAAATATAAAATGACACAAATCTAAGTCGACATGGATCCAACAAAAAAATGACCATCATCATTTTACTAATACATTCGTTTTGGGAAACCAAAAAAACATGTAAAATTAGGTAATTTCTTTAGAAATAAATATGAAATCAATTGGAACGGAAGCACTTGGATCAATGGAGAACCACTCTAGCACAACTTTAAGTCGACTTGAATATACCCAAAAAAAAGACCCCCCCCCCCCCCCCCCCCCCCCCGTCTATTTACTAATCCATTTGTTTTGGGACCTAAAAAATGTTTTAAATTAGGTAATTTTTATAAGAATGAACTTGAAAAAATAGAAAATTTCAAATTTTATTTCAAAATATGTCAATATTGGTCTCTATGTGTAGAGAATTAAAAAAAACATGAATTTCGATATAATTTTTATTTAATATTAAATAATATTATCCATAATATTTACAATATTCATTTTTATTCATATAAAATTTAACTCAACTAATCAATTAGTGATAAATGTCATTTTTTTAACTGGTACTTTATGAGTTGTCTTTTGAGTCGACTTGATTGGCATAACATTGCAGGTGGTTGAAAGTTGAAACTTTTTTTTAGGGTGGCGCTAAACATCCATATTCTGGACATCCATAATGTGGTATTTTGGTAATTATTGTATTAAATGTCAATTAAAAGGTCTAATACACCCCTAAGCGAAAATTATGATATTTGAGAGTATTTTCGGATAATTTTAAATTTGAAATCTGATTCTCTCTCCAACTTATATTTCCAAGATATTATAAAATTATGATATTTGACTTATATTTCCAGTATATTGTCACCGGAATAACATATGATTCCAAAAAATATTAAATATAATATCTTACCATTAATAATAGATTGTAACACATTTTCTTTTCTTTTTTGGATAATATCTTACCATTAATAATAGATTGTAACACATTTTTTTTCTTTTTTGGATAAAATTCTATCTGTAAAATATAATTTGAAACTTTAAAATATAGATATTGTTTTGTAGAGTAGGATTTTGAAAAAAAAATTAACTTTTTTTTTGCAAAATATTTGTATATGTGAAATGTCTAGGGGGGAAATTGAATTTAAAAAATAACAACTAAGATTGACGCTTAAATGTCAATTCTTATTGTTGAATTGTATATTATAAATACTAACACATTAATCAATTAGAATTAAACTTTTGCGATTGTTATTATATCTTCATACCATGGGAGAAAACTGGGCATGCAAGTATACAACAACTGTAATTTTAAGTAATATTAGGTTGTACTAATTTGAGATTGAATGTGTGAATTAGTTAATATTTTTAAAATTTTCTATTTATTCATGTTTAGTATTTTTTTATTATTTGTTGAATCAAAATTACAAGATATTCTAAATATATATATATATATATATATATATATATATTTATATATATAAATTCGAGTGAAACACTTAGTTCTAGACATAAAGAATATGTATACACTTAGTTCTAGACATATTTATTGGTATTGTAATCTCCACATTAGCAAACAAATCACATCGATTATTTAATAATTCACTTAAAGTAATAATAAAATAAAAAGAACATAAACCCCATTAAATGCATCCTAACAATTATTCGAACGAACCTCCAATTTTTATCAGATCAACCTCTGATTAGTGTGATTTTTGCTTGAAATTCATGTCTTAAATTGATTAATTGAATAAGCAATATTAGATATTTTATTTCAATCTTTTTTTTTTATATTTATTTTGAAGTTTGAATTAATTTAAGTAATTTTTCTAGTATGTTGCAAATCATACATATATAATAGCACCAGGATGTCCATATATAATTTCGGCGCCAATTTGTCTCAGCCGTTGATCGTTTCCGTTACTTCTATTGTATGCCGTTGGATCTACTCCTTCGTTTGATATGGTATGTAATTAATTCGTGTATTTATGTTATTATGTGTGTATTGGTGTTATTCCTTTTTTGTTTTGTTTTCCTGCATGAAAATTGGCTGCCGTTACAATTAATTTGCCTATAAATGGTTGTGTTTTTTGCTGATAATATGCCACATTGTTTACGTTTTTGTAGTTTTCTCACTCTTTTTTTTTCCTGGGTGGTTCTGCAGTTGAGTTTTGCAGCGAGTGGTATTATTTTGAAGGGCGTTGTTGATAGTTGTGCTGCTATTCCTCGTGGTTTTCTTTATGGTGTATCATTGGGTGTAATATATCTGTAGTTGTAGGGTTTTGGATATAATTTTCCTTTCGTATTTTTGTAATAGATCGCTATATTGTCATTAGTATCCTTTGTTGTATTCGTGTTGGGGATTTATTTGTTTCAAGCTATTATATTTTCAGATTTAGACGAACACGTTGTATGGTTTGTTGGATTTTTTCCTAATGGGATAGATTAATTCACCTAATTCCCGAGTTATCATTTTGGATTTTTATTTTCAGTCCGTTTCTTGTGGCTGTTTAGTTTGAATTGGTTGACTAATTCTTATAACTTCATGTACCTATCTCTCCATTGTACATCTATCTATAAAATATGCGGCCCCAACGAATGGAGTGGCGCTGAACTCGAATTGCCTGAAATATTGTTCCAATTTTACATTTTAGCAATCTAAAAATTCAATGATTTTGCAATCCTTTTAATTTTATTTTGTAGGTTCACAATTGATGAGTGAATGATCTAAAATAAGCCATGAAAATAATGAAAGAGAAGTTTGATAGAGATGAACAAAGATAAAAAAAAAATTGAAAATAAAACGTGAAAGTAAAGAAGAGGATGATGTTGAAAATGATGAGAGAGAAAGTTGGGGGATGGGGAAGAGCAGCATTTATAAGAAGATTTTAGGATTAGATTCCAATTTCAATTTTCTAATTATTTAAAATATTAAAATTAGTTTAATTTGTTTCCCTCTATCCTAAAACTTAGATCACGTTCGTGGGCATGTTATATCATGGTTTAGAATTTTACTTATATTTTAGTTAGATTCATTTGTAAATTTTGAGATATGGTCAATGATCCACTATTTTAATTTAATATTTTATTTATTTCAAAACTAATTATGTTCGTCTCCGATGTCGGCAACGGTAAGTGACGAATCCTTTGTTGCCTTTCTTAATTAGGCCTTCTTCGACCAGACCGCGGGATTCTGAAACCGATTGAGGCGGAAGCGCCTGCAGAGCATCTCATTGTAGAGAAAAGCGAGGATAACTATCACGAAGAACAGAGATCTGGACATTTATACCCAGTGCCCTAGAATGGGGCAATTTGATAATCAGAAGCGCGTCGGGTTGAGTCCAATTCTGACGCCGATTGTAATTACTTTTCTCAGGGAGGTATCCGCGGTCGAATTTGTCCATTTCTTCAAATGAGGAAACCAACACAGATCGAGATCGGAGGTCAATGTCTGGCGAGATCTTCAAGTTAAATCAATTGTGAAAGAGAGAGATCCTTTGAATTTCAGGAGAGGACAAATGATAATATATTTTTTTTTGCTTTAGTTTCAGTCTACTTCATATACTTTTTATATAAAACAATTTTTTCAATTTTTTAGAACACTAATTCATTCTTCATTTATTCATTTGTGTGTAATTCATCTATATATATATTTTTTATTTTGTAATTATTTTGATTGTGATCTTTATTTCTTAACGTTCTGTGATGTCACTGAGGTCAGTATTTGTGTTTGTATCTGAGGACCTGTGAGTTCACTTACCCATGCTATCAAATAATGTGGTTGCTTAGAGTATGATATTCCGAACCTTACATGTGTTTATTCTTCCAGTTTACTTAATTGATGATGGTCAAGAACTGATGCGCCAAAAATTTGTTCATCTAAGTGGTGGTAGGGAATTTAGTTTGAGAATACGTTGGTGTTGGGTTAGGATTAATTAAAATGATCTTTTGTTTGATTATACTCATGACTTAGGAGGTGGAAGCAATGACTTTAGGAGTTATTTAAGGAGGATTGTGGCAATATGCAATATAATTGGACTCTAAATTGAGAATTTCCGGCAATGACTTTAGGAGTTATTTAAGGAAGATTTTAGAAGCTATATATAAAATTTGGATGGTTCCTGATTAATAATTAACGCATTGCTCTTTTAATCATGTGGAGTGGCAATATAAATTTCCAGTAGAAACATGTTGATAAGCTATAGATATTTATTTAACTTATATGTTTACATTTATTTATATATTCATTAGAAATAACTTATTTAAAATATTTTTACAAGTTATTGGTATTCAACTTTAGATTTTTTTTTTTTTTTTTGTGTAAATCTATTAATTTTTTTAAATTTAAAATTAAATTAATTCTATAGCTAAAAGTAATATACAAGACACGTCACCCATTAAAAAAATATTAGTTGTTTTCACTGAAGAGTCTTAGTTTGTATTCAATATACAACTAATACTCTTCAGTAAAAAACAACTAATCTATTTTCACTCTATACTTTGTCCGGGTATAATAATTAAATATGTCGACACTTATGTGGTTCTTTATTTAATATGGTAAAATAAATACTTTATTTATCTGGTTCATATTTGATTTTAGGCAAAGTATTATAAGAAAATAGTTTATAATAAGATTTCACCAGAAGTAAGTTTATATGAAATTGTTTTAAAGTATTGAATATTTGACTAGAAGTATCGATAATTTCACCAGGTGTATCATTAATATGGTCTAATTGTTGTAAAAAAAAATTGAACTCAGATTAATGATACTCCTGGTTAAATTATCGATACTCATGTTCAAATATTCGATACTTTAAAACAATTTCATGATAAGCTTATCAATGAACCATTTTCATATAAAACCTACTCTTTTTATATTATATTGTAATTCATTTATATAATATGTCATCTTGCATTGCATTGGGTTAATAAAGAATATACAAAATTAATATACAATAAAAGATAACGTTGGTGTATAAATTAAATAAAGTTGGCCGGTAACGTTTATGAATGAAAAAAATATAGTTATAAATTAATGCATGTAAAATGCACATTATATAACACCAATATTAGCTTTGTGAGATCATCAATTGTATACTTAAAATTTTCAAACCTTCAATATTCTATCATTATTAGTGTATGATTTTATGAGTTTTGGGCGGTGAGAGGGAAAAAGATTTAGAAATTAAATGTAATATATTTATTTGTGGGCAATCTATTTATTTTGGACGTTACACAATTTATTTATGTTTATTCGCATATATCAAGGTTTGATGGTGGAAAAGGAGTAAGGTTGATGAATTTATTTAGTAGTTAATAGATTTTCTATTTATTTGTTCCGATAAAAAAAAAGATTTTCTATTTATTTGCGCAAGGAGGTTGAGAGGTTTGCAATTATTTGGGCACTTGAGAAATTGATTTTATTAATTTATTTCGGTTATATATAGTGCAGGATTTATAACAAATTTAATAATGAAATTGAGCTAACATTTTGTTATTATATAAAGTGGGAATACTAACATAACAAATAATTGAAAAATATATAATCACCTTTTCTCAATTTATAAATTAATTCTATAATTTAGTTACATATCTCCTAAGTTTTAACATTTCAATTATTTTCCATCAATTTTGCAAATCCCAACAAAAAACTATCATTTAAGACTTAAGTCTAAGAAATTGTATTACCATGGTACAATGACATTTTTAGTTAGATAATTCATAGATTAATGTCTTAATTATTTTCCATCAATATTGCAAATCATAGTTGATCACCTAAATTTTAATTTAAACAGTTATATTTATAAATAACTCATGAAATACGCATCTCTTAACTTTTTTTTTTTTAATTTATGGTTTATTGTAATTTCGGATAACCCACATAAATATCTAATTGTCATATTATAAATTTCACATTAATTATAAGAGATATGCTAATTTCGTTTTGGTTTATAGTAAACACCTTAAAATTTGGTTCTTACTCTATGGCCATCCTTGCATGTAATTAAGTATATATTTGTGCAATCAAGGTCTTTGAAAGTTTTGGAATTACATTTGATATTTTATTTACTTGAAAAAGCATTTAATTATTATTTTTTAAATAGAACACACGTTGTTTTTTCCATAACTATTATAAGTTAAAAACTTTGATTATTGCAACATTCAAGTTTATATAACAAAAAAGATTATGCTGAAGTTTTGATCGTGTTAAAAAAATAAAATTGAAACAACGTGTGGTTATATTCAAATCCGAACAAAATTAAAACATTTAAATAGTTTCTGTAAATTTTTCACTAGAACTATTGCTTTATATTATATCAATGTCAAAGTATAAAGTGAAAATAGATTATATATGAACTACTAAAGGATATTAGTTGATTTCACTAAAAAATATTAGTTGATTTCACTGAAGAGTGTAGTTGTTTTCACTAAAGATTATTAGTTGCTTAGTGAAAACAAACTAATACTCTTCGATATAAAAAAATGCATACCCTTCAATGAAAACAATTAATATTCTTCAGTAAAAATAATTAATACCCTTCAATGATTCATGTATGAACCAATTTTACTCTATACATATACTCTATATCAATTTGTTCGAACAATTTTCACCAGTAATTAGAATTTTATATCACAATATCATACTCCTTCCGATTCATTTTAGATTGTCCGTACTACCATAAAAGGAAGGTTTTTTATTTCTACTTTTTCAATCTCTTTCCCAAAATGGCAAAAAAGTACACATACCATTTTAACTTTACATCTTAAAAAGTTGAAAGGACCCTTTTACCCTTACTTTATATCCACAAAAATAATTTTATACCCATAAATACTAATAAACAACTCCTTTATTAAAACTTGTGCGACTTTGAAAGTGGAAACAAAAATGAATCAAAGGGAGTATATGTAACGCCCCGAACCCAATATATATTAATTATATCGAATTCGAAGTGTTATTATGATCAAAAGTCCGAACTATAAAATTTTTGAAGGAAATATAACGGAAATGAGAGATGATGAGTTTTATGTAGCGGAAGAAAGGAATAGAATAATTTTAATAAGTATCTCACACACATATATGTGTACATAAAACATAGTATTATCAGTAACGTTTTATTTAAGTGGGGAACTCCGTGTCGTCTCTATTACTGTCCTTGCTCCACGAAATCATAACCTGCAAGGGGTTAGGAAAAAGGGGCGTGAGAATTGAATTCTCACATATGGGTGATTTGCAACATCATGGGATTGGTAAATCCGAAATATATTAAGTTATACTCATTAATAAAGTGTTTATTTTATTTAATCAATTTACATAATAATAAGATTACAATATTTCATAGAAGGAAACAGTTCATATAATGATTCATCGGCATTTAAGCATATTTCACATGGTATAATTGAAATAACACAAGTTGGTTCACATTAAGGCAAAGCCCAAAGTCATATCACATATTATCACAACTATCAAACCATAAACGTACAATCATTCTACTACCATCATAGTTACTCTTTTCAATTCCAACCATCAACAGCCTTGATTCCGAGGGCGTCCAACGACAGCTGTCCCCGGAGACCGGAAAAATAATCAACGACCTTGATTCCGAGGGCGTCCAACGACAGCTGTCCCAGGAGGCCGGAAAAATAATCAACGACCTTGATTCCGAGGGCGTCCAACGACAGCTGTCCCCGGAGGTCGGAAATCAATACCCAAATCACAACTCCGTACTTATTGATTTTCCATAAAACTGATACAACAACTTCACTGAGAAAATACTTGACTGATAACTGAACTGATTCAAGCTCACGTAAGGTGTTTACTCATGCAGTGGTGATCGATTCACAAAACAATAGGCTAAATATGTAATACCCCGTCCCGTTTTATACCTTTTATATTCCTAGAACCCTTATTTTATTTTCTTATCTTTGTTTCTTTTTATTTTATTATTTTTGAGTGCTATTTGTGTAATTTAAATAAATATATACCCTTTTACAAATTCCTAAATTCGTAGAAAGAATTGAATCTTTCAAACGAATAAGGGACTACGAGAAATTAAATACCCAAGATTAAAAATTAGGATTTCGATCCGTTTAATTTATTGAGAATAATTAAAATACAATAAAATATTATTCGAATCTTAAAACTGTATTAATTTTCAAATCGGGATTAATCTCGTGAACCAAACGATCCCTAAACCGTATTAAGTGGGAACGAAAATATCCGAATTAAAGGGAGTTAATCCTAAACCACATAAATTATTTTCCTTTTTGAATTAATTAAATTAATTAATTAATCTCATCCACATAAATTATCCTTTCTTTTAAATTTAAATTAATTAATTAAATAGAGATATTTTTCCTATAAAAAAGGCACGTCTCTCTCTCTCTCAGTTTCCTAATTTTCACTCAGAATTCCCAAAACCCATTTCACTCTGCCTTCTCTCACCTCACGCCTCCTCTCAAATTAATTAACCCAAATCTCTCTCTCATCAAACTGTCGTCCTCTCTCCCTCTTCCGGCGACCACCGCCGCCACCAAGCACTCTAGCCCCCTCCTCCGCCGTCGACGAGCGCGTCCTTCCTCCTTCTTCCACCAGCGACAGCCGCGTCCTCTTCCTTCTCCGGCGATAAGCGCCGCCCAAACGCTCACCGCCGTCGCGCCTCTCAGCACCGTCGCGCCGTCCTTCGCGTCGCACAGCCGTTGCCGAAGCGCCGTTCCACCTCCTCTCCTTCTTTTCCGGCGACCAGCGCCTCTCCCCTGCTCCGAGTTGCGAAGCTCCACCGCCACGCTGCCCCTTTCTCCGCCTCACGCCACCGCTCTCTTCCTTTTCCGTTCGCAAAGCACGGCCGCCGTGTCTCGCGCGTCGAAGCCTCGGCCCAGCCCACGCTGCTCCTCCTTTCTTCTTTCCTTCCGCCGTCGAAGCGCCGCCGCGCCGCCGCGCCGCCGCTGTTTTGCCCTCCAGCGCCGCCGCGATGCCGTCGCCTCTTGATTCTCAGTAAGTCTCTTTTTCATTTCAATTTTCCTCCGATTGAAATTAGTTAAATTCAATTCGATTTCAATATTTTTCCAATTTTCTTAACTTCAATTCGATTTCAATTTCTCTATTTGATTCTTCGTTGAAACTCACGAATTCGTTCTTTCGTGTTATTTGACGCCGTTAAACCGGTTGCTGCTGCCGAAACTTTTGGAAATTCCGAACAACGCCGTAAGGCTGTCCAATTTATCCGGTGAATATTTATACGACGCCGTTAGGCCGCCCGTTTACCGCTACGAACCGAACCGGAGCTCGATTCTGTACTTTTCGGGACACGCACCGAGGACTCGACCCTCTGCCTACACATCATTCTCGGGACTCGAAACAATCAGGTGGGTGATGATCCGTTGATTGATCTGCTATTAATAACATTGTGCCGGTATTTTCTGAACTCGACTAAATCAAATCAAAACTATCTAATCCAACATAAATGTAACACCTATCTATATAACTGTTTGGATTATGTGATATTACTATATGTGTTATATACTGCCTGTTGTTTTGTGAATCGATCACCACTGCATGAGTAAACACCTTACGTGAGCATGAATCAGTTAAGTTATCAGTTAAGTATTTTCTCAGTGAAGTTGTTGTATCAGTTTTATGGAAAATAAGTAAGTACGGAGTTGTGATTTGGGTATTGTTTTTCCGGCCTCCGGGGACAGCTGTCGTTTGACGCCCTCGGAATCAAGGTCGTTGATTATTTTTCCGGCCTCCGGGGACAGCTGTCGTTGGACGCCCTCGGAATCAAGGTCGTTGATTATTTTTCCGGTCTCCGGGGACAGCTGTCGTTGGACGCCCTCGGAATCAAGGCTGTTGATGGTTGGAGTTGAAAAGAGTAACTATGATGGAAGTGGAATGATTGTACGTTTATGGTTTGACAGTTGTGATCATGTGTGATATGACTTTGGGCCTTGCCTTAATGTGAACCAACTTGTATTATTTCAATTATACCATGTGAAATATGCTTAAATGCCGATGAATCATTATATGAACTGTTTCCTTCTATGAAATATTGTAATCTTATTATTATGTAAATTAATTAAATAAAATAAACACTTTATTAATGAGTATAACTTAATATATTTCGGATTTACCAATCCCATGATGTTGCAAATCACCCATATGTGAGAATTCAATTCTCACGCCCCATTTTCCTAACCCCTTGCAGATTATGATTTCGTGGAGCAAGGACAGTAATAGAGACGACACGGAGTTCCCCACTTAAATAAAACATTACTATTGATATTATGTTTTATGTACACATATATATGTAAGAGATACTTACTAATATTATTCTATTCATTTTCTTCCGCTGCATAAAACTCATCATCTCTCATTTCCGTTATATTCCTTCAAAAATTTTATAGTTCGGGCTTTTGATCACAATAACACTTCGAATTCGATATAATTAATATATATTGGGTTCCGGGCGTTACAGGTGGTATCAGAGCTTATGTTCAAAACTTTCGGACCAAAACCCAAATCATTGTCTTCATCAAACCAAAATTCTTTTTCTGTAATTAAAAGTTTCTTATCATGTAAGTATAGATCACTAATTAAATCACTTGAGGGGAAATGTGTCTCCTATTACCGTCAGAAGCTCCTCGAAGGTATGTTCTTATTTTATTGCCTAAAAGTTTATAGAATTGCGACAACTTGACTTTCATAACAAAACTCCAATCAAAAGATCGCGAACTCGAAACAACACCTACGAGGTGTAGAAAGAACCCCGAAATGTCGTTTATATTACTATTGAAATGCAGATAATTAGTGAATGATAGAAACAAATATATTTGTGTAAATTTATAAACTTCATAAATGATGTTATATGATTATTTGAACTATGTGCCTTAATTGTTTAAATAATGTTTCTGAATAACTAAAATTTTGATTAGGAATCTCCTTTCCATATAAGAATCCACCCAAGATAGTTATATCCCGATAATTAGAAGACACTTAGCTAACCTTAGAATTCTATCAGTGTGTTTATAACCCAATTCACAAGACTACGTGCAAAGGCAAGAGCCACTCCAATATCCCCAGACGAGACATATCTGACAGCCGTGATTCGTTTTGCCAGAAAGGTTACTGAGTTGTTCTCCGTCCTATCGCAGTAAGACTACTCGAACGGACGAGAATAGAAGACCCAGTTCAACAACCCCACATTCACTTGGAGACATACCTAGAAAGAAGTCGGCGATGGGTATTTCCATATGATAGTAGTGATCAGTCAGAGTGATCAAATCCTTTTAAACACTTATCCTTTTGGTGTAGTCACAAAGACGTACAACCTAGATGTGCCACCCTTTCCTGACATATAGTAGTAGTCAGACGTATGAACGTTTTACTTAGACCTTAGCAGCGTAGCTCTAACCTACTCCCCTTGTCGCTCGTGGTCCATATTGATGTGAGGATATGATGCTTTAGCATTACTTAGAAACCTTTTGTGTTCTATGACGTAATGTAAGGAGACTGACCTCCGTAGGACCAAAACTTTTAGATATATATATACTTATTATGTGCTCACTACTTGTCAATGTGTTTTACTTGCTTTATATATTAAATGTCATATTTTATCTGATTATCACTTAATGACACATTAGTTGTTCCTAGAATACTGTGCGAATGTGAGCACTGTACCATTGGGGCCCCAATGCGCAGCTGGTGAATTATGTACCACACATGTTCTCAGTGAACGTTTTGTGTTAATTTTGGTTAATCCGATTATGTTTTTATAATTTTCTCACACCTATACATATCATAAAAATATTATTCTTTTCTGATCAGAACCACCTTTAGAATTGCACCAGAACGTAGACGTGGACGACCCCACGTTAACCCCATTCCTATATCAGTGAATCCTATAGGACAGAACCTACCTTCTCAGGCTGAACCTAAGCCACCTCAGCAGGCCGCGCTAAGAAATGTCTGGAACTACTATGGAAATTAAGGACCGAATTTGAGATTTACCCCTAACGCTAAGCGATTACTTAGTAGAGTCCGATCTACACACCCTTGAGATGAAAATCTTTGGTATAATCTTAGGCTTTGACTAGTTAACAAAGGACGAAGCAATAATAGAATGCGCAGAATGAGAGATCGACCTCGAAACCCGAAATGTTCAATGCTTCACATTTCGTGAAATCAAGACCAAGAAGGAAACCCGAGTAATATCAGCAATCCAAGCTGCAGTAATATTACGAAAGGAGAAATGCCAAGCTTACCTTGTCCACATCTCGGCAGGAGAGAAAGACGACAAGTTGCACATCAAAGTGCCAATTGTGGATGGATATCTTGACGTGTTTCCCGAGGAATTAATTGGGTTACCTTCTGATTGTCAGATAGAGTTCTCCATCGACTTGATACCTGGGGCAGCACCAGTATCTAAAGTATACTATTGAATGGCGCCAAAGACATTAGAAGAACCGAAGGAACAACTGCAATGCTTGCTTGAAAAGAAGTTCATCAAGCCTAGTGCATCACCATGGGGAGCACCCGTGTTGTTCGTAAAGAAGAAATATGGAACTTTCCGTATGTGCATAGACTATCGAGGTCTCAAGCAACTGATCATTAAGAACAAATATCCTCTTCCAAGGATAGAAGACTTGTTCGACCAGTTGAAGAATGCTACCGTATTCTCAAAGATCGATCTAATGTCTGGTTACCACCAGCTAAAGGTCAAGAGCGAGAATATTCCAAAGACAGCATTCCGGACTTGATATGGACATTTCGAGTTCACCGTGATACCTTTCAGAGTAACAAACGCTCCGATAATTTTCATGGATATGATAAATAGAGTGTTTCATCCGTACCTAGACTAATTCGTCATCGTCTTCATCGACGACATTCTCGTGTACTCTAAGAGCAAAGAGCAACACGAAGAACATCTCAAGGCAGTCTTAAAGACAATAAGACGAGAGAAGTTTTATTCCGAATTCAGCAAGTGTGAATTTTGGATCAACTGCTTATGTATCGATTAGTACTAGAGCATCTCACTCCCTTGTGTCTAAGAATTTAAGAAAATTTGAGGATATAGAGTATAGAAGAATAGACCTTAAGTGAAAGTGAACTTTTGAGGAATACAATGAGAACCTAAAGCCGAGTGAATTGATTGGAGATAGACTTGGATGAACATCAAAGAGAAACTGAACTACACGTTCTTAAGTTGAGTAGTTAGGCGTTATTGAAAACGAACTAGTTCTATGCATAAGAAGAAATATAAAACATGGGCATAGTTACTTTCTTTTGGGATAACATAAGATTTTAAGCTTAAGTAGAGCCTTTTTGTGGAATGAATAAGCTAGACGTGATCTTAAGTCTTATGTGTTAAGAATTAACATTTATATGTTATGGGAATATTTTAGTTGAAAAAGAAAGGACAATTGATTTTTATCTATGGGATACATAGTGGACTTCGAAGTAGAGGAAAATTTGCAACTATGTAGGAAGAAAAGTTTGCATGTTTGAGGACTAGAAAACCTTCTAAGTCTTAGATCAGGTAGAGTGACAACAAACTTAGTCGACTAAGAAAACCGAGAAGTTATTTTGGGTTTAACTAATGAGAAAGCTTTCAAAAATCAAACCTCCCCACTAAGGTTTACCACCTCTTTTGAACCAGAAGTTTTAGAGTAAGTAGTAAGACAAAACTTTTTTTTGAGTGGAGTAAGATATAGTACCAGTCCATCCTAAACCTAGAATTTTCCACACAGTTTTGTGCAGATACCATGGTTTACGCGTTCACCCTATAACCGACCTTACGAGAAAGGATCCTAGGAGCGCAAAAGAACGATAAATCCTTGAGAGGAATACGTAAGCGCGCTGAGGAAGGAACCATTTAGAGGTTCGTATTGAGTACTGAGTGAGCTTTGATGTTCGATAACAAAATCTGTGTGCCTAAGGATAAAGGAATGAGGAATGAAATTCTGAAAGAGACACATAACACTCCATACACCATTCACCTCGGATAGACGATGATGTATCGGGGACTGGAAGGAAACTTTTGGTGAAGGGTATGAAGAGATCGATAGCTCAATTCGTCAGGAGTTGTTTAACCTGCCAACGAGTTAAGGCAGATCACCAATGACCTCCAGGATTGTTACATCCTCTGGAGATGCCAAGAGTGGAAATGGGAGAACATCACTATGGATTTTGTCACCGGATTTCCGAAAACGGTGAAGAATCACGATGCCATTTAGGTTATCGTAGATAGACTTACGAAAACTGCCCACTCTATCCCTGTTATAATGACGTATACGTTGGACAAGCTCGCCCAACTATACATAGCCGAGATAATCAGACTGCATGGTGTACCAGTCTCGATAGTATCCAATAGAGATCCCGTTTTACCTCTAAGTTCTGGGGAAGTCTGCAATGAGCCTTGGGTACTGAATTGAAATTCAGCACCGCATACCACTCGCAGACTGACGGACAATCGGAAAGAACTATCCAGACACTCGAAGGTATGCTGAGAGCTACGCTCTAGATCTTGCAGGAAGTTGGAAGAGCCACCTGCCATTTGTAGAGTTTGCATATAACAACAGTTATCAGGCGACAATACAAACGGCACCGTACGAAGAACGTTACGGGAAAAGGTGTAGATCACTAGTTTGTTGGGATGAAGTCGGAATTCGAAAGATTCTCAAACCCGAACTAGTTGAAAGATCGGTTGAGATAGTCGCAAAGATTAAAGGAAGAATCAAAGCGGCTCAAAACCGTCAGAAGTCATATGCGGACGCTAGGAGAAGAGATTTACAATTCGACGTTAGCGATAAAGTAATTCTCCGAGTGACACCAATGAAAGGTCTAATCCGTTTTGGTAAAAGAGGTAAGCTAAAGTCGCGGTACAATGGGCCATTTGACATCCTGAATAGAATCGGGGATGTGGCTTATCGCTTAGCACTACCACCAGAGTTATCGCGAGTGCATAATGTGTTCCACACATCTACACTCAGGAAGTACATAAGCAATTCAAACCCTGTTATTAATCGTATAGATTTAGGTTTAAGTTGTGACCTGACTTAAGAAGAAGTTCCAGTTACTATCCTAGGAAAGAAGTAACAACTTGGGAAATAGAGGATGAAGTCCTAACCAAATACTTAAGCAATACCTAGAAGCTGAATTTCGGGGGCGAAATTCTATTAAGGGGGTGAGGATGTAATACCCCGTCCCGTTTTATACCTTTTATATTCCTAGAACCCTTATTTTATTTTCTTATCTTTGTTTCTTTTTATTTTATTATTTTTAGTGCTATTTGTGTAATTTAAATAAATATATACCCTTTTACAAATTCCTAAATTCGTAGAAAGAATCGAATCTTTCAAACGAATAAGGGACTACGAGAAATTAAATACCCAAGATTAAAAATTAGGATTTCGATCCGTTTAATTTATTGAGAATAATTAAAATACAATAAAATATTATTCGAATCTTAAAACTGTATTAATTTTCAAATCGGGATTAATCTCGTGAACCAAACGATCCCTAAACCGTATTAAGTGGGAACGAAAATATCCGAATTAAAGGGAGTTAATCCTAAACCACATAAATTATTTTCCTTTTTGAATTAATTAAATTAATTAATTAATCTCATCCACATAAATTATCCTTTCTTTTAAATTTAAATTAATTAATTAAATAGAGATATTTTTCCTATAAAAAAGGCACGTCTCTCTCTCTCAGTTTCCTAATTTTCACTCAGAATTCCCAAAACCCATTTCACTATGCCTTCTCTCACCTCACGCCTCCTCTCAAATTAATTAACCCAAATCTCTCTCTCATCAAACTGCCGTCCTCTCTCCCTCTTCCGGCGACCACCGCCGCCACCAAGCACTCCAGCCCCCTCCTCCGCCGTCGACGAGCGCGTCCTTCCTCCTTCTTCCACCAGCGACAGCCGCGTCCTCTTCCTTCTCCGGCGATAAGCGCCGCCCAAACGCTCACCGCCGTCGTGCCTCTCAGCACCGTCGCGCCGCCCTTCGCGTCGCACAGCCGTTGCCGAAGCGCCGTTCCACCTCCTCTCCTTCTTTTCCGGCGACCAGCGCCTCTCCCCTGCTCCGAGTTGCGAAGCTCCACCGCCACGCTGCCCCTTTCTCCGCCTCACGCCACCGCTCTCTTCCTTTTCCGTTCGCAAAGCACGGCCGCCGTGTCTCGCGCGTCGAAGCCTCGGCCCAGCCCACGCTGCTCCTCCTTTCTTCTTCCCTTCCGCCGTCGAAGCGCCGCCGCGCCGCCGCTGTTTTGCCCTCCAGCACCGCCGCGATGCCGTCGCCTCTTGATTCTCAGTAAGTCTCTTTTTCATTTCAATTTTCCTCCGATTGAAATTAGTTAAATTCAATTCGATTTCAATATTTTTCCAATTTTCTTAACTTCAATTCGATTTCAATTTCTCTATTTGATTCTTCGTTGAAACTCACGAATTCGTTCTTTCGTGTTATTTGACGCCGTTAAACCGGTTACTGCTGCCGAAACTTTTGGAAATTCCGAACAACGCCGTAAGGCTGTCCAATTTATCCGGTGAATATTTATACGACGCCGTTAGGCCGCCCGTTTACCGCTACGAACCGAACCGGAGCTCGATTCTGTACTTTTCGGGACACGCACCGAGGACTCGACCCTCTGCCTACACATCATTCTCGGGACTCGAAACAATCAGGTGGGTGATGATTCGTTGATTGATCTGCTATTAATAACGTCGTGCCGGTATTTTCTGAACTCGACTAAATCAAATCAAAACTATCTAATCCAACATAAATGTAACATCTATCTATATAACTGTTTGGATTATGTGATATTACTATATGTGTTATATACTGCCTGTTGTTTTGTGAATCGATCACCACTGCATGAGTAAACACCTTACGTGAGCATGAATCAGTTAAGTTATCAGTTAAGTATTTTCTCAGTGAAGTTGTTGTATCAGTTTTATGGAAAATAAGTAAGTACGGAGTTGTGATTTGGGTATTGTTTTTCCGGCCTCCGGGGACAGCTGTCGTTTGACGCCCTCGGAATCAAGGTCGTTGATTATTTTTCCGGCCTCCGGGGACAGCTGTCGTTGGACGCCCTCGGAATCAAGGTCGTTGATTATTTTTCCGGTCTCCGGGGACAGCTGTCGTTGGACGCCCTCGGAATCAAGGCTGTTGATGGTTGGAGTTGAAAAGAGTAACTATGATGGAAGTGGAATGATTGTACGTTTATGGTTTGACAGTTGTGATCATGTGTGATATGACTTTGGGCCTTGCCTTAATGTGAATCAACTTGTGTTATTTCAATTATACCATGTGAAATATGCTTAAATGCCGATGAATCATTATATGAACTGTTTCCTTCTATGAAATATTGTAATCTTATTATTATGTAAATTAATTAAATAAAATAAACACTTTATTAATGAGTATAACTTAATATATTTCGGATTTACCAATCCCATGATGTTGCAAATCACCCATATGTGAGAATTCAATTCTCACGCCCCATTTTCCTAACCCCTTGCAGATTATGATTTCGTGGAGCAAGGACAGTAATAGAGACGACACGGAGTTCCCCACTTAAATAAAACATTACTATTGATATTATGTTTTATGTACACATATATATGTAAGAGATACTTACTAATATTATTCTATTCATTTTCTTCCGCTGCATAAAACTCATCATCTCTCATTTCCGTTATATTCCTTCAAAAATTTTATAGTTCGGGCTTTTGATCACAATAACACTTCGAATTCGATATAATTAATATATATTGGGTTCCGGGCGTTACAGGTGGTATCAGAGCTTATGTTCAAAATTTCGGACCAAAACCCAAATCATTGTCTTCATCAAACCAAAATTCTTTTTCTTTAATTAAAAGTTTCTTATCATGTAAGTATAGATCACTAATTAAATCACTTGAGGGAAAATGTGTCTCCTATTACCGTCAGATGCTCCTCGAAGGTATGTTCTTATTTTATTGCCTAAAAGTTTATAGAATTGCGACAACTTGACTTTCATAACAAAACTCCAATCAAAAGATCGCGAACTCGAAACAACACCTACGAGGTGTAGAAAGAACCCCGAAATGTCGTTTATATTACTATTGAAATGCAGATAATTAGTGAATGATAGAAACAAATATATTTGTGTAAATTTATAAACTTCATAAATGATGTTATATGATTATTTGAACTATGTGCCTTAATTGTTTAAATAATGTTTCTGAATAACTAAAATTTTGATTAGGAATCTCCTTTCCATATAAGAATCCACCCAAGATAGTTATATCCCGATAATTAGAAGACACTTAGCTAACCTTAGAATTCTATCAGTGTGTTTATAACCCAGTTCACGAGACTACGTGCAAAGGCAAGAGCCACTCCAATATCCCCAGACGAGACATATCTGACAGCCGTGATTCGTTTTGCCAGAAAGGTTACTGAGTTGTTCTCCGTACTATCGCAGTAAGACTACTCGAACGGACGAGAATAGAAGACCCAGTTCAACAACCCCACATTCACTTGGAGACATACCTAGAAAGAAGTCGGCGATGGGTATTTCCATATGATAGTAGTGATCAGTCAGAGTGATCAAATCCTTTTAAACACTTATCCTTTTGGTGTAGTCACAAAGACGTACAACCTAGATGTGCCACCCTTTCCTGACATATAGTAGTAGTCAGACGTATGAACGTTTTACTTAGACCTTAGCAGCGTAGCTCTAACCTACTCCCCTTGTCGCTCGTGGTCCATATTGATGTGAGGATACGATGCTTTAGCATTACTTAGAAACCTTTTGTGTTCTATGACGTAATGTAAGGAGACTGGCCTCCGTAGGACCAAAACTTTTAGATATATATATACTTATTATGTGCTCACTACTTGTCAATGTGTTTTACTTGCTTTATATATTAAATATCATATTTTATCTGATTATCACTTAATGACACATTAGTTGTTCCTAGAATACTGTGCGAATGTGAGCACTGTACCATTGGGGCCCCAATGCGCAGCTGGTGAATTATGTACCACACGTGTTCTCAGTGAACGTTTTGTGTTAATTTTGGTTAATCCGATTATGTTTTTATAATTTTCTCACACCTATACATATCATAAAAATATTATTCTTTTCCGATCAGAACCACCTTTAGAATTGCACCAGAACGTAGACGTGGACGACCCCACGTTAACCCCATTCCTATATCAGTGAATCCTATAGGACAGAACCTACCTTCTCAGGCTGAACCTAAGCCACCTCAGCAGGCCGCGCTAAGAAATGTCTGGAACTACTATGGAAATTAAGGACCGAATTTGAGATTTACCCCTAACGCTAAGCGATTACTTAGTAGAGTCCGATCTACACACCCTTGAGATGAAAATCTTTGGTATAATCTTAGGCTTTGACTAGTTAACAAAGGACGAAGCAATAATAGAATGCGCAGAATGAGAGATCGACCTCGAAACCCGAAATGTTCAATGCTTCACATTTCGTGAAATCAAGACCAAGAAGGAAACCCGAGTAATATCAGCAATCCAAGCTGCAGTAATATTACGAAAGGAGAAATGCCAAGCTTACCTTGTCCATATCTCGGCAGGAGAGAAAGACGACAAGTTGCACATCAAAGTGCCAATTGTGGATGGATATCTTGACGTGTTTCCCTAGGAATTAATTGGGTTACCTTCTGATTGTCAGATAGAGTTCTCCATCGACTTGATACCTGGGGCAGCACCAGTATCTAAAGTACACTATTGAATGGCGCCAAAGGCATTAGAAGAACCGAAGGAACAACTGCAATGCTTGCTTGAAAAGAAGTTCATCAAGCCTAGTGCATCACCATGGGGAGCACCCGTGTTGTTCGTAAAGAAGAAATATGGAACTTTCCGTATGTGCATAGACTATCGAGGTCTCAAGCAACTGATCATTAAGAACAAATATCCTCTTCCAAGGATAGAAGACTTGTTCGACCAGTTGAAGAATGCTACCGTATTCTCAAAGATCGATCTAATGTCTGGTTACCACCAGCTAAAGGTCAAGAGCGAGAATATTCCAAAGACAGCATTCCGGACTTGATATGGACATTTCGAGTTCACCGTGATACCTTTCAGAGTAACAAACGCTCCGATAATTTTCATGGATATGATAAATAGAGTGTTTCATCCGTACCTAGACTAATTCGTCATCGTCTTCATCGACGACATTCTCGTGTACTCTAAGAGCAAAGAGCAACACGAAGAACATCTCAAGGCAGTCTTAAAGACAATAAGACGAGAGAAGTTTTATTCCGAATTCAGCAAGTGTGAATTTTGGATCAACTGCTTATGTATCGATTAGTACTAGAGCATCTCACTCCCTTGTGTCTAAGAATTTAAGAAAATTTGAGGATATAGAGTATAGAAGAATAGACCTTAAGTGAAAGTGAACTTTTGAGGAATACAATGAGAACCTAAAGCCGAGTGAATTGATTGGAGATAGACTTGGATGAACATCAAAGAGAAACTGAACTACACGTTCTTAAGTTGAGTAGTTAGGCGTTATTGAAAACGAACTAGTTCTATGCATAAGAAGAAATATAAAACATGGGCATAGTTACTTTCTTTTGGGATAACATAAGATTTTAAGCTTAAGTAGAGCCTTTTTGTGGAATGAATAAGCTAGACGTGATCTTAAGTCTTATGTGTTAAGAATTAACATTTATATGTTATGGGAATATTTTAGTTGAAAAAGAAAGGACAATTGATTTTTATCTATGGGATACATAGTGGACTTCGAAGTAGAGGAAAATTTGCAACTATGTAGGAAGAAAAGTTTGCATGTTTGAGGACTAGAAAACCTTCTAAGTCTTAGATCAGGTAGAGTGACAACAAACTTAGTCGACTAAGAAAACCGAGAAGTTATTTTGGGTTTAACTAATGAGAAAGCTTTCAAAAATCAAACCTCCCCACTAAGGTTTACCACCTCTTTTGAACCAGAAGTTTTAGAGTAAGTAGTAAGACAAAACTTTTTTTTGAGTGGAGTAAGATATAGTACCAGTCCATCCTAAACCTAGAATTTTCCACACAGTTTTGTGCAGATACCATGGTTTACGCGTTCACCCTATAACCGACCTTACGAGAAAGGATCCTAGGAGCGCAAAAGAACGATAAATCCTTGAGAGGAATACGTAAGCGCGCTGAGGAAGGAACCATTTAGAGGTTCGTATTGAGTACTGAGTGAGCTTTGATGTTCGATAACAAAATCTGTGTGCCTAAGGATAAAGGAATGAGGAATGAAATTCTGAAAGAGACACATAACACTCCATACACCATTCACCTCGGATAGACGATGATGTATCGGGGACTGGAAGGAAACTTTTGGTGAAGGGTATGAAGAGATCGATAGCTCAATTCGTCAGGAGTTGTTTAACCTGCCAACGAGTTAAGGCAGATCACCAATGACCTCCAGGATTGTTACATCCTCTGGAGATGCCAAGAGTGGAAATGGGAGAACATCACTATGGATTTTGTCACCGGATTTCCGAAAACGGTGAAGAATCACGATGCCATTTAGGTTATCGTAGATAGACTTACGAAAACTGCCCACTCTATCCCTGTTATAATGACGTATACGTTGGACAAGCTCGCCCAACTATACATAGCCGAGATAATCAGACTGCATGGTGTACCAGTCTCGATAGTATCCAATAGAGATCCCGTTTTACCTCTAAGTTCTGGGGAAGTCTGCAATGAGCCTTGGGTACTGAATTGAAATTCAGCACCGCATACCACTCGCAGACTGACGGACAATCGGAAAGAACTATCCAGACACTCGAAGGTATGCTGAGAGCTACGCTCTAGATCTTGCAGGAAGTTGGAAGAGCCACCTGCCATTTGTAGAGTTTGCATATAACAACAGTTATCAGGCGACAATACAAACGGCACCGTACGAAGAACGTTACGGGAAAAGGTGTAGATCACTAGTTTGTTGGGATGAAGTCGGAATTCGAAAGATTCTCAAACCCGAACTAGTTGAAAGATCGGTTGAGATAGTCGCAAAGATTAAAGGAAGAATCAAAGCGGCTCAAAACCGTCAGAAGTCATATGCGGACGCTAGGAGAAGAGATTTACAATTCGACGTTAGCGATAAAGTAATTCTCCGAGTGACACCAATGAAAGGTCTAATCCGTTTTGGTAAAAGAGGTAAGCAAAAGTCGCGGTACAATGGGCCATTTGACATCCTGAATAGAATCGGGGATGTGGCTTATCGCTTAGCACTACCACCAGAGTTATCGCGAGTGCATAATGTGTTCCACACATCTACACTCAGGAAGTACATAAGCAATTCAAACCCTGTTATTAATCGTATAGATTTAGGTTTAAGTTGTGACCTGACTTAAGAAGAAGTTCCAGTTACTATCCTAGGAAAGAAGTAACAACTTGGGAAATAGAGGATGAAGTCCTAACCAAATACCCTCAATGCTTAAGCAATACCTAGAAGCTGAATTTCGGGGGCGAAATTCTATTAAGGGGGTGAGGATGTAATACCCCGTCCCGTTTTATACCTTTTATATTCCTAGAACCCTTATTTTATTTTCTTATCTTTGTTTCTTTTTATTTTATTATTTTTGAGTGCTATTTGTGTAATTTAAATAAATATATACCCTTTTACAAATTCCTAAATTCGTAGAAAGAATCGAATCTTTCAAACGAATAAGGGACTACGAGAAATTAAATACCCAAGATTAAAAATTAGGATTTCGATCCGTTTAATTTATTGAGAATAATTAAAATACAATAAAATATTATTCGAATCTTAAAACTGTATTAATTTTCAAATCGGGATTAATCTCGTGAACCAAACGATCCCTAAACCGTATTAAGTGGGAACGAAAATATCCGAATTAAAGGGAGTTAATCCTAAACCACATAAATTATTTTCCTTTTTGAATTAATTAAATTAATTAATTAATCTCATCCACATAAATTATCCTTTCTTTTAAATTTAAATTAATTAATTAAATAGAGATATTTTTCCTATAAAAAAGGCACGTCTCTCTCTCTCAGTTTCCTAATTTTCACTCAGAATTCCGAAAACCCATTTCACTCTGCCTTCTCTCACCTCACGCCTCCTCTCAAATTAATTAACCCAAATCTCTCTCTCATCAAACTGCCGTCCTCTCTCCCTCTTCCGGCGACCACCGCCGCCACCAAGCACTCCAGCCCCCTCCTCCGCCGTCGACGAGCGCGTCCTTCCTCCTTCTTCCACCAGCGACAGCCGCGTCCTCTTCCTTCTCCGGCGATAAGCGCCGCCCAAACGCTCACCGCCGTCGCGCCTCTCAGCACCGTCGCGCCGCCCTTCGCGTCGCACAGCCGTTGCCGAAGCGCCGTTCCACCTCCTCTCCTTCTTTTCCGGCGACCAGCGCCTCTCCCCTGCTCCGAGTTGCAAAGCTCCACCGCCACGCTGCCCCTTTCTCCGCCTCACGCCACCGCTCTCTTCCTTTTCCGTTCACAAAGCACGGCCGCCGTGTCTCGCGCGTCGAAGCCTCGGCCCAGCCCACGCTGCTCCTCCTTTCTTCTTTCCTTCCACCGTCGAAGCGCCGCCGCGCCGCCGCGCCGCCGCTGTTTTGCCCTCCAGCGCCGCCGCGATGCCGTCGCCTCTTGATTCTCAGTAAGTCTCTTTTTCATTTCAATTTTCCTCCGATTGAAATTAGTTAAATTCAATTCGATTTCAATATTTTTCCAATTTTCTTAACTTCAATTCGATTTCAATTTCTCTATTTGATTCTTCGTTGAAACTCACGAAATCGTTCTTTCGTGTTATTTGACGCCGTTAAACCGGTTGCTGCTGCCAAAACTTTTGGAAATTCCGAACAACGCCGTAAGGCTGTCCAATTTATCCGGTGAATATTTATACGACGCCGTTAGGCCGCCCGTTTACCGCCACGAACCGAACCGGAGCTCGATTCTGTACTTTTCGGGACACACACCGAGGACTCAACCCTCTGCCTACACATCATTCTCGGGACTCGAAACAATCAGGTGGGTGATGATCCGTTGATTGATCTGCTATTAATAACGTCGTGCCGGTATTTTCTGAACTCGACTAAATCAAATCAAAACTATCTAATCCAACATAAATGTAACACCTATCTATATAACTGTTTGGATTATGTGATATTACTATATGTGTTATATACTGCCTGTTGTTTTGTGAATCGATCACCACTGCATGAGTAAACACCTTACGTGAGCATGAATCAGTTCAGTTATCAGTTAAGTATTTTCTCAGTGAAGTTGTTGTATCAGTTTTATGGAAAATAAGTAAGTACGGAGTTGTGATTTGGGTATTGTTTTTCCGGCCTCCGGGGATAGCTGTCGTTTGACGCCCTCGGAATCAAGGTCGTTGATTATTTTTCCGGCCTCCGGGGACAGCTGTCGTTGGACGCCCTCGGAATCAAGGTCGTTGATTATTTTTCCGGTCTCCGGGGACAGCTGTCGTTGGACGCCCTCGGAATCAAGGCTGTTGATGGTTGGAGTTGAAAAGAGTAACTATGATGGAAGTGGAATGATTGTACGTTTATGGTTTGACAGTTGTGATCATGTGTGATATGACTTTGGGCCTTGCCTTAATGTGAATCAACTTGTGTTATTTCAATTATACCATGTGAAATATGCTTAAATGCCGATGAATCATTATATGAACTGTTTCCTTCTATGAAATATTGTAATCTTATTATTATGTAAATTAATTAAATAAAATAAACACTTTATTAATGAGTATAACTTAATATATTTCGGATTTACCAATCCCATGATGTTGCAAATCACCCATATGTGAGAATTCAATTCTCACGCCCCATTTTCCTAACCCCTTGCAGATTATGATTTCGTGGAGCAAGGACAGTAATAGAGACGACACGGAGTTCCCCACTTAAATAAAACATTACTATTGATATTATGTTTTATGTACACATATATATGTAAGAGATACTTACTAATATTATTCTATTCATTTTCTTCCGCTGCATAAAACTCATCATCTCTCATTTCCGTTATATTCCTTCAAAAATTTTATAGTTCGGGCTTTTGATCACAATAACACTTCGAATTCGATATAATTAATATATATTGGGTTCGGGGCGTTACAAAATATAACATATATAGTTATATCACATAATCCAAACAGTTATATAGATAGGTGTTACATTTATATTGGATTAGATATTTTTGATTTGATTTAGTCGAGTTCAGAAAATACCGGCACGACGTTATTAATAGCAGATCAAACAACAGATCATCACCCACCTGATTGTTTCGAGTCCCGAGAATGATGTGTAGGCAGAGGGTCGAAAACCTCGTGCACGTTCCAACTAGTACCGAATCCTAGTAGGAAGATATTTAATTAAAAGTTGACCTTTGAAAACGTTTAGGAAAACTTGAGAGTTTGTGTTACGAGAATCGAGAAAGTTGTGGTCTTATAAACTCAAAAAGGACTTGCTTAAGGGTCACACCCTATTTTGGTAAGTACACTACTTTTAAAAAGGTTAGTGTATTTACTAGTATACTTGTGGTAAGACTATCTCGATTACTACAAAAAACAATCTTTTGATAAGTACACCCCTTTTTAAGAGGAGGTGTATTAGGGGGGTGTATTTACTGAATTCAGGAGTGTCCTTAACAAAGGCCCTTTAAGGAAAACAAACTTATTAGCCTTGGAATTACTTAGAAAAATAAGAAATTACTTAGAAAAATATTAATAAAATTAAAGAAAAGGTTTTTCTTTCTTAAGAATTTTATTTCTCATTTTAAAAGAAATCTTGAATATAATTAATCATATTTTATAAATAAATTTCCTTTAATAAAACTTATTAATAAACTTAGACTTTCTAAGAAGTTTATAAAAAGTACTTTTCTTTTCTAATATTAATGACACCTCTAAAATTGATTTGTAATACTTCTAAAACAAAAGAATTATACTATTTTTCACCTTCTTCATTTGTTTACTAAATTGGGTATTAAACGACTTATCTTTTCGTTCCAAAATTTCTAACAGTCGCACAAAGGGAAGACGAGTTTCCCTTTGCCTCCAAAAACTCAACTAACAATAAAACAAACTAATTTCGGCACCACATCATCAGCTAACCAAACCAAACTAATTCATCCATCTAATAATATTATCCAACTAAATAATACTAAATACCCAAGCTAAGAATACTAGACAATTAATCCAAAAATACTAAACATCTTAATTCACTAATATTCACCAACTAAGCCAACAACACTAATTTGTCAAAACAATAACACCAACCAACTTAACCAATAGCACCAAACAACTAATTCAATAATACTAAACAACAAAATACCAACAGTCCATCTACAAGTTTCAAATCCAAAACAATAATTCTTAAAACTTACAACGGTTCAACGGGAAACAATTCAATTCCTAATCCACTATTACGAGAATTAGAGAGAATTAAGCAAGTCTTACGAGTCCCAAATTCAGCAGCCTAACGGCGTTCGATTGGTGGCTCGTCGGATAATTTCGGCGGCATAACGACGTCGCTCTGGATTTCCCGGAAATAATCCAAGCAGCCCTTCGTTCTTCAATTTCACCGGATAAACAACGAGTACAAAAAGCACCTCGATTGACACGGGAATGGAATTAAATCAGTTTCAATTAAAAGGGACTGTCGAATTGAACAAAAATATGATTTTAACGAAACAAGACTCACTTAAAAATTAAGAGGATGGACGGCCGAAGGCGGCGCGACGCGAGGGCGACGTTGCTTGCGGCCTGGAAGCGCGACGGCGCTGGGATTGACGGCGTTGCGATTCCGAGCTGACACGGCGGCGGCGCTTCACGGCTGGGCGACGCTGGTTCGTGGAAGGAGGCGGAGCGATGACGGAGGGGGAAGGCTGTAGGTGGCGACGCGGTCACCGGAACGAAGGGACGGCGGCACTGGAAAAGAGGCACGACGGCCTGGCCATGCGCCGCGTCTGAGAGAGAGAGCGAGAGGCGGTTCGTGGCTGGGGCAGAGGCGCGACGGCGTCTCTCGGCGGCGCTCTGCGTACGACGGCGTGAAGGAGGGCGCGGCGCAGCGGTGGGCGATCGACGGTGCTGGAGCGAGGAGGAACGGCGGCGGTTTTAGGCTGCCGTGAAGGGGCGACGATTGGCTTCGTGCGGAAGGAGGCGACGGCCGGTGGGAGGAGAGCGGCTCCGATCGGCGCTGAGGAGGCGGTTGTCGCCGAAAAAGGGAAGGGGGAGGGAGAGGACGCGTTTCTTCTTCCCGAAGAGAGAGAGAAACGTGAAATTGGGAAAAGAAAAATGAAGAGGAAGATAAGAGTATGCGTGTTTTTGTTTCTTGGAGGAGAGAGAAAGGGATAATTAATGAAAATTAATTTCTCAAAAGATTAATTATAAAGGAGGAATAAATATGTGGTGGAAATTAATACTTAATTAATTTAATTCTAAAAGGAAAGTAATTTATGTGGATGAAAATAAACAACTCTAATACATGATATTTTCGATCCCACTTGATACGGTTAGGGATCGTTTGGTTCACGAGATTAATCCCGATTTGAAAATTAATACAGTTTTAAGGTTCGAATAATATTTTATTGTATTTTAATTATTCTCAATAATTTATACGGATCGAAATCCTAATTTCAAACTTGAATATTTAATTTCTCGTAGTCCTTTATTCGTTTGAAAGGTTCGATTCTTTCTACGAATTTAGGAATTTGTAAAAAGGGTATATATTTAAATTACACAAAAGCACACAAAATAAATAAAATAAAAAGAAACAAAGATAATAAAATAAAATAAGGGTTCTAGGAATATTAAAAGGTATAAAACGGGACGGGGTATGACAGTATAAGGGCAATTTTAGGTGAATTTGAAATTAAAATATTCTCTAATGTCAATTTTTATCAATGGCTGGAATTAGCTCTAGGATATTGAAACATCTAAATGATAATATTATTGAGTATCCTAATAAATAAAATTATTTATATTTTTATTGTGCCATTTTATTATAAGTAAAAGTTGTTTAGTTAATCATCATTGATATTTAAATTAAAATATGTATAGTCTAGATCTAGATTCAAGCAATTATATATATATATATATATATATATATATATATAATTTTTATCTTTTCACAAAATCTCATATGTACAAGTTTCGTAGTATAAAATGTTATAATATCAGTGAATCTATAATAATTAATCTATAATACACACAACTTTTCCATATATAGTTTGGGAGGGAGAATTTTTGGTCTGTTGATCGATTTTATTGACTTGATCATCACCGTCATTTTCTTTTGTGTGTTGTATGGTAAGTCTCCTAATTAATCGTCCATCAATTTGTCCAATAATTGTGGTTATTATTGATCGTTCATTTTATTTGATGTAGTTTGCTTCGTTGGATCATCTGCATATTTTAAATAACCGTTACATAATTAATCCTATTTATACTCTTCATTATCATTTGGAATCTTCATTGTTCTTCATCTTTCATTGTGCTTTGTTATCAGTGGTATGGATTGGGATTGATAGTTTAGTGATTTACCTTAGTGATGTAAATTTCTGGTATATATTCGAATAGATTAGTATTGTAATGCTCTGAATTTGTGTTTAGTTGGTGTTTTGAATACAAGTATGTTTTGTTGAATACTATTGAAGAGACCTATCAAGAAATTGAAGTTGATTTTGAGATTTCGACATTCGAGGGTTCTGGAGATATTATCATAAATATGAGTTGTATTCAAGAAATTTTGAAGATTATTAGCAGAGGTGTAAAGATGTATGCAGATAGTAAATTATTTCTAATTGATTTAAAGATTTTCGTAAAAGAAAATCTTATTTTTTCGGTTAATTGAGCATTCTCTTTTAATTTGAATACATATTGAATGATGTATAATTTTTTGTTGATTTTATCTAATATTCCTGAAATCATTATAAATGTTGACGATCAGTTCTAATCTTGAAGATTAATGGCTGTTTTAGATGGTTAATTGATCATCAAACAATTACGTGTGATTGATCACTAACGTAATTAGTGAATACGGATTTTCGGGTTTAGGTGGATTAGAATCGTATGAAAGCTTACGCGTTTAAGTTCGATTGTAAGTTAATCGAGCTGCTTTAGATTCGTAATCGAAGTTTGGACGTGTGTAAAAATTTGTGCTTGTTTTTTATTTGCTGAAAAAAATCTAAGTATTTATAGACTTTTGCCCAGCAGGAGGTGGCACGACCTTTGGCCGACCAAGTCTGCATGCTCGACACCTGTCCTTTGACTAATTTGACCTTATCTTAACTAAATTCTATCCTTATCTATTGGACTTGCTCGCTGTCTAGAGCTGTTCGTCATTTTGAACTTGTCCTTGAGGAGTCTTTAGTCTGATTTTGATGGTCTTTTCTCTTGTTTAATTGTTATTTTGGCGTTGTAGTTGGATCTGATCGGCAGGATGCCGTTTGAGCTCATCATGTGGCTTTTGATCTGATTTTGTTCGCCTGTGTGTCTTGATTGCAGGTAGGTTTTGCTCGCCGGATGTCTTGGGTGAATCATGTGTTAATTCCAACTTAAACTTTGTGTAATTTGCGCTAATCCTGGTCGCCCAAATGATGATCCTGCTCGCCTATCAACAATTGCCCCCTTGCCGATCAATAAATTGTGAAGGTGGTGAATGAGCACTTTTTGAGTTGGCAACTTTTAAGTGCCACAAAGGCGAGCAAGAATGTTCCTGGAGCGAGCAGCTTTTCATGGGCGGGCAACATTGGTCGAGCAGACTCGGGTCGGAGACGGTTGGGATCCCAAGGTCTGGGCACGGCTCGAGGTGTGACGTGGGCGAAATGATTGCTACCGCCCACGCGCACACATTCCCGAGGAGACGCGCCTTCCCGTTTTGTCGGACAGGTGCTGCACGCGCCCAGAATTTGCAATTTGGTCCTTCCATTTTCAACTTTGTTCGCCTGGTACCCCGTTTTTCCAGAAGTATAAAAGGAAAATTTTCTTCGTTTTTTTTTATTTTCTCATTGTTTCTTAGGCGCGAATCCTTCTTTCTTTCTTCTTTGAAATTTCCGGCGACGTTTCCAGATTCCGGCGATCTTCGAGCAACGTCAAGGTAGTTTTTTTTTTTTTCTGCTTATTTTCTTCTCTTTCTTCTTTTCTTGCTTAGTGTGCGTTCTTGATTCATCGAGAATCCCTACTCCGCTGGGGAAAATTCCGAGCCGCCGTGTTCTCCCTCTGCCGGAATCTGCAAAAAACCCTAATCTCCTCCCCCTAGTTCATTGGATGGCGTCGCACTCCGAGACCGGTTCTTTTCCTCCTCGGAATCCTGAAAAAAGGCCCGTCGAAGAGAATCCACCCACAGTCAATTTGGAATCTGATCCCGAGGCGGCCTCGGTTGCACGTTCGGTTAATTCTGGAGCTCACCCCTCCGGGGAGAGAGAGGAGCGAGCAAATCCTGCTCGCCATCTCTTAGAAGAGACAAGCTCGGATCTCCACGAAGACGAGGATGAAGAAGTCGAGGTACTTCAGCCGGTGAACCTTGACGAGCTGACTTGGGCCTTCCTCAAGGACATTAACTTTCCGGCGCCCAGACTGATCGAACATCGGGTTCCAGTCGCGGTTGCTCGCCGTGTCAACTGGGATGAGTACGAAAAGGAGCACTCCAATCGCTTTGTCATTCCTGCTCGCGGAGTACGGAAACTTAAAGCGACCGAGTTCGCAGCGAGCTGCATCGTATCCGCCATTACCGAGGAACAGTTAATTGAGATTCGGAGGGATTACAAGATTCCCTTTGACATCCCCATGTATGCTCCCTTGGTGGACGACAGAGCTGATCGCCCACCACGCGGACTGACGGCGATCAACCTTGCCACCCTAAACGCTGGAGTCTCTCTGCCGCTGCACCCTTTGGTCGGCCAATTTCTACATGATGTGAACTTGGCTATCACCCAACTTACTCCTGTTGGGTGGATAAATCTGATGGCCCTGATGGTAATGTTCGCCCTGGAGGGGTATCCAAACAGGCTGTCCGCCGAGGAGGTTGGCTACATAATGACGATGACCGGCTGTACTGGGGAAGAGGCGGGCTGGTACTATCTAAAGGCGCGACCAGGCCAAAAACTTGTCGAGGACATTCCTGGGAAAGTGCGGGATTGGAAGCATGACTGGTTCTGGATTGGAGGCGATTGGCGTGCTTCTGCTCGCTCTTCAGGGGGTTCTGAACGAATCGAGACCCCGGCGGAGTTTAGGGAATTAAAGCGTGAGTCTTACCTCTTCTATATCTTTGAAGTGGTTGGACTAATTTTAATTCTCCTTTCCCTTTGTTTCAGGTCCCAAGAACTTGGGGTGGCGAACTGTGAAGAATAGCATAAGCGACCTATTCCTGTTTGTTGCGTGCTTGATCGCCCTTCGTCGCCGAGAAGATCGAAGTATCGGCCATCTCTTCTCCGAGGACACACTGCGAGTTGCTCACCTCACGACCTACCCTCACCATCTCGAGGCTCTAGCTCGTATCCCAGAGGGTAATTATCTTTAAGCTGGGCGAGCAGATCTGGTCGATTTTATACTTAATATTAATTTTGTTTCTCTTTCTTTTACAGATCAGCTCGCCTCCATTGCGCTTCACCCTTCCTTCCTTGAGCTTGATAACCGGGTTTGGGAGATGCCGACCAAAAAAGGACGCAAGAAGTCGGATCCCCTCTCAAAAATCATCGCCCTTGCGGCTAAGGGTGGAAAAGGAGACCCTCGACAAGCCGGCGGGTCCAGCTCGGCACAGCCTCCTGCCCCCGTGGCGAGTCCGCCCAAGACACTGGTTCCGAGGGCGAAGAGGCTTCTCCGTGGAGACGGTACCCCCGTCTCCGATACCGAGAAGGCAGCCAAACGAGCAAAGACGGCTCAAGAGAAGGTGACGGTGGCTGTCCGACCATCCGAAGGCGACAGCGAACAAACTCCTTCGGTGGAGCGTCCCGGCGAGCATGCTCTGGTTGTCACCACTCGTGAAGGATCTGGTCCTTCATCTGATCCCACCTACCTTGGTTGGGATAAAGGTCGTCTTGACAGGTATAACCTTGCTCGCCCATTACACTTAGCATTTTTTTTTTTTTTTTTTTTAACTGAAAAATTTCTTTTCAGCTACTCGCCCGAGCAGTATCCAGGGCGATCTAACCTGGTGCATCGATTCGCTTGCTCAAGGGTGCCGACCAACTTGCGCGAAATCCCGGACTCTTTCGTCCGCCGCGCCTCCGAGGTCGTTGCTCGGAGCTGGACCAAGGAGCTTAATGAGACCGTCAAGGCACAAGCGCCTCGTGATAATGGCCGTTTGTGTCTTGTCGAGGCGGGCAACACCTTGGCGGCCGTGCAACGTTTGGTCGACCAAGTTGAGGACCTTGAGAAGGACTCACGACAACATGCGGCCACGGTCAGCCGTATTGCCAAGGAGCGTGATGAAGCTAAGGCTGAGGCGAAGAAGATTATTGCCGATCTCGAGAACAAAGCCAAAGCTCATCAGATTAGCGAGCAGCGTGCCTTGGACCTGCACGTCAAAGTCTCCGAGGAGCTGAAGGTCAAAATGGCCGAGGTTGAGCACATGCGAGCAGAACTTGCTCGTGCCCAGCAGCAGAAGGAGGTCGCCGAGAAATATGCAACTGAAGCGACGGCCAAAGTTGCGGACCTTGAGATCCAGCTCGCCAACTCCATTACCCAAGAGGAACTTATTCCTAAAATGGAGGTGAGCTCGATTCTTGGTTACGTAACGGGTTACGCGGAGAGCATCCGTATTGCCCATGAATTCAAGGCTGCCGCAGTTGTTGAGGAGATCGGCAAGGAGTTGTGCAATTTTGTTGAATCTAACCCTCCTGCTCCGGGCACAACTCTGCAAATTGGCGACCTGCCTGAATATGGGATCAAGCTCGACTTCATTGGCCCCGAGATTATTATCACAAGTCCTGCCGAGGACGAGGAAGAAGAGGGCGATGCTACGGAGGGAGAGCAAATCCTTCCTGCCGATCAAAGTGAAAGAGCTCTGAAGGAACGTGCTGATGCTGAGGGATTGATTGCTGAGCTAACTGAGGTAATCCCAGTTGACCCTGCCATTGAAGGCTCTCCACTTGAAGACCCCAAGGATGACAACATATCTCCTCCTGCCGGACAAGGATCTTAGCGGACAGGATTAGCTAGGAACTTGTACTTCTTTTTTGTTGTTCATCCTTTTGTAATTTTTGGGCGATTAAGCCTTATCATCAATGGATATATTTCGCTTACTTGCTCGTCTTTTATCTCGCATTAATTGTTCTTTGCATCTTTTTCTGTGCTTCAACAATCTTAATGTAGTTGGGCCTTGTTCTTTAAGAACCTTTTTTTTGGCCTTAGGATTTGATGGGCTTTTGGCCTTAGGCTATGTCCATTTAAAAACGAACAGCCTTAAATGGGCTTGGTTGTATAATCAACTTGCGCCTTGAGCTCACATTTCTATTTCAAACGAACAACTTAATATTGAACAAACATTTAAAAATTACAAGTATCAAACGCGACCAAGAACGTAACCTTGCACTAGCTATGTTGGACTTGCTCGACAGAAACAATGTTAAGCTCCCAACTTACTAAAGAACATAATTTACACCAAGAGTCAAAGTTGCTCGACTACTATACAATTTGTCAAGACATCCTTTAGACTCTTAAGAGGAAATGAAATTACTACACTAACATCCCAGCATGCGACCAGACTTAAACCAATTCATTTTTGTTCGACCATTTACTCTTGGTGAACAATTTCAAAAAATTAGGCAAGTTTTTTGGACCCATCTTGTATCTCTGCCATTCCAGTTCGCCCAGTGGACTTAGTAGCTCGCCTATCTTAACTTCACTCTCTCATGAAGCAGAACTGGTCGCCTACTGAAAGTATTTCCTTAGATTAGCTGCATTCCAGGAATATTGGGCCGAGTTGCCATCTAAGTCCTCTATGTCATATGCTCCATTGGGTAACCTATCTGTTACCCTGTATGGGCCCTCCCAAGTCGGGCCAAAAATGCCTGGAGGTGGGGCAAGCTTTTTTCTCAGAACGAGGTCACCAACTTCGAATTTTCTTATCTTGACTTGGGAATTATAGTAACGCTCTGCTCTCTGCTTGTACGTGGCATTCTTTAGCTCAGCATGTATTCTTCGTTCTTCGAGCAAATCTGCTTCTGTGGCTAAGGCAGAATGATTTGCCTGTTCATCAAAGCTGGTTGTCCTGACTGTGTCAGTTCTTAATTCAATTGGTATTACCGCCTCTGTTCCGAAAGCCATTGCAAAAGGTGTCTCTCCGGTGCTTGACCTGGGAGAAACCCTATATGCCCACAAGACTTCCGGGAGTTTTTCTGACCAGCTGCTTTTGCTTTCTGCCAGACGTATTTTCAATGTATGCTTGATGATCTTATTTACAGCTTCAACCTGCCCGTTTGACTGGGGATGATAGGGAGTTGAAAAGTGTTTCCTGATCCCCCATTTTGTACAGAAGTCTCGTAGTTCCTTTCCATCAAACTGTGGGCCATTATCTGTCACAATTGTTCGTGGAATTCCAAAGCGACAGATGATGTTCTGCCATATGAAGTTGATCATGTTCTGCTGTGTAATTTTCACCATGGCTTTTGCTTCTGCCCACTTCGTATAATAATCGACTGCTATAACGGCAAATCGAACATTTCCCACTCCTGCCGGGAAAGGACCAATAATGTCAATTCCCCATCTTGCAAATGGCCATGGGCTGTAAACCGATACAAGTTCCTGGGCTGGGGCATGGATGCTTGGAGCAAAAACCTGACATTGATGGCAAGCCTTGGCTAATTGGATTGCATCTTTTCGTAAGGTTGGCCAATAGTAACCTTGCCTTATAGTTTTGTAGGCCAAAGCTTGCCCCCCAGTGTGATTTCCACAAACTCCAGAATGTATATCCTCCAGGACTGTCCTTCCTTGCCCCCTAGACAAACATTTGAGTAGCGGGAGTGAGAAGCCTCTTTTGTAAAGCTGTTCGTCTACCAGAGTATATCTGGTCGCCTGTTTTTTAATTCTTTCAGCTTCAAACGAGTTATTTGGCAACTCTCCGTCTTTTAAATATTTGGCTATAGGAGGTCTCCAATCATCATCATTGTTGAACTCGACTACTTGATTTACTTCGTAGTCCATTGTTGATGGTTGAACTTTTTTGGTAATGACAATGTCCGTCAGGTCTGCTGGCCCATCACTTGTTGCTAATCTTGCTAGGGCGTCAGCTTGTGTGTTACTCGTTCGTGGTATCTGTTGAATAAACACTTGATCTAAAAGAGATATCAAGTGAGCCACTATTCGTTGATATTCGATCATTTGCTCGTCTCTGGCTTCATATTCACCTCGTACCTGGCTTACAATGAGCTGGGAATCCCCGAAAATTTGGAGTTGTCTAACCCCAACTGCTAGTGATAAGTGAAGACCTGCAATGAGGGCCTCGTACTCTGCCTCGTTGTTAGTGGCCATGAATTCAAATCTGACCGCTGAAGTGAATACTTGCCGGTCGGGACTGATGAGTACTATTCCTGCCCCCGAGGCCAGATTTGTTGACGAACCATCTATGTAAAGATGCCATGGGTGATCTAGCCCTCTCGTTGGATTTTGAGGGAAGGTTAGTTCAACTATAAAGTCGGCTAACGCTTGTCCCTTAATCGCGGTTCGAGGTGCATAAGTCACGCCAAATTGGCCGATCTCTATGGACCATTTCAATAGACGTCCAGCTGTGTCGGGTCGATGTAATATTTGTTTGAGGGGGAAAGTTGTTAAGACTTCGACTTGGTGATCGAAAAAGTATGGTCTTAATTTCCTGACACTCATGACAAGAGCATAGGCCAGCTTTTCGGTTGGTGTGTACTTTACTTCAGCATCATGCAGGGCCTGGCTGACATAGTAGATTGGCAGGTGAAACTTGCCATCCGCCCGAACTAGTACCGAACTTATAGCTGTGTCAGATGCTGCCAGGTATAAATATAACTTCTCACCGGGAATTGGTTTTGACAAAATTTTTACATCTCCCAGATATTCTTTCAATTGATCAAAAGCTCTCTGGCAGTTTTCTGTCCAAGCAAAGTGGCCCTTTTTGATGGCCTCGAAAAATGGACGGCACTTGTCTCCTGACCGTGATATGAATCTGTTTAAGGCTGCTAGGCAACCGGTCAACCTTTGTACCTCCTTAACAGAGCGTGGTGGTTTCATATCGACAATTGCCTTTACTTTTGTTGGATTAGCTTCGATTCCACGTTTGCTGACCAGATGGCCCAAGAACTTTCCAGAATGTACTCCAAAACTACTTTTCTTTGGATTTAACTTCATATTGTATTTTCGGAGTATGTCAAATACTTGGGAAAGATGATGGAGGTGATCCTCCTTATGGGGACTTTTGACTACGATGTCATCAACGTAGACTTCTACTGTATCTCCGATTTGTTGGTCGAACATTTTGTTCACCAACCTCTGATAAGTTGCTCCAGCATTAATTAGACCAAACGGCATCCTCTTCCAGCACAACAGATTTTTATTTGTATAAAAAGCCGTATTCTCTTGGTCGTCCGGGTGCATTGGAATCTGGTGGTACCCTGCGAAAGCATCCATGAATGTGAACATTTCGTGACCAGCAGTACTGTCCACCAGTTGATCGATGTGTGGGAGCGGAAAGTTATCCTTCGGGCATGCTGCATTAAGATCTGTAAAATCTATGCATAACCTCCAGGTTCCGTTCGGCTTCCGTACCAGGACAGGATTTGCAACCCACTGTGGACATAACGCTTGTTTAATTAAATCGTTGTCCAGCAGCTTTTTGACTTCTTCGTTTAAAGCTTGATACTTATCTGGTCCATATTTTCGCCGTTTCTGGTGGACAGGTTTTCGGGTTGGGTTGATATTCAACCTGTGACAAGCATTCTCCGGGCTGATTCCCACCATATCAGCATGAGACCACGCAAAGACGTCCAAGTTTGCCTTCAGAAAGTTCGTCATGCGTGTTCTGTAAGGCTCTGGGAGTTCAGATCCAATGTAAAGTTCAAGACTGTCACGCTCAGGATTAACCTTGATGGCCTCTAACTCTTCAACAGGAGTTGCCCGTCGTTTCTGCCCTTTCCACCGAGGGTCAACTATTGGCCCCTCCGGACTTGGCTCATCCTCAATGTTCATGGGTTCGGCACCCAATCGAGGGTCAAAGTCATCTGCGGGCCCTGGGTGAGACTCGGCCACCGAAGTTGGACTTCCCTGGTTATCATTTAGGTACGAACGGTCGGCCACGGGAGGTAACACTGCTCTCGGCTGGTTCTGCCCGTCGTCCTGCTGTGCTTGATCGCCTGTGGGCGTCGGTTGGTCGTCAATGTCCATCTTATTGTTTTGGGCTCCAAGGATGTCCTCCAAGATTGAAGGTTCATTTTCGAGTTGACTAGTTGATGCTTCCATCATAGATACTTGTCCCTGCCTTGACTGAATTTGCAGAAGACATTCTCGAGCTTTTCTTTGGTCTCCTTTCACCGTGCCAACTCCACTTGCTGTTGGGAATTTTATGCAATAATGGTAAGTTGAACATGCGGCCCTGAATTCGTTTAAGAAGGGTCGACCCAGGAATCCATTGTACGACGATTCTTGATCGACGACTAGGAAATCCACCATTCTTGCAATATTCTTCTCAGGCTCTTTGATCGTCACAAGTTGCATAGCGAAAGTTACTATTCCCAACGGGATTGTCACGGCATTCCCAAATCCCAGGATACGGTGATTTGTGTCTCTGATGTAGCCTGCATAATCTCCCATTTGATCAAGTGTCTTCTTAAAAAGGACATTAGTGTAGGCTCCAGTATCCACCAGTAATCTATGCACCCTTGCTTCCATAATCTTGGCACATATCACAAGCGAATCGTTGTGGGGGGTCAGAACTCCTTCCAAATCTCTGTCGGTGAAAATTAATTCCGGTGTTTGCATGGTAGGTGGAATGATCCCCATTTCCTGTATATGTCCGATTGCTCGTAATTCTGCCTTTCTTTTCCGGTTAGAGATCGGTGGTCGTCCATCAGAATAACCACCTATGGGTCCTGCGGGTTCCATCATCTGGATATCCGGTATTGGCCCCCCGGCCGGCGCCTGAGCTGGTCGTCCAGCTCGATTCCGATGAGGTGCCTGGTCCTGGTCTTCTTCATCAGAATCTTCGTCTCTGGTTCTTTTGCCGGGCTGTCTTTTCACGAACTCCGATAGCTTTCCCTCTTCGTAAAAGCGCCACAACTGCTTTAGCAAGTCACGACATTCGCTTGTAAAGTGCCCTACACTTTGATGGTAGGCACAATATTTATTCTGGTTCAACTTGCTCGTTTCCTGACGTATCTTACGGGGAGGTGTTAGCAACTCTTTGTCCCGGACACTATTATAAACTGTATCAATTGACACAGTGAGAATGTGGTTCAGTTTGTCTTTTAGCTCAGTGCCCTCGGTAAATGCCTTCATATTTTTGGGGGCTCGATAACCAGTTCCAGGTTTCTTTGTACCCTCTTTTTGTTCTCCTTTGTCTCCCATATCCTTTTGTAGGGCTTCATGCATTGAGACAAAAACGCCTGCCCGATCCCGAAACTCGGCGTATGTCTTTGGGCATCTTAGGTGCACATCTTTCCAGAGTTCAGTACCCTTCTTGAGTCCCGCCAAGATAGCCACAATCTTGGTGTCTTCACTAACGGACTCTCCCTCCAACAAGACCTTATCGAATCTTTCTAAATACGATCGGTCCGACTCGTCGTCAGTTTGTTTCAAGTCGGATAACCGATGTCTTTGGGATAGATAAGACCCGGCTGTAGAGAAATGGGATAAGAACTCTTTACCCAGCTGGGCAAACGAATGAATTGAAGCTGGTGGCAAGGCCGAAAACCACTTATGGACACGATCCCCGAGAGTTAAAGGAAAGTTTCGACATTGGGTTGCATCACTTGCCCCCATTGATACCATATAATTGGAATATTTCATCAAATGCACTCGGGGATCCGCCGTGCCCTCATATTGGATACTTGCTGGAAACTGGATCTTTTGTTGAATTGGAGCCTTCAGAATTACTACTGACAAGGGTGAGACCGGTAGAGTCGTGTTCCCATAACCTCTCTGTTGATCCAGCTGGCCCTGCATGCTTTCGATGGCCTTTCTCATGGAGGCGAGCTCCTCTAAAGATCCCCCCTGACCCTGTGGCTGTTCGACGAGCTGAGGCGTACAGCCTTCTGTTCGCTCCATTCCCACATTGGGAATGGGAATCCCCTGGATTGGCCTCCTGGGATTGGGCTCTGCATTCGGACCAAGGCGACCAAAAGCTGACCTAGTCAGTCGGTCAAGGACCGATTGGCGAGCAGGTATTACGGCTGGGCGAGCTGCTCCAGCAGGGGGATGTATCTCCAGGATTCCCGGGCCACGTCGACCCAATCTTTCCAGAGCACTTTGGCGCGTACCCTGACTTGCCGCCATGGCCGGGTTCTGAGTTGATCCTCCCTGACTGGCGACCTCAATGTTCAATTTTTCTTTGCCTTTGGCCTTACGAGCTTGGGCGCTGTCAGCCTCATTCAAATGATCCCCCCTAGCCTTAATATGTTCGCGAGTCTTCGTGGGGCTACCCCTTGCACGCACATATGATGGGCCAGGTTGGACTTGTTGTCTCTGTAAAGCCTGGAGCATGGCAATTGTACGCGCCAATTCGTCGGGGTTGCGGGCAATGGCGTCCAACTCTGGTGGTATTAACTGGTGAGCAACATTAGTTTGATTCTCTTGGTTGTTTCTGCTCGCCCTTGCTCGCCCACCAGCTTGGGACATTCGAGAGTGCGAATCCCGGGTTATATGTTGAGAACGTTGTGTCTCCCTTGATTGAGGCATTTTCACAGTGAATATCAAGTGTTATTCTTGATGTTCCTGAGTTGTTTTCTTCAAAAACTCAAACTCGTTCTTCAATTCTGGGGTAATCTCTTTGTATTCAATGAAACGGAGGTTCGAACCCTTCTTCTAGCGCCAATTTGTTGACGATCAGTTCTAATCTTGAAGATTAATGGCTGTTTTAGATGGTTAATTGATCATCAAACAATTACGTGTGATTGATCACTAACGTAATTAGTGAATACGGATTTTCGGGTTTAGGTGGATTAGAATCGTATGAAAGCTTACGCGTTTAAGTTCGATTGTAAGTTAATCGAGCTGCTTTAGATTCGTAATCGAAGTTTGGACGTGTGTAAAAATTTGTGCTTGTTTTTTATTTGCTGAAAAAAATCTAAGTATTTATAGACTTTTGCCCAGCAGGAGGTGGCACGACCTTTGGCCGACCAAGTCTGCATGCTCGACACCTGTCCTTTGACTAATTTGACCTTATCTTAACTAAATTCTATCCTTATCTATTGGACTTGCTCGCTGTCTAGAGCTGTTCGTCATTTTGAACTTGTCCTTGAGGAGTCTTTAGTCTGATTCTGATGGTCTTTTCTCTTGTTTAATTGTTATTTTGGCGTTGTAGTTGGATCTGATCGGCAGGATGCCGTTTGAGCTCATCATGTGGCTTTTGATCTGATTTTGTTCGCCTGTGTGTCTTGATTGCAGGTAGGTTTTGCTCGCCGGATGTCTTGGGTGAATCATGTGTTAATTCCAACTTAAACTTTGTGTAATTTGCGCTAATCCTGCTCGCCCAAATGATGATCCTGCTCGCCTATCAACAATAAAGTCTATTGATTTAATGCATTTATATGACAATTATATATTCATAGGTTTTATGGTTGATTTTCATAAATTCGATCTCATTATTTTTTGTTGTAATCATAAGTTTCTGTTATGGTTGTTATTTTTCCATATAAATCATGCAAATTAGAACAAATCAAACATCAATCATGAATATTTTAAATCATTATTTGTAATATTTATTGTTTCATATATTAAATATATTAATTAAAGAATGTGAACAAATTTTTATAATAAAATGACTAAGATTCTGATATTGTTAACCATAATACAACAGTAATACTTATTATTTATATTAATCAAATGTGTATATAAATTATCTTACTTAATATACTTAAAAAGATTCATTTATACAATATATCAAGTTTGACTTTTTATGGTTAAATTTAAATTTCAACGAATACAATTTAATCAATGTATACCATGGGTTGAATTTTGGCATTAAGTAGTTATTCCATAGGCTTAGTTATTTGTTTTTCCATAATATTTTAAGTCAACAATCATCTTATTTTCAATGTACGGTGATATTAAAAAATTAAATATTTATGAATCATAATTTTTGTTAATTAATTTTATTAGAAGAGATTATTATTTATTTGGATTTCTATTTATCCAATATAATGGCATAATGTATGCATTTGACAATATAATTATTGGGATATTTTACATGAATATTCCCTTTAGCTAATATTTACATAATAATGAATACCATAGTTTAATTTTTATATCAAAATTATTTGCATAATTTATGCATATTCCATGTTATTCTTCAAGTCAATGAACCATTTAAGAAAAATATCAAATTAAAGACGAATTATATGCTTTAGTTATAAATGATTATAAATGTATAATATATAATATATTAATTATAAAGGAATAAGCTATATTTAGCACTTACATAATTACATATTCCTAAATTGGATTTCTCTAATATTTTCCCGTCAATATTATAGATTTCCAATAAAAAAATTTATATAATCTAATGTCAATATCTTAAATAGCAATTATATATATATATATATATATATATATTAATTCTTATATAAAATTATTTGCATAATTTATGCATATTCCATGTTATTCTTCAAGTGAATGGACCATTTAAGAAAAATATCAAAATTATAGACGAATTATATGCTTAAGTTATAAATGTATAATAATATATTAATTATATATATATATATATATATATATATATATATATATATATATATATAACTGATGAATTTTGTATCTTACGTAAAATCATGAAGCATATAATGACCCAATTCATATTACAAGTTTAATTAATATTATAAAATTAAATAAATTGAGACGTGTATGGAATTTAATTAATATCATGTAAATCATTAATATTTTAAAATATCAATGGATATATGTATAATATTCATGAATTAAATTTAATGACCAGAAAGTATTTCATATAGTACACATGATATTAAAATTATTGTTATAATGTCTTGAGTTAAATAATTTGGAGAGAATGCGAGTTTCATTTTATTGAAATATGTTCGAACTGGAGAGTTCTTCCCTGATTAATATGAATTTGGGTTTATTAGTGACACGGATTGTCCCATGTTGTATCTCATTAAAGTTCAGTTTACATTTGTTAGAAGTATTGAATTGAATAACAATAATAAAATTATTTTTAATAAGTATTACAGTTTTAATATTGGAACAAGAATGATTTTTTTTTTGTATACCAATTAAGGTAGAGTACTACAAAGACACATATCATCTGCGATACAGAAGTCATGTAAACTTCACAATTTGAGACGATTTAGTGATGATTATATTTATCTTCCATAGGAATTATATACTATTTTAATGCATCTGTACATATTAGATGCAAGCCATAAATAGTCTCTAATTTTAATGCACTTAAAATTTACATAAAATTAACATGTAATATAATTGTTATCATTCTTTTTTTAGAAATAGTAAATATCATTCGCTATGTTTGTCTTTATTTTTCTATTATATACACCCATGGACACATATCATCATGCATGCAATATTTATTGTGGGACATTTTATATTATTATTTTGCCATCATGATTACACCATTATTATTTATATATTTATCTGAAATGTGTTCCTTAATGATTTATGTAAGAATTCTTCATACATGGACTATTGTTGGACGGAACAACATGAATATAGTGATGATGAATTTTCAAGATAGCAATTCTTTTGATTTTCATAAATCAAATTATGTATCAATCATATTTTGTTGGTTTTTATTTTTTACATATTTTTATTAAATTTGAATAGTAATTTAATTGATGATGTTATGGAACAAAAATTTGATTGTTGTGTTCCGCGTTTTTTAATAATAAGGTTTGAATGCTTTGTCATCAAAGACAAGGAACATTGCATCATATATTTTGGTGTTATTTAAAATGTTATACCAATTAAGTATACCAAAAATGAATATGTGATGAAATCTATCCATTTGACTGAGATACAGGTGTGTTTTGCATCGAGTATTACAAAATTAGTATTTGACTTTATTAGTTTCGGGAAAATTCTAAATCATAATTTTGATGTTTCAATATTGTGTGGTAAGAGTTTGTATGGTTTATTATTGTTCTTCAATTATACATGTGCATATTTGGTTTCCAGGTTATGTCATTTTGTAATTATTATTTTTGTTATCTATATATATTTTTACAGATAGATGTGCATGTTTGCTACATATTGGTCCAGTTCGTGTTATTAATTTACCGATGTTTGTGTGTTCGGTTTGTTCAGCTTCAACTTCGAGACAATAGGCTATCTTAGCATTATTTGATATTATTTTTCTCTTTTGTAGTGATTCTGAGAAGTGATGTATTTTAGTAAATTAGTCATGTGGTCAATTCATAGACTCGGTTATTAGGGATTCATTCCTCCATTAACTATAGTTTTATAGAATGAAAGGATATTTATTTCTAACATGTTTTTGTGTGTGTGTGTGTGTGTGTGGGGTTAAAGTTGATAACTAACTGTCTTTGTGTATTTATTTTGCAAATTAAGGATTTATTTTAGAAAAACAGCTCAGTGTTCTTCCTCGGGCTATGAGAATATTTTTCAATCGAGACATTGATATGGAGTTATCTGATTGTTTCAGCTTGATTGCAATATGATGTTTTTAATAATATTACATCATTATAATAAAAATATGGTTAATAAATGTATATTTGTCTTTGGACACTACTATTATGTTATACACGATTAATAAAATTAATATGTTATAGTTTATTACCTTGCATTATGATTTACCAGTTTTGGTATGTTCGGTTTGTTCAGCTTCAACTTCGAGACGATAGGTTGTCTTAGCATTATTTGTTTGATATTATTTTTCTCATTTGTAGTGATTCTAAGATGTGATGTGTTTTGGTAAATGAGTCATGTGGTCAATTCATAGACTCGGTTATTAGGGATCCCTTCTCCATTAACCATAGTTTTATAGAATGAAAGAGTATTCATTTCTAACATGTTTTTTTTTTTTTGTGTGTGTGGTTAAGGTTGATAACTAACTGTCTTTGTGTATTTATTTTGCAAATTAAGAATTTATTTTAGAAAAACAACTTGGTGTTCTTCCTCGGGCTATGAGAATATTTTTCAATCGAGACGTTGATATGGAGTTATCTGATTATTTCAGCTTTTTTAATCTGATGTTTTTAATAATGTTACATCGTTATAATAAAAATATGGTTAATAAATATATATTTGTCTTTGGACACGACTATTATGTGATATACGATTAATAAAATGAATATGTTACAGTTTATTACCTTGCATTATGATATATATATATATATATATATATATATATATATATATTATGTGTTGGGACATTGTCAGTTTTGATTTAGATCCCAAAAGCCCCTGAAAAGATGATTGCCTTAATCTGTCTTTGTCAGGCTAGTCTTGGTTAGGATTAGTACTTAGTCATTTTACACTTCACAGGTACTCAGTGAGAGGAGAACTCACTGGAGACAATCAAGACTCAGAGCCTGAAGACGAAGAGCACCATCCTGAACTTATGGCAGTCTTCTAAGCTGGCTGAGTAAGTGTCAGTGATGAAGAGTATGACCCTGAGGTCATTACTAACTCGGTCCTGAAGGGAACAGGTTGTCACTGAGTAAATGGGAAGACTTGGAGTAGAGCCAAGCAATGCAAAAGGAATTTCAGCGTCAGGACAAGACCGGTGAGCTCAAGACAAAATGAACTTAATAAGACAAGCCTGAAGCTCTGGAATAAGTTCTGACATTCTCACCTACCTGATGACGTGGACCAATCCGAGGAGGACACGCACGTACGGAACCTGACACATAGACTGAATTCAGACTGCATATTCAACGGGCAAGCATTTAATGTGCATTAAATGCAAATACCAAATCCATGCAAAGGCGGCTGCTGCATAGAGATATGTCCGTTTGAAGCCCCTCTACATAGATGGCTAGAAGGCTATCTCTCCAACGGATAGTTTTTCAAACCACCTATAAATACAGAAGGCCTTGAACCCATTCAAGGTTACGGGAAATTTCCAAGCCAGAAATTACTCAAAACTCTCAAGCAATCAAAGCATTCAGCCTTTAAGAGAAACACTCGAAACCTTCTAAATTTCCCAAGTGTTTCTTAGCAACTGAGAGCTATTCTGTATTCCGAGAGCTAATTAGAATTATCTTAAGCTTAGAGAGATTATCCAATCCTTAGCACAGCTTTGCCTTGTAAGGATAATCTCAACTTAGTTGGAATCCAAACTGAAACCAAAACCCTAAGTTAGGCTTGTTGGGAGTAAGTCGGTTAGTGTGATAGTAAGAGGAGTTTGTATAGATCAGTGAGGTAACTGGTCTTGGTGCACCTTGGCACGTTAAAAACAAGAATCCCTTGAGTGGATTTCCTGTTAAGTCAGGCCGTGGACGTAGGAGCTTGAGACTCTGAACCACGTTAAACTCCTTGTGTTCTTACTGCTTTGACATTGTGCATACTTGCCATATTACTTGTTCATTCATTGCATTCAAGCTTATCAGGTCTGAATCAATCAACCTGACCTTCAAAAGAACACTGCCTTACTAAACACTTCTAAGTTTTGAGTAAAACAAGTTTTCAGAAAGCAAACTAAACAGGACTTTAAACTATCAGGGCTCAAACATTTCCGCACTGAACTTGAACTGATAGTTAGCCAACTGACCCGCACCAAGTGTAGTCAGTGGGTGTATTATCAGCTCCTAGTTCTTTACCACTCTGAGTGAAGGGGACTCAGTCAGTTTAAGTTTAAGAAAAAAATCGGTATACGTGTATTCCCCCCCCCATACACGTATTCCTCAGTCTTGTACCGGGACCATCAATTGGTATCAGAGCGGGTTGTTCACATGACCACTGATCCAGTTTTGTTAAGAAAAATGGTCAACCGAACAGATCTTAAATGTTTTAAACTATGGGAATTCCTGCATATTTCAAACTATTACCTGTACTCTGACATTATTCTTGTAATAGAAAATCATTTGGTTAGAAGTTTTGGAATCATCAAAAAGGGGGAAATTGTTGGGATATGTTTAGTTTTGATGATTTTCCAAAACAACATGTAATATGTTTGAAAGCAGTCAGGATAGTATCCTTTAGATCAGGTCAGGCTAGGTTAGCTCTCAATAGAATAGGTTGCTCAGTTGAGGGGGAACTCAGCGAGGGGGAACGTCTCAACACAGCCTGAAGATATCAAAGATGACAACCAGAAGAGCTGACTGAAGACATGCCATCAACCTGAACCAATGGAGAAGCCTGAAGGATGTCCCACTGAGTGCAAGTCAGGCTGATCTAAGCCAAGTCTGATGGACCACTCAGTGAAGAGCCTGATCAGGTGGATCAGTGCTGCACCAAGTAGGCCCTGAAGGAGTCAGGCTACTGTGGTCAGGGAAGTTTGTCATTCAGCCTTATGACAAACTTCTTGGAGTGATCTTCAAACAGTCCCTGAAGGACAACTACACTGAGGACGAGTCAGTCCACTGAAGATCGTCAGAGTCAGTGGAGGATATGTTAACTGAAGTCAGTGCGCCCTGATCAAGCACACTGAGTCAAAGATCCGTTGGATTCAGTCCACGTGGACCAATCAAGTCAAGTCAAACATGTCTGACACTGACAAGGCCGCATTCCAAGAAAAGTGGTTGAAACCATTTAATGCTGGATTCAAATGTATTTTCCTCTCCAACGGATACATTTGAATCCCCATTATAAATACAAGCTCATAGCTTGTTGATAGAGAGTGTTGTGTTGTGTTGGTAGATTATTGTAAGAAAATCAAAAGAAAACAAACACCTACGAGCTGAGAGAGTGTGAGTAGTAGCATACGTGCATGGGAGATATAAGGAGGTTCTACTCACATCTTATACACTGATCTTGAGAGTTCACAAATATATACATAAAGAGTGTTCAGCTTGTAACTCTAGGCTTAGAGAGGTTTTCCCTATCTTAGCTATTGGCTAACACATTGTAAAGGGAAAACCTCACCTAGTTGGAGAAAACCCTAACCGAAACCAAAACCCTCTAGTCAGGTTTGTTGGGAGTAAGTTGTTTGTAAGGAGAGGGCAGCCCAGGGAGTGGCGTGAGTCCAGTTGTAAGTGCACCTTGGCACGTTAAAAGCAAGAATCCAAAGGAGTGGATTTCCTGTTAAATCAGGCCGTGGATGTAAGAGCTTGAGTCTCCGAACCACGTTAAACCAAGTGTTATTATTTGGAATGTCTTTTCTTCTAAAGTATTACGAAAATCTGCTCACTGAGAGCATTGTTTAAAAAGGAACTTTAGTTAAGCTTTCAGGTCAGGGAGATTCCATCTCACTGACTAAATCAGGCTAGGCACTCGAGAGTTCAGTCTCTCGAGTCACTGCCTTGTTGAGAGCCTGAGCTTTCAAGTCTCACCTCTGACTTGATAGCTCTGACTCTCAGCAACGCAGTGACTTGAGTATTTCGTCACTGACCTCAGTCAGAGTGCAAGCTGTGATTTGATAACGCGCTCGAGAGTTCAACATCTCAAGCCACTGTCCTTGCTCAGAGCATGAGTCTCCAAGCCTTCTCTCTGACTTGGTAACTCAGCCTCTGAGCAGAGCAGTGACTTGAGTATTTCTCACTCTTGCTGAACTCCCTGAGTATAAGGTTTAAAAAAAAAAATAAACCCCACACCTCAAACTCCCCAACTCCCCCAACCTTCAGAGCCAAACTACCCTACTGAGTCAGTGCCATCAACCTCACTTACAATTGAGCCTGACCAGTTAGCCGAGCCAAACCTTCCCAACCCTTCAGATTTTCCCTCATACCCCAATCCCAAAGACTGTCCCAAATCTATTTCAACAGAAGAGGATGTGTTCCTTGAAATAGAGGAGGAGGAGCTGGATGAGCACATGGCGGGAGGTATACTGGAGAATACACTCAGGGGGAATGCCACGGAGTGGGCAGGGAAGTGCTGGCCTGGGCTGTACAAATACACTGAATTGCTGGCATATGTGGTGGAGCTCAAAGTTTGGTTGGACTTTAAACAATCAAACATGCAGGAGCAACATATGCTAGTAGACGCACGCGGCTGGGAACATTGGGAGACGGAGGAGGCCAAGATCTGCTCATTCTTTGGCCTGACAAGCTGGCTTCAACTTTTGAACTTCGACAACCTGAAGAAGCTTGTGGCTGAAATGATGGCCAAAAGCAAGGCTGATCTTCTCTCCGTTGAAGAGAAGGAGGATGATGAGGAGGATGATGACGCTCAAGGTGGAGCTGTGGAAAAGGCAGTAGAAGAGACTGCAAGGGAAGTAGATGAGATGGACTCTGAGCCTCAGGCTCAGGGGGAAGGTGACAAGAACACTGGTGCCAAGGATGGACCAGTGGCTGAGGATGTTGTGAACATCTCAGCTGCCAATGAGACATCTGTCGATGAAGGGATTCCCTACCCTAAGACACGAGAGGAAGATGTTGAGGCATTCAAGGAGACTCTCAGTTCCGAAGGACAAGTTCCTAAGGTTCAAGTTAGCTTAGCTGAGCCTGAGGAGGCGGCTATGACTACTTCACAACTGCCTTCAGTGTACCTTGAAGAAGGGACTGATGCTGCAGGGGCTGACAAGGGAAAGCAGCCAATCACTGAGGAGGCCGCTGATGATGAAGATGTGGTCATAACCGGGGTCGGCCGTGCTGAGTTTACAAGCATAGTGGAGGTCAAACAGGAGAAAACCTCGGAAAATCTAGCTGAACTTCAGGAGGAAGTAATGAGGCTACGTGCTGAAAAAGATGAAGACTCCAAAGCCCTGGCGAAACACATCAGGTGGACAAAGTCAGCTTACAACACCCTTGCCAACAGGGAGCTGATCTTGTTAAAGCGCACAATGACTGACACGGCCAAGTCAGTGAAGAATGAGAGGAAGCGCACAAAGAAGATGCTCAGGGACACTCTCAAGAAACTTGAAGAGAGAGATGCGATCAGGGACGAAAAGATGAATCAGGCAGTGGACAGGCTTGCAGTTCAGACTGGAGCTATTGTCACTCAGGCCTTGGAGGACTCAGCGTCCAAGTTGGAGCTGGAGTCAGGGAAGCTGGATCGCACATCTCAATCAGTGGCGGACATTTTGGCTAAAGCCACTGAGGAGTCTGTGAAGATACTGACTGAGGTTAGCAGAGTCAGCGGTGAGTCCTCGAAGGTGGAAGAAAGGATCACCAAGGCTGAACAAAGTCTCCAACTCTCTATGGAGGTCTTTGAGAAGAAAGTCAATGCTGCCATCAGTTCCGTATCCTTTGCAGGGACTGGGATTTCAATGGGAGTTGAGTTATTGAAGGAGGGAATCAATGATGTCCATTCCCTAGCTTCCTTCGTAATCAACAGCGGATCTGACGCATTCCCATCTGAGGCCAATGATGATGCCAAAAAGGGGGAAAAGAAGAAGAAAAGATCCCGCCCTGAGGCATCTGAGGCAGTTAGTCAAGGAGAGATCGTCCTAGCTGATCCTGAAGCCAATCCTGATGGAAACATTCTAAGGATAAGAAAGTCAGCTAGGTTAGCGGCAGTGGAGAAGGAAGGAGAACAATTAGTTGCCAAGCTGAGGGAGGAGGCAACAAAGGCAAAGGCTAATGAACCTTCAAAGCAACAACCTGAGCCAGTCCAAAGATCATCACCCATGAGCTCAAGGAAGAATCCCATCACTTACTCAGGTGAGTTAGTTGCGGAGCTATGTGCTGAAGCATGGGGAGATCAACCTGAAAAGACTGAGGCTATGCGCAGAGCTGAAATTGCTCAGAAGGAGAAGATGCGCATTTTGGAGAAGAAGGTTGAGAAGCTGACGGATATCACTGAGCTTCAACAACGTGAACTAGATGATGCAGTGATCAGCTTGCTAAGGAGGAAGAAGGCGAAGCCTGAGCCAAGGAAGTACAGAAAGAAGCCAACAGTTAGGAAGGCAACAATTCTTCAAGTCAGTAGGCCAGAATCAGGAGCAAGGGAAGCTTTTGTTGATGAGTTCGTCTCAGAGACTTTAAAGGAGTTTTGGACTGATGCAAGGGATGAATTTGTCAGGCTATGGTTTGTTGTGAAGAAGTGGGGCGACACTGACGATATTGATGCCCACTTCACTGACTATATGATGGACAATCATCCTGAGCTATTTCAGAAGATCTTGGAGGAGGCTGAGGCAGCTAAAGTCCAAGTGAAGGCTCCTGAGTTCATCATTCGAGCTCCTCCCTTGATTCCTGGAACTCTAAAGCATGACACTAAGGCCATAATGATGGAAGTCTTGAAGATAGCTAGAACTGAAGGATATGTGAACCAACCTGGAAGACTTGACGAGCTAAAGGCAAGAGTTTATGCAGGATATGGACTCAAGCCTGAAATGAGATTAGTCTAGGTGTTCACAGGCTTCTTTGTAATAGATTAGATCCATTGTAATCGTTTCCACATCTTTCAAGAAATCTATTACTTTTGCCCACAGACAAAAACTCATTGTCTTTTTGGCTTGTTTAAATTCTGTACTTTATCAAGAATTGCTCTAACACTGTCTTATCTTATAGATAGGATTGTCCTATTTCCTCTATGTGTTTTGAGGATCTTTTCAGTGTTTTGGCATCATCAAAAAGGGGGAAATTGTTGGGACATTGTCAGTTTTGATTTAGATCCCAAAAGCCCCTGAAAAGATGATTGCCTTAATCTGTCTTTGTCAGGCTAGTCTTGGTTAGGATTAGTACTTAGTCATTTTACACTTCACAGGTACTCAGTGAGAGGAGAACTCACTGGAGACAATCAAGACTCAGAGCCTGAAGACGAAGAGCACCATCCTGAACTTATGGCAGTCTTCTAAGCTGGCTGAGTAAGTGTCAGTGATGAAGAGTATGACCCTGAGGTCATTACTAACTCGGTCCTGAAGGGAACAGGTTGTCACTGAGTAAATGGGAAGACTTGGAGTAGAGCCAAGCAATGCAAAAGGAATTTCAGCGTCAGGACAAGACCGGTGAGCTCAAGACAAAATGAACTTAATAAGACAAGCCTGAAGCTCTGGAATAAGTTCTGACATTCTCACCTACCTGATGACGTGGACCAATCCGAGGAGGACACGCACGTACGGAACCTGACACATAGACTGAATTCAGACTGCATATTCAACGGGCAAGCATTTAATGTGCATTAAATGCAAATACCAAATCCATGCAAAGGCGGCTGCTGCATAGAGATATGTCCGTTTGAAGCCCCTCTACATAGATGGCTAGAAGGCTATCTCTCCAACGGATAGTTTTTCAAACCACCTATAAATACAGAAGGCCTTGAACCCATTCAAGGTTACGGGAAATTTCCAAGCCAGAAATTACTCAAAACTCTCAAGCAATCAAAGCATTCAGCCTTTAAGAGAAACACTCGAAACCTTCTAAATTTCCCAAGTGTTTCTTAGCAACTGAGAGCTATTCTGTATTCCGAGAGCTAATTAGAATTATCTTAAGCTTAGAGAGATTATCCAATCCTTAGCACAGCTTTGCCTTGTAAGGATAATCTCAACTTAGTTGGAATCCAAACTGAAACCAAAACCCTAAGTTAGGCTTGTTGGGAGTAAGTCGGTTAGTGTGATAGTAAGAGGAGTTTGTATAGATCAGTGAGGTAACTGGTCTTGGTGCACCTTGGCACGTTAAAAACAAGAATCCCTTGAGTGGATTTCCTGTTAAGTCAGGCCGTGGACGTAGGAGCTTGAGACTCTGAACCACGTTAAACTCCTTGTGTTCTTACTGCTTTGACATTGTGCATACTTGCCATATTACTTGTTCATTCATTGCATTCAAGCTTATCAGGTCTGAATCAATCAACCTGACCTTCAAAAGAACACTGCCTTACTAAACACTTCTAAGTTTTGAGTAAAACAAGTTTTCAGAAAGCAAACTAAACAGGACTTTAAACTATCAGGGCTCAAACATTTCCGCACTGAACTTGAACTGATAGTTAGCCAACTGACCCGCACCAAGTGTAGTCAGTGGGTGTATTATCAGCTCCTAGTTCTTTACCACTCTGAGTGAAGGGGACTCAGTCAGTTTAAGTTTAAGAAAAAAATCGGTATACGTGTATTCCCCCCCCCATACACGTATTCCTCAGTCTTGTACCGGGACCAACATTATGTATATAGATTATGTATATATAAAAGGTTTTCTAATTTGACATTGAGTGTGTCTTTAGTCGTCAATTGGATTTATTTTTAAAAAAATATTCTTATATGTTAAATTAGAAATTAAATTTAGTAATTTGTGTGTCAAATTATAAAAAATTGTACCCCCCCTCCGTCCAGTAAAAGTATGCTCGATTTTTTGCACGTAGTTTAATGGGATATTGTCGGAAGGGTATTATGGAGTATTGTGAGGTCTGTTTATGAATAAAGTGATTATTTATATATGGAAAATATGTTCGACATACTTTCCATAAACAATCACTTTATTTATAAACGGACCTCACAAATTTACCATACTCCATAATACCCTCCGACATATCCCATTAAGCCACATGCAAAAAATTGAGCATACTTTTACAGGATGGAAGAGTATATATCAATATAATAATATAATTGAATAGTTTAAGTACAAAATTGTCTACTATAAATTAATGGATAGGGTGCAATTATTTCTAACTTGGAAAATGAAAGGATTGATACTTAAGAGGATTGAAGGAGAGATGTTCACTTAAATGGTTCGAAGATTGTGAGATGGATATAAAATTCATTAAGTTTAAGTAAAATACACTTTATTCCATGTGCAAAGAGGCCACCACCTTTTTCACCAAATAAAATTGGAGTGTATATATGTGTAATATTAATTTCCTAATTACGTTATTTCATTCACAAAATGCATCTTAATCTTTCATAGGGATTTATGGAGTAATTTTGTTTGCATTACAAAATCTCTAAAATATTAAAACTCCGGGTTTTTTTTTTAGATTTTCTTTTACACAAACATTTTAAAAATATTTCAAAATAAAAGTTTATACTTTCATAAAATTTAGAATACATTGTGCATTTAATGTTATTGTTTCACATGTATCATACAAAGTATAATATATTCAATTCTTGGTTGCATTTGATTGTCACCAAAAAAGTAAGAATAAAAATAAATATTGTCTGCTATGTACTAACATGGATATATCTTTTTTTTATGGATATATTGAATTCGTTTGTTATTCTGCCATTTTCAATTATTTCCAGGCAACTACAAGCTAAGTTGTATATATATTTGTTCGTTATTCTCTCATTTTCCCTAACTTAATTTCATGATTCTATTTTGTCTTCCTTGATAATTTTGGATTAGAAAAATGGTGATAAATTGGAATTCGTCTCCCATAAAAATGTCAAATAAAAAACTATTCATTTTTTTAAGTAGTAATTATATTTAACGTCATAGGAAGAATGATTTTTTTAAGGACCATAGCTAGGGGTGATAGAAAATTAGAATTTTAAATCTTTGGCTGGACAATTTAAGAACATCAACTTTTAAAAGTCGAGATTTGAAGCCAAAAATTAGTCTGAATCAAAGCATGGACTAATTGGCCTGACTTGGCTTGAAATTCACGCTTATTGGCGTGATTTGGCTTGAATTCGGATTGAATTTGTACCTAATTCTAACTAATTTGGGCCGATATGACAAAAATACACTACTTTTAAAAGTTAATGTCCTTAGATTGTCAGTTGGAAAAGTTATGATCCTCATTTTTCTAGCCCGTGAAATTTTTATTTTCATTTTTCCCTTCCCCCAACTAAATAACGTCTCGAAGAGTTAATGTCTATCACTCAATCCTCAAGGTGAAAGTTAATATTTTGAATTTTTTAAGGACCGTAACTTTGGGGTTGACAATTTAAGCTAGAAGTTGCAAATTTAGGCACACTTAGCTCTAATAAACCCAAAAAATTCATTACTTAATTAAGTTAATGACCTTAAATTGTCAGTTTGGAGAGTTACAATCCTTATTTTTCCAGCCCGAATAGTTTTTGTCCTCATTCTACCCCTTCCCCCAACTAGATAACACCTCAAAGAGTTAATGTCTATCACTCAATCTTCAAGGTGAAAGTTAATATTTTTAAAATATTTTTTTAAGGACCGTAACTTTGGGGTTGACACTTTAAGCACTGTAATTTCTATGGGTTGTGAATTTAGGCACAATTAGCCCTAATTAACCTAAAATTCACTTCTTTTAAAAGTTAATGTCCTTAAATTGTCAGCTCAAAATGTACGATCCTCATTTTTCCAGTCCGAAGAGTTTTAGTCCTCATTCATCCCCCAACTAAATAATATCTCGAAGAGTTAATGTCTGTCACTCAATCCTCAAGGTGAAAGTTAAAATTTTGAAGATATTTTTTTAAGGACCGTAACTTTGGAGTTGATAATCAAAGGAATGTAATTTCTAAGAGTTGCGAGTTAGACACAATTAGCCTAATAAATCCAAACTGGGCCCGAATTCAGCCCCCAATCAGGCCAAACCGTGTCAATTGGCCCAAATTTTAGATTGGATTCAACCCAATCGAGCCATGTAGCATAGTCTGATTTGGATTTATTTAGGATGCTCTAACCTCAATTTGCGACTTTTAAAAACTATTGTCCTTATTTACAACCTCAAAAGTTATGTTCCCCATTTTGCCATCCACAAAATTATAGTCCTTAAAAATATTTTTTTTCCATGACTTGAGATACTTATTTTTATTAAATTTGTCTTAATCATTTGTTTTTTATTTCAACTGTGTATTTTTACGATTATATTGTAAAATTTATTATTATTTAAACATCTTTAAAATAAATAACATTGTTTTTGTTTTATATATCAAAATTCAAATACGAAAAATTGTTAATTAGTAACCAAATTGAATACCATATTGTTTATAGATAATCTTTTTTTTTTATAGAATGTAGTTATCTTACCCTCTGTTTTAATGTTCACTCATTTCTTAACTCACTCACCTTTTTCTTTTACTAAATATACCATTTTAAAATTATAATTTTATCCAACATATAATACTTGCATACGTCCCTAAAGATACTCACTCATCAATCTTCTTTAATTTTAATACAACTACCAAATATACTTACTCCGTCAACTTTCTACTCTAGCAGGGAAAAAATTATTAACGTCTTGTACAATGATGACTATTAGTATTAGGCAAAGGAATTGAGAATTTGGTACGAAATAAACCAATAATACAAAATAATTTGTTGGTATGTAATATGTGTTTTTAATGTTAACGTAATAAACTTTGTTCTTTTTATTATATTATATATTTTATTTTATTTTGTTTGAACAATGATGAATAATTCAATTGAATCATCTATAGGTAATTTAGATTTTTCTCGAAATTTTTTCTAAAATTAATCTCATTCAATTTCAATGACATCAAACATATCGACTCCCCCACCCCTTTAAAACAAAGTTGAAAAACATGATTAACGTAACTGTACAAGAGTCTTTATAAGTTGGAGAGACTTAGAATTGAGTACGAAAGAAACCAACAAACATAAATTGTTCAGACGTATTTTTTTTAAGTAAATGTAGTTATCTTTTTTTAATTGCTATATATATATATATATATATATATATATTTGTTATTTTCTGTTTGAACAATGAAGAATGTAATTGAACCATTTAAAGACAATTAAGTTTTTCTCCAAATATTTCAGCTGAAAGTCAAATTGATCATTTTAAAGATTATTTAGAAGGAAAATTAGAACCACTGAATGTTGATGAAGTAATTGAGTTTTCTGTTAAATACAATAATTATGAATTTAAACGTCGTCTGGTGATAATTATATTTCTTTGGATGCATTTTTTTTCCTTACTGAAATTATAAATTTAATATGTTTGTCATATTTTTGTTGTTTCTTAGTATATATCAGTGTCAGATGTTAACTCAAATGAACTCGGGTTATATTATATTGAAGTGTGTTAGAACTTAGAACTTAAGATTTATTCTCAATTTATTATGAATCAAATGTTATTGTTAATACGGACTATCACATTCTTTGTCAAGCTAAAACTTGGTATAAATTTATTAGAAATGTTTGACTGCGTAAAGATGGTTTTTTTTTTTTTTTTTTTTGAAGAAATGTAATTGTATTCGTGTTAGAGCAAAATTAATTTTTATTGTATGTGTACAAATGTTGAATATTTTATATCAGTTTTTTTTAATTAAGTTAATTTCTTGATTCTTTTATTTGTATTGCAATATTTTAACAAGAATATAATTTTTTTAATTATATAAAAAATTTATTATTTTATGTGAATGTTAACGTGAATGTTTAAAAATAGCTGATTGTCGGGTTATAGATATTCGAATTTAGTGATTTTTATTATGGTTTGAAGTTTTCTTTATAGTTTACTTAAATATTTGATTTTTAATTTTGCATGTGTGTTTGTTCCTTTATTAATATAAAATAATTTTTAAAAAATATTTTTAAGGATCGTAATTTTGGGGGTGACAAAGAGAGGACCATAATTTTTTGGACGGACAAAATGAAGACTGTTACTTTTCATACTGGAAAATTAAGATTGTAATTTTTAAGTGTCGCCAATTTAGGCACAATTGGCCATAATAAACCCAAATAGGACGGACAAAATGAGGACTGTAATTTATTTGAAAAAAATACTCCGTAAGTGTCACGTTGTTTAGGAAAAAGTGTGTTATGTAAGTGTAAAGTTGAATAAAATAATGATAATTTTATACTTTATTTATTTATTGTGATGCAGATTTTTTTATGTGACGTGAAAATATTTGTGGAATGTCTTAATTACACAAATATCAAAGTAATCACGAGACTAAAAAATAATATCTTCCAAACACCATTTATTTATGTTTTATTGCACGGTATTTTTCAGTAAAATCTTTATCAATTAACTTAAATTTATTTAATAAAAAATAATCTAATAAATTCTCAAATTTTTACTTTTTTAACAGTAAAGAATAATTTGTGCAGTATATTTACCTTATGTGGCATATATAATTTAAATCTTATCAAAAGGACTACATTTTAAATGAAAATTTAACAATATTCATTTTTTTAATGTTATTGTGTTAAAAAATTTATTCAAACCTGTAAATGTATTAGTAATTTTATTTATAATAAAAAAAAAATGAATGATAACATTTAATTTATTTTTGCAAATATAAATTATTTTTTTGTAACTATTAGTTTAGATATTTTTGTTAGAAAAATAAAAAAATTCATTTTAAATTCATTAATATATATATATATATATATATAATTTAGAATAATAATTTTAAAAAAATGACTTCCGTGCGAAGCACGGGTAGACCTGTTACTAGTACTAATATAAAGAAAGAATACGAGTGAAACATTTTAATTCATTTTAGTGAGAAATGGTGTATTGTGCAAGATAATATCAATTTACAAATGTATTACGTACTGATTGCTGCACTAAATAGTAAATAGTAGGAGTATAACTTTAATTTGTGAAACATTAAATGTATAATTTTAGTGAAAAATTGTGTATTATGAAAGAAAATAACAATGTTCTAATGAAATATGAACAAATGATTACACTAAATAGTATTATAATTTTGAGTAGATATTTTCGGCAAAGTATAGAGTGAAAATAGTTCATGAATGAACCACTTGAAGTTTATTAGTTGTTTTCACTAAAGAATATTATATAGTTCTTTTCACATGAAGCATATTAATTTAGAGGATACAAATTATTTTCACAAAAGAATAGTATTAGTTAAAAAGAATAAAGAATATGCACTGTTTAACTAAATGGTACTCCCTTTGTCCCATCATTATTCGCACAATTACTATTTTCTCGTGTTTTAGCGAACGAGTTTTTTTTATTAGTATTTAAAATGATAAAATAATTTTAAGTCACTTTATAATAGAGGAGAGATACATCTATCATACCCTACCTTAAAAGTTACTTTTATTTCAAATACTAATAAACAACTCGCTCGCTAAAACAGAAAAAAAAAAACAGTGCGCAAATAATCATGGGACGAAGGGAGTATTAGTAGTTTACAGTAAATGAGTATTACAAAGTAATTTATATATAAACAAGTTTCACACTATACATACTCAATATTTTCAATTTAATTATACACAACAATTTCATAATTATACTTTGTTGGGATAATGTCAGTTTTGATTAGATCCCAAAAGCCCCTGAAAAGATGTTTGCATTTATTTGCAGGCCAGTCTTGGTTAGGATTTGTACTTAGTCATTTTACACTTCACAGGTACCCAGTAAGAGGAGCACTTACTGATGACAATCAAGACAAGAGCCTGAAGACGGTTTACCATCTTGAACTTATGGCAGTCCTCTAAGCTGGCTGAGTAAGTCTCAGTGATGAAGAGTATGACCCTGAGGTCATTACTACTCAGTCCAGAAGGGAACAGGATGATACTGAGTTTATGAGAAGACTTGGAGTAGAACCAAGCAATGCAAAAGGAATGTCAGAGTCAGGACAAGACCGGTGAGCTCAAGACAAAAAGAACTTAATAAGACAAGCCTGAAGCCTAGGAATAGGTTCTGACATTCTCACCAACCTGATGACGTGGACCAATCCAAGAAGGACACGCGCGTACGGAACCTGACAGAAGACTGACTTCAGACTGCATTTTCAACGGGCAAGCATTTAATGTGCATTTAATGCAAATACCTAATTCCATGCAAAGGACGGCTGCTGCATGAAGATATGTCCGTTTGAATCACTCTACATAGTTGACAAGAAAAGCTATCTCTCTAACGGATAGTTTTTCAAATCACCTATAAATACATAAGGCCTTGAACCCATTCAAGGTTACGGAAAATTTCCAAGCCAAAAATTACTCAAACTCTCAAGCACTCAAAGCATTCAGTCTTTAGAAGAAGCACTCGAAACCCTTTAAATTTCCCAAGTGTTTTTTAGCTACTGAGAGTTAATCTGTATTCCAAAGAGCGTACAAGTAATATCTTAAGCTTAGAGAGATTATCCAATCTTTCGCATAGCTTTGTCGTGTAAGGATAATCTCAACCTAGTTGGAATCCAAACTGAAACCAAAACCCTAAAGTTAGGTTTGTTGGAAATAAGTTAAGATAGTTAGTAAGGAAGTTTGTATAGGTCAGTGAGGTAGCTGATCTTGGTGCACCTTGGCACGTTAAAAACAAGAATCCCTTGAGTGGATTTTCTGTTAAATCAGGTCGTGGACGTAGGAGCTTGAGACTCTGAACCACGTTAAACTTGCTGTGTTCTTATTGGTTTGATATATTGCATACCTGCCATATTAACTGTTCATTCATTGCATAAGATTTATCAGGCTTAAATCAATCAGCCTAATCTATTAAAAAGAGCAATGCCCTTACTAAACACTATTAATTTGAGTAATCAATTTTCAGAAGCAAACTAATCAAGACTTTAAACTATCAGGGCTCACACATTTCCGCACTGAACTTAAATTGATAGTTAGCCAACTGACCCGCACCAAGTGTAGTCAGTAGGTATATTATCAGTTCCTAGTTCTTTATCACTCTTAGTAAAGGGGACTCAATAAGTTTTTTTGTTTGAAAAATTGGTATACGTGTATCCCCCCCCCCCCTACACGTATTCCTCAGTCTTGTACCGGGACCAACACTTTTTATTTATATATACATTTAATTCTCATAATTATACATATTATTAAAATAATTTATGTATAATAATAACATTTAGGTCTCATATTCTATACTTATAAATGACCTTTTATGTTAACTAAAAGCATTTTTTGTTACAACTTATATTTTTTATTCATGTAATTAGAAATTTTTATTATGTCATTATATCAATTTTTTCATGGTTTGTTCATTTCCGAATTTATTAACTACTTTAAAGGAGTTGTGTAAGATTTGGAAATAATATACATCATAAATCGTAAATTATATAATATATATAATAATATAATCATATAGTAAAATCTCCTAAAATATCTTAATAAAAATAGTTGTTAATTTACTCCTTAATTGGTGCTTAATGATGAATTCTTTAATTAGAGAAACTGAAAGTATATTGTGATTGACCAATACAATCCATAATTTATGAGTCATCACGCTAAAAACCCTCACTCTATTTCTCTTTCTTTTTCCATGGCTAATTGACTCCTTCCTCCATTAGCGGCAGATTCACCACTTTTTATGGACCAAACCTGATTCCAATGCAATCGAAAATAATAAAAAGCAAATTATATTATACGGTACTCCCTCCGTCACAGTTTTGTTTTCCCATTTGACTGTGCACGGTGTTTAATGCGAGAGTTGAATTTTAGTATTTAAATGAATAAAGTAGTATTATAAATAATGAATAAAGTAGTATTTAAATGAATAAAGTAGTATTGAAAATGGTGAATAGTGAATAAAGTAGTTTCCATTTTAGGGATGAGAAAACAAAATTGAGACGGACCTTTTTGACAAATGGGGAAACAAAATTGGGACGGAGGGAGTATATTGTATATACACGTCAAAAGCATAATTCAAGAGTTAAAAAGAAAAAAAAAAGGCTTACACCCTGCAGACTATGTTGCACAGATTTTTTAAAATTCACTAGTATGCAATATCGGATACTGCATGGTGATTAGGCGTGAAATTGTTATGTTTTGGTGCCCGATTTACTCATGTTTTGAGTGTTTTCGATGAGTGCTTGGAGTAAAATGAGTATCATTTTTATAAAATTATTAATTTGTCTCTTTGGTTTTCATAGATGGATAGAGGGCGAAAAGAGGAGTTCGTAGGACTTTGAATCGGCCAAAACGGACTCCCGGTTGAGGAGATATGAAGATTTTACGAACGAGTGCACAGCAGCCAGCGCTCGAGCGAATCGCTCGAGCGCCCAAAAACTTACAGAACAGTTTCAGCGCTCGAGCGAATCACTCGAGCGCCACCGCTCGAGCGTTTTGCTCGAGCACCCACGTATTTTCGCCTCCGGATGCGTATTTTCGGCCCATTAACTCCCGTTTCGACCCCGTGCCTATATATACCTCTTCAAAACACGTTTTGAAGATCCCCAACTTTTAGAAATACTTTAGACTTAGTTTTTGAAGAGGAGAAGAACGAGCAAGCTTTATTTTACGTTTTGTTGAGGTTTTTCATACGAATTCGTAGTTTCTTTTCATTAGTTCGTTACTTTAAACGCTTTTAATTTCGTTTTAGTCAATTCAATTTCAGTTCTTCGTATTTATTTTCTTTCAACCCTAGTTCATGTTTCTTATGTTCTTCGTTCAATTCATTATGTTTTTGTTCGTTGTTTCTTCTATTGCTTTTATTTTTGTTATAACCATGTCCGGCTAAAACCCTTGTATGCTTGGGTTAGGATGAACTCGTAGAAGTAGGATGTGGGTACGTAATTAAGGTAATTTGTGACGTTAGTTTTAATTCTCTTAATTAATGAATTCATATAATTAATCTTAACTCTACCTTTGAATTTCGTACGAAAGTGTTAGAGAGAGGACGACCGCATCACTCAATAACAATTAGTAGTCTTAACGAGAAGGTTTAGTAAAGGTTAATTCATCTACCGGTTTAGCGAAGGAGGACGACCGCATCACCTTAGTTAAATTAGGGTCTCATTAATTAAGCGCTATCTATTAACTTGTTAGTGGATTAGTGAAGTCGATTGCTAGGATAAAGTATTAGGGTGAGAAATCTTGAGCTTTCATTCTACGATCTTTTACTTAGGTTAATTCTTGTTTGTCACGATTACTTTGATTATGTACCTGCTCCGTTAGTATACGTAGGGATTCCTATCCTGAGCATCACCATCTCATATTTGAAAACACACCTTTTGTTACTTCGTTTAATTTTCCTTTTGCATTCATAGGATAATTTAGTTTAGTTTAATTTTCTCTTTTCAAAAAACCAAAAAAAACATTTCACTCATATTAACTACGACGCGTAGATCTTCAGGGATCTATTCGCATATACACCATCCCTTGGGTTCGATAATACTTGGTCCCTATACTTGCCCATACTACAGTGAACCCGTACTCTTGCGGGGTAGCTACTAGTAGAAGCTAGTGTAGTCGCTTCAAGTCAATGGCGCCGTTGCCGGGGATGGCGTTATATGCTCTTTGAATAGGACTTGTCGATAGCTTAGTAGTTAGTAGTGAGTGCCTATTTTCTGTTTTTATTTCTTTTTGTTATTTTTTTTATTTATTTATTCGGCAGTTGCGTTTTGATCCATCTGCTAGTGTGTCAGGTTTATGAGAACACGCTCACAAGGCAATACGAGCGAAGAGAGATTACCTGCAGACCCTGAGACAATAGCCAGAAGGAACAGAGCCTTCTTGAGAAGGATGAACGCTGCCGACTTAGGAAAGGAACCAATGGACCTCAATAATGAGTTGGACGATGCTGCCAACGATTTCAATCAGGCAGTAGACCGAGTTGAAGGCACTGGAGTTAGTGGTAGCCAGAATCAAATTCCATTAGGGGATAGCCAGAGCCTAAACCCGGGTACACAAAACGTAGGGAACCCAGCTCAGAACCTTGTCCATAATCCTCATAACCAAAACCCTGCTTACCCTCAAAACCCAAATAACCCTTTCCACAACCCAGCATACCAACATTACCCATACCCACCATATCCTTACCCACCATATCCATATCATCCACCACCAGTCTATAACCAACCACCTGCTTACCAACCACCACCCCAACAAGTACCGGTACCTGCTGCTAATCCTCAATACGTTCCTCAGAACGTAGATCATAATATGGCGATTCGAGGGAGGTTTGCAGCACAGCCACAGCGGTACTATGATGGAGTGGCTCTACCTCCTGTTGAGGCGAACAACTTCTCGATATCACCGGGGATTTTAAAGCTGCTGACTGAGAATCAGTTCAAAGGGGTGATCGGGAAGGAGAACCCTCATACACACTTGAGGAGCTTTCTCATGATAGCCTCAACATTTAATTACAATGGCATGTCTGAAGATGCCAAGAGGCTTAGGCTGTTCCCATTCTCACTGACGGGAATAGCCAAGGAGTGGTACGATAATACGCTCCCACGGGGAGGTATTACCACTTGGGCCGAGCTCGAGCGTCTGTTCCTCGAGCGATTCTACCCTCCATCTAGGACGATCAAGGCAAGAATTGAGATCTCGTCCTTTCGCCAGAAGTCTGGAGAGGATTTACGCCAAGCGTGGGAGAGATACTCAAACATGCTGATTGAGTGCCCGCAGCATGGGTACAACGAGGGAGACATTATGGCATTCTTCTATAGTGGTGCCAGCAAGGATGGTCAAGCCCATTTAGATGCATGTGCGGGCGAAGCATTCCTCAATCAAGGCATAGAGAGGTGTAGGGAGATCGTGGACAACATTGTCACGAATGCCGGTGCTTGGGGAGTGGATGCAGATTTGCAAAGAGTGCATCAGGTGGAAGAGGGAGAAGGAACGAGAAGGCTGCTGATGGCCATGATGGAAAAGATCAACAACCTTGAGTTGGGGAAGAGTTTGGGTGGAGAGCATGCAGTGGAGAATGAGAGAGTAGACCAGCCCAGTGGACAGCAAGAGGTAGCCAATTACATGGGAGGTCCTTATTACAATCAGAATGGCTACCAAGGTGGTAATCAGTATGGAAGGTCTTCTTATGGCCAACCATTTATGCCTCCAGGCCCTCAGCCACTTCAAAATCAATGGAGGAACACACAAGGAGTTCAAGGAGGCCAACAGCCTTCTCAAAACACATGGCGAAAAAATGAGAACTTTTCTTATGCTAACCCAAAAGCTGGTGTTACTGTTCCTGCAGGTGTTGATCCGGGGTCTAAACCTCCTGGTGGAGAAGGCGGTGCATCAACCGAGGAGATGTTGAGAGCGATCCTTCAGAAAGTGGAGGAAGGGAGCAAGCGGTTGTCATCCTTGGAGTACGATGTGAAGGAGCTGCACAAGAAGGGTGATCAACGTGATCAAGAGCTCCAGAAGATGAATGTTGAGTGGACTAGAACTCAACAAGAGAACAATCGAAGGTTCACTTCTTTAGAGCTCCAGATGAGCCAGATTGCAAAGTCAGTGAATAGAATGCCGGAGAGGAACCCGAAAGAGCATTGCAAGGTGATCCAGCTGAGAAGTGGAACCAACTACGAAGGTCCTCAGATGCCTGCTGATTCTGAGACGCCCCAAGAAGAGATTGAGCCTAAAGGAGATGAAGTTGAGAAGGGGATTGAAAGTGAAGGGATTGAGAAGCATGAAGACATGGATGAGTCCCAGAAGGGCAAGGAAAGTGAGGAGGTTGAAAGAGTTCCTAAGTGGAAGAAGGCAAAGGAAGCAAGGGAGAAAGCGAAAGTGACCGAGCGAGATGAATGGGGGGTACCCAAATCTGTGATACCCGTCCCGTATCCACAACGCTTCATGAAAAAGAAGCTTGATGAGAAATTCGCTAAGTTCCTTGATGTTTTTAAACAATTGCATATTAATATTCCTTTTTATGATGCTTTGGAACAGATGCCGCATTATGCAAAGTTTCTGAAGGACTTGATCGCGAAAAGACGGCGAGTGGATGAGCCGAAGTTGGTGCAGCTGAATCACGAGGTGAGTGCACTAGTGCACAAGGCGCTTCCACCAAAGCTGAAGGATCCCGGGAGCTTCACGATCCTATGTGACATTGGGAGCGGGATCAAGAAAGGAGCGCTATGTGATTTAGGGGCGAGCATCAATCTCATGCCCTTGTCGCTCTTCAAGAAGTTGGAAGGTGGAGAACTTCAACCCACAATGATGACGCTTCAACTTGCCGACCGGTCTATCACGAGACCTCAAGGTGTGGTTGAAGACGTCCTAGTGAGAGTTGGAGATCACATTTTTCCAGCCGACTTTGTAGTGCTAGAGATGGAGGAAGATGAGCACGTGCCCCTGATCTTGGGAAGACCGTTCTTAGCTACGGCGGGGATGGTGCTAGACGTGGCGAATGGGAAGATTACATTGAAGGTTGATGATCAAGAAGTGAAGATCTCCCTATATGAAGCCATGAAGCACCCGAAGGAGGATGAGAGCTTGTATTGCATGGATGCAATTGATCCTAGTGTTGAAGACACACCTTCTATCCCTAATCCTTCTGATATTCATGATTTTGTTAGTCCTTCACTTGATTATTTAACCCATAAGCGTTATGATCTTGATTATTTTGATAGGGATAAAGTGAAGAAGTTGAAGGATGAAGAGGTGAAGAAAGTGGACGTGGTCCAGTTAGAAGGGAAAGGAGGAGTTAAGAAGAAAAAGTCCAAACTCAAGAAATTGTTTAGTAAGACTCCTCCAGATAGAGGGAAGAAGGAGTTGAGACCCATAACACTTGGGGATGAGAAGAAAGCAAAAGGGCTCATGATGGTGGGGCATCAAGGAAAGGAGTTCAAACACCACTCTTATGAGAGTGAGGGAGGTAAATTTGAGTATGATGTCCCATAAGCTCCATTGAGCTTGGTCCGGCATGAGGACCTTAAAAATAGCGCTGAATGGGAGGCAACCCATTTTTATTTGCTTTTGAGTGTTTTTAGTTATTTTCCTTTTATGTTACTAGGATGTTGTTGAGTCGTATGTTTAACCTCGTACTTGAGAGTTTTATTTTGTAGGCTTGTCTCTAAAGGAGTAAAGGTATCATGGAGTTATTTAGATTGAAGGAACCAACTTGAGACAAAGGAGTGTGCAAAGCTAGTGAGAGAAACTGAATTGTTCGGTTGAGGTAACCCACAACCCCAAACTTAGACCTCTAGCAAGGTCGAAGTTTGGGGGGGTGGAGTTTTTTTTATGTTTTCTTGTTACATTGCACCGGAGCACCCCTTATCTTTGAGTTGAGTTAGTTATTTGGTGCTTTGAGATGCTCCTTGGGCTATTATTAATTTGTTTTGTTACTCAATATTTTATGCCTATCAATCACCTTATGCTTGTTGATTGCTATCTTTGAGTATGATTTGATGAGTAGGGTGAATTGTGAGGCTGAGTTAGGAGTTTTCTTGTGTGAGTGTTTGAGTTAGAGTTGATTTGAGAAAGAACCCGTATGCTTGTAAATTTTTCTTTTGAGTACTTGTGTGATGAGAGTAAGAATTTACTAGGACTAGCATGGATGTGAAAGCCGTGAGCTTTTGAGCCTTATGAGATTTTGATGCATGATTTAATCTCTTCGTTTGTGAGTGAATCATCACCTTAGAGGATGCTAGAACTTGCATGTGCTCTTGCTTCTTGATTGTGTCTAGTTTGATATGCCGAATGTGATCTTAGGCCATCTTTGATTTAATTGAGTCACTTAGCCAAAATTTTCCTTACCAATGACATTGATCCCTTGTTAGCCCCTTTGAGCCTAAAGCCTATTTTATTTGCTAGCACATATGAACACTATTCCAATTCCTAAGCCTTTTTGTCCCAATTTGAGTGGAGAATAGGAAAGTGTGAATATGAAGGGAGTGAATTGAGTTGAAAAAGGAAAAGGTTGTTTGTTGAGTGAATATGAGAAGAAGGTGTGATGAAGTTTTGAGATGTGGGAAAAAGAGAAAGAAAATTGAGAATGAGCAAAAAGAAAAAAAATGAGCTCATGTGTTTGTGCGAAAAAGAAAAAAAGTGAAGTGATTGAAAAAAAAAAGTGAAAGAGAAAGAAAAAAAAAATTGAAGTGTTGAGAGAATTGGAATTGAAAGTGTGTTGATTGAATATGCTTGAAGTAGTCTGTTCCTAATTTCGAAGTACCGAAGTTTGATTTTCTATTCTCCATTCACTTGGGTCACTTTACCATATTGTTATCCCACCTGTCCAAAGAGCCTACATTACAACCTTGAGAAAGTCCTTTTTGATTCGGCATTGATTTCTAGAGTATGGTCGAAGTTGAGAGCATTTACAAGCCTATGGCTGCCAATTTGTGTGATTGATTGATTGAGTGAGTCCCTTTATCATTGTTATACACTTGTGAGGGAGTTAAACACATCGTTGAGTGCACATCCATGCTTGATCTTGGTGTTTCTTGTTATTGTTGCATGAGTACGATAAAAGAAAGTGAGTGAGTATACGGGTGATTGATCTTTAAAGCTCGAGTTCAATTACTTGCATGATTTGATTCTTGACTCATTCCTAACAATTTCACTTGACTTATTATTTCGTTGTTTGAGGACAAGCAACATGGTAAGTTTGGGGGGATTGATTAGGCGTGAAATTGTTATGTTTTGGTGCCCGATTTACTCATGTTTTGAGTGTTTTCGATGAGTGCTTGGAGTCAAATGAGTATCATTTTTATAAAATTATTAATTTGTCTCTTTGGTTTTCATAGATGGATAGAGGGCGAAAAGAGGAGTTCGTAGGACTTTGAATCGGCCAAAACGGACTCCCGGTTGAGGAGATATGAAGATTTTACGAACGAGTGCACAGCAGCCAGCGCTCGAGCGATTTGCTCGAGCGCCAGCGCTCGAGCGAATCGCTCGAGCGCCCAAAAACTTACAGAACAGTTTCAGCGCTCGAGCGAATCACTCGAGCGCCACCGCTCGAGCGTTTTGCTCGAGCACCCACGTATTTTCGCCTCCGGATGCGTATTTTCGGCCCATTAACTCCCGTTTCGACCCCGTGCCTATATATACCTCTTCAAAACACGTTTTGAAGATCCCCAACTTTTAGAAATACTTTAGACTTAGTTTTTGAAGAGGAGAAGAACGAGCAAGCTTTATTTTACGTTTTGTTGAGGTTTTTCATACGAATTCGTAGTTTCTTTTCATTAGTTCGTTACTTTAAACGCTTTTAATTTCGTTTTAGTCAATTCAATTTCAGTTCTTCGTATTTATTTTCTTTCAACCCTAGTTCATGTTTCTTATGTTCTTCGTTCAATTCATTATGTTTTTGTTCGTTGTTTCTTCTATTGCTTTTATTTTTGTTATAACCATGTCCGGCTAAAACCCTTGTATGCTTGGGTTAGGATGAACTCGTAGAAGTAGGATGTGGGTACGTAATTAAGGTAATTTGTGACGTTAGTTTTAATTCTCTTAATTAATGAATTCATATAATTAATCTTAACTCTACCTTTGAATTTCGTACGAAAGTGTTAGAGAGAGGACGACCGCATCACTCAATAACAATTAGTAGTCTTAACGAGAAGGTTTAGTAAAGGTTAATTCATCTACCGGTTTAGCGAAGGAGGACGACCGCATCACCTTAGTTAAATTAGGGTCTCATTAATTAAGCGCTATCTATTAACTTGTTAGTGGATTAGTGAAGTCGATTGCTAGGATAAAGTATTAGGGTGAGAAATCTTGAGCTTTCATTCTACGATCTTTTACTTAGGTTAATTCTTGTTTGTCACGATTACTTTGATTATGTACCTGCTCCGTTAGTATACGTAGGGATTCCTATCCTGAGCATCACCATCTCATATTTGAAAACACACCTTTTGTTACTTCGTTTAATTTTCCTTTTGCATTCATAGGATAATTTAGTTTAGTTTAATTTTCTCTTTTCAAAAAACCAAAAAAAAACATTTCACTCATATTAACTACGACGCGTAGATCTTCAGGGATCTATTCGCATATACACCATCCCTTGGGTTCGATAATACTTGGTCCCTATACTTGCCCATACTACAGTGAACCCGTACTCTTGCGGGGTAGCTACTAGTAGAAGCTAGTGTAGTCGCTTCAAGTCACATGGGTGCGGGTGCGATTCACGTGGGTTCGCACGGGATTCGCCACGTGGCGAATTCGTGTAAAAAAAAAAAGAGGATACGCGTATCCGGTAGTAGGATACGCGTATCGGGTGCGGGAGGAGGGGGCGTGGGTGTATTTTGATTTTTTTTTTTTTAGAAAAAGTTTAAAACTTAAATATAAAATATTTTGGTTAGCTTATCTTATAAGCCAACCAATATCCACTTACTTCCCAATTCCCACGACACAGTAGGTATTAGAAATTAGAAACAAATTACACAACCAAACCTATTCTTTTTTCTTCCAGTTTCGCCGACTGTCGAGACTAAAAGAAAAAAAATTGAAGTTGATTTCCAAGTTCCAGCGTCTGCGTGATTTCCAAAGATAATGTGACTTGTTTTATGTATTTGAATTGGGCTGATGATGGTATTTGAATTGTTATTTCTTATATTTAACAGATGTTATATATATAAAAAAATATAAAAATAAACTAGACGTATCCTTGCCGTATCGCACCCTGACATTTTAAAAAATTCGTATCCCCGCACCCGTATCTGCCCGCACCCGCCCCCGCCCCCCTGCACCTGTGCAACATAGCCTGCAGACCATGTCAGAGAACATATATTTTTTTTTTCGTGCGTGATTTCCAATCTCTCTATTCATCTTCAAGCGTGGCCACCACTCTCCCATCTTGCATTTTACGTTTCATTTTTAATATATGGGTTACTCTGCAGTAACCCATTTGAGGAGAGAGATTGTAATTTTTTGTTATAACCTTTACTCACAATGGTTATAACCTTTTAGAGCAACTACAATGGTTGCAAATTTATAACTCCTCTTTCTCCTCCACTTCATTGCCAACTCATCTTTCCACAAAAAATAACCAATTCACACTAACTCCCACAATCATTACATGGTTATAACTCACTTTTGGGGGGACCCATTATTAATTCACTTTATTTATATCAAATTAATACATTATTTATATATTATCTTATACTTATTCTCTTATTATTTTAATCACATCTATTTGTTAAAAAAATACCATTATCTCACACCATTTATAATAATATTTAAATATTTTTAATTAATATTTATTTTTGTATCATACAATTATATACTATATGAATGAAATAATATATAACTAATATTTTATTATTTTGTTCATTAGATATGGAAATAAATAAGTTGAAATAAAAATAATAAATGGGCGAAAATATGAAGTAGTATATCTTGGAGCGAAGAAAAAAAATATCTATCACATGTGTAAGGTTTTTCTTTACAATTAAATGTCAAACGACAAATTCCAAAGACATTATTGGAATTACATTTATTAATTAATACTGCTTAATTCATTTTTGTTCGAAAATTAACATACATAAATAAAAGAGAAACAAAAAACAACTAAACATATAATGCAATCCGCAACACCCATGAATTAACTTTCAGCATTTGAAAGGGAAAAAAAAAATTAACTCTTCTTAAAAAAAAAAAAAAAAAAGCAAAGCTAAAAGGCTGCACAAACTGCATTTGTCAGCCACAATTCACTCTATTTTTCTATGCGTGAATTCCATGCCTAAAAGGAAGATGCAGCGTGTACTCTCCTCCCCCTCTTATCAACTATGCTTTACTTTTGAGATTTTGCACTTTTTAGAGTGAGAAAATAAAATTTTAGGTTATAAGTTATAACCCTATCCTACAACGGTAGTAACTCAATTTTGGTGGGTTATAACTTATCAACTGTTGTAGATGCTCTTATGTGAACTTATTCACAATGGTTATAACTTTTTACGTGAACTTATAATTTTGTGAGTAACCGCTAATATTTGCAATGGAAGAAATGTGATGGTACAAATCCTTGGCCTCGACCGAAAAAAAAAAAAACCAAAAGCTTTGGCCTCTTACAGAAGATTAAAAAATGGAGGTAGGATATGAGACCTTTGATTTTTTTTCTTTATTTTATTTGACCGGTACATGGCGGTTCAATTAAATCCGTTATTTTCTGATAATCGGACCGGGGCCGGAAGCGGTTCCGATAAAAGTCCGATTGTTTAAACATTTACCACGTGAATTGAAATTAGAAAAAAATTTATTAAAGTTAGGGAATTAATTAAAATAGAAGTAAAGCAACGGACCCACATCTATTTTTTTAAAAGGAAATTTGCTTCATCTTCAACCCATACGAAGGGAGAGAAAGTAGCCGGTTTTATATCCATTTTGACAAAAAGGGAAGAAGAAACCCACCATTGGAAGTCAAAGATGAAAACTCGAGTGGATAGCAGACCATCGCGTCGAAATCGACGGAAATTAGAGCTCCAACTTTTGTGTCGACGGAATTTATGGACCTTCAAATTCGCCGGAATCGCGCTAATGATACTTAGTTTTAAGATAGTGGGTACTAGGAATAAAAAACCAAAAAATTCAACAATAATTATACAAAGCAAATAATTGGAAAGGAAAAAAAAAATTAATTTGATTCCTCAAATATGCAATTTTTTTTTTTTAAGTTATGACATAAAATTAGGAAAACAGAGCATAAAATTCTTTCAAGATTCCAGAAAATGACACTTCATGGCTTGTACGATAACCGAACAAACCTCTGTGCCGAATTATCGTATGTCATGAAGACCAATTCACGACACTTCAACCCATGAATTGTTCGAAGTGAAAGTAATTTAATATTAGATTATTAAATTATTAAATATATATATATATATATATATATATATATATATATATATATCCACCCATGAAGTGGATAAGTTAGGAGGAAGTTATTGATAACTCATACGGGACTTTTAATTCCCATATATATATGAAAAGAGAAGGAGATTACAGAACGCTCTTTTATCTTTCTTCCAGTATTCAAAATACGCGTGAATTCTCCAGGAGAATTCTTTTCTTCACTCAAAATATACAAATCACACATACTATCTCAAAGACATTTACATTGTGGATTACGAATCAATTTGTGAATAAATTCACATAATTGAATTCTGACTGTGAGGATCACGGATACGTACGAAGAATCCAACCAAGCTTGATTCATTCCGCTGCAAATTACGAGGTTGGTCGTTCCAACTTCCTTATTTATGATTATCGAAATTCCAACATTGGTATCAGAGCCAATGCGTTGGGTTCTCGTATATGAAAAACTTGTATGAGTACTGTATTTCTCAATTTTTTGGATTTTTTAAAACGGTAGAATTTGGCTATGAAATTTTTACTGTATGTAGCATATATGATGATATGGATGTCTGCAAAGTTTCGAATTTTTTGGTCAAGCCGTTTGTGAGAATTAAATCGGTCTTTGAGAAAATACAGTAACTTTGACTGTAAATTACGAACTGTATATAATGATTCGTGATGATTTCTTATTACTGGATTAAACTACATTGAAAGAGGATTCCATTGATATAAAGTTCGTGATTTTTGGTCAAGTATTGAGTGAGATATGATTTTTGCAAGTTTCGTTGATTTTCTGATTTTTTTTAAAAGGAACAGAAATTTAGATCTGATTTTTCGAAACCAAATAGAACAAATTGGATTTTGTTCTAGTTACTGGATGAATCTACGTCTCATAAGGATTCCATCCATGTATTGTTTGTAAATTTTGGATGAGAAACGAGTAAGATATGAATTTTCAAAGTTTTTCCACGAATTGGGGTGTTTTTGTAAAGTTTCAGAAACTTTATGGGCTTGTTTTTGAGAATTAGATATTTTCAAAGGGCCAAAACGTGATTTTTCAAAAATGTCGTGGTTGACCCGGTCAATAATAGTCAAACCGGACCGGACCAGGTCGAACCGGACCAAACCGAACCAGTCCAGACCGAACCGAACCGAGTTGAACCGGATACTGGACCGGCCGGGTGGGGTCAACGCCGGACCGCGACCGCGCGTGGGGTTCACGCACCGGTCGACGGCGGACCACGGCGGCGCGTATGCTTCACGCGCCGGTCGACGACGGTCTCCGGCCGCGCGTGGGCTTCACGCGCCGGTCGACGGCGGTCTCCGGCCGCGCGTGGGCCTAACGCGCCGGTTCGGCGGTGGTCGGTGGCGGCTGTCCTAATTTTTAAGCTGTGCGCTCATGCAATCTTGTTTTGGCTCGTTTGAGCTCATTTTAACTCCGTTTTTAGTGCCGAAAATTCCTATACGCTCGTTTTTCAGTGTAGAATCTTAATATGCAGAGTATGGAAGCATTTAAACTAGGAATTTTTTAAATGCTTGTTTATCAATTCAGATGAGAACCATGATTAAATTGTTGTACTTGTGAAATTAGCTGGTTACACTTAGAAATCAATTTTTTGTGTATTTATGAGCTTTGAATTCATGAGTTGATTTTTTTTTAATGTTCGAATGGTTGCTCATTTTATTGATATTTGTCGAATAAGAAATTCGATCGTGTTTCTGTATGTTAAAATCCTTGTGTAGATTCCTCATTTACATAACATAATAGTATTTGAACTAAGCATGTTTGAATACTGATTTATGTAAAGAAAGTGGGAGCCAATGGTTAGACTTGAATTCACTTGTGAATTTGCTTGATACGCTTTTGGAAATTTGATTTCTTAAGCGTGAAAGAGAGCTGAGATTCATGTGTTAAAGTTTAACTGACATTATCATGATTTGTTGGCTGCTCATTTTTTTAGGTGTGTTGATGATGGAGATAGATGCTACACATGACCAGAGGGCTGGAGACGAGTTACTCCATAAGTTCTTAAATTATAAGATGAAGCCCGAACATAACTTGAGAGATCACCATATAGTCCTAGCTGAACTTTTTTTTCAATTATTTTCCCTGATGAGCAAAAAGGTCATCCCGCTTTATATGTTGAATGAGATTAAGAGTCCGAAAACCTGGGCTAAAACCCTTCCTCCTTACTTGGAAGATGTCTATTGGAAGAAGTGGTTGGACTTAGAGAAAAGGGCTTCAGGTTACACGATTATGAATGCAATCACCATTGATTCCGTGGCGGATGATAGTGGGAAATCGCTTAGATCAGCATGCTTGAGGATGGGAGGCATTCGTCGATCTGATTTTCTTAGACTGAAAGGTCGAAATAAAAGTCAGATGAAGAATCCTCACTTGGATCCTTTAGCACATGCGATCTATTGTGCAGGAACTAAAGCACCTGACATAGATCGGCATGATAAATTGATTGAAAGTTTCTAGGAACTCCTTTCTCTTAAGTTGTTAAAATAAATACTAATTGAATCTTTGAAAATTGATTATTAGTTTTTTCCTATTTTCGTATTAATTATGACTTTAAGTGGTTGTGATTAATTTATTTTTTGAAATTGCATGATAATTCATGTAGTTTAGTGGTAGTTCTAAGTTATTTGAATTGTTTTAAATGCTTGAACTGTGTTATTTTTTGTGTTTTGGAGCTGAATCTGTTTAATGAGGATACTTTATGAGATTGATGATTAATAGCTTTAAGTTATTTTTCGATATCAAATTTCGTATCGAATTATTCAGATGTCAGTTAGCTTGACATAGAACAATATAATACATAAATGAACATTATTTTTAGAATCTTTTCTATTAAAAACCAAACAATGACCTCAACAACGATCATCGCTGAGTTAAACCAAATTGTAAAACTCAAAGACGATATAGTAACATGTAGCGTCATATGGTATAATACATGTTCTTAGAGAACATGATGTGTTAGACACTATTAACCATGATGAAAAGTATTCTGATATAGAGATAATACTCAAAATGAAAACAATCTGGAAGGTTACCAGGCTTGGAATATTGAAAATTCCATAGCTAGTAAAATATTGGTAATTTTTTGTCAATGATGATATATTCCATGATTGTGAATCATACCACCTATAATATCTGGGAATATTTAAAAGGAAAGTATGGTGACATTTCGTTTATGAGAAATATCGAATTCAGGATCTTATCCATTCACTTCCTAACAGTAGGGAACACTTAAGAGTCAACATGACTCTTGGTGAAAAAGTTGAAACTTTCACTCATACAACTCATAACGTTGAGCTAAGAGACGAAGAATTTGAAACTTCAAAGTCTTTATTAAGTGTTCACGTTATATTTATTAGTTCTATAGGAGCTTCGGGCTCTGAATATAAAAGAAAATGGAAGGAAGGTGAAAATGATAAGCAGTCTCTAACTGGGAGAGTTGCTATCAACCTTGATGTCAATCTTAATGCTAGGAAGATCAAAGAAAAACGCTAGACTGAAAATGGATAAGAGAGAAAATGACGTGTTTCAGTTGAAAAGAGCATGATCATTTTTTCTCATGAATGTACTAAGTTCAAGAGAGACAAAGTAGTTTATTCTGTTTTTTGTTTCAAGCACAGTCATCTTTAGTAATGTGTTCTTAACTGAATCTTATCCTTGTGGATTATAGATTCAGAAATAGTAAATCATTGACTAAAGACTGTTGAGCATTAAGACGAGATGCAATTAAAGGAACTAAGCTCGGGTGAAGTCTTGGGACTTGTAAACTTGAGATTGACAATGGTCAATATTTTATATCGCATAGTCTTTTGTTTGCTCAAGAGATCACTCAGGATCTCACCATTGTATCTGATCTTCCATAGCTGGGATATGATTGACATTTTTTCTAAGAGACATGGTTATGATTAGTATGTGACGGCTGCTACGTGTGGGTTTTACGCGCCAGCCACCAGCGGGTGAATGTCGGCGCGTAGTGCATATATGACATAAGTTATGGTATTAGACATATTTTTTCATGTTTTTAAATGGTTATGGACTGTAAGTGCGCAATTATTTTAGTTATATGAAGTAAGTTCATGTAGACTAAATGTTTGCTTCTCTAGCAATGCTTATGTGGACGATAACATTTTGACTTGCTAGATTAGGTCATGTTGTGCAAGATATGGTGAACTGACTTATAATAGAAGGATTATGATGTCCATTTTTTAAAAGTCACGTTGTCAAATTGTGGAATATCTTGCTCATAAGTGACTAGAAAACCATTATAAAACAGTTATTGTAGATTCTTTATTGCAATTATTTCATTCTGATAAATGTGATTCTATGAATGTCGATAAAAAACATGGAACTTATTGTTTCTTCATTACCTTTGTTGATAATTTTTCACGTTTTATTGATATGTCTGTCTTTAAATTCACATTTGTCCGAGACATTGGTTTGTTTTTTGGACACCACCTAAATGAGATGTGAATGGAAGACATAACTTGAAAGGTTTTAAGAACCTATAGAGCACGTGAATATTTATCCAAAAAAAGGGTAACCTTGGAATCTTGGGATCAATAACTTGTGTACATAACTCTGCGAGTTAGTACTGAGAGTTGGGTCCAATGATATGCTTAGTTAAATCCAAAGGTTACGTGATGATTGAATTGAAAACAGTACATTAGACAGAATCACATGATATCAATTTTCTTGGAAATTGAATTTTCTAGTAAGGGCAGCATTATTTGGATGTTAAACCACTGTGAGATTAGAATAATTACTCTATCAGATCCAAGTGGGAGTGATTTAATGTGATTTTTAATAGATGTTTACCCATTAAAGATCAGATGGATCTTGATGAGAGTAATTATCTAGAAGAGATATCTACAGAATTTCACAGCATTTTAATCTCTTCAAATGCTAGGAAACATGTGCTTGAGAAGCATCATGATCTCCAGAAAATATGATAAATCTTTAGGGAATGAGAAACCTACAGACGTTTGTGAGGTTATATCTTGTTCTAGTAAAAGATTGATGAAATAAAGCAATAGAATAAGTTATAGAGGTGATGAAATCAAATCAAGTTTGGAAACTTGTAGTTTTTTCATCGAGACACAAAATAGTTGAGAATGTGAATTCTCAAAAGTCAAAGGTAGATCTCTTGAGGTGACCAAGTTCACATGATAGAAAAGATTATACTCTAAAAGGGGATGTATAAATTTTTCTGTATAATGTGAGTTGTACCTCGATTCGTCATGATTTTGAATTACATAAAGATGGGCGTTGAACATTGTATTTTCTCAACGGAGAATTAGAAGAAGAAATCTATGTGTAAAGCAGTAGGATTCTCTCTTCAAGGAGGATAATGTTTGTAAATTGAGGAAGTCAATTAGCGGAATTAAACAATCCTCAAAGACAGTGGAACTGAGACTTTATAAATGATTGTCTCATTAACTTTGTTATAATAAACAAAGGCCACTGTATTTATGTTGAACAGTCCAAGACAATTTTTTTTGTAATTCTATCACTAGTTGATGATACATTGGCTGGAATTTTTAACAATGAGTATGTTTCTTGGTTAAAAGATTCATTGAATTCATTTAAGGAAGTTACTTGAGTTGTCTCAAGAGACATACATAAAGAGTCTTCTAAGAATGATTCAGAATGAACTTTGAAAACAAGTAGATACTCATATTAATCAAGGGCGAGTCATTGAACTATGATTAGTGTCTGAGAACTCTAAATATGAAATGTTTAATGTCATATAAAAAATTGAAATTGGATGTCTGATGTTTGCTAAATTGTGCTTGCATCGAGACAATTGTTGAGTTATTTGTCTTGGTTAGCAGATATCAATTAATCTGGAAAAACACATTGAAGATAGTGTGAGAGATTTTGAGATATCTGAAGGGTACTGCATATTATTGTCTCGAGGAGATAATCTAGAATTAAAAGAATATACAGACAATAATTGGAATTTTATTTATATCCATCTGAATCACAATTCCAATTATGCCTTCTTGCTTAAGTGAGAAGCAATCTTAAGGCATAACATGAACTAGATCTGTATAGCACTGTCCACTAAGGAAGTCGAGATTGTGGCATGTACATTTGCAGTCCAATATGTAGTTTGGTTGAGAGTTTTCTGGATATTTTTGAAAATAGTAAGCACTTCAAAGGAAGCTGTGATGATTCATTGTGGAATCAAACAGTCCAGTGGGAGCTGTAATTGTACATTATGGACTCATTGTGAGAACAAAACGGCTAAAGCTTACTCTGAGTATTTCAAGTATCAAGAAAATCAAACATCTTAATATAAAGTTTGACTTTGTAAGGGTGTTACAAAGTAGAAACAAATATTTCCTAAAAGATTCTCTACTCGTTTATTGTTAGCAAATCCACTTGACAACACTTCCCAAGAGATGTTTAGGACATCTATGGTTAAAGTTCTTGCGTGGATTTGAACATGGTACGATGTAGATGTTAATGTTCCTAAAAAGTTTATGTATTGTGAATTATATGAAAAGTTCATATAATAGTATGTCAACAAGTAAAGATTAGCTCTCTCATACGAGTAATCGCCTCTTACATCTGAGTATGTGAAGAGATGAGATTATTTGTAAGATAATCGTAATAGATTTTACCACAAATCTATTTAACTTGTTACAAAGCTAAATCAATGGATTCCTTGACGAAAGTGGGAGGAAATCCAAGTTAAGTGTCGAGGATACACTTGAACTGTGATTTACACGATGTTAGATAAATAACTTTGATGACATACGCTTTCATTCTTGGAAGTTTAGACATCGTGACATGTGTTTCATACCACATGTGCTAAGTTGACCATAAGGAAATGAGAAAATTATCCCTATTTTCTCATTGTATGAGACCTTGAGGTTTGGATAAGCCTCTTATAAGTACCCTTAAGACTTTCTACAATATTTCTAAGTCTTCACTTTAGTGTTGCTACTTTAGCATGTTACCAATAGCTATAAATTATAATGGTGACACAGTGCATGTCTAGGAAAGCAGCTATAGTGGGAGTCTGTAGACATTTTGTGTGAAAGGAAGGACATCTTTATTAACACATTCTATTGTGTTCATTGACCGGTCAATCGAGTTGAGAACTTGATTATGAATAAATAGATTCGATAAAGGTTGAATATGCTCTAATAATTCCAGGGGATTGAAAGAGATATGTCAACTTGTGTTAATCGACAAGAGTTCTGGGGTATAACGAGAATTGAATTCTTCATATAAAATCTGGTTGAGTTGCTATATATCCTTAACAAGTGTATAGCAAGAAAACTCATATTCTCGAGGGTCACACGATATATTTGCCTGTATGAATAAGTATAATGTGATGAGTATAAAGATGTGAAGTAGATGGGCGTAATGCTCGAACTTCATGTGTGAGTGGGAGATGAAAGTAATTTAATATTAGATTATTAAATTATTAAATATATATATATATATATATATCCACCCATGAAGTGGATAAGTTAGGAGGAAGTTATTGATAACTCCTACGGGACTTTTAATTCCCATATATATATGAAAAGAGAAGGAGATTACAGAACGCTCTTTTATCTTTCTTCCAGTATTCAAAATACGCGTGAATTCTCCAGGAGAATTCTTTTCTTCACTCAAAATATACAAATCACACATACTATCTCAAAGGCATTTACATTGTAGATTACGAATCAGTTTGTGAATAAATTCACATAATTGAATTCTGACTGTGAGGATCACGGATACGTACGAAGAATCCAACCAAGCTTAATTCATTCCGCTGCAAATTACGAGGTTGGTCGTTCCAACTTCCTTATTTATGATTATCGAAATTCCAACACGAAGAATAGGAACCGGCATAGTACTCGAACTAAAAATTTTCGACAAATTAAAAACAAACAAACTGGGCCGACGACTTCTACGGCTGAAAGGGAGAGGAACAACGAACACATACCATAAAAATGGTGTTCAGCTTGAAAGTATGACACTCAAATGAAGAAGAAGCAAAAGCTTTGGCGTTCGAGCTTGAAGGACAATGAACACATACCTTAAAAGGGGGGAATAATGTGTGAAGGAGAGTGTGAATGAGGTGTGAAGAGAGTGCGCAGAAGTAATGATTGCTTTGATTTCAATAGAAAAAAGTAAAAATCGGATGAAAAGGTAACCAAAAAAGGGTGATGATTGGACATTTGAGATGGAGGCTTGGAGGGTGGAGATGAAGGCTTGAGTGAATCCAGGCCGTTGAAAATTCGGGTACACAGGTGTACCCGGGACACCGTAGCACGACCCACAAATATATAGAAATAATGAATGAAAATTGGAATTCATACAATTGGAAAAAGGAGCCAACCATTCGTATAACTATTTTTAAATTGACATACACGTACAATATCACGTTTTGTTCACCGACTTTTTTTCTTTTTTTTACACGATGTTTTCTTCGCCGACTCGGGAGCTGTTTTATGTAAGAGTCCCAGTTAGGTGCAATTCGAGAGCCACACCAGCCCGCCGCCCCTCTCTCTCTGAAAGAGATGTCTAAACCTGGCGCACACGTCCTGGTGTTCCCGTATCCTGCGCAGGGGCACATGATACCCCTCCTAGACTTCACGCGCCGCCTCGCCACTCGCGGCCTCATCATAACCGTACTCGTGACCCCAAAAAACCTCCCACTCCTGAATCCCCTCCTCGCTGCCCACCCCCAATCCATCACCCCCCTCGTCCTCCCTTTTCCGGCGCACCCCGACATCCCCTCCGGCGTGGAGAACACCGTCGATCTCCCCGCCAACGCCTTCGCCGCTATGATGCACGCCTTGTCCGACCTCCGCATCCCCATCGCCCACTGGTTTCGGAACCACCCCTCGCCGCCCGTCGTCATTATCTCCGACCTGTTCTTGGGGTGGACCCACCACCTCGCTTGCAAGGCTTTCTCCATCATGAGCGCCTTCACCATTTCTTTTCTCGAATTTCTGTGGCGTGAAATGCCTAAAAACCAAAATGAAATGGTGGGGTCCCCTGAGATTCCAAATTCCCCAGTTTACCCCTGGTCGCAGGTATCCGTTGTTTACAGGAGTTACGTTGAAGGAGGCCCGTATTCGGAATTTATCAGAGATACGATGATGGCAAATTGGGCGAGCCATGGTTTGGTGTTTAACACGTTTGACGAGTTGGAGAGGATCCATTTGGATTATTTGGGTAAGAGATTGAGCCACGCTCGTATTTGGGCTATTGGGCCTGTGTTGCCACTTGATGATGTTGGCGCTTCGGTGAGAGGTGGCTCCAGCTCGGCTCTGGCTCGTGAAATATGTTCCTGGCTCGACACGTGTCAAGACCACACGGTGGTGTACGTGTGTTTTGGGAGCCAAGCCGTGTTGACTAATACTCAAATGAAGGAATTAACCTTAGGTTTGGAAAAGAGCGGAGTCAAATTCATTCTATCAGTCAAAGGTGCAACCAAAGGCCACAAAAAGGGAGATAATTACGGGGCTATCCCACAAGGGTTTGAGGATCGTGTGAATGGAAGGGGCCTCGTGATCAATGGTTGGGTCCCGCAGGCCGCAAGTATCGATATTGAGGCACAAAGCCGTTTGTGCGCGTTTTTGACGCACTGTGGATGGAATTCTATGATGGAGAGTATTATGGCCGGAGTTCCAATGTTTGCATGGCCGATGAGTGCCGATCAATTCTTAAACGCAACATTGTTGGTGGATCAATGGGATTTTGCGATTACAGTGTGCCAAGGGGCTGAAACCGTGCTCGATTCCGATAGGTTGGTGAATTTTTTAGATGAAACAAGGGGCAAAAAGTGGTCGGAGATGAGGGCTCGTATTGTCGCATTGAGCAAGGTTGCGTTAAATGCCATAAATGACGCTGAAAGTTCATTCAAAAATTTGGATGATATTGCTACACATATTTCTGAAAATTGTTGAACGTTATAATACAAATAAAACAAGTTATATATTTAACTTTAATTTCTAGTCTCGTAACATTGGGTAGATTTAAAAAAAATAGAGAGTTATTTAAATTATTTAAACAAAATCTCGTATACTAAATATATTTCATTAAACGATCACACAAAATTTGGAGATTGAAGGAAAATGTAAAATACTTTTACTGTGTGTTTTATTATGATTGATTGTTTTGTAATTTTCATTAAATTTTCTTGATCAATCAAATGAATCTTTTAATTGATAAAAAAGAGAGTATTTAGTAATAGTTCAAACTTTTTTTATTCCTTTAATAATTGTGGGAGTCTTGGTTAGCAATCTCACATGCATGATAGAGAACTCTATTTTGATAGCTAGACATTTTCCCTTATAATGTGATTGAGCTTCGCCTTATATAATAAATTGTCCATACAAATTTTTATCTTAATCATTATTTGTAAGAATTTGGAGACAGGTTTGTGTAGTTTGAGGGAGTCTATACATAAAACAGAGCTCTATTTTAATATTTAGACTCCATTTTGCAATAATTAAAACATGATTTGAGTGGGCTATAATCATATAATATAGACAAATTATTAAATGTAAAGCATGATTTGAGTGGGCTATAATCATATAATATAGACAAATTATTAAATAAAAATAGTTCCGGATAAACTTATCATAAAACTATATTAAAGTATTGAAGATTTAACACCACAAAAAAATGGGACTTAACGACCGATTTTTGGTCGCAAAACGTGATTAGCGACCGATTTCTGACCGAAAAATTAATGTCGGTCGTTAAAAAGCGGGTAACTAATATTAGCGACCGCTTTTTGACATCGGTCGCTAATCTGCGACCGTCAAGATGGTCGCTAATATCAGTGGCCGCCCATGGCCGGTCGCTGAATCTATCGGGTCCGACCTGGCCGGGTCATGATTTAGCGACCGACATCCGGCGGTCGCTAAATTTTTTTTAAACAAAATTAATCTTTTAATTTATTTTTGTGATTAGCGACCGAAGCGAACCTGCGTAAAACAAAGTGGTTCATTGAGTTCCGGGCGGGGCGCGAACCACTGAGCCACTGACCTACTAGCTTATATTAGGTGAGTCATGTTGTATATAAGCCCTTGTGAGGCTTGTAGAAATAGAAATAATAAATGGACAAATATGCGTCCAAGGGGAATCGAACCCACAACCTCCGGGTAGCCCGGAAGAGGTGTGAACCACTAGGACACATGCTATTCTTGTTCATTTATTTGCATTTAATTGTATATACCTCAAATTGACTCCCGTTTTTTTTAAAATTCATCAAATTCAATCATTTTTTTTCTAATTCGTTTATATATAAATATTTACAAACTTTTTTATTAATTTTTTAAATTTAATATTTTAGACTATTCTAAATTATTAATTTATTCGTTTTATTTATTTAATTCTATATAATTTCAAATTGACTCCCGTTTTTTTTTAAATTCATCAAATTAATTCATTTTTGTTTCTAATTCGTTTATATATATATATATATATATATATTTACTAACTTTTTTATTAATTTTATAAATTTAATATTTTAGACTATTTTAAATTATTAATTTATTCTTTTTATTTATTTAATTGTATATAATTCAAAATTGACTCCCATTTTTTTTAAAATTCATCAAATTAATTTCTTTTGTTTCTAATTCGTTTTTATATATATATATATATATATATATATTTACTAATTTTTTTTTAAATTTTATAAATTTAATATTTTAGACTATTCTAAATTATTAATTTATTTGTTTTTATTTATTTAATTGTATATAATTCCAAATTGACTCCCGTTTTTTTAAATTAAACAAATTCAATCCTTTTTTTCCTAATTTATTTGTGTATATATATTTACTAACTTTATTTTATTAATTTTATGAATTTAATATTTTAGACTATTCTAAATTATTAATTAATTCATTTTTATTCATTTAATTTTATATAATTCCAAATTTACTCTTTTTTTTTTAAATTCACAAAATTAATCCGGTAATATATATATTAGACTAATATAAATTATTAATTCATCCGTTTTTTGTATTTAATTGTATATAACTTCAAATTTACTCCCGTTTTTTTTAAATCCATCAAGTTATTTAGTTTTTGTTTATATATTTCAATTTGAGTCTAATTTTTTTTTTTTTTTGTAAATTCATCAAATTAATGATTGTTACAAACTACAAAAAAATTAAATAATTTTAATCATCATCGTCTTCATCTTCTTCCCCATCTTCCTCTTGCTCTTCTTCATCATCTTCCTTTTGCTCTTCTTCTTCTTCTTCCTCATCTTCTTCTTCCTCTTCATAATCTTCCTCTTCTTCTTCTTCTTCCTCCTCCTCCTCCTCTTCCTCCTCTTCTTCCCCCCCCTCCCCCTCCCCCTCCTCCTCCTCCTCCTCCTCCTCCTCCTCCTCCTCCTCCTCCTCCTCCTCCTCTCTTCTCCTTCTTCTTCTTCTCCTCCTTCTTCTTCTCCTTCTTCTTCTTCGTCTTCTTCTTCGTCCCCCTCTTCGCTCCCAATCATAATCATTTCTGGATTTGCTGCTACCAAGTCCACTACGAGATTGACACCTTCTTCAAGGACCACTGTTTGAGCTTTTTGGACCTCAGTCTGAAATGCATTTTTAGGTTGTGTAGTTTCTTCCTTGGATGAATTAAAATGTTCCACCAAAGACCGAGCCTTGACTTTGCTAACTGTCCTTAAGTTTGGTCTACCTGACTCCGGGAATTTGCAATAATATACCTGAGATGCTTGAGTTGCAAAGACGTAGTGTTCGTATGCGGCAGCGTACTTCTTGTTGACATTAATATCAACAATCTTGTAGTTTGGGTCGACTCTTTTTCCTGCAAGCCCTGGATTAAACCACTCACACAAGAACAAAACTATTTTTCTCGATGGCCACCCCTGATATTCTATTTCAATCACTTCCTGCAACACAACATAGTAATCAATCGGTGCTTCGTTGCCACTCCCACTTGAAATTGAAGATTCATGCCCCCTCCTATCATACGAGGCATTGAGTACATCCAACAAACATATATCCATCAAACATAATAAACTAACCAAATAAACATATTAATTAATTCCAAAAATTTGGGCAGAGTTTTGACTATACATAGACATATCCATATTTATTTTTCACATAAATCCAACATAACAATCATATATACTAAATCACTATTATACATTTAAGCATGCATACTAAAAACTTACCAAAAACGAAAATATATACAATAAAAGAATTAAACGGTAAACGTGTGAAAACGTACGGTGAAGTTGAAGCAACGAGCACAATGTGATATAGAACCAGTCGATTGCTACCAACACTTCAAACACAACTTCATCGTAGATTAAACGGACAAAAATCGAGTTCAAAAGAGTTTTTTCGTAGAAAAATATGAAAAAAAGAGCAGAATCTGTTCTGTAATACACATTTAGCGACCGCCTCTGGTGGTCACTAACCAACAGACCGTAATTGAGTCATTATTGCCCAACTGCCCACATCGGGATTCGATATTAGCGACCGCCAGGGGCGGTCGCAAATTCTGGTTCCTATTTTGCGACCGATATCGGTTGCTAATCCAAAAAATACGACGTCGTCGTGCGTCAACGGTCAAGCGGTTGCTAATATCGGTCTCAGATTAGCAATCGATTTACCTATCGGTCGTTAATCCTAAATTTTTTGACCATTTCGGTTTGCCGGTCGTAAATCGGTCGCTAATCATACTATTTAGCGACCGACATCAAGGTTTTCACAAAAATCGTTCGCTAAAACGTGTCTTTTTTGTAGTGTAACTATAGATGTAGATAATCTCGCAAGAAATATCTTTAATTTGGGTTGGTGGAATTATATTGAAATTGTTTTAAACTTTCTTGAACACAAAGTAATGATACTCATAGTGAAATAATCGATACTCTGATCAAATATTCGATATTTTAAAATAATTTCATAATAAATTTATCATAAATTATCTTCATATAAAACTTATTTCATACTAAAATATCACGTTTTCTTCACTGATTTTTTTTTTTGAGAAAGTTTTCTCACCAACTCGGGAGCTGTAATTATATATAAGAGTCACGGCCAGGTGCAATGCGAGATCCACACCAGCCCCTCTCTCTTTCTCTCTCTAAATGAGATGTCTAACACCGGCGCACACGTCCCGGTATTCCCTTATTCTGCGTAGGGGCACATGATACCCCTCCTAAGCTTCACAAGCCACCTCGCCACGCGCGGCCTCATCATAACAATACTCCTAACCTCAAAAAACCTCCCAACTCTTCAATCCTCTCATCGCTGCCCACCTCCAATTTAATTTGGGAAGTTAGAAAGATTATTCAATTTTGAAAAATTACAAGAAAAGTTCCTTATAATATAAGTAGGAAAATATTCATGTTCAAATTGGTACATGGGGAGCTTAACCATGGACCACACGCGCGCGCGCCCCACCCCGCGCCCGGGAATGGGACCGGGTCCGTGGGTTGTGGGTCGTGGTTCTTGACAATTGGGCTTTGGGTGGGCTTTGAGGCCTACCTATATTTTTAGAGTACCAAAAATGTGAAAATGCCCAATACCTTTTTGGACCGAACCATTTGAGTGACCCATCCGAATTTGGGTCGGCCCACGAACGTGAATAATATAGTCCAGAATTCGTCTGAAATATTAAAAGGAATATTCCGTCGAACCTTCTGGAATACTCTTGCTTCCCAAGAAAAAGAAACACAGTTTCTATCCCACTACAGACGTGGTTAGTCCATGATCTCCACATTCTCCTCTACAGCACCCCTCATCTGTAGTTAGATTCCGCCTATATATACCCCACTTTCTCCAGACTTTCAGAACACTTTTACACAGCCTTCGAAATTATCTGAAAGCCTTTCGCTGCATATACCTTTTCCGCTCAGTAAGAAATTCCAATTTTGTTTGCCGAAAGCTTATACACGGTGGTGCTACTAGTATACGCTGTTAAACTGTTTTACCTTTGGAGACTTGTACGCACGATCGCGTGAGCACTATACGGGGTGTATTTAGTCTTGCGGGAAAATGATTTTCCTTTACTCAGTTTGATTATACGAATTTGTTTCATATTTCTTTTCTATTCCTTTCTGTGCAGTATACGAGATACTCCCTCATAAACAACAATCGCAAGACTAAATAATTTTCTTCTTCTTCTCGTACTTCTGCAATGTCGAACCATGATTCTGATAACGATATGGATACGACGCTTGTTACCACTACTATTTTTACTATTGGTGTTAACACTGTTACTGTTACCACTGGTGTAACTGTAATTACCACTGATTCACCTGTTGTATCGACTGGATGTCTTAAGGATGGACCAGTACCTACGGGTACAAAAACGACTCAGGGTGGTAATCCGTTTGCTGGAATCGGGACATCCTCTGGTAATTAGTTTACTGGAGGACCTCCTGCTTTCCAGTTTGGAAATCTTGACAGCTCTTTTGCTGAGTGGTACAAGAACAATCTCTTCGTGGGAAATTCAACTGCTAATCCCTTCATGGGAAACTTCAGTACTAATTTCTTTGTAGGAAACTCCAGTGCTAATCCCTTCGGGGGAAACTTCAGTAACAATCCTTTTGTAGGAAATGTCGGGGCCAATCCTTTATTGGCAACCAACCAAGCCTCCAATCCAGGGATTTTAAGGCCTGTAGTGGTGAATGGAGAAAAACCCAAAAAAAAAATCGGGTACTGATTTTAAGAGGTGACAAAAGAAGATGCACTTCTACCTAACCACCATCTCCCTAGTGAAATACATCACTGAGGATAGCCTGGATGTCCCTACTGAGGATGTTGATCAGGAAATCAGGATCGCCTATGATACTTGTGATGGTCCCGGTTTCGAAGGGCAAAATGGGAATTAAGGAGCAATTTTTTTAAACCTTTCCCTTAGAGAGTTCAGCAAGAGTGAAGAGTTCTCAAGTCACTGCTCTGCTCAGAGGCTGAGCTACCAAGTCAGTGTGAGCTTGGAGGCTCATGCTCTGAACAGCGCAGTGACTCGAGAGATTACACTTCAAGTCACTGCTCTGCTTAGAGGCTGAGCTACCAAGTCAGTGTGAAGGCTTGGAGGCTCATCCTCTAAGTAAGGCAGTGACTCGAGATACTGAACTCTCGAGTGCGTAGCCTGAACTGGTCAGTGAGAGGATTCTCCCTGACCTGAATATTTAACCAAAGTTTTCCTTTTTAACAATGCTCTCAGTGAGCAGATTTTCACAACACTTTAGTAAATACTTTTAAGGATAAGTACGCTCAGTTTGACGTGGTTCAGAGTCACAAGCTCTTACATCCACGACCTGATTTAACAGGAAATCCACTAACTGGGATTCTTATTTTTAACGTGCCAAGGTGCACTTACAACTGGACTCACGCCACTCCCTGGGCTGCCTCTCCTCACTGACTAACTTCCACCAACAAACCTAACTAGAGGGTTTTGGTTTCAGTTTGGTTTCTCCAACTAGGTGAGGTTTTCCTTTACAATGAGTTAGCCTAAAGCTAAGGTTAAGAAAACCTCTCTAAGCTATGAGTTACAAGCTGAACACTCATTTGTGTATATCTATGAACTCTAAAGTTCAGTGTACAAGATGTGAATCGTGCCTCCTTATAACTCCCAATATAATGCACTAAACACTCACACCTTCACAACTCGTAGGTGTTGTTTTTTCTTTCTTCACACACTTGAATACGCAGCTATAAGCTTGTATTTATAGTGTGGATTCAAATGTAACCGTTGGATGAAATTACATTTGAATCCATACAATTAATGGTTTCAACCACTTTTCTTGGAATGCGGCCTTGTCAGTGTCAGAGTTGCTGCCTTGTGCTGATTGGTCCACGTGGGCTGGATCCAATGGATCTTTGACTCAGTGGGTTGACCAAGACCCAACTGACTTTAGGTAGTTTACTCCTTCACTGACTGATGATCTTCAGTGGACTGAACGTCTTCAGTGTCGTTGTCCTTCAGAGACTGTTTGAAGATCACTCCAAGAAGTTTGTCATAAGGCTGAATGACAAACTTCCCTGACCACAGTAGCCTGACTCCTTCAGGGCCTACTTGGTGTAGCACTGATCCTCCTGATCATGCTCTCACTGAGTGGTCCACCTGACTTAGCTTAGAACAACCAAGTTTACACTCAGTGGGACATCCTTCAGGCTTCTCTTCTGGTTTAGGTTACAAGCATGGCTTTAGTCAGTTCTTCTGGGTGTCATCTTGATATCTTTAGGCTGTGTTGCTGAGTTTCCCCTCAACTGAGTGTTCCCTCAACTGAGTTCTTCTCAACTGATAGCCTATTCTACTAAGAGCTAACTTAGCCTGATCTGAAACAAAAGATACAATCCTGACTGCTTTCAAACCTATTACATGTTGTTTTGGAAAATCATCAAAACTAAAATATATCCTAACAACTTGGGTACATGATGATTACTTGTGCCAGAACTACATATTGAATGGGCTGTCTGATGCACTCAATGATGTGTACGATGTGCAGCCGACCTACAAAGCTCTGTGGGACTCTTTGGAGAAGAAGTACAAAACTAAAGATGCAGGAACCAAGAAGTTTATCGTCTCTGCTTTGTACGACTTCAAAATGGAAGATAAAAAGTCTGTTATCGAACAAGTCCAGAAGCTGCAGGTGGTGTTTCACAATTATGCAGCACAAGGGATGAAGTTACCTGAGGCCTTCCAGGTAGCCACAGTAATTGACAAACTGCCTTCATATTGGAAGGAGTTTAAATCCCACCTCAAGCGCTAGCGAAAGCAAGTGACCATGGAGGATCTGGTTACCCCACTCCGGATCGAGAAGGACAACACGAAGAGAGAGAGGAAGGTCTCGACTGCTTCGATCGAGGCCAAAGCTAACCCGATGGAGAAGGGTGAGTCATCCAAGAAGAGAAGGTTCCAGGATGACAAAGGCAATGTCAAGGCTGTTGTTGCTGCTCCTGCCCCGAAGAAATTCATGGGAAAATGCTACAACTATGGCAAACCTACTCATCTGGCTGCTGATTGTCGTCAGCCTAAGAAGGATGACACATAAAAGTGGGACTACGTGAACTTTGCTGAACGTGAACTCACGGAGATGGATATGTCTGTTGTAGTGACGGAGGTCAATATGGTAGGTAACAAGAAGGAATGGTTTGTGGACACTGGTGCCACCTGCCATGTTTTTTCGGAAAAATCTGTATTCTCCACCTATTCTGCTGCTGTTGGGAGAAAGCTGTTCATGAGCAACCAAGCCTCATCTGAAGTGGCTGGTGTTGGAACTGTGGTGCTCAAGCTCACGTCTGGAAAGGAGCTTAAGTTGAATGATGTGTTGCATGTCCTAAACATCCGGAAGAACTTGATTTCTGGCTCTTTGTTAGTTAGTAATAAGTTTAAGTTAGTGTTTGAGTCAAATGGAGTTGTACTTAGCAAGTTTGGCATATTCCTAGGGAAAGGTTATCTCGAGAAGGGCCTTTTCAAGATGTCTGTCATGACTATAAGCCGTAAAGGCACAAACACTATTATCAATGAGAATGCTTCTACTTCTGCTTATACCGTTAAGTGTTCCTCTTTATGGCATTTTAGATTAGGACATGTTAATCTAAAAATTATAAAACGTTTAGTAAATTTAGATTTACTTAAAATTGAAAATGTTGATACATCCAAAAGATGCGAAACGTGCGTAGAAGCAAAATTGGTTAAATTACTATTTAAATCTGTCGAAAAGGACACAACCCCCCTAGAATTAATGCACACGTATGTATGTGATTTAAAATTTGTGCAAACTAGAGGTGGGAAAAAGTATTTTATTACTTTTATTGATGTTAGCACAAGATTCTGCTACATTTTCTTACTATGAAGTAAAGATGAAGCTATTGAAGCTTTTAAAAACTATAAAAGTGAAGTAGAGAATTAATTGAACACTAGAATTAAAGCAATTCGTAGTGAAAGAGGTGGAGAGTATGTGGCTCCATTTGAACAATTATGTGTCGAATCAGGCATAATACATCAAACAACAGCTCCCTACTCACCTCAATCGAATGGTATTGCAGAGAGGAAAAATCGAACCCTGAAAGAGATGATGAACGCAATGCTAATCAGCTCGGGTTTACCTCAGAACATGTGGGGGGAAGCTATTCTATCAGCTAACCACATTTTGAACAAAAATCCACTTAAAACTCAAGATAATACTCCTTATGAGTCTTGGAAAAACCGCAAATCATCTTACAAATACCTCAAAGTGTGGGGGTGTTTGGCTAAGGTTGAAATGCCACTTCCTAAACAAGTGAAAATCGGACCTAAGACGGTCGATAGAATCTTTATAGGATATGCCTTCCATAGAAGTGCCTATCGGTTTTTTATTCACAAATAAAAAATACCCGATATGACAGAAGGTACTATAATTGAATCAAGGAATGTTGTTTTATTTGAAAATGTGTTCCCGTATAGGAACAAAGAAGAAGTGAGTTTAAATAAGCAAACTCATGAGAAATCAAGTGGAGCTGCAGCTCCTTCCACTCGGGAGAGTGAAGAACCCAAATGCAGTAAACGAGCTAGAATTGATAAGACATATGGTCCAGACTTCATCACTTATATGTTAGAGGATGAACCTCAGTCTACCAAAGAAACTTTGTCCAGACCGGATGCTCCTATCTGGAAATTAGCAATAAACAGTGAATATGATTTTATTCTACAAAATCATACATGGGAGTTGGTTGACCTCCCTAAAGGTTGTAAGACCTTAGGATACAAGTGGATCCTTAAAATAAAATACAAAGCAGATGGATCAATTGATAAGTATAAAGCTCGTTTGTTTGCAAAGGGTTTTAAACAAAGAGAATGGTATGCTTTCTTTGACACCAATTCTCCGGTTACAAGGATTACATCCATTCGTGTACTTATCGCAATTGTTGCTTTGCATGATCTCGAAATACATCAGATGGATGTAAAGACGGTGTTTCTCAATGGAGAGATAGATGCTGAAATCTACATGGATCAACCAGAGGGTTATGTTGTACCCGGGAATGAGAAAAAGGTTTGTAAACTCGTTCGATCGCTGTATGGACTTAAATAAGCTCCTATACAGTGGCATTTGAAATTTGACAATATTATGTATCAAATGGATTTCAAATTAACGAATGTGATAAGTGTGTATATGTGAAAGATACACCAAATGGGTTTGTTATCGTGTGCTTATATGTCGATGCCATGTTAATCATAAGTAACAATTTAAATGTGATCGTTAATACGAAAAACATGTTAAAGGAAAATTTTGACATGAAAGACATAAGTTTAGCAGACGTGATTCTAGGAATCAAAATCGAGAGAAGATCAAATGGAATTTCTTTAACACAATCTCATTATGTTGAGAAAGTCTTGAAGAAATTTAATGCATTTGATGATCCACCTGCTAAAACTCCATTGGAACAAAATGTTCATCTGAAGAAGAACAGAGGTGAACTAGTGAATCAGTTAGAATATGCAAGGATCATTGGAAGCGTGATGTACATTACAAATTGCACACGTCCTGATCTTGCATGCTCTGTGAACAAACTGAGTAGGTACGTGAGCAATCCAAGTCACGAACATTGGAAAGCTCTGAAAAGGGTCTTGAGATACTAGTATACTCTTGATTTTGGGCTACACTACACGAGACATCCAGCTGTACTTGAAGGCTACAATGATGCTAATTGGATATCCAATAGCAAAGACTCGTTCTCAACTAGTGGATATATATTCACCATTGGAAGAGCAGCTGTATCATGGAAATCCACAAAACAGACGTGTATTGCCCGTTCCACAATGGAATCTGAGTTCATCATTTTAGATCAAGCTAGTGAAGAAGCTGAGTGACTTCATAACTTTTTGGAAGACATTCCTTGTTGGAACAAACTGGTACCATCAGTAATGGTACACTGTGACTGTCAAGCTGCTATTGGTAGAGTTTTGAGCAGTGTGTATAACGGAAAGTCCAGACATATTCGTCGTCGACACAACTCCGTTAGACATTTGAGCTCAACTGATATTAAAACAATTTACTAAGTAAGATCGATTGATAACATAGCTGATCCTTTCAAGAAGAGCTTAAACCGTGATCAAATGAATAAGCTGATAGAGGGAAAGGGTCTGAAATCCACAAAGAAAACTAAAATAGTGGTAACCCAACCATGATGATTGGAGATCCCAAGAACTTGGTTCAAAAGGGAAAACTAAGCTATGAATGTTAGCTGTACAACACTTGAAAATCATGACCATTTGTTGGTCCCGATACAAGTCTGAGTGATACGTGTAGGGGGGGGGGGAATACACGTATACACATTTTCTTTCTTTAAAACCTTATTGAGTCCCCTTTACTCAGAGTGGTGTTGAACACTGAGTAGATAATACACCTACTAACAGCACCGATTGCAAGTCAGTTGGCTAACTATCTACTTATGTTCAGTGCGGAATGTGTGAACCCTGAAAGATTAAAGATTTGTTAATGTCTGCTTTCTGAAAACTTGATTATCTTTTTATGAAGTTGTGGTTAGAAGAACAGTGCTCAGAGTTTAATGATCAGACTGATTGATTCAAGCTTGATAAAACGTACAATGAATGACTTAAGCAATAAAGCAGTTAAGAACAAATATCAAAGTAGTAAAGACTCAAAGCAATTTAACGTGGTTCAAAGACTCAAGCTCCTACATCCACGGTCCTGATTCAACAGGAGAAACCACAAATGATTGGCTTATTTTTAACGTGCCAAGGTGCACTAAGATCAGTCTCACTGATCTTTAATTCCTTCTAACTAACTTACTAACTTCCACCAACAAACATGACTAGGAGGGTTTTGGTTTCAGTATGGTTTCCAACTAAGTTATGATTATCCTTACAATGCAAACCTATGCTAAGGATTGAATAATCACTCTAAGCTTAAGATATATCTAAGTACGCACAGTGGAATACATAATAACTCTCTAACTCAAGAAACACTTGTGTTGGTCCAGGTACAAGACTGAGGGATACGTGTATAGGGGGGATACACATATATAATTTTTTACTTTCAAACTGACTGAGTCCTCTTAACTCAGAGTGGTAAATAACTCAGGGTTGATAACACACCTACTGACTGCACTGAGTGCTGGTCAGTTGGCAAACTATCAACTTGAGTTCAGTGCGGAAATGCGTGAGCCCTGAAAGTTTATAGTCTTGTTTGATGTTTGCTTTCTGAGAACTTGATTACTCAATTCTGAAGTAGTGATTAGTAGGGCAGTGTTCAAGTGAATGATCAGGTTGATTGATTCAAGCCTGATAAAACTGATGCAATGAATGACTTAATGAATACACAATAAGAACAATATCAAAGCAGTAAAGAACACAGGGAGTTTAACGTGGTTCAGAGACTCAAGCTCCTACGTTCATGGTCCTGATTGAACAGGATAATCCACTAAGGATTAGCTTATTTTTAACGTACCAAAGTGCACCCAGATCAGCTAACTCACTGACCCTTACAAACTCCATCCTAACTCACTAACTTACTTCAACCAACAAACCTAACAAGAGGGTTTTGGTTTCAGTTTTGTTTCCAACTAAGATTGTGATTATCCTTACAAGACAAGGCTATGCTAAGGGTGGATAATCACTTTAAGCTTATGATATAACTAGGTTCGCTCAGTGGAATACAGAATAACTGTCTTTGCTAAGAAACACTTCGGAAATTTAAGGTTTTTCGAGTGCTTCTTTCTAACGCTGAATGCTTTGAATGCTTGAGAGTTTAAGTAATTTATGGCTTGGAAATTTCCTGTAACCTTGAATGGGTTCAAGGCCTTCTGTATTTATAGATAAATTTGAAAACTATCCATTGGAAGAGATAGTCTTCTAGTCATCTTTGTAGGGTTGTTCAACGGATACATCTCCCATGCAGCAACCGTCCTTGCATGGATTTGGAAATGCATTTAATGCTCCATTTAATGCTTGCCCGTATAAAAGTGCAGTCTGAACTCAGTCTTCATATCAGGTTTGTACGTGCGTGTCCTCCCTGGATTGGTCCACATCATCAGGTTGATGAGAATGTCAGAACTCATTCCTGGGCTTCAGGCTTGTCTTATTAAGTTCTTTTTGTCTCGAACACAACGGTCTTGTCCTGACGCTGATATTCTTTTTGCATTGCTTGGCCCTACTCTAAGTTTTTCCCAATACTCAGTATCATCCTGTTCCCTTCAGGACTTAGTTAGTAATGACCTCAGGGTTATACTCTTCATCACTGACACTTACTCAGTCAGCTTAGATAGACTGCCTTAAGTTGAGGATGGTGCTCTGCGTCTTCAGGCTTCAGTCTTGATTGTCATCAATGAGTACTCCTCTCATTGAGTTTCTGTGAATTGTAAAATAACTAAGTACAAATCTAACCAAGATGATCCTGACTACTAAGGCAAACATCTTTTCAGGGGCTTTGGGATCTAATCAAAACTTACATAGTCCCAACAATTTCCCCCTTTTTGATGATGCCAAAACACTAAAAAGATCCTCAAAACACTTAGAGGAAAAACAAAGTCCTATCTATAAGATAAGTCAGTGTTAGAGAAATTTTTGATATAGTACATAGTTTAAATAACAGCCAAAAAGACAATGAGTTTTTGTTTGTGGGCAAGTAATAGATTTCATTGATAATATGAGAATGAGTACAATGACTTGATCTATTACAAGAGGTTGTGAACACCTATACTAATCTCATTTCAGGCTCGAGTCCATAACCAGCATAGACTCTGACCTTTAACTCATCTACTCTCCTAGGTTGGTTCACATATCCTTCAGCCTTGACTATCTTCAACACTTCAGTCATAATCGCCTTAGTGTCATGCTTGCTTGTTCCAGGGACTAGAGGTGGAGGTCGAGCGATGAACTCAAGAGCCTTTACTTGGACATTGGCTGCGTCAGCTTCCTCCAAGATCTTCTGAATGAGTTCAGGGTGATTGTCCATCATGTAGTCAGTGAAGTGGGCATTGATGTCTTCAGTATCGCCCCATTTCTTCACTACGTACCAGAGTCTGACGAACTCATCCCTGGCATCAACCTAAAACTCTTTCAAAGTCTCTGAGATGAACTCATCGACAAGAGCTTCCCTCTGAATTACCTCAGGCTTCCTAACTTGAAAAATCGTTAATTTCCTGGCCGTTGGCCTCTTTCTGTACTTCCTCGGCTCAGGCTTCGCCTTCTTCCTCCTTAGCATACTGAACACAGCATCATCAAGTTCTCGCTGTTGAAGCTTATTGATTTCAGATAGCTTCTCAACCTTCTTTTCCAGAATGTGCATCTTCTCCTTCTGAGCGATTTCAGCTCTGCGCTCAGCTTCAGTCTTCTCAGGGGCAGCTCCCCATGCCTCTGCACATAACTCAGCCACCGTTTCCGCAGAATAGGTGATTGGATTCTTCCTTGTGTTTACTGGTGGAGATTTCTGAATAGCTGAAGACTCTGGATTTGAAGGGAGTTGAGGAACTTCTCCTGAAGGTTCATTAGCCTGATCCGCTGCAGCCAATCTGGCTGACTTCCTTGATCTATGCATCACAATATCATTCCTTGGTCCCTTTTTATCTTCAGGAGTGGATCTTTTCTTGGTCCTTTCCCCCTTTTTGGCATCATCTCTTGGGGAAGGGAGTGTCTCAGGTGTAACATCCTCCTTAGAATTGATGACAAAGGCAGTGCGAGATTGTACCTCAACAAGATGCTCCTTCATGAGATTGACCCCTGCTGCAATACCAGATCCCGCGAAAGACACATTCGCAATTCTTAAATCAATCTTAGCCTCAAACTTCTCCATAACAGAGTTCAAGCGTTGCTCAGTATCAGTCAACTTCTTCTCAGTGCAGGACAACTTCTCCTTAGTGATGGCCAGCTTTGCCTCCATTTTCCTTGACTTCTCAGTCATCTTCCCTGACTCAGCCGCAATCCTGTCAGCCTCCTGAGTCATCTTAGCTACTGAGTTGTTCAGTGCTTGAGAGAACAACTCAGCCGCCTGACTCGCTAAGTGATCAACAGCTTTATCCATGCGTGCATCATGCTCGTCCCTGAGTTGAGTCAAAGAGTTAGCCATCAACTTCTTCACCAGTCTCCTCTCATGCTTCACTGACTTCGCAGTGCCAATCATCGTTTTCTTCAGCAAAATGATCTCTTTATTGGCAAGCGTGTTGTAGGCTGACTTGGACCAGCGAATGTGCTTGTGGAGAGCCTTGACTGCGTCTTCTTTTTCTTCTCTGATCCTCTGGATCTCTTCCCTGAGCTCAGCCAAGTTCTCAGTGGTCCTTTCTTGCTTCACCGTGATTATACTGGTGAAGTTACCATGTTGTTCCCCAGTGATGATCACATCATCATCAACCTCTTCTTCTTCTTCTTCTTCTTCTTCTTCTTCTTCTTCTTCTTCTTCTTCTTCTTCTTCTTCTTCTTCTTCTTCTTCTTCTTCTTCTTCTTCTTCTTCTTCTTCTTCTTCTTCTTCTTCTTCTTCTTCTTCTTCTTCTTCTTCTTCTTCTTCTTCTTCTTCTTCTTCTTCTTCTTCTTCTTCTTCTTCTTCTTCTTCTTCTTCTTCTTCTTCTTCTTCTTCTTCTTCTTCTTCTTCTTCTTCTTCTTCTTCTTCTTCTTCTTCTTCTTCTTCTTCTTCTTCTTCTTCTTCTTCTCCTCCCCCTCCCCCTCCTCCTCCCCCTCCTCCTCCTCCTCCCCCTCCTCCTCCTCCTCCTCCTCCTCCTCCTCCCCCTCCTCCTCCTCCCCCTTCTCCTCCTCCCCCTCCTCCTCCTCCCTTCTCCTCCTCCTTCTTCTCCTCCTCCTTCTTCTCCTCCTCCTTCTTCTCCTTCTCCTTCTTCTCCTTCTCCTTCTTCTTCTTCTCCTTCTTCTTCTTCTCCTTCTTCTTCTTCTCCTTCTTCTTCTTCTCCTCTTCTTCTTCTCCTTCTTCTTCTTCTCCTTCTTCTTCTTCTCCTTCTTCTTCTTCTCCTTCTTCTTCTTCTCCTTCTTCTTCTTCTTCTTCTTCTTCTTCTTCTTCTTCTTCTTCTTCTTCTTCTTCTTCAGTGACTGGCTATTTTCCCTTTCTAGCCCCTGCAACATCAGTCCCCTCTTCAGGGTGCACTGAAGGCAGTTGTTGAGTGGTCACAACTGTCTGCTTAGGCACAGCTGAGTCATCTCGAACTTCGGGTAGGATACCCTCAGAACTAGGAGTCTCCTTTGGTACCTCCACATCATCCTCCTTTGCCTCAGGGCAGGGAATCCCTTCACGGGCTGATGTGTCGTTGGCAGATGAACCAACCTTGTTGGTCTCATCAATTGCTCCACCCTTGGACGCAGTCCCTGAATCCCCTTCCATCTGAGCACTAGGCTCAGAGACCACTGCATCAATCTCCTTAGCAGTTTCTTCCACCCCCTTCTCATCCACTCCTCCCTGAGTGTTATCATCCTCATCATCATCCTCCTTAGGCTCATCCTCAAAATCCTCCTGCATCCCAGCCTTCAGCCTATCAACCAGTTGCTTTAAATTTTCAAAGTTGAGCAACTATAGCCAACAGGTGATCTGAAAATACGAGCACAACCTGGCTTTCTCCTTCTCCCAGTGTTCCCAGCCTCTGGCATCGACAAGCATATGCTGCTCCTGCATATTTAATTACTTGAAGTCGAGCTAGACTTTTAGTTCAATTACATTAGAGCAAAGCTCCCTGTAACTATGCAGACTGGGCCAACACTTTGAAGCCCACTCACAGGCGTTCCCCCTGAGAGTATTCTCAAACATTCCACCCATCAGCCCGGCATCCAGCTCCTCTTCCACCGCCATGTCCAGAAACTCATCAGCTGAGTCTCCTTCGGTAGTGGGTTTGGGGCAGTCTTTGGGGTTGGGGTAAGACGGGAAGTCCTCAGGGTTAGTCGTGTTGTTTGGCTCTGGATTTTGGCCAGGCTCAGTGATGGATGAAGTTATGGGCATTGACTCTTTTTGTGGAGGGGCAAGGTCAGGATTTGATGATGGTGGGGTAGTTTCAGTAGAGTGAGAGGTAGGTTCAGTGAGGGGTGGGGGAGGTTCAGTGTGGGTTGTTATTTGGTCAGGGTGAGTTGGGGTAGGCTCAGATATGGGTGAGGTTGAGGGTTGGGGTTTAGTGGGATTGGACTCAGGTTGCAGCATCTCTGCAGAGTTAATCGTTTGTCTAACCTGTTCCAAGTTAGAGGCTCTTGGAGAGCTTGACTCCTCCCGGATCGTACTGATCTCCCTCAGCTTCTTAGTTGGAGATCTCTTAGGCCCTTTTTTCAGCCTCTTCAAAGGCCTATCCACCAGCTCTTCTCCCCCTGACCTGACGTCATCGTCAGTCTCAGCCTCAGAAATGACCCTCTTGGAGACCTTCTCAGTCCCTTTCCTTTCCCCCTTAGTCGTGGCCTTGCTTTTCAGCACCACCTTCAGCTTGACCTTCTTCTCCTCCAAGGTCTTCTCTTCTCTCTCCTTCTCAACTACCTTCTCAGCTGCTATCTCCTCCTCAGTCTCCTTTCCCTTCTCCAGGAGACTCTCCACCTTCTCCAGTAGGGCGGGCACCACCTTCTTGCCCTTTGAAGCTGGCTTCTTCTTCTGACCCTTCGGAGGACCATTAGGGTCAGAGATGCCAAGAATGGCATATGTATCAGCAACTGTGGAGAAAATTGCCTTCTTGGATGATAGATCATCCTCCCAATCAAAGGTGCAGCCCTGACACGCGTGAGCAATCAGGATTGACAGTCTCGTGCTGAAGGGAAGGATGGCTCCCACAGAAATATGTTTCTTCTCCTCATCCTTCTTCAGCTTGTCCTTAGCAGCCTGACTGATTTGGTCGATGAAGAACTATACCCAATTGACCTCAATGCCATCCACCAAAGCCCCCATAATTCTCAGCTTTGGCAGACTCAGCTGCTCGTGAGACCCAGTCGTGCCCATGATCATCTTGGAGATGATATCCACCATGGCACGGTATTTTGGCTTGAGGTTCTCCTTATATTTCCTCACCCTAAACTCCGGCAACCCAGTTTTCGACCATTTCTTAAGGAGCTCACCCTCCTTATTCTCCTTGTAGGTCCTAAGGTTGATTCAAGAGCATGGATGTAACGCCCCGGAATTCAGAAAGTTGACCTTTGAGGTCACAACGTCCTAAACCCGAGTCATCACTTAGTGAACCATAAAAACTGAGCCAAAAAATTTCTTATAAAAGATAAAACGATAAATATAATTATACAGATGCAGCGGAAGAACTTAACATAATACTTATTTGAGAAAACATCAGTTTGTTACTTAATAAAAACCATCATCCCATTACTTAATAAGGAAACATCCCGACGAGTCCTGGGTATGACTCTCGAGGCATTAGTGACAAAAGATTAACAGTAGTATAACATAATGTCTAAATCTTGATAAAAACAGTTTATTTAATTAATAAGCGGGAGTGGGAAGTAGTCATCTACGGCAGCTCCCGGACCTCAGCATCATAACCTGAAAATGTTTAGAGAGGGGCGTGAGATAAAATCTCAGCGGGTAACGTGTATGCTGTTATACAGATTGTTAGAAGATCCAAAAAATAATAATACTTTTAAGATTTTCACCTTTCAGTTGGTTCATTATAATTTTTGGTCATGTGTATTCGTTTGCCTTAACATAAAACTTATAAACACAAATTTAGAACAAAGCATTCATATGGCCTGAAGGCCCATCATTCATATGGCACAAAGGCCCATCAATCATATGGCTCAAAGGCCCATCAATCTCCTTTCTTATTCATATGGGGGGCACCGGTGGCATTTCCACCGCGTCCTTGTCCCTAAAAATATGGGGGCACTGGTACTCTTTCAACCACATCCTTATCCCTGTTGAGGGGACACCGGTAGCGACTCTACCGCATCCTTGTCCCTTAAAATTTTGGGGCACTGGTACTCTTTCAACCACATCCTTATCCCTGTTTGGGGGGCACCGGTAGCGACTCCACCGCGTCCTTGTCCCTTCTGTCCTTATCCCTCCATCAGCTTCCCTTACAACTTTCACATAGTTCACAAATCACATACCACATGCTCACATTGTTATAATCGCATACTCGCATTCACATTCATAAGATTGTTCATGTCTTTTACTGATATTCATTATGTTTGTTTCAGAAAACTGACAACAGTCCATATAACATTAACTAGCTATACAGATAGTGTCACCCACCTGAAAACTTTTAGAGGTAAAGCTTAACTTCTTGATTGCTTAGAACATGGACAACCTCCGAGCTTTCGGGCTAACCCCACTTTACCTAGCACAGTCCGTTCATTTAGTCATCGTTCATTCTTTTAGTTTATTACTCAACTTCACATCATACTTAGGGATTTTCGGTTATAGGAGAATATTTATCCTATTAAAACAGTCCTAGGGTTTCGTTCAAGTTCAAGGAAGGTGATGAAACTTGTTCATTCGGGTAGTAAGGTTACTCTAATTCAATACGGGTTCACCGGTTGGGGTTTTGGACCTTCCGGGTTCATTCAACACTCAAAAGCAAGTAAAACACTCAAACACATTTTTGGACAAGTAAACACAAGTCATTCATATACCTAAAACATGCTTGTTTATAAAAGTATCACTTATTCCTTCTTTCTAGTGCTACTTATTTAACAAAAGATATACATACATGTATTAAATAAAAAAGGCATTTAGACTTACTGGAAAATTATGAGATTTTAGTATGTTATACATCGGATGATATAGAACAAACTTCATTAAGGGTACCATGTCATTTGAGCTACGGAAATAGGGTACAATTGTATTTGAAAACAGAACAGCAAGACATTCGTCAAAACAGTGTACATTGAAGTCTAAAAATCATATCTCACAGTAGGTGCATTCAAAAATCATGAAATTAAGATATGTTACAGAAAACTTAAAATTTAACATTTTTCATTTAGAAACCTAAGTCATTTGAGTTATGAAACATTACCAGATGTTTGATGGAAAATGGGTTTAAAGTATAGTTTGTCATACAATACATGCTTTACTTAAAAATCCATAACTTATTGTAAACTTAATCAAAATTAACCAAGTATTTTACATAGCATTTAAGACTCAATGGAAAACATCTCCAAATATTTCTAAGATCTTCAAACACTTATAAAAGGGCTAAATGGATTTTTGAAAACAAAGAATCAACCTCAGTCAAGTATTTACCACACAATATTAAAATAGGTATATCTAATTATATATTACACAAAATGCTAGGATATTTGGATATATCTTAAAAAACAACAAAGGGAACATCCCCAAATTTTTCTATAATTTTATAAATACTTTAAATAGGCAAAAAAGTTAGATAGAGTCGCTGCTCCCAGTTTCACACAGTTTCAAACATATATATTTCTATGAATTTATTCTCCCTCCATATAAATTAGATGACCACCAAATTTTCACAGTTTCTTATATACATCATATAGTACATCCAGGAAATTTTTCGTAATTTTTCAACATCAATAAAGGTTCGAAATGGGTTCGTCAAAAAAGGGACAGTAGCTAACTAAGGTAGAAACGAACTTTGTCAAACTTTCTCATAAACGATCATATAAGCTCAAAATCGTGGGGAATCTTAAACTCAAACCTCATATATCATTCTTAAAGTTTAAAAAATCTTGGGAAAGGTTCTTAACATGCCATTTCTATGGGTTTCATGCCCAAAATAAAATATGATCAAAGTATTAAGAGAAATGGGTTTATAGGGCTTACCCTTGTAGTTTTCCTCTCTTTCTTGGAAGATTAGGAACCAAAGATGAACACCCTAACTTCTAACACTCCCTTGGCTTCAAGATGGTGGGGAAACACTCCTCCTAGGTGGTGGTGGTGTAGGCCAAGAGGGGGAGGAGAGGAGAGGGCTCCTTCACCTTCTACTCTCACTTCTAACTTTCTCTCTTCCTTTCTTTCTTTTCTCTCTTGAGTGCAAGAACTAATGTGGCAAATGAAAGGGGTTTGGAGGGGTATATATAGGAGAAAATGGAGTGGGTTGGCTGATCATAAGGAGGGGGAAGAGGGTGATGTGTTCTTGTGTGTATTACACACAAGAGTTATGAGATGGGATGAGACATAGGATTAAGGTCTAGCTTAGCACTCATTACATGTACTTCCACTTGACTTAGCTGAAAAAGAGGGTCAAAGGTGCAGGTTTTTATTGTTTTGGGGCTGCCATTTATGGTAGTCCCGATTCTAGACGCGATTTTGGCTTCGACAGTGTATTTTTTTATATTTTTCGGTTCGGTTTTTGGTTCCAAAATTTAATTCAAACGTACCGTTAAATTCGTATGATTTTTGTGGTTCATATAAATGTTCTTATTCATCAATTTGAATTCTTTAAATTTTTATTATAAAAAGTCGACCCGTTTTACGGATAAAACTAAAAAAGTGCTAGTAGGGTTTTTCGGCTCGAAATGCTCGTCTGTCACCTGAAAAATTAGAACTTGCATGCACATATATTTAAACCAAGCATTTCATTTAAACACATTAAACATAAATCATGAAAACCCTAATTTGGTTTCGGGTCGTTACATCCTACACCCCTTAAAAGAAATTTCGTCCTCGAAATTTACTTACTTATCCTAAAGGCATTGCTGTTATTTAGCTAATATATCTTCATCTCCTTCCCATGTGGCTCCTTCGTTTCTGTGTCAGCTCTATTGTACTAGTATTAATGGGACTTCTCGATTCCTCAAAAGGTGAACTTTTCTTTCAAAAAAAAAAAATGTTCACAGGTACTTCTTCATAAGTTAATGTCACAAATTAGACTTAGGTCCTTAATTATAGGCTTCCCTATTTGGTTCGGTATAGCATAAGTGATTTTTGGGATTTTGTTTCTCCTTCATTTTATGTACAATGGTCATAAATTTCGTATATGTCATAGACTAACATCCAAGAAAGATATTTTAAGATTTTTTTTTTTCAAAATTTTCTTATGAACAGGGACATAGGAAAGATATTTATAATTAATAGTTCATAAATTTATAACACGTATTTCAAAAATTCATTTATCTCGTTTCCTTCATCAAAACACTTTGAATTTTGAATATCTGGTCCCTTATTATCATATTAACATATGATAAACAAAAATTAGAATTTTATCATGAATAGAATGAAAATTTTAAATCTGTATTTTACTATTCATGATCTTTCTCAAGAAATAATACATAGATTTCAAAATTCATAACTCGTTTATTTCTCACAAAACACCTTGAATTTTTTGGATATGTTGTAGCAAACACATAGAAATATCTCCCGAAAAATTTCACATAGCATTTAATCACATGAATATCCCTAGTAATTCTGGTTCGGGGTATTACATCCTTCCCTTCTTAAAATAATTTCATCCCCAAAATCCACTTGTTCTTCTTAAACATTTTGTACTTCCTATAGAATTTGTCTTCTCGATGAATATTGTGATCCTTACTTCCTCTATCTTTTCCCAAAATATTTGTACTCATAACTTATTAGTCGAATCTTAATCTTGTCGATAGTAACCTTAATCTCTTACATCAAGCACTAAATCTTTTTTTTTTTTTTTACAGAAATAAGGGAAAAAGTTTATTCAAAGAAGCAATAGCTGTGTAAATATTTAGAGCTCTACTCAAAGACGAGAGCAAAAGAAAAAGAAGAAAAGTAAACAACACGATCGAAAGATCTTTTATTCATACTTCAAGACATTACATATAAATCATAAAAATTCTACTCCCCAAGCTAAAACTAAAAAATACGCAACGAGTATCGTGGTAAGTACGAGAGGTGCACTAAATTCCTCCTCTGCTTTATAACAAATGATGAGCATGAGGACGTAAACAAAAGCGACGATGGTGAGAAAGAGTTTACTCATTTTCGGTTATGAGGATGAAAATTCAAAGAAGGGTGTTTAGAAGTGGGAGTGAAATGAGGTATTTATAGAGTAAATTTTTTGAAAATATGGCCGTTTATAACCGTTTACGACCGTTGAAGGAGTTTAGTGGAAATGATAAAGTTGTAGTTTGAAAAAAAATAGAGGTGGGAATTTTTTGTACAACTTAATAAATATTTTCGTCATGAGTAAAACCGGCTACCCTATTGGTGGTGTGTCAACCCATATGAACATTTCGCTTAACAACCTTTGCAGTGGTACTAATTCATTAGTGAGACTCTATCTATTAATCTAGAGTTACCCTCAAATTATTCTTCCTCAAACTTTGTCCGAAATTTTCTTTCGACAAGAAGGTGGTTTCCTTGGTCCACCTAGCAAAGTTTCTTATGTTTTGATAACTAGTCTATTCCCAAGATTATGCCAAAATCTTAATGTTAAGGTCAAGTTTGATCCCTATTTATAGTCCATTATATTTCGTCCTTACTCCCATACTACATCTTGGATTCTTACTGAACACGTAGGTGTAATACTTACCTTAAACTTTCTCCTTTGGTACTTCCTATTCCCAAAATTTCCCAACTTCTTAGACATAAGGAGTGAAATCTAAACACTAGGTACCAAGCAGCAAATAAGAAAATAGGTTACTTTATATAGGTATGATAAAATTCAAAACAAAAGAATCCAATATTTAACACCATGGTATTAATTCAATCATGTAGGGGTGCACACAGAAACCGGAACATACTGTCATGATCAGCAGCACGGTAACGAGCTACGACGATGCATGTTAGGGAAAATAATAACACACGATGCAAACATAAGATAAACATAACAGATAGGATAGAATATCCCACGAAATAAAGCACGTGAGACTGTAGTAAGTATACATAATTGGAAAGAGAAAAAACGAGTTCTCAAAGTTAAACGGAGAGAAACGGGTCTCCAACGAAAATCAAAAGATGCGAGACTTCCAAAATATATAAAGATAGTATTAAAAGTAGTCAAGAGATACATAATAAGTCAAACTGTGTAGGCTACGAGACTGCTACAAAAGAAATAGCTCGAGCTACCAAAAGGTTAGAGTCTAAGTCAATCCACGGAATATCTTAGTTTGCAACGATAAGGGTCATTTGGCTACTACCGGGAGATTATTTCCACAATAACCAAAATTCAAACATGTACTAGTTGGCAAAGGATCCATGAAGGTGACTAGGTCATATCTCGATGTCATGCCTGTCACTGGTCCTTCTGACCCGTATTCACCAGTCTTCGTCGATGGCTCTTTCTCGATAACTAGCTAAGGCGTGCCACAAAACAATTAAGGTCTCAAACTCAGACTACACTATGGTCCAGCAGTTGTGCCTATATGCTAAAATTCTCAACCTAGAATAGATCTAAGGTCTGTAGACAAAACACTAAGGGAGAAAAGAAAATAGTAATACAATACACGATATAATAATTTTGCTCGCTAGAGAAAATGACGTCACAGAATAGTATAACATGAATAATCAAGTAATTTCACATACATGCGCAAATAGTATGAAATTCAAGCACTTGTCCTCATAAGCTTCTGTTTTTTTTTCTTTCGTTTTTGGTTTTCTTATTTGTAAGGGTTTTGTTATTAGATTTCTCATAAGACATCACATACCTTGAGGTTTTTCCGGTATGCTCGCTGTAGATAACCTTTCCAATAGTGATATTTAATTTGAAGTTTATAAAATTTGTCTACTTTACTAAGTGAAAATTTTGAAATAAAGGAAAATAAATCATTTGGTCCGAAGTTTTGAACATAAGCTCTGATACCACCTGTAACGCCCCGGAATTCAGAAAGTTGACCTTTGAGGTCACAACGTCCTAAACCCAAGTCATCACTTAGTGAACCATAAAAATTGAGCCAAAAAATTTCTTATAAAAGATAAAATGATAAATATAATTATACAGATGCAGCGGAAGAACTTAACATAATACTTATTTGAGAAAACATCAGTTTGTTACTTAATAAAAACCATCATCCCATTACTTAATAAGGAAACATCCCGACGAGTCCTGGGTATGACTCTCGAGGCATTAGTGACAAAAGATTAACAGTAGTATAGCATAATGTCTCAATCTTGATAAAAACAGTTTATTTAATTAATAAGCGGGAGTGTGAAGTAGTCATCTACGGCAGCTCCCGGACCTCAGCATCATAACCTGAAAATGTTTAGAGAGGGGCGTGAGATAAAATCTCAGCGGGTAACCTGTATGCTGTTATACAGATTGTCAGAAGATCCAAAAAATAATAATACTTTTAAGATTTTCACCTTTCAGTTGGTTCATTATAATTTTTGGTCATGTGTATTCGTTTGCCTTAACATAAAACTTATAAACACAAATTTAGAACAAAGCATTCATATGGCCCGAAGGCCCATCATTCATATGGCTCAAAGACCCATTAATCATATGGCTCAAAGGCCCATCAATCTCCTTTCTTATTCATATGGGGGGCACCGGTGGCATTTCCACCGCGTCCTTGTCCCTAAAAATATGGGGGCACTGGTACTCTTTCAACCACATCATTATTCCTGTTGGGGGGGCACCGGTAGCGACTCTACCGCATCATTGTCCCTTAAAATTTGGGGGCACTGGTACTCTTTCAACCACATCCTTATCCCTGTTTGGGGGGCACCGGTAGCGACTCCACCGCGTCCTTGTCCCTTCCGTCCTTATCCCTCCATCAGCTTCCCTTACAACTTTCACATAGTTCACAAATCACATACCACATGCTCACATTGTTATAATCGCATACTCGCATTCACATTCATAAGATTGTTCATGTCTTTTACTGATATTCATTATGTTTGTTTCAGAAAACTGACAACAGTCCATATAACATTAACTAGCTATACAGATAGTGTCACCCACCTGAAAACTTTTAGAGGTAAAGCTTAACTTCTTGATTGCTTAGAACACGGGCGACCTCCGAGCTTTCGAGCTAACCCCACTTTACCTAGCACTGTCCGTTCATTTAGTCATCGTTCATTCTTTTAGTTTATTACTCAACTTCGCATCATACTTAGAGATTTTCGGTTATAGGAGAATATTTATCCTATTAAAACAGTCCTAGGGTTTCATTCAAGTTCAAGGAAGGTGATGAAACTTGTTCATTCGGGTAGTAAGGTTACTCTAATTCAATACGGGTTCACCGGTTGGGGTTTGGGACCTTCCGGGTTCATTCAATACTCAAAAGCAAGTAAAACACTCAAACACATTTTTGGACAAGTAAACACAAGTCATTCATATACCTAAAACATGCTTGTTTATAAAAGTATCACTTATTCCTTCTTTCTAGTGTTACTTATTTAACAAAAGATATACATACATGTATTAAATGAAAAAGGCATTTAGACTTACTAGAAAATTATAAGATTTTAGTATGTTATTCATCGGATGATATAGAACAAAGTTCATTAAGGGTACTAAGTCATTTGAGCTACGGAAATAGGGTACATTTGCATTTGAAAACAGAACAGCAAGACATTCGTCAAAACAGTGTACATTGAAGTCTAAAAATCATATCTCATAGTAGGTGCATTCAAAAATCATGAAATTAAGATATGTTACAGAAAACTTAAAAATTAACATTTTTCATTTAGAAACCTAAGTCATTTTAGTAATGAAACATTACCAGATGTTTGATGGAAAATGGGTTTAAAGTATAGTTTGTCATACAGTACATGCTTTACTTAAAAATCCATAACTTATTGTAAACTTAATCAAAATTAACCAAGTATTTTACATAGCATTTCAGACTCAATGGAGAACATCTCCAAATATTTCTAAGATTTTCAAACACTTATAAAAGGGCTAAATGGATTTTTGAAAACAAAGAATCAACCTCAGTCAAGTATTTATCACACAATATTAAAATAGGTATATCTAATTATATATTACACAAAATGCTAAGATATTTGGATATATATTAAACAACAACAAAGGGAACATCCCCAAATTTTTCTATAATTTTATAAATACTTTAAATAGGCAAAAAAGTTAGATAGAGTCGCTGCTCCCAGTTTCGCACAGTTTCAAACATATATGTTTCCATGAATTTATTATCCCTCCATATAAATTAGATGACCACCAAATTTTCACAGTTTCTTATATACATCAAATAGTACATCCAGGAAATTTTTTGTAATTTTTAAACATCAATAAAGGTCCGAAATGGGTTCGTAAAAAAAGGGACAGTAGCTAACTCGGGTAGAAACGAACTTTGTCAAACTTTCTCATAAACGATCATATAAGCTCAAAATCGTGGGGAATCTTAAACTCAAACCTCATATATCATTCTTAAAGTTTAAAAAAGCTTGGGAAAGGTTCTTAACATGCCATTTCTAAGGGTTTCATGCCCAAAATAAAATATGATCAAAGTATTAAGAGAAATGGGTTTATAGGGCTTACCCTTGTAGTTTTCCTCTCTTTCTTGGAAGATTAGGAACCAAAGATGAGCACCCTAACTTCTAACACTCCCTTGGCTTCAAGATGGTGGGGAAACACTCCTCCTAGGTGGTGGTGGTGTAGGCCAAGAGGGGGAGGAGAGGAGAGGGCTCCTTCTCCTTCTACTCTCACTTCTAACTTTCTCTCTTCCTTTCTTTCTTTTCTCTCTTGAGTGCAAGAACTAATGTGGCAAATGAAAGGGGTTTGGAGGGGTATATATAGGAGAAAATGGAGTGGGTTGACTGATCATAAGGAGGGGGAAGAGGGTGATGTGTTCTTGTGTGTATTACACACAAGAGTTATGAGATGGGATGGGACATAGGATTAGGGTCTAGCTTAGCACTCATTACATGTACTTCCACTTGACTTAGCTGAAAAAGAGGGTCAAAGGTGCAGGTTTTTACTGTTTTGGAGCTGCCATTTATGGTAGTCCCGATTCTAGACGCGATTTTGCCTTCGACGGTGTATTTTTGATATTTTTCGGTTCGGTTTTTTGTTCCAAAATTTAATTCCAACGTATTGTTAAATTCGTATGATTTTTGTGGTTCATATAAATGTTCTTATTCATCAATTTGAATTCTTTAAATTTTTATTATAAAAAGTCGACCCGTTTTACGGATAAAACTCAAAAAGTGCTAGTAGGGTTTTTCGGCTCGAAATGCTCGTCTGTCACCTGAAAAATTAGAACTTGCATGCACATATATTTAAACCAAGCATTTCATTTAAACACATTAAACATAAATCATGAAAACCCTAATTTGGTTTCGGGTCGTTACAATGGAAGTCCGTACACCTCCTTCACAGTCTTCCTCAGGTCGATTATCCTAGACTCAACATTGAACAACTCCTCGTTATCCTGGTTCTTCTCCCCGGTAGGCACCCACACAGACACCTTCGTGAATAACTCACATTTGCGAAGGAATAAGTTCAGGTACGCTTCCACCACCGCCTTTGAAAGAACGTGCGTGGGTTTCTTCGTGACAAATCTCTCCAGGTTGGCGTCAGTAATCCACTTTAAGACTGGTAGAATCTCAGCAACTGATTGGCAGGGTCTATCCATGGACAAGATGTGTTCCATGTTTACTAACTTGCTCTTGACAACATCCTCGAGATTGTCCGTAGACCAAGTAGTGTCAATGAATGCCATTTCGAGAATTAGGGTTTTGAGAAATTTGCAAGATGAAAGTTTGAACGAGAGAAAGTTCAGTGTGCTTAGTGCATTTGTATTTGCGTAAATTTCTCAAATGACATTCTTGATTGATATGAGATGAAAAGTTACTCAGACGTGGGGTTGAGATTAATCCTGAATTTGAAAAAAATTGACATGAAGGGCTAGGATTGATCTCAGCATCTATCATTTCCCCAGTCAGTCACATTCCATATAAAATGGACACGTATATGAAAAAGTAACTGCGTGCATTAAATGCTCCGACTCATGGGTTTAAATATGAACAGACGCATTTTAATGAAAACGGTTAGCATTTAATGAAGATTTTCAGGATGAAGGACTCAGTGAGACGCTTCAAATTCACAAGAGTCAGGATTGAACTCATACCTGTCAGGGTGACATTGTAGTACCCTGATACCTCGCTGAGTTGAGTCTGACATGAGTTCCCCCTAGATCCTATACTGATTGCTCTTCCGGATCTAAGAGTCCTAACTTCACTGACAGTTTCATGAATCTTGCTTCAGCCAAAGGCTTAGTCAAGATGTCAGCTCTCTGCCTGTCAGTGTGAATTTTCTCCATCCTAATGTCCTTCTTCTCCACATGATCTCAAATAAAGTGATGCCTAATATCCACATGCTTGCACCTTGTGTGAAGCACTGGGTTCTGAGTGATTGCTATAGCACTATTGTTATCACAATAGATTGGAACCTCATTAGAAAATACCTGGTAGTCTTTCAATTATTGCCTCAACCATAAAATCTGAGCAGAACAACTACCTGCAGCTATATACTCTACCTTAGTTGTGGATGTCGCCACTGAATTCAGCTTCTTACTAAACCACGAGATCAACTTACTCCCCAAAAACTGACATGTCCCTGAGGTGGAATTCCTATCAATCCTACAACATCCATAATCTGCATCTGAATAACCAGTCAATTCTAAGTTATCATCTGAAGGATACCATAGTTCCATATTAACTGTCCTTTTCAAATACTTAGTATACTCTTAGCAGCCTCCAAATGACTTCTCTTGGGGTCAGACTGATACCTAGCGCACACACCAACCGCAAAAGTAACACCAGACCTACTTGCAGTCAGGTACAACAATGATCCTATTAGCCCTTGGTACTCAGTCTGATTCACTGAAGCTCTTTCAGTGTCAGGATCCATCTTCCAATTGGTGTTCATTGGGATCCTGGCTGGATTGCTGTTCTGAACTCCAAACTTCTGAATCAAGTCTCTTGTATACTTGGCCTGATTAATGAAAACCCCTTGATCAGTTTGCTTGACCTGCAATCCTAAAAAGAAGTTCATCTCTCCCATCATTGACATCTCAAATTTACCAGTCATCAAGATAGAGAATTTCTCACAGAGCTGATGATTTGGTGATCTAAATATTATATCATCCACTTAAATCTGGGCCAAGAGAATGTCATCACCTTCAGTGATCCTGAACAACGTCCTATCCACGGTTCTCTTCCTGAACTCATGGTCAGTCAGGAATTGAGAGAGGGTATCATACCAAGCTCTAGGAGCTTGCTTAAGTCCATAGAGTGCTTTCTTAAAATGGTATACTCTATCTCCAACCTCAAACCCAGGAGGTTGTTCAACATATACCTCTTCATTGAGTACACCATTCAGGAAGACACTCTTGACGTCCATTTGATACACCTTAAACTTCTATGTTGCATATGCAAGGAACAACCTGATAGCTTCCAACCTAGCCACTGAAGCAAAGGTCTCATCATAGTCTATCCCTTCAAACTGACAATACCGCTTTGCAACCAATCTTGCCTTGTACCTTACTACAACACCATTCTCATCCTTCTTGTTCTTGAAGACCCACTTGATACCAATAACACCTTGAGGCCTAGGTCTATCTACCAGTTCCCAAACCAGATTCCTTGTGAACTGATTTAACTCTCTTGTATGGCTATGATCCAGTTCGAGTCAGTGAGAGCTTCTTCAATGTTCTAAGGCTCTTGCTCAGAGAGAAAGCAACCAAACAATGCGCTCTCACCATGGAACCATCTGGTCCTGACTCCCTCAGTTGGATCACCAATGGCCTGGTCAATGGGATGACTCTCTAGCCATGTTCTCTTACCTGGAGTTGTTCCTGAAGTACCTACAATGTTAGTGTCTACAGGTTCATAGAATTCAGGATATTGAACAGAAGGGGATGATCCCGAGTCTATACCAAAGGGATTTACCAACTCAATGTCAGGGATATCGATTCCCCTTGATGAGGTGACTCAGGAATCGTCTCAGCTGCAAGCGCATCTTCATAGACGGTACTTACCTCAGGTTGAGCCTGTTCCTCAGTTTGAGGCTCAACAACCCTGATTCGCTGGGCTTAGGAATGGCTCTTAAGTCATCTTCCTGATCATCATCATCATCCCATCTTGGAATTGGCATAGGTTTGACCTTTGGATCAGGTTGATTCTTTATCCTCAGCATTGTCACTCTCCTTGTGACCTCATCAGTGTCTGGATTCATCAAACACAACATGTGGTGATTCTTCCACAATAAGGGTCCTACAGTTGTAAACCCTGAAGGGTTTACTGATTTTAGAGTATCCTAAGAATATTCCTTCATCAGATTTGCTATCAAAAGTTTTCAACTGGGTCTTCCCATTTTTTAGGATGAATTACTTACAACCAAATATATGGAAATAAGAATTGCGAGGCTTCCTCTTGTTCCATGTCTCATATGGAGTCTGTGCATGTTGTTTGTTCAGCATGGATCTGTTCTGAGTGTAGCATGCAGTGTTGATTGCCTCAGCCCAAAACTTTTTTGGGTCTCCTGACACAGCCAGCATGGTCCTGGCAGCTTCCTTCAGTGTTATGTTCCTCCTCTCAGCGACACCGTTTTGTTATGGGGTTCTAGCTGCAGAAGTCTCATGAGCAAAATACCAAGTTCATTACAGAAATCAGAAATATATGAGTTTATAAATTCAGTGCCCTTGTCAGATCTGATCTTAGTAATAGATTGATTCTTCTCATTGCTTAGTCTTTTGAGCAACTCTGGAAGCTTCACCCGTGTTTCCTTTTTATTCAACAAAAAAATAACCCAAGTATATCAAGAGTAATCATCAATAACCACAAGAGTATATTTTCTACCATTCATACTCACAGGTGTTACAGGGCCAAATAAATCCATGTGCAATAGCTGAAGAACTCTATCAGTGGAGAAGGAAGCTTTCTCCTTGAATGATGTTCTGATCTACTTCCCTTTCTGACAAGCTTCACTCACATGATCTTTGCTAAAAACTTCATTAGGTAGACCTTCAACAAGTGACTGTCTAGAAATTTTGTTAAGAATCTTGAAGTTCAGATGGCTTAATCTTTTGTGCCATAACCAACTGAGCTCTAAGGAGCTTTTAACAACAAGACAAGTATTTGGAATAGTGCTGCTCCAATCAGCGAGGTAAATGTTACCTTTCCTAATACCTGATAGAAGCACTTGTGTTGATTTGTCCTTGACTGAACATATATTTGATGAGAACTCAACACTGAAACCTTTGTCACAGAACTAGCTTACTGACAACAGATTATGCTTCAGTCCTTCCACAAAGGACACATTCTCCACTCTGACCGTACCTATTACCAAAACACCAAAATCATTAGTAAAACCTTTTGAGTTATCACCAAAGGTTACCTGTGGACCATCTTTAACTTGATATTCTTGGAGAAGACTCTTCATTCCAGTCATATGCCTTGAGCAACAACTATCTAAGTACCAAACAACCTTGATTGAGTCTCCTCTCCTCTTGTTGTGATCCACAGCCGCCTACAAACAATTCAGGCTTTAGGTACCCATTGGGTGTTGGGTCCTATCGTGTTAGTTGTACCCTTCGGGAACTAGACTTGTTTCACTACCCTGATTGCCTCAGAGTGGTAAATTTGTCTCCCTGAAACATCAACATACACGACTTTCTTCTTCTTAGCCTGAGAAGAAGATGGTGTATGAGTGCTAGGCTTAGGCTTCATAGGAACCTGAGTGGGTGCCTTTTGGGCTGGCCTCATGTTCTTCCTAATTCTTGGTGCAACAGGTCTTTGGGCTTGTTCTTGATAAGGGCACTGTTATCTGTTCCCCATAGGCAAGTGAGGGAAAGGAAAACAATTAAAGGCCTCAGGATACCAAAACCATGGGGGAGTCATCATACTTGGCATTTCCTGCTGGTATTGCCACACATGATGATACCCTTGTTAATCAGTCTAATGACTCTTGGCCTGAGTCTTCCTCTGCTTTTGCTGAGGTTTTCTCTAGCCTGAGCTCTCAGGGGCCTCCTTTGGTTGCTTGGCCTTTCCCTTGGGTTTTGGCTTAGCAACCTTGGGGGCAACCCTGACTGTGTCAACAATTTCTTTGCCCTTATCAGTCTGGCGGGCCTGAAGTACAACCTTCTTTGTATTCTGGCCTGCCTGAACAAAAATCCTCTCACTGTTGCTCCCTGAAGCAACATGAGATTGACCCTGTGAGGATTTCTTAGGAACATATCCAAGTCCTTTTTTCTCATTCCCAAGCATCTGGTTGCTATTTATTTCCGCTCTAGCCACTGCAGATTTATTCATTGCCGCAACCTTCTATCTAAGAGAGTCCTCACTCTTTTTCAGGATTACATGTCTAGCAAAGAGGTCATCAAACTTACTCTTGAGTATCTTCAGCTCATCCTTCCTGACCAGCTCTTCATCAGCCAATTCTTTCAGAATCTTCTCTCTTGGGAGACGCTCAACATTGATCATGTCAATTTCCTGAGTTAGTCTCACAATTTGAGCTGACTCTTTAAGATCAGACCGAGTGAGTTGATCATTTAGGTTTTGAACCTCAATACTCAATTTCTAGTTTTTCTCTACCAAAAAGACATTAGTTTCCTGCAACCTGGAGAAATCAACCATCAATTGATCCAAACACATCTGAAGGTTCATTTCTCTGGCTGACTCTGAGCTAGGCTCAAGATTTTGACCAGTGTATGAACCACAAACAGTGTTAGATGCTACCTCAGGCTCTTCCCTAGCCATTAGACACATATCATCGTACTCATCATCAGAAAAGAGTTCAGGCGACCTCTCCTTACAGGACCATCTGAGTCTGTAGCTTTCCCAGTGAGCAAGGCTCTCCAGTCAGCGTATCTTTGGTCTCTCTTTGCCCTCCTGTCTTCTCTTTCCCTTGCACTCAGCTCCGGGCAGTCATACTGGTAGTGCCCATTCTTGTTACAGTTGTAACATGCAACTTGCTCATCTCCTCTTTCCATTCTTGATTCAGGGTTCCTTCTTGAGTCAGGTTCTCTTGGTCTAGATGAGCTTTTAGTCTTGCCTGAGTGCCTATCATAACGAGTATGTCTCTGTTCATCTCTTCGATCGGGCTTTGGGTCTGAATATCTTCTTTCATCGCTACGATCTCTTCTCTGGTCAGTGTTCCTTCTTTCCTCATATCTCCATGAGTTTTGGTGGGTTCCTTCAGGTTTCCTATCATGAGTATCCTGATAATATTTCTTATAACAACCAAACCTGGGATTCAACTTCTCAAACCGTCTGGCCATCAGGCTGTACTCCTCAGCAAGCTCTTCCTTGCTCATCTCCATCAGTGACTTTGATGAAGACTCGACAGGTTCTGACTTAGCTTTGAATGCCACGCTTTTCTCAGGAGCTTTCTCTTTCTCCTCTTCTTCTTACTGAACTTTCTTCTTTCTCTTGTTGAGATCATATTCTAGTGCTTTAAGCTCTAAAAAAAGTAAAGCAAGAGTTATGTTACTCATATCCTAAGTGTTCTTTAACATAATTACACTGTTGTCCCATCTCTCAGGAAGGGCATTCAGGATCTTAGAAGTAACATCTCTCTTTGGAACATCCTTATCCAACATCACCAACTCATTCATCAACTTGATGAATCTTGACTCAATCTGATCTATCGTCTCATCAGGCAGCATCTCAAATGCTTCAAACTTCTGAATTGCAATATTCCTCTTGTTCTCCTTTATCTTTTCTAACCCTTCACACATCCTGGTTAGCTCATCCCAGACCTCCTTAGCCGTCTTTAAGTTCATCAGCCCCGCTGACTCCTCGAAAGGTACCGTATGCAAGATGATGTTTCTGGCCACATTGTCTAGACCCACCATTTTGATCTCATCATTGGTCATATCCTTCCTCTCCTTAGGAACATGTATGCCAATGTTAAGATGCTCATACCCCAGTCCTCTTACATTAGGGATGGTGATCTTTATAGGTCCTTCCTTGATAACATGCGACATCTGGTCATGGATGGCATCTAGATGTGCCTCAATTCTGAACTTCCAGTAGACAAAGTTAGAAACAGAGAATTCAGGTAATGAAGCTTCAAGTCTCCTCGAAGTCATGATGATACAAGTTTTATGAAAAACAAACTCAGCTCTATTTAGTGACCACCAACAGTTTCACCTCTGAAACTATTAGTATTCAAAGTCAGTTGTCTTTTGAACCACTGCTCTGATACCACTTGTTGGTCCCGGTACAAGACTGGGGGATACGTGTATGGGCGGGGAATATGCGTATATAATTTTTTACTTTCAAACTGACTGAGTCCCCTTAACTCAGAGTGGTAAAGAACTCAGTGTTGATAACACACCTACTGATTGCATTGAGTGCTGGTCAGTTGGCAAACTATCAACTTGAGTTCAGTGCGGAAATGCGTGAGCCCTGAAAGTTTATAGTCTTGTTTGATGTTTGCTTTCTGAAAACTTGATTACTCAATTCTGAAGTAGTGATTAGTAGGGCAGTGTTCAAGTTAATGATTAGGCTGATTGATTCAAACCTAATAAAACTGATGCAATGAATGACTTAATGAATAAGCAATAAGAACAATATCAAAGCAGTAAAGAAAACAAGGAGTTTAACGTGGTTCAGAGACTCAAGCTCCTACGTCCACGATCCTCATTGAACAGGATAATCCACTAATGATTAGCTTGTTTTTAACGTGCTAAGTTACACCCAGATCAGCTAACTCACTGACCCTTTCAAACTCCTTTCTAACTCACTAACTGACTTCAACCAACAAACCTAACAAGAGGGTTTTAGTTTCAGTTTTGTTTCCAACTAAGATTGTGATTATCCTTACAAGACAAGGTTATGCTAAGGGTGGATAATCACTCTAAGCTTATGATATAACTAGGTTCGCTCAGTAGAATACAAAATAACTCTCTTTGCTAAGAAACACTTGGGAAATTTAAGGTTTTTTTAGTGCTTCTTTCTAACGCTGAATGCTTTGAATGCTTGAGAGTTTGAGTAATTTCTGGTTTGGGAAATTTCCCGTAACCTTGAATGGGTTCAAGGCCTTCTGTATTTATAGCTGGATTTGAAAACTATCCGTTGGAAGAGATAGCCTTCTAGTCATCTTCATAGGGTTGTTCAACGAATACATCTTTCATGCAGCAGTCGTCCTTTCATGGATTTGGAAATGCATTTAATGCTCCATTTAATACTTGCCCGTTGAAAAGAGCAGTCTGAACTCAGTCTTCATGTCAGGTCCGTACGTGCATGTCCTCCATGGATTGGTCCATGTCATCAGGTTGGTGAGAATGTCAGAACTCATTCCTGGGCTTTAGGCTTGTCTTATTCAGTTCTTTTTATCTCAAGCACAACGGTCTTGTCCTAACGCTGACATTTTTTTTTGCATTGCTTGGCCCTACTCCAAGTCTTTCCCAATACTCAGTATCATCCTGTTACCTTCAGGACCGAGTTAGTAATGACCTCAGGGTCATACTCTTCATCACTAACACTTACTCAGCCATCTTATATAGACTGCCATAAGTTCAGGATGGTGCTCTGTGTCTTCAGGATTCAGTCTTGATTGTCATCAATGAGTACTCCTCTCATTGAGTTCCTGTGAATTGTAAAATAACTAAGTACAAATCTAACCAAGACTAGCCTGACTACCAAGGCAAACATCTTTTCAGGGGCTTTGGGATCTAATCAAAACTGACATTTTCCCAACAACTTGAGAAATTAATGGTTTTTCGAGTGCTTCTTTAAATTCTTTGATTTCTTTGAACACTGAGAGTTTGAGTAATTTCTGGCTTCAAAATTTCTCGTAAACTTGCTTGGGTCCAAGGTCTTCTATATTTATAGATGAATTTGAATAACTATCCGTTGGAGAGATAGCCTTCTAGTCACCCATCATGCAAGATATTCAAACGAACATATTTCCCATGCAGCAGCCATCCTTGCATGGATTTGGTAACTTGCATTTAATGCTTGCTCGTTGAACTCTGCAGGGATGTCAGGTTCTAGTCAGTGTCCGTACATAACTTGTTGCACTCTGATTAGTCCACGTTATTTGGTAGGTGAGAATGTCAGAACTCATTCTTCAGTTCAGTCTTGTCTTATCTGAGTTCAGGTTTGTCCTCATCTACGTACATCTTCCAGCGCTGACATTCATTTTGCTTGCTTGGATCCTACTCCAAGTCTTTTCCCAATAACTCAATGCCGCCATGTTCCCTTCTTGCTGAGTTAGCAATGATCTCAGGATCATGCTCTTCATCTTGACACTTACTCAACCAGCTTAGATAGACTGCCATAAGTTCAGGATGGTGCTCTTGTGTTCTTCATGCTTCAGTCTTGATTGTCAACAATGAGTACTCCTCTCATTGTGTACCTTTGAATATAAAATATTCTAATTTACAAACCTAACCAAGACTAGCCTGACTATTACAACACTTAGGCAAATCATATTTTCAGGGTATTTGGGATCAACTCAAAACTGACACTGTCCCAACAATTTCCCCCTTTTTGATGATGCCAAAACACTGAAAAGATCCTCAAAACACTTAGAGGAAAATAAAACCTATCTATAAGATAAGATCAGTGTTAGAGCAGTTCTTGTTATAATACAGGAATTAAATGCAGCCAAAAAGACAATGAGCTTTTGTTTGTAGGCAAAGTAATTGATTTCATTGATGAATGTAATCAGTGAGTACAATGAACCTATCTATTACATCTAAGGTACAAAAGGATAGACGCAGATCCTTCGCATCTCAGGCTTGATGCCATAGCCATAATACACTCTACCTTTCAGATCTTCAACACGCTTGAACTGATTCTGTTATCCTTCTGCACGGGCTATCTTTATCACCTCCTTCATTATTTTCTTTGAGTCATACATAGTTGAGCCAGGGATCATTGGAGGAGTACGAATGATAAGTTCATTCGCTTTGATTTGAACTCTAAATTTCTCCTCTTCGCCCCTTATTAGCTTGAATAGCTCAGGGTAGTTGTCGACTATAAAGCCAGTGAAATGGGCATCAATGTCTTCAGTATCGCCTCATTTCTTGGCAACATATCACAACCTGATGAAATCATTCCTTGCATTGGATTGCAGTGATGTCAGTAAACTTTTCAACCTTCTTTTCCAAGATCTTCGTCTTCTCCTTCTAAGCAACTCGGCTTGACGCTGAGCCTCACTCTTTTCAGGGGCAGATCCCCATGCCTCTTCGCAAAATTCAGCCACTTTTTCAGCATCATATGTGATTGGGTTTTTCCTATTGCTAATAGGCGTGTTGGGACATTGTCAGTTTTGATTAAGATCCCAAAGCCCCTGAAAAGATGATTTGCCTTTAGAATGTCTTAATCAGGCTAGTCTTGGTTAGGTTTCTATACTTAGTCTTTTTACACTTCACAGGTACTCAGTTAGAGGAGCACTCACTAATGACAATCAAGACTAAGAGCCTGAAGATGAAGAGCACCATCCTGAACTTACGACAGTCTTTCTAAGCTGGCTGAGTAAGTGTCAGTGATGAAGAAAATAACCCTGAGGTCATTACTAACTCAGTCCTGAAGGGAACAGGATGACACTGAGTAATGGAAAAGACTTGGAGTAGGGCCAAGCAATGCAAAAGGAATGTCAGCGTCAGGACAAGACAGTTGTGCTCGAGATAAAAAGAACTTAATAAGACAAGCCTGAAGCCCAGGAATGAGTTCTGACATTCTCACCAACCTGATGACGTGGACCAATCCAGGACGGACACGCATGCACGAACCTGACATGAAGACTGACTTTAGACTGCACTTTCAATGGGAAAGCATTAAATGGAGCATTAAATGCAATTACCTAATCTATGTAAGGTCAGCTGCTGCATGAGAGATATGTTTGTTGAACAACCCTACGTAGATGAATAGAAGGCTATCTCTTCCAACTCATAGTTTTAAAAAACATCTATAAATACAGAAGACCTTGAACCCATTCAAGGTTACGGGAAATTTCCAAGCCAGAAATTACTCAAACTCTTGAACTTTCAAGCATTTAGCATTCTAAAAGAAGCACTCGAAACCAGATTAATTTCCCAAGTATTTTTTAGATTAGTGAGAGTTATTCTGTATTCCACTGAGCTTTCAAGAAATATCTTAAGCTTAGAGTGATTATCCATCCTTAGCAGAGCTTAGCCTTATAAGGATAATCACACCTTAGTTGGAATCCAAACTAAAACCAAAACGCTCTAGTCAGGTTTGTTGGTTGAAGTTAGTTAGTGAAGTTAGGAAGGAGTTTGTATAGGTCAGTGAGGTTAGCTGATCTTTGTGCACCTTGGCACGTAAAAAATTAGTTAATCCCAAGTAGTGGATTATCCTGTTCAATCAGGATCGTGGACGTAGGAGCTTGAGTCTCTGAACCACGTTAAACTCCTTGTGTTCTTACAACTTTGATATTGTTCTTAACTGCTTATCTATTAAGTCATTCATTGCATTAGTTTTATCTGGCCTGAATCAATCATCCTGATCATTAACTTGAGCACTGCCCTACTAATCACTACTTCAGAATTGAGTAACCAAGTTTTCAGAAAGCAAACATTAACAAGACTATAAACTTTTAGGGCTCACGCATTTCCGCACTGAACTCAAGTTGATAGTTTGCCAACTGACCAGCATTCAGTGCAGTTAGTAGGCATGTTATCAACCATGAGTTCTTATCACTCTGAGCAAGGGGACTCAGTCAATTTGAAAGTATGAAAAATTGGTATACGTGTATTACCCCCATACACGTATTCCTTAGTCTTGTACCGGGAGCAACAAGTGGTATCAGAGCAGTGGTTCAAAAGACCACTGACTTTGAATACTAATAGTTTTAGAGGTGAAACTGTTGGTGGTCACTGAACAAATCTGAGTTTGCTTTTCATAAAACTTGCATCAGCATGACTTTGAGGAGACTTGAAGCTTCGTTACCTGAATTCTCTATTTCTAAATTTTTCTACTGGAAGTTCAGAATTGAGGCACATCTAGATGCCATGCATGACCAAATGTCGTGCATTATCAGGGAAGGACCTATCAAGATCACCATCCCTAATGTCAGCGGACTGGGGTATGAGCATCTTGACATTGGCGTACAAGTTCCTAATAAGAGGAAGGATATGACTAATGATGAGATCAAAATGGTGGGACTGGACAATGTGGCCAGAAACATCATCTTGCATACGGTACCTTTCGAGGAGTCAACAAGGCTGATGAACTTAAAAACGGCTAAGGAGGTTTGGGATGAGCTGTCCAGGATGCGCAAATGGTCAGAAAAGATAAAGGAGAACAAGAGGAATATTGTCATTCAGAAGTTCGAAGCATTTGAGATGCTGCCTGATGAGACGATAGATCAGATGAAGTCAAGATTCATCAAGTTGATGAATGAGTTGGTGATGTTGTTTAAGGATGTTCCAAAGAGAGATGTTGCTTCTAAGATCCTGAATGCCCTTCCTGAGAGATGGGAAAACAATGTAATTATGCTAAAGAACACTCAGGATATGACTAACATAACTTCTACTTTACTTTTTTCAGAGCTCAAAGCACTGGAATATGATCTAAACAAAAGAAAGAAGAAAGTACAGCAAGAAGAAGAGGAAAAAGAAAAAGCTCCTGAGAAAAGCGTGGCGTTCAAAGCCAAGTCAGAACCTGTCGAATCTTCATCAAAGTCACTAATGGAGATGAGCAAGGAAGAGCTTGCTGAGGAGTACAGCCTGATGGCCAGACGCTTTGAGAAGCTAAATTCCAGGTTTGGTCGTTATAAGAAATATTATTAGGATACTCGCGACAGGAAACCTGAAGGAACCCACCAAAGCTCAAGGAGATATGAGGAAAGAAGGAACACTGACCAGAGGAGAGATCGTGGTGATGAAAGAGGATACTCAGACCCAAAGCCCGATCTAAGAGATGAACAGAGACGTGCTCGTGATGATAGGCACTTAGGGAAGATTGAAAGCTCGTCTAGATAAAGGGAACCTGACTCAAGAAGGAACCCTGGGCTAAGGAAAGAAAAAGGAGATGAGCAAGTTGTGTGTTACAACTGTAAAAAGAATGGGCACTATCAGTACGATTGCCCAGAGCTGAGTGCACGTGAGAGAGAGGACAGGAGGCCAAGAGAGACCAAAGGTACGCTGACCGGAGGGCTATGCTCGCTGAGGAAGCTACAGACTCAGATGGTCCTAAGGAGAGGTCACCTGAACTTTTCTTTGATGATGAGTACGATGATGTTTGCCTTATGGCAAGAGAGGATCCTGAGGTAACATCTAACTCTGTGTGTGGTTCATACACTGGTTAAAATCCTGAGCCTAGCTCAGAGTCAGCCAGAGAAATGAACCTTCAGATCTGTTTGGATCAATTGATGGTTGATTTCTCCAGGTTGCAGGAAACTAATGTCTTCTTGGTAGAGGAGAACCAGAAATTGAGTACTGAGGTTCAAAACCTAAATGATCAACTCACTCAGTCAGATCTGAAAGAGTTAGCTCAAATTGTGAGACTAACTCAGGAAATTGACATGATCAATGCTGAGAGTCTTCCAAGAGAGAAGATTCTGAAAGAACTGGCTGATGAAGAGCTGGCCAGGAAGGAGGAGCTGAAGGTACTCAAGAGTAAGTTTGATGACCTCTTTGCCAAACATGAAATCCTAAAAAAGAGTGAGGACTCTCTCAAGAAAAAGGTTGCAGCAATGAATAAATCCTCAGTGGCTAGAGAGGAAATAAATAGCAGCCAGATGCTTGGGAATGAGAAAAAGGGATTTGGCTATGTTCCTAAGAAATCCTCACAAGGTCAATCTCATGTTGCTTCAGGGAGCAACACTGAGAGGGTTTTTGTTCAGGCAGGCCAGTATACAAAGAAAGTTGTACTCCAGGCCCGCTAGACTGATAAGGGCAAAGAAACTGTTGACACGGTCAGGGTTGCCCCCAAGGTTGCTAAGCCAAAACCCAAGGGAAAGGCCAAGCAACCAAAGGAGGCCCCTGAGAGCTCAGGCCAGAGAAAACCTCAGCGAAAGCAAAGGAAGACTCAGGCCAAGAGTGATCAGACTGGTCAACGAAGGTATCATCATGCTTGCAATACCAACAGGGAAGGCCTAACATGATGACTCCTACATGGTTTTGGCATCCTGAGGCCTTTAACTATTTTTCTTTCCCTCACTTGCTTAGGGGGAATAGAAAATAGGGCCCTTATCAAGAACAAGCCCAAAGACCTGCTGCACCCAGGCCTAGGAAGAACAGGAGGCCAGCCCAAAAGGCACCCACTCAGGCTCCTATAAAGCATAAGCCTAGCACCCATACACCATCTTCTTCTCAGGCTAAGAAGAAGAAAGTAGTGTATGTAGATGTTTTAGGGAGACAGATTTACCACTCTGAGGCAATCAGGGTTGTGAAGCAAGTCTGGATCCCGAAGGGTACAACTGACACGATAGGACCCAACACCCAATAGGTACCTAAAGCCTGAATTGTTTGCAGGCGGCTGTAGATCACAAAAAGAGGAGAGGAGACTCAACTAAAGCTGTTTGGTACCTAGACAGTGGTTGCTCAAGGCACATGACTGAAACAAAGAGTCTTCTCCAAGAATTTCAAGCTAAAGATGGTCCACAGGTAACCTTTGGTGATAACTCAAAAGATTTTACTAAAGGTTTTATTGTCTTGATAATAGGTACTGTCAGAGTGGAGAATGTGTCCTTTGTGGAAGGACTGAATCACAACCTGTTGTCAGTAAGCCAGTTCTGTGACAAAGGTTTCAGTGTTGAGTTCTCATCAATATATGTTCAGTCAAGGACAAATCAACACAAGTGCTTCTATCAGGTATTAGGAAAGGTAACGTTTAACTCGCTGATTGGAGAAACACTATTCTAAATACTTGTCTTGTTGCTAAAAGCTCCTTAGAGCTCAGTTGGTTATGGAACAAAAGATTAAGCCATTTGAACTTCAAGATTCTTAACAAAATTTCTAGACAATCACTTGTTGAAGGTCTACCTAATGAAGTTTTTAGCAAAGATCATGTGTGCACAGCTTGTCAGGAAGGGAAGCAGATCAAAGCATCATTCAAGGAGAAAGCTTCCTTCTCCACTGACAGAGTTCTTCAGCTATTGCACATGGATTTATTTGGCCCTGTAACACCTGTGAGTATGAATGGTAGAAAATACACTCTTGTGGTTATTGATGATTACTCTTGATATACTTAGATTATTTTCCTGTTGAATAAAAAGAAAACACGGGTGAAGCTTCCAGAGTTGCTCAGAAGACTAAGCAATGAGAAGAATCAATCTATTACTAAGATCAGATCTGACAAGGGCACTGAATTTATAAACTTTTACACATGGATTTATTTGGCCCTGTAACACCTGTGAGTATGAATGGTAGAAAATACACTCTTGTGGTTATTGATGATTATTCTAGATATACATGGGTTATTTTCTTGTTAAATAAGAAGAAAACACATGTGAAGCTTCCAGAGTTGCTCAGAAGACTCAGCAATGAGAAGAATCAGTTCATTACTAAGATCAAATCTGACAAGGGTACTGAATTTATAAATTTATATATTTCTGATTTCTGTAATGAACTTGGTATTGCTCATGAGACTTCTGTAGCTAGAACCCCACAACAAAATAGTGTTGCTGAAAGAAGGAACAGGACACTGAAGGAAGCTGCAAGGACCATGTTGGCTGAGTCAAGATTGCCCAAGAAGTTTTTTAGCTGAGGCAATCAACACTGCATGCTATACTCAGAACAGATCCATGTTGAACAAACATCATGCACAAACCCCATATGAGACTTGTAATAAGAGGAAGCCTCGTATATCTTACTTCCATATAGTTGGTTGTAAGTGCTTCATCCTCAACAATGGGAAAACCCAATTGAAAGTCTTTGATAGCAAATCTAATGAAGGAATATTCTTAGGATATTCTGAAATCAGTAAAGCATTCAGGGTTTACAATTGTAGGACCCTTGTTGTGGAAGAATCAGCACATATTGTGTTTGATGAATCTATCGCTGAGTCTAGGACAAGGATGTTGGATCCTGACACTGAGGAGGTCACAAGGAGACTGACAAAGCTGTGCGTAAAGAATCAACCAGATCCCAAGGTCAAAACTATGCCAATTCCAAGATGGGATGATGACGACGATCAGGAAGATAACCCGAGAGCCACTCCTAAGCCCAGCACATCAGGGATTGTTGAGCCTCAGACCGAGGAACAGGCTCAACCTGAGGTATACACCGTCTATGAAGATGTGGTCGCAGCTGAGACAGTTCTTGAGTCACCTCATCAAGGGGAAATCAATGTCCCTGACATTAAGTTGGTAAATCCCTTTGGAATAGACTCAGGATCATCCCCTTCTGTTCAATATCCTGGATTTTATGAGCATGTAGACACTAACATTGCAGGTACTTCAGGAACAACTCCAGGCAAAAGAACATGGCTAGAATATTATCCCATTGACCAAGTCATTGGTGATCCAACCGAGGGAGTCAGGACCAGACGGTTCCATGGTGAGAGCGCACTGTTCTGTTGCTTTCTCTCTAAGCAAGAGCCTCAGAATATTGAAGAAGGTCTCACTGACTCGAACTGGATCATAGCAATAAAAGAGGAGTTGAATCAGTTCACAAGGAATCAAGTTTTGGAACTGGTAGATAGACCTAGGCATCAAAGTGTTATTGGTACTAAGTGGGTGTTCAAGAAAAATAAGGATGAGAATGGTCTTGCAGTAAGGAACAAGGTAAGATTGGTTGCAAAGGGGTATTGTCAGTCTGAAGGGATAGACTATGATGAGACCTTTGCTCCAGTGGCTAGGTTGGAAGCTATCAGATTCTTCCTTGCATATGCAACATACAAGAAGTTTAAGGTGTATCAAATGGATGTCAAGAGTGTATTCCTGAATGGTGTACTTAATGAAGAGGTATATGTTGAATAACCTCCCGGGTTTGAGGTTGGAGATAGAGTATACCATTTGAAGAAAGCACTCTATGGACTTAAGCAAGCTCCTAGAGCTTGGTATGATACCCTCTCTCTCAATTCCTGGCTGACCATGGGTTCAAGAAGGGAACCGTGGATAGGACTTTGTTCAGGATCACAGAAGGTGATGACATTCTCTTGGTTCAGATTTATGTGGATGACATAATATTTGGATCGCCAAATCATCAGCTCTGCGAGAAATTCTCTAAGTTGATGACTGGTAAATTTGAGATGTCAATGATGGGAGAAATGAACTTCTTTTTAGGATTGCAGGTCAAGCAGACTGATCAAGGGATTTTCATTAATTAGGCCAAGTATACAAGAGACTTGATTCAGAAGTTTGGAGTTCAGAACAACAATCCAGCTAGGATTCCAATGAACACCAATTGGAAGATGGATCCTGACACTGATGAGACTTCAGTGAATCAGACTGAGTACCAAGGGCTGATAGGTTCATTATTGTACATGACTACAAGTAGGCCTGACATTACTTTTGCAGTTGGTATGTGTGCTAGGTATCAGTCTGACCCCAAGAGAAGTCATTTGGAGGCTACTAAGAGGATACTCAAGTATTTGAATAGAACAGTCAATATGGGACTATGGTATCCTTCAGATGACAACTTAGAACTGACTGGTTATTCAGATGCAGATTATGGAGGTTGCAGGATCGATATGAAATCCACCTCAAGGACATGTCAGTTTTTGGGGAGTAAGTTGATATCGTGGTTTAGTAAGAAGCATAATTCAGTGGCAACATCCACAACTGAGGCTGAGTATATGGCTGCAGGTAGTTGTTGTGCTCAGATTTTATGGTTAAGGCAATAATTGAGAGACTACCAGGTATTTGCTAATGAGGTTCCAATCTATTGTGACAACAATAGTGCTATAACAATCACTCAGAATCCAGTGCTTCACATAAGGTGCAAGCATATGGATATTAGGCATCACTTTATTCGAGATCATGTGGAGAAGAAAGATATTAAGATGGAGAAAATTCACACTGACAGGCAGAGAGCTGACATCTTGAATAAGCCTTTGGCTGAGGCAAGATTTATGGAACTGTTAGTGGAGTTAGGACTCTTAGATCCGGGAGAGCAGTAAGTATGGGATCTAGGGGGAACTCAGGCCAGACTCGACTCAGCGAGGTATCAGGGTGCTACAATGTCTCCTTGACAGGTATGAGTTCTATCCTGACCTTAGTGAATTTCAAGCGTCTCACTGTGTCCTTCGTCCTGAAAATCTTTATTAAATGCATTCCGTTTTCATTTAAAGCATATCTTTTGATATTTAAACCCACGCGCAGCGGAGCATTTAATGCGTTCAGTTACTTTATCACATACTTGTCCATTTTATACGGAATGTGACTGACGTGGGAAAATGATTGATACGGAGATTAATCCTGGCCCTTCATTTTAAAACTTTTCAAATTCAGGATTAATCCCAACCTCACATCTGAGTAACTGACTAATTCATATCAATCTAGAATGCCATTTGAGAAATTTATGCAAATACAAATACTCATTACACATTGAACATTCTCTTGTTCAAACACTCAATCACAATTTCTCAAAATCTCTCAAATTCTTCAATAGCATTCATGGACACCACCTGGACTACTTACAACCTTGAAGATGTTGTCGATAACAAGTTGGTTAACATGGAACATATCATCTCTATGGAGGGAGCATGTCAATCGGTACAGGAGATTCTTCCAGTTTTTGACTGGATCTCCAAGGCACATATGGAAAAGTACTTCACCCAGAAACCCATTTATGTGCTTCTAAAGGTGGTAGTGGAGGCATATCTGAACCTGTTCATTTGCAAGGGTGAGCTATTCACCAGGGTAACAGTGCTTGTGCCGACGGGTGAGAAGGACAAGGATGGGGAGGAACTCTACAATGTCGAAACCTGTGACGTTAACCTCAAGAAGGCCATAAAGGAGGTGTATAGACTTCCGTGCTATGGAATTAATCCAAGGAGCTACAAGGAGAATAAAGAAGGTGAGCTCCTTTAGGAATGTACCATGATTGGGTCATCGGAATTCAGGGCGGGGCAGCATAAGGACACCCTGAAGCCAGAATACCGCGCGCTGGTTGATGTAGTCTCCAAGATAATCATGGGTACTACTGGCTCTCACGAGTAGCTCAGTTTGCCCAAGTTAAAGATTATGGGAGCCCTAGTTGATGGTGTTGAGGCCAACTGGGAGCAATTCTTCCTTGATCAGATAAGTCAGGCCGCCGCGGGCAAGTTGAAGAAGGATAAGGAGAAGAAGCATATCTCCGTGGGAGCTATCCTTCCATTTGGAACGAGGTTTTTAATCCTGATCGCCCATGCCTGTCAGGGTTGTACCTTTGATTTGGAGGACGACTTATCTTCAAAGAAGATATGTTCACCACTGCTGGTGATACATATGCAGTTCTGGGCCTGACTGACCCCAGTGCTCCTCCTAAGGGTCAGAGGAAGAAGCTTGCGGGGAAAGGCAAGTAGGTGGTGACCAGCCTGCTCGAGAAGGTGGACGAGCTGTTTGAAAAGAATAAGGAGATAGAGGCTGAGGTTACTGCAAAGAGAGAGAAGGAGAAAACTGAGGCTGAGAAGGCACAGGAGGAGAAAAGAGCACGTCTAAAGGTGGTGCTGCAGTCCAAGGCCACAACTAAGGGAGTAAGGAAGGGGACTGAGTCAGTCTCCAAGAAGGTCGTTTCAGAGGCTGTGGAAACTGACGATGACGTCATATTAGGGGTAGAGGAGAGAAAAGATAGGCCCTTGAAGAGATTGAGGAAGGGCCCCAAGAAATCTCCGGCGAAGAAGTTGAGGGAAGTCAGTCCAGTGAGGGAGAAATCAAGCTCTCCAAGAGCCTCTGACTTGGAGCAAGTAAGAGGAACAATTAAGTCAGCTGAACTCTTACAGCCTGAGCTCACATTTAAACCCAACCCCATTGACCCTGAACCCACAGCCAACCCCACTAACCCTGAACCCACAGCTAACCCCACTGACCCTGAACCCACAGCCAACCCAACTAAATCCATCCCTGAAACTCCCAACCCTGAGACTCCTAATCCTGAAACCACTCCAACCCAAATTGAGTCAGTGCTTATCATTCTACCCAACATTGAGCCTAACCATAATCCTGAACCAAGCACTTCCACTCTTAACCCTGAAGACTTTCCATCTTACCCAAATCCTAAAGACTGCCCCAAAACCACTACCGAAGGAGACTCAGCTGATGAGTTTCTGGACTTAGCGGAGGAGGAGGAGTTGGATGCAGGGCTGATGGGAGGGATACTCAAGAACACACTCAGGGGGAATGCTTGTGAGTGGGCATCAAAGTGTTAGCCCAGTTTGCATAGATACAGGGAGTTGTGCTCCAATGTGATAGAACTGAAGGTCTAGCTCGACTTCAAGAAGTCAAATATGCAGGAGCAACATATGCTAGTCGATGCCAGAGGCTGGGAACACAGGGAGTTGGATGAGGCAAGACTTTGTTCTTATTTCCATATCACTAGTTGGCTTCAGTTGCTAAACTTCGAAAATTTAAATCAGCTGCTAATGATACATCAGTCGATGACGGGATTCCCTGCCCTAAGACAAAGGAGGATGATGTAGAGGCATCCAAGGTGACTGCTAGTTCTGAGGGACTTGTTCCTGAAGTTCGAGCTGGCTTAGCTGAGCCTGAGCAGGCGGCTATGACCACTCCACAACTGCCTTTAGTGCACCCTGACGAGGGGTTTGATGCAGCAGGGGCTGACAAGGGAAAACAACCACTCACTGACGAAGCCGAAGAAGATGAGGATTTGATTCTACTGGGGTCCGAAGGGCTGAGTTCACAAGCATCGTCGAGGTGAAGAAGGAGAAGACGACTGAGAACTTGGCTGAGCTTCAAGAAGAAGTGATGAGGCTCAGGGCTGAAAAAGATGAAGATGCTAAGGCCCTGACCAAACACATCAAATGGACCAAGTCAGCCTACAACACCCTTGCCAACAGGGAGCTTATCATGCTTAAATGCACAATGGTTGACACGGCAAAATCAGTGAAGCAGAAGAGGCAGAGGATGAAGGAGGTGCTAAGGCGAACTCTGAATTGACTTGATGAGAAGGAGGAACAGCGTGAGCAGAAGCTAAAAAAGGCAGTGGAGCATCTAGCAACTCAGGCTGGAGCGCTTTTCACTCAGGCCCTGAATGACTCAGCGGCCAAGCTGGCGCTGGAGTCAGGGAGAATCATTCAGTACTCTGAGTCAGTTGCACAAGAGTTGGCCAAGGCTATTCAGGAGTCTGCCAAGGTGATATCAGAGGCCAACAGGATCAGTGAAGAAACATCAAGAGTTGAGGCCAGAATCACCAAAGTTGAACAAAGTCTCCACACCAACATGGAGATCTTTGAGAAGAAGTTGAATGCTGCCATCACCAGTGTCTCCTACACTGGAACTGGAATCGCTTCAGGAGTTGAAATATTGAAAGAAGGAGTGCAGCAAGTCCAATCTTTAGCCACCTTCGTTGTCAACAGTGGTCAGGAGGTGTTCAGAGAAGTGTTATCACCTCCTCCTGCCAAGGATGATGCCAAATAGGGGGAAAAGAAGAAAAGATCCCGCCCTGAGGTATCATAGGCAAACCCTGCTGAAGATGTAGTGTTTATACGATCTCTTAGGAAGTCAGCAAGGTTGGCGGCAGCAGCAGGTCAGGCTAGTGAACCTTCAGGAGAAGTTCCTCAAATCCCTTCAAATCAAGAGTCTTCAGTTGTTCAGAAATATCCCCCAGTAAACACAAGGAAGAACCCAATCACCTATTCTGCAGAAACGGTGGCTGAGTTATGTGCAGAGGTATGGAGAGCTGACCCTGAAAACACTGAAGCTGAGCGCAGAGCTGAGATAGCCCAGAACGAAAAGATGTGCATTCTTGAAAAGAAGGTTGAAAAGCTCACTGACCTCACTAACTTGTAACAAAGAGAACTTGACGATGCAGTGGTCAGTTGCTAAGGAGGAAGAAGGCGAAGCCTGAGCCGAGGACGTACAGAAAGAGGCCTACAGCAAGGAAATCAACAATTCTACAAGTCAGAAAACCTGAGGTAATTTAGAGGGAAGCTCTTGTCGATGAGTTCATCTCAGAGACATTGAAGGAGTTTTGGGTTGATGCAAGGGATGAGTTCGTCAGACTCTGGTATATGGTGAAGAAATGGGGCAACACCAAAGACATCAATGCCCACTTCACTGACTACATGATGGGCAATCATCCTGAACTCATTCAGAAGATCTTGGAGGAAGATGAAGCAGCCAATGTCCAAGTGAAGGCTCCTGAGTTCATTGCTCGACCACCACCTCTGGTCCTTGGAACTAGCAAGCATTATACAAAGGCTATTATGACTGAAGTGTTGAAGATGGCCAAAGCTGAAGGTTATGTGAACCAACCTAGAAGAGTAGATGAGCTAAAGGTCAAAGTCTATGTTGGTTATAGACTCGAGCCTGAAATGAGATTTGTTTAGGTGTTCACATTTTTTTTATGTAATAGATCAGGTTCATTGTACTCATTCAATATCATCAATGAAATCTATTACATTTTCCCACAGACAAAAATTCATTGTCTTTTTGGCAGTTATTTAAATCTGTACTTTATCAAGAATTGCTCTAACACTGACTTATCTTATAGATAGGATTTTATTTCCTCTAAGTGTGTTGAGGATCTTTTCAGTGTTTTGGCATCATCAAAAAGGGGGAAATTGTTGGGACATTGTCAGTTTTGATTAAGATCCCAAAGCCCCTGAAAAGATGATTTGCCTTTAGAATATCTTAGTCAGGCTAGTCTTGGTTAGGTTTCTATACTTAGTCTTTTTACACTTCACAGGCACTCAGTGAGAGGAGCACTCACTGATGACAATCAAGACTAAGAGCCTGAAGACGAAGAGCACCATCCTGAACTTACGGCAGTCTTTCTAAGCTGGCTGAGTAAGTGTCAGTAATGATGAGTATAACCCTGAGGTCATTACTAACTCAGCCCTGAAGGGAACAGGATGACACTGAGTAATGGGAAAGACTTGGAGTAGGCCAAGCAATGCAAAAGGAATGTCAGCGTCAGGACAAGGCTGTTGTGCTCGAGACAAAAAGAACTTAATAAGACAAGCCTGAAGCCCAGGAATGAGTTCTGACATTCTCACCAACCTGATAACGTGGACCAACCCAGGAAGGACACGCACGTACGGACCTGACATGAAGACTGACTTCAGACTGCACTTTCAACGGGCAAGCATTAAATGGAGCATTATCGGACCTGAATCAATCAGCCTGATCATTAACTTGAGCACTGCCCTACTAATCACTACTTCAGAATTGAGTAACAAAGTTTTCAGAAAGCAAACATTAACAAGACTATAAACTTTCAGGGCTCACGAATTTCCGCACTGAACTCAAGTTGATAATTTGTCAACTGACCAGCATGCAGTGCAGTTAGTAGGTCTGTTATCAATCCTGAGTTCTTTATCACTTTGACCAAGGGGACTCAGTCAGTTTGAAAGTGTGAAAATTTGGTATACGTGTATTCCCTCCCCATACACGTATTCCTCAGTCTTGTACCGGGACCAACAAGGCGAGTGCTCTGAAGCCTCTGGAATAGATGGAACTTGAGGAACTTCTTTCGAAGGATCATTAACCTGATTCGCAGCCACCAACCTCCCTGAGTTGCAGGGAGTCCTCATAGTGACCACATTCTTAGGACCCTCAGATACCTCAGGAGCGGATCTTTTCCTTGTACCTTCCCCCTTTTTGGCATCATCTTTGGCTAGAGGGAGTACCTTAGGTGCAGAGTCCTGAACGACATCCTCCTTAGAATTGATCACGAATGTCGTAAGAGATTGTACCTCCATTAGATGCTCCTTCATTAGGTCAACACCAGAGGCTATCCCTGACCCCGCATAAGACACATTTGCAAGGCTTGTCTCAATCTTTGATTCAAACTTCTCCATAGTAGAGAACAAGCTTTGCTCAGTATTAGCCAGTCTTGTTGCCATCTTCCCTGACTCTTCAAAGACTTTCTTTGACTTGGATGCAATCTTCTCCAATTCCGGAGCTATCTTGCCTGAATCCAATGCCATTTGGGCTACTGAGTCATTCAGGGCCTTCGTGAGCAACTCGACAGATTGAGTAGTCAGTTGCTCCACTGCCTTTTGCATCTGTGTATCGTGTTCTTCCTTCAGCTGAGTCAGAGTCTTGGCGAACAACTTCTTCACCGTCTTCCTCTCCTTCTTGACTAACAATATTGTTGCCACCATTGCCTTCTTCAGGCTCTTCACCTCACTAGTGGCAACCGTCTTGATCGCCGACTTCACCCACCGCAATTGCTTTTGAATCCCCTTGTCATTCTCCTCGGCCTCAGCCATGAGCATAACAATCTCATTCTCAAGCTCTGCAAGGTTCTCCGTCATTTTCTCTTGCTTCACTGTGATGATGTCAGTGAAGTTGCCTTGGTGGGTGTCAGTGATGATTAAATCATCTTCAGCATCGTCAGTCAGTGGCTGTTTTCCCTTGTCAGCCCCTGCATCATCAGTCCCTTCTTCAGGGTGCACTGAAGGCAGTTGTTGAGTGGTCAGAGCCACTTGCTCAGGCACAGCTAAGCCATCTCGAACTTCAGGGATTAACCCGTCAGAACTAGGAGTCTCCTTGGATACCTCTACATCATCCTCCTTTGTCTCAGGGCAGGGAATCCCTTCATTGACTGATGTACTCATCAACTGCTCCACCCTTGGACACAGTTTCCTTCACACCTTCTCCCTGAGCAGTTTGCTCAGAGTCCATCTCATCCACTTCCTTAGCTGTTTCATCAACCAACTTTTCATCAGCACCTCTACCCTGATCACCATTTCCTCCTTCATCATTATCATCATCATCATCATCATCATCATCATCATCATCATCATCATCATCACCATCATCTTCCTTCTTAGGGGCGTCAAGGTACTTCCCTTTCCACTTTCAAACTCTCCACAATCTGTTTGAGAGATTCGAAATCCAACAACTACAGCCAACTAGTGATGTTGAAATATGAGCACAAACGGCCTTCTTCCATCACCCACTAGTCCCATCCTTTTGCCTCCACCATCATTCACTGCTCTGGCATGTTGGCTTGCTTGTATTAAGCTAGACTTTGAGATTAAAGACGTTCGAACACAGTGTAGGATACTGGTTCAGTCCTGGCCAGTACTTAGCCACCCATTCATCTGCTCTATCCCTGATCATGTTCTCGTACAGCCCAGCAGTGACATCTTCATCCAAGTCCTCCTCTACTGACTCTTCAATGATGAAGTTGATGTCAGTGTTGTCTTTGGATGTTAAGTCTTTGGGATCTTTGTCAGTGACTAGGTAGTGTGATGGGGATGATAGGGGTTGGTTTTCTTGGGTTTCATAGGGGTTGGAAAAGTTTGGCTCTGACGGGGGTTGGGGTAGGTTAGTGTTTAACTCAGTGGGGTTTGAAGTGGGTTCAGGGGTGGATGTGGGTTCAGTGGTTTGAGGTTCAGAGTAGGTTGGGTTGGGTTGTTCAGGTTGGAGAAAATTTGTTGTCTCAATAGTCTCTCTTACCTGAATAAGGTCAGAGGCCTCTGCCGATCCTGACCTATCACCTTCCTTTACTGGGCTTAGCTCCTTCATTTTCTTGATAGGAGATCCCTTCACAACCTTCCTCAGCCTCTTAAAAGGCTTTGCCTTCTCCACCACATCTCCCTCTTCTTCCCCGACTTCATCGTCAGTCTCCTCAACCTCTGGAAGGTCAATCTTGGAGACTTTCTCAATCCCTTTCCTTCCCGTTGTGGTTGCCTTTTTCTTCAGCACAACCTTCAGCTTCGCATTCCTCTCCTCCTTCTCCTTCTCAGTGGCCTCCTTCTTAGTATCCTTCTCATTCTTCACCTCAGTAACAGTGTCTTGAGCCCTTTTGAACGTTTCGTCAACACGCTCAAGGAGAGTAGTTACTGACCTCTTGCCCTTGGGCACAACCCTCTTCCTCTGACCCTTGGAAGGTGTGTTGGGATCAGGAAGCCCAAGGATGGAGTAGGTGCCACCCTCAGTGGTGAACATCACCTTTTCGCTGACAAGTCAGCCTATATATCAAACGAGCAACCGGGACAAGCGTGAGAGATAAGCATGGAAAGCCTTTTACCAAACGGCAATGCAGCACCTACAGAGATGTGCTTCGTCTTCTCATCCTTCTTCAACTTCTCCTATGCAACATGAGCCCGTTGATCAAGAAACAACTGCTCCTTCTTCAACTTCTCCTACGGAGATGTGCTTCGTCTTCTCATCCTTCTTCAATTTCTCCTATGCAGCATGAGCCAGTTGATCCAGAACCAACTGCTCCCAGTTGGCCTCAACCCCATCGATCATCGCTCCCATGATCCTTAGTTTATTAGTGCTAATCTGCTCGTGAGAGTCAACTGTTCCCATTATCATCTTGCTTACAACATCGATGAGAGCTCGATATTTAGGCTTTAACAGGTCCTTGAGCATCCGGGCCCAGAATTCTGGTGAGCCTGACTTGGTGAACACCTTCAGAAGTTCACCTTTTTGTTCTCCATGTAGGTTTTGGGATTCAACCCTGAGCTGGGCAACCTAAACACCTTCTTCACAGTCTTCCTGAGATCAATATCTCTCTCTTCCACATTATACAGCTTCTCACCTTCCTCATCCTTCTGACCATTGGGCACCAACACCGTCACCCTTGTGAATAGTTCACCCTTCCTTGTGAACATGTTCATGTAAGCTTCCACCACCGCCTTCGGAAGCACTAGAGAAGGCTTCTTGGAGAAGTATGACTTGAGACATGCTCTGGAGATCCATTCAAATACAGGTTTGATCTCCTTCACATTTAGACATGGGTCATCCATGGAGATCACCTGCTCCATGTGGATTAACTTTTTCTGGACAACGGTGGAGTAGTCATCAACAGACCAAGATGCATCCAGAAAAGCCATTTGAAACTTGAAGGATTTAAGAAATTTGCAAATAAGATTTTGAACGGGAGAAAGTTCAGTGTGCAGTGTGAATTTGTGTTTGTGTAAATTTCTCAAATGGCTTTTCAGATTGATATGAATTAATCAATTACTCAGACGTGTCGTTGAGATTAATCCTGAATTCGAAAATAAAAGGCCAAGATTAACTCATGTACAATCATTTTCCTCATGTTAGTCACATTCCGTAGAATATGGACAAGTATATGAAAAAATAACTGAACGCATTAAATTTAAAAGGTCAGGATTGGAACTTCATACCTATCAGGGTGACATTGTAGCACCCTGATACCTCGCTGAGTCGAGTCTGGCCTGAGTTCCCCCTTAGATTCTGAACCTGAGTTCCCCCTAGATCCTATGCTGACTGCTCTCCCGGATCTAAAAGACCTAACACCACTGACAGTTCCATAAACCTTGATTCGGCCAAAGGCTTAGTCAAGATGTCAACTCTCTGCCTGTCAGCGTGAATCTTCTCCATCCTAAATCCTTCTTCTCCACATGCTCTCTTATGAAGTGATGCCTAATATCCTCATGCTTGCACCTTATGTAAAGCACTGGGTTCTTAGTGATTATTATGGCACTGTTGTTGTCACAATAAATTGGGACCTCATTTGCAAACACTTGGTAGTCTCTCAATTGTTGCCTCAACCATAGAATCTAAGCACAACAACTACCTGCCGCCATATACTCAGCCTCTGTTGTGGATGTCGCCACTAAGTTCTGCTTCTTTGAGAACCAAGAGATCAACTTGCTTTCTAAAAACTGACATGTCCCTGAGGTTGATTTCCTATCTATCCTACAACCTCCATAATATGCATCTGGATAACCAGTCAGTTCTAGGTTGTCATCTGAAGGGTACCATAGTCCTAAATTGAATGTCCTTTTCAAATACTTAAGTATCCTCTTGGCAACCTACAAATGACTTCTCTTAGGGTCTGACTGATACCTAGCACAAACACCAACTGCAAATGTAATATCAGGCCTACTTGTAGTCAGGTACAACAATGAACCTATCAGCTCTTGTTGGTCCCACTAAGTAGATTAATAGCGGAAGATTTAAAGGTTATGTCTTTTACCAAGATCTTTTATAAGAGCACAATAATTGAATTAAGACAGAATTGAAGAAAGCAGTAAATGGACCAGATTTATAGTGGTTCAGATTTCAATATCCTACGTCCACTCTCCTTTTGATCAAAAGGGGTCTCACTAACCAACCAACAAACCACTTACGTACTGGAATTGTGAAGTACCAGTTCCTTCTTACAAACTCCTTAGATCTAGCTTAGATCTAAAGTCTACAGCCTTCAACCTTTTCTTAGAGATGAACAGGTTGAGATCCAACAACTCCTTTAGAGTATATATATGAAATATGAGAACAACAAGAGTGCTAAGAGTGAATGAACAAGGCTTGGAAGATGTCTTCTTGCGCGTGAGAATCTAGAGCCTTTCTTTGAATCTGCACTCTTGTATTTATAAAGGTGATTAGGGTTTAGCCGTTGGAGAGCTAATCTAATCAGATCCTCTATTTAGGGAAGCTTCCAATCAATCAATTCCCTAATTGATTGATTGGGTTGGTAGGATCCTTGGATTGATTGACTTCAAAACTCTCCAATCCTGATCTTGTTGACTTGATTTAAATCACCAACGGTCAAGTGCTTCCAATGCCTAACTCTGATTCTCTCCAGAGAAGGCAGGACCAGACACCAGGTAACCTCAGTGTCTTCTAGTCCAAAGTTGGTTAAGAAACAGATCACTCAGAAGAATCAGGAGATGATTCTGAGCATCTTTTTTTTCACCAGACTCGTCTGGTCTGGGGAAGGTTCTCTACCTCTGGTCAGTCTCATCTGCTGAAGTTTTCTGGTGGAGTCCTCTGGTGAAGTCCTCTGGAGGGTTTTCTGGTAGGTCTTCTGGTGACTCTTCTGGTGAAGTCTTCTGGTCTGGCAGTTCCCCTAGACTAAGTCCTAATCTAGTTTCTCATCTGGCTAATAGGTCCAGATGGTCCTATTACATCTTCTGGTTTGTTTTAACTCATCAAAACTAACAACTTTTATCCTAACAAATTCCCACTTTTTGATGGAGTTAAAACTTAACCAGAACTAATCAAAAATAAAAACACTTAAGCATAAAAAATAATAAAGAGGATAAGACCTTAGAATAGATCTTATCAGGAAAACAAGAAGACAACAACAAGTTGTCTTTAAGACAGAGAAGATGTGATATTTCATTAATAATAGGAACAAAGAGAATTACAGATTACAATGCAATTCTGGTCCTATTCTAGACATATCTTCTGTTCTCTTTAGGCACCAGGAACCAGTCGAAGAATCTGTCTTGAATGGCCTTCAACTCAGTAGAAGATGTTGGAGTGAAATTTGCCAGCACCTTGGTCTTGTACAACTTCTTCAGTTCTGCCCAATCCACCTGGTCCCCTATCATGGGAGTGTTGAGATAATGGAATTCCGGGGCAGTGACTTCCAGGTTGAATTCAATGGTTGAATCCATCAGCTGCTTGTAGAGCCCTGCATCGTATGCCTTCATCCAAGAGTGGAAAGTCCTGTTGATGAGCGCATCATCCTCTGGTGGAGGCCTTTGGATCTAGTGCTGGATGAACAACAAAGTCTTTGCCTCTCTCCATCTTTCAATCAAGGGCACAGGCACAGTGGAGTCAAAAGACCCTTCTGTCCTTAGAGGCAATATCTCCATCACTTCCACAGGAGCCTTTCTTCTCTGGCTGGATCCACTGGCACCAAAAGAAATGCCAGCTTCTCTGGTATTCTTGTTCTGCCTCCTAACATATCGGAGCCTCTGCTCTTCATCTATGTTCTTCCTAATCCTGGCTTGCCTCTCTTCAGGCGTCTCTTCCTTGAATCTCTTCTCTGCCTCTTCAACAACAGATTCAAGGAAGCTCTTCTTGACTTTCCTTATCTTCCTCTTAGCAGGTCTAGAAACGGAAATAGGATCCTGCTCTATATCAGTGGACTCTTCTTCTACCGCCAACTGCTTAGCCATTGTAAGAGATTTCAACTCTTCCTTCTTCTTCTTCTGCAGCTCCGCCTGGGCCAAAGTGTTCTCCAGTAGGTCCAGACAAGCTCCATGGCTAAACAGAGTCTCCAGGGTGGTCTTCGCCAGATCAGTTCTGGTCTGCTCTTTCCCCTTTTTAACTTCATCAAACAAGGGTTGCACTACCTGCCTTATGAGATCAGGCAAGGTAGTGGAGGAGGAAGAGTGAAGATCACGGAGTTGCCTGGCTTCTTCCAGGTAGGCCTTGGATTCTGCAACCAACTTTTCTTGCTTCTCGAGCATCTCCTGGAGAGAATCCTTGAGCTTTGCAGTCTGCAGCATTTGTGAGGCCATCTCCACCTTCAGCACTGAAACAGGTCTCACCTGGTCCAGAACATATTGCTGAATCTGCCTCTGGCTTTCGTGCACATCCATCTTCAAGTATAGGCAGTCAGACTTGAAAGCTATTTTGGCAGAGGCAAAGACATCCTTAATCTGCTTCAAGAATTTTCTCCTCTTATCCTTAATCTGGTGCTCAACCAAAGCGGGAGCCAGGTGCTGCATGGCCTTAGAGAATCTGCCAATTTGCAAGAGCTGCTCATTGAAGAAGGCCTTCATCTTCTGGAGCACGGCATGAGTCACATCAAAGTCCTCCTCATCAGAGTAGAGCTCTGGAGGAAAGGAGAAGTGGGGGCCAAACTTGTAAGAGGGGCCCTCTGGGGAGATCATCACTCCCTGCTGGATCAACAAGGTGCGAATCACCACCTTGGCTGCCTCTGGAGTCTCAAGCTCTGCAGGATTCTGAAGATTCAGCTTCTTCTTTAAATCAATCTCCCAGGCAGTGAAATTAGGAGGACCCATCTCTTCAAGCAGCAGCATCATGTCCTCCACATCCTCAAGCCTGGCCTTTCTCCAGACCTTGGCGTTAGTTAGATTCGCCAGAAGTGGTAAGTGCTCAAGAAGGATAGGGAAGTGCTCTCTTAGCAAGAGCTGAGCACTTACACTCATACTTTGCCTAATGGGACCCATATCATCAGATGAGAATGAAAAGGGTTTGGGCCCAGAGGCAGAGGAGGATGGGGCTAAGCCAGCAGGCTCAAGTGAAGCATCCTCATCTTCATTATCATTGCTAGATAGACAGGTGGGAGAAAAGGGAGGGGCAGTAAAACCCATTGCCATAGAAGTGGGGGGAATCTGGTCAGTGTGAGATTGGGGAGGGGTAGGAATTTGTGAGGTAGAGGCAGAGGGTAAAGGTTGTTCTGCACCAGAAGAAGATGGGACTTCTGGTACAGGGGCTGGGGGAGAAGGATTTGTGGGGAGAGGGATTTGTGAGGTGGGGGGAGAGGGTGTTTGCCCTGGTGAAGAGATGGGGGCACCAGGAGCAGGGGAGGTAGTTTGGGTATGGGTTTATGGGGGAGAAGTAGTGGGGGATACAAGGTTAATAGGATCAGAGGATGGGATAGGAGGGCTTACCTCCACAGAAGAGACTGGAGCATGTGAGTCTTGCATGATTCTGGCAGCTTCATCAATCGCCTGCTCCAGTGCATCTCCAAGATCAGATCCAGAATCTGACTCTTGAAAAATGGCCCTCTTGGCCTTGGACTTCTTCTTTAGAGGCTCAACCTCTTCAGCTTCTTTCTCCTCTTCTGATGGCTCATCCACCAAAAGTGTCTTCTTAGCCCTTCTACTTGTTCTAGGCTTCTTTGCAGAGGCCTTCCTGGCATGTTCTGGCCTCTTTCTCTTAGTTGTTCCTGCCTTCTTAGCAGCTTCTTCACCATCGCCCTTCTTCTTCAGAATATATTGAAGGGGAATCTGGTCCTTCTCTGAGGAACCAGAGAAAGCTATGGTTGAAGAACCAGTAGCTTCAGCAGGTTTCTTCTTGCTCCTCTGCTGCTTCTGCCCCTGAGCAGGTGAGGGCACTGCTTGGAGAGGCGGGGCAGGGATGGTTGCTTCTCCATCAGAGTCAGGATGGCCATGAAGAGGACCATCCTTGGAGAAAAAGATCTTGGATTTATGGAATCCCTTGCACCATGACTCCTTCCACTTCTTCTCTGGAAATAGAGAATCCAAGATTAGAGACAACTTCGTCCCTAAAGAGACATTTGCAGTCAGGCAAAACTAAAACTGCAGCTCCCCAGGCTTTGAAGGGCACTCCTCCTTCTTCACCTTTGCTCTATTCTTCCTCAAAACACACCAAAAAACTCAGCCCAATTACATTGAACTCCATCGTACAAGGCTCTCATAACACAGAGCCTGCCAGTGAAAATGACATCTGTGTTATGGCTTTCACACATCAAAACTTTGACAACAATGTCAAATAAAACCTTGTACCTTTGCCTCAAGTGTTTATCCAAAAACCCCTTGGTCAAATTTTGGCAAGAATTTCTAGCAAATAACTTGAACAACTCCACTGCCTCATCTTCCTTGTAGGCCAACGGATCTACCCCTTCAGCAGAGATGTTCTCGAGTAAACGGCAAAAATCATGCTTCGAGAACACCACATCCTCCTTGTCGATCTTGGAGGAGATGTGATCATCGTGAATCTTCATGCGAACCAGGAACTGGGCCGCATAACCATCCAAAGTCCTAAAAGTCTTTGGCACAGAAGAGATAAGCTTCTCCACCCCCGCCTTCTGGAGAAGTTCCAAGATAGCCAACGCCGCTGGGTTCTTGGTGGTGTAGAAGTCAAACACCATCTCAGATTTCATCTTCTTCATCACATATTCGTGATCAAAATTGCATAATGGAACCATTTCTAAAAGAGAAATTGTGAAATAGAGAGAGAGAGAGAGAAACTTACGGAGAAAGATGTTAGGGATTTGAGAGTAAGGAAACGTGAAAAGACAGATTGAAAAGAATTTTGATTTAATTAGGCAAGATGTGTGGCTTGAACAATTAATGAAGTGTGAACGCGTATAAATCCCAAATTTAAATTAGGGAACAAAATCAATTTTTGAATTGATTGACATATTAGACTGTTCTTAAATCTGACGGCCACGATTAACAGGCAAGTTACAGATTTAATATAGTGCGTGGGCATGGTCATTGGGACTGGGATCGAGGGGGTTTTGTGGCAGTCAAGAGAAAAAGGGAAATGATTACCTAGGCCCTTTACCCTAGTCTTAAATACACCCTGAAGATGAAACGTTTTGAGTGTATTTACTAATTTTGAAAGTGTATCCCAATGATCAGAGGCCAGAGAAGTAAATACATACATGTCACCTGATATTGTAACCAGATGATACCATGGTTAGTCTGGTGTTACATCTCATCTGATAGAACCTCATCTGGTTCTGGAATCGGTTTCTGCACCTCATCTGGGATGTACCTCACCTGGTACACGCCTCATCTGGTACATACCTCATCTAGAGATGTAACTTCCTTGTATATCTAACCTGTAGGCATGTTAGTTTGAATACATAAAATTATGTAACAAAATGAAACAAAGGTTACTTCTCTGATGTTCCCCCTAAACCAAATCTGTCTCTGGATCCAAAAGTCCTAACTCAAAAGCTAACTCTCTGAATCTGGTTTCAGCCAAAGGCTTAGTCAAAATGTCTGCTCTCTGCTTCTCTGTTGCAATCTTTTCCATCCTTATATCTCTCTTCTCAACATGGTCTCTGATAAAGTGATGCCTTATATCAACATGTTTGCATCTGGTATGAAGAACCGGATTCAGGGTGGTTGCTATTGCACTATTACTATCACAGAAGATTGGAATATCCTTAGCTCTAATCTGGTAGTCCCTTAACTGTTGACTAATCCAGAGTAGTTGTGAACAACAGCTGCCTGCGGTCATATACTCTGCTTCTGTTGATGTAGCAACTGAAGTCTGCTTCTTAGAAAACTAAGATACCAATTTATTTCCTAAAAATTGGCATGTTCCACTTTTAGACTTCCTATCTCTGCACCCACCATAATCTGAATCCGAATAACCACTTAACTCTAAATTGTCATCTGCAGGATACCATAACCCCAAGTTTACTGTCCCTTTTAGATAATTCAATATCTTCCTAGCTGCTTCCAAATGGCTTTTCTTAGGATTAGCTTGAAATCTTGCACACACACCAACTGCAAAGGCTATATCTGGTCTGCTTGCTGTCAAGTACAAAAGAGAACCAATAAGTGCTCTGTACTGAGTCTGGTCCACACTCTCTCCAGACTCATCTGGATCCATGTTGAAATTTGTCATCATAGGAATCTTGGCTGCTTTTCTAGATCATATTCCAATTTTTTCTAACATGTTCTGATGTACTTAGCCTGATTAATGAAAATTCCCTTCTCTGATTGCTTTACCTGCAGACCTAAGAAATAATTCATTTCACCCATCATAGACATCTCAAACTAGCTCTGCATGAGTTCACCAAACTTCTCACACAGCTTCTTGTTAGGGGATCCAAATATAATGTCATCAACATATATTTGGACCAGAAGGATGTCATTTCCTTCTTCTTTCCTAAATAAGGTCCTATCAATCTTACCCTTAGTAAAACCATTATCCAGAAGAAATTGAGAAAGAGTGTCATACCATGCTCTGGGTGCCTGCTTCAGCCCATAAAGAGCTTTCTTAAGCTTAAACACTTTGTCACCTTGTTCAAAACCAGGAGGTTGTTCCACATACACTTCCTCAATGAGAATCCCATTAAGAAAGGCAGATTTCACATCCATCTGGTATACTTTGAACTTCATGTGAGCAGCATATACTAAGAACAATCTAATGGCTTCTAGTCTGGCAACAGGAGAAAATGTCTCATCATAGTCTATTCCTTCAGACTGAGAATAGCCCTGAGCCACTAGCCTTGCCTTGTTCCTAGTAATGACATCATTCTCATCTTTCTTATTCTTGAAAACCCACTTAGTGCCTATCACCTTTTGATGTCTTGGTCTGTCTACCTTCTCCCAAACATCCTGTCTGGTTCAGTGCCTCCTTGATGTTCTTAGGCTCAATCAAGGACACAAAGCAACTGAATAAGGTAGCAAAGTTAAGAGTTATCCTAGTCTGAACACCCTTAGTTGGATCTCCAATTATCAGGTCATTGGGGTGATCAACCAGGGTCCTCCTTCCCGTGGCCTTACCTGATTGACCATCTACTCCACTACCTTGGTGATTATCACCAACTGCAGGAGAGCTTCCCCCTACAGGAGTTCCAACCTCTTCTGGTTCTGCTCCTTGTGAAGACTTCTTCTTCAGAGAACCAGGAGATGGGTCATCATCTGAATCTGAATCTGAATCTGAATCAAGAATAGGTGGATTGACCTTAATTACTCTGGGAGTAGTCTGATCCTGTGTCTCTTCAGAAGACTTTAAGTCCACCTTGCACTCAAAAGCAGATTTATCAAAAACAACATGGGGTGTTTCCTCCACACAAAGTGAATTCTTATTAAAAACTCTAAATGCTTTACTAGTGTTGGAATATCCTAAAAATATTCCATCTGCTACTTTAGCATCAAAAGTTTTTAATTTTGATTTCCCATTGTCATGGATGAAACACTTGCAACAAAAAATGTGAAAATATGAAACAGATGGGGTTTTACCTTTCCATACCTCATATGGAGTCTTACTATGTCTCTGGGAAATTAGGCATCTGTTCTGAGTATAACAGGCTGTGTTGATAGCTTCTGCCCAAAACCTCTGTGGTGTGTTGTACTCTGCTAGAAGAGTCCTTGCAGCTTCCTTTAAAGTTCTATTCCCCCTTTCTGCTACTCCATTTTGTTGGGGTGTTCTGGCAGCAGATGTCTCATGAAAATTCCATGTTCCTTGCAATACTCTGCAATGTGTGAATTCAGAAACTCTATCCCTTAGTCACTTCTGATCCTGACTATGCTCTGGTTCTGCTCATTCTGAATCTGCTTGAAGAATTCAGGCAACTTTGTGATAGTTTCATTTTTCTTAAACAAGAACACTACCAAAGTGTATCTTGAAAAGTCATCTACTATCACCAAGGTGTACTTCCTTCCACTGAAACTAAGAGGAGAAACAGGTCCAAAAAGGTCCATGTGAAGTAGTTGAAGTACTCTGGTTGTGGTTGTGCTTTGGACATCCTTAAAGGAGGTCTTGGGTTGTTTACCCTTCTGGCATGAACCACACACCTGATCCCTCTTAAACACTTCATTTGGAAGACCTCGAATAAGACCTTTTCTGGCAATCTTATTCAGTGTTTTGAAGTTAAGGTGGCTTAATCTCTTGTGCCATAATCAGCTATCTTCTGCAGATCCTTTAGCAACCAGGCAAGCATTTCTTGGGCAACTGCTAAAATCTGCAAGATAAATGTTACCCTTCCTCAAGCCTATAAGCAAAATATCATTATAATCAGAAGAAAAGACAGTGCATGAATCACTAGAAAACTTCACTGAGTATCCCCTGTCACAAAATTGGGATACAGGTCTGGTGTATCTTTTCTCAAATCTGGCCTTTGGAATGGCCTGCCTTAAAGACATGGTCTTAAAGGTCTGGTTGTAAGGGTACATCCTAGAAGAACCATCTCTGGTGTCATAACTACTCAGATCAGTTGGTTTTCTATAGATGGGTCTGGAAGACCTCCTCTGGTTCTGAAAATTGGATCTATTCTGATGATAAAATTCCTTCTGAGTATTCCTGTTCTAGAATCTTCTTTGAGCATAACCCCTTTGAGATCCCTGATTCTGATTGAGGTTTTCTGGTTCAGTATATCTCCTTTGATATCTCCTATTCTGATTAGGTTTCCTCTTAGAGTTTTCCTTTTAAGGTCCCCTAATTTGCTTAAGTTCCACTCTTTTAGGTTTCCTCTGAGGTCTCCTAATCTGGTTAGGCATCTGAACAAAACCATCAATTCTCATAGGTTCTCCTATCTGGCATTTGTGCTCTAAGATTTCCTCTTCCAATTCAGTGAACTCATTGGGAACTTCATCTATATGGTCAGCAGAGCAATCATTAATCCGAATAGGATTTTTAACTACTCTGTAACCTTTTCCATTAGGATCCTTTTCATCCCAAATTTCTACCAATTCACCAGATCTTTGAGACAACTTGCCTTTATTGCATAAAAATTTAGTTGATCTGGTTGTAATTCCAGAATATCCTAAACCACTCTTATCATGTATTCTTTGAGAAGATTCTTGTATCATGGATACAACAGTTGGAACTTCTCTGGTCTTGGATACTTCCATGATAGGTTGTTCAATTTGCTTACCCTTGATAAGATATTGGTATTTGGCCTTGAGCTCATTGAACTCTTCTGCCTGAGAATTCTTCTCTTTCATAAGCTGGTCTACCAGAGTATCTCTTTCTGTGACCTTTTCTTGAAGTTCAGAGACTTCTTTAGAATGGTCTTTCATGAGTTCTCTGGTAGATTTTTGCTCATTAGATAGAGACTGAACTTCAGCTCTTAGCCTACCATTTTCTTTCTCAAGCTTTTGGCAAAGTTGAACACAATTTTGGAGATCTGATAGCATTTGCTGCATATCAGACTCTCTGGAAGCACCAGATGAATGAGAGGATTCAGTATATTTGGAATTTGATAAGCATAAGGTAGGTTCATTTACCTCGGTGATTTCTTCCATAAGGCATACATCATCATCAGATCCAAAATCAGAAGAAGAAGAAGAACTGGAACTAGTATCCTCCTTCTCTGCTTCTGCCAGTGGTGCTCTCTTGTCTGCATATATCCTATCTCTTTTGAGTCTTTTCTCTTCTCTTTCTCTAGGAGTCAATTGAGGACAATCATAGTTGTAGTGACCAGGCTTGTTGCAGGTGTAACAGATGTTATCTCCTCTGGAACTGGGACTTGGATCTCTCCTCCTCTGGTTGTACTCTGTTCTGGCTGGACTACTCTCTCTTCTCTGGTAGTCAGATCTGCCAGAACTGCCATCCCTCCTCTGGTAATCTGATCTCCCAGAGCTGCTTTCTCTTCTCCTCTCTGGAGTTCTGAATCTGGTCTCCCTAGAGTCTCCAGATGTCCTTTCTTTATCAGCAGCTTTGAAAGAAGCCTTTCTATCTCTAGTAGATTCCTTCCAATGCATTTTGTACCTGCCATATTTAGAATTCATCTTATCAAGTTTACGAGTTAGAAGTGCTACCTGCTCCTTGAGACTCAAGTCAGTAGACTCCTTTGGCTTATCATCTGACTTGATAGTTGAGGAAAATGCAACTCCTTTCTGACCAGAAGAGGAAACCTCTTCTGTTTGATCCTCCTCTTGAAGATCATACTCGTAAGCTTTGAGATCAGACAACAGAAGATGATGATCCAGAGTGTTGAGATCCTTGTTATCTTTAATCACAGTCACTTTGATTCTCCACCTGCTGGTTAGTGAATGCAAAATTTTACTATTAATCTCTTCCTCTGAATAAGTCTTACCTAAGGCAATAGCCTTGTTAAGGAGATTTGTAAGGCGCATATCCATCTGATCAATGGTCTCGTCTGGTTTCATCTTGAAGGTGTCAAACGAGTGTTGAACAACTTGGAGTTTGTTATCCTTTATCTTTTCTGTTCCTTCACAGAGCAAGGCAAGTTTATCCCACATTTCCTTGGCAGTGGCACAAGTTCTGACTTTCTCTATCACCTTCTTTGTGAGTGTACCTGCCACTATCAATAGGAGTCCAGTAAAATTGAATTGGACCACTCTCTACCACATCTAACATGCGGTGATGGATAGCTCCAAGATGATTACTCATCATGAAGCTCCAGTGGCTGTAATCCTCAAAGGAGAATTCTGGTAACTTGCGGCTCTTATATGAAGATTTTGAAGATATTTTTACTCAATAAAATTCAACAAGAAATTTGATCAAACACAATAAAGAGTAATGGATCTGCCCGGTGACCACCAAAAAGCTTTACAAAGCAGTGGTCTTTGGACACACTGCTCTGATACCACTTGTTGGTCCCACTAAGTAGATTAATTGCGGAAGATTTAAAGGTTATATCTTTTACCAAGATCTTTTATAAGAGCACAATAATTGAATTAAGACAGAATTGAAGAAAGCAGTAAATAGACCAGATTTATAGTGGTTCGGATTTCAATATCCTACGTCCACTCTCCCTTTGATCAAAAGGGGTCTCACTAACCAACCAACAAACCACTTACGTACTGGAATTATGAAGTACCAGTTCCTTCTTACAAACTCTTTAGATCTAGCTTAGATCTAAAGTCTACAGCCTTCAACCTTTTCTTAGAGATGAACAGGTTGAGATCCAACAACTCCTTTAGAGTATATATATGAAATATGAGAACAACAAGAGTGCTAAGAGTGAATGAACAAGGCTTGGAAGATGTCTGCTTGCGCGTGAGAATCTAGAGTCTTTCTTTGAATCTGCACTCTTGTATTTATAGAGGTGATTAGAGTTTACCCGTTGGAGAACTAATCCAATTAGATCCTCTATTTAGGGAAGCTTTCAATCAATCAATTCCCTAATTGATTGATTGAGTTGGTGGGATCCTTGGATTGATTGACTTCAAAACTTTCCAATCCTGATCTTTTTTACTTGATTTAAATCACCAACGGTCAAGTGCTTCCAATGCCTAACTCTGATTCTCTCCAGAGAAGGCAGGACCAGACACCAGGGAACCTCAGTGTCTTCTGGTCCAAAGTTAGTTAAGAAATAGATCACTCAAAAGAATAAGGAGATGATTCTGAGCATCTTTTGTTTCACCAGACTCGTCTGGTCTGGGGAAGGTTCTCTGCCTCTTTTCAATCTCATCTGGTGAAGTCTTCTGGTGGAGTCCTCTGGTGAAGTCCTCTGGAGGGTCTTCTGGTGACTCTTCTGGTGAAGTCTTCTGGTCTGGCAGTTCCCCTAGACTAAGTCCTAATCTAGTTCCTCATCTGGCTAACAGGTCCAGATGTTCCTATTACATCTTCTGGTTTATTTTAACTTATCAAAACTAACAACTTTTATCCTAACAGCTCTCTGTACTCAGTCTGATTCACTGATACCCTATCAGTATCAGGATCCATCTTCCAGTTTGTATTCATAGGGATCCTAGCTGGATTGCATTTCTGAACTCCAAACTTCTGAATCAAGTCTCTTATATACTTGGTCTGATTAATAAAAATCCCTTGATAAGTTTGCTTGACTTGCAATCCCAAAAAGAAGTCCATCTCTCCCATCATAGACATCTCAAATTTACCAGTCATCAACTTAAAGAATTTCTCACAGAGCTGATGATTTGGTGATCCAAATATTATGTCATTAACATAAATCTAGACCAAGAGAATGTCATCACCTTCAATGATCCTGAACATTATCCTATCCACGGTTTCCTTCCTGAACCTGTGGTCAGTCAGGAATTGGGAAAGAGTATCATACCAAGCTCTAGGAGCTTGCTTAAGTCCATATAGTGCTTTCTTCAAGTGGTATACCTTGTCTCCAACATCAAACCCTGGGGGTTGTTCCACATATACCTCTTCATTCAGGATACCATTAAGAAATGCACTCTTAACGTCCATTTGATACACTTTGAACTTCTTGTATGTTGCATATGCAAGAAACAACCTGATTGCTTCTAACCTAGCCACTGGAGCAAAGGTCTCATCATAGTCTATTCCTTCAGACTGACAATACCCCTTTGCTACCAGTCTTGCCTTGTTCCTCACTACAACACCATTCTCATCCTTCTTGTTCTTGTAGACCCACTTGGTACCAATCACACCTTGATGCCTAGGTCTATCTACCAGTTTCCAAACCTGATTCCTTGTGAACTGATTCAACTCCTCTTGCATGGATATGATCCAGTTCAAGTCAGTGAGAGCTTCTTCAATGTTCTGAGGCTCTTGCTCAGAGAGAAAGCAACAGAATAGTACACTCTCACCATGGAACCGCCTGATCCTCACTCCCTCAGTTGGATCACCAATGACTTGGTCAATGGGATAATCTTCTAGCCATGTCCTCTTGCTTGGAGTCGTCCCTAATATACCTACAATGTTAATATCTGCAGGGTCTATGAATTCAGTGAATAGAATAGAAGTGGATGAACCTGAGCCTACACCAAAGGGATTAACAAGCTCAATATCAGGGACATCGATTCCCCCTTGATATGGTGACTCAGGAGCCGTCTCAGCTGCAACCGCATCTTCATAAACGGTACTTACCTCGGGTTGAGTCTGTTCCTCAGTCTGAGGCTCTACTATCTTTGATGCGCTGGGCTTATGAGTGGCTTTTGCATCATCATCCCGATCTTCGTCATCATCCCAGCATGGAATAAGAACTGCCTTGATCTTAGGATCAGGTTGATTCTTCAAGCTCAACCTTGTCACTCTTCTTGTGACCTCCTCATAGTTAGGATCCAACACCTTTACCCTAGACCCAGTAACAGATTCATCAAACACAACATGTGGTGATTCTTCCACAACAAGGGTCTTACAATTGTAAACTCTGAATGCTTTACTAACTTTAGAATATCCTAAGAATATTCCTTCATCAGACTTGCTATCAAAAGCTTTTAATTAGGTCTTCCTATTGTTGAGGATGAAGCACTTACACCCAAATATATGGATATAAGATATACGAGGCTTCCTCTTGTTCCATGTCTCATAAGGGGTCTGAGCATGTTGTTTGTTCAGCATGGATCTATTATGAGTATAGCATGCAGTGTTGATCGCCTCAGCCCAAAACTTCTTGGGCAATCCTGACTCAGCCAGCATGGTCCTAGCAGCTTCCTTCAGTGGCATGTTCCTCCTCTCAGCGACACCATTTTGTTGTGGGGTTCTAGCTGCAGGAGTCTTATGAGCTATACCAAGTTCATTATTAAATTAAAAAATATATGAATTTATAAATTCAGTGCCCTTGTCAGATCTGATCTTAGTAATAGACTGATTCTTCTCATTACTGAGTCTTCTGAGCAACTCTGGAAGCTTCACCCGTGTTTTCTTCTTATTCAACAAGAAAATAACCCAAGTATATCTAGAATAATCATCAATAACCTCAAGGGTATATTTTCTACCATTCATACTCACAGGTGTTATAGGGCCAAACAAATCCATGTGCAAGAGTTGAAGAACTCTGTCAGTTGGGAAGATAGCTTTCTCCTTGAATGTAGCTCTGACTTGCTTTCATTCTTGACAAGCCTTGCACACATGATCCTTGCTAAAAACTTCATTAGGTAAACCTTCAACAAGTGAAAGTCTAGAAATCTTGTTAAGAATCTTGAGGTTCAGATGGTTTAATATTTTATGCCATAACCAATTGAGCTCTGAAGAGCTTTTATAACCAAAACAAGTATTAGAAATAGTGTTTCTCTAATCAGCGAGATAAACATTACCTTTCCTAATACGTGATAGAAGCAATTGTGTTGATTTGTCCTTGACTGAACATATATTCGATGAGAACTCAACACTGAAACCTTTGTCACAAAACTGACTTACTGACAACAGGTTATGCTTTAGTCCTTCAACAAAGGACACATTTTCCACTCTGACTGTACCTATTATCAAAACTCCAAAACCTTTAGTAAAACCTTTTGAGTTATCACCAAAGGTTACCTGTAGACCATCTTTAGCTTGGAAATCTTGAAGGAGACTCTTCATTCCGATCATATGCCTTGAGCATCCACTGTCTAGGTACCAAACAACTTTGATTGAGTCATTCTTCCTCTTCTTGTAGCCCACAGCCGCCTGCAAACAGATCGGGCTTTAGGTACCCATTAGGTGTTGGGTCCTATGGTGTCAGCTGTACTTTTCGGACTCCAGACTTGCTTAACAACCCTGATTACCTCAGAGTGGTAAATCTGTCTTCCTGAAACATCCACATACAATACTTTCTTCTTCTTAGCCTGAGAAGAAGATGGTGTATGAGTGTCAGGCTTAGGAGTCACAGGAGCCTGAGTGGGTGTCCTTTGGGCTGGCATCCTGTTCTTCCTAGGCCTAGGTACAGCAGGTCTTGGGGCTTGTTCTTGATAAGAGCCATGTTTCTTGTTCCCCCTAGGCAAGTGAGGGAATGGAAAACAGTTAAGGGCTTCAGGATGCCAAAACCATGGGGGAGTCATCATGTTCGGCCTTCCTTGTTGGTATTGTCATGCATGATGATACCCTCATTGAGCAGTCTGAGTGCTCTGGGCCTGAGTTCTCCTCGGCTTGAGCTTAGAAGTTTTTCGGTCTGAGCTTAGAAGTTTTTCGGTCTGAGCTCTCAGGGGCCTCTTTAGATTGCTTAGCCTTTCCCTTGGGTTTTGGCTTTGCAACCTTGGGGGCAACCCTGACTGTCTCAACCATTTCTTTGCCCTTATCAGTCTAGAGGGCCTCAAATACAACCATCTTTGTACTCTGGCCTGCCTGAACAAACACCCTCTCAGTGTTGCTCCCTGAAGCAACATGAGACTGGCCTTGTGAGGATTTCTTAGAGGTATATCCAAGCCCCTTTTTCTCATTCCTAAGCATCTAATTGATATTTATTTCCTCTCTAGCTACTGAGGATTTATTCATTGCTGCAACCTTTTGCTTAAGAGAGTCCTCACTCTTTTTTAGGATTTCATGTCTGGCAAACAGGTCATCAAACTTTCTCCTGAGTACTTTTATTTCTTACTTCCTGACCAGCTCTTCCTCAGTCAGTTCCTTTAGAATCTTCTCTCTTGGGAAACGCTCAGCATTGATCATGTTAATTTCCTGAGTTAGTCTCACGATTTGAGCTGACACTTTAAGATCTGACTGAGTCAACTGATCATTCAGAGTTTGAACTCCAGTACTCAGTTTCTTGTTCTCCTTAGCTAAAAAGACATTAGTCTCCTGCAATCTGGAGAAATCAACCATCAAATGATCTAGACAGATCTGAAGTTTCATCTCTCTAACTGACTCTGAGCTAAGCTCAAGATTTTAACCATTGTGTGAACCACATACAGAGTTAGACGTTACCTCAGGCTCCTCCCTTGCCATAAGGCACAAGTCATCGTACTCGTCGTCGGAAAAGAGTTGTTGATAGTGGTGATAGGCGAACAAAAATTGTAACTCGGCGAACAAAGATTAATGCCTAGATGAAAATTATGAAGCAAAGCAATTAAACTAGAGAAGACAAACAGGGATAATTAAGAAGGGGTGCACAAATCAACCTGGGAAGTGTATTATGTGACGAACAGCTTATAGGCGAACAGGTCCTAGATCCGGGGGCAAACAACAATTTTCCAAGTCATTGGAGACGAACAACTATCCATAAAAGTGTTGCATTAACCAATTTAAGGAGTGCATAACACCTTCCATCTACAAGGATGAACAGGTCCTTGACGAGCAACCCCACACATAATGACCCAATAGCTAACCTATGAAGAATAAACCGGCGAACAACTTATAAACCAACCAACTAGGAGTCGAACAACAAATACAGAAGACATACAAGTGATGAACCACCAAGCATACAATGGCGAACAACTATGAATCTGTGATAAGGCTAAATACAAGTCTTTGTAATTAAGTTTCAACTTAGATAAGGTCAAAAGGACATATGTCAAGCATGCAAGCTTGGTAGTCCAAGAGTCATGTACACCACCTACTTGGTGGTTAGTATAAATAAGTTGCTCTCTTTTAATAAAGACAAGTTCAAATTCACAAATACTCCAATACACACTCTTACACCTAAAAATTCACACGCACGAAATAAATATGAATTTAATACTCGTATTTACAATTTTACAACCCGACCTATCGAATTTACCATTTACTGTGGTAATCAATCACACGATCTTGTTTGGTGATCCCAAAACCGATTAAAAACAGTCACTAATCCACGCAATTAGAACCGATCACCAACAATTTGGTGCTAGAAGGAGGGTTCGAACCTTCGGTTTAGTGTAATTAAGTAAGAACTTCAAGTTTAAGATTTGAAGATAGGAAGAAATCCTTGGAATACCCTTGAAGATTCAAGTAAAAGTGTTATTGGTGTTCTTGGTGTTCTTCAATTTCAAATTTAAAGATTCGAAGATTGAGAAGATAATTCAAATTAGGATGCCTCAATCCAAAGAAACTCAAGGCTCCCATCAATCAATGAGGGCTTCACCAACTCGTGCCTCATCTGTTGGTCATCGAGACCATGAGCCATGACATGCAAATAAAGCTCAACCTTCGGTGATGACGCATATAGTACCTCCAGAATTCGAGGCATTGGCTAGCAATCCTAATGAGCTAGCCAAAACTATTTCAGCCCTCCAAGCCATCCAGAGGCGACAAGAACGGCCTAGACCTTCACAAGCAAGGTCTAGGTCTCGACCACTTGAAGTAGTAAGAGCCAGATCTACTCGGGGCGAGCAACACGAGGTTAACAATGCCCAGAATAGAGGAGACAAGGGCAAAGCAAAGATGGTGGACCAAGTGAAAGGCCAAGCTGAGTCTGTTCCCAGGCGAACAACTATTTCTAGCCATGGGACTCTCGTCCTAGCGCACAAGACAGACTGAGCCGACCTCAGCCTCAACAAGAAGTTGCTTGCCCAGGAGCAAGAGATAAGCGAGCAGCTTGTGAACAAGCTCGCCCGTCAGTACATGAAAGGTTAACTAGGTCTGCCTTTGGGCGCCTAGGGCCAAATGTGGTGAACAACCCAAGGAGACAGCCACAGGAGATTCCTCTTCCAAGTGAGGGACTGCGACGAGCAGAGGGTCATACATCCTTGCTCGCCGAATAGCCTCCAAGCCAGGGGGCATCTCTTGATGAGCTATCAAGCTTAAGAAAGGTCGTAGAGAGTATGCAGGGACAACTAGACCTGAAAAGGGGAATGAGGACGACCAGCATGCCAACCTCTCCATTATTTTCAATCATTTTGAAGGCTCTGATCCAAAAGAAAATACAATTTCCGGCGAGCATACAATACGAAGGTATTGCCGACCCTCGTGTTCACCTAACAAAGTATTCAGATTACATGATCTCCGTGGGGGCTAGTGATGCCACTCAATTCCAGAACTTTCCATTAACATTGGGGGACAGGGTACATAAATGGTTCTCCGCCATGCCACCAGCTTCCATCTATTCATTTGCTCAGTTGAGCCGGGAGTTCCTCTCATATTTCTCAATCGCTGGATCGTATCTTTCCCAGAAGCGCCAGCTGTCAGATCTAAAACAAAATGATGACGAATCGGACCGGGCTTTCATGAAGGGATCCGATAAAGTATTGCTTGAGGAAGAACCAGTCAGTGAGGATACCAAGATTGTGGTCGTCATGGCCGGGTTGAAGAAAGGTTCAGACTTGTGGAAAGAAGTACGTCTGAAGTGCCCAAAGAGATATGTCGAATTCAAAAATCAAGCTGGCATATTTGTCTCCATGCATGAAGCATTACAAGCAAACTTGGGGGACAACAAAACTGATCAAAAGGAGAACAACAAGAAACCCGACGGAACAGGCTACCGAGTCCCGAAGAACATGAAAGCATTCAATGAAGGGATGGAGTTGAAGGAGAAATTGAACCAAATGCTAACATTATCAATTGATACTATGTACAACAATGTGAAGGAGAAATAATTGCTCTCCCCTCCTGGGAAGATTCGTCAAGATACTGACAAACTCAACCCAAACAAGTATTGTGTCTACCATCAAAGTGTGGGGCACTTTACTAGCGAGTGTTGAGATTTGCTAAAGCAACTTTGGCAGTTCTACAAGGAGGGAAAGCTCTCTAATTTCGTCAAAAGATAACCTGAGAAAAGAGCCCGGGAGAACAGCTCAGATGATGAAATTGATGATTAACCTTAAAGGAACAATAGATCCAGGTGACCAGCCCCCGCCGTAGCTACTCATTTAGTAGAAGATGTGTATAGGATGGAGTCATCAAGACCTGCTGGAGGATGTTCTGATGGACGACCACCAATGTCAAATCACAAAAAAGGCTGAATTACGAGCAATAGATCACGTACAAGAAATGGGAGTTAATCCATCTTTCCTACAAACATCGGAGTTATCTTTTACAGAAAATGACTTAGATGGAATTTTGACTCCTCATAATGATTCGCTCCTAATTTGTGCCATAATTATGGGAAACAGGATACACCGATTGTTGGTAGACACCAGAGCCTATACCAACATCCTTTTCAAAAAGACGCTCGATCAACTGGGAGACTATTCGAGCTATATTCAAGATTTAAACCATCGAATCTTAGGTTTTGGTAATGCTGTAACAGTCCCTTTGGGAATAATTAGGTTGTATGTACAACTTGTATCGACCGAAGAACCCAAAAAAAAAATATAACAAGTGTTGGTGGGTAAACAACTTTGTAAGTGAGCGAACAACTAAGTAATTCAATAAACGAAAGATTTGTCATTGGACTCAATGATATAATGTAAAGAGGTTAGCTAACAACTCCGTTGAGCGAACAACCGGGTAGGGTGTTCTAATAGATAACAGGCGATTTTGGCGAATAGTTATGCAAGAGACCCAAAACCAACAAGCAGTTTAGACGAACAGCTTCGCAATGAAGCGAGCAATAATGCAACGATCACGAACAAAAGGCGAGCAACTTGAAGTATAAGGTTCTTCAACACCCAATGAAGATGTACAAGCGAGCAAATGGTCACCACGGAAAGCAGCTGGGTAATCCCAATAGACAAGTACAACATTGGGAATTCCAACAGTCAATAGCTTAGATATAGTCCAAGTGTTCTAACACTTGGCAAATATCCAATGATAGAATGACTAGGATGGTGACACATGTCCCCTTTGTATGTCTATAAATATTCCCTCATTTGCATGAAAGAGGGGGGAGATAATTCAATAAATACATCAAACTCTTGCAAATTTTCCTCTTGATAATTATTTACTAAAATCCATGATCATGATTCTTGTTTGGTGATCTTACTTGGTAAAAACAGCCACTAATCTTCTTGATTACAAAAATGTCATCAACAATTGGCGCTAGAAGGAGGGTGTGCGAACCTCCGTTTTGTGAAAAGTCGAAGAAGTTTTGAAGATCTTCACCGGAATCTGCAAAATTTGGCTGGAATCCGGGAAGAAGCCACCGAAAATCGAGTGTGCACACAATTCGGAGCAAAGTTATCCATATATACATCACTTTAAGAGTTTGAATGCATGTGTATATGAACTAGGGTTTTCAAACCACCATATTCATACATACAAGGCTAATAACTCTTAAAGAAAGGTGTTTGTAGGAAGCATACCTCAATCCTTTGCTTATCACTCATATTTTGGCAATCAAGATGATAAGATCGCAAGAAGATCGACCATCAAGTGCATCTCCTAATTATAGATCAAGGACTAGGGTTTCATCCACCGAAGGACATGCAAGGACGGTTAGAACGACTTCTAGAATAATGTCCAAGTTACAATTGACACGATTCCCCCGGAAGTAGAAGCCCTCGCCCGAAATCCCGAGAAGCTAGCAAAAACAATAGCCGTACTCCAATCGCTGCAAAAACAACAAGGGCAGATTGGGTCATCACATGCCCCGGGGGCGACCAGCCGAGCAGCAAAATCAAACAGGTGAGCAGCGAAGCAAAATGCGGGAAGATGTACGCCGTGATGAGGCTGACAGTGCCGAAGTTCGTAGAAATAAAGGGAAAGCTCCCATAAGCGAGCAATTAGAAAGTCGAGAAGAATCATCACAGAGTCGAGCAAGTGAGTCAAGCAAAAGTACCTCTCGAACAAGTGCTTTGGAAAGACTAGGAACGAGGAACATAGCTAGGAGAGAACAATCCCGGAGGAATGAGGAACAACCACGCCCTGCTGCTCGCCCATCAGTACATGACCGGATCAGGAGATCATCTTTCGGCCAATTGGGGCCGAACAGGGCTAGCAACGTTGCTAGGAGAACAACTCAGGAGAAACGTTCCATTGGTGAGGGACTGCGTTATGAAGAGGTTATCGAACCCAATCACGATGAACAGCCTTCCAACGGGAGGACTCCTCCTGGTGAATTACAAGAGATGAGAAAAGCAATCGAAGAATTACAAAAGTAGATAGAATCTCAGAAGGGTATCGGATCAACTGTTCTTCCCTCCTCACCACTATCTCTGTCAATCCTCAATGCACCAATTCAAAAGAAGATACAATTTACAGCCGTCAATTTGTATGAAGGAACGTCGGACCCCCAAATTCATGTGACAAAGTTTTCGGGCTTCATGATCTCGATGGGGGCGACTGATGCCACTCAGTGTCGAAATTTCCCACTTACCCTTGGTGATGGCCCCCACAGATAGTTTTCAGTACTGGCCCCCGGCTCTATCAGCTGTTTCGCCCAACTAAGCAAGGAGTTTCTGTCCCATTTCTCAACCGTCGGGTCTTATTTGACCCACCGACACCGGTTGGCAGAAATCAGGTAAGGAGACGAGGAGTCGGATAAACAGTTTCTGGAGAGATTTGATAAAGTTCTACTGGAGGGCGAGATGGTGAGTGAGGATATGAAGATAGTAGCAGTAATGGCTGGATTGAAGAAAGGAACCGATATATGGAAAGAGATGCATCTGACTTGTCCCAAGACATATGCGGAATTCAGACACAAGGCAGGAATCCACGTATCAATGCAGGAAGCCCTACACAAAGAAATGGGAGATAAAGCTGACCCGAAAAAGTTTGGCAAGAAGTCTGGAGGATATGACTACAAGGCTCCAAAGAACATGAAGTCATTCAACGAGGGAGCTGAATTAAAAGAAAAGCTGAACCAAGTTCTTACCATGTCTGTGGACGCTGTATACAACAATGTTAAAGACAAGGAAATGCTATCAGAACCGCGGAGAATAAGACAAAAGAAAGGAAAATTGAACCCGAACAAATACTGCGTATATCATCAGAGCATCGACCACTTCACAAGTGAATGTCGAGATTTGTTAAAGCAGTTGTGGAGATTCTACGAAGAGGGAAAGCTGTCTGAGTTCATGAAAAAGGAACCAGGCAAAAAGCAGAGAGCAGCAACACCGTCCAGCTCAGACGATGAAGATAGTGACGAGCAACCAAGCAGGACGGGTAAAAAAGAGAAGAAAAGTGTGCAAAATCCAAAAAGAAACTGAAATTAAAAGGAATAAAGGATGAGTTACCTTCAAACAACGAGAATCAATCAAACACGAAGAAATTTGAACGCAGAAATCGCAAAGGGAAAAAGCTTGAAAGTGTTTCAATGGCAGAAATTCGAAAAAAGGCGTAAAGAAGAAAAGAAATGAGAACTACCGCCTATTTATAGAAATAGAAGTGGGGTAAAAATGCAATTTTCTAAAAGTATTATAAACCTCTATGTGCAAATAGGGAACCGCGCGCGCCTGACGCAACACCTCGGTCCCTACACCTCAGAAATCCAACTGTCGCGTCACGAAGGTGCGAGCGACTGTTGGTCGCGCATGGAGGTTTTCATGATCGATTGCTCACCCAACATAGACCTGGTACCCGTATGCTCGCCCACACAAATAACTATTACCATTTTACTCGCCCAATTCGGAGGATGAGGTTATATCTTGGTCTCAGTTGATCAATCCATATCCAACATGAGGCCAAGCTAGGGGGCAATTGTTGGTGGGCGAACAACTTTGTAAGTCAGCGAACAACTAAGTAATCAATAAACAAAATATTTGTCACTGGACTCAATGATATAATGTAAAGAGGTTAGCTAACAACTCCGTTGAGCGAACAACCGGGTAGGGTGTTCTAATAGATAACATGCGATTTTGGCGAATAGCTATGCAAGAGACCCAAAACCAACAAGCGGTTTAGGCGAACAGCTTCGCAATTAAGCGAGCAATAATGCAACGATCACGAACAAAAGGCGAGGAACTTGAAGTATAAGGGTCTTCAACACCCATTGAAGATGTACAAACGAGCAACTGGTCACCACGGAAAGCAGCTGGGTAATCCCAATAGTCAAGTACAACATTGGGAATTCCAACAGTCAATAGCTTAGATATAGTCCAAGTGTCCTAACACTTGGCAAATATCCAATGATAGAATGGCTAGGATGGTGACACATGTCCCCTTTGTATGTCTATAAATACTCCCTCATTTGCATGAAAGAGGGGGGAGATAATTCAATAAATACATCAAACTCTTGCAAATTTTCCTCTTGATAATTATTTACTAAAATCCATGATCATGATTCTTGTTTGATGATCTTACTTGGTAAAAACAGCCACTAATCTTCTTGATTACAAAAAGGTCATCAACAAAAAGAATGGTGAATTTTTTGTTCGTAGATCAAGAGTCAACTTATAATGGGTTCCTTGGTCGACCTTTTTTAAATGAATTCAAAGTTGCATGTTCAACCTACTACTATTGTATAAAGTTCCCAACAGCAAGTGGAGATGGTTCGGTAAAGGGAGACCAAGGAAAAGCTCGTGAGTGTCTCCTATAAATGCAATCAAACGAAGGACGGGTCTCCATGATGGAAGCCACCACTAGACCATCGGTATTGAAGGATATGATGGAGGCCGGGGAAGACCATGTGGAGTTGGACGAAAAACTCTTCCTCACTGACGAACAACAACTGGGCGAGTAGCCCATTGCCATCAAAGAAAAACCTTCACCTGACGAACAACACCCTAATAGTGACGAGCAACCTTTAGTCAATAACTTGGAGGGCCACAACCTGGCAAGCAACAATGAACCTAGGCAAGCAGATGATCTAGAACCCCACTTGGAAGCAGACCCAATGAACATGGAAAATAATTTTGACATTGAGGGGCCTGTGATTGATCCTCGTTGGAAGGAACAAAAACGGCGAGCAACTCCAGTCGAAGAACTGGAAGCCTTTAAAGTTAATCCCTAAAACGAGGATCTAGAACTTTACATAGGATCTGATCTCCCTGAGCCTTACAGATCCCGAATGAAAGAGTTCCTCAAGAAAAATCTAGATGTCTTTGCATGGTCTCATGCAGACATGATGGGGATAGATCCAAAATATGCTTGCCACCGACTCAACATTAATCAGGCAAGAGAGTCGATCCATCAAAAGAGATGAAAATACGACCCAGATAAATACCAAGCTCTTAATGAAGAGGTGAAGAAGTTGCTAGATAATGATTAGATTCGACAAGCACTTTGCCCTCAACGGGTGGCGAACCCAGTCCTTGTGTGGAAACCGAATGGAACCTGGAGGCTATGCATAGACTTTACAGATCTAAATGCAGCATGTCCAAAGGACAGTTTTCCTCTTCCGCACATCGATCAATTTGTGGACAGCACTGCAGGCCACGGAATGCTAACATTCATGGATGCATTTTCAGGTTATCATCAGATTCTGATGCATCCCGACGACCAAGAAAATACAGCTTTCTATACAAATAAAAATTTGTTATGCTGGAAAAGGATGCCCTTCGGCCTCATCAACACTGGAGCAACTTACAAAAGGCTGGTAAATAAGATGTTCGACGAACAAATTGGGAACACGGTGGAGGTCTACATTGATGACATTGTAGTCAAGAGCCCCAGAAAGGAAGACCATCTTCAGCATTTAGCCCATGTGTTTAATATCCTCTGACATTACAACATGAAGCTGAATCCAAAGAAAAGCAGCTTTGGAGTACATTGGGACATCTTGTTAGCCAATGGGGAATCAAAGTCAACCCAACAAAAGTAAAGGTTATCATGGATATGCAACCTCCCCGTTCAGTAAAAGAAGTTCAAAGGCTGACAGGTTGCATAGCAGCTCTGAACAGGTTCATATCATGATCAGGAGATAAGTATCGTCCATTCTTTGAGGCCATCAAAAAGGAAAAGTTCACGTAGACGAACAGCTGCCAGAAAGCATTCGAACAACTTAAAGACTACCTGGGGGATGTAAAAATCCTGTCCAAACCAGTCTCAGGTGAAAAACTATATTTATACCTGGCAGCATCTGAAGTGGCGATCAGCTCTGTATTGGTGCGAGAGGATGGTAAATTCCATCAACCAATCTATTACGTTAGCCAAGTTTTGCATGAATTGGAGATCAAGTACTCCCCAACCGAAAAACTGGCATACGCACTTGTCATGAGTGTGAGAAAGTTAAAATCGTACTTCTTTGATCTTCAAGTTGAAGTGGAGAAAAAAAGTTATTTGGTTCCATAACTTATCAAGTATCCGATTTTGGTCCCAAAAATTTTGACTCTTCAATTTTGGTCCCGTAACTCCTAGGGATTGTCCATTTTTAGTCCCATTTTCTTTAAAAACACAAAAATTGTGCCTTTTTTTATCATGCTCAACTCACATTCTGCCCGAATTTGGGCCTTTACGGTACCCTCGAAGATGTGTCCGCAAAATGATATTTCTTTTTCGTTTTGTATTTTTTAATTATTTTTTCCATATCACTCATATGTGGTTGAGAAATGGACAAACCATAGGAGTTACGGGACCAAAATAGAAGAGTCAAAATTTTTGGGACTAAAATCAGACACTCGATAAGTTATGGGACCAAAAAGAAATTTCTCAACAAGAATGAGGCCAAAATTAGGCAAATTGTAGAAGTTATGGGACCAAAATTGAAGAGTCAAAAATTTTGGGACCAAAATCAGACACTCAATAAGTTATGGGACCAAAAATATTTATTCTCAGTTGAAGTGCTAACAACTTTCCCACTTAGACAAATTCTTCATTGCCCAGACACAGTTGGTCGTCTATTGAGATGGTCACAGGAGATCAGCCAATTTGGAGTGACTTATGCTCCTTGAACAACGATCAAGAGGCAAGCATTAGCCGATTTTATCGTCGAATTAACTTTCCCCCAAGATCCGACGAGAGGACTTGATCACCCATGGCATCTTTATATTGACGGGTCATCTACAAACATGGCCTCGGGGGCAGGCGTAGTTCTCATTAGCCCCGACAGATAAGTTTTCACTTTGGCCATCAGATTTGGATTCATGGCTACCAACAACGAAGCTGAATATGAAGCTCTAATTGCTGGTCTTCACCTATCCCTTGCAGTAGGTGTCAGACATTTACAAATATCTGGCGATTCGCAATTGATCGTGAACAAAGTCCGAGGTGAATACGAAGCAAAGGATGACCATATGATCGAATACCAACAAATAGTTGCTCACCTGATGTCCTTGTTAGATCAAGATTTCATTGAGCAAATTCCAAAGACAAGCAACACCCAAGCAGATGCGCTAGCTCAACTAACAACAAGCAAAGGTCCAGCAAAGTTGGCGGATATTGTTATAACCAAGACGAACAATCCATCAACGACAAGCTACAATGTTAACCAACTAGACAAGCAATCTAAAGATAAAGATTGGAGAACAGAGATAGTCAAATACTTGAAGAGTGAGAAAAAATCAAACAACTCTTTTGAAGTTGCCAAGCTAATTAAGCGAGCCGCCAGGTACACTCTGGTAGGCGAACAACTTTACAAAAGGGGAATATCAATCCAACTCCTCAAATATTTGTCTAGGGGGCAAGGAAGAGTAATACTCGAAGAGATACATATTGGAGTATGTGGAAATTACACTGTGGGACAGGCTTTGGCATACAGAACAATCATGCAGGGTTATTATTGGCCGACTTTACGTCAGGATGCAATCAAAATAGCAAAAACTTGTCATCGATGCTAGATTTTTGCCCCAAATATTCACACTCCGGCTCAGGAAATCGTTTTGGTTTATAGCCCATGGCCATTTGCAAGATGGGGGATGGACATAATTGGTCCTTTCCCGACAAGAGTTGGAAATATCCGATTTGTTGTTGTGGCAGTTGATTATTATACAAAATGGGCAGAAGCAAAAGCTATGGTAAAGATTACGCAACAGGAGATGGTCAACTTCATATAAAAGAATATTGTCTGTTGTTTTGGAGTTCCACAAATAATTATAACAGACAATGGTCCGCAATTTGATGGGAAAGAGTTGAGAGACTTCTGTACAAAGTGGGGGATTCGAAAACACTATTCTACCCCCTATCATCCCCAATCCAATGGACAAGTCGAAGCCATCAACAAGTTTATCAAGCATACATTAAAAAAACGATTGACGGAGAGCAAAGGTAATTGGTCTGAAGAGCTCCCAGAAGTCTTATGGGCATATAGAGTTTCTAGCAGGTCTAGCACCGGAGAAACACCCTTTGCAATGTCTTTCCGAACAGAGGTTGTTATCCCAATTGAGCTAAAGGCCAATACAATTAGGACGACCAACTTTGATGAACAAGCGAACAACTCTGCTTTAGCTACTGAAATGGATCTGCTCGAAGAAAAAAAATTAAATGTTGAGTAAAGAAATACTACATATAAACAACGAGCAGAACGTTATTATAATTCCCATGTCAAAGTTAGGGAATTCAAAGTTGGAGATTTGGTTCTAAGAAAGTTGCTCGTCCAACCTCCAGGTGTATTGGGACCGACTTGGGAGGGCCCGTATCGTATAACGTACAAATTCCTTAATGGTGTATACGATATCGAAGACATGGAAGGCAACCCGGCCCAATACTCCTGGAATGTCGTACATCTAAAGAAGTACTACCAATAGGGCGAACAAGTTCAACCTATGGGCGAGCAAGAATCTACATGGGTAAGTGAACCAAAACTTGCCAAATTTTTTGAAAATTTTGCTAAGTATTGGATAGAAGGTTGTTCAGCACATTGTATAGTTGGTACCGTTCATATTTTTAATTTCATGCAAAGTTGCTCGGCATAACTATTATAAGCGAGCAACTATTTTGTATTAGTTTGATAAAATGTTCAAAGTTGTTCGTCAGTTTGTATATGTTAATGATGAACATCTTTTTCTTGATGTAAATATAGTTGTTCTTTCAAAGAAGAAGTCTAAGCTCAAGGTACAAATCCATTTTTAAGGATCCAGACCATTAAAAGGTTGTTCGTTTTTTAAGACGGGCAGAACCTAAGGCTAAACCCTTATTCTATTCACAGGCAAAGTTCAAATTGAACAAAGCCCGATATGACATGTTATAATTGCAGACATTGAATAAAATGTAAAGGCAATTAACATATGCAAGAAGACGAGCAAACAAAAGAAAGTTCTATTAATACTAAAGACCTTAAGCCTAACAAATAGTACAAAAAAGTTAACGCAAAAAACGAACAACTATCAGCGAGCATCTATTACAAGGATAAAGAAAATGCTAAGTCCTACTCATGCCCCTGCTCGTCTTAAGGCAGGACTTGAGTCTGATCGATGGGAGGATCAATGATCATATCACTGACTAAATCCTCGGTGGCCTTCTTTTCCTTCTAGGCAGGTTCTTGCTCGACGTCTTCAGCCTGTTCGTCGGCCTCAACTACAACTAGGGGACGAGTAATAGTAATACTGGGATTAAGATTTTCCAACTTAATCCCATAATCTATCATATCCCCAAGTTGAAGTTCGATACCAGCAGGTGGGGGTACGATTCAATGAACTCCTTCAGATCCTTCCCGATATCCTCAATAATGTCGGGAACATTGTACAAGCTGTTGGGATATGTTTTAGTTTTGATGATTTTCCAAAACAACATGTAATAGGTTTGAAAGCAGTCAGGATTGTATCTTTAGTTTCAGGTCAGGCTAGGTTATTTCTCAGTAGAATAGGCTGTTCAGTTGAGGGGGAACTCAGTGAGGGGGAACTCTGCAACACAGCCTGAGGATATCAAGATGACACCAAGAAGAACTGACTGAAGCCAATGAAGAAAGACCTGAACCTGAAGAGAAGCCTGAAGGATGTCCCACTAAGTACAAGTCAGGCTGATCTAAGCCAAGTCTGATGGACCACTCAGTGAAGAGCCTGATCAGGAGGATCAGTGCTGCACCAAGTAGGCCTGAAGGAGTCAGGCTACTGTGGTCAGGGAAGTTTGTCATTCAGCCTTATGACAAACTTCTTGGAGTGATCTTCAAACAGTCCTTAAAGGACAACTACACTGAGGATGAGTCAGTCCAACTGAAGATCATCCTGTCAGTGAAGGAGAAAACTACCTAAAGTCAGTGGGTCTTAGTCAAACCCACTGAGTCAAAGATCCGTGAATCCAGGCCACGTGGACCAATCAGCACGAGGCAGCAACTCTGACACTGACAAAGGCCGCATTCCAAGAAAAGTGGTTGAAACCATTTAATGCTGGATTCAAATGTATTTCCTCTCCAACGGATACATTTGAATCCCCATTATAAATACAAGCTCATGGCTTGTTGATAGAGTGTGTTGTGTTGTTTTTTGTTTGAGAGTTGTATTGTTGTATCTTGTAAGAAAAACAAACACCTACGAGTTGAGAGTGTGAGTAGTAGCATACGTGCATGGGAGATATAAGGAGGTTCTACTCATAACTATACACTGAGAGTTCAAAAATATATACATAAGAGTTCTCAGCTTGTAACTCTAGGCTTAGAGAGGTTTTCCCTATCTTAGCTATTGGCTAACACATTGTAAAGGGAAAACCTCACCTAGTTGGAGAAAACCCTAACCGAAACCAAAACCCTCTAGTCAGGTTTGTTGGGAGTAAGTTGTTTGTGAGGAGGGGCAGCCCAGGGAGTGGCGTGAGTCCAGTTGTAAGTGCACCTTGGCACGTTAAAAACAAGAATCCAAAGGAGTGGATTTCCTGTTAAATCAGGCTGTGGATGTAAGAGCTTGAGTCTCTGAACCACGTTAAACTGAGCGTTGATTATTATCTAAGCACTTGCTAATTATTTGTAGTGTATGCTCTCTGAGTGTACTTGGAAAGTTTGAAAAGAAGATTAGCTAAGTATTTTAGTCAGGGAGAACCAATCTCACTGACAAGCTTAGGCTAGCACTCGAGAGTTCAGTCTCTCGAGTCACTGCCTTGTTGAGAGCCTGAGCTTTCAAGTCTCATCACTGACTTGATAGCTCTGACTCTCAGCAACGCAGTGACTTGAGTATTCCGTCACTGAACTCAATCAGGGTACAAGCTGTGTTTTATTACGCACTCGAGAGTTCAGCATCTCAAGCCACTGTCCTTGCTCGGAGCATGAGCCTCCAAGCCTTCTCACTGACTTGGTAGCTCAGCCTCTGAGCAGAGCAGTGACTTGAGTATTTCTCACTCTTGCTGAACTCCCTGAGGAAAAGTTTTAAAAAAAAAATTGCCCCTGAATTCCCATTTTGCCCTTCGTAAACGGGACCATCACAAGCTGACCGCACGAATGCAGTCAGCATAAGCACAAATATAACCCAGGTTTGAAGAAGGACCGAGTCGGGCCTATAACTGGCTCTCAAACTCCTCCTGGGTGAGCATCCCCACCATTTTCTCCTTAAGGCGAGCAACTTCTGCCTCAGATTCTGCAAGTTGTTGCTCGGTGGTGGCTTTTCCTTTCTTCTCTTCCTCAAGCTCAGCCTTGGCAGCTTTCAGTTCACCCGATACTTTCTCATACGACTCAATTTGTTTCTTTTGAGTCTCGTTGGCAAGCTTCAATTAATTGTTGAGACATACAATTTTGGCGTTAAATTTCTCCACCACTCCATCTTTTTTCTTGGTTAATTGTCGAGCAACAGCAGCATGGCGGCGAGCAGCTTCCTCCAATTCGGCCAGTTGGGCCATACCCCTTTAGGCAGTAATGAGAGAGTTTGAGGATTGCATCATGGACAGGCGAAAGTTGTCCGCCGCCCCTTGTGCCAACACCGTCTCATCCAGAGACTTCGTCCAGGTGCGAGCAACTGTTTCAGTTGCTCATCAAATATGTTCACCCGGGATATCCCAGATGTTTGCTGGAGACTTTGAGCATGTGAACTGATGCACCAAGTCAGCTCGCCCAGGATGACCCTTGGGCCGATAGCTATAATCAAAGAATGTAACCAACACTTAGAAGTTTATTCTGAGGTTTTAAGTAAGAAGGAAAAGAAAGATACTTACTCGGCAAACTTCAGGGCGTCCCAGCCCAAGTATGTGATGTCCTCAAGAGCACGAGCTATGGGGTGCCTGTCCTTGCCAGCCTTTCCTGCTCGTTCCACCATTTCGGTGGATGGCTGGTGAACAGTTTCACCTCCGTGAGGGCGAGCAGTGGATGCACCCACTTTGCCCTTTCCCTTCTCGGCGGGAAGAACAGCTTGGGCGATGAGGGTCACATCCCCCCTTTTCAGTCGCTTCCCACCATGAGGAAGTGGGGATAAAGTTGGAGGCGGTGGAGGCGAGTCTGGTGAGGGCGGAGCATTGGGCCGAGCATCGTGACCACCAGTAGTCTTGGCCTTCAGGGCTAGCACCTTTGATGGCGAGTCCCCTTTTACTTTCCTCCCTTGGGTGGCAGCCTCTCATGCACACGTTATTCAAGAAGGCCAAAACAGGGGGAACAACAATTATTACTTTCTCGGCTATTAAAAAAAGTTATTATGTATGGCGAACAAATTATGGGTAAAAGTTTACAGCGAGCATGTGTTAAGATCAATATATCTGGAGGGACTTCGGCGCGAGCTGCAAGATGATGAGGGTAGGTGTATAAGCGAGCAGCTTTTTTACACTTCTCACTGTTCAAGTAACTAACCGTTCTGTCAGCTCGGTTGCGAAGAGCGACCAAGCTCCTCTGTATTCAACTTGAGCAGTCGAGGACCTACAAACGAACACCAAAAGGTAAATTAGCTTTATATGCCTTGGAAATAAAGACAAGTGTGCTTACGCTTAAGAATCCCATAAGCAGCAGGGGAGTTGATTCTTGAGCCACCACCGTGTGGATCAGCCATTGCTCGCCAATCACCACCAATAAAGAAGAAGTGCTCTTTCCAGTCACGGATCTTGTTCGGCACCCCTTCAACTATTTTTAGTGTAGGACGAGCTTTTAGATAATAATATCCCCCCTCGGCTCACGAGCATTTGGATATTGTCATCATATAGTTGACTTTATCTGAAGTAATGCGGCCAACATATCCTTCAAGAGCAAATAGGCTCATAATGTCGAGTAAGTTCATCCATCCGATCGGGGTGATTTGGGTGATGGCAACGTTGCTCGCCTCAAGAAAGCGACCAACTATGGGAGGCAGAGGTAGCATTAAACCGGCAAGTAGGGTATCAATATTAATCGTTGTATACCCAGGAGGGGGGCGATCAACTCTTTCTCTCTTCTTGGGAGCCAACAAGTGTATATCATAGGGAATTTTATATGTTTCCCGAATCGAATCAAGGCCGTCTGGGTGAACTGCACTTTTAATCCTGCTCGCCTGGAAATCCGTTCTTGGGGATTTCCATTTTCGTCTTAAAGAAGAAGGAAAGTTGTTCGCATATTGTTCCGTATATGCTCGTCATTCAAATGGGCGAGCAACTCCTTTGGGAATCCTATTCTCCATCAATTTGGGGCTGTGGAACCCAATTCTTTCTAAAAACTTCCAAGTCAGCTCGTCAAATTCAGGATCCGATTCTTCAGATTCGGAACTTGAAGATTCTTCCTCGCTCGCCTCTCGATTCACAATTTCAGCAACTTTCTCGCCAGATTGGTGAGCACCGATGTCTTCCACCGATCTAACAATAGATTCGACGTTGCGATTCGATGTAGATGAAATTTCGAAGGCCGGTTGCCTCAAGAAAGGAACCACTTTTGAGGACTGATTTCCGAGATCCGATTGGGAATTTTCGTTGCTCGAATGGGAGGACATGGATTATTATCAAGAAAAGTGGTTTTGGAGAGGTTTTCTGGGCAAAGATAGCAAGGTCAGGTAATGGCACGGTGAACGGAGGCGGTGATTTCACACGGTGTGGCGAAATGAAATTTCAAAGAAAAATACACAGGAAAATGAAGAAAATAACTAGAATGAAAGTGTGAAACAGGATTAAATACCTCAGAAATTCAAAGGGACACGCCGGAGAAGTTCAACAATCGTCGGAGATAAAGATTTCGCCGAAATTTCTGTTGACAAGAGTGAAGAGTGTGGGAAAATTTTCATTTCCCACTCCTATTTATACCCAAGAAAAAATGGGGTAAAACCCAAAAAATTTACCAAACTCCTAGGACTAGAATGATAAAAAAAATGGGGTGAATTGCGAGATAAGCTGAAAATTGGAGGGCCTATGAATAAATATAGGGGCGCGTGGCCTAAGTTTTGCCCGCGTATGGGCGGCGCCTAATCTTGGAAGATGAAGCGGAACTACTAAGTTGCTCTCACAAGAAGAAGCAGTTCGACCTAATCCATCACTAAGGTGATATCCTGGCCACAGTTGCTCGCCTAAAGCAATATCTGGCCGGAATAGGGGGCTATTGTTGATAGTGTTGATAGGCGAACATCAATTGTAACTAGGCAAACAAAGATTAATGCCTATATGAAGATTATGATCAAAGCAATTAAACTAGAGAAGACCAACAAGGATAATTAAGAAGGGGTGCACAAATCAACCTGGGAAATGTATTATGTGACGAACAGCTTATAGGCGAACAGGTCCTAGATCCAGGGGCAAACGACAATTTTCCAAGTCATTGGTAACAAACAACTATCCATAAAGGTGGTGCATTAACCAGTTTAAGGAGTGCATAACACCCTTCCATCTACAAGGACAAACAGGTCCTTGACGAGCAACCCCACACATAAAGACCCAGTAGCTAATCTATGAAGAATAAATCGGCGAACAACTTATAAACCAACCAACTAGGAGCCGAACAACAAATACAGAAGACATACACGTGTTGAACCACCAAGCACATTGTGAGACCCGAACTGCTCACAACCCATAGATTAATATAGTTCATATATTTTTGTATTATTTATGTTCTATTGAGGACTCCACTTTATTTTACCTTGTATTTGTAATTGAAAAATATTTATTCTTTTGCATAATTATTGGTGATGGAATTTTAATATTATTATCAGCATTTAAGTGATAGTACAAATCGTTTTATGGTGAGTAATACCATTTAAATTAATACGAAATAAATTCGCAACTTGTTAACCAATATGTTTTATACATTGCGTGTTATTTGTATTGAACTGTATTTCATATTATTTATGTGTTGTTAGTGACCCTAGTAATTTATTTGTTTTTTTTTTTATATTGAGTTATTAGCATGCTCTTATATATTCAGTGGTGATAGAACCTTATTATTATATTTGAGACTTTAGTAGAATATAGAGAATAGTAAAACTGTAATACCCGAGTCTCTCACTATTCCTTGACCAATATATTTTATGCATTGGGTGCATCTTAATTATTTAAATGTTATTTATAATTTACGTGAATTTCTTATTATTTATGTGCTACTTGTGATGTTGCATTAATATATAGTACTTTTAAATATTAAATTATTTATGTGTTATTATATGTTTAGTGGTGGGAAAATCCTATTAAACTTTAATTGGAACTCATTAGTATTTGAGTGAGTTTTATAATTAATTTAGATCTTAATATAAATATTGAATATTAATTAAAACTAAAATCGAATTAAACAAGTATATATTTAAATAAACAAATTTATGATATATATAGACGTGTACATGGAGTGTAGCCATTCTTAGTATACTTGAATTATTAGTACAGTAGTATATTAAACATGTGGTTAGTATTTCTTCTAATAAAAAATAAAAGAAAAAAGAAAAAAAAAAGAAAGAAAAGAAAGCTTAATGTGTAAGCTAGATTAAGGCGGTGGACATATACTTCTTTAAAAGTCTCAAAACAGTAATTTGTTGTATTCAAGCTTCGAAGAAGAAGAAAAAAAATGAAAAGAGAAAGGGAAGGAAATGGGCTGATCGATTTTAAGGAATTGATAATATAACATTGGTATGTTGTTCTAAATCTCAGGCCTTTTCTTATGAAGTAATTAGATTAGATTAACATGTTTTGCTTTCATGTGTTAATTGCAAAAAAAAATTAGCTCCTTAATTAGTAAATTTCTCATAGGGGAGAAACTAATTTACACTACTTATTATCTAATTTTATATTCCATGCGTATTAGGTTGAAGTAAAGTATGAACTAGATGAATCTGTTAGATATATTGTTTACTTAATGGAAATAAGGAGTCAAGTGAGGATAATAAATTAAGATGCAATTTTGTTAATTTTCTTTTAAACCCGTCAGTTGAGTGAATTAATTTATATCAGCAGTAGTTACATAGAAATGAAATTAATTGGTCTTTGAGGTATGGGTTTAATATAAGAATAAATAAAAGGCGAATTCATTACTAAGTGAATTGGTTAATAATCTAAAATAATACTTATAGTTGATTTTTTTAGATATGCTAATTGGAGCTGACAAGGTGATTTAAGTGTTTGAGTATCATCATTTGTTCGGGTTCGAGGTAAGTAGAGATTCATTTGCAACTATAATGCATATACATAGTATTTTGTGAATTCTTTATGTTTAAATGGTAATACGTGAATTGTACGTGATATTGACCGGTATTCAATGATTATTGTGGTTCGAGTCTGTGAGCTCAGTATTTGATGTGGAATGAGTCTTTGAGTTCAATGTTTGATGTGGATTGAACCTGTGAGTTCAACAGTCTGTGAATTTTGTGACATATCATTTGTTACACTGCATCATGCATATCATGCATTGAAATGAAAGTATATTTTGATAAAGTGGTGTGGTTGACCACTGATTATGCACCGAGGGCGGAAGGGGCGACCTGGGAGTTAAGGCGACAGGGGAGAGCCCTGGCGTATGCTACCCAGAGTGGGCCACCGTCTTATATGGTATGATGTGTGCATGTTTATAGAGGGGACTTCTGAACGGACATGGGGTCAAGTTTGGTGATGGACCTCGCTAGGCCGTTAGAGGGATGGATCCTCACCGTGTGAGTCGACGTGTAGGGAATTACTTCTTGATGGACATGAGGGGCGTGATAGGGGGAGGACCCTCGATGGCCACAAGAGGATGGACCTCCGTCGGATCATACTTATTGTGGCCACTTGATTATTATTTTATTGATGTTGATGATTGTGCCGGTGCATAATAGTGAGTCAGGGGACCTTAACGAGTATTTCAAAAATAAATTGATGATTTTGAATGAGAGTGCATTTTGTATTGTGAGGATTTTGAGATAAACATCATATTATGCATAATTTCTGCTTACTAGGATTTATAAATCTCACGTAGTTTATGCATTGTAGGTTATCTTGATGAGTTGTGACGTAGTGATTCTACTGGACAAGTTGTGCATCTCCTGCGGGGTTTTGAGTGGATGTGTAGATAGATGGCGACCTGTTGGGCCTTACTGTGTGAAAGCAACTTTGAGTTGTAGTATATGAAATTTTTATTATTATATTATGAGTCATTTTTATTATGTTTTAAAGTGTCCATATAAACCATTTGTTAGTTAAGCGTTTGAAAAAAAAGTCGCATGTGCGCACGAGTCATTACTTATAAATTATTTTCAATCAGTTATTATTGTTGAGTTATGTGAGAGTGGTCATGTCACACACAATGGCGAACAACTATGAATCCGTGATAAGGCTAAATACAAGACTTTGTAATTAAGTTTCAACTTAGATAAGATCAAATGAGGTCAAAAGGACACATGTCAAGCATGCAAGCTTGGTAGTCCAAGAGTCATGTACACCACCTACTTGGTGGTTAGTATAAATAAGTTGCTCTCCTTTAATAAAAACAAGTTCAAATTTTTCAAATACTCTAATACATACTCTTACACCTAAAAATACACACACACGAAATAAATACAAATTCAATACTCGTATTTACGATTTTACAACCCGACCTATTAAATTTACCATTTATGGTGGTAATAAATTACACGATCTTGTTTGATGATCCCAGAACCGATTAAAATAGTCACTAATTCACGCAATTAGAACTGATCACCAACAAGAGTTCAGGCGACCTCTCCTCAGGACCATCCAAGTCAGTTGCGTCTTCAGTGAGCATGGCTCTCCTATCCGCAAACCTCTGGTCTCTCTTGGCCCTTCTGTCTTCACTCTCCCTTGCATTTAGCCCCGGGCAATCATATTGATAATGCCCACTCTTGTTACAATTGTAACACGTTGGCTCATCTCCTCTTTCCTTCCTTGGTTCAGGGTTCCTTCTTGAGTCAGGTTCCCTTGGTCTTGATGAGATTTCATTCTTTCCTGAGTACCTATCATCACGAGCACGTCTCTGGTCCACATCTCTTCGATTGGGTTTCGGGTCTGAATGCCTTCTTTCTTCACCACGATCATGTCTCTGATCAGTGTTCCTTCGGTCTTCATACCTCCGGGAACTTTGGTGGCTTTCTTCAGACTTCATGTCTCTTGTATCCTGATAATACTTTTTATATCGACCAAACCTGGAATTTAACTTGTCAAATCGTCTTGCCATCATACTATATTCCTCAGCTATTTCTTCTCTACTCATCTCCATCAATGATTTTGATGAAGATTCAACAGGTTCTGACTTGGCTTTGAATGCCACACTTTTCTCTGGAGCTTTCTCCTCCTCTTCAGGCACTACTTTCTTCTTTCTCTTGTTCAGATCGTACTCCAACGCTTTGAGCTCTGAAAAAAGTAAAGCTGAAGTTATGTTACTCATATCTTGAGTGTTTTTCAACATAATAACACTATTATCTCATCTCTCAGGAAAGGCATTCAGGATTTTTGAAGCAATTTCTCTCTTTGGGACTTCTTTCCCAAGCATCACTAATTCATTCATCAACTTGATGAATCTAGACTCCATTTGATCAATGGTCTCGTCAGGAAGCATCTCGAATGCTTCAAATTTCTGAATGACAATATTTCTCTTATTCTCCTTGATCTTCTCAGATCCCTCACACATCTGGGTCAGCTCATCCCAGACCTCCTTTGCCGTAGTGAAGTGCATCAGTCTTGCTGACTCCTCAAAAGGCACTGTGTGAAGAATGATCCTGGCCACATTGTCCAGTCCTATTATCGTGATCCCATCATTGGTCATATTGCTTCTCTCCTTCGGAACCTGTACGACAATATCGAGATGATCATAGCCCAGTCCTCTGACATTTGGGATAGTGATCTTGATTGGTCCTTCACTGATAACTCACGACATCTGGTCATGGATGGCATCTAGATGTGCTTCTAATCTGAACTTCCAGTAGACAAAGTTAGAAACAGAGAATTAAGGCAATGAAGCTTCAAGTCTCCTTAAAGTCATGATGCTAGTTTTCACAGAATGCAAACACAGATTTGTTCAGTGACCACCAACGGTTTCTCCTCTGAACTATTAGTATTCCAAGTCAGTGGTCTTCTGAACCACTGCTCTGATACCACTTGTTAGTCTCGTTACAAGTTTGAGTGATATGTGTATGGGGGGGGTAATACACGTATACTAATTTTCTTTCTTTAAAACCTTACTGAGTCCCCTTTACTCAAAGTAGTGTTGAATACTGAATAGATAATACACCTACTAACAGCACTGAGTGCAAGTCAGTTGGCTAACTATCTACTTATGTTCAGTGCGGAATGTGTGAGCCCTGAAAGATTAAAGACTTGTTAATGTTTGCTTTCTGAAAACTTGATTATATTTTTATGAAGTCGTGGTTAGAAGGACAGTGCTATGAGTTTAAATGATCAGGCTGATTGATTCAAGCCTAATAAAACGTGCAATGAATGACTTAAGCAATAAAGCAGTTAAGAACAAATATCAAAGCAGTAAAGACTCAGGGCAATTTAACGTGGTTTAGAGACTCAAGCTCCTACGTCCATGGTCCTGATTCAACAGGAGAATCCACTAAGGATTGGCTTGTTTTTAACGTGCCAAGGTGCACCAAGATCAGTCTCACTAATCCTTACTTCCTTCTAACTCACTTACTAACTTCCACCAACAAACCTGACTAGGAGGGTTTTGGTTTCAGTATGGTTTCCAACTAAGTTGTGATTATCCTTACAATGCAAACCTATGCTAAGGATTGGATAATCACTCTAAGCTTAAGATATATCTAAGTATGCTCAGTGGAATACATAATAACTCTCTAACTTAAGAAACACTTGGGAAATTAATGGTTTTTTGAGTGCTTCTTTGAATGCTTTGATTGCTTTGAACACTGAGAGTTTGAGTAATTTCTGGCTTCGAAATTTCCTGTAACCTTGCTTGGGTCCAAGGTCTTCCGTATTTATAGATGAATTTGAATAACTATCCATTGGAGATATAACCTTCTAGTCACCCATCATGTAGGATATTCAAACGGACATATTTCCCATGCAGCAGTCGTCCTTGCATGGATTTGGTAACTTGCATTTAATGTTTGCCCGTTGAACCCTGCAGGGATGTCAGGTTCAAGTCAGTGTCCGTACATGACTTGTCGCGCTATGATTGGTCCACGTCATTTGGTAGGTGAGAATGTCAAAACTCATTCTTTAGTTCAGTCTTGTCTTATCTGAGTTCAGGTTTGTCCTCATCTGCGTACGTCTTCCAGCGCTGACATTCCTTTTACTTGCTTGGATCCTACTCCAAGTCTTTTCCCAATAACTCAGTGTCGTCTTGTTCCCTTCAGGCTGAGTTAGCAATGATCTCAGGATCATGCTCTTCATCCTAACACTTACTCAGCCAGCTTAGATAGACTGCCATAAGTTCGGGATGGTGCTCCTGTGTTCTTCAGGCTTCAGTCTTGATTGTCAACAATGAGTACTCCTCTCATTGTGCACCTATGAATATAAAATATTCTAATTTACAAACCTAACCAAGACTAGCCTAACTATTTCAACACTTAGGCAAATCATCTTTTCAGGGTATTTGAGATCAAATAAATACTGACATTGTCCCAACAATTTTCCCCTTTTTGATGATGCATAAACACTGAAAAGATCCTCAAAACACTTAAGAGGAAAATAAAACCTATCTATAAGATAAGATGAGTGTTAGAGCAGTTCTTGATATAATAAAGGAATTAAATGCAGCCAAAAAGACAATGAGGTTTTTTCTGTGGGCAAAGTAATAGATTTCATTAATGAATGTAATCAATGAGTACAATGAACATATCCATTACATCTAAAGTACAAAAGGATAGACTCAGATCCTACGCATCTCAGGCTTGATGTCGTAGCCAGAATACACTCTATCTTTCAGATCTTCAACACGCTTGAACTAATTCTGGTGTCCTTCTGCAAGAGCTATCTTCATCACCTCCTTCATTATTTCCTCCGAGTCGTACATAGTTGAGCCAGGGATCATTGGGGGAGTACGAATGATGAGTTTAGGCGCTTTGATTTGAACTTTGACTTTCTCAGCTTCATCCATTATTAGCTTAAATAGCTCAGGGTAGTTGTCGACCATAAAGTCAGTGAAATGGGCATCAATGTCTTCAGTGTCGCCCCATTTCTTGAAAATGTACCACAACCTGATGAATTCATTCCTTACATCCACCCAGAATTCCTTTAATCCCTCTGAAATGAATGTATCAATAAGAACAGGCTCAGTGTTTGACTCTGCAAGGATTAACATCTTCTTAGCACGGGGTGCAACCCTCTTCCTGTACTTCCTCGGCTCAGGCTTCTCCTTCTTCTTCCTTAGCAAACTGATCATTGCATCGTCGAGTTCTCTCTATTGGAGTGCAGTGATGTCAGTAAGCTTTTCCACCTTCTTTTCCATGATCTTCATCTTCTCCTTCTGAGCAATTTCGGCTCGACGCTGAGCCTCACTCTTTTCAGGGGCATATGTGATTGAATTCTTCCTTGTGCTAATAGGCTAGCGCTCTGAAGCTTCTGGAATAGATGGAAGTTGAGGAACTTCTTTCGAAGGATCATTAGCCAGATTCGCAGCCGCCAACCTCGCTGACTTGCAGAGAGTCCTCATAGTGACCATATTCTTAGGACCCTCAGATGCCTCACGAGCGGATCTTTTCCTTGTACCTCCCCCCTTTTTGACATCATCTCTGGCTGGAGGGAGTGCCTTAGGTGCAGATTCCTGAATGGCGTCCTCCTTAGAATTGATTACGAATGTCGTAAGATATTGTACCTCCATTAGATGCTCCTTCTTTAGGTCAAGGCCAGAGGCTATCCCTGACCCCGCATAAGACACATTTTCAAGCCTTGTCTCAATCTTTGATTCAAACTTCTCCATAGCAGAGAACAAGTTTTGCTCAGTGTTAGCCAGTCTTGTTGCCATCTTCCCTGACTCTTCAAAGACTTTCCTTGACTCGGATGCAATCTTCTCCGATTCTTGAGCGATCTTGTCTGACTCCATTGCCATCTGGGCCACTGAGTCATTCAGGGCCTTCGTGAGCAACTCGACAGATTGAGTAATCAATTGCTCCACTGTCTTTTGCATCCGTGCATCCTGTTCTTCATTCAGCTGAGTCGAGACTGACTTGTGTCTGCACTGTCTGTAAGGTTTACACTAAAGGGGATTAGTTCAAGGCATCGTGTCCACTAAGCTGCTAGTATACCCTATGGTGCCGGGCTATGGAAAGTTCAAAGCCATTAGCTATATCCGGAAGCAACGAGGTCTCAAACGACTTGAACGATGAGTCTGACTCTGTATAGGTGCAATTCTCACTCATGTGGGAGATTGTTGGTAATTGGTTAATAAAGGGTTCATACCCTAACTTTGACTAATTTTTTTAGGAATGAAAACATTAGTTTTTGAGAAAACGAGGTTGTTCTACTCGCAGAGTAGATGAACGTGGTATATTAAATATCTCAAAACCAATTTCCGGTAGTGAGAATTTAATTTGGGAAGTTGAAAGATTATTCAATTTTGGAAAATTACAAGGAAAATTCCTTGTATATAAGTAGGAAAATATTCATGTTCTTCAAACTGGTACATGGGGACCTTAACCATGGACCGTGCGCGCGCACCCCGCCCCACCCGAGCTCGAGCCTGTGCCCGAGCCGGCGCTCGGGAATGGGACCGGGTCCGGGTCCGTGGGTCATGGTTCTTGGCAATTAGCTTTGGGTGGGCTTTGGGGCCTACCAATATTTTTAAAGTACCAAAAATGTGAAAAGGTCCAATACCTTATTGGACCGAACCATTTGGGTGACCCATCCGGATTTGGGTCGGCCCACAAACATGAATAATATAGTCCAGAATTCGTCTGAAATATTCAAAGGAATATTCCGTCAAACCTTCTGGAATGCTCTTGCTTCCCAAGGAAAAGAAACACAGTTTCTATCCCACTACAGACGTGGTTAGTCCATGATCTCCACGTTCTCCTCTACAGCACCCCTGATTTTCGCCTATATATACCCCCCTTTCTCCAGACTTTCAGAACATTTTAACACAGCTTTCGAAATTCTGTAAAAGCCTTTTGTTGCATATACCTTTTCCATTCAGTAAGAAATTCCGATTTCGTTCGCCGAAAGCTTATCCACAGTGGTGCTACTGGTATACGTTGTTAAACCATTTTACCTTTGGAGACTTGTACGCACGATCCTGTGAGCACTATATGGGGCGTATTTAGTCTTGCGGGAAAAGGATTTTCCTTGACTCAGTTTGATTATATGAATTCGTTTCGTATTTCTTTTCTATTCCTGGCTCGACACGTGTCAAGATCACACGGTGGTGTACGTGTGTTTTGGGAGTCAAGCCGTGTTGAATCGAGTATTCATATATTTTCTAATAATTTGAAATGAGTTTCAAATCAAATATAAATCACATTTACTATTCGAAAAATATTCGATTCAAATTCGATATTAATAATTTCACAAATACAAATTCAAATACAGTGGTATTCGACTCGATTCAATTCATTTACATCCCTAGCTGCAACTCTGGAACAACAATTTGGAGTTGAATTAGGGTAGGGAAATGCGTGATTGAAGCCTGAACATGTTATTTGGATTGATTTTTAAAAAATGTAATTTTGGTTTTCTTATTTTAATTTTTTTGTAATTTTTCTTTTTAAAATATAATATTTCGTTTTCACTGATTTGTCATCGACGTGGCTTATGATGTATCATTTGTGGTGGCTACAGCTGCCACGTAAGCGTAAATGTCGTTGAAATTTAACCAGGTGTCACTATAAATAAAAGTGCTGATTCGTGATGGAATTTTGAGTTGTACAGGAATTCCATCGCAAATTCCTTATATTTGTGACATAGTTTGAAGAATTTGTGACTGAACTCGTTAACTAGTCATTTTCGATCAATGTCATATAGTATCCGTCGTTAATTTGTGATAGACATAAGTGACAGATAAGCTAAACGTTGTTATTTTGCCAAAAATTGGAAAGGACGGTCGTCGCTAATTTTAAATTAGAATTTGAGACGAACTAGTTGTCATTGCAAATAATCTGACACAAGTACAACAGACGATTTAGTGAGCAATAATTGATCCGGGTCCATCATAACCGTGATTAGCAACTGATAAGTTCGCTGCAAATGACAAGAAAATGCGATGGACGTTATTTACATCGCTAATTTCTGATGTTAAATGTAGAACCATTCATTTTGTCTTTCACTTTTACGGTTAAAAAAAAGGATTTTATGTGTTTTTCATCTATTCCTCACGTATAATTTACAATAAATGTCGTTTTGGAGTGCTCATACCGAACAACTCTATTTTAAATTGAAGTTTTTGTTGCTTCAACTTCACCGTACGTTTTCACACTTTTAACCGTTTAAATCTCTTGTTTTATAGTTTTTATTTTTTGGTACAATGTTAGATAATGAATGTGATATATGTTTACTTGATGGGTTTAATATGATTGATATAAGATTATGTTGGATTGATTTATAGGGTTAATTGCACTATTGGTCCCAAGAGAATGTGTTCATTTCAAAATGGTTCTTTTTTCAGCACACTTATAGTCCCGTAGTTCTTTTGGTCACTTTTGGTCCCAAGAGCAAAAAAGTTAAATTGCAGATTTGATCCCGAGAAAATGAATAAATTGCAGTTTTGGTTCCAAGAGAATAGGGTAAATTTGCAGTTTTAGTCCAGAAACTTTACAGATGGACCAATATTGCACAAAAAAAAAAAAAAAGACCAATTTCGCACCTAGGTACCAAAAGTGTTTTGCACTCATTCTCGTGGGACCAAAAATAAAAATTTCCCTTGATTTATACTCCCCCCACCCCAAACAAATTTGCACACTTTCCTTTTTTTAATGTTCCAAACCAATTTGTATACTACCTAAAAGGGAAACATCGATTTGTGTGCACACTCGCATAAATATACACATATTTACCCATATGTTACTACTTTATTACTTTTCTTAATCCGCGTGCAACCCAAGGGGTGTAAATTGGTTTGGGACAGGGGGAGTATGAAGGAAAAAAATTGTATATGCTTATTTTCAGTCGAAACTCTACCCAATTTTTTAGAATTAACATGTGATATATACTTTTACTTTAAAACAGATGCAATTTCCAGATCGTGGTTGGATGTACATAATGCCTAAAATGATAGGAGGAGGCATTAACCCTGTCTTTTGCAATAAAATTGATTAGTTTATTTAATTTGCACTATAACATCCCTATTGATTAATTCGCGTGCAACCCAAGTGGTGCAAATTGGTTTGAGATGGGGGGAGTATGAAGGAAAAAAATGTATATGCTTATTTTCAGTCGAAACTCTACCCATTTTTTTAGAATTAACATGTGATATATACTTTTACTTTAAAACAAATGTAATTTTCAGATCGTGGTTAGATGTACACAATGCCTAAAATGATAGGAGGAGGCATTAACCATATCTTTTGCAATAAAATTGATTATTTTATTTAATTTGCACTATAACATCCCTATTGTATACTTAAATTTTAGTATGATATGATATTGTATCATATGTTTTCCATGTTGCAACAGTATGCACATTTAATATTTTTGGTGTTTTGGTATATACCAAAATAAATTGGTAGTTATCCATAATTTTTGGGATATAACATGTTTCAGTGTTTTCGGTATATTGTAATTTTGGTATATTGTAATTTTGGTATGAAACAGTTCTGCTATGGGCATATATATATATATATATATATATATATATATATATATATATATATATATAAAAGTAATTCTTTTATATTGAATTTTGTTACGGTAAAAGTATAAAACTTTACTTACCCAAATTTTTTATATGTTATACGTATTAAACGACATTTTTAATATATTATACCAAACCAACCGTATGGGTCTATGGGTATTACTCCCTCCGTCCCAATTTTATTTTTCCATTTGACTGTATGCTGAGTTTATTGCGAGAATTGAATTTTAGTATTTAAATGAATAAAATTGTATTGAGAATAATGAATGGTGAATAAATTAGTATTTAAATGAATAAAATAGTATTGAAAATGTTGAATGGTGAATAATTTAGTTTCCATTTTAGGAATAAGAAGACAAAATTAGGACAGACTTTTTTGGCAAATGGGAAAACAAAATTGGGACAGAGTGAGTACATAACAAATTGTGACCCTTTGGGTCTATGTGTATTACATAGCATACTCGTAAAAAATGAACTTTTATAGTGTGAAATGTTTAAGTAATTTTAATAATAAAATTCAAATTTCAAAATATTTATCAATAAATTTTATATATATTTTATTTTTCGTAATTCGATTTTGTTAAATATAATTAATTATTTTAAATAATTTAATGAGTGATAATTATTATTAAAGTTAGTATACAACAAATTCATTTTATTAATTAAAGTATAATTATTAAAGTATGTAATCCTAAAAGGAACTTCATAATTTTTTATTAATTAAGTTAATATAATCGGAAAAATGTGGCCAATTCAACAATCGAGGGCCAATTACATGAACAATTCTTCAAAATAAAAAAAGGGTAAAAAGAAAGAAAAAATGGAGTCACTCGACAATGTCATTTTCTTCTTACGAGCATCATGACATGACTTTATCACAAAATCTAAGATGCTTGAATTTGTGTGGATACTTTGAGATTTTCTTCCAATTTATTTTTCCTATAATTTATATTTTACCAACACCCCTCCCACACCACCCAGCTCTTCTGTTTATCGTCACGCCATCCCCTTAATTGTTAATTCATTAATTTTTATCTATCTTAATTTTTTAATTTTTTTTAATTATCTTCCAAATCTTCAATTCTTACGTGATTGCATTATCTATCTTTTAATTATCTTTCAAATCCTAATCTTCAATTCAATTATTTATTTATGCTCAAGCAATAACATAAACCACCCAACACTTCTGCTTACTTTAAAAAATTGTCATATATATTTGTTTTGTATGCTATTATGTAACTATGTTTTTAAAAAATTATTTTTTTTCATTTACTTAAAAATTATTCTTGTTACAATTTAACAAGGGACTTTCCAATAAAAAGAAGTTTGGTTTGAAAAATACCCTTAAATTGTATTGAACAAGAGACTCTGTCATATTTTATATTTAATTAATAAAAGTGTTTTTAACTTAACAGTTATATCATTTTTTTATTTATAATACAAATTATAAAAGGCCTAATTTTTTTTAAACCAAACTCCTAAAATCGACTCTGCCGTAAGATGCTATCTTTTTAATTTTGAGTAATTTTTATATGCACTCAAATGCATAGTATGCACTTGAATTTTAAGTTCAATTTCAAATTAATTTTGACTTTTCAAAGCCCAATTTACATAATGAACTTTGAAAAATCAAAATTAATTTGAAATTGGACTCAAAATCCAAATGTATACTATACATTTGAATGTATACAATAATTTGTGTTTAATTTATTATGTATTAAATTATAGTCTTGTTTCTTTGTTGAAATCATTAATTATTTTCCAATAGATAAATAGTTGGTTTTATTAAAAAAAATGGTTTATTATATGAATTATTTTTTATTTTATAAAACACCATTTAATTTTTTTTATACTTTTGATCAAGAGATAGTATTATGTGACGGTGAAACTTATTTCGAAAGTATTAGTAAATTATACTAAAAATATCAAAGTGTTTTATTTGTTTAATTAATAAAAGTGTTTTATCTCTCGTTTTATTTGTTCAATTAATAAAGTATTTTTATATTAACAATTATATTATTTTTATTTATAATACAAAATATAAAAGGCCTAAAAATATTCTAAACCAAACTCCTCAAATCGTAAGATCGACTCTGTTGTTAAGATATTATCCCTCCGTCCACCAATTTTTTACCTAGTTTTCTTTTTCAGTTGTCCACCAAAAATTTTACTCATTCCTTTTTTGGAAATAAACACCACTCACAAACAAATAATTGAGTTCCAAAATATCCTCCACAATACCTTTACTTTAACTATTTTATCAATAAAATACTAATTTTCATTAAATTTTGTTCCCAACAGTAATGGGGTATAAATTTCATGGACGGAAGGAGTAGCTTTTTAATTTATTATGTATTAAATTATAGTCTTGTTTCTTTGTTGGAATGATTAATTATTTTTCAATAGATTAAATAGTAGGCTTTATAAATAAAAAAATGGTTTATCATATGAACTACTTTTCAATTTTATGAACAAATATTTAATTTTTTTTATACTTTTGATCAAGAGGATGTATTATGTGACAGTGAAACTTGTTTGAAGAATATAGTAAATTATACTCCCACCGATTCAAAATAAATGATGTTTTAGAGTGATATTTTTGTTTCAAATTGTTTGATGTTTTAGATAATTTTTACAAAAATTTCTCCTTTTACCCCTATCACAATTTCTAAAATTTCTAATAATTTTAATTTTACCTTTATTAATTAATTCTTATTTTCATTTTTTTTCATATAAAAAGCTATTTACCATTTTGTAAGGAGGATATATTTGTAATTAAGCATTCATTTTTAATTTTACCAACAAACTCTAAAACATCACTCATTTTGGATTAGAGGGAGTACTAAAGATATCAATAAATTGCACAAAATGTATCAGCTCCACAGTATATTAGTTGTTTTCGCTAATTTTATTAGTTGAAATTATATTAATTATTTTCATTGATTGTTTTAACATAAGATATTAGTAAATTATTTTTCACGGTAATAGTTACCGTGAATATTATTCACATAATTTTTTGCCCTTGTATCAAATTAAGAATCATAAATTTTGACATATATACCCATATAAATCTCCATGGTTGTGTTCTTTTTGGGTTTTAAAAATCGGATTTGGATTTTGAAATCTAAAACTCATTTTAATTTAGATTTTTGAATAATCCTAGAACCCTATAAATAATATATACAACACAATTTTACTTTTACATAATAAAATTAAAATATATCTTACTTAAAACCCAAAAAAAATAAAAATACTAAAAACCACATGGATTACAAAAAAACACAGGTTTTCAAAAAACAATTTTTAAAAACCACTTGAAACCAAAAAAAAAAAAAAAACAAGATAGCCTAAAAGATCTAATTCATTTATATGCATCCACTAGACTGAACTATACATAAAACCAAACTACCCTTCCATTTATATTTTTTTATGGATAGTGGCAAATGCAAGTATGATTCGTAAGACCATATGATGAAAACGATTTCTTTTTAATTATAAATTTTTAATATTATAATCAATAAATAAAATGTCAAATGTTGAAATGCAATAAATAGTCGTACAACTGAATTTGGGATCTAATGCAGAGATATTATGGGCCCAACAACCACCTCAAGAGTCTACAAAAATCACACTTATGAATAGTTTTAGTCGATCTTATCACCAAGTTTTTATTTTAAAGCTCTTAGCACCAAGTTTTTTTTTTAAAAGGTCATAGAATCAAAGGTCTTAACATCAAGTCTTTTTCAATGGTCTTATTGCATTGTACAATTTAAATTTATTTTAAAATGAGTATGTATAGAGTGAAAATGTCTCCCGGATCTAAGAGTCTTAAATCCACTGATAGTTCTATAAATCTTGCTTCATCCAAAGGCTTAGTCAAGATGTCAGCTCTCTGCATGTCAGTGTGAATTTTCTCCATCCTAATGTCCTTTTTCTCTACATTATCTCGTATAAAGTGATGTCTAATATCCACATGCTTGCACTTTGTGTGAAGCACTGGGTTCTGAGTGATTGCTAAGGCACTATTGTTGTCACAATAGATTGGAACCTCATTTGCAAACACTTGGTAGTCTCTCAATTGTTGCCCCAACCATAAAATCTGTGCACAACAACTACCTACAGTCATATACTCAGTCTCAGTTGTGGATGTAGCCAATAAATTCTGTTTTTTACTAAACCACGAGATCAACTTACTCCCCAAAAACTGACATGTCCCTGAGGTGGATTTCCTATCAATCCTACAACCTCCATAATCTGCATCTGAATAACCAGTCAGTTCTAATTTGCCATCTAAAGGATACCATAGTCCCATATTGATTGTCCTTTTCAAATACTTAAGTATCCTCTTAGCAGCCTCCAAATGACTTCTCTTGGGGTTAGACTGATACCTAGCACACACACCAACTGCAAATGTAATGTCAGACCTGCTTGCAGTCAGGTACAACAAAGATCAAATCAACCCTCGATACTCAGTCTGGTTCACTGAAGCTCCTTCAGTGTCAGGATCCATCTTCCAATTTGTGTTCACTGGGATCCTAGCCGGATTGTAATTCTGAACTCCACACTTATGAATCAAGTTTCTTGTATACTTGGCCTGATTGATGAAAATCCCTTGATCAGTCTGCTTGACCTGCAATCCTACAAAGAAGTTCATCTCTCCCATCATTAACATCTCAAATTTACCAGTTCTCATAGAGCTGATGATTTGGTTGTTGATAGGGGAGCAGCCGAGCAACGAGATTAAGATAAAAAAATATATATTAAAATAATAAATCAAGAGGTCATTAAGAGCAAAGATTAAAAAGGCCGAGCAACAGGGAAAAAGGCATGAAGAGGTGAGCAGCTGGGTAAATTACCAAGTCAGAAAAGGCGAGCAACTGGTCATCAATGCACAGAAAGAGAGGCGAGCAGCTTGACCAAGAAGAATCAAGAAGGAACCAAGAGAGGCGAGCAAGCGAGCAGAAGGGCATCTCGGAAGATCATCAGAAATCCCACTAATTAGGCTACATTAGGATCAAACAAGTGTTTTAACACTTGTCATTGCATAAGATGTAATAGCTTAAGGATAACAAGTATCTTAACACTTGTCAAGTTGTAAATAAAAATGATTAAGAAGGTGACACCTCATGCTTGCTTGTACTCTATATATACCCCTTCATGGGATAATAAAAATAAGTTCATTAATTAAAAATAAGATAAAACTCTTGCTAAATTTCTCCTCAATTCCTCCTTACAACAAATTAGCTTTAATCTTTGATTTACTCCTTGTTTGATGATCTTCTAAGCTTAAAGCAGCCACTAATTATCTAATCCGTAACAAGGTCATCAACAATTGACGCTAGAAGAAGGGTTCGAACCTCCGATTGGTTGAAGATTTGAAAGATCCTTGCAAAAAGTCGCCGGAAACTGCAAAAATCCGGCAGTAGGTCGCCGGAAACTGGGTTTGGGAGTATAAGTTAGTTGTTTTGTGTAGAATTGAGTAAGTTCTAAAAACTTGAATGCATGCATGTATGAATTAAGGTTTGTAAATAGCCAAATCCATACATGCAAGGCTAGTTGTTTTTAGATCAACACTCATAAACATAAAACTTTCATAAAAAAAACACTTGATATTTGGAAAAATGGTAAGATCACAAGAACCACAAGAATCGAGCACGTATCCGGCTAGCAAGTCCCAGACTAGAGTATCATCAACAAGTGATCACGCAAGAACGGTACGAACGATGTCTCGAAGAGATGTGCAAGTCACCATTGATACCCTTTCTCCTGAAGTGGAGGCCTTGGCCCAGAATCAGAAAGAATTGGCGAAAACAATCGCCGTTTTGCAATCTTTACAGAGATGACAGGAAGCCGACGGACCGTCAAAAGCCCCGGAGGCGAGCAACGGGCAGCAGGACAAAGACCATCTAAAAACCCCGGGGGCGAGCAACCGGGCGATTGAGCGAAGAACTAAACAACGTGAAGATGTAAGAATAGATGAGGTTGATAGTGAACAAGCAAGGAGGGCCAAGGACAAAACCCCAATAAGTGAGCGACTAGGTAGCCGAGGAGAATCCACTCTAGGGACAGACGAGGAATAGAACAGCAGGGGGAACAAATAATATGAGCCACTCCCATACAAGGAGAACAAGTGATCACGGGGGACGTAGGGGGGAGGTTCACCAAAGAGGCGAGGAGCGAGCACATGAGCAAGCACACCCTGCTGCTCGCCCCTCTGTCCACGATAGGCTCAGAAGATCGGTTTTTGGCCGTTTAGGTCCCAATTGGGCTAGCAACATGGCTCAGCGAGCTACACAGGAGAAACGTCCTGTTAGCAAGGGACTGCATTGTGGCAAAGACATCGAACTAAACCACAATGAACATCCTTCTAATGGAAGGACACCTCCGAATGAGTTGCTTGACCTTAAAAGGGCAGTCGAAGAAATACAGAAATGGTTAGAATCCCAAAGCGGTGTTGGGACAACAATATTGTCATCATCACCCTTGTCCCCAGCTATTCTAAATGCACCAGTACAAAAGAAAGTACAATTCCCGGCCATTAATTTGTATGAAGGGAACTCAGACCCGAAGGTGCACCTGTCTAAATATACGGATTACATGATATCAGTAAGGGCATCAGATGCAACACAATGCCGCAACTTCCCGTTAACTCTTGGTGATGGCCCCCATAGATGGTTCTCCGCGCTTGCCCCCGGCTCTATAAATACGTTCATGCAGCTCAGCAAGGAGTTCATATCACACTTTTCAATAGTCGGATCTTATCTTACATAAAGACACCGACTCGCAGATTTGAAACAAGGAGATAAAGAATCCGATAGAGCCTTCCTGGAGAGATTTGATAAAGTCCTGCTAGAAGGTGAGATGGTGAGTGAAGACACCAAGATTGTGGCGGTGATGGCAGGACTCAAAAAAGGAACGGGCCTCTGGAAAGAAATGCACCTGGCTTTCCCTAAAACTTACTCGGAATTCAGACACAGGGCTGGTGTATATATCTCAATGCAAAAAACTCTACAAAAGGAGTTAGGTGACAAGACTGACTCCAAGAAGGTGGGAAAAAAGTCAGGAGGGGAGTATAAAGCCCCTAAGAATATGAAGGCCTTCAGCGAAGGCACCGAGTTGAAAGAAAAGTTGAACCATATTCTATCCACATCCATAGAAGTCGTATATAACAATGTGAAGGATAAGAATATGTTGTCAGAACCCCGAAAATTACGGCAAGAGCGAGGAAAGTTGAATCCTAACAAATACTGTGCATATCACCAAAACATAGGTCATTTCATAAGTGAATGTCGGGACCTCTTGAAATAACTATGGAGATTCTAGAAGAAGGGAAGCTATGGGTTTCTACAATGGGTTTCTCGGTCGACCTTTTATGAATGAATTCAAAGCGACCGTTTCAACGTACTACTACTGTCCTAAAATTCCAACTAAAAAAGGTTCAGGTACGGTTAAGGGCGGTCAAAAGAAAGCTCGAGAATGCCTCCTGCAACTTCAACCTAAAGACAACAAAGTATCCGTCATAGACGAACAGCCGAGCAGCAGGGCTGGGGATAAATCCTCCATCTTGGATGAAATCATGGAGTCCACTGACACCGAGATGATGGAGGTAGACGACCAGCAGGACGAGGGCGAGCAGGAGGGCTTAGGCGAACATCAGGGAAAGGAAGCCGTATCCGAACCAAATAAGGTTGAAGACATAGAGCCAAGACTAGAGACGGAACCCATGATCGAGGATGAACTTAACCTAGAAGGTCCCATAATCGATCCACGTTGGAAGAGTAAAAAAAGAAGAGCAACCCCGGTTGAGGAATTGGAAGCAATAAAAGTCGACCCGAATCGAGAAGCCTTAGAATTATTCATTGGGTCTGAGCTCCCTGAGCCATACAGATCCAGAATGAAAGAATTCCTCAAGTCTAATCTTGACGTATTCGCATGGTCGCATGCTGATATGGTAGGCATCAGCCCTGAGCATGCCTGTCATAAGCTAAATATTGATCCAACCAAAAAATCGGTGAAACAAAAAAGAAGAAAATTTGGGCCTGACAAATACGAAGCACTGGACGTGGAAGTAAAGAAGCTAAAAGAAGCCTTATGCCCCAGATGGGTAGTAAATCCAGTGTTAGTGAAAAAACCAAATGGCACGTGGAGGTTATGCATTGATTTCACCGATTTAAATGCCACTTACCCTAAGGACAACTTCCACTGCCACACATTGATCAGTTGGTAGACAACACGGCAGGACACGAACTCCTCACCTTCATGGACACATTCGCTGGGTATCACCAAATCCCAGTGCACCCGGACGACCAGGAAAACACAGCATTCTACACCAATAAAAACTTATTATTTTGGAAGAGGATGTCGTTTGGGCTAATCAATGTAGGAGCCACGTACCATAGACTCATCAATAAAATGTTCGATGAACACATTGGCAAAATGATGGAAGTGTACGTGGACGACATAGTCGTAAGAAGCCTAAAAAAAGAAAGATCATTTGGAACACCTGACACAAGCATTCAAAATACTCCGCTCATACAACATGAAGCTAAATCCAAAGAAAAGCAGCTTCAGAGTTCACTCGGGGAAGTTCTTTGGGCACCTGGTCAGTCAGCGAGGCATTGAGGCAAATCCATCAAAGGTCAAAGCGATCATGGACATTCAGCCACCAAGGTCGGTCAGGGAAGTTCAACGACTAACCGGATGCTTAGCAGCGTTGAATAGATTCATTTCAAGATCTGGCGATAAGTGTCGACCTTTCTTCGACGCCATCAAGAAAGGACAGTTCCAATGGACAAGCAACTGTCAACAGGCATTTGAGCAACTAAAGGAGTATCTTAGCGATACTAAGATTCTATCAAAACCTGTCTCAGGAGAGAAGCTGTACCTATACCTAGCTGCATCGGAAGTGGCAATCAGCTCGGTCCTAGTACGGGCTGAAGGAAAGTTCCATTTGCCGATCTACTACGTAAGTCAGGCCTTACATGAAGCAGAGATCAAATATTCGCCCGTGAAAAAGTTGGCCTACGCACTGGTGATGAGTGTGAGAAAGCTAAGGCCTTACTTCTTTGATCATCAAGTGGAGGTTTTAACAACATTTCCGTTAAGACAAATTTTGCAAAGGCCTGACACCGCTGGTCGTCTCCTTAAATGGTCGCTAGAAATAAGCCAGTTTGAAATATCTTATGCACCTCGAACAGCGATCAAGGGACAAGTGTTAGCCGACTTCATAGTCGAGTTAACCTTCCCTCAAGGTCCAACGAGAGGTCATAACCATCCCTGACATATCATCAGATAGTACAGCAGTGGGGGCCGGGATAGTATTGATCAGTCCAGACAGGTAAGTGTTCACTTCAGCTGTCAGGTTTGAGTTCATGGCAACAAACAACGAAGCTAAGTATGAGGCACTGATAGCCAGACTACGATTAGCTCTGGTTGTGGGGGTTCGAAAAGTCCAAATTTATGGAGATTCCCAGCTGATAGTCAACCAAGTCCGTGGAGAGTACGAAACTAAAGATGGAAACATGGCCTTGTATCAAAGATTGTTGCTCAGTTAGCGTCACTCTTCGAACAAATCTATATTGAACAGGTGTCGAGGGACAACAATACACAAGCAGATGCACTTGCTCGCTTGGCTACCAGCACAGGACCAGCAGAACTTTCAGAAGTCACAATAATAAAGATTTCCCATCCATCCACCAGTGACTACAAAATCAATCAAGTCGAAGAAGAACTGACAGAGGAAGATTGGAGAACACCAATATACAAATATCTTAAAGACAGCAAAATACCCGAGGACCCGCAAGAAGTAGCCAAGATAGCCAAGCGAGCAGCAAGGTTCACTATCATGGATAACCAACTTTATAAAAGAGGATTTTCACTGTCCCTACTGAAATGTTTGGCAAGGGGGCAAGGCCAGGAAGTGTTGAAGGAAATACACGAGGGCGTATGTGGAAACCATGCAGGAGGGCGAGCATTGGTATACAAGACGGTAAGACAAGGATACTATTGGTCAACTCTGTTACAAGATGCGATCAAAGTTACAAAAACATGCCACAGGTGCCAGCTGTTCGCCCCCAGCATCCCTAAGACACCAACGGAACTAATCTTAGTGAATAGTCCATGGCCATTTGCAAAGTGGGGGATAGACATCATAGGACCTTTCCCAACAGGAAAGGGGAATGTAAGATTTGCAGTAATTGCCGTGGACTATTACACAAAATGGGCCGAAGCCGAAGCACTAGTGACAATAACACAAGAAAAGATGATCAACTTTATCTGGAAAAATATAGTGTGCCGATTCAGAGTTCCGCAAGCAATACTGACGGATAATGGAAAAAACAGTTCGAAGGAAAGAAGATAAGAGATTTCTGCAAAAAAATGGGGTATCAAGAAATATTTTTCAACACCCTACCACCCCCAGTCTAACGACTAAGTCGAGGCAGTTAACAAGATAATCAAGCATATCCTAAAAATCCGACTGGTAGACAATAAAGATAAATGGTCAGAAGAACTACCAGAGGTACTTTGGGCATATAGAGTATCGCATAGAACGAGCACCGAAGAAATACCGTTTACTATGGCATTCGGTACTGAAGCAGTTATACCTATAGAGCTCAAAATACCAATTGAAAGAGTAGCTGAGTTCGATGAGCAGTTAAACAATAAGGCATTGGCTGCAGAAATGGATCTGATCAACGAAAAAAGAATCTCAGCAGAAATGAAGAATGAAATATACAAGAGAAGAATAGCAAAATATTACAATTCTCAAGTAAAAATCAGAGAATTTGAAGTTGGAGATCTGGTGCTCCGGAAAGTTCTAGCACCACCGCCAGGAGTATTTGGACCGACTTTGGAGGGCCCATTCAGGGTAACCCACAAATGGTACAACGGCACATATGATTTTGAAGACGTGGAAGGCAACTCGGCCCAATACACCTGGAATGCAGCTTTATTGAAAAAGTATTATCAGTAGTAAAAAAACCAGTGTAAAGTTATTTTTTACGTTGATTATGTTGAAATAATATAAGTTATTTGAGATTATTTGTATTTGTAAGTTTAGTAAAATTTTCTAAATTTTCGGAGGAAAATATGTAAGTAGGAATGATCGTCCGTTGTATTACGTGATTAAATAAATTAAAAGGCATCAAGGCCCAGTTGTTCGCCTAATAGGAAAAGCTGCTCGCCAGAAACAGTCAAGTATTACATCACAAGTTCAAAAGGAGGCGAGCAGCAGGGTTCAGGAGTCACAAAAACCCAATTGAACGCCTCCGAAGCACAAGTTGCTTACCCAAAGCTAAATTCTTTAAGGCACAAATATAGCATGAGGTGAGCAACAAGGCAAAAGAAGAAGTATAATAAGGGTCAAGTTCTTGAAAGAACCAAAAAGACCCATACACGATCAACATACATAAGTTTGCAAAGAAAAGTATTTAACTTTCAACTAAAGAAAGAAATACTTAAGCAAAGATAAATAAAGGGCAAATAAAAGGCGAACAAATAAATCAAAATGTAAAGGAACAAGGATAAACATAAGTACGATTTTCATTATGGTTAAGAAAAAGAGGCACATAGGAAGAAGAGGAATACATCACTCCTAATACACCAACTAAAAAGTAGGATAAACAAAAAGAGCTTCAAGTTTGAGGAGCCGGAGGAGCTGGTGGAGCCGAAGAAGTTTCAGTAGGAGGAGGAGCATCCGGGTTGGTCGCCACAGGGACTTGCTGCTCGCCTACCGCAGCAGAGGTGCCCGCTTCATCTAGAGGGTTTGGAAAGAGAGGACTTAGAGAGTCGAAAACGGTAGTATCTTTGTTTACCTCTTCAGTCTTCTCCTTGGGGACGACCACCCGGACATCATCCTTAAAGATTTCCAAATTCACACCCATCTTCCCCAAGTCGGCAACGGGAATATCAAAACCGAAGGCCGGAGGGTTCTTGACGACATAGTCCGCGAAGTCTTTTACAGCACATGTCATAACATCGAGACAGTTATCCAAAGCATACTTCACGGACCTTACACAATCCGCATATGCACAGATGTAACCAAAGTTTGTGTTATCAGTCACATCTTGTACATACGTGGTGTATGGAATAGCGTGTTTCTTCTCCCTCTCCAGCCGACATGAACCTTTAAAGATTCAACTCGCTCCACTACACCCACTCGCTCTGTCTCCAAAGTCTGCAAGCGGTCAGTAGCCACCCCCAAGTCCAACTTCAGCTTCTCAGAAGCATTGGAAGCCACCTTCTCTCGATCCTCGGAAGCCTTCAAACTCTTCTCCCAGGAGAGCTTGGCTTTCTCGAATTCAGCTTTCAGCTTGGCCAGCTCATCCTCCTTCCTCTTCAACTGAGCATCCTTATCTGCCTCTAGCTGCTCTATCCTTCGGCCCAGACCTCGGTTCGTCCGTTCAAGCTCAATAGCCTGATCAAGTACCCCTTGAGAAGAACTAGCTTGATGACTCGCATTATAGCTCAAGAGGTGAGCGTTGTCACTCAAACTTTGGGTCTGGAGAATCTCCTCGCCCGTTTTTGTTCAAGAACAGGGAACGAGCTCCGTGGCCCGCCGAACATGGGAATCCGTTATTTCCTGGTAAGTAGGAGCAGACTTGACGCAGCTAAGTTGATGAAGTACTTTAGCTCGCCCAGGGTATTCCTCCTTCCTATACCTGCACAGAAAAGGACAATGTTAGATGCAAATGGAAGGGGGTGAACAGCCGGGCAAAGGGAAAGATACTTACTCCCTCAGCTTGACTGGGTCATAACCCAGGTAGGAGCTATCTGGTGAGGAACTCCTTTCTCGTGCGGCAACCATGGCACCGACAATCTGTTGCTCGGTTACCTCCTCCACAGGAGAGGAGCGAGTAGCAGTCTTGCTCGCCTGGGCCTGGCCTTGGCCCCTTACTCGCTTAGAGCGATCATCATCTTTTCGGGGGGGCCGTCTCCTTTGTTAGCCTCTTCTTCCCCTGGGTGTCTTTAGGAGGCGAGGAGCGGGGAGGGAGACGAGGAGTAGGGGCAGGCGCCGGGGGAGTTTCTTCTTTGTCATGCTCCTCAGCCCGCAATTTGATAAGAGTGGTGCATGGGTCGAACTTCTTCTTCTTAGATGGTTGGTTGGCCGCTATTTGCTTCACTCGGCGAGAAAGAAGATGGTAGCACTCTGGGATTTGAGGGATAGCTACAGTTACCCTTTGAGCTGAAAACAAAGAGTAAAGTTAGCCAGGCTAACAGGCGACCAGTAGGTCATGGGCGACCAGGCGATCAAGAGTTGTGAGAATAACTAAATAGGTAGATAAGATTACCTTCGGGAATGTCAGCCTGAGCTTCGAAATGATGAGCACTAGTAGTTACCAGAGAAAGCTTCCGGCAATAGGGCTTAGAGAGATGTCCGATACTACGATCCTTGACGTCCCGAAGCGAGATCAATGCAAGAACATATAAGAACTCATCGCTCAGTTCAGGATGCCCCCACTTTAGAATGCGTGGACCTACAAAAAAATGAAAAAGATTAAAATTAGTTCACCCTGGATATTATAAGCCAAAAGGTGAAACCTACGCCGAATTTCTCCAAAATGCATGGGGGAATTAATACGTCCGGGTCCCCCCGCATAATTAGAGGATGCCCGCCAGTCGCCACCAATAAAGAGGAACTGCTTGTGCCAGCTCTTCACTTTATTAGGCATCCCTTCGATTAGTTTCATACCGCTACGAGCCTTGATATAGTACCACCCTAACCCCTCCTCATTGACAACCGAAGAAATGGTCATTGCGTAATGAATTTCAATGGTACTGATTTTGTTCTTATAACCCTCTAGTCCGAAAAGGGTTATGAAAGCCAACAGGTTACTCCATCCATTCGGCGTGATCTGGGTTATAGCCAGGTTAGTGTCCTCGAGAAACCGGCCAATGATAGGGTGGAGAGGCAATGGGAATCCCGTATTAAGGACATCCAAGTTAATAGCGGTACAGCCAGGGGGCGGGTTATCAGATGTCTCCCCTTTCCGTGGAGCCTATAGGTGAATGTCATACGGGATGCGGAAGAAGGAGCATATCCGGGCCAAATCGTCTTCCGTAATTACACTCGCTACCCTACCCGCCGTATACGGGGATTCTCGAGCTTCTATAATAACCCTTGCAGGAGTGGGGAAGTGGTTATGGTACTAATTGGCGTAATCGATCCACTCCCGCCTTCGAACAACCACCTCAGGTATCAGGGACTCAGGAGTAGGCTTGGAAATGGGAAAGTTAATTTCCCGAAGAAATTCCCAAGTCACACCATGGGAGGATGGGTCTTGTTGGTCGCCTCCTGATTGAGCCACCTGTTCGCTTGGACTCGGGTGCTCGCTGCTTGCTTCCATTGTTCCAGGAATGCTCATTTTCTCAATTGCAGCAGCGACCTCAGCGGAATCCTCACCCAAGTCAGAGGAGGTGCTCTCTCTTGGCGAGGAGCGAGCAGCTGGGGGATTGACGTCCTGCTCGCCTGAACTATCCACATCATAGAAATCGTCCACAGAGTGAACAACAGAGCTTGCTTCTGAGCCTGTGTCTTTGTCAATGAGCAAAGTCTGTGGATTTTGAGCAATCGCTCGACAAAGCGAGCGGCGAGGAGCGGGGGATGACCGTTCATCTTCCATAGGTTGTTTCCCAGGATTTCGACCAACAAGTTCAACGGAGGGCGTATTGCTTGAGGAGGGGGATGCCATCTATGAAATTTCAATTGATTGGAATAGGAAAGTAATAACACGGTGGAAGACGCTCAGCATTGATCATGTCAATTTCCTGAGTTAGTCTCACAATCTGAGCTGACTGTTTTAGATCTGACTGAGTGAGTTGATCATTCGGGTGTTGAACCTCAGTACTCAATTTCTGGTTCTCCTCTACCAAGAAGACATTAGTTTCCTGCAGCCTGTAGAAATTAACCATCAATTGATCCAAGCAGATCTGAAGGTTCATTTCTCTACCTGACTCTGAGCTTGGCTCGGGATTTCTACCACTATGTGAACCACACACAGAATTTGAAGTTAACTCAGGCTCCTCTCTAGTCTCTAGCCATAAGGCATAAGTCATCGTACTCCTCATCATAAAAGAGTTCAGGTGGCCTCTCCTCAGGACCATCCGAGTCTGTAGCATCCTCAGCGAGCATAGCTCTCCGGTCGGCACACCTCTGGTCTCTCTTAGCCCTCATGTCCTCTCTTTCCCGTGCACTCAGCTCTAGGCAATCGTACTGATAGTGCCCACTCTTGTTACAGATGTAACATGCTACTTGCTTATCTCCTCTCTCCTTTCTTGGCTCAGGGTTCCTTCTTGAGTCAGGTTCCCTTTGTCTCGATGAGCTTTCAACCTTTTCTGAGTGACTCTCATCCCGAGTACGTCTCTGTTCATCTCTGCGATCGGGCTTTGGGTCTAACTATCTCCTTTCATCACCACGATTGCGTCTTGGTTTAGTGTTCCTTCTTTCCTCATATCTCCGAGAACTTTGGTGGCTTCCTTCAAGTTTCCTGTCACGAGTTGTTGGTCCCACTAGATTGATAAATTGCAGAAGCTTTAAAGGGAATGTCTTTAGCAAAGTTCTGTTTACAAGAGCACAATAAATAAGCAAGACAGTAAATGCAGAAAACAGTAAATAAGACCGGATGTATAGTGGTTCGGATCTGAATATCCTACGTCCACTCTCCCTTGATCAAAGGGGTCTCACTATCCAACCAACAACCAACTTACTTACTGGAATTGTGAAGTACCAGTTCCTTCTTACAAACTCTTTAGATCTAACTTGATCTAAAGCCTTCAACCTTCTCTTAAAGATGAACAAATTGAGATCCAACAACTCCTTAAGAGTGAATATAAAAGTATGAACAGAATAAGAGTGCTATATGCTTGATAATCAAGAGCTTGGAATATAACTTCGTGCGCGTAGGATTTCTAGCCCTTTTCTTGAGTCTGCACTCTTGTATTTATAGAGGTGATTAGGGTATAGCCGTTGGAGAGCTAATCCAATCAGATCCTCTATTTAAGAAAGTTTCAATCAATCAATTCCCTAATTGATTGATTGGGTTGGTGAGATCCTTGGATTGATTGACTTCGAGACTTTCCAATCCTGATCTTGTTGACTTGATTTGAATCACCAACGGTTAAGTGCTTCCAATGCCTAACTCTGATTCTCTCCAGAGAAGGCAAGACCAGACACCAGGCAAACTTGATGTCTTCTGGTCCTGATCTGGTTAAGAAACAGAATGCTCATCAGAATCAGGAGATGATTCTGAGCATCTTTTGTTTCACCAGACTCGTCTGGTCCGGACTCGTCTAGTCTGGGGAAAGGTTCTCTGCCTCTGGTTAGTCTCATCTGGTGAAGTCCTTTGGTGACTCTTCTGGTGAGGTCTTCTGGTGACTCTTCTGGTCTGGCAATTCCCCCTAGACTAAGTCCTGTTCTAGTTCATCATCTGGCTAACAGAGAAGATATGATATTTCATTAATAATAAGGACAAAAGTGATTACAGATTACAATGCAAATCATGTCCTATTCTAAGCATATCTTATGTTCTCCTTAGGCACCAGGAACCAATCAAGAAACCTATCTTGAATGGCCTTCAACTCAGCAGAAGATGTTGGAGTGAAATTTGCCAACACCTTGGTCTTGTATAGCTACTTCAGTTCAGCCCAATCAACCTGGTCCCCTATCATTGGAGTATTGAGATAATGAAATTCAGGGGCAGTGACCTCCAGGTTGAACTCAATGGTGGAGTCCATCAGCTGCTTGTACAGACCTGCATCATAAGCATTCATCCAAGAATGGAACGTCCTGTTGATGAGAGCATCATCCTCTGGTGGAGGACTTTGGATGTAGTGCTGGATGAACCACAAAGTCTTGACTTCTCTCCACTTCTCAATGAGGGGAACAGGCACAGTAGAGTCAAAGGACCCTTCTGTCCTGAGTGGCAAAATCTCCATCACTTCTACAAGAGCCTTCCTTCTCTGGCTGGATCCACTGGCACCAGGAGTGATACCAGCTTCTCTGGACTTCTTGTTCTGCCTTCTAACATATCTGAGCCTCTGCTCTTCATCTATGTTTTTCCTTATTCTGGCTTGCCTTTCATCAGGCGTTTCTTCCCTGAACCTCTTCTCAGCTTCCTCAACTACTTCTTCTAGGAAGCTCTTCTTCACCTTTCTTATCTTCTTCTTTGCAGGTCCAGAAATTGAGATGGGATCATGCTCTGCTTCTGAAGACTCCTCTTCTGCCGCAAGCTGCTTTGACATGGTAAGGGATTTGAGCTCTTCCTTCTTCTTCTTCTGCAGCTCGGCCTGGGCCAAAGTGTTCTCCAGCAGGTCCAGACAAGCACCATTGCTGAAGAGAGTCTCGTTTGTGGTCTTCGCCAGATCAGTTCTGGCCTTCTCTTCCACCTTTTTAAATTCATTAATAAGGGGCTCCACCACCTGCCTAATGAGATCAGGCAAGGCAGTCTTGGAGGAAGAGTGAAGATCACGCAGCTGCTTGGCTTCCTCCAGAAAAGCTTTTGATTCCGCAACCAGCCTCTCCTGCTTTTCTAACATCTCCTGGAGGGAGTCCTTCAATCTAGCAGTTTGCAACATCTGGGAAGCCATCTCAACCTTCAAGACAGAAACTGGCCTCAGCTGCTCCAGCACATGCTCCTAGAGCTGCTTCTGGCTGTGCATAACATCCAGCTTAACAAAAAGGCCATTGGCTTTGAAAGAGGCTTTGGCAGCTGCAAAGGTGGACTTTATCTGCCTCAAGAAGATCTTCCTCTCTTGCTGGATCTGGTGCTCAATCATAGTAGGGGCCATTTGTTGAATTGCCTTGGAAAAATGCCCAATCTGCATGATCTGCTCATTGAAGAAGGTCTTCATCTTTTGCAGCACGGCATGAGTGACATCAAAGTCCTCCTCATCAGAGTAGAGCTCTGGAGGGAAAGAGAAGTGAGGGCCAAATTTGTAGGAGGGGCCCTCATGAGAGATCATAACTCCTCTCTGGATGAGCAGAGTGTGAATCAACACCTTCGCTGCTTCCGGAGTCTCTAGTTCAGTTGGGTTCTGGATGTTTAGCTTCTTTTTTAGCTCTATCTCCCAAGCAGTGAATGTGGAAGGAGACATTTCTTCGAGCAGTAGCATCAAGTCTTCCACATCCTCTAGTCTGGCCTTGCTCCAGACTTTGGCATCAGTCAGATCTGCCAAAAGTGGTAAGTGCTCCAACAGAATAGGGAAGTGCTCTCTTAGCCAGAGCTGAGCACTTACACTCATGCTCTGCCTGATGGGACCCATTTCTACAGATAAGAAAGTATAGGGTCTGGGCCCAGAGGCAGAGGAGGATGGTGCTAAGACCTCCGGCTCCAGTGAAGCATCCTCATCTTCACTATCATCGCTGGTCAGACAGGTGGGAGAATGGGGAGGGGCAAGAGGTCCCAGAGCCATGGAGATAGATGGGTTCTGGTCTGAATGAGTTTGGGGAGGGGTGGGATTTTGTGAGGTAGAGGTAGAGGTTGTGGGAAGGGGCTGTTCTGCACCAAAGGAAGATGGTATCTCTGGTACAGAGGCTGGGATGGCACCAGAAGTGGATGGCACCTCTGGTACAGGGGCTGGGGGAGAGGGATTAGTGGTAAGAGGTGTTTGGGAAGGTGGGGGAGAAGGTGTTTGGGTAGGTATGGTGGAGGGAGTGTATATGGGGGTATCAGCTAGGGTCTGCTCTGGTGAAGCAATGGGGGAACCAGAAGCAGAAGATGGGTTTTGGAGAGGATTTTCTGGGGGAGAGGTTGATGGGGTAACAAGATTAATTGGGGTAGAGGTAGGGATAGGAGGGTTTACCTCAACAGATGGGACTAGAGCAGTGGAGTCTTGCATGATTCTGGCAGCTTCATCAATTGCCTGCTCCAGAGCATCTCCAAGATCAGATCCAGAATCTGACTCTTGAAGAATGGCCCTCTTGGACCGAGATTTCTTCTTTTGAAGAGGCGCAACCTCTTCTTCCTCCTCCTCCTCTGATGGCTCATCCACCAGGAGTGTCTTCTGAACCCTTCTGCTGGTTCTGGGCTTCTTAGTAGATACCTTATTGGCCTCCTCTGGCCTCTTCCTTGTGGGTGCTCCTGCCTTCTTAGCAGCTTCTGCACCATCACCCTTCTCCTTCAGAATATTAAGAAGGGAAATCTGGTCCTCCTCTGAGGAACCAGAGAAAGCAATGGTTGAAGAACCAGTTGCTTCAGCAGGCTTCTTTAGGCTCTTCTGCTGCCGCTGCTGCTTCTGCCCCTTAGCAGGTGAGGGCACTTCTTGGAGAGGAGGGGCAGGGATGGCTTGCTCTCCATCAGAGTCAGGATGACCATGAAGAGGTCCATCCTTGGAAAATAGGATCTTGGACTTGTGAAAGCCCTTGCACCAGGAATCTCTCCACTTCTTCTCTGGAAAGATTGAGTCCAAGATTAGGGTGAGCTTTGCGCCTAAGGACACATTGGCATTGAAAACAAATTGTTGCACTCCAGGCAGTTGGGGGCACTCCTCCTTCTGCACCTTCAACTTGTTCTTCCTCAGAACTCCCCAGAAGAACTCGGCCCAATTGCACTTGGCGCTGTCAAAAATTGCCCTCATAACACAGAGCCTGCCCGTAAAGATGGCATCTGTGCTATGACTTTCGCACATCAGGATCTTCACCACAATATCGAACAGAACCTTGTACTTCTGCCTCAAATATTTGTCCAAAAATCCTTTAGTCAGGTTCTGGCAAGACGATCTAGCAAAGATCTTGAAGGATTCAACAGCTTCTCCTTCCTTGTACTTCAAGGGGTCCACACCCTCTGAGGAAATGTTACCAAATAAACTGAAAAAATCGGCCTTCGAAAAGACGACATCCTCCTTATCAATCTTGGAGGAAATGTGATCATCATGAATCTTCATTCTGACAAGAAACTGGGCAGCGTACCCATCCACCATGCGCAAGTCCTTGGGAATTTTGGAGATCAACTCCTCCACTCCAGATTGCCTAAGCAATTCCAAAATCTCCAGTGCTGCTGGATTCTTGGTGGAATAGAAATCCACCACCATTTACGACTTCAACTTTTTGCAAACATACTCCGGATCGAAGTTGCACTTGGGTGCCATTGCTGTGAGAGAGAGAGAGAGAAAGAAAACTTGCAGAGAAAAATTAGGGCTTTGAAAGTAAGGAAACGTGAAAAGACAGATTGAAGCAAGGTTTGATTTAAATAGGCAAGACGCGTGGCTTGAACAATTAATGAAGTGTGAACGCGTGTAATTGCCAAATTTAATTTAGGGAACAAAATCAATTTTCAAATTGATTGACATATTGCACATTAATTAAATCTGATGGCCAAGATTAAAAGGCGAAATACAGATTTAATATGGTGCATAGGCGTGGTCATTGGGACTGGTTTCGAGGGGGGTTTTGTGGCAGTTAAGAGAAAAAGCAAAATGATTGCCTAGGCCCTATACCCTAGTCTTAAATACACTCTGAAGTTGAAACGTTTTGGGTGTATTAAGTAATTTGAAAAATGTATCCCAATGATCAAAGGTCAGAGAAGTAAAAGCATACCTGTCACCTGATATTGTAACCAGATGATACCACGGCTAGTCTGGTGACATCTCATCTGATGAAACCCATCTGGTTTCGGTCAGAGAAGACTCCGTACTTTTCTGGAACCTTATTCAGCACCTCATCTGGGATGTACCTCATCTGGTACAAGCCTCATCTGGTGTGAATCACATCTAGAGATGTAACTTCCCTGATATATCTAGCCTGTAGGCATGTTAGTTTAAAATATATATATATTAAATAAAATGAAACAAGGATACTTCTCTGATGTTCCCCCTAAAACAAATCTGTCTCTGGATCCAATAAGCCTAACTCAAATGCTAACTCTCTGAATCTGGACTCAGCTAAAGGCTTAGTCAGAATATCTGCTCTCTGCTTCTCTGTTGCAATCTTTTCCATCCTTATATCTCCCTTCTCAACATGATCTCTGATAAAGTGATGCCTTATATCAACATGTTTGCACCTGGTGTGAAGAACTGGATTCTGGGTGATTGCTATTGCACTATTACTATCACAGAATATTGGAATATCCTTAGTTCTAATCTGGTAGTCCCTAAGCTGTTGACTAATCCAGAGTAGTTGTGAACAACAGCTCCCTGCAGCCATGTACTCTGCTTCTGTTGTTGATGTAGCAACTGAAGTCTGCTTCTTTATAAAAACCAAGATACTAACTTATTCCCTAAAAATTGGCATGTTCCACTTGTAGACTTCCTATCTATTCTGCACCCACCATAATCTGAATTTGAATAACCACTTAACTCTAAGTTGTCATCTGCAGGATACCATAACCCAAAATTCACTGTACCCTTAAGATATTTCAATATCTTCCTAGCTGTTTCCAGATGACTTCTCTTAGGATTAGCTTGAAATCTGGCACACACACCAACAGCAAAGGTTATATCTGGTCTGCTTGCAGTCAGGTACAGAAGAGAACCAATAAGTGCTCTGTACTGAGTCTGGTCCACACTCTCTCCAGACTCATCTGGATCCATGTTGAAATTTGTCATCATAGGAATCTTGGCTGTTTTGCTAGATCCTATTCCAAATTTCTCTAACATGTTTCTGATGTACTTTGCCTGATTAATGATAATTCCCTTCTCTGTTTGCTTTACCTGCAGACCTAAGAAGTAATTCATTTCACCCATCATAGATATTTCAAACTGGCTCTGCATGAGTTCACCAAACTTCTCACACAGCTTCTTGTTAGGGGATCCAAATATAATGTCATCAACATATATTTGGACCAGAAGGATGTCCTTTCCTTCTTCTTTCCTAAACAAGGTCCTATCAATCTTTCCCTTAGTAAAACCATTGTCCAGAAGAAACTGAGATAGAGTGTCATACCATGCTCTGGGTGTCTGCTTTAGCCCATAAAGAGCTTTCTTAAGCTTAAACACATTGTCACCTTGTTCAAAACTAGGAGGTTGTTCCACATACACTTCCTCAATGAGAATCCCATTAAGAAAGGCAGATTTCACATCCACCTGGTATACTTTGAACTTCATGTGAGCAGCATATGCTAAGAACAATCTGATGGCTTCTAGTCTGGCAACAGGAGCAAAAGTCTCATCATAGTCTATTCCTTCAGACTGAGAGTAGCCCTGAGCCACTAGTCTTGCCTTGTTCCTAGTAATAACATCATTCTCATCTTTCTTATTCTTGAAAACCCACTTAGTGCCTATCACCTTTTGACGTCTTGGTCTGTCTACCAGCTCCCAAACATCCTGTCTGGTGAATTAATTCAACTCATCTTGCATAGCAACAATCCAATTTGAATCTTTCAGTGTTTCCTTGATGTTCTTGGGCTCAATCAAGGATACATAGCAACTGGATAAGGCAGCTAAGTTAAGAGTTCTCCTAGTCTGGACACCCTTAGTTGGATCTCCAATTATCAGGTCATTGGGGTGATCAACCAGGGTCCTCCTTCCCGTGGTCTTACCTGGTTGATCATCCTCTGCAATACCTTGGTGAATATCACCAATTGCAGAAGAGCTTCCCCCTACAGGAGTTCCAACCTATTCTGGTTCTGCTCCATGTGAAGACTTCTCCTTCAGAGAACCAGAAGATGGCTCAACATCTGAATCTGAATCCGAGTCTAAATCAAGAATATGTGGATTAACCTTGATTACTCTGGGAGTAGTCTGAGTCTGGGTCTCTCCATAAGACTTTAATTCCACCTTGCACTCAACAGCAGATTCATCATAAACAACATGTGGTGTTTCCTCCACACAAAGTGAATTCTTATTAAAAACTCTGAATGCTTTACTAGTGGTGGAATATCCTAAAAATATTCCATCTGCTACTTTAGCATCAAAAGTTTTTAATTTTGATTTCACATTGTCATGAATGAAACACTTGCAACCAAAGACATGAAAATATGAAACAGATGGGGTTTTACCTTTCCATACCTCATATAGAGTCTTGCTATGTCTCTGGGCAATTAGGCATCTGTTCTGGGTATAACAGGTTGTATTGATGGCTTCTGCCCAAAACCTTTGTGGTGTGTTGTACTCTGCTAGAAGAGTCCTTGCAGCTTCCTTAAGGGTTCTATTCCTCCTTTCTGCTACTCCATTTTGTTGGGGTGTTCTGGCAGCAGATGTCTCATGAAAAATCCCATGTTCTTTGCAATAGTCTGCAATGTGTGAATTTAGAAACTCTATCCCTTTGTCACTTCTGATCCTGACTATGCTCTGGTTCTGCTCATTTTTAATCTGCTTGAAGAATTCTGGCAGCTTAGTGATAGTTTTATTTTTCTTAAACAAGAACACTACCCAAGGGTATCTTGAAAAGTCATCTACTATCACCAAGGTGTACTTCCTTCCACTGAAACTAAGAGGAGAAACCGGTCCAAACAGGTCCATGTGAAGTAGTTGAAGTACTCTGGTTGTGGTTGTGCTCTGGACATCCTTGAAGGAGGTCTTGGGTTGTTTACCCTTCTGACATGAACCACAAACCTGATCCTTCTTAAACACTTCATTAGGAAGACCTCGAATAAGACCTTTTCTGGCAATCTTATTCAGTGTTTTGAAGTTAAGGTGGCTCAATCTCTTATGCCATAACCAGCTATCTTTTGCAGATCCTTAAGCAACCAGGCAAGCATTTTTTGGGCAACTGCTAAAATCTGCAAGATAAATGTTACCCTTCCTCAAGCCTATAAGCAAAATGTCATTATAATCAGAAGAAAAGACAGTGCATGAATCACTAAAGAACTTTATTGAGTATCCCCTGTCACAAAATTGGGATACTGAAAGCAGATTATGCTTGAGTCCTTCAACGTAGTAGACTTCATCTACAGATACTCCTTTAAAATTCAACTTTCCAACACCTCTGCTGACTCCATAGTTGTTGTCACCAAACATCACTATTGGCCCATTCATTGGCTTGAAATCCTGGAGATGATCTTTCTGGAATGTCATATGCTTGGAACATCTACTATCAATGTACCACACATGTTTGCTTGAGAGTCATTTCTCCAATGGGCTCTTATCATCCTGCAGAGAAATCAATTAGGTCCCCTACTAGAGCTGGGTCCTGATTGGTTAGTTGCAGATTTTGTAGGAATCCAAAGATAAAGATCATCCCTTGCTGGATGAGGAGATCTTATCTTCCTTCCAAATCTATCTACCAGCACATGTCCTCTTACAATGACATATTGAGCTACTGGTCTAATCAGAACACCTTTCCTATAGACAGGTCTGGTGTATCTTTTCTCAAATCTGGCCTTTGGAATGGCCTGCCTCAAAGGCATGGTCTTAAAGGTCTGGTTGTAAGGGTACATCCTAGAAGAACCATCTCTGGTGTCATAACTACCCAGATCAGTTGGTTTTCTACAGATGGGTCTCTGGTTTTGATGAAAACTGAACCCTTTCTGGTGGTTATAGTTCCTCTAAGTATATCTGTTCTGGAAATGATTCCTCTGAGAAAACCGTCTCTGGGGTACCTGGTTCTGTTGAACATTATTCCATCTTTGGTAGTTCCTATTCTGATTGGGATTCTCCCTTCTTGAGTGTCTCCTTTGAGGTCCCCTAATCTGGATAGGTTCCCTTTGAGGTTTCCTCTGGGGTCCTCCAATCTGAGTAAGTTCTACTCTTTGAGACTTATTGTTCGCAGAGCCATCAACCTTCAATGGTTCCCCTTGTTGACTTTTATTCTCTAGGATCTTTTCTTCCAGGACAGTCAACTCTTCTGGACCATATTCTATGTGATTAACATAGTGATTCCTTTTCCAACCAGGATTGTGAACCACTTTGTAACCATTACCAGTTGAGTCTTTATCATCCCAGATTTCTACCAATTTACCAGATCTTATAGACTTATCTTTGTTGTAAAGGTATTTATGAGTTTTGGTAGTAATTCCAGAATATCCTAAACCACTCTTATCATTAATGCGCTGACAAGACTCTGATATGATAGATACAACAGATGGTATCTTAGGAGCTTCTCTGGGCATGGGTATCTCTTCTATGGTTTACTCAACTTGTTTCCCCTTGATAAGAGTCTGGTATTTGGCTTTAAGTTCATTGAACTCATCTTCCTGAGAGTTCTTTTCTTTCATGAGTTGATCTACCAGAGTATCTCTTTCTGTGATCTTATCCTGAAGTTCAGAGACTTCTTTGGAATGATCTTTCATGAGTTCTCTGGTGGATTTTTGCTCATGAGAGAGGGATTGAACTTCAGCTCTGAGCTTACCATTTTCCTTCTCAAGTTTTTTACATAGTTGAACACAATTTTGGAGATCTGATAGCATTTGTTGCATATCAGACTCTCTAGAGTTACCAGATGAATGAGATGATTCAATATATTTGGAATTAGATAAGTATAGGGTAGTTTCATTTACCTCAGTGTGATGTCTGCCATAAGACATACATCATCATTTGATCCAAAATCAGAAGAAGAAGAAGAAGAAGAAGAAGAAGAAGAAGAAGAAGAAGAAGAAGAAGAAGAAGAAGAAGAAGAAGAAGAAGAAGAAGAAGAAGAAGAAGAAGAAGAAGAAGAAGAAGAAGAAGAAGAAGAAGAAGAAGAAGAAGAAGAAGAAGAAGAAGAAGAAGAAGAAGAAGAAGAAGAAGAAGAAGAAGAAGAAGAAGAAGAAGAAGAAGAAGAAGAAGAAGAAGAAGAAGAAGAAGAAGAAGAAGAACTAGAACTAGTATCTTCCTCCTCTGCTTCTGCCAGTAGTGCTCTCTTGTCAGCATATCTCCTATCTCTCTTGAGTCTTTTCTCTTCTCTTTCTCTAGGAGGCAATTGAGGACAATCATAGCTGTAGTGACCAGGCTTATTGCAGGTGTAACAGGTGTTATCTCCTCTGGGGCTTGGATCTCTCCTCCTCTGGTTGTACTCTGTTCTGGCTGGACTATTATCTCTTCTCTGGTAGTCAGATCTGCTAGAACTACCATCCCTCCTCTGGTAATCTGATCTCCCAGACCTGCTATCTCTTCTCCTCTCTGAAGTTCTGAATCTGGTCTCCCTTGAGTCTCCAGATTTTCTCTCTTTATCTGCAGCTTTGAAGGAACTCTTCCTGTCTCTGGTAGATTCCTTCCAGTGCTTTTTGTACCTGCCATATTTCGAACTCATTTTATCAAGTTTACGGGTTAGGAGTGCTACCTGTTCCTTGAGACTCAAGTCATCTGCAGGAGACTCCTTTGGTTTGTCATCTGTCTTGATGGTAGAGGAGAAGGCAACTCCTTTCTGACCAGAAGAGGAAACTTCTTCTGTTTGATCCTCCTCTTGAAGATCATATTCGTAGGCTTTAAGATCAGATAATAGAAGATGATGATCCAGAGTGTTGAGATCCTTGCTATCTTTAATCACAGTCACTTTGATTCTCCACCTGCTGGTTAGTGAACGTAATATTTTACTATTTATTTCCTTTTCAGAGTAGGTCTTACCTAAGGCACTAGCCTTGTTGAGGAGATTTGTGAGACGCATATCCAGCTGGTCAATGGTCTCGTCTGGTTTCATTTTGAAGGTGTCAAACGAGTGTTGAACAGCTTGGAGTTTGTTATCCTTGATCTTCTCTGTTCTTTCACAGAGCAAGGCAAGTTTATCCCACATCTCCTTGGTAGTGGCACAGGTTCTGACTTTCTCTATCACCTCCTTAGTGAGTGTGTTGATGATTTCAGTTCTTGCCACCAGATCCAAATTATAGAGTTTCCTTTCATCATTGTCAAGCTCATCTTTCTTCTTGAGGATTCTCTGTCTGGGAACTCTGTCCTCAGCAGCTTTCTGGGCAGTTTCACTTGTTTCTTCTCTGGACTCTGACCTGCCACTATCAATAGGAGTCCAGTAAAATTTAATTGGGCCACTCTCTACCACATCTAACATGCGGTGATGAATAGCTCCAAGATGATTACTCATCATGAAGCTCCAGTGGCTATAATCCTCGAAAGAGAATTCTGGTAACTTACGGCTCTTGTAAGAAGATTTTGAAAACATTTTTACTAAAAAAGATTTAACAAAAATTTAACCAAAACACAATAAAGAGCAATAGATCTGCCGGTGACCACCAAAAAGCTTTACAAAGTAGTGGTCTTTGGACACACCGCTCTGATACCACTTGTTGGTCCCACTAGATTGATAAATTGCGGAAGCTTTAAAGGGAATGTCTTTAGCAAAGTTCTTTTTACAAGAGCACAATAAATAAGCAAGACAATAAATGCAGAAAATAGTAAATAAGACCGGATGTATAGTAGTTCGGATCTGAATATCCTACGTCCACTCTCCCTTGATCAAAGGGGTCTCACTATACAACCAACAACCAACTTACTTACTGGAATTGTGAAGTACCAGTTCCTTCTTACAAACTCTTTAGATCCAACTTGATCTAAAGCCTTCAACCTTCTCTTAAAGATGAACAGGTTGAGATCCAACAACTCCTTAAGAGTGAATATAAAAGTATGAACAGAATAAGAGTGATATATGCTTGATAATCAAGAGCTTGGAATATGACTTCGTGCGCGTAGGATTTCTAGCCCTTTTCTTGAGTCTGCACTCTTGTATTTATAGAGGTGATTAGGGTATAGTCGTTGGAGAGCTAATCCAATCAGATCCTCTATTTAAGAAAGCTTCAATCAATCAATTCCCTAATTGATTGATTGGGTTGGTGAGATCCTTGGATTGATTGACTTCAAGACTTTCCAACCCTGATCTTGTTGACTTGATTTGAATCACCAACGGTTAAGTGCTTCCAATGCCTAACTCTGATTCTCTCCAGAGAAGGCAAGACCAGACACCAGGCAAACTTGATGTCTTCTGGTCCTAATCTGGTTAAGAAACAGAATGCTCATGAGAATCAGGAGATGATTCTGAGCATCTTTTGTTTCACCAGACTCGTCTGGTCCAGACTCGTCTGGTCTGGGGAAAGGTTCTCTGCCTCTGGTTAGTCTCATCTGGTGAAGTCCTCTGGTGACTCTTCTGGTGAGGTCTTCTGGTGAGTCTTCTGGTCTATCAATTCCCCCTAGACTAAGTCATATTCTAGTTCATCATCTGGCTAACAGGTCCATATGGTCCTATTATATCTTCTGGTTTGTTTTTAACTCATCAAAACTATACAACATTTATCCTAACACGAGTATCCTGATAATATTTTTTATAACGACCGAACTTAGAATTAAGCTTTTCAAAGTATCTGGCCATCAGGATGTACTCCTCAGCGAGCTCTTCTTTGCTCATCTCCATCAGTGACTTTGATGAAGACTCGATAAGTTCTGACTTGGCTTTGAATGCCACACTTTTCTCAGGTGCTTTCTCTTCCTCTTCAGGTTGTACTTTCTTCTTTCTCTTGTTCAGATCATATTCTAAAGCTTTGAGCTCTAAAAAAAGTAAAACTGAAGTTGTATTACTCATATCCTGAGTGTTTTTCAACATAATGACACTATTATCCCATCTCTCAGGAAGAGCATTTAGGATTTTAGAAGCAACTTCTCTTTTGGGAACCTCTTTTCCCAACATCACCAACTCATTCATCATCTTGATGAATCTTGACTCCATCTGATCAATTATTTCATCAGGCAGCATCTCGAACGCTTCAAACTTCTTAATGATAATTTTTCTCTTGTTCTCTTTTATCTTTTCTGAGTCTTCGTACATGCTGGTCAGCTCATCCCAGACCTCCTTCGCCGTCTTTAAGTTCATCAGCCTTACTGATTCCTCGAACAGCATCGTATGAAGAATAATGTTTCTGGCCACGTTGTCCAATCCCACCATCTTGATCTCATCATTGGTCATATCCTTCCTCTCCTTAGGAACTTGTACGCCAATGTCGAGATCATCATATCCCAGTCCTCTGACATTTGGGATGGTGATCTTGATTGGTCCGTCCCTGATAACTCGCGGCATTTGGTCATGAATGGTATCTAGATGTGCCTCAAGTCTGAACTTCCAATGGACAAAGTTAGACACAGAGAATTCAGGCAATGAAGCTTCAAGTCTCCTCAAAGTCATGATGATGCAAGTTTACTTTAAAGCAAACTCAGATCTGTTCAGTGACCACCAACAGTTTCTCCTTTAAAACTATTAGTATTCAAAGTTAGTGGTCTTTTGAACCACTGCTCTGATACCACTTGTTGGTCCCGGTACAAGACTGAGTGATACTTGTATGGGGGGGAATACATGTATACAAATTTTTCTGACTTTCAAATTGACTGAGTCCCCTTAACTCAGAGTAATGTAGATCACCGAGTAGATAATCCACCTACTAAAAACACTGAGTGCAAGTCAGTTGGATAACTATCTACTTATGTTCAGTGCGGAATGTGTAAGCCCTGAAAGTTTATAGTCTTATTTTAGTTTACTTACTGAAAACTTGTTTTCTTTCTTAAGAAGTCGTGGTTCGAAGGGCAGTGCTCAGTTTAATGATCAGGCTGATTGATTCAGGCCTTATAAACAATGCAATGAATGACTTGATCAAATGAACAGTTAAGAGCAATAATCAAAGCAATAAAAGCACAGGGAGTTTAACGTGGTTCAGAGACTCAAGCTCTTATGTCCACGGTCCTGATTAAACAGGAGAATCCACTATGGATTGGCTTGTTTTTAACGTACCAAGGTGCACCAAGATCAGCTTCACTTACTGACCCTTACAAACTTCTTCTAACCTACTCACTTAACTTCCACCAACAAACCTGACTAGAGGGTTTTGTTTCAGTTTGGATTCCAACTAAGGTGTGATTATCCTTACAAGACAAGGTTATGCTAAGGATGGATAATTACTCTAAGCTTAAGATATGACTTGGTTCGCTCAGTGGAATACAGAATAACTCTCTAGCTAAGAAACACTTGGGAAATTTAAGATGTTTCGAGTGCTTCTTTGAAATGTTAAATGCTTTGTGCGCTGAGAGTTTGAGTAATTTCTTGGCTTCGAAATTTCCCGTAACCTTGCTTGGGTCCAAGGTCTTCTATATTTATAGGCAACTTTGAAAAAACTATATGTTGGAAGAGATAACCTTCTAGGTTGTCTTCTCGTAGGATTTGTTCAACGGATACATCTCCCATGCAGCAGCCGTCCTTGCATGGATTTGGAAATTGCATTTAATGCTTGCCCGTTGAAATATACAGGGATGTCAGGTTCAAGTCAGTGTCCGTACATGACTTGGCTCTCTCTGATTGGTCCACGTCATCAGGTAGGTGAGAATGTCAGAACTCATTCTCCAGTTCAGTCTTGTCTTTACTGAGTTCAAGTTTGTCCTTATCTATGTATGTTTTACAGTGCTGACATTCCTTTTGACTTGCTTGGATCCTACTCCAAGTCTTTTCCAAATACTTAGTGCGATCTTGTTCCCTTCAAGACTGAGTTAGCAATGATCTCAAGATCATGCTCTTCATCCTGACACTTACTCAGCCAGCTTAGATGAACTGCCATAAGCTCAGGATGGTGCTCTTGTGTCTTCAGGCTGCAGTTTTGATTGTCATCAATGAGTATTCCTCTCATTAAGTTCCTATGAAATGTAAAATATACTAACTTACAATCCTAACCAAGACTAGCCTGACTATTACACACTTAGGAAGATCATCTTTTCAGGGGCTTTGGGATCTTAATCAAAACTGACATTGCCCCAATAGATACGCGCCAAGTCATCTTCTGTGATTAAACTTGGGACCTTGCTCGTTGTATATCTGGTCTCTTGGGCAGTCATGATGGTTCTTCCAGGAGTCGGGAAGGAATCACGATGGCGAGCAGCATAGTCAGCACACTCTTGTTTATGTGCTACCCCCTCTGGTATCTGAGACTCGGGGGTTGGTCTGGAGATGGGGAAGTTAATTTCCCTAAGAAACTCCCAAGTCACCCCACAAGAAGATTGACCATGTTGGTTGCCCCTTGATTCACCCACCTGCTCGCTGCTCGCTCCAATAGCTTCGGGGATACTCATCTCATCAATTTCAACAGCGACCTTCCCGGAGTCTTCTCCTAGATCAGATTAGGTGTTCTCTTCAATGTCTAGGCGAGCAACTGGTTGGACGACGTCCTGCTCGCCCTATCGATCCACGATATAACAAATATCGATGGAGCGAGCAACAGAGCTCGCCTTTGAACCAGTGTCTTCGTCAACAAGCAAAGTGCAAGGATTTCGAGCAATGGCCTAGCGAAGTAAATGACGAGGAGCGGGGGGCATCTTTCCACCTTCCATTGGATGTTTTCCCAGATTATGTTCTAATTGAAGACGGAGAGGCCATTTGGAAATGAGGGTTTTTTTATGGCGGATTATTAATGTGAAGAAATTAAAATGGAGGACACAGCGACGCTAGAGGGATACATCGGTACTGGGAAAGACACGACGATGACAGAGGTGGTGGCACGGCAGTGATAATGGTGATCGAAGTAGAATGCCGGAGTTGAAAAATCAGAAATGCAAGTATGAAAAGAGAAGAATTGAAACAAAAGAATGGCAAATTTACCTTTAAATTGAATGAATTGGCAGAAATCGGTATGGATCAGAGGTAGAGAAAAGCTTCAAAAGTCGATAATGGTGGAATTTGTTTGAAAGTTGCGAAAGGAAAAGAGGGAAGAAGAAGATGAAGTATTTATAAGAGGTAGAATGGGGGAATAAGTCAGAAGTGATGAAAAATTGGAGCCCCAACGTGCAAATTGGGAAGTAGGCATGGGCGACGGCTGACGTCGGAATTGTTCACACCGCTTCGTGAACCGCGCCTCGGGAACTAAACAGTCACCAGTTCAAGAGTCGTATACCTGTTGGTCGCCCAAATGTTCCTGCTCAAAAAATTTTGAATCCCTGTTGCTCACCTACGGTTACAAAGTATTGTCTAACAAATATAGTTTGACCTAAAAGTAATTAATGCCAGTAGGTAAAACTAGGGGGCATTGTTGATAGACGAGCAGCCAAGCAACAGGGTCAAGTTAATTAAAGATAAATAACTAATTAAGAAAATCATTAAGGGTGAAGAAATCAAAGGAGGCGAGCAGCTGGGTCCTTGAACTAACAAATATGATAAGACAAGCAGATGGTCAGACGAATAACTAGGTATATATCAAATAAGGCTGAGCGAACAGCCTGGATCGAAGAATAAAGCACCCACCATGAAGACGAGCAGGCGAGCAACAAGGCACCTTGAAGAATGATCAAGAATCCCACTAATTAGGTATTGCATTAAGAGCAAACAAGTATTTTAACACTTGTCATTGTATAAAATGTAATAGCTTAGGTTCAAAATAAGTGTCTAAACATTTGTCAATGTGCAAATTAGGATGATTAAGGAGGTGACACCTCATGTTTGCTTGTATCCTATAAATACTCCCTCATGAGAAGGGAAAAATAAGTTCATTTTATTAAAAAATATCATAAACTCTTGCAAATTTGATCCTCAATCTTTACTTATATTAATCTGTTGTCTAATCCTATTTTAAATATCTTGTTTGATGATTTTTCATGCTTAAACAACCACTAATCATTCATATTGAATCAAGATCATCAACAGACAACGCATTATTAATCATCATTTTTAGGCAGATTGAAATCTGTCATTTGGTTAGAATTGCTAACAAATCAAAAGTTGAAATTTTATTTGCAATGATTCAAAAATTTAGATTAAATTACAATTAGCGAAAAGGTCATGATTTTATTTGCAATTAATCAAAAAAAAAATCCTACCACTACTAAAAAAAACTATTTAAAAAGTTGTTTAGCCTGCCACTTATACTAACTTTTTTCCCTTAAGGGGTCATTTGGTTTGGAGGACTGTCTGAGATTGTCTTTATAATTTCAAGTAATCTTATGTTTGGTTTGAAGGACTGCAAAGGATCATGGCCCTGGACTACACTAGGGTCCAGGTCCATAATCCCAGTTAATCCCCCATTTTAAGGACTATTGAGTGCTGCCAAAAAGGTGAGATTATTTGTTCTACTGAATTACAATTACCATTTTGTCCATCTATTTTCTATATTAAGTGACTAATCTACCCTTATTCAAAATAAAAATAGCTACTGCCCGTTTTATCCTCATCCAAACACACAATTCAACCCTACAAAATTCAAACATACATTCATACTCAATAATCCAATCTCTTTCAGTCCAATCTCATCTACTCCAATCCTATCTAGTCCAATTCAATCCCGTAAAACAAAGGGTCCCTAAATGAATATTAATTACCATAAAGAATTGTTAAGTCTGTTTACTACTGAATACCTAAAAAAAATCATTTCATCTTCACAATAACTTTGTAGCAGGGAAATAAATCCTTTATAGTCCATCTATATTCTATACTAACCTAATAACAAAATTTTATTCCTAAAGCAGAAACTAAGTTTACGTTATAATTTTTTTTCTGAATCTGTTATGAAGAAGTTGAAAAGTCCAATGTTTGATTTAATGACAATTTATCATCGCTAATTTGTGAAAATATGGCATAATTTCCTGACTTTTCATTTATAGCATCAAATATAAAACTCATAAGCCCTAATTTCATTCTAACTCACTTTAGGAGGAGGAAGTTGCAGAGGCGGAGGGATGAGGCCGGAAACCCCGCCCACCGTCCTACTCCCCGCCCTGCTCTCACTCCTCGAAATAGAGAGAGATTACAGTGGCGGCACTGGAATTTGGGAGGCGGTGGCGGTGGAGATCGAGGGGCGGCGACGGGTTCAGAGGGCGGCAGCGGTGGGCACCATCAATGTTTGGAAATCTGGATTTCATTTGGGCTTTTCCATTCGGGATTGGTGGTGAGCGGTGGAGATCGAGTGGCGGCGGCAGGTCTGGAGGGTGGGCGGCGGCAGCGGGCACCATTCGTTGGAAGATTTTTTTTCAACTTGAGGATAAATCATTTAGCTAGAAACATTAATTTTGTTAAAATTAAATAAATTTAAAACGTTACCAAATAGTCAAAGCGTCGAGTGCGATTTTAGGATTAGGAAGATGCCCGGAAATCAAATGAGGACCTGCATATACCAGGTTTCCAAACAGAGCATAACAGCCGAGATTTGCAAAAAAAATTGAATCACGAAATTGGCAGCGTAGGCGAAGATAGAGTTGTCCAACCGTCGGTTCCGATTTTGAACCGCCGGTTCCTAGTTCCAATTTAGTGGAACCTAAACCGAACCACTAAATATGGATGGGCGGTTCCGGTTCTATTGGTTCTGATTTAGATTTTGATCTGACTGTTCCGGTTCCAAACCGACGGTTCATGGTTCTGAACCTTTCTTTCTTTTTTTAATAAATAACATGTAACTTTTTTCTTAATTCAAGTACAAAAAAATGAAAATTGAATTTAAACAAGTAAAATTTTATTGTATCCAAATTTCAACATACAAAACAAAATTACAATTACAATATAAATAAATAATAACTAAGGTTTATAAATTTAAAAAATAAGTAATACAAAGTTTACAAATTACAATTTAAATTTTTTACATGAAAATAACTAAATATTTATTACTTACAACCTACATTACAATTATAAAAATACATTAATAATTTTTTTATAAATTATTAATATTATTATACGTATTAAAATTATATATATTTATATCTATTAGCTCACCGGTTCGAACCGTGGAACCGGCGGTTATGGTTCTCGATTTAGTAGAATCGAAACCGAACTTTGTAATACACGATTTCGGTTCTGATTATGGTTCCGATTAGAACCGGTAAACCGTCGATTAGAACCGATGGTTCCGGTTCATTTGGGCAAGTCTAGGCGAAGATTTGTGGGGGGACGGGTGGGGGTGGTGGCGGTGAGATTTTGGGTTGGAGGAGGAGGGGTGGGGGTGGGGCGGGGTGCTAGTGGGTATTTGTGTTGTGAGCGTGTTTGGGGTGGGGGTGGGGAGAGGTTATATTTTAAAATTAATATTTTATATAAATTTTAATTTAATTTTAATATATATATCACATATATTATAATAAAATTAAAAAAAATGTGTCACACCAGCGTCACCGATTGGGTGACCTTCTGTAGCCGGTTTTAGGACAAAAAAAATATTTTTTTGAAAGTTATCGGACTAAAAAATAAAGTCAAAAGTTAGTAGGACGAAAAATAAAAGTGACCTAACTTACAGGACAAAAAAATCTATTTTCCATTTAAATCATTATCAAATTCACCCCATCTAATATACCTACATTACCCTTACTCCTAATCTCCCTCTTACTTATTTCATATTTGTTTAAAAAGTTGATACACCCCCACAAACTCTTTCCCTACCGTAATGTTTACTCTGCTTGAGATATCTATTTTTGCGTTGACAACCGGCAAGCAACCAACAACAACGAGCCTCCGACAATGCCTTACAAAACCAAACCAACCCTTATTGTTCTTTTTTCGCCCTTCTGCACACCTACACAAACCAAGCACTTCTGCACGACGAGATGAAGTGTCGACCCAGGACTCACAACAGCGAGACACCGATGAGATTTCACAAATAATGGTTTAAAAAAATTTGGCTTAAAATTTTTTAACCTGGTTTTTTGAAAAACAGTTAAGGTTTTGAAAAGAACTTGCCAAAACCTTAACCATTTTTCAAAAAATCAGGTTCAAAAAATTAGTATCGATTTTATATAAAATGCAGGAATAATTATAACACACTTATCATCGAACATATAAGGTTGCAACACTGTCGTAAGGAAGACAAACTGGTGGTGAACCACAAGAAGGTTTTCAACGTTGGTGTTGCAGTGCTTGCTCAAACTCTCCCGAAGCTTCTTGTATCTGGTTGTAACTCTTGAGTTTTTGGTAGGTGTATCAGATATATAATATTTTATTTTTTGAATGATAAGGGCATAAAAATCATGTAATAAATATATTATAATAATATATAAATTGGGTGGGGTATTTAATAAGTATGGAGGGGTATATAGTTGGACCCGCAAATATAATTACTTGCACTTTCATAGACTTTCACACTAAAATATTAATTCAATTTTCATTGACAAATCTTTTAATCATTCACTGCATGCTTCATATATTTTTAAATTTATGCATTATTACATGTTCTTAAAAGATGGCAACAAATAAAGCATTTCTTTGAGATGTTACTAATTAATTATTCAATTGAAATTGTAATATCATTTTTAATACACCATCTCCATTTTTATTTTTAACTAGTTGGATACACGTGCGTTGCACGTGGTGTGTAATGTAGTAGAATATATAAAATAAAAATTTAAAAATCAAGATTTAAATGTTCAAATTTTTCAAGAAAATAATATGAGTAGCCTTAATACACGTATATGTAATCCACATAGAGTTTTCCTAAATATCTACACGTGTGTTGCACGTTGTATGTAAATAGTTAGGAAAACTTAATTGTAAAACATGACAAAAGCGAGAGTCGCCGTGTAACACACGCTAGCATGCATTATTTTATCAAGATGTCAGGTTTATGACACTTCCAAACTACAACATATATTAAATTTGACTTGAGAGAATGCAGCAAAACAAAAGAACCTCATCATTCCATACTTTGGTCTCAGTATAAATACAAACCTTTTGTCAAAATAACATACATGTTTCATAATCAGTCAAGAATACCGTTCACAAGTACAAAGTTGAAATATCTTCTTTGACCAGTCATCATGCATCCAAGTGATCATATATACGTTCCCCTGGTAGGTATTATAATTTTAAAAATTAAGAATGATGCTACTTAATTTGATGTTGTTTTCCATAATTATTGAAACCTTGCATATATAATGGGTGTTGGGACATTGTCAGTTTTGATTAAGATCCCAAAACCCCTGAAAAGATGATTTGCTTTTGCTTGTCTTTGTCAGGCTAGTCTTGGTTAGGTATTGTACTTAGTCATTTTGCACTTCACAGGTACTCAGTAAGAGGAGCACTTACTGATGACAATCAAGACAAGAGCCTGAAGACGAAGAATACCATCCTGGAACTTATGGCAGTCTACTAAGCTGGCTGAGCAAGTGTCAGTGTTGAAGAGTATGACCCTGAGGTCATTACTAACTCAGTCCTGAAGGGAATAGGATGATACTGAGTTTATGGGAAGAATTGGAGTAGAGCCAAGCAATGCAAAAGGAATGCCAGCGTCAGGACAAGACCGTTGTGCTCGAGACAAAAAGAACTTAATAAGACAAGTCTGAAGCCCAGGAATAAGTTCTGACATTCTCACCAACCTGATTACGTGGACCAATCCGGGAAGGACACGCATGTACGGAACCTGACACGAAGACTGACTTCAGACTGCATATTCAACGGGCAAGCATTTAATATGCATTTAATACATCTACCTAATTCCATGCAAGGACGGCTGGTGCATGAGGATATGTCCGTTTGAGCCACTCTACATAGATGACAAGAAGGCTATCTCTCCAACGGATAGTTTTTCAAACCATCTATAAATACAGAAGGCCTTGAACCCATTCAAGGTTACGGGAAATTTCAAAGCCAGAAGTTACTCAAACTCTCAAGCACTCAAAGCATTCAGTCTTTAAAAGAAGCACTCGAAACCATCTAAATTTCCCAAATGTTTCTTAGCTATTGAGAGTTATTCTGTATTCCAAGAGCGAACTAGCATTATCATAAGTTTTACAGAGATTATCCGATCCTTAGCATAGATTTGCCTTGTAAGGATAGTCTCAACTTAGTTGGAATCCAAACTGAAACCAAAACCCTAAGTTAGGTTTGTTGGTAGTAAGTTGTTAGTGAGTTAGTAAGGAGTTTGTATAGGTCAGTGAGGTAGCTGATCTTGGTGCACCTTGGCACGTTAAAAACAAGATTCCCTTGAGTGGATTTCATGTTAAATCAGGCCGTGGACGTAGGAGCTTGAGTCTCTGAACCACGGTAAACTCTCTGTGTTCTTACTGCTTTGATATTGTGCTTACTTACTATATTACTTGTTCATTCATAAGCATTTGGTTTTATCAGGCTCGAATCAATCAGCCTGATCCTTAAAAGAGCACTGCCCTACTAATCACTATTTAAGAACTGAGTAATCAAGTTTTCAGAAAGCAAACTAAAACAAGACTTTAAATTATCAGGGCTCACGCATTTCCACACTGAACTCGAATTGATAGTCAGCCAACTGACCCGCACTAAGTGTAGTCAGTGGGGAGATTATCAGCTCTCAGTTCTTTATCACTCTGAGTAAAGGGGACTCAGCAAGGTTTTAAGTTGAAAAATTGGTATACGTGTACCCCCCCTATACACGTATTCATCAGTCTTGTACCGGGACCAACAAGTGGTATCAGAGTAGTGGTTCAAAAGACCACTGACTTTGAATACTAATAGTTTCAGAGGTGAAACTGTTGGTAGTCACTGAACAGATCTGAGTTTGCTTTTCATAAAACTTGCATCATCATGACTTCGAGGAGACTTGAAGCTTCGTTACCTGAATTCTTTGCATCTAACTATGCCTATTGGAAGTTCAGATTAGAAGCGCATCTTGATGCCATCCATGACTAGATGCCGCGTGTTCTCAGGTAAGGACCGATCAAGATCACTATCCCTAATGTCAGAGGGAGAGGATATGACGATCTTGAGATTGGCGTACCTATTCCTAAGGAAAGAAAGGATATGACCGCTGATGAGATCAAGATGATGGGACTGGACAACGTGGCCAGAAATATCATCTTGCATACGGTGCCTTTCGAGGAGTCAGCAAGGCTGATGAACTTAAAGACGGTAAAGGAGGTTTGGGATGAGCTGACCAGGATGTGCGAGGGGTCAGAAAAGATAAAGGAGAATAAAAGAAACATTACCATTCAGAAATTCGAAGCGTTCGAGATGCTGCCTGATGAGACTATTGATCAGATGTAGTCAAGATTCATCAAGTTGATGAATGAGTTGGTGATGCTGGACAAAGATGTCCCAAAGAGAGATGTTGCTTCAAAGATCCTGAATGCCCTTCCTGAGAGATGGGACAACAGTGTAATTATGCTTAAGAACACTCGGGATATGAGTAACATAACTTCTTCTTTACTTTTTTCAGAGCTCAAAGCCTTGGAATTTGATCTTAACAAAAGAAAGAAGAAAGTTCAGCCAGAAGAGGAAGAGAAGGAGAAAACTCCTGAGAAGAGTGTGGCGTTCAAGGCCAGATCTGAACTTGTTGAGTCTTCATCAAAGTCAATGATGGAGATGAGCAAGGAAGAGCTTGCTGAGGAGTACAACCTGATGGCCAGACGCTTTGAGAAGCTAAATTCTAGGTTTGGTCGTTATAAGAAATTTTATCAGGACTCACGTGACAGGAAACCTGAAGGAACCCATCAAAGCTCGAGGAGATATGAGGAAAGGAGAAACACTGACCAGAGGAGAGATCGTGGAGATGAAAAAAGATATTCAGATCCAAAGCCCGATCGTAGAGATGAACAGAGACGAACTCATGATGACAAGAACTCAGGGAAGACTGAAAGCTCATCAAGACAAAGGGAACCTGACTCAAGGAGGAACCCTGAACCAAGGAGAGAAAGAGGAGATGCGCAGCCAACATGTTACAACTGTAACAAAAGCGGGCACTATCAGTATGACAGTCCGAAGCTGAGTGCAAGGGAAAGAGAGGACAAGAGGGCCAAGAGAGACCAGAGACTTGCTGACCGGAGAACCATGCTCACTGAGGATGCAACTGACTTGGATGGTACTGAGGAGAGGTCGTCTGAACTCTTTTCTGATGATGAGTACGATGATGTTTGCCTGATGGGAAGGGAGGAACCTGAGGTAACATCTAACTCTGTGTGTGGTTCCTACACTGGTCAAAATCCTGAGCTTAGCTCAGAGTCAGTTAGAGAAATGAACCTTCAGATCTGCCTGGATCAATTGATGGTTGATTTCTCCAGATTGCAGGAAACTAATGTCTACTTGGTAAAGGAGAACAAGAAATTGAGTACTGAGGTCCAGAACCTGAATGATCAGCTCACTCAGTCTGATCTTAAAGAATCAACTCAGATTATGAGACTAACTCAGGAGATTGATTTAATCAATGCTGAGCGTCTCCCAAGAGAGAAGATTCTAAAGGAATTGGCTGAGGAAGAGTTGGTCAGAAAGGAAGAACTGAAAGCACTCAAAAGTAAGTTTGATGACCTCTTTGCCAGACATGAAATCCAGAAAAAGAGTGAGGACTCGCTCAAGCAAAAGGTTGCAGCAATGAATAAATCCTCAGTGGCTAGAGAGGAAATAAATAGCAGCCAGATGCTTGGGAACGAGAAAAAGGGACTTGGATATGTTCCTAAGAAATCCTCACAAGGTCAGTCTCATGTTGCTTCAGGGAGCAACACTGAGAGGGTATTTGTTCAGGCAGGTCAGAGTGCACCTAAGGTTATACTTCAGGCCTGTCAAACTGATAAGGGCAAGGAAACTGTTGACTCAGTCAGGGTTGCCCCCAAGGTTGCTAAGCCAAAACCCAAGGGAAAGGTCAAGCAACCAAAGGAGGTTCTTGAGGGCTCAGACAAGAAAAAGCCTCAGCGAAAGCAGAGGAAGACTCAGGTCAAGAGCTCTCAGACTGGTCAGCGAGGGTACCATCATGCTTGGCAATACCAACAGGGAAGGCCAAACATGATGACACCCCCATGGTTTTGGCATCCAGAGGCCTTTAACTGTTTTCCATTCCCTCACTTGCCTAGGGGGAATAGAACACAGGGTCCTTATCAAGAACAAGGCCCAAGACCTGCTGCACCCAGACCTAGGAAGAACAGGAAGCCAGCCCAAAAGGCACCCACTCAGGCTCATGTGAAGCCTAAGTCTAGCACTCATACACCATCTTCCTCTCGGGCAAAGAAGAAGAAAGTTGTGTATGTTGATATTTCAGGGAGACAGATTTACCACTCTGAGGCAATCAGGGTAGTTAAGCAAGTATGGATCCCGAAGGGTACAGCTAACACAATAGGACCCAACACTCAATGGGTACCTAAAGCCTGAACTGTTTGCAGGCGGCTGTGGATCACAACAAGAGGAGAGGAGACTCAAACAAAGTTGTTAGGTACCTAGACAGTGGATGCTCAAGGCATATGACTGGAATGAAGAGTCTTCTCCAAGAGTTTCAAGCTAAAGATGGTCCACAGGTAACCTTTGGTGATAACTCAAAAGGTGTTACTAAAGGTTTTGGTGTCTTGATAATAGGTACAGTCAGAGTGGAGAATGTGTCCTTTGTAGAAGGACTGAAGCACAACCTATTGCCAGTAAGTCAGTTATGTGACAAGGGTTTCAGTGTTGAGTTCTCATCGAATATAAGTTCAGTCAAGGACAAATCAACACAAGTGCTTCTATCAGGTATCAGGAAAGGTAACGTTTATCTCGCTGATTGGAGCAGCACTATTCCTAACACTTGTTTTGTTGCTAAAAGCTCTCTAGAGCTCAGTTGGTTATGGCATAAAAGATTAATCCACCTGAACTTCAAGATTCTTAACAAAATTTCTAGACAATCACTTGTTGAAGGTCTACCTAATGAAGTTTTTAGCAAAGATCATGTGTGCAAAGCTTGTCAGGAAGGGAAGCAGGTTAGAGCTTCAATCAAAGAGAAAGATTCCCATTCCACTGACAGAATTCTTCAGCTCTTGCACATGGATTTATTTGGTCCTATTACACCTGTGAGTATGAATGGTAGAAAATATACCCTTGTGGTTATTGATGATTTTTCTCGATATACTTGGGTCATTTTCCTGTTAAATAAGAAGGAAACACAGGTAAAGCTTCCAAAGTTACTCAGAAGACTCAGCAATAAGAAGAATCAGTCCATTACTAAGATCAGATCTGACAAGGGCACTGAATTTATAAATTCATATATTTTTTACTTTTGTAATGAACTTGGTATAGCTCATGAGACTTCTGCAGCTAGAACCCCACAACAGAATGGTGTCGCTGAAAGAAGGAACAGGACACTGAAAGAAGCTGCCAGGACCATGCTGGCTAAGTCAGGATTGCCCAAGAAATTTTGGGCTGAGGCAATCAACACTACTTGCTACACTCAAAACAGATCCATGCTGAACAAACAATATGCACAGACCCCATATGAGACATGGAATAAGAGGAAGCCTCGTATCTCTTACTTTTATATATTTGGTTGTAAGTTCTTCATCCTCAACAATGGGAAGACCCAATTGAAAGCTTTTGATAGCAAATATGATGAAGGAATATTCTTGGGATATTCTGAAGTCAGTAAAGCATTCAGAGTTTACAATTGTAGGACCCTAGTTGTGGAAGAATCACCACATGTTGTGTTTGATGAATCTGCTAATGAGTCTAGAGTAAGAATGTTGAATCCTGACACTGAGGAGGTCACAAGGAGAGTGACAAGGCTAAGCTTAAAGAATCAACCTAATCCAAAGGTCAAAACTGTGCCTATTCCAAGATGGAATGATGACGACGATCAGGATGATGAAGCAAGTGCCACTCCTAAGCCAAGCACATCAGGGTTAGTTGAGCCTCAGACTGAGGGACAGGCTCAACCTGAGGTAAGTACCGTCTATGAAGATGCGGTTGTAGCTGAGACGGTTCCTGAGTCACCTCATCAAGGGGGAATCAATGTCCCTGACATTGAGCTTGTAAATCCCTTTGGTATAGACTCAGGATCATCCCCTTCTGTTCAATTTCCTGAATTATATGAGCCTGTAGACACTAACATTGCAGGTACTTCAGGAACAACTCCAGGCAAAAGAACATGGATAGAGGATCATCCCATTGATCAAGTCATTGGTGATCCAACTGGGGGAGTCAGGACCAGGCGGTTCCATGGTGAGAGTGCATTGTTTTGTTGCTTTCTCTCTGAGCAAGAGCCTCGGAACATTGAAGAAGCTCTCACTGACTCAAACTGGATCATAGCCATGCAAGAGGAGTTGAATCAGTTCTCAAGAAATCAAGTTTGGGAACTGGTAGATAGACCTAGGCACCAAGGTGTTATTGGTACCAAGTGGGTCTTTAAGAACAAGAAGGATGAGAATGGTGTTGTAGTAAGGAACAATGTTAGACTGGTTGCAAAGGGATATTGTCAGTCTGAAGGAATAGACTATGATGAGACATTTGCTCCAGTGGCTAGGTTGGAAGCTATCAGGTTGTTCCTTGCATATGCAATATATAAGAAGTTTAAGGTGTATCAAATGGATGTCATAAGTGCCTTCCTGAATGGTGTACTCAATGAAGAGGTATATGTTGAACAACCTCCCGGGTTTGAGGTTGGAGATAGAGTATAGCATTTAAAGAAAGCACTCTATGGACTTAAGCAAGCACCAAGAGCTTGGTATGATACCCTCTCTCAATTCCTGACAGACCATGGGTTCAAGAAGGGAACCGTGGATAGGACTTTGTTCAGGATCACTGAAGGTGATGACATTCTCTTGGTCCAGATTTATGTGGATGACATAATATTTGGATCACCAAATCATCGGCTCTGTGAGAAATTCTCTAAGTTGATGACTGGTAAATTTGAGATGTCAATGATGGGAGAGATGAACTTCTTTTTAGGATTGCAGGTCAAGCAGACTGGTCAAGGTATCTTTATTTAATCAGGCTAAGTATACAAGAGACTTGATTCGAAAGTTTGATGTTCAGAACAATAATCTAGCCAGGTTCCCTATGAACACAAATTGGAAGATGGATCCTGACACTGAAGGGACTTCAGTAAATCAGACTGAGTATCGAGGCTGATAGGTTCTTTGTTGTACCTGACTGCAAGTAGGCCTGACATTACCTTTGCAGTTGGTGTGTGTGCTAAGTATCAGTCTGATCCCAAGAAAAGACATTTGGAGGCTGCTAAGAGGATACTTAAGTATTTGAAAAGGACAGTCAATTTGGGACTATGGTATCCTTCAGATGACAACTTAGAACTGACAGGTTATTCAGATGCAGATTATGGAGGTTGTAGGATTGATAGGAAATCAACCTCAGGGACATGTCGGTTTTTGGGAAGTAAGTTGATCTCGTGGTTCAGTAAGAAGTAGAAGTCAGTTGCAACATCCACAACTGAGGCTGAGTATATGGCGGCAGGTAGTTGTTGTGCTCAGATTTTATGGTTGAGGCAACAGTTGAGGGACTACCAAGTATTTGCTAATGAGGTTCCAATCTATTGTGACAACAATAGTGCTATAGCAATTACTCAGAACCCAGTGCTTCACACAAGGTGTAAGCATGTGGATATTAGGCATCACTTCATTCGAGATCATGTGGAGAAGAAGGACATTAGGATGGAGAAAATTCACACTGACAGGCAGAGAGCTGACATCTTGACTAAGCCTTTGGCTGAAGCAAGGTTTATGGAACTGTCAGTGGAGTTAAGACTCCTAGATCCAGGAGAGCAGTCAGTGTAGGATTTTAGGGGGAACTCAGGCCAGACTCGACTCAGCGAGGTATCAGAGTGCTACAATGTCTCCCTGACAGGTATGAGTTCTATCCTGACTACTGAGAATTTTAAGCGTCTCTCTGAGTGCTTCGTCCTGAAAATCTTTATTAAATACATTCTGTTTTCATCAACAGTGGAGTAGAAGCACTCCCATCCCAGGCCGATGATGATGCCAAAAAGGGAAAAAGGAAGAAGAAAAGATCCCGCCCTGAGGCATCTGAGGCAGTCAACCGTGGAGAAACGGTTGAAGCTGATCCTGAGGCAAACTGTTGGGATATGTTTAGTTTTGATGATTTTCCAAAACGATATGTAATAGGTATGAAAGCAGTCAGGATAGTATCCTTTAGATCAGGTCAGGCTAGGTTAGCTCTCAGTAAAATAGGTTGCTCAGTTGAGGGGGAACTCAGCGAGGGGGAACTTCTCAACACAGCCTGAAGATATCAAGATGACAACCAGAAGAGCTGACTGAAAACATGCCATCAACCTGAACCAATGGAAAAGCCTGAAGGAAGTCCCACTGAGTGTAAGTCAGGCTGATCTAAGCCAAGTCTGGTGGACCACTCAGTGAAGAGCCTGATCAGGTGGATCAGTGCTGCACCAAGTAGGCCCTGATGGAGTCAGGCTACTGTGGTCAGGGAAGTTTGTCATCCAGCCTTATGACAAACTTCTTGGAGTGATCTTCAAACAGTCCCTGAAGGACAACTACACTGAGGACGAGTCAGTCCACTGAAGATCGTCAGAGTCAGTGGAGGATATGTTAACTGAAGTCAGTGCGCCCTGATCAAGCACACTGAGTCAAAGATCCGTTGGATTCAGTCCACGTGGACCAATCAAGTCAAGTCAAACATGTCTGACACTGACAAGACCGCATTCCAAGAAAAGTGGTTGAAACCATTTAATGCTGGATTCAAATGTATTTTCCTCTCCAACGGATACATTTGAATCCCCATTATAAATACAAGCTCATAGCTTGGTGTTGTGTGTGTTGTGTTGTTGTAAGAATTGTAAGAAAACAAACACCTACGAGCTGTGAAGGTGTGGGTAGTAGCATACGTGCATGGGAGTTATAAGGAGGGTTTACTCACATCTTAAACACTGACCATTAGGGTCTTCAAATATACACATATGAGTGTTCAGCTTGTAACTCTAGGCTTAGAGAGGTTTTCCCTATCTTAGCTATTGGCTAACACATTGTAAAGGGAAAACCTCACCTAGTTGGAGAAAACCAAACCAAACTAAACCCTTTCAGAGATTGTTAGGTTTGTAGTGAGGTGAGGAGGGCAGCCCAGGGAGTGGCGTGAGTCCAGTTGTAAGTGCACCTTGGCACGTTAAAAACAAGAATCCTGAGATAGTGGATTTCCTGTTAAATCAGGCCGTGGATGTAAGAGCTTGAGTCTCCGAACCACGTTAAACCAAGTGTTATTATTTGGAATGTCTTTTCTTCTAAAGTATTGCGAAAATCTGCTCACTGAGAGCATTGTTTAAAAAGGAACTTTAGTTAAGCATTCAGGTCAGGGAGATTCCATCTCACTGACTAAATCAGGCTAGGCACTCGAGAGTTCAGTCTCTCGAGTCACTGCCTTGTTGAGAGCCTGAGCTTTCAAGTCTCATCACTGACTTGATAGCTCTGACTCTCAGCAACGCAGTGACTTGAGTATTTCGTCACTGAACTCAGTCAGGGTGCAAGCTGTGACTTGATAACGCACTCGAGAGTTCAGCATCTCAAGCCACTGTCCTTGCTCAGAGCATGAGTCTCCAAGCCTTCTCTCTGACTTGGTAACTCAGCCTCTGAGCAGAGCAGTGACTTGAGTACTTCTCACTCTTGCTGAACTTCCTGAGGAAAAGGTTTTAAAAAAAAAAATTTTAGCTCCTGAATTCCCATTTTGCCCTTCGAAAACGGGACCATCAATTGGTATCAGAGCGGGTTGTTCACATGACCACTGATCCAGTTTTGTTATGAAAAATGGTCTACCGAACAGATCTTAAACGTTTTAAACTATGGGAATTCCTACATATTTCAAACTATTACTTATGTTCTGACATTATTCGTGTAATAGAAAATCATTTGGTTAGAAGTTTTGGAATCATCAAAAAGGGGGAAATTGTTGGGATATGTTTAGTTTTGATGATTTTCCAAAACGATATGTAATAGGTATGAAAGCAGTCAGGATAGTATCCTTTAGATCAGGTCAGGCTAGGTTAGCTCTCAGTAAAATAGGTTGCTCAGTTGAGGGGGAACTCAGCGAGGGGGAACTTCTCAACACAGCCTGAAGATATCAAGATGACAACCAGAAGAGCTGACTGAAAACATGCCATCAACCTGAACCAATGGAAAAGCCTGAAGGAAGTCCCACTGAGTGTAAGTCAGGCTGATCTAAGCCAAGTCTGGTGGACCACTCAGTGAAGAGCCTGATCAGGTGGATCAGTGCTGCACCAAGTAGGCCCTGATGGAGTCAGGCTACTGTGGTCAGGGAAGTTTGTCATCCAGCCTTATGACAAACTTCTTGGAGTGATCTTCAAACAGTCCCTGAAGGACAACTACACTGAGGACGAGTCAGTCCACTGAAGATCGTCAGAGTCAGTGGAGGATATGTTAACTGAAGTCAGTGCGCCCTGATCAAGCACACTGAGTCAAAGATCCGTTGGATTCAGTCCACGTGGACCAATCAAGTCAAGTCAAACATGTCTGACACTGACAAGACCGCATTCCAAGAAAAGTGGTTGAAACCATTTAATGCTGGATTCAAATGTATTTTCCTCTCCAACGGATACATTTGAATCCCCATTATAAATACAAGCTCATAGCTTGGTGTTGTGTGTGTTGTGTTGTTGTAAGAATTGTAAGAAAACAAACACCTACGAGCTGTGAAGGTGTGGGTAGTAGCATACGTGCATGGGAGTTATAAGGAGGGTTTACTCACATCTTAAACACTGACCATTAGGGTCTTCAAATATACACATATGAGTGTTCAGCTTGTAACTCTAGGCTTAGAGAGGTTTTCCCTATCTTAGCTATTGGCTAACACATTGTAAAGGGAAAACCTCACCTAGTTGGAGAAAACCAAACCAAACTAAACCCTTTCAGAGATTGTTAGGTTTGTAGTGAGGTGAGGAGGGCAGCCCAGGGAGTGGCGTGAGTCCAGTTGTAAGTGCACCTTGGCACGTTAAAAACAAGAATCCTGAGATAGTGGATTTCCTGTTAAATCAGGCCGTGGATGTAAGAGCTTGAGTCTCCGAACCACGTTAAACCAAGTGTTATTATTTGGAATGTCTTTTCTTCTAAAGTATTGCGAAAATCTGCTCACTGAGAGCATTGTTTAAAAAGGAACTTTAGTTAAGCATTCAGGTCAGGGAGATTCCATCTCACTGACTAAATCAGGCTAGGCACTCGAGAGTTCAGTCTCTCGAGTCACTGCCTTGTTGAGAGCCTGAGCTTTCAAGTCTCATCACTGACTTGATAGCTCTGACTCTCAGCAACGCAGTGACTTGAGTATTTCGTCACTGAACTCAGTCAGGGTGCAAGCTGTGACTTGATAACGCACTCGAGAGTTCAGCATCTCAAGCCACTGTCCTTGCTCAGAGCATGAGTCTCCAAGCCTTCTCTCTGACTTGGTAACTCAGCCTCTGAGCAGAGCAGTGACTTGAGTACTTCTCACTCTTGCTGAACTTCCTGAGGAAAAGGTTTTAAAAAAAAAAAAATTTAGCTCCTGAATTCCCATTTTGCCCTTCGAAAACGGGACCATCACAAACCCTGAGGGGAATGTGCTCAGAGTGAGGAAGTCAGCCAGGCTGGCAGTGGCCGAAGCTGAAGATGCGTCCGAAGCTGCAAAGCTAAGAGCTGAGACTGCAAAGATGGCAAAGGCTGATGAACCTTCCAAGGAAATCCATCCTTCCAAACTAGCTGAGGCAACACAGAAGTCTCCCCAAGTTCATACAAGGAAAAATCCTATCACTTGCTCTGTGGAGACGGTGGTGGAGCTGTGCACTGAGGCATGGGGAACTCCTTCTGAGAAGTCCGAGGCTGAGTGCAGGGCTGACATTGCTCAAAAGGAGAAAATGCGCATCTTGGAGAATAAGGTGGAGAAGCTAACTGATCTGACCGATTTGCAACAGAGGGAACTCGACGATGCGATGATCAGTTTGCTTAGGAGGAAGAAGGCGAAGCCTGAGCCTAGGAAGTACAGAAAGAGGCCAACAGCCAGGACGTCAACAATTCTTCAAGTCAGAAGGCCAGAATCAGGTCAGAGGGAAGCATATGTCGATGAGTTCATCTCTGAGGCGTTGAAAGAATTCTGGGCTGACGCAAGGGATGAGTTTGTGAAGTTATGGTACGTGGTGAAGAAGTGAGGCGACACTGAAGATATCAATGCCCACTTCACTGACTACCTGATGGACAATCATCCTGAGCTGATCCAAAAGATCTTGGAGGAGGCTGAAGCAGCTCAAGTCCAAGTGAAGGCTCCTGAATTCGTGATTCATTCACCTCTCTTAGTTTCTGGAACTAGAAAGCATAAAACAAAGGCTATTATAACTAAAGTGTTGAAGATTGCGAAGGCTGAAGGATTTGTAAACCAACCTGGAAGAGTTGACGAGCTGAAGGCAAGAGTCTATGCAGGATATGGACTCAAACCTGAAATGAGATTATTCTAGGTGTTCATTGTCTCTTTGTAATAGATAGGATTCATTGTAACCACTTCTAAATCATTCAATGAAATCTATTACTTTGCCCACAGACAAAAACTCATTGTCTTTTTTGCTGCTGTTTAAATTTTGTACTTTATCAAGAACTGCTCTAATACTGACTTATCTTATAGATAGGACTTAATATTTCCTCTAAGTGTTTTGAGGATCTTTTCAGTATTTTGGCATCATTAAAAAGGGGGAAATTGATGGGACATTGTCAATTTTGATTAAGATCCCAAAACCACTTAAAAGACGATTTGCTTTTGCTTGTCTTTGTCAGGCTAGTCTTGGTTAGGTATTGTACTTAGTCATTTTGCACTTCACAGGTACTCAGTAAGAAGAGCACTTACTGATGACAATCAAGACAAGAGCCTGAAGATGAAGAATACCATCCTGGAACTTATGGCAGTCTACTAAGCTGGCTGAGCAAGTGTCAGTGTTGAAGAGTATGACCCTGAGGTCATTACTAAATCAGTCCTGAAGGGAACAGGATGATACTGAGTTTATGGGAAGACTTGAAGTAGAGCCAAGCAATGCAAAAGGAATGTCAACGTCAGGACAAGACCGTTGTGCTCGAGATAAAAAGAACTTAATAAGACAAGCCTGAAGCCCAGGAATAAGTTCTAACATTCTCACCAACCTGATTACGTGGACCAATCCAGGAAGGACACACATGTACGGAACCTAACACGGAGACTGACTTCAAACTGCATATTCAACGGGCAAGCATTTAATGTACATTTAATGCATCTACCTAATCCCATGCAAGGACGGCTGGTGCATGAGGATATGTCCGTTTGAGCCACTTTACATAGATGACAAGAAAGCTATCTCTCCAACGGATAGTTTTTCAAATCATCTATAAATACAGAAGGCCTTGAACCCATTCAAGGTTACGGGAAATTTCCAAGCCAGAAGTTACTCAAACTCTCAAGCACTCAAAGCATTCAGTCTTTAAAAGAAGCACTCGAAACCATCTAAATTTCCCAAGTGTTTCTTAGCTATTGAGAGTTATTCTGTATTCCAATAGTGAACTAGCATTATCTTAAGCTTAGAGAGATTATCCGATCCTTAGTATAACTTTGCCTTGTAAGGATAGTCTCAACTTAGTTGGAATCCAAACTGAAACAAAAACCCTATGTTAGGTTTGTTGGTAGTAAGTTGTTAGTGAGTTAGTAAGGAGTTTGTATAGGTCAGTGAGGTAGCTGATCTTGGTGCACCTTGGCACGTTAAAAACAAGAATCCCTTGAGTGGATTTCCTGTTAAATCAGGCTGTGGACGTAGGAGCTTGAGTCTCTGAACCACGTTAAACTCCCTGTGTTCTTACTGCTTTGATATTGTGCTTACTTGCTATATTACTTGTTCATTCATAAGCATTTAGTTTTATCAGGCTCGAATCAATCAGCCTGATCTTTAAAAGAGCACTGTCCTACTAATCACTATTTAAGAACTGAGTAATCAAGTTTTCAGAAAGCAAACTAAAACAAGACTTTAAACTATCAGGGCTCATGCATTTCCGCACTGAACTCGAATTGATAGTCAGCCAACTGACCCGCACTTAGTGTAGTCAGTGGGGAGATTATCAGCTCTCAGTTCTTTATCACTCTGAGTAAAGGGGACTCAGCAAGGTTTTAAGTTGAAAAATTGGTATACGTGTATTCCCCCCCCCCATACACGTATTCATCAGTCTTGTATCGGGACCAACAATGGGTTTCAAAAATGGTGGAGAATTTATGTGCTTAATTTGATTATGTGGCATACAAGTCCGAGGAGCTGTACTTAGAGACAACGTTTATAGCCCAATTCTTAAAAAAAAAAATTCAAATATACTATGTTAAAAAATGTAGTTCTAATGTGCACTTGAGTAGATAATATGCACTTGAATTTTGAAAAGAAAAAAAAAAGCCCAACAGAAATCAGCAATACTCCAAGAAGTTATTAGTAATACCCCAAGAAAGCATCAATAATACCACAAGAGGTAATCAATAATACTCCAATTGCAATAAAACACACATTTCGATGTGTTTGTATATGTTTTGGAAAAAATAAAATTGAAGTCAAAATTGAGCTTAAAATCCAAGTGTATGCTATGCACTCGAGTGCATGCTAGAATTTGTGGTTAAAATGTGCTAATAGGTATTTAAGTGATGGCTTTTCTTTATGTACTAAAAATGTGATGCTCATGAATTCTCTTGATGTTATTTTGTGGCATCTACAATAGAATTTATACATAACTGACGAGAATTATTCACACCAAATGTATTTCATCATTTCCACCACAATACCAGAAGCTCTGAATAAAAACAATGAACATAAAAATTATTTATTAAAAGTTAAAACTAGTAATATGAAATATTAAATTTTAATAATAATTTAGCGGCACGTTATTTCGGTATGATACCCGTATACCATAATTTTTTAAATGTCCATACCGATATCGTAACGAAAATTTCGATAAATTCGATATTTTTCAATACAGTAGGTGAAATATACCAATTTTTCGGTATTTGCTCCACCATTACATACAAAAGAAAACCAGACAGCAACAAAGTCGAGGGTGAGAAAGGTAAAAAATAAAAATAAAAATGTACCAATTGTCGAAATGAACCAAGGAAATAAAATTTAAAGTAGAAAATCATCCTTAGGTTATGATTGGTTGTGACCTGGATTTCAACAAATCCATCACAAGCCATGATATTCTCCCTAAAGTATTTAGATGGGAGTTCTCTGCCACCAAAATGTCATCTACACACATTCTTCCACTTCAGAGAAAATAAATCCAACATCCAAGTACGTTCTCACAAGATATTAAGACAAGTCACATGCATTCTATCATATCATATTTATTTCTCATTCATTCTAAAAATGCATATCCACATTCAGTCATCTTTTCACACAAAAGGCGTACCATATTATTGTAATTATTTATAATTTTATCCCTCATCCTAGCACATTGACAATCATTCTTGTTTCTCTAAAATGTCTTAATGTCGCTTTGTCTTCCCAGTTATATGATTATTCAAGAATGAGATGGAAAGTAGTCACTGTAAATATTTCTCTGTGAGCCTACCTATGATCAAAGTATTTTAGAGAATCTCAGCACCAATATAAGATAGGATATATTAATCTAACTAAGCACCAACAATCCACAGAAGTATCATCCAGCAGGCCAGGAGAGAGGGATCAAAAATTATACTACCTCCGTCTCCAAACACTCTTCATATTTGACTTTTTCTCGTATTTTTACGAGCGAGTTTTTTATTAGTATTTAAAATGATAAAGTAATTTTAAAGTTATTTTATAATAGAGAAAAGATAGATCTATCATACCCTACCATAAAAATTACTTTATCATTTCAAATACTAATAAACAATTTGCTCGCTAAAACACGAGAAAAAATCAACTGTAAAAAGTGTCTGGGGACAGAGGGAGTAGGTGCCAACAATCAATCTAAGAGTCGAGACAAATTGTTTAAATCCTATAATGATTGCATTCCTAGTTACAAATTAATTAACATCTAATTTTGTTTGATGTAGAAGTTATAGTAATGGCACAACAAACATAGTAGCAAATATTACGTCTATCAAAGTCTCCATTTTCCAACCATTTAGTTAAGATATGAAAGTCAATTTACTTAAAATATTAATAAACTAATAAAAGAAGCAATAAAATAATAAACTAATTTTCATGAGGTTTGAGGAGGATTTTTAATTCATGTATTTCTCATATTGTTAGGTGTGACTCTCAATTCATCCATATTCTATACAGGTTCGCACTTTGTTGCTTTATTCTTGGTTACTGCATTGTCTATAAATAGACCAAAAAACACTACATTAGTTTGCATCCATCAAAGTTTCATTCTTCCAGCCATCAAATGAAGATAATAATGTCAGTTTACTTAAAATAAGAAAAACTAATAAAAGAAGCAAGGGGAAAAAAAGAACTAATTTCCACGAGGTTTGAGAGGATCAGTAATTCATGAATTGAGAAAAGGCTTTCATATTAATTAGCTTCCATATTATCGCTATTGAAATCAAAGGTGGGACAGAAAACTACAAAAGCATACCTAATAGTAGTGCCACACACCATTGCCACCAAGATTTCTTCCGACCAAATGAAGGTGTTTGGGTATACATTCGACGATTTCAGCATTATGGAATGGAAGCAGGATGACATAATTGAATGGAAAATTGAACAATCATAGTTAGCGGCAGGAGGATGTTTTGGCTCAAAGGAGGGAGAGCCTCGCATGAACATACTGGACCACATAAATTATAAGACAAACACATTTTCACCGAAGCTTAAAGTAACCCAAAAAAAAATTCTCAGGGATTAAACAATAACTTCAGTCTGTTATTTTCTGGGCGAAAGCTTTCATGGTTAGTCATCAATTCCTAAACTTAAGTTGGCTTAAATCACAAATGACATTTTTTGTTCGTCATTCATGTTTAGCATCTTTTTCATCTTTTGCAATTCGATTACTTATAAAATGAAGATTGCAATAGTCGAGAAAACTGTGGTATTATGTGTATTTGATGTTTCACTATTTCCTTTGATTTCATATTCTTCCTTAAAAGCATAGGGAAGTATCTGAAAATTGATTGAGGCTGGTTTGCTTCCATTTTGAGGAAACACAAAATAAGACCTGCACAATTGATTTAAATCAATGAAATATCAGCAAACATCACAAATAATTTCTCTTTACAAGGTTCTCCAACCACGATAACATTCACATAATTAATTGTGTGTTTAGAAATATAAAGTCCAACAGTTATAGATAATGGGAAATTTACATTACACAAGGCTGTCTTTTAGATAAAGTATATATCTTATAAGACTATTATATGTTCATATTTCTGTTATCTCAATAATACAAGTAAAGAAAGTGACATCCTTCACCTAATGACTAACAAACATCAACCAAAGTCTCAAATTGTAAAAGCCAAATCAGTTAAAAGTGCATCAAACCTTCACAAAATTACCAACAACCAGAAGTGCAAATGTTCCTCAATTCAGTGTAAGTAAACCGCAGAAAACTACAAGCACATTATCTACCAAAGGATGAGTAATTGCAGTATCTTAATATAAGTTAACGAAAGGTTAATGAAAATGTGGTCCATGTATAAATATTCAACAATGGACAACCTAACTGTAATTTTACATGAATAATGTAAAATTTTAACCACGGCATCTGATCCAACATATTATGGTGGTGTTTGCAAACACAGTAGAAGGGGGTAGAATCACTTCTAATTTGAAATGTTGTCTCTTACCAACTTCTCAAAAACAGTGATTCTACACTATTCAAATGAATTTCAAGATCATATGTACCCTAAAAAATCTGCAAATAACATTTGTTTCCAACCTTCCTTAGATTCGTACATTACAGTTTCTCATTTAAATCATCAGCATACATTTAATGCCATATTAGGTAATTAAAAAATGATATATAATTCGGCACATTTTCTTGCAATTTCTAAATTTATGCGGTGCAAGTAATGACCCAACGATCGTGATTAAGATGCTAAGATAAATTAATAAGAAAGCAAATAACAATTTACAAAAACCTGGAACCAATAGAATCACGATTAAAACCACTTGAACGGGTGGGTCTATAGTAGCATATAAATTCTCTCTTTCTATGGGTACAAAGATGTGCAATGTCTTCCATGTTTCACAGTTGAAGAAGAAAATAAAAGGCACATATAGTTCGCATACTCAGCTACCCAATATTGGAAATTATGGCTACCCTATGGTTTATTTTATTGCTATTCTTAAGCGTCGAATGATTAAAGTAAGAAACTCAATGGTAACTGGAGATTGGGTTGATTTAAGTTTACATGTGATGAGGCAACTCACACAATGACATAGTAAACAATCTAATAAAACAATCTTCATTGTGCAGTATGTATACTACCCATGATTAACTTAATAAGGAAAACTAAGCCTGGGATACATGTTGTACGCTGAATTTTAGTAGATAAAGTCTCTACCAACATCTAAAAGGTAAACACCACAAATTTTTACCTTCTTGGGGTTCAACACAACAAATCATAGAGGATCATATCTTCTCATATGGTAACTCATGTTAGCAGTAGAGTAGGAGATAATTCAATTCACTAAAATCACCTATAAACTCAAGGTCTAATATATATTAGATTTACTTCATAAAAGATCATATGTTTCATAAGTAAAACACCACCCAACTTGTTTATGAAAGCAATGCATAATTTTTTTCTCATATTTATACATGAAACCAACCTCTCCGCGAGTATGTAACCAAATTTTTAGACATCAAATTAGACAAGGACATTCATAATTTAATCCTCAATTAAATCATCATCAGTATATACTATTCTCATTTTATTTAATCCCAATTATACAAAGTATTATAAGAACACAAAATAATCAAGGTTTATATTAGAGTTTACATAATAGCCACCTTCTATTTTTCACGACTTACATGTTCTTAAATATATTAATATTAAATATTAACCATTTGTGTCATGTTTTATATTTTCTACAATATTATGATTCCCATTGTTAAGAACACATAGTTGGCATAATTTTTTATTTTTGAAATAGAAAAAATAACAGTAGATCATAAGTTTTAAATTTGGTTACCAGAATAAATGTTTTCAGCTTCGAGCTTCATCAACCTTTTTTTTTCTGTATTTTCCAAAGAGGACATTCATGCTTGGTCCTATTAATTTTTGTCAGATTATCTCCATTATAAAAGATACAAATCAGCACGTTATACTCAACATATTCTCAAGATAAATTACATATGAAAAGCCTCATGACAAGTGTGAACAACATAAACCAATCTCATCTATTCTTTTAGGTAACAAACTATAAACTGATAATCATTAAATGACATCATTTTCATACATAAGAAATAATAATAACAAATATAGATGTTTAAGAAAACATATAACTTTTAGCCTCCTGTGTTTGTACTTTTGTTTTTGGTGGACTGTTCATTCACAGGCACGTTTAAATTGCTAAAAGGTCATAATTATAAATCCCTTGGAACAAATACACAACGCCAAAAGGCTAAAGCCTCCGTAATTATTAACGATAATATATCACTGAAAACCAAAAGCAATTTGATACTTAAAGGCTTACTCAAATCATCACTTCTTCAGATCTCTTCTCTCATACAGAGCCAGATTGTCCCTTTCTATTGGATCTTTTAGCCTCAAAAACCCTGCTCCAAAATTACAATTTGTAAGCTCGTGCTTCAGTTTCTCTAGATTAACCTTCGAGTGCTCGATGTTCTTCGAGAGTTGGGTATTTGTAGTACTGTGCTAGACCAAGCCTGTCTTGCTTCTACGAATCTAATTCCAATTTCGATTGATTGCTCCATTCATTCTTTTTACTTTATCTTTTCTAATCTATGCCTCTAGATGGAGGTCCTGCAAAGAGTTATATGAGGATTCGGAGATAGTGTTTACAATAAAAGTTAAGAAGAACTAATCAAATTGAACTCATACCAGATTAAATATATCTACCTTGATCGAGAGCATTTTATTAGTCGAGAATTCAGATTTTGTTGACTGCACTAATTTCTGAGGGGACAAAACTGTAGAATCAAGAGCTGGACTATTGGAGTGACAAAAGATGAAACGACTTCCCTCCGTGGCTTTAAAAATATGTGATAGCTTCCAACGTGGTGAAACGGCTTCCAACGTGGCATAACCCAGAATTGCACGTGTCAGGACTAGAATTGCTCTAAATTGACAAATGGCAGTAGCTGGAGCATGGAGTTCCTCCTTCAGTCATGAGTGAAAGAATTCTCAGAGAAAAAGATAAGAATCAATATATTTCTTAAATCAGTTTAAAATCCTTCTCAAATAATACGGTGAATATTCATCTGTATAGTGACTAACACAAAAAACAACACGATAAAAAGGCTTATTTTGAGGATAGGGGTTGCACTTTCTCATCCTCCATTCTTACTTGTGAGATTGAACCAGTATGTGGTCTAATGATCCTGTGTACATCAATTAATAAATCGGAGTTAGACATTGAATCAATATATAATATACTTGTGGAGTTCATCAAAGTATGGAATAAACTGATTTCACAACCAGAAAACCTGCAACAGATAAAAAATTTAGGGCTAGATATTCCCGTAATAGTGCAACCAAAATCACCAAACAACAAAACAAATGCTGTAATTTTTCTTGCAATTCGACGAAAAATATCCATTGAAAACCCCCAAATAGTATTTTCCGAAGCCTAATTTATGAAGCAAACATGATTCAAATATTGTACAACACTTAATAATCATGAATATTACACATCAACATTGCAGAAAAACCGTGTGAATATTAAAGTCTTCCGCTTCAATCTACTAACATTATTTCAATCTACCTCAAGGAAATTAAAAAGATTAAAAGAGTAAGAAACATCTTTTGTTTAATTTACTTGATATCCGTCGCTTCAGTCAATCGTCGCCTCGACATCCACTTGAGTTGAGTCTGCAGCGAACATATGTGGTCATCACTTCGTCATCAGTGAAGATATCAGTAGCGACGACGGTTATAGGCGCTATAGTTTCAAAAGTTCTAGAAAATGGGTGATTTGTAAACATATAAATTTCTTACCAGGTGAAAGGGGGTGGTTGTAAGATCTATCACGCATCAGTAATTGTGTCGTCATTAGTGGGGCACTTTCCTCGGTTCCATCTCGTGGGAAATTGGTAAAAGATGTTAGTGGGGCACTGGGTCGATCAGTCGTCGTTTCACTTTAGTCTACACCGCCGCCTTGGCAATGACGGACGCAGGATTTTGGGTGGGGGCCCAAATAATATAGTAAGATCAAAATATTATGATTTATATTATGAGTCACTCTCCTATGAAATTTGTTCGTATTACGAACTGATAACATAACATCAATTTAATGATATTATTGTTCTTATAAACTAATACTCATAATATTTTATACTGTGATATTAATTTATAAGTGTATTGGTATCATTAAATGAATATTATAACATAATGTTACATAAAATAGCTACCATGCCTATCATGACAAATAAATTAAATAAAAAAATAAAAAAAGGGGAAATTAAGTATAAATAAAAGTAAACAAGAAATCAAAATAAATTAACTAAAAAAAATAAAAAAGAGAAGAAATTAAGTATAAATAAAAGTAAAGAAGAAATAAAAATAAATCAACTAAAGTAAATCAAAAGGGGGAGTATATAATATAAGTCATGTATATAAGAAGGGAAAATTATGATTTTGAAGAGAGATGAGCGAGAGGTAGCGGGGAAGAGGAATGGTTATGTATAAAGGAAATAAAAAATAAAGATGGAGATGGGTTTTGAACCCAAGGCCACAAAGCTAATGCAAATCATACCGACCACTTGGCTATTTGTTTTTAAATTAATTGTCTTTGAATTAATTATCGGTTGATTGAATCTTATATTACTAATATTTTTCAAAATTTCAGTGGGGCCCAGTGCCCCCTTTGGCCCCTATGTGTGTTCGTCCCTGCACCTAGGTAAACATTATTAGCGCCGAGTAGTAGGCTGGGCAGTGGATGCATCCACAGTTTCTGCGCAGGGCAAAATTGTGAGGCGCCACGACGGTTGGATGGATGATGGTTTGTGTGCATGGCAAAATTACCAAGGGGAAAAGTGAGGAGCTGAGTCAATGCAATTGGGGCGACGGTTCGTTTGTGGGGTATTTAGGCAAAGAGGGAAAAGAGGCAAGGGCATTATCGTCCAAAAATATTTTTCAGTGACTTGCCACTTTTTAATATAGTATAGATATATAATTATCATTTTTAGACATTATATCCTCTTTTATTTTTTAATAAATTATTAATAAAAAAAATTAAATTACTTTTACATTATACTATAAAATAAACTTATCTTACACCTCGCGCAGGACACGAGTCTAAAACTAGCACTTTTGTTATTTCCTAAAAGAATGCAAAATTAACATAAATCATATCTACAACCCTACCCCCAAATTGATTTTTATATGTATTTTCTACGTAAAAAATTTATTTTGTACCCCCCCCCCCCCATTTATTCAGAAAATTAGACTTAAAATTATTAATTGTATTTTGTACCCTCAAATTTAAATGTCTAAATCCGCTACTAGTTGAGGTAAGACACATCTCATTGGTTTGCATATGAATTGTTCGATCTAACGTCTCACACAAGTTAAATCCATTTTACAAAGTAAAATTGACTATAAAGCTTAATTTCATCATTTCACAAGTAACGTTTGAAGACTTTGGGTTATTACTGTGTATATTTGTGTTGGATAAAGGATGATGGGATAAAAAGGGATGAAAGTCGAAGATCAAGAAGGAAGTGAGAACATTTATTTGTTTTACTATTTTTTGTGCCACGGTTTTGGAGTTTAGCTTATGTGTGAGCACATTGTATCTCATATGCAACAGTTACACCGTGCACTCACCCCACTCACCCGACCTGCACCCGCCCGTTCCCCCTTCTCTCCTTGAATCGTCGTCGGCCGTCTCACTAACAAGGAAGCACCGACGGTCAAGCCCTCACCTCCTCTCTCTACCTCCGATCGAAGTCGCCTTCCCATCCTGGAGACACTGCACACGACGCAATCCCTTCTCCAGCCGATGAAAACCGCCGCATCGCGCAGCCCGTCCCTCTCTTGCTTCTCCCTTCTCCTCCAGTCAACGTTGTCGTCGACTCCTCCCGTCTGGATGCCACCACCGCTGATTGGCCCTCCCTCTCCCCATCGTCGTCTAATCAACACCGAGCTCTGCCGCTCTCGCCTCCTCACGCCGCTGCCTTTTAATTTCAGTAAGTATTAATTTCAATAAGGGAAAATTTACACAAACTTTAATTGAAAAGTTACACTAACTTTAAATGAAAAGTTGCATTAGATATAATTTTAAAGTTACCCAAACTTTAACTGAAAAGTTGCATTAGATATAATTTTAAAGTTACACAAACTTTAAAAGAAAAGTTACACTAATTTTAACTGAAAAGTTACACAGACTTAAATTGAAAAGTTACACTAATTTTAACTGAAAAGTTACACAGACTTAAATTGAAAAGTTACACAATCTTTAACTGAAAAGTTACACTAGCAAACTTGTATAACTTACAAATTAAAGTGCGAATATACTTAAAAATTTGGCAAAGTCTCATATGCACCAAGTGCACGGTGCACTCACTCAACAGTTGATAATGTATACACTGAAAAGTTAGTCTCAATTACACTGAAAAGTTTACATTACTCTAAAAATTTAGCTTTTATAAGAAACCAATGTGGAACAAAATAAAACTTCTTGGTGTATTTTTTTTTTCCTTGTGAAATGGCAATGAAGTCATGAAGGTGTTAGGCCAGTTTTTCGATAAATCAATATTAGACGAGAGTCGACAAATTTAAAAAAAAATTATTTTTGTACTTTTATATAGTTAAATAATTTGATGAGTGGATGTTGAGGTGAAACACACAATTTGATTCCATTAGAAATCCCCTAATGGAGTCTAATTAAAGTCAAAAGTTAGTTTCATAGTAAAATTGGTTTAAAGGGTTTCATTTATTTTATTAGAAAATATTATTTATTTATACTATGACTCTAAGAAATTAATTTTGAATGATATTAATAATTTCATTAAAAATATTAATTATTTTACTATAAAATTTAAATTGTAAACTAATTTTTTAAGGTAAAACATATTCACACCATTCCAATCCGTAATCAAAATCATACCATTTAATATTTTAGTATATGGATGAAACTATATATCCATTCTCACAAATATTGAAAGATAAAAGTATATTTTTAACCATATTTGCATTTTGTGTGAAAAAAATTTAACGTATCAGTTGTTTCATAATTATTTTTAGAAAAAGATTGCTCGTATTGAAAATGAGATTAATTCGTTAGGAAATATATATGTAACTTACGATTGAGTTGGAGAGTTGGAGTAGAGCACAATGAATAAGAGTCCAAGTGGAAATCACAAAAGAGTCCAACTTAACTAGACATTAATTAATACATGGATCTGCTATTAATCCGAGGAATTTGTGGGAGCTATTAATCCGCATATCACAATCCCTAATTCCCTTCCTCTATTTACTTTTTCCCGTTTTCATTTCCCTTCCCACATTCCCTCCCACTTCCCCTTTATCTCAACGGGGAATCCCACTTTTTTCCATTTCAGACCATCTATAATATATTGTAAGTTTTCTTGATTTTCTGTTTTCTTCATTTAATTATGCCTATTCTCCTCCTTTTGCTTTCATCCCTTATTTGCCTCTTTAATTGAGTTTTATTCATAATCCCCATATATATATATATATATATATATATATATATATATATATAGCTTAATTTGCTCAACTGTTTGATATTTGGAAACGTCTACTTTGTTCTGTTTTCTCTGTTCAAAGGTTCCACCTTTATGTATGCATGCACAATGTGGCACATTTATGTCATCAATAAAGCATTTAGAGGTTTTTCAGTTTCAATTATGCATAAAAAAAATGTGTTCAAAAAAAAAAAAAAAAATTATGCATAAAAATAAAATAAAATAAAAACTGATCCTTTTTGTAATACAAGAAATAAGTATTAAATTTTCAAATTAAGTCATTAACTAATGCATTCTAAGCATAATAACACAATGTGGCATTCCTATTTCAAATTTGGTAATCACGTTGAATCCAATTTGGTTTAATGCAGTTTGTGGAGAAGATGATTGCACATCTACTTTTGTGTATCTTTTTGTTTCAAGCCATTGAAGCTCAACGTAACGTTGGGGTACCGCCTCCTCAAAAGAAATGGATGACTCTAAATGGTACGATCACGAGCTTAGAGAAGTTGGTCTTGTTAATTGTGAGAAACAATCGAGCTGAAATCAAACTGCATTTTCGTATAATGTAGGTGGTCGGCCCGAGGTTGTGGCGCGTGGTGGATACTCAGGATTTTTCCCCGACTCTAGCCAAATGGCTTATGACTTTGCTCTTGATAGTAGCATCATTGGAACAATCCTTTACTGCAATTTGCATTTTACTAAGGACAATGATGGCATTTGTGTGCCACAAATTAATCTTCAAAATGCAACTAATATTGATGAATTTGATCCCAAAGGAGCAAAGACTTATGACATATATGGACAACAAGTGCATGGATATTTCGGGATAGACTACCCCGCCAATATTATTTTCGAAAACATCACATGTAAGTCTATATTGCATAACTTGTACATTTTTTTTATCCGAACGAGTGTTATTTTGTTTATTTTAATTTGCATATTCGTTCGTTTCACATTTTGAATTTCGTAGTGAAACAAAATCTTTTCTCGAGGCAAGGAGTATTTGATGGCAGTCCTATCGTCGGGCCTTTTCAAGTCATGGAAGATAAGAACGGCAAACCTACAAGACTTTGGTTAAACATTGAGGTCTCTCTTTACTCTCCCTTTCTTTAAATTTATTGTTTGTTTGGTTGTTGAAGATTGATTGGATATTGAATGAGGATTGCAGAATGATATGTTCTACCACCAGCACAAGATAAGTCCTGAAGGTTTTATCCTAGAGCAATTGAATCCATTGCCAGAATTCATCTCATCTCCAGAGATAGGTTTCTTGAAGGGTATAGGACCAAAGTTGGGGAGGGCTAAAACGAGGCTCATCTTCGTGTTCCTTGAAGGGACCGCGATAGAACCGACCACCAAAACACCATACGGTTCGTTGGCTAAAAACCTTGCCATGATCAAATCGTTTGCATCTGGGATTCTCGTACCTAAAGAGTACGTTTGGCCTGTGGACAAGATGAGGATGTTACAGCCAGCAACGACCCTCGTGCAGGACGCCCACAAACTAGGCCTTTCAGTGTTTGTTTCTGGCTTTGCAAACGATAAATACATAAGCTACAATTATAGCTACGATCCTGCAAGAGAGTACCTCCAGTTTGTCGAAAACTCCCAATTCTCCGTTGATGGTGTGTTGACCGATTTTCCTTCAACCGCCTCAGAGGCAATTGGTGAGATTACATACATATCTATGAATCATGTTCACACAAGTTTTACATTCTCTCTCCCGTCGCTGCAGGATGCCTAAATCAGGACAAGAACGCCACGCGCCAAATAAAAGGTACAAACCGAGCAGAACAACATGCCTTAACACCTTTCTCCATCAATGATTTTTAATGGAATATGATTGCAGCTTTGATCATATCTCACAATGGAGCTAGCGGCGATTTCCCTGGAGCATCAGATCTCGCCTATCAGAAAGCGATAGACGACGGAGCTGACATAATCGACTGCTCAGTTCAAATGTCTCAAGATGGAGTAGCCTTCTGCTCAGATAGACCCGACCTAATGAAAACTACTACTGCACCCACTCTTTACATAGATCGATCCACAAATATTCCCGAAATCCAAAAGGATGATGGAATTTTCTCCTTTGATCTAGCATGGGCTGATATTCAAGCTCTAAAGCGTAAGCATTGCAAAACTTGATGCCTTCAGTTATCTATTCACCTATTTATGCTTAAATATATTCCATTTGGCATCTATTTCAGCCCAAATTGAGAGTTTTTTCGAAGGAGAGGCCGTTAGGAATCCTGCAAATAAGAATAGCGGCAAGTTCGTCACCCTAGCCGAGTTCTTGGAACTTGCAAAAACAAGAGCAGTACCTGGTGTACTCATATCCATAAAGGTAATTTTTTACCAATGGCGAAGAGAGAGTTTTGTGTGAACAAAGATCTACTTTATTATTTAGACTTCACTTTTCGTAGGGCCATACGCCAATGAGTCATATAATGTATATATTCTGACACGTATCGTTCTCTCAGAATGCTCCATACCTAGCTGCAAGCAAGGGTCTGGACATTGTGGATGCCGTCTCCTCTGCACTAACCAATGCCTCATTTGATAAGCAATCGCTTCAGAGAGTTCTTATCCAATCAGACGACAGCTCGGTGCTCTTAAAGTTCAAAGATGTCCCTACTTATGAGAGAGTGTTCTACCTAGAGCAGTCGATCAGTGGTGCACCCGAACAAGTTTCACAAGAGGTGAAGAAGTACGCTGACGCAGTTTTCGTGCACAGGAATGCTATCATGGTCGACTCCCAGTCATTTGCCTCCAACTTTACAAAGACTGTCCCGGCCTTCCATGCTGCTAATATCTCAGTATACGTTGGAGTTTTGAGGAACGAATTCGAGAACTTAATTTTCGATTATCTGTCTGATCCGTATGTTGAGATCAGCACGTTTTATTCCCAGCAAGTCGATGGCTTCGTGACAGACTTTCCAGCCACAGCGAATATGTTTGCCAGTAAGTCTTTTACGAAGCCTGATAAATCTATTGTCAAATCGTGCAGAATTCCCTTTCAGCAATGATGCTGCACGGTTTGACAATATCACTGCATTCGAATTCCAAAAGTGATTTTTATTATTTGCGTTACATCATTAATTATTTCAGATAGAGAAATCATAATGCTGAAATCTAATTCTGTACAGGATCATCATGTACCACCAAAGGATCTCCATACCTTATCCAGCCGGTGCAACCAGGTTTCTTGTTCGAAGCACAGCCGGTAGCCGAGCCGCCCCTTCTTAGCACGGCGGATGTGGTGGATCCGCCGCTCCCTCCCGTAGCCAAGAACGCTACCGCTCCGGCAGGCGAAACTCCACCAGCAGTAGCTCCACCAACAAAATCTTCAGCTCCTTCTTCATTAACTGCTGGTACACAAGGTTTACTTTTGGGTGCATTTTTGGCGCTTATGGCCATATTTGCATAGAGTGTAACATTGTACAATGTTTTATAATGTCCATCAATGCATAACTGTAAAATATACTGCATACATACCAACGATATTCTACTGATTTAGTAGAAAGTGTGGCGTAGATGCTGATCTTTTGGACCAGCCAGATTGTTCTAATGCCTGTCAAGACAAAACTCAATGGAGAAAGAAAAAGATATATTTCTTTTATTTCCAGTTTTTCATTCTCTCCTCTCTCTTTTTTTTTTTTTTTTCTTGGTATTTAATACTACCACTGCATATATTAGATATTACTATTACAATATTACTACTATAGTTTAAAATGAATTCGAATAATGAATTCTTGAAAAATTAAATAATTATAATTATTTGTTGGCAAAATATATTTTCTCTATTATTTCGTTTGATATATATATGTCCATATGGATGACTTGTTCACTGTATACGTGTCATGAACTATTAGCAAATAAAATATCAACTTAAGTTAGCAAACTAAATTTGAAAAAAGAGAAACGTAGTAGTATAATTCATATGACTTATCAATAGCAATGGTAATAACATACCAACGAAATTAGAGAATCACATAGTTTAGAGAACTGAAATAATAAATACAGATGTTGAAAATAAAAATTCAAAGAGATGAATAAAATTATATTTAAAATGAAATGTGAAAATTTAATAACCTAAATAAAATAATGGTTGAAATTTATTTAAAGAAAATGAATGGTAGATATATGCAATATGAAGGTGTCAAAATTAAAAGCAATAGATGGTTCATATTGAAAATATAATTAAGAGTAGGTTATATATGAAAATGCTTCATAATAAGCTTAACATGAAATAGTTTTAGGGTATTATTACTTTCATCAGGAGTATCATTAAACCTGTCAGGGGTATCACTAATTTGGGTCAGTGGTATTATATTGTAATTGTTTTAAATTTTCTTGAACTCAAACTAATGATACCTCTGATGAGATTAATGATACTCCCGATTAGATTAATGATATTTTAAAATTGTTTTATGATAAGCTTATCATAAACTATTTTCATATAATACTTTGCCAATAATTAATATATAGATTAATTGCAAATAAAATAACAACATTTTTACAAATTGCAATTTAGTCTTAACTTTTAAATCTTTGCAAACAAAACTCCAATTTAATATTTGGTTACAATTTGAACTAACAAAACAATTTTTTTATTATCCGAGAATGATGTTTCACCTACCTGACAATTAAAATTTATCATGTTAATATATTTAAATGGGTTCGGATGTCAACGGATAATTAATAATTATGTTCTGGCATATTAAAATCGATTTTTTCGTTAGAATTGTTAATAAAATTTAAATTGAGATTTTATTTGCAATGAGTCAAAAATTTTGATTAGATTGCAATTTATAAAATATTAAGTGCATCGTATAATTGAAATGTATTTTTAGAGTGTTAAAATGTATTTTCACTAAACACGTAGTATTATTTATGCTGTACAACTATGGCAGACCAATTACAATTATTAGTGTAATCAATTCTAACCGTTTAAAAAATACTCCATTTGAATTACAATTTTGCTTTTACTTATTCTTTTGCTTATAAAAAAACCGGTCATGAACCGGAAGCAGTTGTCAATATAAATAGCAGAGCAATAGTTAGAAAACCTAAAATCTCATTAGTTTAAGTATGAGGCTGCGATCTGTACAGAGAGGCGGGGTTTCTAAAGGGTGGTTGCCCCTTTCTGTACTAACTATTAGCCGATGATTTCAAAATCTCTGGTTTTCCAGAAAATAAATCGAACAACCCTTTCAGATGCTGTTGAAGCTGTTGTCGAAGAAGATGAAGATGATGATGATGATGATATTAGATCGATTTTCCATTTTCTATTCCTTGAACCCTAAATCCTAAACCCTTATCTCTGGCCACTGATGCCAGGTGAAAGAAGAAGAGGCTGTGATGATAATTTTAGAAAAAACATCAGATTTTGAGCGACTCGTATCTTGGCGAGGCAAAATCAGTGACTCTTTCCGTTTCACTTGAGTCGCTGGTTTTAGCAGCCATGGCGAGTTTGACGATTCGGTTCTCTGATGATAAAAGGCGAATCTGAGCCTCACCTCCTCCTTAACAAATTTGCATTTCTCTCTCTTTTTTTAGTGAAAAAGTAGTATATTCTCTGCTTTTCTTTTTATTTCTTTTTTGAATTGGGGATTTGGGCGAACTCTTTAAAGTATTAAAGAAAATGTTTTTCGGTATCCTATCGGAAAAATAACTTGTATTGTATGGTCATATATGGTGGTGCCACAAAGAAATGCGAAACAGTGTTTTAAAAGACGAAGGAATGCAAAGTGTCATTACTCATGGAGCTTAAATTTTTATTCATGTTTTTTATTTGTAGAAAATAATATCTTTTTTGGAAATCATGACTTCGGAATCTTATTATTGAAAATTTTGATGAATAATATAAGTATGTATTTGTTTTGGGATTATAGTTACATGAAATTTTATTTTATCTTAATTATATAAAAAGTAGTAATGAATTTATAAGTATGAATTGAACTTGTTGAATTTGAGAATTGAAAAAATTATCTTATATTTTTAATAGATTAAACTTGGAATTTTCATGGAAATTAGTGAAGGATTAAAAGAGAATAGAAGGGAGATTGTGAATTCAGCCTTGGAAGCCTTACTGCAACCTCTTATATGTGATGTATATGTATGTGTTGATTATGAATTAAATGGAAATTTTTTATTCGATCTTTGAAGCAAACTGGTGTTAGCAACCTGTAAAAGGATTCCCAGCTGATTATACTTCTACATACTTTTTTTTTCCACATAAAAATTGACTTTGAACATTACAAATTTACAATATAAAATACTTTCGCTTCTATTTTAGTCCTAATCACACTGTTTATACTCTTCTTAATAAGAAATCTGTACAGATAAAACCACATGGTTTGGTGACACAAAATCCTGAAAATAGTCCATGAAAACAGTCTTGATATTTAGAAAAAATTAGAAATTGGGCAAATCCATAGCTTGGCGATATCAGAGGGAGTCAAGCAAGCAACTGATTTCTGCAGATCTGAGAAATCGGTATTTACTTTTTTCCAAAACAAAAATTTTAGGAGATTAAAAGGGAAAGAGGCTCAGATCTGTGGTCTAATAATGAATAGGCAACAGAGAATCCCGCGACGCCATGGCTGCAAACATCGCCGGTTGCATGCGGTAAACCGCAGCCATCCGGGTCGCCCCGCCAAGATACGGGCCGGGTTATCTCTAAGCCAGATTCAGGAAGTAAATGGCGAAAGAAATCATCACAGCCTCATACAATACACGAAAGGGAGATCTGGTAGTGTACACGCTTTAAATCCCAAAACAAACAAGAGTATGTATAGAGTGAACCATTTTCATATATACTTATTATGACCCAGATGCTCTGGATCTCCTCGAAGGGCTGTTGATATTTTGTGGAAAAAGAAGAAATCATGGGGTTGCAGAGAGGGGCAACCGCCCTTACAGAATTCCGACGTCCTCACTGGAACCCTCATTCCGTACTTCCTGCCGATGGTTACCTTCGCTACTTTTTGGTGTATATATATATAATCGAGATCTGTTTTCTTTCCCTATTTGCCCTTTATAATTATTTAGTAAATATAAAAATCAAAATACACCGAAAATATTCACGTGCCTTATAAAAAAAAAAAATACAGCATCTTTGATGATAAATGCACCCTTATTTTTCGTTAATTGCATTAAATCCTCGTATGTTTAATAAGAGTATGAAAAAAAAATTCTTTCATATTTAATAAAATGTATAAAATTATTTTAAATTCGATGAAAGTATTCAAAAAATCCTCTCATGTATTAAAGATATAAACCCCAATATTTTGTAAAATTATACACAGAATTTCCATCTTTCACTTGTTAGCACCTTTTATATGCACACGTTATCAATGTATTTTTGAACTAAGTGGTTAATGAGATTTTTATGCATACTTTTATCAAATATAGAAGTTTTATGCAATTAATAAAATATAGAGACATTTTATGCATTTATCATAAAACACATGAATTAGGGGTGGGAATAAATCAGACTTTCCGACAGGGACCTACGGCTCGGCCTATCTAAAGCTCAACTCGGCTCGGCTCCTTTAATAAACGAGTCAGACTCAGGCTTTTTCAAAAACCTATTTATTTAAACATGTCAGACTTGGGCTTTTTTTTAAGTCTTTTAAGCCCAACAAGCCAACTTATTTAACTATATTATTATTATTATTATTATTATTATTATTATTATTATTATTATTATTATATATGTATATAATATATAATAATACAATACATATATAATATAATAATATTTAATATATATATATATATATATATGTGTGTGTGTGTGTAAGAATATTCCTAAATATAAATTAACATATTATTTGAATTAGTTATTATGCTATTATTTGATAATCCGTTGGTAAATTGATTTTATTCTTCATTTTAAGATTTAAAGAGTTAATTGTTATGATTTAATAATAATATAATTATTGAATATAATTTTGTAAACATAATTAAAAAAAACCCATAAAAGGCTTTCAGACCAGCCTATTTATTAAATGGGTCAGGCCAAGGTGGTGTTACCGTATTTATCCGTATATAGGGGTAGGGCACTTTGGACAGTATAACATATAAACGGGTACGAAACATGAAGAATATAAACACTGCGGGAAGAACCGAAAGGTTCCACCCTTAAATATGACTCCGGCCGGTTCATGAAGATGAACACCCTAGCCTTTGATGTATTATAAAATGTAGAGGGTGTTTTGTGGGGAGGAAGATGATGTCCTCCCTCTTACAATGAATTGGGGCCTCTATTTATAGAGCCACAAGCTCCTCACTAAAGGAGCAATCCTGACCCTTTATTTTAGGGTATTAATTACAACCATAGATCTAATGAACAATATTAAATCTACTATTACAATATCTTGTCAGTACTTCGATATCTCCATTGATGTTGACCCTCGATTATGTCGGGCTATGACAATGTCTGACGAGGTCGAGGTGTCTGTCGAGGCTAGGAGGTCTGACGAGATCGAGGTGTGTTCACCTCGAACAGTTGCGGTAGCTCATCTGCCGGGTTATTTGGTGCCATGATCCTATTATCGAGGCTTAAACCCTGGTTCCGGTATTACCCCAGTTTTGAGATAGTATTTAGGCCAAATACGGGAATTATTCGTGACACAACACAAGGCTTTGAAAAAAAACCTATAACAGTTAACAGGTTTGGCTTCGGCCCAAATTTTAAATAGCAGGCTCAGACAGTCCAACGAGAAGCCTAGCTCAGCTCAGCCTATTTTCACCCCTAGTAGGAGTGTTTTTTTTACTTCACCCTTTTTTTCTTAAGTAGACAATGTATAGAGTGAAAATTGTTCATACATGAATCATTGAAAAGTATTAGTTATTTAGCTAGAGATGCTCACAGTTTTGGAACCATCATTTCGAAAATATTGATAAGTGGAACAGAAATCGAACGGCGGTCAAGGCGGTTTCAGTTTGGTTCCCAAATCGGCAGTTCCAGTTCCGAACTGCCGGTTTTTTTTCCTTGTATTTCTTGGTTTTTGGATCGAAAAGTAATGTAGATGACAAGATAATTGAACTAAATTAAATTGTGGCAGTTACAAATAGGTTCACCCTATTTGAGTTTATTAACCTTTGGTGTAATAATCTTCCATAAATACAAAATGGTGTAAAAGTGGACCCCTTTTTTTCACATTATCCAGCTTTTTCCCCAACCCCTCTGCGTCCCTCTTTCATGTGTATAACTTAAATTACATGTGTATGCTTATATACGAAAAAAGAGTTAAAAAAAATATGCAATTTATTTTTGCAGTATCTTCATCTTCAAATTACAAACTCTTCATCCTGTAAAAAAAAATTACAAACTCTTCATTTCTTCTGCCAGGAATGAAAATTAGTACCTAGCCTGTAAATGATTAAAATGATCAAGCCACCAAAGTACACACACAATATATTGTATCATTGCAAAAATCCAATTTAGATATTAAAAAAAAAAAAACAGAGCATGAGGAAACACAAAAAACAGAGCATTTCTTTCACACATATATCAAAGTTCAAACTATTGGTACTGGTACATATGGGTGTGGGCGTAACAAAACTCCAGTTTATTCAAAAAAAAAACTTTTATAAGATGAATTGAAATTTCTTTACATAAAAAACCCCAAATTAAATTTAATATTTCCAAAAAAAATTCATTTATTACATATTCAACCTTAAACATACATACCTTCAATCTATTTGCCGGCGAGCTCAACCCACCCCCTATCAGTTGTACCAGCCGAACACCCCTCTCCCTCCTCTATCTCTCTCTCCCTCATTTAGATCGGCGCATGTGCCAGTGTTCGTCCAGATCAGAGCCGCCTTGGTCGAGTGACAACATCGTCTAGATCGGGAGCCGTCTTGGTCGAGACCCCTTGCAGATCGGAGCCTCCACCGCCATCGTCGACCGCACAGATCGGATATAGGCGTCGCCCCCCGCTGAGAGATGGGGGGGCATCGGCGCCGCTGAGCCATATTGAGGGAGAGAGAGAGGCATTTAGAGAGAGAGAATTTAGGAAAGTGAACAGGGAGAGAGAAAAGTGCAATAAATTGGGGGAGGGGGACGGTCAAATGGGTGTGAGTGGGTGGATGATTAAATTGAGTGTGGTCCCCACTTTTAAACCAAAATGCAATTTAATAAAAGTTGTGAAACCTATTTATTTTTTTAACCTAAAAGGAGAACTTATATGTAATAAACTCAATTAAATTTGAAGGAATCTAATTGAACTATTACAGAATATTGCAAATTTGAAATAATGTAGATGACAAATTAAATTGAAAATTACATTAGTAATTGTTGAACTATTACAAATTAGTAATTCTAACTATAAGTAAGTGTCTACTATATTACAAACTAATTGAACTATGTAACCTTCCAACTAAAAGCTTGTTCAACGGCTACGGTTGAGGTGGGAGATGCAAAAAAAATTCCTTGCTAGCATTGACAATATCAGGTAGGTATTTTTCTTCCTCGACCACCACTTTAGTATGTCAAAACTATCATCGTCTTCATCATCATCAAACTCAAATCTAGAGGTTAGATAATGATCAAATGCGTGATAAAGGTTGGAAGTAGCCCTTGGACATTTTTACATATGCTCATTATAAAAACCCGATGATATATAATCAATTACATATTCACTTACCATAAAAGATAAAGAGTCACCACCAACATTAGATTCAAAATTGGAATCACTATATTCTCTAAATAAATTCATTAATGTAAATTTAATCTTATTAACAATCTCTTCGGGCTTAGGATATGCATCACCATCATCCATGACCATATGTCTATTAGGAAATAAAGAATTATAATACAAATCTAACAAGGGTTTTTCTTAGGTCAGACACCCTATTGAGTTGCCTGATATCAGACACGATCTATTATTGTGCCACGTGTCATCGTATTGTGTCGCACTAATCTGTTACATGTTGCATTAATATATTATTTTTAAATTAATTTTTTAATTTACTGTTATGCCCTTTAAAAATTAAATTACCTAAATTATTTAATTTTCCATATATATTTTTTTACAAGATTTCATATATTATTTAATTGGGAAAATAATCAAATAAATCCCTGAATTTATCCATGGGGATCAAATAACCCCTCAACTTTATTTTATTACATCCGAACCATTTTTCGTTTTACATAAGATCAAATACACTCACCTTTTCGTAAAACTAAACAATTAAAACCTTCATGTTTGATCAATTATACATTTCTATTGAACTTCAAAATTAATTTACAATACCTCTAAATTCTAATTCCAGATTATCCAAAATGCATACTACAATCGCTAGGTTTATGCAATAACTCTACTCAATCTCAGCCCCAAGATGCACCGAGAAAGCAAGGGCTGTCATCCTTAACCATCTTGAGTGCAAATACATAGCCTATTTGTGGTTGTTACACTCGATATCGCTACCCGAATATTCGGGTATCGGGGTTAACCTATCAAATCGGAGCGGCGCACTGACAAGAGAATCTCGTCGCCGAGCCATACCGAGTAGACGGGTAGGGTACCCCGTCTACCCGACGGGGACTTTCAGGAGTTGTCGGGAAGAATACTTATTCCGTGGACCAGAGGTCGGTCGGCCAGCGGTGAGCTCTAGGGCAGGTTCTACCCGCTCCCGGGGAAAAGGATCCCCATAGTACTCGCTACCTACTCGGTACTCGGTTACTCGTGTACCCGCCTACCCGATCCCCGGCATCGCCAGCTGTGAGAATACATCCAGTGCCATCAGTTCAGAGGATGCAGCAGTGTTAGGGTAGGTAGTTGGGTCAAGTCCCATCAGTAAAAGGCAGCAGAGCCAGGTGGCGCCTCCCCATTGGTCCATAGAGGGAGGTTGTAGCCACTCATGACCTCCCATCTAGGAATAGGAGGGGCCCATGGGTATACCAACCCAAGGTGGGGAACACCACCATGTACACTATAAATAGGGCTTTAAATGCCCAAATGTAACACACAACTCATTTATTGCAAATCTACTCTTGAGAGCTCATTTACTCTTGCTTTTACTACTTTCAGTTATCATAAATACGTAAATCCTACCCGCTAGGAACCCGACGGCGAGATCCTCACGAAATCGCTGATAACATTTTGGCGCTAGAAGGAGGGTGACTAATAGCGAAGTTCACTCGGTTTCGTTCATCTAGTTACCTAAACCGAACCATATCCATTTCTTCTCAAGAAATCCCACTTACCCACATCGAAATGGCCACTTCAAAGGCTACCCGCACCCAGCAGCATGTTGAACAGTTTGAAGACGTCGGTGAGGCCGCTACTCCGGCTCCTGCCACGGCGGCCACACTCCAGGGGCCATTCGAGTTCTTATCCGCCATAAGGACTCCGGAGGATCTCCAGGTGGTGAAAACGATGATCGAACGTCGCTAAACCGAGATCGATGCTGCTCCTATCCGCACCCATCTGGCCAAAAAGGAGCCAGCTCGTACCAGGGCCACTAGCCCCCCACGACCGGAATATTGAGAGGCGGCCGAGAGGGCCACCACTTACATGGCCCGACCACAGAACCTGAAAAGGTACCTCGACGAGGAGGCCGACTCCCATCGTGCATCCTACCGACCGGCGGGTTCGGTCTTCTCACGATTAGGGTCCCAAGCTCGGGGAGCTGCCCGACCCTACGAATCAAACGCAAGTTCCAAGCCACGGGAACGAGAAAGGGGACGCTCTTCCTGACATCACAACAACGTGGCCCCAAGGCCGTCGGTCCGTTATCGTTTGGGAGATAACCCGCGTCCCCGATCTCCCCCCGCGGCTGACAATGCCATGACCGCGATACTGAAGAAAGTGTCAGATCTGGAGGCCAAACTCGAGAAGCGGGACGGGCAACATCACTTCACCCATATGCCCAACTCGCCTCTCGCAGATATCCTGGTGCGAGCTCCCACCCAGCCGAAGATCAACGTGGCAACTGTGAGCCAATATGACGGGGAGACGGACCCCGTCACACACTTAAGTAAGTATTCTACTTATATGATCTCCATGGGGGCCACGGACGCTACCCAGTGTCGGATGTTCCCATTGACCCTCGGTGACCGAGCTCACCGTTGGTACTCCTTGCTACCCACGGGGAAGGTGGTTTCATTCCACCAACTGGGGGAGTTGTTCTTGGATCACTTTCCTCGATGGCGCCACGTCTGGTCGGCGCCAACCGAATGGCCAACCTGGCTCAGGGCAAAGATGAATCGGACCGGGCATACATCGACCGGGTAGACCGCATTATCATGGAGGGCAAGCCGGTCGGGAATAAGGTCAAGCTCGTCGGCATTATAGGTGGTCTCCGCCTAAAGACGAAACTGTTGAAGTCCATGAACAAGGACTATCCCAAATCATCACCATATCATCAGCTAACCAAACCAAACTAATTCATCCATTCAATAATACCATCCAACTAAACTAATAATATTAAACACCTAAACCAAGGATACTAAACAGCTATTCCAATGACACTAAACAACAAATTTAACAATACAAAATAGGGAAAGTAAAGTCCATAGTACACAGTGACTCCTACTGCTTCGAGCAACAATGTCAAACTCAACATTACAAGGTTTTCGAATAAGAAGGCTTCGAAGGCTACGGCAAAATCAGGGAGAAAGAGGCTAGAATTCTTACGAGTTCCGGTTCAGTTCGTGGCGGTAAACGGGCGGTCTAACGGCGTCGTATAATTATTCACTGGATAAATTGGACAGCCTTACGGCGTTGTTCGGAATTTCCAAAAGTACGGGCAGCTCTGGGCTTTATCGACGGCACCTCCATTCAAACGAAAAGTACAAAATGAATTTACGAGTTTCAACAGCAGGATTAATTGAACAAACGGGATAAATTGAACAAACGGAATAAATTGAAGGAATTGAAATCAAATTAACGAATTTCAATCGGAGAAATTGAAATGAAATTGGAACTCACTGAGAATCAAGAGGTGGCGGCGCTCGACGGAGAAAGGGGCGGCATCGGTGAAGGGAGAGAGGCGGTGCTGGTGGCGGCGTTCGGCAACGGAGAGGCGACGATCGGCATCGCGTCTGGGAGCGAGGCGAGAGGTGCTGGTCGCGAGAGGGCATCGTGGCCGGAAAAAGGAAAGAGGCGTCGCGGCTGAGGTCGAAGGGGGACGGTCGCGAGGCGGTTGCGTCTGGTTACGACGGCGCTGGAAAAGAGGCGCGGAGACCATGGCTCTGCTTGGGAAAAGGGGCGACGGGGCGACGCTCGCGGCTGGTGTTTGGAGACGAGCGGTCGACGGCGATTTTTCGCCGTGAGGGAAAGAGGGAGCAGAGAGAGAGATGAGTGAAATCCGTAAATGGAAGAAAAACGTCTTCTGTTCTGTATAGATAAAGAGAGAGAGATATTTTCTTGGAAAATTAGTTTCTTAATTAATTAATTTAAAAGAAAGAAATAAACATGTGGCTGTGATTAATTTTTCTAATTAATTTAATTCAAAAAGTGGAAGTAATTCATGTGGTTAGGGATTAATCCCCTTAAATTCTGATATTTTCATTCCTGTCTGACACGGTTTAGGGATCATTTGGTTTACGAGTTTAATCCCGATTTAATAATCAATACAGTTTTGTAATTCGATTAATATTTTAAAGCATTTGAATTATAAATGTATATTTTTATCAATAAATTATACGGATCGGAATCCTAATTTCAAACTTGAATATTTAATTTCTCGTAGTCCTTTATTCGCTTTGAAAGATTCGATTCTTTCGACGAATTTAGGAATTTGTAAAAAGAGTATATATTTAAATTACACAAAAGCACACAAAATAATAAAATAAAAAGAAACAAAGATAAGGAAATAAAATAAGGGTTCTAGGAATATAAAAGGTATAAAACGGGACGGGGTATTACATCCTCACCCCCTTAACAGAATTTCGCCCCCGAAATTCATCTCTTAGGTATTGCTTAAGCATTGAGGGTATTTGGTTAGGACTTCATCCTCTATTTCCCAAGTTGTTTCTTCTTTCTCGTGTCGGCTCCACTGAACTAGAACTAATGGTATCTCTTGATTCCTTAATAAGTGTAACTTCCTTCCTAGGATAGTAACTGGAACTTCTGCATAAGTCAGGTCACAACTTAAACCTAAATCTATACGACTAAAAAACAGGGTTTGGATCGCTTATGTACTTCCTGAATGTGGATATGTGGAACACATCATGCACTCGTGATAACTCTGGTGGTAGTGCTAAGCGATAAGCCACATCCCCGATTCTATTCAGGATGTCAAATGGCCCATTGTATCGCGACTTTAGCTTATCTCTTTTACCAAAACGGATTAGACCTTTCATTGGTGCCACTCGGAGAAATACTTTATCGCCAATGTCGAATTGTAAATCTATTCTCCTAGCGTCCACATATGACTTCTGACGGTCTTGAGCCGCTTTGATTTTTCCTTTAATCTTTGCGACTACCTCAATCGATCTTTCAACTAGTTCGGGTTCGAAAATCTTTCGAATTCCGACTTCATCCCAACAAACTGGTGATCTACACCTTTTCCCGTAACGTGTTTCGTACGGTGCCGTTTGTATTGTCGCCTGATAACTGTTGTTATATGCGAACTCTACAAATGGTAGGTGGCTCTTCCACCTTCCTGCAAGATCTAGAGCGCAAGCTCTCAGCATTCCTTCGAGTGTCTGGATAGTTCCTTCCGATTGTCCGTCAGTCTGCGGGTGGTATGCGGTGCTGAATTTCAATTCAGTCCCTAAGGCTCATTGCAGACTTCCCCAGAACTTAGAGGTAAAACGGGGTCTCTATCGGACACTATCGAGACTGGTACACCATGCAGTTTGATTATCTCAGCTATGTATAGTTGGGCGAGCTTGTCCAACGTATACGTCATTCTAATAGGGATATAGTGGGCAGTTTTCGTAAGTCTATCTACGATAACCCAAATGGCATTGTGATTCTTCACCGTTTTCGGAAATCCGGTGACAAAATCCATAGTGATGTTCTCCCATTTCCACTCTGGCATTTCCAGAGGATGCAACAACCCTGGAGGTCGTTGGTGATCTGCTTTAACTCGTTGGCAGGTTAAACAGCTCCTGACGAATTGAGCTATCGATCTCTTCATACCCTTCACCAAAAGTTTTCTTCCAGTCCCCGATACATCATCGTCTCTCCGGGGTGAATGGTGTATGGAGTGTTATGTGCCTCTTTCAGAATTTCATTCCTCATTCCTTCATCCTTAGGCACACAGATTCTGTTATCAAACATCAAAGCTCACTCAGTACTCAATACGAACTTCTAAATGGTTCCTTCCTCAGCGCGCTTACGTATTCCTCTCAAGAATTTATCGTTCTTTTGCGCTCCTAGGATCCTTTCTCGTAAGGTCGGTTATAGGGTGAACGCGTAAACCATGGTATCTGCACAATACTGTGTGGAAATTTCTAGGTTTAGGATGAATTGGTACTATATCTTACTCCACTCAAAATAGTTTTGTCTAACTACTTACTCTAAAACTTCTGGTCCAAAAGGGGTGGTAAACCTTAGTGGGGAGGTTTGATTTTTTAAAGGTCCCCCATTAGTTAAAGCCAAAATAACTTCTCGGTTTTCTTGGTCGACTAAGTTTGTTGTCACTCTACCTGATCTAAGACTTAGAAGGTCTTCTAGTCCTCAAGCAAGCAAACTTTTCTTCCTACATAGTTGCAAATTTTCCTCTACTTCGAAGTCTACTATGTATCCCATAGATAAAAATCAATTGTTCTTTCTTTTTTAACTAAAGTATTCCCATAACATATAAATGTTAATCTTAACACGTAAGACTTAAGATCACATCTAGCTTACTTATTCCACAAAAAGGCTCTACTTAAGCTTAAAATCTTATGTTATCCCAAAAGAAAGTAACTATGTCCATGTTTCATATTCCTTCTTATGCATAAAACTAGTTCGTTTTCAATAACACCTAACTACTCAACTTAAGAACGTGCAGTTCAGTTTCTATTTGATGTTCATCCAAGTCTATCTCCAATCAATTCACTCAGCTTAGGTTCTTATTGTATTCCTAAAAAATTCACTTTCACTTAAGGTCTATTCTTCTATACTTTATATCCCCAAATTTTCTTAAATTCTTAGACACAAGGGAGTGAGATGCTCTAGTACTAATCGATACATAAGCAGTTGATCCAAAATTCACACTTGCTGAATTTGGAATACAAATTCTCTCGTCACTTTGTCTTTAAGACTGCCTTAAGATGTTCTTCGTGTTGCTCTTTGATCTTAGAGTACACAAGATGATGACAAATTGGTCCAGGTACGGATGAAACACTCTATTTATCATATCCATAAAAATTATCGGAGCGTTTGTTACTCTGAAAGGCATCACGGTGAACTCGTAATATCCATACCGAGTCCGGAATGCTGTCTTCGGGATATTCTCGCTCTTGACCTTTAGCTGGTGGTAACCAGACCTTAGATCGATCTTTGAGAATACGGTAGCATTCTTCAACTGGTCGAACAAGTCTTCTATCCTTGGAGAAGGATATTTGTTCTTAATGATCAGTTGATTGAGACCTCGATAGTCTATGCACATACGAAAAGTTCCATCTTTCTTCTTTACGAACAACACGAGTGCTCCCCATGGTGATGCACTAGGCCTGATGAACTTCTTTTCAAGCAAGCATTGCAGTTGTTCCTTCAGTTCTTCCAATTCCTTTGGAGCCATTCGATAGGGTGCTTTAGATACTGGTGCTGCCCCAGGTATCAAGTCGATGGAGAACTCTATCTGACGATCCGGAGGTAACCCGATTAATTCCTCAGGAAACACGTTAAGATATTCATCCACAATTGGCACCTTGATGCGCAACTTGTCGTCTTTCTCTCCTACTGAGATGTGGACGAGGTAAGCTTGGCATTTCTCCTTTCGTAATATTACTGCAGCTTGGATTGCTGATATTACTCGGGTTTCCTTCTTGGTCTTGATTTCATGAAATGTGAAGCGTTGACCATTACGAGTTTCGAGGTCGATCTCACGTTCTGCGCATTCTATTATCGCTTTGTCCTTTGTTAACTAGCCAATGCCTAAGATTATACCAAAGATTTTCATCTTAAGAATGTGAAGATCGGACTCTATCAAGTGATCGCTTAGCATTAGGGGTAAACCTATAATTTGGTCCTTAATTTCCATAATAGTTCCAGACATTTCCTAGCCCGGCCTGCTAAGGTGTCTTAGGTTCAGCTTGAGAAGGTAGGTTCTGTCCTATAGGATCCTTTGGTACAGGAATGGGGTTAACGTGGGGTCGTCCACGTCTACGTTCTGGTGCCATTCTAAAGGTGGTTCTAATCGGAAAAGAATAATATTGTTATGATATGTATAGGTGCGAGAAAGTTATAAAAACATAATCGGATTAACCAAATTAACACAAAACGTTAACACTGAAAACACGTGTGGTACGTAATTCACCGCTTCGCATTGGGGCCCCAATGGTACAGTGCTCACATTCGCACAGTATTCTAGGAACTAGTAATGTGTCATTAAGTGATAATCAGATAAAATATGACATTTAATATATAAAGCAAGTAAAACACATTGACAAGTAGTGAGCACATAATAAGTATATATATATCTAAAAGTTTCGGTCCTACGGAGGTCAGTCTCCTTACATTACGTCATAGAATTCAAAAGGCTTCTAAGTATAATTCTAACGCATCGTATCCTTGCATCAGTACGGACCACGAGCGACAAAAGGAGTGGGTTAAAGCCATGCTGCTATGGTCTAAGTAAAACGGTCATACATCTGACTACTATTATATGTCAGGAAAGGGTGGCACATCTATGTTGTACGTATTTGTGACTATATCAAAAGGAAAAATGTTTAAAAGGATTTGATCACTCTGACTGATCGCTACTATCATACGGAAATCTCCATCGTCGACTCTTTCTAGGTATGTCTCCAAGTGAACGTGGGGTCTTTGAACTGGGTCTTCTATTCTCGTCCATTCGAGTAGTCTTACAACGATAGGACGGAGAACAACTCAGTAACCCTTCTGGCAAAACGAATCACGGCTGTCAAATATGTCTCGTCGTGGGATATTGGAGTGGCTCTTGCCTTTGCACGCAGTCTCGTGAACAGGGTTATAAACACACTTGGTAGATTCTAAGGTTAGCTAAGTGTTTTCTAATTATTGGGATATAACTATCTTAGGTGGATTCTTATATGGAAAGGAGAATCCTAGTCAAAATTTTAGTTATGCAGAAACATAATTTAAACAATTAAGGCACATAGTTCAAATAATCATATAATATCATTTATGAAGTTTATAACTTTACACAAATATATTTATTTTTATCTTTTACTAATTATCTGCATTTCAATAGTAATATAAACGACATTTCGTGGTTCTTTCTGCACCTCGTAGGTGTTGTTTCGAGTTCGCGGTCTTTGGTTTGGAGTTTTGTTATGAAAGTCAAGTTGTCGCAATATCATAAACTTTTAGGCACTTTTAAAAATAAAACAAGAACATACCTTCGAGGAGCTTCTGACGGTAATAGGAGACACATTTCCCCTCAAGTGATTAATTAGTGATCTATACTTACATGGTAAGGAAATTTTAATTTAAGAAAAAGAATTTTGGCTTGATGAAAATAATGATTTGGGTTTTGGTCCGAAAGTTTTGAACATAAGCTCTGATACCACTTGTAACGCCCCGAATCCAGAATATATTAATTATATCGGATTCGAAGTGTTATTGTGATCAAAAGTCCGAACTATAAAATTTTTGAAGGAAATATAACTGAAATGAGAGATGATGAGTCTTTATGCAGCGGAAGAAATGAATAGAATAATTTTAATATGTATCTCTCACACATATATGTGTACATAAAACATAGTATCAACAGTAATGTTTTAATTAAGTGGGGAACTCCGTGTCGTCTCTATTACTATCCTTGCTCCACGAAATCATAATCTGCAAGGGTTGTAAAAATGGGGCGTGAGAATTGAATTCTCACATATGGGTGATTTGCAACGTCATGGGATTGGTAAATCCGAAATATGTTAAGTTATACTCGTTAATAAAGTATTTAATTTATTTAAGCAGTTGATATATAAACAAGATTACAATATTTCATAGAAGAAAACAGTTCATATAATGATTCATCGGCATTTAAACATATTTCGCATAATATAATTGAAATAGCACAAGTTGGTTCACATTAAGGCAAAGCCCAAAGTCATATCACATATTATCACAACTGTCAAACCATAAACGTACAACCATTCCACTTCCATCATAGTTTCCCTTTTCAACTCCAACCATCAACAGCCTTGATTCCGAGGGCGTCCAACGACAGTGTTCCCGGAGACTGGAAAATAATCAACGACCTTAATTCCGAGGGCGTTCAACAACAGCTCCCCCGGAGGTCGGAATCTAATCTAAATCAACAACCTTTATTCCGAGGGCGTCCCCGACAGCTCCCCGGAGGTTGGAAATAAATACCCACATCACAATTCCGTACTTACTGACTTTCCATAAAACTGACACAACAAACTTCACTGAGAAAAATACTTGATTGACAACAGAACTGATTCATGCTCACATAAGGTACTTAATCATACAATGGTGATCGACTTACAAAACAACAGGCATTATATAACATATATAGTAATATCACATAATTCAAACAATTATATAATAGGTGCTACATTTATGTTGGATTAATTGTTTTAGAATGATTTAGTCGAGTTCAGAAAATACCGGCACGACGTTATTATTAGCAGATCAATCAACAGATCATCACCCACCTGTTAGTTCCGGGTCCCGAGAGTGATATACAAACAGAATGTCGGATCCCTCGTGCGTATTTCGATTAGCACAGAATCCTAGTACGAAACCATTTGATTAAAAGTTGACCTTTGAATTATTAGGAAAACTTGAGATTTTGTGTTACGAGAATCGAGAAAGTTGTGGTCTTATAAACTCAAAAAGGACTTGCTTAAGGGTCACACCCTATTTTGGTAAATACATCACTTCTAAAAAGGTGAGTGTATTTAGGGAGTGTATTTACTAGTATACTTGTGGTATGACTATTTCGATTGCTACAAAAACAATCTTTTGATAAGTACACCCCTTTTTAAGAGGAGTTGTATTGGGGGGTGTATTTACTAATTTCAGTGTTGTCCTTAACAAAAGCCCTTTATGAAATTTAAAAGTATATTCATAATTATTATTATTCTTGGGAATTCTTAAAAGAATAAAATAATTATTTTAAAAAGTATTAATAAGACAAAAGAATAGGTTTTTCTTTTCTAAGATTTCTATTTCTCATTTTTAAAAGAACTCTTGAATATAATTTATATTTTTATAAATAAAACCTCTTTATTAATCTTATTTGGTTTTTAGAGAAAACTTGTATAATAGTATCTATGTAATTTTCTTCTTATTATTAGTAATACTTCTAAAGTTGATTAGTGATACTTTCAAAACAATAGAATAATACTATTTTCATTTGTTACTAATTTTGGATATAAACATCTTTATCTTTTCTATCTTTTCCCAAAACTCTAATTCAGTACTAAACAATTAATTCCATCACCATATCATCAGCTAACCAAACCAAACTAATTCATCCATTCAATAATACCATCCAACTAAACTAATAATACTAAACACCTAAACCAAGGATACTAAACAGCTATTCCAATGACACTAAACAACAAATTTAACAATACAAAATAGGGAAAGTAAAGTCCATAGTACACAATGACTCCTACTGCTTCGAGCAACAATGTCAAACTCAATATTACAAGGTTTTCGAATAAGAAGGCTTCGAAGGCTACGGCAAAATCAGGGAGAAGGAGGCTAGAATTCTTACGAGTTCAGGTTCGGTTCGTGGCGGTAAACAGGCGGCCTAACGGCGTCGTATAATTATTCACCGGATAAATTGGACAGCCTTACGGCGTTGTTCGGAATTTCCAAAAGTACGGGCAGCAGTGGGCTTTATCGACGGCACCTCCATTCAAACGAAAAGTACAAAATGAATTTACGAGTTTCAACAGCAGGATTAATTGAACAAACGGGATAAATTGAACAAACAGAATAAATTGAAGGAATTGAAATCAAATTAACGAATTTCAATCGGAGAAATTGAAATGAAATTGGAACTCACTGAGAATCAAGAGGCGGCGGCGCTCGACGGAGAAAGGGGCGGCATCGGTGAAGGGAGAGAGGCGGCGCTGGTGGCGGCATTCGGCAACGGAGAGGCGACAATCGGCGTCGCGTATGGGAGCGAGGCGAGAGGCGCTGGTCGCGAGAAGGCATCGTGGCCGGAAAAAGGAAAGAGGCGTCGCGGCTGAGGTCGAAGGGGGACGGTCGCGAGGCGGTTGCGTCTGGTAACGACGGCGCTGGAAAAGAGGCGTGGCGACCATGGCTCTGCTTGGGAAAAGGGGCGACGGGGCGACGCTCGCGGCTGGTGTTTGGAGACGAGCGGTCGACGGCGATTTTTCGCCGTGAGGGAAAGAGTGAGCAGAGAGAGAGATGAGTGAAATCCGTAAATGGAAGAAAAACGTCTTCTGTTCTGTATAGATAAAGAGAGAGAGATATTTTCTTGGAAAATTAGTTTCTTAATTAATTAATTTAAAAGAAAGAAATAAACATGTGGCTGTGATTAATTTTTCTAATTAATTTAATTCAAAAAGTGAAAGTAATTCATGTGGTTAGAGATTAATCCCCTTAAATTCTGATATTTTCATTCCTGTCTGACACGGTTTAGGGATCATTTAGTTTACGAGTTTAATCCCGATTTAATAATCAATACAGTTTTGTAATTCGATTAATATTTTAAAGCATTTGAATTATAAATGTATATTTTTATCAATAAATTATACGGATCGGAATCCTAATTTCAAACTTGAATATTTAATTTCTCGTAGTCCTTTATTCGCTTTGAAAGATTCGATTCTTTCGACGAATTTAGGAATTTGTAAAAAGGGTATATATTTAAATTACACAAAAGCACACAAAATAATAAAATAAAAAGAAACAAAGATAAGGAAATAAAATAAGGGTTCTAGGAATATAAAAGGTATAAAACGGGACGTGGTATTACATCCTCACCCTCTTAACAGAATTTCGCCCCCGAAATTCATCTCTTAGGTATTGCTTAAGCATTGAGGGTATTTGGTTAGGACTTCATCCTCTATTTCCCAAGTTGTTTCTTTTTTCTCGTGTCGGCTCCACTGAACTAGAACTAATGGTATCTCTTGATTCCTTAATAAGTGTAACTTCCTTCCTAGGATAGTAACTGGGACTTCTTCATAAGTCAGGTCACAACTTAAACCTAAATCTATACGACTAAAAAACAGGGTTTGGATCGCTTATGTACTTCCTGAGTGTGGATATGTGGAACACATCATGCACTCGTGATAACTCTGGTGGTAGTGCTAAGCGATAAGCCACATCCCCGATTCTATTCAGGATGTCAAATGGCCCATTGTATCGCGACTTTAGCTTATCTCTTTTACCAAAACGGATTAGACCTTTCATTGGTGCCACTCGGAGAAATACTTTATCGCCAATGTCGAATTGTAAATCTCTTCTCCTAGCGTCCACATATGACTTCTGACGGTCTTGAGCCGCTTTGATTTTTCCTTTAATCTTTGCGACTACCTCAACCGATCTTTCAACTAGTTCGGGTTCGAAAATCTTTCGAATTCCGACTTCATCCCAACAAACTGGTGATCTACACCTTTTCCCGTAACGTGTTTCGTACGGTGCCGTGTGTATTGTCGCCTGATAACTGTTGTTATATGCGAACTCTACAAATGGCAGGTGGCTCTTCCACCTTCCTGCAAGATCTAGAGCGCAAGCTCTCAGCATTCCTTCGAGTGTCTGGATAGTTCCTTCCGATTGTCCGTCAGTCTGCGGGTGGTATGCGGTGCTGAATTTCAATTCAGTCCCTAAGGCTCATTGCAGACTTCCCCAGAACTTAGAGGTAAAACGGGGTCTCTATCGGACACTATCGAGACTGGTACACCATGCAGTCTGATTATCTCAGCTATGTATAGTTGGGCGAGCTTGTCCAACGTATACGTCATTCTAATAGGGATATAGTGGGCAGTTTTCGTAAGTCTATCTACGATAACCCAAATGGCATCGTGATTCTTCACCATTTTCGGAAATCCGGTGACAAAATCCATAATGATGTTCTCCCATTTCCACTCTGGCATCTCCAGAGGATGCAACAACCCTGGAGGTCGTTGGTGATCTGCTTTAACTCGTTGGCAGGTTAAACAGCTCCTGACGAATTGAGCTATCGATCTCTTCATACCCTTCACCAAAAGTTTTCTTCCAGTCCCCGATACATCATCGTCTCTCCGGGGTGAATGGTGTATGGAGTGTTATGTGCCTCTTTCAGAATTTCATTCCTCATTCCTTCATCCTTAGGCACACAGATTCTGTTATCAAACATCAAAGCTCACTCAGTACTCAATACGAACTTCTAAATGGTTCCTTCCTCAGCGCGCTTACGTATTCCTCTCAAGAATTTATCGTTCTTTTGCGCTCCTAGGATCCTTTCTCGTAAGGTCGGTTATAGGGTGAACGCGTAAACCATGGTATCTGCACAATACTGTGTGGAAATTTCTAGGTTTAGGATGAATTGGTACTATATCTTACTCCACTCAAAATAGTTTTGTCTAACTACTTACTCTAAAACTTCTGGTCCAAAAGGGGTTGTAAACCTTAGTGGGGAGGTTTGATTTTTGAAAGGTCCCCCATTAGTTAAAGCCAAAATAACTTCTCGGTTTTCTTGGTCGACTAAGTTTGTTGTCACTCTACCTGATCTAAGACTTAGAAGGTCTTCTAGTCCTCAAGCATGCAAACTTTTCTTCCTACATAGTTGCAAATTTTCCTCTACTTCGAAGTCTACTATGTATCCCATAGATAAAAATCAATTGTCCTTTCTTTTTCAACTAAAGTATTCCCATAACATATAAATGTTAATCTTAACACGTAAGACTTAAGATCACATCTAGCTTACTTATTCCACAAAAAGGCTCTACTTAAGCTTAAAATCTTATGTTATCCCAAAAGAAAGTAACTATGTCCATGTTTCATGTTCCTTCTTATGCATAAAACTAGTTCATTTTCAATAACACCTAACTACTCAACTTAAGAACGTGCAGTTCAGTTTCTATTTGATGTTCATCCAAGTCTATCTCCAATCAATTCACTCGGCTTAGGTTCTCATTGTATTCCTAAAAAATTCATTTTCACTTAAGGTCTATTCTTCTATACTTTATATCCCCAAATTTTCTTAAATTCTTAGACACAAGGGAGTGAGATGCTCTAGTACTAATCGATACATAAGCAGTTGATCCAAAATTCACACTTGCTGAATTTGGAATACAAATTCTCTCGTCTCTTTGTCTTTAAGACTGCCTTAAGATGTTCTTCGTGTTGCTCTTTGCTCTTAGAGTACACAAGATGATGACGAATTGGTCCAGGTACGGATGAAACACTCTATTTATCATATTCATGAAAATTATCGGAGCGTTTGTTACTCTGAAAGGCATCACGGTGAACTCGTAATGTCCATACCGAGTCCGGAATGCTGTCTTCGGGATATTCTCGCTCTTGACCTTTAGCTGGTGGTAACCAGGCCTTAGATCGATCTTTGAGAATACGGTAGCATTCTTCAACTGGTCGAACAAGTCTTCTATCCTTGGAGAAGGATATTTGTTCTTAATGATCAGTTGATTGAGACCTCGATAGTCTATGCACATACGGAAAGTTCCATCTTTCTTCTTTACGAACAACACGAGTGCTCCCCATGGTGATGCACTAGGCCTGATGAACTTCTTTTCAAGCAAGCATTGCAGTTGTTCCTTCAGTTCTTCCAATTCCTTTGGAGCCATTCGATAGGGTGCTTTAGATACTGGTGCTGCCCCAGGTATCAAGTCGATGGAGAACTCTATCTGACGATCCGGAGGTAACCCGATTAATTCCTCAGGAAACACGTCAAGATATTCATCCACAATTGACACCTTGATGCGCAACTTGTCGTCTTTCTCTCCTGCTGAGATGTGGACGAGGTAAGCTTGGCATTTCTCCTTTCGTAATATTACTGCAGCTTGGATTGCTGATATTACTCGGGTTTCCTTCTTGGTCTTGATTTCACGAAATGTGAAGCGTTGACCATTACGAGTTTCGAGGTCGATCTCACGTTCTGCGCATTCTATTATCGCTTTGTCCTTTGTTAACTAGCCAATGCCTAAGATTATACCAAAGATTTTCATCTTAAGAATGTGAAGATCGGACTCTATCAAGTGATCGCTTAGCATTAGGGGTAAACCTATAATTCGGTCCTTAATTTCCATAATAGGTCCAGACATTTCCTGGCGCGGCCTGCTAAGGCGTCTTAGGTTCAGCTTGAGAAGGTAGGTTCTGTCCTATAGGATCCTTTGGTACAGGAATGGGGTTAACGTGGGGTCGTCCACGTCTACGTTCTGGTGCCATTCTAAAGGTGGTTCTAATCGGAAAAGAATAATATTGTTATGATATGTATAGGTGCGAGAAAGTTATAAAAACATAATCGGATTAACCAAATTAACACAAAACGTTAACACTGAAAACACGTGTGGTACGTAATTCACCGCTTCGCATTGGGGCCCCAATGGTATAGTGCTCACATTCGCACAGTATTCTAGGAACTAGTAATGTGTCATTAAGTGATAATCAGATAAAATATGACATTTAATATATAAAGCAAGTAAAACACATTGACAAGTAGTGAGCACATAATAAGTATATATATATCTAAAAGTTTCGGTCCTACGGAGGTCAGTCTCCTTACATTACGTCATAGAATTCAAAAGGCTTCTAAGTATAATTCTAACGCATCGTATCCTTGCATCAGTACGGACCACGAGCGACAAAAGGAGTGGGTTATAGCCATGCTGCTATGGTCTAAGTAAAATGGTCATACATCTGACTACTATTATATGTCAGGAAAGGGTGGCACATCTATGTTGTACGTATTTGTGACTATATCAAAAGGAAAAATGTTTAAAAGGATTTGATCACTCTGACTGATCGCTACTATCATACGGAAATCTCCATCGTCGACTCTTTCTAGGTATGTCTCCAAGTGAACGTGGGGTCTTTGAACTGGGTCTTCTATTCTCGTCCATTCGATTAGTCTTACAACGATAGGACGGAGAACAACTCAGTAACCCTTCTGGCAAAACGAATCACGGCTGTCAAATATGTCTCGTCGTGGGATATTGGAGTGGCTCTTGCCTTTGCACGCAGTCTCGTGAACTGGGTTATAAACACACTTGGTAGATTCTAAGGTTAGCTAAGTGTTTTCTAATTATCGGGATATAACTATCTTAGGTGGATTCTTATATAGAAAGGAGAATCCTAGTCAAAATTTTAGTTATGCAGAAACATAATTTAAACAATTAAGGCACATAGTTCAAATAATCATATAATATCATTTATGAAGTTTATAACTTTACACAAATATATTTATTTTTATCTTTTACTAATTATCTGCATTTCAATAGTAATATAAACGACATTTCGTGGTTCTTTCTGCACCTCGTAGGTGTTGTTTCGAGTTCGCGGTCTTTGGTTTGGAGTTTTGTTATGAAAGTCAAGTTGTCGCATATCATAAACTTTTAGGCACTTTTAAAAATAAAACAAGAACATACCTTCGAGGAGCTTCTGACGGTAATAGGAGACACATTTCCCCTCAAGTGATTAATTAGTGATCTATACTTACATGGTAAGGAAATTTTAATTTAAGAAAAAGAATTTTGGCTTGATGAAAATAATGATTTGGGTTTTGGTCCGAAAGTTTTGAACATAAGCTCTGATACCACTTGTAACGCCCCGAATCCAGAATATATTAATTATATCGGATTCGAAGTGTTATTGTGATCAAAAGTCCGAACTATAAAATTTTTGAAGGAAATATAACTGAAATGAGAGATGATGAGTCTTTATGCAGCGGAAGAAATGAATAGAATAATTTTAATATGTATCTCTCACACATATATGTGTACATAAAACATAGTATCAACAGTAATGTTTTAATTAAGTGGGGAACTCCGTGTCGTCTCTATTACTATCCTTGCTCCACGAAATCATAATCTGCAAGGGTTGTAAAAATGGGGCGTGAGAATTGAATTCTCACATATGGGTGATTTGCAACGTCATGGGATTGGTAAATCCGAAATATATTAAGTTATACTCGTTAATAAAGTATTTAATTTATTTAAGCAGTTGATATATAAACAAGATTACAATATTTCATAGAAGAAAATAGTTCATATAATGATTCATCGGCATTTAAACATATTTCGCATAATATAATTGAATTAGCACAAGTTGGTTCACATTAAGGCAAAGCCCAAAGTCATATCACATATTATCACAACTGTCAAACCATAAATATACAACCATTCCACTTCCATCATAGTTTCCCTTTTCAACTCCAACCATCAACAACCTTGATTCCGAGGGCGTCCAACGACAGCGTCCCCGGAGACTGGAAAATAATCAACGACCTTGATTCCGAGGACTTTCAACAACAGATCCCCCGGAGGTCGGAATCTAATATAAATCAACAACCTTTCCGAGGGCGTCCCCGACAGCTCCCCGGAGGTTGGAAATAAATACCCACATCACAATTCCGTACTTACTGACTTTCCATAAAACTGACACAACAAACTTCACTGAGAAAAATACTTGATTGACAACAGAACTGATTCATGCTCACATAAGGTACTTAATCATACAATGGTGATCGACTTACAAAACAACAGGCATTATATAACATATATAGTAATATCACATAATTCAAACAATTATATAATAGGTGCTACATTTATGTTGGATTAATTGTTTTAGATTGATTTAGTCGAGTTCAGAAAATACCGGCACGACGTTATTATTAGCAGATCAATCAACAGATCATCACCCACCTGTTAGCTCCGGGGCCCGAGAGTGATATACAAACAGAATGTCGGATCCCTAGTGCGTATTTCGATTAGCACAGAATCCTAGTACGAAACCATTTGATTAAAAGTTGACCTTTGAATTATTAGGAAAACTTGAGATTTTGTGTTACGAGAATCGAGAAAGTTGTGGTCTTATAAACTAAAAAAGGACTTGCTTAAGGGTCACACCCTATTTTGGTAAATACATCACTTCTAAAAAGGTGAGTGTATTTAGGGAGTGTATTTACTAGTATACTTGTGGTATGACTATTTCGATTACTATAAAAACAATCTTTTGATAAGTACACCCCTTTTTAAGAGGAGGTGTATTGGGGGGTGTATTTACTAATTTCAGTGTTGTCCTTAACAAAAGCCCTTTATGAAATTTAAAAGTATATTCATAATTATTATTATTCTTGGGAATTCTTAAAAGAATAAAATAATTATTTTAAAAAGTATTAATAAGACAAAAGAATAGGTTTTTCTTTTCTAAGATTTCTATTTCTCATTTTTAAAAGAACTCTTGAATATAATTTATATTTTTATAAATAAAACCTCTTTATTAATCTTATTTGGTTTTTAGAGAAAACTTGTATAATAGTATCTATGTAATTTTCTTCTTATTATTAGTAATACTTCTAAAGTTGATTAGTGATACTTTCAAAACAATAGAATAATACTATTTTCATTTGTTACTAATTTTGGATATAAACATCTTTATCTTTTCTATCCTTTCCCAAAACTCTAATTCAGTACTAAACAATTAATTCCATCACCATATCATCAGCTAACCAAACCAAACTAATTCATCCATTCAATAATACCATCCAACTAAACTAATAATACTAAACACCTAAACCAAGGATACTAAACAGCTATTCCAATGACACTAAACAACAACTTTAACAATACAAAATAGGGAAAGTAAAGTCCATAGTACACAATGACTCCTACTGCTTCGAGCAACAATGTCAAACTCAACATTACAAGGTTTTCGAATAAGAAGGCTTCGAAGGCTACGGCAAAATCAGGGAGAAAGAGGCTAGAATTCTTACGAGTTCCGGTTCGGTTCGTGGCGGTAAACGGGCGGCCTAACGGCGTCGTATAATTATTCACCGGATAAATTGGAAAGCCTTATGGCGTTGTTCGGAATTTCCAAAAGTACGGGCAGCAGTGGGCTTTATCGACGGCACCTCCATTCAAACGAAAAGTACAAAATGAATTTACGAGTTTCAACAGCAGGATTAATTGAACAAACGGGATAAATTGAACAAACGGAATAAATTGAAGGAATTGAAATCAAATTAACGAATTTCAATCGGAGAAATTGAAATGAAATTGGAACTCACTGAGAATCAAGAGGCGGCGGCGCTCGACGGAGAAAGGGGCGGCATCGGTGAAGGGAGAGAGGCGGCGCTGGTGGCGGCGTTCGGCAACGGAGAGGCGACGATCGGCGTCGCGTCTGGGAGCGAGGCGAGAGGCGCTGGTCGCGAGAGGGCATCGTGGCCGCAAAAAGGAAATAGGCGTCGCGGCTGAGGTCGAAGGGGGACGGTCACGAGGCGGTTGCGTCTGGTCACGACGGCGCTGGAAAAGAGGCGTGGAGACCATGGCTCTGCTTGGGAAAAGGGGCGACGCTCGCGGCTGGTGTTTGGAGACGAGCGGTCGACGGCGATTTTTCGCCGTGAGGGAAAGAGGGAGCAGAGAGAGAGATGAGTGAAATCCGTAAATGGAAGAAAAACGTCTTCTATTCTGTATAGATAAAGAGAGAGAGATATTTTCTTGGAAAATTAGTTTCTTAATTAATTAATTTAAAATAAAGAAATAAACATGTGGCTGTGATTAATTTTTCTAATTAATTTAATTCAAAAAGTGAAAGTAATTCATGTGGTTATGGATTAATCCCCTTAAATTCTGATATTTTCGTTCCTGTCTGACACGGTTTAGGTATCATTTGGTTTACGAGTTTAATCCCGATTTAATAATCAATACAGTTTTGTAATTCGATTAATATTTTAAAGCATTTGAATTATAAATGTATATTTTTATCAATAAATTATACGGATCGGAATCCTAATTTCAAACTTGAATATTTAATTTCTCGTAGTCCTTTATTCGCTTTGAAAGATTCGATTCTTTCGACGAATTTAGGAATTTGTAAAAAGGGTATATATTTAAATTACACAAAAGCACACAAAATAATAAAATAAAAAGAAACAAAGATAAGGAAATAAAATAAGGGTTCTAGGAATATAAAAGGTATAAAACGGGACGGGGTATTACATCCTCATCCCCTTAACAGAATTTCTCCCCCGAAATTCATCTCTTAGGTATTGCTTAAGCATTGAGGGTATTTGGTTAGGACTTCATCCTCTATTTCCCAAGTTGTTTCTTCTTTCTCGTGTCGGCTCCACTGAACTAGAACTAATGGTATCTCTTGATTCCTTAATAAGTGTAACTTCCTTCCTAGGATAGTAACTGGAACTTCTTCATAAGTCAGGTCACAACTTAAACCTAAATCTATACGACTAAAAAATAGGGTTTGGATCGCTTATGTACTTCCTGAGTGTGGATATGTGGAACACATCATGCACTCGTGATAACTCTGGTGGTAGTGCTAAGCGATAAGCCACATCCCCGATTCTATTCAGGATGTCAAATGGCCCATTGTATCGCGACTTTAGCTTATCTCTTTTACCAAAACGGATTAGACCTTTCATTGGTGCCACTCGGAGAAATACTTTATCGCCAATGTCGAATTGTAAATCTCTTCTCCTAGCATCCACATATGACTTCTGACGGTCTTGAGCCGCTTTGATTTTTCCTTTAATCTTTGCGACTACCTCAACCGATCTTTCAACTAGTTCGGGTTCGAAAATCTTTTGAATTTCGACTTCATCCAAACAAACTGGTGATCTACACCTTTTCCCGTAACGTGTTTCGTACGGTGCCGTTTGTATTGTCGCCTGATAACTGTTGTTATATGCGAACTCTACAAATGGCAGGTGGCTCTTCCACCTTCCTGCAAGATCTAGAGCGCAAGCTCTCAGCATTCTTTCGAGTGTTTGGATAGTTCCTTCCGATTGTCCGTCAGTCTGCGGGTGGTATGCGGTGCTGAATTCCAATTCAGTCCCTAAGGCTCATTGCAGACTTCCCCAGAACTTAGAGGTAAAACGGGGTCTCTATCGGACACTATCGAGACTGGTATACCATGCAGTCTGATTATCTCAGCTATGTATAGTTGGGCGAGCTTGTCCAACGTATACGTCATTCTAATAGGGATATAGTGGGCAGTTTTCGTAAGTCTATCTACGATAACCCAAATGGCATCGTGATTCTTCACCGTTTTCGGAAATCCGGTGACAAAATCCATAGTGATGTTCTCCCATTTCCACTCTGGCATCTCCAGAGGATGCAACAACCCTGGAGGTCGTTGGTGATCTGCTTTAACTCGTTGGCAGGTTAAACAGCTCCTGACGAATTGAGCTATCGATCTCTTCATACTCTTCACCAAAAGTTTTCTTCCAGTCCCCGATACATCATCGTCTCTCCGGGGTGAATGGTGTATGGAGTGTTATGTGCCTCTTTCAGAATTTCATTCCTCGTTCCTTCATCCTTAGGCACACAGATTCTGTTATCGAACATCAAAGCTCACTCAGTACTCAATACGAACTTCTAAATGGTTCCCTCCTCAGCGCGCTTACGTATTCCTCTCAAGAATTTATCGTTCTTTTGCGCTCCTAGGATCCTTTCTCGTAAGGTCGGTTATAGGGTGAACGCGTAAACCATGGTATCTGCACAATACTGTGTGGAAATTTCTAGGTTTAGGATGAATTGGTACTATATCTTACTCCACTCAAAATAGTTTTGTCTAACTACTTACTCTAAAACTTCTGGTCCAAAAGGGGTGGTAAACCTTAGTGGGGAGGTTTGATTTTTGAAAGGTCCCCCATTAGTTAAAGCCAAAATAACTTCTCGGTTTTCTTGGTCGACTAAGTTTGTTGTCACTCTACCTGATCTAAGACTTAGAAGGTCTTCTAGTCCTCAAGCATGCAAACTTTTCTTCCTACATAGTTGCAAATTTTCCTCTACTTCGAAGTCTACTATGTATCCCATAGATAAAAATCAATTGTCCTTTCTTTTTCAACTAAAGTATTCCTATAACATATAAATGTTAATCTTAACACGTAAGACTTAAGATCACATCTAGCTTACTTATTCCACAAAAAGGCTCTACTTAAGCTTAAAATCTTATGTTATCCCAAAAGAAAGTAACTATGTCCATGTTTCATATTCCTTCTTATGCATAAAACTAGTTCGTTTTCAATAACACCTAACTACTCAACTTAAGAGCGTGCAGTTCAGTTTCTATTTGATGTTCATCCAAGTCTATCTCCAATCAATTCACTCGGCTTAGGTTCTCATTGTATTCCTAAACAATTCACTTTCACTTAAGGTCTATTCTTCTATACTTTATATCCCCAAATTTTCTTAAATTCTTAGACACAAGGGAGTGAGATGCTCTAGTACTAATCGATACATAAGCAGTTGATCCAAAATTCACACTTGCTGAATTTGGAATACAAATTCTCTCGTCTCTTTGTCTTTAAGACTGCCTTAAGATGTTCTTCGTGTTGCTCTTTGCTCTTAGAGTACACAAGATGATGACGAATTGGTCCAGGTACGGATGAAACACTCTATTTATCATATCCATGAAAATTATCGGAGCGTTTGTTACTCTGAAAGGCATCACGGTGAACTCGTAATGTCCATACCGAGTCCGGAATGCTGTCTTCGGGATATTCTCGCTCTTGACCTTTAGCTGGTGGTAACCAGACCTTAGATCGATCTTTGAGAATACGGTAGCATTCTTCAACTGGTCGAACAAGTCTTCTATCCTTGGAGAAGGATATTTGTTCTTAATGATCAGTTGATTGAGACCTCGATAGTCTATGCACATACGGAAAGTTCCATCTTTCTTCTTTACGAACAACACGAGTGCTCCCCATGGTGATGCACTAGGCCTGATGAACTTCTTTTCAAGCAAGCATTGCAGTTGTTCCTTCAGTTCTTCCAATTCCTTTGGAGCCATTCGATAGGGTGCTTTAGATACTGGTGCTGCCCCAGGTATCAAGTCGATGGAGAACTCTATCTGACGATCCGGAGGTAACCCGATTAATTCCTCAGGAAACACGTCAAGATATTCATCCACAATTGGCACCTTGATGCGCAACTTGTCGTCTTTCTCTCCTGCTGAGATGTGGACGAGGTAAGCTTGGCATTTCTCCTTTCGTAATATTACTGCAGCTTGGATTGCTGATATTACTCGGGTTTCCTTCTTGGTCTTGATTTCACGAAATGTGAAGCGTTGACCATTACGAGTTTCGAGGTCGATCTCACGTTCTGCGCATTCTATTATCACTTTGTCCTTTGTTAACTAGCCAATGCCTAAGATTATACCAAAGATTTTCATCTTAAGAATGTGAAGATCGGACTCTATCAAGTGATCGCTTAGCATTAGGGGTAAACCTATAATTCGGTCCTTAATTTCCATAATAGTTCCAGACATTTCCTGGCGCGGCCTGCTAAGGCGTCTTAGGTTCAGCTTGAGAAGGTAGGTTCTGTCCTATAGGATCCTTTGGTACAGGAATGGGGTTAACGTGGGGTCGTCCACGTCTACGTTCTGGTGCCATTCTAAAGGTGGTTCTAATCGGAAAAGAATAATATTGTTATGATATGTATAGGTGCGAGAAAGTTATAAAAACATAATCGGATTAACCAAATTAACACAAAACGTTAACACTGAAAACACGTGTGGTACGTAATTCACCGCTTCGCATTGGGGCCCCAATGGTACAGTGCTCACATTCGCACAGTATTCTAGGAACTAGTAATGTGTCATTAAGTGATAATCAGATAAAATATGACATTTAATATATAAAGCAAGTAAAACACATTGACAAGTAGTGAGCACATAATAAGTATATATATATCTAAAAGTTTCGGTCCTACGGAGGTCAGTCTCCTTACATTACGTCATAGAATTCAAAAGGCTTCTAAGTATAATTCTAACGCATCGTATCCTTGCATCAGTACGGACCACGAGCGACAAAAGGAGTGGGTTAAAGCCATGCTGCTATGGTCTAAGTAAAATGGTCATACATCTGACTACTATTATATGTCAGGAAAGGGTGGCACATCTATGTTGTACGTATTTGTGACTATATCAAAAGGAAAAATGTTTAAAAGGATTTGATCACTCTGACTGATCGCTACTATCATACGGAAATCTCCATCGTCGACTCTTTCTAGGTATGTCTCCAAGTGAACGTGGGGTCTTTGAACTGGGTCTTCTATTCTCGTCCATTCGATTAGTCTTACAACGATAGGACGGAGAACAACTCAGTAACCCTTCTGGCAAAACGAATCACGGCTGTCAAATATGTCTCGTCGTGGGATATTGGAGTGGCTCTTGCCTTTGCACGCAGTCTCGTGAACTGGGTTATAAACACACTTGGTAGATTCTAAGGTTAGCTAAGTGTTTTCTAATTATCGGGATATAACTATCTTAGGTGGATTCTTATATAGAAAGGAGAATCCTAGTCAAAATTTTAGTTATGCAGAAACATAATTTAAACAATTAAGGCACATAGTTCAAATAATCATATAATATCATTTATGAAGTTTATAACTTTACACAAATATATTTATTTTTATCTTTTACTAATTATCTGCATTTCAATAGTAATATAAACGACATTTCGTGGTTCTTTCTGCACCTCGTAGGTGTTGTTTCGAGTTCGCGGTCTTTGGTTTGGAGTTTTGTTATGAAAGTCAAGTTGTCGCATATCATAAACTTTTAGGCACTTTTAAAAATAAAACAAGAACATACCTTCGAGGAGCTTCTGACGGTAATAGGAGACACATTTCCCCTCAAGTGATTAATTAGTGATCTATACTTACATGGTAAGGAAATTTTAATTTAAGAAAAAGAATTTTGGCTTGATGAAAATAATGATTTGGGTTTTGGTCCGAAAGTTTTGAACATAAGCTCTGATACCACTTGTAACGCCCCGAATCCAGAATATATTAATTATATCGGATTCGAAGTGTTATTGTGATCAAAAGTCCGAACTATAAAATTTTTGAAGGAAATATAACTGAAATGAGAGATGATGAGTCTTTATGCAGCGGAAGAAATGAATAGAATAATTTTAATATGTATCTCTCACACATATATGTGTACATAAAACATAGTATCAACAGTAATGTTTTATTTAAGTGGGGAACTCCGTGTCGTCTCTATTACTGTCCTTGCTCCACGAAATCATAATCTACAAGGGTTGTAAAAATGGGGCGTGAGAATTGAATTCTCACATATGGGTGATTTGCAACGTCATGGGATTGGTAAATCCGAAATATATTAAGTTATACTCGTTAATAAAGTATTTAATTTATTTAAGCAGTTGATATATAAACAAGATTACAATATTTCATAGAAGAAAACAGTTCATATAATGATTCATCGACATTTAAACATATTTCGCATAATATAATTGAAATAGCACAAGTTGGTTCACATTAAGGCAAAGCCCAAAGTCATATCACATATTATCACAACTGTCAAACCATAAACGTACAACCATTCCACTTCCATCATAGTTTCCCTTTTCAACTCCAACCATCAACAGCCTTGATTCCGAGGGCGTCCAACGACAGCGTCCCCGGAGACTGGAAAATAATCAACGACCTTGATTCCGAGGGCGTTCAACAACAGCTCCCCCGGAGGTCGGAATCTAATCTAAATCAACAACCTTTATTCCGAGGGCGTCCCCGACAGCTCCCCGGAGGTTGGAAATAAATACCCACATCACAATTCCGTACTTACTGACTTTCCATAAAACTGACACAACAAACTTCACTGAGAAAAAATACTTGATTGACAACAGAACTGATTCATGCTCACATAAGGTACTTAATCATACAATGGTGATCGACTTACAAAACAACAGGCATTATATAACATATATAGTAATATCACATAATTCAAACAATTATATAATAGGTGCTACATTTATGTTGGATTAATTGTTTTAGATTGATTTAGTCGAGTTCAGAAAATACCGACACGACGTTATTATTTGCAGATCAATCAACAGATCATCACCCACCTGTTAGCTCCGGGTCCCGAGAGTGATATACAAACAGAATGTCGGATCCCTCGTGCGTATTTTGATTAGCACAGAATCCTAGTACGAAATCATTTGATTAAAAGTTGACCTTTGAATTATTAGGAAAACTTGAGATTTTGTGTTACGAGAATCGAGAAAGTTGTGGTCTTATAAACTCAAAAAGGACTTGCTTAAGGGTCACACCCTATTTTGGTAAATACATCACTTCTAAAAAGGTGAGTGTATTAGAGAGTGTATTTACTAGTATACTTGTGGTATGACTATTTCGATTACTACAAAAACAATCTTTTGATAAGTACACCCCTTTTTAAGAGGAGTGTATTGGGGAGGTGTATTTACTAATTTCAGTGTTGTCCTTAACAAAAGCCCTTTATGAAATTTAAAAGTATATTCATAATTATTATTATTCTTGGGAATTCTTAAAAGAATAAAATAATTATTTTAAAAAGTATTAAAAAGACAAAAGAATAGGTTTTTCTTTTCTAAGATTTCTATTTCTCATTTTTAAAAGAACTCTTGAATATAATTTATATTTTTATAAATAAAACCTCTTTATTAATCTTATTTGGTTTTTAGAGAAAACTTGTATAATAGTATTTATGTAATTTTCTTCTTATTATTAGTAATACTTCTAAAGTTGATTAGTGATACTTTCAAAACAATAGAATAATACTATTTTCATTTGTTACTAATTTTGGATATAAACATCTTTATCTTTTCTATCCTTTCCCAAAACTCTAATTCAGTACTAAACAATTAATTACATCACCATATCATCAGCTAACCAAACCAAACTAATTCATCCATTCAATAATACCATCCAACTAAACTAATAATACTAAACACCTAAACCAAGGATACTAAACAGCTATTCCAATGACACTAAACAACAAATTTAACAATACAAAATAGGGAAAGTAAAGTCCATAGTACACAATGACTCCTACTGCTTCGAGCAACAATGTCAAACTCAACATTACAAGGTTTTCGAATAAGAAGGCTTCGAAGGCTACGGCAAAATCAGGGAGAAAGAGGCTAGAATTCTTACGAGTTCCGGTTCGGTTCGTGGCGGTAAACGGGCGGCCTAACGGCGTCGTATAATTATTCACCGGATAAATTGGACAGCCTTACGGCGTTGTTCGGAATTTCCAAAAGTACGGGCAGCAGTGGGCTTTATCGACGACACCTCCATTCAAACGAAAAGTACAAAATGAATTTACGAGTTTCAACAGCAGGATTAATTGAACAAACGGGATAAATTGAACAAACGGAATAAATTGAAGGAATTGAAATCAAATTAACGAATTTCAATCGGAGAAATTGAAATAAAATTGGAACTCACTGAGAATCAAGAGGCGGCGGCGCTCGACGGAGAAAGGGGCGGCATCGGTGAAGGGAGAGAGGCGGCGCTGGTGGCGGCGTTCGGCAACGGAGAGACGACGATCGGCGTCGCGTCTGGGAGCGAGGCGAGAGGCGCTGGTCGCGAGAGGGCATCGTGGCCGGAAAAAGGAAAGAGGCGTCGCGGCTGAGGTCGAAGGGGGACGGTCGCGAGGCGGTTGCGTCTGGTCACAACGGCGCTGGAAAAGAGGCGCGGAGACCATGGCTCTGCTTGGGAAAAGGGGTGACGGGGCGACGCTCGCGGCTGGTGTTTGGAGGCGAGCGGTCGACGGCGATTTTTCGCCGTGAGGGAAAGAGGGAGCAGAGAGAGAGATGAGTGAAATCCGTAAATGGAAGAAAAACGTCTTCTGTTCTGTATAGATAAAGAGAGAGAGATATTTTCTTGGAAAATTAGTTTCTTAATTAATTAATTTAAAAGAAAGAAATAAACATGTGGCTGTGATTAATTTTTCTAATTAATTTAATTCAAAAAGTGAAAGTAATTCATGTGGTTAGGGATTAATCCCCTTAAATTCTGATATTTTCGTTCCTGTCTGACACGGTTTAGGGATCATTTGGTTTACGAGTTTAATCCCGATTTAATAATCAATACAGTTTTGTAATTCGATTAATATTTTAAAGCATTTGAATTATAAATGTATATTTTTATCAATAAATTATACGGATCGGAATCCTAATTTCAAACTTGAATATTTAATTTCTCGTAGTCCTTTATTCGCTTTGAAAGATTCGATTCTTTCAACGAATTTAGGAATTTGTAAAAAGGGTATATATTTAAATTACACAAAAGCACACAAAATAATAAAATAAAAAGAAACAAAGATAAGGAAATAAAATAAGGGTTCTAGGAATATAAAAGGTATAAAACGGGACGGGGTATTACATTTTCAATTCAAATCGTCATGTTTATGTTCGTTGCTTATTTAATTGCTTTTGTTATCGTTAAAACCATGCTAGGCTAAACCCTTGTATGCTTGGGGTAGGATGTTGATACGTAATTAGGATAACACGTGATGTTTAGTGCTAGTTCTCTTAATTAATTGAATGCTTAAAATAAACCCTAGAATTATCTTGGACTTGAGTACGAAAAATTATTAGAGAGAGGACGATCTTATCACTCTTTAATAACAATTAGGCTTAACGATAGGGTTATAAAAGGGGTTTATAATTTACCGGTTTATCTAGGGAGGACGACCGTATCACCTTGGGTAAAATAAGGGTCTCATTAATTAAGCATAATTCATATAACTTGTTTAGTGGGTTGTGAAGTAGGTTGATATGACGAAGTATTAGGGTTAATTCTTGAACTTTTAGTCTTTCAATCTGGTGTTATATTAGGGAAGTTGATTGCCTAGTTTTAGTACACTTAGGATTAATACTTGCACATCACGATTATTTTAATTATTGTACTAACTCCGTTACTATACGTAGGGATTCCTATCCTGACCATCACCATTCCATAATTTGAGTAAACCCTTAGTTCTTTATTAGATTTTATTATTTGCATTGATAGAAGTAGATTTTAGAGTAGTTTAATTACATTCCTAAACCCGAACACACACTCATATTAACTACGACGCGTAGATCTTCAGGGATCTATTCGCATACATTCCTTCCCTTGGGTTCAATACTATTTGGTCCATATACTTGCCAATACTACAGGGATCTCATACTCTTGTGGGGTAACTACTAGTAAAAGCTAGTATTTTGCATTCAATGACAAATATTATATGAAAATGGTTAAAGATAAGTTTATCATGAAACTGATTAAAAGTATTAAATATTTGATCGAGAGTATCGATAATTTCACCAGGTGTATCATTAACGTGGGTCGGTGGTATTATAATGTAATTGTTGTAAATTTTCTTGAACCTAGATTAATGATACTCCTGATGAGATTATCGATACTCCTAATTAAATATTCGATATTTTAGAACAGTTTCATGATAAGTTTATCATGAATTATTTTCATATATAACTTACTCTACTTTTATTACACAAACTCACAGTCCCACAATTAAAGTTGATTTAATATAAAATTTCTATTTTAGCATTTTAATAATATAAAAATAAGACTTCTCTTAAGTTTTGTGTGTAGATCAGTGTGAAAATTAATTTGGGTTGGAGGTAGTAATTATTATTATTATTAATTTGTAAAATAATATAAAAATATTTATTGAAACACAAATCTAATAAATTTCATACAAGATCTACTCAAATTGTTTTCTCTTATATTCATTTAAATATTTATCTTATCAGAATAAAAATTATCAAAATAATTGTATTTATGATGAAGAAAATACATTTAGCTAATTAGCTTCATTTCGTTGGTAGATTATGCATCCAAATCAAAGCCCCAGAAATAGAAATATAACCGGAGACGAGAGAGAAGAAAAGAGGCTCAGCTGTACGTTAGAGAGAATTAGCAAAAGGGGGATTGGGCCCCGCCATGGCTGCAATCACCGATTGCTTGCGATTGTAAAATCACATGCCATCCGGGTCGCCCCGCCAAGATACGGGCCGTCCTTCCATGTGCCCCAATTCACCAGCGCAGAAAATATCATCACAGCCCCATAATTTGTTATAGAGATAGATAGATAGATGAATAGATAGTCAAATCGAATTGCTGCAACTTCTGGTACTCCGGAGATTGCAAATTGCTACCAATAAATTAGTCGGAAACCATTGAAAATGAATCCAAACAAGATCTATTATTTCCAACTGAATGAATAAATGAATAATTTCCAGGCATTATGATGAAAGGGTTGTTGATTTATGGGCGAAATCACAGGGACTACAGTAAAGGTCAACCACCCTTTGAGAAACCCCAAATCTCAGTGTAACCCTCGTTCACTCAAATCTCAATTGACCGTCACCGCTTATGGTTTCATTTCGTGGGTTCCACCTTATTTATTAAAACTGGTTAGCTATTTGTGGGTTTTTTGTTTTAATTTTGTTTATTATTAATCCCTCCTCCAATTTAACAAATCCTGTATTTCTTTTGAAACTGTACCCATTTTTATTTTTTATAAGTAATACTTCCTCCATTGCCAATTAATTTTTATATGTAGTTGGATACATTTAAAAAAAATTGCTGGAAAATCAATTTTTAAGAATTTTATCTGAGTATAAAATGATGTTGTGAGAGAGATTTTTTTTTTTTTTAAGGAGTGCGAAGATTATTGTGGAACAGACAAATAAAAAAAATATAGTGTTTATTGTAGAACGGATTAAGTATTAGTTGCATTTTGTAGAATAATCAGAAATGTTGTGTATTTGAAAATAAATAGAGTATGTGCGTTTGAAAAAAAAAATCAATTTTCTTAATAGTGGGGTAGTATTTGTGGGGTTATGTTAGAATGACTTTTACATAATCCATAAATATTTAAAATCTGCTTTGCTAAAATTAATTTTAAGTGCTTAAAAAATAGTTACTAACATTAAATAATTGATTGTTTTTAAATAAGAGTTATTATCTCTAGACTTGCAAACACAAATTAAATTGGAGGACCACGCAAATCCACTTATTTATTCTACATATATAGTTTATAAAAGAATCTCGCTGGTAAAATTAATTTATTTGTATGCTTCTCTAATATTCCAATCAGGTATGAGTTGGATTGTCCTCTAAACTTATCAACTTCATCATATAAAAGATTAAAAAAGTTCAGACATTCAGCAAGTCTATAGCTTAATATAAGTTCTCAACTCACACCCTATATACAGAATTTCACTCATATTAAATTATATATTTATTGAGCTTTATCAATTTCCTATAGTGGAGTTGTTTAAAGGACAATTCAACTTACAAGTGGGGAGAATATTAAATTTATATAAAATAATTAATTTTAAATTTTTTACGAGTTCGAATTTTAAGATGTAAAGAAAAAAAATTAACTTGTACAAAGACAGATAAATATCGTCATATTGAACCGAAAGAATGCTCATTATTTTCACCTTGGTGTCACTATTTTACAACCTTGGTAAGAGTTGAAATGAATGTAGCAACTTTTTTAAAAATAAATTAAACTATTATACGTGGGTATTCTTGGTGGTTTTTAATAAATTTTATAAAGGACAAAAACTAAAAAAATATGAATTTTAAAATATTTTTACGAAGTTAAGATAGAAAGGAAACATCTATTTTAAACATATAAAAATTTATTCTTTAAGGCCTAGTTTGGTGGACACCTTTAGTTATCAGGCCATTTGGCCAAGACTTGTAGTCAGCCAAGATTTCCAAGCCAAGGCTGTACAAAATGTTAGTTTGGTATTCACACAGTGTTCCCCGATAAATATGTGTCTGGATTGCTATGAACAGTTTTAGTGAGAACGTAAATTACTCTATTGTCCACATCATAGAACGTAATTTCGAAAATATCCTCGCCATCTGCATCTAGTTAAATCAAGAATTTTATCACTTCCATCCACCGCCAAAACCTGCCGAGAATTTTTTCACTCTTATAAGCAAAACCCATAAAACAATGATCGATTACGAGACGATAAGAAACAATTGCGCCGAGATTTTCTTCACACCTTCACCATTCTCTTGTGTAGGGAAGATCGTCTGTGCATATTCTTAGATACATAAATAGTATTTCCGGCAAAAGCAGCGTATAACGATATCGTTTTCATCATCTTACCACCCACAATTTCATTAAAAAAAAAAATTGTCATTCTCAGTTTTCGATTGAAGAACAAAATCCCCATGAATCGGTGGTGGAAGAACAAAATAAATAGTAATATTTTCCTCCAGCGAGAGCAATGAAGCAATATGTTCACACACTTTGAAACCTAGGATCTGGTTGCCGGAGACAAATGTTGGGAAATGAGGAAAAATACAAGGTTTGCTTTTAATTACAAAAGGGTATTTAAGCCTTTTACATGCTCGTCTTTTTTTCACTGTTGAGACAAGACACCCCATCTCTCCAAATTGGTCTGATTCTTTCTCTTGAGAATACAGTAATTAGGCGCGGGCTTACCACTAATCTCAGGCCTACGCAATTGCTACCAAACGATCGATAAGATCCGACAACTAGTTAATCTGGCCTCAATCGGGCACACCAAACTAGCCCTAAACATTTAAATCTTTAAACATTAACAATCGACCATAAGATACCAGCAAAAAAAAATTTATTGGAAAATTTGCATATCCATAACTTTTGTTATAGTTTACAATTTAACTTATAACTTTTTATGATAATAGTATCAAATTGCATCATAGGCTACTTTCTATAACTTAATTGATCGAGCTCAGTCTGCTTTTGTGTCGAGAAGAATCAAACAAGATAATGTTTTAATAGCATTTGAAACTCTTCATGCTATGAAGAATAAGCGGTCAGGGAACAAAGGAGATGTGACTCTCAAAATAGATATTAGCAAAGCTTATAACAGGGTCAACTGGGTGTATTTGGAAAATATTCTTAGAAGGCTTGGTTTCTCTAAGAAGTGGAGGATCACATGGATGATGATGTGCGTGACGTCAATGAAATATTCAATTCTTGTCAATGATGATATTATGGGCCCCATAATCCCAAGCAGAGGTTGAGGCAAGGAGACCCATTTTCCCCATATCTATTCATATTATGCTCGGAAGGTCTCTCAGCTACTTTCAACAATGCATTTTCCTTAGGAAATATTCATAAAAATATAGTGTGCAGAAGGGCCCCAAAAGTTTTTCATCTACTTTTTGCAGATGATAGTCTTCTTTTTGTAGAGCTACAGTGGCGGAATGTGCTTGTCTCTGAGAGATCCTAAATGAGTTTGAATGAGTGTCGGGGCAAGCAATAAATTATGCCAAATCTGGAATTTTTTCAGCAAAAATGTGGGGGATGAAGTACAAGAGAACATCAAGAACATATTGGGAGTTCATAACCCAATAAATACGGGAAAATACTTGGGATTACCTTCTCTTGTTGGTAGAAATAAGTATGAGATTTTCAATTACATTAAAGAGAAGCTCTGGAAAAAATTACAAGGTTGGGGCAATAAGAAGCTTTCCAAAGCCGGAAAAGAGACACTTATCAAGGCGGCAGCTCAAGCCATTCCTACTTATTGTATGTCAACATTTATCTTGCTTTCTACATTTTTGGATGAATTACAAGTGATGATCAATAAATTCTAGTGGGGAAATAAAACAGATGCATCAAAAGGAATTCCTTAGATGAAATGGGAACGACTCTGTGTCAAGAAAAAAGAGTGAGGTAGAGGATTTCGTGATCTCCACTTATTCAATATTGCTCTTTTGGGTAAGATGGGATGGGGATTACTCACCGATCCAGATGCGTTGGATTGTAAAATACTTAAGGCTAGGTATTTTCCTAATGGGGATTTTCTCACTGCAACGATTGGGTGGAATCCAAGCTTTACCTGGACTAGAATTTTTGCAAGTCAGGATTTGGTTAAAGCGGGTGTTCGTTGGAAAGTGGGATCAGGTTTGCTCATTCGAGTATGGAATACACCATGGGTAAAGGAAGACAATAATTTTTATATACAGTCCCATGTTGTTGAAGGACTCGAACATCTGAAGGTCTCTGCTCTTTTCGACCAAGATACAGGGGAATGGGACATTAACTTAGTTCATGAGTTACTTCCATTAGATGTCAATCGGATCATTAACACATTGCTCCCTCCAGTAGGTACTACTGATAAGGAGGTGTAGCACTATGCTCGGAAGGCAAATACACAGTTAAGACTGCATATGATCTTGCTGCCTCACTTACAACAAATCCGAGCAATAAAGTGGAAGGTGGTTGGAGTGCAATATGGAAATTGAATGTACCTCCGAAAGTGAAGGATTTCATATGGAGATCGGGTAGAGATTGTCTTCCCAACAAAGTTAATTTGCACAAAAAAAGAGTGGTTTCTGATCAATTATGTGTTCAATGTGGTGTAGATCTTGAAACAAATTGGCTTTTATTTGTTTCATGCCCATATGCTAAAAATTGTTGGTTAGTGGCAGGTTTATTATCCAAACTAGAGGAGAAAGTGATGCAAGTAGAATGGTTCCTGGAATGGATCTTTGCGATTGTGGAGAGTCCTATAAAATCAGTTTTTGCGAGTGTTGGAATGATACTCTGGCAAATATGGAGAGAAAGAAATTAGAGGTTGTGGGAGGGAAGATGTAGTACACCTGCTGAAGCTGTCCATTTCTCTGCCGCCTATTGGTTAGAGGTGGGAGAATGCAAAGGTATGTGTTGATAGACGAACAATCATCTTAATTGGGCGAACATGTATTAAGGACTAAGTAAGGATTATGAAGCAAAGTACCTACTTTAGAGATGACTAGCAAGAATGACCAAAGGGGGCGCACATACTGATAGAGGTGGTGTATTCCACGACTAACAACAAACCTGACGAACAGCTTTTAAGCGAACAAGTCCTGGGCCCCTGGCCTAATGTGGACGTTTTACCAAGGTATTGATGACGAACGACTATAATCGAAGGTGGTGTATTAACTAATTTAAGGAATGTATGACACCTATTTGCCTATAATGACGAACCGGTCCCTGACGAACAACCCCAAATATAAAGATCCAGAGACTAACTTATGAAGAATAAACTGGCGAACAACTTATAAGCCATCTAACCAGAAGGCGAACAACAAATACAGGAGATATGCAGGTGTAGAACCACTTCATAAACAATGGCGAACAACTTTGAAGACGTGATAAGACCAAAAACTAGACTTTGTAACTAAGTTCAGCTTAGATAAGGTCAAATGTGGTCAAAAGGACACATGTCAAGCATGCAAGCTTGGTAGTCCAAGAGTCATGTACACCACCTACTTGGTGGTTAGTATAAATAAGTTGTTCTCCTTCAATAAAAATAAGTTTAAATTCACAAATACTCCTCTACACACACTCAAACACCTAAAAATGCACACACACGAAATAAATACGAATTCAATACTCATATTTACAATCTTATAACCCGATCTTTCGTATTTACTATAAACGACATTAATCAATCACACGATCTTGTTTAGTGGTCCTAAAACCGGTTAAAAACAGCCACTAATTCACGCGATTAGAACCGAACACCAACATGTAGTAGGCAATCAACCTCAAGAAGAACTGAACAGTCGGGAATATGTGAAGCTTGGCACAGGCCTCCTATGGGCAAATGGAAATTAAATGTTGATGCAACTTTTTTTAATGATACGATGCAAACAAGAGTTGGTATGGTTCTCAGAGACAATTCAGGGAATTTTATTGCTGGAAAAACCATGGTAGCTTAAGGTTGCATGGATGTTGGGTGGGAGAAGTGATGGGTTTTTTCGAAGCCCTCTCTTAGATAAAGAGTTTGGAGTTGGATAACATTATTGTTGAGGGGGACGCGAAGATTGTAGTGGATACTATCAATAATACAAATACACTTATTTCTGTTTTTGGAGATTATGTTAATACTTGTAAGACTTTATTATCAAATTTTGTAAATGTTGTTATTACTTTCGCAAAAAGAAGTGCTAATCAAATAACACACGAATTTGTTAGGGCTTCTCGGTATGTAGAAAGTTATTTTTGTTGGGTTGCCCCACCAACTTTTGTGGTAGGGTTGTCTAATAGTATATGTTCATGTAATAAAGTGAACTAATCTTCATTGGGTTCAAAAAAAAAAAAAAAAAGGTGATAGTAACAATAGAGTTATTTCAAACACATACTATAACTTTGATTATCGTTACCAACCACTCATTTATTTAAACAAAATATCATTATTTTTACATTCCCTCTAACCAATTTCATTATATAATAATAAAAAATTTACATATTACCATTAATATTCTATGCATTTTTTTTTTTTTTAAGTATACTCCAAAGTGTTTAGAGTGTTCGGAGACGGTACCCCACTGCTTAGACATTTTTTTTTTTTAAATATTTGATAAAATAAAAATATAGTATGAAAAAATAATTGTTTATAAAAATAAAATAAAGTCATTGTTACAGATAAAAAAAAAAGACATTTTTAATCATTTTTAATGGAAGGAGGTAGTATTTATATTGGTGGAGTGTTTGCAAAACCTATTTACAGCTTAAGAACACTTCCCCCAACAGTGCTTGCAGGGGACCAATTGAATTACTTTAGATTATACACAAGAAAATGAAAAAAAAGAAGAGTTCCTAAAAGTAAAACACCATTTTCTGATCTCAAAGTTTGTGGATAAAATTTCATCAAACAACAGAATTTGATAGGGATCGAAAAAATATATCCTAGAAAATTCATGAGAAACCCCTTCAAACAGAGGACTTCAACCAGAAAAGTGAATCAAAAGGAAACAGAAAAGAAAAGGAGGCTCAGATCTGTGTTTGGGCTAAAAGAAACCGGTTCACGCCATGGCTGCAAATCACCGGTTGCATGCAATCAAACGGGTAGAATCACATGCCTTCCGGGGCGCCCCGCCAAGATACGGACCGGTTTCCTCTGCCCCGATTCACCAGCTCAGAAAGAATCAAGAAATTGCATCACAGCCCCATTATTCGGCACATATAGATCATAGGTATGGTAAAGGCAGTCATCGAAGAAATAATTATGTTGATTAACAGAAAGGGATATTGAAATAAACAGAAGGTCCCTGGTTCGAAATCCCGAAGATTAATTATTGCCTGATTTTCAAGTACTTGTAACTTGTAAGAGGGTTGTTGAAATTAGTTTGTGGAAATCATAGGGATTACAGAAAGGGTCAACAATCCTCTGAGAAAAATCCCAGTATCTGTGTATCCCTCATTCTTCTGAGCTGTGAATGAAGTAATGATGTTTGACTCTTGGGTTCAGCTTAAATGGTGGTAATATGATTTTGTTTCCATATCTGCCCTTCCTTTCGTCACTGATTTACGGCATTGGGAAGAGTAGAATGGCGCATTGACTGATTGGCGTGTCAAACAAACGGGTTACTGTGCTCAGGAAAATGCCAAACCATTAACCATATTTACTTTTCATGACGAGTGAATAACTACTATGCACGAATTTATTTTAATTATTCATATTTCCATAAAAACAAGTTTTTACTGTCAAAAAAAAAAAAAATCCCATCCTTTTAAAACTACCTCTTAAAAAATTGAAGGACCATTTTATTCTTACTTAAAAAAAAAAAATTATACCCACAAATAATACTCCCTCCGTCCCCTAATAATATTCACACTACCTTTATTCTCGTGTTTTAGCGGACAAATTATTTATTAATATTTGAAATGATAAAGTGATTTTAAAAAGGGGGTAAGATAGATCCATCTCTACTCTATTATAAAACACTTTAAAAATTAATTTATCATTTCAAATACTAATAAAAAACTCGGTCGCTAAAACACGAGAAAACAGTAAATATGAATATTATTAGGGGACGGAGGGAGTAATAAACATTCTTTTTTATAAAAACCCAGTACCTTTTATTTGGACAATCTAAAGTAAATCGAAAGGAGTATTAAATATGTTATTTCAATGAACTTTTATTATGTAATAGTATAATTTAAATTGATAAATATAACACTCGTTTTAGATTGAATCACTATTATGATTTATGTATTGGATTGATGTAATCTGAATAGTTGTTTTGTTATTTTATTATATTAAGTTATTGAATATGTTTAAATTTTGAGTAAGAGAAAATTTAAATTACATATATTCAATTTACAAAATTTTAATATATATATAGAGAGAGATAGTTCTCCTATGAAATTTGTTAATAATATATACATGTAATGATATTAGTGAATATATATAATAATATAATCTTCATATAATGAAATTTGTTAATAAAAAATTTTGTGTATATTTAAAGAATCACACTCTAATCTTTTTAAACACTTAGATCTCCATACTCTGTATCGTGATTTCTTTGTTGCATTTTATATATTTCACTTAGCATTTCATGTAATTGCATTTTCAATACATATCGTTGTGGTGTGTATTATTTATTGATTACTTTTTCACCATCCATAATACGAAACATATGTATTCATGTGTTGATATGTATTTGTTTTTACTATGCGGTACTTGCTTAAATCATATACTTCGCATTCATTTTATATTACGTGGGATATTTGAGGTAATTACTTATGCAAATAAGCTCTCTTGGTAAGGGCTAACTTACATTTATTTCCAATGTTTTTTTTATATAAAAAAACGTTTATTTCCAATGTAACACATGAATGAATATCATTTTGACCAGTTCGGTACAGTATACCGTAGTTTTTAGTTCATACCGTATACCGTATCGAAAATATCGATATGTAAAGTTATGTTGTTACCGTACCAAAAATTTAGATATACCGTAGTTCGGTATACAGAAATTTCGGTATATTACCGGTATGATTTCGGTATACCGTTTTTTTTTTTTCTAAAAACGTTGTAAAATAAACTACTAATAAATGAAAAAAAAAATCTTCAGAATCTTCACAAACAAGAACCACGGGGAAAAAATATGAATTATATTCGGCAAATAATTCTCCAAAGAAAAAATAGATTTCAAATTTACTCCACATATATATATTGTTATTGTTGTCATGAATTTTACTCACTGGATAACAACTGAATAAGACTAACTTCTGGTTTAAATAAAAAATTTCAACGTTCTGCATTCAATATTTGACATCGGTGTTTTTTTTTTTTTAGCAGAATGAGATTGAGAGAGACAATCTTGATTGCGTTAGAGGGTAGTGATTGAAGGAGGTAGAAAGTGATAAGCATATGAACTATGGGCCTATAATTATATTAATTAAGAAAAATAAGTAGTTTGTACTCTTTTATATAATAAGAGTAATTGAGCTTCCGTAATTTTAATAATAAGACTACCATCTAATAATTAATAATTGTACAATATTAAATATTATTGAAACTACAAATTAATTTAGGTATTTCAATATATACCTCGATATGCCACTTTTCATATCGTTACCATACCGAAATTTTTTGTAAATTCGATATTTTTCGATATGATAAGCTCGGTATAGCAAATTTTTCGGTATTTTTCCCCGCCCTAGGTTTTAAGACCCATTGATCAGTCACTAACTTGTGAAAAATCAAACCATTTTAAAAATGGGTTATGTTTTATTTGAATAGTGAAATTATTTAAAATTATCGAATTGTTCTCATTTCTTCCATTTCAATTTTCAGAATCACCTTTGCTTTTCCTTCATCGGGATTTCTTCCATTACGAATTCACACTTGCTTTGCCATTTCAATTTTAGATTTCTTCCATTATTATTTTCTAAATTTTCCTTTGACTACGAAAATGAAAACTCAACCGAACCCTAGCCTCAATCAAGCTACTCTTTGATATTCGATCTTCATTATTTCTTCGATCTGCAAACAATTGCACTAGGTCTTGCTCGTCTGCAAAGCTGAGAACACCACAAGAAAATAAAGTATTGCCTACAAAATTTTCCAACAAAAAAGTTTGTAGTTGTAATTGCCTACGATTTACCTACAAAATTTCTAATTGTGTAAGCATCTACAATATTTCTCAACTTAGAAACAGTTTGCCTACGAACTAAAATTCCTATAGGTATAATTACCTACAAGTCATTTGCCTACAACATAATATGCCTATGAAAGTTTTGTAGGCAAATTATTCTGTAGGTGAAGAAGGAAAATGTCTATACAATTATAAAATTTTGTAGGCAAATTCGTAGGTATTTCCTAATACAAATTTTTTTATTGGAAATTTTGTAGCCATATTGGCAATTTCCGTAGGTAATTTTATATTATCCTATAGTCGAAATACTTGTCTAAAAGTGAGAAGGGTTTTTGGGTTCCTGATTTTCAATTTGATTATGGGTGTGCTTTTATGAATACAAACAACTTTTATAAAATAAAAAATAAAATAAAAATGTCTCTCCAAAAGTGATTTTACAAGTTTTTCTTCTAGTGATTTGTCCAATTTCTCACTATGTCGCTATGGAGTTTACAGAGCATTGTACCTGTTGGGACATTGTCAGTTTTGATTTAGATCCCAAAAGCCCCTGAAAAGATGATTGCCTTAATCTGTCTTTGTCAGGCTAGTCTTGGTTAGGATTAGTACTTAGTCATTTTACACTTCACAGGTACTCAGTGAGAGGAGAACTCACTGGAGACAATCAAGACTCAGAGCCTGAAGACGAAGAGCACCATCCTGAACTTATGGCAGTCTTCTAAGCTGGCTGAGTAAGTGTCAGTGATGAAGAGTATGACCCTGAGGTCATTACTAACTCGGTCCTGAAGGGAACAGGTTGCCACTGAGTAAATGGGAAGACTTGGAGTAGAGCCAAGCAATGCAAAAGGAATTTCAGCGTCAGGACAAGACCGGTGAGCTCAAGACAAAATGAACTTAATAAGACAAGCCTGAAGCTCTGGAATAAGTTCTGACATTCTCACCTACCTGATGACGTGGACCAATCCGAGGAGGACACGCACGTACGGAACCTGACACATAGACTGAATTCAGACTGCATATTCAACGGGCAAGCATTTAATGTGCATTAAATGCAAATACCAAATCCATGCAAAGGCGGCTGCTGCATAGAGATATGTCCGTTTGAAGCCCCTCTACATAGATGGCTAGAAGGCTATCTCTCCAACGGATAGTTTTTCAAACCACCTATAAATACAGAAGGCCTTGAACCCATTCAAGGTTACGGGAAATTTCCAAGCCAGAAATTACTCAAAACTCTCAAGCAATCAAAGCATTCAGCCTTTAAGAGAAACACTCGAAACCTTCTAAATTTCCCAAGTGTTTCTTAGCAACTGAGAGCTATTCTGTATTCCGAGAGCTAATTAGAATTATCTTAAGCTTAGAGAGATTATCCAATCCTTAGCACAGCTTTGCCTTGTAAGGATAATCTCAACTTAGTTGGAATCCAAACTGAAACCAAAAACCTAAGTTAGGCTTGTTGGGAGTAAGTCGGTTAGTGTGATAGTAAGAGGAGTTTGTATAGATCAGTGAGGTAACTGGTCTTGGTGCACCTTGGCACGTTAAAAACAAGAATCCCTTGAGTGGATTTCCTGTTAAGTCAGGCCGTGGACGTAGGAGCTCCTGGTCAGCGAGGGTACCATCATGCTTGGCAATACCATCAGGGAAGGCCAAACATGATGACACCCCCGTGGTTTTGGCATCCTGAGGCCTTTAACTGTTTTCCTTTCCCTCACTTGCCTAGGGGGAATAGAAATCAGGGCCCTTATCAAAAACAAGGCCCAAGACCTGCTGCACCCAGACCTAGGAAGAACAGGAGGCCAGCCCAAAAGGCATCCACTCAGGCTCCTGCGAAGCCTAAGTCTAGCACCCATACACCATCTTCCTCTCAGGCTAAGAAGAAGAAAGTTGTGTATGTCGATGTTTCAGGGAGACAGATTCACCACTCTGAGGCAATCAGGGTTGTGAAGCAAGTCTGGATCCCGAAAGGTACAGCTGACACAATAGGACCCAACACCCAATGGGTACCTAAAGCCTGATTTGCTTACAGGCGGCTGTGGATCACAACAAGAGGAGAGAAGACTCAATCAAAGCTGTTTGGTACCTAGACAGTGGTTGCTCAAGGCACATGACTGGAATGAAGAGTCTTCTCCAAGAGTATCAGGCTAAAGATGGTCCACAGGTAACCTTTGGTGATAACTCAAAAGGTGTTACTAAGGGTTTTGGTGTTCTAATTATAGGTACAGTAAGAGTGGAAGATGTGTCCTTTGTGGAAGGACTGAAGCATAACCTGCTGTCAGTAAGTCAATTCTGTGACAAAGGGTTCAGTGTTGAGTTCTCATCGAATAAATGTTCAGTCAAGGACAAATCAACACAAGTGCTTCTATCAGGTATAAGGAAAGGTAATGTTTATCTCGCTGATTGGAGCAGCACTATTCCTAATACTTGTCTTGTTGCTAAAAGCTCTCTAGAGCTCAGTTGGTTATGGCATAAAAGATTAAGCCACCTGAACTTCAAGATTCTTAACAAAATTTCTAGACAGTCACTTGTTGATGGTCTCCCTAATGAAGTTTTTAGCAAAGATCACGTGTGCAAAGCCTGTCAGGAAGGGAAGCAAGTCAGAGCGTCATTCAAAGAAAAGGCTTCTTACTCCACTGACAGGATACTTCAGCTTCTGCACATGGATCTATTTGGTCCCATAACACCTGTGAGTATGAATGGTAGAAAATATACCCTTGTGGTTATTGATGATTATTCTAGATATACTTGGGTTATTTTCCTGTTAAATAAAAAGGAAACACAGGTGAAGCTTCCAGAGTTGCTCAGAAGACTCAGCAATGAGAAAAATCAGTCCATTACCAAGATCAGATCTGACAAGGGCACTGAGTTTATAAATTCATATATTTCTGACTTTTGTAATGAACTTGGTATAGCTCATGAGACTTCTGCAGCTAGAACCCCACAACAGAATGGTGTCGCTGAAAGGAGGAATCGGACACTGAAGGAAGCTGCAAGGACCATGCTGGCTGAGTCAGGATTGCCCAAGAAGTTTTGGGCTGAGGCAATCAACACTGCATGCTACACTCAGAACAGATCCATGCTGAACAAGCAACATGCTCAGACCCCATATGAGACATGGAACAAAAGAAAACCTCGTATTTCTTACTTTCATGTGTTTGGTTGTAAGTGCTTCATCCTCAACAATGGGAAAACCCAGTTGAAAGCTTTTGATAGCAAATCTGATGAAGGAATATTCTTGGGATATTCTGAAATTTGCAAAGCCTTCAGGGTTTACAATTGTAGGACCCTTGTTGTGGAAGAATCACCTCATGTTGTCTTTGATGAATCTGCTAATGAGTCTAGGGCAAAGGTGCTGAATCCTGACACTGAGGAGGTCACGAGGAGTGTGACAAGGCTGAGCTTGAAGAGTCAACCTGATTCCAAGATCAAGACTGTGCCAATTCCCAGATGGGATGATGATGACGATCAGGATGATGAACCAAGTGCCACTCCTAAACCCAGCACATCAGGGATGGTTGAGCCTCAGACAGAGGAACAGGCTCAACCTGAGGTAAGTACCGTCTATGAAGATGCTGTTGCAGCTGAGACGGCTCCTGAGTCACCTCATCAAGGGGGAATCAATGTCCCTGACATTGAACTTGTTAATCCCTTCGGTATAGACTCAGGATCATCCCCTTCTGTTCAATTTCCTGAATTTTATGAACCTGTAGACACTAACATTGCAGGTACTTCAGGAACAACTCCTGGCAAAAGAACATGGTTAGAAGATCATCCCATTGATCAAATTATTGGTGATCCAACTGAGGGAGTCAGGACCAGACGGTTTCATGGTGAGAGTGCATTGTTCTGTTGCTTTCTCTCTGAGCAAGAGCCTCAGAACATTGAAGAAGCTCTCACTGACTCGAACTGGATCATTGCCATGCAAGAGGAGTTGAATCAGTTCACAAGGAATCAGGTTTGGGAACTTGTAGATAGACCTAGGCATCAAGGTGTGATTGGTACCAAGTGGGTCTTTAAGAACAAGAAGGATGAGAATGGTGTTGTGGTAAGGAACAAGGCTAGACTGGTTGCAAAAGGGTATTGTCAGTCTGAAGGAATAGACTATGATGAGACTTTTGCTCCAGTGGCTAGATTGGAAGCTATCAGGTTGTTCCTTGCCTATGCGACATATAAGAAGTTCAAGGTGTATCAAATGGATGTCAAGAGTGCGTTCCTGAATGGTGTACTCAATGAAGAGGTATATGTTGAACAACCTCCCGGGTTTGAGGTTGGAGATAGAGTATACCATTTGAAGAAAGCACTCTATGGACTTAAGCAAGCACCAAGAGCTTGGTATGATACCCTCTCTCAATTCCTGACTGATCATGGGTTCAAGAAGGGAACAGTGGATAGGACTTTGTTCAGGATCACTGAAGGTGATGACATTCTCCTGGTCCAAATTTATGTGGATGACATAATATTTGGATCACCAAATCAGCAGTTATGTGAGAAATTCTCTAAACTGATGACTGGTAAATTTGAGATGTCAATGATGGGAGAGATGAACTTTTTCTTAGGATTGCAGGTCAAGCAGACTGATCAAGGTATATTCATTAATCAGGCCAAGTATACAAGAGACTTGATTCATAAGTTTGGTGTTCAAAACAGCAATCCAGCCAGGATCCCAATGAACACCAATTGGAAGATGGATCCTGACACTGAAGGGACTTCAGTGAATCAGACTGAATATCGTGGGCTGATAGGTTCTTTACTGTACCTGACTGCAAGTAGGCCTGACATTACGTTTGCAGTTGGTGTGTGTGCTAGGTATCAGTCTGATCCCAAGAGAAGTCATTTGGAGGCTGCTAAGAGGATACTTAAGTATTTGAAAAGGACAGTTAATATGGGACTATGGTATCCTTCAGATGACAACCTTGAACTGACAGGGTATTCAGATGCAGACTATGGAGGTTGTAGGATTGATAGGAAATCAACCTCAGGGACATGTCAGTTTTTGGGAAGTAAGTTGATCTCGTGGTTTAGTAAGAAGCAGAATTCAGTGGCAACATCCACAACTGAGGCTGAGTATATGGCTGCAGGGAGTTGTTGTGCTCAGATTCTATGGTTGAGGCAACAGTTGAGGGACTACCAAGTATTTGCTAATCAGGTTCCAATCTATTGTGATAACAATAGTGCAATAGCAATCACTCAGAACCCAGTGCTTCACACAAGGTGCAAGCATGTGGATATTAGACACCACTTCATTCGAGATCATGTGGAAAAAAAAGATATTAGGATGGAAAAGATTCACACTGATAGGCAAAGAGCTGACATCTTGACTAAGCCCTTGGCTGAAGCAAGGTTTATGGAACTATCAGTGGAATTGGGACTTTTAGATCCGGGAGAGCAGTCAGTGTAGGGTTCTAGGGGGAACTCAGGCCAGACTCGACTCAGCGAGGTATCAGGGTGCTACAATGTCTCCCTGACAGGTATGGGTTCTAACCTGACTCTTGTGAATCTCAAGCGTCTCCCTGAGTCATTCGTCCTGAAAATCTTTATTAAATGCATTCCGTTATCATTAAAAGCGCGCCTTTTTATATTTAAACCCACGCGCACGGAGCATTTAATGTCAAAGTTACTTTTTCATATACGTGTCCGTGTTATACGGAATGTGACTGACTTGGGGTTTCAATTAAAACTGAGATTAATCCTGGCCTCTCATTTTAAAACCTTTCGAATTCAGGAATCAATCTCAACCCCACGTTTGAGTAACTGACTTAGTCTTATCAATCAAGGGTGTCATTTGAGGTCTTTACGCAAACACAACGCACAATTTGCACACTGAGTTTTCTCTCGCTCAAACACAGAATTTCTAAAACCTCTTTCTCAAAACACAATGGCATTCCTTGATTCCGACTGGACAACCGACAAGATCGTCGATGTTGTTGAGAAGAGGCTGGTACACATGGAGCAAGTCATCTCCATGGAAGGTATCTGTCTAACGGTTAAGGAAATCAAACCCGTTTTTAAATGGATTTCCGACGCCGGGTTGGAAACATACTTCACCACCCGCCCCTCTTCTGTGCTCCCAAGAACCGTGGTGGAAGCTTATTTGAACATGTTCTTGCGGAAGGGTGAAGTCTGCACCAAGGTGACTGCGCTAAAGCCGACGGGGGAAAAGAATAGCGACGGAGAGCCTCTCTACGACTCGGAGGTGGTCACCATTGATCTCAGGCAGGCGGTGAGGGAAGTCTTCAAGCTGCCATCCTCTGGCATCAACCCCAGGACTTACAAGGAAAACTCGGAGGGAGAATTCCTTGGGAAATGGACCAAGTCAGGGTCTTCGGAATTCAGGGCCCGTCAGAACAAGAGCACTCTGAAGCCGGAGTACAGGGCTCTGGTGGACTTGGTGTCCAAGATGGTGATGGGAGCAACTGGCTCTCACGAGCAGTTGAGTCTGCCCAAGTTGAGGCTCATGGGAGCAATCGCTGATGGAGTGGAAGCGAACTGGGAGCAGTTCTTCCTCGATCAACTCCATCAGGCGGGATTGGACAAGATCACGCGTGACGAGAAGAAAAAGCACATATCTGTCAGTGCCATCTTGCCATTTGGCACAAGATTGTCCATGCTAATTGCTCATGCGTGCCATGGGTACACTTTTGACTTTGAGGACAACCTTTCCTCAAAGAAGGTCATGTTTTCATCACTGAGTGACACCTATTCAGTGCTAGGGCTGACTGATCCCAATGCGAAAGCAAAGGGTCAGGCCAGAAAGCCAGCTGGGACGGCCAAGAGAGTGGCAACCAGCCTCATTGAAAAGGTGGATGAGCTCCTTGAGAGGAGTAAGGAGGCTGAGAAGGCTGTTGCTGAGGAGGTGGAGCATCCTGATGTGGGCGCGGCTGAGAAGAAGGAGAGGAGGGTGAAAATCGTGCTGTCAGGGAAGAGCACGAAGACAGGGACTGAGTCAGATCCCAAGAAGGCCGGGACTGAGGCTGAGGGAACTGATGATGACGTCAGTATAGAGGGCGCTCAGGGAAAGAGGCCCCTGAAGAGACTTAGGAGGGGAGTAAAGAAGTCTCCTGCTAAGAAGCTCCCTGAATTGAGTGAGAGGGAGAAGTCAAGCTCTCCTGGAGCCTCTGACTTAGAGGAGGTGAGAAAGACTGTCGAGACGGCTGAGTCATTGCAGCCTGAGACAACACCCACACAAACACCCCCGCATCCTGAAACCCAAACACCTTCCATCCCTGACCCCACACCTCAAACTCCCCAACTCCCCCAACCTTCAGAGCCAAACTACCCTACTGAGTCAGTGCCATCAACCTCACTTACAATTGAGCCTGACCAGTTAGCCGAGCCAAACCTTCCCAACCCTTCAGATTTTCCCTCATACCCCAATCCCAAAGACTGTCCCAAATCTATTTCAACAGAAGAGGATGTGTTCCTTGAAATAGAGGAGGAGGAGCTGGATGAGCACATGGCGGGAGGTATACTGGAGAATACACTCAGGGGGAATGCCACGGAGTGGGCAGGGAAGTGCTGGCCTGGGCTGTACAAATACACTGAATTGCTGGCATATGTGGTGGAGCTCAAAGTTTGGTTGGACTTTAAACAATCAAACATGCAGGAGCAACATATGCTAGTAGACGCACGCGGCTGGGAACATTGGGAGACGGAGGAGGCCAAGATCTGCTCATTCTTTGGCCTGACAAGCTGGCTTCAACTTTTGAACTTCGACAACCTGAAGAAGCTTGTGGCTGAAATGATGGCCAAAAGCAAGGCTGATCTTCTCTCCGTTGAAGAGAAGGAGGATGATGAGGAGGATGATGACGCTCAAGGTGGAGCTGTGGAAAAGGCAGTAGAAGAGACTGCAAGGGAAGTAGATGAGATGGATTCTGAGCCTCAGGCTCAGGGGGAAGGTGACAAGAACACTGGTGCCAAGGATGGACCAGTGGCTGAGGATGTTGTGAACATCTCAGCTGCCAATGAGACATCTGTCGATGAAGGGATTCCCTACCCTAAGACACGAGAGGAAGATGTTGAGGCATTCAAGGAGACTCTCAGTTCCGAAGGACAAGTTCCTAAGGTTCAAGTTAGCTTAGCTGAGCCTGAGGAGGCGGCTATGACTACTTCACAACTGCCTTCAGTGTACCTTGAAGAAGGGACTGATGCTGCAGGGGCTGACAAGGGAAAGCAGCCAATCACTGAGGAGGCCGCTGATGATGAAGATGTGGTCATAACCGGGGTCGGCCGTGCTGAGTTTACAAGCATAGTGGAGGTCAAACAGGAGAAAACCTCGGAAAATCTAGCTGAACTTCAGGAGGAAGTAATGAGGCTACGTGCTGAAAAAGATGAAGACTCCAAAGCCCTGGCGAAACACATCAGGTGGACAAAGTCAGCTTACAACACCCTTGCCAACAGGGAGCTGATCTTGTTAAAGCGCACAATGACTGACACGGCCAAGTCAGTGAAGAATGAGAGGAAGCGCACAAAGAAGATGCTCAGGGACACTCTCAAGAAACTTGAAGAGAGAGATGCGATCAGGGACGAAAAGATGAATCAGGCAGTGGACAGGCTTGCAGTTCAGACTGGAGCTATTGTCACTCAGGCCTTGGAGGACTCAGCGTCCAAGTTGGAGCTGGAGTCAGGGAAGCTGGATCGCACATCTCAATCAGTGGCGGACATTTTGGCTAAAGCCACTGAGGAGTCTGTGAAGATACTGACTGAGGTTAGCAGAGTCAGCGGTGAGTCCTCGAAGGTGGAAGAAAGGATCACCAAGGCTGAACAAAGTCTCCAACTCTCTATGGAGGTCTTTGAGAAGAAAGTCAATGCTGCCATCAGTTCCGTATCCTTTGCAGGGACTGGGATTTCAATGGGAGTTGAGTTATTGAAGGAGGGAATCAATGATGTCCATTCCCTAGCTTCCTTCGTAATCAACAGCGGATCTGACGCATTCCCATCTGAGGCCAATGATGATGCCAAAAAGGGGGAAAAGAAGAAGAAAAGATCCCGCCCTGAGGCATCTGAGGCAGTTAGTCAAGGAGAGATCGTCCTAGCTGATCCTGAAGCCAATCCTGATGGAAACATTCTAAGGATAAGAAAGTCAGCTAGGTTAGCGGCAGTGGAGAAGGAAGGAGAACAATTAGTTGCCAAGCTGAGGGAGGAGGCAACAAAGGCAAAGGCTAATGAACCTTCAAAGCAACAACCTGAGCCAGTCCAAAGATCATCACCCATGAGCTCAAGGAAGAATCCCATCACTTACTCAGGTGAGTTAGTTGCGGAGCTATGTGCTGAAGCATGGGGAGATCAACCTGAAAAGACTGAGGCTATGCGCAGAGCTGAAATTGCTCAGAAGGAGAAGATGCGCATTTTGGAGAAGAAGGTTGAGAAGCTGACGGATATCACTGAGCTTCAACAACGTGAACTAGATGATGCAGTGATCAGCTTGCTAAGGAGGAAGAAGGCGAAGCCTGAGCCAAGGAAGTACAGAAAGAAGCCAACAGTTAGGAAGGCAACAATTCTTCAAGTCAGTAGGCCAGAATCAGGAGCAAGGGAAGCTTTTGTTGATGAGTTCGTCTCAGAGACTTTAAAGGAGTTTTGGACTGATGCAAGGGATGAATTTGTCAGGCTATGGTTGGTTGTGAAGAAGTGGGGCGACACTGACGATATTGATGCCCACTTCACTGACTATATGATGGACAATCATCCTGAGCTATTTCAGAAGATCTTGGAGGAGGCTGAGGCAGCTAAAGTCCAAGTGAAGGCTCCTGAGTTCATCATTCGAGCTCCTCCCTTGATTCCTGGAACTCTAAAGCATGACACTAAGGCCATAATGATGGAAGTCTTGAAGATAGCTAGAACTGAAGGATATGTGAACCAACCTGGAAGACTTGACGAGCTAAAGGCAAGAGTTTATGCAGGATATGGACTCAAGCCTGAAATGAGATTAGTCTAGGTGTTCACAGGCTTCTTTGTAATAGATTAGATCCATTGTAATCGTTTCCACATCTTTCAAGAAATCTATTACTTTTGCCCACAGACAAAAACTCATTGTCTTTTTGGCTTGTTTAAATTCTGTACTTTATCAAGAATTGCTCTAACACTGTCTTATCTTATAGATAGGATTGTCCTATTTCCTCTATGTGTTTTGAGGATCTTTTCAGTGTTTTGGCATCATCAAAAAGGGGGAAATTGTTGGGACATTGTCAGTTTTGATTTAGATCCCAAAAGCCCCTGAAAAGATGATTGCCTTAATCTGTCTTTGTCAGGCTAGTCTTGGTTAGGATTAGTACTTAGTCATTTTACACTTCACAGGTACTCAGTGAGAGGAGAACTCACTGGAGACAATCAAGACTCAGAGCCTGAAGACGAAGAGCACCATCCTGAACTTATGGCAGTCTTCTAAGCTGGCTGAGTAAGTGTCAGTGATGAAGAGTATGACCCTGAGGTCATTACTAACTCGGTCCTGAAGGGAACAGGTTGTCACTGAGTAAATGGGAAGACTTGGAGTAGAGCCAAGCAATGCAAAAGGAATTTCAGCGTCAGGACAAGACCGGTGAGCTCAAGACAAAATGAACTTAATAAGACAAGCCTGAAGCTCTGGAATAAGTTCTGACATTCTCACCTACCTGATGACGTGGACCAATCCGAGGAGGACACACACGTACGGAACCTGACACATAGACTGAATTCAGACTGCATATTCAACGGGCAAGCATTTAATGTGCATTAAATGCAAATACCAAATCCATGCAAAGGCGGCTGCTGCATAGAGATATGTCCGTTTGAAGCCCCTCTACATAGATGGCTAGAAGGCTATCTCTCCAACGGATAGTTTTTCAAACCACCTATAAATACAGAAGGCCTTGAACCCATTCAAGGTTACGGGAAATTTCCAAGCCAGAAATTACTCAAAACTCTCAAGCAATCAAAGCATTCAGCCTTTAAGAGAAACACTCGAAACCTTCTAAATTTCCCAAGTGTTTCTTAGCAACTGAGAGCTATTCTGTATTCCGAGAGCTAATTAGAATTATCTTAAGCTTAGAGAGATTATCCAATCCTTAGCACAGCTTTGCCTTGTAAGGATAATCTCAACTTAGTTGGAATCCAAACTGAAACCAAAACCCTAAGTTAGGCTTGTTGGGAGTAAGTCGGTTAGTGTGATAGTAAGAGGAGTTTGTATAGATCAGTGAGGTAACTGGTCTTGGTGCACCTTGGCACGTTAAAAACAAGAATCCCTTGAGTGGATTTCCTGTTAAGTCAGGCCGTGGACGTAGGAGCTTGAGACTCTGAACCACGTTAAACTCCTTGTGTTCTTACTGCTTTGACATTGTGCATACTTGCCATATTACTTGTTCATTCATTGCATTCAAGCTTATCAGGTCTGAATCAATCAACCTGACCTTCAAAAGAACACTGCCTTACTAAACACTTCTAAGTTTTGAGTAAAACAAGTTTTCAGAAAGCAAACTAAACAGGACTTTAAACTATCAGGGCTCAAACATTTCCGCACTGAACTTGAACTGATAGTTAGCCAACTGACCCGCACCAAGTGTAGTCAGTGGGTGTATTATCAGCTCCTAGTTCTTTACCACTCTGAGTGAAGGGGACTCAGTCAGTTTAAGTTTAAGAAAAAAATCGGTATACGTGTATTCCCCCCCCCCATACACGTATTCCTCAGTCTTGTACCGGGACCAACAGTACCCACTTTTGTAAGTGTTGTAAATGCACTGTGTCAAAACTAATACAATGAGCAACAAGAAGTGATACTAATACCGGTAAATGTTGGCTGTGATACTGAGTAAGGGCATTTCTGGAATTTCGCTACTTTCATAGCTAACTTTCAGTTATGAGAAACGAACTTGAAGGCCGATGTGCAGATCCGTTGTGCGCGACTTCTCTACCAGAATCCGTTAGTCAAAATGAAGGTTAAATACGTGAAGTTCATTGTATTCAGTTTTAGAGATTGTGATTTACAGTTTTCCTTCGTTTAATTGAGAGGTTCTTCATAATTGTGTGAATTATGGTTTCTCCTCCATTAGAATACTTTTTTAGAGTGATTTAATTTCAATTGGTGTAATCATCTTATAATTGACATTTTTAGTGATAGTGTGATTGTGCTCGGATCTCTGTGGACATAGATCTTTCGATCGAACCGCATAATTGCTTGTGTTCGTTGTTTGAATTCTTTGCTCTTTACATTCTAAGTTCTTGGGCTAATTAATTTCTCTCGTGTCAAGTCAGGATACCGTGTTGTTGGTCCCGTTTTTTCATTCACAAACCAGGACAATATGGGAAATTAGGAGAAATTTTTGTTTTAACACTGATGTTATGCAAGTCATAAAGCAATAAAGAACACAACAATGTAAAGTGGTTCGGAGGCTCAAGCTCCTACATCCACTGCCTGATTTAACAGGAAATCCACTACCCGGAATTCTTGTTTTTAACGTGCCAAGGTGCACTCACAACTGGACTCACAACCCTCCGCGGAGCTGCCTCTCGAATTGGCCTCACATCCCTCTTCACTCAGGGACTGCCTCTCCTCACCTCACTGCAACACCTAACACTATTCTGGAAAGGGTTTAGTTTGGTTTGGTTCTCTCCAACTAGGTGAGATTTTCCCTTACATGGTTTTAGCCTTTAAGCTAAGGTTGGGAAAATCTCTCTAAGCTTAGGATGTATATGATGAGCTCGAGTATACAAACTGGAACACTCAAATATGACTATGAAGAACTCAATGTCAGTGTTCTTGATGGAGATGGTGCACCCTTATGACCCCTCATGACTTGCACCACTCTCGCACCACCAGCTCTCTTTCAAATGAAGCTTGAGTTTGTATTTATAGTTTGGATTTGAATGTTACCGTTGGAGAAAGTAACATTCAAATCCAGACTATCTCTGGAGTGAAATTCTCCTTTTCAGTGAAGTATGGCCTTGTCAGCTTTTGTCAAATTCGCTGCCTTGACTTGATTGGTCCACGTGGACTGAGTCCAACGGCTCTTTTCTTCAGGGTACTTGATCAGGGTAGTCCTGACTTCAGGCGACTTGTCTTCAGCTGACTTGTAATCCTCTCAGGATACCTTTCTTCAGTAGACTTGAAGTCTTCTTAGGAACCATCATTGGACTTTAAGTCTTCTCAGTGGACTTCCTTCAGTAGACTTGAAGTCCACTCAGGGGAGTTGACATAAGGCTATTTGTCAAGCTTCCCAGCCTCAGTAGCCTGACTCCTTCAGGTCCTACTAGGCACAACACTGATCCTCTCAATCATGCTCTTCACTGAGTAGTCCACTGACCAGCTTAGAAAGTCAGGTTTATACTCAGTGGGACTTCCTTCAGGCTTCTCTTCAGGTTCAGGTCTTCTGACATGGCTTCAGTCTGTTCTCTTTTTGATGTTATTTTGACTTCCTCAGGCTGTGTCAGTGAGTTCCCCCTCACTGAGTTCCTCTCAGTAGAGTTCCCCCTCAGCTGAGTTCCTCTCAGTAGGGTTCCCCCTCAGCTGAGTTCTTCCTCCACTGATAACCTGTTCTCCTGAGAAACAACCTAGCCTGACCTGAAACTAAAAGATATTATCCTGACTGCTTTCAAACCTATAACATGTTGTTTTGGAAAATCATCAAAACTAAAATATCCCAACAATTTCCCCCTTTTTGATGATTCCAAAACTTCTAACAAAAAGATTTTCTATTACAAGAATGATGTCAGAACACAAGTAATAATATGAAATATGCAGAAATTCCCATAGTTTAAAACATTTAAGATCTGTTCGGTTGACCATTTTTCTTAACAAAACTGGATCAGTGGTCATGTGAACAACCCGCTCTGATACCAATTGTTGGTCCCGTTTTTTCATTCACAAACCAGGACAATATGGGAAATTAGGAGAAATTTTTGTTTTAACACTGATGTTATGCAAGTCAGTAAAGCAATAAAGAACACAACAATGTAAAGTGGTTCGGAGGCTCAAGCTCCTACATCCACTGCCTGATTTAACAGGAAATCCACTACCCGGGATTCTTGTTTTTAACGTGCCAAGGTGCACTCACAACTGGACTCACAACCCTCCGCGGAGCTGCCTCTCGAACTGGCCTCACATCCCTCTTCACTCAGGGACTGCCTCTCCTCACCTCACTACAACACCTAACACTATTCTGGAAAAGGTTTAGTTTGGTTTGGTTCTCTCCAACTAGGTGAGATTTTCCCTTACATGGTTTTAGCCTTTAAGCTAAGGTTGGGAAAATCTCACTAAGCTTAGGATGTATATGATGAGCTCGAGTATACAAACTGGAACACTCAAATATGACTATGAAGAACTCAATGTCAGTGTTCTTGATGGAGATGGTGCACCCTTATGACTCCCTCATGACTTGCACCACTCTCGCACCACCAGCTCTCTTTCAAATGAAGCTTGAGTTTGTATTTATAGTTTGGATTTGAATGTTACCGTTGGAGAAAGTAACATTCAAATCCAGACTATCTCTGGAGTGAAATTCTCCTTTTCAGTGAAGTATGGCCTTGTCAGCTTTTGTCAAATTCGCTGCCTTGACTTGATTGGTCCACGTGGACTGAGTCCAATGGCTCTTTTCTTCAGGGTACTTGATCAGGGTAGTCCTGACTTCAGGCGACTTGTCTTCAGCTGACTTGTAATCCTCTCAGGATACCTTTCTTCAGTAGACTTGAAGTCTTCTTAGGAACCATCATTGGACTTTAAGTCTTCTCAGTGGACTTCCTTCAGTAGACTTGAAGTCCACTCAGGGGAGTTGACATAAGGCTATTTGTCAAGCTTCCCAGCCTCAGTAGCCTGACTCCTTCAGGTCCTACTAGGCACAGCACTGATCCTCTCAATCATGCTCTTCACTGAGTAGTCCACTGACCAGCTTAGAAAGTCAGGTTTATACTCAGTGGGACTTCCTTTAGGCTTCTCTTCAGGTTCAGGTCTTCTGACATGGCTTCAGTCTGTTCTCTTTTTGATGTTATTTTGACTTCCTCAGGCTGTGTCAGTGAGTTCCCCCTCACTGAGTTCCTTTCAGTAGAGTTCCCCCTCAGCTGAGTTCCTCTCAGTAGGGTTCCCCCTCAGCTGAGTTCTTCCTCCACTGATAACCTGTTCTCCTGAGAAACAACCTAGCCTGACCTGAAACTAAAAGATACTATCCTGACTGCTTTCAAACCTATTACATGTTGTTTTGGAAAATCATCAAAACTAAAATATCCCAACACGTGTTGCCTGCTTTTCCCATGCAGGCTAGCCCTAATCTGGTTGATGGTTGATTGGATGCTACTAATGCTGTTCATGTTGGGGATACCCTTGGCGCCCTCCCGACTACAACCGAAAACGAATCTCCTCTCGTTTCCGGCGCACTCTGTAAGTCGTGTATTCCTTCTGGCATTGATAATTTGTTCTCGAATGGTTTGACTGCTGCTCCGTCCATATTTTTGCAGGAAAATTGCTCGGGGAACGAAGCTAGTACTCTGCCCGCCTTGGCTCCTTTTAGCCAATAAACTTTCGCTGAGGCTGCACGTTCCGCGCATCCTCCTCAGACCGTCCATGCCCTTGTTTCTGCAAAGCCCATTCATACGTCGAAGTATGGAAATATTCCTTTGGTCGATATTGACGATGCGGATTATCAACGTGGTCTTAATGAATTTTCTATGGCTTTTATTGGAAGAATGTTAACGTTGCCCGGCAAACCCCTTAGTTTGCTTTTATCAATCAGACAAAGGCTTAAGGCTATTTGGAAACTCCAGGGCCGCATGAAAATGATTCCTTTTGGCAAAGGATATTTCACTGTCCTTCTCGAGAATGATGAAGATAGGCAGCACATTGCCCTGCGTCGAGTCTGGCAGCTTGACACGGGCTCTTTTCGTCTTTAAAACTGGATGCCAAACTTTAACCCTAACAAAGTGAAGTCCTCCACGGCACAAGATTGGTTCAGGTTTACGGACCTCCCGATTGAATACTGGCAACCTCGATTCCTGGAAGCGATGGCCTCGACTCTGGGCACTCTTGTCCGAATTGATGATGGAACCCTGAACCACACTTTTGGTTTATATGCCAGACTTTTTATTGAAATAGACATGCTTTCCAAACAGCAGCAACAAATTGCTTTTTGACGGGGTGCTCACTTGTCTATGGCCAACGTGGTCTACGAACGTCTCTCTCTCTTTTGCAAAGAATGTAGCATCATTGGGCATTCTCTGGCTACTTGCAACAAACACAAAGATAAGGCTACCCTCAATAACCCCAGGAGGCGTCGAAGTCGAAGTAGGGGTAGGAATGCAAATCGATTCCTCCCACTTCTCGTAACCTTGGAGACATGCGTTTCACCAAGGAGGATATCTATACTCTCAAGTCCGATCTTGTAGGTTCCCAAGATGCCGAGGATTTCCGCAAGGAAGTCGAACACGAACTCCACAAAAATGAAGAGGCTAGCACCGAGGCCAATGACCAATCAATTCATAACACTTTCACTACCATGGTTCTTCACACCTCTGACCCTGCTCTTCCTACTTCTAACAGTTTTGCCATTTTGGAAGACACGGAGGACCCCCACGTGCTTACACACACATTAGAGCACAGTGAATCCTTTGAAACGCAAGGGCCACCATTCGGCCCTGATGGCGATCAACTGAATACAGCCGGAAACGAGTATGAGGCCATTTCCGGCGCATCCGATAAGTCCCAACTCCCTATTAATTCAATTGTTCCACCCATGCCACATAAATCTGTTGTTCCCTATTTTCCTTCACAGGTTGTTGTTGTTTTAAGGATCACTCCAAGCCTTTGGGATTGTCCATAAGCGCAACACTCTTCTGGCTCCTCTTGCTTCTGATAAGGAGGTTCCTGAAGCCATTCTCAAAGACCTGACTGAGGATCTCATTGACCATGCTAAGGGTCCCTTAATTGTTGATCCTGCGGGAAATAAGATTCAGGAGATGGAGAAGGTGGGTAGACAAGAATGGGGTGACTGATTAGGCATGAAATTGTCATGATTCGTAGCTCGTTTTGCCCATGTTTTGAGTGAATTCGATGAGTATTTGGAGTCAATTGAGTATTATTTTCATAAACTGACGAATTTGCCTCTTTGATGCTCATAGATGGATTGAGGGTGAAAATGGAGTTTGTAGGACTTTGAATCGACTCAAACGGATGCTCGGATGAGAAGATATTGAAGAAATACGAATAGTTTTAGTTCGTGCAAGGAAAAGTATCACTCAGTTGAAGAAGAGAAGTCATTCGACCAAGAGAGCTCGAGCACCCCCGCTCGAGAAAGCCCGATAGTCGAATGCCGTGACTTACAGAAGGTTTTGACCGCTCGAGCAGGGTGAGCTCGAGTGCCACCACTCGAGCGCCAAAGTCATTCGAGCACTTACGCTTGAGCGCCCCCATTCGAGCTCCAAGACCATTCGAGCAGTATAGCTCGAGCTCCACCGCTCGAGCAGGGCTAGCTCGAGCGCCCGAAGTCCTCAGGAAGAGTAGCCATTCGAGCAAAGAGAGGGTCGAGCGCCACCGCTTGACCATCACCCCAAAGTGAACGATTTTAACCTTTTTAACCCGTTTTCCAGCCCGATGTTATCCGAAGTAACCCATATCTATAACTACATGATTCCAAGCTCGTTTTGGGGACAAACTTCACAAGTAGAGATAGATTCAGAGAGAAAAGAACACCGAGAGAGTTGAGCAAGCATACTTTACGTGTAATCGAGGTTTTGATATTACAGATTCATAAATTAGAGTTTGATTTTGATTTTCTTTCTTCTTTCCTTCAAACACTTGGTACTTAAGACTTTTGATTCAGTTGTTAATTGATATTCGTTCTTAGACTTTAATTCTTTCTTAAACCCTTGTTTATGTTCTTGAGCTTTTCAACTAGATTAATCATGTTTTTGTTCATTTTTTATTTAATTGCTTTCGTTATCGTGAAAACCATGTTAGGCGAAAATCCTTGCATGCTTGGGGTAGGATAACTCGTAGAAATAGGATGTTGGTACATAATTAGGATAACTCGTGATGTTTAGTGCTAGTTCTCTTAATTAATTGAAATCTTAAAATAAACCCTAGAATTATCTTGGAATGGAATACAAAACTTACTAGAGAGAGGGCGATCTTATCACTCTTTAATAACAAATAGGCTTAACGATAGGGTTATAGAAGAGGTTTATAATCTACCGGTTTATCTAGGGAGGACGACCGTATCACCTTGGGTAAATAAGGGTCTCATTAATTAAGCATAATCCATATAACTTGTTTAGTGGGTTGTGAAGTAGGTTGATATGACGAAGTATTAGGGTTAATTCTTGAGCTTTTAGTCTTTCAATCTGGTGCTAGATTAAGGAAGTTGATTGCCTAGTTTTAGTACACTTAAGATTAATACTTATCATACTAGCTTCGTTAGTATATGTAGGGATTCCTATCCTGAGCATCACCATCTCGTACTTGATTAAACCCATAGTTAATTATTTGATTTCATTATTTGCATTAATAGAAGTAGACTTTAGAGTAGTTTAATTACATTCCTAAACCCGAACATACACTCATATTAACTACGACGCGTAGATCTCCAGGGCTCTATTCGCATACACACTTTCCCTTGAGTTCGATACTACTTGATCCCTATACTTGTCAATACTACAGGGAACCCATACTCTTGTGGGGTAACTACTAGTATAGCTAGTATTTTGATTTCAACACTCTCTAAACAATCCTGTCTACCCACAAAATAACCCACCTCATCCTTACCAATACCCACCATACTACCCTCCACACCCTACTTATAACCAACCTCCTATTCCGCAAGTACCTCTACCACCAGTCTATCCTCAGCACGTTCCTCAGAACACTGACCCTGGAATAGCAATCAGAGGAAGGTTTGCGGCACAACCACAACGGTATTATGATGGTGTAGCATTGCCTCTAGTAGAGGCACGCAACTTTTCTATCTCCCTAGGAATCCTGAGATGCTAGTCGATAATCAATTTAAGGGGGAGGTCGGAAAGGATAATCCTCATACTCATTTGAGGAATTTTCTGATGATTGCCTCCACTTTCAACCATAATGACATGTCTGAAGATGCTAAGAGGCTCAGGTTGTTCCAGTTCTCGTTAACTGGAATCGCGAAGGAGTGGTACGATAACACGCTCCCACGGGGAGGTGTAGCCACATGGGCCGAGCTCGAGCGTCTGTTTCTCGAGCGATTCTACCCTCCATCTAGAACAATCAAAGCAAGGCTAGATGTCTCATCTTTCAAGCAGAAGCCAGGAGAGGACTTACGTTAGGCTTGGGAGCGATACAATAATATGCTCATTGAGTGCCCGCAGCACGGGTACAATGAAGGTGACATCATGACTTATTTCTACTGTGGAGCCAGTAAGGCAGGTCAAGACCACCTCGATGCATGTGCTAGTGGAGCATTCCTGAATTGTGGTGCAGCTCGATGTAGAGAGATAGTTGACAACATTGTCAAGAATGCTGGGCAATGGAATGAGGCACAAGAATTTCAGCGAGCTTATCAGATGGATGAGAGTGAGGGTACTAGAAAGCTGTTGATGACGATGATGGAGAAGATAAGTAACTTGGAGGTCGGCCAGAGTTTGAGTGGTCAGAATAATGTGATGAGTGAGAAAGTGGACCAATCAGGAAACCAGCAAGAGGAGGCCAACTATATGGGAAGGCCTAATTACAATCAAGGTGGATACCAACAAGGTGGTAACCAGCAAGGAAGACCTCTCTACGGTCAACCGTTTGTACCACCAAGTCCACAACCTCCTCAAAATCAGTGGAGAAACAACCAAGGTTATCAAGGAGGCCAGCAGCTTTCTCAGAACCAATGGAGGAAGAACGAGAATTTCTCGTATGCCAATCCTAAGGCAGGAATCATTGTACCTCCCAGAGTACATCCAGGTTCGAAACCTCCAAGTGGTGAAGGAGGTGCCTTAACCGAAGAGATGTTGCGAGCGATCCTTCAAAAGGTGGAAGAAGGGAATAAGAGATTGTCCTCATTGGAATACGATGTAAATGAGTTACACAAGAATGGTGATCAGCGTGATCAAGAACTCCAAAAGAGATACATGGAGCTGAATAGAATTCAGCAAGAGAATAATAGGCGGTTCACTTCCATGGAGTACCAGATTAGCCAGATCGCAAAATCATTGGGTAGAGAGCCCGGGAAATATCCTTCTATGCCGGAGGGGAACCCGAAAGAGCAATGCAAGACGATCCAGCTAAGAAGTGGAACCAAATACGATGGACCTCCAATGCCTGCTGATCTTGAGGAGATACATAAGGAGATTGAGATAGAGGGACAAGAACATAAGAAAGATGGAGGTGAGACAGTTGAGGTAGAAGTTGAGAAGGAGGGTGATATAGATGAGTCCCAGAAGGGCAAAGACCATGTGGAGGAAAAGATTGAGGAGATTGAGAGAGTTCCAAATTGGAAAAAGACAAAAGAAGCAAGGAAGAACGTGAAAGAGACTGAGCGAGATGAATAAGGGGTACCCAAATCTGTGATACCGGTCCCATACACGCAGCGATTTATGAAGAAGAAATTAGATGAAAAATTTGCCAAGTTTCTTGATGTTTTTAAAAAATTGCATATTAACATACCTTTTTATGATGCTTTGGAACAGATGCCTAATTATGCCAAGTTCCTGAAGGACTTGATAGCTAAGAGGAGGGGAGTTGATGAGCCCAAGTTGGTGCAGCTGAACCATAAGGTGAGTGCATTAGTGCACAAAGCGCTTCCCCCGAAGTTGAAAGATCCCGGGAGTTTCACGATCTTATGTGATATCGGGAATGAAGTCAATAAGGGAGCGTTGTGCGACCTTGGAGCGAGCATTAATTTGATGCCATTGTCATTATTTAAGAAGTTAGAAGGTGGAGAACTTCAACCGATAATGATGACGCTTCAACTCGCCGACCGGTCTATTACTCGACCTCAAGGTGTGGTTGAAGACGTCCTTGTTAAAGTTCAAGATCATATTTTCCCAGCTGATTTTGTAGTGCTCGACATGGAGGAAGATGAGCATGTACCTCTGATTTTGGGAAGGCCTTTCTTAGCTACGGTCGGGATGGTGTTAGATGTGGCGAATGGGAAGATCACGTCAAAAGTTGATGTAAAGAAGTAAAGATTTCACTATATGAGGCCATGAAGTATCCGAAGGAGGATGAGAGATGTCATTCCATTGATACCATTGACACTGGTGTTGAAGACACACCTCCTATCCCTAACCTTTCTTATATACGTGATTATGATAATCCTTCACTTAATAATTTGACCTTTGAGCATTATGATCTTGATTGTTTTGATAGGGATGAAGGCAAGGAGTTGAAGGATGGAGAGCTGAAAAGTGTGGACGTGGCCCAGTTGGAGAGGAAGGGAGGAGTAGGTAAAAAGAAGCCAAAAGTCAAGAAGTGGGTACCTCCGTGGAGAGCGAGAAAGAAGAAAGTGAAACCACCACCCGCGGTGAAGAAGGAGGATGGGAAGCGAGCAAAAAACTTAGACATCTTCTCTTATGAGAGTAAGGGAGGTAATTTTGAGTATCATGTCCCAAAAGCTCCTTTGAGCTCGGTCCGGCATTAGGACCTTAAAAAATAGCGCTTGCTTTTGAGTGTTTTATGTTATTAGGGTGTTGTTTTGAGTCGTATATTTTAACCTCGTATTTGAGTGAGTTGCTTGTAGGATTGTCTCGAGGGAGTAAAGGTATCATGGAGTTATTCAGATTGAAGGGACCAACTCGAGACAAGGGAGTGTGTCAAGTTGTTAAGAGAAACTGAATTACTTGTATGAGGTAACCACCACCCCAAACTAGACCACTTCACAAGGTCGAAGTTTGGGGGGTGGAGTTTTTATATGTTTTATGGGTACATTGCACAGGCGCACCCTCTCACTTTGAGTTGAGTTTGGTTATATATTGTACCTTGAGATGCTGCTTGAGGTGATATTGTTTTGATGTGCTATTACATAGTTCATGCCTATCAATTCCCTTGTTACTTACTGATTGTTATACTTGAGTATGATTTGATGAGTAGGAGTGAGTTGTGAAGTTGAGTTAGGAATTTTATTGTGTGAGTGTAGGAGTTAGAGTTGATTTGAGAGGGAGCTCGTATGCTTACAAATTTTCCTTTTGAATACTTGTATGATGAGAGTGAGAATTCACTAGGACTAGCATGGATGTGAAAGCTGTGAGAATTGAGCCTTATTGAGATTAAGATGCATGAATTGATCTCTTCGTTTGTGAGTGGATCGTCACCTTAGAGGATGCTAGAACTTGAGTGTGCTCTCGCTTCTTGATTGTGTCTAGTTTGATATGCCGAATGTGATCTTAGGCCATCTTTGATTTTATTGAGTCACTTAGCCAAATTATCCCTACCAATGACATTTATCCCTTGTTAGCCCGTTTGAGCCTTAGCCTATTTTATTTTCTAGCACATTTTAACACTTATCCAAGTTCCTAAACTCTTTTTTCCCAATATGAGTGGAGAATAGAAAAAGTGTGAATGAGGAGGGATTGAGTTGAGTTGAGAAAGGGAATTATGATGGTTGAGTTGTGATAAAAGAAGGGTGTGATAAAGTTTTGAGTTGTGGGGAAGACCAAAAATTTGAGAATGAGCAAAAGAAAAAAAAAAGAGCTCATATGTATGTGTGAAAAAGAAAAGTATGATGATTGAAAAAGTGAAATGAGTTAGAGAAAAGAAAAATTGAAGTGTTGAAAGTAGAGGAATTGAAAAGTGTATTGTATGAAGATGTTTGAATTATTTTGTTCCTCGTCTTGAAGTATTAAAATTTGATTTTCCATTCTCCATTCACTTGAGTCTCTTACCCCATATAGTTACTCCACCTGTCCAAAGAGCCTACATTACAACCTTGAGAAAAGTTCTTTTTGATTTGGCATTGATTTCTAGAGTATGGTCGAAGTTGAGAGTGCTTACAAGCCTATGGCTGCTGATATGTGTGATTGATTGATTGAGTGAGTCCCTTATCATTGATATACACTTGTGAGGGAGTGAAACACATCATTGAGTGCACATCCATGTTTGATCTTGGTGATTCTTGTTGTTATTGCATGAGTATGATGAAGGGGGTGAGTTCGTATACGTGTGAAAGATCTTTGAATGTCATGTGCTTGGAACATCCACTATCAATATACCACACATGTTTGCTTGAAAGTCCATTCTCCAATGGGCTCTTATCATCCTGCAGAGAAATCAATTAGGTCCCCTACTAGAGCTGGGTCCTGATTGGTTAGTTGCAGGTTTTGTAGGAATCCAAAGATAAAGATCATCCCTTGCTGGATGAGGAGATCTTATCTTCCTTCCAAATCTATCTACCAGCACATGTCCTCTTACAATGACATATTGAGCTACTGGTCTGATCAGAATACCTTTCCTATAAACAGGTCTGGTGTATCTTTTCTCAAATCTGGCCTTTGGAATAGTCTGCCTTAAAGACATGGTCTTAAAGGTCTGGTTGTAAGGGTACATCCTAGAAGAACCATCTCCGGTGTCATAACTACCCAGATCAGTTGGTTTTCTATAGATGGGTCTCTGGTCTTGATGAAAACTGGACCTTTTCTGGTGGTTATAGTTCCTCTGAGTGTATCTGTTCTGGAATTAATTCCTCTGAGAAAATCGTCTCTGGGGTACCTGGTTCTGTTGAACATTATTCCATCTCAGATAGTTCCTATTCTGATTGGAATTCCCCCTTCTTGAGTGTCTCCTCTGAGGTCCCCTAACTTGGTTAGGTTCCCCCCTTTTAGGATTACTCTGTGTTCCTTCAATCTGAGTAAGTTCTACTCTTTGAGACTTATTGTTAACAGATCCATCAACCTTCAATGGTTCCCCTTGTTGACGTTTAATCTTTAGGATTCTTTCTTCCAGGACAGTCAACTCTTCTGGACTATATTCTATGAGATTAGCAGAGTGGTTCCTTTTCCAACCAGAATTGTGAACCACTTTGTAACCATTACCAGTTGAGTCATTTTCATCCCAGATTTCTACCAATTCACCAGATCTTACAGACTTATCTTTGTTGTAAAGATATTTATGAGTTTTGGTAGTAATTCCAGAATATACTAAACCACTCTTATCATTAATGCGCTGAGAAGACTCTGATATAATAGATACAACAGATGGTATCTTAGGAGCTTCTCTGGGCATGGGTATCTCTTCTATGGTTTGCTCAACTTGTTTTCCCTTGATAAGAGTCTGGTATTTAGCTCTAAGTTCATTGAACTCATCTTCCTGAAAGTTCCTTTCCTTCATGAGTTGATCTACCAGAGTATCTCTTTCTGTGATCTTATCCTGAAGTTCAGAGACTTCTTTGGAATGATCTTTCATGAGTTCTCTGGTGGATTTTTGCTCATGGGAGAGGGATTGAACTTCAACTCTGTGCCTACCATTTTCCTTCTCAAGTTTTTGACATAGTTGAACATAATTTTGGAGATCTGATAGCATTTGTTGCATATCAGACTCTTTGGAGTTACCAGATGAATGAGATGATTCAGTATATTTGGAATTAGATAAGCACAGGGTAGGTTCATTTACCTCAGTGATGTCTACCATAAGACGTACATCATCATCAGATCCGAAATCAGAAGAAGAACTGGAACTAGTATCCTCCTCCTCTGCTTCTGCCAGTACTGCTCTCTTATCTGCATATCTCCTATCTCTCTTGAGTCTTTTCTCTTCTCTTTCTCTAGGAGTCAATTGAGGACAATCATAGTTGTAGTGACCAGGCTTGTTGCAGGTGTAACAGGTTCTATCTCCTCTGGGACTGGGACTTGGATCTTTCCTTCTCTGGTTGTACTCTGTTCTGGCTGGACTACTCTCTCTTCTCTGGTAGTCAGATCTGCCAGAACTGCCATCCCTCCTCTGGTAATTTGATCTCCCAGAGCTGTTAACTCTTCTCCTCTCTGGAGTTCTGAATCTGGTCTCCCTTGAGTCTCCAGATGTTCTCTCTTTTTCTGCAGCTTTGAAGGAACTCTTCATATCTCTAGTAGATTCCTTCCAGTGCTTTTTGTACCTGCCATATTTAGAACTCATCTTATCAAGTTTACGGGTTAGAAGTGCTACCTGCTCCTTGAGACTCAAGTCATCTGCAGTAGACTTCTTTGGCTTTTCATCTGTCTTGATAGTTGAGGAAAATGCAATTCCTTTCTGGCCAGAAGAGGAAACCTCTTCTGTTTGATCCTCCTCTTGAAGATCATACTCGTAAGCTTTGAGATCAGACAGCATGAGATGATGATCCAGAGTGTTGAGATCTTTATTGTCTTTAATCGCAGTCACTTTGATTCTCCACCTGCTGGTTAGTGAACGCAAAATTTTACTATTAATCGCTTTCTCTGAATAAGTCTTACCTAAGGCACTAGTCTTGTTGAGGAGATTTGTAAGATGCATATCCAGCTGGTCAATGGTCTCGTCTGGTTTCATCTTAAATGTGTCAAACGGGTGTTGAACAACTTGGAGTTTGTTGTCTTTAATCTTCTCTGTTCCTTCACAGAGCAAGACAAGTTTATCCCATATATCCTTGGCAGTGGCACAAGTTCTGACTTTCTCTATCACCTCCTTTGTGAGTGTGTTGATGATTTCAGTCCTTGCCACCTGGTCCAAATTATATAACTTCCTTTCATCATTGTCAAGCTCATCTTTCTTCTTGAGGATCTTCTGTCTGGGAATTCTGTCCTCAGCAGCTTTCTGGGCAGTTTCACTCGTTTCTTCTCTAGACTCTGACCTGCCACTATAAATAGGAGTCCAGTAAAATTGAATTGGACCACTCTCTACCACATCTAACATACGGTGATGGATAGCTCCAAGATGATTACTCATCATGAAGCTCCAGTGGCTGTAATCCTCAAAGGAGAATTCTGGTAACTTACGGCTCTTATAAGAAGATTTTGAAGACATCTTTACTAAATAAAGATTTAACAAGAAATTTGATCAAACACAACAAAGAGCAATGGATCTGCCCGGTGACCATAAAAAAGCTTTACAAAGCAGTGGTCTTTGGACACACTGCTCTGATACCACTTGTTGGTCCCACTAAGTAGATTAATTTGTGGAAGCTTTAAAGATTATGTCTTTCACAAGGTCTTTTATAAGAGTACTAAACAAATGAATTAAAACAGAAATGAAGAAAGCAGTAGATGGACCGGATATATAGTGGTTCGGACAACAAGTCCTACGTCCACTCTCCCTTTGATCAAAAGGGGTCTCACTAACCAACCAACAAACCACTTATGTACTGGAATTGTGAAGTACCAGTTCCTTCTTACAAACACTTTAGATCTAACTTCGATCTAAAGTCTACAGCCTTCAACCTTTTCTTAGAGATGAACAGGTTGAGATCCAACAACTCCTTTAAGAGTATATATGTAAGATAAGAGCAATAAGAGTGCTTAAGAGTGCTTAAGAGTAAATGAACAAGGCTTGGACAATGTCTTCTTGCGCGTGAGAATCTCTAGAGCCTTTCTTTGAATCTGCACTCTTGTATTTATAGAGGTGATTAGAGTATAGCCGTTGGAGAGCTAATCTAATCAGATCCTCTATTTAGGGAAGCTTTCAATCAATCAATTCCATAATTGATTGATTTGGTTGGTGGGATCTTTGGATTGATTGACTTCAAAACTTTCCAATCCTGATCTTGTTGACTTGATCTAAATCACCAACGGTCAAGTGCTTCCAATGCCTAACTCTGATTCTCTCCAGAGAAGGCATGACCAGATACCAGGTGACCTCAGTGTCTTCTGGTCTGGATCTGGTCAAGAACCAGAATACTCAGTAGAATTAAGAGATGATTCTGAGCATCTTTTAGTTCACCAGACTCATTTGGTCTGGAATCGTCTGGTCTGGGGAAGGTTCTCTGCCTCTGGTCAGTCTCATCTGGTGAAGTCTTCTGGTGGAGTACTCTGGTGAAGTCCTTTGGTGGGTCTTCTGGTGACTCTTCTGGTGAAGTCTTCTGGTCTGGCAGTTCCTCTACACTAAGTCCTAATCTAGTTCATCATCTGGCTAACAGGTCCAGATGGTCCTATTACATTCTCTGGTTTGTTTTAACTCATCAAAACTAACAACTTTTATCCTAACAGAGAGATATGCCCGAAATGGTTTCCATTATGTGATCCTTAGGTTCAAAAGTTGACTTATGCCAAAATCTTAATCATTCATGGATTATAACAAGTAACACTTTACCTAAACATTCAACGGACTATCAAATGTTCAAGGCTTATTGACGGTATCCTACGTTCTAACTCTCTCTCGACGAGTTAAAACGAGATATACGCATCTAAACACTCCTTGCTCATATACAAAGGTTTCATCAAATCAATGTAATTCTCATCTACACTAAAATGAATTCACACATCAATATGATCAATTCATGCATAGAGCAAAACTAAATTCCAACCAATAAGTATATAATTCCACAAACAGTCAAAATTAGGCATAAATCAACAACCCAGACCTAATTCTCACATAATTTCCACCATTCAAGGCATAAAAAGATTAGCCCATGAATTGAAAAGAACAACCCATGGCTAAACAAGAGCAAAGCATGAAATCCATACCAATATTAAATGAAATTGCAATAAAATAGAAAGATAGCACCTCTTTGGTTCACAAAATATATGAAAGCTTCAACAAATTCTTCACTCTTGCTTGGAAATGAAATCTACTTCTATGAAAATTGAAATCTAAAGTTAATGCTAAGCTAATTAATGAGAAAATTAATGTGAGAGTGTGGGTATTTTCATGAGTGCTCTTCTATCCTTCAAAATCTGGGGGTTCTTTCTCAATTCCGAATTTTCTCCTTAAATACTCTTCCTCTCGATCTTTGGTACGTGTCCCGATCTAAAAATGCGAAAATCTAAAATTTCCAAAGTGCACGACCGTGCAGATGTGCACGACCACACCTCTTGGTGGTGCACGACTTCAAAACGGCACTTAAATCGCTGAAATTCAGGGGGTGCACAAGAGTGCAGTTGTGCACGACCAGGAGTGGTCGTGCACTTCCCCAAAACTTCGGCTTTGCATTTTTTCTAAAGGTGCACGACCGTGCACTCGTGCACGAGCACATGCGCTTGGTCTTGCACGACCTCCAAAAGTGCTTTTTCTCTTTCAAATTGTGCACGAACTCAATTCTTGCACGACCAAGGTGAATTTTCATGTTTTACTCGATTTGAGACCCAGTTTTGATTGTTGCTCCCTTTTCTCCCTTTCTTCTTCATCCCTTGTCTTCAATAGTCCTCTCCTTGAGTTTGTTTTGACTATTTTAGCTCGAATTCCTGAAAAACATGAGATGTTTCCGAATTAAGCAAATGTTACGCATTTTCACCAAAACTCTTGCAAAATCCAAACAATTGTTCATGATTCGACCTTAAATCATAAGAAAATATGCACAATGTTATCACCAATCAACCCCCCCAAACTTAAAACTTCGCTTGTCCCCAAGCGAATCAAAAGAAAAGAACAAGTGAATAACATTGTGTCAAAAGTAATCAGAATTCGAATGCAAGCCGAGGTAGATAAAAAAAACTAGAGATTAGAGATAGAGATAGAGATAGAGAAGGTTATCCAAATTAGGGCCTTCAGAAATGTGGGGGTTGGTCAGTGTCATCATCTGGAAATTGGGTTCTCTCCATCCTCATGACAGCCCTCTCAATGTTGCTTACTGAACCCTCTATAGCCTCCAGCCTGGTGTTCATCCACATCCAATCATTATAGCTTAATCTCCAATTACCCATGTTCGGCGGAGGCGGGATGGGCTCAGGTGGAACTGGCTGAGATGATCCTTCACCCTGAGCTCGCTGTCATCTGCTATACCGCCTGAATTCTGGAGCAGGTGGTTCTTCTGGCTGTTCTTGAGGATGATCCCCTTCATCTTCACTCCTTTCTTCACCTCGAACTTCCTCGTTTTGCCTTTCATCGTCTGATTCATCTCCCTCTTCAATTCCTTGATTTCTTCCTCTTCCTTTGATCCTTTCCCCAGTAACTGGATTCGTCACAGGATATCCACGGGCTCTGAGATACTCAAATGTGGCCATAATCACTGCTTGACGTTCCTCTCCAGTCATGCTCATATTCTCCAAATTTACCGACGATTTCCTCACGGATGATCTCTTCCCAAAGAGTCTGGTTAAGTGAGGCTTGTCCACTGGAAAAACAATGCCTTTATGGAGGCGGTTATACCAAGTGTCTCCTCTAACCTCTATCATCTGAGACCTCTTCATATGATCCTCATCCATAAGTCTGGATTCCATATCTCATATCCGGTTGACCCTCAAGTGTCGAGCAATCAAAGTCACCAATCCTCCAATGTTTAGCCCTTTTTATCCCTTGGTTATCCTACGATCAATGTGTAGCATAAAGAAAGCAGCCAAGTTAAACTTAATCCTCGATATACATGCCCAGATGCAGTACAACTCATCCTTAACCAATGTTCCTCTCTCGGGCCTTGCAAAGATGGTTTGGGAGAAGATTTTCTCTAGGAACCTAATAACTGGATTTCTGATTTATGTTACTTTTGCCACACGAGAGCCATACGATGGTTCCGGCTCTTGGTTCCCATTTGTGATCATGTCCCATGTGTTCTTCTCTTGATAATTTACACTTCTTCCATAGTGCCCACCATCGCATTCCCTAGGGGCTCCAAATGCTCTGTTGAGTTCATTCGTGGACAAGATGTACTGATTCCGCCTAAGAAGGAACATGATGGAAACTGGCTTATCCTTGTCCACTTTCTGTACGTTCACTAAGCTTAGAACCTCCATTGTCAGTCCTCTACAAGTTTTCAACTCACGATTCTCGGGAAGAAGGTTCAAGAAAAACGTTGACATTCCCACGTTGGCGAACAAATCCTTCACATCATCATATATACCAAGCTTGTTCAACACGTCAGCAGTAGGGCAACACATTGCTGCAACATCATCAATATACCTCTCCCATCGTCGTGCACAAAAAGGCCACCAATTACCAAAATTTACTTCTAGATCTGAAGGCATCTTTCTGACCAAATTCCTTTCAATTCGCATCATCTCTTGGGGGGGGGGGGGGAATAATAGTCTTATCTCCAATCATCTGTGTATAAAATAAAAGAATGTTCAAATTAAGTTCCACACAAGTTATATTTAATCACTAACTCTCACTACATTCATGTTTCTCAAGTCAAGACAAAGTGCATGAGTCATATCAAAACCAAAGGCAAGAATATTATATTCAAATGAAACTTCTATCAAGAGAACTTCTCTCTTAATTTTGTTTCAATTTTCCTCCAAAAAAAAAAAAAATCAATCATCCTAATGAATAAGGCATCTTTCTTTGAAAATCAATTCACATCTTCCTCTAGATTTGAAAACTTCTCTTAACAGGCACAAATTTAAAGCACAAACCAATTTTCTCTTAACAACTCACCCTAAACAACTCATCTAAGTAAGAAATTGGCAGACATTCATCAAAAACCCCAAATTTCAAGCACATTAGGGCAAGAGGTTCAACCTTTTCCTATTCATTTCACATAAAATTCGAAATTAGGCACAAAATTACAAACCCCATGAACATTTCAACAATATATGACTAGTACAATCAAGATTCATGAACAACAATTCAAGAAATTTAACATTCATCTCATGCCCACTCTCAAAATTTTGAAAATAAGCTCTAGAACTCCATAATCCTCATAAAAATCCATGAATCTTGCATAAAAGGAGAAGAGAGAGAGATAACATACCTTGGTTGTGTGAAGAATGGAAGAAAAATGGAGGTTTTGGTGGTGGAATGTGAAGAACCCGTCGGTTTTAGTGTGGGAGAAGGGGGTTTAGTGTGTGAAATAAAGTGGGGGTGTGTGAGAATGTGATGAAGTCGAAAATAAAAACTGAAATTTTTGGGGCCCTGCACGACCAAGTGTGGTCGTGCATGCAGGCCCCATTTAAACTCCCTTCGCAGAAATCCTTAAGCTGCACGACCGTGTAGATCTTCACGAGCAGATATGGTCGTACAGTTTCAAAAAATTAACAGCTACGGCATTTTTTCAAGGCTGCACGACCGTGCAACCTTGCACAAGCAAGAGTGGCCGTGCAGCTATGAAAAAATCTCAGCTATGCATTTTTTACAAGGGTGCACGACCGTGTGCCTTTTGCACGAGCACAAGTGGTCGTGCACTCTTCAATTTAAGCCCAATTTTACAATTCTTAACTAACCTTTTGATCCCTCGATTCGAGCCAGGCGCTCGTTCGATCGAGACGATCGGGGTCTCTTCCCAAGCCATAGTACTCCCTCAACAGACCACCGGAATTTCTTTTGCTCGTCTCACTCAATTTCTCATAAATTTTAGCTCAAATCATATCACATCAACGAAGACTTCCACTTTCCACAATAATCCCACAACGATCAATCACAAGTAAGATAATGCAAATGGAATTGTAAAAACGACATACCCTTCCCCCAAACTTTTTCATTGTTATGCAATTCAAAAGTTTGGAAAAAGAGTGTCACAATGAGATTTGCATAAACCATGACCTCACTTGTTCGAATCCAAAATTTCAACTCAACACAAACATTCAATCAAGCATGTTCATAAGACTCTTGCCACCACACAACATTTCAAAAATCTCACTCAATAAGAATTCATCACTCAACAATCAAGCTCCACAACTAAAATCACTACTCAAATAAGCAAAACTCTATAACAATGAGGCGTGCACCTGTGCAATGTACAAGTGAAGCCTCAAGTGCGTCAGTGCAATGTAAAACATGAAAACCAAGAATAATAACCCCCCCCCCCCAAACTTAGACGTTGCTGAGCAATTCTAAGTTTGGGGTATATTACCTTCAATTAGCACCAAGCATCATCTTTTTCTTCAAGACACTATCACCTCACGTTAAGCTCCATAAGTATGCTCACAATTCTGACCTTTCATCACCAACTCCTCAAAAAGCATCTAGCTCATGTACTCATGTACATATCATCAACAAACATATCAAGGCAAAACTCATGTACAAGTATGTATTATCAATTAAATCCAAATGTACTTTAATAAAAAAATATTGACAATCAATAAACTTTCCTTTGTTTATTTGGGGTCCCAAAGCATTTGCTATTTGTCCAAGTTGAAACTCAAGGGCTTTGAATTGAGTATCATGCTGAGCCAAGTTAGTCTCCTTCTTTTTATCCGACTCCTCTAACCTTTGGCTAACATCCTTAATCCTTCGGTTGTTCTCATCCATCTTTCGGTGATAATCCTCCATATTTTTCAAAATTAATTGAAGAGTCTCATTGGTATTCCCCTTCCCCTCATGATTAGGAGGTTTTAACCCCGGGTCAACACCCGGTGGTAATTAAATCGCTCCTCTAGGGTTCCCATATGAGAAATTTTCATGTTTCCTCCATGGTTGATTTGAAGATCCTCCTTGATGGTACACATTGTTAGGAGGGGAGACTCCTTGAAACCTTGCTTGAAACGGTGGTGCTTGATACGGTTTTTGACTTTGCACATTATTTTGATAGCTTCCTTGAAATTGTTGTCTTCCCATATAGCTCACTTCTTCACTCGATGGTTGAACATTAAGGCTAGCTTCCACTTGTCCTACTTGCACATGAGAAGGAAGTAGGTTGAGGTTCCCTAATTTATCTATCAAAGCCATCATCACACTTTTCAACCCATCGTTTTGTTCTTCCAAAGCAGCGATTTTATCTCTTTTCCCACCTCCACTTGAACTACAAAATGAATCATTTGCAGCGATGTTGTCGATTATCTCATTCACTTGCTTCACAGTTTTTGACCATACGGATCCACCGACACTTTAGTTAAGGTGATTTCTATCCCATTCATTAAGCCCTATGGTAAAGTATAGGATAGTCTGGACCTCGGGTAGACCGTGTTGAGGACACGCCAACAACAAACTTTGATGCCTCTCCCAAGCATCGGTTATTAATTCCCCGTGAAATTGCTTGAATTTCGTAATCGCTTCTTGTGCCTTTAGAACCTTGGACGGGGGGTAGAACTTCTTCAAGAACTGAGTACTCAAATCCTCCCAAGTATTTGCCATAGGGTTCATGTTCTGTATCCATTTCTTGGCCCTCCCTTTCAACGTGAACGAGAAGAGTCGTAACATCTTTGCATCGTGTGAAACACCGGGATATTTGACTGTGTTACATACTTCCATGAAGTTACCCAAGTGAACATGGGGGTCTTCGCGTTCATCCGATCCATTAAATTGCGATTCTCTCAATATACGGAGCAATGCGGGGCTCACTTCAAATTTCTCGTCTACAATATGCGGTCTTGTTATTCCATCATAAAACTTCTTCATCTTAGGTTCATAAAAATCTTTAAGGAGCGGCTCACGATCTTGTTGATTTGGCTCAGGATGGTAGACAGGTTGGTGATTCAGGTTGTTTTGAGGTGGGTTTTGTACTTGAGGAATAGGGTAAGGATAAGGATAAGGGTAATTCGGTGGATATTGATGTGGGTAAGGTGGGTAGTTTGGTGGTTGTTGGTAGTGAGGAGGTTGTTGATTGTGAGGAGGAGGGTAGTGGTATGGGTAATGTGGATAGGGTTGGACGTTTTGTAGTTGATGGAACGAGTTTCCTCCTTGAACTTGTCTTAGATGAAGATCATTTCCTCCATTCCTTCCTTGAGCTACTTGTGGATTCCCATTTCCGTTCCCATCATTCGCATCAAACCCCTCATTCACCAGTTCTCCTTCACCATTATGACTTCCTTCACCCACATTGGCTTCGTTTACCTCCATATTTCTATTTCCTCTTCTCCTACGATTTTTTCCTTGCTTTCGTCTAGCCGTGGCTTCAATCTCCAAATCTATCGGAAAGAGTTGTGCTCCACTAGATCTCGTGTTCATACACCTACACAAATACCAATGTATCAAACCGACCTCAATAAATGAAAAGAAAGCAAAAAACAATAAGAAAAACAAAAGAAATAACTAATAACAACACCCAACGAGACTAAATCTACTAAGAACACACGTCATCTCCCCGGCAACGGCGCCAAAAACTTGATTGCAAAATTCGTTTGAGCACAAATCCTAACTACTCGCAAGTGAACGAGTTCGTTGTATAGTAAGCAATTGACCAAGTTAAAAATTTATCGAACCCAAGGGAAGTGGAAAATGTTCTTAGGACTCATTCTCAAAGTCGACATGTTGCTATATTTAGAGGTTTTCAGGTTTGGTTTTAGCTAGAAAACATAAATGACTACTAATTAAAATAAAATAACTCTAAGTAAGAAAGTAAACAATAAATCTAACTTCGTGCGATGAAGTGCAAAGGGAGAGATATGCCCGAAATGGTTTCCATTATGTGATCCTTAGGTTCAAACGTTGACTTACGCCAAAATCTTAATCATTCATGGATTATAACAAGTAACACTTCACCTAAACATTCAATGGACTATCAAATGTTTAAGGCTTATTGACGGTATCCTACGTTCTAACTCTCTCTCGACGAGTTAAAACAAGATATACGCATCTAAACACTCCTTGCTCATAAACAAAGGTTTCATCAAATAAATGTAATTCTCATCTACACTAAAATGAATTCACACATCAATATGACCAATTCATGCATAGAGCAAAACTAAATTCCAATCAATAAGGATATAATTCCACAAACAATCAAAATTAGACATAAATCAACAACCCAAACCTAATTCTCACATAATTTCCACCATTCAAGGCGTAAAAAGATTAGCCCATGAATTGAAAAGAACAACCCATTGCTAAACAAGAGCAGAGCATGAAATCCATACCAATATTAAATGAAATTACAATAAAATAGAAAGTTATCACCTCTTTGGTTCACAAAATATATGAAAGCTTCAACAAATTCTTCACTCTTGCTTGGAAATGAAATCTACTTCTATGAAAATTGAAATCTAAAGCTAATGTTAAGCTAATTAATGAGAAAATTAATGTAAGAGTGTGGGTGTTTTCATGAGTGCTCTTCTATCCTTCAAAATCTGGGGGTTCTTTCTCAATTCTGAATTTTCTCCTTAAATACTCTTCCTCTCGATCTTTGGCACGTGTTCCGATCTAAAAATGAGAAAATTTGAAATTCCAAAGTGCACGACTGTGCAGATGTGCATGACCACACCTCTTGGTCGTGCACGACTTCAAAATGGCAATTAAATCGTTGAAATTCAGGGGGTGCACGACCGTGCAGATGTGCACGACCACTCCTGGTCGTGCACTTCCCTAAAACTTCGACTTCACACTTTTTCTAAAGGTGCACGACCGTGCACTCGTGCACGAGCACATGCTCTTGGTCGTGCACAACCTCCAAAAGTGCTTTTTCTCTTTCAAATCGTGCACGACCTCAATTCTTGCACGATCAAGGTGAATTTTCATCTTTTGCTCGATTTGAGACCCAGTTTTGATTGTTGCTCCCTTTCTTCTTCATCCCTTGTCTTCAATAGTCCTCTCCTTGAGTTTGTTTTGACTATTTTAGCTCGAATTCCTGAAAAATATGAGATGTTTCCAAATTAAGTAAATGTTACGCATTTTCACCAAAACTCTTGCAAAATCCAAACAATTGTTCATGATTCGGCCTTAAATCAAAAGAAAATATGCACAATGTTATCACCAATCAGTGGGCTGGTCCACTTTCTCACTCACTACCGTATTCCCTCCAACCAGATTTTGCCCAATCTCGAGGTTGCTTATCTTCTCCATCATCGACATCAACAGCTTCCTCGTTCCCTTATTCTTCTCCAACTTATATGCTCTCTGGAATTCTGGGGCCTCGTTCCATTGTCCGGCATTCTTGACAATGTTATCAACGATTTCTCTACACCTAGCTATACCACTGTTCATAAATGCTCCACTAGCACATGCGTCAAGGTGATCTTGACCCGCCTTGTTGGCTCCACAGTAAAAGAAAGCCATGACATCCCCCTCGTTGTACCCGTGTTGCGGGCACTCAATGAGCATGTTAGAGTATCTCTCCCAAACTTGATGTAGGTCCTCTCCTGGCTTCTGCGTGAAAGATGAGATCTCTAGCCTTACTTTGATCGTTCTAGACGGAGGGTAAAATTGCTCGAGTAACAGATGCTCGAGCTCGGCCCATGTAGTTACACCTCCCCGTGGGAGCGTGTTATCATACCACTCCTTTGCTATTCCTGTTAAAGAGAATGGGAACAGCCTGAGCCTCTTGGCATCTTCAGACATGTCATTATAATTGAAAGTCGAGGCAATCATCAGAAAACTTCTCAGATGGGTATGAGGATTCTCTTTTTTCGGCCTCCCCCTTGAATTGGTTCTTAGTAAGTAGCTTCAAGATTCCTGGGGAAATTGAGAAGTTGTTTGCCTCTACAAGAGGCAATGCCACTCCATCATAATACCATTGTGGTCGTGCTGCAAACCTTCCTCGGATACATCACGGTCAGCGTTCTGAGGAACGTGCTGAGGATATACGGGTGGTAGAGGTACTTGCGGACCTGGAGGTGGGTTGTAAGTAGGTTGTGGTGGGTAGTAAGGTGGGTACGGGTAGAGTGGATATTGGTATGGTGGGTAGAGTGGGTTATGTTGTTGGTAGACAGGGTTGTTAAACGGGTTGTTCGGGTGAATGTTCTGGCTTTAGTTTTGGGTTTGAGTTTGTGCAGAGTTCATCTGGTTTTGCGGGTTTGGGTGTTGGTTCTGAGTTTCCCCTACTGGCACTTGCTTGTTACTGCTCTCAACTCCATCCGCCCGTTCTACTATAGCATTGTACTCTGCAGCAGCTTTGTCTAAATCCCCAATTCCATCCAGATTCATGTTATCATTTTCCCCACCGGCAGTGTTCATCCTTCTTAAGAAGGCTCGGTTTCTCCTTGCTATTGTCTCAGGGTCAAGCTGTATTCTCTCTTCGCTCGTATCTCCTTGCGAGCGTATTTTCATAAACCTGAAACATTAACAACAGGATTAAAACACAACTGCCGAACAAGTAAGAATTAAACAGAAAAATAAAGCCCTCACTACTAACTACTAAGCTATCTCCAAGTCCTACTCAATAGACATACATCGCCATCCCCGGCAACAGCGCCATTGACTTGAACCAAAAATACTAACTTTTTACTAGTAGTTTCCCCGCAAGCGTACGTGTTCACTGTAGTATAAGCAGGTATAGCGACCAAGTATATCGTACCACGGGATGGAATGTATGCAAATAGATCCCTGAAGATCTACGCATTGTAATTAATATGAGTGCGTGTTTTTGGATTTTTCAAGAAATTAAATTTGAGCTATAATAAACTAATTAAACTAAAGAATGAATGGAATTAATTAACTAAGGTTTGTTTGCAAGTATGAATGGGTGATGCTCAGGATAGGAATTCCTACGTATACTAACTGAGCCGGTACATAATCAAAATAACTGTGATATGCAAGAAATAACCTAAGTAAAAGATTGTAAGATGAAAAGCTCAAGAATTAAACCCTAATACTTTATCCTATCAATTGACTTCACTAATCCACTAAACAAGTTAATAGATTGTGCTTAATTAAAGAGACTTTAATTTAATTAAGGTGATGTGGTCGTCCTCCCTAGATAAACCGGTAGATGAATAAACCCCTTCTAAACCCTCTCATTAAGCCTAATAGTTATTAAAGAGTGATAAGGTCGTCCTCTCTCTAACAAGTTTCGTACGAAATTCAAAGGTAAATCCGGAATTTATCTTAAGCGTTCATTAATTAAGAGAATTAAAATTAAACATCACATGTTACCCTAATTATGTACCAACGTCCTACTTCTACGAGTTCATCCTACCCTAAGCATACAAGGGTTTTAGCCTAGCATGGTTTTAACAATAACGAAAGTAAATAAGCAAGCAACGAACAAAAACATAATTAATCTAAATAAATAACTCAAGAACATAAACAAGGGTTTAAGAAAGAATTGAATTCTAAGAATAAAATCAGATTAAAACGAAAATAACAAGTCTCAAGTATCAAGTATCAAAGAACGAAAGATTAAAAGAATCAAATCTGGAACTAAACTACGAATTCATAACGTAAAAACCTCGATCAAAAGTAAACTAAGCTTGCTCGAACTCTTGGTGCTCTTTTCTCTCTAAAATCTACCTATATACGTAAAGTGGTGTCCAAAAATGTGTTCGGAAGGGGTATAAATAGGCAACGGGTCGAATTGGGAATTATTGGGCCAAAATCCATGCTTGCTCGAGTAGTGCTCGAGCACTAAGTACACGAGCATGTTCCACTCGAGCACTCAAATCCTCCAGAACCCAAAAAGTGCACGACCCCCTAAGCTCGTGCACATAGTGCACGAGTTGATTCTACTCGAGCGCTGTGCACGACCACTCATGCACTCAGTACACGACCAAGCACAGCTCGAGCGTAGTACACGAGCGCTCGTGCACTGAGTGCACGAGTTCTTCTTGCTTGTGTACTCCAGTGATACTTTTGCTCTCATAAACTGATACTTTTCGTATTTCTTCCATATCTTTTCATACGGGCATCCGTTTGAGTCAATTCAAAGTCCTACGAATTCCATTTTTCGCCCTCTATCCATCTATGAGTATCAAAGAGACAAATTAATTAGTTTGTGAAAATACTACTCAATTGACTCTAAATACTCATCGAAATCAATCAAAACACGGGAATTTCGAGCACTAAATTCTAACAATTTCACGTCTAATCAAATCTGTCCTTTCCACTAATCCGAGGGATATTTTAGCTCATATTGTAGATTACTACACTAATTTGTTTGGTCCGAACAGTGATATTACTATGGATCGGGACCTCCTCAAGGCTCTTCCCTTCTCCCAGGTTTCGGCCTCCCAAAACCATCACTTAGTTGCCATTCCCAGTGACGAGGAAATCAAGACCGCTGTCTTTGATATGGACCCGTCCAGTGCCCCCGGCCCGGATGGCTTCTCCGGTATTTTCTTTCACTCCTGTTGGGATATTATCTATTTTGACATGTGTGCGGTTGTTCGGTACTTCTTTATGCATCTCACTTTGCCCGTTGGTCTCAATTCCAATTTTTTACCCTCATTCCGAAGAAATTCGAGGCGTTGCATATTCGGGATTACCGCCCGATCGTATTGGGTAATTTTCTCTTTAAATCCTTTACCAAGATTATTTCTATGTGGTTGGGACACTTTGTGGGATCTCTTCTCACCCCCTATCAGTTTGGCTTCGTTCCAGGAAGGCGTATTCACACTTGCATTGCTTTGGCCTCTAAGGCGATGAATAGGATTGGTCTCTCCAAAGTTACAGGTGGCATGGCCCTTAAGATCGATATTGCCCAAGCCTTTGACACGGTGGATTGGTCCTTCTTATTTGTTGTTCTTCGCCGTATGAATTTCTCGAATAGATTTGTTGATATGATTCATTCGATCCTCTCATCTGTCAGGCTTTTAATTTTGCTTGATGGTCAGGCCCAGGGTTTCTTTGGTTGTGCTCGGGGGGTGCGTCAGAGCGATCCTCTATCGCCTTTGCTTTTTTGCTTGGCTGAGGAGGGGCTCGGCCGTCTTTTCGACCATGCCCTCCATACTAAGGCGCTGCTGCTTATCAAGGGTGTTTCACCCTACCTCTTTTACGCTGATGATATCATGATCTTTGCTAAGGCTAATGACTCGAATGTGGAATATCTCGTGCGTATCCTCATGACCTATGGGATGGCTTCAGGGCAGATTTTTAGTCCTGCAAAGTCTCGGGTTTATTTTGGTAATGGTGTTGCCCCGGGCCTACGTACTCAGATGTCTAGGACCTCGGGTATCTTGGAAGGTGCCCTCCCCTTTACTTATCTCGGGGTGCCGATCTTTAAAGGAGCACCGAAGGCTCATCACCTTGTGCCCATTGCGGATTCTACCAAGAGCAAATTCAATCGTTGGAAAGGTTTCTCTCTTTCGTTTGTGGGCCGTCTTTATTTGATTAACTCTGGTATTGCTGCCTCGATGGTCCATTCCATGATGATCTACAAGTGGCCTTCTACATTAATATCGGACCTGGAGTCCTTGATGCGGAATTTTCTATGTACTGGGGATGTCAACAAGAAGAGTAATTCTTGCACCGTTGTTTGGAAACTTTGTTGCACCCCAGTGGTGGAGGGAGGCTTGGGGGTTCGATCCCTTCAGTTGGTGAATGAGTCATACACTTGTATGCTTGCTTGGGATGTGTTACGTAAAGAGAAGCCAGAACTTGAGTCGATGCACACTCGTTTCTTGGGAAAGGGCTGTAAGATTCGGAAGTCGTATGTGGCCTCTTCCATCCTTCCGGGTCTTCGGGGTCATTTCAATATGCTGCTGGATGATGCTAGATGGATTGTTGGTCATAACTCTAGAATCAGTTTTTGGCATGACAACTGGTTGGGGTACAAAATTGTTGATCGAATCGGCATTCCTGTTTATTTTGCCCGCACTCTTGTGGGCACTATGGGAGACTTCTTTTATGACGGGTGCTGGCACTTCAGCCCAACTTTCATTATGAAGTATACTTATATTGTTCGCGATATTCTCAGCATATGGATTCCTTGTGCTAATGACTCTCTAATTTGGTCGAAATCTGTTTCTGGGGAACTTACTTCTCGTCTTGCATATGATAGGATGAGGCAGCCCCTTCCGAAACCTCCTTGGAGTGCCTGGATTTGGGGACCTTTTATTCTGCATTGTCGCTCAACTCTGATTTGGTGTGCTATTTGGAGGAAGATACCAACAGGTGACTGGATTCAGAAATTTGGTGTGGCCGGTCCTTCTATTTGCCATCTCTGCCATACTCATGAAGAGACGCGGGATCATATTCTTTCCCTTTGTCTGTTTGCTAGATGTGTTTATTCTGCTATTGCTAATTTGTTTAATGTCCACTTGAACTATGATATGGGGTTTCTTGACATATTCATGCAGGCTAGGCAGGTAACGCTGAGTGAGCAGATTGTTCATCTTTGGCGTCTTGCTTTTGTCACTGCTACTTGGTCGATCTGGACTTGGCGTAATAAGGTGGTCTTCGAGGATCAGTTGGCTTCTCCTATACAATGCACCGTTTTGGCAATGGCTTGCATTAGAGATTCGGTTGCTCTTGCCGGGGGGGATTCGAGTGGCTCCCTTTCCGATCTTGTGGTTACCCGCTCTCTGGGTGTCCCTCTTCGCCCCAAGAGGGCGAGAGTGCCTGTTGATGTTAGATGGTATCCGCCTCCACCTGGATGGTGTAAGGCAAATGTTGATGATGGAGTTTCCTCGGCTCCTAACACCTTGTACGTTGGTGCCATTTTTCGTAATTCTAGAGGATTCTTTATAGCTGCATTTTCGGAAGAGGTTGGCTGGGGTTTTCCCCTCTAGGCGGAACTTGCGGCTATTTTTTCTGCCATCAAATTTACTTTTGTTCGTGGTTGGCACAAGTTGTGGATTGAATCAGATTCTGTTCTCGCGATTAAAACCATGAAAAAGGAAATCCCTCTTATCCCTTGGCGACTTCGTAGCTTTTGGGGTCAAGCAACTTGAATGGAGGATCAGATGGAGGTGATGTTCTCTCATATTTTTCGTGAGGGGAATACCGCAGCAGATGCTCTCGTTCGTCAGCGTTGCACTCGCACTTGGATGGGTAATTGTCCGGATTTCTTAACTCGTATTTTATGTATGGATATGAATAATACTTTTTGCAGGTATTTATGTTTGTTTTTCGTATTGCTTTTGTTACTCTGTTTGTTTCACTTTGGTTGGATTCATGGGTTTATATCCCCTTTTTTCTGGCCGAGTGTTTGGCCTCTCCTTTGTTAGTTTGTAACTGTGTTGGTTGGACTTGATTGTCCCTTTTTTTCTCCCCTGGCACGGGGTTGTGGGCCCTCCTTTTTTTCATTTTATTAATAAAATAACCTAATTTGCTAATTAATTTGCTAATTAATTTGATTAGCTTAATCCATTGTTCAATTGACTAACAACTGGCGCCCTCTGTAGGAAGTGAGCTTCAAGAACAATGGCGTCCTTCAAGATCGATGTGGAGAAATTTACGGGAAAGAATGACTTCGAACTCTGGCGGATTAAGATAAAGGCTCTGTTGATTCAACACAGCCTTGGAGGTGCTTTGAATGATGACTTCATTGCGGGAACTGTTGTTGATCCAGCAAGGGTGGTTGTGCTAGAAAAGACACATAGTATGATTATACTGTGCCTAGGAGAAAAGGTTCTGGGAGAAGTTTCTAAGGAGAAAACGACATTGGATGTGTGGAAGAAGCTTGAAGAACTGTACCTAGCAAAGTCAGTACCTAATAGGCTCTTCATGAAATAAAAATTAATGGCATTCAGGATGTCAGATGATAAGCCCATTGGTGAACAGTTGGATGAGTTTAACCAGGCTCTTGACAATCTGGAGAACCTGGAAGTGGAGTTAGATGATGAGTACAAGGCCCTAATGTTGCTAAGTTATTTGCCTAAGTCCTATGGAACATTCAAGGACATTTTGTTGTTTGGAAGACAAACTGGAATTACCTTTGAGAAAGTTCAAACAACCCTTAAAACTAAGAGCTTTAATAGCTCATCAGTGAAAGAAAATGATCAAGCAGAAGGTTTGAATATCAAGCTCAAAGGTGGAAACAAGAAGTTCCAGAAGGGAAAGAAGAACTGGAAGTCAAAGAAAGGGGAAGAAAAGCAATCTACATGATTCATTGAGAAGAGGAAGTATTTCATATGTCACAAGGTTGGACATATAAGGAAGAATTACCCAGAAAATGGCAAGAAACCTCAAGAAGAGAATCAGGCTGATACTACTATAGCAGATAGTGGTTATGATAGTGCTGAGGTCCTAAATGTAAATTATTCAAAAATCTATCAAGAATGGTTGCTTGATTCAAGATGCTCATTTCATATGTGCCCTTTTAAGAGCTAGTTCACTGATCTAAAAGTAATTGAAGGTGGATCAGTGTTGCTTGGAAATGATGTAAGCTGTAAAGTTAAAGGGATGTAGTCAGTGAGGATCAAGATGGATGATGGAAAAGACAGAATTCTCACTAATGTCAGGTTTGTGCCTAATCTCAAGAGAAATCTAATATCTCTTGGCACCCTAAATGCTCAGGGGTATGAGTTCAATACTTCACAAGGGCTCATTCTGGTAACAAAAGATCAAAAGGTGGTTATGAAAGGAGTGAAAACTAATGGTCTCTATATACTTATGGGAGAAACAGTTGCAGGAGAAACTGGTGTACTAATGAGTGAAGCTGATACAAATTTGTGGCACAAGAGGTTGGCTCACATAGGTGAAAAGGGCCTAAAAGTGTTGTCTAGCAAGGAAGTTTTCCCAGGGAAACAAGTATCTAGCCTGAAGTTCTGTGAACAATGTGTATTTGGCAAGGCAAAGAAGTTGTCATTTAACAAAGGGGCTCACATTACTCAAGAAGCTCTTGATTATGTTCATTCTAATGTCTGGGGGCCTGCCAGAGTTGAATCACATGGTGGAGGTAAGTACTTCATGACCTTAATAGATGATTATAGCAGAAAAGTATGGGTACTTATTTTAAAATACAAGAGTGAGGTATTTGATAAGTTTAAAGAATGGCTCTTAGAACAAGAAAATAAGACACCGAAGAAGCTTAAACACTTGAACAGATAATGTCCTGGAGTATATGTCAGGGGAGTTTCTTCGGTTTTACAAAGATAGAGGGATCACAAGGCACAGAACAATTCCAGTTAACCCACAACAAAATGGGTTAGCAGAAAGGATGAATAGAACTATCCTAGAAAGAGTTAGGTGTTTGCTATCAGGAGCTTGCTTAAATAAGTCTTTTTGGGAGGAAGCTGTCAGTACTGCATGCTACCTGATCAATAAATCACCATCTACAACTATCAACATGAAAACACCTGATGAAATGTGGTATGGAAAGTTGTCTGATTACACTAAGCTAAGAGTATTTGGATGTACAGCCTATGCTCATGTGAGGCAAGATAAACTGGAACCAAGAGCCTTTAAATGTATTTTCATAAGGAAGTCAAAGGATACAAGTTATGGTGACTGGAGCCTGGATATAAAAGGTTTATAATCAGCATGGATGTAGTCTTCAATGAGCAAGAGATGGGTTACAAACATGATGGAAACATGGAAGATACATATGGGAATATCTCTGAAGAATCTGTTCTAGTTAAGGTGGAGGTATCAAGGGCTCAAGATGAGACACCTATAAACAATGGTACTCAACCAGAAATTGAAGAAGAACTGGAATAATTACAACAGTATGAAGAGGATGAGCTTAATGAAGAAGAAGAATCACAAGCTGAGAACCTGAGAGACTATGCTCTCTCAAGAGATAGAGTAAGAAGGACTATTCACCCACCTAATAGATATGGCCATGCTGACATGATACATTATGCCCTAGTGACAGCTGAGAACATTGAATACTCAGAACCAAAGAGTTTCAAGGAAGCTATTTCAAGTGCAGACAGGAGAATTGGATCGTGGCCATGACTGAAGAGCTTAAATCTTTACACAAGAATGACACTTGGATTCTTGTGGATAGGAAGCAGAAACAGAAGGTTGTCAATATCAAGTGGATTTTCAAGAGGAAAATAGAGGTTGGAGCTAGGGTGGAGAAAAACAGATACAAGGCAAGGCTTGTAGCAAGAGGATTTACTCAAAATGAGGGTATTGATTATAATGAAGTATTCTCTGCTGTTGTTAAGCATAACTCTATTAGAATTTTGCTGTCAATGGTTGCTTTTGAGGATCTGGAGCTGCATTAGTTAGATGTAAAAACAATTTTTCTAAATGGGGATCTCATTTAGGACATATACATGTCCCAACCTGAGGGGTTCATCATGCCTGGAAATGAACAAAAGGTGTGCCTATTGAAGAAATCTATGTATGGACTGAACAAAGCCCCAGGCAATGGAATAAGAAGTTTAATCAGTTCATGTTATCTATAGGGTTTACAAGATGTCAATATGACAACTGTGTTTACTTGGAAAAGAATGGCAGAGAAGTTATTACCTACTTGCTACTGTATGTAGATGATATGCTCATAGCAAGCAAGGACTTATCAAGGATACAGGCTGTGAAAGCTAAGCTGGACTCTACATTTGAGATGAAAGACCTGGGAAGTGCAAAAAGGATACTGTGAATAGACATCATAAGGGACAGGAAAAGAAAGAGGTTGTTCTTGTCACAAAGGGACTATATTCCGAAAGTACTTAAAAGGATCTATATGCATCAGTCAAAACTAGTAAGTACACCTCTAGGGCAGCAGTTTAAACTCACAACCGATGATGCTCCTAAAACCAGTGGTGAAAGAAGAAATATAAGTCAAATACCTTATGCAAGTGGAGTGGGAAGCCTAATGTATTCAATGGTATGTTCTAGGCCAAATTTGGCTTATTCTGTGAGCAGGTTTCTAGCAGATCCAGGAGCTCTACACTGGGAAGCCTTAAAATGGATACTTAGGTATCTAAATGGTGCTTCTGATCTTGGTTTATTGTTTGAGAAACCAGATGGTGAAGAAGACTAGTTAGTAGGGTATGTGGATGCTGATTTTGTAGGATGCATTGATACTAGAAGATCTTTAACTGGATATGTTTTTACTTTACATGGCACAACTGTTAGTTGGAAGTCAACCTTGCAAACTGTTGTGGCGCTTTCAACAACATAAGCTGAATATGTTGTTGTCACAGAAGCAGTGAAGGAGGCTCTTTGGCTCAAGGGTATTACCAAAGATTTTGGTGTGAATCAAAGAAGTGTTACCATTTTCTGTGATAACCAAAGTACCATACACTTGGTTAAACACCAAGTGTTTTATGAAAGGTCCAAGCACATCAGTGTTAAGCTACATTTCGTGAGACACATAATGGAAAAGGGACTTGTCTCAATTTCGAAGATTGACACCAAAGATAATGCGGCAGACATGCTAACATAGGCTTTACCAAGCAATAAGTTTCTTCATTGCTCGAAGATGGTGAGGATAAAATCATGGGATGTTCACTGATGAGTATTGAACCAGTGAGATGGGATAAGCACAGTTGCATTTGAGGTGGAGGATTGTTGTAAATGCACTGTGTCAAAACTAATACGATGAGCAACAAGAAGTAATACTAATATTGGTTAGTGTTGGCTGTGATACTGAGTAAGGGCATTTCTGGAATTTCACTACTTTCATAACTAACTTTCAGTTATGAGAAACGAACTTGAAGGCCGATGTGCAGAGCCGTTGGGAGCGACTTCTCTACCAGAATCTGTTAGTCAAAATGAAGGTTAAATACGTAAAGTTCATTGTATTCAGTTTTAGAGAGTGTGATTTACTCTTTTCCATTGTTCAATTGAGAGGTTCTTCATAATTGAGTGAATTAGGGTTTCGCCTCCATCAGAATACTTTTTTAGAGTGATTTCATTTCAATTGGTGTAATCATCTTGTAATTGACATTTCCAGTGATTGTGCTCGGATCTCCGTGGACGTAGATCTTTCGATCGAACTACGTAATTGCTTGTGTTTGTTGTTTGAATTCTTTGCTTTTTACATTCTAAGTTCTTGGGCTGATGAAGTTGATTAGCTTAATCCATTATTCAATTAACTAACAGTAATTTATTGGTATATGGTGTGGGAACAAATTTGTGTTTGCTAATGTGGGAACATTTTGTGTAGTTGCTCTTCCAATTTTAGTTAATGTAAAAAAAAATTGAATTAAATCTTGCACTATTGATTGATTTGAGCGTGATTTTGGGTTGATGTGAGAAGATGTAATACACATCCAAATCAATCTAACTTAGTTAGTCTACATCAGAAAGATAGGGGGTTTATGAATTAGAAAATTGAATGATTTCAATACATCTCATTTGGAAAAATGCTTGAGGAGAATTCTCAAAGATGAAGATATGCTTCGGGCTAGAGTAGTTATATCTATGTATGGAGAGAACCCATTTTTTTAAGGGGGGGAGAAAGTGGGATGTGGGAGGAAGACGAGAGCAGAGTACTTGGGCGAATGTATCGGGTTGGTAGAAAGATATATGCAATTTATTTTTGGGGAATGATGGGAAAAGGGATTGTCATGGATTTTGAGAGTAGCAGGGAGAGGTGATAAAACTCACTTTTGGTTAGATAGGTGGTTGGGGATAATACCTTAAAGGAAAGATTTTATAGACTTTACAGGATTAGTACCCAACAGGAGTCTCGGATTAATGAAGTTGGGGAGTGGGGGAATGATGGTTGGAGATGGGAGATGAAATTGAGAAGAGAGTGGAGGTAAAGAGATAAAATTATGTTGTATGATTTACTATCTTGCGTGAACAAGCATAAATTTAATACAGACGAAGAAGATAATTGGAGATGGTGACATTCATCCAATGACATATATTCTACCAGTGCGGAGTATAAGGTTATGTTCTTTTTTTGTTTTAAGTGGTTTTTAAAAACCGGTTTTTGAAAACCAATGGTTTTTGTAATCCATGGGGTCTTTAAAATCCTTGTTCTTTTTGGGTTTTGAGTAATGTAGGTTTTAACTTTATTATGTAAAAAGTGAAGGAGTGTTGTATAGATTATTTATAGGGTTGTAGGATTAGAATTTCAAAAACCTAATTTTAAAACCCAAACTAGAATGAGTTTTGGATTTCAAAATCCAAATCCAGGTTTTTAAAACCCAAAAAGAACATAGCCTAAAAGAATAACATCAAGTGAAGAATGAGAAGAACTTTTGCTAGAAGATAAGGCTTGCAAAAGGATATGGAGAAGCTATGCACCCAGGAGAGTACAAGCCATGTTTGGAAGCTCCTGAAAAAAAGAATTCCGACAAAGACTGAACTTCAAAAGTGGGGAACACATGTGTAAATTGCAACGTCCAATGCGGTGTATGTGGAGAAGAGGAATAAAACATTTGACACTTGTTTTTCACATGTAAATTTGCTCGAAAAATCTGGTCATATTGTTATGTTTGGACAAAAACGAGTATGGTTCCTCACATTATACCTACTCGTCACTTCTTATAACATAACAATATGCTCAAAAATTCTAAGAGCAAAATATCTTCTTGACTCTTTGGGCAATATGGAACAGATGCAACAATTTCATCTTCAATGGAAAAGAATTCCAGACGTACAAAATGTTTATGGAAGTCAAAGCAAAGGTGTGGTGCAAAGAAAAATTTGTTGGTAAAATTTCGTTTGAAGAATGGAGTATGAATCCTATAAAAAGTTGTTGTAATTTGTAAAAGTAGAATGCAAGGAGTGAAACTGTGAAATATTGTAAGGGTTGAAATACATCTTGTACCCCAATTTTTATAATATATTTTCAATTCAATCTTTCACATTTCTCACTTCCTCTTCCTCGCCAATTCCAAATAAGTTTCTCTCTTCCACTTAATCAAATTTATGTCCGATAAGACTTTGGGCAGTCTTCTTTGAGAAATTGTGACGATAATTTTAAGCATAAAATCTGGGTTAACTGATGCTTTCATATTTATTCAGCAATACAAAAAGCAGTGTCTGCAAATATATTCTTGTTCCAAATTTCCAATATGTACACGAATTTTTTTTTTAAAAAATACTAAGTACTATCACAAGTTCATTATCCAGTGAAGTACTCCCTCCGTGGCTCACAAGTTTATTATCCAGTGAAGTACTCCTCTTTTTTGCATACAAAAAAAAACATATATAAAAAAAATTGTGTTTTTTTTTAATAAAGTAATGATATATGGGTAAATATGTGTATATTATTGAGAGTGTTTACGTAAATCAATGTTTTTTTTTTTTAAATTTGCAAATAAAGGATGAATAAGGAAATTGTGCAAATAATAATGGATTAATAGGGTGAAAAAATAGGGGGAAAAAGAAAAGGTTAATTACTCCAAAAACAAACAGTAAAACCCCAAATCTGGAATTACCAGTTAAGGTTCTGCAATCGAAGAAGAATATAAAAATTAGAAAATTAAATAAATAAAACCACGGTGAGAAAAACGAATCGAAGGCTCAGATCTATGGTGTAGATCAGGCAACGAGAAACCTACAACGCCATGGCTGCTAAATCACCGGTTGCAATCGATAAAGGGAAACCATTCCCGATTTCGAATGCCGTCCGGGTTGCCCCACCAAGATGCGGGTCGGTACGCTCGATGCCCGATAACAAGCTCAGAAAAACCAACAATTATCAAATCATCGTCACAGCCCCTTCATGAAACAGAGAGAGAGAGAGAGAGAGAGATAGCGATGGTATCATGTAAACATACTGTTACTCTCAGTGAAAACAAACAACTACGACTGTATAATTTCCAGTTTTCAGAAGGGCTGTTGATTGTTTTTTTTTTTTATCTCAGAGAGAAGTCATCGGGTTTGCAGAGAGGGGCAACCACCCTCGAGAATTCCTATATCCTCTCTGCAACCCTCATTCCACATTTTCTGAGCTTTCCACCATTGTTGACCCTTTGGGCATTTTTCCTCTTTATATATCTCTCTATTAGATCATTGTCCCCTTCGAAAGTTGAAAGCGTGGGTATGGGAAAGGGTGATCTAGTAATTTTGAAGGTTGAGAACATGGACTTGGGCATGATCCTTATCTAATAGGCCCAGGTTATATATGGTCCAACGTTTTAATACACTCCCTAAAAAATTTCAGAATTTTTTTCTGAAAATTTTAATAATTTTCAGGAAAAAATTCCCAAATTGCATATGTTTTTTTTATTTAGAAATATTTTCTGAAAATTGTTAAGTTTAAAAAAGAAATTGGACTTTTTCTTTGCGAAAATTTATTAACATGAGACTTTATATAAACTAGGACCAATCTAAAAACATTGGTCTTTTCTATAGGTTCCGACTATATACCCCTCCATATTTATTTGATACCCCCACCCTAATTTTTAATTATTATATTATATTTTTAAATGACTTGTATACCCCTATCATTAAGAAAACAAAAATATGAATACTTGATACACCCACTAGAATATCAAAAGATATAAGAAACTCAAACACAGGAGAAGTTACCGTGAGCGGTGGTGAAGATACGAGAAGAGAAGAGAAAAATCCATCTTATCCACCATTTATCATCTTTACGATGGTGATACAACCTTAGTTTGTGTGTTTTGCTACAAAAATAGTGTACACACAATAATCTTACACTACTTGTGTAAGTGCGTTTGTTTGAATATTTGTTTGATAAAGTATAAATTTATTTTTTCTTTGAATGTTATTTTTAGTATATGTAGTGAGTATTGTGTACCAAGATATTCATATTTTTAGCCTATAAGTTCGATGATAATTGTGTTATTGTTATTCTTGCATTTTCTTAAAACAAAATCTCGACACCGATTTTCGAACCTGGTTTGTTGAAAAATGGCTAGGATTTCGAAAAATACTTGTCGAAAAATGGTTATGGTTTCAAAAAGATTTTTTTTGTCGAAATATTGGTCATTTTTCAATATGTTTTTGTCGAAATATGAGTTGTTTTTCGAATAAATATTATTGAACCGTAGTGTTATTTTTTTTTTCAGAATTTGAGTTCGCGAGGCCACTAACAGTCGTGACGTTCGTGAGGCCAGTGACGGTCTTGGCGTTAGAGTCGTGGTGTTGCGTCAAAGAAGCGGGAAAGGAGGAAAGTAGTATGTAGAATGGGGGGAAGAGAGAGAGGTTTTTGTGGGTGTATCAAAATTTTGAAAAAATATTGAGGTAATGTTAATGTAAGTATATTATGGGAGTTTATCTAATAATTATTTAAAATATGTTGGGTAAATTAAGTAAGTGAGAGTATCAAATAAATATGGAGGGATATATAGTCAGGCCCTTTTCTATATCGACCTCTTTGAATCTTTCGGCCATCAGATTGAAAATTGTTTTCAAGCCCATCATTGAATATTAATTCTCGGCTAATATGCCCATGTTATTTGCACTATCCCATGTGTTAAATACACTACCATGATAAATATACTATTCGATGTTTAGAAATTCTTTTCGAATTTTTTTTATTTTTTTGAAAGAAAAAAATTCGACACACAATGAAATGGAAAAAAAATCATAATTTTCTTTTTTCAAAAAAATAATCGATGGTAGTGTATTTAACAAAAAAATAGGTGCAAATAACTGTGGCCTATGCCATTTAAGTGGATTAATAGTGAATAAACCACACCCTAGTACATAAGTTTAAGACTTGTTTAGAATCATTACAAAATTTAAAATCTATTTAATTCAACTATATTTCAGGCCCATTTAGCTACAAAATATTACACTGAGTCCATGTACTTTTAAAGTATTATAATCTGTCAAATCAACTTCTCTCTCCCCACTCCCCATTTTTAAATTCACTCATCCATATTTTATCAGACGAATTTTCCTCTCTCTCCATTTTCAAATATCAGTCTCTCTCTCTCTCTCTCTAAATTCGAAGCACCAGATCCAGGTGATGCTACTTGCGTCCGGCGATGGCGGCAGAGTAAAGAAAAGCATCAGCGTTGAGGGCGGCGGCGCTCCGTGGAGGCGGAAACTCGAAAACCACAACGACGATGATTAACAGAAATTAGATATGAGAAACCCTAGATCTAATGTCATCGGATTTATGGTGGTGGCGGCGATAGATCTACAACGTCGCCCACCAGATCTACACAGCACCAGCGACGCCAGCCTTGTGGTGGCGGGAGGCGACAACCATAGCTGTCGGGACCTTCTTTCGGGCCTTGAATTCACCGTGTAAACCCTCTTTTTTATTCTTCTTAATTTTCTATTTTAGATCTAATTTTATTTCTTTCAAAGTACGTTCACCGGCGGCGTTGGCAGATTGTAGGCGTGCGTTCACTGGTGGCGTGCGGAAGCGTCGATCTAGGCGGCGGTGTTGGCAGATTGTACACTGGAAGTGACATAACATGTGTTAACTGCATTCAGTGCCACCAATGCCCCCGAAGAGGCTATCATGACGTATGATCTGCCCCTAATATTTATTTTACTATTTATTTTAGATCTTCATGAATGTGCTCTTACTGGAGTAGTATAGCCTTTAATTTTCATCTCTAATTATCTTGTAATTAAGTTTCATTTATATTTGGCAGTTAGAACTTACAGTTTATTCCTTTTTTATCTGATGTATTCTCAGTAGGAAATTATCATTTTCACATACAGGTATGGTGGTGTTTTCAGGCGGAGCGAACGTATTAAAAAACAGGTTGTGAATTTTGGGAAATATTTGGGTAATTTTGTTGCTGAAATAATATTTGAGTAATTTTGTTGCTAAAATATTTGGGAATTTTTGTTGCTGAAATAATGATCTGGGAGATTTTTTTGATTTTTTTTTCGAAATTGAAATGCAAGAATGGGGTACTCAGATTATTGGGCTGTACATTTTGAAATTGATGTAATAGTATTGAATTAGTTGTATATTTAATAACTATTAAATTAGAAGTATTGAATTAATTGTATATGAAATTGCTATTTTTATTTTTTGAATTTTTCTCTACTAGCATAATTTGTAATTATGTAATTTAATTGGTACACATATAGTTTTCATGATAAATTTTAAATAGCGCAATATTTAGATGTAATTCGAGATTTTTGAATATGGTATACTATATATAACTATAGTACATTGAATATGATATACTATATATAACTATAGTACACTGAATATAATTATGAAAAACTGAGGTGAAGTGGTTTTAATAATAGTTGTATGTACCCAAATTATTTTATTGGTGTTTGCAATTTTTCTTGCATGAATTATTGGTGTTTGCAATTTTTCTTGGATGAATTATTGAAGAATGTGGTTGGAATGTTACTCTATAAAGTTGGAATGTAACGTTATACTAGCATAGTTGTAATTTAATTGGTACACTAAATATGGTATACTATATATAACTATAGTACACCGAATACGATTATGGTACACCAAAGTGAATTGGTTTTGATAAATGAAAATTCAAAGTGAATAATTTCAGTTTTTTCTAAAAAATTGATATTATTGATAAAATTGATAATAGATATGTTAAATAATAAACATTGAATATAACAATATTTTTCAAAAATAGTATAGTATATGAAAAAAATTCAAATATAAAAAGGGAGGAAAAGAAATTTCAAAAATAGTTATATTATATTGAATATAACTATATTACGTTATGGTACATCAAAGATAATGATAGTATAAATAAAAATAGTATAGTATATTACAATCAACTATGGTACACGAAAATATGTTATAGTACACGCAAACATGCTATAGTATATGCAAATCGACAAAACCAACTTTATGTCACATCACAGTGACATAAAGTCAGTTTTGTAGTGGCATGATACTCTAAAAAGTTTTTGTTACTAGTTCAAATAAGGTGCCAATTTTTGGGCTTTTTTTTATCAAAATATTATACTTTTCAAAACAACTCATTAATCTACGGTGGTTTTTAAAATTGTTATCAAAATAAGCAAGAGCGCCGTTCGTGAAGGCGTCCACACTGTTCAAAGAGGACGGGCGCCGTTGTAGATGGCGCCCCATGAAATTCCGTTTAATATTCCGACGATTGGAAGGCGGATGCAGACAAACAGAAGGGGCGCCATTGAGGACGGCGCCCATCGACATTTTCTGAGTTGACTGCAGGGTAGTGGGCCATCTTGGACGCCAACGTGAGTGGCGCTCATTGCAATAAAGAAGAGGGGCGCCATTGGCAACGGCGCCCAATGGCTCCACCCACCTCAACCGAATATATTCCTTGTTGGCAGTCCGCATGCAAAGCTATGCGAATATATTCGTTGGCAAGCATGCAGAGCTATGCGAATATATTCTCATGCATGCGTTTAAATGCTGATGGAAAATTCGGTACATTTGAATTCAGGTTTGAAAGTAGGGAGTTCACATGCATACAGTAAATGAGTTTTGCCTCTTGTTAAATACAAGCGTATTCCTCTATTTCAATATCTCTATAACAAAATTTTCAGAGAACCAAGTAAGTTCAAAAAAATATTTTAAGTACAAGTTGTTTGTTTATGTATAGTATATCTAATAAAACTTGTTATATTATTGTTCTTAGGTTATTATGCTCTTGAGTTGATGTTTGCAATAATCACAAGACTATAAAGAGGAGTAAATTTTGGAAGGATTACACATCTTGAGGTATTTTTATTTATTTTATTATTGTAAGTATTTACATTCACTGAAATTATTTTAAACTGCAAGTATATTGTTTTTTTTATGATGTGTTTATTGAAGATGATGAAAATTGTTTTATGATGTGTTTATTCTCAATCGATAAATATCATATGTTATAATATTGCATGAAATTTTTTAGTCCATGTTTAAGTTTTTCATTTTTAATGTCTTAAGACATACTTTAGGTTTAATTAAATATGTAGAGACCATTTAATTACTGAGAATGGAGGGAGTATTAAAAAAATGTATTGCATGAGTTAGAGATTATACTGCAGTTTACAGAAAAAAGTGATGATTTTATTCGTAATTAAATATTATGGTTATAATTTGTATTGTAAAAATAGAAATAAATGATATTGGATTTATCAGGATTGATTTCAAGTTAATCCAAAACATGGGTTTTGAAACTATCTTTCCAAGTAATTGTAATGGATTTCTGCTAGTAATTGACATCTTAACCGTATATATATTTTGAATATGTTGTTTAATCAATTTATTATATTTAATATTAAATAAAACAATTAAATCACTAATTGAAAATAAATAAATTTATCATAATCAATAGATAGTCAATTTTGAAAATTCGAGTTTATTATTAGCTAGAATCGGTTGAAAACGATTATTTTTATTTTGTTGATATTTATCTTGAATCTTAATCCTTAAATATTTAGTTATATTAATAAAATAATATATTTGAATGATATCTATTATCATTATCTAAAAGTGATTATTATAAACTATAATGGATTGAAAATTAAAATCCATATAAATATATTTGAAAGATATTTTTTTAAATTATTAATAAATGAGTGTGAAAGATTCTTTGAACTTTAAGTAGTAATATTTTTTTTTTCACAATGTGGGTACTATATCAAAAAAATTTATAACAGAATGTTGTATTTTTTAGTTAAATAAAAATAATTAAAGAAACATTATATGTATACTGTTGTTTTTTTAAATGTTTATCATAAATGATTGATTCCATTGGTTAAACAAAAATTCAATTCGTATAAACTAAATTTAAATTTTGGAATTTTGAACGGAGCTTGTAGGTATGGCAAATTCAAATGATATTGGAATAATTGTACGATGTGATGAAGTAGTTGTTGGATTACAACGAGTTGATCGTCGAATTGGTTATAATGATCTACTACCTTTATTATCTGAGATGACTGGTTTTGACTTGAACCAATATTCGTTGAAGGTATCTGCAAAATATAACATTAATAACATGTCACAAATTTTTCCGATTACGTGTAACCGCGACCTCCGTTTCTTTTTTTATCCGAATGCTGGTTTCGGATCAGTTGAGCTATTTGTTGACGCGGAAATGATATTTCCTTCACGGTCATCTCATGATCCAATGGAAGATACGTACAATCAGTACGCATCTTACATTGCCGGTGAATCTGAAATGCCTCATTTCACCAATTACGTTCCAACTCGTAATGTGAATGATCATGGTGGACACACAAGTCAGGTGTCTTCTGATAGTTTGGGGCATACTGTTCAGTGTGATTCTGAACCAGAAGCACAAGAAAATGACGATGAATGTGTTATGGATGATGCAGTTCATTCAATTGTACATATGACACAACAATTTGCACCACATCTTAGTTTATCGAGAGCTTCTTTTTTCGACTCATCATACGAGGATGTGCATATTGATTCAATAGGCATCCCAGATGGTGAATTCACATATGATGATGATGTGGGAATTTTGAAGGTGGGAATGATCTTCACAAATAAAAACCAATTGCAGACTGCTGTTAAGAATTATTCAATTCGACATTCCATGCGTGAGTTTGCAGTCAAGGAGAGTACCCCAACCATTTGGAAGGTTGTATGCAAACAAAATGCAAGGGGAGCTGAAGGCAACTCTTCATTTCAACAATGTAATTGGTACTTGCGGGCGAATTGTTCGAAGAAGACTACAAGTTGGAAAATTACTCGGTTGGGACTGCATCACACTTGTCTTATCAGGGGCTCTAACATGCGTCACAATAATTTGGGTAAGAATTTGATTGCGGGTATGTTAGAGAGTATGGTGAAGGTAAATCCTGCATATAAAGCTGAATGTGCAAAAGTAATGGTGAATGATCGATATAATTATGATATTTCGTACCATTTGGCATGGGATGCAATTAAACGTGCGGTGGAGAATGTGTATGGGACCTGGGAGAGCTCATGTCAGTATTTGCCCAAGTTCATGAGAGCATTGCAGAAATACAATCCTGGAACAGTTGTCGAGTGGCGTCATATGGAACGTGAACCAACCAGAGGTGTCTATACATTGAACTGTGTGTTCTGGACATTTAAACCATGCATCGACGCATTTCAGCATTGCCATAAAATCATTTCTGTGGACTGCACACACCTCTACACCAAATATAAGCACAAGTTATTGATTGCAGTCACCGTTGATGCCAATCAGAATGTCCTTCCTTTAGCTTATGCCATTGTCGATGAAGAGAGTTTTAACTCCTGGCGCTGGTTTCTACGCATGTTGGCGACACACGTGGTTCGGGGCATTAGTGGTGTTTGTCTCATTTTAGACCGCCATAAAGGGTTGGTGAAAGCAGTTGAGGAGATCCCAGATTTTCATGAACCAAATGGTGTACATCGTTTCTGCTTAAGACATATTGCTTCAAATTTCAATAATCATTTCAAGAATGTACAGTTGAAGGATTTTTGCTACAATGCGGGTAAATCATTGACAGTGTTACAATTTGAACGAATTATGGAGCAAATCAAAAAGTTGAATCCTAAGGCTTTTGAATATTTATCGGCAATCGAAAAGTGTAAGTGGACACTTTGTTATGACCAAGGTCATCGATACGGTGTTGTGACCACCAACATGTCAGAATGCTTCAATGGCGTATTGGTTGGTGCACGACGTCTCCCAATCACGGCAATCGTGCGAATAACATTCACTCGATCGAAAAATACTTTTCTAGAAAGGGAAGAGGCTGCATTAAAGCTACATCAAGCTAATCAGATGTGGTCTGATGACATTTTGAGAAGATTTGACAAAGAGCAACGCTTAGGACTGAATGTGAGACACAATGTGGATAGGTACAATTTTTCTCTTCAAACTGCTAGTGTAACAACATTTCATGATGGATCTAGACGCTCGCGTACATATACAGTAAAATTATCGTCACAAGAATGTTCGTGCGGTCAATGGAGCAACACTGGTATTCCATGCTCACATGCAATGGCCGTCTGCAGGCACTTTGGAATGGATCCCACAGGCTTTGTGCATCAATGTTATAGTACGCGCGCATATGTTTTGACATACACCTCAGGTATATTTGAGCCATTGGCTGATGAAGAGGAATGGGATGAACCATTGTTCATGTTGCAACACAATCCTGAACGTAGGATCAGACTTCGTGGTCGAGATGTTATCTCTAGAATTCCGAACGAGATGGATTGGGCCCAAACTCGCTTGAGGCAACAATATCAAGCACATGATATAGCTGGGAGTTCTAATCAAGGGTCTTCATCGCGTCGTAGATGAATTAATCTATTTTAGTTTAAATATTTATGTGTTGCTTTTAGGATCATGTATTATATAATTTCGCTTTAAAATATTATATTATTGTCGTGTGTTTATTTATTATAATTTATTTGACTTTGTTAGATTTTAAAGTGCATCATGTGAATTGTTTGTAATTTTTTTAATCTTTTATATGTTTGTAAATCCTTTAAATAATATGCATATGTTATTCTCTAATTAATATTACATTTTTACAGTCTTCTTTGTAATGGCAAATACACGAAAATGGAAGCCTAAGAATCAATTCGAGACACTCGAAAACAACCATTTATGGACTCCTGATACCGACTTTACTCTTGCTAACAATCTCGTTTATGAGCATTCTGTTGGCCGATGGAAAGTTGGTGGAATTGACAACAGCCAGTCCATTATGAATGCTACGTTAAAACTGAATCAACTGTTTTGAAATCGGAATTATAACACTAATCAAGTGACCGAACGAATTGCTTCATTCAAATCAAGGCATGATTGTTGGTCGATGATGATCAACACTAAGGGGCAATGTGAATGGGATAGGGACTTCACACTACTATTTCTGCATCAGCTGAGATATGGGAGTTTTGGTTGGATGTATTTTCTAAACTTGTCTTTTACTTATTAAATTCACACTTTGATATTTTTTAGAAATTCATTCATTATTTTGGTACAGGTGGATGAACAATCATACTCTTATAAGTTCTCTGATGAACCTCTATGGGATATGCTTAACATTTTGTTTCAAACTCCGACCCTTCAACCAACAATCTCTGATTGGCGTCGAAGACGTGCACTTGATATGACTTAATTTTGTGGTGTTATTATAAATTCAGTTTGTAACTATTTATTTGGTTTGTATCAAGACCCAAATATTAATTTGCTATGAAATTATTATGTATTCTATTAGATGAATAAATAGAAGAATAATTATGAGACACTCACATGTTTTGTACTAAATTCATCTAGTCGACATGATTTTTTTTAATCATTACTAGTGTCATTATATTATTATTATTTTATCACTTTATGCATATAGTAATTTAAATTGGTCTAAAACAATTAATACATAGATTAAAAAAATACAAATCAACTTCCACAAAAGTAATTATTACATGTATCTATGACCCCCAGTGCCACATCTCGGTGGTCGTCTCCGACGTGGAGGACGTTGTATATCATGATTTTCACCCTCGTTTTGGACTATCTCTTCAGGCTCAAGTGATGCCACATTCAAGGAAGAATTTTCGTAGTTGGGATAGGGAACAGGTGACATGGTAAAGTTAGGTGCCCCAGCTATAGACTGACCATAACCTCTTTGTGCATACATTGTGGGCTCATAATATGACTGCAAAATGGAAATAAATGATATGTCTTGGGGGAAGTTTACATATGGCGTGTCAATATTTATATGTTCTGGTTGCGGGATGTAGGAGGCTTGATTAAACGATGTGTTTTGAAATGTTGTTTGAACATCTGTCATGAATAATAAAATATAATCAAGTAAACTCATATGAAAATATTTATTGTGTAACCTATAAATTCATACCTGGGTAGGTATATTGTGTGCACGGGGAAGGTAAATCAGTTTGATACGGGGCAGTCTGCGGCAATTCTTGTGATGCACTAACGCGTCTTCTTTGACCCCTAGAGGCCGAAGTACCAAGATCATCAGTCTGATTGTGTCGTCTCTGACTTCTAGATGTAGAAGGCACATTAGAAGTTCCAGTAGTAAATTCATCAGTCTAATTGTATCGTCTCCGACTTCTAGATGTAGAAGGCACATTAGAAATCTCATTAGTAAATTCATCAGATTGATTGCATCGTCTCTGACTTCTAGATGTAGAAGGGCCAGCATTTGTCATTGGTGGATCTACAAGGTATGGAGGTGATATAAGTAAGCTATTCATATGTGATACAACCTCTCTACTGGTGCGGCACAAATTTTCAAATGATTGTGGATTTTGAAGACTCGCTTGTTCGACATGAATAGATAGACGCTGCATCAAGTGAACCTGAAAAGATTTTAAGTAATTAGTTGACAATTTTAGTTTTTCAACTAGTAGGTGTGACATGTGAACACAATATATATATATATATATATATATATATATATATATATCTACACATACCATAGCATCACACGCAACTGTGTTTGCTGGTTGGTAGCCTGTAGTTGTCTCATAATGAGAGGGTGATATCAAACGTCGGGTGATTTTACGGTACCATTGCATGTACCCACTGCTCAAGTTTGTATTATTGTTTGCAACAATTGTATCTTCCAATGGTACCCGGGCTTCCCAATATTGGATCCAACGCCAGTGGAATTGTGTCCAGTTACACCCATCTCTCCCTTGAAAACTAATGCCATGAAGTTCATCATGAGCATTATGTAATTCAGGGGGAATATCTTGTTTTCGTCCAAACTGTCTCAACACTCTATTTGGATGGTGAAACTCCACTATACATATATTGATAAGTGGACATTCTGACATCCAATTTCTTGTTAAATATCTTGGACCAAGACTTTCAATTTCAGGAAGAGACATATCATACGGCTGCCAATCAAACTACAAAAATAACTAAATATAATTAGACTTCAAATGCTTTGGTTTGCAACAACTATCATGAAGAGGAAATATGGATCTTGACTTACTTCTTCATCAGTCATGCGATCAAATATGTCTCTGTATACACGTACAGAGTTTCTTGTGCTGTGGGTATGACTATGATGTTTCACCCAACTAAACAATAATAAGTCAAGCGTAAATATACATATGACCATAACACATAATATATACATATTTAAATATTTTTTGTTACCTGATACCATAAGGTGGAAGACCTAAGTTGCGACCATCGACACCGAATAGTGGACCTTGTATAAGACAACTACGAACATTCTTAGGTTGTATTGTCAATATTCTTGACCATGCCCATATCTATAATAATGATTGTATCAGACATATAATTATATAATAAAAAAATTAAGCATAATCTTAAACAAAATTATAAAAAAAACCTGTAAAATGGACAACGGTCCACAAATAACTTATCGCTCATTCTCTGAAGCCCGACAAAGCTCGCGATATAAATAGGCTAACACAGCGCTAGCCCAACTGTAAGATCCAGCATCTACTATACCAGCGAGAAAATGTAGATATATTAATGACACACAACTACGAGATGTATCAGGAATCATAAAACCACCCAATATAAGAAGTGCACAGCCTCGTGCATACTGATCAACAATCATCTGATCGGTATCATCGGTAATCACAATATTTTCAAGATGTTCTTTCATTGCAGATAGGAGGATTCGTGATTTACTCTTCATCTCATTGCTACGGGGCATGAAACCTAACAAGTCACCACAATAATTCATCCACTGGTCTTTTGTAAAATTAGGATCAGCACAAATAACTGGTCGACCCTCTACAGGCAATCCCCAAATGATCGCCACATCCTGTAATGTTACAGTAGTCTCTCCAATGGGAAAGTGGAATGTGTGGGTCTCTGGGCGCCATCTTTCTACCAACGCAGTAATAAGATGATTATCAATTATAATCGGTCCACATCGAGCAACACCATAAAAACCCATACTTTGTAGAGCATCAAGAACACGAGGGTGCAAACTGTCCATATCTTGTTCACCTATCTTAAAACTCCAAAAAATATGTGATGTCGCGTGAGTTGCCCTTAAAATATCATCCTCTTTAATTTTTCCCCTAAAAAGTGATTCTGAACAATGTGTATTTTGTGAGGTCAAGACAGACGGATCCTCTGGTCCATACAACTCCGTATACGAAGTCATCCTGCTATTATATAAAAAAATGAGACTATCTGAAGGAATATGACTAGATATTTTCCTCAACCCATATAATATTATAAATCACTAAACCATGCATGGTAATCACTAAATCATGCATCGTTATATTTATTAATTATTGAAAATTATTTACCATAAATTATTGATATTTTATATAAGATGCTGATAACTTGTAAGTCTTAGGTTTCTTATATCTTAGTTGTAGGTATTATTAATTTATTTTGGATTTTTTTTTTTTTTAAATTTAAATGCATACAATTCACTCAAATGCACACTAGAATTATTATATAATAATATACCATCATTCACTCTTACCCCATTAAATAAAGATATTCATTGTTTCATAAAAAGTATTATTATTAGCTTTATTTGGAGGTTTAATTGTAATTCAGTTTCGAATTGAAAGTAGTTCGGAAAATTATACCACCTCTTTGTTGCATTGTAAAATGAGTTTATATAGTTTCTAAAATTACTAATACAAATAAATTATCTTACATGAATTTATATATTAAAAAAAAATTATTGTGTAATAATAAACATAATATACTATTTTCAACTTTATTTTATATGTTAAATTAAATTCCCGTGTAACATTCAACACATATTAGTTTTAATAACGAAAATAACATATTCCTCACAATATCTTCAATTTATGAAATAGATTATATTCTTGTCCTTTCATTAATTAAATTAAAATTAAAATTATCAATTAATTTAATAGATTATCCTTTCATTAGTTATCACGGTCAAATTGACCTTTTCAAATAATTAACAATTAAGAAATTATCTTACTTAAAAAAAAAAAGTAATTAACAAATAATATATCATCCTAATTACATTATTTAACACGGATAAAATCATGTAAACTTAATGCATACGGAAAACTTATCATTTAAACTTAATTAATATATTATCCTAATTTTGTAAATTTAATTCCTAAATTAACGGAAAATTAAACGAAATATTATCCTATTCAATATTCCTAAATTAACATGGTCAAATTGTTACGTGATTTTCGCCCAACAAGAAACTGAATATATATTTCTTTCAATTCTTGCCAATAAATAAAATTCGACCTTATCACGGTGACCTCGTCCTCCTCAGCAGCAGTGCGCGCCGGCGGCCTTCTTCCTCCTTTGCGCCGGCGACCTTCCTCCTCCGAACCAGCAGCGTCGGCGACCTTCTTCCTCCTTTGCGCCGGCGACCTTCTTCCTCCTCCGAACCAGCAGCGCCGGCGACCTTCTTCCTCCTTTGCGCTGACGACCTTCTTCCTCCTTTGCACAGCGCCCGCGGGTATGTTTGAGGGGGGAAAATCACAAGTCTAATAATACCCCTCAACCATATTATAAATGAATTCACCTACCACTCTTCAAAAATTTATTGAAGTCATTGCTCTGAAAATATTTATTGAACTCATTTCTTCCTCTCACAACTCTCATCCACCGTTCTGCAAAAATTAATTGAAGAGTGCAATGAGCGCCACTCACGTTGGCGTCCAAGATGGCCCACTGTCCTGCGGCTCAGAAATTGTCGATGGGTGCCGTCCTCAACGGTGCCCCTTCTGTTTGTCATGCGGCTCAGAAATTGTTGATGGGCGCCGTCCTCAACGGCGCCCCTTCTGTTTGTCAGCCTCCGCCTTCCAATCGTCGGAATATTGAACAGAATTTCATGGGGCGCCATCTACAACGGCGTCCGTCCTCTTTGAACAGTGTGGGCGCCTTCACGAACGGCGCTCTTGCTTATTTTGATAACAATTTCAAAAACCACCGTAGATTAATGAGTTGTTTTGAAAAGTATAATATTTTGATAAAAAAAGCCCAATTTTTGTAGTGGGGTGTGGTTGCCCCATTAATAATTTCAATGAAGTTTGAGTTTGAAACTTTTGGCAACAAAAATAAAATAACAATGGTTTGCAAACACAATAAATAAGTTATTTTTTTTTTTAGAAAGAACAATTAATAGGTGATTTGAATTGCGCATAAACATCAAAATTTGTTTTAATCATAATATCGTATTTGACTTTAACTTTAATTTCAATTTCAATTTCAATTTTAACCACTAGCTTCACTCATCATCTTAGAGTACTTCTGACAAAAAATTAATAATAATAATAATAACTTTTTTTTTATCTAAACATTAATTGACGATCAATTGATTGATGGAATAAAAAATTTAAAGTCCAATAATACACTGTTAATGCTAAATATATATGACCTACACTTAGCTAACTAGTTAAAGACACCGTATGAGCTACTGAGGTAGAATAAGAGACCAAATTCAAAAGTCCAATTGAAAACATAAAAACTCCATTTAAATGAGTCTAATCTCCATTTACCATTTAGATGTATGAAAGTTATATGGATGACAATTAAAAAGTAGGAAAATTTTGGGTGTAGAACAGTCTCATACTATGAAATAATTGAATTAAGTATAAATTGAACATGATGTATTAACATTTTGATAAGGATGATTGTTAATTTGTATTTTCTTACGAACAAATTTTTGCCCCTTTTTTTTTTATCATTTTCATGTATACTTAGCATCTCAACTTTATACAACACCCTACGAAATGATCTAGTTGTTGGGAAAATAGGGGTGCCCGAAATCTATTCGGGATGATAATTAAATACGAATTTAAATTCAATTATTACTAGCATGAATTAATCCTAATTAATTTAAATAATAATTCCAACAACAAATTTAACATCATGCATGTTGAATTAATTCACATAAAATCTATGGCAGAATAAACAAGAATTTATGTGACCTACGTACCTCTTGTAGAATTGGTCTTTGAATAAACGGGACAATCACGATCACGCTTTATCAACCCAAAAGCCTTCTCAAGTATTTCCATTTCGCCTTACTTGATCACCGGTGGGAAATGCTTTCAAATAATTTAAATAACTAAGGAAAAAAAAAATATATATATATATGCTCTTGATTTTTTCAACACATGGAATTATGTACTTGGGGATGAAATAATCATCCCCTACTTATAATATGAGGGGGCCGATATTTTGAGTAAAATATGGGCTTGGAAAAATCTTTTCTTAGACATCAAGAAATCTTGAATATATCTCATATATTCTTTTCTCCAAAATAAAATATTCCACAAAAATCTCACCCTTCATATTAAGCCTATAATTTTCGAAAATTATTGAGTAAGAATCCAAGATTTGGATCTTCTTGAATATATGAGATAATCTTGTACTCCAAGAATACTTATCTTCCATAATATCTTTCCATGAAAATCAACAAGATCTTTTCTTTCTCCAAATATGACATTTTTGAAAATCAAGAGGAAAAATCAGCAATATATTTTCTTTTTATTTTAATCATCTTATCATTATTGGACTACTTAATGGGCTACTTGAGGGGCCTTTAAAGAGAATTAAGATTGGACCTCCTAATGGACTTCTATATTTCAATATTGAGCCTCAATATAATTCAATCCATTAATATTAATTATTACCACTAATAAATTAATATTGCACTATCCATCTTAATCCATATTACGATAATATGGGCTCCCGGTTATTATTTCCCGCGTTGAAGATTATCAAGTCTGTTACAGCAGGAAATATCCTCGCCTGACAGAGGGTCAGATTCCAAAAGATACACTGACCCGACAAGATCGAGAGTCTACATCAGAAAAGAGTGTTTAATGTATTATAGGTCTATTGTTGATCTTTATATTAATAATTGTAATAAATCCCTAAATAAAGGGTTGAGACGAATTTAGGGCCACTTTTGGGCCTTTGGGGGTGAACCTCTATAAATAGGGGGTCACCCCCTCATTGTAAGGGATTCATTTTTCCTCTCATTTCTCATATATACGAAAAGCTCTCATTCGAGGGAAGAACGAAAGTTCTTCCCTCACCGTTCGTGTTCGTTTATATTTATTGTTCGTCGGGCATACCCTAAAGAGCCACATACATCTATCCGTACAAAAATGCCTGTCAACAATTTGGCGCTAGAAGGAGGGTCAATTCGGGTTCATCTCGATGGATGAACACGAAGATCCTCCCCTCAAAAATCAAGAAGTCAAGTTCCACAAATCGTGCAAGCAAAAAATCAATGAACATCCTACAAGGATTCAAGCTAAATCATCCCTTCGAAGATCCCATTTTTCTTTCAATTCACGTAGCTAACAAGAAGAAGCTACGCAAGCTTTCCCATTCCTAAACAGCTTATCACTCATCTATGGCATTCTAGCCTCGGTTCTATACAAGCAAGAAAAATCAAAACTCATTTTCAATCCTCTGTACAAGAAAGCATCACAGCTAACCAGAAAAGAAAAAAAAGAAGAAGAAAGAGTGTTTCCGGCGGTGCAGCAGCCGTTTCCGGCACCGTCGCGGCCGCGCCCAGCCACCGCACCATCGCCCCCGTGAAATCACTTCAGACCCAGAAAATTTCCAAACGGAACAACCATTTTTCTGCTTTGAACCCCTCTTTGTTTGCCTCGGTTATTGCACCGCCTTTCCACAGCTTTTCAGTTTGCTTTTGGCACACGTCCCAACACAGTGGAAAGGTCAAAGATTCCTGGCCTCGATTCTCCCGCCACCGAGGCCGCCTCGTCGCCGATTGCCTCTCGCTGCCGACAGTCCCCTGCCCGCGCCGCTCAAGGCCGCAGCCTCCTCGACAAACCGCTGCCTCCCGAGACATCTACTCGACGTTGATCCGTGCACGGCTCGGCACGACCTCCAATAACGGGTCGGGCACCACCGTGAGCCCGCTGCCAGCGCCTACCCGCGCCGCCGCCGCGGCTGCCTTCCCGCTACCTGCCAGAATCGCCTCCGCAGCCCGGCTCCTCTTCCCGCGTCGCTCGTCAATCGGGTAGCAGCCTTCGATGAACAGAGCCACCTCCTCGCTGTCTCCCCGCCGCCGAGGAGCGGCCTCGGCTTATCAGCGCAACCGCCGCCCGTCGCGGCCAGATCTCTCCGCATCGCCGCCACCCGTGGCGGGCTTCTCCCCGTTTGGCCGCCCGTCTCGCGGTCTCTTCCTTACGTCGCCGTCGTCGCGGGTTCTCCCCGCTTAGCCGCCCACCGCGGGCTCCTGCACGCATCGCGACAGTTCCCTCCCCACGCCGCCAGAGCACCGCCGATCGCTCCCTCAGGCCGCTGCCCGACCTCCGGGAACCGCCAGCGGCCACTTCCCCGCACAGCCGCTTCCCGCACGGCCACTTCCCCGCGCAGCCGCTTCCCGCGCGGCCGCCTCCTCGCGTCGCCGCATCCCGCACGGCCACTTCCCCGCGCAGCCACTTCCCGCGCGGCCGCCTCCCCGCGTCGCCGCATCCCGCACGGCCGCCTCCCCGCCGTACAGCGACCTCCTCGCACCGCCCAGGGCTCACAGCCCGCAGCCGCCCGACTTTCGCCTCATCCGCCGCCAAGGAGAAAGAACCTGCGTGTGATTTTCAAATCACGATGCAGGAATGAGTCAAAGAAACAGCAATTGGGCCCTTCTTAATATTTAAACTATTGGGCCCTCTTTTATTTTTTTTGTTGGGCCTTTTCATTTATTCTGCTGGCCCCATTTGGTTTTATCTATGGGGCCTTTCTCTATTTAACTTGATGGGCCTTCTTTATTTAATGGTGGGGCCTAATTTAATCTGTACATCATCAGTCAAAAAAAAAAAAAAGGCAGCAGCTTGGGAGCGAGCATCGGGAACGTCTTCATCAACGGAAAAATTCTACGGGCAGTCCTTTGCCCATTCCATCAGGTTTATTTCAATATTATCCTTTTAATATATATCACCACTCACAAGTTTCCATATAAATTAAAAGCGGGGGCATATACTCGTATTTCGAAAATGAAAATCGGGGGCAATTTTTGAAATACAATTTTCATTTGATACTTCCTTTTAATATATATCATAACGCGTAAGTTTTCGTATATATTAAAAGCGGGGGCATGGATATACATATCCTAAGATCATTTTGTGATATTAAAAACAAATTATTTGACTTTGAGTATTATTAAATACAGTCAGTTATTTAAAACTTCGAATACAATTTCGAAAAAATCATTGAGGATGCTCACCGGGTAATTAACTCATATTTAAAACATGGTCACACCTTTCGACTACAAACATTTATCCGCCTTTTAGGCGTCGACATTCCGCCTAGATTGACGAAGTAATCCGTCTTCTCGACGTCGATTAGTCCGCCGTTTCAGGCGTTGACGTATTGATTAGTTCGCCTTCACAGGCGTCAACTAATCCACTCGAGTTTATCCGCCTTTTAGGCGTCGACATTCCGCCTAGATTGGCGAAGTAATCCGTCTTCTCGACGTCGATTAGTCCGCCATTTCAGGCGTTGACGTATTGATTAGTTCGCCTTCACAGGCGTCAACTAATCCACTCGAGTTTATCCACCTTTTAGGCGTCGACATTCCGCCTAGATTGGCGAAGTAATCCGTCTTCTCGACGTCGATTAGTCCGCCGTTTCAGGCGTTGACGTATTGATTAGTTCGCCTTCACAGGCGTCAACTAATCCACTCGAGTTTATCCGCCTTTTAGGCGTCGACATTCCGCCTAGATTGGCGAAGTAATCCGTCTTCTCGACGTCGATTAGTCCGCCATTTCAGGCGTTGACGTATTGATTAGTTCGCCTTCACAGGCGTCAACTAATCCACTCGAGTTTATCCGCCTTTTAGGCATCGACATTCCGCCTAGATTGGCGAAGTAATCCGTCTTCTCGACGTCGATTAGTCCGCCGTTTCAGGCGTTGACGTATTGATTAGTTCGCCTTCACAGGCATCAACTAATCCACTCGAGTTTATCCGCCTTTTAGGCGTCGACATTCCGCCTAGATTGGCGAAGTAATCCGTCTTCTCGACGTCGATTAGTCCGCCGTTTCAGGCGTTGACGTATTGATTAGTTCACCTTCACAGGCGTCAACTAATCCACTCGAGTTTATCCGCCTTTTAGGCGTCGACATTCCGCCTAGATTGGCGAAGTAATCCGTCTTCTCGACGTCGATTAGTCCGCCGTTTCAGGCGTTGACGTATTGATTAGTTCGCCTTCACAGGCGTCAACTAATCCACTCGAGTTTATCCGCCTTTTAGGCGTCGACATTCCGCTTAGATTGGCGAAGTAATCCGTCTTCTCGACGTCGATTAGTCCGCCGTTTCAGGCGTTGACGTATTGATTAGTTCGCCTTCACAGGCGTCAACTAATCCACTCGAGTTTATCCGTCTTTTAGGCGTCGACATTCCGCCTAGATTGGCGAAGTAATCCGTCTTCTCGACGTCGATTAGTCCGTCGTTTCAGGCGTTGACGTATTGATTAGTTCGCCTTCACAGGCGTCAACTAATCCACTCGAGTTTATCCGCCTTTTAGGCGTCGATATTCCGCCTAGATTGGCGAAGTAATCCGTCTTCTCGACATCGATTAGTCCGCCGTTTCAGGCGTTGACGTATTGATTAGTTCGCCTTCACAGGCGTCAACTAATCCACTCGAGTTTATCCGCCTTTTAGGCGTCGACATTCCGCCTAGATTGGTGAAGTAATCTGTCTTCTCGACGTCGAATAGTCCGTCGTTTCAGGCGTTGACGTATTGATTTGTTCGCCTTCGCAGGCGTCAACTAATCCACTCGAGTTTGTCCGTCTGTTAGGCGTCGACAGTCCGCCTGGAGTGGCGAAGTAATCCGCCTTTTAGGCGTTGATTAGTCCGCCTGTTAGGCGTTGACGGTCCGCCTGGAGTGGCGAAGTAATCCGCCTTTTAGGCGTTGATTAGTCCGTCTGTCAGACGTTGACGGTCCGCCTGGAGTGGCGAAGTAATCCGCCTTTTTAGGCGTTGATTAGTCCGCCTGTTAGGCGTTGACGGTCCGCCTGGAGTGGCGAAGTAATCCGCCTTTTAGGCGTTGATTAGTCCGCCTTTCAGGCGTAGACGTATTGATTAGTTCGCCTTCACAGGCGTCAACTAATCTCTTTCTCGAGTTAATCCGCCTTTTAGGCGTTGATTAGTCCGCCTGTTAGGCGTTGACGGTCCGCCTGGAGTGGCGAGGTAATCCGCCTGGAGTGGCGAAGTAATCCGCCTTTTTAGGCGTTGATTAGTCCGCCTGTTAGGCGTTGACGGTCCGCCTGGAGTGGCGAAGTAATCCGCCTTTTAGGCGTTGATTAGTCCGTCTTTCAGGCGTAGACGTATTGATTAGTTCGCCTTCACATGCGTCAACTAATCTACTCGAGTTAATCCGCCTCTTAGGCGTCGACAATCCGCCTGGAGTGGCGAAGTAATCCGTCTCCTCGACGTTGATTAGTCCGCCTTTCAGGCGTAGACGTATTGATTAGTTCGCCTTCTCCGGCGTCAACTAATCTGCCTCTCAAGACGATCCGTCACCCGGCCTTGATAAGTTCGCCTTCATCGGCGTCAACTAATCCGCCTTTCGGCGTGGATCCAGTCCGCATTTTAAGCGTTGACTTTCCGCCTTAATGGGCGAGGTGTTGTTTAGTTCGTCTTCACCGGCGTTAACTAATCTATTCTCTGCTTTGGTTTATCCATGTTAACGGCATCGACCAGTCCGCCTTCACCGGCATCGACTGACCCGCGTTGCTTTCACCCACTTGTGGCTGTAATATATCGCGTCCTAGACGTTTTGATTAATCTTTTAAGCGGTTGTTAACTCAATCCCATCTTCGTGAAGTCGCTGCCCGTCTATCGGCTAAAGCACTTCACTCATTAACCTGTTGGTTAATCTTTTAAGCGGTTGTTAACTCAATCCCATCTTCGTGAAGTCGATGCCCGTCTATCGGCTAAAGCTCTTCACTCATTAACCTGTTGGTTAATCTTTTAAGCGGTTGTTAACTCAATCCCATCATCGTGAAGTCGCTGCCCGTCTATCGGCTAAAGCACTTCACTCATTAACCTGTTGGTTAATCTTTTAAGCTGTTGTTAACTCAATCCCATCATCGTGAAGTCGCTGCCCGTCAATCGGCTAAAGCACTTCACTCATTAATCCGTTGATTTATCTTTTAATTGATTGTTAAGTCAATCTGTTGTCCGTGAAGTCGCTACCCGTAAGCGTCCTAAGCACTTCATTAATTTATCATCGCGGTCCTTACCACCCTATTACTAAAACCAATGTCGGCCAGCAGCAAAAACTCTTTATTAATTGAACGTCATGGTACCCGACTCGGGGGCACGACGGAAGATCGTACCCCACCTAACCTGACCGATTTGTTTGAGGTTTGACTATTTGAAGGTTACACGGAAGATTCGCCCATCACGGACCCTATTGTCGAAGATTCCTACGGGGCATCCGAGCTATCTTGTTTTCAGGCTCGGGGGCAAAACCTATTTGAAGCACAGATCAAGATCGAACTCTGGCCACAATCAGAGCCCAATCTTGGGGGCAATTGTTACAGAAGGAAATATCCTCGCCTGACAGAGGGTCAGATTCCAAAAGATACACTGACCCGACAAGATCGAGAGTCTACATCAGAAAAGAGTGTTTAATGTATTATAGGTCTATTGTTGATCTTTATATTAATAATTGTAATAAATCCCTAAATAAAGGGTTGAGACGAATTTAGGGCCACTTTTGGGCCTTTGGGGGTGAACCTCTATAAATAGGGGGTCACCCCCTCATTGTAAGGGAGTCATTTTTCCTCTCATTTCTCATATATACGAAAAGCTCTCATTCGAGGGAAGAACGAAAGTTCTTCCCCCACCGTTCGTGTTCGTTTATATTTATTGTTCGTCGGGCATACCCTAAAGAGCCACATACATCTATCCGTACAAAAATGCCTGTCAACAAAGTCCATTAATTAAGTAAGCTTCTGAATAACTCAAAATTAATTAATATATTTCACCTTGGAGTAAAGACAGCTCAACATTATTATCCGTACCGAAGAAACTAATTCTTCACTTGCAAGATTTGGTACGATAAAAATTTCTGAGCCCACCAAGGGGACTAATCACACGAGCCGTACTCGCACGCGTTTCCCCGTATTAAATCTTAGCAATCGTCGTATGATTAATATTACTGCCCAAAGCACAAGGTTCGAAGTCACGATGATTCTCACCCAACATGAATCAAAGCAGTAACCATTAATCACACACGGTCATATTTAAGTGACGGAGATTAAGAAATCAACAACCACTGAGGTCTAATTCTTCACATTTCAAAACAGAAGAATGTATCCTCGTTGTAGGTCCTCTTCAACACATACTAAATGTGCTAGTGCAATATCTTGTTCAAGACAGGTCAATCTGAGATATACACATCGACCTTTCACGGCGGATTGTTCAATTCCACCTGGATCGTGAATTTGTACGTTTAGTTACAAGGAAATCGTTAATGTGATTTTCCGTGATCGGGTATCACCACATTAACTACAATGTAACAAGTACCAATTATAATGAACTGGTTGCAGTAAATATTCAACATTCAATCATATCTAAAGCAAATGTGATAAAAGAATTATTCTCATAAACAAGTGTTTAATACATGAGTTATACAAAGTAAAAACATACTTTCACGTATAACTCCAACAATCTCCCACTTATACTTAAAGTCTGCTTTTTAGTATACATCATGCATGTCTTAGTGTAGTAGCTCTACGTGACATCTCATGTCAACCTACACTAACCTAATAATTCCTCCCACTTATACTTAAAGCAGATTGGCAATAGTCTTGACTCCCATTCCATCCACATGTCTCTCGAATGTACTCTGAGGCAGACCCTTTGTGAATGGATCAGCTAGGTTGTCTCCCGACACTATCATTACCACCTCTATATCTCCTCTCTTAACGATTTTTCGTATAAGATGGTATTTTCTTTCTATGTGTTTGCTGGCCTTGTGGGCTCTCGGTTCCTTTGAATTTGCAACTGCTCCGGCATTGTCACAAAAGACAGTTATAATGTCGGGCAAATTCGGAACAACGTCCAAGTCCACTAAGAAGTTCTTGAGCCAAACTGCCTCTTTCGCTGCTTCACAAGCAGCTACATACTCGGCTTCCATGGTTGAATCGGCGATGCATTTCTGCTTAACGCTTCTCCATGAAATGGCTCCTCCTCCCATGCAAAACACACTACCGGAGGTTGACTTTCTTGAGTCTATGTCTGATTGGAAATCTGAGTCCGTGTATCCCATGGGCATAAGACTATCTGACTGATAAATCAACATCCGCTCACGAGTTCTTTTCAGATACCTCAAGATACACTTTACGGCAGTCCAATGGTCTTTTCCGGGATTACTTTGATATCTTGCCACCATGCCCACGGCAAAGCAGATATCCGGTCTCGTACACAGCATTGCATACATAAGGCTTCCTACAGTTGAAGCGTATGGAACACCTTTCATGTCATCTATCTCCGCTTGCGTCTTAGGGCTCATTTCTTTCGATAGATGGATTCCGTGCCTAAAAGGTACAAAACCTTTCTTGGAATCTGGCATGCTGAAACGCTTCAAAACAGTGTCAATGTATGAAGCTTGAGATAAGCCCAACATCCTCTTCTTGCGATCGCGAGTGATCTTGATCTCAAGGATGTGGCCAGGTTCCCCTAAGTCCTTCATATCAAATTATTTTGACAGTCATACCTTTACGTCTGACAATACCTTTACATTGTTTCCAATGAGTAGAATATCGTCTACGTATAATACTAAGAATACCACCGCAGTTCCGTCATGCTTCTTATACACACAACTTTCGAACTCGTTTTGATCAAACCCATAAGACTTAATCACTTGATCAAAACACTGGTTCCAAGTACGCGATGCTTGCTTAAGTCCATAAATGGATCTCTTAAGCTTGCATACGAGGTGCTCTTGGCCTTTTTCAATTAAACATTTGGGTTGTTGCATATAGATATCTATCCCGTCAAGACTTCCGTTAAGGAAAGCTGTCTTGACATCCATTTGCCAGATCTCGTAATCTAGGTCCGCAGCGATCGACAAGAGAATACAGATGGACTTAAGCATAGCTACAGGCGAAAAGGTTTCCTCATAATCGATCCCTTCTTTTTTAGTATACCCTTTGGCCACTAGCCTTGCTTTGAAGGTCTCAACCCTTCCGTCCGGTCCTCTTTTCCTCTTGTACACTCACTTGCATCCAATGGGTTTTACCCCACTGGGTGGATCGACCAACTCTCACACTTGATTATGATCCATCGAACCCATCTCGGTTTCCATTGTTGTTTGCCACGACGCCACGACTCCACGTCTTTATCTTGGATTGCCTCGTCGTATGTCCATGGGTCTGATTCATCACCGGGAATTAAATCCGAAGATTCTCCTATTCCCATGAATCTCTCGGGTTGCCTAGCAATCCTCCCACTACGACAGGGTTCTGGTTGTGAAGATGTGACGTGTGGTACATCATCTTGTATACTTGGTATCGAGGTTTGACCTCTCAATTCTTCTAAGGTAATTTCACTTTTAGGCTTCCGATTGTTCATATAGTCTTCCTCCAAGAATTTAAAGTGTGTACTAATCACGGTCTTTTGATCCTTTGGACTATAGAACATACACCCTTTCGTTACCGCAGGTATCCTATAAACAGCCTTAATTCTGAACGTGGATCCAACTTACCGGCTTCCTTGTCTAGCACGTATGCCGGACAACCCCAAATCTGCAAATGTCTTAGACTGGGCTTGTGCCAGGTCCACAATTCCATTGGAGTTTTAGGAACCGATTTGGATGGCACCAAGTTTAGAATGTAAGCCGTAGTTTCCAAGGCGTTACCCCAAAACGACTTGGGTAAATCCGAATAACTCATCATGGATCTGACCATCTCTAAAAGAGTCTGGTTTCTTCGTTCCGCCATACCATTCTGTTGAGGGGTTCCCGGTGCGGTTAACTGGGATACGATCCCTTCGTCCGATAAGTAGTTCAAGAATTCATCGCTGAGGTATTCGCCCCCACGATCTGATAGTAGAAACTTGATACTCTTTTCCCTATGTTTCTCGGCTTTGGCCTTAAACTCCTTGAACTTATCAAAAGTTTCAGACTTATGCCTCATAAGGTAAATATACCCATATCTCGAGTAATCGTCAATGAAGGTGACGAAATACTCATACCCCATTCTCGCTTTGATCGTCATTGGACCACACACATCGGTATGAACGAGTTCTAACACTTCCGTAGCTCTATTTCCCTTGGCTCCAAATGCCCTCTTGGTCATTTTACCCTCTAAACAGGATTCACAAGTTGGAAACGGTTCGACTTGGAATGATTCCAAGGATCTGTCTTTCACCAATCTCTCTATCCGTTTTAGATTAATATGACCTAGTCAAAGATGCCATAGAAGTGTTTCGTTCATCTCCGAAGAACGCTTTTTTTTATTACTCGAAATGAACGACGTGTTATTAGATTTATTATTTGAGTGGTGTGCACACTTAATCGTATAGAGATTGTTTACCAACGTTCCATGACATATAGTATCATTCTTAAAAGAAGCAGTAACAATTTTATTAAAAGTAACTGAATATCCATCGAAAAATAACTTAGAAACTGAAATTAAATTCTTCCTAAAGTTCGGAACATATAAAACATCTCTTAAAATTAAAACTCTATCTTCAAAAGATAGGTGCACGACTCCCACTACTTCAGCTGCCACTCTCGTAGCATCGCCCAAAGTGACGAGGATCTCATTCTTGCTAAGTCGCCGAGTTAGCTGGAACCCCTGAAGAGTGAAACAAATATGATAAGTTGCCCCGGTATCCACTACCCAAACGTGGGTAGCATACGTCGCAACATAAGTTTCAACGACTAAAGCATGAGACTTACCTTTCTTTACCGTCTTCTTAGGCTTAGAATAGGTTGACCTCCAATGTCCCTTCTCACCACAATTGAAGCACTTACTCTTAGCAGCTTTCTTTCCACCTCCTTCGCCCTTCGCCTTAGGTTTTGCAACGGTTGGATTTGCTTGGGTCTGGCCTTTCGTCCTCTTTCTCTTCATCCCTCCCTTGGGACCCGAAGAGGCAGACGAACCGTTTGCCACCATAGCAACAGTTTGATGATCCATTAAAGTCTCCACCGACACCAAAGCTTGAAAGAGCTCGGGCAAACTATTTGCCCGGTCATTCATTTGATAGTTCAACTGAAACTGCTCAAAGCTCTTCGGCAGAGAATGGAGAATGAAATCGACCTTAGTAGGAAGATCAAATTCCGCACCAAGTACTTCCAACTTGTTGAGATAACCCATCATCTCGATAACGTGATTCCTTACGGGCGTACCTTCCACCATCTTCAACGAAAGCATCTTTCGCATGGTGATTTGCTTAGCTGTACGGTTCTGATGTTTAAACATCGCTTCAAGATTGAGCATTATCTCAGAGGCGGTCTCCATGTGTTGGTGTTGGTGTTGGTGTTGGTGTTGCAATACATCCGACATTGAAGCCAGAATAGTACACCTAGCCATCTCATCGGAGTCAAACCAACTCTTATGCTTTTTCTTGACCGTCTTGCTCGCATCTTCGGCAGGCTCTTGGGGCTTAGGAGTAGTAAGTACCCATTTGTGGTGTTGAGCGGTTAGGACAATATCAAGATTACGTTTCCAATCAACATAATTCTCACCGACAAGTTTATTATCTTTAAGTATACTAAACAGTGGATTAAAAGGTTGCGACATGATGAACTGAGAATAAAACATACATTCATATCAATATCTAGAAAAATATGAAATTATCACATAATTCGATCACATCAATTATATTGAAACCTTAAAACAATATAATCATGCATCAGCCAACATCTCGAAATAATTTAAATGCGCCACGAGGGGTGGTCTATACATTTAAACACATTCAAGCGGATCACAAACTTAAAAGTTACAAATCCTTAATTCAAAATTAATAGTTGGCTCCCACTTTGACCACATAAAAATTGACAGGGACTCCGAGGGGAGTAAGTTAATATCAATTTCTTATGCCTGAGTAATAACCATAATTAAATACAGGATTATTATTTCACTTTGAGCAAGCCACTCGTGGTGAGGGTCAATACCGCCACTAATAATAATCCACAATCATCCTTTCAGAATTTATTCATGTGAAATCCGTCCTTTTGGCCGATCAGAGGGGGAAATGTATTCCAAAAGAACTTCACAAATAAATAAATTATGGAGGCCAAATTAATCCAATTTTAATATCCGGAATAACATTGCGATTAAAGAAACATACTTAGTAATTTTCGAAAGTAAGGTTTTTCTTGGACAATAAAATTCATGCAAACACATATTAACAAATAATAATAAGTGCACAAAATAAAACATCCATCAAAATAAAATTAAACACATTGGAGCACTCAAATCCAATTGTCACGGTTTAATTTCTTCACGTCTTGATACGAAATATCATCCTTGTTGCTTCCCATCGTTCGTCTCTACACGCTCTCATTTGAACAGCAACACTTCATCAAAAACAACTTCGTTTGGGATTCGGGACGACGTTTAAAATCACACAAAAAAATAAGAACTGAAATTAAAAATTTCACGGCCCGAGATACGGCACGCGTCGGCTCACGGAGTGGGCCGCGCGCCTCTCGGTGCGACACCGAGCAGCGGCCGCCGAGCGCCAGCGCTAGGCACACACGCCCGTCGTGCGCGGGTCGTGCGCCTCGCGCACCCCGTGCACCGGTTTTCGTCGTTCATTCTCGTTCTTCACCCCATGCATGATTTTACGTCCATGCATGTGTCACGTATGCATGCATCGTCCGGGTATACCGTCTTTAATTCTTTGTTCTTCGTCTCGATCCGGTTACAATTTATTTATAAAAAATAAATACTAGATCTAGACTAGTCTATTACAATGACCAAGTCAAAATAAAAACAACTAATCTACTCGTGGATTTTCTCACGAGAAAAACGAAATCGAACGAATCAAATTAAAAATAATTAATTCACACGCATGAAAAAATAAATAAATATTAAAAATCATGACAATTGGACACCTGCAAAAAAGATCTAGCAATTCTACTATCCAATTTCAATTTAATGTCTAACAATTTAAATTCCAATTTAAAGATCAGAGCCCGAAACCGTGGCTCTGATACCAGTTGTTGGGAAAATAAGGGTGCCCGAAATCTATTCGGGATGATAATTAAATACGAATTTAAATTCAATTATTACTAGCATGAATTAATCCTAATTAATTCAAATAATAATTCCAACAACAAATTTAACATCATGCATGTTGAATTAATTCACATAAAATCTTTGGCGGAATAAACAAGAATTTATGTGACCTACGTACCTCTTGTAGAATTGACCTTTGAATAAACGGGGCAATCACGATCACGCTTTATCAACCCAAAAGTCTTCTCAAGTATTTCCCTTTCGCCTTACTTGATCACCGGTGGGAGATGCTTTCAAGTAATTTAAATAACCAAGGAAAAAGAAAAATATATATGTTCTTGATTTTTCCAACACACGAATTTATGTACTTGTGGATTAAATAATCATCCCCTATTTATAATATGAGGGGGCTGAAATTTTGAGTAAAATATGGGCTTGGAAATTTTTTTTCTTAGACTCTAAGAAATCTTGAATATATCTCATATATTCTTTTCTCCAAAATAAAATATTCCACAAAAATCTCACCCTTCATATTAAGCCTATAATTTTCGAAAATTATTGAGTAAGAATCCAAAATTTGGATCTTCTTGAATATATGAGATAATCTTGTACTCCAAGAATACTTATCTTCCATAATATCTTTCCAAGAAAATCAACAAGATCTTTTCTTTCTCCAAATATGACATTTTCGAAAATCAAGAGGAAAAATCAGCAATATATTTTCTTTTTATTTTAATCACCTTATCATTATTGGGCTACTTAATGGGCTACTTGAGGGGCCTTTAAGGAGAATTAAGATTGGACCTCCTAATGGACTTCTGAATTTTAATATTGAGCCCCAATATAATTCAATCCATTAATATTAATTATTATTACTAATAAATTAATATTGCACTATCCATCTTGATCCATATTACGATAATATGGGCTCCCGGTTATTATTTCCCGCGTTTAAGATTATCAAGTCCATTAATTAATTAAGCTTCTGAATAGCTCTAAATTAATTAATATATTTCACATTGGAGTAAAGACAGCTCAACATTATTATCCGTACCGAAGAAACTAATTCTTCACTTGTAAGATTTGGTACGATAAAACTTCTGAGCCCACCAAGGGGACTAATCACACGAGTCATACTCGCACGCGTTTCCCCGTTTTAAATCTTAACAACCATCGTATGATTAATATTACTGCCCAAAGCACAAGGTTCGAAGTCACGATGATTCTCACCCAACATGAATCAAAGCAGTAACCATTAAGCACACACGCTCCTATTTAAGTGACGGAGATTAAGAAATCAACAACCACTAAGGTCTAATTCTTCACATTTCAGGACAGAAGAATTTATCCTCGTTGTAGGTCCTCTTCAACACATACTAAATGTGCTTGTGCAATCTCTTGGTCAAGACAGGCCAATCTGAGATATACACATCGACCTTTCACGGCAGATTGTTCAATTCCACCTGGATTGTGAATTTGTACGTTTAGTTACAAGAAAACCATTAATGTGATCTTCCGTGATCGGGTATCACCACATTAACTACAATGTAACAAGTACCAATTATAATGAACTGGTTACAGTAAATATTCAACATTCAATCATATCTAAAGCAAATGTGATAAAAGAATTATTCTCATAAACAAGTGTTTAATACATGAGTTATACAAAGTAAAAGCATACTTTCACGTATAACTCCAACACTAGCTACTTCTCAGAACATACAATAATTGAAATTAGGAATGTGTTTAAGATTTCATTTCAATATTCATGTTAAAAATACTCCTTCCATTCCAAGAGAATTTACACCCTTTGGGTGACACACAGATTAAGAAAAGTGATAAAGTAGTGGCATATAGGTAAATATGGGTATATTTATGTGAATGTGCACGCAAATCGATATTTCCTTTTTAGGCAATGTGCAAATTGGTTTGGGACGTCTAAAAAAGGAAAGTGTGCAAATTCGTTTGGGACGGGGGTAGTATATTATATATTCTACCTCAATCAGAGACATTCATCATAGTGGATTTTTTTAGAGATTTTAATATAAAAGTTGATTTGTAGTATTTAAATGGATTAAAATATTATTTAAAAGAGTTTATTGTTTAATTTAAGTGAATGAAACAAAAAAAAATTTCTAATGTATAATTATTAGTTGAATGATGTGTAATTTAGAGATTTTTATAGAAAATTAATAGTGATCTATACAAAGTATTTGGGGATTGTGGTGGTATAATACTATAATATTTATTATTAAAATATTTGAAAGATAACAAAATGATAAATTTTTATAATAAATCTAAGAAGTACATATGCAACAGTTACACCATACACTCGCCCCATTCACCTGACCCGTCGCCTGCCTGCCCGTTCCCCCTCTCTCCTTGAATCGCGTCGGCTGCCTCACCAACAAGGAAACGTTGTTGGTCACGCCCTCACCTCCCCCTCTACCTCCGATCAACGTCGCCTTCCCCTCCTGGAGCCACCGCCCATGACGTCATCCCTCCTCCAGACGATGGAAGCCGCCGCATCGCGCAACCCGTCCCTCTCTCGCTCCTCCCTTCTTCGCTCACAATGTCATCGCCACCGAACGGAGCACCAACGCCTGCCGCGGGTCTCGTGATGCCCGTCTCCACCACCGTCGATCAACCCTGCTCTCCCCGTTGCTGTCTAATAGACGCCGTGCGCCTTGGCTCTCGCCTCCTTACGCCGCTGCCTTTTAATATCAGTAAGTTTTAATTTCAGTAAGTGAAAAGTTACTCAAGCTTTAAATGAAAGGTTACACTAATGAAAAGTTACCCAAACTTTAACTGAAAAGTTACAATTGCTTTTATCTGAAAAGTTACATTAGATATAATTGAAAAGTTACACAAACTTTAAAGGCTTAATTGCGAATTAAATCACCATCTTTCGCTCCATTGCAATTTAATCTAAACCTTTAAAATATTGCAAATTAATCTTCAATTTTAATTATTTTGGCAAATTAATTTTAGGGCAGTTCCATATTTGCCCGTGAATGACATGGCTGCCAAAATGGTATTCCATTAACAAAAAAAAAAAATCTTTTCCTAAATCGATTAAGTATGATGTGGATTATGCAGCCCACTATCAATTAAAAAAACAAAAAATATTGATAATTAATAATCAATTAAATGGGTTAACGAAAAAGGCAGCACTTCGGGGAAGAAAATAAGAATTAAATTTTTTGAAGCCCTTAATTAAAGGCACATTGCCACTGCTGCCTTCTTCACGAAAACACTTCAGAAATTCTTCATGAATAACTCAAAATGAGTTAACTCAAAGGCAAATCAACAGTAGTGGTGCTTGCGTATCTTTAATAGTTTTTTTTTTTTTTTGCCTCTTTTTGTATATGGTCCCAACTGATCCAATGGCAGACATGTAAATCCCATATGTTTTGTTTTTTTTTTACTTTGTCTTGCTGCGTGCCTTGTCACACAAATTTAGTTTAAATTTTTTTAATAGGTTAAATTCTTGGATTTTATAAAATATCCATAGATTTAAGCTTTTGGGACTGATAAAAAACACGTGTCATGAATTCAAAATTAGGGGTTTCTAATTAAATTAGGATTTTCTGAAATTAGGGATTTCAAAACTAACAATCTAAACTAAGGATTTATGCAATGTTTACGAATCTGATTAGTTAAATAGTCTGTAGTTTAGTAATCTTTTTTTCGATTCCCCAAAAATTTCTCGATATAATTTTTTTTAAACGAGTATATTAGTTTTGATTACACACCTGATATATTTGTAGTTTAATAATTTATATTCGTGACCTAATACTTTGTTTTATACTTTGATTTACAGTGAGCTTTTTATTTATTTTCATCATGGTGGAAGAATGATATTAGAAAATGGGGAATTACTTTACCTTGGGGTTGAATCGACTCCTAGGCATGGTTTTGATATTGATAGGTTTGGGTACTTTGACCTTAAAGAAGAAGTTTATAAATTAGGCTATAATAAATGGAATAATTTATACTACAAAATTTCGAAGGCAGAGACTGGGGTGAAACAAGTGTATGATGATGTTGGTGTGATGGATATGATTAAACAATCAAATAATGGGCAATATTCAGTGATTGTTTATGTAGATGGTGGCAATATTGGTGAAGAAGATAGGGCTGATGAAACAGCTATTATAGATGTGGTTGTTAGGCCTGATGTTAAAGATGATGATATCGGGGTAGGTGGGGCGTTGCGATATTATAGATGATGATATTGAGGCTAATTGGGTTGTTGGTACTGGAGATGTTGATATTGATGGAAGTGACGATGAAGATGAAGACTATATGCCGGTAGATGTGAGTGAGTCTGATGATGGGTTATCAGACCATGATTTAGGAACAGATGATGAAGAATATATGATGGCTAGGAAAAATAGGGTCAATGACAAAAGTGGAACCAATAAAAATGCAATCACTATTTATGAGACTGAAAAAGGTAGAGTAATGCAATCAGATTATGTAGACTCTGAGGGTGAAGTTAACTCGGATTCAACAAATAGTGATGAAGATATGGTTGACGAAGCGGGTAGCCTAGTAAGGAAGGAAAAGCCGATCACATATGATCCAAAATGTGATCATAAGCAACTACATTTTGTGTTAGGCATGAGATTTGAGAGTCAAAAGCAATGTAGTTCTGCAATTCAGAGGCAAGCAATTGTTCATGGCTACAATATCCAGTTTATAAGGACTAACAAGAAACAAGTAGAGGCAATATGTGTCGAGGGTTGTCCTTGGAAACTTTATGCAAGTTTAATATCAAAAGAGGGGAAGTTTGCCATTAAGCTATTAATTGATGAGCACCGTTGCAGTAGAGACATGCGCACTAGACAAGCAACTGCTAGATGGATTGCTAATGAGTACATTGAAAATTTCAGAAATAATCCAAATCTGAGCATTGGAGACTTGCAATTTGATTTACTTAAGCACTATGCTATTTCCCCCTCAAAATGGAAGCTTTATAGAGGCAAGTGGATGGCTCTTGAGCAACTTAGAGGATCAGTATTTGAGCATTATGCAAGTTTGAGGAGTTACATGGCCGCACTGATTGAGTCTGACAATGAAGAGAGATTTGAATTTTTATTGGGTGATGATAGTGTCTTCAAGGGATTCTTTGTTGGGTTTAGTGCATTGAAAAAGGGTTTTCTGCAAGGGTGTAGGCATATTATAGGATTTGATGGTTGTTTCTTGAAAACATTTTTATGTGGAGCCTTATTGTGTGCTACTGGGAAAGATGGAAATAATCAGATTTTTCCAATTACTTGGGCAGTAGTGGAGGCTGAAAACGAAAGTTGCTGGAAGTGGTTTTTTACCATATTATTTGAAGAGCTTGGCATTGAAGATGGATTAGGTTGGACATTTGTTAGTGATCAACAAAAGGTGAGAGTTTATATTCTTATGCACTGTATTTATTTACACTTGCTTTTGTTTTTAATGGACTTCCATTGTATCTCAGGGACTTACCAAAGCCATTTCTGAGTTGACTCCATTTGCTGAACACCGGAATTGTGCAAGACACATCTACATGAATTGGAAAAAAGAGTTCAAAGGACAAACATTGAAGAACATCTTCTGGAGATGTGCCCGAAGTACGTACATGGGTGCTTACAACATAGCACTTCAGGAGATGAAGAAAGAAAATGAAGCTGCTTACAAAGGTTTTATAGAGAAAGACCCTCAAAGATTTTGCAAGGCATTCATCTCAATTATGCCAAGGTCCGACATGATTGATAATAATGTGTCAGAGACATTCAATGGATACATTGTGAAGGCAAGGGGAAAACATATTATAGATATGCTTGAGACAATCAGATCTGAATTGATGGTGAGACAACATAAAAATTTATTGAAGATGAGTGGAGTAACTGATAAAATTTGTCCTAGAATAAGAGAAAAAATTGAAGCTGCAAAGCACAAGAGTAGAATGTGTGACACAAGGCCAGCTGTTGGAGATAGGTTCCAGGTTGCAATTGAGGATGATCAGTTTGTCGTTGACTTAAAATACTCAACTTGCACCTGTAGGGCATGGGAATTGACTGGAATACCATGCATCCATGCTTGCTCAGTCCTTCACTTCTTAAAAAAAGATGTTGCAAATTTTGTAGATGATTATTATACGGTTACGGTGTACATTGCTGCTTATAAATATGCACTACAACCGCTTAGTGGTAGAAAGTCATGGCCTGAAGCTACAGGCAATCCTATAAAGCCACCACCATATAGGAAGATGCCTGGAAGGCCTAAAAAGAAAAGAAGAAGAGGGCCTGAGGAAGAGAAGAAAAATGCGATAAGACTTAAACGTTTCGGTTTACAGATGACATGTCAAAAATATTTGAAAACTGGTCACAACAAACGCTCTTGCACCAATGAAGCAGCTATGAAGCCACAAAAGGTAATGCATTATTCTTAACCTTGTAAAGTAAACAAGTGTACTAAATTACAATATTTTATTGATAGCGCAAGAGAGGAAGACCGCGTGCAGGAAGACCACGTGTGGAAGGAAGTACTCTGCGTGCAGGAAGACCTCGTGCATCACGTTTTGAAACTCCACAGTCTGCTGAAACAGATAATGCATCTGCAACACGCGCCAGGGATAGAGCAGTGGTAAGGATAATTATGTTGTTATATATTGATTGTGTTATGCATGATAGACACTTTGAATTGTGTTATTGATTGAGGTGAATATGAATGTGGACTTTCTTATTTAATTGTGTTATTGGTTAATTGTTTAGGCAATGAAAGGATTTGGTGTACATGTGGGAGCGGAGACTGGAAACATATACATGAGGGTATGTAATATTGTAATTTTGTAAATAAATTGTGTTATGTATTGGTGCCTAATTTTTTACTTATTTACGTTGAAGATGCCTGGGGAGAACAAAGTCAACTTTGTAGCTTCAACTAATACTAGTTCAAGTTCCTATTCTACAAGAGGGCGTGGAGGAAGAACTATTCCTGGAGCAAGGCCAGGCTCAAGAATTACTCGTATAGTTGGAATTCAAGGGAGTGCAACTCAAGGGAGGCTAAAAAATGTCTCATAAATAAGTATTCATGGGCATTATATACTTTGCTACATATTTTTAAACACTTATGTTGATGTCAAATAGCATTTTTTTAAACGCTTACAAATTGTATGGTTTTGCAAGATATTTGGTGTCACGTTGTGCAGTTTAGTTTATTGGATACTAAGTGGGTTTGAATTTATAATCAGCTAATGTGTCCTCACTTTGATTATTTGTTTAATTAATTTAATACATAACCACTGAAATGAGTTTGAATCTATGATGAGCAGAAATAAATAAGACCATCTATATTTCTAAGATGAGCTTTACACTATATATAAGAAAATAAAAATTTGTGTACGAAATTAGAATTGCCTACGGAATTTTCCAACAAAATATTTTTGTAGTGGGATTGCCTATAACTTACTTGCCTATAATTTTTTTTAATCATATGGTCACCTTCATTCCTCAACCTACAAATAATTTGTCTACGAAATGAGATTCCTAGGTATTAATTATCTACAAGCAATTTGCCTACAAAAATTTACTCACAAACAATTTACCCATGGTTCCGTAGGCAAATTCCTTATTATAAGGCATAAAAATATTTATGTAATTAGAAAATTTTATAATTGATTCGTAAGCAATCAATCTTTACTACATTTTTTTTTTTAAATTCGTAATCATTTGAGAAAGAGGAAAAAAAAACACTATTGAAAATACGCGAGCACCACTACTGTTGATGCCTTTGAGTTAACTCATTTGTGAAGGTGTTTTCGTGAAGAAGATCAGCAGTGGAAATGTGTCTTTGAGTAAGGCTAGGGCTTCATAAATTTTAATTTTATTTTTTTCCCCATAGTGCTGCGTTTTTTTAAATCCATTTAGTTGATTACTAATTATCAATATTTTTTAATTTGTTAATTGATAATAGGCTGCATAAGCCACGTCATACCAAATTTCGGAAAAGAAAGTTTTAGATAAAAGGCAAAGTGGCGTAATTTTGTTAATGAAATGTTTTTGGCGGCCATGTCATTCACGGGCAAATATGAAACTGCCCAAAAATTAATTTGCCAAAATAATTAAAATTGAAGATTAATTTGCAATATTTTAAAGGTTTAGATTAAATTGCAATAGAGCGAAAGGTGGTGATTTAATTCGCAATTAAGCCAACTTTAAAAGAAAAGTTACACTAATTTAACTGAAAAGTTACACATACTTAAATAGAAAAATTACACAAGCTTAAATTTAAAAGTTATACAAACTTAAACTGAAAAATTACACTAGCAAACTTGTATAACTTGCGTAAGGCACAAGCTTCAGTTTTCACTAGAGCACGAGCGCAATACAATTAATAGTTCGAATATTTAATATATGTAATGTGTCTCTGATGTAAATGAATTATCATTTAACCCAGTTACACATTGCACAAAAGACCCATCCTTCTAAAAAAAAAAAAAAACTCCCAAGCCCGCCCTCACTGAAATAAATTCTGATCAAATTCTGCATCTACTTTGGATTGCATATTGAAGAATCAAAATCACATTTATTTACCACATTGAAATTCGAACCCTGCTCCAAAACAGAGTGATTAAAGTATGCATCTCGACATTTATTTCTTTACCCCTTATTTTACTCCACATATAAAATTAAGTCACTGTTTTTTTTTTTTTTTTTTTTGTGTCCACTTGTGAGTTGTGTAATAAAGAGACATAAAAAGAATAACAGCAAGAACAGCCTCAAATTTAACCAATTAATCCTCTACTGGGGTCAGCTCGGTAATAACATTGTCTTAGTTTTGGTGACATATATCTGGGATTGCCTGAGATTCCCCCCACTATTACAATCTTGGAATTAGCAATTTAGGTCCACAATTACGAATGCCATCTTTTTAAATTAAGAATAAGGAAGATGGTAATGGTGGGGGGAGACAGAGAGAGATGGGGAGTCTTAAGGGTGGTTGCACTCTCTCTCTAGAAGTGTGTGTATGATCTTTCTCAAACATTGAGAACGTCGAAATAAGAAAATCAACAACCCTTCCATGCTTTCAAACGTACTTTCTTGATCTCATCATCTTAATCTGATTATTTCACTCTTGCTAATTATTAATTCACGCAAATTGAAATTCTGAGGCTAGGATGATGTCACGAGTCCTTCAGTTTGAAAGGAAAATCAGAATTTGAGCAAATCCGTATCTTGGCTTGGCGAGACCAGAGGGCTTCTGGTGTGGGCTTATATGTAATTTCAAGTTTGCCCATCTCAGAAAAGCAACTGGTTTCTGCAGCCATGGCGGACATAGCCATCGTTTTCCTGATGATTCAACTCCAATCTGAGCCTCATCTCGGAATTTTCTCTTTTCATTTTCATTTTTTTTTATTGCTCTTTACCTGTACAATTTTATAATAAATTAAAATAGACTACCAATAAAATTCAAGGTAGAAGAATTGTGTGCCAGTGCCAGTGCCAGTTAAATAAGTGAGAAAATACCCAAAAGAAAATAGAAAATTAAATCGAGAATGAAATGGAGGCTCAGATCTGCAGTGTAGATCAGGCAAGGAGAATTGAACTCCGCCATGGCTGCGAAATCACCGGTTGCAACCGAGAAAGGGAAATAAAATCCCCAAATCAGATGCCATCCGGGTCGCCCCGCCAAGATACGGGTCGATACGACTCAATGCCCGAAATAAGCTCAGGAAGATCGAGAATCATCATTACAGCCCATTTATTATGTGTGTGTATGAGAGAGAGAGAGAGTATTTAAGGGTATTGGCACTAACACGAGGTCGAAGATAGAGGATTTACTGTCGTAGCTTCAGCGATGCCGATGGTAAAGGGCTGTTAATCTCAAGTAACTAAAAGAAATCATAGGGTTTGCAGAGAGGGGCAACCACCCTCCAAGAATTCCAATATCCTCACTGCAGCCCTCATTCTTCCCTCTCCTCAGCTTTTTCCCCCATTATTATCTCCCCTGTAATAGGGCTGTCTTCTTCGCTTTATATATTTCTTAAGTTTTCAATATTGGCCCCCAACTTTAGCTCTTTTACCAGATCTTGACTACCCTTTTGCGGAGAAAAATATAGGTTAATGTAACTTTCAAATTTTCGTTTTTTAAAAATGTTACGGGATATTCTTATTAAAAAAAACAAATCTATGGATGACATTTTTTAAAATTATAACTTGAGAATGACTCTTTTCTTTTCATATCTTCTAGTTAAAAAAAGAGAGTATAGTTTGGTATAATTTAAAAGTAGTACTCCATCCAACTATTAAACTTCATATATAATTGAACATATTTTTAAATAAATTAGTGAAAAGTGGCTTTAAATTTTTTTTATTTGAATATAAAATGATAATGTAACAGAATATTATTTTTATTTTAAAAATAAGAAAATTATCGTGGAGATAAAAAAGAAAATTGTGAAATTAATTGTTGGATGAGGGGAGTATACAATAAATATGGACATAGGCCTAGTCATAAAATTAATATGGGCCACAGAACTGTGAATGCTTTGGGCTAAGTTCAATATGGTTTTGGGTTAAAAGTGAAGGAAGAATTAGTGGGCTAGATTGTAAGAGTCGAGGAAGTTATGTTATATAAATTGAAATTACTAGATTGTATGTGGCAATGATATTCCACTAAATACTTAGCTATATCAAATGGAGTACATATTACTGATTATGTCATTTAATGTACGCAGTGTGTAATGTAATAAAAAAAAAATACAAAGATGAAACGCAAATTAAAACCGATAGTTTAGAACGTGAAGTTAAGGAACTTAACAGAGTTATACTCGTCATTTGAGCTACTTTATCAGTTCTCTATGTAGTAAAATATAATAATAAAGGACATATAAGTATAAAAAAGTACAGTAAAAAAAATTCCCCGAGCTTGCTTCACCCGTCTTTATTTTTAGCTCAATTATTGGTTCACTAATATGAGTTGATGGAAATCGGATTAGACACATTATAAAATATGATCTCTGACACATTTCTACTCCTATGATTTTATTACTCTCCAGTCCAATATTAGTAGGCTTACTTTTTGGGCAGTTATTTTTTGTCATAAGTTGGAGAGTATTATGAAGTATTGTGAGGTTCATTTATCAATAAAATTATTGTTTATGGAAAATATGATACTTATATTTTTCATAAGCAATAACTTTATTGATGAATAAACCTCACAATACCACATAATACCCTCCCACTTATGACAAAAAATAACTGCCCAAAAAGTAGGCCTACTAATATTGGACGGAGGGAGTATTACTTACTAACAACTTATATAAACAGCTTTTTGTTGTAATTAGCTACTAATTCGTTCATGGGCATTTATTTCTTGATGGAATCATCCTGATTTCTGCCTCTTAACAATTGCAAAATCCTATTTAATGGATGCTTGCAAACATAATCAGAGGGATAGAAACGCTTATTTTGTAAGTTGTGTCCTCGCAATTCCAGATTATAAGTATTTTTTAATATGTGGATAGAATTTGCAAATATTCATCCAATTCATTTTTGTAAACAATGGAGAAGTTATTATTGTAAAAATATGGTTGTATTTTTCTTTCAACGATTTTGATTTTTTATCATTCCACCGTCCTTTAATTATTTCACACGCCACCGATTTAATCCTCACAAACAATATACCAAAATACTATTTCATTTATATTTTTTTAAATATGTAAAAGTAAATGACCAAGAGAGTACTAATAAATTATAAATAGTTGAAAAAAAAAACCTCAGTATAATCACATATATTCTACATTAATATCATACAAAAGGGAAGGGATGGGAGGGAGATGATTACATAAACAAAGAGTTGTTTTATTATATATACGCCTAAATACATAAAACACAAAAATCCCTCTTGTCAAACATTATTCACGAGTCTATAAACTGAAATACCTTGGCAACCAAGTTGTCAACTTTAAGAGGGGCCGTCGTGTCCACCACAAGCTTCGGCACCTCACCCACATCATAATCCCAACACCCACCGTAACCCTCCAACAGCCGTTCCATCTCCGCCCACGTGGCCGGCTTGTGCCACCCCGCTCCACCACAGTAGGTACCCCTAAACTCGAGCCGCCTCCGCCACTCCTCCTCGTCCCCAGGCCGACACTCAATCACGACGACGCTTGCACCACTCTCGGATGCAATATCCATGAGGCGATCGAGGTGTCCCCTCCTGGATAGTGGCGAGTCGATGACTACGCTCAGGCCCACGCCGAGCTGAGCCAATACGACTCGCCACATCGCATCGTATGAGAGGTCGTTCAGTAATTTTGAGGCTGTGGTGGGTGATGCTTTGATGAGAGCTTGTTGAATTGGGTATGTGGAATCACGGAAATGATCCTTGTCGACCAAGGGGCATTTTAGAGTTTTTGCAATAGCGGTTGCTAGTGTGCTCTTTCCTGTGCCTGGATGCCCTTTCATGGCGATCACAATTGGCCTCTCTGCTGCTAATCGTGTATCCATTTGATTTTTCTTTTGGTTGTTTGGTTTGATTACGGCTTCTCTGATTCTTTTATTATGGTGTGTAATAAATGTGACGAAGATTGGAGACCTTATCCATAAGTATCATATTTGTCTGTACAGTCTTTTTCCCACAAAATTACACGTGGAGAATTAAGGAAAGCGGAAAATGGAAAAAGACTGATGAAAAGAGGAAGTCAATGAAAGAGAAAATTGATCACCGAATATTATCTTGACAAAAACATGATAAAATAAAATACAGTTTGATAAAAATATAAATTCAACTTGATTGGTAGAGTAGTTAAGGCAAGTAATTGAAATTTAATTACATTAATGTGTTGGAAATAAAGTCCGATTCGACATTAACAATTTTTTTTTTGACGTCAAAACAGAAATACAACCCTTCCAGAACATAGTTACATTCAAGCCATATGGGTTAAATAAGTGAGAAAATACCCAAAAGAAAATAGAAAATTAAATCGAGAAAGAAATGGAGGCTCAGATCTGCAGTGTAGATCAGGCATGGAGAATTGAACTCCGCCATGGCTGCGAAATCACCGGTTGCAACCGAGAAAGGGAAATGAAATCCCCAAATCAGATGCCATCCGGGTCGCCCCGCCAAGATACGGGTCGATACGACTCAATGCCCGAAATAAGCTCAGGAAGATCGAGAATCATCATCACAGCCCCCTTATTATGTGTGTGTGTGTGAGAGAGAGAGAGAGAGTATTTAAGGGTATTGGCACTAACACGAGGTCGAAGATAGAGGATTTACTGTCGTAGCTTCAGCGATGCCGATGGTAAAGGGCTGTTAATCTCAAGTAACTAAAAGAAATCATAGGGTTTGCAGAGAGGGGCAACCACCCTCCAAGAATTCCAATATCCTCACTGCAGCCCTCATTCTTCCCTCTCCTCGGCTTTTTCCCCCATTATTATCTCCCCTGTAATAGGGTTGTCGTCTTCTTCGCTTTATATATTTCTTAAGTTTTCAATATTGGCCCCCAACTTTAGCTCTTTTACCAGATCTTGACTACCCTTTTGCTGAGAAAAATATAGGTTAATGTAACTTTCAAATTTTCGTTTTTGAAAAATGTTACGGGATATTCTTATTAAAAAAAAATACAAATCTATGGATGACATTTTTTAAAATTATAACTTGAGAATGACTCTTTTCTTCTCATATTTTCTAGTTAAAAAGAGAGTATAGTTTGGTATAATTAAAAAGTAGTACTACATCCAACTCCTATTAAACTTTTAAATAAATTAGTGAAAAGTGGCTTTTTAAAATTTTTATTTGAACATAAAATGATAATGTAGTAGAATATTATTTTTATTTTAGAAATAAGAAAATTATCGTGGAGATAAAAAAGAAAATTGTGAAATTAATTGTTGGATGAGGGGAGTATACAATAAAGGGAGAAATTCTTTTTTAGTCATGGTGTATTATCAATATATCAAATATGCCCTAGCCATTTGAAAAAATTATTTTTTTAGCCAAAAATAGCCATTTTGGCATGTTCCAAATTCTTTTTTAGCCGTTTTGACATTATTTGAGACTAAAATACCCTCAGCAGTTCCTCCTGACCGAGCTGCCCTTGGCTAAAAAAGAATTCAGTTGTACTTAGTTTTTCTATCTCTATCTCTCCACCAATTCAATTTCAGTCGAGTTCTTGCCCTAGTTTCCAATCTCTACATCTGTCCTCCTTCTAATTGATTTTCCTTCAATCCGAATATAGGATTTATTTGGGATGGGAAGAGGAGGCTATGGAAGAATGTTGGGAGGAATAGTAATTCCGGCGAAGCCCACGACAATCATTTTCTTGCAAAAAAATTCTGGCGGAGTTCAAAAGCTGTGACGCAACGCAACATTTGGGGTAATTAATATCGTTTCACAATTTAATGAATCTTCTACTTATTTGATGGGCTGGTTAAGAGATTGGATTTTTCAGGTTTGAGATTGTCAATTTAGGACTGCAATTAAGGTTTTTCATTTGAAAATTGTGTTGTATACAATATGTTTGATAAAATGCCTATGTGATATATATATATATATATATATATATATATATATATATATATATATATATATATATATATACATACATATATATATACATACATATATATCAATTCGATAATTGGAATCAATTTGTCTTCATAAATTCAGAAATATCACAGCTCAGTTTTGACAGTGTGTGTTATAGTCTTGATATTGGGCATCCTTTGGTGGAAATGTTTCTTTGGAGACAGAAAATGCACTGGGAAAGGTACCGTATTTAGTTTTTGAAACGGATAAGTACAAGCTCGATTCATAATTTATCATCCATTATTAGTTATTTGCATGAGCACTGTGTTGATCATCATAGTAACTCTCCTCACCCCCAAAAAATCTTTTAGATCTCAGAGAAATTGGCAATTTATTTCTTTAGACATGCATTGATGCAGGAATTTTAGTGAAAACTCGATAATAATGGCATTTAGAGCCTCTTCTTCTTTGGGGTGGGAGTGGGGAATCAATCTTTGGGGCTGGTATTGGTATGAATCGGTCTTGTGATGCATACTTGGATGATAAATTATGTATTAGAAAGTATTTCAGAATATTTGCTATGCATACTGGAAAATTTTGATTCAACTTTTCATTTCATTTCATATGATATCATGTGGGCTGGGCTCGTGGACATTTTTCCTGGATTTCGTTAACTAATAAACATTTAGTAATGATAATATATATTCGGTGGGGAAAATAAAAGCAACCTGTATGCGGAAAAATTATCGTTAAATTTACTTGAAGAACAAAAAAGATAACATTACTTTTTCCAATGGTAATGAATATTGGTGAGTTGAAGGTGTTTGATAAATTGCCTGAATGAAAAATTACTTGCTTTTGCTATGCCATGTTTGTTTCAATATGCAGTTATCGTCAAAGTTATTTTCCCTGCTTAGTGCACTGAATATAATTGTTCTTATAATTGAGTGAATGAGGAGGAAAAAGGAGGCAACATTGTTTATATGTTTATGATTGACATGTTGGTATATTATTTAGCAGCACATTCAAATTTTCAGCTTTGTTTCTCAAGCATTTCCTTTGAAAAAATAATCTTATTTAATAGCAGTTATGAACACCTCAATTTGATCCCACTCCAGTGCAATCACATTCATCCTCTCCCCGCTATTTCTCTACCGGTAATGACCTTCACCAGTAGCTATTCTAAGCATTGCTAGCAGCCGCATCTCCGAGCATCGCCAACAGTCGCGCCTCTGAACATCGCCAACAGCCGAGCCTCCGAGCATCGCAAGAAGCGGCGCCTCCGAGCATCTTCAATCTGATAACTAGTTACCAACTCTATTGAAGAATTTTTGTGAGTAAATTTTCTTATTACTTGTTAATCTTTAATTCAATTTCAGTTTCTAGAGTGAGAGAATGAATGTGTTTTATTCTGCATCATTTGATATTGGGGAATGAATTCTGTTAATTTTACACTGATAATTTGATATCATAATATCATGATTGTTATATATATATATATATATGTGTGTGTGTGTGTCATGGGGACTAATTGTTATTTCTTTGAATGGTAATATATAAAGGTTGAAGTACCCTTCTTTAGTGAAATCTTTTCTTGACTGCTAAAAAAAAAATCATGTTGATCATATTTGGACTTTGGTTTTGTGTGTCATTATCTAATTTTTATTTTGTGTGTCATATTTGATCATATTCCCTGTTTTCTTATGGAGATAAATGTTAGGACTCTTGCGTGCTAGTTCATATGATCGATTATAAACTTGAACGTTCCTCCTATTGTTATGATGAAGAACCCAAAGACGGGTTTAGATATGCCTGCAAGAGCAGCTGCAAAAGAGCCCATGGCAATTTTTACCTCACTTGTCTTTAAGACAAACCAAATTCTGTAGAATATAGGTGTTTCCAATATATTCTGTTCTTTTTGCTTCCCTAGGTTCAAGAGTTTGGTCCATTAGCTATGATAATATTTATGTCTGTATACTTGATACTATTTTTATTGGCTTTTCATCTCTACAAAGTGAACAATTAAACTTGATTCCCAGTTTATTAGTACTATGCCGTTATAATTAACATTGATGTGCTATGAATTTTTTATCACTTTCTTGACTAATATTTTGCATTTCAAATAGGCTATCATAAAATTTGTTGCTACCAATCAGCTAATGATGTGTTTCTGTGTCTGTAACTATTCCCTTCTCTACAACAACAATTATATTGGCATTAACAATGGTGGATAATCTGCATGCGATAAAGATGATTGGACTCCCTTGCATTGCGGTCTCCAGGGCTGCTTGAACTAGCTTTTCTGATCCTATATCGAGGGCACTGGTGGCTTCATCTAGTAAAAGAATTGGAGGGTTCTTTAGGATGGCTCGTGCTATTGCTACTCTATTTCTGTCCTCTTGATAGTTGAACACCCATTTTCCCTACCTATTACAAAAAGGAAGTTCCATCAGCATACGTGAAGTTTATGGATTTGAAATGATCTATTATTCTATGAGTATAATGAGAAAAAACAATATTGTGTGATTTTTTTTGTAAGAATTTAAATTCTAACTTACTAACGTTGGTCTGGTATTTGATCTGGAAGTTCTTTCAGCACATTTTAAATTCATTTATTTTTAAATATGCACCTTTTATATTCATTTTTCTCTCTGTTGCGAGAAAGAATCAAAAGCATACCATTAGTAGCATAATATTACTCCCACATGTGTTTATGAGATGGTCGTGACTCGTAGGAGGTTGTGACCAGCAATTCTTGGGGTTCATAGAAGTCATCAATTTCAATACCAATTTAATTCAATTGTAGTATAATTTAGGCATAGATGAATTAAGATTTAAATATAAATTGTTGAGTTTACACAATTTAGGATGATTTGCGATGTTCTTTTTAAAAAAAAATTATTGATTATAGTGGAGTTTTTGTGCTTACAATCCACAACTTTTACTCCTCACATTGAGAGAATTTGCTGGTAAATATTGTATGTGTTATTTATCTTTTTATCACATTGATATGAATTATTATTTACTTTTGGTCTAGATAATAATTACCCCTTCCGTCTCATTCTTATTTGCTATTTATTTATACCTGATCTTTTTATTCCTTCTTTCCACTACACACCAAATTACGCATTGCGTTACATGTTTTTTTTAGAGAGTAAGAGAAGTGTGTGAGCTATCAAGGGTGAGTGTGAGGGAAAGAAATATTTGGTGTTGTTTCATTCTACATGTACTCCATCTACAAATGCATCCATTCCACATGATGTTTTAATCTCTAAACCGTTCAATGCTCCACCTCGTTCGAATGTGTAGAAATTAGGTATTAATAGTTAGAGATTGTTTTGCTAAGTTTAACTTGCTAAAATATTAAATTTCATCTCGTTCCACCACATTCCACATATACTCCAGCTCTAACGTGTCAATTCCACACGTGATTTAGTTTAGTGGTCGTTCAATGTTCTACTAGTTCAAATGTGTAACATAACAAGGATATTATAGTTAGAGGTTGTTTTGCTAGGTCTCACTTACTAAATTATTTAATTCTACCTCGTTCCACCTTGTTCCACGTGTACACCACCTCTAATGCGTCTATTCCACATATGTTTAGTACTCAAAACGTGTCACATTCCGATTTTTGTAAGGCTTTTAAAAGTTATTCTAATTTGACAATTTATTTTATTTTATAAAATTTAGCAACATAAATATATAAATAATGATGTACTCAAAAGCCAAAAACTAAATCCATAGTAAAAAATTAAACTCTCAACCGTGAAATCACTAGGTTTGCAATTGGAAAATTAGTGGTGGAATCAAGGTGGAACGTAGTTGAAGGTATTATTTCAGTGAAAGTGTGTACTTTATTTCACATCAAAATGAATTTCATGTAGAAATAGATACATGATTCAAATTAAGAAATAACTAATATGGAATTTACATATTAGTGGGTGAATTAAGGTGGAATGTAGTGGAAAATATTATTCCATTGAAACTGCGTAATTTATCTCACACCAACATTTATTCATTGTTTAAATAGATGCATGATTTAGATTAAGAGATAACTAATATTACATGGAATAAAGATTTTGAAAGAGAATGTGCTAATAAATGATAGAAGATTCAATTTATCAATCATATATAATCTTAGACATACTGTGAAAAATATCCCCATTTTTTTAATATAGTGGTGGAACGGGGGTTTTAGACGTGGAGTATGTGTGGAATTAAGGTGGAACGTAGTGGAAGGTATTATTTCAGTGAAAGTGTGTACTTTATTTCACATCAAAATGAATTTTGTGTTGAAATAGATACATGATTCAAATTAAGAAACAACTAATATGGAATTTACATATTGTATTCCATCTCGTTCCACCTTATTCCACATGTACTCCAGCTCTAATGCGTTCATTCCACACGTGTTTTAGTTTAGTGACCGTTCAATGTTCCACTAGTTCAAATGTGTAACATAACAAGGAGATTATAGTTAGAGGTTGTTTTGCTAGGTCTCACTTACTAAATTGTTTAATTCTACCCCGTTCCACCTTGTTCCACGTGTACACCACCCCTAGTGTGTCTATTCCACATATGTTTAGTATTCAAAACGTGTCACATCCCGATGTAAGGCTTTTAAAAACTATTCTAATTTGACAATTTATTTTATTTTATAAAATTTAGCAATATAAATATATAAATAATGATGTACTCAAAAGCCAAGAACTAAATCCATAGTAAAAAATTAAACTCCCAACCGTGAAATCACTAGGTATGCAATTGAAAAATTAGTGGTGGAATCAAGGTGGAACGTAGTGGAAGGTATTATTTCAGCGAAAGTGTGTACTTTATTTCACATTAAAATAAAATTTGGTGTTGAAATAGATACATGATTCAAGTTAAGAAACAACTAAGATTTCATACGAAAATATTAAGAACCACATGTCATCCTCATATAAGTACCACTTATCATTTAATTTTAAGAGCCCTTTTTCACCTATCCTCAAGTGTAATCACAAGTTCCACCTTATTCCACACATACTCCACGTCTAAAACCCTTGTTCCACCACTATATTAAAAAAAATGGGGATAATTTTCACAGTGTGTCTAAGATTATATATGTTTGATAAATTGAATCTTCTATCATTTATTAGCACATCCCGACCGTAATTAGCACATTCTTTTTCAAAATCTTTATTCCATGTAATCTTAGTTATTTCTTAATCTAAATCATGCATCTATTTCAACAATGAATAAATGTTGGTGTGAGATAAAATACGCAGTTTCAATGGAATAATATTTTCCACTACATTCCACCTTAATTCACCCACTAATATGTAAATTCCATATTAGTTGTTTCTAAATTTGAATCATGTATCTATTTCATCACGAAATTCATTTTGATGTGAAATAAAGTACACAATTTCACTGAAATAATACCTTCCACTACATTCCACCTTGATTCCACCACTAATTTTCCAATTGCAAACCTAGTGATTTCACGGTTGAGAGTTTAACTTTTTACTACGGATTTATTCCTTGGCTTTTGAGTACATCATTATTTATATATTTATATTGCTAAATGTTGGGATATGTTTAGTTTTGATGATTTTCCAAAACAACATGTAATAGGTTTGAAAGCAGTCAGGATAGTATCCTTTAGATCAGGTCAGGCTAGGTTAGCTCTCAATAGAATAGGTTGCTCAGTTGAGGGGGAACTCAGCGAGGGGGAACGTCTCAACACAGCCTGAAGTTATCAAAGATGACAACCAGAAGAGCTGACTGAAGACATGCCATCAACCTGAACCAATGGAGAAGCCTGAAGGATGTCCCACTGAGTGCAAGTCAGGCTGATCTAAGCCAAGTCTGATGGACCACTCAGTGAAGAGCCTGATCAGGTGGATCAGTGCTGCACCAAGTAGGCCCTGAAGGAGTCAGGCTACTGTGGTCAGGGAAGTTTGTCATTCAGCCTTATGACAAACTTCTTGGAGTGATCTTCAAACAGTCCCTGAAGGACAACTACACTGAGGACGAGTCAGTCCACTGAAGATCGTCAGAGTCAGTGGAGGATATGTTAACTGAAGTCAGTGCGCCCTGATCAAGCACACTGAGTCAAAGATCCGTTGGATTCAGTCCACGTGGACCAATCAAGTCAAGTCAAACATGTCTGACACTGACAAGGCCGCATTCCAAGAAAAGTGGTTGAAACCATTTAATGCTGGATTCAAATGTATTTTCCTCTCCAACGGATACATTTGAATCCCCATTATAAATACAAGCTCATAGCTTGGTGTTGTGTTGTGTTGTGTTGTTGTAAGAATTGTAAGAAAACAAACACCTACGAGCTGTGAAGGTGTGAGTAGTAGCATACGTGCATGGGAGTTATAAGGAGGGTGTACTCACATCTTAAACACTGACCATTAGGGTCTTCAAATATACACATATGAGTGTTCAGCTTGTAACTCTAGGCTTAGAGAGGTTTTCCCTATCTTAGCTATTGGCTAACACATTGTAAAGGGAAAACCTCACCTAGTTGGAGAAAACCAAACCAAACTAAACCCTTTCAGAGATTGTTAGGTTTGTAGTGAGGTGAGGAGGGCAGCCCAGGGAGTGGCGTGAGTCCAGTTGTTAGTGCACCTTGGCACGTTAAAAACAAGAATCCTGAGATAGTGGATTTCCTGTTAAATCAGGCCGTGGATGTAAGAGCTTGGGTCTCCGAACCACGTTAAACCAAGTGTTATTATTTGGAATGTCTTTTCTTCTAAAGTATTGCGAAAATCTGCTCACTGAGAGCATTGTTTAAAAAGGAACTTTAGTTAAGCTTTCAGGTCAGGGAGATTCCATCTCACTGACTAAATCAGGCTAGGCACTCGAGAGTTCAGTCTCTCGAGTCACTGCCTTGTTGAGAGCCTGAGCTTTCAAGTCTCACCTCTGACTTGATAGCTCTGACTCTCAGCAACGCAGTGACTTGAGTATTTCGTCACTGACCTCAGTCAGAGTGCAAGCTGTGATTTGATAACGCGCTCGAGAGTTCAGCATCTCAAGCCACTGTCCTTGCTCAGAGCATGAGTCTCCAAGCCTTCTCTCTGACTTGGTAACTCAGCCTCTGAGCAGAGCAGTGACTTGAGTATTTCTCACTCTTGCTGAACTCCCTGAGTATAAGGTTTAAAAAAAAAAAATTTGTGCTCCTGAATTCCCATTTTGCCCTTCGAAAACGGGACCATCAATTGGTATCAGAGCGGGTTGTTCACATGACCACTGATCCAGTTTTGTTAAGAAAAATGGTCAACCGAACAGATCTTAAATGTTTTAAACTATGGGAATTCCTGCATATTTCAAACTATTACCTGTACTCTGACATTATTCTTGTAATAGAAAATCATTTGGTTAGAAGTTTTGGAATCATCAAAAAGGGGGAAATTGTTGGGATATGTTTAGTTTTGATGATTTTCCAAAACAACATGTAATAGGTTTGAAAGCAGTCAGGATAGTATCCTTTAGATCAGGTCAGGCTAGGTTAGCTCTCAATAGAATAGGTTGCTCAGTTGAGGGGGAACTCAGCGAGGGGGAACGTCTCAACACAGCCTGAAGTTATCAAAGATGACAACCAGAAGAGCTGACTGAAGACATGCCATCAACCTGAACCAATGGAGAAGCCTGAAGGATGTCCCACTGAGTGCAAGTCAGGCTGATCTAAGCCAAGTCTGATGGACCACTCAGTGAAGAGCCTGATCAGGTGGATCAGTGCTGCACCAAGTAGGCCCTGAAGGAGTCAGGCTACTGTGGTCAGGGAAGTTTGTCATTCAGCCTTATGACAAACTTCTTGGAGTGATCTTCAAACAGTCCCTGAAGGACAACTACACTGAGGACGAGTCAGTCCACTGAAGATCGTCAGAGTCAGTGGAGGATATGTTAACTGAAGTCAGTGCGCCCTGATCAAGCACACTGAGTCAAAGATCCGTTGGATTCAGTCCACGTGGACCAATCAAGTCAAGTCAAACATGTCTGACACTGACAAGGCCGCATTCCAAGAAAAGTGGTTGAAACCATTTAATGCTGGATTCAAATGTATTTTCCTCTCCAACGGATACATTTGAATCCCCATTATAAATACAAGCTCATAGCTTGGTGTTGTGTTGTGTTGTGTTGTTGTAAGAATTGTAAGAAAACAAACACCTACGAGCTGTGAAGGTGTGAGTAGTAGCATACGTGCATGGGAGTTATAAGGAGGGTGTACTCACATCTTAAACACTGACCATTAGGGTCTTCAAATATACACATATGAGTGTTCAGCTTGTAACTCTAGGCTTAGAGAGGTTTTCCCTATCTTAGCTATTGGCTAACACATTGTAAAGGGAAAACCTCACCTAGTTGGAGAAAACCAAACCAAACTAAACCCTTTCAGAGATTGTTAGGTTTGTAGTGAGGTGAGGAGGGCAGCCCAGGGAGTGGCGTGAGTCCAGTTGTTAGTGCACCTTGGCACGTTAAAAACAAGAATCCTGAGATAGTGGATTTCCTGTTAAATCAGGCCGTGGATGTAAGAGCTTGGGTCTCCGAACCACGTTAAACCAAGTGTTATTATTTGGAATGTCTTTTCTTCTAAAGTATTGCGAAAATCTGCTCACTGAGAGCATTGTTTAAAAAGGAACTTTAGTTAAGCTTTCAGGTCAGGGAGATTCCATCTCACTGACTAAATCAGGCTAGGCACTCGAGAGTTCAGTCTCTCGAGTCACTGCCTTGTTGAGAGCCTGAGCTTTCAAGTCTCACCTCTGACTTGATAGCTCTGACTCTCAGCAACGCATTGACTTGAGTATTTCGTCACTGACCTCAGTCAGAGTGCAAGCTGTGATTTGATAACGCGCTCGAGAGTTCAGCATCTCAAGCCACTGTCCTTGCTCAGAGCATGAGTCTCCAAGCCTTCTCTCTGACTTGGTAACTCAGCCTCTGAGCAGAGCAGTGACTTGAGTATTTCTCACTCTTGCTGAACTCCCTGAGTATAAGGTTTAAAAAAAAAAAATTTGTGCTCCTGAATTCCCATTTTGCCCTTCGAAAACGGGACCATCACTAAATTTTATAAAATAAAATAAATTTTCAAATTAGAATAGTTTTTAAAAGCCTTACAATAATCGGGATGTGACACGTTTGGAGTACTAAACATGTCACGCCCCAATTTTCATAATAGTAAAATTTCTAAAGACACGTGATTAATTATTTAAAAAGAAAAGGCGTGAATCAAAATTTGACATAAAAATCACTTGACAAACAACGGAAGACCTAAATATTAATTAACATCTTAAAAGCAATTTAATTTTAAAATAAAATTATTTGACTGCAGCGGAAGACTTAAAAATTCCTTAGCATCCTCGAAGGGAATTTAAATAACGATACCATTCATTTCAAAATATAATCATCTCATGAAAAGTTTTACTAGCAAACAACTTGGGTTATAAATAAAATAATTTGCATGATATTTAATTAATAAATAAAAAATTGAATTTTGCATCCACCGCCTCTCCCCGCCATCAGCTCTTCAATCTGAAAAATATTAATGAGATTGGGGTGAGCAAAACAACTAGCTCAGTGGGGCTCCCTTTGTCACAGTTAAATATCACATACAAGTAAAATCATCAACTCACATAACATGCATACTCAATACTTGTTCCAAGGCTAAACCAAGGATGCGCTGGCTATACCAACGATGCGCTGGCTAAACCAACGATGCGTGGTTTCCCACGAATAAACATGCGTTAACGAATGACTTAAAAATCCACAACATGCGTCAACGAAATTTCAGTAAAATCATAAGTGTACAATGTAGCAAGTAATAAGATCACTCACATGAACATTTAAAAGTAACAAAGCAAATAAAAACCCCACCTGAATTTAATGTCGTGGATGAAATGGATGCAATAACCTCAGTCCTACTCCTCGTAGCTATCGTCGCCTAAAATATGATTGAAGCTATTTAAAAGATATCCTCAAATTATAAATTATAAATCCTAATTAAAATTCTAAATAATAAATCCAATAATTGAAAATTCTTAATACTAATCCTAATACATACTCAATCCACTGCCCATTAAAAGTAGATTTCTATTTTCATGAATGAGTCTTTAACCTAAACCAAAGTAGAGTCTTTAATTAATTATTCCGAAATTATTATTTTAGTAAGCACTTAAGTTAAATCTCAACGACCAAAATCCAATACACGTGCCTTAATCATTAGTCAACATACTCCTAATTTGAACTTCCCAAAAGCTCACGTTAATAAATCCTTAGTTAACTAATTTCAGAAAATAACACTTCTAATTTACTAAACCCAAAATTAACGTATAAATTAACCTTATAAAATAAAACTTGTAATCTAAATAAAACTTAATTATGAACACAAATTGAAACATCAAATTTGCTCATAAACTTTGACCCAATTGAATTGTTAGTATTAACCCATAGATATTCCTATCTGACAAACATTACGGTACCCAAATTATAATATGTATATATGATATTTACTAGAGGGATAGTTTACCAAATATCTCAGTTTTCTTTTCCTGGACAACTCAAGTGTTCGAAACAAATAAATAAAGAGAAAAGAATGAGAATACCGTAAATCTTGAAAACTGTATGAAGGAAAAGAAGATTACTTCTTTTGACAAAAGATTGAACGATCAGTGCTTGCGGATTTCAGGAAAGAAAACTGCAGTGGCTATGTAACTTGACAATAGGAAAATTGGATACTTGCTCGACTCAACGAATAAGGGTGAATTTTATGCTAAAAGAGAGAGACGTATGTTGTGATAAATTGTTTTCCTAGGGCTTTCCAAGTCGAAAGTATTAATAGGAGTGAGGAAGAAGGTATCGGTTGAGAAAAAAATGGGGAACTCAAATAATTGCGTGAAGACGTGGTCATCCATTTCTTAATTTCAAAAGATGGCACGTAAATTAATTCTTGAAAAGTAAGTAACTAATAGAATTTAAATTTTAAAAGAATTCAAAATAAATATCTAACTAATTAAATAAACTTTAAAATTTTCTTGTTGAGATATTATTGAACTAAAATATTTCCATGAAAAAGACTGAATTTAGAAAATAATAAATTCTTAGTTCTATTCTAAATAAATAAATAATTAAATTAATAATTTCTAGGGTCTTACATCCTACCCTCTTTAAAATAAATTTTGTCCTCGAAATTTAATAGCAACCATTAACTTGAACGAGGGCACTCATATGCTCTATGCCCCGACTGTTTGCACCTAAAGCATTTTCTTTGTCCTGCTAGGCATTCTCCACGGTGGTTCTTTCCACAAGTTGTACACGTTGGTTTATCATCTTGTTCACCGCTACCTTGAATCTTTAGATGTTTATTTCGATCTTCATCATCAGAACCTTCCCATTTCCTTTTGTCAATCCGACTTGTATTCCCCTTCATGCATGATGCTATCTTTTCTGCTCTTTCAAATGTCTGACAGAAAGTGAGATCCCCGTGGCTAGCGAGAATACTCTGAATCTTAGGCCGCAACCCTTTCGTGAACCTGTAAACCCTTTTTTCCTCTGAGTCCACTAGATGTTGAGCAAAACGTGCTAGCTGGCTGAACTTTATCTCATACTGTGCTACTGTCATTCCTCCTTGTTTCAGATCAAGAAATTATGTCTCTTTACTATCCCGGTAGGACTTGGGAAAGTATCTGTTCATCACAATCTCTCTAAATCCGTCCCACGTCAAGGCCTCAAATTCCTCAGCAGGCTTGATCCGCCAGTAACTCTCCCACCAATGGTCTGCGTCCTCTACCAACTGGAAGGCAACACACCTGAGTCTTTGAGCTTCAGTGCACCCAATAAGCTAAAAAATACGTTCCATTGAGCGGAACCATTGCTCAACAGCTTCTGGCCCATCACGTCCGTTAAATGTCGTAGGTTTGTAGCGACGAAACTGCTCTACCACTTGTGCAGTGTTATCATTAGCTTGAGCATTAAGTCCTGCAGCAGCTTGAACGGGGGCATTATCTACTGCGCCAACATTAGCAGAGGCATTATTTGCTGCGTCAGCTTGAACAGGGGCAGATGTGGCATTCTGTGATGTGCCCGCCCGAGCATTTCCCCTAGTAGCGTGACGCAGAGCCATCTAATATGCCAAATATGAGTTATCGTTGTATACTATTCCTAAATATATTATGCTCTAATCATAGTAACTAAAGTTATACCACTACCCTTCGTACATCCTGATGCGAGGTTCGATATGCATGTAATGTAAAAATCCATTGAAAAATATTTTGTTCATGTGGAAAAATTGTAAAATTTATTTGATGCACTTGGGAAGTGAAATATTATCATGAATGTACTTTGTACATTTAAGCGTTCTTGCCTATCACTTGGTATCATAGTTGTCGGTGAACGAATCTAATCGTAAGGATTAGTGGCTGTTTTAATCCGTTTTTACGTCACCAATCAATAACGTGTGATTGATTACCACCGTAAATGGTAAATCGGGGTTTGGATTTATCGAATTTGTAAATTCGGTAGTCGAAATTGGACTTATTTCGTGTATGTGTGAGTTTGGGTGTGTTTGTGTGTATTTTTTGTCTGAAATTCGAAAATTAATTAATAAGCTGGAGAACAACTATTTATAGAGGCTAGCAAGCATGAGGTGCTACTGACTCTTGGTCTCCCTAGCTTGCATGCCTGACATGTGTCCTTTGACCTTAGTTTGACCTTATCTAAGCTGAATCTTAGTTACAAAGTCTTCTTTTGGGCCTTATCTCGGACTCATTGTTGTTCGCCTATGTCGGTTTGAATGATCTTGATGACCCTTCAACTGAAAGTTGTTCGCCTCTTGAGGGTGTACTTTGGAAGTTATTCGCCTTATGGCTTTAGGATCTTTGTCCTTTGTTCACTTGTACACACTTCTTTGGCTGTTTGTTATATCATAGTTTGACCAAGTTGTTCGTCATTGATGACTTCACAGTTGGCTCATTCTTGGTCTCGGGCCTAAATACCTGTTCGCCCATTGGTTGTTCGTCGGGGAGTTGTTCGTCACTTTATACACCTCTAAAATTGGTAGATGCACCCCAACTTGATTTTCTTTGTTGATCACCCTTGATTTGAGGTTGGTTCTTCATAATCCTTGACGTAGCTTTAATCCTCGTTCGCCATTTATTGACTTATGTTCGCCTATCAACAATTGCCCCCTATCCTAGCTATATGTTGCCCCAGACGAGCAACTTTGTGGCGAGCAACTATAGTTAGGATATCAAAATGATGAGGGTTGGGGCGAACATCATTGGCTTGGGCGAGCAACATATGGTCTGCCGTTTCGTCTTCCCAAGGTCTGGGAGTTGTACGAAGATGACGTGGGCGGCATGGCTGTGCGCCGCCCACGCGCGAGCAATCCCGAGGCCACGCGCCCCTATAATTACATATAGGTCCCTAAATTTTTGAACTTGTTTGGAAATTACCCCGTTTTCTCTCAATTTGGCCCCGGGGTTTTTGGGAAATTTTGTCTGGGACCCCGCTTTTGCTTGGGGTATAAATAGTGGGGAAAACTGAAATTTTTCCCACTTTTCCCCCTCTTGCAACAGTGCTCCGGCGAATCCTTCCTTCCTCCGGCGATTTCGAGCTTTCCGGCGTCCGTTCCACAGTATTTGGCCTCAAATTTCAACTCCCAGGTAGTCACTCTTCTTCTCCTATCTTCTTCTTTACTTTTTCTCTCGAAAACGCCATCGCCGCCGTGTGGGTTCGAGCTCCACCGTCTTCTCCGGGATAGCGCCGCCGTCTGCAACTCTTTCTTCCACCGTTTGGATTTTTCTCTCTTCTATGTCTTCGCAATCGAGCAATAAAACTGAGGAGACCCTAGATCCCCTTTTTCCCGTTGCGGTCCCCATCGATCAACCTCCCTTCGAGATTTCTTCGGCGTCGGATCTTCACGTGGATTCAGTTGTTCGCTCTGTGGAGGACACCGGTGCGGGCCCATCTGGGAGAGAATTAATAGTTGCGGCGAACAACAATTTGGACGTAAGCTCTTCGTCTTCTGCCGAATCTAGAGATCCAGTCCTTAACGAACTCACTCGCGAGTTCCTGGAGAGTATTAACTTCCCATCCCCAAGGATGCGGGAAAATGAGATCCCAGCTGGGGTTGCTCGACTATTTGAATGGCGAGCATATGCTGAAAGGTATGCGAACAGCTTTCCCCGTCCCCAGAGGGAAATAATGGATAAGGTGAAAACTGAGTACCAGGCGAACAAGATAAAAAGCGTTGTTCGCGAAGATGAACTGGACTCTATCCGGAAGGACTACAAAATCCCATACGATATTCACCTGTGGGCCCCTCGGAGAAAGGAAAGAGCTGATCGCCCACCCCCAGGATGTACGGCGATCAACCTTCACACCTTAATTGCCGGGCTAAAGTTGCCTCTTCCACCCGTTGTTGGTCGATTCCTGGAGGCGACCAACTTGGCCATCACCCAAATTACTCCAATTGGGTGGATGAACCTTTTGGGCTCCATGTGTTTGTTCGCCCTGGAGGGTTATGTTGATCGGATCACTGCGGAAGAGATCAATTATTTGATGACAATTACAAGCTGCCCCTTGGGAGAAGAAGGCTATCACTATCTCAAGGCCAGGACTGGGTTGAAAATGGTAGAAGAAGTGCCGAACAAGATTCGTGACTGGAAGCAACACTTCTTCTGGATTGGGGGTGATTGGCGAGCATCTTCTGGTCCACACGGCGGCCCTGGACGAATAAATTCTCCAGCAGCCTATGGAAAACTAAAACGTAAGTTCGTTTCTTGCTCGCCTTTGGGCTAAGTAGTTCTAATTTAACTTTTCTTGTTTGTTCGCAGGCCCTCGTCTACCCAAGTGGAATTCGAAAGAGGAGGAGTTGAGCTCCGAGTTCTTGTTTACTTCGTGCTTGGTCGGCCTCCGCAATAAAGCAGATAGAACTATAGACTATCTCTGCCGAACAAGGTGTCAAAAAGCTGCTCGCCTTTTGACTTACCCACACCATCTGGAGGCTCAAGCTGAGGTGCCCCCAGGTATGAAAATTTCTAACTCCTTGCTCAAGTCTTGTTCGTCGTTAACTTGTTTAACTTGCTCGTCTAATTTTAACTTCTTTTTTTTTTTTTTTTTAGCCGAACAAGTTACAGTTGCCATTCCTCCCTCATATACCCTCCTAGAGCAAAGGGTTCTTGTAATGGGGCCGCCAAAAGGGAAGAAAAGGAGAGGAGACCCTCCTCAAGCGGTGCTCGCCATGTCGAACAAGCCTGAGGGGGCTAGAGTTCCGAGACAGGCTCCCCCCCAGTCCAAATCCGGTCCCCTCCCGTTTCCCCTCCTCATGGGGGGAAACGTTTAAAGAAAGCTGACGGGACCCCCTTGTCCCACGATGTCCCTGGCAAGGGGAAGGAGAAGGTAGGTTCGAGCCATGCTCGCCCAGAAGGGGACGTTGTTCGCCGTTCATCTGTCGAGCTCACGGAGAGGTCCGGCAAGGCGAGCAAAGATATAGGTTCCCCCAGAGGCCCCGAGGACACCACATACTTAGGCCGGGATGAGCGAAAATTTTCTGAGTAAGTTTTTACTTTCTTGGCGAACAAGTTTTTTATTTGCCAAATCTTTCAAGTGTTGACCTTCTTTTTGTTCGCAGATACCGGCCCAACGATTATCCAGGGCGAGCAGATCTGATTCATCAGTTTGCCTGCTCTAGGACGCCGACGAGCTTCCGTGATATTACGGACGACCATGTTCGCCGAGCAACTGAAATTGTTGCTCGTGCCTGGTCACGGCCGTTGAACAAAGCGGTCCTCGCCCAGGGCCCCATTGATAATTTTCACTTATCAATGGTCCAAGCTGCAAACTCCCTTGTCTCAGCTCAAAGGGGAATGGCTCAAGTAGCCGAGCTAGAGGAGACTGCTCGTCATCATGCCGCCTCCATTCGCCAGCTCACTGAGGAAAAAGATAAAATGGCGAACAACTTTAATGGCCAGATTGCTCGCCTAAAGGATCAATTGAAGTTGGCTAATGACTTGGAGAAGAAGCGCATTGAGGACTATCAGCTTGTCTCCGGCGAGCTTAAGGATACAAAGGCCGAGCTGCTCTCCTTTAAGACTGCGCTGGATGAAGAGAGGAAGATGAGAGAAGGAGCAGAAGAAGAAGTTGCTCGGCTAAAGAAGCAAATGTCTGAGATGCTCTCAAGGGAAGAAGCCGAGCAAGAATTTCAAGCTCGGAGTGGGCCCATCTCAAACTTGGGTTATATATGTGCCTATGCGGACAGCATTCGCACGGCGGATGCTTATGACTTCAAGGATTTAGTTGAAGAGATGTGCAAGGATCTGAATGAATTTCTAGAGAACTATCCTCCGCCGAACAATATCGAGATTCAGCTGGCGGATTTGGCAGTACTAGGGGTCAAACTTGACAAACTCGACCCTAGTATTTCCATCACTCATCCTCCTCTTCCAGTTGATGAAGGCGAAGAAGAGGAAGGGGTGGCCGCGGCTAACGAGCAGAATGCAAAAGAGGCCGAGGATAAAGCTGCTGAAGATCTGGCCCGTGAAATGATTGTTGAACCCCCTGTTGAGCAGGCTCAAGATCCTCCACCCGCCGAGCAACAATAGGCCTTAGACCTTTTTTTTTTTTTTTGTAATAGTTGTTCGCTCCCTTTTGTAGTACTTGTAATGGCTGCTTCCAGCTTGTACTATTTTTTAGGCTTAATGCCTTTGATTAATGGAACGTCTTTCTCATGTTCGCTCATTTTCTTATATATGTTAATTGCCTTTACATTTCTGTCAATGCCTTTACAATTATAACATATAGCGTTGGGCTTTTGTTCGAATTGAACTTGCCTTTAGTGGAATCAGGGTTCAGCCTTAGGTTCTGTTCATTTTAAAAAACGAACAACCTTTAAGTGGCTTTGGTCCTTAGGTTCTGTTCATTTGTAAAACGAACAACCTTTGAATGGACTTATACCTCGAGCTTTTGGACTTTTCCTTTTTTGACGAACAACTATTATATTTACATTGCAAAATAATTACAAGTGTTGTAAGACTGTCCATCACTATCATATACAATCTGACGAACAGCTTTAAACACAAACTAAAACTTGCTCGCTTATAATATTTTTTGCCGAGCAACTCTATCTATAAAACCAAAAGCACTAGCACCAGACTATACAATGTGCCGAGCAACTTTTGAATCTACATTTAAGAAAATTTTAAAAAATTAGGCAAGTTTTTAGCCCTTTATAGCCTTCCTTCAGCTCATACGCATCCCTTGCCCCCCAAGACAATTGTTCGCCCATTTATTGATAGTACTTCTTGAGATGTACGGCATTCCAGGAGTATGAGGCCGGCTTGCCTTCCATATCTTCGAGATCGTATACGCCATTTACTAATTTTTCCGTTATACGATATGGGCCCTCCCAAGCTGGTCCCAGTACTCCTGAAGATTGGGCGAGCAGTTTTCTTAGAACCAAATCTCCAACTCTGAATTCCCGGACTTTTACACGGGAATTATAATAACGTTCCGCTCTTTGCTTGTATGTTGCATTTTTTAACTCAGCATTGAGTCTTTTTTCTTCGAGTAAATCCATTTCAGCACTTAGAGCAGAATTATTTGCTTGTTCATCAAAGTTGGTCGTCCTAATCGTACTGGTCCTTAACTCAATTGGTATTACAGCCTCTGTTCCGAAAGCCATTGCAAAGGGCGTTTCTCCGGTGCTTGACCTGGGAGAAACTCTGTATGCCCATAAGACTTCCGGAAGTTCTGTAGACCAACTGCTTTTGCTCTCTGCCAGACGTACTTTTAATGTATGCTTTATGATTTTATTCACAGCTTCAACTTGTCCGTTTGACTGGGGGTGATAAGGTGTGGAGTAATGCTTCTTGATCCCCCACTTCGTACAGAATTCTCTCAATTCTTACCCATCAAACTGTGGACCATTGTCTGTCACAATTGCTTGTGGAACTCCAAAACGACAAACAATGTTCTTCCAAATAAAGTTGATCATCTTCTGATGTGTGATGTTCATCATGGCCTCTGCTTCTGCCCATTTTGTATAATAATCGACTGCCACGACGGCGAATCGAACATTTCCGACCCCAGCCGGGAAAGGACCAATGATGTCCATCCCCCACCTTGCAAAAGGCCATGGGCTGTATACTGACACAAGTTCCTGAGCCGGGGTGTGGATTCCTGGAGCAAAAATCTGACATTGATGGCAAGTCTTGGCTTTTTTGATTGCGTCCTGACGTAAAGTCGGCCAATAATAGCCTTGTCTGATTGTCTTGTATGCCAGAGCTTGCCCCCCAGTATGGTTTCCACATACTCCAGCGTGTATTTCTTCGAGTACCGCTTGCCCTTACCCCCTAGGCAAACACTTGAGAAGTGGGATTGATATTCCCCTTTTGAAGAGTTGCTCGCCCACCAGAGTATATCTGGCGGCTCGCTTTACTAGCTTGGCAGCTTCAAAAGGATTGTTTGGTTTTTCCCCACTTTTCAAGTATTTGACTATACTTGTTCTCCAGTCTTCTTTTTCACTGGTTTGATCGTTGAGTTGGTTGACATTATAGCTTATTGTTGATGGATCTTTCATCTTTGTGACTATAATATCTGCCAGCTCTATGGGGCCTTCACTTGTTGCTAGTCGAGCAAGCGCATCTGCTTGAGTGTTGCTCGTCCTTGGAATTTGTTGTATGAAAACTTACTGCAACATGGACATTAGGTGAGCAACAATCCGTTGATACTCGATCATGTGATCATCCTTTGCCTCGTATTCACCTCGGACTTGGTTCACGATCAATTGTGAATCGCCAAATATTTGCAAGTGTCTGACACCAACTGCGAGAGATAAGTGGAGACCAGCAATAAGAGCTTCATACTCAGCTTCGTTGTTGGTTGCCATGAAACCAAATCTGATTGCCGAGGTGAATACTTGTCTATCTGGGCTGATTAAAACTACTCCTGCCCCCGAGGCTATATTGGTTGATGATCCGTCCACATAGAGATGCCAAGGGTGATCAAGTCCTCTCGTCGGATCTGGTGGGAAAGTTAGTTCGACTATAAAGTCGGCTAATGCTTGCCCTTTGATCGCTGTTCGAGGAGCATAGGTCACCCCGAATTGGCTAATCTCCAGTGACCATCTTAAGAGACGACCTGCAGTGTCGGGGCGATGGAGAATTTGCCTGAGCGGGAAAGTTGTTAGAACTTCGACTTGATGGTCAAAGAAGTATGGTCGTAACTTTCTCACGCTCATAACCAAAGCATACGCCAGCTTTTCGGTTGGAGCATATTTGATCTCTGCTTCATGCAAAGCCTGGCTGACGTAATATATAGGTTGGTGGAATTTGCCGTCTTCGCGCACCAAGACAGAGCTGATGGCAACCTCTGATGCGGCTAAGTATAGAAAGAGCTTTTCTCCCGGGATTGGTTTTGATAGGATTTTGACATCTCCCAGGTAGTCTTTAAGTTGATCGAAGGCCGCTTGGCAGTTGTTAGTCCACGCAAACTTTCCCTTTTTGACGGCCTCGAAGAATGGACGGCACTTGTCCCCCGACCTGGATATGAACCGGTTCAATGCTGCTAGGCACCCGGTGAGTCTTTGCACTTCTTTCACCGAACGTGGTGGTTGCATATCCATAATGGCTTTAACTTTTGAAGGGTTGGCCTCAATTCCCCGCTGGCTAACAAGATGACCCAAGAATTTTCCTGAGTGAACTCCAAAGCTGCTTTTCTTTGGATTCAACTTCATGTTATAGTGTCGAAGAATTTCGAACACTTGAGTCAAATGTTGAAGATGGTCTTCCTTCTTGGGACTTTTGACTACGATATCGTCTACATAGACTTCAACTGTGTCTCCAATTTGTTGATCAAACATCTTGTTCACCAGTCTTTGATATGTTGCTCCCGCATTTATGAGGCCAAACGACATTCTCTTCCAGCACATCAAGTTTTTGTTAGTATAAAAAGCTGTGCTTTCTTGATCGTCAGGATGCATTGGGATTTGGTGATACCCTGCAAAAGCATCCATGAATGTTAGCATTTCGTGACCCGCAGTGTTGTCCACCAATTGATCGATGTGCGGGAGAGGAAAGTTGTCCTTCGGGCATGCTGCATTCAGATCTGTAAAGTCTATGCATAGCCTCCAGGTTCCGTTCGATTTTCTCACCAGCACAGGGTTTGCTACCCATTGTGGACAAAGTGCTTGACGGATCAGATCATTGTCTAACAGCTTTTTAACTTCTTCATTCAACGCTTGATATTTGTCTGGGCCGTACTTCCTTCGTTTTTGATGGACGGGCTTTCTTGCTTGATTTATGTTCAGCTTGTGACAAGCATGTTTCGGGTCTATCCCCACCATATCTGCGTGAGACCAAGCAAAGACATCTAGATTCTTGGTGAGGAACTCTTTCATTCGGGATCTGTAAGGCTCTGGGAGCTCAGATCCTATGAATAGTTCAAGATCTTCGTTGTCGGGATTAACTTTGAATGCCTCCAGCTCTTCGACTGGAGTTGCTCGTCGTTTTTGTCCCTTCCAATGGGGATCAAGTATGGGCTCCTCAGGGTTGAAATCATTTTTGATGTCCATGGGCTCTGCCCCCAGGCGGGGTTCTAGATCATCAGTTGGCTCCGTCCCATTGTTGTTCGTTTGTACCTGGCCCTCCAAGTCCCCCACTGAGGGTTGTTCGTCATCACCCCTTTGTTGTTCGTCAGATGGAGGTTCCTCGCGAGTGGTAACGAGTTGCTCGTCCAACACTTGCTCATCCAAGTGTTGTTCGTCCGTATCCATGTGGTCTTCCATGTCCATCATATTGTTCAGTATTGATGGTTCGTTGACGGGATAACTTGTTGCTTCCATCATGGATATTTGTACAAATTTTGCTCGTAGCTGTTGAATGCATTCTCGTGCTCTCCGTTGGTCTCCTTTAATTGTACCTGTTCCACTAGCTGTTGGAAATTTCAAACAATAATGGTAAGTGGAACACGCAGCTTTGAATTCATTGAGAAATGGTCGGCCAAGAAACCCGTTATAGGTCGACTCCTGGTCCACTACCAAGAAATCTACCATTCTTGTTATATTTCTTTCGGGTTCATTAGCTGTTACAAGTTGTACTGCTAATGTTACAATTCCCAACGGTGTTGTCACTGCATTCCCGAAGCCTATGATTCTATGTGTTGTATTCCGAACGTAACCCGAATAATCTCCCAGATTATCGAGGGTCTTCTTGAATAAGATGTTGGTGTAGGCTCCGGTGTCCACCAACAGTCTGTGGACTCTGGTCCCCATAATCTTGGCGCAGATTACGAGTGAATCATTGTGCGGAGTTAGGACGCCTTCAAGGTCTTTTTCAGTGAAAGTTAATTCTGCCGTTTGCATGATAGACGGCTTAACTCCCATTTCTTGTACTTGGCCAATCGCTCGTAGCTCCGCTTTCCTCTTCCGATTAGAGTCGGGTGGTTGTCCATCAAAACACCCTCCCGCGGGACCTGCGGGTTCCATCATGAACAGATCTTCTAAAGGTTGAGCTGGCATACTGGGAACTGGTCGCCCGGGTTTGTTGTTTCTCTGAGGTTGACCATCCTCTTCGTCTTCTGAGTTGTTCTCCCGAGCTCTTTTCCCAGGTTGCCTTTTAACGAAATCGGAGAGCTTTCCCTCCTCATAAAATCGCCAGAGTTGCTTAAGCAAATCTCTACACTCACTTGTAAAATGCCCCACACTTTGATGGTAGGCACAATACTTGTTTGGGTTGAGTTTGCCAGTATCCTGGCGGATTTTACGTGGTGGGGAAAGCAACTCTTTCTCCTTTATGCTCTCATACACAGTATCAACTGATACTGTTAATACTTGGTTCAATTTTTCCTTCAAATCTGATCCTTCAGTGAATGCTTTCATGTTTTTCGGGACCCTGTAGCTTGTCCCGACGGGCTTTTTGTTATTCTCCTTAGGATCAGCTTTGTTCTCCCCTAAATTTGTTTGTAGGGCCTCGTGCATGGAAACGAAAATGCCAGCTTGGTTTCTGAACTCGGCATAAGTCTTTGGGCACTTCAGACGTACCTCCTTCCATAACTTCGACCCTTTTTTCAATCCGGCCATCACAGCGACGATCTTTGTATCTTCGCTCACCGGTTCTCCTTCTAGCAAAACTTTATCGAATCTTTCCATAAACGCCCGGTCAGTTTCATCATCATTTTGCCTCAAATCTGATAGCCGGTGTTTTTGGGAAAGATACGACCCCGCCGTTGAAAAGTGAGAAAGAAATTCTCGACTTAGCTGGACGAACGAGTGGATTGATGCCGGCGGCATTGATGAAAACCACTTGTGAACCCGATCGCCCAATGTTAACGGAAAATTCCGGCATTGGGTGGCATCGCTGGCCCCCACGGAGACCATGTAATCCGTATACTTCGTTAAGTGGACCCGGGGGTCGGCGATGCCTTCATATTGAATGCTAGCCGGAAATTGAATCTTTTTCTGTATCGGGGCCTTCAAAATGTGAGCTGCCAAAGGTGAGGATGGCATGCTGGTCGTTCCCATCCCCCTCTGTTGGTCTAGTTGCCCCTGCATGTTCTCCACAGCCCTCCTTAGGCTTGATAATTCATCAAGAGGTGCCCCCTGACTTGGAGGCTGTTCGGCGAGCAAAGGCATTAACCTTTCTGCTCGTCGCAGTCCCTCGCTTGGAGTGGGCACTTCCTGGGCTTGCCTCCTAATGTTGTTCGCCGCATTTGGCCCTAGGCGCCTGAAGGCTGACTGGGAGAGTCTTTCATGGACTGATGGGCGAGGCTGTTCAAAAGTTGCTCGCCCATCTTCTGCTCCCCGGCGAGCAGCTTCCCGCTGGGGTTGGCTAAGCCTGTCTTGGGCACTGGAACGTGTTGTTCCATGGCTAGACATAGTTGTTCGTCCGCGACCAGACTCAGCCTGTACTTCTCCTTGGTCGACCACCTTGGCCTTTCCCTTATTTCGTCTGACTTGGGCACTATCAACCTCTCGCTGTTCGCCCCTGGTAGTCCTGGGCCTAACAACCTCTAGGGACTTGTCCCTTGGCCTTGCTTGTGTTGGCCTGACCTGCTCTTGTTGTCTCTGGAGGGCCTGGAGAGCAGCTATGGTTTTAGCCAACTCGTTGGGGTTGTTCGCCAAAGCCTCCATCTCAGGGGGGAGGTTATGTGTTATGGCTGTATGCTGTGACCTGTTCGCATGTCTCGGGTCACGGTCCTGGTGGTCGGCCGACGTGGCTCGGGTCTGAGATGCTCTTTTTGACAAACGTGATCCTTGGGTCTCTTTAGACTGAGGCATTTCAATTTAATTTATTTCTTAATTTTAAAATTGAAGAACACCAAGAACACTTTTGTTTGTATCTTCAAATATTTCTTGAGATTTTCTATGAATCTTCAAGTTTTCAACTTGAAGTTCTTGAGTAATCACACTAAACCGAAGGTTCGAACCCTCTTTCTAGCGCCAAATTGTTGGTGAACGAATCTAATCGTAAGGATTAGTGGCTGTTTTAATCCGTTTTTACGTCACCAATCAATAACGTGTGATTGATTACCACCGTAAATGGTAAATCGGGGTTTGGATTTATCGAATTTGTAAATTCGGTAGTCGAAATTGGACTTATTTCGTGTATGTGTGAGTTTGGGTGTGTTTGTGTGTATTTTTTGTCTGAAATTCGAAAATTAATTAATAAGCTGGAGAACAACTATTTATAGAGGCTAGCAAGCATGAGGTGCTACTGACTCTTGGTCTCCCTAGCTTGCATGCCTGACATGTGTCCTTTGACCTTAGTTTGACCTTATCTAAGCTGAATCTTAGTTACAAAGTCTTCTTTTGGGCCTTATCTCGGACTCATTGTTGTTCGCCTATGTCGGTTTGAATGATCTTGATGACCCTTCAACTGAAAGTTGTTCGCCTCTTGAGGGTGTACTTTGGAAGTTGTTCGCCTTATGGCTTTAGGATCTTTGTCCTTTGTTCACTTGTACACACTTCTTTGGCTGTTTGTTATATCATAGTTTGACCAAGTTGTTCGTCATTGATGACTTCACAGTTGGCTCATTCTTGGTCTCGGGCCTAAATACCTGTTCGCCCATTGGTTGTTCGTCGGGGAGTTGTTCGTCACTTTATACACCTCTAAAATTGGTAGATGCACCCCAACTTGATTTTCTTTGTTGATCACCCTTGATTTGAGGTTGGTTCTTCATAATCCTTGACGTAGCTTTAATCCTCGTTCGCCATTTATTGACTTATGTTCGCCTATCAACAATAGTCATAACATAGTTTTGCCTTGTATCATGAAGTGATATTTGTAACATGAAATGAAATATATAATGCATTCATGTGGTCGTTGAGACGAAAAATTTCATGTATATAATGTACCTTGTGGCATGAATCTTTCCATATCATTGCTTCGAAATTGAAACATAAAATGTAATATGTAATGCATGTACCTTGGAGAGCTGAAACGGGAGGCGGTGATGGACGACTTTTACTTATAAATTATCCTCATTATCAAAGTACACTGTAAATAATTTTGGACTCTTAAATAACAATTTATTTTAACAAGTCTACAGAAACGTAGACCTGCTTTGATACCACTCTGTCACGCCCCAATTTTTATAATAGTAAAATTTCTAAAGACACGTGATTAATTATTTAAAAAGAAAAGACGTGAATCAAAATTTGACATAAAAATCACTTGACAAACAGCGGAAGACCTAAATATTAATTAACATCTTAAAAGCAATTTAATTTTAAAATAAAATTATTTGACTGCAGCGGAAGACTTAAAAATTCCTTAGCATCCTCGAAGGGAATTTAAATAACGATACCATTCATGTCAAAATATAATCATCTCATGAAAAGTTTTACTAGCAAACAACTTGGGTTATAAATAAAATAATTTGCATGATATTTAATTAATAAATAAAAAATTGAATTTTGCATCCACCGCCTCTCCCCGCCATCAGCTCTTCAATCTGAAAAATATTAATGAGATTGGGGTGAGCAAAACAACTAGCTCAGTGGGGCTCCCTTTGTCACAGTTAAATATCACATACAAGTAAAATCATCAACTCACATAACATGCATACTCAATACTTGTTCCAAGGCTAAACCAAGGATGCGCTGGCTATACCAACGATGCGCTGGCTAAACCAACGATGCGTGGTTTCCCACGAATAAACATGCGTTAACGAATGACTTAAAAATCCACAACATGCGTCAACGAAATTTCAGTAAAATCATAAGTGTACAATGTAGCAAGTAATAAGATCACTCACATGAACATTTAAAAGTAACAAAGCAAATAAAAACCCCACCTGAATTTAATGTCGTGGATGAAATGGATGCAATAACCTCAGTCCTACTCCTCGTAGCTATCGTCGCCTAAAATATGATTGAAGCTATTTAAAAGATATCCTCAAATTATAAATTATAAATCCTAATTAAAATTCTAAATAATAAATCCAATAATTGAAAATTCTTAATACTAATCCTAATACATACTCAATCCACTGCCCATTAAAAGTAGATTTCTATTTTCATGAATGAGTCTTTAACCTAAACCAAAGTAGAGTCTTTAATTAATTATTCCGAAATTATTATTTTAGTAAGCACTTAAGTTAAATCTCAACGACCAAAATCCAATACACGTGCCTTAATCATTAGTCAACATACTCCTAATTTGAACTTCCCAAAAGCTCACGTTAATAAATCCTTAGTTAACTAATTTCAGAAAATAACACTTCTAATTTACTAAACCCAAAATTAACGTATAAATTAACCTTATAAAATAAAACTTGTAATCTAAATAAAACTTAATTATGAACACAAATTGAAACATCAAATTTGCTCATAAACTTTGACCCAATTGAATTGTTAGTATTAACCCATAGATATTCCTATCTGACAAACATTACGGTACCCAAATTATAATATGTATATATGATATTTACTAGAGGGATAGTTTACCAAATATCTCAGTTTTCTTTTCCTGGACAACTCAAGTGTTCGAAACAAATAAATAAAGAGAAAAGAATGAGAATACCGTAAATCTTGAAAACTGTATGAAGGAAAAGAAGATTACTTCTTTTGACAAAAGATTGAACGATCAGTGCTTGCGGATTTCAGGAAAGAAAACTGCAGTGGCTATGTAACTTGACAATAGGAAAATTGGATACTTGCTCGACTCAATGAATAAGGGTGAATTTTATGCTAAAAGAGAGAGACGTATGTTGTGATAAATTGTTTTCCTAGGGCTTTCCAAGTCGAAAGTATTAATAGGAGTGAGGAAGAAGGTATCGGTTGAGAAAAAAATGGGGAACTCAAATAATTGCGTGAAGACGTGGTCATCCATTTCTTAATTTCAAAAGATGGCACGTAAGTTAATTCTTGAAAAGTAAGTAACTAATAGAATTTAAATTTTAAAAGAATTCAAAATAAATATCTAACTAATTAAATAAACTTTAAAATTTTCTTGTTGAGATATTATTGAACTAAAATATTTCCATGAAAAAGACTGAATTTAGAAAATAATAAATTCTTAGTTCTATTCTAAATAAATAAATAATTAAATTAATAATTTCTAGGGTCTTACAAAACATATGTGAAATAGATGCATTAGAGGAGATGTACACGTGGAATAAGGTGGAACGAGTTAGAATTAAACAATTTAGTAAGTGAGACCTAGCAAAACAACCTCTAACTATAATCTCCTTGTATGTTAAACATTTGAACTAGTGGAACATTGAACGGTCACTACTAAAACACGTGTGGAATGAACGCGTTAGAGCTGGAGTACATGTGGAATGAGATGGAACAAGATGGACTACAACATGTACATGTTTACATAAATTGATAAAGCTAAATCTTAAATTTCTTTACCGCTATTCAAAGAAAATTAATTTTAATATACTCTTGCATATTTATAATTCATGAGGAAAGAAAATCTAAGTGTCTAAACTCAAGTCATTTTCCTCGTCTTTCTATCTACCTTCACATAGGACAAGAATATGGAAAAATAAAAAAAGAGGTTTCACCAAATCTCAGTAAAATATCATCACCAGATTCTTTTTGTATATTCCATTCTTGCAAGGATTATTTTATTAGTGGATATCTATTAGTTTAAGGACACATAGTGTTGAATAATAGCACTTCAACCAATCTGTAACACTCATACCCCAGATTCACAACCAAGAAAAAAGACATTTGTTAACTTATTAACTATACTAGGTCGGTGCCCGTGCAATGCACGGGCCAGTCGTGAATTTTCACTTTTACAGATTAAGTATTGTGTTATTTTTTTAAACTAACTTGCATGAAATATTTTATATTTTTTTAGATCAAGAAATGAGGATTGTTTATGCCTCATCACACCCACGCCCTGCTACAAAGATCATCATAAAAATAAGAAATCAATTTAGTTGACTTACTTATGCTAGAAATGATAAGGAATTATAGACTTGCAAACAATTAAGTAATTTTGAAAAAAGTTAATACATTTAGCATTCCAAAACCACCATTTATGCAGGTTACAAACTCTTTTTAGGATTCGAACGCCAGTCCATAATAGAATATTTCTTCACACGTGTCTCCTCTGCATCCAACTAAGACCACAATGTAGTTTTATGTACATCCAACATTCTACCTCCATACAGCTGCAAATCCAAAGTGTTGCTGATATGATTGTGTTATTGCACTTTACGTATAACTCTTGTTGTCATTCGTTGCATCCTTAATTCTCGGAGCGAAGTTTCTCTTTAATTTCCTGAAAACTCGGTTTTGAAAATAGATTTTGTAAGCATTGTTGGTGGAACAAATTCTATTCTTTGAATATGTACCAGGACAACACATACATTAGCTTTATAGCTACCTCCTACATGCCGCCTTTAAAAGTTAGACAACACATTCCTTTCCTCTTAATTTCTTTATGAATCCTTACGACTAAAATACCAGATAATTGTCAAGATAGTTGGGCAAGCATAATATTGCTAGGAATAACATTATAACAATAGTCTTAGTCGGAGCATTGGTTGATGGCTTATCAATATCGGATATCATACCACTACCAAAAAAATAATTATTATCACAAAGAAAATTAAAAGAATAACATAAGGAAAAAAAAAAGTAACATTGATTCACACTTGAAATTACCATAAAGAATGGTTGGACTCAAATGCACCGTGCTTTGAAATTCTTCACCGTTACAATTACAAAGATAAATAAAATACTGAAAAGAGCAGGCTTTCTTGCATGATAATGAGTAAAAGGAATTTAGTGTTCCCTTAGTATTATTGATTGAATTAATCAAAAACAAAAGTTTATCAACACAATTTCTTTGTAAATTTTGCTCATTGTATAGAGGTTTGGCTTATAAAAAAATTCTTCTTCTTTATTTTAGTATTTTGCTCAATTGTTTTGGGGACACACACACACACACACACACACACATATATATATATTGTGCTTACTCTAATGAATTTTTGGGCCGACTAAGCGAAATGATGTATACATTGTAGGCAAGTCATCATGGGTTAGACCAGAATAATAAAGCTTTAGAACACTTAGGCATAAAAAAAAAGTTCCATTTCCATCAGTTAGCATTGCATTTTTCAAGTAATGTTGACAACTTAAGTACATTTTCACTTCATCTTATATAATGAGAAAATATCGGAATAGGGATGCTACCATTTCAGGCTAGAGTCTTTGCTAATCTTCCATGGCACGAACTAAATGTCCACTTAAAAAGTTTCTGACTAATATTTTTGGGACATTAACACATCCGATTATTAATATGAACAACCAATTTTAAAGGTGATGAATGCATGAGATATGAATAAGCTTTTACCTATTCAAAGCTCGTTCTGTACCTTATTAATTCCAAAATGGGATCATCCAATCGCTTGTCCACCCCCCTATCCATTGAGCCTGCCCGGAATTGACTACATAATCCTTAAAATCTAAATTTTATCCCAAGGTTATGATAAAGTTTGATTTTGTAGTTTTATTTCCACAAGTCCTCTAGCTAAATGCTTGTCTTATAATCTCGTTTTCATGATGTATTTATACAGTCTAAATGACATTGCATCACTTACTTTTTTTATTTCCTTTTTTTTAAAACCAAGTTCCAAAAATTTCTTAATCAATCAAAGAAGACAGGGGAAGGCTTTAATGGAAAGCAATCAAATCATTACTTTCGAAGTACTTGAATCCTTTGCGGTTAGGGATCCTCACGTTAATGTTGGTGTCGAGGCTAGTGTTAAAGTGGTTGCAGAATCTAGCTATTTTTGACCTATAAACTGTCAATTGGGCGTTGAAATCTGCTTGCACCAATTAAAAGCATAAACACAACAAAATTAGTAGTGCATATTGTATACTCATGAACCACTATTCCCTTAAAAAAATTACAAACGCTTCTGTGAATTCACACCCGCAACAAACATACAAACTTGTGGTGATGGAATCTAGTAGTGCAGTTATGGGGCATAAACACACCAAAGATAATCATTACCTACAGTAATTTATATTTTTAGTCAAACAAAGCAGGTAATTAGCAGAACAATAAACAGGGGGAATACCCCAAAACTCACAGTGAATAGACCATGATCTGCTGCCCATAAGTTCAAATTCGAGCTCTTCTAGTAGCTCCAACACACTCTCATCATCAGACACACCGTATTTTTTGGTTCTATGTAATTTCTGTAAAAAATTGATTTTTCTAATACTGTTTGTATTGTACAGACAGTCAACCCATGACGTCAATCTAGATCATTCATATCGTATAAAATTATTACAACAATGTTAATTTCATAAAGTCCTTGTCAGAAACTAACCAAAAATCAAACAAATTGACAAATTTTTAAAAAGACCCAACTTACCTTTATTAGTTCACTGGAACAAAAATTGGTCGTTCCTTCACACAAAGGCAGACGGCAGGCGACTCCCGCCTTTAATCCTGGATCGTTACAGCGGTGGTACAGATCGACGACGATGGGACCAACGTGGTGGCCATCTCAGCACAAAGGTTGTGGCAACTTTGCTGAATAGAACAACAAGCACTTTTAAAATCAATAATTTCAAATTGTAAGAAATCTTCAGCAAATAAAAGACTCATCCAGATTAAATACGGCTGCAAAATTGGGAGCCATAATCTATAACCTATGTGAAGCATCTAGAATTACATCGCTTTGGGAATTGGCGGAAGTGGAAAAGTGAGGGAAAGTAGAAGCGTCACAGATAGCAGATAAAATGACGTTTAATTAGAAAATAATTGTGTGAGGCATTTAATTAACAAATAATTAGGGTCATAATTAGGTTAAAAAAAACATGTGGCATAATTATTTTTTGTCAAAAGCAGTGGAATATTTAAATAAACACATGGGTTTGTTAAGGGGACACTTGACATCATTTGAAGTGGGGTGTTTGTACTTTTAATATATAAGATTATTCATAAGGATGTCTGCATCCTTCATGCTGTTTTCATATTCCAGAAATCCATATCTCTTGTAATCCATAGACACAAGCTAACTCTTTGCGAAATGCAATATTTTCTTAGATTTTTAGAATTATTATTAAAGTTGATACTGGCATCTGAAGACATTCATTATTCAAATCCTTTAAGATGAACCACAACTTTCTAAGCATTCACCCCTAAAGTTTAGAGTGTACTGATACCACAGTGCATGAGATAAACATCTGCTTGCAAACAAAGTGGTCCAACTATCAGAGATCAGAAACCAACCAAACATCACATCTCCACATAAGTCCATTTGACTAGTTAAATTTAGTAAAATAACTGGAAGTAATTATACTAAACAAAAGAGTCAACGTGCACTACCATTATCTTGTCTAGGTTAAAATGCCGGGCAACAGGTCAAATCGTTATGCATTACAAGAGGTTATCCCATTTAAGCACATCCTCTAATATTTCTTCACATTCCTTCGTATCCTTAAGATACCCATGCCATGTAGCCTCTTTAATCATTTCATCCCATTTTGTGTCATCCATGTTAAAATATGGATCAGATGCCATTCTCTTCATTGTAACATCCCTAGCATCATACAAATCTTCAATTTCATCATCAGTATCATGCATAGCCTCGAAATCTGATTCAAATTCCTCATCGTTTACATTTTCTAGTGGCCTCATTTTAAGCTCGTCCATTAACTCATCATCTGTCTCTTTCATGCTTCCCTGAAATCCTTCTCTGTAGTATAGCCTCAGGGACTTTTGGGAGTACCTCCTCATTGTAGTTATGTAAGTAGTCCTCTACCAGTCCTCCAATTCAAAACTTACGAACCAAAAAAAACTAATAACAAGCAAATTGAATCACAATAGCAACTCATCTTTCCCAAATAACAGTACATCTCACACACCAGCCTCTGTTCCAAAAAAAAAAAAAAATACTAACTACCATTGAATTCCTTGAATCTCTCTTCAAATACTAAAGCGTAGAAATGAGTATTATACCATACCTTAAATTTATCCCGCACAGTTAAATTTCAGAGTGGAAGGCAACAACTAGATTTCTGCCCTAGTTTTTTTAGATTTGTTGGTAGACTAGCATTAACCAAAATTAAATCCCTAACAATAATAAGAATAGGAAAATTCAAAACCCGAATAGGAAAAGCCATAATCCTATCATGATTGGATTCAAAGTCGAGCTAGAGGACATCTAAAACTGAAACTAGAGATGGAGAGAGAGGGAAAGTGTAGCAAACCTGGAATTGTTGCCAGTGAAGCGTCGCAATGAAGACAGCGCGCCGGCATTGGCCGTGGCAAGGCAAGAGCAGATTTGAGAATGCAGCCAAAGAAAAAACCCAAATTGAGACGAAAGAGAGTGAATGAAATCAGGAAGCAGAGAGAAATCGGGCAGACGGGCAGCATAGATTTGAAAAATAAAATTTTAAGTCTGAAGGGTATTATAGTATTTTTAAGTTCAAAAAAACCCTAAAATGGCTATAAAAGAGTTTTCCTAAATGGTTATGGCATATTTGATATATTACATATACACCCAGGACATTTTTGATAATTTCTTCTACAATAAATATGGACATAGGCCTAGTCATAAAATTAATATGGGCCACAGAACTGTGAATGCTTTGGGCTAAGTTCAATATGGTTTTGGGTTAAAAGTGAAGGAAGAATTAGTGGGCTAGATTGTAAGAGTCGAGGAAGTTATGTTATATAAATTGAAATTACTAGATTGTATGTGGCAATGATATTCCACTAAATACTTAGCTATATCAATGGAGTACATATTACTGATTATGTCATTTAATGTACGCAGTGTGTAATGTAATAAAAAAAAAAAATACAAAGATGAAACGCAAATTAAAACCGATAGTTTAGAACGTGAAGTTAAGGAACTTAACAGAATTATACTCGTCATTTGAGCTACTTTATCAGTCCTATGAAAGGATGAAAATATCGCGGATATATCGCAAATTTTGAGATTGAGATACGGATATTGGGGTGCCGGGTGCAATGTATTTTTTACAATGTATCACGGATATATCGCGATATATCGCAAATTATCGATATCGATATCGGTTCACTTGTGGTACAAAAATGAATGGGAATTCGGGAAATACCGCAAATATATAAAAATATCGCAATTTTTTTATGTTTATTGTTTTTATGTTTATTTTTTTATGTGGTTATATGTTTATTGTTTTTCTAAGTTGGCCTAACATTAAAGTGAGTATGTATATAGTAAAATTGGTTCATACATTAATCACTTTGCAATACTTTTTAGTATAATCAATTAATACTCTCTAGTGTAACCAATTGATACTCTTTAGTTAAATAATTAATGTTCTTAGTACCCTTCAGTGGATATGCTAATACCCTCCAAAACTAGTACCTTTTAGTAAAAATAACTAATATGTCATCAACTAATACCCTTTATTCAGAATTACTTCAATGTGATGAGTTGGTATCAATATTATTTGGACAAAAATGACATTTCATCATCTGTATTTGAACCTCATATGTCATCATATTTTGTACTAATTGTATTGTATCATCTAATATTTGTCATCTTGTATTGTATCATGCATTATATTTTGTATTGTATTATGTATTATATCTTATATTATATTGTCAGCTGTTCTACGTCAGACATTGTTTATATAGCCTATTATTTATATGTTTACTTTAAATATATAATTTTATAACGATTTTAAATGGAACATATGCATAATATCATATTATAATAGTCCCTAAAATTTCATGTTAAATTTCCAAGATTTTAATAAAGTTTCCGTCATTTTTTCCAAAAATTTGCGATATCGATATACTATATCGATATATTCGTAAATTTAAGGTTGCGATATTACTTGCGATAGCGATATTTTCATCCTTGGTTCTATGTAGTAAATTATAATAATAAAGGAATTATAAGTATAAAAATAGTACAGTAAAGAAAATTCCCCGAGCTTGCTTCACCCGTCTTTATTTTTAGCTCAATTATTGGTTCACTAATATGAGTTGATGGAAATCGGACTAGACACATTATAAAATATGATCTGTGACACATTTCTACTCCTATAATTTTATTTAACCCTTGGATTCATTTTTGTTTTTCATTTTCAAAGTGGCAGGGATTTTAATAAAAATAGTTGTTTATTAGTATTTGTGGGTATAAAGTAGATTTTTAAAAGGTGTAAGAGTTGTTTAATGTTTATTAGTATTTTTTAGTATAAAGTTGCTAATGTAGTGACATAAGTGTAAATAAATGATATTTTTAAGGGGTAAGTTAAAAGGGATAGTGTTTGCTTTTTGCTATTTTAGGTAAGTGAAAAAAAAAAAAAAACTTCCTTTTATGATAACACGGATAATAAAAAATGAATCGGAGGGAGTATTACTTATTATTAACTTATATAAACAGTTTTTTGTTGTAATTAGCTACTAATTCGTTCATGGGCATTTATTTCTTGATGGAATCATCCTGATTTCTGCCTCTTAACAATTGCAAAATCCTATTTAATGGATGCTTGCAAACATAATTAGAGGGATAGAAATGCTTGTTTTGTAAGTTGTCTCCTCACAATTCCAGATTATAAGTATTTTTTAATATGCGGATAGAATTTGCAAATATTCATCCAATTCATTTTTGTAAACACTGGAGAAGTTATTATTGTAAAAGTATGGTTGTATTTTTTCTTTCAACGATTTTGATTTTTTATCGTTCCACCATCCTTTAATTATTTCACCCGTCACCGATTTTATCCTCACAAACAATATACCAAAATACTATTTCATTTATATTTTTTTTAAATATGTCAAAAGTAAATGACCAAGAGAGTACTAATAAATTATAAATAGTTGAAAAAAAAACCTCAGTATAATCACATATATTCTACATTAATATCATACAAAAGGGAAGGGATGGGAGGGAGATGATTACATAAACAAAGAGTTGTTTTATTATATATACGCCTAAATACATAAAACACAAAAATCCCTTCTGTGTACCCTCCTGGATAGTGGCGAGTCGATGACTACGCTCAGGCCCACGCCGAGCTGAGCCGATACGACTCGCCACATCGCATCGTATGAGAGGTTGTTCAGTAATTTTGAGGTTGTGGTGGGGGATGCTTTGATGAGAGCTTGTTGAATTGGGTATGTGGAATCACGGAAATGATCCTTGTCGACTAAGGGGCATTTTAGAGTTTTTGCAATAGCGATTGCTAGTGTGCTTTTTCCTGTGCCTGGATGACCTTTCATGGCGATCACAATTGGCCTCTCTGCTACTAAACGTGTATCCATTTGATTTTTCTTTTGGATGTTTGGTTTGATTACGGTTTCTGATTCTTTTATTATGGTGTGTAACAAATGTGACGAAGATTGGAGACCTTATCCATAAGTAACATCTTTGTCTAGACAGTCTTTTTCCCACAAAATTACACGTCAAGGGGAGAATTAAGGAAAACGGAAAATGGAAAAAGACTGAAGAAAAGAGGAAGTCAATGAAAGAGAAAATTGATCACTAAATATTATCTTGACAAAAACGACATGATAAAATAAAATAAAGTTTGATAAAAATATAAATTCAACTTGATTGGTAGAGTAGTTATCCACCTTAAGGCAAGTAATTGAAATTCAATTACATTAATAAGTTGAAAGACAAGCTCAAACCTAACAAATTTTCATATGTTATATGTAAATTTATATTATGTCCTAGTTTAAGTGCACATTTGAGTGCATTATATATACTTAGATTTGAAAAAAAAAAAAAATTCTAAACAAAAATCAGTAGTATCCCATAAAGTAATTAGTGATATCTCAAAAGCTAATCATAATCCAACTCGAAAAAAATACACAACTCGATGTGTTTGTTTATGTTTTGAAAAAAAAAATATTAATGTGATAAATGAGTTTAAAATTCAAGTGCATGCTAAAATTTGTGTGTACTTAAATATCAAACCCAACGAACCGAGTTTAAATCAACTTGTTAGTAAATTGAACATTTTACGAGATTGAGTTAGAATTGTTCAATCAAAATAAACGAGCTCGAAAAGAACCTAGTTTGAACCTTAACAAATCAAGACGAACTCTCAAGCGGCTCGATTCGAATAATTAATCTATAATACTAGATAAAATAGTTAATTTTTTCACAAATGCACCCAACTACCTAGTGTGCACTTGAATTTTGAGTTCGCTTTCGAATCAATTTTGACTTTTCAAATTTCATTAAATAAATTAGATTTTGAAAAAGTTAAAATTAATTTTAAAATTGCACTCAAGATAAACACTTAATGAACACAAAAATTACTCTAATTTTTTTTATCAATACTAAAACCTGTTTCACACAAGAATGTTGATTAATTTTGTATGAAACATAACTCTATATGCTATACATTAACTCAAATTTGAAAAGATAAAGAAAATTAGAAACATCGAAAAAAAGTCAATTGCATAAAGGCACATTTTTGTGGATAAAGTACAATATACTTCCTCCCTCCCTCCGTCCCAAATCTTATTTCATATGTGAGTTTACACAATATTTAAGAAAAATACAGTTATATGAGTGTAAAATAAAATAATAAAATGTGTTTTATTTACTTTTGTGAGTATTGATTGTTTCCTTTTTAAGAATATAAAAAAAGAGTTGAGACTTTCTAAAAAGAAAAACGTAAAAAAGAGATCCGGGACGGAAGAAGTATTTATTAATAGTACAAATATTATTTGTAACTAAATAAAATAGATTTGTGAATTCGAATGTATTTTTTATTTTTTTTTCAGAAAATGTGTCTCATCATAAATTTTTTTTTTTTAAACAAAGGTTATAGATAAAAAAAATATATAAAAAAATTGCGGTTTACGGTAAGAAGGCTCAGATCTGTATCTAAATCCGGCAAAGGGACGCTGACGCCGCCATGGCTGCAATTACCCTGTTGCGTTTGGAGGAAAAGGCCCAAAAAGCCCTAATCCCCTGAAGCACGCCATCTGGGTTGCCCCGCCAAGGTACGGGTCGGGTTGCCCCAATGCCCAATTCTCCTGCCCTCAAAGAAAAATCATCATCATAGCCTTGTGGATTCCGAAAAGATGAGCACGAATTATAGTCCAGCGGCAGAGGAGAAGGATGATGGAAGTTCGGTGGAGAATTAATTCTCGACTTTTAGATGAGGTTGAAATTCTTTCTTTCAGAAGTTATAGATATGCATACAGATAGATAACAGCTTAATTACGCATAAAAAATGATAACAAGGGCTGTTGGTTAGGAGAGAGAAGCGAAATCACCGGCGGACCGGAGAAGGGGCAACCACCCTTGAAGAAATCCGTTTCTCCGACGCCTCATTCTGGGGCAGGATACCAAACCCGACTTTCTCGAGTCGGGTCATTTTTAAACGGGCAGGTCCCAATTCAGCTTTACCTGTGAATCGCCATGAATAATAATAATAATAATAATAACAACAGCATGATGGTGTGAGGCTCAGTCCAGCAGGCGAAGAGAGAGAGGCGCCGCCATGGCTGCAAAACCCAGTTGCGATGTAACCACACGCCGTCCGAGTTTGCCCCGCCAAGATACGGGCCGGATCCTTCTCTTGCCCGACCCAACTCTATCAATCATCGCCTCTTATGGATCCGATCTAGTATCAACAGCTCACAGGCTGAAGATAAAATAAGGTTGCGTTTGGAGGTGTAAAATAATAATATGAAGGGTATATGTTTGTTTTGGTAATTAGAAGAATCCGTAAATAATCAGAAAATCGTAGTATAGCTAGCTGTTACAGATCCCAGGATCGAAGGAAGCAATCCTTCGATAAATGCACACAGCCGCGCACCGGATCGATCCGACCCGGGCGACAGTTTGCGGAAACGGGTTGTTGATTTCGATTTCAATGGAATGTGAAATCATTGGCAAAAGGAGAGGGCAACCACCCCTTGAAACATCCCGTCTCTCTTTTAGCCTCATTCGTGAGTTGGGAATGATATATTCAGGATCAATATTTGGATTAGAATGGGGAATTTAGAAAGAAAACCCTGGTCAAAGGGTTAAGTTGGAGTCATGTTTTTGGGAATATGCGGTCATATTTGCAAGTACAACGCTCATTTGCAATGCCACAATTAAAATTTTTATACAAATTACTATCTGCATTCCACATCAATTTGAACTTTTATTTTTTTTTTTGTTTTATATATAAAAAAAATACTCCATTTTTCTTCTTTATAATTTTCAGAGATGGAGTGATACAAATTTTAAGAACAATTATTTTATTAACTTTATAAACCAATGAATTAAAAGCATTTTGAATTAAAATAGGTATTGTGAGAGTGTTTTATTTTCATATTTAGGGTATTAAAATGATTGTGGAACGTTCCAAAAAGGTTATTAGGAGACAGAGAGAGTGTAGATTTGTGTGCACACTCACAAACATATAATACACATATTTACCCATATATCACTACCTTATTCAAAAAACACATCGTTTTTTAAAAATGTGCAATCCCTTAGAGTGCAAATTTATGTGATACGGAGGGAGTGACATTTATTACTTCAATAATGTTAATGTGACATCATCAACTTATGGTCCGTTTCATGAAACTTCTACGTAAAACCTAACCTTTTTTAATTATTTTTATAGTAATTTGGCAAAAAAATTGTGTAAACAAGTTTTATCGTGAAATTTATTAAAGAGTATGAGTTGTTTCATTAAATAATATTAATTGATTTTACTAAAATGTATTAATTGGTTTCACAAAAGAGTATTAGTTGTTTATATTAAATATTATTCTCTTTGTCTCAACTCTATCTTCACCTTTTCTTGGGTACACATATTAAGATAAACTACTTTATTGACTAGTTCAACCAATTAAAATGGGTGTTTATACCTATAAAAAAAAGTAGGTGTTTATACTTTTTATTTTATAAAGTGACCAGATATGAATACTCATATTGAGTTTTGTTTCCTTTTTAAGGGAGTAAATAGAGTTGGGACAGATCGAAATGGAAAGTGCGAAGATAATCATGGGCAAAGAGAGTATTACTTGAATTTAAAAGGTATGAATTGTTTCACTAAGGTTATGTTCGTTTTGGAATTTAGGGGGCGTTTGGTCAGCAACAATTAAATGGTAATGAGAATGAAAATTTATTTTTCTTCTATACCCCCATAATATAAATAATATGTTGGGGGAATGATTGTTCTAATGGTTGTTGCATTGTTAATGTCATGCTCCAATTTTGGAATATGAGTGAACATCAAATATTTATTGGTGGTTATTGGTGAAGGAATAAGGGAGAGGTTGAGGAGGATGATTGTAGGAGGAAAATAAGGTAATCAAAATGGAGTAGTGATTACCTTATTTAGAGGGGGGATAATGATTTTGTTCTAATGAACCATCACAATTACACTAATTTTTAAGGTAATCAAAATATGTTCTCATGGTTGAGGATGTCGTTTGACCTAATCAACGTCGGGGCAACCTATCAACGCCTCGTGAACAAAATATTCACCGAGCAGATCGGGAAGACCATGGAGGTCTACATTGACGACATCATCGTGAAGAGCCTAAAGAAGGAAAACCATCTCAGAGACCTCGCCGAAATGTTCAACATTCTCAAGGCGTATAACATGAAGTTAAATCCAAAGAAGTGCAGTTTTGGCGTGGAGTCCGAAAAATTCCTTGGTCACATAGTAAGCCAAAGAGGGATCGAGGCCAACCCCGCAAAGATCAACGCCGTCCTCGACATGCAAGAGCCAAGAACCATAAAGCAAGTCCAACGGTTGATCAGATGCCTCGCATCACTAAATAGGTTCATATATCGGCTCGGCAACAAAAGTAAGCCTTTCTTCACCACTATCAAAAATGAAAAAAAAATCTTGGAACAAGGAAAGCCAAATAGCTTTCGCAAAGTTGAAAGAATATATGTCCAACCTACAAATCCTGGTCAAACCGATCCCGGGAGAGAAACTATTTCTCTACCTCGCAGCCTCCGAGGTCGCCCTGAGCGCCGTGCTCGTCCGGACCGAGGGTCAAGCTCACCTTCCCATTTACTTTGTAAGTCAAACTTTGTATGATGTCGCAGTTATACTCCTCTCGAGAAGCTGGCATACGCTTTGGTTATGAGTGTTAGGAAATTGAGGCCCTATTTTTTCGACCATCAAGTGGAGGTCCTAACCACTCTCCCATTAAGGCAATCTTACACCGCCCCGACACTAGTGGTAGGCTCTTGAAGTGGTCATTGGATATAGCTCAGTACGGAGTCACCTACGCCCCAAGGACGGCCATCAAGGGCCAAGCTCTCGCCGACTTCATAGTCGAGCTCACTTCCCCCCCCCCCCCAAAATTCTCAAGAGTCGACCACCCTCCCATGGAAACTTTATGTGGATGGGTCATCGTCGAGCTCATGCATCGGGGCCAGCATCATCCTAATGGGTTCGGAAGGGCAAAGCTTCACTCACGCAGTTCGTTTTGATTTCACCGCCACCAACAACGAGGCCAAGTACGAGGCCTTGGTTGGAGGTCTCGAGCTCGCCATCACCATCGGAGTAGATCGTCTTTATATTTTTATGAACTCTTTGCTCGTTGTGAACTAAATCAAGGGAGAATATGAGGCCTGGGGGGAGCAAATGATAAAGTGCTTGGATTTAGTGGTTGCACTGTGTGAAAAGTTCTACCAAGTCTTTATCGAGCAAATTCCACGGAACAAAATTCTCAAGCTGACGCTCTGTCTAAGCTCGCAACCGCCGAAGGGGCAGCCGACTTTGCAAACATCCAACTCTCCACACTCGGAGCCCCCACCATCCTCAAAGCTCGTCGCAACCGTGCTCAATATTGAAGAAAGTTGGATGACCCCAATCATGCAATACTTGAAAACTGGAGACCTCCCCGAAGACAAAATCCGAGATCGACAACTACAGCTCTGATCCTCAAGGTACACCCTCATTGACGACCTCATTAATAAAAGAAGTTTTTGCCAACCTCTCTTGAAATGCATCACCCCGGAGCAAGACCAAAGGATTTTGGCTGAGATTCATGAAGGGGTATGTGGAAACCACGCCGGAGTCCCTAGTCCACAAGGCCATTAGACAAGGTTACTTATGGCCGACCTTGAACAAGGACGCAGTCAATTTTGCGAGCCATAAGTGCCAAATTTTAGGGCCCAACATCAAACTCTCGCCCGAGTAGTTGACATCAATGTATAGTCCTTGGCCTTTTGCGTAATGGGGCATTGACCTAATCGGACCAATGCCCACTGCACCCGAGGGCCACAAGTTCGTCGTAGTCACGGCCGATTATTTCACAAAGTGGGTCGAAGCTGAGCCTCTCAACAAGATCGATCAAACTCAGATAATAAGGTTCATTTGGAAGAACATAATATATCGTTTCGGCCTGCCTCAAGTCATCATATCTGACAATGGAAAGCAGTTTGATGGTCTCCAAATGGTTCAATTTTGTGAGAAGTGGAAAATAAAGAAAGTTTTCTCCACCCCCTACCACCCACAAACAAACGGTCAAGTCGAGGCCATGAACAAGATCCTAAAGCACGCCATCAAGGCTAAGCTTGAGGACAGAAAGGGGAAGTGAGACTCGGAGCTTCCCTATGTACTTTGGTCTTATCACACCACGACCAGAAATTCAACGGGGGAGACCCTGTTCGCTTTGGCTTTCGGAACGGAGGCCGTCATCCCATCCGAGGTCATGCTCCCAAGTCACAGGACGTTACAAACAATCACTGAAGATAATGACATAGCTCGAAGAATTGATTTGGATATGCCCGAAGAAAGAAAACTCTCTTCTGACCTCAAGAATGCAGCTGACAAGAAAAAATTGAAAAGAAAATTAACACAAAGGTGAAGGTGAGGCAATTCCAAGTGGGTGACCTCGTTCTGAAGAAAATCCAAGGTCCCTAAGGGGTATTCGGCCCGAACTGGGATGACCTGCTCAGGATCTCCAAGTAGCTCTCCAAGGGAGCATACGAGCTCGAACTTATGGATAGCACTCCGGACCAATACCCCTTGAATGCGATCCATTTGAAGAAATATTACCAGTAGAAATTTTGTATCGAATCATTCTCTTTGAAGTTATCAATAAAGACTTTTACTAAAAGTTGGCAATACTTCTACAATTTCACAGAATAAACACTAAGTTCAAAAGCATGTGCCAACCGTCACGAGGTCGATACATCACACTTAGCCCGGGAAGAAGGACCATCGAGGTTGCCCTTCCACCTCAATATAAATCCTAAGTTCAAAAGCATGTGCCGACCATCACGAGGTCGGCACATCACACTTAGTCCAGGAAGGAGGACCATCGAGGTCGTCCTTTCACCTCAAAACAAACACTAAGTTCAAAATCATGTGCTGATCGTCACGAGGTCGACACGTCACACTTAGCCTGGGAAGGAGGACCATCGAGGTCATCCTTCCACCTCAAAACAAATGCTAAGTTAAAAAAATACGTGCCGACCGTCACGAGGTCGGCACATCACACTCAGCATTTGAAAGTAAAACTTTAAGCCAGGCCGACCTCAAGAGGAGGGTGAAAATGGGCCAAGCCCCCATCACCAAACACCGACCCCGAGAGGTCGGCAGGCCTCACCAACTCCCAAAGGTTGACAAGCCGAGCTCGACTCAAGAAACCCGACCTCAAGAGGTCGACGAGCACGTAATGAGATAAGTCTGAACTTTCTAAAAAATTCTAAATCTTACTTTTAGCCAAACTCTCCACCCTATCTCCTTAGTGAAAAACCCTTAGAATAACATTCTCAAATTTCTCTAAGTATAAACACTTAGCCAAATTTTCCAAATTCTCATCCCAAATACTTAGCCAAATTTTTATAAGTCTTTATCTCAAACACTTAGCCAAATTCCCAAGCTTCCACTTCAAATGCTCAACCAAGTTATCAACATTATCTGAATTAGTCTAGAATTCGAAGTTAGAGAAAAACCAAACCAGATGCAACAACATAAATCAAAAGTGGTCCAAGTTCATTAATTAAGAAAGCCCGATGGCAAGATAACAAAAGAAAGGTCGTAGCCATTTACATCTTTAAAAACAAATTTCAAGACAAGTGCTCCTAAGCTTGAGGATCCTGGCATCCGGTGCCCTCCTCAACCCTGACCACAGGCACGTCAGCAGCTTGATCTCCGACCTCAGCAACCCGGCCAACTTCCACATCGACCGCCGACTCAGACGCAACTGCCACCTCCAAGCCGACCTCGGTCCTTTCACCATTCTCATCGGCCGCTCCATCCTCGTCGGCCGCTCCATCCTCCTCGACCTCCACCTCTTCGTCGTCTTCTCCTTCGACGACTGGCTGGGGGGGCTTGATCTGGGAGAAGAAGTTTATGCCGATATGGAAACCATGAGAGGTCCACCCCGTATTCGGTCTTGAGGTCCAGGAAGTGAAGATAGTAGCTCTCATGGATTAGAGATTTGGCCACATAAGCGCGGAAGAAGTCGTCGTAAACCTTCGTGTCGAGGTTGGCTTTCTGACCATCCCATATTAAGTTGGTAACCGCCATGTAATAGCAGTATTCGGAGAATAGGACGGGACTGGTGGCGGGGTCATTGGGATCATAGGCCGGCCTCTCGTACGCGGCAGCTAGCTCGGCCACTTTAGCTTGGAGTTGCTCAGCGAGCTCATCTTTTTCGGCTTTGACGGTATCGGCGGCTTTTTGAGCCCCAGCAAGGTCGAGGTGGAGTTTTTCCAAGGCAAGCCTCATCTCTTCCACTTGAGCCCAGACATCGTTCTGGCCCTTTAAGGCCACCTCGGCACGAGATAGAACACATTCCTTCTCCTTGAGGATGGTCTCAACCTGACCGAGCACATCATCTTTTTCTTTCTTTAGCTCGGTGTTGGCACTCTCCAGAATCGCCTTGGCCTCCCTTTCTCAAGTGAGACTCGCATCCACCCTTCTTAATAAGCTCAGAGCATTGTTGAGCCCGTTCTCAACGAAATTGGTCATGGTCATGACCTGGCTGGCCAAAGCAACATTAGCTCGGGCGGCATCCCGAGACTGGTGGTCGGTGATGTCAGCCAAGTCCAGGCTCTAGGCCTGAGGGATGGAGTTAACCGTCTGGCTCATATACTCCGGCATCTCCATGATAGAACCCAGAGCTCGGAAGGAAAGAAAATCCACCACAAGTGGAGGCCGGTCAGGATCGTTCCAGGTAAGCCTGAAACAAACAGAAAGTTTAAGTAAGACGGCTAAGTCCCAAGATATTTTGGTAAAAGTGTTTAAATCCCAAGAATTTTTTACAAAGGAAACTTACGCTTGGAATTTGGCCAAGTTACGACCAAAGAAAGTCTGGTCGGAATCACCCCTCGCGGGAATAGTAGGGCGAATAGTTGGGGCAGGAGGCGGCTGATCGTACTCGGGCGTCGAATGCTCGGTCAGGTCGATCTATGTTGGGCTCGGTGTTTCATCCCCTTGTCCGGACACTTCGAGCTCAGCCCGGGCGCGCTTCTTGACGGTGATCGACGAGGAAGATGACACATCAGCTGGCCCGGCCGGTTCCGTGTCTTCCGGGGCTGCGCTCGGCTCCCAAATCACAAGGTTACTTTTTCGAGTTCCAACCGTTTTCTTCTTGGTCGGTCCTTTAGCTGCGGCAGATTTGGAGAGAGCACCGCCGAGACGAGCAAACATTCTTGGGCAGTCTGGAAGGAGCTTGGGAGGACTCTGACACACAACCCAAAAATCAGGAGCTACATAAATCAAAATAAGTCTTAGAATTAAGGAATTACTTCCCAGTGTAAGGTCACGAGGTCGGAGTCCCATACATGCTCTTCCGAGGTGTCTCGGATACTGAAAAAGTCGGCTTGCAAGTCGCGCTTGCCAAGTCCGAAGCAAAGCCTGATTTCTCTCGTTCTCTGGGAGTTGAAGAATCAACGCTTGAACGACCAAGTAGTCAAAGTTGAGCTCAGATGGAGAAGGATAGCCTGCAAAAGGAAAGATAGAATTAGACCTGTACTTTTAAATTCAAAAGAAGTTTCGTAATATCTTACTAGGATGTTTTGGGAGAAATTTGGTGGGGATGTCCATCTCGGTCCCATCCGGTAAACCGGTCTTCTAGGCCCCAGCAACAAAGAGCCAACACTCTCGAATGTTACGAGCTTTGCTCGGGAGGCCGGCCACGAACTTGGCTCCTTTTGTTTGGACATAAACCTCGCCAATGTGATTCTTCTCGGCGACTATCCACAACATATGGAACATTTCTCCTGGGGTCGGCATAGACCTCGCCAACACAATTTTTCTCGGCGACTATCCGCAACTTGTGGGACATTTCTCCCGGGGTCGGCAAGCGATAAAGTAGATTCTGACCAAACGGGGTCATGATGCCCAGGACGATCATCCATGCATTTGGAAGAAGTTGAATGGGTGCCTGGTCCCAGAAGTTGAGAAGGTGGATGATGGCCGGGTGGAGCGGGAACCAGAGTCCGACCTCCATAATATAGTGTGTGATAGCCACCATTCCAGGAGGAGGCTGGTCAGCCCTTTCATATTTGTTGGGAGCGAATAATTGCACATCAAACGGGATATCCCAACTAACACAGGCTTTGTCCAAGAACTCTTGCGTAATCACGCTCCGAATTTTCCCATACGACCATTTGGCCGATTCATCCATATTAGCCGGTCTCACCGTGGCTGGGTCCCGCAGGATCGGTTCATAAACAAATCGCTTGTGGTAGCCTCAAAGTTGGACCGTAATCCTTCCACCCTATTCACGAAGCCCGACCATAATCGGAAGGCCTTCTTCACATCATATCTATCGTTTAGATCCTTGCGGCTCCCGGATGTGACCCCTTTAGCTTTTTCAACCTCTCAGGCTCGGTTCCGGCTACCAATCCCTCCTGGGGCGCCGCGGCCTCCGGCCTCTCTTTTGCATGCTCGGCCTCCAACTCTTGGAGCAGTCTAGTCGTTGTTAAGTTGGCTTCATCCGTTCCGACCATAACATCAACACCCTCATCTTCCTCGAGGAGGTCATCAAGGGGGTCCCGAGCCTCCCCCGGCTACGCCATCCGGACCGTACCAAAGGTCCCAGTCAAGGTCGTACCAACAACATGAGAGGACGAGTCAACCTCGCTCGTCCGACCCTGATCAATGGGCTTCCTGAGGAGAGATCACCCGAAATCTCTAAAGACGGAGTCCAACCCATTGTTATCTCTGGCCCAAAAGTGACCCGCGATCATCCGCGCAGTACAAAAAAATTACTTTTTCATGGCAAAATTTTTTGTCACTAGAACATAAATTTTCGTCACAAAAGACCTGTGATGATAAAAAAATTATCACAACATCGTTACCAAAAGCGCGTCACGAAAGATATCTGGTGATGACAAAATGATTTCTTCACAATAGCTAGTGACAAAACATATTTGTCGCCATAGATAATGTTGTCTTGACAAATATATTGTCACTATAATCCTATATTTTCATCACGAAAATTATTTTTCGTCACAACAATCTTGCATTTTTTATTGTTTCACATGAAAAAATTTATTTGTCACTATAGATAATTTTATTGTGATGAAATTATCGTCACTATATCCTTATTTTTTTGTCACCGAATTTTTTCTTTTGTCACAATATTCTTATATTTTTGTTTTCTCACATGACAAAACCTATTTGTCACTATAAATAATGTTGGTGTGACAAAATTATTGTCAGTATAATCCATTATCTTCATCACCCAAATTATTTTTTGTCACAACATCTTTATATTCTTATTGTTTCGCATGAAAAAAACTTATTTGTCACAATAAATAATATTTTTGTGATAAAATTTTCGTCACTATAACCCCTTTTTTTATCACTCAAATTAGTTTTTGTCACAAGTTTTTGTTTCACATGATAAAATATATTAATTCGTTGTCACAACAGTAAATATATTTGTAATCAGTGGTACCCTTGTGATAAAAACTTTGTCACCTTAAGCTACAATAATAATTAGTCAACCATTTTGTCACTACAAGCTCATAGTATAAAATTATATGCAATTCACCAATATGGTAATTAAAACACATAAAATCACTAGTTTAAAAGTAAACATCTATATGCTCAGTAGAAGAAGTAATTTTGATCAAAATAGTGTAAAACATTTGTCACCCTATAAAATTATATACTACTAAAGAACTAGACTCTACACCTAAAATATCTTGAAACTACAAAAATATTTGCACTAAGATACTAATTCGAGTACTTCCTAATATATTCAAAGCTCCAGACGAATTGGGAAGTCAGCTTCTCCATATGAATCTTCCATAAAAGTAAATATTTATTCTGCACCACAAATAACGTTTGTAAACTATTAAGTTTTAAAATAGTAATCGTAGAAAATTTATACTAAAGTAAATTCTCATCCTCATAGCCGACAATGAAATTTGTATCATAACTCAAGTATGCAACATTTCAAGAAAGATTTCTTAAGCCCTAAAAAATCAAACGGTTTGTCAATTGGTGATCAAACTATATATGGTATTGAAACATCCTTGCCAAAAGTATTAAAGTTACAAGAAAAAGTGTTAAAATTAACTGAGGTAAAGTGGTAAAATGGTAGGTTAAGTTTCCACAAATAAATTGATAGTACAAGAAGTTGAGTTCAACGTCCTAAGCAAAAACGTGAACAATTATAAGCTTCATGTCAGCTATTATTATCTATGTCTAATTATAATGCACAACAAATGACATGTACATATATTTAGTAATTTAGCAGACTTCATAAGCTAATTATTTAAAATAACAAAAGGACTTATTAGAACTAAAGTCTAATTTTTAAACCTACAATGGAATTTCTTTTGTTTTTTTGGGCTTTGTTCTCAAATATCAATGACCACTTTATGACAGTCCATGGTTTGGAAGTGAGTTATCAACCTTTGATTTCAAAATATTGCATTTTAAATTCCATGAATCCAAACACAATCTCCATATCCTCCAGGCTCTAGTTATAGATAATTCAAAATGAGCAAATGTATTTACTTAGAACTTAAGCTGTGAAAGTGTAGAGTAACATATAATTTAACATAACCTGAAGGCAAAGCCTGAAATTCTAACTGTAAAACATGTGTGCATCTCTAATTAAATAACATTTGCATAAACACATCAACTATCTAATGATGATTACTAAAAAAATATTAAACAATGGCCAAACAATTTACTTTTAAGTTGAAATAATGCAAGAATTTACTGGTTTGGAGGCATACCATTTGTTGTCCTTGGAATCAAGCATCTTGAACATTGTGCCATATCAAGTGTTTTGAGTATCATGGTCATCTCTTGGTACAAATGATATTGGCAGCATGTTTCTCTTCAAACATATAAGAAAAAAAAATAAACTATTTAGATTTTAACAAGCCAAACTTAAGGAGAAAACATCAATGTCTGATACTACTTCTTGACAATTTGTTGGTGAATTGATTGCAACTCTGCAAGAATGCATGTACCAGATACTCCAATATGGGGCGGGTATTTCGCATCATTATTGCTATGTTCTAATTAAACATAACTTCATTTGTTCAGGTTTGAAAACCCAAAACTTCTCTATTAGGTATAAATTACAAAAGCGAAAATAAATCGTGCAATTAGAAGAAGAGGAAGAAAATTAGTATTCATATATGTATCATTCCTACTTTTATAAATCACCAATGCTTTGGATTTGCCCCAGTAATGGCAGAGGCCGGAGGAGCTAGTAGCTGGGGGAAAATCATTATTAATTTTATTTATAAATCACTCTATAACAGAGATACGTATTTAAATGTAAATCACCTGAGTGAATTTAATTTTCTAGTCCGAGAATTAAGTGAAAATAATCTTATCCAAAAATTAACGGAATTAGATGTTGGATGAAAGAGGCACGAACACCATGTTCCGTGCAGCGGAAGATTACGATTCACCAACAACGAATCTGAAACATGGTTGTATAACATAAAACATAAAGGATAAATAACGATATATAAATCCTTACAACGATTTATATGCGGAATCCTCAACTATGGTATCCACGTAACGACTTTCTACTAATCCACATCGATATGCCAGCGTTGAATCTCGAGACGAATTTGCTAGGAAAATTCCGATTGGAGATTTTATGGAGAAATTATATTTCTTGTATTATTCTGTGAATTCCCATAGGACACATATTTATAGAGATTATCATAGCTTAATTTCTAAGCAAGATAATATGCTTGGCCCGCATAATATAATCTCTACGGATTATATCTCCCTAGATATGTTCCTACGAATAATATATTTACCATATCTATTATTCTTGTATAATAATATTGCAAATATTATTATTGAGATTTCATATTTAATTAAATCCAATTTAATTAAATAATAATAATAATTAATTCCAAATATTATTATTATATTCTCCATAAATTAAATATTATATCTAATACAATATTTAATCAACCAACTATAATTGGTAAATTGTCATTACTTGTTGTGTGACCCATAGGTCCTCGTATATCGAGCGATTAGTTAAACTAACGGTCTTAATTGAACCCTAGACAATAAATCAGACATTCTCAATATACGAGGTACGTTGCGAGGAAATCTGCAACTAATTGTAATACTGTAGGCTATTGTGATATCTTCCTTTCATTCGCGAATACCCGATTAAGTCTTGAACATGATGAAGTATCTATTAAAATAACTTAATCATATTATCTCAAATCACTAATTGATCAGGTATATCACACTTAGCCACAAAGTCTAAGTTGATGCGCGTCGGCCGACGACTTAGATCCAATTATGATGAGAAGACGAGTATTCTCTCTAAATCCACATTGAGGAATGAATCCTATTCTTGGCTCAACTACCACGCATATGTATTTCGTGATGAACCCAATTCATGCCAAATCTACCCGTGGAAGGGTGCAAGCATCGGTCATGGTCAAAGTTCATCACTCCACACATATCGTGCGTATTGACCTCAAGTCAGAGGAGTATCACATCGCTCCCACTAACCGAGACACCCGTAGACACATTATGTGGAATTACATCAAACGGTTTCTCGGATGGGTATACCAATACCCTCTAAGGTATCTGTGCATCCATCATGAGATACCCGGTATCTCATAGTAAGTGAGATCTTACTACACTCTCTAAGAGTATGATGCAGGTCGCACACCAATCTCAATTGCATCATCAATATCCCATTCTTGATAATCCTTGATTGGGGTTATTTGAGAATCATACTTAAGTCATCTGAGTTCTCACTCACTCAATGACAGTAGTGATTCATGGGAACACAAATAAGAATATATGCAAACAATCAAACATCATATTCAGATAAGTGTAATGCCATACATTTAATATTAAACCAATAATAATATTAAATCAAATCTGAATATTATCTTAGTATTATGTCCTTTCGATGGATTGTCTCTAGGACACTAACACTAACACTAACACTAACAATCTCCCACTTGGACTAGAGCCAATCACCTACATGTCTAACCCTTAGACCATCAAATGTCTAGTATGTACATGAACAGTGAAAAGGATTTGCAAGATTATCCTTTATGGGAAATATTTTAATTCCATTTCTCATATCGATATGATCTCTCGGATCAAATGATAACGCCTTGGTACATATTTATTACTGTTATTAGACCCCGGTTCCTTTGCTCATGCAATCGCACCAATGTTGTCACAATACATCTCTATTTGACAACAGGCACTCGGAACTACCCCTAGTTCTCTCAAGAACCATAAAATCCAGACAACCTCAAAGGCTTCTGATACAACAATGTACTTAGCATCGGTTGTTGAATCTACTGTGAGATCTTGCTTGGAACTATTCCAACTTACCGCCTCATCATTGAGATTGTAAATATAATTTGAATGTGATTTGTAATCTTCACAGTCTGACTGGAAACTCGCATTAGTATAGCCCGTAACGACTAGCTCTAACTGCCTACCGTAGACAAGGAAATGTTCTTTAGTACGCCTGAGGTACTTCATAACATTCTTGACAGCAATCCAGTGAGGCTCACCTGGATTCCGCTGGTATGTACCAGTGATGTTGACAGCGTAGGCCATATCAGGCCTCGTGCAAGTCATGGCGTACATGATGGAACCCAAATGCAGATGCATATGGAACGTCCTCCATGTGCTCGACATTAGCTTCGCTAGAAGGACAATCCTTCTTCGATAGCTTTATCCCATAATTTGCCGGTAGAGATCCTCTTTTAGAGTTCTCTATCGCAAAACGCTTTAACATCTTATCTACGTAGGTGGATTGTGACAGCCCTACCATCTTCTTGGATCTATCCCTATGGATCTTGATCCCTAAGATATAGCATGCCTCACCAAGATCCTTCATCATGAAGGTCTTTGATAACCAATCTTTCTCGGACTGCATTGGCGGGATGTTATTTCCTATATTCAATATGTCATTGACATATGAGACAATAAAGATAATACTCTTCCCGCTGCGTTTACGATAAACGCAAGGATCTTCCAAATTTCAAGATGAAGTTAAAGGATTTGACAGCTTCATCAAATTGGATATTCCAACTCCTAGAAGCTTGCTTCAATCCATAGATGGATCGTTTAAGTTTGCACACAAGATTAGATTTTGGCTTAGATATAAAACCCTCCGGTTGATTGAACCTAGTTCAATTGGATGTCACCTAATTCTCTTTTCCCTGCTAGGGGTGGTGAAACAGAATTAAGTTGGTTTACAACCATTAACCGGTGATAAACGTGTCCCTATAAAAGTCCCGTTAGATGTAGATCCGAGCAAAAGACTAGGGCCTTAAATACTCATTGGAACGAAATCTCCAGTTTACTTTTAATTTTAATGGAAGACATCTTTCAATCTAATGAAAAACCATATTTTAGTGAAGATCATTTTAAAGGCGGTGTATTAATTGCTTAATCGAGATCCAACATAATAACTACGTCACATTTGAACAATTATTGGGCGCCGTCTACCCAAATATGACATGTGCGGACAAACATATATAGGGCGCCGTCTACCCAAACATATAATACGATCCGACAAATATTGAGTGCTGCCTACCCAAACAATTTAATGCGGGCTATATAACTAATAATGTAAATATCGATTCACATAAGCAGTTATACAAGTGGGGAGCAACTAATCAAGTTCTCATGCTTTATTTCAAAATTTAAATTTTCATAAATAAAGCATTTATTAAATATGTAGCACATAAATCAAATAAACATGCAAAATATTTAATAACACGTAAATCAAATAAACGCGCTTAAGAATTAATTATCCGTAGGTAAAATATTGCTAAAATTAGAAATACCAACAAGCTCCAAGCTTTCGGTCAATTTCTAAAGTCATTTTCAAAATTATTTTGCCCAAAATATTATTTTATAAAAAATAATCAAAATTTTGGTCCAACCAAAATATGCCCTTAAAAATTTAGTATTTGGTCCAACCAAATAATTCCATATTTAATTTGCAGAAATTTTATAAAATTTGGCCCAACCAAACATGCCCTTATTTTATTATTCAGAATTTCTAAAATTCTTCAAACCAAACAAAGCCTTATCCTTTTCCAAAATTTAATGCTCCCAAACAGGCCTTTAAAATCAAAATTATATTTTAAATATTAACTCAGGGGCTTATTTGCAAATATTGTGTTAATTGCATTGAAGGGCCTGGGGAGAATCAAATTCTCAACCCAGGCCCCAGCTCATTTACGCCAAATAGCCGCTTGGGGGGAGAAAACAGTCGCCATCGATTTTAGGCCAGCTACTGGCGAATTCCCATGGGCCGGCCGACTTCATGGTGGCACGGTCACAGCACCCATCACCGTCCGAAATGGCCATGGCGAGGTGATCGCATCCCAGGAGCACCGCTGCCTTCCTATAGCTGGACGACAGGAAAAACACAGCGGCCGTCTCCCCGAGATACGCTACTTCAACCAAAAGCCCCAATCGCCGTCGATTCGTACTGAGGCACTGCTGTGGGCACTCGCTGCCAGCGACGGCGGCGCTTTTACGAGCATAGCACAGAGGAACCTAGTTCCTTATCTTTTTCCAGTCATGATTCGGAAGGATGAAAGGAACCTAGTTCTCGCTCCTTTATTTATTTATCATTTTTTTTTCAAAAATATATGACGGCAGAAAAACATGTTATGTTTTCCCTTTTGAGTAATAAAAAATAAATTGAACTAAAAAAAATTTGATAACCCACAATCCGATTCACACCAAACAAAAGCGGAACCTAGTTCCCTTTTCTAATATACTTTATTTGTCTGGTTTTTTTTTAAATCAGAAAATCAATTCAATTGAAAATCCGATTCAACAAAAACAAGGGCAAAAAGACTATTTGAAAATATGCATATATTTTACTTCGGATAAACGCATATATATAAATATAAATATATATATACACGAATTCATGTATACAATCGAGTCTGAAGCTCTGATACCACTGTTGAATTAAAGAGGCACGAACACCATGTTCGGTGCAGCGGAAGATTACGATTCACCAACAACGAATCTGAAACATGGTTGTATAACATAAAACATAAAGGATAAATAACGATATATAAATCCTTACAGCGATTTGTACGTGAAATCCTCAACTATGGTATCCACGTAACGGCTTTCTACCAACCCGCATTGATATGCCAGCGTTGAATCTCGAGACAAATTTGCTAGGAAAATTCCGACTGGAGATTTTATGGAGAAATTATATTTCTTGTATTATTCTCTGAATTCTCATAGGACACATATTTATAGGGATTATCATAGCTTAATATCTAAGCAAGATAATATGCTTGGCAGGCATAATATAATCTCTACGGATTATATCTCCCTAGATATGTTCCTACGAATAATATATTTACCATATCTATTTTCTTGTATAATAATATTGCAAATATTATTATTGAGATTTCATATTTAATTAAATCCAATTTAATTAAATAATAATAATAATTAATTCCAAATATTATTATTATATTCTCCATAAATTAAATATTATATCTAATACAATATTTAATCAACCAACTATAATTGGTAAATTGCCATTACTTGTTGTGTGACCCATAGGTCCTCGTATATCGAGCGATTAGTTAAACTAACGGTCTTAATTGAACCCTAGACAATAAATCAGACATTCTCAATATACGAGGTACGTTGCGAGGAAATCTGCAACTAATTGTAATACTGTAGGCTATTGTGATATCTTCTTTTCATTCGCGAATACCCGATTAAGTCTTGAACATGATGAAGTATCTATTAAAATAACTTAATCATATTATCTCAAATCACTAATTGATCAAGTATATCACACTTAGCCACAAAGTCTAAGTTGATGCGCATCGGCCGACGACTTAGATCCAATTATGATGAGAAGATAGTATTCTCTCTAAATCCACATTGAGGAATGAATCCTATTCTTGGCTCAACTACCACGCACATGTATTTCGTGATGAACCCAATCCATGCCATATCTACCCGTGGAAGGGTGCAAGCATCGGTCATGGTCAAAGTTCATCACTCCACACATATCGTGCGTATTGACCTCAAGTCAGAGGAGTATCACATCGCTCCCACTAACCGAGACACCCGTAGACACATTATGTGGAATTACATCAAACGGTTTCTCGGATGGGTATACCAATACCCTCTAAGGTATCTGTGCATCCATCATGAGATACCTGGTATCTCGTAGTAAGTGAGATCTTACTACACTCTATAAGAGTATGATACAGATCGCACACCAATCTCAATTACATAATCAATATCCCATTGTTGATGATCTTTGATCGGGGCTATTTGAGAATCATACTTAAGTCATCTGAGTTATCACTCACTCAATACCAGTAGTGATTCATGGGAACACAAATAAGAATATATGCAAACAATCAAACATCATATTCAAATAAGTGTAACGCCATACATTTAATATTAAACCAATAATAATATTAAATCAAATCTGAATATTATCTTAGTATTATGTCTTTTCAATGGATTGTCTCTAGGACACTAACACTAACATTAGATACCTCAATGCGAAGTAGATATTTCTAGAAATTCTTCGTTGGGGCTTAGAAAGGTAGGAGGGGAGAGGTGTTCATCCACAGAGCTTTGCTATACCCAAGCTTCGACTGCGACTGCTCGTCCCTTCCGTCACCCGAGATCCAAGTCAACACCGACATCTTTTCCCCGACCCCCGGCCTCACACTTCCTCTATACTCATTTTATTGAAGGTGCCCGATCGGCCCGACTTTCCCAAATTTTCACAGCCGGTTCTTCGTCTTTCCGAATTTTCTGCGCCATTTTAGTTGTTGTGGCGGGGCATTGCTATCTGCACCTGCCACTACATCTTTGAAAATTCCGGTGTGAGAATTGTGACGGCAAGGGTGGGTGGACAGCTCGAGAAAAATATTACAGACCCTCTATAGGATTTAGGGCAGAATTAGGATTTAGGGCGTGAGAAAAATATTGCAGACCCTCTGTAGATTAATACATGGCAAAGTTCTAAATTTTAGATAAATATTAATTAATTGATTAATTAATAATTTATTAATTAAAAAAGGTGTTGTATGAACAATTTGCAGGTCGTGCAATTGTTCATTCATTAACTTTACTATATTTATTTAATAATAAAATATCATTTGTTAAGTAAAACTACTATATTTCTAAAGTGATACCACAACTTATTTTATATAGTTCGACATGTTTTGTGTGTTTAAAATATTGTGGCATTACTTTATAAGCATGTTATGATTACTAGATATATAAATGATATAGTATTACTAAATAAATTTAATGCCCAACAAATAATTATGAATTATATATATACATATACTTAATTCATTGATTCAATGAGTTCAATTAGTTCATGATAGAAAAACCAACCCCAAATTGAATATATATATATATATATATATATATATATATTATTGAATATACAGAAATAAATTATCGAACCAAATTTATTATTTTGGTTGTGCCCATTTTTTTGTTCAAGTAAAAATTTGCACATCCTTAATAAAATTATGTAAATGTTAATTTTGTTATTAGATTTTGAATATATATACACATATACACACAAACAAATATACATACATATATATGATATTGGCTTTTTGAGTTTTATAAAGTTATACATTTTAGATAATGGTCATTATAAGTACACAAAGTATAGAGTGAAAATTGTTTATACATGAATAATTGAAGGGTATTAATTGTTTTTACTAAAGAGTACTAGTTGTTTTCATTCTAGGGTATTAGTTGTTTTCACTGAAGAGTATTAGTTGTTTATTGAAAACAAACTAAGACTCTTCCGTGAAAATAACTAATACTCTTTGGTGAAAACAATTAATACTCTCAATGATGCATGTATGGACCAATTTCACACTATACATACTCATATAAGTAATGTCTACTATTTGTAACCAATAATTTTTTACTTATTACGAAATTAAGGTTACACAAATTAGTTAATGTTATTTAAATTGTGACTTATTGCAACGAAAATAAAGTTTTGTTACATTAAGGTATCCTTTTGTAACTACTTCAGTGTTTGTTATAAATATGTTCATTACGAGATACATGTTTGTGGGTGTCATCACATATTCTTATTGAGTCATGTTCGTATTTAATTTTATAGTGTCGACACAAAAATATGAATTGGCACCACCAACATGTAATATGTTTAATTTTATCGTATCGACAAGCTTATCTAAAAAATAATCTTTAATCTATGGTGACAAACTAGACAAATTGCCACAATAGAGTTCTCTTTTTTATGTGGCAAAGTTTTTTATCGCCACTTTAACATATTTAAGTGACAAAGATTAATGTAGTCTCTACAAATAGAGAATTCTTGTGACGATTTTATTATAGTCACAATGAAACTGTAGTGTGATATATTGGCGCACAACACCAGCTGTGACAATTTGTCAAGTCGTCACAATAGATCTCTTTTTTATGTGATAAATTGTGTAATTATCACTTGAATACATGTCTTTTCTGTGATAGAGATGGAAATAATCACCAAAAATAAAAACTTCTTATGATGACATTCAGATCATCACAATATCATTTGTCTTTTCGTGACGAAGTGTGAGATTGTCACCCAAATATGTCTTTTACGTGACAAAGATGCTAGTCGTCAGAATATATAAAGACTTCTTGTGATGACTTGCAAATTGCCACAATAGATCTTCTTTTTACGTGATAACGATTGAATTCGTCATTACAAACAGAGACTTCTTGTGGCAACATTAAGACCGTCACAAAAGATTTCTATTTTACGCGACGAAGTATGAGATTGTCACTTCAACATGTTCTTTACGTGACAAAAATGAGTGTTGTCACCACTGACATAGATTTCTCGTGATGACTTAGAATTTATCACAACATATCTCATTTTTCACGTGACGACGACGGAAGTTGTTACCACAAATAGAGACTTCTCGTGACGATTTTCAAATTGTCACTATAGATCTCATTTTTCGTGACAACGTTAAAAGTCATCACTACAGATAAATGCTTCTTGTGATAACATGTGGATCGTCACAATAAATCTTCCTTTTACGTGACGAATTGTATGACCGTCACTCCATCATGTTTTTTACGTGACAACAATGAAAGTCGTCACCACAAATATAGGCTTCTTGTGATGGTTTGTTGTTCGTCACAAATTTTTTATCACGATACAATAACTTTTGTTGGTGATCAATGTCATTTATGACAATTCGACAAATCGTCATAATAGATCTCTCTTTTACGTGACGATATATGTAATCATCACCACAACATTTACTTTAAGTGACAAATTTGAACATCGTCATGAAAACATAGGGTGTGGTGACAATTTTGGTATTCGTCGCAGTAGTTTTGTCACTAAAAAATAATTTTTTTGTAGTGCGCGGAGGAGGTGAGCCGCCGCCTCCACTACTCGAGCTTCTACCGGCATCGAAGAGACGACGATTAGGGCCATCACCGTCGGAGGTGGCCCCGCCCTCTGACCTGGAGGGGGACCAATCCATCGTCTTACCATTTTTAATTGAAGGAAGAAAAGGAGAATCAAATAAAAGTTATGAACTTACCCTGGAAAAAAACCACTCGTCGCTGCTGTCGATCCTCTACGCCGCCGTGAAATTCGCTGGAGTCCAAAAGCTTATGGAAGATTTAGTGAGTGCAGGAGCGTAAAAATTTTGAAATGAAGGAGATACTCCTCTATTTATAGAAGGGGATTCGGGGCAAACGTGTAATAAATTTTTTGAAATTAGGGGTCTAAGCGCAAAAATGCAAGCTCTAGACCCCTATTGGCAATTGTCAGAGGACGTTTGGAGTACATGCACGTCTTTTCAGGTACAACTATTAACTTGAATGCAAAATACTAGCTTGACTAATAGTTACCCCACAAGAGTATCGAATCACTGTAGTATGAGCGAGTATAGGGACCAAGTAGTATCGAACCCAAGGGAAAGTGTGTATGCGAATAAATCCCTGGATGCACGTGTCGTAGCTAATATGAATGCTATGTTTGGTTTAAACTAATTCTAAACTATATTCTACTAATTATCAAACGAAAAGAAATGAAAATCATTCTAACTCCGATATGAAGTGCAAATATGATGGTGGTGCTCGGGATAGGAATTCCTACGTATACTAACGGAGTTGGTACAATAACTAAATTAATTGTGATGTTCAAGTTATAATCCTAAGTGTACTAAAACTAGGCAATCAACTTCCCTAATCTAGCACAAGAATTGAAAGAATAAAAGCTCAAGAATTAATCCTAATACTTAGTTCTATCAACCTACTTCACTAATCCACTAATCAAATTACATGGATTGTGCTTAATTATTGAAGCCCTAATTTATCTAAGGTGATGCGGCCGTCCTCTCTCGATAAACCGACAGATTATAAACCCCTTCAAAAACCCTCTCCTTAAGCATATTTGTTATTAAAGAGTGATGCGGTCGTCTTCTCTCTAACAATTTTCGTACTTAATTCCAAGATTATTCTAGGGTTAATTAGAAACATTCAAAAATTAAGAGAACTAAAACTATACATCAAGAATTATCCTAATTACGTACCAACATTCAACTTCTACGAGTTCATCATATCCTAAGCATGCAAGGGTTCTAGCCTAACATGGTGGTTGCAAGAATAAAAGCAATAATGAGATCCATAATCATATGCATAATTAAATTGACTAAAGAATTCAAGAACATAAACGAAAGATGAAATTAATAAATTCAAGTCTCAAAATAATATCTATAAAAATCTGGAAATTAGGTTTAATAATCTCAAGTACTCAAGAAAGAAAGAGCAAAAACTAATCCAATCAAGAAGTATTTAAACTAGAGAATTTGTATGCTAAAAACGGTTAGGGCTTTTATTATATAAGGAAAACAAAATAACAACAATATGAGACTTGGTGATATGATCTTCTAGACATGAATACACACTTTCCTAAAAGTGATATTTCGTCCCTTATAAGAGCGTAGGGTATCACGAAATTCACTTTTAAGATACAAAGAAGATCGACAACAATAATTCACGCTCTTCGAATTAACGTCTAATAGGAACAAGGAATTATTCTTTGAGTGTGTTTTTGGTGTCTAAAAATGAGAGGTTTTTTTTAAGACTTCTCAACTTTGTTCTATATGCTTTAATTCATAGGATGTCATCCTATTTATAGAAGTAAGGAAATGGATAAGAATGGGTGGGATAAGATTGAGTGGTTAATACTTTATTTGAATTCAAAAATAAAACTTCATCAATCCTTGTAGTTATATCTAATTTGGATAAATCTAAACTTCATCAACCACCCTAAAAGTTAATCTTAATTTGAATAAATCTAAACTTCATCAACCACCCTAGAAGTTAATCCTAATTTGGATAACTCTAAAATTTCAAACAATCCTCCCCCAATTTTAGAGTAATCTAAAAAAGAATTAAAATAAACACCAATATCACACTTGCAATCTCATGCATAAATGAAAGTGTGCATAGACTTGAACTTTCACTTAGTATAACACACATTCCAAGAATTTATATTTCAATGGTATCATAACGATTGAACCAAAGTAATACATATTGAAAACTGGAAGATGCTATACACACGAAATTAAATACATGTTCCTATTGTACTTGACACGATAAGGGCCATGTGTCCATATCTATTCATAAGTGCTTCAAAGCCATACACCCTTGGCTCCTTGAAGTTGCCAAACTTCGCACTTACATAGGTAGATCTCTTAAAAGTAATAAACATGCTCCTGTGACAAAACATACAATCAAGAGACCCATTAAGAATAAATCAACCTTCTTAACATCATAGGTTTGAAACACTCTTACCTTGGATTGATTATTTGTGCTTCCAATCATCATTTAAGAGATTTAATCTTATTGAACTTAAGACCTAATGTCATATTAGGCGATAAGTTAAGATTCTCTTAAACGTGATTATCAGTGGGCTCCAATCCCATTCCAATTGTCATTCTTGCAACAGAATCTTTATCTAATGCCTTGGTAAAGCAATCAACTAAATTAAGTTTTGTTCTTACATAGTCGACTGTGTTAATACCATCCTTGATAAGTCCTTGGACATTACTATGTCTTAATCCAACGTGTCTTGACTTACCATTATATATTTAGCTATATGCTTTTGTCAAAGTTGCAGAGTTGTCACAATGTATCGCTATGGGCGATATTGACTTTGACAAAAATGGTATCTCAAACATGAGATTTCTTAACCATTCAGCCTCTTTACCTGCCGATGCTAGAGCTATAAACTCCGAAGCCATAGTGGAATCTGTAAGACAAGATTGTTTCTTGGAAGACCAAGAAATTGGACCTCCCCCAAGGAGGAAAACCCAACCACTTGTTGATGCATGATCTTCTTCATTTGTGATCCAACTTGCATCAGAATACCCTTCTAATGCCAAAGGGTAACCATGTTTCTTTAAATATTTAAGCACACGGTGTATAGCCTGCCAATGAAACATACTAGGATTACTAGTATGTCTACTTAACTTACCAACTGCAAAGACGATGTCTGGCCGAGTACTTGTCATTGCATACATCAAGAAACCTATGATCTTTGCATACTCAAGTTGTGAGACCGCATTACCCCCATTTGGTAGTAATTTTAAACTTGGATCCATAGGAGTTGAAGCGAGAGAGCAATTAAACATATTGAACTTCTTGAGCACTTTCTCAATATAATGAGATTGTGACAAGATTAATTTTTCATTGTCTCTCTTAATCTTAATACCTAGAATGACATCGGCTTCTCCCATATTTTTCATGGAGAAATTTGATGATAGGAATGATTTAATCAATTTAACTTGATCTAAGTCAGTTCCAAAAACCAGCATGTCATCCACGTACAAACAAATTATTATACCATTACCAGCATCGTCAAATTTGCTATACACACCCTTTTCTGCATTATTTAATTTAAAACCATTTGAGAATAAAACATCGTCAAACTTTTGATGCCATTGCTTTGGTGCTTGTTTCAGCCCATACAAAGATCTAATTAATTTGCAAACTTTGTGTTCTTGACCTTTCATAACAAACCCTTCTGGTTGTTTCATATATACTTCTTCTTCTAGTTCTCCATTCAAGAATGTCGTCTTGATATCCATTTGATGGATCACAAGTTTATGAATAGCCGCAAGTGCTATCAACAACCTTATAGTGGAGATCCTAGCTACATGAGCATATGTATCCAAGTAGTCGATTCCTGACTTTTGTGTAAAGCCTTGTGCCACCAATTTGGTCTTGAACTTATCAATAGTTCCATTGACTTTCATTTCTTCTTGAAAATCCACTTACAACCAATAGACTTACACTTAGGAGGTAAATCAACTAAAATCCAAGTGTTGTTTCCCATGATGGATTCCATTTCATCATTAATAGCCTCTTTCCAAAATGCAGCATTTTGTGACCTCATGGACTCTTGGAATGTTGAAGGATCTCCTTCCACATTATAACAATATGGAAATTTTTTAACCACTAAGTTCCTTGTTCCTTCAATAAAATATACATGAAAATTTGGGCTAAAAGATTTTTCTTTCCTTGCCCTTTTGCTTCTTCTAATTTGTGATGTAGATGTTCCATTATCATCATGAATATGATCATCTTGATAACTTACATTTGGATTAACATCTTGAACGTTGGTACTTGGAGGTAAATCATTAGGCCTTGGAATTGAAGAAAATCTCTTTTCATAAAAAATTGCATCTCTAGACTCTATAATTGAATGAATCGAAATATAGTCATTTTATTCTATTACATAGAACCTATAGGCTTTGTTATGTTCAACATAACCTATAAAGATGCATTCAATTCCTCTTTCACCCAATTTCTTCCGCTTAGGTTCTGGGACTTTAACAATTGCCCTACAACCCCAAACTTTGAAATAATTCAAGTTCAGTTTTCTTTTGTACCATAGTTCATATGGGGTTACCTTATTCCCTTTGTAGGAACTCGGTTTAAAAGATAACAAGCTGTCAACATGGCTTCTCCCCAAAAACCATCACTTAAACCTGAATAGGATAACATGGAATTAACCATTTCTTGAAGTGTCCTATTCTTTCTTTCTTTATGCTACACCATTTTGTTGTGGTGTGTAAGCTGCAGTTGTTTCATGTATTATGCCAATAGATTTGAAATAACTTGGATCATAGTATTCACCACCTTTGTCGGTCCTTAACTTTTTAATTTTAACACTTAGTTGCAATTCGACTTCATTTTTATAGATCTTAAACTTTTCAAGGGCCTCATCCTTAGAAAACAATAAATACACATAACAAAATCGTGAATGATCATCAATAAAAGTTGCTATGTACTTTTTATTTCCTAAGGAAGGAGTGTTATGAAAATCACATAAGTCACTATGCACCAATTCAAGCAATGATGAAGTTCTTTCCACATTTGAAAAAGGACTTCTTGTTATCTTTGTTAACATGCATGTTCTACACTTCTCTATTTTCAAATCAAATGGAGGAATCAAATCTAACTTATACATATTATATAATTTCTTATAGTTAACATGTCCAAGTCGAAAATGTCATAGAGAAGAATCATGATTAATCACATAAACAGAATTGTTCACATTATTCACAACATTTAGTTTGAACATGCTATTACATAGATAACATAATCCTACAAATACACCACCCTTAGATAATACAAATTTATTAGCTTCGAACACCATTTTGAAGCCTAATCGATTCAAGATAGCACCAGACACTAAATTTTTTCTAAGTTCCGGGGCATACAATACATCTCGTAAAATTAGTGATTTTTCGAAACAAAACAATAAGTCTACTTGTCAAACACCTAGGACTTTGGCTGTAGAATCATTTCCCATGTAAAGAAGCTCTCCATTTTCAACCTTTTGGAAGGTCTTGAAAAAATCACGATCTTTACATACATGTCTAGATGCTCCCGAATCAATCCACCATGATAAGTCATCCTGCACACAAAAGATTTCAGAAATCATATCCATAAAATTCATGCAAGAATACTGTGCAATTTGTGTACACTTACCTTCTTTGGGTTGCTGGCCTTGGCTTGATTCGCCACGACCTTGTTGGCCATTTTTGGATTGACCTTGGCTTTGCTCGCCACGAGATTGTTGACCATTCTTCTTGGTCACTTTTCTTTTCCAAATTATGCAATCCTTCTTGAAATGACCAGGCTTGCCACATTCCCAACAACTGGCATTTTCATTTACATCACCTCTAGGCTTTTTGCCTTTCTTTCCTTTGGTGAAATTTCCAGGCCTTTTCTTGTTCTTGTCTTTGGACTTACCATCTTCCACCATATTGATAGTGGATAAATTAGGATTGTTAGAATCCTTTTGCCCATCTTGCATACGAATTCCCTCTTCTATGCGTAGATGAGTTGTCAATTGTTCAAAATTTATATCATATTTCTTATGTTTGAGTGAATTTATAACATCTTTCCAATTGGGTGGTAATTTATAAATTATAGATGAAACGATAAACGTCTCATCCACATTGATACAATGTTGTTTAAAACTCCCAATGATCCTTTGGATTTCATGGAATTGTTCCATAATTGGCCTCGAATCAACTATTTTGTAATTATTAAAATTACTAATAAGAAACTTCTTACTCGAAGCATCCTCGGCCATAAACTTAGTTTCAAGTTCATTCCAAAGATCCTTTGCCGAGTCCACAAATGGATAGATATTAAATAATGCATCAGACATACCGTTAAGGATGTGGCCGCAACAAATGTAGTCGTCATTCTCCCACTTGTTCCTCTTACGTTGCTCCTCCAAAGTCCCATTATCGCTTTCTTGTGGTTTTGGCGAACTTAGAACATACGCCACATTGAGTGTTGAGAGAAAAAGATGCATCTTCTTTTGCCACTTTCAAAATCCAACACCCTCGAACTTGTCCAATTTGTGAAAACTTGCAGACATCTTGATTAGGCGTGAAATTGTCATGATTCGTAGCTCGAAACGCCCTAGTTTTGGTCGAGTTTATAGAGTATTTAGAGTCAATTGAGCATTATTTCTATACATTGATAAATTTGTCTCTTTGATGCTCATAGGTGAATAGAGGACGAAAAACGGAGTTCGTAGGACTTTGAATCGACTCAAACGGATGCCCGGATGAGAAGATATTGAAGAAATACGATTGGTATTAGTGCGGACGAGGAAAAGTATCACTTGGGAGGAGTTAGAAGTCACTCGAGTGACTAGGTCGAGCGCCCCCGCTCGAGCGCATTGCTCGAGCGCCTAAACGAACAGAAACTTTCTTGCGCTCGAGCAGCTCGAGCGCCACCGCTCGAGCGAATCGCTCGAGCGCCCAAAACATGCAGAATGATTTCATCGCTCGACCAGCTCGAGCGGAACCGCTCGAGCGATTGTGTCATTCGAGCTACACTGCTCGAGCGGGACCGCTCGAGCGTTTTGCTCGAGCGCCCATGGATTTTTGCCTCCGGATGCGTATTTTCGGCCCATTAACTCCCGTTTCGACCCGTGCCTATATATACCTCTTCCAAACACGTTTTAAAGAGATCCCCGACTTTTAGAAATAATTTTAGACTTAGTTTTTGAAGAGGAGAAGAACGAGCAAGTTTTATTTTTACGTTGTTGAGGTTTTTTATACGAATTCTAGTTTCTTTTCAATTCTTAGTTTCTTTTCATTAGTTCGTTACTTTGAACACGTTTAAATTTCGTTTTTATCAATTCAAATTTCAGTTCTTCGTATTTATTTTCTTTTTAAACCCTAGTTCATGTTTATTATTTTCTTCGTTCAATTCGTTATGTTTATGTTCGTTGTTTCTTCGTTTGCTTTCATGTTTGTTACAACCATGTCCGGCTAAAACCCTTGTATGCTTAGGTTAGGATGAACTCGTAGAAGTAGGATGTGGGTACGTAATTAGGGTAATTTGTGACGTTAGTTTTAATTCTCTTAGTTAATGAATTCTTATAATTAATCTGAACTTTACCTTTAAATTTAGTACGAAAGTGTTAGAGAGAGGACGACCGCATCACTCAATAACAATTAGTAGTCTTAACGAGAAGGTTTAGGAAAGGTTAATTCATCTATCGGTTTAGCGAAGGAGGACGACCGCATCACCTTAGTTAAATTAGGGTCTCATTAATTGAGCACAATCCATTAACTTGTTAGTGGATTAGTGAAGTCGAGTGTTAGGGTAAAGTATTAGGGTTTAGAATCTTGAGCTTTCACCTTGCATTCTTATACTTAGGTTAATTCTTGTTTGTCACAGTTATTTTGATTATGTACCTGCTCCGTTAGTATACGTAGGGATTCCTATCCTAAGCATCACCATCTCTTATTTGAATCCAACCCTTAGTTAATTCGTCTGCTTTAGTATTTTAGTTTAATTAGTTTATTTTAGTTTTAATTAATCTTTCCAAAAACCCAAAAACATTACACTCATATTAACTACGACGCGTAGATCTTCAGGGATCTATTCGCATATACACCATCCCTTGGGTTCGATAATACTTGGTCCCTATACTTGCCCATACTACAGTGAACCCGTACTCTTGCGGGGTAGCTACTAGTAGAAGCTAGTAAAATCGCTTCAAGTCAATGGCGCCGTTGCCGGGGATGGCGTTGTATGTTTTTGAATAGGACTTGTAGATAGCTTAGTAGTTAGTAGTGGGTGATTTATTTTCTGTTTTTATTTTTTTTATTTGTATTCAATCGGCAGTTGCGTTTTGACCCTTCTGCTAGTGTGTCAGGTTTATGAAAACACGCTCACAAGGCAATACGAGCGAAGAGAGAATACCGTTGGACCCTGAGACAATAGCCAGAAGGAACCGAGCCTTCTTGAGAAGGATGAACGCTGCCGACTTAGGAAAGGGACCAATGTGTTGGGTTTTAGAGGCACGAACACCATGTTCGGCGCAGCGGAAGATAACGATTCACCAACAACGAATCTTAAACATGGTTGTATAACATAAAACATAAAGGATAAATAGCGAGTATATAAATCCTTACAGCGATTTGTACGCGGAATCCTCAACTATGGTATCCACGTAACGACTTTCTACCAACCCGCACCGATATGCTAGCGTTGAATCTCGAGACGAATTTGCTAGGAAAGTTCCGACTAGAGATTTTATGGAGAAATCATATTTCTTATATTGTATTTTCTGAATTCCCATGACACGTATTTATAGGGATTAACTTGGCTTAATTCCTAAGCAAGATATCGGGCCTAGCCCGTAATATAATCTCTACGGATTATATTTCCCTAGATACGTTCCTACGAATAATATCTTTACCATATCTATTATTCTTGTATAATAATATTCCAAATATTATTATTGGGATTTCATATTTAATTAAATCTAATTTAATTAAATAATAATAATAATTAATTCCAAATATAATTATTATTATATTCTCCATAAATTAAATATTATATCCAATACAATATTTAATCAACCAACTATAATTGGTAAATTGTCATTACTTGTTGTGTGACCCATAGGCCCTCGTATATCGAGCGATTAGTCAAACTAACGGTCTTAATTGAACCCTAGACAATAAATCAGACATTCTCAATATACGAGGTACGTTGCGAGGAAATCTGCAACTACCTGTAATACTGTAGGCTATTGTGATATCTTCCTTTCATTCGCGAATACTCGATTAAGCCTTGAACATGATGAAGTGTCTATTCAAATAACTTAATCATATTATCTCAAATCACTAATTGATCAAGTATATCACACTTAGCCACAAAGTCTAAGTTGATGCGCGTCGGCCGACGACTTAGATCCAATTATGATGAGAAGACAAGTATTCTCTCTAAATCCACATTGAGGAATGAATCCTATTCTTGGCTCAACTACCACGCACATGCATTTCGTGATGAACTCAATCCATGCCATATCTACCCGTGGAAGGGTGCAAGCGTCGGTCATGGTCAAAGTTCACCACTCCACACATGTCGTGCGTATTGACCTCAAGTCAGAGGAGTATCACATCGCTCCCACTAACCGAGACACCCGTAGACACATTATGTGGAATTACATCAAACGGTTTCTCGGATGGGTATACCAATACCCTCTAAGGTATCTGTGCATCCATCATGAGATACCCGGTATCTCGTAGTAAGTGAGATCTTACTACACTCTCTAAGAGTATGATGCAGATCGCACACCAATCTCAATTGCATCATCAATATCCCATTCTTGATGATCCTTGATCGGGGCTATTTAAGAATCATACTTAGGTCATCTGAGTTCTCACTCACTCAATGACAGTAGTGATTCATGGGAACACAAATAAGAATATATGCAAACAATCAAACATCATATTCAGATAAGTGTAACGCCATACATTTAATATTAAACCAATAATAATATTAAACCAAATCTGAATATTATCTTAGTATTATGTCCTTTCGATGGATTGTCTCTAGGACACTAACACTAACAATCTCCCACTTGGACTAGAGCCAATCACCTACATGTCTAACCCCTAGACCATCAAATGTCTAGTGTGTACATGAACAGTGAAAAGGATTTGCAAGATTATCCTTTATGGGAAATGTTTTAATTTCATTTCTCCTATCGATATGAACTCTCGGATCAAATGATAATGCCTCCGTACATGCTTATTTCTGTTATCAGATCTCGGTTCCTTTGCTCATGCAATCGCACCAATGTTGTCACAATACAACTCTATTTGACAACTGGCACTCGGAACTACCCCTAGTTCTCTCAAGAACCTTAAAATCCAGAAAGCCTCTAAGGCTTCTGATACAGCAATGTACTTAGCTTCGGTTTGTTGAATCTGCGGTCAGATCTTGCTTGGAACTATTCCAACTTACCGCCTCATCGTTGAGATTGAAAATATAATTTGACTGTGATTTGTAATCTTCACAGTCTGACTGGAAACTCGCATCAGCATAGCCCATAACGACTAGCTGTAGCTTCCTACCGTAGACAAGAAAATGTTCTTTAGTACGCCTGAGGTACTTCATAACATTCTTGACAGCAATCCGGTGAGGCTCACCTGGATTCCGCTGGTAAGTACCAGTGATGTTGACAGCGTAGGCCACATCTGGCTTCGTGCAAGTCATGGCGTACATGATGGAGCCCAACTGCAGATGCATATGGAACGTCCTTCATGTGCTTGACATCAGCTTCGCTAGAAGGACCATCCTTCTTCGACAGCTTTATCCCATAATTTGCCGATAGAGATCCTCTCTTAGAGTTCTCTATCGCAAAACGCTTCAACACCTTATCTACGTAGGTGGATTGTAACAATCCTACCATCTTCTTGGATCTATCCCTATGGATCTTGATCCCTAAGATGTAGCATGTCTTACCAAGATCCTTCATCATGAAGGTCTTTGATAACTAATCTTTCTCGGACTGCATTGGCGGGATGTTATTCCCTATAATCAATATGTCATTGACATATGCGACTATAAAGACAATACTCTTCCCGCTGCGTTTACGATAAACGCACGGATCTTCCAAATTTCAGATGAAGTCAAGGATTTGACAGCTTCATCAAATTGGATATTCCAACTCCTAGAAGCTTGCTTCGATCCATAAATGGATCATTTAAGCTTGCACACAAGATTAGATTTTGGCTTAGATATAAAACCCTCCGGTTGAGTCACAAACACTCCCTTATCAATGTTACCATTGGGGAGAGCTGTTTTGACGTCCATCTACCAAAACTCATAATCGCGGTGTGATGCTATCGCAAGTAAAAGTCAAATGGACTTGATCTTAGCAACTAGCAAAAAAGTCTCATCATAGTCAATACCAACTATAACCTTTCGCCACCAACCTATCTTTATAGGTTTGTACTTTGCCATTTGCATCGGTCTTACTCCTAAAGACTCACTTGCAATCTATGGGTCTAACCCCTTTCTGGCAACTCAATTAAGTCCTAGACTTAATTGGTGTACATCGAGTCCATCTCGGATTTCATGGCTTCATGCCACTTCTCTGAGTCAACATCTAATGTTGCTTCAGTATAAGTTCTAGGTTCGTCTTTATTCGGGATCTCCACATCATCATGTTCCTCCACGAGGAACCTATAATACCTTGTGGGTGGATTACGAATCCTAGTCGACTTATGGAGTTGTGGTTGTGCAGGCTGTACATTCTGATTGTGAAATTTTTTATGGTGCAACGACTTCATCGTTGACCGGAGAGTCCTCAAGAGCGACACTTTCAAATGCCTCTTGGGCGGGAGTTTGAACTATGTTATTCTCATTCAGCCCACTTGGAGGTTGTTGCGAAGGCAATGCAACTCCAATTACGCTCCCACTGGCTGAAAGAGGATCACCTAGTGATAAACTTCCACCATGAGAGTCGCTGAATGCTCCCACTGATTCTTTGTCATGTTGCCTTGACAAATCATCAGTCTCTATTTTAATTCGTGGTTCTTGAATCTCTTCAAGTTCTATCTTTTTACAGCTTTGTTCCTTAAAGACGTACTCGTCTTCTAGGAACTTAGCTTGCCTAGAAACAACCACTGTTTGTTTCTCCGGTAGATAGAAGTGATATCCTCTTGTCACTTTAGGATATCCCACAAAATAACTATTTTTCACTTTCGGATTCCAACTTATCAGTTAGCATTTTCTTCACAATTGCGGGGCAACCCCACGTTCTAATGTGTAGAAAAATGGCATCTTGCCGTGCCATAGCTCGTATGGAGTCTGCTCAACTTATTTGGACGGAATCCTATTCAGAATGTAGATTGAGGTTTGTAATGCGTATTCCCATAAGAATGTTGGAAGAGAGAAAAACTCATCATGGACCTTGCCATGTCTAACAAGGTTCGGTTTCTCCTTTTGGACACACCGTCCAGATAAGTGTAACGCCATACATTTAATATTAAACCAATAATAATATTAAACCAAATCTGAATATTATCTTAGTATTATGTCCTTTCGATGGATTGTCTCTAGGACACTAACACTAACACAATGGATATCAATAATGAGTTGGACGATGCTGCCAACGATTTCAATCAGGCAGTAGACCGAGTTGAAGGCACTGGAGTTAGTGGTAGCCAGAATCAAATTCCATTAGGGGATAGCCAGAGCCTAAACCCGGATACACAAAACGTAGGGAATCCAGCTCAGAACCTTGTCCATAATCCTCCTAACAACCCTGCTTACCCACAAAACCCAAATAACCCTTTTAACAACCCAGTATACCAACATTACCCATACCCACCTTATCCTTACCCACCATATCCATATCCTCCACCCCCAGTCTACAACCAACCACCTGTTTACCAACCACCACCCCAACAAGTACCCGTACCAGCTGTTAATCCTCAACACGTTCCTCAGAACATAGATCATAATATGGCGATTCGAGGGAGGTTTGCAGTGCAGCCACAGCGGTACTATGATGGAGTGGCTTTGCCTCCTGTTGAGGCGAACAACTTCTCGATATCCCCGGGGATTTTAAAGCTGCTTACCGAGAATCAGTTCAAGGGGGTGATCGGGAAGGAGAATCCTCACACACATCTGAGGAGCTTTCTAATGATAGCCTCCACCTTCAATTACAATGGCATGTCTGAAGATGCCAAGAGGCTTAGGCTGTTCCCATTCTCATTGACGGGAATAGCCAAGGAGTGGTACGATAATACGCTCCCGCGGGGAGGTATTACCACTTGGGCCGAGCTCGAGCGTCTGTTCCTCGAGCGATTCTACCCTCCATCTAGGACGATCAAGGCTAGAATTGAGATCTCGTCCTTTCGCCAGAAGTCTGGAGAGAATTTACGCCAAGCGTGGGAGAGATACTCAAACATGCTGATTGAGTGCCCGCAGCACGGGTACAATGAGGGAGACATTATGGCGTTCTTCTACAGTGGTGCCAACAAGGCGGGGCAAGACCATTTAGACGCCTGTGCGGGTGGAGCATTCCTCAATCAAGGCATAGAGAGGTGTAGAGAGATCGTTGACAACATTGTCACGAATGCCGGTGCTTGGAGTGGAGATGCAGATTTTCAGAGGGTGCATCAGGTTGAAGAGGGAGAAGGAACGAGAAGGCTATTGATGGCCATGATGGAGAAGATAAACAACCTCGAGTTGGGAAAGAGATTGGGTGGAGAGCATGCAGTAGAGAATGAGAAAGTAGACCAACCAAGTGGGCAGCAAGAGGTAGCCAATTACATGGGAGGTCCGTATTACAATCAGAATGGCTACCAAGGTGGAAATCAGTATGGAAGGCCTTCTTATGGCCAACCATTTTTACTTCCAGGCCCTCAGCCACCTCAAAATCAATGGAGGAACACACAAGGGTATCAAGGAGGCCATCAGCCTCCTCAAAACACATGGAGGAAGAATGATAATTTTTCTTATGCTAACCCAAAAGCTGGTGTTACTGTTCCTGCAGGTGTTGATCCGGGGTCTAAACCTCCTGGTGGAGAAGGCGGTGCATCAACCGAGGAGATGTTGAGAACGATCCTTCAAAAGGTGGAGGAAGGGAGCAAGCGGTTGTCATCCTTGGAGTACGATGTGAAGGAGTTGCATAAGAAGGGTGATCAACGTGATCAAGAGCTCCAGAAGATGAACGTTGAGTGGACTAGAACTCAACAAGAGAACAATCGAAGGTTCACCTCTTTAGAGCTCCAGATGAGCCAGATTGCAAAATCAGTGAATAGAATGCCGGAGGGGAACCCGAAAGAGCAGTGCAAGGCGATCCAGCTAAGAAGTGGAACCAACTACGAAGGTCCTCAGATGCCTGCTGATTCTGAGACGCCCCAAGAAGAGATTGAGCCTAAAGGAGATGAAGTTGAGAAGGGGATTGAAAGTGAAGGGATAGAGAAGCATAGAGATATGGATGAGTCCCAGAAGGGGAAAGACTTTGAGGAGATTGAGAGAGTTCCTAAGTGGAAGAAAGCAAAGGAAGCAAGGGAGAAAGTGAAAGAAACAGAAATAGATGAATGGGGGGTACCCATATCTGTGATACCCGTCCCATATCCACAGCGCTTCATGAAAAAGAAGCTTGATGAAAAATTTGCAAAATTTCTTGATGTTTTTAAACAATTGCATATTAATATTCCTTTTTATGATGCTTTGGAACAGATGCCGCATTATGCAAAGTTTCTGAAGGACTTGATTGCGAAAAGGCGGCGAGTGGATGAGCCGAAGTTGGTGCAGCTGAACCACGAGGTGAGTGCATTAGTGCACAAGGCGCTTCCACCGAAGCTGAAGGATCCCGGGAGCTTCACCATTCTTTGTGACATTGGGAACGGGATCAAGAAAGGAGCGCTATGTGATTTAGGGGCGAGCATCAATCTCATGCCGTTGTCGCTTTTCAAGAAGTTGGAAGGTGGTGAACTTCAACCCACAATGATGACGCTTCAACTAGCCGACCGGTCTATTACTCGACCTCAAGGTGTGGTTGAAGACGTCCTAGTGAGAGTTGGAGATCACATCTTTCCAGCCGACTTTGTAGTGCTAGAGATGGAGGAAGATGAGCACGTACCATTGATCTTGGGATGACCGTTCTTAGCTACGGCGGGGATGGTGCTAGACGTGGCGAATGGGAAGATCACGTTGAAGGTTGATGATCAAGAAGTGAAGATCTCCCTATATGAAGCCATGAAACACCCAAGGGAGGATGAGAGCTTGTATTGCATGGATGCAATTGATCCTCGCGTTGAAGACACGCCTTCTATCCCTAATCCTTCTGATATTCATGATTTTGTTAGTCCTTCACCTGTTGATTTAACCCATGAGCGTTATGATCTTGATTATTTTGATAGGGATAAAGTGAAGAAGTTGAAGGATGAAGAGGTGAAGAAAGTGGACGTGGTCCAGTTAGAGGGAAAAGGAGGAGTTAAGAAGAAAAAGTCCAAACTCAAGAAATTGTTTAGTAAGACTCCTCCAGATAGAGGCAAGAAGGAGTTGAGACCCATAACACTTGGGAATGAGAAAAAAGCAAAAGGGCTCATGATGGTGGGGCATCAAGGAAAGGAGTTCAAACACCACTCTTATGAGAGTGGGGGAGGTAAATTTGAGTATGATGTCCCATAAGCTCCTTTGAGCTTGGTCCGGCATGAGGACCTTAAAAATAGCGCTGAATGGGAGGCAACCCATTTTTATTTGCTTTCATTTATTTTTAGTGTCTTTTTATATTATTAGGGAGTATTTTGAGTCGTATGTTTAACCTCGTATTTGAGTGAGTTGCTTGAAGGCTTGTCTCTAAAGGAGTAAAGGTATCAAAGAAGTGGAGATTGAAGGAACCAACTTGAGACAAGGGAATGTGCAAAGCTATTGAGAGAAATTGAATTATTTGGTTGAGGTAACCCACAACCCCAAACTTAGACCTCTAGCAAGGTCGAAGTTTGGGGGGGTGGAGATTTTTATGTTTCTTGTTACATTGCACATGCACGCACGCCCTTATCTTTGAGTTGAGTTTGATTGATTATTGATTGTTGAGATACTCCTTGGGGTGATTTTGAGTTGACTCGCTATTGCATATTTTATGCCTATCAATCATCTTATGCTTGTTGATTGCTATCTTTGAGTATGCTTTGATGAGTAGAGTGAGTTGTAAGAGTGAGTTAGAAATTCTCTTGTGTGAGTGTTTGAGTTTGAGCTGATTAGGGAGAGAACCCGTATGCTTATGAGTTTTCTTTTGAGTACTTGTGGGATGAGAGTGAGAATTCACTAGGACTAGCATGGATGTGAAAGCTGTGAGATTTGAGCCTTATGAGATTTAAATGCATAAATTGATCTCTTCGTTTGTGAGTAAATCATCACCTTAGAGGATGCTAGAACTTGCATGTGCTCTTGCTTCTTGATTGTGTCTAGTTTGATATGCCGAATAGGATCTTAGGCCATCTTTGATTTAATTGAGTCACTTAGCCAAAATTTTCCTTACCATTGACATTTATCCCTTGTTAGCCCCTTTGAGCCTAAAGCCTATTTTATTTGCTAGCACATATGAACACTATTCCAATTCCTAAGCCTTTTTGTCCCAATTTGAGTGGAGAATAGGAAAAGTGTGAAGGTTGAAGGGATTGAGTTGAGTTGAGAAAAAGGGAATTATAATGGTTGAGTGGTGATAAAATAAGGGTGTGAATGAGATTTGAGTTGTGGGAAAGAAAAAAAAATTGAGAATGAGCAAAAGAAAAAAATGAGCTCATGTGTTTGTGCGAAAAAAAAAATGAAGTGATTGAAAAAAGTGAAAAGAGTGAAAAAGAAAAAAAAAATTGAAGAGGGGTGTATTGGTTATAGAATCTGTAGGATTTTTTTAGACTTTTAAAGTTTGGGGGTATTCAATCTAGATTTTCAAAAGTCTTTAAAAATCCTGAGGTATTCAATATGGATTTTAAAAAGTCTTAAAAAATCTGCAGGTATTCAAAAGTCTATGAATTTAAATACTCCACGGATTTTCTTAGATTTCCCTTCCAAAATATGTGTAGATTTCACTCTCCAAAATCTCTGCTAATAACCAGAGATTTCTACGGATTTTAAAAAGTCTTAAAAAATATTTAGGTATTCAACAGCTTATGGACTTTTTTTTATTCTCTTCCATTGAGATATCAACGGGACGGGGACGGGGGGTCATTCCCCATCTCCGTCCCTGCAAAATAAATGGGGAATTTTTTTCCTCCATTCCCGTCTCAGGGGGATTCCCCGATCCCCACCTAATTATTTTTTTATCTCATTTTTAAAATATAAAAAAATATTTAAATTAAAAAATTTAATCAACACAGCAATTACTTTAAGTTGGTGTTAAAAAAACTAATTTAAACAATTTGAAGAGCCTCTAATTCTAATATTTTTAATTAAAACATATATACTAAAGTGAAAATAATATAATTTGGAACTAATAACATAATAATAAATAAATAAAAAATGTAATTTTTAATAAATAGTTAATTGAGTAGAAAACTATAAAATATTTATTTTTAATTTACTTTAACATTAAAATTATATATAAATATATTAATTATATAAAAAATAATGCGGCTCCCCACGGGGAACGAGACGGGGATTCCCCGGGCTGAGAATATTATCCCGGTCCCTACGTATGGGGCAAAAAAATTCTCCGTCCCTGTTTGCTTTGGGGATTGCTCGCCCCGTTGTCAAGTCTACTCTTCAAAAAATATAAATAAATTTTACTCTTCAAAATCTTTTCTAACAACCTGAGACTTCTAATGAGGGAGAGATATAACGGTGATGGAAATGAAAGTGAAATAATAATGTATTTTTTTAACTAATGTATTTTTTTTTCTAAATAATTTGGATAATTTTTTTTATATACAAGTGTGTCCAATATATATTTGCATCAATTGTTCCAGCGCCGGAGTCTATGTAAATCCATGTAAATTAATAAAAAAAATGTATTCCACAATCCTGTAAAGTCTATGAAAATCCAAGTAAATCAATAATAAAAGTCAGTCAAACTCTGCATGGAGTCTATAGATTTTCTAAATCCACAGACTTTTTAAAGTCCAAAAAAATCCAATAGAATCTCAATTGAATACACCCCTCGAAGTGTTGAGAGAAGTGGAATTGAAAGAGTGTTGATTGAATATGTTTGAAGTAGTCTGTTCCTAATCTCGAAGTGCCAAAGTTTGATTTTCTATTCTCCATTCACTTGAGTCACTTTACCATATTGTTATCCCACCTGTCCAAAGAGCCTACATTACAACCTTGAGAAAAGTCCTTTTTGATTCGACATTGATTTCTAGAGTACGGTCGAAGTTAAGAGCACTTACAAGCCTATGGCTGCCAATTTGTGTGATTGATTGTTTGAGTGAGTCCCATGATCATTGATATACACTTGTGAGGGAGTGAAACACATCGTTGAGTGCACATCCATGCTTGACCTTGGTGTTTCTTATTATTGTTGCATGAGTACGATAAAAGAAAGTGAGTGAGTATACGGGTGATTGACTTTTGTAGCTTGAGTTCATTAGCTTGCATGATTGATTCTTGACTCATTCCTAACAAATTCACTTGACTTATTATTTCATTGCTTGGGGACAAGCAATATGGTAAGTTTGGGGGGGTTGATTAGGCGTGAAATTGTCATGATTCGTAGCTCGAAACGCCCTAGTTTTGGTCGAGTTTATAGAGTATTTAGAGTCAATTGAGCATTATTTCTATACATTGATAAATTTGTCTCTTTGATGCTCATAGGTGAATAGAGGACGAAAAACGGAGTTCGTAGGACTTTGAATCGACTCAAACGGATGCCCGGATGAGAAGATATTGAAGAAATACGATTGGTATTAGTGCGGACGAGGAAAAGTATCACTTGGGAGGAGTTAGAAGTCACTCGAGTGACTAGGTCGAGCGCCCCCGCTCGAGCGCATTGCTCGAGCGCCTAAACGAACAGAAACTTTCTTGCGCTCGAGCAGCTCGAGCGCCACCGCTCGAGCGAATCGCTCGAGCGCCCAAAACATGCAGAATGATTTCATCGCTCGACCAGCTCGAGCGGAACCGCTCGAGCGATTGTGTCATTCGAGCTACACTGCTCGAGCGGGACCGCTCGAGCGTTTTGCTCGAGCGCCCATGGATTTTTGCCTCCGGATGCGTATTTTCGGCCCATTAACTCCCGTTTCGACCTGTGCCTATATATACCTCTTCCAAACACGTTTTAAAGAGATCCCCGACTTTTAGAAATAATTTTAGACTTAGTTTTTGAAGAGGAGAAGAACGAGCAAGTTTTATTTTTACGTTGTTGAGGTTTTTTATACGAATTCTAGTTTCTTTTCAATTCTTAGTTTCTTTTCATTAGTTCGTTACTTTGAACACGTTTAAATTTCGTTTTTATCAATTCAAATTTCAGTTCTTCGTATTTATTTTCTTTTTAAACCCTAGTTCATGTTTATTATTTTCTTCGTTCAATTCGTTATGTTTATGTTCGTTGTTTCTTCGTTTGCTTTCATGTTTGTTACAACCATGTCCGGCTAAAACCCTTGTATGCTTAGGTTAGGATGAACTCGTAGAAGTAGGATGTGGGTACGTAATTAGGGTAATTTGTGACGTTAGTTTTAATTCTCTTAGTTAATGAATTCTTATAATTAATCTGAACTTTACCTTTAAATTTAGTACGAAAGTGTTAGAGAGAGGACGACCGCATCACTCAATAACAATTAGTAGTCTTAACGAGAAGGTTTAGGAAAGGTTAATTCATCTACCGGTTTAGCGAAGGAGGACGACCGCATCACCTTAGTTAAATTAGGGTCTCATTAATTGAGCACAATCCATTAACTTGTTAGTGGATTAGTGAAGTCGAGTGTTAGGGTAAAGTATTAGGGTTTAGAATCTTGAGCTTTCACCTTGCATTCTTATACTTAGGTTAATTCTTGTTTGTCACAGTTATTTTGATTATGTACCTGCTCCGTTAGTATACGTAGGGATTCCTATCCTAAGCATCACCATCTCTTATTTGAATCCAACCCTTAGTTAATTCGTCTGCTTTAGTATTTTAGTTTAATTAGTTTATTTTAGTTTTAATTAATCTTTCCAAAAACCCAAAAACATTACACTCATATTAACTACGACGCGTAGATCTTCAGGGATCTATTCGCATATACACCATCCCTTGGGTTCGATAATACTTGGTCCATATACTTGCCCATACTACAGTGAACCCGTACTCTTGCGGGGTAGCTACTAGTAGAAGCTAGTAAAATCGCTTCAAGTCACATCTCACGAATTGTTGCCATCTTAGAGATATTGCTTTTAGATTGTTAGGGCTTTTATTATATAAGGGAAACAAAATAACAACAGTATGAGACTTGGTGATATGATCTTCTAGGCGTGAATACACACTTTCCTAAAAGCAATATTTCGTCCCCTATAAGAGCGTAGGGTATCACGAAATTCACTTTTGAGATACAAAGAAGATCGACAACGATAATTCACGCTCTTCGAATTAACGTCTAATAGGAACAAGGAATTATTCTTTGAGTGTGTTTTTGGTGTCTAAAAATGAGAGGTTTTTTTTAAGACTTCTCAACTTTGTTCTATATACTTTAATTCATAGAATGTCATCCTATTTATAAAAGTAAGGAAATGGATAAGAATGGGTGGGATAAGATTGAGTGGTTAATACTCTATTTGAATTAAAAAAATAAAACTTCATCAACCCTTGTAATTATATCTAATTTGGATAAATCTAAACTTCATCAACCACCCTAGAAGTTAATCCTAATTTGGATAACTCTAAAATTTCCAACAAAAATCTCTATTACACGTTGAAAAACCTTGCTAAACACTCTCAAACTCCTTCCACAGCTCTTCTCCTTCGAAAATTATCTCTAAATATGTGTTGATGTGTGTAGATCTGCTTGGATGGGGTATATATAGGGTATGGGCCGAATTTGGGCGAAATAGGCCGGAGGTGCTCGACCTGGGACTTGGCTCAAGCGCCTAGCGCTTGAGAAACCTTCACTCGAGCTATACAACTCAACAGTGCACCGAAGATGCTCGACCACGATACACTCGAGCGCCTGGCGCTCGATCTCGCTCACTCGAGCGGTTCTTTCCTACAGACTTCAAGGTGCACTCGACTTCGCTTGCCTCGAGCGGTTCCTTACTGTAGCACACACGGGGCGCTCGAGCCCATGTGCTTGAGCACTTGATGCTCGAGTGCCTCCTCCTTTTGAGCTAAATGATACTTTTCTTCACATGAACTAATATTTTTCGTATTTCTTCAATATCTTCTCATCCGGGAGTCCGTTTGAGTCGATTCAAAATCCTACGAACTCCGTTTTTCGCCCTCTTTCCTAATATGAGCATCAAAGAGACAAATTAATTAGTTTATGAAGATAATACTCAAATAACTCCAAATACTCATCAAATACGCTCAAAACATGGACGAATCGGGCTACAAAACATCACAATTTCACGTCTAATCAACTATACGTGCACGTCCCCTCAACTTCAGCAATGATCACGGAAGCTTCCAGACCCCCGACATCCGACCTCCAGCCGGACTATCATAGGGCCGACTTTGACCTCATTCGATCAAGAATACCTCAAGTCATCCGACCTCTACTCCACCCAACAAGAGGTCGGACTCGATCCTAGGAATCTAAAAATGCCAGTTCACCCCTCATCTTCCATAAGGGCTAAACTGGAGGGCAATTGTTGTGACCATAATAAGTACGAGCCAAATAGAATATAAAGACCTTAGAGGTCGGCAACCGACTTCATTGAGGGCAAAAGAGGCTGGCTAAGGCCTCCATAATTTGGAATGGCCGGCCTCGGCCACCATAAGAGGCTTACCCGTCCCAACCGACCTCGGGACGATTTCAAGAGGTCGGCTCGATCTCCATATGGACCCATGCCGACCTCGTGCCAAACATAGAGTCTGACTCAATGAAAGATAAATCAATCCCGACCTCTTAATTGATTTGAGAGGTCGGCAACCGACCTCTTGAGTGAGGATGTTCCGAGTCCATTCCAACAGAGAGGCCGGATCTCACCTCAAAAGATGAAAACCCGGCCTCAAATTCGACCACTCCCGTCTCACTGCCGTTGGAGAACCTTCGAGCACGTGATCAAATCAAACAAGATCGATCCAATAAGGTAAAGAATCATCTCCGTACACAAGGACAGAGAGAATATTCTTCACAAATTTAGAAATTGCTCAGAGGATCTGCACCCAGAGACACATGGCGAAATAAGAGTGGCCCGAAGCCTGGTGCAAAGGACGATCCGGCGCCCGCGCCATATCAGGGATTTTTAGGCATTAAATTCCACGGTTCCCTCTGAGGTAGAAATTAACCAAATTACCCCTCTGTGTAAAACCTATAAATAGGTCTCACCATGTACAAAAAATAGAACAATTCACATATATACAAAAATCACACTTAAGTCCAGGGCCCAAAACTCCTAGCAAATCTTGTAATACCCCGTCCCGTTTTATACCTTTTATTTTGCTAGAAACCTTAATTATATAATATTATATTATTATTATCTTTGTTTCTTTTAATTTTATTATTTTTGTGTGCTACTGTGTAATTTAAATATATACCCTTTTATAAATTCCCGAATTCGAAGAAAGGAATCGAAACTTTCAAACGGATAAGGGACTACGAGAAATTAATTATTAAAGTTTTAAATTAGGATTTCGATCCGTTTAATTTATTAAGAATAATTAAAATACTTTAAAATATTCATTAAGCTTTAAAACTGTATTAGTTTTCAATTCGGGATTAAACTCGTGAACCAAACGATCCCTAAACCGTATCAAGTGGGATCGAAAATATCATGTATTAGAGTGGATTATTTTCATCCACATATTAATTCTTTTTTTTAAATTAATTGAATAATCAAAATATCTCTCTATAAATAGAAATGAACCACCGTCTCTCTCTCATTTTTAGTTTCCCAAATTTTACTCTCAGTTTTCCTCTCTCTCTCCCCGACGAAAATCTCCACCTCCTCACGTTTTCCTTTTCCGGCGACGTCCACCGTGGAGCGCCGCCGTCACCTCGCCGCTCGCCGCCATCGCCGCTGGAGCTCCGCCCAGCCACGACGCCTCTCTTTCTTCCCTCCGTCCAGCCGCATCGCAGCCCTCGCTCAGCGCCGCCCACCGCCGCTTCCTCCTCCTTCGCACAAGCAGCGCCGCCGCGGCCCTTCGCCGCCGCGCTCTTCCCACCGCGACGCTGCCGCCGCTCGTCCCAGCGTCGCGCCGCTGTCCCGCCTCGCGACGCTTCTCACCGACGCGAGCGCCACCCCCAGCGCCGCCGCCTCCTCAAGCCAACGCCGCCACCTCTTTAATTCTTCTTCCAGTAAGTCTATGCAAAAGCCCCTTTCAATTCCAATCTTTGAAGCTTAATTTCAATTTCACCCGTAACCTTTTCTTTCCATTTAATTTCCGATCGAAATTGACGTCGTTTGAACCGGTTGCTGTTGCCGGAATTTCTGGAAATTCCAACCGACGCCGTTAGGCTGTACAATTAACTTTTCCGAATTCCCGAATCACGCCGTTATGCTGCCGAAATTATCCAACAAATAATCGAACCCTTTTACGACGCCGTTAGGCCGCCCAATTTGGGACTCGTAAGAATTACTAGCCCCTTCTCTATTTCTCGTATTAGTTAGAATAGAAAACCGGCACGGTTATGAGTTTTGTAAACTTTGGAGTTTTCTATTTAGAGACTATAAGATTGATGGGTGGAGTTTTGATGTTGTTGATATTAGTATTATTGAAATTGTTATATAGTGTTAGTTGTTAGGTTTGGTGGTATTGGTTTTGTTGATTAATATTGTTGAATTAGTTATTTAGTATTGTTGGCTTTGTTGGTTAGTATTTATTGAATTAGTTGGTTAGTATTATTTGGAATAGTGGTTTAGTATTGTTGTTTTAAGTTGTTTAGTATTATTGAAATTTGTTGTCTAGTGTTATTGGATTAGTTGGATGATATTATTAGAATGGATGAATTAGTTGGTTTGGTTAGCTGATGATTTGGTGATGAAATTAGTTGTTAGTAATATTAGTTGAGTTTTTGAAGACAAATGGAAACTCGTCTTCCCCTTGTGCGACTGTTAGAAAATTAGGAACGAAAAGACAAGTAGTTTATATCCAAAATTAATAACAAATGAAAAGAGTATTTTTGGGAAAATTAATATGATCCTTTTATTTCCTAAAAGTGTCACTAATCAACTTTAGAAGTAATATTAATATTAGAAAAGAAAAGTACTTTTTATAATTTGTCTTAGAAAAGCCAAAGTCTTTAATAAGTTTTAATAAGAGGTTTTTATAAAATATGAATTCTTATATTTTCTTTCTTAAAGGGCCTTTGTTAAGAACACCACTGAATTCAGTAAATACACCCCCCTGTTACACAACTGCTTTCAGCAAATACACCCCCCTGTTACACCTCTTCTTAAAAAGGGGTGTACTTATCAATTTGAAATCAAACTTTGAAAACTTTAGTTTTCAATAGTTTTCTAAAGACAACGATCTACTCAATTCTCGAGTTTCACACTCTTAAGCTTTTCAAATTCAAAAGTCGATCTTTTAATCGGAATACTCCTTATTAGGATTCTGTACTTTTCGGGACACGCACGAAGGACTCGACCGTCTGCATACACAATATTCTCGGGACTCGAAACAATCAGGTGGGTGATTGATCTGTTGATTGATCTGCTAATAATACGTTGTGCTGGTATACTCTGAACTCGACTAAATCAATCTAAAACAACTAATCCAACATAAATGTACACCTACTATATAATTGTTTGAATTATGTGATGTATTTATATATGATACCAAATGTCTATTGTTTTACTTGAATTAATCACCATTGCATGATATAAGGGCATTTTGTGAGCATGAATCTGTTTAAGTATAAATTATGTGAATTCTCCCCACAATTTGAAATGACAGTTTTATGGGAAAGAGGAAAGCGAGTAATTATTGATTTGATGTGCAACAGTTTTGTTTGTGGATTGACACGTACGGCCATGAGTGATAATAGGTCAGATTCATGGTCGCTGATATTATTTGTGGTGGCCATGAGTGATAATAATTATTCAGATTCATGGTCACATGAATGGATGACTTGTTAGTGAGAAACGGTTTGGGGGAGATTCACAATATGTGAAAAATGATTTTGGCAGATTAGGCCGTTATTTGAAAATGGTTTTGGGCTTGCCCCTTAATGTGAATCAACTTGTGATATTTCAATTATATGATGTGAAACCTGCTATGCCCAATTAATTATTACGTGATCTTGTTACTTCTGTGGTATATGTTATTCATATTTATATGTCAACTGCTTAAATAAATTATATACTTTATCAATGAGTATAATTTAATATACTTCGGATTTACCAATCCCATGACGTTGCAAATCACCCATACGTGAGAATTCAAATCTCACGCCCCCCTTTTTACAACCCTTGCAGATTATGAGTTCGTGGAGCAAGGACAGTAATAGAGACGACATGGAGTTCCCCACTTAAATAAAATGATACAATTGATATTAAGCTTTATATATGTGTGTGAAATATATTATAAATATTATTCTACTCATTTCTTCCGCTGCATGAAACTCATCCCTAATTTTATTATCCATTTTTATATCAAAAATTTTATAGTTCGGATTTTAGTTACAAGTGACACCTCGAATCTGAGATATATAAGGTATTTTGGATTCGGGGCGTTACAAATCTCCTCTTATTTATTGCTTCTTGCATTCATGTCTTCACATCTTCTTCATCATCCTATAATGAAGAATGATCAACTATTCATTCATGCATTAATCACTTCATTCAATGTTCACTCATTTGATGTTTTAGCCTAAATTCTTCCACATCCTCTACCAAATTCAGCCCCAATTTTAGGCTAACAACATATTATTCACACACAAAAAAAGGCACACATTTTAAGAAAAAAATCATCTTTTGAGTAAAGTAATGACATATGGGTAAATATGTGTATATTATTGTGAGTATGCACGCAAATCAATATTTTTTTAGAGTGTGCAAATAATTTTGGGACGGACGGAAAAATAAAGTGTGCAAATAATGGTGGGACGGAAGGAGTATATACTTTTTCCGTCATTTCTTTGTCCGATTTTATCAATTCACACCGTCCAACTTCCTCAATTAGTAAGGACATTGTTGAAAAAATTACTTAAAATATACTTTGATATTAATAAATTAACATTTAAAAAAATATCATTTTGAATAAATTGAGATATAAAAAAAAGGTAAGTATTTAGGAAAGGCAAAGTATAGAGTGACATCTATTCATAAATACATTCGGATCCATTTACCCATATTATAATCTCGCGGGTTGTTGTTATGAAAAAGGGGCGGACTTATTTTCTTGGTTAAATACTTGGGTTGATTTATGTCAATTACGTGGCTAGATGATACACATGGCAAATCATGTTCAAAACTCATTTTTTCCTATTATAAACCCATTTTTTCTTTTTTCTTTTATGTTTTATTTTTATGTTTTATTTTCTTTTACCATTTATTTTACCTTTATTTATTTTCTTTTTTAACTTCTTTTTTACCATTCTTTTCTTTCCCATTTACATTTTGGACCAAATATTTTTAAAATTTACTTGGATTTAATTAACTGTATACATTAATATTTATTCTACATTTTTTTTATATATTTTGTAAATACAAAGAATTATTAGTTATACATAATCATAATTTTTAGGAGCATGTATATGGTGAAATTGGGTTATACATGAACTGTTGAAGGATATTAGTTGTTTTCACTAAAGAGTACTAGTTGTTTTCACTGAAGAGTATGAGTTGTTTATACTGAAGAGTATTAGTTTGTTTTCACTAAACAACGAATACTCTTTAGTAAAAAAAAACTAATGCTCTTCAATGAAAATGACTAATACTCTTCAGTGAAAACAACTTAATACCCTTCAATGGTTCATGTATGAACCATTTTCACATACATTTTAACTGTATGAAATGTGAATAATTTGACATATGAAAATGAAATATTATGTTTAGCAATAAAGAAAGCGCATTAGTTGTGATAAGTGAAGAGTATGATTCACATTACGAAATATATTAGTCGTGATAACTGAAGGTATAACTAACATTACAAAAGTGTATTAGACGTGATAACTGAAGGGTATGACCCACATTATAAAAGGGTATTAGTCGTGATACTTGAAGAGTATGACCAACATTACAAAAGAGTATTAGTCGTGATAACTGAAGAGTATGATATTACTAAAGGGTATTAGTCAGGTTAAGTAAAAGGCATAACCAACATTATAAATGATATTAGTCGTGTCGACTTAAGTGTATGACTTGTATTACTAAAGAGTATTAATCGGGATAACTGAATGATATGACCAACAAACAAAAGGTATTAGTCGTGATAACTGAAGAGTATGAATTATATTACTAAAGGGTATTAGTCGTGATAACTGAAGGGTATGATCATATTACTAGTAAATATTTAACCGTGATAACTGAAGGGAATGTCATACGACATTACTAAGGGTATGTTTGTTTTGAGACTCACACGGATGGACTTTGGACTTTGCAATCCACGCCCCATACGAGTTCGGGATTTAAAATCGGGTTTTCAAATCCCAAACTCAATCACTACCTAAAAACCTATTACTATTTTTCATATAATTAAATACAATCACATCATCACTTTTTTATCATCCACTCAACCTCTCTCCTACTTTTCTCTTACACAATATAATAAAATAATACAACATCAATCACTAATAAACATTGATTTGACATAAAGTAAAATCACACCCTACTAAAATCCCAAAACAAACACATACTCATATTATTCATCAAGATTTTCACATCCTAAGATTTCAAAGTCATGACTTCCCCCGCACACTTAAATCCCAAAACAAACGTACCCTAAATGTCTTAGTCTAAATAATTGAATAGTGATAGTCATTACAACTGAATGTTATGACCTATAATAAAAGGTTATTACTCGTGATAATTGAAGGGTGTGAAATATGTTACAAAGGGTATTAGTTATGATATTAAAAGATATGTCATATATTACTCAAATGTATTAGTTGTAATACTTAAATGATATCACTTATATGAATAAATATATCTTTTTTTCCCTTAAAAGTATACAAATATTTTTTTAATTAAATTTATTTCTACATTTAATCATTTAATTAATAAAGTGTTGCGTATAAGATGGAAAAGGGTATTATCAGCAAATATATTTTTAATTAAACAATCACACTCTTCACGCCGCACTATGTGTAATTCATTTTCATAAATGGAATCAATTTCATGTATGGATAAGTTCTCTATACATACTCTTTAGGAAATATCTTTAAATTTGTAAGTCAACTTTTTGGTAGTAAGACTGCTAACACCCTAGCATGTACTCTCTCCGTCCACAAAATATAGTCCTGGTTGCCTTATTGGGCCGTCCATGAAAAATAGTCCTGTTGCCTAAAATGGAAAGAATAAACTTTATCTACTTTTTCAACATACACACATAACATTTTTTAAATAATTTATTTTGTATTTGATTTGACACAATATTCTTACTTTTTACATATTATATCAACTTTCTTAGAATAATTAATGACGTAGAAATACTTATATTTAGGTGTCGATAAAAAATTCCAACTGTAGAAACCTCATTTCTTTGGTTTCATCATCAAATTCAATTTTCTCAACACAAGTCTGCAAATAATCCATCTCCATCTCCAATAATGAATTCTGAGTCCAAAGGAAATCCATCCATTGAAACCCAAACCCACTCCGAAGATCCGTTATCGGGTACCGGAGATTCCAAAGGAATTCCATCCACTGAAACCCTAAACCACTCCAAAGATTTGAAATCGGCAGCCCCCGGCAGCCAACAACCGGACTACGCTCCATACCCGAAACTCGAGCCAGGCGACGTAGCTCCGGTCGCCGATACTTGGAGCTCGAACCCCGCTGTTGGTGGCTCTGCCACCACCACCATGCCCACCGACTCAAATCCCTACGTCTCCGGCCATCCCGTCTCCCCGTCTTCCACGAAGAGTATTCTCCCTTTTCTATTTATCTCTTATTATCCATAATTCTAGTCATTTTATCTCTCTTTTGTTCTCATGGATTTCCTTATTCTGGGGGTGTTAGATAACGTGGAGAAGGTTAAGGAAGTTTTGGGTAAATGGGGGAAGAAGGCCGCAGAGGCTACTAAGAAGGCTGAAGACTTGGCCGGAAACATGTGGCAGCACTGTGAGTCCTTTCCCCTTCTAATTCCTGTTTGAAATCCACTACTTGCATAAACATCAAAATTTTAGGCAAAAACTAAACAGAGTCGTGTTTGTTGTACAAACTCTTTCACAGAGAAAAAAAACTAAGAAGGTTACTCAAGGATAAATTCTAAAATTGCCATACATATTTAAATTGATATATTATCTCAACTGTAATGGTTAATTAATTTGGGATATCCACTAATTGTAGTCTAGCTTGGGTTATTGCCTTGTGGTCTTAGGCAAGTAAAAATGGTAAATGAAGAGCTAAATAATTGATAAATTCATATATGCTTTTCTTTTGTTTAGAATCTGTGTGATGTGTTTATGTGGATGTGGTGCAGGGTGCTTCTAGTTTTGTAGATGTTTGCCCGAACTGAAGGCTCTGTTGAAAAATGACTTCCAGCCCTCTCATATAGTTTCACAAATTTAATAATGCTAAAATGCTTAAAATACTTCCTTTAGCTAAGTTATTCGAAAGCATATATACTCCTGTTTTATAAGAGTTACTAATACTAGTAAGTCAATAGTCCATCATCTCAAATTCTTAATCATAAGCCAAATTGAGCATGGGCATTGTAGATATTAGTTCCTTGCCTTTTATGAACCTTAGCAGGTAGTGCAACTTTATTCATCTGTAATCATGTTTTATTTGTACTCTTCATCAATTTTAGTTAGTCCTGCTAATATTATGAATCCGTACAAGTTTTTGCTTTTGAACTTTTATCTAGAATTGCTATTGCTGGTTCCATGTTAGTATGTTACTCTCAGCATCAGTGAGCCAAACTTGAAATCTTCAGATGTTTGTTGGCTTATATATACCTACCAGTTTCCTTCGATGTCGGTCTTACATTATATCACACCACTTATCTGTCTTACTGTAAACTACCTTAATCTATTTTTCACAAAGGACGTAATAGCTAGCACTGATCGAGGTTCATCATAATTCTTCGGTTTACCCTTTTTCATGTTGTAATAATCATCAGATGTGATTTTGGAGATCGGTTAAAGATAAAACATGTAAACTATTTGTATATTTAATAATTGTAAGATTCTTGAAAATATATCTAGTAAAAAAATAGGGCTAGTTATCGACAAGGTGAGTGTCGACGCGATGACCTGTTTCTTCAGTTTACTCTTTTCATGGTGTAATAATCATCAGATGTGCTTTCTGATATTTGTTTACATACTTTTATCAGTGAGAACGGGCCCAAGCCTTGCAGATGCTGCTGTTGGGAGAATAGCACAAGGTACCAGGGTTTTGGCTGAAGGTGGATATGAAAAGGTCTTTCAGAATACGTTTGAAAATGCCCCAGAGGAAAAACTCCTCAAATATTATGGGTGTTACTTGTCAACTTCTGCTGGTCCTGTTGTGGGAGTCCTATATTTATCAACTGCGAAAGTGGCATTTTGTAGTGATGATCCTCTTTCATACAAAGTTGCTGAGGAGGTTCGCTGGAGTTATTACAAGGTCCGACTCTTATTTGCCTTCTGCTTGTATCTGTTAACCTTTCTAAACATGCAGCATTTATTACTGTCTTGAATTGCTTTTTGTTGTTTGTTACTGGGTGAAGGAAATTGTTAAGGATAATACCTATCAATTATCATGCTCCGTTCTTATGTTTAAAACCACATGAAACAAAACCATAGTTTTTAAAGGCGCAAGGTGCACCAAGGCGCAAGAGGGGTCCTAGCGCCCGAGGCGCAAGGCGCGCGCCTTAGGCGCGCCTCTTGTCCTTTATATTCCTAAACACATTTCACACATATCTTCTATAGAAAACCATATAAAACCAATAATACTACCACAAAGTCAATAAATTAACATAATAACACAATGTAATCATGAAATTAGAACTTAAGTAGTGATATTATACTTCATTCACACACAATGACACAAAAACCATCAAATATTAATAAAACAGTAACTATATTAGTATAGTAATCTAGTTAACTTGTCCTCATCAAATTCAAAACCCTGCTCCTCATCATCACCAAATTAATCATCATAAATATATTCCTCTTCCTCTAATTCATAGTCGTCTTCATTATAATCTTCATCTCTGAGTTTTAAAGATGAGTCTTTTAAGTTCTTCCCCTTGCCCTTGCTCTAATCCACTTGTTTGCCTCTGTCCATACATTTAGGTGGCCTAGCACTTAGGAGATTTGGATATTTGAAACCGTAACCCTAGGTCTCATGGAGTGTTATTTTAGACTTTTAAAAAATGGGTAATTAACAAAAGTGCTAATATCTTTAATAAAAAGACCTAAAGGTGCTAGTATCTTTAATAAAAGACCTAAAAATGCTACTACTACTTAAAAAAATAGATCTGAAACATGTTTGACCATGAGGCGCGCCTTAGTCGCCTCAAGAAAGGCGCAAAAGGTGATCTGCACCTCATTTTACTCCAGTGAGGCGCTAAAACTATAGCCTCAAGCGAGGCGCGCCTAAAACTATGAACAAAACTGCTCCAATATCTGACAGCCTTTACTGAAATTTTCACAAACAGCATTGGTGTACATTATGTTCTACTAACTATATAGAGTAAGTACAGATTCTTTTGCTTCGGACCAACTCCTAATGCTGATAAGTTCACTAAGAGCTTCATTTGATTAGTAATACTTTGTTTGCAACATATTGAGTCTTGAAATGACAAAATACATATCACTGTGATGTCACTAGAGTGACCAAGATATTATCGATCTCAATGTTTTCTTTAACTGGTCTTTGTCCTTCGGGAATTTTTTTAACAAAGTTCTCTGCCCAAGTGTAATCATACAAACCACAACATGTTGGCAAATATTTCTGTGCATCAGTTGCATTGTGTAATTCAAGTGCACTTTTAAATGGTAGTAGTGGTTTTACTAAAAGGTTAGTATATTAGTTGTTTTCACTGTACAATATTAATTGTTTTCATTGAACAATATTAGTTGTGCATAGTTGCACGCTGCAACTAGTGCACCCAAGTGTTACTCTAAACATATTAAGTTTTAGCATTTTAACAAAATTTGTTGTTCTTATCAAAAGAATAGTTTTGCCTCTGTTCGTGCCAAAGTGAATGCAGATTAGCATTATCATGATAAGTTTGTTCAGCAATATATTTGACACGAATTTAAGATATGTGGGTTTGATTTCTTTGAACTCTTCCGCATATGCATTTGCATATTGGCGTCACTTGCTTGATCTCATTTTGTTCAAAAGTTTTTGCCCATTTTGAAATGATATACAGTTCCATATAAATACAATCGGTTACTTATGTTTGCAGGTGGTTATCCCACTCAATCAGCTGAAAGCAGTCAATCCTTCAACAAGCAAATTAAATCCAGCTGAAAAATACATCCAGATTATATCTGTTGACAATCACGAATTCTGGTATATGGGGTTCGTGTACTATGATAGCGCCGTGAAAAATCTACAAGGTGCATTACAGGCTCCCCATAACATGTAATTATTATTCATACGCACTATCCATTATCATATCATGTGTTATGTTTGAGTGAGGATGAGTGAATGTGGTGAAGATATGTTGTATTTGTGCAGTGTGCACCAACATTTTTTTAATTTTTGTGATTAAAACGAAAATGAAAAAAGAGTGAATAGCAAAATGTTATGCTTTATGTGATACAGCATGTGAATCAAGTTATTTATCGAATGATTATATTTAGCTGATTGTTAATTTAATGAGTTTTTTGTTTAGTGTTTATTGCAAGCCCAGTGAAAAGCAGGCATGTTGATACTCTCATACGAGATCATCTAATGTAAGGAGATGCTTGGTTAACAACTCTTCAATAGTAATGAGAATGAAATTGAAAATTAGTGTAATTAGCATGGTTCATGAGAACAAAATCACTACCTCTCCTCCGAAATAAGGTAATCACTACTCCATTTTGATTACCCTATTATCTTCCTACAATCATCCTCCTAAAGTCACTCCCTCATTCCTCCACCAACAACCATTTGTTGTCTACTTCTATTTCAAAATTGGGTCATGACACTAGCAATGATGTCACCATTAGAACACTTATTTACCTAACATATCATTTTTTTTATGAGGGTATAGATGGAAATAATTTTTTATTCTCATTACCATCGAAGAATTGCTAACCAAGCGCTCCTTGTGTGAGATGGATATTTATTTTCCAATTACATTAGTCATAAAAGTTAATGTAAATTTGAGTACATGTATATTTGTCTCATACTATGTCTGATATTATACTATTTCACGTTGATAATTTATCTACGTATACGTGGCTTAATAGAGATTGCGGCAACAATTAAATTGTGAATCTCTCTTGAATAGACACTTGACTTATCAATCAGATGAAAGCACTTGAAACTTAGAAACTCTATAGTAGCATACGTCGAAATTTGTTTATTCGAGCTCAGTTTACAAATTTCATTTTGTATACATAAATATTTTTTTATGTGAGATCATTTTACGAATTTCATTTAGGCTCATTTGGATGGAAAGATTTAAACTTAAAATCTTAATTTTGCATACAAGTGTGGATTTACAAATTTATCCTTAGTCTCCTTTGTCAAGTCCTCTCTAATCTCTTCCAACCATCTCGGTGAACTCTAATGTCTCTCTCCACTTCTCTAGGCTCTCCCTCTCCTAATTTTTCTCTCACTCTTCACTCCTCTCTACTCTCTCTCTATTTTGAGTCAATTTTCTATGTTTCTAGCAATATTATTAACTTGTAGGTTATGTATTAAGATAAAGTATAAAGTAAAAATGGTTCATACATGAACTATTGAAAAATATTAGTTATTTTTATTAAAAAAATATTAATTATTCTCAATAAAAATATTAGTTTTTTCATTGAAGAGTATTGACTGTTTACTGAAAATAAACTAAAACTTTCTGGTGAAAATAACTAAAATTGTTCGGTGAAAATAATCACTCTTTAATGAAACAACTAATATCATTCAATAGTATGTGTGCATGTATCAATTTCATTCTATACATACTCATTTATTTATATATTAGGGTTGTTCATGGAGTTCGAAGATTACCGAACCCGTACCGAAAAGGAATCGAATAAAAAAATAGTGAACTTTTATATTTTAACCGTATCAAAACCGAACCGAATATTTATTTGGTGCGGATTGGATATTATCAAATTAACTGTACCAAAAAATCGAAAGTGACCACACCGAACCGAATAACCGAATTAAATATATATTAAATTCAAGGGTGCAGATGGCGTTTGGCGCTCGACAGGCGTATATGGCCGCCAAGCGCCGAGACGGCCGCTTAGACCGCCGCCAAATGAGGTTTCCGCCAAATACGACCGATTTAGGTGGCCGCCTAGGCGGCTTAGGTTGACGCCACTTACATCATTGATTAAATTTTAATTACTTTTTATTTTTTATTTATCAAACATTATTATAATGTTATTGAATTCAAGTATAACTACACTATAGCATAATTCTCCTCCTTTTCAAAATACAAACATTATATTATTTATCTTATTAAGTTTTTAAAACGTTAACTTATGTTTAGGTGTATATCAAAATGATTAAAATTTAATTTTTTATTCTTTTAATTTCATTGTTTATGTATACTCATTTATTACAAAGATTTGGATATGGTGTACCCTATGTCAAGAATTACGATTAACGTGATTTTAATATTGCATTTTTCATTCACAAGATATTTCAAAAGAATTTTTTAAATATATATTTTATATACTGTATTTTAAATACTCTATTGGTGATGATTTACGTTAATTTTTTAACCATTCATTATCATATAATGTATTATATTCGAGCTCGTAATAATATATGTTTGATTGTATTTGAAATTGATTAAAAAAAGGATAGGATGATAAAAAAAAAAAGGGTCAAAAATCTGTTTCTCCGCTCTATTTCGTACCGATCCGTTCGTAACCGAAAATTCATTCCGATGTGTACCCAAAAATAAAATATCTGTATCGACAGTACCATACCATACCGAAATTTCGGTACGGACACTAACACTCAAATTTTAAAATAATCGAACTTTTGTACGAACATGAATATTTTCAAATATTTGTTTTTGGTCCGTATCGTGAACAACCCTAATATATATAGAGTTACGGGAGAGATATAAATGTATATTTTAATTTATTAAATGATAATTATAATAAAATTTCAAATTTATTTTTGCCAAATAATGTATTTCAAAATTTTAAATTTAACAAATCTTTTTATAAATCTACTTTAAATCAAAACAAGGGATTTCAAGTTCATGCTTTAAATCAATTTATTTCAAATTCACCGTGAAATCAAATTTCTCCGTCTAAATGCAACCGTCCAAATACAACTTTAGTGATACTCATTTGTAAGAGGTTATTTTACAAATTTCACTCGGTGAAACAAATTCAAACCTTATTCAAGACAAATCAAGTTTGTCAATGCTTTTGATGAAAAATTGTATAATTACTAATTGAAATTTTTTCTCAGGAACTTTGATCCACGAGATGACCATGTACAAAAATGGAGTTTTGAATTTCTAAGTTTTTGAAGCTTACAAATTATAATGTAATGTCAGGGCAAATTTATGTAAATATTATGAATTTGAAATTGAATTGTTAAAATAGGGAGGAAAAGAAAAAGTTTACGTATATAGGGTTAATCGCGCTCCCGAGGAGCGATCAACAAAAAAGCTTGCCACGTCATAGATCGCTCCTGTGGGAGGCGATCTAGATGACGTTTACTGCTATTTTGGAATCAGATTTGAACAAACCCTTCGAAAAATTTTCAAATTTTTATACAATCGATTCAGGAAAAAAAAAAAAAAAAAAAAAAAAAAAAAAAAAAAAAAAAAAAACTAACCTGGGCAAATACGATACCGCGGTGGGTGGAGAAGAGACGGTATGGACGTGGGGGTGGGGGTGGTGGGCGGAAGGCTGTGGGCGATCTATTCCTCTCTTGCTGCCAACCGTCCTACACATTCTTTTTTCAATTTAATTGCAATTGTTTCTGATGCAATTGTTATTGCAAATTAGGGTGGGATTTCTACGACAGATTAGCCAGACCACATTGGGCCTTCTGTATTTTGATTGGGCCCAACTATGTATATCCATATTCTATAATTGTTGAACCTAGATACCACGAACATAGCACGCCACATTTGCAAAAATCACGAATACCCTTAAAACCCAATTTGCTCAACGACGAGGAAGATGATGTCGGAGAAATGAAGACGACAATGAGGATTAGAAACCTTAATTAATTTAATTCCGCTGCTCCCGTCTCCCAACCCCCTCCGATAGCCGCCCACAGCTTCCGTCCACTACTACAATCACTCGGCCTCCCGATTCGTACAGCAGCGATCGCCTCTGGCAGTAGCGATCCATCTGATTGATCGCTACTCCCTGAGGCGATCAACCCTATATTTGTAAACATTTTTCTTTTCTCCTTATTTTAACTATTCGATTTCAAATTTATAATATTTACATAAATTTGCCGTAATGTCAGCATACAAAGTTTAAATAATCGAAAAAAATGACTAGCAATTAAAAAGCAGGAAATACCAAAAAAAAAAAAAAAAAAAAGGACGAGCAATTAGCAATCTGAGTATTTAAGTATTTAAAAATTTTAATTTGGAAAAACACATAACTAATGATGATAGTTGATGGTGCGACTGTGAGGCTCAGTCCAGCAGGCGAAGAGAGAGAAGGCCGCCATGGCTGCCAAACCCAGCTGCATATGCCATCCGGGTTTGCCCCGCCAAGATACGGGTCGAATCCTTCTCCCCGCCCGACCCAGCTCTATTTACTTCGGCATCATCTCCTCAAAGACCCGGGCCAAGTATTCAACATCTCTCAGACTGAAAATAACAAGGTTGTGTTTGGATATAGGAAGCATGTTTGATTATTGCAGATGCAGATGCAGTTAATCATGCAGAGCCGGTCGGCGTAATTAATCCTTCGACAAATGCTCTCTCAGTCGCTTACCGGGTCAATCCGACCCGTTTGCAAAATGGGTTATCGATTTCGTCAGCGTGAAATCACCGGCAACAAGAGAGTGGCAACCACCCTTGAAACATCCAATCTCTCTAATCACCTCATTCATGAGTTGGGAACGAAATTACACAGGGGAATTTTCCAAAAACCCAAATAAAAGGATCAATTTCGAGTCAACTTTTTTGGGTAAAATAAAAGAGAGAGAGAGAAAAATGAATCGACGATGAAGGCTCAGATCTGTATTTAAATCTGGGAATTGGGGAAGCGACACCGCCATGGCTGCGATTACCCAGTTGCATCCGGGGAAGAAAGGCCCATTACGCCATCTGGGTAACGCCTCGCCAAGATACGGGTCGGGTCACACCAATGCCCGATTCTCCTGCTCTCTTGAAAAATTATCATCATAGCCTTATGGATACCGGAAAGAGGGAGCACAAATAAGATAAAGGCCCAGGTTATATACACCCACCATGTTGATATAATACTATTTCATATAATACTTTGCCGTTGAAAAAGATATGCGGAAGGTCGCAGATGTAAAAAAAATAAATATATATATATATATATATATATATATCCATACACGCACATAAGCGCAAATTGTTTCTTGTTATGAAAAAGGGCTGTTGGTTTGGAGAATAAAGTGAAATCATGGCGAAAAAGAGAGGGGCAACCACCCTTGAAGAAATCCCCTTTCTCTCTCTCTCTAACGCCTCATTCCGGAGCAGGATGTGGATTGTGAACTCGTCTTGTCATTTTGAAGGGAAGGTCAGAAAACCCTGACTTTGGCTTATGGGTAGATTGGTAAATTAGTGATTTATTTTTTAGTCCCACCACACCACTCAAACCCTGACTTTGGCTTATGGGTATATTGGTAAACAAACCTCATAATTATAAAGACAAAAATAGACATAAATAAAATGGCTAAGTTATCCTTATATATATATGAAATGAAATATACTCTAAATTTATGTTGATTTTGACTTTAGTCATTTAATTTCAAAATTAGTATTTTAACTTTTAATTGATCAGTTGTTTTTTCTTACATTTTTTAAACCCTAAAAAAATGTAAAAAATATATTTAAAAATGTATTAAATATTTAAATAATCAAATTAAACGAAATTAAAAAAATCCTAAAAATTTGGAAAACAAAAGAAAATAAATAAACTAAATCTTCAAAATAATTTAATTAGAAAAATCCATCTTTTAAAAAACTAAACTAAAAAATAGTTTAAAAATTCAATTAAAACAAGAAAATTATTTAAAAAAATAAAAAAATTCAATCGAAGCTAAATAAAAATAAAATTTTAATTGATTATTTAGTTTAATTATTTATGACAATTTAATTAAAATTTATAAAATATTTTTCTGATTTTTTTTATCTTTAGCCTTTTCCTTTTTGAATATTTATTTTTATTCGTTTTTAAATTTAATTTGTTTAAATTTAGATATTTTTCTTATACTTATGTAGTTATTTTATTTTTTCAAATTTTCATTTTAATTGATTTTTTATTTAATTATTTTTTATGTTTTATTTTTTGTCAAATTTTATTTAGGTTTAAATTATATTTAAGTTTTTTTAACTAAATTTGTTCTAAAATTATTTTATTTTCTGAATTATTTGAAATAATTGTCAATTTTACTTTTAAATTTTTATTTAAATATGTTATACAATTTAATTTATTATAAAAATTGTCTTTATATTTATTTTTTGATATTTTTGAAGATATTTATTTTGATAAATACTTATTTAGAAGATTTAGTTAATTATTTATAAAAATAATTCTAAATATATTTAATTTTTAATATTTTTTTTAGATTTTGATTAAAACCAAAGAATATGAAAGAATAAAAAAAATTAAAAGAAAGACTTTAATGAGAATATGTAATGGTGAGAATTTTTAGTAAGTGGTGTGGATTTAATGGAATTGTGGGAATGTTAATGGAGGAAGGATATTTTAGGAATGAAATGAGGTATGTTTAGTAATATATGTTGATTTTTAAATTTTAAATGGGGTATGTTTAGTAGGTGGGGTAGATTTAGAGGATTTTGAGGTTTGAATAGTGGTACTTTTTTTTTTTTTTTAAGAGCGTTAATAATATTGAAACTTAAGGAAAACTTAAAAACAAATTGCAAACAAAATTTAAAATTTTTCATAGTCTATAAATAGTTTATTAGTTTCTCGTGACAAAACTTAAAATATAACGAATAATTATACAAACAATAAAACAAAACGTATACATAACTTGAAATACACAATGTATATCGCTAAAATATCAATCTCTAAATGTGTGAAATTAATCAAACCTAACACCACACTATAGAGAACATATATGTTAAGTAGAATGTTTAAAATATCTACCAACGTAAAAGTGAAGACAACCGAACTATAGCCTAAATACTCTATTGTGTGTGATAGGATAGTCTCGTTTATTTTGTCATATTGTGTTCCATACTTTCTCTATTTATAGGCAACATATTCATTATGTCCACAATGATAATCATAGTTTTTCATGATCAGAAACTAATCTCCACTAAACTACATGATCTTTGAAATCGTTCATGTTTCATTCTCAATCTTCTCACTCTAAATATGCAATTGTCTGACTTAAGTATATTCCAAGTCGTCAACCCGTTGAGAACAACATAGAAACATTCAGAATTAGTTTTATGAGAAAATGAAAAATTGCGGTGTTGCCAAATACATTGTAATATTTTCTACAATATTGAACTAACATCAACAAAAATAATAAGATAATGTTTATAAAAAAACTCTTAGTTTTCTCATTAAAATCACAATTTAATAATCTATAATCTATAAATATATAATACAAGCTATTTTACCTTAAATAGTTTCGGCGGGAACTTTTCATGGCCGTTGATCATTATTTCAAGATTCGATCATTGCCGTCCAATTATTTGTTTAATAATTTAGGTAAATTTCTTTATCAATCAGCATTTAATTTGCCCATAATGATGATCAAATTATGGATGTTTTTTTTATCAATTATAGACCATTGGATGACATGCCATAAATTAGGAATGCTTTTTTTTTTCTCCCCCTATTCATACTCTCCACTCTATTTCTCTCTTCACCATCGGTGAAGTCTTCAAAGTTGATCCAGATTTTTAATTTTCATACAAGGTGGTGCAACGAGTTCCATTTTAGAGAACCAGCAATATAAGATACTAGTACTAAACCCGCAAAAATTCGCGGACTTGAAATAAACTTTTTTTTTTTTTTTGTAAATGTTTGTTTTGGGACTCACACGGATGGACTTTGGACTTTGCAATCCACGCCCCATACGAGTTCGGGATTTAAAATCGGGTTTTCAAATCCCAAACTCAATCCCTACCTATAAACCTATTACTATTTTTCATGTAATTAAATACAATCACATCATCACTTTTTTATCATCCACTCAACCTCTCTCCTACTTTTCTCTTACACAATATAATAAAATAATACAACATCAATCACTAATAAATATTGATTTGACATAAAGCAAAATCTCACCCTACTAAAATCCCAAAACAAACACATACTCATATTATTCATCAAGATTTTCACATCCTAAGATTTCAAAGTCATGACTTCCCCCGCACACTTAAATCCCAAAACAAACATACCCTTAAATTTTGTTAAATTTTTTGTGTTTAAAATATTTTTAGCAACCTAAAAATCTATTACACGTGATACTATTACTTTAAAATTGTAATATGAAAAAATAAATTATAAATGAAAACATATAAAACGTTAATGAAATCACAAAATATTGCATTTAAAAATTGTAAAAAAATAAATAGAAAAATAAATTTAAGTATAATGTTTTATCAATGATATTACTTGACTGCATCTATTCTATTCCTGACTCCATTTTCGGTGTCGTGGATGTATAACTGGAGGATTTTGGTAATTGACTTCACGTTATCTATACACATACGATGCACTACCATTGTTTATCGTATCATCAACCTTACCACACTTTAATGTAAAAATGTCCATAATATCATAGGCTTGAATGTACTTGGGATTCAAATTCTACCCCATATTGTATTCTAGTTAAGATAATTATTTATACTTAAAAAATGGATAAAAAATAAATTACGTAAAATCATTACCATCCTAAAAATTGGTATTTCTTGTTGTACTATATTTTGTGCAGCAATACTTCTCCCAACAAAACCTATAATATATATATATATATATATATGTATATGTATATGTATATATACACATACTTAAAATCATATAATATAAATTATAGTGCTAAACCTGCGAAAATCGCGGACCGGAAGTAAACTTTTATGTAAAATTGTTGAATTTTAATGTAATTTGTTTGTTTAAATTTTTTTAAGTAACCTAAACATTTATAATACGTAGTACCATTATTTTAAATTGTAATTTTAACACATTTGTTCGACAGATAATCGTAGGACTAACCAAATATTTTTCATATCTTATAATGACATGTGACCAAAAGATTTAATTTGGAAACAACTATCCCTGATTCTTTGCGGATTCATTTTAGCAGTTTGATTTTTGAATTTTTGTTTCCACCGTTTTATTCATCACTATCTACTAAAAAGGTGAAAACATGAAACTATTTCAAATTTTATAGTGATCAAAAAGAGGAATGCATATTTAAATTATTGAATTGACTTGATATAATTCTGTTGTAATATTGTAGATATCATTCGCATGGACCCAATCGTTATAACGATCGATTTTAAGACAATTCTTGATGAACTACTCACAAGATTGGGTTTCCAAGAGGCCGCATACGAGATTGAGAATGTAGGATGCGACCGTTTTCCAGCATTTGCTTGTACTATTCGTTTTCGTCACAATAATGATATGCAAATTATTCGTGGAGAAGAAGAAGGTACGTTCGCAGAAGCCGAGAATATTGCTGCGTATCGCACTATAAATTTTTTTAAGGGACTATATAATATTAGGATCGTAGACTATCATTACTATTAGATTTTAATAATTTGTAATGAAATTAACCAAATTATGGTACATCTGCTGGAATTTCCACACAAAACTAAGGAATAATGACATACATTTTGCATCAACAACAATATCTCTAATTTCGAAATCTAGACGACGGCTATTGTTGTTATGAATTTGCTTGTTTCGTGTATGTTTTTTTATTATGTGTTACTTTTATATTTTTTATTATATAAGATTGTACCATTGTTTTGTGAAACTTAATTTAATATGTATGATTGTATCAAATTATTTTATTTAATATTTTACTATCATTTTTAGTGCATATATATATATATATAATTGAATTATATAATTTTTTCACATATTCATGGACTAATAAATGCAAAATGCACCACACGGTCATACTCAAGGAAAAGATTTACATCCACAACTCATTATCATGCATCTTTTGAATTTTGAAATCAGGATGTATATACAAATGTATTATCAATTGGTTAATGAATGATCATCCTCTGAAATAAAATCGTTGTTTATCTGGATTCAATGCATCGTACCATTGTGTTATAATAGTAAAAAAAAAAGTATAGTGTCATTTTATTTCACATGACTAATATAATATCGTGTAACAAACATTACTTCCGTACACCTTGTATGGAAATATAAAAAATAAGTTCCTAATAGAGCTGTAATTAATCATGTTACAACATAGTATCAAATAAGGAATAACGCAGATACATTTGATTAAATGGAAGAGACATTTTTTTAAATTTAGAATTCCTATTTTAGGATAATTATTCTAGATTGAGATGGAGGTTGAATGATTGCAAAAAATCGGATGAAATCTGCAATAAGTGAGTAATATTCTAAGTGAGTATTCATATAATATAATTTTATTTATATAATTCCATGTAACATTACATATCCAAGGTCAATGTTACAAATGATTAGATGTCCTTATTAATACCACAAACCACAACTCTCTAAAAAAAAAAAAATCAAATCCTAACCAGGCTCAAACGATCAATAATATCATCACCAATATCATCAGTAAAAAATATCCTCGTAGCATGAGAAACAACACCAAGACAAAGACCTAAAAAAAAGTCACATCAAAGATTATATAAACATAAGAGCCGACATGTTTCAATATAAAAATTTCAATTAAGCAGAATCAACTGCATATAAATATATACCTCCCCTGGAATTGAAAATTCTCGCATTCTGCACAACAATTGTTACGGGAGGTAATGGATCGTTGACAACAGACCTCACAAATTGATCGCATAATCCACCAACCAGAACACACTGCATTTCATGATCACTATACCCAAATAATAAATTGGACATTTCATACAATAACGGTGAAAAAAATAATCTTCATATACCTTCTGTCACGCAAATGCAAGCGAATAAATCTAACATAACCAGAAGTCGGCAGTTCAATAGTATTCACAGGACCGATGTGAACCAAAATGGCGCGCACATTTGAAATTTAACAAATTAATAAAAAAAATGAAACAGTAGTAATAATAAAAAATAAAAGATGGATATAAAACCAGTACAAAAAAAAAATCTCACCGCGCAACACAGAAATATCAACGTCACCATTTTGAATGTCCTTAAAATCAATAAAATCAAAAGATGAATTAGTAATAGTGGGCACAAAACACTGACGTAGCTCCGTCGAGGTAGTAAATTCAAGTGTATATTGATTATTCGTATACTTGACAATTCTATTATTTGGGACAACGCCAAAACATGTGACGAAATATTCGTTGCCCTCGATAATAAAATCGTGATATCTCACGACCAAAATTGACGGAATATAGCAATAGATCATTGTTCCCTGTATTAAAAATAAAATTGGATAAAAAATTAAGTTTAAAAAAAAAGATTATAAACAATAGACCCATCTACCAAAAAAAAAAAAAGACCAATAACCTGGGAGTCCATCATTAGTATATTCATGTTATCGACGCCATTAGTTAACCATGTTTGCAGGATTCTAAGATGGACGACCAAAGAACACAGGTCAGAAAGAAATAAAAAAAGTAATGGAGTAACCATGACAAATGCATACAAAAAGACACAAACAGTAACTGATGCACTTTCTTGCAATGACCACATATATATATAGCGAAAAATAATTACAATGGTGGAAACATATTAAAAACTAATAATTTTCAAGGTATTATCAAAGGAGAAAAATTAGCAAACCATTGAATTATTGGAATAAATAATAATTTATCAATTTAATCAAGGGATTGTGTAATTATTTAGATGAAACTACATACAAACTAATTTAAAAGTCGACATTATTAACTTCACATACAAATAATTATAATTTGTGTATAAGATATGTGAAGGCCTTGGTGCCATAAGTGTAAGATACTTTGAATCCTACAGTTGTCTCGCGAAATGGTAAGCGACCAATCATACTTTTTTTATTGTAATTAAATCAGACAATTTTTTTGGATGTAGTGGACCAAAATCAAATTATATCAATATATATATCAAATTGCACAACAAATTTTGTTCCCAATCATTATTCATCACAAAGAATCCAAGAGATTTTTTAAACATGGTTGATTTCACATTTTTTGCAAAATTGGTCCTTTAATTTTAATTTTTATTGCCACCAAGGCCCTGGGCGATAATGTTCATGGCACAAAAATATAATTATGATTAAGATGGTTGAAATATAAATTCAAATTGTTGCCAATAATTATTAAGCATTTTTATTTTTATTGATTGGGGTGTCAAATTCAATATATGAAGATAGTCTTGGTACAAAGGGAGCAATAATTGTAAAAATCCTGTACAACACTGGTGCTAATTTAGGAAATAATCAAAACCTCAATATTATGCATTAAAGATAAAGATATTTATAATTATTATAAGATAATGGATTTAAAAAAATGTCCACCAATCATAACTATATAAGTGTTAGACGTAGTTTACTCACCACCCTAAGTTGCTCAAAATTTTGTCCTTAAGACATGGATCCTAATATTTTTGTGGTTAATTTCAGGGTAATACTATACGACCTAGCGGTGAAGTGTGGCTATCTATGTGCTGCATATGAAACCTATGACATTAGTACAAACAAAGCTAAATTTTTTCAAACGGACGTCTACCTCCATGGTGCACACACTATTTGTAACATACATGGTCTTCTCTTCCATTCCATCGAAGAGGCTGTAAACGATGCTGCATATAGAGGAATTAAGTACCTGGAAGATCTTCATTCTATTCAAATTGTAGATGTTACATCTTATTAGCATCAAAAGTTGTAACAATATATTTTAAATTACTGAACTTTTTCTACCCGGGAAAAAAAATTTGTTCGGTGCCTGAATAAAAATTATTAAATGAATCCTGTTGAATGTAATGGAGGAGTCTACAATATAATCAAACACATATAGTATCCAAATTAAATTGATTTAACATCCCAAGTAATAGAAATGCTTAATAACTATTAGAGTTTAAAACAATTAATTGAGCTAGGTATAATTTATGAATCATTCCAATTAAAATCAAGGAATAAAAAATATGAAATGGATAAATTACAACCATTATCATTTGCAAGTATGAACACGTACAAATTTGGTGGACAAGTTCTTGATGCCAGATTTAAAAAAAAAGGACCAATTTTGCAAAATTTATTTAAAACTTATATTAACTCGGATCTAACACCCCAACTAATAAGAATAATTAATAAGTATTAATCTTTAAAACAAATAATGGACACCTCTATTGTTCAAATTAATTTAACGTATATTAAAGATACACTGCATCAGAAAAGTTGGGGTACACTTAGACAATCATGAAATCAACCACATCAACTGAAAGATACATGCAACAATTAGGGCAATTAGGCTATATGGTATTGATTACAAATTTAATTACATTAAATATCATATTAATTTATAATTAAGAAATTTCATGCATGGGAGTACATTCTTAGATTAATTCTAAGAATCAACTAATATCGAATTAAAAAGTTAAAAGACCATTTATTAAAATATTAAGGCAACCATAGGCATCTAAAAACATAAGCCACAATTAGGACAACTAAGTTATATTGCACAACCAATTAGGGCATTTAGGTTTAATGGTATACGTTACAATTCTTGTTGCATTAAATATCATATTAAAATAAAGAAAATTAAAGGATCAATTTATAGATCATGAAATCAACCACATCAATTGAAAGATACATGCAACAATTAGGGCAATTAGGCTATATGGTATTGATTACAAATTTAATTACATTAAATATCATATTAATTTATAATTAAGAAATTCCATGCATGTGAGTACATTCTTAGATTAATTCTAAGAATCAACTAATATCGAATTAAAAAGTTAAAGGACCATTTATTAAAATATTAAGGCAACCATAGTCATCTAAAAACACAAGCCCCAATTAGTCTGACTAAGTTATATTGCACAACTAATTAAATTAAATATCGTATTAATTTTTAACTAACAAATTCCATGCATTATAATATTCATTTTTAGATTAATCACCCAGTAGTGAACACAGTCGCCATGATATGAAGCCACAAAAGTTTCAATTCAAAAATCATGAAATCAACCATATTTATCGAAACATACACACAACAATTAGGGCAATTAGGTTATATGGGTTTGATTATAAATTTAATTACATTAAATATCATATTAATTTATAATTAAGAAATTCCATGCATGAGAGTATATTCTTAGATTAATTCTACTAAATGTGTAATTAATTATGTTTAAGTATCCCAATAAATGTAGTTTAAGAGATAAATATCCTTGAATCAAATTTACATAAAAATCAACTCATATGGAATTTAAGAACAATGAAGTAATGCCATATAGGACCAATTTCGAAATCATGCGATTTATGTTATTTATTTTAATTAAATGTGTGATCAAATATGTCTAAATATCCCAAACAACCGTAATTGAATAGACCAACGTCCTTGAATTCAATCGAGATAAAATTCAACTCAAAACGAATTAGAGGCCTCGATGACATAATTTTTTAAAAAATAAAAAAATAAAGGATCAATTTATAAATCATGAATTCAACCACATTCACTGAAACATATGGACTTGATTAGGGCAATTAGGGCAAAACCGAAGACCAATTAGGTTTTATGGATTTGATTATAAATTTGATTACATTAAATATCATATTAATTTATAATTAATAAATTCCATGCATGAGAGTACTAAATATGTATTCTACTAAATGTGTAATTAATTATGTTTAAATATCCCAATAAATGGAGTTTAAGAGATAAATATCCTTGAATCCAATTTCATAAATAAAAAATTAAAGGACCAATTATTAAAATATGAAAGCAACCATATTCATTATAACTAAGAAATTCCATGCATGAGAGTACATTCTTAGATTAATTCCATTTAATATGTAATTAAGTATGTTTAAATATTTCAATAAATGTAGTTGAAGAGATAAATACCCTTGAATCAAATTTACATAAAAATCAACTTATATGGAATTGAGTACATTCTTAGATTAATTCTACTAAATGTGTAATTAATTATGTTTAAATATCCCAATAAATGGAGTCTAAGAGATAAATATCCTTGAATCTAATTTACGTAAAAATCAACTCATATTGAATTTAAGACCAATGACGTAAACACGATCGCCGAAGGCCTTGATGCCATAATTTAAAATTATATATATATATATATATATATATATATAAAATTAAAGGACCAATTATTAAAATAAGAAAGCAACCATATTCATTTACAAACATACGTCCTTGAATTCAATCGAGATAAAATTAAACTCAAAACGAATTAAAGGCCTCGATGACATAATTTAAAAAAAAATAAAGGATCAATTTATAAATCATGAATTCAACCATATTCACTGAAACATACGGACTTGATTAGGGCAATTAGGGCAAAACCGAAGGCCAATTAGGTTTTATGGATTTGATTATAAATTTAATTACATTAAATATCATATTAATTTATAATTAATAAATTCCATGCATGAGAGTACATTCTTAGATAAATTCTACTAAATGTGTAATTAATTATGTTTAAATATCCCAATAAATGGAATTTAAGAGATAAATATCCTTGAATCCAATTTCATAAATAAAAAATTAAAGGACCAATTATTAAAATATGAAAGCAACCATATTCATTTACAAACATACGCCACAATTAGGACAATTATAACTAAGAAATTCCATGCATGAGAGTACATTCTTAGATTAATTCCATTTAATATGTAATTAAGTGTGTTTAAATATTTCAATAAATGTAGTTGAAGAGATAAATACCATTGAATCAAATTTACATAAAAATCAACTCATATGGAATTGAGTACATTCTTAGATTAATTCTACTAAATGTGTAATTAATTATGTTTAAATATCCCAATAAATGGAGTTTAAGAGATAAATATCCTTGAATCCAATTTACGTAAAAATCAACTCATATTGAATTTAAGACCAATGACGTAAACACGATCGCCGAAGGACTTGATGCCATAATTTAAAATTTTATAAATAAAAAAATTAAAGGACCAATTATTAAAATATGAAAACAACCATATTCACTTACAAACATACGCCACAATTAGGACAATTATAATTAAGAGATTCCATGCATGAGAGTACATTCTTAGATTAATTCCATTTAATATGTAATTAAGTGTGTTTAAATATTTCAATAAATGTAGTTGAAGACATAATAACCTTGAATCAAATTTACATAAAAATCAACTCCCTTGCAATGAACACAGTAAGCCATGGCATGAAGCCACAAAAGGAAAAAAAAAATATCAGTGCTTTATTCGATTACATACATATTTTAACGCCATTACCGTGAACTCGTTCGATCAACAGATTTCACAACGAAATCAAGTGCGTTGAATTGATCAGAGTTTGCAAAATACTTACAGCCATTACCGTGAACGAATGAAAAAAAAAATACTACAGTACCGATCTTAAAGCCATTGTCGTGAATGGAATCGAAGAAACATTACATAACGAAATCAAGAGTTCCGAATGGATCATACTCGGACAAATACTCAATGCCAAAGAAGGATACAATATACATTGTCTAAAATTAAATAAGAATATTTCATTAAAATTCGAATAGAAATACAATATCTTACATCCAACTTCGACGACAATATATGCCAAACAACCAATTTCACGATACCAACGAATAAGAAGAATGGAAAAAAACGAAAAACAAAACTATATGACCGACCAACTAATCACCCTACATCGCCAAGCCGGAATAACAACCGCACGGCATTAAGAAAAAATGTAGATAAAAGAGGAGAATGGAGCCAAGGGTGGAAAAAAATGAATAACAAAGGAACAAATTTATAGGAAAGAAAACTAATGATCTACGACCGAGATTAATCATAAAATAAATCAACGGCCACAAAAGTTGGACACCTACAATGAATAAGAAGCAAATGATGTTGGAATGGGTGAAAACTAAGGATGCCACATAGACAAAGTTTGTTTTACAAATATAAAGGATTTGATATTTTTGGATGGGCATTGTTGTTGCTAATTATTTTTGTATCTTTTTGTCTTGTGTACTACGTAATATGTTCGCAATTTTAAAAGAAAAGTGTATGTATTTGTGTATAGTCTAATTTGGATATGGTTGCCTAAAGATGGTTGTATTTCATTTAGTTTCATTACAAGAATTTCTTTCTCTCTTTCATTTGCATGATGTGAAAAAGAAGGCACATATACACGTATAATTAAATAGAATAATTCATTGGTTTTGGTGAAAGTATAATACAATATTATTAACTAAATTATATGCCATACAATTAATAATTTACATATCATGTATACAACACATGCATAATTTTTAATTTGTATATATTTAGATGCAAAGTTCTTATATACCAAAATTTGATTAATAATGATTAATTGGTATATATTCTTATTTTGACATATATGAAATTTTTATTGTGCCCCAACTTAAATCAAATTAAACATTACAAATATATATTCGTTTGCACAAATTTAATGTATACGTTTATATCCATTTTTTTAAAACATGTTTTTAATAAATGGAATATTCCATTTTCTTTAAGATTGATTTGAATGTTCATAAATATAAAAATAAATCAACATAAATGTATTTTAAATTGTACTTTTAATTTTGTTATATTCTTTTGTGAATAACATTAATTGATTATTAAAATTATAACTTTCTTTTTATAATCTCAGTTAATACTATATCATGATTCTGTATTTTCTATTTAAGGTATAATCAACATTGTTAACCAGATTTAAATTTTATTTTTTTATTAATTTTTTTCATCCTTAAATTTCGTTCATATATCAATTAATTTGATAAATTTAATAAATACCCTTATAGACAAAATATAAAATTAATGCAGGATTTAACAACATTTCTTATTGATATCTTAATTAAAGTTAACTGCATGATTTTATTGCAATGGACAATATACGTATGGAAACAAAAGCTGGTTGACTACTTAATAAGATTTATTTATCATAATTCAAATTTATATGAATTTAATTATTAATTTTCTAATCAAAATTTAAAATTAGCAAGTAATGAATAAAACTTTAGTCAACCTGTTTATATTTACAAAAAATCACTGCAATATATTGAATTAATTCTATAAATTTATACACAATTCATAGTATTAAAAAAAATTCATATTTTATAAGCAAATTTTCTGTATTTTTTCTTATTTTGAATAACAATAATTAGGAAGTAGTGTAGTGTGATTTTGTTACACTAATTAAGTTGTGTCTCCATTAAAATGTAGTTTTTTTTAAAGGGCATTAAAATGTAGTTCAACTTTTTTTTATTTTATAATTCGGTATCCGATTCAAGGACTTATAACTCAAGCTTATTTACATAACACTAATTATGTCCAAGTAATAAGGTAGTTTGAATTTACTACCAAATTTTTTAATTCGGTGATATTCGTGTCAATTTTAAAATTTTGATTTAGTAAACCATTAGTCTATTACCTTATACTGTGATTCTAGAAATTTCGTATCAAATGAAGAATTATAAAATTTTGACATATATACCTTTTATCTATATACATAAATATATAATAGGAGCTCCTTACCTCAAATATTTTAGGAGGAAAACTTTTTTGATCGTTGATCAATATTTCATCTTTTAATCATCATCGTTCACTGTGTTATTTTGTAATTAACATTGATGAGGGTCTTATTTGTCATTGATTTGCTACTAATTGGGTGTCATTTCAATTTGTGGTTTATTTATACACTTTGATCATCAACATCTTAATCACTATTTTTAGAGTTGCGGATTCGTTCTTATAATTTACATAAAAAAAATCATTTAATCCGTAGTCATTCTAATATCGATTTTTTTTGTATTTTAGAATGTGTAAATGTCATTGAATTTGTAATCGTAGATAGAAAGGTTTTGTGGATGTTATTTAGCATAAATCTGTAAATTTCATTGAATCGATACTATTTCTTAGATTGTAATGTATGATCATGGTTTATATTGATTGTAATAATTTCCAATATATTCTTGTGAGATGTGAAAATATTCGTTTAAGCTTCGAAAATAAAAGATCATATGTCCATTTGCGGGAATAAACTTATATGTCCACGGCGAATATGATAATGACACTAAATCACATATATCATGTTGATTTTAATTTAAATTTAAATTTTGAATCCTAAAAATACATGTATTTATTATTGATTTTGATTCTAGATTGTGAATTTGAATTTCATAATATAGTCAAGTCTCCTCCTTCCTAATAAGCTTAGGCCCAGTTTGGTACCCAACATTCATTGTCGGCCCAAATTACCTAATTATATAATCGGTCCAGATTATGAAACTGTGATTATACTTGGTCTGGTTTGGTACACACATAGTAGAAGGTGCGATAAGTGGACTACATGAGAAAACAAGTGGGAATAATTAAATACCAATAAGGCATTTTAGGCTTTTGAGTGCCACTGCTGAGATGAGATTGTGGATCTTACCATTTTTATGTGATAACTCCGCCTAAGCCAAACAACATTTAGGAACAGGCCTGTGGTTAATCTCAAGCCTGTGAGATATGCACCAAACAACCTACAACCCCCGATAGAAAACTATCTACCTCTAATTGGTTACATCAAACTTATGTGTTTACTTTAGTTAATAGGAATGATAATTTGAGTATCAGAATATAGCGAATTAGATGAATTTGAGTTAACGTGAATGAGAATTAGGTTCTGAAAAAATATATTTATATATGTATCTATGTAGCAGTCTATGATAAAGACATCAATGGATAGTCTCACTGCGGCAGCATGATTGCGACTAAGATGGTTGGGGGCAATCTACTAAGCAATAAGCGGAGGAGAAACTGAAATTATTGTAGATTTTATTTAACTTTTATTTGAATTCTTAATATTTAAACTGTTGAATAACAAAATTAGCCCGAATATTTAATTTTCGAGCTAAAATTGGTCGATAAACCCAAAGTTGAGTAATTCGACCCAAAATTAGCCTAAATTGACACATCTTAAAAGTTAATGACATAAATTTGTCTACTGAAAGAAAAGTGTCCTTAAATTGTCACCCGCCTAAAGTTAGTGTCTTATAAAAATATTTAATTCCGTGAGATTTATGATTCGTTCATTGATTTGACAAATTGATGGCAATTCAATGTGCTGGTAATTATTTAAGGAGTATAAAAAGAAGAGGATATGAAAGCCTCCGACAACATATGGGTGAATAAACCATTTTGCAAAATTAAGAGTTAATGATCTTTTTTTTTTTTGATCGGTAAATGTTAGTTGTTAGTAGTTAGATTAGTTCACCAAGTCTCCAAATACACCCAGAAATCTCCAAGCCCTCCTTATAACTCCCATCATTCGTTCCCAGAGGGAATCGAACCCGGGCCACTCACTAGAGTGAGGAACCCGGTGGCCAGGTGGGCTAAGCCACCTGGTTATTAAGAGTTAATGATCTGAAGATTGTTGAAGAGAATCTTAGTTACCTACTTCATAATATTACACGATCAAGTTTTAAAGTAGGGATGTCAACGAGGTAGGAGCGGGGGCCATTCCCTATCCAAGTCCCTGCGAAATCGGGGATTCTCTATCCCTGCAAAATAAACCGGGAAACCTTTCCCCTTGTCCCGCCCCGTCGGGGATCCCTATCCCGAGATTCCCCGTTCCCCGCCTCATTATTATTTTTATTTCATTTTTAAAATATAAAAAATATAAAATAATTTCTAAATTAAAAATTTTGATCATACACAACAATTAGTTTAAGTTGGTGTTAAAAAGAAGTAATTTAAACAATTTGAAGAACCTATTATTCTAACTTTTTAGTTAACATATATATTAAAGTGAAAATTATATAATTTAAAACTAATAACATAATATTAAACAAAATATAGATGTAATTTTAAATAAATAGTTAATTGAGCAGGAAATTATGAAATATTTATTTGTAATTTACTTCTAGATTTATACATTATATACATATAAATATATTAATTATTAAAAAAAATACGCGGGTCCCCGCAGGGAACGGGGTGGGGATCCCCGCCCCGTCCCCGCATACGGGGCAAAAAAAATTTCTTTCCCATCACCGTCCTCGCTTGCTTCAGGGATTCCGCACTACATTCGGGGCTAATCCCTGCGAGGATCGGGGGGTCTCTCTCCCGCTGCCAAATCTATTTTGAAGTTGAGCACCATAATGTTGACTTAAAGAGACAAATTTGCCATTTAATTATGTTTGTTTGATAAAGTTATTAGTTGATAAAATTGTTTAGGTATAAATTAGTATCATTCATACTTAATGTTTTAATCATTTCATGAACTAATTTCTTTTAAATTAGTTTATGGTAAATAAAGAAATTATAGTTGCTGATAAACTCACATGTAATTTCATATCTTTTACTTCCTTAATAATTGCTTGTGATTGTTTTAAATATTTAATTTGTTTAATGATTCAATTAGTCCAATATAATTTAAGAAATTGGTAAAATAAACTATAAACTAGATTTAGAGAAAATATGTCAAATAAAGGAGACTGTATAATATACCATCTATTCTTCTTAATTAATTTCTTGATTAGACGTGAAATTGTTATGTTTTGGTGCCCGATTTGTCCATATTTTGAGTGTTTTTTATGAGTGTTTGGAGTCATTTGAGTATCATTTCTATAAACTGATGAATTTGTCTCTTTGGTTTTCATATATGGATAGAGGGTGAAAAGAGGAGTTCGTAGGACTTTGAATCGGCCAAAACGGACTCCCAGTTGAGGAGATATGAAGATTTTACGAACATGTGTACAACTGCCGAAAAGTGCTCGAGCTCGACACTCGTGCACTGTGCACGAGTTGAATCAGGCCGTGCACTAGTGCACGAGCAATGCACGAGCGTACGTGATTTTTGGCCCAAAAATGCCCAAATTCGATCCCAAGCCTATTTATACCTTTTTTCAAGCATATCAACATATACCAACACATATTTTTACATATTTTGAGCGAGGAGAAAGTTTGGGAGAGAGATTGAAAGAGTTTTATACGTTGGAATCGAGGTTTTAATTTACGAATTTTTAGTTTTAGTATTTCTTTTGAACATATTAGATTAATTATTTCTTTCTTTACTCTTTGAGACGTTTAAACCTAGTTTTTCAGATTTATATAGATTTCTTTAGAGACTTTAATTTGTTCTTTTGTTTATGTTCTTGATTTCTTTCGTTAATTTAATTATGTATATGATTATTGTTCTTGTGATTGCTTTTATTATTCAAACCACCATGTTAGGCTAGAACCCTTGCATGCTTAGGATAGGATGAACTCGTAGAAGTAGGACGTTGATACATAGTTAGGATAACATGTGATGTTTAGTTTTAATTCTCTTTGATGGTCCCGTTTTCAAAAAGCCAAAATGGGAATTCAGAATTTTTTTTAAAACTCTGCATTGCACCCTGAATGTGTTCAGTGAGAGAACACTCAAGTCACTGCATTGCTACGAGTCAGAGCACTCAAGTCAGTGTAATTGACTTGCGAGCTCAGTCTCGTAACAAAGCAGTGACTCGAGAGACTGAACTCTCGAGTGCTTGCTTAAGCCTGTCAGTGAGATTGATTCTCCCTGACTAAAATACTTAGCTAATTTCCTTTTCAACCTTTCCAAGTACACTCAGTGAGCATACACTACAAGTAATTAGCAAGTGCTTAAACAATAAATAACGCTCAGTTTAACGTGGTTCAGAGACTCAAACTCTTACATCCACGGCCTGATTTAATAGGAAATCCACTAAAGGGATTCTTGTTGTTAACGTGCCAAGGTGCACACAACGCTGGACTCACGCCACTCCCTGGGCTGCCCCTCCTCACTATCTCACTGACAACTTACTCCCAACAAACCTAACTAGAGGGTTTTGGTTTCGGTTTGGTTTCTCCAACTATGTGAGGTTTTCCTTTACAATGTGTTAGCCTTAAGCTAAGATTAGGAAAACCTCTCTAAGCTATGAGTTACTAGCTGAACACTCATTTGTGTATATCTATGAACTCTAAAGTTCAGTATACAAGATGTGAATCGTGCCTCCTTATAACTCTCAATGTCATGCACTAAACACTCACACCTTCACAGCTCGTAGGTGTTGATTTTTCTTCCTCACACACACTTGAATACGCAGCTATGATCTTGTATTTATAGTGTGGATTCAAATGTAACCGTTGGAGGAAATTACATTTGAATCCATACAATTAATGGTTTCAACCACTTTTCTTGGAATGCGGCTTTGTTAGTGTCAGAGTTGCTGCCTCGTGCTGATTGGTCTACGTGGGCTGGATCCAACGGATCTTTGACTCAGTGGGTTGACCAAGACCCACTGACTTTAGGTAGCTTCCTCCTTCACTTACTTGATGATCTTCAGTGGACTGAATCGTTTTCAGTGTAGTTGTCCTTCAGAGACTCTTTGAAGATCATTCCAAGAAGTTTGTCATAAGGCTGAATGACAAACTTCCCTGACCACAGTAGCCTGACTCCTTCAGGGCCTACTTAGTGCAGCATTGATCCTCCTGGTCATGCTCTTCACTGAGTGGTCCACCTGACTTAGTTTAGATCAGCCAGGTTTACACTCAGTGGGACATCCTTCAGGCTTCTCTTCAGGTTCAGGTTACAACATGGCTTCAGTTAGTTCTTCTTGGTGTCATCTTGATATCCTCAGGCTGTGTTGCTGAGTTCCCCCTCGCTGAGTTCCCCCTCAACTGAGTTCTTCTCAACTGACAGCCTATTCTACTGTGACATAACCTAGCCTGACCTGAAACAAAAGATACAATCCTGACTGCTTTCAAACCTATTACATGCTGTTTTGGAAAATCATCAAAACTAAAGACATATCCCAACACTCTTAATTAATGAACGCTTAAAATAAATTCCGAATTTACCTTTGAATTTCGTACGAAAATTGTTAGAGAGAGGACGACCTTATCACTCTTTAACAACTAGTAGGCTTAATGAGAGGGTTTTGAAGGGGTTAATTCATCTACCGGTTTATCTAGGGAGGACGACCGCATCACCTTAGTTAAATTAGGGTCTCTTTAATTAAGCACAATCTATTAACTTGTTTAGTGGATTAGTGAAGTCGATTGATAGGATAAAGTATTAGGGTTTAATTCTTGAGCTTTTCATCTTACAATCTTTTACTTAGGTTATTTCTTGCACATCACGGTTATTTTGATTATCGTACCAACTCCGTTAGTATACGTAGGAATTCCTATCCCGAGCATCACCATCTCATATTTGCATACACTTAGTTATTTATTCCGTTTTAATCCAGTTATTAGAATATAGAGTAGTTTATTATAATTTTCAATCCCCAAACATACACTCATATTAACTACGACGCGTAGATCTTCAGGGATCTATTCACATACATAACTTCCCTTGGGTTCGATAATACTTGGTCCCTATACTTGCCCATACTACAGTGAACTCATACTCTTGTGGGGAAACTACTAGTAGAAAGCTAGTATTTTCGGTTTAAGTCAATGGCACCGTTGCCGGGGATGGCGATGTATGTCCATTGAGTAGGACTTGGATATAGTTTAGTAGTTAGTAGTGAGTGTTTTTATTTTTATTTTGAGTTTAGTATTTCTCTATAGTTTGTCTGGTTGCGTTTGATCTTTCTTGTTGAATACTCAGGTATATGAAATTGTTAGAGAGAGAACGATCTTATCACTCTTTAACAACGAGTAGGCTTAATGAAAGTGTTTAGAAAGGGTTAATTAATCTACCGGTTTTTCTAAGGAGGACGACCGCATCACCTTAGTTTAAATTAGGGTCTCGTTAATTAAGCACATCTATTAACTCGTTAGTGGATTAGTGAAGTCGATTGCTACGATAAAGTATTAGGGTATTAAGTCTTGAGCTTTTATCTTACAATCTTTTACTTAGGTTATCTCTTGCGCGTCACAATTATTTTGATTATGTACCTGCTCCGTTAGTATACGTAGGGATTCCTATCCTAAGCATCACCATCTCTTACTTGAACACAAACCTTAGTTAATTTGTTTCTCTTATTCTTTAGTTTATTTAGTTTATTTTAGTTTATAATTAATTCTTCAAAATAAAAAGAAATACACTCATATTAACTACGACGCGTAGATCTTCAGGGATCTATTCGAATACACTCCATCCTGTGGGTTCGATAATACTTGGTCCCTATACTTGCCCATACTACAGTGAACCCGTACGCTTGTGGGGAATCTACTAGTAGAAGTTAGTATTTTCGCTTCAAGTCAATGGCGCCGTTGCCGGGGATGGCTGTTGGGATATGATTTAGTTTTGATGATTTTCCAAAACAACATGTAATAGGTTTGAAATCAGTCAGGATTGTATCTTTAGTTTCAGGTCAGGCTAGATTAGTTCTTAGTAGAATAGGCTGTCAGTTGAGGGAACACTCAGTTGAGGGGGAACTCAGCGAGGGGGAACTCAGCAACACAGCCTAAAGATTTCAAGATGACACCAAGAAGAATAGACTGAAGCCAAGTCAAAAACCTGAACCAGAAGAGAAGCCTGAAGGATGTCCCACTGAGTGTAAACTTGGCTAATCTACGCTAAGTCAGGTGGACCACTCAGTGAAGAGCATTATCAGGAGGATCAGTGCTGCACCAAGTAGGCCCTGAAGGAGTCAGGCTACTGTGGTCAGGGAAGTTTGTCATTCAGCCTTATGACAAACTTCTTGGAAATGATCTTCAAACAGTCTCTGAAGGACAACTACACTGAAGACGTTCAGTCCACTGAAGATCATCAGTCAGTGAAGGAGGAAGCTACCTAAAGTCAGTGGGTCTTGGTCAACCCACTGAGTCAAAGATCCGTGAATCCAGGCCACGTGGACCAATCAGCACGAGGCAGCAACTCTGACACTGACAAAGGCCGAATTCCAAGAAAAGTGGTTGAAACCATTAAATGTTGGATTCAAATGTATCTTCCCTCCAACGGATACATTTGAATCCTCATTATAAATACAAGCTTCCAGCTGCGGATTGAAGTGTGTGTGAGAAGAGAAAATCAACACCTACGAGCTGTGAAGGTGTGAGTGTTTTAGTGCATTATTGGGAGTTATAAGTAGGCACGTTTCACACCTTGTACACTGAACTTTAGAGTTCATAGATATACACAAATGAGTGTTCAGCTTGTAACTCAAAGCTTAGAGAGGTTTTCCTAATCTTAGCTTTAAGGCTAACACATTGTAAAGGAAAACCTCACCTAGTTGGAGAAAACCAAACCAAACTAAACCCTTTCAGAAGATTGTTAGGTTTGTAGTGAGGTGAGGATAGGCAGCCCAGGGAGTGGCGTGAGTCCAGTTGTAAGTGCACCTTGGCACGTTAAAAACAAGAATCCCAGTAGTGGATTTCCTGTTAAATCAGGCTGTGGATGTAAGAGCTTGAGTCTCTGAACCACGTTAAACTGAGCGTACTTATCTTTAAAAGTATTTACCAAAGTATTGTGAAAGTCAGCTCACTGAGCTCTATTAAGAAAACTTTGGTTAAGCAATCAGGTCAGGGAGATTCCTCTCACTGACCAGATCAGGCAACGCACTCGAGAGTTCAGTTTCTCGAGTCACTGCCTTGTTGAGAGCCTGAGCTTTCAAGTCTCATCACTGACTTGATAGCTCTGACTCTCAGCAACGCAGTGACTTGAGTATTCCGTCACTGAGCTCATTCATGTTGCGTTATAAGGTTTTAAAAAAAAAAATTTGTGCTCCTGAATTCCCATTTTGCCCTTCGAAAACGGGACCATCAATTGGTATCAGAGCGGGTTGTTCACATGACCACTGATCCAGTTTTGTTAAGAAAAATGGTCTACCGAACAGATCTTAAATGTTTTAAACTATGGGAATTCCTGCATATTTCAAACTCTTACTTGTATTCTGACATTATTCTTGTAATAGAAAATCATTTGGTTAGAAGTTTTGGAATCATCAAAAAGGGGGAAATTGTTGGGATATGATTTAGTTTTGATGATTTTCCAAAACAACATGTAATAGGTTTGAAAGCAGTCAGGATTGTATCTTTAGTTTCAGGTCAGGCTAGGTTAGTTCTTAGTAGAATAGGCTGTCAGTTGAGGGAACACTCAGTTGAGGGGGAACTCAGCGAGGGGGAACTCAGCAACACAGCCTAAAGATCTCAAGATGACACCAAGAAGAACAGACTGAAGCCAAGTCAAAAACCTGAACCAGAAGAGAAGCCTGGAGGATGTCCCACTGAGTGTAAACTTGGCTAATCTAAGCTAAGTCAGGTGGACCACTCAGTGAAGAGCATGATCAGGAGGATCAGTGCTGCACCAAGTAGGCCCTGAAGGAGTCAGGCTACTGTGGTCAGGGAAGTTTGTCATTCAGCCTTATGACAAACTTCTTGGAAATGATCTTCAAACAGTCACTGAAGGACAACTACACTGAAGACGTTCAGTCCACTGAAGATCATCAGTCAGTGAAGGAGGAAGCTACCTAAAGTCAGTGGGTCTTGGTCAACCCACTGAGTCAAAGATCCGTGAATCCAGGCCACGTGGACCAATCAGCACGAGGCAACAACTCTGACACTGACAAAGGCCGAATTCCAAGAAAAGTGGTTGAAACCATTAAATGTTGGATTCAAATGTATCTTCCCTCCAACGGATACATTTGAATCCTCATTATAAATACAAGCTTCCAGCTGCGGATTGAAGTGTGTGTGAGAAGAGAAAATCAACACCTACGAGCTGTGAAAATGTGAGTGTTTTAGTGCATTATTGGGAGTTATAAGGAGGCACGTTTCACACCTTGTACACTGAACTTTAGAGTTCATAGATATACACAAATGAGTGTTCAGCTTGTAACTCAAAGCTTAGAGAGGTTTTCCTAATATTAGCTTTAAGGCTAACACATTGTAAAGGAAAACCTCACCTAGTTGGAGAAAACCAAACCAAACTAAACCCTTTCAGAAGATTGTTAGGTTTGTAGTGAGGTGAGGAGAGGCAGCCCAGGGAGTGGCATGAGTCCAGTTGTAAGTGCACCTTGGCACGTTAAAAACAAGAATCCCAGTAGTGGATTTCCTGTTAAATCAGGCTGTGGATGTAAGAGCTTGAGTCTCTGAACCACGTTAAACTGAGCGTACTTATCTTTAAAAGTATTTACCAAAGTATTGTGAAAGTCAGCTCACTGAGCTCTGTTAAGAAAACTTTGGTTAAGCAATCAGGTCAGGGAGATTCCTCTCACTGACCAGATCAGGCAACGCACTCGAGAGTTCAGTTTCTCGAGTCACTGCCTTGTTGAGAGCCTGAGCTTTCAAGTCTCATCACTGACTTGATAGCTCTAACTCTCAGCAACGCAGTGACTTGAGTATTCCGTCACTGAGCTCATTCATGTTGCGTTATAAGGTTTTAAAAAAAAAAATTGTGCTCCTGAATTCCCATTTTGCCCTTCGAAAACGGGACCATCAATTGGTATCAGAGCGGGTTGTTCACATGACCACTGATCCAATTTTGTTAAGAAAAATGGTCTACCGAACAGATCTTAAATGTTTTAAACTATGGGAATTCCTGCATATTTCAAACTCTTACTTGTATTCTGACATTATTCTTGTAATAGAAAATCATTTGGTTAGAAGTTTGGGAATCATCAAAAAGGGGGAAATTGTTGGGATATGATTTAGTTTTGATGATTTTCCAAAACAACATGTAATAGGTTTGAAAGCAGTCAGGATTGTATCTTTAGTTTCAGGTCAGGCTAAGTTAGTTCTTAGTAGAATAGGCTGTCAGTTGAGGGAACACTCAGTTGAGGGGGAACTCAGCGAGGGGGAACTCAGCAACACAGCCTAAAGATTTCAAGATGACACCAAGAAGAACAGACTGAAGCCAAGTCAAAAACCTGAACCAGAAGAGAAGCCTGAAGGATGTCCCACTGAGTGTAAACTTGGCTAATCTAAGCTAAGTCAGGTGGACCACTCAGTGAAGAGCATGATCAGGAGGATAAGTGCTGCACCAAGTAGGCCCTGAAGGAGTCAGGCTACTGTGGTCAGGGAAGTTTGTCATTCAGCCTTATGACAAACTTCTTGGAAATGATCTTCAAACAGTCTCTGAAGGACAACTACACCGAAGACGTTCAGTCCACTGAAGATCATCAGTCAGTGAAGGAGGAAGCTACCTAAAGTCAGTGGGTCTTGGTCAACCCACTGAGTCAAAGATCCGTGAATCCAGGCCACGTGGACCAATCAGCACGAGGCAGCAACTCTGACACTGACAAAGGCCGAATTCCAAGAAAAGTGGTTGAAACCATTAAATGTTGGATTCAAATGTATCTTCCCTCCAACGGATACATTTGAATCCTCATTATAAATACAAGCTTCCAGCTGCGGATTGAAGTGTGTGTGAGAAGAGAAAATCAACACCTACGAGCTGTGAAGGTGTGAGTGTTTTAATGCATTATTGGGAGTTATAAGGAGGCACGTTTCACACCTTGTACACTGAACTTTAGAGTTCATAGATATACACAAATGAGTGTTCAGCTTGTAACTCAAAGCTTAGAGAGGTTTTCCTAATCTTAGCTTTAAGGCTAACACATTGTAAAGGAAAACCTCACCTAGTTGGAGAAAACCAAACCAAACTAAACCCTTTCAGAAGATTGTTAGGTTTGTAGTGAGGTGAGGAGAGGCAGCCCAGGGAGTGGCGTGGGTCCAGTTGTAAGTGCAACTTGGCACGTTAAAAATAAGAATCCCAGTAGTGGATTTCCTGTTAAATCAGGCCGTGGATGTAAGAGCTTGAGTCTCTGAACCACGTTAAACTGAGCGTACTTATCTTTAAAAGTATTTACCAAAGTATTGTGAAAGTCAGTTCACTGAGCTCTGTTAAGAAAACTTTGGTTAAGCAATCAGGTCAGGGAGATTCCTCTCACTGACCAGATCAGGCAACGCACTCGAGAGTTCAGTTTCTCGAGTCACTGCCTTGTTGAGAGCCTGAGCTTTCAAGTCTCATCACTGACTTGATAGCTCTGACTCTCAGCAACGCAGTGACTTGAGTATTCCGTCACTGAGCTCATTCATGTTGCGTTATAAGGTTTTAAAAAAAAAAATTGTGCTCCTGAATTCCCATTTTGCCCTTCGAAAATGGGACCATCAATGGCGATGTATGTCCATTGAGTAGGACTTGGAGATAGTTTAGTAGTTAGTAGTGAGTGTTTCTATTTTTATTTTGAGTTTAGTATTTCTCTATTGTTTGCCTGGTTGCATTTGATCTTTCTTGTTGAGTACTCAGGTATATGAAAACACGCTCAAAGGAAAAAACGAGCGAAGATCGAACAAAGTTAGACCCTGAGACTATAGCCAAAAGGAATCGAGCCTTCCAGAGAAGGATGAGTACCGCAGGAGGTGATGACATGAATTTGAATTTAGGCGGGGATTTGGGTCTTGAGATAGAAGGGCTTAATCAAAATGTGAAGAGGGTTGAGGGAACTGAGGGAGTCAATAATCCAAAGCTAGCACCCCAAGGGGAAAGATACAACCAAAACCCAAACCCACATAACCAGAGCAATCTCGCTGAAATCCAGAATCAAGTCATCCACCAAAACCTACAAAACCCACAAAACCCATTTAACAACCCTGTCTACCAACACAATAACCTATACCACCCATACCCATACCCACCATATCCTTATCCACCATACCCGTACCCTCCACCTCCAGTTTACAACCAACCAGTCTATCAACCACCACCAGTCCAACAAGTACCCGTACCACCTGTTATTCCTCAGCCCGTTCCTTAGAACACCGATCAGAACATGGCCATTAGAGGAAGGTTTGCGGTACAACCGCAACGATACTATGATGGAGTGGCATTGCCCCCTGTAGAGGCAAACAACTTCTCAATTTCCCCTGAAATTCTAAAGCTGCTTACCGAGAATCAATTCAAGGGGGAGGTTTGGAAGGAGAATCCTCATACTCATCTGAGGAGTTTTCTTATGATAGCATCCACATTCAATTATAACGGCATGTCTGAAGATGCCAAAAGGCTCAGGCTGTTCCCATTCTCTTTTACGGGAATAGCTAAGGAGTAGTACGATAACACGCTTCCAAGGGGAGGTGTAACCACATGGGCCGAGCTCGAGCGTCTGTTCCTCGAGCGATTCTACTCTCCTTCTAGAACTATTAAAGCAAGGATAGATATTTATTCCTTCCGCCAAAAGCCAGGAGAGGATTTACGTCAGGCTTGGGAGAGATACTCGAATATGTTGATTGAGTGCCCGCAGCATGGGTACAATGAGAGAGATATCATGACATTCTTCTATAGTGGAGCAACAAGGCTGGTCAAGCCCATCTTGATGCATGTGCCAGTGGAGCCTTTCTGAACCAAGGGATAACGAGATGTAGAGAAATCGTCGACAACATTGTCACGAATGCTGGGGCATGAAATGAGGATCCAGAATTTTAGCGAGCTTGCAAGTTGGAGGAGAATGAGGGTACGAGGAAGCTGTTGATGGCAATGATGGAGAAGATCAACAACCTTGAGATGGGGCAGAGTCTGGTTGGAGGGAATGTAGCAGTGAGCGAGAAAGTGGACCCACCCACGAGTCAGCAAGAAGAGACCAACTATATGGGAAGACCTAACTATCCACAAGGGGGGTATCCACAAGGTGGCAGTCAGTTTGAAAGGCCTTCTTATGGCCAACCATTTGTACCTCCAGGTCCACAACCACCTCAAAATCAATGGAGGAACACACAAGGATATCAAGGAGGCCAGCAGCCTCCTCAAAATACATGGAGGAAGAACGAGAATTTTTCATATGCTAATCCGAATACCGAAATTACAGTTCCTCCAGGTGTTGATCCAGGTTCGAAACCTTCGGGTGGAGAAGGTGGTGCCTTAACTGAGGAGATGTTGAGAGCTATCCTTCAGAAGGTGGAGGAAGGAAGCAAGAGATTGTCCTCTTTGGAGTAAGATGTGAAGGAGTTGCATAAGAAAGACGATCAGCGTGATCAAGAACTCCAGAAGAGAGATGTAGAGCTGAATCGAATTCAGCAAGAGAACAATAGATGGTTCACTTCGATAGAGTTTCAGATGAGCCAGATCGTAAAATTATTGGGAAGAGAGCCGGTTAAATATCCTTCCATGCTGGAGGGGAACCCGAAAGAGCATTGCAAGGCGATCCAGCTTAGGAGTGGAACCAACTATGATGGTCCTCAGATGCCTGCTGATTCTGAGACGCCTCAAGGAGAGATTGAGATGGAGGGACAAGAACATAAGAAAGATGGAGGTGAGACAGTTGAGAAAGGGGTTGAGGGTGAAGGCATTCGGAAGAGTAAAGATGTGGATGAGTTCAATGAGAGCAAAGAGCCTGAAGAGGAAGGCATTGAGAAGATTGAGAGAGTTCCAAAGTGGAAGAAGGCAAAGGAAGCAAGGGAGAAAGTGAAAGAGACCGAGCGTGATGAATGGGGGGTACCCAAATCTGTGATACCCGTCCCGTATCCACAACGCTTCATGAAGAAAAAGCTTGATGAGAAATTCGCTAAATTTCTTGATGTTTTTAAGAAATTGCATATTAACATTCCTTTTTATGATGCTTTGGAACAGATGCCGAATTATGCCAAGTTCCTGAAGGACTTGATAGCGAAGAGAAGGAGAGTTGATGAGCCCAAGTTGGTACAGTTGAACCATGAGGTGAGTGCATTAGTGCACAAGGCGCTTCCCCCGAAGTTGAAAGATCTCGGGAGTTTCACGATCTTATGTGATATCGAGAATAGAGTTAAGAAGGGAGCGTTGTGCGACCTTGGGACGAGCATCAATCTTATGCTCTTGTCGTTATTCAAGAAGTTGGAGGGTGGAGAACTTCAGCCGACAATGATGACACTTCAACTTTCCAATCGGTCTATTACTTGACCTCAAGGTGTAGTTGAGATGTCCTCGTAAAAGTTGGGGATCACATTTTTCCAGCCGACTTTGTAGTGCTCGACATGGAGGAAGATGAGCACGTTCCCTTGATCTTAGGAAGACCGTTCTTAGCAACGACCGGGATGGTGCTAGATGTGGCGAATGGGAAGATCACGTTGAAAGTTGACAATCAAGAGATAAAGATTTCCCTATATGAGGCCATGAAGTACCCGAAGGAGGATGAGAGTTGTTATTGCATGGATGCCATTGATCCTAGTGTTGAAGACACACCTCCTATCCCTAATGTTTCTTTTAGTCATGATTTTGATGATCCTTCACTTGATGATTTAACCCATGAGTAGTATGATCTTGATTATTTTGATAGGGATAAAGGGAAGAAGTTGAAGGATGAAGAGGTGAAAAATATGGATGTGGTCCAGTTGGAAGGGAAAGGAAGAGTTAAGAAGAAAAAGTCCAAGCGCAAGAAATTGCTTAGTAAGACTCCTCCAGATAAAGGTGAGAAGAAGTTGAGATCCCTAATACTTGAGGTGGAGAAGGAAGCAAAGGAACTCATGATGGAGGGGTATCAAGGAAAGGAATTCAACCACCACTCTTATGAGAGTAAGGGAGGTGATTTTAAGTATCATGTCCCATAAGCTCCTTTGAGCTCGGTCCGACATTAGGACCTTAAAAATAGCGCTGAATGAGAGGCAACCCATTTTTATTTGCTTTTGAGTGTTTTATGTTATTAGGGTGTTGTTGAATCGTAAGTTTAACCTCGTACTTGAGAGTTTATTTTGTAGGCTTGTCTCGAAGGAGTAAATGTATCATGGAATTATTCAGATTGAAGGAACCAACTCTAGACCAAGGAGTGTAACACGTTGTTGAGAAACTTGAACTATTTGGATGAGGTAACCCACAACCCCAAACTTAAACCTCTTCACAAGGTCGAAGTTTGGGGGGGGTGGAGTTTTTTTTTTTTTTTTTATGGTGACATTGCACAGGTGCACACCCTATCTTTGAGTTGAGTTTGGTTATTTGGTATCTTGAGATGCTCCTTGGGCTGTTAGTGTTTTGATGTGGTACTACATATTTCATGCCTATCAATCATATTATACTTGTTTATTGCTATCTTTGAGTATGATTTGACGAGTAGGGTGAATTGTAAAGTTGAGTTAGGGATTTTCTTGTGTGAGTGTATGAGTTAGAGTTGATTTGAGATAGAACTCGTATGCTTGCAAACTTTCTTTTGAGTACTTGTGTGATGAGAGTGAGAATTCACTAGGACTAGCATGGATGTGAAAGCCGTGAGATTTTGAGCCTTTTGAGATTTTGATGCATGAAATGATCTTTTCGTTTGTGAGTGGATCGTCACATTGGAGGATGCTAGAACTTGTGTGTGCTCTTACTTCTTAATTGTGTCTAGTTTGATATGTCGAATGTGATCTTAGGCCATTTTTGTTTTGAATGAGTCACTTAGCCAAAAATTTTCCTTACCATTGATATTTGTCCCTTGTTAGCCCCCTTTGAGCTTTAGGCCTATTTCATTTGCTAGCACATTTTGACACTATTCTAAGTTCCTAAGCCTTTTTGTCCCAATTTGAGTGGAGAATAGGAAAAGTGTGAATGTAAAGGGATTGAATTGAGTTTAAAAAGGAAAATGTGATTGCGTGAGTGAGTATGAGAAGAAGGTGTGATGAAATTATGAGTTGTGGGAAAGAACAAAAAGTTGAGAATGAGCAAAAGAAAAAAAATGATGATGAGCTCATGTGAGTTGTGTGCAAAAGAGAAAAAGAAAAAAAAAGTGAAGGGATTGAAAAAAAGAAAAGAAAAGTGAAATGAGTTAGAAAAAAAATTGAAGTGTTGAGAGTATTGGAATTGAAAGTGTGTTGATTGATATCGAAGTTTGATTTTCTATTCTCCATTCACTTAAGTCACTTACCCATATTGTTATCCCACCTGTCCAAAGAGCCTACATTACAACCTTGAGAAAAGTCCTTTTTGATTCGGCATTGATTCCTAGAGTATGGTCGGAGTTGAGAGTGCTTACAAGCCTATGGCTGCTGATATGCGTGATTGATTATTTGAGTGAGTCCTTTATTATTGATATACACTTGTGAGGGAGTGAAACACATTGTTGTGTGCACATCCATGTTTGATCTTGGTGTTTCTTGTTGTTATTGCACGAGTATGATGAAGGGGATGAGTTTGTGTACGTGTGAACGATCTTTGAAGCTTGAGCTCTATTACTTGCATGATTTAGTTCTTTGACTCATTCCTAACAATTTTACTTGACTTATTATTTCGTTGCTTGAGGACAAGAAACATGGTAAGTTTGGGGGGGGGGGGGGTTGATTAGGCGTGAAATTGTTATGTTTTGGTGACCGATTTGTCCATGTTTTGAGTGTTTTTTATGAGTGTTTGGAGTCATTTGAGTATCATTTATATAAACTGATAAATTTGTCTCTTTGGTTTTCATAGATGGATAGAGGGTGAAAAGAGGAGTTCGTAGGACTTTGAATCGGCCAAAACAGACTCCCGGTTGAGGAGATATGAAGATTTTACGAACATGTGTACAGCTGCCGAAAAGTGCTCGAGCTCGACCACTCGTGCACTGTGCACGAGTTGAATCAGGTCGTGCACTAGTGCACGAGCAGTGCACGAGCGTACGTGATTTTTGGCCCAAAAACGCCCAAATTCGATCTCAAGCCTATTTATACCTTTTTCCAAGCATATCAACATATACCAACACATATTTTTACATATTTTGAGCGAGGAGAAAGCTTGGGAGAGAGATTGAAAGAGTTTTATACGTTGGAATCGAGGTTTTAATTTACGAATTTTTAGTTTTAGTATTTCTTTTGAACGTATTAGATTAATTCTTTCTATCTTTACTCTTTGAGACGTTTAAACCTAGTTTTTCAGATTTATATAGATTTCTTTAGAGACTTTAATTTGTTCTTTCGTTTATGTTCTTGATTTCTTTCGTTAATTTAATTATGCATATGATTATTGTTCTTGTGATTACTTTTATTATTCAAACCACCATGTTAGGCTTGAACCCTTGCATGCTTAGGATAGGATGAACTCGTAGAAGTAGGACGTTGGTACGTAGTTAGGGTAACATGTGATGTTTAGTTTTAATTCTCTTAATTAATGAAAGCTTAAAATAAATTCCGAATTTACCTTTGAATTTCGTACGAAAATTGTTAGAGAGAGGACGACCTTATCACTCTTTAACAACTAGTAGGCTTAACGAGAGGGTTTAGAAGGGGTTAATTCATCTACCGGTTTATCTAGGGAGGACGACCGCATCATCTTAGTTAAATTAGAGTCTCTTTAATTAAGAACAATCTATTAACTTGTTTAGTGGATTAGTGAAGTCGATTGATAGGATAAAGTATTAGGGTTTAATTCTTGAGCTTTTCATCTTACAATATTTTACTTAGGTTATTTCTTGCACATCACGGTTATTTTGATTATCGTACCAACTCCGTTAGTATACGTAGGAATTCCTATCCCGAGCATCACCATCTCATATTTGCATACACTTAGTTATTTATTCCGTTTTAATTCAGTTATTAGAATATAGAGTAGTTTATTATAATTTTCAATCCCCAAACATACACTCATATTAACTACGACGCGTAGATCTTCAGGGATCTATTCACATACATACCTTCCCTTGGGTTCGATAATACTTGGTCCCTATACCTGCCCATACTACAGTAAACCCATACTTTTGTGGGGAAACTACTAGTAGAAAGCTAGTATTTTCGGTTTAAGTCATTTCTCCAAATATAATTAATTAATATCTCTTTTAGATATGCAATGGTATGTCCAAATAAAATAAGTATTAGTGCATTCACAATTTTGTATTATTTTTATTTAATTTAATAAGGTAGATTTATTTATTGATAACCTATATGTGTTGTGCAATAGCTATAATAGTATATTTTAAAAATATTATAGATATCAAGAAAACGATGTTGTAAATTACAGTTTAAATTAAAAATGAGTTTCATACTTGCTGCCTACTGGGAATTCGCTGAAGATAGAAGTTTCACGGGCATTTGATTTTATTTCATGTATGCCAATGGTTGTCAGTGACTGTCCTTTGCACTTGAGTTATCATGTTGAAAATTAATTGTTTGGTCTTATTTCAGCATGAGGAGCTTGACGGTTCTACTCTGATTCCATGTATGTCAAATGGTTAACAGTGAGTTTTCAATATTTAATTTTCAATTCCAAGCTTTGGGAACTCCAATTTCTTTCTTTGGGTTAAAGTAAAGTTCTGGGATTTTGTTGGTTTTACCTTTTTTTCCCCAGTTTTGATCAATTCATTTTTTATTTTAATAAGGCTAAGTTTATTTTCTCATTGAGTACCTTCTTTCAACATTTTCTTTGTTTTCCTCATTTAATACTTTTTTAACAATAAAGTTGTGACTCGAACTTATAACCTCTCGATCATAGGTATCTAACCATTTGAGTTATACCCCTTCGTCTAATACTTATTTAGTTTGGATTATGTCATTCAAAAATTTTGTGACTAAATATGTTTTGATTAATTGTTGTCCTTTGGATCAAAATCTATAATTTAGGGACTGTTGTATTTTTTCCCCTCTGTATACTTTTCATTTTCATCTTTTTCATGACCATCATCTTCCAATGTTATGATTATGATTTGTATTTATGGTGTATTTCGTTCATTTTGTAGATTCGAATTTTCATCTGAAAGTTTTTGCCTTTTTTATTTAATAGCAATTGTATTTTGTATATGATTCGTTATTATAATGTTATCATTTTGTGGTCGATAATTGAAAATTATTGAAGATTATAATGTAAAGATTTTTTGATCAAGAATTGAGGAATGTTGAAGATTATAATGTAAAGATTTTGTGATCGAGAACTAAAGATTGTTGAAAATTATCATGTATAGATTTTTTTGATAGAGAATTGAAGATTGTAGTGTATTAGTTATTTTCGCTAAAAACTTTTAGTTTGTTTTCACAATACAACTAATACTTTTAATTGAAAACAACTAATATCCTTCGACTAAAATAACTAATACTCTTTAGTGAAAACAACTAATACCCTTCAACGGTTCATGTATGAATCATTTTCACTCTATACTTTGTCTTTAACTATAGCTTAAAATTATGTGAGAGTGTTTCGTGGAACTAGATAATTCAAATTTAAATACGCCTATGTTGGAAGGTTAGTGTGATATATCCAATTTATATCCTATCCCAGGAGTAAATTTTATATGAAAATGATTAATGATAAACTTATATTAAAACTGTTTTAAAGTATTGAATGTTATAAATAGAATATAAAATTTTTAATGAGAAGTATCGTTAATTTGAGTTCAAGAAAAATTTTAGTTATATTTTTGAAATTTTTTTTTGTAGATTTTTAGTTTTATAATTAAAATATGATATTTATTATAGTTTAAGCAATGTAACAATTTCGATCGTGCGAAGCACGAGATTTACGATCACTAGTTCTAAATAATACAAACATATTTCTAGGATAATTTAATATTAAATAATGAATAAAATTTGTGTGCACCACTTGCACAGTGCATAATTAATATTTTAATAGAAAAATCTATTATTGACCAATTAATACTGTTAGAAAATTTAATTTGGATTATTTGATGAAAAATATTAAAAATGCTTGAATATACACACTAGTTGAACGATATAATTGTTATATAGGAGAATTTGATAAAATAATTATGTTATTTTTGTTCCATATTAAAATATAAAGGACAAATTCTTATATAAAATGCTTCACATATAAAGAACTCGTAAATATAGAACGAGAGAAACAAAAGAAAATAGAGGGAGTGATATTTTGTTCATACGACAATACACATTTATTTTTATAGTAATATCTTTATGTTATTAAAGTAAGACAATTTTCAATACATTGTGTGTGTAGTTGAAAATGACAAGTATGTAATATTATTTTTTCTCACAATAGTCTTATAAATAACACACTGTAGAACTTGTAATAACATATAAGTGGGAGCGTGTTTCTCTATTTTGTTAGTGCGGATTTTTTTTTTGGGAAAATTTGTTTGATACGATCCAAATCGCAGTGGTTCAGCATCTTCTTTAAACATGTATTGCATGTGAAATGTTTTGCAGTAATGTCTCACTTTATGTTATTAATTTAAAAATATTTTTACCAAGTTAAGACAGGAAACATCTATTGAAAGTTGAAACATATAGGAGTACTTATTTTCTTTAGCATGATACTAATTTTACTGACACATGTACACATCATGAGACACTGAGTGTTAATAATGAAATATCAACTAGAGTTATAAATGAGTCAATAGAGTCAAATATATCGTTCAACCTTGTTTGAAATATTATCAAATTTTGATATTCATGCTTGATCTTATTTAATAAAATCAAATATATCAAATTCGAATCAAACACAAATCAAGCTTGAATAGTTTGATATTTTTACAATTATTTTATCTATATTTGTTTATTGAACTTGTGTTTAGCTTTAAACTATATAAAACATATATTTATGTTCAAACATATTTGATATTTTTACTAACTTAGAGCTCCAATGAGCTTTTACCGAATAATTTTATATCGAGTATCGAATAGTTTAATTTGATTTTTAACCCTAATATCAATATAGAAAGAGTAAATAATCCAAACTATTGCACACAAAATTGAAAAATTGTCGCCCATTTTGAAAACTTTGAGAAACATTTCATCCGCCACAATTTTCTAAATTGCCTAGTATTTCACTGCCTCAATATTCAGGAAAATCAAAAGACCGACGATCTTACCGTGCGTTTTCCCACATATGTAATTTATAAAGAGACTAAGGAAACAAATATAATTGGAAATGTCAAATTTATATAGGGTGAAACTGATTTGAAAATTACACAAAATCCCCTTGCATGCGTTTAGAAATAGGAGTTCAAAGTTTTATTCATTTTCCATACTTTTTGTATCTTATTTTTTAAAATATTAAAATTTTAAGACTGTAATATGTGTTGTAAATCTAGAAGATTTATTATTCCAAATCTAGAAGATTTGATGTTGACATTACTAATGGACCAATAACCCAATGGGCTTCATATCTTAGACTAGGGTTTTATTCTTATAAATAGACTATTGTACTCATACACAAGAATATTAGTGAAACTCCTGGCTTGGCTCGCCCCCAGACGTAGTTGTTCCCGACGAACTGGGTGAACAAATCCCGTCTTTTATTTTACGCGCTTATTTACAACACGTTATCAGCACGAGACTCTGCCCGAGATTGAATGGTATGCCCTAGAATTAATTCTCTACAAATCATATGAATTAATTCTCGTACTGAATTATTTGATCCATGTGTTACATGATTTATATGCTTGTATATTACTAATTCGATTTGTTCTTATGTTTGCAATTAATTGAATCATATGTGTACATCGAATTAAAAATTATTTTATTCTTGGATTTAGACCGAAAAACGAGCAACGGTCGCCGCCCGAGCCCGAACGGACGTTGCCGCAAGTCGAGTGCCACCGTGTACACGACCGCGGCCCCCGTGTGCCCCCGAGTCGGCATCGTGGCCCCGTACGTCGCCGCGATAATGGCCCCGTGTGCCACCGCGCGAGTGCGGCTCCTGCCGAGCGCCGCTGCTCCATCGCGGCACCACCCTTCCTCGCGGCCCGATTCGCGACCAGAGGGGAACCCAGAAAAATCGGCCCCGATCGCGCCTGTAGAACGCGATCGGGGGTGGGAGTCACGTCATGGCCCCAATTTTTTGATTTTTTGTTTTTCTATATTTTTCGGTTCTCTCCCCTCGCTATGTGCACCATGCACGACTTTTGTGCACTTTTTGTCACACATAGCGCTATCCCCCCCACCCTCCCGAAATTTTGTGAAAACCTGATCTAACTTCGGTTTTGTATCACAAAATTTATTTTTAATCCTGAAAATATTTCGTTAAATTACATTAATATACATGAAATATTTATCCTTATGAATATTTCCACTGTCTATTAAATCGTATATTTCCCTAGAAATTATTTTCATGTGATTTTCGTTCCTTAATTGTTTATGCATGTGTATGTGATTTAATTATCCTACGTGTATTATTTATCTCGCACATAGTATATTTCTTTATAGTCCGCACATCATGCCCGGGTAGGCGGCACCCGGTATTTGTCGGACCGTAGATTTATATTTTGGGTAGACGGCGCCCAATACTTGCCTCTATGTGCTCTAAAGTAATTAAATAAATCCCTGTCTCCCCGTTGTCTGTGAATTTGGTCACTCCCCTTACCCATGTCACTTTAATAATTGTAGTGAATGATGTCTGATATTACCAAAAGAGAATTTGCTGAGCTTACTCTTGACAGTATTAACTATCTGACATGGGCACTAGATATTGAAATACATCTAGCCTCAACCAACCTTAACGGTGCAATTGTCGATGATTCGAAATCAACTGACGCCCAGAAGGCGAAAGCTTTGATTTTCCTTAGACATCATCTCAATCAGGACCTGAAAAATGAGTATCTCACTGAAAGAGACCCCGAAACGTTGTGGAAGTCCCTGAAGGACAGTTTCCAACAACAAAATGATATACTCCTCCCTCAAGCCCAATACGATTGGTTGAACCTCCGTTTCCAAGACTTTAAGTCCGTAACGGAGTACAACTCAGCCCTACATCGTATTGTGTCTCAGTTAAAGTTATGTCAGAAAACTGTAACTGAAGATGACTTAATCTAGAAGACTTTATCGACTTTCCACGCAAGCAACCTTGTACTCCAGCATCAGTATAGGGCTAAGAACTACACTGTACACTCTGAGCTAATTTCTGTACTTCTAGTAGCGGAAAAGCACAACCAGCTCCTTATGTAGAATCATAATGCGTGGCCGGTTGGCTCAAAAGCTATGCCCGAAGCACATGTTGTAGCTCAAAGCGGTACAATAGGTCGCAAGCGTGGAAGAGGGAGAGGAAGTAAACGAACTCGTAGCCAAGACCGAGGTCATAATAAATCCAGCGGTCCAGGTACCTCGAATGACAATCAAGTTCAGGCTCGTGGGAAGGCTGCACCTAACACGAACTCCGCTACCCAAAAATCTGATAATCAAGATAAGGTTGAACAGTCTTGCTACAGATGCGGATGCAAGGGCCATTGGTCTCGCACGTGTCGTACTCCTAAACATTTGGTCGAGGCTTACCAAAAGCAGCAGAAGGACGATAAGGGGAAGGCTCCTAGAGTTGAATTTCACCATGCCAGTCTGCCCGAAGCAGACCCTGACCAAGACAACACAGATCCTATGGGCATTGAGCTTAAGGATTTTGGAGATGACAAGTCATTTACGTATTTAGTTATTTCTAGTGTTTTGTTTTATTCAATTTCACGTTATGTTTTTGGATCCTTTCTTTCGGATATTTTATTTTATGAATGAATTTATCATTTTTAGGTTTGATGTGTTTACCTTAATAGATGTCCATGTATTAATTTGGATATTGTTGTTCTCATTTATGGCTTGTAAACAAATCAGCTACTAGGTTTGGACTATTTCCTCTTGCATGATGGACGCCCATAGTGATTTATGTTTGGTAGATAGCGCCACCACACATATGATCCTAAAGGATAGGAAGTATTTTCATAACTTGATAGAACGTAAGGGGAGTATAACTACAGTAGCCAATGATAGTATGTTGATAGCGGGCTCCGGGAGAGCTTCCATTGTCCTCCCCATGGGTACCGAACTCATAATAGATAATGCTTTATTGTTTCCTCAATCTAAGCGTACCCTACTCAGTTTTAGGGACATTAGGATAAACAGGTATCATATTGAAACTAAAACCGAGAACGATAACGAATACCTTTTGATGACTATTACTCGAGGTAACCGTAAACAAGTTATAGAAAAACTTATTTCTTTCTCATCCGGTTTGTACTATTCCTACATCCGACTGTCTAGTTCCCATCTAGCGATGAGTATGAAATTCCATGACCCTAATTCCCTTAAATTATGACATCAGCGGTTAGGTCATCCGGGACAAACAATGATACGTAGGATTCTATCTAATTCAATTGGTCATAATATTTCGAATAATAGAATCCCTCCTGTTGATGAATATATATGTGATGCATGTTCTAAGGGTAAGTTAATAGTACGCCCGTCGCGCACTAAGGTTGGACTAGAGTCTTCGGTTTTCCTTGAGCGAATTCAAGGAGACATTTACGGACCGATTCACCCAGCATCAAGACCATTTCGTTATTTCATGGTCCTTATTGATGCCTCCACTAGGTGGACATATGCATGTTTGTTGTCCACCCGCAATCAAGCTTTTGCGAAGCTCATTGCAAAGACTATCGAGCTTAGAGCTCAATTCCAGGATTATCCAATCAAATCGATTCGCATGGATAATGCAGCTGAGTTCAGCTCGAAGGCCTTTACAGATTATTGTATGGCCCTGGGAATTAGAGTGGAGCATTCGGTCCCCTACGTCCATACCCAAAATGGTCTTGCTGAGGCGCTAATTAAATGTATCAAACTTATCGCGAGACCATTGCTTATGAACTCCAAACTACCCACTTCATGCTGGGGGCATGCATTCCTACATGCATCGCACTTAATCCAAATCCATCCAACTGCATATAATGATCATTCCCCCCTACAGTTAGTGCGTGGGAAAGAACCTAGCATTTCCCATCTGCGTATTTTCGGATGTACGGTATACGTTCCTATAACGATACCAAAAGCGAACCTCTATGGGCCCACAAAGGAAACTCGGTATTTACGTCGGATTTGACTCTCCATCCATCGTGAAATACCTCGAGCCTTTGTCCGGGGATCAATTAGCATCCCGTTTCGCTTATTGCATGTTCGATGAAGATTACTTCCCGACATTAGGGGGAGATCTGAATTCAAAATTGAATGAATGACGGGAGCTTATGTGGAACGTAAGTAATCTTCAGTATCTAGATCCGCGCACTAATCAATCTGAACTAGAAGTTCAGAAGATCATTAACTTGCAAAACTTAGCAAATAATCTGCCAGACGCATTCACTGAGCATAGAGGTGTAACTAAATCGCATATACCTGCAGTAAATGCTCCCCAAAGGGTTGAGGTCCCAAGCAAAATGAGTACTCATGCCCCCACACACCAAAAGCGTAAGGGACCCTCAAGAGATAGTAACACACCTAAACGAAAGGCTAGCAAATCTGGTCAGTCGTATGTAAAATCTCTAGAAGAGATCCGTCTAGATAACTCCAAGTGTCTAGGAGACGAGAGTCCTAGTGATGAGGCACGTGCACAAAATATTCCATGCACTAGGACCGTGGAACGACCAGACCCAGATACAATGGGAAATGAGGAAGGTCTGGTTGACGTAAACGTCAAAGTCTCTGTGAACTTCACAGATACGGGAAAAACATACAAATAACTTCACAGATATGTGTCATCGACGACACATTTGCAGTGTCAATCACCCTTTCCATTATAAATGATCTAGATCCAGAACCCAAAATAATCGCCGAGTGCCGGAAGTGCTCCGATTGGGTTAAATGAAAAAAGGCAATTGATGCAGAGCTTGCATCGCTTAACAAAAGACAAGTATTTGGCTCTATCGTCCGTACACCCGCGCGCGCTATCCCCGTAGGATATAAATGGGTATTTGTACAAAAATGAAATGAGAACAATACTGTGGAGAGGTATAAAGCGAGGCTTGTAGCACAAGGGTTTTCGCAGAGACCCGGGATTGATTTTGATCAAACCTACCGTCATGGACTCAATAACGTTCCGCTACTTGATATCTTTGGCAATTAAAATGAATCTCCAAATGAGATTAATGGACGTAGTAACCGCGTACTTATACGGATCACTTGATGCCGACATTTACATGAAAATCCCCGATGGATTTGACATTCCTCAGATGAGGGATGGTGAAAATTGCAGTTTGTATAACATAAAACTGCAGAAGTTGTTGTACGGCCTGAAGCAATCGGGCCTCCGACTAAGTGAATTCCTTCAGAAGAAGGAATACACATTCGATAAAGCTTTTCCTTGCGTATTCACGAAGAAATCGCAAAATGGTTTTCGCATCATATCCATCTATGTTGATGACCTGAATATAATCGGAACATGCAAAGAGATTGAAGAAACCAGTTCAATCTTGAAAGCCGAATTCAAAATGAAAGCCTTGAGTAAAACCAAGTACTACCTCGGCCTGCAGATCGAGCATCTCCCATAAGGAATTCTTATACATCAGTCGACCTACGTGAAGAAGGTATAGGAAAGATTTCACATGGATAAATCTCATCCACTTAGCACCCCTATAGTTGTCTGATCCCTCGAAGTGGATAAGGACCCATTTAGGCCAAGAGAAGATTCAGAAGAAATTCTGGGGCCAGAAGTTCCTTATCTTAGTGCTGTTGGAGCATTGCTCTATCTCGCAAATTGCACTCGGCCGAACATTGCATTTGCTATCAATTTGCTTGCGAGACATAGCGCTTCTCCTACAAGGAGACATTGGAATGGTGTTAAGCATGTTCTACGGTACCTCCAAGGGTCTCAAGATCTTGGACTATTTTACCGTAAGTACCAAGACAAAACCTTAGTAGGTTATGCGGATACTGGCTATTTGTCTGATCCCCACAACGCCATATCCCAGACTGGTTACGTTTTTCTCTGTGGTGGTACCGCGATCTCATGGAGATCGGTTAAAAAAACCATGGTTACCACGTCTTCAAACCACTGAAAGATAATAGCTTTATTTGAAGCTGCACGAGAATGTGTTTGGTTAAGGTCCTTGGTAAAATACATTAGTGACTCGTGTGGTATCGCTAAAGGCGATACACCTCCCACCATTATATTTTAAGACAATGCAGCTTGCATCACACAAATGAGTAATGGGTACGTCAAGGGAAACCTGATGAAACATATTTCACCTAAGTTTTTCTACACATACGAACTCCAGAAGAGTGAAGTGATTACCATTCAAAAGGTGCAATCTAGTAACAATCTAGCAGATCTGTTTACTATGTCCTTACCTACGTCTACTTTTGAAAAGTACGTTCGTGGTATTGGGATGCAAAGACTCAAAGTGTTGTTTTCTTCAGGGGGAGCAGTAACCCCGAAATGAATCTAGAAGATTTGATCTGGAAGATCGATTACATTCCTCCCTAACTTATTATTTGGCCGATACCTAGCACGTGGAGTTTTTATGACAAGACATTTATGTTATGTCGTAATGTCCAAGGGGGAGTGTTGTAAATCTAGAAGATTTATTATTCCAAATCTAGAAGATTTGATTTGGACATTACTAATGGACCAATAACCCAATGGGCTTCATATCTTAGACTAGGGTTTTATTCTTATAAAAAGACTATTGTACTCATAATTGTAATCACTCATACACAAGAATATTAGTGAAACTCCTGGCTTGGCTCGCCCCCCAGACGTAGTCGTTCCCGACGAACTGGGTGAACAAATTCCGTCTTTTATTTTATGCACTTACTTACAACAATATGAAAGACAAAAAATCAAGAAATGTCATTAACTCATTTGTTAGGAAAGGGAAAAATTTGATATAATTAGTAAACCACACAAGAATTTTACGCAATTTTCAAACCATCAGAGGGGGATTTTACACAATATTTTGAAGCCGTGAGAAGACCTCACGCAATATTATGAAATCACAAGGCAATTTCTTTCCATTAACCCAATTTATATATAAGGGAGAAGATGCAAAATACCCACTTTCACAAACTTAAAATTTATTCTACCCACCTCAAGTATAAAAAATTTATTCTACCCCTTTTAGTATAAAAATACCATATTAACCTTATTTAAAAAAATTATTTTATCCATGGGGACCACCAAGATATCATCTAACAACCCATCTTTCTATATATGGTATCAACCTCTCCCTCCCCAAAGGGTGTGTTATATGTGCATGATTTATGCAAACTAGTATCATGCCCATCCGTGCTTTGCACGACAGTCATGTTAAACACTAAATTTTTAATATAATAATTTATATTTTATATTTTATATTTTTAACCTTCATATATATATATATATTATACAATATTGTTTATCACCCGTTCTTTAAAGAATTTATTTTATATAAACTTTTTTTTATTAAACATTATCGTATTCTAAGAATATATTTGTTTTATTATTACATATACACTAGTAAATAAATAATAATTTTTTTTTATTTTTAACATAAATTATTTTTATTCAAATAGTTTCTCATATATAATGTTTAAATATAATACAAACTTGTAATATTAAAATATTCTAAACATAATATAGCACCTTTCCATCCATTTTTATTTAAAGATATTGCCAAAAAATGCATTATTTATATCATTAACATATTTCTTTTTTAGAAAGACTTCTTAAAAAGAGTTAAATATACAATACACACTGTCTACAATTATTTTAATGTATTTCTCTGATTTTTCCTCATATTTTCACTCAATAATTTTACAATAAAATATTATGTATTTACAAATGTAACATCCTCACAATTATTCTTAAAAGGGGACAAACAAAAATTGGATAAGCACATAATCATTATTATATGTCTCTTCTATAATTCAAATATTACAATACAGTTGCATCTCTTTTATAAAATAATTACTAATAAAAATACATTAATAATACCACACACACACACACACACACACACATATATATATATATATATATATATATATATATATATATTTATTCGGTTTTTATTAAATGCTATATTTAAATCACGTATATATCCATATAATTTCATATAATTATATACTGATTTGACTACTTTATATATAAATGAAATATAAATATTATATAGTCTATAAACAACACATTGATATATATATATACACATTACCGGGAAAAAAACTATACTGCAATTATAAAAACAAATTAACATAATAATGAAATTAATTAATAACCATGTACTAAAATGAGTGTTAGAAATGTGAGGTGTGTATATACGAAGATGAAAGAAATGCAGACACGAAGTTAGACAGAAAGTCGAGACATGAGTTAGACTCGCTCTCCATAAGACGTTATTGCCCCGTACATAGGTGCAATAAGGATCGTTGACAACCGTCCCCAAAATACAATGACTTTGAAACTTCAGACTGCTGCACTACAAGTCGGAAGTTATCGACGAATCGCAAATAGGTATCCGGAACTTTCGACTCGACTCTAATGCAATCTTAGAATACTAGAATGCTTTGGATGTTTTGAAGGCTAGAAGCCTAAATATTATTTTGGATGGATGGAAATGCATTTTGGGCGGTGTATTTATTGTTATTGAAGAGGTGTGGTGCCTTTTTGGTTAACGGATGTAACCTTTTGGGCCTTTCAATCTAAGCCCTTGGATTCGGGCTTCGAATTTGAAACGATCAGACGTGTTTGTACGGGTGCGGGCGGCTGACACTGACCCGCATGTGCGACCCGACCTGGTTCACTTTGACCAGAGCGTGCGATTTGGGTTCGAAACCCATGGGACGCGCCCCTTCGCAAACCGCTTGGCTCCCGCCCGCGGAACCGATCCGCACCGCCGAAACCGCACCCGACTCGTACCATCCGATCGCGGGTTCGAAACGTGCGGACAACACCGAGCCTTGGTCCGAACCGCGTGCCAACCCATGAACCACGTCCAGTCCGAATTGCCTCGAAAAATTTAAGGCTCCTCAGGACGTGCAAAACGCAAAGTGCGTCTCTAAAGCGCCCAATGCGACTAAGTGCGACGTGCACATGCGAGTGTGAGTCCAAGTCTTTTGGGTTAGCCCTTCGGGCTAACCATAGCACCACCACTTAGACTTAGTCAAGATTACATTTCTATAACATAAGTCTACTTATATGGAAGATTCATTTCTTCCAATTTTTCAATGTGGGACAAGGATCTCTTTCCTTACTTCTCCACTTTTCCTCTTCAATTTTAAGAATTCCCATGATAAATTTCCAACTTCATGTATTAATATCTCATTCACCCGAAATTGGTTTTGAGCAAATTAATACACCAAATTCATCTACTCCGAACGTAGATTATGAATTTGCAATTTATTTCTATTTTTTTTTTTTATAAATAGAACATCAAGTTAAAATTGGTCAAACTTGGGTCAATTACCTAAATTCTAAACCAATTTCCAACAATGAGTTATATAAAAAATAACACAAAAAATAATAACCAAAAAATTAAATTTCAACATTTATTCTTTCATAAAGTTCAAATTCATAACAAAAGGGAAAAAAAAATTCAAAAATATGTTTTTGTAAAATACTAAACATTTCAAAAAATTCTTGATATACTACATTTTCTATAATATTAATTTCATGAAAAACATTATGACACAACATTATTAAACCAAATTCAATTGGTAATCCTTGAGACTGCAACATAAATTAGTTGACAGTGACCAAATACAGACTTCTTGAGAAAGACTTCAACATTAGAAAATGATTGATCTTGACTTTAGTTTGTAGACATAACATAAGAAACAATAAGTGGAAATTACCACGTATAAACTTTGGTGTTAATCTCAGATCAGAAAGAATCAGTGGTCATCTAGATATCAATGCTAGTTCACCAATAGAGCTACCGGTAAGAACCCCCCCCCCCCATCACTCTATCACTCAATCTTATAATAACCAACTTATACTTAAGAGAAAAAATGTATTACATATTAATTTATAAAAATAAACAATAATTACAATATAAAAAACTACAAATATATGTACAAATATAAAGATGTTATATATATATATATATATATATATATATATATATATATATATATAAATACACACAAATTATAAAACTAATTGGTTCAATTACATATATTTCTCAATAAAATTCTTGGTGTTCCAACTTTAAAATTAAGTTAAGGATCAGGCACACCAGACAACTTTAATGTATTGAGAAACTTGGTTATATGCACATTAGCAAGAACATCAATATTTGAATCAGAACTACAAATAATATCAGAATTGAGATACTTATGCGACTCGTTTTTATTTAACCGAACCATGTGGGCGTTTATACATCTAAGAACATCAAGTATCGTTTATTCAACTATATCTTGCAAAACTTCATGATCATACATCCGAGATTTGGAATTTGGATAAATACAATTAAAGATTGCAGCAATAGGATCACTATTACCACTTAACAAAATATCGTCTATTATTATTATATCAAAACCATAATAAATTCTTGAATCAATACTTCCATCCCCAACTGATTCAAATTATTCTGAAAATATTTTCATTTCAGTGAACTCTTGATCAGATACAACATTAAATAATCTCATGCTTCATGTCAACTTCAAAACAATATATGAATTCCACAAATCAGATGAATTAATAGTCACATGTACAATGTCCTACCTCTTTCCTTTAAGTATAACAGATAAGATCTACCTATGTTCACCTAAAACAACAATTTTACCATAAAAAACAAATTTGACAGCTGCATGACATCCTCAACGATGTATCCAATGCTTCGAAAGGTAATGGGTTCGAGTCACAACCTTACTTATAATAAAATATCTATGAACCATTGAAACTTCATCTCATATTATCAGTTTGCATTATATCAAAAGTTCAATTTGATTACTAACCTGCTTAATATTGCAAGTAGAATCTTTTATACAATTGATCCAAATACAAAATCTAGAATGTGCATTACGTCCACCAAGAAGAAGAAGAGAAGTTATACCATTTGATGGTAGATTTAATACTTATATTAACTTAAGACCTCAAACCTGAAGATAGTATATACATCTTGATATAATATTAAGTTTAATCATGCAATTAACATTAAATATAATTGATAAATTTAAAACATAAATAATGCAATCTAGATTAAATTATATTATTTATGTACAAATATTATTGAAGAACTAACACCACAATGTCAACCCAAGTCTTCGTTACCTAAATCGACGTGAGTTACATAAGACAACAATTGTATCATGATTAAAATGATCTAGTCTAATATTGGGAGATATGACTAAATCAAAGTTAAGTCTATAGATTCAAACATATTTGCTCTATTTTTCTCGAAACACTGTACATAATTGAAACATGATAGATTAGTGTTGCTAGTAGCATTGTACTCCCTCTGTCCAAAAATAGATTTCTCACTTTCCTTTTTGGATCATAAATAAATCCCAAGGGTAGTTTTTAAATTCCATAAATTGGATAAAACAACAGTTCATATATTAATAAATAAATATCTTTTTAAATTACTACCCTTAGGCTATGTTATTTTGGGGTTTTGAAAACTTGGATTTGGATTTTGAAATCTAAAACTCATTCTAGTTTGGGCTTTAAAATCTGGTTTTTAAAAACCTAATACTACACCACCTTTAAATAACATATAAAACCTATCATTGTTATTATATTCTCACTCTACCCACTATCAATTAATTACTATTATATTTTTTATCATTTAATAATATAACATAATGTTAAAACATACCCTACTCAAAACCCAAAAAGAACACAGATTTTAAAATCCTTAGGATTTAAAAAACCGCTGAATTTTTAAAAATCAATTTTTAGAAGTCACTTAAAATCCAAAAAGAACATAACTTTAAACTTTTCACAACTACTCACTGTTTTTTTACAAAAATCAACATACTGACTCACCATATATTAATAAACAAATACTATCTTAAATAAAATAACAAAAAGAAGGGGGAAGCTTTACTTCGGGACGGAGGGAGTATCTTATAGTGTTATTTCAATAAAATGTTATGTAATCTCAAAAGTTGGTGGACAATATATTGTACCCAAAATTGGACAGTAAAAAATGATAGAGAGGTCATTTATGGACACAAATATTGTACCCACCACTTACAGAGCAATGCAACATAATATAGTTAGATTTTTTAAAATTTGATAATATACTATTTGATTTTATACAAAAAAACTTTTTTTTTTCTCCATAAAAATAAGAAAATAATTTCAGTATTTAATTCATGGCATTAGATGTCATTTTAAGAAAATGAAAGAAAAATGAAGGTATCATATATATATTTATAGATTTCATATACATTATATATATATATATATATACGGATCGTGCATCTTACTATATCAATAGTACTCTGGATCTTTTCCAAACCTGATAGGACTGACTGAGAAATTCCATAGTCTATGAGTTAACCTGAAAAAAGCATTACACCCACCAACGCCTGCGCCTATCCATTGGCAAATCGGCAAAAGGGCACGCCCACATAGTTAACTCATAGATATCACTAGAAAACTCAAACCTACCGGTTAAACCAACGCTACTCTTGATATAGTAACATACAGATTAATAGAAATAAGTTAACAAATGCATCTGAAAGTAGAGTATAGCTATGTTAGGCCATGATTCAATACAAGAAGTTTAGCCGACCATTAAGGCGGCGATAACAAATAAAAAAGAAAATTTTAATATAGAACAAAAATAAGACGATATACCTTAAGAGACCACCAGGGCCAAGCGTTTATTGAATTAAGCAAGGAAGTAGCAACAAAAGATTACAGGGGGTAAAGAGAGAGAAAGAGAGAGCGAGAAAACTCAAGCGTGTCTCTCAAAAGGAAAGAAAAGACCTATATATAGAGAAGGAAGAGCCGGACATAAGACCCCAGATTCCAAAATAAAAAATGAATAGTAAATACTATTCATGAACAGAACTTGGTCTGTTGGTGACGCATGTGGTGACCTATGTGATGACGAAATTTAATTCGTCCCTTCTTCAAGAATATCTTTTCCTGTTTTAGATCGCCAAAAGGGAAGCTTGCCTTCGTAGAAGAATTAGAGTCTTCTTGAACCTCTCCAATTGTTGGGGATCAAAGTTAGAGTTTTTAAGAATTGGGATAAAAACTTCAAGAACTCTGATTTTCTTCTTGAGTCCTTTAAGATAATTTTTTTCAATGATTTTATTATTATCTTCATCGAAATTAATATGAACAGGGATGTGCCAGATTTCGTGATGCAGCCCAAGTCCAATTCTGAAGAATCTCCAGTCACCAGGGAATCTTTCTTCCATAATTATTCTTCAATTTTCCCTTTAAGGGATTCTTTCAGAAGATCGAAACTCTCCTGAAGAGAGAAACTTTGATAATCTTCGTTGGGGTCTTGGGAGTCTTGTATATCTGACCCGGAAGCCATAGAGGAATCAGATTTTAAATCTGAAAAATCTATATCTTTAAAGAGATTTTTCTTAAGGTGATCCATATACAGATCGATAATTTTTCCCTTATGGATGATTCCTTGATACCTTTTGGTATACTCCGAAAGAGAAGGGAGAGTCTCAGAGATTATCTCTTTTTTGAATTCTTCAATCTTAGATTGAATTCTTTCAATATTTTCTTGAATGGGGGGTTCCTGAGAACCTTCTTGGATAACATTTAAGTTGCCCCAAAACCTTGTGGCACTTCTTCTCCAAAGGCAAGGTAAATTAAATTCAGTATAACCGAATTCTGCTCTCCATTTCCAGACCCATGGAATACCTGAGTCAACAAAGAACATGAAAGTGGTCTTACCACTTGTATTATGTGTTTTACTTGAAGAGGATGCAATAGAGTATTCTTCAAGGAGGCCCTTCAAATTGTCGGGTAGAATATCTACCGAAGCCCCGAAAGTGTTCCACCAAGAGGCGAACCAATTTGGAATTTGATTTCTTCCAATGTTCTCACAGATTTTAATTAACCAAGTGTGAGTATGCTTAGCATTCTGATGGAAAAGAGTTTTATGAAAACTTTCGACATAATCCCAATAATTATACTGGAAAGTGATTTGACTATTCTTATTAGTCACTTTCCTCTCAGCAAGAGGTGAAATTTCCCATTCTTGGATGGAGAAGATTTTTTTAATAATAAATTTTGAATAATTAATATTATTTTTGATTTGAAAATGTTGAATATCAACACTACCAAGTTCAATGAGAATGTTCTCATAAAAACCTCTAGACTTATATGTCTGAGTAGCCCAACCATTATTTGGAATATACTTTTCCATGAGAGTCCATGGGGATTCTTTGAATTTTTATCATCATCTTCTATAAGAAGAATCAATTCCTTGTTAGGAGAATCAAAGTACTTAGTATCTGTCTGTACCATTGAAGCATAAGATGCTTCCTCGGTGTTAAGAGAATTATTCTCTGTTGAAGAAGAGGCTTTAACCTTCTGTTTAAGGAATTCTTGGAATTCCTTTTGCTCTTTTGAAGAACTGACACCAGAAATATTCTGATGATAGAGGGATCTTTGCCCCATTTGGATGATCGGAGGTCTTCCTCCTCTGCCTCCTCTTCCTCTATAAGAGGAATAGGTACTTCTGCCAGAATGGCTCATTTCTGTCATTCAAGAAATAAACTAGCGGGTTAGAAAATCAGGAATATGATTATCATTTCCTTTTAAATGGATAATATTAAAATCAAAGTAAGCAAGATGTGATTGCCATCTAGCAAACATTTGCTTGGACACATTGTGTTCAACATCTTTAGTAAACATAAAAGTAGCTGCTTTACAATCAGTTTTTATAGTAAACTTCTGATTGTATAAATCATCTTGGAACTTAAGAACACTTTTAACAATGGCTAACATTTCTTTAGCAACAGTAGAATAGTTTTTTTGTGAATTATTCCATTTTCCAGAGTAGAATTTGACAATATATTCATGATTATTATTAGGGTTAATTTGTTTTAAAACGCTACCATAGCCTAACTCAGAGGCATCTGTTTCAACAGATTTTTCCCATAGGGGATTAGCAATAGAAAGACAAGGAATGTTTTTTACCTTTTCTTTAATTTTTAAAACAGCTTTAGTATGATTATCATTCCAAGGTGGAGGATTCTTTTTAAGCCTATCATAAAGGATGGCAGAGTCTTCCGCAAGATTCTTAATATAAGAGGAAACATAATTAAGACTTCCAAGAAATCTTTGTAACTGAGTTTTATCAGTAATGATGTCTGAAATTTATTTCCAAATTCAATACTCCTTTGAATAGGGATAATATTCCCCTTTTCTATGAAGTGACCCAAAATTTTTATTTTTGTCTGAAATAAAGTCATTTTTGATTTTGAAATGACCAAACCATTCTTGATGACGATCTCTTTAAAGATGTCAAGATGTTTAAAATGTATGTCAATGTCCTTGGAGAAAACAAGGATGTCGTCAATATAGACAATAACAAAATCACTATAAGGATTAAAATATCGTTCATAATTTGCTGAAATTCAGAGTGAGCATTCTTCAGACCAAAAGGCATGACAGTCCACTCATAATGCCCAGAAGGAACATTGAAGGCAGTTTTATACCTATCAGAAGGATTAATCTATATTTGCCAAAATCCAGATTTTAAATCAAATTTGGAAAAAATAAGAGCATTAACAAGCATGTCTAAGAGATCATTTTTATTGGGAATAGGGTGTCTAACCCATTTTAAAGCTTTATTAAGAGGTTTATAATTAATGACCAACCTTGGAGCACCGCGTTCTTGCTCAGAATGTTTATTAACATAGAAGGCAGTACAAGACCAGGGGGATTTAGAAGGTGTAATAAGCTTCTTTTGTAATAAAGAATCAATTTCCTTTTTACAAAGTTCTAAATAATTAGATTTCATCTGACAGGGTCTTGACTTAGTAGGAATATCAGTATCTTTAAAATTTTCTTCATAGGGAAGAGAAACTATATGTTTCTTTCTATTCCAAAAAGCATTTGGGAAATCATTGCAAATATCAATGGAAAGTTTATTATACAAGAGCTGGATTTTATCCTGGAGTTTGGGGTTTTTTATTCTATCTTCAATAGTGAAAGAATTAATCTCTTCTTTGAGAAAATTGATTTGACAATTTTCGTAATTGATTTGATCCTGTATAATATCAAGAATATTATTAGTAGGTCTATTGATGAAACAGAAGGAAATGGGTGTTTCCTTATAAATGCCAGAAATTCCTTCTTCACTAACTTTTATAGGGTAAATCTTTTGAATAAAAGGAAGGCCAACAATCATTTGACTAGTTAAATTTTTAACAATTAAAAAATCATTGGGAATACAAAAATTATTAATACAAACAGAAGCATTTCTGAGTTTGTATTCAATCTTTAAAGATCCTCCTCCAGCATGTGAAAGAGATTGAGTAGTTTTTTCAAAAAACTTGGTGGAAATAATGCCTTCCTGGATAACATTTTGGTCGGCTCCACTATCTATCATAGCAATAAAATCCTTTTTAAAAGAATTATTAATAAGAAGAGAGATCTTAGTGTACCATTTTCGAGACATAACTATATTAATGGCTGAAAGATGGTTTTTATCGATATCAAGATCACTATTAGGGAAAAAATGAGAGAGAGAAGTGGTGCAAGTATTAAAATCATCAATTTTTTCTTTTCCCTTTTCCATAAGAGAAAGTCGAAGGGACAAATCAGTATTCTGATTTTGAAGGATTTTAACATTAGTCTTAATCCTATCAATTTCCTGTATTAAATCATTTATGGTTATAGGATTTTGTTTAATATTTTTATGATTTAGAATTTTTTCTAATTCTCCCATATTATAATAATTATTATTATTGACTTTATTCGAAAGACTAGTTTTATTCTTATTAGAAGAATCTTCGAATTGTTCAATAGTTTTATCCCTTAAACTGGAATCTTTGATTTGTTTAAGAAAATCAATATTATTATTATTATTATTATTATTATTATTATTATCCAGAACACTTATATTCATATCTTGAAATTGACTTATAAGTCTATAATAATCATCATCATTAGTGTTATTGATACAATTAAGACAGGGTTTGCCATTTAAACAATTTTCACACTCTTTTTCATCATTAGAGTTTGACTCTTTAGACAAATCAGTGTCAGAATTTTCAGAAATATTTTCTTCTTCAGATACATTATTATCTGAATCCATAATGATTTTAAAAAGAGTTTCTTTTAAATTATTATCAATATCAAGGTTATTAATTTTATCTTTAGCATAACATTGGTTAGCACAGTGGCCATTTCTGCCACATTTCCTACAAATAATCTTGTCAAGATAATTTCTATTTTTAAAAGAAATTCTTTTATCCTTTCCATGCTTATAGGCATGTTTTCTTTCTTTATTATTATCATGTCTATTATCATTGACAGGAAGCCTTTTATGCTTTCTATAATTTTTTCTTCTATAATTATAATTTATCTCTTTCTTATTTCTTTTATTTATACTGTTTTTAAGTTTAGAATTATCCAACCCAAATTGGTCACAAAAATGACCCAACTGTTTTCTTTCTAAGAGATTATCTCTTTTCATCTGATTTCTTAATTTAAGCTCGTTACAAAGGTTTAAACCTTCTTGAACACAAATACTGATAATTTTTCCAAAAGAGTGTAACTCATAATGGATAGAGTCAGAGTCTTTTCTCAGAATTTTCTTGACTCTTTCAGCAAAAAGATAAGGAAGACCATCAATGAATTTATTCTTCCAAATATCCTAATTACAATCAGGAATATCATAAATTCTAGATAAAAAGGTATCTTTGTACCATCTGAAATCAGTAAGAGTTTTACACTTCATATTCAAAAGAAGAGTTTTTGTATTTTCAGATTTATTAGTAAATCTGCCAATAAAGTGTTCTAATATAGTACAAACAAGAGAATAAACAGCATCAATTTTAATTTCATTATCCTCAGTTTTAACGGAGGAAAGAATTTCATTTCTATTATTGGGACTTAAATAGTTATCCCACCAACCTTTGAGTTGGCCAGTAAAACCAACCGTTATAGCCTGAGCAGTTTGTATATCATTATTACCACAAATTCTACAAGCAGAACTGTACATGAGCATTTTATGACACTGAGTGAAGATATGTTTATCACTAGCACCATCTATATTCCACTCATAAATACTTTTTCCAGAATAGGAGGTATTAAAAAAGTTTTCCTGTTCTTCATGGATAACATCTAAATGAGTGGGCCTTTGATAATAGTGTTTATTTAAAGTGGGTTTATCAGCCCATTTAATTTTATTAATACTCGGATTGTCAAGCTCATAAGAAAAAGAAGAGTTATCTTCAAGATCATTATCTAAAACTGAAATATTCATTTTTTTCAAATTTTTCATTAATAATTTTTTCAAATTCAGAAACTGAAGCTTCAGTTTTGAAATCTTTGATTTCAATTGGTGATTGAATAGAAGAGGCAGTTTTAATAACAGTATCAACATAATCGTCTTTATTTTCAGGCTTAGTCTGAGAAACAATTTTATTGATTTCATCAATTTTATCATGTAAGGAAATAATTCTATCGATTTTTTTGTGTAAAGACATTATTTCTTCTCCCAGAATGGAGAGATAAATATTGCAAAAATTATTTTGCTCAATCATATGATTGATATGCTTAGCGGTGATTTGGAGAGTATCATTTTCAATGATTTTAGAGAAAGGAAGGAAATTAAAAGTTCTGCCATTCTTTTCCATTTGGAAAGGGATATGGGGAGGAAAGACAGATCTTTGAATCCCTCCAGCAACGATCTTATAATCGCGTTCAATAACGGATATATAATCAATATAAAAGGTTTTTATAAACCAAGGAACATAGTAAGTGATCTCATTGTATTTTTCACAGAATTTATAAAAGTTATTAACAAAGTAGTAAGATCATCTTTAGAAAAAGTTTTGAAATACCAAAACCTAAAATTATCCCACTTAGGATCATAAAACTCATTATTAATATAGGCTCTTGTAGAAGAACCTTTTGAAAAATCAAGGATAGGTTTTAAATCCATAAATCATAATTTAAAATTGCATTCCGAAATTGTTTCGGGTTCTTTTTCAGCATTGTGAATAATATTATTCTTATTAATAATAATATCATTATCATCAAAATCATTGTTTTTAGAAAACATGTTTTCCCTGTAATGAGAAGTAGACGCTCTAGACATACTCGAAAAGTTAACCTCATAATCTAAGGGGGAAATATAAGAGTGTCCTGAGAAGGACCTTGAAAGAGAAGTTTGCCTCCTTTGGCTATTAAAACCAATATTGATAATTCCATTATTATCATGTTTTATGTGACTTAAATCACTGTTGATAAAAGAAATTTTTGGCACAGATTGTTCTAAAACCCAATTACCAGGAAAATTAATTTCTTCCCATTTTATATGTTTTCTTTTGGTAATACTAGACTTACCAAAATTAGTTTCAATAAGAATAGTGTCATTATTATCATTCTCACTAATTTTACACCTAGGATTAAGAGTAAAAAGGGGCTTATAGTAAATCCGATAACAAATACATATGACATGCGTTCCTGGCATATAATTATAGCCATGTGTTTTAACATTTAATGTCAAAGCATTAAGAATATTTTCATCCGATAAAGAAAGGGATAAGTTAGGATAGACATTGAAATAAACCGGTCCTAACGCAAGACTGGACTCAATAACTCCCATAAGAGATTGTTTCCAGTTACAGTTTCTGCCATCTCTAAGAGCAGCAAGAAAGCTTTCAGGGAGACCTTTAAGGGTAAGAGGTCTGAAAGCAATTTGAACACAACCAATATGAAGAAACTTATGGGTGTTTTTAAAAGGTAAAATATCCCCTTTACTAAGTAATTTAATAACCATTTCCTCTTCATTTAAAGATATCGAGGATTCAGTGGTTTTAACAACTTGTTTAAGACATATTCTTTCAAAAGTTCCAATTTTATAAACCGTTTTAGGTTCAATTTTAGGAATAGTGCATCTGTTTAACAGATCAAGATTTTCAGAAATATCATACTCCTGAACAATGGAGTTCTGGACATTATTGTCCTTTAAACTGAAAAGATTCATCAAGAAAAATATTGTATTGAATCAAACACCAAACAATAACTATACATCTACACTCAAATGGCTCTGATACCATTTTCTCTACGGATCGTGCATCTTACTATATCAATAGTACTCTGTGGATCTTTTCCAAACCTGATATATATATATATATATATATATATATATATATATATATATATATATATATATATATTGATATCGGGAATGATATAGAGTCCAACGTTTAAACAATATTTCTTCCTTGTATTTATGTGGCAATGTCATGACAATATAATCATTATTTTTTTTATATTTTATTAGATTTGGATCTATCTTTATTTTTTCTATCGATTTTTTAAAAATCTTATTACATGTAAATAGGAATCTTTTGATAATTTTGATAAGAGAAAGTATAGAGTGAAACTGGTTTATACATGAATTATTGGAGGGCATTAGTTATTATCATTGAAGGGTATTGATTATTATCACTGAAGTGTATAAATAGTTTAGTAAAAATAAACTAAAACTCTTCAGTAAAACCAACTAATTCTCTCAGTGAAACAAATTAATACTCTTTAGTGAAAATAATTAATACCCTTCAATGATTTATGTACGAACTAATTACACTCTCTACATTCTCTTTTGATAAAGCATGCCTATAATTTTTATGTAAAAGAAATCATAAGATTGTTTAAATTTTAAGTTTAATGCGCCATCCCCAACATTCTACTTAAATAGTTTTTTACTTAATTAAATTATCATTGAAATATTTTAGTTAATTATATTAGCACCTAAATTTTTATATTCATTTTTTTACATGATGTTAAGTAAAATTTAGGGGCACTTGTTGGGAAAATGTATAAGACTTATGTTTTGATTAGATGCCAAAATGATCCTCCTAAGTTGTTCTGTAAGTAAATTATTCAGTAGAGTTAGTGCTTAGTAAATCAGTTCAACTGTTAAGGAACTGAAGTACAGTTAGTAATTGTTAGAGTGTATTTAAGATTGAAGTCTGCTGAAGATGAAGTCCACTGAAGATGAAGTCCGCTGAAGACAAGTGATCTGAGAAGAAGTATAAGTCTTGAATGTTTTCTAAGTACATTCTCACTAAGACTAAAACTATCAGGAGAGGACTAAGGTCCACTGATGGTAACTAACAATGCACATTCAATGCTAAACATATTAAAAGCTGAAGTTAATCTGGTTGGAACAAGGCAAAACGAATTTCAGTGAAGCTTACAATAAATTAAGGAATAAGAAGGTTCTCTCAGAGGAGTTCCACCTTAAAGCAAGACAAGAATCTGGGCATGCAGACTAAAGGTCCAATGAGAAGATGACACGTCAGTGTACTTTACTGACAGCCGACCTGCCCCAGCCTGACAAGTACCAAAAGTCTTTCTCTAGCAATCTACAGAAAGTTGGTGAACAAGCATGGTCTTTCAGCCGTTTATTGACAAGACTTAAAGCTTTAAATAGAGCCGTTTGAACCAATCAGATACAAGAAGACTTACTTGAGAAGATTCAAATCCAACGGGATGATTTTCAAGGAAGCCTATATATACAGAAGGACGTGCTTATTTCTATGCACGGGAAACTCACAAGATCAAATCTATCTCTACATTCATAACAACTAAGAAGCACTCAAAATTATCATTATTTCCCAAGTGTTTCACATTTGTAGAGAGCCTAACAAACCTTCTGTAACCAAGCTTAAAAGCTATATCCAAATCTTAGAAAGAGATAATCCAATCCTAAGTCGTGAGCTAAAGTTGTAAGGATTATCTCAAAATAGTTGGAACCAAAACCCTACTCAAAACCCTACTCAATGTTTAGGTTGAGAGCTAGTGTTAAGTGGTGTTAGTAAGCTGATTGTTGTATCAGTCTGAAAGCTGGTTTGTTTTGGGAACTAGGACCTGGAATTTCCTAGTAATCAATCATCCTAAGAGAGGATTAGTTGATCAGTGCACCTTGGAACTATAACACAAGGAATTCCAAGTGAAAGGAATTCTCCTGTTTGATCAGGACAGTGGACGTAGGAGATTCATCTCTGAACCACTTTATACCTTGTGTTCTTATTATCTGTTTTCCTAAGTGTGTGTTAATCTCAAAGTTTATCAAAGTAAAACGAGTTTTCTAAAGGGCTCACTAATCCGCATCTGAAAGCTAATTAGATAGTAGTTCAACTGAAAGTCTTGAGCTTTCAGTGGAGGTATTATCTCAGTAAGCTTTCACAAAGTAACTCTGAGTAGACCTCAAGTCCACTGACGAGCTACTGTCTTAAGTAACCTGATAAGTTTTAGAAGAAGTTTTAATTTGTAACCACAGGTGTATCCCCCCCATACACCTGTTTACTCATTTCGGGACCAACAATTGGTATCAGAGCAGTGGTTCAAAAGACCATTGTTCTAAGTATACCTTGTGCTTAAAGGTTTTTTTTTTCAAGGTCACCTGAATTGATCTTTTGATAAACTTGTTTATATACTATGACTGACAATGCAGCTAGGGTAGCACCACCAGCAGAGAACAACATGGGAGTTAATCCCTTGAACCATATGTCTCATCACAAGCTTCCACAATTCTCAGTGGAAAACTATAACTTCTGGAAGATCAGAATGAGAGCTCATCTTTCCTGTGTGCATGATGAAATGTTGAGGGTTATTACTAAATGTCCATTTGTTTTTATGACACCTAACCCCAGAACTACTGCTGAAACTATTGCAGATCCTAGAGAAGAATGGCCCAAGGATGAAGATAACTTCACTGCAGATGAGAGGAGGAGAAACAACCTCAACTTCATTGCCATGAATATTCTCTACACCACCATTCCAGATTCTGTAATGGGAAGAGTGATCCACTGCAAGACTGCAAAGGAACTATGGGACACTCTTGCTCTCATGTGTGAAGGAACTGACAAGATAAAGGAGAACAAGCTTTCAACAGCTGTTCAAAAGTATGAGCAGTTCACCATGGAGCCCACTGAGACCATTGACCAGCTTGATGGGAGGTTCACAGACATCATGAATGAGATAAATTCTCTGGGAAAAGTCTATACCAAAAGGGAGGTTGCCTTAAAGATCCTGAGAGGTCTAACCTCAAGATGGGATGTGTACTCTGTGATGATGCAGAATACCAAGGATCTATCCAGCATGTCTATGCAACAGGTATTCTCTGAACTCAAGGCTTATGAGTTTGATCTGAACAGGAAAAAGGGCTCCTGATGAGACCTCAGCTGAGAAGGGAGTAGCCTTCAAAGCCAAGGAGTCTGAGCCAAAATCTCCAAAGCCTCAGAAGAGTACAAAGGCAAGCAAGTCTCAAAGAAAGGCTGAGATGCAGGAGGAACTTAGCCTGATGGCTAGAAGGTTTGAACAACTTAACATCCGCTTTGGCAAGTATAAAAGATTTTACAGGGATAACAGGGAAGGTATAAGTTATCCACAAAAGACCACCAGAGAAGGAGAGAGAAGCTCATTTGAGCTGGAAAAGAAGAAGGAATACAAGAATTACACCAAGGCTGAAGGATCATCATCAAAGACCAGAGAATCCACTGAGGAAAAGAATGATGATGCCAATAGGTGTTTTTAGTGCAAGAAGATTGGGCACTTTCAATATGATTGTCCTCAACTGAGCACAAAAGAGAGAAAGGAAAGACAAGCCAAAAGAGACAGAAGATATGGAGAAAGGAAAGCCATGGTGGCTGAGGATGTGGATGAAAATCTGGAGTCATCTGATGGATTGTTCTATGACAGCAGCGATGATGACATGTGCCTCATGGCAAGAGAAGAACCAGAGGTACAATCTAAACCATCCATTTCTCTAGAACACACACCTGAGCTAAGCTCAGAGTCAACTGAGGAACTCAATCTTCAGTCCGCTTTGGAACAATTGATGATTGATTTCTCAAGGTTGCAAGAAGCAAGTTTCTGTCTTCAAGATGAAAACAAACAACTCTTGAGTGAAAACTCCAAGTTAATTGAGTCTGGGAATCAAGCAGATCTGAACTCAGCCAAATCTACCATTGAACTGACAAAAGAGGTGGAAACCCTCAGGAGTCAAGGAAATGGTAGAGATCAACTGATAAAATATCTCAATGAATCTAAGACAAAGTTAACTGAAGAGAATTTAAAATTGGTAAGCCAAATAAAGGAATCTCTCCTGAAAATTGATGTCTTACTAAAATCTGAAGAGACCTTGTTAAAAAGGATTGATGCTCTAAACAAACCCTCTCTTGCCATAAAGGAGATTCAAAATTTTCAAATCAATCCTAATAACAAGTGTGGAATAGGCTTTATTCCAAAACCTTCAGAAGGTCCTCTGAGTGTTGCTTCTTCAAGTGGCACAAAGAGAGTTTTTGTCAAGTCTGTGACATTTCAACCACAGACTATGGATAAAGAAAAAAGACCAGCTGAGATCACTCAAAAGAAAAGTCAATCTAAGCCAAAACCAAATGGAAAGGCTCAGGTGACTTATCAAACTAGATCTCAGCAGAGGTACTATCAGCCGAGGTCTTCACAGATGAAGCAACCTCAGCTGAAAGCACCCAGGCATGAGCAGTCCTCAAGGAATGACTTATATGGAAGACCTATTCCTTTTGTGCCTAAAGGAAATGGTCCTTCATACCTTTATCAACAAAAACCAAGACCAGGTGCACCCAAGCCGAAGAGAAAGAATGTAAAGAAGGTTCTTGTTCCTTCAAAGGCTGACACCCATAGAAAGTTTACTCCCAAGGCACCTAGGGAGATAACAATCTATGTAGATGTTTATGGAAGACAAATTAGCCAATCTAAAGTGATTAGAACTGTGAGACAAATTTGGATTCCGAAAGGTACAGCTAACCTGGTAGGACCCAACACCAAATGGGTACCTAAAGCTTGATTTGTGATTGCAGGGCTCAGTGGACCTCAACACAGGAGATGCTCTTAAATCTTCAGTCTGGTACTTGGACAGTGGATGTTCTAGGCACATGACTGGCAACAAAGATCTCCTGACAGAATTTGTTGAGAAAGAAGGTCCACAAGTCACCTTTGGTGACAACTCACAAGGAGCCACTAAAGGTTTTGGTACTTTAATCATTGGCTCAGTAAGGGTAAACAATGTATCCTTTGTTAGTGGACTTAAGCATAATCTTCTGTGCATAAGTCAATTCTGTGATAAAGGATACAATGTTGAATTTTCATGTAACCTGTGTTTTGTTAAGAATATATCTTCACAACAGGTACTACTAACTGGGTCAAGAAAGGGAAATGTCTATCTTGCAGATTGGAAGTCTTGCACACCAAATGCATGTCTTATTGCTAAGAGCTCAACTGACACTAATTGGCTATGGCACAAAAGGCTAAGTCATCTGAACTTCAAGATGATGAATAGGATAGCAAGACATGGACTGGTAGAAGGAATGCTAAATGAAGTATATAACAAAGAACATATCTGCAAAGCCTGTCAGGAGGGAAAACAAGTAAAGGCATCTTTCAAGAGCAAAGTAGCAACCTCTACTGACAGAGTACTTCAACTATTACATATGGATCTCTTTGGTTCAGTAACCCCTGTAATTATCAATGGGAGAAAATATACACTTGTTGTTGTTGATGATTTCTCCAGGTACACATGGGTGATATTCCTAGCAAGCAAAAAGGAGACTCAACTGAGGCTGCCAGAACTCCTGAAGAAAGTTAGCAATGAAAAGAGCCTGAACATTGTAAAGATAAGATTAGATAAGGGCACTGAATTCATTAATTCTATTATATCTGATTATTGCAAAGAATTAGGCATTTCACATGAGACATCAACTGCAAGAACTCCACAACAAAATGGAGTAGCTGAAAGAAGAAATAGAACTCTCAAGGAGGTAGCAAGGTCAATGCTAGCAGAAGCTCAAGTTCCTAAAAGATTTTGGGCTGAAGCTATCAACACTGCCTGCCACACTCAAAATAGATCCATGGTAACCAAATTTCAAGGAAAAACTCCATATGAATTATGGAATGGCAGAAAGCCACATGTATCCTATTTTCATATTTTTGGTTGCAAGTGTTTCATTCACAACAATGGGAAAACTCAACTGAAAGCTTTTGATAGCAAAGCTGATGAAGGAATTTTCTTAGGATATTCCCAAATCAGTAGAGCCTTCAGGGTTTACAACTGTAGAACTCTTGTTGTGGAAGAAACGCCTCATGTGGTCTTTGATGAATCTACTTTTGAGTCTAGGAGTAAGGAGAATGAGGAGGTAATTAGCAAAAGACTAACCAGACTGAGTATCAAGTCTAAAGGCTATCCTGAGAATTGTGTTGATACATACATCCCAACATGGGACAATTTAGAAGATCAACAATTCAAGGAGGTCACCCAAAGTCAAACCACCCCTCAAAGCTCACCTGAGAGCTCTCCTGAACAAGCAACTGAACTGATGAACACTATCCCAGTTCAAGAGGTAAGTGATGTCAATGAAGAGGTGGTCACAGCTGAGACATCCACTGAACCCATCATTCAAGGGGGAACCAATGAGATTACCATTGAGAATGAGAATACCTTGAATGATGACTCAGGACTTCAACCCTCTGTTTTATTTCCTGAATTCGATTTCATTCCTATATCTAGTGACTCAACTTCAGAAGAGTTAAACTCTACTGAAGGGTATCAGCCTAGGAGAACTTGGCTCTCAGATCACCCTGTTGAGCAAATCCTAGGTGATCCTTCCTCAGGAGTCAAAACTAGAAGTTTTCATGGAGAAAGTGCTTTGTTTTGTTGTTTCTTATCAAACCAGGAACCAAGTTCCATAGCAGAAGCACTTCAAGATTCCAACTGGATCATTGCCATGCAAGAAGAGCTCAGCCAGTTCACAAGGAATCAAGTTTGGGAGTTGGTGGACAGACCATATCACTGCAATGTGATAGGAACCAAGTGGGTATTCAAGAATAAGAAGGATGAGAATGATATCATAATCAGAAACAAGGCCAGGCTAGTTGCAAAGGGCTACTCTCAAGTTGAAGGTTTTGACTATGATGAAACATTTGCCCCAGTAGCCAGATTGGAGGCAATAAGGTTATTTCTTGCATATGCTGCTCACAAGAAATTCAAGGTGTACCAGATGGATGTTAAAAGTGTATTCTTGAATGGAGTACTCAATGAAGAAGTCTATGTGGAGCAACCCCCAGGTTTTGAAGAAAGTCACCAAGTATATAGACTGAGAAAAGCTCTATATGGACTGAAACAGGCTCCAAGAGCTTGGTATGATACTTTGTCACAATTCCTTTTGGATCATGGTTTCATCAAAGGGAGAGTTGATAGAACTCTATTCAGGATCACAAAAGGAGAGGACACTTTGCTTGTACAAATCTATGTGGATGATATTATTTTTGGTTGTCCCAACCAAGTCCTCTGTGAAAAGTTTTCTCAACTGATGAAGGGAAAATTTGAGATGTCTATGATGGGAGAAATGAATTTCTTCTTAGGACTTCAAGTTAAGCAGTCCCCTGAAGGAATCTTCATCAATCAAGTCAAATACACAAGGGAGCTGATCAACAAGTTTGGATGCCAGACCAGCAAAGTAGCAAGAGTTCCACTCAACACCAACATCAAGATGGAACCAGATGAAGATGGTGAATCAGTAGACCAGACTCATTACAGAGCTATCATTGGATCTCTACTGTATCTCACAGCAAGCAGGCCTGATATCACATTTGCAGTTGGGATTTGTGCAAGATATCAAGTCAACCCCAAGAAAAGTCATCTGGAAGCTGCTAAGAGGATTCTCAAATATCTTAAGGGTACTGTGAATATGGGATTGTGGTATCCCTCATATGACAATCTGGAACTCACAGGATACTCAGATGCTGATTATGGAGGATGTAGAATTGACAGGAAATCAACCTCAGGCACTTGTCAATTCTTGGGAAGTAAGCTGATTTCTTGGTTCTCCAAGAAACAAAATTCAGTAGCCACAAGCACTACTGAAGCTGAGTATATGGCAGCTGGAAGTTGTTGTGCTCAAATTCTTTGGCTAAGACAACAACTAATAGATTACAACATCTTTGCCAATGAAGTCCCTATTTTCTGTGACAACAATAGTGCAATTGCTATTTCAGAAAATCCAGTTCTCCACACAAGATGCAAACATGTGGATATAAGACATCATTTCATCAGAGATCATGTGGAGAAGAAGGACATCAAAATGCTCAAAATCCACACTGACAAGCAGAAGGCAGATATCTTCACAAAACCCTTGGCTGAAGCAAGGTTTCAAGAGTTGTCAGTGGAGCTTGGACTCCTAGATCCAGGAGAGTAAAGAAAGGATTTAATCTCAGAAGAGTTACCTTCAAATCAGTAGAGGTTTATATTCAAAAGAGGATCTGTCTCAGAAGAAGCTCCTCATCTCAGAAGTGGTCTGAATATCAGACGAGGTCGAACCTCAGTGGAGGTCAAAAGTTTATACTTAGTATTTTTTCAAATCTAAAGCCTCTTAGTTTTTAAAAAATATATTTTGATTCAATATAATTACTAATGAGTGCTTTCTGAAAATTAAATCTTTCTTACACTCTTTCGAAGAGATTTTGGTATGGCAAGCATTTAATGCGCATTGTACAAGTCAGGTTTACTTTTACAGCTACCTATCTCACGCGCCTTAAAACCCGGACGATGTGACCTTCCGGCTACCAACCCTTTCAATCCATACCATTCATTTTAGGCGGTTCTTTTCTAACCGTCAAGATATCTTAAAAACTCCCCACTAAACTCTTAGACTATCCACGACGTTGATTGCGGGATTAAATCTAACCGCTCATTTCTCATATAAAAGCCCCAAATTTCAGCCTAAGAACTTTTTTCGAACACACTTTCAAGCAAACACTTTCTGTCTATCCTATACACTCTGCAAATTTTCTCTCAAACCCTTTCGTTCAAATGGTAAAACTAAATCTTAGTTTCCTTACCAATAAGGAAAATTTCTGGTATGAACCCATTGTGGTTTTTGATAATCCTGAGATAGAATCCAAACCAGAATTTGCCCATATCAAAGAAGCCCTAGAAATGCTTAAATCTGCTGGGTTAGAGAAGTTTCTGTCTGTTCATCCTAAGAACTGCTTTGACAGGCAGGTTCTTGAGTTTTTCAATAATATATCCAATTCTGATTCGAGGATCTGATCTCATCTAATACTCCAGAGAAAGAAGAAGGTGATGAGGGACGATATGGAAATAGTTGAACACCAGAAGATAAAGAAGGAGATCCGTGTCAGTGGTGATGATCTGAAGGAGTTGTTTGATCTCCCCTCTGAAGGTCCGAATCCAGATACCTGCATCGTGGATGAAGAGGAAGAATGGGTCAATACCATTATGCAGAGAAAGGTGAAATACAGTCCAACAATGAACAAAAATGTACTTTTACCAGTATATAATGTTCTCTGTGAAGTTGTTGGAAAATGTATACTGGGAAACCAAGGAAGCACAGAGCAAGTGAGCAAGCCCAAGCTCAGGCTGATGAAGGCAATTGTGGAAAGCAAGGAGAAGTCATACAACTGGCAACAGTTCTTTTTTAGGGCATTGAACAAGGAGCACTCAAAACTCCAACCTGACAAAACTCCTCAACTATCTAGTAAGCTCAATTTTGTAACAAAAATCTCCTATCTGATAGAGAACGTAGATCTGGGAGTGGACTGGATTCCAGACAGGAAATGGAGTAATCTCAAAGCCTTGTTCAAATCTGGAAAGGCTCTGGAGACTAGAATGATCAAGCCTGCTGAGGAGAGCCCAGAGGCAGTGGAGGAAGAGGAAACTAACCCTACTGAAGGGAAGAAAACCAAGGTGAAAAGGAGGCTGGTTAAGTTGAGTGACAAGATGGCGCAGCACAAAGAAGCAGAGGCAGAGAAAGCTTCTAAAAAGGAGAAGAAGAAGAGGTCTACTGAGGCAGAGAAAGACAGTGCCTCCAAGAAAGTCAGAGTCACCAACTCTACTGATGAATCTTCATCAGGTAACCCAGACTCTTCTCCCAACATTATCTCAATTGAGTCTGACTCAGATGTCCCTGCACCCACCCCCATCAAATCTAAAACAACTAAACCACGCACTCCTGCCAAAACCAAACGCATCTCCACAATAACCAAAACCTCCACTGATGGCTCTCAACAGCCAGAAAGTGAATCCCAATCAACCCCCACTGAACCCATCTCAACCCCTACTGAAACCATTCCATCAAACCCTACTGAACCCATCCCCTCAACCCCTTCTGAACCTACATCATCAACCCCCACTGATCAAAACCCTACCTCCACTGATACTCAAAACCAAACCTCCACTGAACCAAACATTCCTGATTCACACTCAAATCAACTAGAGTCTATCCCAGAAGAGCCAACTGAAAGCAGATCCCCTACCCCTTCCCTTCCTTCAGACGATGAAGAAGAGTACTCATTCCTAGATATTCTCAAGGATGAGGTAGCTTACTCTTTGGAGTCTAAATACCCTGAACTTGATAACTTTCCCACACTCAAATCCATGTTCTTGAGACTGAGACTCATTATCCAGCTCAAAGATAGAAGACTTGGTGAAATCCTTCTGGCTGTAAGAGGCAGCATTGCAGAGGAATGGAAAAAGGAGGAAGTGGAAGTACTGCAGTTTGCTGGGATGCACAAGACCAGACTTCTCTGTGATGAGAAGATCTTTGAAAGTCTGGTTTTGGAGAAGATTGCTGAGGCAAGGAAGGAAATAGAGGTGGAAAAGGCTGCTGAAGGAGAGAAAGAGAAGCCAGCTGAGCCCATAGCTGAAGGAGGAGCTAATGTTGAGCAAAATATTGAGGCAGCTGAGAAGGAGGAGGAGAAGGAGAAAAGTGAGGAGGAGAAGGAAGAAGTAACTGTACAAGGAGGAGGTGTTTCACCAAAGCAAGGTGATGGTGAAGCAGCCAAGGATGTATCCATGGTAAGGGATACTGAGGCACAAAATTTGCCACAGGAGAGCTCGGTAGAGGTGTCTACTGAAGCTCTCCCACAACAGCCCTCAGTGATGGCTAAGGAGTCAACTGAGGTGTCTGGTTCTGGAGTAGTTGAAAAATCAAATGAAAAAGAAAATGAGGTGGAGATCACTGTTGTAAAGAGTGGAGAGATAAGAGCAATCATCCCTGTAAAGGGTGAATTGGCTGAAAAAAATGCAGTTGAAAAAGAGAGTGAGGAAGAGAAAAGAAAGAAGAGTGAGGAGGAGGGAGTCCCTATGGAGATAGAAGCATCAGGAGACCTAGGTGGTGAGGCTGAGGGAGTTAGAGCTAACACTATTTGCCATGCAGGTACTCAAACTCTTGAAATTCCCCCAGCTGTGGTCAACCTAACTCCTCTGAGTGATGTTGTTCACTCACTCAAAGAAGAAAGCCTTCCATCTCTTCAAGCACAGCTAAGGGATGTCCAGGAGATTGTTCAAGAAGAAGTGGATGAGATAGTTATCCTCTCAGACCACGTTGATGAACTCATGGAATCCACAACAACATCACTTCAGAATCTCACTCTAAAAGTTGAAGACTCTCAGCAGATGGTGATTGATGTAGTTGAAGGACAAGTGTGCTGGTCATAGATGCCCTGAAGAAGCTGGAGAAGACTGAAGAAGAGGCCAGAACCAAGTTTCTCAAAGACTCAGTAGAGAACGTATCCATCAACCTGAAGTCCTCAGTAGAGGCTTTCTCAGCGGACCTACTTGGGAAGGTTGAAGGGTTATGGAACTCTAAGATGACTGAATTCGAGGCCAAACATGTTGAGTTAGGAGCTAAACTGGGAGATGTACTGAAGAAGGCAGTTGAAGACTTCCCAACTCAAGAGAAAACAAATGTGCTGATCGATGAGAAGCTGGCACAGTTTGTTCAATTTGGGCAGACAGCTGGAGCGACCCTGGAGAGGCTTGAAGATGAGGTAGATCATTGCTCAACTGAGCTGAAAGCATTAGCCCATGACCAACTGAAGCTCAACATCACCGTAGCTGAATGCATGATTAATGCCGGAAAGGGAGAAAAGAGGATAAGTGCTAAGGACATGAAGCTTGATCCAAAGAACAAGATGAATATTATCCTTGAAACCCCTGACTTCGAGAAAGGCCAACAGGTGAAGAGCACTTTGAAAAAGGTTGATGTCGAAGCTCAAAAGATTGCAGAAGCCAAGAAGGGCAAGGAGACCTCCTCAGCTGACCTATCAAAGTTCAAATAGGAGCATCTGAAGGAGAAGGAGGAGAGAGCTGCAAAGAAGGGGGAAACCACAAAGAGAAAGGCATCTGATGCCCTCTCAGCAGAGGTTGCCAAAAAGACAAGAACCTCAGAGAGGTTGGCAACTAAGTCCACAACCTCTACTGATGAAGTTCAGGTACTCCCTATTCTCAATCCTGAACCTTTGTCTTCTGAACCTCCTAAGTCTGCACCCACAAGAGTCACAGAGCTCACTGAGCTAATCAAAGAGGCTGGAGGAATTAATGAAAGAGCAAGGAAGCTAACAGCTCAGCAGCAAGAAAGGAGAGATAAGGTGTTTGGGAAGATGGAGACAATTGCAGAGCTAGCTGAGAGGAAAAGGAAAGAGAGGCTGGCCACATTTGATAAAACTACTTCAAAGAAGTTCAGGAGTGGTTATCAAAGATGGGCTGCTAAGCTTAAAAAGGACAAATTGACTTTCTCAAAAGCCAAATTCCCTCATCTTGACTCTTGGGTTCCTAAGAAGCTCAATGATGCTTGGGAGACTGCTAAAAGGGAATTTGTGTATTCCTTTTATGTCAGTGGTGAGTTAGGAATAGATAATACTCAAGAGGTGTTCAACTCATGGTTGTTTGAAGCCTATCCTAAACTCTACCCTGAGATCAGTGATGCTTGGAATGATGCCTTCCCAGATCATGCCTTGAAGGCTCCTGAGCCAATCATCTTCTGGCCTCCTCAAAATGCAACTGGTGCTGTTGATAGAGAAAGGATCACTGAAGAGTGGACATCCTTGTGTGAGCATCTTGGACTCAGAGGACATTCAAAGGAGATGATGGAGAGGAAGAACGAGCTAAAGGTAAGAGTATTCAAGCAGTATGGACTTGAACCCATTTTCGAATCCATCTGAGAAATTTGTATCTTTTTCTAGGCATCTGTTTATAAGTCCCAAATGTTATAAGTTTGACACTTTTGATAGTAGACTTCATGTAATCTGTACTCCACCTTTTATCAATGAAATGAACTCTACTGATGTTTTGCCCAATATAATATCTCATTATCATTTAGGCTTATGTACTTGAATGTTTTTACTTACAAAATCTGTGAACTTTGTATGTCATCTGAAGAACCTCATCTGAAAGAAGATATGTAATAAGATAGGTTCCGGCATAATCAAAAAGGGGGAAATTGTTGGGAAAATGTATAAGACTTATGTTTTGATTAGATGCCAAAATGTTCCTCCTAAGTTGTTCTGTAAGTAAATTATTCAGTAGAGTTAGTGCTTAGTAAATCAGTTCAACTGTTAAGGAACTGAAGTACAGTTAGTAATTGTTAGAGTGTATTTAAGATTGAAGTTTGCTGAAGATGAAGTCCACTGAAGATGAAGTCCGCTGAAGACAAGTGATCTGAGAAGAAGTCTAGTCTTGAATGTTTTCTAAGTACATTCTCACTAAGACTAAAACTATCAGGAGAGGACTAAGGTCCACTGATGGTAACTAACAATGCACATTCAATGCTAAACATATTAAAAGATGTTAGTTAATCTGGTTGGAACAAGGCAAAACGAATTTCAGTGAAGCTTACAATAAATGAAGGAATAAGAAGGTTCTCTCAGAGGAGTTCCACCTTAACGCAAGATAAGAATCTGGGCATGCAGACTAAAGGTCCAATGAGAAGATGACACGTCAGTGTACTTTACTGACAGCCGACCTGCCCCAGCCTGACAAGTACCAAAAGTCTTTCTCTAGCAATCTACAGAAAGTTGGTGAACAAGCATGGTCTTTCAGCCGTTTCTTGACAAGACTTAAAGCTTCAAATAGAGCCGTTTGAACCAATCAGATACAAGAAGACTTACTTGAGAAGATTCAAATCCAACGGGAAGATTTTCAAGGAAGCCTATATATACAAAAGGACGTGCTCATTTCTATGCACGAGAAACTCACAAGATCAAAGCTATCTCTACATTCATAACAACTAAGAAGCACTCGAAATTATCATTGTTTCCCAAGTGTTTCACATTTGTAGAGAGCCTAACAAACCTTCTGTAACCAAGCTTAAAAGCTATATCCAAATCTTAGAAAGAGATAATCCAATCCTAAGCCGTGAGCTAAACTTGTAAGGATTATCTCAAAATAGTTGGAACCAAAACCCTACTAAAAACCCTACTCAGTGTTTAGGTTGAGAGCTAGTGTTAAGTGGTGTTAGTAAGCTGATTGTTGTATCAGTCTGAAAGCTGGTTTGTTTTGGGAACTAGGACCTGAAATTTCCTAGTGATCAATCATCCTAAGAGAGGATTAGTTGATCAGTGCACCTTGGCACTATAACACAAGGAATTCCAAGTGAAAGGAATTCTCCTGTTTGATCAGGACAGTGGACGTAGGAGATTCATCTCTGAACCACTTTATACCTTGTGTTCTTATTATCTGCTTTCCTAAGTGTGTGTTAATCTCAAAGTTTATCAAAGTAAAACGAGTTTTCTAAAGGGCTCACTAATCCGCATCTGAAAGCTAATTAAATAGTAGTTCAACTGAAAGTCTTGAGCTTTCAGTGGAGGTATTATCTCAGTAAGCTTTCACAAAGTAACTCTGAGCAGACCTCAAGTCCACTGACGAGCTACTGTCTTAAGTAACCTGATAAGTTTTAGAAGAAGTTTTAATTTGTAACCACAGGTGTATTCCCCCCCCCCCCCATACACCTGTTTACTCGTTTCGGGACCAACAACACTTGCACTAGATTTAGTTTTCAAACTCTAAAGTGCATACAAGTGTAGTACCTTTTTACAATTGCAATGAGGTTAAGTTTTCAATCACTATTCATTGATTAGACATCTATCTTCTAAATTTATTTTTCAATTTTTAAATTTGACAATTTTTCTGTCCACTTTTTTTTTTTATTCTTTTTCCCTGCATTTTTTTTATTTTGTAATTATTCTCGCAAATGAATAGTACACATAATAATATTATAGTACAAATTTTAACGAAAGTATACAATATATGAGGATTATTGCCAATGAATTAATTGTACCATAGTACACAATATAATACTATAGTATAAACGTCTCTAATATGGGGCACTTGCACTAGAGTTAGTTTTCAAACTCTAAATTGCAAGTGTAGTACTTTTTTACAATTGCAATGGGGTTAAATTTTCAGTCACTATTCATTAATTAGGCATCTATCTTCTAAATTTATATTTCAATTTTTTAATTTGATAAATTTTCCGTCCACTTTTATTTATTTATTAAACTTACAACCTTTTCCCTGCATTTTTTTATTTTGTAATTATTCTCGCAAATGAATAATACAAATAATAATATTATAGTATAAATTTTAACGAAAGTATACAATATGTGAAGATTATTGCCAGTGAATTAATTGTGCACACAATATAATACCACAATATAAATGTTACAAATAAAATACAAAATATTTACAAGAGTATATAATTTTTTTGTACCATAGTGTAAAATATAATACCATATTACAAATTTACAATTTTGTATTACAAGGGTGTGGATGTTTGTACTATGAAATTAAACATAATACCATAATACACAAAATCATGATACAAATCTATGTATTTATCTCTAGAATATTATACACTTTACATAACTCAATTCAATTTTTTTTCCTAAGTATGCACCAAAAAATCCATCCCTACCTGCAAACCAAACTCCTGCAACAACAAAACCCAGAATTAAGCAAATTATTATGAAGGAGAAATAGATGGAAAAAAAACCCACCCCAGCAGCCCCCACCCCCATCCTCCCCCACCCTTTCAGCAAATCCAACAGTCCTTCCCCTTCAGCAAATCCAACAACCCTTCCTCTTCAGCAAATCCAACAGCCCAATCCCACGTAGCCCTTCCTCGCTCTCTCCCCCCCTCCTTTCCCAACCCCCACGCAACCCTCCCCCACCCCTTCAGCAGCCCCCTTCCCCCTCCCCCTTCCCCACCCTTCCCCATCCTTCAGCAACAAAAAATACCCCAATAAATTATAGATTCGAACCTTATCTTCAAATCAATAAGCAACAAATAAATAACCTCATCATCTCCCAAAATAAAAAAAACTCAACATAAGCAGAAGAAAATCATAATCCACTGTATTTTTTTGTGCGTACCTCACTAGTCCGACGCTGAAAATGCCGATCCTCGAGAAATGGAACAGGTCGATGGAGATTGGTACGCAGGGGTGGCGCGTGAATCGTCGGCCCGATCTTGCGGTGTCGTCGAAGCTTGGACAGTGGGCGATGTCGTCGAAGCTTGGAGGTTGAGGGAAATCGTCGGCCCGATATTGCGGTGGCTGGATTATTTTGACGGGAGGGAGGCAGCGACTTTTAGAGAGAGAGAGATGCTTGAATTTTGAAATCTGAATTCTATTCTAATTAGAGAGATGAGAGATAAATAGATGTGAGAGAATGCATATATATTATTAAAATTACACTAAAATATATAAATATAGAGAACGCATATATATTATTAAAATTAAATTAAAAGATATAAATATTATTAAATTAAAAAAGTTAACCCCTATGCAATTTTAAAAAGGTGGTTAACCCCAATGCAATTTTGATTGATTGATCATACTACACCCTATAACAATTTTCTCTAATATTTACTCCCTTCATCCCATACAATCCTTCATATCTTGAAATGCATGGTTTTTAAGAAAAAAGAGAGAGTATATGAGTGTGAGATTAAATAAAATAATGATGCTTTAATATTTTATTGACTTTTGTGAGAGATAATTATTTCTATTTTAGGGGTATAAATCTATGGACAGTGGGAGTATTATTTTACATAAAAAAATTGACATGCTTTATAAAAATAATAAAACTGACATTTCCATTATTTAAAAGGAAAATAACAGGTCTTCTTTAAACTTAGGTTTACTTTAGTTTTTTATTTTTTTCGAGTACCACTATTATGTCTACTCATTAATCATCCCAATTATGTATATCCATTATTATTGTTTAAAAAAATATTTGAATTTTAAAAGATGATAATGTGTTTACTTAACAGTGTACTTGAAGAAATCGAGCTCACGTGCCTTGGATTCAAAGAAGTTTTTGGCAAACAAAAATATGTCATTAAAAAGTGGGATAAAATCAAATAAAAAAAATATAAGGATTTAAAGAAATGTAGCTATTTCGAGGTTCACTCACTCTCCTTTTGACATTTCTCGCAATAACATGTAATGGTGAATAATAGTAGTAAGAAGGGCTTTTCTACTGTCAGTAAGGGTTTCGCCCTTCCTGACGTCAGTAAACCCTTTGAATACCGTTAGATCTTCGATCCAACGTATAATATTATTTTCAAGGGATTGCACTTTGCATTAAAGCGTCTGCACTTCGCATATTGCAATCGCACTATATCGCCCTATTAATAAATTAAATTAGTAAATATAAAATTACAAAAATACCCCTTTTAATTAAAATAATTTAAGTATTTATAGAATTATATGTTGAAGATAGTTTTTCAGTCCCTTAATTTATCCATGGTCCACATTTCATCCCAAACTTTTTAACTATTTCAATACCCTCCCATACCTTAATTAGTTGTTCAATTGTAATCCAATTTTCATCAAAAATACGAAAACAATATTATTTCATGTCACGTGTTTATTATGTGATGGACAAATTTTGCATTGACGTGGGCGCTTGGTGATACTTTGTAATGGTTAAATTAGATTTAATTATTATTTAAAATTAAATACACATCTTTAAAAAAATACAAATAAAAAAAATAAAATTAAAACAAAAAATCTGATTAAACAAAAAAAAGATAACTTTCCTGCAAACGTAATTCCTATTAATTCATCTTCTTCTAAAACAAAAACCTAATTAATTCATCTTCCTTTATATGATATTCTGCCAATGTCCTGGAAAAGAAAACAATCAAAGCGCCTCCACTGCTCCAGCAATTCCTCAGCGAAGAATCAGGCTTGTTTAACTCTTCGAGTTTCTGCAACTCTGCCCAGCCACAAGACTTGGGGCCAACCAACCATCCCGACGTCGAATTGAAGCGAGATGAGCTTCATCGGAGGCCAATTGAATTGAAAAGCATTTAGGTTGAATTAAAATTTGGAGTGAAACATATTAAGAAAGTTCGATACTCTGCATTAATGTGAAGAAGAGAAAAAGAAAAAGTCGAAATTAATTTGGGGAGAACAATTAAAATAATAAATTATGTTATCATTTGATTCCAAAATTATGATGTTTAATAAATCTAATTTAATTTTTATAAATAAGATACAAGGTTAATTATTTTTTAAAAATAAAAACGATATAAGGATATTTTTGTAATTTTATAATTATTTCTATGAAAAATAAATATTTTTCTACGGGCGAAACTAGATCGCAAATGGCGAGATTAAATGATATGTCAAATTGTTATTGGGTATCTGACGTTAGGAAGGGCGAAACCCTTCCTGACCGTAGAAAAGCCCTAGTAAGAAAACTCATTGCAAACAGTATTTTGTAAAAGTAATTTTGTTGCAAAATGAGAAAACAACCCTTTATATTAGAATCATAAATTGCGAAAAAATATAATTTGCCCTTACCATTGTCGTTGTTATTAGATTTGATGTAAAATTTACCTTGAGAAAATATTTTCCTTAGGCCCATAACTTTGGTGGGTGATAATTTTGGACAATAAGTTTTCAATTTCGCAAAAGTAGGACATTAATTTATTTATTTATTGGCAAATGCATGTAGGCCATTATTTTCATGCTGATGGGCCTAAATTTGAGAAAAAAACTATTTACAGGCTTAAATTTATGTATATGTTTTTTAAACTATTATATATATATATATATATATATATATATTAATATCTAAAATTTTCTAATTGAATACATAAATACATAAAAAAATAAGAGTATGTATAGAGCGGAATCATACATGAATTGTTTAAGGGTATTAGTTGTTTTCACTAAAGTGTATTAATTTTTTTCACTGAAGAGTATTAGTTGTTTTCAGTGAAGAGTCTTAATTTGTTTTCAGTTAACAACTAATACTCTTTAGGGAAAACAACAAATACCTTTTAGTTAAACAACTAATACTCTTAGTAAAAACAACTAATACACTTTATTGATTCATGTATGAACCATTTTCACTTTATACTTTGTCAAAAAATAATCCACAATTATTAGAGATTTATAAACTTATTTTCGACTTGTTTAACCACTATATACTTCCAAATCCTCAAACTTCCAAAATTGATATGTGTCGAGCTGAATCAATTCTTAGAATTGAATTTGACTAACTCAATGTTCATTACATGGAATTCAAGAAGTAGCCTTTATCTTAATTAATTTCCCAAATGTTCAAAAACTATATACAATCAAGACTACTTTTAACTGAATGTATAATCAAGGAAAGACATCAATGATTTGAATATTATCAATTAAAATATGTAAGAAAGAAAATAAATAGAATTATATATATACACAATAAATTTAAATTTTTACATAAAACATAAATATAGATACATAGATTTAAAAAAAAAAATTCATTAAATAAGTATGTTTAATATAATAAATTTATTAAAATTACATATTTTTAACGAAAAAATGGTAGTTCCTTATGAATTGGAAAATTAATGAACATAATTAAATATTAATGATGGTAAAGCGACCAAATATGTTCGATATGTCTGATGTTATGTTGAAATCTTTTAAGGCTACAAGTGAAGGTGTGCGTGTGTTATAAAGTAAAGATGTTGTAATGAATGTTGTAACATACACTACAACAATCTGGAAAACCAGAGATAAAAACTTGTACATCGGAAGACGTAAACACACAATTGCAAGATGGAATACTTTTTAACACAAACTATATAAAATAGCTTGTGCTAGCCTTACGGCGAAACGTTCACTATAATAAGATTAGTGATACAAAAGTTGTGTGAAGAGTTGAATCGTTCACAACGGAAACAAGACTCGATATCACCTATCAAATCTAAATTGGCTAAGTGTATAACACTATACACCGTCAAAGTTGATCTCACTCTATATCTATGATCTCTCTATCTATGGATATAGGATCGATCGCAAGTTATGCGAGATGTACTAAACTTCTAGACATAACATAAATGTTGGAATAACTGCCCTATCACCTTTGAATTCAGGATCAACACTAGAGTAGGTGTACTCGTTTACTCCACACTTGGTACTGAAGACTTCGGCTTCTATTTATAGATGGAGGTCTTCAATCCGAAATAACTTCTTCATGTAACCGCTCCATGATCTTATGTTATCTCCCACGATCTTATCTTTATTTCTGATATTTCTTAATGCAACCGCCTGATCTAGATCGTCCTCAACTGCCCTGGAATAGTCTGGATCGTGTAAGTCCTTATAGATCCTTGTAGATCCTTCTGGAACCCATAACTGCCCATGTTGCAACTAATGCTTGCAACATTCACTGCAACATTGAGTATTCCAGAGACTTGTAGATCCTTTTAAATCTTCATCCTGCATGTTAAAACATCTAAGACAACATTTGATCATAAAGTATTAGTTAATGAGAAGAAAGGGCAAATTCATGTTGTTTCAAAGTAAATAGTGAATACTTCACTACCAACAACATTAACAATTTCCCCCCAATTTGACCTTTCTGCTACAACACACCTGATGTATATATTTTTCAATATATAAGTCAGTGATGTATGTATAATAGAGATTAACATCGTATGTACACTTAGCTTTTCACACATGTGTAGCAAAACAGTAAAAAAAAAAATAAGATGAACAACTATAAGTTGAATCACCAAAATCAAGATGAAATAACAGTAAGTTAATTCACCAAAAACAGAATGTACAAACATTTGCTCACTCAAACCAAATGAGTAACATAGTGTTTACACATTCAAATTACAACTTTCAATAAAAATTACTGAAATAAATCCTATCAATTCTAATATAATAACCTAACAACTAATATAGTATTGTCTTTCAGAAATCAAAACTTACTATCAGAGCAAACTAATCAAAAGCATAAATAAAAACAAGAGTACTTGGAGTTAACACAATAAGGAACTTGATATTACTGTATAAAATATACAGCTGCAGCTACAAGCATCTTGCACTAAGCTCCCCCATGGATTGTGCTTCCTCCAGTTTCTAAAACAACTCAAACTTTGGCAGAAATATTTGGCAGATCTCCATACAACCCCTCTTCCTCTGCTTCCTGGATATGAATTGTTGCAAGGTTTGCAACAACATCTTCAGCAGCATCTGCACTTCTCCTAACATCATCAGATCCAGTTGCAACAGCTTCATCAGCAACTGCACTTCCTTCTTCAGCAACCTTAGCAGCAGGTTCAGCAACATCATCCATCTCATGAATCTCAACTCCTCGAGCAGCAGCAACTGGTACTCCCCCTGTTGTGGCAAGAAGTAGGTTTTCCCAATAGTTCTTTAGGAATTGGAGTTCATCTATAGAGTTCTGCAAGTGCTTCAGTTGAGTTTGAATAAACTCAGGTGAGATATTCAAGGAATGTAGTGTAGGAGCAGGATTGTTGCTAGGTATGTTCCCAGCATTCTGTGCAGTATCTTGTGCAGGAGCAGGATCAGGAACAGGTTGGTTATGTTCTGGAGTTTCTTCATCAGCATCTTCCTGTAAGGGTAAATCTAGTACTCTATTCCCAGACAACAAGTAGTGAGATATGCCCATCAAACTCACTCTCCCCCTCAACAATTCATTTCTCATATGGACAAAATTATGACTCCTTAAATAGCCATATATCAACACAGGATAAGGCAAGTTACCTTTTTCAGAGATCTTCCCAGTAAATCTCATCATGTGATGAAAAATAACCAATCCTAGGTTGAAATTTTTCATCACACCTATCCTATACATCAGAATAGCTTGATCACTGGTCACTTTTGTTGAGTTGGTAGATGGTATCCAGTTATACACCACAAGTTTGTGTAAGACAGAATACAGTGAAGTCAATGAAGCAGCAAGCATATTCTTTTTCCACTTGTTTATTCTACCCCCAGTCAGAGTATGAATAATCTCATCCATATGAGGAACCTCTTCTTCCTCAACATTCTCAACATGTAAAAACTTATTAATTAGCTCAGGAGTGAAAGGTACATTCCTATCCCTAAATCTCACAGACCCATACCACCTAGAGTTTCTTCTAGCATGATTCTTCTTCAGACAAGCATAGAATTCATAAACCCAATTTGTAACAAAGGCATCAGCAAAGGTTACATCATGCATCAAACTCCTGTCCTCTAAGTATCTAACAAGACCCTTAGATTCGAATTCATCAATGTTAATTTTCCTCTCAATTAACAGATTTCTTTTGCTTAACCTAACTATCTTTTGTTCCAAGGATTTATCATCATCATCATCATCATCATCATCATCATCAGCACTAACTTGTTCTACAGAGTGTTCAGACTCATCACCTCTGTCAGAATCGGTCTTGGTCTTTTCTGAGCTACTCTCCGGACTACTATCATCATCCTCAGGTTCTGGTACTGCTGCACTTGTTCCAGCACCACCAGTAGCATATTCAAACTTCCTTTTTGTTCTCAGCTCGACTCTGGCTCTCCTTCTCAGTTCAAAGATGGGTACATCACTTTCATCAGAAGCTTCTTTCCCCTGATTTTGAGAGCCACCAGATTCACTTCCAATTGAGTCCTTTGGGCTTGACTCTTTGTCAGAAAACACTTGAATAGGACGTGCAACAACATCTTCTTCATCATTCTTTTTCTTCCTTGAGGTTTCAGAGTAGTTCACTCTTTTCTTTGCTCTTCCTGATCTTCTCCTTGATTGAACGGGGCTCCTCTTTCTCTTACCACATTTCTTCTGCACAACTTTGGCTATTGGAGCATGCTCAGAGTCCTTAGACATTGAAGAATCAGTTTTTGGTGATTCTTCCTTGTCTTCCTCTGGCATCTCAACATCAGGAACTTCAACATTAGGGTTTTGTTCCCTAACTTCCTCAGCAACAACTTCCTCGTCAATGAGAGCATCCTCCATAGCTTGATCACATGTTTCAACATCTTTTGAAACATTAGCAGTAGGGTTTTTGGCTTGACTTGAGGATTGAGGAATTTCTGGTTGAGCAATCGAAGAGGTGCCTTCGACTTGTACAGTAGGTGAAGATTTTTGGGTTTGGTTCAGATAGGAAGCAACATCAACTTCGATCGAGCCAATGGTCAGTTTAGGAACAACAGGGCTTCCTTGAAGGCTTTGAGCAATACCGCGCGCAATCGATTCAAGTTGATCGATAGTTGCCTCATTTGGAATGTAGATGTTCACTGGAAAGGCATGAACAAGAGTTAGAGTGGAAGGCGGTGTTGCGCTCGATGATGGAGCAACAGAAGCAGCATTCGGGTTTTGGCTTGAGGCCATTTCTGCTAGAAGATTTAGGTTCGAGGTTTGAGAAGGTGGAGAGTTTGAGGGAGTTTTGGAAATGTGAGAGGGTTTCTTTTGATTTCCGGCCATTAAGTACTAAAAAAATGCAAGTGAAATAAAATTTAGAAGAAATAACACTTTAAACCCTAGAATGCAAACACAATGCTTTCAACAATTATACGAAAAATACTAAACTTTACTCATATGCAAAACACAGAAAATTAAACATAAGTCACGCAGGATATTTATAGGTGAAAGGATACAGAAGTTATTTTTAGTTACCCACAAAAGAAAATTCTGGATTCATGACGTGAGGATCATCCACTCCCCCATGAAGAGATCGTGGGTTTCCCATAATCTAAAATCCAAATTTTAATTAAATAAAAATAAGAAATTAAGCACGACATGGATAAACATGAAAACGTGGGTTTTAGCATGTGGGACTTAAAAACAAATCCCTGAAAAATCGGTTTATAACTTGATTCAGAAAATAAATACGAACAATATATGATGTTGCATTCAAAATTGGAACACACACTTCAACATCGGTTTAACATCCAATGTCGCAATTTTCATCAAACAATTTTAGCACTTTTATTCACATTGCTCCATCTTTTCAAGAGAGTGCATCGTAGCAGCGAACTCCATGCCCCATAATTACTTAATGGATCTGTGACATATTGATGTTTTACTAATCACCTTTTAAAAAGAAGACATCGTAGTAGCGAACTCCGTGCTCCATAGTTACTCGGTGAATTAGTTACATCTTGATGTGCTTTTTCAAAAACTTATTATGTGTTTGAGAATAGTGATTCCTCTTTATTTTTACACAACAATCATACTTAGTCCAGATTCATTTTACAAAGAAATTATGAAACAAAAGACAAGAACAAGCTTTAATTAGAACATGCATATACCCTGATGTTGTTATAAATGTTTTAGCATACATAACAACATTCGCTTCACAGTTATTCAGATTGTGCACATACCAAGAGATTTCCTCAAGAATGAGAATCTCTCATGGTCTAATGCTTTAGTAAACACATTAGCAAATTGATTTTCAGTGGGTATGTATTCTAACTTCACAATATTCTTTTCTACAAGATCCCTTATGAAATGATGTCTAATACTTATGTGTTTAGTAAGTGAGTGTTGAACTGGATTTTTTGAAATGTTGATAGCACTAGTGTTATCACAATATACAATTAAAATGTCACTCTCTAAACCATAATCACCAAACATTTTACTCAACCAAAGAAGTTGTATACAGTAACTACCTGCTGCAATGTACTCAGACTCTGCAATAGATTGTGATACACAGTTCTGCTTTCTACTATGCTATGAAATCAAATTGTTATCCATATAAAAGCAACCACTACTCGTGCTCTTCCTATCATCAATGTCTCCAGCCCAGTCAGCATCAATGTATCCAACAAGTACACTGCTTGTGTCTTTGGTATACCATATACCAAGATCAGTTGTACCAGCCACATATCTTATGATTCTTTTGACAGCATTCAAATGTGACTCCTTGGGACAAGCTTGGTACCTAGCACAAACACAAACACTATACATAATATCAGGCCTACTTCAGAAGACTACCTATCATAGATCTATATAAAGTTGGATCAACATCTTGACCAACAGTGTCCTTACACAACTTTTGTGTAGATCCCATAGGAGTTTTCATGACTTTTAAGCTTTCTAAACCAAACCTTTTCACTAAATTCTTTGCATACTTACTCTGAGAGAAGAAAATACCTTTATCAGTTTGTTTGATTTGAAGTCCTAGGAAGTAATTCAAGTCACCTACCATGCTCATCTCAAATGTTGATGTCATTGCTTCAACAAACTTATTTAATATAATGTTACAAGTTGAACAAAAAACAATGTCATCAACATATATTTGAGCTATTAGTAAGTCTTCTCCAGAATGTTTAATGAACAAGGTTCTATCAGCCTCTCCTCTTATGAAACCAAATTGCAACAGAAAGTCAGTAAGTCTACCATACCAAGCTCTAGGAGCTTGTTTGAGACCATACAAAGCTTTCTTTAGTTTGTACACATGATCAGGATACTGTGGGTTTTCAAAACCTTTAGGTTGTTCAACAAATGCATCTTCAATTAATATGCCATTCAGAAATGCAGCTTTTACATCCATTTGATGAAGATTAATGTTAATGTAACATGCAATTGCTAGTAACAATCTAATGGACTCTATCCTAGTAACAGGTGCAAATGTTTCATCAAAATCAATACCTTCAACTTGAGTGTAACCTTGTGCAACCAATCTAGCTTTGTTCCTAATTATGTTAATAGACTCATCAGTTTTATTTTTAAAGATCCATTTAGTTCCAATGACATTGACATTGTCAGATCTTGGAACTAATGACCAAACATCATTCCTCTCAAACTGATTAAGTTCCTCATGCATTGCATTAATCCAATTTTTATCTTTTAATGCTCCTGTAACATTTTTAGGTTCAATTTCAGAATAGTAACACTGAGAATTCACAACATTGCATATTGAAGACATGCACACAGACCTTACCACATCAACACGGTTTTCACTTACTCTCCTTATTGTTTGAACACCAACTGAAGCATCTCCAATGATCTGATTCGAAGGATGGCTTTTTGTAATCCAAGTAGCTGGATTCTTCTTTGGAGTATACTGATTGTTTTGTGAAGTATCAACTGAATCTGCAGGGGATGTTGTACCAGATGCTGTAACATTTGTTGTAACATCCTCTGTTTTCAGTGATTCTTTTGAAACTTCAGTAACTTCAGTCACATCTTCAGTTTCATTTCCATCTATCAGATTCTGATCATCATAAAAAACAACATTCACAGATTCTTGAACAGTGTTAGTTTTAAGGTTATATATAAACTCTATAGGTTTTACTATTTCTAGAATAACCTAAGAAAAAACCTTTGTCACTCTTAGAATCAAACTTATGCAGTTGATACCTATCATTCAGAATGTAACACACACAACCAAAAATATGAGAATATTTCACATTTGGTTTCTTATTGTTCAAGATCTCATATGGGGTTTTATTGCTTCCAAATCTAAAATAGACTCTATTAGCAATATGGCATGCTGTATTCAATGCTTCAGCCCAAATTTTATTTGCAAGATTTTTTGAAGTAAGCATTACTCTTGCCATCTCTTGAAGAGTTCTATTTTTCCTTTCAGCTATCCCATTTTGTTGTGGAGTTTTAGGAGAAGAAAACTCTTGGACAATACCTTTCTTATTACAGAATTCTGAAAACATTTTATTTTCAAATTCTCTACCATGATCTGACCTAATTCTGCTTATCTTCAAGTTGAAAACAGTTTTAAATCTCTTGTAAAGAATTTTAAAAATGTCAAAAGTTTCAGATTTTTCTCTCAAAAACTCAATCCAGGTAAATCTAGAGTAATCATCTACCACAACCAGTGAATATTTCTTACCACCAATGCTTTCAGTTTCCATAGGACCCATAAGATCCATATGCAGTAATTCAAAACAACGATGTGTCGTGCAATGTGATAACATCTTATGCGACATTCTTACCTGCTTACCTCTTTGGCATGAACCTCATACAGTAGGTGTAACAATCTTCAGTTTAGGTAAACCTCTCACTGCTTCAGACTTAACCAATTTTTGCATGAATCTATAATTTGCATGTCCAAGTCTTTGATGCCATAGGGCATTATCATCACAATTTGACAAATGACATACTTTGTTTGTTCCAATTAGATAACAATTATCAGCCGACCTATTTCCAGTCATTAGACACTTATTATCCTTGTTTAGAACATAGCATGAATCTTTATCAAATTCAACATGCAAATTGTCATCACATAGTTGACTTATACTAAGTAGATTAGCAAGTAAACCATCAACATGCAAAACATTCTTAAGCTTAGGAAAACCTTCAACATTTAAGGTTCTCTTTCCAATGATTTTACCTTTTGATCCACCACCATATGTAATAGTTCCACCATTACAAGGTTCATAATCAGATAAGTAGTTAACATGACCAGTCATATGTCTAGAACAACCACTATCAAAATACCATAGATCAGGTACACATGCTTTCAGAGAAGTTTGAACAACATTACAAGTAACATGTTCTTTCTTTTTCTTAACATACTTTGACCAATGTTTCTTAGAATGTGAAGACATGTCAGACAACACTTTTTGAATTTCCAGATCCCTTTTCATCTTTTGACAATAAGGACGAATATGACCAATTTCAGAACAATAGTGACACACATACTTCCTAACAGGCTTTTCAATCACATGTACTTTTGTTTCAGCAAAAAGCTCAGTTTTTCCCTTCACAAATTTTACAGTAATATTCACATATTTAGAAGTAGTCTCACCACAATAGCCTAAACCATGTTTACAAGACTATCCAGTAGTTAAAGAATCAATTACAATGGAAGAGCTTTTAGAGTATTTCTTAAAACTTAAGGTAGAATTTTTCAATTCTTCCTTTAGCTTAGAAAATTCCAAATCCTTCCTTGTTAGAATAACTTCCAACTTTGTCACAGTCTCTCTGAGATCATCATTCTCTTTGGCTATACTGGAATCATCATCCTTTTTATCATTAGAACCTGTCTCATCAACACACCCATTAAAATAATTCAAATCTGAATGATTTTTCACAAATGTTGTTTCTGATGTTATAACATTGGAAACAACATCAGTGTCTAGATCATCCAGATCATCATCTAAAGAATCATCATAATCAATCCTTGCAGAAAAAGCCAATTCCTCATCTTTAGAACCTTCAGGTTCATCATCTGAGTCATCACTAAAGGTAACATTAAAGTTCAGTTTCTGTCTTAATCTGGTATTTGCACACTCATTTGCATAGTGTCCAAATCCAGTACAAGCATCACATCTAACTGATTTTCTAAATTCAGGATCATACCTTGATTTTTTACCTCTGAATTGTCTTGATTGATTCTGATCTTTCCTTTTCTCTGGGTCTGATGGTGTGTTGTTGAAAGGAGTCCTATGTTGGACATTTCCTCTGGATCTGTTCAGTTTCTTCTTCAGGTAGGAGTTGAACTTCTTTGTGAGGAAGTCAATGTGCTCAGGAGTGTTGCAACATTGGTCTAAAACATCTTCATCAGACTCAACTTCAGTCACAAATGACTGATTTTCAGTGTTAGAAGATGTTTCACCTTTGAAAACAACAACCTTCTTTCCTTCACTTGTATCATCAGATTGAGTTGTGTTCATCTCATATGTTTTGAGAATACTTACAAGCTCATTCTGACTTAGAGTGTCAGTATCCTTGGCTTCTTCAATAGCACAAATTTTTGTATCGAACCGTTTAGGAACAAATCGCAAAATTTTGTGTACAACTCGTACATTGGAAATTGGATCACCAAGTGCGTGTGATTCGTTGATAATCTCACTCAGCCTCTCATTGTAAGCCTTGATCGTCTCATCATCCTTCATCCTTAGATTCTCGAACTTGGTCTCAAGCATTCAAAGTTTGGTCCTTCGAACACTTCCACTTCCTTCGCAATGTTCTTGAAGCCTCTCCCATGCATCTTTAGCCGTGGTACATATTGATATAATCTTAAACATAGACACATCAAAAGAGGTAAAGATAGCATTGAGAGCTTTGGAATTGTAGCTTGCCGTCGTGGTCTCCTCATTTGTCCATTCAATCTCCCGTTTGACTCTTGTCTTGCCATCATCATCTGCTTGATTTCTGGGCCATTCTCAGCCGGTCAGAACACTTCTCTAAGCACGTTCATCAATAGACTTGATGTACATGCACATCTTAGGTTTCCAATAGGCATAGTTGTTTCCATCTAGTATAGGAGGCCTAAGTGGGGTGTTTACAGGATATTCCATAGCAAAAGACACACTAAAACACAGGATCTAAACTTAGTAAATCAAGTTTATGGCTCTGGTGCCAATTGAAGGTGTGCGTGTGTTATAAAGTAAAGATGTTGTAATGAATGTTGTAACATACACTACAACAATCTGGAAAACCTGGGATAAAAACTTGTACAGCGGAAGACTTAAACACACAATTGCAAGATGGAATTAGGGCAGAGCATGGCTTGGTTCGGTTACCGAATCGAAAAGTCATAACCAAAATAAACCGAATTATATATAAAACTAACCGAAACCGAACCGAAATTTCTTAAAACTAAAAATACCGAAATCGAAAATTTCGATTCGGTTTCGGTTAATAATCGAAAACCCAAAATATAATGGACTTTTAAATTGGACCATATTTTTACGCTTATAACCTGCTAACAGCCCAAGCCCATATGTATTAATAGATTGCAACCAAAATAAAAAAAACCACAACAAAAAATTAAAGAATGGGAAGGGAAGACCAGAAGAGACAAAGACAGTAAATTTGGAAATGAGTAAATGCAACTAGAGTTAGAAATTAGATACTTATATATATCCTCTCATTTCGGTTTCAGTTTTGGTTATTTTGGTATTTTTAGCTAAATAACCGAAACCAAAAGCCAAAATTTCTAAAATTTAAAACCGATACCGAACCAAAAACTGAAATAACCGAACTGAAATTGATAATTCGGTTTGGTTTGGCTCAGTTTTTCGGTTTTAACCGAACTCTGCTCTCCCCTAGATGGAGTACTTTTTAACACAAACTATATAAAATAGCTTGTGCTAGCCTTACGACGAAACATTCACTATAATAAGATTAGTGATACAAAAGTTTTGTGAAGAGTTAAATCATTCACAACGGAAACAAGACTCGATATCACCTATCAAATCTAAATTGGCTAAGTGTATAACACTATACACCCTCAAAGTTGATCTCACTCTATATCTATGATCTCTCTATCTATGGATATAGGATCGATCGCAAGTTATGCGAGATGTACTAAACTTCTAGGCATAACATAAATGTTGGAATAACTGCCCTATCACCTTTGAATTCAGGATCAACACTAGAGTAGGTGTACTCATTTACTCCACAGTTGGTACTGAAGACTTTGACTTCTATTTATAGATGGAGGTCTTCAATCCGAAATAACTTCTTCATGTAACCGCTCCATGTTCTTATGTTATATCCCACGATCTTATCTTTATTTCTGATATTTCTTAATGCAACCGTCTGATCTAGATCATCCTCAACTGTCTTGGAATAGTCTGGATCGTGTAGGTCCTTATAGATCCTTGTAGATCCTTCTGGAACCCGTAACTGCCCATGTTGCAACCAATGCTTGCAACATTCACTACAACATTGAGTATTCCAGAGACTTGTAGATCCTTCTAGATCTTCATCCTGCATGTTAAAATATCTAAGACAACATTTGATCATAAAGTATTAGTTAATGAGAAGAAAGGGCAAAATCATGTTGTTTCAAAGTAAATAGTGAATACTTCACTACCAACAATATTAACAACAGGTAAGTTAACGGTCAGGGAGTAGGGTGGGGGAATGCTTATTTTCTACTTCAAAAAATCTGAGAACAGGCAGTGGGTGATCTTAAACCAGCCGTGGCATTTTGATGGCTATCTTTTTGCTATTGTTCCGCTTGCGGGTACGGAGCAAGCGTCATCGATTACTATTTCAGAGACGGCATTTTGGGTGAGAGGGAATGATCTTCCATTAGCATGTCAGTCAGATGAGGCGATCCGTTTGGTAGCAAATAAGGTGGGAAGGTTGGTATGTTTTGATTCCCCGATGGAGTGTAGTTATGGTACGTTTGTTCGGTTTAAGGTATTTATTGATATTCGCAAACCGTTGGTTTAGGGAATTACAATTTGATTCCAGGGGGAACAATTGTGGATCCCACTGAAATATGAAGGGCTGCCGATTTATTTTTACTATTGTGGGAAACTGGGGTATTTCTTAAAAGCATGTACGGAGATGGATAGAAATGCTATTGGTGAAGATTCTGAGTTACCTTTTGGTCCAACATTGAAGGCGTCGCCATAAAGGAAGGCAAAGGGAGCTAAGCCTTCCACACCTATTTTTGATAATGTTCCGATGATTCAAGTAGACACCCATATGCAGAATATTGTGGCCCAAAAACATGGAACCTCGTTGACTGAAATGCCTGGTGTGGTTAGGTGTGAGGGTTCAGGGGTCCAATACATTACCTCTATTGACCTTTCTATCACGAAGCTGAATAATAAATCTCCGGTGGATACGTCTTTTATTGACTTACTACCATCTTATCCACACCCTGATAGATAGAAACCCGATCCCTGTGAATCAAATTTTGGAGCAGCTCCGACATGATTTGGCTCTCTCTGATGTACTACAGTTCAATATTATACTTCAGTTGATGGAGTAAAGGCCCTGATCCATCGACCATAAAGTCGTTGTTACCTGAGCCAATTATGGTACCTACTTGTTCTTCACAGGAGTCATCTTTTAGTCCAGTTCTTAATACTCGTTCGGGGTTGGTGCAGCAAAGTACGCCTACTCACGTTCTAGATTCGACCCAGGTGGGGAATAAAAGAAGACGGTGGAAGAGAGAAGCTAGGATTCCAAAGGTGGGTTTAGTTGATGGAGGTGTGGAGAAGGTACCTGTTGGAGGCAAGAGAACTTTTCTACTACTGGAAGATGATGTCGTGGATGATGCTTTCGAGCATGGTGGTAAGAGAGGTAGAGTTGTGCAGAAAGATAAGGGATTGATTTCAACGGCAGAGGTTGCAAGGGTGCAGCCCCGCTGGTCTCAATGAGTTGTATAGTTTGTAATTGTCGGGGGCTTGGGAACCCTAAAAAGTTCAGATTCTGAAGAAGGAGGTAATCCTGAAAGCTCCCGAGTTCGTCTTTTTATGTGAGACGAATTTTTTATGTTCGGAATTAGGGTCAGTTGTTAGAAAATTAGGTTTTGATAATTTCTTTGGGCTTAATTGTTCTTTGGATGGCGGGGGTAGGAGTGGGGGGTAGCGGTTATGTGGAAAAGGGAGTGTTTGGTTCGGGTGTTGTCGTCTTCGCTGAATCATATTGATTTTCTTGTGGGGAAAGGGGAGGACTCGTGGAGATTTACAGGGATTTATAGGTAGCCGGAAGATGTTAATAAGTGGAGAATGTGGGAGTTGGTGAGGAGTCTTGTGGGGACTACCGATTTGCCTTGGTTGTATGCTGGGGATTTCAATGAAATCTTGTTTGATTATGAAAAATTAGGTGGAAACTCGCGTAATAAGCAAAGGATGTTGGAGTTTAGGGATTGTGTTGAGGATTGTAATCTTTGATTTGGGTTATAGTGGTGCAAACTTCACTTGGACAAACAAGCAGAGGGAAAGACGTATTATTTAAGAGAGACTGGACCGTGCCTTTGCAAATGCAGCCTGGATAGTACGATTTCCAAAATTTAGGGTTCACCATCTCACTAGGTTGTTATCTGATCATTGTCCAGTGTTAGTGGAGTGGAAGAGGAGTGAGAGGAGTAAACGAGCTCAACGACGTTGGCCGAAAATTTTCTGTTTTGAGATGTTGTGGACGCAGGGGTTTGGGGATGTTGTCAACGGTTCGTTGGGTGGGGGAGGATCTTCTATGGAGGCGGGTGATCCGGTTGAAGGCTTAGCAAAGAAAATGAAGTCATGTGGTCGGGAATTACAAGTGTGGGATAACATCCACTTTGGTTCTCTACCAAAGGAAATTGAGAGCTGCAAAAGGGAGTTGGATAAGTTGCACCAGTCGCCATCTATAGAACAGAACATGCAGACAGCTAGGTCGGTGGAGAATAGAGTGACGACACTCTTAAGACAGGAGGAACTGTATTGGCTTCAGCGCTCACAGGTTAATTGGATGATGGAAGGAGATAGGAATACTTCATTTTTTCATAAGGTTGCAAGTGGAAGAAAGCGTCGTAATCATATTGATTCTATTATGGATGATGAGAGGATTGTCTGGGAGGAGGAGGAAATTGAGCGGGTTTTTCTTAGCTATTTTGCCAAACTATTTACTGCGGCTGGTTACTTGAATATGAATGAGGTGCTGGATGATGTGGACTGTAGGGGAATGGAGGAGATGACACATAGCCTGGCAATGCCGTTCAGGGAGGAGGAGATAGTTGTTGCCCTTAAACAGATGTATCCTACTAAAGCTCCTGGACCTAATGGTATGTTTGCTTTATTCTTTCAGAAATTCTTACATGTTGTAGGTCGTGATATTATTAAAGCTTCTCTTGTTATCCTGAATATGGGTGCATCTCCTGCTTCTATTAATTATACCCATATTGTTTTGATTCCAAAAAAAAGAAAAACACGTGTCTCCTAGTGATTTTAGGCCCATTAGCTTGTGTAACATTGCTTTTAATATTGTTACTAAAGTTATTGCCAATCGACTCAAAGTCTTCCTTCCTTCTCTTATTGATCCTTGTCAATTTGCTTTTGTCCTTGGTAGGCTTATTACTGATAACACTTTGCTTGCCTATGAGATTTTCCATCATATGAAGTTGAACAAAGTGATGACGAAAGGGTCTTTTGCTTTTAAATTAGATATGAGTAAGGCATATGATAGAGTTGAGTGGCCGTTTCTTGAGAGTGTGTTACTTAAGATGGGGGTTCCGGGGGGTTTGGTGAATATGATTATGAAAAGTGTTTCATCTGTCAGCTTTTCACTGCTTATTAATGGGGTTCCTTCTGCAGATTTTACACCTACCCGTGGCATTCGCTAGGGGGATCCTCTTTCTCCATATCTTTTCTTGTTTTGTGCAGAGGCGTTGTCGGTGCTAATCAAGAGAAATGTGGGAAGTGGTGCTTTGCATGGTGTGAGAGTTCGTAGGAGAGCCCCCCAGGTTTCGCATTTATTTTTTGCTGATGACAGTTTGATCTTTGGGATGGCTAATTTGCAGAAGATTAGGGTGGTGCGGAGAATACTGGAGATTTATGAGGGAGCGTCGGGGCAACAAATTAATCTGGCGAATTCTGATATAATTTTTAGTGGATGAGTGGGGAAGGATGCATGTGTTTTGTTAGCCGGGGAGCTGGGGGTGTATAGGGTGACTGAGTTGGGGTTATATCTTGGACTTCCCATGAATGTGGGTCGTTCAAAAGAGGCGATTTTTGGTAGTTTGGTTCCATGAGTTGAAAAGAAACTTAAAGATTGGAAGAGTAGGATGCTGTCTTCAGCTGGGAAGCCCACTTTGATTAAGTCTGTTGCACAATCAATACCACTGTATGTGATGAGCTGCTTCAAGATTACTGAGGCTACAATTGGGAAAATTAAGGGGGCAATTGCACGTTTTCTTTGGGGTCAGAAGGGTGAGGAGCGTCGGGTGCATTGGCATAAGTGGGAGAAGCTGTGTCGGCCAAAGATGGAAGGGGGTTTGGGGGTTCGTGATTTGACAGATTTTAACAGAGCGATGTTAGCTAAACAAGGATGGAGATTAATCCATGATTCGACTTCTTTGTTTGGTTCGACACTTAAAGCTCGGTATTTCCGGAATTCCAGTTTTTCGGATGTTGTCCTAGGTCACAATGCAAGTTATACCTGGTATAGCTTGTTGAAGTGGGGGGAGGTTTTGTTAGAGGGTTTAGTTTGGAAAGTAGGTGATGGGCGGTCGCTGATGCTGGGGAAAGACATTTGGGTGGTGGAGGGAGTCCGATTGGAGTTGGGAAATAATCAAGAGGTTGGAGGTCTGATGGTAGCTGATTTGATAGTGCATGGAGGGAATAACTGGGATGAAGCAAAGGTTAGGAATTTTCTTTTTGAGGAGGACGCTGGGAGGGTGTTGGCTACTCCCATTGGGCGAGTGGAGAGGTCTGATGCTAGTTACTGGAGGTTTTCGATGGATGGAGGTTATTCTGTGCGCTCGGGGTATTGGTGTGCAATGAATGGTAGGAGTCCGGAGGGAGATGGGCGTAGAGATGTCTGGAGACTGATTTAGCAAGCAAACGTGGCACCAAGAATTCAATATTTTTTGTGGAGAGGTTTCCATGATATACTCCCTACAAAAATAAATTTGGTGAGTCGATTTGTTGACGTAGATTCGGTTTGCCAGTGGCCTTCATATTGAAACGATGGAGCATGCGCTTCATGACTGTGTATGGGCAAGGCAAGTGTGGGAGTGTTCGGGGGTGGTGATTGATCCGCAGGAGAGTCGGTCGTTGGAGGTGTGGTTGTTGGAGGTGATGGGTAGCTCATTACAGCAGGGTGCAAAGTTGATTACTATGTTGTGGTGTATGTGGCTTGATAGGAATTCTGTTATCTTTGCTAACAGTGCGAAACAACCATGGAAAATTCCTGTCAGTGCTGGGGTGATACTCAAGGATGGAATAAGGAGGGATTCCTGCAGGAAACCAGCTGGGGCGACGCAAATGGAGGGGCGCTGGGAGAAGCCTGGGTTGGGATTCACTAAGGTCAATATTGATACTTCAGTTCGGAGTAATGAGGCGGTGGGAGTTGGAGGGATAGCTCGGGGGGAATCTGGTGCTGTGAGGTGGTGTTTCGCGTATGGTGTGCCGGGGCCGGTGTCTGTTGACTTGGCAGAAGCTTTGGCGGCGCGGTATGGGGTGGAGATGGCGGTGGTACGGGGCGAGCGAAAGGTGGTTCTCGAGGTAGATTCGCTGAATCTTTTTCTTACACTTACTCGTCAGGACAGAGATTTCTCGTATTTTGGCTTGATAGTGGAGGATATTATTGAGCATGGACGGTCTTTCGATGAGTTTGAGTGTGTTTGGGTACAACGTTCGGCTAACGTAGTTTCTCATAAGTTAGCTTATTTTAGTTTTTCAGTTTCTACTCCTTTTCATGGAGATATTCTTCCTATTGGTGTTGAACTTGATGTTGAAGCCGATTTGGCTACCTAATTTATGAATTTATTTTTCCCGTAAAAAAAAAAAGTTTAGAAATTACACCATAATCTATGTCAATTTAAAGAATCATTACAACGTGACAATACCAAGATATTATTTATCTATACAATATATTTATATAAGAAAAAGTATTTAAAAATATTTTTATACAATAATTTAATCGCGAAACTATTTAATCGTGAAAAAATTCAAACAAACTTTTCATACGTTAAAGATGAAATTTTTATTATTTTATAACTTGTAATTTTTTATACAACTTATTCATTTATAAATTTATTTAACAAAGTGATAACAACCATATTTTAATTCCATGTTTATAAGAATTAAATTGCACTTTGACCTAACAAATCTAAGAATTTAATTGTTTTGACCTAAGATATATATCTAAGAATTTAATTTTTTTTATATCCATGAATTAAAAATTATAAATACATTTATTAATCTTTTGAATTTGACTAAGTTTATAAAATAAATGTCAAGCAATTATTTTTAAATTAAAATGAATCTACATTATGAGAAATTTAGTTATTACAATTTTAAATAATTTAGATAGTATATGAAAGAATGAACAATTTGATGCTTTATAAATTTGATTAGTCAAATAACAATGAAAATTCACACATATTTTTAAAAGGAAAATTTCTAACCAAACCAATAAACTACGATGCAAAAACCAACATAGTTAGAGATCTGTGTACAAATTTCAAATTTTCAACAAATCTATCAATCTGTATATTGAGATATGAAAAATACACTGCATTATCAATACCATTATGCTCTTTTTAATCTATACCAAATCAAAAGTCTAACTTGAAAATGGCAGAATTAGAGTTTTGGACAACAATTCTAATGGATATGGGGCGGCCATTGGCAGGGGTTGGCGGAGCTAGAAAAGCAATTGCATTTGCCGATGGGGATGACAAAATTTGACTGCCAAAAGGTTACATCACAATTCCCTGCAATTAAAATGGATTTTGGCAAAAGAGTGAATAAAATCTGGGAAAATTTCCAATCAATATAAATTCTGAACAAATAAAAAAAAAAAATATATATATATATATATATATATATATATCAATAAAAAATAGATTCATAATAAAATCTACAAAAACTTTTATACATGAGAAAGATGAAAAAACACTGGAAATCAGAAAATCACCTACGCTAAAATTCGAAGGTTTACAAAATGATGTTGAGATCTCTAATGAATAACTTGAATAATCTTCAAACTTCTATGAATGGGTTTAAATCTTGTCAAATGTCTTCAGATCTCTGTAAACATATTGAAAAATCTTTCCACCAAATTTTACCTATAAAACTTAAATATTCAAAGAAATATACATTTTCATGCTAATAACATGTAAACAATATTTTAACGTAAGAACGATGAAAGAGTACAGAAGATCACACATGAAAAATAACTAAGATTATAAAACAATGGTTATGAGACCGATGTACATAGAGTATAAATAGGAGATGAAATTAAATGATTCCTTATTTTCAGCAAATCATGGACAAATTAATAACCAATTTACCTTAATTACTAAATAAAAAATTCGATGGTGATGATCAAGTCACAAAATATTGATCAATGGACACAAAAGTTTCCTGCCCAAATTATATATGGTAAAGTAAGGTGCATTATACACTACTACATTTTCGCTCATAGGTAACAGAACCTAGATAACATATATTAATGAATTTGTTATCTTTATTTCGTATATCTGTTATCTAGGTAATATCTGTTATCTAGGTAAAAGGGTGTTCGCTCATAGATAATTGATTTTTTTTATGGTTACCTAGGACTGATTATTAATGTAACTTATAGTTTTAACCAATAAAATATAAGTTAAATTTTTTCTCTTAGTTAACTAATTATAGATCAGTTATCTATTATTCAGTTATCTATTACGTAAAATTAAATTTAATTTTAAAATAATTCCACATTTAATTCAATTCTAAAAAATAAACATTTAACATACGTACGAATTACCAATAGCAAAAAACCCCAATTCTATTGCTCAACTAATTACCACACCAAATTACTACCTAGCCTCCGTCGGACTCGGAGGGTTCTGCGAACACATTGTTTCCATTTTCCCCTTCTCAATCTTGAAATCGAAAGCGCAGTATCGAGAAGGTAGAGAGTAAAGCAATAGAATCAAAATGGTAAAAGAGAAATCGATTCAGAATCTGAGACGACAATGGCAGGACGTTTAAGATTGGGTCTTCCTCTGCTCCGCCTAGCTTTGGCCGCGGGAAATCCCTCTTCCTTTGAGAGATCCGTGGCTCCGAAAGCCCTACTCTGCTCCACTATCTACATCACCGAGGTATAACCAAACATAGTAGATTTGCGGATTATCGTTTTTATATACTGAGAATGGTGTTTAAGTTGTTCATCATCTAGGGAAAATCTCTCGATTACAGAATGGACATTTTTCAGTGTGTATCATTTTTGTTTTATTTACTGAGGACGGTGTTTAAGTTGTTCATCATTTAGGGCAAATATCTCGATTATAGCATTGGCGTTTTCAGTGTTTATCATTTTCTCTTAATCATGTTGTAGCGATTTGCCTTCCTGGAAATAAATTTTTTATTGTGGGGGTTTAATTAAGCAAGAGTTAGCAGCACCAGATTCATTCAACACTACTTGAATTAATATTGAAATCATTCAAAATGGAGCCCCTTACTTTGATCATCATCGCATTTCTCATTCTTGTTGAGATCTTCTCTATGGTTAGTTTGTACGTTCATGAATTAATGCAATTAACTTCTCATCTATCCAATTAATTCTGTTAATTGTGTATACTTACTAATGCAAGTTTGAGATTTTTGCTTGTGTAGACTCACTGGCTTTACACAATGGGAATTCAAACGCAGAGAAATTAGGATATATAGATAAGGTAAATCATTATGAATTAATCCTTCAAACTTCTTTCTCTGAATTCACGTTTATTTGCATTTATGCGTAGGTTTACAGGTTATACACAAAGAAGAAGAAGAAAAGAGGCAGCTAGGAATTAAGAATTAAGGATACTAAGGTACATGAATCAATTCTTGTTTATGAACTGATCATTGAACAGAGGATGTAAGATCCATCTGATTTTGTCTGTCCATAACTTTAGTTTTTTTTTACTCTAAATTGCCATCAATAGTGACAAATATTAGTTCTAACACATTAGGTGCGCCTCTATGCCCTTAAAGTAATTATTAGTTCTAACAAATATTTGAATTAAAAACATGTCTTTTTCTAATTCCTTTACACGTAAAATGTCAAATTTCCTATAATTTAGAGACGAACAAGATATATATATACGTATTGGTTTCAGGCACTATGATGATAAAGCTGCTGAGGCACAACATCGTTTTTGAAACTGTCCCTGTGTTCCTATGAGAGAAAGGTAATGCCAAATATTTTTGTATGTTTCAACACTCAAGTTTAGACTTTATAAATCTGATAGCGCACCACCCGTGCGAGTGTATCAGCGAAGGAGGAAGACGTTGCCGGCGTAGCTGTGTTTATTTATTTATGTCCTTTAAGTTTGAGCACTTGCCATTTTTAGTTGCACTTTCCAATTATGTTGCAGTCTTTATTTCCGTTCTTTATTTACTCGGCCTTTGGGCCTGAGTGTCAGACTATTTATTTGGGGGAATGTTGCCCTAGTTGTTTTATCGAAGGTAATATTGTGGTTTCGGCCGTGTGGCTTGGGCAGAGATCTTCTCTGTGTATTATTTTGTTGCTCAGCGATAGTCGTTTGTATCAATTGGTCCGACCTGCCCTCTTTCTCGATGACGAACACCAGAACATCGCAAGAGAAGGAGCGCTTAGAATCAGTGGAAAAGTCGCTGAGCGATTTGCAACTCGCAATGTCCGATCAGGAGGCATTCCGTACGGAGGTTATTAAATCTCAGGCGGAATTGTCGCAGCAACTCCAGCAATTGATGGCAATGATGGCGGGTCGCCACTCCGGGGATTCTTCCTCGCACGGCGCGGACTCCAGCGGGGCTCCGAATTCTGGATCGGGATTTCCGGGCGCGACTCTGGAGAAGGCGGTTCCGCCTGGTTATGTTGCGGTCAAGAGTCGAGAATTACCTCAGTTTGACGGCTCTGATCCATTGGCTTGGTTAGCACAGGCCGAGCAATTCTTCTTGGTGCACCAGACGGCGGCATCCGATCGCGTCCGCCTCGCCCTCATTGCAATGTCGGGGCGTGCTATGTTTTGGGCACAATGGGCTATGCGTCGTACTCCGGCTATAGCGTGGGTCCAGTTTACCAGGGAACTTATTGAGCGCTTCGGAGATAGCTCCGCGAAGAATGCTTACGAGGCGATGCAGGCCACTCGCCAAACGGGCTCCTTGGAGGATTTCTTGGCCTTATTCGAGGAGCGCGTTGCACAACTTCCCAGTCTTTTACCCGAGCAATACCTGGGAATGTTCCTCGGGGGCCTCAAACAATCCATCCGCGACAAGATTTCTGATGCCGAAACGGGGGATGTTCACTCCGCCATCTGGGCGGCGAGGCGAATCTCTCGTTCGACCTCCTTTCCGTCCAATTTTAATCGGCCGGCTTTCCAGCAGCCCAACACCAGCCGCGCGGTCTCTGTTTTCCGCGGCGGCCCGGCACCCGCTGCAGTGTCGGGTCCTCAGGGGTCTTCGGGGGTGTCGTCGAGTCCTCGACCCCCAAAACACACACGCCGCCTGACAGCAGAAGAGGCCCGCGAGTATAGGGCGAAGGGTAAATGTTATCGGTGTAGCCAACCCTACGGGCCACTACACAAGTGTGATGCTAAGTTTATGACAATTGTCATTGAGCCGACTGAGGATGACATTGACGATCAGTTTGATGTGGGTGCCATCCCCGATGCTCTGCCTTCGGGATCTCAAGGTTCTGATCCGGAATTCTCCGCGGTTACATTGTCGGATCTATCGTCGAACGGGTTTGATGGGGCGACGACGATGAAATTATTTAGTCGGGTACGGGATTCCCGGCTACTTACTATGATTGATAGTGGAGCGAGCCACTGTTTTATCTCCGAGGCTATGACAGCCAAGCTCGGGGTTCCCATTATCAGTGCGGCGGATTTTCATGTAATATTGGGGGACGGCTCCCGCGTTCCGATGAAGGGTTTGTGCAGAGCAGTTCCCATTACCCTAGATCGACATACCTTCTTAATTGACTGTTATGTTTTTCCTCTACGGGGTATCGATTTGATTTTGGGTGTGTCGTGGCTTTCTACATTGGGCGATGTTACCACAAATTGGTTGAAATTATCCATGACATTCGTTATCGGAGGTGCGACGGTACAGCTGTTCGGAGACCCCTCTCTCACACGAAGGGCTTGCACCCAAAGCGACCTCTCTTCCTTGGAGGCCTCGGACGAGATGTGGGTGTTGTGGGCGATTCACACTTCGGAGACCACTGCTGTTTCCCATCCAGGGGACTCAATTCCTTCGGTCCAGCGACAAGAATTGGAGGCTTTACTTGAGAAGTATGCAGCGATCACGCAACCATTACCGGGTCTTCCCCCAAGTCGCCCTAATGACCACCGGATTGTATTGCACGCCGACGCCGGACCGGTCTCCGTTCGGCCATACCGCTACAACCATGCTCAGAAAGATGAAATAGAAAAGTTGGTGGACGAAATGTTGGCAGCGGGCATCATTCAGCCCAGTTCGAGCCCGTATTCCAGTCCGGTGCTTTTAGTCCGCAAGAAAGACGGGTCATGGCGTTTTTGCGTGGATTATCGGGCATTGAATAAAGTTACTGTTCCAGATAAGTATCCTATTCCAGTGATCCAGGAGCTGCTCGATGAGTTGCACGGGGCTCGTTTCTTTAGTAAACTGGACTTGCGTGCGGGGTATCACCAAATTCGTGTTGCCCCGAACGATGTCCCCAAAACTGCTTTTCGTACTCACTCGGGCCATTATGAATTTTTGGTTATGCCGTTTGGGCTTACGAACGCCCCTGCCACTTTTCAGAACTTGATGAATGATATTTTTCGCCCGTGTCTCCGTCGTTTCGCCTTGGTGTTTTTTGACGACATTCTCATTTACAGCCCTAATTGGAAGACCCATCTCCATCATCTCGAGCACGCCTTCCGCACCTTGGCCACCCACTCCTTGGTGATTAATCCGAAAAAATGCACTTTGGGGAGTCAGTCAGTTGAATATTTGGGACATGTGGTATCGTTTGAGGGAGTTCGAATGGATCCGGGTAAAGTAGCGGCGGTGGTCGAGTGGCCTCGACCTCAGTCCTTCAAAGGCCTACGGGGTTTCCTCGGGTTAACGGGCTACTATCGTCGTTTTATTCAAAATTATGGGAAGATAGCTAGCCCACTTACGGCATTGTTAAAGAAAGATAGTGGTTCCAAATTTCAATGGCCACCCGAAGCAGATTCCGCCTTTAAACACCTGAAATCTGCCCTCACGTCCGCTCCCGTGCTCCGCATGCCAGATTTTGCTAAACACTTTGTCATCGAGTGTGATGCCTCCGGTCGCGGGTTAGGCGCCGTCCTAATGCAAGATAAACAGCCGGTCGCCTATTTCAGCAAACAGCTTGCGGGTCGTACGCTGTCCAGATCGGCTTACGAACGTGAGTTGATGGCTTTGGTGCTTGCGGTTCAACATTGGAGACCATACTTGTTGGGCAGGCGGTTTACAGTCCGTACCGATCAGAGGAGCTTGAAGCATCTTCTCACGCAACCTCTTACCACTCCGGCTCAACAGAATTGGGCGGCTAAGCTGCTTAGGTACGACTTCGACATCATCTATAAAGAGGGGGTCAATAATAAGGCGGCCGATGCTTTGTCCCGCTGTCACGAAGATACCGAACTGTCCGCGGTTTCGCTACCTCAGTGGGTGGACTGGTCGGACCTCCAGTCGTCGGTTCGGGCGGATGACGCCTTATCCAAAATCATCTCCGATATCCAGATGGGTCGTCCCGCCCCAAAGCATTACTCATGGACCCATGACACTTTGTTCTACAAGAATAGATTGGTTATTCCCAAATCTTCCCGGTAGGTCCGCCTTTTGCTGCAAGAGTTCCACATGACGCCGGGAGGGGGTCATGCCGGGGCCTTTCGAACATACAAACGTTTGGCAGCCATTGTGTATTGGCAGGGTATGATGCGATCAGTGTTACAATTTGTGGTTGAATGTGATGTGTGCCAAAAGAATAAGAGTGAAACGCAGTCGCCCGCGGGTTTGCTAAACCCGTTGCCCCTGCCGAGCCAAGTTTGGGAAGATATAAGCATGGATTTCATTACCGGGCTGCCACGTTCGGGAGGGGTTGACTGTATTCTGGTGGTAGTTGACCGTTTCTTGAAATATGCTCATTTCCTTGGTCTCCGTCATCCGTTCACAGCTAAGTCAGTGGCTGATTTGTTTATGCAAGAGGTCGTGCGTCTTCATGGGGTTCCAAATTCGATTGTCTCGGATAGGGATCCTATCTTCTTAAGCTCATTTTGGCGCGAGCTATTCAAGACGTTGGGCACTAAGCTAAAAATGAGCTCGGCCTACCATCCCGAAACGGATGGACAAACGGAGGTTCTCAATCGCTGCGTCGACACGTATTTACGTTGTTTTGCCTCGGAATGTCCCAAGCAATGGGGTAAATGGCTGTCGTGGGCGGAATTTTGTTACAACACGGGGTTCCAATCGGCTGCAGGCACGATGCCGTTCGAGGTGGTTTACAGTCGACCCCCGCCTCCGCTCGCTCCGTTCTTGCCTGGGGAAATTCGAGTCCGAGTGTTGGCTGAAGCACTGCGCGAAAGAGATGTGATTCTGCGGGACTTACGTGCTCACTTGGAAAGGGCGCAAAGCAGAATGGTTCGGGAGGCGAATAAGCATCGCCGGGAGCTGGAATTTGCGGTGGGAGACAAGGTTTATTTGAAATTCAGGCCTTATCGACAGCGCAGTTTGTTCGCCCGGAGTTCAGCCAAGCTTGCTCCCCGTTTCTTTGGCCCATTTGTGGTGTTGGCTAGGGTGGGAAAGGTGGCGTATCGTTTGGATCTTCCAGCCGGGTCGCGCATCCACCCAGTGTTTCACGTGTCGCTGCTTAAGCCTGCGGTGGGTTAGGTGATTGCGTCGCCCACCTTACCGGAGGACTTACTGTCTGTGGATCCACCGTATTTACCGGATTTTGTGGTGGATTCTCGCCAAATTTTGCGGGATGGGGTGAAGATTGATCAAGTGCTGGTGCGCTGGAAAGACTTTGGGCGCGAGGAAGACACTTGGTTGGATGTTTCGGATGTGGCAGGTCAGTTTCCGGATTTCAACCTTGAGGTCAAGGTTGCTTCGGGAGGGGGAGTAATTGATAGCGCACCACCCGTGCGAGTGTATCAGCGAAGGAGGAAGACGTTGTCGGCGTAGCTGTGTTTATTTATTTATGTCCTTTAAGTTTGAGCACTTGCCATTTTTAGTTGCACTTTCCAATTATGTTGCAGTCTTTATTTCCGTTCTTTATTTACTCGGCCTTTGGGCCTGAGTGTCAGACTATTTATTTGGGGGAATGTTGCCCTAGTTGTTTTATCGAAGGTAATATTGTGGTTTCGGCCGTGTGGCTTGGGCAGAGATCTTCTCTGTGTATTATTCTGTTGCTCAGCGATAGTCGTTTGTATCAAAATCACGTTTTGCTTTCTTCTGTACACTTGAATTTGTGCCAAAGACTCAAATATAACGTACAGGCTGTTGAAGTATGTTCCACAGTACTGATTTGCCAATAATGAATATACGGCTGATGAATCCGACATTCAGGGCCTTGGAATAAGGGGTGTAAATGAGTCTAGGTCTTTCAACACCTGTTTTACTATTTCTTACCTATTGAGTTGATTTTGACCCGAACTTCATATTTTGTTAATGAAAAATGTGCTCGACTCTTTGAGTATAAAATTGAGTATTGATCTTTTTTCCCCAAATGTACTTTGAATTGTTTGGACATGTAATTGGAACTCATGGCCGTATGTCTGAAATATTTGTGATTACCTGTACAAGGGATGAGTAGAGCTCTAACAATGAAGATTTTTATCTGATTTATCTCATAGGAAACTTGCTTCACTATATTTCTGCTGTAGTCGTTTTGCATTTCTACAAAGAATATCCTGGCATTCCTTTCCAGGTTGTTTTCACGTCTAGAATGTTTTGCTGCTCCTAATTCTTAACTTTTATTTGCTCATCTTTTTTCTATCCTACTTGTTTCTTCACAAGCCTTCAGTTATTATAGTTGTCATTTATCTCAAAACATTGTTGCATGAGCATAACTGGTTTCTTACAGACTTCACTATCATAAGATGATCTCTTTAGTAAACATCAAAGGTTTTGTACTGCTTTATTGGTACATTAAAATATTTAAGTAAATAAATGGATGTAATTGTTTTCCAGGCTTTGTAATATGTGATCAAGAAACATGATTTGCTAGATGGAATTCTTAATCATTAGTTTGCTATGTTATGAACCTTAATCATTGTCTATTTGGTATGTTTTTATTTATAGATGTTCTTGTAGTGTGAATATCATCGTCGTTCATTTTCTTTCTAATCTTTTGGCATTGGTCAGTACTATTTGTCTTCATTCAAAAAAATGGTAGTGTATATTAATTGATGTAAATTTGTGGTTTGTGCTTGTGTAGGTTTGTGCTGCTAACTCTTGCTTAATTGTACCTCAATATTAATCTTGTTTTCACCTTCTTCTTTTTTTGGAGTGGGGAGTGTTTTATTGTGTCATTTGTTATTGTGTTATAAAAATACGGGTGGCTTTCCCACCTCCCCATTAGGAATTATAATTATTGTGTAAGAAATAATGAATTTCTATATATTAAACATGGTTCTTCACTGTTTTGATGAGTTTAACCAATTGAAATAACATATATAGGGCTATGACCTTTTCTCTATCCTGATGAAATATTATGATACACACACACGTGTGCATGTGTGTGTTTTTTTGTATATAATGCATACATATTTATTAGAGATATGTTGTTGAAGTGTTGGTTTGTGCTATTGATTTCAGTTTTCAAGGAGCTATGCAAGTCGGGCTCCGGCTAAAGAGCATAAAGTTAAGTTAATTTCATTTCATACTATATATATTTCATATGGAGATTAAATTATAAGACATTACATGTTTATCCTTATTTAACAGAGCCGCGTATACTTGCTAGTTATTTTTTTATGATAGGGTCTACTAACTCTTATGTATGAAATATTTGAAGGGCATTGAAACTGTTTTTCTACAGAGTGACTGGCAAATGGAGTTTGGAGCAAGAAATTAGCTTTCAGATGTCCCCTAGATATTGAAGTGCTTTTGGCTTTCAAATGGCTTGTTGGAGCTAGCGTGTAATGAATATTTTAGTATTAATGTGTAGGTTTAAATTTTGAATGTAACCGAAATAGATGTTTTGATGAATTTTTGTGTGGATGTTTGGATGTTTGATAATTTAATGAAAATATTGACTTTTGAATTGATTGTGAATTTATTAAAAAAATTTATCTTTTTATTGTGTATATTTTAATTTCATGAATTAATAAAATTAACAAAATTAAATATTTATTTTATTATAGATAATTAATATTTTTTTTATAAAAGATAACATATATATTCAGTTATTTTTTCTGGAATATGTAACACAAATATCAATAATTATATAACAGATATTATCAGTTATCTATGAGCGAAATATTATAATCAGAATTAACATAGATAACACATTTTCGGTGATTTGAATCTGTTATCTGTGAGCGAGGTGCATAGATTACACCTTCTTAGATAACTGACTATTTCGCTCATAGTTAACAGATATTCTCTGTTACCTACGAGCGTAAATGTAGTAGTGATATATTATAGATTATAGACAATGTACTTTTTTTGTCTTGAAGAATTGATTCCTCTATGCATACTACCTATTCGTATACTTTGTGCCATGAATGGGGAATTGTTTCCCTTATTTATGTCTTCCTATCTACCAATGTACTTTTTATATATATTTTTTTAAATTTGATATTCATTAAGTGACGCTAAGAGTAAAACAAAACTACAAATCCCGGATCCTACACCAACTTAATTTTGGATGATGACAACGTATTTAAATATGCATTTTTTTGCATTGGGAGCATCCATTGGTGGTTTCCTTCAATATGGAAGGCCCGTCATTGTGATTGAAGGGACACACTTGAAGGGCGGATATTGTGGGACTGCTTTTGTAGCTGTTACCCAAGATGGGAATAGACAGGTGTTTCCTTTGGCTACAGGTATTGGTGATGTTGAGAGCAATGAATCATGGACATGGTTTCTTCGTTGCATACGAGAAGCTTATTGTTGTCCGAATGAATTGTTGTTTGTTTCTGATCAACATTTGAGTATCATCCACACGGTTAGCACCGTGTATCTTGAAGCTTCACATGGTCTATGCTACCATCACCTAAAGCAGAAGTATGTTTCGTATGGAAAATGAGTGGTTCAATTATTTCACCAAGCTGTGTACACTTATCGGTTGTCTGATTACCATAGGTATTTAATGTTGAATTTATGTTATATATATATATATATATATATATATATATATATATATACAATCTCATTATTTATATGAATGTGTTTTATTACGCTTCTTTGTAGCTTCATGGACACTTTACAACTCTTGGATCAAGGTGGGCGATTAATGGAAAAGCTCAACAATGCAGATCCTAAAAGATGGTCCCGCATTTATTGTCTTGTTCGACAATATGAGTTCATGACGTCTAATGCAGCTGAGAGTTGGTACAAAAAAACTTCTATGCGCACGCAAGCTACCACTTACATCTATGCTAGAATGTGCAAGATTAATTCTCAAGGAATGGTTTACTGAGCGACATGATGCAGCAAAAGCCCCTACTCATATTATTTAGGTGGAAGTTGCTAAACAAATGATTGATGTTAAGAGTCGTGCAAGTATGTTGGTTGTTACAAGTTTAGGTGACAACAAATATAAAGTCAAGGTTGTTGCAGATTTCTTTATGGTGAATTTAGATCGTAAAACCTGTGACTGTGAAGAGTTTGACCGTTCTTTGATGCCATGTATCCATGCTGATGTGGATCGAAAAACACTTGCATTCTCGGATCACTTTGACAGGGGAAAGGGAACTAATTAGCCCTGTTTCATTATTCTTTAATATGGAGTGTTTACTGTGTTAGTTATTATATTTAAATTTTCTAATTTTATAATTGTTCCATTTACTAGGACTAATATGTAATTTCTATATTTTTAGATAACTATATACTCTTGCTTTATGGGTTTTATCAGGCGGTTTTTACTATTATCTCAGAAATTTGAAAACTGCTACTATGCAAGTTTTGGTATTGTAGAACAATAAACAATTCTTGTTTCCTTAGTTTGAATTACGTTGCTGATGCGTATCACATGCTGCTGCGACTATTAGGTAATTATCTCGGCCTATTTCTAATTGGTCATTTATCAATCAATATATAAGTTAAACATTATTTTATAATGTGTTTTTATCTTTATAAGTTTGCTAATCTCAATATAAGTCAGTTTGTGCATCCTTGTTATTGGACGGAGTCTGTTAAAGGGATGTGGGGAAGTCCAATTAAGCCCGTGCCCCACCCATATTCCTGGGTAAACCCAGAGTGGGTCAATGAAATGATTTTTCTCCCACCCATGCAACCCAGATAAGTTGGCCACCCATGACAAAACAAACGCCCTACCAGGTTAGAATCATCGAGCTCTACACGCAAGTCACACGTTTGTTCAAGGTGTCTGCAACCAAGCCACAATCGAACTAGATGTTCCATCCCAATAGGCCTAAGACAGGAAGTTAATCAACCTCAAGCACCAACAAGACGTGTTAGGAAATGTTCAAAATGTGGAGCAACCGGACATACTAGACGCACTTGGCTAGTGAACTCCTCTTTCGAAGCTTAAGCCTCCACCTATTGAAGTAGAAAGAAAAACAGGTTGATTTAATATATAATGTTATTTGTATTTTAAGGGAGAAGGTCTATTAATCCCAATATCAAGTGTCCAAATTTTTTTCCCGATTTTACAATTTTTTTTACCCCTAAGTTGGAAACTTGTTGAAATAAGGTTGGATTGAAAACTTGTTGGAATAAGGTTGAGTCGAAAACTTGTTGGATTAAGGTTGGAAACTCTAAGTTTGTCCAACTAGAGTTTCCAGCCTTATTGGAACTAACCAACCTTATTTCAATAAGTTTGCATCCTAGGGCTCTTAAGGTAAAAAAAAAAAAAAATCATAATTGGACACAAAAGATTAACTTTCTACACATAAGGGGAAAAAATGTCAATAAAATAGGATATATTTGTGTTCTTTTTCGTATTTTAATTTGCCACTTGTGGCACGAAGTATTGCTTAATGTATTTGTTTCTTGTGTTGGTGGATTTTTAAGTATACTTGCTTCATTATGTATGATTCTATACGTGTGTTAATGATTTTTTTTTTAATATTTTGTGTAGGTTAATAAGAGCATCTGTAGTGGTCATTTAAACATTCATCTAATGATTTGATGGATGGAAATTTGCATTTAAAGCCAATGTGGCATTTTCTTTAAATTGAGAGAGAGTGCAATTCATCCAATCTATTAAACTGGAGAGAGAATCTGACTGATGGGCTAACAACATGGGAAATAGACCCCAATAGACCAATATATCCGTTAGAATGGCCAATTTGCATACATATATTTTGAGTATATTATGTTTATTTGTTGTGTAAATAAAAAAAATATGAAATGATACATCCAAGAATATCGTTGCAACATTGAGATCATAAAAAAAATTCTACTTTAACGGCTACTGACAATTTAACGTACAATTTTTTTATTAAAAAATAAAAAAATTTCCTATAAATATGAGATAGGATCACTATAGTATTTCATTCTCTATCTCTCAAATATTATCATATTCTCTCTTCTTTCTCTTCAATTTTACTTCATTCTCCAATTTTTATTCGATATGGATAAAAATACCAAATTTAATTTTAGCAATTTGTTGAATTCTCAAAGTTTGGAAGAAGATGAATCACCCCAAAATTCTCAATTTCCTCCAAATTTTTCTTACTCTCAAAATTCTCAATTTCCTCCAATCTTTATTGTTCTCAATTCAGTCCTAACCAATTTGTTTCACAAGTTTCTCCAAATTTTCCATTTGGAAATATGAGCAATTTTTCGTATTTTGCCAACAATATGGTGAATATTCCGAGTTTTTCCAACGGACCTCAATTTCAAAATCTCATGCCTTAAAATGCATGGCAACATACAAGCAATCAATTCGGCAAACAACCACAAGTATTCGGAAATGCAACTCCAAAAGCAACGAAGCAACAATCTAGATCTTCTAAAGACAAAGCACTAGTATCTGATCATGAGTCGCCCATGTCTATTGAAAGTGAGGGCACGAAGAGGTGAATTCCTTGGACGACTGAAGAGGATGAACACCTAGCAAGAGCGGTATGTAACATTTTTGATGACCCGATTATAGGAAATGATCAGAATAACAATGCATATTGGAATCGAATTGGTTGGTATTACAACAAATACAAGAAAGATAAAATTTGTGCACGCACACCTGCCAACATGAGATCGCATTGGCATTACGCCAAGTCTATTGTGCACAAATTCAATGGGTATCACATACTTATCAGTGGTACGTACATAAGTGGGCATAATGATGAGGACATATGGAAAATGGCGATGCAAATGTATTGTGATGAGAACAACCATGCTACATTTAATCTTACCCATGTGTGGATTATCGTTAAAGATTGTCCTAAGTTTCAACCACAACAAGATGAAGCCTACTTTGCCACGTTAAATACCTCTGAATCGGGTGCTAGCAACATGTCTTCAACTCAAGAAACAGGTGTTGATTTTGACTTAAATGACGAAACACGTCCGATTGGACAAAAAGCCGCAAAAAAAGCAAAAGGAAAGGCTAAAGCTAATGACAACGAAGGTGGCAATGATGATATATATACGAGGGTGGATGGCATTGTCAAAGGTATACATGATTTGTCAAGCATAAAAAAAAACTGAAGTTGAATTGAAAAAGGCACACATCGAAGCAAAGAGAGAAAGACAACGATTGAAGGAATTTGAGGCTTTTTTTCAAGGACATAAGCACCATGACTGATTAGCAACTCGAAATGCATGACCTACTCAAGCAACAAATTAAAGTGAAATGGAAGGGGGCAATCTAATTTACTTAAAGTCGTGTAATGTCTACTTTTATGTAATTTTTAAATATTGTTGTGAGCTTTAATTGTTGTAATCTTTTAATATTGTTGTGATCTTTAATTATTGTAATTTTTTAATATTGTTGTGAGCTTTAATTATTGTAAACTAGCCGTTGGGGTAGAAGGTTTATATATTAAAGTGGTGGGTGTCATCTTCATTTCATCATCAACGTTGTTTCTAAATACACAATATAATTTTCATACACGAAACGTCTCAATATTCCAGCAGTTCCAGCTCATCCAGCGACCATGAAGATGAAATCAACAATCCCGAGTTAGATTTATACTCAGCAATACTTTATGAAAGTCAAGCTATATTAGAGGAATATGAACGAAGGTGCCTCCAAAGAAGGTGTAACAGGAAAAGGTACATCAATTGGGAGCGTGTTGCCAGACATGAAAGACTTGTTAAAGATTATTTTGCCGAGGCGCCCGTGTATCCAGACTATATATTTCGACGGCGATTTCGAATGCGAGGGACTTATTCCTTCGCACAGTTAATACACTTGAAAATTACTCTTCATATTTTCAGTAAAGATTCGATGCATCTCATCGAAGAGGTTTGTCACCACTTCAAAAATACACAGCGGCTATTCGTCAACTCGCTTATGGAGTCCCCGCCGATCATCTTGATGAGTACCTACAGATGGGGGAAACAACTGCAACCAATTATCTTTTCAATTTCTGTCAAAATGTGGTTGAAATATGGGGCAACCAATACTTAAGATAGCCGAATGATGCTGACATTCAACGACTTCTTCAATTGCACGAAGAGCGACACGATTTTCCTGGAATGTTGGGCAGTTTTGATTGTATGCACTGGGAATGGAAAAATTGCCATGTTGCCTAGAAAGTAGAGCTGGCAAAATTGGCCCGGCCCGGCCCGCCTGGTATATGGGTCGGGCTGGGCTAAAACTATGGCAGCCCAAAAATATTGGGCCGTTTTGGCCCGACCCGATAGGCCCGACGGGCCTAATGGACTCGGGCCGATTTGGCCCAACGGGACACGGACCGGCCCGGCCAATTTTTTTTTAATCTGTGACTGCAGCCTCGCAGACCCTATATTCTTTATAAAAAAAATTAAACTAATTGAATTAAAAAAAAGGAACAAGTCCAGCAGAAAGAACTATATTCACTTAGTGACTTACTGTTACTTATTCCCTTATTCATTATAAATTTATAAGCTGACTATCCAAGACTCCAAGACTCCAAGTATCCATAATAACTTAATAAGCCCGATAACTATAAGCCATGACCCATGAGCCCACCATCATTAACATAGAAATAAAATTTAAACAGTCCGACACTTTAGCCTGTGGGCTAAAGTGGGCTGGGCTCAGTTTAGGGGCCCGGCTTGCAAACGGGCCGGATCGGCCCAGCCCATGAACATAGTTTGGCCCACCGGGCAGGGCGGCCCATTTTGCCAGCTCTACTAGAAAGGTCAGCTCACAAGAGGACATGGTTCTCCTACAATTGTGTTGAAAGCGGCCGCATCCCAAGACTTGTGGATATGACATGCTTTTTTTGGAGTCGCAAGATCACGTAATGATCTCAACGTGTATTATGAATCTCCTTTATTCAACAATGTGCTCCAAGGAAATGCACCTGGGGTAAATTTCATAGCCAGCGGAACTCACTACACGAAAGGGTATTTACCTAACAGATGGTATATATCCAACGTGGGCTATTTTTGTGAAGTCTTTTCCATGTCTAGACGATCCAAAAAGAAAGTTCTCTAAGGAAAGACAAGAAGCTGCTACGAAGGATGTTGAACGAGCTTTTGGGGTTCTCCAAGTTCGATGGACAATTGTAAGAGGTCCAGCTCGTTCTTGGTATAAGAAAAAACTAATATATATTATGTTAACTTGCATTATTTTACGCAACATGATCGTTGAGGATGAGGGAGAAATGATTGGAAATTTTTACAACGAGGAAGGTGATGAGCCAACAGAATTCGTCCAAGGTCCAAATGTAGAATTTCAAGATTTTCTTCAAAAAAATTCCGAGTTACGTAACAACGATGTGCATCACCAACTTCGTGCTGTTTGGTTGAGCATATTTGGACACGCTACAACAACAATTGATGGATTACCATTTTAATTTGATTGTTGTATTGTTTAATTTCAGTATTGCATTCGTGAATTTTTAAATGTTCCTGATTTTAATCTATTGGAATGTTTTAGTTTGAATGATGTTTTTTAATGGTATTTTTCTTATGTTGAATTAAAAAAAATTACTTGTCAATTATTTTATAATGATTTACTTTATTTATTGTAATATCATTGATTAATAATATTAGTTAAAAATAGTTATAATTGTGTAAAATGTATGTTGGAGTTATACGTGAAAGTATGCTTTTACTTTGTATAACTCGTGTATCAAACACTCGTTTTATGAGAATAATTCTTTTATCGCATTTGCTTTAGTTATGATTGAATGTTGAATTTCTATTGCAAACTGCAAACCGTTCAATATATAGTACGTGTTACAAAGTAGTTAATGTGGTGATACCCGATCACGGAAGACGACATTAACAGTTTACTTGTAACTAAACGTACATTTTCACGACCCAGGTGGAATTGAACAATCCGCCGTGAAAGGTCGATGTGTAAGGCTCAGATTGGTCTGTCTTGACCAAGAGATTGCACTAGCACATTTAGTATGTGTTGAAGAGGTCCTACAGCGAGGAGAAATTCTTCTGTTCTGAAAGGTGAAGAATTAGACCTCAGTGGTTGTTGATTTCTTAATCTCCGTCACTTAAATAGGACCGTGTGTGCTTAGTAGTTACTGCTTTGATTCATGTTGGGTGAGAATCATTGTGACTTCGAACTTTGTGTCTTGGGCAGTAATATTAATCATACGACGGTTGCTAAGATTTAATACGGAGAAACGCGTGCGAGTACGGCTCGTGTGATTAGTCCCCTTGGTGGGCTCAGAAGTTTTATTGTACCAAATCTTGCAAGTGAAGAATTAGTTTCTTCGGTACGAATAATAATGTTGAGCTGTCTTTACTCCAAGGTGAAATATATTAATTAATTTAGAGCTATTCAGAAGCTCAATTAATTAATGGACTTGATAATCTTAAACGCGGGAAATAATAACCGGGAGCCCATATTATCGTAATATGGATTAAGATGGATAGTGCAATATTAATTTATTAGTGGTAATAATTAATATTAATGGGCTGAATTATATTGGGGCTCAATATTGAAATTCAGAAGTCCATTAGGAGGTCCAATCTTAATTCTCCTTAAGGCCCCTCAAGTAGCCCATTAAGTAGTCCAATAATGATAAGGTGATTAAAATAAAAAGAATATATTATGCTGATTTTTCATGATTAATTCGAAAATTGCATGTGTAGAATAAGAAAAGATTTTGTTGATTTTCTTGAAAAGATATTATGGAGGATAAGTATTCTTGGAATACAAGATTATCTCATATATTCAAGAAGATCCAAATCTTGGATTCTTATTCTCATTATTTTCGAAAATTGTGGCTTTGAAAATAAGTGTGAGATTTTTGTGGAATATTTTATTATGGAGAAAAGAATATATGAGATATATTCAAGATTTCTTAGAGATTAAGAAAAGATTTTCTCCAAGCCCATGAAGCCTCTAATTTTCGGCCACTACCCTTTATAAATAGGGGATGATTATTTCATCCCCAAGTACATAATTCCATGTGTTGGAAAAATCAAGAAGCATAGATATTTTTCTTTTTCCTTAGTTATTAAATTGCTTGAAAGCGTCTCCCACCGGCGATCAAGTGAGGTGAAAAGGGAAATACTTGAGAAGGCTTTGGGTTGATAGAACGTGATTACGAGTGTCCCGTATATCCAAAGGCCATTACTACGAGAGGTACGTTAATCGCATATTTACTTGTTTAATTCCGCCTAGTTAAATATGTGAAATTAATTTAGCATGCATGATGATAATTAGTTGTTGGAATTATTATTTGAATTAATTAGGATTAATTCATGATAGTAATAATTGTATTTAAATTCGTATTTAAAATTCATCCCGAATAGATTCCGGGCACCCCTATATTTTCCCAACAATGTAGAGTGTTAAAAAATAAATAAAGTGATTGTGGGACCCTTGAATAGTAGTATGGATGGATAATAAATGGATGAATGGATGTGGGAATGTGTTTAAAAATGAGGGTGTTTAAAAGGAGATGAGGTGGAGGAATTTTCATCCATCCACTAAGGTGCACTAAGAAGATATAGGGATGGCAAAATGATACGCTCCGCAAGCGATCCGCTCCGGCCCGTTCTAATTGGATCAGCCCCGCCCTGCCCCATTTTGAGAATGGAGCGGATCAGCCCCGCCCCGCTCACGGAGCAGATCAGGCATGGATCTCTATATTTGTTGCTCTGCTCCGCCCCGCTCTGCTCCACCCCGCTCCATACAATATTAAATATATATATATATATATATATATATATAAATTTAATTTTATATTCAATTTAATATATTAATAATATTATGAAACCTTAGTACTTAATGTTTAGTTTTTTTAATTTTAAAATTTTCAGGTTTTTTTTTAATATATTGATTTTAAAAATTTACAAAGTTGAATGAGATGGAGCAGAGCGGATCAGATCTGCCCCGCGCGGGGCAGACATGGATCACAAAATGCTGCACCGCAACGGAGCATGGAGCAGGGCGGGGCGGCGGGGCGGTGGCGTGGGGCAAGCATGGATATTGAAATATCTGCCCTGATCCGCTCCATTGCCATCCCTAAGAAGATACTAAGAAGATATGATCTTATTAGTCACATCCCTTCTATGACACATATCCATGCAAGGTGCACAACTAACTAGATGATGTACTGCTTAACAGTGAGTTTGTATCTGCTATAAATCCAACAGATTTATGATACCAAATTTAGAAGATTTGATGTGGACATTACTAATGGACTTAAAACCTAAACGGGCTTTAGGTTTAGACTAGGTTTTTTCTATTATAAATAGATCATTGTACTCAAAATTGTATATACGCATATACACACATATTAGTGAAACTCCTGGCTTGGTACTCCCCATACGTTGTCGTTATCGACAAACTGGGTGAACAAATCTCGCGTCTCTATTTTACGCTCCCGATTTACAACACGTTATCAGAACGAGTCTCTACCCGCAATTTATCGGTGTGAATCTAAATTCCTTCTCCTTATTATGAAAATTTAATTATCCAATTAATTGAGTTCATGTATGTTTGAATCACAATTTATCGGTGCCATATCTATATGCATATGTGATTTGCCCAAAATAATTATTTGGCGTGAACTTCAATTATTGAAAGTGTATGATTATTGAAACTAGACTTATCATTATCATCAAAGGAATATACATTGAGATGATTCTTTTCTTGAAAAACAAAATTTGTACCTTTGCTGCCGCCGTTCACTTTGACCTTATTAAAAAAATTAAGTTCGGCGATATTATCGAATCCCACCCCCTTGAATCTGCTTATCGCCTGACCGGTCCAGCTTTTTCTTCCGAGGTATGTGTTTGTTTCCGGGAAAAGATGCTCGGCGGTTACATTTTTTTCTTGACGGCGGGCTTGCATATCGTAATACCCAGAAGGTGTTACTTTATTAATAACTATTAAATATTATTCTCAGTGCATTAATTACTATTAAACTAATTATGCCACAAATGTAACCCACGGTCAGGGTTGCATGTCTCTAAGTTAAACAAGCTTTTACTTTGAAACATGCTTTTACAAGGATCTTAGGCCTTTGATTTATATTAACCGGTAAATGAAATAAATTGTTGCATATAATTAAACCCAATATTTTTAGAATTAATTTTTATATTAGTTCTCAAAATATTAAATAAATTATCTCTTGAAATTTACTAATTTATTTTGTGTTGAACTTTCTTTTGAACTTGATACCTATTGCTCCATGACTTGAAGCGATTTTCCTAACTTCTACTAGTCGCTCACCCGCAAGCGGACGGGTTCACTGTAGTATAAGTACGTATAATGACCAAGTAGTATCGAACCCAAGGGATGGTGTATATGCGAATAGATCCCTGAAGATCTACGCGTCGTAGTTAATATGAGTGTGTTGTTTTTGGGTTTTTGGAAAGATTAATTAAAAGACTAAATTAAACTAAATTATCCTACGAATGCAAAAGGCAAATTAAACGAAATATTAAAAGGTGTGTTTTCAAATATGAGATGGTGATGCTTAAGATAGGAATCCCTACGTATACTAACGGAGCAGGTACATAATCAAAATAACTGTGACACACAAGAATTAACCTAAGTCTAAGAATGCAAGGTGAAAGCTCAAGATTCTAAACCCTAATACTTTACCCTAACACTCGACTTCACGAATCTACTAACGAGTTACTAGATTGTGCTTAATTAATGAGACCCTAATTTAACTAAGGTGATGCGGTCGTCCTCCTTCGCTAAACCGGCAGATGAATTAACCTTTCCTAAACTCTCTCGTTAAGTCTACTCGTTGTTAAAGAGTGATACGGTCGTCCTCTCTCTAACACCTTTCGAACGAAATTCAAGAGCGAAGTCTAGATTAATTTTAAGAATTCATTAACCAAGAGAATTAAAACCTAACGTCACAAGTTACTCTAATTACATACCCACAACCTACTTCTACGAGTTCATCCTACCCTAAGCATACAAGGGTTTTAGCCGGACATGACTTTAACAAACATAAAAGCAATAGAAGAAACAACGAACATAAACATCATGAATTGAACGAAGAAAATAAGAAACATGAACTAGGGTTTTTAAAAGAAAATAAATCTGAGAACTGAAATTTAATTAACTCAAACGAAGTTTCAAAGTGTTTAAAGAAATCAAACTAACGAAAAGAAACTAATAAACGAAAAGAAACTAAGAATTCGTATGCAAAACCTCAACAAAATGTAAATGTAAACTTGCTTCTCTCCTTCCTCTCCAAAAACTAAGTCTAAAGAGATTTCTAAAGTTCGGGGCTCCTTCAAAACGTGTTTGGAAGAGGTATATGTAGGCAACGGGCCGATTCGTGAACTCGTGGGCCGAAAAACGTAAGTTGGTGAAATTGCCTTGGAAGCGCTCGAGCAGACCCGCTCGAGCGGGTCGCTCGAGCTGTTGTGGTCGAGCGGATCAGGAGCTCGAGCGGAACGCTCGAGCTATCTTGGTCGTGCGATTCTGGTGCTCGAGCGGGGCGCTCGAGCTATCTCCCTCGAGCGGCACAAACGTTCTGTATGTTTTTAGGCGCTCGATCCCTTCACTCGAGCGGGGCGCTCGAGTGACGATGCTCGAATGGGTCTTCCTTCCTTTGCAACTAACACTTTTCTTCACACGTACTAATACCAATCGTATTTCTTCGATATCTTCTCATCCGGGAGTCCGTTTGAGTCGATTCAAAATCCTACGAACTCCTCTTTTCGTCCTCTATTCACCTCTGAGTATCAAAGAGACAAATTCATCAATGTATAGAAATAGTACTCATTTGGCTCTAAAAACTCAATAAATTCGACCAAAACTAGGGCGTTTCTAGCTACGAATCATGACAATTTCACGCCTAATCACTCCACCCACTTGAGACTTGTCCAAGGTTGCCCGATGCTAGCCGAATTCATCAACAGATATTTTGGAACCCTTATCGTAGGGTTCCGCCTTGGTAAAAGGCTAAATTCTTTCTTTTGTATTTCCAGCCATTAACATTATTTGCGCTCCTTATTTTGCCGCAACATATGTTTGTAAATTATTTGCTGTAGAAATTAGGATTTATATGAAAATCCTTGTGTGCCTATCTTTGCTGTTAATTTAATTCACTCAAACAATGCCCAAAATTTTGGTATACAAGTTTGCCTGAAGAAAACATGAGCATTGACTAAAATTTGAACTTGAATAGTTGCTCCTACTTGTATACCTATTTATGTGGATTAAATTTACCCTATAATCCACATATTTTGTCTGGGTAGGCGGCGCCCAGTACTTGTAGGACCGTAAATTATATTTTGGGTAGACGACACCCAATTCTTGTTTCTATGTGCTTGAAAGTGATCAAATAAATCCTCATTTCTCCGTTGTCAAAAAATTGGTCAAAATACTGACCATGTCACTTTAAAAATTGTAGTGAGAATGTCTGATATTACCAAAAGAGAATTTGTTGAGCTTGCTCTTGATGGTAATAATTACCTGACATAGGCGCTAGATGTTGAGATCCATCTAGCCTCAACTAATTTAAGCGGTGTTATTGTCGATGATTCAAAATTAATTGACGCCCAGAAGGCGAAAGCTTTGATTTTTCTCATACATCATCTTAATCAGGACCTGAAAAATGAATATCTCACTGAGAGAGACCCCGGAACATTGTGGAAGTCCTTGAAGGATCGTTTCCAACAACAAAATGATATACTCCTCCCTCAGGCTCAATACGATTGGTTGAACCTCCATTTCCACGACTTTAAGTCTGTGACGGAGTACAACTCAGCCCTGCATTGTATTGTATCTCATTTAAAGCTATGCAAGCAAGCTATAAATGAGGCCGAGTTGATCCAGAAGACTCTATCAACTTTCCACGCTAGCAACCTTGCACTTCAGCAGTACAGGGCTAAGAACTACCATGTACACTCTGAGCTAATTTATGTACTTCTAGTGGCAGAAAAGCACAACCAAATCCTTATGCAAAATCATAACTCGAGACCGGTTGGCTCACAAGCAGTGCCCGAAGCACATGCTATAGCTCATGGCAGTACAAGTGGTCTCAAGCATGGAAGGGGGAGAGGAAATAAACGAACTCGTGGCAAAGGCCGAGGTCGTAGTAAATCAAATGGTCTAGGTACCTCGAAAGACAATCAAGCTCAGGCTCGTGGAAAGACTGCATCTAACACGAATCTCGCTCCTAAAAAATCTAGCACTCAAGATAAAGTTGAGCAGACCTGCTACAGATGCGGATGCAAATGCCAATGGTCTCGCACGTGTCGCACTCTCAAGCACTTAGTTGAGACTTATCAAAAGCAGCAAAAGGACGACAATGTGAAGGCTCCTAAAGTTAAATCTCACCATGCCAGCCTGCCTGAAGCAGACTTTGACTATGACAACGACGATCTTTTGGGCGTAGAGCTCAAAGACTATTGAGATAATGAGTAATTTGCGTATTTGATTATTTTAGTACTTTGTTTTTGGTTAAAACAATTTATATTTTGGATCCTATCTTTCAGATACTTTATTTTATTTTATGGATGGTATGATATTTATGAATTAGCTTCGATGTGTTTACCTTAATGTAATCCGTCAAATTTATATAGATATTATTGTTCTTATACATGGCTTGTAAACATATCAGCTATTAGGTTTGGGCTTTTCCCTCTGGCATATGATGGATTCAAATTGTGATTTATATTTGGTAGATAGCGCCACCACACACACAGTCTTAAGAGATAGGAAGTATTTTCATAACTTGGTAGAACGTAAGGGGAGTGTAACTACGATAGCCAATGATAATATTATGATAGTGTAACTATGAATACCTTTTGATGACTATTACTCGAGGTAGTCGTAAACAAGTTATTGAAAAACTTCCTTCCTTCTCTTTCGGATTGTACTATTCCTACATCCGGTCGTCCAATCTCCATCTAGCCATGAGTATGAAATTTCATGACCCAAACTCCTTTAAATTATGGCATCAACGGTTAGGTCATCCAGGAAAAACTATGATACATAGGATTTTATCTAATTCCATTGGACATAATATTTCGAATAATAGAATCCCTCTTGTTGATGAATTTATATGTGATGCATGTTCTAAGGGTAAATTAATAGTGCGCCTGTCGCGCACCAAGGTGGGAGTAGAGTCTCCGGTTTTCCTTGAATGGATTCAGGGAGATATTTGTGGACCGATTCACCCACCATCAGGACCATTTCGGTATTTCATGGTCCTAATTGATGCCTCCACTAGGTGGACATATGCCTGTTTGTTGTCTACCCGCAATCAAGCTTTTGCTAAGCTCATTGCGAATACTATCAAGCTTAGTGCTCAATTCCCAGATTATCCAATTAAATCAATTCACATGGATAATACTATTGATTTACCTCAAAGGCCTTTACAGATTACTATATGGCCCTGGGAATTAAAGTGGAGCATTCGATCCCCTACGTCCACACCCAAAATGGTCTTGCTGAAGCGCTAGCTAGACCATTACTTATGAACTCTAAATTACCCACTTCATGCTGGGGGCATGCAGTCCTACATGCATCACACCTGATACTAATCCGTCCAATTACATATAATGATCATCCCCCCTACAACTAGTGTGTGGGAAAGAACCAAGCATTTCCCATCTTCGTATTTTTTATGTGCGATGTATGTTCCGATAACATTACAAAAGCTGACCTTTATGGGCCCACAAAGGAAGCTAGGTATTTACGTTGGATTTGACTCTCCATCCATCGTGAAATACCTAGAACCTTTGTTCGGGGATTAATTAATGACCCGGTTCGCTGACTGCACGTTCTATGAAGATCACTTCCCGACATTATGGGGAGATCCGAATTCAAAATTAAATGAATATCGGGAGCTTACGTGGAACATAAGTAATCTTCAGTATCTAGATCCACGCACTAATCAATCTGAACTAGAAGTTCAGAAGATCATTAACTTGAAAAGTTTAGCAAACAACCTGCCAGACGCGTTCATTGACCATAGAGGTGTAACTAAATTGCATATACCTGCAGTAAATGCTCCCCAAAGGGTTGAAGTCCCAAAAAAATCAAGTATACATGCCCCACACGCCAGAAGCGTAAAGGACCTACAACCAATACAAACACACCTAAAAGAAAGGCTAGCAAATCTGATCAACCGAACGTAGAATCTCTAGAAGAGATTCGTCTAGATAACTTAAAGTCTCTAGAAGAGACTCGTCTAAAAGACGAGCGTCCTAGTAATGAAGCACGTGCACAAAATATTCAATGCACTAGGACCGCGGAACGACCAAATCCAGATACACTGGGAAATGAAGATGGTCTGGTTGACATAAACGTTGAAGTCTCTATGAATTTCATAGATACGGGAGAAACATATAATATAAATATTACAGTCGTTGAACGACACATTTGCAGCGACAATTGCTCTTTCCGTTATAAATAATGATCTAGATCCAGAACCCAAAACTATCGCTGAGTGTCGGAAGCGCTCCGATTGGACAAAATGGAAAGAGGCAATTGAAGCAGAGTTCGCATCGCTAAACAAAAGAAAAGTATTTGGTTCTATCGTTCGTATACCCGCGCGCGCTATCCCTGTAGGATATAAATGGGTTTTTGTACGAAAACGAAATGAGAACAATACTACGGAGAGATACAAAGTGAGGCTAGTAGCTCAAGGGTTTTTGCAGAGACCCAGTATTGATTTCGATCAAACCTATTCTCCCATAATGGACGCAATAACGTTCCGCTACTTAATATCTTTGGCAGTTAAATTAAATCTCTAGATGAGATTGATGGACGTAGTAACCGCATATTTATACGGATCACTTGATGCCGACATCTATATGAAAATCCCCGATGGATTTAAGATTCCCCAGATGAGGAATGGAGAAAATCGCAGTATGTATAGCATAAAACTGCAGAAGTCGTTGTACAGCCTAAAGCAATTAGGTCTTATGTGGTATAACCGACTTAGTGAATTCCTACAGAAGAAGGGATACACAAGTGATATAGTTTTCCCATGCGTATTCACGAAGAAATCACAAGGTGGTTTTTGCATCATATTCGTATATGTTGACGATCTAAATATAATCGGAACATGCAAAGAGATTGAAGAAGTCAGTTCAATCTTGAAAGCTGAATTTGAAATGAAAGTCTTGGGTAAAACCAAGTATTACCTCGGCCTGCAAATCGAGCATCTCCCAGAAGGAATTCTTATACACCAGTCAACCTACGTGAAGAAGGTATTGGAGAAATTTCATATGGATAAATCTCATCCACTAAGCACACATATGGTTGTCCGATCCCTCGAAGTGGATAAGGGCCCATTTAGATCAAGAGAAGATTCAGAAGAAATTCTGGGGCCAGAAGTTCCTTATCTTAGCGCTGTTGGAGCATTACTCTATCTCGCAAACTGCACTAGACCGAACATTGCATTTGCAGTTAATTTTCTTACGAGATATAGCGCTTCTCTTACGAAGAGATATTGGAATGGTGTTAAGCATGTTCTACGATACCTCCAAGGGTCTCAAGATCTTGGATTGTTTTACTGTAAGAACCAAGACAAAACCTTGGTATGTTATGCAGATGCTGGCTATTTGTCTGATCCCCACTATGTCATATCCCAGACTGGTTACGTTTTTATCTGTGGTGGTACCGCGATCTTATGGAGATCGGTTAAGCAAACCATGGTTACCACGTCTTCAAACCACTCAGAGATAATAGCTTTGTTTGAAGCCACATGAGAATGTGTTTGGTTAAAATCCTTGGTAAAACACACAGGTGACTCGTGTGGTATCGCTAAAGGCGATACATCCCCCACTGTTATATATGAAGACAACGCAACTTGGATCGCACAAATGAGTAATGGGTACGTCAAGGGAAGCCTAACGAAACATATTTCACCTAAGTTTTTCTAACCATACGAACTCCAGAAGAGTGGCGTAATTACCATTCAAAATGTGCAATCTAGTGACAATCTAGCAGATCTGTTCACTAAGTCCTTACCTACATCTACTTTTGTAAAGTACGTTCATGGTATTGGGATGCGAAAGCTCAAGGGTTGTTGTCTTCAGGGGGAGCGATAACCTCGAAATAAATACAGAAGATTTGATCCAGAAGATCAATAAAATTAAATTCCTCCCTAACTTAATATTTGGTCGCTACCTAGCACGTGGAGTTTTTATGACAAGACATATATGTTATGTCGTAATGTCCAAGGGGAAGTGTTATAAATCCAACAGATTTATTATACCAAATCTAGAAGATTTGATGTGGACATTACTAATGGACTTATAACCTAAACGGGCTTTGGGTTTAAACTAGGTCTTTTCTATTATAAATAGATCATTGTACTCAGAATTGTATACACACATATTAGTGAAACTCCTGGCTTGGTACGCCCCCAGACGTAGTCGTTATCGACAAACTGGATGAACAAATCTCGCGTCTCTATTTTACGCTCCCGATTTACAACAGTATATTTTAGTTAATTCAGAATGTAATATTTAGTACCATCGAAAATGATCACATGCCCACCAGTGGACATAATATTATATACCCACCGCGAATGTGTTAATGACATATAAGAATATATAAACAATTAATTAAAATAATAGTGGACCTCCTGCTTATGTGTCATTAACACATTCACGGTGGGTATATAATATTATGCCCATGGTGGACATGTGATAATTTCCATCAGTACCATTATGTTTTATGTTTTTTTAAAGATATTTTATGTTATTTTTAATTGAGTGTGTTTGTATGTTTGGTACATGTATTGTGTTGTGTTGATCAATTGGATTTAACTCAGCGCATTAGCATATTTTAATTTATGATTAATTATAATAATGTCTAATAATGATTTAATTACAATTAGATTTAAAAATGAGTAATTAAGTAATGCATTTTATAATTAATAAGTAACTATAATTTGATTTTTTAATTTAATAATTAATAATTGAGTAAGAATTTAGTAATTACTAATTTTTTTTTATCTAATTGTAATATTATTTTAATAAAATAATTATTGAAATATTTATCTGTGGTTAGAATAATTAAATAAAATATTTTTGGATAACTAATTCTTTTATGAAAAAGAAATAAACAAAACATGTAGGCAAAAGAAAAATGAAAAATCAATGACAATAATATGCGGTGATTTCGAAAAGGAGAGCGTCCCCCCGAGTCCGCGGGCGTTCCACACAATACCATTCATGGCGCTTTATGAGGTTGAACTCGGAAATTCTGTGAGTAACTGGTAGACAAAGCGGCGCCAAAGCAGAGATCCACCAAAATCCCCAAATCCAAGTCCCACAAAAAACCAAAAAGGCTACTAAAAGGAAAATCCCCAGCTAAGCCAAACACTGCCAGTAGTCCAGAAGGAAGAAATCACGAGCGATTAAAAAAATCCTCTTGAGGAAAACTCGCCTGAGCCCCTACCCACGGGAGAGGAAAACGATATGAGAGCTTTATTTGTGAATCTTGCGCAGCGACAAGGTCCCCTCTTTTCTATTTATTTGTGAATCTGGAGTGTCCAAGTCATATTGTTCAACACTTTGTAGACGTCTAAATTTCAATAATTATTTTGTGGTCAATCCCAGTGGACGGAGTGGTGGTTTGTTGCATTGTTGGATTTCCTCTATTAATGTTTCCATACAATCTTATTCTAGTGGACATATTGACTGCACTATCTTCACTGACGATTGTATATGATGTTTTACTGGTTTTTTATGGCAACCCTATACCCCAATTAAGACAATTTTCTTGGGAGCTTCTTTACCGATTGGCTGACTTTTCTGCTTTACGACATCTTCCTTGGCTTGTTGGAGGAGACTTTAACGAGATTCTTTACTTTTCGGAAAAATATGGTGGACGAACTAGATCGACAGTGTAAATGGACAGCTTTCGACAAGCTCTGAGTTTTTGCGAATTGCAAGATTTGCATTTCCGTGGGGATCTGCGATGGCGTCACCTTTTCCCAAGGGCATAGATAGAGAATTTGGATTTCTATGGATCAGACCACCGGGTAATACAAGTTACTCTCAAGAAAGCAACAACTCAGTTAATCCACAGGCCACGTTTTTTCTTTGAACATTGTTGGTTATCTGAGGAGGATTTTACCCGCACACTCAAAGATTTTTGGTCCTCGGCTGCTCAATGTGGTAACATTGGATTGGTTTTGAGAAGGACTTCAGAATATTTGGCTTCTTGGGCAAAAGCAAGATTTTTCCTAATAGGAAGCAACAAATGCAATCCCTCATCCGCAATTTAAATGAGGCAATGCGGCCGGTGCACGGGGTAATTGATGAAGATCGGGTTAAACAGACAGATCTTCAGCTGGAAGCTTTTAATATCAAAGAGGAAATTTATTGGCACCAACGGTCTAGAACTACTTGGCTGCAAGACGGTGATAAAAATAAATTCTTCCATGCAAGAGCCTCGGCTAGAAGAAGGAAGAATTTCATTGGAGGTCTCTTAAATAGCCATGGAGATTGGTGTACAACAGAACATGCTAAAGCTAATATTATTGAAGCTTATTACACTGACCTCTTTGCCACATCTAATCCTCCTCTACAAGATATTGCGAAGGTAATTGAGGTTGTTGATCGTCGTGTTACCAATGAGATGAATTCCAATTTAATGAAGCCTTTATACAACTCAGGAGGTTACCAAAGCACTTTCAGATCTTCACCCAACTAAGGCCCCGGGCCCAGATGGTTTTACGGCATTGTTTTTCCAAAAAATGTGGAGTGTGGTGGGTGAATTGGTGACTAGTGCAATGTTGGATGTTCTGAATCGAGGAGCTGATCTCAAAGATTGGAATGATACCTTAGTCGCCCTTGTTCCGAAGATTACTAATCCAAAAACATTGAAAGATTTTCGGCCTATTAGTTTCTGCAATATTTGTTATAAAATTGTGGTAAGAGCTATAACTAACCGAATGAGGCCCATTATGGTGGAAATTATTGATCAACAACAGGGTGCGTTTATTCCTGGAAGGATGATAACATACAATGTTTTAATTGGATATGAATGTATGCACTGGCTTCGGAATAATAGAGGAAGAAGACATGGGTTTGGTGCTCTTAAATTGGATATGAGCAAAGCGTATCTTCAGGCAATGTTAAGCAAATTGGGGTTTGCTGATGAAGTGACCTCGCTTATTATGCAGTGTGTACGATCTGTCTCATATTCATTTGCTCTTAATGGGACTGTCACAAAAAGCATCTTCCCTCATAGGGGAATTCGACAGGGCGATCCTCTTTCCCCGTACCTTTTTGTTGTTGTCTCACGAGGGCTCTCGGCCTTGCTCTCATATGATGTGCTTAATAATTGATTCAGAGGCCTTAAAGTAGCGAATACAAGTCCAGGAGTGTCCCATCTCTTTTTTGCAGATGACAGTCTTTTATTCTTTCGAACGAAGTCTAGTGATGTCCAACAGGTGCGTTGTTGTTTACGCCTTTATGAGAGAGCTTCAGGGCAACTAATTAATTATGAAAAATCAGCTTTGACATTCAGCCCAACTACCTCAACTGATGACTCTGAGGCTATAAAATCAAATTTTCAAATTCCAATTGTGAAGGGTCATGATCTGTACTTGGGTCTGCCTACTTTCTCCCTCCGATCTAAGACACTGCAGTTTGGGTTTCTTAAGGATCGTGTATTGCAAAGACTACACAATTGGAATGCGAATCTGTTTTCTTGTGGAGGGAAAGAAGTTCTTATTAAAGCAGTGCTCCAAGCGATTTTGCTATGTCTTGCTTCAAAATTCCAAAAGTCTATTTGTGATGACTTAGAGAGGTATTGCTCAGATTTCTGGTGGGGGGAAAAGGCAAATGGGGATGTGTTTACGTGGATGGCATGGGATAAATTGTGCAAACCTAAGAGTATGGGTGGAATGGGCTTTCGGAAACTAGAAATGTTTAGTAAGGCCTTATTAGCAAAGCAACTTTGGAAGATTATCCAAGAACCAACATCCTTTGTGGCGAGATTTTTTAAGGGAAGATATTTCTGACATTGCGACGTACTTGAATCAGACATGGGTACAAACCCATCGTATGTATGGCGATCTATTTTATGGAGTCGAGATCTTATTGAGAAGGGTATTCTTTGGCGGGTTAGAAATGGTCAAAATATAGGTACACAAAGGGAGGCTTGGATCCCTGGTCTGAATTTAGGACATATCCTCTCTAGACTATCTACACCGGAGATGGTTAGTTCCTTTATTCTTCCATCTCGGAGATGGAATGAGAAACATTTGCAAAAATACTTTCTGGATTTTGAAGTCGAAGCTATCTTGGAGATTCCCTTGGGTGAGAATAAAAGGCCAGACTCTCGATTTTGGAAGTACGATTGGAAGGGCAATTATTCGGTAAAGTCAGCGTATATGGTGGGTATGGGTTTTCCTCTAACTCCGAGCTCCTCATCCGCTCATCCGAACACGAATTGGTGGAAATTTTTATGGTCATTGAACTTGCCACCTAAAATAAAGATTTTTCTTTGGCAAGCCTCATCTAATCTTCTTGCAATTCCTGAGAATTTAAGACGTCGACATGTCCCCTGCAATGAAGATTTTTTTCTGTGCGGAAGGGCTTTGGGTTCAGTGATGCATTGTTTATTTCGATGTCCAAAAGTTAAATGGTTTTTGGAAGGATTCTAACTTCTGGGAGTTGTTGAAACGGAATGAGTTTGCCAATTTTGTTGAGTGTGCTATTGCTATCAGAAACTCTTTTAGTTGCCATGCTATGGAACTTTTTGTTGGGTATTGTTGGGCTCTCTGGATTGCTATTACTAAGTTCAAATTCGGAGATCAATGTGACCTCATTTTACCATCTACAATCTCCATTTGCAATTTTATTGCAGAGTATCAGAGTGCACGGGATGCTTTGTCTAAGGCTTGATGTTGACGCTGTGGTGGATTTGGCTAATAGACATATTGGCGTGGAATTTGTGTTGAGAAATAATCGTGGCATGGCCTGGTTCCGTTGTTGTAGCGGAGTTAAGCGCTCTCCACAGTGCATTGCAGTTCTGTGTGGAAGGTGGGTATGATAATATTAAGGTGTTCTTGGATTCTTTGTTGGCCGTGCAAGCAGTTATGGAGCAACAGAAAATCCTTAACTCCACAGGTGTGCTTCTTGAGGATATTCACAGACTTTGGAGCACTGGTGTATTCTTGGAGCTAGCTCATATGAAGAGGACTGCTAATCATGTTGCAGATAGGCTAGCTAATTTTGTTTTTTCAGCTGCTCAATCCTTAATTTGGATTGACACTGATTTTCCGGTTTGGCTCGAGGAGTTGGCTATTGTAGACTTACACACTCTTAATCTAATAAACTTCCTCGATTCAAAAAAAAAAATGTGCGGTGATGATTGAGGGCAGACTGTGAGGGGTGGTGTTGAGTGAGGGGGTGGGGGTAAAGGGTGGGTGAGGGGAAAGTGGTCCCAATAAGGATATTTAAATTGTTAGATGGGTATAAAATATTTTTTGGAGTTGAAATGAGTAAAATAATTTTTTTTTAAGTTTGAAGGGGATATTTTTTGAGGTATTCCCACTTTTATATATATATATATATACAGTGACGGAGCCAGGATTTTCGACCAGGGGGGCCCAATTACGTAAAATAAAAATAAGACTAAGTATTGTGTAAACAAAGTTCACAGGAAATTTTGCTTTGAAAGTATTAGTTGTTTCAATAAAAAATATTAGTTATTTTAACTAAAAGGTAGTATTTGTTTTAAAATTTATTTGTTGTTTTTCACTAAATGATACTCCCTCGTACCAGTTTGTTTTTCATTCCACAATTCGTATCCCTTCATACACTTCTAATTTACATTTTATTTTACTAATAATTATATAGAAATACATCTTCATTTTGTCACATCCACTTAAATTGAATAATATGTCATCATCAAAAAAATTATTTTATTTATTTAAATATTACCAGGACTGGGCATCGGGTCGGGTCCGTCGGGTTCGGGTACCCGAAAATCGGGTACCCGAAATATCGGGTATCTTATGTGAGGACCCGATCCGATCCGAAATATCGGGTACCCGATCCGAAAAATATCGGGTATCTACGAATCCAAAATCGGGTACCCGATTTTGATTTTTTTGTTTTCTGTTTTGTTTTTTACCGCAAGAATGATTCCACAGAAGTTGAAAGGAATGTAACAGAGCTTCGGAACTTCTATTTCTGTTATAAATTTGAGAACAAAACTAGTTAAAAATGTATAATATATATTCTCTCTCTATATGTATATATATTTGTCTCGCTATGAAGGTAGGTTGCTTTGAAGAAGATTGATGAATAAGAGTAGCAGAAGGTGAGGCTATATAAAGAATTCAAAGGGCTAAAAATAAAAACACAACTATTTTTAAATCCACGCAAAATTATTTCCCTCAACAATTGAATTTGCCAGAATTTCATCGTAACTCTCAAAGGCAATTAATCGAACACATAACACTCACACCAGAAAACGGCAACTTTAGATCTACTACTCATCCCAATTCACATCAATAAGCACAAATTATAATCCCATAAACTAAGAAATATATTTCTGCATTTTCCTAATACCCAGAAATCGCTTAATAAAAAAAACACGAAGAACAAATAAGGTTATCTAATAAAAATGGGGAAGCCAAAAATGGAGAGAAATAGGGATTGCTGTTTTGGTGAAAAAGGAGAGCTTTTTACATACAGGAACACGGTGGAGTGCGTGAAGGGGGGGTGTTGTTTCAAGCGGCGAGCCGGCGACGTTGTGAAATGAGAGGAGATGATCGGCGACGCCGCGACGGTGTTGTGGTTCCTGAAGGCAGTCGATTATCGGAGGAGACAGCAGCGAGAGCGTGAATTGGGAATAAGGAATCCGCATAAGTATCGGGTTATTGAGTTTGGATAGTTGAAATCAAATCTACATATCGGGTATCGGGTAAAGTTTGTCGGGTCACTTTAAGAGACCCGAGATCCGAACCCCCAGGAAATCGGGTACCCGGATCCGAAAATTCATTAAATACCCGATCCGATCGGATAATACCCGATCGGATCGGATCGGGTACCCGAAACCCAAATAAAAGTGCCCAGCCCTAAATATTACAAATCAAATCTCACATTAAAAGTCAAGAAAAATCAAATGAGAAAACAAAATTGAGACGAAGGGAATATTAGTTGTTCAAGAGTTGTTTCACTAAATGTATTAATTGTTCTACTAAAGAGTATTAGGTGCAAAACTCTAAATATTATAAAAAAAAAATTAACTGCATTGATATTTTAAAATAAAAACCTAGTACAACGAAATTTTGTAATTCCAGTAACTATACAATCATAAATGAAATAATAATGTAGATTTCGAAAATAAAAAAGAAGAAATAATAATGTATTAATTATATATATATATATATATATATATATATATATATATATATATATATATATATAAATGATTAATGGTGTCTCAAAAGAATAATTATAAAAGACTTTGAAAGTGCACCAAAATATATATGCTGAAAAACTGAGACTAACCGGACTCGATCCCAGATTCTTAATCATGTTAGAAGACTTTCCCAAACTTCAAAACCACTGGGACAAAAATTAATATATAAAATGTAGGAAAATGTAATATATATAGTATAATTTTATAAAATTCCAGGGGACCCAATATGTACCTAATGTCCCTCCATCCCTGTATATATATATATATATATATATATATATATATAAACTACACAGTTTTATACTGCTACTAAACATAAGGAAAAACGAATACAAATTAAAAGTAGGATAAATAAAAAATTTAACAATTAGAAATCTGAATATTTAGTAATACTAATACTAAGAATTAAAAATGCTCTAAAAAATTTATTTAAAAATACTAATTTAGAAATGGAAATATAATCAATGATGATCATTAATCTGGGAGGCTCAGACTGTTGAGCAGGCGAAAAGAAAGAAGCACCGCCATGGCTGCAAAACCCAATTTGCATTCTCAACAACGTGGCCAAAGATACGGCTGGAGGAGTTACAACACCTTAACCAAAAAAAAAAAAACCAACGATATGCAATCGGGGTTTGCCAAGCCAAGATACGGGTCGAATCTTCTTCCACGCCCGACCCAACTCTGTCTACTTCGCCATCATCGCCCCACATAGATCCGGACCAACCATTCAACATCTCATAAGGTTTGGAATAGAGGATAGGATAGGATGTTTAATTATTGCTAAAGCAGAGAGCCAGAGATAGATGCAATTAAATAAAAAAATAAAAAAAAAATTATTGTAGGACACCAGGCAGCAAGAGAGGAATAGAGGGATTAGATCGTGCATGTCTCAAATCCCTATTTCCTTTTCCTCCAAATTTGCCCAATTCCTTCCAAGCCCTACTTTTACGTCCGCCGCCCCCATCTCCCACCGCCCTCTGACAGCCGCTCACCGCCTTACAGTCGCATACCGGGTCAATTCGACCCGGGTGACCGTTTCCCAAAATGGGCGTGAAATCATCGGCAAAAAGAGGGGCAACCACCCTTGAAACTTCCCATCTCTCTTATCACCTCATTCTTAGTTGGAAAAACCCCAGTAAAAAGGATCAATTTCGAATCACCTTCTTTTGGGTAAAAGAAGGTCAAAATATTTGAAAAAATTGAATCGATGATCAAGGCTCAGATCTGTATATAAATCTGGGAATTTGGGAAGCGACACCGCCATGGCTGCAATTACCCAGTTGCATTAGAAAACGCCATCTGAGTAATGCATCGCCAAGATACGGGTCGGGTCACACCAATGCCCACTTTCCTGCTCTCCGGAGAAACTATCATCACAGCCTTATCGAATTATGGAGGTGTATCAAAAAAAGATGGAGTGTATTTAACCGAAACCTTTGTGGAGTTTGTAGATCTGGGAAATTGGCAAGCGACACCGCCATGGCTGCAATGGATAATGCCTCGCCAAGATACGGGCCGGGTTACACCAATGCCCGATTCTCCAAATGGTAGTGTTTTCATCCAGATAATGTCTTTAACAAAGAGGCTAGTGTAAATAACCGTGGCCATAGAAAAATAACCAAATGCCCAAATTTCACTCTATACTTTGTCTGTTGAAAAAATTATGCGAAGGACGCAATATCTTTCCTCCTTCGAAAAAGGGCTGTTGGTTTGAGAGGAAAGTTAAATCTGCGGCGGAAGAGAGAAGGGCAACCACCCTTGAAGAAATCCTCTTTCTCTCTCTAACGCCTCATCCCGGAGAGCAGGATGTGAATTGTGAACTCTGTCTTGTCTTTTTTAATGGCTGCTGGGCATGAAAACGGCGACGTTTCAGTGCAAAGGTTTTTTTTTTTTTCTTTTAAAATAGTTTAAAGGATATTAAAGTGCCCTATATGTTATGCCGATTCATCATCTAATATAAAAGAAAAGTAATAAAACAATAAAAATTAAATTGGAAGCCACATATTCATCTTCCTTTTAAATGACACATGTCAATATTTAATTGATTATCTAAAATTTTATTAAACAAGTGTATATTTTTATTTTTGGAATTAATTTATAAAATATTACAATAAAAATTATATATCAAAATTCATAATTTTCTATACTCTATAAATGGAGACCAATATTGATATATTTTGAATCATATCTTTATATTTTATACTTTTTTTTTTAATTTATATTGTTTCCTATCATCTCTCCTACCCTCTACGTCCTGGAATTATTTGTGCATTTACTATTTTCTTGTGTTTTAACTTTTAATATGTAATTTTTTTATTAATATTTTAAATGTTGAAGTAATTATTAAGGAGACATATAATAAATGAGAGATAAAATTATCATATCCATTTTTTGAATTCATTATATCATTTCAAATATTAATAAACAACTCACTCGCTAAAACTAAAAAAAAATTGTGTGCAAATAATTATAGACGATACCTGACATCCTTATAGAAAATATTTAAGAAAATTTATAGACGGTTGGATACTTAAAGATTTTTTAAAGACTTTTTAAAATCCGTATAAATCTCTGGTTATTAGAAGGGATTTTGGAGAGTGGAATTTATTTATATTTTGGAAGAGAATCAGAGAAAATTCATCTAAATATTAAAATTCATAGACGGTTTGAATACCTTTTTTTTTTTATTATTAAAGACTTTTTCAAAAACTGTATTGGGTACCCCAAGACTTTTAAAGATTTTTAAAAATTTAGATTGAATGCACCCAAACTTTAAAAGTCTAAAAAAAATCATACATACTCCATAACCAATACAATCTTAGTGTGAATTTTGCAAATATTCAATTATTATCTAATAACATTTTTATCTAAGTATTCAATAATTATCTAATAATTTTTTTAGATTATTTAAATTATGCCATCATTATATAACGTTTTTGTTTCACTATTCAAAAATCCAATAAAATAATTAATTGTCTAATATTTTTAATATCTTTTATTATAAAATAAAAATGATATATATGTTAATGATTAATTTTAATTTAGCTTTAAAAAAATATTTATAAAACCACAATTGACGTGCATATCAATACAAATGGAGTATATTTTCTCTAGTTTCTAATTGTAGCAAAAAGGCGAAGCCCTCGCCCCCAGGGCCCCCACCCCCTGGCCCGACAGGATTGGGTGTAGGAGGTAAATCATGGTGACTCAACGACCCATTAGGTGGGAGGACCAGTGCCTGGTGCCCACAAGGAGCTATCCCCCATATTGGAGGGATAAAACTCCCACACTGCGGCTGACAGGGCTCGATCCTGCGTCCTTGTAGCAATCTGTCACCCAGGAACCAACTGAGCTACGCCCATGCGGGCTTCTAGTTTCTAATTGTATTCAATGCAAAGTTGTGCCTTTTAATATTTTTTTTTGCAATACGCTGTCGTTTCATGCCCAGCAGCCCCTGCTGGTTTGGGTGTCTAGCAGGGGATCCGCTCCCGTCCAAAACCCTGATTTTGGCTAATGGGCAAATTGGTAAATTACCCTTATAAAGGAAAATTGTAAGGGGATGTTTCCTTACCGCTGGTTCATCCGGATGGGGAATGGAATTTTCCCTATCCCAACCACTTTTTGGATTTGCATATTCTATCCTACATCCAAATACACATCTGCCCCTATTATACACCTACACCCCTAAACCAATCACATCACAATATTTTTTTACACCAACTCATTATCTCTCCTACTTTTCTTATATTTAATTATTATTTCACTAACTAATAATAATAAAATAATATATTATCTTCCACATTAATTATATATATATAATTTATCTATTTTTTCCACTTATTCTATGCACCATATTTCGTCTCCTCCTTAAAAAATATTTTATGATTTTAATATTTATAAAAAAATTCGCTCGCTTAAACACGAAAAAATAGTAAGTGTGAAGCATCCTCTTAAACGGAGAGAGTAATATTTTTTAACTTGAAATATTAATTTGCACGATTATTTATAAAAAATAAACTTTGTTTATTGATTGTTTATGACAATGCTTGTATAGTTACATTCGAATATTTTAAAATTATATGAAAGATATATAATTTTACAATATATGCATAGATTATCTCTAATTTAATAATTGTATCCACTTTTTCATTAAAAACTTAATTTGTTAATTTATATTTAAAATTGAGATAATTGCTATAGGGTGTAGTATTTTGGATCAAAATTACATTGGGGTTAACCACATTTTTTAAATTGCATAGCGGGTTAACTTTTTTAATTTAATAATATATTTATATCTCTTAATTTTCTTTTAATAATATATACATCCCTTTTATATCTCATCTCTCACATTACAATAGATATCAGATTTCAAAATTCAAAGCTCTCTCTTTCTCTCTCTCAATGAAATCGGCAGAAGTCTCCCGTCAAAATATTCCGGCCACCGCAAGATCCGGCGATCGGGCTAGCGATTTCCCTCCGCCTACAAACTTAGGCACATCGCCATCCGCCTCCAAGCTCCCACATATCGCCAAGCTCTGGAACTCTCTCAAGGAATTTTTCACGCGCCCCATGCGTCCCACTCGCCACCGATTTGTTGTCATCTAGAGGATCAAGTATTTTCAGCGACGGGCTAGTAAGGTATGCACTAAAAATACCGTGGAATAGAGTTTTCTTTTGATTATGTAGGTGATTAGGCGTGAAATTGTTATGTTTTGGTGCCCGATTTGCCCATGTTTTGAGTGTTTTTTTATGAGTGTTTGGAGTCATTTGAGTATCATTTCTATAAACTGATGAATTTGTCTCTTTGGTTTTCATAGATGGATAGAGGGTGAAAAGAGGAGTTCGTAGGACTTTGAATCGGCCAAAATGGACTCCCGGTTGAGGAGATATGAAGATTTTACGAACATGTGTATATCTGCCGAAAAGTGCTCGAGCTCGACCACTCGTGCACTGTGCACGAGTTGAATCAGGTCGTGCACTAGTGCACGAGCAGTGCACGAACGTACGTGATTTTTGGCCCAAAAACGCCCAAATTTGATCCCAAACCTATTTATACCTTTTTCCAAGCATATCAACCGATACCAACACATATTTTTACATATTTTGAGCGAGGAGAAAGCTTGGGAGAGAGATTAGAAGAGTTTTATACGTTGTAATCGAGGTTTTAATTTACGAATTCTTAGTTTTAGTATTTCTTTTGAACGTATTAGATTAATTCTTTCTTTCTTTACTCTTTGAGACGTTTAAACCTAGTTTTTCAGATTTATATAGATTTCTTTAGAGACTTTAATTTGTTCTTTCGTTTATGTTCTTGATTTCTTTCGTTAATTTAATTATGCATATAATTTTTATTCTTGTGATTGCTTTTATTATTCAAACCACCATGTTAGGCTAGAACCCTTGCATGCTTAGGATAGGATGAACTCGTAGAAGTAGGACGTTGGTACGTAATTAGGATAACATGTGATGTTTAGTTTTAATTCTCTTAATTAATGAACGCTTAAAATAAATTCTGGATTTACCTTTGAATTTCGTACGAAAATTGTTAGAGAGATGACGACCTTATCACTCTTTAACAACTAGTAGGCTTAACGAGAGGGTTTAGAAGGGGTTAATTCATCTACCGGTTTATCTAGGGAGTACGATCGCATCACATTAGTTAAATTAGGGTCTCTTTAATTAAACACAATCTATTAACTTGTTTAGTGGATTAGTGAAGTCGATTGATAGGATAAAGTATTAAGGTTTAATTCTTGAGCTTTTCATCTTACAATCTTTTACTTAGATTATTTCTTGCACATCACGGTTATTTTGATTATCGTACCAACTCCGTTAGTATACGTAGGAATTCATATCCCGAGCATCACCATCTCATATTTGCATACACTTAGTTATTTATTCCGTTTTAATTCAGTTATTATAATATAGAGTAGTTTATTATAATTTTCAATCCCCAAACATACACTCATATTAACTACGACGCGTAGATCTTCAGGGATCTATTCGCATACATACCTTCCCTTGAGTTCGATAATACTTGGTCCCTATACTTGCCCATACTACAGTGAACCCATACTCTTGTGGGGAAACTACTAGTAGAAAGCTAGTAAAGTTCGGTTCAAGTCAATGGCGCCGTTGCCGGGGATGGCGTTGTATGTCTTTTGAATAGGACTTGTAGATAGCTTAGTAGTGAGTACTTTACTTTTCTGTTTATTTGTGCGTGTTCGACTGTTGCGTTTTTATTCTTTTGTTAGTGTTTCAGGTTTATGAAAATACGCTCGCAAGGTAATACGAGCGAAGAGAGACTACAGTCAGATCATGAGACAATAGCAAGAAGAAACCGAGCCTTTTTAAGAAGGATGAACGATGCCGGAGGAGGGAAAGAACCAATAGACATTACTAATGAGTTGGATGATGTCGAAAATGAGTTTAATCAGACATTGAACCGGGCTGACGGCACTGAAGGCAATTCCAGTAAGAACCAAGATCCGTTAGGGGATAGCTAGAGCCAAAACCCAGGTACACAAAACATGAACAATCCAGCTCATAACCTTGTCCAACATCCTCAAAACAACCCTGCTTACCCACTGAACAACTTCCCACAAAACAACATACCCTATCCTTACCCATACCCACCTTATCCGTATCCACCATACCCGTATCCTCCACCTCCTGTTTTCAACCAACCACCAGCTTATCAACCACCACCACCCCAACAAGTACCCGTACCAGATGCTAATCCTCAACACGTTCCTCATAACGCAGATCTGAACTTGGCTATTAGAGAAAGGTTCGCGGCTCAACCGCAGAGGTACTATGATGGAGTGGCATTGCCCCCTGTAGAGGCAAATAACTTCTCGATTTCCCCAAGAATTCTTAAGCTGCTTACCGAGAATCAATTCAAGGGGGAGGTGGGGAAGGAGAATCCCCATACTCATCTAAGGAGTTTTCTGATGATCGCATCCACATTCAATTATAACGGCATGTCTGAAGATGCCAAGAGGCTCAGGCTGTTCCCATTCTCTTTGACGGGAATAGTCAAGGAGTGGTATGATAACACGCTTCCAAGTGGAGGTGTAACCACGTGGGCCGAGCTTGAGCATCTGTTCCTCGAGCGATTCTACCCTCCATCTAGAACGATTAAAGCAAGGATAGAGATTTCTTCTTTCCGCCAGAAGCCAGGAGAGGATTTATGTCAGGCGTGGGAGAGATACTCGAATATGTTGATTGAGTGCCCACAACACGGGTACAATGAGGGAGATATCATGGCATTCTTCTATAGTGGAGCCAGCAAGGCTGGTCAAGTCCATCTCGATGCATGTGCTAGTGGAGCTTTTCTGAACCAAGGGATAGCAAGATGTAGAGAAATCATCGACAACATTGTCACGAATGCCGGGGCATGGAATGAGGATCCAGAATTTCAGAGAGCTTGTAAGTTGGAGGAGAATGAAGGTACGAGGAAGCTATTGATGGCGATGATGGAGAAGATCAGTAACCTTGAGATGGGGCAGAATCTGGTTGGAGGGAATGTAGCAGTGAGCGAGAAAGTAGACCTACCCATGAGCCAGCATAAAGAGGCCAACTATATGGGAAGGCCTAACTATCCACAAAGCGGGTATCCACAAGGTGACAATCAGTTTAGAAGGCCTTCTTATGGCCAACCATTTGTACCTCCAGGTCCACAGCCACCTCAAAATCAATGGAGGAACACACAAGGGTATCAAGGAGGCCAACAGCCTCCTCAGAATACATGGAGGAAGAGTGAGAATTTCTCATATGCTAATCATAAGGCTGGAATTACAATTCCTCCAGGCGTGGATCCAGGTTCTAAGCCTCCTGGTGGAGAAGGCGGTGCCTCAACCGAGGAGATGTTTAGAGCTATTCTTCAGAAGGTGGAGAAAGGTAGCAAGAGATTGTCCTCTTTGGAGTACGATGTGAAGGAGTTGCATAAGAAAGACGATCAGCGTGATCAAGAACTCCAAAAGAGGGACATCGAGTGGAATCGAGCTCAACAAGAGAACAACCGACGATTCACTTCATTAGAGTACCAGATGAGCCAGATTGCAAAATCATTGGGTAGAGAGCCGGGTAAATATCCTTCCATGCCGGAGGGGAACCCGAAAGAGCATTGCAAGGGGATCCAGCTTAGAAGTGAGACCAACTATGATGGTCTTCAGATGCCTGCTGATTCTGAGACGCCCCAAGGAGAGATTGAGATGGAGGGACAAGAACATAAGAAAGATGAAGGAATTCAGAAGAGTAAAGATGTGGATGAGTCCAATGAGAGCAAAGAGCCTGAAGAGGAAGGCATTGAGAAGATTGAGAGTGTTCCTAAGTGGAAGAAGGTAAAGGAAGCAAGGGAGAAAGTGAAAGAGACCGAGCGTAATGAATGGGGTGTACCCAAATCGGTGATACCCGTCCCGTATCCACAACGCTTCATGAAAAAGAAGCTTGATGAGAAATTTGCTAAATTCCTTGATGTTTTTAAGAAACTTCATATTAACATTCCTTTTTATGATGCTTTGGAACAGATGCCGAATTATGTCAAGTTCCTGAAGGATTTGATTGCGAAGAGACGACGAGTGGATGAGCCCAAGTTGGTGCAGCTGAACCATGAGGTGAGTGCATTAGTGCACAAAGCGCTGCCCCCAAAGTTGAAGGATCCCGGGAGTTTCACGATCTTATGTGATATCGGGAATGGAGTCAAGAAGGGAGCATTGTGCGACCTTGGGGTGAGCATCAATCTTATGCCCTTGTCGTTATTCAAGAAGTTAGAAGGTGGAGAACTTCAGTCGATAATGATGACGCTTCAACTCGCTGATCGGTCTATTACTCAACCTCAAGGTGTAGTTGAAGACGTTCTCGTGAAAGTTGGGAATCACATATTTCCAGCCGATTTTGTAGTGCTTGACATGGAGGAAGATGAGCACGTTCCATTGATCTTGGGAAGACCGTTCTTAGCAACGGCCGGGATGGTGCTAGATGTGGCAAACGGAAAGATCACGTTGAAAGTTGACGATCAAGAGATAAAGATTTCCCTATATGAGCCCATGAAGCACCCGAAGGAGGATGAGGGTTGTTATTGCATGGATGCCATTGGTCCTTGTGTTGAAGACACACCTCCTATCTCTAACCTTTCTTATATTCATGATTTTGATAATCCTTCATTTGATGAGTTAACCCATGAGCATTACGATCTTGATTATGTTGATAGGGATAAAGTGAAGAAGTTGAAGGATAAAGAGGTGAAAAAGGTAGACATGGTCCAGTTGGAGGGGAAAGGAGGAGTTACGAAGAAAAAGTTCAAGCGCAAGAAATTGCTTAGTAAGACTCCTCCAGAAAAAGGTGAGAAGAAGTTGAGACCTATACCACTTGGAGATGAGAAAGAAGCAAATGAGCTCATGATGGAGGGGCATCAAGGAAAGGAATTCAACCACCACTCTTATGAGAGTAAGGGAGGTAATTTTGAGTATCATGTTCCATAAGCTCCTTTGAGCTCGGTCGGGCATGAGGACCTTAAAAATAGCGTTGAATGGGAGGCAACCCATTTTTATTTATTTTTCAGTATTTTATGTTATTAGGGTGTTGTTTTGAATCGTAAGTTTTAACCTCGTATTTGAGAGTTTATTTTGTAGGCTTGTCTCGAAGGAGTAAAGGTACCATGGAGTTATTCAGATTGAAGGAACTAACTCGAGACCAAGGAGTGCGACACGTTGTTGAGAAACTTGAATTATTTGGATGAGGTAACCCACAACCCCAAACTTGGACCTCTTCACAAGGTCGAAGTTTGGGGGGGTGGAGTTTTTATTTGTTTTATGGTGACATTGCACAAGTGCACACCCTCTCTTGAGTGAGTTTGGTTATTTGGTATCTTGAGATGCTCCTTAAGCTGTTATTGATTTGATTTCCTACTACATATTTCATGTCTATCAATCATCTTATGCTTGTTGATTGCTATCTTTGAGTGTGAGTATGAGTTGGTGATTTGTGGATTTGAGTTAGGGACTAGGGACTATATTGTGTGAGTATGTGAATGAAAGTTTGATTTGAGAGAGAACTAGTATACTTACAAGTTTTCTTTTTGAATACTTGTGTGATGAGAGTGAGAATTCACTAGGACTAGCATGGATGTGAAAGCCGTGAGATTTGAGCCTTTTGAGATTTTGATGCATAAAAATAATCTCTTCGTTTGTGAGTGGATCGCCACCTTAGAGGATGCTAGAACTTGTGTGTGCTCTCGCTTCTTGATTGTGTCTAGTTTGATATGCTGAATGTGATCTTAGGCCATCTTTGTTATGATTGAGTCACTTAGCCAAAATTTTCCTTACCATTGACATATTTCCCTTGTTAGCCCCTTTGAGCCTTAATCCTATTTCACTGGCTAGCACATTTAAACACTATTCCAAGTTCCTAAGCCTTTTTGTCCCAATTTGAGTGGAGAATAGGAAAAGTGTGAATGTGAAGGGATTGAATTGAGTTGAAAAAGGAAAATGTTGTTTGTTGAGTGAGTATGAGAAGCGGGTGTGATGAAGTTTTGAGTTGTGGGAAAGAACAAAAAATTGAGAATGAGCAAAAGAAAAAAATGAGCTCATGTGTTTGTGAGAAGAAAAAAAAAGTGATTGAAAAAAAAAGTGAAAAAAGTGAGAAAGAAAAGAAAAATTGAAGTGTTGAGAGTGTTGGAATTGAAAGTGTGTTGATTGAAAATATTTGAAGTATTCTGTTCCTAATCTCGAAGTACCAAAGTTTGATTTTCTATTCTCCATTCACTTGAGTCACTTATCCATATTGTTATCCCACCTGTCCAAAGAGCCTACATTACTACCTTGAGAAAAGTCCTTTTTGATTCGGCATTGATTTCTAGAGTATGGTCGGAGTTGAGAGTGCTTACAAGCCTATGGCTGCCGATATGTGTGATTGATTATTTGAGTGAGTCCCTTTATCGTTGATATACACTTGTGAGGGAGTGAAACACATTGTTGAGTGCACATCCATGATTGATCTTGATGTTTTTTGTTGTTATTGCATGAGTATGATGAAGGGAGGTGAGTAAGTATACTTGTGATTGATCTTTGAAGCTCGAATTCATTTGCTTGCATGATTTAGTTCTTTGACTCATTCCTAACAATTTCACTTGACTTACTATTTCGTTGCTTGAGGACAAGCAACATGGTAAGTTTGGGGGGGGGGTTGATTAGGCGTGAAATTGTTATGTTTTGGTGCCCGATTTGCCCATGTTTTGAGTGTTTTTTTATGAGTGTTTGGAGTCATTTGAGTATCATTTCTATAAAATGATGAATTTGTCTCTTTGGTTTTCATAGATGGATAGAGGGTGAAAAGAGGAGTTCGTAGGACTTTGAATCGGCCAAAACGGACTCCCGGTTGAGGAGATATGAAGATTTTACGAACATGTGTACAACTGCCGAAAAGTGCTCGAGCTCGACCACTCGTGCACTGTGCACGAGTTGAATCAGGTCGTGCACTAGTGCACGAGCAGTGCACGAGCGTACGTGATTTTTGGCCTAAAAATGCCCAAATTCGATCCCAAGCCTATTTATACCTTTTTCCAAGCATATCAACAGATACCAACACATATTTTTACATATTTTGAGCGAGGAGAAAGCTTGGGAGAGAGATTAGAAGAGTTTTATACGTTGTAATCGAGGTTTTAATTTACGAATTCTTAGTTTTAGTATTTCTTTTGAATGTATTAGATTAATTCTTTCTTTCTTTACTCTTTGAGACGTTTAAACCTAGTTTTTCAGATTTATATAGATTTCTTTAGAGACTTTAATTTGTTCTTTCGTTTATGTTCTTGATTTCTTTCGTTAATTTAATTATACATATGATTTTTGTTCTTGTGATTGCTTTTATTATTCAAACCACCATGTTAGGCTAGAACCCTTGCATGCTTAGGATAGGATGAACTCGTAGAAGTAGGACGTTGGTACGTAATTAGGATAACATGTGATGTTTAGTTTTAATTCTCTTAATTAATGAACGCTTAAAATAAATTCCGGATTTACCTTTGAATTTTGTACCAAAATTGTTAGAGAGATGACGACCTTATCACTTTTTAACAACTAGTAGGCATAACGAGAGGGTTTAGAAGGGGTTAATTCATCTACCGGTTTATCTAGGGAGGACGACCGCATCACCTTAATTAAATTAGGGTCTCTTTAATTAAGCACAATCTATTAACTTGTTTAGTGGATTAGTGAAGTCGATTGATAGGATAAAGTATTAAGGTTTAATTCTTGAACTTTTCATCTTACAATCTTTTACTTAGATTATTTCTTGCACATCACAGTTATTTTGATTATCGTACCAACTCCGTTAGTATACGTAGGAATTCCTATCCCGAGCATCACCATCTCATATTTGCATACACTTAGTTATTTATTCCATTTTAATTCAGTTATTAGAATATAGAGTAGTTTATTATAATTTTCAATCCCCAAACATACACTCATATTAACTACGACGCGTAGATCTTCAGGGATCTATTTGCATACATACCTTTCCTTGGGTTCGATAATACTTGGTCCCTATACTTGCCCATACTACATTGAACCCATACTCTTGTGGGGAAACTACTAGTAGAAAGCTAGTAAAGTTCGGTTCAAGTCAGTGGGTGTTTTTTTTTATATAATTTTTGAAGATGAGGGTTATTTGTTACAGAAGGGGGTGGATGTGGATCTTTTTAGGGTGAATTTTGAGGATGCAGACTATTTGTTGCAGAAGGGGTGGGTGTGGGATTTTGAAAGCCGGAGGGGGCTGCGTGGGAGTAGGGAGAAGAGGAAGAAGGGGGGCTGGCGTGAGGGGATGGATGTTCGAGTGTAGGTTTTTACAGTTTATTGCATCTCGTATAGTCAGGCTTCAGTTTTCTGTATTAATTTTTTGATCCCACGGATGGGTAATTGTTTGTGCCACTTTGTATTTTCAGGGATGCAAATAATTGATGGAAATCCAAGCACATTGAGAAAGAGTACACCAAATTGATCGAGCTGAAATTGGGGGGTTTGTTGAGTATGATCTCGATAATGAGGATGAAGATTAGCTTCAAGAGTTCAACAATAAAAGGGAGACCCTTGTAGCTGAAAAGTAATTATCTTTCCTTGTTTTATAATCCTTGTATAGAAAGTATTGTCTTTATTTCAATGCTCTTTCTGCATATGGCTGCCCTACCAATCATTAGTTGAATCCTCCTTGTACTATTACTAGTTTTTATGGTATGTGCACATATTTCTGCATACTTGTAATGAAAATATTAAATACTTGAATGAGTATTATACTTTTAACAGTAGCAAGATAAGTTTATTTGAACAGAAAGAAACCATTCTATTGTATGTCAGACTTCAGTTTAGCTGTATTAATTTTTTGAGCCCACGGATGGGTAATTGTTTGTGCCACTTTGTAGTATTTTCCGGGATGCAAATAATTGATGGAAATCCAATCACATTGAGAAAGAGTACACCAAATTGTTGGCCAATTACAACAATCTGGCCTCCCAGTTTGACAATTTGAAGGAGAAGCAATCCCTGTTGTCCTATGTAAAGTTTTCAATGGAGTTTGTAAGATTATATGTTAATTTTGTGTTGGGGAAATTATGTTTGAAAATTATATGATTATGTTGAATGATTTTTTTTTTTTTTTTTTTTTTTGTGATAGGAAAAATATGTTGTTGGTAGAGACTCTGCAAACTAAAAGAGGAAGATGAGAAAGATAGAGAAAAAGATTTACAAACAAGGAGAGGAAGAAAAAGAAGGTGTAGAAGAACTTTTTATCCTATAGTATTGTTCAAATTTGTAATATGGTATTACATTTTATACTATGGTACAAATAATCCTTTTGTACCATAAATAATTCATTTGTACTAATGCTCAAATTTTTGTACTACGATATATTTTGTAAAAAAAAAATTACTATTGTTCAAATTTGCACTATGGTATTATTTTTTCTGCTTTACATTTCCGAGAATAATTATTAATAAAGAAATGTAGATAGAAAAATATCTGACTTTTTTTATAAAAAAACTGAACATAAAACTTGATAAATTAAAAAAAGTTGAAGGAAAAAGTAAAAAAGAAAATGTCAAATCACAAAAAGTTAACCTCATTGCAATTTTGAAAAAGGTGTACACCTACTTGTAATAAACTCTTCCAAAATACACTCCATTGTAAGTGTCCCTTTAAAATTATTATATTAAATTGTTATAGGTACACACAAATATACGTATAAATATTAATTTTATTATATAATTTTAAATAATATATATATTTACAATACATGATATATATAAAATTTCTATATTATTTATTATCAAGTGAAATAATTTATGAAAATTATAATATTTTTAATTATTCACACCATAATAAATAATATTAATTTTTTAATTATTCATAACATAATAAATAAATTTATAATGTTATAGGTACACACAAATATACGTATAAATATTAAAAATTCTAATTATTTATAAAATATATATTTACAATACATGATATACATAAAATTTCTATATTATTTATTATCAAGTTAAATAATTTATACAAATTATATTTTCTTAATTATAATTATCTAGTTTAATTTTTTTTTAATTATTCATACCATAATATTACATTATCATTCAATCATTACCTCACTAACTAACAATAATAAAATAATACATTATCATCACTCAAAAGTATTAATTTGACATAAAGCTCCATCCACCTCTACCGTAATACCACATCCAACACAAAGTAAACACAAATCTACTATTCACAAGATTTGCCCCATCCACTTTTTTTCTCCATCCACCTCCATCCCAAAGTAAACACCCCCTAAATTCCGCACACCATTACTTTAAAAGAATAAATTCTTTAAAGTACTCCCTCCGTCCCCGAACTTTCTTCCCACTTCTTTTTGTTGAATGGTTTAAGAAAGTGTATTTGTTTATTAATATATGGTGGGTCACATGTTGACTTTTGGGATAAAGTAATGAATAGTGTTGAAAAGTGAATTGAATGAGTGACACTTTGGTAATATTGTGTGAATTTGAAGGTTAAAGGTTATATGTAATAAATTGCTATTTTTGTCATTTATGGAATGAAAAGTTTATTGGGGGACGGCCCGAAAAGGAAAGTGGAAAGTTTACTCAGGGACGGGGGGAGTAGTAATTTTGATAAGTAATTAGATAATGCATTTTTCTAAATCAAAATAAAATTTATAAACTAAGAAGGGTTTTTCTACTGCCCTTCCTGACGTCAGTAGACACTCGAATCCCATTGGATTATCAATCTAACGAATAATATTATTTTTAAATAATTGCACTTTGCATTAGAGCAATTGTACTATGCATATAGCAATCACACTACATAGTTATACAACTAAAATAAATTAATAAATATAAAATAACAAATATACCCTTTATAATTTAAGATTATTATATATTATACATAAATTACCATAATTTTTTTTCACATTTTCATCCTAAAAAATTAACTAATTCAATTTTGTTTCATATCTTAATTGATTGATACATTTGACCCAATGTTCATCGAAAAATGCAACAAAGCCGACAAAAACTAGGACTTTACGCTCTTGCCCTGCTTTGAAAGTTGAGCAACAATCTTTTTCAAAATTAAAATTTTAATACGCATCAATAAATAAAAATTATATTATTAATAATATTAAAATATAAAATCAAACTATTAACCCTTTCTTCCCCACCAATCCCCACCCACCTTCTCATCCCACGCCGTCCATCACCAAATTACCCCTCCCCCCCTCTCTGTACCAGTACCAACCCTCCCTTCCACGTCTCTCTATACCAGTACCAAACCCACCCAACCAACCTTTAGCCCTAACCCCTCTTATACGGTTATACCTCAAATCGCATGGCCCCAACCTCAAAACATCGCAAGCTCCCAATCTCACTAGGTTATTCTCACATTGCCTGCATCTTATTCCTCCTTATTGTTCTTCCAAAATTTAAATAAAACAATCTGTTGATGTTAGGTCAATGTTGTCCAGAATGTTACAACATTTTTCGCAACATCAGAATTTGCCCTTTCTTCTAACACTAACTCCGAATGTTGCAATGTTGTCTTTAATGTCTAAACATGCAAAATGAAGACGTGGAAGTTACTAGGTCAGGCGGTTGCAGTTTAGAGTGAGTTATTTGAAGCTACAACATAGAGGTTATCAAGATCATGAAGGCTTAGTGTTGGACGGTTTTACATCATGGGAAACCATGATTTTTGTGTTCACATGCAAGGATCAAAATCTATAAATACCGTACACATGAGACACTATCAAGTGAAGAGTTTGAGATACCTATTTTACATATAACAAGTGTAGTTATTTCGATTCTCTCCTTTGTAATTATAGAAGTGTTTTGTTTCGATCTTTGAATAGGTTATTTAGTTTACACTATTAGAATTATAGGCTTTTGATTGTATACCTAGGGTATATGATCTTGATGTAAAATCCTACAATTGGTTTTTACTTTGTCTTTGTATCACTACTTGTTATAGTGAAGTTTCGTCATGAGTCATCATAGATTATTTTATAATCTATGAAAAGGTTTTGATATCCCATTTGTAATTTTTATTTATTTTTTTTCAAAGTCTTCGCTGTGTATGTTGTTGTTTATATTTCAACACATTTGACAACATTCTGGAAAAACACCCTCATACACCCTTCAATTGGCACCAGAGCCATAACTAGATATACTTAATTAGATCTTGTATCTTTAAGTGTGTTAATTTCGTTTGCAATGGAATATCCACTTACCCCTGCTTTAAAACCATTGATTCTAGATGGATCGAATTATTCATATTGGAAACCAAAGATGCGAATGTACATTAAATCCCTTGATGAACGAGCATGGAGGAGTGTACTGTCTGGAACGAGTCAAACGTGGGTTGGATTGGACCAATGATGAAGTAACTGTGGCCAGTTATAATTCGAAAGCATTGAACGCTATTTTTACATTAGTCGATGTATCTATGTTCAAACTAATTTCGAATTGTATATCTGCAAAAGATGATTGGGATCATTTGCAAAAGCATTGTGAAGGATCTGAAAGTGTTCATAGAACAAAACTACGGATGCTAGGCACCAAGTTCGAAAACCTCAAGATGAGAAAAGATGAAACTATATCTGCCTATAATGAGAGACTCTCTGAGATTTCCAATGAATCTCACTCTCTAGGTGATCCTATTTCAAATACCAGGTTAGTTCATAAAATTCTAAGAACTGTTCCAAAACGTTTTGATGCTAAAATATGTGTTATAGAAGAAGCTAAGGATGCTGATACTATGAGTCAAAATGAATTAATAAGTATTCTAAAAACCTATGAAATGAATCTTGATCAAAAGAATGATTCTTCTGATAAAAAGTTATTTGTTTTCAAAGGAGAAACTTCTTCTAAAGATGAAAACCCTTCATTTGTAACTGAAGTCGATTCTGATTCTGAATGTGTTGATTTATGTGATGACAATTCTGAGGACATTATTTTTTTAACAAACCAGTTTAAGTCTTTTCTAAAGAATAGGGCTAATAGGTTAAAGGGAAATATTCAACAAAAAGTAGAAATTAATAATAATCAACAAATGCCTGAAAGAAGAAATAGGTTTAATCAAAATAGAAGAATAGGTAGTAGTAGTAGCAAGCCTAGGTGTGATCCTGAGTATAGGAAGTCAGTAAGGTGCGATGCATATACTGGTTTTGGTCACTATGCAAATGAGTGTGCCAACACCCTGCTAAGAAAGAAACTGAACTTTAATGCTACTCTAAGTGATGAATCAAAAGATGAAAATGAGTCTGAGAAAAATGAAGTATGTGTTTTCTCTGCTAGATTTGTATATGATGATACACTTAATGATCATCTGGATGATTATTATTCAGATGTTGACACAAATCTTCCATCATTAGTCAAAACATCTGGTAATAATAGTCTAGATGTGAGCTGTTTTACAAGTTTTTTTGTGGAGACGTGTACTTCCTCACTGGATAAAACAGGTTGTATCTTATGTAAAGATAATATCAAGAAGATTGAATCACAATCACAGATTCTTAAGTCAATGACTTTAGAAAATGTTGATTTGAGAGATTCTCTAATCAAGCTCGAAGTAATCCTCACAAGAAAGGATATGGGCTTGAGAAGCTGAAAGAAGAGCTTGGAGGTTCAACCTTGAACTTCAAAAAATTCACTAAAGGCACTGATATTCTGGACAATACCTTGGTACTTAGTAATTCTGGTAGAAAAGGTCTTGGATATGTTGGTTCTTCTGAAAAATCTAAAGTTAGTAATGATCCAGTTAAATTTGTAAAATCAGGAGCAGATTCTGGAATCAACACTCCTGACTCTGCAAATAAATTGTTTGAAAGATCAAGTGACTTTTTATGTCATTACTGCTATAAAAGGGGCCATATCAAACCTTACTGCTGGAAATTGAAAAGAGATTTGAATGCTAAATACGTGTCTCCAAAATTGTCTCCTCATTTAAAAGAACATTTTTAAAAAACTAATTGGGTCAGTAAGTCTAAAAGTTGTAATGTTGTGTATAATTCATTAAAAGTTCATGCACCCGGTTCTTGGTATTTTGATAGTGGTAGTTCTAGGCATATGACTATCAATATTGATTTTTAACTGATTATTGATTAGATGCCGATGGCCATGTGATATTTTGAGGTGGTACTCGTGGTGCAGTCATTTGTAAGGGTACATTGAATGTTCCAGGATTCCCTAAACTGACTAATGTGTTGCATGTTGATGGTTTAATTGCAAATCTGATTAGTATAAGTCAATTATGTGATGATGGCCTACATGTGGATTTTGATAAAGATTCATGCTATGTGAAAAATGAAAAAAGTGAATGCCTTATGGTGGACCATAGATCTGTGGATAATTGCTATGTAATTGATACCCCAAAAACCTGTAACAATGTGAAAACCAATGAGAGTTTTATGTGGTATAAAAAACTAGAGCATACACATTACCAGAATATTCTGAAATTGATTAAGACAGGTGCTGTAAATGGTCTTCCCATGTTACAACTGAACAAGTCAAAGGTGTGTGGTCCTTGCCAAAAACGTAAACAAGTCAGAATGTCACATAAAATGTTGTCACATTGTTCTACACAAAAATGTTTTGAACTTCTTCATATGGATCTTATGGGTCCAATGGAAACTGAGAGTATAGGTGGGAAAAGATATTCTTTTGTTTTGGTTGATGATTATTCCATATACACTTGGATTGAATTTCTTAAGGAAAAATCTGAAATTTTTCTGTGTTCAAAAATCTGTATAAGAAATTCAAAAATATTTTCAATTCCAAGATCAAGAAGATTAGATCTGATCATGGTAGGGAATTTGAAAATAATAATTTTACAAAGTTTTGTGAAGATAAAGGTATCTTGCAAGAATTTTCCTCACCAAAAACACCACAACAAAATGGTGTTGCAGAAAGAAAGAATATGAATTTATAAGAAATGGCTAGGGTCATGCTAGTATCAAAATATCTTTCAAAAAGATTTTGGACAGAAGCTTTAAACACTGATGGTCCCATTTTTGAATACCAAAATGGGAATTCAGGAGCAAAATCTTTTTAAAACCTTATGCTCAGGGAGTTCAGCAAGAGTGAATAATACTCAAGTCACTGCATTGCTAAGAGTCAGAGCACTCAAGTCAGTGCAACTGACGTGTAAGCTCAGTCTCTTAACAAGGCAGTCACTCGAGAGGTTTCACTTCAAGTCACTGCGCTGCTTAGAGGCTGAGTTACCAAGTCAGTGTAAAGACTTGGAGACTCATGCTCTAAGCAACACAATGACTCGAGATGCTGAACTCTTGAGTGCGTTGCCTGAACTGGTCAGTGAGAAGGATTCTCCCTGACCTAAATACTTAACTAAAGTTTTCTTTAACAATGCTCTCAGTGAGCAGATTTTCACAATACTTTAGTAAATACTTAATACAATAAAACACTCAGTTTAACGTGGTTCAGAGACTCAAGCTCTTACATCCACGGCCTGATTTAACAGGAAATCCATTAACTGGGATTCTTATTTTTAACGTGCCAAGGTGCACCCAGATATATAACTCCAGATCTTGCTTACTTCCTTACTACCTCACAAAACAACTTACTACCAACAAACCTGACAAGAGGGTATTGGTTTCAGTTGGGTTTTCTCCAACTATGTGAGGTTTTCCCTTACAATGTGTTAGCCTAAAGCTACGATTGGGAAAACCTCTCTAAGATAAGAGTTACAAGCTGAACACTCATTTGTGTATATATGTAAACCCTAATGGTCTGTGTACAAGATGTGAATCGTGCCTCCTTATAACTCCCATACGATGCACTAAACACTCACACCTTCACAGCTCGCATGTGTTGATTTTTCTTACCCACACACCTCAAACCGCAACTATGAGCTTGTATTTATAATGTGGATTCAAATGTAACCTTTGGAAGGAATTACATTTGAATCCAGCATTTAATGGTTTCAACCATTTTTCTTGGAATGCGGCCTTTGTCAGTGTCAGATTTGCTGCCTTGTGCTGATTGGTCCACGTGGGCTGGATCCAATGGATCTTTGACTCAGTGGGTTGACCAAGACCCACTGACTTTAGGTAGCTTCATCCTTCACTGACTTGATGATCTTCAGTGGACTGAACGTCTTCAGTGTAGTTGTCCTTCAGGGACTGTTTGAAGATCTCTTCAAGAAGTTTGTCATAAGGCTGAATGACAAACTTCCCTGACCATAGTAGCCTGACTCCTTCAGGGCCTACTTGGTACAGCACTGATCCTCCTGATCATGCTCTTCACTGAGTGGTCCGCCTGACTTAGCTTAGATCAGCGGGACATCCTTCAGGCTTCTCTTTAGGTTCAGGTCTCTGCCATGACTTCAGTCAGTTCTGCTTATGATGTCATCTTGAATTCCTCAGGCTGTGTAGCTGAGTTCCCCCTCAACTGAGTGTTCCCTCAACTGAGTTCTTCTCAACTGACAGCCTATTCTACTGAGAAATAACCTAGCCTGACCTGAAGCTAAAGATACTATCCTGACTACTTTCAAACCTATTACATGTTATTTTGGAAAATCATCAAAACTAAAACATATCCCAACAAACACTGCATGCCACATTTCAAACAGAGTCTATTTGAGGTCAGGTACTACAAAAACTTCTTATAAAATTCTGAATAACAAAAAACCAAATGTTAAGTACTTCCATGTGTTTGGTTGTGTTTGTTATATTTTAAATGATAGAGAACAACTGCACAAATTTGATTCAAAAAGTGATAAAGGATTCTTTCTAGGTTATTCAAGAAATAACAAAGCTTATAGAATCTATAATTTGAGGATTGATACTGTGCAAGAGTCTGTTAATGTGGTATTTGATGATAATGCAAGTCTTGCAATCCAACAATCGAAGATGATGTTACTGGACTTATTGATGTACCAGTGAATTCTTCAAATTCTGGTCTGAATAAGGATGTTGTTCCAAATGTTCCAACAACTAGAACAACACCTGAAAAATCAGAATGTCCTGGGAATTCACTCGAGTACAACAAAGTTCCATCTTCCAGGATAATTAAGGGCCATCCTATAGAACAAATCATTGGAGAAAAATACTCTTGAGTTCAGACAAGAAGAAGAATGAGTATTGTAAGCAATCTGATAAGAACAATCTGTATGTCTTCCATCTGCAACAAGGTAAGTCATGCGTGTTATCATTCCCTAATTGAGCCTAAAAATGTGATTGAAGCTTTAAAAGATGAGAACTGGATTAATGTTATGCATGAGGAATTAAATCAGTTTGAAAGGAATAATGTATGGACTTTAGCACCTAGGCCAGAACATACAAATGTCATAGGGACTAAATGGATTTTCAAGAACAAAACTGATAATTCTGGTAACATTGTTAGAAATAAAGCTAGATTAGTTGCTCAAGGATATACTCAAGTAGAAGGAATTGATTTTGATGAAACTTTTGCTCCAGTTGCTAGAATTAAATTTATAAGATTGTTACTTGCTATTGCATATTTTCTGGATATTAAGTTGCATCAAATGGATGTTAAAGCTGCTTTTCTAAATGGAATTTTGATTGAAGAAGTTTATGTAGAGCAACCAAAAGGATTTGAAAATCCTGACTTTCCAGACTATGTGTATAAACTGAACAAAGCCTTATATGGTCTCAAACAAGCACCTAGAGCATGGTATGTAAGGTTAACTGATTTTTTGGTTAACTTGATTCATTAGAGGGGAAGCCGATAGAACCCTATTCATTAAACAAACTGATAATCAAATTATGATAGCTCAAATCTATGTTGATGATATTATGTTTGGTTCTACGTGTGATAAAATGATTAAATCATTTGTGAAAGAAATGACAGCCACCTTTGAAATGTCAATGGTTGGGGACTTAAATTTCTTCTTAGGTCTTCAGATTAAATAAAACAAAGATGGTGTTTTCTTCTCACAAAGCAAGTATGCAAAGAATCTTGTTAAGAGATTTGGACTGGAAATTGCTAAAACAATGAGAACCTCTATGGGTTCAACACAAAAGCTGTGTAAGGATGATGCTGGTCAAAGTGTTGATCCAACCTTATACAGATCTATGATAGGAAGTTTACTATATTTAACCTCCAGTAGACCAGATATAATGTTTAGTGTATGTTTATGTGTTAGATATCAAGCCAATCCTAAGGAATCTCACATGAATGTTGTAAAGAGAATTATTAAATATGTAGCAGGAACATGTGATCTAGGAATCTGGTATGGAAAGGACACTAATTGTACATTGATTTGCTATAGTGATGCAGATTGGGCCAGAGACAGTGATGACAGAAAGAGTACAAGTGGTGGATGTTTCTATATGGGAAACAATCTCATCTCATGGCACAGTAGGAAACAAAACTGTAGTTCTCAATCCACTGCTGAGTCAGAATACAATGCAGCAGGGAGTTGTTGTACTCAATTACTTTGGCTTAAGAAAATGTTTGATGACTATGGTTTGAACATTGATATACTAACTATATATTGTGACAATACGAGTGCTATCAATATATCAAATAATCATGTACAACATTCTTTGACAAAGCATATAAGTATTAGACATCATTTTATTAGGGATCTTGTTGAAAAAGAAATAGTGAAATTAGAATATATCTCCACTGACAAACAACTTGCAGATATATTCACTAAAGCTCTTGATTTTGAGAGGTTTTCTTCACTTAGAAAATCTCTTGGTTTATGCTCTCACTGAATAAATTAATACTGTGTTGTGAAAAATGTTTCAACATTTATCACAACATTAGAAAAACCTCAGTAAATTTCTAAGTACTTACTCTATTTGATTCTTGTTGATTGATTCTTATTGATGGTTGTTTGGATTTGAAAATGTATTTATTTTTGTGGTCACATATCATTGAGTGTTAATATATTTGAAATATCACAAATAAGATACTTTAATCACTGAGTAACTATGGGACACGGAGCTTGCTACTACGATGTACTCTTTTCAAAAGGTGATTAAAAATGTATTAATTTGTTCATAAATCCACTGAGTAACTATGGGGCACGGAGCTCGCAACTACGATGTTCTTTTTTCAAAAGGTGGATCAATGTGAAATCTTGTGATAAAAGTGGTTAATTGATAAAATAATTCAATGTTGATTGTGTTATTGAAATGTTAAGATATGTGTTCTAATAAAAACTACAACATTCTGAAAATCCAAATTACTTGATAATTTGTCTGAATTAATTAATTTTTGAATATGATAAATATTAAGGGAATATATTGAGAATATTCTACAGTATTTATTTAAATTCAATATTTAGCATAGAAATCGTGGGTAATATATTTTCTTTTTCATATCTATATCACATCTTCACACACCACGTTCAAACAGTTAATGAGGGAGGTTCTCAAAAGCCACCACATAATGCACGACACAAAGTGGAGCATATGTGATAACTTCCATATTTTCTTCTATATAAGATCTCTTAATCCAGTGTTGTTTCTAAGTTCTTATAAGCTTATATCGAGTTTTTTTTTACGAGTTCATGAAGGTATTTTTTGATAAGGCACTCAAGTATCACTCATAATATTATTTAGTACTATCTTCCTCAGCCTATAAAATGTTTATATATGTAAGTTTCTGAATATTTTTATTCATTAATTTTTAATCAAAATTTCGGATTTATTGCAGGGTATAATGACATCTTAAAGAGACCTTCCATCTTCTCCTCATTCCCCCAAATTACCTGCATCGTCTTCCACACCCGAAAACCCTCTCAACTTGCTAGCATTAATGGCTTCAAAAACAGATTCTCAGAATGTTGTTGCTAATGTTGGCGCCTCTCCGCCAACATCTCCTTCTATTACTATCGGATATTTCGAAATACCTATTCCACAAAAGGTCAATCCTTTCTCTTCGATTCCAAACCCTACTGAAATCTCTTCTCCAATGAAGTTCACAACTGATGTTCCTTCATCCTCTGTCCACCCCTCTACGAACTTGGATAACTTTCTTGACCCTAATCCTATCTCCATAAACTTCAGTTTAGGAACCCCATTTGAACAAATAGCTGCTACTTATCAAGTTCTGAGACTTAAAACAAAACATCCTAAAATCCTACTTGGTGATGAAGAGGTGGACCTTACTGAGCTTGAGAGGATGTGTAATCCTCAACAAGGGTCACAAAATGCTGATGATCAAGGAACTGAAGCAGAACCTGTTGTGGACATTCAACATGAAACATCAAATGATACTGAAGGACTAGGTGAAAGGATCAGGAACGCCTGGAAAAAGAGAAAAGGAAGCCAACCAAAGAAAGGAGGAAAAAGAGGGAGATCTTATAGGAATATGGGAAGAAAGGTGGACTATGCTGAGACAAAAAGAAAAGAAAAGAAGGAGGATACCTCAAAGCCTATCTTAATCGATGAGAGTTCAGAGGAAACAACTACAGATCCTGATGTAGTTGGAACTGAAGAAGTACAATCTGGACCTACTCAAGTCCCAGATTCAGATTCCGAAATGAATGTGCCTCTTGCACAAGTAAGGAAGAGAAGCAAGGCCAAAAAGAGAATTGATCCAATGTCATCTGTTGCTGAGAGTGAACCTACTGTTGCCGAAAATGTGCCATCACCTATGGCAACATCCGAAGAATCTGACCCAGAACAAAAAGAAGAAGAGGAAAAGAAGAATTCTGAACCTGAATCCAGTGATCCCTCTCCGAGTGATTCTGATTCCAGTGCTAAGGTACTATCTGATCACACTTCTAGTGAAGAAGAGTATAATGATATGAAGAGTGATAAGTATAGAAAAATTTGCACTAGGATACTTGTGGAGAAAAAGTTGTTAAAATGACTAACTTTAGAGAGCAGAATCTAGTGGAATATTTTAGGGAAAGATCACTGTTGCATGCTCTTGAATTTGCTACACCATATATTGTGGAATGGGTTTATGAATTCTATGCAAATCTGAGAGAAAGTTTGGGTAAAACAAATTCCAAGCACTATGGTACTGTTTGGTTTAGAGGAGTCAAGGTCAACTTTACACCTAAGTCTATCAACTTATTCTTGAGAACTAGGACTATGATTGAAGAACCTGTTGATGACATGAATGAGGTTATTAAGGTCATAACTGGTGGGCAGATTATGGTTTGGGAAAACAGGTTGAGTAGCTCTAAATTAACCAGTTTGTATTATGTTCTTCATAAATTATGTGTGTACAGCTAGTTGCCATCTTCAAACACTACTGTTCTAACCAATGAACAAGCCCTCTTGATGTACAAGATTGGACACTTCAAAAGGTTCAATCTAGGGCAAACAATCTTTAATAATGTGCTGTTATACACTGGTCATATTACTGGAAAAGGATTGCTGCCTTATCCGAGTCTCATATACAAGATGCTTGAGAACAAAAGTTTTGAGAGAAATCCAAGAGAAGAAACTATCAATGGATTTACAGCTAGTTTTGGGATCTCCAGTGTGCTACTCACATGACCAAGAGTCATTGATTTACCTTATCATGATCCAGCTGAAGAACATCAAGGACATGAAATTCAAGAAATCGCTAATGCCGCTGAGAATGTTGGCAATACTTCTGCCAACATTCCTCATAATGCTACAATCACTCCAGTTTCTCTAACTCCCAATTATATTACTGAACAAATTGAGACCTTGCAGACAACCATCACAAATATGAAATCACTCATTGAGGATATGAAGAACTAGAAGGCTTTCTGGGAGTTGCTACTTTCTACTCCAACAGGGGGAGTAGGACCTGTTGTTGCTGCTGCTAATGATGGAGGATTAAATTCAAGGGGAGTTGAAGCTAATGCAAGTGTTGAAGCTGATGCAAGAGGAGCTGGTACCAGTCGTATAAGAATTGATGAAATTCCTGCAGATGAAGATGTTGCTGCTTCAGTTGATGATTCTGTTGCTGAAAAAGATGATGAAGACCTAGAGACACTCTATGGTGATCTAGGTGGTAACCAGGAAAGAGCTTAGAGTCCAAGGAAGAATGAAGACAGGGGAGTTCGTGCAGACTATTTAGATGCAACTGACTTGTGAAGATCAACTCAATCCTCTCTTTACTTCACATATTCGAACCTTGTGAATCAACAGTTCTACTGATGTTATTCTATTTAGTTTACAAACTTTGTTTTAGTTACTGTTAGTCTGTGTTACTGTTTTTATTTAGACTAGTTTGGTAACATTTAGTTTTCTTAGTTTTTGTGCAGTTTAGTCCAAAGCACTCAGTTTGTGCTTTGTGTTGTTTTATTTTAATGTCTGTTTTGTTACTTAATTTGGTTGAGCAATTAAATGTTTTCTCTTTGATGTTTAGTTGTGTTCTTACTTAACTACATTTTACTGCATATTTATAACATCAGGTGTGTTGTAGTAGAAAGGCCAAATTGGGGGAGATTGTCGATGTTAGGTCAATGTTGTCTAGAATGTTACAATACTTTCTGCAACATCAGAATTTGTCCTTTCTTCTAACACTAACTCCGAATGTTGTAATGTTGTCTTTAATGTCTAAACATGCAGAATGAAGACGTGGAAGTTACCAAGTCAGGCGGTTGCAGTTTAGAGTGAGTTATTTGAAGCTACAACATGGGCGGTTATCAAGATCATGGAGGCTTAGTGTTGGACGGTTTTACATCATGGAAAACCATGATTTTTGTGTTCACATGCAAGGATCGAAATCTATAAATACCGTACACATGAGACACTATCAAGTGAAGAGTTCGAGATACCTATTTTACATATAACAAGTGTGGTTATTTCGATTCCCTCCTTTGTAATTCTAGAAGTGTTTTGTTTCGACCTTTGAATAGGTTATTTGGCTTACACTATTAGAATTATAGGCTTTTGATTGTATACCTAGGGTATATGATCTTGATGTAAAATCCTACAGTTGGTTTTTACTTTGACTTTGTATCACTACTTGTTATAGTGAAGTTTCGTCATGAGGCATCATAGATTATTTTATAATCTATGAAAAAGTTTTGATATCCCGTTTGCAATTTTTATTTACTGTTTTTCAAAGTCTTCCGCTGTGTATGTTGTTGTTTATGTTTCAACACATTTGACAACATTCTGGAAAAATATCCGCATACACCCTTCACACTTATTCTGAATAAATTAGTCATAAAAAAAATTTGTAGATAAACTCCTAAATGAAACATCAATATTAAAAGGATAAATTCGTAGAACATTAGTAACAAAAAAAATTCATGGATATTAACATGAGAGTAAGTCTTGAATAAAATTAAGAAACCTCTCCATTTCAGCAATTGAAATTTTGATTTGGAGGATGAACAAATATATTGAAAATGATTACTTTTGATTTTCTTTAATTAATTTTAATGATACAAATTTGAATTCTCAAGCATAAACACACTTGATTAGTTGGGTTTTTTTTAATTAATTGTAATGGAGATTTATTGAAAGGGCAATTCAGTAATTCGTATGTGTTTTAAAAGAAAATTAATTAATTTATTCATGGCGAAAGTGTATAGCTCTGGGCGAAGTTATATGGCATGTCAAATTTTTATTAGATTACTGACGTCGGGAAGGGCAAAACCCTTCCTGACCGTAGAAAACCCCAACTAAGAAATATAGGAATAAAAACTATTGAGAAGGTCATCCACAAAGTTGGAGGCTCGAGCCAATAATGATGAGTCAAATTATTGGATTTTCTACAAACAAGATAAATAATATAATCATTAAGTTTTATTAATATAACTTTAGGACTCGTTTGGTAGCCCTAATAAGCCCCTGAAAAAAATGTTTTCTTATCCTTCCCAGTGTTTGGTAGCCCTGAAATGTTTTCTCGAAAGCCCAAGAAACAGCTTGACCCTTTTATTCTTTTCTCCCATTTTATTGTAGCTCTGCACAAACCACATCGATGCCCCTCCTCCGATATTGTTTCAGGGCCAAAACTTGAAACAAAAATACAAATTTTTTATGTTATTTACTTCCATTTTGTAAATCTAATCATCAAACCCTAAATTCGTCCAAGAGAGATCCGTTGCTTCACTCTATCCGCTTCCACCTCCTTCTCCTCGCCAGCCGCCACCGCCCTTATTCTTCCGCTTCGCATCTATCTCCATCTTAACAAATTCTCTAACAGATCTAGATGAACCGCGAGTTGTGCGCTCGCGAACACAATCACGACGACCAAGGAGAAGACACCGAACTTTCTCTGCCAACCCTCATCTGTAGAAGAAATTTACGATCTGAGGAGATTTAGTAGGGGTTTGGGTACACCTTGTTGGAGATTTGTGGGTATATCTTAAGGTATAAAATTCCATATGCGCACCATTATAATAGGTATTTTTTTTTTGTGGGGAAGGAAGCACTGACATATTTTCTTGCAAATTTAGATGTTCTTCATTGTGAAGTGAAAATTCTCGGTTGTTTTGTACGTATTGAGTGCTGCTAAAAATTGAACAATCTTACTCTAGTTACTAGTTGTTTGGTCCTTGATCCATATAATTAGACCGTTATTGATAAATTCCTAACTTTTGTTCTAGACTTAAATATATAGTTTTAATCCAATTGTTGCTCATAGTTTTGTGTTATGGGTGATTTTAATATGGCACGATTTGATGAATATGACCGCATACTCTCAATTACAGTCAGATTGTACATGTCAATGGCATTTATGTAGGCTTATAAGTTGTTTTATGTTGTGTTCATTGTACAACTTGAATCCCTGTTGTTTTGTGCAGGGTGGTTTTGATTTCCACTTACCCATCACAGACAACAAGACTTCTTGTTGATATAAAGATGCTTTTATCTCGGAGAAATAGACAACGGCTAATAATAATACTTTTACTAGAGGAAATAAAGCAACAACGAATAAGTCGATTCATAATTTTGCACTTTTTTGGAGTCCAAAACACTAGGAGAGTAAGGAAACGTGTAGAGAATGTTGAACCTTATCAAATGTTGGAAAGGATTCCTTCTCAAATACATTATTTGAACCGATTGTATAATATTTCTGAGGCTGCTTGTGTTCAAAATTTGAGAATGGACAGAAACTCTTTTGCTCACTTGTGTCTAATAATGAGGCAATTAGGTGGGCTAACTGACAATAGGTATGTAGGAGTTAAGGAACAAGTTTTCATGTTTTTATATGTTTTGGCTCACCACAAAAAAAATAGCGTGGTAAAGTTTGATTACATAAGTCCGGTCAGACGGTTTTCTTTTATGTTCATGTTGTCCTTAAGGCCATTCTAAAGTTGCACGAGCTGTTTTTGGTTACTCCCACCCCCGTACTCGGAGACTCAACAAACCCAAGATGGAAGTGGTTCAAGGTAAACAAAATCTTCAAAATTGAGTGACCACCATTTTAAAAGCAATCATAGTAAAATAAGTATCAAAATTGTTGTTTGTCTCTGCCTTATAATTTGATATTTTGAATAATAGGGTTATCTAGGGCCATTGGACGGTACCTACATAGATCTTCAAGTCCCACTTGTTGATAAACCAAGGTTTATAACAAGGAAAGGTCATATATCAACTAATGTCCTGGGGGTATGCGATCAAACTATGAACTTTATTTATGTCCTTCCCGGGTGGGAAGGTTCTACAGTAGATTGTAGGGTCCTTCGTGACGCTGTTTTAAGACCACATGAATTAAAGGTGCCCAAGGGTAGAGTCAAAATCTGTCATTTTGCCCTATAATTGTTAAAATATTATGATAGAGTACCTAGAATGATTCATTAACATGTTTCTTATTTTATTTACTAGGATAGTACTATTTGTGTGAATAGGTATGCAAATAGTGAAGGGTTTCTCGTCCCTTATAGAGGTTACAGGTATCATCTTAAAGAGTGGGGACCATCGTCACAAAGGCCTATTAATCACCAAGAACATGTTAACATGCGACACACTAGAGCATGCAATGTCATAGAGCGTGCATTTGGTTTACTAAAAATGTGATGGGGGATACTAAGGAGTGATGCATACTACCCGGTACAGACACAAGTTAGACTAATTATCATGCTTCCTACTCCATAATTATGTCCATTCTATGATGGTCGTCGACCCATACGAGAGGCAGTGGGATGAGCTAAGAAATCAAGAAGAATTCCTTGATTGTGAGAATGTTGAATACATAGATAGGGTAGAGTCGTCTACGGAGTGGGCCAGCTGGAAGGACACTCTATCCATGACCATGTGGCAAGAATATCGATCTAGGTCATAGGATATTAATAAATTGTATTGTATTGATGAGTTCATGACATGTGTGTTTGTTAGTTATATTTCTTGTTTCCTGGCACTGTATAAAATTCGATAGTGTTATGTATTGAACTTGGCAAACAATGATTTACTGTTTAAATTCAACTTTTTTATGTAGTAGTTTTGTTTAAACTTTTCTAATTGGCCAATTTTTGATGTGCATGATTTAAAATGAACAGCACGTCAATGGACACCGGCACTAATATGAACTATGGGCCTATGTGTGTATGTGGTAGAGGTCAAATGATACGCCGCCATAGCTGGACCGTATTCTGCTTACCTAGGTAGACATTACTACATTTGTCCAATAAATGCTCAGTATGAGGATTTTTTCATTTGGTTGCCTGAGGGTTACTACGGGCAGCCTTCAACTAAGCGTGCGAGGTCGTACAAACCTGCTCCCTCTACTTCAGATACTAATTCAGACACAACAACATGTGGGGAGTGTTCAATGGCTAGTTCGTATCCACAATCCGATTTGCACCTTCATCAAAATAATAGAAATGTATGCGATAGTCGTCCAACCGCACCATAGGCCTCGTTCGTACTAAAGAATGATAACGGGGCACCCATTCCTAATTTAGTTTGGTCATTTCTCGCTATTGTTCTTATCTTATGGCAATTGTTCTTCTTATACTAGGTGTTTTGTTGATCAAGACCTTCTAGTTGTATGAGTATCTAGTGTATGAACTCTTGAACTTGACTTGAACAAACTAATTTATTCATGGTTTGCATTAATGATGTAACACTGTGGGACTTGAAAATGTTTACGGAAATTAGGCAAGCTCTACTGTGACTCTTGTGACATTGGCTATATATTTATATATTGGTTATAAAAGATCACATCACAGTAGTAGCCATTTGTCATTTTCAATAGTTTTGTAGTCAATGAAGCTAAATGATTCTTATACACGTGAAGCCTATCTACTATTGTGAAGTTCCATCAACTTTATAACTATTTTCAAAGTATGTATGATACCCATTTTTTTTTATCTTGGATTGCTTTTTTACCACCTTCCAGCTTTCTTTTGTCTTTTTTGTCATTTAGCACCTACCATTTATTTGCATGGAATATGTAGTCACAACTATATAATACCTCCTCCAGTCACTACACAAACCATCTTTCTTACTTCACTATCACAAATACACAAATCCATATGTCTCCCATTCGAGTTCCACCATAAAATCAAATCTTATATGATGGCATATGGACTTATGAAATGGAGTTTTTCTTCATTAATTCTCTCATGATACAAAATAATAGAGGAAATTGGGATGACATCTTAGCAGTAAACTATCATGCTATTGCTAGTGCAATAGGTAATGTCAACAGTGTATTTTATAAGAATTTCTCTTTCGATGAAGCACAAGTGCATCTTCTCTTCCTTTATGAAAGGTACAGACTTGTTAACAAAATTGTGTCGAATGATGGAGTCTTTTTGGATCAGTCAAACAACATTATCGCATCAAAGAGAATATGGCGAGAAATGATCGAGGTGTGTTGCAATTTCTTATTGTTTTCTTTTCTATACTTGGTCCAGAAAAAAGTTTTAATATAAGTAATAGATTATTTATTGCTCAATTTTTTAGATGGACAAGCTTGACATGACATATGTCAAAGAGGGCGAGCCCTTCTACTCGTCCATGTGCGTGTTGTTCAACGACATCCCAAATCCTCCGATATTGGGTACAAATGTTGTTGATGTTATTTAAGTGAATGACACAACACGATCTACACACAACACCCCTAGTCGACCTATTGTCCAACCGGCCATGGCTTCAACATTCTTGGTCGATGAGTCCGAAGACGAGGAGGTTGAGTCTCCATTTCTCAATAGACGCCCAGTTTCTCAAAGAAAGTTATTTGATTCTCCGACTCGATCATTCACCCCACCCGTGAGAGACCATGATGAATATCCAAACTACCCACCAATACGATCCCAACCCGACACTAGAGGTCGCTCAGCACTCCGACTCCCCTACTTTTCCCCTCGCAATGCGTTTCCACCGAGGCCAACTTTTGGAACTTGGTCTAGCAACACAGATTCATCAAGTTCCGTTTCTTCATCTAGTCCATACAAATAGTTCTCGCTTTCACGTAGGGAGGATTAAGTCATTCTATTATGTGTGCTCTAGTAGTTTATTATATGTAATTCGCGTAGGGTTTATTATGTCATTTCATTATAGGACCTTATGTATTATGAGACTGTATTTCTATGGTATGCTTAGGAATGTTGTTGTGTAAGATCTTATGTATTGTAATCTCAAGATTTTTTTAATTCTAATGCAATAACAATGTAGTTGTTGCATTTATCTCTGAAAAATGTATTATGAATAGGGCCTCATGTTTGCAGCCTGACAACAAGTGAAACGATAGGTGGGCCAACATCAAATCGGCCCTAATCCAATTACTCTGAAATTGAGTACAAATAAATTATCAAAGGCCCAGGCCAATCTAAAATAAGAGAAGACCAAAACACAAAAGAAAGCAACAATTGAATTCGTTCACACAATTAAAATTTAACCAACGTGAAATCCAAACACACATACACAACATTTGAACTAATATCCTTGGATGAAGTTGTTCTTGTCAAATAGTTCAGCACAATAGTTTTGTCGATACTTGCGACAGGAGCTGGGATCAATGTCATGGATAGATTGATTAAATGCGAAGCACTCAAACATTTTCACACACATTACTCCACAATCACTAAAGTTTGCCTGTTGTGGTGTGTGTGGATATTTCTCGATAGCCCAAGCTTCTAGATCCCCCGATGCATGTTTCCCTCGCTTTTCAAACACTTTCCCCTCGTCACAAATGCTAGGTATTACCGATGCAAGCTTACAAAAATGCGCACTTTGCTTTGCAAGTAGTTGTCCAGTGCATAGAGTATCATAAACCATAATCTTGTGCTCTAGTAGTCGTTGCTCGTAGAGAACCCAATGACTACCAGAAATGTTAGCTACTCCATAGATAATTTCGGCCTCTCTCCATGGCACATCATATCCTGTGGGAAGTCTACCATCCACATGACCATACACAGACTTAGCTCTTGCCTTCCACAACCAAGATTCATGAGGTTTAGCCTTGGACCACACATCAAACAGCCCCCCGGTCAGTTGTGTCTGCCCCAAACACACTGTCAAATAGTTGGCAAAATTATCAAAAAAAATTGGGGAAATAATTAATGAATATAATGAATTAAAATAATATAAATTACCTAGAAGAGTGTGAAAATGAACGTGGTCTTGCTCGGGTAATTGATTGACAAATATTTTCTTGCTTTCCACATGACCAAGTGCATCAGTACGTCCACATTCTATTGATGTTGTAAATATATATCAATAAGAATGTGTGAAATATCTAAGAAGTAAAATAAACTAAAACACTTTAACATATTCGAAGTGCCCCCATAATTACCTCGCCACTGAGCCATCCTTCAGGATTCGATATATCGTTGAACCACGAAGCCGAAACGGAAGATACCACGGTCACGGTAGTAGTTATCTCAGTAGTTGTATGTTGGTTCTTCTTCCACCACTTTGAAAAATTATCCACATTTGAGATCGAAACATGGTCAATTGTTGGGTTATATGTTGGCAGCTGGCTTGTGGTCTCCTTCAACTGACGTATGTTCATTTTGTAGGGTACAATAGCCAAACTAGAAACACCTTCCGGTTCATGTTCACCTTCTTGCGATTCCATATCCTCTTTATTTCCCTCATCCTCCCCGTCCTCTTCATCATCAACCCTCTCTTCCTCCTCATTTTCATCCTCCTCATCCTCATTATCCACCTCCTCGTCCTCCTCATTATACACCTCCTCTTCCTCCTCATTATCCACACCCTATTCCTCCTCATTACACCTCCTCTTCCTCTTCATTATCCACCTCATCTTCCTCTTCATTATCACCCTCCTCTTCCTCCTCATTATCATCATCCTCGTCCTCCTCATTATCCACCTCCTCTTCCTGCTCATTATCACCCTCTTCGTCCATGTCATCTCTTACTTTTCCTAGCCTCTTAACAAGTTTTTCTATGGAATTTTCCAACTTTTTTTGCATTTTGTTTATCTCCTTAAATTGAGACATCACATATAATCTCCATAACTCCTCGTCACTGGTCACCACCTTTTTTTTCTTGCAAACTCCTTCACCATAAACATGGCACTCTCTTCCATTTTATTGGCTCTCTTTCCAAGAACGTTTTTGGCCCGCTTTTGACGTGCCAGGTGCATCTACCAAAATCTCCCACTTGATGAATCTCTAGTATGAGGAGTTATTCAACTCCGCTCTAGAGGGAACTAGATGTTCTTTCACTTGCATCTACAAAAATAGAATTGTTTGTTCATAATGAAGAAAAGAAAAACACATTTCGAAAGAAAGAGACATAAATGTGTAGATCAAGTTCGATTACTTACATGATCGGCAGCCCTATCACCTCTCTTCAAGTTGGGGAAACAACTTTTGGTCAAGACATCGAACTTAATAATACCATTTGGATTCCAACGCAACATACGGGGAATTGAAGACCTTGACTTTCTGGATTGGGTCGCACATAGTTTTGCAACGCAGGGCATTGCCTCGTATGCCCAAATTTACAGTGAATACTCGAAGCTGTACACATCGATATGTGATATTTCCAGTCAGTTCTATCAACTTCCGTCTTTACCTTTTTTATTGACTTTCTCTTTTGAATAATCGCTGGAAACTCACTAACTAAGTAGTCAAAAGCTACTCGACCCCATGGATAACTATTGAATACATCAAGATCGTCGGCAAGATGAATATACTCGATGTCAATTTTCTTGCTAGAATGCCCGTGCACCAGTAATAACCCGTACAAAACCCAAAGTAGTGTTAATTTCAAACTGACCTCTGATTTACCTTTATCATTTAACTTTAAGAAAGCCTTCTCGATGTCCATCAATGTAAGTTATTTCTTATTTTTGAACACGTATCTATGCAACCATGATTGAGTAGGTATTGGTGGCTTCTCCCCAAAGTTCAATCCGGTGACCAAACTGAACTCATTTGGACCAAAGTGAGCCTCTCTATTGTTTATATGGAAGACAAGCTCCTCACTGCTCCTCGAACAATTTTACTTAAAGAACAAGTGAAGATTGACCCTGGAATTTCTTGTTTTGCAAATCGGCAAACTGACCAAAGCAAGACTCCCTAAACAACTTTTGGTTTCTACCATCTAGCCTACCCATTATCTTGCTTAGTATTTTGAGATCACCCCTACCGCTCACCCTAGCTCCAAAATATTCATCATAACAGACCATAGCCATCTACGAAACTGTTGGAGTTATACGTGAAAGTATGTTTTTACTTCGTATAACTCATGTATTAAACACTTTGTTTTATGAGAATAATTCTTTTATCACATTTGCTTTGAATATGAATGAATGTTATATTTGTATTGCAACTCGTTCAATATATATAGTATGTGTTACATTGTAGTTAATGTGGTGATACCAGATCACAGAAGATCACATTAACGGTTTCCTTGTAACTAAACGTACAAATTCATGACCTAGGTGGAATTGAACAATACGTCGTGAAAGGTCGATGTGTATGTTGGTCCCGAAACGAGTAAAACAGGTGTATGGGGGGGGGATACACCTGAGGTTACAAATTCAGATTTTTCTTTAAACCTTATCAGGTTACTTAAGACAGTAGATCGTCAGTGGACTTTGAAGTCTGCTGAGATTTACTTATGAAAGCTTACTGAGATATTAGCTCCACTGAGATTCAAAACTTTCAGTTGAACTACTATCTAATTAGCTTTCAGATGCGGATTAGTGAGCCCTTATGAAAACCTCATTTTGCTTTGATAAAACTTATTTGAATAACACACACTTAAGGAAATGATTGAATGCAAGTACACAAGATATAAAGTGGTTCAGAGAATAATCTCCTACGTCCACTGTCCTGATCAAACAGGAGAATTCATTTCACTTGGAATTCCTTGTGTTATAGTGTCAAGGTGCACTGACCAAATTAATCCTCTCTGAGGATATTTGATCACTAGGATAATTCCAAGTCCTAGTTCCCAAAACAAACCAACTTTCAGACTGATATCAACAATCAGCTTACTAACACCACTTAACACTAACTCTCAACCTAACAACTAAGTAGGGTTTTTAGTAGGGTTTGGTTCCAACTGTTGTGAGATAATCCTTACAGTTTAGCTCAAGGCTTAAGATGGATTATCTCTTTCTAAGATTTGGATATAGCTTTAAGCTCGATTATAGAAGGTTTAGTATGCTCTCTACAAATGTGAAACACTTGAGAAACAAAGGTAATTTCGAGTGCTTCGTAGTAAGTTATGTATGTAGAGATTGCTTTGATCTTGTTGAGTTTCTCGTGCATAGAAATGAGCACGTCCTTCTGTATTTATAGACCTTCTTGAAAATCTTCCCGTTGGAGTTTGAATCTTCTCAAGTAAGTCTTTTTGTATCTGATTGGTTCAAATGGCTCTTTTTGAAGCTTTAAGTCTTGTCAAGAAACGGCTGAAAGACCATGCCTGTTCACCAACTTTCTGTAGAAGGCTATGGAAAGACTTTTGGTACTTGTCAATCTGTGACAGGTCAGCTGTCAGTAAAGTACACCTACGTGTCATCTTCTCACTGGGCCGTTCAGTCTGCTTGCTCAGAATCCTGTCTTGCTTTAAGGTGGAACTCTTCTGAGAGAACCTTCTTATTCCTTCATTAAATGTAAGCTTCACCGATAATTCATTTTGCCTTGTTCCAACTAGATTAACAAACAACTTTTAATGTGTTTAGCATTGAATGAGCTTTGTTTAGCATTGAATGAGCATTTAATGTGGACTGATTAGGCATGAAATTGTCATGATTCGTAGTTAAAAATGCCCAAGTTTTAGTCGATTTTGTTGAGTATTTAGAGTTAATTGATTACTATTTTTACACATTGATGAATTTGTCTCTTTGATTCTCATAGATGGATAGAGGACAAAAAGAGGACTTCATAGGACTTTGAATCGGCCAAAACGGACTCCCGGTATTTGAGATATGAAGATTTTACGAACAAGTATACTGTTACTGAAAAGTGCTCGAGCGAGAGCACTCGAGCGCCACTGCTCGAGCATGTTGCTCGAGCACCGAAATTGTCAAGAGAGTTTCGCCCACTCGACCAGCTCGAGCGCCACAGCTCGAGCATGTTGCTCGAACGCCAAAAAACTTACAGAAACATTTGCTCACTCGCGCTCGAGCCCCTGCACCGTTCGACCTATACAGCTCGAGCAGGTGCTACTCAAGCACTTTCATATTTTTGCTTCCGGATCCGTTTTTCGGCCCATGAGTTCCCGATTCTGCCCGTTGCTTATATATACTCGTCCTGAACACATTTTTAGAGAGAATCACATACAACCTCATAGATCATCACTTTTAGAGTTAGTTTTTGGAGAGAAAAAGAGGAGAAGAGATGAGCAAGCTTAATTTTCACGTGTAATCGAGGTTTACTTACGAATTCATAGTTCGGTTTTGATTTTTAGGTTCTTTCCTTTAGTTCTTTGTTCTTGAATACTTGAGACTTCGTTTTATTAATGTAATTTTAGTTCTTAGCATTTATTTCTTTAAACCCTAGTTTATGTTTAATAATTTCTTAGTTAAAATTGTTATGTCCATGTTCGTTAATTCTTTAATTGCTTTTGTTTCCGTAAAAATCATGTCTAGGTAAAACCCTTGCATGCTTGGGATAGGATGAACTCGTAGAAGTATGATGTGGGTATGTAATTAGGGTAATTCGTGACGCTTAGTTTTAATTCTCTTAATTAATGAATTCTTAAAATCAATCTTAACTTTACCTTTGACCTTTGATCGAAAAGTGTTAGAGAGAGGACGGCCTTATCACTCTTTAACAACTAGTAGACTTAATGAGAGGGTTTAGGAAGGGTTAATTAATCTACCGGTTTATCTAGGGAGGACGACCGCATCACCTTAGTTTAAATTAGAGTCTCGTTAATTAAGCACGATCTATTAACTTGTTAGTGGATTAGTGAAGTCGATTGTTAGGATAAAGAATTAGGGTTTGAATTCTTGAGCTTTCATCTTACAATCTTTTACTTAGGTTAATTCTTGCACGTCACGGTTATCTTGATTATGTACCTGCTCCATTAGTATACGTAGGAAGTCCTATCCTGATCATCACCATCACACATTTGAATACAAACCTTAGTTAATTCGTGTCATTCATTCTTTAGTTTAATTAATTTAATTTAGTTTAAGATTAATTCTTTCAAAAATCCAAAAACGCGCACTCATATTAATTACAACGCGTAGATCTTCAGGGATCTATTCGCATACATTCCTTCCCTTGGGTTCGATAATACTTGGTCCCTATACTTGTTCATACTACAGTGAACACATACTCTTGTGGGAAAATTACTAGTAGAAAGCTAGTATTTTCGGTTCAAGTCAATGGGCATAATTTGGTTGGAGGGAATGTAGCAGTGAGTGAGAAGGTGGACCAGCCCCCAGTTCAGCAAGAGGTAGCCAACTATATGGGAGGACCTTACTACAATCAAGGCGGGTATCCACAAGGTGGCAATCAATTTGGAAGGCCCTTCTGTGGCCAACCATTAGTACCATCCGGTCCACAACCTCCTCAAAATCAGTGGAGAAACAATCAAGGGTATCAAGGAGGCCAGCAACCTCCTCAGAACCAATGGAGGAAGAATGAGAATTTTTCATATGCCAATCCGAAGGCCGGAATTACAGTTCCTCCAGGTGTTGATCCAGGTTCAAAACCCCCAGGTGGAGAAGGCGGTTCCTCAACTGAGGAGATGTTGAGAGCTATCCTTCAAAAGGTGGAGGAAGGAAGCACAAGATTGTCTTCTTTGGAGTGTGATGTTAAAGAGTTGCATAAGAAATGTGATCAGCGTGATCAAGAACTCCAGAAGAGAGATGTAGAGCTGAATCGAATTCATCAAGAGAACAATAGGAGGTTCACTTCGATGGAGTACCAGATGAGTCAGATTGCAAAATCATTAGGAAGAGAGCCTGGTAAGTATCCTTCTATGCCGAAGGGGAACCCGAAAGAGCAATGCAAGGCTATCCAGTTAAGAAGTGGAACCAACTATGATGGTCCCCAGATGCCTCCTGATTCTGAGACGCCCCAAGGAGACATTGAGATAGAGGGGAAAGAGCCTAAGAGGGATAGAGATGAAATTGAGGAGGTAGGAGTTGAGATGAAGATAGAAGGTGAAGGTGAAGGCACTCAAGAGAGCAAAGAGCCTGAAGAGGAAGGCATTGAGAAGATTGAGAGAGTTCCTAAGTGGAAGAAGGCAAAGGAAGCAAGGGAGAAAGTAAAAGAGACCGAGCGTGATGAATGGGGGGTACCCAAATCTGTGATACCCGTCCCGTATCCCCAGCGCTTTATGAAAAAGAAGCTTGATGAGAAATTTGCTAAATTCCTTGATGTGTTTAAAAAGCTACATATTAACATTCCTTTTTATGATGATTTGGAACAGATGCCTAATTATGCCAAGTTCATGAAGGACTTGATAGTGAAGAGACGCCGAGTTGATAAGCCCAAGTTGGTGCAGCTGAACCATGAGGTGCGTGCATTAGTGCACAAAGCGCTTCCCCCGAAGTTGAAGGATCCCGGGAGTTTCACGATCTTATATGATATCGGGAATGGAGTTAAGAAGGGAGCATTATGTGACCTTGGAGCGAGCATTAATCTGATGCCATTGTCTCTTTTCAAGAAGTTGGAAGGGGAAGAACTTCAGCCGATAATGATGACGCTTCAACTTGCCGACTGGTCTATTACTCGACCTCAAGGTGTGGTTGAAGACGTCCTCGTGAAAGTTGGGGATCACATTTTTCCAGCCGACTTTGTAGTGCTCGACATGGAGGAAGTTGAGCGAGTGCCTTTGATCTTGGGAAGACCGTTCTTAGCAACAGCCGGGATGGTGCTAGATGTAGCAAATGGGAAGATAACATTGAAAGTTGACGATCAAGAGATAAAAATCTCCCTATATGAAGCCATGAAGTACCCGAAGGAGGATGTGAGTTGTTATTGCATGGATGTCATTGATCCTTGTTGTTGGGATATCTAGTTTTGATGATTTTCCAAAACGACTTGTAATAGGATGTGTGCGGTCAGGATTGTCTTGTAAAGGTTCAGGTTAGGATAGTTTGTTTTCAGTTTACAGGTACTCTGTTGAGGGGGAACTCAGGGGACTCATAAACCTGAAGAAGTCAGAAGCCATCCAAGAGGAAACAAACTCAAGTCCCCTGAAGACCGTCCTGAAGGAAGTCCCACTGAGTATAAACCTGACTTTCTAAGCTGGTCAGTAGACTACTTAGTGAAGAGCATGGTTATGAGGATCAGTGTTGTGCCGAGTAGATCCTGAAGGAGTCAGGCTACCGAGGAATGAGAGGCTGACAATTTGCCTTATGTCAACTCTCCTGAGTAGACTTAAAGTCCAATGAAGGAAGTCCAATGAAGGAAGTCTACTGAGAAAGTCTACTGAGAAACTCTCCTGAGTAGACTTAAAGTCCAATGAAGGAAGTCCAATGAAGAAAGTCTACTGAGAAACTCTCCTGAGTAGACTTAAAGTCCAATGAAGGAAGTCTACTGAGAAACTCTCCTGAGTAGACTTAAAGTCCAATGAAGGAAGTCCAGTGAGTAGACTTCAAGTCCAATGAAAGTTCCTAAGAAGACCTCAAGTCTACTGAAGAAAAGTATCCTAAGAGGACTTCAAGTCAGCTGAAGAGAAGTCACCTGAAGTCAGGACTACCCTGATCAAGTACCCTGAACAAAAGAGCCGTTGGACTCAGTCCACGTGGACCAATCAAGTCAAGGCAGCAAATCTGACAAAAGCTGACAAAGGCCATACTTTACTGAAAAGGAGAATTTCACTCCAGAGATAGTCTGGATTTGAATGTTACTCTCTCCAACGGTAACATTCAAATCCACACTATAAATACAAACTCAAGCTTCATTTGTGAATAAGCAAGGAGCTGATGTGAGAGTGGTGCGTTTCAAGGGAGGCATAAGGAGGCACCATCTCCATCAAGAACACTGACCTGAGTTCTTCATAGTCATATTTGAGTGTTCCAGTTTGTATACTCGAGCTCATCATATACATCCTAAGCTTAGAGAGATTTTCCCAACCTTAGCTTAAAGGTTAAAACCATGTAAGGGAAAATCTCACCTAGTTGGAGAGAACCAAACCAAACTAAACCCTTTCCAGAATAGTGTTAGGTGTTGCAGTGAGGTGAGGAGAGGCAGTCCCTGAGTGAAGAGGGATGTGAGGCCAGTTCGAGAGGCAGCTCCGTGGAGGGGTGTGAGTCCAGTTGTGAGTGCACCTTGGCACGTTAAAAACAAGAATCCCGGGTAGTGGATTTCCTGTTAAATCAGGTAGTGGATGTAGGAGCTTGAGCCTCCGAACCACTTTACATTGTTGTGTTCTTTATTGCTTTACTGACTTGCATAACATCAGTGTTAAAACAAAAATTTCTCCTAATTTCCCATATTGTCTTTGTTTGAGAATGAAAAAACGGGACCAACAATTATCTTTGTAATTTCCCATATTGTCTTTGTTAAAGACACACCTCATATCCCTAATCTTTCTTATATTCATGATTTCGTTAGTCCTTCACTTGATAATTTGACCCATGAGCATTACGATCTTGATTATTTTGATAGGGATAAAGGGAAGAAGTTGAAGGATGAAGAAGTGAAAAGTGTGGACGTGGTCCAGTTGGAGGGAAAAGGAGGAGTTAAGAAGAAAAAGTCCAAATTCAAGAAATTGCTTAGTAAGATTCCTCCAGATAAAAGTGAGAAGAAGTTGAGACCCCTACCACTTGAGGATGGGAAGGAAGGAAAGGAACTCATGATGAAGGGGCATCAAGGAAAGGAATTCAACCACCACTCTTATGAGAGTAAGTGAGGTAAATTTGAGTATCATGTCCCATAAGCTCCTTTGAGCTTGGTCCGGCATGAGGACCTTAAAAATAGCGCTGAGTGGGAGGCAACCAATTTTTATTTGTTTTTAGTATTTTTATGTTATTAGGGTGTTGTTGAATCATAAGTTTTAACCTCGTACTTGAGAGTTAATTTTGTAGGCTTGTCCCGAAGAAGTAAAGGTATCATGGAGTTATTCAAATTGAAGGAACCAACTCAAGAGCAAGGAGTGTGACACGTTGTTGAGAAACTAGAACTATTTGGATGAGGTAACCCACAACCCCAAACTTAGACCTCTTCACAAGGTCGAAGTTTGGGGGGTGGAGTTTATATTTATTTTATGGTGATATTGCACAGGTGCACACCCTCTCTTTGAGTTGAGTTTGGTTATTTGGTATCTTGAGATGCTCCTTAGGCTGATATTGATTTGATTTGCTATTACATATTTCATGTCTATCAATTCTCTTATGCTTGTTGATTGCTATCTTTGAGTGTGAGTATGAGTTGGTGAGTTGTGAAGTTGAGTTAGGAATTTTATTGGGTGAGTGTAGGAGTTAGAGTTGATTTGAGAGGGAACTCGTATGCTTACAAATTTTCCTTTTGAGTACTTGTGTGATGAGAGTGAGAATTCACTAAGACTAGCATGGATGTGGAAGCCGTGAGATTTGAGCCTTTTGAGATTAAAATACATGAATTGATCTCTTCATTTGTGAGTGAGTCGTCACCTTAGAGGATGCTAGAACTTGTGTGTGCTCTCACTTCTTGATTGTGTCTAGTTTGATATGCCGAATGTGATCTTAGGCCATCTTTGTTTTGAATGAGTCACTTAGCCAAAAAATTTCCTTACCATTGATATTTGTCCCTTGTTAGCCAGTTTGAGCCTTAAGCCTATTTCATTTTCTAGCACATTTAAACACTATTCCAAGTTCATAAGCCTTTTTGTCCCCATTTGAGTGGATAATAGCAAAAGTGTGAATGTTGAAGGGATTGAGTTGAGTTGGGAAAATGAATTATGATGGTTGAGTGTGATAAAAGAAGGGTGTGATGAAGTTTTGAGTTGTGGGAAAGACCAAAAATTTGAGAATGAGCAAAAGTAAAAAAAATGAGCTCATGAAAGTTATGTGAAAAAGAAAAGAAAAAAAAGAGTTGAGTGATTGAAAAAAAAAAAGTGAAAAAAGTTGAAAAAAAAATTGAGGTGTTGAGAGTAAAGGAATTGATGTGCATTAATTGAAGATGTTGAAGAAGTATGTTCCTTGCATTGAAGTACCAAAGTTTGATTTTCTATTCTCCATTCACTTAAGTCACTTACCCCATACTGTTATCCCACCTGTCCAAAGAGCCTACATTACAACCTTGAGAAAAGTCCTTTTTGATTCGGCATTAATTTCTAGAGTATGGTCGGAGTTGAGAGTGCTTACAAGCCTATGGCTGCCGATATGCGTGATTGATTGCTTGAGTGAGTCCCTTATTATTGATATACACTTGTGAGTTAGTGAAACACATCTTTGAGTGCACATCCATGTTTGATCTTGGTGTTTCTTGTTGTTATTGCATGAGTATGATGAAGGAGGGTGAGTTAGTATATGTGTGATCGATCTTTGAAACTTAAGCTCGATTACTTGCATGGTTTGATTCTTTGACTCATTCCTAACAATTTCACTTGACTTATTATATCATTGCTTGAGGACAAGTAATAGGGTAAGTTTGGGGGGGTTGATTAGGCGTGAAATTGTCATGATTTGTAATTAGAAATGCCCAAGTTTTAGTCGATTTTGTTGAGTATTTAGAGTCAATTGAGTACTATTTCTACACATTGATGAATTTTCTCTTTGATACTCATAGATGGATAGAGGGCGAAAAGAGGAGTTCGAGGACTTTGAATCGGCCAAAACGGACTTCCGGTTGAGGAGATATGAAGATTTTACGAACAAGTGTACTGCTGCTGAAAAGTGCTCGAGCGAGAGCACTCGAGCGCCACTGCTCAAGCACCGAAATCGTCCAGAGAGTTTCGCCCACTCGACCAGCTCGAGCACCACCGCTCGAGCATATTGCTCGAACGCCAAAAAACTTACAGAAACATTTGCTCACTCGACCATCTCGAGCGCTAGTGCTCGAGCCCCTGCACCGTTCGACCTATACAGCTCGAGCGCCCCCGCTCGAGCGGGTGCTGCTCGAGCACTTTCATGTTTTTGCCTCCAGATTCATTTTTCAGCCCATGAGTTCCCGATTCGGCCCGTTGCTTATATATACTCGTCCCGAACACGTTTTTAGAGAGAATCACAAACAACTTCATAGATCATCACTTTTAGAGTTAGTTTTTGGAGAGAAAAAGAGGAGAAAAGACAAGCAAGCTTAATATTCACGTGTAATTGAGGTTTACTTACGAATTCATAGTTCGGTTTTGATTTTTAGGTTCTTTCCTTTAGTTATTTGTTCTTGAATACTTGAGACTTCATTTTATTAATCTAATTTCAGTTCTTATCATTTATTTCTTTAAACCCTAGTTTATATTTAATAATTTCTTAGTTAAAATCATTATGTTCATGTTCGTTACTTCTTTAATTGCTTTTGTTTCCGTAAAAATCATGTCTAGGTAAAACCCTTGCATGCTTGGGATAGGATGAACTCGTAGAAGTAGGATGTGGGTATATAATTAGGGTAATTCGTGACACTTAGTTTTAATTCTCTTAATTAATGAATTCTTAAAATCAATCTTAACTTTACCTTTGAACTTTGTTCGAAAAGTGTTAGAGAGAGGACGACCTTATCACTCTTTAACAACTAGTAGACTTAATGAGAGGGTTTAGAAAGGGTTAATTAATCTACCGGTTTATCTAGGGAGGACGACCGCATCACCTTAGTTTAAATTAGAGTCTCGTTAATTAAGCACGATCTATTAACTTGTTAGTGGATTAGTGAAGTCGATTGTTAGGATAAAGAATTAGGGTTTGAATTCTTGAGCTTTCATCTTACAATCTTTTACTTAGGTTAATTCTTGCACGTCACGGTTATCTTGATTATGTACCTGCTCTGTTAGTATACGTAGGAAGTCCTATCCTGAGCATCACCATCACACATTTGAATACAAACCTTAGTTAATTCGTGTCATTCATTCTTTAGTTTAATTAGTTTAATTTAGTTTAAGATTAATTCTTTCAAAAATCCAAAAACGCGCACTCATATTAATTATGACGCATAGATCTTCAGGGATCTACTCGCATACATTCCTTCCCTTGGGTTCGATAATACTTGGTCCCTATACTTGCTCATACTACAGTGAACCCATACTCTTGTGGGGAAATTACTAGTAGAAAGCTTGTATTTCGGTTCAAGTCATGGACTTTGGTCCTCTCCTGATGGTTTTAGTCTTAGTGTGAATGCACTTAGAAAACATTGAGGACTTTAGACTATTTCTCAGATCATTTGTCTTCAGCGAACTTGTCTTCAGCGGACTTCATTCTTCAATACACTCCAGAAATTACTAATTGTACTCCAGTTCCTTAACATTTGAACTGATTATCTAAACTCTAACTCTACTGAATACTTTACTTACAAAACACTTAGGAGGAACCTTTTGTAATTTTAATCAAAACTTAAGTCTATACAATTTCTCAACAATTTCCCCCTTTTTGATTATGCCGAAACCTATCTTATTACATATTCTTTTTCAGATGAGGTTATTCAGTTGACATAAATTTTAAAGAAATTTTTGTAAGTGAAATAATTCAAGTACATAAGCTTAAATGATAATGAGATATTATCTTGGGCAATAAAAACAGTAGAGTTTCATTTCTTCATAGACCAGAGTAAGTACAAGTACAAGAAGTCTACTGTCAAATAGTTCAAAACACAAAAACAGCTGGGACTTATAAACAAATGCCCAGAAACACTTAAACAATTTAAATAGACTCAAATAAAGGCTCCAGTCCATACTGCTTGAAGACTCGAATCTTCAGTTCATTCTTCCTTTCCATCACATCCTTAGAATGTCCCCTGAGTCCCAAATGCTCACAAAGGGACACCCATTCATCAGTGATCCGATCTCTGTCAACTGCTCCAGTTGCATCTGTTGGAGGCCAGTAGATGATAGGTTCAGGAGCTTTTAAGGCAAGGTCTGGAAATTTGAAATTCCAAGCTTCATTAATGTCAGGATAGAGTTTTGGGTAAGACTCAAAGAGCCAGTCATTGAATAAGTCCTGAGCATTTTCTTTACCCAATTCTCCACTGACATAATAAGACTACACAAATTTCCTCTTGGCAGTTTCTCAAGCATCATTAAGCTTCTTCGAAACCCAAGTATCAATATGGGGAAATTTGGCCTTTGCAAGTGCAACCTTATCCTTCTTCAGCTTAGCAGCCCACCTTTGATAGCCATTCCTGAATTTCTTGGAAGTAGTCTTGTCAAAGGTAGCCAGTCTCTCCTTCCTCTTCCTTTCAGCTAGCTCTGCAATGGTCTCTATCTTTCCAACCGCCTTATCTCTTCTTTCTTGTTGTTGAGCAGATAGCCTTTGAGCTCTCTCGTTCATGCCTCCAACTTCTTTGATTAGCTCTGTGAGCTTAGTGACCTTTGTAGGTGACGACCTGGGGGCTTCAGATGAGATTGGTTCAGGATTAAGAATTGGAAGAATCTCAACTGAGTCGTCAGTTGACTTTGCAGCCAACCTCCCTGAAGATCTTGTCCTCTTTGTCACCTCGGCTGAGAGAACATCATCAGCTTTCCTCTTTGTGGTTTCCCCCTTCTGAGCAGCTCTTTCTTTCTTATCTTTCTCTGCAGCTTCTTTAAATCTGGTTAAGTCCCTCACCTCTTGGACTTCTCTGCCTCTAACTCCTTTGCTCTTCTCATCAGCTAACTTCTTTGTCACCTTCTTCATGGTATTCTTGATCTGCTGACTCTTTGCAAAGTCATCAATTTCAAGAATTATTTCCATCTGATTGTTGGGGTCCAACTTCATCTGCTTTCCACTCACTAACGTTTCCCCCTTTTCAGCATTAATCATGCACTCAGCTACAGTGATGTTAAGCCTCATTTGATCATGTTCAAGGGCCTTGAGTTGAGTAGAGCAGTGATCAACCTCTTCTTCAATTCTTTCCAACGTTGCACCAGCATTATGTCCAAAATTTACAAACTGTGCAAGCTTCTCATCAATGAGGATATTAGTTTTCTCTTGAGTTGGAAAGTCATCAGCAGCCTTCTTTATTACATCCTTCAGCTTAGCTTCTAGCTCTTCATGTTTGGCCTCAAATTCTGTCAGCTTCTTGTCCCATAACCCTTCAACCTTCCATATTAGGTCCGCTGAGAAAGCCTCCACAGAGGACTTTAGGTTAATGGAGACATTATCCACCGAGTCTTTGAGAAATTGACTCATGGCCTCTTCCTCCTTCTTCACCATCTTATTCAGAGCCTCAATCACCAGCACACTCTGGACTTCAACAACATCAAGGACCATTTATTGAGAATTTTCAATGTTTAGGGTCAGATTCTTGAGGGAAGTGGTGGTAGACTCCATGAGCTCATCAATATGGTCTGAGAGAATGACCATTTCATCAACTTCCTCCTGGACAATCTCCTGGACATCTCTCAGTTGAGGTTGGAAGGATGGAAGCTTTTCACCTTCAAGTCTTTGAACTGCATCTCTCAGAGGACTTAAGTGGATTTGAACTTAGGGTATCTCAGATGATGGAACACCTGCAAGAAATAGAGTGTTAGTACCTTCCCCTTCATTCTCACCACCTAAACCAGCATTCTCATCTATCTCCATGTGAACTCCCTCCTCCTCTCTCTTCTCACTTCCTCTCTCTTTTTCATTTTCAACTACATTTTTTCAGCCAACTCGCCCTTTACAGGAACGATTGCTTGAATCTCTCCACTCACTACTCTGGTGATCTCAACCTCTTTTTCTTTCTCTTGTTCTTTTTCAACTCCTTCTTGACCAGTCACCTCATCTGACTCCCTAGTCACCGCTGAGGGTTGTTGTGGGGGAGCTTCAGTAGACTCCTCTACTGAGCTTCCCTTTGGCAAATTTAGAGCCTCAGTATCCTTTGCCGGGGATACATCATTGGCTACTTCACCACCACCTGGCTGTGGTGAAGTACCTTCTTCCTTTTCTCCTTATTTTTCTTTCTCTCCTTCTTCCACTTTCTCCACCTCCTCTGACTTCTCTTTCTCTTCTCCAACTACCTTCTCTACCTCAGGTGCCTTCTCAACCTCCGATGTCTTCTCCACTTCGGCTATCTTGTCCATCACCAGGCTCTGAAAAATTTTCTCATCGCAGAGAAGCCTGGTTTTGGTCATTCCAGCGAAGTCTAGGACTTCCTTCTCCTCCTTCTTCCACTCCTCCGCCTTACCTCCACCTACTGCCATGAGGATCTCAGCCAATCTCCGATCCTTCAGCTGGACAAGCAACCTTACTCTAAAAAACATGGCCTTCAGGGTAGGGTACCCATCAAGCTCTGGATATTTGGACTCCAGCGAGTAAGCCACTTAATCCTTAAGAGTATCCAGGAAGGAGTACTCTTCTTCATCATCAGATGGAAGGGAAGGAGTAGGGGATCTGATGTCTGAGGGTTCTTCAGGGATGGTTTCTAAGTGGGTTTGAACTTGGGTTTCAGGAGGGTTGGGCTCAGATGAGATTTGGGTGTCAGAGGAGGTTATGTTTTGTTCGGTGGGGTTTGAAGATATGGTTTTAGATGGGTTTGAGGTTGCCTCAGCAGATGCCTCAGATGGGGTGTCTTTTGGGGAACCACTTTCAGGTTATTGAGAGCCTTCAGTGGGGGTTGTAGAGATCTTGGATAATCTCTTGGTTTTAACAGGGGTACGTAGTTTAGTTTTAGGTTTGATGGGGGTGGGGGCAGGGGCATCTGAGTCAGACTCAATAGATATAACGTTCGGAGAGGAATCGGGGTTACCTGAAGATGACTCATCAGTAGAGTTTGATGTTCTGGCTTTCTTTGAGGCACCTCCCTTACTAGCCTCAGATGACCTCTTCTTCTCCTTCTTTGAGGCCTTCTCTGCCTCCTCCTCCTTGTGTAAAGCCATCTTATCACTCAGCTTTGTCAGCCTCCTTATCAGCTTCGTCTTTTTCTCCACAGCAGGGTTTACTTCCTTAGCCTCCTCTGCTGCTTCTGGGCTTTCCTCCTCCATGCTCAATTTTCTTCCTTCCAACGCCTTTCCAGATTTGAAGAGAGCCTTCAAATTACTCCACTTCCTATCCTCCTTCCAGTCCACTCCCACATCAACATTTTCAATTAGTTAGGAGATCTTTGTGGCAAAACACAGTTTACTTGCCAACTGAGGAGTCTTCTCAGGCTGGAATTTCAGATGTTCTTTGTTCAACGCTCTAAGAAAGAACATTTGTCAATTGAAGCTCTTCTCCTTGCTTTCAACAATGGCCTTCATCAATCTTAACTTGGGTTTGCTTACTTGCTCCGAGCTTCCTTGATTAGCCAAGATGCATTTCCCAACAATCTCACAAAGAACATTGTATACAGGAAGGATTACATTTTGTTCATTGTAGGACTGTACTTCATCTTCTTCTGCATTATCATGTAGACCCAGTCCTCTTCCTTTTCCGTAATACAAGTATCCGGATTTGGGCCTTCAGATGGAAGTCCAAAGAGTTCTTTGAAATCATCACCCTCCAGACGGATCTCCTTCCTCACTTTCTGGTGCTCGATAATTTCTGTATCATCCCTCATCACTTTCTTCTTTCTCTTCAAGAATAAACAGGACCTAATTTTGGTATCAGTGTTGGCAACACTGAAGAAGAATTCAAGTACTTGTTTATCAAAGCAGTTTTCAGGGTGAATAGACAAGAACTTTTCTAAACCGGCATCCTTGACCATGTCCAGGGCCTCCTTAATGTGCCTGAACTCTGGTCTGGAATGAATCTCCGGATTGTTGAAAACAACAATAGGTTCATACCAAAAGTTGTCTTTGTTGGTAAGTAAACCTAGATTGATTTTTGCCATTTTTTATTTTGAGAGGTTTGATGATTGAGAAAAATTTCGCAGAGTGTACTTGGGGGAGATAGTATTTGCTTGAAAGAGTGTTCGAAAAGGTTCTAAGGACTGATTTTAGGGTCTTTTATATGTGAAATGAATGGTGAGATTGAGGTTTAATCAACGGCTGGGGTTGAGTCAGATGAGATCGTGGATAGTTGAAAGGTTTGTGGGGAGTTATTGAGAAATCTTGACGGTTGGAAAAGAACCGCCTAGAATTAAGGGTGAGGATTAAAAGGGTTGGTAGCCGGAAGGTCACATCATCCGGCTTTTAAGGCGCGTGAGATAGGAAACTGAAAAAGGTAATACTGACTGTACAGCCCGCATTTAATGCTCCCTTAATCAAAATCTTTTCAAAATAGTGTAAAAAGATTTAATTTCGCAGAGAGTACTCATTACCATTTTTAGAAAAGAATTTTATTTTAAAAGCTAAGAGGCATTCAGTTTTTGAAATATCGACCTCTACTGAGGTTGAACCTCTTCTGAGAAAAAATGACTCTTCTGAGGTCGGTCCTCTTCTGAGGTTGAACCTCTACTGAAATGAACTCATCTCTTCTGAGATTTTGAGAAGATCTTTCTCTTTTACTCTCCTGGATCTAGAAGTCCAAGCTCTATTGGCATTTCTTGAAACCTTGCTTCAGCCAAGGGTTTAATAAATATATCTGCCTTTTGTTTGTCAGTATGAATCTTGAGCATTTTGATATCCTTCTTTTCCACATGATCTCTAATGAAGTGATGCCTTATATCCACATTCTTGCATCTTATGTGGAGAACTGGATTTTCTTAAATAGCAATTGCACTATTGTTATAACAGAAAATGGGAACTTCATTAGCAAAGATGTTGTAGTCTCTCAGTTGTTGTCTTAGCCATAGAATTTGAGCACAACAACTTCCAGTTGTCATATATTCAGCTTCAGTAGTGCTTGTGGTTATTGAATTTTGTTTCTTGGAAAACCAAGAGATCAACTTACTTCCCAAGAATTGACAGGTGCCTGAGGTTGATTTCCTATCAATTGTGCATCCTCCATAGTCTGCATCTGAGTATCCTGTGAGTTCCAAGTTGTCATCTGAGGGATACCATAATCCCATATTCACAGTACCCTTAAGATATTTGAGAATTCTTTTAGCAGCTTCCAGATGACTTTTCTTTGAGTTGGCTTGATATCTTGCACATATTCCAACAGCAAATGTGATATCAGGCCTGCTTGCTGTGAGATACAGTAGAGATCTAATGATTGCTCTGTAGTGAGTTTGATCTACTGACTCACCATCTTCATCAGGTTCCATTTTGGTGTTGGTGTTGAGTGGAACTCTTGCAACCTTGCTGGTCTGACATCCAAATTTGTTGATAAGCTCCCTTGTATATTTGGCTTGGTTGATGAAGATTCCTTCAGAGGATTGCTTGACTTGAAGTCCAAGGAAGAAGTTTATTTATCTCATCATTGACATCTCAAACTTTCCTTTCATCATTTGAGAGAACTTTTCACAGAAGACTTGGTTTGGAGAATAAAAAATGATATCATCCACATAGATTTGAACTAGCAGGGTGTCCTCTCCTTTTGTGATTCTGAAAAGAGTTCTATCAACTCTTCTTTTGATAAAGCCATGATCCAACAGAAACTGAGACAAAGTATCATACCAAGCTCTTGGAGCCTGTTTCAGTCCATATAGAGCTTTCCTCAGTCTATATAATGTGTGGCTTTCTTTAAAACCTGGGGGCTGCTCCACATAGACTTCCTCATTGAGTATTCCATTTAAGAAGGCCCTCTTGACATCCATTTGATACACCTTGAATTTCTTGTGAGCAACATATGCAAGGAATAACCTTATTGCTTCCAATCTGGCCATCGGGCCAAATGTTTCATCATAGTCAAAACCTTCAACTTGAGAATAGCCATTTGCTACTAGCCTGGCCTTGTTTCTGACTATGACATCATTTTCATCCTTCTTATTCTTGAATACCCACTTGGTTCCAATCACATTGCAATGATATGGTTTGTCCACCAATTCCCACACTTGATTCCTTGTGAATTGGTTGAGCTCTTCTTGCATAGCAATGATCCAGTTTGAATCTTAGAGTGCTTCTTCAATGGAGCCTGGTTCCTGGTTAGATAAGAAACAACAAAACAAAGCACTTTCTCCATGAAAACTTCTAATTTTGACTCCCGAGGAAGGATCACCTAGGATTTGCTCAACAGGGTGATCTGAGAGCCATGTCCTCCTAGGCTGATGCCCTTCAGTAGAGTTTAACTCTTCTGAAGTTGAGTCACTAAATACAGGAATAAATTCAAATTCTGGAAATAAAACAGAGGGTTGAAGTCCTGAGTCATCATTCAAGGTATTTTCATTCTCAATGGTAGTGTCATTGGTTCCCTCTTGAATGATGGCCTCATTAGATGTCTCAGTTGTGACCACATCTTCATCGACATTACTAACCTCTTGAACTGGGATGGTGTTCATCAGTTCAGTTGACTGGTCAGGAGAGTTCTCAGTTGAGTTGTCAGAAGTGTTCTTATATTGAGTGTCCTCTTTGAATTGTTAATCATTGAGATTATCCCAGGTTGGGATGTATGCATCAACACAATTCTCAGGATAACCCTTTGACTTGATACTCAGTCTAGTTAGTCTTTTGCTTATCACTTCCTCATTCTCCTTACTTCTGGACTCAAAGGTAGATTCATGAAGACCACATGAGGTGTTTCTTCCACAACAAGAGTTCTACAATTGTAAACTCTGAAAGCTCTACTGATTTGGGAATATCCTAAGAAGATTCCTTCATCAGCTTTGCTATCAAAAGCTTTCAGTTGAGTTTTCCCATTGTTGTGAATGAAACACTTACAACCAAAGATATGAAAGTAAGATACATGAGGCTTTCTGCCACTCCATAACTCATATGGAGTTTTTCCATGATGTTTGGTTACCATGGATCTATTCTGAGTGTGGCAGGCAGTATTGATAGTTTCAGCCCAAAATCTTTTAGGAACTTGAGCTTCTGCAAGCATTGTCCTTGCTGCCTCCTTTAGAGTCCTATTTCTTCTTTCAGCTACTCCATTTTGTTGAGGAGTTCTTACAGCTGAGGTCTCATGGGCAATACCTAATTCTTTGCAGAAATCAGATATTATAGAATTAATGAACTCATTACCCTTATCTGACCTTATTTTTACAATGTTCGGGCTCTTTTCATTGCTAACTTTCTTCAGTAGTTCTGGTAGCCTGACTTGAGTTTCCTTCTTGCTTGCAAGGAAAACCACCCATGTGTACCTGAAAAATTCATCAACAACAACAAGTGTATATTTTCTCCCATTGATACTTACAGGGGTTGCTGGACCAAAAAGATCCATATGCAACAGCTGAAGTACTCTGTCAGTTGAGGTAGCCACTTTGCTTTTGAAGGATGCTTTCACTTGCTTCCCCTCTTGACATGCTTTACAAATATGATCTTTATTATATACTTCATTAGGCATTCCTTCCACCAGTCCATGTCTGCAACTCTGTTCATCATCTTGAAGTTCAGATGACTTAGTCTTTTGTGCCACAACCAATTAGTATCAGTTCAGCTCTTTGCAATAAGACATGCATTTGATGTGCAAGATAGACATTTCCCTTCCTTGACCCAGTCAGTAGTACCTGTTGTGAGGATATATTCTTGACAAAACACAGGTTACATGAAAATTCAACATTGTGTCCTTTATCACAAAACTGACTTATGGACAAAAGATTGTGCTTAAGTCCACTGACAAAAGATACATTGCTTACTCTTACTGAGCCAATTATTAAAGTACCATAACCTCTAGTGGCTCCTTGTGAATTGTCACCAAAAGTGACTTGTGGACCTTCTTTCTCAACAAATTCTTTCAGGAGACTTTTATTGCCAGTCATATGCCTGGAACATCCATTGTCCAAGTACCAGACTGAAATTTTAAGAGCTTCTCCTTTGTTGAAGTCCACTGAGCCCTGCAGTCAAATTTAAGCTTTAGGTACCCATTTTGTGTTGGGTCCTACCAGGTTAGCTGTACCTTTCGGAATCCAGATCCGCCTCACTGTTCTAATTACTTTAGGATGGTTAATTTGTCTTTCATAAACATCTACATAGATAGTTACCTCCTTGGGTGCCTTAGGAGTAAACTGTCTATGGGTGTCAGCCTTTGAAGGAACAGGAACCTTCTTAACATTCTTCCTTTTAGGCTTAGGTGCACCTGGTCTTAGTCTTTGTTGATAAAGGTATGAATAACCTTTTCCTTTAGGCACAAAAGGAATAGGTCTGTGACAGGTCGGTTGTTAGTAGAGTACACCTATGTGTCATCTTCTCATTGGGTCGTTCAGTCTGCTTGCTCAAAATCCTGTCTTGCTTTAAGGTGGAACTCTTATGAGAGAACCTTCTTATTTCTTCATTAAATGTAAGCTTCACTGATAATTCGTTTTGTCTTGTTCCAACCAGATTAACTAACAGCTTTTAATATGTTTAACATTGAATGAGCTTTGATTGACCTATCTTGACCAAGAGATTGCACTAGCACATTTAGTATGTGTTGAAGAGGACCTAAATAGTTATTGATTTCTTAATCTTCGTCACTTAAATAGGACCGTGTATGATTAATAATTATTACTTTGATTCATATTGGGTGAGAATTATTGTGACTTCGAACCTTGTGTTTTGGGCAGTAATATTAATCATACGGCGTTTGCTAAGATTTAATACGAAGAAACATGTGCGAGTACGGCTCGTGTGATTTGTCTCCTTGGTGGGCTCAGAAGTTTTATCGTACCAAATCTTGCAAGTGAAGGATTAGTTTCTTCGGTACAGATGATAATGTTGAGCTGTCTTTACTCCAAGGTAAAATATATTAATTAATTTTGAGTTATTCAGAAGCTCAATTAATTAATGGACTAAATAATCTTAAACACGGGAAATAATAACTGGGAGCCCATATTATCGTAATATGGATTAAGATGGATAGTGCAATATCAATTTATTAGTGGTAATAATTAATATTAATGGACTGAATAATATTGAGGCTCAATATTGTAATTCAGAAGTCCATTGGAGGTCCAATCTTAATTCTCCTAAAGGCCCCTCAAGTAGCCCAATAAGTAGCCCAATAATAATAAGGTGATTGAAATAAAAGAAAATATAATTGCTGATTTTTTTCTTGATATTTTTGAAAATTAGAGTATTAGGAGAGAGAAAAAATTTTGTTGATTTTCTTGGAAAGATATTATGGAAGATATGTATTCTTGGAATACAAGATTATCTCATAAATTCAAGAAGATCAAAATCTTGTATTCTTAGCCTATGATTTTCGAAAATTACCCTTAGATGAGAAGTTGAGATTTTTGTGGAATATTTTATTATGGAGAAAAGAATATATGGGATATATTCAAGATTTCTTAGAGACTAAGATTTCTCCTAATCTCATTGGGCCTATAATTTTCGGCCACTACATCTATAAAAGGGGTGATTATTTCATCCTCAGGTACATAATTCCATGTGTTGAAAAAATCAAGAGCAATAAATATTTTCTTTCTTTGTTGTTATTTAAAATTGTTTGTGAGCGCTTCCCACCGGCGAACGAATAAGGTGAAAGAGAATACTTGAGAAGGTTTTTACAGTTGATAGGATCGGTACGCTTGTGTCACGTCCCGATTTTTCTAAGGGTTTTTTTTTTCAATACTATTTTTGAAAAGATAATTTATTTTCTTCTAAAACTTTAGCAGCGGAAATAAATAATAATCATTTACACAAAATATAAATAACTAAATCCCAAATGAAAAATAAAATTCCCAACAGTGAAGATTAAAAAAAATTATTTTAAAAGGACGTGACTCAAAGTCTAAATTAAAATAATACTTAAATAACTTAATAAGGAATTTCAAATAAATTGCATCTACATCCACCATCCCTCCACCACACTCCTTCAATCTGAAAAATATTAAATTGCATGGTATGATCAAAACCACTAGCTCAGTGTGATCCTCTTGTCAAAACTAAATATAGCATACAAATAAAATGCATAACTGCGAGCAATCATGTAATTCACATATTGACACATATAAAGTTTTATTCTTGCTAACTTGTAATTATTAATTAATGTTTCATGGTTTTTCCAAGGATCTCTTGTCAATCCCACTGGGTCCCCCACGAAGACCTCTTGCCAGTCTCGTGTTCTTTCTTGCTTGTCATGGTTTTCCCAAGGATTGCTTTTCAATCCCACTGGGTCCCCCCACGAAGACCTCTTGCCAGTCTCGTGTTTGTATCTTGAATGTTCTTATCATAAATATCATTCACTTTGATATATTCATATCATATTACAAGTAAACAATTTACTCACATTAAATTTTTAATAAAGATAAATAATCACGCATGCATAATTCAAATAAATCACGTAGCTTGCACGTAGTTAAACAATTTACTCATACGAAATATTTAATAAAGGCAAGTAAACCACACATAATAACAATTCATGTAGCATGCATGTAGATAAACAATTTACTCGTACTAAATATTTAATAGTAACAATTAAATCACACCTCGAATTGATGTCGTGGATGCAATGAAATAACTTTAGTCCCCTTTTTTTTATATGATTGTGTCCTTGCGTCATGATTTTCAATAGAACATATTTTATTTAATATTTGGAGGAAAAATATAAAATTTGAAATGTATATAATATACTAAATATAATGTGACATATAAAAATATAAGAAAAATTTGAGTTATTTAGATATGATTTTCTAATTTTTAAAACCGAAAAGATTGAATCTGTAAAATTTGTACAGTTATAGTAAAAGAAAGATATCTGAAAAACGAGAACTTGAAATACTTTGAAAATTTTATATAATATAAATAACTTAGAAATTTATAACATATCCAAAAATTAGATGACTTTTCAAAACAGGGATACCATTAGAAATAATTTGATAATAAATATAAAATCAACTCGAATGACCTTGAAACATTTACTGTATGCTCAAAATATTATTATACATAACTTATACGAAAATCATAAGATTTGGACTTATAGAAATATATATTTTAAATTTTAAAATCGAATAGGCAGAGCTGCAAAAGTTTTGAATAGAAGGAGTATAAAATTTATATAAAATATAATATAGCTCTGATTACTTTGAAATTTTTACTGTACATAAGTAACGTAATAAATAAGAACATATTAAAATTTCGTAAATTTTGAAGATGTAGAAGAGAGATTTCAAAATTTTAGAAAAGAATGAGGAAAAGACTTTAGAAGATGATGAATGAAAAATAAGATATTTTGATATTTGTGCATATGAAAACTATAGAATTATACACACATATATAGGCATATATTTGGATTTGGGCTTTGACTTAGATATGAATATATTTAAGATTTTAAAAGATGTAAAAATCTTATCACAAAAGATCTAGAAATTAAAATATTATCTTCCACGAAAATCTTTATTATTTAATTTTTAAAATTTAAAATATTTTTCTTGTAGATAAAAATAAATATTTTGGAAAATATCTTTTATGATTTTTTTTTAAGATATGCATTATTATTGATTTAATAAAATCCAATAATTTTGAATTAATGAATATTATAAATAATTAATTAGAAAATTTGGGGTGTTACAGCTTGTCCTGTAGATCTCGGTTAGACGTCGCTTCAAGAGGTACGTGTATAAGTAAAATTCTTAGTTTTTTCTGCCGTAGAATTTTACGTGTTTATATTCATATGCATGTAAATTTGTTGTTGGCATAGTTATTACATGAATTAATTCAGGATTAATTTATGCCAGTAATAATTAGATTTAAATTCGTATTTAAATTTCATCCCGAATAGATCCGGACACCCCGAATTTCCCCAACATAAACAACAACAAGAACATAATGTATAGCCTATCTCGATAATAAAATGCCCATAAAGAACCAAGAATTGAAAGCACATATTTGAAAAATCTACCCAAATAATATGTTCATAGTTATATTAAGTTGGATAGTTCGAGAATAAAAATTAGAAAATCCCCACACAATATTATAAAATTAGAATAAAAAAATACCTTTTATTCGAGATTTTCAATGGGTTTGTGTCGCTTCGTCTCGTCACTCTCTTCGACACTCCGGCGTACCAGCCGTTTCTTCAACCCCCTCTGTTCGACGCTCCAGCGTAACAATTTCGGTCTGAGACCGTATTTCGCTTCAAAGCTCTCAATGTGATTTTTTTTTTTGGCTGAATTTTGGGAGAATGGGGAATGTGAAAGGTTTTCCCCGCTATTTTGTGGGGAATGTGGGAAGTTGGCGGGATTTAATAGGTGAAAAGGGCCTTAATGGGTCAATAGCCCCTTAAGTAGGCCAAATGGGTGGGCAAATTTTTGTTCCGAAATAATACTTGGCCCGAAACTTTTTTTTTTTTTTTCATAATTGCTACAAATCCTGGACAATAGTCAAGCTATTTTAAATTTTATTAATGTAATTTTAATGATGATTATTTATTGGACAATTCTGGTGAGTTGCAATCTATTTTATTCATCAATTATAAGTGGTGCAATCTAAAAATTATTTACACAAAGCAAGTTCAATATTACTAGGAACATTTCATAATCTTGGGAACAACAGAAAAATTAATTACCAAAGCAAGTTGAATATCTTAGTCTGAATTCATCATAAGAAATCCAGAAAATAAATGACATACAATTGATTAAACAAGAATTAGAAATATTTTCATAAACAACCATTCATCACCACTAACATATATTACAAATAGGTCAGCTTCAAACTTTACAAAACACACCCCCAACTGCATCATAGTTAACATGTTAGCAACGAAATTAAGTTTGTTACAAAAAGGGATTGGGGGGTAGAAGTGGAAGACACAATCCAAACATCTAGGTGTTCTTCAAAATATATTACACATCATTAAACAAAAGATGTCCCATACTTTCCACCTTAATCTAAACTTTCAGGACACCACTCAAGAGACGACGGACATAGATTGCCCTGGTGTTGTTTTCTGGCATTCCCAGGAACATCTCCAAACAGTCTGGATCCTTGGCAAACACGTGAGCAGCATCAACCTTCTCCTCATCACTAAGACCAGCTATACGATAAAATATTGAACAACTCCTTACGAGTGTTGCCCAAATTTGCCTCATAACCAAAGACATGTACATGGTTGTCCATACGAACATCTGATGACTTGTTCAACTTCTCTAAAATCTCATAAAGTTTGTCGGTTGGCGTAGCATCAGATAAAATCCTCTTCTTACCAACAGTTTTGCTAGCCTGGGCCTTGAATATGTGTGGGGCCTCACTTGTGACATCCATGTCAACAGGAGGTTCGTCAAGATCCACACCAGATCCATTTTGACAATTCTGACCATCTTGGGAAGGGTCTTCGGTAGCTAGCACCTTAACAGTCTCCTTAACATCTTCAGCAGTGCCCCCGTTCGCTTTATCAACTCCGAATATTTTATTCCAAGCATTATTCAATGAACAGGCTTTGTACCGCATATGGACAGCGTTTGGATCAGCCTTGCAATGAAAAACACAACTAAATGTCAAGTACATACATAATAGAGGAAATTATCACAATGTATGTGGTATAAGATATCTTGACCAGCTATACATGAACCCGACAAAATATTAAACACAATTACGCACAACACAAATCATGATAACATCAAATGGTATATGATTTTATAACATAATAGGGAAAATTATGCCACCATCATGCACACCACCATTAATATATACTATGTATTCATCCTATTAGATATCATTCGAACAATGCAGTACCACACAATTAAACAAAATACACCATAATTCCAACTTCACCACATAACCTTGTTCACTCAAAATAACACTACAGGGACAACAAATTCTGGACTTATTCCAAAAATTGCAACATAAATAGCACACAAAACAATGATCAATCATCCTAAACCCCTAAACCACAAAGCGAATATCGTCTATTGATTAAACCCAATAGAGAGTACCTTTACAATAAGAGCCCATTGGTCATTGTGACAGTCGAGCATGCCAGTCTCGGGGTTGAATCCTATACCGGAGTTCCTATTCAACATCGTCATGAGGGATCCGTGACATTTTTTCCAGATTGTAAGCCGCGAGTTTATGGGTGGATTAGCCCGAATATCGGTCCCCGGTAGTCGCTCTGCCATTCCTACCTCCAACTTGTAGATGTACCCAGGTTTGAAACCATTTTTGCTACGCCAACCATTAGCGACGAGCTCCTTCATCAAATTGGCAAGTACAGCCTCTTCATACGGAGTCCAAGCGCGTCGAACCCTGTCCATTTTCTTGCCCTTGTTCTTCGCCCCCATGCTACCACTGCCACTGCTCTCCATAGTACCCTCTTCAAGCAATTTCGCGACTATAAGTGACGGGTTGCAAATAGCAGTAGGAAAACGAAAGTTGCAGAATAGATTCAAAAATTAAAAAGTATGAGTACTTGGTTATCGATCTCCGATTCGACGGTGGCCGTGAATCGACGGGGTTGATTTGGGGTTTTCTCCTCTGGTTTTGAGAATAGAGATGGAAACCCTAATTGAGTGAAAGACGAGAATATATATGACCGTGAAAAATAGGCTAATATTGAAATATTTTTAATTTGACAATATAGTTATCTTACCCATCAAACACCATGAAAACTTATCACATATTATTTTCTGGGCTACCAAACATCAATAATCGTTTATTTCTTACCTACCAAACACCGTGTAAACGCCCGTATAAGCTCCGCCCCCAATAATCGTTTCTTGCGGCCCGTCTTGGGCCATTTTCCTGTCTGGGCTACCAAACGAGTCCTTACAAGTCATATTAACTCATTGTAAAAGCGGAATTAGAATATATGTTCACTGCATTTTACTACCTCACTTGTCGATCCACCATTCTCACTATGCAATTAGAGAGAAATCAAAAGCTCTCAACTTCGAAAAGAAAATTAAATGTTATTTGGGAGAAAAACTAGGATACTAAACTCACGAGGGAATCTATTGGGACTGCCTTCTGACGAGGATGGTTAAAAGCTTTCCAAACAACAGATTAACAAAGCATATCGGTATAAGGCCAAGAAGCTACACCCCGATAAGAGGTTTGATGACCTCAATGCTCGTGCTATTTTTATTAGAAGTCACATGAAATGATAGTTTTCTTATGTCAGGGATCTTAAGTTAGGAGAGAAATTAGAGATTGCACGATTTGAAAATGTAGCAGACAACGGAAAAATAATATAATTTTTCCAAGGGTCGTACAAACGGCTCGGATCTAAAACCTACAGAAATTAAAGGACGATGTAAGACCTACAAAAAGTAAAAAAAAAACGCTCTAAAACTTACAAAAATTAAAGGATGGTGTGATGTGTATTTGGATGGAAGATAAAATGTGCAAATTCGAAAAGTGACTGGGATAGAGAAAAATTCATCCTTTATCCGGATGCGCACTTCCCTGAGTAAACACCCTCTTAGGCCCTGTTTAGTTAGAGATGGGGTCATCCGTATGGGTATGAGTTATCCTCCATCCAAATACCCATTTAATTATATTATGCACCTACACATCTATTTTCAATCACTTTATACAATTACTTCACTATTCTCCCAATCATTCATTTATTTTCTACTTCTCTCATCCACTTACTATTTCTTCTACTTTTTGTTATTATATATCCTACTTTTCTCCCACTTAACCATTATCTCACTAACTAACAACAATAAAATATTACAACATCAATTTTGATTTAACATAAAATTTCATCCAACTTTATTTCTCCATTCATATTTAACAAGACTCGAATTTACTATTCATTGGATTACACGCATCCTCTCTTTTCCATCTCCATCTGCATCTCATCCACCATAATCTATAACTAAAGTGAACCTTAGAGAATGTTTGTTTAAGGAAAGCACACATCCAAATGGGGTTTCCTCCCTCCCAATCACTTTTTTTAAATTGCACGTCTCAACCTTCATCCAGATATTCATACACCCAACTATCACATAGTTACTTTTCATGCACCAAATCATTCGTCCTCCTACTTTTCTTACACCAAATTATTTTCTCTCCTAATATTCTTTCAACTAATCATTATTCCAATAATTAACAATAATAAATTAATACATTATCATCACTCAGAAGTATTATTTCACGTAAAGTTTAATCCACCCCTTTTACATCCAACACAAACAAAACGCACATTTAGTATTCGTATGCTTTGTCTTTTTTTTTTTATCTGAATGTTCTTTATCCACCTCCAACCGAAAATAAAATTACCTGATATAAAATATTTCATGATAAAAAAATTTGTTAAGTATAGTTAAGAAGGAGAAGCATAAGAAAACATAGAGTGGTGTTTTAGTCGTACAAACACACTTTTATTCATACAGTAATATTTTTTGTATTCATATGATATTATAATTTTCAATATCTTATATGTCACTAAAAATGACATGTGTTATATATTTCCTTATAACTACACATAATTTTTTGTACAGTAATAAATGTTTATCTTTATAGTAACATATCTACGAGCAATTTTTTTCATTTTGCATTTATGTTATTGTTTTGGAAAATTGGTTCAACCAAGTTGGACTTGGGAATTTGAAATTTTTTACATTTATACTATTATTTTGGTAAATTGGTACGACCAAATTTGACCTGCAAATTTTCAACTATTACGAAAAGTATGACACCCTCTCCGTTTCACATTAGATTTCACACCTAATGTAGTACATTTTATAAAGAAAAAATATTGAAAATAATTTTTCTAGAATTTCATTTAAATATAAAATGGTATAATGAAAATGTTTATTTTCATTTTATTAGTGTAAATAATATTGTGAAATAGAAAAAAAAATATTAAGTTTATTAGGGATGAAAGGAGTAATATTTCTTATGATATATTTAAGTCCCTTTTTAGTTTATGAACTTTAGAATATATTAGAATAAGTTTATACAAAAAGGAAACATCTGTGTAGGGATTTTTTTTTTTTTTTTATCGACATAATATACCAGTAACCACCCAACAATTTTCCTTAATCAAGAGGTTGCAGTTTTAAACAGAAAATTGCATATTCATAACTTTTGTTATACTCTTTTATAATTAAAATTATAACTTTTATTAGCTTAGCACAGACAACTTTCATACATAATCTTTAGTGAAAATATTCATAAATCAACTTCACTCCATTTATACTCTTTTATAAATCATTGAAAAATAGTAGTGTTTCATTTTTTTAGTAGGTCTTGTATGAGACCGTCTCATGACACGAGACAATGAAAATGTATATTACTAGGGCATTACTCATTAACACTTTGAAAGGGATTAACTTGTGTGGTCTTATACAAATTTTTGCCTTTTATTTTTTTCTAATTCGATCTCATACAAATTTTTACCTTTTTTTTTTCTAATTCGACATCTAACGATCCAAATTTCCCATCAGTGCCTTACAACCTGCAAATCAGTATTTTAGTTAGCAATTAAACACCAATTTCTGAGCCCAGAGAGTTTCTCAGTAAAATTTCATCAGTCGGATTAGAATTTGATAGGGAATCGGAAAAGACAACCAAGAAAGAAAAAATCCCGAGCTAAAGGAATGGATATTCAGTCCTGAATTAGTTATATTAAGGGATCAGATACGATAAATAAGGCTCAGATCTATATTTAAATCTGGGAATTTAGCAAGCGACACCGCCATGGCTGCAATTACCCAGTTGCATTCGGGGAAGAAAGGCCCAAAAAGCCGTCTGGGTAATGCCTCGCCAAGATACGGGTCGGGTCACACCAATGCCCGATTTCCCTGCTCTCTGAAAAATTATCATCACAGCCTTATGGATATCGAAAAGAGGAGCACAGATAAGTTAAAGGGTCCGGTTATATACCCTCCAAACATTGGAAAAAATACATGGTAATTCTGATATGCATACACACATACATACAGAGTAAGCCTCTTGTAAACTCAAACGAGTTTTCCTTTTCCTTTTTCTTTTTCCAAAAAAAAGGCTGTTGATTAGGAGAGGAGAAGAAGTGAAATCCGCGGCGGAAGAGAGAGGTCCACCACCCTTGAAGAAATCCCCTCTCTCTGTAACGCCTCATTCCGGAGCAGGCTGTCAATAACTCGTCGTCTTGCCTTTTTTTATCAAAAACCTAACTTTGGCGTATGGGTAAATTGGTAAATGTAGAAACCAACTCTTTAAATTAATAAATCCTAAAGAAAAAACCCATAATATACTAATTTAGAAAGAAAAAAATAACAAAAATTATATGTAGATAATTTAGGGTTTAATAACAAACATTAGTATTCGTTCTCTATTTAACCATAAATCTCGTTTCAAATGTAGTTTTATTTGAAGACAAATTCTAGGTGCATCCATGTGTGTACTTGGATTTTAGATTTAATTTAAAATTAATTTTGACTTTTTAAATTTTATTATAAAATCCGGTCAGGTATTTATGGGTCCCTTCTTTCTCACGCTTTTCCGCGCTCTTCTTCAGGCGTCGTCATCTTCTTCGATTTTCTGACTAGGCTTCTGCTTCTTTCTGTCATTAATGGCGACGCAGTGGTTGCAGCTCTATTTTCCAACATATCTCTTCAATTAATTTTGGTGAAAATTGTGGTGGTGATTCTCCTTTTCTCTAATGACCCGATTTGGAGGTTTCCAACCTTAATTTCCTCCATTGATGATCTGCTGAGTTTTTTCCATTGATTTGCAGCCATGGCCTTTGGCACCGGTGTCGGAGGCGGAAGAATTGTTGTAGCAGATAGTATTTGAAGTAGGGAACGATTCAAATTCACGGATCTTCTCATTTAAATGCAATTTTTTTTTCTTTGTTTTCCCTTCCCAATCTCACTATTCAATCCCCAAATTATCATTGCAACATGATTAATTTTTCTCCCTCTCAGTATCATAACCCCCAAATTTATTAAAATATAAAAATATATTACTTTGATTATTATTTTTTTTTTTTTTGAAAGGCCCCTTACTTTGATTATTATTGATTACTTGGAGTATTGGTGATTTGTTTATCGGGGTATTATTGCTTGAGATATTGTTGATTAAGTCTTGGAGTACTACTGAATAATTATTGGGGATATCACTGATCAATGTATTGTTGAGTAATTCTTGGGTATTGGTGATTATTACTTGGGGTATTGGTGATTAAGTCTTCGAGTACTACTGAATAATTCTTGGTAATATCATTGTTCAATGTATTGTTGAATAATTTTTTGGGTATTGGTGATTATAACTTGAGGTATTGATAATTACAACTTGGGGTACTAGTGATTATAAATTGGGGTATTGATAATTATAACTTGGGGTATTGGTGATTAAGTCTTGGGGTACTACTAAATAATTATTTGAGATATTATTATTGAGTAATTTTTGGGATATTAGTGATATAACTTGGGGTATTGGTGATATAACTTGGGATATTGGTAATTATAACTTTAAATATTGGTAATATAACTAGAGGTATTGGTGATATAACTTGGGGTATTGGTACGAAACGCGCGCGACCCATTTGCGACCCGATTTGTTGTCAGATCCGCGAATTTTGAATTTTGGTCAAAATTAATTTCAAATTGAGATCAAATTTCAAGTACATAGTGTTGTAAATCCGGAAGATTTTATATTCCAAATCTAGGAGATTTGGTGTGGACATTACTTAAGTACCAAGAATTATATTGGGCCTGACCCATTAGATTAGGGTTTTACTATTATATATATCCTATTGTATTCATGAATTTTGTACTCTTATACGCACTCATACTAGTGGAACTTCTGGCTTGGATCGCCCCCAGACGTAGTCCTTCCGGACGAACTGGGTCAACAAATTGTGTCCCTTTATTTACACGCTAAATTACAACACGTTATCAGCACGAGTCTCTAACCGAGATTGTACGGTACGCTTTTAATTTATTTTATATGAATCACTTGATCGTTCATATACTTTACCAATTGATTTCGTTCATGAATTTTCCTGTGTATAATTATATTACGTGAAAATAATTTTTGTGATTTAAATCAATAATCAACGACCGTCGCCCGTAGTCGAACGGCCGTCCTCGCCGCCACCGCCGCCGACCCGAGTGTCGCCCGAAGCGCGCACCGCGCACGCCGAGCGCCGCCCGCACGGCGCGCACGCCCGCAGCGTCACGCCCGGTGCCGCGCAGTGTCGTGCCCCCTCGTCGCCCGCATCATCGGCCAGCGCCGACCGCCGCCCGCACGGCGCGCCCGCCCACAGCGTCGCGCCCGGTGCCGCGCAGCATCGCGCCCCCTCGTCGCCCGCATCGGCCAGCGCCGAGCACCGCCTCGCGCCTCCCGTCGCTCGCATCGGCCAGCGCCGAACGCCGACCGCCGCCCGCACGGCGCGCACGCTCGCAGCGTCGCGCCCGGTGCCGCGCGTGCTCGCGCCTCCCGCCGCCATCATCGGCCAGCGCCGCCCGCACCCGCGCCCGTCGCGCCCGGCGCCGAGCGCACCTGCGCCTGTCGCGCCCGCGCCCATCGTGCCCGGCGCTGCGTGCATCCGCGCCCGTCGCGCCCGATGCCGCGCGCCCGCGCCCGTCGAGACCGAAGCCACATGCAAACTCACACGCCGGTGCCCGTTGCCGCACGCACACGATCGACCTACGTGCGTCGACCCCGTCCGCTGTGCACAACCAACGTGACGTTATTTCATGGATTTTAATGATTACCTTAACCCGATTCGTTTGTGTTCTTGATAACATAAAATCCGTGTTTTAGTTTTATTAATGAATCCTGAAAATATTTCGTTAAATTGCGTTAATGTACATGAAATAATTATTCTAATGATTATTTCCTCTGTCCATTAAACCGTATATTTTCTGCAAATTATTTTCATGTGATTATCGTTATTTATCGTTATTGCATGTTTGAGTGATTTTACTATCCTACGTGCTTTAACACTGCGCACATAGTTTATAGTTCGCTCTTTATACCCGGGTAGGCGGCGCCCGGTATTTGTTGGACCGTAAATTTATGCCTTGGGTAGACGGCGCCCAGTACGTGCATCTGTGTGCCTTAGAATAACTAAATAAATCCTTGTCTCCCCGTTGTCTATCTTTTTCGGTCAATCCTCTTACCCATGTCACTTTAATTGTAGTGCATAATGTCTGATATTACCAAAAGAGAATTTGTTGAGCTTACTCTTGATGGTAATAACTACCTGACATGGGCGCTAGATGTTGAAATACATCTAGCCTCGAACAACCTTAGCGGCACGATTGTCGATGATCCAAAATCAACTGACGCCCAGAAGGCGAAAGCTTTGATCTTTCTTACGCATCATCTCAATCAAGACCTGAAAAATGAGTATCTCACTGAAAGAGATCCTGGAACCTTGTGGAAGTCCCTGAAGGACCGTTTCCAACAACAAAATGATATACTCCTCCCCCAAGCCCAATACGATTGGTTGAACCTCCGTTTCCAAGACTTTAAGTCTGTAACGGAGTATAACTCAGCCCTACATCGTATTGTGTCTCAGTTGAAGTTATGCCAGAAGACTGTAACTGAGGACGACTTAATCTAGAAGACTTTGTCGACTTTCCACGCAAGTAACCTTGTACTCCAGCAGCAGTATAGGGCCAAGAACTACACTGTACACTCTGAGCTAATTTCTGCACTCCTAGTAGCGGAAAAGCACAATCAGCTCCTTATGCAGAATCATAATGCGAGGCCGGTTGGCTCAAAAGATGTGCCCGAAGCACACGCTGTAGCTCAAAGTGGTAAAAGAGGTCGCAAGCGTGGAAGGGGGAGAGGAAGTAAACGAACTCGTAGCCAAGGTCGAGGTCGTAACAAATCTGGTGGTTCAGGTGCCTTGAATGACAATCAAGCTCAGGTTCGTGAGAAGGCTGCACCTAACACGAACTCCACTCCCCAAAAATCTGACAATCAAGATAAGGGTGAACAATCCTGCTACAGATGCGGATGCAAGGGCCATTGGTCTCGCACGTGTCGTACTCCCAAACATTTGGTCGAGGCTTATCAAAAGCAGCAGAAGGACGATAAGAGAAAGGCTCCTAGAGTTGAATCTCACCATGCCAGTCTGCCCGAAGCAGACTCTGACCTAGACAACGTAGATCATAAGGGCATTGAGCTTAGACATTTTGGTGATGACGAGTAGATTTACGTATTTAGTTATTCCTAGTTTTTGTTTTCCGAATAAAATAATTGCTTATTATGTTTTGGATCCTTTCTTTTGGATATTTAATGAATGAATTTATTAGCTTTGATGTGTTTACCTTAATAGCTATCCATGTGTTTATTCGGATATTGCTGTTTTTATTATGGCTAGTAAACATATCAGCTATTTGTTTGGGGTTAATTTCCTCTGGCATAATGGGGTTGAGGTAGTGATTTATGATTGGTAGATAGCGCCACCACTCATACGATCTTATAGAATAACTTTCTTCTCCCCCGGATTGTACTATTTATATATCCGCCGTCAAAATCTAGCCATGAGTATGAGATTTCACGACCCGAACTCCTTTGAATTATGGCATCCGCGGTTAAGTCATCCAGGACAATACATGATACGTAGGATTCTATCTAATTATATTTCGAATAAAAGAATCCTTCCTGTTGATGAATATTTTGTGATGTATGTTATATGGGAAAGTTGATAGTGCGCCCGTCGTGCACCAAGGTTGGACTAGTGTCTCCGGTTTTCCTAGAGCAAATTCAAGGAGACATTTGCGGACCGATTCACCAGCATCAGGACCGCTCTGTTATGGTCCTTATTGATGCCTCCACTAGGTGGGCATATGCTTGTAGCTGTCTACCCGCGATCAAGCTCTTGCAGAGCTCATTGTGAAAACTATCGAGCTTGAAGCTCAATTCCCGGATTATCCAATCTAGACGATTTGTATGGATAACACAGCTGAGTTCAACTCGAAGGTCTTTACAGATTACTGTATGGCCCTGGGAATTAAAGTGGAGCATTCGGTCCCCTACATCCATACCCAAAATGGTATTGCTGAGGTGCTAATAAAACGTATCAAATTTATCGCGAGACCATTGCTAATGAATTCTAAACTACCCACCTCATGCTGGGGGCATGCAGTCCTTCATGCATCACACTTGATTCAAATCCGTCCTACTGCATATAATGATCATTCCCCCCTACAGTTAGTGCGTGGGAAAGAACCTAGCATTTCCCATCTGCGTATTTTCGGATGTGCGGTATACGTACCGATTATGATACCCAAGCGAACCTCTATGGGCCCACAAAGGAAACTCGGTATTTACGTAGGATTTAACTCTCCATCCATCGTGAAATACCTCGAGCCTTTGTCCGGGGATCAATTAACGGCCCGGTTCGCTGATTGCACGTTCGATAAAGATTACTTCTCGGCATTAGGGGGAGATCCGAATTCAAAATTGAATGAATGCCGGGAACTTACGTGGAACGTAAGTAATCTTCAGTATCTAGATCCGCGCACTAACCAATCTGAACTAGAAGTTCAGAAGATCATTAACCTGCAGAACTTAGCAAATAACCTGCCAGACGCGTTCACTGACCATAGAGGTGTGACTAGATCGCATATACCTGCAGTAAATGCTCCCCAAAGGGTTGAGGTCCCAAGTAAAATGAGTACTCATGCCCCCACACGCCAAAAGCGTACGGGACCCTCAAGAGATAGTAACATACCTAAACGAAAGGCTAGCAAATCTGGTCAGTCAAATGGAAAATCTCTAGAAGAGATCAGTCTAGATAACTCCAAGTCTCTAGGAGACGAGAGTCCTAGTGATGAAGCACGTGCACAAAATATTCCATGCACTAGGACCGTGGAACGACCAGACCCAGATAAAATGGGAAATGAGGAAGGTCTGGTTGACATAAACGTCAAAGTCTCTGTGAACCTCACAGATACGGGAGAAACATGTAATATATATATTACTGTCGTCGACGACACATTTACAGCGACATTTGCGCTTTCCATTAACGATCCGGATCCAGTACCCAGAACTATCGTAGAGTGCCGGAAGCACTCCGATTGGGTAAAATGGAAAAAGGCAATTGAAGCAGAGCTCGCATCGCTTAACAAAAGACAAGTATTTGACTCTTTCGTTTGTACACCCGCGCGCGCTATCCCTGTAGGATATAAATGGGTTTTTGTACGAAAACGAAATGAGAACAATACTGTGGAGAGGTTAAAGCGAAGCTGGTAGCACAAGGGTTTTCGCAGAGACCCGGGATTGATTTCGATCAAACCTATTCTCCCGTCATGAACTCAAAGTCATGGACTCAATAATGTTCCGCTATTTGATATCTTTGGCAATTAAGTTGAATCTCCAGATGAGATTAATGGACGTAGTAACCGCGTACTTATACGGATCACTAGATGCCGACATTTATATGAAAATCCCAGATGGATTTGACATTCCTCAGTTAAGGGATGGCGAAAATCGCAGTATGTATAGCATACAACTGCGTAAGTCGTTGTATGGCCTGAAGCAATCGGGCCTTATGTGGTACAACCGACTTAGTGAATTCCTTCAGATGAAGGGATACACGTTCGATAAAGCTTTCCCATGCGTATTCACGAAGAAATCGCAAGACGGTTTTTGCATCATATCCGTATATGTTGATGACCTAAACATAATCGGAACATGCAAAGAGATTGAAGAAGCCAGTTCAATCTTGAGAGCTGAATTCGAAATGAAGTCCTTGGGTAAAACCAAGTACTGCCTTGGCTTGCAGATCGAGCACCTCCCAGAAGGAGTCCTTGTTCATCAGTCGACCTACGTGAAAAGGGTATTGGAGAGATTTCACATGGATAAGTCTCATCCACTTAGCACCCCGATGGTAGTCCGATCCCTCGAAGTAGATAAGGACCCATTTAGACCAAGAGAAGATTCAGAAGAAATTCTGGGACCAGAAGTTCCTTATCTTAGCGCTGTTGGAGCTTTGCTCTATCTTGCAAATTGCACCCGGCCGGACATTGCATTTGCAGTTAACTTGCTTGCGAGATATAGCGCTTCTCCCACGAGGAGACATTGGAATGGTGTTAAGCATGTTCTACGATACCTCCAAGGATCTCAAGATCTTGGACTGTTTTATCGTAAGAACCAAGACAAAACCTTAGTAGGTTATGCGGATGCTGGCTATTTGTCTGATCCCCACAACGCCATATCCCAGACTGGTTATATTTTTCTCTGTGGTGGAACCGCAAACTCGTGGAGATCGGTTAAACAATCCATGGTTACCACGTCTTCAAACCACTCAGAGATCATAGCTTTATTTGAAGCCGCATGAGAATGTGTTTGGTTAAGGTCCTTGGTAAAACACATTGGTGACTCGTGTGGTATCGCCAAGGGCGATACACCTCCCACCGTTATATTTGAAGACAACGCTGCTTGCATCGCACAAATGAGTAATGGGTACGTCAAGGGAAACCTGACGAAACATATTTCACCTAAGTTTTTCTACCCATACGAACTCCAGAAGAGTGGCGTAATTACCATTCAAAAGGTGCAATCTAGTAACAATCTTGCAGATTTGTTTACTAAATCCTTACCTACGTCTACTTTTGAAAAGTACGTCCGTGGTATTGGGATGCAAAGACTTAAAGTGTTGTTGTCTTCAGGGGGAGCGGTAACATCGAAATAAATCTGGAAGATTTAGATCTAGAAGATCAATAACATTCCTCCCACTTATTATCATGGCCGATCCTCAGCACGTGGAGTTTTTATGACAAGACATTTATGTCGTAATGTCCAAGGGGGAGTGTTGTAAATCCGGAAGATTTTATATTCCAAATCTAGGAGATTTGGTGTGGACATTACTTAAGGACCAAGAATTATATTGGGCCTAACCCATTAGATTAGGGTTTTACTATTATATATATCCTATTGTATTCATGAATTTTGTACTCTTATACGCACTCATACTAGTGGAACTCCTGGCTTGGATCGCCCCCAGACATAGTCCTTCCGGACGAACTGGGTCAACAAATCATGTCCCTTTATTTACACGCTAAATTACAACACATAGTATGCACTTGCATGCACCCTATAATTACTCTTATTTGAATGGGATCTTAAGACGAATTTATATTAAAATTATTTTCTTCTCTTTATTATAAATATTTTTATCCTGCATTTATTTTTCATTCAGATTATTTAATAAATTTCGAGATAATTTTACATAAGATAAATTACTATGTAAATGGGTAATAATTATTGTACACAATAATTTTCTAATACATTACAGTGGAACATCTAATACTACCGCTATCCCTAAATATTTTGCACAATTCACTATTCATTCTTTATAAAGACATCTAAATTACACCACATTCCACTAAAAATTATATACATTAAAACACATATTTTTTTCATTCACTTAAATTAAATAGTAAGCCCTTATAAAAAATATTTTATCCATTTAAAATTCTTATACAAGTCAACTCTCATGTTAAAATTTCTAAAAAGTCAACTGTGGAGAGTATTTAATGAGACAATTAGTATTTTGACTTTAATGAGACAATTAATATTATTCAATTAATACTTTTGGTAAATGCAACAACTCCTTCCATCTACAAAAAATAGGTGTATTGTCATTTTCACGATTTTTAAGAAAATAGATAAAATATGTAAAAAAAAAAAATTATTGTGTCAAATCAAATACAAATTAAATTATTTTTAAAATAGTATGTGTGCATGTTGAATATAGATAAATTTATTATTTTCATTTTAGCAAACATGACTATTCTTTTTTGTGGACGAACAATTAATACAACCAAAATTCTTTTTTGTGGACGAAAGGAGTAATACATTTTGAAACTGATATCTTTATTAAAAATGGCTGATGGAAAATCATAATTTTGAATAATTACAAAATGAAATAATAAAACACGTAAATTCAACAATATAAAACATAAATGAAAAGTAAATGTCCAGCAGGAAGTGTCGCACTTTTGTACCATATAAAAATGGTAAGTTTTATAAGAAAATGATTCATAATAAACATATCATGAAATTGTTAAAATGTTAAATATTTGATCAAAAATATCGATAATGTCACCAGGAGTATCATTAATCTAGGTTCAAGAAAATTTGCAACAATTACAATATAATACTATAAATTAGTGATGCTCCTGATGAAATTATTGATACTTTTGATCAAATATTCTATACTTTAATATAGTTTCATTATAAGCTTATCATGAATTATTTTTATATAATACTTTGCCCATCAAAAATTATTTTAAATGTATTAATCTATGAAAAAAATCTTTTTAAAACTAAGTAGCTAGAAAACAATTTACAAAGAGTATGCTTTATATGAAAATGGTTCAAAATAGGCTTATTATAAAACTGTTTTAAAGTATCAAATATTTGACCAAAAATATCATAAAGTTTATCATAAGTCTCATTATTCTGGGTTTAATAAAATTTGCAACAATTATAATATAATACAACTGACTCAAATTAATGATACTCCTGATGAGATTATTGATACTTTTAAATTGTTTCTTGATAAACTTATTGTTGATAGGCGAGCATAAATCATTGTTGGGCGAACAAATATTAGGGTCTCAATAGAGGTTGCGAAGAAGTCAACCCCAAATCGAAGATAATCATCAAAAGAAAATCAAATGGGAGTGCACAAATCAATCCAGGAGGTGTACAAAATGACGAACAACTCCGTCGACGAACAACTTATTGACGAACAGGACCAGAGACCCGAGACCAGATATGGACCTTCCATCAAATCGCTAAAGACGAACAACTTTGATCATAAGAGGCGTATCTACCGGCCTGAAAGGTGTATGGAGACGAACAAGGAACCGAGATTCCCAAGCTCATCCCAACCCGAATTCCAGGCGAACAACTTCCAAGCTACGTCTACAAAAAGCAAACAACTTTGATGAAGAAACCATACTGGATCAAATAAGCCGACCTAGACGAACAACAATGAGTCCGAGATAAGATCCAAAAAGACTTTGTAACTAAGATACAACTTAGATAAGGTCAAACAAAGTCAAAGGACACTTGTCTAGCATGCAAGCTAGGGAGACCAAGAGTCATGGACACCTCCTGCTTGCTAGTCTCTATAAATAGTTGTTCTCCAGCTAAGAAATACAAGTTCAAATTCACAAATGCTCCTAAAACACACACTAACACACCTAAACGTACACACGTACGAAATTAGTACGATTTCGACTTTCATACTTACAATCCAACAACTCGAATCTTCGATTTACCATTTACGGTGGTAATCAATCACACGTTATTGATTGGTGATTTTAAACCGAACTAAAACAGTCACTAATCCTCCAGATTAAATTTGATCACCAACAAATTGGCGCTAGAAGGAGGGTTCGAACCTCCGATTTAGTGTGATTAGTCAAGAACTTCAAGCTGAAAACTTGAAGATTTGAAGAAAACCTCAAGAAACATTTGAAGATTCAAGCAAAAGTGTTCTTGGTGTTCTTCAATACAAAATTCGAAAACAATTTAATTTGAAATGCCTCAATCAAAGGAAACACAAGGTTCACGCTTATCCAGGAGAGCATCTCCTACTTGAGCTTCGTCGGCTGACTGTTGGGAAAATGTATAAGACTTAGTTTTGATTAGATGCCAAAATGTTCCTCCTAAGTTGTTTTGTAAGTAAATTATTCAGTAGAGTTAAGAGTTTAAAATAAACAGTTCTAAGTGTTAAGAACTGGAGTACAGTTAGTAATAACTAGAGTGTATTTTAGTATGAAGTCTGCTGAAGATAAAGTCCGCTGAAGTGAAGTCCGCTGAAGACTAAGTGATCTGAGAAAGAAGTCTAAATCTTGAATGTTTTCTAAGTACATTCTCATTAAGACTAAATCTATCAGTAGAGGACGAAGGTCCACTGATAAAGAAACTAACAAAGTACATTTAATGCTAAACATATTTAAAGCTGTTAGTTAATCTGGTTGGAACAAGGCAAAATGAATTTCAGTGAAGCTTACAATAAATGAAGGAATAAAAAGGTTCTCTCAGAGGAGTTCCACCTTAAAGCAAGACAAGAATCTGGGCATACAGACTTAAGGTCCAATGAGAAGATGACACGTCAGTGTACTTTACTGACAGCCGACCTACCCCAGCCTGACAAGTACCAAAAGTCTTTCACCTAGCAATCTACAGAAAGTTGGTGAACAAGCATGGTTTTGCAGCCGTTTCTTGACAAGACTTAAAGCTTCAAAAAGAGCCGTTTGAACCAATCAGATACAAGAAGACTTACTTGAGAAGATTCAAATCCAACGGGAAGATTTTCAAGGAAGCCTATAAATACAGAAGGACGTGCACATTTACAAGCACGGGAAACTCACAAGATCAAAGCTATCTCTACATTCATAACCATCTAGAAGCACTCGAAATTATCATTGTTTCCCAAGTGTTTCACAGTTGTAGAGAGTCTAACAAACCTTCTGTAACCAAGCTTAAAGCTATATCCAAATCTTAGAAAGAGATAATCCAATCCTAAGCCTTGAGCTAAACTTGTAAGGATTATCTCAAAATAGTTGGAACCAAAACCCTACTCAGTGTTTAGGTTGAGAGCTAGTGTTAAGTGGTGTTAGTAAGCTGATTGTTGTATCAGTCTGAAAGCTGGTTTATTTTGGGAACTAGGACCTGGAATTTCCTAGTGATCAATCATCCTAAGAGAGGAGAAGTTGATCAGTGCACCTTGGCACTATAACACAAGGAATTCCAAGTGAAAGGAATTCTCCTGTTTGATCAGGCCAGTGGACGTAGGAGATTTATCTCTGAACCACTTTACATCTTGTGTACTTACATTCTGCTATTTCATAAGTGTGTGTTAATCTCAAGTTTATCAAAGTAAAACGAGTTTTCTAAAGGGCTCACTAATCCGCATCTGAAAGCTAATTAGATAGTAGTTCAACTGAAAGTCTTGTACTTTCAGTGGAGGTATTATCTCAGTAAGCTTTCACAGAGTAACTCTCAGCAGACCTCAAGTCCACTGACGAGCTATTGTCTTAAGTAACCTGATAAGTTTTGAAGAAGTTTTAATTTGTAACCACAGGTGTATTCCCCCCTCCCCCCCCCCCCCCCCGCATACACCTGTTTACTCGTTTCGGGACCAACAATTGGTATCAGAGCAGTGGTTCAAAAGACCATTATTCTAAGTATACCTTGTGCTTAAAGGTATTTTATTAAGGTCACCTGAATTGATCTTTTGATAAACTTGCTTTTATATTATGGCTGACAACACAGCTAGGGTTGCACCACCAGCAGAGAACAACATGGGAGTTAATCCCTTGAACCATATGTCTCATCACAAGCTTCCACAATTCTCAGTGGAAAACTATGATTTCTGGAAGATCAGAATGAGAGCTCATCTTGCCTGTGTGCATGATGAAATGTTAAGGGTTATTACTAAAGGTCCATTTGTGTTTATGACACCTAACCCTAGAACTACAACTGAAACTATTGCAGATCCTAGAGAAGAATGGCCCAAAGATGAAGATAATTTCACTGCAGATGAGAGGAGGAGAAACAACCTCAACTTCATTGCCATGAACATTCTCTACACCACTATTCCAGATTCTGTAATGGGAAGAGTGATCCACTGCAAGACAGCAAAGGAACTATGGGACACTCTTGCTCTCATGTGTGAAGGAACTGACAAGATAAAAGAGAACAAGCTTTCAGTAGCTGTTAAAAAATATGAGCAGTTCACCATGGAGTCCACTGAGACCATAGACCAGCTTGATGGGAGGTTCACTGACATCATGAATGAGATAAATTCTCTGGGAAAGGTCTACACCAAAAGAGAAGTTGCCTTAAAGATCCTGAGAGGTCTAACCTCAAGATGGGATGTGTACTCTGTGATGATGCAGAATACCAAGGATCTATCCAGCATGTCTATGCAACAGGTATTCTCTGAACTTAAGGCTTATGAGTTTGATCTGAACAGGAAAAGGGCTCCTGATGAGACCTCAGCTAAGAAGGGAGTTGTCTTCAAAGCTAAGGAGTCTGAGCCAAAATACCCAAAGCCTCAGAAGAGTACAAAGGCAAGTAAGTCTCAAAGCAAGGCTGAGATGCATGAGGAACTCAGCCTCATGGCTAGAAGGTTTGAACAACTTAACAGCCGCTTTGGCAAATATAAGAGATTTTACAGGGATAACAGGGAAGGTAGAAGTTATCCACAAAAGACTACCAGAGAAGGAGAGAAAAGCTCATCTGAGCTGGAAAAGAAGAAGGAATACAAGAATTACACCAAGGCTGAAGGATCATCATCAAAGACCAGAGAGTCCACTGAGGAAAAGAATGATGATGCCAACAGGTGTTTTCAGTGCAAAAAGATTGGGCACTTTCAATGTGACTGTCCTCAACTGAGCACAAAAGAAAGAAGAGAAAGGCAAGCCAAAAGAGACAGAATATATGGAGAAAGGAAAGCCATGATGGCTGGGGATGTTGATGAAAACCTGGAGTCATCTGATGAACTGTTCTCTGACAGCAGTGAAGATGACATGTGCCTCATGGCAAGAGAAGAACCAGAGGTACAATCTAAACCATCCATTTCTCTAGAACACACACCTGAGCTAAGCTCAGAGTCAACTGAGGAACTCAATCTTCAATCCGCTTTGGAACAATTGATGATTGATTTCTCAAGGTTGCAAGAAGCAAGTCTCTGTCTTCAAGATGAGTACAAACAACTCTTGAGTGAAAACTCCAAGTTAATTGAGTCTGGGAATCAAGCAGATCTAAACTCAGCCAAATCTACCATTGAACTGACAAAAGAGGTGGAAACCCTCAGGAGTCAAGGAAATGGTAGAGATCAACTGATAAAAGATCTCAATGAATCTAAGACAAAGTTAACCGAAGAGAATTTAAAATTGGTAAGCCAAATAAAGGATTCTCTCCTGAAAATTGATGTCTTACAAAAATCTGAAGAGACATTGTTAAAAAGGATTGATGCTCTAAACAAACCCTCTCTTGCCATAGAGGAGATCCAAAATTTTCAAACCAATCCAAATAACAAGTGTGGGATAGGCTTTATTCCAAAACCTTCAGAAGGTCCTCTGAGTGTTGCTTCTTCAAGTGGCACAAAGAGAGTTTTTGTCAAGTCTGTGACATTTCAACCACAGACTGTGGATAAAGGAAAAAGACCAGCTGAGATCACTCAAAAGAAAAGTCAATCTAAGCCAAAACCAAATGGAAAGGCTCAGGTGACTGATCAGACTAGATCTCAGCAGAGGTACTATCAGCCGAGGTCTTTACAGATGAAGCAACCTCAGTTGAGAGCACCCAGGCATGAGCAGTCCTCATGGAATGACTCATATGGAAGACCTAGTCCTTTTGTGCCTAAAGGAAAAGGTCCTTCATACCTTTATCAACAAAAACCAAGACCAAGTGCACCCAAGCCAAAGAGAAAGAATGTGAAGAAGGTTCCTGTTCCTTCAAAGGCTGACACCCATAGAAAGTTTACTCCTAAGGCACCTAGGGAGATAACAATCTATGTAGATGTTTATGGAAGACAAATTAGCCAATCTAAAGTAATTAGAACTGTGAGGCAAATTTGGATTCCGAAAGGTACAGCTAACCTTGTAGGACCCAACACCAAATGGGTACCTAAAGCTTGATCTGTGATTGCAGGGCTCAGTGGACCTCAACAAAGGAGAAGCTCTTAAATCATCAGTCTGGTATTTGGACAGTGGATGTTCTAGGCACATGACTGGCAACAAAGATCTCCTGACAGAATTTGTTGAGAAAGAAGGTCCACAAGTCACTTTTGGTGACAACTCTCAAGGAGCCACTAAAGGTCATGGTACTTTAATTATTGGCTCAGTAAGGGTAAACAATGTATCCTTTGTCAGTGGACTTAAGCATAATCTTCTGTCCATAAGTCAATTCTGTGATAAGGGATACAGTGTTGAATTTTCATGTAACCTGTGTTTTGTTAAGAATGTATCTTCACAACAGGTATTACTAACTGGGTCAAGAAAGGGAAATATCTATCTTGCAGATTGGAAGTCTTGCACACCAAATGCATGTCTTATTGCTAAGAGCTCAACTGACACTAATTGGTTGTGGCACAAAAGGCTAAGTCATCTGAACTTCAAGATGATGAACAAGATAGCAAGACATGGACTGGTAGAAGGAATGCCAAATGAAGTTTATAACAAAGAACATATCTGTAAAGCCTGTCAGGAGGGGAAGCAAGTAAAGGCATCTTTCAAAAGCAAAGTAGCAACCTCTACTGACAGAGTACTTCAACTGTTACATATGGATCTTTTTGGTCCAGTAACCCCTGTAAGTATCAATGGGAGAAAGTATACACTTGTTGTTGTTGATGACTTCTCCAGGTACACATGGGTAATATTCCTAGCAAGCAAAAAGGAGACTCAACTGAGACTGCCAGAGCTCCTGAAGAAAGTTAGCAATGAAAAGAGCCTGAATATTGTAAAGATAAGATCAGATAAGGGCACTGAATTCATAAATTCTATTATATCTGATTATTGCAAAGAATTAGGTATTTCACATGAGACATCAGCTGCAAGAACTCCACAACAAAATGGAGTAGCTGAAAGAAGAAATAGGACTCTCAAGGAGGCAGCAAGGACAATGTTAGCTGAAGCTCAGGTTCCTAAAAGATTCTGGGCTGAAGCTATTAATACTGCCTGCCACACTCAAAACAGATCCATGGTAACCAAACATCAAGGAAAAACTCCATATGAGTTATGGAATGGCAGAAAGCCACAGGTATCTTACTTTCATATTTTTGGTTGCAAGTGTTTCATTCACAACAATGGGAAAACACAACTGAAAGCTTTTGATAGCAAAGCTGATGAAGGAATTTTCTTAGGATATTCCCAAATCAGTAGAGCCTTCAGAGTTTACAACTGTAGAACTCTTGTTGTGGAAGAAACACCTCATGTGGTATTTGATGAATCTACTTTTGAGTCCAGAAGTAAGGAGAATGAGGATGTGATAAGCAAAAGGCTAACTAGACTGAGTATCAAATCAAAAGGATATCCTGAGAATTGTGTTGATACATTCATCCCAACTTGGGACAACCTCAATGATCAACAATTCAAAGAGGACACTCAAAATCATACCACTCCTCAAAGCTCACCTGAGAGCCCTCCTGAAGATGTAACTGAACTGATGAACACCATCCCAGTTCAAGAGGTAACCAATGTCAATGAAGATGTGGTCACAGCTGAGACATTCACTGAACCCATCATTCAAGGGGGAACCAATGAAATTACCATTGAGGATGAAAATACCTTGAATGATGACTCAGGACTTCAACCCTCTATCTTATTTCCTGAATTCAATTTCATTCCAATATCTAGTGACTCAACTTCAGAAGAGTTAAACTCTACTGAAGGGCATCAGCCTAGGAGAACTTGGCTCTCAGATCACCCTGTTGAGCAAATCCTAGGTGATCCTTCCTCAGGAGTCAAAACTAGAAGTTTTCATGGTGAAAGTACTTTGTTTTGTTGTTTCTTATCAAACCAGGAACCAAGTTCCATAGCAGAAGCACTTCAAGATTCCAACTGGATTATTGCCATGCAAGAAGAGCTCAACCAGTTCACAAGGAATCAAGTTTGGGAGTTGGTGGACAGACCATATCACTGCAATGTGATAGGAACCAAGTGGGTATTCAAGAACAAGAAGGATGAGAATGATATCATAGTCAGAAACAAAGCCAGGCTAGTTGCAAAGGGCTACTCTCAAGTTGAAGGATTTGACTATGATGAAACATTTGCCCCAGTAGCCAGATTGGAGGCAATAAGGTTATTTCTTGCCTATGCTGCTCACAAGAAATTCAAGGTGTACCTGATGGATGTTAAAAGTGCCTTCTTAAATGGAGTACTCAATGAAGAAGTCTATGTGGAGCAACCCCCAGGTTTTGAAGAAAGTCACAAAGTATATAGACTGAGGAAAGCTCTATATGGACTGAAACAGGCTCCAAGAGCTTGGTATGATACTTTGTCACAATTCCTTTTGGATCATGGTTTTATCAAAGGGAGAGTTGATAGAACACTTTTCAGTCACAAAAGGAGAGGACACATTGCTGGTTCAAATCTATGTGGATGATATCATCTTTGGCTGTCCTAACCAAGTCCTCTGTGAGAAGTTTTCTCAACTAATGAAGGGAAAATTTGAGATGTCAATGATGGGAGAAATGAATTTCTTCCTAGGACTTCAAGTCAAGTAGTCCACTGAAGGAATCTTCATCAACCAAGCCAAATACACAAGGGAGCTGATCAACAAGTTTGGATGCCAGACCAGCAAGGTTGCAAGGGTTCCACTCAACACCAACACCAAGATGGAACCAGATGAAGATGGTGAATCAGTAGACCAGACTCACTATAGAGCCATTATTGGATCTCTACTGTATCTCACAGCAAGCAGGCCTGATATCACCTTTGCAGTTGGGATTTGTGCAAGATATCAAGCCAACCCCAAGAAAAGTCATCTGGAAGCTGCTAAGAGGATTCTCAAATATCTTAAGGGTACTGTGAATATGGGATTGTGGTATCCCTCAGATGACAATCTGGAACTCACAGGATACTCAGATGCTGACTATGGAGGATGCAGAATTAATAGAAAATCAACCTCAGGCACTTGTCAATTCTTGGGAAGTAAACTGATTTCTTGGTTTTCCAAGAAACAAAATTCAGTAGCCACAAGCACTACTGAAGCAGAGTATATGGCAGCTGGAAGTTGTTGTGCTCAAGTTCTTTGGCTAAGACAACAACTGAGAGATTACAACATCTTTGCCAATGAAGTCCCTATTTTCTGTGACAACAATAGTGCAATTGCTATTTCAGAAAATCCAGTTCTCCACACAAGATGCAAACATGTGGATATAAGGCATCACTTCATCAGAGATCATGTGGAGAAGAAGGACATCAAAATGCTCAAAATCCACACTGACAAGCAGAAGGCAGATATCTTCACTAAACCTTTGGCTGAAGCAAGGTTTCAAGAGTTGTCAGTGGAGCTTGGACTCCTAGATCCAGGAGAGTAAATAAAGGATTGAATCTCAGAAAAGTTACCTTCAACTCAGTTGGTATCTCAGTGGAGGTTCATATTCAGTAGAGGATCCTTCTCAGAAGAAGCTCCTCATCTCAGAAGATGTTTGAATATCAGACGAGGTCAAACCTCAGTGGAGGTCAAAAGCTTTTTACTTATACTATTTCAAATTTAAAGCCTCTTAGTTTTTAAAGAATATATTTGGTTTCAAAAACTTACTAATGAGTGCTTTCTGGGAAATTAAATCTTTCTTCACTGTTCCGAAGAGATTTTGGTATGACAAGCATTTAATGCGCGTGGTACAAGTCAGACATGCTTTTTCAATTACCTATCTCACGCGCCCTAAAAGCCGGATGATGTGACTTTCCGGCTACCAACTTTTTCAATCCATACCATCCATATTTGACGGTTCACTCCTAACCGTCTAGATCTATCAAAAACTCCCCACTACCCCTTTTCATCTATCCACGACTTTTTACTAAAATCAATCTCAGTCGTTGATTGCGGGACTAGATCTAACCGTTTATTTCTCAAATAAAAACCCCAAACTTAAGCTTGCAAACCTTTTCGAATCCTCTTTCAAGCAATCTCTTACTATCAATCCTACACACTCTGCAATCTTATTTCTCTCAAACCCTCTTGTTCAAATGGCAAAACTAAATCTTAGTTTCCTTACCAATAAGGATAACTTCTGGTATGAACCCATTGTGGTGTTTGATACCCCAGAGATTGAGACAAAACCTGAATTTGCCCATATCAAAGAAGCCCTAGATATGCTCAAATCTGTAGGGTTAGAGAAATTTCTATCGGTTCATCCAGAGAACTGTTTTGACAGATAGGTTCTTGAATTCTACAACAATGTCTCCAACTCAGACACAAGGATCAGGTCTCATCTGATATTACAAAGGAAGAAGAAAGTTATGAGAGATGACATGGAGGTCACAGAGCACCAAAAGATAAAGAAGGAGATTCGTGTGAGCGGAGAAGTTCTGAAGGAGCTATTTGATCTCCCGTCTGAAGGTCCCAATCCAGACATATGCATAGTGGACAAAGAGGAGGAATGGGTCAATACCATTATGCAGAGGAAGGTGAAATATAGCCCAACCATGAATAGAAGTATACTCCTGCCAGTATACAATGTTCTGTGTGAAGTTGTGGGTAAATGCATTCTGGGGAACCAAGGAAGTACTGAGCAAGTGAGCAAGCCAAAGCTCAGACTGATGAAGGCCATTGTGGAAAGCAAAGAAAGGTCCTTCAACTGGCAACAATTCTTTCTGAGGGCCTTGAACAAAGAGAACTCAAAGCTCCAACCAGACAAAACTCCCCAACTATCAAGTAAGCTCAATTATGCTACAAAAATCTCTTACTTGATAGAGAATGTAGACCTGGGAGTGGATTGGATCCCTGATAGGAAATGGAGCAATTTGAAAGCCCTATTCAAGCCTGGAAAGAATCTTGAAGGGAGGATGATTAAGCCTGCTGTGGAGAGCCCAGAGGCAGTTGAGGAAGACGAGGCCAACCCCACTGAAGGGAAGAAGACCAAGCTCAAGAGGAGACTGGTCAAATTGAGTGATAAGATGGCCCAGCACAAGGAGGCCGAGGCAGAAAAAGCCTCTAAGAAGAAGAAGAAGAGGTCTCCTGAGGCAGAGAAGGACAGTGCCTCAAAGAAAGTCAGAGTCACAGACTCTACTGATGAATCTTCATCAGGTAACCCTACCTCTTCTCCCAACACTATCTCAACTGAGTCTGACTCAGATGCTCCTGCACCCACCCCCGTCAAACCTAAAACCACTAAACCTCGCACCCCTGCTGCCAAAACCAAACACATCTCCTCATTACCAAAAACCACCACTGATGGCTCTCAAAAGCCAGTAAGTGGATCCCAAATAACCCCCACTGAACCCATCTCCACCCCTACTGAAACAACCCCATCTGAACCCACATCATCAACCCCCACTGACCAAAACCCAACCTCACCTGAAACTCAAACTCAAACCTCATCTGAATCAAACCCTCCTGAAATTCTTTCAACTCAACTGGAGTCTATCCCAGAAGAGCTAACAGGGAGCAGATCCCCTACCCCTTCCCTTCTTTCAGACGATGAAGAAGAGTACTCATTCTTAGACACCCTTAAGGATGAGGTTGCTTACTCTTTGGAGTCTAAATACCCTGAACTTGACAACTTCCCCACACTCAAGGCTATATTCTTGAGGCTGCGACTCATAGTCCAACTCAAGGATAGAAGACTTGGTGAAATTCTTCTAGCTGTAAGAGGCAGCAATGCAGAGGAGTGGAAGAAGGAGGAAGCTGAAGTGCTAAACTTTGCTGGGATGCACAAGACCAGACTTCTCTGTGATGAGAAGGTCTTTGAAAGTTTGGTCTTGGAGAAAATTGCTGAGGCCAAGAAGGGAGATGAGGTGGAGAGAGCTGATGTTGGTAAGCAAGAGAAGTCAGCTGAGATGATAGCTGTAAGAGAGGATGTGAAGGAGAAAGCGGAGGAGAAAGAGGAAAATGTACAAGGAGGAGGGACCTCACCAAGGCAAGGTGATGGTGAGGTAGCCAAGGATGTATCCAAGGCAAGGGATACTGAGGCTCAAAATTTACCACAGGAGAGTCCAGTAGAGGTGTCTACTGAGATTCTCCCACAACAGCCCTCAGTGGTGACTTTAGAGTCAACTGAGGTGTCTGGAAACGAAGAAGTTGAAAAAGAAAAGGAAAAAGCTGAGGGTGGTGAGAACGATGTGGAAATCACTGGAGTTATGAGTGGTCAAATAAAAGCAATCATTCCTGTAAAGGATGAATTGGCTGAAAAAACCATAGTTGAAAAGGAGAGTGATGAGAGAAGTAAGATGAGTGAGGAGGAGGAAGTCCCAATGGAGTTAGAAGTAACAGGTGACTTAGGTGGTGAGATTGAGGGAGGAAGAACTAACACTGACTTAAATGCAGGTACTCAAACTAATGAGATCCCCCCAGTCCAGGTCAACCTAACTCCACTGAGGAATGCAGTGCTTAAACTCCAAGATGAAAGACTTCCTACTCTTGAAACTGAGCTGAGAGATCTTCAAGAAGTTGTCCAAGAGGAGGTAGACGAAATGGTCATACTCTCAGACCATGTTGATGAATTGATGGAGTCAACAACTACTTCACTTCAAAATCTAACCCTGAAGGTGCAAGACTCAACTCACATGGTGTCTGACCTAGTTGAAGGCAACTTTGTTCTCATGCTAGAAGGTCTGAAGAACCTGGAGAAGAAGGAGGAAGAAGCCAGAACTCAATTCCTGAAGGACTCAGTAGAGAATGTGTCCATCAACCTAAAGTCTTCTGTTGAAGCTTTCTCAGCCGACCTTATTGGGAAGGTTGAAGGGTTATGGAACCAGAAGATGCAGGAGTTCGAGGCAAAGCACGAAGAACTTGGAGCCAAGCTTGGTGAAGTCCTCAAGAAGGCTGCTGAGGACTTCCCAACTCAGGAAAAGACCAATGTGCTAATTGATGAGAAGCTGGCCCAATTTGTGAAATTTGGTCAAACTGCTGGAGCTGCACTAGAAAGAATGGAAGATGAAGTTGACCACTGCTCTACTGAACTTAAAGCCATCGCTCACGATCAGTTGAAGTTAAACATCACTGTGGCTGAGTGCATGATTAATGCCGGAAAGGGGGAAAGAAGGATATCTTCTAAGGAGCTGAAGGCTGATCCAAGGAACAAAATGCAAATCATCCTTGAGACCCCGGAGTTCGAGAGAAGTCAACAAATCAAAAGCACTATCAAGAAAGTTAATGCTGAGGCCCAGAAGCTGGCTGAAGAAAAGAAGGGCAAGGAGACAACATCAGAAGACCTCACAAAGTTCAAGGAAGCTCATCTGAAGGAGAAGGAAGAGAGAGCTGCAAAGAAGGGGGAACCTGCCAAGAGAAAAGCAACTGATGTACTCTCAGTAGAGGTAGCTAAAAAGACAAGAACCTCAGGGAGGTTGGCAGCTAAGTCCACAACCTCTATTGATGAAGTTGAGGTACTTCCCATTCTTAACCCTGATCCTTTATCTTCTGAAATTTCCAAGTCTGCACCCACCCGGGTCACGGAGCTCACTGAGCTAATCAAAGAGGCTGGAGGAATGAACGAGAGAGCAAGGAAGCTAACTGCCCAACAGCAGGAGAGGAGAGATAAGGTGGTTGGGAAGATGGAAACCATTGCAGAACTGGCTGAGAGGAAGAAGCAGGAGAGGTTAGCCACTTTTGACAAAACTACTTCTAAGAAATTCAGAAGTGATTATCTAAAGTGGGCTGCCAAACTAAAGAAAGACAAGATCACACCGTCTCAAAACAGATTCCCTCACCATGATGCCTGGGTTCCTAAGAAGCTCAATGATGCTTGGGAGACTGCTAAAAGGGACTTTGTATATTCCTTTTATGTCAGTGGAGAGTTAGGAAGGGACAATGCACAATAAGTCTTCAACTCATGGTTGTTTGATGTCTATCCCAAACTCTATCCCGAGATCAGTGATGCTTGGAATGATGCCTTCCCTGATCAAGCTCTGAAGGCCCCTGAGCCAATCACATACTGGCCTCCTCAAGATGCAACAGGTGCTGTTGATAGAGAAAGGATCACTGAAGAGTGGACATCCTTATGTGAGCACCTTGGTCTCAGAGGACATTCGAAGGAGGTGATGGAGAGGAAGAATGAGCTGAAGATCAGAGTCTTCAAACAATATGGACTTGAACCTTTGTTTGAGTCCATCTGAGAAAGATGTATCTTTTGCTGGGCATTTGTTTATAAGTCCCAGGTGTGTTTAAATTTGAAACTTTTTGAGAAGTAGACTTCATGTAAAATGTACTTCATCTTTTTATCATGAAATGAACTCTACTGTTGCGTGCCCAAGATAATATCTCATTATCATTTAGGCTTATGTACTTGAATGTTTTACTTACAAAATCCTTGAACTTTATGTCATCTGAAGAACCTCATCTGAAAGAAGATATGTAATAAGATAGGTTCCGGCATAATCAAAAAGGTGGAAATTGTTGGGAAAATGTATAAGACTTAGTTTTGATTAGATGCCAAAATGTTCCTCCTAAGTTGTTTTGTAAGTAAATTATTCAGTAGAGTTAGAGTTTAAAATAAACAGTTCTAAGTGTTAAGAACTGGAGTACAGTTAGTAATAACTAGAGTGTATTTTAGTATGAAGTCTGCTGAAGATAAAGTCCGCTGAAGTGAAGTCCGCTGAAGACTAAGTGATCTGAGAAAGAAGTCTAAATCTTGAATGTTTTCTAAGTACATTCTCACTAAGACTAAATCTATCAGTAGAGGACGAAGGTCCACTGATAAAGAAACTAACAAAGTACATTTAATGCTAAACATATTTAAAGCTGTTAGTTAATCTGGTTGGAACAAGGCAAAATGAATTTCAGTGAAGCTTACAATAAATGAAGGAATAAGAAGGTTCTCTCAGAGGAGTTCCACCTTAAAGCAAGACAAGAATCTGGGCATACAGACTTAAGGTCCAATGAGAAGATGACACGTCAGTGTACTTTACTGACAGCCGACCTACCCCAGCCTGACAAGTACCAAAAGTCTTTCACCTAGCAATCTACAGAAAGTTGGTGAACAAGCATGGTTTTGCAGCCGTTTCTTGACAAGACTTAAAGCTTCAAAAAGAGCCGTTTGAACCAATCAGATACAAGAAGACTTACTTGAGAAGATTCAAATCCAACGGGAAGATTTTCAAGGAAGCCTATAAATACAGAAGGACGTGCACATTTACAAGCACGTGAAACTCACAAGATCAAAGCTATCTCTACATTCATAACCATCTAGAAGCACTCGAAATTATCATTGTTTCCCAAGTGTTTCACAGTTGTAGAGAGCCTAACAAACCTTCTGTAACCAAGCTTAAAGCTATATCCAAATCTTAGAAAGAGATAATCCAATTCTAAGCCTTGAGCTAAACTTGTAAGGATTATCTCAAAATAGTTGGAACCAAAACCCTACTCAGTGTTTAGGTTGAGAGCTAGTGTTAAGTGGTGTTAGTAAGCCGATTGTTGTATCAGTCTGAAAGCTGGTTTGTTTTGGGAACTAGGACCTGGAATTTCCTAGTGATCAATCATCCTAAGAGAGGAGAAGTTGATCAGTGCACCTTGGCACTATAACACAAGGAATTCCAAGTGAAAGGAATTCTCCTGTTTGATCAGGCCAGTGGACGTAGGAGATTTATCTCTGAACCACTTTACATCTTGTGTACTTACATTCTGCTATTTCATAAGTGTGTGTTAATCTCAAGTTTATCAAAGTAAAACAAGTTTTCTAAAGGGCTCACTAATCCGCATCTGAAAGCTAATTAGATAGTAGTTCAACTGAAAGTCTTGTGCTTTCTGTGGAGGTATTATCTCAGTAAGCTTTCACAGAGTAACTCTCAGCAGACCTCAAGTCCACTGGCGAGCTATTGTCTTAAGTAACCTGATAAGTTTTGAAGAAGTTTTAATTTGTAACCACAGGTGTATTCCCCCCCCCCCCCCATACACCTGTTTACTCGTTTCGGGACCAACACTGACCATCAGGATCGTGAACCCAGACATGTGAATAGATCGCAACATACGGCCTTAACTCATAACCTTCCCCCTGAAATGGAGGCCCTAGCGAACAACCCTAACAAACTGGCTAAGACCATTGCTGCTCTCCAAGCTCTCCAGAGACAGCAAGGACAGAATAGACCTTCACAAGCAAGGCCTAAGGATAAACCCCTGGAAGTTGTTAGGTCCAGGTCTGTTAGAGGCGAACAACATGAGGTGAACAGTGCCCAGGTCAGGCGGGATAAGGGTAAAGCCAAGGTGGCCGACCGAAGAGAGGAATAGGCTGAGTCTGCTCGCGGGCGAACAACAATGTCAAGCCATGAGACAACTCGCTCCAGTGCCCAGGACAGACTTGGCCATCCCCAACAACAGAAGGAAGCTGCTCGCCAAGGGGCAGAACATGGGCGAGCAACGTTTGAACAACTTCGCCCATCAATTCATGAAAGACTCTCCCAATCTGCCTTCAGGCGCCTGGGGCCAAATGCGGCGAGCAACCCTAGAAGACAGCTCCAGGACATGACCGCTCCGAGTGAGGGACTGCGACGAGCAGAAAGGCATGTGCCTTTGCTCGCCGAACAGCCTCCCAGCCAGGGGGCATCTTTGGATGAGCTGTCGAGCCTAAGAAAGGCTGTGGAGAGTATGTAGGGACAATTGGACCAACAAAGAGGAGTGGGGACGGCCAGCCTACCATCTTCGCCCCCATCATCTATCATTCTGAAGGCCCCGATTCAGAAAAAAGTCTAATTCCCAGCGAGTATACAATATGATGGCCTTGCTGATCCCAGGGTTCATCTGACAAAGTATTCGGATTACATGGTCTTAGTTGGAGCCAGCGATGCCACCCAATGTCGAAACTTCCCATTAACTTTGGGGGACCGGGTCCACAAGTGGTTTTCGGCAATGCCACCAGCATCTATCCACTCGTTCATTCAACTGAGTCGAGAGTTCCTTTCCCATTTCTCAACGGCGGGGTCATATTTGTCCCAAAAACATCGATTGTCGGACCTAAAACAAAATGACGATGAGTCGGACCGGGCATTTATGGAAAGGTTCGACAAGGTGCTGTTGGAAGGGGAGCCCGTCAGCGAGGACATAAAAATTGTTGCTGTTATGGCCGGGTTGAAGAAAGGATCAAAGATATGGAAAGAGGTACGTCTGAAGTGCCCAAGGAGCTATGTCGAATTCAGAAATCAAGCCGACATATTCGTTTCCATGCATGAGGCTTTGCAATCAAACTTGGGGGAGAACAAGATTCCAAGGAGAACAACAAGAAACCTGGCGGAACATGTTACCGAGTCCCAAAGAACATGAAGGTATTCAATGAAGGGACGGAGCTTAAAGAGAAGTTGAACCAGGTGCTAACAGTGTCAGTCGATAACAAGTATGAGGCTTTGCTCTCCCCTGTCAGCTGAACCATGAGGCTTTGCTCTCCCCTCCACGAAAAATCCGTCAAGACACAGGCAAACTCAATCCTAACAAGTATTGTGCCTACCATCAAAGCGTGGGGCACTTTACGAGCGAGTGTAGAGATTTGCTCAAACAGCTTTGGCGGTTCTATGAGGAGGGGAAACTCTCCGACTTTGTTAAAAGACAACCTGGAAAGAGAACCCGGGAGAACAACTCTGAGGATGAGGATGATCAACCTCAGAAAAATAATAAACCCGGGCGACCGATTCCGGCCATTGCTGCTCATCCACTTGAAGACCTATACATGATGGAACCTATGGAACCGGCGGGAGGATGTTCTAATGGACAACCGCCAATCTCCAACCAAAAAAGAAAAGACGAATTGCGATCGATCGATCAGGTACAAGGAATGGGGGTTAAGCCATCCATCATGCAAACAGCAGAACTGGCCTTTACCGAGAAGGATTTGGATAGGATCCTGACCCCCCATAATGATTCGCTCGTGATCTGTGCCAAGATTATGGAGACCAGAGTGCACAGGTTGTTGGTGGATACCGGAGCTTACACCAACATTCTTTTCAAGAAGACGCTTGATCAACTTGGAGATTACTCGGGCTACATCCGACCTTCAAATCACAGAATTTTAGGCTTCGGAAATGTTGTAACAGTCCATTTAGGGGAAATTAGGTTGTCCGTTCAGCTTGTAACGGTCGAGGAACCCGAGAAAAACATAACAAGAATGGTTGATTTCTTGGTCGTTGATCAGGAATCAACCTACAACGGGTTTCTTGGTCGACCTTTTCTGAATGAATTTAAAGCTGCATGTTCAACTTACCATTATTGTCTGAAGTTTCCAACAGCAAGTGGGGCAGGCACAATCAAGGGAGATCAAAAAAAGGCTCGGGAATGCCTCCTGCAATTACAAGCAAAACACGCACTGGTATCCATGATGGAGGCCACCACCAGCTATCCTGTTGATGAACCATCAATACTGGAGAATATGTTGGACATAGAAGAGGACCACATGGATACGGACGAACAACACTCTGACGAGCAGGTGTTGGACGAACAACTCATCACCACTCATGGGGAACCACATTCTGACGAACAACAAAGGGATAGTGACGAGCAACACTTACCAGATAACTTGGAGGGCCAAATGTTGACTAACAACAATGAGTCAGGGCCAACAGATGATCTAGATCCCCACCTTGGAGCTGAGCCCATGAACATCGAAAATAATTTCAACCCTGAGGGACCAATGCTCGATCCTCATTGGAAAGGACAAAAACGACGAGCAACTCCAGTTGAAGAACTGGAGGCATTCAAAGTTAGTCCTAAAAACAAGGATCTTGAATTATACATAGGATCTGAGCTCCCTAAGCCTTACAGATCCCGAATGAAAGAGTTCCTCAATAAAAATCTAGATGTTTTTGTTTCATGCAGACATGGTGGGAATAAATCCAAAACATACTTAAGAACAAGAAGGATGAGAATGGTTGATAGACTCAGGCATCAAGGTGTTATTGGTACCAAGTGGGTCTTTAAGAACAAGAAGGATGAGAATGGTGTTGTAGTAAGGAACAAGGCTAGACTGGTTGCAAAGGGGTATTGTCAGTCTGAAGGAATAGACTATGATGAGACTTTTGCTCCAGTGGCTAGGTTGGACGCTATCAGATTGTTCCTTGCTTATGCAACATACAAGAAGTTTAAGGTGTATCAAATGGATGTTAAGAGTGCCTTCCTGAATGGTGTACTCAATGAAGAGGTATATGTTGAACAACCTCCCGGGTTTGAGGTTGGAGATAGAGTATACCATTTAAAGAAAGCACTCTATGGACTTAAGCAAGCACCAAGAGCTTGGTATGATACCCTCTCTCAATTCCTGATAGACCATGGGTTCAAGAAGGGAACCATGGATAGGACATTGTTCAGGATCACTGAAGGTGATGTCATTCTCTTGGTCCAGATTTATGTGGATGACATAATATTTGGATCACCAAATCATCAGCTCTGTGAGAAATTCTCTAAGCTAATGACTTGTAAATTTGAGATGTCTATGATGGGAGAGATGAACTTCTTTTTAGGATTGCAGGTCAAGCAAACTGATCAAGGTATCTTCATTAATCAGGCCAAGTATACAAGGGACTTGATTCATAAGTTTGGTGTTCAGAACAACAATCCAGCCAGGATCCCTATGAATACAAATTGGAAGATGGATCCTGACACTGAAGGGACTTCAGTAAATCAGACTGAGTATCGAGGGCTGATAGGTTCTTTGTTATACCTGACTGCAAGTAGGCCTGACATTACGTTTGCAGTTGGTGTATATGCTAGGTATCAGTCTGATCCCAAGAGAAGTTATTTGGAGGCTGCTAAGAGGATACTTAAGTATTTAAAAATGACAGTTAATATGGGACTATGGTATCCTTCAGATGACAACTTAGAACTGACAGGTTATTCAGATGCAGATTATGGAGGTTGTAGGATTGATAGGAAATCAACCTCAGGGACATTTCAGTTTTTGGGAGCAAGTTGATCTCGTGGTTTAGTAAGAAGCAGAATTCAGTTGCAACATCCACAACTGAGGCTGAGTATATGGCTGTTGGTAGCTATTGTGCTCAGATTTTATGGTTAAGCCAACAGTTGAGGGACTACCAGGTATTTGCTAATGAAGTTCCAATCTATTGTGACAGCAATAGTGCTATAGCAATTACTCAGAACCCAGTGCTTCACACAAGGTGCAAGCATGTGGATATTAGGCATCATTTCATTCGAGATCATGTGGAAAAGAAGGACATTAGGATGGAGAAAATTCACACTTACAGGCAGGGAGCTGACATCTTGACTAAGCCTTTGGCTGAAACAAGATTTATGGAACTGTCAGTGGAGTTAGGTCTCTTAGATCCTGGTGAACAGTCAGTGTAGGGTCTAGGGGAAACTCAGCCAGACTCGACTCAACGAGGAATCAGGGTGCTACAGTGTCTCCCTGACAGGTATGAGTTTTAACCTGACTTTGTGAATTTCAAGCGTCTTCCTGAGTCCTTCGTCCTGAAAATCTTTATTAAATGCATTCCATTTTCATTAAAAGCGCGCCTTTTCATATTTAAACCCACGCGCAACGGAGCATTTAATGCTTCAGTTACTTTTTCATATACGTGTCTGTTTTATACTGAATATAACTGACATGGGTAAATGATTGATGCCGAGATTAATCTTGGTCCTTCATTTCAAAACTTTTCAAATTCAGGAATTAATTTCAACCCCACGTCTGAGTAACTGATTCAATCTTATCAATCAAAGAATGCCATTGAGGTTTTTACGCAAACACTAAAGCACTTGCACACTGAGTATTCTCTTGCTGAAGCACTCAATTTCAATTTTTCAAAAACCTCTTACTCTCAACCAATGGTGTTCCTCAAATCAACCTGGTCCACAGACAGCATCGATGATGTCGTCAACAACAAGCTTGTGCACATGGAGCAAGTCATCTCCATGGACGGCATTTGCTTGAATGTGGAGGAAATCCATCCAGTCTTCAAATGGATTTCCAGAGCCGGTCTTGAGACATATTTCACCAAATGACCCGTCTCCGTGCTATCCAAAGCAGTGGTTGAAGCCTACTTCAACCTTTTCGTTAGGAGGGGAGAGATGTTCACACGGGTGACCGCTCTAAAGCCCACCGGAGAGAAGGACGTTGATAGCGAGCCTTTCTACGAACCGACGGAGGTGGAGATCGACCTCAGAAGAGCAATAAGGGAAGTGTTCATCCTGCCGTCATCAGGCGTCAACCCCAGGGTGTACAAGGAGAACGGTGAAGGAGAACTCCTTGCTAAATGGACTAAGACGGGGTCAGACGAGTTTAAGGCCCGTCAGAACAAGAGCACCCTGAAGCCGAAGTACAGGGCTCTTGTGGATCTTATATCCAAGGTGGTCATGGGGTCCACTGGCTCGCATGAACAGTTGAGCCTGCCCAAACTGAGGATCATGGGGGCAATCGTGGATGGAGTGGAAGCCAACTGGGAGCAGTTCTTCCTTGACCAGATCAGTCAGGCGGCGCTGGACATGCTTAAGAAGGACGAAGACAAGAAACACATCTTTGTCAAAGTTATCCTGCCCTTTGGCACGCGCCTGTTAATCCTGATTGCCCATGCCTGCCATGGGTACACGTTCGACTTGGGGGACACCCTATCTTCCAAGAAGATGATGTTCACCTTGCTGAGTGATACCTACGCGATGCTGGGGCTGACTGATCCCAATGCCAAGGCAAAGGGTCAGGCCAAAAAGCCAGCTGGTAAGGCCAAGAAGGTGGCTACCAGTCTCATCGAGCAGGTAGATGAGCTCTTCGAGAGGAGGGAGGAGGCTGAGGAGGCTGTGGAGCCTGAGGAAGAGGAGGCGCAACCTGTGGTGGAGAAAGTTGAGAAGAAGAGGGTAAAGATTGTGTTGTCAGGGAAGAGCACGAGTTCAAGGACTGAGTCAAATCCCAAGATGGTCATTTCTGAGGCTGAGGGAACTGACGATGACGTCAGTAAGGATCAAGGGAAGAGGCCTTACAAAAGACTTAGGAAGGGACCCAAAAAGTCCCCAGCTAAGAGCCTTCCTGAGATCACAGAGAGTGAGAAGTCGAGCTCTCCTAGAGCCTCTGACTTGGAGGAAGTGAGAAAGTCTATCGAGACGGCTGAGTTGTTGCAGCCTGAGATAGCAGCCCATACATCCCCTACTCACCCTGACCCCCAACCCCAAACCAAACCTGATCCCTCACCTCAACCCACCCAATCACCCATCACCTCAGAGCCAAACATCTCAGTGTCAGTGCCATCTCCTCGGAGGCCTGACCAACCATCAGATTCCACCCCCAACCCTGAAGATTTTTCCACTTACCCCAACCCAAAAGACTGCCCTAAGACTCTTCCAACTGAAGAGGATGATTTCCTCGAAATGGAGGAGGAAGAATTAGACGAGCATCTGGCAGGAGGTATTCTTGAGAATACCCTGAGAGTGAACGCTACTGAATGGGCCTCCAAGTGTTGGCCGGGGCTGACGAAGTATGGGGAGCTTGCCGCAAATGCCGTTGAGCTCAAAGTCTGGTTGGACTTCAAGCAATCCAACATGCAGGAGCAGCATTTGTTGGTAGATGCTCGTGGATTGGAGCACTGGGAGACGGAGGAGGCAAGGTTATGCTCTTTCTTTGGACTGACTAGCTGGCTTCAACTGCTGAACTTCGAGAACCTGAAAAAGCTAGTCACTGACTTGATGTCCAAGAGTAAGGCCGACATCCTTCCTGATGGTGAGAAGGATAAGGAGGAAGATGATGATGAGGCTCAAGGAGGAGCAATGGAGAAAGTCGTGGAGGAGACGGCAAGGGAAGTAGATAGTATGATCCCTGAGTCTCAGGCTCAGGGGGAAGGTGTGAAAGACACTGGTGCCAAGGGTGGACCAGTGGCTGAGGATGTTGTGAACATCTCAGCCGTCGTTGAGACATCTGTCGATGACGGGATTTCCTGCCCTGAGACAAGGGAGAAAGATGTTGAGGCGTTGAAGGAGACTCCCAGTTCCGAAGGACAAGTTCCTAAGGTTCGAGATAGCATGGCTGAGCCTGAGCTGGCGGCCACGACCACTCAAAAACTGCCTTCAGTGCACCCTGAAGTGGGGACTGATGCCGCAGGGGATGACAAGGGAAAGCAGACAATCTCTGAGGAGGACGTCAATGAGGAAGAAGATGTTATTGTCATCGAGGTCGGACGTTCTGAGTTCACTTCCATTGTGGAGGTAAAAAAGGAGAAAACCACTGAAAATCTAGCTGAACTTTAGGAAGAAGTGATGAGGCTACGAGCTGAGAAAGATGAAGATGTAAAGGCCCTGGCGAAACACATTAGGTGGACAAAGTCAGCATACAACACCCTTGCAAATAGGGAGTTGATTTTGCTTAAGAGGACGATGACTGACACGGTCAAGTCAGTAAGGAACGAGATGAAGCGCACAAAGAAAATGCTAAGGCAAACCTTGAGGCAGCTGGCGGAGAAGGATGAGCAAAGAAAGGAAGAACTCACTCAGGCGGTGGAGAAGCTTGTAGCTCAGGCTGGGGCCCTATTCACTCAGGCCATTCAAGACTCAGCGTCCAAATTGGAGCTGGAGTCAGATCGTATTGCTCAGACTTCAAAGTCCATTGCTGAAAGGCTGACCTAAGCAAATGATCAATCTGCCAAGGTGGAGGATAGGATCGAAAAGACTGAACAAAGACTCCAGCTTTCCATAGAGATCTTTAAGAAGAAGGTAAATGCTGCAATCAGTTCTGTATCTTTTGCAGGGACTGGTATCTCGACGGGAGTTGAAATGCTGAAGGAGGGAATCACTGAAGTTCAATCCCTAACCTCCTTCGTGATCAACAGCGGATTTGACACGTTCCCGTTGTAGGGCGACGATGATGCCAAAAAGGGGGAAAAGAAGAAGAAAAGATCCCGCCCTGAGGTATCGGAGGCAGTCAACCAAGGTGAAACAATTCTAGCTGACCCTGAAGCCAATCTTGAAGGGAACGTGCTGAGGGTGAGGAAATCAGCGAGGTTGGCGGCAGTTGAGAAGGAAGATGAGGAGGTTGCTGCAAGGCTGAGGGCCGAGGCAATAAAGAAGGCAAGGGCTGATGAACCTTCAAAGGCGCTCCAAGTTTCCAAGCAACCTGAGCCAGTTTAGAAGTCTCCCCCCATGAACACAAGGAAGAATCCCATCACTTACTCTGCAGAGACGGTGATGGAGTTATGCACTGAGGCGTGGGGGATACCTTCTGAGAAAACTGAGGCTGAGCGCAGAGCTAAGATAGCACAAAAAGAGAAAATGCGCATCTTGGAGAAGAAGGTTGAAAAGCTGACTGATATCAATGAACTTCAACAAAGGGAACTCGATGATGCAGTGATCAGTCTGCTTAGGAGGAAGAAGGCGAAGCCTGAGCCTAGGAAGTACAGAAAGAGGCCAACAACAAGGAAGTCAACAATTCTTCAAGTCAGAAGGCCGGAATCAGGATTAACGGAAGCTTATGTCGACGAGTTCATCTTCGAGGCACTGAAGGAGTTCTGGGCTGATGCGAAGGATGAGTTTGTGAAGTTATGGTATGTTGTGAAGAAATGGGGCGACACTGACGATATCAATGCCCACTTCACTGACTACATGATGGACAATCATCCTGAGTTGATCCAAAAGATATTGGAGGAGGCTGAAGCAGCTCAAGTCCAAGTGAAGGCTCCTGAGTTCACGATTCGAGCTCCTTCCTTAGTTCCTGGAACTCAGAAGCACAATACTAAGGCCATTATGATGGAAGTCTTGAAGATTGCCAAGGCTGAAGGGTACGTGAACCAACCTAGCAGAGTTGACGAGTTAAAGGCAAGAGTCTATGCAGGATATGGACTTGAACTTGAGATGAGATTAGTCTAGGTGTTCACTCTCTTTTTAGTGTAATAGATTAAGATTCATTGTAACCCTGATCATATTCATCAATGAAATCTATTACTTTGCCCTCAGACAAAAACTCATTGTCTTTTGGCTGTTATTAAATTCTGTACTTTATCAAGAATTACTCTAACACTGACTTATCTTATAGATAGGATTCATATATCCTCTAAGTGTTTTGAGGATCTTTTCAGTGTTTTGGCATCATTATAAAAGGGGAAATTGTTGGGACAATGTCAGTTTTGATTAGATCCCAAAGCCCCTGAAAAGATGTTTGCATTTGTTTGTCGGGCTAGTCTTGGTTAGGATTTGTACTTAGTCTTTTTACACTTCACAGGTACTCAGTAAGAGGAGCACTTACTGATGAAAATCAAGACAAGAGCCTGAAGACGCAGTTTACCATCCTGAACTTATGGCAGTCTTCTAAGTTGGTTGAGTAAGTCTCAGTGATGAAGAGTATGACCCTGAGGTCATTACTACTCAGTCCTGAAGGAAACAGGATGATACTGATTTTTGGGAAGACTTGGAGTAGAGCCAAGCAATGCAAAAGGAGTGTCAGCGTCAGGACAAGACCGGTGAGCTCGAGACAAAAAGAACTTAATAAGACAAGCCTGAAGCCTAGGAATAAGTTCTGACATTCTCACCAACCTGATGACGTGGACCAATCTGGGAAGGACACGCACATACGGAACCTGACAGAAGACTGACTTCAGACTGCATTTTCAACGGGCAAGCATTTAATGTGCATTTAATGCAAATACCTGATTCCATGCAAAGGACGGCTGCTGCATGAAGATATGTCCATTTGAATCACTCTACATAGATGACAAGAAAGGCCATCTCTCCAACTGATAGTTTTTCAAATCACCTATAAATACAGAAGGCCTTGAACCCATTCAAGGTTACGGGAAATTTCCAAGCCATAAATTACTCAAACTCTCAAGCACTCAAAGCATTCAGTCTTTAGAAGAAGCACTCGAAACCCTTTAAATTTCCCAAGTGTTTCTTAGCAACTGAGAGTTAATCTGTATTCCAAGAGCGTTCAAGCAATATCTTAAGCTTAGAGAGATTATCCAACCCTTAGCATAGCTTTGTCTTGTAAGGATAATCTCAACCTAGTTGGAATCCAAACTGAAACCAAAACCCTAAAGTTAGGTTTGTTGAAAGTAAGTTAAGTTAGTAAGTTCGAATCACCCAATTCCCTTTCACTTTAAGGGAGGGAATGGCTTCCATTTTGCATATCACTGTATTAAGTGAAGCAAAATAGACAAAACGGAAGGAATCGACGGATGCAGCAGCTGCCGCTGATAAGCCGGAAGTGCTACTCAATAGGCCGGAAATGTTCCTACCCAAAGAGAAAAGGGGGGCGAGAAGATTATGCAGATTGGGAAAAAAGAGAAAGGAATCCTCGATCATCTGCGAATCTCATGCAAGTGAAAGCTTTTGACTAGATCTTCATAGCCGGAAACAAAGGAGTGATAGCTTAACTTCCTTTTCTGGGCATGTAGACCTGTAAACAAGTTAAAGGTTTAAGAAGGGAAAGAGAATGAGGCAGTAAAAGAACCCTCGGAAAATGAACTGGTACCAAAGATCGGGATGGAATCCACTCGCTTAGCTCGCCTTCTTCCTTTCTTTAACTTGCATGGAAAGTGAAGCTACAACTGTCCATGAGTCCCCAAGGGTGGAGATAGTTGAACCTATCTTTCGCCCTCCCTCAACCGTACAATACAACCCAGGAATAGGGCAACCCGGGAACGGACCGGAGGGAACCGCATCATGGGGAATGTCCGCGTCTCGTCGCAAGGCTCATTTTGAGTTGTGGGTCATAGGGCGGGCAGCTTTATCGGCTCAAGGGTCGGGGCACGTTCATGCCGAAGTAGGATTAACCTTTGCTTTGGCTGAAGTGTTGATCTCACCATCTTCCTTCAACCTACGAATAGGTCCTCTCCGACTGTATCGGTCGAGCCAGCTTTCCGAGAATAACTAGTTCCCTAGACTGATAAGGCAGATAAGGAGGCTAGCTGTAATCGCTTGCATGTCGGTCTCTCTTACGTAGCAAGGTTGGTACACAGAACTATCATGCCAGACTCCAGACTAAAGGTGCCAATCAATGCAAATGATTGAGAGCATGCGGGGAAGTTCCCATCGTAGTCGCGTCGAGAGCCCAGCAGCCCGCCCGGGGGAAGCAGGCAGACTGAGAAGGATTGATTGCACGGGCGAAAGCCTGTGGGGTCGCTTCTGTAACTGGATCACTAGCACCGAAAACCGTTTTTACATTGGATGACATATGCTTGGCCCATAGCTAGCAACTTACCGTACCAAGCGCGGCAGTCTCATCCCCTCGAGAACGGAATCCTACCCTTTTGATATGTGAGCCAAAGATCCCAGATGGGACGAGACTAGTCCGGTCAAGAGAGACTAGATGAGACCTCGTATTCAGTACTCCCAGACCAGGGCTAGTCATTTTTTATCCCCATAAGATAAGTACGATAATCTCTCCTTCACTCGGCAATGGAGTTTGTATAGGTCAGTGGGGTAGCTGATCTTGGTGCACCTTGGCACGTTAAAAATAAGAATCTCTTGAGTGGATTTCCTATTAAATCAGGCCGTGGACGTAGGAGCTTGAGACTCTGAACCACGTTAAACTTGCTGTGTTCTTATTGCTTTGATATATTGCATACCTGCCATATTAACTGTTAATTCATTGCATAAGATTTATCAGGCTTGAATCAATCAGCCTGATCTATTAAACAGAGCACTGCCCTTACTAAACACTATTCATTTGAGAAATCAAGGTTTTCAGAAAGCGAACTAAACAAGACTTTAAACTATCAGGGCTCACGCATTTCTGCACTGAACTTAAACTGATAGTTAGCCAACTGACCCGCACCAAGTGTAGTCAGTAGGTGTATTATCAGTTCCTAGTTCTTTATCACTCTGAGTAAAGGGGACTCAGTAAGGTTTTAAGTTTGAAAAATTGGTATACGTGTATTCCCCCCCCCCCCCCCCATACACGTATTCCTCAGTCTTGTAACGGGACCAACAAGATATGAAACATCTATTCAAACACATATACTTATTTTCTTAAGCATGATAGCGTACACCCCATGCATACAAGACATTGTGTGGTAATAATGAAATATCAACTGGAGCTATAAATGAGTCGAACAGAGTTAAACACGTTGTTCAAATTTGTTTAAAATATTATTGAGTTTGGATATTCATGTTTGAGTTTGTTTGATAAAATCAAATTGAGCTTGAACGAATTCTAATCGAGCCGAACACAAGTCAAGGTTGAGTAGTTTGATATTTATACAATTGTTTTAGTTATTTTTACTTATCGAACTCAAATTGAGCTTTAAACTATATAAACATACATTTATGTTCAAACTTATTTGATATCTTAACTGAATCGAGTTTCAATAAATTTTTACCTAACAATTTTAAATTGAATATCAAATAGTTTGATTTGAATTTCAACATTGTAGAAAGTGTAAAAAAACCGAAATATTGCACACAAAAATTTGAAGAACTGTGCGCAAAAATTACGGGTGCCACAATTTTCCAAATTCTCTAATATTTCACCGCCTCTATTTTCAGGAAGATCCAAGATGCAGCCAATCTCACGGTGCGTTGGAATTGTCAAAATTTATATAGGGTGAAAATGCTAATTTGAAAATGGGAAAATATGAGGGTCCATAATTTGGACATCTAGAAATATTTTTCAGAATTGATTAAATATTAAATTAATTACCTAATTACTTAAGAGCCCTTGGTCAGTTTTGGCTCTTATTAATAGATGATGGCGCCATTTTTCTCGATAACATCTAACATTGTTTAGACTATATTTATCAACAATCTCCCACAACCCAACCTCTAAATAAATAATTCATTTCTCTCTCCTTCACATATACAACCTGCTACTCAATCTGATTTCATCTTTCTACATACTTTATTAGCAATCCAACACAACCTAAATAATTTCTTTTTCATTAATTTGATTGATATATTTTTCTATAATCAATATTTATTATATTTATAAGGTGATATATTTAATTATTTGATATTTAAAATTTGTAACTATAATAAAGAAAACATTACTATACACTTAAAATAAGTTACAATCTCATAATAAAATTTAAATTATAAGAATTAGAATGTAAAATTTTAAATAAATATGTCAAGTTACAAATAGATGAATAAAATACAACACTGCAAATGATAAAATTACATGTTTAAAGATGTATAAATATATTACATTATTTATTATCCAAAATTCGTAATTATAATAAAAAAAATACTATCATTTTCCTTTTTGAATAAAATACAATTTCAATAACAAAACTAAAATTACAATATTTGGAATACATACTAGTAACTGAACCCGTGCGATGCACGACCATAATTATAAAATTTATTTATATTAAAGTTTATTTTTAATAAATTAAGTGTAATCAATGTTATGATGTGTTTATAAGAGACAATGTTAATATTATTTGCATGTCACAACATAATATTTATTTCACAATCAGAGATGTGAGTTCGCATTGCACACATAAATTAGAAAAATAAAATAAAGGACTACAGATTTCGAAACACCTCTCTGAAAACCACATTTTTTTGTAGTTTTGGACGAATGTTCGTCATCACCGCATACCAAAATCTTCAAACCACTGCGATTAGTGACTCTCGAAACAGCCAGTACAATTGACTGTGACTGAAAACTGGGTTCTTCAAGAATATTCCAACTTTAGCGAGCGATTGTCCCTGACTCTTATTTATTGACATGACATATGATACAATTAATGGGACCTGTCTCCTCTGAAACTTAAACGGAAGTCTCGAGTCGGATGGAGTCAGGGAAAGTCTAGGGATCAACACTATCTCACCAGAAATGCTTCTGGTTATGACCTTACCTTCCAAAACGCGGTCACCAAGTCTCGTTAAGACCAATCTTGTTCAGTTGCACAGTCCTCTGGAATGATCTATATTCCTGAGCAACATAACTGGAGTTTCAACTTTTAAATTCAACTCATGATTCGGCACACTAGAGCACTTTAAAGTATTCAAGAACTCCGATGCATGTAAATCCGCCAGTATATCAACATTCGTATCAGACTTGCATGCACTATCATAACTCAAATACTTTCTTGCCTCATTTTCATTCATTTTGATCATGTAATCATTAATGGAATCAACGACTTCAATAGTGGGTGCAAGTATGGCCCTATCCTTCAAATAATTCAGATCGTCCACAATATTCTTGAAGTCCGGGTATGTGCTGTGTACAATCGTACCAATAGGATCCTCATTATCTTTCAACAAAAGGTCATTCGACACTTCTATATCTGCACCATCATCGTTCTCATCTCCAACTGTACCATCTCCTATTGTCGCCATCCATTCCGAGAATGATTTCAATTCTCCATGTTTGTCAGCTGAACTTAAGTTCTAGAGCCTCATATTTTTTGTCAATCTCTAAACAGTGCACACGTTCCACAGGCAGGAAGAGTTGATCGTGGCATGCATGATGTCCTGTCTACGTCCCTTTGGAATGACCGGCAATATTTGTCGGAAATCACCTAAAAAACAACCGTATTCCAACCGAAAGGCAATTTCGAAGACGATCGATGAGTGAGTTGCATTATGTCCCGAAGAGTATTATCAAATGCTTCAATACAATATTTATGCACCATTGGAGCCACATCCCATATTATAAGGCTGCATCTTACCAACAATTCTGCCAATTGACTCCCTTGTTTGATGTTGCACGTTGAGTCCTCCATAATGTTTATTGGGATTGCAAACCTTGAATGGGCAGTCCTTCCGCTAGGGAGCAGAAGTGATGCTATGCCACTCGAAGCAACGTTCAGAACAATCTTACCATTCAGATAATGTTATAAAGGAAAAAATTTCGTATCAAGAACCAATTTATAAATAAGTATTTATTTAATAAATGTTTCTTAATCTAATGTTTAGATAGGACTAAGAAATTGATGAATAAATAAATATCATAAAATATTCTTATGGCCAATGTTATTCACCCACATAAAAATGTTATGTTCACCCACCTCTTTTTTTTTTAAATAAGAATATATCTAATAAAAATTACTAATATACCCTTTATAAAAATAAACATTAAATTTATTAAATGTTCACTCTTTCAACACTCTGCCCAGAATCTCATAATTCACGCTATTTTTTCTATTTTTTAACACACACAATTACTCCATTAAAGAAAAAAAAAAGAAAAAAAAGGTATGATCATGAAAATATAAACCATAGAACAATTTAATGCGATTAAATCTTTTTCCTTTAAATTGGTACACCATGAAAATGAAAGGAAGAAATAAAGAAAGAAAATGAGGTTGGTGATGGTAGTTTGTGGGGTCGGCACTGTAAAAAAAATAAAAGTGTTGATTTGCTATTTTTTTAAATTTTAAATTGGTGGGTGTGTATATTTAGTGAATGTGTTGGTGATCGGTGCTAATCGCGTGGATTAGTGGTTGTTTTTAACCGGTTTTAGGATCACCAAACAAGAACGTGTGATTGATTACCACCATAAATAGTAAATTCGATTGTTCGGGTTATTAAATCATAAATACGAGTATCGAATTCGTATTTATTTCGTGTGATGGTCCCGTTTTTCTAAGGACAAATGGGAATTCAGGAGCAAATTTTTTTTTTATTAAAACCTTATCTCAGGGAGTTCAGAAAGAGTGTAGAGTTCTCAAGTCACTGCATTGCTAAGAGGCTGAGCTACCAAGTCAGTGAGAAGACTTGAAGGCTCAGGCTCTTAGCAACTCAGTGACTCGAGAGGTTACACTTCAAGTCACTGCTCTGCTTAGAGGCTGAGCTACCAAGTCAGTGAGAAGGCTTGGAGGCTCATGCTCTAAGCAAGGCAGTGACTCGAGATACTGAACTCTCGAGTGCGTTGCCTGAACTGGTCAGTGAGAGGATCATCCCTGACCTGAATGATGAACTAAAGTTTTCTTTTAACAATGCTCTCAGTGAGCAGATTTTCACAACACTTTAGTAAATACTTAGAAAGATAAGTACGTTCAGTTTAACGTGGTTCAGACACTCAAGCTCTTACATCCACGGCCTGATTTAACAGGAAATCCACTAACTGGGATTCTTGTTTTTAACGTGCCAAGGTGCACTTACAACTGGACTCACGCCACTCCCTGGGCTGCCTCTCCTCACCTCACTACAAACCTAACATTCTCTGAAAGGGTTTAGTTTGGTTTGGTTTTCTCCAATTATGTGAGGTTTTCCTTTACAATGTGTTAGCCTCAGGCTAGGATTAGGAAAACCTCTCTAAGCTATGAGTTACAAGCTTGACACTCAATGAATATAAGTGATAACACTAAAGGTCAGTGTCGTGGGTGTGAGCAACACTTCCTTATGACTCCCTAACAACTCACACACTCTTATAGCTTGTAGGTGTTGATTTTTCTTTCTTCACACACTTCAACCGCAGCTATGAGCTTGTATTTATAGTGTGGATTCAAATGTAACAGTTAGAGGAAATTACATTGAATCCATACAATTAATGGTTTCAACCACTTTTCTTGGAATGCGGCCTTTGTCAGTGTCAGAGTTGCTGCCTCGTGCTGATTGGTCCACGTGGCCTGGATCCAACGGATCTTTGACTCAGTGGGTTGACCAAGACCCATTGACTTTAGGTAGTTTCCTCCTTCACTAACATGATGATCTTCAGTGGACTGAACGTCTTCAGTGTGGTTGTCCTTCAGAAACTATTTGAAGATCACTCCAAGAAGTTTGTTATAAGGCTGAATGACAAACTTCCCTGACCACAGTAGTCTAACTCCTTCAGGGCCTACTTGGTGCAGCACTGATCCTCCTGATCATGCTCTTCACTGAGTGGTCCACCTGACTTAGCTTAGATCAGCCTGGTTTACACTCGGTGGGACATCCTTCAGGTTTCTCTTCTGGTTCAGGTCTATGACTTGGCTTTTTTCTGTTCTTGATGTCAACTTGATTTCCTCAGGCTGTGTTGCTGAGTTCCCCCTCAACAGAGTGTTCCCTCAACTGAGTTCTTCTCAACTGACAGCCTATTCTACTGAGAAATAACCTAGCCTAACCTGAAACAAAAGATACTACCCTAACTGCTTTCAAACCTATTACATGTTGTTTTGGAAAATCATCAAAACTAAAAACATATCCCAACAATTTCCCCCCTTTTTATGATTCCAAAACATCTAACCAAATGATTTTCTATTACAAGAATAATGTTAGAATACAGGTAATAGTTTGAAATATGCAGGAATTCCCATAGTTTAAAACATTTAAGATTTGTTCGGTTGACCATTTTTTTCTTAACAAAACTGGATCAGTGGTCATGTGAACAACCGGCTCTGATACCAATTGATGGTCCCGTTTTTCTAAGGGCAAATGGGAATTCAGGAGCAAATTTTTTTTTTTTTATTAAAACCTTATCTCAGGGAGTTCAACAAGAGTGTAGAGTTCTAAAGTCACTGCATTGCTAAGAGGCTGAGCTACCAAGTCAGTGAGAAGACTTGAAGGCTCATGCTCTTAGAAACTCAGTGAATCGAGAGGTTACACTTCAAGTCACTGCTCTGCTTAGAGGCTGAGCTACCAAGTCAGTGAGAAGGCTTGGAGGCTCATGCTCTAAGCAAGGTAGTGACTCGAGATACTGAACTCTCGAGTGCATTGCCTGAACTGGTCAGTGAGAGGGTCCTCCCTGACCTGAATGATGAACTAAAGTTTTCTTTTAACAATGCTCTCAGTGAGCAGATTTTCACAACGCTTTAGTAAATACTTAGAAAGATAAGTACGCCCAGTTTAATGTGGTTTAGAGACTCAAGCTCTTACATCCACGGCCTGATTTAATAGGAAATCCACTAACTGGGATTCTTGTTTTTAACGTGCCAAGGTGCACTTACAACTGGACTCACGCCACTCCCTGGGCTGCCTCTCCTCACCTCACTACAAACTTAACATTCTCTGAAAGGGTTTAGTTTGGTTTGGTTTTCTCCAACTATGTGAGGTTTTCCTTTACAATGTGTTAGCCTCAGGCCAGGATTAGGAAAACCTCTCTAAGCTATGAGTTACAAGCTTGACACTCAATTAATATAAGTGATAACACTAAAGGTCAGTGTCGTGGGTGTGAGCAACACTTCCTTATGATTCCCTAACAACTCACACACTCTTATAGCTTGTAGGTGTTGATTTTTCTTTCTTCACACACTTCAACCGCAGCTATGAGCTTGTATTTATAGTGTGGATTCAAATGTAACCGTTTGAGGAAATTACATTTGAATCCATACAATTAATGGTTTCAACCACTTTTCTTGGAATGCGGCCTTTGTCAGTGTTAGAGTTGCTGCCTCGTGCTGATTGGTCCACGTGGCCTGGATCCAACGGATCTTTGACTCAGTGGGTTGACCAAGACCCACTGACTTTAGGTAGTTTCCTCCTTCACTGACATGATGATCTTCAGTGGACTGAACGTCTTCAGTGTGGTTGTCCTTCAGAGACTATTTGAAGATCACTCCATGAAGTTTGTCATAAGGCTGAATGACAAACTTCCCTAACCACAGTAGCCTGACTCCTTCAGAGCCTACTTGGTGCAGCACTGATCCTCCTGATCATGCTCTTCACTGAGTGGTCCACCTGACTTAGCTTAGATCAGCCTGGTTTACACTCGGTGGAACATCCTTCAGGCTTCTCTTCTGGTTCAGGTCTCTGACTTGGATTTTGTCTGTTCTTGATGTCAACTTGATTTCCTCAGGCTGTGTTGATGAGTTCCCCCTCAACTGAGTGTTCCCTCAACTGAGTTCTTCTCAACTGACAGTCTATTCTACTGAGAAATAACCTAGCCTAATCTGAAACAAAAGATACTATCCTGACTGCTTTCAAACCTATTACATGTTGTTTTGGAAAATCATCAAAACTAAAAACATATCCCAACATCGTGTATCTGTACGTTAAGGTGTATAAGTGTGTGTAATTGGAGTATTTGTGAATTTGAACTTAAAATTTATTGCTGGAGAACAACTATTTATACTGACCACCAAGTAGGAGGTGTACATGACTCTTGGACTACCAAGTTTGCATGCTTGACATGTGTCCTTTGACCTTGTTTGACCTTATCTAAGCTAAAACTTAGTTACAAAGTCTTGTGTTTGGTCTTATCTTGGATTCATTGTTGTTCGTCGTGGTTGGCTTGGTTGGTCCAATACGTTCTTTCGGTAAGAGTTGTTCGCCTCTTGAGGTTGTGGTTTATAAGTTGTTCGCGTTTATGTTCCTTGTAGGCAGACTTTGGGATCTTTGTCCTTTATTCGTCATGTATCTAGCCAGTTATGAGATTTTGCGTTGTACACCTCCTTAGCTGGTAGATGCACCACCTCTTGACAATGTTGTTCATCATTTATGGCCTAATGTAGGCTTCATATTTGGCCTCAGGCCTTCAGACTTGTTCTCCAGAACGTTGTTCGTCAACAGAGTTGTTCGTCGGTTAATACATCACCCGAATTGATAAATGCACTCCTATTTTGACTATCCTTGTTAGCCATTTCTGGTAAGGATATGTTGCTTCATAATCTTCATTTAGGCTTTAATTATTGTTCGCCAAATAGTAATTGATGTTCGCCTATCAACAATTGCCCCCTATCCTAGCTAAATGTTGCATCAGACGTGCAACTTTGCGGTGAGCAACTGTATTTAGGATACTATCTTGGTAAGGATCGGGTCGAACAACTTCCCTTTGGCGAGCAGCTTCGGGGCCACCATTTTATCTTCCCAAGATCTGGGAGTCGTCCAATGATGATGTGGGCGGCATGATTACGCGCCGCCCATGCACGATCAAGCCCGAGGCCACGCACCCCTATAATTGCATCTAGGTCCTCCAAGTTTTAACACTTTTTACTTGATACCCCATTTTTTCATATTTTGACCCCAAGAATTTTTGGGGAATTGTAAGCTGGACCCCTTTTTCCCTGGGTATAAAAGCGAGTGGGAAATGAAATGTTTCCCACTCTTCTTCCTTTGTTACATAGACTTCCGGCGACAACCTCCACTCCCAGCGATCTCTAAATTTTTCCGGCGCAACTCTCTTGTGTTTCAAGGTAATTTGAGCCGTTTTACTTCTTTTTAACTTTGTTCTTCTCTTTATTTCCTTTTCTTCTCGAATTATCGCCGCACCACCACTGTGTGTGCCATCATCACCATCGTCTGTAACTAATCGTTGTCGTCTCGCTCTCTAGTTCCTCATCGGAAACTGGAAATTTTAAAATCTTTTATTTTTGCCTCTCATTATACTCGAAACCCATGTCCTCTCATTCAAGTAATCGAAATTCTGAGGAAAGTTTGGACCCTCTTTTTCTAATCGTCTCATTTGAAAGGCAGCCACCGTTTGAAGTTTCATCGGAAACACATCTCGACGTCGATTCCATAGTTCGATCGGTGGAAGACACGGGTGCTCGCCAATCCGGCGAAGAAACTGGAGTGATCGCGAGTAATACTTCAGATGAGGAGTCTTTATCGAGTTTAGAATCCGAGATAGATCCGGAGTTCGACGAGCTCTCTCACGAATTTCTGGAGGGGATAGGATTCCCAGGTCCCAAGATGCTCAAAAATAAAATCCCCTCTGGTGTTGCTCGCCCATTTGAATGGCGAGCATACGTTGCTGAATTTGCGAACAGCTTTCCCCGCCCTCAACGTCAAGTATTGGATCTGGTGAGGACCGACTATCATTCGAGCAGGATCTGGAGTGTTGTTCGCAAAGACGAACTCAACCTAATCCAGGAGGCGTATCAAATTCTGTATGACATCGATATGTGGGCCCCAAAGAGAAAAAAAAGAGCTGATCGGCCTCCACCAGGATGCACGGAGATCAATATCGATACCCTTATCGCCGAGCTAAGGTTGCCATTGCCCCCGGTTGTTGGTCGCTTTTTGGAGGCGACCAACCTTGCAATCACCCAGATAACCCCAATAGGGTGGACGAACCTGCTCGACATCATGGGGTTTGTTCGCCCTGGAAGGGTACGTTGACCGTATTACCGCCGAAGAGGTTAACTACCTGATGACGATCACCAAATGTCCAAGGGGTGAAAAGGGCTACTATTATTTGAAGGCCCAGACTGGACTTAAAATTGTTGAAGGTGTGCCGAACAAAATTAGAAACTGGAAAGAGCACTTCTTCTTCATCGGGGGTGATTGGCGAGCATCTTCTGATCTACACAGTGGTGCTGGGCGCATACATTCTCCCACCACTTATGGAAAAATTAAACGTAAGCTTGCATTTGCTCGTCTTTGGATTAAGTTGTTCTAATTTAACTTTTCTTATTTGCTCGCAGGTCCTCGGTTACTCAAGTGGAATTTGGAAGAAGATGAGATTGGCTCATAGTTCCTCTTCACTTCCTGTTTAGTCGCTCTTCGGGACAGGGCTGATAGGACTATCGAGCACGTGAACAAGGAGAAGTGTAAAAAAGTTGTTCGTCTGTTCACGTACCCCCACTATCTCGAAGCACAAGTTGAGGTGCCTCCAGGTATATAGAATTCTAACTCTTCAACATGAACTTGTTCGTCAATAATTCTTGATTTCAATACTTGCTCGTCTAACATACTTTCTTTCTTTATCTTTTTTTTTAGTCAAACAAGTCACTGTAGCGGTCCCTTCCTACTTTGGTCTCCTTGAGCAGAGAGTTCACGAAATGCCACCCTCCAAGGGAAGGAAAGTTAAAGGAGACCCACCCTTCAAAGTCCTGGCGATGACGAACAAGCCCTCAGGGGCTTCTGTTGCTCGGCAAGCTGCCCCTCCTCCATCGGTCACCCCACCATCTCCTCCGGTCCCTTCTCCTCAAGGACCGAAGCAATTAAAGAAAGGAGATGGGACTTACGTCTCCCAGGCTGCCCCCGCTGGTAACAAGGGAAAAGAAAGGTGGGAAAGAGTCACGCCCGTGCCTACCAGGAAGGAGAAGTTGCTCGCCATACCTTGATTGAGCCTGTTAAAAAGGCGAGCAAATCGGGAAAAGATGTTACTCCTTCCAGAGGTCCTGAAGATATTACCCATATTGGCTGGGATGAGAAGAAATTTACCGAGTAAGTATTCTTTATGACTTAATCTCTTTGAACAGAGTCTATACTTTCGAAATTTTTCTAAGTATATCTTATGTTCTTGCTCGCAGATACCGGGTAGAGAGCCATCCTGGGCGAGCAAGCCCTGTTCACCAATACTCCTGCTCAAAAAATCCGGTGAACATAAGGGAGATCCCAGACGAGCATGTCCGCAGGGCCACAGAGCTGATCGCCCGGGCATGGACCAGGCCCATGGACAAAACCATCTCCATGCAAGGAGTGGCGGACAACTTCCACTACTCGATGATGCAGGCCGCCAACTCCCTAGTCACGGCTCAAAAAGGGATGGCCCAGCTTGCCGAGCTGAAGGATGCTGCTCGACGTTATTCAAATACTACTCGGCAGCTCACCGAGGAGAAAGATGGCCTGGTCGGTCAGTATGAGGCCAGGATTGCTCGCCTGAATAACTAACTCAAGCTTGCCGACGACATCGAGAAGAAGCATGTTGAAGACTATCAACTGCTCTTGGCCGAGCTCAAAAGCAAGGATGTTGACCTTGAGGAGGAGAAGAAAGGAAAATCTGCTGCCGAGCAGAAGCTAGCTGAATCCGAGGCTGAGGTTGCTCGCCTCAATGAGGTGATTAAGAACATGCTCACTCCTGAGTAGCTGGAGGCCGAGTTACAAAGCCGATCTGGACCCATCACAAACTTGGGATATATATGTGCTTATGCCGACTACATCCGTCTAGCTCACTCATACGGAAGCTCGACATGGTGGAAGAGATGGGAAAAGATCTAACTGAGTTCGTCGAACACTATCCCCCTCCTAACAACATTGAACTTCAATTGGGGGATATGATCGATTATGGGATCAAGATTGACAATCTTGACCCAAACATCTTTGTTACCTGCCCTCTAGCTCCAGTATGTGAGGACAAGAAAACTGCCGATGATGAGCAGGCTGCCAAAGAGCAAGAGCAGAAAACGGCCGAGGAAATGGCTAGGGACATGATTGTTGATCCCCCTGTCGATCAGCCTCAAGATCTCCCCCAAGGCGAGTAACATCAAGAATAGGACTTAGAATCTTCATACATATTTCTTGTAATTGTTGCTCGTCATTTTTTGTAGTACTCTTCTTCCAGAACCTTTGTACTATTTTTTAGGCTTTTAGCCTTTTGGTATTAATGACAATGTTCTTTGCTCGCTCATTTTTTCTTTATATGTTAAGTGTCTTTACATTTTTGTACAATGATTTTGCAATTATAACATATAATATTGGGCTTTGTTCGATTTGAACTTTGCCTTTTAATAGAATACGGGTTTGGCCTTAGGTTCTGCTCATCTTAAAAGACGAACATCCTTTTAATGGCCTTGATCCTTAAAACGGACTTGTACCTTAAGCTTTAGACTTATCTTCCAACGAACAACTATATTTACATCATGAAGATTTACAAGTGTTTTAAGATTGTTCATCACTAAAAAATATAATCTGACGAACAACCTTGAATACTAACACAAAAACCCTTGCTCGCTTATAATATTCTTGCCGAGCCATTCTATCTGGAACTAAAAAAATTGAACAGCACCAAACTATACAATGTGCCGAGCAACTATAAAAAATTTGGATCGAAGAACTCTATCACACGTGTGGTAGATATAAATAGAATCTTTTTTTTATTCTAGGTAGTCCTATATGTATTGTTATCTCCCATGACAACAAAGTTATGAATGATGTATAATCGACCCTTGCTATTTTTTTATTTTGTTCACTTCAACCTCTTTGTTCCTCATTGTTGCATGAATTCGTTCACCCTTTATCCAGAAAAGTCAAGAACATTAGTAATAGAAGTAAAAGTAAATATAATATTATCATATTAAATATTAAACCAAATATATCTCAATATCATGAAAGACACATTCAAGATTCATTATCTTGTATTTATGACCATAAGCTGGTGCATCATAGGCCCGAACACATTGCAACTTCATGCTTCATCCCATTTTTTTGGATCAATATCCTTGATTAGAGTAAAATTTGAAGATATTTTGATAATTCACCTGAAATACTTTCCTAATCCACCAAAGTATTAGAATTAGAAAATACATAAATAAGAAAACCAAAGTATTAAAAAAAATACATAAATAAGAATTTTTAAAAAAATCAAATCCTATGAAATATTAAAAAATTTACCACAAATATTAATAATTCATCGGAAATTGCACTAATGAAAAACTATAATTAAAGTATTTTATCTCATTCAATGCGTGCAATTTAATAATTCATACTAAAGATAAATTAGTTTAATTAGGCAAAAATAGCAAAGTACACTAACCCTTTATACAAAAATCTCTTAATTCAAACTGAAATTCGCAAACATGAGCATTGGGGAATTTCTCGATATTCAGCCTTAGAATTAAAATTCCCCTGCAAGTCAGTTCTATTTATAATGTTGGTGTTGGGTTTTAGAGGCACGAACACCATGTTCGGCGCAGCGGAAGATTACGATTCACCAACAACGAATCTCAAACATGGTTGTATAACATAACAATTAAAGGAAAAATAACGATATATAAATTCTTACAGCGATTTGTATGTGGAATCCTCAACTATGGTATCCACGTAACGGCTTTCTACCAACCCGCATCGATATGCCAGCGTTGAATCTCGAGACGAATTTGCTAGGAAAATTCCGACTGGAGATTTTATGGAGAAATTATATTTCTTATGTCTCTTTCGAAATTCTCATATGACACATATTTATAGGGATTAACTTAGCTTAATTCCTAAGCAAGTTATCGGGCCTAGCCCGTAATATAATCTCTACAGATTATATCTCCCTAGATATATTCCTACGAATAATATATTTACCTTATCTATTATTCTTGTATAATAATATTCTAAATATTATTATTGGAATTTCATATTTATTAAATCTAATTTAATTAAATAATAATAATTATTAATTCCAAATATAATTATTATTATATGCTCCATAAATTAAATAATATATCAAATACAATATTTAATCAACCAACTATAATTGGTAAATTGTCATTACTTGTTGTGTGACCCATAGGCCCTCGTATATCGAGCGATTAGTCAAACTAACGGTCTTAATTGAACCCTAGACAATAAATCAGACATTCTCAATATACGAGGTACGTTGCGAGGAAATCTGCAACTACCTGTAATACTATAGGCTATTGTGATATCTTCCTTTCATTCACGAATACTCGATTAAGCCTTGAACATGATGAAGTGTTTATTCAAATAACTTAATCATATTATCTCCAATCACTAATTGATCAAGTATATCACACTTGGCCACAAAGTCTAAGTTGATGTGCATCGGCCGACGATTTAGATCCAATTATGATGAGAAGATGAGTATTCTCTCTAAATCCACATTGAGGAATGAATCCTATTCTTGGCTCAACTACCACGCACATGCATTTCGCGATGAACCCAATCCATGTCATATCTACCCGTGGAAGGATGCAAGCGTCGGTCATGGTCAAAGTTCACCACTCCATACATGTCGTGCGTATTGACCTCAAGTCAGAGGAGTATCACATCGCTCCCACTAACCGAGACACCCGTAGACACATTATGTGGAATTATATCAAATGGTTTCTCGGATGGGTATATCAATACCCTCTAAGGTATCTGTGCATCCATCATGAGATACTCGGTATCTCGTAGTAAGTGAGATCTTACTACACTCTCTAAGAGTATGATGCAGATCGCACACCAATTTCAATTGCATCATCAATATCTCATTCTTGATGATCCTTGATCGGGGCTATTTGAGAATCATACTTAGGTCATTTGAGTTCTCACTCACTCAATGACAGTAGTGATTCATGGGAACACAAATAAGAATATATGCAAACAATCAAAACATCATATTCAGATAAGTGCAACGCCATACATTTAATATTAAACCAATAATAATATTAAACTAAATCTGAATATTATCTTAGTATTATGTCCTTTCGATGGATTGTCTCTAGGACACTAACACTAACAGTTGGCAGGTATATAATAAATATACTATATAAATAAAACTGATTACGTATAGATATATTATAGATATTATGTATATTATTATGTTATACTATATAAATATATTGACTTGTTTTATATAAATATATAAATAAATATACTATATAAATAAAATTGATTACGTATAGATACATTATAGATATTATGTACATATCACGTATCTATGTATATCACGTATTTATATTTATATAGGTACTATATAAATATATAGACTTGTTCTAATATTTAATAGATTTAGTTGCAGATATTATTATAATCTTTTATCAAATTGATATTATGTATATTAAATAATACACTACATAAATATATTATTATGTTTCACGTGGAATTAAGTACTGTATATAATATTTTTTGTAATCAATTATTTGTCAATATTTATAATAAAATATATCTAAAATATATATACCAAAGATTTAAAAAGATATAAACTAATGTTACTAAATTTAGCAATAATTTTGGTAGGAAAATTCAATGGTTTCCAAAAGTAGACCGGTTAGCGTTATTATATATATATAGATTGCGCAAGAAATTTGGATCGAAGAACTCTGTCACAAGTATGGTAGATATAAATAGAATCTTTTTTTTATTCTAGGTAGTCCTATATGTATTGTTATCTTCCATGACAATAAAGTTACGAATGATGTATAATCGACCCTTGCTATTTTTTTATTTTGTTCACTTCAACCTCTTTGTTCCTTATTGTTGCATGAATTGGTTCACCCTTTATCCAGAAAAGTCAAGAACATTAGTAATAGAAGTAAAAGTAAATATAATATTATCATATTAAATATTAAACTAAATATACCTCAATATCATGAAAGACACATTCAAGATTCATTATCTTGTATTTATGACCATAAGTTGGTGCATCATAGGCTCGAACACATCGCAACTTCATGCTTCATCCCATTTTTTTGGATCAATATCCTTGATTAGAGAAAGAATTGAAGATATTTTGATAATTCACCTGAAATACTTTCCTAATCCACCAAAGTATTAGAATTAGAAAATACATAAATAAGAAAACCAAAGTATTAAAAAAAAAATCAAATCCTATGAAATATTCAACAATTTACCACAAATATTAATAATTCATCGGAAATTGCACTGATGAAAAACTATGATTAAAGTATTTTATCTCATTCAATGCATGCAATTTAATAATTCATACTAAAGATAAATTAGTTTAATTAGGCAAAAATAGCAAAGTACACTAACCGTTTATACAAAAGTCTCTTAATTCAAACTGAAATTCGCAAACATGAGCATTGGGGAATTTCTCGCTATTCAGCCCTTAGAATTAAAATTCCCCTGCAAGTCAATTCTATTTATAATGTTGGCAGGTATATAATAAATATACTATATAAATAAAACTGATTACGTATAGATATATTATAGATATTATGTATATTATTATGTTATACTATATAGGGTTTTTTTACGGTCAGGAAGGTTTCGCCCTTCCTGACGTCAGGAAATTCTCTAAATATCATTAGATTCTTGATCCAACGTATATTATTTTTTTCAGGTGATTGCACTTTGCATTAGAGCATTTGCACTATGCATTATGCAATCGCACTGCATCGCCCTACAGTAAAATAATAATAATAAATATAAAATGACAAAAATACTCTTTTTTGTTTAAAGTTATTTATAAAATTATACTCCATACTATTATCACTATTTTTAGTCCTATAATTTATCGAGTGTCCACTTTTCACCCCAAAATAATTAGACAAATTCAATTTTATCTGATAATTTAATTGACGCCATTAAAAAAATGGAACCGATAAAAATTGGGGATTTCTATTATTGTTGGTGATGTGAATGTTGAGTGATATTATTTATATTTTTATTTTAATACATATACATAAATAAAATTATATAATAAATATGTCTTAAATAAAAATTATATTATTAAAATGTGAAAAAATAAATTTTATTATTATTTAATTAAAACATCCCCTCCCCACCCCCAAACCCTTCGTCTTCCCTCCAACCCCCACACCTTACCCCCAACAGCAATACCATATCACAGTCCCCTTCCTCTTATTCTTGGCATCCTGCCACACCACACCCCCTCTCCACCGGCAATACCTTACCCCAACCCCGTTCCTCTTCCTGGCATCCTTCTCCTGAATAAAGATTGGAAATCCACAATAAAACATTGGTATTTCCCTAAACTGAAATAATTGATTCTGAATATTCAATAGAATGTGAGAAAACATACAGCCAAAACTTAATTGAAGAAGAGTCGAAACACATTTTGCCTAAATAATCAATAACAAATTTAAGAATAATTACTTACAAATTTCTCCATGAGGTTGAGAAATCAAAACTGAAGTTGTAAAAAAAAATTGGTCTTTGAGATTAAAACCGAATCAAAAATAGGATTCATGAAGAGGTGTTTGTTGTTTGTTTTTATGTACTTGAAGAGGTGTATAAGTTCATTAATCATTAAATTTGATATAATAGAAATTTATGAATATATAAGTTTTACATAATATATTATTAAAAAATTGTTAGGATATTTATGTAATTTTATATTTTTTAGATGAAAAATTAATTATTTTATTTCATTGCGAAGCTAAATCGCCCACAGCGAAATTATATGACGTGTCAATTTTTCATTGGGTGTCTGACGTCAGGTAGGGCGAAACCCATTCCTGACCGTAGAAAAACCCTACTATATAAATATATTAACTTGTTCTATATAAATATATAAATAAATATACTATATAAATAAAACTGATTACATATAGATACATTATAGATATTATGTATATTATGTACATATCACGTATTTATATTTATATAGGTACTATATAAATATATAGACTTGTTCTAATATTTAATAGATTTAGTTGCAGATATTATTATAACCTTTTATCAAATTGATATTATGTATATTAAATAATACACTACATAAATATATTATTATGTTTCACGTGGAATTAGGTATTGTATATAATATTTTTTATAATCAATTATTTGTCAATGTTAGGAATCATAGATCACCCGGGATAGACATAGCATAGACCTAAAATATATATACCAAAGATTTAAAAAGATATAAACTAATATTACTAAATTTAGCAATAATTTTGGTGGGAAAATTCAATGGTTTCCAAAAGTAGGTCGGTTAGCGTTATTATATATATATATATATATATATATATATATATATATATATATATATATATATATATATATATATATATGAAAAATAGAAGGTATTAGGGGGGGCAGTAAAAATTAGGAGAGAAAATATAGAATATAAAATTGTGATTCAAAATATATCAATATGGGTCTTTATTTGTAGAGAATAGAAAAAAAAAATTGATATAATTATCATCAATATTTTTTATTAATAGTATATTAAAATTTAAAATTTAAAACTTATTTAATAAAATTAATCTTAACCAATCAAATCTTGACACATTTCATGAAGGAAGGAAAATGGAGTCTACCAATTTGGAACGGCTGGCCAAACGGCTTATTTATTATTGTATAGTAGTTTTTAAAACCGGTTTGCAATATGTGGTGGTTTTTGTATTCATTATCAAAATAAGCATGGGCGCCGTTGTGAACGGCGCTCATACTGTACAAATAGTAAGGGCGCTGTCCTAAATGGCTCTCCTCCAGTTTTTCGAGCAATCTTCCGACGGCGGTGTCGGTCTGGAGCACAACTAACATTATGTTCCTTATTAAGTTTTATTTGAATATATTTAAGATGATTTAATGATTACCATGCATGATTTAGTGATTTATAATATTTGTTTGGCTCTAAGTTAATTATTTTGTATGGATTTGAGATGATTTAGTGATTACCATGCATGATTTAGATTTTAAGTTATTTAATTTTAAAATTAATACATTAAATTTAAATTGATCAGTTTTTTTATTTTCCTTTAAATATTTGAAAAATCTAAAAAATTGGACTTAAAATCTAAAAAATATTTAAATAAATTGGATAAATATTTAAATAATAAAATTAAATGAAATTTAGAAATCAATTAAAAATATTCTTTAAAATCTGAAATTTTGATTTTTTAAAAAGTAAATTAGTTATATCTTCCAAATAATCCAATAAAAAATAAAATTCGATTTTAATTTTTTTTAGAAAAATAACTAAATTAAAAAAAATCTTCAAAATTAAATAAAAATAGTTTTGAAGTTAATTATTTACAGAATGAATTGACTTTTATAAAATAGTTTTCTGATTTTATTTGGATTTAACTTTTTTCTTAATTATTTACAAATTTATCTATTTTTTATTTTCAGATTTTTATTTTCAATTAATTTTTTTCAATTTAATTTATTTTTAAAGCATATTTATATTTTATTTATTTTTAAGAATTTTATTTTATTTTCAAAATATATTTAATTTTTTAAGATTTTCAATAATTTTCTAAGATATTTTTTTAATATAAAATGGGGTATGTTTAGTAATACATGTTAATTTTTTAATTTTATTGCAGTATGTTTAGTAAGTGAGGTGAGTTTAGAGGATTTTAGGGTTTGAGTAGTGAGACTCTAATTTTTTAGGGTATGCTGTAAAAAGAAAAAAAAAATTGAAGGAGCGCCGTTGAGGATGGCGCCCATTTTATTTGTGCTGCAGTCCCACCCGCCGTCGGAAGTTTGCTCAGAAAATTAGAGGAGCGCCATTGCAGACGGCGCCCTTACTATTTGTACAGTGTGTGCGCCGTTCACGACGGCGCTCATGCTTATTGATAATGAATGCCAAAACCACCACATATTGCAAACCGATTTTGAAAACTACTGCACAATAATAAATAAGCCTTGGCCAAACCGATTGTGGAAATAACTTTTGTTTTTCTTTTTTTCTTTACTTTTTTCTTTGTCCGTTAGTAGAGATCGATTGTAAAAACCTATGGATAAAGATAGTCTTAGGGGATTGTTCAACTCTTTATTTATTTATTTAGGGGAACGATTCAACTTCCAAATATATACTAATATTAATTTTCAAAAAAAATTACCATATTTCTCATTTATATTCCATAATAAGGAAGATCAAAATTATGAAAGGTTATTTTCCAACAAAAACAAATTATGTAAAGAAGAATCAAAATAATAATGAATATTTATTTTTATTAAAATATTAAACTCATATTTTTAAAAAAAAGATTTAAATTTGTAGATATATAGTGGAGATTGAAAAATATCATTGTAAGTATATAGTAAATAAAGATAATGAATTTATTTTTTAAACATATTTTGTGGGTATACGATAGAGAAGATAACAGAGTAATTTAATTTGTTAGTATATTGTTAATTAAGACTAACTTTTTTTTTTAAAATGTAAGCAATGAATTATGGCAAAATATAGAGTAAAAATGGTTCACATATACATGAACCATTAAAGGTTATTAGTTTTTTTTTTTTACCTAAACAATATTAATTATTTTTATTGAAGAGTGTGAGTTGTTTTTACTGAAGTATATTAGTTGTTTAATAAAATAAATTAATACTTTTAAATGAAACAACTCATATCCTTCAATAGTTCATGTATGAACCATTTTCACACTATGCATACTAATGAATTATTAATTTAAAGAAGAGATAAAGAAATATGAAAAAGTATAGAGTGAAATTGGTTTATACATGAATCATCGAAGGGTATTAGTTGTTTTCATTGAAGAGTATTAGTAATATTTACTAAAGAGTATTACTGATTTACACTAAAGAGTCTTAGTTGTTCGGTGAAAATGAACTAAGACTCTTCAGTGTAAAATACTCTTCAGTAAAAATAACTAATACTATTCAGTGAAAACAAATAATACCCTTTAATGATTTATATATAAACCAATTTCACTCTATATATACTCAAAAAATATTTGATTGGAGACGAAATTAAGGAATTTGATTTAAAAATATATGATATGATATATTTCTACCATGTTGTTGAGCGAGTCAATTATATATGTATAAACAATATTATTATATTTAGAAAAACAGTAGTGTCATTAAAATAATAAAATATACACTAATTTTAAATTTATATTATACTCAATTTATATCACCAATAATAGTAATTTAGAAAAAAGTAATACACTAGTTTGATGTAACTAGGGCCGATCCTAGGAATTGTGGAGCCTGCGTCGATTTTAAAACTGGGCTCCTTAATTATATTACTTTATATACAATATAAAAATTTAAATTGCATGAAATAAAATATTGTACAATACTAAAACAAAAAAACGTTAATGCTTAAATTAATATGACGAATATTTTCAAACTAGCTACTTAAATACAATCCGCCTAACAGTTTTAGAGGAAAAAACATACATCTATATATATAATCAATTTGTTCAACCAAGTCTTTCTAAATTGATAACATAGTTAATCAATTCAATCTATCCTAAGACATTGTATCAAATTTAAATTACAAAATTGTTATTACTTATTAATCTCTAAGTATTTTAATATAATTTTTTATCACAAGTATACTAGTAAAAGAAGAAGAAGATAAATCATAATTTCATGAATATAAATTACTTGCTAGAGTTTTGAAATTTGGATTTTTTTTTTTTTTTTTTTTTTTGTATTGTGAGTTGTGATTAGGAGGAATTAATGAGTGTATATATACTAATAGATTAATGACGCACTGGAATTAATGGGCTGAAAGAATTAACATTAATTAAGGGGCCCATTAGGAACAAATCATAATTTAACAAAAATTTGAGTACCCATCAAGGATCAAACTTATGACCTTTAGATAGACAAGCAACAACTTTAGCCACTAGGACAAATGCTCAATATTTATTAATTTTTTGAAATTATATAAATATACATATATATATATAAATAATTTTGGGCCCCTAAAAATTATAAAATTGTCGGGCCCTGAGTCGACCGACTCGTTGGCCTCCAAATAGGAGCGGCCCTGGATGTAACCATAGTAGATGGAATTTAAAATTATTTGAACGCGATAAATTTAAAAGAAATTAAAATTTTATCTATAGTTGTTAGATCAAAATAAAGTATTTTTTTAGAAAAATTACGATAAGTTATAAATAACTTATTTTAATGTAAGAAATTGAAAAACTAAAAGTTAATAGTGCTAGTGTCACCAACAATAGTAATGCCAACTAATATGACTCTCGAACCTAACTCTAACAAGAAACATCAAACCTATCATTATAGATAAAAATTTAATTTTCAATCACCAATATAAATTCTAATTACTTTATTCAATGTAAGAAATTAAAAAAAGGACAATGTATAGAGTGAAAATGATTTATACATGAACCATTGAAGGGTATTAGTTGTTTTCACTAAAGAATATTGTTTGTTTTCACTAAAGGGTATTAGTCGTTTTCACTAAACGGTATTAGTTGTTTACTGAAAACAAACTAAGACTCTACAGTAATAACAACTAATACTCTTCAGTGAAAACAACTAATACTCTTTAGCAAAAACAAGTAATACCCAACAATGATTCATATATGAACCAATTTCACTCTATATATACTCTTAAAAAAAATTGCTAAAGTTATCAACAATAGTAATATTACAATTGACTTGTCTGATTATCGAACCCTAAGTGTGTCAAGAAACACCGATATTAAAACTATAAATAAAATTTAAATTTGTTATCACTATTAATATTATAATATCAAATCTCGTAAAAAAATTCAAATTAATTTATTTCAATGTAAAATATTGGAAAACAAAAATTTATAATATTAGTGTCACCAATAATAGTAATATTACGGTTGACTACTCTGACTATCGAACCTTAATCGTCACACGAAATATTGATCTTACCATTATAGATAAAATTTAAGTTTCTAACCACACATTATAAGTTCTATTTAACTTATACCAATATAGAAATTTGAAAGAAAAAAAAATAGTACTTGTGTCACCAACAAAAATAATTTTATGGTTGACAAATCCGACTATCGAACCCTAATCGTAATAAGAAACATCTGAAATTTAAATTTCTAATCACCAATATAAATTTTAATTAATTTATTTCAATGTAAGAAATTGAAAAAATATAGTATTAATGTTACCAACAATAATAATGATTCGGTTAACTACTCTAACTATCGAATCTTAAGTGTAACACGAAACACCGATCTTAACACTATAGATGAAATATAAATTTCTAATAACATATTATAAGTTCTAATTAGCTTATATTTCAATATAGAAAATTGGAAAAAAATATTAATTGTACTAGTGTCACCGACAAAAGTAAATTTATGGTTGACTAGTTTGTTTATCGAACCTTAATTGTAATAAGAGATATCAATATTACAACTGTTGATGAAATTTAAATTTATAATCACCACTATAAAATTTAATTATTTTATTTCAATGTAAGAAATTGAAAAAAAAATTATATTAATGTTACCAACAATTGTAATGTTTCGGTTGACTAATCTGACTATCGAACCTTATGCGTAGCACGAAACACTAATCTTAACACTATAGATGAAATATAATTTTCTAATAACACATTATAAGTTCTAATTAGCTTATTTCAATGTAGAAAATTGGAAAAAAAAATATTAATAGTACTAGTGTCACCAACAAAAATAATTTTATAGTTGACTAGTCCGTTTATCGAACCCTAATTGTAATAAAAAAATATCAATGTTAAAACTACAGATGAAGTTTAAATTTCTAATCACAAATCTAAATTTAATTAATTTATTCAATGTAAAAAATGAAAAATAAAATAGTGCTAAAATTACCAACAATAGTAATGTTACAATTGAGTTGTCTGATTATCGAACTCTAACTGTGACAAAAAACACCGACATTAAAACTAAAGATAAAATTGGATAAAAATAATAATTGTACTAGTGTCACCAATAATAGTAATGTTAAGGTTGACTACTCTAATTATCGAACATTAACTGTAACACGAAACACCGATCTTACCACTGTAGATAAAATTTAAGTTTTTAATCACACATTATAAGTTCTAATTAGCTTATTTCAATGTAGATTATTGGGGAAAAAATACTACCGTCACCAGCAAAAGTAATTTTATGGTTAACTAGTCTGACTATCTAAGCCTAGATATAATAAGAAACATCGATGTAACAATAGATAAAATTTAAATTTACAATCTCTATTATAAGTTCTAACTAACTTATTTTAATGTAGAAATTTGGAAAATAAAAAATTAATACTCCCTCCGTCCCACAAGTGTTTGCACCATAATTTGGACACAACTTTTAAGATAAAAGTGTAGTGAGTAGTATTTTGTGGGGTATAAAGTGAATGAATTGGTTGAATTGAGTGTATTGTGAGCCCAAAAGGTAAAACGTAATGACAATTTTTGTAAATATGTGAATATTGTGAGGGTGGAGTTTATAAAAATGTTTTCTTTTATGGGTATGCAAACAATTTTGGGACGGACAAATAAGAAAAGTGTGTAAACAATTATGGGACAGAGGGAGTAGTATTTATGCTATCATAAAAACAAAAGAAATTACGGAAAAAAAAGGAGAAATTTTATTTCATGAATTAACTTTTTTATTAAAAAAAAAAGGAACGTGGAGTAAACATGAGAAACAGTCTTAATATAATATATTTTCAAACTTCTCCAAGATGATGTGTCAACACCACCTTATTTTAGACTGATGTGGCATGTCTCAAATCTCTCCATTTTGAAATACTGCGCTCTAATCAAAAGTTGGTTAAACTTTTAATCTCGACCCTTCGTTCTATATCATTAGATCTAAACCATTAATTTATATCTGCATAATTAAAGCAAATATATATTTTTTCCATTTTCTTATTTAGTTATTTTTAGAATTTATTATAAATCATATTTTTTACAAACCTTAGTGTAATTAAATATGATCTACTTATTGAATGAATCTAAATTTATCATTTCTAAGTTTGGGTTAGTATATATAGTATAATATAATGTTCGATTATTTTTTCCTAAAATAAAAGGTATATAGTTATATATTCCAATAAAATATTCTTATGTGATATATTCTTATTATGGACAAGATATAATATTGCATGCATTTTTTTTTTTTATTATAAATAAGAGCATATTGTATTTCATTTTTTCACATCAAATGTTCCACTCTTTTGCTGATATTTCTCCCATCAATTATTGGTTAGTTATATATCTATTGTTATTAGTATATTTATTTTATAATTAAATTCATCATTTTAAGTGCTCACAATTTGATTAGATTTAAATATCAATATCAATATGAATGTAATAATGATTGTTGATTTATGCTCTACATCGTTCAGTTTAAATATTCTTCATGTGCAAAAATAATAGATTTAGCTATACCATATATTTTTATCTGAATAATTATGATGGTTTAATTGTTGTAATTTAAATCTCATTTTAGATTTCAAGAGTATGACACCTCAATTTTCTCTGATTTCTAATATCAAGAGTGAGAGCCAAAAATTGACCGTTAAAGTTAGGATTGAAAAAGTTGGACAATATTTTTTAATGATTTTAATAGAGACAAATTCTACTTGGAACTCATTTTGATCGATGAATAGGTATTTGTAACGTTAAAGTTTATTTCAAATTTTATATTGTTTCTTATATAAATTAATTTCTTACCGTATACTCCCAATAACTAATAATTTTGATTAATTTATAAATTATTCAATATTGAAATGGAAATTGATTATTATTAAATTATTAGTCTAAGTAATGTTATTCCATAATTGTTATTAATTTATGTGAATTTTGATGTTTTTTTTTAATTATTTGGTTTGTAGGATATACATATAGGGTTTAGTGAAGGACACGAGCCACAGCTAAACAAACCTCATAATTTATTGTATATACCTTGAAATTTTTTAAACAAAAATACTCTTATATTAAATGTCTACAGAAAATAATTATAATATATTTTTCAGTACGTGAAATTCGCGTGGGTACACTCTAGTTAATAATAAATTCAAATCTTGGTATATGTGCGTTGTATATCTTGAAAATACAATTTAAGAGAGAGAAATAATTTTAACAGGGGTATTTTGAACCATTGAAATGACATCAAATCCAAATATTATAAAATTGCCACTTTCTAGATGTCCATGGACATTTGAAAATCGCACAAAAATGTACTTTGTCGTTTACCAAGTATAGAATTTCTCGTTTTGTTTAGAAAATTGAGTTTAAGGTTTTATTAATTTCCTCTATTCTCTGTATTTTATATTTTTTAAAATACTGAAAACTATATATAAAAGATATAACGAGAAATTAAGAAAAATCATTAACTCGTAGTATTTTATAAACGGCAAAAATTCAATACATTTAGTAAACCACAAAAAAAATTTACGCAAATCTCTGGCAATATTTTGTAATTATTTACAAATTATGGGGGGTTTTCATGCAATTTCCAAAACCATAAGGGTATGTTTGTTTTGGGATTTAAGTGTGCGGGGGAAATCATGACTTTGAAATCTTAGGATATGAAAATCTTAATGAATAATATGAGTATGTGTTTGTTTTGGGATTTTAGTAGGGTGAGATTTTGTTTTATGTCAAATTAATGTTTATTAGTGATTGATGTTGTATTATTTTATTACATTGTGTAAGAGAAAAGTAGGAGAGAGGTTGAGTGGATGATAAAAAAGTGATGGTGTGATTGTATTTAATTATATGAAAAATAGTAATAGGTTTATAGGTAGGGATTGAGTTTGAAATTTGAAAATCCAATTTTAAATCCCGAACTCGTATGGGGTGTGGATTGCAAAGTCCAAAATCCATCCGTGTGAGTCCCAAAACAAACATACCCTAAGGGTACGTTTGTTTTGGGATTTAAGTGTGCGGGGGAAGTCATGACTTTGAAATCTTAGGATGTGAAAATCTTGATGAATAATATGAGTATGTGTTTGTTTTGAGATTTTAGTAGGGTGAGATTTTACTTTATGTCAAATCAATGTTTATTAGTGATTGATGTTGTATTATTTTATTATATTGTGTAAGAGAAAAGTAGGAGAGAGGTTGAGTGGATGATAAAAAAGTGATGATGTGATTGTATTTAATTATATGAAAAATAGTAATAGGTTTATAGGTAGGGATTGAGTTTGGGATTTGAAAACCCGATTTTAAATCCCGAACTCGTATGGGGCGTGGATTGCAAAGTCCAAAGTCCATCCGTGTGAGTCCCAAAACAAACATACCCTAAAGGACTTTCACGCAGTATTTCAAAATCACACGACAATTTATTTCCATTAACCAAATTTATATATAGACTACACAGTTTTATACTCTTTATAAAACTTGCTTTTCATGATTGTCTGCATACTTTTTTTTTCGTATGCATCCTCTAATAAAATAAAATATAATATTGATTTATGTCCACGCTTACATAATATACACATACTTATACGTATACTATTACTTTACTTAAAAAATATTTTTTACCGTTTGTAGTGGGAGATAATAACGGGATGGATGGGGTGGACGGATTACTGCTACTAAACATAATTAACGTAAAAAAGAATACCAATTATAATTCAGGATAAATAAAAAATAGGGGTGTGCAACGGTCGGTTCGGTCACCGAACCGAACCGTATTAGCTAAACCGAACACCAAACCAAAAATTTTTTACAAACCAAAAACCGAACCATATTTTAAAAAACCGTTCGGTCTCAAACCGAAATATTTCGGTTTGGTTCGGTCCCAAACCGTACAAACCGAAATCTTTTACACTTTTTTTTAAATATATTTAATTTTTTTTAGCATCAACACACATGTTTCATCCAATTATTTGCAACATGTCAACATCTAAATGCTAATTTAAGCAAAGATGCATCAATAAACCTACTACATAATTCAATAAAAACATCAACATAATAATTTTCAAAATCTAAGCAATAATTTGAAAAATATAATCAACACAAAACACCACTCCTCAAGTATTTTATGCAAAACACAGATCAACTCAAGTCTTTTATGCGTGAATATAAATTATATAATATTAATATTATTATATTATATTAGAATAAAGCTATTAAATATTAATTTAGTGAATATTAATATAAATATAATATATTATTATTATAAATAATATTTCGGTTTGGTTCGGTCTATATGGTTTTTAATTAGTAAAAACCGTAAACCAAACCGAAATAAAAAAAATTAAATTTCAAAACCGTAAACCGAACCATAAACCAAAAACCGAACCAAAATTTGTATTTCGATTTGGTTTGGTCGGGTTTTTCGGTTCAAACCGTATTTTGCACACCCCTAATAAAAAACTTAACAATTAGAAATCCGAGTATATAGTAATATCAATTTAAAAATGCTTTAAAAAAATAAATTTAAAAACACTAGTTTGGGAGGCTCAGACTGTTGAGCAGGCGAAAAGAAAGAAGCACCCCCATGGCTGCAAAACCCAGCTTGCATTGTCAACAACGCGGCTGGAGAAGTTACAACATCTTAACCAAAATAAAAAAACCCAACCATACGCAATCGGGGTTTTGCCACGCCAAGATGCGGGCCGAATCTTTCTCCACGCCCGACCCAACTCTGTCTACTTCGCCATCATCGCCTCACATAGATCCGGACCAACCATTCAACATCTCATTAAACAAGTAAACAGCTGAGACTGTAAATAACAAAGCTGCGTTTGGAATAGAGGATATAGGATTGGATGTTTAGTTATTGCTAAAGCAGAGAGCCAGAGACAGATGCAATTGACCAGAAACAGCTCACAGTCGCATGCCGGGTCAATTCGACCCGGCCGACCGTTTGCCAAAATGGGTTGTTGACTTCGTCAGCGTGAAATCATCGGCAACAAGAGAAGAGAGGGGCAACCACCCTTGAAACTTCCCATCTCTCTTTTCACCTCATTCTTGAGTTGGAAAAAACACTAGTTAAAGGGATCAATTTCGAATCACCTTCTTTTGAGTAAAAGACGGTCAAATATTTGAAAATTTTAATAAATTAATCGATGATCAAGGCTCAGATCTGTATTTAAATCTGGGAATTTGGGAACCGACACCGCCATGGCTGCAATTACCCAGTTGCATTAGAAAACGCCATCTGGGTAATGCATCGCCAAGATACGGGTCGGGTCACACCAATCCCCCATTTTCCTGCTCTCCGGTGAAATTATCATCACAGCCTTATCGAATTTTGGGGGTGTATTAACAAAAGATGGACTGTATTTAACCGAACCTTTGTGGAGTTTTTAGATCTGGGAAATTGGCAAGCGACACCGCCATGGCTGCAATTACCTAGTTGCAGCGCCATCTGGATAATGCCTCGCCAAGATACGGGTCGAGTTACACCAATACCCGATTCTCCCAATTGTAGTGTATTCATCCAGGTAGTGTATTTAACAAAGAGGCTAATGTAAATAGCCATGGCCATAGGAAGATAATCAAATGCCCAAATTTCACTCTATACTTTTTCTGTTGAAAAAATTATGCGTAGGACGCAATATATTTCTTCTTTCAAAAAAGGGCTGTTGGTTTGGAGAGGAAAGTTAAATCTGCGGCGGAAGAGAGAAGGGCAACCACCCTTGAAGAAATCCCCTTTCTCTCTCTAACGCCTCATTCCGGAGAGCAGTATGTTAATGGATAGGGATCCTCTGCTGGGCATAATACCCAGCAAATGGTGCTGGGGATCCTAAACGGCGCCGTTCCATATACAAAATGTTTGGGAGTTTAAGATTTCATAGTTGGTTACTTTTCTTTTAAAATTCACATCGTAATGTGATTAGTCGGCATAAAATTTGATCTTCTTTCTTCAATTTTGCTGAATTAAATTTATGATAGTATAGTTTAAATTTTAATTTAAATATATAAATAAATTTACTATATAACAAAATAAAGAACTGTCCACAAAATTTTCAATATGACTACATTATTTTTAACGAGAGTAACTTGTTGATAGGCGAACAACAGGGATGCAAGATTAGAGATAAAAAATATTAAAATAATAAGACTAAGAAATCAAGAATGAAAATAAAATAATTAAAGAGGACAACCAGCAGGGACTTCGCACCCTAGGTGGCGAGCAGCTGGGCCTGAAGACCAAGAGCAAGTAGGCGAGCAGCTGGTCATAGAGGCTAGGAGGCGAGCAGCTGGTCATGAGAAGCAGAAAGAGGTGGCGAACAGCCAGACTAAGAAGACACAAAGACCCAACTAGAGGCGAGCAGGCGAGCAAGAGGACACCTCGGAAGATCATCAGAAATCCCAATAATTAGGCATTACACTAGGAACAAACAAGTGTCTTAACACTTGTTATTGTGTAAAGATGTAATAGCTTAGGAGATGACAAGTGTCTTAACACTTGTCACAATAAAAATTAAGATGATTATGGAGGTGACACCCCCTACTTGCTTGTACCTCTATAAATACCCTTCATGGGATAATAAGAAAAGGGACACTTAATTCAAAAATAGGCCAAACTATTACAAATTTCTCTCTCAACTCCCACTTACAAAAATCTAGCTTTAATATTTGATTATTCTCTTGTTTGATGATCTTATAAGAATAAAACAGCCACTAATTATCAATTTGGATCAAGGCCATCAACATAACTTAGCCCTTAATATGTAGGGGTGTGCAAAATACGGTCTAAACCGAATAAACCGACCAAACCAAATCGAAATATAAATTTTGGTTCGATTTTCGGTTTATGGTTCAGTTTACGGTTTCGTAATTTGAATTTTTTTTATCTCGGTTCGGTTTACGGTTTTTACGATTTAAAAATCATATAGACCGAACCGAACCGACATATTTTTAATAATAATAATAATATATTATATGTATATTAATATTCACTAAATAAATATTTAATAGCTTATATTCTAATATAATATAATAATATTAATATTAGATAGTTTAGATTCAAGCATAAAAGACTTGAGTTGATTTGTGTTTTGCATAAAATACTTGAGGAGTGGTGTTTTGTGTTGATTATATTTTTCAAATTGTTGTTTAGCTTTTAAAAACTATTATGTTGATGTCTTTATTGAATTATGCAGTAGGGTTATTGATTAATCTTTGCTTAAATTAGTATTTAAATATTGACATGTTGCAAATAATTAAATAAAACATGTGTATTGATGCTAAAAAAAAATTAAACTGGTTTTAAAAAAAAAGTGTAAAAAATTTCGGTTTGTACGGTTTGGGACCGAACCGAACCGAAATATTTCGGTTTGGGACCGAACGATTTTTTTAAATATGGTTCGGTTTTTGGTTTATTTTCGGTTTGGTGTTCGGTTTGACTAATACGGTTCGGTTCGGTGACCGAACCGACCGTTGCACACCCCTATTAATATGGAATTGTTTACGAATCGCCAATAAATTTTTTAATCATTAGACATCTTCTTTCCACAATGTATTTTTTATATGCAAATTGTTTTATATGCTCAACAAAAGTAGAACAAAAGCAATTTATATGGAAAGATATTATATTACGCAGTCAAACTTGCAATTGGTATAGGACGGCGTCGTTTAAGTACCCCAGCACGTTGTACTGGGCACAAGGCCCAGCAGGGGATCCATGTCCGTATGTTAATTGTGAACTCGATCTTCTTTTTTAATGGCAGGTCCAAAACCCTGATTTTGTCTAATGGGTAAATTGGTAAATTACTCTTATAAAGGAAAATAGAAATTCCGCACACCATAAAATCTTTAAAGTAGTAATTTTGATAAATAATTAGATAATGCATTTTTTTAAATCAAAATAAAATTTATAAATTAAGAAGGGTGTATTCAATTGGGATTCTATCGGATTTTTTTGGACTTTAAAGTTTGTGGATTTAGAAAATCTATAGACTCCATGCAGAGTTTGACTGACTTTTTTTATTGATTTATTTGGATTTTCATAGACTTTACAGGATTGTAGAATACATTTTTTTTTTATTGATTTACATGAATTTACATAGACTCCGGCGCTGGAACCATTGATGCAAATATATATGGGATACACTTGTATATAAAAAAAATTTATCCAAATTATTTTAAAAAAATACATTATTATTTCATCTTCATTTCCATCACCGTTATACCCCGCCCTCATTAGAAGTCTCAGGTTGTTAGAAGAGATTTTGGAGAGTAAAATTTATATATATTTTTTGAAGAGTAGACTTGACAACAGGGCGGGTAATCCCCAAAACAAACATGGACGGGGAATTTTTTTGCCCCGTAGGCGGGGACTGGGATAGTATTCTCAGCCCGGGGGATCCCCGTCTCGTTCCCCGCGGGGAGCCGCATTATTTTTTATATAATTAATATATTTATATATAATTTTAATGTTAAAATAAATTACAAATAAATATTTCATAGTTTCCTACTCAATTAACTATTTATTAAAAATTATACTTTTTTATTTAATGTTATGTTATTAGTTCCAAATTATATTATTTTCGCTTTAATATATATGTTAATTAAAAATATTAGAATTAGAGGTTCTTCAAATTGTTTAAATTAATTTTTTTAACATCAATTTAAAGTAATTATTGTGTATATTTAAAGTTTTTAATTTAAATATTTTTTTATGTTTTAAAAATGAGATAAAAAAATAAGTAGGCGGGGAATGGGGAATCGCCACAAGACGGGGATGGGGGAAATTTTTTTCCCATTTATTTTGCAGGGACGGAGATGGGGAATGACCCCCCGTCCCCGCCCCGTTAACATCCCAATAGAAAAGAATCAAAGAAAGTCCATAGACTGTTGAATACCTAAAAATTTTTTTAAGACTTTTCAAAATCCGTAGAAATCTCTGGTTATTAGAAGAGATTTTGAAGAATGAAATATATTCATATTTTGGAAGGGAAATCTAAGAAAATCCGTGGAGTATTAAAATCCATAGACTGTTGAATACCTAAAGATTTTTTAAGACTTTTTAAAATCCGTATTGAATACCTCAGGATTTTTTAAGACTTTTGAAAATCTTGATTGAATACCCCCAGACTTTAAAAGTCTAAAAAAATCCTGCAGACTCTATAACCAATACACCCATCTAAGAAAATGTGGGAATAAAAACTATTGAGAAGATCATCCAAAAAGTTGGAGACTCGACCGGATAATAAAAGTTTGAAAATGATTCAAACACACTAACAAAACGATGAGTCAAATTATTGGGTTTTTTTACGAACAAGATAAATAATATAATTATTATGTTGTATTGGTATAACTTTACAAGTCATTGACTCATTGTAGAAGCGAAATTAGAATATGTATTCATTGTATTTTACACTTGGCGATCCACCACTCTCACTATGCAGTCAGGAGCAAAATAAAAAGCTCTCAATTTCGAAAAGAAAAATCAAAGGTTCTCAATTTGGAAGAGAAATTAGGACTCTCAACTCAGGAGAGAATGTATTGGGACTGCCTTCTGACGAGGATGATTAAAAGCTTACTGTCATGCACCAATTTTTATACAAATAATTTTTAAATAAAGACACTTATTTAATTACAAATAAAAAGGCGTGAACTAAATTTTGAATTTGAAAAATAATTTACTAAGCAGCGAAAGACTAGAAAATTTAAATCAACATCTCAAGATAACTTAAATCCAGAAATCAATGTACCAAAAGATAGTTAACTAACGATAAACTTCTCAAGTATAAGTTTGCTAAAGAAATAAAATTGTTTTTGCAAAAATACTAAAAACCATAGTAGAAAGGCATCTACTGCTCCTTCTCGCCACCAACTCCTCAATCTGAAAATGTTAAAATGGATGGGTGAGTATGCAAGCACACTTATTAGATTTATATTTAAATTATCTTTACAATGGTTAGTAGATCATGTTGTTCATTGTTAAATGTTTTATTTGATTTGTTGAACTTGTCTGCTACGTGTTATATTCCATGTATGAATTTAGCCAGGGACCAACAGATTAACAAAGTGCACCGGTGTAAGGCCAAGAAGCTACACCCCGATGAGAGGTTGACCTCAATGGTCATGCTAATATGTTTTTAATTAGAAATCACGATATTTAAAAGGGGTGTTTATTTTGGGATGGAGGTAGATGGAGCACATTCGGATGGAGAAAAAAAGTGGATGGAACAAATCCTGTGAATAGTAAATTTGTGTTTACTTTGTATTGGATGTGGTAGGGGTGAATGAAACTTTATGTCAAATCAATACTTTTGAGTGATAATGATGTATTATTTTATTATTTTTAGTTAGTGGAATAATTATTAGGTGTAAGAAAAGTAGGAGAGAGAATCATTAGGTGCAAGAAAAATAGAAGAGAAGATGAATTGGTGTAAGAAAAATAGAAGAGAGAATGAGTTGATGTAAGAAAAAATTGTGATGTGATAGTTTTTTAGTGTACAGTAAAACCTCATTAAATTAATACTCGATAAATTAATAACCTCGCTAAAACTAATAATTTGTCCGGTCCCAAGTTGGGACCAGTACAAATTTGGGACTCAATCAATAAAATTATAAGATAATAATTTTTTTGAGATCCCAGTGTATATATATTGGTCCCGACGAAACTATAAATTACTCCCTCCGTCCCAGATCAGTTTTCACACTTTCCTTTTCTATCCGTCCCACATTAGTTTTCACACCCCAAAAAGGAAAGTTTTCTTATAACTTTTATCCTCAAAGTTCTCACTTATTTACCCATATGCCATTACTTTTCTTACACAAACAAACCACAACCACACAATTAAAGTTGATTTGACATAAAGTTCACACTTTAACACTTTAACTATATAAAATAATAAATTTTCTTAATTACCGTGCCCAGATCAGTGTGAAAACTGATCTGGGACGGAGGGAGTAATAATTATTAAAAATAATCCATATATATATATATATATATATATATATATATATATATATATATATGATGCACTTGAATATTCTTAAGACAACTTAGTAAAATAAGAATCTACTGTAACTTGCTTTTTCTTGAACTTCAAATCTATGTTGATCTCATCTTTAAATCTCCTTACGGCACCCAATAGTTGTGGCGTTGTCTTCTCGTACTGCAACAAAAAGTTATGAAGAGTTGTTGATGCTTGCAATGCTTCTTTTAGAGTGACCGGTTGCAAAGCTATTGAATCATCCTCTGCTTCATCATCTTCTGGATTATGAATGACATCGGTCACTATCTCTTCTAGACTCTGAACTTCGTGACATTGATTATTTTCACCTGGAAAGTCGAGCAACTGATTCACATCCATTTTGTGGTGATATTGCATACCGGTGATCAAATTCTCAAGCTCACAAATGTCTTCTCCAGGAGTTGCATCATTTGCACTTGAGTCGCTTTGATTTTCCGAGCGAATTTTGCAGTGTCGAAAGCAATTTGCTATTGCTTCTTGATGAACATTTTCGGTCCAAGCTGGCACTGCCATATTGATAGCATCTAAAACATTGATCTTTTCTGGAGATGGTATGTCTAACTCATAGCCTTCCAAAATCTTACGGTAAAATCTTTTGCGGTAATACATTTTGAAGGCTCTTATTATGTCGGCATCACATGGTTGAATTTTTGAGGTCATGTTTGGGAGTAGGAAAAATAACTCGATGTTTCGTAAACCTTGAATATTGTTTGAATGAGCTGGACAGTTATCGACTACCAAAAGAATTTTTCTTCCATGCATTTGTTCATCCAACCAACAAACATATTCTTCGAAAAGCACTCCAGTCATCCAAGCTCTCTTGTTGGCACGGTATTGACAGTTCGAGCTATTAATATTGACATTCTCAAAACAACGGGGCTTTGCATACATACCAATAATCCATAGAGGAATTTTTTCAGAGCCATCTTCATTGCAACAAATAACAATTGTCAATCTCTCCTTATCTTGTTTTCTACCTTCAAGTTTCTTTGTTGCAAGTGAATGATCAGCCTGTAACCTGTAAAACAAACCAGTTTCATCCATATTAAAAACATCTTTCCTTGGAAATTGATCAATTTTTTCCCTAATGGACTCCAATTTATTCTCCATATCATGCATGTCGACTGATCCACCCTCTCCGAAACAGCGATATGATTTGATACCATGCCTTGATTTGAATTTCTCAAGCCAACCTTGTGAAAGACGATGATTTGCGGGATCTCAGGATGTAAAAGCTTAAGCGCCTCATTAACCTTCTCTACGATTAGCTCCCCGGTTATATTCACACGCTCTTGATGTTAGAGAAACCACTCATAAACAACCTTCTCAATATCCGGATACTTGGCTGATTTCTGACGCTTAGACGATCCACCTTTCTCAAAGTCAGATGATAGGAATTCTGTAGATCTCTTAAGAGTGTTCGAAATTGTTGCTTGGCTAACTTTCAAATTGAAAGATTTTTCAACCCATTTCACCAAATCATTCTGAGTGCATCCAGGTTGATCTCTCTTATACTCACATAACATCTTTCGTTGTTGGTTGGTCATGGTTGATTTTTGAATTCCTTTTAGATGAGTGGCCATTTTTGTGTGTGATTTACCAAGATTCCAATGGATAAATATATAGTGCTGACTTCTATCCATGACTCAATGCACAAATGTTAGTCCAATGAACCATATTTTTGTATTTTTCAAAACCAATTAATTTAAACAAGCCATTCCAACTTCCACGTGAGTTTGTGTTCATGGAATTCTACTAGTACATTTGTACTTTAACTTAATTTTCATCAATAACTATGCATGTATACTTAAAGTTATTCAAAGAATTTGGAACTTTGAAGGTCAACTGTGCATATACGTTAAAACCTCTTTAAATTAATAAATTATTAATTTATCGATATAATAATATCTCTATAAATTAATAAAATCCTCCGGTCCCAACATTATTAATATATAGAGGTTTTACTGTAGATGTATAATAGGGGTGAATGTATATTTGGATGGAGGATGAGATGCGCAAATCCAAAAAGTGACTAGGATGGGGGAAAGCTCATCCCTAATTTGAATGCGCCCAGCCATAAGTAAACACCCCCTAGTTATTTTCTTGTGTCAGGGCACTCAACTTAGGAGAGAAATTAGAGGCCGCACGAATTGGAAAGACGACAGACAACGACAGAACAATGAAAATTGGTTCGACCAAGTTTGACTTGCAAATTTGATTTTTTTTCCATTTATGCTATTCTTTCTATAAACTGATTCGACCAATTTTGACTTGTGAATTTTCAACTCTTGCACAAAATATGCTACCCCCTTCGTTTTACATTATACATTATACATCACTCCTAATGTAGTACACTTTTTAAGAAAAATTGTTTCAAATGATTTTTTTTAAAGTTTCATTTGAATACAAAATGATATTATAAGAAAATGCTATTTTAGTGTAATAGTATTATAAAACAAACAAAAAACTATTAAATTTATTGTGAGATAAAAGGGTGCAATTTTGAAATATTTAGGCCTCTTTTTAGTTTATGAATTTTAGAATACATTTAAAACCTCTATAAATTAATATTGTTGGGACTGGTTTTTTTTTTATTATTTTAGAGAGATATTAATTTATTAATTTTTAGTACGATGAATAAAAATATACTTTTATATAAGTGAGTGCATATAATTGATATATATATATATATATATATACTATATTCATTGAACTATTAGTATAATATATATACACATAACATAATAAATATATATTCAATATGCATTATATAATAAATATATATTCACTATGCATTATATCCATTAATATACATATGAAGTTGAAAGTCATGATTGCATCAAATCTATCAGCCTAGGAAATCTACATAAAAAAAAAATCATTAAAACCATACAGGAGAATAACTTTTCATCTAAAAAAGTGTTCCATAATCAATAATAACAGATCAATTTTCGTAAAGCGATGTATGAGTACAATTCTCACATGCACTCGAAGAGATTTGATATAGTGGTTTGATGAAAAGTGTCACTTGAAAGTTAGTCAAGCTATAATATTTGATGTTTATCAAGAAACAATCAACAAAAGATTCTTATTTTATTAAATTGTCCTAATTATTTTTTAATTTTCACTACAAGAAAATAATGATTTGCCTACGGAATTAAATTGCCTACAAAAATTTACCAACAAAAAAATTTGTAGTAAAAATTGCCTACGATTTGCCCACAGAATTTTCTAATTATGAAAGCATCTACATTTCTCAACCTAAAACAATTTGCCTACGGAATTGATTTGCCTACGGAATAAAATCCCTAGGTATAATTACCTACAAGCCAATTGCCTACAAAAATTTACCTACAACACAATTTGCCTACGGAATTTCCATAGGCAAATTATTGTGTAGGTGGGGAAGGAAAATACCTATACAATTAGAGATTTTTGTAGGCAATTCGTAGGCAATCCCCCCTACGAATTTTTTGTTGTTGGTAATTCCGTAGCTATATTGACAATTTCCGTAGGCAATATTAAACTTTTTTGTAGTGTTTTATAAATTATTAATTTTAAATATTGATGGGACCACTAATTTATATAGGAGTTTTTTAAAAAATTATTATTTTATTATTTATCGAAATTGGTAAAATTTTTAATTGACTCAAGTTGGGATTAAAAAAATTACTATTATTTTAGAGAGTTTATTAATTTATAGAAGTTTTACTGTATATTTAAAAAAAGGAAATATTAAATTTTTTGGACACTATCTTATAGCAATTTGCAAAATGAGGACACTTTCTTTACGGACTGACAATTTTAGGACACTTTCTTTTAAATTTTGCAATTTCAGGACATTTTCTTTTAAATTTTGCAAATTTAGGCCAATTGATACTAATTTCGGGCCAAACGAAAATTTGGAGCCCTAATCACAACTCTTCCCGCAAATAAAAAAATCAATTTTGTAAAATTCCAATTTCACTAATTTTGGTTGAAAAATTCCCATGGGATCAAAATTATTAAAAAAAAGGTGAGACGGAAGTTCTATTGGAATGAAAAATGCAATTACATTTTTTAATTTCTCAAAATTATTTACATACCAGCCAAGAATGGTGAAAGCAACGGGAAGAACAAGCAAGGGCTTGAATCCTAATCCCAGAGTGCAAAGTATGATAAACAAATTTTTAATTGTTTTTTATAGATCTTAAATTCGCCAAATATTTTAATAACGTGGAAGGATTTTAGTGATATGGCGTTTACGAAGCAGTCAAGCGGAGGATCAAGCCTGTTTGGCCCGTAATTAGTATCAGTTGGCCTAAATTTGCAAAACTTAAAAGAAAGTGTCCTGAAATTGTAAAATTTAAAAGAAAGTGTCCTAAAATTGCCAGCCCGTTAAGAAAGTGTCCTAATTTTGCAAATTGCTATAAGATAGTGTCCTAAAAATTTAATTTTCCCTTAAAAAAATACTTAAAGGAAACATCTTTATAGAGATTTGTTTTTTTTAACCATTTGCAATCGACATAATATACCAGTAATCAGCCAACAAGCTTCATTGGTTAAAAGTGTTGTAAATTCAGAAGATTTGATATGCCAAATTCAGAAGATTTGGTGTGGACATTACTTATGGGCAAAGTAACCTAATAGGCTTTAGGGTTTCTGTTATTATAAATATATCCATGTACTCAGTATTGTATACACACAACAAAATATAGTGAAAAACTTTTGGCTTGGTACACCCCCAGACGTAGTAATTATAGACGAACTGGGTAAAGAAATAGATGTTCCTGCTTTGTGCTGTTTATTTTACAACACATTATCAGCACGAGTGTTCTACCAATTAGTTTTCATAATTCTGTAGCCCCCGATACTCCTGATACTGATTAAGGTACGCTACTGAAATTTTAAACTTGATCTAATCTTCTTAAATATTTATTTATAATAATTTATACGCACGATTCTTGCATGTTCTTAATTAAATACTATGTGATGATTTACGATATTATCTCAATTATTTACGGTGCTAATTCTTTTATGCATCTGTATAAAATATTATTAATATTTTACCATTTTGTTATGTATATCCAAATTAGACTTAGTTTGCAGTTTTAAATTATTATTCATGTGTGATTTTCTACAAAATCAGTATGTGCGCCTGGAAATTATTGTAATACCATGTGTTCAAATACCAATTCATGTGCGATATTAAAGTGTGAAATTATTTACGGTACTCAATTATACGAAATTAGCGACGCGAGACGGCGGTGGAGCCTGGAAGATCCTCCCCCTTCGACAAGCCTGATTCCACCATCGACGTCCTGTATTCATTGAGCCCATTGGTTGTAGCGCAGCCGAGCGCCAGCGACGATGGGATGGAGGCGGTGCTAGAGGCAGTGATGGAGCCTGAAAGGTCGTCCCCCTTCGACAAGTCCGATTCCACCATCGGCGACTGCAGGCCCATTGGTTGTAGCGCGGCCGAGTGCCAGCAATGACGGGACTAATGGTGGTGCGCCTAGCGGCGCAGTCGCCACACCTTCTCGGTCGGGTGTTAATGGAGTAAGACCCTCTCGCCGGAATTAATTCCCTGTGCCTTTTTCTTCCCTGAAAAGAATACTAAAATAATTTTGGACCGTTATTTTTCTTAACCTGGGCCGAAAAGAAAATGAAAAAGGAATGTTGGATTTTTAATTTATTTCTGAACTGGGCCGTTTTTCATGAGAAGTGAAAAGAATTTTTTGCTGGGCCGGATTTCATGAAAAAAAAATATTGGGCTATTCATGAATATTTTTTCCTTTGTGGCCTGTTTTGTTGCTTTTGGGCTGTAAATCAATGAGAATGAAAATGAATGAATAAAATTATTAAGCACAAATCCCCTTTAGAATTAATTTTATATTAATATATTAAATAAGGCACAAATTTATTTTATGTGCTTAATAACTATATGTGCATGTTATATATGATAATTGCTCTCATATACATTATTATTTTTTCACATAGTTCTTAGATTATAGTCCGCATACATTGTCTGGGTAGGTGGCGCTCAGTACTTGTCAGACCGTAAATTATGTTTGGGTAGACGGCACCCAATACTTACTCCTATGAGTTTGAACATGATTAAATAAATTCTTATTTCTCCGTTGTCAACAAAAGGTCACTAGACTGACCATGTCACTTTAAATATTGTAGTGAGAATGTCTGACATTACTAAGAAAGAATTCGCTGAGCTTGCTCTCGATAGTAATAATTATCTGACATGGTCTCTAGATGTTGAAATTCATCTAGACTCAACTCATTTGAGCGGAGCTATTGTCGAAGGTTCGAAATCCATTAACGCCCAGAAGGCGAAAACGTTGATTTTTCTCAGGCACCACCTGAAGCAGGACCTGAAAAATAAATACCTCACTGAAAAAGACCCCGAAGTGTTGTGGAAGTCCCTGAAGTACTATTTTCAGCAATAAAACAATATAATCCTCCCTCAGGCACAATACGATTGACTGAACCTCCATTTTCAAGACTTTAAGTCTGTGACGGAGTACAATTCTGCCTTGCACCGTATTGAATCTCAGTTAAAGCTATGCAAACAAGCAATAACTGAGGTCGAGTTGATACAGAAAACACTATCAACGTTCCATGCCAGTAACCTTGTACTCCAGCAGCAGTACAGGGCTAGAAACTACAATGTCCACTCAGAGCTAATTTCTGCACTTTTAGTAGCAAAAAAGCACAACCAACTCCTGGTGAGGAATCATAATTCTAGACCGGTTAGCTCACAAGAAGTGCCTGAAGCACATGCTATAGCTCAGGGAAATCTGAGTGGATGTAAGCGTGGAAGAGAGAGAGGGAATAAACGAACCCGGGGTAGAGGCCGAGGTCGTGGTAAATCAAGTGGTCAAGGAATCTCGAATGACAATCAAGCTCAGAATTGTAGAAAGGGTGTACCCAACACGAATTACGTTCCACAAAAATCTGGCTCTCAAGTCAAAATTGAGCAGTCCTGCTATAGATGCGGATGCAAAGGTCATTGGACTCACACATGTTGCACTCCCAAGCATCTGGTTGAGACTTATCAAAAGTAGCAAAAGGACAACAAGGGGAAGGCCCCTCAGGGTGAATCTCACCATGCCAGTCTGTCTGAAGCAAAATTTGACCATGACAACGACGATCTCTTGGGCCTGGAGCTCAAAGACTATGGAGATAAGGAATGATTCGAATATTTGATCATTTTTAATACTTTATTTTGATTGAGACATTTTATTATTGTGGATCCTGTTTTGGATACATTATCTTATCTTTGGTATGACATTTATGGTTTAATTTTGATATGTGTACTTTAATATATGTTATCTGTTATATTTGTGGATATTGTTATTCTTATACATGGCTTGTGAACATATTAGCTATTAGATTTTGGGTATTTTCCTCTGGCATGAAGGATGAAAATTGTGATTTATGTCTGGTAGATAGCACCACCACGCACACAATCTTAAGAGATAGAAAGTATTTTCATAACTTAATAGAAAGAAAAGGGAGTGTAACTACGGTAACCAATGATAATATTATGATAGTGGGCTTCAGAAGGGCCTCTGTCATCCTCTCTATGGGTACCGGACTCATAATTGACAATGCTTTGTTGTTTCCACAGTTAAAGTGTACCCTTCTTAATTTTAAAGACATAAGAACTAATGACTATTACATTGAAACTGAAACTGAGAATAATAGTGAATATCTTTTGATGACTGTCTCTCAAGGTAGCCGTAAATAAGTTATTGAAAAACTTTCCTCATTTTCTTTCGAATTGTACCATACTTACATCCGGTCATCTAACCTTCATATAGTCATGAGTGTGAAATTTCATGAACTCATTTAAATTATGGCATCAGCGGTTAGGTCATCCAGGACAAACAATGATAAGTAGGATTCTATCTAATTTCACTGGTCATAATATATCGAATAATAGAATCCTTCTTGTTGATGAATTTATCTGTGATGCATGTTCAAAGGGTAAGTTAATAGTGTGGTCGTCGCACACCAAGGTAGGACTTGAATCTCCAGTTTTCCTTGAACGGATTCATGAAGATATTTGTGGACCGATTCACCCAGCATCAAGACCATTTCGCTATTTCATGGTCTTAATTGATGCCTCCACTCGGTGGACTTATGCCTGTTTGCTATCCATCCGCAAGCAAGTCTTTGCCAAGCTTATTGCGAAAACTATTGAGCATCGAGCTCAGTTTCCAGATTATCCAATAAAATCAATTCGTATGGATAATACTATTGAGTTTACCTCAAAAGTCTTCACTGATTACTGTATGACACTGGAAATTAAAGTGGAGCATTTGGTCCCTTACGTCCACACCCAAAATGGTCTAGTTGAGGCACTAATAAAACGTATCAAATTAATCGCTAGACCATTACTGATGAACTCAAACTTACCCGCCTCATGTTGGGGGCATGCAGTCCTACATGCATCACATCTGATAAAAATTCGTCCAACTGCATATAATGATCATCTCCCCTACAGCTAGTGCGTGAGAAAGAATTTAATATTTCCCATCTGCGTATATTTGGATGTACGGTGTATGTTCCAATAACATTACCGAAGCGTACCTCTATGGGCCCACAAAGGAAACTAGGTATATACGTTGGATTTGACTCTCCATCCATCTTGAGATACCTAGAACCTTTGTCCGGGGATCAATTAGCGGCCCAATTCGCTGACTGCACATTTGATGAAAATCACTTCCCGGCATTAAGGGAAGATCTGAACTCAAATTTGAATGAATATCGGGAACTTACATGGAACGTAAGAGATCTTCAGTATCTAGAACCACGCACTAGTCAGTCCGAACTGGAAGTTCGAAAAATCATTAACCTGCAACATTTAGCAAACAATCTGTCAGATGCATTTACTGACTAAAGATGTGTGACTAAATCACACATACCTGCAGTAAATGCACCCCAAAGGGTAGAGGTCCCAATAAAAATAAGTATACATGCCCCCATACGCCAGAAGAGTAAAAGACCTATAAAAGATACAAACACACCTAGAATTAAAGCTAGCAAAACTGGCTAGTCAAACATGAAATCTCCCGAAGAGATTCGTCCAAAAGACTTAAAATCTCTTGAAGAGATTCGTCTAGAAGACGAGTGTCCTAGTAATGAAGCAGGTGCCCAAAATATTCAACGCACTAGGACCGCGGAACAACCAGACCTAGATACACTGAGAAATGAAGAAGGTTTGGTTGATATAAACATTGAAGTCTCTATGAATTTCATAGACACGGGAGAAACTTATAATATAAATATTACAGTCGTCGACGACACATTTGCAGCGACAATTGCTCTTTCCGTTATAAATAACGATCTGGATCCAAAACCCAAATCAATAGTTGAGTGCCGGAAGCACTCAAATTGGGTGGCATGGAAAGAGGCAATTGAAGCAGAGCTCGTCTCGCTAAATAAAATAAAAATATTTGGCTCTATCGTTCGTACACCCACTCGCGCTATCCCTGTAGGATATAAATGAGTTTTTGTACGAAAACAAAATGAGAACAATATTGTGGAGAGATACAATGCGAGACTAGTAGCTCAAGGGTTTTCACAGAGACCCGGTATTGATTTCGATCAAACCTATTCTCCTGCAATTGATGGAATAATGTTCCGCTACTTGATATCTTTGACAGTTAAATTGAATCTCCAGATGAGATTGATGGATGTTGTAACCGCATATTTATACGGATCACTAGATGCCGACATCTATATGAAAATCCCTGATGGATTTAAGATTCCCCAGATGAGGAATGCTGAAAATCGCAGTATGTATAGTATAAATTGCAGAAGTCGTTGTACGGCCTAAAACAATCAGGCCTAATGTGGTACAACTGACCTAGTGAATTCCTCCAGAAGAAGGGATACACAAACAATATAACTTTCCACTGTGTATTTATAAAAAAAAATCACAAAGTGGTTTTTGCATCATATCCGTATATGTTGACGATCTAAACATAATCGGAACGTGCAAAGAGATTGAAGAAGCCAGTTCATTCTTGAAAGTTGAATTCGAAATGAAAATCTTGGGCAAAACCAAGTATTGCCTCGGCCTGCAGATCGAGCATCTCCCTGAAGGAATCCTCATACACCAGTCAACCTATGTGAAAAATGTATTGGAGAGATTTTACATGGATAAATCTCATCCACTCAGCACACCTATGGTTGTCCGATCCCTCGAAGTGGATAAGGACCCATTTAGACCAAGAGAAGATACAAAAGAAATTTTGGGAGCAGAAGTTCCTTATCTTAACGTTGTTGGTGCATTACTTTATCTCGCAAACTGCACTAGATCGAATATTGCATTTGCAGTTAATTTGCTTGCGAGATACAACGCTTCTCCTACAAGGAGACATTGAAATGGTGTTAAGCACATTCTACGGTATCTCCAAGGATCTCAAGATTTTGGATTGTTTTACCCTATAGACCAAAATAGAATCTTGATAGGTTATGCAGATGCTGGTTATTTGTCTGATCCCCACAATGTCATATCTCAGACTGGTTACGTTTTCCTCTGTGGTGGGACTGCAATCTCATGGAGATCAGTTAAACAAACTATGATTACCACATTTTCAAACCAATCAGAGATAATAACTTTGTTTGAAGCCTTACGAAAATGTGTTTGGTTGAGATCATTGGTAAAACACATTGATGACTCATGTAGTATTGCTAAAAACGATACATCCCCTACTGTTATATTTGAAGACCACGCAGCCTGCATCGCACAAATGAGTAATTTGTATGTTAAGGGAAACCTGACGAAACATATTTCACCGAAGTTTTTCTACCCATACAAACTCCAAAAGAGTGATGTAATTACCATACAACAGGTGTGATCTAGTGACAATATAACTGATCTGTTCACTAAGTCCATACCTACCTCCACTTTTGAAAAATATATTTATGGCATCGGGATGCGAAGACTTAAAAGATTGTTGTCTTTATGGAGAGTAACAACCTCGAAATAATCATGAAGATTGGATTTGAAAGGTCAATAGTTGCACTCCTTCCTAGCTAAACATTTTTCTTGCTACCTAGCATGTGGAGTTTTCTGACGAGATATATACATCGCATCGTAATGTCCAAGGGGGAGTGTTGTAAATCCTTAATATTTGATATTCTAAATCTAGAAGATTTGGTGTGGACATTAGTTATGGGTCAAGTAACCTACTAGGCTTTAGGGTTTCTGTTATTATAAATATATTAATGTACTAAGTATTGGATATAGTGAATGACCTAGTACACCCCAAATGTGATCATTATTAACGAACTAAGTAAACAAATCGGTGTTACTACGTTGCACGGTATATTTTACAACAAAAAGTTTGCAGTTTTAAATTAGAAAAATTGCATATCCATAACTTTTGATATACTCTTTTATAATTAAATTATAACTTTATTATATTAGCACGGACAACTTTCGATAAAGAAAAATAGTCCATCGTACAGTTTCTCATTTTTTTAATTCCACATCTGATGATCCAAATTTCCCATCAGTGCCTAGCAACCTGCAAATCAGTATTTTACTTAGCAATTAGCCCAGAGAGTTTCTCAGTAAAATTTCATCAGTCGGGTTAGAATTTGATAGGGATCGGAAACAAGAAAAAAAAAATAAAAATAACCCGAGCTAAAGGAAAAAATATCCAGTCCTGAGTCACTCGACCCGATCCTTTAAAAAAAAATCATTTAAAAATAAATGAATTATAGTAAGGGATCAGATATGATAAATAAGGCTCAGATCTGTATCTAAATCTGGGAATTTAGCAAGCGACGCCGCCATGGCTGCAATTACCCAGTTGCATTCGGAGAAGAAAGGCACAAAACGCCGTCTGGGTAATGCCTCGCCAAGATACGGGTCGGGTCACACCAATGCCCGATTTCCCTGCTCTCTGAAAAATTATCATCACAGCCTTATGGATACCGAAAATAATAAGTTAAAGGGCCCGGTTATATACACTCCAAACATTGGAAAAGATACATGGAAATATTGATATACACACACATACATACAGAGTAAGTCTCCAGTAAACTCAAACGAGTTTTCCTTTTTCTTTTCCAAAAAAAAAAAAGGGCTGTTGACAGGAGAAGTGAAATCCGCGGCGGAAGAGAGAGGTCAACCACCCTTGAAGAAATCCCCTCTCTCTGTAACGCCTCATTCCGGAGCAGGCTGTCAATAACTCGTCGTCTTGCCTTTTTTTTATCAAAAACCTAACTTTGGCGTATGGGTAAATTGGTAAATGTAGAAAACCACTCTTTAAATTAATAAATCCTAAAGAACAACCCCATAATATAATAATTTAGGAAAAAAATAATAGTAACAAGCATTATATGTAGATAATTTAGGTTTAACAACAAGCATTAGTATTTGTTCTCTATTAAACCATAAAATCTCGTTTCAAATGTACGTTTTATTTGAATGGGATCTTAAGACGAATTAAAGTTAAAATTATTATATACTCCTTATTATTTATATTTTTATCCTGTATTTATTTTTCATTGAGATTATATATAAATTTCAAGACGATTTTACATAAGAGAATTTACTATGTAAATAGGTAATAACTACATAAGACCTCGCTAATTTCGCTAGCTGAAAAAAATTTGTATGTATAAAAAATAATAATTTAAATATATATATTTTTTAAATATTTTACGAAAGCATATATATATATATATATAAATAATACATGATAAAATCAAAATTTATTTGAAACTTCCTCCGTTGCAATTTAGATTATTCCAAACTATAGAAAAATAGTTTTAATCTCTAAAACTAATTATTTTCAAACACCCCTTATTTATATCTCACTGCACTAATATTCTCAATATATCATTTAGCAATTAATGAACTAAATTCCCTTCAATAAAGTTGAACTTACAAATATACCCCCAACTTTACACCTTTTAATATTAATGAACCAACTCTTTCTTAAAGCATGCATAAACTTTTATGTGTCATTATCACATAGGTGGTGGACATATATATTTGAAGGTTACTCCCTCCGTCCCAATTTTATTTTTCCGTTTAATTTTACACTAAATTTAATGTAAGAGTTGAATTGAAGTATTTAAATGAATAAAATAGTTTTTTGTGAGGTGAAATTTAAAAGGTGAATGCACTTTATTTCTATTTTAGGAAATATAAAAATAAAACTGGGACATACATTTTTTGACAAATGAAAAAATAAATCTGAAACAGAGGGAGTAATACTTAAATAACAAACTAAAAATTAGCCGAAAATTTAGAGTCCTAATATCATGGGTTGAAACATCAAACATACTTTAAATAAATTTCAACCATAATATCACCTTGACTTGTATTAAAATTTCAATTCCCAATTGACGTATAAAACTTTAATCTGTATTAAAATAATTAAACAATATATGTGATATTGTCAAACATTCATTGAATGACAATCATAATACAAATATAAAGGTGGCCTGTAATTATCCTTAAATAGTTGTTCCTATAATCAAGCCTTAAAATTAGATAATTGGGTGGAAGACTTTACGCTAAAATTATGAAACAACTCAACCAAATAATATGAAAAAATTATGTAATTAGTTGGATATCATTAATATAATTATACGGCAGGATGAACAAAAAATATATACTAACCACAACTTATTACGAATTAAATATACTAAACATAAAATATGAAATCCTAAAAACTAAATATTATTAAAAAAAAAAAAAGTGGGTCTCTTGTGCACCAAGTGCACCGTGTAACTGGGTCAAATGATGACTCATTTACATTTGGGACACGCTACATATATTAAATATCCGAACTTTTAATTGTACCAGTGGAAAATGAAGCTCGCGTCTTACGTGAGGTCCAGGGTTCAATTCCCATCTACTACTTTTTTTTTACCCACTTTTCTGTTATAAGATGGTTAACTTTTCAGTACTTGGGGTAATTTTTCTGTTTTATCTTGAGCAACTTTTCCAGCTGTTATATATACCTGTTGAATTCGTCACTTTTTTCCAGCATTCATGACTTGATTGCCACTTCACAAGGAAAAAAATACACCAAGGTGTAAGATTATGTTAAAATAAAAGAGTTTTATTTTGTTCCACATTGATTTCTAATCAAAGCTACAATTTAAGTATAAAATCGCATGTTGTGTGCCAAATAATCCTTTAGGACGAGGACGGCGAGAAGGTCTACATATAAGTTTATCAAAGGAGAGAAATAGACGTGACTCTCACCTCAACGCTCGGACCCGGCCATACGGCCCCGTCTTCATCAGGACGTACCTCGGGTCTACGTTTCGTCCTGAAGGTATCCGGCCTCGTCATATGGACATCCATCCTCGATTGGAGTACTACCAAGACGAGGAAGAGTTTCAGAAGAATGAGTGTCCACGTCGTCTTGAAGGACGAGACGATCACATATTCGATCTCATCCGGCGTTGGAGAGGTTTGGGCAACGTCAGAAGATCTTTCCGAATCCCAATACAAGGTACAGGAAATCACCACCAACTCGGTAGGGGAAGCCATACTTGGAAGAATATCCCGCGATCTTGGGGAAGGTACGATCCCCTTTCCACGTGGCCAGCTGTAATTGGGCCAGGATCAACAGCACGGAAGATATTGTCCACTAACCCGGTATGGGCCTGACCCAGCATTAAATGTTGTGCTGTACCTGTCCATCAAAGGTCAGTCCAAGGGGATGCCCTTGGACTATAAATACTTGTTCAACCGCAATACATAAGGCAGGAACAACATTAAAGTCCAAGTCAAGACTGACTTGGCAAATCTTCTTGCATTTATTACTTTTGTTCATCATTTATTATCAAAAGGCCTCAAGCCATTAATACACGATAATATTCACCATTCACGTAGTCGTTACTCATCCAAAAGCCACATTAATCCGTATTTAGATACGTATTTTGGGTAACAACAATTGGCGCTAGAAGAAGGGTCTGTCAACCTCATACATCGAAGAAAAACACTTCTCGAAGGACACACGTCGTTCTCCGATCCACTCATCAACAAGTAAAATGGCGAACCAAGATGCTGGCAAGGGCACATCTCGCCCCACCCTGGACGCGGCGGGTGCGGAGCTGACAACCACCCCCATCCGACAAACGAGGGATATACCTGTCATCACCGCTGACCTAAGCACCCCCGAGCAAGTGGAGACTGTTATTGAACAGCTCCAGCGACGTGCGAGGGAGATGAGGAGGAGCCTGGGCATTCAGACAACTCCTCCCTCGTCCAACAAGAGGAAAAATCCCTCGCGGTCCACCCGACCCCCGAGAAAGGCTCTCGCCGACCTTTCGATGGGCCAGGACTTAACCGGACCCACCAGATCAAGGACCTCGGGCTCCAGGTCGGTTTTCAGCCGGCTCGACAGTGAGTCATGGGATCAGACGGCACCGAGCTCAAAGTCTGAATCCTACACGAGGTCCTCAAGGCATCCCGACCGTACCAAAGCCGCCCACACGAATGCATGGGCAGGGCTACACGTCCCCGTCATGAGGCAACTCGAAGGTGCGCAGAGTTCCCCAATCCCGAACCTCAAATGCCGTGTGTCGGCTCACGAGTGTTTGGGCCCCGAGGTCACTCTCGGAGCCGAGGGCAGTCAAGGCGCCCTGATCGCTACCCTCCAGCAACGTCTAAACGAAATGGAGAACAAGTTGGAGGCCAAGGACTCTCCGTCCAAACTCTCCAACATCGACAAGGAACCTCTATCTCAGGAGATTGAGGAGGCCTACGTTCAGACGAAGGTCACCCCTCCCCAAACCCCTTTATACGAGGGAAGGACCGACCCAGAGGTGCACCTTAGCAAGTACCGGATCTACATGACCGGCTGAGGCGCGACAGACGACACAAAATATCGATTATTTCCCCTCACACTGGGGGAGCTAGCACACAAGTGGTACGCCAATTTACCATCCCGCTCAATCACAAGTTTCGCCGATTTGAGCGAAAAATTTCTCACCTTCTTCACGGTAAAGATCTCTAGACCCGAAGGCCGACACAAACTCATGAGTATCAAACAAGCGGACAATGAGTCCGACGAAGCTTACGTCGACCGCGTCGACGAAATCATCCTCACAGGCGAACCGGTCAGCGACGAGATCGCCCTCCATGCCACTCTGAACGGCTTCGCGACACTCTCCCCTATGTTCAGACACCTCTCCAAACGCCTCCCCACGACTTATGCCAAATTCAAGGGGAAGGCCGGAGAAATGATCACGCGCCAGAAACTCCTGGCGCAACGAATGGGTCCACCGAAGACCGTGGAAGGAGAAAAGCCCAAAGCCTCCCCCCATCAGAGGAAGAACCCGTCCGGACCACGTCAGGCAGGGGGCAAAGTACCCGGCACGTTCATGAAATGGGCCAACGAGACAGACGAGCAGCTGCTCCAGGTTTTGGCCCAATCCCCGGTGTTTATTTTCAACGCGATCCAACACGACGACTTGCTAAAGAAACCAAGAGCCCTCAACCCCAAAGGACGAGTCAATAGGGCAAAATGGTGTGCATACCACGACGGCGCGGGGCACAACACCAGTGAATACCGGGACCTCCTCCGACAACTTTGGAAGCTATTCGAGAATGGAAAGCTAAATGACTTCGTCAAAAGGCCGGCCGAGATAGCCCCCCACAACCCCAAATGGGAACGGGGGCAGCCACGCCAGCAGCAGGCCCCGAGGCAAGCCCCGCCCATTGCGTATGTCGATGACGAGTAGAGTGGTGACGAAGAGATCGAAGTACCCCCACCTCGTCAGGGAGAACGCGTGAACATGCTCCAGGGGGGAGGAGCTCTAGGAGGTCTCATCCCGATCTCAACCATGTCGAACCGCAAGAGAAAGGCCACACCATCTCCCCATCTCCCCACCTGAGCCAACCATTTCCAAGACTTCCGTGATCACTTTCACTAACGCTGATCGGGAAGGGGTTATATGCCCAAAAAGTGATGCCCTCGTCATATCCACCAAGATCCTCGGAATCATCATCGATCGTCTTCTAGTGGATAATGGTTGTTTCTGCAACATCATCTTCAAATCAGCTCTCGACAAGATGGGGAGTTTCGCCTCGTACATCAAGCCTTTCGACACCGTGCTTCGAGGCTTCGGAGACACCGCCATCCAAGCCTATGGAAGAATCAAACTGTCTGTGGAGCTCGTCTGCCACGAGAAAGAACATACAAAGATAACTAGGCAGTTCGACTTTGTAATAGTCGATCAGCCAAATATTTATAATGGCTTGTTAGGTCGTCATTTCCTTAAAACGTTTGAGGCAATTGCCTCGTCCTACTTTTACTGCATCAAGTTCCCCACTACGGAGGGCTTAGTTGGCACAGTAAAAGGGGACCAGAAAATGGCTAGAAAATGTTTGAGTTACCCTTGTCTCTCTTTAAATACCGCACCTAGCCCCAAATCGCGGGTAACAATAGGCCTCGAGTTTCCACCAGACCGGGAGGCCAAGGATCCGACATCTTTAGGCAATAGTTTCGTCCAAGTATGCAACGACCCTTTAGAGCCAAGGATCGAATTCGAACCTATCATAGTCGAGTTCGACCCGCGCGACGAGCGCTCAGATCCGAAAGAGGCCATTCCTGACGAAGAACTAGATAAGGTTCTTTTGGATCAAGCCCGGCCAGGTTTCAAAGTGACTATGGGATCAAGCATCCCTTCCGATCTAAAAGGCCAGATTTCAGATTTTCTCAGAGAAAGACGCAACGTCTTCGCCTGGGACCATAAAGACATGGTCGGCATTGATCCAAAGCATGCATGTCATCGTTTGAAGATTGACCCCAGTAGGAAGCCTGTCGCGCAAAAGAGAAGGAAGTACGGCCCCGAGAAATACGAGGCCCTGGACATCGAGGTCAAAAAACTTTTGGAGAACAAACTAATCGAACCCGCGCAAGGCGAATCACCATGGGTCTCAAATCCAGTCCTTGTCAAGAAAGTAAATGGCGCTTGGAGGCTCTGCATCAATTTCACGGATCTCAACTCGACATGCCCCAAGGATCATTTCCCGATGCCACACATCGACCACCTAGTTGACAGCGCGGCCGGGCACGAAATGATGTCTTTCATGGACGCGTTCGCTGGGTACCATCAAATCCCCATGGCCTCCGAAGACATCAAACATACATCATTCCACACCGAGAAGAACATGTACTCTTGGCAAGGATGAAAAAATCGCGAAATTTCGCCGATATTTCGCCGAAATTTCGGTTTTTTGAAGGTCTCGATATGGATATCCACCGGAACGAGAACTTTTTCAAAATATCGGTAAAATATCGGGAAATATCGGTAAATATCGGGAAATATCGGTATTGATATCGATATCGGTGAGCTGTAGTTCAAATTTTGCAAAATATCTGGAAATTTCGAGGAAATATCGGCGAAATATCGGTAAAAATCGGAAAAATATCGGTAAATATCGAAAAAAATCTCATTTTTTCGTTTATTGTCCATGAATATTATTTTAAATCTTGAGATGATTTAGTCACTAAAAATCACCATTTATTCAAAAATCTTGCAAGAAAAAAGTTTCAACATGCTTAGTTGCATTGTTTGTATTGTATTAAATTATAATGAACAACTATTATATCATTTTAGACTGTTAAGTATTTTATTTTTATATATTTGTCATAAACAATTCATTTTGTTTGAGTTTAAATTAAATATATATATATAAAAGTTAGATATAACATACCCTAAAGTTTCATGTTAAATTTCAATCATTTTAATAAAATTTCCATCAATTTTCTATTTTTTTACCGATACCGATATTCGATATCGATATTTCCATCGATATATCCGTAAATTTAAGGTACCGATATTTCCACCGATACCGATATTTTCATCCTTGACTCTTGGACAAGAATGCCTTTCGGCCTGAAGAACGCCGAGGCAACATATCAACGCTTGGTCAACTCCATGTTCTCCGAGCAGATAGGGAAGACGATGGAAGTCTACATAGACGACATCATGGTCAAAAGTGCCAAGAAAGAGAACCACCCTCATGACCTCGCCAAGGCGTTTACCATTCTACGGGCCTACAACATGAAATTGAACCCGAAGAAGTGCCACTTCGGCGTCGGGAGGGGGAAATTCCTCGGCCACATCGTCAGCTAGAGGCATAGAGGCGAACCCCTCCAAAATTAAAATAATCATCGACATGACGGAGCCACGGTCGATACGCCAAGTTCAGGTGTTGACTGGACGATTGGCCGCACTAAATAGGTTCATCTCGAGACTAGGCGACAAGAGCAAGCCTTTCTTCTCCACTATCAAGAATAAAAGGTTCACGTGGAATAGAGAGAGCTAACAGGTGTTCGTCAAGCTGAAGGAATATTTAGCCAACCCCAAGATCCTAGCCAAACCAGTTCAAGGAGAAAAATTGTTCCTTTACTTGGCCGCATCCGATAGCGCTCTAAGCACCGTATTAGTGAGGGCCGATGGGCATGAGCATCTACCAATTTATTACGTAAGCCAAGGGCTGCACGAAGCCGAGACAAGGTACTCGCCATTGGAAAAGATCGCTTACGCTTTGGTCATGAGCGTCAGAAAACTAAGGCCTTACTTCTTCGACCATCAAGTGGAGGTTTTGACAACATTACCGCTCCGACAGATCCTGCATCGGCCCGACACAAGCGGACGTCTAATCAAATGGTCTTTAGAAGTGGCCCAGTATGGAGTCACACACGCGCCTCGTACCGCAATCAAGGGGTAGGCGTTGGCCGACTTCATGGCCGAACTCATGTACCCACCGCACCCATCCAAAATAGGCCATCCCGTATGGAAGCTCTTCGTGGATGGTTCTTCGACGAGCACGTGCGCCGGTGCCGAAATCATCCTAGCAGGGCTGGACGGGCAATGTTTCACCAACGCCGTCAGATTCGCTTTTCTCGCTATGAATAACGAGGCAGAATACGAGTCTCTCATCGGAGGCCTCTGTTGATAGGCGAACATAAATTAATGAATGGCGAACAAGAATTAAAGCCTTATCAAGGATTTTGAAGAGCCAACCTCAAATCAAAGATGATCAATAAAGAAAATCAAGTCGGGGTGCCTAAATCAATCCAGGTAGTGTATAAACTGACGAACAACTATACCAACGAACAAGATATTGGCGAACAGGTTTTAAAGACCAAAGACCAAATATGGACCCACCACCAAGTCACTAATGACGAACAACATTGGTAAAAGTGTTATAGTTATCAGCTTAAGAGATGTATGCTGACGAACAAAGGACCAAGATCCCAAAGCCAATCTGTGCAAGACACAAAGGCGAACAACTTCTGAGCCATACACCCAAACGGCAAACAACTTTTATGAGAGAACCATCCTGGATCGATTTAAACTGACATGGACGAACAACAATGAAGTCCGAGATAAGACCAAAGAAGACTTTGTAACTAAGATTTAGCTTAGATAAGGTCAAACTAGAGTCAAAGGACACATGTCAAGCATGCAGGCTAGGGAGACCAAGAGTCAAGAACACCTCATGCTTGCTAGTCTCTATAAATAGTTGTTCTCCAGCTTAAGAAATACAAGTTCAAATTCATAAACACTCCCAAAACACACAGTAATACACTTAAACGTGCACACATATGAAATTATTACGATTTAGATTTTCATATTTACAAGTTCATAATCCGACCTTCGATTTACCATTTACGGTGGTAACCAATCACACGTAATTGCTTGATGATCTTTAAACCGAACCTAAACAGTCACTAATCCATCCAATAAAAATTGATCATCAACAATTTTGGCGCTAGAAGGAGGGTTCGAACCTTCGGTTAGTGTGATTACTCAAGAACTTCAAGTTGAAAACTTGAAGATTCAAAGAAAACCTCAAGAAATATTTGAAGATACAAGCAAAGGTGTTCTTGGTGTTCTTGGTGTTCTTCAATATTAAAATTAAAGAAACAATTTATATTGAAATGCCTCAATCCAAGGAAACCCAAACATCTCGTTTGTCAAGGAGAGCATCTCCAACACGAGCCTCGTCGGCCGACCACCGAGATCGTGATCCTAGACATGTGAATAGATCACAACACACGGCCATAACCCATAACCTCCCACCTGAGATGGAGGCCCTGGCGAACAACCCTAACGAATTAGCCAAAACCATTGCTGCTCTCCAAGCTCTACAGAGACAGCAAGATCAGAATAGACCTTCACTAGTGAGGCCTAAGGACAGACCTGTGGAAGTTGTTAGGGCTAGATCAACCAGGGGCGAACAACACGAGGTGAACAGTGCCCAAATTAGGCGGGATAAGGGCAAAGCAAAGATGGTTGAACCAAGAGAGGGCCAGGCTGAATCTGCTCGCGGGCGAACAACAATGTCGAGCCACGGAACAACCCGCTCCAGTGCCCAGGACAGACTTGGCCAACCCCAGCAACAGGAGAAAGTTGCTCGCCAGAAAGCTGAGCATGGGCGAGCAACATTTGAACAACCTCGCCCTTCGGTCCATGAAAGACTTTCCCAATCTGCCTTCAAACGTTTGGGACCTAATGCGGTGAGCAATCCTAAAAAGCAGCTCCAGGATTTACCTTCTCCAAGCGAGGGACTGCGACGAACAGAAAGGTTTGCACCTTTATTCGCCGAACAGCCTCCAAGTCAGGGGGCATCTTTGGATGAACTATCAAGTTTAAGAAGGGCAGTGGAGAACATGCAGGGACAATTGGACCAGCAAAGAGGTGTGGGGACGACCAGTTTGCCATCCTCACCTTTATCACCTGTCATTCTGAAAGTCCCGATTCAGAAGAAGGTCCAGTTCCCGGCAGGCATACAGTATGACGGTGTTGCTGATCCCAGAGTTCATCTTACAAAGTACTCAGATTATATGGTCTCAGTGGGAGCCAGCGACGCCACCCAATGCCGAAATTTCCCCTTAACTTTGGGGGATCGGGTGCACAAGTGGTTTTCGGCGATGCCACCAGCATCTATCCACTCTTTCACTCAACTGAGTCGAGAATTCCTTTCCTATTTCTCCACGGCGGGATCATACTTGTCCCAGAAACATCGGTTGTTGGGCCTAAAACAAAATAACGATGAGTCAGATCGAGCATTCATGGAAAGGTTCGACAAGGTGTTGTTAGAAGGCGAACCCGTCAGTGAGGATATGAAAATCGTTGCCGTTATGGCCGGGTTAAAGAAAGGATCAAAGCTATGGAAAGAGGTACGTCTGAAGTGCCCAAGAAGTTATGCCGAATTCAGGAATCAAGCCGGCATATTCATTTCCATGCATGAGGCTTTGCAATCAAACTTGGGGGAGAACAAAACTGATCCCAAGGAGAACAACAAGAAACCTGGTGCAACAAGCTATCGAGTCCCTAAAAACATGAAGGCGTTCACTGAAGGGACAAAACTCAAAGAAAAGTTGAATCAGGTGCTAACAGTGTCAGTTGATACTGTTTATGAAAATGTGAAGGATAAGGAGTTGCTCTCCCCTCCCCGGAAAATTCGCCAAGACACTGGCAAACTCAACCCTAACAAATATTGTGCCTACCATCAAAGCGTGGGGCACTTTACAAGTGAATGTAGAGATTTGCTTAGACAACTATGGCGTTTCTACGAGGACGGAAAGCTCTCCGACTTTGTCAAAAGACAACCCGGGAAGAGAGTCCGGGAGAACAACTCTGAGGACGAAGATGATCAACCCCAGAAGAACAATAAACCGGCACGACCAGTTCCTGCCATTCCTACTCGTCCATTGGAAGATTTGTATATGATGGAACCTGCAGGTCCCGCAGGAGGATGTTCTGATGGACGACCACCAATCTCCAATCGAAAAAGAAAGGCTGAATTACGAGCGATCGATCAAGTCCAAGAAATGGGGGTCAAACCATCTATCATGCAGACAGCGGAACTAACCTTTACCGAAAATGACTTAGAAGGAATCCTGACTCCGCACAATGATTCGCTCGTAATATGCGCAAAAATTATGGGAACACGAGTCCACAGATTGTTGGTGGACACCGGAGCCTATACCAACATCTTGTTCAAAAGTACACTCGATAAACTTGGGGACTTCTCAGCCCACATCCGGGACTTAAACCATAGAATCCTAGGCTTCGGAAATGCAGTAACAGTCCCGTTGGGAGAAATTTCTTTGCTTGTACAACTTGTAACGATCGAGGAACCCGAAAAGAATATTACAAGAATGGTAGATTTCTTGGTCGTAGACCAGGAATCGACCTATAATGGGTTCCTTGGTCGACCTTTTTTGAATAAATTTAAAGCTGCCTGTTCAACTTACCATTATTGCTTGAAGTTTCCAACAGCAAGTGGAGCAGGCACAGTTAAAGGAGATCAAAGAAAGGCTCGGGAATGCCTCTTACAACTGCAAGCAAAACATGCGCAAGTATCCATGATGGAAGCCGCCACCAGCTATCCAGTTGATGAACCTTCGATATTGGAGAACATGATGGACATAGAAGATGACCACATGGATACGGATGAACAACATCCGGACGAGCAAGTGCTGGACGAACAACTCATCACCACCCAGAGAGAAATTCCACCTGGCGAGCAAAAAAGGGGTGGCGACGAGCAACATTCATATGATGGCTTGGAGGGCCAGGTGTTGACTAACAACAACGAATCAGGGCCAACAGATGATCTAGATCCCCGCCTGGGGGCAGAGCCGATGAACATCGAAAATGATTTTAACTCTGAGGGTCCAATACTTGATCCTCGGTGGAAAGGACAAAAACGACGAGCAACTCCAGTTGAAGAGCTGGAGGCGTTCAAAGTTAATCCTGAAAACCTGGATCTCGAATTATACATAGGATCTGAGCTCCCTGAGCCTTACAGATCCCGAATGAAAGAGTTCCTCAGCAAAAATCTAGATGTTTTTGCTTGGTCTCATGCAGACATGGTGGGGATAGATCCAAAACATGCTTGTCACAAGCTCAATATCAATCAAGCAAAAAGGCCTATCCATCAAAAACGAAGAAAATATGGCCCAGACAAATATCAAGCTTTGAACGAAGAAGTCAAGAAGTTGTTAGACAACAACCTAATCCGACAAGCACTCTGTCCACAATGGGTAGCAAACCCAGTCCTTGCGAGGAAACCAAACGGGACCTGGAGGCTATGCATTGACTTTACAGATCTGAATGCAGCATGCCCGAAGGACAACTTTCCTCTTCCTCACATTGACCAATTGGTGGACAGTACTGCAGGTCATGAAATGCTAACATTCATGGATGCCTTTGCCGGGTATCATCAAATTCCAATGCATCCAGACGATCAAGAAAACACAGCATTTTATACGAACACAAATTTGTTGTGTTGGAAAAGAATGCCCTTCGGCCTCATCAACACCGAAGCAACATACTAGAGGTTGGTGAACAAGATGTTCGACGAACAAATCGGTAATACAGTAGAAGTCTATGTGGACGATATCGTAGTCAAAAGCCCCCGAAGGGAAGACCATCTTCAACATTTGACCCAGGTGTTCGAAATCCTTCGATACTACAACATGAAACTGAATCCAAAGAAGAGCAGTTTCGGAGTTCATTCAGGAAAATTCCTGGGCCATCTTGTTAGTCAACGAGGGATTGAAGCCAATCCAGCAAAAGTCAAAGCGATCGTGGATATGCAACCTCCACGTTCAATAAAAGAAGTACAAAGGCTTACGGGATGCCTAGCAGCATTGAATCGGTTCATATCTAGATCGGGGGACAAATGTCGTCCATTCTTTGAAGCCATCAAGAAAGGACAGTTCACATGGACTAACAACTGTCAAAAGGCGTTCGACCAACTCAAAGATTACCTGGGAGATGTAAAAATCCTATCAAAACCTATCCCAGGAGAGAAGCTATATTTATACCTAGCAGCGTCAGAAGTGGCAATCAGCTCTGTTTTGGTGCGAGAGGACGACAAATTTCATCAACCTATCTACTACGTCAGTCAAGCTTTACACGATGCGGAGATCAAATACTCCCCAACCGAAAAACTGGCGTACGCACTTGTTATGAGTGTGAGGAAGTTACGACCATACTTTTTTTATCATCAAGTTTAAGTACTGACAACTTTCCCACTCAGACAAATTCTCCATCGCCCCGACACAGCTGGTCGTCTATTAAAATGGTCACTGGAGATTAGCCAATTCGGGGTGACTTATGCTCCTCGAACTGCGATCAAAGGGCAAGCGTTAGCCGACTTTATAGTCGAACTAACCTTCCCGCCAGATCCGACGAGAGGACTTGATCACCCCTGGCATCTTTACGTTGACGGATCTTCGACCAACACGGCCTCGGGGGCAGGAGTGGTTCTAATCAGTCCAGGCAGACAAGTATTCACTTCGGCAATCAGATTTGGCTTTATGGCAACCAACAACGAAGCCGAGTATGAAGCTCTCATTGCTGGTCTCCATCTATCCCTGTCAGTAGGTGTCAGAAGGTTGTAAATATTCGGCGATTCACAATTGATTGTAAACCAGGTCCGAGGTGAATATGAGGCGAAGGACGGCCATATGATCGAATATCAACGGATTGTTGCTCACCTGATGTCCTTGTTAGACCAGGTATTCATTGAACAAATCCCAAGGACAAGCAACACTCAAGCAGATGCGTTGGCCCGACTAGCAACAAGCGAAGGGCCTGCAGAGTTGGCAGACATTATAATTACAAAGATGAATGACCCATCAACAACGAGCTATAATGTCAACCAACTTGAGGATCAAACCAGTGAAGAAGAAGACTGGAGAACAAGTATAGTCAAATACTTGAAAAGTGGAGAAAAACCAAACAACTCTTTTGAAGCTACCAAGCTAATTAAGCAAGCCGCCAGATATACTCTGGTAGGTGAGCAACTTTACAAAAGAGGAATATCACTTCCACTTCTCAAATGTTTGCCTAGGGGGCAAGGACGAGCAATACTCGAAGAAATACATGCCGGAGTATGTGGAAATCACACTGGGGGGCAAGCCTTGGCGTACAAAACTATCAGACAAGGCTATTACTGGCCGACTTTACGCCAGGACGCAATCAAAAAAGCAAAGACTTGCCACCAGTGTCAAATTTTTGCACCAAACATTCATACCCCGGCTCAATAGCTCGTATCGATTTATAGCCCGTGGCCTTTTGCTAGATGGGGAATGGACATTATTGGTCCCTTCCCAGCAGGAGTTGGAGGAGTTCGATTTGCCGTTGTGGCAGTCGACTATTATACAAAATGGGCAGAAGCAGAGGCCATGTTGAAAATCACGCAACAGAAAATGATCAACTTCATTTGGAAGAACATTGTCTGTCGTTTTGGAGTTCCACAAACCATCGTGACAGACAATGGTCCACAATTTGATGGGAAGGAGTTGAGAGATTTCTGTACTAAGTGGGGGATCAAAAAACATTACTCTACACCCTATCATCCCCAATCAAATGGACAAGTTGAAGCCGTAAACAAAATTATCAAGCATACGTTGAAAGTACGGCTAGCGGAGAGCAAAAGCAGTTGGTCTACAGAGCTTCCGGAAGTCTTATGGGCATACAGGGTTTCTCCCAGGTCAAGCACCGGAGAAACACCTTTTGCAATGGCTTTCGGAACAGAAGCTGTAATACCAATCGAGTTAAAGACCAACACTTACCGGACGACCAACTTTGATGAGCAGGCGAACAACTCTGCTCTAGCTACTGAAATGGATTTGCTCGAAGAAAAAAGACTGAATGCTGAGCTAAAAAACGCTACCTACAAGCAACGAGCAGAACGCTATTATAATTCCCATGTTAAAATCAGGGAATTTAGAGTTGGAGATATGGTTCTAAGAAAGTTGCTCGCCCAACCTCCAGGTGTATTGGTACCAACTTGGGAGGGCCCGTATCGTAGAACGGAAAAATTCGTTAATGGTGTATACGATATCGAAGATATGGAAGACAAGCCGGCCCAATACTCCTGGAATGCTATACATCTGAAGAAGTACTATCAATGAGACGAACAAGTTCTTAATTGGGCGAACAAATGTCTTGGGGGGCCAGTGAATCAAGTAAGGCAAACCAAAAACTTGCCTAATTTTTTGAAAATTTTGCTAAGTATAGAATGTAAAGTTGTTTGGCACATTGTATAGTTTAATGCTGTTTCATCTTTTATTTGTAGAAAGAGTTGCTCGACAAAAATATTATAAGCGAGAATGTTTTAATTAGTGTTCAAAGTTGTTCGTCGATTTGTACATGTTAGTAACAAGCAGTCTTTTAGCATTTGTAAATTGTTCATTATGTAAATATAATAGTTGTTCGTCAAAGAGGAAAAGTCCAAAGCTCGAGGTACAAGTCCATTTTAAAGGGTGTTCATTTTTAAAATGAACAGAACCTAAGGACCAAAGCCATTTAAAGGTTGTTCGTTTTTTAAAATGAACAGAACCTAAGGCTGAATCCTGATTCCACTAAAGGCAAAGTTCAATTCGAACAAAAGCCCAACACTATATGTTATAATTGCAAAGGCATTGATAAAAATGTAAAGGCAATTAACATATAAAGAAAATGAGCGAACATGAGAAAGACATTCCATTAATCAAAAAGGCATTAAGCCTAAAAAATAGTACAATGATCCTAGAGGTCGAGTACTACAAAATGAGCGAACAACTATTACAAAGAAGGTGAAAAGAAAAAAGCTAAGTCCTAAGAACTATTGCTGCTCGGCTGGAGGAGGATCTTGAGTTTGTTCGGCGGGAGGTTCGACGATCATATCTCGAGCCAAATCTTCAGCAGCCTTATCCTCAGCCTCTTTAGCATTTTGCTCGTCAGCCGCGGCCGCCTCTTCCTCTTGTTCGCCTTCATCAGTTGGGGGCGGAGGATGAGTAATGGCAATACTGGGGTCAAGTTTGTCAAGTTTAACCCCTAGTACTGCCAGATCCGCCAGCTGAATTTCAATATTGCTCGGCGGTGGATAGTTCTCCATGAACTCATTCAAGTCCTTGCTCATTTCTTCCACCAAGTCCTTGTAGTCATAAGCATCGGCCGAACGGATGATGTCCGCATAGGCGCAGATATACCCCAGGTTAGAGATGGGGCCGGTTCGAGCCTGAACTTCCTCTTCAAGTTGCTCGCGTGTGAAGAGGTTGGTTTCTGCCTTCCGAAGACGAGCAACTTCCGCTTTGAGATCAGCGATCTCTTGTTCGGCCGCAGACAGCTTCTTCTCCCCGTCGCCGAGCATGGCATCTTTGCCTCTTAATTCGCTAGACAAACCTTGAATTTGGTCAAGGTATTTCTTTTCAGAGTCAATGTAAACATTGATCTGATTGTTGAGACGGGCAACTTTGGCCTCATACTGGCCGACCAGGCCATCCTTCTCTTCGGTCAGCTGCCGAGCAGCACTGGCGTAACGACGAACAGCATCTTCGAGCTCCGCGAGCTGGATCATTCCTTTTTGGGCGATGGCAAGGCCGTTTGCATGATGCATCAAGGAAAAGTGGAAGTTGTCCGCAATGCTTTGAGCAGAAACGGTCGTCTCCAGTGGTCGGGTCCACGATCGGGCGATCAACTCTGTAGCCCGACGAACATGTTCGCCCGGGATCTCTTGAATGTTCACCGGAGTTTTTGAGCAGGCGTATTGGTGGACTGCAGCTGCTCGCCCAGGACGATCATTAGGCCGATACCTGCGAACAAAAAAAAAACAAAATCAATCAAAGTTACAAGATATTCTTAAAAGTTGTTCGCTGGCCATAATGTTAGATGTGCTTACTCATGAAACTTTCCTTCATCCCAACCCAGTATGGTGATGTCCTCAGGGCCGCGAGTTGGGGTAACGCTTTTACCCGTTTTGCCTGTCGTCTCCACAGGCTCGACGGATGAGTGGAGAACAATATCCCCCTCTGGGCGAGCATGACTGTGGCCCACTTTCTCCTTCCCCTTGCCACCACCGGGGACATCTTGGGCCAGCGGAGTCCCATCCGCTTTCTTTAAGCGTTTCCCCCCTTGAGGAGGAGAAATCGGAGGAGCTGGCCGAGCATGGGCAGAAGGTGCCGCAGACCGAGGAACTTTGGCTCCCTCAGCCTTGTTCGTCATTCCCAGTACTTTGGTAGGCGGGTCACCCTTCCTTTTTCGGCCTTTCGGAGGCGCCATCTCAAAGACTCTTTGCTCGAGGAGGGCGAAGCTGGGGGGAACGGCAATAGTAACTTGCTTGGCTAAAAAAAAAAAAAAAGAAGAGAAGTTAAGTTAAGAGAGTTAGACGAGCAAGTTGTGGAAATCAAATGACGAGCAAAGTTGGTTCAAGGAGTTAGAAATTTTTCATACCTGGGGGCACCTCAGCCTGTGCTTCCAAGTGGTGGGGATAGGTAAGCAAACGAGCAGCTCTTTGACGCTTCTCGTCGTTTAGGTATTGGATGGTCCTGTCCGCTCTATTGCGCAAGCCGACCAAACAAGATGTGAACAGGAACTCCGCACCAATCTCTTCTTCCGAATTCCACTTTAGTAGTCAAGGACCTGCGAGCAAACAATAAAAGTTAAATTAGAACAACACAATTCGAAGGCGAGCAAAGATAAACTTACGCTTAATTATTCCATAGGCTGCGGGAGAATTTATTCGCCCAATGCCACCGTGTGGACCGGAAGATGCTCGCCAGTCACCACCAATGAAGAAAAAGTGCTCTTTCTAGTCCCTAATCTTGTTCGGCACCCCTTCTACCATCTTGAGCCCAGTTCTGGCCTTGAGGTAATAGTAGCCTTCTTCACCAATGGGACATTTGGTGATTGTCATGAGATAGTTGATTTCCTCCGCAGTAAGGCGATCAACATATTCCTCTAAAGCGAACAAAGCCATGGTGCCGAGCAAATTCATCCACCCTATTGGTGTGATCTGTGTAATGGCAAGATTGGTCGCCTCGAGGAAGCGACCAACAACTGGAGGTAGTGGCAGCTTTAGACCAGCGATCAGTGTGTCAATATTGATCGCGGTGCATCCTGGAGGTGGGCGATCAACTCTCTCTTTCCTCTTAGGGGCCCACATATGAATGTCAAAAGGTATTTTGTAGGTCTCTCGAATCAGATCAAGATCCTCTTCGAGGACGATACTTTTAATTCTGCTCGCCTGAAAATCAGTTTTTACCAGGTCCATTTTTTGTCTTTTCGGGCGAGCAAAGTGGTTCGCATACTCCTCAGTATATGCTCGCCATTCGAAAGGCCGAGCAACTCCAACGGGGATCTCATTTTCCATCATCCTTGGAGATGGGAACCCTATCCCTTCCAAAAATTCGCGAGTCAACTCGTCGAATTGGGGATCCTCCGATTCAGCGCTGGACGAAGAGTCTTCGTCGGAATCTCTGCTCACAGCGACCACCACTTCCCTCCCCGATGGACGAGCACCAGTATCCTCAACTGAACGAACAACTGAATCAACGTGAGGATTTGACGCCGATGAGATCTCAAAGGGAGGTTGATTCTCGTGTGCCACAATGGGGAAGAGGGGTTCAAGAGTTTCCTCGGATTTGTTGCTCGAGTGCGAAGACATGGAAGGAGAAGGGAGAAGAAGAACCAGACGGCGGCGTTTCGTCGGAGAAGACGGCGGAGCAAAGCCCCACACGGCGGCGATTGAGGTTTTTGAAGAAAAACAAAAGAAATGAGGTGAAGAAAGAAAGTAACTACCTTGTCTTGGAATTAGAAGCCAATTGCCAGAGAAACGGACGCCGGAAGAGCTCGAGATCGCCGGAGAAGGATGAAATCGCCGGAGCACTGTAGCAAGAAATGAAAAAGTGGGAAAAAATTTGTTTCCCCTTCTATTTATACCCCAAGAAAAAAACGGGGTTCAAAGTGTAATTTACCCCAAAATATGGACTCAATTGAAGGAAAACGGGGTTACTTTCGAGCAAGGTTGAAAATCAAGGGACATATATGCAATTATAGGGGCGCGTGACCACGGGAATGCTCGCGCGTGGGCGGCGCGCAATCATACCGCCCACGTCATCCTCGTACATCCCCCAGATCGTGGGAAGGTGAAGAGGCAGATCCGAAATTGCTCGCCCAGGTCGAAGATGTTCGTCCATATCCACACCAATATAATATCCTAACTATAGTTACTCGCCACAAAGTTGCTCGTCTGGGGCAACATATAGCCAGGATAGGGGGCAATTGTTGATAGACGAACATAAATTAATGAATGGTGAACAAGAATTAAAGCCTTATCAAGGATTTTGAAGAGCCAACCTCAAATCAAAGATGATCAATAAAGAAAATCAAGTCGGGGTGCCTAAATCAATCCAGGTAGTGTATAAACTGACGAACAACTATACCGACGAATAAGATATTGGCGAACAGGTTTAAAGACCAAAAACCAAATATGGACCCACCACCAAGTCACTAATGACGAACAACATTGGTAAAAATGTTATAGTTATCAACTTAAGAGGTGTATTCTGACCAACAAAGGACCAAGATCCCAAAGCCAATCTGTGCAAGACACAAAGGCGAACAACTTCTGAGCCATACACCCAAACGGCGAACAACTTTTATGAGAGAACCATCCTGGATCAATTTAAACCGATATGGACGGACAATAATGAAGTCCGAGATAAGACCAAAGAAGACTTTGTAACTAAGATTTAGCTTAGATAAGGTCAAACTAGAGTCAAAGGACACATGTCAAGCATGCAGGCTAGGGAGACCAAGAGTCAAGAACACCTCATGCTTGCTAGTCTCTATAAATAGTTGTTCTCCAGCTTAAGAAATACAAGTTCAAATTCATAAACACTCCCAAAACACACAGTAATACACTTAAACGTGCACACATACGAAATTATTACGATTTCGATTTTCATATTTACAAGTTCATAATCTGACCTTCGATTTACCATTTACGGTGGTAACCGATCACATGTAATTGCTTGATGATCTTTAAACCGAACCTAAACAATCACTAATCCATCCAATAAAAATTGATCATCAACAGCCTCGACCTCGCTATCACCGTGGGGGTCCAGAGATTGAACATCTTCATGGACTCATTATTGGTAGTGAACCAGCTGACCGGTGAATACGAGGTGCGGGGAGAATAGATGATCAGATACCACGAGCGGGCCGTAAGGCTATGTAAAAAGTTCCACGAGGTATACATTGAACAAATCCCAAGGGAACAAAATTCACAGGCCGACGCTCTATCTAAGCTGGCCACCTCGGAGGGCGCAACAGACCTATCCAACATCAATCTGACGAGGCTCGAAGCCCCGTCTATTTATCAAGACTTGGTAGCTCTGATCGAGGACGAGATGCCAAGCTGAATGACCCCAATTTACGCGTACCTGAAGGACGACATCCTTCCAGAAGATAGAATCCAGTCTCGGCAGCTACAACTCAGGGCTACAAGGTACACAATCATCAATGACCAACTATATAAAAGGAGTTTCACCCTCCCCTCCTCAAATGCATCACCCCGGAGCAGGGAAAGCTCGTTTTTGACGCGATTCACGCAGGGGCCTGCGGGAATCACACCGGGGGGCAATCTCTCTATCAAAGACCCTGAGGCAGGGATACTTCTGGATTAGCCTACGACGAGACGCAGTTGCCTACGCCAATACATGCCACCAATGCTAGACGACGGCCCCGGATATTAGAGTAGCCCCAGAGACCTTGACTTCAATAATCAGCCCTTGGCCCTTCGCGCAATGGGGGATAGACCTTATCGGTCCAATGCCCACTGCGCCGGGGGGAATGAGATATGCCGTCGTCGCGGTGGATTATTTCACCAAGTGGGCCGAGGCGGAGGCCCTAAACCAGATCGATCAGACCCAAATCACCAAGTTCATCTGGCGGAACATCATATGCCGTTTCCGCCTCCCACAAACCTTAATTTCGGACAACAGAAAAAAATTTGATGGGGCAGAAATAATGGAGTTTTGCGAAAGATGGAACATCAAGAGAAACTTCTCCACCCCATACCATCCTCAGTCGAATGGACAAGTAGAGGCAGTCAACAAGATTCTCAAACACACCCTAAAAGCCAAGTTAGATGAGGCCAAGGGCAATTGGGCTTCAACCCTTCCCGAGGTTCTTTGGTCCTACAGAACGACGTCAAGGAATGCGATGGACGAAACCCCTTTCGTCTTGGCCTTCGGAGCAGAAGCCGTCATCCCATCCGAGATAATAGTCCCAAGCCACAGGTCATCACAAATTGTCTCAGAGGAGAGCGACGAGGTCAGGAGAGCCGAGTTGGACATTTTGGAAGAACGAAGACTCAGATCGGCCTCGAGGAATGAGATCTACAAAAGAAGATCGAAGAAATTCTTCAACTTAAAGGTCAAAGTCAGGCATTTTTCCATCGGGGATCTCATCCTTAAGAAAATTCAACCTAATGCAAAGGCCCCTCTCGGCCCCAGATGGGAAGGACCTTTCCGAATAGCAAAATTTGTGGCAAACGGGGCATATGAGCTGGAACACCTAAATGGCGTCCCCGATCGCTACACGTGGAACACTGCCAACCTTAGAAAATACTACCAGTAAAATAAATGTAATCATTTCCCCTTTCATTGGTTCAACAATAGAATTCAAAACCAAAATTCGTCATTTCATCCCAAAGGCCCAAGGTCAAGCACCTAAGATTCTTTGGAAGGTCAAACCTCCCGAGATCATTAAGACCAATCTCTCCGACGCATGTTAGGATGACATAAAAGTCTCTGGACGAGACACGATCTCAAAGGGGCAAAAAGTCTTACTGAGCGAAAGCCTCCCGAAGGATCCTAAGGATCCGAGGCGAGCATATAACAGCAAGGCCTTTTCAGGCAGACATGTTACACCCAGACTCTTTAAGAGGCCAAGCCTCCCTAGAGCATTAAGACCAATCTCACCGACGTATGTCGGATAGCACAAAAGTCCCCAGACGAGATACGATCTCAAAGGGTCAAAAGACTCCCTACGAGGTGAAACTCAGGCGAGCGCTAACATACAAGCCTTCTAAGGCGGTATAGTTAAAGACCCGTACCTAGAGCTACGTCTCGAAGTACAGGTACAAAAAACTCGTACTAAGAGCCTCGCCTCGAAGTACGAGCACCATCAAGCCTCCCGACGAGCTAAAGCTCTTAACGAGCACAGAAAAGACTCGTACTAAGAGCCTTGCCTCGAGGTACGAGTACAGTCAAGTCTCTCGACAGGCTAAAGCTTTCGACGAGCTCAAAAAAGACTTGTACTAAGAGCCTCACCTCGAAGTACGAGCACAGTCAAGCCTCTCGGCAAGCTCAAAGACTGCAGGACTAAAGGAATTGCGACGAGGTCAAACTACGCCTTTAAAGCCCAAGGACTCATGACGAAATCTGAACCTCGGGGGCAAGTAGACGAGGCGCAACCACAACCGTGATAAAGAAGCTATTTTTTTATCTAAGTGCAAAAAGAATAAAAGTTACGTAAAGAGACGAGAAGAAATAAAAGTTCTCATTGATAAGAAAGTTCATCACATAAGAGGCCCCCATGGGCAATTACAAAAACAATAAAGAAAACAAGAAACAAAGGCCTAATCTACTCAGGATTTGGCACTTCAGCGGCGGCAACGGGACTTTCGGTAACCTCTAGATTGGCAGCAGCGGAGGAAGGAACGTCGGCTGGAGCTTTTTCACCAGGGGGGACGGATGGATCTTTTTCTTCGTCCCCGTCATCGGAGGGGTTAGGAGGGGTCTCCCCGGGCATCAGTAGCCGGGAGCGATCTGGCCACCAGCTCAGGTCAATCCCCATCTCTTTCTCCAAGTCCAGGCATCTGACGTAGATATCGCCATGGAGAGGATGGGAAAGGATGTACTCACGGAAAAACTGGGCCAACTCGTCGAGAGGATGCCCAACCTTGTACAACACTCGGAGTGCATCCGACATCACCAAATAATACGAGTAGTTAGTGGTCTGTGCCGGATCAGTCAGGGCATCGTACTCCTCCGGGGAAAGGACCAGTTTCTTCTTGAATTCCTCCACCATCTCTTCGCCGAAGCAAGCTCGTTCCTAATCTGGATCACCTCCTAGCAAGCTTTTTTGGCCTCGGCCTCAGCAGCAAAAGCCCTCTCCTCGGCTTCTTTCCTTTTCTTCTCGGCCTCCACCTTCTCATTGGCCAGTTTAGCTGAAGACGCTGCCTCCCGGCGTAACTTCTCCTCAAGAGTAGAAGTCTTCTTGTCTTGCGACCTGATTCTGGCAGAAAGGACAACCACCTCGGCCGTCGCTTTCTTGCCGGCTTCCACCTCCTCCTCCAAGAGGGCCACCCGTGCTTTGAGTTCCTCGAGGGCTTTCTTCTTGCTCTCGGCGTCCCGAGAGGCACACTCAGCTTCGTTTTCTTTCTGGGACAGAGCTTGACTCATCACCGAGGCGGCCTTCAGCTGAAGGGCCTGGGCAAGGTAGAGGTTGGAGTTACCCGAATTCTATTTGACGGCAACATCCAGCTCGAGGTCCCAAGCGCGAGGGGCATCCCGCATCGTCCGACGAAGACAAGCGGGAAGATCGTCAAAGCTCTCGGCAAACTTCGAGCCGACAAAGTCAAGAACCTGGGCCAAGGGCGCGGGGTCGTCTTCCATGCTACTGGAAGGACAACGTAAGATTAATAAGTTTCCAAAGGAATCCTAAAATGCTGAGGAACGAATAGGAACAAGATCTTACCATGCCACCCTATGAGGGTCTCGTCCCAAGAAGGCTCGATCTGGCATCTCGCCGGAACGCCATTGCGGGCTCCCAGTACCCACCACAGGTGCCCTCTCGCCGAGGCCGGTCCTTCTCACGGGAGGCGAGATAGCCACCCCAACGCTCCCGGCATCAGCAGACTGTCGACCACGTTTGGCCGGGGGAGAGGGGGTCCTGTCCTCAGCGGGGGCAACTGGAATCACCGCGGGGGCAACTGGCAGGGCAGGCATCGGCAGCGACCGTTACGTCCCTTTCTTCTTCTTGCCGACCAAGGCTTTTATCCGGGAAAGAGGATCAGGCATCTCTATGATTAATTCCGGGGGGCAGGCGGGGAAGACGGGGTAATCACCTACCATCCGGGAAGGAAAAACATAAATATAAGGTCATAACGGAGTCAAGCCATGTTATGAAATCACAGCTTAAAAGGAAAACTTACGAGGAGGGAACTGAAGGTGTCGGGGAGGATAGAAGAAACGAGACTCCAATCTTTTCTTCTCAGTGAGGAGGGTCCGATAATGGCGATCCCGGTAGTCCACCAAGTCAACTTTCGCAAGGACCAGGCGAAAATCGAATGGAAGCTCCTCCCTTCTCGGCACCACGTAACCTGCAACAAGAAGATGTATTAGATCAGTAAAAGATGATCAAAGGGATACACAAAGGCTTACTAGCTTTTTTGTGCTCGAATCTGGTGGGGATGTCTACATCCACATTGCCGCAACAAGATTTCCACCTTCCCGACACCCAGAACCAGTGCTCGTCTTTGATGTGAACCTTGGACGGCAAGTTATAGACGAGTTTCTCATGCTGATGCTTTACATGGACGAGGCCATTCTTACTGGGCTCTTTTGCCAGACCGTATAGATACTTCTTCTCGCCGGCATTAGGCAATGTGGTACAAGCGATAGAGGCCAAATAAGATATAGGTCCCAACCAGGGCACGCCACGAATTCACACTGAGCTGGAGCAGAGCCACCTCCCAAGCGTTTAGGAGATTGGTCAGAGCCGGATGCAAGGGGAAGCGGAGACCCACATCCATGATGTCGTAGGATACAGCGACCATGCCCGGTGGCGGTTGATCGGCCCTCTCGTCAGGCTCCGGGACATGGAAGTGAATGTCGATGGGAACCTAGAAGGTACACCGCCAATCCTTGAGTTTTCTCTTGGTTACCCGGCTGGCTATGTCGTTCCAGTAAAATCTCGACATGGACGGGGTCAAGAACTCGAATGGTTGGCGCTCAGGCCGCTCATAAGGATAGGAGGCCCGATAATAGTCATAAATGAAGTCGGGTCCCGATCCCGACCTCCTATCCACGAAGGCCGCCCACAGCTTATGGCCACACTAAATTTCGTCGGCCCTTTTCCGCCAAAAGGCCAACTCCTCCGCCTGCTTCGCCGCCGCCTCGACATCCATCCTCTCGGATCGGTCTCGAGCCTCTAAATCTTGGAGGATGCACGTGGCTTCGGCGGGAAGATCGCGCCGCGATAGTTCGTTGGCACCTCCATCTCAGTCGGAGTCCACACCGGACACGGACGGTGCGATGCCTGAGTTGGAGGAAGACGCACCAGTCGTAGCCGGAGCACGCTGGAAAACCGCGTCTAGGCCATCATCATCACTAAGAGCAAAGGGGTTCCGCCCACAACTCCCCTTTGTAGGCGACGCCGGAGTCCGCCAACCCCGTGGCCATGACCGGAAGAAGAAGTCTGATCCATTTCCGTTGGTCCAAAAAGAGAGAACGGAGAGGAAAAATGAGAGATAAAAAGTACAAAATATAAACTTACCCACAAAGACAATCCGGGGGCAACGCGTACGATTTCGCCGAAAAATTTGAAGCACTTTCTGAACTACAAAGGATGAGCGCGAAGATGAGATTTTTTGAAAGGAGAAAAATCCTATCTATTTATAGGAAAGACGGAGGGACCTGGGAGCAAATAACTTTTCACATTCACGGGTGCCAAGACAGATTAAGAAATAATCCGAGGGCCTCATTGCAAGCGCGTCGCTCCCACGGACGTGCGTCTTGAGCAATCGAGATGTTTGGAGGGAGTGCGTCCGATTCCCTCGCGCCGTTTCCCTATAAAGTAGCCATCATTACCTGCATTAAGGCGTCCCCTCGGGGGAAGACATGTCGCTCCTTCCCCAGGGGCACGTCCTCTCAAACCAAGTCTCTTGGACTTCCTCGTCGCACGCCGGGATCGCCTCACCTCGAAGAACACTTCAAGGCAAGCTGAGGGGCAATTGCTGTGTGCCAAATAATCCTTTAGGATGAGGACAGCGAGAGGGTCTACATATAAGTTTATCAAAGGAGAGAAATAGACGTGACTCTCACCTCAACGCTCGGACCCGGCCATACGGCCCCGTCTTCATCAGGACGTACCTCGGGTCTACATTTCGTCCTGAAGGTATCCGGCCTCGTCATATGGACGAGAAAGAGTTTCAGAAGAATGAGTGTCCACATTGTCTTGAAGGACGAGACGATCACATATTCGATCTCATCCGGCGTTGGAGAGGTTTGGGCGACGTCAGAAGATCTTTCCGAATCCCAATACAAGGTACAGGAAATCACCACCAACTCGGTAGGGGAAGCCATACTTGTGGAAGAATATCCCGCGATCTTGGGGAAGGTACGATCCCCTTTCCACGTGGCCAGCTGTAATTGGGCCAGGATCAACAGCACCAGAAGATATTGTCCACTAACCCGGTATGGGCCTGACCCAGCATTAAATGCTGGGCTGTACCTGTCCATCAAAGGTCAGTCCAAGGGGATGCCCTTGGACTATAAATACTTGTTTAATCGCAATAAATAAGACATGAACAACATTAAAGTCCAAGTCAAGACTGACTTGGCAAATCTTCTTGCATTTATTACTTTTGTTCATCATTTATTATCAAAAGGCCTCAAGCCATTAATACACGATAATATTCACTATTCACGTAATCGTTACTCATCCAAAAGCCACATTAATCTATATTTAGATACGTATTTTGGGTAACAACATCGCACTTTAATCGGTAAGTTATACAAGTTTGCTAGTGTAACTTTTTAGTTTGAGTTTGTATAACTTTTCAGTTTAAGTCTGTGTAACTTTTCCATTTAAGTCTGTGTAATTTTTCAGTTAAAATTAGTGTAACTTTTCAACTTAAGCTTGTGTAATTTTTCGGTTAAAATTAGTGTAACTTTTCTTTTAAAGTTTGTGTAACTTTTCAATTATATCTAATGCAACTTTTCAGATAAAAGCAAGTATTATTTTTCAGTTAAAGTTTGGGTAACTTTTCATTTAAAGTTAGTGTAACTTTTCATTTAAAGCTTGAGCAACTTTTCACTTATTGAAATTAAAACTTACTGAAATTAAAAGACAACGGTGTGAGTAGGCGAGAGCGGTGGCGCTCGGCGTCGATTAGACGACGATGGGGAGAGGCAGGGTCGATCAGCAGTGGTGGCGTCCAAACGAGAGGAGTCGATGACAGCGTTGATTGGAGGTGGGCATTGGGAGAGCAGCGGCGGGCGTTGGTGCTCCCCTCGGTAGTGATGGCACTGCGAGCGGAGAAGGGAGGAGCGAGAGAGAGACGGGTTACGCGATGTGGCAGCTTCTGTCGGCTGGAGGAGGGATAGCATCATGGGCGGTGACTCCAGGAGGGGAAGGCGACGTCCATCGGAGGTAGAGGGAGGAGGTGAGGGCGTAACCGGAGGTGCTTCCTTGTTGGTGAGGCGGCCGATGACGATTCAAGGAGAGAAGAGGGAGCGGACGGGCGGGTGGGAGGGCGGCGGGTCGGGTGAGTGGGGCAAGTGCACAATGTAATTGTTGCATATGCGACTTTCTCTTAAAAGAATTATTCAACATATTACACAAATATTAATTATACTTAAGAATTTCATTGGTGCTACATCTTGTAATCTTTCCAATTATTTTCTTATAACCGAATATTTCATTTTATGTTTTGAAAATGGTTAGGCTAATCACGGAAATTTGATGATAGTAATGCATTGGAGAATTCAATTAAAAAATTAAAATCGTATAATATGTGTGTAAATAATATTTAGTTCCGATACTCAAGCAACAATCGTGATGGGTGCAAGGACATTAATCTAATTTTTTTAATTAAATTGTCAAATATAACATAAATAAATTAACGTCACACATTGTTTGATATATTAAATAAAATTATATTTTTGAGGAATTCATGAACGAAATCCACACGCTTGAATTTAGCCGTGTAATTTGCTAAAGAAAAAAAAACGATGAACAATTAAATGTAACTTAAAAAATATCTTAAAAGTCTGCATATTAAGAATTGTCATTGAATACACAGTGATTTATTTCAATTAAAATAATCTCCATGAAACATAGAAATGATCATGTACATAATATAATTCGAACATAGAGATGATCATTTACATAATCTAATTCAAACATAGAGATGATCTTCAACATTCACGATCTCGGACAAAGGGAACACGAAATCTTTGAGGTACATAAACTCTATATGACCAAAATGAACGAACCTGATAAAAAAAACCAGCAAAAAAAAAATCAGTAGGATTGATAAATCAAAACATAAACACATGGAAAAACGAATTAACCAAATGAAAGAAATCGATAAAAGAGCATCTGCAAAAAAAAAAAAAACAACAACAAAAAATAAGATTATTATTACGATAACCACAACAAAGCACAAATCATGCAGGAAAAAAATAAAGACGGATGGCTTGAACGCAATATACTAGCTATACTAGTAGTTACCCCACAAGAGTATGGAATCCCTGTAGTATGGGCAAGTATAGGGACCAAATAGTATCGAACCCAAGGGAAGGTATGTATGCGAATAGAGCCCTGGAGATCTACGCGTCGTAGTTAATATGAGTGGATGTTCTGGTTTAAGAATGTAATTAAGTTACTCTAAAGTCTACTTCTAACAATGCGAATTATGAAACCAAACAAAATAACTAAGGGTTTAATCAAATACGAGATGATGATGCTCAGGATAGGAATCCCTACGTATACTACCGGAGCTAGTACGATAATTAAAATAAACGTGATGTGCAAGTATTAATCCTATGTGTACTAAAACTAGGCAATCAACTTCCCTAATCTAGCACCAGATTGAAAGACTAAAAGCTCAAGAATTAACGCTAATACTTCATCATATCAACCTACTTCACAACCCACTAAACAAGTTATATGGATTATGTTTAATTAATGAGACCCTTATTTATCCAAGGTGATACGGCCGTCCTCCCTAGATAAACCGGTAGATTATAAACACCTTCTGAAACCCTATCGTTAAGCCTATTCGTTATTAAAGAGTGATAAGATCGTCCCCTCTCTAATAATTTTCGTACTCAATTCCAAGATAATTTTAGGGTTTATTTTAAGAATTCAATTAATTAAGAGAACTAGCACTAAACATCACGAGTTATCCTAATTATGTACTAACATCCTACTTCTACGAGTTCATCCTACCCAAGCATACAAGGGTTCTAGCCTAACATGGTCATTGAAAGAACGAAAACACTCAAAAGAATGATGAACATTTGCATAATAGAATAATCACAAAACTTAGAAAGCATAAAAGAAAGAATATCTCAAAATCTCAATAAATCTGATAAAGTAAGGTTTAGAAGTCTCAAAGGTTCAAGAATGAAAGAATTAAACGAAAAGAATCAAAAGTCGTATCCAAACTAAGAATTCGTAAGATCAAAACCTCGTTTACAAGTGTTAAACTCTCCCAAAATCTCTCTACCAAGCTCTAAGTATGCCAAAATATGTAAAGTGATACAAAGGTATTCCAAAAACGAGCTTGGGACCGGGTATTTATAAGTAACGGGTCGAAAACGGGTGAAAATGCCAAAATCGCGTGAAATCTGGGCTTGGTCGAGAAGAGGCGCTCGACCTAATGGTGGTCGAGCAGTGGCGCTCGACCTAATGATAGTCGAACGGGTCCTCTTCCAGAGCCTTCAGGGCACTCGACCTAGCACTGGTCGAGCGGTGGCGCTCGATCTCTCCTTGGTCGAATGATTCACTAGGTCGAACGGAGGTGCTCGACCTGCACTGGTCGAGCAGTTTTCTTGGTCGAATGGAGGCGCTCGAGCGCTGGCGGTCGAGCTGCTTAAACTCTCTGTAAGTCCATGTGTTCGAGCAACGCACTTGGTCGAGCAGTGGTGCTCGACCTCACTTGGTCGAATGCCTTCCTTCTTTCAACTGAGTGATACTTTTCCTTGCACGAACTAATACTATTCGTATTTCTTCAATATATTCTCATCCGGGCTTCCGTTTGAGTCGATTCAAAGTCCCACGAACTCCATTTTTCGCCCTCTATCCATCTATGATAATCAAAGAGGCAAATTTATCAGTTTATGAAAATAGTACGCAATTGACTCTAAATACTCATCGAATTCACTCAAAACTCGGGCAAAATGAGCTATAAATCATAACAATTTCACGCCTAATCAACCTCCCCAAACTTACCATATTGCTTGTCCTCATGCAATGAAATAATAAGTCAAGTGAAATTGTTAAGAATGAATCAAAGACCCAACTCATGCAAGTAATAGAACTTCAAGCATCAAAGATCGATCACCCACACACACACTCACCCCCTTCATCATACTTATGCATAATCAATAAGAATCACAATAAACAAACATGGATGTGCACTTAACGAGGTGTTTCACTCCCTCACAAGTGTATATCAATATTAAGGGACTCACTCACTCAATCAATCACACATATTAGCAGCCATAGGCTTGTAAGCACTCTCAACTTCGACCATGCTTTAGAATCCATGCCGAATCAAAAATGATTTTATCAACATTATAATGTAGGCTCTTTGGACATGTGGGATAACTATATGGGATAAGTGACTCAAGTGAATGGAGAATAGAAAATCCAACTTCGGTATTTCGATATAAGGAACACACTTCTTCAACATCTTCATACAATGCACTTTCAATTCCACTTCTCTCAACACTTCACTTTTTTTTCTAACTCGTTTAACTTTTTTTTTCAATCACTCCACTCTTTTTTTCTCTTTCACACGTACATGAGCTCATATTTCTTTTGCTCATTCTCAACTCTGTTTTCTTTTTGTTCTTTCCCACACCTCAAAGCTTCAATACACCTTTTCTCATAATACTCAACCAAAATATTTTTGCATTCTCATCTCAACTCGATCCCTTTCTCATTCACAACTTTTCCTATTCTCCACTCAAATTGGGACAAAAAGAGTTTAAGAATTTGGTTAAGTTTAAATGTGCTGGCAAATAAAATAGGTTAAGGCTCAAACGGGCTAACAAGGGATAAATGTCATTGGCAGACTTATTTAGGCTAAGTGACTCAACAATCAAAGATGACCTAAAATCACTTTCGGCATATCAAACTAGACAAACTCAAAAAGCGAGAGCAGTCACAAGTTCTAGCATCCTCTAAGGTGACGATCCACTCACAAACGAAGAGATCAATATAATGAATTTTAATCTCTAAAAAGCTCAAATCTCTCGGCTTTCACATCCATGCTAGTCCTAGTGAATTCTCACTTTCAGCACACAAGTATTCAAAAGGAAAATTCGTAAGTATACGAGTTCCCTCTCAAATCAACTCCAACTACTACACTCACACAATATAGTCCCTAACTCAACTCCACAAATCACTAACTCATACTCACACTCAAAGATAGCAATCAACAAGCATAAGAGAATTGATAGGCATGAAATATGTAGTAGCACATCAAAGCAATATCAGCTCAAGGAGCATCTCAAGGCACAATATATAACTAAACTCAACTCAAAGAGAGGGTGTGCGCCTGTGCAATGTAACCATAAAACATATAAAAAACTCCACCCTCCAAACTTCGACTCTTCTGGTGGATGAGCCATCAGAAGAAGAAAAATCAGAGAAGGAGGTCCCTCTGGTTAAGAAGTCCAAGGCAAAGAGGGACATACTTCAAGAGTCAGACTCTGGTTCTGATCTTGGAGATGCACTGGAGCAGGCGATTGATGAAGCCACCAGAATTATGCAAGAATCAACTGCTCCAGTCTCTTCTGTTGAGGTAAACTCATCTATTCCTTCCCCCACCCCTGTTAACCTTATTACCCCCACTACATTTCCCCCAAATACACATACACAAAACCCCTCCCCTGCTCCTGGTGCCCCCATTACTTCACTAGAGCAGACCCTACCTGATACACCCATATACACTCCCTCCACCATTCCCACTCAAACACCTTCTCCCCCTTCATCACAAATACCTCTTCCCACAAATCCCTCTCCCCCAGCCACTGTACCAGAGGTGCCTTCCACCTCCTCTGGTGCAGAACAACCCCTTCCCCCACCTCTACCTCACAAATTCCTACCCCTCCCCAATCTCATACAGAATAGAACCCCTCTACCTCTATGGCAATGGGATTTCCTATCCCTCCCTCTTCTCCCACTTGCCTGTCCAGCGATGATAGTGAAGATGAGGATGCTTCACTAGAGTCGGAGTGCTTAGCACCATCCTCCTCTGCCTCTGGGCCCAAACCCTTCACTTTCTCATCTACAGAAATGTGTCCCATCAGGCAGAGCGTGAGTGTAAGTGCTCAGCTCTGGCTAAGAGAGCACTTTCCAGTTCTATTGGGGCACTTACCCCTCCTGGCAGATCTGACGGATGCCAAGGTCTGGAGCAAGGCAAGACTGGAGGATGTTGAAGACTTGCTCTTGTTGTTGGAGGAGATGACCACAGCTGCATTCACTGCCTGAGAGATAGATCTCAAAAAGAAGCTCAACCTTCAAAATCCTGCGGAGCTTGAGACCCCAGAAGCAGCCAAGGTGGTGATTCGCACCTTGCTGATCCAGAGGGGAGTGATGATCTCCCCAGAGGGCCCCTCTTATACCTTTGGCCCTCACTTCTCCTTTCCTCCAGAGCTTTACTCAAACGAGGAGGACTTTGATGTGACCCCTGCCATGCTGTAGAAGATGAAGATGTTCTTCAATGAACAAATTATGCAGATAGGGGGATTCTCTAAGGCCATGCAGCATCTGGAGCCTGCTCTGGTTGAGCACCAGATAAAGAATGAGAGAAGGAAGTTCTTAAAGCAGATTAAGGCTACGTTTGCCTCTACTAAGGCTGCATTTAAGTCTGAATGTCTCTATTTGAAGATGGATGTTCATGAGAGCCAGAAACAGCTCCAACAATATGTTCAGGACTAGATGAGACCTGTTTCTGTGCTCAAGGTGGAGATGGCTTCTCAGATGCTGGAGACAACCAAGCTTAAAGATTCCCTCCAGGAGATGCTAGCTAAGCAGGAGAGGCTAGTGGCTGAGTCTAAAGCTTACCTGGAGGAGGCCAAGCAGCTACGTGATCTTCACTCTTCCTCCTCCACTGCCTTGCCTGATCTCATTCGGCAGGTAGTGTAACCCCTTGTTGATGAAGTTAAAAAGGGGGAAGAGAAGGCTAGAACTGATCTGGCGAAGACCACATATAAGACCCTCTTCAGCCATGGTGCTAGTCTGGATCTGCTGGAGAACACTTTGGCCCAGGCTGAGCTGCAGAAGAAGAAGAAAGAGGAGCTTAAGTCTCTTACCATGGCAAAGCAGCTGGCAGCAGAGGAGGAGACCCTTGATGCAGAGCAGGATCCTGTTTCCATTCCTGGCCCTGCTAAGAGGATGATCAGGAAGGTGAAGAAGAGCTTCCTTGAAGAAGTTGTTGAGGAAGCAGAGAAAAGATTCAAAGAGGAGACGCCAGACGAGAGGCAAGCAAGGATAAGGAAGAACATAGATGAAGAGCAGAGGCTCAGATATGTTAGGAGGCAGAACAAGAAAGCCAGAGAAGCCGGTGTCACTCCTGGTGCCAGTGGATCCAGCCAGAGGAGGAAGGCTCCTGTTGAGGTGATGGAGATTTTGCCACTCAGGACAGAAGGGTCCTTTGACTCTACTGTGCCTGTTCCTCTTATAGAGAAGTGGAGAGAAGCAAAGACTCTGTGGTTTATCTAACACTACATCCAGAGGCCCCCACCAGAGGATGATGCACTTATCAACAGAACCTTCCACTCCTGGATGAAGGCTTATGATGCAGAGCTGTACAAGCAGTTGATGGACTCCACAATTGAGTTCAACCTGGAAGTCACAGCCCCTGAGTTTCATTATCTTAACACTCCAATGATCGGGAACCAGGTTGATTGGGCAGAGCTGAAGAAACTTTACAAGACCAAGGTGTTGGTGAATTTCACCCCAACATCTTCTGTTGAGCTCAAGGCTATCCAAGACAGATTCTTCGACTGGTTTCTGGTGCCAAAGGAGAACAGAAGATATGCTTAGTATAGGACCTGATCTTAAATGTAATCTGTAATCATTCTGTCATTATTATTAATGGAAAAATCATATCTTCTCTGTCTTAAAAGATAACCTTTTGTTTTCTTCTTGTTTGCCTGATAAGATCTATTCTAAGGTCTTATCCTTTTATTTGTTTTCTTGCTTAATTGTTTTTCTCTTTGATCAGTTCTGGTAGTGTTTTAACTCCATCAAAAAGGGGGAAATTGTTAGGATAAAAATTGTTTAGTTTTGATGAGTTAAAATAAACCAGAAGATGTAATAGGACCATCTGGACCTGTTAGCCAGATGAGAAAATAGATTAGGACTTAGTCTAGGGGGAACTGCCAGACCAGAAGACTTTACCAGATGAGATCTGACCAGAGGCAGAGGATCTTCCCCAGACCAGACGAGTCCGGACCAGACGAGTCTGGTGAAACAAAAGATGCTCAGAATCATCTTCTGGTTCTACTGAGTATTCTGTTTCTCAACCAGCTCTGGACCAGAAGACACTGAGGTTGCCTGATGTCTGGTCCTGCCTTCTCTGGAAGAATCAGAGTTAGGCATTGGAAGCATTTGACCGTTGGTGATTCAAGTCAAGTCAACAAGATCGGATTGGAAAGTATTTGAAGTCAATCAATCCAAGGATCTCACCAACCCAATCAATCAATTAGGGAATTGATTGATTGAAAGGTTTCTTAATTAAAAATCTGATTGGATTAGCTCTCCAACGGCTAATTCCTAAGCATCTCTATAAATACAAGAGTGCAGTTTCAAAGAAAGGCTCTAGAGATCTCTCACGCGCACGAAGATATATTCAAGCCTTAGTTCTCTTCACTCAAGCACTCTTATTATTGCTCATACATTCTATTCACTCATTAAGGAGTATTGAATCTCAACCTGTTCATTTGTTAAGACAAGGTTGAAATTGAAAGGCTTTAGATCGAAGTTAGATCTAAAGAACATTGTAAGAAGGAACTGGTACTTCACAATTCCAGTAGTTAGTAAGTTGTTGGTTGGTTAGTGAGGCCCCTTTAAATAAGGGAGAGTGGACGTAGGATTTTAACATCCGAACCACTATATATCGAGTGTTCTTTATTGCTTTCTTTATTTCGGTTTTAACTTGTGCTCTAGTAAAAGGATTTTGTAAAAGACTTAACATTAAAGCTTCCGCAATTAATCTATCAGGTGGGACCAACAACTGATATACCATGGTGCGATCAACCTTTTATTGGCGAACAACATTGGTCGAGCTGATCTAGGTGGGTGACGGTTGGGATCCCAGTGCTTGGGTGTGGCTCGAGGTGTGACGTGGGCAGAATGATTGCTGCCGCCCACGCGCACACGATCCCGAGGTGACGCACCCCCAACTTTGCCGGAGAGAATTCGCACGCGCCAGGTAATTGCAACTTAGTCCTCATACTTTCAAACTTGTTCACCTCATACCCCGTTTTTTTGCATACTATTTAAAGAAAAATTTGCCATTTTTGCTTATTTCCACTGTTCATTCTCAGCGCAAAAATTTCTCCTCCCATTTTTAAATTTCCGGAAACTGAACTCCATCTCCGGCGACGATTTCTTCGAACCAAGGTAGTTATCTCTTCTATTTTCCTTCTTCTTCTCTTTATCTTTGTAATCGTGGGTGTGAGAAATGCCAAAAAGACCCCAAACTCCGCCGTTTAGGGCTTCGAACCTCTGCTATTCTCTCTTTCCCTCGCTGGAAACCACCATTAACACCACCTGAAGCTTTCTTATTCTAAATGTCCTCCCAATCTAAAACTGGATCATATCCTCCTCGCAACCCTGGGAAGCGGCCAATCGAAGAACTTCTTGTCTTTGTAAATTTAGAATCTGACCCCGAGGCTGCCTCAGTAGCTCGCTCGGTGAATTCGGGAGCTCACCCATCTGGGGAAAGAGAGGAGCGAGCAAATTCTGCTCGCCAGGTTGTGGAGGAGACCAGCTCTGACCTTCGCGAGGACGAGGATGAGGAGGTCGAGGTACTTCAGCCCATCAACCCAGATGAACTAACCTGGGGGATCTGAAGGATATCAATTTCCCTACCAAACCCTATTGAACATCAAGTCCCGGTCGCCGTTGCTTGTCGAATTGACTGGGACGAGTATGAGAGGGAATACTCCAACCGCTTCGAGGTTCTAGTTAGCGGGAAACGAAAGCTCAAGGCAGCTGAGTATGCGGCGAGCTGCATTGTGTCCGCTGTCACCGAGGAGGAGCTACCCAAAATTAGGAGGGACTACAAGATTCTCTATGATATACATATGTATGCTCCTATGAAGGATGATAGAGCTGACCACCCACCGCGCGGGCTCACGGCGATTAACTTGGTAACACTAGATGCCGGTGTCACATTGCCACTGCACCTCCTGGTCGGCAGGTTCCTGGAGCGAACAAACCTAGCAATAACCCAACTAACTCCGGTTGGATGGATGAACCTCATATCCTTGATGGTTCTGTTCGCCCTAGAAGGGTATCCAAACAAACTGTCCGCCGAAGAGGTATACTACCTTATGGCAATCACAGCTTGCACTGGAGAAGAGGCGGGCTGGTATTACCTCAAGGCGCGACCAGGTCTAAAGTTTGTGGAGGATATTCCTGGAAAAGTGCGAGACTGGAAGCACAATTTGTTTTGGATAGGGGGTGATTGGCGCGCTTCTGCTCGCCCTTATGGCGGCCCCGAGCGGATTGAAACCCCGGCGGAGTTTAGGGACCTAAAGCGTGAGTCTTATCCCTTCCATTTATTTGAACTGATAAGACTAATTTAAATTTTTTTCTTTTTGTATTTCAGGTCCCAAGAATCTGAAGTGGCGAAGTGCTAAGGACAGCATCAACGATCAATTCTTGTTCATTGTCAGCCTGATCGCTCTCCGTCGTCAAGCAAATCGCAGCATTAGCCATCTCTTCCTCGTATCTATGACTTAAAGCGAACTACACTAGTTTTCTACTAGTAGTTACCCCGCAAGAGAACGGGTTCACAGTAGTATCAGCAAGTATAACGACCAAGTATATCGTACCCAAGAGACAATGTATATGCAAATAGATCCCTGAAGATCTACGCGTCGTAATTAATATGAGTGTACTGTTTTTGGATTTTTGGAAAGATTAATTAAAAGACTAAAATAAACTAAGTAAACTAAAATACTAAAGAAATCAAATTAACTAAGGGTTGTGTTCTAATGAGAGATGGTGATGATCAGGATAGGAATCCCTACGTATACTAACAGAGCAGGTACATAATCAAAATAACTGTGACACACAAGAATTAACCTAAGTCTAAGAATGCAAGGTGAAAGCTCAAGATTCTAAACCCTAATACTTTACCCTAACACTCGACTTCACGAATCTACTAACGAGTTACTAGATTGTGCTTAATTAATGAGACCCTAATTTAACTAAGGTGATGCGGTCGTCCTCCTTCGCTAACCCGGTAGATGAATTAACCTTTCCTAAACTCTCTCGTTAAGTCTACTCGTTGTTAAAGAGTGATACGGTCGTCCTCTCTCTAACACCTTTCGGACGAAATTCAAGAGCGAAGTCTAGATTAATTTTAAGAATTCATTAACCAAGAGAATTAAAACCTAACGTCACAAGTTACTCTAATTACATACCCCCAACCTACTTCTACGAGTTCATCCTACCCTAAGCATGCAAGGGTTTTAGCTAGACATAGATTTAACGTAAACACTAACAATTAGACAAGTGACTAACATGAACATGGTAATTAAATCAAAGAAAAGATCGTACATAAACTAGGGTTTTAAGATATAAAAGAATACTGAAATTAATTGACAAAACGAGGTCTCAACGTATTAAAGAACAAAAGATATTAAGAAACGAAACTAAAACGTGAAATCGTAACGTGAATTCGTAAGAAAAACCTCAAAAACGTAAAACTAAAACTTGCTCGTCTCTTCTCTTCCTTCTCTCTCTAAAAATTCTATGTAAAAGTGATGTAGTGCGTTCGTGGATCCTTCAAAACGTGTTTGGAAGAGGTATATATAGGCAACAGGTCGAAACGGGATCTCATGGGCCAAAATTCCCGTCGAGCTCGAGTAGAGCTCGAGTAAAAGTACTCGAGCAATGCAAGCTCGAGTGTTAGAATTGTACAGAACGTGAAAAGTACTCGAGCTCCTCAGCTCGAGTAGTTCTACTCGACCGGTCCTTGCTCGAGTAGTCTACTCGAGTGCCCTCGTACTTGCTACTCGACCGGCTTCTGCTCGAGTGCACTACTCGAGTGCCTGAGTATTGGCTACTTGACCGAAGCTGGCTCGAGTTGTCTACTCGAGTGCTTGAGTAGTGTTTACTCGAGCACCTTCATCTTGAGTACTTCAATGACACTTTTGCTCGCTCGAACTAATACTTCTCGTATTTCTTCCATGTCTTCTCATCCGGGTATCCGTTTGAGTCGATTCGAAGTCCTACGAACTCCTCTTTTTGCCCTCTATCCATCTATAAGCATAAAAGACACAAATCTGTTAGTTTGAGAAAATAATACTCAAATGACTCTAAATACTTATATGAATCCATCAAAACAAAGGCATTTCGAGCGACGAATCATGACAATTTCACGCCTAATCAACCCCCCCCCCAAACTTACCATGTTGCTTGTCCTCAAGCAACGAAATAATAAGTCAAGTGAAATTGTTAGGAATGAGTCAAGGAATCCAATCATGCAAGTACATAAATTCGAGCTTCAAAGATGCATCACAAGTATACTCACTCACCTTCCTTTATCATATTCATGCAACAACAGCAAGAAACACCAAAATCAAACATGGATGTGCACTCAACGATGTGTTTCACTCCCTTTCAAGTGTATAGCAATGATCAAGGGACTCACTCAATCAATCAATCACACAAATTGGCAGCCATAGGCTTGTAAGTGCTCTTAACTTCGACCATACTCTAGAAATCAATGCCAAATCAAAAAGGACTTTTCTCAAGGTTGTAATGTAGGCTCTTTGGACAGGTGGGATAACAATATAGGGTAAAGTGACTAAAGTGAATGGAGAATAGAAAATCAAACTTCGGTACTTCTAGATAAGGAACAGACTACTTCAAACATATTCAATCAACACTCTTTCAATTCCACTTTTCTCAACACTTCAATTTTTTTATCTAACTCTTTTCACTTTTTTTTTTTCAATCACTTCACTTTTTTTTTTCTTTTTCCCACAACTCAAAACTTCATTACACCTTCTTCTCATATTCACTCAACAAACAACCTTTTCCTTTTTCAACTCAATTCACTCCCTTCACATTCACACTTTCCTATTCTCCACTCAAATTGGGACAAAAAGGCTTAGGAATTGGAATAGTGTTCATATGTGCTAGCAAATAAAATAGGCTTTAGGCTCAAAGGGGCTAACAAGAGATCAATGTCATTGGTAAGGAAAATTTTGGCTAAGTAACTCAATTAAATCAAAGATGGCCTAAGATCATATTCGGCATATCAAACTAGACACAATCAAGAAGCAAGAGCACACACAAGTTCTAGCATCCTCTAAGGTGACGATCCACTCACAAACGAAGAGATTGATTACTGCATCAAAATCTCATAAGGCTCAAAAGCTCACGGCTTTCACATCCATGCTAGTCCTAGTGAATTCTCACTCTCATCACACAAATACTCAAAAGGAAAACTTGCAAGCATACCAGTTCTTTCTCAAATCAGCTCAAACTCAAACACTCACACAAAAGAATTTCTAACTCACCCTTACAACTCACTCTACTCATCAAATCATACTCAAAGATAGCAATCAACAAGCATAAGATGATTGATAGGCATGAAATATGCAATAGCGAGTCAAATCAAAATCACCCCAAGGAGTATCTCAACAATCTAATAATCAATCAAACTCAACTCAAAGATAAGGGCGTGCATGCATGTGCAATGTAACAAGAAATATATATATATATATATATATAAAACTCCACCCCCCAAACTTCGACCTTGCTAGAGGTCTAAGTTTGGGGTTGTGGGTTACCTCAACCAAACAACTCAGTTTCTCTCAATAGCTTTGCACACTCCCTTGTCTCAAGTTGGTTCCTTCAATCTGAATAACTCCATGATACCTTTACTCCTTTAGAGACAAGCCTACAAAATAAAACTCTCAAGTACGAGGTTAAACATACGACTCAAAATAACTCCCTAATAACTAAAAACAAAAAACTCAAAGCAAATAAATAAAAAAAAATGGGTTGCCTCCCATTCAGAGCTATTTTTAAGGTCCTCATGCCGGACCAAGCTCAAAGGAGCTTATGGGACATCATACTCAAATTTCCCTCCCTCACTCTCATAAGAGTGGTATTTGAACTCCTTTCCTTGATGCAACACCATCATGAGCCCTTTTGCTTCCTTCCCCACCTCAAGTGGTATAGGTCTCAACTCCTTCTCACCTTTATTTGGAGGAGTCTTACTAAACAATTTCTTGAGTTTGGACTTTTTCTTCTTAACTCCTCCTTTTCCCTCTAACTGGACCACGTCCACTTTCTTCACCTCTTCATCCTTCAACTCCTTCACTTTATCCCTATCAAAATAATCAAAATCATAATGCTCATGGGTTAAATAATCAAGTGAAGGACTAACTAAATCATGAATATGAGAGAGATTAGGGATAGAAGGTGTGTCTTCAACACGAGGATCAATTGCATCCATGCAATACAAGCTCTCATCCTCCTTCGGGTGCTTCATGGCTTCATATAGGGAGATCTTCACTTCTTGATCATCAACCTTCAATGTAATCTTCCCATTTGCCACGTCTAGCACCATCCCCGCCGTAGCTAAGAACGGTCTTCCCAAGATTAGGGGCACGTGCTCATCTTCCTCCATCTCTAGCACTACAAAGTCGGCTGGAAAAATGTGATCTCCAACTCTCACGAGGACGTCTTCAACCACTCCTTGAGGTCTAGTAATAGACCGATCGGCAAGTTGAAGCGTCATCATTGTGGGTTGAAGTTCTCCACCTTCCAACTTCTTGAAAAGTGACAAGGGCATGAGATTGATGCTCGCCCCGAGGTCGCACAACGCTCCCTTCTTGATCCCGTTCCCAATATCACATAGGATCGTGAAGCTCCCGGGATCCTTCAGCTTCGGTGGAAGCACCTTGTGCACTAATGCACTCACCTCGTGGTTCAGCTGCACCAACTTCTGCTCATCCACTCGCCGCCTTTTCGCGATCAAGTCCTTCAGAAACTTTGCATAATGCGGCATCTGTTCCAAAGCATCATAGAAAGGAATGTTAATATGAAGTTGTTTAAAAACATCAAGAAATTTTGCAAATTTTTCATCAAGCTTCTTTTTCATGAAGCACTGTGGATACGGGACGGGTATCACAGATTTGGGTACCCCTCATTCATCTCTTTCTGTTTCTTTCACTTTATCCCTTGCTTCTTTTGCCTTTTTCCACTTAGGAACTCTCTCAACCTCCTCACTTTCCTTGCCCTTCTGGGACTCATCCATATCTTTATGCTTCTCAATCCCTTCACTTTCAAGCCCCTTCTCAACAGTAACACCTCCATCTTTCTTGTGTTCTCTTTCCCCCATCTCAGCTTCAGGCATCTCAGAATCAGCAGGCATCTGAGGACCTTCATAGTTAGTTCCACTTCTAAGCTGGATCGCCTTGCAATGCTCTTTCGGGTTCCCCTCCGGCATGGAAGGATATTTTCCCGGCTCTCTATTCACCATCTTTGCAATCTGGCTCATCTGGAACTCTATAGAAGTGAACCTTCGATTGTTCTCTTGTTGAGTCCTAGTCCACTCAACGTTCATCTTCTGGAGGTCTTGATCACGTTGATCACCCTTTTTATGCAACTCCTTCACATCGTACTCCAAGGATGACAACCTCTTACTTCCTTCCTCCACCTTCTGAAGAATAGCTCTCAATATCTCCTCAGTTGATGCACCGCCTTCTCCACCGGGAGGCTTTGAACCTGGATCAACACCTGCACGAACAGTAATACCAGCTTTTGGGTTAGCATAAGAAAAGTTCTCATTTTTCCTCCATGTGTTTTGAGGAGGCTGCTGGCCTCCTTGAACTCCTTGTGTGTTCCTCCATTGATTTTGAGGCGGCTGTGGGCCTGGAGGTACAAATGGTTGACCATAAGAAGGCCTTTCATACCGATTTCCACCTTGGTAGCCATTCTGATTGTAATATGGACCTCCCATGTAATTGGCTACCTCTTGCTGTCCACTTGGTTGGTCTACTCTCTCATTCTCTACTGCATGCTCTCCAACCAAACTCTTCCACAACTCGAGGTTGTTGATCTTCTCCATCATGACCATCAATAGCCTTCTCGTTCCTTCACCCTCTTCAACCTGATGCACTCTCTGAAAATCTGCATCCACACCCCAAGCACCGGCATTCGTGACAATGTTGTCCACGATCTCCCTACACCTCTCTATGCCTTGATTTAGGAATGCTCCGCCCGCACAGGCGTCTAAATGGTCTTGCCCCGCCTTGTTGGCACCACTATAGAAGAATGCCATAATATCCCCCTCATTGTACCCGTGCTGCGGGCACTCTATCAGCATGTTTGAGTATCTCTCCCACGCTTAACGTAGGTCCTCTCCGTGCTTCTGGTGGAAAGAAGAGATCTCAATCCTCACTTTTATAGTTCTTGATGGAGGGTAGAAGCGCTCAAGGAACAGACGCTCGAGCTCGGCCCAAGTGGTAATACCTCCCCGCGGGAGCGTATTATCGTACCACTCTTTGGCTATTCCCGTCAATGAGAATGGGAACAGCCTAAGCCTTTTGGCATCTTCAGACATGCCATTGTAATTAAATATTGAGGCTATCATGAGAAAACTCCTCAGGTGAGTGTGAGGATTCTCCTTCCCGATCACCCCCTTGAACTGATTCTCGGTAAGCAACTTTAGAATTCCCGGGGAAATCGAGAAGTTGTTCGCCTCCACAGGAGGCAACGCCACTCCATCATAGTACCTCTGTGGCTGCGCTGCAAACCTCCCTCGAATAGCCATCTGCTCGACGTTCTGAGGAACGTGTTGAGGATTAGCAGCAGGTACTGGTACTTGTTGGGGTGGTGGTAGTTGGTAAACAGGTGGTTGATTGTAAACTGGATGTGGAGGATACGGGTAAGGTGGGTAAGGATAAGGTGGGTATGGGTAATGTTGGTATACTGGGTTGTTGAAAGGGTTATTTGGGTTTTGTGGGTAAGCAGGGTTTTGGTTCTGGTTTTGGGGTTGTGTTTGTGCAGAGTTGATTGGGTCTTGTGGGTTCGGGTGTGGGCTCTCAGTTCCCCCTATGGGTATCTGCTGATTACTGCTGTTTCCATTGGCACCCTCTGCCCGTTCCACAAGAGCAGTATACTCTGCAGCTATTTTGTCTAACTCCCCAAGTTCATCAGAAATCTCGTCTTTGTTTCCCGCGGCAGTAGTCATTCTTCTCAAGAAGGCTCGATTCCTTCTGGCTATTGTCTCAGGGTCTGACTGAATTTTCTCTTCGCTCGTATTGCCTTGTGAGCGTGTTTTCATAAACCTGACACACTAGCAGAAGGATCAAAACGCAACTGCCGATTGAATAAAAATAAAACTAAACAGAAAATAAAGAACTCACTACTAACTACTAGGCTATCTACAAGTCCTATTCAAAGAGCATATAACGCCATCCCCGACAACGGCGCCATTGACTTAAAGCGAACAACACTAGCTTTCTACTAGTAGTTACCCCGCAAGAGAACGGGTTCACAGTAGTATCAGCAAGTATAACGACCAAGTATATCGTACCCAAGAGACAGTGTATATGCGAATAGATCCCTGAAGATCTACCCGTCGTAATTAATATGAGTGTAATGTTTTTGGATTTTTGGAAAGATTAATTAAAAGACTAAAATAAACTAAGTAAACTAAAATACTAAAGAAATCAAATTAACTAAGGGTTGTGTTCTAATGAGAGATGGTGATGCTCAGGATAGGAATCCCTACGTATACTAACGGAGCAGGTACATAATCAAAATAACTGTGACACACAAGAATTAACCTAAGTCTAAGAATGAAAGGTGAAAGCTCAAGATTCTAAACCCTAATACTTTACCCTAACACTCGACTTCATGAATCTACTAACGAGTTACTAGATTGTGCTTAATTAATGAGACCCTAATTTAACTAAGGTGATGCGGTCGTCCTCCTTCGCTAAACCGGTAGATGAATTAACCTTTCCTAAACTCTCTCGTTAAGTCTACTCGTTGTTAAAGAGTGATACAGTCATCCTCTCTCTAACACCTTTCAGACGAAATTCAAGAGCGAAGTCTAGATTAAGTTTAAGAATTCATTAACCAAGAGAATTAAAACCTAACGTCACAAGTTACTCTAATTACATACCCCCAACCTACTTCTACGAGTTCATCCTACCCTAAGCATGCAAGGGTTTTAGCTAGACATAGATTTAACGCAAACACTAACAATTAGACAAGTGACTAACATGAACATGGTAATTAAATCAAAGAAAAGATCGTACATAAACTAGGGTTTTAATATATAAAAGAATACTGAAATTAATTGACAAAACGAGGTCTCAACGTATTAAAGAACAAAAGATATTAAGAAACGAAACTAAAACGTGAAATCGTAACGTGAATTCGTAAGAAAAACCTCAAAAACGTAAAACTAAAACTTGCGCGTCTCTTCTCTTCCTTCTCTCTCTAAAAATTCTATGTAAAAGTGATGTAGTGCGTTCGTGGATCCTTCAAAACGTGTTTGGAAGAGGTATATATAGGCAACGGGTCGAAACGGGATCTCATGGGCCAAAATTCCCGTCGAGCTCGAGTAGAGCTCGAGTAAAAGTACTCGAGCAATGCAAGCTCGAGTGTTAGAATTGTACAGAACGTGAAAAGTACTCGAGCTCCTCAGCTCGAGTAGTTCTACTCGACCGGTCCTTGCTCGAGTAGTCTACTCGAGTGCCCGCGTACTTGCTACTCGACCGGCTTCTGCTCGAGTGCACTACTTGAGTACCTGAGTATTGGCTACTCGACCGAAGCTGGCTCGAGTAGTCTACTCGAGTGCTTGAGTAGTGTTTACTCGAGCACCTTCATCTTGAGTACTTCAATGACACTTTTGCTCGCTCGAACTAATACTTCTCGTATTTCTTCCATATCTTCTCATCCGGGTATCCGTTTGAGTCGATTCGAAGTCCTACGAACTCCTCTTTTTGCCCTCTATCCATCTATAAGCATAAAAGACACAAATTTGTTAGTTTGAGAAAATAATACTCAAATGACTCTAAATACTTATATGAATCCATCAAAACAAAGGCATTTCGAGCGACGAATCATGACAATTTCACGCCTAATCAATCTACACTTAGGGTTGCCCACTTCACCACTTAACCTCATCAACTTGAGGCCCAGGCCTAAGTTCCCGAGGGTAAGTTTCTTAATCTTGGCGAACAGATCTGGTCGCAGTTTAATATTGCATATCACTCTCTAACAGTGTTTCTTTCTTTTGCAGATCAGCTCGTTACTATTGCCCTTCACCCTTCATATCTGGTTTTAGACCAACACGTTTGGGAAATGCCGACCAAACGTAGACAAAAGAAAGTTGATCCCCTGGCGAAGATGATCGCCCTGGCGGCCAAGGGGGGAAAAGACGACCCAAGGTAAACTGGTAGAATGAGCTCGGCACAGCAGCCTGCTCCTATCAGTAGTCCGCCTAAGACTACAACCCCCCGATCGAAGAGACTTCTTTGAGAAGACGGCACTCCCGTCTCTGACACGGAAAGGGCAGCCAAGAAGGCCAAGGCGAGCCAGAAGAAAGTGGTAGCCGCTGCTCGCCCATCAGAGCTCGACAGCCGGCAAACTCCCTTCTTTGAGCAACATTCTGAGCAGCATCTGGTCGCTGCTGCTCACAAAGGACATGGGCCAGCCTCGGACCCAACTTATCTGGGATGGATAAGGGTCACTGTGATACATAAGTTTCTCTTCGCCCTGGGTACTTAATCATTTTTTTTAATTTGTTCATTTTTTCACATTTACGAGGCCGAACATTATCTAGGGCGATCAAACTTGGTGCACAGATTCACTTGTTCAAAAGTATCGACCAACTTCAAGGAGATCCCGGACTCCTTTATCCACCGTGCCTCTGATTCTGTTGCTCGAAGCTGGAGCAAAGAGCTGAACAAAACCGTCAAAGCACAGGCACCTCGTGACAATGGTCGTATGTGCCTTATTGAGGCGGGCAACACCCTGGTCGCCGTTCAGAGGTTGGTCGACCAGGTGGAAGACCTCGAAAGAGATGCTCGCCAACATGCGGCCACAGTTAGCAGCAATGCCAAAGAGCGAGACGAGGCCAAAGCTGAGGCTAAGAGGATGGTGGTTGACCTCAAGAATAAGGTCATAGCTCATCAAACGAGCAAGCAGCGTGCTCTCGACCTGCATATCAAAGTCTTTGAGGAGCTTAAGGCCAAAATGGTCGAGGTCGAGCAAATTCGAGCAGAGCTTGCTCGCGTCCAAAAGCAGAAAGAGGTCGCTGAGAAGTATACGGCTGAAGCAACTGCTAAGGTTGCCGACCTCGAGACCCAGCTCGCCAACTCCATTACTCCAGAAGAGTTAATTCCAAAAATGGAGGCAGGCTCGATCATTGGCTTTGTAACGGGCTATGCTGAGAGCATTCGGATCGCCAACGAATTCAAAGCCCAGGCCGTGGTCGAGGAGATTGGCAAAGAGCTCACCATTTTTATCAAATCGAATCCTCCAGCCCTAGGCACAACCCTCCAAATCGGCGATCTGCCCAATTATGGAGTTAAACTTGATTTCATTAGCCCTGGGGTTGTAATTACGAGTCCTCCTGAGGATGACGAGGAAGAAGAGGTCGCTGGGGACGAGCAGACTCAGCTGGTCGATCAAAGGATAAAGCTCTCCAAGAGCGAGCTGATGTTGAGGGGCTTATTGCCGAGCTCACTCAAGAGGTCCCAATTGATCCTTCTCTTACTGGGACACCTCTTGAAGACCCCAAGGATGATAACATTCCCCCTCCTGCCGGACAGGGTTCTTAGATGATTAGGGTAGATAGGTCTTTTATTGTACTTTTCTTTTTGTTGTTCGCTCCCTTGTGGAGTTTATCTTGTAATTTTTGGGCGATCATGCCTTATCATTAATGAAATCATGTTTTGCTCGACTTGTTTTCTTTACATTAAGTGTTCTTTGCATTTATATTTATGATTAACAATCTTAATGTAGTGGGGCTTTGTTCCTTTAGAACTTTTGCCTTAGAAATTTGAGGACTTTGGCCTTAGGCTATGTTCATTTAAAAACGAACAGCCTTTGATGGGCTTGATCGTATAATCAATTTGTGCCTCGAGCTTGAATCTCCTTTGAACGAACAACTTAAGATTGAGCTTGCTTTCAAAATTACAAGTATCAAATGCGACCTAATTTACAAACTATAAAAAAATTAAGCTGAAGTTGTTCGACCTGAACATTGTCAAACAATCAACTTATCAAAACACATAATTTACATCAAATAGTTAAAGTAGCTCGACCACTATACATTTTGTCAAGACAACCTTAAACTCTTAAAAGGAAATGAAACTACACAAGAGGTAAACAACATTAGATCGCAAATAACTTGACCTAATCAATTATGTTCGACCATCCGTACTTGGTAGAATTTCCAAAAAATTAGGTAAGTTTTTGGATCTTACTTGTGCACCTGCCGTTTTAGCTCGCCCAAGGAACCTAGTAGCTCGCCCAGCTAAGTAGCGTCACTTTTACCTTTCATAGGCAAAGTAACTCGCCTATTGAAAATACTTCTTCAAATTAGCTGCATTCCAAGAATATTGGGCCGAGTTGCCATCTAAGTCTTCTATGTCATATGTACCACGGGGTAACCTATTCATTACCCTATATGGGCCCTCCCAAGTCAGGCCAAATATACCTGGAGGTAGGGCGAGCTTTTTCCTCAAAACGAGATCGCCGACCTCAAACTTTCTTATTTTGACTTGAGAATTGTAGTAACGCTCTGCTCTCTGCTTGTATGTCGCATTTTTTAGTTCAGTTGTGATTCTTTTTTCTTCGAGCAAATCTAGCTCGACTGATAGGGCAGAGCTGTTCGCCACTTCTTCAAAGTTGGCCGTTCTCATTGTTTTGGTTTTCAATTCAACTGGAATGACGGCCTCAGTTTCGAATGCTAATGCAAAAGGTGTTTCTCCGGTGCTCAACCTGGGAGAAACCTTGTATTCCTATAACACGTCTGGCAATTCTGTAGACCAGTTGCCTTTACTTTCTGTTAGCCGAATTTTAAGAATATGCTTGATTATCTTATTGGCGGCTTCCAATTGACCATTTGATTGTGGATGATAAGAGGTTGAATAATATTTTCTGATCCCCCACTTTGTGCAGAAGTCTCGAAGCTTTTTCCCATCAAACTGAGGACCATTGTCTGTTACAAGTGTTTGAGGAACTCCGAAGCGACAGACGATGTTTTTCATATAAAGCCAATCATCTTTTCTTGAGTAACTTTAACTAGAGCTTCTGCTTCTGCCCACTTTGTATAGTAATCCACAACCACAACAACAAATTGCACATTTCCTTTTCCACGCGGGAAAGGCCCAATAATATCCATTCCCCATCGTGCAAACGGCCAAGGACTGAAAACCGAAATGAGTTCTTGAGCAGGGGTATGAATACTTGGAGCAAATATTTGACATCGGTGACAAGCTCTGGCCAGCTGGATTGCATCTTTTCGTAAGGTCATCCAGTAATAGCCTTGTCTTACAGTTTTGTAGGCCAAAGCTTGCCCCCCAGCATGATTTCCACAGGCTCCGGAATGTATATCTTCCAAGGTAGTCCTTCCTTGCCCCCTAGACAAACACTTTAGTATCGGGACTGAAAATCCTCTTTTGTAAAGCTGTTCGTCTACTAGGGTATACTTGGCTGCTTGTTTTGTTATTCTTCAGCTTCAAAAGAATTGCTTGGCAGTTCACCGTTTTTCAAGTATTTGGCTATAGGAGTTCTCCAATCATCATCATTTTTTTGTTCAACCACTTGATTTACTTTGTAATCCACCGTCGATGGTTGGGTTTTCCTAGTAATGACGATGTCTGTTAGATCTGCTGGCCCATTACTTGTTGCTAACCTTGCTAGGGCATCAGCTTGTGTGTTGCTCGTTCGAGGTATCTGCTGGATATATACTTGGTCTAATAATGATACCAAGTGAGCAACAATTCATTGATACTCGATCATTTGTTCGTCTCTGGCCTCATATTCATCTGGTACCTGGCTTACAATGAGTTGATAATCTCCAAAGATCTGGATTCGTCTGACTCCAACTGCTAGTGATAAGTGGAGGCCTGCAATGAGGGCTTCGTATTCAGCTTCATTGTTGGTGGCTGTAAACTCGAATCTGACCGGGAGGTGAATACTTGCCGGTCGGGGCTGATGATAACTATTCCTACCCCCGAGGCCAGATTTGTTGATGAACCGTCCACATAGAGATGTCATGGGTGATCTAGCCCTCTCGTTGGATTTTGGGAAAAAGTTAACTCGACTATAAAGTCGGCTAATGCTTGTCCCTTATCGCTGTTCGAGATGCATACGTTACTCTAAACTGGCTTATCTCTATGGACCATTTTAACAGACGGCCAGCTGTGTCGGGTTGGTGCAATATTTGTTTGAGCGGGAAAGTTGTTAGTACTTCAACCTGATGATGAAAGAAGTACGGTCTTAACTTTCTAACACTCATGACAAGAGCATATGCCAGTTTTTCTGTGGGTGAATATTTCACCTCGGCTTCATGCAGGGCCTGGCTGACATAGTAGATGGGAAGGTGAAATTTACCTTCCGCTCGCACCAATACCGAACTTATGGTCGTATCCAATGCTGCCAGATATAGGTATAGTTTTTTGCCGGAGATTGGTTTTGACAGAATCTTAACATCTCCCAGATAGTCTTTCAACTGTCAAAAGCTTTCTGCAGCTCCCTGTCCATGCAAAATTGCCTTTTTTGATGGGTTCAAAGAATGGACGACATTTGTCCCCCGATCGTGATATGAATCTGTTTAAAGCTGCTAGGCATCCTATTAGCCTGTGTACTTCTTTGATAGAACGAGGAGGTTCCATATCAACGATTGTTTTAACTTTTGCACGATTGACTTCAATTCCTCGTTTACTAACCAGATGGCCCAGGAATTTTCCCGAATGTACTCCAAAACTACTTTTATTTGGATTCAACTTCATGTTGTATTTTCGGAGAATGTTGAACACCTGGGATAGATGATTGAGGTGATCTTCTTTTCAAGTAATTTTGACGACTATGTCATCAACATACACCTCTACCGTCTTCCCAATATGTTTGTCGAACATTTTGTTCACCAGCCTCTGGTAAGTTGCCCCAGCATTGATTAATCCGAACGACATTCTTTTCCAGCAAAGTAAGTTCTTATTCATGTAGAAGGCCGTATTTTCTTGATCATCCGGGTGCATCGGGATTTGGTGGTAATCAGCAAAAGCATCCATGAATGTAAACATTTCATGCCCGGTTGTGCTATCCACCAGTTGGTCAATGTACGGAAGTAGAAAGTTATCATTCGGGCATGCTGCATTCAGATCTGTGAAATCTATGCATAGCCTCCAGATTCCATTTGGCTTCCGCACTAGAATGGAATTTGCAACCCATTGTGGACACAACGCCTGTCTGATTAGGTCGTTGTCCAATAATTTCTTGACTTCTTCATTCAGAGCTTGATACTTGTCGGGCCCATACTTCCGTCATTTTTTATGGACGGGTCTTCAGGCCGGATTGATATTTAGTCTGTGACAAGCATCTTTAAGATTGATCCCCACCATATCGGCGTGCGACCATGCAAAGACATCGAGGTTAGCTTTCAAAAACTCCACCATTCGAGTCCTGTAGGGCTCAGGGAGCTCGGATCCGATGTAAAGTTCGAGATCATCACGGTTAGGGTTAACTTTGAGGGCTTCCAGCTCTTCGACTGGAGTTGCTCGCCGTTTCTATCCCTTCCACTGTGGATCAACGATTGGCCCTTCCAGGCTTAGCTCATCCTCGATGTTCATTGGTTCTGCACCTAGCCGGGGGTTAACATCCTCTGTTGAATTACTGCCATCTTTGGTCGCCACAATTGGGCCCTCCAAGTTGATGTATGGACTAGTTCATTGGTAACTGTTGACAATCTTATCTCCGGTAAGGTTTGCTCGCTGTCTAGCAACTTTTGTTCGCCCATGGACGAGGGTTGTTCGTCTATGTCCATCTGATCATTCTGGGTCACCAAAATATCTTCAAGAATTGACGGTTCATTATCGAGAGGGCTGATTGATGCTTCCATCATAAATGTATATTTTTTGATCGGATGAAGTTGAAGGAGATATTCTCGAGCTTTTCTTTGGTCTCCTTTTAGTGTTCTTGCACCGCTAGCTGTTGGGAACTTAATACAGTAGTGGTAGGTTGAAACTGCTGCTTTAAATTCATTCAGGAACGGTCGGCCAAGGAACCCAATGTAGGTGGACTCTTGATCTACGACCAGGAAATCCACCATTCTAGTTATATTTTTTTCGGATCCTTAGTCGACACCAATTGTACAGACAACCTAATTATGCCTAATGACTCTGTTACAGCATTTCTGAAGCCTAGGATTCAATAATTAGAATCTTGAATGTAGCTAGCATAGTCGCCTAGCTGATCAAGCGTTTTCTTGAAGATGATGTTAGTGTAGGCTCCGGTGTCCACCAATAGTCGGTGTACTTTGGTTCCCATTATCTTGGCGCAGATAACGAGGGAATCATTCTGGGGAGTTATGATTCCTTCCAAATCTTTTTCAGTGAAGGTCAACTCTGCTGTGTGAAGAACGTATAGGTTGACACCCATTTCCTGCAACTGGGCTACTGCCTGTAGCTCAGGCTTTCTTTTTTGATTTGAGATTGATGGTCGCCTATCAGAACAACCACCAACAGGTCCCGCCGGCTTCATCATTTGGATTTCAGAAACTGGACCTGTTGGTCCAAAAAAGGTTATCCAGCGGAAAGTGTTTTGAAATATTTTAATGAAAAACCAAATTATAAAATAAGTGCTAATTAAAATGCAGAAATCTAAAATGTAAAAAAGTAAATAACACAAGAATTTATAGTGGTTCGGACCAACTTGTCCTACGTCCACTCTCCCTTTCTCAAAAGGGGACTCACTCTCCAACCAACTTACTGACTTTCTGGAATTGAGAAGTACCAGATCCTTCGTACACCAACTTCAATCTTACGATCTAAGCCTTACACCAATCTATCTATAAATATAAGGATTGTGTAAATGGTCCAACTATAACTCCTAAAGAGTATATATAATATTTGAATGAATAAGGTGAGTGAGTGGAGAGTTCGTGTGTCTTGTGTGCTCTTGCCCGACTCTTGTGTGGAACTCAATCAAAACACTCCTATTTATAGTTATGAGAATCAACTGGCCGTTGGAGAGCTAGCAATTCAAACAACCATAATTGGAGGAATATAATCAATCACAGATTGATTATATTGATTGATTAGTTGACTTCAATCATCCAATCAATCAGATCCTCCATCAGTTGACTTCCAGATTGCCTCTTCTCCATCATTGAAACTCCAAGATCTCCTTGTCTCCAGATTACACACAGCCTCCATGTGGGTGAACTAATCTATCACACTCGTCTGGTTTGGTCTGGTCTGGTCTGGGGTCATCTGGTCAGGACTCATCTGGTCAGGTGACACTTCTGCTCTGAACCTCATCTGGGAGAGGTCTTCTGGTCGACTCCTCTGGCAGACTCCTCCGGTCAGAACTCATCTGGTCCTCTGGTCAGAGCTCATCTGGTCCTCTGGTGACTCATCTGCTCTGGTCTGGACACCTCATCTGGTCACCCCATCTGGTCTGGACAGATTTCTTCCCCCTTAAGCAAAGACCTATTCTAGACCTAGACTAATCTGTAGCTGACTAACAGGCTCAGCTAGTCCTATTACAAGTTCTTATTTTAACATCTTCAAAACATCTAACCCATATCCCAACAATTTTCCCATTTTTGATGATGTTAAAACTGAAAGAACTGAAATAAAACAAGACAAAAAAATTTAAAATATCTAATTAGAGATTTTAGCAGGCTGGGTCAATTGATCTTCCCCCTCAAAATATACTCAGCTGATATTGGGGCTAAACATCAGCTAGTCTTCTTGTATATCTGCAGGCAATTAACTTTTTGGTACCCTACTGGGTCCAGGGGGGTTAGCACAATGTTTAGGAAGCCACAAGAATAGATCATCCCTTTTTGGATCAGGTGATCTTATCTTTCTTCCATATATATCCACAAAAACACACTCAACAAAAGAACCTTTGACATGGTTATTTCTTCTAGAGGCTCTTCTTCTCTTATGAGCTTGTCCAGTAGAAGAAGTAACTTGTCTCAAAGCAACAGTCTTGAAATTCTTTTGATAAGGATAAGTCTTACTAGAACCATCAAAGGTTCCAGCTGGTCTGGCAGATGACTTGAAAGTCTTCTGCAGGTGAGTAGGAGTCGTCTGGTTCTGCCTCTTTTGAGAAGGTCCAGACTGTCTTCTACTCTGCTGGCCTGGCTGAGGTCTTTTAAAATTCCTCCTCTGCCTTTTGGGTTTTTGAGTTTTAGAACTCATCTGCCCATTAGGCTGAGTTGCCTGGTCAGCTGACCTCTTGCCCTTATCATTAAAATTTCTAGGCTGTTCTTCTTTCTGAACATGTGAGGATTCAAGTTTGGAATAACCAAGGCCTGTCTTATCATGCTCTCTTTGAGATGAGGCAGCTATATTTGACACAACATTATTTGCTGTAGTCAGCTGCTCCACTCTCATCTTGAGCTTGTCCTCACTTTCTCTTACAATTTTATTTTGGTGGAAGAGTTCATCAAACTTAGCTTTAAGCAAGTTATATTCATTGTCTTTCTCAACATTTTCAATAACCAACCTTTCTATCATCTTAACTTGTTCAGTACACCTGGTTGTCAAGTCAGAAGACTCTTCGACCAGTGTATGATTTTGTTCAGCTGGTAGATTAGCTGAGTTGCCTAGACATTGTGAAAGCTTCTGATTTTCTACTTTCAGGTTTGAGTTCTCATCTTCCAACTCTTGACAAAGTTGTATGGAAGTTTGGAGATCTAATAACATCTTCTGCATATCAGACTCCTCTGATTGTCCAGAAAAAGAAAAAGATAAAAAAGAAGAGGAAGTTCGATTGCATACCTCGTCTGTTACTAGACATATCTCTTCATCTGGTCTAAAATTATATGATGAACCAGAAGTGGATACCTCTTATTCCTCGTCTATGAAGTTTCTTTTGGAGCAACTCCTAGTGTATCGTTTACTGCTTTTCTTCGAACCCATTTCTGCAAGAAATTGTTAGCACAACAAATATTTGGGTTTTCAAAAAAAATTGGATCTGCCCTAGTGACCACCAAAGGCTTTTCAAAGCAGTGGTCTAGGACACACTGCTCTGATACCACTTGTTGGTCCCAAAAAGGTTATCCAGCGGAAAGCGTTTTGAAATATTTTAATGAAAAACCAAATTATAAAATAAGTGCTAGAATTGAAATGCAGAAATCTAAAATGCAAAAAAGTAAATAACACAAGGATTTATAGTGGTTCGGACCAACTTGTCCTACGTCCACTCTCCCTTTCTCAAAAGGGGACTCACTCTCCAACCAACTTACTGACTTTCTGGAATTGAGAAGTACTAGATCCTTCGTACACCAACTTCAATCTTACGATCTAAACCTTACACCAATCTATCTATAAAGATAAGGATTGTATAAATGGTCCAACTAAAGAGTGTATATAATATTTGAATGAACAAGGTGAGTGAGTGGAGAGTTCGTGTGTCTTATGTGCTCTTGCCCGACTCTTGTGTGGAACTCAACCAAAACACTCCTATTTATAGTTGTGAGAATCAACTAGTCGTTGGAGAGCTAGCAATTCAAACAACCATAATTGGAGGAATATAATCAATCACAGATTGATTATATTGATTGATTAGTTGACTTCAATCATCCAATCAATCAGATCCTCCATCAGTTGACTTCCAGATTGCCTCTTCTCCATCATTGAAACTCCATCCTTATCTCCATATTACACGCAGCCTCCATGTGGGTGAACTAATCCGTCACACTCGTCTGGTCTGGTCGGGTCTGGGGTCGTCTGGTTAGGTAACATTTCTGCTCTGAACCTCATCTGGGAGAGGTCTTCTGGTCGACTCCTCTGGCAAACTCCTCTGGCAGACTCCTCTGGTCAGAACTCATCTGGTCCTCTGGTCAGAGCTCATCTGGTCCTCTGGTGACTCATCTGCTCTGGTCTGGACACCTCATCTGGTCACCTCTCATTTGGTCACCCCATCTAGTCTGCACAAATTTCTTGCCCCTTAACCAAAGACCTATTCTAGACCTAGACTAATCTGTAGCTGACTAACAGACTCAGCTAGTCCTATTACAAGTTCTTGTTTTAACATCTTCAAAACATCTAACCTATATCCCAACAGGACCTCCTGCTGGAGCCTGAGCTGGTTGCCCAACACGATTCCGGCGAGGAGCTTGCTCCAAATCTTCTCCCTCGGAATCATCATCTCTGTCTCTCTTGTCGGGTTATCTTTTCACAAACTCGGATAGCTTACCCTTCTCGTAGAAGTGCCACAATTGCTCCAGCAAGTCACGACATTCACTTGTAAAATGCCCCACGCTTTGATGATAGACACAATACTTGTTTTGGTTTAACTTGCTAGCATTTTGATGTATCTTTCTGGGAGGAGTGAGTAGTTCTTTGCCCCGGACATTGTTGTACACCGCATTAATTGATATGGTAAGTACATGATTCAATTTATCTTTCAGTTCCGTCCCCTCGTTAAATGCTTTCATGTTCTTCGGGGCACGATAACCTCCACCACCAGTCTTCTTCCCACTTTTCTTCTGCTCACCTTTGTCCCCCATGTCTTTCTGCAAAACTTCGTGTATGGAGACAAAGACTCCTGCCCGGTCTTGGAACTCAGCGTAAGTTTTAGGGCATCTGAGATGTACATCCTTCCAAAGTTCAGTGCCCTTCTTAATCTAGCTAGGACAGCTACAATTGTAGTGACTTTGCTAACTGACTCCCCTTCTAGCAGGACATTGTCAAATCTTTCCAAGTACAAACGATCCGACTCGTCGTCAGCTTGTTTTAAGTCGGACAACCAATGTCTTTGGGATAGATAAGACCCCGCCGTGGAGAAGTGGGATAGGAATTCTTTGCCTAGCTGAGCAAACAAATGGATTGAAGCTGGGGGCAGAGCTGAAAACCATTTATGGACACGGTCCCCCAGAGTCAATGGGAAATTGCGGCACTGGGTCGCATCACTTGCCCCCATCGATATCATATAATCAGAGTATTTCATCAAATGCACCCGGGGATCCCTTGTGCCTTCATAGTGTATACTTGCAGGAAATTGAATCTTCTTTTGAATGGGAGCTTTCAGAATTACTGAAGATAATGGTGAAGTAGGAAGAGCACTATTCCCATAACCTCTTTGCAGGTCTAACTGACCCTGCATGCTTTCAATTGCTTTTCTCATGGAGACCAATTCCTCCAAGGATCCCCCTTGACTTGGAGGCTGTTCGGCGAACAGAGGTGCATGACCATCTGTCCGCCGCAGTCCCTCGCTTGGTATGGGAACCCCCTGGACTGGCCTCCTAGGATTGGGCTCCACATCAGGGCCTAGGCGACCAAAAGCTGACCTAGTCAGCCTTTCATGGACTGAGTGGCAAGCTGGTACGTAGGACGGGCGAACTACTTCTGCTATTGGATGGACCTCCGTTGCTCCCTGACCATGACGACCTAATCTGTTCAGTGCACTTTGGCGTGTGCCCTTACTAACCCTCAAGGCTTGATTTGGAGTTGATTCTTCATGGCTGGTAGCTTCATCGAGCTGTTTCTCCTTGCCACTCATCTTACTAACTTGGGCACTGTTTGCCTCATTTTGATGGTCATCTTTGGCCTTCTCATGCTTGCAAGCTCTTGTTGGGCTATGCCTTGCTCGAATATGAGATGGGCCAGGCTATGCTTGCTGCTTTTGCAAGGCCTGAAGCATTGCGATTGTTCGAGATAGTTCATCAGGATTGCGAACAAAAACATCCAGCTCAGGTGGCATTGGTTGATGTGTAATTGTTGGATGGTTTTCTTGCTTGTGCCTGGCTATTTCTGCTCGCCTACCAGCCTGGGACATCCTCGAACGTGAATCTCTTGTCAAATGCTGGAAGTGTTGAGTCTCATGAGACCGAGGCATCTTTAATTGATGTTTAGGTGTTAGTGTTTAACAGTTCTTAAATGAAGAACACCAAGAACACCTTTCTTTAATTCTTCAAGTTTAAGTCCGTAGTTCTTACTTAATCATACTTAAATCCTTAAATCGGAGGTTCGAACCCTCCTTCTAGCGCCAATTTGTTGACGATCTTTTCTAATCACAAGGATTAGTGGCTATTTTTAAATTCTAATTTAGATCATCAAACAATTACGTGTGATTGATCATTACCGTAAATAGTGAATATGATTATTCGGGTAGAAAGGAAATAAATACGTATATTGATTACGTATTTAGTTCGTATGTGTGTAAATCGAGGTGCTTTGGTAGGTGTAGACAAAGTGTGGATGTATTTATGAATTTGTGCTTATTTTATTAGCTGAAAAAATATAAGTATTTATACAAGTTTGCCTAGCAGGAGGTGTACATGACCTTTGACCTCCCTAGTGTGCATGTATGACACTTGGGCTTTGACTAGTTTGACCTTATCTAAACTAAATTCTATCCTTCTACACCGGACTTGCTCGCATTCAGGAGTTGTTCGTCCCGTTGGACTTGTCCTTGAGGAGTCTTTAGTTTGAATTTGATGGTCTTTATTCTTGATAAGTTGTTATCTTGATATTGTTGCTAGGTCTGTTCACCGAGGTGTTGATTATGCTCGCTAGGACCTCACCTGGGTCCACATGATCTTTTGATTAAAGTTGCTCGCCTGGTTAATGTTGCTCGGCGAGCAAGGTCTGCTCGTCTGACACCTTTCGTTCATCTTGGCTTAATTTCATCTTAAGTGTGGGTAATTTGAGCTAATTATACTCGCCCAAATGATGATTCTGCTCGCCTATCAACAGTAATTTTAAGAACATTAGATGTTAGAGGCCTTATAAGTCTTACTTTCCATGTGATGTCACCATAAACTGGTACACCATTGCTTGATCACTGTCACTGAGCTGCTGACCGCGGCAACGTGTGCTCGTGAATTTGCGATCGCATGCGTGTATTGGTAGTAGTGCATCTATTGTAGGTTCAGATTAATGGGCTTTAATAATCAGGTTATAGAATATCATTTGAGTTTATTAGTTTTATTATATTATAAAACTTACGAGACATCAATGAGTCCAACCTAGAGCAAAAAATTTGATAATTTATTTCGAATAATTAGGTAAGAACGATGCACTTCATATCACATTTTCTTCGGCTTTTTAGAGAAGAAAACTCTTTATCGCTATACAAATTCGTATGAGAAAAAAATTACATTATTTCTACCTCTATGGTTCACCACCTTTCAAAGGTTTCAACCACCAAACTTCAGCAGGGAAAAAAAACTTGTAACTCTTCGCCCACATGAATATGAGCCAACTAACAGAGGGCTCGAATTTTAGCTAACGTAGAAGCCATGACTTGGAATGACTCCAAGAAGGTGATCATACGAACTAATTGTCACGTTCTTATCGCAAGTAGGAGATAAAAGTGTATGTAGCTTGAGTAGAACTATGAAAGTGATAGAGTACGAGCATAAATTTACCTAACTATTGTGCTACGTTACCCCCATGGTAGACTTTAAGGAAAGGAAATTTCATCGTTTTGAAAGGGGATTAATACCAAAAATTGGTTATATCCTTGCCGGACAAGGAGCTATGGCATATGGTGAAGTGGTTGAGTGGACTCATGGCATTACTTCTAGATTGAAGTTGGACAACACTAATAAGAAACCTACTAAAGCTTCTAGTAGAAAGAGGTAGGGGAAACCACCTCAAACTAACTAAGTTTGAAGGGAAACATGTGCCCAATGTTGGAAAGGTCAGGAAAATCATAATGACTATAGGAGAAGCAGTTAAGAAACCTGGAACATGGCAAGTATGTTACCCGTTTTAAGTATACCTGCTCTTACACTTTTTGATATAGAAGTCACTCACTCTTTTATATCTACTAAGTTGTATGAACTTTTAAGGAGCAGGGACCTCAACGTTATCGATGCTAGTTTAGAAGTTAGTAGACCTTCTTATAGGATTATCGTAATTGATAAACTATGTAAGAATGTCGAAATTGACTTTGGAAATAGAGTCTTATGGGTAGACCTACACGTCATTAAAATGAAGGATTTTGATATGATTTTGGGCATGGATTGGCTCCAAATCAACCACGCTACAATCAAGTGTCACAAGAAAGAAATATCATTTCTGATACCGGGAAAAGAAGAGTTCACATTCTTTGGGGTGAAGGTCGTGGTTATGCCTTAAGTTATTTCGGCCATGAAGGCGGCCATATTGATAAGAAGGCAAGGCGTAGAAGCTTACCTGGTGCATATGACGAGCACCAAACTATTTGACACGTCCTTGGATGAGGTGCCAATAGTGAGAGAGTACAAGGATGTTTTTCCTGAAAACTTGCCAGGTTTACCTTCGAATCGTCAAGTGGAGTTTACGATCGACTTTCTCTCTGGAGCTACACCAGTATCAAAGGCACCCTACTGCATGGTGCCTAAGAAACTTCAGGACTTAAAGGTTCAACTACAAGAGCTTCTTGATAAAGGATTTGTGCAGCATAGTGTATCTCTATGAGAAACTTCAGTATTGTTTGTCAAGAAGAAGGATGGGACGTTCTGAATGTGCATTGACTACCGTGAGTTGAACAAACTCATAATAAAGAATAAGTACATGCTCCCACAAATTGAGGACCTATTTCACCAGCTTAGAGAATTAGGTGTGTTTCTAAAAAATTGATTTGCATTCGAGTTGCCACCAATGGACGATTAAGGAAGAAGGTATACCTAAAATTACTTTTAGGACGCACTATGGGAACTACGAGTTTGTGGTCATGCCCTTCGGGCTTAGTAATGCACCCGTAGTATTTTTGGATCTCAAGGACCAAGTTTATAATCTGTTTCTTGATAGGTTTTTAATTCTTTACGTCGACTACGTATTGGTTTACTCTCATGATAAGAGGCAACACAAAGGATGTCTAAGGATCACATTGAATACTCTTCATAAGAATATACTTTTTAACCTTATTTAGGAAGTATGAAATTTAGTTAGACAAAGTATTTTCCTTTTTTTTAGTCATGCTATAAAGACATGTAAGTAGACCTAAACAAGAAAAATGCAGTTAGTACTTGGAGGACGCTGACTAACATAAGCAACGTTCATAGTTTTATTGGTTTAACTGGATATTAAGGAGGGTTCGTTAGAAAGTTTGCAAAGATTCTAGTAACCCTGACTCGCCTTACCCAAATAGGAGTTTGTTTTAGTAGATGGAAAAATATGAGAATAATTTACAAGAGCTTAAATAAAGGTTAGTTTTAGGTGTCATCCTAGATATACCTGATTGTATCGAAGGATTCGTTATCTATAGTGATGCTTTTAAATTTAGGCTTGATTGTATTTTGATGCAACGCAGAAGGGTAATGACATATGCCATGAGACAATTAAAGACTCATGAGAAAAATTACCTAACACGTGATTTGGAAACTGCTGCAGTTGTTTAAGTCTTGAAAATATGGCGACATTACCATTACGGTGGGAGATGTGAAATCTACACCGCTTATAAGAGTCTCAAATACTTATTTGAGCAAAAAGAGTTGAACATGAGATAGAGAAAGTTGTTAGAGCTGGTTAAAGATTACGACTTTGCTATCTTGTATCACCCTGGGAAAAGTTAATGTAGTAGCTGATGCTCTGAGTCGTGAGGATAGGGGAAATGTAGTCTGCTTATTGACCATACAAGAGCAGCTGGTAACATAATTTAGCTAGATAAAGTTGGAAGTCATAAACCCACCTGCAAATACCAACACCATCATAGCAGCCTTGGTAACGAAGCCTACATTACGAGAAAGGATCATTGAGGCTCAAAGTAGAGATGCATTTTTGGAGAAGATGAGGGATAATTTCATCGGTGGTGCCACAAAGATTTTTTAACTTAGACATTGATGGGGCGCTATCATATGGAAGGAGAATGTGTGTTCCGAAGGATGAGAATATTCGTAGAGAGATCCTAGAAGAAGCGCACAACACTCCATACACAGTCCATCCGGGAACTACAAAGATGTACCAAGACTTAAAGAAGATATTCTGGTGGAGGAACATGAAGGGGAATATAGCATTCGTTGTTCAAAGATGTTTAATTTGTCAGCAAGTTAAGGCAGAACATCAACGACCAAGTGGTCTCCTGCAGCCACTCAAAATTACAGAGTGGAAGTGGGAACACATTGCAATGGATTTCATTATTGGATTGTCGAGGTCAACCAGGGGCAACCATGCAATTTGGGTTATTATCGATCGTTAGACTAAGTCAGCGCACTTCCTACCAATTAAGATGACTTACAATATGGATAAGCTAGCCCTCATATATCTCGAAGAGGTGTTGAAACTTCATGGAGTCCCCATGTCGATAGTTTCTAATCGTGACCTGAGGTTCTCATCTCAATTTTAGCACAATTTGCATAGGGCCATGGGAACTAAGATTAACTGTAGCACCACATTTCATCTGTAATCAAATGGCTAATCATAAAGGACTATTTAGATAATAGAAAATGTGTTAAGGGCATGTGTTTTAGATTCTGAAGGAAGGTGGGAGGATTACTTACCCCTAGTGGAATTTGCTTACAATGACAGCTCCCAAGCAACAATAGGGATTATACCTTATGGAACACTCGATGGGAGAAAGTGTAGATCACCATTGTATTGGGATAAGGTTGGAGAAAAGAGAATCCTAGGACCTGAACTTGTCGAATGAACTGTTGAGGCTATAGATAAAATTAGGGCAAGGATCAAGACAACTCAGGATAGATAAAAATCCTATGCTGGCCAAAGACGGAAGGATTTAGAGTTCACAGTCAAAGAAAAAGTTTTTCTAAAAGTGTCATCCATTAAAGATGTAATCCGTTTTGGGAAAAAGGGAAAATTGCGACCAAAATTTATTGGACCATACGAGATCTTAGAATGAGTCGGGGAAGTTGCTTATAGCCTTGCATTACCACCAGACCTATCTGGAGTGCACAATGTTTTTCACGTTTCCATATTGAGGAAGTATGTCTTTGATTCGAGCCACATAATCCACAATGAAGAACTCGAAGTCAAGAAAGATTGTCTTACGAGGAATCACCAATTGCCATACTAGAGCACAAGATCAAAAAAATTCGTAATCGTGAAAGTCGTCTAGTCAAAATTCAGTGGAATCATCATAACAAGGATGAGGCCACTTGGGAACTCGAGAGCGAAATCTTTGCAAAGTACCCTCATTTATCGCAACAAGGTAAATTTCTGAATTTCGAGGACAAAATTATGTTTAGGGGGGAAGGGTGTAACAACCCAAAAATTTCATAAGTAGAGTTGTATTATTATTATTATATTTTTTTTATGAAAATCTTTGTATAATTATTGAAGAATAAGAAAAATAAATTACATGATATAAAATGTTATACTTTATTATATCATTAATCAATTTATTTTATTATATGACAAATGTGTGGAGATAATAAAGTTATTGTGGGCTTAGAACTAGATGACATTTTTCCCCTTAAAACTTAATTAGGGAAGAAGCTCACATTAAAGATAGGTTAAGGGTCTTTTAGGACCCAATAAGGAAGGAACCCTAGCCTTGAGAGACACTATAAATAAGGGTTAGTAGCCAATTTTGCACACTTTCAGCACTTCACTTATAGGGTAAGACATCCTCACACATACACACATACACACAAATGTTCGAACTTCCAGTAGTTTTTCGGTAAAATTTTCAGTATTCGATCAATGATCGGCCGGTACCATCTGAAAGTTGACATTAAGAGCTTTCTGTAACATCGTCCCATTTCTTAATCGGAGTTCTAGATCTCCGGTTATCGCCGGTCAAAGTTGGGGGGATACTATTAAATCTTATAATTTTAGTTTCATTGGAAAGCTGCTGTTATAAGCTTTCCAAAACATCTTTTCTTTTGCAATTTGAAGTTGTAGAACTTTAGTTATGCTGGATTGAAGTTGGAGGGACGCTATTTAGGCGGACCAACTTCTACAGCTCATAACTCTTTACTCATTTATCTAAATCTTTTGGTTTTAGTCTTGTTAGAAAGTTGGAATCGAGTGCTTTCCAGGGCATCTTCCCTTTTTCAAATCAGAGTTATATAACTCTAGTTATGCTTGGTCAAAGTTTCAAAAAATGAGTTCTTAGATTTATCTTCTCTCATTTCACTTCAATTTGTTTCTCTCTCCCGTTTTTTGTTCACATCCACCACACTGCCGCCACATATGATAGTTGCTGATGTCATCTAAGTTTCTGGTGGTGGAAGAGGAGAGGTGAAAGTAATAGTTACATATTATTTTATTTTTTTAAAAAAAAAGTCCTTATAACTTTTAATGTGCCTAAAAAGTTCGTTGTCATCCTTTTTAGACGAAATCAGTGGCGTTTTATCACAAATTTTGCAAGCTACTATTTTTCTATAAAATATTATAAAAATATCAATTTATATAAGCTTGTAGGCAAACCCAAAACTTGAGCAAAATGTATAGTATTTTAGTACAAATTCGTTGTCTTATATTTTGACTCATATATTCATAATCTCTAATACATCGCCTCAATCACACACACTAATTAAATTATCATTATCACTCATACAATGAAAACTAAGATATAGTACTTTTGTGGTAGGAATTGGAGATCAAGAAGTAGAAAGAGTTTTAGAACTAGGAGGAGACGATACGGCTTAATCCGTGCAAACTACTAGGTGGGGTAACTCTTAGTGGATCTTTCATTGTCTAATTTTCTATCATATGATTTATTATTTTAAATTTCATATGTGAATTATCGTATATGATGTGTTTAAATGTGAAATGAATGCTTTATAGATATGTAAATGATTACATGTATGCATGATCAAATGTGAAGATGTATGCTTTATAGATACATGATTATCTATATATATGCATGCTCTAAGGACAAGATGTATGATATACGGTTAAGTCCGTACAATGTGTATGATATACGGTTGAGACCGTACAATGTGTATGATATGAGGATAATACCGTAATAGCTATGATAAGATCACGGTAGATCACTTTCGGGTCGCTCCCGAACAAGATGCTTGAGCGGGGTAAAGCGTGCCCCAACAAGATTGATGTGCTCTTATGTGTATTACGTATTAAGTATACACTATATATATTAACACATGATGTTGAACATGCTCTATGATTGTTGAGACTTGAATGACACAATTCGAGTTAACTTTATGTAAACTTGATGATATGATTTGTTATTAAATATGTCCCTAATTGTCTTTAATTATGGTATAAGATGATTCATGTACGTGACTTTTATTTCAATATTTTGTATGATTTTTGAGTGGGCAATCGAGTGAACCCACTGAGTGTTTTTTAACGCTCACCATTTTCCTTTTCAGGTAGGAACGAGCGGGAGGATTGAAGATGATGTGAGCCTTCGATCTCGAAAGTACAACACTCTTTAGTTATGCTTTGAACTTGAAATTTGTGTTGTCTATTCAAACTATTTTGTTTACTATTGTAAAAAAAAAAAATTAGAGCATATTATAGTATTATTTCCGATGTTACTAATTTCATCAGTAGTAACATTCCCTGACAATGATTCATTTTACAAAAAAAAAAAATGTTACTTTAATTTTAATTTTGGGGGCGTTACACATGCCACATAGACACAAAATGTTTTGCCTATATATAAGTATTGATTATCGTACACAATAATTTATTAATATATTATAATAAAATATCTAATACTACTTCTGTCTCCAAAATTTTTGCATATTTCACTAATTAATTCCTACAAAGACATTTAAATCATACCTCATTTCACTAAGACAAATTCTAGCATGCACTCAAATGCATAACATGCACTTGAATTTTAAGTTCAATTTTAACTTCAATTTTGATTTTTTTTCGAAATACACAAAAACACACCGAACTGTATGTTTTTTTTGTAGTTGGGGTATTACTCATTACTTCTTGGGGTATTACTGACTGTTTCTTGGGGTATCACTGATTAACTCTTGGAGTATTGCTAATTTCTGCTTAACATATTAACATATTTTTTTCAAAATCCAGGTGCATACTATGCACTCAAGTGCACACTAGAACTACTCTTTCACTAATATTAACACACTAAAATAAGTTTTTTTTTTTCATTATCTTAAATTAAACAATAAATCTTTTATCCATTTAAAATTCATATACAAGTCAACTATCATATTAATTTTTTTTAAAGTCAATTGTGGAGAGTGTTTCGAGACGTAGGTAGTACCCTTTAATGAGACATTTAATATTCATTCAATTAATACTTTTGGTAAATGCAACAACTCCCACTGGTCCATAAAAAATAGGTTTATTATCTTTTGCATAATTTTTAAGGAAATAGATATAACTAGCTATTGAACCCCGCGTATTACGCAGTTTTATAAATATTATGTTATTAGTTTTAAATTAAATGTTTTAAAAAATTAATTCAGTTAGAATTATGTTTATCCTCTTAATTAATTAATTAATTTATTTATTTATTTATTTATTTTAATTTTAATTTGTGACCTTTAATTGATTATTATTGTAATTAAATTTATGATTGTAATTTTAAAGAATAGATTAACTAAAAAAATAGATACTCCCACCATCCCAAACGAATTTGCACACTTTCCTTTTTTGGACATCTCAAACCAATTTGCACACTACCTAAAAAGGAAACATCGATTTGGATGTACACTCACATAAATATACACATATTTACTCATATATCACTACTTTATCACTTTTCTTAATTCGCGTGCAACTCAAGGGGTGCAAATTCCCTTGGGAATGAGGGAGTAGAGATGTAAACGAATCGAATCGAAGCGAATATCATTGTATTTGATTCGATTCGTGAAACTATTCGAATATTCATATTCGATTATTATTCGAATAAAAATATCGATTCAAATTCGATTCGAAATAGATATTCGAATTATTTGATTCGATTCGAGTATTCGATTCGATTTTTTTCTTATTGTTTATTTAATCAAAATTTAGTTTTTTATGTTTTTAATCCACAAAATTAAGACGAACATTATTCAGGAAATTGAAAATTGTAAAATAGATCCGACCTCTTGTTTCTGTAGGATCTAAACAACAATGAAGAACAAGCAAAAATTAAAAAGAAAAACAGATCTGCCTCTTTTCATATCATATAAACAACAATGAGAACAAAAAAAAAAGATTTGTCTCTTTATCCAATTTTTTCATACATAAAATTAGATATTCCATATAAGTCGACCTACGACCCAATCACGAGTCCCATGTTCATTCTTCACCCAAAAGAAATTAATGGCTTGTAGAGCGTTTACAAAAAAAAAAAGGGGAACTGAGAGGGAGAAGAGAGAGAATGGAGAGACGACTGAGAAGATTGTGGTCTTGATTGTAGATCAGGTGAGAACACCTCTTGTTGTCGGGAAGAACAGACGACTGGTGAGAACTCCTTCTGTGGAGGCAAGGCGCCGTTGGTGGATGGCGTGACTGCGTGGGAGCAAGAAATGAACTTGGGAAAGATGAACCCTTTTAGGGTTTCACATTCCATGAAATAATTTAGAATGATAATTTAGAATTGAAAGTTTGATATTCTATATATAGTTCCCTTTTATAATTAAACTAACTGATTGGGCCTTGCAATATTTACTGTTTATAATTAAACTAACTGATTGGGCCTTGCAATATTTACTGTGGTGGGCTGGATAAGAGAGGGCCTTATACTTAGGCTGGATTTAAAAACTTTTACTACTAATGCTATTATTATTGTTATTATTATTATTATTATTATTGTTATTAATTTATTATTATATTTAATCGAATACTTACGAATATCGAATCGAATATCATAATTTTTTATTTGTATTTGAATAACAAACGAATCGAATCGAATATTTGTAATCGAATTCGAATCATAAAATTTCTAATACGAATACCGAATCGAACCAAAAGTATTTGATTCGTTTACAACCCTATGATGGAGTAATATATTTAGTGTGAACAATCAAAATATATCATTTCTTATATAATGATATAGAGACACAACCATTTAATAGATGATGTCATTGTAATTTATCTAAAATAAGAGACAATTCATTAGTCAATTGTAGTTTTAAAAAAAACCTAAAAAAATAATTTCATAATAGAAAAGAAGAAGTTATAAATTGAACTAAATACAAAAATAGAGGTTTTATAAAAGTAGGGAGTGATTAAAAAATAGATTGAAATTAGAGAACATAAATAGTTGAGATTATAAATTAAGATAAATATAATACCATATATAAAATATAAATTAAAAATTAATATTCTGCAAGAAGTGTTTGCACTTTTCTACCTCATCAAAATTTATTTTAAATGTATTAATGTATGACAAATAACTTTTTAAAGCCTCACAGCTAGAAAACAATTTCACAAATACTACCTTCATCATATAAAATGGTTCAACTTTTTTTTTTTTCAACGTGATTTAATACAATATATTGGAAGATATTATGAAATATTTTGAGGTCTATTTTTTTAGTAAAGTGATCGTTTATGAAAAATATACTTTTACTAAAAAAATTATTATTTTACTAAAAACAGACCTCAAAATACATTGTAATACCCCCCCCCCCCCCTCCCCGACATGTTGCATTTACTTGCAAAATAACTTAACTATTTTTTTATAAAAGGAGATAGTATTATTTAGATTAATCGGTCAATGAACTGCATTTCGAGGAAAAAAATACTCCCTCCGATTTATTATCCCCTTTTTTCTTTTCCAAAATAACAAAATGTAAATTTCATTCCTTTAAATTTACCTTTTAAAAAGTTGAAAAGACTTTTATACCTTTATTAAAAAGTTACTATTTTATATCCATAAATACTACTCCTTCCGTCCACAAAAATTTTACCCAGTTACTGTAGCGCACAGTTTTTAATGAAAATTGGTATTTTATTGAAAAAAGTGAATAAAGTAGATAAAGTAAGAGTATTGTGGTGGGTATTGTGAGACTCATTTTTTGTTTGTGAGTGTAGTTTATTTTCAAAAGAGGAATGGGTAAAAATTTGGTGGACGGACTAAAAAGAAAAGCGGGTAAAAAATTGGTGGACGGAGGGAGTAATAAATAACCCATCGTGTCATTTTGTATGGATATTTTAAAATGAACCGGGGGAATATTATTTATTGATTAATTATGTAAAACAATGAATTAATATATTTAAATGTAGTGTCTTTCGTGCAAATGTTTTCAGAGTGGGGTTTATTTATGTTACCTATAAAGTGGTCCGCATTTCCGAGAAGGGCAAAACTTGTTTCCATTTACAAGCCCAATGTGGCAATGTGTCTGGTTCCAAGTTCCAACGTATGCACGCACATTCTTATTTAAAACTTATTTTTCATAAGATCATATTAAATTAATTATTAATTCTAATAAAACATGTTTAAAAATATTAATTTAAATTCGATACACGGTATGGATTAGTAAAAGATTTTTAACATATAAAAATAATCAAATTAAATATAATTGATTATTTACTTTAAATAGATTTAACAATTGGTAATTTGGTATAACTATCTAGAATCCTAGATTGAATGCGAGGCTGCTAGCTATATCAGACTGTCAGAACACGTGTAGCATAAATATGGTGGGTACAAATTAATTATTTTCAAGTGACTCTATACTGAAAGGGATTTGATTATGAAATGTTCAAAGTACGGTTTCATTCCACAACACTTTGTAAAGTTATTATTCTTCTCTTATTTTTTCGAGCGATTTTTTTATTAATATTTAAAATAATAAAGTAATTTTAAAATTACTTTATAATAGAAAACAGGTAAATCTATCATATCATACCTTAAAAATTATTTTATCATTTTAAATATTAATAAAAAACTCGCTCGCTAAAACACGAAGATAAAATAAATATGAAAAATGTTTGGAGACGAAGAGAGTAATAATTTTTTTTCTTTCTTAACGATAACTTTTTTTATTATTACGAAATCGATTAAAAGGGTACTCAACTTGTACACGGTAGTAACAGCGTCTAAGAAGAACTTGCATACTTAATTTTTTCAGTTTGTTTCGACAAATTTGTATCGGCTACCTCCTCAAACATTTTGCACAGTTCACTATTTGTTCCCTAAAAAAATCTTTAAATTACACCATATTTACTAATAGTTAAACACTAAAATAAATTTCTTTTGTTTTATTTATTTAATTTAAACCTAATAAAAAATATTTTATCCATTTAAATACTAAAAAATCATTCTCGAATTAAACTTCTGAAGTTAAATATGAAGAGTATGAAGAGTATTTTAGAATGGAGTAATATATTAAAAAAAAAAAAAAAGGATAATTATCTTTCAAGTACACAACTTTTAAACATTTACTATAAGGTTGTCAATTTCCCCAACTTACACTAAGGTGCAAAATTATTGAACTTAAATTGTATTAAAGTTAAATTTACACATGTTATTATTGCATTTAGTACCCGAGAATAATTAAAATTTTAAACTTTGTACCTTACAATAATATATTGTTTAATTTTGTGTCTCTCAATAACTCACAAAAAAATAATGAAGCAGTCATTTGTATGCTTATTCACAAAAATATTTTATATATATATATAAGTACCTTATTCAAAAAATAATTTATTTTTAAAAAACATGTCCGTGCAAATTGATCTGGGCCAAAGGAGTATTTGAAAATAAATGTGTTGGCTAACAATTTAAAAAATACTCCCTCCGTCCATGAGTAAACTTCCCACTTTCCTTTTCGGGCCGTCCACAAGTAAGTTTCTCATTCCATAAATGGAAATAACAACACTCTATTATATATAAACTTTAACCTCCAAACTCACACAATATTACAAAAATGTCACTCATTCACTTTACTTTTCAACACTATTCATTACTTTATCCCAAAAGTCAACATGTGGCCCACCATATATTAATAAACAAATACACTTTCTTAAACCATTCAACAAAAAGAAGTGGGAAACTTACTCGTGGACGGAGGGAGTATTGTTTTTTCACTAAAACCAAATTACTTATCCAATAACTGAATAATTTTAAATTTATTTATAACTCTTCTAAAATCAAAATTATGAAATAAATGTTTGAATGTAATAATTAATTAAAAGCAGTACAAAATGTTTCTGTTTCACAATGGTTGTATGGCGATTAAATTAAATCATTACAGCAGCTCATATATTATTTAACACTGTTTTAGTTTGCTTTAACCTCTAGATTTTGGTGGCTACATGAATTTATGCATTTTGAGGTTTAATTAAGTGATGATAAGTGTAAATTAATTTAATTATTAAATTTTATATTTGGTATATTTTTCTAAATTACAACAAAAGTACAAAACTTAAAAAAAAGAATTCTAGTGCCCACTTGGATTTTGAAAAAAATAATACCCAAAAAGACATCAATAATACCCCAATTACAAAAATACACATAGTTCGGTGTGTTAATATATATTTTGAAAAAAATTAAAATTAAAATCAAAATTATGTTTAAAATATAAGTACATGCTATGCACTTGAGTGCATGTTCGAAATTGTGAAACTTAAAAAGAGAGAAGAAAAGGCTCAGAGGAGGAAAGAGCAGGCAAGAGATGAATTCACCGCCATGGCTGCAAAACCCGGTTTTGTAATCCAGGTTTGCCCCGCCAAGATACGGGTCAGATCCGTCTCCATGCCCGACCCAAGTCAAAGAAACCCATCATCACAGCCTTCCTTCCTTCACAATTAGATATATATAGGAATAGGAACAGGATATAGCTCAGTTGTAGAGGTAGAGCGCCTTGACTCAAGAGTGTATATTCGTTGTTTCCAAAGACAGAAAATTTAGCCATGGATACACGCACTCAAGTGAATCCAGCTTAATTACTGAGTGGTGGGCAGGGTTGTTGATTTTTTGGAAAGAAATCATTGAGAAAGAAAGAGGGGTAACAACCCATTGAAAAATTCCAGCCTCTTTGCTCCCCTCATTCTCCTGTTGGGATTTTAGTGGAATGTTTGCAACCTCTGAATTTGGTTATTCCTAATATATACTATCTAATAATCCCAAATATCATGGGTTCGATAATTTTTTTTATATATAATACAAGTAAAAATTGTATTTTTTTAGTTGTTTAACTATTAATTTTTGTTTCTAAATGTTGTTCTTTTAACTGTTAACTTTTATTTCGAAATGTTTATAAATTATTACTCCCTCCGTCCACCAAATTTTTACTCATTTCTCTTTTGGAAATAAACTACACTCACAAACAAAAAATGGGCCCCACAATACCCACCACAATACTCTTACTTTATCTATTTTATTCACTTTTTCAATAAAATACCATTTTTCATTAAAAAATGTGTCCAACAGTAACCGGGTAAAATTTTCGTGGACGGAGGGAGTATTAGTTTATATGAATTGTAAACGAGAAACTTTATTAGATCGAATACTAAGGGTACTCATGTTGGAGATTTTTGGTATTGAACGTTTGAGATTATCGAAGTGTATTTAAGATCTCAGAATCGAATATTGGTGAGTAACAAATTAATACGCGAAGATAAGAACTAATCAATATTTTTCAGGGATTTGATAAATATTTCATGGGATTTAATTTTGGAATTGATTTGATCTTATCCGTGAGATTCTTTGAATCCAGATGTTTCTTAAGTTGGGGAGTTCCTAAAATCAAGGACCACTAATATTTGTGATCCCTCAATTATCTCAACAACCCAAAGTGTCTTTCGTATCTATAAATTAGGCCTCATAATGCATTTGTTAAATATAGTAGCATGAACTTTTCTTTGCATACGACAACCGCATAGATTTTTCTTTGCATCCATTTTAGAGTAGCTCAGTTCATAGCTCTATTTTTGTTCGTTGTTCCTCTGAATTTAGTTATGCTGCTGATTCAGAGACGGAAAACCGTTTTACCTTTGGGGACTTATACGCACGATCTTGTAAGCACTATACAGGGCATATTTAGTCTTGCTGGAAAAGAATTTTTCCTTTGACTCAGTTTCGACTGTCTAATTTCGTTTTACATTACCAGATACACACATATACCCAACAATCGCAAGACTAAATATTGTGTATTCGAAGAATGATTTCTGCTACAAGTCCAATAGCAGTGGTTCGTGCGGAGATGCCAACAAAATTTGCCAAGGAAGTTTTATTCTATGAAATTTCATTTGAATTCCCCCGAAAGTTGGATTCTTATATTTGAAAATTATTTGATAATTACCAATTCAATTACATCTTTTTTGGTGTAAATTAATTCATTGAAAGAAGATAAATGTAAAATAATCTCCTTCACACGGGTTTAAAATGTTCTGGGACTCAGAGTTAGAGTACAGATCAGTGTCAGCCGCCAAGAGAACATTTCCAATCATATAGAGTCTGAATCGATAACGATGGGCGATGTTGTTAACTCTGACCGCAAGCGTCGTGGCAACGATTGAGAGATTTCGAGCGCGAATGTGCTGGTCCTCGACACCGCCGGGAATAACGGTGGTTCATTGACAACAGTGGCGTGAGCGCCTCAGATGACGGCAGTTATCAGCGGTTGTCTGCCGTGAGGAGCAACTGGCATCCTCAAGCGAGAGATTTCGAGCGCGGATGCGCTGGTCTTCACCACACTGCAGCACTATTAAATGAGATGATCGGAAGTCACGCCATATATGGCGAAGAGGTCTTGTTCCGGTGCTGCAAAAGCGATGCGGCGCAGAGACGATGGTGTTCCGAAGGCATTGATCTTGCACTGGGCTCAAATAGAGGCAACACAACTTCACCGGCGGTTCATATCTGCTGACCAAATCAATTCAATTGAATCGGTCATATTTGATACATGTATGTGAAAATGCCAATATAGGCTGCATTAATTTGATGGGCCATTGAAAAAATAGGTCATTGGGCCTAATCCTTGGTAGTTTGTGGATGCTAACAAAGGCACCGATATTATCTCTGTCCAGATCCGACGAGAGAGTTACCAGAATCATTGGCTTGCTAGGCAAACACAATTCCTAGCAAACTGAAGTCGTCGCGTCGATCTGGTTTATGGCAACACTTTTGGAAACAAGCAGCCGCTCTCTACCCAATTTCCGGTGGATTGCACCACCGCTGACTGCATTACCACCATGGGCAGTCCGACGATGACGATGGTGTTCGGTACTGCAAAAATTTGATACCAGAGGGTGTTATTTCATCGGTGTTGTGTTGTAACCATGAATCACGATATGGTGGTCGACCGATGGTCAATAGGCAATTTCGTCCTGTTCAGTCGTAGATCAGATCGACAGCAGTCAGCGACAAACGAAATTAACATCGGCAATGTGGTATTCCGTAATGAGGTGGTTTTATCCCGCCTCGTCTTCGTTAGTACAAGGCGGTGGCCTGCTCTAACAACATTTGGCATTGCTCCGAGATTCCCGGCGGGGATTGTTCGATTTAGTGACATTAGAAACATGATAGCAACAAGTCTTCATTGTAGAGAATAGCTCAAATCTCATTAAGAAAATATGAATCGAAAATCTGTTTACAATCTAAGCATTGTGTCTATTTATATGTGCTTAGTGAATGAATCTAGAACTATCTATGGAAGTTGTAACTTCCTAACAAACTCACGCGTGCATGATACTTGATGACGGGATGACGGCTTAAGGAATTAGTTATAAAGTTAGTTACAACTGCCTCTTCACGTGTATGAATGAAAGGGAATAAGCATGCATGGCATGCATGGTGATAACTTCATCATCCCCCCCTTAAGATGAAGCCTGTGAGCAACGCAAGAGCTTCATCTTGGATCGAAAAGCAAGGAACGCTGGAGCATGGAGAGACTTTGTAAAGATGTCAGCTAGTTGTAAAGCTGAAGAAACATGATGTAATTGAATCAGGCCTTGTTTGTAGAGGTTTCGCACAATGTGGCAGTCGATGTCGATGTGCTTCGTTCGTTCATGAAAGATAGAATTTTCAACTATGTGAGCAGCAGATTTATTGTCACACCATAACTGAAAAGGTAAAGAGGGCTTGAGTAGAAAGTCTCCAGCTATGAAGGAAATCCATTGAATTTCTAAAGTTGTGGTAGCAAGGGCTCTATACTCGGCTTCAGCTGAAGACCTGGAAACCGTGTTCTGTTTCTTAGTTTTCCATGAAATGAGAGATGATCCAAGATACACACAATAGCCCGCGAGTGACCTACGAGTGTCTAAACATGAACCCCAATCCACATCACTATAGGCATGTATGGTGAAATGAGACTGAGATAAGTAGAAAAGCTTTAAATCCAGTGTACCACTTAAGTATCTAACAAGTATAAGAGTTGCATCCCAGTGTGTTGAACGAGGTGCATTCACAAACTGGCTTAGTTGTTGTACGGAATAAGTGATGTTAGGCCTTGTGAAGTTGAGATAAAGCAGTCTACCAACCATCCTCCTATACTTTTCTGGATCTAAGAGAGGTTCACCACTGGATGAGTTAAGTTGAACACCAGGCTGAGAAGGAAGAGGAGCTGGTTTACAAACATCAAGACCTGAATCAGATATTAAGTCCAGAATGTATTTGTGTTGAGACAAGTAAGTACCACCATCACCTCTAGCAATCTCAACACCAAGAAAATATTTTGCATATCCAAGATCCTTTATTGTAAAGACTGAATGAAGATGATCCTTGAGTGCATTGATTTGGTCTATAGATAAACCTGTGATAAGAACATCATCTACATAGACTAACAATCCCATAAAGAACTCATCAGTACTCAAGATGAACAAGCAATGATCATGAGCAGATTGTGTGAATCCATATGCAAGCAAAGTTCTACAGAATTCAGTATTCCACTCCCTTGAGGCTTGCTTAAGCCCATACAAACTCTTCTTTAGTTTACAGACTTGACCAGGCCTAGCTTTGGAATATCCAAGAGGTGGTTCCATATAGACTTCATCATCAAATAACCATGTAGAAATGCATTGTTTATATCCAATTGACAAAGAGGCCATCCTTTTCCTGTAGCAAAAGCAATCAAGAATCTGATTGTCACCACTTTAGCATCAGGAGAGAAACTATCTTCATAATCTATACCATAAACTTGATGGTATTCCTTGGCCACCAATCTAGCTTTGTATCTATCCACTGTCCCATCAGGCTTTACTTGAGCTTGAAAATCCATTTGCACCCAATTGGTTTCTTATGAGTAGGACATTCAACTAAATCCCAAGTCTAATTAGATTCAAGTGCTGAAAGTTCAGCATCCATGGCCCTTTCCCAGTTAGGATCTCCCAGGGCTTGATAATAAGTGTCAGGCTCTTTAGATTGGTGAACATTTGTTAGAAAGCATATGTACTCAGAGGAGAAAGAAGAGGAAGATGGTGTATGTAAAGAATTATGCATAGGATGAGGTAGGGTAGAATCTGTACCTGAGTGTTGCTGCACAGCATCTGGAAGTGAATTGGAAAGTGTACATATTGAGACATAGTCATTTAACCATGAGGGTGGTGTAATATTTCTGGTTCTTGTGGAACGAGTAGGAACTTGGGAGGTACTTTGAGGTAATTGTGAAGCAGGAGTAGTGTGTATAATGTCATCTGTTTTGTCCAGAAAGGGTGGAATTGAATATGGTTGTGATCCATGATCATGGAGAAATGGAAATATATGCTCAAAGAAGTGAACATCTCTGGATATGAAGATGGAATGATCAGAGAGATTGTACAGTTTAAATCCCTTATATCCTAAAGCATAACCAAGGAAGACTGATTTTATGGCTCTAGGTGCAAAATTTGATTTAGAAGGATAAGTATCAGTAGCAAATGTTAGGCAACCAAAGGTTTTGAGATTGTCATAGGAAGAAGGCTTATTGTGTAACATGGTAAATGCGGTGGACCAATTCAGTAGAGGAGAGGGCAATGTGTTTATTTTGTAGGCTGGATGAAGTATTGAATAGGGCCAGAAGGACTGGGGCAATTTGGATTCAAACATGAGGGCTCTGGCTATATTTAGAAGTTGTCTGTGTTTTCTCTCCACAACTTCATTTTGTTGTGGAGTATATATGCAAGATCTTTGATGGATCATGCCCATCTGTTGAAACAAAAGCTGACAATCATTGCTTAAAAACTCAGATCCATTATCTATTTGTATTGCTTTTGGTGTGGATTTATACTGTGTTTGTACCATGGTAAGGAAGGTTTTCAGAGTTGCAATTGCACTCCCTTTATGAGATAAGAGAAATACCTAAACAACTCTTGAGTAATCATCAACTATAGTTAGAAAGTAAGGTGTATTTGTAAGAGAAGGATGGTTATAGGGTCCCCAAATATCTGAATGGATTAGTTCAAAAGGTGCACTGGTTTGTATTGTGTGAGAAGGGAAAGAGACTCTAGTTTGTTTTGCTTCATGACATATGGAGCATGGAGAAAGAACAGATGAATCTGTCATTTTATTTGAGGAAATAGCATCAATGTGCTTGAGTACATCATAAGAGACATGACCAAGTCTTTTATGCCAAGTGACAATAGAAACTGAGCTAGCAAAAATGAGATTACATGAAGAAAGGGACTGAAAGATGTACAACCTTCCAATTAGCTTTCCAGCTGCTATAACTACATCACTTTTGGGGTCCTGTAGGTGACAAGATGATGCATCAAAGGTACATATCAGGTTAGTATTGCCAAGAAGATATGGTACATGTAAGAGGTTATATTTAAAAGAGGGAATATATAGCACATGAACAAGTGTTAATAAACTATTTAGGTTTATGGTTCCTGTTTGATAAACTGATTGTGTACTTCCATCAGGTAGAAGCACAAAGATGGGTGTTTTTAGGGTTAATAGGGGTTGTTGAAACAAATTCAACTCAAAACACATATGTCTACTAGCTCCTGTATTAAAAATCCAAGTTCCCTTAACAAAATTATCGATCACAGAAGATCTTAACACCTCAGTTAATAATGTACCTGCATATTCCACAAAATGTGCATGTGAATGCTCCACATTCTTATTTAGATACTTTGCTACTTCTTGTTGTATTATAGCAGCAATATCAGGTGAAAAATTCTGTAAAGTTGCTTCAGAAGTATTCTCTTCAACACTGCATTGAGCCAATGCTTTCTTTCCTTCAAATCTCCTTTCATTCTTCTTTGTAAACAACTCCGGGTACCCATGAAGTTTAAAGCATGTAGATACATCATGTCTTCTCTTTCCACAGTGAGCACACTTCATCATATCTTTCTCTTCCTTTCGGGGACTTGTACTCCAATCTCCTTTGAGACTCCCCTTTATTCTCATAGGGCCTTGAACTAGAGTACATAGCAGATTGTGTAAGTGGTACATTTATAGGTGCATCTCCATCCAAGTTTCCTGTCAAAATCTGTTTCTGTTGCTCAACTCTTATCACCATTGAGTATGCTTTTTTCAGAGAAGGTAAGAGATCCATCATTATTATCTGATTAACAGTATTTTCATAGTTGTCACTCAGTCCCATGAGAAACTGAGTAAGTCTCAATCGGCTATCTTTAGTATGCAACTGGCCATCAATATCACAGTCACAATTTCCACAAGTGCAACCAATAATCTGGTCAAAATCATCAAGCTCATCCCATATTTCTTTCATTTTTCCATAAAACACAACAATAGTGGCATGCCATTGCTTAAGAGTGTTAATTCTCCTCTGCAATTGGAAGAACTTTGTACCATTTGCAGAGTTGAATCTTTCACATATATCATTCCATAAAATTTGTGCCGATTTCGCAGATACAAAAGTATTGTATATCTCCTTGCTTATTGAACTTAGTAGTCATCCTACCACTAAGCAATCAACCTTCTTCCACATAGCAAATTCAGAGGAATTTCTAGCAGGTGCCTCAATACTACCATCAATGAAGCCTAGTTTTGATTTCGCTCCTAATGCAATTAGCATGGATTTTTGCCAGGAGACAAAGTCCATACCGTTTAAAGGTTGAGATACAAGCACCAGGCCTGGATGTTCAGAACCGTGCACCACATAAGATAGAGGTATTGGCCTTTCTCTTTCTCTCTCGAGTTCTTCATTCCGTTCATCTCCGAATGTGTTTTGCCATACGTTTAGCGGCGCCGCCGCCAGATTGTTTCTCCCTCGAGCCATGGATTACCACAGCTCTGATACCATGTTCGATTTAGTGACATTAGAAGCATGATAGCAACAAGTCTTCATTGTAGAGAATAGCTCAAATCTCATTAAAAAAATATGAATCGAAAATCTGTTTACAATCTAAGCATTGCGTTTATTTATATGTGCTTAGTGAATGAATCTAGAACTATCTATGGAAGTTGTAACTTCCTAACAAACTCATACTTGATGATGGGATGACGGCTTAAGGAATTAGTTACAAAGTTAGTTACAACTGCCTCTTCACGTGTATGAATGAAAGGGAATGAGCATTCATGGCATGCATGGTGATAACTTCATCAGGGATTGATTTTGCCTGATCGGGTCGCCATGCAAATCAGCGGAAAAGATGCGCTCTTCCGAGAAGAAAGGCTGTTGCATGTTAGCCTTTAATTGATGTATTTTGACTAATTAATTTGTCGACTATCCAATCTTTTTCATGGTTGGGTGGGCCCTCCACGTCGCGGTAGTTATGGGGTTAGTGGCCAAATACAAACGTGGCATTGGATAAAGACGACTTTGATCACTGTTGGCAAAATTGAAGAACTTGTAGCAAAAGGCGAAGCCCTCGCCCCCAGGGCCCCCACCCCCTGGCCCGACAGGATTGGGTGGAGGAAGTAAATCATGGTGACTCAGCGGCCCATTAGGTGGGAGGACCAGTGCTGGTGCCCACAAGGAACTATCCCCCACATTGGAGGGATAAAACTCCCACACTGCGGCTGCCAGGGCTCGATCCTGCGTCCTTGTAGCAATCTGCCACCCAGGAACCAGCTGAGCTACGCCCATGCGGGCGCAAAATTGAAGAACTGTTCAACGTGAGAATTGGGAAAGAAGAACAATTTTATTCTCTATTCCTTTGATCACTGTTGACCAAATTAAATTGTCAAAACAAGCAATTTGGCTTATTTCAACTTTTGATCCAAACCAATTGAAATGGTGCTTTACGGTAAAGTTGGTTTGAGCATTCCTTATAAATATAAATTAAGGGCTGCTTATTAAAGGTAAATGGGCCATCACAATTTAATTGGGGTCCGGTCCTAATATGTCCTTTAAATGAATTATTGGGCTGAAAAGCCATTAATTCATTCTAGCCACTTTGAAAAAACGAGTGGAGTGGAATTGATTGAATTTTGGGTCAATAATATTATGGATTTTGTTCTATAATTTTAAATCTTTTAATTGTCAATATAAAATTAATATTTGATATGAGATCAAATATTTTTGTGCTAGCGGGCATAAATTATTCCTTGGGTCGTAACGTTATGGAATTATTAATAATACTTAAGGTATTAAATATTGTTCCATAAATTTGAATTCTTTGATGTCAAATTAAATTTTGAATTGGGATCAAATACTTTGTGTAAACTATAATTTGGATTTAGTCCAAAAATTTACGTCTTATAATTCGCTTGAGAGTTTCTCGCGAATAAATGGTGGCATTTAAGGCCTAATTTGAAATTGTGTTTTAGATCACCAATTTTTTGGATTTAGTCCAAGTGGATATTTTGACTCACATAAATTAGTAAAAAATTATTTAAGAGTCGCAAGTGGCAATTACGGCCACATTGAAAATGAATTTAATTTTGGTATTTCATCAAAAATTAAATTAAAATTCGGACTTGAAGTATGACTTCAAAATGTTTTGTTTTCTGAAGTATTTTGAGATTGTGTCCAAAATTAATATTTGATGAAATATTAAACAAAATGGACAAACAATTCGAATATGGGGGATGAACTCTCACCATAGATACATTCAAATGTGGGGGGTAAAAGATTCGCTCCATGGATACATTTGAATTTGAGGTAATTAGCAAAGGTGTAGCCTTGTTGCTAAATGTAAAACCAAAAGGCAGTTGGTGCCTAGTGGAATTGTTTCCAAAAGTTAAACGATTTTGTTCAATTTTATTCGTGTAAAGTCATTACACAATGAGATAAAACCATTTAAAATGTGAAAATGGGATATAATGACCCTATGATTATCTCGAAGTGTGGGGATGACTTATAAAAGGCACCGTATCGCTGTTAGTTGAACAAATAAAATATTCCTGATGTGGAAATGAACATATTCACAAAAGTGAATTAAATATTTTGGCATAGACTTGAAGCCTATCAAGAAATGTGGGGAGAGCCATGAAAATCCTCTATACAAATATGCAATGGTGATTGCAAATTGACAAAAACCCGGCCGGTTAAAGATGAGATGATTAAGAGGATTTCGGGTAAGGGGAATGAGGTTAAAAATCCACACATAAAAGAGTGTTTATAGTGGTAACTCAACCATGATGACTGGAGGATCCCAAGAACTTACAACTAAGTTATGAATCACTCAGTTGTACACTTGAAATACTCTTGGAAACCTATTCTCGAATCCCTTCAAGTGAACTATATACCTTAAGGTGTAGCAAAACCCGTTGATGTGTGGTAACACTACTACATTTACGCTCGTAGGTAACAGAGAATATCTGTTAACTATGAGCGAAATAGTCAGTTATCTAAGAAGGTGTAATCTATGCACCTCGCTCATAGATAATAGATTCAAATCACCGAAAATGCGTTATCTATGTTAATTCTGATTATAATATTTCGCTCATAGATAACTGATAATATCTGTTATATAATTATTGATATTTGTGTTACATATTCCAGAAAATAACTGAATATATATGTTATCTTTTATAAAAAAATATTAATTATCTATAATAAAATAAATATTTAATTTTGTTAATTTTATTAATTCATGAAATTAAAATATACACAATAAAAAGATAATTTTTTTTAATAAATTCACAATCAATTCAAAAGTCAATATTTTCATTAAATTATCAAACATCCAAACATCCACACAAAAATTCATCAAAACATCTATTTCGGTTACATTCAAAATTTAAACCTACACATTAATACTAAAATATTCATTACACGCTAGCTCCAACAAGCCATTTGAAAGCCAAAAACACTTCAATATCTAGGGGACATCTGAAAGCTAATTTCTTGCTCCAAACTCCATTTGCCAGTCACTCTGTAGAAAAACAGTTTCAATGCCCTTCAAATATTTCATACATAAGAGTTAGTAGACCCTATCATAAAAAAATAACTAGCAAGTATACGCGGCTCTGTTAAATAAGGATAAACATGTAATGTCTTATAATTTAATCTCCATATGAAATATATATAGTATGAAATGAAATTAACTTAACTTTATGCTCTTTAGCCGGAGCCCGACTAGCATAGCTCCTTGAAAACTGAAATCAATAGCACAAACCAACACTTCAACAACATATCTCTAATAAATATGTATGCATTATATACAAGAAACACACACATGCACACGTGTGTGTATCATAATATTTCATCAGGATAGAGAAAAGTTCATAGCCCTATATATGTTATTTCAATTGGTTAAACTCATCAAAACAGTGAAGAACCATGTTTAATATATAGAAATTCATTATTTCTTACACAAACATTATAATTCCTAATGGGGAGGTGGGAAAGCCACCCGTATTTTTATAACACAATAACAAATGACACAATAAAACACTCCCCACTCCAAAAAAAAAAAGGTGAAAACAAGATTAATATTGAGGTACAATTAAGCAAGAGTTAGCAGCACAAACCTACACAAGCACAAACCACAAATTTACATCAATTAATATACACTACCATTTTTTTTTTAATGAAGACAAATAGTACTGACCAACGCCAAAAGATTAGAAAGAAAATGAGCGACGATGATATTCACACTACAAGAACATCTATAAATAAAAACATACCAAATAGACAATGATTAAGGTTCAGAACATAGCAAACTAATGATTAAGAATTCCATCTAGCAAATCATGTTTCTTGATCACATATTACAAAGCCTGGAAAACAATTACATCCATTTATTTACTTAAATATTTTAATGTACCAATAAAGCAGTACAAAACCTTTGATGTTTACTAAAGAGATCATCTTATGATAGTGAAGTCTGTAAGAAACCAGTTATGCTCATGCAACAATGTTTTGAGATAAATGACAACTATAATAACTGAAGGCTTGTGAAGAAACAAGTAGGATAGAAAAAAGATGAGCAAATAAAAGTTAAGAATTAGGAGCAGCAAAACATTCTAGACGTGAAAACAACCTGGAAAGGAATGCCAGGATATTCTTTGTAGAAATGCAAAACGACTACAACAGAAATATAGTGAAGCAAGTTTCCTATGAGACAAATCAGATAAAAATCTTCATTGTTAGAGCTCTACTCATCCCTTGTACAGGTAATCACAAATATTTCAGACATACGGCCATGAGTTCCAATTACATGTCCAAACAATTCAAAGTACATTTGGGGAAAAAAGATCAATACGCAATTTTATACTCAAAGAGTCGAGCACATTTTTCATTAACAAAATATGAAGTTCGGGTCAAAATCAACTCAATAGGTAAGAAATAGTAAAACAGGTGTTGAAAGACCTAGACTCATTTACACCCCTTATTCCAAGGCCCTGAATGTCGGATTCATCTGCCGTATATTCATTATTGGCAAATCAGTACTGTGGAACATACTTCAACAGCCTGTACGTTATATTTGAGTCTTTGGCACAAATTCAAGTGTACAGAAGAAAGCAAAACGTGATTTATAAAGTCTAAACTTGAGTGTTGAAACATACACAAATATTTGGCATTACCTTTCTCTCATAGGAACACAGGGACAGTTTCAAAAACGATGTTGTGCCTCAGCAGCTTTATCATCATAGTGCCTGAAACCAATACGTATATATATATCTTGTTCGTCTCTAAATTATAGGAAATTTGACATTTTACGTGTAAAGGAATTAGAAAAAGACATGTTTTTAATTCAAATATTTGTTAGAACTAATAATTACTTTAAGGGCATAGAGGCGCACCTAATGTGTTAGAACTAATATTTGTCACTATTGATGGCAATTTATAGTAAAAAAAACTAAAGTTATGGACAGACAAAATCAGATGGATCTTACATCCTCTGTTCAATGATAAGTTCATAAACGAGAATTGATTCATGTACCTTAGTATCCTTAATTCCTAATTCCTAGCTGCCTCATTTCTTCTTCTTCTTAGTGTATAACCTGTAAACCTACGCATAAATGCAAATAAACGTGAATTCAGAGAAAGAAGTTTGAAGGATTAATTCATAATGATTTGCCTTATCTATATATCCTAATTTCTCTGCGTTTGAATTCCCATTGTGTAAAGCCAGTGAGTCTACACAAGCAAAAATCTCAAACCTGCATTAGTAAGTATACACAATTAACAGAATTAATTGGATAGATGAGAAGTTAATTGCATTAATTCATGAACGTACAAACTAATCATAGAGAAGATCTCAACAAGAATGAGAAATGCGATGATGATCAAAGTAAGGGGCTCCATTTTGAATGATTTCAATATTAATTCAAGTAGTGTTGAATGAATCTGGTGCTGCTAACTCTTGCTTAATTAAACCCCCACAATAAAAAATTTATTTCCAGGAAGGCAAATCGCTACAACATGATTAAGAGAAAATGATAAACACTGAAAACGCCAATGCTATAATCGAGATATTTGCCCTAAATGGTGAACAACTTAAATACCATCCTCAGTAAATAAAACAAAAATGATACACACTGAAAAATGTCCATTCTGTAATCGAGAGATTTTCCTTAAATGATGAACAACTTAAACACCATTCTCAGTATATAAAAACGATAATCCGTAAATCTACTATGTGATGGTCCCGTTTGCGAAGGGCAAAATGGGAATTCAGGAGCAAATTTTTTTTTTTTTTTAAACCTACGCGCCGCACCCTGACTGAGAGGAATCTCCCTGACCCTGACTGAGAGGAATCTCCCTGACTGACAGCCTATTCTCTAGAAAGCTCAGGCTCTGAACAAGGCAGTGACTCGAGAGACTGAACTCTCGAGTGCCTTGCCTGATCTGGTCAGTGAGAGGAATCTCCCTGACCTGATTGCTTAACCAAAGTTTTTCTTATAACAAAGCTCAGAGAGCTGACTTTCACACTACTTTGGTAAATACTTTTAAAGAATAAGTACGCTCAGTTTAACGTGGTTCAGAGACTCAAGCTCTTACATCCACGGCCTGATTTAACAGGAAATCCACTAACTTGGATTCTTACTTTTAACGTGCCAAGGTGCACTTACAACTGGACTCACGCCACTCCCTGGGCTGCCTCTCCTCACCTCACTACAAACCTAACATTATTCTGAAAGGGTTTAGTTTGGTTTGGTTTCCTCCAACTAGGTGAGGTTTTCCTTTACAGTGAGTTAGCCTTAAAGCTAAGATTAGGAAAACCTCTCTAAGCTAAGAGTTACAAGCTTGACACTCAATGAATATATGTGATAACTCTAAAGGTCAGTGTCGTGGGTGTGTAACACTTCCTTATGACTCCCTAACAACTAACACACCCTCACAACTTGTAGGTGTTTATTTTCTTCTTTCACACAATACAACACACTTTACAACGAAGCTATGAGCTTGTATTTATAATGGGGATTCAAATGTATCTGTTGGAGGGAAGATACATTTGAATCAAATATTTAATGGTTTCAACCACTTTTCTTGGAATGCGGCCTTTGTCAGTGTCAGAGTTGCTGCCTCGTGCTAATTGGTCCACGTGGCCTGGATTCACGGATCTTTGACTCAGTGGGTTGACCAAGACCCACTGACTTTAGGTAGCTTCCTCCTTCACTGACTGGTGATCTTCAGTGGACTGAACGCCTTCAGTTTGGTTGTCCTTCAGAGACTGTTTGAAGATCACTTCCAAGAAGTTTGTCATAAGGCTGAATGACAAACTTCCCTGACCACAGTAGCCTGACTCCTTCAGGGCCTACTTGGTGCAGCACTGATCCTCCTGATCATGCTCTTCACTGAGTGGTCCACCTGACCTAGCTTAGATCAGCCCGGTTTACACTCAGTGGGACATCCTTCATACTTCTCTTCTGGTTCAGGTTGCAAGCATGGCTTCAGTCAGTTCTCCTTGGTGTCATCTTGATATCCTCAGGCTGTGTGGCTGAGTTCCCCCTCGCTGAGTTCCCCCTCAACTGAGTGTTCCCTCAACTGAGTTCTTCTCAACTGACAGCCTATTCTCTAGGAGCTAACCTAGCCTGCCCTGAAACAAAAGATACTATCCTGACTGCTTTCAAACCTATTACATGTTGTTTTGGAAAATCATCAAAATTAAAACATATCCCAACAATTTCCCCCTTTTTGATGATTCCAAAACTTCTAACCAAATGATTTTCTATTACAAGAATAATGTCAGAATACAGGTAATAGTTTGAATTATGCAGGAATTCCCATAGTTTAAAACATTTATGATATGTTCGGTAGACCATTTTTCTTAACAAAACTGGATCAGTGGTCATGTGAACAACCCGCTTTGATACCAATTGATGGTCCCATTTTCGAAGGGCAAAATGGGAATTCAGGAGCAATTTTTTTTTTAAAAAAACCTATGCGCCGCACCCTGACTGAGTTCAGTGACGGAATACTCAAGTCACTGCGTTGCTCAGAGTCAGAGCTATCAAGTCAGTGATGAGACTTGAAAGCTCAGGCTCTGAACAAGGCAGTGACTCGAGAGACTGAACTCTCGAGTGCCTTGCCTGATCTGGTCAGTGAGAGGAATCTCCCTGACCTGATTGCTTAACCAAAATTTTTCTTATAACAAAGCTCAGAGAGCTGACTTTCACACTACTTTGGTAAATACTTTTAAAGAATAAGTACGCTCAGTTTAACGTGGTTCAGAGACTCAAGCTCTTACATCCACGGCCTGATTTAACAGGAAATCCACTAACTTGGATTCTTGTTTTTAACGTGCCAAGGTGCACTTACAACTGGACTCACGCCACTCCCTGGGCTGCCTCTCCTCACCTCACTACAAACCTAACATTATTCTGAAAGGGTTTAGTTTGGTTTGGTTTCCTCCAACTAGGTGAGGTTTTCCTTTACAGTGAGTTAGCCTTAAAGCTAAGATTAGGAAAACCTCTCTAAGCTAAGAGTTACAAGCTTGACACTCAATGAATATATGTGATAACCCTAAAGATCAGTGTCGTGGGTGTGTAACACTTCCTTATGATTCCCTAACAACTAACACACCCTCACAGCTTGTAGGTGTTTATTTTCTTCTTTCACACAATACAACACACTTTACAACGAAGCTATGAGCTTGTATTTATAATGGGGATTCAAATGTATCCGTTGGAGGGAAGATACATTTGAATCCAACATTTAATGGTTTCAACCACTTTTCTTGGAATGCAGCCTTTATCAGTGTCAGAGTTGCTGCCTCGTGCTAATTGGTCCACGTGGCCTGGATTCACGGATCTTTGACTCAGTGGGTTGACCAAGACCCACTGACTTTAGGTAGCTTCCTCCTTCACTGACTGGTGATCTTCAGTGGACTGAACGTCTTCAGTTTGGTTGTCCTTCAGAGACTGTTTGAAGATCACTTCCAAGAAGTTTGTCATAAGGCTGAATGACAAACTTCCCTGACCACAGTAGCCTGACTCCTTCAGGGCCTACTTGGTGCAGCACTGATCCTCCTGATCATGCTCTTCACTGAGTGGTCCACCTGACCTAGCTTAGATCAGCCCGGTTTACACTCAGTGGAACATCCTTCATGCTTCTCTTCTGGTTCAGGTTGCAAGCATGGCTTCAGTCAGTTCTCCTTGGTGTCATCTTGATATCCTCAGGCTTTGTGGTTGAGTTCCCCCTCGCTGCGTTCCCCCTCAACTGAGTTCTTCTCAACTGACAGCCTATTCTCTAGGAGCTAACCTAGCCTGCCCTGAAACAAAAGATACTATCCTGACTGCTTTCAAACCTATTACATGTTGTTTTGGAAAATCATCAAAATTAAAACATATCCCAACACTATGTTTGGTTATACCTCGGTGATGTAGATAGTGGAGCAGAGTAGGGCTTTCGGAGCCGCGGATCTCTCAAAGGAAGAGGGATTTCCCGCGGCCAAAGCTAGGCGGAGCAGAGGAAGACCCAATCTTAAACGTCCTGCCATTGTCGTCTCAGATTTTCTGAATCGATTTCTCTTTTACCATTTTGATTCTATTGCTTTACTCTCTACCTTCTCAATACTGCGCTTTCGATTTCAAGATTGAGAAGGGGAAAATGGAAACAATGTGTTCGCAGAACCCTCCGAGTCCGACGGAGGCTAGGTAGTAATTTGGTGTGGTAATTAGTTGAGCAATAGAATTGGGGTTTTTTGCTATTGGTAATTCGTACGTATGTTAAATGTTTATTTTTTAGAATTGAATTAAATGTGGAATTATTTTAAAATTAAATTAAATTTTACGTAATAGATAACTGATCTATAATTAGTTAACTAAGAGAAAAATTTTAACTTATATTTTATTGGTTAAAATTATAACTTACATTAATAATCAGTCCTAGGTAACCATAAAAAAATCAATTATCTATGAGCGAACACCCTTTTACCTAGATAACAGATATTACCTAGATAACGGATATACGAAATAAAGATAACAGATTCATTAATATATGTTATCTAGGTTCTGTTACCTATGAGCGAAAATGTAGTAGTGTAAGGTTAAGCTTATCAGCTTTTAATGATTCCTTAGTTCTTGAAGAGACTAAGTATGACGTGATACTAAAAAAGAGATCACCTATATAAACGAGAAGTGAGGGCCGCTTCTACCAAACATTTATGAAATCAAAGGGCGTCCATGACCAAAACGGATAATAACGTGAGAACGAAACAGAGTCGAAACTGAATTGTGCTGACACTGTTGACTAGGTATACACGAAGGAGGATTAGTTCAAGGCATTATGTTCACTAAGCCGCCGGTGTAGCCGATGGTGTTTGGCTACAGAAAGTTCAAAGCCACGAGCTACTTATCTGGAAACAATAAAGTCTGAAATGAGCTGAACAGTGTGTCTGCATAACTATAGGTATAATTTTCACTCATGTGTGGGATTGTTGGAGATTTTTGGTATTGAACGTTCGAGATTATTGGGGTGTATTTAAAATCTCAAAACCGAATATTGGTGAGTGACAAATTAATACGCAAAGATAAAAACTAATCAATATTTTTCAGGGATTTGATAAATATTTTATGGGATTTGATTTTGGAATTGGTTTGATCTTATCCGTGAGATTCTTTGAATCCAGATGTTTCTTAATCTCCAAGTTGGGGAGTTCCTAAAATCAAGGACCACTAATATTTGTGATCCCTCAATTATCTCAACAACCCAGAGTGTCTTTCGTATCTATAAATTAGGTCTCATACAACATATGTTAAATATAGTGGCATGAACTTTTCATACGAAAATCGCATGAATTTTTCATTGCATCCATTCTAGAGTAGTTCAGTTCATAGCTCTACTTTTGTTTGTTGTTCCTCTGAATTCAGTGGTGCTGCTGATTCAGAGACAATAAACCGTTTTACCTTTGGGGACTTATACGCATGATCCTGTAAGCACTATACAGGGCGTATTTAGAGAGGTGTATTCAATTGAGATTCTATTGGATTTTTTTGGATTTAAAAAGTCAGTGGATTTAGAAAATCTATAGACTCCATGTAGAGTTTGACTGACTTTTTTTATTAATTTACTTCGATTTTCATAGACTTTATAGGATTGTGGAATACATTTTTTATTGATTTACATGGATTTCCATAGACTCTGGCGCTGGAACCATTGATGCAAATGTATATGGAACACACTTGTATATAAAAAAAAGTTATCCAAATTGTTAAAAAAAATACGTTAGTAAAAAAAAAACATTATTATTCTCATCTTCATTTCCACCACCATTATACCTCGCCCTCATTAGAAGTCTCTGGTTGTTAAAAGAGATTTTTTAGATTATTTATATTTTTTGAAGAGTAGACTTGGCGGCGGGGCGGGGAATCCTGATCCCCGTGGGGATCCGCCCCGAAACCCGTAGGCGGGGACTGGGATAGTATTCCCAGCCCCGGGGGATCCCCGTCTCGTTCCTCGCGGGGAGCCGCATTTTTTTTATATAATTAATATATATATATATATATATATATATTACAAATATATATATATAATCTAAATTTAAAAGTAAATTACAAATAAATATTTCATAATTTCCTACTCAAATAACTATTTATTATAAGTTACATCTATATTTTATTTAATATTATGTTATTAGTTCCAAATTATATAATTTTCACTTTAGTATATATGTTAATTAAAAATATTAGAATTAGAGGTTCTTCAAATTGTTTAAATTAGTTTTTTTTAACACCAACTTAAAGTAATTGTTGTGTATGATTAATTTTTTTAATTTAAATATTATTTTATATTTTAAAAATGAGATAAAAAATAATTAGGCGGTGAACGGGGAATCCCCGCGAGACGGGGATCCCCGGCGAGGCGGGGATGGGAGGAAAATTTTCCCATTTTGTTTCACGGGGACTGGGATGAGGAATGACCCCCCGTCCCTGTCCCGCCCCGTTAACATCCCAATGAAAGAGAATCAAAGAAAGTCCGTAGATCGTTGAATACCTAAAGATTTTTTAAGACTTTTTAAAATCCATAAAAATCTCTGGTTATTAGCAGAGATTTTGGAGAGTGAAATCTATTTATATTTTGGAAGAGAATCAAAGAAAATCCATGGAGTATTAAAATCCATTGACTGTTGAATACCTAAAGATTTTTAAGACTTTTTAAAATTCGTATTGAATACCTCAGGATTTTTAAAGACTTTTAAAAATCCAGATTGAGTACCCCCAAACATTAAAAGTCTAAAGAAATCCCACAGATTCTATAACCAATACACCCCTCTTAGTCTTGCGGGAAAATATTTTTTCTTTGACTCGGTTTCGACTGTCTAATTTCATTTTACATTATCGGATACACACATATACCCAATAACTCATTCCATATATACAACAACTAGTATGATCCTCGCGACTTTTGGGGATTTCGACAAAAAAAATGTTAGATTTATTTTTAAGAACATCATATAAATATATTTTTGTTAATTTGGTTATCTAATTATTAATGATTTATTTTTTGCAAATGTATTAACATTTTTTGGCATATCGTAGTTGGACTTTATTTGACTCATATTTTATAAAATTTGGCTTAAATTGGACAAAATAAAAAAGAGTGTTCTAATTTTACAAGTTTGTAAAAATATTGTCCTAATTTTGTATCATTTAGTATTTTAGGACTAATTTTGGATAACAATGAAAGTAATCATAGTACAAAAATAATTATATTATGGTAGGACTAATTTCAAATTTTGAAAAAGTTAACAGATTACACAAACTTAATAGATTTTAGTATCATATAGATATGTTAGGAATATTTCAAAAAACGTGATGATAGAAGTTATTGTATTATTAAATATTGCAGGACAAATTTTGGAATAAATAAAACTTTATTTTTTAAAAATATCGAACATAAGTGAATAGTGATGATTAGTCAAATTAAATGGCCACTGATAGTAAAAGACAGTGATAAAAAAATTCATTTGAATTTACAACAATAAATCAAATTATAATTGAATTTGCACAATTCAAATTAAAGCCTAATCACAAGACTTAAAGAAAGTAATGAATTATTTCAGGACTAACTATTTCAAGATGAATTTTCATCATTTTAAAGGCAAAGGACGCCTAATGATCACATGTTAGGTACTTCAAGACCAATTTCGAAATATGAGGAAGTTATACAATTATGACAACTCTGTTGAGATTACTTTATTTTTTAAAATATTAAACATAAGTGAATATTGATAATTAGTCAAATTAGATGACCACAGATGGTTATAAAAGGTAAACTCTAGGTTTAAGGCAACAAAATTTCCAAATGTATTATGGATTCTCAATATCTAAAAGGCACCATACGCCTAATTATTATATTTTATGTACTATAGGACCAATTAAAAAAATTTAGGAAGATATCAAATTATATAAAGTTAAAAAAATAGTACATAAGAGCTAATATCCATCCACTCAACAAATAACATTATTAGTGTACGATTCAAGGCAAAAAAATAGCACCATATTGAAACTATGTAATAAATTATTAATGTACAATAACTACACAAAAATACACTTAATTAAGATACACAAAAATTATGACAACTTTGTTGAAATAACTGTATTTTTTAAATATTAAACATAAATGAATAGTAATGATTAGTGTAATGCTAAAAAAGTTTCATAATTATTAAATTTTATGTACTATATCACCAATAAGGGAAAATTGCAGAAATGGTCCCATAAGAATTGGTCCTCATGAATTTGGTCCTTTTTTTAGCGCAAATAGTCCCGTACGATTTTTCCGTAAAAAAATAACGGATTAACGAGCATGAGGCCCACACGCCCGTTAGTTTTCTGCCAAAAACTCGAGCGTATAATTTCCAACTTAAAAATAAATAATTTTCAACTTCTTAAAACTCTACGAACTAAAGTTGCAGAATCGTCTCCATACTTGTATTTTACATTGAAATGGTTGTTAATAGCAAAAGTTGGCCCATTTCCCTCCAAAAATCAAATTGAAAAGGTTTTTCCATCCAATATTCCATAGAAAACTGTAAAATATTTAACGAATGGGACATTTTCTGCTAAAAATGGGACCAAAAAAGAACATGGGACCAAATCTATCATATACAAATTCTCATGAGACCATCCTTGTAATTTACCCTCACCAATAAAATTGGAGTTATAAATGCAATCAAACAAATCTTCAGTTCTGGCATAAAAAAAATACTCCCTCCTTTTCCTAATGGATTTTACACTTATCATTAACAATTTCATATAAAACATTCTCCAAATATATATATCACATGAGATAGAAGAAATTATGCAATGGTATAAGCCTCATTAAATTTACTAATCAAATGATACAACAAATTCTAACTCAAAATAAAATTTTATTTTATGATTAAAAAATATTAATCATTTAGCTACTCAAATAAAATATTAAACTTATTTTAGATGCTTTAATTTAGATCTAAATACATACCATAATTTGAACTCCTAGCTACAATATTTAATTACATACTTACATGAATGAATTTTTTTATGTATTATATACGTTCAATAAATAAATTCAATTATAAAGTCATTATATATTTAAAGAATGATACGGTATTATATGATAATCATTTTATACTAATATTTATTTTAAAGAATAGCAAGCTTTATATTTCTTCCGTCCCAATTTTTGTTTTTACATTTTGACTTTTATTTTTATTTTTAATGTGAGATTTGATTTGTAATATTTAAATTGATAAAAATATTTTTTGATAATGATGTATTGTTCAATTTAAGTGAATGAATCAAAATGAAAATATTTTTCTACACAGTAATTCTAGTGTGCACTTGAGTGCATGATATGCACTTGAATTTTGAAAAATAAAACCCCAAACAGAAATCAATAATACCTCAAGAAGTGATCAGTAATAACTCAATTGCAAAAAAAAAAAAAAAATACACACACACAAACAGTTCGGCGTGTTAATTTGTGTTTTGAAAAAAAATCAAAATTGAAGTAAAAATTGTGCTTAAAATCCAAGTGCATGCTATAATTTGTGTTTTCTACATAATTATTAGTGGAATGAGATATAATTTAAATGTTTGAAGAAATGTGAATAGATAAATAAGAAAGTAAAATTGGGACAAAGAGTATAAAATAGTGACTTGTACACATGATTTTTTTTTTTTTTTGCTAGTTTAATAAAGAATATTTCTACCAGTAATACGTGTTTATCACAGATTTATATATATGGGTTATGATTTGTTGAACAATTGAAGTATAATTTAATTTTCAAAATGACAAAAAAAATTGCAAAACAATTCATAATTGTTTTGAATTGAATCTGGAAACAACCTCATTTGTAGCATCCAGCATTATACTTTAAAATAAGAAAATAATTAAGCTTGTGCTTAGAGAGGGGAATTTAAGCTATAAATTTTAAATTTACAATTTAAGTTCACTTATATGCACTCACATACCTCATCCTAACTCCTAAGAAACAACTCCAAACTCCATTATCACCTATTAATATCCTAATAGATGCACATAATAAATAATAAATTATTTATCACTCCCTCTATTTTAGAGGAATTTGCACACTTTCTTTATTTGGACGACTCACACCATTTTGTACACTATCTAAATAATAAACATCGATTTGCATACACTCACACAAATATACTAATATTTACCCATATATCGTTACTTTACCTTCTATCTTTATACACGTGCAATCATAGGGGTGTAAATCCCCCTGGGACGGAGGGAGTATTAAACTTTAAAGGTTAATAAATGAATAAATGATACTCACTTCATCCCAAAAATTTATTTTATTGGAATATGCACAAATTTTAAGGAAGATAAGTTGAATTACATAAAATAGGTGTATTGTGGGGTTAATAAAATACTTGTGCGCGAGGATGATAATAAAATAATAATTTATAGAAAGAGAATGAGAATAAAATTGGGGGTAAATGGAGTACCATTTTAACCTCTAAACACAGGTCTTAATGAATCTTATCTCAATTCAAAGAAATACGGAGTATTGTGTAACAAAGTGACTGGAGTCTACAAATTCATAAAATTTACTCCCTCCATCTCAGATGAATTTGCACATTCTTCTTATTTAGACGTCTCACACCAATTTGCACGCTATCTAAAAAAGAAACATTGATTTGCGTACATGCCCACACAAGTATATACATATTTACTCATATTACTATTTTACTCATTTTCTTAATCCATGTACAATTTTAAGTGCAAACACCTAAGGACGGAGGGAGTAATATAAAGTTCCATGAGGCATAGATATTGAACCAATTTTATTACTTTAAATAATTTGATGACATTAGATTGTAACCAAATTTTGTGAAATATTAGCAAAAAGTCTAGCATAAGTACTCGATAACAATCGAAGTTTGTGATTTTTGCAAGAGTTAGTTCACAAAATATGATTAAAATCATCAAGAGAAATCATATATAGTTACAATTATAAAATATGTAATCAACGTGTTAGCGTAACCTAGAGATGTACAACTTTATAGTAAAAGGATATTATGCTGTGTTTTTTATAAAAATATATTTCCTACATACAATAGAATATCATGTATTTGTTTAAATTGAAGACTCATATGCAATACACTTCACATCTACATCTTTAGCTAGGAGATACCGAAAATCATCACCTCTTTGCTGGTCCAATTGTCCCTGCATACTTTCTATCGCCCTCCTTAAGCTTGATAGCTCATCCAGAGATGCCCCCTGACTTGGAGGCTGTTCGGCGAACAAAGGTACAAACCTTTCTGTTCGTCGCAGTCCCTCGCTTGGAGAAGGCAAATCCTGGAGCTGCTTTTTAGGGTTGCTCGCCGCATTAGGTCCCAAACGCCTGAAGGCAGATTGAGAAAGTCTTTCATGGACCGAAGGGCGAGGCTGTTCAAATGTTGCTCGCCCGTGTCCCTCTTCCTGGCGAGCAACTTTCTCCCGTTGCTGGGGTTGGCCAAGTCTGTCCTGGGCACTAGAGCGGGTTGTTCCGTGGCTCGACATTGTTGTTCGCCCGCGAGCAGACTCTGCTTGGCCTTCCCTTGGCTCGACCATCTTAGCCTTGCCCTTGTCCCGCCTGACCTGGGCACTACTCACCTCACGTTGTTCGCGCCTTGTTGACCTGGCCCTAACAACCTCCAAGGGTCTATCCTTAGGCCTTGCTTGTGAAGGCTTATTTTGTTCTTGCTGTCTCTGGAGAGCAGCAATGGTTCTAGATAATTCGTTAGGGTTGTTCGCCAGGGCCTCCATTTCAGGGGGGAGATTATGTGTTATGGTTGTATGTTGCGACCTGTTCACATGTCTAGGATTTCGATCCTGGTGGTCGGCTGATGAGGCTCGGGTGGGAGAAGCTCTCCTTGACAAACGTGATGCTTGGGTTTCCTTTGATTGAGGCATTTGAATTAGATTGTTCTTTAATACTTATATTGAAGAACACCAAGAACACTTTTGTTTGAATCTTCAAGTATTTCTTGAGGTTTTCTTTGAATCTTCAAGTTTTCAGCTTGAAGTTCTTGAGTAATCACACTAAACCGAAGGTTCGAACCCTCCTTCTAGCGCCAAAATTGTTGGTGATCAATAATTATCGAGTGGATTAGTGACTGTTTAATTTCGGTTTAAAGATCATCAATCAATTACGTGTGATTGGTTACCACCGTAAATGATAAATCGAGGTTCGGGTTATGAAATCGGATATACGAAAGTCGAAATCGAAATAATTTCGTATGTGTGCACGTTTAGGTGTGTTAGTGTGTGTTTTGGGAGTGTTTATCCATTTGAACTTGTATTTCATAGCTGGAGAACAACTATTTATAGAGACTAGCAAGCATGAGGTGCCCCTGACTCTTGGTCTCCCTAGCCTGCATGCTTGACATGTGTCCTTTGACTCTAGTTTGACCTTATCTAAGCTGAATCTTAGTTACAAAGTCTTCTTTGGTCTTATCTCGGACTTCATTGTTGTTCGTCCATGTCGGTTTAAATCGATCCAGGATAGTTCTTTCATAGAAGTTGTTCGCCGTTTGGGTGTATGGCTCAGGAGTTGTTCGCCTTTGTGTCTTGCACAGATTGGCTTTGGGATCTTGGTCCTTTGTTCGTCGGCATACACCTCTTAGGCTGGTAGATTCACCACCTTTTATCAATGTTGCTCGTCATCAGTGACTTAGCAGAATGTTCATCTCTGGTCTTGGGCCTTCAAACCTGTTTGCCAATATCTTGTTCGCCGAATAGTTGTTCGTCAGTTTATGTACTCCCCAGATTGGTTTATGCACCCCGACTTGATTTTCTTTGTTGATCATCCTTAATTTAAGGTTGGCTCTTCATAATCCTTGATAAGACTTTAATTCTTGTTCGCCATTTATTAATTTATGTTCGCCTATCAACAGGGATTGTCTCCGAATTGCCTACAAAAATTTCAAATTGTATAGACATCTTTCTTCCCTACCTACAAAATAATTTGTTTATGGAAATTTTGTAGGCAAATTGTGTTGTAGGTAAATTTTTGTAGGCAACCTAGGGATTTTATTCCGTAGGCAAATTAATTATGTAGACAAATTGTTTTTAGGTTGAGAAATGTAAATGCTTTCGTAATTAGAAAAATCCGTAGACAAATTGTAGGTAATTCTTACTACGAATTTTTTTGTTGGAAAATTTTTTTAGGCAATTTTAATTCCGTAAGCAAATCATTATTTTCTCGTATTGAAATATAAATCAAGTCTCAGAGCTTATCAATTTTGTTCTATCTACACTATCAAATTTAATATATTATATATATATATATATATAAGAAAGATCTCAAGCCCAGTATTATTCTTATCCTTATCTTGATAAGAAAGATGGATTATTTTTAGCTTGATGAAAACTCCACCACAATATACAAATCTAGGGGGAAAAGCCTTGGAAATTTCTCATGAGAAATGGAATCTCTCATTGTATAAATTTTGATAAATAAATTCACAATTCTTATGAAATTTGGACGCTAGTCTTGATGATTCTTAAATAGGCATCAATTTGTAGTTCTATGCTTCCAATCGTAAAAAACAGTTAAAGCACATACAGAGTCGGACAATTTTTGTTTTTCAATCTCTGCCCATTTACAATTTAGACTTTTGTCTTTGCATAATATAAGTCTTGGGAAAAATAAACATAACTAACTGACTACTCGCGCGCAACAACCAGCAGATCCATTCACATCAAAAAAAAAAAAAATTCCCAAAAATTACTAAGACAAAATCGAAAACAAAAGAAAAAAGAAAAAATACACCAAACGTAATATGATCCACGACGTATAACAAATAAAAAACAAGGAAGAAGAATTGTTACCGAGATGAGATAAATTTTATGCAGAAAGAGTATGCAGCAAAAGTAGGTGACCCAAATAATTTAAACCCCCATAATGTAAATGCATCGCACAAACAAACCAATAACAAATACTGAAAAAGGAAAATATCAATTCACTTGATATATGCATAGAAAAAATGGCCCATTCTTTAAATATTTGTATTAGACGTGAAAGATTTGCAGATCCATTACGAAAAAAATTGGTCAACAGCTTTTAGTTAAAATTTTAAAATCCACAATAGTTGTGCCTAAATTTTAGCAAATATAATTTTGCCTACGATCTAAGAATTAAAACTTAGTCTATAATATTCCACACCCAATAAAATACAGAATCCATATATATCCATATAATATATATAAAAATTCGAATATAAATGAGCATGCTTCCATAATTTCGGTATAAGATTTTTAACATATTCATCAGAGTGTAAATACTAAAATACAATAGATTATATAGTTTATGTTACAATATCATTGATAAATATGTTAATGACGAAATCCGACTATAATCCAAGAAAGAATATACTGGAACATTTTTTATTTCGGACTTATTAAACAAAATTGCATACAATAATATGTATAATTTTTTAATTTAATTAATTTATCAAATTTAAACATATTTAAATGGCACAATATGCACAAAAAATCGAACTAAAAAATCGGAGCAATATAATATAAATGTGCCTACAATTTAGGAAATATAACCGCAACCATATTATTACCATTTTATATGTGCATTATAATATTATTAATTACTAATAATGATATTAATATAAACAATCAACCACAACTAACTACGGCCATGATTGCCAATAAGAGATTTCAATGGAATAAAAAATGATCTTCACTATTATTTTCCAGAAGAATGCATTCAGTATATACGTAACATCCAAAATCCATAGCAAATGACAAACAAATTAGATGCTAAAAAAAATTATCCTTCGACCCTAAAACTTGAAAAATGATATTGGACAACATTTTATGAGCCACCGGCTGATGCTCAATCAAAAATTCCATATATCACGACAGACCACAAACGCTAGGCACGACCACAACAGATTCAATACTCGAAGATCCAAGATCGACGTCCACAGCCTACCAACGATGTCAATGATAATCAAAAACTAATTCAACCAAAAAAGAAAAAAATTGTATGATTTCAATAATGCACAGAAGAAGACCACAGAGAAAAGTTCTGAACACGGGCTATATATAAAGGTATTCACAAACATAACCGTCCCTATATTATTGCATATCAATACCACGAAACGTGCCAGCAATTAATAGCAAAACAAACGGACGGACAAGATTAGATCAACAAAACGGACGGCTAACAAATACTCAAACAACATGGATTAAGGAGAAAATATTTTTTTTAAAAGCATATGGCTTTGCCACATAGGACAAAACACTCTTTACTTTATAGTATGGTAAGATTAAACCATCAATCACTAAAAAAAGGAAAAAGAATAACACGAATCAAACAACTATCTCCATTCTCAATAAGAAAAAAAAAACACTCTTTAGAATTTCACCCATCTTGCCACTCTTTTCTCTGTATCCACCAATTTTCTAACAGTGAGCTACGAGATCCCTACACTATTAACTTTTATTTCGAAAAATCTTTAAATTATTTGCTTATTTTAAAAAGTCCTTAAACTATTGTTTCTTGTTTCACTAAATCCCTCGAGATGAAACTTACTTTAAACAATAGAAGAATTGAGAAAGACATTTTAAAATGATACTAATAATAAATTAATAAAGAATGAAGTGTATACTTAATGGTTATGTTAGGATAAGTAAACAAATTCCATCAATTTTTATCCCAAGGAAAAAATTTAATAGTTTAAAGACTATTCGAAACAAATAAATAACTAAGGACTTTTTTTAAATAAAATTTAATAGTGTAGAGACTTCGTGAAACAAATATAAATAGTTCAAGAACCTTTTAAAACACACAATAGTTTAAAAATATTTCGGAACAAAAATTAATATTTTAGAGATCTAAAGATACATTTTGCTTATAATATAGCCTACCAAACACATCAAGGGAGACATTTTTTTGGGGTGGAGAGGAGTGGTTATGAATGTGTTTGGTGGTTTGAAGGTATTTTGTCCTTGATTGTATTTTTGTTTGCTTCTTATTGTAATAACACTATATAATTTGTCTCCATATATAATAGAGTCAAAAAATTATAAAAATAAATAAATTGGACAACAAGTCATGTTTAGGGCTATATTTTTTTCTTTATTTAATATTATCTTTGTAGGGGTGAGATTAAAATAAATAATGTGCTGAATACATAACTTACACTAGAAAGTAACATAAACAATCATAAATCTAATCTAAGAAAATAGAAGTACATGAATCAAATGAAAGTAACAAACAAAATCAACAAGACAAAGTATAGCGTGAAAATAGTTATACATGAATCAATAAAAAATATTAATTATTTTTTCTAAAGAGTATTGATTGTTTTCGGTAAATGTATTAGTATATATTAATTCAATAACTTACTTTTATAAAAATAAAATTTGTAATTATCGTACTGGAAAAATTCTCTTTAAATTAATAATTATTAATTTATAAGTAAATTAATATTTCTTTAAAATAATAAAAAAAATTCTGGTCCCAATATTATTGATTAATAGTGGTTTTATTGTATGTGAAATAAATTGTTTAAAACATTATTTCCAAACTTAAAATAAAGTTCGGTTGAAGTGTGAGTGTCCCTACTGTTTTTGGAGAAGTACTAGAAATGACCCTAAATTTCCGATTAAATTATAAGTGAAGTTATTATTAAAGTCAATTTCACCTCGTACAACAAAAATCATGGAGATTCAAAATTATTAGCCACTTAATTATGTCGATCTGATGGGTTTAATTCACAATGTTCAGAGTTGGATTTTCCTCCATTCTCATGTTTGTGTATTGTTTTAAATTTTTTGATGATCATATATCTAAAGATTTGTTTAAATGGCAATATTTATAATCCCAACCAAGAAATGGCAAAAAACGGCCAGCCCCAATTGCAGCGCAAAAATTTAACCAAAAATTTGGCAAGTCAGCCACAAATTTATTTTATTTGGGTAGTTATTGTATACTACAATCCTAAAGCCTAAAATACAAAATGGGGTGTAATAAATTTCATGGTACTCTTTACTACATTTAGTGGTCCCCACCATTTAACCAAAACCATATACTCATACAATTTGGTGGACCCTTGTTCAAAGCCAGCTTCTTATAAAATCTGACACAATATTGACTGGTTGATACTTTCTTTGCACAGTTCCCGAGGTAAAAATTTGACCAGAAATATTTATTATTTTCGGGTGTGTAATAATTTTGAACATAAATATAAATTTTATGAACACAAGCACAAAATATTTCGAACATAAAACTTAAATATTTGAGAATTTTGTTGTAAATCGTAAGCGTAAAATAGAGATGCGAGTTTGTTCACCCAGTTCGTCGATAACGACTACGTCTGGGGGCGTACCAAGTCAGGAGTTTCACTAATATTTATGTGTATGCGTGTGTATAATACTGAGTACAAGAGTCTATTTATAATAGATAAAACCTAGTCTAAACCTAAAGCCCGTTTAGGTTATAAGTCCATTAGTAATGTTCACATCAAATTTTCTAGATTTGGTATAATAAATCTACTGGATTTATAACACTTCCCCTTGGACATTACGACGTGACATATATGTCTTGTCATAAAAACTCTACATGCTAGGTAGCGACCAAATATTTAGTTAGGGAGGATGTAATTTATTGATCTTCCGGATCTAATCATCTGGATTTACTTCAGAGTTACCGCTTCCCCTGAAGACAACAACCCTTTGAGCTTTCGCATCCCGATACCATGAATGCACTTCTCAAAATTAGATGTAGGTAGGGACTTAGTGCAGATCTGCTAGATTGTTACTAGATTGCACCTTTTGTATGGTAATTACGCCACTCTTCTGGAGTTCGTATGGGTAGAAAAACTTAGATGAAATATATTTCGTCAAGTTTCCTTTGACGTACCCATTACTCATTTGTGCAATGCAAGCTGCATTGTCTTCAAATATAACAGTGGGGGGTGTATCGCCTTTATCGATACTACACGAGTCACCAATGTGTTTTACCAAGGATCTCAACCAAACACATTCTCGTGCGGCTTCAAACAAAGCTATAATCTCTGAGTGGTTTGAAGATGTGGTAACCTTAGTTTGTTTAACCGATCTCCATGAGATCGTGGTACCACCACAGAGAAACGCGTAACCAGACTGAGATATGGCATTGTGGGGATCAGACAAATAGCCAGCATCCGCATAACCTACCAAGGTTTTATCTTGGTTCATACGGTAAAACAGTCCAAGATCATGAGACCCTCGGAGATACCGTAGAACATGCTTAACACCATTCCAATGTCTCCTTGTAGGAGAAGCGCTATATCTCGCAAGCAAATTAACTGCAAATGCATTGTCCGGTCTAGTGCAAATTGTGAGATATAGTAATGCTCCAACAACGCTAAGATAAGGAACTTCTGGCCCCATAATTTCTTCTGTATCTTCTCTTGGTCTAAATGGGTCCTTATCCACTTCGAGAGATCGAACAACCATAGGTGTGCTTAGTGGATGGGGTTTATCCATATGAAATCTCTCCAACACCTTCTTCACGTAGGTTGACTGATGTATAAGAATTCCTTCTGGGAGATGCTCGATCTGCAGGCCAAGGCAATGTTAGTGTTAGTGTCCTAGAGACAATCCATCGAAATGACATAATACTAAGATAATATTCAGATTTGGTTTAATATTATTATTGGTTTAATATTAAATGTATGGCGTTACACTTATCTGAATATGATGTTTGATTGTTTACATATATTCTTATTTGTGTTTCCATGAATCACTACTGTCATTGAGTGGGTGAGAACTCAGATGACTTAAGTATGATTCTCAAATAGCCCTGATCAAGGATCATCAAGAATGAAATATTGATGATGCAATTGAGATTGGTGTGCGATCTGCATCATACTTTTAGAGAGTGTAGTAAGATCTCACTTACTACGAGATATTGGGTATCTCATGATGGATGCACATATACCTTAGAGGGTATTGGTATACCTATCCGAGAAACAATTTGATGTAATTCCACATAATGTGTCTACGAGTGTCTCGGTTAGTGGGAGCGATGTGATACTCCTCTGACTTGAGGTCAATACGCACGACATGTGTGGAGTGGTGAACTTTGACCATCACCGACGCTTGCACCCTTCCACGGGTAGATATGGCATGGATTGGGTTCATCATGAAATGTATGTGCGTGGTAGTTGAGCCAAGAATAGGATTCATTCCTCAATGTGGATTTAGAGAGAATACTCGTCTTCTCATCATAATTGGATCTAAGTCATCGGCCGATGCGCATCAACTTAAACTTTGTGGCTAAGTGTGATATACTTGATCAATTAGTGATTTGAGATAATATGATTAAGTTATTTGAATAGACACTTCATCATGTTCAAGACTTAATCGAGTATTCGTGAATGAAAGGAAGTTATCACAATAGCCTACAATATTACAGGTAGTTGCAGATTTCCTCGCAACGTACCTCGTATATTGAGAGTGTATAATTTATTGTCTAGGATTCAATTAAGACCGTTAGTTTGACTAATCGCTCAATATACGAGGGTCTATGAGTCACACAACAAGTAATGACAATTTACCATTTATAGTTGGTTGATTAAATATTGTATTGGATATAATATTTAATTTATGGAGAATATAATAATAATTATATTTGGAATTAATTATTATTATTATTTAATTAAATTAGATTTAATTAAATATGAAATCCCAATAATAATATTTGAAATATTATTATACAATAATAATAGATATGGTAAAGATATTATTCGTAGGAACATATCTGGGGAAATATAATCCGTAGAGATTATATTTTGCGAGCCAAGCATATTATCTTGCTTAGAAATTAAGCTAAGACAATCCCTATAAATATGTGTCCTATGAAAATTCAGATGACACACAAGAAATATAATTTCTCCATAAAATCTCCAGTCGGAATTTTCCTAGCAAATTCGTCTCAAGATTCAACGCTGGCATATCGGTGCGGGTTGGTAGAAAGTCGTTACGTGGATACCATAGTGGATGATTCCGCGTACAAATCGCTGTAAGGATTTATATATTGTTATTTATTCTTTATGTTTTATGTTATACAACCATATGCATATTCGTTGTTGGTGAATCGTGATCTTTCGCTGCACCGAACATGGTGTTCATGCCTCTATAATTCAACAGTGGTATCAGAGCTCAGGCTCGGTTGTATTCATAATTGTATGTAAATTCGTAAGTAAAATATTATTTACGTTTCAATAGGTTTTGCCCATAAATATTTTTGAATTAATTTAATTTTGAAATCAATTGGTTTTGATTTGATAAAATAAAATTAGATTTATTAGCAAACTGATTTTAGAAATCAAAAGTTTACATGTTTGCTGTTTCAAGGTTTCACGACATTTGTTAATAAGATTTAATAAAAAAACAAAAAAAGGTTGGTAAGGGAATTGGATTCCCATTAGCCGTAACCTCTTTACGAAACAGCCGCAGTGCCCTGCAATTTTCTATAACAAAAAAAAACTGGACTTTGATGTTTTGAACTCATCAACGACACGCCGAGAGGATGTGATTGTTGGGCAATCATATTGCACTTGATACGAGATTCCTTGTTCAGATGTCTCTTGGGCGGAAGTTTGAACTATGTTATTTTCATTCAGCCCACTGGGAGGTTATTGTGAAAGCAATGCGACTCCAATTACGACTATAATTATATTGTATTCAATCATATTGGATCTCGATTAAGCAATTAATATCCCGTCTTTAAAATGATCCTCACTAAAATATGGGTTTTCATTAAATTGAAAGATGTCTTCCATTAAAATTAAAAGTAAACCGGAGATTTCGTTCCAATGAGTATTTAAGGCCCTAGTCTTTTATTCGGATCTACATCTAACGGGGCTTTTATAGGGACACGTTTGTCGCCGCTTAATGGTTGTAAACCAACTTAATTCTGTTTCACCAGCCCTAGCAGGGAAACGAGAATTAGGTGACATCCGATTGAACCAGGTTCAATCAACTAGGAATTGCGTGAGGCAATTGGTTTAGAGACCTACCAGTTCTGTTGTTGCAATGTTCAGCCCAAACAGTCATTGTAATAGTAGTAATGTGGATCCTAGTCCATTACGATTTATATTAGATATGAATTCGTACTCTTCCGATGAGGTTGTTGAGTATGTGAAAATAATGGAGACAAAATAAATTAAAAGGCCATGTTTATTTTGATTGCTGAATATTGATCATAGGAATTATGTGTTTAATTCCCGTTTTAATATATTTCTCTAGAATTGTTAAAATGAAATAACTTGTCATTGAGAAATATTCTGGAAACAAACAAATTGGCTAGGCCAAAATTTCTGGACAGGCACTAAAACGTGTGTTTGGTGCTAAGGCAAGAAGAGATTGAGTACGTGTCAATTCATGCATCTTAATCTCAAAAGACTCAAATCTCACGGCTTTCACATCCATGCTAGTCTTAGTGAATTCTCACTATCATCGCACAAGTATTCAAAATGAAAATTTGTAAGCATACGAGTTCCCTCTCAAATCAACTCTAACTCCTACACTCACACAATAAAATTCTTAACTCAACTTTACAACTCACCCTTCTCGTCAAATCATACTCAAGGATAGCAATCAACAAGCATAAGAGAATTGATAGGCATGAAATATGTAGTAGCACATCAAAGCAATATCATCTCACGGAGCATCTCAAAGCACAATATATAACCAAACTCAACCCAAAGAGAGGGTGTGCGCCTGTGCATATATCATAAAATACATAAATACTCCACTCTCCCCCCCCCCCCCCCAAACTTCGACCTTGTGAAGAGGTCTAAGTTTGGGGTTGTGGGTTACCTCATCCAAATAATTCAGTTTCTCTCAACAACGTAGCACACTCCCTTTCTTGAGTTCCTTTCTTTTGAATAACTCCATGATACCTCTACTCCCTCGAGACAATCATACAAGTAACTCACACAAATACGAGGTTAGAACATACGACTCAAAACAACACCCTAATAACATAAAACACTCAAAAGCAAATAAAAGTGGGTTGCCTCCCACTCAGCGCTATTTTTAAGGTCCTAATGCCAAACCGAGCTCAAAGGAGCTTATGGGACATGATACTCAAAATTACCTCCCTTACTCTCATAAAAGTGGTGGTTTAATTCCTTTCCTTGATGCTCCTTCATCATGAGTTCCTTTGCTTCCTTCTCATCCCCAAGTGGTGGGAGTCTCAACTTCTTCTCACCTTTATCTGGAGGAGTCTTACTAAGCAATTTCTTGAGTTTGGACTTTTTCTTCTTAACTTCAACTCCTCCTTTCCTCTCCAACTGGGCCACGTCCACACTTTTCAATTCTTCATCCATCAACTTCTTCCCTTTATCCCTATCAAAACAATCAAGATCATAATGCTCATGGGTTAAACTATCAAGTGAAGGACTATCAAAATCATGAATATAAGAAAGATTAAGGATAGGAAGTGTGTCTTCAACACAAGGATCAATGGCATCAATGGAATAACGACTATCATCCTCCTTCGGGTGTTTCATGGCCTCATATAGGGAAATTTTCACCTCTTGATCATTAACTTTCAATGTGATCTTCCCATTCGCCACATCTAGCACCATCCCAGCCGTAGCTAAGAAAGGTCTTCCCAAAATCAGAGGAACATGCTCATCTTCCTCCATGTCGAGCACTACAAAATCGGCTGCAAAAATGTGATCTCCAACTTTCACAAGGACATCTTCAACCACACCTTGAGGTCGAGTAATAGACCGGTAGGCGAGTTGAAGCGTCATCATTGTCGGCTGAAGTTCTCCACCTTCCAACTTCTTGAATAGCGACAATGACATCAGATTAATGCTCACTCCAAGGTCGCACAACGCTCCCTTCTTGACTCCATTCCCGATATCACATAAGATAGTGAAACTCCCAGGATCCTTCAACTTCGGGGGAAGCGCCTGTGCACTAACGCACTCACCTCATGGTTTAGCTGCATCAACTTGGGCTCATCAACTCTCCGTCTCTTTGCTATCAAGTCCTTCAGGAACTTGGCGTAATTGGGCATCTGTTCCAAAGCATCATAAAAAGGAATGTTAATATGCAACTGTTTAAAAACATCAAGGAATTTAGCAAACTTCTCATCTAGTTTCTTCTTCATAAAATGCTGCGGATATGGGACTGGTATCACCGATTTCGGTACCCCCCCATTCATATCGCTCGGTCTCCTTCACATTCTTCCTTGCTTCCTTTGCCTTCTTCCACATTGGAACTCTCTCAATCTCCTCACTGTCTTCCTCTTCAGGCTCTTTGCTCTTTTGAGTGCCTTCACCCTCAATCCCTTTCTCAACTTCTACCTCATCAATCTCATCTCTATCAACTGTCTCATCCCCATCTTCCTGATGTTCTTTACCCTTCATCTCAATCTCTCCTTGGGGCGTCTCTGAATCAGCAGGCATTTGAGGACCCTCATACTTGGTCCCACTTCTTAACTGGATCACCTTGCATTGCTCTTTCGGGTTCCCCTCCGGCATAGAAGGATATTTACCCGGCTCTTTACCCAATGATTTTGCGATCTGACTAATTTGATACTCCATCGAAGTGAACAACCTATTGTTCTCTTGCTGAATTCTATTCAGCTCCACATCTCTCTTCTGGGGTTCTTGATCACGCTGATCGCCTTTCTTGTGTAACTCCTTCACATCATACTCCAATGAAGACAATCTCTTGCTTCCTTCTTCAACCTTCTGGAGGATCGCTCGCAACATCTCTTCGGTTGAGGACCCGCCTTCACCACCTGGGGGTTTTGAACCTGGATCAACACCTGGAGCAACTGTGATTCCGGCCTTCGGATTGGTATATGAGAAATTCTCGTTATTCTTCTATTGGTTCTGAGGAGGCTGCTGGCCTCCTTGATAGCCTTGGTTGTTTCTCCAATAATTCTAAGGAGGCTGTGGACCTGGTGGTACAAACGGTTGCCCATAAGTTGGCCGCCCTTGATAATTTCCACCTTGGTAGCCATTCTGATTGTAATAAGGATCTTCCATATAGTTGGCTACCTCTTACTGACATGTGGGCTAGTCCACTTTCTCACTCACTACCGTATTCCCTCCAACCAAATTTTGCCCAATCTCAATGTTGCTTATCTTTTCCATCATAGTCATCAACAACTTCCTCGTTCCCTCATTCTCCTCCAACTGATATGCTCTCTGAAATTCTGGGTCCTCATTCCATTGTCCGGCATTCTTGACAATATTATCAACGATCTCTCTACACCTAGCTGTACCATAATTCAAGAATGATCCACTAGCACATACATCAAGATGGGCTTGACCTACCTTGCTTGCTCCACAGTAGAAGAAAGCCATGATATCCCCCTCGTTGTACCCGTGCTACGGGCACTCAATGAGCATGTTAGAGTATCTCTCCCAAGCCTGACGTAAGTCTTCTCCTGGCTTCTGCTGGAAAGATGAGATCTTTATCCTTGCTTTGATCGTTCTAGACGGAGGGTAGAATCGCTCGAGGAATAGACTCTCGAGCCCAGCCCATGTGGTTACACCTTCCCGTGGGAGAGTGTTATCATACCACTCATTTGCTATTCCAGTTAAAGAGAACGGGAATAACCTGAGCCTCTTGGCATCTTCAGACATGCCATTATAATTGAAGGTTGAGGCAATCATCAGAAAACTCCTCAAATGAGTATAAGGATTCTCCTTCCCGACCTCCCCCTTGAATTGATTCTTAGTAAGTAGCTTCAGGATCCCTGGGGAGATAGAGAAGTTGTTCGCCTCTACCGGAGGCAATGCCACTCCATCATAATATCGTTGCGGCTGTGCTGCAAACCTCCCTCGGATGGATACATCGTGATCAGCGTTCTGAGGAACGTGTTGAGGATAAACTGGTGGTATAGGTGCTTGCGGGACTGAAGGTGGGTTATAAGCAGGTTGTGGTGGGTAGTATGGTGGATAAGAATGGGGTGGATATGGGTATGGTGGGTAGAGTGGGTTATGCTGTTGGTAGACAGTGTTGTTGAACGGGTTGTTTGGGTGAATGTTCTGGCTTTGGTTTTGGGTTTGAGTTTGTACAGAGTTGTTCTGGTTTTGCTGGTTCGGGTGTTGGTTCTGAGTTTCCCCTACGGGTACTTGCTTGTTACTGCTCTCAACTCCATCCGCCCGTTCCACTATAGCATTGTACTCTGCAGCAGCTTTGTCTAAATCCCCAATTCCATCCAGATTCATGTTGTTATTTTCTCCACCGGCAGTGTTCATCCTTCTTAAGAAAACTCGGTTTCTTCTCGCTATTGTCTCAGGGTCAAGTTGTATTCTCTCTTCGCTCGTATCTCCTTGCGAGCGTATTTTCATAAACCTGAAACACTAAAAGAAGAATCAAAACGCAACCGCCGAACACGTAAGAATTAAACAGAAAAATAAAGCACTTACTACTAACTACTAAGCTATCTCCAAGTCCTACTCAATAGACATACATCGCCATCCCCGGCAACGGCGCCATTGACTTGAACCAAACTTTACTAGCTTTTACTAGAAGTTACCCTGCAAGCGTACGGGTTCACTGTAGTATCAGCATATAGAGACCAAGTATATCGTACCTCGGGATGGGTTGTATGCGAATAGATCCCTGAAGATCTACGCGTCGTAATTAATATGAGTGTGTGTTTTTTGTTTTTTTTAAAAGAATTAATTCTAAACTAAATTATACTAATTAAGCTAAAGAATGAATGAAACTAATTAACTAAGGGTTGTTTGCAAATATGAGATGGTGATGCTCAGGATAGGAATCCCTACGTATACTAACGGAGTCGGTACATAATCAAAATACCCGTGATGTGCAAGAAATAACCTAAGTATAAGATTGTAAGATGAAAAGCTCAAGAATAAAACCCTAATACTTTATCCTATCAATCGACTTCACTAATCCACTAAACAAGTTAATAGATTGTGCTTAATTAAAGAGACCCTAATTTAACTAAGGTGATGCGGTCGTCCTCCCTAGATAAACCGGTAGATGAATTAACCCTTTCTAAACTCTCTCGTTAAGCCTACTAGTTGTTAAAGAGTGATAAGGTCGTCCTCTCTCTAACACTTTTTGTACGAAATTCAAAGGTAAATCCGGAATTTATTTTAAGCGTTCATTAATTAAGAGAATTAAAACTAAACATCACATGTTACCCTAATTATGTACTATCATCCTACTTCTACGAGTTCATCCTACCCCAAGCATACAAGGGTTTTAGCCTAGCATGGTTTAAGTTATAACGAAAGTAATTAAATAGGCAACGAACATAAACATGACAATTTGAATTAAATAACTAAAAAGCATAAACTAGGGTTTGTAAGGAAGAAATTAAATCTAAGAACGAAAATCTAATAAATACGAAATCAAAGGTTTCAAGTGTCAAGTATCGAAGAAAGAACGAAAAGAAAAATCAAAATCAAACTCTAACTACGAATTCATAATGTTAAAACCTCAATCAAAAGTAAAATATGCTTGCTCGAACTCTTGGTGTGCTTCTCTCTCCGAAAACTATCTCTATGCGTGAAGTGGTACTCAAAATCGTGTTCGAAACGGATATATATAGGTCATGGGTCGATTTGGAAGTAAATAGGCCGAAGCACTTGTTGGGCGAAGTGCGCTCGAGCTGTGGCGCTTGAGCTACCCAGCTCGAATGGTAGTTAGGCTCGAATGGATGCGCTCGAGCTCATTGAGCTCGAGCGGAACAAGGGCTCGAGTGGAGGCACTCAACCTGCTCGAGTTCCCAAAGTTCTCTGTAAGTCTGGGCATTCGATCCATACACTTGCTCGAGCGGTGGCGCTCGAGCCCTCCCAGCTCGAGTGGTTTCCTTCTTCTTCAAATTGATAATTTTCTTCTCTCGCACTAATACCATTCGTATTTCTTCAATATCTTCTCATCCGGGCATCCGTTTGAGTCGATTCAAAGTCCTACGAATTCCATTTTTCACCCTCTATCCATCTATGAGCATCAAAGAGACAAATTCATTAGTTCATGAAAACAATACTCAATTGACTCTAAATACTCATCGAAATCAATCAAAACACGGGCATTTCGAGCTCTAAAATCTAAAAATTTCACGCCTAATCAATGTACACCAATCAAGTCTAGGACTTAATTGAGTTGCCGAAAAAGGGGTTAGACTCATAGGTTGCAAGTGAGTCTTTAAGCGTAAGACTGATGCAAACGATAAAGTACAAACCTATAAAGATAGGTTGGTGGCGAAAGGTTATAGTCAACACGAGGTATTGACTATGATGAGACTTTCTCGCCAGTTGCTAAGATCAAGTCTATTCGAATTTTACTTGCGCTAGCAGCACACCACGATTATGAGTTTTGGTAGATGGACGTCAAAACAGCTCTCTTCAATGGTAACATTGATAAGGAAGTGTTTGTGACTCAACCGGAGGGTTTTATATCTAATTCAAAATCTGATCTTGTGTGCAAGCTTAAACGATCCGTTTATGGATTGAAGCAAGTTTCTAGGAGTTGGAATATCCGATTTGATGAAGCTGTCAAATCCTTTGACTTCATCTGAAATTCGGAAGATCCTTGTGTTTATCGTAAGCGCAGCGGGAAGTGTATTGTCTTTATAGTCGTATATATCAATGACATATTGATTATAGGAAATAATATCCCGCCAATGCAATCCGTGAAAGATTGGTTATCAAAGACCTTCGTGATGAAGGATCTTGGTGAGGCATGCTACATCTTAGGGATCAAGATCCAAGAAGATGGTAGGGCTATCACAATCCACCTACGTAGATAAGGTGTTGAAGCGTTTTGGAGGATCTCTACCGACAAATCATTAGATAAAGATGTCGAAGAAAAATTGTCCTTCTAGCGAAGCAGATATCGAGCACATGAAGGACATTCCATATGCATCTGCAATTGGATCCATCATGTACGCCATGACTTGCACCATGCCAGATGTGGTCTACGCTGTCAGCATCACTGGAAGATACCAGCAGAATCCAGATGAATGTCACTGGATTGTTGTTAAGAATATTCTGAAGCACCTCAGACGTACTAAAGAGAACTTTCTTGTCTACGGTGGATAGTCAGAGTTAGTCGATACGGGCTATACTGATGTGAGTTTCCAATCAGACTGTTACAAATCACAGTCAAATTGTATTCTCAATAATGAGGCGGTAAGTTGGAATAGTTCCAAGCAAGATCTGACCGCAGATTCAACAACCGAAGCTAAGTACATTGTTGTATCAAAAGCCTTTGAGGCTGTCTAGATTCTAAAGTTCTTGAGAGAACTAGGGGTAGTTCCGAGTGTCAATTGTCAAATACTGATATAATGTGACAATATTGGTGCAATTGCATGAGCAAAGGAACCGAGATCTAATAACGGAATTAAGCATGTACTGAGGCATTATCATTTGATCCGAGAGATTATAACGATAGAAGAAATTGAATTAGACATTTCCCATAAAGGATAGTCTTGCAAATCCTTTTCACTGTTCCTGTACACACTAGACATTTGATGGTCTAGGGGTTAGACATGTAGGTGATTGACTCTAGTCCAAGTGGGAGATTGTTAGTGTTAGTGTCCTAGAGACAATCCATCGAAAGGACATAATACTAAGATAATATTCAGATTTTGTTTAAGGCCGTTATGTAGATACCATAGTGGAGGATTCCACGTACAAATCGCTGTAAGGATTTATATATTGTTATTTATCCTTTATGTATGCAAATTCGTTGTTGGTGAAACATGATCTTCCGCTGCGCCGAACATGGTGTTCGTGCCTCTAAAATCCAACAGGCAATACTTGGTTTTACCCAAGATTTTCATTTCAAATTCATCTTTCAAGGTTGAACTGGCTTCTTCAATCTATTTGCATGTTCCGATTATGTTTAGAAAATCAACATATACAGATATGATGCAAAAACCACCTTACGATTTCTTCGTGAATACGCATGGGAAAACTATATCAATCGCGTATCCCTTCTTCTGGAGGACTTCACTAAGTTGGTTGTACCACATAAGGCCTGGTTGTTTTAGTCCGTACAATGACTTCTGCAGTTTTATGCTATACATACTGCGATTTTCACCATTTCTCATCTGATAAATCTTGAATCCATCAGTGATTTTCATATAGATGTCGGCATATAGTGATCCATATAAATATGCGGTTACAACGTCCATCAATCTCATCTGGAGATATAATTTAACTGCCAAAGATATTAAGTAGCGGAACGTTATTGCGTCCATTACGGGAGAATAGATTTGATCGAAATCAATACCGAGTCTCTGTGAAAACCCTTGAGCTACTAGGCTCGTTTTGTATCTCTCCACAATATTATTCTCATTTTGTTTTCGTACAAAAATCCATTTGTATATTTTAGGGATAGCGCGCGCAGGTGTACGAATGATAGAGCCAAATACTTTTCTTTTATTTAGCGATGCGAGCTCTGCTTCAATTGTCTCTTTCCATTTTACCCAATCGAAGTGCTTTCGGAACTCAGCAATAATTTTGGGTTCTGGATCTAGATCGTTAATTTATAACGAAAAGAGCAATTATCGCTGCAAATGTGTCGTCGATGACAATAATATTTCTATTATATATTTCTCCCGTATCTTTGAAATTCATAGAGACTTCAACGTTTATGTCAACCAGACCTTCTTCATTTTCTAGTGTATCTAGGTCTGGTCGTTCCGCGGTCCTAGTGCGTTGAATATTTTGTGCACGTGCTTCATTACTAAGATGCTTGTTTTTTGGACGAATCTCTTCTAGAGATTTCATGTTTGACTGACCATTTTTGCTAGCTTTTCTTTTAGGTGTATTTGTATCGTTTATAGGTTATTTACGCTTCTAGCGTGTGGGTGCATGTATACTTGATTTACTTGGGACCTCAACCCTTTGGGGTGCATTTACTGCAGGTATATGCGATTTAGTTACACCTCTATGGTCAGTGAATGCGTCTGATAGATTGTTTGCTAAATTTTGCAAGTTAATGATCTTTTTGAACGTCCAGCTCAGATTGACTAGTGTGTGGATCTAGATACTAAAGATCACTTACGTTCCACGTAAGTTCCCGACATTCATTCAATTTTGAATTTAGATCTCCGCCTAATGCTGGGAATTGATCTTCATCGAACGTACAGTCAGCGAATTGGGCCATTAATTGATCCCCGGACAAAGGTTCTATGTATTTCACGATGGATGGAGAGTCAAATCTAACATAAATACCCAGCTTCCTTTGTGGGCCCATAGAGCTCTATTTTGGTAATGTTATCGGAACATACACCGCACATCCAAAAATATGCAGATGTGAAATATTTGGTTCTTTCCCACGCCCTGGCTGTAGAGGGGGAATGATCATTATATGCAGTTGGACGGATTTGTATCAGGTGTGATGCATGTAGGACTGCATGCCCCCAGCATGAAGTGGGAAATTTAGAGTTCATGAGTAATGGTTTAGCGATAAGTTTGATACGTTTTATTAGCGCTTCAGCAAGACCATTTTGGGTGTGGACGTAGGGGACCGAATGCTCCACTTTAATTTCCATAGTCATACAGTAATCTGTAAAGGCTTTTGAGGTAAAATAAGCAGCATTATCCATACAAATTAATTTTATTGGATAATCTGGGAACTGAGCTCAAAGCTCAATAGTTTCCGCAATGAGCTTTGCAAAAGCTTGATTGCGGGTAGACAACAAACATGTATATGTCCACCTAGTGGAGGCATCAATTAGGACCATGAAATACCGAAATGGTCCTGATGCTGGGTGAATCGGTCCACAAATGTCTCCTTGAATCCGTTCAAAGAAAACTGGAGACTCTAGTCCCACCTTAGTGCGCGACCGACGCATTATTAATTTACCCTTAGAACATGCATCGCATATAAATTCATCAACAAGAGGGATTCTATTATTCGAAATATTATGACCAATGGAATTAGATAGAATCCTACGTATCATAGTTTGTTTTGGATGACCTAACCACTGATGCCATAATTTAAAAGAGTTCGGGTTATGAAATTTCGTACTCATGGCTAGATGGAGATTGGGCGGCCGGATGTAGGAATAGTACAATCTGGAAGAGAATGAGGAAAGTTTTTCAATAACTTGTTTACTGCTACCTCGAGTAATAATCATCAAAAGGTATTCATTATTATTCTCAGTTTCAGTTTCAATGTGATAGCCATTAGATTTTATATCTTTGAAACTGAGAAGGGTACGCTTAGATTGTGGGAACAATAAAACATTATCAATTATGAGTTCAGTACCCATGGAGAGGACAATGGAAGCTCTTCCGGAGCCCACTATCATATTATTATCATTGGCTATCGTAGTTACACTCCCCTTTCTTTCAACCAAGTTATGAAAATACTTCCTATCTCTTAAATTGTGTGTGTGGTGGCGCTATCTACCAAACATAAATCACAATTTGTATCCATTATGCCAGAGGAAAATGTACAAACCTAATAGCTAATATGTTTACAAGCCATGTATAAGAATAGCAATATCCAAAATAAATTCAACGGATAGCATATATTGAGGTAAACATATCAAAGCTAAATAATAAAAGTCATATCAATCATGAAAATAAAATATACGAATGACAGGATCCAAAAATAAATGGTCTTAGTTAAAACAAAGTACTAAAATGATCAAATACTCAAATCACTCATTGTCTCCATAGTCTTTGAGCTCCAAGCCCAAGAGATCATCGTTGTCATGGTCGAATTCTGCTTCAGGCAGGCTGGCATGGTGAGATTCGACTTTAGGGGCCTACCCATTTTCGTCCTTCTGCTGCTTATGATAAGCCTCAACCAAATATTTGGGAGTACGACACGTGCGAGACCAATGACCTTTGCATCCGCATCTGAAGTGTTGGAGTGTGGAGGCTGAATGGACTGTACATTTGGGCCGAATACCGGCCCTAATTTTAGGGTTAGGGTTCGTTTGTTATATATACACGTTTTCTCCTTGTATTCGGTATCAGAAAAATAGTGAAAAACCCTTGCTTGGCATCGCCCCCAGACGTAGTCATGAGACGAACTGGGTAAATAAATCTCGTGTTCTATTTCGCGATTGAGTGCGTGAGTTTAATCCTAACATATAGCAGGACTGCTCAACCTTATCTTGAGTGCCAGATTTTTTAGGAGCGGGATTCGTGTATGGTGCAGTCTTTCCACGAGCCTGAGTTTGATTGTCTTTCGAGGTACCTGGACCACCGGATTTACTACGACCTCGGGCTTTACTACGAGTTCATTTACTTCCTCTCTCCCTTCCATGCTTGCGACCATTTGTACTACCTTGAGCTATAGCATGTGCTTCGAGCACTGCTTGTGGGCCAACCGGTCTCAAGTTATAATTTTTCATAAGGAGTTGGTTGTGCTTTTCTGCCATTAGAAGTGCAAAAATTAGCTCAGAGTGTACAATGTAGTTTTTAGCCCTGTACTGCTGTTGGAGTACAAGGTTGCTAGCGTGAAAAGTTGATAGAGTCTTCTGGATCAACTCGGCTTCAGTTATAGCTTGCTTGCATAGCTTTAACTGAGATACAATACGATGTAGTGCTGAGTTGTACTCCGTCACAGACTTAAAGTCCTGGAAACGGAGGTTCAACCAATCATATTGTGCTTGAGGGAGGGGTATATCATTTTGTTGTTGGAAACTATCCTTCAGGGACTTCCACAATGTTCCGGGGTCTTTCTTAGTGAAATGTTCATTTTTCAGGTCCTGATTCAGATGATGTCTAAGGAAAATCAATGTTTTCGCTTTCTGGGCGTTAGTTCCGAATCATCGACAATAGCCCCGCTTAACTCAATTGAGGCTAGATGGATCTCAACATCTAGCGCCCATGTTAGGTAATTACTACCATCAAGAGCAAGCTCAACGGATTCTCTTTTGGTAATAATAGACATTATTCACTACAATTTTTAAATTGACATGGTGAGTGATGTGACCAATTTATTGACAACGAAGAAATAAGGATTTATTTGATCACTCTTGAGCACTTAGAAGTAAGAATTGGGCGCCGTCTATCCAAGACATAATTTACGGTCCGACAAGTACTGGGCGTCGCATACCCAGACAATATATGCAGACTATAAAATAGGGACTATGTGCCAAAGTAATAATGCATGCAAGATAATTAAATCATAAAAACATGCTTATATAGCAATTAAGCACATAATATAATAAATTTATTGAGAACTAATATTAAAATTAATTCAAAAAAATTTTGAGCTTAATTAATATGCAAGAGTTATTACTTTTTAATTTTTCAAGTATTTTTCGAAACTTGATGAATTAATTTGAGGGCACAAAAAAAATACTATCAAAATTATATGAGGCCCAAATAAATAATAAATAATAAATTTCAATTACACAATAAATAAATTAATTACATCCCATAAAATTGGAGCTTCAGGCCCAAATTAAATTAATTTTTTTTTAATGTGACCCAAAACGACTTGAGCCACTTAAGGCCCAAAAGGGCAATACAGGAGTTGCAGGGCAGGGGGTGAAGGAGGGCCGCGACCATCTACAGGCGGAGCCATGGGCGGCGGTTGCTGAAAGCTGCGCGCCACTGCGAGGCAACGCGGCCGTAGGCCGCGGTTGCTCGGCGGAACGTGGCGCTCGGCCGCCGCCCGACGCACGGAGGCGGAGGGGCGTGCACGGGCATGCGGTGGCAGGCAGTGGCGGAGCAAAGCTCTACGCTCGGCGGCTCGCGGTGGAGGCGAGGGAGCGGCGGCCGCGGCACCGTGGTGGCCGCTCCACGGTACCACTCTAGTCTGCGACGGCTTCTAGCAGTGGAGGGGGAAGCAGGGCCGCGCAGCTCGCGATAGCCTGGAGGCTCACGACGGCGAGGCTGTGCGGGACGGCGAGTAACTAATGTATGTACTCCACACTAACTAATGCTTATTAATCGTCTCAATATCTCTAAGCATATACACACAAAACAATATTAAAAAGAGATAGACACGCATGATGACACATAAAATATTATCAGTGAAAGCGTAAAAAAGGATGAAAAAATAGCAGTGAACCTTGATGATGACAAAATTATTCAAACATTCTGAATACGGGCATAAGCAGTAGTAGAAAAAAATATTCTACATATTCATTGATGAATTCATATATTTGTATATTAAAACGAAGGCCACATATACAATTAATTCAAATATTCAATCACAATTCAAATACACAGAAACAATCAAGCGAACATCACAATTAACAAATACTTGAATAGATCTACACTTATTATTGCGTATACGTTGGCTTCAGAGTTCAACTTTTCATATAATTCCAATTAAATAATGAAAACTCTTATCATGACAAACTACAATATATATATTTAACATTTTGAGTATGGATTGTTGCGTACCTTTTGAAGAATTAATCCTTTCACAAAAAATATGTGGTCGATCTGATCTTAATTAAATAGTAGTGGATAGAACATCCATGCTAACAACGTGTTATAAATCGTAAGCGTAAAATAGAGACGCAAGTTTGTTCACCAGTTCATCGATAACGACTACGTCTGGGGGCGTACCAAGCCAGGAGTTTCACTAATATTTGTGTGTATGCATGTGTACAATACTGAGTACAAGGGTCTATTTATAATAGATAAAACCTAGTCTAAACCTAAAGCTCGTCTAGGTTATAAGTCCATTAGTAATGTCCACATCAAATCTTCTAGATTTGGTATAATAAATCTACTGGATTTATAACACTCCCCCTTGGACATTACGACATAACATATATGTCTTGTCATAAAAATTTCACATGCTAGGTAGCGACCAAATATTTAGTTAGGGAGGAATGTAATTTATTGATCTTCCGGATCTAATCTTCTGGATTTACTTCGGGGTTACCGCTCCCCCTGAAGACAACAACCCTTTGAGCTTTTGCATCCCGATACCATGAACATACTTCTCAAAAGTAGATGTAGTTAGGGACTTAGTGAACAGATCTGTTAGATTGTTACTAGATTGCACCTTTTGTATGGTAATTACGTCACTCTTCTGGAGTTCGTATGGGTAGAAAAACTTAGGTGAAATATGTTTCATCAGGTTTCCCTTGACGTACCCATTACTCATTTGTGCGATGCAATCTGCGTTGTCTTCAAATATAGCAGTAGGGAATGTATTGTCTTTATCGATACTACACGAGTCACCAATGTGTTTTACCAAGGATCTTAACCAAACACATTCTCGTGCGGCTTCAAGCAAAGCTATAATCTCTGAGTCGTTTGAAGATGTGGTAACCATAGTTTGTTTAACCCATCTCCATGAGATCGAGGTACCACCACAGAGAAACACGTAACCCGTCTGGGATATGGCATTGTGGGGATCAGACAAATAGCCAGCAACCGCATAACCTACCAAGGTTTTGTCTTGGTTCCTACGGTAAAACAGTTCAAGATCTTGAGACCCTTGGAGATACCGTAGAACATGCTTAACACCATTCCAATGTCTCCTTGTAGGAGAAACGCTATATCTCGCAAGCAAATTAACTGCAAATGCAATGTCTGGTCTAATGTAATTTGTGAGATAGAGTAACTCTCCAATAGCACTAAGATAAGGAACTTCTGGCCCTAGAATTTCTTCTGTATCTTCTCTAGGTCTAAATGTGTCCTTATCCACTTCGAGGGATCGGACAACCATAGGAGTGCTTAGTGGATGAGATTTATCCATGTGAAATCTCTCCAATACCTTCTTCACGTAGGTTGACTGATGTATAAGAATTCATTTTGGGAGGTGCTCGATCTGCAGGCCAAGGCAATACTTGATTTTACCCAAGACTTTCATTTCAAATTCAACTTTCAAGATTAAACTGGCTTCTTCAATTTCTTTGCATGTTCCGATTATGTTTAGATCATCAACATATACGGATATGATACAAAAACCACTTTGCGATTTTTTCGTGAATACATATGGGAAAGCTATATGAATCATGTATCCTTTTTTCTGGAGAAATTCACTAAGTCGGTTGTACCACATAAGACCTGATTGCTTTAGGCCGTACAACGACTTCTGCAGTCTTATGCTATATATACTGCGATTTTCACCATTCCTCATCTGGGGAATCTTGAATCCTTCAGGGATTTTCATATAGATGTCGGCATCTAGTGATCCGTATAAATATGCGGTTACAACGTCCATCAATCTCATATGGAGATTTAATTTAACTGCCAAAGATATTAAGTAGCGGAATGTTATTGCGTCCATTACGGGATACTAGGTTTGATCGAAATCAATACCCGGTCTCTGCGAAAACTCTTGAGCTACTAGTCTCGCTTTGTATCTCTCCACATTATTGTTCTCATTTTATTTTCGTACAAAAACCCATTTATATCCTACAGGGATAGTGCGCGCGGGTGTACGAACAATAGAGTCAAATACTTTTCTTTTATTTAGCGATGCGAGCTCTGCTTCAATTTCCTCTTTCCATTTTACCCAATCGGAGCACTTCCGACACTCAGTGATAGTTTTAGGTTCTGGATCTAGATCGTTATTTATAACGGAAAGAGCAATTTTTGCTGCAAATGTGTCATCAATGACAGTTATATTTCTATTATATGTTTCTCTCGTATCTATAAAATTCATAGAGACTTCAACATTTATGTCAACCAGACCTTCTTCATTTCCCAGTGTATCTGGGTCTGGTCGTTCCGCGGTCCTACTGCTTTGAATATTTTGTGCACGTGCTTCATTACTAGAACGCTCGTCTTCTGGATGAATCTCTTCTAGAGATTTCACGTTATGTTCACCAGTTTTGATGGTCTTTCTTTTAGGTGTGTTTGTATTGGTTGTAGGTCCTTTACGCTTCTGGCGTGTGGAGGCATGTATACTTGATTTTCTTTGGACCTCAACCCTTTGGGGAGCATGTACTGCAGATATATGCGATTTAGTTACACCTCTATGGTCAGTGAATGCGTCTGGCAGATTGTTTGCTAAATTTTGCAAGTTAATGATCTTCTGAACTTCCAGTTCGGATTGACTAGTACGTGGATCTGGATACTGAAGATTACTTACGTTCCACGTAAGCTCCCGGCATTCATTCAAATTTGAATTCGAATCTCCCCCTAATGTTGGGAATTGATCTTCATCGAACGTGCAGTCAGCGAACTAGGCCGTTAATTGATCCCCGGACAAATATTCTAGGTATTTCACGATGGATGGAGAGTCAAATCTAACATAAATACCTAGCTTCCTTTGTGGGCCCATAGAGCTATGTTTTGGTAATGTTATCGGAACATACACCGCACATCCAAAAATATGCAGATGTGAAATATTTGGTTCTTTCCCACGCCCTGGCTGTAGAGGGGGAATGATCATTATATGCAGTTGGACGGATTTGTATCAGGTGTGATGCATGTAGGACTGCATGCCCCCAGCACGAAGTCGGTAGTTTAGAGTTCATAAGCAATGGTCTAGCGATAAGTTTGATACGTTTTATTAGCGCTTCAACAAGACCATTTTGGGTGTGGACATAGGGGACCGAATGCTCCACTTTAATTCACAGAGCCATACAGTAATCTGTAAAGGCTTTTGAGGTAAACTCAGCAGCATTATCCATTCGAATAGATTTTATTGGATAATCTGGGAACTGACCTCGAAGCTCGATAGTTTTCACAATGAGTTTTGTGAAAGCTTGATTGCGAGTAGACAGCAAACATGCATATGTCCACCTAGTGGAGGCATCAATTAGGACCATGAAATATCGAAATGGTCCTGATGCTGGGTGAATCGGTCCACAAATGTCTCCCTGAATCCGTTCAAGGAAAACCAGACTCTAGTCCCACCTTGGTGCGCGACGGGCGCACTATTAATTTACCCTTAGAACATGCATCACATATAAATTCATCAACATGAGAGATTCTACTATTTGAAATATTATGACCAATGAAATTAGATAGAATCCTACGTATCATAGTTTGTCCTGGATGACCTATCGCTGATGCCATAATTTAAAAGAAGTTTGAGTCATGAAATTTCATACTCATAGCTAGATGGAGATTAGACGACCGGATGTAGGAATAGTACAATCCGGAAGAGAAGGAGAGAAGTTTTTTTATAACTTGTTTATGGCTACCTCGAGTAATAGTCATCAAAAGGTATTCTTTATTATTCTCAGTTTCAGTTTCAATGTGATAGCCATTAGTTCTTATATCTTTAAAACTGAGCAGGATACGCTTAGATTGTGGAAACAATAAAGCATTATCAATTATGAGTTCGGTACCCTGGGGAGGACAATGGAAGCTCTTCCGGCACTCAGCGATAGTTTTGGATTCTGGATCTAGATCGTTATTTATAATGGAAAGAGCAATTGTCGCTGCAAATGTGTCGTCGACGACAATAATATTTCTATTATATATTTCTCCCGTATCGATGAAATTCATAGAGACTTCAACATTTATGTCAACCAGACCTTCTTCATATCCCAGTGTATCTGGGTCTTGTCATTCCGCGATCCTAGTGCTTTGAATATTTTGTGCACGTGCTTCATTACTAGGACGCTCGTCTTTTGGACAAATCTCTTCTAGAGATTTCACGCACTAGTCGATTATGCAATATTTTTTAATTCCTCACTATTATATATTTACGTCCAACAAATATCTTTCACGCTTTTGGAATCAATCAAATTACCTTAACTTCAATTATTTCACCATGTTCCTCAAATGCATCCTTCATAACACTCTCGTTGGTATCATATGAAAGTCCAATAAAATCAATTCAACTTCTTCAATGATGAACAAGAGCGTGATAACAGAGACCGGCACGGATCGCGGCGGCTTTAAAGGGCTTCAATGGAAGTTAAACCAGCAATGATTTACAAGAGCAAAACTGAACACGGGAGCAATAAAGAGAGAGAAATATGTATCTTGTGAATTTGTTCTTGTGACTCTGATCCGAACGTGAAAGAATTTTAATGGTAGAACACTCGTGCTAATAACGTGTTGTAAATTATAAGCGTAAAATAGAGACGCGAGTTTGTTCACCCAGTTCGTCAATAACTACTATGTCTGGGGGCGTACCAAGCCAGGAGTTTCACTAATATTTGTGTGTATGCGTGTGTACAATACTGAGTACAAGGGTCTATTTATAATAGATAAAATCTAGTCTAAACCTAAAACTCGTTTAGGTTATAAGTCCATTAGTAATGTTCACGTCAAATCTTCTAGATTTGGTATAATAAATCTACTGGATTTATAACAAATTTAAGCATATTCAAAGTTAAAAAAAAACATTTCCTTCATTATTAATTTAAGAATTACATATAAAAAAAATTCAAAAGTATTGCATGTGTAAAATTGGGCACACAAAAATTAATGAACAAACAACTAAAAAATATAGAAAATTACATATGCAAAATTAAGTCCAAAAAAATATGAACATGCGGCAAAAAAAAAAATGTGCACAAACGCACAAAAAATATGAACAAGCTCCCTAAACTTTCGAACAAATGCCCAAAACTCATGAACATACAACGTTTTCGTGTTTGAATTTCCAGAAATCTTCAACTCTATTTGTAATTTGATACTTGAAGTAGATAAAAAAAAAAGCCAGGAAAATATAATTACCATTTAAGTGATTCTATAATCTGCATAATTAAAAAAGAGTAATAATACAAATCAATTAACCAAAAAATACACCATTTCAAACTTTTCCTTCATCTTCCCCACACCATTTCAAAAAAACACCAATTACTATTCCAAAATCATATCAAATTCAATACTTATGTACTACGAAAGAAAATCATAATCATACAATAATATCACCCATTTAGTGGACAAATTCAAAATGGACAAGTTTATTAAATTCAAAATGGATACAGGTCCATATCTAGTTCCTCACTCATCACTATTTCATTTAAAAGAAAAACACAGTCCTCCTCCGAGGATTTATTCTCACCATTCATCGCAAATTCAAACAAATCCACAACATCCTTTATCATTTCCTTCTTAATAAACTGCCCCAAAATAAATTTAAATGGACAAATTCAAATAAATCAACACATCCTTTATCATTTCCTTCCACCGGATACAAAATGCTCTATGGGATTTGAAACAAGCCTCCCTCTAACACTCAAATGAATTTAAATGGACAAAAAATAAAAAGAGAAAACTCACAGGCGATCTGGATATAAGCAGAAGATCTGGATAATTTGGTGGAGACAGTTTTCCCAATTTTGTAGATGAACGGGGAAAAGTTTTCGTCGTCGCTGCACTTCTTTCGCTGTCTATATCCCCCAAGCACCGCCAGCGAAGACAGAGTAGGGGGCGGGCTTGGTGATGCGATGGCGAGCGTGGTCTCCGGTGGTGGGGCCGCGGTGGATGACGACCGCTGCTTGTTCTCCAGATCGCGTCGTCGCTTGTTCTCCAAATCGCGCCGCTGCCCGCTTGTTGTCCTGATCACCGCCGCCGCTTGTTGTCCAGATCATGCCGCCACCCGCTTGTTGTCTAGATCACCGCCGCCGCTTGTTCTCCAGATTGCGCCACCGCCGCCGCTTGTTCTCCAGATCATGTCGCTCCTTGAAATATTCGTGGGTGTCGTCGCTGTGAATTTCTGGTGCGCCGATGGTGGGAGAGGGAGAGGGAGAGGGGGGAGAGGGGGGAGAGCAGGTGGTTTCTGGTCGAGAGAGAAGGATGAGGAGGTGGGTGGGTTTGTTTTTTAATTTTGAGGGGTGAGAGAGGAGATATACGTATATTTCTGAAAAAAAAAAAGAGGAGAGAGAAGACTGACAAAGTGGAGAGAGAGTGCTGAAAATACAAAATAATAGTCATTTGTATTAAATTGTGCCATGGGGAATCTTATGTTTTAATGTGTATTTAAGCCTCTCAAAATGTAGTATCTTGTGTATTTCTCATTTTATTTATTTTAGGGAAAATATCAAAACTAGTCCTGTAACTTAGCTTGATTCCAATTTAAGGCCCGTAACTTTTCATTTTTTCAATCTTAGTCCTGGAGTTGTCAATTTTAGTCATGTAACTTTTTATTTTCTCAATTTTAGTCCTAGAATTATCAATTTAAGTCATTTTTGGTATAAAAATTCAAATACTCACCGAAAAAATTGAGATTTTTTTTTCTCAGTAAATTGTACACGTGAACTACCATATAATCAAAAAATTAATCGATCATCTAATTATAATCGGCCCGTTTGGAAATAAAAATGGCACCGACCCAAATCAGTGAGTTTTTTTAACTTTTGAGGCAATATAAGTACTAAAATTGACAACTCCATGATTAAAATTGAGAAAATGAAAAATTACAAGACTAAAATTGAGAAAATGATAAGTTACAGGACTAAAATTGGAATGAATATAAATTACAAGACTAGTTTTGATATTTTCTCATTTATTTTATCACGAGTTCGACTAGAATAAAAGAGAGAGATTTTTATTTTTAAAATATTATTCAGCATACATAAAAGTATTAGGTGCAACCGTTCAAATTTTGGAACTTCGAAACTCGAGAGTTGATTAACCTAAACATAAAATATGAACAACTTACTATAGACAATTTTTAAAAAGATTTAACAAAGTAAATACTCACCCCCATCTACTGAAATTGTACTCATTTACACAAATTTTACAAAAATAGAAAAAAATAAGATTAAAATAATAATAATAAAGTAAGGAAATAAGAAAACATTGTGTGATGAAAAAAAGGCGAGGCTCAGATAGAAATTCGGGCAAAAGACGAAGTCACTGCCATGGCTGCAAAACCCAATTAGATGGCATCCGGGTTTGCCCCGCCAAGATACGAGTCAGATCCGTCTCCCACCCGACCCAACTGAAAGAAACTCATCATCACAGCCTTGACGCGCAGTAAAAGAATGAGAATTGGAAGCAACAGTTGAGTGATGAGTGGTTTAAGATTCTGGTACGTTATCGAAAGCGCCAAACACACACAGTCATAAACACACTGAAATTAATCAGGGTTAATTGACTCTGGTTTATAGAGGGCTGTTGATTTTGAGGGAGAAATCACTGCAAACAAAGAGGGGCAACCACCCTTTGCGAAAATATCCAGCCTCTTTGCTTGCCTCATTCTCCAGTTGGGATTTTGGGTAATGAGATGTTTCTAGATTGGGCCTTTTATTCATGAAAGCGGAGGGCATTTTGGTAAAAATAAGAGTCTCTTATCCACGTGATATTGAGTGGACTGGTGGTGATGGTCAACAACCATTCCAGTGTGGCGGAACCATAATATAATATACTCATCGCGAATGTGTTAATAACAAATAAATAAAGACCTATTTTTATTTTTATTAATTATTTATATATACATATGTATCGTTAACACATTCGCGGTGAGTATATAATATTATGTATATCGGTGGACATGTGATCAATTCCGTCCATTGTGGTGGATAAATTGCGTCAAACTTCCTCCGTGAAATCTTCCAATGCTTTAAAAATTGCATGAAATTCTCTTGTAATTTTATAAATATAGCATGAAATTCCTTGCGGTTTTATGAATATAGCATGAAACTCCCTGTGAAGTGGTGATTTTTTATATATAACATAAAATCCTTAATTCTATTAAGATTAACAATAGTAATATTTTTTTTTTAAATATTGGCACAATTATTCTTCTAATAACTATATCAATGCTCTTTTTATTGTTAGTTTTTTCATGATCTTATACTTTTGTATAGTTTATTTATTTAATCATTATTTTCTATAAAATATTATAAATATATGAGAAGTGGGAATTATTTATAAAAGGGTGGTTTGAGAGTGCATCCTGTTGTAAATTGTAAGCATAAAATAGAGACACAAGTTTGATTACTCAATTTGTCGATAACGATAAGATAGAGAAACCCTAGTCTAAACCTAAAGTCAGTTTAGGTTATAAGTCCATTAATAATGTCCACATCAAATCTTCTAGATTTGGTATAATAAATCTGCTGGATTTATAACACTACCCCTTGGACATTACGACATAATATATATGTCTTGTCACAGAAACTCCACATGCTAGGTATCAATAAAGTATATAATTAGGGAGGAATGCAATTTATTGATCTTTCGGATCTAATCTTCTGAATTTACTTCGAGGTTACCGCCCCCCCTGAAAACAACAACCCTTTGAACTTTCGCATTCCGATACCATGAATGTACTTTTCAAAAGTAGATGCAGGTAGGGACTTAGTGAACAGAGATGCTAGATTGTCACTAGATCGCACCTTTTAAATGGTAATTACGTCACTCTTCTGGAGTTCGTATGGGTAGAAAAACTTAAGTGAAATATGTTTCGTCATATTTCCCTTGACGTACTCATTACTCATTTGTGCGATGCAAGCTGCGTTGTCTTCAAATATAACAGTAGGGGATGTGTCACCTTTAGCGATACTACACGAGTCACCAATGTGTTTTACCAAGGATCTTAACAAAACACATTCTTGTGTGGTTTCAAACAAAGTTATTATCTCTGAGTGGTTTGAAGTTGTGGTAACTATGTTTTGTTTAACCGATCTCCATGAGATCGCGGTACCACCACAGAGAAAAACATAACCAGTCTAGGATATGGCATTGTGGGGATCAGACAAATAGCCAGCATCTGAATAACCTACCAAGGTTTTATCTTGGTTTATTCGGTAAAACAGTCCAAGATCTTGAGACCCTTGGAGATACTGTAGAACATGCTTAACACCATTGCTATGTAGGTATATGCGATTTAGTTACACCTCTATGGTCAGTGAACGCGTCTGGCAGATTGTTTGCTAAATTTTGCAGGTTAATGATCTTCTGAACTTCCAGTTCAGATTGACTAGTGTGTGGATCTAGATACTGAAGAATACTTACGTTCCACGTAAGCTCCCGGCATTCATTCAATTTTGAATACGGATCTCCCCCTAATGCCGGAAAGTGATCTTCATCGAATGTGTAGTCAGCGAACTGGACCGTTAGTTGATCCCCGATAAAGGTTCCAGGTATTTCAGGATGGATGGAGAGTCAAATCCAACGTAAATACCTATATTTTTTTGTGGGCCCATAGAGGTACACTTCAGTAATGTTATCTAAACATACACCGCACATCCAAAAATTCACAGATTGGAAATGCTTGGTTCTTTCCTACGCACTAGTTGTAGGGGGAATGATCATTATATGCAGTTGGACGGATTTGTATCAGATGTGATGCATGTAGGACTACATGCCCCAGCATGAAGTGGGTAATTTAGAGTTCATAAGTAATGGTCTAGCGATAAGTTTGATACGTTTTATTAGCGCTTCAACAAGACCATTTTGGGTGTGGACGTAGGGGATCGAATGCTCCACTTTAATTCCCAGAGTCATACAATAATCTGTAAAGGCTTTTGAGGTAAACTCAGCAGCATTATCCATTCGAATCGATTTTATTGGATAATCTGGGACTGGGCTTGAAGCTCAATAGTTTTCGCAATGAGCTTTGAAAAAGCTTGATTGCGGCTAGACAGCAAACAGGCATATATCCAACTAGTGGAGGCATCAATTAGAACCATGAAATACCGAAATGGTCCTGATGCTGGGTGAATCGGTCCACAAATGTCTCCCTAAATCCGTTCAAAGAAAACCGAAGACTTAAGTCCCACCATGATGCGCGACAGGCGCACTATTAATTTACCCTTAGAACATGCATCATATATAAATTCATCGACAGGAGGGATTCTATTATTCGAAATATTATGACCAATGGAATTAGATAGAATCCTACGTATCATAGTTTATCCTGAATGACTAACCGTTGGGTCATAATTTAAAGGAGTTCGAGTCATGAAATTTCATACTCATAACTAGATGGAGATTAGACGGCCGGATGTAGGAATAGTACAATCTGAAAGAGAAGGAGGGAAGTTTTTCAATATCTTGTTTACGGCTACCTCGAGTAATAGTCATCAAAAGGTATCCGTTATTATTCTCTGTTTCAGTTTCAATGTGATAGCCATTAGATCTTATGTCTTTAAAACTGAAAAGGGTACGCTTAGATTGTGGAAACAACAAAGCATTATCAATTATGAGTTGGGTACCCATTGAGAGGATGATGGAAGCTCTTTCAGAGCCCACTATCATAATTTATCATTGACTATCGTGGCTACACTCCCCTTTCTTTCTACCAAGTTATAAAAATACTTCTTATCTCTTAAGATTGTGTGTGTGGTGGCACTATCTACCAAACATAAATCACAATTTGTATCCATCATGCTAGAGGAAAAAGCTCAAACCTAATAGCTGATATGTTTACAAGTCATGTATAAGAATAACAATATCCAAATAAATTTAATGGATAGCATATATTAAGGTAAACATATCAAAGCTAAGTCATAAATGTCATATCAAACATTAAAATAAAATATTCGAAAGACAGGATCCAAAAATAAATGGTCTTAACAAAAAATAAGGTACTAAAATTGATCAAATATCAGAATCACTCATTGTCTCACAGTTTTTTAGCTCCAAGCCCAAGAGATCATCGTTGTCATGGTCAAATTATGCTTCAGGCTGGCTGACATTGTGAGATTCGACTATAGGGGTCTTCCCCTTGTCGTCCTTCTGCTGCTTTAGATAAGCCTCAACCAAATGTTTGGGAGTTCGACATGTGCAAGACCAATGGCCTTTACATCCGCATCTGTAGCAGGACTGCTCAATCTCATCTTGAGAGCCAGGTTTTTGTAGAGCGAAATTCATGTTGGGTATACCCTTTCCACAATTCTAAGCTTGATTGTCGTTCGACGTTCTGTGACCACCGGATGTACTACGACCTCGGCCTTTGGCCCAAAATTTCTTACTTTCTCTCCCCCTTCCACGCTTGCGACCACTCATATTTTTAGCCCTATATTGTTGCTGGTGTATAAGGTTGCTAGCGTGGAATGTTGATAGAGAGTTCAGTATCAAATGGGATACAATACGCTGCAAAGCAGAATTGTACTCCGTTATAGACTTAAGGTCTTGAAAACGGAGGTTCAACCAATCGTATTGTGTCGGGGGGAGGAGTATTTCGTTCTATTGTTGGAAACAGTCCTTTAGGGATTTCCACAATGCTCCGGGGTCTTTTTATCGATAAAAATCATTTATCTGCTATTAGTATGTACATATCTCAAAAATGGTATACAAAAATTACTCTCCTTATTAATAATTCTTACAGGAAGGATTTTATTGCCATGATTGATAGTGGTGCTGATTTAAGTGTCATCCAAATGGGAATAATTCCCACAAAGTTTTTTGAAAAAACTACTCAAACTCTTTCGCATGCAGGAGGAGGATCTTTATACATTGATTATAAGCTCAGAATTGTGTATGTATGTGTTAATGGTTGTTGCATACCTAATGATTTTCTTATTGCAAAAAATATTACCAGTCAAATGATTATTGGCCTTCATTTTCTTCAAAAGATTTATCTGTTGTTACCGTATTTATCCGTATATAGGGGTAGGACATTTTGGACGGTATAACATATAAACGGGTACGAAATACGAAGAACACAAGCACTACGGGAAGAACCGAGAGGTTCCTCCCTTGAATATGGCTTCGGCCTGTTCATGAAGATGAACACCCTAACCTTAGGAGTTTTATATATTTGGGGAGTGTTTTTGTGGGGAGGAAGATGATGATCCTCCTTACAATGAGTTGGAGCCTCTATTTATAGAGCCTCAAGCTCCTCTCTCTAGGAGCGATCATGACCCTTTATTTTAGGGTATTCATAGCACGACGACCTTCACCTCCTCCGACCAACCTCCCCATCACCATCGCGACCCTATTCGATTTCGATATCGTAATTTTCAAAGTTTGGGATTTGGGAATGGAAGAGGTCGTGTGAATATGCCCCATTCGAACTTGTTAGGCGTTGACCAAGAAAAAACTGGAAACTTATTTAAATCAATTGGGCTCATGAATATTTTATATTAAGAGAGAAGCAGAGATTGGCCGTTGTGGGACCTTTCTCGGCGGTTGCGTGTCGAGATTGGCCGTAGCGGGTCCTCGACCTTGCTTGAATTCGTAAGTGAGAGGTGTCGGCCTCGGCTCCTTGACGATGAAAAAGAGCTCGGGTCCGAGAAGAGGACGACCTCGTTGGAGGATCGATCTCGGTGGGGAGCCTTGGTTCGGTGTAAAGGGTATCGACCTCGGTGGAAGCTGTTACTCGACTTCAGTGACACGCAAATCGATGAGGTGCAGGTAATCTTTGACCATCTCAAATAAAAGATTTTATTCACTGAGTCGTGGGGAGTGGTTGTACCCACTGGTGAAAACGTGTGACTCTCTCCTGAACCTGTGCCCTTACTGCAACAGTGTAGACAACAGTGTGAAGTTGAGGTTGCCTAATTCCAATTTCTTTTTCTTTTAATTTTATTCTGCCTCTGAGAATTGTTTCTGTTCTTCGAAGGTTGGTGGCCACCCCGACCAACGACGGCGATAGGCTCTGGAGCTGATAACCGCAACAGTGATTAGGAGCGGTTGGCTTCGGAAGACGGTCATGATTTGACCGTATAGAGGTAGATCTGAGGACGGGAGCACCCACCGGTGTTGGTCCTTGGGCGCACCATTTCGTCTGTTGAGCGGTGGTGTTGAGCCTTGGACGGGAAACACCCACCGGTGTCGGTCCATAGGCTCGCCATTTCAGGTAAGCAAATTCCGGTGGGGGAGATCAAAATATATGTACCCCTTCGATATTTGATTGACTAGGGAAGCGAATCGAACTGGGCTTGAAGCCATTTGTAACATCGAAAGGTCCCTGGTTATTTTTAGTCTCCGAACGTAAACACGAATATCTTGGATGTATTTGTACCGTTCTTGTTTTGTGAGGAAACTGGACGTTTTTTCTTGGATTTTTGTATGAGTAGCTATTTGTAATGAACACTTTGAAGTTTTGAATGGCATTTTCCCAGTATGATGATTGAACTTGGGAAAGATTGTAGGAATTTTCCAAGTGGGATTTTCTGTATGTATGAATGTACCTTTGAGGTCTTGGATTTGGGATTTGATGTTTCTGGGTTAGTAGTTCTTTCTGTAAATGATAGTGAAATGAACTAATAACGAGTTTTGGGGTGATTACTCCAAAAAAAGATGAGTTTTGAGAAGGTGGAACTCTCTTTTTAAGCTAAAACGTTAGCTTTCTGAAATTTGGTTCCTTGGAATAAAGGAACAGAGTATGGAATGCATGTTAGGGATTCTTTATGTGTGGCTGTATAGATTTTCGTGTAAAAAAGTGGAAAACTGTTATCGACCATTTGGCTTTGAAGAAGCAGTAATATTTGTAACATTTTCTCCTATGGATGATAATGAAATAAATTGAAAATGACTTTTAGTCCTCCATGTTTGATTTCTTGATGATGTTAGAGATTGATCTTCGTGTACCCTCCTTCTAGCGCCAATTGTTGTTACCGTATTTATCCGTATATAGGGGTAGGACATTTTGGACTGTATAACATATAAACGGATACGAAACACGAAGAACACAAGCACTGCGGGAAGAACCGAGAGGTTCCTCCCTTGAATATGGCTTCGGGCTGTTCATGAAGATGAACACCCTAGCCTTAGGAGTTTTATATATTTGGGGAGTGTTTTTGTGGGGAGGAAGATGATGATCCTCCTTACAATGAGTTGGGGCCTCTATTTATAGAGCCCCAAGCTCCTCTCTCTAGGAGCGATCATGACCCTTTATTTTAGGGTATTAATTACAACCGTAGATCTAATGAACAGTATTAAATCTACTATTACAAAGTCTTGTCAGTCTTCGATATCTTCAATGATGTTGACCCTCGATTCCGTCGAGGCGGGGAGATCTGACGAGGTCGAGGTGCTTGACGAGGCTGAGAGGTTTGACGAGTTACTTAGTGCTGAGATTCTGTTATCGAGGCCTAAACCCTGGTTCCGGTATACCCCGATTCTGAGATAGTATTTAGGCCAAATACTGGATTATTCGTGGTACAACATCATCCTCTTACTTTTGTTAATAAAAAGGGTATTACAGGTTCTTACAATGGTAAAACCATCACTTTTGAATTCGTGACTAAACCAATTCATAAGATTCTAAACTTTGTCCAAGAACAAATTGATAATAGAAATTGTCATATCAATTTTCTTAAAAATGAATTAAATTCTCTTACCATTGATAATAAGCTAAAATATCCTAAGCTTCAGGATAAAATAAAATTTTTATTTAACAAGTTCTCTATTGATATTTGTAATGATTTTCCCAATGCTTTTTGGGATAGAAAGAAACATATTGTTTCTCTTCCTTATGATGATGATTTTAAAAATACTATGATCCCGACCAACTCGAGACCTTGCCAAATGAATTCTGAATATTTAGAATTATGTAAGAAGGAAATATCTTCTTTATTAAATAAAAAGCTTATTACTCTTTCCAAGTCCCCATGGTCTTGTACTGCTTTTTATGTTAATAAACATTCTGAACAAGAACGTGGAGTTCCCAGATTGGTTATTAATTATAAACCCCTTAATAAGGTTTTAAAATGGATTCGACATCCAATTCCTAATAAAAAGGATCTTCTTGACAGACTGGTCAATGCTCTTATATTTTCTAAATTTGATTTAAAATCAGGTTTTTGGCAAATTCAGAATAATCAATCTGATAGATATAAGACAGCTTTTAATGTTCCTTTTGGACATTATGAATGGACTGTCATGCCATTTGGGCTTAAAAATGCTCCTTCTGAATTTCAACAAATTATGAATGACATTTTTTATCCTTATAGTGATTTCATAATCGTCTATATTGATGATATTCTTGTGTTTTCAAAAGACATAGAAGCTCATTTCAAACATCTTGATATATTTAAAAATATTGTCATAAAAAATGGTTTGGTTATTTCAAAACCAAAGATGATTTTATTTCAAACTAAAGTCAAAATTCTTGGCCATATTATTGATAAAGGAAATATTATTCCTATTCAAAGGAGTATTGAATTTGGGAAAAAATTTCCAGATATCATTACTGATAAAACACAGTTGCAAAGATTTTTAGGAAGCCTTAATTATGTCTCTTCCTATATTAAAAATCTTGTTGAAGATACTGCTATCTTATATGATAGGCTTAAAAAGAATCCTCTACCTTGGAATGATAATCATACTAAGGCAGTAATAAAGATTAAAGAAAAGGTTAAAAATATTCCTGTTCTTAGTCTTGTTAATCCTTTATGGGAAAAAATTGTTGAAACGGATGCCTCAGATTTAGGATATGGAGGTATTCTATTACAAATTAATTCTGATAATAAATTAGAATATGTTGTTAGATTTTATTCTGGCAAATGGAATAATTCTCAAAAAAATTATTCTACTGTTGCTAAAGAAATTCTTTCTATTGTCAAGAGCGTCCTAAAATTTCAGGATGATTTATACAATCAAAAGTTTGTTATAAAAACTGATTGTAGAGCTGCTTCTTTTATGCTTCTTAAAGATTTTGAACATAATGTCTCAAAACAAATGTTTGCCCGATGGCAATCACATCTTGCTTATTTTGATTTTCAAATTGTCTATAAGCAGGGGAAAGACAATCATCTTCCTGATTTTCTAACTCATGAATATATTTTTGAATGACAGGTATGAGTCAACCTGGAAGAGGTTCCAGAGGATCTTCCTCTAATAGAGGAAAGGGTGCTCATGGCCCTCCTTTATTTGGACAGGGGAAAAAGTCCCTATACAACTAAAATATTTCTGAAATTGGCTCTACATCTTCAGGAGCCCATGATAAGGAGTTCCAAGAATTCCTGAGACTTAGAGGAAAAAATGTTCCTGTTGAGACTATGACCTCAACCACTGACCCTGAGAAGGAAGCATCATATGCCTCAACTGCTCAAAAGGAATATAAATTCTTTGATTCCCCTAAGAAGGAATTAATTCTCATTCTTGAGGAAGAAGATGAAAGGTTTAAAGAGACTCCATGGACTCTTATGGGAAAATATATTCCAAATCAATTTTCCACTACTCCGTCTTATAAGACTAGAGGATATTATGAGAGTATACTCATCTCTCTTGGAGTGTTGATATTCAGCATTTTCCTCCTAAGAATATAAACTATTCAAAGTTCATAATCAAAAAGATTATTTCAATACAGGAATGGGGTCTTTCTCCTTTTGTTGAAAAACAAATTATTAATCCTGTTGCAAATCAGATTTTCCAGTACAATTACTGGGACTATCTTAAAAGTTTTTATAAAACTTTTTATTATCAAAATCCCAAGCATTCTCATACTTGGTTGATAAAAATTTGCGAAAATATCGGAAGGAATCAAATTCCTAACTGGTTTTTTGAATGGTGGAGTATTTTTGGCACTATTGCGGATATCTTACCTAGCGAGATTAAATCTCTTCTTGAGGAATACTCTTTAGAAACCTCCTCATTAAAATCTCACAGTACAAGTAGTAAAACTATTTGTATGTTTTTTACTGACTCAAGTATCCCATGGGTTGTTAAATGGAGATTAGAATTTGGTCATACAGAGATGGGTAGCCCATGTTTATGGAGAATTTGTGCCACAAGATTTTGGAATAATTTAAATATTATTCCGAAAGACTCCAATGAGAGTCCTCTTCAAGAAAACATCGATAGGATTAAATCCAAGATGGAAGATTATAAGAAAGATATTGCAAAGAATCAAACTCTTGATCCTAATGTGATGCCATCCTTTTCTTTTTTCTCTAAGAAGTATGCTGGAGTTTTTTCTAAGGAGAAAATTATGGATCTTTTCATGAATCAAATTCAGGAAGATATTTTTAAAGATGCTGATTTTTCAGATTCAAAATCTGATACATCCATGATTTATGGCTCTTCTATACAAGACGCACAGGATCCATTTGAAGAGGACCAAGACTTCTCTCTCCAAGAAAGCTTTGATTTATTGAAAGATTCTCTTAAAGAGAAAATTAGGGGAAAAAAGAATCCTTGATGGATAGAATTGAAGAAATACTATGGCTTCTGGGTCTGATATGCAAGACTCCCAAGACCCCAATGAAGATTATCAAGATTTCTCTCTCCAGGAGAGTTTCGATCTTCTGAATAATTCCTTTAAAAAGAAATTCAAAGAAAGAAAGAAAGCAGTGATGGAGGAAAGAATTCCTGGAGACTGGATGATGTTCAGAATAGGACTGCAGCATGAAATCTGGCAGGTTTCTATTCATATTAATTTTGATCAGAATCAAGATATAATTAAAGATAAAAATTATCTTAAAGGACTCAAAAAGAAAATCAGAGTTCTTGAAATTTTTATCCCTATCCTTGAAGGATTTTACTATGGACAACCATATAATTTCCAACAATTGGAAAGATTCAAAAAGACTTTAAGTCTTCTTCAAAAGCAAGCTTCTCTAATGGTGATCTAACCAAGAAGAGATTCAGGAAGAAAGACGAATCAAATTTCGTCATTGCATCCGGGGTTTCATGTCCGGCTCTTCTTTTTCTATAAATAAGTCATTTTTTTTAGAGGACACGCTCGAGTTTACTCGCCCCTCTCTTTTCCTCTCTCTACTCTCTCTCTTTGTAATAGTTGGCTTCCAAGCCTTGGTTTTAATAAAAGGTGTTTATATTGGTAGCTCATCAAGGTAGTTAAATTCTGCTATTATTTTCTTTACTTTAATTTATATTTTTGTTTTTGCCGCCACAATGGTCGGCTAATTTCTTGTATTAAATCATGGCCTAACTTAGTATACTATACTATCATGAGCATTTGGAAACTTATTTTTCCAGTTTATATTTGATATATCATAAGGTAGAGTTGGTTTAACCGATAGGTTTGAGATTTCTAGTGATATCTATGAGTTAACCATGTGGGCGTGCCCTTTTAGCCGTTATGCCGATGGATAGACGTTGGCGTTTGTGGGCGTAATGCTTTTTTCAGGTTAACTCATAGACTATGGAATTTCTCAGTCAAGTCCTTCTGTGTTTGGAAAAGATCCACAGGATACTACTGATATATCAAATACGATCCACTTCATATTTAAAGGAAGAGTTTTGGTATTTTCAGATTTATTAGTAAATCTTCCAGTAAAATGTTCAAGAATAGTAAGAACAAGAGAATAAACCGCATTGGGTTGAACTTCACCATTTTCATTTTTTATGGAGGAAAAAATGTCAGTTTTTTGAAAAGGACTTAGATAATTATCCCACCAACCTTTAAGTTGGCCAGTAAAACCGACAGTAATAGCCTGTGCCGTTTCAATATCGGACACACCACATGTTTTACAAGCAGAACTATACATAAGTATGCGATGAACTTGATTATTAATCTGTTTATCGCTGTAACCATCAATATTCCATTCATATACGCTTTTACCATTATATGAATTATTAACAACATTATCCTGTTCTTCATGAAGAACATCCATAGGAGTAGGTCTTTTATAATAATAATTAGTCATAGTAGGCTTATTAGCCCATTTAATTTTATTAATAACATCTTTGTTATTAATGCTAGTGCTATCAAAATTATTAGTAGCAAGACTTTCTTCTAAGTCATTATCCAAAGTGGAAATATTTAATCTTTCAATTTTTTTATTAATAATATTTTCAATATCAGAAACTGAAGTTTCTCTCTTGAAGTTTTTTTAACTCAAAAGGGGGTTGAATAAAAGAAGCAGTTTTTATAATGATATTATCATTATTATTACTATTTTTATATATATATAATTATATAACATTTTAAAGTTATTAAAAATTAAAAAATAAAATAAAAAGCCATAGGCACCGCCTACCGCCAAGGTCGTCGAGGCCGCCTAGGTGCCGCCTAGGCGCCGCCAAATGAAGTTTCCGCCAAATACGACCGATCTGCCCTAATCGTTGGCGGTAGGGGCTGCCAAGCGCCTAAGCGGCTGCCTAGGCGGCCGCCATTTACATCACTGATTTTTTTACTACAATCATCCTCCTCAATTATTTCCCTATTCCTCCACCAACAATCATTTATTGTCCACTCGTATTCCAAAATTGGGGCATGTCACTAGCAATTTAGTCACTTTTGAAACAATTCTTCCCTCAGCATATCATTTTTAATATGAGGACATAGATGATTTTTTTTTATTTACATTACTATTGAAGAGTTGCTAATCATTCGCTCCCAAAATTTATGTAGTATTCGGATAAAGGGATTTGGATTATGGATTTTAAAATTTACGATCTAAATTTGCTCTACTTATTTGAATAAAATACTTATATTGGTAGATTTCAAATACTTTTTTTTATAGGAAAAAATGCATTCACATATATCTTACAGGTATAAGAAATACCTTGATCTCATTACAGACTCACAAAAATGACAGCAAATAAATCACCAAATGAAGCAAAACAACCCCAGGATAATAGTGCAAACCAACAATCTAAAATAATTTTCGGATTAGCAACCCAAACTTGGAATTCACCTCACTGTCTTTTCAACTCCTTGGCTTGTACCTAGCTCCATAATCTCAATGTAAGTGTGCACGCAAATCGATTTCAAATACTTACGAGCAGGCGTATGGGCGGGTGGGAGCCTATTGGCTCTGATACCATAAAATAATTCTGCCCCATTCAAAAATCAAAACTTGTAGAAGAATGTTAAATTAATTCATTTGTATGATTCCCAATAATATACTTAGAGTATTTAGTGTATGTTTTAAAACTCTATTACAAAATCAAAAGTGATATTAGATTATTTTGCAGTAAAATTAAAAGTGAAATTTATTTTGAAATAAAGTAATTTTAAAAGTGGGAGTGTTTGCAAAAAAATCAATAATATTTTTTTAGTTTGAGGGGCACAAAAGTCATGGATCCCATAAAAATCAATTCTTCATAATCTAAAAGCATGCGTGCGTAACTTCTCCAATATAGATTTTAAAATCTTAAAATAGTATTTGCAAACATTATAGAATGACAAATTGTTATATGAATATTCTACGGATCCTAGGAATAACCCATATTCAAAATATGGATCATTTCACTTTCTCGCTCATCCCCTCGCGGCAACAGCCTTGCAACTTCCCCCATTCCCCAGCCCCCATCCCAGCAGCCCCCCGCCTCCCCACCCCCCCAATTCCTCCAGCGCCCCAATTCCCCCATTCCTCCCAGCGCCCATGTCCAGCACCCCCCCAAGTGTCCTTAGCACCCCGCGCACCAATCCCTGTGCAATCCCTCCCCCACCCCACGCCCCCTCCACCTCCACCCACCAACACACACAACAAATTTTCCTCCCTTCCTCTTCGCCTGTTCCACCACCACTCCTACCCCAAAAATTATTTTCTGCAAATAAATCTCAATATATTAATAGAGATGCAAATTTTTTACAACAATATGTATTACGATTAGAACAACTATGTGTTACTATTGGAGCAAATGTGTGTTGCTTTTGGAGAAAACATGTGTTACTATTGGAGAAAATATGTGTTACTAAAAATATATGTTACCATTGAAGCAAATATGTTACTATTGGAACAAATATGTGTTACTATTGGAGAAAATGTGTGTTACTATTGGAGCAAATGTGTGTTACGATTGGACCAAATGTGTGTTACTATTGGAGCAAGCGTGTGTTACTTTTGGAGAAAACGTGTGTTACTAAAAATATGTGTTGTTATTAGAGCAAATGTGTTACTAAAAATATGTGTTACTATTGGAGCAATTGTGTGTTACTATTGGAAAAAATGTGTGTTACTAAAAATATATGTTACTATTGGAGCAAATGTGTGTTACTATATATTGGAGCAAATTTGTGTTACTATTGGAGCAAATATGTGTTACTATTGGAGCAAATATGTGTTACAATTGGAGCAAATGTATGTTACTATTAGAGTAAATATGTGTTACTATTGAAGCAAAGTGTGTTAATGTTAGAGTAAATGTGTGTTGCTGCAAATGGGTGTTAAAGTAGAGTAAATGTGTGTTATTAAAAATATATGTTACTATCGGAGCAAATGTGTGTTACTGTTAGATGAAATATGTGTTACTATTGAAGCAAAGTGTGTTAATATTAGAGTAAATATGTGTTACTGCAAATGTGTGTTAATGTTAGAGTATATGTATGTTACTAAAAATATGTGTTACTATTGGAACAAATGTGTGTTACTGTTAGAGAAAATATGTGTTACTATTGAAGCAAAATGTGTTAATATTAGAGTAAATATGTGTTACTGCAAATGTGTATTAATGTTAGAGTAAATGTATGTTACTACTAGAGCAAATGTGTGTTACGGTTAGAGGAAATATGTGTTACTATTGAAGCAAGGTGTGTTAATGTTATAGCAAATGTGTATTATTGCAAATGTGTGTTAATGTTGGAGCAAAAAAATGTATTTGATATTAGAGCAAATGTATGTTATTGTTGGAACAAATATATTTTAATATATAAAATAATAAATTTAAAGGGATGAAAAATAAATTAAAAACATATATCTGATCTTGTAAAAATATATATTTGTCATTATTATTATTTTAAAGTAGAAAAAACTTGTTTTTTAATGACTTGTAACACACATTTGCCCATATTGTAACATACATTTTGCCTATCTTGTAACACAAACTGGGAGCGAAAATCCTGGAACATGACCTGCGCGAGATTTTGGAAAAAACCCACCAAATCCGACCCGACCCGCCAAGATCCGCGAATTTTTACTTGGAGCGACCCGACCCATGATGTTTATAATATTTGCCTATTTAGGTATATTTCACAAGAGAGTTCCTTTTATAGAATTTTTTTTTTTAAAGAAGTGATTCTACTTGAAAAATAGTGTTTGCAAATACCCACTTAAACCAATACTTCCTCCATGGCTCCATCCCACCTTTACTTTCACATATGAAATTTGCACATTTAAAAGAAAAGGGAAAAAAAGTTGTGAGAGTTGAATAAAATAATAGTAATTTTATGCTTATTGACTTTTGTGAGAAAAAGTTGTTTCATTTTTTATAGTGTGAAAGTAATTGTAGGACATCCAAATAAAACAAGTGTAAAAGTAATTGCGGGACGAAAAAAATACCTATTTTTCATCCCGTGTGGCGGGATTATTAAGAAAAATCTAATGAAAGACCATATAAATATATAACAAGTTAACAACTACTTCCTCTGTCCCAAAAAAAATTGCACATTTTTTCTTTTTGAACATTTCACATCAATTTACACACTATCTAAAAGAAAATATCGATTTGCATGTCTGTTGAATTAATATTGGGATTAAGATTATGAATTAGTTAGAAAACTAGACAATATATTTGTCCTTTCATGCATATTTTTTATTTCTCTATAAAAATCTACTTTTTTTTAAGGATAGAAGGGAAGTTTAAATATTTAATTCATACTTTTGCATATTTAAATTATTTAAATTTAATTATAGATATTTTTTCTTTCATTCCATTAGAGCTGTTAAAATGGGTTGGCGGGGGCGAGTTAAAACCCGTAAAAGTCTGCCTTTTGGCGGGGCGATGCGGGGTGATAAAAAATTTGGCAGACTATAAAATTTCCAACCCAACCCACTTATTAGCGGACCGTGAGTTTTAGCGGGCCAACCCACTTTAAATTTTTTTAATATATTTTTATTTTTTAAAAAATTAAAATATATAATTAAAAAGCTCTAATACATAAAATTTATCAAATTCAAATGTAATCAAATAATTTATCTTGATAAATATCACTATAAAAATATTAAAATAAAATTTATTTTACAAATAAAATTCATTCTTTAATCAGAAAAATATTTTCTACAAATTCAAGTTTACAATATATTAACAATGGTAATTCATAAAAATAGACTCCTACAATTTAAATTCATCATCTATGAAAATAAATTTTACAAAATAGTCCTAAAAATGATACTATAATAGTTGACAATGTAAAAAAAATATAAAATTTTATTTTAAAAAATAAAACATTTTTTAGGCAGATCGGCTCGCCCCAACCCGCCCTCAACCCCCAAAAGCCCGCAGTCCAAACGGATCAGTCTATTTAGGCCCGCTTCCAAATAAAATAAAATAAATTTAATCCAAACCTCAATTTAAGTATGGCGGGGTGGGCCGGGCAGACCCCAACCCACTTTAACAGTTCTACATCCCACAAAACGTGTGGGTCCACTAGATGTGATATTGCTGAGTGGTGAACAAACATTTCCCAGTGTGTTTTTTTGTTGGGACAAAAAGCAAAATGCCCACTTTTATAGAATAAAAAGTTTTTTACTCACGTCAAAATTTTACACTCATTTTTATACAAAAATACATATAAACTCTTATTAAAATAAGTTTTCTGCCCATACATGGCCCACCCCACCCTTAGACACTCACCTCCCCCAACCCAGCTTCGCTCCCCCCCCCCCCTACCCCAATCCCCATACTATCATTTATTCATATCTCTTGTTTAGGATTTATTAAATATTAGTAAATTAAAATTATTTATTTTGTATTCAAATAAAAAAATATTTGTTATAAGTGTGTTTTGAAATTCTGCTCATTTTGAAAAAGTGATATTAATTAATTTTTGTAGTAAAATTAAAAATATATAGTTTTAAATTAGATTTAAGAAGTATTGTGTTTGAGAAAAAATCACTTTTATTGATAGTGAGGTAATTATTTATGGTGTAGTTATGTTAGAATTGATTTTGGAAAATTGAAAAGCAAGTGAAATCTGCTTTGACAAAATTGATTTTAAATACTTAAAATAGTGATTGCAAACATCGTAGAGTTTTTTTTTTTTTAATTATTTATAAAATAGGGTTTATAAACAATCACTGCATATCAATAAAATTTTAAAATTTAATTATTTTTTATTAAATAGTATATTATGTATTAAAAATTATGATAGAGTTATTTATTTTTATTAGGATTAATTATTCTAATTAGAGATGAGGGAGATTAATTGATTTGGGGTGGGTGGGTGTATAGCCGGAGGTGGGTAGTTAAAATGGGATGGTGGGTGGGTGGTAGCGAGGGTGGGTATCTAAACTGGGGTGGGGTGGGTAGTTAAACTGGGATGGGGTGGGGAGATAATTGTTGTAAATCTGGAAGATCCTAGATTTGGTGTGGACATTACTTGAGGACCAAGAATCATATTGGGCTTTACTCATTAGACTAGGGTTTTTACTATTATATATATCCCATTGTATTCATGAATGATGTAATCTCATACACAACAATATTAGTGGAACTCCTGGCTTGGATCGCCCCCAGACGTAGTCGTTCTCGACGAACTGGGTCAACAAATCGTGTCTCTTTATTTACGCACTTATTTACAACACGTTATCAGCACGAGTCTCTACCCGCAATTAATCGGTACGAATCGAATTTTAATTCATGCATGATTTTAACTACTGATCCGATTAATAAATCGAATTTATTCATGCCTTGTTTATCAGCCCCGCTGGTTCTTTCATACTCTATATTCAATAAGATGATTGTTCTGCCATATATATGTATTTATGTGCAACATACATATCGTCACACACGGAGCCTGAAGCACCCACCGTGCTCCGCCGGCATACCACGCACACGGAAACCACCTCGGCAGCGAATGACCGCACAGCCGCCACGAGCCTCGCACGTCCCGCCCTCGCATCGAGAAATTACTGCACGCCTGCTGCCGTGCATGCGATCGCTATCGTCGCCGTGCACACGCTTGTCGCGCCACCTCCGGGCCGCCGCCCTCGCGCGCCTGTCGAGCCGTCGCGCCGCCTGGAGCTCGCCATGCGAAACCGTCTGCCTTCGCGCGCCGCCCCATGGTGTTGCTGCTCCGTCGCGAACGAGCGCCCGTCACGCCGCCACGAGCGCCCACAGTAGCGCCGCCTTCAGCCAGCCGCCCGCCGCCGTGTGCCTCCGCCACCGTGCGTCGAGGTACTGCCTCCGATATACGGTGTCTTTTCCCATAGAGAAGAAGAAAAGAACGTGGGCCTCTCCTTTTTCTTGATTACCTGGGCCTCTCATTTTCTTATTAACCTGGGCCTTGTTTTATATTCAATAACTTGGGCCTATTTTTAAGCTAGCTGGACCTTTTAATTAATCAACTTGGACCTCTTTTCTTTTATATGATTGGGACGACAATAAGCTAGGCCACCTTAATTTATTTTCTTAATTAATTAAATAAGATATAAATTTTTATGTGCTAAATAATTATAAACGCTTTATTTGTATAATTTTAATAAAGCATGAGATCTTGTATAATTATTCATGCGCATTAAATTTATATCGTCTCTTGGTTTTTACTAACCAATCTCGTGTTGAGCTTTCTTTTGGACTCGATGCCTAAATCGTTGCTCCGCCCACTTGAGACGTGTCCAAGTCTCTACCCGAGATTATACGATACGCCATAAATTAAATTTTATATGAATTCCATGTTTTGATGTGTACCTTTGCTATGAATTTATCATGTTTGTATGCGAATCAAAATCAATGTGACTTGAATTGACGAGCAACGACCGACGTCTTGAAGGCGTTCGATCACCGCCCGTCCCGCCGCCCGATCGCCAACGCTGCCCCGTTGAGCACGTCGCCCGATCGCGCACCGCTGCCGCATACCACCTTACGCCGCTGCTGTCCTCTATGCGCGTCGCACGCGGTGCTTTTCCCGGATTTTTGTGATTTGTAATTTCGTTCTTGATATCACAAAATCCGTGTTAATTTATTATATAATCCTGAAAATGTTTCGTTAAATTGCGTTAATATACACGAAATAATTATTCTAATGATTATTTCCTCTGTCTATTAAACCGTATATTTTCTGCAAATTATTTTCATGCGATCATCGTTATTTATTGTTATTGCATGCTTAAGTGATTTTATTATCCTACGTGCATGAACACTGTGCACATAGTTTATAGTCCGCTCTTTATGCCCGGGTAGGCGGCGCCCGGTATTTGACGGACCGTAAATTTATGCCTTGGGTAGACGGCGCCCAGTACGTACATCTATGTGCCTTAGAATAATCAAATAAATCTTTATTCCTCCATTGTTAATTAATTTGGTCACAACTCTTACCATGTCACTTTAAAAATTATAGTCCAATATTATCATGATAGAATTTGATGAGCTTGCTCTCGATGACAATAACTACCTGACATGGGCGCTAGATGTAGAGATCCATCTAGCCTTAAATGAGTTGAGCGAAACAATTCTCGAAGGTTCGAAATCCACTAACGTCCTGAAGGCGAAGGCGTTGATTTTTCTCATGAACCACCTGAGTGAGGAATTCATTATTCATATCCTCACTCAGGGACCCCGGAATATTATGGAGCTCCCTGTAGGACCATATACTCCTCCCTCCGGTACAGCACGTCCGTGTTGTACCGTATTGTAACCCAGTTGATGCAGAACAATTTGCCAACATTCCACCCTAGCAACCTTATACTCCAGCGGTAGTATAGGGACAATTATATTATTGGTTGCAAACATAGAAGGGGTAGAGAAAGTAAGATGATCTGGGTTAAAGGCCGAGGTCGTTGTACATCCGGTGGTCACTGAACCTCGAATTTCGCTCTTCAAAATCTGGCAAGGTTAAAACAGTCCTGCTACAGATACGGATGCAGAGGTCATTGGTCTCGCACGTGTCGCACTCCCAAGCACTTGGTCGAGGCTTATCAAAAGCAGCAGAAGGATGACAAGGGGAAGGCCCCTAGAGTCGAAACTCACCATGTCAGACTGCTTGAAGCAGACTTTGACCAAGACAACGTCGATCCTCTGGGCATCAAGCTCAAGGACCTTGGAGGTGATGAGTGATTTGTGTATTTGATTATTTTAGTACTTTATTTTTTGGATCCTTTCTTTCGGATATTTTATTTATGGATGAATTTATTAGCTTTGATGTGTTTACCTTAAATAGTTGTCCATGTGTTTATTCGGATATTGCTGTTTTTATTTATGGCTAGTAAACATATCAGCTATTAGGTTTGGGTCAATTTCCTCTGGCATGATAATATTGAGGTAGTGATTTATGATTGGTAGATAGCGCCACCACTCATACAATCTTATAGAAGATCTTTCTTCATTCTCCCCCGGATTGTACTATTTCTACATCTGGCCGTCAAAACTCCATCTAGCCATGAGTATGAAATTACATGACCCGAACTTCTTTAAATTAGGCATCCGCGGTTAAGTCATCCAGGACAATATATGATACGTAGGACTCTACCCAATTTGAATAGTAGAATTCTTCCTGTTGATGAATTTATTTGTGATGCATGTTCTAAGGGTAAGTTAATAGTGCGCCAGTCGCGCACTAAGGTTGGACTAGTGTCTCCGGTTTTCCTTGAAGTGAATTCAAGGGGACATTTGCGGACCGATTCACCTAGCATCACGACCATTTCGTTATTTCATGGTCCCTATTGATGCCTCCACTAGGTGGATATTTGCATTTTGCTGTCCACCCGCAATCAAGCTTTTGCGAAGCTCATTGCGAAGACTATCGAGCTTGGAGCTCAATTCCCGAATTATCCAATTAAATCGATTTACATAGATAATGCAGCTGAGTTTAGCTCGAAGGCCATTATGGCCTTGGGAATTTAAGTGGAACATTCGGTCCCCTACGTCCATACCCAAAATGGTCTTGCTGAGGCGCTAATAAAACGTATCAGATTTATCGCGAGACCATTGCTTATGAACTCTAAACTACCTACCTCATGCTGGAGGCATGCAGTCCTACATGCATCCAAATCCGTCCAACTGCATATAATGATCATTCCCTCATACAGTTAGTGCGTGGGAAAGAACCTAGCATTTCCCATCTGTGAATTTTTCGGATGTGCAGCATACGTACCGATTACGATACCCAAGCGAACCTCTTTGGGCCCACAAAGGAAACTCGATATTTACGTCGGATTTGACTCTCCATCCATCGTGAAATACCTCGAGCCTTTGTCCGGGGATCAATTAACGGCCCGGTTCGCTGATTGCACGTTCGATGAAGATTACTTCCCTGCATTAGGGGGAGATCCGAATTCAAAATTGAATGAATGTCGGGAACTTACGTGGAACGTAAGTAATCTTCAGTATCTAGATCCGCGCACTAACCAATCTGAACTAGAAGTTCAGAAGATCATTAACCTGCAGAACTTAGCAAATAACCTGCCAGACGCGTTCACTGACCATAGAGGTGTGACTAGATCGCATATACCTGCAGTAAATGCTCTCCAAAAGGGTTGAGGTCCCAAGTAAAATGAGTACTCATGCCCCCACACGCCAAAAGCATAAGTGACCCTCAAGAGATAGTAACATACATAAATGAAAGGCTAGCAAATCTGGTCAGTCGAATGGAAAATCTCTAGAAGAGATCCGTCTAGATAACTACAAGTCTCTAGGAGACGAGAGTCCTAGTGATGAAGCACGTGCACATAATATTCCATGCACTAGGACCGTGGAACGACCAGACCCAGATACAATGGGAAATGAGGAAGGTCTGGTTGACGTAAACGTCAGAGTCTCTGTGAATCTCACAGATACGGGAGAAACATGTAATATAAATATTACTGTCGTCGACGACACATTTGCAGCGACATTTGCTCTTTCCATTAACGATCCGGATCCAGAACCCAAAACTATCGTAGAGTGCCGAAAGCGCTCCGATTGGGTAAAATGGAAAGAGGCAATTGAAGCAGAGCTCGCATCGCTTAACAAAAGACAAGTATTTGACTCTTTCGTTCGTACACCCGCGCGCGCTATCCCTGTAGGATATAAATGGGTTTTTGTACGAAAACGAAATGAGAACAATACTGTGGAGAGGTTAAAGCGAGGCTGGTAGCACAAGGGTTTTCGCAGAGACCCGGGATTGATTTCGATCAAACCTATTCTCCCGTCATGGACTCAATAACGTTCCGCTATTTGATATCTTTGGCAGTTAAGTTGAATCTCCAAATGAGATTAATGGACGTAGTAACCGCGTACTTATATGGATCACTCGATGCCGACATTTATATGAAAAACTCAGATGGATTTGACATTCCTCAGTTAAGGGATGGTGAAAATCGCAGTATGTATAGCATACAACTGCGTAAGTCGTTGTATGGCCTGAAGCAATCGGGCCTTATGTGGTACAACCGACTTAGTGAATTCCTTCAGAAGAAGGGATACACATTCAATAAAGCTTTCTCATGCGTATTCACGAAGAAATCGCAAGACGGTTTTTGCATCATATCCGTATATGTTGATGACCTGAACATAATCGGAACATGCAAAGAGATTGAAGAAGCCAGTTCAATCTTGAGAGCTGAATTCAAAATGAAGTCATTGGGTAAAACCAAGTACTGCCTCGGCTTGCAGATCGAGCACCTCCCAGAAGGAGTACTTGTTCATCAGTCGACCTACGTGAAGAAGGTATTGGATAGATTTCACATGGATAAATCTCATTCACTTAGCACCCCAATGGTTGTCCGATCCCTTGAAGTGGATAAGGATCCATTTAGGCCAAGAGAAGATTCAGAAGAAATTCTGGGACCAGAAGTTCCTTATCTTAGCGCTGTTGGAGCTTTGCTCTATCTTGCAAATTGCACCTGGCCGGACATTGCATTTGCAGTTAACTTGCTTGCGAGATATAGCGCTTCTCCTACGAGGAGACATTGGAATGGTGTTAAGCACATTCTACGATACCTCCAAGGATCTCAAGATCTTGGACTGTTTTATCGTAAGAACCAAGACAAAACTTTGGTAGGTTATGCGGATGCTGGCTATTTGTCTGATCCCCACAACGCCGTATCCCAGACTGGTTATGTTTTTCTCTGTGGTGGAGCCGCAATCTCATGGAGATCGGTTAAACAATCCATGGTTACCACATCTTCAAACCACTCAGAGATCATAGCTTTATTTGAAGCCGCACGAGAATGTGTTTGGTTAAGGTCCTTAGTAAAGCACATTGGTGACTCGTGTGGTATCGCCAAGGGCGATACACCTCCCACCGTTATATTTGAAGACAACGCTGCTTGCATCGCACAAATGAGTAATGGGTACGTCAAGGAAAACCTGACGAAACATATTTCACCTAAGTTTTTCTACCCATACGAACTCCAGAAGAGTGGCGTGATTACCATTCAAAAGGTGCAATCTAGTAACAATCTAGCAGATCTGTTTACTAAGTCCTTACCTACGTCTACTTTTGAAAAGTACGTTCGTGGTACAGGGATGCAAAGACTTAAAGTGTTGTTGTCTTCAGGGGGAGCGGTAACCTCGAAATAAATCTAGAAGATTTAGATCTAGAAGATCGATGACATTCCTCCCACTCATTATTATGGCCGATCCTTAGCACGTGGAGTTTTTATGACAAGACATTTATGTCGTAATGTCCAAGGGGGAGTGTTGTAAATCTGGAAGATTTGATATTCCAAATCTAGGAGATTTGGTGTGGACATTACTTGAGGACCAAAAATCATATTGGGCTTTACCCATTAGACTAGGGTTTTTACTATTATATATATCTCATTGTATTCATGAATGATGTACTCTCATACACAACAATATTAGTGAAACTCCTGGCTTGGATCGCCCCCAGACGTAGTCGTTCTCGACGAACTGGGTCAACAAATCGTGTCTCTTTATTTACGCACGTATTTACAACAATAATTTTGAGGGTATTTTAGGGGAAAAATTATTGGGTGGGTATAAAACTTTTTTGGTAAATAAGGTGGGAAAAAATCTTTATTTTTTATTAAAATGGGTATTTTACCCCATTTTTACTTTTTTGTTTATGTTTAAACTCAATTATCTAGGATGGATTTCTGTTAAAAAAAAAAAAAAGGAGAAAATCAAAATTGCCCAAAATTTAAGGGGCACTTGATTTTTGCCCCCTTTTTTACAAAAGATGTTTTTTGCCCAAAAAATGTTGGCAAAACGGTTGGCACACCCATTCGCCAACCTTTTGCCAATATTTTTTGGGCAATATACATCTTTTGTAAAAAAAAGGGGCAAAAATCAAATGTCCCCTTAAATTTTGGGCACTTTTGTGTATTTAAAAAAAAAAAAAGTATCCAAGTCGATTTTGAATTCGCATTGATAAATTTTGGTTGGAATTCATTTCGCTCATGCCAAAGTATTTTTTTTTAGAGTATTTTTTTTTTTTTGTTTTATTAATTGTAACTCAAATTTATAAGGGAAAAGGTATAATTTGGACCCTGAACTAGTGTCATGGGTACAAATTGGACCATAAGCTATATTTTTGTATAAATTGGATCCTAAACTATATTTTTGTATAAATTGGACCCTAAACTAATATCTCAGGTACAAATTGGACCTCCAACTAGTGTTTTGGGTACAGATTGGACCCTAAACTATTTTTTAGTACAAATGGGACCCTAAACTAATATTTTAGGTACAAATTGGACCTCAAACTCTTTCTTTGGTATAAATAAGCAATAACTTTTAAAATCAAATAAATAAACTCCAACTAATAAAAAAAATTAAGCATTGTTATATAATATTTGATTAAAAAATTTATGATAAATTTTATAAATTATTATTTCAATATAATATTATTTATCAATAGTTGTTATTTACAACTCATACTATTAGAGTAGTTATTCTTCTAAGCATTAATTCAATTATTCAAATACATATGCATATTAAATAAAATAAAAAACTCTAAGTCAATTGTTAAATTATAAAAAAAAAAAAAAGTGTTGCTTAATTAATATATTTGAAAACAATTTAAATTTATTTAAGCATTGATCTCCTTTTTTTTTTTTTTTTGAGAAAGGTAATCAATTACAATAGTTTCCTAACATAATCAATTATAATAGCTCCTTCGACCACCGGATACATAACAACATCTTTTCATCTCGATGTAGACCGGAACCGCAACCACCACAAGAGGGGGGCCCACCCGAACCCGCACCTCCGAACCACAACCGCACTGCAACCGGTACCGCAACCACCACAAGAGGGGAACACAACCCCACCACAAGAGGAAAATAAATTCCCCCTCCATGTCTCGAACCCAAGACCTTTGGGTCTTAGGTGGTGGCCTCAACCAATTGATCTACCAACACTTGACTTTTTTCTTTTTTTAACCAACATAATAAAAACGGATTAAAATACGCACTACATTAATATATTTTAAAACAACGTTAAAAAAAATTAAGCACTAACTTTATTTTTAAATGCAATATATATTTAAATTAATATTTAAAAAAATAATTTAATAGTATGAGTTAAAAATAACCACTATCGATAAATAATGTTGAATTGAAATACTAATTTATGAAATTTATCATTTTTAGTCAATATGATATACTAACATTTAATTTTTTTTATTAGTTGAGATTTATTTATTTAATTTTAAAAGTTATGGCTTACTTATACCAAAAAAAAAAAAAAAAAAATAGTTTGAGGTCTAATTCGTACCTAAAACATTAGTTCAGGATCCAATTTGTACTCATAAATAGTTTATGATCAAATTTGTACTCAATACATTAGTTGAGGGTCCAATTTGTACCAGAAACATTAGTTTAGGGTCCAATTTGTAAAAAAAAAAAAAAATTTGTGGTCCAATTTGTACCCATGACATTAGTTCAGGATCCAAATTATACCTTTTCCCAATTTATAACTTTTTGGCCATAAATACGGGAGCTCTAACCACTTGATCGGTACCGTTTCATCACTTCTTTGTTTAATTTAAGATATTGGACTCCCATCTTATTGTTTTAACTTATATTTCTGTACATTTGTAATCATCATCCCCATATACAAAAAAAAAAAAAAAAATCAAGTAGAGTGAGAGAAAGTGTTGACTTCAAATATCCTTTTTAAATTAATTAAAATATGCAAAATATTATATTAAAATAGTTCATAACTTATCATAAAATAATTTTAAAATATTATAAATTTCATCAAGAGTATCATTAATTTGAGTTAGTAATATTATATTATAATTGTCGTAAATTTTTTTGAACTTAGATTAATGATATTCAGATGAAATCAATAATACTCTTAATGAGATTAATTATACTTTAAAACTATTTTGTGATAAATATTTTCATATAAAACATACTCATTAGACAATACTTGTGCTCGCCATTCACAAAAAAAGGGATGAGTAATGAGTATACAAAAGTTTTATTAAAAAAAAAAAGTATACAAAAGTAGGGTCGGGTCGGGCTAAATTACATGCCGGCCCTACCCTTCTGTTGAAATGTTAATTTGTGCTCAACTCCTCCTCTTAGTTTAACCACGAATGTACCCTGTTCATGCATTGCCAAATCACATTAATATTATTTATTAATTATCTACACACTTTAACTCAACTATATATATGCCAGTCTCTGGTGAACTTGAGTCTACGTATATATATTTTTTTAAATATCACTGTTATGCATATCAATTATCATTATTTAAAAACATAGCTAAATTTTTGGACATTGATAATGTGTGTGCATACAAATTAATGATTTTGAAGAAATCGAGTTCATATGATCGATGATAATAATAATAATAATAATAATAATAATAATAATAATAATAACAACAACATACCATTTCCGACAAGCTGATCTGATGGAGAAGGAAACCATCCACAGTTTCCCTGAAAAAAACCACAAAAGGCTAAGAGTAGGTGTTGCGTGAGACCGTCTTACAATGAGATGGAACATAAGTTAGGCATGGCGCATTAACACTTTGGAAAAAATGTGTGTGAATTTGTGATCCGTCTCACCGTAAGACCGTCTCACACAAATTTGTGTCATAGGCTAAATAGTGTTGCCCAGAAAGGCTACGCTCAAAAAAACTAGTGGGGCGTGAGTGGAAATTGCTCACTCTTTAGGGATCAAATTGTGATTAATGGGAGTAAGATAAGGGCCTTGATCCAAGTCATGACCTTCAATACTAGTTTGCATGCTCATATATGCATCCTGAGGAAACCAGAAAGTTGACCTCAGTAGAGTGGTTACTTTGTCACTTTTTAATATAAAAAGGGTAACAATGAAATTACACGTCTTCAAAACTGAAGCTAAAACAATTTTTGCTCACCACTCCATATTGCAGTAATATGCTGTGTAAATGCTCAACTGAGATCAATTGGTGTAACCCAGCCACAATTTTCCTGCATTGATTCAATGAAAAGATAAGATATAAATTACCTAAAGGGTGAACGATACGAGATTACTTCACAAAAAAAACTTGGCAATAGGTCGAAGTGGAGAATAAGAGAACACTAATAACATTGCAAAATTACCAATTACTCTTGCTTTCATTTAGGCTCTTCTTCAACCACACAATTTGATCATTTCCACACCCACTTGATTGATCCTAAAAACATAAATTCAATAATCATATTACTAACAAAGAAACCAAAGGAGAAAGCAAGAAAGAAGAGAATGCCACACATTAACTAAAATCACGACCGAGGCATCTGAATCAGACAAGAAACAAATAAGAGGGTGTAGGTTTCAAGAAAAAAGTTACGTATCCTATTCAAACAAGTTCTTTCTCTGATTTAAATCTCCATCAACAGAACATCATGTCAGTAGCCATACACCTTTCAAAGTGTACATATATATATATATATATATTTCCCTTATTTCACACGAGTAGATTGATGCATTCATCGGATTATTCATAGGGCACATGTAGAGAAAAAGGAAGAACTCAAATAGGGATGACAATGGGGTGGGGTAGGTATTAGAAGACTGGGTCTTCAATGTATTATAAGGTGGAAAACTTTTTACAAGACACATACCAGACCTGTAATGAGACAGTATCTAAGGCAATAATATCAAGAATTTGTCCATTAGGAGTGTTGATTGTCTTTAAGAAGTATTTTTGGCCTTGTCCTTCCAAAGCCCCAACGGAGTACCTGCAGTTTGGGATTGCAGACGTGAAATTGGAGAAAGTAGATCTTCGAAGCAAGATAACATAATTGACACGACATACCAGGGCATATTCCGCAAGGTTGGAGAAATTGTTGCCTGTTAACAAAGACAACATTTTTTGCTGGTTTAAATAAACGAAATACAGCAATCCACTACAGCATGATTAAGCAAAACAACAAATTATTGTGTAAATTAGATGTTGTCATATTGGTAATATAAATATCAAGAATGGGACAGACTATGAACATTCACAAAATTACTCTGTACAAGTAAAAAATATTGGACATATGATTGTATAAAGTAATTAGGTGGGCTCATTATCAAAATAGAGTTTCTCCCAAGTGTATCAATATATCAAATGAATTAGTTAAGGGAAAGCAACATAACTACCACTAATGAAGCACAAACTCTGTATGAAAATATATTTTGTGGGAAGATAGAATGGATCTCACATTCTGAATGAGCGGATCAGATTCCCCAAGTTCACTAAACCCGATTGCGAAACGGGGCTTCAACATTTTCTTCACCTTCACCATCTTCATCAAGATCAAGATTAGAGTTATCAACAAACATTACAAATCATGTCATCAATTCAGCAGTGAGATCAAAATCTTGGTTCTTCACATCATAATGAGCAAATTAGATCTAATTAACAATAAACGAAGCAAATCAATTAACATGACAACTGCAATAGTTACCCATACTTGGGACCGAATTGATTCCAAAATTGCTAAAACGAATAAGAAAATCCAGTCTTTTTCCAAGAAAGAAGAGAAACAATAATTAGCCTAACCTGTTGAAGCAAAAGGGTGTGTTCTTGAAGAGGCCTAAAACCTCCTGCAACACTTATGAAGTAGATAGCATTTGCGGTGGTTTCATCAAGAGTTAGCTTCTGTGGTTGGCCTATATTTATAGCTATATAAACCAGCATGCACAGACAAAGCTGCGTAATAACAGTGCAAACCCATGATTTTTCCTTCATTTTCAACTCTGATTTCTAAGCGCCTTATCTATTTTCTGCTTTTGATGATAATAACAGATCACAATGCTTATGACCCCATCAAACATAAATTTGTAATACGCCGAAATTTATCAAAATGGCACTTAGAAACGAGATGTACTGTTATTAATTAAATACAAATTATATAACCAGAGGGGGGAAAAGAAACCGGAGATTTCACGCGTGTGTGTGTGTGTGCGGGGGGTGGTTTGAAGGATAAACTTCGGACTTCAATCGTCAGGTCCATGTTTATCATAAGATTCAACCGCTCTATATATTCACAAAATAATACTTCCTCACTACCATTTTGTTTTTCAGTTTGACTGTGCGCGGAAGGTGAATAAAGTAATATTGGGAATGGTGAAGAGTGAATAAAGTATTATTTAAATAAATAAAATATTATTTAAATGAATAAAGTAGTTTCCATTTTAGGGATGAAAAAACAAAATTAGGAAGGACCTTTTAGACAAATGAGAAAACAAAAGTGGGACGGGGGAGTACTCTCTTTCTCTCGTACTTATTTGCTACTTTATCAATGGTATAGATTTTAAAAAAAAAATTATTAATATTTAAAATAATAAAACGATAAAATAAATATTTTTGTTTAAGAGTGTATAAAGAATATAATATTAAAAAGTATTGTTGTTCTTTTACTAAAAATGAATGTATTAAGCAAGTATGAAACAAATTGTTTGACAATGTAGTAAACAAATATAGGAGGGAGGGAGTAATAATTAGCTTTTTGAAGTAAAATATAATAATTGTATTACTGACGAAGCAAGCCACATTAGAGTAGTATAATATTTCTTCCAATATTTAATCATACCTTAATTAAGACAGTGACTCATCACTCAAGAGAAAGTGATGAAGACATTTCTATTTAGAATTCTTGGTAACTCAGTTGGAATTCCTCGTTAATGGAAAGTGAAATATATATAATTCAAAATAAGAGAATAATTTTGAGTTTCTCATGTAGTCAACTTGAAAGCAATTTATCATCCTTTTTCTAATTAGCTTCATAAGAAATTAAATATTGTGACCAATATCAAGAAAGTCATATATAGTCTGACCATAGTACAGGTGAATTAAAACCCCTCTAAAGTTTTAAAAGGCACACATATATAAGTAATACAAAGTCCAAAGGCATTTGAACAAGCATTTGTTTCTTTTAGATGCCTGCTTATTGCATAAAACCAAGTAGAGCACCAAAATGAATCTGCAAATACACTCATTCTTTTATTTTCATCACTTAAATCTCACAGGTATAATTGTCCGGTTGTCCCTGTACAACACAAGACTGAATTATATCACATTCTGCAAAACTAATTTCTACGCTCTGAATCGTAAGACTTAAAGGTCATTCCCCATAAATCTGTATCCCAAAATTAATACCAGTTCATTACTCATTTCTGCACCTTTGTCTTTGTCTTCAACCGAAGGCTGTGGCTTATATTCCATCTTTTGGTCAATTCTCCTGGAAGTTTAGTAACCATCTCGATTTTATCTTCAAAGAAGATGATGTCATCGAGTTGATACCAGAATACCTCTCTTCATGACCACTTTGTTGCTCACTTCTGCCTCCCACGTTCACCTGACAGCATGAATCAACTTGAAATATTAAACATATTGCAGTCATGACAATGAATGAAATTAAAAGAAATATGTAGCAATTATAACAATAAAAAGAATCTGGTACAGTACATGAAATTAGGCCATTTTCATTCTTTTGCACCAATGAGATATGCATTTTGTGTTCCAAATGGTTAAAGGGCAGTACCAGAAATCAGGCCACATTTGCCTGATGAGACGAGAGAACACATAATCATTTTTGTAGTTTATGAGATTAGACAGCTAAAGGCAAGAACAAGAAGATTTGTTTTACAGTCACATGGATGTACACAATTTTTTGTGTACTATCCATGTGACTAATCACTAATAGGGACAGTAATACAGGGTCATAAGGTGTTCAATTTTTTCATACAGAAAGGTAGAAACGTTGGAAGAAAAACAATGAAAGGAAAAAATGGGTCACTAAATCAGTTTCTTCACAAGCAAAGAAACACACAAAATAAGCATTTCAAAATCTGATACAAATATCATCACATAAGACTTTCACTCAAGTGGCATCAAATTATTTTCTTGCTTGAAGATTAAAAAATGTGATACAAAGCAAAAATAGAGTACTTAAACGAATTATGGAAGTGAATATTGTGACTGAGAATATCCATACATAGATGGAGAATACATCAAATATCTTCACATACACTTCCAATCAAGTGCGTTTTATATTGCAGTCTTACAGCTATTAATGAAACTTTTGCATCATGTGATCAACTAACTTGTTTATTATGACCCCTTAACATCCAGTCTGTAACATATGGTATTTCATATCTGGACTTTTTGATTGCATTTCAACTATGGTAAGTTATGACAGTGAACTCCGTTGACCTCTATAAGATGATATTACGACTGAGATCCTCAACAAGAAATTATTTTTAGAAAACACAAACTTTCCAATAGCCTTATAAGACCGTGCAAATATCTTTTGCCTTGTTTAGGGGTTGTGAATATGCCTTGATTGAAGGGAGGGGATGCATATTTTGGGGAAAACTTAAGGGAACAGCTCAGAATATTGCCTGGTATAGACCTTGCAAAGGTAATCAATAGTTCATCTTATCAGAGATTACTGCTAGATCCCTCATTGACAACCTAAAGCCTGACTTTTGAATTAAACGTATTCTTCTGCTGGTATTTACAGCACTGATTAAATAATGATCAATCATGATGTCACAAAAGAATTGCTTCCCAGCTGTGTGCAGAGATGGGCTTCTCTTTATTTAGAAAAGGATACAAAGGAAACAAAAACAGAACAGACAGTTCTGTAAACACAGAAGCAATGTTGACTGTTTTTCCAGTTTCCATCCATCTTGATGATCCATTGAAAAGAGTTTATATGAAATATGAGTATGCGTTTTAATTGTGATCGATCAGTTTATTATTAAAGTCAATTACCCTTTGACATCCAAACTATTGAGTATTTTTGCACATTACTTCCCTAACTTTTTTACATTTTACCATCTTCAAGATTTTTACACTACACCATCGCCAGGAGTGAGATTCCACATGAGATGAAAGATTAGAGCGAACTTCAAGGGAAGTGTCAGAAGAATACAGTTAATATTGTGCCTCTGGCGGGATTATTGGGTGGTAAAGTATAAAAAAGGGCAGGTGGTAATATGTTACTATCTTTGTCCACAAAAAATGGTCTTTTTTTTTTGCACGTGGTTTAATGCGATACGTTGGAGGTATTACGGGGTATTCTGAGGTCTGTTTTTGAATAAAACGATTGTTTTCGGAGAAAAGAAGTCCTGTAGCTAATGTGCAACAGTGTGCATACTTGGAACAGAGAAATGTAACTAACCGTTTTTTCTTCAGCAGCTCGCCCACTTCTAACAACTGGCTGTGTTTCTTCTCTTTCCCTCGATAATACTTCATCATGTTTAATCTTGTACCAGTTATCACACTCTCTCTGCATCTTACTTCTCTCCATTTGAAGAGATCCTTCTTCCTCTTGCCTGGCATAATGCACCTCATTATCCTTCAACCTGGCTTGATCATCTGCGCGGATTACAGGTGAACTGGCTTGATCATCTGTTCTGAGCTGATCAGAGCTATCACTTCTCTCCCTCTTCCTCCCACTGTTACTTACTCTGTGAATATGGTAAGCATCTTCTTTTTTTGCATGCACCGATCTCATATGTGCCTCTCTTTTCCTTCCTGTGCTGTGAAAATCATCCACTCTTTCATTCTGATATTTATGATCATCATCCCCATCTCTTTCTATAGATCCTAAAATATCACGGTCATGATTAGCCCCCCTCCAACTATCATTATCCAACTGAGACTCTCTCATCTTACTTTCTCTAAGCTTACCCCGGTATCTGGTCCTTCTCCAACGATCATCCACAGCTATCCGATGCCATATTTCTTTGGATATATCACCACCCTTCCTCCAGTCAACTTCCCCATCTCCACTTGAAAGAAAATCTTCTCTCCCTTTCAACCCCAAGTTCTGTCTTCCACCCTCGTCTTTATCATAGTGATCTTTACTATGAGGATTATCCACATCCCCTCTCTTTCTCTTAATGTTACCCGCTTGGGGAGGGCGCCTGTGGGTCCTGTCCTGAAGAACATCATCAGGAGAGGTACATTGATCACTACTTCCTGACCATTTGCTGTTCCCAAGACTCGATGCAGCCATTGCGACTTCCACATTATCATACTGTTGACACAAATGTTCTACTTGAGAACTTAGTTTTCGTTTCTTTAAATCAACTAATTTCTCATCTTCAATTGTAACCCCGTTTGGTGCACCAACAGCCATTTCCTCTCTTTCCAAATCAAAGCTTCTACCATCGATTGTAGATACATCAGTCATCTCACGTTCAACCACCACAGCCTGCTCCATATCAGATTGAACGTAGAGGAAAGATGACAAGGCAGGAATTTGCTTACCATCACCACTAAGAGATAATTCTTCTTTCAGACCATCTGTAGTATATTTTCCTCCTTTATTCGCACTAGTAGATATTATACTGGAACAGGCTGGAACATTCTTTCTTTCCTTTGTAGACCTACTGTCACCGATAACCTTTGTAAGTGTCCATTGGATCATAAGTAATATAATGAAGCCCAGATAAGCATAAATAATTCCTGATGTTGCACACAACATGAGACCAGAACATTGGGAAATGATGCAAAGAACAATTTGATGACTAATGTCTTCAATATGTTCAGGTCAGAAGGATCTATTCAGTAGACACAAATGATTGCATCACTATGCATAAAATAAAAGCATCCAGCATAGTGATCCTTAGATTTACTCATTTTTCATCGACATTCATCCCTGGTCTACTTTTTCAGATGAAAGTCAAGTTTACAACCCAATAGCCACTATTAATAAAAGAAAAGGAAAATCAGCACTATTATCATATTACCTGTTCTCACTGCCTAATGATGACACTATGAGTTTTTCAACATTATCCAAAGGTTGGAAAGCTTACGCAAGAACCATAATCAGTCAAAGGTCAAAGGTGATGATGAGATAGGAAAATAGCAGAATATTATCCAGAATTGGTATAGAAATATTCATGTACCTCTCGTCATAAGGGACACCCACCTCCCTATCAGAATTGGAATACACATCAACTTCTGGAGAAAACTTCAAAATGTCTCCTCCAATAATCCCATCATTATGGATAGTAGCATCCTTTGACTTTGTTATCCTTAATTCAAATTTCTCCTTCTGACTGTTATATGCAGGTGATGAACCATCCATGTTATAACCAGCTTCGGAAGTGTGACAGGGTATCTGTTTGGAAGAGGCATCATCAGTCTTATGGCGTGGAAAACGTGATATGCACTTATACAAGATGATAGGTGTGATAACTTATCAATGATATGATAACTGCTTACCTCAATAATGGTATCTATATCATAGCAAAAGACGACATAAATCATAGCTTGTTTTGTAATTTATCGAGTTTAGACAGCTAGAGGCAAGAACAAGAAGATTTGTTCTGGTGTTCGTAAGTGTTTCCTTTATTACTGTCCAGTTCCAGAGTGTCTCCACGAGCAGAGAAACACACGAAAAGGACATTTCAAAATATGATACAAATGCCATCACAGAGACTTTCAATCAAGTGTCCTCAAAGTATTTTCTTTAATTGAAAATTAAAATAATGTGATATATAGCAAAAACCAGAATATAGAAATGAATTATGCAAGTGTCTGTGAATGTCCAGACATAAATACAGTATCATACTTAATGAAAATGAACCTCAGGACTACATCAATTATCTTCACACAATAAGTGTATTTTGCAGTCCTGTAGCTATTAATGAAACTGTAGCATCATGCTAAATGGTTCTATATTATGACCCCTAATTTCCAATCTGTAACATAATGGTATTTCGTATCTGGATTTTTTTTATTGTATTCCAACTTTGGTAGGTTATGACAGTGAATTACGTTAACCTCTATAAGCTGATATTAATATATTATGACTGAGATCCTCAACAAGAAATTATTTTTATATAAGCTAAACTTTACAAGTCTTTAAAGAACAAGCAAATATATTTTGCCTTATTATAAAGATTAATAACCCTTTGCCATCCAAACCACACACGTTTTGCACATCACTCCCCCAAACTTTTATATCAACTTAAAGATTTTTACACCACACCATCGCCAGGAAGAATATTCCACGTAAGAAGAAAAAGAATATAAATCATGAATTTCATGGGGCAAAGTTCACAAAACTACATTTAAAACTCTTGTGCAACAAACAGGACAAGTAGCGGTATAGTATAAAATAGGGCAGGCGGTAAAATGTTATAAACAAAAGTCAAGTGGGTAATGTGCAAAAACATGCATAGTTTGAACAGAGAAATGTAACTAACCCTTATTACTTGAGCAAATTCAGTGGCATTGAGTCCAAGATAACACATACCTCACTTATCCGGTCGCCATCCTCATCCTGATTCCTTTTGGAAGAGATGAAGGAACTGTGATCTCCACTTTCCAATTCTATACTCTTTCTACTAAATTTTATCCTTTGATGCATTTCATATCTAGCTCTCTTTTCATTATAGCTGAGTTGGTCTCCATGAGCACAATAATCTTCACCCCTTTGCTTAAGCTGATAACTGTGCTGGCTTATATCCTTTATGGGGTATTCTCTGCTGGATACTTTGTAGTTCCAAGTTTTTTCTTCTTCTTTCTCCCTCCTTGATAAATTTTTATCATGTTTAATCATGTATCGTTGATAATGCTCTCTCTGCCTCTCAGTTCTCTCCATTTGAAGAGATCTTTCTTTCCTTTGCCTAGCATAATGCATCTCATTATCCTTCAACCTCGATTGATTCTCTCTTTTGAGCTTATCAGAGCTGTCACCTCTCTCTCTCTTCCTAAGCCTGCTATGTTCTCTTTCTCTCAAATGTGTCTTCCCTTTCCTTCTTGTGCAGTGAAAATCATCCACTCTCCCATTCTGACATTTATGTATATCATCCCTATCTCTTTGTGCAGATCCTACAATATCATGGTCATGATTAGCCCCCCTCCAACTACAATTATCCAACTGATTTCTTGACAGGTGATGTTCAGTTCTCTCTCTCTTCTTCCTTTCTCTTAGCTTACCCCCAACTTCATCAGGGGACCTACATTGATCACCAATTCCTGAAAATGATCTGCTTGTTTCTAGCCTCCTTTCAGCTTTTGAGTCTTCCACATTATCATACTCTTGACACAATTGTTCTACTAGTGAACTTAGTTCTCGTATCTTTGAATACATTAATTTCTCATCCTCACATGTAGCCTTGTTTGGTGCATCAACAGCTATTTCCTCTCTTTTCAAATCAGAGCTTCTAGCATCCATTGTAGGATATATTCTGTAGACACAAAGCATCACTATACATAAAATAAAAGCATCCAGCATAGTGACCTTCATTACACGATATATAGAAAAAAGAACGGGAAAATGCCTCTTTAGTACAAAATTTTTCTATTTTTTGTGGAACAATCAACTTTCAAATAATTTACCCATAGGTACAAAATTTCAATTTTCGGTTGAACTTATGTGTGTTAAAGTTGTACTTGTGTATATTATTATTGCATTTTGTACTCGGTGGGTAGTTAAAAATTTGAACTTCTCTCTCCCAACAATATTTGGTTCAATTTTGTACCCCTCAACAAATTACCCAAAAAGAACTACCAAACAATCATTAGATTTATTCCTTTTTCGTAGACATTCATTCTTGGTATACATTTTCAGAAGAAAGTCAAATTTACACCCAATATCCACTTTTAGAAAAAATCGGCATTGTTATCATATACCTGAATATCTAACTGCCTATTTATTTTTGGACGAAAAATTGTAGTCCAATCCCATAGCCATTATTAGAAATCTTAATCTCTTCTATTTGTGAATCTTTCTTTATCCTACGTGGCATCACTACAATCCATTATTTTGAAATCCTGAATTTCTAAGCGTGCAGTTATTTTGTAGTCTGCATTATAACTACACATCTCAACCGTTATCTTTTGAACGTGCATTTTATATTCTACGGTATAACTGCATCTTTGATCTTCCATCATTAAAAAACGCTGCCACCACGACTTCTCTATTTATCTCTATTACTATATCCATTTTCTCTTCTTTTATAAATCCTTCGTTTTAATGAGTCCTACTCCTCTAAGTTGTTTCCTTTCTTTTCTGTTCATACCGTTTGCAAACGCAGCCTTCTGTCTCACGGTCTCATAAATTATGGGTATGTAATGCCTCTCCTATGTGATGAAATATTTTCATACTCTGCCCTGAGTCGGATGTTCTAGGTTCAGAGAATTTTCCACTCACGTTTTCCATCTATTTTCTTTCTCTTCCTCATTTCTGTACAGGTTTCCTTTGCAGCATTTCGCTCTTCAAAACTGACAACGAACGATGGCTTTGCTTTCTAATACAAAAGATTGGTAATTAACTTTGTTGCAGCAGTATGTAATTTTATTTCAGATCATTTAGTCAATAAGACAGTGATGTAAATCTTATGATTCTGCATGAATTTTGAAATTCGATTTACAGGTATCCCCTTAGATCTATTTCACAAACTTTTAACTCTATCTACTACATTTTTAATCGTATTTATTTACGGTTTCTGATGGTTTTGTTTTCTTAATTTTTGCAAACTAGATTTTCCCTCTCATCGCTAATATTCGTTCCCCATCTCACACAGGTCACCCTCTTGGATTTTTCAATCATTAATTACTGCAGGCTTACCCTACCTCCATTATTTAATCAATCTTCCATGGCTACTCCATTTAATCTTTTGATTTTTTCTGTGTTGTGAAGTGATCACAGCGAGATGATTTTTGTCATCATGATGATTGTAATGTTCAAAATTTAATTTGGTTCCAGTTGGTCAGTTATAGAGTTACCCAATGACTGTATTGTAGAGAAAAACTGGTGGTGGTTGGATTTTCGTAAATATATATGATAATTAAGTATCAACATACGATTTCTTCACCCACTTCTAAAACTCTTTAGATTACTTACCATATTGCTCGGGAGTGCACTGTGAAAACCGAGCTCTAACTCCTTAGGTGAATCTTCGTGTTGCTATATACATTTTTGTGTTTGATAACAATATATATTAATTATGTGATTTCTTGAATCCTGATAATTAGCTCTAATTTTTTAAACTTCTCTACGTGTTGCATTAATGGTTAAACATCATTACAACTCCTGCCATGATTAATGGATAGCAGATTCATTATGTTGTTCACATTATAAGGCAGCTTCTGGGCCTTTTTGATAGTGTCTCCCTAAACTTAACTTTAGCGGTACAAATGGATATAAGTGTTGCTTGGGTTGGGTTCACATACTTATGTAAGGTGATATCAGAAATCATATCTGATTGAATTGTATATGCTTCTTAAAGGAAATTGGAAGAAACAAATGGTCATTGATTTTTACCATGTTGGCATCATGTCAATCTGGGTGACAACCGCTGTCAACCTTTTTGAAGCAAAAAACATCTTTTTTTAAAAAGTTGGGTAAAAAACAAGTGTCCCTCTATTTTAAAGGCAACTTTAATTTGTGTGTTTTCACTTTGTATATTGTAGCGTTTGCTATATAACTTTTTCCCAAATTAAATATTTAATTCTTTGAGTTAAGTTTTTTTACAACCAAAATTTCTATATGGTAGCTTTTGATAAATACTTTATTTTCTCAGATTATATATTTGATGTTTTGATTCCGTCGAATATAATTTTGTTCTTCCTTCCTTGATAGTTATACACCTTTTGAACTTTTTAAAATTAGCAAACAAATGATATAGAATTAAAATGTCTGTGATAAAAATCTCATGTGTTTTTTCATTGACATTGGGATATTATGCAACCAAAAAAGTGCCGAAGTCTAATATGTACATTTACTTAATGACTACATTTTTATGCATAGAATTGTAAAGTATTATATCAAAATAGTTTATAATAAATTTATCATGAAATTATTTTAAAATATTAAATATTTAATTAATAGTATCAAAATCTTATTAGGAGTATAAAAAAATCAGGGACAGTAGTATTATATTTTAATTTGTTATTGATTTTTTTTACTCCAACTTTTGATACTCTTGATGATATTTTTGATATTTTGATTAAATATCTGATATATATACTTTCAACTATTTCACCGTAAACTTATTATAAACTATATTCATATAAAACTTAAGAGTATGTATAGAGTGAAATTGGTTTATATATGAATCACTGAAGGATATTAGTTGTTTTCACTGAAAAGTATTAGTTGTTTTTATTTAAGAGTATTATTGGTTTACACTAAAGAGTTTTAGTTCATTTTCACTGAACAACTAAGACTCTTTAGTGTAAATCAGTAATACTCTTCAGTAAATACAACTAATACTCTTCAATGAAAACAACTAATATCCTTCAGTGATTTATGTATAAACCAGTTTCACTCTATACTTTGTCAAAACTTAATCCTAAAACAATTAAATAATTATACAACCAAACTATTTCTTAGATATTATTTTAAAGTAATTACATAAAAAATATTTTTAATCCCGCGTATTACGCGGGTTTTACACTAGTGTTATATGCAAAAAAGAGTTCTGCAATATCCTGATAAAATAAAATGTACCATATTATCCTCTGTTACCTATGCTACCAAGTATAATGAAGACGTTATGAGTTTTTCAATAATTGCAAGAACCATAATCAGTCAAAGGTCAACGCTGATGATGAGATAGGAAAATTGCAGAATATTATCTTGAATTGATATAGATTAATTCACATACCTCTTGTCATAAGGGACACCAACCTCCTTATCAGGACTGGAATGGACATCAACTTCTGGAGGAAACTGCAAAACATCTCCGGCAACAATACCATCATTACAGACAGTAGCAATCTTTGATTTTGCTATTCTTAATTCAGAATTCTCCTTCTGACCATTATATGCAGGTGATAAATGATCTATTTGATTACCATCTTCGAAAGTGTGACAAGGTATCTGTTTAGGAGAAGCATCATCAGTCTTATGGCATGGAGTAATGTGATATTGCACTTATACAAGATAATAGGTGTGATTACTTGTTGACAATAGATAACTGCTTACCTCAATAATGGTATCTATATCATGCCATCGTGGATGTCTGGATTCAAATGATGGCTTGCGATCACCAGAACCAATTTCTACAGGTATTGGTCTGCCTATATGCTGTTATTAAATCAAAGAAAGCTGATGAGATTAACTGTCAATAAAAATACCCCTTGAAGGTAAATCACCATGATTTATAAGATATGGAAAAGCTAGAGAAAGGCTCTCTTAAGATACGTAAAAACATATTATTACCTGTTCTACCCTGCCTATTTCATAAACACAAATTTTCCTTTGCATAGTCAACTCAAGCTGGAGTTGTTCCTAGAAAAATAAAATTCCATTCATTTAGCTTCCACTATATTAAGATGGCGAGCAAACCACACTCTTATTGACTAACAGATAAGAGATGTACAAAATAGAAACTTGGGAAAAAACTTACCAGCACTTTGCAGTAATCTTTCCAATCATCCTCGTCCAAACCATAGTTAAAAAAGTCAGATATGTCTACGCCAGGAAGTTTCCAAGGTTTTTTTTCAAAACAATCAATACGAACTTCAAATATTGTCCTGAAAATTATAAGAGCCTTGAATGAGAATAAAACCTCCCTCAAGAATTGATGATAAGAGAAATTAGTATCACATGATATCATCCAATGAACTAGACCAATGGTAGATGGAAACATTTACGCTAAAATGGGACAGTTTATTTTTTATTTTTTGATTGGTGAATTAAAATTTATTGCTCCAAAGTTTGTACAAGAACACTGGTACCCCAGTCAAGACAAAAATATTATATGGAGCATAGACTATACAAAGGTGGCTACCCCAAGGTGCAACGTATGGCTAGTCTATGACCAAAATAAAGACCAAAAAGCAAGATGGGGAAACAAGATTCGATCCCAATTAGCTGTCTGAAAACTAATCATATAATACGGGTAAATTTTTTAGCCACAGAAGGAGCTTTGGGAAACTGTCCTCCTCTCCATTACTATTAAAAAAAACTCTTTAAATGATACAAAGGGGACTTGGAGTTGGGACTATGCAATCATCTATCAAAAAGTTATGAGGAAACCTTCTGAATCATCCTAAAATATGAATTGAATCAATTTTATACTGTTTATAGCAAAGAGACAGTCAACTTATTGCTAATTGATTTTTGTAGAAGACTTGCTCCTGCCCTATGAAGCATATGAAAGTATGAATGCAAGTCAGATACATCTGGAATAATACACTCTTTTTCTGAGGCTGTTGGTGGTCTAAACATATGCCCACTAGTCCACTACAGTGAATACTCTTCTACTTGAAAGGGTCCACAAAGGTTCAACATCCCTCTCCTGCCTTTTTCTTCAAGAGAAAATATATCAAGGTATACGCCTCAGTGTCAGATGCTACTAATGCATTTGTGGGCAAGACATGTCAGATGCAATCAAGCTTGATTTTAGCCTGATTCAATCTTTGGTTTTAGCTTGATCTACGGGAACATGATTTTGGATCAGCTTGATTAACAGAGAGGTAACATCTGAAAAATGAAGCACTGCCAGTGAATGGAATACTGTCTTATCCAAAATTGGACTTCCCCACCTTTGAGCATCGGAGGACCTGCTCATGTGGTTTAACCTCAGTTGTGATGAATGGGGTAAAAAAAAAATTGCAACTGAATCTCAACACCCCTTATATCTCCAGTAAATGTCCTAGGGCTGAAGATAGGATGGTTTCAATAATTTCCTTACACTACCCCTCGCTCATGGATCGTGCTCAACTTTCCCTCTTTGGGGAGGCCCAATGAGTGGATAATTTAATATGGGTGGAGTTGCTCTCAGCAGGAATCGAACCCAGGATTTTTGCCTGAGAGTGAGCCATTTGGCTCTCACATCATGAAAGAATTCCGCCTCATCTAAAAGTCCGAACTTGTAGAGAGGTGTGAAATTAATTTATTTAATTATTTCCCTTACAATTCTAAAGTCCTTTTCTGATACAATTTTTTTCAAACACTTGGCTTCAGCTGGTCAGGGAACTGAACCCACAACCTTTAATTGTTTGAGATAGTCTAGATTGTTGTTGAAGATTGATCATTTCTGATTGATCCCAAACTTCTAGTCAATCCCAAATTTGAGGCTAAAATATCATCCTAGCCCTTGGAATATTTATCGAACTTCTCAAAAGGAAAACGATGTATAAAGAACAAATTATCTTGTTTGACAAAAGGGTGAAATGCTGTTAAAATAAACCATATATCTTACTTGTGCGGAGGAAGAGTGAAATACAATCCACTTTCATAACCATGATGCAATCCTTTCTGAACATGACTTGGGATTTCTCCAGGAGCTTCTCCAGGAAAAGGAACTGCAGAATACTAAGTAGTTCGCAAGAGACAGGCAGCAAAGAGACAAAGAAATGGAAAAAGGTTCAAGGTTAACAATTTAAAACTGACAGGAATTATAATGAATTGCTAGCACCCAAACTATTAATAAAAAACAGCAAGTTAGCAAATGAGTTAAATCAAAATCATTCATATTTCATCACGTAAAGCAGAATGTGCAATGCACTGCAGGAGAAAGGAAATCAAGAAGATAGGAGCCACATGAATAGGAACAATATTTCTTACACAATAGACATCTGCATCATCTGACAGTAAAATATAGAACGTTTTTCCAGCTCAAAATTAATACGCTCAAAGTCGCAAGATCTTTAATTATATGTCGTTATAATATTATTTACACGCATTCTCGAAAACTTATCAAGTAATTATAGCTTAAATAATAAAAGTATAACTTCATAAGGCTAGATGTAACCCCACCTTCTTTTGCAACTAAATAATACTCCCTCCGTCGCGGTATAAGTTTCTTGTTTCACTTTGTTGATTTGTTTAAGAAAGTGTATTGTCAATTAATATATGGTGGGTCATATGTTGACTTATGTGTAATGTAATGGTTTGTGAAAAAGTAAAGAACAGTTGTTTAAGAAAGTATTTATTTATTAATATATGAAGTGTTGTTTTTGTTTTTTATGGAATAGAAAACTTATAATGGGACATCCAAAAAAAAAAAAGTAGGAAATTTATAGTGGGACGGAGGGATTATGACATTATTATTTAGTAAGGCATGCTTAAGCTTGATTATCTGTAGAGCTAATCACCAAGTTATGCATTACATATAATAAGACGTCTGGTTCCAGGAGAACCCATATGAATGTATTGGCTTCTCAATGAACTAGAGTGCTTTTAAACCTCCTTTGGATGGTTGAATGCAAGCAATGAGTAAGTAAAATTGTACTAGAAATGCCAGAGAACACTGGTAGACTAGCCTTTTGCATTATGGAACCAAAACGGGAAGCACAATCAAAGACGATCCCAATAGTCGAAAACCCACCTATTGTGAATTCTGCATATTCTCAAGCCACTTTCTTCAATTTATCATCCATGCCTACTTCAATACAATTTATTGTTTCTAGTCCCCACACATACACACAAGTAAAGTCTTCCTTAATTAAAATTAATCAAATAAATGTAGCAGTTGGATAAGACCTATGAGATCGATAATCTTTTAGTTGAACAACTTACCACATGTAAGCTTTTACACATGATAGTAGCATTCAAAATTCCAACCTCAAAAGGAGAAAAAAGATTCTTGAAAAAATTTTAGTAATCGCATTAATAAGAGAGAGACTAAAATCATTACAATTTAGTATCCAATCACCATGAGACGACGGCTCATCCCCAAGCATCACTAAAATGTACGAATTCAATACAAAATCACTATAGTTGCAGCTAGAAATAGAATCCAAATTACTTTCCGAGTGCTCAACGAACAAGATGCTGACCTTGTAGTGTGAAGAGAAGGGATGCACAGGTACTGGAGCTGCACCACCTAAATCCTTCTCCCTATGGACCACATCAGCTCTGGGTACCCCTTCCTCTCCACCCAACTTTTGATCATCAATCCGCCTTTGTGCCTGGTGGTGATGGTGCCCCTCATCGTCATAATCAGCTTCAATCACCAATGGGTCTCCATCACCAACCGCTCCTTGCATCCTTTTCATCACCATTGGGGCATGGCTGTTATCATTTAACACTGTCTGCAGATCTCCTTCATTTTCCCTTTCTACAATGATATCAAAATCATCATCATCGATAAAACTCGGCGCATTGCAGCGTAATTCCCCACCCTTGCCCCTCTCCAAAACCCTAGATCCAAACCCCGACCCATCTTCTCCATTTCCAACTAAGTCACCCACTCTACCATCCTTTGAATTCGAAGCAAAATTCAAATCAGACCCTCTAGGTTCGGGAAGGGTTTTTCCTTGAACCAAGACGTTCAAGTTCGAAGCAAGGGAACTGCAACTCGAATCCGGAGTCCTCAAATGGAGAGCTCCGCCAAGATTCGCCTCATTTCCGCAAATGACATTAAGATCCATCACTCGGCCCTGTGACGCCGCCGCCGTTACAGCGGGTGCAGGGGAGCCGGTTACTTGATTCTGCGGTTTGTCGAGGGGTCGGAGGACGTCCGTGTAAAGATCTCCGAACTCATCGTCGTCGTCCTCCATGTATGCACACGCTTATGTTGCAGAAAGAAAGAATTTGGGGGTTTTGAGCAACGTTGAACTAAAATAGAAACTCTGAGAATTTTCGAATAGAGCAGAGAGGGAAATATGACTACACGTGGTTGATGAAGGCGGGAGTGACAGGGGTAAATTCGTAAATGCACATCTCAACCTTTTTATTTTTTCCTGAATTTTGGTTGTACTTTGGAAGTTAAAGAAAATATTACTCCTTTCGTCCGGCATCTTTCTTCACAGTTACTGTTTTCACATGTTTAGTATTTAAAATAATAAAATAAATTTTAAGTCATTTTATAATACAAGAGAGATCTATAAATATATAATGGCACCTGCTAAACATACCCCCAAAATTATTATACATACCCCATTTATTCTCTATACCCCATTTTAAAATATATGAATTATTAAAATTACTTTACACACCCCAAATTTAAACAATTGTATCCTTTTTTATTAAAAACTAGTGTAAAACCCGCGTAATACGCGGGATTAAAAATATTTTTTATGTAATTACTTTAAAATAATATCTAAGAAATAGTTTGGTTGTATAATTATTTAATTGTTTTAGGATTAAGTTTTGACAAAGTATAGAGTGAAACTGGTTTATACATAAATCACTGAAAGATATTAGTTGTTTTCATTGAAGAGTATTAGTTGTATTTACTGAAGAGTATTACTGATTTACACTAAAGAGTCTTAGTTGTTCAGTGAAAATGAACTAAAACTCTTTAGTGTAAACCAATAATACTCTTAAATAAAAACAACTAATACTTTTCAGTTAAAACAACTAATATCCTTCAGTGATTCATATATAAACCAATTTCACTCTATACATACTCTTAAGTTTTATATGAATATAGTTTATAATAAGTTTACGGTGAAATAGTTGAAAGTATATATATCAGATATTTAATCAAAATATCAAAAATATCATCAAGAGTATCAAAAGTTGGAGTAAAAAAAATCAATAACAAATTAAAATATAATACTACTGTCCCTGATTTTTTTATACTCCTAATAAGATTTTGATACTATTAATTAAATATTTAATATTTTAAAATAATTTCATGATAAATTTATTATAAACTATTTTGATATAATACTTTACAATTCTATGCATAAAAATGTAGTCATTAAGTAAATGTACATATTAGACTTCGGCACTTTTTTGGTTGCATAATATCCCAATGTCAATGAAAAAACACATGAGATTTTTATCACAGACATTTTAATTCTATATCATTTGTTTGCTAATTTTAAAAAGTTCAAAAGGTGTATAACTATCAAGGAAGGAAGAACAAAATTATATTCGACGGAATCAAAACATCAAATATATAATCTGAGAAAATAAAGTATTTATCAAAAGCTACCATATAGAAATTTTGGTTGTAAAAAAACTTAACTCAAAGAATTAAATATTTAATTTGGGAAAAAGTTATATAGCAAACGCTACAATATACAAAGTGAAAACACACAAATTAAAGTTGCCTTTAAAATAGAGGGACACTTGTTTTTTACCCAACTTTTTAAAAAAAGATGTTTTTTGCTTCAAAAAGGTTGACAGCGGTTGTCACCCAGATTGACATGATGCCAACATGGTAAAAATCAATGACCATTTGTTTCTTCCAATTTCCTTTAAGAAGCATATACAATTCAATCAGATATGATTTCTGATATCACCTTACATAAGTATGTGAACCCAACCCAAGCAACACTTATATCCATTTGTACCGCTAAAGTTAAGTTTAGGGAGACACTATCAAAAAGCCCCAGAAGCTGCCTTATAATGTGAACAACATAATGAATCTGCTATCCATTAATCATGGCAGGAGTTGTAATGATGTTTAACCATTAATGCAACACGTAGAGAAGTTTAAAAAATTAGAGCAAATTATCAGGATTCAAGAAATCACATAATTAATATATATTGTTATCAAACACAAAAATGTATATAGCAACACGAAGATTCACCTAAGGAGTTAGAGCTCGGTTTTCACAGTGCACTCCCGAGCAATATGGTAAGTAATCTAAAGAGTTTTAGAAGTGGGTGAAGAAATCGTATGTTGATACTTAATTATCATATATATTTACGAAAATCCAACCACCACCAGTTTTTCTCTACAATATAGTCATTGGGTAACTCTATAACTGACCAACTGGAACCAAATTAAATTTTGAACATTACAATCATCATGATGACAAAAATCATCTCGCTGTGATCACTTCACAACACAGAAAAAATCAAAAGATTAAATGGAGTAGCCATGGAAGATTGATTAAATAATGGAGGTAGGGTAAGCCTGCAGTAATTAATGATTGAAAAATCCAAGAGGGTGACCTGTGTGAGATGGGGAACGAATATTAGCGATGAGAGGGAAAATCTAGTTTGCAAAAATTAAGAAAACAAAACCATCAGAAACCGTAAATAAATACGATTAAAAATGTAGTAGATAGAGTTAAAAGTTTGTGAAATAGATCTAAGGGGATACCTGTAAATCGAATTTCAAAATTCATGCAGAATCATAAGATTTACACCACTGTCTTATTGACTAAATGATCTGAAATAAAATTACATACTGCTGCAACAAAGTTAATTACCAATCTTTTGTATTAGAAAGCAAAGCCATCGTTCGTTGTCAGTTTTGAAGAGCGAAATGCTGCAAAGGAAACCTGTACAGAAATGAGGAAGACAAAGAAAATAGATGGAAAACGTGAGTGGAAAATTCTCTGAACCTAGAACATCCGACTCAGGGCAGAGTATGAAAATATTTCATCACATAGGAGAGGCATTACATACCCATAATTTATGAGACCGTGAGACAGAAGGCTGCGTTTGCAAACGGTATGAACAGAAAAGAAAGGAAACAACTTAGAGGAGTAGGACTCATTAAAACGAAGGATTTATAAAAGAAGAGAAAATGGATATAGTAATAGAGATAAACAGAGAAGTCGTGGTGGCAGCGTTTTTTAATGATGGAAGATCAAAGATGCAGTTATACCGTAGAATATAAAATGCACGTTCAAAAGATAACGGTTGAGATGTGTAGTTATAATGCAGACTACAAAATAACTGCACGCTTAGAAATTCAGGATTTCAAAATAATGGATTGTAGTGATGCCACGTAGGATAAAGAAAGATTCACAAATAGAAGAGATTAAGATTAAGATTACCATCGACTGTTTTTTCAATCGCGAGGAAGAAGGGGAAACCTCTTACTCTTTTTTACAAAGAAAGCAGAGAGAGATTTTCCAGGTTCCCAAATTTCTACTATTTCAAGACTATTTCAAGAGATCATCTTGAGCATCATATGATTTTGTAAGCTTCTAGGCTGATAGATCATGATTTTGCTCTAGAAAATCTTCGGCCGCTATTGGCGGCATGACCATCAAGCATTGAGTAAATCGCTGGAGGAGTTTTCTGTTGAATGCTTCCAATTTTTTTTTTTTTTTTTTTGGGATTTCTGTTGAACGCTCCCAATTAAGTTAGAATGTTTTACGAAATAGCACTGCCGAACAATACGGTGATGTTGGGATTGTAATACCCCGTCCCGTTTTATACCTTTTATTTCATAATTATATAATTTTATTATTATTATCTTGTTTCTTTTAATTTTATGATTTTTGTGTGCTATTATGTGAATTAAATTTATACCCTATTTCAAATTCCCGAATTCGAAGAAAGAAATCGAATATTTCAAACGGATAAGAGATTACGAGAAATTAAATATTAAAAGATTAAAAATTAGGATTTCAATCCGAATAAATTATTGAGAATAATTAAAATACAATAAAATATTAATCGAATTTTAAAACTGTATTAATTTTCAATTTGGGATTAAATCCGTGAACCAAACGATCCCTAAACCGTATCAATTGGGAACGAAAATATCCGAATTAAAGGGGGTTAATCCTAAACCACATAAATTACTTTCCTTTTTGAATTAAATTAATTAATTAATTAATCCTAACCACATACTCCCTCCGTCCATGAAATATAGTCCTGTTTCTTTGCACGTGGTTTAATGCAAAATATCGGAGGGTGTTACCGGGTTTTCTGAGATTCGTTTTTTAATAATATTATCGTTAATGGAAAGTTTGTTTCGCATACTTTCCATAAACTATCATTTTATTGAAAAACGGACTTCGGAAAATTGCGTAATACCCTCCGACATATCGCATTAAACCACGTGCAAAAAAACAGGACTATATTTCATGGACGGAGGTAGTATTATTTTCCTTCTTTAAAATTAATTATTAATTAAAAGATATAATTCCTTATCTAGTAATAGAACCCACGTCTCTTTCAGCAGAACAATTCTTATCACCAAATTAACTCTCTCTCTCTCAATTTCTTTTCCCAGCTCTCTCGCTCTCCTCTCGTCTCTCTCGCTCATCTTCCGTCGACCGCCTCTGTTCCAGCCCTCACGCCTCGCCGCCGTGTCCCCAATCGTGACGCCGCCGTGTTCCAGCAGCGCCTCGCCACGTCCCACCGCCTCCCATCAGACGCCGAGCGCCGCTCCCTCTCCAATCGGACGCCGCCGTCGCGCCTCTCGAGCACCGCCCTCCGTCCAGCACCGATCGGAAACAGCACCGCCCCTCGCCAATCTCTCGCGCCGCCCCGCCTCCTTCTCCGATTGGCCGCCGCTGCTCGCCGTCCAGCCCGCTGCAGCGAAGCGTCTCCAGCCGTCGCCCCTTTTCCAGAAACAGCCCTCGCGTCGCGCCACCAGCCTCGAAGCGCCGCCGCCGTCCGCCTCTGTTCTTAGTGAGTCCCGTTGTTCATCTTCTCAATTTCTTTTCAATTTCAGTTTCGCCAAATAAATATCCTTTCGATTCAACTGTTATTTAATTAACATCGATTTCGTTTCCTTCGGTGTATGATCGAGACGTCGAATAGCTGCTTGTTTTATTTTTGGAAAATCTAGAATTACGCCGTTATGCTGCCGAAATTATTCGAACGTATCCTTATACGACGCCGTTAGGCCGCCCGTTTTACACCACGAACCGGACTCGTAAGAATCGCTAATCTCCTCTCTATTTCTTGTAATTGTTGGAATAGAAATTGAACCGTTTTAATTCCTTTTTTAGGCTTTGTGAGTTTGAGATGTTTTGGATTTGAGACTCTTAGAATTATAGATGGGACTTTATTATTGTTAGAATTCTACTGTACGAATGAATTTAAATTGTTAGTATAATGGTTGTGTTGAAATAGTTGTTTAGTGTTATTGAATTGATGGATTAATATTGTTGTTTTAGCTAGTTGATATTATTGGATGAATGAATTAGTTTAGTTTGGTTAGCTGATGATATGGTGATGAAATTAGTTTATTTTAGTGTTAGTTGAGTTTTTAAAGACAAAGGGAAACTCATCTTCTACTGTTCAAATGTTTGAAACAAATGGAAAAGGACTTTTAGAAAATAATACTACTCTCTTGTTTTGAAAAGGATACAAGTAAACTTGGTTAGTAATACTAGTAATATAGGAAAATATTTATTCTAATATTTGTTATGAAAACTTCTTTAAATCAAGTATTATTAACAATAAAGAAAAGTATATATTATATTATTTTAGTATTTATTATATAAATTTCTTTAAACAAAATAAGATAAATACAAGGAGTTTTATTTATAAAACATAATTTTTATCCAAGAGTTCTTATAAAATAAAATAGAATTTTTAGAAAGAAAATATTAAATTGGGACTTTTATTATATTAATGTTATTTAAATAATTTTCTTATTCTTTTAATTATTTTGAGAAAAATATTATATGGATATACTTTTAAGTATAAAAGCTTTTAGTTATAAAAGTCTCAGAATATTAGAAGATCGTTTTTATAAAAGTCGAAATAGTTGTACAACAAGGATATTAGTAAATACACCCCCCTAGTACACCAATCCTTTTAGAAGTGGTGTATTTATCAAAATAAGGTGCGACCTTTAAGTAGGTCCTTTTAACAAGTTTATAAGACGTAGACCACCTCGATTCGCGTAACACAAACTCTCAAGTTTTCCTAAATAATTCAAAGGTCAACTTTTAATTAAATGATTTCATATTAGGACTCTGTGCTAATCGGAATACGCACGAGGGATCCGACCATCTATTTGAACATCGTTCACGGGACCCGGAGCAAACAGGTGGGTGATGATCTGTTGATTGATCTGCTTATAATACGTTATGCTGGTATACTCTGAACTCGACTAAATCAATCTAAAACAACTAATCCAACATAAATGTACACCCTAATATATAAGTGTGTGAACTATATGATATTATTACCTTATATGGATTGTTGTGTTTATCTAATTATATAAATCGTTTATGACTGCATGGTAATAAGGACACTTTGTGAGCATGAATCTTTTGAGTAGTATGAATTATGTGTATTTCTCCCCATGTTTTGAAATGATAGTTTTTGTGAGAAAAGGAAAGCTGATATTATTCTTGCGGAATGACGCGTATGGCCATGAGTGACAATAAGTCAGATTCATGGTCACTGGTAATTATTCTTGCGGAATGACGCGTATGGCCATGAGTGACAATAAGTCAGATTCATGGTCACTGGTAACTATTTTTGTGGAATGACACGTACGGCCATGAGTGATAGTAGATCAGATTCATGGTCGCTGATATTATTTATGATATGTTGGAAGAGAATTACAATATGTGGAAAATGGTTTTGGCAGATTTGAGCCGTTACTTGAAAATGATTGTGGGCTTTGCTCCTTAATGTGAACCAACTTGTGATATTTCAATTATATGATGTGAAACCTGCTATGCCCAATTAATTATTATTGTGGACTTGTTACTTATGTGATATATTATATTTGTGTTTATATGTCAACTGGTTAATGGAATTAAATACTTTATTAATGAGTATAATTTAATATACTTCGGATTTACCAATCCCATGACGTTGCAAATCACCCACACGTGAGAATTCAAATCTCACGCCCCCTTTTTACAACCCTTGCAGATTATGATTTTGTGGAGCAAGGACATTAATAGAGACGACACAGAGTTCCCCATCTAAATAAAATGATACTATTTATATTAAACTTTACATATGTGTGTGAGATATGTTATAATAATTATTCTACTCATTCTTCCGCTGCATAAAACTCATCTCTCATTGTATTATCTCATTTTTAGTATCCAAAATTTTATAGTTCGGATTTTAGTCACAAGTGGCACCTCGAATCTGAGATATTTATGTGTTTTGAATTCGGGGCGTTACAGGGATTGTTTAAACGAGGCTTAGACCCAATTAATTAGTCTTTTAATTAAATATTTTAACCTAATTTCATATTTGGTGTAAAGGGTATTTTGGAGATATAACATATGGATATTTTAGTCTAATTTTTTTGGGGTTTGTATAGAAATTTTGGGGATATATTTAGCCGTGCCCATATATAATACAACAATTGTTTCTATTCATAGTTTTGAGCGGGAGTCGATGCTGGCCATTGATCTGTTTTTTATATTGCCATCCTTGCCGTCCATTCATGATTTGCTTATTATTATGGTAGGTTTGACATTTTTTCCACTGATTTCCTTAGTGTTCGCGGCCGTTTCTGGTCACTCACTGGCTATATATAGTATTCTCTTTGTTTTCGTTTGCATCATTGTTCGTCTTGATTTTCTATTGACGTCCGTCGGGCGTTCGTGTCGTTTTTTCTTTCCTTTTTTTGCATTGGTCAATGAAAGCGATCTTCACTGCTTAGCGGTGTTCTCTATTTTAGATATTGGTGATGATTGTAGCGTATTAAGTAGGGTCGGTTTCTAACCTAATTGTTTGATTCATTTTGTATTGAATTGGTGAAGTTGTAATTTTGAATCATATATCTATGTATATTAATTCATGGATCAACATGTTGGATCCTTTGTATTCATATATCTCCTTCGCCTTCACTTTTTTCCTTTGACTATATTCTGGCTTGTGGGGTTGCTTCTCCCTTTTGATCGAATTTGGGTGTGAGAAATTGGGATTCTTAATTTTGAGTTTGTGATTGGGAAAGGGAAGGGAAACTTATATCTACGGTTTTGACTGAAGGAGTTGTAAGTTGATAATTTGGAAATGCGCAGAAGATATGAATTAATTTGGATAAACCCATTTTCTTCTTAATCATCATCATTGACTGTCATTGTTTTTCTGCACACATTTTTTCCGAATGTTTTTTACTTCTCAATGATTTTAAAATGGGATCCACTCCCCTTGATCATTGGGGTTTTACCCCTTTTTTCCTTGATCTACATCATTGGAGTCGTGGGTTAGTCAAAGGGATAGTTAAGTTTTATAGTTAAGTTTCCGAATATCTTGCTAAATGAAAGTGGAAATTTGCTTATTTTAAATGAACTCGATACATGTAATATAATGAATTATCTCTATAGCATTAATGCTATGATGCGGTTAAAAGTAAGGTTTTTTTTCTGTAACATTATCTAATACATTTTTATTCCGAAAATCTTGGTTAGTTCCTGAAATTTCTCTATTAAAAAAAAACTTAATAAATGTAATATAACGAATTATCTCTATAGCATTAATATTATGAAGCGGTTACTGATTATTTTTTGGGGTATTAAGAACTACTTCAATAATATAAATATACAAATCATACTTACATTCTCGAGTATGTTTTTTATAAAAATATTTCATGATAAACTTATCATAAAATTATTTTAAAGTATCAAATATTTAATCAATAGTATCAATAATCTAATTAGGAACATAAAAAATTGGGGTAAAAAAATTAACAACAATTATAATATACATAATACCACTAACCTAATTCTTTTAATATTTCTGGTGAGATTTTTTATACTCTTAATCGAATATTTGATATTTTAAAATAGTTTCATAATAAGTTTATTATGAATTATTTTTATATAAAACTTTGCGTACATTCTAATATGAAAAGATTAAAAAATCATAGGAACCTTCATTTAATGATTTGTGTTATCACACATTGATAGTTCACGTCACAATAATATATAAATTCCTAAGGACGTCGTTAAATAAACCCCCTAATTTTATATACATACCCTAAAATTAATTAAACTAAAATTGTTTTATATTAATTCACTAAACTACCCTTATATTTGTTTACAACACACGAATTAAATCTACCCACTCTTCCCCGATCATGTACTTCTTTTTTTTTCTTCTTCTTTTTTTTATACAGAAAACCAACAATTTCCACTTAAAAGGCCACACAGATGAATCAAACTTTTATTAATTTTTTTATGAAATTGTTACTAAAAATCCATTTGCAAATAGTCCTGGTATAATCGGTATCCACACCCTTTTTGGCGCATTTAATTTTAGTTTAATGATTCTGATTGAAAATTTTGGCAAGACGATCAATCACGATCGATGACTTCATCTTTGAATTATTTTTGTAAATGTATATTTTGTCAAACGGATTGTAAATGCATATCATGAAATAAGGCACAAGGGTTATCATAAGATTAGTTGGTCTATTGTATTCGTATAACACCACAAGTTTAGTGGATTTAATTGCAGTGCAAAAACAACTCATGATTGAGAATAATTTAATTCAACAAGTTAATCACATAGTAAACTCTCGAATTAGTTTTGTAATGGAAATTCAATTCTATGGCGTGTGTATAAACTGGGGAGGGAATAATTTTTCTTTTGTAATATTTTGAAGGGGTAAGTAAAAAATATGGGGTAAGTTTTATAATTTTAATATTTTTTCTATTTTTAATGGGATATAAAATAGTAAATGGAGTATGTATAATAATTTCGGGGGTTATTTTGTTGTGGCCATTACAAGTGTTTCTTTTTTAATATCAAATATTGATTTTTTTAACTATTAATAAATTTACTACGGATTTGCTTACAGATATATATAAGAAAAATTACGAATTTGATCCTATGAGAATTTCTTAATAATAATTTTGGTCCTACATTCTATTTTTTGTTTTGCAAATTTGGTCCCTTTCATTAATTTCTATTACTAAAATTGAAATTTAGACATTCTCTTGGGACCAAAACTACAATTCTCTATTGGAAAAAATATCGAAGAAACTGCGGACCAAAAATATCGAAAAAAAGTATCATTTTTGCAGACCACCTATTCTCTTAGGACCAAAAGTGTAATTTACCCATAAATATATTATATGCCAGAAATTTGATCTCCCCCCTCCCCAAGTAGTCATTCCTAGGGTCGGACACCGAGTTATCAAAATATTGTAACGAACAATTATCTACACTTATTATTTTATTAAGTTCACCCACATCATTTATAATTTTTACTAAATATACACTCTTTAAAACATAAATTTATCTAACATATAATACTTAAATACACATCCTATGCATACTCATCCATCAATTTCATCATTTCTTCCTTATTTTAAATGTTGGAAATGTGAGACTGTGAAAAAATATAACATTATCTTAAATAATATTTTTTGTGGTTTGTATACCAAGGTTAACTACTTGATATTAATCTTTTTAATTAATTCCATTTGTGCGTTTTGTACTCTTCAGTGAAAATAACTAATTCCCTTCAATGGTTCATGTATGAACCATTTTCACTCTATGTTTTGTCATTGTTTAATAATATAAATGTTTCAGTGATTATATTTTGTAATGCCACAATAATTAAAAAAAATCTCTTATTAAATCTTTATATATAATGATATTTTTGTAAGTTCTAAATAACATCTTTATTAATGCAATACAATTTTTTTTACAAGTTACTTAATTATTTGCACGAAAATTGTCGGTTCTATATATTATGATTATATTTATACTTATTAATCATATTATTAAATTAAAAAAAACATTATTGTTGTGTAGACCGTGCAATATTGATATTCCCTTCATTGTTATGTAATTTATATAGTCACATTCACAACATTTATTTACCTTATGTTATTTCATTTATGAATTTTTATGTGAAATTACTTCTTAATTAATTAAAACACACTATTAAAATAAAATTATAGAAAATTTTAAGTACATTAATTTATAGATAGATATAGAATATCGGGCTAGGAGGTGGGGGCTCTAGGGGCGAGGGCTTCGCCTTTTGCTACAAGATAGACATAGAATACATGTAATTAATTTATTAATCTCTAATTTAAATTATGGCTATTACTGTAAAAAATTATGACCCATTTACTTTTAACAACAATTAATTGAATTATATCTCCTTTAATTTATTCTCAATAAATTTATATTTAGGGGTAATAGTGAATAAAATCACGACGAATTTTGATTCAATTACAGTTTAATCTAAGCATTTAAAATATTACAAATTAAACTCCAATTTTTTTTTAATTGCAATTGAGGCTTTTGGTCCGTTTACCCCAGTCCAAATGCTAAAGTGTTAAGAAAATTGCATCGTCATTATTCCGGTTGGATGTCACGTCATATTTTATTTATAAAAGTAAAAAATAAAACCTAAAAATATATGGATATTGTAATATACTACCTCCATCCCGTGATTAAATGCACACTTACATTATTTGTCTGTCGCAAAAAAGATTATATTTATATATTGTGTTTATCATTTTTTATATAGAACATACTACTCCCTCCGTCCATCAATATATTATCCACTTTTCTTTTTTAGTTGTCCACCAATTTTTTGCTCATTATTTTTTTTGGAAATAAACATCACTCACAAATAAATAGTTGGATCCCACAATACCTTTACTTTATTTATTTTTTCTATAAAATACTAATTTTTATTAAACCTTGTGTCCAACGGTAAAGGGGTAGAAAAATTGTGGGCGGGGAGAGTACATGATATGCTTAATTAAGCTTTGAGTAGGTCTTATATGAAATGGTTTATGATAAGCTCATTATGAAATTATTTTAAAGTATTGATTATTTGATCAGGAGTATAAAAAATCTCATCAGGAGTATCAAAAGTTGGGGTCAAGAAAATCTACAACAACTACAATATAATACCACTGATCAAATTAATGATACTCTTGATGAGTTTTTTGATACTCTTGATTAAACATTTGATACTTTAAAACTGTTTCATGATAAACTTATTATGAATTATTTTCATAAAATACTTTGCTTTAATCTTTTAATAAGTTACTTTGTTGATTCTTTTATTTGTATTGCTAAAATTTTGTATTTTGAGTTTGTTTTTATTTTTTTATTATTAAAAAACAAACATGGAAATTATTAATTCTTTTTAAATTAAATATGAAATTATTTATAGATAATTTATTTTATGATTTTCTATACCCATTGTTTATTTAGTTCGCTTACTTCTAAATCCACCACATTATTTTATATTTTTTTATTAAATATACTCACTATAAGATTATAATTTTATTCAATATGTAATACTTGCACCACACCCCTGAAAAAATTCTCACCACCACTCTCATTTAACTTCAATATCAATTGATACAAAACATGATTAACAATCTTTTGTGTAGGAGTGTATATTAGGCCTAAAAATTAAAAATCGAGTGTGTAAGAAACCAACAAAACAACATATTTTACCAATATGCATTATATAATGTCAATTTGATAAAAAAAAAATCTTTGTAACATATTACTCCTAATTTTTTTATTAGTTTATGTTTGAATATTGATAAAAAATTACATTAGACCATGTATAGACAACTTAAGTTTTCCTAAAAACGTTAAGGGTAGAAAGTCAAATTGGTCATTTTGAAGATGATATTGAAGGAAAATTATAACTATTGAATGTTGGTGAAATAATTGAGTTTTCGAATTAATTTAGAAAATGGCATAAAAAAAGAACGTGAGACCAAAATTGTTATTGAAAAATTATCACGGGACCAAATTTATAATTTTCCCTTTAATAATATAATTTGATTAGTGATTATTTTTTCATTAATGTTAGAATAATTAAATAAAAGTTGTACATATATTTTATGAAATCAATATATATAATATTATTTTTATAAGTTATATATATTATTTCTTAATTGTAGCTGGTTTTGTAAGGCATCAAAGTGATGTTTTCAAGTTTTATAGTAGGCTTTGCAAGGTATCAATTTATTATTTTATTATGTTAGTAAGGAATAATACAAATATATTTTAGATACCAAGTAAAGTATCTTTTTTATTATACTAATCAATCAATTAACTCAATATAACAGTGTAACATCACCATATACAACTCAAACTTCATAATAACGTGACACATAGTGAGACTTCATAAGAAATGGCATAATCTCAAGACAAGAAGTAACTTCATTAGTACATAAGAGTGATTTATGAAATATATATTTCAAAATAATCAAGGATTTTTCTTAACTATGTTATAATTTCTAAATTGTTATTGTTATAATTGGTTTTGGTTTATTCCTTTGGTGTAGGATTCACACTATTATAAAACCATGTCATCTTGATAAGTTCAAAGACATATTTTTCGAAGTTATTTGTATGTGGATTGAAATTTTATTACCATAGCCAATTAATTTTATTTCAATACACATATGAATGAAGATGAATTACTTTAACTTTAAAGGAATTCTTAAGAGTTAAAGTTTTATAAATCAGTGAACAAGAATCTTTTACAGTAAATTTTACATATCCTCTGATCCTTATAGATTGATGAAATTGTTGATGGAGAGGTTAACTTGAAGTCTCTAAATTCTTAAAACTTATGATAAAATAAAAATTGAGTAAGAATCGTATTTATTCATTTATTTATAACTTTTCAAGAAAATTTTAAAATCATATTTGCTAAGTTTAATGGTTTCGTAGATAATCCCATTTTCAATACGTATCTATATTTATATGTAAAAACCAAGTGAATTATTAGGGGAAATTGCACTTTTGATTATAACAAAATACTTTTGGTACTTATTTGTAAAAATGATCTTTTTTTTAAAAGTAGTTTTGGTTATATATGCTAATTTTCGGGACTATAACCGTAATTTTACCACATTCTATTGGACTAAAACTCCAATTTACCCATTTTCTTTGGACCAAAACTGCAATCTTTTGGGACCAAAAGTGCTGAATAAAACTACAGGACTAAAAATATTAAAAATGACCGTTTAAAAAAAGACTCATTCTCTTGCGACCAAAAGTGCAATTTACTTGAATTATTATTATCCATATCTTAATTATTTAATATCTTATTTGTTTCTATTGTTGTTTATAGTTCTAAGTGGATACCAAATTTTAGTAATTATTTTGATTATTTTATGTTCAATAATTTATGTTTTTTTTTATATTTTATATTTAAAACATAACAATCATATTATACCTGGCACCAAAATTTAAAAATTACACCTACACTTTTATTAAATACATTTGCTATTTAGAAATTGGTCTATTCATCATTTTTGTAGGTGTTGTTTGTAAGTATTTTAGGAGTTGATGCATTCATCATTTTTGTAGGTGTTGTTTGTAAGTATATTAGGTGTTAATGTATTCACAATATATTAATTATTAATGAACGGGAATATTTAGCGGTGGATGTATTTAATAAAAAAGTGGGTGCAAATATCTTTGACATATAAGTAGTAATCACATATATGGAACATTTTACAAATCGTATTGACCTAATATTTGCCAAAATCGATATTACTAATAATATAATCGATAATCATGTGGGTATAATTTTTCTCATATCTTATTAAATGAAATAAAAATTTTGTGTAACTATTATTATACAATTAAAATTATTTAATATTTTCCCGGTTAGAATTACACTTTATATATAATATTTTTTTCTGTATAGAAAATTTACATTATATATATTTAATATTATGGTATATAAATTATATTTTTAAGAACTCAAAAGTTAATAGATGTACAATTAAATATTTTATTTAACTAATTGCATAATATATTTGGACTACTCATCAAAATCTCTAAGGCTTGCTTGAGAATAAATTATAATTCATAATTCAATTGAAAAATGAGCACATTACACGTCCAAATGGAACATTAATGTGGTGAAGGTTGACTTGAACCGAAAATACTAGCTTTCTACTAGTAGTTTCCCCGCAAGAGTACTGGTTTACTGTAGTATGAGCAAGTATAGGGACCAAGTATTATCGAACCTCGAGATGGGTTGTATGCAAATATGTGGTGGTAATGCTCAGGATAGAAATTCCTACGTATACTAACGGAGCAGGTACATAATCAAAATAACCGTGACGTGCAAGAAATAACCTAAGTAAAAGATTCTAAGATTAAAACTCAAGAATTCAAACCCTAATACTTTATCCTAACAATCGACTTCACTAATCCACTAACAAGTTAATAGATAGTGCTTAATTAACGAGACCCTAATTTTCTCATGCTCAATCCATGCCAAATCTAAGCCTAAACTACGAATTGAATGAAAAGAGTGATAGAATACATACCTTTATTGGAAAATTGAAGAAGATTCGTGGAGAAATTGAGCAAAACGTGAGCAAATTAATGATATGCGCGTGAATCGTCCGAAAATCGTACCAAGAAGTGTGTGTTCGTGTGTGTAAGAGTGTGGGGTATTTATAGAGTGGGCGAATTTAGGGCTGACGACCAATTGCGCTCGAGCACCACCCGCTCGAACGGGGGCGCTCGAGCTGTGTAGGTCGAACAGTGCAGGGGGTCGAGCGCTAGCGCTCGAGTAGGTCGAGCGCGCAAAACTCTCTGGAAGATTTGGCATTCGAGCCCCTCATGTGCTCGAGCGGAGGTGCTCGAGTGGCTCCACTCAAGCTGTTCCTCCCTTCAACAAGAAACAATGACGTCCAAAAACCGATATTTTCATATGAAATACGCACGAAACACTCATCTAACTCATCTAAACATTAACTAACCTAAGAACTCCTCGATTTAAGCCCGGTCGCTCATTCGACCGAGGAGTTAGGGTCTCTTCCAAACGTGCAATTCACCAAGCCAATTCACGTCGCACTTATGCACTTAACTTAATTCGATCCAACTAACTTCATGCATCACTATTTTAAAAAAAATTACAAATTTTTCATTCGAATTTCGTGTACGACTCGAAGTACGAATGCACACCCCCCAAACTTTGTGCTTGCTACGCAATAATAAAGTTTGAAAAGAATGAGTACGAACGAGTACGTGCACTAAATTCTCATGAACTTAAATCACTATCACTGCAAACCAATGAACAAATAAAAACACTACCCCACCAAACTTCGACTTCGCAAATAGGTCTATGTTTGGGGTTCGGGTTACCTCATACTCCAACAATCGAATGCTCCACTACTCAACGTCTCAACATCGTCATGAATTGCTTCTCCTTAAGCTCACTTACTCGAATCAAGCACCACGAATCAAGCCTACACCAAAAATTCTCAACAAATGAGGTTAACATATACGATTCACAAAACGACAAAACGAACTAAACACATACAAGCAGGTAAGAATGGATTGCCTCCCATTTAGCGCTAGTTTTAAGGTCCTAATGCCGGACCGAGCTCGAAGGAGCTCACGGGACTTGAGAATAAAAAATACCTCCCTTATTCTCATAAGAGAAGTTGAAGAATTTCTTTACTCGATGCCCGTTCACCATGAATCTATGTCCATCCTCCTTCTCGACTTCAAGGAATCCACTCTTATGAACTTCCCTCACAACATACGGCCCGTTCCACTTGGACTTGAGCTTTCCACCAAACAACTTCATCCTCAAATTGAATACAAGGACTTGATCACCCACTTTGAACTCCATTTTCCTCAATCGAGCATCATGCTATTTCTTAGTCTTCTCCTTGAAAATTCGGGCATTCTCATAGGCACTATCTCGAAACTCCTCCAACTCATGCATTTGAAGTAATCTCTTCTCACCCACCAAGGCACTATCAAAATTCAGCTTTTTGATCGCCCAATATGCCTTGTGCTCCAACTCCACGGGCAAGTGACATGCCTTCCCAAAGACTAACTGGTAAGGAGACATACTAAGAGGAGTTTTGAAGGCTGTCCTATACGCCCACAGCGCGTCATCAAACTTCAATGCCCAATCCTTCCTACTAATGCTTACCGTCTTCTGAAGGATCTCCTTGATTTGATAATTCGATACCTCTGCAAGACCGTTAGATTGAGGATGATAAGCAGTAGAGATTCGATGACTTACCTCATATTTTGACAGCAACTTCTCCTTCCACTTGTTCACAAAGTGACTGCCCCCATCACTAATCAAAGCTCTTGGGACTCCATATCTAGCAAAAATATTCTTCCTCAAGAACTCAATCACCACTCGAAAATCATTCACTCTTGTCGGGACAGCTTCAATCCACTTCGAGACGTAATCGACACACACGAGAATGTACAAGAATCAATCCCCCATACGTCAAATACCTCGACTTCCATGAACACGTGCAGCGGCATCTCGTCCCTCTTAGTAATAGAGCCTAATCGTTGGCACTTATCACACCTCTTAACTCATTCCATGCAATCTTTCAAGAGAGTTGGCCAATAAAAACCAGATTGAAGTACCTTCCTTCCGGTCTTCTCTCCACCCAAATGTCCTCCACATGGCAAGGCGTGACAATGCCTTATGATATCACTCCACTCCTCCTCTGGCACACACCTTCTCAACACATGATCAATCCCTCTTTTGAACAAGTAAGGATCGTCCCAAATAAATTCCCGAACCTTCTTTAAAAATGCCTTCCGGTGTACCGAGTCCATCTCCGCTGGTAACTCTCCACTTGCTAAATAATTAGCATAATCAGCAAACTACGGCGCTTTCCCTTCAACTCGATATACCGGAATATCTCCTAAACCAAACAGCTTCTCATTCAGAAATTCATCGTTCACCTCTCGATCTTCCACTGTGTTTTACTTTGTAAGCTCCAACCTCGAAAGGTGATCGGCTATCACATTCTCACATCCCTTCTTATCTCGAATCTCGACATCGAATTCTTAGAGTAATAGGATCCAACGAATGAGACGGGGCTTTGCATCCTTCTTGCTCATTAGGTACCGAATCGCTGCGTGGTCCGTATATACTATTATTTTTGTCCCTACTAAGTAGGGCCGAAATTTATCAAAGGCATACACGACCGCTAACAGCTCCTTTTCGGTCATAGTGTAATTCACTTGAGCAGAATTCAACATCTTCGAGGCATAGTATATCGCGTGAAAACCCTTCTCTCGAATCTGCCCCAAAGCAACCCCCATCGCAAAGTCACTCGCATCACACATCAGCACAAACGGGCTAGACCAATCCGGGGTCACAAGTATTGGGGCATTCACCAATGCTTCTTTCAACCTGTTAAAATCCACTAAACACTTATTAGTAAACTCAAATGCGACTTCTTTTTCAAGAAGTCACGAAAGGGGTTTAGCAATTTGTGAAAAGTCTTTTATGAAACATTTATAAAATCCCGCATGTCCTAGAAATGACCGAATCCCCTTCTCAGTCGAAGGTGGTGGAAGCTTCTCAATAGCAATCACTTTCGCCTTGTCAACTTGGATACCTTTCGAGGACACATGATGTCCAAGAACAATGTCCTCTCTCACCATGAAGTGAAACTTCTCCCAATTCAACACCAAGTCCATCTCTTCACACCTGCTCAACACAACTTCGAGATTGATTAGACATTTATCAAACGACTCCCCATAGACGGAGAAGTCATCCATGAAAACCTACATAATCTTTTCTATCAACCCACGAAAGATAGCCATCATACACCTTTGAAAGGTGGTGGGTGCATTACACAACCCAAACGGTATCCTCCTAAAAGCAAAAGTCCCATAATAGCAGGTGAAAGTGGTTTTCTCTTGATCCTCGGGGGCTATCACGATTTAATTATACCCTGAATACCCATCTAATAAATAATAATACTCAAAACCACCTAATTTATCAATCATCTGATCAAGGAACGGTAGAGGAAAATGATCCTTACACATTGCCTTGTTCAAGTCTCTATAATCAACACACACATGTCATCCCGTCACTAATCTAGTGGCTATCAATTCATTAGACTCCGTCTTAATCACTGTGGTACCCCACTTCTTAGCAACTACGTGTAACAGACTCACCCATGGACTATCAAAAACTGCAAAGATTATGTTGCTATCTAACAGCTTTAATTACCTCCTTATGTATCACCTCTTGAATTACCGGATTAACTCTTCGTTGATTTTGCACTACAACTTTTCTACCCTCTTCTAATCTAATCCTATGCATGAAAATGGAAGGACTAATTCCTTTAATATCCGCGATTGACCATCCTATAGCAGATTTGTGCTTACGAAGTGATTAGGCGTGAAATTGTCATGATTCGTCGTTAGAAATACCCTAGTTTTGGTCAATTTAGTCGAGTATTTAGAGTCAACTGAGTATTATTTCTATACATTGATGAATTTGTCTCTTTGATGCTCATAGGTGAATCAAGGGCAAAAAACGGAGTTCGTAGGACTTTGAATCGACTCAAACGGATACCCGGATGAGAAGATATCGAAGAAATACAATTGGTATTAGTGCGGAAGAAGAAAAGTATTAGTTGGGGTAAATTTGGAGTCACTCGAGTGGATCAGCTCGAGCACTAGCGCTCGAGCGTGTGGCTTGAACGCCCAAAACATACAGAAGATTTCTTGCGCTCGAGCAGCTCGAGCGCCACCGCTCGAGCGTGTTGCTCGAACGCCCCAAAGAACTTCAGCACTCGACCAGCTCGAGCGGGACCGCTCTAGCACCTGCACCATTCGAGCTACACAGCTCGAGCGCTACCGCTCGAGCGTGCTAGCTCGAGCACTTCTCATATTTTTGCCTCCGGATGCATTTTTTCGGGCCACGAGTTCCCGATTCGGCCCGACGCTTATATATATTCATTCCAAACTCGTTTTTGGAGGATTACCACTTACCACTTGATACCATATTACTTTGGAAGTTAGTTTTTGACGAGCAAGCTTGAGATTTACGTTTTTGAGGTTTTCTTTACGAATTCATAGTACAATTTTGCTTTTTAATTTCGTTTCTTAAGACCTTTGTTCGTAAATACTTTGAGACTTTGTTTTCTTAATTTAAATTCAGTTCTTAGCATTAATTTTCTTTCAACCCTAGTTTATGTTTGATAATTTATTTGTTATAATCATTATGCTCATGTTCGTTACTTATTCAATTGTTCTTGTTTTCGTAAAAACCATGTCTAGCTAAAACCCTTTCATGCTTAGGGTGGGATGAACTCATAGAAGTAGGTTGTGGGTACGTAATTAGGGTAATTCATGACGTTAGGTTTTAATTCTCTTAATTAATGAATTTTTAAAATCAATCTTACTTTATTCTTGAATTTCATTCGAAAAGTGTTAGAGAGAGGACAATCTTATCACTCTTTAACAACGAGTAGACTTAATGATAGGGTTTAGAAAGGGTTAATTAATCTACCGGTTTATCTAAGGAGGACGACTGCATCACCTTAGTTTAAATTAGGGTCTCGTTAATTAAGCACGATCTATTAACCCGTTAGTGGATTAGTGAAGTCGATTGCTAGGATAAAGTATTAGGGTATTAATTCTTAAGCTTTCATCTTACTGATTAGTGTGAAAATTGCTTGAAATTCGTGCATTTAATTCGTCTAATTTTATAAAGTTTCTTGCATTTATTTACATTAATTTGATCATTTGTGTTTAATTGTCGAGAAAGGTATGTTTTGTTATTTTGCAAGAAATGAAGTGTTTTAGGTGTTAAAAGATGAAGAATTGAAGAAGGAATGGAGATTGGACAAGAAAGATCAAGAAGGAGATAAAACAGAGCTCACTCGGCCAGATTGGATTTATGCTCGACCGAGCAAAAGGGTTTTGGCCGAGTAAAATCTCTGGAAGATCCACTCGGCCAAATTGGATTTATGCTCGGCCGAGCAAAGAGGGTTCTGGCCGAGTAAAGTCTCTGGAAGATCCACTCGGCCAAATTGGATTTATGCTCGGCCGAGCAAAGAGAGTTTTGGCCGAGTGAGGTGAAAATAGGCATGACTCGGGCATAATGGAAAGCACTCGGCCGAGTTGAGTAAGCACTCGGATGAGTGAAAAGGGTTTGGCCGAGTGAAATGCTGGCAAGCTAAAAAAACGGGATTTTAAAGATTTCCAGGGACTTAATTGCAATTTCGTCCTAACCTCCTCATTCCACACTATAAATACCTTCATTTCTCAGATTTTTAGGGGAAAAAAACACACCACCATACACCCCCTTGGGGGACACACACCCCACACACCATTTTAGTTATTTTTCACCTTCAATTTTAGATTTTATTTTTCTTTCAAGTTTTAGAGTAATTTAGCTTAGGATTTGCAGAGCAAATTTCATTTCCAAGTTGTAATCACTCTATCTAGGTGACTTCTATCCTTTATCTTTCAATTAATTAGTATAATTTTCTCATTTATGATTTGTTGCAATTTTATTATGATAATCTTCATGGGTTTATTGATTTCTTTTGTTTGTTTATCCATTGATTTTGTTAGATTAGCCATGGGCTAATCCCCTAATGCTTTGGGTGTTTGAATTATGATGGAATTAGTGTTATGATGTTAATTGAGCTTTGATTATGCTATTGAGTTGATTCGATTGCTTCTATTAATGTGTTTTCCTTGATTAGATTGGTTGATTAGGTTTAGTAGCTCTTGTTAGGTTAATTCGTGCTTCAACGAGAGTTGGGTGTGGGTTAATCGAACTTGTGGTGAGGAATTTGGTTAATTAATCGGATTCAATTAGTTGTTTATTAACTCGAGAGAGGGTAGATGGCTAGACCACCATTAATAGACATTAGGAACCTTAATCTACGGGTTTAGGTGCTTAGTGAAGGGAGAATACTTGAAGTGCATCGCGTGCTTCAAGTCATTCACTATCTTAGGTGCTTTTGGTAGCTAATTAGGTGCTAGTTAGCTCAATTGATCACCCAAGCCTCAAAAGGGATCGGTATTCAATACAATCGTGATAGTTCTTAGTTAGAACCAACAAAATATCATAAGAAAAGCGAGATTAACGTACGTAGCCTTGATTCTGTCATAAGGAAGACACTCGAAGCATTTCTCTCTCTTGCACTTTCTTAATTGAAAGTTTGTTTAATTGTTTAATTTCCTTCTAGATTTAATTTTCGCTTAGTTTAATTTTCGAATGTCAACTTGCTCGTCACTATAGTACCATGCCAATGTGCAACCTTGGGGATCCACTGCATTCCTAAATCCTTTGGGTTTGATAACTACTTGGTCCAAGTCTACTTTCACTACTACGACGATCCCGTACTCTTGCGGGGGAGTAGGAAAATATTTTTCGAAAAACTCCGACCAAGTCAATGGCGCCGTTGCCGGGGATTTAGTTGAGTGTCTTTGGTGGGACTTAGGGTTAGTTGAGTGGTACTAGTAGTGACATTTTATTTCTTTGTTTGTTTGTTTTATTTTTGTTTGAATTTGATATTTCTCGTCTTTGTAGGTGTGCGTTGAATTCGAAAGATGGAGGATATATACCTTTGGAAGACGGGCCATAATCATTCTAACACGGTTTATCCTTCGGATCCTCCTCCACACCCTCACTCATATCCATATCCCTACCCATACTCGTATCCACCACAACAACCCCCAAATTACCAACAATCTTCTCCATATCATCAATCTCCACAATATCCATATTACCCTACTCCACAATACTCAAACTCATACCCCTATCCTTATTCACCACAACAACAAGAAAGTGGCTATGATAATGAGAAGAGTTTCGAGTACAATCCTCAAATGCAACAAGCTTCATCTCGTTATCAAGAGTGGGGAAACAACGAGACTTGGTCTTATGCCGACTCAAGCTATGAATGTCAATATCTACAATGGTATGACGAGACTGTATCTTCTTTATCCAAAGAAAACCGAGTCCAATTCAAAGAGACGATGGTAGCCATGTGGAAGAAAATGGAAGAAAGTGGTATGATGAATGCAAGGCTTGAATTCTTCAAACTTCATTGGGAGGAATTTGCCATCTTCTTAGAAAACGAATTAGAAAAAGATGGTGAAGAGGAGAGAATAGAAGAAGACGTGAATGGCGAATTTCAAGAAGAAGATGAGGAATTAGAAGTTGAGAACGAATTTGATCGAGGAGATGAGGATGAAGAAGATGAGAAAGATGAAGAGGAAAGAATAGAAGAAATCAATGTGATGATTGTGGAAGAGAAACAAGAAGAAGAGGAAAAAGAAGAGAAGGGCCCAAGTGAAGAAAAGGATGAAGGCGACAATTCCAATGTTGAAAGTGATGAAGAGGAATGTCCATTGATGGACTTGAGCAACCATGAGCAAGAAAATCAAGAAGTATCGAATGAAGAGTTTAAGAGTGAAATGAGCATTTCTAAACCTTTAAACTTTTCAATTTGCACTTCACTTGATATTGGCGTTTCTATTGATTTCGTTTTATCTCTTGAGACTTTTAATCATAGGCAAGAAGTTGAGAAAAGCTTGGGCATCTTTGGAAAAAGGAGAAAAGAGTGGAATGAGAATATGGGAAGTTTCATTGTAGACAAGTTGTGCAAGAAGGATATTGGTGATGAGTCTACTTTTCATGAGAGACTCCTTGATCTTGAAGCTCAAAGATTGAGATACAATGGGAAGAATGACAAATATCCATGGCCATTTCGATGAGTGAAGTTTGAATTTCGTTAATAAGTCCGGCATAGGACATTAAACCTATCGCTTAATGGGAGACAACCCATTTTTACTTGTTTTCTTTTATTTTTGCCTTGTTCTTTTAATTGCTTTTGTGTTTTGTTTTGTCTAGGTGTTGGGGTCGTGTGTTGAGGCTCGGTGAGGATTTTGAGCTCTATGGAAAGACACGTACTTGAAGGAAGCTTGGGGTACAAACACCTCTTCCTAAACGTAGACATGCTATGCAAAGTCTAAGTTTGGGGGGTGTTAGTTTTTTTCATGCATAATTTTTAATTGCACCGATACACCCCCATTTTTTAAAACTTATTGATGATCATTTTTGTTGGGAATTTTGGATTTAATTGCTTACATATACTTGTACATGAGTTTTGTCTTGACATATGAAGACTTCAAGGTGTGATGTTTTTCAAGAGACTTGCTTGATAGGAAAAGGTGAGCATACTCAAGGAGCTTATCGTGAGGAGATCGTGACTTGAAGAAGAAGATTGTGCTTGGTGCAAATTGGAGGTAGCATGCCCCAAACTTAGAATTGCTTAGCAATGTCTAAGTTTGGAGGGGTTTATTTGTTTTGATTTTCATATTTTACATTGCACCGGCGCACTTGAGGCTTCACTTGTACATTGCACAGGCGCACGCCTCATTTTGGTAGAGTTTTGCTTATTCGGGTATTTGATATACGTGTTGAGATTTGAGGGTGAAATGATTTACAAGGAGTTTTGTGAGTTTAATTGTCGAATTTTTGTGTGGCTTACTTAATATGGTGAATTACTTGGTGAGTAGTTGGTTGCAAATCTCATTGTGGCACTATTTTTTCCAAACTTTTAATTGCTTAGCAATGAAAAAGTTTGAGGGGTATGTTCGTTTTACAATTCCATTTGCACCAACTTACTTTGCTTAATTTTTGAAAAATTTTGTGCTTAATTGTGGGCTTATTTTATATTTTTTAGTATTTTCTTGGAGTTGAGATTGTGTGGCTTGGTGTTGAAGAATCAATAGATGGTGATTGTTTGGTTTTGAAGATTTAGTTGAGCTTGATAGTATTGATTGAGACTCGCTTGCTTACTTGTTCATGTGATGATTGTGCTTGATTTTGTGCTCGATCCATGATTAGACAAGCCCGTGAGCTTTAGAGCCTTTAGACTTGCATATATTTTGGTCTAAATTCTTTCTTGTGAGTATCGTTAATGCTTGTGTGCTCTAGACCTTGCCAATTGTCTTGTTTGAGGCTACATTAAGTGTGAAATTTTCGAAAATGATATGAGGCCATCTTTGATTTGAATAGTCACTTAGCCAAATTTTCCATACCAAATGAAAAATTTTCGTAGTTAGCCCTTTTGAGCCTATTGACTTATTTTCTTGGCAACCTACGAATTTAGCCGAATTATCCATTTTTGTGAGCCTAATTTTTCCTATGAGCTAGTGGAGCTTGAAGGTGGATAGTGAGGTTGAGTTGTGCTTTAATGTGAATTTGGTGGATGAGTTTGTGTGATAGTGAAAAGTTTGAAAAAGTGAGAAAAAGATGAGTGAGAAATTGTACGAGAAAAAGATTGAGTTTGTTGTGAAAAGAAGAAAAATTGAGAAGAAACTCTCTCTTGTATAGCTATTTGGTAGAGTTACAAGTTCAAAAGAGGTGTTTGATGGTTGATGATGAAAAATGTGCTTGAAAAAATGAGACAAGTAGATTGTTGGAGTATGAGTTTTTGAGTTGTGATCGGCCAATTGCAACTTTGTCTTGAGATTTTTGAGATGTGTCTATGCGTCTTTATTTCTCGCTCCACTAGTTTACGAGTCACTTTTTCCAAATTATTCCCACCTTGACCAAAGAGCCCAACATTAGAACCAAATACAAGTCCTCATTGATTCTTGGATTGATCACTTAGCAAGTGGTGGAGAACTTAGAATTTTGGCAAGCCTATGGTAGTGCAATAGTGTGAATTGATTGTTGAGAGCATACATTCCTTGATACACTTTGAGTGATGAGTGAAACACTTACTTGAGAGGAAATTGTGGATTGAGCACTTGATTTTGCATTGATTTGAACATGACTTGTGAACTTGCTAGTTGATTTATTTGTACTTAAGGGTTTAGCTAGATTGAAAGAACTTGACAATTGCTACTTATTTCTTTGACACTCATTTCTTTGCAATCCTTCCACTTGTTTTATTTTCTTTCGTTGCTCGGGGACGAACAACACTTTAAGTTTGGGGGGGTGATTAGTGTGAAAATTGCTTGAAATTCGTGCATTTAATTCGTCTAATTTTATAAAGTTTCTTGCATTTATTTACATTAATTTGATCATTTGTGTTTAATTGTCGAGAAAGGTATGTTTTGTTATTTTGCAAGAAATGAAGTGTTTTAGGTGTTAAAAGATGAAGAATTGAAGAAGGAATGGAGATTGGACAAGAAAGATCAAGAAGGAGATAAAACAGAGCTCACTCGGCCAGATTGGATTTATGCTCGGCCGAGCAAAGGGGTTTTGGCCGAGTAAAATCTCTGGAAGATCCACTCGGCCAAATTGGATTTATGCTCGGCCGAGTAAAGAGGGTTCTGGCCGAGTAAAGTCTCTGGAAGATCCACTCGGCCAAATTGGATTTATGCTCGGCCGAGCAAAGAGAGTTTTGGCCGAGTGAGGTGAAAATAGGCATGACTCGGGCAGAATGGAAAGCACTCGGCCGAGTGAAAAGGGTTTGGCCGAGTGAAATGCTGGCAAGCTAAAAAAAAGTGGGATTTTAAAGATTTCCAGGGACTTAATTGCAATTTCGTCCTAACCTCCTCATTCCACACTATAAATACCCTCATTTCTCAGATTTTTAGGGAAAAAAACACACCACCATACACCCTCTTGGGGGACACACACCCCACACACCATTTTAGTTATTTTTCACCTTCAATTTTAGATTTTATTTTTCTTTCAAGTTTTAGAGTAATTTAGCTTAGGATTTGCAGAGCAAATTTCATTTCCAAGTTGTAATCACTCTATCTAGGTGACTTCTATCCTTTATCTTTCAATTAATTAGTATAATTTTCTCATTTATGATTTGTTGCAATTTTATTATGATAATCTTCATGGGTTTATTGATTTCTTTTGTTTGTTTATCCATTGATTTTGTTAGATTAACCATGGGCTAATCCCCTAATGCTTTGTGTGTTTGAATTATGATGGAATTAGTGTTATGATGTTAATTGAGCTTTGATTATGTTATTGAGTTGATTCGATTGCTTCTATTAATGTGTTTTCCTTGATTAGATTGGTTGATTAGGTTTAGTAGCTCTTGTTAGGTTAATTCGTGCTTCAACGAGAGTTGGGTGTGGGTTAATCGAACTTGTGGTGAGGAATTTGGTTAATTAATCGGATTCAATTAGTTGTTTATTAACTCGAGAGAGGGTAGATGGCTAGACCACCATTAATAGACATTAGGAACCTTAATCTACGGGTTTAGGTGCTTAGTGAAGGGAGAATACTTGAAGTGCATCGCGTGCTTCAAGTCATTCACTATCTTAGGTGCTTTTGGTAGCTAATTAGGTGCTAGTTACCTCAATTGATCACCCAAGCCTCAAAAGGGATCGGTATTCAATACAATCGTGATAGTTCTTAGTTAGAACCAACAAAATATCATAAGAAAAGCGAGATTAACGTACGTAGCCTTGATTCCGTCATAAGGAAGACACTCGAAGCATTTCTCTCTCTTGTACTTTCTTAATTGAAAGTTTGTTTAATTGTTTAATTTCCTTCTAGATTTAATTTTTGCTTAGTTTAATTTTCGAATGTCAACTTGCTCGTCACTATAGTACCATGCCAATGTGCAACCTTGGGGATCCACTGCATTCCTAAATCCTTTGGGTTCGATAACTACTTGGTCCAAGTCTACTTTCACTACTACGACGATCCCGTACTCTTGCGGGGGAGTAGGAAAATATTTTTCGAAAAACTCCGACCAAGTCACTTACAATCTTTAACTTATGTTATTTCTTATGCGTCACAATTATTTTGATTATGTACCTGCTCCGTTAGTATACGTAGGGATTCCTATCCTGAGCATCACCATCTCATATTTGAAAACACACCTTAGTTAATTCGTTTCTTTCATTCTTTAGTTTATTTAGTTTATTTTAGTTTAGAATTAATCCGTAAAAAATTCAAAAACATACATTCATATTAGCTACGATGCGTAGATCTTCAGGGATCTGTCCGCATACACTTCATCCCTTGGGTTCGATAATACTTTGTTGGGATATATTTTAGTTTTGATGATTTTCCAAAACAACATGTAATAGGTTTGAAAGCAGTCAGGATAGTATCCTTTAGATCAGGTCAGGCTAGGTTAGCTCTCAGTAGAATAGGTTGCTCAGTTGAGGGGGAACTCAGCGAGGGTGAACTTCTCAACACAGCCTGAAGATATCAAGATGACAACCAGAAGAGCTGACTGAAGACCTGCCATCAACCTAAACCAATGGAGAAGCCTGAAGGATGTCCCATTGAGTGCAAGTCAGGCTGATCTAAGCCAAGTCTGGTGGACCACTCAGTGAAGAGCCTGATCAGGAGGATCAGTGCTGCACCAAGTAGGCCTGAAGGAGTCAGGCTACTGTGGTCAGGGAAGTTTGTCATCCAGCCTTATGACAAACTTCATGGAGTGATCTTCAAACAGTCCTTAAAGGACAACTACACTGAGGACGAGTCAGTCCAACTGAAGATCATCTTGTCAGTGAAGGAGAAAACTACCTTAAGTCAGTGGGTCTTAGTCAAACCCACTGAGTCAAAGATCCGTGAATCCAGGCCACGTGGACCAATCAGCACGAGGCAGCAACTCTGACACTGACAAAGGCCGCATTCCAAGAAAAGTGGTTAAAACCATTTAATGCTGGATTCAAATGTATTTCCTCTCCAACGGATACATTTGAATCCCCATTATAAATACAAGCTCATGGCTTGTTGATAGAGTGTGTTGTGTTATGTTGTTGTATCATTGTAAGAAAATCAAAAGAAAACCAACACCTACGAGCTGAGTGTGTGAGTAGTAGCATACGTGCATGAGAGTTATAAGGAGGGTTTACTCACATCTTAAACACTGACCATTAGGGTCTTCAAATATTCACATATGAGTGTTCAGCTTGTAACTCTAGGCTTAGAGAGGTTTTCCCTATCTTAGCTATTGGCTAACACATTGTAAAGGGAAAACCTCACCTAGTTGGAGAAAAATCCTAACCGAAACCAAAACCCTCTAGTCAGGCTTGTTGGGAGTAAGTTGTTAGAAGGAGAAGGGCAGCCCAGGGAGTGGCGTGAGTCCAGTTGTAAGTGCACCTTGGCACGTTAAAAACAAGAATCCCAGTAGTGGATTTCCTGTTAAATCAGGCCGTGGATGTAAGAGCTTGAGTCTCTGAACCACGTTAAACTGAGCATACTTATCTTTCAAAGTATTTACTAAAGTATTGTGAAAATCAGCTCACTGAGAGCTTTGTTAAGAAAACTTTAGTTAAGTATTTGTCAGGGAGATCCAACTCACTGACTAAATCAGGCAAGGCACTCGAGAGTTCAGTCTCTCGAGTCACTGCCTTCTTGAGAGCCTGAGCTTTCAAGTCTCACCACTGACTTGATAGCTCTGACTCTCAGCAACGCAGTGACTTGAGTATTCAGTCACTGAACTCAGTCAGGGTGCAACGCGAAGGTTTAAAACAAAAATTTAATTTGCTCCTGAATTCCCATTTTGCCCTTCGAAAACGGGACCATCATACTTGGTCGCTATACTTGCCCATACTACAGTGAACCCATACTCTTGCGGGGAAACTACTAGTAGAAAGCTAGTATTTTCGGTACAAGTCAATGGCACCGTTGCCGGGGATGGCGTTGTATGTCTTTTGAATAGGACTTGTAGATAGCTTAGTAGTTAGTAGTGAGTGATTTACTTTTCTGTTTTATTTTGTACATATTCGGCAGTTGCGTTTTTATTCTTTTGTTAGTGTTTCAGGTTTATGAAAACACGCTCGTAAGGAAATACGAGCGAAGAGAGACTACAGCTAGATCCTGAGATAATAGTAAGAAGAAACCGAGCCTTCTTAAGAAGGATGAACGCTGCCGGAGGAGAGAACGAGAACGTTAACATGGACATTAGTAATGAGTTGGATGATGCTTCAAATGAGTTTAATCAGGTAGTGGACCGAGTTGACGGCACTGGAGGGAATGGGAGTCAGAATCCAGTCCCGTTAGGGGATAGTCAGAGCCAAAACCCGGGTACACAGAACATAAACAATCCATCTCATAACCTTGTCCAACATCCTCAAAACAACCCTGCTTACCCACTGAACAACTTCCCACAAAACAACTTACCCTACCCTTACCCATACCCACCATATCTATATCCACCATACCGTATCCTCTACCTCTTGTTTACAACCAACCACCAGCTTACCAACCACCACCACCCCAACAAGTACCCGTACCACCTGCTAATCCTCAGCACATTTCTCAGAACACAGATCAGAACATGGCTATTCGAGGAAGGTTCGCGGCACAACCGCAGAGGTACTATGATGGAGTGGCATTGCCTCCTGTAGAGGCAAACAACTTCTCAATTTCCCCAGGAATTCTAAAGCTGCTTACCGAGAATCAATTCAAGGGGGAGGTTGGGAAGGAGAATCCTCATACTCATCTGAGGAGTTTTTTGATGATCGCATCCACGTTCAATTATAACGGCATGTCTGAAGATGCCAAGAGGCTCAGGCTGTTCCCATTCTCTTTGACGGGAATAGCAAAGAAGTGGTATGATAACACGCTCCCACGGGGAGGTGTAACCACATGGGCCGAGCTTGAGCGTCTGTTCCTCGAGCGATTCTACCCTCCATCTAGAACCATTAGAGCAAGGATAGAGATCTCTTCCTTCCGCCAGAAGCAAGGAGAAGACTTACGTCAAGCGTGGGAGAGATACTCCAACATGTTGATTGAATGCCCGCAGCATGGGTACAATGAGGGAGATATCATGGCATTCTTCTATAGTGGAGCCAGCAAGGCTGGCCAAGCCCATCTTGACGTGTGTGCTAGTGGAGCATTCCTTAACCAAGGTACAGCGAGATGTAAAGAGATCATTGACAATATTGTCACGAATACCGGGGCATGGAATGAGGATCTCAAATTTCAGAGAGCTTATCAGATTGAGGAGAGCGAAGGGACGAGGAAGCTGTTGATGGCAATGATGGAGAAGATTAGTAACATTGAGGTTGGACAGAATTTGGTTGGAGGGAATGTAGCAGTTAGTGAGAAAATGGATTAGCCCCCAGTTCAGCAAGAGGTAGCCAACTATATGGGAGGACCTTACTACAATCAATGGGGGTATCCACAAGGTGGCAATCAATTTGGAAGACCTTCTTATGGCCAACCATTTGTACCGCTAGGTCCACATCCACCTCAAAATCAATGGAGGAACACACAAGGGTATCAAGGAGGCCAGCAACCTCCTCAGAATACATGGAGGAAGAGTGAGAATTTCTCGTATGCTAATCCTAAGGCTGGAATTACAGTTCCTCGAGGTGTTGATCCAGGTTCTAAACCTCCGGGTGGAGAAGGCGGTGCCTCAACTGAGGAGATGTTGAGAGCTATCCTTCAGAAGGTGGAGGAAGGTAGCAAGAGATTGTCCTCTTTGGAGTACGATGTGAAGGAGTTGCATAAGAAAGACGATCAGCGTGATCAAGAACTCCAAGAGAGGGACATAGAGTGGAATCGAGCTCAACAGATGAGCCAGATTGCAAAATCATTGGGAAGAGAGCCGGGTAAATATCTTTCCATGCCGGAGGGGAACCCGAAAGAGCATTGCAAGGCGATCCAGCTTAGAAGTGGGACCAAATACGATGGTCCTCAGATGTCTGCTGATTCTGAGACGCCCCAAGGAGAGGTTGAGATAGAAGGAGAAGAGCCTGAGGTAGATAGAGATGAGATTGAGGAGATGAGAGTTGAGAAAGGGGTTGAGGGTGAAGGCATTCAGAAGAGTAAAGATGTGGAGGAGTCCCATGAGAGAAAAGAGCCTGAAGATGAAGACATTGAGAAGATTGAGAGAGTTTCTAAGTGGAAGAAGGCAAAGGAGGCAAGAGAGAAAGTGAAAGAGACCGAGCGTGATGAATGGGAGGTACCCAAATCTGTGATACCTGTCCCGTATCCACAGCGCTTCATGAAAAAGAAGCCTGATGAGAAATTCGCTGAATTCCTTGATGTTTTTAAAAAGCTGCATATTAATATTCCTTTTTATGATGCTTTGGAACAGATGCCGAATTATACCAAGTTCCTGAAGGATTTGATTGCGAAGAGACGGCGAGTGGATGAGCCCAAGTTGGTCAAGCTGAACCAAGAGGTGAGTGCATTAGTGCACAAAGCGCTGCCCCCAAAGTTGAAGGATCCCGGGAGTTTCACGATCTTATGTGATATCGGGAATGGAGTCAAGAAGGAAGCATTGTGCGACCTTGGGGCAAGCATCAATCTTATACCCCTATCGTATTCAAGAAGTTGGAAGGTGGAGAACTTTAGCCGACAATGATAACGCTTCAACTCGCCGATCGGTCTATTACTCGACCTCAAGATGTAGTTGAAGACGTCCTCGTGAAGGTTGGGGATCATATATCTCCAGCCAATTTTGTAGTGCTTGACATGGAGGAAGATGAGCACGTTCCATTGATCTTGGGAAGACCGTTCTTAGCAACGGCCGGGATGGTGCTAGATGTGGCAAATGGGAAGATCACGTTGCAAGTTGATGATCAAGAGGTGAAAATTTCCCTATACGAGGCCATGAAGTACCCTATGGAGGAAGTCAGTTCAGAATTGAAAAGGGTAGATGTGGCCAAAGGAGAAGGTAAAGGAGGAGTTAAGAAGGAAAAATCAAAATTCAAGAAATTGTTTAGTAAGACTCCTCCAGACAAAGGTGAGAAGCAGTTGAGACACCCACCGCCCGAGGTGAAGAAGAAGGATGGGAAGAGAACAAAGAACTTAGACATCTTCTCTTATGAGAGTAAGGGAGGTAAATTTGAGTATCATGTCCCATAAGCTCCTTTGAGCTCGGTCCGGCATTAGGACCTTAAAAATAGCACTGAATGGGAGGCAACCCATTTTTTTATTCATTTTTCAGTGTTTATATATTATTAGGGTGTTGTTGAATCGTAAGTTTTAACCTCGTACTTGAGAGTTTATTTTGTAGGCTTGTCTCGAAGGAGTAAAGGTATCATGGAGTTATTCAGATTGACGGAACCAACTCTAGACCAAGGAGTGTGACACGTTGTTGAGAAACTTGAACTATTTGGATGAGGTAACCCACAACCCCAAACTTAGACCTCTTCACAAGGTCGAAGTTTGGGGGGGTGGAGTTTTTTTATTTGTTTTATGGTGACATTGCACAGGTGCACACCATCTCTTTGAGCTGAGTTTGGTTATTTGGTATCTTGAGATGTTCCTTGGGTTGTTAGTGTTTTGATGTGGTACTACATATCTCATGCCTATCAATCATCTTATGCTTGTTGATTGCTATCTTTTAGTATGATTTGATGAGTAGGGTGAGTTGTGAGGTTGAGTTAGGAATTCTATTATGTGAGTGTTTGAGTTAGAGTTGATTTGAGAAAGAACTAGTATACTTACTAATGCCCCTTTTTGAGTACTTGTGTGATGAGAGTAAGAAGTCACTAGACTAGCATGGATGTGAAAGCCGTGAGATTTTGAGACTTTTGAGATTAAGATGCATTATATTGATCTCTTTGTTTGTGAGTGAGTCGTCACCTTAGAGGATGCTAGAACTTGTGTGTGCTCTCGCTTCTTGATTGTGTCTAGTTTGATATGCCGAATGTGATCTTAGGCCATCTTTGATTTGAATGAGTCACTTAGCCAAAAATTTTCCTTACCATTGACATTTGTCCCTTGTTAGCCCCTTTGAGCCTTAAGACTATTTCAGTTGCTAGCACATTTAAACACTGTTCCAAGTTCCTAAGCCTTTTTGTCTAAATTTGAGTGGAGAATAGGAAAAGTGTGAATGTGAAGGGATTGATTTGAGTTGAAAAAAGAGAATTTAGAATGCTTGAGTGACTATGAGAAGAAGGTGTGATGAAAAAAAAGAGTTGTGGGAAAAAAAAATGAGAATGAGCAAAATAAAAAATTGAGCTCATGTGAAAAAAGAAGTGAAGTGATTGAGAAAAGTGAAAAGAGTGAGAAAGAAGAAATTGAAGTGTTGAGAGTGTTGGAATTGAAAGTGTGTTGATTGAAAATGTTTGAAGTATTCTGTTCCCAATCTCGAAGTACCAAAGTTTGACTTTCTATTCTCCATTCACTTGAGTCACTTACCCATACTGATATCCCACCTGTCCAAACAGCCTACATTACAACCTTGAGAAAAGTCCTTTTTGATTCGGCATTGATTTCCAGAGTATGGTCGGAGTTGAGAGTGCTTACAAGCCTATGGCTGCCGATATGTGTGATTGATTATTTGAGTGAGTCCTTTTATCATTGATATACACTTGTGAGGGAGTGAAACACATCGTTGAGTGCACATCCATGTTTGATCTTGGTGTTTCTTGTTGTTGTTGCATGAGTATGATGAAGGAAAGTGAGTGAGTATACTCGTGATTGATCTTTGAAGCTCGAGTTCATTTGCTTGCATGATTTGATTCTTTGACTCATTCCTAACAATTTCACTTGACTTATTATTTCATTGCTTGGGGACAAGCAATATGGTAAGTTTGGGGGGGTTGATTAGGCGTGAAATTGTCATGATTCGTCGTTAGAAATACCCTAGTTTTGGTCGATTTATTCGAGTATTTAGAGTCAATTGAGCATTATTTCTATACATTGATGAATTTGTCTCTTTGATGCTCATAGGTGAATCAAGGGCGAAAAACGGAGTTCGTAGGACTTTGAATCGACTCAAACGGATGATCGGATGTGAAGATATCGAAGAAATACGATTGATATTAGTGCGGAAGAAGAAAAGTATTAGTTGGGGTAAATTTGGAGTCACTCGAGTGGATCAGCTCGAGCACTAGCGCTCGAGCGTGTGACTTGAACGCCCAAAACATACAGAAGATTTCTTGCGCTCGAGCAGCTCGAGCGCCACCGCTCGAGCGTGTTGCTCGAACGCCCCAAAGAACTTCAGCACTAGTCTAGCTCTTGCGGGACCGGTCGAGCACCTGCACCATTCGAGCTACACAGCTCGAGCGCCACCGCTCGAGCGTGCTAGCTCAAGCACTTCTCAGATTTTTGCCTTCGGATGCATTTTTCGGCCCACGAGTTCCTGATTCGGCCCGACGCTTATATATATTCATTCCAAACTCGTTTTTGGAGGATTACCACTTACCACTTGATACCATATTACTTTTGGAGTTAGTTTTTGACGAGCAAGCTTGAGATTTACATTTTTGAGGATTTTTTTACGAATTCATAGTACAATTTTGCTTTTTAATTTCGTTTCTTAAGACCTTTATTCATAAATACTTTGAGACTTCGTTTTCTTAATTTAAATTCAGTTCTTAGCATTAATTTTCTTTCAACCCTAGTTTATGTTTGATAATTTATTTGTTATAATCATTATGTTCATATTCGTTACTTATTTAATTGTTCTTATTTTCGTAAAAACCATGTCTGGCTAAAACTCTTGCATGCTTAGGGTAGGATGAACTCATAGAAGTAGGTTGTGGGTACGTAATTAGGGTAATTTGTGACGTTAGATTTTAATTCCCTTAATTAATGAATTTTTAAAATCAATCTTAACTTTATTCTTGAATTTCGTTCGAAAAGTGTTAGAGAGAGGACGATCTTATCACTCTTTAACAACGAGTAGACTTAATGATAGGGTTTAGAAATGGTTAATTAATCTACCGGTTTATCTAAGGAGGACAACCGCATCACCTTAGTTTAAATTAGGGTCTCGTTAATTAAGCACGATTTATTAACTCGTTAGTGGATTAGTGAAGTCGATTGCTAGGATAAAGTATTAGGGTATTAATTCTTGAGCTTTCATCTTACAATCTTTAACTTAGGTTATTTCTTGCGCGTCACAATTATTTTGATTGTGTACCTGCTCCGTTAGTATACGTAGGGATTCCTATCCTGAGCATCACCATCTCATATTTGAAAACACACCTTAGTTAATTCATTTCTTTCGTTCTTTAGTTTAATTAGTTTATTTTAGTTTAGAATTAATCCGTCAAAAATCCAAAAACATACATTCATATTAACTACAACGCGTAGATCTTCAGGGATCTGTTCGCATACACTTCATCCCTTGGGTTCGATAATACTTGGTCGCTATACTTGCCCATACTACAGTGAACCCGTACTCTTGTGGGGAAACTACTAGTAGAAAGCTAGTATTTTCGGTACAAGTCACGAAGCACTACTAAAAGTCTCTCAAGCTGATCATCAGATAAAAGGGCAGATACAATTACCGGGTACTTCTCGGTCTCATCCAAGTAGGCGTACTTTAGGTGATCTGGTAGTGGTTTCAGCTCCTTCTTCGCCTCCAATGGTGGCGACTTATCAAACATCTTTTCGAAAGTAGACTCCTCAGCTTCCAAATCGTCCTCATCCTCTACTTTCTTCATCTCCAAGAACTTGACATCTTCATTATCTTTCAAGCTGTCAAAATAATCAAGATTATAAGAATCATAAGATAGATTGTCAAGAATAGGGTAATCAAATTGATGAACATAGAAAGAGCAAGGGTCTAGAAGTGTGTCTTCAACACAAGTGTCAATGAAGTGACAACTCTCATCTCCCATGGGGTATTTCATAGCTTCATAAATAGCTATCCTCACTTCTTGATCATTAACTTTGACCGTAATCTTTTCATTTGCTACATCAAGTACCATCCCGGCTATGGCTAAAAACGGCCTCCCTAAAATCAGCGGCACATGCTCATCCTCCTCCTTATCGAGTACCACAAAGTCGGCGGGGAAAACATCATTCTCCACCATCACTAGAACATCCTCCACCACTTCTTGAGGTCTAGTGATAGACCTATCAGCAAGCTGGAGAGTCATCATTGTGGGTAGAAGCTCACCCCATTCCAACTTCTTGAACAACGAAAGAGGCATCAAATTAATGCTCGCCCCGAGATCACACAAAGCTCCTTTCTTGATCCCGTTCCCAATATCACATAGAATGGTAAAGCTGCCGAGATCCTTCAACTTGGGGGGAAGCGCCTTGTGCACCATAGCACTCACCTCGTGGTTCAAGTGCATTAGCTCGGGTCCATCCACTCTCCGTCTCTTCGCTATCAAGTCCTTCAGGAACTTGGCGTAATTAGGTATCTGTTCCAAAGTATCATAAAAAGGAATGTTAATATGTAGCTTTTTAAAAACATCAAGGAATTTTGCAAACTTTTCATCTAATTTCTTTTTCATAAACCGCTGTGGATACGGGACAGATATCACAGATTTGGGTACCCCCCATTCATCCCTCTCAGTTTCTTTCACATTCTTCCTTGCTTCCTTTGTCTTCTTCCACTTTGGGACTCTCTCAATCTCCTCAATGTCTTCCTCAAGGTCTTTACCCTTCGGAAACTCATCCATATCTTTATTTTTCTGAGTGCCTTCACCCTCCACCCTTTCTCATTTTCTACCTCCTCAATCTCATCTCTAACTTCCTCAAGCTCTTTTTCTTCTATCTCAACCTCTCCTTGGGGCGTCTCTGAGTCAGCAGGCATCTGGGGACCATCATATTTGGTCCCACTTCTTAACTCAATAGCCTTGCAATGCTCCTTTGGGTTTCCCTCGGGCATTGAGGGATACTTGCCCGGCTCTCTTGTCTGAGACTTTGCAATTTGACTAATTTGGTACTCAATAGAAGTGAACCTACGGTTGTTCTCTTATTGAGCTCGATTTAGATCAATGTCCCTTCTTTGGAGTTCTTGATCACGCTGATCACCTTTCTTATGCAATTCCTTCACATCGTACTCCAATGAGGACAACCTCTTGCTTCCTTTCTCCACCTTCTGAAGGATAGCTCTCAACATCTCCTCAGTTGAGGAACCGCCTTCTCCACCCGGGGGTTTTGAACCTGGATCAACACCTGGAGGAACTGTAATTTCAGTCTTCGGATTGTCATATGAAAAATTCTCGTTCTTCCTCCATTGGTTTTGAGGAGGCAGCTGGCCTCCTTGATATCCTTGGTTATTCCTCCATTGATTTTGAGGAGGTTATGGACCTGATGGTCCCGTTTTCAAAAAACAAAATGGGAATTCAGGAGCAAATTTTTTTTTCTTAAAACCTTTCCTCAGGGAGTTCAGCAAAAGTGGAAAGTTCTCAAGTCACTGCATTACTAAGAGGCTGAGCTACCAAGTCAGTGAGAAGACTTGAAGACTCATGCTCTTAGCAATGCAGTGACTTGAGAACTTTCCACTTTTGCTGAACTCCCTGAGGAAAGGTTTTAAGAAAAAAAAAATTTGCTCCTGAATTCCCATTTTATTTTTCGAAAATGGGACCATCAATTGGTATCAGAGCGGGTTGTTCACACGACCACTGATTCAGTTTTGTTAAGAAAAATGGTCAACCGAACAGATCTTAAATGTTTTAAACTATGGGAATTCCTGCATATTTCAAACTATTACTTGTTGTACTCTGACATTATTCTTGTAATAGAAAATCATTTGGTTAGAAGTTTTGGAATCATCAAAAAGGGGGAAATTGTTGGGATATGTTTTAGTTTTGATGAATTTCCAAAACAACATGTAATAGGTTTGAAAGCAGTCAGGATTGTATCTTTAGTTTCAGGTCAGGCTAGGTTATTTCTCAGTAGAATAGGCTATCAGTTGAGAAGAACTCAGTTGAGGGGGAACTCAGCAACTCAGCCTGAGAAAATCAAGTTGACATCAAGAAGAACAGACTGAAGCCAAGTCAGAGACCTGAACCAGAAGAGAAGCCTGAAGGATGTCCCACTGAGTATAAACCAGGCTGATCTAAGCTAAGTCGGGTGGACCACTCAGTGAATAGCATGATCAGGAGGATCAGTGCTGCACCAAGTAGGCCCTGAAGGAGTCAGGCTACTGTGGTCAGGGAAGTTTGTCATTCAGCCTTATGACAAACTTCTTGGAATGATCTTCAAAGAGTCTCTGAAGGACAACCAAAACTGAAGACGTTCAATCCACTGAAGATCATCAAGTCAGTGAAGGAGGAAGTTACCTAAAGTCAGTGGATCTTGGTCAACCCACTGAGTTAAAGATCCGTTGGATGCAGTCCACGTGGACCAATCAGCACGAGGCAACAACTCTGACACTGACAAGGCCGCATTCCAAGAAAAGTGGTTGAAACCATTAATTGTATGGATTCAAATGTAATTTCCTCCAACGGTTACATTTGAATCCACACTATAAATACAAGCTCATAGCTGCGTTTTCAAGTGTGTGAAGTAAGAAAATCAACACCTACGAGTTGTGAAGGTGTTGGTCCCAAAAAGGTTATCCAGCGGAAAACGTTTTGAGTTTATTTTTAATGAAAACCAATTTTAAATTAAGTGCTAAAATTAAAGTGCATAAATCTAAAAAGCATAAAGTAGAGAACACCGAAATTTATAGTGGTTCGGACCAACTTGTCCTACGTCCACTCTCCCTTTCTCCAAAGGGGACTTTCTCTCCAACCAACGTACTCACGAACCACTGGAATTTGGAAGTACCAGCTCCTTCGTACACTTGCTTACAACAACCTTTCAAGGTGAATAGGTTGAGTAAATCCCCAACAACAAAAAAACTCCTAAAGAGTGTATATACGTGAATGAACAAAGTTGAGTGATGGGAGAGTTCGTGTGTCTTTGTGCTCTCTTGCCCGACTCTTATATAGAACTCATCCAAGCACTCCTATTTATAGTTGTAGGAATTAACTAGCCGTTGGAAAGCTAGCAATTCAAACAACCATAATTGGAGGAATATAATCAATCAAAGATTGATTATATGATTGATTAGTTGACTTCAATCAATCAATCAAATCCTCCATCAGTTGACTCTCCAGATTGCCTCTCTCAATCATTGATCTCCAAAATCTCCTTGTCTCCAGATTACACGCAGCCTCCATGTGGGTGAACTAATCTGTCTCCCTCATCTGGTCTGAACTCATCTGGTCAGGTCTCATCTGGTCAGGTAACATTTCTGCTCTGGACCTCATCTGGTCAGACTCCTCTGGTCAGACTCCTCTGGCAGACTCCTCTGGTCAGACTCCTCCGGTAGACTCCTCTGGTCAGACTCCTCTGGCAGACTCCTCTGGTCAGACTCCTCTGGCAGATTCCTCTGGCCAGGCTCCTCTGGTCAGACTCCTCTGGACCTCATCTACTCTGGTGACTCTTCTGCTCTGGTGACTCTTCTGCTCTGGTCTGGACACCTCATCTGGTCACCTCTCATCTGGTCACCTCATCTGGTCTGCACAGATATCTTCCCCCTTAACCAAAGACCTATTCTAGACCAAAACTAATCTGTAGCTGACTAACAGGTTCAGCTAGTCCTATTTCAAGTTCTTGTTTTAACATCTTCAAAACATCTAATCTATATCCTAACAGAAGGTGTGAGTGTTTTGGTGCATTATATTGGGAGTTATAAGGAGGCACGATTCACATCTTGTACACTGAACGTTAGAGTTCATAGATATACACAAATGAGTGTTCAGCTTGTAACTCATAGCTTATAGAGGTTTTCCTAATCTTAGCTTTAGGCTAACACATTTTAAAGGAAAACCAAACCAAACCAAACTAAACCCTTTCAGAAGAATGTTAGGCTTGTAGTGAGGTGAGGAGAGGCAGCCCAGGAAGTGGCGTGAATCTAGTGTTTTGTGCACCTTGGCACGTTAAAAATAAGAATCCCAGTTAGTGAATTTCCTGTTAAATCAGGCCGTGGATGTAAGAGCTTGAGTCTCTGAACCACGTTAAACTGAGCATACTTATCTCTTAAAGTATTTACTAAAGTGTTGTGAAAATCTGCTCACTGAGAGCATTGTTAAAAGAAAACTTTAGTTAAATATTCAGGTCAGAGAGAATCCTTCTCACTGACCAGTTCAGGCAACGCACTCGAGAGTTCAGTATCTCGAGTCACTGCCTTGCTTAGAGCATGAGCCTCCAAGTCTTCACACTGACTTGGTAGCTCAGCCTCTAAGCAGAGCAGTGACTTGAAGTGTAACCTCTCGAGTCACTGTGTTGCTAAGAGCATGAGTCTTCAAGTCTTCTCACTGACTTGGTAGCTCAGCCTCTTAGCAATGCAGTGACTTGAGAACTTTCCACTTTTGCTGAACTCCCTGAGGAAAGGTTTTAAGAAAAAAAAATTTTGCTCCTGAATTCCCATTTTATTTTTTGAAAACGGGACCATCAGGACCAGGTGGTACAAATGGTTGGCCATAAGAAGTGTTGGGACAATGTCAGTTTTGATTAGATCCCTGATGGATCACGCCGGTGAAGGCGGTCCGTCCCCAAGATCGTTGTTGGGATACCAAACGTGTATAAACAATTAAAGACCTAAACATGCATCTAAAGACAAGTTTAGATCCGTTACCCTTGAAGACCGAGGCGTTGATTCCACTACTGATCTTCTAATCTGTCTCCCAACCTCGTTCGTACACCGGGTGGACGGCGAACTAGCGAACGTGGAGAAAAGTGCCTCCCAATTTCATCTCTTCAAAAACCCTTGCTCACGAAATTCAGCTGCTCACGAAATTCTTTTAGTGCTAGGGTTTCAAAGAACGAAATTGGAGCCTTTATATAGGTTTCATGGGCCAGACTAGGGATCTGTTAGAAGGTATAGGTTTGGGCTCCTCATGGACCCAAATATTCTTATGTTCAGCCCAGAACATATATTTGGCCCGTGAACATTAATTCATTCCACTAGAGAATTAATGTTGCACTCCCGTCCTATCCCGAACCGAATCAGGGCTTCTATTAGACTCTATAATTCCCCGTGTTAAAGATATCGCACGTCCATTAATTATTAAAGCTTCTGACCGCTTTAATTAATTAACATCTATTATTCCTTGAGTAGTACCACTCAACCTTGTTGTCGTACGGATTAAATCCACCTACAGGGTTTAATACGACAATCCTTTATGAGTTTCCTCAAGGGGACGTCATCAACCTGGATCACCAGGACACGGTGCCCTAATGCCAATAAATAGACATCGTGCAAACGATGTCACTACCCAAAATACATAGTGCATTGAATCTAACAAGATTCTCACCCATAGTAAATCAAAGTAGTGAACAAGCGCTCCACATATCTAGATATCACAATTAGGGTTAAGAATTACAAGAGTCACCAAGACCTTTAGTTCTTCATAACAGTCAGAATAGAAGAACATGTCTTAACTGTGATCCATTCAATACGACATAGCGTACTAGTATGAACTAATGGCCAAGACAAGCCACTAACAAGTTCATACTACAACTTATACCAATAGTTATGTCCAGAACTATCTTAGTTGTGAATACTGTTTATATCTTATAAGGAACTGACAATGTGATCTTCTGTGTGACTACAAACCCACCACATTATCTACAATATAAGATAAATAGACATACAAGTAATACAAGCAATTAATAAGATTGCAATAATGTGAAAAACCATTTATTTCAGATAATAAGGAAATTGAATATATCCATAAAAGCCCAACAAAAGTTTGCTTTACAGTATACACCAACAATCCCAAAGCCCCTGAAAAGATGTTTGCATTTGTTTTTCAGGCTAGTCTTGATTAGGTTTTGTACTTAGTAATTTTACATTTCACAGGTACTCAGTAAGAGGAGCACTTACTGATGACAATCAAGACTCAGAGCCTGAAGATGATATACCATCCTGAACTTATGGCAGTCTCCTAAGCTGGCTGAGTAAGTCTCAGTGATGAAGAGTATGACCCTGAGGTCAGTACTACTCAGTCCTGAAAGGAACAGGATGAGACTGAGTTTATGGGAAGACTTGGAGTAGAGCCAAGCAATGCAAAAGGAATGTCAGCGTCAGGACAGGACCGGTGAGCTCAAGACAAAAAGAACTTAATAAGACAAGCCTGAAGCCCAGGAATAAGTTCTGACATTCTCACCAACCTGATGACGAGGACCAATCCAGGAAGGACACGCACGTACGGAACCTGACAAGAAGACTGACTTCAGACTGCACTTTCAACGGGCAAGAATTTAATGTGCATTTAATGCAACTACCTAATTCCATGCAAGGACGACTGCTGCATGAAGATATGTCCGTTTGAAGCCACTCTACATAGATGACAAGAAGGGCTATCTCTCAAACGGATAGTTTTTCAAATCACCTATAAATACAGAAGGCCTTGAACCCATTCAAGGTTACGGGAAATTTCCAAGCCAGAAATTACTCAAGCTCTCAAGCACTCAAAGCATTCAGTCTTTAGAAGAAGCACTCGAAACCCTCTAAATTTCCCAAGTGTTTCTTAGCAACTGAGAGTTAATCTGTATTCCAAAGAGCATACAAGCAATATCTTAAGCTTAGAGAGATTATCCAATCCTTAGCATAGCTTTGTCTAGTAAGGATAATCTCAACCTAGTTGGAATCCAAACTGAAACCAAAACCCTAAGTTAGGTTTGTTGGGAGTAAGTCAGTTAGTGTGTTAGTAAGGAAGTTTGTATAGATCAGTGAGGTTAGCTAGTCTTGGTGCACCTTGGCACGTTAAAAATAAGAATCCCTTGAGTGGATTTCCTGTTAAATCAGGCCGTGGACGTAGGAGCTTGAGTCTCTGAACCACGTTAAACTTGTTGTGTTCTTATTGCTTTGATATTGTGCATATCTGCCATATTACTTCTTCATTCATAAGCTTTTGGTTTATCAGGCCTGAATCAATCAGCCTGATCTTCTAAAAAGAGCACTGCCCTTACTAAACACTATTCAGAATTGAGTAAAATAAGTTTTTTTTTTCAGAAAGCAAACTAAACAAGACTTTAAACTATCAGGGCTCACGCATTTCCGCACTGAACTCGAACTGATAGTTAGCCAACTGACCTGCACCATGTGTAGTCAGTAGGTGTGTTATCAGCTCCTAGTTCTTTATCACTCTGAGTGAAGGGGACTGTTGGTCCCGGTGCAAGACTGAGGAATACGTGTATGGGGGGGGGGAATACACGTTGTTGGGATATGCTTTAGTTTTGATGATTTTCCAAAACAACATGTAATAGGTTTGAAAGCAGTCAGGATAGTATCATTTAGATCGGGTCAGGCTAGGTTAGCTCTCAGTAGAATAGGTTGCTCAGTTGAGGGGGAACTCAGCGAGGGGGAACTTCTCAACACAGCCTGAGGATATCAAGATGACACCAAGGAGAACTGACTGAAGCCATGCTAGCAACCTGAACCAGAAGAGAAGCCTGAAGGAAGTCCCACTGAGTGTAAGTCAGGCTGATCTAAGCCAAGTCTGGTGGACCACTCAGTGAAGAGCCTGATCAGGAGGATCATTGCTGCACCAAGTAGGCCTGAAGGAGTCAGGCTACTGTGGTCAGGGAAGTTTGTCATCCAGCCTTATGACAAACTTCTTGGAGTGATCTTCAAACAGTCTCTGAAGGACAACTACACTGAAGACGTTCAGTCCACTGAAGATCATCTGTCAGTGAAGGAGAAAGCTACCTAAAGTCAGTGGATCTTAGTCAAACCCACTGAGTCAAAGATCCGTGAATCCAGGCCACGTGGACCAATCAGCACGAGGCAGCAACTCTGACACTGACAAAGGCCGCATTCCAAGAAAAGTGGTTGAAACCATTAAATGTTGGATTCAAATGTATCTTCCCTCCAACGGATACATTTGAATCCCCATTATAAATACAAGCTCATAGCTTCATTGTAAGTGTGTGTGAAAGAAGAAAATAAACACCTACAAGCTGTGAGGGTGTGTTAGTTGTTAGAGAGTCATAAGGAAGTGTTACACACCCACGACACTGACCTTTAGGGTTATCACTTATATTTATTGAGTGTCAAGCTTGTAACTCATAGCTTAGAGAGGTTTTCCCAATCCTAGCTTAAGGCTAACACATTGTAAGGGAAAATCTCACCTAGTTGGAGAAACCAAACTGAAACCAAAACCCTCTAGTTAGGTTTGTTGGGAGTAAGTCAGTGAGTGAGAAGGGGCAGCCCAGGGAGTGGCGTGGGTCCAGTTGTAAGTGCACCTTGGCACGTTAAAAACAAGAATCCCATTGAGTGGATTTCCTGTTAAATTAGGCCGTGGATGTAAGAGCTTGAGTCTCTGAACCACGTTAAACTGAGCGTAATTATCTTTCAAAGTATTTACTAAAGTATTGTGAAAATCAGCTCACTGAGAGCTTTGTTAAGAAAACTTTGGTTAAGCATTTCAGTCAGGGAGATCCATCTCACTGACTGAATCAGGCTAGCACTCGAGAGTTCAGTCTCTCGAGTCACTGCCTTGTTACGAGCCTGAGCTCGCAGGTCAGCTGCATTGACTTGAGTGCTCTGACTCGTAGCAACGCAGTGACTTGAGTATTTCGTCACTGAACTCAGTCAGGGTGCGACACGTAAGGTTTAAAAAAAAAATTGTGCTCCTGAATTCCCATTTTGCCCTTCGAAAATGGGACCATCACACGTATACCAATTTTTCAACCTTAAAACTGACTGAGTCCCCTTTACTCAGAGTGGTAAAGAACTAAGAGCTGATAACACACCTACTGACTACACTTGGTGTGGGTCAGTTGGCTAACTATCAGTTCAAGTTTAGTGCGGAAATGTTTGAGCCCTGATAGTTTAAAGTCTTGTTTAGTTTGCTTTCTGAAAAACTTGTTTTACTCAATTCTGAATAGTGTTTAGTAGGGCAGTGCTCTTTTGAAGATCAGCCTGATTGATTCAGGCCTGATAAACTTGAATGCAATGAATGAACAAGTAATATGGCAAGTATGCACAATATCAAAGCAGTAAGAACACAAGGAGTTTAACGTGGTTCAGAGACTCAAGCTCCTACGTCCACGGCCTGATTTAACAGGAAATCCACTCAAGGGATTCTTGTTTTTAATGTGCCAAGGTGCACCAAGACCAGCTAACCTCACTGATCTATACAACTCCACTTACTAACACACTAACTGACTTACTCCCAACAAGCCTAACTTAGGGTTTTGGTTTCAGTTTGGATTCCAACTAAGTTGAGATTATCCTTACAAGGCAAAGCTATGCTAAGGATTGGATAATCTCTCTAAGCTTAAGATAATGCTATTTAGCTCTTGGAATACAGAATAACTCTCGATTGCTAAGAAACACTTGGGAAATTTAGATGTTTTCGAGTGCTTCTTTTAAAGGTTGTATGCTTTGAATGCTTGAGAGTTTGAGTAATTTCTGGCTTGGAAATTTCCCGTAACCTTGAATGGGTTCAAGGTCTTCTGTATTTATAGGTGATTTAGAAAACTATCCGTTGGAGAGATAGCCTTCTAGTCATCTATGTAGAGTGGCTTCAAACGGACATATCTTCATGCAGTAGCCGTCCTTGCATGGATTTGGTATTTGCATTAAATGCACATTAAATGCTTGCCCGTTGAATGTGCAGTCTGAATTCAGTCTTCATGTCAGGTTCCGTACGTGCGTGTCCTTCTCGGATTGGTCCACATCATCAGGTTGGTGAGAATGTCAGAACTTATTCCTGAGCTTCAGGCTTGTCTTATTAAGTTCATTTTGTCTTGAGCCCACCAGTCTTGTCCTGACGCTGAAATTCCTTTTGCATTGCTTGGCTCTACTCCAAGTCTTCCCATTAACTCAGTGACATCCTGTTCCCTTCAGGACTGAGTTAGTAATGACCTCAGGGTCATACTCTTCATCACTGAAACTTACTCAGCCGGCTTAGAGGACTGCCATAAGTTCAGGATGGTGCTCTTCGTCTTCAGGCTCTGAGTCTTGATTGTCTCCAGTGAGTTCTCCTCTCACTGAGTACCTGTGAAGTGTAAAATGACTAAGTACTAATCCTATCCAAGACTAGCCTGATAAAGACAGATTAAGGCAAACATCTTTTCAGGGGCTTTGGGATCTTAATCAAAACTGACAATGTCCCAACAATTTCCCCCTTTTTGATGATGCCAAAACACTGAAAAGATCCTCAAGACATTTAGAGGAAATAGGATAAACCTATCTATAAGATAAGACAGTGTTAAAGCAGTTCTTGATAAAGTACAGAATTTAAAACAAACAGCCAAAAAAGACAATGAGTTTTTGTCTGTGGGCAAAATAATAGACTTCATTGATTGATGTGGAAATGGTTACAATGAATCTAGTCTATTACAAAGAAGCCTGTGAACACCTAGACTAATCTCATTTCAGGTTTGAGTCCATATCCTGCATAGACTCTTGCCTTCAGCTCGTCAAGTCTCCCAGGTTGGTTCACGTACCCTTCAGCTTTGGCTATCCTCAATACTTCCATCATGATGGCCTTTGTGTCATGCTTTTGAGTTCCAGGAACTAAGGGAGGAGCTCGAATGGTGAACTCAGGAGCCTTCACTTGAACTTGAGCTGCATCAGCCTCCTCCAAGATCTTCTGGAATAGCTCAGGATGATTGTCCATCATGTAGTCAGTGAAGTGGGCATTGATATCATCAGTGTCGCCCAATTTCTTCACAACATACCACAATCTAACAAATTCATCCCTTGCATCAGTCCAAAACTCCTTCAATGCCTCTGAGACGAACTCATCGACAAAAGCTTCCCTTACTCCTGATTCAGGCCTACTGACTTGAAGAATTGTTGATTTCCTAACTGTTGGTTTCTTCCTGTACTTCCTAGGCTCAGGCTTCGCCTTCTTCCTCCTTAGCAAGCTGATCACTGCGTCATCCAGTTCTCGTTGTTGAAGCTCAGTGATATCAGTCAGCTTCTCAACCTTCTTCTCCAAGATGCGCATCTTCTCCTTCTGAGCAATTTCAGCTCTTCGCATAGCCTCAGATTTCTCAGAGTGATCTCCCCATGCTTCAGCACATAGCTCCGCTACCAACTCCCCTGAATAAGTGATGGGATTCTTCATTGAGCTCATGGGGGAAGATCTCTGAACAGGCTCAGGTTGTTGCTTGGAAGGTTCATCAGCCTTTGCCCTTGCTGCCTCTGCCTTCAGCTTGGCAACTATCTCTCCTCCTTCCTTCTCTACTGCTGCCAACCTCGCTGACTTCCTCACCCTCAGCACATTCCCTTCAGGATTTGCTTCAGGATCGGCTAGAACAATTTCGCCTTGGTTGACTGCCTCAGATGCCTCAGGGCGGGATCTTTTCTTCTTCTTTTCCCCCTTTTTGGCATCATCATTGGCCTCAGATAGGAATGCGTCAGATCCGCTGTTGATTACGAAGGAGGCTAGGGAATGGACATCATTAATTCCCTCCTTCAGTAACTCAACTCCCATTGAAATTCCAGTTCCTGCAAATGATACTGAACTGATTGCAGCCTTCACTTTCTTCTCAAAGACCTCCATGGAGAGTTGGAGTCTTTGTTCAACCTTCTCTATCTTCTCCTCCACCAGAGCGGAGCGCTCATCTGCTTGGGTCAGTCTCTCGGCAATGTCCTTTGAAGTCTGAGCAATGCGTTCTGACTCCAGCTCAAACTTTGACGCTGAGCCAGAAATGGCCTGAGTGAATAGTGCTCCAGCCTGAGCTGCAAGCTTCTCCACAGCCTGATTAAGATCCTCCTTCCTTTGCTCATCCTTCTCAGCCAACTGCCTCAAGGTTTGCCTCAGCATCTTTTTAGTGCGCTTTCGCTCATTCCTCACTGACTTGGCCGTGTCAGTCATCGTTCTCTTCAACAAAATCAGCTCCATGTTGGCAAGGGTGTTGTAGGCTGACTTTGTTCACTTGATGTGCTTTGCCAGGGCCTTGGAGTCTTCTTCCTTTTCAGCTCGTAGCCTCATTACTTCCTCCTGAAGTTCAGCTAGATTTTCTGTGGTTTTCTCCTTCTTGACCTCCACTATGCTCGTGAATTCAGCATGGCTGACCCCAGTGATCATCACATCTTCATCATCCTCTACGGCCTCGTCAGTGATTGGCTGCTTTCCCTTGTCAGCCCCTGCGGCATCAGTCCCTTCTTCAAGGTGCACTGAAGGCAGTTGTGAAGTAGTCATAGCCGCCTCCTCAGGCTCGGCTAAGCTATCTTGAACCTTAGGAACAAGTCCCTCGGAACTGAGAGTCTCCTTGGACGCCTCAACATCTTCCTCTCTTGTCTCAGGGCAGGGAATCCCTTCATCGACAGATGTCTCATTGGCAGCTGAGATGTTCAAAACATCCTCAGCCACTGGTCCACCCTTGGCACCAGTGTCTCTTTCACCTTCCCCCTGAGCCTGAGGCTCAGAGATCATCTCATCAACTTCCTTTGCAGTCTCCTCCACTGCCTTCTCCATATCTCCACCCTGAGCTTCATCATCATCCTCATCATCCTTCTCTTCATCAGACCGAATGTCAGCCTTGCTCTTGGACATCATATCAGCCACTAACTGCTTCAGGTTGTCAAAGTTTAGAGGTTGAAGCCAACTAGTCAGTCCAAAGAAGGAGCAAATCTTGGCTTCCTCAGTCTCCCAGTGCTCCCAGTCGCGAGCGTCCACTAGCAGATGTTGCTCCTGTATGTTTGATTGTTTGAAGTCCAACCAAACCTTGAGCTCGATCACATATGCCAGCAGCTCATTGTATTTGTATAGCCCAGGCCAGCACTTTCATGCCCATTCAGTGGCATTCCCCCTGAGAGTGTTCTCCAGAATTCCTCCCGCCATGTGTTCATCTAATTCCTCCTCCTCCACTTCAAGGAATTCATCCTCTTCAGCTGAAATGGATTTGGGACAGTCTTTGGGATTGGGGTATGATGGAAAGTCTGCGGGGTTTGGAAGATTTGTCTCGGCTGACTGATCAGGCTCATTCGTGGGTGAATTTGATGGCGCTGACTCAGTAGGATGATTTGGCTCTGTATGGGGTGTTTCAGTGGGTTGAGAGGTAGTGTCAGGGTTGGAAGGTGTTTGGGTTTCAGGGTTTGGGGGTGTTTGAGTGGGTACTGTCTCAGGCTGCAACAACTCAGCCGTCTAGACAGATTTTCTCACTTCCTCCAAGTCAGAGGCTCCAGGAGAGCTTGACTTCTCCCTCTCACTCACCTCAGACAGCTTCTTAGCAGGGGACTTTTTGGGTCCCTTCCTAAGCCTCTTCAGGGGCCTCTCTCCCTGAGCACCCTCCTTTCTGACGTCATCGTCAGTTCCTTCAGCCTCAGACCCGACCCTCTTGGGATCAGACTCAGTTCCTGATTTCGTGCTCTTCCCTGACAGCACGACCCTTACCTTCTCCCTTTTTTCAGCCTTATCTACCTCAGGCTGCTCCACCTCCTCACCTTCCTTACTCCTCTCAAGGAGGTCATCTACCCGTTCAATGAGACTGGTTGCCACTCTCTTAGCCTTACCAGCTGGCTTTTTGGCCTGACCCTTTGCTTTCGCATTGGGATCAGTCAGCCCTAGCACTGAATAGGTATCACTCAGTGAGGAAAACATTACCTTCTTTGAGGAGAGACTGTCCTCAAAATCGAAGGTATACCCATGGCAGACATGAGCAATCAGGATGGACATCCTCGTTCCGAATGGCAAGATGGCATTGACGGATATGTGCTTCTTCTCCTCATCTCGCTTAAGCTTGTCCAATCCGGCCTGATGGAGTTGATCAAGGAAGAACTGCTCCCAGTTCGCTTCCACTCCATCAACAATTGCTCCCATGAGTGTCATCTTGGGCAGACTCAGTTGCTCGTGAGAGCCAGTTGCACCCATCACCATCTTGGACACCAAATCCACCAGAGCTCTGTACTCAGGCTTTAACGTATTCTTGTTCTGTCGAGCCTTGAACTCTGATGACCCAGATTTGGTCCATTTCCCAAGTAATTCTCCCTCCGAGTTTTCCTTGTACGTTCTTGGGTTGATGCCTGAGAATGGCAACTTGAAGACATCTCTCACCGCCCTCCTGACGTCAATAATGACCTCCTCTGAGTTGTTGAGAGGTTCGTCGTCACCGTCCTTCTCTCCCGTCGGCTTAAGCGCAGTCACCTTCGTATAAATCTCCCCCTTCCGTAAGAACATATTTAAGTATGCTTCCACAACTGTTCTTGGGAGCACGGAAATGGGGCGGGTGGTGAAGTATGTTTCCAACCCAGCATCGGAAATCCACTTGAATACGAGTTTGATTTCCTCAACTGTAAGACAGATACCTTCCATGGAGATGACTTGCTCCATGTGTATCAGCTTGTTCTCGACAACGTCTACGATCTTGTCAGTTGTCCAGTTGGAATCAAGAAATGCCATTGTTGTTAGAAAGGAAGAGATTTTTTAAATTTCTGGGTTTGAGCAAGAGAAAACTCAGTGTGCAGATTGTGCGTTGTGTTTGCGTAAAAACCTCAAATGGCACTCTTAATTGATAAGACTAAGTCAGTTACTCAAACGTGGGGTTGAGATTAATCCCTGAATTCGAAAGGTTTTGAAATGAGGGGCCATGATTAATCTCAGCTTCAATAAAAAACCCCATGTCAGTCATATTCCGTATAAAACGGACACGTATATGAAAAAGTAACTGTAGCATTAAATGCTCCGTGCGCGTGGGTTTTAAATATGAAAAGGCGCGCTTTTAATGAAAACAGAATGCATTTAATAAAGATTTTCAGGACGAAAGACTCAGGGAAACGCTTGAAATTCACACGAGTCAGGATAGAACTCATACCAGTCAGGGAGACATTGTAGCACCCTGATACCTCGTTGAGTCGAGTCTGGCCTGAGTTCCCCCTGGAACCCTACACTGACTGCTCTCCCGGATCTAAGAGTCCTAACTCCACTGACAGTTCCATAAACCTTGCTTCAGCCAGAGGCTTAGTCAAGATGTCAGCTCTTTGCCTGTCAGTGTGAATCTTCTCCATCCTAATATCTTTCTTCTCCACATGATCTCGAATGAAGTGATGCCTAATATCCACATGCTTGCACCTTGTGTGAAGCACTGGGTTCTGAGTAATTGCTATTGCACTATTGTTATCACAATAGATTGGAACCTGATTAGCAAATACTTGGTAGTCCCTCAACTGTTGCCTCAACCATAGAATCTGAGCACAACAACTACCTGCAGCCATATACTCAGCCTCAGTTGTGGATGTCGCCACTGAATTCTGCTTCTTACTAAACCACGAGATCAACTTACTTCCCAAAAATAGACATGTCCCTGAGGTTGATTTCCTATCAATCCTACAACCTCCATAGTCTGCATCTGAATAACCTGTCAGTTCTAAGTTGTCATCTGAAGGATACCATAGTCCCATATTGACTGTCCTTTTCAAATACTTAAGTATCCTCTTAGCAGCCTCCAAATGACTTCTCTTGGGATCAGACTGATACCTAGCACACACACCAACTGCAAACGTAATGTCAGGCCTACTTGCAATCAGGTACAACAAAGAACCTATCAGCCCTCGATACTCAGTCTGATTTACTGAAGTCCCTTCAGTGTCAGGATCCATCTTCCAATTTGTGTTCATAGGGATCCTGGCTGGATTGTTGTTCTGAACACCAAACTTATGAATCAAGTCTCTTGTATACTTGGCCTGATTTATGAAGATACCTTGATCAGTCTGCTTGACCTGCAATCCTAAGAAGAAGTTCATCTCTCCCATCATGGACATCTCAAATTTACCAGTCATCAACTTAGAGAATTTCTCACAGAGCTGATGATTTGGTGATCCAAATATTATGTCATCCACATAAATCTGGACCAAGAGAATGTCATCACCTTCAGTGATCCTGACCAATGTCCTATCCACAGTTCCCTTCTTGAACCCATGGTCTGTTAGGAATTGAGAGAGGGTATCATACCAAGCTCTTGGTGCTTGCTTAAGTCCATAGAGAGCTTTCTTCAAATGGTATACTCTATCTCCAACCTCAAACCTAGGAGGTTGTTCAACATATACCTCTTCATTGAGTACACCATTCAAGAAGGCACTCTTGACATCCATTTGATACACCTTGAACTTCTTATATGTTGCATAGGCAAGGAATAACCTGATAGCTTCCAACCTAGCCACTGGAGCAAAAGTCTCATCATAGTCTATTCCTTCAGACTGACAATACCCTTTTGCAACCAGTCTAGCCTTGTTCCTTACCACAACACCATTTTCATCCTTCTTGTTCTTAAAGACCCACTTGGTACCAATCACACCTTGATGCCTAGGTCTATCTACCAGTTCCCAAACCTAATTCCTTGTGAACTGATTCAACTCCTCTTGCATGGCAATGATCCAGTTCGAGTCAGTGAGAGCTTCTTCAATGTTCTGAGGCTCTTGCTCAGAGAGAAAGCAACAAAACAATGCACTCTCACCATGGAACCGTCTGGTCCTGACTCCCTCAGTTGGATCACCAATGATTTGATCAATGGGATGATCCTCTAACCATGTTCTTTTGCCAGGAGTTGTTCCTGAAGTACCTGCAATGTTAGTGTCTACAGGCTCATAAAATTCAGGAAATTGAACAGAAGGGGATGATCCTGAGTCAATTCCAAAGGGATTAATAAGTTCAATGTCAGGGACATTGATTCCCTCTTGATGAGGTGACTCAGGAACCGTCTCAGCTGCAACAGCATCTTCATAGACGGTGCTTACCTCATGTTGAGCCTATTCCTCAGTCTGAGGCTCAACAATCCCTGATGTGCTGGGCTTAGGAGTGGCACCTGATTCCTCATCCTGATCGTCATCATCATCCCATCTCGGAATTGGCACAGTCTTGATCTTAGGATCAGGTTGATTCTTCAAGCTCAGCCTTGTCACACTCTTTGTGACCTCCTCAGTGTCAGGATTCAACACCTTTGCCCTAGACTCATTAGCAGATTCATCAAAGACAACATGAGGTGATTCTTCCACAACAAGGGTCCTACAGTTGTAAACCCTGAAGGCTTTACTAACTTCAGAATATCCTAAGAATATTCCTTCATCAGATTTGCTATCAAAGGCTTTCAATTGGGTCTTCCCATTGTTGAGGATGAAGCACTTACAACCAAATACATGAAAATAAGAAATACGAGGTTTCCTTTTGTTCCATGTCTCATATGTGGTCTGAGCATGTTGTTTGTTCAGCATGGATCTGTTCTGAGTGTAGCATGCAGTGTTGATTGCCTCGGCCCAGAATTTCTTGGGCAATCCTGACTCAGCCAGCATGGTCCTTGCAGCTTCCTTCAGTGTCCTGTTCCTCCTTTCAGCGACACCATTCTGTTGTGGGGTTCTAGCTGCAGAAGTCTCATGAGCTATACCAAGTTCATTACAAAAGTCAGAAATATATGAATTTATAAATTCAGTGCCCTTGTCAGATCTGATCTTAGTAATGGACTGATTCTTCTCATTGCTGAGTCTCCTGAGCAACTCTGGAAGCTTCACCTGTGTTTCCTTCTTATTCAACAGGAAAATAACCCAAGTATATCTAGAATAATCATCAATAACCACAAGGGTATACTTTCTCCCATTCATACTCACAGGTGTTATGGGGCCAAATAAATCCATGTGCAAGAGCTGAAGTATCCTGTTAGTGGAATAAGAAGCTTTCTCTTTGAATGATGCTCTGGCCTACTTCCCTTCCTGACAAGCTTTGCACACGTGATCTTTGCTAAAAACTTCATTAGGTAGACCATCAACAAGTGATTGTCTAGAAATTTTATTAAGAATCTTGAAGTTCAGGTGGCTTAATCTTTTATGCCATAACCAACTGAGCTCTAGAGAGCTTTTAGCAACAAAACAAGTATTAGGAATAGTGCTGCTCCAATCAGCGAGATAAACGTTACCTTTCCTTATACCTGATAGAAGCACTTGTGTTGATTTGTCCTTGACTGAACATATATTTGATGAGAACTCAACACTGAACCCTTTGTCACAGAATTGACTTACTGACAGCAGGTTATGCTTCAGTCCTTCCACAAAGGACACATTTTCCACTCTGACTGTACCTATAATTAGAACACCAAAACCTTTAGTAACACCTTTTGAGTTATCACCAAAGGTTACCTGTGGACCATCTTTAGCTTGATATTCTTGGAGAAGACTCTTCATTCCAGTCATATGCCTTGAGCAACCACTGTCTAGGTACCAAACAGCTTTGATTGAGTCTCCTCTCCTCTTGTTGTGATCTGTTGACAGGTGAACATAAATCAATGATGGGCGAACAAGGATTAAAGCCATAAGAAGAATTACGAGAAATCAACCCCAAATCAAAGATGATCAATAAAGAAAATCAAGCTGGGGTGCATAAACTAATCCAAGGAGTGTATAAAGTGACGAACAACTATACCGACGAACAAGAAATTGGCGAACAGGTTTAAAAACCAATAACCGAATATAAACCCACCACCAAGACAATAATAACGAAAAAACACTGGTAAAAGTGTTACAGTTATCAGCCTAAGAGGTGTATGCTGACGAACAAAGAACCAAGATCCCAAAGCCAATCTGTGCAAGACACAAAGGCGAACAACTTCTGAGCCATACACCCAAACGGCGAACAACTTCTATGAAAGAACCATCCTGGATCGATTTAAACTGACCTGGACGAACAACAATAAAGTCCGAGATAAGACCTAAGAAGACTTTGTAACTAAGATTTAGCTTAGATAAGGTCAAACTAGAGTCAAAGGACACATGTCAAGCATGCAGGCTAGGGAGACCAAGAGTCAGGAACACCTCATGCTTGCTAGTCTCTATAAATAGTTGTTCTCCAGCTTAAGAAATACAAGTTCAAATTCATAAACACTCCAAAAACACACACACTATCACACCTAAACAAACACACATACGAAATTAATTCGATTTCGACTTTCGTATATCCGATTTCATAACCCGAACCTCGATTTACCATCTACGGTGGTAACCAATCACACGTAATTGATTGATGATCTTTAAACCGAACTTAAACAGTCACTAATCCACCCGATAAAAAATGATCACCAACAATTTTGGCGCTAGAAGAAGGGTTCGAACCTTCGGTTAGTGTGATTACTCAAGAACTTCAAGTTGAAAGCTTGAAGATTCAAAGAAAACCTCAAGAAATATTTGAAGATTCAAGCAAGGGTGTTCCTGGTGTTCTTGGTGTTCTTCAATATTAAAATTAAAGAAACAATTTATATTGAAATGCCTCAATCAAAGGAAACCCAAGCATCACGCTTGTCAAGGAGAGCATCTCCCACCCGAGCCTCATCGGCCGACCACCAGGATCGAAATCCTAGACATGTAAATAGGTCACAGCACACGGCCATAACCCATAATCTCCCACCTGAAATGGAGGCCCTGGCGAACAACCCCAATGAACTGGCCAAAACCATTGCTGCTCTCCAGGCTCTACTGAGACAGCAAGATCAGAATAGGCCTTCACTAGTGAGGCCTAAGGACAAACCTGTGGAAGTTGTTAGGGCCAGATCAACCAGGGGCGAACAACATGAGGTGGACAGTGCCCAAGTTAGGCAAGATAAGGGCATGGCAAAGATGGTTGAACCAAGAGAGGGCCAGGCTGAATCTGCTCGCGGGCGAACAACAATGTCGAGCCACGGAACAACCCGCTCCAGTGCCCTGGACAGACTTGGCCAACCCCAGCAACAGGAGAAAGTTGCTCGCCAGAAAGCTGAGCATGGGCGAGCAACATTTGAGCAACCTCGCCCTTCGGTCCATGGAAGACTTTCCCAATCTGCCTTCAAACATTTGGGACCTAATGCGGCGAGCAACCCAAAAAAGCAACTCCAGGAGTTGCCCACTCCAAGCGAGGGACTGCGACGAACAGAAAGGTTTGCACCTTTGTTCGCCGAACAGCCTCCAAGTCAGGGGGCATCTCTGGATGAGCTATCAAGCTTGAGAAGAGTGATAGAAAGCATGCAGGGACAGTTGGACCAGCAGAGAGGAGTGGGGACGACCAGCTTGCCATTCTCACCATTATCAACTTACATTCTGAAAGCCCCGATTCAGAAGAAAGTCCAATTCCCAGCAAGCATACAGTATGACGGCCTTGCTGATCCCAGAGTTCATTTAATAAAATACTCAGATTATATGGTCTCGGTGGGAGCCAGCGATGCCACTCAATGCCGAAACTTCCCGTTAACCTTGGGGGACCGGGTGCACAAATGGTTCTCAGCATTGCCACCAGCATCTATCCATTCATTCACTCAGCTGAGTCAGGAATTTCTATCTCATTTTTCAACAGCGGGATCATACTTGTCACAGAAACACTGATTGTCAGACCTAAAACAAAATGATGATGAATCAGATTGAGCTTTCATGGAAAGGTTCGACAAGGTGTTGTTGGAAGGTGAGCCCGTCAGCGAGGACACAAAAATTGTTGCTATTATGGCAGGACTGAAGAAAGGGTCAAAGTTATGGAAAGAGGTACATCTGAAATGCCCAAGGAGCTACGCCGAGTTTAGAAATCAGGCCGACATATTCGTTTCTATGCACGAGGCCCTGCAGTCAAACTTGGGAGAGAACAAAGCCGATCCCAAGGAGAACAACAAGAAATCTGGCGCAACGAGTTATCGAGTCCCTAAAAACATGAAGGCATTCACTGAAGGGACATAACTCAAAGAGAAATTGAACCAAGTGCTAACAGTGTCAGTCGATACTGTTTATGAGAATGTGAAGGATAAGGAGTTGCTCTCCCCTCCCCGAAAAATTTGCCAAGATACTGGCAAACTCAACCCTAACAAGTATTGTGCCTACCATCAAAGCGTGGGGCACTTTACAAGTGAATGTAGAGATTTGCTTAAACAACTATGGCGTTTCTACGAGGACGGAAAGCTCTCCGACTTTGTTAAAAGACAACCCGGAAAGAGAGTTCGGGAGAACAACTCTGAGGACGAAGATGATCAGCCTCAGAAGAATAATAAACCGGCGCGACCAGTTCCAGCCATTCCTACTCGTCCATTGGAAGATTTGTATATGATGGAACCTGCAGGTCCCGCAGGAGGATGTTCTGATGGATGGCCGCCAATCTCCAACCGAAAGAGAAAGGCTGAATTACGAGCAATCGATCAAGTTCAAGAAATGGGGGTCAAGCCAACTATCATGCAAACGGCGGAGTTGACTTTTACTGAAAAAGATCTTGAAGGAGTTTTGACCCCTCACAATGATTCGCTTGTAATTTGCACAAAGATCATGGGGACTCGAGTCCATAGATTGTTGGTAGACACCGGAGCCTATACCAACATCTTGTTCAAAAGTACACTCGATAAACTTGGGGACTTTTCAGCCCACATCTGGGACTCAAACCATAGAATCCTAGGCTTCGGAAATGCAGTAACAGTCCCGTTGGGAGAAATTTCTTTGCTTGTACAACTTGTAACGATCGAGGAACCCGAAAAAAATATTACAAGAATGGTAGATTTTTTGGTCGTAGACCAAGAATCGACCTATAATGGGTTCCTTGGTCGACCTTTTTTGAATGAATTTAAAGCTGCCTGTTCAACTTACCATTATTGCTTGAAGTTTCCAACAGCAAGTGGAGCGGGCACGGTTAAAGGAGATCAAAGAAAGGCTCGGGAATGCCTCTTACAACTACAAGCAAAACATGCACAAGTATCCATGATGGAAGCCACCACCAGCTATCCGGTTGATGAACCATCAATATTGGAGAACATGATGGACATAGAAGATGACCACATGGATACAGACGAACAACATCATGACGAGCAGGTGTTGGACGAAAAACTCCTCACCATCCATGAGAAACATCATCCTGACGAACAACTAAGGGATGGTGACGAGCAACATTCATATAATGGCCTGGAGGGCCAGGTGTTGACTAACAACAATGAATCAGGGCCAACAGATGATCTAGATCCCCGCCTGGGGGCAGAGCCAATGAACATCGAAAATGATTTCAACTCTGAGGGACCAATACTTGATCCTCGGTGGAAAGGACAAAAACGACGAGCAACTCCAGTTGAAGAGCTGGAGGCGTTCAATGTTAATCCTGAAAACCTGAATCTCGAATTATACATAGGATCTGAGCTCCCTGAGCCTTACAGATCCCGAATGAAAGAGTTCCTCAGCAAAAATCTAGATGTTGTTGCTTGGTCTCATGCAGACATGGTGGGGATAGATCCAAAACATGCTTGTCACAAGCTCAATATCAATCAAGCAAAAAGGCCAATCCATCAAAAACGAAGAAAGTATGGCCCAGACAAGTATCAAGCTTTGAACGAAGAAGTAAAAAAGTTATTAGACAATGACCTAATCCGACAAGCACTCTGTCCACAATGGATAGCAAACCCAGTCCTTGTGAGGAAACCAAACGGGACCTGGAGGCTATGCATAGACTTTACAGATCTGAATGCAGCATGCCCGAAGGACAACTTTCCTCTTCCTCACATTGACCAATTGGTGGACAGCACTGCAGGTCATGAAATGCTAACATTCATGGATGCCTTTGTCGGGTACCATCAAATTCCGATGCATCCAGATGATCAAGAGAACACAACATTTTATACAAACAAAAATTTGCTGTGTTGGAAAAGAATGCCCTTTGGCCTCATCAACGCCGGAGCAACTTATCAAAGGCTGGTGAACAAAATGTTCGACCAACAAATTGGAGATACAGTAGAAGTCTACGTTGATGACATCGTAGTCAAAAGTCCCCATAAAGAAGACCATCTCCAACACTTGACCCAAGTGTTCGAAATTCTTCGACACTACAACATGAAGCTGAATCCAAAGAAGAGCAACTTTGGAGTTCATTCAGGCAAATTCTTGGGCCATCTTGTTAGTCAACGGGGAATTGAGGCTAACCTAACAAAAGTTAAAGCCATTGTGGATATGCAACCACCACGTTCAATAAAAGAAGTACAAAGGCTCACGGGATGTCTAGCAGCACTAAACCGGTTCATATCCAGATCGGGGGACAAATGCCGTCCATTCTTTGAAGCCATCAAGAAAGGACAGTTCACATGGACTAACAACTGTCAAAAGGCGTTCGACCAACTCAAAGACTACCTGGAAGATGTAAAAATCCTATCAAAACCCGTCCCAGGAGAAAAGCTATATTTATACTTGGCGGCGTCGGAAGTGGCCATCAGCTCCGTCCTGGTACGGGAAGACGGCAAATTCCATCAACCTATCTACTACATCAGCCAAGCTTTGCATGAGGCGGAGATCAAATACTCCCCAACCGAAAAGCTGGCATATGCACTAGTCATGAGTGTAAGGAAGCTACGGCCCTACCTTTTTTATCATCAAGTTGAAGTGCTAACAACTTTCCCACTCAGACAAATTCTCCATCGCCCCGACACAGCTGGTCGTCTATTAAAATGGTCACTGGAGATTAGCCAATTCAGGGTGACTTATGCTCCTCGAACAGCGATCAAAGGGCAAGCGTTAGCCGACTTTATAGTCGAACTGACCTTCCCACCAGATCCGACGAGAGGACTTGATCACCCCTGACATCTTTATGTTGACGGATCTTTGACTAACATAGCCTCGGGGGCAGGAGTGGTTCTAATTAGTCCAGGCAGACAAGTATTCACTTCGGCAATCAAATTTGGCTTTATGGCAACCAACAACGAAGCCGAGTATGAAGCTCTCATTGCTGGTCTTCATCTATCCCTGGCAGTAGGTGTCAGACGTTTACAAATATTCGGCGATTCACAATTGATTGTGAACCAGGTCCGAGGTGAATATGAGGCGAAGGACGGCCATATGATCGAATATCAACGAATTGTTGCTCACCTGATGTCCTTGTTAGACCAAGTATTCATTGAACAAATCCCAAGGACGAGCAACACTCAAGCAGATGCGTTGGCCCGACTAGCAACAAGCGAAGGGCCTGCAGAGTTGGCAGATATTATAATTACAAAGATGAATGACCCATCAACAACGAGTTATAATGTCAACCAACTTAACGATCAAACCAGTGAAGAAGAAGACTGGAGAACAAGTATAGTCAAATACTTGAAAAGTGGAGAAAAACCAAACAACTCTTTTGAAGCTGCCAAGCTAATTAAGCAAGCCGCCAGATATACTCTGGTAGGTGAGCAACTTTACAAAATAGGAATATCACTTCCACTTCTCAAATGTTTGCCTAGGGGGCAAGGACGAGCAATACTCGAAGAAATACATGCCGGAGTATGTGGAAATCACACTGGGGAGCAAGCCTTGGCGTACAAAACTATCAGACAAGGCTATTACTGGCCGACCTTACACCAGGATGCAATCAAAAAAGCAAAGACTTGCCACCAATGTTAAATTTTTGCACCAAACATTCATACCCCGGCTCAATAGCTCGTATCGATTTATAGCCCGTGGCCTTTTGCTAGATGGGGAATGGACATTATTGGTCCCTTCCCAGCAGGAGTTGGAGGAGTTCGATTTGTCGTTGTAGCAGTCGACTATTATACAAAATGGGCAGAAGCAGAGGCCATGTTGAAAATCACGCAACAGAAAATGATCAACTTCATTTGGAAGAACATTGTCTGTCGTTTTGGAGTTCCACAAACCATCGTGACAGACAATGGTCCACAGTTTGATGGGAAGGAGTTGAGAGATTTCTGTACTAAATGGGGGATCAAGAAACATTACTCTACACCCTATCATCCCCAATCAAATGGACAAGTTGAAGCCGTAAACAAAATTATCAAGCATACGTTAAAGGTACGGCTAGCAGAAAGTAAAAATAGTTGGTCTACAGAACTTTCGGAAGTCCTATGGGCATACAGAGTTTCTCCCAGGTCAAGTACCGGAGAAACACCTTTTGCAATGGCTTTCGGGACAGAGGCTGTAATACCAATTGAGTTAAAGACCAATACATTCAGGACGACCAACTTTGATGAGCAGGCGAACAACTCTGCTCTAGCTACAGAAATGGATTTGCTCGAGGAAAAAAGACTGAATGCCGAGCTAAAAAATACTACCTACAAGCAGCGAGCAGAACGCTATTATAATTCCCATGTTAAAATCAGGGAATTCAGAGTTGGAGATATGGTTATAAGAAAGTTGCTCGCCCAACCTCCAGGTGTATTGGGACCAACTTGGGAGGGCCCGTATCGTAAAACGGAAAAATTCATTAATGGTGCATACGATATCGAAGATATGGAAGGTAAGCCGGCCCAATACTCCTGGAATGCTGTACATCTGAAGAAGTACTATCAATGAGACGAACAAGTTCTTAATTGGGCGAACAAATGTCTCGGAGGGCCAGTGAATCAAGTAAGGCAAACCAATTTGCCTAATTTTTTGAAAATTTTGCTAAGTATAGAATTTAAAGTTGTTCGGCACATTGTATAGTTTGGTGCTGTTTCATCTTTTATATAGACAGAGTTGCTCAGCAAAATTTTTATAAGCGAGCATGTTTTAATTAGTGTTCAAAGTTGTTCGTCGATTTGTATATATTAGTGACGAGCAGTCTTACAACACTTGTAAATTGTTCATTATGTGAATATAATAGTTGTTCGTCAAAGAGGAAAAGTCCAAAGCTCGAGGTACAAGTCCATTTAAAGGTTGTTCGTTTTTAAAATGAACAGAACCTAAGGACCAAAGCCATTTAAAGGTTGTTCGTTTTTTAAAATGAACAGAACCTAAGGCTGAACCCTAATTCCACTAAAGGCAAAGTTCAATTTGAACAAAAGCCCAACACTATATGTTATAATTGCAAAGACATTGATAAAAATGTAAAGGCAATTAACATATAAAGAAAATGAGCGAACATGAGAAAGACATTCCATTAATAAAAAAGGCATTAAGCCTAAAAAATAGTACAATGATCCTAGAGGTCAAGTACTACAAAATGAGCGATCAACTATTACAAAGAAGGTGAAGAAAAAAGAAGTCCTAAAGAACTATTGTTGCTCGGCGGGGGGAGGATCTTGAGCCTGCTCGGCGAGAGGTTCAACGATCATTTCTCGAGCCAAATCTTCAGCAGCCTTATCCTCAGCCTCTTTTGTATTTTGCTCGTCAGCCACGGCCACCCCTTCTTCTTGTTCGCCTTCATCAGTTGGGGGCGGAGGATGAGTAATGGTAGTACTAGGGTCAAGTTTGTCAAGTTTAACCCCTAGTACTGCCAGATCCGCCAGCTGAATTTCGATATTGTTCGGCGGAGGATAATGCTCCATGAATTTATTCAGATCCTTGCTCATTTCTTCCACCAAATCCTTGAAGTCATAAGCATCGGCCGTGCGGATGCTGTCCGCATAGGCGCAGATATATCCAAGGTTTGAGATGGGAGCCGTTCGAGCCTGAACTTCGGCTTCGAGTTGCTCGCTTGTGTAGAGGTTGGCTTCCGCCTCCCGAAGATGAGCAATTTCTGCTTTCAGTTCGGCATTCTCTTGTTCAGCTGCGGACATCTTTTTCTCCCCCTCGCCGAGCAAGGCCTCCTTGTCCTTGAGCAGGGCCTCTTTGTCCTTCAGCTCTTTGGACATGCCTTGAATTTCTTCAAGGCGCTTGTGCTCAGCATCAATGTAAACATTGATCTGGTTGTTGAGGCGAGCAATTTTAGCCTCGTATTGGCCGACCAGACCATCCTTCTCTTCAGTAAGTTGCCGAGCAGTGCTGGCATAATGACGAGCAGACTCTTTTTGCTCGGCAACTTGGGCAATTGCCCTTTGGGCCGTGACGAGGCCGTTGGCGTGGAGCATCATAGAGAGATGGAGGTTGTCCACTAGCCCCTGTTGGAGGATGGCTTTGTCCAAGGGACGCGTCCAGGCTCGGGCGACCAACTTCGTCGCCTTGCGAACATGTTCGCCAGGAATCTCCCTTATGTTAACGGGAGTCTTCGAGCAAGCGTACTGATGTACAACACTTGCTCGACCTGGATAATCGTCAGCACGATATCTGCGAACAAGAAAGAAAAGGATACTTAGAAGAATAAAAAAATGATAATGAATCTTGCTCGGCAGAAGCTGGTATGGACTTACTCCTTGAATTTCTGGTCATCCCAACCCAGATGGGTGAGGTCCTCGGGGCCGCGGCCAGAAGTTGAATCCTTGCTCGCTTTGCCTGTTCTTTCCACAGGCTCGGTGGAGCGGCGAACAACATCCCCCTCAGGACGAGGATGACTGTGGCCTACTTTCTCCTTCCCCTTACCAATAATGGGGACATCATGGGCCAACGGAGTCCCATCCGCCTTCTTTAGGCGCTTTCCCGCGCGAGGGGGAGAAATTGGAGAAGATGGCTGAGCAGGACCTGGGGGAGCAGCTGGTCGCGGAACCTTGGCCCCCTCAGTTTTGTTTGTCATCGCCAAGATCTTGGTAGGCGGGTCACCTCGCCTTTTTCGTCCTTTCGGAGGTGCCATCTCGAAAATTCTTTGTTCGAGAAGAGCAAAACTGGGAGAAACCACAACGGTGACTTGCTCGGCTAAAAAAAAAAAGGAGTTAGACGAGCAAGTTGGAAAAGCAAAATGACGAGCAAAATTGGTATTAAAAGTTGGAAACTTTTCATACCTAGGGGCACCTCCGCTTGTGCTTCCAAATGATGAGGGTAGGGAAACAAGCGAGCAACTCTTAAGCACTTTCCCTCACGTAAATACTCGGTGGTCCTATCTGCTTTGTTGCGAAGGCCGACCAAGCAGGAGGTGAATAGAAACTCCGAGCCGATCTCTTCTTCTTCCGAGTTCCACTTGGGCAAACGAGGGCCTGCGAACAAACAAGAAAAGTTAAATTAGAACAATACAGTTCGAAGACGAACAAGAAAATAGTCTTACGTTTAAATTTCCCATAAGAAGCAGGGGAATTAATTCATCCATCACCACCGTGTAGACCAGAAGATGCTCGCCAATCACCCCCGATGAAGAAGAAGTGTTGTTTCCAATCGCGAATTTTGTTCGGCACTCCCTCCACCACCTTCAGTCCAGTCCTGGCCTTAAGATAAAAATAACCTTTCTCTCCAGGGGGACATCTCATGATTGTCATGAGGTAGTTGATCTCTTCAGCAGTTATACGATCAATGTACCCCTCTAGTGCGAACAAACACATCGTCCCCAATAAGTTCATCCATCCAATTGGGGTGATTTGGGTGATAGAAAGGTTGGTCGCCTCTAAGAAACGACCAACAATAGGTGGAAGGGGCAATCTCAATCCAGCGATCAGAGTATGAATGTTGATCACCGTGCATCCTGGAGGTGGGCGATCAGCTCTCTCTTTTCTCTTCGGAGCCCACATATGAATATCGTAGGGAATCTTGTAGGTCTCCCGGATCGAATCCAACTCATACTCGTGAACAACGCTTTTAATCTTGCTTGCCTGGTACTCAGTTTTCACCAGATCCAATACTTCTCTCTGAGGGCGAGCAAAGTTGTTCGCATGTTCCTCAGCATATGCTCGCCAATCAAAAGGCCGAGCAACTCCAGTTGGGATCTCATTTTCCATCATTCTTGGTGATGGGAACCCTATTCCTTCTAGAAATTCGTGAGTCAGCTCGTCAAATAATGGATCTTCTGATTCGGCGCTGGATGAAGAATCGTTCTCCGAATTTCTGCTCGCCGCGACCACTATTTCTCTCCCAGATGGGCGGGCACCGGTATCCTCAACTGAACGAACTACCGAATCCACGTGAGGATCCGACGCCGAAGAAATCTCGAAGGGAGGCTGATCGACGGGGACCGCGATTGGGAAAAGTGGGTCAAGGGTTTCCTCAGATCCTTTGTTGCTCGAATGGGAGGACATCAGTTCAGATGAAAGAATTCTTTAAGGGGAATAACGAGGTTCTTTGATCTCCGGTGGCAATCCAAGGTGGACAACGGCGGCACAACTTTCCCCACACGGCGGCGAAGGTACAGATACGGAAGAAAAAGAGAGAAAGAAGAAGAGATAAGGAAATAACTACCTGGGGAATGAAAGTTGAGGCCAAATGCAAGAGAAACGGACGCCGGAAAGCTTGGAGTCGCCGGAGAAGGAAGGAATCGCCGGAGCACTGTAGCAAAGAGTAAAAAGTGGGAAAATATTTGTTTCCCCTTCAATTTATACCCCAAGCAAAAAAACGGGGTATAATGTGTAATTTTCAACAAAATACAAGCCAAATTGAAAGAAAACGGGGTCAAACCCGAGCAAGATCGAAAATCAAAGGGCCTAGTTGCAAATATAGGGGTGCGTCGCCTCGGGGCTGCTCGCGCGTGAGCGGCGCGTAATCATGACGCTCACGTCATCTTCGTACAACCCCCAAACCTTGGGGAGACGGAACGACGTACCATTTGTTGCTCGCCAGGACCAATGATGTTCGTCCAAATCCACGTCAGTATAATATCCTAACTATAGTTGCTCGTCTGGGGCAACATATAGCCACGATAGGGGGCAATTGTTGACAGACGAACATAAATTAATGATGGGCGAACAAGGATTAAAGCCATAAGAAGAATTACGAGAAATCAACCCCAAATCAAAGATGATCAATAAAGAAAATCAAACTGGGGTGCATAAACTAATCCAAGGAGTGTATAAAGTGACGAACAACTATACCGACGAACAAGAAATTGGCGAACAGGTTTAAAAACCAAAGTCCGAATATAAACCCACCGCCAAGATAATAATGACGAACAACACTGGTAAAAGTGTTACAGTTATCAGCCTAAGAGGTGTATACTGACGAACAAAGGACCAAGATCCCAAAGCCAATCTGTGCAAGACACAAAGACGAACAACTTCTGAGCCATACACCCAAACGGCGAACAACTTCTATGAAAGAACCATCCTGGATCGATTTAAACCGACCTGGACGAACAACAATGAAGTCCGAGATAAGACCTAAGAAGACTTTGTAACTAAGATTTAGCTTAGATAAGGTCAAACTAGAGTCAAAGTACACATGTCAAGCATGCAGGCTAGGGAGACCAAGAGTCAGGAACACCTCATGCTTGCTAGTCTCTATAAATAGTTATTCTCCAGCTTAAGAAATACAAGTTCAAATTCATAAACACTCCAAAAACACACACACTATCACACCTAAACAAACACACATACGGAATTAATTCGATTTCGACTTTCGTATATCCGATTTCATAACCCGAACCTCGATTTACCATCTACGGTGGTAACCAATCACACGTAATTGATTGATGATCTTTAAACCGAACTTAAACAGTCACTAATCCACCTGATAAAAATTGATCACCAATATGATCCACAGCCGTCTGCAAGCAATTCAGGCTTTAGGTACCCATTGGGTGTTGGGTCCTATCGTGTCAGCTGTACCCTTCGGGATCCAGACTTGCTTCACAACCCTGATTGCCTCAAAGTGGTAAATCTGTCTCCCTGAAACATCGACATACACAACTTTCTTCTTCTTTGCCTGAGAGGAAGATGGTGTATGAGTGCTAGACTTAGGCTTCACAGGAGCCTGAGTGGGTGCCTTTTGGGCAGGCTTCCTGTTCTTCCTATGTCTGGGTGCAGCAGGTCTTGGGCCTTGTTCTTGATAAGGGCCCTGATTTCTATTCCCCCTAGGCAAGTGAGGGAATGGAAAACAGTTAAAGGCCTCAGGATGCCAGAACCACGGAGGTGTCATCATGTTTGGCCTTCCCTGTTGGTATTGCCAAGCATGATGGTACCCTTGCTGACCAGTCTGAGGGCTCTTGACCTGAGTCTTCCTCTGCTTTCGCTGAGGTTTTCCCTGGCCTGAGCTCTCAGGGGCTTCCTTAGGTTGCTTCGCCTTTCCCTTGGGTTTTGGCTTAGCTACCTTAGGAGCAACCCTGACTGTGTCAACGGTTTCCTTGCCCTTATCAGTTTGACGGGCCTGGAGCACAACCTTAGGTGCACTCTGGCCTGTCTGAACAAATACCCTCTCAGTGTTGCTCCCTGAAGCAACATGAGACTGACTTTGTGAGGATTTCTCAGGAACATATCCAAGTCCCTTTTTCTTGTTCCCAAGTATCTGGCTGCTATTGATTTCCTCTCTAGCCACTGAGGATTTATTCATTGCTGCAACCTTTTTCTTGAGAGAGTCCTCACTCTTTTTCAGGATTTCATGTCTGGTAAAGAGGTCATCAAACTTACTCTTAAGTGCTTTCAGCTCTTCCTTCCTGACCAGCTCTTCCTCAACCAATTCCTTCAGAATCTTCTCTCTTGGGAGACGCTCAGCATTGATCATATCAATTTCCTGAGTTAGTCTCACAATCTGAGCTGATTCTTTAAGATCAGACTGAGAGAGTTGTTCATTCAGGTTTTGAACTTCAGTACTCAATTTCTTGTTCTCCTCTACCAAGAAGACATTAGTTTCCTGCAGTCTGGAGAAATCAACCATCAATTGATCAAGGCAGATCTGAAGGTTCATTTCTCTGACTGACTCTGAGCTAAGCTCAGGATTTTGACCAGTGTAAGAAGCACAAACAGAATTTTATGTTACCTCAGGCTCATCCCTAGCCATCAGACAGACATCATCGTACTCGTCATCTGAGAAGAGTTCAGGTGACCTTTCAGTAGGACCGTCAGAATCTGTTGCATCTTCAGCGACCATTGCTCTCCGATCAGCAGATCTTAGATCCCTAGTGGCTCTCCTTTCCTCTCTCTCCCTCGCACTCAGCTCCGGGCAGTCGTACTGATAGTGACCAATCATGTTACAGTTGTAACATGCTACCTGCTCACTTACTCTTTCTTTTCTCGGTTCAGGGTTTCTCCTTGAGTCAGGTTCCCGGGTTCTTGGTGAGCTTTAAGCCTTGGTTGGATATCTATCATCGCGAGTACGTCTCTGTTCATCTCTTCTTTCAGGCTTTGGTTCAGAATATCTCCTTTCATCACCACGTTCTCTCCTCTGGTCAGTGTTCCTTCGCTCCTCATATCTCCTTGAGCTTTGGTGGGTTCCTTCAGGTTTTCTGTCACGTGAGTCCTGATAAAACTTTTTATAACGTCCAAACCTGGAATTGAGCTTGTCAAATCGTCTGGCCATCAGGCTGTACTCCTCAGCGAGTTCTTCCCTGCTCATCTCCATCAGTGACTTTGATGAAGAATTTGACGAGGGCTCAACAAATCCAGACCTGGCCTTGAACGCCACACTTATCTCAGGAGTTTTCTCCTTCACTTCTTCTTCTGACTGAACTTTCTTCTTTCTTTTGTTGAGATCGAATTCAAGCGCTTTGATCTCTGAAAAAAGTAAAGCAGAAGTTATGTTACTCATATCCTGAGTGTTCTTAAGCATAATTACACTGTTGTCCCATCTCTCAGGAAGGGCATTCAGGATCTTTGAAGCAACATCTCTCCTTGGGACATCCTTGTCCAGCATCACCAACTCATTCATCAACTTGATGAATCTAGACTCCATTTGATCTATGCTCTCGTCAGGCAGCATCTCGAACGCCTCGAATTTCTGAATGGCAATGTTTCTCTTGTTCTCCTTGATCTTTTCAGATCCCTCACACATCCTTGTCAGCTCATCCCAAACCTCCTTCGCCGTCTTTAACTTCATCAGCCTAGCTGACTCCTCGAAGGGCACCGTATGCAAGATGATGTTTCTGGCGACGTTGTCAAGCCCCATCATCTTGATCTCATCAGTGGTCATATCCTTCCTTTCCTTAGGAATAGGTACACCAATATCGAGATCATCATATCCCCTCCCTCTGGTATTTGGGACAGTAATTTTCATCGGTCCTTCCCTGAGAACATGCGGCATCTGGTCATGGATGGCATCTAGATGTGCTTCTAATCTGAACTTCCAATAGACAAAGTTAGATACAGAGAATTCAGGTAACGAAGCTTCAAGTCTCCTCGAAGTCATGATGATGCAAGTTTTATGAAAAGCAAACTCAGATCTGTTCAGTGACCATCAACAGTTTCTCCTCTGAAACTATTAGTATTCAAAGTCAGTGGTCTTTCGAACCACTGCTCTGATACCACTTGTTGGTCCCGGTGCAAGACTGAGGAATATGTGTATGGGGGGGAATACACGTATACCAATTTTTCAACCTTAAAACTGACTGGGTCCCCTTTACTCAGAGTGGTAAAGAACTAGGAGCTGATAACACACCTACTGACTACACTTGGTGCGGGTCAGTTGGCTAACTATCAGTTCAAGTTCAGTGCGGAAATGTTTGAGCCCCGATAGTTTAAAGTCTTGTTTAGTTTGCTTTCTAAAAAACTTGTTTTACTCAATTCTGAATAGTGTTTAGTAGGGCAGTGCTCTTTTGAAGATCAGTCTGATTGATTCAGGCCTGATAAACTTGAATGCAATGAATGAACAAGTAATATGGCAAGTATGCACAATATCAAAGCAGTAAGAACACAAGGAGTTTAACGTGGTTCAGAGACTCAAGCTCCTACGTCCACGGCCTGATTTAACAGGAAATCCACTCAAGGGATTCTTATTTTTAACGTGCCAAGGTGCACCAAGACCAGCTAACCTCACTGATATATATAACTCCACTTACTAACACACTAACTGACTTACTCCCAACAAGCCTAACTTAGGGTTTTGGTTTCAGTTTGGATTCCAACTAAGTTGAGATTATCCTTACAAGGCAAAGCTATGCTAAGGATTGGATAATCTCTCTAAGCTTAAGATAATTCTATTTAGCTCTTGGAATACAGAATAACTCTCGATTGCTAAGAAACACTTGGGAAATTTAGATGTTTTCGAGTGCTTCTTTTAAAGGCTGTATGCTTTGAATGCTTGAGAGTTTGAGTAATTTCTGGCTTGGAAATTTCCCGTAACCTTGAATGGGTTCAAGGTCTTTTGTATTTATAGGTGATTTAGAAAACTATCCGCTGGAGAGATAGCCTTCTAGTCATCTATGTAGAGTGGCTTCAAACGGACATATCTTCATGCAGCAGCCGTCCTTGCATGGATTTGGTATTTGCATTAAATGCACATTAAATGCTTGCCCGTTGAATGTACAGTCTGAATTCAGTCTTCATGTCAGGTTCTGTACGTGCGTGTCCTTCTCGGATTGGTACACGTCATCAGGTTGGTGAGAATGTCAGAACTTATTCCTGAGCTTCAGGCTTGTCTTATTAAGTTCATTTTGTCTTGAGCCCACCAGTCTTGTCCTGACGCTGAAATTCATTTTGCATTGCTTGGCTCTACTCCAAGTCTTCCCATTAACTCAGTGACATCCTGTTCCCTTCAGGACTGAGTTAGTAATGACCTCAGGGTCATACTCTTCATCACTGAAACTTACTCAGCCAGCTTAGAGGACTGCCATAAGTTCAGGATGGTGCTCTTCGTCTTCAGGCCCTGAGTCTTGATTGTCTCCAGTGAGTTCTCCTCTCACTGAGTACCTGTGAAGTGTAAAATGACTAAGTACTAATCCTAACCAAGACTAGCCTGATAAAGACAGATTAAGGCAAACATCTTTTCAGGGGCTTTGGGATCTTAATCAAAACTGACAATGTCCCAACAGGGACTCAGTAAGGTTTTAAGTCTGAAAATTGGTATACGTGTATTCTTGTACCGGGACCAACAAGTGGTATCAGAGCAGTGGTTCAAAAGACCACTGACTTTGAATACTAATAGTTTCAGAGGAGAAACTGTTGGTGGTCGCTGAACAAATCTGAGTTTGCTTTTCATAAAATTTGCATCATCATGACTTCGAGGAGACTTGAAGCTTCGTTACCTGAATTCTCTGTATCTAACTTTGTATATTGGAAGTTCAGATTAGAAGCACATCTAGATGCCATCCATGACCAGATGCCGCGTGTTCTCAGAGAAGGACCGATCAAGATCACTATCCCCAATGTCAGAGGACTGGGATATGAGCATCTTGAGATTGGCGTGCAGGTTCCAAAAGAAAGGAAAGACATGACTAATGATGAGATCAAGATGGTGGGACTGGACAACGTTGCCAGAAACATCATTTTGCATACGGTGCCCTTCGAGGAGTCAGCTAGGCTGATGAACTTAAAGATGGCAAAGGAGGTTTGGGATGAGCTGACCAGGATGTGCGAGGGGTCAAAAAAGATAAAGGAGAACAAGAGAAACATTGCCATTCAGAAGTTCGAAGCGTTCGAGATGTTGCCTGATGAGACAATCGATCAGATGGAGTCAAGATTCATCAAGTTGATGAATGAGTTGGTGATGTTGGACAAGGATGTTCCAAAGAGAGATGTTGCGTCAAAGATCATGAATGCCCTTCCTGAGAGATGGGACAACAGTGTAATTAGCTTAAGAACACTCAGGATATGAATAATATAACTTCTGCTTTACTTTTTTCAGAGTTGAAGGCACTGGAATTTGATCTTAACAAAAGAAAGAAGAAAGTTCAGCTAGAAGAGGAAGAGAAGGAGAAAACTCCTGAGAAAAGTGTGGCGTTCAAGGCCAGGTCTGAACCTGTTGAGTCTACATCAAAGTCACTGATGGAGATGAGCAAGGAAGAGCTCGCTGAGGAGTACAGCCTGATGGCCAGACGCTTTGATAAGCTTAATTCCAGGTTTGGTCGTTATAAGAAATTTTATCAGGACTCACGTGACAGGAAACCTGAAGGAACCCACCAAAGCTCAAGGAGATATGAGGAAAGGAGAAACACTGACCAGAGGAGAGATCGTGGCGAAGAAAGAAGATATTCAGATCCAAATCCCGATCGTAGAAATGAACAGAGACGTACTCATGATGACAAGCACTCAGGAAAGACTGAAAGCTCATCAAGACAGAGGGAACCTGACTCAAGGAGGAACCCTGAACCAAGGAGAGAAAGAGGAGATGAGCAACCAACATGTTACAACTGTAACAAGAGCGGGCACTATCAGTATGATTGTCCGAAGCTGAGTGCAAGGGAAAGAGAGGACAGGAGGGCCAAGAGAGACCAGAGATTTGCTGACCGGAGAGCTATGCTCGCAGAGGATGCAATTGAACTGATGGTCCTGAGTAAAGGTCACCTGAACTCTTCTCTGATGATGAGTACGATGATGTTTGCCTGATGGCAAGGGAGGAACCTGAGGTAACATCTAACTCTGTATGTGGTTCTTACACTGGTCAAAATCCTGAGCTAAGCTCAGAGTCAGTCAGAGAAATGAACCTTCAGATCTGCCTGGATCAATTGATGGTTGATTTCTCCAGATTGCAGGAAACTAATGTCTTCTTGGTAGAGGAGAACAAGAAATTGAGTACTGAGGTTCAAAACCTGAATGATCAACTCACTCAGTCTGATCTTAAAGAATCAGCTCAGATTGTGAGACTAACTCAGGAGGTTGATTTAATCAATGCTGAGCGTCTCCCAAGAGAGAAAATTCTGAAGGAACTTGTTGGGACATTGTCAGTTTTGATTAAGATCCCAAAGCCCCTGAAAATATGTTTGCATTTGTTTGTCAGGCTAGTCTTGGTTAGGATTTTTACTTAGTCATTTTACAATTCACAGGCACTCAGTAAGAGGAGCACTTACTGATGACAATCAAGACCCAGAGCCTGAAGACGAAGTTTACCATCCTGAACTTATGGCAGTCTCCTAAGCTGGCTGAGTAAGTCTCAGTGATGAAGAGTATGACCCTGAGGTCAGTACTACTCAGTCCTGAAGGGAACAGGATAAAACTGAGTTAATGGGAAAGACTTGGAGTAGAGCCAAGCAATGCAAAAGGAATGTCAACGTCAGGACAAGACCGGTGAGCTCAAGACAAAATGAACTTAATAAGACAAGCCTGAAGCTCAGGAATAAGTTCTGACATTCTCACCAACCTGATGACGTGGACCAATCCGGGAAGGACACGCACGTACGGAACCTGACAAGAAGACTGATTTTAGACTGCATATTCAACGGGCAAACATTTAATGTGCATTTAATTCAACTACCAAATCCATGCAAGGACGGCTGCTGCATGAAGATATGTCCGTTTGAAGCCACTCTACATAGTTGACAAGAAAGGCTATCTCTCCAACGGATAGTTTTTCAAATCACCTATAAATACAGAAGACCTTGAACCCATTCAAGGTTACGGGAAATTTCCAAGCCAGAAATTACTCAAGCACTCAAAGCATTCAGTCTTTAGAAGAAGCACTCGAAACCATCAAAATTTCCCAAGTGTTTCTTAGTTACTGAGAGTTATTCTGTATTCCAAGAGCGAACTAGCATTATCTTAAGCTTAGAGAGATTATCCAATCCTTAGCATAACTTTGCCTTGTAAGGATAATCTCAACCTAGTTGGAATCCAAACTGAAACCAAAACCCTAAGTTAGGTTTGTTGGGAGTAAGTCAGTTAGTGAGTTAGTAAGTGGAGTTGTATAGATCAGTGAGGTTAGCTGGTCTTGGTGCACCTTGGCACGTTAAAAACAAGAATCCCTTGAGTGGATTTCCTGTTAAATCAGGCCGTGGACGTAGGAGCTTGAGTCTCCGAACCATGTTAAACTCCCTGTGTTCTTATTGCTTTGATATTGTGCATGCTTGCTGGTGGATGCTCGTGGCTGGGAGCACTGGGAAACCGAGGTGGCCAGGTTGTGCTCCTACTTTTAACTGACTAGCTGGCTTCAACTGCTCAACTTCGAAAATCTGAAGGAGCTAGTCAACAGCCTGATGTCCAAGAGCAAGGCTGACATCCTATCTGAGGATGGGGAGGATAAGGAGGATGATGAAGGTGCTCAAGGTGGAGCAATGGAGAAGGTTGTGGAGGAGACAGCAAGGGAGGTTGATGGTATGGACTCTGAGCCTCAGGCTCAGGGGGAAGGTGAGAAGGACACTGGTGCCAAGGGTGGACCAGTCGCCGATGAGACATCTATCGATGAAGGGATTCCCTGCCCTGAGACAAGGGAGAAAGATGTTGAGGCGTCTAAGGAGACTCCCAGTTCCGAGGGACAAGTTCCTAAGGTTCGAGATGGCATGGCTGAGCCTGAGCAGGCGGCCTTGACCACTCAACAACTGCCTTCAGTGCACCCTGAAGAGGGGACTGAGGATGTAGGGGCTGACAAGGGAAAGCAGCCAATCACTGACGAGGCTGAAAATGAAGATCCAGATGTTATAACTGGGGTTGGCCGTACTGAGTTTACAAGCATTGTGGAGGTCAAGAAGGAGAAAACCACAGAAAATCTAGCTGAACTTCAGGAGGAAGTAATGAGGCTACGAGCTGAAAAAGAAGAAGACTCCAAGGCCCTGGCGAAACACATCAGGTGGACGAAGTCAGCATACAACACTCTTGCCAACAAGGAGCTGACTTTGTTGAAGAGAACAATGACTGACACGGCCAAGTCAGTGAGGAATGAGTGGAAGAGAACAAAGAAGATGCTAAGGCAGACCTTGAAGCAATTAGCTGAGAAGGATGAGCAAGGGAAGGAGGATCTCAATCAGGCTGTGGAGAAGCTTGCAGCTCAGGCTGGAGCACTATTCACTTAGGCCATTTCTGGCTCAGTCTCAAAGTTGGAGCTGGAGTCAGAACTTTTTGCTCAGACTTCAAAGGATATTGCTGAGAGGCTGACTCAAGCAGATGAGCGATCTGCTCTGGTGGAGGAGAAGATAGAGAAGGTTGAACAAAGACTCCAACTCTCCATAGAGGTCTTTGAGAAGAAAGTGAACGCTGCAATCAGTTCTGTTTCTTTTGCAGGAACTGAAATCTCGATGGGAGTTGAGTTACTGAAGGAGGGAATCAATGATGTCCATTCCCTAGCCTCCTTCGTAATCAACAGCGGATCTGACGCATTCCCATCCGGGGCCAATGATGATGCCAAAAAGGGGGAAAATAAGAAGAAAAGATCCCGCCCTGAGGCATCTGAGGCAGTCAACCAAGGCGAAACAGTTCAAGCCAATCCTGAAGCCGATCCTGAAGGAAATGTGCTGAGGGTAAGAAAGTCAGCAAGGTTGGCGGCATTGGAGAAGGAAGGAGAGGAAATTGTTGCCAGGCTGAGGGCGGAGACAGCAAAGGCAAAGGCTGATGAACCTTCCAAGCAACCTGAGCCAGTTCAGAAGTCTTCTCCCATGAGCTCAAGGAAGAACCCCATCACTTACTCTGGGGAGATGGTGGCGGAGTTATGCGCTGAAGCTTGGGGAGTTACTTCTGAGAAATCTGAGGCTGTGCGCAGAGCTGAAATTGCTCAAAAGGAGAAGATGCGCATCTTGGAGAAGAAGGTTGAAAAGCTGACTGACATCACTGAGCTTCAACAAAGAGAACTGGATGATGCGGTGATCAGTCTGCTGAGGAGGAAGAAGGCGAAGCCTGAGCCTAGGAAGTACAGAAAGAGGCCAACAGTAAGGAAGTCATCAATTCTTCAAGTCAGTAGGCCAGAATCAGGAATAAGGGAAACTTATGTCGATGAGTTCATCTCAGAGGCATTGAAGGAGTTTTGGGCTGATGCGAAGGATGAGTTTGTGAAATTGTGGTATCTTGAGAAGAAATGGGGTGACACTGACGATATCAATGTCCACTTCACTGACTACATGATGGACAATCATCCTGAGTTGTTCCAAAAGATCTTGGAGGAGGTTGATGCAGCTCAACTCCAAGTGAAGGCTCCTGAGTTCACCATTCGAGCTCCTCCCTTAGTTCCTGGAACTCAAAAGCACAACACGAAGGCCATTATGATGGAAGTTTTGAAGATTGCCAAAGCTGAAGGATATGTGAACCAACCTAGAAGACTTGACGAGCTGAAGGCAAGAGTCTATGCTGGATATGGACTCGAACCTGAAATGAGATTAGTCTAGGAGTTCATTACCTCTTTGTAATAGATTAGATTCATTGTAACCACTGTCATATCAATCAATGAAATTTATTACTTTTGCCCACAGACAAAAACTCATTGTCTTTTTGGCTGTTGTTTAAATTCTGTACTTTATCAAGAATTTCTCTAACATTGTCTTATCTTATAGATAGGTCATTATATTTCCTCTAAGTGTTGTGAGGATCTTTTCAGTGTTTTGGCATCATCAAAAAGGGGGAAATTGTTGGGACATTGTCAGTTTTGATTAAGATCCCAAAGCCCCTGAAAAGATGTTTGCATTTGTTTGTCATGCTAGTCTTGGTTAGGATTTATACTTAGTTATTTTACAATTCACAGGCACTCAGTAAGAGGAGCACTTACTGATGACAGTCAAGACCCAGAGCCTGAAGACGAAGTTTACCATCTTGAACTTATGGCAGTCTCCTAAGCTGGCTGAGTAAGTCTCAGTGATGAAGAGTATGACCCTGAGGTCAGTACTACTCAGTCCTGAAGGGAACATGATAAAACTGAGTTAATGGGAAAGACTTGGAGTAGAGCCAAGCAATGCAAAAGGAATGTCAACATCAGGACAAGACCGGTGAGCTCAAGACAAAATGAACTTAATAAGACAAGCCTGAAGCTCAGGAATAAGTTTTGACATTCTCACCAACCTGATGACGTGGACCAATCCGGAAAGGACACGCACGTAGGAACCTGACAAGAAGACTGATTTCAGACTGCATATTCAATGGGCAAATATTTAATGTGCATTTAATGCAACTACCAAATCCATGCAAGGACGGCTGCTGCATGAAGATATGTCCGTTTGAAGCCACTCTACATAGTTGACAAGAAAGGTTATCTCTCCAACGGATAGTTTTTCAAATCACCTATAAATACAGAAGACCTTGAACCCATTCAAGGTTACTGGAAATTTCCAAGCCAGAAATTACTCAAGCTCTCAAGCACTCAAAGCATTCAGTCTTTAGAAGAAGCACTCGAAACCATCTAAATTTCCCAAGTGTTTCTTAGTTACTGAGAGTTATTCTATATTCCAAGAGCGAACTAGTATTATCTTAAGCTTAGAGAGATTATCCAATCCTTAGCATAGCTTTGCCTTGTAAGGATAATCTCAACCTAGTTGGAATCCAAACTGAAACCAAAACCCTAAGTTAGGTTTGTTGGGAGTAAGTCAGTTAGTGAGTTAGTAAGTGGAGGTTTATAGATCAGTGAGGTTAGCTGGTCTTGGTGCACCTTGGCACGTTAAAAACAAGAATCCCTTGAGTGGATTTCCTGTTAAATCAGGCCGTGGACGTAGGAGCTTGAGTCTTCGAACCACTTTAAACTCCCTGTGTTCTTATTACTTTGATATTGTGCATGCTTGCTTTATTACATATTCATTCATTGCATTCAGTTTATCAGGCTTGAATCAATCAGCCTGATCCTTAAAAAGAGCACTGCCCTACTAATCACTATTCTGTTTTGAGTAAAACAAGTTTTTCAGAAAGCAAACTAAACAAGACTTTAAACTATCAGGGCTCACGCATTTCTGCACTGAACTTGAACTGATAGTTAGCCAACTGACCCACACCAAGTGTAGTCAGTAAGTGTGTTATCAGCTCTTAGTTCTTTACCACTCTGAGTAAAGGGGACTCAGTCAGGTTTTAAGTTTGAAAAATTGGCATACGTGTATTCCCCCCCATACACGTATTCTTCAGTCTTGTACCGGGACCAACAGAACTAGCTGATGAAGAGTTGGTCAGGAAGGAAGAACTGAAAGTACTTAAGAGTAAGTTTGATGACCTCTTTACCAGACATGAAATCCTGAAAAAGAGTGAGGACTCTCTCAAGAAAAAGGTTGCAGCAATGAATAAATCCTCAGTGGCTAGAGAGGAAATAAATAGCAACCAGATGCTTGGGAATGAGAAAAAGGGACTTGAATATGTTCCTAAGAAATGCTCACAAGGTCAATCTCATGTTGTTTCAAGGAGCAACACTGAGAGGGTATTTGTTCAGGCAGGCCAGAGTGCACATAAGGTTGTACTCCAGGCCCATCAAACTGATAAGGGCAAGGAAACTGTTGACACAGTCAGGGTTGCCCCCAAGGTCGCTAAGCCAAAACCCAAGGGAAAGGCGAAGCAACCAAATGAGGTCCCTGAGAGCTCAGGCCAGGGAAAACCTCAGCGAAAGTAGAGGAAGGCTCAGGCCAAGAGCCCTCAGACTGGTCAGCGAGGGTATCATCATGTGTGGCAATACCAACAGGGAAGGCCAAATATGATGACACCCCCATGGTTTTGGCATCCTGAGGCCTTTAACTGTTTTCCATTCCCTCACTTGTCTAGGGGGAATAGAACACTGGGCCCTTATCAAGAACATGGCCCAAGACCTGCTGCACCCAGACCTAGGAAGAACAGAAAGCCAGCCCAAAAGGCACCCACTCATGCTCCTGTGAAGCCTAAGTCTAGCACTCATACACCATCTTCCTCTCAGGCAAAGAAGAAGAAAGTTGTGTATGTTGATGTTTCAGGGAGACAGATTTACCACTCTGAGGCAATCAGGGTTGTTAAGCAAGTCTGGATCCCGAAGGGTACAACTGACACGATAGGACCCAACACCCAATGGGTACCTAAAGCCTGATTTGCTTGCAGGCAGCTGTGGATCACAATAAGAGGAGAGGAGACTCGATCAAAGCTGTTTGGTACCTAGACAGTGGTTGCTCAAGGCACATGACTGGAGTGAAGAGTCTTCTCCAAGAATATCAAGCTAAAGATGGTCCACAGGTAACCTTTGGTGATAACTCAAAGGTGTTACTAAAGGTTTTGGTGTCTTGATAATAGGTACAGTCAGAGTGGAAAATGTGTCCTTTGTGGAAGGACTGAAGCATAACCTGTTGTCTGTAAGTCAATTCTGTGACAAAGGTTTCAGTGTTGAGTTCTCATCAAACATATGTTCAGTCAAGGACAAATCAACACAAGTGCTTCTATCAGGTATCAGGAAAGGTAATGTTTATCTCGCTGACTGGAGCAGTACTATTCCTAATACTTGCTTTGTTGCTAAAAGCTCTCTAGAGCTCAGTTGGTTATGGCATAAAAGATTAAGCCACCTGAACTTCAAAATTCTTAACAAAATTTCTAGACAGTCACTTGTTGAAGGTCTACCTAATGAAGTTTTTAGCAAATACCATGTGTGCAAAGCTTGTCAGGAAGGGAAGCAGGTCAGAGCTTCATTCAAAGAGAAAGCTTCTCATTCCACTGACAGGATTCTTCAGCTCTTGCACATGGATTTATTTGGTCCCATAACACCTGTGAGTATGAATGGTAGGAAGTATACCCTTGTGGTTATTGATGATTATTCTAGATATACTTGGGTTATTTTCTTGTTGAATAAGAAGGAGACATAGGTGAAGCTTCCAGAGTTGCTCAGGAGACTCAACAATGAGAAGAATCAGTCCATTACTAAGATCAGATCTGACAAGAGCACTGAATTTATAAATTCATATATTTTTTACTTTTGTAATGAACTTGGTATAGCTCATGAGACTTTTGCAGCTAGAACCCCACAGCAGAATGGTGTCACTGAAAGGAGGAACAAGACGCTGAAGGAAGCTGCTAGGACCATGCTGGCTGAGTCAGGATTGCTCAAGAAGTTCTGGGCTGAGGCAATCAACACTGCATGCTACACTCAGAACAGATCCATGCTGAACAAACAATATGCACAGACCCCATATGAGACATGGAATAAAAGGAAACCTCGTATTTCTTATTTTCATGTATTTGGTTGTAAGTGCTTCATCCTCAACAATGGAAAGACCCAATTGAAAGCTTTTGATAGAAAATCTGATGAAGGAATATTCTTAGGATATTCTGAAGTTAGTAAAGCCTTCAGAGTTTACAATTGTATGACTCTTGTTGTGGAAGAATCACCACATGTTGTTTTTGATGAATCTGCTAATGAGTCTAGGGTAAAAGTGTTGAATCCTGACACTGAGGAGATCACAAGGAGAGTGACAAGGCTGAGCTTGAAGAATCAACCTGATCCAAAGGTCAAAGTTGTGCCAATTCCAAGATGGGATGATGACGACGATCAGGATGATGAATCAAGTGCCACTCCTAAGCCCAACACATCAGGGATAGTTGAGCCTCAGACTGAGGAACAGGCTCAACCTGAGGTAAGTACCGTCTATGAAGATGCTGTCGCAGCTGAGACGGTTCCTGAGTCACCTCATCAAGGGGGAACCAATGTCCCTGTCATTGAGCTTGTTAATCCCTTTTGTATAGACTCATGATCATCCCATTCTGTTCAATTTCCTGAATTTTATGAGCCTGTAGATACTAACATTGCAGGTACTTAAGGAACAACTCCTGGCAAGAGAACATGGCTAGAGGATCATCCCATTGATCAAATCATTGGTGATCCAACTGAGGGAGTCAGGACCAGACGGTTCCATGGTGAGAGTGCATTGTTCTGTTGCTTTCTCTCTGAGCAAGAGCCTCAGAACATTGAAGAAGCTCTCACTGACTCGAACTGGATCATTGCCATGCAAGAGGAGTTGAATCAGTTCACAAGGAATCAGGTTTGGGAACTGGTAGATAGACCTAGGCATCAAGGAGTAATTGGTACTAAGTGGGTCTTCAAGAACAAGAAGGATGAGAATGGTGTTATGGTAAGGAACAAGGCTAGACTGGTTGTAAAAGGGTATTGTCAATCTGAGGGAATAGACTATGATGAGACTTTTGCTCCAGTGGCTAGGTTGGAAGCTATCAGGTTGTTCCTTGCATATGCAACATATAAGAAGTTCAAGGTGTATCAAATGGATGTCAAGAGTGCCTTCCCGAATGGTGTACTCAATGAAGAGTTATATGTTGAACAATCTCCCGGGTTTGAGGTTGGAAATAGAGTATACCATTTGAAGAAAACACTCTATGGACTTAAGCAAGCACCAAGAGCTTGGTATGATACCCTCTCTCAATTCCTGACAGACCATGGGTTTAAGAAGGGAACTGTGGATAGGACATAGTTCAGGATCACTGAAGGTGATGACATTCTCTTGGTCCAGATTTATGTGGATGACATAATATTTGGATCACCAAATCATCAGCTCTGTGAGATATTCTAGCTAAGTTGATGACTGGTAAATTTGAGATGTCAATGATGGGAGAGATGAACTTCTTCTTAGGATTGCAAGTCAAGCAGACTGATCAAGGTATCTTCATAAACCAGGCTAAGTATACAAGAGACTTGATTCATAAGTTTGGTGTTCAGAACAGCAATCCAGCCAGGATCCCTATGAACACAAATTGGAAGATGGATCCTGACACTGAAGGAACTTCAGTAAATCAGACTGAGTATCGAGGGCTGATAGGTTCTTTATTGTACCTGGCTGCAAGTAGGCCTAACATTACGTTTGCAGTTGGTGTGTGTGTTAGGTATCAGTCTGATCCCAAAAGGAGTCATTTGGAGGCTGCTAAGAGGATACTTAAGTATTTGAAAAGGACCGTCAATATGGAACTATGGTATCCTTCAGATGACAACTTAGAACTAACAGGTTATTCAGATGCAGATTATGGAGGTTGTAGGATTGATAGGAAATCAACCTCAGGGACATGTCAGTTTTTGGGAAGTAAGTTGATCTCGTGGTTTAGTAAGAAGCAGAATTATGTGGCTACATCCACAACTGAGGCTGAGTATATGGCTGCAGGTAGTTGTTGTGCTCAGATTTTGTGGTTGAGACAATAGTTGAGGGACTGCCAGGTATTTGCTAATGAGGTTCCAATCTATTGTGACAACAATAGTGCAATTGTAATTACTCAGAACCCAGTGCTTCACACAAGGTGCAAGCATGTGGATATTAGGCATCACTTCATTCGAGATCATGTGGAGAAGAAAGATATTAGGATGGAGAAGATTCACACTGACAAGCAAAGAGCTGACATCTTGACTAAGCCTCTGGCTGAAGCAAGGTTTATGGAACTGTCAGTGGAGTTAGGACTCTTAGATCCGAGAGAGCAGTCAGTGTAGGATTCAAGGGGGAACTCGGGCCAGACTCGACTCAGCGAGGTATCAGGGTACTACAATGTCTCCCTGACAGGTATGAGTTTTATCCTGACTCTTATGAATTCTAAGCGTCTCCCTGAGTTCTTCGTCCTGAAGATCTTTATTAAATGCATTCCGTTTTCATTAAAAGCGCGCCTTTTCATATTTAAACCCACGCGCAACGGAGTATTTAATGCTTCAGTTACTTTTTCATATACGTGTCCATTTTACACGAAATATGACTGGCGTAGGTAATTGATTGGAATTGCAATTAATCTTGGCCCTTCATATCAAAACCTTTCGAATTCAAGAATTAATCTCAACCCCACGTCTGAGTAACTGACTTAGTCATATCAATCAAGAATGCCATTCGAGGTTTTTACGCAAACACAAAGCACATCTGCACACTGAGTTTTCTCTTGCTCAAGCAATCTCAGAATTCTCAAAAATCTCTTCTTCAAATTCAATGGCACTTCTTAATTCTAATTGGACAACCGACAAGCTCGAAGATGTTGTCAATAACAAGCTCGTACACATGGAGCAAGTCATCTCCATGGAGGGTACCTGTCTTACAGTGGAGGAAATCAAACCCGTTTTTAAATGGATTTCCAAAGCTGGGTTGGAAACATATTTCACCACTCACCCTATTTCCGTGCTTCCCAGAATGGTCGTGGAAGCCTATCTCAACATGTTCTTGCGTAGGGGGGAACTCTTCACGAAAGTGACTGCGCTCAAGCCGATGGGGGAGAAGGACGGCGATGGCGAACCCCTCTACAACTCGGAGATTGTTACCATTGACATCAGGAGGGTGGTCAAGGAAGTTTTTGGGTTGCCATCCTCAGGCAACAACCCAAAAGTCTATAAGGAGAACTCGGAGGGAGAACTCCTGGGTAAATGGACCAAGGCAGGGTCATCTGAGTTCAGGGCTCGTCAGAATAAGAACACTCTGAAGCCGGAATACAGAGCTCTTGTGGACCTTGTGTCCAAGGTGGTGATGGGATCCACGGGATCTCATGAGCAATTGAGCCTGCCCAAGCTGAGGCTGATGGGGGCTATAGTTGATGGCGTGGAAGCAAACTGGGAGCAGTTCTTCCTGGATCAACTTCATCATGCTGGTCTGGACAAGCTGAAGAGGGATGAGGAGAAGAAGCACATCCCTGTCAGTGCCATTCTGCCTTTCGGAACCAGACTTTCCATCCTGATTGCTCATGCTTGCCATGGGTACACCTTCAACTTCGAGGACAGCCTTTCCTCAAAGAAGGTGATGTTTACCTTACTGAGTGATACCTACTCAATGCTAGGGCTGACTGATCCCAATGCTAAGGCAAAGGGTCAGGCCAAAAAGCCAGCTGGTAAGGCCAAGAAGGTGGCTACCAGTCTCATTGAAAGGGTAGATGACCTCCTTCAGAGGAGCAATGAGATAGAGGAGAAGGTGGAGGCTGAGAAGATGGTGGATCAGCCTGCAGTAGAGGAGGCTGAGAAGAAGAAGAAGAAGAAGAAGAAGAAGAAGAAGAAGAAGAAGAAGAAGAAGAAGAAGAAGAAGAAGAAGAAGAAGAAGAAGAAGAAGAAGAAGAAGAAGAAGAAGAAGAAGAAGAAGAAGAAGAAGAAGAAGAAGAAGAAGAAGAAGAAGAAGAAGAAGAAGAAGAAGAAGAAGAAGAAGAAGAAGAAGAAGAAGAAGAAGAAGAAGAAGAAGACAAGTTCTGGGACTGAGTCTGATCCCAAGAGAGCCATTTCTGAGGCTGAGGGAACTGACAATGACGTCAGGAAGGAGAGTGATCAGGGGGAGAGGCCCTTGAAGAGACTGAGGAAAGGGGTCAGAAAGTCTCCGGCTAAAAGCCTGCCGATACTGAGTGAGAGGGAGAAGTCAAGCTCTCCTAGAGCCTCTGACTTGGAGGAAGTGAGAAAATCTGTCGAGACGGCTGAGTTGTTGCAGCCTGAGATAGTACCCCCTCAATCACCCTCACACCCTGAACCCCAAACTCAATCCAACCCTGACCCAACACTTCAACCCACCCAAACACCCCAAACCTCAGAGCCAAACGTTCACACTGAGTCAGTGCCATCTACATCACCCATGATTGAGCCTGACCAGTCATCTGAGCCAAACCTTCCCAATCCCACAGACTTTCCCTCTTACCCCAACCCCAAAGATTGTCCCAAAACCTTTCCAACTAAAGAAGATGATTTTCTTCTAATGCAGGAGGAGGAGGAGCTGGATGAAAATATGATGGGGGGAGTGCTGGAGAACACCCTTAGGGGGAACGCTACTGAGTGGGTAGCCAAGTGCTGGCCCGGGCTGAACAAATACAAGGAACTGCTGGCAAATGTTGTCGAACTCAAAGTCTGGTTGGAGTTCAAGCAATCCAACATGCAAGAACAACATTTGCTAGTGATGCTCGTGGCTGGGAGCACTGGGAAACCGAGGAGGCCAGGTTGTGCTCTTACTTTGGACTGACTAGCTGGCTTCAACGGCTAAACTTTGAGAATCTGAAGGAGCTAGTCAACAGCCTAATGTCCAAGAGTAAGGCTAACATCCTGTCTGAGGATGAGGAGGATAAGGATGATGATGAAGATACTCAGGGTGGAGCAATGGAGAGAGCCGTGGAGGAGACGGCAAGGGAAGTTGATGATATGGTCTCTAAGCCTCAGGCTCAGGGGGAAGGTGAAAAGGACACTGGTGCCAAGGGTGGACCAGTGGCTAAGGATGTTTTGAATATCTCAGCTGCCGATGAGACATCTGTCGATGAAGGGATTCCCTGCCCTGAGACAAGGGAGAAAGATGTTGAGGCATCTAAGGAGACTCCCAGTTCCGAAGGACAAGTTCCTAAGGTTCGAGATGGCGAGGCTGAGCCTGAGCAGGCGGCCATGACCACTCAACAACTGCCTTCAGTGCACCCTGAAGAGGGGACTGAAGATGCAGGGGCTGACAAGGGAAAACAGCCAATCACTGATGAGGTCGTTGATGATGATGAAGATGTGATGATAACTGGGGTTGGCCGTGCTGAATTCACCAGCATTGTGGAGGTCAAGCAGGAGAAAACTACGGAAAATCTAGCTGAACTTCAAGAGGAAGTGATGAGGCTACGCGCTGAAAAGGAAGAAGACTCCAAGGCCCTGGCAAAACACATCAGGTGGATAAAGTCAGCTTACAACACCTTGCCAATAGGGAGCTGATCTTGTTGAAGAGAACGATGACTGACACGGCCAAGTCAGTGAGAAATGAGAGGAAGCGCACAAAGAAGATGTTGAGGAGGACTCTCAAGCAACTTGAGGAGAGGGATGCGATCAGGGATGACAAGTTGAATCAGGCAGTGGACAGGCTTGCAGTTCAGACTGGGGCACTTGTCACTCAGGCCATGAAGGACTCAGCGACCAAACTTGAGCTGGAGTCAGGGATGCTGGATCAAACCTCTCAGTCAGTTGCAGAAGTTTTGGTTAAGGCCACTGAGGAGTCGGCAAAGATACTGGCTGAAGCTAGCAGAGTCAGCAGTGAGTCCTTGAAGGTGGAGGAAAGGATCACCCAGGCTGAACAAAGACTTCAACTCTCTATGGAGGTCTTTGAGAAGAAAGTTAATGCTGCTATCAGCTCCGTATCGTTTGCAGGGACTGGAATCTCGATGGGAGTTGAGTTACTGAAGGAGGGAATCAATGATGTCCACTCCCTAGCCTCCTTCGTAATCAACAGCGGATCTGACGCATTCCCATCTGGGGCCAATGATGATGCCAAAAAGGGGGAAAATAAGAAGAAAATATCCCGCCCTGAGGCATCTGAGGCAGTCAACCAAGGCGAAACAATTCAAGCCGATCCTGAAGGGAATGTGCTAAGGGTAAGGAAGTCAGCAAGGTTGGCACAAGTAGAGAAGGAAGGAGAAGAAATTGTTGCCAGGCTGAAGGCGGAGGCAGCAAAGGCAAGGGTTGATGAACCTTCTAAGCAACCTGAGCCAGTTCAGAAGTCTTCTCCCATGAGCACAAGGAAGAACCCCATCACTTACTCGGCTGAGGCAGTGGTGGAGTTATGCGCTGAGGCGTGGGGAGATTCTTCTGAGAAATCTGAGGCTGTGCGCAGAGCTGAAATTGCTCAAAAGGAGAAGATGCGCATCTTGGAGAAGAAGGTTGAAAAGCTGACTGGCATCACTGAGCTTCAACAACGAGAACTTGATGATGCGATGATCAGTTTGCTGAGGAGAAAGAAGGCGAAGCCTGAGCCTAGGAAGTACAGGAAAAGGCTTACAACAAGAAAATCAACAATTATTCAAGTCAGAAGGCCGAAATCAGGACTAAGGGAAGCATACGTCGACGAGTTCATCTCCGAGGCACTGAAGGAGTTCTGGGCTGACGCAAAGGATGAATTTGTGAAGTTGTGGTACGTTGTGAAGAAATGGGGCGACTCTGACGATATTGATGCTCACTTCACTGACTACATGATGGACAATCATACTGAGCTGATCCAAAAAATTCTGGAGGAGGCTGAAGCAGCTCAAGTTCAGGTGAAGGCTCCTGAGTTCACGATTCGAGCTCCTCCCTTAGTTCCTGGAACTCAGAAGCACAACACGAAGGCCATTATGATGGAAGTCTTGAAGATTGCCAAGGCTGAAGGGTATGTGAACCAACCTAGAAGACTTGACGAGCTGAAGGCAAAAGTCTATGTTGGCTATGGACTTGAACCTGAAATGAGATTAGTCTAGGTGTTCACAACTTTTTGTAATAGATTAGATTCATTGTAACCACATTCAGATCATTCAATGGAATCTATTACTATTGCCCACAGACAAAAACTCATTGTCATTTTGGCTGTTTTTTTTTAAATTCTGTACTTTATCAAGAATTGCTCTAACACTGTCTTATCTTATAGATAGGATCTTATGTTTCCTCTAAGTGTTTTGAGGATCTTTTCAGTGTTTTGGCATCATCAAAAAGGGGGAAATTGTTGGGACAATGTCAGTTTTGATTAGATCCCAAAGCCCCTGAAAAGATGTTTGCATTTGTTTGTCAGACTATGTTGGGAAAATAGAGGTGCCCGGAATCTATTCGGGATGAAATTTAAATACGAATTTAAATACAATTATTACTAGCATGAATTAATCCTAATTAATTCAAATAATAATTCCAACAACTAATTTTCATCATGCATGTTGAGTTAATTCACATATCAACTATGGTGGAATAAACAAGTAAATATGCGATTAACGTACCTCTTGTAGAATTGGCCTTTGGATATACGGGACAATTACAATCTCGCTCTATCGACCCAAAAACCTTCTCAAGTATTTCCCTTTTCACCTCACTTGATCACCGGTGGGAGATGCTTTCAAGTAATTTAATAAACTAAGGAAAAAGAAAAATATCTATGCTTCTTGATTTTTCCAACACATGGAATTATGTACTTGGGGATGAAAAAATCATCCCCTATTTATAGATGGAAGTGGCCGAAAATTATAAGGAATATGGGCCTTGGAGAAAATCTTTTCTTAGACTCTAAGAAATCTTGAATATATCTCATATATTCTTTTCTCCAAAATAAAATATTCTACAAAAATCTCACACTCCTAAATAGGTTGTAATTTTCGAAAAACATAGGTAGAAAATCCAAGATTTGGATCTTCTTGAATATATGAGATAATCTTGTATTCCAAGAATACTTATCCTCCATAATATCTTTCCAAGAAAATCAACAAAATCTTTTTTTCTCCTAATACTCATATTTTCGAAAATACCTTAGAAAAATCAGCATGATATTATCTTTTTATTTTAATCACCTTATCATTATTGGACTACTTAATGGGCTACTTGAGGGGCCTTAAGGAGAATTAAGATTGGACCTCCTAATGGACTTCTGAATTTCAATATTGAGCCCCAATATAATTCAGCCCATTAATATTAATTATTACCACTAATAAATTAATATTGCACTAACCATCTTAATCCATATTACGATAATATGGGCTCCCGGTTATTATTTCCCGCGTTTAAGATTATCAAGTCCATTAATTAATCAAGCTTCTGAATAGCTCTAAATTAATTAATATATTTCACCTTGGAGTAAAGATAGCTCAACATTATTATTCGTACCGAAGAAACTAATTCTTCACTTGCAAGATTTGGTACAATAAAACTTCTGAGCCCACCAAGGGGACTAATCACACGAGCCGTACTCGCACGCATTTCTCCGTATTAAATCTTAGCAACCGTCGTATGATTAATATTACTGCCCAAGACACAAAGTTCGAAGTCACAATGATTCTCACCCAACATGAATCAAAGCAGTAACCATTAAGCACACACAGTCCTATTTAAGTGACGGAGATTAAGAAATCAACAACCACTGAGGTCTAATTCTTCACCTTTCAGAACAGAAGAATTTATCCTCGCTGTAGGTCCTCTTCAACACATACTAAATGTGCTGGTGCAATCTCTTAGTCAAGACAGACCAATCTGAGCCTTACACATCGACCTTTCACGGTGGATTGTTCAATTCCACCTAGGTCGTGAAAATGTACGTTTAGTTACAAGTAAACTGTTAATGTTGTCTTCCATGATCGGGTATCACCATATTAACTACAATGTAACATGTACCATATATTGAACGGTTTGCAATAGATATTCAACATTCAATCATAACTAAAGCAAATGCGATAAAAGAATTATTCTCATAAACAAGTGTTCGATACACGAGTTATACAAAGTAAAAGCATACTTTCACGTATAACTCCAACAATCTCCCACTTATACTTAAAGTCTGCTTTTTAGTATACATCATGCATGTCTTAGTGTAGTAGCTCTACGTGACATCTCATGTCAACCTACACTAACCTAATAATTCCTCCCACTTATACTTAAAGCAGATTGGCAATAGTCTTGACTCCCCATTCCATCCACATGTCTCTCGAATGTACTCTGAGGCAGACCCTTTGTGAATGGATGTACTAGGTTGTCCTCCGACATTTATCTTTGCCACCTCTTTATCTTCTCTCTTAACGATTTCTCGTATAAGATGGTGTTTTCTTTCTATGTGTTTGCTGCTCTTGTGGGCTCTCGGTTCCCTTGAATTTGCAACTGCTCCGGCACAATGATTGTGATGGGCAAATTCGGAACAACGTCCAAGTCCACTAAGAAGTACTTGAGCCAAACCGCTTCTTTCGCTGTTTCACAAGCAGTTACTTATTCGGCTTTCATGGTCGAATCGGCGATGCATTTCTACAAATCGCTTCTCCATGTCATGGCTCCTTCTCCCATGCAAAACACACTACCCGAGGTAGTTATTTTGGAATCTATATCTGATTGGAAATTTGAGTCTGTGTATCCCATGGGAATTAGATTGTCTGATTGTTAAATCAGCATTCCATACCAAGTTCTTTTCAGAAACTAAAGAACGCATTTAATTGCAATCTAATGTGCTTTCCCGGGGTTACTTTGATATCTTGCCATCATGCCCACGGCAAAGCAGATATCCGGTCTCGTACACAATATTGCATACATAAGACTTCCTACGTCCGAAACGTACGGAACATCTTTCATGTCATCTATCTCCACTTGCGTCTTAGGGCATATTTCTTTAGATAGATGGATTCCGTGCCTAAAAGGTACAAAACCTTTCTTGGAATCGTGCACGCTGAAATGCTTCAAAACAGTGGCTTTGTATGAAACTTGCGATAAGCCCAACATCCTCCTCTTGCGATCTCGAGTGAACTTGATCCCAAGGATGTGAACGGCTTTCCCTAAGTCCTTCATATCAAACTGATTTGACAGCCATACCCTTACGTCTGACAATACCTTTACATTGTTTCCAATGAGCAGAATATCGTCTACGTATAATACTAAGAATACCACCGCAGTTCCGTCACACATTTTATACACACAACTTTTGAACTTGTTTTGATCACAAACCCATAAGACTTAATAACTTGATCAAAACACTGGTTCCAAGTACGCGATGCTTGCTTAAGTCCATAAATGGATCTCTTAAGCTTGCATACGAGGTGCTCTTGGTCTTTTTCAATGAAACCTTTGGGCTGCTGCATATAGATCCCGTCAAGACTTCCGTTAAGGAAAGCTATCTTGACATCCATTTGCCAGATCTCGTAATCTAAGTGCGCAGCGATTGACAAGAGAATACGGATGGACTTAAGCATAGCTACAGGCCACAGGCCACAAGCCTTGCTTTGAAGGTCTCTACCCTTCCATGTGGTCCTCTTTTCCTCTTGTACACCCACTTACATCCAATGGGTTCTTACCCCATTGGGTGGATCGACCAACTCCCACACTTGATTATGATCCATCGAACCCATCTTGGTTTCCATTGCGGTTTGCCACGCCTCCGCGTCTTTATCTTGGATTGCCTCATCGTACGTCCATGGGTCTGATTCATCACCGGGAATCAAATCCGAAGATTCTCCAATTCCCATGAGTCTCTCGGGTTGCCTTGCAATCCTCCCACTACGACGGGGTTCCAGTTGTGAAGGTGTGACGTGTGGTACATCATCTTGTATACTTGGTATAGGAGTTTGCCCTCTTAACTCGTCTAAGGTAATCTCACTTCTGGGCTTTCTTTTGTTCATATAGTCTACCTCTAAGAATTTAAAGTGTGAACTAATCACGGTCTTTTGATCCTTGGGACTATAGAACATACACCCTTTTGTTCCCGCAGGGTATCCTATAAACAGCCTTAATTCCGAACGTGGATCCAACTTACCAGCTTTCTCGTCTAGCACGTATGCCCGACAACCCCAAATACGCAAGTGTCTTAGACTGGGCTCGCGCCCGGTCCATAATTCCATTAGGGTTTTAGGAACCGATTTGGATGACACCAAGTTTAGAATGTAAGCCGCCGTTTCCAAGGCATTACCCCAAAACGACTTGGGTAAATCCGAATAACTCATCATGGATCTGACTACTTCTAAAAGAGTCTGCTTCCTTCGTTCCGCCATACCGTTCTATTGAGGGGTTCCCGGTGCGGTCAACAGGGATACAATCCCTTCGTCCGATAGGTAGTTTAAGAATTCATCGCTAAGGTATTCGTCTCCACGATCAAATCGTAGAAACTTGATACTTCTTTCCCTATGCATCATAAGGTAGATGTATCCATTTCTTGAGTAATCATCAAATTACTCATACCCCTTCTTGCTATGATCGTCATTGAACCACACATATCGGTATGAACGAGTTCTAACACTTTGGTGGTTCTATTCCCCTTGGCTCCAAATGCCCTCTAGGTCATTTTACCCTCTAAACAGGATTCACAAGTTGGAAATGATTCAACTTGAAGTGACTCCAAGGATTAATTTTTCACCAACATTTGTATCCGCATTAGATTAATATGACCTAATCTAAGATGCCATAAAAGTGTTTTGTTCATGTCTGAAGAATGCTTTCTTTTATTACTCGAAATAATCGATGTGTTATTAGATTCAATTTTATGAGTGGTGTGCCCAAATAATGGTATAAAGATCATCCATTGAAGTTCCGGAACAGATAAACTCATTGTTTCAAGAAATAATAACATCCTTATTAAAAGAAACTGAGTATCTATTAAAAAACGTTTAGAAACTGAAGGTTGAGTTCTTTCTAAACTAGGAACATGAAGAACGTCTCTCAAGACCATAACTCTATCTTCAAAAGATAGGTGCACTTCTCCCACTGCTTCAGCTGCCACTCTCGTAGCATTGCCCGATGTGATGGGGATCTCACTTCCGTTAAGTCGTTGGGTTAGCTTGAACCCATGAAAAAAATGTGATCAGTAGCTCTCGTATCCACTATCCACGAATAGACAGCATACGCCACTTCACAAGTTTCGACGACTAGGGTGTGTGAGTTACCTAACTTTCCTAGCCTCTTAGGCTTGGAACAGGCAGACCTCCATTGTCCTCTCTCACCGCAACTAAAACACTTCCCCTTCGATGCTAGCCTTTGCATTTGCCTTTCGCAACAATTGGATTTGCTATCCGACCTTTGGTTCTCTTCCTCTTTTTCCCTCCCTTGGGACCAAAAGGAGGTAGACGGACCATTAGCCACCATAGCACTAGACTGGTGCTCCATTTTCACCTCCACCGAAACTAAAGCTTGCAAGAGCTCGGGCAAACGATTTGTCCGTTCATTCATCTGACAGTTCAGATGAAACTGCTCAAAGCTTCTCGGTAGAGAATGGTATATGAATCAATCAAAATCCGCACCAAGTACTTCCAACTTGTTAAGGTATGCCATTATCTTGAGAACGTGCTCCCTCACGGGCGTTCCCTCCACCATTTCCAACTTGACCGAGTCATGTTTGGTGAAGTGATTAGTCATGGGTTTAATGTGAAGACATCTCTTCAAGGTGTTCCATGATTTCAACAGCGGATACAATATCTCCATGAACGCGCCTCAAATCCTCAGACAGAGATGTCAAGATGATGCACTTCATGTGTTCATTGTCACGCTTCCAATCATAAACTGCCTCTACCCATTGCTTGACTTATCATTAGGCTTGCCGGGTATATTAACATAATTAACCCAATTGTGTTTTCGTGCAGTAAGGACAAATTTAAAAAAAAAATCCAATCGATATAAATCACTCCAAAAAATTTATTAACTTTAAGTATATTAAACAGTGGATTAAAAGGTTGCGACATGATGAAATGAGAATAAAACATACATTCATATCAATATCTAGAAAAATATGAAATTATCACATAATTCGATCACATCAATTATATTGAAACCTTAAAACAATATAATCATGCATCAGCCAACATCTCGAAACAATTTAAATGCGCCACGAGGGGTGGTCTATACATTTAAATACATTCAAGCGGATCACAAACTTAAAAGTTACAAATTCTTAATTCAAAATTAATAGTTGGCTCCCACTTTGACCACATAGAAATTGACAGGGACTCCGAGGGGAGTAAGTTAATATCAATTTCCTATGCCTAAGTAATAACCATAATTAAATACAGGATTACTATTTCGCTTTGAGCAAGCCACTCGTGGTGAGGGTCAATACTGCCACTAGTAATAATCCACAACCATCCTTTCGAAATTTATTCATGTGAAATTCGTTCTTTTGGCCGATCCGAGGGGGAAATGTATTCCAAAAGAACTTCACAAATAAATAAATTATGGAGGCCAAATTAATCCAATTTTAATATCCGGAATAAAATTGCGATTAAATTAAACATACTTAGTAATTTTCGAAAGTAAGGTTTTTCTTGGACAATTAAATTCATGCAAACATATATTAACAAATAATAATAGGTGCACGAAATAAAACATCCATCAAAACAAAATTAAACACATTGGAGCACTCAAATCCAATTGTCACGGTTTAATTTCTTCACATCTTGATGCGAAAAACCGTCCTTGTTGCTTTCCAACGTTCGTCTCGACATGCTCCCACTCGAACAGCAACACTTCATCAAAAACAGCATCGTTTGGGGTTCGGGACGATGTTTAAAGTCACACAAAAAAAACACGAACCGAAAAAATTCCACGGCCCGAGATACGGCGCGCGTCGGCCCACGAAGTGGGCCCGCGCGCCTCTCAGCCAGAAGCGCTGAAGCGCTGCAGGAGGCGTGCTGAGGCGCAGCATAGAGGCACTGCACGGAGGCACGCCGAGGCGCCGCACGGAGCGCCCCGAGGCGCCGCAGGCCTCGCCCGAGGCGCACGCGTGCGTGCGCGCGGCGCCGGCCTCCCGTCGCGCGCGGGCGTGCGCCGTGCACCCCGTGCGCCATTTTTTGCCGTTCGTTCTCATTTTTCTTCACCCCTTGCATGATTTTACATCCATACACGCGCCACGCTTGTATGCATCGTCCGGGAATGCCGTTTTTAATTCTTCGTTCTTCGTCACGATCCGGTTACAATTTATTTTTCAAAAAAAAAAAATACTAGATTTAGACTAGTCTATTACAATGATCGAATCAAAATAAAAATAACTAATCTACTCGTGGATTTTCTCACGAGAAAAACGAATTCGAACGAATCGAATTAAAAACAATTAGTTCACACGCATGAAATTAACAACATTAAAACCATGACAATTGGATACCTGCAAAAAAGATCTAGCAATTCTACTATCCAATTTCAATTTAATGTTTAACAATTTAAATTCCAATTTAAAGATCAGAGCCCGAAACCGTGGCTCTGATACAAGTTGTTGGGAAAATAGAGGTGCCCGAAATCTATTCGGGATGAAATTTAAATACGAATTTAAATACAATTATTACTAGCATGAATAAATCCTAATTAATTCAAATAATAATTCCAACAACTAATTTTCATCATGCATGTTGAATTAATTCACATATCAACTATGGCGGAATAAACAAGTAAATATGCGATTAACGTACCTCTTGTAGAATTGGCCTTTGGATATACGGGACAATTATAATCTCGCTCTATCGACCCAAAAACCTTCTCAAGTATTTCCCTTTTCACCTCACTTGATCACCGGTGGGAGATGCTTTCAAGTAATTTAATAAACTAAGGAAAAAGAAAAATATTTATGCTTCTTGATTTTTCCAACACATGGAATTATGTACTTGGGGATGAAAAAATCATCCCCTATTTATAGATGGAAGTGGCCGAAAATTATAAGGAATATGGGCCTTGGAGAAAATCTTTTCTTAGACTCTAAGAAATCTTGAATATATCTCATATATTCTTTTCTCCAAAATAAAATATTCCACAAAAATCTCACACTCCTAAATAGGTTGTAATTTTCGAAAAACATAGGTAGAAAATCCAAGATTTGGATCTTCTTGAATATATGAGATAATCTTGTATTCCAAGAATACTTATCCTCCATAATATCTTTCCAAGAAAATCAACAAAATCTTTTTTTCTCCTAATCCTCATATTTTCGAAAATATCTTAGAAAAATCAGCATGATATTATCTTTTTATTTTAATCACCTTATCATTATTGGGCTACTTAATGGGCTACTTGAGGGGCCTTAAGGATAATTAAGATTGGACCTCCTAATGGAATTCTGAATTTTAATATTGAGCCCCAATATAATTCAGCCCATTAATATTAATTATTACCACTAATAAATTAATATTACACTATCCATCTTAATCCATATTACGATAATATGGGCTCCCGGTTATTATTTCCCGCGTTTAAGATTATCAAGTCCATTAATTAATCAAGTTTCTGAATAGCTCTAAATTAATTAATATATTTCACCTTGGAGTAAAGACATCTCAACATTATTATTCGTACCGAAGAAACTAATTCTTCACTTGCAAGATTTGGTACAATAAAACTTCTGAGCCCACCAAGGGGACTAATCACACGAGCCGTACTCGCACGCGTTTCTCCGTATTAAATCTTAGCAACCGTCGTATGATTAATATTACTGCCCAAGATACAAAGTTCGAAGTCACAATGATTCTCACCCAACATGAATCAAAGCAGTAACAATTAAGCACACACGGTCCTATTTAAGTGACGGAGATTAAGAAATCAACAACCACTGAGGTCTAATTCTTCACCTTTCAGAACAGAAGAATTTATCCTCGCTGTAGGTCCTCTTCAACACATACTAAATGTGCTAGTGCAATCTCTTAGTCAAGACAGACCAATCTGAGCCTTACACATCGACCTTTCACGGCGGATTGTTCAATTCCACCTAGGTCGTGAAAATGTACGTTTAGTTACAAGTAAACTGTTAATGTTGTCTTCCGTGATCGGGTATCACCACATTAACTACAATGTAACATGTACCATATATTGAACGGTTTGCAATAGATATTCAACATTCAATCATAACTAAAGCAAATGCGATAAAAGAATTATTCTCATAAACAAGTGTTCGATACATGAGTTATACAAAGTAAAAGCATACTTTCACGTATAACTCCAACAGGCTAGTCTTGGTTAGGTTTTGTACTTAGTAATTTTACATTTCACAGGTACTCAGTAAGAGGAGCACTTACTGATGACAATCAAGACTCAGAGCCTGAAGACGATATACCATCCTGAACTTATGGCAGTCTCCTAAGCTGGCTGAGTAAGTCTCAGTGATGAAGAGTATGACCCTGAGGTCAGTACTACTCAGTCCTGAAGGGAACAGGATGAGACTGAGTTTATGGGAAGACTTGGAGTAGAGCCAAGCAATGCAAAAGGAATGTCAGCGTCAGGACAGGATCGGTGAGCTCAAGACAAAAAGAATTTAATAAGACAAGCCTGAAGCCCAGGAATAAGTTCTGACATTCTCACCAACCTGATGACGTGGACCAATCCAGGAAGGACACGCACGTACGGAACCTGACAAGAAGACTGACTTCAGACTGCACTTTCAACGGGCAAGCATTTAATGTGCATTTAATGTAACTATCTAATTCCATGCAAGGACGGCTGCTGCATGAAGATATGTCCATTTGAAGCCACTCTACATAGATGACAAGAAGGGCTATCTCTCCAACGGATAGTTTTTCAAATCACCTATAAATACAGAAGGCCTTGAACCCATTCAAGGTTACGGGAAATTTCCAAGCCAGAAATTACTCAAGCTCTCAAGCACTCAAAGCATTCAGTCTTTAGAAGAAGCACTCGAAACCCTCTAAATTTTCCCAAGTGTTTCTTAGCAATTGAGAGTTAATCTGTATTCCAAAGAGCATACAAGCAATATCTTAAGCTTAGAGAGATTATCCAATCCTTAGCATAACTTTGTCTTGTAAGGATAATCTCAACCTAGTTGGAATCCAAACTGAAACCAAAACCCTAAGTTAGGTTTGTTGGGAGTAAGTCAGTTAGTGTGTTAGTAAGGAAGTTTGTATAGATCAGTGAGGTTAGCTGGTCTTGGTGCACCTTGGCACGTTAAAAACAAGAATCCCTTGAGTGGATTTCCTGTTAAATCAGGCCGTGGACGTAGGAGTTTGAGTCTCTGAACCACGTTAAACTTGCTGTGTTCTTATTGCTTTGATATTGTGCATATCTGCCATATTACTTCTTCATTCATAAGCTTTTGGTTTATCAGGCCTGAATCAATCAGCCTGATCCTCTAAAAAGAGCACTGCCCTTACTAAACACTATTCAGAATTGAGTAAAACAAGTTTTTTTTTCAGAAAGCAAACTAAACAAGACTTTAAACTATCAGGGCTCACGCATTTCCGCACTGAACTTGAACTGATAGTTAGCCAACTGACCCGCACCAAGTGTAGTCAGTAGGTGTGTTATCAGCTCCTAGTTCTTTATCACTTTGAGTGAAGGGGACTCAGTAAGGTTTTAAGTCTGAAAATTGGTATACGTGTATTCCCCCCCTCCCCCATACACGTATTCCCCAGTCTTGTACCGGGACCAACAAGAAGGCCTTCCAAATTGATTGCCGCCTTGTGGATAACCGCGTTGGTTATAGTTAGGTCTTCCCATGTAGTTGGCCTCCTCTTGCTGACTCGTGGGTTGGTCCACTTTCTCACTCACTGCTACATTCCCTCCAACCAAATTCTGTCCCATCTCGAGGTTACTTATCTTCTCCATCATCGCCATCAATAGCTTCCTCGTTCTCTCATTCTCCTCCAACTTACAAGCTCTCTGAAATTCTGGGTCCTCGTTCCATTGCCCGGCATTCGTGACAATATTATCTACGATCTCTCTGCATCTAGTTGTACCATGATTCAGAAATGCTCCACTAGCTCATGCATCAAGATGGGCTTGACCAGCCTTGCTAGCCCCACTGTAGAAGAAAGCCATGCTATCCCCCTCATTGTACCCGTGCTGTGGGCACTCAATTAATATGTTAAAGTATCTCTCCCACGCCTGACGTAAGTCCTCTCCTGGCTTCTGGCGGAAAGAAGAGATCTCTATCCTTGCTCTAATAGTTCTAGATGGAGGGTAGAATCGCTCGAGGAACAGACGCTCGAGCTCAGCCCATGTGGTCACACCTCCCCGTGGGAGCGTGTTATCGTACCACTCCTTTGCTATTCCCGTTAAAGAGAATGGGAACAGCCTGAGCCTCTTGGCATCTTCAGACATGCCGTTATAATTTAACGTGGATACGATCATCAGAAAACTCCTCAGATGAGTATGAGGATTCTCCTTCCCAACCCCCCCCCCCCCCTTGAATTGATTCTCGGTAAGTAGTTTTAGAATTCCAGGGGAAATTGAGAAGTTGTTTGCCTCTACCGGAGGCAATGCCACTCCATCATAATACCGTTGCGGCTGTGCCGCAAACCTTCCTCGAATGGCCATGTTCTGATCGGCGTTCTGAGGAACGGGCTGAGGATAAACAGGTGGTACTGGTACTTGTTGGACTGGTGGTGGTTGGTTATAAGCAGGCGGTGGGGGATATGGGTATGGTGGATATGGATATGGTGGGTATGAGTAAGGATAAGGTAAGTTGTTTTGTGGGAAGTTGTTCTGTGGATATGCAGGGTTGTTCTGAGGATGTTGGACAAGGTTATGAGCTGGATTGTTTACATTCTGTGTACCCGGGTTTTGGCTCTGGCTTTCCCCTAACGGAACTTGATTCTGACTGTTAGTTCCTCCAGTGCCCTCAACCCGGTCCACTGCCTGATTGAACTCAGTTGCAGCATCATCCAACTCATTACTGATGTTCATGTTATCGTTCTCTCCTCCGGCAGTATTTATCCTTCTTAAAAAGACTCGATTTCTTCTTGCTATTGTCTCAGGATCTAGCTGTATTCTCTCTTCGCTAGTTTCTCCTTGCGAGCGTGTTTTCATAAACCTGAAACACCAACAAAAGAATCAAAATGCAACTGCCGAACACGTAAGAATTCACAGAAAAATAAAGCACTCACTACTAACTACTAAGCTATCTACAAGTCCTATTCAAATGACATACATCGCCATCCCCGACAATGGCGCCATTGACTTGAACTGAAAATACTAACTTTCTACTAGTAGTTTCCCCGCAAGAGTACGGGTTCACTGTAGTATGAGCAAGTATAGGGACCAAGTATTATCGAACCTCGAGATGGGTTGTATGCAAATATGTGGTGGTAATGCTCAGGATAGGAATTCCTACGTATACTAACGGAGCAGGTACATAATCAAAATAACCGTGACGTGCAAGAAATAACCTAAGTAAAAGATTGTAAGATGAAAGCTCAAGAATTCAAACCCTAATACTTTATCTTAACAATCGACTTCACTAATCCACTAACAAGTTAATAGATAGTGTTTAATTAACGAGACCCTAATTTAACTAAGGTGATGCGGTCGTCCTCCCTAGATAAACCGATAGATTAATTAACTCTTTCTAAACCCTCTCGTTAAGTCTACTAGTTGTTAAAGAGTGATAAGGTCGTCCTCTCTCTAACACTTTTCGAACAAAATTTAAAGGTAAAGTTAAGATTGATTTTAAGAATTCATTAATTAAGAGAGTTAAAACTAAACGTCACGAATTACCCTAATTACGTACCCACGTCATACTTCTACAAGTTCATCCTACCCTAAGCATACAAGGGTTTTAGTCGGACATGGCTTTAACGACAACAAAAGCAATTGAAGAAATAACAAACATAAACATGATGATTTGAACTGAGTAACTACTAAACGTAAACTAGGGTTTAAAGAAAATAAATGCTAAGAACTGAAATTTGATTAATAAAACGAAGTCTCAAGTAGTCAATGTCAAAGAGCGAACGAAAATAAATTAAAATCCAAACCGAAACAAGAATTCATAAAGTAAAACCTCGATTACGTAAAAATAAAGCTTGCTCATCTCTAGTACTCTTCTAACTCTAAAAATAAACTCTCCAAATGATGTGGTGTCGAGTGGTATGTGATGATCCTCCAAAATGAGTTCGGAACAAGTATATATAAGCGTCGGGCCGAATCGGGAACTCATGAGCCGAAAAATGAATTTGGAGGCAAAAAAGAAATAGTGCTTGAGCACCACCCGCTCGAGCGGTGGCGCTCGAGCTGTGTAGGTCGAATGGTGCAAGGGCTCGAGTGATAGCGCTCGAGTTGGTCGAATGGGCAAAACTCTCTATTGGTTTTGGGCGCTCGAGCAACATGCTCGAGCGGAGGCGCTCGAGCTACTCAAATGGGCAAAACTCTCTGGAAGATTTCAGCGCTCGAGCGGAGGTGCTCGAGTGGCCCTCCTTCTTCTTCAACTAATACTTTTCTTCTCGCGCACTAATATCATTCGTATTTCTTTGGTATCTTCTCATCCGGGCATCCGTTTGAGTCGATTCAAAGTCCTACGAACTCCATTTTTCGCCCTCAATTCACCTATGAGCATCAAAGAGACAAATTCATCAATGTATAGAAATAATAATCAATTGACTCTAAATAAGCAACAAAATCAACCAAAACTCGGGCATTTCTAGCTACGAATCATGACAATTTCATGCCAATCAAAGGTCAATACAGATTCATCCATTATTAAAAAATATTCAAGTTCATTTAAGGATGGACATGTAAGTTTTTTCTATTTTAATAGTTTAGCTATATGATTCAACACTACTGAATCATTTTTTAAAATCAACAACGTCAATATCATGAGAGATTAAGTTTCTTTTGAGAAGTTGCATCATCACATGTAGAATCAGCCTACAAAATAAATTTTAAATTAACATAGTTAATATATGACTGTTCAATTTTTTTAATACCATAAAAAATGTTTTTTATTAAAATAATATTGATATATTTGAACTCTTTGGACTATTCTCAAAATTACCTTTGGGAGTGACTTTGGATGGTATGATGACAATCTATGCACATATGATACACTACATGCTACCTAGAATTAATTTCCAGTTTTCTTATGGCCTTTGATTAGATATTGTTATTAAATCTTAACTGTTCATTTTTGTATTAATATATGCATGATACATTTAACCGCTATTCCTTAGATCTAATCTTGCCCGCTTATTTTTTTCGAACAAATCTTTAACGTGAATCAATTCTGAAATGTTTAAAGATAACATCGATTTTACTATTACGTAAAAAAAGAAAATCTTAATTCAAAATCAAATATGTAATTTTTTTTTAAAAACAGAATATAAATTAAGTGATATTGATTCATACATGAATCATTTTGAAGGGTATGTGTTGTTTCACTAAGTAGTATTAGTTGTGGAGGGTACAAGTTATTTTCACTAGAGAGTATCAGTTGATCGGTACGAAATGGTATGAATTGTTACGTAACTAGAGAGTATCAGTTGATCGGTACGAAATGGTATGAATTGTTACAATAAAAAATTTTAGTTTTTCTCACTAAAGGATATGAGTTGTTCTACTAAAAAATATTGCAAAGTGGTTTATGTATGAACAAGTTCAACACTATACATACTAAATTTTCAATTATTAATCAAATTAAATATGAAATTATTTATAAATAAATTTATTGTAGGATGCAACGATTTACACCAACTATTTCACTAAGTTCACCTACTTCAAAATTCACCCACCTTATTTATTCAACATACACGTATATACATCCCTAAAAATATTCAATTACTAATCTCATTCAATTTTAATAAAACCACATAATATATCTACTCCCCCACCTCTTTAATCCATTGGTGCAAAGCAAGATTAACATATTTACACAAGAGTGTCTATTAGACAACAAGGATTGAAAGTTGAATGTGAAAGAAACCACCAAAACAATGTAATTTATTGATATGTATTATGTTTTTTTATAATGTCAATGCGATAGTCTTTTTTTCTTTTTATTATATTTTTTTATTAGTTTCTATTTTAATGATAAAAATAAATATTAGACCATGCATAGGATATTAAGTTTTCCTCCAAATATTTCTACTGAAAGTCTAATTGATTATTTGAAAATTATATTGAGGAAAATTAGAACCAATAAATGTTGGTGAAATTACTGGTCTTTCTATGAAAAGCTATAATGCTTAAAGTATAGACTTTTTGTTGATATTATATTTCTTTTGGATGCATATCTTTTTTTTCTTCTTCACTGAAACTGTAAATTTTAGGTTTTTAGCGTATACCAGTGTCGGGTGTAATCTTTTTAGGAGATGAATCGAATAGTACTAGATATTTATTTATTGGTGGCATGAATCTGTGCATGTTTCTGCTCACTAAAGTTTGGTTTAAATTTGATAGGGTGTTGGATTTTGTAAAGATGATTAATTTATTTTTAACAAGTATAATGATATTGATATCAGAGTAAGAACGATTTTTGTTGTTTGTGTACCAAGGTTGTGTGCTTGATAGGAAATAATTTTTTAAGGATTATTAAAAGATAAGAAGTTTTTATGTAGTTTTAAAAAAAAAAAAAGTAATTACCAATTTCTAATTGTTTGCAGAGTGTCATCTCATTCTTTTAATCAATAAAATTATTTTTTACAAATATTTTAAATAAGTCATAAATTACTATTATGTGTTTGATCTTGACATTTATTTATTTTTCTTTTTAAAAGAAAATATATTATATGGTAGATTATTGTTTAAAGTATTTTAACCATAACTTAAAATTGTGTGAGATTGTCTCGTGGAACTAGATAATACAAATTTAAATACACCTACGTTGAAATGTTAGTGTAATAGGTCTAATTTATATCCTATACCATGAGTAAATTTTATATAAAAATGGTTAATGATAATCTTATCATGAAACTGTTTTAAAGTATTGAATATTTTAAATGGAATATAATTTTTTTAATGAGAAGTATCGTTAATTTGAGTTAAAGAAAACATTTAGGTATATATTTTTAAAATTTTTTGTAGATTTTTAGTTTTATAATTAAAATTTGGTAATTATTATAGTTTAAATAATGTAACAAATTCTGGCCATGCGAAGCACGGATATTACGATCACTAGTAAATCTTTGGGAGACAACTTAAAATACTCATTTTCAACTTCAAGAAATTTATTTTACCCACTCCAAATATAAATAATTTTTTCTATCTACTTTCAACTTCAAACAATTTATTATACCCATGTAACCCACAACACCATCATCTAATTCACCTCACCATATTATTGACCCCCACCCCCCATAATTATATAAATTAAACATTAATAAGTAGTGTATAATAACAAATTAATAAATATTACAATAAAATCTTAAAATTACATATCTTAATTTATTTTAACATATTAACTAATGACCACTGATACATGTATTAAACCAAAACATGACTCAAAAATTAAAATTAAAATCCTTCTTGATGTTTCACATAAACTCTTCAAATTAAAATTGTGAAAATTGCATTAAGCATTTTCAAAAAATAACAAATAAAAGAAAATAATTGCATCCTTTATTTATAACAATTGGAAATTTGGAGGCAATTAATGTGGGTGGGATATGGGGTTCAATTCAAATGTAATAACTTTTATATCTATTTTAAGGGTATTTCGATCTTATAACTTAAACTGAGTACAAAAGATTTTTTAAAATTGATGTGAGTAAAATATATTATTTGAAGTAAAAAATGAATAATTTGTGGTATTTTTACTATTGATAACTCCTTAACACCCCACCCCCACTTTATCTTTATATTAATAAAATTTTAATAAAAGGTACATAATATTAAGTGTTACAATAAAATTTTAAAATTACAATGTTAATTAATAACATATTATTAATTACAATATTTTTATTATATATTATGTGTGTATATGTATTATTTCATTTTAATATACTTTAACATATAGTGCGTCTTAATAATATTAACAATATACAAATTGAATTTAATGCAAATAATACATTTTAATATATATAAAAATTTATATATAATGTTTAATTTGTAATATTTAAAAATTATTTGTTTAATTGAATAACTACTACCTCCGTCCCGAAGGAACTTGCACACCTCCGGGGGCACACTTTTTAAGGAAAAGACATTTTTTGAATAAAGTAGTGGCATATGGGTAAATATGTATATATTTTTGTGAGTGTGCACGCAAATCAATGTTTCCTTTTAAAGGGTGTGCAAGTTCCTTTGGGACGGACTAAAAAGGAAAGTGGACAAGTTCCTCCGGGACGGAAGGAGTACTATTTATTAAAGTTTAAGTGATGAGAAGGGTGTGTGGTGGGGGTGAGACCCAATTCAAGGTTATTAAATCTTTTATACCCATTTTGTAGGGGTATGTTGGTCTTATAATATGAAGTGGGTATAAAAGATTTTTTAAAGTTGATATGGGTAAAATATTTTTTTTGAAATTGAAAATGAGTATTTTGTAGCATTTTCACTAGATCTATCATACTACTTTTTAAAAGTCACTTTATAATTTTAAATATGAATAAACAATTCGCTCGCTAAAATAGGAAAATAAAAATAATGTGAAGAAAATTTTGGGACTGGGATAGTATATTTTAATTTTCTTTTCATTCATTTTTTCTTTTCAATAAAATTTCAACATTTTTTTTCTTAAAAAAGTTATACAACTATTTACACGCTACAGTTTTTCATTGAAAAATGATGGATGTTATGTTAATGATCCTTTATACATATCTTCTTAGGGCTATGGACCTATAATCACACACTACGGTCATATTACTGAAAAAGATTGTAATTCACGCTTATATCATTTGTTTTGAGGTCCAGCCAAGACTTTGGAGTATTTAATAGGAGAAAAGAGGGTCAATGAATTCAAATGCATGAGATTAGTATTTATTTTATTGCTTTATTAAAAGCATTTTATTGCTTTATTAAAAGCATGCTATACATATATAATCTATAATTTATATTAATAATATATTAAAAAGTGGATTGAGTAACTTTACCTCTACTTTATTATTTTTGTGCATTGTTACCCTTCCTTACTTTCACTTGAGGAGTCTACCCCAATTCGTTTTCCCTCTTGACATTCAATCAGTATTCTTCCGATTCGTCTTCCCCTCCACATCTAATCATATCTATCAAGTTCTATTATTCCAACGACACTGTCTTTGAAGACATCGGCCAGCTTTCCACTTTCGCCGTGCCGCTGCGGCTCATGTTTTGTCACTCCAATGACTATTGGAATTATTGGTGTGTACCAATAATAATATATGAGTGAAAATGAAAAGAGAATTTAAATTGAGATTGAGCTAAAGACATTGGACATTGGACATTGGACATTGGTTATTGGTCCTTGACAATTGATCTTTGAGTTTTATTTGGACCTTAGAAGAGTTTTTTAAGTTTGTTGAGCCCAAAAGTTTGGACTTAGCCCAGAAATCTAGAGTGTCCAGATTCGTTGAAATGGACATGTAAGAGCAAATGAAATGCAAAACATGTGTTTAAATTCAATTGTTGACAAATTCCCTGATTTTTGTTTAATTGGGAGTGGCTTACGTCTCCCTAATTTTGGCTGAGACGAACCGGAATGCAGAAAGGTTCAGGTTCGTAGTTTGACTAACAATCCTTCCATGCATGTGTGGGTCTTGGAGGCCTATAAATAGGTGTCTTCATGCATAGTTTCTGGCACCACACAGAAAATTTCTCTCACTCTCTCCTTAAGTATTCTTGCCTATAGAGTCTTTAAGAAAGCAGTCCAGTTCATACGTTCTTTCTGTTCGCCGGAGCTTCAAGACCTGCGGTGCTGCACTCTTGAAGACGAAAGTGCCGTTTTACCTTTGGGGACGTATTTCCAGAACCGAAGAGCACTACCGGGGAAATTTCGTCTTGCGGGAAGAGGCCTTCCTCGACTCGACACACAGTTTTCTTCTCTTTTCTGTTTCAATGTAAATTTCTGTATCGAGGTGTAATTTTATTTTAATTTTTCAAATTATTATTTCCATAGTCATAAAAAATTCCAACAATCGCAAGACGAAATTTGACTGACGGAAATAATAATTTTGAGTCTTTGAACCAGGAAAACACTGTTGTTCCTTTTAGTCCTCCCCAGGGCACCACTACCCATATCCCCTCTGTAAATGTACAAATTTGGGCAGACCTCTTCCTAATGTGGTGAACCCTTTTTCCCTTTGATGAAGCTAGACCTCTTATGGTCTATAACGAGAAACCCGAGAAGTTCGGGTAAGAATAAAAATAAAAATGGCAGAAGAGAATGCTATTTTTTACCACTTTGTGGTTGGCAAAGTTTGTCACTGAGGATCCGTTTGCGTTCGTTGAGAACGATACGCAAAATGAGGATGTCAGTGACAAATGGTGGTGATATAAATAAAGTATCGTGATTGAGATTAAAGCCGGTTATTGATGAGAATCATGAACCGAATTACAATGAGGCTTTTTCCTAATGAAGCAACAATTTGAAATAAGAATTGGTGGCTTTTCGGGAAAAGATTGAATCGAAACGCCCGTGGTGGCATTCGAGTCTATCGCGATTTGTGTAGATCGGCAATTGACGTTGTTGTTCCGAGAGAAAGTGACATGAATGGTCGTGTCTCTTTCTGTCGCTTGAAATGTTAGATGGCAAATAAGTTGAGCCATGTGTTTTAATTTATTTTGGGTTGAAGATCATACTTACATGATTGACCCAAAATTAAATTAATGAGGATATTGGCTAGTTTAGCCGAGTGCGTAGGCCTATTGTTGATCTCGATTGGCCAAATTGATGAATTAAGGCTGAAATTCAAATTTCAGTTAAATTGTTGAGAGAAACATGGGACAAAATTAATTGAATTTTGGACCGCGTATTGTTATGAAATTTATTTAATAATACTTTCAGGTGTTATAAATATTATTTCATAAATTTGAATTCCTTGATATCAAATAAAATTTGATATAGGATAAAATACTTGTGCTTGAGAGTACAAATTATTATTTGGATTTAATCCAAAAGATTTGAGGCGTCGTATAATTCGCTTGAGATTTGCTCGCGAATAAATAGTGACATTAAGGCCTCATTTGAAACTGTGGTTTGAGAGCATGAACGATGTGAATTTAATTCACAAGATTTGACTCATAGCAATGACAATTTATTTGAGAGTCAAAAGTGGCAATTAAGGCCATAATGAAAATTGAATTTAATTTGATATTTGACCAAGATTAAATTTCGGACTTGAAGTGTAACTTCAAATGTCGATTTTCCAATTTATTTCGAAATTATGTCCAAATTAATATTTGATGAAATATTAAATGAAATGGACGAACAATCTCGAATGTGGGAGATGAGTACTCGCCATGGATAAATTCGAATGTGGGGGAAGAAGAGGTCTCTACATTGATATATTCGAATTTGATGTGTGGCGTGACTTTGAATTTAAATGGAAAATCTAAAGCAGTTTGCCAAGGAATCCGGAACTAAAGAGTTCACCGTGGTAAAATTTAGTGTTCCAATTTTATAACTTTTGAGGTTTAGGTGTACAAATCTAAAGTGGTTAATAAAATTTGTTTATTAACATTCATAATATCAATAACCTCAAAAGGTGTATGATATATGTGGAAGGGAAATGACAAATATTTGTTATTAGTTTGGAACACTTTACCTCTAATACTTAGATCACACAGACGTGTGTGATTTGAAGTTGGTGTAACTTAGAGGTGTATACCCTAAAATGTGGGGGTGTGATGAAAATTTGATCTCTAGTAATAGTGGATCCACTCATGAAAAGAGCTAGCTGAGATCAAATAAAGTGCTAGAAAGAATGGGTCTAAAATCCACAAATAAAAACTGAAGCAGTGGTAACCCAACCATGATGACTGGAGATCCCAAGAACTTGGTTCAATGAGAAAACTAAGCTGTGGATGTTTATTGTAAAGAACACTTGGTAATTTGACCATTATTTAGAAAAGCACAACACCAAGTGTTGGAACCCATGAGTTGTGGTATAGGTTAAGTCTTTGACTTTTAATGATTCCTAAAGTATAATGGGATACTTAAGATAGGAGATCACCTATGTAAGTGTGAGGTGAGAGGCCGTCTCAAATATCACTGTATATTAAACACTTATAAATTCAAAGGGTGTCCATGGTCGAAACGGAAAAAAACGCAAGAACAAGAGAAGAGCGTAGAGATTTTATTGTATCAACATTACTGTCTCAGTGCACACCAAGGTGGAATGGTTCAAGGCATATTGTCGACTAGGCCTCTGGTGTACTCGGTAATGTTTGACTATGGAAGGTTCAAAGCTCCAATCTACCTATCCAGATGCAATAACATCTTGTTTTGAACTGGACTGTGAGTCTGCATATTATAGGCTCTGATTTCCACTCATGTGGGGATTGTTGGAATTATTGGTGTGTACCAATAATAATATATGAGTGAAAATGAAAAGGGAATTTAAATTGAGACTGAGCTAAAGACATTGGACATTGGACATTGGTTATTGGTCCTTGACAATTGATCTTTGAGTTTTATTTGGGCCTTAGAAGAGTTTTTTAAGTTTGTTGAGCCCAAAAGTTTGGACTTAGCCCAGAAATCTGGAGTGTCCAGATTCGTTGAAATGGACATGTAAGAGCAAATGAAATGCAAAACATGTGTTTAAATTCAATTGTTGACAAATTCCCTGATTTTTGTTTAATTGGGAGTGACTTACGCCTCCCTAATTTTGGCTGAGACGAACCGGAATGCAGAAAAGTTTAGGTTCGTAGTTTGACTAACAATCCTTCCATGCATGTGTGGGTCTTGGAGGCCTATAAATAGGTGTCTTCATGCATAGTTTCTGGCGCCACACAGAAAATCTCTCTCACTCTCTCCCTAGGTATTCTCGCATATAGAGTCTTTAAGAAAGTAGTCCAGTTCATATGTTCTTTCTGTTCGCCGGAGCTTCAAGACATGCGGTGCTGCACTCTTGAAGACGAAAGTGTCGTTTTACCTTTGGGGACGTATTTCCAGAACCGAAAAACACTACCGGGGAAATTTCGTCTTGCGGGAAGAGACCTTCCTCGACTCGACACACAGTTTTCTTCTCTTTTCTGTTTCAATGTAAATTTCTGTATCGAATTGTAATTTTATTTTAATTTTTCAAATTATTATTTCCATAGTCATCAAAAATTCCAACAATGACTCCGTCTTCCCCCGAAAGTTTATCATCCCTTCATCTATTTATGTGATCGCACAATCGATGGTGAGTTTAAACCCTATTTCATGTATGTAAACGTGAGATCGATTGTAAATGTATAATTTAAAATATGTTTTGATTTTTGCTTTCGGTGGATTTTGGTAGGCAAATTCATTGCGATTGTATGTAACCTACATTCGGAGCAACCTGAAGGTTGCCAATTTTTTCATAGAGGTGAGAAAGCTCTGAATAATCTGTGTTGTGAAACCACAGTAAGACTGCTATTTATTAAGTCTAATTATCGTCTACTTAGTTGGGTCTAGCAATGCTAAAGAGGACTTGCCATATGATACTAAATTGATCTAAACTACAGTATGTGAAATCATAGAAGAGATCTATCTTAAATTAGGTAGTTTTGTTTTCTTGATTGATTTTGTTTTGTAAGGGTTAGCAATGTAAAGAAACCGAGGTGTGATGCGAGTTCAGGCTTCTTGCCTTGGATATGATTTCCAGGACAACTTTTGAAAACAGTGTCTTGGATTGGAGAAAAACCTTTAATTTGATTATAATGCTCTGTGCTTTGATTTCAAAAAACACATATAAGATCAAATTTCCAGCCATTTAATGTGTGTGTTTTTCATTTGTTCACATTTCCAATTTCGACAAACAATTTTGGCAATAATTTACTGTGATCTCTGCAAAAAGTTTACAATGACATAGATATAAAAAAAAATATATATATATATACACCTGAAATAATGAGTGATTATAAGACGTTTACTGTAATTATAATTTTGTCCTCTAATTTGCATTTAACCTTTTAAAAATGTTTTCGACCTCATGTTTCACTATGCGAAAGATGATCTGAACAACTCCAAGAATGCCATAAGACTTGCATCAGCCTTTCTCTAATGAAGAATACCTCAGTTACAGTCGATGACGAAGCATATCGGACAACAGATCAAGTAAATTTTTATAGGAGCGAAAATATCTTGGTACAAATGTAGGTTATGCAATTGTTAATTTACTGGCTTTCGTATTCTGCAATTTGATGTTTTTGAGTGGGGTTAATTCGCATAGTGGAAATAATGAAGAGCAGGGTCTGAGTGATGATGATATGGAGGTCTAGAGTGGCTACTGATTCCCTATTTAAATCCACTAAAATTGTAAAAATCAAAGGATGCATAAATTCATTCAAACAGCGTAAATAATTTTACAATTATTCATATACCATTTAGTTATCTATAATGAATTATATTAGGAGTTGATCACTATCATGAGATGAGATTGAACTTGCAAGAGGTTAAAACATAGGATCATTCGAACTTTACTATGTAGCTAAACTAGAATAATTGGCAAAGAGTAGTAGGTGATGTCATTGATTATTGACAATTGGAGAAGTCGGATTATAACTCATTTTGTCCTAATCAATGTAAGGTAACAAGTGGAAACATTATTGTATTGTAAATAACGCTAAAACACAACTTGGGAAATGCTCTGAAATTGGATTTAATGGTGCAAGTGAAAATAGCCCTAAAATCAATCATTTAATGGTTCAACTATTGTTGGTAGTTAAGTGAATATTTTACTTTCTCATTTATGCATAAGCTCATCCATCGTGGTTTACTTTTCATATTAGCAGTATTGGGTCGGAGCAAGCATATTGCTTAATCAAATTTTGTAGATCTTCTTAAAAGGGTTTTCTTTATTAGACTCTTGAAAACCCATTCGAGAATCTTTATGTGGTTTGATTAGCATTCAATATTTTTTACTTGAAGAAGAAGCAATAACAGAAGGTTAGTCTTCATCCCATGTTCTATGTTGTGGAAACGAGCTTGACAGGGAGATTTTGTTGTTTTATATGAACCTAGCAAGCATGTTTTGCGAATTAATAAAGGAGAAGATAGCAGTTCAAAAAGACTTTAAATTAGTTGAAATATACCTTACATTTAGTTCGTAATACTTAATTTAATTATTTTTTGGTAAACAAGTTGACAAAAAGAAATATATAGCTAATTGCGTGCACATTTTCTCGGGATTCATAGAGGCATGTTTAAAGGCCAGTTGCAATTTGTGATATGTAGGAACCTGAATGGAAGTGAAGGAGAGCCCAGAAAACTACCCGAACTATCTTCTCCTACATATTGACAACACAACAACTGGTTTTATTCCAGTATATGAATTAGGATATCTGCCACAATTGTTCTGCTATAATGTCGGACAACAATTGTGACTTCTTGTGGGTGTAAGTGTGTGGGAAGCATTTTATTTATTTATGCAAATAATTCAGTTTTGTCATTCTAAATTATAAAATGACAACAAGACCTGATCAGTTTCCAATTTAATTTAGATGCTGGAGTAATGATTTTGTATTTGGTTATTTCTCTTGGTATTGCTGCATCAGAGCACCATATAAGAGGAAGGGTGTTGGGGGTTGAACATATTTGATTTTCATTTGCCATTGCTATTTTTCTATCTGTGCTTAGGCCCAACTAGAATTTACTATTGTGGAATTTGTTGGCATATAACCAATTTTCGGTATAGTAATTTTTTTCCAGCTTTGCAATGTGAGGAAGTCTTGGAGAGAAGATCATGCTTAATCAATATTTGTCAATTTATTTTTTTGTCATAATAGAATAATGAAAGAAGGTTTAATTATTTGAACATGAATCTTTCTAAATGTTGATCTGAAGCATGAGCCTTCACCATTGGAATCAAAGTGCTATACTGAAATTTGGATATAATAAGTGATGACAAATTCTTTATGAATAAGTTTCATAGCGACTTGATTTGAAAAGGTATTAATTGTTTTATTAAAGAATATTAATTGTTTATATTATAAAGTAAAATTCTAGATAATATAGTTGTTTCAATACAAGGGTATTAATTATAAACCAATTTCCCAATAAAATTACTTTACAACACCAACTCAGAAGTGATTGGTTCTTTTCTTTTCGAATTCAGCTGCAACAATCTTAATTAACTAAGCCTAGGTTTGCGTATTCTTTGTGTCTCTTTATCCATTCTTATGGTCTACTTGTTTGTGTGTGACGGCATGTAAGTAAATAAACTTAAAAAATCAGAGTTCTATGTTAAATATTGAATAAAAAATTTGTCCATAAATATTGTTTTGGCATAGTTTTTTTGTAGCGAATGAATGACTTCTTTCATTTAACCTGATATTACTATCTATTGACCTAGATGCACCACCCATTGTTTATCATTCGATAATAAAAGATTTCTACTTCTCCTTCCTATTAACTAATTCTTTAAATGTGCAATGCACGTGTTATGTTACTAGTTAAGGTTAATTTAGAACAAATTGTGAAATAGATTCAATTAAATTTATCTAATCATTTGATTAAAAATTTTCTTTTTAAATTTTGACCCGTCTCACATGAGATGGTCTCACAAATGGGTATCTCGAGAGTCACCCAATTTAAAAAATGCATGCAAAAGTACGTGCAAGATTTATATTTAAGCAAAAATGAGATAATATGACGCAAAATAAAATTAAGTAATGGAGGATCAGTTAAAATCAAGAAGACATAGAAGATACTAAAACATGAAGTAGACAGTTTTCTGAAAATGTTGAAAGATACAATAAACTGAATCAAATTGTAGGTTATCATACTAGAAACTAACAAGCATTTAGCCTGTTATTATGGGTTGAGGTTTGGTGAGTCACATCCCCCAAGATTTAATACTCCATTCATCATCATCAGATATATGAAATACATTGATGGATGCATTCAGAACCTTTCCGCGACAATCTTCAGATGGAAACACCTTTGCAAAAAGTGCTTCTATGACAGCCCCATGAGAGACTGCAATCACCCTCTCCCCTGAATGACAAGCCAAAATTAGCATGGGGGAGAATCACTTATTCACAAAAGCTATTTCTCTCAGCTTTTGATTTTAATAGCGTTTGCAAACACACACTAAGAGGTCGATCAGTACCTTGGTGTTTCTTTGCAATCCTTTGCAATGTCGATGTGCAGCGACTATACAGCTGATTATAGCTCTCTCCCCCGCCCTGCATGTGGCGGGAATTAGTTATAATCTATGTTCACTCAATTAATTATGAATACATACATTCTCTAATCATGTCACACATTTGTCTTGATGGATAGGATATATAAATATTTCTCTCCGTTACGAGACTCCAACCTCCCTATGTGGCCAATTATCCCTTAATCGTGGAACAATAGAGTTTTTTTTACCGGGCTGACAATCCATCACGGACCGTTGTCAAATGAATCAAACACAGGATAAATGGGACAAAAGTACCGATCCCTCATAATCCAAATCCAGCAAAGCAAACTATATAAGAAAAGAAAAGACGATGATATGTTCATTTATAAGATATTCAAAGTAGCACGCATGTCCAAAATCTTCAGTTTATATGGTGATCATGGTAAGAAATGACAGTGTCTAACTGAAAGAAGTTTTACAAGTCTTCAAAGAAGCTCATGATGCAAGATAAAGTATCAAGGAACTTTATTTGCGGGCATCACATACTGATTATGCCTAAATTTTGTGAAATTAATTAGTGAAATCGTGATTTTCAAAGAAGAATATCTTGATCATTATATGAATTTCGCAATAAACACGAGCCCAAGTTTGTTTCTTGCATCACTATTCATTGAATGAAATAAGAAAAAAAATCCACATTAATTACAAAAAAAAAAAAAAAAAAAGAGAGAGAGAATGTTACCGGAATTTCAAGGTCATTCTGACCAGACGTAAGAGCTTTGTAAGCCTCAGGGTTGATTTTGGGTGCTTCATCAAACAGAACACCTTCAAAATCACCAACATGTCTTTCCCGATCCTTAATCACCTAATCACACCAACAAGCCATAATTTGATTCTCTTTAATTACGCCTTCTTGTATTAAACAATATCAAAATCTCTGCCAAAAGCTTTTAGATCCAATATTATATAAGTTTGCTTAGCATTATATGAAAACATAACATAACATAACATTATCCACTAACTCAAAACGCTAATTATGAATGCAAGCAAAAGTGGAGTTCAATCATACCTCAAGCACACCACTACAGTTTGTTGCTAATATCTCAGCAGTCACAAATGCTCGTTTTAAATCGGACGAATATACTGCACATATATTAGGCTCCTCCGAAAGACGTTTAGCCACCTACAACAAATAATTTTGTATCTTATTTATCTCAAATAAAACTTGCATCAATTATCCTTACAGCAAATGCTTGCTTCCTCCCAGCATCATTTAAGTCCACATCTTGCTGCCCCTAAAACACAAAAAAAGAAAAAAGAAAATTGTATAAATTGTTTTCATGATAGTACAATATTACTATCAAAATAATATACTTTACACATAAAATGTAAACAAAAATTTCTCTAGTTCATAGTATAATTAGGATATTCCCAAGGAACACCATAAATTTAAAAATTAAGCAAAATTTAATCAAAATCCAGTACCTGAATCCTGCGATCAACATTCCATGACGAATTACAAAAATTTCAGCATATTTTGGACTAACAGTACCAGAGTTCCTGCAAAAAATGCAGTTGTTATTTCATTCCAAGTTGTAACTAACTTCAAATTCAGATTAAAGAAGAAAGCAACTGTTCAGTAGACATATGGCCGATAGAGTGAAATAATTTAGATGATTGGATTGTTGAAGTCAACGTCGATCTGTTGTGAGAAGCAAATGGCTGTAAAATGGAATTGGCCGATCTACTTAATTACTTAGAATATATTCCACCCAATTCGGTGCATGTGTAAACCTTTATAATGCTCTCTCTTCTTTATTTTTGTGTTTGATCAACGATCTCCGCTTCCGCGATTTTTTTCATTTTTCTAATAAATTCCATCAATGCATAAAAATTTAATAATCACCATCAATTTAATTACTTTATTTACTTATATATCTTATATATAAAATTTTGCCAAATATTTATATGTCTATGAAATTAGGCAGGCCCCGTAGGGCGCCGGCGCAAATAAATTATCCGTTCCCGTTTTCTTCAGAGATACCGCGCCCCACCGCCAAATCGGACGGAATAAAATCATTATCAAAATTCATTTTTCACAGTTTTTTTTTTTTTTTTAAATGAAGGTTATTTGTTTTTATTGGAGATGCATGGTATAGTTGGTGCATAGAAGTATTCCAATTGGGAAACAGAATTTTTAGGACCTTATCAGAAGCTCAGCTGGTTCAATCTCTTTAATGCCTATTAGTATCGCTATCGCTACTGCTTGTAGCCTCAGCAAACTTGTGTAGAGTTAAGCTTGGGTATTGTGTGTGCAGGAGCAGGAGCAGGATTAAATTCAAGTTTGATCGCCCAGATTCATGCAAATGGAGGTGTTATGTACACTGAAGGTTAGACTAGCAAGAATCCCACCTAAGGCTAAGGATAATCTATTAGAAGAGGAATGAAGAGCATGGGTGCATTATTTGTCGATTCATCATCTGTTTTTGTCTTGCCCAACAACCATGAAGGATCAATTTTTGAGTTCTACAGCAAGGAAAGTGTTGGAACTAATATGGCAATGGTATATTTGGAAAACAAGAAACGAGCGTCTGGGAAAGATTTAAAATTTTCTTTTGACCCGTCTCATGTGAGATAGTCTCACCTATTATAAAAATGCATGCAAAAGTATGTGCACAACTTGTATTTAGGCAAGAACCAGATATTATGAAGAAAAATAAATTAAGTAATGGAGGATCAATTAAAGATACTAAAACATGAAGCAGACAATTTTCTGAAAATTCTAGAATGATACAATAAACCGAATCAGATGGTAGATTATCATACTTGAAATTAACAAGCATTTAGCCTGTTATTATGGGTTGAGGCTAGATGAGTGACATCCCCCCAAGATTTAATACTCCATTCATCAACATCAGATATATGAAATACATTGATGGATGCATTCAGAACCTTCCCATGACAATCTTCAGATGGAAACACCTTTGCAAAAAGTGCTTCTATGACAGCCCCATGAGAGACTACAATCACCCTCTCCCCTGAATGACAAGCCAAAATTAGCATGGGGGAGAATCACTAATTCGCAAAAGCTATTTCCCGCAGCTTTTGATTTTAATAGCGTTTGCAAACACACACTAAGAGGTCGATCAGTACCTTGGTGTTTCTTTGCAATCCTTTGCAATGCCGATGTGCAGCGACTATACAGCTGAATATAGCTCTCTCCCCCGCCCTGCATGTGGCGGGAATTAGTTATAATCTGCGTTCACTCAATTATTGATGAATACATACATTCTCAAATCATAATCGCTGCACGTTTGCTTTGATGGATAAGATAGATAAAAAAAATTCTCCTTTATGAGACAACCAGTCCAAACTCCCTATGTGGCCAGTTATCCCTTATTCATGGGACAAATAGAGTTTTTTTTACCGGGTTGATAATCCATCACTGGTTGGTGTCACATGAATCAAACACAGGATAAATAGGACAAAAGTATCAATCCCTTCTAATCCAACAAATAAAACTATATAATTAACGACAATGATGGCAACATGATGTTCATTTATAAAAGTAGCATGGATGCCCAAATCATCTGTTTATATGCTGTCATGGTAAGAAATGACAATATCTAACAGAAAGAAGTTTTACAAGTCTTCAAAGAGGCTCATGATGCAAGTATCAAGGAACTTAATTTGCGGGCCTTAGATACCGATTATGCCTAAATTTTGTGAAATTAATTACTGAAATCATGATTTTCAAAGAAGAATATCTTGATCAATAAAAGACTTTCGCAATAAACAGGATCCCAACTTTGGTTCTTGCATCACTACTCATTGAATGAAAAAAAAAATCACATTAATTTCAAAAAAGAGAGAATGTACCGGAATTTCAAGGTCATTGAGACCAGAAATAAGAGCTTTGTAAGCCAGTGGGTTGATTTTGGGTGCTTCATCAAACCGAACACCTTCAAGTTCACCAACATTTCTTTCCCGTAAATCTCGATCCTTAATCACCTAATCACAACAACCACCATGATTTGACTCTCTTAGTCACTCCTTAGTTGTCTTCAACAATATCAAAATCTGAGTAATGAAAACGACTGAAAAAATCCATACCAAAAGCATATAAATTCAAGAAAAAGTGCAGCATAATTGAAATGAAAACATAACACAATATTCCACAAACTCAAAATGCTAATTAAGAATGCAAACAAAAGTTCATACCTCAAGCACACCAGTATAGGTTGTTGCTATAATCTCAGCAGTCACAAATGCTCGTTTTAAATCAGATGAATATACTGCACTTATATTAGGCTCATCCGAAAGACGCTTAGCCACCTACAACAAAAGTAATTTTGTATCTTATTTATCTCAAATTAAACTTGCATCAATTATCCCTTACAGCAATTGCTTGCTTCCTCCCAGCATCATTTAAGTCCACATCTTGTTGCCCCTAAAACAGGAAAAAAAAATTATGATAAAACTATTAGTAATAACAATAATGGAAGAGGCAAATTGCCCTATGTATTCAGGGCTAGTGCAGTTATTCGAATCGAGCCGAGTGCCGAATCAAATAAACCAACGAATTGAAATACAAAAATTCTCATATATTAAGTCAGAGCTGAATGCGATTAGTTATTTGAGGAACAGCTCCATTTAATTAGATCCAGTACCTGCATCCTGCGATCGGCATTCCATTCAGTTTCACCGTGACGAATTACAAAAATTTCAGCATACTTTGGACTAACAGTACTAGTATCAGAGTTCCTGGGAAAAAAGCACACCAAACTCTTGTTACTTCCTTCCAAATTGTAACTAATTTCAAGTTCAAATTAAAGAAGAAACCAACTGTTGAATAGACATATGGCAGAAACACCCTGAGTGAGATTAATTTAGATGAACAAGAGAGACGAAGCATATATATAATACTAATACGGACATCATCGTTCGACATTTATACGTCCATCACTGTAAGAACAAATAATCATTTATAAACAATCAACAGAAATAGACATCAAACTTTTTTTATTGGGCCCACGTAGTTACACCTCTTCTTGCTAGTACACTGTGCATCATATATAGTACATTAAATTGGAGTCAACGATTGATGTTGTGAGAATCAACTAGCTGTAAAGTGGTTTGAATCCTTGTCGTTAATTGGAATTCGCCGATATAACCAATTAATTAATTAGAATATAGACCAGCCAATTCAGTGCAGCCTTTCTGTTTTATTTTTGTTTTGGGCAACCTTCGAAATTGTAACTTTAATTCTATAAAGTGGAGCAGATTCATTTTTATCAAAAATAATTCCTCAAAGTTTTTGAAAAATAAAAAATACTCCCTCCGTCCCAAACTTAAGTTCTAATTTGCCAAAAAGGTCTCATACTCATTTGCTACATTTACTTTTGGCAAAAAAATAATAATATTTTTTAATATTATATTCTTCATACACTAATAACCAAAACATCTATTTTATCACTTTATTACTATAAATACTAATAAACAATTTTTTTCTTAATAACCGTGCAAACAGTAAACGGGAACTTAAGTTTGGGACGGAGGGAGTATAAAAAAAATATTAATAAAATTTGCAAATGCACTCTTGCTCTATCAATTTCAGGACTGCAATCACTTCCAGTACACAATGTATGCTCATACTTTCTGAATGCAAAATGAGCATTAATTAAGAAAAATAAAAATCACAAGACGACAGTTCATTAAAATTTTAAAAAGAAAATTAAGGATGAATGTCACAATCGCTAACCACTACAAGACTAAACTAAAACAAACCTTCAATCGCCTAAATTTCAAGAGAAGTATTATATGAAAATAGTTTATAATAAATTTATAATTATAAAATAATTTTAAAGTATTAAAAAATTTATTTGGAGTATCATTATTTTGGATCAGTGATATTATATTGTGATTGTTGTAAATTTTCTTAAACTCAGAATAACGATACTCCTTGTGAAATTTTTGATACTCTTGATCAAATATTCAATACTTTAAAATAATTTCATGATAAGCTTATCATAAACCATTTGCATATAAAACCTACTCAAATGTCAATAAAAGTAGAGTGTGGAAACAACTTAGTTTTTCAAATTCTCTCTGTTTGGTTAAGGATGAGTCATTCCCCATCTCATCATATCTCATTTCTCATCCAAATATACATTCATCCATATTAAACTTATATTAATTTGCGGAAAAAACTTTATCTACCTATCGGGTAATCCACCCACCAAATAAAAGAATATAAAAGTAATTAAAAAGAAAGAAATATTTAAACATACACTTATTATTGGCATTTACTTACAGGCTCTCTTTCCAACTCAACACAATTAATTCTTAATTCTTCCCCAAAATTGATTAACATTTCTTCCCCAACTCCCCAAAATCATTTATACATATAATAATTTATAATGTTTTAGAATGCTTTATTTATATTTATCTAACATGAGCCACATTTTTATATTATACATGTAATATATTCACACATTAGCTCCAATGTATATCTTAAATTAAAATTTAACTTATAAATTATTAATTAATATAACTTAGAGCAATTTATTATTATTTTAATTTAAAAGATTGCCTCATTTCTTCTTCCAATAATATGTAAATAATTTCCATGTAATTCCAAAACTTAAATAATTAAACAATATGCTTATTACAATATCACTTATATCACTGAAAGATTTTAGCTATAATGCTAAAGGGTTTCACTTAAATTACTTAAAGGTGTTGTTCGTTATGCTAAATGACGTCGCTTAAATTACTGAAAGGTATTAGTGACAATGCTAAAGGGTATCACTTATATTACCTAAATGTATTAGTGGTAATATTAAATGGTATCGCTCAAATTATTAAAAGCATTGGTTGTAATGCTAAATAGTATCACTTAAACTACTGAAAGATATTAATCACATTAATCTAGTTTCATGGTGAAACTTGTTCACACAATACCAACTACTTAAAAATGTAATAATTTAAATTGAACTCTTTGTTATATCTCAAGGTGATTCGAAATTATGACCACGTTGATCTAAATAGTGATGGTCTTATATCATTTGGTAGCATTAATTTAATTGATATTTTGATATACTATGTAAGATTTCACCTAATAATTAACTTGTTACTATAACTATGATGACTAAGTATATCCACCTATTTATTGTTATTTTTTTTTTTAAATATACTACATCTTTTTAAAATATACTACACTTTTTTTAGAACCCTCAACACGTGAAATTGTTAAGTAAGTTAAGTTTGAAAAATATTATTTTGTCTTAAAATTTTAAAATATTTTCCCATAAACCATGTCAGTTGTTATTTACTTGTATCGATATCTCCACTAGTCGTAGCATATTAAAAATTAAAACATTTTCGCTTGGTTACTCTGCACATCGCAACACATAACAATCCACAATTAAAAAATGGCAATCTCAAGGCTACAAAATTTTGTAATATTTAAGCCTGCACATTTAGAATTGTTCCGGAGAGGCATAGGACTATATATTGACAATGTATTGTATGAACCAGTTTCAGGTCGTGGTGAAACTGCTTCTACGATCTAAAAGTTTTATTCATAATGCTAAAGGGTATTAGTTAAATTACTGAAACGTATTAGTCATAATATTAAAATTGACAATAAATTATTGAAATGTATTGCTCGTAATGTTAAAGGTGTCACTTATATTATTGAAAGATATTAGTGATAATGCTAAAGGGTATCACTTAAATAGTGAAGTGTATTGGTTGTAATACAAAATGGTGACACTTAAATTATTAAAAGGTATTAGTTATAATGCTAAAGGGTGTCACTTAAACTACTGAAAGATATTAATCACATGAATAGAGTTTCATTGTGATATTTTTTTTTTCCACATAATACCAACTCCTATAATGAAAACACTAAATATTTATATATTAATTTAATTATTTAATTAGTCATATAATAAATGACCTTCGAAGACTATACATTTTTTTTAAATCTTTTGGTCAATACATTTGGCGATAATAAAAATATTATTCAATGTAAAATATTCGACTATACATTTTACAAATTTTAAATTAAATCCTATATGAAATTTCAAATTATTTCATTTAAGTATTATATATATAAAAATAGATACTGAACTAACTTACATTTACTTATCATATTAAAAAATAACCATTTATATTTAATTTGCACTTCAAATTTTAATTTTTTTATATATTTAATTTACATTTTCTTCCAATTCAAGGCTAGTTATATAAACCACCCTAAAACCTTGTGTTTATGAGGAATTAACTACATAGTTATGGAATATTGGATAAAAAATATTTCAATCTTCTAAATTAAAAATTAGGTTTAAATAGCTCGCATCAAAACTAAACAATAGAAATAAATAGTTAATTTGTACTAGTAGTAACTTTTAAATTGAGTACGAAGTAACAAAAACGTTACACTATAATGTAAAGATTGTGAAAAATGAATATGATCAAAATATTAATTTTATTTTAATTGGAAGTTGTGAAAGAAGAATTCATTCATGGTAATAAATAAGGTGAATGATTAATGATATGATATTTAATACTTCCTTTATCTAAATTATTTTTTTATTATTTTTATTAAGTTGGTAGATTATCCGGTGGGTAGATGTAGCATTCTCCCTTATTATCTTTCATATTTTTACACATTTATTATCTCTCTCTTTTTTTTTTAATCAGAAAAAGACATTTTATTCCCAAAATTCCTGAGGCATAAGATATACTCGAAGATTAGAATTACAATTTACAAGTTTTGTTCAAATTTCTAAGATCCGGTAACCAAATATTTAAAAGAGAATTAACTTTATTCAACATCCTTCATCATTCTCTACTTGTTTATTTTGACGCCTTCAAAAACGAATTTATTCATATCACTCATTCTCAAATTTAAAAAAATGGTCAAAAAAAGAAGATCCACCCACCATTTCATCCTATGTTAGGCGTCTTGTTTCACTGCCAAAAGTGAGAATTTCTGTCTTAATAAGATTACACCTCGTCCTCGTGGGAAGCATGTCAAGGATAAGTCTACAAGACATTATTGAATCTTTTCCTTTGGTCCACACAAGGTCGTACTCCTTCCTTTAAGTACAGTTGGGGTCTCCTTCCATTTGCCTCAAGCTAAGCTCTTTTTCTTTCAACTTGCAAGTGTTGAGTATTGTTGATGGGCTTCATTTTGCTCACTTCAACATCAAGTTATTAGTTATAGCTGCTAACTCAAACTTCCCTGCTACATGACCAAGAATAGGATGACAGCTTGCCTAACCAATTTTTGAAGTGGAGGGCATCAACCAACATTGCTAAAACCCCACTACAGCATGTGTCTATTGATTTAGAGGACTAGCTAGTACATAATTGCATTTTCTTTAGGTATTTGTACTCCATATATATTAGGTGTCGTTTGCTATTTAATTGTACTATGGTTATATGCACATTAATTCAGAGAAATCTGAGATTTTAGAGCTTTGGCAACTTTGAGATCTATATATATCAAGATTTGCTTTTATCTAATCTATAACCATATATTCAGCTTGTGCAAAGTAACTGAGGTTCCCGAATATTTAACCAAATTAACTATTTCTGTGAGAATGCACTTCCAGGAAACTATAGTACGTGAACAGATCCATGTGATGGATAAACAAATGCATTTTAAGGCTATGATCACTATTTCATAATTTATCATGTATTAAATGAAATCACTATAAAATTAACACACAGAGTTTATCAAATAACAATTGTACTATGGTTATATGCTCCTAATATATTATCTCAGAATCGGGTCCCTGCCTTGTTAAAATTGATGGCCAAACGCAGCTTTCCCATAACCCCAAATCTGGACCCTATCCCCTGGCCTGACTTTGTTTGCACCCGTTCAGAAATTTCTTGAACTGCGCTCTTTTAGTAACGAACACCCCCCACGTCGGTTTTTCCGAGCTTCTTTTCATAGAGAAAAACCGGCGCTCCAGTGGGCTTGTTTCGCAGCAGGAATGGAGGGCTCCGGGGTGTGATCCTCTGCTGCTGCAACTCTCCTTTTCACAGGCCTGCTCTTCTTCTTCTTTTCGTTTTCTCTTTCCCGCCAATTTCTTAGTATCGATCTTTGGGGGCCAAATTCGAAGAGGGGTTGGATCGTAAACAGGAACAAGTGAATCAGACTCTTCCTCATAATCAGAGTTTGTGAAAGAAACATGAATTTCTACTCCAAACAACTTGATTTTAGCCATTGCGTGATGAGTATTATATGAAAGCGAGTTGAAATTGTGAAAGAAATTTGTTATAAATCTAGAAGATTTAATATTCCAAATTTAGGAGATTTGGCGTGGACATTACTTAAGGGTCAAGAAACATATTGGGCTTTATCCATTAGACTAGGGTTTTACCATTATATATATCTCTTTGTACTCATAATTGTATACTCTCATACACAAGAATATTAGTGGAACTCCTGGCTTGGATCGCCCCCAGACGTAGTCGTTATCGACGAACTGGGTCAACAAATCGTGTCTCTTTATTTACGCACTTATTTACAACACGTTATCAGCACGAGTCTCTGCCCGAGATAAAACGGTACGCCTCAGAATTATTCCCTTTTAAATCACATGAATTAATTCCCGTACTTAAATTATTCAATCTATGTTTTGCTCAATTTATATGCACGAATATAATTATCCTGTTTGATTCTCATATTCGTTCTTGTTTGAATTATATGCGTTATTATTTGTTATAGTATTTCTTGGATCGAGATCGAAAAATGAACGCCGGTTAACGCCGTGAGACGCACGTCGCCACGCTGCCCGCAACGGCCCCGAAGCGCCGCCCGTGGCGACGCCTCGACGCCACCGCCTGAAGCGGCCGAGTCTCCCGCGATGCCGCCGCTGCTTCGCGGCTTCTACCGCCGTCGCACGGCTCCTGCCGCTGACGCGCATGCCATGCACCGTCGTTGCTCCTCGCAGCGATGGTCGTACGCCGCCGCTCCCATGCAGCCCCTGCCGCTGTCGCCGCCGTCGTGGCTGAAAGCCACCGCGCGCGACGCGGCCTTGCGCCGCCTCGACGCAGGCGGCTTTCCCCGACGGGACGATCGCCGGCGTCCTCCTTCCCGCCGCCTCCGGGCGCCGCGTTGAGGCGGCGCTCCTTCTCCAGCGGCTGAAATCGCGCCGGGGAAGAAGACCTGGAAATCGGCCTCGATCGCACCTAGTAGACGCGATCGGAGGCTGGGTGTCGCGCTTATGGAACGCGATCACTCAAGCCAGTCGCGTCCCCCAGGCGCGACTGGCCCCGATTTTTTTTATTTATTTTTCATTTTTTTTATTTTTCGATTCTCTCCTCTCGCCGTGTGCACCCTGCATGCCTTACGTGCATTTTTTTTGTCACATGTTGCAATCACCCCTTGTGAATTTTGTGATAACCCTGATTTTATTTCGGTTTTCGTATCACAAAATTTATATTATATAATCCTGAAAATATTTCGTTAAATTGCGTTAATATACACGAAATAATTATTCTCATGATTATTTTCTCTGTCTATTAAATTGTATATTTTCTGTAAATTATTTTCATGTGATTATCGTTATTGCATGTTTATGTGTTATTATCCTACATGCTTTAATCCTACGCACATAGTTCATTTATAGTCCGTTTTTTTATGCCCGGGTAGGCGGCGCCCGGTATTTGTCGGACCGTGCATTTATGCCTTGGGTAGACGGCGCCCAGTACGTGCATCTATGTGCCTTAGAATAACTAAATAAATCCTTGTCTCCCCGTTGTCTATGATTTTGGTCAATCCTCTTACCCATGATACTTTAATTGTAGTGAATAATGTCTGATATTACCAAAAGAGAATTTGCTGAGCTTACTCTTGATGGTAGTAACTACCTGACATGGGCGCTAGATGTCGAAATACATCTAGCCTCGAACAATCTTAGCGGTACGATTGTCGATGATCCAAAATTAACGGACGCCCAGAAGGCGAAAGCTTTGATTTTTCTTAGGCATCATCTCAATCAAGACCTGAAAAATGAGTATCTCACTGAAAGAGATCCTGGAACGTTGTGGAAGTCCCTAAAGGACCGTTTCCAACAACAATATGATATACTCCTCCCTCAAGCTCAATACGATTGGTTGAACCTCCGTTTCCAAGACTTTAAGTTTGTAACAGAGTATAACTCAGCCCTACATCGTATTGTGTCTCAGTTAAAGTTATGCCAGAAAACTGTAACTGAGGACGACTTAATCTTGAAGACTTTGTCGACTTTCCACGCAAGCAACCTTGTACTCCAGCAACAGTATAGGGCTAAGAACTACACTGTACACTCTGAGCTAATTTCTGCACTTCTAGTAGCGGAAAAGCACAACCAGCTCCTTATGCAGAATCATAATGCGAGGCCGGTTGGCTCGACAGCGGTGCCCGAAGCACATGTTGTAGCTCAAAGTGGTACAAGAGGTCGCAAGCGTGGAAAGGGGAGAGGGAGTAAACGAACTCGTAGCCAAGGCCGAGGTCGTAACAAATCGGGTGGTTCAGGTGCCTTGAATGACAATCAAGCTCAGGTTCGTGGGAAGGCTGCACCTAACACGAACTCCGCTCCCCGAAAATTTGACAATCAAGATAAGGGTGAACAATCCTGCTACAGATGCGGCTGCAAGGGCCATTGGTCTCGCACGTATCGTACTCCCAAACATTTGGTCGAGGCTTATCAAAAGCAGCAGAAGGACGATAAGGGAAAGGCTCCTAGAGTTGAATCTCACCATGCCAGTCTGCCCGAAGCAGACTCTGACCTAGACAACGCAGATCATAAAGGCATTAAGCTTAGGGATTTTGGAGATGACGATTAGATTTAAGTATTTAGTTATTCCTAGTACTTTGTTTTCTGAATAAAACAATTTCACATTATGTTTTGGATCCTTTCTTTCGGATTTTTTTTTATGAATGAATTTATTAGCTTTGATATGTTTACCTTAATAGTTGTCCATGTATTTATTTTGGATATTGTTATTCTCATTTATGGCTTGTAAACAAATCAGCTATTAGGTTGAGACTATTTTCTCTTGCCTGATGGACGCCCTAGTGATTTATGTCTGGTAGATAGCGCCACCACACATACGATCCCAAAGGATAGGAAGTATTTTCATAACTTGATTAATCGTAAGGGGAGTATAAGTACAATTGTGAATGACAGTACATTGATAGTGGGCTCTGGAAGAGCTTCCATTGTCCTCCCCATGGGTACCGAATTAATAATTAAAAATGCTTTATTGTTTCCACAATCTAAGCGTACCCTACTCAGTTTTAGAGACATTAGAATTAATGGGTATCATATTGAAACTAAAACTGAAAACGATAACGAATACCTTTTGATGACTTGTACTCGAGGTAGCCGTAAGCAAGTTATAGAAAAACTTTCATCCTTCTCCTCCGGTTTGTACTATACCTACATCCGGCCGTCTAGTTCCCATCTAGCGATGAGTATGAAATTCCATGACCCAAATTCCTTTAAATTATGACATCAGCGGTTAGGTCATCCAGGACAAACAATGATACGTAGGATTATATCTAATTTAATTGGTCATAATATTACGAATAATAGAATCCCTCCCGTCGATGAGTATTTATGTGATGCATGTTCTAAGGGTAAGTTGATAGTACACCCGTCGCGCACCAAGGTTGGACTAGAGTCTCCGGTTTTCCTTGAGCGAATTCAAGGAGACATTTGCGGACCGATTCACCCAGCATCAGGACCATTTCGTTATTTCATGGTTCTTATTGATGTCTCCACTAGGTGGACATTTGCATGTTTGTTGTCCACCCGCAATCAAGCTTTTGCGAAGCTCATTGCGAAGACTATCGAGCTTAGAGCTCAATTCCCGGATTATCCAATTAAATCGATTCACATGGATAATGCAGCTGAGTTTAGCTCGAAGGCCTTTACAGATTACTATATGGCCCTGGGAATTAAAGTGGAGCATTCGGTCCCCTACGTCCATACCCAAAATGGTCTTGCTGAGGCGCTAATAAAACGTATCAAATTTATCACGAGACCATTGCTTATGAACTCTAAACTACCCACCTCATGCTGGGGGCATGCAGTCCTTCATGCATCACACTTAATCCAAATCCGTCCAACTGCATATAATGATCCCCCTACAGTTAGTGCGTGGGAAAGAACCTAGCATTTCCCATCTGCATATTTTTGGATGTGCGGTATACGTACCAATTACGATACCCAAGCGAACCTCTATGGGCCCACAAAGGAAACTCGGTATTTACGTCATATACGAGTCTCCATCCATCGTGAAATACCTCGAGCCTTTGTCCGGGGATCAATTAACGGCCCGGTTCGCTAATTGCACGTTCGATGAAGATTACTTCCCGACATTAGGGGGAGATCCGAATTCAAAATTGAATGAATGCCGGGAACTTACGTGGAACGTAAGTAATCTTCAGTATCTAGATCCGCGCACTAATCAATTTGAACTAGAAGTTCAGAAGATCATTAACCTGCAGAACTTAGCAAATAACCTGCCAGACGCGTTCACTGACCATAGAGGTGTGACTAGATCGCATATACCTACAGTAAATGCTCCCCAAAGGGTTGAGGTCCCAAGGAAAATGAGTACTCATGCCCCCACACGCCAAAAGCGTAAGGGACCCTCAAGAGATAGTAACACACCTAAACGAAAGGCTAGCAAAGCTTGTCAGTCGAATGGAAAATCTCTAGAAGAGATCCGTCTAGATAATCCCAAGTCTCTAGGAGACGAGAGTCCCAGTGATGAAGCACATGCACAAAATATTCCATGCACTAGGACTGTGGAACGACCAGACCCAGATACAATGGGAAATGAGGAAGGTCTGGTTGACGTAAACATCGAAGTCTCTGTGAACTTCACAGATACGGGAGAAACATACAATAGAAATATTACTGTCGTCGACGACACATTTGCAGCGTCAATAGCTCTTTCCATTATAAATGATCTAGATCCTGAACCCAAAACAACTGCAGAGTGCCGGAAGCACCCCGATTGGGTAAAATGGAAAGAGGCAATTGATGCGGAGCTCGCCTCGCTTAACAAAAGACAAGTATTTGGCTCTATCATTCGTACACCCGCGCGCGCTATCCCTGTAGGATATAAATGGGTATTTGTACGAAAATGAAATGAGAACAATATTGTGGAGAGGTACAAAGCGAGGCTGGTAGGACAAGGGTTTTCACAGAGACCCGGGATTGATTTCGATCAAACCTATTCTCCCGTCATGGACTCAATAAAGTTCCGCTACTTGATATCTTTGGCAGTTAAGTTGAATCTCCAAATGAGATTAATGGACGTAGTAACCGCGTACTTATACGGATCACTAGATACCGACATATATATAAAAATCCCAGATGGATTTGACATTCCTCAGTTAAGGGATGGTGAAAATCGCAGTATGTATAGCATACAACTGCGTAAGTCGTTGTATGGCCTGAAGCAATCGAGCCTTATGTGGTACAACCGACTTAGTGAATTCCTTCAGAAGAAGGGATACACGTTCGATAAAGCTTTCCCGTGCGTATTCACGAAGAAATCGCAAGACGGTTTTTGCATCATATCCGTATATGTTGATGACCTGAACATAATCGGAACATGCAAAGAGATTGAAGAAGTCAGTTCAATCTTGAGAGCTGAATTCGAAATGAAGTCCTTGGGTAAAACCAAGTACTGCCTCGGCTTGCAGATCGAGCACCTCCCAGAAGGAGTCCTTGTTCATCAGTCGACCTACGTGAAGAAGGTATTAGAGAGATTTCACATGGATAAATCTCATCCACTTAGCACCCCGATGGTAGTCAGATCCCTCGAAGTGGATAAGGACTCATTCAGGCCAAGAGAAGATTCAGAAGAAATTCTGGGACCAGAAGTTACTTATCTTAGCGCTGGTGGAGCTTTGCTCTATCTCGCAAATTGCACCCGGCCGGACATTGCATTCGCTGTCTACTTGCTTGCGAGACATAGCGCTTCTCCTACGAGGAGACATTGGAATGGTGTTAAGCACGTTCTATGATACCTCCAAGGATCCCAAGATCTTGGACTATTTTATCGTAAGAACCAAGACAAAACCTTAGTAGGTTATGCGGATGCTGGCTATTTGTCTGATCCCCACAACGCCGTATCCCAGACTGGTTATATTTTTCTCTGTGGTTGAACTGCAATCTCATGGAGATTGGTTAAACAATACATGGTTACCACGTCTTCAAACCACTCAGAGATCATAACTTTATTTGAAGCCGCACGAGAATGTGTTTGGTTAAGGTCCTTAGTAAAGCACATTGGTGACTCGTGTGGTATCGCCAAAGGCGATACACCTCCCACCGTTATATTTGAAGACAACGCTGCTTGCATCGCACAAATGAGTAATGGGTACGTCAAGGGAAACATGACGAAACATATTTCACCTAAGTTTTTCTACCCATACGAACTCCAGAAGAATGGCGTGATTACCATTCAAAAGGTGCAATCTAGTAACAATCTAGCAGATCTGTTTACTAAGTCCTTACCTACGTCTACTTTTGAAAAGTACGTTTGTGGTATTGGAATGCAAAGACTTAAAGTGTTGTTGTCTTCAGGGGGAGCGGTAACCTCGAAATAAATCTGGAAGATTTAGATCTAGAAGATCGATGACATTCCTCCCTACTCATTATTTGGCCGATCCCTAGCACGTGGAGTTTTTATGACAAGACATTTATGTTATGTCGTAATGTCCAAGGGGGAGTGTTATAAATCTAGAAGATTAAATATTCCAAATCTAGGAGATTTGGTGTGGACATTACTTAAGGGTCAAGAAACATATTGGACTTTATCCATTAGACTAGGGTTTTACCATTATATATATCTCTTTGTACTCATAATTGTATACTCTCATACACAAGAATATTAGTGGAACTCCTGGCTTGGGTCGCCCCCAAACGTAGTCGTTATCGACGAACTGGGTCAACAAATCGTGTCTCTTTATTTACGCACTTATTTACAACAAAATTAACAATCAGAGAGAGAGAGAGTATCAATAATGAAAGTGAATTAGAAATCATGGCTATGGGGTCATATATATAGCTTGGGAATTAACCCTGATGCGAAGGGGGGTTTAGTATTTTATTTCCATAAATTGGATCGAATGTGAATGTGAAACTATGAAATCTAATTAAATCTTGAGTTAGTTTTCATGAACAACTTGAAATAGCCGTTGGAAGATAGATAGGGAGTGTTAAAAATTAACTCCTTCGCAACTAATTCCCATATGTAATTAAACTAACTATATTTTATTTCCGTATGTAATTAAACTAACTATGATTTTTTTTCCTTAAATGAGATAGAGAGAGAATATTAAATATCCTGTCAAAAAAAAAAAAGAGAATATTAAATATGAAGTGAATAGTTTTGGACGTATAAGGTTATATATCTTGTTGGAAGTAGACATCTTAAAGGTAATTGAAATTAATTTTGGGTTACAGAAATTGATCCAATACAGCACGTGATAAATTAAAATCTTGTTGAAAATTGAATTTCCATAGTAAAAAAAAAAAAAGTCTTTCGTAGAAATAGCCTTAGTTAATTCAATTGCAAGTAATTTTAATTAAACTAGGATTTTTAGGATATACAATACGGCCCCTTTCCTATTTTTTTGAAGTTCCATTTTTTATTTCATACCCTTTAAAACTGTTGGATAAATTGCAGCCCATACTAACATGTAAATAATTTTATACCACTTTTTATTCGACTAAAAGATCAAAATTTTAAGTTAGTTGCCACAATTTAATTCATCTCTTATCATAATTTTTTAATCAGTACCCTCATATATCAATCTTGTGCCACTATTTAATTCAACGTGTATCACCAATTTTTTTCCAGTTTTTGTTGGCTTCGTTAGATATAATGGTTCAAAGAGATATCTCTTAACTAAGAAATAATGATTTTAAACTTTGTGATAGAGAAGTACTTATTTTTTCCTAAGTTATTATAATTATAAGCTTATCCCTAAATGTTATTTGTGCTACAAACAATTCTCCAATTTTATAATTTATTTGGATAAAGTAAATTTTAGTCTTTAAACTTGACTTATTTATGATGTCGAGTGTACGGTGTATTTACTAAACAATTAACTATATTTATACTGAAAAATTTGTATCAATTACACTGAAAAATGTGATTGGATTACACTGAAAAGTTTACACTAAAAACTGATTTTCAGTGTAGTCCAATCACATTTTTTAGCGTAGTGGGATCAAACTTTTCAGTGTAAACATGATCAACTGCTGAGTTAGTGCACCATACACCAAGTGCACAAGAGAGTTATTCTTTGATGTCAAGTCTTCCTAAGTTTTTCACATTGAAATCAATCTTCTAACTACAATTTCTTTTTTCTTCTTGGTCATATGACCGGCTATTATAGGTATTTCATTTGTTAATACCTGATTTGACATTTCTCAATTGGTTTATTAAAAATCTAAAAATAATAATTTAAAAAATTAGTGATTTTTTAAATGTATAATTTAGGGTGGAGGGGAATCAACAAGAAAAAAAAGGCAAAGTCTCATATGCATCAAGTGCACGGTGTACTCACTCAACAGTTGATACTGTATATACTAAAAAGTTAGTCTCAATTACACTGAAAAGTTTACATTGAAAACTGATTTTCAGTGTAAACTTTTCAGTGTAATTGAGACTAACTTTTCATTGTGATTGAGACCAACTTTTCAGTGTATGCATTATCAACTGTTGAGTGAGTGCATCATATACCAAATGCACAATAGACTTATTAAAAAAAATATTGCAAAAAAAGAAAGAATAAAAAAACAATGTTGGGCGCAAAAAGGGGCCCCAAAATCGACTTCTCCATCGTCACTCGTCAGAAAAAATCGGCTTGGGTGAACGAACAAATTCACAAAAGAAGAAGACTAGTGAATGAATGGGCCACTTTGATAAGGCTCAAAGGCCAAAACAAAAACGGGCTAAAGCCCAATAGAATCGGCCCAAATTGTTAGTTATATATCGACAAGCTAATACAATTTGTATTACATTCTATTTCTTTGATTAGGTTGGGTTGAAAATAATAATGAGAATCGGTGAATTACAATTAATGAGATTAGTGCATGGTTATTGTTATCAACAGGGTATGAAAATTTCGAAAAACTGAAAGTGGGAGAAGAGTGAGCACGAAACGAATTCGTGTAAAACCGAGTCTAGGTGAAACCTATGCCCGCAAGATCGAATACGCCCGTACAGTGCTTACGGATTATGCGTACGGATCCCCAAAGGTAAAACGGTTTGTCTATTCAAACCGGTAGCACTACCGTGTATGAATTTCCGGCGAACGAAATCGGAATTATAAGCTGAACGGAATTTTCTGGAGAGTCTGAATTTCGGGAATTTCTGGGTTCGTAAGTTCGTTATGGAAAACTGGACGAAAGGGGGTATATATAGGCGGAATTCCGACCCTTTAGAGGGCTGCTGGAGTGGAGTACGTGGTGATCATGGATCACCCACGTTCAGTCGTGGAGAGAAACTGCGTTTCTCAGGATTGGGAAGCAAGAAGGAATATTCCAGATGCTCTGGAGTGTATTAATCAAATTCGTAGTGTATTAATCAAGTTCGTGGGCCGACCCAATTCTAAGTGGGCCAACCGAAATGGGCCGACCCAATTCCATACGGGTCACCCAATCCGATTGGATCCAAAAAGATAATGGGCTATTTCATATTTTTGGTACTCTAAAAATATAGGTATGGCACCAAAACCCACCCAAAGCCCAATTGCCAAGAACCAAGAACCACGAACCCGGACCCGGACCCGGTCCCGGGCCCGGGCCCGGGCGGGGCGGGGGGCGCGCGCGCGCGCGCGCGCGCGTGTGGTCCATGGTTAGGGTCTCCATGTCCCAATTTAGAGAGCATGAATAATTTCCTACTTATATACAAGACAAACTTCTTGTAATTTTCCAATGTGGGATGGAACTTTATTTTCCATTCCCATGGAATTATTCAACACACATGATTAATACTTCAACTTCCCAAATTAATTTCTCACTCACCGGAAATCGGTTTTGAGATATTAAATATACCACGCTCATCTACTCCGCGAGTAGAACAACATCGTTAATTTTATTTTCCCAAAAACTAACGTTTTTACAAAACCAATTTCCAACAATCCCCCACATGAGTGAGAATTGCACCTATACAGAGTCAAGCTACTTCGTTCAGCTCATGTGAGACCTCATTGCTTCCGGATAAGTAACCAATGGTTTTGAACTTTCCGTAGCCCGGCACCATCGGGTATACCGGCGGCTTAGTGGACACGATGCCTTGAACTAATCCTCCTTAGTGTATACCTTACAGATAGTACAGACACAAGTCAGTCTCGATTCCGATTTGTTCTCACGTTTTTGTCCATTTTGGCCCTGGACGCCCTTTGTATTCATAAATGTTTGGTCGAAGCGGCCCTCACTTCTCATTTATATAGGTGATCTCCTTTCGAGTATCCCGTCATACTCAGTCCCACATGGACTCATAGGAATCATTAAAAGTCAAAGACTTATCCTTTACCACAACTCACGGGTTTACTAACACTTGACACAGTGCTGTCAGGAATGGTCATGATTTTCAAGTGTTGTACAACTAACATTCACAGCTTAGTTTTCCCTTTTGAACCAAGTTCTTGGGATCTCCAGTCATCATGGTTGGGTTACCACTGTTTCAGTTTTATTTGTGGATTTCAGACCCATTCCCTCTATCAGCTTATTCATTTGATCTCGATTCAAGCTCTTCGTGAGCGGATCCGCTATGTTATCAACTGATCTTACATAATCAATTGTTATTATACCAGTTGAGATCAAATGTCTAACGGAGTTATGTCGACGACGAATATGTCTCGACTTTCCGTTGTACATACTGTTCAAAGCTCTACCAATAGCAGCTTGACAGTCACAATGTATCATTACAGATGATACTGGTTTGTTCCAACAAGGAATATCTTCTAAGAAATTGTGAAGCCATTCAGCTTCTTCACCAGCTTGATCCAAAGCGATGAATTCAGATTCCATTGTGGAACGGGCAATACACGTCTGTTTTGTGGATTTCCACGATACTGCAGCTCCTCCAATAGTGAATACATATCCACTAGTCGAGAATGAGTCTTTACTATCGGATATCCAATTAGCATCACTGTACCCTTCAAGTACAGCTGGATGTCGCGTGTAGTGTAGCCCGAAGTCAAGAGTATACTTCAAGTATCTCAAGACCCTTTTCAGAGCTTTCCAATGTTCATGACTTGGATTGCTCGTGTACCTGCTTAGTTTGTTCACAGAACATGCAAGATCTGGACGTGTGCAATTAGTAATGTACATCACGCTTCCAATGATCCTTGCATATTCCAACTGATTCACAGGTTCACCTCTATTTTTCTTCAGATGAACATTTTGTTCAAGTGGAGTTTTAGCAGGTGGATCATCAAATGCATTGAATTTCTTCAAGACTTTCTCAACATAATGAGATTGTGTTAAAGAAATTCCATTCGAGGTTCTTTCAATCTTGATTCCTAGAATCACGTCTGCTAAACCCATATCTTTCATGTCAAAATTTCTCTTTAACATGTTTTTCGTATTAACGATCACATTTGAATTGTTACCTATGATTAACATGTCATCAACATATAAGCATACAATAACGAATCCATTTGGTGTATCTTTCACATATACACACTTGTCACATTCGTTAATTCGAAATCCATTTGACAACATAATATTGTCAAATTTCAAGTGCCATTGTACAGGAGCTTGTTTAAGTCCATACAACGATCGAACGAGTTTACAAACTTTTTTCTCGCTCCCGGGTACAACATAACCCTCTGGTTGATCCATGTATATTTCAGCATCCATCTCTCCATTAAGAAAAGCAGTCTTTACATCCATTTGATGTATTTCGAGATTATGCAAAGCAGCAATCGCGACAAGTACACGAATGGAGGTAATCCTTGTTACTGGAGAGTAGGTGTCAAAGAAATCATGTCCTTCTCTTTGTTTAAAACCCTTTGCAACCAAACGGGCTTTATACTTTTCAATAGATCCATCTGCTTTGTACTTTCTTTTAAGGATCCACTTACATCCTAAGGTCTTGCAACCTTTAGGGAGGTCAACCAACTCCCATGTATGATTTTGCAGAATTGAATCATATTCACTGTTTATTGCTTCTTTCCAGAGAGATGCATCTGGTCTGGAAAGAGCTTCTTTGATAGTCCTAGGTTCATCTTCTAGCACATACGTGATGAAGTCTGGACCATAGGTCTTATCGATTCTAGCTCGTTTACTGCGTCTTGGTGCTTCACTCTGCTGAGTGGAAGGACCTGCAGCTTCACTTGATTCTTCATGAGTTCGTTTATTTGAACTCACTTCTTCTTTGTCCCTACACGGGAACACATTTTCAAAGAACACAGCATTCCTTGATTCTATGGTAGTACCTATTGTCATATCGGGTATCTCTGATTTATGAATCAAGAACCGATAGGCACTACTGTTGAAGGCGTATCCTATAAAGATCCCATCGACTGTCTTAGGTCCGATTTTCACTTGTTTAGGAAGTGGCACTTCAACTTTTGCCAAACACCCCCACACTTTGAGGTATTTGTATGATGGTTTGCGATTTTTCCACAACTCATAAGGTGTCTTATCTTGAGTCTTAAGTGGAATTTTATTTAAAATGTGGTTAGCTGACAGAATAGCTTCCCCCCACATGTTCTGAGGTAAACCTGAGCTGATTAACATTGCGTTCATCATCTCTTTCAAAGTTCGGTTTTTCCTCTCCGCAATACCATTCGATTGAGGTGAGTAGGGAGCTGTCGTTTGATGTATGATGCCGAATTCGGCACATAACTGTTCAAACGGAGCCACATACTCTCCACCTCTATCACTACGAATTGCTTTAATTGTAGTGTTCATTTGATTCTCTACTTCACTTTTATAGTTTTTAAAAGCTTCAATAGCTTCATCTTTACTTCGAAGTAAGTAAACGTAGCAGAATCTTGTGCTATCATCAATAAAAGTAATAAAATACTTTTTTCCACCTCTAGTTTGCACAAATTTTAAATCACATACATCAGTGTGAATTAATTCTAGAGGAGTAGTGTTCCTTTCAACTGACTTAAATGGTAATTTAGTCATTTTTGCTTCTACACAAATTTCACATCTTTTGGATGTGTCTACATTATCAATTTAAGTAAATCTAAATTTACTAATCGTTTTATAGATTTTAGATTAACATGTCCTAATCTAAAATGCCATAAAGAGGAACACTCAACGATATAAGCAGAAGTAGAAGCATTCTCATTCATAATAGTGTTTTTGCCATCACGGCTTACAGTCATCACAGATATCTTGAAAAGGCCCTTCTCGAGGTAACCCTTTCCTAGGAAGATGCCAAACTTGCTAAGTACAACACCGTTTGACTCAAACACTAACTTAAACTGACTACTAACTAAAAGAGACCCCGAAATCAGATTCTTCCGGATGTCCGGGACATGCAGCACGTCCTTCAGTTTCAGCTCCTTTCCCGAAGTCAGTTTGATCACCACCATTCCGACACCAGCCACTTCAGACGAGGCTTGGTTGCCCATGTAGAGCTTTCTCCCTTCAGCAGGAGAATAAGTGGAGAAGGCAGACTTCTCCGAGCAAACGTGGCAAGTGACACCAGTGTCCACAAACCAACTCTTCTTGTTGTCCACTATGTTGACCTCGGTCACCACAGCGGACATGTCCATCTCCGTAAGCTCACGTTCAGCAACGTTCACGGAGTTCTTCTTCCCCTTGTCCTCTTTCTTGGGCTGACGACAATCAGCTGCCCGATGGTTGGGTTTGCCACAGTTGTAGCACTTCCCGCTGAACTTCTTCGGGGCAGGAGCAGCAGCAACAGCCTTGCCTTTGCCCTTGTCGTCTTGTCGCTTCCTTTTCTTTGATGGTTCGCCTTTCTCCATCAAGTTAGCTTTGGCCTCGATGGAAGCAATCGAGCCCCTCTCCCTCTTGTCCCTCTTCTTGTTATCCTCCTCGATCCGGAGTCGGGTAACAAGGTCCTCCATCGTCACTTGCTTTCGTTTGTGCTTGAGGTAGGACTTGAACTCCTTCCAAGATGGGGGGAGTCTGTCAATCACAGTTGCTACCTGAAAGGCTTCAGGCAGCTCCATCCCTTGCACTGCAATGTTATGGAAGATAACTTGCAGCTTCTGCACTTGCTCGACAACAGATTTGTTGTCTTCCATCTTGAAGTCGTACAAGGTGGAGACGACGAACTTGCTAGTTCCCGCGTCTTCAGTCTTGTACTTCTTTTCCAAGGACTCCCATAGAGCTTTGGAAGTCGGGTACTCATCGTACACGTCACAAAGGGCATCAGACAGCCCATTCAGAATGTAGTTCCTGCAAAGATAGTCATCGTGGATCCAAGTATCGTAAGCGATCCTTGTCTCACGAGTAGCATCATCAGCAGGAGCACTCGGACAATCCTCTTTGATAAATTTCACCAAAGAGATGGTGGTCAAATAGAAGTGCATCTTCTTTTGCCACCTTTTAAAATCACTTCCCGAAAACTTTTCGGGTTTCTCCCCTTTTACTACCACCGGCCTAACAGCCCCTTGAAGGGAGGCCTGGTTGGTTGTCAAAAGAGGATTGACACCGGCATTTCCTACAAAAAGATTGCCGCCAGCATTTCCCACGAAGGGATTAGCACTAGAGCTTCCCACAAAGGGATTAGTGCTAGAGGTTCCTACAAAGGGATTGACATTTCCCACGAAGGGATTGCCATTGGCTTTCATCCATTCAGCTAGGATGTCTCCAAAGTTTCCAAACTGGAAAGGGGGAATGGTAGTCGGATTACCATCGGCAGTCGGATTACCATCGGCAGTCGGATTCGCAGGTACTGGATTAGAGACATCATTCTTTGTCGGTGAGGAAATGTCCATCTCGTTATCAGAGTTATGGTTCGACATTTTCAGTGTTTCGAAATGAAAGTATATTCGATCTTGCGATTGTTATCAACAGGGTATGAAAATTTCGAAAAACTGAAAGTGGGAGAAGAGTGAGCACGAAACGAATTCGTGTAAAACCGAGTCTAGGTGAAACCTATGCCCGCAAGATCGAATACGCCCGTACAGTGCTTACGGATTATGCGTACGGATCCCCAAAGGTAAAACGGTTTGTCTATTCAAACCGGTAGCACTACCGTGTATGAATTTCCGGCGAACGAAATCGGAATTATAAGCTGAACGGAATTTTCTGGAGAGTCTGAATTTCGGGAATTTCTGGGTTCGTAAGTTCGTTATGGAAAACTGGACGAAAGGGGGTATATATAGGCGGAATTCCGACCCTTTAGAGGGCTGCTGGAGTGGAGTACGTGGTGATCATGGATCACCCACGTTCAGTCGTGGAGAGAAACTGCGTTTCTCAGGATTGGGAAGCAAGAAGGAATATTCCAGATGCTCTGGAGTGTATTAATCAAATTCGTAGTGTATTAATCAAGTTCGTGGGCCGACCCAATTCTAAGTGGGCCAACCGAAATGGGCCGACCCAATTCCATACGGGTCACCCAATCCGATTGGATCCAAAAAGATAATGGGCTATTTCATATTTTTGGTACTCTAAAAATATAGGTATGGCACCAAAGCCCACGAACCCGGGCGCGGGCTCGGGCGGGGCGGGGCGCGCGCGCGCGCGCGTGTGTGTGGTCCATGGTTAGGGTCCCCATGTCCCAATTTAGAGAGCATGAATAATTTCCTACTTATATACAAGACAAACTTCTTGTAATTTTCCAATGTGGGATGGAACTTTATTTTCCATTCCCATGGAATTATTCAACACACATGATTAATACTTCAACTTCCCAAATTAATTTCTCACTCACTGGAAATCGGTTTTGAGATATTAAATATACCACGCTCATCTACTCCGCGAGTAGAACAACATCGTTAATTTTATTTTCCCAAAAACTAACGTTTTTACAAAACCAATTTCCAACAGTTATATTGTTGGTTGAGTAAAAGTGTTTATATGATCATATTAATATTAGAAAATATATATAAAATGAATTCGTGGTATGGCCTGATCGAATAAGACAAGAAGAGAAATAAAGTTTATTGCCAATGAATTCATGGCTATTTTTACATGGCCTCCAAAAATACTTGATGTTACACACCCGTTCTAAGGATGTGGAAGATATCTCCACGACTATCCATCTCGCAGGAGAAATAGTTTTCAAAATTTCCAGGTTTCGAAAATTTCAACATGATCGTCCCACCACACGATCGAATGGGGTATTGGCTCCCAAACCCGTGCCTTCTGCATTATGATACTACTAAATCTTCCAATTGCCAAAAACTAGATGAGTTGGAGGGTTATTCAATTAATGTCACAATCAGAATATCGAGCAAAAGGTTTTTGGTTTAGATGTCGACAACCGCAACATATATGTGCTAAGAGTTCGCTCCGTTTTATGATAGTTTTAGATGAAGATCATTTTTGGGTTCATTTTCCTGTCTTCAGCCTTGAGTATTATTAGAATTATCAGTATTATTATAGTTAAGCCTTTTATTTTAAATTGGCCCATGGCCTTAGTTTCTTAGGGCTTAAGTTTGGATTAAGGTTAAGGAGTTTATTTATTGTAGTTCTCTAGGTATTGAATAATTGAAATCTGGAATTTCAGTCTTTGAGTCGTGGGATCGGAGTAGCTTTCGTTGGTTCTTCTTTTTTTTCTTTTACATCTTTTCTTTTTTTATTCCCTTTACTCCAACAATCTTGACTTATTTTACTCAAATAAATTTCGACCTAAATTGCTTGGTTATGTTGATGCTTGATATTTATCTGATCTACATAACACAAGATCCAAACTGGACATGTATTCACATACTGTGATTTTCATGACGATCTATAATGCAGTCGCTTGCAGCCACCTCTTTAAATCATGCAGAAAATTTAATGAAATTCATGAGGCTAGTCGAGAATGTGTCTAGCTAACAACGACCAATTATATCCGGAAAAATTGTAAGTTGTCACATGATAATGAAAATCCTCCCGTTGTATTGTTTGAAGATAATGCAATTTGTCAAGCTCAACTAAAAGGAGGATATATTAAAGAAGATAGAATCAAACATATTTAACCAAAATTCTTCTTTACTCAGGAATTACAAAAGAATGGTCAAATCAATATGCAACAGGTCCGATCAATTGACAATTTAGCATATTTAGTGTATGTTTGCAAACACAATTCAATAGGGAGAATCAATTTTATTTTAAAAATAATCAATTATGTAATGTTTGCAACCACTTTATTAAGCACTTAAAATCAATTTTGGCAAAGCAAGTTTTATATGCTTTTGGATTCTCTAAAATCAATTCTAACATAACCACCCCTATAAATAACTACCCCACTATTAATAAAATTGATTTTTTTGCAAACATGTTACTTCCTCAATTTAATTTAAAATCAATTTATTTCCAAACACACAATACTTATGATTTTACTACAAAAATCAATTGAAATTACTTTCCTAGAATTAGTAGAGTTTCAAAACACACCCTTATTTAACAAGACATTACCAACCACAACATTTGAAAAAATGGTGAAGCGTCTTGAAACACGACGATTAAAGAATTTTAAATGATGTTTGAATCAGGAAAAAAATTAATGTAATAAATAATATGTGCTATTTTTCCCTTCACTATGGTTTTGTCCCACTGGGTTTGATTTCCCTAGTCAAAATTTTAATGAGACATATTATTTATGTGACAACAGACACCCAAAGAGTTACAAAATAATATATTAATTATTGGATTTTTTTTCTAAATAATTACATGAATAAATCCATAAACTCCAAGAATAATCCACATGCCCTAGCATTAAAACAAGTATATGGAATTTGTATATAAACAGGTGTCGTCATATTCATGTATAAGTATGAAGAAATTAAATACAATATTATTTTTCCTACACTTCTTCGCTATAACATCCTCTCCATACATTGTCATCCTCTTTTCTCTGAATATTTTATTTGTTTCACAACACAATCCTAAATTTGAGATTGCGTTGATTAAAAAAAGAAAATCACGATACTTTCACTTTTTTTTTTAAATTACACCTATACTTTTAAAATTTAAAATTCGATATATTTATTTGTAGATTGTTATCGCAAGGCCCATTATGTAAATGGGAAATTAAAAAAAAAAAAAAAAAAAACACGTTAAAAGGTTATGATTAATTATATTAAAACAATAACCAAAAGCTACTATTAAATTGAAATAACAAAATTTTGCAATTAAATTGAAATAATAACAAAATGTCGTTAGTTTGTTTGAAATTTTTTTTTTCCAAGAATTTTATGTCAGCAAAAATTGTCAGAAAATCATGTGGTATAATTAAAAAGAATTAGAAAAATCATATAACAAGTTGCAAATATTAAAAGACTAGGATAAAACCCGCGAATTTCGCAGACTGGAAGAAAATTGTATATATAATTAAATAATTAGATCTAACTTTCTTTCAAGAGCTAAGACATTTATTATATAATTAGAGTATACATAGAGTGAAAATGGTTTATACATGAATCATTGAAAAATATTAATCTTTTTTACTAAATTAGATGAGTACCCCGCATAAAATGCGGGTTGTTGGTAAAATTAATTTAAAAATTTATATTTTATTAACACATTATCACATTATTGAATATTATAAGGTTGTATAATAAAAACTATTTAAAAAAACTATTCTGACAAAATGAATTTACTTTTAAAAAAAAACACCAAAGATAACCTTAAAAATCTTCACCCGTTAATTTAAAATACATAGAAAATAAACATAATATTGTCTAGATAGAAGAAGAGAGAAAGAAAGTAGAGTTTATATGAAGAAATAATTTAAAAAAAATAAAATAAACTAAACGTCGAATATTAGCAAGTAGACATTTATGTGTGGACAAATAATTGAGGAACAACACTAAAATATTGTGAAAAAAAAAAGACAAAGAAGGAATAAAAAAAAATATATAGAGTTCGGGATAATTAAATGGCAAATAACCAAGAGTATTTTAGAATAAAGATATATATATATATATATATATATATATATATATATATATTTTAAACTCAAGTTATATATAATAAATATTCAAATTTCATAATGATTCATAATTAGCTTGAGTGGTAAACATAATACAAAATACTAATGAGGCCCTTGGTTCAAACCCAACTAAAATTAATTTTTTTTATTAGACTTCTTCTTATTAAAGATCACAATGCCACATGAATGATACGTTGGATAAAGTGACACGCAATCATGCTACGTAAGACTTGACACATAAGCGAAATGCACCAGGAGTCGACACATAAGCGAAACGCACCAGAAGTCGACACATCAGCAAAAGAAACTCCCTATTAGTATAATAGGGGATTTGGTTACACCAAAACTCATGACTTTTGATTTAATTACAATTTTAATTAGAGTAGTTTAAGTGTACATTTGAGTACATGATATGCACTTAGATTTTGAAAAGAATACGTAAGCAGAAATCAGTAATACCCAAAAAAAATAATCAGTAATACCCCAAGAGGTAACCAGTAACACCTCAATTGTCAAAACAAAAAAAAATTCGACGTGTTATTGTATATTAAAAAAATCAAAATTAAAGTTAAAATTGAGCTTAAAATTCAAGTGCATATTGTACACTTAAATGTATGCTAGAATTTGTATTTTAATTAAACCTTTAAATAATTGTAAAAAAAATCACGAATTTATCATTTTGAGTGTAATTGCATCTCCGGGTTTCTCCCTGCCAAATGCTAAAATTGCGTCTTTAAAAAACACACCTCAAACCCAAAATTCCAAGGTACAACTCTCGTAACCGCACATCTTCACGATCTGCATATGCTATGTACAAACTCCTTTGAATCAATGTTTGAGCTTAGAGAGACATTTCTACAAAAACCTTGATGCAGATCGCGGAAGACGAATATGAAAATGTGTACTTAAAAGAGTTCTACCTCGGAATCCTGGATTGGATTTTCCTATAGGGCTTGTTTGTTTTGGGATTCACCCGGACATGGCTAGGACTTTCCGGCCCCGTCTCATTCTAGTTAGAGATGTAACATCCAGTTTTTACATCTCATCTTCATCCACACCTATAAATATCTATTATTACTCATCCCAATACAATTCACTTTTATCACTTTTATCATTTTTCTCTCACTCAATCATTGCGAATCTCGTGCAAGTGAAAGCTTTTGACTACGCTTCCAGAGTCTGTTTTTAGCAGCAAATAAGAGGGGGGAGGGGGTAGTCGTTTCCCTCACGCTTCAGAGGGATTAGCTATCTCAAAGCACGTGCCCCCTCTTACCAAAGTTGTCATCCGAAAGGCTTGTCCTTGGCCATGGCGGCTTCTATCGTTTCTTATTTAGCAGCAGGAGATTCCGTCTTGGTGCAGCTCCGGAGAAGCTAAATGAATTCCGTCATGCTCCGGTTGGTCCATCTACTCATGAATAGGGCCCCCTTCACCTCATACCCTCGGGCCTGTAGCTTCTGTTTCAGTTGAATGAATCAAGGATCTTACAAGATCATAAAGAAGAAGGGGGGGATCATCAATGCTTTGACCGCGAGTAGGATTGAATCTTGGTTTCAGAGTCAGAAGGGGATCGCTCCTCCATTAACATTCAATGAGATGCAACTCATACATGGACATAGAGAAAACCACAGACTTTTAGAAAGAAGGATGCTCAAATTTAATTTGAGTCTCACATCATGGAATTTACCAAGATATGAATGCTCAGTTCAATGGGTATGGAAAGCCTCTCTGACTATAAAGTCTGTAATGGAGAGACCAAGAGAAGTAGGAAATTAAAGAGTGAAAAAGTGCTTGCTTTCTCGATAGTCGTCTTGGTATTGGATCCGCTCTTCTGTGAACATGAATTCGATTCTATCTCCGTTGAAGTGAAAGCTTTACCTTCAATCAATGTCGGATATGGAGAGTTGTAATGTTGTGTCGAGCTGCCCGAGGCCATGGACGTGGTTATTGGCAAGAACTTATTGAATCCATCGTTTGGGCTCATAATAAATTAAAAGTTGCTCCTGCTGCTCAGCCGAGAGCCTTGAGCATTGTACAAGGACGCGCTGTAGGAGTAACCCATTACCTTCTCACATATCATTTTTCTCTCACTTACACACTCTCTTTCCTACGTTTCTCTTACACATCATACTCTACTCTTACACATGATTTGACATAAAGTAAAATCTCACCCTACTAAAATTCCAAAACAAACACACACTTTTATTATCATCAAAGACTTTACATCTTGTGGATGTAAAATCATGACTTCACACGCCCACCTAAATTCCGAAACAAACAAGCCCTTAAAAAACGATGTTATAACATCCGCCTACCAAACTGCCTAGGGTCTCAATTGCAATTTAAGGGGGTGTATTGAATTATGATTTCAAAGGATTTTAAAAGACTTTTTTTTAAAAAAAAAAGTACGCTGATATTCAATCAGGATTTTATGTCACTTAGAAACAATCCACTGGTATTCAATCTGAATTTTCAAGATTTTTTAAAGAGTCCATTAAAATCCATTGATATTCATTCGAGACTTTTTATTATTTAAAACAAATCTATTGGTATTAAAACATATAAGGATTTTAAAGGATTATTGTGTTAGATGGATTTTGAAGGTCTTTTTAGTAATTTTTATACATACCAACAATCCCATCAAAACCCATAGAATTTTAAAAGACTTTTGAAGTGACTCTTTGAAGTGCTTTCTTCGGTAATGTTTTTACCTTTGTCTTTTCCCTTTTGAATATATATTATACTATCCACACCACCATAATCCCACTCCCACCATACTGCAACACATATTGAAATCCCTTTTTTGATCGACCTCTAATACCCAAATCCATCGTCATCTTCATCCTTGCCGATTCCTCTGAGGTAAAATCACCAACTGACGTTACCCCATTTTTATGTTTGGTTTAATAATTGTTGTTTCTCCATGGACTAAAAAGAGCAATAGGAATCCTCACGGTGTAATGAGGAATTCTCCATGTCAGTGAACCGGATAAAATATTAACATTGCTGTCAACTGGTTTTGCCTTCACCATGTGAATTAATATTAATATTAATTCAATTGGTTTTCTTATCCCATGTAAAATTCCTATAGGATGATATATGCGGTTCGAAATTTTGGGAATTTCGATACTTGTGTTTTTTATGTCTGCTGTTTAAACATGTTTTATTTGTGAGATTTATTACACCGATTGTTTATATCATTTGTTTTTAATGTTTAAATTGTGTGATTAATTAATTTGGATTGACCACCTAGGTTAATTTATTTTGCTAGCTAGAGTATGTAAATTTAATTGATAAGTTGTAATTATTTGTGTTATTTTGTGTACTTTGATTTGAGAGGTGTTATCTCTAAATCTGGTAAATATCTTTCTAATCATATGAAAGTGTGAAGTTTGAAGATCCGTTCTTGAACCCTAACAGCTGGAAAAGCAAAGAGAGTTGACAGTTATTCGGTTACGAATGGTAGTTACGCAAAGCTGTTACAGTTACAAGTGTCATCTGGTGCCAACTTCAAGAGGTCATAACTTCCTAACTGCTTGGAGGTTATAACTGACTCGAGTTGCAAGATGAAGAGCACGTGGCAGGCTATCACTCTCAACTCATAACTGCTCAAGGGTGTCTCAGTTGCTGATATATAAACTAGCTCATTGTTAGGTAAAGAGGAGATTTCAACTTGTTAGCTAGAGTGATATTTTGAGTGCTAGATTCAACTTTCTTAGCTTATACTCTGGAGGATATCATTGTAGTTCTGTAATCTCTTCTTCAACATAGTGAAAGGCCTCACAAAGTGGATGTAGATCTATTGGATCGAACCACTATAAATTTCTGAGTCTTGTGCTTTGAACTCTACTGAAATTCTCATCAGTTGAGTTGCTTTCGTCTTTGAACTCGTCTGATAGCTCTTAAGGTCTACTGATCTTAAGGTCCGCTGATTCCAAAAGTCTACTGATTCCAAAGTCTGCTGATCTTGTTTAATTCAACCCTATTCAAGAGTGTATTCTAGCTCTCGAATCCTGACAAATTGGCGCCGTCTGTGGGAAGAAGCTAAACAAGGCAAGAAGCAAGGATGAGTAGCTCCACAAAGTTTGACATTGAAAAGTTCTCTGGGAAATCTGACTTTGGGCTTTGGAGAATCAAGATGAAGGCCCTTCTGGTTCAGCAAGGATTGGCGGAAGCCATTGAAGAACCTGGAAAACCCGAGGAAGAAGAAACGTGTAAGAAAGTGGCAGAAAGGGCCAAGATCAGAGAAAAGGCACACAGTACTATCATTCTGTGCCTTGGTGATAAAGTTCTGAGGGAGGTTGCTAAGGAGAAAACTGCAAAGGAGGTCTGGGACAAGCTTTCAAGCTTGTACATGGTGAAGACCTTGGCTAACAGGTTGTACATGAAGCAGAAACTCTATGCATTCAAGATGGCAGATGACAAACCCATCCTGGAGCAGTTGGATGATTTCAATAAAATTCTGGATGACTTAGAGAATATTGAAATCATGCTGGAAGAGGAGGATAAGGCCCTTATCCTGTTAAGTGCTTTACCCAAGTCTTATGAAAACCTGAAGGACACTATACTGTTTGGAAGGCAAGATACAATTAGCCTTGAAGATGTGCAGTTGGCCCTTAAGTCTAAGGAACTGCAGAAAACATCTGAAGCTAGTAGTAGTTCCAAGGTGAATGAGAGTCTGACAGTGAAGGAAAACCATTCAAAGAAGAACTTCAAGAAGTGGCCTAAAGATAAAGGCAAGAAACCTGAGAAGAAATCATCAGAAACCTCTAATGATGGAGAAGGCAGGAAGTGTTATCACTGCCATGAGACAGGACATTTCAAGAGAAACTGCCCTAAGTGGAAGAAGTCATCAAAGTTTAAAGGAGTTGCTGAATCAGGGAAGGACAAGAAACAAGCAAATCAAGCAGTAGAAACTGAAGACTCCACAAGCTTTGAACTAGCTGAAGTACTTTCCATCACCACATCAGAGGAGAAGAATGAGTGGATTCTGGATTCAGGTTGTTCATTTCACATGTGCCCTGTGAAGGAATGGTTCACTGAGTTCAAACACCAGAATGGTGGATCAGTCTTGCTTGGAAATGACCACACCTGTAAAGTAAGAGGAACTGGCTCTGTAAACTTGAAGATGTTTGATGGAGCTGTCAGAACTCTGAGAAATGTGAGGTATGTACCTGATCTTAGAAGGAATCTCATATCTCTTGGCATGTTAGATAACATGGGGTACAAGTTTACTTCTGAAAATGGGGAATTAGTAGTTACCAGAGATAATCATACTGTTATGAAAGGAACTAGAAGGAATGATCTCTATTTCTTACTGGGAAAGACTGTTACTGGTGGTACTAATTCTGTGAATGAAAAGGACAACACACTGTTGTGGCACAACAGGCTAGCTCATGTGAGTGAAAAAGGGCTTGCAAGAGTTAGCCAAACAAGATCTCCTAGGTGGAGACAGAATCTCAAAGATAAATATATGTGAACACTGCATATATGGGAAGTCTAAGAGGATGAAATTCAGCACTGCTTCTCATACCACAAAAGGAATCCTTGACTATGTACACTCAGACTTGTGGGGACCCTCAAAGAATCCCACAAGGAATGGAGGAAGATACTTCATTACCTTCATAGATGATTACTCAAGGAAGGTATGGATATCTGTATTGAAAACTAAATCTGAAGCATTCAGTAGTTTCAAGAATTGGTTAGCTGAGGTGGAGAACATCAGTGGAAAGAAGTTAAAAGTTCTAAGAACTGACAACGGGTTGGAGTATCTATCTGAAGAATTCACAACTTTCTGCAAGGAGAGAGGCATTGTAAGGCACAGAACTGTACCTGGAACTCCTCAACAAAATGGAGTTGCTGAGAGGATGAATCAAACCTTGCTAGAAAGAGTGAGGTGTATGTTGAGTAGCTCTGGATTACCCAAGTCTTTCTGGGGAGAAGTGGTAACTACAGCAGCTTATCTCATAAATAGAAGTCCATCTACTCCACTGAAGTTCAAGACACCAGAGGAAGCCTGGTCAGGACACAAACCTGACTTCTCCAACTTAAGAGTCTATGGATGCAAGGCCTTTGCTCATATAAGGCAAGACAAGCTGGAACCAAGAGCTCTCAAGTGTGTACTGATTGGATATCCAACAGGGGTAAAGGGATACAAATTGTGGTGCATTGAGAAGGGAAGTGAAAGGTGTATCATAAGCAGAGATGTAACCTTTGATGAAAACTGCTTACCTCTCAAGGTGACTGAAAATGTAGGCTCTGGAGAGAATCAAGATAGTACTACACATCTTGAGGTGGAGCTACAGGATATAAGAAACTATGCTCATGAGAATCAAGGTGATCATGAGAGTGATCAAGGCAGTGAGACTGAGTACCAGGATTATCAATTAGCAAGGGACAGAGTCAGGAGACAGACTCACCCACCACAGAGATTTGGACATGCTGATGTAATCTCATATGCACTGTATGTTGCTCAAGATGTGGAGCAACAGGAACCTAAGACTTATACACAGGCTATTAGCTGCAGTGAAAGAGATAAATGGATTGTAGCTATGGAGCAGGAGTTACTTTCTCTTGAGAAGAACCAAACTTGGGAGATAGTGGATAAACCTGTGAATAAGAAACTAGTTGGGTGCAAATGGATATACAGAAAGAAAGTGGAAGCTATGAAAGGGGGATCCATAAGATACAAAGCAAGGCTTGTAGCAAAGGGCTTTACTCAGAGAGAAGGGGTGGATTTTAATGAGATATTCTCCCCAGTAGTGAAGCATTGCAGCATAAGGATTCTTTTGGCCTTAGTAGCTCAATACAATCTGGAGTTACACCAGATGGATGTCACCACAGCCTTTCTTCATGGAAAGATAGATAAACCCATCCATATGAAAATTCCTGAGGGAGTGAACATACCTGATTCTGCTAACAAGGTTTGTTTGATTAAGAAGTCACTATATGGACTTAAGCAAAGTCCAAGACAGTGGTATCTCAGGTTTGATGAGTTTATCACATCGGTAGGGTTCACAAGGAGCAAGTATGACAGCTGTGTTTATTTCAAGGATGGTCTCAGATTGAAGACTTACTTACTGCTCTATGTGGATGATATGCTTATAGCAAGTGAAGATGAAGAAGGAATCAACAAGGTAAAGGAACTGCTCAAATCAGAGTTTGAAATGAAAGACCTTGGGATAGCAAAGATGATTCTGGGAATGGAAATAAAGAGGGACATGAATACCATTCATCTCAGTCAAAGCTCATACTTGAAGAAGGTGCTTGACAGGTTCAGAATGAATCAAGCTAAACCAGTAACAACTCCCCTTGGACAGCATATAAAGCTGTCAATTCAGCAAAGTCCGAAGGATATCAAAGAAAGATCTCATATGAGTAAGGTTCCCTATGCAAACTCAGTGGGAAGCTTAATGTATTCCATGGTATGCTGCAGACCTGATCTTACTCACTCCATGAGTGTAGTTAGTAGATACATGAGTGATCCTGGAATAGGACACTGGGAAGCTGTGAAGTGGATTATGAGGTACATTGTTAGCTCTGTTGACAAGGGATTGAAGTTTCAGAAGTACACAGGAAATGTAGAAGCATTAGTTGGATATGTTGACTCAGATTATGCAGCTAATGTTGATACTAGGAAGTCCTTAACTGGATATGTGTTCACTTTGTTTGGAACAGCAGTATCTTGGAGATCAACACACCAGTCAAATGTTGCTCTATCCACTACGGAAGCTGGGTTTGTAGCACTTACAGAGGCTGTTAAAGAAAGTCTTTGGTTAAAAGGGATTCTGAAGGAGTTGGGACTTTATCAGAGAAAGGTCACAGTGTATTGTGACAATCAGAGTGCCATACATTTGGCAAAACATCAAGGCTACCATGAAAGAACAAAACACATTGATGTAAAGTACTACTTTGTACGGGATATGGTAGAGAAAAAGATGGTGCATGTAGCTAAAATAGCTACTGAAGACAATCCTGCAGATGGATTTACAAAGGCATTGCCTAAGGCAAAGTTTGAACTTTGTCTCAGGCTTATTGGAATGCATTAAAGCATTGGTTGGTGCTGCTCTTGAGGGAGCAGTGGTGAGGGTCTTTTGTTAAAGGTGCTATTGTTGATTTAGAGCTAAAGGTGGAGATTTGAGAGGTGTTATCTCTAAATCTGGTAAATATCTTTCTAATCATATGAAAGTGTGAAGTTTGAAGATCCGTTCTTGAACCCTAACAGCTGGAAAAGCAAAGAGAGTTGACAGTTATTCGGTTACGAATGGTAGTTACGCAAAGCTGTTACAGTTACAAGTGTCATCTGGTGCCAACTTCAAGAGGTCATAACTTCCTAACTGCTTGGAGGTTATAACTGACTCGAGTTGCAAGATGAAGAGCACGTGGCAGGCTATCACTCTCAACTCATAACTGCTCAAGGGTGTCTCAGTTGCTGATATATAAACTAGCTCATTGTTAGGTAAAGAGGAGATTTCAACTTGTTAGCTAGAGTGATATTTTGAGTGCTAGATTCAACTTTCTTAGCTTATACTCTGGAGGATATCATTGTAGTTCTGTAATCTCTTCTTCAACATAGTGAAAGGCCTCACAAAGTGGATGTAGATCTATTGGATCGAACCACTATAAATTTCTGAGTCTTGTGCTTTGAACTCTACTGAAATTCTCATCAGTTGAGTTGCTTTCGTCTTTGAACTCGTCTGATAGCTCTTAAGGTCTACTGATCTTAAGGTCCGCTGATTCCAAAAGTCTACTGATTCCAAAGTCTGCTGATCTTGTTTAATTCAACCCTATTCAAGAGTGTATTCTAGCTCTCGAATCCTGACATGATTGATTGTTTTATAACAATAATTCTTTATTTTACTTGCAATTGTACGATTTATGCTATTATAGTCTCGATACTTTTATTGTGTATTTTTCTATTAATTTCAGGGTATTTTGGAACTTTTGAGTTGAGTGGAAAAATTACTTGGACCGATACAGTTGGTTTATGGATAAAAGACTTGGACCATGTGAAACTTCTCAAAAAGAGGACCGCAACAAAAAAAGAATCGAATCAATTCGAGGTCGGGAGCCCAAGTTATGGACAAAACAAAATTGTTGTGGATTGGCCCAAAAATGCTCGCGAGAATTAAGAAGTTGAGGCCCATTGCACTAATAAGTCCAAGAAAACTGACTTAATTTACGTATGGGACCAGGACATGAAATTAAATATGCATCCATGCAACGCATTTAAGCAAAGTCGGCGGTTGTTGAGGCGCAAGAATCTAGCCCATCAATATACCTTCTATCTTATAAATACCCATATACCATAAGAAGCAGTATCACCATACGAAAGAAGATTACCGCAAGCAGCCATCATATTCTCGGGAGAAGCAGATTTCGCACGTGAACAGTAGTAGGAGACGATTGGTATCTTTATTCTTATGCTTTATTTTATAGCCATTAATTACTTTTTTTTACTCGATTTCTTCGTTATTTATATTTATGCGTTGAATGCTTAATTAATTAATTTGGATTAGCTAACCGAATTTATTGGTTAATTAAATCTAGCTAAACTATCATTATAATCCGTAATTGTTATAATCGTATAATTTGAGTAGCAAATATGGCAGATCATCCTAGGGATAACGAAGTCGAGATTTTTATTGCTTTTGCTACACAAATTTAATCAATTAAATTGCACTGTTCCTCGTGGGTTCGACTCTTACTTACCCTATTACATTAGTGAGTTAGTTTAGGTGTTTTATTTATTTTTGAGTGTCAGCTACATCACACCATTAATTGTTACAAGTTTATGTCAATAAGTAGCAACTAGTAAAATTACTAGGGTGATATAAATCGGATTCTTTCGAACCAAGCTAGCGTGTTTAAGAAGTTGTTTGACCTTTATTCTAGGACTTAAGCTTCTACCAAATTATCCCCTAGAATTTTTATTGAGAATAAAAAGTTTAATATAATATCAATTACATATTAACACACACATATATATACATGTATATATCATAAAATATATATATCGCAGAATTCATTTGTGTGAGGCTGTCTTATGTTATAGAATTAGGGGGCGCTTGGTTAATAACTCTTCAATGGTAATGGAAATGAGATTGAAAATTAGTGTAATTAGCATGGTTCATGAGAACAAAATCACTATCTCTCCTCCTAAATATGGTAATCACTACTCCATTTTGATTACCCTATTCTCTTCCTACAATCATCCTCCTCAATCACTCCTCCATTCCTCCACCAACAACCATTTGTTGTCAACTTCTATTCCAAAATTGAGGCATGACACTAGCAATGATGTCACCATTGGAACACTTCTTCCCCTAACATATCATTTTTCTTATGAGGGCATAGATGAAAATAAATTTTCATTCTCATTACCATTGAAGAATTGCTAACCAAACGCCCCCTTAATAGTCTATATATATCAGTCATTTGAAAATACTCTCATTACTTTTTTTTAGTAATTCAAATGGGAGATTCACAAGAAAATAATAAAGAAAAGGGAAAAGAGAGAAAAAACTATGAAGCTTGGACCAAGGAAGATTCCGATGAATTGTTACAACTGATAGTGGATGCTATAAGAAGAGGATTGTGTGATGCTAATGGGTCAATTAGCAAATTAAATGTAGAGAGAGTCATCCTTCCTCGTCTCAATGCTAAAATTAAGTTTCCTAAAACGTACAATCATTACCTAAGTCGAATAAAATGGTTTAAGAAACAATATAATAATATGTCATCACTTATGCGCAACAATTCTGGCTTTGGGTGGGACACAATTTTGAAGACATTCACCGCTAGTGATGAAATATGGAAAGAATACTTAAAGGTGAGATTACTTCGTAATCTTTTCAATATATTAATAGCTTACAAGTTTAGTGCACTATATTATTTTCAATATATTAATGATGGAATTATTTTTCGCTAGTCCCACCCAAGTCACAAAAATCTTCGAGGAAAAAGTATGGTTGATTATGAGGATTTGAAAATTGTTTTCAGAGGTGGAACTGCTAGTGGGTACAGTTCCATATCAGTAGACTCCGATAAACTGATGCTACAATTTTTGGGGAAGAAACTACTGATATAGGGATGGAATTTTTTTCATATGATCTTAACAATGAAACGTTCATAGCACCAGATCACTATGAACCACCTTATCAGCCTCTATCACCTCTAGGCCCGAGGACGGAGGGAGTTCTAGCTCAGTAGGGAACAACAATAAAGTTCTAGACAATATATCTGTTGGCATTGAGACTATAGCTGTCAATTTTTAAAAAATGTCTAACTTGATGGAGAAAAGAGAGAGAGAGAGACAAAGAGGCAAAGGAAAATATTTGGAGTGCTATAAAAGAGGTCCCAAATTTGGATATCCGAATTCGCTACATGGCGGCTGATTTTCTTGATACTAATGCAAAAAAAGACATTTTCTTGAAGATGTCAATAGAAGAGCGCTCAGATTGGATAAAGTATAAGTTGGGATGAACAATACTGTTTTGGTGTTATTTTGGTTTCACTTACTTGAAGTATTTTCTTTACAATTTGATTGTGTATGAACACATGTTAGTTTTGTCAAACTATATATATATTGTTTTGGTGTTATTTTGGTTGCACTTGATTGAAGTGCTTGCTTTATATTTTGATTGTGTATGAACACATTTTGGATTACTTGAACTATATTGTTTTGGTGTTATTGTGGTGTACTTGATTGAAATATTTTAGCATGTGTTATTTATAGGAGTTTTATTAATTCAGGGCCTAAAAGATAGTTAATTTATCAATTTAAGGCCTGAAAGATTTTTCCTATCGATTCAGGGCCTGAAAGATTGAAAACTATCGATTCAGGACCTGAAAGATTAAACTATTAATTTAGGACTTACTCATTTTAAGACCGTGTTTGGTTTTTAATAATTTTTTATTATCCGATAATATTTTTATAAATTATATTTCAAAAAATATAAATATATATTAATTTCAAGTGACTGAAAAAATAAGAAACAAAAGAATTAATGAAAAAATAATAACGTATATAAATAAAATAAAAATAAAAATTATAATATGTCAAACATGGTCTTAATATCCTTGAGTCTTAAATTGATAGATTCTATCTTTCAGGTCCTAGATTGATAGTTTTATATCTTTCAGGACCTGAATCGATAGGAAAACTCTTTTAGGTCTTAAATTGATAGTTTTACCATCTTTCAGGCCTTAGATTGACATTATTCCTTATTTATATTATTCTATTATTATTTTCAGCTATATTTTATTTATATATGTACAATGTCACATTCGAGTATGTATGAAGGTAGTGACATAGATGAAGAAGAAATTGATGACGAAGAATTTTATGAAGCCATGTATGCATGTGTAATGGCAATTTATGCATTAATGCATGTGTTAGATCAGTTTCTAATTAATACGTAATGAAAAAATTGAGCATCCATAAAATCGACAACGAATTACTAACAAGGGAAATTACTATATACACCGAGCATTAAATGATGATCCTACAATATTTCAAAAAGTTTATAGAATGTATCCAGATGTGTTTCGAAAGTTATGTGCAATTCTTAGAGAAAAAACACCTCTAGAGGATACACGATATATTTGTGTTGAAAAAATGCTTGCATCATTCCTACAAGTTGTTGGTCAGAATTCTCGATATTGTGTAATTCGTGACACATTTGGCCGATCACAATTTACTGCAAGTGAAAATTTTCACAAGATTTTGAAAGCTTTGAACACGATAGCACCTACTTTGATGGCTAAACCAGGTTCAAGTGTATCTGCTAAAATCAGAGAAAGCACCATGTTCTTCCCTTTCTTCAAGGTATGTAATAATTATCTAACAATAAAAATTATAAATAAAATGACACTACTATATTTATATTTTTCATGCAAAAAATGTTATATTAGGATTGCATTGAAGCTATTGACGGGACACATATTCCAGCAATGGTAAGGGGACAGGATGCAAGCAGGTATCATGACCGTCATGGAAAGATATCACAAAATGTATCAACCGCTTGTAATTTTGACTTGGAGTTCATGTACGTTTTTAGTGGGTGGGAGGGTTCGGCTCATGATTCTAAGATACTAAATGATGTCATAACAAGGAGGAATGGACTTAAAGTGTCACAAGGTAAATACTTATTTTTATATTAATATTATTAGTAATAATACTAATATTATATATTGCATATGTAATTAGGTAAATATTTTTTGGTGGATTGTGGATTTCCTAATCGACGTCAGTTTTTAGCTTCATTTCGAGGTGTAAGATATCATCTACAAAATTATGCAGGTCAGGGTAACGACCCTGAAAATGAGAAAGAATTGTTCAATCTTCGTGGAATGTGATCGAGAGAATATTTGGTATTTTTAAATCAAGGTTCACAATTTTTAAGTTAGCACCTCAATTTTTATTTAAGACACAAGCAGAACTTGTATTAACATGTGCAGCATTACATAACTTTCTTCGCAAAAAAAAAAAACCCTAGGCGCCGCCTATCGCCAAGGCCGCCGAGGCCGCCTAGGCGCCGCCAAATGAGGTTTCCGCCAAATACGACCAATTTGCCCTAATCGTTGGCGGTAGGGGCTGCTAAGCGCCTAGGCGGCCGCCATTTACATCACTATTTTAAACATATGTTATAATTGATAAAATGTGAAAATATCATGATTTGTATTCAATTAACCCAGTAAATACTGTCCTTCAATAAGGTTTTACTTAAATTTAGTTATTCCTTCCTCTTTCTTTTTCAAATTCAAAAGAGTAAAATTTTGTGGAAATACTAGTAAAACTCATACATTCTTAAATTGCCGTTAACAAGACACAAAGGTAAATGATAATTGAATTATCTTAGTGAATTTAACACATGCACAAGATAATTGAATAAATGATATCATATCTTGCACTATAATTTTAAACAAACTCCAAACATTCGTATGAATATTGGTTTCAACGATGGAGAATTGAGAATAAACATGAAAGGCTACTCATAAATGTTCAAAAGTGTTTTACACAAGATAATTGTATAAATGACATCCAAACATTGATATGAATATTGGATTTCATCATTTCAATGACAGTGATTTGATAGTAGACATGTTCTAGTTTTGAAGGATGGATGTACCTAATCAAACTTTTGCCCAAACATCTCTATTTCACAGTCGATCATATGAGACTGTTTTATACAAAAAGATTGGAAATGCCACATCATCAACACATTTAAAGTAGCAACAAACAAGTGCACCACATCATCACATTCTTCAGAAGCAAAAAGAAAAGAAAAAAATATGTCAAGTAATTACCTTTAGCAGGAGCCCCGGCTGCATCAATCTCTTTAATGCCCATTAGTATCTCTACTGTTTGTAGCCTCAGCCAACTTTTGCAGCAGGTATTCAAGTACACACGAGCGCTGAGCATGGACCACGTGAAGAACTTGAGACATCAGTTTATGGGTTCCTGAGATACACTTCAAAGAATAGGGAACAATATAATCGATAAAAGGTATGGCTAATCTGCATTTATTAAATCCTAACTTGATATATAAAAGAATGGCTAACTTATCAAGATCTATTATATGCTCAAGATTATTAGGTCAAAGAACAGCAAGCCAATAGACCAGGGTGGCAATCCAGGAAGAAGTTACAATTCAAGGATCAATCAAAGCCCTTGGGAGGGGAACAAGACGAACAAGGCACAAATACCTAGGAGATCGAATAGGAATGAGTTGTTGGGCTAATAGCTTCGAATAAAAGATAAGACTTTATACATCAATAACAAGAAAGTTCCATTGAAGTCCAAATACATCTATATGCAGTCATAACAGAAACCATGTACGCAGCTTAAGCAGATGTATGTTGCAGTTAAATGACATTCCATGAATATCCTCAATTGGAAATTTGAAATCCACATGCATAATATAGCTCAACTCTGATCCACACTTCACTTTGGTCCAACACAATGGATGTGATGAATTTCAATACCAATAAGCATATCAAAATAGTAGATAAAAAAATAAACTCGCAACTGAACAAACATAAAGTTAATAAATCAAAACAGACTACATAGCTTGGACAATATAAGTTCAAGTCCTCCATATCAGGTTTAAGAATCCATCAGTATATCCAATAACAGAACAATTAAACACAGTAAGAGCTATGAGCAATGCCAATCTTTAGGTATACATTACAAAGAGTCAAATACACTAAAACCACCTCATCAGTTCCGGCCAAGAGGCAAAGATCTGCAACTATATGTCTCCTTGAAATCCGACTTTCTTGATGAAGTGAAAATCGAGGCGTAGACGGCACTGGTTGCACGTGCTGGAGCTACATCAGTTGCCTTAAACTTCTTAGTCCCACCTTTCCCATTAGTTTGTGCTCCATTCCCCTCAATCCCATGTTTTGTCCCAGATAACAGAGCCACCTCCTTCCCATTCACACCCCCATTCTTAAGCTTCTTCGATTTCTTCCCGTTATCTATAGCTTTCATCTTTTCCTCTTTCATCTTTTCCCACAGTTCCGTGACCTCCTCTTCAGTCCCATTGATAACAAGCTTATCACTCAACACAAATTCCTTGTGACAAATCAAACAAGTTGAAGATTTCACCTCCTTAAAACCCTTTGCACTCAAAACATGCCCACAAGTTGTGATCGCGTAAAATTTATATTTCCCATTGAATTCAAGCCCCGTTATTGGGCACTGGAATTTCACCTCATCAGATTCAGTAGCTCCTGGAATCTCCGATAGCACAACCGTGGTCATATCCTTCAAACCCTTTATATACCCAAATTGCTTAGGCAAATTCTTCTTCAATAAAGCCTCAACCAAAGCCTCTTTGTTGAACAAATTCCCCAATTTATCGATCACCACAGGGTGCCTCAACGGCTCGTAGGATAAACTGCAATTAACCCACTTGGAAAGCCGCCTTTCGTTAGGGTCAACCTTATCTGGCTTCTTCACGGCGTACATATTCAAATAGCAGTCCCTCGATTCCGCCCCTGTGGCGCCCCCATCGCCACCACCGCCGTGAAGCCTGAGGTGAAGGGTTAGGGTGGAGAAAGGGGCTATTGTGTGATTCCGCAGGACGGACGTAGAATCCGGAAGCGGTTTTCCATTGAGAGTGAAGAAAGAGGAACCATAAGGAATCGAATTTTTGGGGAAAAGGGAAGATTTGAGGTGGTGGAGTGTGAGATTAGGGTTAGGATTTTGGAAATTTAGGGCACGCGTAGGGATTCCGAGGTCGGGAGATTGAACGAAAATCTGGAAATTTCGAGATTGGGGTTTCATTCTTCAGTTCGGAAAATGTAGAAAAAATTTGGGTAAATCGAATCTGAAACTGGAAAGAGATTGGGGTGGAAGAAAGGGAATTTATATATGGTTACACAGAGATGTAGTGCACCGACGTTCAAAGAGGAGGTGATGATGACGTTGGGAGAAAAAATCACAAATGGTCCCGTAACTTTGCTCAAGTCCATAAATAGTCCTGTAAGTCTTTACTTTATCAATTTTAGTCCTTTTGGTATCAATTTTAGTCCTTTTCACCGGAAAATTTAAATTTTGGCCGAAAAAGTTACCGGAAATTTGTTGTGGCTTACATAATGAATCAAAATAAATAAATAAATTAAAATGACGAGTTCAACGAGCCGATGAGAATAGTATATATTTTGACCCAAATATTATCGTAAATTGCTCGGAAATTAACCATGGAAATATACGAAATTCACGATTTTGAGACCCAATTCTTGGGGTGTAACTGAAACACGAAACAATTTGAATTATGCTTTAGTTATTTAAAATTGTTGCATCTGAGGATTTTTTTTATTTATTTTACAAATACCAAATTAAGTTCTGTTAAAAGAAAGCAAAGTAAATGTGTTACTTACAGGATTAGGATGCATGTTTGATGAGAATGTATTATATAGAAGTTGAGACATTAGATAGTTAATAAATTCAAGATTTCTACATAGAAGTTAATGGGTTTTCAGCTTTACTTAAACCTTTACTATTCATTTCGTGTTCATATGCTTCCTAGTTCTCGTGTTGCAGGAAAAACACTTTATACTCCTCAATCAATTTCATGTTTCAATTACACCCCAAGAATTGGGGTTTCAAAATCGTGAATTTCGTCTATTCCCATGGTTAATTTTCGAGCAATTTACGGTAGCATTTGGGTCAAAATATATACTATTCTCATCGTCTCGTTGAACTCGTCATTTTAATTTATTTATTTATTTTGATTCATTATGTAAGCCACAACAAATTTCCGGTAACTTTTCCGGCCAAAATTTAAATTTTCTGGTGAAAAGGACTAAAATTGATATCAAAAGGACTAAAATTGATAAAGTAAAGACTTACAGGACTATTTATGGACTTGAGCAAAGTTACGGGACCATTTGTGATTTTTTCTCATGACGTTGGTCTATTATAAAAGACAAAGTATCGAGTGAAACTGATGTATACATAAATCATTGAAGAGTATTAGTTGTTTTCATTGAAGAGTATTACTTGTATTTATTGAAGAGTATTACTGATTTACACTAAAGAGTCTTAGTTGTTCAGTGAAAATGAACTAAAACTCTTCAGTGTAAACCAATAATACTCTTCAGTAAAAACAACTAATACTCTTCAATGAAAACAACTAATACCCTTCAGCGATTCATATATAAATCAATTTCACTCTATATATACTCATTATAAAATAGATTTACCATTTATAACAAATCAATTTTATTAAATTGATTAATATTTTTAATTAGACACTTAATGCTATAGAATTAATATTTCTTCCATCCACAAATTTTGTGCTTAGAACTTTTGAGCACAAAATTTAACAAAAAAATTGATATTTTATTAAAAATAAATTAAATAAAAATATTATAGAATACTGTAAAATTAATTTATAAATAAAATAATTATTTGTGAATAATTGCGTATTGATAATTTTCATAAAGAATATAAGAATTAAATTGGTTGGTATAAAAAAATGTTAGTAAGATTGAGGGAAAAAAAAGTATATTTCAATTAAATAAATAATATTTCCTTTGTCCCAATCTCAATTGTATTCATGCCTTAAAGGTTTGTTTTTATTCTCGATTATCTCTTTCTATAAATAATTAGTTGTTATTTATCAAAATGTTACAAAAAAAATAAATTTATTTGCTTTTATTTACAACAATGTCATTAAAAATTAATTTTATACTATAAATACTAATAAATAACTATCACATTAAAATTCATGTAAAAAATAAAAGGGCAATTAAAATTTAATAGGTTTGACCACTAACGTTTGCACTTTTTTTTTTTTTTTAATGAATCCATTTCTTTTTTAAATAAGAGTGGGTGCATTTTTTATAAGATCATAATCTCATAGTAGATTACCGATCAAAAAAAAAAAAATAATCTCATAGTAGATTAATGGTGTTATAATGATTTGAGTTATTCCATCTAATAAGGAGTGCGTGCAATTAGTGATAAATGTATTTAACAGAAAAAATAAAAATCAAACATTCGAGGAATAATATAAGAGTAGGTTTTATATGAAAATAGTTCATGATAAATTTAACATAAATTTATTTTAAAATATCGTTCATCGGGAGTATCATTAATTTGGGTTCAAGAAGTATTGAATTAATGATACTCCTAATGAGATTATTGATACTCTTTATCAAATATTTGATACTTTAAATTATTTCATGATATACTTAACATGAACTATTTTCATATAATGTTTTGTCGTACTTGTCATATACTTTTGTGTCTGAACACTATTCTTTTGCACATAGGGTGATTAGTTGAAGGGTATGGGGATAGAGGAATGGGAATGAAAGTCGAGTAAGACTTTCATTCCATGAATAGTGATTTAATTCATCAATATTAAGGAATTCATATTCCTCAAGTTTTTGTGAGGAATGACTTTGATTCCTTACAACTTTCATTCTCAATCTCTTTCCCATTCTTTTATATATACCAAGCACCCCTTAGTTAAATAAGTCTTTCATGTACCAATTGCACAATGCACACCAGTCTAGTTCGACTTGTACCTTAGGTGGCTCATGATGAGGATGACGTGAGAAACATCAAGGATAATCTTTGTTTGGTAGGGTGTATTAGATCGTATAAATTTATTTGAAAAGATAAATCATAACAAAAATGTTACTACTATTTATTCCGCCCTTCAATGTGCATGCAATACAGAACTGTTTTTCACCCATGGAGCCTTTCTTCCTTGGCACAAACTCAGAATAGAGATTTTATATTGTAAACACAAACTCATAATTTATAATATCCAGAGGAAAATGGCCAAGGAAGGAACGAGTTTTTAATTTTTTTTTTCCTGACAAAATTTGTAACGCCCCGATATTTAGCTTTTCGAATAATGATGCTTTAGGGCTGAGGCGCTACTAAATACCATCAATAATTTCAATTTCAGGGTTAGCAAAACCAAATCTGTATTTTGTAAGCGGAAGCTATAAATAGTTTGAAAAACAATAACCCTAAAGCAACCAGAAATCAAGGATACATATGTATGAAAAACGAACTAATAAACTTCGCTCACAGACGATAATTATGCATAGGAAGTGGTAGAGCAAAATACGATGCTTCGTTACAACATATTCAACAAGTATATTTCTAATTATACATAAACTCGACTGGCTTTTATTTAAGTAGCAAAATTAAGAACATTTATTTATTTCACAATGTCTCAACAAGGTACAGTGCTGCATCTTCATCATTCTTCCACACCAGATTCGACATCTGAAACAATGTATAGGGGAAGGGGTGAGTGTCTCAAATACACTCAGTGAAACAATCTCAATTATTGCACTGTTAAAAGACATATGCAAATAACACATAACATGAAAATGTAACTCCTGCTCACATAATACGGGCCATGTGTCGACGTAACCTGGACCATCCGGGTCAACGGGTTCGGAAACATCTAGCCGTACAATTAAACAAGACATGGAATGTATGTATTATCATATCACGGGCATCACCCGACTTGGTATGCATGTTAGACTCACGGGCATCACCCGGCTTGGCATGAAAGTTAGATTCACGGGCATCACCCGGCTTGGTATGCATGTTAGATTCACGGGCATCACCCGGCTTGACATGAAAGTTAGATTCACGGGCCATTACCTGGCTTGACATGAAAGTTAGCATACATACAATCTTCACATTTGTTACATAACCATGACATATATCAATCACATATCACCTTTTAGCATGGCAATCAAAAAATTGAATGTTAAACTCAATTAAGAGTTGAAATCATTCCACCTTAGCGTGAAATGCACTGTGTTGGAGCACGACTGCTTTCTATGGTTCACAACCTTCCTCTGGCCCTACAATGAATATCAGATGCTTAGATACCTCAAAAGAGCTACTACTGAATAATAATTAACTAATTATAACTATAATAAATGATTTTCTAGGGTTTTATGATCATTAGATTTCATTCAGAGATTGAAGGGTAAGTTAGTCATTTTCTAAAGTTTGATTAATTTATCTGATAGTCAAAAGATATATTCTAGGGCTCTTATTAGTTAAGAGGCTTATTGGAAGTACAATGAAACTCGTTAGAGCTAAAACGGATTTAAAACGAAGAATTTGGAATTAAAGCGAGAATTTAGGACTCGTAACCATCCAGGGGTAAAATAGTCATTTCACCAGGCTGTCCTCACTCAATTTTAGTACTAAATTGTAGGGTTTTGAATTTAGAACATTTTGACACTTGTTTGGATCGAATCGGATGAAAAACGAAGATTTTACGAGCGTTTGAAAATAAGTGGCAAAATGGTAATTTTAATAAAACTGGCCGTTTGACCTGTTGACCGGTCAACTTTGACCAAAATTTTATATTTGCAAAATGGTCCCTGGACTTAAACTAATTCTCTTTGGCATCCCATAAACTTATAACCTTTTATACAAATAGGTAGGGGTGTGCAACGGTCGGTTCGGTCACCGAACCGAACCGTATTAACTAAACCGAACACCAAACCAAAATTTTTTTACAAACCAAAAACCGAACCATATTTTAAAAAACCGTTCGGTCTCAAACCGAAATATTTCGGTTTGGTTCGGTCCCAAACCGTACAAATCGAAATCTTTTACACTTTTTTTTAAATATATTTAATTTTTTTTAGCATCAACACACATGTTTCATCCAATTATTTGCAACATGTCAACATCTAAATGCTAATTTAAGCAAAGATGCATCAATAAACCTACTACATAATTCAATAAAAACATCAACATAATAATTTTCAAAATCTAAGCAATAATTTGAAAAATATAATCAACACAAAACACCACTCCTCAAGTATTTTATGCAAAACACAAATCAACTCAAGTCTTTTATGCGTGAATATAAATTATATAATATTAATATTATTATATTATATTAGAATAAAGCTATTAAATATTAATTTAGTGAATATTAATATAAATATAATATATTATTATTATAAATAATATTTCGGTTTGGTTCGGTCTATATGGTTTTTAATTAGTAAAAACCGTAAACCAAACCGAAATAAAAAAAATTAAATTTCAAAACCGTAAACCGAACCATAAACCAAAAACCGAACTAAAATTTGTATTTCGGTTTGGTTTGGTCGGGTTTTTCGGTTCAAACCGTATTTTGCACACCCCTACAAATAGGTCCTATTCGGAGTTTTACACCTCCGATCGCAAAACTGAAAACACCGTTGGAATCCTTACGATCTCGGCTACCTTTTCCACTAAAAATACGAAACAATCGAACACCGGAAAGCATCGTCGATCGGCAACGGCCATTGCTGCTTCAAAGCTATAATTTCATGGCCGTTACGCCTATTTCTCACCATTTACAACCAAAAATCAAGCCTATACCTTTCACTACACCCAATTCCAACAACAAACTCTTCGATTTCATAGGAAGATAGAATTCCAAAATTTATAGTGAAATTAAGTTTTAAAACGTCAATTTCCAATTCAAATTCCAGACGATTCCTACAGTGATTTTACAAATTGAAAACATAACTATAATCTACGCATTACAGGCTTCAAAATGGTATAAGGCTCGTCACCTATCGTTCACCGGAACGACGGCGGCGGCCGGAGGAAAATATGAAAATATTCCGAATTTTCGGAATTTCAACAACAAATTCACGACGCTACAAGCGCCGAAACAATAAAACGACTTCATTTCTAGAATCTACGAGTCAATACGATCATTTCGGTATATGGTATGACTAATTCCAATAAACGCCGGAGATCGGTGACGGCGGCGAAGAAGAAAAGTAAAGAAAAAGATCAAAAGAAAGAAGAAAGAATTACCTTTTCTTTTTTTCCTTCGGAGCGAAGCTTTTCTAAGTGAGTTAATCTATAACTCCTTATTACCGTATATATCTGCCACATTTTCTTTTATTTTTAATTATATTTAGTATACATAGTTATCCACTTTAAATATTACTATTATTCTTTTATTTTAAATATTATTAATACATAGTTATTTGAATAACTCAAATGACTACGGCAGAAATGTTTTTTTTCCTTTTAAATAAAAATAAATTATCACCACACCTTTTATTATTATAAGATATACATTATATTATAATTACATTAGGAGATTAATCAATCTTAGTATTGAAATTTAATACATAAATTATAAAATTAATAACATATAAGCATTTATAGTATCATGGGGTGTTACAAAATTGGCCAAGGATTCTAAACTATCAATGAAAGGCCGCGGCTAATAACACCCGAACTTTTGCTCATTACACCCGAAATATTTATTTTACTAAAATAGTCCAATGTAATTAGACTATTATACCCTTTACCACTTAAAATCTATTAAAATATAAAATTTAGTTTTGCTCAATACACCCAATCCAATATTTTTTCTTGTTGATCGTGACTTTTTTTTCTCCCACACCCAAACTCTTTCTTCTTCATTATTCACTCAACCACTTAAATCAATACTCATGATAGATGCCATGGAAGAACACACTTTGAAAAATACATGTAATATAAGATTTCTATGAGTTTATTATTCTATATGGTATGTGTTATGGTATAAATCTATTTAGAGAAGAATATTTAAGGTTTAAAAGTTGTATTACTTGAGTTATGTTCGCGGTTTTGAGGTTTAAAAATTCTGAAAATTGTGCATGTTTGGCAAACCAGAGCCGAACATTTATCATTATGTTTGGCCAGAGTTGACCAAACGCAATGATAAATGTTCGATCAGTGTTGGCCAAACATTATGAATAAAGTTCGGTCACTGTTGGCTAAACACAACAGTTAAATCAATAATTACATATTTGAGTTCTGCGTTTTTTTCTTGTTCCGGTCTTCTGTGTGTGTGAGTGTTCTGCGTTTTGGGTGTGGGTGCGTGAGTGCTTAGCGATTCGGGTGTGGGGTTTTTTTTTTTTTTTTTTTTTCGGCTTTTGATTTGGGTGTGTGGGTTTATTTTAGAGTTTAAAATTTGGGTGTATGAAAATATTGAAATTTAAGTTGAGGGGTAAAACAGACAATATATTAAGGGTGTTTTGAGTAAAATAAAAAAATAGGTTCGGGTGTGAAGAGCAACGGGTGTGATGAGCAAAAGCGCGGGTGTTATTAGCCGCGGCCTCAATGAAAACCCAACTTAAATCACTTAAAAATATCGCGCCCAAATAAAAAAAATCGAACATAATGCCATGAAAGGCCATTGATGGAGCTTGGAAGTGGGTATAACACACATGACGAGTGAAAGTTGTAGCTGATCGAGAAAAGAACGGGCAACCATAAAAAATTTACGACTTACCAAACATCTAATAAGGCAGTTCTGGGTTTATACCCTTACCAAATGGGACCTTAATAGATATATAGGAGTATAAGACATTGATAGCAGCCATTCACAACATATTTACAATAATCAAAATGTTGAATCTACTCTGGCACCTGTATATTTTCTGAATTACTACTATCACACCTCTCATCGCCAACATTCTTGAGGTCTCACCTCCAATCCCTTACACAATAAAATCAGCATCTCAAGGTGAAACAATAATACTCTTATATCTTTCAAAACAGTAAGCTTTTGCCTATGACTATATGCCTTTTGTCATCTTAAACATAGGTAGCATAATGTTTTTTATGACAATATGTTTTCATGTATATCATGAAGCAAAACTTCTTGAGTAGAGACCAAATCCAGTCTTGAAACTCTAGAACTTTTTCAAACTAGCAATAAATATATGCAACACTGAAAACTATCATCCACATATATACACACAGAAACTATAGAGAGAAACATGTGTGTGTGTGTATTCACCAGTGAGCTGATGAGACGCAAGTACTTCAATGTTGCCTTCATTACTGGAGCATTGATTAGAAAAATGGCTTTACATATCCGGCCATATGTTATTATTGTTTCATCAGCTAAGAAACACTACAGATAATGTCCAATGTCTAATAGAGCTCAAAAATGTCCGGTAGGAGCATTTATTACAATAGTCTTCTTAAGAGGAACTAATATACTCCACGTGGATGGTAATAACTTATGTTTAAGCCATTTTTGTGTAAAAATATTCCCCATACATATGTTTAATGTCTAGTAGAGCTCAAAAAAAAAGAAATTTTCCTACAGAGCAATGAGCATAGACACCAAATTTCTCTCCCACATCCCAAACCTCCCTTTAATGCATAAACTTAGCATCTTCACCGTCATATAATGGCCTGTGAGAGTAACTAAATTTGAGATAGTAATCGACTAATCACCTATTAAAATAACAAGCAAACTAAAACACTGCAAGATGCAATCCCTCACTCCGCCACCAGATGTTTAGAAAACCAATGTGAAGTCGAACAATACATGCATCTAACAAAGGCAACAGAACAAACTAAACCGGTCATTTTACAACAGCTATTTGCACAACTTGAGGGATGAATATACTGAAGTTGGATAAACATTTTCCATATATATTAGGTTTGCAGATTACAGAACCTAATGAGGATAAAAGGTGCAGCTGAAGAGGGCTGGTCACTTCATCAGTTTAGCAGGGTAGCTCTAGAAGAATACCTAATCTGATTTTAAATGATCATTTATTACCTAAACTGATAAACATGATACTTCTACATGACTGCTTGTTTAACCACTTATTTTAGCATTGGTGTTCTATCTTTCCTAGAGATAGCAAAGGAAACAAGATATAAAAACAAAATACCTACATCTAAAGTTCATCATGTCCCCATTCAATTCAATCTTTCCCGATTCAATTAGCCTGCATTCAGTGAGAATTCAAGACTGTTTACCCATAATATGCCAAGAAGCAAAAATCTCATAGAAACTATATAAAAACATTTAGTTCTATGCTCCCAAAAAAATTGTTTTAACAATGTCAAAACTATACCAAAAACACTAAGTTCTAATGCTCATTAAAATCTATTTATCATACAAGTATACTTCTACAGACGAACGTCAAGCATATACACTTCAAAAATGTAGGAAGAAAACAGGACTTGAGAATATCTTGCTCTTAGAAAATCTACTGCCTTGTCACATCAGACCTGTAAACAAATAAAATTAAAGAGAAACAATCTGTAGGCTGCAAACATCATCAGTGAAAAATGAAAAAAGAACATTGTATTGGCACAACATTTCATCAAGACATCAACACAGAAAAACATATTGCCAATCCAGAAAACCCTAAAAACCTCAAGCAATCCCTGTTCCAATTCGATCCATCACTGTCGCTGAAAAAAGAGGAAACTTCGACAAAAGGAAAACGAGAAAAAAAAAGACAAAAAAAATTTGGACCATTTCTCGATTTATGCGTGTCATCCTTGCGCAGGGGCCATGCTAATCTTCTCTGTATCGTTCCAATTTTATCGGATGTCCCCGAAGGGACGAGCTTAAGCTCACTTGCAGAAGCTCATATGGCATAAAGGCGCAAACTCATCTAGCGATGTGGGATAAATGTTAAAACAAAAGGGATTGGGCCGGCTTTATGGGCTGCAAGTGTGGGCCTATATCAGAGAAGTTCAGTAATGCACTGGGTCGTGTATATATATATATGGGCATAGGTTATTTGCACTACCTCTCTGTTAAATACACTACCAAGATGAATACATTATTCGGTGTTCCGGAAATCTTTTCGAATTTATTTCAATTTTAAAAAAATCAAAAAATAGTGAAACTGAAAAAATATCGAGGGTAGTGTATTTCACAGAAAGACTACTGCAAGTAACTGTGGCCATATATATTTTAGGGTTTACAGTTATGGGCCAAGTAAAAGGTAGCATAAATAAGGAACCCACATGTTAAAAAGAAGAGGAGGAATTTCAATTTCAGTAGTCAAATTAGCATAGGAGATCATTATTTATTATTTGATATATTTATAAATATTTTATTGAAGAGTAGAATTTATATAAAAATGATTCATACTAAATTTATCATGGAATTGTTTTGAAGTATTAAATATTTAATAAAAAAAAATTAAAAATCTTATTAGGAATATCAAAAATTCATGTCAGTTATATAATATTTTAATTGTTGTTGATGTTTTTGATCAACAATATGATACCATTGATCTTAATTTTTTATACTCCTGTTGAGATTTTTACTACTCACAATCAAATACTCACTCCTTCCAATATTAGTAGTCCTACTTTTTGAGCTGTTATCTTTTGTCATAAGTTGGTTGGTATTATGAGATATTGTGATCCATTTGTGAATAAAATGATTGTTTATGAAAAATATGATACTTATATTTTTCATAAACAATAACTTTATTGATAAATGAACCTCACAAAACCTCATAATACCCTCCAACTTTTGACAAAAAATAACAGCCCAAAAAGTAGAACTACTAATATTGGACGGAGGGAGTACTGTTTTATACTTTAAAATAATTTTATGATAAGTTTATTATGAATTATTTTCATATAAAACTTTGCATTTATTGAATCCAGTTGTTAATAAAAATAAGGGCAACAAAATTTGTGTGAATTAGCACAAATTTACCCTCATCATTTTCAAAATATTAATGCATCATGCTCAACTTATATTCCATTTCACCGTGAAACGGTTTTATGTAAGAGCTATTCGGCTACTCTAAAAAATAATAAGCAAACCGATATATATAAGAGTTTAAATGTATATTAGTAATTATTATATAAAGTGCTATATTATGTAATACATAAAACTATACGTATATACACATGTCACTAAAATTGATATTAATCTTTTTTAATCTTATATAAATGTAAATTTACTATATATTTCTACAAAATTAAAATTGATATTAATCTTATATACATGTAAATTTACTACATATTTCTATTTTTTAGATATTGATCTACTATATTTTTCCATTAAAAAGAAGTGCAGCACACTGTCACATATTGAGCCATTGACCAATTTTATGTGAATAATGTTTATTGGAAAATAAATTCCATGTAAATATAAAGTGTTTTGAGGAATTAAAATATAGATATAAAGTGCTAAAAAATACAAAGTAGCAAATTCATTCATACAAGCATATTATTTTGAGAAAACATGATGATTAAACCTTGTTTGAAATCGTTTTGCAAAGTGAACTTTTGGGACGGACATAATTCTGTTTAATTAATATTATTAAAAGATAAATGAGTTGAATTTGTTTAACCCTAACATGCATCATTAATATAAAGTCATATCATGTGGGTATCCAAATGTAACACATGTGATTCATTACACATCAAATCCAACCATGTAATCAGCAAGACGGTTATTTTTTGAAAACGTGGGTAACTCAAATCTAAACGTGTGCGATCAATTGACGAATAAGTGAAATAATGTTTAGATGGAGCAACCAAACCATGACATCAATATCTCAATCGAGATTAAATCTTTATCTAAACTTAAATTAAGATATCTTTAGCCATTGATTGAAAAGAACAATACATGGGACCCAACATATGATACACGGACGAAATAACTTGAATAGTTCACGTCAAACAAAGTAGTTAACACCATTGTCTATTGTCTCACCAAATTAAGAGTAGGTCTAGTATGAGACCGTCTCATTACAGGTCTTGTATGAGACCGTCACATTATATGAGACAATGAGAATGAGTGTAATTAGGACATTGTCTCATTAACACTTTAATAAGTGTAGGTGTTAATTTGTGTGATCTCATACAAATTTTTGCCCCAAATTGAAATGTATTCTAAAATTCACGTAATGTACTTTGGTAACAACCAAAATAAATAATGAGACTAAAAAAACAATGAGATTATTGTTGTTACCATATTTAGTGTGAATATATGAGTAGAACATTTATATGGGTAAAACATATAATAGTGGTACGAACACGAAGAACATGAGCAATGAGGAAGAACCCATCGATTCTTTCCTTGAAAATGGCTTTGAATGTTCATGAAGATGAACCCCTAGCCTAGAGTGTATATATGTGGAGGAGGAAGATTATAAAATCCTCTTTATAATGAGTTGAAGTCCCTATTTATAGAGCTCCAAGCTTCTCACTAATAAAGCAATCCTAATCCTTTATTTTATGGTATTAATTACAATCATGAATTTAATAAATTGTACTAAATCTACTTTATAATATCTTGCATGTACTTCGATATCGTAGTTTGGGTTGCTCGTCTGCCGAGTTGTTTCTTTTGCCGAGACATTCTTGTGGAACCCAAATCCTGATTCCGGTATACCCTGGTTCTGAATTAATAATTAGGTCAAATATGGAATAATTTGTGTCACAACAATTATATTGTAGATGAGATGAAATACAACGAGTCAATAAGAATATCCATATATTAAAATATTAAGTGCAATAACTATACACCATTATTCTAGGACAAATTATAGATTGAAATTGGTTCATTCATGCCCCATTAAAGGGTATTAGTTGTCTTCACTGAAGAGTATTAATTAAAAACAAACTAATATTCTTCACTATAAACAATTCATACATTTCAGTGAAAATAATTAATACTCTTCAGTAAAAATAATTAATATCCTTCAACAATTCATGTATGACAATTTCACTCTATACATACTCCATATTCTTATTCTAGACATAAACATTAGCAATATTATGTATAATCGATTATATATATATTCTCTATTATTGTAATAAATATTTATTGGTAATACAAAACGATAACAACATGCTGTTTTTCACATATGCAACAATTTTCTCCTAATACTCCTTAAAATCTAAGAGAGTAGGTTCTTGTGAACTCGAATTCACGTGAAATCTTTTTTTTTTCAAATATTACTGTTACATATAAACATTATCAATGTTACGTATATCAACTATCATTATTTAAAAAATATGTTTGATTCTTTAAATATACATTGTATATATGCATAACTGCGACATTGAATATATATAATAGTAATATATACACACATAATTGATATTTAAAAAAAAATTGAGTTCACCGGATTACACAAGTTTTTGTGTTTTTTTTTTATATTTATGTTTTATTATCCAAATACATTATATGTCTTACTATTTAAATACAATAAGCAATTTATATACACTAGTAATGGCCCTACCCGTACTTCGCACGGAAGTCTTTTTTTTTTTTTTCATTTTTAATTCAATATTATGTGTGTATATATATATATATATATATATATATATATATATATATATATATATATATATTGAATGATTTTAAAAATTGACTTTTTTTTTCTTTAACAAAAATAACTAAAAAAAATAGTTACAGAAAAATCATTTATGTTCACAAATATAAATGGCATGTTATCATTCATTTCTTTTATTATTATAAATAAAATTACAAATAAATTTGCATGTTTGCTTCAATTTTTTAACACAATAACATTAAAAAACTATTTAAAAAGTAGTCATTTTGATAAAATTTAAACTATATATGTCTAATAAGGCAAATATAATGCGCAAATTATTCATTTCTGTAAAAAGTGAAAATTTGAGGATTTATTAGATCATTTTTTATTAAATAAATTTAAGTTAATTGATAACGAGTTTATTGAAAAATACCGTATAATAAAATATAAATAAATGGTGGTTGGAAGATATTGTTTTATCCATTTCGTGATTACTTTGATATTTGACTAATTAAGACATTCCACAAATATTTTCATGCCACATAAAAAGAAATAATTATGCATCACAAAAAATGAATAAATCATAAAATTATCATTATATTATTCAACTCTACACTCACATAACACATTTTTCTTAAACAACGTGACACTTTCAAATGTGAAAAAAATAGTGAGACGAAGGGAGTATTTTTCAGATCTATTAAAATCTTCATTTTGTCTGCCCAATTTGGGTTTATTATGGCCAATTTTGCATAAACTCACGACTATTAGAAATTACAGTTTTAAATTGCCAGCACGGAAAGTAACTGTCCTCATTTTGTCCCCCAAAAAATTATTGTCCTCTTTTTGTCACCCCAAAAGTTACAATCCTTAAAAGTATATTTTTTAAATTTTATTTTCTATTAAAAAAGGAACAAACACATAAATACAATTTAAAATCAAATGTTTAAGTAAACTATAAAGAAAACTTCAAACCATAATAAAAATCACTAAATTCGAATCTCTATAACCCGACAATCAACTATTTTTAAACATTAATTCACATAAAATAATAAATTTTCGTTATAATGAAAACAAATTATATTGTTGTTAAAATATTGCAATACAAATAAAATAATCAACAAATACATATAATTAAAAATAAAATTAATATAGAATATTCAACCTTTGTACACATACAATGGAAATCAATCTTGTTCTAACATAAATACAATTATATTTCTTTAAAAAATAAAAATCATATTTACGTAGTCTAACATTTCTAACAAATTTATACCAAGTTTTAGCTAGACAAAAAATGTGATAATCCGTATAAACAATAAACTTGGATTCATAATAAATTGGGAACACTTCTTAAGTTCTAACACACTTCAATATAATATAACTCAAATCCATTTGAATTTATACTCGACACTGATATGTATTAAGAAAACAACAAAAAAATGATAAACATATTAAATTTACAATTTCAGTAAGGAAAAAAATGCATCCAAATAAATATAACTATCACCAGACTACGTTTAAATTCAAAATTATTGCATTTAAGAGAAATCACAATTACTTCACCAACATTCACTGGTTCTAATTTCCCTTCAAGTAATCTTTAAAATGATCAATTTGACTTTTAACTGAAAAATTTGGAGAAAACTTAAACTATCTTTAAATGGTTCAATTACATTCTTCATTGTTCAAACAAAAAGTAACAAATAAAAAAATATAATGAAATTAAAAAAAATTACATTTCCTTAAAAAAAATTGGTTTCTTTCATACTCAATTCTAAGTCTTCCGACTTATAAAGACTCTTGTACGGTGACCTTAATCATGTTTTCCATCGTTTGTTTTAAAGAGGTGGGGGAGTCGATATGTTTGATGGTATTAAAATTGAATGAGATTAATTTCAGCAAAAATATTTTGAGAAAAACTTAATTTGCGTATAGATGATCCAATTGAATTTTTCATCACTGTTCAAATAGAAAATAATAAATATATAATATAATACAAAGAACAAAAGTTTATTACATTAACATAAAAAATACATATTACATACAAACAAATTATTTTATTTTATTGGTTTCTTTCATACTAAATTCTCAATTCATTTGCCTAATACTAATAGACATCATTGTGCAAGACGCTAATAATTTTTTCCCTTGCTAGCTAGAGTAGAAAGTTGAGGGAGTAAGTATATTTGGTAGTTGTATTAAAATTAAAGAAGATTAGCGAGTGAGTATCTTTAATGATGTAGGTGACAGTATTATATGTTTGATAAAATTATAATTTTAAAGTGGTATATCTAGTTAAAACAAAAAGGTGAGTGAGTTAAGAAGTTGACGAACTGATTAAAATAGAGTGGTGAGATAACTACATTCTATAAAAAATATTATCTATAAAAAATATTGTATTTCTCTTTGCATTAATAATTAACAAATTTTCATATTTGATTTTTGAAATATAAAATAAAAACAATGTTATATATTTGTAAGACGTTTAAATAATAATGAATTTAATGTTATTTATAAGCAAAAAAATTAATTTTACAATATAATTGTAAAAACACACAGATGAAATTAAAAACAAATGATTAAGACAAATTTAACAAAAATAAATATATCAAGTTATGGGAAAAAATATTTTTTTAGGACTGTAACTTAGTGGGTGGCAAAATGGGGAATATAACTTTTGAGATTGTAATTAAGGAAAATAATTTTTAAAAGTCACAAATTGAGGTTAAACCATCCCAAATAAATCCAAACCAGACTATGCTACATGGCCCGATTGGGCTAATTAACATGGGTTGGCGTGACTGGGGGATGAATTCTGGCGCAATTTAGGTTTATTAGGCTAAATGTGCCTAAATTTGCAACTCTTAGAAATTACGGTCCTTAAATTATCAATCCCAAAGTTACGATCCTTAAAAAGATTCAAAATATTAACTTTCACCTTGAGAATCGAGTGATAAACACTAACTCTTCGAGGTGTTATTTAGTTGGGGAAAGGGGCAAAATGAGGACAACAATTCTTCGTAGGGGAGAGCAGAGTTCGGTTAAAATCGAAAAACCGAGCCGAACCGAACCGAAATATCAATTTGGTTCGGTTATTTCGGTTTTCGGTTCGGTATCGGTTTTAAATTTTAGAAATTTTAGTTTCCGATTTCGGTTTCGGTTATTTAGGTAAAAATACCAAAATAACCGAAGCCGAAATGAGAGGATATATATAAGTATCTAATTTTTAACTCTAGTTATATTTACTCATTTCCAAATTTACTGTCTTTGTCTCTTCTGGTCTTCCCTTCCCATTCTTTAATTTGTTATTGTGGTTTTTTTTATTTTGGTTGCAATCTATTAATACATATGGGTTTGGGTTGTTAGCATGTTATAAGCGTAGAAATATGGTCCAATTTAAAAGTCCATTATATTTCGGTTTTTCGGTTATTAACCGAAACCGAACCGAAATTTTCGGTTTTGGTATTTTCGATTTTAAGAAATTTCGGTTCGGTTTCGGTTAGTTTTATATATAATTCGGTTTATTTCGGTTATGACTTTTCGGTTCGGTTCGGTAACCGAACCGAGCCATGCTCTGCCCTAATTCTTCGTGCTGGAAAAATAAAGACCGTAAATCTCCAACCTAACAATTTAAGGACATTAACTTTTAAAAGAAGTAAATTTGGGTTAATTAAGGATAATTGTGCCTAAATTCACAACTCTTAGAAATTACAGTCCTTAAATTATCAACCCCAAAGCTACAGTCCTTAAAAATATATTTTCAAAATATTAACTTTCACCTTGGGGATTGAGTGATAGACACTTCGATGTGTTATTTAGTTGGGGGAATGGGTAAAATGAGGACAAAAACTCTTCGGGCTGGAAAAATGAGTATTGTAACTCTTCGAATTGAGAATTTAAGGACATTAACTTTTAAAAGTAGTGATTGTTTTGGGTTTATTAGGGCTAATTGTGCCTAAATTTGCAACTCATAGAAATTACAGTCCTTAAATTGTCAACCCCAAAATTACGGTCCTTAAAAGATTTCAAATGATTAACTTTCACCTTGAGGATTGAGTGATAGGTATTAACTCTTCGAGGTGTTATTTAGTTGGGGGAAGGGGCAAAATGAGGACAAAAACTCTTCGGGCTGGAAAAATGAGCAGTGTGACCCTCCGAGCTGCAATCTAAGGACAATAACTTTTAAAAGTAGTGTATTTTTGTCATATCAGCCCAAATCAGTTAGAATTGGGTATAAATTAATTCGAATTCAAGCCAAATCACGCCAATAAGCACAAATTTCAAGCCAATTTAGACCAATTAATCGGACTTGCTTTGATTCAGGCTGATTTGGCCTCAAATCTCAACTTTTAAAAGTTATTGTCCTTAAATTGTCCAGCCAAAGATCTAAAGTCCTAATTTTCCTAACACCCCTAGCTATAGTCTTTACAAAAATCATTCTTGCTCTGACATTAAATTTCATTGTACTTCTTTAAAAAATAAAAAAATAAAAGTTTTTTATTTGACATTTATTTTTATGGGGGAAATTTTCACAATTTAGGGCCATTTTTCAAATCCAAAATTATTGATGAAAATAAAATAAAATCATGAAATTAATTTAGTGAAAATGACAGATGGCTTGTGGTCGTCGGGAAATAGCTGAAAATGGCTAAAACAACGAACACATTCAATATATCCATAAAAAGAGATATATCCATGTTAGTACATAGCACACAATTTTTTTCACTTTCTTCGTGAAAGTCAAAATGCAACCAAGAATTGAATATATTATACTTTGCATGATACATGTGAAACAATAACATTATATATATATAGTATATATTTCTAAAAATGATACTCCCTCCGTCCCAGATAAGTTTTCACAGTGCACTATTCATCCCTTACAAAGACCTCTAAATTACATCTCATTTCCCTCATAATTACGCACAAAAATATCTTAGTTTTGTTTCATTCACTTAAGTTGAACAATATTTCATCATTAAAAAATTATTTTATATATTTAAACACTACAAATCAACTCCCATACTAAAGTCCCAAAAAGTCTACTGTGAAAACAGATCTGGGACGGAGGTAGTATAATATAGTAATGCACACTTTTTTTAAATTTTATGAAATCATAAACTTTTATTTAGCAAGATTTTTAAAATTTGTATGTAGAAGAAAATCTTAAAAAAATCGAAGTTTTAATAGTTTAGAGATTTTGTAACACAAACAAAATTACTCTATAAATCCCTCTGAGAGATGTTAAGATGCATTCTGCGAATGAAATATTGTGATTATATTTTCATATTAATATATACATTTTTTTCTAATTTGACACACAAATTACTAAATTTTAATTTATATTTTTTTTTCCTATTTTAGCATATAAGAATATTTATGTAAAAATCAAATTCAATTGACGGCAAACGACACAATCAATATCAAATTAGAAAACCTTATATATATACATAAATCATAAATGCAAGATAATAAACTAAAAATAACATATTCATTTTAATAATTATATATCACATAATAGCCGTGTTCAAAGACAAACATACATTTATTAATTAATCATATCCATTATTATAACGATGTAATATTAAAAAAAATTGCAATCAAGCTAAAATAATTATATAACTCCAGATCAACGTCTTGATTGAAAAATATCCTCGTAGCCTGAGAAAGACACCAAGTTGTTTTTCGAAAAACAAAAAGATCCTTAATTTGCACAAGAAATACACAAAGACAACTATCAACCTTAACCACAAAAGAAAAACCTCGGTTAGAAATGAATATCCTTGCATTCTGTAAAATTATGGTTAATGGAGGAATGTGATCTCAAATAACTAAGTTTATGAATTGACCACATGACTCATTTACCAAAACACATCGCATCTCAAAGTCACTACAAAAGAGGAAAATATCAGATAAATAATGTTAAGAGACTATAAATGTCTTTAAAAAATTCATTATAACAATCTATCGTCTTGAAGTTGAAGCTGAACAAACCAAACACAACCAGACATCAACAAATCAATAACACGAATTGGACCATTATGTAACATATGAGCATGTATATCTGTAAAAAATATATACATAACAAAAAAAATCAATTACAAAATAACACAACCTGGAAATAAAATATACACATGTATAATTGAAGAACAATAATTAACCACACAAACTCTTACCACGCAATATTGAAACATCAACATTATGATTTTGAATTTCTTAGAAACTAATGAAGTCAAATGCTGATTTTGTAATACTTATTGCAAAACACTCATGTATCTCCGTCAAATGGATAAATTTCATCATATATTCATTTTTGGTATACTTAATTGGCATAGCATTACGAATAACATAAGATGTATTTGATGTAACTAGTATATAGCACGTGCGTTGCACGTTATCCATAAATAATCAATAAGAAGTAATAGTAAATGGAAATGAGGACATATGTGCACATGAGTAGTGTATGTCGTTTTGCTAATGCAAAAAAACCAGTCAATAAGATATACATTTAAGGTAGAAATTCTTTGTTGAATTATGAATTAAGCATCCTTTCTACTTAAAAGAAAATGTGATGTCCATATAGCTCCTTTGTATTGGTATAATGTTTTTAGAAGACCCCTCATATTCAACTATTTTGATTCCACACAAAAATCAATAAGAAGTCTCTTTTCTGCTGCCATGGCCCATGACTACTATTTGATCTGGAACCAACACAACTTCAATACTACTATAACCACCAGTCAGGATACGGTGTAGGCCCAAAAGGTAACAAAACTCCTAGCTGCACTTCATGAATGACTCACAAATGGGGAAGTTGGTCTCAAATCCTGACAAAGGTGCATGGTGGAAATGAATGTATCATAGGAATTTAAAAGAACAAATTTATGTATATATTTAAAAAATTCATATTACTATCACCTTATATTCCAATAATTTTTATCAAGTACATTAATTAAGATTTAGACCTTAAGTAGCATAGATGGAGCACGATTGCTCGCATCAAGAAATCAACTCTCATTTTCTCTTTAATTTTTTAAGTTGCATCACAAGTAAAAATAGTAATGTAAGTGTCATTGCCAAAGAAAATGATGACTAATGAGATTATTATCCATGCACAAAGTTTCACTTGTTTCAATTACTAAAATCTCAATAACAGATCTCAGTCAATTAAAAATACTTGGAAATAAACAGCAAATATTAGAAATTGAAAAACAAATTCATTCCTCACACCAAAAACATAAATCTAGCGGGAAGCTATCAAATAAATGGAATCCTCCAACATTCATAGAAAAATGTTCCCATATATGTGTACACTAACGTCAAACAAAGAGTCATCTCTAATATAAATTTCCTAAATGAAATCACAAGGAGAAAGAAAATTATGTAAGCAAGATGTTAAAAACTAAAAAGAAAAAAAGGCACCAAAATGTTTTTCCTTCATCCAAAATATTGCTCTTTTATGGTTAACTCGAATTAGCTAAGTGAAAAATGAGTTGGTTAATTTTTAGAAATTATTCGGCAATTGACTAAGACTTCATTAACAAGAGTAGGTTTTATATAAAAATGGTTTATGATAAATTTATCATAAAACTATTTTAAAGTATCAAATATTTGACCAGGAGTATCGATAATCTCATCAGGAGTATCATTAATTTGGGTTCAAGAAAATTTACAAGAATTACAATATAATACCACCAACTCAAATTAATGATACTCCTGGTCACATATTCGATACTTTAAAATAGTTTCATGATAAACTTATCATGAATTATTTTCATATAATATTTTTCCCATTAACAATAATAAGCATTGATTGAGAAAATCTCAACTCATCTAGAGTAGAATTAAATTTATTTTTCAATCAACTTAATTGCAACAGAGTACACTCATCCTTACCTGTTAAATTTTACTATCCTTTCAGCCGTCCACGAATACAATTAGGTAGCAACATCCTACTCCGACAAACAAAAGAAACATTCATATTAAATGTATCTACGAATTTGTGAATTGTAATCCATAAAGAAATCCATTTAAATTATCGTACAAAATTCGGCGAGAATCATAAAATCAAAACACTAAGATAATAAAAAACTAATCAATAACAGAGAACCTCAAGTTTAAAATTAAATCAAATAAATAAATCACTGAATAGATCTCAAAACATTTCAAATTGACGTTATAAAAATTGTGTGTGCAATAATGACCCATTTGCCAACTTTTACAATTCTTGCTAAAAAAACAATCTACTATGATCCATTTGTGATATGTCCTACTAAAAAAATACAGAGGGTTCACTACCTAGGTGCTTGGACAGGATACTAAAAATCTAAAATGCAATTTTATTGATAAGCAGAGATACAACTTGATTCCATCACTTAAGGCTACAACAATATATGAGAATAGAGGCACAACATCTTTCTAGATTGCTTCAGCATTTTATTTGGTGAGATTTTTTTTTCCTGAAAAAAGATAACAAAATTAAAATAGGGTGCCCATCTGAATGGCCGAATACTTGACTTAACTTTTTTATTTATTTGTCAATGTTTTGTGCAAAAGAATGATCAAGAAATATGTGAATACAGACACTCCTCAGTCCAATTCAGACAATATATATAATTTCATGAAAACAAAATGATGACGCATTGTGAAGCTTCATTATAACAGACTCAATTTTTTTCTATTACATCCAAAATGATAATCCTAAAAAAATGGAGAAAGTTTATCATAGTAAAATTGATTAACTAAATATTAGCCTTCCTAAAAGATAAAACTAACAGTGCACATTATTCTATCTTTTCCTTTTTTACAATGTGACCCATTGTGTACTCTAAGCAGGGATCCCTCATTATATGGAAAATGAATTTATTTTTATTGTTGTTTTGAAGTACGATTTTCAGTTTTTCTACAGGATACTCATCAAATGAAATGGACAACCTAACATACACAAATTAAATTTCACCATAAACCAATACAAATACCACCCTTCCCCAAACATAAAAAAAAAAAAGTAACATAAACATCTCCCACACAAGTTATAAAAAGTATTTAAAATATTAGCATCTGTAATTGAACCAAACAATGAAACAAAACTAAAGAACAAAATAGGGAGAAAGGAAAGGAACTATATTATGAACAACTTGACTTGAAAATAACCACTAAATCTTCATCTCAAACATATACACATAACTCTTGGCAAAAGCTAAAGAGTGACAGAAAACAGAGAAGTGAGCAACTTGATTGCATAATTTATACATATATATAAATGCGTTAAAAACATTTAAAATAATCCTTATATTAGTTAGGCACTTTTTTTTGGTAATTAAAAGGCCAAACTCTTATGTTGTTCCACATCCTGATTTAAAACATTTTCAGAGAAAGTAGATTATTTTAAACGAGCAGAAAATTAAACATCAAACCTCATTACCAGCCTCGACAGCTATGAGGAGAAGATAGGATCTTATCTTCCTAATAGTCCTTAAGAGCATAGTCAAGAGTTGATATCACCACATCCACCTGCTTGATTACTTTCACCAAGTTCTGTAATCATATAAATCTTCTTAAATCACATCAATTAAGCAGATAGGAAATCATGGCATTTAAATCATCTCAATAAAAAACATAAAGATAAAGGTAAAGTGAAACAAGAAATTAATTTCCATCTCCCAACTTTTTCCAATCCTTGTCCAGTAGCAATTCAAGCAGGCGAGGTTTTAGAATATCATAACCTAACCCAAAAATCAGAAGATCTCAAAGATAAACTTAACCTATGTTTCAAAATAATCAAATCCAACTGATCTAAATTCATTTACTTCCACAACACCACAAAAAGTAATTCAATAATAATTATTAAGATAATATGAATTCAACGTCAAGGGACGAAAAATGCCCGTTCATATATCACATTGCAAGAATACTATTCATTCTAATAACACCATCTAACAGGCTTACACAAAGATCGAGTGGATAATAAAATCATTGATAAGTCGTAATTATTGAGTAAATTGTGTGTTTTAATTGGTTGTTTAATAACAACAATTTTATATTTTACTCGTAGTTATTCGACTTATGTTATTATAGTCTCAATGCATTGATTTTATATTTTTCTATGAATCTCAGGGTATTTTGGAATATTTTGAGTGAGATGAGAAAAATTATTGAGGCTGATACAGATGGGTAATGGAGATGAGACTTGAACCATGTGAAGCGTCTCGAAATCGAGATCGCAACAAAAAAAGAATCGAGTCAATCGGAGGTCGGAAGCTCAAGATATGAACGAAACAAAATTGGTGTGCAGCAGCCCAAAACACTCGCGGAAATTGGGAGAAAATTGTACAAAATTCCAAGCCCAAATCTCACAGCCCAATAACCACATTACTTGATAAATAAGAAGACAATTCAATGCGTGAAGCAATTCAGATTTTTTTTCCATAGTTATCAAAGATTTCATATATCTTTTTGGAGGCATATAATCTTTTGGAAACGCACGGGATAGCCACCATATATTCTAAAACCTAGAGTTACTCAGCCACCATCATATAAATACTCACGCATACCACGCCTACTGCTCCATAAGCCGCCGCCATACCTCCATGCATACGTGAAGTATCGAAGCACGCACGACACCGTGAAGATGATTTCCATGGAGACGTTTACCACCACTTCTAGTTAGTTTTGTTTATTTCAATTCCGGGGATTTCTAAACTTGTGTTTTGATGATTGTTAATTGAACCCCGTATTATTCGTGAGACTTTTACCCGGATTATTTATATCATCTATTTTCACTGTTTAATTGCTTGAGTAATTAATTTAGCTTGATCACCTAGGTTAATTATTTCGTGCATGTTTGCTAGTTCATATTTCGTAATCCGTAATTGTTGCGATTATATGACAATTGGTAGCAACTAGTAATATTTACTAGGGTGATATAAATCGAATTCTTTCGAACCGAGCTTGCGTGTTTGGGAATTTGTTTGATCTTTATCCTAGGATTTAATGCTTCTACCAAATTAAATCTAAGAGCTTATCTAGACTGTTTGGTTAGAAAGGTTCGTTGGAGAGCTTGTTTCAATTGAATATTATTAAGGGATAAACCGGTGAACAGAGCTTGTTGTTATCGAGGGTCATTAATCCGTGGGAAAAGTTGAGCGAATAATATGTTTGATTAGCATAGTCAAGACCAAGTGGTGAATGAACCGCGAATTGGAATTCGTTAATTAATTGAATTTCTATTGTGTTATTTGTTTTCTTAGTTTATTTAATTTTAATTATTGCTTTAGTAGTGTTAGAAAAACCAATTCAAACTCCCCCCTTATTTGTTTGTCCCATTAATCTTCTCAAAAGACATAATTTTGATTTCTACGTTCTCCGTGGATCGACCCCTTGCTTGCCACTACTACGAGTTAGTAGAGTAATTGAGGGTTATTTATTTATTGTAATTTGGCGCGTCTCGACAGCGCGACCCAATCATCCATTCTGATTACACATAGCATAGAATAGATAGACAATGCGCTTACACAAAGACAATGCTTAGCCCATTCTTCCACCATTTTCAAAGGATAAATTCTGCCTCTAAGAATAATAAATATCCTTTTCTGTCTTCGAGCATCCGGGGTGCAAAATAAAGGTATTCAAATGTAGCCATAAGTGAAATTCCAATATACACAAACCCTATCAACTATATGCCAATTAAAACCCTTGTATTTTCTTTCTTAAGACCTGTCAATATGAAATCAACAAACTAAAGAGAATCAGATTAATATAAAATTCAAATCAAAGAAAACATAAATGCAATAGAATTACAACCACCCAGAAAAATTACAACGAAATTGAAACCCAGATTGAGATACATAAATCAACAAATGCCAGAACAAAAATTGCCAAACATAAATGGATTTTCAGCAATGAAATCAAATCTGTAAACACAATCAACGAAATCCAAATGAAAATTAAATCACTTATTGGGCTGATCAGCCACTGCTTTCAGTTATGTTGTTGTCGATCGCATGTTACGTTGCGCAGTTGCCGTCCTTGTTAGAGCGCTACCGTGGCAATTCATCCTCATTATAGTGCTGTCGTGGGCATACCTCGAAACATTTACTTGATCGATTGATGCAAAGAATAGGAAAAATGGACCATGGAATGCAAAAACATTGTGAAATGCAAAGTTGTACGCGAAGAGGTGAAGATGTTCAGGACGCAAAAACGAGGGAAAGTGATCGGGCCGAAGCAAATGCAAAAATAAAAGTCGGACTAAAATGTATAGAATAAAAGATGACATGGGTAAAATTGTCCAAAAATGATTTACCATTGCAAACCACTTTTATATATACTAGTTATGACGAATGTGCGTTGCACTTAAATCATATATACTAACAATAACACACTTTATTCGTAAGTCATATAATAATATTATTGTGAATCATTCTTGTATTGATTTACTTTTCTCCTTCATATATTGATATTAAAGACTTCGAATAAAATATTCATGTACCAATATATGAAAGTAGAGTGCATCTAAAAGTTGTGTACATTTGCATAACTTGTAAACACATATTACAGCCATTTTATCATAGTAAGAGTAAATTTAGCACTCATAAATTTTGCATTAATTGAACATCAGCGCTGAAATCATTTTAATATTAAAAAATATGAAAATATAAAAGAAAAGTAGAACAATAAATTATGTTTAATTTTTTTTAAAAATAACTCATTCAAATATTTTCTAATGCAAAAGAAAAGAAAAATAAATAAACTTGAACATAAACATCATCTATTACAATGCGTTTTAAATTTTCAAAAGAAAACCTTCCAAAACTAATAGACAAAGGTTTCCAAATAACATCCAAATAAATTAATCCACTAAACAACTTACAACTATGTAAGAAGAATACCAAAAAGATAAAATTGTCTGGATAAAGTCTCACAATAACCACTCGAAAATTATTTAAATATGGCATCAATAAATTTCATATCCACGATCCATCCTTCAATCCAAAAATGACCTTAGTTTTTCCTAATTATATGTAAATCCCAATAAATGAAAGTAGTTATATTAGCTACTACTTTTAAACCAAGAATTGATTAATGATAACTCAATTAAAATACCTATTAAAACTTTTCCAATCTCGTTTAACCCTTGAGTCCCCACCAAAATCAACATATTATTAGATCAAATAAATAGAAAAATGAAAAGTAAAAGATAATTTCAATACACCCTACACTCTAAAACAATATAAAAATGTCCAATTACTGGCATATTAATCAGCCTATGCTAGCGCAAAGAACATTTTGACAGCAAAAGTAAACATCATACCTCTTTATCAACCTCCACAGCTAGATGGAGTATCTGCGAGTTATGAGTAGAATTTAGGATTTGATCACCCTCAAAGTCCTTAAAAATTGAGCATAGCCGAGAGTAGATATCACCACATCCACTTGGTTGATTGCTTTCACCAAGCTCTGTGATCATACAAAAATGTGCCTAAACCACATCAATTAAGTAGATACTAACAATAAGATGAGAAAAAATAAATAGGACACATCATTACACTGGTGAACCTAACATACTATTATAAATCATATACATGTGGGTTGTCATAAAGTATAATATAAGTACTCACATAATCTCAGGGTAACACATTCTCCATTCCAGGAAACCAATGTGGCATATTTTAGGCCCATAAATCAACACCAGAGCAGGTTTTATTGCCCCATAATATCTTGATTTCACCAAAATAATGGGTACAATTGTAAGAAAATAAATATTCATATTCTATAAGTATTAAAGAAACTAATTAAATTAGAAAGGAGAACATCATTAAAACACACACCTGATGCTCCAAGAGCATATGTCATGCCAAGCTCAGTCAACTCTGTTTCTCAGCATTGGCGCTTAAATAATAACTTATTTAAAAGAACATTAACAGCTTTTGTAACAATATGGTTTGCATCATTAGCTCAAATGTTTCTGCTCAAGAAGGGGCTCCATGGTATATTTCTGTGCAAAGCCATTAAAACCAGAATATTCAGTTATGAAAATTTTAAAGCTTCAACAATGTGTATAAGTAAAATATCAACAACAAAAAATAGTGATATTCCATAAGAAAACAAAATCATCATGAGGCCTCTACGAAATATAAGAATCCAATTAGCAAAAATTTACAAATTACAAGTAGATGAATTAGGGGATATTATTTGCTTACATGGTTTTTCAAAGCTTAAATTTTGCCAAAGGTCAGAGAGGATCTGATCCATGAGGCATTTTCTCTTAATTCCCCTGCCTTGCTCACCCTCTTCCGCCACATCGTACACCAAAAGAATTCGGCAAGCTAATCCAAGAAGGAAATAAGGGCGGTAAAGTCATAACATGGCACATTAAACAACAACAAATGTGAAGCAGAAAAAAGAGACTTATAAAAGCAGCATCTTAAAGCCGGAGATGTCACCGTTAATATGAATCAATGTACCAATCAGAATGATCAGCAACTGTCCTTTCAATCTAAAAATCTCAAAGCAATAACTATTGGAATATAAGAACCAAAATCAAAATTTATTCATTAGCAACAAAAATATACAAGTAAAAAAATGACTTGCGGGATATTATTTGCTTACCAAGCTTGCGAAGTTTTATTTTTTCAAAGAACGAAAAAGCCTTGACCAATCATGACACTTATCTAGTGGTTCCCAGTCCCTCCCTTCCAGTTCTGCCACCTCGTGTTCGCATCCACTCGACCATGATGATGAATGATGGCGTATGTAATTAGATATGCCTGTTTCGAGCCTTATCGAATTTGTCGACTTGATTTTTGGGCAGAATGGAATGGACATGAAACAACTTTGATACCATTGATGAGAATTTGTTGATTTCACTCACTATTAATTTCAATTTCTGCTTGAGTTCAAGAGCAATTTAATCACCATTATTTTTTTAGCCTTTTGAAGATTGAGAAAAACTCTGCGTAGTACTTGACCGGTAGCTTCTTCGCCTAAATCAATAACCTATGAATTAATAAGAGGGATTTGCTCATATTAAAGGAAACTAACAGAAACTATTATTTTCTTCAAATATTTTTTTCCTTCAATTATTCTTTCTATGATGTTAAAAGCTTATTTCACCTGTTTCTCATTTAGTATGGACCGGTATGTGATGAGAAGATTGCCACCAAGCTGACCATCAGTTTTCGAGTTGCTGAAGACCAAAACAGGGCATTTGGGCTCAAAACACAGGCATCAATCCTCAGAATCAGGATTCCCACTTGCCATTCCAAACTACACGTAAAAAACTGCAACAAAAATTTCAGGAAGAGGTGATATAAGTTTAACTCATCTACCCCAGTGATTAAAAAGCATGTTTTGGTTGGTCAATAAATTTCAAAGAATGAACTCCAAGATCTACTCTCAGACTGATAAATGCTCAATGTTGATTGAACAAAGACTTAAAGAAATTGCTATTCGAATAATGTTAGTATTCAGAATTTATCACATCTTTCCATCCAAAAAACAATTTATAGTTAGTAGCCCCAATTTCATCCATTAAAAAAAAAATCAAATCTAAAGCATGTCAAATTAGCATTATCCTGTACAACTTTAACAATTCCAGCGCTCATCAACATTAACAACAAAGAGGAAAATTAGAGAAAATTATGGAGACAAGATGGAGGAGTAGTATCTAGGTATATATTTTATAGTTCGGTGATTCAAGAGAGCGAAGAACTCTCTATTCGATATATCAACAGGACGGCCGTGAAGGAGAGATTACGGGACGGGAGGTTTTGTCACGTTCTCTCAAAAATCAACTTTCATCTGCAAGTATTGTACTTAGTAGCTTGAAACTAAATTAATAAACTAAAGACAATAAAAATTTGAGCCTATGATAGATGGTGCAATGTTTTTGAATATCAAATCACCTTCAGAAACCAAACACAAGAAAAATCCTAAAATCGCAATTCAAAAAATTGTCAAAGATAGTGTACCTTCATTGCTCGTTGATCAGACATCATTATCAATAGGAAAAGGTGTGAAGAGGTGGCGATCGATGATGAGGCGATGATCACAGACATGGGTGATCCGCGGATAGTAGATGGGATGGATGGAGAAGGCGGGGAGAGACATAACGATGGTAGCAGATAGTGGAAGCGTCGGACCAGTCACACAACATTCAATAGAATAAAAGAGGGGTTAAAGTGAGCAAATTAAAAGTATGGAGGGGCATAACTGTCCGAAAATGATTTACAAGTGCTAGGCACTTTTAAATATATTATAGATATTCTTTCCCTTCTGATAAACAACCAAAATAATTTTATCCTATCTACTCAATCCAACACTTTTAATAAAGTTAAATCAATCTTTAGTGAGACGAAACATGCGATAATTTGTGTCATAAACTCATATTCATAATAAATCGGGGATAATTATTTGGTTGTGACATTCAATAATTTTAATTTTCCTTCAAAATAATCTTCCAAATAATCAGTTTTCCTTCAACATAATCTTTAATTTATATACTATTAATCTATCTCATGTATAATAATAAAATTATCTTTATTTATTACATAATATTACTTTAAAAATCATTAAGATTTATTACAGTTAATTAACTTATAATAAAACATAATATATATATATATATATATATATATATATATATATATATCATTCTTTAGTTAATAATTTATGGTTAAATATATTTATCATTACAATTAAATTTATTTAATGATAAACTCTCATATAAAATTTCCAGGGATCAAGGATCCATTTATTGTAGCCCAAATTGAAATATTCCGCAGATCCTAACTGGGCCAGACCGGGTTAAATGAATCTTTTTTTAAAAAACTCGCGCAAACATAGAATATAGAAGTTCGCTCTCAGGTTGCGTTACTATAAGCGGAGACATGTTTTAGTATAAGGACACATATTTAAACTTATTTTAACACATGTAAGGTATTGAAAGATATGTTATTATATGAACACAAGTATATTATTGTATGAACAAAATCTGTACAAATTCGAGAAAAGACCTAGAATTAAAGAGATAAATAATGGATAAAAAATTCACATATTTGTCCTTATATAAACACATTGTTGTTTTAAAGTTATTGTAAGGATATATATTTATTTTTGTAACGGCTAGTAACACACAATTAATCTTAAAGTAGCATATACTTGCTCTTATAGTAACACACCTGAGAGTAAGATTTCTACTTTGACCTTGGTGTAAAAAGAATTCTTAGGATTATATATTTGACTTGGTACGACACACTTAGAATACATGTTGCATATTCTTTAAATGAGCTACAATCAACTTAAAATATTTCAAATGAGTGTTGCTCTTATTTAATTGAATGTAAAAAATTGAACATTAAAGTATATGAACTATTGTAAATAAAGATTTTATTATATTTCAAATCGATGACAATATTGGAGTATAAAAATAAGGATTAGAGAACTTTTAAAGAGAATAATTTCGTAAGATATATTAGACAATGAACATCTAATATTAGATGGTATTGTGCTCAATACAAAAAGACTTCTGTTCTTAAAAAAGAATCTCTAATATAACCTTTTATAATTTTTTTACTAAAAAAATAAATAAATATTATAACTACTCATTATTACTTTTTTTTGTAGGAAAGGTGGATAACACTACATTTGAGTATAACACAACACCCTTCCAAAGGACAAGGTGTTGGAAATATTCAATATATTTGGGCTTCCATGTGTCGAATTAAATGTGTATAGTTGTCTTAAGGAAGTTCCAATAAATTGATTCACTAAAGTGTAAGTTATGGACTTTTATGAGTATTAAATGATCGTGAGCTTTATGTGTAGATACCACAAGATATTTTTTAATTTGTCGAGGTACCAAATTAATAGAAAATGATAACTTATTATCATGAGTAGGGTTGTGGTCCCTAAACATTATTACGTTCACTACAAATTATGTATTTTGTCTACATAATAATGAGGAAATGGTAGTACTAGTTGTTTGATAAACCATCATTCCAATTGAGTAAGAATTGATTCAAATCGATCCATTCCACAACTATGATTAAAAATTCTCTAATTTCATTTAATCGCGGTAAATCTCTAGATTGATTAACTATTTGTGTTGAAGAACCTTTATATGTTTTTATAAAGCATATTATTTAGATCTATTAAATTTTTTTTAAAACAAAGGTTTACAACATAGTACAATTTATTACTCCCATAATGAAAATTGCATATATTAAAACAAAGACAACAAAGCTCCCTGCTCCCATAATACTTTAAAATCTTAGAATAATTCTTTGGGTTGAAAATCTAATCTTTAAATATGAAATTCAGGCATTTCAATTCTTTCCCCGTGATCCAAATGCCATAAAAGTGCTTTGATTTCTTCCATCAACGTATGAACCAAAACCTGTTCACCGCAAAAATTGACAGCATTAGAAGATTTCAGTAAAAGGAAGATTTGCGTCAAAAAATTTAAAAAACTTGCACTCTCCTAACATAAAAATTACCTCACATGATCAACATGTTGAAATTGAAATGGGCTATGCACGCGAATAACATGGAATTAGCGGTTGTATTACTGAAGAGTTGATATACTAAATATTTGATATAATTATTGAGGCTTAAGGAGAAAATTGATTTACCATTACATATGCAACAATTGTGCATTAATAGATTAAATGAAGTGTGCCTATCTATTCTACCGTTTTGCCATTAATAGGAGATGTTTAGGCCGTATATATCGATAATATATATAAAAAATTGTAATCGTGCAAAATATTAGTTGGATGTGATCACACTAATTTCAAATATTTGTTATCTATAATCAAACCTTTAAGTTAAAGTATGTAGTAGAAGATTTTACGCTAGGATTATGAATGAGTAATATGAAGTAACTTAACCAAATATATATGAATAAAGAGTGATTCTTGTATACACTGAAGTGTATGGTATGCACTTGAATTTTTTTTTTAAAATACTCCAAACAATAATTAGTAATACCCAAGAAGTAAATAATATATTTGGTAGTTGTATTAAAATTAAAGAAGATTGGTGAGTGAGTATCTTTAGAGACGTATAAGTACTACATGTTGGATAAAAATATTAATTTTAAAGTGGTATATTTAGTAATAAAAAAAAAGGTAATGAGTTAAGAAGTGGGTGAACTTATTAAAATAGTGTGGAAAAATAGCTACATTCTATAAATAAATAAAAAATTCGTAAAAAATATAGTATTTAATTTTATTAATAATTAGTAATTTTTATATTTGATTTCTGATATATAAAACAAAAGCAATGTTATTTTTTTTAAATATTTAAATACTAATAAATTTAATGACCAAATTTAAACTATCCCAAACAAACCCAAATCAGACAATGCTACATGGCTTGATTGGGCTGAATCCAATCTAAATTTTGGGTTAATTGACACATGGCCTGATGTGGGGGGGGGGGGGGGGGTTGAGTTCGAGCTCAATTTGGGTTTATTAGGGCTAATTGTACCTATGCAACACTTATAAATTCCAATCATTAAATTGTCAGGCACAAAGTTACTTACGGTTCTTAAAAAAAATTCAGAATATTAACTTTCACCTTGACGATTAAGTGATAAACATTAACTCTTAGAAGTGATATTTACTTAGTTAGGGGGAAGAGAGGGGCAAAATGAGGACAATAACTCTTTGGGCTGAAAAAATGAGGATCATGACTTTCAGTTCTGACAATTTAAGGACAATAACTTTTAAAAGTAGTTAATCTTTGTCATATCAACCCAAATCAGTTAGATTTGGGTATAAATTCAACTCGAATTCAAGCTAAATCACGCCATTAAGTGCGAATTTCAATTCAATGGGCCAATTAGTCCAATTTGCTTTGATTCAGGCTGATTCAACCTTAAATCTCAACTTTTGAAAGTAAATGTCCTTAAATTATTCGTCCAAAGGTTTAAAATCCTAATATTCCTATCATCCCAAAGTTACGGTCCTTACAAAAATCATTCTTGCTCCGACATGAATACTATTATACTTCTTAAAAAAATTAATCATTTTTATGCAATACAACAATTATAACAAATTTAAACAAAATTTTAGTGAGACGAATTATATGACGATTTGTGCCACCAATAAACTTGTATTCATACGAAACAGGGAAAATTATTTTGTTTCAAAATACTTCAAATATAATAAAATATAATTCTTCTCCAAAATTTTTACACTCGAATCTATTATGCGCTAAAAAAAAGGAAAAACAACCATAATATTATTTAAGGTGTAAATAATTATATGATTTTCATCATAAATACAACCAAATTTAAAAATTAAGTTATTTACACATAGTTGATTAACATTCTGGAGGAAAATTTAAATAGTTTATATATGATTGAGCTAGACATTTTTTTATTATTATTAAAAGTTAAATTATAAAAATTTAAGAGTTTGTATAGAGTGAAATTGTTTCATACATGAACCAATTTACAATACTTTTTAGTGTAACCAACTAATAATTTTTAGTGTAATCAACTAATACCTCAGCGAAAACAACTAATACTCTCCAAAACTAATAGTCTTATAATGAAAAAACGAAATAAAGATATTTAAAAGATACGTGTGAGGTTGACTAAGGAAATTTTTTCCCCAATTTTATGGGATGTGATGGTACAATATGATTAAAATCTTTCTATTCCCAACCAGTAACAAATAACTGTTGTAAAAAAAATGGATTGCACATTAATCAGGAGCCTACTACGGGTTTTCATTATAATAACTTAATAAGAAGCCTATTATGAGTTATCATTAATATGCTTAATTGAAAAACCAATTGACATTTAAATTTGTTTAATTAAAAAACTAATTGACATTTAAATATGTTTAATTGAAAAACTAATTGACTAAGTTGATGTCCATAATTTGGTATTGAAATTGCTAATGCTAAATTGATGGTCATAATTAAAAAAACGAAACTGTAACTATATACAATAATACTAAAAAAGAACTTCTTCACTAAAACTAAATAAATAAACAATATATTTATTACTAAATAAAGAAAATATGGATTAAACTTAATATTATTTAAAACTACCTATATTAGATGAGGAGGTATATGGTGAAAACTTGTTTGAAGGTATATTAGTGAATTGCAATTAAAGTATCACTGAATTGCACTAAAGATATTAACTGCAAAGTATATTAGTTAGTTTCACTAAATGTATTAATTGAATAAGTATAGTTATTTTCACTAAGACATTAATTGTTTTAATATAAAGTATTAGTAAATTGTTGTTCACGATAATAGTTACCGTGAATATCATTAACATAATATATTAAATTACTAAATTATAATATTATAATTGTATAAACCCCACTAATGATATTTAGACGAGCTTGCAAATAATTAAAAAGTAATTACAAAATATGAACAAAAACAAACGTAGTGTAGTGTAGAATATATAAACAAATAACTGAAGTACAATACATTAATAAGGATTATATTAAACTTATAAACCATGTAAAATATATGTATTTAATGAACAAATTGAATAAAAAAATATTAGAGAAAAGAATTATGAAATAATATTCACAGTGAAACTTACTTTAAGGGTATTTGTAAATTATATTAAAATTATCAATGGATTGCAATAAACATATTAAATTGGAAAGATATTAGTTGTTTTAACTAAATGTATTAATTAGTTGAAGTTGTATTAGTTAATTTCTCTATAGGTAATATTTATTTCAATATAAGCAAATTGTTATTCACAATAATAGCTATGTGAATATTATTCACATATCTAGGGTAGTAAATAGTTCAATGAATATGAATTTTTTTTAGGTTGTTATATCTATGAGCATGCCATAATCAAATCATCATTTAGAAAATATACATGAAAATTTATTTCACTATGAAATATCCAGAAATTTCATCATTAAAAAATGAGTTATAATCTCGAAAAAATCATCACAAGCACCTTTGAGAACTTAGTTGCAGAAGGGAAAGCAATGCAATATTTCTTACATATAAAATGAGACCCACCCCTCCCTGAAGAGAATATCTCAACTTTACATATAAAATTGAAAATAACAATACCTTTCATCATATCACTTCACTCTTAATATAAAAAATTGTATATGTCTCGCCAATATATGATATTATGAATATCTTCAAACCTTCAACAAATGTTTGCACTCTCTAAAGAATACATTGAAATATCTTCCAAACAATATAAATCTCAAACATAAGTTTTAATATACAAATACATCATGTACATAAATTTTCTACATAAAAAAAATCTAACAATCTAAAGAAAACAGACAAAAGAAAGAATTATACAATTGTAGTAGAAAGATTGACGAATACATTCTGTATATATAGGACACACACACACACAAAAACGTCTCCTAAATAATAGCGTTCATGAGTAAATTAAATTCTAAGTTATAACAAATTAGGGGTAAAATTAAATACTAAATTACCTTAATTTTTAGACAAAGAAATGGATGGTGAAGATCAACTCAGGAGATACTAATCAATGACCACAATTTTTTCCAGCCGAAACTAAATATGGTAAAGTAGTGTGCTTTATATATTATAGATTATGTATTAATAGGGTTGTTTCTACCAGTATTTTAACTTAAATAATCAAACTTTAAAGGAAGCCATTTCCCCTCATTTTCTTATTCATTTATAAATGGATAGGAATAAAGTTCCAAATTCTCATTTTATTATTAGTCAACATCATTAATTATATTCACAGTTGTTAAATTAGTGAAAATATAATAACAATTAACTAAAGAGTATGTATAAAGTGAAATTGATTCACACATAAACTATTGAAAGATATTAGTTGTTTTTACTAAAAAGTATTAGTTGCTTACTGAAGGGTATTAGTTAATTTCATTGAATAATATTAGTTGTTTATTGAAAATGAACTAAGACTTTTAGGTGGAAACAACTAATAATTTTCAATGAAAATAACGAATACACTTTAGTAAAAACAACTAATACTCTTTAATAACTCATGTATAAATCATTTTCACTTTATACTTTGTCTTAACTAAAAATTACTTGTTTAATCTTACCAAAAAAAATTACTTATGCGGTGATAATGAATAGTAGATTTTGGGGTGGTTAGATTTTGAAGTTCAAATTTGAAATAAGAAATCAAATTAGAAATCACTCTTTCAAAATAAGAAAAATAGTAGTATCATTTTTTAGTAAGATTCTTGTGTATACGATGTACCGTTCAATTCAAGCATATTTTAAAATAGTTATAATTGTTTCTATTGAAATATACAATTGTTTAGTGCAAACAATTGTATTGATGCAGTAAAAATAACCATAACGGATATATTCCTTCCGTCCCCTAATATTTCGCATACTCACTTTATTTTAAAATATTTTTCAATGTAGTCTAAGTACCAGAGACGGCCCTGGAGTGACGCGGATTGTGCAGTCGCACAGGACCTCATATTTTTTTTAATTTTATATATTATACATAATACATATACTTATAAATTGTAAAGTTTGGCCAAATTAGGCCTCGTCTATGTAGGGTGCACACCTTTTCTTAAAACATTTGCAATTGTAGGTCAAGGGGTCAATCCTTTTAATTTTAAACGTGGCCATATTGTTGATTACTGTTTGGAGTATTGTTGTTTTTGCTAGTGATATTACCAATAATTGTTTGGGACATTGTTGATTATTATTCGGGGTGTTGTTCATTATTGTTTGAAGTATTACTGATTCAAAAAATACAGTTCACACTGATGTGTGTATATTTCATATTTTTTGCAATTCAATTTTTAAAATCCAATAGTATGCAGGTGCACATTAAAAAACTTCTATTGCGTATATTATGTTTAATATTAAAGTGAAAATTTAGTACGTGCCAGTTTAGAATATATATCAGCATTAAATATATAATACTGGATTTTTTTAAAATATAAATATGAAAGGCCTAAATATTTTTTTTCGCATAGGGCCCTTTAAATTATAGGATCGGCTTTGAGTCTAATCACACTTATCAATATAATAATTAATCTATATTTTTTATTATAAACAATCTCAACTATCTCAACTATTTAATGAGTGTACTGCTTAACATTCTTATTAACTATTGGCACCCACTTTATTCTGCCGTTATCGTAACTGTCTCATTCTCGTTTCTCTTACCCGACACGTAATCTAGTAGCAGACTTACAAATTTTAAAAAGCACCAGATTTCCACCGCCCTTGTTTGTTTGTGATATACACGTCGTCGTTTCATCTATGCAGCTTACGTGTCTTGTTATTCCCGGGAGTAGGTAGCTGATCGATTTGGTAACATCAGATTTCATCATTAGGCGCCCTTTTCTTCTACGAAACCCCTACATGAAGAATTTACTTCGCGGTTTTTGTATCAGATTTGTTCAATACCAACCTAATTTCCACTCTCTCGGTTAGATTAGATACGTACAAATTTCTCTAGTTTGTTTCTGTAATGGCGTTGTTTCGAAAGTTGTTTTACCGGAAGCCGCCGGATGGGCTCCTTGAGATCTGCGAGAGAGTTTATGGTGCGCTCTCTTGATTCCTTTTTCATTTTCGTAACCTTTCTTCGAATGTTTTTGCGTTTGCTTTCCTTCTACTGTGCACACTAGTCTGTGTGCGATTCTGTTTAGAAAATTACGTCATTTTTTTTCACTACGTGGGAATTTGGAATTACTGGGATGAAGAATCGTGATACTGTAAATTGTGTTGATTAGCTTCGCTATTTGTTACTCTATGTTGTTAATGGACAAAGAAATTTCTGTTTGGAAAAAGTTTGTGCACTTAGAGAAGAACTCTATTTGGATTTATTGCAAGGTGGCAGCGTCCTTTTTTGGGATTATTTGCAATTGCCTGGTAAAACATTAATACTCTGGCGTTAGACGATGCAACTAGTGCACTAGTTGGGAAAATATTAATTGATGGCACGAGTATTTAATTACTTATCAGAGTGCGGTGGTGTTAATTTTTTTACATGTTTTACAATTGATGAAAGTGCTATTTGCAAGGTTTAAAAAAACCATGCATGTTGCACGGAAATATGATTTATCATGATTTCAAAGGAAGCAGCATTTAGGGTGGGGGGTGGGGGCAGGGTTTTTATGTGTCCATGATGTATTATGATTCAGTAGGGGGTCCACTTGTCATTTGCTGGCTTCTGGTTATTGGTTGTGATAATGAGTCACTAGTTGCTTGAGTTATGTTGAGTTTATGTACATGCTTCTGAGAGATCAAAGATGAATTTAACATTCATATATGAACATATAGTGTGTCTGTTGTCTACTTGTGTAGTTATGGGACTGAGTTACTGATAAATAACTGAGTGGAAAATGTGTTCCATTTTAGGTGTGTCACATAAAATTTTGTAATCGTGCTTCCATTATGTATTATGGGTTGGCAGTGCTTGGAGATAATTTATTACTTAAATTTTTCACCCTAATGACGAATTTGCATATACTTCGTTTCTACAGTATTCGATTGTTGTTTCACAACTGAAGCCTTGGAAGAAGAACGAGACTACTTTGGGTATGTGGGAGGTATAGTCACTCAGCTTAGGGAATACTATCCTGATGCTTCTATCTTGGCTTTCAATTTCCGAGAGGGGGAAACCCAAAGCCAGATAGGTAGTGCTTTGAGTGAATATGACATGACCATAATGGAGTACCCTAGGCATTATGAAGGCTGTCCGTTGCTCCCAATGGAGGTGATACACCATTTCTTAAGATCTAGTGAAAGCTGGTTTTCACTTGGGATGCAAAATTTGCTTCTCATGCACTGTGAACGTGGTGGTTGGCCCGTTTTGGCTTTCATGTTGGCTGCACTTCTCATCTATAGAAAGCACTACAGTGGGGAGCTTAAGACCCTGGACATGGTGTATAAACAAGCTCCTCGTGAGCTTTTGCAGTTGATGTCCCCTCTGAATCCTATTCCTTCTCAGTTGAGGTACTTGCAGTATGTATCAAGGAGAAATGTTGCCACACAATGGCCCCCTCTAGATCGGGCCCTCACCCTGGATTGTATCATTATTAGAATGCTTCCTAATTTTGATGGTGAAGGTGGCTGCCGACCAATATTTCGCATCTATGGTCAAGACCCTTGCCTTGTTTCTGATCGTTCACCCAAGGTTTTATTTTCAACTCCAAAGAAGAGTAAAACTGTTCGACACTACAAGCAGGTGATCTCTTAAGACTTCTATATATTTGTTTCGTATGACTGAACTCTTGTTTGTTTAGCAAATGACGTATTCTTAATTTTTTTGTTACCTTTTAACTTTTCTCACTCAGTGTTTTAAAGGCTTGTATCATCCTCTAAAGAGTTTTGGCCATACCAAGTTCTAGTATAATGGGATTCAGCGTCATGCTTTTAATTTTTTTGTTTTGTTTTTGTTTTTTTGTTCAAAACAACCTGAAGCTAATTGCCATTGAAGGTTTATGTCAAAATATTTTGATGTGTGCTCTTATGGTCTAGTGGAGGTGGGATGGGTATGTTGTATCTCTTTCATTAAATTGCTTCAAATATTTAAAATTGTTGAGTACAGGTTGTATGTTGATTGGCAATAGTAGGATGTGGATGAAGGTTTTTAGTCTAGGAAAGAAAGAGAGTTATTGCACATCTTATGAATTCACGAGTTTGTTTCCCCTCTTTTTTCCCCTTTTTGTTTGTTGTGCTCGTATGTTTTAGTATGTGGGTTTCTTTTCTTTTTCCTTTTTCTTTCTCTTTCTCACAATCATTTGTATACTTTGAGGATGCTTGCTTTTGGAGTTGATTCCTTTTGGATTACTAAAATAGTTAGTGAACTTGAATAGTTGTCTAATGTTAATTATTATGTTTTCAGATGTCATGGATTTGTCATTTGTTTTTTGAAACCAAATTTGTTTACTACGAATGTTCTGACTTCTAATTAAAGTCCATGTTTGTCTCGAGAAGCAACAATTTGTATTGTTATTTTCTTTTCACTCCATTACATGTATCTGTACAGGGTATGCTTGTATTACATACTCGCTCTTCCTATATTAGAGTGATGTCTGCACATCCGTGAGTATGTGTACTTTGTGTAGATGCTGCAGCTGTCTAAAACCTAAACTTTGACTTTCTCAGCAACATGGTCTTTGACTATTTTCAGGCTGAATGTGAAATAGTAAAGGTTGATATTAATTGCCACATCCAAGGTGATGTCGTACTGGAGTGTATCAGTTTGTATGATGACATGCAGCGGGAAGTGATGATGTTCAGAGTCATGTTTAACACAGCTTTTATTAGATCAAATATTTTAATGCTCAATCTGGAAGAAATTGATATTTTGTGGGATGCAAAGGATCGATTTCCAAAGGGCTTCAGAGCAGAGGTATGTTATTCTTTCTTGTAAGGTGTGTTTTTATGGTTCTTGCACTCTATAGGGGCATGAGCATAATATCTAACTGTTATATCTATGAAGGTTCTTTTTTCTGAGATGGACTCAGTAGCTTCTAAGGTTCCTGTGGACTCTTCCTGCTTTGAAGACAAAGATGGCCTTCCAGTGGAGGCATTTGCTAAAGTTCAGGAAATATTTAGTAGTGTGGATTGGTTGTCTCCTGAAAGAGATGCTGCAGTTGAAGTTCTCCAACAACTAGCTGTATCAAATACAGTAATGGAAGCTTATTCTCATGTTGAAAAGTCTCAGGTGAATCAGAGCCTTGCAGCACTAGAAGCTAAATCTCTTGCGAATAGCCCAACAAATATATCTTTTGACAGCCAATCTAATTTATCTCCAAAGTTGTCCTCAAATGCAGAGGTGAGTAGAAATCAGTCTGATCCCCAGTTTTCTCCAACTAATACTGGGGTCATTATACCCTCAAAGCAAACACTGATTCCTTCTGGAGATTATTCTCCACCTTCATCAACTTCACATTATCAACCTTCAGAAGAAAAAACTCTTTATTTGTCACCCAATCAACAGTCTGACCCTAATGATATCCATATGGCTAAAGATGGTTTTCCTCCAAGTGAAGCTATACCATTGTATCCCAAAAACTTACTTTCAGCTCATCCATCTCAACTAACAAAAGGTGCAGATCAACCTTCTAAAGAAAAAACTCTTCATGTGTCACCCAATCAACAGTCTGACCCTATTAAAATTGGTATGACTAAAGATGGGTTTCCTCCAAGTGAAGCTATACCATTGTATCCAAAAAACTTACTTTCAGCTCCTTCATCTCAACTAACAAAAGATGCAGATCTTGCCCCTGGAGGATCTTTATTGAGTCCAGCACCCTCTCCCATTACCCCCCCTTTAGAGGATAAAGTAAGGATGCAAAATGCACGTCCCTCGCTGCCACTCCTGACCCCAGTGATTCCCAGTGCTTCAACTCTTCCATTTAAGGATGACACTATAAATATGCCTGGTACATCTTACCCTTCTTCTGAAAGTCCGGTGGGTCTAGATAAATTTATCAAAGATGAACCTCCTAAATCTAAACCCCCTCTGTCAGCAGCTTCTTCAGCTGGAGGTTTCATTGAAGCCCGTAGAGTCGTAAATCTTCCTCCACCTCCACCTCCTCCTCCACCAATTCTTTCTTCCCCATCGGTAGATGTGGTAAAATCTACTGAAGTTGGATCTTTTCCTCCCTCAGCAACTACATCTTCAAATCTTAGTGCTATTCAAGTTACTGAAGGTAGTTCACCTTCACCTCATCTTTCTTCACCTAAGACAGATGCCACTCTCAAAACTGAACCTCCCCCACCTCCTCCACCAAATCTATATGCGACTCCTATTAACGAGAATTCAACTTCTATACGTGGTCCCACTCCACCAACATCTCTTCCTCCCCCCCCTTCCCCTTTTAAGGAAAAATCAGAATGTGTTATCCGGCCATCACCTCCTACCTTCCCGTCATATTTAACAGATAGTTCAGAAGCACCTGCATCATGTTCACTTCCACCACCTCCTCCTCCTCCTCTGCCTCCAATATCTCCTCATGAAAGTTCATCTATTGGAGGTGGGCCTCCTCTTTCGGCACCTCTATCTGTACCATCCCCTTCGTTAAAGGAGCATTATGCCCCTGATATTCCTATTACCAGACCTGTTCCATGTCCTCCTCCACCTCCAACACCTCCTAAAGAGAGTATTGGTGGAGGAGAATCCACTCCTCCGTATTCTGGGGATGATGCATGTAAGGTAGCTCTGCCTATGAAGGATAGTTTGGTAACTGAACCTGCAGCATGTCCACCACCACCTTTTCCACAGCCTCCTGAAGGGATATCTGATGGAGGAGGGCCACCTTGCCCTCCACCTCATTTACATCTTGGGCAGGGTGGCCCAAATCTACAAACTTTGTCCCCACCATTGGTTCCTCCTCCCCCTGCCAGCCCCACTATAGTAAGTTTTTCTGTTCCTCCAGCAAGCCCCACTAAAGAAGTTTCTTCAATTCCTTCAGCACCTCCTCCCCCTGCCAGCCCCACTACAAGAAGTTCTTCTGTTCCTTCAGCACCTCCTCCCCCTGCCAGTCCTACTACAAGAAGTTCTTCTGTTCCTTCAGCACCTCCTCCCCCTGCCAGTCCTACCACAAGAAGTTCTTCTGTTCCTTCAGCACCACCTCCCCCTGCCAGTCCTACTACAAGAAGTTCTTATGTTCCTTCAGCACCTCCTCCCCCTGACAGTCCTACTACAAGAAGTTCTTATGTTCCTTCAGCACCTCCTCCCCCTGCCAGTCCTACTACAAGAAGTTCTTCTGTTCCTTCAGCACCTTCTCCCCCTGCCAGTCCTACTACAAGAAGTTCTTTTGTTCCTTCAGTACCTCCTCCTCCGGCCAGCCAAAATGGTAGCTTGCCTGGACCCCCATCTCCGCCACCACCTTCAACCCTTCAACCTGGAACAAGAGGGAAAAGCTTGTTGTCTCGTCCTACATCAAGGAATAACCAGACAAAGAAATTGAAGCCATTACATTGGTTAAAAATATCAAGAGCTGTTTCTGGAAGCTTATGGGCAGAGGCACAGAAATCGGGAGAAGCTTCTAAGTAAGTATTGGTCAATGATTGAAATAAAATGTTACAATCTTGCATATTCTTTTTTTGGTATATCAGTAGATTCTTACATTATCTAATAATTGTCAAATGTTTTTGTTAGGGCGCCAGAGATTGATATTTCAGAACTTGAAACTCTCTTTTCAGCTGCAGCTCCGGATGGAGGTACAGGCAGAAAAGCTGGTCTGCGTGGCTCAATGGGGAGTAAACCTGAAAAAGTGCAGCTGGTGAATTATTCTACCTTTATTTTAGTTATGCTGGAAATTTTTATTGTGCTCCACCTTTACTTAAAACAACAGAGTTTGACCTTCTGACATGGTTGTGTTGATTTTTGCTCTCTTATCTGCCTTTTGTCTTCATTAAGAGTATTCAAGCAGGATTGGATTTGTTGTGCAATGATGCTGGAACTTAATCAATTCCTGCTCTCATATTGCAGATAGATCACAGGCGTGCATACAATTGTGAAATTATGCTGTCAAAAGTGAAGATGCCATTGCCTGACATGCTGGTGAGCTAGAATGTATACCTTCCTTTGAGTCAAGAATTGCATAAAGACATCAAGTATTTGACATTGCTGCTATGGGGGCCATAGGCCACACATGAGATTACCGGTCAATATATGTTGTAACTTGCTAACTCACTTCTAAGTTGGAAGGTGCCAGTTTCTGTGTAATAATCTAAAAAATACAAATCAATCTTATAAACCTCATCACTTTCCAAAATCTCTATTTATGTCATGGTACTTTTCTTCCCTAAAGAGTGAGTTCAGGTTGTTTAACTTCTACGATTGTATTTACTCAAAATAAAACCTATAGCTAGAATTGTTTCCACTTCAATTTATATCATAGTGTTTCCATGCGTTTGATATTCAAACTAGTGAATCAATTCTTGTCATGGATTTTTCCAGATTGTATCATCTCATAAATATGAGTCAACTATGGAAATCTTGAATAATCACTGGTTCAGCTGTCCATAGACATTTTAGTCTAGTTTTTCTTCTATGTATGTGAATGTTTGATAGCTGATACGATTTTTGTATACTGAGATGTTCTAGTGAGAATTTTAGCAAAAAGGAGGGGAAAAACTGTCCGCCAAGTATTTTACCCTCTAGTGTCGGGAACTCTTCAATCTTGAATTCATGTGCTTCACGTGGAATTTTTATCTTCATGTATGTTGTACATACCACATGTTTTCTGAACTCTGTTACATTATGTATAGTTAAAAAATTTGTAAACTGATTACATGTATCTTCCTTAGCATGAGTATTGATTCTAATCCTTTCTTCAATGAAATTTGTGGTATTTGCGCAGAGTTCAGTACTTGCTCTGGAAGACTCTGGGTTGGATGTTGATCAGGTTGAAAACCTCATCAAATTTTGTCCAACCAAAGAGGAGATGGAAGTGCTTAAGGTGGGATATTGCAATATTCTGTGGCCTCCTACCCTTAATTATACTTTTGAAAGCTTGAGTTTAGATTTTATATGATGATGTGAACAATGTTTTTTTGTTATATCTTCTGATATTTTGACTAGCTTTTTCTGTTTCCAGGGTTATAAAGGAGAGAAAGATAAATTAGGGAAATGTGAACAGGTCTGTAGCATTTGGTCGATTTGCTCATATTATTTTGGACATTTGTTTTATCCCATTTCCGTTGTCTTTCTAAGAAGGACTACTTTGGGATTAAGAAATGAGATATTTTTTTTCCTTCTTTCGAATCTCAGTTCTTTTTGGAGTTGATGCAAGTGCCACGGACAGAATTTAAGTTGAGGGTTTATTTGTTTAAGCTTCAGTTCCATTCCCAGGTAAGATGTAACTGTATAACTTTCTACTTTTCTGTTTTTTTTGTTTTTTATTTTGTCGTATATTCATTTTGTCTTTTCTCAGATTTCTGACCTCAGGAATAATTTGAGTGTAGTAAATTCGGCAGCTGACCAGGCAAACTTACTTTTCCGTTTTTTAATTCTCATTAAAAATGTATGAGCCCGCATAAATGTGTATGTCTTGCTCATTATTATAATCATGTTCTTATCAGATCAGAGGTTCTTCTAAATTGAAAAGAATCATGCAAACAATTCTTAATCTGGGCAATGCTTTAAATCAGGGAACTGCTAGAGGTCAGTAAATCTGTTCTGGTATTTCAACATTTTCTGTGATGTTGGCTTGTTCGTTTTTCTGTTAAGATTGCATTTAGTCACTACAGAATTCAGCCAAGTGAAAACCCAAATGTGAAAGCGATTATCCAATTCAAGGTTACTTGTTGCCACACATTAGAACTTGGTTTCATATAGTGAGATGAAAGAGCAACAAGGAGTAGGAACATTTAGTTCACGGATTTTTTATTCCTGTAAATGAATACTGTCACAGATGTGACTAGGAGATGGTTCAATGTCACTGATCTCTTTGATTTAAGAAGGAAAAAAGAAAGATCATTGAGTTCTATACAGATTTTAATATATCTCGATTCGACTCAAGGAGCTGATTCTATATATTTTTTTTAAAAGGTATAAGCTTGTATTTATCTATTTTTCTAGGAGGTCATCTGGCAATTTGCATATTTTTTCTTCGATACTGTGTGCACAAGCAGAACCAAAGCATTCTTGCTTGTGGAAAGCCTCTGGGGGCAATATCTTGCTCCTTGATTATAATAGAGCTTGTTTGGGATGAGTCTATAACGGAGAAAAGGTACATAAGACAGACAACTGTAGACTAAAATATTATATTTTGACTCCAGCAATTGAGTGAAGAGAACCATAGTCAATGCCATCAAGGATTGATGGGAATAGGGGTGTTGGAGCAGACTAGTTGTATTCTTACAGAAGCTTCAGGAAAGCATGCACTACTATTTCCGTTACTTCAACTTATTTTGTTGATTTGCTATGATAGAGTGAGTTGTCTGGAAGCATCTTTAACTTGTGGTTCATTCTATGTAGCTTGACTTGAGGGAAATATCTCTAGTCTCTCTCCTATTTTGAGAGATCCTGACAGTCTTCATTTTGTTTTCTTGCATGTCTCTTGGTTTGAGAGAGATTTTTCAATATATTCAGTTTCTTCTCAAGAGGGAGTTATGCTTTCTTGCATGTCTCTTGGTGTTGTATTCTTCACATTCTTCTTGTATATGTATTTATCAGTTACTTCAAGCCGCTATACGTAATGGAGGGAGAAAAATCTTGTAGGCACTCAAATAATTACTGAAACAATTTATAACTTGGTTTATATACCCAAAATATGAAAACAATTCATATTCTGAGGTATTTAACAAAATTATCATCTATTGATTGTAATTAAGTAAAAGAATCTTATAAAAGAATGGTGTTAAAGTGAACAACCACTTTTTTTCTTCACTCTGTCAAGCTACTATTATGTATTGACATTCAATCAACCTTTTCTGGATACTTTTGTGCTTTTCTAGATAACAAAGTATGTAGACAGATGCTGCTCGGGGCAAAGACTTGATTTCTTATTTTACTAACAAGACCGCCATGGAATATGACTGGTCTAAAGACTTGCTTGATAGAAAGCAGAGCTGATATATGGGAAGTAATGATGAGGCTTAGAAGTAACTTTGCCATATTTCCCCAGGGACTTATTTCAAGATAATTACGTAACATAAACTTTCTAAAATTCTTCTGATATATATCTAATATCTAGAACTTGTGATTCGTTATTGATGCAGCAAGCACCGCTTGTCATTGATACTTGAAATTTTATGTATGGCTTATGCCACTTTTCTCATTCTGTCTTCCAGCTTTGTAGCTGTAGTGTTTCTGCTACCCAAATTTTCATGGTAGCAATGGATGGTTGATGAATTAAACCTGGCCCAAAATCATTTTTTCACCATTAATATAATCATTTCCGGACCATTTTACTTCCGCTAATTGACTAGAATTGCTATATTATTATTCTGCAAGTAGCTGCTTCATTTATAGGCATTGCTATTTCACTTAAACTTTGAAATGGTCTACAATTCCGGATGCTATATGTTATCTATCACCTTTAGTGAACCATATACTTATATTTTTTTGTGCAGTATTGCCTAAATTCAATTTTGATCTAAAGTATAATGTAGGATAGTGGAAAGAAAAGAAATTAGTGAAAACCATTTTCGTTCTAGCCAAGTCTTAACTTAGAATATCTGTAATTTAATTGAATGCTTAGTGTTGCCAGCTAATTGTGTTATTCTGATGATACCTCATTTCTGTGAAGAGTCTTACTCTCTCCAAATGCTACTGTCAACAGGCTCTGCTGTTGGGTTCAGGTTGGATAGCCTCCTCAAACTTACTGAGACTCGTGCCCGGAACAACAAGATGACACTGATGCATTATCTATGCAAGGTAGGGATTGGCATCTCTATGCAGCTCATTTCTTCTGAAAATAGAATATCACAGTAAATCATATAAGCCAGCAACTTGCATTTGTAGGTGTAAATTAACATGTGTTTTTGTTGCTCGTCATTGACATTTTAGTATCATTGAAAATGCTGATTCCCACTTACCCTGAAAGTACCGCTATAGAAATTTAATTAAACCTGTCAGCACAATATTATAATTGTTGGACTTTCTAACTTGCATTTGATGTGCAATGGTTAAAATACTCATTAGAGTAATGTGAACTAAATGCAAAGGGCAAAGATTCAAATAGTGGTCTTCTCCCATGTTTACACGCCTGGGTTTTCTTACAATTTTTTGATTTGACGTTAATGCTGGTAAATTTTTTGCCATAAAATATTTGTGATTATGCGTGCCTCCTATATGCCCTTATTAAACGTTTATCTGTCTTTTTTATCCTAGCAGGTGCTCTCCGACCAATTACCGGAGCTTCTTGATTTTTGGAAAGATCTTTCCAGCTTGGAACTAGCATCCAAGGTATAATTATATGTATTTGGTTTATGCACTCCAATAACAATGTCAAAGTATTACGTGGTGGCACCTTTTAACTGCCCTAAGCTAATATTTTTTTCTTTCCAGATACAACTTAAATTTTTGGCTGAGGAAATGCAAGCCATTAACAAAGGCATTGAAAAAGTTATGCAGGAGTTGACTATGTCTGAAAGCGATGGACCTGTGTCTGAACAATTTTGCAAGGTAGTTTCTGGATGGTATCAATATGATCTTTGGTGTATACTTTTTCTACCATGCAATATAATCTATTTTCCCTTCATTAGGGGTATTATTCTGATTCTCAGCTTTCATATTTTCATGTCTTGTAATTTGTATCATTTATGTCTGTACTTGCTAAGTTTGCATATTTTGTTTGTTTTCCTGTATCCCACTTTGGGGAGGTATACAGAGGCGGAGCCAAGGCATGGCTGGGGGTGGCCATGGCCCCTACCATTTCTTTTGGTTTTACTACCACACGTATAGTATATTAGTATATTACTTATCTAAAACCCAATTTTGTATGTACTTGGTTTTTTGAAAGCCCAAAATTTTGTGTAATTTTCTTCTCAAAATTATCAGATCATTATTAATCATTTTTTGTTTTCAATTTCAATGATTGTAAATTATATAATTTGATGGATTTAAAAGCATGCTTTCACCCTAGTTTTTCGTGGTCCAGAGTTTCGATTTGACGTGCGATTTCTCTTATCTTTTTTATTATAATGTGCAAATTATTTATCATTGTATATTTTTTCATTTACGCTATTGTTAAGGATTCAATTTGTTTATCGTTATTTGAATTTTATTAAATCTAGTGTACATTAAAAAATGACAAAACTCACTTGGTTGTTTATTTGACTTGTATGTGCTAATTCACCACTTAAATGGAAGGTGAATCTCTTTTGTGATATGCAAGAGAGAAATTTATGTTTAAATATATTAAGATCATATTTATGTATTTTGAGATGTCTAATGATAAATATTGATGTATCTTGGTGCATATATAAAATATCTATTTTTATTAATTATCGAACATATATTAGTGTTGAGCTGTGTTTATTGGCACCCCTCATTCAAATCCTGGCTCCGTACCTGGAGGTACATATACACATGTGTCCTTCAAGGGAAATGGCATCCAACTATGAAACAAGGGCCTATGATGAATTATCATTCAGTTTATAACTGTTTTATTGTTTCTTAATGTTTTCTAGCCACATACATCAGGAGCAGTGATCTTGTACTCTATAGCTCCCCATAAGAAAATGCATACTTTTGGCCATTTCTAATGCCAACTATCATCTGTCTTGACATCTGAAACAGCGACCATTTTGCAATCTAGTCAGTTCATTTCCTTTATGATTAACTATGTAAACTCAAGTGACAAACTGTTTATCGATGTCAAAATGTGAATGAAGGTAGAAACATGGTATAATCAAAAAGTACGGAAAATATGAGTTGGGACTAGGATGATAGAAAGAGTCATTTGTTCTGTAAACAATTTTGCTACACCTATGACCTTGGAATTTCTCGTATATAATTAATATTTTTTTCTTCCAGGCATTGAAGGAGTTCCTTTGTTTTTCTGAAGGGGAAGTAAGGACTTTGGCTTCACTTTATGCAGGAGTGGTATGACTCTGTTGCCTTTGGCATCAGCTAGTTGGGGTATTAGATACTTTTATTTACGTGTAGCAATTTGATCCTTTATTTTGGATGCAGGGTCGCAATGTAGATTCCCTAATCCTTTATTTTGGGGAAGATCCGGCACGTTGCCCGTTTGAACAAGGTGGTTTTCTTTCTTACTTTGTACGGTGAGTTTAATTTTCAGTGAGTTCAGTTTTATAAGGTGGTTTTGCTTCCTTATTTCTTCATTGCAGTGATCTCTACTTTGTCGAATTTTGTGAGAATGTTCAAGCAAGCCCATGAAGAAAATTGTAAGCAGATAGAGTTAGAAAAAAAGAAAGCAGAGAAAGAAGCCATGGAAGGGACGAAGAATACTACAGATACTGGTCAATTGTTGCAATCAGAAGTGAAAGGCGTCAAATAATTCGGCCCCAAATCTCTTTATCGTGTTTGATTCGGAATTGGCATTCTGGAAGGCTCACAGATTTTCTCTCAGTTGGACATGTAGAATTGTATGATCATAGATGATGAGAATGCCGCTTAGATCTCAGGTTAGTCGATTCCCCTCGTCTATTTCAATTCTCTGAGACATTTTTATCGAATCTGTGAGATAACAATTTTGTTCCTAATGGAATTGTTGTAAATATTTTTCTTAGGAAGAGAATGTAAGATATGTTTCTTTGTCCTTTATTAGTTTGATCTTCCTGTTAACTGTACAGTGTGTCACCTTATACAATACAGTATGTACATTCTAAATCATATAAAGTTTTTTTAACTGATAGAAAATAACACATTGGATAGGTGATGAGCTCTGGAACTGCATCTTCTCCTTGTAATTTCATATGGGCTTAGCTTGTGACTGTCATATATACTTGTTTATATGCTAACAAATGAAATAATCTTGTATGCTAAAACTAGTTGTAGTTGTACCTCAAATTCGATATTTGTTATTTGTACGTACCATTATTGTGTTCCTTTTGTTTTACTCCCCACACAAAGATGGTCATGTTTGAAGTTTTACCCATGTCAAAACATCATCTATTGTTCTTGAAAATTTGGATTTTACCTATAACGTTCCCTTAATATATCCTTATTTATCTAACACATTACAACAAAAACTTCATTTAAAATACTACTCCGAAAACATGTTCATTTCCGATATACTTTATATTTAATAGATAATTTATACACTTTTAATATATAAAGGGACAATAACTTTCCACTACATTGTATATGTTTATGATTTTATGTACAATTATAATATATAATTTCTAATTATATGTACAATGTTTTCATGCTTTGTGGTTTCATATACTGCACACTAATTATATTGTACTCCCTCCGTCCACGAGTAAGTTTCCCACTTCTTTTTGTTGAATGGTTTAAGAAAGTGTATTTGTTTATTAATATATGGTGGGCCACATGTTGACTTTTGGGATAAAGTAATGAATAGTGTTGAAAAGTAAATTGAATGAGTGGCATTTTTGGTAATATTGTGTGAGTTTGAAGGTTAAAGTTTATAAATAGTAGAGTGTTGCTTTTTCCATTTATGGAATGGGAAACTTACTTGTGGACGGCCCGAAAAGGAAAGTGGGAAGTTTACTCATGGACGGAGGGAGTATATAATTGACTATAATATGGGACATATCAAAATGAATATCATAATTATTTTTGTGGGACATTGAGATTTGAGAGTATTTTTCTCCTTTAATTTCGTATGAGGGTGATGACAATTAATATTGTTCAAAATACATACTACGGTAGAACTAGGTATACAATAATTGACCTTTTACCATTGAACTATTATGTTATTTTGTTACTCTCCATTTCATTTTTTTTTTTAAATGTAAGGTAGGTAAAAGCTTGTGTGAGATCGTCTCATAAAATGAAATAACACAAATTAATATATATCCCTATTAAGATATTAATGCGTCATATCTAATTTATACTTTATCTCACCGTTTTATTGTATGAGACGGTCTTACACAATATCTATTCTATAAAATATTACATGCAAGTGTGCAATCCCAGATATTTGTTATTTTGGACATAATTTGGGGTAAGTTGTTCAAAATTTTCTCGTATTAACGAACGAAGAAGAGGCCATATAATAATATTTAGACAGCTCTAACCAATAATGGTAAAAAAACGATATGTTTTTTTTAAAGCGTCACATGTTGTGCATGAAGCAATGTGTCTTTTCCTTTCCTTTTCCCTTTTCCCCATTTGCTCTACTTAATGAGTTATGTTTGCAATTGTGGTAGACGAATGTCATCTTCTGGTGTAGGAAGAGGATGAGAATTGGTATTTGCCTATTTGGAGATTACCAGTGTTACCAGTGGTATTTGCCTACTTAAATGTATGTTTAATTAATATTAGTTGATTTTACTAAATAAAATTTTATATTAAATAATATCAATCGGACATAGTTAATTGTTCAGTACAAACAACTGCAACTACTCAGTGAAAACAGATAAAACTATTTAAGAATGCATTTAAATTGCATGCTGAATGAACATAATGTATACAAGATATTGTTCTATTTTTCCATATGAAATAGTTTGGATTTCATTTTCTTTAAAAGGTGGTGCAGAAAATGAAATAAAATAAACAATACATTTTTGCAGTTTTTCAATGGGAGAGTGTTGTTATTTAATTCAATTCGATTTAATTAGGGGTAAGCACACATATTTTCATGAATCAATAGAAAAAAGAAGGTATTATTCATTAATATTCTTAATGACACATTTTGGAAAGAAATGAATAAATAAATCCAAAGAAAAGGATACGCTAAAAAGTCGATCCCAATTGCTGATTTCAAAAAGATCACTAAAAAATTACGTATAACTCCAAAATTCCAATAATAAAAAAACAGCAACTTTAATAAATTCTCATGCATCAAATATCTAATGCAATGAGAAGAGCGAGAGAGAGTGTGAGCTCACGCTAGAAGAAAACACTAATTCCACCTCCATCAACTTCACATTATCAACCTTGAGAAGGAAAAACTCTTCATGTGTCACCCAATCAACAATTTGACTCCTAAAGATGGTTTTCGCTATATTGTTGTATTTAAAAAAATTACTTTCAACCCCTCCATCTCAACCAACAAAAGATGCAGATCTTGCCCTTGGTGAGTCCAGCACTATCTCCCCAATTAGAGGATAAGTTAAGGCTTCAAAATGATCGTTCTTCCCCTAGTGCTTCAACTCCTCCGTTTAAGGATTCTTCTGAAAATCTTGATAAATTTATCAAAGATGAATCTCCTAAATCTAAACCTCCCTTGTTAGCTTCTTCAATGTCGTTTCCCCCTACCACCCTTGCTACAGGAAGTTCTTCAGCTTGTTCAACACCTTCTCCCTTGCCACTTCTACTACAAGAAGTTCTTTTGTTCCTTCAATACCTCCTCCTCCGCCCAACCAAAAAGGCAGCGTGATTGGACCTCCGCCTCCGCCACCACATTCAAACACTACAAAAAAGACGGTGTTTAGCGACGGCTAAATATCCGTCGCAAATTTCGTGAATTTGCGACGGATTGTGGTAAGCCGTCGAAAAAAATGACAATTTGCGACGATTTAGGAAGACCGTCGCAAAAGTTAGTGTTTTGCGACGACAATGCCCGTCGCAAAGTCTAAGGCCCACGACCTTCGTCTTAAAACGGCTACATTTGCGACGGATAGGTCGTCGCAAATTTCAACTTTGATTTTGCGACGGCCCATTCCGTCGCAAAATATACCCGTTTAAAAGTGCCCGTTCGGGAAGCGGCCCATTTGACTGATTTGTGACGGATAAGGCCGTCACAAAATTTAACTTTGAGTTTGCGACGGGCATTAGCCGTCGCAAATCTATCATTTATATTCGCGACCTTTCGGGAAATGGTCCATTGACTGGTTTGCGACGGAAAGTCCGTCGCAAATCCGATCCGATTTTGCGCGACTTTTCGGAAAACGGTGCGTTGACTGATTTGCGACAGAAAAGCCATCGCAAATCATTAAAAACGACAACGTTTTCACTTTGACAGACATAATTTGCGACGGAATGGCGTCCGTCGCAATTTTTTTTTCCACTTATACATACTCCCCTCGCGATGCAGACAGAGAATGTGAGAAAAGAAGAAGAAGAGGAGGAAAAAGAAAGGAAAAGGAAGGAGAAGTCGGGTGCCGTTGCAGTAGAGCCAATCCGTCCCCACCAAGTGCTCGTTTCGACATTTTCTACAAATAAACCGTAAGTTTTCTTCATTTTTACCGTTTAAAATTTAATTTTAAAGCATGTTTAGAATTGATTTTAGTTGAGTTGTTTGAATTATATTAGAAATGAATTGATTTTAATTAGTTGAATTATAGTTGATCGAATTTTAATTTAATTTTAAAGCATGTTTAGAATTTGTTAAGTTTAGAATTGATTTAGTTGAATTGTTTGAATTATATCAGAAATGAATTGATTTTAGTTGATCGAATTTTAATTTAATTTTAAAGCATGTTTAGAATTTGTTAAGTTTAGAATTGATTTTAGTTGAATTGTTTGAATTATATTAGTTAATTAATTGATTTTAGTTGAATTAGCTTAGTTGATCGAATTTTAATTTAATTTTAAAGCATGTTTAGAATTTGTTAAGTTTAGAATTGATTTTAGTTGAATTGTTTGAATTATATTAGTTAATTAATTGATTTTAGTTGAATTAGCTTAGTTGATCGAATTTTAATTTAATTTTAAAGCATGTTTAGAATTTATTAAGTTTAGAATTGATTTTAGTTGAATTGTAGTTAATTAATTGATTTTAGTTGAATTAGCTTAGTTGATCGAATTTTAATTTAATTTTAAAGCATGTTTAGAATTTGTTAAGTTTAGAATTGATTTTAGTTGAATTGTTTGAATTATATTAGTTAATTAATTGATTTTAGTTGAATTAGCTTAGTTGATCGAATTTTAATTTAATTTTAAAGCATGTTTAGAATTTGTTAAGTTTAGAATTGATTTTAGTTGAATTGTAGTTAATTAATTGATTTTAGTTGAATTAGCTTAGTTGATCGAATTTTAATTTAATTTTAAAGCATTTTTAGAATTTTTTTGAATTTTGTTATAGATTTTTAAAGCATGTTTAATTTCATTGATTTTAATTTAATATTTCGAATTTTGTTATAGATGAGCGGACAAGGCAGTGGCAGTCATCAGCCTCCGAGGGATGAGGAGGCGAGTCGAGGAGGGCGAGGAGGGAGGAGACGACGGGCCTCACTGAGGCCCGTGGTTCCACCTATTTTCAGACCGAGGTCTCAATCAGAGACCTTTTCACAGCCTGGCTCCTCCTCACATCAGACTGCTGAGGGCTCATCCTCCTCCCGACAGCATCCGGTTGTTCAAGCACGGATGCCTGTTCAGCCATATGGTTCAACGTAAGTTTTAATATTTTATACTCAATTTTTTTATTAATTAAAACCTAATTATTTTACTAACTTTGAAGTTTTAATTTTACAGTTGGATTCCGGGTCATGAGGCTAGTAATCAGGTTTCCAAGTCCATCCTTGCCGGTGGATTCGAGCCCACCGCTTACAGTTGGGGGCTAGTGTCCGATGCAAGAAAACGGACATACTTCGAGGAGTTTAAGGTATTAATTTAATTTATTAATTCACCGTTCATTAATATCAAATATATAAACAGATATTTACATTTAAATTATAATTGCAGAAATAATATGTCTGGGCACCGGAGCACGATGACCAGATGTTGAAGAATTTCGAAAAATATGCTGCGGAAAGGTACAGAGACCTCCTTTTTAGAATGAGGGAGAAATGATACAAGAAGGGAGAGGCCACCGACATGGGGACTGACAGTGAAAAGCGGTCGATTTAGGAACAATTCCTCGAGTACTGGAATTCCCCTGAATTCAAAGAGAAGTCGGAAAAAAAAGGCGAATCGGTTTAGTGACCCTGATGGAGAAGGGATGGCGAGACATCGGGCCGGTTCTCGGTCCATTTATGAGCACGATTGAGATTTGTAAGTTTCGTCTTTAATTTTGTAGTTTTTGAATTTTTATTATTTTTTTCCTAATTTTTATGAGTGGTATTAATTTTTACTATCTTTTTTTCTAATTAGGCGGCGAAGCAAGGACGCGAGCCCTCTCATTTTGAGAGATTGCAGCTCGCCCACCCACTCGTCGAGGAGACTGGGAAGTCTACCTACGACCGTACCACCGAGATCCACGTAAGTATTATTTTAATATTAATAGTAGTATTTCAAATTTTAATATTAAAAGTATTATTTTATATTTTTTGTTCAATTTATTTAATTTTTTGTATATTTAATTTGCAGAGAAAGATGCTCGAGGATCTTGCCTCTCAGCCTCAGCCTGAGGAAACGGCAGATGGGTCGGGGTCGATGCCCCCCACACAGCCTTCTGTTGACGTTCAAAATAAATTGTACTTCAAGAACGTCAAGGCTAAAAAGGGGCGGTTCGCTGGATTGGGCAGTTTCGGAAATAATTTTTTCCTACCTCGTGGCTCGGGCTCATCCTCCCCTCAGTCTTCCATCAACTCTCATCCCAGTGAGGTCGAGAGGCAGCTTGCCATGGTGGTGGAGCAGATGTAGAACATGCAGAGGCAGCAGCGAGAGAAGGAACAATATGAGAGGCAGCAGCGAGAGGCGCTCGACCGGTATACAGCCGAGATGCAGCGGTATTCAGTCGAGGTGCAGCAGTATACAGCCACCATGCAGGCGTGGTGGCAGGTGTTCACCTCTAATTCAGTGCCACGAGCGCAAATGCCTGCGCCACCGATGCCGCCGATCCCGCCGACCCAGCCACCGATGCCGTTGATGCCCCCGAGCCAGCAGCCGATTGTTAACCTGGGCGAGGATGAGGAGGAAGAGGAAGACGGATTTAATTCCGACTGTTAAAAAAATTTGATTTTTAATAAATATGAGGTACAATTTTTTTTAGTTTGAATTGTTACTTTAATTTAATTTTTGAATTGTTACTTTAATTTATAATTTTGTGAATTTATTTTAGTTTGAATTTACTTTTATTTAATGTCAAAATAAATATTTAACGAAAATGAATTAATTTGGTGAATTATGAAAAAAAATGAATCAATTTGGATACATATACAATTAATTGCGTACAAATGAACGAATTATAAAATTATGCATTGTCAAAATAAATAATTGTTCAAGGCCCAATATTGATACATATAGAAGGTGAGCTGCATATAGCAAGCTATGGGCCGGTGGCCCAGTGGTCCGAGCTCGCCCCGGGTGCCCGGGCTCGAACCACGTGAACCACATTTTTTTGTACAGGTTCAGAATTTGCGACGGCCAAATTCTGTCGCAAATTGAAATTTTTGCGATGGAATATGCCCGTCGCAAATTGTAATCGGAAATATTAAAAAAAAACAAAATTACGACGGCAATGATCTGTCGCAAATGTTGTAGACCCGGTCGGGTCTGACCTGAATGACTTGCGACGGATTAGTGGCCGTCGCAAAAGTTGAGCGACCCGGTCGGGTCAAATCCGCTAATTTTGCGACGGTTTTGTCCGTCGTAAATTTGCGACGGGAGGAAAAAGTCCATCGCAAACATTAGCTACGACTGTTTTAACAACGGACACGTGTCCGTCGTAAATTCCGTTGCAAACAGTGATTTGCGACGGATTTTCCGTCACAAATTCCCTCGCTAAACAATATTTTTTTTTGTAGTGAAACCTCCACCCTCGTACTACATCAAGAAATAACCCGACAAAGAAATTGAAAGGATTTCATTGGTAAAAAATATCAAGACCTATTTCAGGAAGCTTATGGGCAAGAGTATGTATAGAGTGAAATTGATTTATATATGAATCATCGAAGAGTATTAATTATTTTCAGTGAAGAGTATTAGTTATTTTTACTGAAGAGCATTATTGGTTTACACTGAAGAGTCTTAATTCATTTTCACCGAACAACTAAGACTCTTTAGTGTAAATCAGTAATACTCTTTAGTAAATACAACTAATACTCTTCAACGAAAACAACTAATACCCTTCGACGATTCATGTATAAACCAGTTTCACTCTATACTTAGTCTATGGGCAGAGGCACAAAAATCTGGAGAAGCTTCTAGGTTAGTATTGGTAAATGATTGATACAAAATATTTCAATTTTGCATATTCTTTCTGTGCTATTGTTGGGACATTGTCAGTTTTGATTAAGATCCAAAAGCCCCTGAAAAGATGTTTGCCTTAATCTGTCTTTATCAGGCTAGTCTTGATTAGGATTAGTACTTAGTCATTTTACACTTCACAGGTACTCAGTGAGAGGAGAACTCACTGCTGTCAATCAAGACTAAGAGCCTGAAGACGAAGAGCACCATCCTGAACTTATGGCAGTCCTCTAAGCTGGCTGAGTAAGTGTCAGTGATGAAGAGTATGACCCTGAGGTCATTACTAACTCAATCCTGAAGGGAACAGGATGTCACTGAGTTTATGGGAAGACTTGGAGTAGAGCCAAGCAATGCAAAAGGAATTTCAGCGTCAGGACAAGACTGGTGGACTCAAGACAAAATGAACTTAATAAGACAAGCCTGAAGCTCAGGAATAAGTTCTGACATTCTCACCAACCTGATGACGTGGACCAATCCGAGAAGGACACACACGTACGGAACCTGACATGAAGACTGAATTCAGACTGCACATTCAACGGGCAAGCATTTAATGTGCATTTAATACAAATACCAAATCCATGCAAGGACGGCTGCTGCATGAAGATATGTCCGTTTGAAGCCACTCTACATAGATGACTAGAAGGCTATCTCTCCAACGGATAGTTTTCCAAATCACCTATAAATACAGAAGACCTTGAACCCATTCAAGGTTACGGGAAATTTTCAAGCCAGAAATTACTCAAACTCTCAAGCATTCAAAGCATTCAACCTTTAAAAGAAGCACTCGAAAAACATCTAAATTTCCCAAGTGTTTCTTAGCAATCGAGAGTTATTCTGTATTCCAAGAGCTAAATAGCATTATCTTAAGCTTAGAGAGATTATCCAATCCTTAGCATAGCTTTGCCTTGTAAGGATAATCTCAACTTAGTTGGAATCCAAACTGAAACCAAAACCCTAAGTTAGGCTTGTTGGGAGTAAGTCAGTTAGTGTGTTAGTAAGTGGAGTTGTATAGATCAGTGAGGTTAGCTGGTCTTGGTACACCTTGGCACGTTAAAAACAAGAATCCCTTGAGTGGATTTCCTGTTAAATCAGGCCGTGGACGTAGGAGCTTGAGTCTCTGAACCACGTTAAACTCCTTGTGTTCTTACTGCTTTGACATTGTGCATACTTGCCATATTACTTGTTCATTCATTGCATTCAGTTTATCAGGCCTGAATCAATCAGGCTGATCTTCAAAAAGAGCACTGCCCTACTAAACACTATTCAGAATTGAGTAAAACAAGTTTTTCAGAAAGCAAACTAAACAAGACTTTAAACTATCAGGGCTCAAACATTTCCGCACTGAACTTGAACTGATAGTTAGCCAACTAACCCGCACCAAGTGTAGTCAGTAGGTGTGTTATCAGCTCCTAGTTCTTTACCACTCTGAGTAAAGGGGACTCAGTCAGTTTTAAGGTTGAAAAATTGGTATACGTGTATTCCCCCCCATACACGTATTCCTCAGTCTTGTACCGGGACCAACAAGTGGTATCAGAGCAGTGGTTCGAAAGACCACTGACTTTGAATACTAATAGTTTCAGAGGAGAAACTGTTGGTGGTCACTGAACAGATCTGAGTTTGCTTTTCATAAAACTTGCATCATCATGACTTCGAGGAGACTTGAAGCTTCGTTACCTGAATTCTCTGTATCTAACTTTGTCTATTGGAAGTTCAGATTAGAAGCACATCTAGATGCCATCCATGACCAGATGCCGCATGTTCTCAGGGAAGGACCGATCAAAATCACTGTCCCTAATACCAGAGGGAGAGGATATGATGATCTCGATATTGGTGTACCTATTCCTAAGGAAAGGAAGGATATGACCACTGATGAGATCAAGATGATGGGGCTTGACAACGTCGCCAGAAACATCATCTTGCATACGGTGCCCTTCGAGGAGTCAGCTAGGCTGATGAACTTAAAGACGGCAAAGGAGGTTTGGGATGAGCTGACAAGGATGTGTGAGGGATCTGAAAAGATCAAGGAGAACAAGAGAAACATTGCCATACAGAAATTCGAGGCGTTCGAGATGCTGCCTGACGAGAGCATTGATCAAATGGAGTCTAGATTCATCAAGTTGATGAATGAGTTGGTGATGCTGGACAAGGATGTCCCAAGGAGAGATGTTGCTTCAAAGATCCTGAATGCCCTTCCTGAGAGATGGGATAACAGTGTAATTATGCTTAAGAACACTCAGGATATGAGTAACATAACCTCTGCTTTAATTTTTTTCAGAACTCAAAGCGCTTGAATTCGATCTTAACAAAAGAAATAAGAAAGTTCAGTCAGAAGAGGAAGTAAAGGAGAAAACTCCTGAGAAAAGTGTGGCGTTCAAGGCCAGGTCTGAACCTGTTGAGCCCTCATCAAATTCTTCATCAAAGTCACTGATGGAGATGAGCAGAGAAGAACTCGCTGAGGAGTACAGCCTGATGGCCAGACGATTTGACAAGCTCAATTCCAGGTTTGGTCGTTATAAAAAGTTTTATCAGGACTCACGTGACAGGAAACCTGAAGGAACCCACCAAAGCTCAAGGAGATATGAGGAGCGAAGGAATACTGACCAGAGGAGAGAACGTGGTGATGAAAGGAGATATTCTGAACCAAAGCCTGAAAGAAGAGACGAACAGAGACGTACTCGTGATGATAGATACCCAACCAAGGCTGAAAGCTCACCAAGAACCAGGGAACCTGACTCAAGGAGGAACCCTGAACCAAGAAAGGAAAGAGTAAGTGAGCAGGTAGCATGTTACAACTGTAACAAAATTGGTCACTATCAGTACGACTGCCCGGAGCTGAGTGCGAGGGAGAGAGAGGAAAGGAGAGCCACTAGGGATCTAAGATCTGCTGATCGGAGAGCAATGTTCGCTGAAGATACAACAGACTCTGATGGTCCTGCTGAAAGGTCACCTGAACTCTTCTCAGATGTCGAGTACGATGATGTCTGTCTGATGGCTAGGGATGAGCCTGAGGTAACATCAAATTCTGTTTGTGCTTCTTACACTGGTCAAAATCCTGAGCTTAGCTCAGAGTCAGTTAGAGAAATGAACCTTCAGATCTACCTTGATCAATTGATGGTTGATTTCTCCAGACTGCAGGAAATTAATGTCTTCTTGGTAGAGGAGAACAAGAAATTGAGTACTGAGGTTCACAACCTGAACGAACAACTCACTCAGTTTGATCTTAAAGAATCAGCTCAAATTGTGAGACTAACTCAGGAGATTAATTTAATCAATGCTGAGCGTCTTCCAAGAGAGAAGATTCTGAAGGAACTGGCTGAGGAAGAGCTGGTCAGGAAGGAAGAACTAAAAGTACTTAAGAGTAAGTTTGATGACCTCTTTACCAGACATGAAATCCTGAAAAAGAGTGAGGACTCTCTCAAGAAAAAGGTTGCAGCAATGAATAAATCCTCAGTGGCTAGAGAGGAAATAATTAGCAGCCAGATACTTGGGAACAAGAAAAAGGGACTTGGATATGTTCCTGAGAAATCCTCACAAGGCCAGTCTCATGTTGCTTCAGGGAGCAACATTGAGAGGGTGTTTGTTCAGACAGGCCAGAGTGCACCTAAGGTTGTGATCCAGGCCCGTCAAACTGATAAGTGCAAGGAAACCGTTGACACAGTCAGGGTTGCTCCTAAGGTAGCTAAGCCAAAACCCAAGGGAAAGGCGAAGCAACCTAAGGAAGCCCCTGAGAGCTCAGACCAGGGAAAACCTTAGCGAAAGCAGAGGAAGACTCAGGCCAAGAGCCCCCAGACTGGTCAGCGAGGGTACCATCATGCTTGGCAATACCAACAGGGAAGGCCAAATATGATGACACCCCCGTGGTTTTGGCATCCTGAGGCCTTTAACTGCTTTCTATTCCCTCACTTGCCTAGGGGGAATAGAAATCAGGGCCCTTATCAAGAACAAGGCCCAAGACCTGCTGCACCCAGACCTAGGAAGAACAGGAAGCCAGCCCAAAAGGCACCCACTCAGGTTCCTGTGAAGCCTAAGTCTAGCACTCATACACCATCTTCCTCTCAGGCAAAGAAGAAGAAAGTTGTGTATGTCGATGTTTCAGGGAGACAGATTTACCACTCTGAGGCAATCAGGGTTGTTAAGCAAGTCTGGATCCCGAAGGGTACAGCTGACACGATAGGACCCAACACCCAATGGGTACCTAAAGCCTGAATTGCTTGCAGGCGGCTGTGGATCACAACAAGAGGAGAGGAGACTCAATCAAAGCTGTTTGGTACCTAGACAGTGGTTGCTCAAGGCACATGACTGGAATGAAGAGTCTTCTCCAAGAATATCAAGCTAAAGATGGTCCACAGGTAACCTTTGGTGATAACTCAAAAGGTGTTACTAAAGGTTGTGGTGTTTTAATAATAGGTACAGTCAGAGTGGAAAATGTGTCCTTTGTGGAAGGACTGAAGCATAACCTGTTGTCAGTAAGTCAATTCTGTGACAAAGGTTTCAGTGTTAAGTTTTCATCGAATATATGTTCAGTCAAGGACAAATCAACACAAGTGCTTCTATCAGGTATAAGGAAAGGTAACGTTTATCTCGCTGATTGGAGCAACACTATTCCTAATACTTGTTTTGTTGCTAAAAGCTCTCTAGAGCTCAGTTGGTTATGGCATAAAAGATTAATCCACCTGAACTTCAAGATTCTTAACAAAATTTCTAGACAATCACTTGTTGATGGTCTACCTAATGAAGTTTTTAGCAAAGATCACGTGTGCAAAGCTTGTCAGGAAGGGAAGCAGGTCAGAGCATCATTCAAAGAGAAAGCTTCCTATTCCACTGACATGATACTTCAACTCTTGCACATGGATTTATTTGGTCCCATAACACCTGTGAGTATGAATGGTAGAAAATATACCCTTGTGGTTATTGATGATTATTCTAGATATACTTGGGTTATTTTCCTGTTGAATAAGAAGGAAACACAGGTGAAGCTTCCAGAGTTGCTCAGGAGACTCAGCAATGAGAAGAATCAGTCCATTACTAAGATCAGATCTGACAAGGGCACTGAATTTATAAATTCATACATTTCTGACTTTTGTAATGAACTCGGTATAGCTCATGAGACTTCTGCAGCTAGAACCCCACAACAAAATGGTGTCGCTGAGAGGAGGAACAGGACACTGAAGGAAGCAGCAAGGACCATGCTGGCTCAGTCAGGACTGCCTAAGAAATTCTGGGCTGAGGCAATCAACACTGCATGCTACACTCAGAACAGATCCATGCTGAACAAACAACATGCACAGACCCCATATGAGACATGGAACAAAAGGAAACCTCGTATTTCTTATTTTCATGTATTTGGTTGTACGTGCTTCATCCTCAACAATGGGAAGACCCAACTGAAAGCCTTTGATAGCAAATCTGATGAAGGAATATTCTTAGGATATTCCGAAGTTAGTAAAGCCTTCAGGGTTTACAATTGTAGGACCCTTGTTGTGGAAGAATCACCTCATGTTGTCTTTGATGAATCTGCTAATGAGTCTAGGGCAAATGTATTGAATCCTGACACTGAGGAGGTCACAAAGAGTGTGACAAGGCTGAGCTTGAAGAATCAACCTGATCCTAAGATCAAGACTGTGCCAATTCCAAGATGGGATGATGATGACGATCAGGATGAGGAATCAGGTGCCACTCCTAAGCCCAGCACATCAGGGATTGTTGAGCCTCAGACTGAGGAACAGGCTCAACCTGAGGTAAGCACCGTCTATGAAGATGCTGTTGCAGCTGAGACGGTTCCTGAGTCACCTAATCAAGGGGGAATCAATGTCCCTGACATTGAGCTTGTTAATCCCTTTGGTATAGACTCAGGATCATCCCCTTCTGTTCAATTTCCTGAATTTTATGAGCCTGTAGACACTAACATTGCAGGTACTTCAGGAACAACTCCTGGCAAAAGAACATGGTTAGAGGATCATCCCATTGATCAAATCATTGGTGATCCAACTGAGGGAGTCAGGACCAGACGGTTCCATGGTGAGAGTGCATTGTTATGTTGTTTTCTCTCTGAGCAAGAGCCTCAGAACATTGAAGAAGCTCTCACTGACTCGAACTGGATCATTTCCATGCAAGAGGAGTTGAATCAGTTCACAAGGAATCAGGTTTGGGAACTGGTAGATAGACCTAGGCATCAAGGTGTGATTGGTACCAAGTGGGTCTTTAAGAACAAGAAGGATGAGAATGGTGTTGTGGTAAGGAACAAGGCTAGACTGGTTGAAAAAGGGTATTGTCAGTCTGAAGGAATAGACTATGATGAGACTTTTGCTCCAGTAGCTAGGTTGGAAGCTATCAGGTTATTCCTTGCCTATGCAACATATAAGAAGTTCAAGGTGTATCAAATGGATGTCAAGAGTGCCTTCCTGAATGGTGTACTCAATGAAGAGGTGTATGTTGAACAACCTCCCGGGTTTGAGGTTGGAGATAGAGTATACCATTTGAAGAAAACACTCTATGGACTTAAGCAAGCACCAAGAGCTTGGTATGATACCCTCTCTCAATTCCTGACAGACCATGGGTTCAAGAAGGGAACTGTGGATAGGACTTTGTTCAGGATCACTGAAGGTGATGACATTCTCTTGGTCCAGATTTATGTGGATGACATAATATTTGGATCACCAAATCATCAGCTCTGTGAGAAATTCTCTAAGTTGATGACTGGTAAATTTGAGATGTCCATGATGGGAGAGATGAACTTCTTCTTAGGATTGCAGGTCAAGCAGACTGATCAAGGTATCTTCATAAATCAGGCCAAGTATACAAGAGACTTGATTCATAAGTTTGGTGTTCAGAACAGCAATCCAGCCAGGATCCCTATGAACACAAATTGGAAGATGGATCCTGACACTGAAGGGACTTCAGTAAATCAGACTGAGTATCGAGGGCTGATAGGTTCTTTGTTGTACCTGACTGCAAGTAGGCCTGATATTACGTTTGCAGTTGGTGTATGTGCTAGGTATCAGTCTGATCCCAAGAGAAGTCATTTGGAGGCTGCTAAGAGGATACTTAAGTATTTGAAAAGGACAGTCAATATGAGACTATGGTATCCTTCAGATGACAACTTAGAACTGACAGGTTATTCAGATGCAGATTATGGAGGTTGTAGGATTGATAGGAAATCAACCTCAGGGACATGTCAGTTTTTGGGAAGTTAGTTGATCTCGTGGTTTAGTAAGAAGCAGAATTCAGTGGCTACATCCACAACTGAGGCTGAGTATATGGCTGCAGGTAGTTGTTGTGCTCATATTTTATGGTTGAGGCAACAGTTGAGGGACTACCAAGTATTTGCTAATCAGGTTCCAATCTATTGTGATAACAATAGTGCTATAGCAATTACTCAGAACCCAGTGCTTCACACAAGGTGCAAGCATGTGGATATTAGGCATCACTTCATTCGAGATCATGTGGAGAAGAAAGATATTAGGATGGAGAAGATTCACACTGACAGGCAAAGAGCTGACATCTTGACTAAGCCTCTGGCTGAAGCAAGGTTTATGGAACTGTCAGTGGAGTTAGGACTCTTAGATCCGGGAGAGCAGTCAGTGTAGGGTTCTAGGGGGAACTCAGGCCAGACTCGACTCAGCGAGGTATCAGGGTGCTACAATGTATTCCTGACAGGTATGAGTTCTATCTTGACTCGTGTGAATTTCAAGCGTCTCCCTGAGTCATTCGTCCTGAAAATCTTTATTAAATGCATTCCGTTTTCATTAAAAGCGCGCCTTTTCATATTTAAAACCCACGCGCACGGAGCATTTAATGCTACAGTTACTTTTTCATATACGTGTCCGTTTTATACGGAATATGACTGACATGGGGTTTTGATTGAAGCTGAGATTAATCCTGGCCCCTCATTTCAAAACCTTTCGAATTCAGGGATTAATCTCAACCCCACGTTTGAGTAACTGACTTAGTCTTATCAATCAAGAGTGCCATTTGAGGTTTTTACGCAAACACAACGCACATCTGCACACTGAGTTTTCTCTTGCTCAAACACAGAATTTTCAAGAAAAATCTCTTCTTTCAAAACAATGGCATTCCTTGATTCCAACTGGACAACCGACAAGATCGTGGACGTTGTCGAGAACAAGCTGATACACATGGAGCAAGTCATCTCCATGGAAGGTATCTGTCTTACAGTTGAGGAAATCAAACCCGTATTCAAGTGGATTTCCGATGCTGGGTTGGAAACATACTTCACCACCCGCCCCATTTCCGTGCTCCCAAGAACAGTCGTGGAAGCATACTTAAATATGTTCTTACGGAAGGGGGAGATTTATACGAAGGTGACTGCGCTTAAGCCGACGGGAGAGAAGGACGGCGACGGCGAACCTCTCTACAACTCAGAGGAGGTCACTATTGACGTCAGGAGGGCGGTGAGGGAAGTCTTCAAATTGCCATTCTCAGGCATCAACCCAAGAACGTATAAGGAGAACTCGGAGGGAGAACTTCTTGGGAAATGGACCAAGTCTGTGTCATCAGAGTTCAAGGCTCGTTAGAACAAGAGTACGCTGAAACCTAAGTACAGAGCTCTGGTGGATTTGGTGTCCAAGATGGTGATGGGTGCAACTGGCTCTCACGAGCAACTGAGTCTGCCCAAGCCGAGACTCATGGGAGCAATTGTTGATGGAGTGGAAGCGAACTGGGAGCAGTTCTTCCTTGATCAACTCCATCAGGCCGAACTGGACAAGCTAAAGCGAGATGAGGAGAAGAAGCACATATCCGTCAGTGCCATCTTGCCATTCGGAACGAGGATGTCCATCCTGATTGCTTATGCCTGCCATGGGTATACCTTCGATTTTGAGGACAGTCTCTCCTCAAAGAAGGTAATGTTTTCCTCACTGAGTGATACCTATTCAGTGCTAGGGCTGACTGATCCCAATGCGAAAGCAAAGGGTCAGGCCAAAAAGCCAGCTGGTAAGGCCAAGAGAGTGGCAACCAGTCTCATTGAACGGGTAGATGACCTCCTTGAGAGGAGTAAGGAAGGTGAGGAGGTGGAGCAGCCTGAGGTGGATAAGTCTGAGAAGAGGAAGAAGGTAAGGGTCGTGCTGTCAGGGAAGAGCACGAAATCAGGGACTGAGTCTGATCCCAAGAAGGCCTGGTCAGAGGCTGAGGGAACTGACGATGACGTCAGGAAGGAGGGTGCTCAGGGAGAAAGGCCCCTGAAGAGGCTTAGGAAGGGACCCAAAAAGTTCCCTGCTAAGAAGCTGCCTGAGGTGAGTGAGAGGGAGAAGTCAAGCTCTCCTAGAGCCTCTGACTTGGAGGAAGTGAGAAAATCTGTCGAGACGGCTGAGTTGTTGCAGCCTGAGACAATACCCACTCAAACACCCCCAAACCCTGAAACACAAACACCCAACCCTGACCCTACCTCTCAACCCACTGAAACACCCAAAACAGAGCCAAATCATCCTACTGAGTCAGCGCCATCAAATTCACCCACGAATGAGCCTGATCAGTCAACCGAGACAAATCTTCTAAACCCCGCAGACTTTCCATCATACCCCAATCCCAAAGACTGTCCCAAATCCATTTCAGCTGAAGAGGATGAATTCCTCGAAGTGGAGGAGGAGGAATTAGATGAACACATGGCGGGAGGGATTCTGGAGAACACTCTCAGGGGGAATGCCACAGAATGGGCAGGAAAGTGCTGGCCTGGGCTATACAAATACAATGAGCTGCTGACATATGTGATCGAGCTCAAAGTTTGGTTGGACTTCAAACAATCAAACATGCAGGAGCAATATCTGCTAGTGGACGCTCGTGGCTGGGAGCACTGGGAGACTGAGGAAGCCAAGATTTGCTCCTTCTTTGGACTGACTAGCTGGCTTCAACTTCTAAACTTTGACAACCTGAAGCAGTTAGTGGCTGATATGATGTCCAAGAGCAAGGCTGACATCCGGTCTGATGAAGAGAAGGATGATGAGGATGATGATGAAGCTCAGGGTGGAGATATGGAGGAGGCAGTGGAGGAGACTGCAAAGGAAGTTGATGAGATGATCTCTGAGCCTCAGGCTCAGGGGGAAGGTGAAAAGGACACTGGTGCCAAGGGTGGACCAGTGGCTGAGGATGTTTTGAACATCTCAGCTGCCAATGAGACATCTGTCGATGAAGGGATTCCCTGCCCTGAGACAAGAGAGGAAGATGTTGAGGCATCCAAGGAGACTCTCAGTTCCGAGGGACTTGTTCCTAAGGTTCAAGATAGCTTAGCTGAGCCTGAGGAGACGGCTATGACTACTTCACAACTGCCTTCAGTGCACCTTGAAGAAGGGACTGATGCCGCAGGGGCTGATAAGGGAAAGCAGCCAATCACTGACGAGGCCGTAGAGGATGATGAAGATGTGATTATAACTGGGGTCAGCCGTGCTGAATTCACGAGCATAGTGGAGGTCAAGAAGGAGAAAACCACAAAAAATCTAGCTGAACTTCAGGAGGAAGTAATGAGGCTACGAGCTGAAAAGGAAGAAGACTCCAAGGCCCTGGCAAAACACATCATGTGGACAAAGTCAGCCTACAACACCCTTGCCAACAGGGAGCTGATTTTGTTGAAGAGAACGATGACTGACACGGCCAAGTCAGTGAGGAATGAGCGAAAGCGCACCAAAAAGATGCTGAGGCAAACCTTGAGGCAGTTGGCTGAGAAGGATGAGCAAAGGAAGGAGGATCTTAATCAGGCTGTGGAGAAGCTTGCGGCTCAGGCTGGAGCACTATTCACTCAGGCCATTTCTGGCTCAGCGTCAAAGTTTGAGCTGGAGTCAGAACGCATTGCTCAGACTTCAAAGGACATTGCCGAGAGACTGACCAAAGCAGATGAGCGATCCGCTTAGGTGGAGGAGAAGATCGAGAAGGCTGAACAAAGACTCCAACTCTCCATGGAGGTCTTTGAGAAGAAGGTCCAAGCTGCAATCAGTTCAGTATCATTTGCAGGAACTGGAATTTCGATGGGAGTTGAATTATTGAAGGAGGGAATTAATGATGTCCATTCCCTAGCCTCCTTCGTAATCAACAGCGGATCTGACGCATTCCCATCCGAGGCCAATGATGATGCCAAAAAGGGGGAAAAGAAGAAGAAAAGATCCCGCCCTGAGGCATCTGAGGCAGTCAACCAAGGCAAAATTGTTCTAGCCGATCCTGAAGCAAATCCTGAAGGAAATGTGCTGAGGGTGAGGAAGTCAGCGAGGTTGGCAGCAGTGGAGAAGGAAGGAGGAGAGATTGTTGCCAAGTTGAAGACGGAGGCAGGAAGGGCAAAGGCTGATGAACCTTCCAAGCAACAACCTGAGCCTGTTCAGAGATCTTCCCCCATGAGCTCAAGGAAGAATCCCATCACTTACTCAGGGGAGTTGGTGGCGGAGCTATGTGCTGAAGCATGGGGAGATCACTCTGAGAAATCTGAGGCTATGCGCAGAGCTGAAATTGCTCAGAAAGAGAAGATGCGCATCTTGGAGAAGAAGGTTGTGAAGCTGATTGATATCAATGAGCTTCAACAACGAGAACTGGATGACGCAGTGATCAGCTTGCTAAGAAGGAAGAAGGCGAAGCCTGAGCCGAGGAAGTATAGGAAGAAGCCAACAGTTAGGAAATAAACAATTCTTCAAATCAGTATGCCTGAATCAGGAGTAAGGGAAGCTTTTGTCGATGAGTTCGTCTCAGAGGCATTGAAGGAGTTTTGGACTGATGCGAGGAATGAATTTGTTAGATTGTGGTATGTTGTGAAGAAGTGGGGCGACACTGATGATATCAATGCCCACTTCACTGACTACATGATGGACAATCATCCTGAGCTATTCCAGAAGATCTTGGAGGAGGCTGATGCAGCTCAAGTTCAAGTGAAGGCTCCTGAGTTCACCATTCGAGCTCCTCCCTTAGTTCCTGGAACTCAAAAGCATGACACAAAGGCCATCATGATGGAAGTATTGAGGATAGCCAAAGCTGAAGGGTACGTGAACCAACCTGGAAGACTTGACGAGCTGAAGGCAAGAGTCTATGCAGGATATGGACTCAAACCTGAAATGAGATTAGTCTAGGTGTTCACAGGCTTCTTTGTAATAGAATAGATTCATTGTAACCATTTCCACATCAATCAATGAAGTCTATTACTTTTGCCCACAGATAAAAACTCATTGTCTTTTTGGCTGTTTGTTTTAAATTCTGTACTTTATCAAGAACTGCTCTAACACTGTCTTATCTTATAGATAGGTTTATCATATTTCCTCTAAATGTTTTGAGGATCTTTTCAGTGTTTTGGCATCATCAAAAAGGGGGAAATTGTTGGGACATTGTCAGTTTTGATTAAGACCCCAAAGCCCCTGAAAAGATGTTTGCCTTAATCTGTCTTTATCAGGCTAGTCTTGATTAGGATTAGTACTTAGTCATTTTACACTTCACATGTACTCAGTGAGAGGAGAACTCACTGGTGTCAATCAAGACTAAGAGCCTGAAGACGAAGAGCACCATCCTGAACTTATGGCAGTCCTCTAAGCTGGCTGAGTAAGTGTCAGTGATGAAGAGTATGACCCTGAGGTCATTACTAACTCAATCCTGAAGGGAACAGGATGTCACTGAGTTTATGGGAAGACTTGGAGTAGAGCCAAGCAATGCAAAAGGAATTTCAGCGTCAGGACAAGACTGGTGGACTCAAGACAAAATGAACTTAATAAGACAAGCCTGAAGCTCAGGAATAAGTTCTGACATTCTCACCAACCTGATGACGTGGACCAATCCGAGAAGGACACGCACGTACGGAACCTGACATGAAGACTGAATTCAGACTGCACATTCAACGGGCAAGCATTTAATGTGCATTTAATACAAATACCAAATCCATGCAAGGACGGCTGCTGCATGAAGATATGTCCGTTTGAAGCCACTCTACATAGATGACTAGAAGGCTATCTCTCCAACGGATAGTTTTCCAAATCACCTATAAATACAGAAGACCTTGAACCCATTCAAGGTTACGGGAAATTTCCAAGCCAGAAATTACTCAAACTCTCAAGCATTCAAAGCATTCAACCTTTAAAAGAAGCACTCGAAAAACATCTAAATTTCCCAAGTGTTTCTTAGCAATCGAGAGTTATTCTGTATTCCAAGAGCTAAATAGCATTATCTTAAGCTTAGAGAGATTATCCAATCCTTAGCATAGCTTTGCCTTGTAAGGATAATCTCAACTTAGTTGGAATCCAAACTGAAACCAAAACCCTAAGTTAGGCTTGTTGGGAGTAAGTCAGTTAGTGTGTTAGTAAGTGGAGTTGTATAGATCAGTGAGGTTAGCTGGTCTTGGTGCACCTTGGCACGTTAAAAATAAGAATCCCTTGAGTGGATTTCCTGTTAAATCAGGCCGTGGACGTAGGAGCTTGAGTCTCTGAACCACGTTAAACTCCTTGTGTTCTTACTGCTTTGACATTGTGCATACTTGCCATATTACTTGTTCATTCATTGCATTCAGTTTATCAGGCCTGAATCAATCAGGCTGATCTTCAAAAAGAGCACTGCCCTACTAAACACTATTCAGAATTGAGTAAAACAAGTTTTTCAGAAAGCAAACTAAACAAGATTTTAAACTGTCAGGGCTCAAACATTTCCGCACTGAACTTGAACTGATAGTTAGCCAACTGACCCGCACCAAGTGTAGTCAGTAGGTGTGTTATCAGCTCCTAGTTCTTTACCACTCTGAGTAAAGGGGACTCAGTCAGTTTTAAGGTTGAAAAATTGGTATACGTGTATTCCCCCCCCCCCATACACGTATTCCTCAGTCTTGTACCGGGACCAACAACTATATTTGTGGTGGGCAGTCACTAGCACACCAAATATTTTTTGGACTAATCCACTATTGTAGTAGGATAAGTAGGGGTTGAACCCACGAGAAACATTATAACTTAATTGAAATAATAAAAAGAGAGAAAGAGGTTTTCGTTGGTTGAATTTCTTATTGAATATATACTTAATAAACGAATAAAATAAAAGAGAAAGTCAAATAAAAGAAATGTCTAGTTCTCGGATGATTTTCCCGAAATAATTTAATCACCTCAATCAAAAGTACATAAAATTCCAAACTTCACTCGAATTTTATACCTATATCAATGGTACGACCAAACTAGTTCGAATGATTTATTTAGTTTAATTTATCAGAATGTACGACCTTCAATTAACCTATTCAAATAAATAACCCCAAAATATGTATCCGAGATTAAATTTATTGAATGCAGTAATGAACCAAAATAATAGGACAAACTAGACTATGAACACGAGACACTCATTTCATATAATCTAAACTTCGCTATCCCTTCAATTAAATAACTATAACAATTATGAATTATAACGGTAATGTAGCTAGAATCTATTAATTAAGTAACTGTGGGTATCTAAACCAAATAAATTAACTAAATGAACATGCATAACATATATTCAAATAGCGAAGAGATCAAGTAAAAACTAAAAACATCCTAACTAATAAAAGAGAACCATTCAGGGTTCCATGTCTCCTCGAACTAAAATAAAAACTTAGCAACTAAACATGACTAAAAGAAATAAAACTACTTAAAAAAATTAGTCTAAGAGTATTGTTTATTTGATTTTCTATCAAACGTTGCCCTCTTTAATAGGTTCACACCATGCCTTTATACAGAGGTACAACTAAAGCCTTCTAGTCAATTAGGGAATTAAATCAACATGAGGAAATTTTTGAAATTTAATCATAGGCAACTCTTTAGGCACGATAATAGACCCTTCCTAAGGCTTAGTGTATGCATTTTTGCGTGTAATTTTAATCTCATATGAAACATGTGTTGAAATTTACACTGAGACCTCCACATTGGGCTATGTATTCACTTTTAGCCTGATCCATTTGCACTCACTTGCATTTTTACATTTGATACGTCTCAAGTTTAATAAAAAAAGTAGTAAAATAATATGAAATTCATAGAAAATATAAAATCAAAGAAAACGTGACCAAAATAATACAAGTTGAGTAATTACAAGACAATAGTTACAATAAAACACATAAATTGTATGCTATCAATTTGTAGATTCTAACATAATCTAATAGTTGTCAAACCAAATATTTTTGTTAGGGCACTAAAGAATGATATTTCAGAACTCGAAACTTTGTTTCCAGCTGCAGATCCAGTGGTGAGTTTAGGCAGAAAAACTGGTTCGCGTGGGAATAAACTTGAAATTGTGCATCTGGTGAATTATTCTACCTGCGATTTAGTTATGCCGAAAATTGGCATTGTGCTCCAACTTAATCAATTTATTGCAGATAGATCACAGGCGTGCATACAATTGTGAAATTTTGTTGTCAAAAGTCAAGAAATCGTTACCTGACATGCTGGTGAGCTAGAATATATAACGAGAATTGCATAATCTAGTTTTTCTTCTATGTATATGAATGTTTGATAGATGGTACCATTTTTGTAGCAAAAAGAAGGGGAAAAACTGTCCGCTAAGTACTTTACAATCTATTCTCTTAAATTTTGAATTATGTACATACCACATGTTTTTTCAACTTTGTTACATTATGTATTGTTGTATATATGTGGATAATGAGGTTAATGATAGGTTAAACACACCGAAAATTGATGTATTCTTTAAAAGTATTAATTCCTCCCATATTTGTGTAAATGTTTTTCACAAGGAATTGACCTTCCAGGATACAAAATCTATGTCACAAAAATTCGATAGTTATACTCTAATGAATTTTAGAAGCAAAAATCACAAGTGTATCAACAAATTCAAAATATAAGACTCAATTACTACATATAGAGATACTCGACTTTTCGGTGTATTGTGAAACTCTAATTCTCAATTTCAATTGGATTCTGCACACATCTTGAGTATTTATAGATACTCAAGAGTTGCATCGAAAGGTTGCAATGAACCTAAGGGTTGTAACTTTTACTTACCAAAAGGTGCAACTTCACTGTATAGTCACGTTGAACCGAATGGTTACAACCTTCACTGAAAAGATGCTTTTTCATGAAGAACTCTCTCAACTATATTTATATTATGTAAATACGTTATATACAACATGCATGGTTAAGAATTTTGTAAACTCATTACATGTAATCTCCCTAAGATTCTAATGCTTTGTTGCAATGAAATTTGTGGCAGAATTCAGTACTTGCTCTGGAAGACTGTGGTTTGGATGTTGATCTGGTGGAAAACCTCATCAAATTTTATCCAACCAAAGAGGAGATGGAAGTGCTTAAGGTGGGATATTGCAATATTCTATTTTTTTTTTTTCACATATGTGGCCTCCTGTCCTTATGCGTACTTTTGAAATCTTGAGTTTAGGTTCTATATGATGGTGTGAACAATCTCTTTTATTATATCTTTAAATATTTTAACTAGCTATTTCTATTTCCAGCGCTATAAAGGAGAGAGAGAGATAAATTAGGAAAATGTGAACAGGTTTGTACCATTTGGTCATATTCTTTTGTACATTTGTTTTATTCCATTTTTGTTGTCTTTCCAAGACGGACTACTATGGAACTAAAAAGCGTGACATTTTCTTCCTTCTTTTGAATCTCAGTACTTTTTGGACTTAATGTAAGTGCCATGGATAGAATTAAAGTTGTGGGTTTATTTGTTTATAGAAAAGACGAAACAACGAATGTACGACAAATAAAAAATAGAAAAGTAGAAAGTTATATAGTAATCAAGAATAATTTGAGTGTAGTAAATTCGGCAGCTGATCAGGCAAACTTGTTTTTCTGTTTATTAATTCTCATTATAAATGTATAAGCCCACATAAATATATTTTAGTGAAAATACACAAAAGTGCCCAAAATTTAAGGTGACACTTGATTTTTGCCCCATTTTCTAAAAAAGATGTATATTGCCCTTTTTGAACCTAAATTGTCCACACTACCCTTACTTATTAATTTTGCGAATTCAGAAAATAATTCTTATTTCAATAATATAACATTCTTGCACACAAACACTCCAATTGATTATACAAGAAATCTGCAAAATTCAAAGAAGAACCCGAAAGAAAGAAAAACCAAAAAAAAAATTATGGCGTTGGAACGGGCGACGCCTCAATCATGATTCTCTTTCGCGTTTGTGGTCCAAACCGATTGACACAACATATTATTGCTTAAATCAAGAGTTTGAGGGGCCAATTTCATTCATATTACACCCATTCAAGAAATCAAACACCATTGTTTGGTTGGCCAAGATATCTCCACCAAAAAAAGATGCAAAAATGATTTAGTCTCCACTTCAATTCAATTTATGTCAATAAGGTATGAAAATTCACTCCTTTGATCATTTATTTTGTATTGTGGTGATAAGGTATGAAATTACTAAAAGTATTTGTTAAGTAAAATTTCTTTCATGTAGATGCCCACCAAGTGTTTGAGAAAAGTCCTAAATGAAAGAATATGATATGTTTGTGTGTTAAATTCACTAATTTGGCCATTTATTTTGTATTGTGGTGATAAGGTATGAAATTACTCAAAGCATTTGTTAAGTAAAATATCTTTCATGTAGATGCCCACCAAGTGTTTGACAAAAGTTCTAAATGAAAGAACATGAAGTGTTTATTTCACTCATTTGGCGATGTATTTTGTAGTATGGTGAGAATGAAGCACGAATTTCTCTGAATATTTAGCTATGATATCTCTTTTGAGTGTGATGTTTATAAATAAAATTGAAGGGAATTTGTGCTAACAAGTTTTCCAACCGATTGCCAACGTTTTGCCAACTGCAACAACACATTTTGTGAAAGTTATGAATGCACATGGTCTTATTTTATGTGATTTTATTAGTTTATACTCTTACCCGCACCCTTTTGTCTAGTTCCCATATGAGTGAGAGAATATTTTTGGTGGTCCATTTTAACAAAAAATGGGATGACACTTCTTACGTGGGTGGTATTTCTTGTGGTAAAGTTATCCACGATGAACATATCAACCTATCAAACCCTAGAAGTTTGGTTGATAGTGTTTTGAAAGATGCTAACACGACTGCAAATGATTATCAAATTGTTGAAGTTTACGTTAAGGGAGATTCGTTTATTATTAATATAGATACTGATGACGATGTTGAGTCACTATTTCGCACAACACATTCACATGTGACTTATGTGTCCCGTCGAGGTACACAACCGGAAATAATTAAACCCTACATTGGTGGAGTTGTTGGTAGCTGTTCTTCTTTCACACAACCGAGGGGCCTTTTGCAGATGATGGATACATTCAATGCCTTGAAGGATGCCCATCTATTTAATGATCCTTCGTAAAACATTCAAGAATTGAGTGAAGACAACCCCACATCCGATGATGATATTGGTATAGAAGTTGATCATTCTTCTGATGAGTCTTATGATGATTATGAGTCATCTGAGGATCCCACCGAGATTCATTCTGAAATTCTTCCCGAATGTGCTCGTCCATGGTCCATTCCGTGTATGCCTTCAACTTTGCCTCCTCCTCCTGTGGATATTCCAAATGTAAACTTCACTCCCGGGGTACTCAAGATAGACGATATATTTGTTAGCAAAGAAGAGATATGTACTTCTGTTGGTTTCTAGCATTTGACGAATAAGGTGGAGTACCGTGTAGGAAAATCCGATCCAGGCAGATGGGTTTTGAAATGCAAGCATGCAAATTGCGAATTTTCATTCCGTGCAAGCGGAAAACATGGGTTTTGGAAGACAATGAAGTTGACCCCTCACACATGTGTCTTCGATCCAAATCGCAATGCACCACGGTCATTGCCCTCAAAAGTCGTTGGATCATTTTATGCCACTAGACAACAAGATAAATCAACTTCAATGACCCCTACCGATATTTTGGGAGATTTGAAATTAAATCATGGGATGAAGTTGCAGTACAGTCAAGCGCTGAGGTCTGCACAACGGGCCATGAATATGATATATGGTGATCTTGAGGAGTCTTTCAACATGTTACCATCTTATTTGGATCAGCTTCTTACTGCAAACCCCGGGAGTCATATAAAGTTACACACTGATGATGAAGATAGGTTCAAGTATTGTTTCTTTGCGCTTCGTGCATCAATTAACGGTTTCATGAATTATGGCAGACCTGCTATTGTTGTGGATGAGACTCATCTCAAGGGAAAATACAAGGGAGTAGTTTTTGTTGCTGTTACTCAGGATTCCAATAATCAAGTATTTCCACTTGCAACTGACATTGGTGATGTGGAGAGTAATGAGTTGTGGACATGGTTTTTTGATAGATTACGAGAAGCATATAGTTGTCCCGAAGATTTGTTGATTGTTTCTGATCAACACAAAAGCATAATCCATGCTGTGGAGACCATTTACCCTGAAGCAAAGCATAGATTTTGTTACTATCACATACAGAAGAAGTTTGCATCGTACGACCGACACATTATTCATTCTTTCAAGAGCGCTGCATACACTTATCGAGAGTCAGAATACGACATGTATGTTAATATCCTTTTTTTTTTGTTTCACATACCTCATTATGTTGACCATCGTCATATGTACAATTAACAGAATAATGGATTTCATCGGACGTTTTGACAATGACAATTTCAAAAATAGTTTAAGTATTATAGGTCCCTAATGATGGTCTCGAGTGCATTGTCCTGTTAGGCGGTACGAGTTCAAGACCTCCAATGCCGCTGAATCTTGTAACAAAACCATTTTATGGGCTCGTGACAAACCCATTGTGTATGTGTTGGAATGTGTTAGACAAACCATTCAACAATGGTTTCATACTCGATCAACAGATGCCAAATCTTCACAGGGGGATTTATGTATTGAAGTTACATATAAATTGTCAAATCTTACCAAGTTTTCTGATAAACTTCGTGTTGAGTCATTGGCATTCGATAGGTATAAGGTACTTCACGGTGTTAAGAGCTACATATTTTATTTGTCTGAACGTAGTTGTGAATGTTGTGAATTCCAATCCCTAGGGATTCCTTGTCTTCATGCCCTTGCTGCAATTAGGTAAGAATGTTAAATACCTCGAGAATTATTCTATTTATCATGCTTTGTTACTCCAATATTCTTATTAATCCACTCTTTTTACTTTGAATTTATCTATAGGCACGCAAATTATGATATAAATTTTTTTGTTGAGGAATGTTACAGCTCTCTTCATTTGAAGAAAATGTGGGGTGGATCAGTCAAGCCCGTACCTCATCCAAACGAATGGGTGGTGCCTCCTCACATCAAATCTATTAAATGTCATTCTCCACCTTGTCCCCGGCAAGCAAGACGCCCTAGACAAAGCAGGAAACGTTCACATTTCGAGGAATGGTCTTCCTCAAGGCGTACAAATCAACAATTTTCACGATGCAAACAACCCAACCACAATCGAATAAATTGTCACGTGTACATTCTATCTGGAACTCCTGATGCAGAAGCATCTGATTTGCCACAATCGAATAGGGTCAATGTTCCTCGACATCGACCATGCAGGTGTTCAATGTGTGGTGATCTCGGTCATACAAAGAGAAAATGTCCAAGACCTATTGTTATCTAAATTGTACTGTTGGGGTGTGGTGAGGTTGTTGTGATATTAGAATTATCAACTCTACTTTTATTTTTATGGAAGTATCGTGTACCTTTTGACGTGTATTAGTATTTATGTTGTAAATTTAATTGTTGTAAACTTTAACTTTTTACGTGTATTAGTATTTATGAAGCATCATGTATCGTAATGCATTAATATTTTATAATATAACTTACAAAATCGATTTTTATTTTTCTAACACTACTTTAAACAAGAAAAGTTATCTATGGTGAAATCTTAAACAAATTATATTAGAATAGGAGGAAATTCAAATAAAGTGATAATACACTCGACCAAAAAGGAGTTCACTCGGCCAAAAAGGAGTTATCTAAGCTAAAATATAATGTTAAAACTGAACAAAATCGAAATCGACCAAAAAGGAGTTCACTCAGCCAAGTGATAACTCCCTTGATCGAGTGGAGTGCCCACGGCCAAAATCACTCGACCAGACTTGAGTTCACCCGGTCGAGTGATAATTCATCTGGTCGAGTACAATGCCTACGTCTTATACCACTCGGGCAAAGGATATATCACTCGGTCGAGTGAACTCTAGTCTGGTCGAGTGAACTAATAGATGCCCATATTCACACCTAAAAGGATCCACACTAATATTATTGTGAAACGGAGATACATTTAATAAACACACGAGTTTAACACAAACAGAAGCTCAAACAAGATCTTCCTAATACATCCTAGTACGTGTCACAATTATTTTTAAATAACAAACAACACAAACTTGACGATAAGACATATTCTTGATTTCTAGTAGGAGACACCAATCACTTTTTCCAACAAGACCATAGAGCAAATGTATTGGGAGCTTTTCTTTTTTAAGGTAGACACGAAGCAGTTGGGTTGGACGAGTTTGCCTCCGTATTCACTGAACCAAATTTATCCGAATCAGAATCATTTGAATCAGAGTCCTTTTTTTGTAAGGCGGAATGTCGATTACTTCAACCATTTGCGTAGTTTGATTAGGGTCACCGAATAATATCTTCAGGTATTCCCAACATGGATCACCGTACACTGTGTAAGCTTGAGCAAAATGTTCTTCCTATTAAGATTAACAAACATATGAGTGACAAGTTTATGGATTTTAGATTTTATTTATGAACAATGAACAAATATGTTACCACAACTATGATATGCTAGAGTGTAGGATCATCGTGGACACGATTTGTTGCATCATCATACCTAACTCCAGGTACGGTGAGCAACCATGAGAAAATACGATGTCGGTTTTGTAGCCTGTGAACGTGGCTACGACAATGATCAAAGGACAACCTGATCTTGTGACACATGTTGACAACCAATTGTGCAGTTTCGATTGCGTTGGTGTTATCTCTTGTCCTAGAAACCCGAACTGCAATGCTTGGTCGGAGAGAGCTTTAGCAAATGTGGATGATGTTAGAGCATCCTAGGGCCACCCATATAACAATTCCTCTTGGGAATGCCCGGGAAGCATGTTTTTTCAGTTGTTTAGAAATATTTTAATTTGAGTTAAATAAATACATATATTGTGAGCATTATATAGGAAAATTATAATTGAAGTGTATATAATATTTGAAAAGGTAACATTCTGAAAAGGATGACTTCTTTTTTGTCCAATGTACAAGAGATTTCATATCAATTCACAAGACTCACTAAATGCTCTAATTGATTCACGGGAGGTTTGGCATAGTGTTTGATAATGTGTTGGAATGTCTTTTGTTAACTTTATGGAGTTGACAAATGTATTTTTGTCATTTCCTAACCCACCATAAGTAGGAGTACTGGTAACTTTATTCATTTGCATGCCTACCTAAACTCCATTTTTTTATAGGTAAGATTCCTTTAAAATGACCCACAAGGGGTCATTGACTAGTCTTGTTGATGCAAAATGTTTTCAGGGTTTAGTGCAATGACCATTAGCTATTACCCTACATGTGAAAAAATTACTGATTTACTTTGCATATTTAGTTTTTCTTTTTTTAAGCATGGTGTTATTTATTGATGGGTGTGGTTGGCAGATTGATTGACAATATATTAGAATGTCTCTCGTTAGCTGTGACTGAGTTGACATATACATATTTGTCGTTTTCTACCCCAAAATCAGTATATTTTCAGATATTTTTTCAGTATTGATGGTACAACCATATTCTTTGCTTTTTAAGAATGAGAATCATTTAGTACTACTCATCCAATAAAAATGTTCCACAATATTTAATTGAATTGTCTTGTTGATGCAACATGTTTTCAGGGTTTAGGGTTTATGGACATTAGTTATTACCCTACATGTGAAAAAAGAGCAAATCGCACTTTTGGTCCCAACAACCACGCCCCCTCATTATTTTAGTCCCAATATTTTTAAAGTTGGTCCCAAAAATTCGTTTCCTTGCAAAACTAGTCCCATTTAGCATTTTTCTTACAGAATTGGTCCCACCTCCGTTAAAACTTAACGGATGGCCGTTAAATATTTTTGCAAAACTAGTCCCAATAAATTTTTTCTTACATATCTTCTAATTAAATATGATAATTATTAAAAAAACTTGAAACTTATTTCAGAACTTTATAAAATGTATTAAAAAGAAATAATTTCAAATTCTTAGTAATATTTTATTTACTAGAATTAAATATAATTAATGTTAAATATATTTTAGTATAACCTGAGAAAAAAATGAAATCTTGTTTCGAAAAACTGAAAAATACTTTTAAAATTCAAATAATTTTCAAATTTTTAAAGTAATTTTTTTACTTAAATTGTTGAATAAAAAATTCTTATTATATTATTTTGAAATATTAAACAATTTTTTATTTAAAAAACAAATTGAAAAAAGCACACGACCAATTTTTTTTAATTTTTAATAGTTTCTAGAAAATTATAAATGTTTTTACAAATTATAAGAATGTTTTTAAAAATAATTTAAGTATTCTAAATTAATTTTAAGATTTAATTTTTTAAAATAAAATATAAAATGAACCAAGTACTTATAATATTTCTTGTTTTTTTTTTCTAAAATAATTTTATAAACCAATTTTTTTTAAAAAGATTTAATATATATAATGATATCAAATTTTACAATTTTTAAAATACGGTACGCTCCAAAATTATTGGTAATAATCTAATATTTTTTAAAAATTTTGTAAATCAAAATTCGGTCGCAACAGTACATGTTGAACAATATTTTTTAATATTGTACCAAAATTATATATTTTGTTAGTATACCATTTTTTTTTGTATTTTTTTTGTACCAAGAACAAATTACAGCAGTATATATATCAGAATTTAGGATTAACATGATTAGGGCTGGGTTGGTATGGTATACTGTACCGAAAATCGCATACTGTATACCACATCAAAATGTTCGGTGTGGTAGAATTTTATACAAATCCCGTACCGAAGTTTTCGGTATGCTTAAAAATTTATACCGTACTGTACCGAATATTCGGTATACCGTTTTATACCGAAAATACCGACATATACCAATATTTTGGCATACCAAAATTAGAAAACGTAAAGGTATACTGTTCCATACCAAAAAATGTAAAGGTATACTGTTCCCTATCGACATATTCCAATAATATTTCGGTATATACCGAAATACCAAAAATTTGGAATATTCATACCGTTATCGTACCGAATTTTTTTCGGTACGGTATCATATACCGAACCAAAATTTTCGGTATACCGAAATTTCCGGTATTTTCGGTACCATATGCGTGGTATTTCGGCATTTCGGTATTTTTTCTTACCCCTAAACTTGTTTTTTCATTATATATTGATTTATATATTTTCATATTTAAAATGATTTTAAAAAGAAATTGAGAGTAACTTTGAAAATATTTATTTATAAAGTTTTATTATATATTCATAAATTTATATTATTTATTTATAAACAAATTATAAACTTTTTAATTTTTTTTGTAATTATAAGATTAATTGAGTGTAATTTAAAAAGGTTATAAGAGTAATTTAGAGTAATTATTTAATTATTTATTCATATTTTTTTTATTGTTGTTTATATAGAGGCTGCATGTGTAAAGTGTTTTCCCTCCGAAATTGACATGTGTAAAGTGTTTTCTCTCCAAAACTAACGTAGATAGCATATTTATGGTATTTTCCCCTCCAAAAATAGTTTTTTCATTGGTGGGACCGAAAGTGCAAACGGTTGTTAACGGTAAGTTAACGGTGGGACTAGTTTTGCAAGGAAAAGAATTTTTGGGACCAACTTTAAAAATGTTGGGACTAAAATCATGAGGGGGCGTGGTTGTTGGGACCAAAAGTGCGATTTGCTCTGTGAAAAAATTACTGATTTACTTTGCATATATTTTAGTTTTTTTTTAAGCATGATGTCATTCATTGATGGGTGTGGTTGGCAGATTGTATGGCAATATGGACCTTCAAAATGGAATCATGTTTCATAAACACATTTTGATGCAAAAGCATCAAGGTAACTAGGAAGGTCGTGCTGCATTAAACTTTAATGCAATCTCAACATCAATCAACACTGTGAATGAGGTATTTCATAAGTCTTTGTCTTTCGAAGAGGCACGTCTACAACTGAACTATCTTCGACAAAGGTACGACACGTTTGTGAAATGTCAAGGGGCTGAGGGTTTCACTTGGGATCCAAATACTAACAAATTAAAAGCAGCCAAGAAAGATTGGATTCAGATGGACAAGGTTTATTTTTTCTAGTAGGTTTAAAAAATTTGCAAAGTCATGAATGTGATATTTACTGAGTTCAAAATATTAATATACATCGTGCTTTTGTTATATAGAGTGATCGTCTTGCTATGGCCTACGTCCGTGAAGGAGAACCATTCTCCTCGTCCCTGTCATTTCTATTCAAGTAGTCTGGTGAGATTGAGACAAGTGATGAAACACAAAATCATCAACAAATTCCAAACCATCCACTCCTACAGAACATGATTGTTCCAGACTCGGAAGATGAATAAGACATGTCTTTTACTGCCCCCAGGCACGCTTCCAGTCGAAGAAGGTTATTTCATAAGCCGTCAAGATCATCTACTCCAAATCTTGATGCTACCCATGAAATTCCTAGCTACTTATCCCCTCGCACCTCAAATGCATCTACAACCATTCCTCGCACTCAATATCTTCAGACAAATGTCTTTCCAACTTCAAGTATGAGCTCAACCAGTGCTGACACTTCTAGCTCTTCTGCTTCAAAGAACTTCTACGAGTGGTCCTTCTCTTCTCGTAGAGAAGATTGAATAATTTGGTTGTATTATGAACTGTTTTTATGTTTTCTTAGTATGCATTTATATTCCAAAAGTAGGGTAACTTAGGTTGGTTTGCATCCTCATTTGGTCAACATTGTCAGTTTATCTTGCAGTAAATCTAGTTTATTTTAGGTAAGTTATTGTGTATGATGTTGCATGTTTATTTCAATTCAATTAAACAATCCTTTAAGTTTGCCATTTATTGTTGTTTTGAGCCTCAATTGATACCATAAATATGGTTGTACACATTTTACTCTGCGTGGCTAACACTTGACCCCATAGGTATGATTATGTACCATGTTTGAAAATGAGTTGACATAGGGTTGACACAAGTGTTGGCATAGGATTAAAATGAATAGTTGACACACCAATGATTGTTTTTATTTTTTCACCAGGTCATTTAACAATAAATTACTAAAATAAAATGATCAAACAACCATCAATATTCTAAATTGAAAAAAATAAATGAAAAAAAATTAAGTCGACTATTGGTTTATCGTCTCACATATCGAGCGAAAGTTGAATATTTAATGGTTGTCCATCAACATGTTTCCATATACATCTTTTCGGGATAATAAACAACAAAACAAGTATATAAATCACTTTGTACTTCAACGTTCAAACTCGTAAATTGTTAAAATAAGCCTGCAAAAGAAACATAATTTGTAAAAATTAGTACATTGAGAAAATAACCAATATAGAGCTTCAAACATTAGTATAAAGAGCATGACATATTATTTATTAATCATGTGGAAATCTCAAAGCTCACTGATCGTACTCTAATATTTTCTTTCCAACATAAATAATGCTGTGAGAGTTAACAAACAGTTGGCATGTAGTTGAATATAGTTGGCAAAAAATTGTGAACCATATATGAATGTACTAATATAAAATTATTGAGGATTATATCTAGCCCTAACTATTGTGGTTAATATGAGATGTCATTTATTGCAAAAATACATGACTAATGAAGTGAATTAGCACATCAAGTTAATACTCATTCATTTAGGAATTCTGTCAAACACTTGGTAGGCATTTACATGAATGAATTTTTTTGAGAATTTTTTTGGGTAATTCATGTTTCATTAACATCATAATACAAAATAAAAGATCAAAGGAGTGAATTTCCATACCATATCAACATAAATTGAATGGGATGAACTGTAATGATACTCCCCTGGGTAAAATTGGGGATGGATGATAAAACGCAACTTCCTTCCACGGTTTCTTGGATTCTGAACTGTAATGCTACTCCATTCAAAATATCCTTCTACTCCCGTCGACTAAATTGGCCGAAACTTTGGAAGAATACGGGAAGCTCGTGGGCCAATTTTGGAAGAACACGGGAAGCAAACGACCGAATTTTGGAAGAACCCGTGCCTGGTTCTTCAATTCCTTTTTTTCGAAATTTCAGGGTTCAATTTTTCAAAATTTTTAATTTTGGATTGGTTAGTGTTTGGATGCAAGGAAAATCCTAATATTGGAAGAAGAAAAAAAATTGAAATGCAAAATGAATGAGTAAGGGTAGTGTCGACAATTTAGCTTAAAAAAGGGCAATATACATCTTTTTTACAAAAGGGGACAAAAAACAAGTGCCTCTTAAATTTTGGCCAATTTTGCTTGTCTCCCATATATTTATGTCTTATTTATCGTTATAATCATGTTGTTATCAGATCATGGGTTCTTTTAAATTAAAAAAAAAAAATCATGCTAGCAATTCTTAATCTGGGCAATGCTTTAAATCAGGGAACTTCTAGAGGTCAGTAAATTTGTTCTGGTATTTCAACATTTTCTTTTGTGATGTTTACCTGTTTGTTTTCTATTAAGATTGCATTTAATCACTACAAAATTCAGCCATGTGGAACCCAATTCCGAATGCTATCACCTTAAGTGAACATTATACTTATTCTTTTGTGCAGTATTGCTAAAATTCAATTTGGATCTAAAGTATAATGTAGGATAGTGAAAACCATTTTGTTCCTTGAACTAGAAAATCAGTAATTTGATTGAATGCTTACTGTTGCTGGTTAATACCTCACTTCTGTGAAGAGTCTTATTTTATCTGAATGGTATTACTATTGTGAACAGGGTGTGTTGTTGGGTTCAGGTTGGATAGCCTCCTCAAAGTTAGGGAGACTCGTGCCCGGAACAATATGACACTCATGCATTATCTATGCAAGGTAGGTAGCTAGGATTGATTTACATCTCATTTCTTCTTATTAAAATAGACTACTACTATCATATAAGCCTTTTATCCTAACAGGTTCTCTCTGACCAATCACCAGAGCTTCTTGATTTTTCGAAAGATCTTTCCAGCTTGGAACTAGCATCCAAGGTATAATTATAAATAAAGTATAGAGCGGAAATGGTTCATGCATGAACCCTTGGAGGATATTAGTTATTTTTACTAAAAAGTAGTATTAGTTTTTTCCATTGAAGAATATTAGTTGTTTATTGAAAATAAACTAAAACTCTTTGGTGAAGACAGCCAATACTTTTCGGTGAAAACAACCAATACATTTTATTGGTAACAACTAATACTCTGCAATAATTCATGTATGAACCAATTTCACTCTATACATAATCATAATTATAATATCTTTCAGCAATAATAATGACGTCAAAGTATCGTTAACTGCCCGAAGCTAAAAAAAAAATCCAGATAAACTTGAAATGTTTGGGTAAGGAAAAAGTCACCATTGAAAATGGACTTGACAAAGTTAAGCAGGAGTTGACTATGTCCGAAAGCGATGGACCTGTGTCTGAATAATTTAGCAAGGTAATTTCTGGATGGATGGTATCAATATGAACTTTAGTGTGTACTTTCTAGTTTCTATACCATGCCATATAATTTATTTCCCTTTTGTTATGGGTATAATTCTGATTCTCAAGTTAAATATTTGTTATTAAATATTTTTATTTGTTATTTTACGTATAACAACATTTTATTTTGGATGCAGGGTCATAATGTGGATTCCCTATTCCATTATTTTGGAGAAGACCCGAACCGTTGCCAGTTTGAGCAAGGTGGTTTTCTTTCTTGCTTTATAATTTTCATTGAGTTTAGTTTTATAAGCTAGTTTTGCTTCCTATTGCAGTGATTTCTACTTTGTCCAATTTTGTGAGAATGTTCAAGCAAGCCCATGAAGAGAATTGTAAGAACATAGTGTAAGTTATGTTTCTTTGTCCTTTATTAGTTTGATCTTCTTGTTACATGTACAGCGTGTCACCTTATACGATAAAGTGTGTACATATAAAGTTAAGTGCCTTTTTTGAATGGGGCAGTTACATTTGAGTTCATTTTGTTAGACTTTATTCACATTTGGTTTAACAATCTAATAAAATTACAAATTGGTTTAAAATGTGGGGCCCCTACTTTTTATCATGGCATCTGCGCCACCTATCCCTCTTCCCCATTCCCATTTTACTTTTTTTTTTATTTGACTTATTAATTTTGGTTCCCTTTTTTTTTTCTATTAATTATTCATTTTTAATTTTTGTTCTTCATTCTATTTTTACGAAGTATTCATGGTTACATATTCTGAGCTTTTTTGTTTGAATAAAGATTTTGCACAAATATTTTACACATATATACTTTGCACAAATATTTTACACACATATACTTTACATAAATTATATTTTTTATTAATTATATATCATTCCATATTTCAATTATATATTCTTTTACACAAATATACTTTGCACAAATCTTTTACATAAATACACTTTGCACATATATTTTGCACAAATAATTTTATTAATATTAACTAGTATGTTACCCGTGCGATGCACGGGTTGTGAATTTTAATGGTTTTATTTTTGCAATAACTATCTCCAAAACACATTCATGTGTGAATTTCATATTTTAAGATTTTTTTTTTTATGTATCTTACACTTTTCTTTTGATGCGTTATGTGGGGTAAATAATTTGTCCTCGAAATGTAGAACATTTACATTGTTAGTTAATGAAAAGTAGATAGACATTGTTTGTTTTTACAAATATTGAAATTGAATTAACATAATTTATAAGTAATATATATATACATAAGCCAATTTTTTTTTTTTTAAAAATGGGCGTAGGGTTTTTCTAATATGTATATGGAAACTTGGAAAAATTGTTTACATTATAATATAGGTTGTATAGATATTTTCCTTACATGTAATTTTGTTAATTACTTTTGTTATTTTTATATATATACACTTTGAAGGTTTAATTGATTTTTTTATAATATTTTTTACATATATTTAATTTTTTATGATGTTATTTTTTTCAAATTTAAGTCAAAAACTAAAGTTAAAGAAACAATGAAAGAATTTTTTTTAATTTTTATTTTTTTCTTGAGGACAGAGAGGTTTCATGAGAATAGAAAAATATGAAAGTTTGTTATTTTTTGTTTTGGTGGAGCAAAGGATATTATATAAATGAAAAATAGTATGTTTATTAATATGGGTTTATTTTAAAATTGTATTGGGGTATGTTTACCAAATCAAGTGTGTTTAAAGAAGACAATGTAAATAGTGAAAATGGTTCATACATGAACCATTGAAGGGTGTTAGTTATTTTTACTAAAGAGTTTGTTTGTACCGAAGGTACTTGTTGTTTTCATCGAAGGGTATTAGTTGTTTATTGAAAATAAACTAAAACTCTTCAGTGAATACAACTTATATTCTTCAGTAAAAATAATTAAGATTCTTTGGTGATTCATGTATGAACCAATTTCACTCTATATGGCTAATAATACTATATCTATAATTCAAGAATATAATTATACAGTATATAAATAATCTAATCAATTATATAGAATGTAAATAAATAAATAAAAGTCTAAATCATTGAAAACTCCCCACCTATCTTCCACCATTTTTTTATGGAACTATTTCGGTTCAAAACGTTAAGCATAAAAAATAAAAAAAATAAAATAAAAAGCAATCATCCCCCCACCCCTACAAACTATTATGTGATCATGAAGAACACATTACATGTTGTTGGCTTCGGTTTGATTTTGAAACCTGATCCAAATAACCTTTAATAGATTTTAATATTTAATCAACCTCCGGAAGTATACCATAGGAGTTCAAAATGGTGATGATTAAAATGTGAGATGTTAGGGGTTGTTAGCATGGAAATGCATTATATTGATTAGGGTTAATTTGGTTATTGGGTTTATGGTATATAAGCAGAATATCGAACATTAATATTGAGAGTTGGGGTATAATTGTATTTAAGGATACTCCCTAAATTGTAATTAGAGTGAACCATTACTATTCTTGAAAGGTAGTGGGGAAGATGGATAGTGGGAGTGGGAGTTAACTTTTAGAGCTGGCAATTTGGGCCCTGCCCGATGGGCCGGCCCGGTCGGCCCGTCCCATGGGCTGGGCCCAAAAAATAGAGGCCCGAAAAAACCGGGCCGTTTTTGGCCCGGCCCAGTGGGCCAAATGGGCTTGGCCCGACGGGCCACAGGCCGGCCCGTTTGGCCCGGTTGATTTTATTTATTTATTTTTTTATCTATTTTTTTAAAAGATTATAATTAGTGTTGTTTCTTTAAATGATATTTAGTGTTGTACTTACAAATATATGAACATACTTGACTTGATACTGCCATAATAAGGAATTTAGTGTTGTATATTTAGTTTTTAAATGATATTTAGTGTTGTATATTTAGTTTTTTTTAAACATACTTGACTTGATAGTTGATGTCATAATAAATAATTTTTTAAATGAAGCCCCTCAATTTTCAGTACCGTGGAATAAAAAAAACTCTACCAAACATTATTTTGAGATTAAAAATAAAAAATAAAAAAAAGTTGAAATGGGCCGGGCCGGCCCGTTAGCCCGCGGGCTATGCTTGGGCCGGGCTGAGCTGGGATTTTACAGGCCCGACGTGCAAATAGCCCGGCCCGGCCCGGCCCGGCCCGCGAATAGTGTTTGGTCCGACGGGCTGGGCCGACCCGGCTCGCCCGTTTTGCCAGCTCTATTAATTTTATTATTTGGTTATTAATTCATGGGAGATGGGAGGTTGAAACATCGAATGTTTTTCATTGTTTAATAAATTGATAGAATTTATTTGATGTAAAATTACAGATTTAGTAATAAGATTTTAGGCTGCAAACAAAAGTTACTAAATATAGTATAAGATTTTGTTATTATATAAGTATAGATTATTCAACATTACATATTTCATCAGTTATATATTTAAAATTAAAGAAAATAACAATTCGAAGTTGAAATAAACAAATTTGAATTTGAAATTAACAATTCGAAGTTGAAATAAACAAATTTGAATTTGAAATTAACAATCTTCATCTTCAATTTGAAGTATCTCCATCTTTATTCTTCCACATCTTCATATCATCCCACAGATCTTCATATAATCTAGAATCCCAGATCTGCATATCTTCCATCAGATTCAAACACATTAAAAAAAATTTACAGATTCGAACACATCAAAGAAATATGAATTACATATTAAAATTTATTATTTGAATCAAAACACCATATCCACACAAACATAACATGCTTCCACCAAAAAAAAAAAAGCACACCCACACGCACAAATCTAACAACACACGCATGCACATCACACACTACACTCACCTGCACACATAATAAATGTTTCAATGCTTTTTATTTCAAAAATAAACCAAAAATCACACAACTCTTCTGATAAAAAAATCACACACAATCCATTTGCACAGAGAGTTAACACTTACTGGTGAAATGACTTTGAAATTGGGCGGATTTTGAACAAGATCCGGTTGTGGATCTCGTCTCATACCCTTCAGATCGCAGCGCCGGCGAATTTGAAGATGTCTTCCGGAAAAACAAATCCAAAACATGGATCGAAGAGCATATCGGTCTCGGATCTGTGTGAGATCGGCGTCATATCTGATCGATAACAATGAGACACGGTGGTGGTGGTTGTGTCACGACTTCACTCGTGGAGTAGGCGTCATCGGTGGTGGCGTGGTGGTGGTGCCGGCTTAGGCGGCCAGTAGTGACACCTTCTCTCTGCCATTGTGCACATATTTACGACTCTTTTTTCCATCTCCGGTGGCAGATCTGTTTTTTTTGTCGTGCAAATAGACAGAAGAGATGGAGGATATGAGTGAAGAGGAGATAGAGAGATGAAAAAGGGAAGTGGGTGAGAAGGGATGGAGAGAGAAATAAAATTAAAATTGAGAAGAGAGAGAAAGAGAAATGAGTGAGGGAGGAAGAGAGTGCGTGAGTTTTCTTTTTGGGTGGTGGGGGGACCGCGTGGGGCTTGGGGTTTTGGGCCCACCATTTTAAACCAAATTGTAGTTTATTAAAGGTAGAGAACCAAGTTGTTGTTTTACTCTAAAGAGTACACTTATTTGTAATAATCTCTTTTTTAATTGATAGCAAATAACACATTTGATAGTTGATGATCTCTGGAACTGCATCTTCTTGTTGTAATTTCATATGGGCTAGCTTGTGACTGTCATGTACTTGTTTATATGCTAACAAATGAAATACTTGTTATTTGTATGTACCACTATTGTGTTCCATTTATTTTACTCCCCAAAAAGGTGGTTATGTTTAAAGTTTTCAGCAAGTTTTTATATATTGTGCTTGAAAGTTTGAATATTATCTGTAACATTCCTAATACTCCCTCCGTCTTAGAGAGATAGTTCTATTTGAGATTTCACACGAACCAATAAAATACTCCAAGCGTCCCAATTTTATTTTCTCATTTGACTTTTCTTGACTTTTAATGTTAAATTCGATTTGTAGTATTTAAATGGATAAAATAGTTTTTTTAATAATGACACACTATTCAGTTTAAGTGGATGATACAAAATAAAGAATTTTTTTATGTAATTATTAGTGAAATGAGATGTAACTTAGAAGTGTTTGAAGGGGAGTGAAAAGTGAAATGAGAAAACAAAACTGAGACAAAGGGAATATTATTTATTGTATATATTATTCTTAATTTACCCACAAAGTTTCTACAATACCCTTATTTATTACTTCTATGAGTAAGTCTTGTGTGAAGCCGTCTCATAGTATGTGCCACTTATTAATTAAAAAGTTGTCACTTTTAAAAAGTGATAATATTTTTGTTAAAAATAATTTTTATCACTTCTATTTAAAAACATTGTCACATTTTATCATAATTCTATCATTTTTTTTAAAAATTTAGTTGGTCTCATACTATGAGACAATCTCTCACAAGTTTTTGCCAACTTCTACATATGTTTATTTTCAAAATGCATTAAATAGGAACTTCTTGAGCATTTTACACACCCTAATGAGATGTTAGATTTGAGTTTATGAGTATTTTGGAATTCGAAATCTAGTGTGTTTTTATTTAGAGATTTAAGTGGGATATAATTTTCACTTTATATGTAAAAATTAATGATATTATATTATTGTGGAAGAGCGCTTGTAATGATTAATGTGATTATAAATATTTATAGGGAGAATGTGAAAATTCTATTTTCAAACAATGTTTAGATTTTGAAATCCAAAAATTGGATTTAAAAACCCAAATCAAACCTCCCCTAAATGTAAAGTGGATTGTAATTTGAAAATATGGACTATCATTGTGCAGCAGGGAGTATATCTTTATTTTTCTAACACATTACAACAATTTTTTTATTAAATTACTACTCCGTAAATATGTTCCACCACAAGAAAAATGACATTTAGTGACAGTAACTCTATCATTGTTATTTTCTAGTTAAAAGTCTTTAATGACATGAAACAATCTTTAATGAAAGTTTCCTGACATTAAAGATTATTTTCTATCATTAAAGACTTTTAACTAGAGAAGCAATAATGACAGATCATGACAAAATTGTTGCCACTAAAGGTCAACTTTCTTGTAGTGTTCATTTCAAATATACTTTGAATAGGTTATTATAAATAACTTATACACTTATAATATAGAAATGAATGATTATAATTTGGGACACCAAAATGAAAATCATGATTATTTTTCCGAGTGTTAATAGTATATTTCTCCTTTTCTTATAAGTATTAAACTTACTTGAGATGAAACCCAGATCCAAAGCTTAGTTCACTGCTAGTTATTTGAACAAAGAGATTGATAGGTCTGACAAAGATTTTGACTTGAAGCGAAAATACTAACTTCTACTAGTAGATTCCTCGCAAGCGTACGAGTTCACTGAGTATGAGTAAGTATAATGACCAAGTATATCGAACCCAAGGGATGAAGTGTATGCAAATAGATCCCTGAAGATCTACGCGTCGTAGTTAATATGAGTGAAATGTTTTTGGATTTTTTTGGAAAGATTAATTGAAACTAAAATAAACTACTTAAACTAAAATACTAAAGAAGAAGAATTAACTAAGGTTTGTGTTCAAGTAAGAGATGGTGATGCTCAGGATAGGAATCCCTACGTATACTAACGGAGCAGGTACATAATCAAAATAACCGTGACGCGCAAGAAATAACCTAAGTAAAAGAATGCAAGATAAAAGCTCAAGATTCTAAACCCTAATACTTTACCCTAACACTCGACTTCACTAATCCACTAACAAGTTAATAGATTGTGCTTAATTAATGAGACCCTAATTTAACTAAGGTGATGCGGTCGTCCTCCTTCGCTAAACTGGTAGATGAATTAACCCTTTCTAAACCCTCTCGTTAAGTCTACTCGTTGTCAAGGAGTGATACGGTCGTCCTCTCTCTAACACTTTTCAAACGAAATTCAAAAGTAAAGTTAAGATTAATTTTAAGAATTCATTAATTAAGAGAATTAAAACCTAACATCACAATTCACTAAATACTCCTGGCGGGGGAGCTAGTACTTTTCGACGCACCAAGTCTCCGACTTCGAACTCCCCAACTTTCACTTGGGAGTTGTAGTATTTCGCAATTCTTTTCTGGTATATGGCATTCTTTATCTCGGCTGAGATTCTTTTTTCACCGAGTAGATCCATTTCTGCTGCTAAAGATGAGTTGTTCGACTGTTCGTCAAACATAGCTATCCGTTCTGTTGGTATTTTAATTTCAATCGGTATTATAGCCTCGGTCCCAAAAGTCATCGTGAATGTTGTTTCCTCAGTGCTCATTTTGTATGACACCCTGTAGACCCACAATACTTTTGGGAGCTATTCGGACCACTTTCCTTGCTTATCCGTCAAACAGATCTTCAATATATGTTTGATTATTTTGTTTACCGCTCCTACTTGCCCATTCGACTGAGGATGATATGGTATTGAAAAATGTTTCTTTATTCCCCATTTTTCACAGAAGTCTCGTATCTTTTTCCCTTCGAATTATTTCCCATTGTCTGTTAGGATTGCTTGTGGAACTCCGAATCGGTAGAAAATGTTTTTCCATATAAAACTGATCATCTTTTCTTGCGTAATTGTTACGAGTGCTTCTGCTTCAGCCCACTTTGTGTAATAGTCCACGACCACTACTGCAAACCTTACACTTCCTTTTCTAGGCGGGAACGGTCCGATGATGTCTATCCCCCACTTTGCAAATGGCGATGGACTATTCACCGATATCAACTCACGTGGTGGCTTGTGAATACTTGGAGCGAACAACTGGCATCTGTGACATGTTTTAGCAACTTTAATGGCATCCTGGAGCAGATTTGACCAGTAGTATCCTTGTCTCACTGTTTTATATGCCAATGCTCGCCCCCAGCGTGGTTTCCACAAACACCTTCATGGATTTCTTTCAAGACCACTTGTCCTTGCCCCCTGGCTAAGCATTTTAGTAGAGGGAGTGAGAATCCTCTTTTGTACAGTTTCCCATCTATCAATGTGAACCTTGCTGCTCGCCTGGTCATCTTAGCTACCTCTTGTGGATTTTCTGGTACTTCACCATCTCGGAGATATTTAGCTATTGGCATGCGCCAATCATCTTCTTCTAATTCTTCATCAATTTAATTGATTTTGTAATCACTAGTTGATGGGTGAAGTATCTTTGTCAGTGTAACCTCGGACAACTCTGCTGGTCCTGTACTGGTCGCCAGACGAGCAAGTGCATCTGCTTGGGCATTGCTGTCTCTTGGCACTTGTTCAATATAAATTTGCTCTAACAGGTATGCCAGGTCTGCAACAATCTTCTGGTACAAGACCATATTTTCATTCTTTGCCTCGTACTCACCCCGGACTTGGTTGACAATCAGCTGTGAATATTCGTATATTTGCAACCTTCTTACCCCCATATCTAATGCCAAACAAAGTCCGACAATCAGTGCTTCATACTCAGCTTCGTTGTTTGTTGCCATGAATTCAAATCGAACAACTGAGGTGAATACTTACCTGTCTGGGCTTATCAACCCTATCCCGACCCCTGATGTATTTTTGGTTGATGATCCGTCAATGTACATGTGCCATGGGTGATTATGTCCTCTCGTCGGATCTTAAGGGAAGGTTAGTTCGACTATAATATCGGTTAGTGCTTGTCCCTTGATCGCTGTTCGAGGCACATAAGATATCCCGAATCGACTAATTTTCAGGGACCACTTCAAGAGGCGGCCAACTGTGTCAGGTCTTTATAAAATCTGCATTAATGGGAATGTCGTCAAAACTTCCACCTGATGGTCAAAGAAATATGGTCGGAGTTTTCTGACACTCATCACTAGTGCATAAGCTAACTTCTGTACTGGTGAGTATTTGATTCTTGCTTTATGCAAGGCTTGGTTTACATAGAAGATGGGCAAATGGAACTTCCCGTCCGCTCATACAAGAATTGAGCTGATCGCCAATTCTGATGCCGCTAAGTACAAGTACAGCTTCTCTCCCGGAGTTGGTTTTGCCAAAATTTTGGGGTCACTGAGATATTCCTTCAGCTGCTCAAATGCCCATTGTCAGTTGTCCGTCCACTGGAACTTTCCTTTTTTGATGGCATCAAAGAAAGGTCGACATTTGTCACCGGATCTCGAGATAAATCTGTTCAAAGCTGCTAGGCACCCGGTAAGCCTTTATACTTCCTTGACTAATCTTGACGGTTGCATATCCATGATTGCTTTAACTTTTGTTGGGTTTGCTTCAATGCCCAGTTGACTGACCAAGTGTCCAAGAAACTTCCAAGAATGGACTCCGAAGCTGTTTTTCTTTGGATTTAGCTTCATGTTGTAAGCTCGGAGTATTTCGAACGCCTGGGCCAAGTGTTGTAAATGATCTTCCTTTCTTAGATTCTTGACAATGATATCATCCACGTACACCTCCATTGTCCTGCCGATATGTTCATCGAACATTTTGTTGACAAGTCTTTAGTACGTGGCTCCTGCGTTGATAAACCCGAACGACATCCTCTTCCAACACAACAGGTTCTTATTGGTGTAGAATGTTGTGTCTTCCTGGTCACCGGGGTGCATTGCGATATGGTGATATCCCGCGAATGCGTCCATAAAAGTAAGTAGCTCATGTCCAGCTGTGTTGTCGACCAACTGGTCGATATGGGGCAATGGGAAATTGTCCTTAGGGCAAGCAACGTTCAAATTTGTGAAGTCAATACATAACCTCCACGTTCCATTTAGTTTTTGTACCAGCATTGGATTTACCACCCATTTCAGACATAGGGCTTGTCGTATGAGATCGTTGTCCAAGAGCTTCTTGACTTCAACATCGAGTGCTTCATACTTGTCAGGCCCATACTTCCTCCTCTTTTGCTGGATTGGTTTTTTCGTTGGATCAATTTTTAGTTTATGGCAGGCATGCTCAGGGCTAATACCTACCATAATGGCATGCGACCATGCAAAAAATTGAGATTAGCTTTAAGAAACTCTTCCATCTTTGATCTATATGGCTCTGGGAGCTCAGATCCGATGAAAAGTTCTAAGTCCTCTCGGTGGGTCGACTTTGATTGCCTCCAACTCTTCGACTGGTGTTGCTCTTCATTTTGCCCCTTCTAGCGAGGATCGATGATAGGCCCGTCCATATTAAGTTCATCCTCAACCACCATTGGTTCAACACCTAATTGTGGTTCAATATCATCAACTTCATTTCTAGCAGGCGCGACCTCCTCATTTCTTTCTCCACACTTCTGCTCGTCTCCACCCGGCTGCTCATCCACTTCCATCATCTCTGTATCAACAGACTTCACGATCTCATCAAGGATGGAAGGTTCTTCTTCAGCACAACTGCTCGACTGCTCAGCCATCATGGAAATCCTATTTTCTTTTGGTTGTAACTGCAGGGAGCATTCACGAGCTTTCTTTTGATCACCTTAATCGTGCCTGTACCTTTTGATGTTGGAAATTTGACACAATAGTAGTACGTTGAAATAACTGCTTAAATTCATTCAAAAAGAGATGGCCGAGAAACACATTGTAGGTGGACTGTTGATCTACTACTAGAAATTCTACCATCCTAGTCAGCCTCCTTTTCGGGTTCTCAGTCGATACAAGTTCGACTGACAATTTAATTATTCCTTAGGGAATGGTTACAACATCTCCAAACCCTAGGATCCTATGATTACAGTCTTCCATGTATCCTGCATAATCTTCTAGCTGATCCAACGTGTTCTTGAATAGAATATTCGTGTAGGCGCCAGTATCGACGAGGAAATGATGTACTCATGTTCCCATGATGTTCGTGCAAATGACCAGGTAATCGTTGTGAGGAGTGAGTACTCCATCCAAGTTTTTTTCAGGGAAAGTTAGGTCCACAATCTGTTTGGTTGACGGATTCACCCTGATTTCTTCACTTGTGCCACTGCTCGCAGTTCTGCTTTTCGTTTTCTTTTGGATATGGGTAGTCTTCCATCCGAGCAGCCACCAAATGGCCCCATTGATTCAAGCATTAGGATTTCACGAACCGGCTCTGCAGGGGCTGTAGGGACTTTTCTTCCCTATTTGTTTCCCCTGCTCGGCTGTCCGTCATTATCATCGTCGTTCAAGCTGGAGAGCGTTGTGGCTCTAGGCCTCTTTCCCGGTACTTTCTTCACAAACTCAGACAACTTTCCCTCCTCATAGAACCTCCACAACTGCTTCAATAGATCTCGGCGTTCACTCGTAAAGTGACCGATGTTCTGGTGCTACACACAGTATTTGTTCGGGTTCAATTTTCCTCTTTCTTGTCGGATTTTTCTGGGTTCAGACAATATTTCATTATCTTTGACACTGTTGTACACCACGTCGACTGACATTGTAAGAACTTGATTCAATTTCTCCTTCAACTTAGCTCCCTCATTAAAAGCTTTCATATTTTTTGGAGCTTTGTAGTTGTTTCCGCTGCTTTTCTTTCCTGGCTTTTTTGGGTCAACCTTGTCGCCTAATTCCTTTTGAAGAGCCTCTTGCATTGAAATATGGATTCCAACTCTATGTCTGAATTCAGCATACGTTGTAGGACATGATAAGTGCATTTCCTTCCATAAGTCAATCCCCTTCTTCAAACCTGCCATCACGACTACCATCTTTGTATCCTCGCTGACCATCTCACCTTCCAGTAGGACTTTATCGAACCTCTCCAGGAAGTTCCTATCAGACTCATCATCTCCTTGCTTGATGCCTGCTAGCCGGTATCTTTGTGTCAGATAGGATCCCGCAGTTGAGAAGTGAGATATGAACTCCTTACTTAGCTGAGCGAACGAACTTATGGATCAAGGAGCCAATGCCGAAAACCATCTATGTGGACCATCTCCCAGAGTAAGTGGGAGGTTTCGGCATTGAGTAGCATCTGTGGCCCCCATCGAAATCATAAAGTCCGAATACTTCGTCAGGTGGACTTTAGGATCTGACGTTCCCTCGTGCAGGCTAATGGACGGGAATTTAATCTTCTTTTGGATCGGCGCGTTCAGGATTGATGAAGCCAATGGCGAAGACGGGAGAGCAGTTGTCCCAACTCCTCTCTTGGCTTCCAACTATTTTTGCAATTCTTAGATTGCTTTCTTCATTGCTTGCAACTCATCTGGAGAAGTTCTCCCATTAGAAGGTTGTTCATCGTGGTTAAGTTCAATAACTTCCTCTCGACACAGTCCCTCGCCAACGGGATGTTTCTCCTGAGTTGTACGTCTTGCCACGTTGCTTGTGCCATTTGGTCCCAACCGGCCAAAAGCTGACCTTCTAATTCTATCATGTACTGAGGGGCGAGTAGCCGTGTGGCTCGCTCCTCGTCTCCATGGGGCACCTTCTTTCTTCTCTCATCCCGACTTCCCAATCTTTCCCTGGCATTGGTTCGTGTAGCGCTCTTGCTCGACTCCTGAGCTTTATTGGGAGTTGACTCTCCACTACTTCCTAGTCGTTCACTAATATAAGCCTTTCATTTTCTTCCGAACTTCGGTACTATCCACTTCATCTGGTTATTTATCCTCCCTTATTTTGCTCTGATGCTCGCTTGCTCGGTTGCTAACTTCTGGAATTCCCGATGGTTCGGTTTTTCTTGCCATTTTTATAACGATTAAAGTACGACAATCATTTTTGCCAGTTCTTCAAGATTCTGGGCGAGGGCTTCCACCTTCGGAGGGAGAGTGTCAATGGTAACTTGAACGTTTCTATTAGAAGTTGCCCGAACCGTCCTTGCATGGTCCCCCTTCGATAAAATCCTAGTCCGAGGGTTACGACTCAATTGTGTACCCGAAGATTGACGTTCTTGTGACCTTGCCATTTCCAAATGTTGAATGCTTATTTAAGGATGAATTAAATTTGATGAACTTTACCCAGGAACAACTAGCCTTGCTTATGTGAATTTGGTTATTTACAAACCCTAATTCACATATGCATCCATTCAAGTTCTTTTGTAGTGGGTGTAAAGTGCCTCAATTGCTTCCAAATGCTGTTATTTTCCAGTTTCTAGTAACTCTTTACCGGATTCTAGCCAAAACTCCCAGATTCCGGCGAATTTGTACAAATTCCCCCGGATTCTTCAATTAACGGAAGGTTCGGACCCTTCTACTAGCGCCAATTGTTAATGACCTAAATCCGAATGAATAATTTAGTGGTTGTTTAAGCTTTGAAGATCACCAAACAAGGATTGATATGCTGGATTTGTATAAGTAAGATCTAGAAACCAAATTGCAAGAGCTTGGGCAAGTTTTTTAACAATTGAAGTTGTTATTTTCTTCATACAAGAGCATATTTATAGGAGTACAAGCAAGTAAGAGGTGTTACTCATCTAGCCACTCTAATTTACACCTTGGCAAGTGTAAAGACACTTGTTTATCTTTAAGCTATTATATTTGGTACAAATGAAAAGTGTTAATACACTTGTTTGCCTCTAATACAATGCTAAGATAGTGAAATTTGTGGATGTTCTTCGAGGTGCTCAACTGCTCGCCTGTATGCCTTTGCCTTGGGTACTTGGACCTTTTCTCTCTCGGCTGCTCGCTCAGCTTCTTCTAACCTATAACTCAGCTGCTCGCCTGGGTTTTCTCACATTTTGACCAGTTGTTCGTCTCTTCACAATTTCTTTATTATTTATGCACATCTGCTCACCACTTTACTATTTTTGCCTTAATCATCATTATCATTGGTATCACCGTTGCTTTAGTGCCTAATCTCATTGCTCGGCTGTTCACTTATCAAAAATCACATCTCAATATCTGCGGCTGCGTAAAGATTTAAAAAAAATCTTAAATGAAAATCTCTCATGTCCTTAAAATTCCTCTTGTAACCATATCAATTCTGCTAAATAAGTAGAGCTATGAGACCCTCTTATACCTTAATAAATGATACATGCAGCAAGTCATATAGAAAAATTATCCTTCAGTACCACTTCTATCAAATCCTTGATGTTATCAGCTCCTAGCTTAATAAAGTCCCTCAACAACTCCTCCCTCTATTCTTACTGTAGGGTCAGTACCTTTCACGCTATGGTACCTGCCATTTCCATTCTCATAGAATCATCACTATAAAAAAACATTCTTAAAAAAAATTGTACATGTATTGTTTAATATTTGTTCATATAAAACACAGTTTTTTCTCCAATTTCTCTAAACAATTAACCAAAGCTCATTTGTGCCTTAAACTCCAACAAAATCATTAAGATCCGCTAAGAATTAATTTAAGTATTAAGAAATTTAATTTCAATTCAAGGCCATTCACTTTTGAATGTCCTTTTCCTCTCCAAATTGCTAATACTTCATCGGTTCTGAATTATTGGGTAAATGTCTATTCCTTTAATGGAGTTGACACGTCGTGTGCATATACAAAGAGCCCAGTGTAAGCAATCATAGCTCTATTATCAATGCAATAGCGATCATCAGTTGCAAATAACTTGCCACCCCGTTCGGAACACATGACGCACATCATTTCCTGTAATCGTTCGTTACATCCTACACCACCAACAATAAGCATATCCTTCTTGTCACAGTGTGCCATTTCCCGCCCCATGATCTCCACGAGCATTGTAAATAAAGTTTCCTGAGTTTTTTTACGAAATACTGTCAAAATTTTGTCTTTAGGCATGAGAATCAACTAGAACTAATGTACTGTTCACTAAATATGAACTTATCCGGAATAAAAAAGATAAATGGGCGGCACTAATGGCATCCATGACCTAGTCAAAATACCTCTAATGACTTTATAATTTAAAAATGCCTTTATACTAAATGAGTAAATGTTATTCCCTCATTTCCAATTTAAATGAAAATGACTGTTGCTTTTGGCTTTCCAAAAGTTTTTTTTTTTCAACTTGGCGGTTTTCTTAATTTTTGTGATAAATGACCATAAATGATCTACTGATAACCTGCAAAAGAGAATATGAGTCACTTCATACAAATACTTATAGGTTTAAATCACTTTCTTAATCTATGTGAACTACCCAAAACAACAGTTAAATTAGAACAGCGAGAGTATATCTTTCACTTTAAGTCAATTTTTCTTCTAATTTTCAGTTTCAAATGGAATAAATAAATCTTGACTCGTATTCAATATTCAAGATTGAGAATTAGAAGGAAAATGGGCTCAAAATGAAAGATGGAATCTTTAGAAAACATAAAATATTTTTTAGGGTATAAAGTGACTCATTTGAATGGCATTTTTTTTTTTACCTTTTTAAGGAGACTTGACTTAGCTTGACCAAGGGTTAGTATACTGTGTAATTTAACGCCACACATAATTAATAACTTTAACAAATTTACCTACAGAGAATAACATAAGTCGGCAGGGGTGCAACCGCTATTCTTAAGTTTCTCTTCCACAGTGGCTCAATATCCCACTAAAAGAAACATCCATTCCTTTCACAATATATGGAAGATCTATAAATTGTCCTCCTTTCTTCACAAGCTGGCATGAGGTTAAATGAATGAGGTAGGACATAAGAGGTAATTACTTTTGTATCATATCCCACCTTGGAGCAGGAACAACAAAAAAGATTAAAAACCAACTCTTTAAGTCTAGAGGGTGCAAAACAAAGCAAACTCATTAAATCATATTGCTTGTATGGAGACAACTAAAATCACATAGGTAGGAAAAAGAAATGAGCTGTTATCCAAAATGCAGCAAAATAAATACAAGAAACATTGGAAGCAAACATAGGTGTTCTTATTTTAATTTGAAGCAGCAAGATGAAAGCTTCTACACATCTTGGACAATATAATACTAATTGATCCAGAAATAAACTTTCAAATCGTTACTAAAATCATACCTGCTCAATGTTGTAGCCAGGGCTGGGATCGTTAGATAACGTGAGAACCCGAGCAAATCTGTCCAAGCAATTTCCAATTGCAATGCCTATTGTCTCTCAAAAAATACGATACCGCCCCTCGCTATGCAATAACCTAAGTATTCCCTCCACTTACATACAACACAACTGGATCATTAGCCCCAGTTACAATTCTTTCCATTTCAATATGTGATACACAGTGATTAACTACAACTATTGGTTTCTTCCAAAGTTGTGATAGGATGCGGATCACTATAGCTGACACCTGCACGGGGACACTTATATATAAACCTCAAATCTCACCCATCACAAAAATGTATGCTGAAAATATGTCTATTTCCTATAAAGCATTCTTAAGAAGCGTGAACAAGATATCAATATTTGATGAGATTGTGCACTATGCAAATTTCCTAACAACTACTGAAAGATGGTATATTTTGAAAATAAATCAACCTGGCGGTGGTGGAAGAACAACACTAGCATGCCACTGCCACTCATCCGGTGGGTGTATCTTCACACTTTCTCACTCTAAAGCAAGATATTGTGCAATGTCAAGTAGCTGATTGGTAGCATTGATCATCTCTCGATGCTTTTGTGTGCCTATTTAATCGTAGATTGGCCCTGTCGTTCGAATACAGACCAATGAATATCGTGATGTGAAGTTCTCTTATAAGCAACCAACTCCACAAAGTTTCCTGTCAACGAAGAAGACAAATAAGGTAGTATTATTATTACGTCTCAGCAGATTAGAAACTGGGATTATAGATTCCCAGTGTCTGAATCTGCCTATAGCAATTCATGGTCTAATCTGATTTAATCAATCTGTAATTCAAATTACAGGTGTTCAATGTTTTTTGCAATTTATTCATCTCTGAAAAACTGTTTACACCCCTTTGAAGTCACCTTAAAATGGATTTTTTTTAAAAGAATTTATATGGACATTTTTTTCATACTATTGGTTAAGGGGTTTTAATCTATATTCTCAGTGATGAGATTGGGATTATACCATGTCTAACATGGTATATATTACATCTTAAACTTATATTCTTGGTGTTGAGATTGGGATTGGTTTTAAACAGAAAACAAACTCAATTCAATAAACAATGTCTGGAGAATGAAGAGTAAAACCTAAACTCGGCCTAAAACAGTAAAACTCCGAATTTAAAAAGAAAGAACGTGCACTCTCTGCTTTGTCTCACCAGAGCATACATGATGCAAAATAACGGCCCGAGTCAACAACAATAAGTTCGAGCTATTAGCTTACGAAATATTGCTCTTCTCCCTTGTTGACAGGCATTTTCGTACGGATAAATGTATGTGGCTATTTGGATTATACCCGGCAAACAATAAATGAAAAATGAACACGAACGATGGGGGAAGAACTTTCGTTCTTCCCTCGAATGAGAGCTTTTTGCATATACGAGAAATGAGAGGAAATGTGAACCCTTTACAATGAGGGGGAGACCCCCTATTTTTATAGAGGTTCACCCCCAAAGGCCCAAAAGTGGCCCTAAATTCGTCTCAACCCTTTATTTTAGGGATTTATTATAATATTAATCTCACAATCAACCGTAGACCTATAATACATTAAATACTCTTTTCTGATGTAGACTCTCGATCTTGTCGGGTCAGTGTATCTTCAGGAATCTGACCTTCTGTCAGGCGAGGATATTTCCTGCTGTAACAATTGCCCCCAAGATTGGGCTCTGATTGCGGCCAGAGTTCGATCTTGATTCATATAGGTTTTGCCCTCGAGCCTGAAAATAGGATAGCTCGGATGCCCCGGGGGAATCTTCAACGACAGGGTCCGTGACGGACGAATCTTTTGAGTCATCTTCGAATTTTCAAATTTTCGAAACAGGTCGGGTTAGGTGGGGTACGATCTTCAGTAGTGCCCCCGAGTCGAGAATAGTGATGTTCAATTAATAAAGAGTTATTGCCGCTGGCCAGCATTAATTTAAATAACTTAGCGATAAAAGTCGCGATGATGAATTAATAAAGTACTATAGCCGCATGGGGTAACGACTTTACACACAAGGGATTGATTCAACAGCCGATTTTAATCGACTTAACAAACGAAAAACTAGTGAAGTGCTTTAGCCGATCGACGGGCAGCGACTGCACGAATACGAGATTGAATTAACAACCGCTTAAAAGATTAACCAAATGATTAATGAGTGAAGTGCTTTAGCCGATTGACGGGCAGCGACTTCACGATGATGGGATTGAATTAACAACCGCTGTTAGATTAACCAAATGATTAATGAGTGAAGTGCTTTAGCCGATTGACGGGCAACGACTTCACAATGATGGGATTGAATTAACAACCGCTTAAAAGATTAACCAATTGATTAATGAGTGAAGTGCTTTAGCCGATTGACGGGCAGCGACTTCACGAATACAGGATTGAGTTAACAATCGATTTGTTGATAAACAAAGCGTCCAAGACGCGATATATTATGGCCGCAAGTGGGCAAAAGCGATGCGGGTCAGTCGATGCCGGTGAAGGCAGACTGGTCGATGCCGTTAACATGGATAAACCAAAGCAGAGAATAGATTAGTTGACACCGGTGAAGACGAAATAAAAAACACCTCGCCCATTAAAGCGGAAAGTCAATGCTCAAAATGCGGACTGGATCCACGCCGAGAAGCGGATTAGTTGGTGCCGGTGAGGGCGAACTAACCAAGGCCGAGTGGCGGATCGACTTGAGAGACAGATTAGTTGACGCCGGTGAAGACGAACTAATCAATATGTCAACGCGTAAAAGATGGACTAATCAACACTGAGAAGGCGGATTAACTCGAGAAAGAGATTAGTTGACGCCGGTGAAAGCGAACTAACCAACACGTCAATACCTGAAAATGCGGACTAATCAACGCCTAAAAGGCGGATTACTTCGCCACTCCAGGCGGACCGTCAACGCCTAATAGGCGGACTAATCAACGCCAGGAGGGCGGATTAACTCGAGAAGTAGATTAGTTGACGCCAGTGAAGGCGAACTAATCAACACGTTAACACCTGAAAAGACGGACTAATCAACGCCTAAAAGGCGGATTACTTCGCCACTCTAGGCGGAATGTTGACGCCTAAAAGGCGGATTAACTCGAGAAGTAGATCAGTTGACGCCGGTGAAGGCGAACTAATCAACACGTTAACGCTTAACAAGTAGACTAATCAACGCCTAAACGGCGGATTACTTCGCCACTCCAGGCGGACCGTCAACGCCTAACAGGCGGACTAATCAATGCCAGGAGGGCGGATTTACTCGAGAAGTAGATTAGTTAATACCGGTGAAAGCGGACTAACCAACACGTCAACGCCTAACAGGCGGACTAATCAACGCCTAAAAGGCGGATTACTTCGCCACTCCAGGCGGACCGTCAATGCCTAACAGGCGGACTAATCAACGCCAGGAGGGCGGATTAACTCGAGAAGTAGATTAGTTGACGCCGGTGAAGGCGAACTAATCAACACGTCAATGCCTGAAAAGACGGACTAATCAACGCCTAAAAGGCGGATTACTTCGCCACTCCAGGTGGACCGTCAACACCTAACAGGCGGACTAAACAACGCCAGGAGGGCGGATTAACTCGAGAAGTAGATTAGTTGACGCCGGTGAACGCGAACTAATCAACACGTCAACGCCTGGAAAGACGGACTAATCAACGCCTAAAAGGCGGATTACTTCGCCACTCCAGGCGGACCGTCAACGCCTAACAGGCTGACTAATCAACGCCAGGGGGGTGGATTAACTCGAGAAGTAGATTAGTTGACGCCGGTGAAGGCGAACTAATCAACACGTCAACGCATAATAGGCGGACTAATCAATGCCTAAAAGACGAATTACTTCGCCACTCCAGGTGGACCGTCAATGCCTAACAGGCGAACTAATCAACGCCAGGAGGGCGGATTAACTCGAGAAGTAGATTACTTGACGCCGGTGAAGGCGAACTATTCAACACGTCAACGCCTGAAAATGCGGACTAATCAACGCCTAAAAGACGGATTACTTCGCTACTCCAGGCGGACCATCAACGCCTAACAGGCGGACTAATCAACGCCAGGAAGGCGGATTAATTCGAGAAGTAGATCAGTTGACGCCGATGAAGGCAAACTAATCAATACGTCAACGCCTGAAAAGACGGACTAATCAACGCCTAAAAGATGGATTACTTCACCAATCCAGGCGGAACGTCAATGCCTAACAGGCGGACTAATCAACGCCAGGAGGGCGGATTAACTCGAGAAGTAGATCAGTTGACGCCGGTGAAGGCGAACTAATCAATACGTCAACGCCAGAAAAGACGGACTAATCAACGCCTAAAAGGCGGATTACTTCGCCACTCCAGGCAGACCGTCAACGCCTAATAGGCGGACTAATCAACACCGAGAAGGCGGATTAACTCGAGAAAGAGATTAGTTGACGCCGGTGAAAGCGAACTAACCAACACGTAAATGCCTGAAAAGGCGGACTAATCAACGCCTAAAAGGCGGATTACTTCACCACTCCAGGTGGACCGTCAACGCCTAATAGGCGGACTAATAGACGCCAGGAGGGCGGATTAACTCGAGAAGTAGATTAGTTGACGCCGGTAAAAGCGAACTAATCAACACGTCAACGCAGAATAGATGGACTAATCAACGCCTAAACGGCGGATTACTTCGCCACTTCAGGCGGACCGTCAATGCCTAACAGGCGGAATAATCAACGCCAGGAGGGCGGATTAACTAGAGAAGTAGATTAGTTGACGCCAGTGAAGGCGAACTAATCAACACGTTAACACCTAAAAAGGCGGACTAATCAACACCTAAAAGGCGGATTACTTCGCCATTCTAGGCGGAATGTCGATGCCTAAAAGGTGGATTAACTCGAGAAGTAGATCAGTTGACACCGGTGAGGGCGAACTAATCAACACGTCAACGCCTAACAGGCGGACTAATCAACGCCTAAACGGCGGATTACTTCGCCACTCCAGGCGGACCGTCAACGCCTAACAGGCGGACTAATCAACGCCAGGAGGGCGGATTTACTCGAGAAGTAGATTAGTTGACGCCGGTGAAAGCGAACTAACCAACACGTCAACGCCTAACAGGCGGACTAATCAACGCCTAAAAGGTGGATTACTTCGCCACTCCAGGCGGACCGTCAACACCTAACAGGCGGACTAAACAACGCCAGGAGGGCGGATTAACTCGAGAAGTAGATTAGTTGACGCCGGTGAACGCGAACTAATCAACACGTCAACGCCTGGAAAGACGGACTAATCAACGCCTAAAAGGCGGATTACTTCGCCACTCCAGGCGGACCGTCAACGCCTAACAGGCTGACTAATCAACGCCAGGAGGGTGGATTAACTCGAGAAGTAGATTAGTTGACGCCGGTGAAGGCGAACTAATCAACACGTCAACGCATAATAGGCGGACTAATCAATGCCTAAAAGACGGATTACTTCGCCACTCCAGGTGGACCGTCAACGCCTAACAGGCGAACTAATCAACGCCAGGAGGGCGGATTAACTCCAGAAGTAGATTAGTTGACGCCGGTGAAGGCGAACTATTCAACACGTCAACGCCTGAAAAGGCGGACTAATCAACGCCTAAAAGACGGATTACTTCGCTACTCCAAGCGGACCGTCAACGCCTAACAGGCGGACTAATCAACGCCAGGAAGGCGGATTAATTCGAGAAGTAGATCAGTTGACGCCGATGAAGGCGAACTAATCAATACGTCAACGCCTGAAAAGACGGACTAATCAACGCCTAAAAGATGGATTACTTCACCAATCCAGGCGGAACGTCAATGCCTAACAGGCGGACTAATCAATGCCAGGAGGGCGGATTAACTCGAGAAGTAGATCAGTTGACGCCGGTGAAGGCGAACTAATCAATACGTCAACGCCAGAAAAGACGGACTAATCAACGCCTAAAAGGCGGATTACTTCGCCACTCCAGGCGGACCGTCAACGCCTAATAGGCGGACTAATCAACACCGAGAAGGCGGATTAACTCGAGAAAGAGATTAGTTGACGCCGGTGAAAGCGAACTAACCAACACGTAAATGCCTGAAAAGGCGGACTAATCAACGCCTAAAAGGCGGATTACTTCACCACTCCAGGTGGACCGTCAACGCCTAATAGGCGGACTAATAGACGCCAGGAGGGCGGATTAACTCGAGAAGTAGATTAGTTGACGCCGATAAAAGCGAACTAATCAACACGTCAACGCTGAATAGACGGACTAATCAACGCCTAAACGGCGGATTACTTCGCCACTTCAGGCGGACCGTCAACGCCTAACAGGCGGAATAATCAACGCCAGGAGGGCAGATTAACTAGAGAAGTAGATTAGTTGACGCCGGTGAAGGCGAACTAATCAACACGTTAACACCTGAAAAGACGGACTAATCAACACCTAAAAGGCGGATTACTTCGCCATTCTAGGCGGAATGTCGATGCCTAAAAGGTGGATTAACTCGAGAAGTAGATCAGTTGACACCGGTGAAGGCGAACTAATCAACACGTCAACGCCTAACAGGCGGACTAATCAACGCCTAAACGGCGGATTACTTCGCCACTCCAGGCGGACCGTCAACGCCTAACAGGCGGACTAATCAACGCCAGGAGGGCGGATTTACTCGAGAAGTAGATTAGTTGACGCCGGTGAAAGCGAACTAACCAACACGTCAACGCCTAACAGGCGGACTAATCAACGCCTAAAAGGCGGATTACTTCGCCACTCCAGGCGGACCGTCAACACCTAACAGGCGGACTAAACAACGCCAGGAGGGCGGATTAACTCGAGAAGTAGATTAGTTGACGCCGGTGAACGCGAACTAATCAACACGTCAACGCCTGGAAAGACGGACTAATCAACGCCTAAAAGGCGGATTACTTCGCCACTCCAGGCGGACCGTCAACGCCTAACAGGCTGACTAATCAACGCCAGGAGGGTGGATTAACTCGAGAAGTAGATTAGTTGACGCCGGTGAAGGCGAACTAATCAACACGTCAACGCATAATAGGCGGACTAATCAATGCCTAAAAGACGGATTACTTCGCCACTCCAGGTGGACCGTCAACGCCTAACAGGCGAACTAATCAACGCCAGGAGGGCGGATTAACTCCAGAAGTAGATTAGTTGACGCCGGTGAAGGCGAACTATTCAACACGTCAACGCCTGAAAAGGCGGACTAATCAACGCCTAAAAGACGGATTACTTCGCCATTCTAGGCGGAATGTCGATGCCTAAAAGGTGGATTAACTCGAGAAGTAGATCAGTTGACACCGGTGAGGGCGAACTAATCAACACGTCAACGCCTAACAGGCGGACTAATCAACGCCTAAACGGCGGATTACTTCGCCACTCCAGGCGGACCGTCAACGCCTAACAGGCGGACTAATCAACGCCAGGAGGGCGGATTTACTCGAGAAGTAGATTAGTTGACGCCGGTGAAAGCGAACTAACCAACACGTCAACGCCTAACAGGCGGACTAATCAACGCCTAAAAGGCGGATTACTTCGCCACTCCAGGCGGACCGTCAACACCTAACAGGCGGACTAATCAATGCCAGGAGGGTGGATTAACTCGAGAAGTAGATTAGTTGACGCCGGTGAAGGCGAACTAATCAACACGTCAATGCCTGAAAAGGTGGACTAATCAACGCCTAAAAGGCGGATTACTTTGCCACTCCAGGCGGACCGTCAACGCCTAATAGGCGGACTAAACAATGCCAGGAGGGCGGATTAACTCGAGAAGTAGATTAGTTGACGCCGGTGAAGGTGAACTAATCAACACGTCAACGCCTGAAAAGACAGACTAATCAACGCCTAAAATGCGGATTACTTCGCCACTCCAGGCGGACCGTCAACGCCTAACAGGCGGACTAATCAACGCCAGGAGGGCGGATTAACTCGAGAAGTAGATTAGTTGATGCCGGTGAAGGCGAACTAATCAACACGTCAACGCCTAAAAGGCGGACTAATCAACGCCTAAAAGACGGATTACTTCGCTACTCCAGGCGGACCGTCAACGCCTAACAGGTGGACTAATCAACGCCAAGAGGGCGGATTAACTCGAGAAGTAGATTAGTTGACGCCGGTGAAGGCGAACTAATCAACACGTCAACGTTTGAAAAGACGGACTAATCAATGCCTAAAAGGCGGATTACTTCGCCCCTCTAGGGGGACCGTCAACGCCTAACAGGGAGACTAATCAATGCCAGGAAGGCAGATTAATTCGAGAAGTAGATCAGTTTACGCCGATGAAGGCGAACTAATCAACACGTCAATGCCTAAAAAGGCGGACTAATCAATGCCTAAAAGACGGATTACTTCGCCACTCCAGGCGGAACGTCAATGCGTAACAGGCGGACTAATTAACGCCAGGAGGGCAGATTACCTCGAGAAGTAGATCAGTTGATGCCGGTGAAGGCGAACTAATTAATACGCCAACGCCTGAAAAGGCGGACTAATCAATGCCTAAAAGGCGGATTACTTCGCCACTCCAGGCAGACCGTCAATGCCTAACAGGCGGACTAATCAATGTCAGGAAGGTAGATTAACTCGAGAAGTAGATCAGTTGACGCCGGTGAAGGCGAACTAATCAACATGTCAATGCCTGAAAAGACGGACTAATCAACGCCTAAAAGGCGGATTACTTCGCCACTCTAGGCGGAACGTCAATGCCTAACAGGCGGACTAATCCACGCCAGGAGGGCGGATTAACTCGAGAAGTAGATCAGTTGACGCCGATGAAGCCGAACTAATCAACACGTCAACGCCTGAAAAGGCGGGCTAATCAATGCCTAAAAGGTGGATTACTTCGCCACTCCAGGCGGAACGTCAACGCCTAACAGGCGGACCAATCAACGCCAGGAAGGCGGATTAACTCGAGAAGTAGATCAGTTGACGCCGTTGAAGGCGAACTAATCAACATGTCAACGCCTGAAAAGGCGGACTAATAAACGCCTAAAAGGCGGATTACTTCACCACTCTAGGCGGAATGTCGATGTCTAAATGGCAGACTAATCTACGCCGAGAAGGCGGATTAACTCGAGAAGTAGATTAGTTGACGCCGGTGAAGACGAACTAATCAATATGTCAACGCCTGAAAGGTGGACTAATCGATGTCGAGAAGACGGATTACTTCGCCAATCTAGGCGGAATGTCGATGCCTAAAAGGCGGATTAGTCGACGCCTATGAAGGCGGACAAATGTTTGTAGTCTAAAGATATGACCATTTTTAAATATTGAGTTGATTACTCGATGAGCAACCTCAATGATTTTTTGAAATTATATTCGAAGTTTCAAATAAACGACTGTATTTAATAATACTCGGTGTCAAATAATTTATTTTTTATATCACAAAATGATCTTAGGATATGTATATCCATGCCCCCGCTTTTAATATATATGAAAACTTACGAGTTGCGATATATATTAAAAGGAAATATCAAATGAAAACTGCGCTTAAAAAATTATCCTCGCTTTGAATTTTTGAAATGCGAGTATACGCCCCCGCTTTTAATATATATGAAAACTTACGAGTTGCGATATATATTAAAAGAAAATATCAAATGAAAGTTGTATTTCAAAAATTGCCCCCGCTTTGAATTTTCGAAATATGAATATATGCCCCCGCCTTTAATTTATATGAAATTTGCGAGTTGTAATATATATTAAAAGCAAGTTATCGAAATAAACCTGATTTAAGTGGGCAAAGGACTGCCCGTAGATTCTCGTTGATGAAGGGGCCTCGGATACTCGTCTCGGAAGTTGCTGCCTTTTTTATTTTTTTAGGCCCATTAAATAAAAATAAAAAAGGCCCAACTAAATTAATAAAAAAGCCCAAATATCAAAGGGCCCAGTAGCAATTCACTTGGCCCACTCTTACTTATTTTTTCCCCTCCCCCGATCGCAATTCCAGAATCAGTGAGGGATTTCTTCCCAAGACCTTGGCGGCGGCGGGAACGTTCTCGGGCTGAGGCCGCACTGGGCGGCGATTAGTCGTCGGGCGACCGCAATGGACGGCGGGGAGGCGCGCTGGAGCTGTGAATGGTTGGGAATCGGGGAGGCCGTGACGGGCGGCGAAGCGTAGAGGGCGGCGGTTGAGGTCGCTACTCGGTGGCGCGGGGAGAGAGGCCGCTCTGCGGTCGCGGGGCGGCGAAGGCTTCGCCGAGGCAAGCAGGGAGGTGGCCGTGCGGGGAGGAGAGATGCCGTCATGCCGGAGGGCGAGGCGGTGAGCGGATTGGTCGTGTCGGCCTGTGCTGCTGAGGGCGGAGGCGACGGTTCGAGTAGGAGGCCGCGAGAGCGCCGGCGGGAGACGGCGAGCGGGGAGCCCGCGACGGCGAGGGCATGAGATCAAGTAGCACTTGGCGGCGTACGAGCAGGAGGAGCCCACACAGGCGGCGGCGCGGTGCGCGGGGAGGAAGACAGCAGTGGGTCTCGCTGGTTTGAGAGGCGACGCATGCTGGTGGTCGTGCCCGTGAGGGCGGTGCGGCGGCGTCAGGTAGCCCATGGTGGCCGTTTGCTACGCGGGTAGCGACGTGCGACCACGGAATGGCGACTTGTGGTGGCCGAATGCGTTGCGGGCTGGCGGTGAGGAGTCCGTGCCGATGAGGCATGGCACGGTGGCAGCGGGTGACCTGTGATCCGGTAGCGAGGAGGCGACCAGGAACCCAGCCTCGCGGGGAGACTGGCTCGGGAAGGCGATGCGGGTAGGCGACGCGGGGCGGCTGGCCGCGAGGGAGGCGGCTGTGCCCGCGGGGAGGTGATGCGGGTAGGCCGTGACGAAGTGCGACTAGCGTGGAGGTGCGGCCAGCGGGCTGACGGGTATCGGTCTCGGCGGCGTGCGGATCGAGGCTAAAATCTTTTGACTTTTCAACATACATTGGAAAATGTGCCAAAAGATGACTGGCCACACTGCACTACTGCAGAAAAGTTGGCACAACGATCAATGCGGAGGATTAAAATAGTAGCTCCTTTATTTTGGCCTTTGCTTGGATATTCAACAGCAACAGGCTGTACTCCGGCGGGCGATGGAGGGGGACTGCTGGGACGGTGGAGTGGCGGCATTGGTGGAGTCCGGTGGGTGAGAGGGATACGACGGCGAGTTCGGCGACTCCGGCGGCTGAGCTCCGTGGCGGCTGAAAGCTCCGCGAGTGTCGCTGGAAACGGCAGCAACACCCGCCGGAAACGACCGTTTCTTCCTTCTTTCTTTGTATTTTTGGTAGTTATGAGCTTTCTTGCTTTCTTGCTGTAAATGGGATTGTAAATGGGTTTGTTGAATTTTTTGTTTTTGCTAGCTGTTGTTGAGTTTTCCGGTAAGGAAATGGATTTATTTTTTGGAAACTAGTTTGGATATTTTGTGAGCTAGTTGCTGTAAAAACTAGAAAATGGATTTCTTGAAAGGATGATTTTTTTATTTTTTTTTTAGGAGAAGATCTTCGCGTTCATCCACCGAGATGAACACGAATCGACCCTCTTTCTAGCGCCAAATTGTTAACAGGCATTTTCGTACGGATAAATGTATGTGGCTATTTGGATTATGCCCGGCAAACAATAAATGTAAAACGAACACGAACGATGGGGGAAGAACTTTCGTTCTTCCCTCGAATGAGAGCTTTTTACATATACGAGAAATGAGAGGAAATGTGAACCCTTTACAATGAGGGGGTGACCCCCTATTTATAGAGGTTCACCCCCAAAGGCCCAAAAGTGGCCCTAAATTCGTCTCAACCCTTTATTTTAGGGATTTATTATAATATTAATCTCACAATCAACCGTAGACCTATAATACATTAAATACTCTTTTCTGATGTAGACTCTCGATCTTGTCGGGTCAGTGTATCTTCAGGAATCTGACCTTCTGTCAGGCGAGGATATTTCCTGCTGTAACATCCCTTTCTTAGAATATTCCTTCAAACATCGAATTAATTTTCAAATTATAACTATAAGATATTTCGATTAAGAAATATTACCAGTCCTTGCCCTTTAATATTTCTCTTGTGCTTTGCAAATATAGGAATTACCCATCAAAGTGTTCCTCCATGTGCTTGTCTACCAATTCTTGAAAGAGTTCATTCATTTCTTTAGAAAGAAAATCCAGTTTCTATGTGAAACCCCCAAACAAATTTCCCAAATAAATTCGCATGGATAGAATTAAAAAAAAATTCTAGAATTTTAATGAGAGATTGAATTGAGAAATTAGGAATGACATAGATATTACCTGTTTCATCAAAGTTCTACAAGAATCAAAGCCCTAAATGCAACCGCTTCATTTCCGTGTCATCTGTCGCTTCATCGGAGTTTTTCAGTTTGGGGGAAGAAGGATTTGGTGCAATGGCAAAACATGGTTGACACGAAATTGAATATGAAGACGGTTGAGTATCTCTGGATGTGAAGTGGGGGGAGACGATACAAACTTCGGATGTGAAAAAGAGGGAAGACGGATCGCTTAGTGGTAGAGAAGGGCTAAACTGTCTAAGAGGAAAATGAGCAAGGGTATAAGCGTCTAAAAATATTTCTCACATACTTGTTACTTTTTAATATAGTATATATATAATTTGAATTTCACTTTCTTTAAAAGCTGGTGGAGAAATAAAATGCAACAAACTGTACATTTTAGCATTTTTTCAATTGGAGAGGGTTGTTATGTAATTTAATTCGATTTAATTAGGGATAAGCACACAGATTTCATTGAAATTTGATTCATACGATATACACAAATTAAAGAACTCAATAATATATGTTTATATGAAAAAATAAAACATGAAATTAAAAGTGCACGTTAATAATGTGTATATGCTTAGATTTGCAGAGGGGTCCTTCAAAATTTTCTATAGAGTGTGGAAAGAGTGTAATTGGTTTATACATAAATCATTGAAGTGTATTATTTATTTTCACTAAAGAGTATTAGTTGTTTTCACTAAAGAGTATTAGTTGTCTTCATTAAAGAGTTTTAGTTTATTTTCAGTAAACAACTAATACTCTTTGGTGAAAAAAACTAATACTCTTAAGTGAAAACAACTAATACCAAGGGAAAACAACTAATACCCTTCAATGATTCATGTATGAACCATTTTTACTCTATACTTTGTCTTTTCTAAAATGCGAATCGAATTTAACCGAATATCACTATTTTAAATTTGTATTTGTAAAATTATTTCGAATATCGAATTCGAATATTTTTTGAATAATAAATGTAACTTATATTTGATTTGAAACTTATATCGAATTATTTGAAAATATACGAATACTCGAGTCAAATATTCAAATCGATTTTTTTTTTTTGCTTAATTGAAATTTAAATCACAATATTTTTTAAAATTGCATTTTAAGCTAGACTTTTGGATCTAGTTAAAAAAAACTTTAATCTAACTTTTTTTAGCAATTAATTAAGACATACGGGCAGATTTACCTCTGCCCATCGCTGATGTGGTGTCTGCGTGGCCACAACCTACAAAAAATATAAATTAGGTGGCAAATTTTTTAAGAACTTTGTTGGTCCCGGTACAAGTTTGAGTAATACGTGTATGGGGGGGGGGGGGGAATACACTTATACAAATTTTTCTTTCTTAAACCTTACTGAGTCCCCTTACTCAGAGTTAAGTGTTGAACATTGAGGATATAATTCACCTACTAACAACACTGGGTGCAAGTCAGTTGGCTAACTATCTTCTTATGTTCAAGTGTGGTATGTGTGAGACTTGAAAGTTTAGAGACTTATTTAATGTTTGCTTTCTGAAAACTTGATTATCTTTTTATGAAGTCGTGGTTAGAAGGGCAGTGCTCTGAGTTATATGATCAGGCTGATTGATTCAAGCCTGATAAAACGTACAATAAATGAATTAAGCAGTTAACCAAATAAGAACAAATATCAAAGAAGTAAATAACACAGGGCAGCTTAATGTGGTTTAGAGACTCAAGCTCCTACGTCCACGGTCCTGATTGAACAGGAGAATCCACTAAGGATTGACTTGTTTTTAACGTGCCAAGGTGCACCAACATCGGTCTAACTCACTGACCCTTACTTCCTTCTAACTCACTTACAAACTTCAACCAACAAACCTAACTAAGAGGGTTTTGGTTTCAGTAGGGTTTCCAACTAGGGTGTGATTATCCTTACAAGACAAAGCTATGATAAGGATGGGATAATCACTCTAAGCTTAAGATATTTCTAGTACGCTCAGTGGAATACAGATTAACTCTCTAACTCAAGAAACACTTGGGAAATTTAAGGCTTTTCGATTTCTTTTTAGAATGCTTTGATTGCTTTGAACGCTGAGAGTTTGAGTAATTTCTAGCTTCGAAATTTCCCGTAACCTTGCTTGGGTTCAAGGTCTTCTGTATTTATAGATGAATTTGAATAACTATCCGTTGGAGAGATAGCCTTCTAGTCATCTTCTACGTAGGGTGTTCAACGGCCATATTTCCCATGCAGTAGTCGTCCTTGCATGGATTTGGTAAGGTGCATTTAATGCTTGCCCGTTGAATTCTGCAGGGATGTCAGGTTCAAGTCAGTGTCCGTACATGACTTGGCGCGCTCTGATTGTGTAGCGCCCCAAAACCAGCGCCACTCACTTAGGATTTTTTTTTCAAAATAGTTTTAAAGTTTCATACTTAAATTGATTAATGTGGAAGACCACACTATGAAAATACGAGCCCCCCCCCCCCCCCCCCTTTTCTAAGTAACATGTCTTAAACCAATTTGTATTTAGCTCGTATACTACCCACACATCTAAGTCAAACACTTATTCAAATACAATTCTCAAGATGTAATACAATACATAAAATAAGATATTATAATTAGATTAAAAAATATTCAAAAGAGTTGATCGTGTCATGCATGAGAGTTAGGTTTAAGAGTCGTCATATTAGCTTAAAGTTATACGAAAAGTTAGATTCCAGTCATAGAAATTTAGACACAACCACGATAATAAAATATCTAAACCAAACTAAATATTTCACACAATACTTAGTACACTTCTTACAGAGTTTTGAAACATAACAATTAAAGTTTGAGGAGTCCACCACCGTCAATTACACATCCGCCTCGTCTCCAACAGAACCTGAAATAATTTAAGGAGCATCATGAGTCTTCCCCCAAAGAGAAAGCCCAGTGGGATAACATTCAATATACTATTGCTTTAAATAAAACCCATTTGATATGAAAGAGTGAGTACTTGCCGAGGCCCGTCGACCCGGCTATTCCACATAGCATAATTCCACACAGTATAATCCACACAGCATAATTCACACAGAGCAAAATCCGAAGATATACTAATTTGCATCTCACATACAAATGGAATAACTAATACAAAAGTAATTAAATGTTACCCACTTTTCTTGGAGTCGAACGTTTCAAGATAACTTCCCAAAAGCCCGCTAACTCGTGCTGCACTCGACAAGTTTTGTAGTCCTTTAGTCTCATAATCATTAAATATTATCAAAATATATATATATATTTTTAAAACTCACATGTTATAATCATACCAAAGGTATTAATTCTCATTTACACAAGATAATCAGAAAATAGTTTAATAACTTATATCTTAGGTTAACACTTTAGAATAACACATTGAAACGAAGTATTCACCATAAATTTTGAACACACTATTAATTTATCAAATTTATATAGTATCTTCTAAACACGTATAGGTACACACAATAAAATTTTTACATAGAAATACTCTCTAGTTTGTGATTTATGAATTTTCCAAGTTAGGCAAAAACAAGCCCCAAAATACTGTTGTGATCCGTCATTTTCCAACATTTAGTAACACATGAATATGACTTAAATAAGGTCAAGTAAAAATTTCAATATGATCCTAAGAGTCAGTATTAATACCATAAAAATTATCACAATTTAAGGCTTTGAATTCCCTATTTATTTATATATTGTTCTAGAGCTCTAAAACTGCTAGTTTTTACTGTGAGGTCACTGTTTGTAAGAAAATTCATTAAAAATATAATATAACTTCAAATTCATCCAAATAAAATTCATATGAAAGATAAGATTCAATATAACAATATAGCTGAAAATTAATTTCAAATACAAAATAATCTGTACCCAGTAAATTTTACAATCATCACAAAAAATGGGGCCGATATAATATAAAATTCACATAAAATTGAAAACGACTTCAAAAATTCCGAAACTTTTACCATGCACTAAAAACTTCCAGAACTTTTATTTGGCAAAAGGATTTCATCAAATTCGTTCGGAAAGGTCAGGACAACTCTAGAAATTAACATGCAATTTCATAGCAGATCTCAACATCAAAATTTACACATATAATAGTCTAGTTGGGGCACCCAACTCAATTTAATCACCATATATCCACCAAATAAGTCTTCGAACATAAAAAGAAAGGACTTGCAGTAGGAGAAGGGAAAGAAAAACGATACAAAATTCACATGTAATGACATATATTACATGCACTCCATAAATTAACACTCTTGAGTCACCTAGTTAGCAATTTTCACATGATACACCAAAATTTCTACAGGATATTAAATCAAAAACCCTAAAATGAATTTATATTTTTATTTTTTATTTCAAAAGGTAATATTTTGAGCACCTCATTACTAAGAATCGTAGAAAAGAAAACTACAGGAAAGGGAAAGAAAAACCACTTCGTATGCAAAATAAAAAATATCAGTTTCTTTCTTTCATTTACCTCTAGATAAAATCTTCTACTTCAATGAAAGCTTTAAAGAGACTCTTCTACTTCAATGAAAGCTCTTATGATGATGGAGGTGGAGGGTTTTTTTATTTTAATTTTTATCCGGAGAAGGGAAGGAAGGAATATAGAGAGAAAGAGGAAGAAGACATGGTGAAGAAGAGAACGACGGTTCATATTCTTGAGTAAGATATTAGAGAATATATTTATCTATTGGGGAGAGACCAATTCAAATCCTGAATTTATTTCAAGAATATATAATTCATATATATATATATATTTAAAATTTTAATTTAATCATCTTAATATGTATTTGGAAATACATATAATTAAACTCATATATGATTCCTAATTAATTCCTAATTAATTAAAAAGAAATTGTTTTCTTTTTCTTTTTTTTCCACTAGCAGTAATATTTTTCTAAACACATAAGTCTCAAATATTATGCTTCAGTACTTTCTTTTTATTATTACTGAATTATATGTATGTATGTATATATATATATATATATATATATATATACATATATATATATATATTATTCTTTCCTATTTCTATTTATTTGTGTCAAGTGCATTGCAATCGAGCCCAGTCTCCTCAGTTGGCCATCCTGTAAAATTTTTCTAAAACTTGTAGATATCATTAGTTCTCTCATCTCATAATTATAATTTTTAGAAACAATAAAATAGTCCACCAAAATAATTAAATTGCTAAAAAAAACCATATATATATAATGTATTTTTAAGGAAAACGGGGTGTTACAGATTTGTCCACGTCTTTGGGTAGGTGGGAATGTCAGAACTCATTCTTCAGTTCAGTCTTGTCTTTACTGAGTTCAGGTTTGACCTCATCTACGTACGTCTTCCAGCGCTGACATTCCTTTTGCATTGCTTGGATCCTACTCCAAGTCTTTTTCCAATAACTCGGTGCAGTCCTGTTACCTTCAGGCTGAGTTAGCAATGATCTCAGGATCATGCTCTTCATCCTGACACTTACTCAGCCAACTTAGATAGACTGCCATAAGTTCAGGATGGTGCTCTTGTGTCTTCAGGCTTCGGTCTTGATTGCGAACAATGAGTACTCCTCTCATTGTGTACATGTGAATATAAAGCATTCTAACTTACTAACCTAACCAAGACTAGTCTGACTATTACAAACAGTTAGACAGATCATCTTTTCAGGGTCTTTGGGATCAATTCAAAACTGACATTGTCCCAACAAACTTAATTGCAATTTAAATCACGATCTTTTTCAAAATTGCATTTTAAGCTGAACTTTTTAGATTTTGTTAAAAAATGCTTCAATTAATTTTTTTTGGCAATTAAAACTTACAAGCAGGTTTGCAGAGGCCCGTCAACGACCTATAATTTTTTTTAAATACGTGGCAAAATTTAAAATTAAATTCGTAAATTCCAAATCCTTGCATTAATAATGAACATAAATAAATAAATCCAAATAGAAAGAAAATAAGTAAAGAAAAGATGAAATCAAGATACAAAATCCTTGTATTAATAAGAACATAAATGAATCCAAATAGGATAAACACAACTGTTTTATCATAAAATAATTTGAATAATCCATTTTACAATGAAATTGAGACGTAGGATTTTGTAAAATTATTAGGAATTTGAGAATTTAAATTTTAAATTTTGCCATGTATTTAATTTTTTTATTACAATATTTAATTTTTTTGTGGGTCGTTGCCACGTAAATATCACGTCAACAACGGGCCTCAACAAATCTGCTCGTAAGTCTTAATTGCAAATATATTTCGATATACATTCTCGTAATACATCATCATTTTTTTTATAATTATTACGTATAATATTAAAATATTATTTCATTATAAAAATATATTTGTTTCTTAACTATTTTTTTTAATAAAATGTATTTTAATTTCTTACTCCCTCCGTCTAACATCAATTTGCACACTTGATATTTTTGTCCTCCCACGTAAATTTGCACACTATCAATAAAGAAAACATTGATTTGTGCACACACTAAGAAAACATTGATTTAGACAAATCAGCAATACCCCAAAAAGACATCAATAATACCCCAAGAAGGCATCAGTAATACCCCAATTGAAAAAAAAATATACACAGTAATGTGTGTTTGTGTGTATTTGAAAAAAATCAAAACTGAGCTTAAAATCCAAGTGCATGGTATGCACTTGGATGCACCCTAGAATTCGCCCCATACTACAAAAACAAAGACAGTATAAGGTGAAAATGGGTCATACATGAATCACTGAAGAGTATTAAGGGGACGCTTGGTTAACAACTCTTCAATGGTAATAAGAATGAGATTGAAAATTAGTGTAATTAGCATGGTTCATGAGAACAAAATCACTACCTCTCCTCCTAAATAAGGTAATCACTACTCCATTTTGATTACCCTATTCTCTTCCTACAATCATCCTCCTCAATCACTCCCCTCTTCCTCCACCAACAACCATTCGTTGTCTAATTCCAATTCCAAAATTGGGGCATGACACTAGCAATGGTGTCACCATTTGAACACTTCTTCTCCTAACATATCATTTTTATTATGAGGACATAGATGGAAATTAATTTTCATTCCTATTACTATTGAAGAATGACTAACCAAGCGTCCCCTAAATGTCTTCAGTAAATAGTAATAGTTGTTTTTATTGAAGAGTAAATTAAAATTTTGGTTCCAAATTCAATAAATAAATTGGAATTTTAGTGAAGTCACTGTGAATATGATAAATTGACTATTACAAATATTGAAAATTGACAAAATGTCCACAAAAAAGAGAAAAATTAAACGTTGCATTTACAAACTAATTTCTATGGACATATATATGTTGAATATTCGTAGTTATTTGGCTCAACTATGTGTTTTGTTTGCCTGTTCTCAATCTTGAAAATTGACACAATTTTCACAGAAAGAGAAATATTAAGCACTACATAAACGAACAGATCATATTACATACAAAATATCCTGACTCTGAATACCATGCTATCCAATAACTAATATATAACAATTACATGAATTTTGTATTACACCAAATTAATTAAATTATCGTATGTACCATTAATCTCTATATAAAAAAGTAGTAATTACATTTGGATTGTTAATTTGAGTTTTAAAGAAATTTCCTTCAATACTGATACATACAAACACAAAACCCACCACTCATAGTAATTCAAAGCAAATCAAAGGTAAAAAAAAATCAAAGGTAAAAAAAAATATATCAACACAATAAACGAATTTAAAAAATGCGGCACAGGCTCTATATTATTGTTGCAATACATTGAAATTAAATGACAGGATGATGATTATTTCCGCCATAAACTAAAGTACATCAAACAATTAATAAGAAATGAAATACTTTTTGCTCTAGTATTTAATTCCCCAATAAGCAACATCATAGCCTCCTCAACACATTCAGAAAGTTGACCGTAAACAACATGAATGTGATCTATGTCATTCAAGTAAACAATTGACTTAAAAATAGGTACACATTCAGTTTTACGGTCGTCGGTCTCATACAAAACCGATAAAAAACCTAACTTGAGAATCTAATCACCAAGAAGAGTTTTAAAATTTAGAGTAAAAACCAACTAATTCATTAAATATTACTCCCTCCATCCCTTTTTAACTCTCATTTTATTCAAATTATGTCTCTTTTTAATTGTCACTTTACAAATATCAATGCACTTTTTACTTATTTTTTTCAACAATGCCCCAAATAAATAGTAAAACTAATCAACATCTTATAATAAATAAAAGTAATAAATAAGGGTGTGAGTATCTTTTAATATTTTAATAAATGAAATTTTTTAGGGAAATTACCTCCCAAGTACACAACTTTGGAACTACAACTTGTCACATTTCCCTTAGTTACTCCAAGGCACAAAAATTACTTTGAGCACCAGCTTTCCTTTTCTCTCTCTTCTCCCTTTATTTACGCCACACCTCATCAGTAAAATCAAAGGAACATTCGGTAAGATCAGAAGTAAACCAAACAAAAAAGGAAGAACAAGATTTCGATTTACCTCGCGAGGAAAGTGAATTTTGGAGGAAGAAGAAGCCGACGAGACGGCAGTAGCGGAAGAAGAAGAATTTATGCTCGTCAACTCTTCGATCGAAACCCCTGCCTAGGGATGTGAACGCCACCGTCGCTACAAGTTCCGGCGATGGCCTCGTACGGTGGCTTGGCGTCTTCGATTTGATTCTACTCGGCATTAGCGCATCTATTGGCGCCGGAATATTCGTCATTACCGGTACCGTTGCTCGCGATGCTGGTCCTGGTGAGTTTTCCTTCTTAATTCAGTTTGATTTACTTGGGAGGTAATTTCCCCAAAGTTGTGTACTTGGGAATCTTTTCACTAGGAATTTGAAATTTTGTGGGAATCTTTTCACTAGGAATTTGAAGATGGCTCTTTTTTATTTGTTGGGTAGCCATGAGAGTGTGAACGGATTGTTTTAAGAACTGAGCTCTTTTTTTTTTTTAGAAAGAGAAAAGATGAAGGATTTGTTGGGTATCCCAGGTTCATTAACTTATTGCGTTTAAGAATACGGTGTTTGAGTGTGGGGTTTAATTAGTCATTGATTTGAAGATATTCTTGATTTTGTGATTCTTGATTAATTTTCTTTCTCTGTTTAATAATTTTTACCTTTCTCTGTTTGATAATGTTACAGATGGTGAGGATGGATTTATGCAAATGAGAAAATGGTGGGACCTTTGTGCAGTAGAAGTTTTTGAAGTTACAGAAGTTGAAGTAGAAGATGAAATTAAAGTTATGCAGTTGAAGGTTCAATATATTTTTGAACTTTTTTATAATATAAATTTGAACTTATGCTCAAATTACAATTGAACTTAACAAGATACTTTTGAACTTTTGAGCATGTATTTTGCACTTTCTTTACTTTTACGATTTTTCTAGGCACTACATATCTTATTGTTTTAGAATTTGCGTTTTTTGTTTTTACTTAGGCTTAGAAGCCGATTGGTGCATAATTTGACCCGATATTTCTATAAAATAAATGTTGTTCTACTTGATTTTTATTTCCTATCATTCTATTTGATACACTTGAAGTTTATTCACTTAATATGCATAATATTATAAATTTTTGTTGTTATGTTTGATTTGTTAGATTTCAAAACTTATAAATATTTATTGTTATGTTTCCAGATTATTTTGATTTGCATAAGGTATAAGAAAAAATGGATATGATAATTTTGGGGAGGAGTAGAGAATGAAATAAGAAATATGGGGAATGAATTCAAAAAATTTCAAATACAAAAATAGGGGAAAGAATTCAAAATGGAAATAAAAGAAAAAGAGAATATAGTGGGGACCACTTTTTATGTCAAAAGCAAAAAAGAATATAATGGGGACCACTTTTTGTACTCAAGTGGAAGTTGAGATTTTTCAACTATTGGGGAACAATTACACGAAAAAAAAAACTACCTCATAGTAAATGACCCAATTTTTTATTTGTGTGAATGAATAAAATGAGACATATAATAAGGGAGGGAGGGAGTACTAAACCGAAACATTCCATTAGAAGGGATTATTAACCCACAGAAAAATATTTTGTTCACTCATCTTTAAATTTGGAAAAAATATTATTAATAAAAAATACTAAAATACCCTTATATAATAAAATAAACATTATTTTATCAAAAACACTGCTTTTGAAACCCCATAAAATTTCAAAACCACACACAAACATACATTATTCACAGTTTTTTTGTCCACACAAGTGCTCTTTCATAAACAGTAAAACCATTAATATAATAAAAAAAATATAATTAGATAAGTATAAATAATATACATACAATATTAAAATGATATTAATATTTTTCTTCTATGAATTCATTTATAGGTGTAAGAAAATTAAACTGGTCTTCTTCTTACGGTCGGGGGAGGGGGTGTGGAGCTAGAACGCCGGAAAAAATGAAAGAAAAAGGGATACAATGAATCATGGTTCTGGGTTGGGATATTTAGTTGAGTGATGTAAATGATAATTAGGATTATAATTATAAATTTTAAGGAGGTGTATTAAGAAAAAATAAAATATAAATAAAATATATAGTGGGTTAACTTATGAGTGCATATATTAAGGGGGCGCTTGGTTAACAACTCTTCAATGGTAATGGGAATAAGATTGAAAATTAGTGTAATTAGCATGGTTCATGAGAACAAAATGACTATCTCTCCTCCTAAATAAGGTAATCACTGCTTCATTTTGATTACCTTATTCTCTTCCTACAATCATCCTCCTCAATCACCCCCCTCTTCCTCCACCAACAACCATTTGTCGTCTACTTCTATTCCAAAATTGGGGCATGACACTAGCAATGATGTCACCATTGGAACACTTTTTCCCCTAACATATCATTTTTATTATAAGGGCATAGATGGAAATAATTTTTCATTCCTATTACCATTGAAAAATTGCTAACCAAACACCACCTAAATAAATTTGTGGGTGTAAATAGCCGCGCCCTATTTTATTTTTTTTTATCGGTAAATATTAGTGGTTAGAAGTTAGTTCACCAAGCCCCCAAATACTCCAAGAATTCTCCAAACCACCTTATAACCCCCCTAATTCATTCCCAAAGGGTATCAAATCCAAGTCACTCACTAAAGTGAGGAACCCGGTGGCCGCCCTATTCTAATTCATCAAAACTGAAAATATAACTAATTAAGACCTACAAATCACACCACTAAATTATTATTATAATGGTAGAAAACTAAATCATATACTCTACTTAACACACATAGCACAATCCATATATTACTATGCTAAACTTCAATTTCAGTAATTGATACATCCAATAATTATTAGAGTGTAACAATACACTAAGGGAATTATAGCTAATCACCAACGTGGATTTGGTTTAACCTTATAACATGGAAAGTATAGCAATAGATAATAAAAACAATACGATCCAATACATTTCAGTCCATATATAAAAAGATTCGACCACATTGTAGTCATCCCCTTTTAATACATTTCAGTCCATGCATACCATGATAAATTATACTCCTTCCGACCCGTCCATATATACCATGATAAATTATACTTCTTCCGATTCATAGTAGTTTCCTTCTGATCCATAGTTGTTTCCTATATTACTATTTGCACAGATTTCAAGAAAATTTTTGTATATTAGTATTTAAAGTAATAAAATAATAAAATGATAAAGTAGATATTTTTTGCTATATATGTTGAATATAATGTTAAAAAACATTATTAATTTTTTTGCCAAAAATGAATGTAACAATTGAATATGAGACAAACTTTTTTAGGAATGTAGCAAACAACTTTGAGATGAATGGAGTATCAATTTCAATGATTAATGCATCCAATAATTATTACACTACAATACACCAAGGGAATTAATGCTAATCACGAACAATGAAAAAAAAAAACTATTACCGGTCATTTACTACTAATTAATTCGGCCACAATCACAAAAGACTATCGAAGATTAGTCAAATTCAAGAGTGCCAACAGTGAATCCCAATTCACAATTCAAAACAATGTCCATATTAAGATAAATACAAACCATATAATATAATTAACACTATACAACGGACTAAATAGGAGTAAAACGAATTATTACGCAATAAAAATGTAGAACATTAATCTCAATTTTCTATTTCATAAATAACACTGGATACAATATACACTCACCAGCTCTCCCGAATTAAGATTTAGACATTCTATTCATCACAATTTGAAAAAAAAAAGGAAATAATTGAGATGATACGAAACAATTCTAAGAGTGAATGATGGAAAATAGGATTCATGTTCGTAAGTTCTAAACTAAATTTGCTTGAATTAAGAGTTACATGATTTATATGAATTGAACAAACAGTAATTCAATTGAATAAATTGCACGTTCGATAATCATCCCCACTAAAAAAAACATGATCACAATTTTCTACTCCATAAATATCACTGGATACAATATACATTCACTAACTCTCCCGAATTAAGATTTAGACGTCCTATTCATCACGATTTGAAAAAAAAAAAAAGATTATACTTCAAATTCATCATCATCATCCGTTAACAACCTAGACACGACCAAATAAATGCGAACAATAACCTGCAAAAAGAAAAAAATGGGTAAAAGAAACCCTAAAAAAATCTGTCGGATATAGTATACCAAGAACAACGAACAAAAAATTCAACTACTGTGTCATATGAGAAAGAAAAAACTGTCTAATATATATAAGAAAACAACTATACAAAGCCCCTACATTTAAGGACGTAAATCAGCCCCACTAATAATTATCAAATTTATTTCACCAACCATTCCAAAATAAAACATAAAAAGAATCGTATGAACACGATACAAAGAGCTCAAATGATCAACGGATGAAAAGAACTCCCGCCAAAATCTAAATATGGAAGGGTTAGGTGTATTATATATTATTATATTATTATTATTATTATTATAGATTATAGATAGATTATAGAATAGATATAGATTAGTGTAATAAAATATAATTTAGAAGTCTTTATATAGGATGAATAATACTCTCCACAATATTTTCTGGAATAGAGGGAGTACTAAATTTGGAAAATATCAGTAATATATATTTTATAATAATTATATATAAATGTATTGAATATATCTTTAACACACACACACACACACACACATATATATATATATATATATATATATATATATATATATATTATGATAAATCCATCTATTTTGTAGTACAAAAGACATTTTCTCATAATATCATGTAGGATTTGGATATCTATATTGGATTGCAATAGTTTGAAGGTTTTGATGTGTGGCGATGATGAACATTCGTTGTAAATGACAAAACATATAATTTTTTTAGAGAGGTGTTTCGAAATCTCTAGCCCTTTAAAAAAAATTAATGTGTGTTTATTATGAAATCATAGATAAAATATTATGTTGTGAAATACAAATAATATTAAGATTGTCTCTTATACATAAACCAGAGAATAATTTTTTTTTAGGCCAGTAGGTTAGGGGGGTAGCTAAAGAAAGGACCACAGGTCTTCGGGCTGGCAATTTAAGGACACCAGATTTAAAATGTTGCAATTTAAGGCCAAATTGGCCCGAATTGACTCTAATTAGAGCTAATTCGGGCCAACCTGGCCTCAATTTGCAAAATTTTAAACCTATGGTCCTTAAATTGTCAGCCCCAAAACCTACCATCCTTCTTTTGCTACTCCCTAAGTTGTGGTCTTAAAAAATTAATCCCAAATTAGATCTAATTGGACCCAAACTCCACGTACTCGGCACATGACACCCGATATTTGACTAGTTTATACTCGTGGAGCCCGTCCGATACCACTTTAAGAATAAATATTTTTATTTATAAATATAAATATATATTTAAAATAAAAATTATAAAAATAACTATTTTGAGACATGACCCCGATTTCGGGCTATTTTATACATGTGCTTGGAACATGACCCTCCATCGGCTAAAACCAAGCCTGTTGCTTATGTGTAGTTCACGTTATTCTACCTCAGCACCATTGACGGTAAAAAACTTGGGGTTGGACGGTCGAGGTGAGGGTCGGGGTGGGTAGGGACTACGGTCTAAACTTTGGGTGAAAAATGATTGGGGCGTGGGGTTGGTATGAGGAAGAAGAATTTATTTTTTTGTATTAATTTTTTTAAAATATATACTTATAGGTAATAGTTATGTCTCAAATTGGTGTTGGACGGGTGCAATGTGTATAAAATATCTCGAAATCAGGGGTTAATTAGTGCTAATTCGGAATAAAAAATTACCACAATAATTTAGCAACAGATTATGTTTACTAACCGTTTTACCAACGGATTACCAACAGATTGGTCATATAAATAAATATTTATTTTTTTGTTGGTAATCCATTGATAATCTGTCGGTATTTTTTACTAACGGGATACTATTTCGTTGGCATATTTAGCAACGAGCAGAATAACAATGAAAAATATTAGTTGTAAATCCGTTATTAAATGCAAATTCATTGATTAGCAACATAATTTTTCCGTTGTTAAAACGTGAAAATCTTGTAATGAAAGGTAATAAAAGAAGGACGGTAGGTTTTGAGGCTGACAATTTAAGGGCATATGTTTAAAATTTTGCAAATTGAGGCCAGGTTGGCCCGAATTAGCTCCAATTAGAGTCAATTCGGGCCAATTTGGCCTCAAATTGCAACATTTTAAATCTGGTGTCCTTAAATTATCAGCCCGAAGACATGTGGTCCTTCTTTTGCTACCCCCCCTAACCTACTGGCCTTAAAAAAATTATTCCCACATAAACCATCATATTCATTGCACTTTGTTTAAAAAAATCCGACATTTGTATTACTTTCTCTTCATAAAAATATGTGTATAATAAAAAGAACATTAACATTATCTCCTTAGAATAAAGAAACTTCAATAAAAATATTAATAATGACACTCAAACTTAAATAAATACACTTTAATATAAATAATGCAATTATGGTTGTGCATCGCACGAGTTAAATTTCTAAATGTGCGCGTGTGTGTCTATATATATAACGTGGCAGATTTTCATAAATAAATAGATAAAAACAAGGTATTATTCATTAAAAATGTAATGACCTATATTGGGAAGAAATGAATAAATAAACCTAAATAAAGATATAAACACTAAAGAGTTGATCTCAATTGCAGATTTTAAAGCGACCACTGAGAAATCACGTATAAATTTAAAATTCCTACAATAGAAAACAACAATTTTAACAAATTCTCATGTATCAGATATCAAAAGCAATGAGGAGAGGGAGAGGGAGAGAGTAAGAACGCGCTAGAAGAAAACACTAATTCCTTCTTGTGATTATTCTCCACTTTGATAAACTTCACATTATCAACCTTCAGAAGAAAAAATGTTCCATTTTCCAATCAATAGTCTAACCCTAATGATATCCATATGGTTAAAGATGGTTTTCCTCTAAGTTTGTATCCCAAAAACTTAGTTTCAGCTCCTCCAACTCAACCAACAAAAAATGCAGATCAACCTTCAAATGAAAAAAACATGACTAAAGAGGGTTTTCCTCCAAGTGAAGCCGATCTTGACTTTGGAGGATCTTTGTTGAGTCCAGCAACCTCTCACATTACTCTCCATTTAGAGGATAAGTCAAGGCTTCAAAATGCACGTCCGGAGATCCCCAGTGCTTCAACGAAAATGCTTGCTACATCTTATCCTTGTTCTGAAAGTCTTGATAAATTTATCAAAGATGAACACCCTAAATCTAAACCTCCTCTGTCACCCCCACCTATAACACCTCTTCTAAAGAGTATTAATGGAGGAGAGTGCATTCCCCCATGTTCTAGGGATGATTCATGTAATGTAGCTCTGCCTATGAGGGATAGTTTGGTAATTAAACCTCCAACATGTCCACCCCAGCCTGAAGGTGGCGGTGGACATGTTGCAAATGTTTCTTCAAAGCCGTCTCCCCCCGCTACAAGAAGTTGTTTTGTTCCTTCAGCACCTCCTCCCCCTGCTAAAACAACTTCTTTTGTTCCTTCAATGCCTCCTCCCCCGGCTGGACCTCCATCTCCACCACCACCTTCGACCCTTCAACTTGGAACGAGAGGGAAAAGTTTGTTGTCTCGGAATAACCAGACAAATAAATTGAAGCCATTTTATTGGTTAAAAATATCAAGAGCTATTTCAGGAAGCTTATGGGTTGAGGTACAAAAATCTGGAGAAGCTTCTTGGTAAGTATTGAAACAAAATGTTTCAGTATTGCATATTCTTTCTGTGTTATATTTGTAGATTCTCGCATAATCTAATAATTTATGTATTGGTTAGGGAGCCAGAGATTGATATTTCAGAACTTGAAACTCTGTTTCCAGCTGCAGCTCCAGCAACAGATGGGGGTTCAGGCAGAAAAGCTGGGAGTAAACCTGCAAAACTGCAGTTGGTGAATTATTCTGTCTTTGAAAACTGCCTTTACTTGTTAATTCTTCTCTCTTTATTTGCCTTTTGTCTTCATTTGTTGTGAACTTAATCAATTCTTGCAGATAGATCACAGACGTGCATACAATTGTGAAATTTTGCTGTCAAAAGTCAAGATACCATTCCCTGAAATGCTGGTGAGATAGAAGAATTGCATAAACACACCAAGTATTTGATATTGCTAACTCACTTACTGAGCAATTCTCGTTAAAATATGATTTTAATTCTCTGTTACATTATGTATGTTGTAAACTTATAACATATGTTGATTCTAATGCTTTGTGCAACAAAATTTGTGGCACTTGCGTAGAGTTCAATACTTGCTCTGGAAGACTCTGGGTTGGATGTTGATCAAATTGAAAACCTCGTCAAATTCTGTCCAACCAAAGAGGAGATGGAAGTGCTTAAGGTGAGATATTGAGATTTTCTGATTGGTTTTGGTAGTTTAGATTCTATATGATGGTGCGAACAATCTTTTTTGTTATGTCTTATGATATTTTAACTAGCTTTTTCTGTTTCCAGGTCTATAAAGGGGAGAAAGATAAATTAGGGAAATGTGAACAGGTACAGGTTTGTGCCAATATTTGTTTTATCTCATTTTCATTGTCCGGCTCCGACCTGCTTTGGGACTAAGAAATGTGGTATATTTTTCTTCTTCTTTGGAAGCTTAGTTCTTTTTGGAGTTGATGCAAGTGCCACGGGCAGAATTCAAGTTGCGAGTTTATTTGTTTAAGCTTAAGTTTCACTCCCAGGCAAGATGTTGCTGCCTGTATAACTTTCTACTTTTCTGTTTTTTATTTATTCGTCGTATATTCATTGTTTTGTCTTTTCTCAGATTTCTGACCTCAGGAATAATTTGAGTGTAGTAAATTCGGCAGCTCATCAGGCAAACTAGCTTTTCTATTTATTAATTCTCATTAAATATTTATGTCTTATTCATCGTTATAATGATACTCTTATCAGATCAGGGGTTCTTCTAAATTGAAAAGAATCATGCTAACAATTCTTAATCTGGGCAATGTTTTAAATCAGGGAACTGCTAGAGGTCAGTAAATCTGTTCAAACCCAAATGTGAAAGCGTTTATCCATTTCTTCAACTAATGCTTTCTTGACTTGAAACTGATTTCTGCTGAATTTGTTTTCTTGACTTGAAAGTTGTATTCTTCACATTTCCTCTTGTATGTATATTTATAAGTAACTTCAAGCACCTATAATTGGTGGAGGGAGGAAAATGTTGTAGCCACTCAAATAAGTTGTGAAACAATTTATATACCAAAAATGCTATGCATATTTTGAGGCTCAAAATATATGAAAAGGCATTTAACTAAATTATTGAATTATTGGTTGTAATTAAGTAGACGAATCTTATAAAAGAATGAACACCTTATCCTTGGAAGGATGAAAGCAAACACTAGTAAAATTGATACTCCCTCCATCCCGAGACACTATCCTTTTTTCTTATATTTTAGCGAGCGAGTTGTTTATTAGTATTTAAAATGATAAAATAATTTGTAAGAAGGTGTATGATAGATTTATCTCTCCTCTATTATATGTCTCTATATAAAATACTTTATCATTTTAAATACTAATAAAAAAAACTCACTCGCTAAAACACAAGAAAACAGTAAATGTACAAGTAATCCGGGGGCGAAGGGAGTTTAATATTAACAAGGTTAGTGTAACAACCACTTTTTTTTTGTTTTTTCTCTCTGATGATACCTCACTTTTGTAAAGAGTTTTATTTTATCCAAATGGTATTGCTATTGTGAACAGGGTGTGCTGTTGGGTTCAGGTTGGATAGCCTCCTCAAAGTTAGGGAGACTCGTGCCCGGAACAATATGACACTCATGCATTATCTATGCAAGGTAGGTAGCTAGGATTGATTTACATCTCATTTCTTCTTATTAAAATAGACTACTACTATCATATAAGTCTTTTATCCTAATAGGTTCTCTCTGACCAATCACCAGAGCTTCTTGATTTTTCGAAAGATCTTTCCAGCTTGGAACTAGCATCCAAGGTATAATTATAAATAAAGTATAGAGTGAAAATGGTTTATATATGAACTATTGAAGGGTATTAGTTATTTTTACTAAATAGTAGCATTAGTTATTTTTACTGAAAAATATTAGTTGTTTATTGGAAATAAACCAAGACTCTTTAGTGAAGACAACCAATAGTACTCTTCGGTAAAAACAACGAATACATTTTATTGATAACAACTAATATTTTTCAATGATTCATGTATGAACCAATTTTATCCTATACATACTCATAATTATAATATTTTTCAGCAATAATAACGACGTCAAAATATCTTTAACTGCCCTAAGTTTAAAAAAAAAAAAAAAATTCCAGATAAACCTGAAATTTTTGTGTGAGGAAACAGTCGCCATAAAAAATGGACTTGAGAAAGTTAAGCTGGAGTTGACTATGTCCGAAAGCGATGGACCTGTGTCCGAACAATTTTGCAAGGTAATTTCTGGATGGATGCATGGTATCAGTATGAACTTTGGTGTGTACTTTCTCTACTATGCAATATAATTTGTTTTCCTTTCGTTATGGATATAATTCTGATTCACAAGTTACATATTTATTTATATTCTAATTTTTATCATTTATTTGCTACGTCTGCATTTTTTTTTCTATATCCCACTTTGGCAGGTATTTATAGGGGTGTGTAATGGTCGGTTTGCTCATCGAATCGAATCATATTAGCCAAATCGATCCAAATCGAATTTTTTCTACAAATAAAAAATCAAAATATATTTTGAAAAACCATTCACCAAAATTTCGGTTCGATTTCGGTCCCAAACCGAACAAACCAATTTTTTTTAAACTTTAAAAAAAAAAAAAAAATCAGTCTAATTTTTTTTAGCATCAACACAATTTTTTCATCCAATTACTTGCAACATGTAAACATCTAAATACTAATTTAAGCAAAAATGTATCAATAATCCTACTAAATATTCCAATAAAACACAAAAGTTTTTAAAATTTAAGCAACAATTTGAAAAACATAATCAACACAAAACATCACTCCTCAAGTCTTTTATGCAAAACACAAACAAACATAAGTCTTTTATGTGTAAATTTAAATTATCTAATATTAATATTATTATATTATATTAGAATATAAATTATTAAATATTAATTTAGTGAATATTAATATATATATAATATATTATTATTATTAATATTATTATTATTAAAAATATGTTGGTTCAATTTATATGGTTTTTAATTCGTAAAAATCATAAATCGAATCAAAATAAAAAAAATCAAATTTTAAAACCGTAAATCGAACCATAGACCGAAAATTGAACTAAAATTATATTTCGATTTGGTTTGGTGGATTTTTTTTCAATTCGGACCGTATTTTGCACACCCTAGGTACATATACACATGTGTAATTTTTTTCTTCTTCTAGGCATCGAAGGAGTTCCTTCATTTTTCTGAAGGGGAAGTAATGACTTTGACTTCACTTCATGCAGAAATGGTATGACTGTGTTACCTTTGTCATTATCTAGATGGGGTAATATATATTTGTAATTTACGTGTAGCAATATTTGATCCTTTATTTTGGATGCAGGATCGTAATGTAGATTCCCTAATGATTTATTTAGGGGAAGACCGGAAACGTTGCCCATTTGAGCAAGGTGGTTTTCTTTCTTTCTTTCTTTGTAATTTTCAGTGAGTTTAGTTTTATAAGCTGGTTTTGCTTCCTAATTTTTCATTGCAGTGATCTCTATTTTGTTGAATTTTATGAGAATGTTCAAGCAAGCCCATGAAGAAAACTGTAAGCACATAGAGTTAGAGAAAAAGATAACAGAGAAAGAAGCCATGAAAGCAACTGATTAATTGATGCAATTATAAGTCTTCCGTCCCCGTCGCTCATATATGGTTATGTTTGAAGTTTTAAGAAAGCTAATAAAAATATCATTTGTTAAGCTTAAAATGTTGAATTTTACCTAAACTTCATTCAAAATACTGGTAAACATGTTTACTTTCTTCATCCACAAAGAAAGACTTACAACTTCTCTTTACCCAAATTTCAAAATTAATCAGAACATTAATTTTTTTGCTTTGCTTTTTTTTTTTTTTCCATTTAGCATCTATAACTAATCATATCCAATTATATAACTATTAGTAACAAGAAAAATTAAATAGCGGCAAATATAAAATGTTAATTTAATGTATTTTATTTTGATGGGATGGATGAAAATAAAAAAATCAATATTTGTGGGATTTTTTAAATAACTTATGCACGTTCAAACAGAAAAAAATATAATTTGGGACACAAAATAAAAATTTATAAGACGGAGGAAATATTTTTTTCCTTATTTAATTTTATCATTAGGATTAAACCAAGGACCCGTTTGATAGCCGTGATAAGAAAAGGGGTCAAGACGGGTCTTGCGAAATGGTTTGTAAAGGTACGTGGGATAAAGGTTGTTTCATTATGTTTGGTAGACATTTAAAAAATAAAAACTGATGTTTGGTAAATAAAATAATTAGTAAGAAAACAGAAAAAATTATTGAAATTTCTATTTTGTTCATCAACCTTCTTCAACATCTCTTCTTAATCACATCATATAAAAAACCCAAAAAAAAAATATATACCAACAAAAAAATCATCACCACCACCCATGGAACCCAAATTGAAAATAAATTGAAATTTTTTTGGAAAACCCAAACGGGAGAGTGGGGAGACGGAACGTTTTTCGCCCAAATATAATCATAATACAGAAAAAAGTAAATTCCACATAAAAATCACATTCCTTTGGAAATTAATCAAAAGAAAGAGGACGCGCGCGGAAGAAGCGGTGACGGCAACGCACGGAAGAGACGGTGACGGCGGCACGCTGAGGCGAGGGTGGTGCAACGAGGAGGAGGCGGCGAGGGCAGCGCGATGAGGAGGAGGCAGCGAGGGCAGCGCGACGAGGAGGCGGCGACGGCGGCGCGACGAGGAGGCGGCGACGGCGGCGCGACGAGGAGGCGGCGACGATGGCGTAAGGAGAAGGGCGGTGACGACAGCGCAAGGAAGAGGGCGGTGACAGCGGCGATGTGGGATCAAAAAATTGGAAGAACTTTGGAGAGAGAGAGATGCTAGGATTCTAATGTTTGATTTTCTTTTTCAAATTTTGGACACTTAAAACAGATCAAGAAATGGTATCGCAGGGGGGAGACGAGATGAGATACCCAAAGAGCTACAGTGTTTTTCATTAAACGGTTTCTCATGCGGATGCTTTTCTCAGGCCGGTCGCAAACGGTACCAAATAGGAGTAATCGTCCGAAAATATTTATTTCAGAGGCTTATCTTGCCTACCAAACGGGTACTAAGTTGAGAGGAGGCCCAGATACAAAGCTTGGTTTACTGCAATTTTTTAACAAAGGGATCGATTGATCGACGTTTGTCTGTTAATGTCAAAGTTTCGGAAATAACATATATCTGCTACTCCGAAATAATTAATTCGAACTTGTAAAAGGGTTTGAAATTAATTCATTTGTATTATAGTTTCAAATATTTTCCCTTACTTGTGGACATGATGGTGGAATTGCCGTCAATGAGGTTTGATCCTTAAACGTTTGGGCAGACGTGAACCAATTGGATGATACCATGCAAAAAATCTGTCTTATTTAAAAATTCAAACTTGTAGGAGGATGTAAAATTATTATATTTGTATTATAGTTTCCAATAACTCTTACAAGGAATTGTTCAAAAATTCTTTTTATTCTTTATTAAAAGTAACACTTATGTGCAATACATTTGATAAACAATTAATATTGTAATATTGTTTAAATATTAGTTGTACGATGCAATAACAAGATTAATTTATCCTTGCTACTAAACTATTATGTTATTTTATTACTCTTCACTAGTGATGTGCCCACCCGTACGTTGCACGGAAACTAATTTTATCGGTATATTAAACTAATTTCAGTCACTTGTTTGCATTACAAAAATTGTATTATTGTACTGTATTATTTGAATTATATATATATATATATATATATATATATATATATATATATATATATATATATTGTATATTTTTCAATGTACATCTCATAATATATCATAATTTTGTGGACAAATTATTACGCATAAATTTTGTTCATTCTAATTCTATTTTTCTTCATTTTCTAAAGATATAGTTATAAAACATTAACCAACACATAATGCATATATAAAATACATTTCTAAATATCAAATAATAAAATTACTATCACAATACTAAAAAAATATATTGTTTACCGTAAAGCAGATAAATCAAAATAAAACTAAAAAAATATATATATATAACAGTTCCAAAAGTCTAAACATTTCTAAACACTTCTTGATAAACAATATTTTTTATGTGTTATAATCAAGACGATAATTATCACACAACAAAATTTTAAAACCACGACAATTGGTAACCCTTGAAACTGCATCATAAAGTTGTCCATGATTAAACACAATCGCGGTATCAATGTTAGTTCTCCAGCAATGCTACCAGCCAAAATTTTAGCTTCAATAACTCTATCACTCAACTTAGTGATTATCATCTTGTATATACAAAAAAAAAACATAATTTTAAATTTTTAAAAAATGATAACTTATACTCCCTCCAATTCATTTTAGATTATCAATTTCTCCATAAAAGGAAGATATTTTTTTTCCTTTTAAATTTAACCATTCTACCCTTATTAAAAAATAACTTTATATCTACAAATACTAATAAACAACTATTTTATTAAAACTTATGCCCTTTTGTTTTGGATAATCTAAAATGAATTGAAGAGAGTACTAAATACTATATTAAATCTGCATAATAAAATAATAAACTAATCTCCTTCCATTGCACAATCCTCTAGAATGATCAATATTTCTCAATAACATAACAAGTGTTTCGATTTTAAGATTTAGTTCATGATTAGGAACACCATAAAATTTTAAAGTATTAAGGAACTCAAGAGTGTGAACATCAGCGAGGGAATCAGACCTGCAACCTATCAGAAATGAGATGTTTGCAAAATTATTTTTCATTTAACTTTACCGTATAGTCATTAATATTTCTAACAGAATCAAGTGTCGGTGCAAGGATAGCTCTTATATACGAATCATGTACATTAAATCATACACAGTTGTTTATCTAACTTAATGTATCATTTGTAAAAATATCTAACTTATAACAATATCAATTAGTCACTGAATATAGACAATAATAGAAAGAAGGATAATTTGTGTTACCTCAAGTTCTAAAGGACATCCAAACATTAGAATATGAGATAATGTAGTAAAACCTTCAAAATCTGGAAAAACATATATATGTCTATGTCCCACAAAATAATATTATCCAAAATATACAAACATATATACAAAAAGAGTACTATGTAAAATCAATGGAATTAATTATGCAACATTAATACACAATAATTAAAATAAAACACAAATAAAAGACTTATAAAAAACAATTGTTACTTAAATAATTCACCTATATCATTAACTACAAAATAATACTAAATTAAATTATGTAAGTTAAAGATTAATATTAATTGACTCGACCCGATTTTATGCATAACTTAAGCAATAGTTTGTTTGATATATTTGATAGGTGAAAAAAGTACGTTAAAGAAAAATCAGTGGTCGAAATTATAGTAAGGGAATTAATAACAATAAATTTTATCTTTAAAGTACGCATGCAACAAAAATATACATTCCCTTAATTAAATAAATTAAACATGTGGTTTGTTTTATTAGTAATGTTTTACATAAAAATATTAGGGAGTAGTATGATTCATGTAATATCCAACAATAATATATTAATTTAATTCTTTATTATCAGTCCTATTGTAATTCACTATACTACCCAACAATAATTAAAAAAAAAAGTGAAACCTTACTAATTAACACATAAATAAAAACAACGTCTTATTTAAAAGTTATCATTTTAATCAAGGCGCTCCTATTATAAGAAATTACTCTGTCAAATAAGTAACTAATGCAAAATCATATATACAAATTCCATACAAAACAATAACAACAAATCCAACATTATAAATCAAATAATTATAATTTTTTTGAAAATATATAAGAAAAAAAAGGGTATACATTATTATATATTAATTTTTTTAAATAAAATTGTTGTAATATATTATATATATATATATATATATATATATATCATTCCAAAATAATATAATTTAATTTAGAATATGTATAGAATGAAATTTGTTCATACATGAATCATTAAAAGACATTATATGTTTTCATTACAAAATATTCGTTGTTTACAGTGAATAATATTAGTTATTTACACAGAAGAGAATTAATTTATTTTCATTGATTTTAATTTTCATCAAAACAATCTTTAAAATGATCAATTTGATTTTTGACTAAAATGCTTGGAGGAATACTTACATTATCTTTAAATGGTTTAGTAACATTCTTCATTGTTCAAAGAGAAAACAACAAAAAAATAAGCTTATAATACAATGGTAAGTTTGAATTACTTTTCTTTGTTGGTTTTTGTCACACCTAATTATATGTCTCTTCGACTTATAAACACTCTTGAACAATGACGTAAATTATATTTTCCACCGCTAGTTTAAAAGGGTGGGAGAGTCGATATGGTTTATGGTATTGTAACTGATTGAGATTGATTTCAGCAAAAACATTTAGAAAAAAACTTAAATTGCCTATAGATGATCCGATTGAATTTTTCCTCACTATTAAAAAAAAAAATATATATATATATATAATATAATAAAAAGAACAAAAGTTTATTCCTTTAACATTAGAAACACATAATACATATCAACAAATTACTTTATTCTATTGGTATCTTCTCATACCAAATTCTCAGGGCCCGCTTGAGTAAGATAGGGTAATGGGAACATGACATATGAGATTGCAATTAAGGACAATAATTTATAAAAGTTGCAAATTGAAGCAAAACTATCCAAAGTAAACCCAAATCAGAATATGCTACATGACCCGATTGAACTGAATTAGATCTGAACTTTGGGTTAATTAACTCGATTTGGCCTGACTGGGGGCTAAATTCGGGCACAATTTGGCTTTATTAGGGCTGATTGTGCCTAAATTCGCAACTCTTAAAAATTACAATCCTTAAATTGCTACCCCCAAAATTATGGTTCTTAAAAATTGATTTCAAATATCAACCCTCACCTTAAGGATTGAGTGATTCAGGCTGATATTTATTTAGTTGGGGAAAAGGAGCAAAATAAGGACTGTAACTCTTTGAGCTGGATGTTTGATTTAAAATAGTTTGAATTTCATTTTCTTTAAAAGGTTGTGCACAAAATGATTTACTAGATTTTTACCCTTTTGTTTGATTTAAAATAGTTTGAATTTCATTTTCTTTAAAAGGTTGTGCACAAAATGATTTACTAGATTTTTACCCTCTTTCAATTGGAGAGCTTAGTTATTTAGGAGGCGCTTGATTAGCCATTCTTCAATGATAATGAGAATGAGTTAAAAAAAAATAGTGTAAGTATGAAGGTTAACAAAGTATAGAGTGAAATTGGTTTATGCATGAATTACTGAAGGGTATTAGTTGTTTCCATTGAAGAGTATTAATTGTATTTACTAGAAGAGTATTACTGATTTACACTGAAGAGTCTTAGTTGTTCAGTAAAAATGAACTAAGACTCTTCAGTGTAAACCAGTAATACTCTTCAGTAAAAACAATTAATACTCTTCAATGAAAACAACTAATACCCTTCAGTAATTTATATATAAACTAATTTCACTCTATACATACTCATGAGGGTTTATTAGAACAAAATCATTATCTTTCCTCCTAAATAAAGTAATCAATACTCCATTTTGATTATCATATTTCTCTCCTACGATCATCCTCCCCAATCACTCCTTTATTTCTCCGGTAACACACAATTGTTGTAACGCCCCGAATCCAGAATATATTAATTATATCGGATTCGAAGTATTATTGTGATCAAAAGTCCGAACTATAAAATTTTTGAAGGAAATATAACTGAATTGAAAGATAAGTTTCATGTAGCGGATAAGTGGGAAGAAATAATATAATGAAGTATCGCACACATAAGTGTATCTGTATATATATATATAAGGATGGATAAAGGGTTATGTATCTTTATGATAATACACACTGAGTTTTGATAACTGAAACACACGGTAAGAAGTATCGTCTTGCATAGCAGTAGCGATAACATTTATTTAGGGATAAAATAACAGGCATCATTGTATTATTAATAGTATTTTAAGCAAGCGGGAACTTGGTGTCTTCTGTATAACTGTCCTTGCTCCCCGTAATTGAAATCTGCAAGGGGGTTAGGAAAAAGGGGCGTGAGAATTGAATTCTCACGTATGGGTGATTTGCAACTTCATGGGATTGGTAAATCCGAAATATATTAAATTGTACTCATTGATAAAGTATATAATTTATTTAAGCAGTTGACATATAAATATGAATAACATATCCATAGGAGAAACGGTTCGTATAATAATTTATTGGTATTAGGCATATTTAACATAATATAATTGAAGTAGCACAAGTTGATTCACGTTAGGGTAGAGCCCAAAACATATTTACGTATTGTCACAAACTGTCAAACCATATTCGTACGATCATTCCACTTCCAACAAAACTTACTCCTTCCAATCATTACCAAACTCACTTCATTCAACCACAATATCCCTCAAAATAATAGCAAACTATCAATGGCCTTATTCCCAGTGCGCAACGTAGGCGGCTGAGCCGGGGACCAGATCTGTTTGAATCAACAACCTACATTCCGAGGGCGTCCCCGACAGCTCCCCAGAGGTTGGATTAAAAACTCGATCCCAACTCCGTACTTACTGACTTTCCATAAAACTGACACAACAAACTTCACAGAGAAAAATACTAGATTGACAACATAACTGATTCATGCTCACATAAGGTGCTTACTCATACAATGGTGATCAATTTACAAAACAACAGACATTAGATGTCATATATAGTCATATCACATAATTCAAGCAGTTATATAATAGGTGTTACATTTATGTTGGATTAATTGTTTTAGATTGATTTAGTCGAGTTCAGAAAATACCGGCACAACGTTATTATTAGCAGATCAATCAACCGATCATCACCCACCTGATTGTTCTGAGTCCTGGGAATATTGTGTAGGCAGACGGTCGAATCCTCCGTGCGTGTCCCGAAAAGTACATAATCCTAATAAGGAGTATTCCGATTAAAAGATCGACTTTTGAATTTGAAAAGTTTAAGTGTTTGTATCTCGAGGATTGAGTAGATTGTTGTCTTTTAGAAACTACTGAAAACTAAAGTTTTCAAAGGTTGATTCTTATTTGATAAGTACACCCCTTTTTTAAGAGGAGGTGTATTAGGGGGGTGTATTTACTAATTTCAGTGTTGTCCTTAACGAAAGCCTTTTATAAAATTAAAAGTATATTCATAATTATTATTATTCTTGGAAAACTTAAAAGAATAAAAATAATTACTTAAGAGTATTAATAAGAACTAAAGAAAAGGTTTTTCTTTCTAAGATTTCTATTTCCCATTTTAAAAGATTTCTTGAATATAAATATTCATGTTTTATAAATAAAACTCTCTTATTAAACTTATTAAAAGACTTTGGCTTTTCTAAGACAATTATATTATAAACTAATATAGTTTATAAAAAGTATTCTTCTTTTCTAATATTAGTGATACTTCTAAAGTTGGTTTGTAATACTTCTAAAACAAAGGATTATATTAAAAGACTTTATTTTGCGTTTCTAAATTTCTAACAGGGGTACGAGGGGAAGACGAGTTTTCCTTTGTCTTTTAAACTCGACTAAAGGTGTCAATTCCATCATCAAAACAACCATACCAAAAACACTAGTTTTAAATACTAATTAACTAAAACAAGAAGCACTATACTACTTAAATAAAGATACTGAGCAGCTAAATGAATAACACTAGTCCACTAATTCAAAAATACTACAACATCTCAAAATAACAATAGCACTTCATCATTCGAACACTAATACAAAAATACTAATCCAAAGTCCCAATTCATGGTTTGTGAAGAAAGAAAACAGGGGAAATATAATATTCCATTTCCTATTTCTAAAGAATGATACAAGGGGGCAAAATAACAATACTACACAAGTCAACAAATAATACTAAATTATTTAACCAATTCAACAGTAAGTTCGCCTTTCTCTTTTGCTTCCTCGTAATCGTTTTTGAACAACTCATTCATAAACTGAAATTTACGAATGAAAGAATGAAAGTAGAGACCTTATGAGCCTCGGTTCGAGGTGTTAAACGGGCGGCCTAACGGCGTCGATCGGGGATTCGGAAAATAAATTAACCAGCCTAACGGCATTGTTCGAGATTTCCAAAAATTCCGGCAACAGGGGTTTGGCTCGGCATCATCTCGGAAGAGGAAAACAAGGAGTTGGATTACGGTATCGAAATCGAATTAAACGGAGTTGAAAATTAAGAAGGGGAAACTCAAATACTTACTGGAAAAGGAAGAAAGGAGCGGCGATTGGCTTCAGGCTTCGATGGCGGCGCTGATTTTGGAGGAGGCGGCGGTGCGAGGGAGCAGCGTGCGCGGCGGAGTACACGGCGGCGAGCGTCGCGACGCAAAGAGAGAGGACGTGAGAGGCGTCGGCTGGAGCCGTGGTGCAACGGCGGCGTCGCTGGGTCGCGTCGCGGCCTGGTTCGCCGCGGTCGAAGCGGCGGCACTGGGTTTGAGTGGCGGAGCGAAATGAGGCGACGGCGGCGTGATCGGAGAGAGCAAGAGAGGAAGGGAGGAGGCGTCGCAGCTTCGGCTAAGGCCGCGGAGGCGTTCGTCCGCCGGAGGAGGAAGAAGGAAAGGGGCATGCGGCGGCGGTCTTCCGCCGGAAAAGGAGGGAGAAGGACGCGTTCCTTCTAGAGAGAGAGAGCAAATGTAAACTGAAAGTGGGAAATGAGGAGGAAAATAATGGGTCTTGACTTTTATACGGATATTTCTAAGAGTGAATTAACTGAATTCCTATTTCCCTTTCAAGTCCGTAGCCTTCTAAGATTTCATTTATTATATGAACTTTTAATTAAAAGAATTTTAGTAGTTGAGATTCTTAAGAAAATAAATTTCCACAGATTTTATTTGACAGTGTTAAAAAATAAGGCTCGTTTGGCTTTATGGATTGAAGCAACAGTATCTTTTAAACAAAATAATTAATTACTGGAATTTTGATTATTCTCAAAATTACACGGATCGAAATCCTTAATTTAATTTAATTCCCGTAGTTCCTTATTCGCTTGAAAGATTCGATTTCTTTCTTCGAATTTAGAAATTTATAAAAAGGGGTATATATATATATATTTAAATTACACAAAAGCACACAAAATAATAAAATAAAAGAAACAAAGATAAGAAAATAAAATAAGGTTTATAACTAAGAAAAAAGATATAGAACGGGACGGGGTGTTACATCCTCACCTCCTTAACAGAATTTCGCCCCCGAAATTCATCTCTCAGGTACTACTTAAGCATTGAGGGTATTTGGCTAGGACTTCATCCTCTCTTTCCCAAGTTGCTTCTTCTTTCCCGTGTCGGCTCCACTGGACTAGCACTAATGGTATCTCTCGATTCCTTAACAAGTGTAACTTTCTTCCCAAGATAGTTACTGGAACTTCTTCGTAAGTCAGGTCACTGCTTAGACCTAATTCTACGTGATTAATAACATGGTTTGGATCGCTCATGTACTTCCTGAGTGTAGATATATGGAACACATTGTGCACTCATGACAATTCCGGAGGTAAAGCTATCCGATAAGCTACATCTCCGATTCTATTCAGGATGTCAAATGGTCCAATGTATCGCGGCTTTAGCTTACCTCTTTTTCCAAAACGGATTAGACCTTTCATTGGCGCAACTCTGAGAAATACTTTCTCGCCAATGTCAAATTGTAAATCCCTTCTTCGGGTGTCGGCATATGACTTCTGACGGTCCTGGGCCGACTTGATTCTCTCTTTAATCTTTGCGACTATCTCAGCTGATCTTTCGACTAGCTCAGGTCCGAGAATCTTTTGAATCCTGACTTTGTCCCAACAAACTGGCGATCTACACCTCTTCCCGTAGAGTGCTTCGTACGGCGCCATTAGTATTGTTGCTTGATAACTGTTATTATATGCGAACTCTACCAATGGTATGTGGCTTTTCCAACTTCCTTCAAGATCTAGAGCGCAAGCTCTGAGCATATCTTCGAGCGTCTGGATAGTTCTTTCCAATTTCCCATCAGTCTGCGGGTGGTATGCGGTGCTGAATTTCAATTCAGTACCTAAAGCTCGTTGTAGACTTCCCCAGAACTTGGAGGTAAAATGAGGGTCTCTATCGGATACTATCGAGATTGGTACACCGTGCAGTCTGACTATCTCTGCTATGTATAGTTGGGCAAGCTTGTCCAACATGTACGTCATTCTTATAGGGATAAAATGGGCAGTTTTCGTAAGTCTGTCTACGATAACCCAAATGGCATCGTGATTCTTCACCGTTTTCGGAAATTCGGTGACAAAACCCATAGTGATGTTCTCCCATTTCCTCTCTGGCATCTCCAGAGGATGCAACAACCCTGAAGGTCGTTGATGATCTGTTTTAACTTGCTGGCAAGTTAAACAACTCTTGACGAATTGAGCTATCGATCTCTTCATACCCCTCCACCAAAAGTTCTCTTTTAGTCCCCGGTACATTTTCGTCTCTCCGGGGTGAACGGTGTAAGGAGTGCTATGTGCCTCTTTCAGAATTTTGTTCCTCATTCCGTCATCCTTAGGCACACAGATTCTATTATCGAACATTAAAGCTCCATCAGTACTTAACACGAACCTCTGAATGGTTCCTTCCTCAACGCGCTTACGTATTCCTCTCAAGAATTTATCGTCCTTTTGCGCTCCTAGGATCCTTTCTCGTAAGGTCAGTTGCAGGGTGAACGCGTAAACCAGGGAATCTGCACAACACTGTGTGGAAAATTCCAAGTTTAAACGAGAGAGTTCTCCTATTAGTGGTAACTGTGTGGTCGGAACGATGCTTAGTTTTGTATCTTCCTTTCTACTCAAAGCGTCTGCCACTACGTTTGCCTTTCCAGGGTGATAGTGGATAGTGCAATCGTAATCTTTTACCAATTCGAGCCATCTTCTCTGACGCATGTTCAATTCCTTCTGCATGAAGAAGTATTTTAGGCTCTTATGGTCAGTGTAGATCTCACACTTTCCTCCATATAAGTAGTGTCTCCAAATCTTCAACGCGTGAACTACTGCGGCCAGTTCTAAGTCGTGCGTTGGGTAGTTTTGTTCGTGGTTCTTAAGTTGTAGGGATGCATAAGCTACAACTTTCTTATTCTGCATCAGAACACAACCCAAGCCTGACAAAGAAGCGTCTGTGTAAATGACGAATCCTTCTGATCCGTCTGGGATGGTTAACACAGGCGACGTGGTTAGCCTCTTCTTTAACTCTTGAAAGCTTTCCTCACAAGTTGAATCCCAAGTAAACTTTTCGGTTTTCTTAGTCAGTTTCGTCAGCGCTTTCGCAATGCTGGAAAAATCTTGTATGAACCTTCGGTAGTACCCTGCTAACCCAAGAAAACTCCGAATTTCATTGACGTTAGTAGGCGCCTTCCAGTTCATGATGGCTTCTACCTTTGCTGGGTCCACTTCAATTCCTTTTGCGGAGATTATATGCCCTTAGAACATAACACGATCGATCCAAAATTCACAGTTGCTGAATTTGGCATACAACTTCTCTCGTCTCATTCTCTCTAAGACTGCCTTGAGATGTTCTTCGTGTTGATCTTTGCTCTTAGAGTACACGAGTATGTCGTCGATGAAGACGATGATGAATTGATCCAGGTACGGATGAAACACTCTATTCATCAGATCCATGAAGATCGTCGGAGCATTTGTTACTCCGAAAGGCATCACGGTGAACTCGTAATGTCCATACCGAGTCCGGAATGCTGTCTTTGGGATATCCTCGCTTTTGACCTTTAGCTGATGGTACCCAGACCTCAGATCGATTTTTTAGAATACGGTAGCATTCTTTAACTGATCGAACAAGTCTTCTATCCTCGGAAGAGGATATTTGTTCTTAATGGTCAGTTGATTGAGGCCTCGGTAGTCTATGCACATACGGAAAGTTCCATCTTTCTTCTTTACGAACAACACGGGTGCTCCCCATGGTGATGCACTAGGCCTGATGAACTTCTTTTCAAGCAAGCCCTGCAGTTGTTCTTTCAGTTCTTCTAACTCCTTTGGCGCCATTCGATAGGGTGCTTTAGATACTGGTGCTGCCCCAGGTATCAAGTCGATGGAAACCTCTATCTGACGATCGGGAGGTAACCTTTCTCCGGGAACACGTCAAGATATCCATCCACAATTAGCACTTTGATGCACAACTTATCGTCTATCTCTCCTGCTGAGATGTGGACGAGGTAAACTTGGTATTCTTCTTTTCGTAATATCGATGCAGCTTGGATTGCTGATATTACTCGGGTTTCCTTCTTGGTCTTGATTTTACGAAACGCGAAGCGTTGGCCATCACGGGTTTCGAGGTCGATTTCGCGTTCTGCACATTTTATTATTGCTTTGTTTCTCATTAACCAGTCAATGCCTAAGATTATGTCAAAGGTTTTCATCTTAAGGACGTGAAGATCGGACTCTACCAAGTGTTTGTCTAGCGTTAGGGGTAAACCTCTAATTTGACCCTCAATTTCCATAGTAGTTCCAGATGGAATACTCACATTTAAAACTTTTCCTTTTTCCTCGACTAATCCTAACTTTCTTTTAAAGTTATCAGATATAAAGGAATGAGATGCTCCAGTATCAAACAATACATACGCAGGTTTTTCAAGTACAAAGATAGTACCTGCTAGCGTCTCATGCTGCTCAGGCTGAGCTGGTCCTTTCAGGCGAAGTTGCTCTCTGCTGCTTTCCCCTTCCTCTAGGATAGCATTCATGTGGCCTGACCTTCTCTGACCCTGGTTAGGCGGACCTCTGACTGGGGATCCCGCCTGGCGGTTGTTAGGTGCAGGCAGCTGACGAGCCTGATAATTGTTTGCCTGCTGAGGGCGGTACTGAGCATTATTAACAGGTTGACGGTTGCTGCTTAGTGGCAGAGCACATTCATTGGACTTGTGCCCTGGTTGATTGCAACGAAAACAAATTACTCCTCCCTGACTATAGGGTCCCCAGTGTCTCCTTCCACACCTTTAACAGTTCTGGTTGGTTCGAGGACCAACAAAGTTATTTCCCCTGGATTGCGGAACTGGATTTCTTTTAAAGTGTGGCTGCCAATTTCGATTGACAGGGACAGTAGTCGGAGTCTGTTTGTACTCCAAGTTTTGACTGATCGAGACCAGCAATGCTCGATGGAAAACTTCTCCATAGCTTGGCACCTGAAGGCCAATTACAATTCCTGCTATCTCGGGCCTCAAACCCTGCTCGAACCTGTGAGCTTTTCTTTCATCGTCACCCACCAGATGTGGGGCATAACGAGACAGTTGATTGAACCTTCTCTCGTACTCTATCACTGAGAGAGTTCCCTGTCAAAGGTTGACAAATTCCTGTTCTTTCCGATCCCTTAGGACTCGTGGAAAGTATCGGTCCAGTATAGCTTTCTTAAAGTCCTCCCAAGTAAGGACTTGTCTAGCTTCTTCGTCCATAGTTCGCTCATAAGACTCCCACCATTGTGCTGCATCCTCCATCAGTTGGAACTGGGCACATGAGACTTTCTGTGCATCAGCCAGTGCCATGTGTCTGAAGATACGTTCCAATCCCGATATCCACTCCTCAATCTCAAAGGGATCTTCTTTCCCATTCAGCCTAGGTGGTTGCAGTCGTCGAAAGCGTTCGACAAAGTCATTTGTCCTGGGCGCCATCTGAGGTATATGCACGTATAGTGGTGGAGGAGGTAGTGGAGCTTGCTGCTAAATGTAGTTCTGAAGAGAGATTGGTATTTCTCTCGCAATATCATTTGCTGGCGCGGCCTGTTGAGGCGGCCCAGGTTCAGCCTGAGGGGGTGGGTCTTGTCCTATAGGATCTCTTGGTTCAGGAATGGGGTTAAGGCGGGGTCGTCCACGTTTACGTCCTGGTGCCATTCTAAAGGTAGTTCTGATCGGAAAAGAATAATATTGTTACGATATGTATAGGTGCAAGAAAGTTATAAAAACATAATCGGATTAACCAAATCAACACAACGCTAGCACTGAAACACGTGTGGTACGTAATTCACCGCGACGCATCGGGGCCCTCAATGGTACAGTGCTCACATTCGCACATTATTATAGGAACCAGTAGTGTGTCATTAAGCGATAATCAGATAAAATATATGACAGTCAATACATGTAAAGCAAGTAAAACACATTGACAAGCAGTGAGCATATAATAAGTATATATATATCTAAAAAGTTTTGGTTCTACGGAGTCAGTCTCCTTACATTACGTCATAGAATGCAAAAGGTTTCTACGTAATGCTATAGCATCGTGTCCTCACATCAATATGGACCACGAGCGACAAAAGGAGGGGTTAGAGCTACGCTGCTATGGCCTATAAGGAAAACAACCACGCAAAATGACTACTACTATATGTCAAGCGGCTACCACCTATACTATATATATGCATCTACTACTATATATTAGGTCCGGAAGTCCAACTAGTCATCAACCTCTAACGCTGCTGAGGAATCTATCTCTACCTCTGGCTCGTCTTTCTCTGGTTCGTCTGTCTCGACCTCTGCTACCCCCGGCTTAATCACCGGAGGTGCGGCTTCCCCAAAGCCGAAAGGTCCCTCCCCAGCCAGTCCACTCGCTACCCAGAAGGCGATGGTGGTATCCCGCTGCGCGAGAGCTGCATCCAAGTACAGCATGGACCTCCTGAGAGTGGTACGGGAGAACTCATCTTGGGAGTTTGCGACAGTCGTTGATGCGGCGGCTGAGACTCGGGCAAGTACTGCATCCTCGTGGAGAGCTCCGGACATGGCAAAATCACGTCGAGAAATCCCGGCAGCCTGTCAGGACAGGGTACGGTTTTCATCTGCGCGCCGAATCACCCTCTGGGCCTTCACCCAGTAGGCGTCTAGGTGAACCTGAGGTCCCTGCTCTGGGTCGTCCACCCTCATACGGTCTAACAGTCCTGCAGCGATGCGGCGGAAAATCTCGATCACTCCTCCCACGAATCGGGTCGCAGCTGCGAAGTCGGTCTCAATGTGGGGCTCTGGGGCAACCCTTGCCCTCTCGCGCGATTATAAAAAGTGGGTAGTGAAAGCATCGATAGTCTCTACTTCTAACTGCTCAATCTCTAAGTACTGGGCCACATCCATCTTACGGCTTCCTATAGGAAAAGGAAAGTTCTAGTCAAATTTTAGTTTAAAAGAAAAATAACCGTAAAGTAAACATTTAAAGCACGAAATCAAAGAAATCACATAATATCATTTATGAAGTTCACAATTTTATCCAAGTATTCTTATTAATTACTCGAGTTTTCAACAGCAACTTATACTAAATTTTGTAGTTTCTTTTTCATAGTACGAACATTGTTTTGAGTTATCGTAACCTTTTTTATCGCGTAATATTATGAAGTCAAGCTATTTTGAATTTTGTAGGCCTTTAAATAATTTTACAAAAAGTAGCAACATACCTTCGAGGAGCTTGTAGACAGTAACCAGAGACATATTTCCCCCGGAAAATTTAATATTTTAATACTTAAGTGATAATAAATAATTTTAGTGTGACGGGAAAACAAGATTTGGGGTTAGGTCCGAAAGTTTTGAACCTAGGCTCTGATACCACCTGTAACGCCCCGAATCCAGAATATATTAATTATATCGGATTCGAAGTATTATTGTGATCAAAAGTCCGAACTATAAAATTTTTGAAGGAAATATAACTGAATTGAAAGATAAGTTTCGTGCAGCAGATAATTGGGAAGAAATAATATAATGAAGTATCGCACACATAAGTGTATATGTATATATATATAAGGATGGATAAAGGGTTATGTATCTTTATGACAATACACACTGAGTTTTGATAACTGAAACACACGGTAAGAAGTATCGTCTTGCATAGCAGTAGCGATAACATTTATTTAGGGATAGAATAACAGGCATCATTGTATTATTAATAGTATTTTAAGCAAGCGGGAACTTGGTGTCTTCTGTATCACTGTCCTTGCTCCCCGTAATTGAAATCTGCAAGGGGGTTAGGAAAAAGGGGTGTGAGAATTGAATTCTCACGTATGAGTGATTTGCAACGTCATGGGATTGGTAAATTCGAAATATATTAAATTGTACTCATTGATAAAGTATATAATTTATTTAAGCAGTTGACATATAAATATGAATAACACATCCATAGGAGAAACGGTTCGTATAATAATTTATTGGTATTAGGCATATTTCACATAATATAATTGAAGTAGCACAAGTTGATTCACGTTAGGGCAGAGCCCAAAACATATTCACGTATTGTCACAAACTGTCAAACCATATTCGTACGATCATTCCACTTCCAACAAAACTTACTCCTTCCAATCATTACCAAACTCACTTCATCCAACCACAACATCCCTCAAAATAATAGCAAACCATCAATGGCCTTATTCCCAGTGCGCAACGTAGGCGGCTGAGCCGGGGACCAGATCTGTTTGAATCAACAACCTACATTCCGAGGGCGTCCCCGACAGCTCCCCGGAGGTTGGATTAAAAACTCGATCCCAACTCCGTACTTACTGACTTTCCATAAAACTGACACAACAAACTTCACAGAGAAAAATACTAGATTGACAACATAAATGATTCATGCTCACATAAGGTGCTTACTCATACAATGGTGACCGATTTACAAAAAAACAGACATTAGATGTCATATATAGTCATATCACATAATTCAAGCAGGTATATAATAGGTGTTACATTTATGTTGGATTAATTGTTTTAGATTGATTTAGTCGAGTTCAGAAAATACCGGCACAACGTTATTATTAGCAGATCAATCAACCGATCATCACCCACCTGATTGTTCTGAGTCTTGGGAATATTGTGTAGGCAGACGGTCGAGTCCTCCGTGCGTGTCCCGAAAAGTATAAAATCCTAATAAGGAGTATTCCGATTAAAAGATCGACCTTTGAATTTGAAAAGCTTAAGCGTTTGTATCTCGAGGATTGAGTAGATTGTTGCCTTTTAGAAACTATTGAAAACTAAAGTTTTTAAAGGTTGATTCTTATTTGATAAGTACACCCCTTTTTAAGAGGAGGTGTATTAGGAGGGTGTATTTACTAATTTTAGTGGTGTCCTTAACAAAAGTCTTTTATAAAATTAAAAATATATTAATAATTATTATTATTCTTGGAAAACTTAAAAGAATAAAAATAATTACTTAAGAGTATTAATAAAAACTAAAGAAAAGGTTTTTCTTTCTAAGATTTCTATTTTCCATTTTAAAATAATTCTTGAATATAAATATTCATGTTTTATAAATAAAACTCTCTTATTAAACTTATTAAAAGACTTTGGCTTTTCTAAGACAATTATATTATAAACTAATATAGTTTATAAAAAGTATTCTTCTTTTCTAATATTAGTGATACTTCTAAAATTGGTTTGTAATACTTCTAAAACAAAGGATTATATTAAAAGACTTTATTTTACGTTTCTAAATTTCTAACAGGGGTACGAGGAGAAGACGAGTTTCCCTTTATCTTTTAAACTCGACTAAAGTGTCAATTCCATCATCAAAACAACCATACCAAAAACACTAGTTTCAAATACTAATTAACTAAAACAAGAAGCACTGTACTACTTAAATAAAGATACTGAGCAGCTAAATGAATAACACTAGTCCACTAAGTAAAAAATACTACAACATCTCAAAATAACAATAGCACTTCATCATTCGAACACTAATACCAAAACACTAATCCAAAGTCCCAATTCATGGTTTGTGAAGAAAGAAAACAGGGGAAATATAATATTCCATTTCCTATTTCTAAAGAATGATACAAGGGGGCAAAATAACAATACTACACAAGTCAACAAAATAATACTAAATCATTTAACCAATTCAACAGTAAGTTAGCCTTTCTCTTTTGCTTTCTCGTAATCGTTTTCGAACAACTTATTCATAATCTGAAATTTACGAATGAAAGAATGAAAGTAGAGACCTTACGAGCCTCGGTTCGAGGTGTTAAACGGGCGGCCTAACGGCGTCGATCGGGGATTCGGAAAATAAATTAACCAGCCTAACGGCGTCGTTCGGGATTTCCAAAAATTCCGGCAACAGGTGTTTGGCTCGGCATCATCTCGGAAGAGGAAAACACGGAGTTGGATTACGGTATCGAAATCGAATTAAACGGAGTTGAAAATTAAGAAGGGGAAACTCAAATACTTACTGGAAAAGGAAGAAAGGAGCGGCGATTGGCTTCGGGCTTCGATGATGGCGCTGATTTTGGAGGAGGCGGCGGTGCGAGGGAGCAGCGTGCGCGGCGGAGTGCCATGTGTCTGAAGATACGTTCCAATCCTGATATCCACTCCTCAATCTCAAAGGGATCTTCTTTCCCATTCAGCCTAGGTGGCTGCAGTCGTCGAAAGCGTTCGACAAAGTCATTTGTCCTGGGCGCCATCTGAGGTATAGGCACGTATAGTGGTGGAGGAGGTAGTGGAGCTTGCTGCTAAATGTAGTTCTGAAGAGAGATTGGTATTTCTCTCGCAATATCATTTTCTGGCGCGGCCTGTTGAGGCGGCTCAGGTTCAGCCTGAGGGGGTGGGTCTTGTCCTACAGGATCTCTTGGTTCAGGAATGAGGTTAAGGCGGGGTCGTCCACGTTTACGTCCTGGTGCCATTCTAAAGGTAGTTCTGATCGGAAAAGAATAATATTGTTACGATATGTATAGGTGCAAGAAAGTTATAAAAACATAATCGGATTAACCAAATCAACACAACACTAGCACTGAAACACGTGTGGTACGTAATTCACCGCGACGTATCGGGGCCCTCAATGGTACAGTGCTCACATTCGCACAGTATTATAGGAACCAGTAGTGTGTCATTAAGCGATAATCAGATAAAATATATGACAGTCAATACATGTAAAGCAAGTAAAACACATTGACAAGCAGTGAGCATATAATAAGTATATATATATCTAAAAAGTTTTGGTTCTACGGAGTCAGTCTCCTTACATTACGTCATAGAATACAAAAGGTTTCTAGGTAATGCTATAACATCGTGTCCTCACATCAATATGGACCACGAGCGACAAAAGGAGGGGTTAGAGCTACGCTGCTATGGCCTATAAGGAAAACAACCACGCAAAATGACTACTACTATATGTCAAGCGGCTACCACCTATACTATATATATGCATCTACTACTATATACTAGGTCCGGAAGTCCAACTAGTCATCAACCTCTAACGCTGCTGAGGAATCTATCTCTACCTCTGGCTCGTCTTTCTCTGGTTTGTCTGTCTCGACCTCTGCTACCCCCGGCTCAATCACCGGAGGTGCGGCTTCCCCAAATCCGAAAGGTCCCTCCCCAGCCAGTCCACTCGCTACCCAGAAGGCGATGGTGGTATCCCGCTGCGCGAGAGCTGCATCCAAGTACAGCATGGACCTCCTGAGAGTGGTACGGGTGAACTCATCTTGGGAGTTTGCGACAATCCTTCATGCGGCGGCTGAGACTCGGGCAAGTACTGCATCCTCGTGGAGAGCTCCGGACATGGCAAAATCACGTTGAGAAATCCCGGCAGCCTGTCAGGACAGGGTACGGTTTTCATCCGCGCGCCGAATCACTCTCTGGGCCTTCACCCAGTAGGCGTCTAGGTGAACCTGAGGTCCCTGCTCTGGGTCGTCCACCCTCATACGGTCTAACAGTCCTGCAGCGATGGGGCGGAAAATCTCGATCACTCCTCCCGCGAATCGGGTCGCAACTGCGAAGTCGGTCTCAATGTGGGGCTCTGGGGCAACCCTTACCCTCTCGCGCGATTCTAAAAAGCGGGTAGTGAAAGCATCGATAGTCTCTACTTCTAACTGCTCAATCTCTAAGTACTGGGCCACATCCATCTTACGGCTTCCTATAGGGAAATGAAAGTTCTAGTCAAATTTTAGTTTAAAAGAAAAATAACCGTAAAGTAAACATTTAAAGCACGAAATCAAAGAAATCACATAATATCATTTATGAAGTTCACAATTTTATCCAAGTATTCTTATTAATTACTCGAGTTTTCAACAGCAACTTATACTAAATTTTGTAGTTTCTTTTTCATAGTACGAACATTGTTTTGAGTTATCGTAACCTTTTTTATCGCGTAATATTATGAAGTCAAGCTATTTTGAATTTTGTAGGCCTTTAAATAATTTTACAAAAAGTAGCAACATACCTTCGAGGAGCTTGTAGACAGTAACCAGAGACATATTTCCCCCGGAAAATTTAATATTTTAATACTTAAGTGATAATAAATAATTTTAGTGTGACGGGAAAACAAGATTTGGGGTTAGGTCCGAAAGTTTTGAACCTAGGCTCTGATACCACCTGTAACGCCCCGAATCCAGAATATATTAATTATATCGGATTCGAAGTATTATTGTGATCAAAAGTCCGAACTATAAAATTTTTGAAGGAAATATAACTGAATTGAAAGATAAGTTTCGTGCAGCAGATAAGTGGGAAGAAATAATATAATGAAGTATCGCACACATAAGTGTATATGTATATATATATAAGGATGGATAAAGGGTTATGTATCTTTATGACAATACACACTGAGTTTTGATAACTGAAACACACGGTAAGAAGTATCGTCTTGCATAGCAGTAGCGATAACATTTATTTAGGGATAGAATAACAGGCATCATTGTATTATTAATAGTATTTTAAGCAAGCGGGAACTTGGTGTCTTCTGTATCACTGTCCTTGCTCCCCGTAATTGAAATCTGCAAGGGGGTTAGGAAAAAGGGGTGTGAGAATTGAATTCTCACGTATGAGTGATTTGCAACGTCATGGGATTGGTAAATCCGAAATATATTAAATTGTACTCATTGATAAAGTATATAATTTATTTAAGCAGTTGACATATAAATATGAATAACATATCCATAGGAGAAACGGTTCGTATAATAATTTATTGGTATTAGGCATATTTCACATAATATAATTGAAGTAGCACAAGTTGATTCACGTTAGGGCAGAGCCCAAAACATATTCACGTATTGTCACAAACTGTCAAACCATATTCGTACGATCATTCCACTTCCAACAAAACTTACTCCTTCCAATCATTACCAAACTCACTTCATCCAACCACAACATCCCTCAAAATAATAGCAAACCATCAATGGCCTTATTCCCAGTGCGCAACGTAGGCGGCTGAGCCGGGGACCAGATCTGTTTGAATCAACAACCTACATTCCGAGGGCGTCCCCGACAGCTCCCCGGAGGTTGGATTAAAAACTCGATCCCAACTCCGTACTTACTGACTTTCCATAAAACTGACACAACAAACTTCACAGAGAAAAATACTAGATTGACAACATAACTGATTCATGCTCACATAAGGTGCTTACTCATACAATGGTGACCGATTTACAAAATAACAGACATTAGATGTCATATATAGTCATATCACATAATTCAAGCAGGTATATAATAGGTGTTACATTTATGTTGGATTAATTGTTTTAGATTGATTTAGTCGAGTTCAGAAAATACCGGCACAACGTTATTATTAGCAGATCAATCAACCGATCATCACCCACCTGATTGTTCTGAGTCTTGGGAATATTGTGTAGGCAGACGGTCGAGTCCTCCGTGCGTGTCCCGAAAAGTATAAAATCCTAATAAGGAGTATTCCGATTAAAAGATAGACTTTTGAATTTGAAAAGCTTAAGCGTTTGTATCTCGAGGATTGAGTAGATTGTTGCCTTTTAGAAACTATTGAAAACTAAAGTTTTTAAAGGTTGATTCTTATTTGATAAGTACACCCCTTTTTAAGAGGAGGTGTATTAGGAGGGTGTATTTACTAATTTTAGTGGTGTCCTTAACAAAAGTCTTTTATAAAATTAAAAGTATATTCATAATTATTATTATTCTTGGAAAACTTAAAAGAATAAAAATAATTACTTAAGAGTATTAATAAAAACTAAAGAAAAGATTTTTCTTTCTAAGATTTCTATTTCCCATTTTAAAATAATTCTTGAATATAAATATTCATGTTTTATAAATAAAACTCTCTTATTAAACTTATTAAAAGACTTTGGCTTTTCTAAGACAATTATATTATAAACTAATATAGTTTATAAAAAGTATTCTTCTTTTCTAATATTAGTGATACTTCTAAAATTGGTTTGTAATACTTCTAAAACAAAGGATTATATTAAAAGACTTTATTTTACGTTTCTAAATTTCTAACAGGGGTACGAGGGGAAGACGAGTTTCCCTTTATCTTTTAAACTCGACTAAAGTGTCAATTCCATCATCAAAACAACCATACCAAAAACACTAGTTTCAAATACTAATTAACTAAAACAAGAAGCACTGTACTACTTAAATAAAGATACTGAGCAGCTAAATGAATAACACTAGTCCACTAAGTAAAAAATACTACAATATCTCAAAATAACAATAGCACTTCATCATTCGAACACTAATACCAAAACACTAATCCAAAGTCCCAATTCATGGTTTGTGAAGAAAGAAAACAGGGGAAATATAATATTCCATTTCCTATTTCTAAAGAATGATACAAGGGGGCAAAATAACAATACTACACAAGTCAACAAAATAATACTAAATCATTTAACCAATTCAACAGTAAGTTAGCCTTTCTCTTTGGCTTTCTCGTAATCGTTTTCGAACAACTTATTCATAATCTGAAATTTACGAATGAAAGAATGAAAGTAGAGACTAACGAGCCTCGGTTCGAGGTGTTAAACAGGGGGCCTAACGGCGTCGATCGGGGATTCGGAAAATAAATTAACCAGCCTAACGGCGTCGTTCGTGATTTCCAAAAATTCCGACAACAGGTGTTTGGCTCGGCATCATCTCGGAAGAGGAAAACACGGAGTTGGATTACGGTATCGAAATCGAATTAAACGGAGTTGAAAATTAAGAAGGGGAAACTCAAATACTTACTGGAAAAGGAAGAAAGGAGCGGCGATTGGCTTCGGGCTTCGACGATGGCGCTGATTTTGGAGGAGGCGGCGGTGCGAGGGAGCAGCGTGCGCGGCGGAGTACACACGGCGGCGAGCGTCGCGACGCGAAGAGAGTGGACGTGAGAGGCGTCGGCTGGAGCCGTGGTGCGACGGCGGCGTCGCTGGGTTGCGTCGCGGCCTGGTTCGCCGCGGTCGAAGCAGCGGCCCTGGGTTTGAGTGGCGGAGCGAAAAGAGGTGACGTCGGCGTGATCGGAGAGAGCAAGAGAGGAATGGAGGAGGCGTCGCACCTTCGGCTGAGGCCGCGGTGGCGTTCGTCCACCGGAGGAGGAAGAAGAAAAGGGGCGTGCGGCGGCGGTCTTCTGCCAGAAAATGAGGGAGAAGGACGCGTTCCTTCTAGAGAGAGAGCAAATGGAAACTGAAAGTGGGAAATGAGGAGGAAAATAATGGGTCTTAACTTTTATACGGATGTTTTTAAGAGTGAATTAACTGAATTCCTATTTCCCTTTCAAGTCCGTATCCTTCTAAGATTTCATTTATTATATGAACTTTTAATTAAAAGAATTTTAGTAGTTGAGATTCTTAAGGAAATAAATTTCCACAGATTTTATTTGACAGTGTTAAAAAATAAGGCTCGTTTGGCTTTAAGGATTGAAGCAACAGTATCTTTTAAACAAAATAATTAATTACTGGAATTTTGATTATTCTCAAAATTACACGGATCGAAATCCTTAATTTAATTTAATTCCCGTAGTTCCTTATTCGCTTGAAAGATTCGATTTCTTTCTTCGAATTTAGGAATTTATAAAAAGGGGTATATATATATATATATTTAAATTACACAAAAGCACACAAAATAATAAAATAAAAGAAACAAAGATAAGAAAATAAAATAAAGTTTCTAATTAAGAAAAAAATATAGAACGGGACGGGGTGTTACAATTGTTATCCACTTCTATTCCAAAATTAGACATGTCAATAGTAATGCAATCATCATTCGAACAATCCTTCCCCCAACATATCATTTTTATAATTGAGATATAGATGAAAATGTTGGAGTTATACGTGAAAGTATGCTTTTACTTTGTATAACTCGTGTATCAAACACTCGTTTTATGAGAATAATTCTTTTATCGCATTTGCTTTAGTTATGATTGAATGTTGAATTTCTATTGCAAACCGTTCAATATATAGTACGTGTTACATAGTAGTTAATGTGGTGATACCCGATCACGGAAGACGATATTAACAGTTTACTTGTAACTAAACGTACATTTTCACGACCTAGGTGGAATTGAACAATCCGTCGTGAAAGGTCGATGTGTAATGCTCAAATTGGTCTGTCTTGACTAAGAGATTGCACTAGCACATTTAGTATGTGTTGAAGAGGTCCTACAGCGAGGATAAATTCTTCTGTTCTGAAAGGTGAAGAATTAGACCTCAGTGGTTGTTGATTTCTTAATCTCCGTCACTTAAATAGGACCGTGTGTGTTTAATAGTTATTGTTTTGATTCATGTTGGGTGAGAATCATTGCGACTTCGAACTTTGTGTCTTGGGCAGTAATATTAATCATACGACGGTTGCTAAGATTTAATACGGAGAAACGCGTGCGAGTACGGCTCGTGTGATTAGTCCCCTTGGTGGACTCAGAAGTTTTATTGTACCAAATCTTGCAAGTGAAGAATTAGTTTCTTCGGTACGAATAATAATGTTGAGCTGTCTTTACTCCAAGGTGAAAAATGTTAATTAATTAGAGCTATTCAGAAGCTTAATTAATTAATGAACTTGATAATCTTAAACGCGGGAAATAATAACCGGGAGCCCATATTATCGTAATATGGATTAAGATGGATAGTGCAATATTAATTTATTAGTGGTAATAATTAATATTAATGGATTGAATTATATTGGGGCTCAATATTGAAATTCAGAAGTCCATTAGGAGGTCCAATCTTAATTCTCCTTAAGGCCCCTCAAGTAGCCCATTAAGTAGCCCAATAATGATAAGGTGATTAAAATAAAAGAAAATTATATTACTGATTTTTCTAAGGTTATTTTCGAAAATAAGGAATAAAAAAAGAAATAAGATCTTGTTGATTTTCTTGGAAAGATATTATGGAAGATATGTATTCTAGGAATACAAGAATATCTCATATATTCAAGAAGATCCAAATCTTGGATTTCATCCTTGAAATTTTCGAAAATTATACCTATTGTGGAGGGTGAGATTTTTGTGGAATATTTTATTTTGGAGAAAAGAATATATGAGATATATTCAAGATTTCTTAGAGTCTAAGAAAAGATTTTTTCCAAGGCCCATATTCTTTGAAATTTTCGGCCACCTCCATCTATAAATAGGGGATGATTATTTCATCCCCAAGTACATAATTCCATGTGTTGGAAAAATCAAGAAGCATAGATATTTTTCTTTTTCCTTAGTTTATTAAATTGCTTGAAAGCGTCTCCCACCGGCGATCAAGTGAGGTGAAAAGGGAAATACTTGAGAAGGCTTTTGGTTGATAGAGCGAGATTACAATTGTCCCGTATATCCAAAGGCCAATACTACAAGAGGTACGTTAATCGCATATTTACTTGTTTATTCCGCCTAGTTAATATGTGAAATTAATTTAACATGCATGATGATAATTAGTTGTTGGAATTATTATTTGAATTAATTAGGATTAATTCATGCTAGTAATAATTGTATTTAAATTTCATCCCGAATAGATTCCGGGCACCCCTATTTTCCCAACAACTTGTATCAGAGCCACGGTTTCGGGCTCTGAATTTTAAATTGGAATTTAAATTGTTAAACATTAAATTAAAATTGGATAGTAGAATTGTTAGATCTTTTTTGCAGGTATCCAATTGTCATGGTTTTAATGTTGTTAATTTCATGCGTGTAAATTAATTGTTTTTTTTAATTCGATTCGTTCGAATTCGTTTTTTCGTGAGAAAATCCACGAGTAGATTTGTTGTTTTATTTTGATTCGATCATTGTAATAGACTAGTCTAGATCTAGTATTTATTTTTTTTGTAAAAATAAATTGTAACCGGATCGTGACGAAGAACGAAGAATTAAAAACGGCGTACCCGGACGACGCATACAAGCGTGGCGCGTGTATTGACGTAAAATCATGCAAGGGGTGAAGAAAATGAGGACGAACGGCGAAAAAAACGGCGCACGGGGGTGCACGGCGCACGCAGTGCGCGACGGGTGCACGGCGCCGCGCGCACCGCGCGCGCGCCTCGGGCGCGAGGCTGCAGCGCCTCGGGGCGCTCCGGGCGGCGCCTCGGCGTGCCTCCGTGCAGCGCCTCGGGTGCGCTTCGGCTGCGCTTCGGGCAGCGTTTCGGCGCTTCTCAGGCCGGGAAGCGCGCGGGCCCACTTCGTGGGCCGACGCGCGCTGTATCTCAGGCCGTGGAATTTTTTCGGTTCGTGTTTTTTTTCCGTGTGATTTTAAACGTCGTCCCGAACCCCAAAAGATGCTGTTTTTGAAGAAGTGTTGTTGTTCGAGTGGGAGCACGTCGAGACGAACGTCGGAAAGCAACAAGGACGATTTTTCGCATCAAGACGTGAAGAAATTAAACCGTGACAATTGGATTTGAGTGCTCCAATGTGTTTAATTTTGTTTTGATGGATGTTTTATTTCGTGCACTTATTATTATTTGTTAATATGTGTTTGCATGAATTTAATTGTCCAAGAAAAACCTTACTTTCGAAAATTACTAAGTATGTTTTTATAATCGCAATTTTATTCCGGATATTAAAATTGGATTATTTTGACCTCCATAATTTATTTATTTGTGAAGTTCTTTTGGAATACATTTCCCCCTCGGATCGGCCAAAAGAACGGATTTCACATGAATAAATTCCGAAAGGATGATTGTGGATTATTACTAGTGGCGGTATTGACCCTCACCACGAGTGGCTTGCTCAAAGCGAAATAATAATCCTGTATTTAATTATGGTTATTACTTAGGCATAGGAAATTGATATTAACTTACTCCCCTCGGAGTCCCTGTCAGTTTCTATGTGGTCAAAGTGGTAGTCAACTATTAATTTTGAATTAAGGATTTGTAACTTTTAAGTTTGTAGTCCGCTTGAATGTATTTAAATGTATAGACCACCCCTCGTGGCGCATTTAAGTTGTTTCGAGATGTTGGCTGATGCATGATTATATTGTTTTAAGGTTTCAATATAATTGATGTGATCAAAATTATGTGATAATTTCGTATTTTTCTAGATATTGATATGAATGTATGTTTTATTCTCAGTTCATCATGTCGCAACCTTTTAATCCACTGTATAGTATACTTAAAGATAATAAACTTGTTGGTGAGAACTATGTTGATTGGAAACGTAATATAAACATGGTCCTTCCTGCGCAAGAACACTATTGGATATTTAGCGTTGACGTACCCAAGAAACCTAATGATAAGTCAAGTAATGGGGAAAAGGCGATATTCGATGATTGGAAGCATTCCAATGAGCACATGAAGCACATCATCTTGACATTTATGTCTGAGGATTTGAAGAGCATTCATGAAGGCATTGAAGCGGCTGTTGATATCATGAATAGCCTTGAAGAGATGTTTCAACATCAGAACCCCATGGCGAATCTGTTCACCATTCGTGAGAAGCTCACGAAGGAAATGGTGAAGGGAACACCCGTAAGGGATCATGTTCTCAATTTTAGGCGTGAGTTTGAGAAACTCGAGTTTCTTGGTGCCGGACAAAGTGAAGAAAGTCAAATCGATTCCATACTCCTAAAGCTATCGAGTAGTTTTGATGGGTTCTTTTGGGAATACGTGTTATCTGAACACAAGTTCACTTTGGATACCCTGCTCAAAGCCCTGATAACGGTAGAGTCATACTTGGGGAGTAGGGACGAGGCTTTGGTGATCAAGAGCTTTTTCTCGAAATCTAGGCCAATGGAAGGTGAGATTGAGAAGGAGGTGGTTGATCGGAACCAAACCAGTAGACTCACTTTGGGAGGCAAGAAAAGAGCTTTCAAGCCGTACGGCGTGAAGATATCCGGTAAGAGTAAGTGCTTCAATTGCGGGGAAAGAGGACATTGGAGGTCTACCTGTTCTAAGCCTAAGAAGGCGGTAAAGAAAGGTAAGTCTCATGCTTTAGTCGTTGAAACATATGTTGCGGCGTATGCTGCCCACGTTTGGGTAGTGGATACCGGGGCAACTGATCATATTTGTTTCACTCTTCAGGGGTTCTAGCTAACCCGGCGACTTAGCAAGAATGAGATCACCATCACTTTGGGCGATGCTACGAGAGTGGCAGCCGAAGCAGTGGGAGTCGTGCACCTATCTTTTGAAGATAGAGTTTTAATTTTAAGAGATGTTTTATACGTTCCGAACTTTAGGAAGAATTTAATTTCGGTTTCTAAGTTGTTTTTTGATGGATATTCAGTTACTTTTAATAAAGTTGTTACTGTTTCTTTTAAGAATGATGTTATCTGTCATGGAACGTTGGTAAACAATCTCTATACGATTAAGTGTGCACACCACTCAAATAATGAATCTAATAACACATCGATCATTTCGAGCAATAAAAGAAAGCGTTCTTCGAAGATGAACGAAACACTTCTATGACATCTTAGACTAGGTCATATTAATCTAAAGCGGATAGAGAGATTGGTGAAAGACGGATCCTTGGAATCACTCCAAGTCGAGCCGTTTCCAACCTGTGAATCCTGTTTAGAGGGTAAGATGACCAAGAGGGCATTTGGAGCCAAGGGGAATAGAACCACGGAAGTGTTAGAACTCGTTCATACCGATGTGTGTGGTCCAATGACGATCAAAGCGAGAATAGGGTATGAGTATTTCGTTACCTTCATTGACGATTACTCAAGATATGGGTACATTTACCTTATGCGGCATAAGTCTGAAACTTTTGAAAAGTTTAAAGAGTTTAAGGCCGAAGCCGAGAAACATAGGGAAAAGAGTATCAAGTTTCTACGATCAGATCGTGGAGGCGAATACCTCAGCGATGAATTCTTGAACTACCTATCGGACGAAGGGATCGTATCCCAGTTGACCGCACCGGGAGTCCCTCAACAGAACGGTGTGGCGTAACGAAGGAACCAGACTCTTTTAGAGATGGTCAGATCCATGATGAGTTATTCGGATTTACCCAAGTCGTTTTGGGGTAATGCCTTGGAAACGGCGGCTTATATTCTAAACTTGGTGTCATCCAAATCGGTTCCTAAAACCCCAATGAAATTGTGGACCGGGCGCAAGCCCAGTCTAAGACATTTGCGGATTTGGGGTTGTCCGGCATACGTGCTAGACAAGGAGGCCGGTAAGTTGGATCCACCTTCAGAATTAAGGCTGTTTATAGGATACCCTACGGGAACGAAAGGGTGTATGTTCTATAGTCCCAAGGATCAAAAGACCGTGATTAGTACACACTTTAAATTCTTGGAGGAAGACTATATGAACAATCGGAAACCTAAAATTGAAATTACCTTAGAAGAATTGAGAAGTCAAACCTCGATACCAAGTATACAAGATGATGTACCACACGTCACATCTTCACAACCGGAACCCCGTCGTAGTGGGAGGGTTCCTAGGCAACCCGAAAGATTTATGGGGATAGGAGAATCTTCGGATTTGGTTCCCGATGTTGAATCAGACCCATGGACGTACAATGAGGCAATCCAAGACAAAGACGCGGAGTCATGGCAAACGGCAATGGAAGCCGAGATGGGTTCGATGGATCATAATCAAGTGTGGGAGTTGGTCGAGCCACCCAGTGGGGTAGAACCCATTGGATTCAAGTGGGTGTACAAGAGGAAAAGAGGACCGGACGGAAGGGTTGAAACCTTCAAAGCAAGGCTTGTGGCCAAAGGGTATACTCAGAAAGAAGGGATCGATTATGAGGAAACCTTTTCGCATGTAGCTATGCTTAAGTCCATCCGTATTCTCTTGTCGATCGCTGCGCACCTAGATTACGAGATCTGGCAAATGGATGTCAAGACGGCTTTCCTTAACGGAAGTCTTGACGGGATAGATATCTATATGCAACAGCCCAAAGGTTTCATTGAAAAAGGCCAAGAGAATCTCGTATGCAAGCTCAAGAGATCCATTTACGGACTTAAGCAAGCATCGCGTACTTGGAACCAGTGTTTTGATCAAGTGATTAAGTCTTATGGGTTTGATCAAAACGAGTTCGAAAGTTGTGTGTATAAGAAGCGTGACGGAACTACGGTGGTATTCTTAGTATTATACGTAGACGATATTCTGCTCATTGGAAACAATGTAAAGGTATTGTCAGACGTAAAGGTATGGCTGTCAAAACAATTTGATATGAAGGACTTAGGGGAAGCCGGTCACATCCTTGGGATCAAAATCACTCGCGATCGCAAGAAGAAGATGTTGGGCTTATCGCAAGCTTCATACATTGACACTGTTTTGAAGCGTTTCAGCATGCAAGATTCCAAGAAAGGTTTTGTACCTTTTAGGCACGGAATCCATCTATCGAAAGAAATGAGCCCTAAGACGCAAGCGGAGATAGATGACATGAAAGGTGTTCCGTACGCTTCGGCCGTGGGAAGCCTTATGTATGCAATGTTGTGTACGAGACCGGATATCTGCTTTGTCGTGGGCATGGTGGCAAGATATCAAAGTAATCCCGGGAAAGACCATTGGACTGCCGTAAAGTGCATCTTGAGGTATCTGAAAAGAACTCGGGAGCGGATGCTGATTTACCAGTCAGATAGTCTAGTTCCCGTAGGATACACGGACTCGGATTTCCAATCAGACATAGACTCAAGAAAGTCAACCTCGGGTAGTGTGTTTTGCATGGGAGGAGGAGCCATTTCATAGAGAAGCGTTAAGCAGAAATGCATCGCCGATTCGACCATGGAAGCCGAGTATGTAGCTGCTTGTGAAGCAGCAAAAGAGGCAGTTTGGCTCAAGAACTTCTTAGTGGACTTGGACGTTGTTCCGAATTTGCCCGACAAGATAACTGTCTTTTGTGACAATGTCGGAGCAGTTGCAAATTCAAAGGAACCGAGAGCCCACAAGGCCAGCAAACACATAGAAAGAAAATATCATCTGATACGAGAAATCGTTAAGAGAGGTGATATAGAGGTGGCAAAGATAGCGTCGGGTGACAACCTAGCAGATCCATTCACAAAGGGTCTGCCTCAGAGTACATTCGAGAGACATTTGGATGGAATGGGAGTCAAGACTATTGCCAATCTGCTTTAAGTATAAGTGGGAGGAATTATTAGGTTAGTGTAGGTTGACATAAGATGTCACGTAGAGCTACTACACTAAGGCATGCGTGATGTATACTAAAAACAGACTTTAAGTATAAGTGGGAGATTGTTGGAGTTATACGTGAAAGTATGCTTTTACTTTGTATAACTCGTGTATCAAACACTCGTTTTATGAGAATAATTCTTTTATCGCATTTGCTTTAGTTATGATTGAATGTTGAATTTCTATTGCAAACCGTTCAATATATAGTACGTGTTACATAGTAGTTAATGTGGTGATACCCGATCACGGAAGACGACATTAACAGTTTACTTGTAACTAAACGTACATTTTCACGACCTAGGTGGAATTGAACAATCCGCCGTGAAAGGTCGATGTGTAATGCTCAGATTGGTCTGTCTTGACTAAGAGATTGCACTAGCACATTTAGTATGTGTTGAAGAGGTCCTACAGCGAGGATAAATTATTCTGTTCTGAAAGGTGAAGAATTAGACCTCAGTGGTTGTTGATTTCTTAATCTCCGTCACTTAAATAGGACCGTGTGTGTTTAATAGTTACTGCTTTGATTCATGTTGGGTGAGAATCATTGCGACTTCGAACTTTGTGTCTTGGGCAGTAATATTAATCATACGACGGTTGCTAAGATTTAATACGGAGAAACGCGTGCGAGTACGGCTCGTGTGATTAGTCCCCTTGGTGGGCTCAGAAGTTTTATTGTACCAAATCTTGCAAGTGAAGAATTAGTTTCTTCGGTACGAATAATAATGTTGAGCTGTCTTTACTCCAAGGTGAAAGATGTTAATTAATTTAGAGCTATTCAGAAGCTTAATTAATTAAAGGACTTGATAATCTTAAACGCGGGAAATAATAACCGGGAGCCCATATTATCGTAATATGGATTAAGATGGATAGTGCAATATTAATTTATTAGTGGTAATAATTAATATTAATGGATTGAATTATATTGGGGCTCAATATTGAAATTCAGAAGTCCATTAGGAGGTCCAATCTTAATTCTACTTAAGGCCCCTCAAGTAGCCCATTAAGTAGCCCAATAATGATAAGGTGATTAAAATAAAAGAAAATTATATTGCTGATTTTTCTAAGGTTATTTTCGAAAATAAGGAATAAAAAAAGAAATAAGATCTTGTTGATTTTCTTGGAAAGATATTATGGAAGATATGTATTCTAGGAATACAAGAATATCTCATATATTCAAGAAGATCCAAATCTTGGATTTCATCCTTGAAATTTTCGAAAATTATACCTATTGTGGAGGGTGAGATTTTTGTGGAATATTTTATTTTGGAGAAAAGAATATATGAGATATATTCAAGATTTCTTAGAGTCTAAGAAAAGATTTTTTCCAAGGCCCATATTCTTTGAAATTTTCGGCCACCTCCATCTATAAATAGGGGATGATTATTTCATCCCCAAGTACATAATTCCATGTGTTGGAAAAATCAAGAAGCATAAATATTTTTCTTTTTCCTTAGTTTATTAAATTGCTTGAAAGCGTCTCCCACCGGCGATCAAGTGAGGTGAAAAGGAAAATACTTGAGAAGGCTTTTGGTTGATAGAGCGAGATTACAATTGTCCCGTATATCCAAAGGTCAATACTACAAGAGGTACGTTAATCGCATATTTACTTGTTTATTCCGCCTAGTTAATATGTGAAATTAATTTAACATGCATGATGATAATTAGTTGTTGGAATTATTATTTGAATTAATTAAGATTAATTCATGCTAGTAATAATTGTATTTAAATTCGTATTTAAATTTCATCCCGAATAGATTCCGGACACCCCTATTTTCCCAACAGAAAAATAAATTTTCGTTCCCATTACCATTGGAATGCTCTTAACCAAACGCCCCGTAATTCAATTTCGTTTTAATTAGGGGTAATTACGCAGACTTTCATTGAAATTTGATTCATATACACAAAAGAACTCAATATACTGCACAGGTTATTCCCAACAATTATTTTCCCTCATTATTCAACCTTCACTCAATTATTTCGCAAACTTTACACTTATAAACAACTAATTAATTTGTAAATGAACCACACAACTCAATACTCCAAATATCTTTACTTAATTTATTTTATTTATATTTTTTTAAAATCTGTCAAAAACCAATATCCATATTTTTAGTGGATAGATACAGTATATGTTTATATAAAAATAAAATATGAAATTGACATGTATATTAGTAACGTGTATAGGCAACTTTAGTACTTCATGATTAATTGATAAAATAAAAGATATTATTATTTTTTTTTTTGAAAATAAAATATTAATTAAAATAAAAGATATTAAATCCCAACTATTAGTACACAAAAGGTTGGAGGCTCATGTGTGACTGGGGACCAGGAGGCAAACTTTCCTCACCAACCCATAATACTGTACTCAAACCCTTGTGGCGGATTAGTTCTAAGGATTGTCTAAGATTGCTTTTATATTCCAAAACAATTTTATGTTTGGTTTAAAACACTGCAAAAGGTTATGGTCTTGGACTAAATTAGGGTCCGGGTCTACAATCCAACTAATCTCCCATTTTAAGGACTATTGAGTCCTGACAAATAAGTTAAATTATTTGTTCTACTGAATTACAATTACCATGTTGTCCTCCATTTTCTATTTTAATTTTAAAGTGACCAATCTAACCTTATTCAAAATAAAAATAACTACCACCCGATTTATCCTCATAAAAAATAATCACCGCCCGATTTAATTATCCAACTTAATTACACAATTCAATCCTACAATTCAAACATACATTCATACTTAATAATTCAATCCAACTCATTTTAGGCTAATCTCATCTAGTCCAATCCAGTCTCGTGAAGCAAACGCCCCCTTAATAGCAATTTCATCCATTAAAAGCGTTTGAGCTATTTTAAAGAGCTTATTAGCTCTTAAACAACTTATAAATTATTTTAAAAAACTTATAAGCACTATCAATATGTTTGACAGCTTATAAGATAAAAAATTAAGCTCCTAACAATTTATAAGCTGTAAAAATTTCTCAACTTATTTTCCATTCCAACTCCACATCCCCAACTACTCACTCTACTCTGGAACCACCCCACTCTCCCCCACCCACACTCACCTCTACATCAATATAAAAATTAATTTTTTTTTTATTTTATATAAAAATTAAAGTTTAAAAAATATTTATTATAAATTCTCAAATATCTTATAAGTTGTATTAGTCAAACACTTTAACAACTTATGAGCTACTTAAAAATAACATCTTATAAGCTCTTAAAACAACTTATAAGATGTTAGAACTTATAAGATGTTTCAAATAAGTTTAGGAAATGGTCTCTAAGTATGAGATTTATGTGTTATTAAGTATTTTTAATTTTTCTGATCTCAACTATTTAATTTTTTAAGCAAGTATATATTTTGTATCTAAAGTACTATGATCAAGCCAATTTCTAAAAATTGAAAAGAGTCCAAAAGATAACTTTAAAATTGATACCGTGAAAGAATTTCACCTCATCTAAAAGCCCGAATTTATAGAGTAGTATAAAATTAATTCATTTAATTACTTCCTCAACACTATTCAACACTACAAAAAAAAACGCGTTTTTGCGACCGAAATTAGCGACCGCCGTAAAATCGGTCTCAAACTTATGTATTAGCGACTGATTAGCGACCATATTTTACCGGTGGTCTCAAAATAGAAATATTTGCGATCACCAATAAAATCGGTCTTTAAACTGAATGATTAGCGACCGCCAAGGCAAGTCGGTCCCTAATCGAATACGATTAATGACCGTCAAGGCAGTCGCTAAACCCAAAAGTCGGTAAAAAAGACCCATTATTTTTAATCGCTAATTAGCGACCGTCGGGGCTATCACTAATTTCAATTATACAATCAGCGACCGCCAATAGGTGGTCACAGATTGGTAAGCTTGACCCATTTTTGGAAACGGGTGAAACTCATTAATGGCCGGTTATTAGCGATCACCTACAACAGCCGCTAATCGTAAAATTGGTCAACATGACCATTAAAATTATTGATCAGCGCTAATTTTTTTTACCCTTTTTAGGGAGAATTCGTACGTCATTTTCTCACCAACCTTAATTGTTTGCCTTCGCTGTTGCCGCAGCCTCCGTCGAGAAATTTATTCCGGTCAAAACACTCGTTGCATCCCCGTCTACGCAATAATCGTAAGTTTTTTAAATTTTTATCGTTTAAATTATTAAATCATGTTTTATGAATCATAGGATAGATACATGCATTTTTTTATGTATATATATATATATTTGTAGGATATTTATATATTCGTTTGTTATGAAATTATATAATATTGTTGAGAAAATTATATATTTATGTGTTTGTTGGAATTGATATAAATGTTTTATATATGAAATTATGTATGTTGTTAGAAATATACTTGTTTACATGTTGATTTATGTTAGTTGATATATATATATATATATTAGTTGATTGGTATACGTAGGTATGAATTTAGTTGATTGATATGGATTTAGTTGATTTGTATACGTAGGTATGAATTTAGTTGATTGATATACGTAGGTATGAATTTAGTTGAATGTGTATAAATATAACATGACATATATGTTGATTTGTTGAATTTATAATTATTACAGATGAGCTCTCAAGATCACAGTGATCCTGGGGGTCAAGGTCGGGGGGTAAGAGGAGGTTGGCATCGTTGAGACCAAAGATCCCGGGGGTTAGACAGGCCCCGGAGATGACACCATCCTCTTCACATCAGTCTAGTGCTGCCGTCAGCTCTTCTTCAGCAGCCGGATCTTCGGCTTCACGACAACATCCTTTGGTGGATAGCCGTCTTAATGTTATCTCTCGCGACAACATGTAAGTCTTTTTTAATGAATTAAATACTTTTAATTATGTTACTATTAATTATTAATATTAACTTGAATTTTTATTTTGATGTCACAGTATGCTTCCAAGCCATGAGACTGACGCTCGCGTCTCAGAGGCCATTAAGAAGATCTCGTTCGAGGTTGGTGCTTCCTCGTGGACCCTGGTGTCCGAGCGAAAGAGGATAGACTACTTCGAGGAGTTTAAGGTATAAAATATTTCTTTATTATAATTTAATTTTTAATATTTTATTTTAAATTTATTTTTTAATATTTAATAATTGCAGAAGTTGTGCATCTGGGACCCTGCCCATGATAGTGCTATGTATGGCTTGTTCTGCGCGAAAGCGCAGGAGCGGTACAAAAATATTATCTACGGGCTGAAGAAGCAATGGGACGCGGGGAAGCAGCTGAAGCTGGGCCGAGGGCTAGACGGGCGTTCCGTCTGGAACGTCTTGGTGGATCACTGGAATAGTGATGCATTTAAATCCAAGTCCACGAAGGCAAAGGAGAACCGGTTGAAGGACCCTAACGGGCACGGCGTCGCCAGACATCGAGCTGGATCCCGATCCATCTATAAGCACTCATTCGCCTTTGTAAGTATTATAATTTTTATTTACAATTGAATATTAATAAATTTTTACATGCTTAATATTTAGTTATCTATTGAATTTGGTTCGTAATAGGAGAAAGAGTACGGATGACGACCTACTCTCTATGAGAAGATGGAGATCTCTCACCCAGTGAACCCGGAGACTGGGACGTGTACCTACGCCCGACCACCGAGATCTACATAAGTATTTTTTAAATTTTAATTTTAATTTAATTATAATTGTATTTTATTCATATAATTTCAGAACAAGTTCAAGGATCATCTCGCTGAGGCCTCACAGCAGGTGGCTCCCACTGACGACAACAGGGAGAATCCCACCCCTCCCCCGATTGACGAGAACCACATTTATTTAGATGTGACCAAAGTCAAAAAGGGGAAGATCGTTGGGCAAGACGGTCACAGTAAGATCGTCCTGTAATCCCACCGCCCGGCCAGCGGATCGTCCTCCTCGATCGACTCTGCTCCCTCTCAGATGGAGCGTCAATTGAGAGACGTCCAGAAGAAGATGGAGGCCCTGACGAACTACAACGAGACTCTTCTTCACTGGTGCTCCTCGGTCTCTCAACAGATGGGAGTCAACCCTCCACCTCCACTAGAGCTTGGTGTTGGGGGAGGAGTGTGGAGGGGGGGGGGGAGCGGGCACAGATGGAGTGCAGCTGGTGGGGCAGGTGGTGCAGGTGGCGACGATGACAATGACGAGGAGAACGAGCCAGTGGGGGGCTTCTTCATATTTGAAGGAGGGAGGGAGGGGGAGAGAGAGAGAGAGAGAGAGAGAGTAAATAACAAATAATTTATTAAATTTGTGTTTTTTGAATATTTTAGATTTTTTAATTGGTATTAATATTTCTATTATATTTTTATTATGATTTTATAATTAATTTGTATGAATCATTATAGATTTGCATATATTGTATGAATATTGATATGTGAAAATATCTATATAAATGAATTAGAAACAAAAAAAAGAATTTAATTTGATGAATTTTAATAAAGCTGAAGCTGGGCCGAGGGCTAGACGGGCGTTCCGTTTGGAACGTCTTGGTGGATCACTGGAATAGTGATGCATTTAAATCCAAGTCCACGAAGGCAAAGGAGAACCGGTTGAAGGACCCTACCGGGCACGGCGTCGCCAGACATCGAGCTGGATCCCGATCCATCTATAAGCACTCATTCGCCTTTGTAAGTATTATAATTTTTATTTACAATTGAATATTAATAAATTTTTACATGCTTAATATTTAGTTATCTATTGAACTTGGTTCATAATAGGAGAAAGAGTACGGATGACGACCTACTCTCTATGAGAAGATGGAGATCTCTCACCCAGTGAACCCGGAGGCTGGGATGTGTACCTACGCCCGACCACCGAGATCTACATAAGTATTTTTTAAATTTTAATCTAATTATAATTGTATTTTATTAATATAATTTCAGAACAAGTTCAAGGATCATCTCGCTGAGGCCTCACAGCAGGTGGCTCCCACTGACGACAACGGGGAGAATCCCACCCCTCCCCCGATTGACGAGAACCACATTTATTTAGATGTGACCAAAGTCAAAAAGGGGAAGATCGTTGGGCAAGACGGTCACAGTAAGATCGTCCTGTAATCCCACCGCCCGGCCAGCGGATCGTCCTCCTCGATCGACTCTGCTCCCTCTCAGATGGAGCGTCAATTGAGAGACGTCCAGAGGAAGATGGAGGCCCTGACGAACTACAATGAGACTCTTCTTCACTGGTGCTCCTCGGTCTCTCAACAGATGGGAGTCAACCCTCCACCTCCACCAGAGCTTGGTGTTGGGGGAGGAGTGTGGAGGGGGGAGGGGGAGCGGGCACAGATGGAATGCAGCTGGTGGGGCAGGTGGTGCAGGTGGCGACGATGACAATGACGAGGAGAATGAGCCAGTGGGGGGCTTCTTCATATTTGAGGGAGGGAGGGAGGGGGAGAGAGAGAGAGAGAGAGAGAGAGAGTAAATAACAAATAATTTATTAAATTTGTGTTTTTTGAATATTTTAGATTTTTTAATTGGTGTTAATATTTCTATTATATTTTTATTATGATTTTATAATTAATTTGTATGAATCATTATAGATTTGCATATATTGTATGAATATTGATATGTGAAAATATCTATATAAATGAATTAGAAACAAAAAAATGAATTTAATTTGATGAATTTTAATAAAAATGAGACTCAATTTGGAGTTATATACAATTAAATGCATAATAAATAAATAAATAAATAAATTATATTAGTGTAAAATATTAAATTTACAAAATAAAAAGAAAGTTAGTAAATATATATACATATATATGTATATATATAAATGAATTAGAAACAAAAAGGAATTAATATGATGAATTAAAAAAAACACAATTTGAAGTTATATACACTTAAATGCATAAAAAATGAATAAATTAATAATTTATATTAGTGTAAAATATTAAATTTACAAAATAAAAAAAAGTTAGTGAATATATATATATATATATATATATATATATAATTAATTTGAAGTTAGTGAATAAAAAGGTATTAATTTGATGATATTTTTATAAAAAAAAAAGGGACTCAATTTGAAGTTATATACAATTAAATGCATAAGAATGAACAATAAAAGCAAGTGTCCCCACGCCTCCTCCGGGTTACCCGGAGGTCGGCAGTTCGATTGCTCTATGGCGCATATTTGCTAATTTAATTCCACAAGCCTTGAAAAGGCTTCTATACAATATGACTCGCCAAATATGAGCTAATGGGTCAGTGACTCAGTGGTTCGCGCCCCGCCCGGATCCCAATGGGCGCGGGTTCGAACCCACTGAGCCATATTTTTTTCGCAGGTTCGACGACATCGGTTGCTAATCGTCAATTTTATTTAAACAATTACTTTTATTAAAAATAAATTTTGCGACCGCCAGCTCAGGCAGTCGCAAATTCCACAATCCAACTGGCTCATACCCAGGTGGATCAGTAACTGACTAGAGGCGGTCGCTAATATTAACGACCGTTTAGGCAGTCGTTGATAAGCGGCCGATGTGAATATGTAGTCGCTAATATTAGCTACCCGCGTTTTAGCGATCGATTTTAATCAGTTAGAAATCGGTCCTTAATCCTGTTTTGCGACCAAATATTGGTCGCTAACCCGCATTTTTTTAGAGCAATATTATAACACATGAAATACAAACAAATTCTATGATAAAATTGGTTCATATTTACTCGAACAGAAAATACTAGCTTTTACTAGTAGCTTCCCCGCAAGCGTACGGGTTCAATGTAGTATTGACAAGTATAGCGACCAAGTATTATCGAACCCAAGGGATGAAGTATATGCGAATAGATCCCTGAAGATCTACGCGTTGTAGTTAATATGAGTGAAATGTTTTTGGATTTTTGAGAAGAAATAATTATAACTTAAATAAACTAATTAAACTAAAGTACTGAAGAGGATGAATTAACTAAGGTTTGTATGCCAATGAGTGATGGTGATGCTTAGAATAGGAATCCCTACGTATACTAACGGAGCAGGTACATAATCAAAATAATTGTGACGCGCAAGAGATAATCTAAGTTAAAGATTGTAAGATGAAAGCTCAAGACTTAATACCCTAATACTTTATCCTAGCAATCGACTTCACTAATCCACTAACAAGTTAATAGATCGTGCTTAATTAAAGAGACCCTAATTTAACTAAAGGTGATGCGGCCGTCCTCCATAGCTAAACCGGCAGATTAATCAACCCCTTCTAAACCCTCTAGTTAAGTCTACTAGTTGTTAAAGAGTGATGCGGTCGTCCTCTCCCTAACACGTTCGTACGAAATTCAAAGGAAAAGTTAAGATTGATTTTAAGAATTCATTAATTAAGAGAATTAAAACTAAACACCACGAATTACCTTAATTACGTACCCACATCCTACTTCTACGAGTTCATCCTACCCCAAGCATGCAAGGGTTTTAGCTAGACATGGTTTTTACGGAAACAAGAACAATAGAAGAAGTAACGAACATGAACATAATAATTTTAACGAATAAATTATCAAACATCAACTAGGGTTTAAAGAAATAAAGGCTAAGAACTGAAATTAAATCAATAAAACGAAATCTCAATGTATTCAAGAACAAAGGTCTCAAAGAAAGAAACTAAAAATCAAAATCCGAACTATGAATGCGTAAATAAAACCTCAAATTTGTAAAACTAAAGCTTGCTCGTCTCTTCTCCTCCTTCTCTCTCTAAAAACTAAGTCTAAAATAATTTGGAATGTGATCCCCCCTCAAAAACGTATTCGGAAAGGTATATATAAGGATCGGGCCGAATCGGGATCTCATGGGCCGGAAAAACGGATCTTGAATGTCACGCCCCAATTTTCATAATATTTTTTTTTTACTTAAAGCACGTGATTAATGTACAATAAGAGGCACGAACTAAATTTTTACTTAAAAATTAGACATGGAATTTTATTTCAAAAGAAGAATACTTAACAAATAGCGGAAGACTTGAATATTATTTTAAAACGATAATTCATACAAAAATATAACTATCTCATGAAAGCTTAACTTGGGAAAAAATAACTTGATTAATCAATAAACTCGATTTTAATGTAAAATGTCTTGAAGGACCATCCTCCATCGCCTCTCCTCGCTTTCGTTGCGCACTCTGATAATGTTAAAATGAATGGGGTGAGTACGCAAGCACACTCAGTGGAGATAAATTATTCAAGGTTAAACACAATGATAAATAACAAGAGAATACAAGTCAAATTGAAAATTCACATGAAACTTTGCCATAGTAACTTTGCCAATAGACTTTGCCACTTTGCCAATGATAACTTTGTCAACTTTGCCACATGGATATTGAGCACGGCGGGTTAAACCCGAAGACCCTTTGGTCCCGGACCACTTAAGGGCCCCTGGCTATTAGACTTTGCCGAGCACGACGGGATACACCCGAAGACCCGTCGGTCCCGGACCTCATCAGGGCCCCAGGCTATTAGAAATTGCATGGAATAAATAATTTAAACAAGTACTTCAAGTAATTTATACATAACATTTAAAATTGAATAAACATGCATACTCTACGATACCACTGTAGAGTTTATAGCAATAAATCCCCACCTGAATTTTATGTTGTGGATGAATGTGAATACAATGAAATACTTTTATTCTCGTCGCCTAATAATATAAGCTTGCTTAAAAGAAATATGAGGAGTATCTCGAATACGATTTCGGTCTTCTTCGAAAAAAGGAAATATAATGGGTCTTTGTTACAGTAATTTCTCAAATGGGTGAAGAATAATAAATTTATGTTGTACGCGGGATTCAATAGAGAGAAATAAAACGAGAGTGGTAATGGAAATGATTTTTTTCCAATCATATAAGACCTTAAAAACATTGAAAATTTTAATAGGAATTATGAGAATTAAATTAAAATATTAATGACAATTATAAGAATATTAATAATAATTATGAGAATTAAATAAAAATATTAATAACAATTATAAGAATATTAATAATAATTATGAGAATTAAATAAAAATTAATATCAATAATGAGAATTAAAATTAGTGCCAAAATTAAAGACACTAGGTTTTTAACATGTGTGAAATATGATCAAAAGACAACCATGAAGAAATCGTGATAATTCTTCCAATAATTAAGAGAGACTTTTGACTACATATTAATAACGTTATTAAAAAATTATATTAACTAATTTTCGAGAGAAAAGAGGATAAATAGAAGATAGCTTTTAATTTACTAATTAATATTAATTAACCAAATAATAAATACATGTCTGACCTTTTAAAAATATATATACTATAATATATTTATATATACATATACAAGGATACATATGCATATATATATATATATATATATATATATATATATATATATATATATATATATATATATATTTAAAACCTTTTACTTTTGAAAGTAATAGCAAAAAGATATATAATATAATAATAACAACAATAACATCTGCATATATATATCACATGAACACACTCTCTCTATTAAAAAATGAAAATTTCAAAGTATTTTCAATAAATAAAAAACTTGACATTTTTAGGGGTGTTACATTGAAGTTTACCCTTGGAGGCGCTCGAGCTGTCGAGCTCGAGCGGAAGCGCTCGAGCTTAGTGGTCGAATGGAACAGTTGGTCGAGCAGAGGCGCTCGAGGGGTAGTGCTCAAGCAAGCAAAACTTTCTGTAAGTCAGGGGCGCTCGAGCTGTCGAGCTCGAGCGGAGGTGCTCGAGCGGAGGCGCTCGAGTGCATTGGTCGAATGGAACATGAGGTCGAGCGGAGGCGCTCGAGTGCTCTCGCTCGAGCACTTTACAGCAGCAGTACACTTGTTCGTAAAATCTTCATATCTCCTCAACCGGAAGTCCGTTTTGGCCGATTCAAAGTCCTACGAACTCCTCTTTTCGCCCTCTATCCACCTATTAGCATCAAAGAGACAAATTCATCAATGTATAGAAATCATGATCAATTGACTCTAAATACTCAACAAAACCGACCAAAACTAGGGTATTTCTAGTGACGAATCATGACAATTTCACGCCTAATCAACCCCCCAAACTTACCATATTGCTTGTTCTCAAGCAATGAAATAATAAGTCAAGTGAAATTATTAGGAATGAGTCAAAGAATTAAATCATGCAGTCAAATGAACTCGAGCTTCAAAGATCAATCACAAGTATACTCACTCATCTTCCATCATCATACTCATGCAACAACAACAAGAATCACCAAAATCAAATATGGATGTGCACTCAACGATGTGTTTTACTCCCTCACAAGTGTAAATCAATGATAAAGAGACTCACTCAAACAATCAATCACTCATATCGGCAGCCATAGGCTTGTAAGCACTCTCAACTACGACCATACTCTAGAAATTAATGCCGAATCAAAAAGGACTTTTCTCAAGGTTGCAATGTAGGCTCTTTGGATAGGTGAGATAACAATCTAGGATAAGTGACTCAAGTGAATGGAGAATAGAAAGTCAAACTTTGGCACTTCGAGATTAGGAACAGAATACTTCAAACATTTTCAATCAACACCCTTTCAATTCCATACTCTCAACACTTCAATTTTTTCATTTCTCATTTTTTTCACTTTTCTCAATCACTTCACTTTTTTTTTTCACAAACACATGAGCTCTTTTTTTCTTTTGCTCATTCTCAATTTTTTTCTTTTTCCCACAACTCATAACTTCATCACACCTTCTTCTCATACTCACTCAATAAACAACATTTTCCTTTTTTTCAACTCAATTCAATCCCTTCACATTCACACTTTTCCTATTCTCCACTCAAATTGGGACAAAAAGACTTAGAAATCGGAATAGTGTTTAAAATGTGCTAGCAAATAAAATAGAATAAGACTCAAACGGGCTAACAAGGGATTCAATGTCATTGGTAGGGAAAATTTGGCTAAGTGACTCAATCAAATCAAAGATGGCCTAAGATCACATTCGGCATATCAAATTAGACACAATCAAGAAGCAAGAGCTCACACAAGTTCTAGCATCCTCTAAGGTGACGATCCACTCACAAACGAAGAGATCATTTCATGCATCAAAATCTCAAAAGGCTCAAAACTCACGGCTTTCACATCCATGCTAGTCCTAGTGAATTCTCACTCTCATCACACAAGTATTCAAAAAGAAAACTTGTAAGTATACTAGTTCTCTCTCAAATCAACTTTCATTCCCATACTCACATAATATAGTCCCTAACTCAAATCCACAAATCACCAACTCATACTCACACTCAAAGGTAGCGATCAACAAACATAAGATGATTGATAGGCATGAAATATGTAGTAGCAAATCAAAACACTAACAGCTCAATGAGCATCTCAAGATTCAAATAACCAAACTCAACTAAAAGAGACGTGTGCGCCTGTGCAATGTAACAATAAAACATATAAAAAACTCCACCCCCCAAACTTCGACCTTGTGAAGAGGTCTAAGTTTGGGGTTGTGGGTTACCTCATCCAAATAATTCATGTTTCTCAACAACGTAGCACACTCCCTTGCTTGAGTTCCTCCCTTTTGAGTAACTCCATGATTCCTCTATTCTCTCGAGACAAGCCTACAAAATAAAACTCTCAAGTACGAGGTTAAAACTTACGATTCAACAAAACCCTAATAACATAAAACTCTAATAACTAAAAACACTCAAAAGCAAATAAAAATGGGTTGCCTCCCATTCAGCGCTATTTTTAAGGTCCTCATGCCGGACCAAGCTCAAATGAGCTTATGGGACATGATACTCAAAATTACCTCCCTTACTCTCATAAGAGTGGTGGTTGATTCCTTTCTTTGATGCCCCTCCATCATGAGCTCATTTGCTTCCTTCTCATCCCCAAGTGTTATATGTCTCAACTTCTTCTCAACTTTATCTGGAGGAGTCTTACTAAGCACTTTCTTGCGCTTGGACTTTTTCTTCTTAACTCCTCCTTTTCCCTCCAACTGGACCATGTCTACCCTTTTTACCTCTTCATCCTTCAACTTCTTCACTTTATCCCTATCAACATGATCAAGATTATAATGCTCATGAGTCAAATTATCATGTGAAGGATCATCAAAATAATGACTAAAAGAAAGATTAGGGATAGGAGGTGTGTCTTCAACACGAGGATCAATGGCATCCATGAAATAACAGCTCTCATCCTCATTCGGGTGCTTCATGGCTTCATATAGGGAAATCTTTATCTCTTGATCGTCAACTTTCAACGTGATCTTCCCATTTGCCACATCTAGCACCATCCCGGCCGTAGCTAAGAAGGGTCTTCCCAAGATCAAAGACACGTGCTCGTCTTCCTCCATCTCTAGGACCACAAAATTGGCTGGAAAAATATGATCTCCAACTTTCACGAGGACGTCTTCAACCACACCTTGAGGTCGAGTAATAGACCGATCGGCTAGTTGAAGCGTCATCATTCTGGGCTGAAGTTCTCCACCTTCCAACTTCTTGAAAAGCAACAATGACATCAAATTAATGCTCGCTCCGAGGTCGCACAACGCTCCCTTCTTGACTCCATTCCCGATGTCACATAAGATAGTAAAACTCCCGGGATCCTTCAACTTCGAGGGAAGCGCCTTGTGCACTAATGCACTCACCTCATGGTTCAGCTGCACCAACTTGGGTTCATCAACTCGCTGTCTCTTCGCTATCAAGTCCTTCAGGAACTTGGCATTATTCGGCATTTGTTCCAAAGCATCATAAAAAAGAATGTTAATATGCATCTTTTTAAAAACATCAAGGAATTTAGCAAATTTCTCATCAAGCTTTTTCTTCATGAAGCGCTGTGGATATGGGACGGGTATCACCGATTTGGGTACCCCCCCATTCATCACGATCGATCTCTTTCACTTTCTCCCTTGCTTCCTTTGCCTTCTTCCACTTAGGAACTCTCTCAATCTTCTCAATGCCTTCCTCTTCAGGCTCTTTGCTCTCATTGGACTCATCCTTATCTTTACCTCTCTTAGTGCCTTCACCCTCAACTCATTTCTCAACTCCTATCTCCTCAATTTCATCTCTATCTTTCTCAAGCTCTTTCTGAGGCGTCTCAGAATCAGCAGGCATTTGGGGACCTTCATAGTTGGTTCCACTTCTTAACTGGATAGCCTTGTAATGCTCTTTCGGGTTCCACTCCGGCATGGAAGGATACTTACCCGGCTCCCTATTCAATGATTTTGCAATTTGGCTTATCTGGAACTCTATTGAGGTGAACCGCCTATTGTTCTCTTGTTGAATTCTATTCAACTCCACATCTCTCTTTTGGAGTTCTTGATCACATTGATCGCCTTTCTTATGCAACTATTTCACATCGTACTCCAAAGAGGACAATCTTTTGCTTCCTTCCTCCACCTTCTGAAGGATAGCTCTCAACATCTCCTCAGTTGAGGAACCATCTTCTCCACCCGGTGGTTTAGAACCTGGATCAACACCTGGAGGAACTGTAATACCGGCCTTCAGATTAGCATATGAAAAGTTCTCATTCTTCCTCCATGTGTTTTGAGGAGACTGCTGGCCTCCTTGATACCCTTGTGTGTTCCTCCATTGATTTTGAGGAGGCTGTGGGCCTGGAGATACAAATGGTTGGCCATAAGAAGGCCTTCCATATTGATTGCCACATTGTGGATACCCGCCTTGATTGTAGTAAGGTCCTCCCATATAGTTGACTACCTCCTGCTGAAATGGGGGCTGGTCCACTTTCTCACTCACTGCTACATTCCCTCCAACCATACTCTGCCCAATCTCAATGTTGTTTATCTTTTCCATCATGGTCATCAACAACTTCCTCGTCCCCTCATTCTCCTCTAGCTTAAAAGCTCTCTGAAAGTCTGGGTCCTCGTTCCATGCCCCGGCATTCGTAACAATATTGTCAACAATTTCTCTACACCTCGCTGTACCTTGGTTCAGAAAAGCTCCACTCGCACATGCATCTAAATGGGCTTGGCCAGCCTTGCTGGCTCCACTATAGAAGAATGTCATGATATCTCCCTCATTGTACCCGTGCTGCGGGCACTCAATCAACATGTTTGAGTATCTCTCCCACGCTTGGCGTAAATCCTCTCCTGGCTTCTGGCGAAAGGAAGAGATCTCAATCCTTGCTTTAATAGTTCTCGATGGAGGGTAGAATCGCTCGAGGAACAGACGCTCGAGCTCGGCCCATGTGGTTATACCTCCCTGTGGGAGCGTGTTATCATACCACTCATTTGCTATTCCCGTCAATGAGAATGGGAACAGTCTAAGTCTCTTGGCATCTTCAGACATGCCGTTATAATTGAATGTGGAGGCTATCATTAGGAAACTCCTCAGGTGAGTATGAGGATTCTCCTTCCCAACCTCCCCCTTGAACTGGTTCTCGGTAAACAGCTTAAGAATTCCTGGGGAAATCGAGAAGTTATTTGCCTCAACAGGAGGCAATGCCACTCCATCATAGTACCGTTGTGGCTGCGCCGCGAACCTTTCTCTAATGGCCATATTCTGATCTGCGTTATGAGGAACGTGTTGTGGATTAGCAGGTGGTACTGGTACTTGTTGGGGTGGTGGTGGTTGATAAATCGGTGGTGGATTGTAAACAGGAGGTGGAGGATACGGGTATGGTGGATACGGATAAGGTGGGTATGGGTAAGGTGGGTAAGGTAAGTTGTTTTGAGGATGTTGGACAATGTTATGAGCTGGATTGTTTAAGTTTTGTGTACCCGAGTTCTGGCTCTGACTGTCCCCTGACGGATCTTGGTTCTTACTGGAATAACCTTCAGTACCGTCAGCCCGGTTCAATGTCTGATTTAAACTCATTCTCGACATCATCCAACTCATTAGTAATGTACATTGGTTCTTTCCCTCCGGCAACGTTCATCCTTCTTAAGAAGGCTCGGTTTCTTCTTGCTATTGTCTCAGGATCCAACGGTAATCTCTCTTCGCTCGCATTGCCTTGTGAGCGTGTTTTCATAAACCTGAAACACTAACAAAAGAATAAAAACTCAACTGCCGAATACGTACGAAATAAAACAAAAAAGTAAAGCACTCACTACTAACTACTAAGCTATCTACAAGTCCTATTCAAAAGACATACAACGCCATCCCCGGCAACGGCGCCATTGACTTGAACTGAAAATACTAGCTTTTACTAGTAGCTTCCCCGCAAGCGTACGGGTTCACTGTAGTATTGGCAAGTATAACGACCAAGTATTATCGAACCCAAGGGATGAAGTGTATGCGAATAGATCCCTGAAGATCTACGCGTCGTAGTTAATATGAGTGAAATGTTTTTGGATTTTTGAGAAGAAATAATTATAACTTAAATAAACTAATTAAACTAAAGTACTGAAGAGGACGAATTAACTAAGGTTTGTATGCAAATGAGTGATGGTGATGCTTAGGATAGGAATCCCTACGTATACTAACGGAGCAGGTACATAATCAAAATAATTGTTACGCGCAAGAGATAATCTAAGTTAAAGATTGTAAGATGAAATCTCAAGACTTAATACCCTAATACTTTATCCTAGCAATCGAATTCACTAATCCACTAACAAGTTAATAGACCAAGCTTAATTAAAGAGACCCTAATTTAACTAATGGTGATGCGGCCGTCCTCCATAGCTAAACCGGCAGATTAATCAACCCCTTCTAAACCCTCTAGTTAAGTCTACTAGTTGTTAAAGAGTGATGCAGTCATCCTCTCCCTAACACGTTTGTACGAAATTCAAAGGAAAAGTTAAGATTGATTTTAAGAATTTATTAATTAAGAGAATTAAAACTAAACGTCACGAACTACCTTAATTACGTAGCCACATCCTACTTCTACGAGTTCATCCTACCCCAAGCATGCAAGGGTTTTAGCTAGACATGGTTTTTACGGAAACAAGAACAATAGAAGAAGTAACAAACATGAACATAATAATTTTAACGAATAAATTATCAAACATCAACTAGTTTTAAAGAAATAAAGGCTAAAAACTGAAATTAAATCAATAAAACGAAATCTCAATTTATTCAAGAACAAAGGTCTCAAAGAAAGAAACTAAAAATCAAAATTCGAACTATGAATGCGTAAATAAAACCTCGAATTCGTAAAACTAAAACTTGCTCGTCTTTTCTCCTCCTTCTCTCTCTAAAAACTAAGTCTAAAGCAATTTGGAATGTGACCCCCCCTCAAAAACGTATTCGGAAAGGTATATATAAGGATCGGGCCGAATCAGGATCTCATGGGCCGGAAAAATGGATCTTGAAGTTAACCCTTGGAGGCGCTCGAGCTGTCGAGCTCGAGCGGAAGCGCTCGAGCTTAGTGGTCGAATGGAACAGTTGGTCGAGCAAAGACGCTCGAGGGGTAGTGCTCGAGAAAGCAAAACTTTCTGTAAGTCAGGGGCGCTCGAGCTGTCGAGCTCGAGCGGAGGCGCTCGAGTGCATTGGTCGAATGGAACATGAGGTCGAGCGGAGGCGCTCGAGTGCTCTCGCTCGAGCACTTTTCAGCAGCAGTATACTTGTTCGTAAAATCTTCATATCTCCTCAACCGGAAGTCCGTTTTGGCCGATTCAAAGTCCTACAAACTCCTCTTTTTGCCCTCTATCCACCTATTAGCATCAAAGAGACAAATTCATCAATGTATATAAATCATGCTCAATTGACTCTAAATACTCAACAAAACCGACCAAAACTAGGGTATTTCTAGTGACGAATCATGACAATTTCACGCCTAATCACATATATACTTTGTAATCTTGTTTTTTTATATCCTTTTGGTCCTAATACTGTGAAAAGTTGACTATATAATGGTTAATGCATAATACTGAAAAGATACCAAAAAAAAAAAAACATGGATTTTAATGGGATTGATGATAAATATAGTTTACGTTGCGCTTTTTTTTTTTTTTTTTTTTTAAAGTAGAGCAATATAAATGAGAAGAAAGAAATCTGATGAAGACATGATGGGTATGGGTCACACGAATATTGCACCATCCATGGGTCAACTCTTTGGTTTGAAATAAAATTAAAAACATCATTAATTAATCAAAAGCTCAACTGCACATGATAAATTAAAGTGTAACACAGTTCATGATAGGTCAACAAAATTGGACTTAATTAATTATCAAGGACATACTCTATATTATAAATATATTTTTTATAAAAAAAGAGATATCAAGGGTGTAGAAGTCGGATATCGCTAGTCGGACGGTTTTGGAACGCCTAGCGCCTAGGCGGGGACTAGTCGTTAGGAGTTTTTTTTTTTTTTTTTAATTTTTTACCCTCTATATTTCAGTAACATAGCAAAAAATAATTTGATAATATTTTAATATGACTAATTTTTTGTAGTAACAAGTTAACAATATAATATCAACTCCATATGCAAATAGTCTAACTAGACAATCACACAGATCTATCAATTATTTTGATATTTTCCAAACGGCGTCGTTTTAAGGCCGAAAAAAATAAAACAATGAATATCTTGTCTGCTTAGGCGGATTACACTATTAATCGGTCGGTTGATGACCGCCTAGCACTTAGGCGCCGCCTAAGCGGGGGCCTAGAGAGATTTCCGCATCACTAGATAAAACGAACAAAGAATCAACGATTATCTTCAATTATATGTTAATAAGATGACTGCCACTAACTTAATTATATGTATGTCTTCAAAATTATGAGATAACGTGTTAATTTTTCTATCGCAACTATTTAATTTTTTTAAGCAAGAATTTTGTATCTAAAGTATGATCAAACAAATTTTTTAAAACTAAAAAGAGTTAAAAAAAAATATATATATATATATATATATATATATATATATATATATATATATATATAAACTTTAAACTTGATTCGAACTAGTATACGATGGGTTTGTTAAGTTTCGGGCTAAACTTTGTTTGAGGTAATTTAATTTGCTTGAATAAGTCTAACGTAAATTTTACTATGAATTGATTCTTAATATACTTTGCCATCTTGTTTTGAAATCCTTTTGGTCTGATCATTTGAATGAATAATACTTTGAAAAGTTGATGCATAATACTGAAAAGATACCCAAAAATATATATATATATATATATATATATATATATATATATATGAATTTTAATGGGGTTGATGATAAATATTGTATACACTTATTTGTTTCTTTGGGAGTGGTTTAAAAAAAAAAAAAAAAAAAGTAGAGCAATATAAATAAGAAGAAAGAACTCTCTGAAGAAGACATAATGGCCATGGGTTAACGAATAATGCACCATCCATGGGTCAACTCTGTGGTTTAAAATATACTTATAAAATTTTCATAAAGTAATCAGAAGCTCAACTGCGCTAAAAAAAAAAAAAAGTGTACAATGGTCCAAATTAGGTCAACAAAATTGGACTTAATTAATGATCAAGGACATATATAATAAATATTTTTTTTACAAGAAAGGGATATAACGAACAAAGAATCAACAATTAGTTTAAATTATATGTAATTAAGATGACTGCCATTCAGCCTCAATAGTCCCCCCGAATTTAATTACTATAATCAACAGAAACTCTAGGTAGTTGAAGCAATAAATGATTCAAATATTGTGAATGGAATAGAGATATTACTGGCTAATTGCATGCAATTTTCGTTCTTCATGTTACAATTTTTCTTTTGTGTATGAAGTTGTTGGGTCATACTCGTCTCCCACGGACGTGGGCTCAGGTAGCCTAAAGATTAGAAACCAAACGGTGTAGCAACACTGATTATTAGTGAGTCTTGTGTTCCTGATACTTCAATATTCGATCATCAGACTATCTAAGCTTACGTCTCATGTGAGAAAGTATGAATAAGATAGGAGAACTGAATCATTCCTAACGATTGAGAAATTGAGAGGTCTTGATACCTAAAATAAGTATTTTTATGTAATCTTTGTAATCATTTTGAAGAAAAAGTTTATCTCTAAACATATACAAATTATTAAATATTGTTGGGTTTGGCTTGTGAGCCCAATGAATTTTGGCCCATGTTAGTTTAAAATCTAAGGCCCACACACTCTCTCAACCCTAGTATTGTTGGAGGCCTCAATATAAAAGTCAACCTCTTCCCTCACTTGATGATTCTATGGCAGACGAGAGAGTTGTGAGGAGAGTGTATGGTGTGTGAGTACAACCACATACGAAGGTCCGTTTAGCCCTCTCGTTTAATACCGATTTGGAGTCCGTCATACAAGTGGCCTGAAACCTCGTCTCTAAACACGAACCATGAGTTGTGTGAGGAGGAAGGAGGCCCAACAAATATTACTCCCTCCGTCCACCAAATTTTTACTCACTTTCAACTTTGGGTTGTTCACCAAATTTTTACCCATTCCCTTTTTGGAAATAAACATCACCCACAAACAAATAAATGGGTCCCACAATACCCACCACAACACTCTTACTTTCTACTCCCTCCGTCCCTTTTTAACTGTCCCATTTTATCCAAAATTGTGTCCCTTTTTAATTGTCACTCCACTAATATCAATGCATTTTTTACCTACCTTTTCTAACAATACCCTTATTAAATTGTAATATTAACCATCATTTTGTAATAAATGAGAATAATAAATAAGGGTATAAGTGTCTTTTGATACCCTAATAAATGAGAAAATTGGTATGTGTGAATGGATAAAATGAGACAGATAATAAGGGACGGAGGGAGTACTTTATCTACTCTTTCAATAAAATATTAATTTTTATTAAAAACCGTACCCAACAGTAAAGGGGTAGAAATTTCATGGATAGAGGGAGTATAAGGAATGGGTTTGAATTGGTAGGAGAATATAATTAAAACTTATTCACGCCGTACAGTGGAAGCATTAATCCAATTGCATGCTTTATCATCTCAATAATTAATTCATCTTAAGAGTAATCAAGAAAGCTTTTAGTCATGCAGCATGTGAGCTTGTGATTATCAAGGTAGCGCCCTAACAGGACAGGAGTGACGCAAACTCTTCATTGCAGACAAAAGTGAAAGAGAACTAGTAATGAATATTAAAAGATGGGGTAAATTGAAATATTAGTATCATGAGAATTTGTATTTGACAGTTTTAGTCTCATGTTCTTTTTTAGTTCCATATTGATAAAAATGGTCTAAACCGTAAGTTTCTAACGGTTTCTGTTAGTTTTTGAAATTTATTGTAAAAATAATTAATTTTATAATTACATGAAAATATAAAATACATACAAAAAAATAATATTAATTTTTATTAATTATAACAAATTTGTTTTCTTTGTCATTCAATCATCACTTAATTATTTCACATGTCATTGACTTTACACTCACAAACAACCACTTAACTTATATATGGATCCCAAAATACCCCAAAATACACTTACTTTATCTATATTTTCTTAAAACCTATAAAAAAATAAACAAACGAACATTCTTTTCGTGGACTGGGGGAGTATTTAATAATATCAAGTAAAAAAAAATTATTTAGCAAATTCATTAAAGATTAGAAAAAAACCATGCCCTACAAAAATAAAGAGAGTTAAATATATTTTAAAATCTAAATAATATCTTAAAATATATTTAAAAGAAAAAATAGCTATCCTGCAACCTATCGTCTGTCCAACATAATAAAAAAATTATAACTAATATTTATTAAGTTGCAAATTGTTTAATAATAAATACAATTTTTTTTAAAAAAATTATTATTAATGAAATGTGTGTGATATTCCAGTCCATGATATTTGAAAATTATCAATGAATTAAAAAAAAAATAGTTAGCGCAGTTAATGAATTTATTTTAAAAAAAAATTAAAAAAAGAAAGTAACGGGTGCGTGATATTCACGCTTCTTAATCTGTTAAATTTTGGACGGAAAATCGTATAAAACCATTTGTGTTAAAAAAAAAAGAGGACCCATTTTATGACCACATGGACCATTTGTTCAATATGCTCTCAAAAGATGTATTAAAATCCTTTCAGATTTACCACAACTTTTCAGCTAAACTGCCACTAATTAATTAATTATATACAGGACAAACTTTACAAATAGATATGAGATTAGGTGAGTTGACACAGTACCTTTGACATAACTACATTACAACCAACTTTAACAAACTTGTACATATAGGCTCCACTTGGTAGGGCATATAAGTCCATATTATGGGGTGTTGTATAATTAATATTCTGCTTGGTAGGGCATACTAAAATAATATCGACCCGTTTCTTATATGTCCGACCCTGTAAAATAGTAAGGCGTAATACCTTCAAAGCACTATTCACCTTTACAAAATTAATTCGGTCCGAAAGGTCGTACTATTTTATTATTGGTTTGTCACACGGACCGCCGCCGGAAAGTCGCCGGAGGCTGCCGGACCTAATTTTTACCTTTTTTATTACTTCCTACCAAGTAAGTATAAGAATTTTGAATAAATTAGTAGGACCTTTTTTATATGTCCTACCAAGCAATTTTATATGACTTTTCCATATTAAATTTGTACCCCTTACTAAAATTATTACTCCCTACCAAGTGGAGCAGATAATGTTTTATTCGAGGCGAAGTCTTTTACACACCAATATACTCTGCCATTAAAATGAGTTTTTTAATAGTAAATTATTTTTATCAAACAGTGCAATTATTTTTACTAAAAATTGCTAGCTGAAAAAAAAAAAAAAACTAATTCCTCTGTTCCACTATAAATTTTCTATTTTTCTTTTTGGATGTCCCACTATAAATTTCATATTCCATAAAAAAAAAAACAACATTTCGTATATTAATAAACAAATATTTTTTTAAACAAATACACTTTTTTCACGACTCTTCATTATTTTACACAAAAGTTAACACTAATTAACAATACATTTTTTAAACAAATCAACAAAAAGAAAGAAAAAACTTATATCAAAACAAAGGGAATATACTTTTTATTAAAAGTCACCATACTTACAATAAAAATAACTAATATTGTTAAAAATGCACTTGAGTTATGCACTTATAATGCAACAAGAAACTACTCTTTATCAAACAAACCAAAAAAAAAAAAAAAAGGCGTGGAAAGAAAAAGAGCTGCTACCCTCCACCTCTCTCTCACACATACACACGAAAGCTCTCTCTCAAGAAAGAATCCCAATGTAGCATGACTTTGATAACGGCAACTACTATAGCTTACCTTGGGCTCAAAGTCACAATATAGGAAATTAAGGGTCCACGCATTTCAGTTTAAAGTGAAGAAAGAGGTTGAAATGAGTGTTAAAGAAGCATAACACAAGAAGCAAAAAGTAGGGGGAGAAGAGAATAATGGGTGATGATGAACAACTAAAAGTTGGCACTGAAGTCTTGGCTACTCATGAATCTGCTGAAAAAAATCCTAACACCAGTTGCAGTAGCAATGCTGAGATTGAGGAGGACAAGAAAGTTGTTTTCACAGCCAAACAGAGCCCAACTGGAAAGAGCAAAGCTTTGAAATCTGAGAGTTCAGAGGGGACCCCAAGAAAGAGATCTGAATTGGATGAACAATGTACGGACAGGATGAGGAGAAGCCCTGTTCAGATCAAGAAAAGCAGAGTTGGAAATGAGATAAGGAAAGTGAAATCTGATTCTTCTAAGGCGTTCAGTGAGAGGAAATTTGAGCTGAGCCTGGCCCTGAGGAAGATGAAATCTGAGCCAAGAGAAGATGGGAGTTTCAAGAATTCACTTCAATTAGTCAAAGCTAAAACTCTGGCCCCAAGAAAGATTGAACATATGAATAAATCTGATTCTGATAAGGATCTTGAAGGGATCGAAGAATTGAAGGCTATCACTAGCAATGGGGATGTTGAAATCAAGGATATAAGCATCAGTTTGGAAGATCAGATTCAGAAGCCAAAGAAAGTTGTGATTAAGGAAAAGAAATTGCTTCCCAGAAATGAAAGATCACCTCCAATTTCACCAGTCATTAAGAGGCAGATTCCTGGTAAGCATTATATTATGTCACAGTGTATATCATCTTTAAGTGTTCTTGCTTATATGCATTGATTGATCCTTGTTATTTCTGATTCCCAGACAATCCCCATGGAAATCCAAGCAAAATTCAAAGTTTGGGTGAGATTAATCATGTTTCTCTTCCAAAATGAAATACATATCACCACTCCAATTTCTGATTCTCTTATTTTGGTTGGTGATTAAATCTCAGCTGACTTAATAATGTGGAAAGATGTATCAAGATCAACATTTGTGTTTGGGATTGGATCATTTGCCATTATTTCCTCTTCTTACACAAAGGATCTTAACATCAGGTCAGGTTAGATTTACATTTTTCATACTTGATTTGGCTAAAACAGAAAATGACTTATAAATAAATTCTGAATTGCAGCTTAATCTCAGTGCTTTCCTACTTGGGCCTTGTATACCTTGGTGTATCTTTCATTTCCAAATCCATTATAAGAAGGTAAAATAATCAACTATTTGCCTAATCTAAGCTATCAAAACATTTTTCTTTAAATAATACTCCCTCCGTCCACGAGTAAGTTTCCCATTTCTTTTTGTTGAATGGTTTAAGAAAGTGTATTTGTTTATTAATATATGGTGGGCCACATGTTGACTTTTGGGATAAAGTAATGAATAGTGTTGAAAAGTAAAGTGAATGAGTGGCATTTTAGGTAATATTGTGTGAGTTTGAAGGTTAAAGTTTATATATAATAGAGAGTTGTTATTTCCATTTATGGAATAGGAAACTTACTCGTGGACGGCCCGAAAAGGAAAGTGGGAAGTTTACTCATGGACGGAGGGAGTATTTGGTTTTTATCTAAGTATATTTTTGGAATTTTGTTTAGGGGAAGCATGGATATGGATAACATAAATCAAGAATATGTTGTTGGAGAGGAAGAAGCTATTTGGCTAGTAAAATTGTTGTTGCCTTATGTAAATGAGTTTCTTGTAAAATTGAGAGGCCTTTTTTCTGGGGATCCACCCACCACAATGAAGGTACAACTCCAGTTCACATTACACAATCTTCTCTATTTCAAATAGCATTTCATTTTGTGTATTTAAAAAAAAAATGTTGGAATAGAATATGAAAAATAGTTTGAGCCTCTGGTTCACAACTAATGTCATTTATAGTATAATAACTAATATTTTTGAATGAAGCAATGAATACTAATATATTAACTGTTTAATGAAACAACAAATGCTACTATTTTTTTTTTAGAGTAACTGATGCTACTATTTAGAAATACAAACAAATTATAAGGTGAACTTAATTTACATGAGGAATTGACAAGTTGTGTGTGTTTCATGTGACAGTTGGCAGTGCTGTTGTTTATTGTTGCAAGATGTGGAGGCTCCATAACCATCTGGAAAATGACAAAATTAGGTTGGTTTTTCTAAAATCTTATATATTTTTTATAAAAGAAGAAAACGAGCCATTTATCCACAATTCTTTTCATATTAGTTTAAATTGCTAAGTTTATAGTATTCATTTGGTGGGGTAATTTGAGAACATATTTATCTTGACAGGGTTTTTTGGAGTGTTCATGGTGCCAAAACTCTGCTCTTCCTATTCCTCTCACTTAGCTGCATACGGTAACCAAAAATCATAACTTCTCACTCCCATCCTTTATTTTATTGGGATGTTTTATTTCCATTTAAAATCAAAATATATAAAACTATACCATTATTATAGGGATAATTAAAAAATAATACAATAACTAAGGTTTGTCATTCAAAGAAAGAAAAAACCCATTAAGTTTACGGGTTGCAACTATTACTTTTTTTTTAGCATTTGCTCCGTAGTTTTTTACTACTATTTCTATAGCTTCACCAATTTGAAGAGATGCTTATAAGGAATAAAAAATAAGCTGATGGGTGTCTACAATTTATCGTATTTTAATATATATAAAAAAAAAAACCCACGTCATTTACCCTTATTTTATTTTACGTGTTCATATTTTATTAAGTCTTATGCACGAATTGATGGTGAGTGTACTGATGACCCAAAACTATGAATTAGAAATTGGAACAATAATTAGGTCTAAATTCAGATAAAACAGTGAATTTGCAATCTGGGGGTACAAGTTTTAATTTGATTTAGTAGTAATAAATTAAATGATCTTGAACTATGACAGCATACCGTTAGAACAATGAGCTTACAGTGGGGCCCACATTCAAGATAACGGCTTCATGCCTCTCTAGAAAAGGACTAGGTTTTTTGTGAAAACATGTTCATGTTAATTATTTTTTTGGGGGTAACAGATTGTAAACAACGATGCTTCTTCCATTCACAAAATTAATTTTGCATAAGTTTTAAGAAAAAATATATTCCCTCCGTCCCAGTTTTGTGTTTCCATTTGTCAAAAAGGTCCGTCCCAATTTTGTTTTTTCATCCCTAAAATGGAAACTATTTTATTCATTCAAATAATACCTTATTCATCATTCATCATTTCCAATACTACTTTATTAATTTAAATACTACTTTATTCATTTAAATACTAAAATTCAACTTTTATATTAAACTCTGCACACAGTCAAATAGGAAAACAAAACTGTGACGGAGGGAGTATAAAGTAGAAAGATTATGGATAAAGTGAGAGCATTATAGAATATTGTAGGATTTATTTTGAATAAAGTGATTGTTTGCGAGTAGAGAAGAATGGTAATTTAAATAATATGTCGATGGTTGGAGGGTAAGGACAAGTTAATTGTGGACTTTTAAAGTGTAGGTACATTATTGATGGACATTTAAATAAAAATTAAAAAAATAGAAATAAGTACTTTAAAAAAGGATTTATGAACTTGAACTCACATAATTTTATTCGCAAGGAAAGTAGAATATATCTTCTATTATTTGCCATGGAACAGATATATACTTGAGCCCAACAACAAAGAGGCCCATGATTAGAAGTTTAGGATTACACATTATATGGGCTGGTCCAAAAATTGGACACTTTCCCGTCCTTTTCTGGCCAGTCTAAGGCCTTCCAAATAAAACCCCAATTTTGGTTTTAATAATACATGTTTAAAAGGGTGCCCATGCTAATAGCTTCATCAATTAAATTTCTCATGACGAAAAACCACATTAAATAAATTTAATTGTGAAAAGATTAATGATAAATTTATTTATTTTGTGAAGGTTCATTTTGGATTAGAAGATTTGGAGATGCGTGGGAATCATGTTCGCACAAAAAAGCCGTTGGATTTGGGATATTGACTCTTGTATGGAATCAATCTTCAGCTGTGGCTCGAATATGGGGTCTCTTCTTATTATTTGTTGCCTTTAAGTACTATCACCAGCACCACTCCTGGATCAAAGACCAAGCTTCTAATCAAACCTCCAATTCTGAATACACAAACACAACTCCAAGATCCACTATAACACAAATTAATAAACAAATTTAAGCCATCTCCTACATTGTGTATAGGCTATAGTGTTTTTTTTTTCCAGGTCTACATGATTGTGTGTACTCAGAAATAAATTTTATATCGAGTAGAAGTTTGTTGAATGTACATCCAACTACTTATGAACCTGGTCCAGATTATTAACACTTGCTAATCAGTAACTAGCTAACTGTGACTTGTTTGTTAATTAAATGGAATCAATAATTCAGCAATTAATGAGTATCAAAAAATAAATAAATAAATTCAACAATTAAAGCTGCAAGTAGATCCCCGCGAGTATAAACAACGTATAATAAAATAAAGAGGAGCCTATTTTACATTATTAGTATCATAAAATTGGGAATAGAAAGAATTTAATCTTATCTAAAAGTTTGAACTTATAGAGAGGAATAGGCCCAAAATTTTTGTTTGGGCGTGAATCTTTTGACTCTAATACAAAAAAAAAAATCATCTTATCTAAAAGTCTGAACTTGTAGAAATACGTGAAATCATTTCATTAATTTAATTTCCTTGGGCTCAATGAGAGGACAATTAAATATAGGTGGAGTTGCTCTCAATGGGAACTGAATATATGATTTTTATCTGGGCGTGAACTTTGTGGTGGTGAAACGTGCAAATCACTAATATAACTGAATAAGATATGTTATATTTGACCGAAAACGTGCACACTAATATAACTTAAAACATGCTTGCTAATATATAACAAAAATGTGGCAAGTGAACGTCTCTTATATCTGTGCACCGATTGCATTCGATACTTTGGCCTAAAATAAATTTATTGGTCGACTTCAGAATGACTATATTCTATATTTATATATAAGGTGGTGCTTGGTTAGGGATGTCAACGGGGCGGAGCAAGGCCGGGGAAGTCAATCCTCATCCCCGTCCCCATTTCCGCGAAGAAATCGGGGAATTTTTCCCCCCACCCCCGTTCCCGCGGGTTTCTCGTCCCACCCCCCCCCCCCCCCCACCCCCCCGGATTTCCCATTTTCCGTTTAACTTATATATATTTCTTTTTATGCATTTTTATGTAAATTATTTAATAATACATATAATTTAAACTACAATAATTTAATTATTAAAAATAAATTAGGATTTGATATACATATTTTGCATCACAAAGCTTTAAAATCATAGAAAAAGTAAGAATGTAATTCAATAATTTGGTGTCAATACTTTTTTAGAATGATTTCATATTCTTAATTATTTTAATTATAATGTTTTGATTATTAATAGTGTATATTAATTAATACAACAATATTGCTTATAGTAATTTTTGTATATGAAATATTAAATTTATATGTATACGCATGGGGAACGGGCCCCCGTGGGTTGGGGAGTATGATCCCCGTCCCCGCCCCGTCAACGCTAACGGGGAATACTTCATCCCCATCCCCATCCCCGCTGCACGGGGAACAACGTCGGGGATTCTCCGTCTCATTCGGGCGGATCCCCGCGGGGAACGGGGATGCCCCTCCCTATTGTCAAGCCTTTGCTTGGTTCCAGTTTTTCAATGAAAATGAGATTTGTAAGTTTGGTTTCTCCGTACGCCCATTGATGTAAAGAAGGAATAATTATTTTCATAATGGTTAATTTTGAAAATAATATAAGAAAAATTGTTGGTTGCGTCATAAGAGAATGAACGAGGAGGGACAAATATAGGAGCATAAATTATTAATCATATATGTTATTTAGGAGGAGAAATAATATCATTGCTCATCTTTTATTTTTATTAACCACCATAATATATATATATATATATATTAGTCATTTTAATTCAAGTTCCATTGAAGTATTTTCAAAAAGCCGTCCCTAAATCTGCCTTACATTGAGTCGTTTGAAACTAAAAAAAAAAAAGATATTAAGGATACACCACCAGACTCTTCAATTACAGTTAATCTCGGATTTTAAGGAATCAATCTTATACATTTTCTTAATCAAAGATATTATCCTTTGTGATTATTGTATATCTCAGTAATTGATCTTTATACATACTACGATGTATCAACCATCCATTCAATACACAAAATTCCCTTTCTATAAAAGAAATCTTAAATTCAAGTAAAATTTTGTTTTTTTGTTTTTCTAAGAAAGTAAAGGTGTATTTAATTGCATATATAAGAATACATATTATTGAAAAAATTATTCACAAAAGATGGAGGCTTGATCCAAGTCCAACAATAAAAGTTGTTAAATAAATGGCAGTCTTATCAAAATAATGTGCTATAAAATTGGCATTACGGAAAGCAAACTTGACGGAAACTAAAAGTTTGCAAGCAACCATAAAATCACCAAGTTGAAGTAAAATTGTATTTGACTTGAGCGATTTGAACATCCACTAACACTGTGGGTTAAAAACTTAATCATAATCTGATGGAGAAAAGACCGCGGGCTAAGATATTTCATGTGGCATTTATTTAATTATTGGGCCTTTATTTAAATTAAGTCGTTTTTCAATTTGGATTATGGGCTTTGTGTCCTAGATTTCAGTATTTATACTTTCAGTATCTTCATTGAACAGGAGTTTTAATATTATTATCAATTAGGGTTTCATCCCGTTCCTTCTCTTGCGTTATACGTTTCCTCTGCGTCAGTTGGTACTCGGAGCCAGTTCCTTGGACCACGATGCCGCCGAAACAACATAACCACGAGATCGCTGCCCTTCGCGACCAGGTCGTGACGCTCACAGCCGCCCTCAATTCTCTGCGCGTCGAAGTCACAGCGCAACGTGGGGCGTCGAACCCTGCGCCGCCCGCTGCCAACGCTCAGGACGAGTCGTCTGATCAAGCCCATGCCTCCGACGATGAGGAAACGATGACGTGTGAGAACCCGTTTGCTGCGCCCCGCAATCGCCCCGCTCCCGTTCCGCCCGCCGATAAGTGGGAATTGGGTTTCCGCCTGGAGATTCCCGAGTTCTCTGGCGACGGCTCGCCCGACGCCTATCTTGACTGGATCCATGCCACGGAGGACCTGTTGGATTTCAAAGCCGTCCCCGCTCCGCGCCGTGTTGCCCTCGTTGCGACCAGAATTAGGGCGCGCGCGGCGGCTTGGTGGCGCCACCTCAAGCTAGCCCGTCTTCGTAACGGCCTCTTGCCAATAACCCTTTGGGAGGAATTCAAATCTAACATGCACGCTGAGTTTTTGCCCAGAATTATGATAACACTCAATACCAACGGTTCCAACACCTCCGCCAAGGTACCCGTTCGGTGGACACTTACACCACCGAGTTCTATGAACTCTTGACCCGCATTGATAGTCGTGAAACACCGTCACAGCTCGTTTCCCGATATATCGGAGGTCTCCGACTTCCCATTCAAGATACGGTTAACCTGTTATGTCCTCTTACCCTGAGCGACGCCCATCGCCAGGCCATGACGGTGGAAACCCAGCTCGCCCGCCGTTCGCCTTTCGGGATAGCCTCCTCGGAACGGCGTGTTCCACCTATTCCCGCTTCGGGTACTTCCCTTGGCCGCCCACAGGCCCCTATTCCACCGGGTTCTCCAGTGCCTCCTCGGCCGCCGGCCTCACCCACCGTAGGGCCCCGGCCCGCTTTCCAGGGTCGTTGTTTCAACTGTGGAGACCCAGGGCACCGTATGACGAATTGCCCGCACCCGCGGGGTGCACGCGCTCTCTATCTTGAGGGTGACGTCCCTGATGTTGTTGATACACCTCCCGTGTTCGATGAAGAACTACCTGTTGATGAACTCGAGACTCACTTACTAGGGGATTCGGGTCCTCTCCTTGTGTTACAGCGTACTTTATGCTCGCCCAAGTTGGAGGGTTCAGCGGATCAACGTAACTGTGTTTTCCACTCCACGTGCACTGTTCAGGGTAAGGTTTGTAAGTTCATTATTGATTCGGGTGCTTGCGAGAACGTAATTTCTGGTGATGCTGTGAATAAATTATCTCTTGTTACATCTGCTCACCCTAAACCCTATGATCTTGCTTGGTTGAATCATGATACTCGAGTTTCTGTCACTAACCGCGTTCAGGTTCCTTTTTCGGTGGGTGGCAAGTACTCTAATACTATTTGGTGTGACGTGGTCCCTATGGACGCGTGCCACCTCCTTTTGGGTCGCCCGTGGAAATTCGATCGTCGTGTCCAGCCTGACGGTTTTCTGGATACATATTCTTTCACTTTTGAGGGCACCAAGTTTGTGTTACACTCTTCTTGCAGGCCGATGCCGACACCGACCGTGGCTCCTTTGGTTACACTTTTGTCTCGGTCAGCTTTTGAATGTGAGCTATCCGCCGGATCCCAGGGGTTTCTTTTGATCGCCCATGATACATCCTTCTCGGCAAGCGCCCCCTCGATTGTTCAGTCACTCTTGGACGAGTTTTGTGACGTGTTCCCAGACGAACTACCTGCTATACTCCCTCCACTCCGCGATATACAGCACCAAGTCGACCTTGTTCCGGGTGCACCGCTGCCTAACCGACCGCACTATCGTATGAGCCCGTCTGAACACGCGGAACTTCGTCGTCAGGTTGAGGATTTACTAGCTCGGGGTCAGATCCGTCAAAGCCTGAGCCCCTGTGCTGTGCCGGCTCTTTTGACTCCTAAGAAAGACGGGTCTTGGCGAATGTGTGTCGACAGTAGGGCAATCAACAAAATCACGATTCGATACAGGTTCCCTATCCCTCGCCTGGATGATTTGCTTGATCAGCTGTATGGGTCCGTAGTCTTCTCGAAACTTGATCTGCGAAGTGGTTATCATCAGATACGTATACGACCCGGAGATGAATGGAAGACAGCTTTCAAGACACGGGAGGGGTTGTTTGAGTGGTTGGTTATGCCTTTTGACTTGTCTAATGCTCCGAGCACTTTCATGCGAGTTATGAACCAAGCATTACACCCTCTTATCGGATCCTGTGTGGTCGTATACTTTGACGATATACTCGTCTACAGCCAGTCTGAGGCCGCCCACCTCGATCACTTACGCCAGGTCCTTACTATCTTACGCGCCGAGAAGTTTTACGGAGCCCCGTATAAGTGTGTCTTTTTCACTGCTTCGGTTATCTTCTTGGGATTTTGCATTTCGGCTTCGGGCATCTCGGTTGATGATGCTAAGGTGGCTGTTATTAAAGAGTGGCCGACCCCTACGTCCATCACAGCAGTTCGCAGCTTCCATGGCCTTGCTTCGTTCTACAGACGTTTTATCTCACACTTTAGCTCGATCATGGCCCCTATCACGGATTGCATGAAGGGTACGACATTTCAGTGGACGTCTGCTGCTAATGATGCGTTCAACCTCATCAAAGAAAGACTTACCACAACTCCTATTTTGATCCTCCCTAATTTTAATGTCCCCTTTGAACTCCACTGCGACGCCTCGAAAGTCGGCATCGGCGCTGTGTTGAGCCAGGATGGCCACCCTATTGCTTTTTTAGCGAGAAACTTACGGGCCCTCTTTCTCGCTATTGTGCTTATGATGTGGAATTTTACGCCGTCGTTCGTGCTGTGCGCCATTGGCAGCACTACCTATTTCAGCGTGAGTTTGTCCTGTTCACCGATCATGACTCGCTGAAGTACATTGATTAGGCGTGAAATTTTCATGATTCGTAGCTAGAAACGCCCTAGTTTTGGTCGATTTTATTGAGTTTTTAGAGCCAAATGAGTACTATTTCTATACATTGATGAGTTTGTCTCTTTGATACTCATAGGTGAATTGAGGACGGAAAACGAAGTTCGTAGGACTTTGAATCGACTCAAACGGATGCCCGGATGAGAAGATATCGAAGAAATACGATTGGTATTAGTACGTGAAAAGAAAAGTGTTAGTTGCAAGGAAGGAAGGCCCATTCGAGCACCATCACTCGAGCGCCCCGCTCGAGTGACGTAGATCGAGCAGCATAAAACTTACAGAAAGTTTAGGCCGCTCGAGGGGTACAGCTCGAGCGCCCCGCTCGAGCACTAGAACCGTTCGACCAAGATAGCTTGAGCGCCCCGCTCGAGCTCCTGATCCGTTCGACCACAACAGCTCGAGCGCCCCGCTCGACCGGGACAGCTCGAGCACTTCCAAGGCATAATTTCCAAATTTCGTTTTTCGGCCCACGAGTTCATGAATCGGCCCGTTGCCTATATATACCTCTTCCAAACACGTTTTGAAGGATCCCCGAATTTTAGACATCACTTTTAGAAGGAATTTTTAGAGAGAGAATGAGGAGAAGAGACGAGCAAGTTTAGTTTTACGTTTTTGAGGTTTTTCTTACGAATTCACGTTACGATTTCACGTTTTAGTTTCGTTTCTTTATACCTTTGTTCTTGAATACGTTGAGACCTCGTTTAGTTAATTAATTTCAGTTTATTCTTTTATATCTTAAAACCCTAGTGTATGTTCGATCTTTTCTTCGTTTTAATTACCATGTTCTTGTTCGTTATTTATTTAGTCGTTATTATTTCCGTTAATCCTATGTCTAGCTAAAACCCTTGCATGCTTAGGGTAGGATGAACTCGTAGAAGTAGGTTGTGAGTACGTAATTAAGGTAACCTGTGACGTTAGGTTTTAATTCTCTTGGTTAATGAATTCTTAAAATTAATCTAGACTTCGCTCTTGAATTTCGTTCGAAAGGTGTTAGAGAGAGGACGACCGCATCACTCTTTAACAACGAGTAGACTTAACGAGAGGGTTTAGGAAAGGTTAATTCATCTACCGATTTAGCGAAGGAGGACGACCGCATCACCTTAGTTAAATTAGGGTCTCATTAATTAAGCACAATCTATTAACTTGTTAGTAGATTCGTGAAGTCGAGTGTTAGGGTAAAGTATTAGGGTTTAGAATCTTGAGCTTTCACCTTGCATTCTTAGACTTAGGTTAATTCTTGTGTGTTACAGTTATTTTGATTATGTACCTGCTCCGTTAGTATACGTAGGGATTCCTATCCTGAGCATCACCATCTCATATTTGAAAACACACCTTTTGATATTTCGTTTAATTTTCCTTTTGCATTCGTAGGATAATTTTAGTTTAGTTTAATTAATCTTTTCAAAAATCCAAAAACAATACACTCATATTAACTACGACACAATATCTTCAGGGATCTATTCGCATATACACTGTCCCTTGGGTTCGATATACTTGGTCGTTATACTTGCTAATACTACAGTGAACCCGTTCGCTTGCGGGTGAGCGCCTAGTAGAAGCTAGTGTAGTTCGCTTCAAGTCAATGGCGCCGTTGCTGGGGATGGCGTTATATGCTTTTTGAATAGGACTTGTTGATAGCTTAGTAGTTAGTAGTGAGTGCTTATTTTCTATTTTTATTTCTTATTGATATTTTTATTTATTCGGCAGTTACGTTTTGACCCTTCTGCTAGTGTGTCAGGTTTATGAAAACACGCTCACAAGGCAATACGAGCGAAAAGAGAATACCGTTGGACCCTGAGACAATAGCTAGAAGGAACCGAGCTTTCTTGAGAAGGATGAATGCTGCCGACTTAGGGAAGGAATCAATGGATATCAATAATGAGTTGGACGATGCTGCCAACGATTTTAATCAGGCAGTAGACCGGGTTGATGGCTCTGGAGGGAGTGGTGGTCAGAATCAAGACCAGTTCGTGGATAGTCAGAGCCAGAACCCGGGTGCACAAAATGTAAACAATCCAGCTCAGAATCTTGTCCAAAATCCTCTGAACAACCCTGCTTACCCACAAAACGCAAATAACCCTTTCAACAACCCAGTATACCAACATTACCCATACCCACCATACCCTTATCCACCATACCCATACCCTCCACCTCCTGTCTACAACCAACCACCTGTGTACCAACAACCTCCAGTTCAACACATACCAGCACCACCTGTTGCTTGACTTGAAGCGACTACACTAGCTTCTACTAGTAGCTACCCCGCAAGAGTACGGGTTCACTGTAGCATGGGCAAGTATAGGGACCAAGTATTATCGAACCCAAGGGATGGTATGTATGCGAATAGATCCCTGAAGATCTACGCGTCGTAGTTAATATGAGTGTGATGTTTTTGGGTTTTTGAAAAATTAATTAAAAGACTAAAATAGACTAATTAACTAAAGAATGAAAAAGAACGAATTAACTACGGGTTGTTTTCTAATGAGAGATGGTGATGCTCAGGATAGGAATCCCTACGTATACTAACGGAGCAGGTACATAATCAAAGTAATTGTGACAACCAAGAATTAACCTAAGTAAAAGAATGCAAGGTGAAAGCTCAAGATTCTAAACCCTAATACTTTACCCTAACACTCGACTTCACTAATCCACTAACAAGTTAATGGAATGTGCTCAATTAATGAGACCCTGATTCAACTAAGGTGATGCGGTCGTCCTCCTTCGCTAAACCGGTAAATGAATTAACCTTTCCTAAACCTTCTCGTTAAGACTACTAATTGTTATCGAGTGATGCGGTCGTCCTCTCTCTAACACTTTCGTACTAAATTTAAAGGTAAAGTTCAGATTAATTATAAGAATTCATTAATTAAGAGAATTAAAACTAACGTCACCAATTACCTTAATTACGTACCCACATCCTACTTCTACGAGTTCATCCTAACCTAAGCATGCAAGGGTTTTAGCCGGACATGGTTTTAACAAAACTAAAAGCAATTAAAGAAACAACGAACATAAACATATTGAATTGAACGAAGAACATAAGAAACATGAACTAGGGTTGAAAGAAAATAAATACGAAGAACTGAAATTGAATTGACTAAAACGAAATTAAAAGCGTTTAAAGGAACGAACTAATGAAAAGAAACTAAGAATTCGTATGAAAAACCTCAACAAAACGTAAAATAAAGCTTGTTCTTCTTCTTCCTCTCCAAAAACTAAGTCTAAAATTATTTCTAAAGGTTGGGGATCCTTCAAAACGTGTTTGGACGATGTATATATAGGCACCGGGTCGAAACGGGAGTTAATGGGCCAAAAATACGCATCCGGAGGCAAAAGTATACGGGCGCTCGAGCAAAACGCTCGAGCGGTCCCGCTCGAGCAGTGTAGCTCGAATGATGCATTCGCTCGAGCGGTGGCGCTCGAGCTGCTCGAGCGCTGAAATGACACTGTTACTTTTGGGCGCTCGAGTGATTCGCTCGAGCGGTGGCGCTCGAGCTGCTCGAGCGCAAGAATGGTTCTGTATGTTTGCGCGCTCGAGTAAGGCGCTCGAGCGGTGGCGCTCGAGCAATGCGCTCGAGTGACCTCTAATCCTTCCAAATGATACTTTTCCTCGTCCGTACTAATACCAATCGTATTTCTTCAATATCTTCTCATCCGGGCATCCGTTTGAGTCGATTCAAAGTCCTACGAACTCCGTTTTTCGTCCTCTCTTCACCTATGAGCATCAAAGAGACAAATTTATCAATGTATAGAAATGATGCTCATTTGACTCTAAGCACTAATCGAAAACACTCAAAACATGAGTAAATTGGGCTCCAAAACATAACAATTTCACGCCTAATCAACCCCCCCAAACTTACCATGTTGCTTGTCCTCAAGCAACGAAATAATAAGTCAAGTGAAATTGTTAGGAATGAGTAGGAGAAATCAATCATGCAAGCTAATGAATTCAAGCTTCAAAAGTCAATCACCCGTATACTCACTCAATTCCTTTTATCGTACTCATGCAACAATAATAAGAAGCACCAAGATCAAGCATGAATGTGCACTCAACGATGTGTTTAACTCCCTCACAAGTGTATAACAATGATAAAGGGACTCACTCAATCAATCAATCACACAAATTGGCAGCCATAGGCTTGTAAATGCTCTCAACTTCGACCATACTCTAGAAATCAATGCCGAATCAAACAGGACTTTCAAAAGGTTGTAATGTAGGCTCTTTGGACAGGTGGGATAACAATATGGTAAAGTGACTCAAGTGAATGGAGAATAGAAATTCAAAACTTCGGTACTTCGAGATTAAAAACGATCTACTTCAAACATATTCAATCACTACACTTTCGCTTTCAATTCTCTCAACACTTCAATTTTTTTTCTTTCTCACTTTTTCACTTTTTCAAACACTTCATCATTTTTTTCTTTTTCGCACAAACACATGAGCTCATTTTTTCCTTTGCTCATCCTCAAATTTTTTTGTTCTTTTTCCCACATCTCAAAACTTCATCACACCTTTTTTCTCATATTCACTCAACAAACAACCTTCTCCTTTTTTTCAACTCAATTCACTCCCTTCATATTCACACTTTCCTATTCTCCACTCAAATTGGGACAAAAAGGCTTAGGAATTGGAATAGTGTTCATATGTGCTAGCAAATAAAATAGGCTTTAGGCTCAAAGGGGCTAACAAGGGATCAATGTCATTGGTAAGGAAAATTTTGGCTAAGTGACTCAATTAAATCAAAGATGGCCTAAAATCACATTCGGCATATCAAACTAGACACAATCAAGAAGCAAGAGCACATGCAAGTTCTAGCATCCTCTAAGGTGACGATCCACTCACAAACGAAGAGATTAAATCATGCATTTAAATCTCATAAGGCTCAAATCTCACTGCTTTCACATCCATGCTAGTCCTAGTGAATTCTCACTCTCATCACACAAGTACTCAAAAGAAAAATTCACAAGCATACAAGTTCTTTCTCAAATCAGCTCAAATTCAAACACTCACACAAGAAAACTCCTAACTCAGCCTCACAATTCACCCTACTCATCAAATCATACTCAAAGATAGCAATCAACAAGCATAAGGTGATTGATAGGCATAAAATGTTGAGTAACAAAACAAATTAATAATAGCCCAAGGAGCATCTCAAGGCACCAAATAACTAACTCAACTCAAAGATAAGGGGTGCTCCGGTGCAATGTAATAATAAAACAAATAAAAAACTCCACCCCCCCAAACTTCGACCTTGCTAGAGGTCTAAGTTTGGGGTTGTGGGTTACCTCAACCGAACAATTCAGTTTCTCTCAATAGCTTTGCACACTCCCTTGTCTCAAGTTGGTTCCTTCAATCTAAATAACTCCATGATACCTTTACTCCTTTAGAGACAAGCCTACAAAATAAAACTCTCAAGTACGAGGTTAAACATACGACTCGACAACATCCTAGTAACATAAAAGGAAAATAACTAAAAACACTCAAAAGCAAATAAAAATGGGTTGCCTCCCATTCAGTGCTATTTTTAAGGTCCTCATGCCGGACCAAGCTCAAAGGAGCTTATGGGACATCATACTCAAATTTACCTCCCTCACTCTCATAAGAGTGGTGTTTGCATTCTTTTCCTTGATGCCCCTCCATCATGAGCTCTTTTGCTCTCTTCTCATCCCCAAGTGTTATGGGTCTCAACTCCTTCTTGCCTCTATCTGGAGGAGTCTTACTAAACAATTTCTTGAATTTGGATTTTTTCTTCTTAACTCCTCCTTTCCCTTCTAACTGGACCACGTCCACTTTCTTCACCTCTTCATCCTTCAACTTCTTCACTTCATCCCTATCAAAATAATCAAGATCATAACGCTCATGGGTTAAATTATCAATTGAAGGACTAGCAAAATCATGAATATGAGAAGGATTAGGGAGAGAATGCGTGTCTTCAACACGAGGATCAATTGCATCCATGCAATACAAGCTCTCATCCTCCCTAGGGTGTTTCATGGCTTCATATAGGGAGATCTTCACTTCTTGATCGTCAACCTTCAATGTAATCTTCCCATTTGCCACGTCTAGCACCATCCCCGCCGTAGCTAAGAACGGTCTTCCCAAGATCAGGGGCACGTGCTCATCTTCCTCCATCTCTAGCACTACAAAGTCGGCTGGAAAGATGTGATCTCCAACTCTCACTAGAACGTCTTCAACAACACCTTGAGGTCGAGTAATAGACCGATCGGCAAGTTGAAGCGTCATCATTGTGGGTTGAAGTTCACCACCTTCCAACTTCTTGAAAAGCGACAAGGGCATGAGATTGATGCTTGCTCCAAGGTCGCACAATGCTCCCTTTTTGATCTCGTTCCCAATGTCACATAGGATCGTGAAGCTCCCGGGATCCTTCAGCTTCGGTGGAAGCGCCTTGTGCACTAATGCACTCACTTCGTGGTTCAGCTGCACCAACTTCGGCTCATCCACTCGCCGTCTTTTCGCGATCAAGTCCTTCAGAAACTTTGCATAATGCGGCATCTGTTCCAAAGCATCATAAAAAGGAATATTAATATGCAATTGTTTAAAAATATCAAGGAACTTAGCGAATTTCTCATCAAGCTTCTTTTTTATGAAGCGCTGTGGATATGGGACGGGTATCACAGATTTGGGTACCCCCCACTCATCTCTTTCTGTTTCTTTCACTTTCTCCCTTGCTTCCTTTGCCTTTTTCCACTTAGGAACTCTCTCACCCTTCTCACTTTCAATCCCCTTCTCAACTTCATCTCCTTTAGGCTCAATCTCTTCTTGGGGCGTCTCAGAATCAGCAGGCATCTGAGGACCTTCGTAGTTGGTTCCACTTCTTAGCTGGATCGCCTTGCACTGCTCTTTCGGGTTCCCCTCCGGTATTCTATTCACTGATTTTGCAATCTGGCTCATCTGGAACTCTAAAGAAGTGAACCTTCGATTGTTCTCTTGTTGAGTTCTCGTCCACTCAACGTTCATCTTCTGGAGCTCTTGATCACGTTGATCACCCTTCTTGTGCAACTCCTTCACATCATACTCCAAGGATGACAACCGCTTGCTCCCTTCCTCCACCTTCTGAAGGATCGCTCTCAGCATCTCCTCGGTTGATGCACCGCCTTCTCCACCAGGAGGTTTAGACCCCGGATCAACACCTGCAGGAACAGTAACACCAGCTTTTGGGTTAGCATAAGAAAAGTTATCATTCTTCCTCCATGTGTTTTGAGGAGGCTGTTGGCCTCCTTGAACTCCTTGTGTGTTCCTCCATTGATTTTGAAGTGGCTGAGGGCCTGGAGGTACAAATGGTTGGCCATAAGAAGGCCTTCCATACTGATTACCACCTTGGTAGCCATTCTGATTGTAATACGGACCTCCCATGTAATTGGCTACCTCTTGCTGTCCACTGGGCTGGTCTACTCTCTCATTCTCTACTGCATGCTCTCCACCCAAACTCTTCCCCAACTCGAGGTTGTTGATCTTTTCCATCATGGCCATCAGCAGCCTTCTCGTTCCTTCTCCCTCCTCAACCTGATGCACTCTTTGCAAATCTGCATCCGCACTCCAAGCACCGGCATTCGTGACAATGTTGTCCACGATCTCCCTACATCTCTCTATGCCTTGGTTCAGGAATGCTCCGCCCGCACAGGCGTCTAAATGGTCTTGCCCCGCCTTGTTGGCACCACTGTAGAAGAACGCCATAATGTCTCCCTCATTGTACCCGTGCTGCGGGCACTCTATCAGCATGTTTGAGTATCTCTCCCACGCTTGACGTAGGTCCTCTCCTTGCTTCTGGCGAAAGGAAGAGATCTCAATCCTAGCCTTGATCGTCCTAGATGGAGGGTAGAATCGCTCGAGGAACAGACGCTCGAGCTCGGCCCAAGTGGTAATACCTCCCCGTGGGAGCGTATTATCGTACCACTCCTTAGCTATTCCCGTCAGTGAGAATGGGAACAGCCTTAGCCTCTTGGCATCTTCAGACATGCCATTGTAATTAAATGTGGAGGCTATCATGAGAAAACTCCTTAGATGTGTATGAGGATTCTCCTTCCCGATCACTCCCTTGAACTGATTCTCGGTAAGCAGCTTTAAAATCCCCGGGGATATCGAGAAGTTGTTCGCCTCAACAGGAGGTAAAGCCACTCCATCATAGTACCGCTGTGGCTGTGCTGCAAACCTCCCTCGAATAGCCATATTGTGATCTACGTTCTCAGGAACGTGTTGAGGATTAGCAGCAGGTACTAGTACTTGTTGGGGTGGTGGTTGGTAAACAGGTGGTTGGTTGTAGACTGGTGGTGGATGGTATGGGTATGGTGGGTAAGGATAAGGTGGATATGGGTAATGTTGGTATACTGGGTTGTTGAAAGGGTTATTTGGGTTTTGTGGGTAAGCAGGGTTGTTAGGAGGATTATGGACAAGGTTCTGAGCTGGATTCCCTACGTTTCGTGTATCCGGGTTTAGGCTCTGGCTATCCCCTAATGGAATTTGATTCTGGCTACCACTAACTCTAGTGCCTTCAACTCGGTCTACTGCCTGATTGAAATCGTTGGCAGCATCGTCCAACTCATTATTGATGTCCATTGGTTCCTTCCCTAAGTCGGCAGCGTTCATCCTTCTCAAGAAGGCTCGGTTCCTTCTGGCTATTGTCTCAGGATCTGCAGGTAATCTCTCTTCACTCGTATTCCCTTGTGAGCGTGTTCTCATAAACCTGACACACTAGCAGAAGGATCAAAACGCAACTGCCGAATGGATAGAAAAATAAAAATAAAAACAGAAATTAAATCACCCACTACTAACTACTAAGCTATCGACAAGTCCTATTCAAACATACAACGCCATCCCCGGCAACGGCGCCATTGACTTGAAGCGACTACACTAGCTTCTACTAGTAGCTACCCCGCAAGAGTACGGGTTCACTGTAGCATGGGCAAGTATAGGGACCAAGTATTATCGAACCCAAGGGATGGTATGTATGCGAATAGATCCCTGAAGATCTACGCGTCGTAGTTAATATGAGTGTGATGTTTTTGGGTTTTTGAAAAATTAATTAAAAGACTAAAATAGACTAATTAACTAAAGAATGAAAAAGAACGAATTAACTACGGGTTGTTTTCTAATGAGAGATGGTGATGCTCAGGATAGGAATCCCTACGTATACTAACGGAGCAGGTACATAATCAAAGTAATTGTGACAACCAAGAATTAACCTAAGTAAAAGAATGCAAGGTGAAAGCTCAAGATTCTAAACCCTAATACTTTACCCTAACACTCGACTTCACTAATCCACTAACAAGTTAATGGAATGTGCTCAATTAATGAGACCCTGATTCAACTAAGGTGATGCGGTCGTCCTCCTTCGCTAAACCGGTAAATGAATTAACCTTTCCTAAACCTTCTCGTTAAGACTACTAATTGTTATCGAGTGATGCGGTCGTCCTCTCTCTAACACTTTCGTACTAAATTTAAAGGTAAAGTTCAGATTAATTATAAGAATTCATTAATTAAGAGAATTAAAACTAACGTCACCAATTACCTTAATTACGTACCCACATCCTACTTCTACGAGTTCATCCTAACCTAAGCATGCAAGGGTTTTAGCCGGACATGGTTTTAACAAAACTAAAAGCAATTAAAGAAACAACGAACATAAACATATTGAATTGAACGAAGAACATAAGAAACATGAACTAGGGTTGAAAGAAAATAAATACGAAGAACTGAAATTGAATTGACTAAAACGAAATTAAAAGCGTTTAAAGGAACGAACTAATGAAAAGAAACTAAGAATTCGTATGAAAAACCTCAACAAAACGTAAAATAAAGCTTGTTCTTCTTCTTCCTCTCCAAAAACTAAGTCTAAAATTATTTCTAAAGGTTGGGGATCCTTCAAAACGTGTTTGGACGATGTATATATAGGCACCGGGTCGAAACGGGAGTTAATGGGCCAAAAATACGCATCCGGAGGCAAAAGTATACGGGCGCTCGAGCAAAACGCTCGAGCGGTCCCGCTCGAGCAGTGTAGCTCGAATGATGCATTCGCTCGAGCGGTGGCGCTCGAGCTGCTCGAGCGCTGAAATGACACTGTTACTTTTGGGCGCTCGAGTGATTCGCTCGAGCGGTGGCGCTCGAGCTGCTCGAGCGCAAGAATGGTTCTGTATGTTTGCGCGCTCGAGTAAGGCGCTCGAGCGGTGGCGCTCGAGCAATGCGCTCGAGTGACCTCTAATCCTTCCAAATGATACTTTTTCTCGTCCGTACTAATACCAATCGTATTTCTTCAATATCTTCTCATCCGGGCATCCGTTTGAGTCGATTCAAAGTCCTACGAACTCCGTTTTTTGTCCTCTCTTCACCTATGAGCATCAAAGAGACAAATTTATCAATGTATAGAAATGATGCTCATTTGACTCTAAGCACTAATCGAAAACACTCAAAACATGAGTAAATTGGGCTCCAAAACATAACAATTTCACGCCTAATCATTGCTCCTCAGCCTGTGCCCCAGAACGCAGATCAGAATATGGCAATTCGGGGCAGGTTCGCGGCACAACCGCAGAGGTACTACGATGGAGTGGCTTTACCACCTGTTGAGGCGAATAACTTTTCAATTTCCCCAGGAATTCTCAAGCTGCTTACTGAGAATCAATTCAAGGGGGAGGTTGGGAAGGAGAACCCTCACACTCACTTGAGGAGTTTCCTCATGATAGCATCTACTTTCAATTACAATGGCATGTCTGAAGATGCCAAGAGGCTCAGGTTGTTCCCATTCTCTCTTACGGGAATAGCCAAGGAATGGTATGATAACACGCTCCCACGGGGAGGTGTTAACACATGGGCCGAGCTCGAGCGTCTGTTCCTCGAGTGATTCTACCCTCCATCGAGAATGATTAAAGCGAGAATTGAGATCTCTTCCTTTCGCCAGAAGTCTGGAGAGGATTTACGCCAAGCGTGGGAGAGATACTCGAATATGTTGATCGAGTGCCCGCAGCACGGGTACAACGAGGGAGATATTATGGTGTTCTTCTATAGTGGAGCCAGCAAGGCTGGCCAAGCCCACCTAGATGCATGTGCAAGTGGAGCTTTTCTGAATCAAGGGGTAGCGAGGTGTAGAGAGATCGTGGACAATATTGTCACGAATGCTGGTGCATGGAACGATGACCCAGAGTTTCAGAGGGTATGCAAGTTGGAGGAGAATGAGGGTACAAGGAAGCTGTTGATGGCTATGATGGAGAAGATCAGCAACCTTGAGATGGGGCAGAACTTGGTTGGAGGGAATGTAGCAGCAAGCGAGAAAGTTGAACCACCCACGAGTCAGCAAGAAGAGGCCAACTATATGGGAAAGCCTAATTACCCACAAGGGGGGTATCCACAAGGTGGAAACCAGTATGGAAGACCTTCTTATGGTCAACCATTTGTACCTCCAGGCCCACAGCCGCCTCAAAATCAATGGAGGAACACACAAGGGTATCAAGGAGGCCAGCAGCCTCCTCAAAATACATGGTGAAAAAATGAGAATTTTTCTTATGCTAACCCAAAAGCTGGTATTACTGTTCCTGCAGGTGTTGATCCGGGGTCTAAACCTCCTGGTGGAGAGGGCGGTGCATCAACCGAGGAGATGTTGAGAGCGATCCTTCATAAGGTGGAGGAAGGTAGCAAGCGATTGTCCTCTTTGGAGTACGATGTGAAGGAGTTGCATAAGAAAGACGATCATCGAGATCAAGAACTCCAGAAGAGAGACATCGAGTGGAATCGAGTTCAGCAAGAGAACAACAGAAGATTCAATTCTATCGAGTACCAAATTAGTCAGATCGCAAAGTCTCAGCCGAGAGAGCCTGGCAAGTATCCTTCAATGCCCGAGGATAACCCAAAGGAACATTGCAAGGCTATTGAATTGAGAAGTGGTACCAAATATGATGGTCCTGAGATGCCTGCTGATCCTGAGATGCCCAAAGGAGAGGTTGAGATAGAAGGAAAAGAGCCTGAGGCAGTTAGAGATGAGACTGAGGAGGTAGGAGTTGAGAAGGGAATTGGAAGTGAAGGGATTGAGAAGAGGAAAGATGTGGATAAGTCACATGAGAGCAAAGAGCCCGAAGAGGAGATAGAGGAGATTGAGAGAATCCCATAGTGGAAGAAGGCAAAGGAAGCAAGGAAGAATGCAAAAGAGACGGATAAAGATGAATGGGGGGTACCCAAATCTGTGATACCCGTCCCGTATCCACAACGCTTCATGAAAAAGAAGCTTGATGAGAAGTTTGCTAAATTCCTTGATATTTTTAAAAAACTACATATTAACATTCCTTTTTATGATGCTTTGGAACAGATGCCTAACTACGCCAAGTTCCTGAAGGACTTGATAGCGAAGAGACGGAGAATAGATGGACCCGAGCTAGTGCACTTGAACCACGAGGTGAGTGCTATGGTGCACAAGGCACTTCCGCCTACCTGAAGGATCCCGGAAGCTTCATCATTCTTTGCGATATTGGGAACGGGATCAAGAAAGGAGCTTTGTGTGATCTCGGGGCGAGCATTAATCTGATGCCTCTCTCGTTGTTCAAGAAGTTAGAGGGAGTTGAGCTTCAAGCTACGATGATGATGCTCCAGCTAGCTGATCGGTCCATTACGAGACCTCAAGGAGTAGTGGAGGATGTTCTAGTGACGGTGGAGAATCACGTTTTCCCCGCCGACTTCGTTGTACTAGAGATGGAAGAGGATGAGCACGTGCCGCTGATTTTAGGGAGACCGTTTCTAGCTACAGCCGGGATGGTGCTTGATGTAGCAAATGGGAAGATCACGGTCAAAGTTGATGATCAAGAAGTGAAGATAGCTATTTACGAAGCTATGAAATACCCCATGGGAGATGAGAGTTGCTACTTCATTGACATTACGGATGCTTGTGTTAAAGACACACTTCTAGACCCTTGCTCTTTCTATGTTCATCAGTTTGATTATCCTATTCTTGACGATCTTTCTTATGATTCTTATGATCTTGATTATTTTGACAGCTTGAAAGACAATGAAGACGTCAAGTTCTTGGAGTTGAAGAAAGTAGAGGATGAAGATGACTTGGAAGTTGAGGAGTCAACTTTCGAGAAGATGTTCGATAAGGCGCCACCATTGGAGGCGAAGAAGGAGTTGAAGCCGCTGCCCGACCACCTCAAGTACGCTTACTTGGATGAGACCGACAAATATCCGGTAATTGTATCTGCCCTTTTATCTGATGATCAGCTTGAGAGACTTTTAGTGGTGCTTCGTAAGCACAAATCTGCTATAGGATGGTCGATCGCGGATATTAAGGGAATTAGCCCCTCTATTTGCATGCATAGGATTCGATTAGAAGAGGGTAGAAAACCGATAGTGCAAAATCAACGTAGAGTTAATCCGGTCATTCAAGAGGTGATACATAAGGAAGTGTTGAAGTTGTTAGATAGCAACATGATTTTTGCTATTTCTGATAGTCCATGGGTGAGTCCGTTACACGTAGTTGCTAAGAAGGGGGGTACCACGGTGATTAAGACGGAGTCTAATGAATTGGTAGCCACTAGATTAGTGACGGGATGGCGTGTATGTGTTGATTATAGAGAGTTGAACAAGGCAACGTGCAAGGATCACTTTCCTTTACCGTTCCTTGATCAAATGATAGATCGATTAGGTGGTTTTGAGTATTATTGTTTCTTAGATGGGTACTCGGGGTATAATCAGATCATGATAGCCCCCGAGGATCAAGAGAAAACAACTTTCACCTGCTACTATGGGACTTTTGCTTTTAGGAGGATGCCGTTTGGGTTGTGTAATGCACCCGCTACCTTTCAAAGGTGTATGATGGCAATTTTTCATGGTTTGATTGAGAAGATTATGGAGGTTTTCATGGACGACTTCTCCGTTTACGGGGAGTCGTTTGATAAATGTCTAATCAATCTTGAAGTTGTGTTGAGCATGTGTGAAGAGACGGACTTAGTGCTTAATTGGGAGAAGTGTCACTTCATGGTAAGAGATGGTATTATTCTTGGACATCATGTGTCCTCGAAAGGTATCCAAGTGGACAAGGCGAAAGTGATTGCTATCGAGAAGCTTCCACCACCTTCGACCGAGAAGGGGATTCGGTCATTCTTAGGACACGTGGGTTTTTATAGACGTTTCATAAAAGACTTTTCACAAATAGCTAAACCCCTTTCGCGGCTTCTTGAAAAAGAAGTCGTCTTTGAGTTTACTAATGAGTGTTTAGTGGCTTTTAACAGGTTGAAAGAAACATTGGTGAATGCCCCGATACTTGTTACACCGGATTGGTCTAGCCCATTCGTGCTGATGTGTGATGCTAGCGATTACGCGATGGGGGTTGCTTTGGGGTAAATTCGTGAAAAGCGTTTTCACGCTATTTACTATGCCTCGAAGATGTTGAATTCGGCTCAAGTGAATTACACTACGACCGAAAAGGAGCTGTTAGCGGTCGTGTATGCTTTTGATAAATTTCGACCCTACCTAGTAGGGACAAAAACAATTGTATATACGGACCACACGGTGATTCGGTACCTTATGAGTAAGAAGGATGCAAAGCCCCGTCTCATTCGTTGGATCTTGTTGCTCCAGGAGTTTGATGTAGAGATTCGAGACAAGAAGGGATGTGAGAACGTGATAGCCGATCACCTTTCGAGATTGGAGCTCACTAAGGAGAACACCGTGGAGGATCGAGAGGTGAACGATGAATTTCCGGATGAGAAACTCTTTGGCTTAGGAGACATCCCTGTGTATCGAGTTGAGGGGAAGGCACCTTGGTTTGCAGATTATGCTAACTATTTAGCAAGTGGAGAGTTGCCCGTTGAGATAGACTCGGTGCATAGGAAGGCATTTTTGAAGAAAGTTCGGGAGTTCATTTGGGATGATCCCTACCTGTTCAAAAGAGGGATAGATCACGTGTTGAAAAGGTGTGTGCCAGAGGAGGAGTGGAGTGATATTATAAGGCATTGTCACGCCTTGCCATGTGGAGGACATTTGGGTGGAGAAAAGACCGGAAGGAAAGTCCTTCAATCTGGTTTTTATTGGCCAACTCTGTTGAGAGATTGCATGGAATGGGTTAAGAGGTGTGAGAAGTGCCAACGATTCGGCTCCATTACTAAGAGGGACGAGATGCCTATGCACGTGTTCATGGAAGTCGAGATATTCGACGTATGGGGGATTGATTTCATGGGTCCATTTCCTCCTAGCAATGGATTCTTGTACATTCTCGTATGCGTTGATTATGTCTCGAAGTGGATTGAAGTTGTCCCAACTCGAGTGAATGATTCCCGAGTGGTCATCGAGTTCTTGAGGAAGAACATCTTTGCAAGATATGGAGTTCCAATAGCTTTGGTAAGTGATGGGGAAGTCATTTCGTGAACAAATGGATGGAAAAGCTGCTGTCCAAATACGAGGTAAGTCATCGAATCTCTACTGCTTATCATCTTCAATCTAACGGTCTTGCAGAGGTTTCCAACCGTCAAATCAAGGAGATCCTTGAGAAGACGGTGAGCATAAGTAGGAAAGATTGGGCGATGAAGCTTGATGATGCACTTTGGGCATATAGGACAGCTTTCAAAATGCCTCTTGGTATGTCTCCATACCAATTGGTATTTGGAAAGGCATGTCACTTGCCCGTGGAGTTGGAACACAAGGCATATTGGGCGATCAAGAAGCTGAATTTTGATAGTGCCTTGGTTGGTGAGAAGAGATTACTCCAATTGCATGAGTTGGAGGAGTTTCGAGACAGTGCCTATGAGAATGCCCGAATTTTCAAAGAGAAGACGAAGAAGTGGCATGATGCACGATTGAAGAAGAAGGAATTCAAGGTGGGTGATAAAGTCCTCGTATTCAATTCGAGGATGAAGCTGTTTGGTGGAAAGCTTAAGTCCAAGTGGAACGGGCCGTATATTGTTAAGGGAGTGCACAAGAGTGGATTCCTTGAAGTCGAGAAAGAAGATGGACATAAATTCATGGTGAATGGGCATCGAGTGAAGAAATTCTTTAACTTCTCTTATGAGAATAAGGGAGATATTTTCGATTCTCAAGTCCCGTGAGCTCCGTCGAACTCGGTCCGGCATTAGGACCTTAAAACTAGCGCTTAATGGGAGGCAACCCATTTTTACTAGCTTTTATGTGTTTTGATTGTTTTTGTCGTGTTTGTGAATCATAAGTGTTACCCTCGTTTGTTGAGAATTTTGATGTAGGCTTGTTTCGTGGAGTGTAGTTCTGAGAAAGAGAGCTTAAGGAGAAAAGTCATGAAGTTGAACACGTTTCGAGTAGGAAAGCATTCGATTCTTGGAGTTAGAGGTAACCGAACCCCAAACGTCGACCTCTTTGCGAAGTCGAAGTTTGGGGGGGTGATGTTTCTTTTCGTTCGTTATTTTGCATTGGTAGTGATTCGAGTTCATACGAATTTTGTGTACTTACTCGTACGTACTCATTCGTTTCAAACTTTGTTATCGCGTAGCAAGAACAAAGTTTGGGGGGTGTGTATTCGTACTTCGGATTCGTACACGAAATTCTATGAAAAATTGGTCAAATTTTTCGAAAATATCGATGCATGAGGGTCGTTGGATCGAATTAAGTGTGATGGCATAAGTTCGACTTGAATTGGGTTGGTGAATTGCACGTTAGGAAGAGACCCCAACTCCTCGGTCGAATGAGCGACCTGGCTTAAATCGAGGAGTTCTCAGGTTAGTTTATGCTTAAATATGTGTGATGAATGTGTCGAGAGCGTTTGGTATGCTAAAATAAATGTTGAGCTCGAAAATTTGAAAGTGCAAGGAGGAACCGCTCGAGGGGCAATGCTCGAGCGCCCCATTCGAGCTAAGGGGTCGAGCAGCATAAAACTTACAGAACGTTTAGGCCGCTCGAGCTGCACAGCTCGAGCGCCTCGCTCGACCCCCGGAATCGCTCGACCACATTGCTCGAGCGCCCTGCTCGAGCGGGTAACGGGTTTTGCCCAGCGTTGCTCACTCTATAAATACCCCTTTTCACACTATTTCACACACATTCCCACACTGAGAGGGGCGATTTTCAGTGATTTTGAGCGAATTAGGACGATTCCAACGAATTGGCCCCAAGTTCATTCGATTTCTTCGCATATTTCACATATTCCCTCAAGAAAGGTACGTAATTTCTCTCTTTTGTCTTTCAATTCATAGTTTTAAGCATGATTTAGGTGTGAATTGAAGAACTAGGGTTCATGAATTTGAAATTTGGGGATTTTTGCATAGTTCATTGATTCTTTGTTCCTTGTTGATGAATGTGGATAATATGCTATGGGTTTGCTAAATTTGCCTTCAATTTCGTGATTGAATGTGTAGGATTAGTGAATCTCTAGAGTGAGAAAATAGGAATTTGAGAAAATGAGATGGGTTTTGCAATTTGAGATGAAATTGTTGTGAGTTGAGATTGATTGAGCATGAATAGGTAGGAGTTGAGTCTTGAGCATGTAAATTACACACTTTTGGGGTAATGTTACTTCATGATAGACTCGATTATTGGCATTGTTGAGTGTGAATGATGAATTGTTTGGAATTTACTTGAGAGCTTTGAGATGAATGAATATGATTTGAATTGAGTGAGTGGACTCAAGTTGAGATTGTTAGAAAAGGGAAATTGAGAGTACTACTTGAGATATATGGAATCCTATGTTATGAATGAATTGAAAATGCTCTATGTATCTCAGGTACTATGGCACCGAAAAGAAATGAGGATCGACTCTTGAGTAATGCTGAGTTGGAAGAGTTAACGAATGAGCTTAGGACAAAAGGTTTGCTCCCTTCAAGATGGGACAATCTGGAATTCGGGGACAGCTGGACATACGTGGCATATAGATGGAGCTTGGTCACCGGAAGGGTGGTGAAAACCCGTAGGCCAGTGGTGCGTTTTATGCAAGACATAGGGATCGAAGAGGAAATAAGGAGGATATTTACGAGGAACAGCATGGATGAGTTCCTCGAGATATTGCTCACGATGGACACCCACGCTGATTTGACCGAGCAGTTCCTGGCTACCATAGAGAAAAAGAATGAGAACTCGTTCAAGTTCAAATACAGAAACGAGTGGCAGCATTGTGAGATCAGAGATGTGAACTTAGCACTTGGGCTCCCTGCTCTACCTAGGCCCAACCGGATATCGAAGTCTTACAACGCAAACGGATTTTGGAAAGACATCACGGGAAGGATGACCGGTGAGTACAAGGGACAGAATGCTCGGGCCTCTGCGATCCGAAACCCAGTGATTAGGTATTTGGAGCGAATCTTGGGAAATACCATCTACGCCCGTTCTGAGACGGGGACCGTGACGAGCAAGCAGCTCTACGGTATATGGTGTCTCCTTTATCAGAAGGATCACGACTTCGGATGGGACTTCGTGGAGCACAACTACGAGGCGGCATTCAAGCTCGGGGCCAAGACCTCAAAGGTGCGAGGAGGAGGTCTAATCTCAGTGTTCATAAAGCACAAGGGATGTGTGCCCTGTGTAGCTCCTGTCCCCGGGAGGGATTTAGACTTTGATCAGCTGCGCCAGACGTTGATGTTCGAGCACTGGATGGGGAGTTTTTGTATTCGATTCACGGAAGATACTCTTTTCCCTCTCCCACATGACAAGCTCGTGACGTTGAAGGGGAAGAAGATTGCAAATCTGGGGATGAACGGAGAGAGGCACTTGGCTTTGAGTGCCAAATTTACTCATGATGTGGATAGCCGAGGGCTCCGAGATGGGAGGCCTACGAAGAGAAGCCGGGGTGAAGGGACGAGCGGTGCCGGATCAAGTGGAGTAGCAGACCTCCAAGAAGAAGAAGAGCAAGAGTATGAGGCAGGCGAAGATGTGGGCGAAGCTGCGGGTGAGGAGCCGCAAGAGCGGGGAGTGGAGTCACCGGAGGTGCAGTCGCCTAGGCAGTGGTCTCCCTCACACGAGGAATGGACACAGATGGGAAACATGATGCAGACGCTCCAAACTGACGTGGCCTACTTGCGTGAGACGCAAGATAGACTAGATACGAGGACAACCAGAATGGAGGATCAGTTTTCAGACATGCATGGATGGATGGAGTCGCTGTTCGTATCGCACTTGGGGGCTGATCATCAAAACTACCGCCCACCACCACCTCCGGATGCTTGAGAGTCATGGGATGCCCCCAATTTTCTTTTTCCTTTTCCTTTATCTTTTCTGTGTCATTTATTTTCTTATTTATTGCTGCTTTTGAGTGTGAATTGTAGTGTTTGAGTGGAGTGCATGTTTTATGGGATTGTATTGGAAATCGTTTAACTTATGAGGGATTCGTTTTGATTTGCTTTGATTGTTGATTGGTGATTTCATGCTTATCTACTCTTCTAGATTGCTTATTCTTGATTCTTGAGTATGACTCAGTGAGGAGAGTTGAGTTGTGAGAGTGAGTTGAAAAATTCTTTTGTGTGAGTGTGTGAGTTTGAGCTGATTAGAGAGAGAACTTGTATGTTTATGAATTTTTCCTTTTGAGTGCTTGTGTGATGAGAGTGAGAATTCACTAGGACTAGCATGGATGTGAAAGCTGTGAGATTTGAGCCTTATGAGATGTTGATGCATGAGTTAATCTCTTCGTTTGTGAGTGGATCGTCACCTTAGAGGATGCTAGAACTTGTGGGTGCTCTTGCTTCTTGATTGTGTCTAGTTTGATATACCGAATAGGATCTTAGGCCATCTTTGATTTGATTGAGTCACTTAGCCAAAATTTTCCTTACCAATGACATTGAATCCTTTGTTAGCCCCTTTGAGCCTAAAGCCTATTTTATTTGCTAGCACATATGAACACTATTCCAATTCCTAAGCCTTTTTGTCCCAATTTGAGTGGAGAATAGGAAAAGTGTAAATATGAAGGGATTGAATTGAGTTGAAAAAGGAAAAGGTTGTTTGTTGAGTGAATATGAGAAGAAGGTGTGATGAAGTTATGAGATGTGGGAGAAAGAAAAAAAATGAGAAAGAGCAAAAGAAGAAAAATGAGCTCATGTGTTGTGCGAAAAAGAAAAAGAAAAAAATGAGTGATTGAAAAGTAAAAAAAGTGAAAAAAGTGAGAAAGAAAAAAAATTGAAGTGTTGAGAGAACAGGAATTGAAAGTGTGTTGATTGAATAAGTTGAATTAGTCGGTTCCTAATCTCGAAGTACCGAAGTCTGATTTTCTATTCTCCATTCACTTGAGTCACTTTACCATATTGATTCCCACCTGTCCAAAGAGCCTACATTACAACCTTAAGAAAAGTCTTTTTTGATTCGACATTGATTTCTAGAGTATGATCGGAGTTAAGAGCGCTTCCAAGCCTATGGCTGCCAATTTGAGTGATTGATTGTTTGAGTGAATCCCTTTATCATTGATATACACTTGCGAGGGAGCGAAACACATCGTTGAGTGCACATCCATGCTTGATCTTGGTGTTTCTTGTTATTGTTGCATGAGTATGATAAAGGAAAGTGAGTGAGTATACTTGTGATTGGTCTTTGAAGCTCGAGTTCTTTAGCTTTCATGATTGAATCTTTGACTCATCCCTAACAATTTCACTTGACTTATTATTTCATTGCTTGAGGACAAGCAATATGGTAAGTTTGGGGGGGTTGATTAGGCGTGAAATTGTCATGATTCGTAGCTAGAAACGCCCTAGTTTTGGTAGATTTTATTGAGTTTTTAGAGCCAAATGAGTACTATTTCTATACATTGATGAGTTTGTCTCTTTGATACTCATAGGTGAATCAAGGACGGAAAACGGATTTCGTAGGACTTTGAATCGACTCAAACGGATGCCCGGATGAGAAGATATCGAAGAAATACGATTGGTATTAGTACGTGAAAAGAAAAGTGTTAGTTGCAAGGAAGGAAGACCCATTCGAGCACCATCACTCGAGCGCCCCGCTCGAGTGACGTAGATCGAGCAGCATAAAACTTACCGAAAGTTTAGGCCGCTCGAGGGGTACAGCTCGAGCGCCCCGCTCGAGCACAGAACCGTTCGACCAAGATAGCTCGAGCGCCCCGCTCGAGCTCCTGATCCGTTCGACCACAACAGCTCGAGCGCCCCGCTCGACCGGGACAGCTCGAGCACTTCCAAGGCATAATTTCCAAATTTTGTTTTTCGGCCCACGAGTTCATGAATCGGCCCGTTGCCTATATATACCTCTTCCAAACACGTTTTGAAGGATCCCCGAATTTTAGACATCACTTTTAGAAGGAATTTTTAGAGAGAGAAGGAGGAGAAGAGACGAGCAAGTTTAGTTTTACGTTTTTGAGGTTTTTCTTACGAATTCACGTTACGATTTTACGTTTTAGTTTCGTTTCTTTATACCTTTGTTCTTGAATACGTTGAGACCTCGTTTAGTTAATTAATTTCAGTTTATTCTTTTATATCTTAAAACCCTAGTGTATGTTCGATCTTTTCTTCGTTTTAATTACCATGTTCTTGTTTGTTATTTATTTAGTCGTTATTATTTCCTTTAATCCTATGTCTAGCTAAAACCCTTGCATGCTTAGGGTAGGATGAACTCGTAGAAGTAGGATGTGGGTACGTAATTAAGGTAACCTGTGACGTTAGGTTTTAATTCTCTTGGTTAATGAATTCTTAAAATTAATCTAGACTTCGCTCTTGAATTTCGTTCGAAAGGTGTTAGAGAGAGGACGACCGCATCACTCTTTAACAACGAGTAGACTTAACGAGAGGGTTTAGGAAAGGTTAATTCATCTACCGGTTTAGCGAAGGAGGACGACCGCATCACCTTAGTTAAATTAGGGTCTCATTAATTAAGCACAATCTATTAACTTGTTAGTAGATTCGTGAAGTCGAGTGTTAGGGTAAAGTATTTGGGTTTAGAATCTTGAGCTTTCACCTTGCATTCTTAGACTTAGGTTAATTCTTGTGTGTTACAGTTATTTTGATTATGTACCTGCTCCGTTAGTATACGTAGGGATTCCTATCCTGAGCATCACCATCTCATATTTGAAAACACACCTTTTGATATTTCGTTTAATTTTCCTTTTGCATTCGTAGAATAATTTTAGTTTAGTTTAATTAATCTTTTCAAAAATCCAAAAACAATACACTCATATTAACTACGACACGTAGATCTTCAGGGATCTATTCGCATATACACTGTTCCTTGGGTTCGATATACTTGGTCGTTATACTTGCTAATACTACAGTGAACCCGTTCGCTTGCGGGTGAGCGCCTAGTAGAAGATAGTGTAGTTCGCTTCAAGTCATACATCTCTAGTCAAGACAATGTTTCCCCTCGCCATGCCTCTTGGGCAGCTTATTTGCAGCAGTTCAATTTTGTGATTCGCCACAAATCGGGGACTTTAAATCGTGTCACGGATGCCCTTAGTCATCGTGCCAATCTGCTTGTGGACATGCGGGTTGCTGTTCCCGACTTTGACAGCTTTACAGCCCTATACGAAGCCGACCCGTACTTCGCGACGATCCTCGGGCAGGTTCGCATGGGTGATACGTCCAAATTCGTGCTATCGGACGGGTTTCTTTTCCTGGGAACGCGCTTATGTATTCCGGATTCCAGCCTCCGCATCCGTCTCATTAAAGAACTCCACGGCATAGGCCATGTAGGCAGGGACCGCACATATGGCCTTCTTCAGGATCGGTATTTTTGGCCCTCGATGCGCCGCGACGTCGCTCGGTTTGTTGAGCGCTGCCATACATGCCAAACGCCAAGGGTACGGCCACTAACGCAGGCCTCTACAGACCTTTGCCCATCCCCGATGGTATGTGGCTCGGTGTGAGTATGGATTTTGTTCTTGGATTGCCGCGTACTCAACGAGGCTTCGACTCTATCCTCGTGGTTGTTGATCGATTTAGCAAGATGGCTCATTTTATACCGTGCAAACGTACGACGGATGCCCTACATGTAGCGCAACTTTACTTCCGTGATGTGTTTCGTCTTCATGGCTTTCCTACTTCTATTGTGTCGAATCGCGACACCTGCTTCCTTAGCCATTTTTGGCGTTCTTTGTGGCGTTTTGCTAACACCGAACTCCACTTTAGCAGCGCGTACCACCCTCAAACTGATGGGCAAACCGAGGTGGTGAATTGGTCGTTGGGGAACCTCCTTCGTTGTCTTGTGGGTGATCACATCAAGTCGTGGGATATGAAATTGAGTCAGGCCGAATTTGCCCACAATTCAGCCTTGAATCGGAGCACCGGCTACAGTCCATTCCGAGTTGTTTATGGACGCATTCCACGTGGGCCGGTAGACCTCATGCAGCTGCCTACGCCCGTGCATGCGAACCCAGCGGCGTTGTCCTTTTGGGAGGATATCACATCCATCCATGCTACAGTTCGTTCAAACCTTGAGGCGAGTTACTTTAAGTACAAAACGTTGGCCGATACCAAACGTCGACATGTAGAATTCGCAGTGGGCGACTTGGTTTGGGCGGTGTTGACCAAGGATCGCTATCCGGCACACGAATACAACAAGCTCGCCGCTCGTAAAATTGGCCCGGTGGAGATCCTCGCCAAGATCAATCCTAATGCCTACCGCCTTCGCCTACCACCGAATCTCCACACTTCGGATGTCTTTAACGTAAAGCACTTGATCCCATATGCTCCTGGAGAAGAGACCCATCCCGATTCGAGGACGAATCGTTCCGATGGGGGAGAGGATGATGGAGAAGAGACCGCGGGCTAAGATATTTCATGTGGCATTTATTTAATTATTGGGTCTTTATTTAAATTAAGTCATTTTTCAATTTGGATTATGGGCTTTGTGTCCCAGATTTCAGTATTTATACTTTCAGTATCTTCATTGAACAAGAGTTTTAATATTATTATCAATTAGGGTTTCATCCCGTTCCTTCTCTTGCGTTATACGTTTCCTCTGCGTCATAATCAAAAGGATGTCAAATCTTATTGGCACAACGGGCTTCGCATTTGTTTTGGGTGGATATAAAATTTATCTTTTTTTCATCTTTTGGAAAACAAAAATTTATCTTAAATCTTAGATATCTCAAATCTATCCAGCATGCATAAATACATCCACACACGTACACACATATATGATATAATGTAAAAAAAAAAATTGAGTGAGACAATTTCACGGAGCACAAATTAACACTCATCTCTTCAAAAGTGTTAATGCGTCATATCCAATTTATACTCAGTCTCATCATAAGAAGGTCTCACACAAAACCTACTTATATATATAAAATATCTTTCTTTCTAAAAATATAAAATCAACAATGAAAACATTAATGGACAAAAAGTTAGCATGCACTGTGCAACAGGTGCAATTTTAATCCATTTAATTTTGATAAAAAAAAAATCTTTAAGTAAGATTTTTTTTTATCACATAATTTTTTTGTTATAAGTATTTCTTTGTACGATGAAATTAGAAAAATAAAACTTTATATTATTGTAATTATTAATACTAGTATATTATAAAGGTACATAATAACCCATAAACTAATACTTAATTTTATTTTGCATGAACTAATATTTTTTTATCGTAAGAACTTTCTCATTATATATATATATATATGTATTTTTTGAATACACTACAAAAAAGACGGAGATTAGCGACGACAATTTTGCGACGGCCAGAATATCCGTCGCAAATACAGTGAATTTGCGACGGATTTATGTAAGTCGTCGCAAAAAATGTCAATTTGCGACGACTAAGGAAGTCCGTCGCAAATGATAGTAATTTGCGACGGATACGTCGTCGCAAACACTAGGGCCCACCGACTTCGTCTTGAACCGGCTACATTTGCGACGGAAAGGTCGTCGCAAATTTCAACTTTGAATTTGCGACGGTCCATTTCGTCGCAAAATATACCCGTTTAAAGGTGACCGTTCATGAAGCGACCCGTTTGACTGATTTGCGACGGACTTTGCCGTCGCAATTTTTAACTTTGTATTTGCGACGGACCAAAGCCGTCGCAAATCTTACATTTATATTCGCGACCTTTCGGGAAACGGCCCATTGACTGATTTGCGACGGAATGTCCGTCGCAAATCCAAACCGTTTTACGCGTCTTATCGGAAAATGGTGCGTTGACTTATTTGCGACGGAAAAGCCATTGCAAATCAGTAAAAAACGGCGTCGTTTTGCTTTTGACGGGAAAAATTTGCGACGGACAGCCGTCCGTCGCAATTTTTTTTCCACTTATATATACAGACCCGCCGAGTTGCAGAGGAGGAGGAGAAGAAGAAGAAGAAGAAGAAGAAGAAGAAGAAGAAGAAGAAGAAGAAGAAGAAGAAGAAGAAGAAGAAGAAGAAGAAGAAGAGGAGAGGAACAGGAAGGAGAAGTCGGGTGCTGTCGCTGTAGAGCCAATCCGTCCCCACCGAGTTTTCTACAAATGAACCGTAAGTTTTTTTCATTTTTACCGTTTAAAATTTAATTTTAAAGCATGTTTAGAGAATTGATTTTAGATGAATTATTTGAATTATATTAGTAATGAATTGATTTTAGTTGATTTAGTTGATCGAATTTTAATTTAAAGCATTGTTTAATTTTTTTTAAGTTTAGAATTGAATTAGTTGAATTGTTTGAATTATATTAAAAATAAATTGATTTTAGTTGAATTAGTTGAATTATAATTTAATTAGTTGATCGAATTTTAATTTAAAGCATGTTTAATTTTTGTTAAGTTTAGAATTGAATTAGTTGAATTGTTTGAATTATATTAAAAATAAATTGATTTTAGTTGAATTAGTTGAATTATAATTTAATTAGTTGATCGAATTTTAATTTAAAGCATGTTTAATTTTTGTTAAGTTTAGAATTGAATTAGTTGAATTGTTTGAATTATATTAGAAATGAATTGATTTTAGTTAAATTAGTTGAATTATAATTTAATTAGTTGATCGAATTTTAATTTAAAACATGTTTAATTTTTGTTAAGTTTAGAATTGAATTAGTTGAATTGTTTGAATTATATTAGAAATGAATTGATTTTAGTTGAATTAGTTGAATTATAATTTAATTAGTTGATCGAATTTTAATTTAAAGCATGTTTAATTTTTGTTAAGTTTAGAATTGAATTAGTTGAATTGTTTGAATTATATTAGAAATGAATTGATTTTAGTTGAATTAGTTGAATTATAATTTAATTAGTTGATCGAATTTTAATTTAAAGCATGTTTAATTTTTGTTAAGTTTAGAATTGAATTAGTTGAATTGTTTGAATTATATTAGAAATGAATTGATTTTAGTTGAATTAGTTGAATTATAATTTAATTAGTTGATCGAATTATAATTTAATTTTAAAGCATGTTTAGAAATAGTTGAATTTGTTAAGTTTAGAATTGATTTTTGTTGAATTGTTTGAATTATAATTTAATTTTAAAGCATGTTTAGAAATAGTTGAATTTGTTAAGTTTAGAATTGATTTAGTTGAATTGTTTGAATTATAATTTAATTTTAAAGAATGTTTAGAAATATTTGAATTTGTTAAGTTTAGAATTGATTTTAGTTGAATTGTTTGAATTTTAATTTAATTTTAAAGCATGTTTAGAAATAGTTGAATTTGTTAAGTTTAGAATTGATTTTAGTTGAATTAGATTAGTTGATCGAATTTTAATTTAATTTTAAAGAATGTTTAGAAATAGTTGAATTGTAGAGCCGAATTGATTTTTTTTTTTCGAATTATGTTATAGATATTTAAAGCATGTTTAATTTCATTGATTTTAATTTAATATTTCGAATTTTGTTATAGATGAGCGGACAAGGCAGTGGCAGTGGCAGTCAGGAGCCTCCGAGGGATGAGGAGGTTCGTTGAGGAGAGCGAGGAGGGAGGAGACGACGGACCTCACTAAGACCCGTGGTTCCACCTATTTTCAGACCGAGGTCTCAATCAGAGACCTCTTCACAGCCTGGTGCGGGCTCCTCTTCCTCCTCACAGCAGACTGCTGAGGGCTCATCCTCCTCCCGACAACATCCGATTATTCAAGCACGGATGACTGTTCAGCCACATGGTTCAACGTAAGTTTTAATATTTTATACTAAATTTTTTTATTAATTAAAACCTAATTATTTTACTAACTTTGAAGTTTTAATTTTACAGTTGGATTCCTGGTCATGAGGCTACTAATCAGGTTTCCCGGTCCATCCTTGGATGTGGATTCGATCCCACCGCTTACAGTTGGAGGCTAGTGTCCGATGCAAAGAAAAAGACATACTTCGAGGAGTTTAAGGTATTAATTTAATTTATTAATTCACCGTTTATTAATATCAAATATATAAACAGATATTTACATTTAAATTATAATTGCAGAAAGAATGTGTCTGGGCACCGGAGCACGATGACCAGATGTGGAAGAATTTCGAAAAATATGCGGCGGAAAGGTACAAAGACCTCCTTTTTAGAATGAGGGAGAAGTGGTACAAGAAGGGAGAGGCCACCGACCTGGGGACTGACATTGAAAACCGGCCGATTTGGGACCAATTCCTCTGCTACTGGGATTCCGCTGAATTCAAAGAGAAGTCGGCGAAAAACAAGGCGAATCGGCGTAGTGACCCTGATGGAGAAGGGATGGCGAGACATCGGGCCGGTTCTCGGTCCATTTATGAGCACGGGTTGAGATTTGTAAGTTTCGTCTTTAATTTTGTAGTTTTTGAATTTATATTATTTTTTTCCTAATTTTTTATGAGTGGTATTAATTTTTACTATTTTTTTTTCTAATTAGGCGGCGGAGCAAGGACGCGAGCCCTCTCATTTTGAGAGATTGCAGCTCGCCCACCCACTCGTCGAGGAGACTGGGAAGTCTACCTACGGCCGTACCACCGAGATCCACGTAAGTATTATTTCAATATTAATAGTATTATTTTATATTTTGTGTTCAATTTATTTAATTTTTTGTATAATTAATTTGCAGAGAAAGATGCTCGAGGACCTTGCCTCCCAGCCTCAGCCTGAGGAAACGGCAGAGGGGTCGGGGTCGATGCCCCCCACACAGCCTTCTGTTGACGTTCAAAATGAATTGTACTTCAAGAATGTCAAGGCTAAAAAGGGGCGGTTCGCTGGATTGGGTGGCTTCGGAAAGAACTTTTTCCGACCTCGTGGCTCGGGCTCATCCTCCTCTCAGTCTTTCATCGACTCTCATCCCAGTGAGGTCGAGAGGCAGCTTGCCACGGTGGTGGAGCAGATGAAGGAAGAGTCTGAGAGGCAGTATACACTCCAAATGCAGCAGTATACAGCCGCCATGCAGGAGTGGTGGCGGTTGTTCACCTCTGATGTGCCACGAGAGCTCATGCCCGCGCCACCGATACCGCCGATCCCGCCGACCCAGCCGTCGATGCCACCGATGCCCCCGATGCAGCCGATTGTTAACCTGGGCGAGGATGTGGAGGAAGAGGAAGCCGGATTTAATTCCGACGGGTAGAAAAATTTTAATTTTAATAAATGTGAAATACAATTTTTTTTTTAGTTTGAATTGATGTTATTTTTATTTATTTTTTTGTGAAGTACTACAATTTATTTACTTTTAGTTCAAAATAAATAATTTTACCAAAATAATAATTGCGTACAAATGAACGAATTATAAAATTATGCAATTGTCGAAATAAATAATTTTACAAAATAAAAAAAATAAAAAAAAATAGTTGGGCAAAATATTTTTATAAACAAATTAGATACGAAAAGAAATTAATTTGGTGAATTATGGAAAAAAAATGAATCAATTTGAATACATATACAATTAAATGCATACAAATGAACGAATTATAAATTTAAGCGGGAGTCGAAATAAATAATTTTACCAAAATATTAAAAAATAAATGGCCCCAACATTTATAAAAACAAGTGAGAAACGAAAATGAATTAATTATGTGAATTATGGAAAAACAACGAGTCAATTTAGATACATATACAATTAATTGCGTACAAATGAACGAATTATAAATTTAAGCGGGAGTCGAAATAAATAATTTTACCAAAATAATGAAAAATAAATGGCTCCAACATTTATAAAAACAAGTGAGAAACGAAAATGAATTAATTTGGTGAATTATGGAAAAACAACGAGTCAATTTGGATACATATACAATTAATTGCGTACAAATGAACGAATTATAAATTTAAGCGGGAGTTGAAATAAATAATTTTACCAAAATAATAAAAAATAAATGGCCCCAACATTTATAAAAACAAGTGAGAAACGAAAATGAATTAATTTGGTGAATTATGGAAAAACAACGAGTCAATTTGGATACATATACAATTAATTGCGTACAAATGAACGAATTATAAATTTAAGCTGGAGTCGAAATAAATAATTTTACCAAAATAATAAAAATTAAATGGCCCCAACATTTATAAAAACAAGTGAGAAACAAAAATGAATTAATTTGGTGAATTATGGAAAAAAAAAAGAATCAATTTGGATACATATACAATTAATTGCGCACAAATGAACGAATTATAGTTTAATTATGCATTGTCGAAATAAATAATTTTACAAAATAAAAAAAATAGTTGGGCAAAATATTTTTATAAACAGCTTAGATACGAAAAGAAATTAATTCGGTGAAATATAAAAAAAAATGACTTAATTTGAATACATATACAATTAATTGCATAAAAATGAACGAAAGTAGCTTGTGCCCTAGTGGCGCGCGCCCCTTCCTCTTGCTCAAGAGGTCCCGTGTTCGATTCCCCTTGGACGCAAAAATGGATTAATTGTTCAAGGCCTAATAAGACTAATATAGAAGGTGGGCCGCATATATTAAGCAATGGGCCGAGTGGCCCAGTGGTCCGCGTCCGCCCCGCCCACCCCGGGTGCCCGGGCTCGAACCACGCGAGCCACTTTTTTTTTTGTATAGGCTCGGTAATTTGCGACGGCCAAATTCCGTCGCAAATTTTGAATTTTGCGACGGAAAACAGTCCGTCGCAAATTATAACAGGAAAAAATATATATAAATTATTGCGACGGAATGTGGCCGTCGCAAATGTTGTTGACCCGATCGGGTCTAACCCGAAAGATTTGCGACGGACTATTGTCCGTCGCAAATTCTGTGCGACCCGGCCGGGTCTGACCCGCCATTTTTGCGACGGATTTATCCGTCGTTAATTTGCGACGGACCTCCAAAATCCGTCGCAAAAATTAGCTACGGTTGTTTTAGGAACGGACACGTGTCCGTCGCAGAATCCGTCGCAAAACACTGTTTGCGACGGATTTTTCGTCGTAAATTCCGACGCAAAACAGTGTTTTTTTTTTGTAGTGACAAAAAATATTTATTAAAATTTCATCTCTGCTGCATGATACTACTGTGCTTACAACTTACAAGTTTTTGTTATACTTTTGACATTAATATGGCATCATGGTAGCACCAACTTTTAATTTATAACTATATATATAATAGATATATATTTTTTTTTTCTCACGAATTATGCAAGACATCTTTTAGATATCAACATTAGTAATATATATTCTTATAATGGTATCATTTTCTCTTGTCAAAGTGTTATACACTATGCCTAATTTATATCTAATTACAACGTCTCTTGATATGAGACGGTCTCACACAAAACCTAATCATTTATAATATATTAATTTCTAACATCTGATTCTAGCTAATATTAAATAAGGCAAAAACTTGTGTAAGACGATCTCATAGTGAGACAGTTCACACACTAGTACAAATTAAAACTTATTTATTTTAAAGTGTTAATGCATCATGTTCAATTTATACATCGTCTCACCCCTAAGACGGTCTCACGAAAGACCAAGTCTTTAAATAAAATTATTTAATTAGTTGCAAATAGTTTTTTTATTTTTTAAAAATTGATTCCAGCTAATAAAAAAACTGTATCTTTAATTGTTTTTATTTAATGATATTAATTTAATAATTATATTGTATAATGTAAACTTACTCATATATATGAGTATGTACAGAGTGAAATTGGTTCATACATTAATCATTGAAGGATATTAGTTGTTTATACTAAAGAATATTAATTGTTATCACTGAAGAATCTTAGTTTGTTTTTACTAAACAACTAATACTCTTCAGTGAAAATAACTAATATCGTTCAATGAAAATAACTAATATTCTTTAGTGAAAACAATTAATACCCTTTAATGATTCATGTATGAACGATTTTCATTCTGTACTTGTCTATACACACACATATATTAAAGTACGGTGAGAACAAGTTTCACCGTGGAACTTATTTTAAGAGTATTAGTTTTTTTATATTAATTATTTTCATTAAATAATATTAATGGTCTTACCAAAGATATTTAATAAACCAGCATCATTATTATAAACAAAGTTTAACAGTAATATATATTTTGAAGTCAGATGATGAAATCTTTTACTTTTCAGCACCGTCATTAGTACTAATTCTTTTCGACCTCCCTTGTTACATATCGAGAATATCTTAAGAGAGGGTAGAACAGGAGTTGATCATGCGTCAATCAATGGCAAGTCGGCAATGCATATGCGCACATGAACTTACACACGACACATCATCATTAATCATCTACTTAACTCATAATTAATGCTAAGAAAATGATAACGTGCACAAATCCAATCACACACATCAACTAATTCTCCTCTTCACTTAACAATGTTTAGTCAAGTGAGTGATCATTAATTAGCATTTCAGTCTCAAATCATGGGGTTTATTTACTTTAAACTAGTAACAGACCTACCCGTGCTTTGCACGGAAGTTATTATTTTCAATTTTTATTCTATTATATATATATATATATATATATATATATTTTGAATGATTCTAAAATGAATTTTTTTCTTTAACAAAAATAACTAAAACTAATAGTTACAGGAAAATAATTTATATTCACAAATATAACTGAAATGTTATCATTTATTTTTTATTATTATAAATAAAATTACTAATACATTTACAGGTTTCCTTTAATTTTTTAACTCAATAACATTAAAAAATGAAATTCATTAATTTTTTATTTAAAAAGTAGTTCTTGATAAGATTAAAATTATATATGCCAAATAAGACAAATATAATGCACAAATTATTCTTTACTGTTAAAAAGTAAAAATTTGAGAATTTATTAGATCACTTTTTGTTAATAAATTTAAATTAATTGATTAAGAGTTTATTGAAAAATACCGTGCAATAAAACATAATTAAATGGTGTTTGGAAGATATTGTTTTTTTCCACCTCGTGATTACTTTGATATTTGTCTAATTGAGACATTCCACAAATATTTTCATGCCACATAAAAATGAAATAATTCTACATCACAAAAAATGAATAAAGTATAAAATCATCATTAGTTTATTCAACTATATACTCACATAACACACTTTTTCTTAAACAACGTCACACTTTTAAATGTAAAGAAACAGTGAGACGAAGGGAGTATTTTTCAAATAAATTACATTCCTCATTTTGTCCGCCCTATTAGGATTTATTATGGCCAATTATGCCTAAATTCACGACTCTTAAAAATTATAGTCCTTAAATTGCCAGCACGAAAAGTAACAATCCTCATTTTGTTCGCCCAAAAAATTATGGTCTTCTTTATCACCCCCAAAGTTACGATCCTTAAAAAAAATTTAAAAAATTTATTTAAATTAATAAAGGAACAAACACACAAACAAAATTAAAAATATATTTTTAAGTAAACTATAAAGAAAATTTTAAACCATAATAAAGATCACTAAATTCGAATCTCTATAACTCAATAATCAACTATTTTTAAACATTAACATTCACATGAGATAATAAATTTTCGATATAATTAAAATATATATATATACAATATATACAATACAAATAAAAGAATCAACAAAGAAAATTAATTTAAAAAATCAATATAAAATATTCAATATCTGTACACATACAATGGAAATCAATCTTGCTCCAGCATCAACACAATTATATTTCTTCCAAAAAAATAAAAATCATCTTTACACAGTCAAACATTTCTAATTAATTTATACCAAGTTTTAGCTAAGCAAAGAATGTGATAAACCGTATCAACAATTAACCTTGATTCATAATAAGCTAGGAACAAATCTCCAGTTCTAACACAATTCAACATAATATAACCCGAGCCCATTTAAGTTCACACTGGACACTGATATGTACTAAGAAAACAACAAAAGGATGATACACATATTAGATTTGCAATTTCAGTAAGCAAAAAAAAATGCATCCAAAGAAATATAACTATCACCAGACGACATTTAAATTCAACATTATTGCATTTAACATAAAACTCAATTACTTTACCACATTCATTGGTTCTAATTTTCCTTCAAAACAATCTTTAAAATGATCAATTTGGCTTTCAACTGAAAAATTTGGCGGAAAACTTATGTTGTCTTTAAATGGTTCAATTACATTCTTCATTGTTCAAACAAAAAGTATCAAACAATAATAATAATGAAATTAAAAATAATAATTATAACATTTTCTTAAAAGAATATGTCTGAACAAATTACTTTTTTTTTTGTTGGTTTCTTTCATACTCAATTCTAAATCTCTCTGACTTATAATGACTTCTGTACAGTGACGTTGATCATGTTTTCCACCGGTATTTTAAAGAGGTGGGATAGTCGATTTGTTTGATGGTATTGAAATTGAATGAGATTATTTTCAGCAAAAATATTTCAAGAAACACTTAAATTGCCTATAGATGATCCAATTGAATTTTTCACCACTGTTCAAATAGAAAATAATAAAATATATTATATAATATAAAAAAAAGTTTATTACGTTAACATTAAAAACACATATTACATATCACAAAATTATCTTGTTTTATTGGTTTCTTTCATACCAAATTGTGCAAGACACTAATAATTTTTTTTTCCGTTCTAGAGTAGAAATTTGAGGGAGTAAGTATATTTGGTAGCTGTATTAAAATTAAAGAAGATTGGCGAGTGAGTATCTTTAGAGACATAGGTGCAAGTATTATATGTTAGATAAAATTATAATTTAAAAGTTGTATATTTAGTAAAAAAAAAAAGTGAGTGAGTTAAGAAGTGGGTGAACTTATTAAAATAAAGTGGTAAGATGACTACATTCTATAAAAAAATATTTTATTTCTCTCTGCATTAATAATTAACAATTTTTCATATTTGATTTTTTGATATATAAAACAAAAACAATGTTATTTTTTTAAGACTTTTAAATAATAATAAATTTAATGTAATTTACAAACAAAAATCAAGTTTACAATATAATTGTAAAAATACACAAATGAAATTAAAAATAAATGATTAAGTCAAATTTAACAAAAATAAGTATCTCAACTCATGGGAAAAAATATTTTCTAAGGACTGTGACTTAGTGGCTGAAAAAATGGGGAACATAACTCTTGAGATTGTAATTCATGATAATAATTTTTAAAAGTCACAAATTGAGGTTAAACCATCCCAAATAAATCCAAATTAGACTATGCTACATGGCCTGATTGGGCTGGATTCGATCTAAAATTTAGGCTAATTAACATTATTTGGCCTGACTGGGGCTGAATTCGGGCCCAATTTGGGTTTATTAGTCTAATTGTGCCTAAATTTGCAACTCTTAGAAATTACAGTTCTTAAATTGTCAATCCCAAAGTTACGGTCTTTAAAAATATTTTCATAATATTAATTTTCACCTTGAGGATTGAGTGATAGACATTAATTCTTCGAGGTGTTATTTAGTTGGGGAAAGGGACAAAATGAGGACAAAAATTCTTCGAGCAGGAAAAATGACGATCGTAAATCTCCGAGCTGACAATTTAAGGACATTAAATTTTAAAAGAAGTGAATTTTTTGGTTAATTAGGGCTAATTGTGCCTAAATTCACAACTCTTAGAAATTAGAGTCCTTAAATTGTCAACCCCAAAATTACGGTCCTAAAAAAAATATTTTCAAAATATTAATTTTCACCTTGAGGATTAAGTGATCGACATTAACTCTTCAAGGTGTTATTTAGTTGGGGGAAGGGGTAAAATTAGGACAAAAACTCTTCAGGTTAGAAAAATGAGCATCGTAACTCTCCGAACTGACAACTTAAGGACATTAACTTTTAAAAGTAGTAATTTTTTTGGATTTATTAGGGCTAATTGTGCATAAAGTGGCTTTTGGTTGTCGGAAAATCACTGGACGAAGGACTACACATATTTGGATTTAAAAATGTGATATTTTTGTTGAATTTTAAATTCCAAAAATTGGCAATGAAGATGTCACAAAAATATGAATTTGAGTCGGAGAAAAATTTCAAGGAGTAAGACAAAGCTATTAGGTGTAGCCACATCGGAGAAGGTGGCGTGCACGTTGAGGGCGGTGCGACGGTCGCGCGTGACATTTTGAGAAATTGACTAAGAAAAATATACGGGAAAAATATAGGCACGTAACTTGGTGTTGACTTTTAAGGACAATAATTTACCGGGCCTATAAAAGTAGATTATTATATTTTAAAATTTGTAAGTGTTACATACGTTGCACGATTGTCCTACATTTGCAGATTTTAGAACCATATTTCTATATCCAGGTGTCCGTAAAAGCATTATATCCTAAAAATTCAAAGCCCTTTAATTATGGACCATAAAAAATTCCATTTTTTTACATCATTAGTAATACACTCGAACACACATGCAAAATAAACTTCAAATCTTACAAAATTTTCAATGAATTATTATTATCTTTAATCAAAGATATAAATTGGTAACATCTTATTGAGTCCTTATATACTCGAATGAATAAAAAAGTTACAATAAATAATAATGCAATTCTAAATAATAAGTAACCAAAACAAATTAAATAACTATATATTTATTTCTTCAAAATATTGCATACAAAATATATTTATTTCCATTACTATTTTTTTAAAATATAATATATATATATATATATATATATATTTTATATTTTACAAATGTCGCAATTTCTTCACACAATGGTTTAATTTTAAACAATTTTTTCTAATTATACATAAGTGTAACATGTGAATATATATCTATTTTATTATAAAATAGATATTTATAAAGAATAATGAATTATTTTATAATTATTACTATCAACTTATCTTAATCAAATAGTGTGTTTGATATCAATCTTAAATATAATCTAAACCTGTAAAATTTAAAATTATTTATATAATATTGGATTACCATCGCAGACATTTGAACATGTCTTTTCTACAATCGTATTTTCTAATATGCTGGATTAGAGAATTATTGGAGAATTCAATACATTGTAAAATAGACGATGTCAATTCAATAAATATTTTACCAAGATGATGGTCGACTCAAATCAAGGGCATCAAGTGATTCATTAGTTGATCAATTTTATATCATCAAACACCTGAAATGAAGATCTTTTAAAGAGAGATATTTTCTTCTTTTTTAAATAGAAGCTATTATTCAAATGAACTTCAATTTTATGGAACTAAACGTAGCGATTAGTATTTTTAGAGGTCGGATACTAAATGTAATTTTTCTATAAAATCTGGATATAATGTTTTTTGGAGGAGAAAAGTCAGTCAACACAAGGAAGAAGATACTTTTAACAAAGAGTTTGGAATAATATGGTGGTCAAAAAATTTAAAACTATATATCCAATATATTTTGTAAATAATTATTTATCAATATTTATAATAAAATATATTTCAAAGATAGTTTAAAAAAAATATTACTTAATTTAGCAATAATTTTAGCGTAAAAATTTAATAGTTTCCAAATGTAGGCCGGTTAGTGTTTTTAATTTGATCAACAACCGCTCCACTATCAAATTGTCCAAAATTTTCCAAGAAGTTTGTTCCAATTACACTGAAAAGATTACACTGAAAATTAAAATCAGTGTAAACTTTTCAGTAATTGGAACAAACTTTTCAATATTAACAATGTTAACTGTTGAGTGAGTGCACCATGCAGTTGATGCATATGAAAGTTTGTCATTCCTGAAACTCTCCGGCCTCATTTTTTGATTTTATGTTGATATCTGTAACAACTATTACATTTAAGCAATTAATTTTTACAAAAAAAATTAATTTCTTTCCTTCCTTTTCACTTTCTTTAAATCTCAAGTAATGGACTTGAGAATCTAATATAATTTCCAGTAGAGTCGAACGGCTAATAGATTTTCCGGTGGGGACGTGCATATGGTGGACAGAAATTCCGATCGAATTGAACCGACTGAAATTTTTGTTGGAAAATGATAAATACAGCAAACTCACCATCACTAAATTTTTCGATGGAGAAGTGTGTGCAAAATATGAGGAAAAGTAAACACAAGAAACCCACCATAAGTGAAAATGAGTATCTTCATTAGTAAAAGTAGGACGTGTAACATTCTGAAGCATAGGTTACAATTAGCGATGAGACACAATAAAATTGATGAAATAGAGGAAAAGCCTATGGGAGATGATCTATTCCCAAAAAATAAAGACCATATTTCAAAAATTAATTTACATGTAACAAATTAATAAAACATGGATTTAATATCACAATCCTTATATTTTTCAAATTAATTAAATGGACTATTTTATTTTTCAGAGGCCTATCTCTCCTCTACCGATTATTGGGCTGTGTTAGGCAAAAATTTCAATTAATTGATTACTCTTTTTATAAATATAATATATATATATATATATATATAGTAATATAAGTTTATATTTTCATGTTTATAATAATTGATTGAAGAATATTAATAGCTTTGTAATCATAAAAAACTGTATTCTTGGAATACTCAAATTAACTATAAAAATTCAATACACTTAAATATATTAGTATATATTAAACAAAAGAAATGGTGGTTCGAAAATGAAGTATAATTATTACCTTTAATATTTACAAATCATATCAAAATGAACATGATCAATAAAAATTATATTATATTTTTTATAATTATTTATCCTAATAATTATGGAACAATGTACCATATTTTTTTACTCTAGCAATTGAAATATTAAGCAATCAAGATAAAAATATAGACAATATTTAAACATATTAAGCATTGAACAATGAGACCCAATAAATCAACCGTTTGTATAGTTGGAATAACTAAAAAATGATCAAATCTGATGAATGACAGTGACTGCAAATCTTATCCCCATCAAACACTAAACATAACCAAATCCAAGTGATTCAAGTACTCCAACAACTTTTACAATTGAATAATTGAAATCATAGTAATTATAATCTGAAACACAGAATCAAATGCAGAAAACACCAATCTATAATTATAATGATAAAACAAAACCTTTATCCTGCTGTAGGTAACAAATTATTAAAAAAAAAACTACAAAAACTTAAAATCCAAAGAGATTTCTTCCCTATCCCGACTTCGAGAGCATGGACCTTGAAGGAGTACATGCCACATGCATGTTATTGAAGAATATATCAAAAAGACTATTAGAAATGAAGAGGTGGAATGAAGATTTGATGTATCGAGTTAAATATATGAGTACAAAGAAACGTCTCCTAAATTTAAGCATCCAATTGGACATTACATATCCTAGATTTAAGCATCTAATTGGACGTTACATACCATATCTTCCAAGGACGTTACATACCATATCTTCCAAAGCTTGATGGTTAGAATTTTTTTAGCAATTAATGTATAAAAAATAAGAGTCAAACATTCCCTACAATGAAAATGAAAAATAGACGGTTAAGATTGATGCGTCAAACCAGATCAATGGTCATAAAAAAAGAGCGGGAAAACTAAATTAGGAAGGCCATGGTGTATTATATATTACTAGTGATCGTCCTACCCGTGCTTCGCACGGGCGGAATTTGTTACAATTTTTTAGCCATGATAATACCTTATTTTTAGTTATAAAACTTGAAAGTAACTTTTTTTTAATGAAAAAATTTAACATAAACTTTTTTTTATCCAATATCAAATATACTTCTAATGAAATTTGTTATGTTACCGATTAAATATTCAATAATTTAAAATAATTTCTTGATTAACTTAAGATGATGTATTTTCTTATATAAACCATAACTGATATAGAACATAACAAATTAACATTTTAATAGATACGGTTGTTAGTATTCATTGTCCAATATAGTGAGACAATTATACATAAATTCAGCATATAATTAAAATTACTTTAAACACTAAGCCACAATTTAATATATATTTTTTAAAAATACTCTCTCCGTCCCTTTTGAACCATCATTTTTATCCAAAACAATGTCCTTTTCTAATTGACAATTCATTAATATAAATCCATTTTTACCTACTTTTTTCAACAATGCCTCTAATATATCATGAAGATGACCATCATTTTGTAATAAATAGTAATTTTAAATAGATATGTAAATGTCTTATGATGTCCTAATTAAAAAAAATTGGTTTGGCTAAATGGATGAAATGGGACCGATTATAAAGGATGATAGGAGTAACTATTTTCTTATAATAAAAAGTAAAAGTAAGTTTTGTATGAGACTGTCTCATCCCATGAGACAATGGGGTGGGGTATAACTTGGTTGTTGATACATTAACAATTTGCTATGGATGGATGTTAATTTGCATTGTCTCATGCTATAAGACGATCCCATATAAAGTTTTACAAAAAGTAAACACAAAATGAATTACAATATATATTGTCTCCCACATTCAAAGTTCAATGTTAGACCAAATTATTTAAGGTAGATCAATTCTTTACTCCTCTATATTGTAAGTGGAAGAACATCATACTCCTTGTTCCACCATCACTTTGCATCTCATCACCGACCTAAACCAGTAAAGAAATTAACAAAGCCATTGACAACCAAAGCCAAAAGTCACCACCTGAAATTCCCCCATATAAAAAAACTTCATTAGATTTCGAAAGCAGTTGAAATCAGAATTACATGCAGAGCAAATTTCTTTACGAAATTTAAGGTACTTTTCAGACATTTAAATTGATTTATATTTTTGTGCTTCAAATTTTTTTCAAATCCTCATCATTTTTAGGTTAGACCCAAAAAGAGGATCATCTTCTAACTGGTGAAGGCTCAATGGATTATGAAAGGATTACAAAGGCATTGGTCTAATTCCATCCAAAATTTCGGTTGCATGTTGGATTCCAGGTGATTTAATCGGTTATTATTTGATCTATAAAATATAAATTTCATTTTAATCCTAATTATATTATAATTCTTTAAAAACTTTAACAATTCTTCTCAATTGCATAATAGATCAATTGGATAAATAATGAAATCGATCAGGATTCGAAGAAACTCACTGAAGTATAAAGTTTCACACATTAGACTGTTTAATACTTTAGTGTACTTTTGCTGCATGTCGAAGATAAGGTGATCTGACCACTTTAGAAACCATATGTTGTTAATTTACTGGTAACACATAAATTTTCCAAAGGTAAATATAGTTTTGATTTAATCTGTTTTCAATTTTATTTAATTAACACCTTAAACATTCATCTCAGTGGCAGAGTTGACGGATTTGAAACGAAGGTCAGATTTCATACAGAATGGTAACAACTATTCTTTTAGGACATGAACAAATACTAAAACATACTATGAAGGTATAAAATTCTTTGCATTTTCATTTGATTAAATAATTACATAATTATTAATTTTAAATGAAAAAATAGAATATTTGGTAATAATATATTACATTGAAACAACGGTCGACATATATAAAAGGACTATTAACAGAACACTACAACTTCCATAGTAGATAATGACATTCGGGTAATTTTACATTGTTTATTCTATTTTGATAAATCATGATGGTAGTGATAATATCAAAATAATTTTATAGTATATCTTGTATGTGATGAATTATCAATAGCCAGTATTAAGGACGGTAATCTACGAAACAAACATTAATACTATTATTAAAAAATAATTGACACTATAAATAAAATTATAATAATCATAACACTCCAGAAGCATTAATTCAGACTCAACACCTTATAGAATCATCCTTGAAAGATAAAAAAACAAAAATATGGGAAGAATCATTTTATTCATTGGGCTCCTTGTAGAAATAAACTTTATCAGATATATTCAAAAAAACGTTCAACACCACACATTTCCAATTGTCACATAGATGCATAAAAACAGAATGCCCACCATGAGATTCTATGAAACGATGATCATAACTAACATTAAAATTCTCCATTGATTGTGTTCTTCAATTGAATAGTAAGATTAATAGATCCAAAACCACTAACTGCATTCCTTGGAAGATTTCGGAGTAGAACGAATAATATATTAAAATTAGAAATATATACAATTTTTTAAAAATATGTAAATAAAGTTTCTATAAAATAAATTTTATTGAAAAAATAAGATATAAAATATAATCAATATATACCAAATATATATAAACTCGGATTGATTGCAATCCACCAAAACTTGAGAATAATAATTTTTAGAAAAAATAACCGAAAAAGAACAATGTTGTGTTATGTAAAATATAAAAGAACATTAAAAAAATATGTATATCAAACAAAGACAACGTAAAAATGTAAAATTACCGTGATTAATATAGCTAGACCATGTAGTAACCTCGTAATTATTGTCTAAAAAATCTGACATAAAATGTTTGAACACCATCATATAATAAAGTGAAATATTTAACTTTATCATAACAATGGAATTGATCATGCCAATTATTTTTTACTCTCAACTGAAGTCCATTATCCTTCACTGTGTATGTACTCATATACTGGTTTCCAAATGTAGTTCTAAAAAAGAAACACTTCGGAAGTGTATTTCCATATAATTGAACAAATGTTCTTGGGATAAGCTAATAAAAAAATTAGTTCAGACCAAGAAAAAACATCGAATGCACTATAACAATTATACTTACATATTGCTCAGAGCATTCAACAACAAATTCAGGAATAATCTTTTACAACTTGATAGCACCTGTTATGAAATAAAAATGAATTAAAATAATTTTGTATAAATATTTAACAAAAACAAATAAAACAACATACATAATAACTTTATTTTTAAATACATACTCATTATTATAACCGGGAATTTTAGTAAACATTCACCTATCTTTTCATACAAAAATCCATCAGAACCATTGATATTGTGAAGGAAAAAGAACCTCCATGGTCTTCTTCCAAAAATAATAGATCACCAACATGAATATCAAAATAATTTTTAAAACCAACATCAACTTTAAACTATAAATACATATAAAAAAAACATACTCATGCAACCTGGTAGAGATATGCTATGTTTGAACTAATCCTTATATGAAACGGCAGTTGACTGGAAAGGATTTAATGTTATGGCAAGAACAAAGTTGTCATAAACAAAAGACAATATACAATACATAACAATCTATAAACTCTACATATAAAAAATAATTTGGACTTTGAAAAAAAATTCACACATTTGCCCGGGAAAAAAAAAGGTAAATAATATAAAGTCAATTAACAAATATGAATGGATATTTTGAAATCATATCATATCAAATAAATGATAAACGGAATAATTTAATTTCAATCAAATAGATTATATCTTAGTCTTACATATGTACATACCTTACATATTGTTATATATTACAATAAATAAATCTATATTTCAGAATATATTTTTTAGTTGAAAAATAAAAATTATCATGTCCATACCTATATAAAGATGTTGCTGTAATTTATTCCACACTACTTGAATGAGTACTACAACCGACCAAAATATGGTATATCTCAATTCTGGGAAAAGATTTGTAACAATAATGCCTACAATAGTGAGAATTGCACGATTTAAAGAAAATAAAATCTGAAGAAATTAAAGATACACTTAAACAATGAGTTGAATAATCTCTAATAATAATGGACCAAAAAATGTTTTCGTTAAAAACTATTGCTATAAAACCTACTCACACTGATTAATTAACATATGCACATGATCGATAACGTAAAAGTCCAATTATTAACATGAAGAAGTGCGCCAATTTATGAAAAATGGTAAACTCAAGTACGAATTGTGAACTACACAAAAGTCTATTTTCCGATGATAAATACAGCAAACTCACCATCACTAAATTTTCCGATGGAGAAGTGTGTGCAAAATATGAGGAAAAGTAAACACAAGAAACCCACCATAAGTGAAAATGAGTATCTTCATTAGTAAAAGTAGGACGTGTAACATTCTGAAGCATAGATTACAATTAGCGATGAGACACAATAAAATTGATGAAATAGAGGAAAAGCCTATGGGAGATGATCTATTCCCAAAAAATAAAGACCATATTTCAAAAATTAATTTACATGTAACAAATTAATAAAACATGGATTTAATATCACAATCCTTATATTTTTCAAATTAATTAAATGGACTATTTTATTTTTCAGAGGCCTATCTCTCCTCTACCTATTATTGGGCTGTGTTAGGCAAAAATTTCAATTAATTGATTACTCTTTTTATAAATATAATATATATATATATAGTAATATAAGTTTATATTTTCATGTTTATAATAATTGATTGAAAAATATTAATAGCTTTGTAATCATAAAAAACTGTATTCTTGGAATACTCAAATTAACTATAAAAATTCAATACACTTAAATATATTAGTATATATTAAACAAAAGAAATGGTGGTTCGAAAATGAAGTATAATTATTACCTTTAATATTTACAAATCATATCAAAATGAACATGATCAATAAAAATTATATTATATTTTTTATAATTATTTATCCTAATAATTATGGAACAATGTACCATATTTTTTTACTCTAGCAATTGAAATATTAAGCAATCAAGATAAAAATATAGACAATATTTAAACATATTAAGCATTGAACAATGAGACCCAATAAATCAACCGTTTGAATAGTTGGAATAACTAAAAAATGATCAAATATGATGAATGACAGTGACTGCAAATCTTATCCCCATCAAACACTAAACATAACCAAATCCAAGTGATTCAAGTACTCCAACAACTTTTACAATTGAATAATTGAAATCATAGTAATTATAATCTGAAACACAGAATCAAATGCAGAAAACACCAATCTATAATTATAATGATAAAACAAAACCTTTATCCTGCTGTAGGTAACAAATTATTAAAAAAAAACTACAAAAACTTAAAATCCAAAGAGATTTCTTCCCTATCCCGACTTTGAGAGCATGGACCTTGAAGGAGTACATGCCACATGCATGTTATTGAAGAATATATCAAAAAGACTATTAGAAATGAAGAGGTGGAATGAAGATTTGATGTATCGAGTTACATATATGAGTACAAAGAAACATTTCCTAAATTTAAGCATCCAATTGGACATTACATATCCTAGATTTAAGCATCTAATTGGACGTTACATACCATATCTTCCAAGGACGTTACATACCATATCTTCCAAAGCTTGATGGTTAGAATTTTTTTAGCAATTAATGTATAAAAAATAAGAGTCAAACATTCCCTACAATGAAAATGAAAAATAGACGGTTAAGATTGATGCGTCAAACCAGATCAATGGTCATAAAAAAAGAGCGGGAAAACTAAATTAGGAAGGCCATGGTGTATTATATATTATTATAGATTCTCCTCTTCACTTAACAATGTTTAGTCAAGTGAGTGATAATTAATTAGCATTTCAGTCTCAAATCATGGGGTTTATTTACTTTAAATGAATTATTAGTATTTTATTAATATTTGTTAATTCTTTTTCGGGTCTTAGGGTTTAATAGAAGATATATAGACGACTACAACAGTATCTTAAATTATTTTACGGAAAATCAACACTGAAAAAAAGAAGAAACTCTAATGACCAAAAATTACTCCGTATATCCACTACAAAAAAAACACTGTTTTGCGACGGAATTTGCGACGGAAATTCCGTCGCAAACAGTGCTTTGCGACGGAATTTGCCGTAGCTAATTTTTGCGACGAATTTTGGAGGTCCGTCGCAAAGTAACGACGGATAAATCCGTCGCAAAAATGGCGGGTCAGACCCGGCCGGGTCGCAGAGATTTTGAGACGGACAATATTCCGCGCAAATCTTTCGAGTTAGACCCGATCGGGTCAAAAACATTTGCGACGGTCATCTTCCGTCGCAAATGTTTTTATATATATTTTTTTATTTTTTTCCGTTATAATTTGCGATGGGCTGTTTTCCGTCGCAAAATTCAATATTTGTGACGGATTTTGGCCGTCGCAAATTACCGAGCCTATATAAAAAAAAAGTGGCTCGCGTGGTTCGAGCCCGGGCACCCGGGGCGGGCGGGGCGGGAGCGGACCACTGGGCCACTCGGCCCATTGCTTAATATATGCGGCCCACCTTCTATATTAGTCTTATTAGGCCTTGAACAATTAATCCATTTTTGCGTCCAAGGGGAATCGAACACGGGACCTCTTGAGCAAGAGGAGGGGACGCGCGCCACTAGGGCACAAACTACTTTCGTTCATTTTTATGCAATTAATTGTATATGTATTCAAATTAAGTCATTTTTTTTTATATTTCACCAAATTAATTTCTTTTCGTATCTAAGTTGTTTATAAAAATATTTTGCCCAACTATTTTTTTATTTTGTAAATTTTTTTATTTCGACAATACATAATTTTATAATTCGTTCATTTGTACGCAATTAATTGTATATGTATCCAAATTGACTCATTTTTTTTCTATAATTCACCAAATTAATTCATTTTCGTTTCTCACTTGTTTTTGTGCCATTTAATTTTTATTATTTCTGTAAAATTATTTATTTCGACTCCCGCTTAAATTTATAATTCGTTCATTTGTATGCAATTAATTGTATATGTATTCAAATTGATTCATTTTTTTTTATAATTCACCCGTATCTGAGTTGTTTATAAAAATATTTTGCCCAACTATTTTTTTTATTTTGTAAAATTATTTATTTCGACAATACATAATTTTATAATTCGTTCATTTGTACGTAATTAATTGTATATGTATCCAAATTGACTCGTTTTTTTCCATAATTCACCAAATTAATTCATTTCCGTTTCTCACTTGTTTTTATAAATGTTGGGGCCATTTAATTTTTATTATTTTGGTAAAATTATTTATTTCGACTCCCGCTTAAATTTATAATTCGTTCATTTGTACGCAATTAATTGTATATGTATCCAAATTGACTCATTTTTTTTTCAAAATTCACCAAATTAATTCATCTAAGATCATGTATATGTTTGCTACAAGTAATTAATTAATTAACACTGAATTAGTAATATCTTTGTTGAAATACTATTTGTAGCATCATTCCCGGTCACAAGGTTTCCGCCATTATTACAGAGATATTGAGGGATAATCTAGAGGAGAACGCAATGAAGTTCAAACTCGTCTCGTCGTAGCGGAATTAAGCAGTACTACTTGGATGAGTTTCGGGTATATATATGCAAATATTTTTAACCAACTAATTGTTTATAAATATTTGCATATATATACCCAAAACCCATCCAAGTAGTACTGCTTCCGCTGCGACGAGACGAGTTTGAACTTCATTGCGTTCTACTCTAAATTATCCCTCATTATCTCTGTAATAATGGCGGAAACCTTGTAACCGGGAATGTCTTTACCAAAAATTGTTCAAAAAACATAAATAAATTGTTCAAAAAACATAAATAAATTGTTCAAAAAACATAAATAAATTGTTCAAACTGACTCTCTCTTCTCTCTCTCTTCTCTCCCTTCTCTCCCTCTCCCCTCTCTCTCTCTATCTCTCTCTCTTCATGATCTTCTTCAGAATGATGGTTCACTGTTCCAGTGATCCACCAAACCATCCCATAACGATCGTCCGTCTGGTGCTCGACCCAACTCCACCCGATCCCCACGCTCCCACCGCTTCTTCAGGCCGTAGATAATATCTTTGTACCGTTCTTGCGCTTTCGCACAGAACAATTGGTACATAATACTATCGTTGGCAGGGTCCCAAACGCACCGCCTCTGCAAATAAATTAAAAATAGAATATTAACGAATAAATTAAAAAATTAAAAGTTAAATTAAAATCATAATAAATAAATTTTTTATACCTTGAATTCATCAAAGTACTCCATCCTCTTTTGCTCGGACACTTGACTCCACGAGTGGGCACCATACTCAAATTGTCCCATCCTAATGATTTGTGAGACGATTAAGCTAGTCTCATGGGCTGGAAGCAGTCTGTGACAACAAAATTAAAAAATCAAGTTAATTATATTAATATATATATAATTAAAAGTATACATAATTCATTAAAAAATACTTACTTGTTGTCGACTATGATGACACTGAGAAAATTATCTTGACCTGGGTTCATCTGTAATAATTATAAATTCAACTAATTCAATTATAAACTTAATAAAAATTAAACATGCTTTAAAATTAAATTAAAATTTGATCTACTAATTAAATTAGATCAACTAATTCAACTAAAATCAATTCATTTCTAATATAATTCAAACAATTCAACTAATTCAATTATAAACTTAACAAAAATTAAACATGCTTTCAAATTAAATTAAAATTCGATCTACTAATTAAATTAGATCAACTAATCCAACTAAAATCAATTCATTTCTAATATAATTCAAACAATTCAACTAATTCAGTTATAAAATTAACAAAAATTAAACATGCTTTAAAATTAAATTAAAATTCGATCTACTAATTAAATTAGATCAACTAATTCAACTAAAATCAATTCATTTCTAATATAATTCAAACAATTCAACTAATTCAATTCTAAACTTAACAAAAATTAATTATGCTTTAAAATTAAATTAAAATTCAATCAACTAATTAAATTCGATCAACTAATTCAACTAAAAATCAATTCATTTCTAATATAATTCAAACAATTCAACTAATTCAATTCTAAACTTAACAAAAATTAATTATGCTTTAAAATTAAATTAAAATTCAATCAACTAATTAAATTCGATCAACTAATTCAACTAAAATCAATTCATTTCTAATATAATTCAAACAATTCAACTAATTCAAATTCTAAACTTAATTAACAAAAATTAAAAAATGCTTTAAATTAAAATTCGATCAACTAATTCAACTAAAATCAATTTATTACTAATATAATTCAAACAATTCAACTAAAATCAATTCTCAACTAAAATCAATTCTCTAAACATGCTTTAAAATTAAATTTTAAATGGTAAAAATGAAGAAAACTTACGGTTTATTTGTAGAAAATGTCGAAACGAGAACTCGGTGGGGACGGACGCCTTCCTTTTCCCGACTTCTCCTTCCTTTTCCTTTCGTTTTCCTCCTCTTCTTCTTTTTTCTCGCAGGATCCGTCTGCTTCGCGAGGAGAGTATTTATAATTGTAAAAAAATTTGCGACGGACGCCTATCCGTCGTAAATTTCGCCTGTCAAAGACAAAACGACGTCGTTTTTACTGATTTGCGACGACTTTTCCATCGCAAATCAGTCAATGCACCGTTCCCCGAGAAGACGCGTAAAAACGGTTCGTATTTGCGACGGAAATTCCATCGCAAATCAGTCAATGGACCGTTTCCCGAAAGGTCGCGAATATAAATGTAAGATTTGCGACGGCTTTGGTCCGTCGCAAACTCAAAGTTAAAATTTGCGACGGCAAATTCCGTCGCAAATCAGTCAAACGGGTTGCTTGATAAACGGTCACCTTTAAACGGGTATGTTTTGCGACGGAATGGACCGTCGCAAAATCAAAGTTGAAATTTGCGACGACTTTGCCGTCGCAAATGTAGTCGTTTCAAGACGAAGGCGGTGGGCCATAGTGTTTGCGACGGCTTTTCCATCGCAAATTACTAAAGTTTGCGACGGACATCCTTAGTCGTCGCAAATTGTCATTTTTTTCGACGGCTTAGAAAAATTTGTCGCAAATTCACTGAATTTGCGACGGATATTTGGCCGTCGCAAAATTTCCGTCGCTAATCTCCGTCTTTTTTGTAGTGATCGTTAAAGGTCAAAATAATAATTATTAAAGACATATAATGAAAGAAATTTCTCAGCATAAGTGTGTTATTATAAACTCTCTAGGTGAAAATCTTTTATGTTGGAAAGCTAATCATGTCAGTATTATTATTAAACTTGTTGTGGTCCTCGTAATTTCCTTTTAAATGATATAACATTAAATATAAATGGTATAAAAAAGAATATTTTTATACTTAAATTAGAATGACACGTGTTGTATGTGGCAGCTTCAATAGGGCTATATTAGTTAGCAAATTATAATTTTGTAAATCACTTGTACTATGTAATTCAAAACAATGTTAGTTATTTTTATAATATAATATTATTAAATAAATAAATTTTAGAGATACAATTAATACTTAACAATATAGTAGTACACAAAATGCGAAAAGTTTACGATAAACTAGTTCACATTATATGATGTATGACATTATTAAATTGTAAATTTTTAAGAATCATTAAAATTTAAAAACTTGTATAAATTAATAAGTATATGACGGTGCTCTCACTCAATAACTAAAATAAAATTATATATACAGTGAATATTTATTAATATTGGTATATGATTCTCCTCTCCAAATAGGACCTAACATGATAATTATGCCGCTTCAAGGGGATCAAAAGGTGAATTCAAGAAAGTGAAATAAAACCTTACACACATATATAATTTTGGGTCCTTCATAAAATTTTCAGTCTTGAATCGATCGACACGTCGACCTCATTATAAACACGGGTCTGCATTCATATTCGTTGAAATGTTAGTAAATCCTGTATTTCTTCAATCATCAATTGATATTCCCATTATATCACCATTTGCCCCTCAATAAATCAATAATTTAACTCCTTAAAATATTAATTTTATAGCAAACATATGAGTCATTACAAATAGTACGAGTTTGTACAAAAATATATTACTTTATTTGGACAATCACATCTATATCATTCAAATATATAAGTTGTTAGATTTTTATTTATCACATTAAGGGAGTTGGAACGACCAACCTCATTAATTGCAGCGGAATAAATTGAGCTGGTTGGATTCCACGTATAATTTCTGTGATCCTCGTTGTCAGAACACGGTTACTAGAATGATTCAAGACCACTTCATAATCCACAATATAAGTGCCCTTTAGTTTAGTATATGTGTGATCTGTATATTTTGAGTGAGTGAAGAATTCTCCTGTAGAATTCCTGCATATCTTATTTTCTTCTACTCACATGAGAGAGAGCAACATTTCCAGAGAAAAATGGATTAAGTTAAATCCCAGGCAATTATGAGAAGTTATTTAACTTCTCCTTCACCTTATCCACTTCAAGGGTGAATATTATTAAATAATAATTAAATTAATTAATTATTACTTTCATCTCCCACTCACACTTGAAATTTGAGCATTGCGCCCATCTACTTCACATCTTTATACTTATCACATTATACTTATTCATACAGGCAAATATATCGTGTGACCCTCGAGAATATGAGTTTTCTCGCTATACACTTGTTAAGGATATATAGCAACTCAACCAGATTTATATGAACAATTAAATTCTCGTTATACCCCAGAATTCTTTTCGATTAACACAAGTTGATATATCTCTTTCAATCCCCTGAAATTATTAGAGCATATTCAACCTTTATCGAATCTATTTGTTCATAATCAAATTCTCAACTCGATTGACCTGTCAATGAACACAATAGAATGTGTTAATAAAGATGTCCTTCCTTTCATACAAAATATCTACAGACTCCCACTATAGCTGCTTTCCTAGACATGCACCGCATTGCCATCATAATTTATAGCTAATGGTAACATGCTAAAGTAGCAACACTAAAGTGAAGACTTAGAAATATTGTAGAAAGTTTTAAGGGTACTTATAAGAGGCTTATCCAAACCTCAAGGTCTCATACAATGAGAAAATAGGGATATCTTTATCATTTCCTTATTCTGATAGAAAAAAAATCTTTCTCATTTCCTTATGGTCAACTTAGCACATGTGGTATGAAACACATGTCACGATGTCTAAACTTTCAAGAATGAAAGCGTATGTTATCAAAGTCATTTATCTAACATCGTGTAAATCACAGTTCAAGTGTATCCTCGACACTTAACTTGGATTTCCTCACACTTTCGTCCAGGAATCCACTGATTTAGCTTTATAACAAGTCAAATAGATTTGTGGTAAAATCTATTGCGATTATCTTTTATATGATCTCATCTCTTTACATACTTCGATGTAAGATCTAAAACACATTTCCAATTGTTGCCTGTATATTCTTTAAATTCTAGATTATCTCCTCGAGATAATAATATGCAGTAACCTTCAAATATCTCAAAATCTCTCACACCATCTTTCAGTGTGTTTTAGATTAATTGATATCTGCTAACCAAGACAAACAACTCAACAACTGTCTCGATGCGAGCACAATTTAGCAAACATTAGACATCCAATTTCAATTTTCATATGGTACTAAATATTTCATATTTAGAGTTCTCAGACACTAACTATAGTTCAATAGCTCGCCCTTTTATAATATGAGTATCTACTTGTTCTAAAAAATTCATTCTGAATCATTCTTAGAAGACCTTTTATGCGTATCTCTTGAGACAACTCAAGTAACTTCCTTAAACGAATTCAATGAATCTTTTTACCAAGAAACATACTCATTATTATAATTCTAGTCAATGATGTATCAACATCTAGTGATAGAATTACAAAAAATTGCATTGTACCATTCAACATAAACACAGTGGTCTTTGTCTATCATAACAAAGTCAATGAGACAATCATTTAATAAAGTCTCAGTTCCACTATCTTTGAGGATTTTTTAAGTCCGTAAAATGACTTTCTCAATTTACAAACATTATCCTCCTTGAAGAAAGAATACCACTACTAATTCTCCGTTGATTTCTTCTTCTAATTCTCCGTTGAGAAAATACAATGTTTAACGTCCATCTAAATGTAATTCAAAAAATATAATTTATTTTAGTTAGAGTTGTGACGAATCGAGGTATAACTCACAACATATAGAAAAAGTTTATACATCCCCCTTTAGAGTATAATCTTTTCTATAATTTGAACTTTTTCACCTCAGGAGAGACTCGTTGATCTTTCTTTGACTTTTGGAATTCACATTCTCAACTATTTTGTGTCTCGATGAAAAAACTACAAGTTTTCAAAATTGATTTGATTTCATCGTCTCTATCTCTTCTTCTATTGCTTTATTTCATCAATCTTTACTAGAACAATATAGAACCTCTCAAACGTCTGTAGGTTTCTCATTCCCTAAAGATTTATCATATTTTCTAGAGATTATGATACTTCTCAAGCACATGTTTCCTAGTGTTTGTAAAAGATTAGAATTCTGTAAAATTCTACAGATGACATCTCCACTAGAAATTCTTTTTGATGATCTTGATTCGGTTCAGATGATTAGTGGCTGTTTTAAGCTTAGAAGATCATCAAATAAAGGGTAAATCAAAGATTAAAACTAGATTTTTGTAAGGAGAAATTGAGAAGAAATTTGGCAAGAGTTTGGTCTTGTTTTTGAATTAATGAATCCCCCCTTATTATCCCATGAAGAAGTATATATAGAGTATAAAGAAGCATGAGGTGTCACCTTCTTAATCACCTTTATTTACAACTTGACAAGTGTTAAGACACTTGTTATATCCTTAAGCTATTACATCTTTTACAATGACAAGTGTTAAAACACTTGTTTGCTCCTAATGTAATGCCTAATTAGTGTGATTTCTGATGATCTTCTGAGATGCCCTTCTGCTCGCCTGCTCGCCTCTTTTGGTTCCTTTTTACTCTTCTTGGACATGCTGCTCGCCTCTCTTTTTGTATATTGATGACCAGTTGCTCGCTCGACCTGCTGTTCATCCACATTGACTTAGACCATCACCCAGTTGCTCGCCACCTCGGACCTTTTCCCTGCTGCCCGTCCTTCTTCGATTTTTGCTCTTAATGACTTCTTAATTTATTATTTTAATATTTATTTATCTTAATACTATTGCTCGGCTGCTCGCCTATCAACAATGCCCCCTAATTTGACTTATTAGGATAGACTTTATCCTTTTATGTCAAACTATAAGTGTTAGGTCATGGCTTTAGGTTAGGAGGCGAGCAACAGGGTTTCAAAATCTTTGGGCGGGAACATTTCAGGCGAGCAGCAGGGAGCGACTTTTGGTTTGGCAACATTTCGCATCCCGATGCGCGGGACACGAGGCAACGTGGGCGGCTGGTGATGTCACCTCTGTCCACGCGTATACACCTACTTCATTAGTAGGGGCCTTAACTTTTAAAAAATTTACAATTTGACCCTGATTTTTCCCCTATAAATACCCAATTTCATTTCTTTATTTCCTTTTTCCGCGATCGTGAACGAAATCCTCCATAGACTAACATTTTGAAGCATTTTCCTTTCCAAATCTTATCAGATTTTAGTCGATTTTGCTCAAATCAAAGGTGAATCCATCATTTTTTTTTGTTTGCAATCCTCAATTTCTTGCATTTTATTTTTCAATTTCCCTTTTTCTCGCAATTACCATCATTTTCATACATCTCCGCCGAATCGCCGCCGTTGCCACCGTCTTTCTGCCATCTCGACGCTATCTGCGCCACTGTGTAACCATTCTCTTCTCCAAAAATGCTTAGATTTCCACAATGGCGTCTCCCTCTTCAAGCAATACCTTTCCATTGAAATCCTTGGCCGAAATCCTGAGAAACGGCCCATGGAAGATGAACCATTGCCCCATGCTCCTCGCCGCTCGCTTCGCCAAGCGATTGCTTAAAATCCGCAAACCTTGCTTGTTGACGAAGACACAGGCTCGGAAGTGAGCTCTGTTGTTCGCACCGTGGATGATACAAGAGCGAGCAGCGAGCAAATGAGTAGGCGAGGAGGCGACCAACAGGGGTCTTATCCTAACAAGTTGACTTGGGAATTCCTTAGGGAAATTAACTTTTCTATTTCGAAGCCTACTCCTGAATCTCAAATTCCTGAGGCCGTCGTTCGAAGGCAGGAGTGGATCGATTACGCCAATTGATATCACAATTCTTTTCCTACTCCTCCAAGGACTATCATGGAAGCCCAGGAGTCCCCGTATACAGCGAGCAGAGTGGTGAGCGTAATCACAGAAGATGATCTGACCCGGATTCACTCCCCCTACCGCATCCCATACGATATTCATCTATATGCTCTGCAGAAAGAGGAGACAACTAATAACCCGCCCCCTGGTTGTACTGCTATTTATTTGGATGTCCTTAATACGGGGTTCCCATTGCCTCTTCATCCCATAATTGGCTGGTTTTTCGAGGATACTAACCTGGCTATAACTCAGATTACCCCGAACGGGTGGAGTCACCTGTTGGCTTTCATAACCCTTTTTGGGCTTGAGGGGTACAAGAACAAGATTAGCACCGTAGAGATACACTATGCCCTGACTATCTCTTCGGCTGCTAACGAGGACGGGCTGGGATGGTACTACCTCAAGGCCCGCAACGGTGTGAAGTTGATTGAAGGGGTGCCAAATAAAGTGAAGAGTTGGCACAAGCAATTCTTCTTTATTTTTCGGGCGTCCTCTAATTTTTCGGGTGGACCCGGGCGTATTCTCTCTTCTACACGTTTTGGAGAAATTCGGCGTAGGTTTCACCTTTTGGCTTATAATGTCCAGGGTGAAACTAATTTTAATCTTTTCCTTTTGTTTTGCAGGTCCATGCTTTTTGAAGTGGGGACATCCTAATTTAAGCGAGGAGTTTCTATACGTCCTTGCTTTGATCTCGCTTCGGGACGTGAAGGATCGCAGCATCGGATATCTTTCCAAGCCACATTGCCGGAAGCTTTCCCTTGTGACCACCAGTGCTCACCATTTGGAAGCTCAAGCCAATATTCCTGAGGGTAACTTGAACTTTGTATTAATTTTTTCATATTTTGCTGGTCGCCTGGTCACCCCCGACTTACTGGTCACCTAGTTATTTTAACTTAACCTTGTCTTCTTTAATTTCAGCTCAAAGGGTGACCGTAGCTATCCCCGAGATCCCTGAGTGCTATCATTTGCTTGCTTGCCGGGTAAAACAAATGGCGGCCAATCAACCATCGAAGAAGAAAAAGCTTGACCCCTGCACCTCTCTCATCAAGTTGCGGGCGGAGGAATATGATGAAGAAGAAGCTCCTCCTGCCCCTACTCCTACTCCTCGCCTCCCTCCTCGCTCCTCGCCTCCGAAAGACACCAGGGGAAAAAAAGGCTTACCAAGGAGACCGCCCCTAGAAAGGAAGAGTTATGGTTAGTGCAAGACTGTTGCGAGCAAGGGGCCAAGGCCAGGGCTAGGCGAGCAAGACTGTTGCTCGCTCTTCCTCCGTAGAGGAGGTGAGCGAGCAGCAGGTGGTGGGTGCTGTGGTTAGTGCCAGGGGAAGGAGATCTTCGCCGGGCAACTCTTACTTGGGTTATGACCCAGTCAAACTGAGGGAGTAAGTGTCTTTCCTGTTGTCAGGCTGTTCGCCCCTTATCTTTCATATCTAACTTTATGTCATTTTTGTGTAGGTATAGGAAGGAAGGATACCCTGGGCGAGCTAAGGTACTCCATCAACTCACCTGCGTCAAGTCTGCTCCTGCCTATCAAGAGATAAAGGACTCCCATGTACGGCGAGCAACGAAGCTCGTTCCTCGCTCTTGGACGAAATTAGACGAGAAAATCCTCCAAAGCCAGAGCTTGAGTGATAATGCTCGTCTTCTGAGCTACAACGCCAGTCACCAAGCCATATCTGCTCAGCGGGTCCTTGATTAAGCCATTGAGCTAGAGCGGATGAACCGGGGCTTGGGCCGGAGGATTGAGCAGCTTGAGAGGGATAGAGATACCCAACTTAAAAGAAAGGAGGATGAGCTTGGCTAAATTGAAGGCCGAATTTGAAAATGTTAAGCTCTCTTGGGAGAAGGACCTTAAGGCTGCGGAGGATCAGGAGAAGGTGGCCTCCAATACTTCTGAGAAACTGAAGTTGGATTTAGGGGTGACCACTGATCGCTTGCAGGTCCTGGAGACTGAGAGGGTGGGTTTAGTGGAACGGGTCGAATCTTTGAAAGTTCATATCGAGCGGTTGGAGAAAGAGAAGAAATGCGCTATTCCATATACCACGTATGTACAAGATGTAACCGATAACACAAACTTTGGTTACATCTGTGCATATGCGGATTGTGTGAGGTCCGTGAAGTATGCTTTGGATAACGGTCTCGATGTTATGACCTGCATCGTTAAAGACTTCGCGGACTATGTCGTTGAGAACCCCCCGGCCGCCGGTTTTGACATCCCCGTTGCCGATCTAGGGGAGATGGGTATAAACTTGGATATCTTCAAAGATGATGTCCGAGTGGTCGCCCCCAAGGAGAGGTCCGAGGAGGTGAATAGGGATGCCACAGTCTTTAATGCCCTAAGTCCTCTCTTTGCAAATCCTTTAGATGAAGCGGGCACCTCTGCTGTGGTGGGCGAGCAGCAAGTCCCTGCGGCGACCAACCTAGATGCTCCTCCTCCTCCTTCTACTGAAACTTCTTCGGCTCAACCAGTTCTTCCAGCTCCTCAAGCTTGAAGATCCTTTTGTTTATTTTGCTTTTTTAGTTTGTGTATTTAGGAGTGATGTACTCCCTCTTTCTCCCATGTACTCTTCTTTGGAATTTTCTTAATGAAAATCGTACTTATGTTTATCCCTGTTTCTTTACATTTTGTATTTGCCTTGTTTGTTCGCCTTTTATTTGTCTTTTGCTTAAGTATTTCTTTCTATTTGTTGAAAGTAAAATACTTATCTCTTGCAAACTTATGTATGTTGATCATGTGTAGGTCTTTTTGGTTTTTTTAAGAACTTGACCTTTATTATATTTATCCTTATGTCTTGTTGCTCGCCGCATGCTATATTTGTGCTTTAATGGATTTAGCTTTGGGCGAGCAACTTGTGTTTCTAGGGCGATCAGTTGGGTTTCTGTGACTGTTGAATCCTGTTGCTCGCCTCATTTTTAACTTGTGTTGTGGCCTCTTTCTGCTTCCAGCGAACAGCTTTTCCTTTTGGGCGAACAACTGGGTCTCGATACCTCGTAGTCTATTTAATTGTGTAGTACAACGGATGACTATTCCTATTTACATATTTTCCTAAAAAATTTTGAAAATTTCACCAAACTTCATAATACAAATAACTTATATTATTTTTAATACAATCAACATATACAAGAACTTTACACTGATTTCCTGACTACTGATAGTATTTTTTCAATAAAGCCGCATTCCAGGAGTATTGGGCCGAGTTGCCTACCATGTCTTCAAGATCGTGTGTACCGTTGTACCATTTGTAAGTTACCTTGAATGGGCCCTCCCAAGTCGGTCCAAATACTCCTGGCGGTGGTGCTAGAACTTTTCAGAGCACCAGATCTCCGACTTCAAATTCTCTGATTTTCACTTGTGAATTGCAATACCTTGCGATTCTTATCTTGTATATTTCATTCTTCATTTCTGCTGAGATTCTTTTTTCGTCAATCAGATCCATTTCTGCAGACAGAGTCTTATTATTTAACTGCTCGTCAAACCCAACTACTCTTTCAGTTGGCACTTTGAGCTCTATAGGTATGACTGCCTCAGTACCAAATGCCATAGTAAATGGTGTTTCCCCGGTGCTCGTTCTATACGACACTTTATATGCCCAAAGTACCTCTGGCAGTTATTCTGACCATTTACCTTTCTTATCTACCAGGCAAATTTTTAAGATATGTTTGATTATATTGTTAACTGCCTCGACCTGGCCATTGGATTGAGGATGATAGAGTGTTGAAAAATGTTTCTTGCAGAAGTCCCTTATTTTCTTTCCTTCAAATTGTCTTCCGTTATCCGTTAGTATCGCCTGTGGAACTCTGAACCAGCATACGATACTTTTCCAGATAAAGTTGATCATTTTTTCTTGTGTTATTGTTACTTGTGCTTCAACTTCGGCCCATTTTGTGTAATAGTCCACGACCACTACTGCAAATCTTACATTCCCCTTTCCAGTTGGAAAAGGTCCTATGATGTCTATCCCCCACTTTGCAAATGGCAATGAACTATTCACCGAAATCAGTTCCATTGGTGGCTCATGAATGTTGGGAGCGAACAGCTGGCACCTGTGGCATGTCTTTGCAACTTTGATTGCATCTTGCAGTAGAGTTGGCCAGTAGTATCCTTATCTTATTGTCTTGTATGCCAATGCTCGCCCCCATGCATTATTTCCACATACGCCTTCGTGTATTTCTTTCAAAACTTCTTGGACTTGCCCCCTTGCTAGACATTTTAGCAAGGGAAGTGAAAATCCTCTTTTGTAGAGCTGGTTGTCCATGATGGTGAATCTTGCTGCTCGCTTGGCTATCTTGACTGCTTCTTGTGGGTCTTCGGGCACTTTGCCATCTTTGAGATATCTATATATCGGTGTCCTCCAATCCTCTTCTGTTAATTCTTCTTCAATCTGATTAATTTTGTAGTCGTTGGTGGATGGATGAGGAATTCTTGTTATTGTAACTTCTGAAAGTTTTACTGGTCCCGTGCTAGTAGCCAAGCGAGCAAGTACATCTGCCTGCGCATTATTGTCCCTCGGCACTTGTTCAATATAAATTTGTTCGAATAATGATGCTAAATGAGCAACAATCTTCTGATACAAGGTCATGTTCTCATCCTTTGCCTCGTATTCTCCACGGACTTGGTTGACTATCAGCTGGGAATCTCTATAAATTTGGACTCTCCTTACCCCCACAGCTAGAGCTAATCGTAGTCCGGCAATCAGTGCTTCATACTCAGCTTCGTTGTTTGTTGCCATGAACTCAAATCTGACAGCTGAAGTGAACACTTGCCTATCTGGACTGATCAGCACAATCCCGGCTCCTGCCGCTGTACTATTTGATGATCCATCCACATACATGTGCCATGGATGATTATGACCTCTCGTCGGATCTTGAGGGAAGGTTAGCTTGACTATGAAGTCGGCTAACGCTTGCCCTTTGATCGCTGTTTGAGGTGCATAAGATATTCCGAACTGGCTTATTTTTAGTGACCATTTAAGGAGGCGGCCAGCAGTGTCAGACCTTTGCAGAATTTATCTTAGTGGGAATGTTGTTAGCACCTCCACTTGATGATCAAAGAAGTAAGGCCGTAGCTTTCTTACACTCATTACCAGTGCGTAGGCCAATTTTACCATGGGTGAATATTTGACTTCTGCTTCATGTAAGGCCTAACTTACGTAGTAGATCGGTAAGTGGAACTTTCCTTCTGCTCGAACCAGGACTGAGCTGATTGCCACCTCCGATGCAGCTAGGTATAGGTACAATTTCTCCCCTGGGATAGGTTTTGACAGAATCTTAGTGTCGCTAAGATACTCCTTTAGTTGCTCAAATGCTTGTTGACAACTGCTTGTCCACTGGAACTGTCCTTTCTTGATAGCGTTGAAGAAAGGTCGGCATTTATCACCAGATCTTGAAATGAACCTATTCAAAGCTGCTAAGCATCCGGTTAGTCGTTGGACCTCCTTAACCGACCTTGGTGGTTGCATGTCTATGATCGCTTTTACCTTTGATGGATTCGCCTCAATGCCTCGTTGACTGACCAGGTGCCCAAGGAACTTTCCCGAGTGAACTCCGAAGCTACTCTTTTTTGGATTTAGCTTCATGTTATATGCTCGGAGTATCTCAAATGCTTGTGTTAAGTGTTCCAAATGGTCCTCCTTTTTCGGGCTTTTTACGACTATGTCATCCACGTATACTTTCATTGTTTTGCCGATATGTTCATCGAACATTTTGTTGACAAGTTTTTGGTACGTGGCTCCCGCATTGATTAGCCCAAATGGCATCCTCTTCCAACACAGTAAATTCTTATTGGTGTAGAATGCCGTGTTATCCTGATCGTCTAGGTGCATCGAGATTTGGTGGTAGCCTGCGAATGTGTCCATGAAGGTGAGAAGTTTGTGTCCTGCTGTGTTGTCCACCAACTGGTCAATGTGCGGTAGCGGGAAGTTGTCTTTATGGCAAACGGCATTTAGATCGGTGAAGTCGATGCACAACCTCCACATGTTGTTTGGTTTCCGTACTAACACTGGATTTGCTACCCATCTGGGGCATAGAGCTTCTTTGATAAGGTCATTATCGAGTAGCTTCTTTACTTCCACGTCCAGTGCCTCGTACTTGACAGGCCCGAATTTTCTTTTTTTTTGTTTCACCGGTTTTATAGTTGGATCAATATTTAGCTTATGTCAAGCGTGCTCAGGGCTAATGCCTACCATATCAGCATGCGACCATGCGAATACGTCGAGATTAGACTTGAGGAATTCTTTCATTCTGGATCTGTATGGCTCAGGGAGCTCAAATCCAATGAATAGTTCCAAGTCTTCTCGATTCGGGTCGACTTTTATTACCTCCAACTCCTCAACCGGGGTTGCCCTTCTTTTTTGGCTTTTCCAACGAGGATCAATGATGGGCCCTTCTAGGTTAAGTTCATCCTCGATCATCGGCTCTACCTCCAGTCTTGGCTCTATGTCTTCGACCTTATTCGGTCTAGGTACGGCCTCATTTCCTTGTTATTCACCGAAGTCCTCCTGCTCGCTCCCCTCCTGCTGGTCATCTACCTCCATCATCTCGGTGTCAATAGATTCCATGATTTCATCTAAGACGGAGGGTTCATCTTCAGCCCTGCTGCTCGGATGTTCGTCCATGACAGTCACTTTGTTGTCTTTAGGTTGAAGTTGCAGGAGGCATTCCCGAGCTTTCTTTTGATCGCCTTTAACCGTACCTGAACCTTTTGGAGTTGGAAACTTAAGACAGTAGTAGTACATCGAAACGGCCGCTTTGAATTCATTCATAAAAGGTCGATCGAGAAATCTGTTGTAGGCAGACTGTTGATATACAACTAAAAATTCTACCATTCTAGTCAGTCTCCTTTCGGGATTCTTGGTCGATACAAGCTCGACCGGTAACGTGACTAAGCCTAAGGGAACGGTTACAACATCTCCGAACCCTACTATCTTATGATTGCATTCTTTTACATATTCTTCACAATCTCCTAACTGATCTAAGGTACTTTTGAATACGATGTTTGTGTAGGAGCCGGTGTCCACAAGCAAGCGATGGACTCGGGTTCCCATGATATTAGCACATATGATCAACGAGTCATTGTGCGGGGTGAGTAATCCATCTAAGTTCTTTTCGGAAAACACCAAGTCCCCTGTCTTCTTGGTAGCTTGGTTTACTCCTACTTCTCTGACTTGAGCTACAGCCCTTAACTCTGCCTTTCTTTTCCTTTTGGACAGTGGAGGTCTTCCGTCTGAACAACCCCCTACGGGTCCGGCTGGTTCGAGCATTAAGATTTCTCAAACGGGTTCTGCTGGGGCTGTAAATGTTTACTTTCCTTTTTTGTCCATCCTGCTCGGCTGCTCGTCTTCTTCATCATCTTTCGAGCTAGATGAAACTGTCATTCTAGGCCTTTTGCCTGGCTGCCTTTTAACGAATTCTGACAACTTTCCTTCTTCGTAGAACCTCCATAGTTGTTTCAGGAGATCCCGACACTCACTTGTGAAATGACCTATATTCTGGTGGTATGCACAGTACTTGTTAGGATTTAACTTTCCTCGCTCTTGTCGTATTTTCTGAGGTTCTTAAAACATGTCTATATCTTTCACATTGTTGTACACAACTTCTATAGATGTAGATAGGACATGGTTCAGCTTCTCTTTCAACTCCTCACCTTCGTTGAAGGCCTTCATATTTTTAGGGGCTTTGTATTCCCCTTCTGACTTCTTTCCCGGCTTCTTGGAATCAGCTTTGTCTCCTAATTCTTTCTGCAGGGTCTCTTGCATCGAGATATACACACCAGCCTTGTGTTTGAATTCGGAATAAGTCTTAGGGAAAGCCAAGTGCATTTCTTTCCAGAGGTCTGTTCCTTTTCTGAGTCCTGCCATTACTGCCACGATCTTGGTATCTTCACTCACCATCTCACCTTCTAGCAGAACTTTATCGAACCTTTCGAGGAATGCTCTATCAGATTCCTCCTCTCCTTGTTTCAAATCTGCTAGTCGGTGTCTTTGTGTGAGATAGGACCCGGCCGTAGAGAAATGAGAGAGAAATTCCTTGCTTAACTGGGCAAAAGAGTTAATGGACCTTGGAGTTAATGCAGAGAACCATCTATGTGGTCCGTCTCCAAGAGTGAGTGGGAAGTTACGGTATTGAGTCGCATCCGTAGCCCCCATTGATATCATGAAGTCCGAATATTTTGTTAAGTGGACTCTCGGATCTGTAGTCCCTTCGTATAGACTAATGGCCGGGAACTGTATCTTCATCTGTATAGGAGCGTTCAAAATCATAGGTGACAGTGGCAATGAGGGTAATGTTGTCATTCCAATACCTTTTTGGGTCTCCAACTATTTTTGCATTTCTTCCACCGTTTTCTTCAGAGCTTGCCATTCATCTGGAAACGTTCTTCTATTAGAAGGCTGTTCGTCATGGTGGGGTTCGATGACCTCTCCACGACGCAGTCCCTTGCTAACGGGATATTCTCTTGTTTGATATGTTTAGCAATGTTGCTAGCTCCGTTGGGACCCAAACGACCAAAAGCCGATCTTTGCAACCTGTCATGGACAGAGGGATGAGCAGCAAGGTGTGCTCGCTCCCCACTCCTTTGAGGGTTTTCTCTCTTATATCCTTCATGGTTTCCCGCTCGATTTCCTCTATCGGCATGGCTCCTATTCCTCGTTTCTCTACTGCCCGACTCCTCGCCACCCCTGGAGTGGATTCCCCACGGCTTCCCAATCGTTCACTTATTGGGATTTTGCCCTTGGCCCTCCTTGCTTGTTCACTATCAACCTCATCCATTCTTATATCTTCACGTTGCTTGGCTCTTCTTTCAGTTGCCCGGTTGCTTGCCTCCAGTGTTTTGGATGGCCTTTGTCGTACTGCCCAGTTGCTCGCCTCCGGGACTCTTTATGGTCCGGCAACTTCCTGTCGTCTTTGCAAAGATTGCAAGACAGTAATTATTTTTGCCAATTCTTCTGGATTCTAGGCCAAGGCCTCCACTTCAGGGAAAAAAGTATCAATGGTGACTTGCACGTTTCTTCGAGACATCGTCCGCACCATTCTTGCATAATCACACGTTGATGATATTCTAGTCCGGGACTTGCTAGCCAGATGTGTACTCGACTCTTATGGTTCTTGCGATCTTACCATTTTTCCAAATATCGAATGTTTCTTTGGTGAGAGTTTTATGTTTATGAGTGTTGATCTAAAAATAACTCGCCTTGCATGTATGGATTTGACTATTTACAAACCCTTATTCATACATGCATGCATTCAAGTTTTTTAGGACTTACTCAATTCCACACAAACAACCAACTTACACTCCTAAACCCAGTTTCCGGCGACCTACTGCCGGATTTTTGCAGATTCTGGCGACTTTTCACAAGAACTCTTCAAATCTTCAACCAACCAGAGGTTCGAACCCTCCTTCTAGCACCAATTATTGATGATCTTGATTCGGTTCAGATGATTAGTGGCTGTTTTAAGCTTAGAAGATCATCAAACAAAGGGTAAATCAAAGATTAAAACTAGATTTTTGTAAGGAGAAATTGAGAAGAAATTTGGCAAGAGTTTGTTGAATTAATGAATCCCCCCTTATTATCCCATGAAGGAGTATATATAGAGTACAAGCAAGCATGATGTGTCACATTCTTAATCACCTTTATTTACAACTTGACAAGTGTTAAGACACTTGTTATATCCTTAAGCTATTACATCTTTTACAATGACAAGTGTTAAAACACTTGTTTGCTCCTAATGTAATGCCTAATTAGTGGGATTTCTGATGATCTTCCGAGATGCTCTTCTGCTTGTCTGCTCGCCTCTTTTGGTTCCTTTTTTATTCTTCTTGGAGATGCTGCTCGCCTCTCTTTTTGTATATTGATGACCAGTTGCTCGCTCGACCTGTTGTTCGTCCACATTGACTTGGACCATCACCTAGCTGCTCTCCACCTCGGACCTTTTCCCTGCTGCTCGTCCTTCTTCGATTTTTGCTTTTAATGACTTCTTAATTTATTATTTTAATATTTATTTATCTTAATTCTGTTGCTCGGCTGCTCGCCTATCAATAATTTTGTAGATGACATCTCCACTAGATAATTACTCTCATCAAGATCCAACTGATCTTTAGTGGGTAAACATCTATTAAAAAATCACATTTAAATCACTCCAACTTGGATCTGATAGAGTGATTATTCCAATCCCACAGTGGTTTAACATCCAAATAATGTTGCCCTTACAAAATCAATTTCCAAGAAAATTGATATTACGTGATTCTATCTAATGCACTACTTTCAACTGAATGAACTCCAATCATCACGTAACCTTTAAATTTAACGAAGCATCTTATAAAGACACATTCATCATTGGACCCAACTTTTAGTACTAACTCGCAGAGTAATGTAAACAAGTTGTTGATTCCAAGATTCTAAGGTTACTTAGATTAGACAATTCACGTGTCTAGAGTACAATTTGAATCTCATCACATCCAACAATGTTCAAAATTTCTTTCAGCCACACCATCGTGCAGTGATATACAAAGTTTTGATATTTGTCAAATTATGTCTCTTTCACTACACAGTTCCCCGAACTTGTTTGGATAAATATTCACGTGCTCTGTAGGTTCTTAAAATCCTTAAAGTTATGTCTTCCATTCACATCTCAATTAGGTGATGTCCAAAAAATAAACCAATGTCTTGGACTTATGTGAATTTAAAAACAGACATGTCCAAACGCAAAAAAATATTGACAAATGTAATGAAGAAACAATAAGTTCCATATTTTTTTCTCATTGACATTCATAGAATCACATTTATCAAAAAAGAAATAATTGCAATAAAGAATTAACCATAACTGTTTTATAATGGTTTTCTAGTCACTTATAAGCAAGATAATTTCTATAGTTTGATAACTTGACTTTGGAAGATGGACATCATAGTCCTTCTATCACAAGTCAGTTCACTATATTTGTTGGGACATTGTCAGTTTTGATTAAGATCCCAAAGCCCCTGAAAAGATGAGTTACCTTAGTTTGTCCTAGCCAGACTAGTCTTGGTTAGGCTTTGTACTTAGTCATTTTACACTTTACAGGTACTCAGTGAGAGGAGGACTCACTGACAACAATTAAGACTAAGAGCCTGAAGATGAAGAGCACCATCCTGAGCTTATGGCAGTCTTCTAAGCTGGCTGAATAAGCTTCAGTGATGAAGAGTATGACCCTGAAGTCATTACTAACTCAGTCCTGAAGGGAACAGGATGACACTGAGTTTATGGGAAAGACTTGGAGTAGAGCCAAGCAATGCAAAAAGAATGTCAGTGTCAGGATAAGACCGTTGTGCTCGAGATAAAAAGAACTTAATAAGACAAGCCTGAAGCCCAGGAATAAGTTCTGACATTCTCACCAACCTGATGACGTGGACCAATCCGGGAAGGACACACACGTACAGGACCTGACACGAAGACTGACTTCAGACTGCATGTTCAATGGGTAAGCATTAAATGCAAGTTACCTAATCCATGCAAGAACGGCTGATGCATGGGAAATATGTCCATTTGAGCCACTCTACATAGATGACCAGAAGGCTATCTCTTCCAACGGATAGTTTTCAAATCACCTATAAATACAAAAGGCCTTGAACCTATTCAAGGTTACGGGAAATTTCCAAGCCAGAAATTACTCAAACTCTCAAGCTTTCAAAGCATTCAGTCTTTAGAAGAAGCACTCGAAACCAGTTAAATTTCCCAAGTGTTTCTTAGTTTCTGAGAGTTATTCTGTATTCCAAGAGCATATTAGCAATATCTTAAGCTTAGAGTGATTATCCAATCCTTAGCATAGCTTTGTCTTGTAAGGATAATCACAACCTAGTTGGAATCCAAACTGAAACCAAAACCCTAAGTTAGGTTTGTTGGTAGTAAGTTTAGTTAGTGAGTTAGTTGGAGGAGTTTGTATAGGTCAGTAAGGTAGCTGATCTTGGTGCACCTTGACACGTTAAAAACAAGAATCCCTTGAGTGGATTTCCTATTAAATCAGGCCGTGGACATAGGAGCTTGAGTCTCTGAACCACGTTAAACTCCCTGTGTTCTTACTGCTTTGATATTGTGCTTACTTGTCATTTTACTTGTTCATTCATAGCATTTGGTTTTATCAAGCTGAATCAATCAGCATGATCATCAAACTAGAGCACTATCCTACTAATCACTATTTCAGAATTGAGTAATTAAGTTTTCAGAAAGCAAACTAAACAAGACTTTAAACTATCAGGGCTCACCATTTCCGCACTGAACTTGAACTGATAGTCAGCCAACTGACCCGCACTAAGTGTAGTCAGTGGGGAGATTATCAGCTCTCAGTTCTTTATCACTCTGAGTAAAGGGGACTCAACAAGGATTTAAGTTGAAAAATTGGTATACGTGTATTCCCTCCCCCATACACGTATTCATCAGTCTTGAACTGGGACCAACAAGTGGTATCAGAGCAGTGGTTCAAAAGACCACTGACTTTGAATACTAATAGTATCAGAGGAGAAACTGTTGGTGCTCACTGAACAGATCTGAGTTTGCTTTTCATAAAACTTACATCATCATGACTTCGAGGATACTTGAAGCTTCGTTACCTGAATTCTCTATATCTAACTTTGTCTATTGGAAGTTTAGACTAGAGGCACATCTTGATGCCATCCATAACCAAATGTTGCGAGTTCTCAGGGAAGGACCGATTAAGATCACTATCCCTAATGTCAGAGGACTGGGATATGAACATCTTGAGATCGGTGTACAGGTCCCTAAAGAAAGGAAAGACATGACCAATGACTAGATCAAGATGGTTGGACTGGACAACGTGGCCAGAAACATTATCTTACAAATGGTGCCTTTTGAGGAGTCAACAAGGCTGATGAATTTAAAAACGGCAAATGAGGTTTGGGATGAGCTGACCAGGATGTGCGAGGGGTCAGAAAAGATAAAGGAGAATAAGAGAAACATTGCCATTCAGAAATTCGAGGCATTCGAGATGCTACCTGATGAGACTATCGATCAGATGGAGTCAAGATTCATCAAGTTGATAAACGAGTTATTGATGCTGGACAAGGATGTTCCTAAGAGAGATGTTGCTTCAAAGATCCTGAATGCCCTTCCTGATAGATGGGATAATAGTGTAATCATGCTTAAGAACACTCAGGATATGAGTAACATAACTTCTGCTTTACTTTTTTCAGAGCTCAAAGCACTGGAATTTGATCTTAACAAGAGAAAGAAGAAAGTTCAGCCAGAAGAGGAAGAAAAAGAGAAAACTCCTAAGAAAAGTGTGGCGTTCAAGGCCAGGTCTGAACCTGTTGAGTCTTCATCAAAGTCACTGATGGAGATGAGCAAGGAAGAGCTTGCTGAGGAGTACAACCTGATGGCCAGACGCTTTGAGAGGCTCAATTCCAGGTTTGGTCGTTATAAGAAATTTTATCAGGATTCACGTGACAGGAAACCTGAAGGAACCCACCAAAGCTCGAGGAGATATGAGGAAAGGAGAAACACTGACCAAAGGAGAGATCGTGGCGATGAAAGAAGATATTCAGATCCAAAGCCCGATCGTAGAGATGAACAGAGATGTACTCATGATGACAAGCACTCAGGGAAGACAAAAAGCTCATCAAGACAGAGAGAACCTGACTCAAGGAGGAACCCTGAACCCAGGAAAGAAAGAGGAGATGAGCAACCAACATGTTACAACTGTAACAAGAGCGGACACTATCAGTATGATTGTCCGAAGCTGAGTGCAAGGGAAAGAGAGGACAGGAGGGCCAAGAGAGACCAGAGACTTGCTGACCGGAGAGCCATGCTCACTGAGGATGCAACTAACTCGGATGGTCCTGAGGAGAGGTCGCCTGAACTCTTTTCTGACGATGAGTACGATGATGTTTGCCTTTTGGCAAGGGAGGAACCTGAGGTAACATCTAACTCTGTATATGGTTCCTACACTGATTAAAATCCTGAGCTTAGCTCAGAGTCAGTCAGAGAAATGAACCTTCAGATGTGCCTGGATCAATTGATGGTTGATTTATCCAGATTACAGGAAACTAATGTCTTCTTGGTAGAGGAGAACAAAAAATTAAGTACTGAGGTCCAGAGCCTGAATGATCAGTTTACTCAGTCTGATCTTAAAGAATCTGCTCAGATTGTGAAACTAACTCAGGAAATTGATTTGATCAATGTTGAGTGTCTCCCAAGAGAGAAGATTCTGAAGGAACTCGCTGATGAGGAGTTGGTCAGGAAGGAAGAACTGAAAGTACTTAAGAGTAAGTTTGATGACCTCTTTGCCAGACATGAAATCCTGAAAAAGAGTGAGGACTCACTCAAGCAAAAGGTTGCAACAATGAATAAATCCTCAGTGGCTAGAGAGGAAATAAATAGTAATCAGATGCTTGGGAACGAGAAAAAGGGACTTGGTTATGTTCCAAAGAAATCCTCACAAGGTCAGTCTCATGTTGCTTCAAGGAGCAACACTGAGAGGGTATTTGTTCAGGCAGGCCAAAGTGCACCAAAGGTTGTACTTTAGGCCCGTCAAACTGATAAGGGCAAGGAAACTATTGAATCAGTCAGGGTTGCCCCCAAGGTTGTTAAGTTAAAACCCAAGGGAAAGACAAAGCAACCAAAGGAGGTCCCTGAGAGCTCAGACTAGAGAAAGCCTCAACGAAAGCAGAGGAAGACTCAGGCCAAGAGCCCTCAGACTGGTCAGCGAGGGTACCATCATGCTTGGCAATACCAACATGGAAGGCCAAACATGATGACACCCCCATGGTTTTGGCATCCTGAGGCCTTTAACTGTTTTCCATTCCCTTATTTGCCTAAGGGGAATAGAACATAGGGCTCTTATCAAGAACAAGGCCCAAGACCTGCTGCACCCAGACCTAGGAAGAACAGGAAGCCAGTCCAAAAGGCACCCACTCAGGCTCCAGTGAAGCCTAAGTCTAGCACTCATACACCATCTTTCTCTCAGGCAAAGAAGAAAAAAGTTGTGTATGTTGATGTTTCAAGGAGACAGATTTACCACTCTGAGGCAATCAGGGTAGTTAAGCAAGTCTGGATCCCGAAGGGTACAACTGACACAATAGGACCCAACACCCAATGGGTACCTAAAGCCTGATTTGCTTGCAGGCGGCTGTGGATCACAACAAGAGGAGATGAGATTCAAACAAAGGTGTTTGGTACCTAGACAGCGGATGCTCAAGGCATATGACTGGAATGAAGAGTCTTCTCCAAGAATTTCAAGCAAAAGATGGTCCACAGGTAACCTTTGGTGATAACTCAAAAGGTGTTACTAAGGGTTTTGGTGTCTTGATTATAGGTACAATCAGAGTGGAAAATGTGTCCTTTGTGGAAGTACTGAAGCATAATCTATTGTCAGTAAGTCAGTTCTGTGACAAGGGTTTCAGTGTTGAATTCTCATCGAATATATGTTCAGTCAAGGATAAATCAACACAAGTGCTTCTATCAGGTATCAGGAAAGGTAACGTTTATCTCGCTGATTGGAGCAGCACTATTCCTATACCTGTTTTGTTGCTAAAAGCTCTCTAGAGCTCAGTTGGTTATGGCATAAACGATTAAGCCACCTGAACTTCAAGATTCTTAACAAAATCTCTAGACAATCACTTGTTGAAGGTCTACCTAATGAAGTTTTTAGTAAAGATCATGTGTGCAAAGCTTGTCAGGAAGGGAAGCAGGTCAGAGCGTCATTCAAAGAGAAGGCTTCTCATTCCACTGACAGGATTCTTCAGCTCTTGCACATGGATTTATTTGGTCCCAAAACACCTGTGAGTATGAATGGTAGGAAATATACCCTCGTGGTTATTGATGATTATTCTAGATATACTTGGGTTATTTTCTTGTTAAATAAGAAGGAAACACAGGTGAAGCTTCCTGAGTTGCTCAGAAGGCTCAGCAATGAGAAGAATTAGTCCATTACTAAGATCAGATCTGTCAAGGGCACTGAATTTATAAATTCATATATTTCTGACCTTTGTAATGAACTTGGTATAGCTCATGAGACTTCTGTAGCTAGAACCCCATAATAGAATGGTGTCGCTGAAAGGAGGAACAAGACACTGAAGGAAGCTGCCAGGACCATGCTGGCCGAGTAAGGATTGCCTAAGAAATTCTGGGCTGAGGCAATCAACACTGCATGCTATACTCAGAACAGATACACGCTGAACAAAAAACATGCACATGCCCCATATGAAACATGGAATAAGAGGAAGCCTCGTATCTCTTACTTTCATGTATTTGGTTGTAAGTGCTTCATCCTCAACAATGGGAAGACCCAATTGAAAGCCTTTGATAGTAAATCTAATGAAGGAATATTCTTAGGATATTCTGAAGTCAGTAAAGCATTCAGGGTTTACAATTGTAGGACCCCAGTTGTGGAAGAATCACCACATGTTGTGTTTGATGAATCTGCAAATGAGTCTAGGGTAAGAGTGTTGAATCCTGACACTGAGGAGGTCACTAGGAGAGTGACAATGCTGAGCTTAAAGAATCAACCTGATCCAAAGGTCAAAACTGTGCCAATTCCAAGATGGGATGATGACGATGATCAGGATGATGAACCAAGTGCCACTCCTAAGCCCAGCATATTAGGGATAGTTGAGCCTCAGACTGAGGGACAGGCTCAACCTGAGGTAAGTACCATCTATGAAGATGCGGTCGCAGCTGAGATGGCTCCTGAGTCACCTCATCAAGGGGGAATCAATGTCCCTGACATTAAGCTTATTAATCCCTTTGGTACAGACTCAAGTTCATCCCATTCTGTTCAATTTCCTGAATTTTATGAGCCTGTAAACACTAACATTGCAGGTAATTCAGGAACAACTCCAGGCAAGAGAACATGGCTAGAAGATCATCCCATTGATCATGTCATTGGTGATCCAACTGAGGGAGTCAGGACCATACAGTTTTATGGTGAGAGCGCACTGTTCTGTTGCTTTCTCTCTGAGCAAGAGCCTCAGAACATTGAAGAAGCACTCACTGACTCGAACTAGATCATAGCCATGCAAGAGGAGTTGAATCAGTTCACAACGAATCAGGTTTGGGAACTGGTAGATAGACCTAGGCACCAAGGTGTTATTGGCACTAAGTGGATCTTTAAGAATAAGAAGGATGAGAATGGTGTTGTGGTAAGGAACAAGGTTAGACTAGTGGCAAAGGGATATTGTCAGTCTGAAGGAATAGACTATGATGAGACATTTTCTCCAGTGGCTAGGATGGAAGCTATCAGATTGTTCCTTGCTTATGCAATATACAAGAAGTTTAAGGTGTATCAAATGGATGACAAGAGTGCCTTCCTGAATGGTGTACTCAATGATGAGGTATATGTTGAACAACCTCCCGGGTTTGAAGTTGGAGATAGAGTATACCATTTGAAGAAAGCACTCTATGGACTTAAGCAAGCACCAAGAGCTTGGTATGATACCCTCTCTCAATTCCTGACAGACCATGGGTTCAAGAAAGGAACTGTGGATAGGACTTTGTTCAGGATCACCGAAGGTGATGACATTCTCTTGGTCCAGATTTATGTGGATGACATAATATTTTGATCACCAAATGTTAGGATAAATATTGTATAGTTTTGATGAGTTAAAAATAAACCAGAAGATGTAATAGGACCATCTGGACCTGTTAGCCAGATGATGAACTAGAATAGGACTTAGTCTAGGGGGAATTGCCAGACCAGAAGACCTCACCAGAAGAATCACCAGAAGACTAACCAGAGGACTCACCAGAGGACTTCACCAGATGAGACTGACCAGAGGCAGAGAACTTTCCCCAGACCAGATGAGTCCAGACCAGACGAGTCTGGTGAAACAAAAGATGCTCAGAATCATCTCCTGATTCTGTTGAGTATTCTGTTTCTTAACCAGATCAGGACCAGAAGACATCAAGGTTGCCTGGTGTCTGGTATTGCCTTCTCTGGAGAGAATCAGAGTTTGGCATTGGAAGCTATTGACCGTTGGTGATTCAAATCAAGTCAACAAGATTAGGATTGGAAAGTCTTGAAGTCAATCAATCCAAGGATCTCACCAACCCAATCAATCAATTAGGGAATTGATTGATTGAAGCTTCCCTAAATAGAGGATCTGATTAGATTAGCTTTCCAACAGCTACTCCCTATTCACCACTATAAATACAGAGTACAATCTCAAGAAAAAGGGCTAGAGAGAATCATACGCGCACGAAGTCATACTCCAAGCTCTTGTTTATCAAACTCATAGCACTCTTATTTTGTTCATACTTACATATTCACTCTTAAGGAGTAGTTGGACCTCAACCTGTTCATCTTCTAGATAAGGTTGAAGGCTGTGGTCTTTAGATCGAAGTTAGATCTAAAGAGTTTGTAAGAAGGAACTGGTACTTCACAATTCCAGTGAGTAAGTTGGTTGTTGGTTGGATAGTGAGACCCCTTTGATCAAGGGAGAGTGAACGTAGGATATTCAGATCCGAACCACTATATATCCGGTCTTATTACTGTTTTCTGCATTTACTTTCTTGTTTATTTTATTGTGCTCTTGTGAAAAGAAGTTCGCCTAAGACTTTCTCTTTAAAGCTTCTACAATTTATCAATCTAGTAGGACCAACAAGTGGTATCAGAGCAGTGTGTCCAAAGACCACTGCTTTGTAAAGCTTTTTGGTGGTCACCGGGCAGATCTATTGTTCCTTATTGTATTTTTGATTAAATTGTTTTAATTTTTTTTAAATGTCTGCAAAATCTTCTTACAAGAGCCGTAAGTTACCAGAATTCTCTTTTGAGGATTACAGCCACTGGAGCTTCATGATGAGCAATCTTCTTGGAGCTATTCATCACCGCATGCTAGATGTGGTAGAGAGTGGCCCAATCAAATTTTACTGGACTCCTATTGATAGTGGCAGGTCAGAGTTCAGAGAAGAAACAAGTGAAACTGCCCAGAAAGCTGCTGAGGACAGAGTTCCCAGACAGAGAATCCTCAAGAAGAAAGATGAGCTTGACAATGATGAAAGAAAACTTTATGATTTGGACCAGGTGGCACGAACTGAGATCATCAACACACTCACTAAGGAGGTGATAGAGAAGGTCAGAACCTGTGCTACTGCCAAAGAGATGTGGGATAAACTTGCCTTGCTCTGTGAAGGAACAGAGAAGATCAAGAATAACAAACTTCAAGCTGTTCAACACTCGTTTGACACCTTCAAAATGAAACCAGACGAGACCATTGACCAGCTGGGTATACGTCTCACAAATCTCCTCAACAAGGCTAGTGCCTTAGGTAAGACCTACTCTGAAAAGGAAATAAATAGTAAAATATTGCGCTCACTAACCAGCAGGTTGAGAATCAAAGTGACTGTGATTAAAGATGTTAGGATATAGATTAGATGTTTTGAAGATGTTAAAACAAAGAACTTGTAATAGGACTAGCTGAACCTGTTAGTCAGCTACAAATTAGTCTTGGTCTAGAATAGGTCTTTGGTTAAGGGGGAAGAAATCTGTGCAGACCAGATGAGGTGACCAGATGAGAGGTGACCAGATGAGAGGTGACAAGATGAGGTGACCAGACCAGACCAGAAGAGTCACCAGAGGAGTCTGCCAGAGGAGCCTAGAGGAGTCTGACCAGAGGAGTCTGACCAGAGGAGTCTGCCAGAGGAGCCTGACCAGAGGAGCTTGACCAGAGGAGTCTGCCAGATGAGCTTGACCAGAGGAGTCTGACCAGAAGACCTCTCCCAGATGAGGTTCAGAGCAGAAGTGTTACCTGACCAGATGAGACCAGACCAGAAGACCCCAGACCAGACGAGTCCTGATCAGATAAGGGAGACGGATTAGTTCACCCACATAGAGGCTGCGTGTAATCTGGAGACAAGGAGATTTCGGAGATTAATGATGGAGAGAAAGTAATCTGGAGAGTCAACTGATGGAGGATTTGATTGATTGCTTGATTGAAAGTCAACTAATCAATCAATATAATCAATCTGTGATTGATTATATTCCTCCAATTATGGTTGTTTGAATTTCTAGCTCTCCAACGGCTAGTTAATTCACAACTATAAATAGGAGTGTTGTGATGAGTTCATGTGTGACAAGAGTCGCGCGAGAGCACACCAAGAACACACGAACTCTTCCACTCACTCACTTTGTCCTTTCAAGTTTATATACACTCTTTAGGAGTTATAGTTGGACCATTCACACAATCCTTATCTGTATAGATAGATTGGTGTAAGGCTTAGATCGTAAGATTGAAGCAGTTGTACGAAGGAGCTGGTACTTCGAAATTCCAGTGGTTAGTGAGTACGTTGGTTGGAGAGTAAGTCCCCTTTGGAGAAAGGAAGAGTGGATGTAGGATCGTTATATCCGAACCACTATAAATTCCGGTGTTATTTACTTTTCTGCAATTTAGATTTCTGCATTTCAATTTTAGTACTTAATTTATGTTGGGATATGTTTAGTTTTGATGATTTTCCAAAACAACATGTAATAGGTTTGAAAGCAGTCAGGATAGTATCCTTTAGATCAGGTCAGGCTAGGTTAGCTCTCAATAGAATAGGTTGCTCAGTTGAGGGGGAACTCAGCGAGGGGGAACGTCTCAACACAGCCTGAAGTTATCAAAGATGACAACCAGAAGAGCTGACTGAAGACATGCCATCAACCTGAACCAATGGAGAAGCCTGAAGGATGTCCCACTGAGTGCAAGTCAGGCTGATCTAAGCCAAGTCTGATGGACCACTCAGTGAAGAGCCTGATCAGGTGGATCAGTGCTGCACCAAGTAGGCCCTGAAGGAGTCAGGCTACTGTGGTCAGGGAAGTTTGTCATTCAGCCTTATGACAAACTTCTTGGAGTGATCTTCAAACAGTCCCTGAAGGACAACTACACTGAGGACGAGTCAGTCCACTGAAGATCGTCAGAGTCAGTGGAGGATATGTTAACTGAAGTCAGTGCGCCCTGATCAAGCACACTGAGTCAAAGATCCGTTGGATTCAGTCCACGTGGACCAATCAAGTCAAGTCAAACATGTCTGACACTGACAAGGCCGCATTCCAAGAAAAGTGGTTGAAACCATTTAATGCTGGATTCAAATGTATTTTCCTCTCCAACGGATACATTTGAATCCCCATTATAAATACAAGCTCATAGCTTGTTGATAGAGTGTGTTGTTGTGTTGTTGTAAGAATTGTAAGAAAACAAACACCTACGAGCTGTGAAGGTGTGAGTAGTAGCATACGTGCATGGGAGTTATAAGGAGGGTGTACTCACATCTTAAACACTGACCATTAGGGTCTTCAAATATACACATATGAGTGTTCAGCTTGTAACTCTAGGCTTAGAGAGGTTTTCCCTATCTTAGCTATTGGCTAACACATTGTAAAGGGAAAACCTCACCTAGTTGGAGAAAACCAAACCAAACTAAACCCTTTCAGAGATTGTTAGGTTTGTAGTGAGGTGAGGAGGGCAGCCCAGGGAGTGGCGTGAGTCCAGTTGTTAGTGCACCTTGGCACGTTAAAAACAAGAATCCTGAGATAGTGGATTTCCTGTTAAATCAGGCCGTGGATGTAAGAGCTTGAGTCTCTGAACCACGTTAAACCAAGTGTTATTATTTGGAATGTCTTTTCTTCTAAAGTATTGCGAAAATCTGCTCACTGAGAGCATTGTTTAAAAAGGAACTTTAGTTAAGCTTTCAGGTCAGGGAGATTCCATCTCACTGACTAAATCAGGCTAGCCACTCGAGAGTTCAGTCTCTCGAGTCACTGCCTTGTTGAGAGCCTGAGCTTTCAAGTCTCACCTCTGACTTGATAGCTCTGACTCTCAGCAACGCAGTGACTTGAGTATTTCGTCACTGACCTCAGTCAGAGTGCAAGCTGTGATTTGATAACGCGCTCGAGAGTTCAGCATCTCAAGCCACTGTCCTTGCTCAGAGCATGAGTCTCCAAGCCTTCTCTCTGACTTGGTAACTCAGCCTCTGAGCAGAGCAGTGACTTGAGTATTTCTCACTCTTGCTGAACTCCCTGAGTATAAGGTTTAAAAAAAAAAAAAAAATTTGTGCTCCTGAATTCCCATTTTGCCCTTCGAAAACGGGACCATCAATTGGTATCAGAGCAGGTTGTTCACATGACCACTGATCCAGTTTTGTTAAGAAAAATGGTCAACCGAACAGATCTTAAATGTTTTAAACTATGGGAATTCCTGCATATTTCAAACTATTACCTGTACTCTGACATTATTCTTGTAATAGAAAATCATTTGGTTAGAAGTTTTGGAATCATCAAAAAGGGGGAAATTGTTGGGATATGTTTAGTTTTGATGATTTTCCAAAACAACATGTAATAGGTTTGAAAGCAGTCAGGATAGTATCCTTTAGATCAGGTCAGGCTAGGTTAGCTCTCAATAGAATAGGTTGCTCAGTTGAGGGGGAACTCAGCGAGGGGGAACGTCTCAACACAGCCTGAAGTTATCAAAGATGACAACCAGAAGAGCTGACTGAAGACATGCCATCAACCTGAACCAATGGAGAAGCCTGAAGGATGTCCCACTGAGTGCAAGTCAGGCTGATCTAAGCCAAGTCTGATGGACCACTCAGTGAAGAGCCTGATCAGGTGGATCAGTGCTGCACCAAGTAGGCCCTGAAGGAGTCAGGCTACTGTGGTCAGGGAAGTTTGTCATTCAGCCTTATGACAAACTTCTTGGAGTGATCTTCAAACAGTCCCTGAAGGACAACTACACTGAGGACGAGTCAGTCCACTGAAGATCGTCAGAGTCAGTGGAGGATATGTTAACTGAAGTCAGTGCGCCCTGATCAAGTACACTGAGTCAAAGATCCGTTGGATTCAGTCCACGTGGACCAATCAAGTCAAGTCAAACATGTCTGACACTGACAAGGCCGCATTCCAAGAAAAGTGGTTGAAACCATTTAATGCTGGATTCAAATGTATTTTCCTCTCCAACGGATACATTTGAATCCCCATTATAAATACAAGCTCATAGCTTGTTGATAGAGTGTGTTGTTGTGTTGTTGTAAGAATTGTAAGAAAACAAACACCTACGAGCTGTGAAGGTGTGAGTAGTAGCATACGTGCATGGGAGTTATAAGGAGGGTGTACTCACATCTTAAACACTGACCATTAGGGTCTTCAAATATACACATATGAGTGTTCAGCTTGTAACTCTAGGCTTAGAGAGGTTTTCCCTATCTTAGCTATTGGCTAACACATTGTAAAGGGAAAACCTCACCTAGTTGGAGAAAACCAAACCAAACTAAACCCTTTCAGAGATTGTTAGGTTTGTAGTGAGGTGAGGAGGGCAGCCCAGGGAGTGGCGTGAGTCCAGTTGTTAGTGCACCTTGGCACGTTAAAAACAAGAATCCTGAGATAGTGGATTTCCTGTTAAATCAGGCCGTGGATGTAAGAGCTTGAGTCTCTGAACCACGTTAAACCAAGTGTTATTATTTGGAATGTCTTTTCTTCTAAAGTATTGCGAAAATCTGCTCACTGAGAGCATTGTTTAAAAAGGAACTTTAGTTAAGCTTTCAGGTCAGGGAGATTCCATCTCACTGACTAAATCAGGCTAGCCACTCGAGAGTTCAGTCTCTCGAGTCACTGCCTTGTTGAGAGCCTGAGCTTTCAAGTCTCACCTCTGACTTGATAGCTCTGACTCTCAGCAACGCAGTGACTTGAGTATTTCGTCACTGACCTCAGTCAGAGTGCAAGCTGTGATTTGATAACGCGCTCGAGAGTTCAGCATCTCAAGCCACTGTCCTTGCTCAGAGCATGAGTCTCCAAGCCTTCTCTCTGACTTGGTAACTCAGCCTCTGAGCAGAGCAGTGACTTGAGTATTTCTCACTCTTGCTGAACTCCCTGAGTATAAGGTTTAAAAAAAAAAAAAAAATTTGTGCTCCTGAATTCCCATTTTGCCCTTCGAAAACGGGACCATCAATTTATAAATTGGGTTTTCATTTAAAATAAACTCAAAACGCTTTCCGCTGGATAACCATTTTGGGACCAACAAAAGATAGCAAGGATCTCAACACTCTGGATCATCATCTTCTGCTATCTGATCTTAAAGCCTATGAATATGATCTACAAGAGAAGGATCAAACAGAAGAGGTTTCCTCTTCTGGTCAGAAAGGAGTTGCCTTTTCCTCTACCATCAAGACAGATGACAAACCAAAGGAGTCTCCTGCAGATGACTTGAGTCTCAAGGAACAGGTAGCACTCCTAACCCGTAAACTTGATAAAATGAGTTCAAAATATGGCAGGTACAAAAAGCACTGGAAGGAATCTACCAGAGACAGGAAAAGTTCCTTCAAAGCTGCAGATAAAGAGAGGAAATCTGGAGACTCAAGAGAGACCAGATTCAGAACTCCAGAGAGGAGAAGAGATAGCAGCTCTGGGAGAACAGATTACCAGAGGAGGGATGTCAGTTCTAGCAGATCAGACTACCAGAGAAGAGATAGTAGTCCAGCCAGAACAGAATACAACCAGAGGAGGAGAGATCCAAGCCCCAGTCCCAGAGGAGATAACACATGTTACACCTGCCACAAGCCTGGTCACTACAACTATGATTGTCCTCAACTGACTCCTAGAGAAAGAGAAGAGAAAAGACTTAAGAGAGATAGGAGATATGCAGACAAGAGAGCTCTACTGGCAGAAGCAGATGAGGAAGATACTAGTTCCAGTTCTTCTTCTTCTTCTGATTTCAGATCAGATGATGATGTATGTCTTATGGCAGACATCACTGAGGTAAATGAAACTACCCTATGCTTATCTAATTCCAAATATACTGAATCATCTCATTCATCTGGTAACTCCAGAGAGTCTGATATGCAACAAATGCCATCAGATCTCCAAAATTGTGTTCAATTATGTCAAAAACTTGAAAAAGAGAATGGTAGGCTCAAAGCTGAAGTTCAATCCTTATCTCATGAGCAAAAATCCACCAGAGAACTCATGAAAGATCATTCCAAAGAAGTCTCTGAACTTCAGGAAAAGATCACAGAAAGAGATACTCTGGTAGATCAACTCATGAAGGAAAGGGAATCTCAGGAAGATAAGTTCAATGAACTAAGAGCTAAATACCAGACTCTTATCAAGGGAAAACAAGTTGAGCAAACCATAGAAGAGATACCCATGCCCAGAGAAGCTCCTAAGATACCATCTATTGTATCTATTATAACAGAGACTTCTCAACGCATTAATGATAAGAGTGGTTTAGGATATTCTGGAATTACAACTAGATCCACTAAATTTCTTAGCAATAAAGGCAAGTTGTCTCAAAGAGCTGGTGAATTGGTAGAAATCTGGGATGAAAAGGATCCTAACGGTTACAGAGTAGTTAAAAATTCTAAATGGATTAATGAATACTCTATTGACCATGTAGATGTAGTTCCAAATGAGTTCACTGAACTGGAAGAGGAAATCTTAGAGCACAAATGCCAGAAAGGAGAACCTATGAAGATTGATGGTTCTGTTCAGATGCCTAACCAGATTAGGGGACCTCAGAGAATACCTAACAGAGTGGTACCTAAGCAAATTAGGGGACCTCAAAAGGGAAACTCTAAGAGGAAACCTAATCAGAATAGGGGATATCAAAAGAGATATACTGAACCAGAGAACCTCAATCAGACTCAGGGATCTCAAAGGAGTTATGCTCAAAGAAGATTTCAGAATAGGAACACTCAGAAGGAATTTCATCATCAGAATAGATCCAATTTTCAAAACCAGAGGAGGTCTTCCAGACCCATCTATAGAAAACCAACTGATCTGGGTAGCTATGACACCAGAGATGGTTCTTCTAGGATGTACCCTTACAACCAGACCTTTAAGACCATGTCTTTAAGACAGGCTATTCCAAGAGCCAGATTTGAGAAAAGATACACCAGACCTGTTTATAGGAAAGGTGTTCTGATTAGACCAGTAGCTCAATATGTCATTGTAAGAGGACATGTGCTGGTAGATAGATTTGGAAGGAAGATAAGATCTCCTCATCCAGCAAGGGATGATCTTTATCTTTGGATTCCTACAAAACCTGCAACTAACAAATCAGGACCCAACTCTAGTAGGGGACCTAATTGATTTCTCTGCAGGATGGTAAGAGCCCATTGGAGAAAGGACTCTCAAGCAAACATGTGTGGTACATTGATAGTGGATGTTCCAAGCATATGACATTCCAGAAAGATTATCTCCAGGATTTCAAGCCAATGAATGGGCCAAGAGTGATGTTTGGTGACAACAACTATGGAGTCACCAGAGGAGTTGGAAAGTTGATTTTTAATGGAGTATCTGTAGATGAAGTCTACTATGTTGAAGTACTCAAGCATAATCTGCTTTAAGTATCCCAATTTTGTGACAGGGGATACTCAGTGAAGTTCTCTAGTGATTCATGCACTGTCTTTTCTTCTGATTATAATGATATTTTGCTTATAGGCTTGAGAAAGGGTAACATTTATCTTGCAGATTTTAGCAGTTGCCCAAGAAATGCTTGCCTGGTTGCTAAAGGATCTGCAGAAGATAGCTGGTTATGGCACAAGAGATTGAGCCACCTAAACTTCAAAACACTGAATAAGATTGCCAGAAAAGGTCTTATTCGAGGTCTTCCTAATGAAGTGTTTAAGAAGGATCAGGTTTGTGGTTCATGCCAGAAGGGTTTAGGGTTTAGGGTTTAGGGTTTAGGACCCTTAAGGAAGCTGCAAGGACTCTTCTAGCAGAATACAACACACCACAAAGGTTTTGGGCAGAAGCCATCAATACATCTTGCTATACACAGAACAGATGCCTAATTGCCCAGAGACATAGCAAGACTCCATATGAGGTATGGAAAGGTAAAACCACATCTGTTTCATATTTTCATATTTTTGGATGTAAGTGTTTCATCCATGACAATGGGAAATCTAAATTAAAAACTTTTGATGCTAAAGTGGCAGATGGAATATTTTTAGGATATTCCAGCACTAGTAAAGCATTCAGAGTTTTTAATAAGAATTCACTTTGTGTGGAGGAAACACCACATGTTGTTTTTGATGAATCTGCTGTTGAGTGCAAGGTGGAATTAAAGTCTTCTGGAGAGACCCAGAATCAGAATACTCCCAGAGTAATCAAGGTCAATCCACCTATTCTTGATTCAGACTCAGATTCAGATTCAGATGTTGACCCATCTTCTGGTTCTCTGAAGAAGAAGTCTTCACAAGGTGCAGAACCAGAGGAGGTTGGAACTCCTGTAGGGGGAAGCTCTTCTGCAGTTGGTGATATTCACCAAGGTACTGCAGAGGATGATCAATCAGGTAAGACCACGGGAAGGAGGACCCTGGGTGATCACCCCAATGATCTTATAATTGGAGATCCAACTAAGGGTGTCCAGACTAGGAGAACTCTTAACTTAGCTGCCTTATTCAGTTGCTATGTGTCCTTAATTGAGCCCAAGAACATCAAGGAAGCACTGAAAGATTCAAATTGGATTGTTGCTATGCAAGAGGAGTTGAATCAATTCACCAGACAGGATGTTTGGGAGCTGGTGGACAGACCAAGACATCAAAAGGTGATAGGCACTAAGTGGGTTTTCAAGAATAAGAAAGATGAGAATGATGTCATTACTAGGAACAAGGCAAGGCTAGTGGCTCAGGGCTATTCTCAGTCTGACGGAATAGACTATGATGAGACTTTTGCTCCTGTTGCCAGACTAGAAGCCATCAGATTGTTCTTAGCATATGCAGCTCACATGAAGTTCAAAGTATACCAGATGGATGTGAAATCTGCCTTTCTTAATGGGATTCTCATTGAGGAAGTGTATGTGGAACAACCTCCTGGTTTTGAACAAGGTGACAATGTGTTTAAGCTTAAGAAAGCTCTTTATGGGCTGAAGCAGGCACCCAGAGCATGGTATGATACTCTATCTCAATTTCTTCTGGACAATGGTTTTACTAAGGGTAAGATTGATAGGACCTTGTTTAGGAAAGAAGAAGGAAAGGACATCCTTCTGGTCCAGATATATGTTGATGACATTATATTTGGATCCCCTAACAAGAAGCTGTGTGAGAAGTTTGGAGAACTCATGCAGAGCCAGTTTGAGATGTTTATGATGGGGGAAATGAATTATTTCTTAGGTCTGCAGGTAAAGCAAACAGAGAAGGGTATCTTTTTTTAATCAGGCAAAGTACATCAGAAACATGTTAGAGAAATTTGGAATAGGATCTAGCAAGGTAGCCAAGATTCCTATGATGACAAATTTCAACATGGATCCAGATGATTCTGGTGAAAGTGTGGACCAGACTCAGTACAGAGCACTCATTGGTTCTCTTCTGTATTTGACTGCAAGCAGACCAGATATAACCTTTGCTGTAGGTGTGTGTACCAGATTTCAAGCTAATCCTAAGAGAAGTCACTTGGAAGCAGCTAGAAAGATATTGAAATATCTCAAAGGTACAGTGAATTTGGGGTTATGGTATCCTGCAGATGACAACTTAGAGTTAAGTGGTTACTCGGATTCAGATTATGGTGGATGCAGAATAGATAGGAAGTCTACTACTGGAACATGCCAATTTTTAGGAAATAAATTGGTATCTTGGTTTTCTAAGAAGCAGACTTCAGTTGCTACATCTACAACAGAAGCAGAATACATGGCTGCAGGGAGCTGTTGTTCACAACTAATCTGGATTAGTTAACAGCTTAGGGACTACCAGATTAGAGCCAAGGATATTCCTATATTCTTTGATAGTAATAGTGCAATTGCAATCACCCAGAATCCAGTTCTTCATACCAGGTGCAAACATGTTGATATAAGGCATCACTTTATCAGAGATCATGTTGAAAAGGGAGATATAAGGATGGAAAAGATTGCAACAGAGAAGCAGAGAGCAGATATTCTGACTAAGCCATTGGCTGAGTCCAGATTCAGAGAGTTGGCATTTGAGTTAGGCCTTTTGGATCCAGAGACAGATTTGTTTTAGGGGGAACATCAGAGAAGTATCCTTGTTTCATTTCTTTACTTAAAATTTTTATTTTCAAACTAACATGCCTTCAGGCTAGATATACCAGGGAAGTTACATCTCCAGAGGTGAGTCACACCAGATGAGGCTTGTACCAGATGAGGTACATCCAGATGAGGTATTGTATAAGATTCCAGAAAAGTACGGAGTCTTCTCTGATCAGAACCAGATGGGTTTCATCAGATGAGATGTAACACCAGACTAGCTGTGGTATCATCTGGTTACAATATCAGGTGACAGGTATGTTTTTACTTCTCTGGCCTCTGATCATTGGGATACACTTTTCAAATTACTTAATACACCCAAAACGTTTCAACTTCAGAGTGTATTTAAGACTAGGGTATAGGGCCTAGGCAATTATTTCGCTTTTTATCTTGACTGCCACAAAACCCTTTTATGCCTAGTCCCAATGACCACGCCTATGCACCAGATTAAATCTGTATTTCGCCTTTTAATCCTGGCCATCAGATTTAATTAATATGCAATATGTCAATCAATTCGAAAATTGATTTTGTTCCCTAAATTAAATTTTGCAATTACACGCGTTCACACTTCATTTATTGATATTACCACGCGTCTTGCCCTATTTAAATCAAATTTCTTTTCAATCTGTCCTTTCACGTTTCCTTATTCTTCAAAGCCCTAATTTTCTCTCTGCAAGTTTCTCTCTCTCTCTCTCTCTCTCTCTATCTCTCTCTTTCACAGCAATGGCACCCAAATGCAACTTCGATCCAGAATACGTTTGCAAGAAGTTGAGGTCTGAGATGGTGGTGGACTTCTATTCCACCAAGAATCCAGCAGTACTGGAGATTTTGGAATTACTCAGGCGATCTGGAGTGGAGGAGTTAATTTCCAAAGTTCCCAAGGACTTGCGCACTGTGGATGGGTATGCTGCCCAGTTTCTAGTCCGCATGAAGATTCATGATGATCATATTTCCTCCAAGATTGATAAGGAGGATGTCGTCTTCTCAAAGGTTGATTTCTGTAGTTTGTTTGGCAATATTTCCGCGGAGGGTGTGGACCCATTGAAGTACAAGGAAGGAGAATCGTTGGAATCCTTCAAGCTTTTTGCCAGATCCTCATGTCAGAAATTGACTAAAGGATTTTTGGACAAACATCTGAGGCAGAAGTACAAAGTGTTGTTTGACATCGTTGTGAAGGAAGTGATGTGCTAGAGCCATAACACATATGCCATTTTTACTGGCAGGCTCTGTGTTATGAGGGCCATCTTGGATGGTGCCCAATGCAATTGGGCAGAGTTCTTCTGGGGAGTTTTGAGGAAGAACAAGTTGAAAGTGCAGAAGGAAAAAGGTCCCAGCAAGCCAGGGGAGCAGCAGTTTTTCTTTAATGCAAATGTGTCCTTAAGCACAAAGCTCACATTGATCTTGGACTCAATCTTTCCAGGGAAGAAGTGGAGAGATTCCTGGTGTAAGGGCTTCCATAAGTCCAAGATTTTGTTCTCTAAGGATGGTCCTCTTCATGGCCATCCTGATTCTGATGGTGAGCAGGCCATCCCTGACCCTCCTCTTTAAGCAATTCCCTCACCTGCTAAGGGGCAGAAACAGCAGAAGAGCCAGAAGAAACCTGCTGAAGCAACTGGTTCCTCAACCATTGCTTTCTCTGGTTCCTCAGAGGAGGACCAGATTCCCCTTCTTAACATCTTGAAGAAGAAGGGTGAAGGTGCAGAAGCTGCCAAGAAGGCAGGAGCTTCCAAGAGGAAGAGGCCAGAGGAGGCCAAGAAGGTGTCTGCCAAGAAACCCAGAACCGGCAGAAGGGTTCCAAGGACACTCCTGGTGGATGAGCCATCAGAGGAGGAGGAAGAAGAGGTTGAGCCTCTTCTAAAGAAGAAGTCTAAGGCCAAGAGGGCCATTCTTCAAGATTCAGACTCTGGCTCTGATCTTGGAGATGCACTGGAGCAAGCAATTGATGAAGCTGCCAGGATCATGCAGGACTCCACTGCTCCAGTCCCTTCTGATGAGGTAAATCCTATCCCTACCTCTAACCCCATAAACCTTGTTCCCCATCCACCTCTCCCCCAGAAAACCCTCCCCACAACCCATCCTCTGCTTCTGGTGCCCCCATTGATTCACCAGAGCAGACTCTCCCTGATACCCCCATATACACTCCCTCCACCTTACCCACCCAAACACCATCTCCCCCAACTTCCCAAACACCTCTTCCCACTAATCCATCTCCCCCTCCCCCTGTACCAGATGTGCCTTCCACTTCTGGTGCCATCCCAGCCTCTGTACCAGAGATACCATCATGCTCTGGTGCAGAACAGCCCCTTCCCACAACTTCTACCTCACAAATCCTACCCCTCCCAAACCTCATTCAGACCAGAGCCAATCTTTCTCCATGGCTTTGGGACCTCTTGCCCCTTCCCATTCTCCCACCTGTTTGACCAGCGATGATAGTGAAGATGAGGATGCTTCACTGGAGCCGGAGGTCTTAGCACCATCCTCCTCTGCCTCTGGGCCCAAACCTTTCACTTTCTCATCTGTAGAAATGGGTCCCATTAGGCAGAGTATGAGTGTAAGTGCTCAGCTCTGGCTAAGAGAGCATTTCCCTATTTTGTTGGAGCACTTACCCTTTTTGGCAGAGCTGACTGATGCCAAAGTCTGGAGCAAGGCCAGACTTGAAGATGTGGAGGACCTCATGTTATTGCTTGAGGAAATGGGTCCTTCCAACTTCACTGCCTGGGAGATTGATCTCAAGCAGAAGCTCAACATCCAAAATCCTGCAGAGCTTGAGACCCCAGAGGCAGCCAAGGTGTTGCTACGCACCTTGCTGATTCAGAAAGGAGTTATGATCACTCCTGAGGGTCCCACCTACAAATTTGGCCCTCACTTCTCCTTCCCTCCGGAGCTCTATTCAGATGAGGAAGACTTTGATGTCACTCATGCCGTGCTGCAAAAGATGAAGACATTCTTCAATGAGCAGATCATGCAGATTAGGCGGTTCTCTAAGGCAATTCAACATATGGCCCCTGCTATGATTGAGCATCAGATCCGGCAGGAGAGGAGAATTTTCTTGAAACAGATCAAGTCAATGATTGACTCTGCTAAGGCTTCTTTCAAAGAAAATGGCCTCTTTGTCAAGCTGGATGTGATGCATAGCCAGAAGCAGCTCCAGGAGCATGTGCTAGAGCAGCGGAGGCCAGTCTCTGTGCTAAAAGTTGAGATGGCTTCCCAGATGATTCAGACTGCCAAGCTTAAGGACTCCCTCCAGGAGATATTGGAGAGGCAGGAGAGGCTAGTTGCTGAGTCTAAACCTTATCTGGAGGAAGCAAAGCAACTGTGTGATCTTCACTCTTCCTCCCACACTGCCTTGCCTGATCTCATTAAGCAGGTAGTGGAGCCCCTTATTGATGAAGTTAAAAAGGGGGAAGAGAAGGCCAGAACTGATCTGGCGAAGACCACTAATGGGACTCTCTTCAGCCATGGTGCTCGTCTGGACCTACTGGAGAACACCCTGGCCCAGGCCAAGCTGCAGAAGAAGAAGAAGGAAGAGCTCAAATCTCTTTCCATGGCAAAGCAGCTTGCAGCAGAAGAGGAGTCAGAAGCAGAGCAGGATCCCATCCATGTCTCTGGACCTGCAAGGAAGAAGATCAGGAAGGTGAAGAAAAGCTTCATAGAAGAAGTAGTGGAGGAAGCAGAGAAGGGATTTCGTGAAGAGACGCCTGAAGAGAGGCAAGCCAGAATAAAGAAGAACATAGATGAAGAGCAGAGGCTCCGATATGTTAGGAGGCAGAATAAGAAGAGCAGAGAAGCTGGCATCTCTTCTGGTGCCAGTGGATCCAGCCAGAAGAAGAAAGGTCCTGTTGAGGTGATGGAGATTTTGCCACTCAGGACAGAAGGGTCCTTTGACTCTACTGTGCCTGTCCCTCTGATAGAGAAGTGGAAAGAAGCCAAGACTTTGTGGTTCATTCAACACTATATCCAGAGACCTCCACCAGAGGATGATGCTCTCATCAACAGGACATTCCATTCTTGGATGAAGGCATATGATGCAAGTCTGTACAAGCAGCTGATGGACTCCACCATAGAGTTCAACCTGGAGGTCACTGCCCCTGAATTCCATTATCTCAACTATCCAATGGTAGGGGACTAGATTGATTGGGCTGAACTGAAGAAATTGTAGAAGACCAAGGTGTTGGCAAATTTCACTCCAACATCTTCTACAGAGTTGAAGGCCATTCAAGACAGATTCTTCGACTGGTTCCTAGTGCTTAAAGAGAACAAAAGATATGCTTAGAATATGACCAGAATTGCTTTGTAATCTGTAATCACTTTTGTCCTTATCATTAATGAAATATCATATCTTCTCTGTTCAAAAGACAATCTCTTGTTGTCTTAATTGTTTGCCTGATAAGATCTATTCTAAGGTCTTATCCTCTTACTGTTTTTATGCTTAAGTTTTATTTTGATCAGTTCTGGTTTTTGTTTTAACTCCATCAAGAAGGGGAAAATTGTTAGGATAAATATTGTATAGTTTTGGTGAGTCAAAAACAAACCAGAAGATGTAATAGGACCATCTGGACCTGTTAGCCAGATGATGAACTAGAGTAGGACTTAGTTTAGGGGGAATTGCCAGACCAGAATGTTGGAGTTATACGTGAAAGTATGCTTTTACTTTGTATAACTCGTGTATCAAACACTTGTTTATGAGAATAATTCTTTTATCACATTTGCTTTAGATATGATTGAATGTTGAATTTCTATTGCAAACCGTTCAATATATGGTACTAGTTACATTGTAGTTAATGTGGTGATACCCGATCACGGAAGACAACATTAACTGTTCCCTTGTAACTAAACGTACATTTTCACGACCTAGGTGGAATTGAACAATCCGCCGTGAAAGGTCGATGTGTAAGGCTCAGATTGGTCTGTCTTGACTAAGAGATTGCACTAGCACATTTAGTATGTGTTGAAGAGGACCTACAGCGAGGATAAATTCTTCTGTTCTGAAAGGTGAAGAATTAGACCTCAGTGGTTGTTGATTTCTTAATCTCCGTCACTTAAATAGGACCGTGCGTGCTTAATGGTTACTGCTTTGATTCATGTTGGGTGAGAATCATTGTGACTTCGAACTTTGTGTCTTGGGCAGTAATATTAATCATACGACGGTTGCTAAGATTTAATACTGAGAAATGCGTGCGAGTACGGCTCGTGTGATTAGTCCCCTTGATGGGCTCAGAAGTTTTATTGTACCAAATCTTGCAAGTGAAGAATTAGTTTCTTCGGTACGAATAATAATGTTGAGCTGTCTTTACTCCAAGGTGAAATATATTAATTAATTTAGAGCTATTCAGAAGCTCAATTAATTAATGGACTTGATAATCTTAAACGCGGGAAATAATAACCGAGAGCCCATATTATCGTAATATGGATTAAGATGGATACTGCAATATTAATTTATTAGTGGTAATAATTAATATTAATGGGCTGAATTATATTGGGGCTCAATATTGAAATTCAGAAGTCCATTAGGAGGTCCAATCTTAATTCTCCTTAAAGGCCCCTCAAGTATCCCATTAAGTAGCCCAATAATGATAAGGTGATTAAAATAAAAAGAAAATAATATGCTGATTTTTTCCTCTTAATTTCGAAAATATGGTTTTTAGGAGAGAAAAGATTTTGTTGATTTTCTTGGAAAGATATTATGGAAGATAAGTATTCTTGGAATACAAGATTATCTCATATATTCAAGAAGATCCAAATCTTGGATTTTCTCCTTGTATTTTTCGAAAATTAAAGGCTTGATATGAAGGGTGAGATTTTTGTGGAATATTTTATTTTGGAGAAAAGAATATATGAGATATATTCAAGATTTCTTAGAGTCTAAGAAAATATTTTCTCCAAGCCCAAATATATTTTTAGATTTTTGGCCCCTTCATATTATAAATAGGGGATGATTATTTCATCTCCAAGTACATAATTCCATGTGTTGGAAAAATCAAGAAGCATAGATATTTTTCTTTTTCCTTAGTTTATTAAATTACTTGAAAGCATCTCCCACCGGTGATCAAGTGAGGTGAAAAGGGAAATACTTGAGAAGGTTTTTGGGTCGATAGAGCGAGATCGTAATTGTCACGTATATCCAAAGGCCAATTCTACAAGAGGTACGTTAATCGCATATTTACTTGTTTATTCCGCCATAGTTGATATGTGAATTAATTCAACATGCATGATGAAAATTAGTTGTTGGAATTATTATTTGAATTAATTAGGATTAATTCATGCTAGTAATAATTGTATTTAAATTCGTATTTAAATTTCATCCCGAATAGATTCCGGGCACCCCTATTTTCCCAACAACTGGTATCAGAGCCACGGTTTCGGGCTCTGATCTTTAAATTGGAATTTAAATTGTTAAACATTAAATTGAAATTGGATAGTAGAATTGCTAGATCTTTTTTGCAGGTATCCAATTGTCATGGTTTTAATGTTGTTAATTTCATGCGTGTGAATTAATTGTTTTTAATTCGATTCGTTCGAATTCGTTTTACTCGTGAGAAAATCCACGAGTAGATTAGTTGTTTTTATTTTGATTCGATCAATGTAATAGACTAGTCTAGATCTAGTATTTATTTTTTTTGTAAAATAAATTGTAACCGGATCGTGATGAAGAACGAAGAATTAAAAACGGCGTACCCGGACGACGCATACAAGTGTGGCGCGTGTATGGACGTAAAATCATGCAGGGGGTGAAGAAAACAAGAACGAACGGCAAAAAACGACGTACGGGGGTGCACGGCGCACGCCCGCGCGCGACGGGAGACCGGCACCGCGCGCACGCACGCGCGCTTCTCGGGCGCGGCCTGCGGCGCCTCGGGGCACTCCGGGCGGCGCCTCGGCGCGCCTCCGTGCAGCGCCTCGGGTGCGCCTCTGGGCTGCGCTTCGGCGCGCCTCCTACAGCGCTTCGGCACTTTTTGGGCCGGGAGGCGCGCGGCCCACTTCGTGGGCCGACGCGCACCGTATCTCGGGCCGTGGAATTTTTCGGTTCGTGTTTTTTTTCCGTGTGACTTTAAACATTGTCCCGAACCCCAAACAATGCTGTTTTTGATGAAGTGTTGCTGTTCAAGTGGGAGCATGTCGAGACGAACGTCGGAAAGCAACAAGGACGATTTTTCGCATCAAGACGTGAAGAAATTAAACCGTGACAATTGGATTTGAGTGCTCCAATGTGTTTAATTTTGTTTTGATGGATGTTTTATTTCGTGCAATTATTATTATTTGTTAATATGTGTTTGCATGAATTTAATTGTCCAAGAAAAACCTTACTTTCGAAAATTACCAAGTATGTTATATTTAATCGCAATTTTATTCCGGATATTAAAATTGGATTAATTTGGCCTCCATAATTTATTTATTTGTGAAGTTCTTTTGGAATACATTTCCCCCTCGGATCGGCCAAAAGAACGGATTTCACATGAATAAATTCAGAAAGGATGATTGTGGATTATTACTAGTGGCGGTATTGACCCCCACCCCGAGTGGCTTGCTCAAAGCGAAATAATAATCCTGTATTTAATTATGGTTATTACTTAGGCATAGAAAACTGATATTAACTTACTCCCCTCGGAGTCCCTGTCAGTTTCTATGTGGTCAAAGTGGGAGCTAACTATTAATTTTGAATTAAGGATTTGTATCTTTTAAGTTTGTAATCCGCTTGAATGTGTTTAAATGTATAGACCACCCCTCGTGGCGCATTTAAATTGTTTCGAGATGTTGGCTGATGCATGATTATATTGTTTTAAGGTTTCAATATAATTGATGTGATCGAATTATGTGATAATTTCATATTTTTCTAGACATTAATATGAATGTATGTTTTATTCTCATTTCATCATGTCGCAACCTTTTAATCCACTGTTTAATATACTTAAAGTTAATAAACTTTTTGGAGAGTTTTATATCGATTGGAAATGTTTTTTAAAATTTGTCCTTACTGCACGAAAACACAATTGGGTTATTTATGTTAATATACCCGACAAGCCTAATGATAAGTCAAGCAATGGGAAGAGGCAGTTTATGATTGGAAGCGTGACAATGAACACATGAAGTGCATCATCTTGACATCTCTGTCTGAGGATTTGAGGCGCGTCCATGGAGACATTATATCCGCTGTTGAAATCATGGAACACCTTGAAGAGATGTCTTCACATCAAACCCATGACTAATCAGTTCACCAAACATGACTCGGTCAAGTTGGAAATGGTGGAGGGAACGCCCGTGAGGGAGCACGTTCTCAAGATAATGGCATACCTTAACAAGTTGGAAGTACTTGGTGTGGATTTTGATTGATTTCATATACCATTCTCTACCGAGAAGCTTTGAGCAGTTTCGTCTGAACTGTCAGATGAATGAACGGACAAATCGTTTGCCCGAGCTCTTGCAAGCTTTAGTTTCGGTGGAGGTGAAAATGGAGCACCAGTCTAGTGCTATGGTGGCTAATGGTCCATCTACCTCTTTTGGTCCCAAGGGAGGGAAAAAGAGGAAGAGAACCAAAGGCCGGATCCAAGCAAATTTAATTGTTGCGAAAGGCAAATGCAAAGGCTAGCATCGAAGGGGAAGTGTTTTAGTTGCGGTGAGAGAGGACAATGGAGGTCTGCTTGTTCCAAGCCTAAGAGGCTAGGAAAGTTAGGTAATTCACACACCTTAGTCGTCGAAACTTGTGAAGTGGCGTATGCTGTCTATTCGTGGATAGTGGATATGAGAGCTACTGATCACATTTGTTTCATGGGTTTAAGCTAACCCGACGACTTAACGGAAGTGAGATCCCCATCACATCGGGCAATGCTACGAGAGTGGCAGCTGAAGCAGTGGGAGAAGTGCGCCTATCTTGTGAAGATAGAGTTATGGTCTTGAGAGACGTTCCTCATGTTCCTAGTTTAGAAAGAACTCAACCTTCAGTTTCTAAACTGTTTGAATAGATACTCATTTTCTTTTAATAAGGATGTTATTATTGCTTGAAACGATGAGTTTATCTGTTCCGGAACTTCAATGGATGATCTTTATACCATTATTTGGGCACACCACTCACAAAATTGAATCTAATAACACATCGATTATTTCGAGTAATAAAAGAAAGCGTTCTTCGGAGATGAACGAAACACTTCTATGGCATCTTAGACTAGGTCATATTAATCTAAAGCGGATAGAGAGATTAGTGAAAGACGGATCCTTGAATCATTCCAAGTCGAACCGTTTCCAACTTGTGAATCCTGTTTAGAGGGTAAAATGACCAAGAGGGCATTTGGAGCCAAGGGGAATAGAACCACAGAAGTGTTAGAACTCGTTCATACTGATATGTGTGGTTCAATGACGATCATAGCAAGAAGGGGTATGAGTAAATTGTCTTTTTCAATAATTACTCGAGATATGGATACATCTACCTTATGATGAATAGGGAAAAAAGTATCAAGTTTCTACGATTTGATCGTAGAGGTGAATACCTTAGCGATGAATTCTTGAACTAGCTATTAGACGAAGGAATTGTATCCCTGTTGACCGCACCGGGAACCCCTCAATAGAACGGTGTGGCGGAACGAAGGAGCCAGACTCTTTTAGAAATAGTCAGATTCATGATGAGTTATTCGGATTTACCCAAGTTGTTTTGGGGTAACGCCTTGGAAACAACGACTTACATTCTAAACTTGGTGCCATCCAAATCGGTTCCTAAAACCCCAATGGAATTGTGGACCGGGCGCAAGCCTAGTCTAAGACACTTGCGGATTTGGGGTTGTCCGGCATACGTGCTAGACAAGAAAGCCGGTAAATTGGATCCACGTTCGGAATTAAGGTTGCTTATAGGATATCCCATGGGAACGAAAGGGTGGATGTTCTATAGTCTCAAGGATTAAAAGACCGTAATTAGTTCGCACTTTAAACTCTTGGAGGAAGACTATATGAACAAAATAAAGCCCAAAAGTGAGATTACCTTAGACGAGTTAAGAGAGCAAACTCCTATACCAAGTATACAAGATGATGTACCACACGTCACACCTTCACAACCGGAACCCCGTCGTAGTGGGAGGATTGCAAGGCAACCCGAGAGATTTATGGGAATTGGAGAATCTTCGGATTTGATTCCCGACGATGAATCAGACCCATGAACGTACGACGAGGCAATCCAAGACAAAGACGCGGAGGCGTGGCAAACCGCAATGGAAACCGAGGTGGGTTCGATGGATTATAGTCAAGTGTGGGAGTTGGTTGATCCACCTAGTGGGGTAGAGCCCATTGGATGCAAGTGGATGTACAAGAGGAAAAGAGGACCGGACGGAAGGGTAGAGACCTTCAAAGCAAAGCTTGTGGCCTGTGGCCTGTAGCTATGTTTAAGTCCATCCGTATTCTCTTGTCGATCGCTGCGCACTTAGATTACGAGATCTGGCAAATGGATGTCAAGACAGCTTTCCTTAACGGAAGTCTTGATGGGATCTATATGCAACAGCCCAAAGGTTTCGTTGGAAAAGGCCAAGAGCACCTCGTATGCAAGCTTAAGAGATCCATTTATGGACTTAAGCAAGCGTCGCGTACTTGAAACCAGTGTTTTGATCAAGTTATTAAGTCTTACGGGTTTGTGATCAAAACAAGTTCGAAAGTTGTGGGTGTAAAAGGTGTGACGGAACTGCTGTGGTATTCTTAGTATTATACGTAGACAATATTTTGCTCATTGGAAACAATGTAAATGTATTGTCAGACGTAAGGGTATGGCTGTCAAATCAGTTTGATATGAAGGACTTAGGGAAAGCCAGTCACATCCTTGGGATCAAGTTCACTTGAGATCACAAGATGAGGATGTTGGGTTTATCGCAAGTTTCATACAAAGCCACTGTTTTGAAGCATTTCAGCATGCAAAATTCCAAGAAAGGTTTTGTACCTTTTAGGCACGGAATCCATCTATCTAAAGAAATATGCCCTAAGACCAAGTGGAGATAGATGACATGAAAGACGTTCCGTACATTTCGGACGTAGGAAGTCTTATGTATGCAATGTTGTGTACGAGACCGGATATCTACTTTGCCGTGGGCATGATGGCAAGATATCGAAGTAACCCCGGGAAAGCACATTAGATTGCAATTAAATGCGTTCTTTAGTTTCTGAAAAGAACTTGGTATGGAATGTTGATTTAACAGTCAGACAATCTAATTCCCATGGGATACACGGACTCGAATTCCCAATCAGACATAAACTCCAAAATATCTACCTCGGGTAGTGTGTTTTGCATGGGAGAAGGAGCCATGACATGGAGAAGCGATTTGCAGAAATGCATCGCAGATTTAACCATGGAAACCGAATAAGTAGTTGCTTGTGAAGCAGCGAAATAAGCGGTTTGGCTCAAGTACTTCTTAGTAGACTTGGACATTGTTCCGAATTTGTCCATCATAATCACTGTCCATTGTGATAATGTCGGAGCAGTTGCAAATTCATGGGAACCGAGAGCCCACAAGGCCAGCAAACACATTGAAAACACCATCTTATACGAGAAATCGTTAAGAGAGGAGATAAAGAGGTGGCAAAGATATGCGTCGGGGACAACCTAGTAAATCCATTCACAAAGGGTCTGCCTCTGAATACATTCGAGAGACATGTGGATGGAATGGGAGTCAAGACTATTGTCAATCTGCTTTAAGTATAAGTGGGAGGAATTATTAGGTTAGTGTAGGTTGACATGAGATGTCACGTAGAGCTACTACACTAAGACATGTGTGATGTATACTAAAAGCAGACTTTAAGTATAAGTGGGAGATTGTTGGAGTTATACGTGAAAGTATGATTTTACTTTGTATAACTCGTGTATCAAACACTTGTTTATGAGAATAATTCTTTTATCACATTTGCTTTAGATATGATTGAATGTTGAATTTCTATTGCAAACTGTTCAATATATGGTACTAGTTACATTGTAGTTAATGTGGTGATACCCGATCACGGAAGACAACATTAACTGTTCCCTTGTAACTAAACGTACATTTTCACGACCCAGGTGGAATTGAACAATCCGCCGTGAAAGGTCGATGTGTAAGGCTCAAATTGGTATGTCTTGACTAAGAGATTGCACTAGCACATTTAGTATGTGTTGAAGAGGACCTACAGCGAGGATAAATTCTTCTGTTCTGAAAGGTGAAGAATTAGACCTCAGTGGTTGTTGATTTCTTAATCTCCGTCACTTAAATAGGACCGTGTGTGCTTAATGGTTACTGCTTTGATTCATGTTGGGTGAGAATCATTGTGACTTCGAACTTTGTGTCTTGGGCAGTAATATTAATCATATGACGGTTGCTAAGATTTAATACAGAGAAACACGTGCGAGTACGGCTCGTGTGATTAGTCCCCTTGGTGGGCTCAGAAGTTTTATTGTACCAAATCTTGCAAGTGAAGAATTAGTTTCTTCGGTACGAATAATAATGTTGAGCTGTCTTTACTCCAAGGTGAAATATATTAATTAATTTAGAGCTATTCAGAAGCTCAATTAATTAATGGACTTGATAATCTTAAACGCGGGAAATAATAACCGGGAGCCCATATTATCGTAATATGGATTAAGATGGATAGTGCAATATTAATTTATTAGTGGTAATAATTAATATTAATGTGATGAATTATAATGGGGCTCAATATTGAAATTTAGAAGTCCATTAGGAGGTCCAATCTTAATTCTCCTTAAAGGCCCCTCAAGTAGCCCATTAAGTAGCCCAATAATGATAAGGTGATTAAAATAAAAAGAAAATAATATGCTAATTTTTTCCTCTTAATTTCGAAAATATGGTTTTTAGGAGAGAAAAGATTTTGTTGATTTTCTTAGAAAGATATTATGGAAGATAAGTATTCTTGGAATACAAGATTATCTCATATATTCAAGAAGATCCAAATCTTGGATTTTCTCCTTGTATTTTTCGAAAATTAAAGGCTTAATATGAAGGGTGAGATTTTTGTGGAATATTTTATTTTGGAGAAAAGAATATATGAGATATATTCAAGATTTCTTAGAGTCTAAGAAAAGATTTTCTCCAAGCCCAAATATACTTAAATTTTCGGCCCCTTCATATTATAAATAGGGGATGATTATTTCATCTCCAAGTACATAATTCCATGTGTTGGAAAAATCAAGAAGCATAGATATTTTTCTTTTTCCTTAGTTTATTAAATTACTTGAAATCATCTCCCACCGGTGATCAAGTGAGGTGAAAAGGGAAATACTTGAGAAGGTTTTTGGGTTGATAGAGCGAGATCGTAATTGTCCCGTATATCCAAAGGCCAATTCTACAAGAGGTACGTTAATCGCATATTTACTTGTTTATTCCGCCATAGTTGATATGTGAATTAATTCAACATTCATGATGAAAATTAGTTGTTGGAATTATTATTTGAATTAATTAGGATTAATTCATGCTAGTAATAATTGTATTTAAATTCGTATATAAATTTCATCCCGAATAGATTCCGGGCACCCCTATTTTCCCAACACAGAAGACCTCACCAGAAGAATCACCAGAAGACTAACCAGAGGACTCACCAGAGGACTTCACCAGATGAGACTGACCAGAGGCAGATAACTTTCCCCAGACCAGACGAGTCCAGACCAGACGAGTCTGGTGAAACAAAAGATGCTCAGAATCATCTCCTGATTCTGTTGAGCATTATGTTTCTTAACCAGATCAGGACCAGAAGACATCAAGGTTGCCTGGTGTCGGGTATTGCCTTCTCTGGAGAGAATCAGAGTTTGGCATTGGAAGCTGACCGTTGGTGATTCAAATCAAGTCAACAAGTTCAGGATTAGAAAGTCTTGAAGTCAATCAATCCAAGGATCTCACCAACCCCATCAATCAATTAGGGAATTGATTGATTGAAGCTTCCCTAGATAGAGGATCTGATTAGATTAGCTCTCCAACGGCTACTCCCTAATCACCTCTATAAATACAGAGTGCAATCTCAAGAAAAAGGGCTAGAGAGAATCATACGCGCACGAAGTCATACTCCAAGCTCTTGTTTATCAAACTCATAGCACTCTTATTTTGTTCATACTTACATATTCACTCTTAAGGAGTAGTTGGACCTCAACCTGTTCATCTTCTAGATAAGGTTGAAGGCTGTGGTCTTAAGATCGAAGTTAGATCTAAAGAGTTTGTAAGAAGGAACTGGTACTTCACAATTCCAGTGAGTAAGTTGGTTGTTGGTTGGATAGTGAGACCCCTTTGATCAAGGGAGAGTGGACGTAGGATATTCAAATTCGAACCACTATATATCCGGTCTTATTTACTGTTTTCTGCATTTACTTTCTTGTTTATTTTATTGTGCTCTTATGAAAAGAAGTTTGCCTAAGACTTTCTCTTTAAAGCTTCGCAATTTATCAATCTAGTGGGACCAACACCAAATCATCAGCTCTGTGAGAAATTCTCTAAGTTGATGACTGGTAAAATTTGAGATGTCAATGATGGGATAGATGAACTTCTTTTTAAGATTGCAGGTCAAGCAGATTGATCAAGGTATCTTAATTAATCAGGCCAAGTATACAAGAGACTTGATTCATAAGTTTGGTGTTCAGAACAGCAATCCAGCTAGGATCCCAATGAACACAAATTGGAAGATGGATCCTGACACTGAAGGGACTTCAGTGAATTAGACTGAGTACCGAGGGCTGATTGGTTCTTTGTTGTACCTGACTGTAAGTAGGCCTGACATTACATTTGCAGTTGGTGTGTGTGCTAGGTATTAGTCTAATCCCAAGAGGAGTCATTTGGAAGCTGCTAAGAGGATACTTAAGTATTTGAAGAGGACAGTCACTATGGGATTATGGTATCTTTCAGATGACAACTTAGAACTGACAGGTTATTTAGATGCAGATTATGGAGGTTGTAGGATTGATAGGAAATCAACCTCAGGGACATGTCAGTTTTTGGGAAGTAAGTTGATCTCGTAGTTTAGTAAGAAGCAGAATTCAGTGGCAACATCCACAACTGAGGTTGAGTATATGGCTGCAGGTAGTTGTTGTGCTCAGATTTTATGGTTGAGGCAACAATTGAGGGACTACCAAGTGTTTGCTAATGAGGTTCCAATCTATTGTGACAACAATAGTGCTATAGCAATTACTCAGAACCCAGTGCTTCACACAAGGTGCAAGCATGTGGATATCAGGCATCACTTCATTCGAGATCATGTGGAGAAAAAGGATATTAGGATGGAGAAAATTCACACTGACAGGCAGAGAGCTGACATCTTGACCAAGACTTTGGCTGAAGCAAGGTTTATGGAACTGTCAGTGGAGTTAGAACTCTTAGATCCGGGAGAGCAGGCAGTATAGAGTTTAGGGGGAACTCAGGCCAGACTCGACTCAACAAGGTATCAGGGTGCTACAATGTCTCCCTGACAGGTATGAGTTCTATCCTGACCTGAGTGAATTTCAAGCATCTCTCTGAGTCATTCGTCCTGAAGATCTTTATTAAATGCATTCTGTTTTCATTAAAAGTGCACCTTTTCATATTTAAACCCACGCGCAGCGGAGCATTTAATGCTTTAGTTACTTTTTCATATACGTGTTTGTTTTATACGGAATATGACTGACATGGGTTATTGATTGATGCTGAGATTAATCCTGGCCCTTCATTTCAAAACCTTTTGAATTCAGGAATTAATCTCAACCCCACGTCTGAGTAATTGACTTGTTCTAATCAATCAAGAATGCCATTTGAGGTTTTTATGCAAACACAAAGCACTCTTGCACACTGAGTTTTCCTCTTGCTCAAACACTCACAACTTTTTTGGAAAATCTCTTTCAAAATCAATGGCATTCCTAAATTCCAACTGGACAACAAATAAGTTTGAGGATGTTGTCGACAACAGACTGGTACACATGGAGCAAGTCATCTCCATGGAAGGTATCTGTCTTAATGTTGAGGAGATCAAACCAGTTTTCAACTGGATCTCCAAAGCTGGGTTGGAAACATATTTCACCATGCGCCCTATCTCTGTGCTTCCGAAAGCAGTCGTGGAAGCCTACTTCAACCTGTTTGTGAGAAAGGGGGAACTCTTTACCAGGGTAACAGTTTTGAAGCCGATGGGAGAGAAGGACGACGATAGAGAGCCCTTTTACAATACGGAGGAAGTCGATATAGACTTAAGGAGGGCAGTCAAAGAAGTCTATAAGTTGCCATCCTCAGGCATCAACCCCAGGGTCTACAAAGAGAATTCCGAAGGAGAACTCTTGGGGAAATGGAAGAAGACGGGCTCATCTGAATTCAGAGCTCGTCAGAACAAGAGCACCTTTAAGTCTGAGTACAGGGCTCTTGTGGACTTAGTGTCGAAGGTGGTGATGGGATCCACAAGCTCACATGAGCAACTGAGCCTGCCCAAGCTGAGGATCATAGGAGCTATTGTTGATGGCGTGGAGGCAAACTGGGAGCACTTCTTCCTTAATCAAATCAATCAGGCTGGGCTGGACAAACTGAAGAGGGATGATGACAAGAAGCACATTTCTGTCAGTGCAATCCTTCCCTTTGGAACAAGGATGTCCATTCTGATTGCTCATGCCTGCCATGGGTACACCTTCGACATGGAGGACAACCTTTCCTCTAAGAAGGTAATGTTTACTTCTCTGAGTGACACTTACTCAATGTTAGGGCTGACTGATCCCAATGCTAAGGCAAGGGTCAGGCTAAAAAGCCAGCTGGGAAGGCCAGGAAGGTGGCAACCAGCCTCATTGAAAAGGTGGATGAGCTCTTTGAAAGGAGCAAGGAGGCGGAAAAGGAGATTACCCCTGAGCATGTTGAGGCTCAGCCGGTAATAGAGGAGGTAGAGAAAAAGAAGAAGGTTAGGGTGGTGCTGTCAGGGAAGGGCACCAAGCAAGGGACTGAGTCAGGTCCCAAGAGAGCCGAATCTGAGGCGGAGGGAACTGACGATGACATCAGGAAGGAGAAGGAACAAGGCAGGAGGCCCCTGAAGAGATTGCGGAAGGGACCCAAAAAGTCCCCAGCAAAGGGCCTGCCTGAGATTAGTGAGAGGGAGGAGTTAAGCTCTCCCCGAGCTTCTAACTTGGAGGTGGTGAGATCAACGATCGAGACAGCTGAGATCTTGCAGCCTGAGATCAACTCTACCTAATCACCCAAACACCCTGAACTAACCCCACAAACCAACCCTGACCCCACACCCCAACAACCACAAACACCCCCACCTAATAACCTTCCAAACCCAACTGTGTCAGAACCAACAAACTCACCCATTCATGAGCCTGACAATCCTCAGACCCAACTATCCCTAGCCCTGAAGACTTTCCCAGTTACCCCAACCCCAAAGATTGCCCTAAATCCTTGCTAACGGAACATGATGATTTCCTTGAGAAGGAGGAGGAGGAGGAGGAGGAGGAGGAGGAGGAGGAGGATAACTTAGTGGGTAACATTCTGGAGAACAATCTAAGGGGGAATGCCACGGAGTGGGCAGCTAAGTGCTGGCCCGGGCTGAACAGATACAAGGAGCTTTTTGCTAATGTTGTGGAGCTGAAAGTATGGCTGGACTTTAAACAGTCCAACATGCAGGAGCAACATATGTTGGTGGATGCTCATGGCTGGGAGCATTGGGAGACAGAGGAAGCAAGGTTGTGTACCTTCTTTGGGCTCACCAGCTGGCTTCAACTCTTGAATTTCAAAAATCTGAAGCACCTGGTGGCTGATAGGATGTCTAGAACGGAGGCTGACATCCGATCTGATGGAGAGGAGGATAAGGATGATGATAATGAAGATGCCCATGATGGGGCAGTGGAGAAGGCTGTGGAGGAGACAGTGAGAGGGGTGGATCTTATGATCCCTGAGTCTCGGACTCAGGGGGAAGATGATAAAGATATTGGTGCCAAGGGTGGATCAATGGCTAGGGATGTTGAGAACATCTCAGCCGCCGATGAGACATCTGTCGATGAAGGGATTCCCTGCCCTGAGACAAAGGAGGATGATGTTGAGGCGTCAAAGGAGACTCCTAGTTCTGAGGGACAAGTTCCCAAAGTTTGAGCCGGCTTAGCTGAGCCTGAGCAGGCGGCTATGACCACTCCACAACTACCTTCAGTGCACCCTGAAGAGGGGACTGAGGATGCAGGGGCTGACAAGGGAAAACAGTCTGCCACTAACAAGGCCGTTGATGAAGATGAAGATGTGCTTATCACTGGGGTCGGACGTGCTGAATTCACTAGCATAGTCGAAGTGAAGAAAGAAAAGACTACAGAGAATCTAGTTGAGCTTCAGGAGGAAGTGATGAAGCTACACGCTGAGAAGGAGGAAGAAGCTAAGGCCCTGGATAAGCACATCAGGTAGACGAAGTCAGCATACAACACCCTTGCAAATAAGGAGCTGATTTTGTTAAAAAGGACAATGACTGACACGGCCAAGTCAGTGAGGAGTGAGAGGAAGCGTACAAAGAAAATGCTAAGGCAGACTCTCAAGCAACTTGAGGAGTGGGACTTTCTCAGAGAAGAAAAGCTTAATCAGGCAGTGGAGAGGCTTGTGGTTCAGGCTAGAGCGCTCTTCAATCAGGCCATGAACGACTCAGCATCCAAATTGGAGTTGGAGTCAGGGAGGTTAGCTCAGACCTCTCAGACTGTTGCTGATGTTTTGGCTAAGGCCACTGAAGAGTCAGCAAAGATACTGGTTGAAGCTAGCAGGGTCAGCGGCGAGTCCTTAAAGGTGGAAGAAAGGATCACCAAGACTGAACAAAGTCTCCAACTCAACATGGAAATCTTTGAAAACAAGTTGAAAGCTGCTATCAGTTCAGTCTCTTATGCAGGCACGGGGATTGCAACGAGAGTGGAGATGCTGAAGGAGGGCGTTCTGGAAGTCCAATCTTTAACCTCCTTCGTGATCAACAGTGGATGTTAGGATAAAAGTTGTTAGTTTTGATGAGTTAAAACAAACCAGAAGATGTAATAGGACCATCTGGACCTGTTAGCCAGATGATGGTTTAGATTAGGACTTAGTCTAGGGGGAACTGCCAGACCAGAAGACTTCACCAGAAGAGTCACCAGAAGACCCCACCAGAGGACTTCACCAGAGGACTCCACCAGAAGACTTCACCAGATGAGATCAGACCAGAGGCAGAGGACCTTCCCCAGACCAGACGAGTCCGGACCAGACGAGTCTGGTGGAACAAAAGATGCTCAGTTTGATACCCTGATTCTACTGAGTATTCTGGTTATTTACCAGAGATGGACCAGAAGACACCGAGGTTGCCTGGTGTCTGGTCTTGCCTTCTCTGTTGAGAATCAGAGTTAGGCAGAGGAAGCATTTGACCGTTGGTGATTTAAATCAAGTCAACAAGATCAGGATTGGAAAGTTTTGAAGATAATCAATCCAAGGATCCCACCAACCCAATCAATCAATTAGGGAATTGATTGATTGAGGCTCCCTCAAATAGAGGATCTGATTGGATTAGCTCTCCAACGGCTAGCCCTAATCCCCTATATAAATACAAGAGTGCAGTTCAAGAAAAAGCTCTAGAGAGACTCCATACGCGCATAAGTCCATCCAAGCTTTTGATATTCACTCTTAGCATTCTTATTGTTCATAATATATATCTACTCTTAAGGAGTTGTCAAAAACCTCAACCTATTCATCTACCAGATAAGGTTGTAGGCTGTTGATCTTTAGATTGAAGTCAAATCTAAAGAGGCTGTAAGAAGGAACTGGTACTTCCCAATTCCAGTGAGTAAGTAAGTAAGTGAGTTGGTTGATAGTGAGACCCCTTGGATAAAAGGGAGAGTGGACATAGGATATTCATATCTGAACCACTATATATCTTGTGTTCTTTATTGCTTTCATTTACTTATTGTCCTATTGATTATTGTTCTCTTGTAAAAAGGATTTGAAAGACATTTAACTTAAGCTTCCGCAATTAATCTAACTAGTGGGACCAACAAGTGGTATCAAAGCTGGCAGAAGCAGAGGAGGAGGATACTAGTTCCAGTTCTTCTTCTTCTGATTTCGGATCAGATGATGATGTGTGTCTTATGGCAGACATCACTGAGGTAAATGGAACTACTCTAGTCTAATCAAATTCCAAATATACTGAATTCTCTAATTCATCTGGTAACTCCAGAGAGTCTGATATGCAACAAATGCTATCAGATCTCCAAAATTGTGTCCAACTTTGTCAAAAACTTGAGAAAGAGAATGGTAGGCTCAGAGCTGAAGTTCAATCTCTCTCTCATGAGCATAAATCCACCAGAGAACTCATGAAAGATCATTCCAAAGAAGTCTCTGAACTTCAGGATAAGATCACAGAAAGAGATACTCTGGTAGATCAACTCATGAAAGAAAAGAACTCTCAAGAAGATGAGATAAATGAACTCAGAGTCAAATACCAGACTCTTATCAAGGGAAAACAAGTTGCTCACAACATAGAGGAGATACCCATGCCCAGAGAAGCTCCTAAGATACCATCTGTTGTATCTATCATATCAGAGTCTTCTCAGCGCATTAGTGATAAGAGTGGTTTAGTATATCCTGGAATTACCACTAAAACTCATAAATACCTTTATAATAAAGACAAGTCTGTAAGAGCTGGTAAATTGGTAGAAATCTGGGATGATAAAAACTTAACTGGTAATGGTTACAAGGTGGTTCACAATCCTGATTGGAAAAGGAATCACTCTGTTAATCACATAACATATGGTCCAGAAGAGTTGACTGTCCTGGAAGAGAAGATCCTAGAGAATAAGAGTCAACAAGGGGAACCATTGAAGATTGATGGTCCTGTGAACAATGAGTCCCAAGAAGTAGAACTTACTCAAATTGGAGGACCCCAGAGAAATCCTCAAAGGGAACCTAACCAGATTAGGGGACCTCAAGGGAAACACTCAAGAAAGGGGAATACCAATCAGAGTAAGAACTACCAGAGAATGGACAATGTTCAACAGCACCAGGTACCCCAGAGATGATTTTCTCAGAGGAATCAATTCCAGAATAGGTATACTCAAAGGAACTATAATCACCAGAACAACTCTAATTCTCAGAACCAGAGAAGGTCTTCCAGACCCATCTATAGAAAACCAACTGATCTGGGAAGTTATGACACCAGAGATGGTTCTTCTAGGATGTACCCTTACAACCAGACCTTTAAGACCATGTCTTTGAGGCAGGCCATTCCAAAGGCCAGATTTGAGAAAAGGTACACCAGACCTGTTTATAGGAAAGGTGTCCTTATCAGACCTGTAGCTCAATATGTCATTGTAAGAGGACATGTTCTGGTAGATAGATTTGGAAGAAAGATAAGATCTCCTCATCCAACTAGGGATGATCTTTATCTATGGATTCCTACAAAACCTGCAACTAACCAATCAGGACCCAGCCCTAGTAGGGGACCTAATTGATTTCTCTGCAGGTAGATAAGAGCCCATTGGAGAAAGGACTTTCAAGCAACCATGTCTGGTACGTTGATAGTGGATGTTCCAAGCACATAACCTTCCAGAAGGATAATCTCCAAGATTTCAAGCCATTAAATGGGCCAAGAGTGATGTTTGGTGACAATAACTATGGAGTCACCAGAGGAGTTGGAAAATTGACCTTCAATGGAGTATCTGTAGATGAAGTCTACTATGTAGAAGGACTCAAGCATAATCTGCTTTCAGTATCCCAATTCTGTGACAAGGGATACTCAGTGAAGTTCTCTAGTGATTCATGCACTGTTTTCTCTTCTGATTATAATGATATCTTGCTAATAGGCTTGAGGAAGGGTAACATTTATCTTGCAGATTTTAGCAGTTGCCCAAGAAATGCTTGCCTGGTTGCAAAAGGATCTGCAGAGAACAGCTGGATTTGGCACAAGAGATTGTGTCATCTTAACTTCAAGACACTGAATAAGATTGCCAGAAAAGGTCTCATTCGAGGTCTTCCTAATGAAGTGTTTAAGAAGGATCAGGTTTGTGGTTCCTGCCAGAAGGGTAAACAACCCAAGACTTCCTTTAAGGATGTCCAGAGCACAACCACAACCAGAGTACTTCAACTACTTCACATGGACCTGTTTGGACCTGTTTCTCCTCTTAGTTTCAGTGGAAGGAAGTACACCTTGGTGATAGTGGATGACTTTTCAAGATACACTTGGGTAGTGTTCTTGTTTAAGAAAAATGAAACTATCACTAAGCTGCCAGAATTCTTCAAGCAGATTCAGAATGAGCAGAACCAGAGCATAGTCAGAATCAGAAGTGACAAAGGGACAGAGTTTTTGAATTCACACATTGCAGATTACTGCAAGGACCATGGCATTTTTCATGAGACATCTGCTGCCAGAACACCCCAACAAAATGGAGTAGCAGAAAGGAGGAATAAGACCCTCAAAGAAGCTGCAAGAACACTTCTGGCAGAATACAACACTCAACACAGATTTTGGGCAGAGGTCATTAATACAGCTTGCTATACTCAGAACAGGTGCCTGATTGCCCAGAGACATAATAAGACTCCATATGAGGTATGGAAAGGTAAAACCCCATCTGTTTCATATTTTCATGTTTTTGGATGTAAGTGTTTCATCCATGACAATGGGAAATCTAAATTAAAAACCTTTGATGCTAAAGTGGCTGATGGAATATTTTTAGGATATTCCAGCACCAGTAAAGCTTTTAGAGTTTTTAATAAGAACTCACTTTGTGTGGAGGAAACACCTCATGTTGTTTTTGATGAGTCTGCTTTTGAGTGCAAGGTGGACTTAAAGTCTTCTGATGAGACCCAGAATCAGACTACTCCCAGAGTAATCAAGGTCAATCCACCTATTCTTGATTCAGATTCAGATTCAGATGATGACCCATCTCCTGGTTCTCTGAAGACTAAGTCTTCACAAGGAGCAGAACCAGAAGAGGTTGGAACTCCTGTAGGGGGAAACTCTTCTGCAGGTGGTGATAATCACCAAGGTATTGCAGAAGATGATCACCCAGGCAAGACCACGGGAAGGAGGACCCTGGTTGATCACCCCAATGACCTGATCTTAGGAGATCCAACTAAGGGTGTCCATACTAGGAGAACTCTTAACTTAGCTGCCTTATTCAATTGCTATGTGTCCTTGATTGAGCCCAAGAACTTCAAGGAGGCACTGAAAGATTCAAATTGGATTGTTGCTATGCAGGAGGAGTTGAATCAATTCACCAGACAGGATGTTTGGGAGCTGGTAGACAGACCAAGACATCAAAAGGTGATAGGCACTAAGTGGGTTTTCAAGAATAAGAAAGATGAGAATGATGTCATTACTAGGAACAAGGCAAGGCTAGTGGCCCAGGGCTATTCTAAGTCTGGGGGAATAGACTATGATGAGACATTTGCTCCTGTTGCCAGACTAGAAGCCATCAGATTGTTCTTAGCATATGCTGCTCACATGAAGTTCAAAGTATACCAGATGGATGTGAAATCTGCCTTTCTTAATGGGATTCTCATTGAGGAAGTGTATGTGGAACAACCTCCTGGTTTTGAACAAGGTGACAAGGTGTTTAAGCTTAAGAAAGCTCTTTATGGGCTGAAGCAGGCACCCAGAGCATGGTATGACACTCTATCTCAATTTCTTCTGGACAATGGTTTTACTAAGGGTAAGATTGATAGGACCTTGTTTAGGAAAGAAGAAGGAAATGACATCCTTCTGGTCCAAATATATGTTGATGACATTATATTTGGATCCCCTAACAAGAAGCCGTGTGAGAAGTTTGGTGAGCTCATGCAGAGTAAGTTTGAGATGTCCATGATGGGTGAAATGAATTACTTCTTAGGTTTGCAAGTTAAGCAATCAGAGAAAGGAATTTTTATTAATCAGGCTAAGTACACCAGAAACATGTTAGAGAAATTTGGAGTAGGATCTAGCAAAGCTGCCAAGATTCCTATGATGACAAACTTCAACATGGATCCAGATGAGTTTGGAGAGAGTGTGGACCAGACTCAGTACAGAGCACTTATTGGTTCTCTTCTGTACCTGACTGCAAGCAGACCATATATTACTTTTGCTGTAGGAGTTTGTGCCAGATTTCAAGCTAATCCCAAGAAGAGTCACTTGGAAGCAGCTAGGAAGATATTGAAATATCTTAAGGGAACAGTAAACCTAGGATTATGGTATCCTGCAGATGACAACTTAGAGTTGAGTGGTTATTCAGATTCAGACTATGGTGGATGCAGAATAGATAGGAAGTCTACAAGTGGAACATGCCAATTTTTAGGGAATAAATTGGTATCCTGGTTTTCTAAGAAGCAGACTTCAGTTGCTACATCAACAACAGAAGCAGAGTACATGGCTGCAGGGAGCTGTTGCTCACAACTACTCTGGATTAGTCAACAGCTTAGGGATTACCAGATTAGAGCTAAGGATATTCCTATTTTCTGTGATAGTAATAGTGCAATTGCAATCACCCAGAATCCAGTTCTTCATACCAGATGTAAACATGTTGATATAAGGCATCATTTTATAAGAGATCATGTTGAGAAGGGAGATATAAGGATGGAAAAGATTGCAACAGAGAAGCAGAGAGCATATATCTTAACTAAGCCTTTGGCTGAGACCAGATTCAGAGAGTTAGCTTTTGAGTTAGGATTGTTGGACCAGAGACAGATTTGTTTTAGGGGGAACATCAGAGAAGTATCCTTTAGTTATGTCTTACTGCATATTCTTTAATTTCTTTTAAAACTAACATGCCTGCAGATTAGACATATCAGAGAAGTTATATCTCCAGATGAGGTATGCATCAGGTGACACTTGTCCCAGATGAGGTGCTGAGTCAAATTCAAGAAATGTCCAAAGTCTTCTCTGACCAGGACCAGATGAGTCGAATCAGAGTAGATTTAGCACCAGACTTACTGTGGTATCATCTGGTTACAATATCAGGTGACAGGTATGTCTTTACTTCTCTGGCCTCTGATCATTGGGATACACTTTTCAAATTAGTAAGTACACTCAAAACGTTTCACCTTTCGGAGTGTATTTAAGACTAGGGTATAGGGCCTAGGCAATCATTTCGCCTTTTCTCTTGACTGCCACAAAACCCCTTTATGCCCAGTCCCAATGACTATGCCAACGCACCAGATTAAATCTGTATCTCGCCTTTCATCGTGGCCATCAGATTTAATCAATGTGCAATATGTCAATCAATTCCAAAATTAATTTTGTTTCCTAAATTAAATTCGCTATTACACGCGTTCACACTTCATTTATTAATCAAGCCACGCGTATTGCTCTATTTAACTCAAATTTCTTTTCAATTTGTCCTTTCACGTTTCCATACTTTCAAACCCTAACCTCTCTCTGCAAAGTATTTTTCTCTCTCTCTCTCTACCTTTCGCTCACAGAAATGGCTCCTCCGTGCAACTTCGATCATGTTCTAATGATGAAAAAGCTAAAGACGGAGATGGTGGTGGACTTTTATACCACCAAGAACCCTGTTGTGCTGTCGATTCTGGAGATGCTCCAGAGAGCAGGGGTGGAGAAGTTGATCTCCACAGTTCCCAAGGACTTTCGCACTCTTGACGGATATGCGGCCCAGTTTTTGGTTCTTATGAAGATCCACGAGGACCACATTTCTTCCAAGATTGATGAAGATGATTTGGTGTTTTCTAAGCACGATTTTTGCGCTCTATTCGAGAACATTTCTGCAGTAGGAGTGGATCCTTTGACGTACAAGGAGGATGATATCATTGGTTCCTTCAAGATCTTTGCTCGATCTTCTTGCCAGGGCATCACGAAGGGATTTCTTGATAAACATTTAAGGCAGAAGTACAAGATGTTGTTTGATATAGTCGTGAAGGTACTTATGTGTGAGAATCACAGCACAGATGCCATTTTCAACGGCAGGATATGTGTGATGAGGGCATTATATGACGGCGTTCAATGCAATTGGGCGGAGTTCTTCTGGGATGTGTTGAGGAGGAACAGACTGAAGGTGAAGAAGGAGCATTGTCCTTCCAAGCCAGGGGAGTTGCAGTTCTTCTTCACTGCAAATGTTTCGTTGGGAACTAAGTTGACTCTAGTTCTGGATTCACTTCTTCCAGAGAAGAAGTGGAAAGCATCTTGGTGCCATGGTTATCACAAATCCAAGATCCTATTCTCCAAGGATGGCCCTCTTCATGGCCATGCCGACTCTGATGGAGAGCAAGCCATCCCTGCCCCTCCTATTCAATCAATTCCCTCACCTGCAAAGGGGCAGAAAAAGCAGCAGCAAAAGCAGAAGACCCAGACGAAAGCTGCTGAAGCAACTGGTTCCTCAACCATTGCATTCTCTGGCTCCTCAGAGGAGGACCAGATTCCTCTTTGATGTTTTAAAGAAGAAGAGTGAAGTAGCTGAGGCTACCAAGAAGGCTGGAGCAGCCAAGAGGAAGCAGCCAGAGGAGGCCAAGAGAGGCTCTGCTAAAAAGCGACGGATTAGCAGGAAGGCCAAGAAAACCCTTCTGGTGGATGAGCCATCAGAGGAAGAAGAGGAAGAAGAGGTTGAACCTCTTAAGAAGAAATCCAAGGCCAAGAGAGCCATTCTTCAAGGGTCAGACTCTGGCTCTGATCTTGGAGAGGCCTTGGAAAAGGCTATTGAGGAGGCCTCTCAGATGATGGAGGATGCTCCAGAGACTGTTGTTCCTGCTGATGTTGACTCAGGAGAGGTAAACCTTTCCAACCCATCTCCTTTTCCCCCCTCTGATCCTATTAACCTCGTTACCCCCACTACTTCCCCACCAGACACCCAAACACAACCCATTTCATCTGCTCCTGCTGTTCCTTTATCTTCACCAGAGCAGACTCTCCCTGACACCCCCACATTCACTACTTCAACCATCCCTCAAACACCTTCTCCCCTACCTTCCCAAATACCTTTAAACACATTTCCTTCTCCCCCAGCTTCTGTACCAGAGGTGCCCTCAACCTCTTCTGGTGCAGAGATCCCCCCTCCAAACTCTTCCACATCCCAAATACCACCTACACCTTCTGTACCAGAGATCCCGTCTTCTTCTGGTGCAGAGCAACCCATCCCCTCCACCTCTACCTCACAAAATCCTAACCCTCCCCAAACCCATACAGATCAGGACCCAACCATTTCTATGGCTCTGGGATTCCCTGCCCCTCCCCCTTCACCAACCTGTTTAACAAGCGATGATAGTGAAGATGAGGAAGCTTCACTTGAGCCTGCTAACTTAGCACCTTCCTCCTCTGCCTCTGGGCCCAAACCCTTCACTTTCTCTTCTGCTGAGATGGGTCCCATCAGGCAGAGTATGAGTGTGAGTGCTCAGCTCTGGCTAAGAGAGCAATTTCCAATTCTGTTGGAGCACTCACCCCTCCTGGCAGATCTGACGGATGCCAAGGTTTGGAGTATGGCCAGACTCCAAGATGTTGAAGATCTTATGCTTCTGCCGGAGGAGATGTCTCCCTCTACCTTCACTGCGTGGGAGATTGAACTGAAGAAGAAGTTAAACATACAAAACCCGACAGAGTTGGAGACACCAGAGGCGGCCAAGGTTCACATCAGAACTCTCCTGATCCAGAGAGGAGTTATGCTCACTCCAGAAGGCTTCTCTTACAACTTTGGTCCTCATTTCACATTCCCTCCAGAGCTATATTCAGACGAGGAGGACTTTGAGATGTCTCCTGCCGTGATCCAGAAGATGAAAGCCTTCTTCAACGAGCAGATCATGCAGATAGGGCGTTTTTCCAAAGCTATTCAACACAAGGCCCCTGCTATGATAGAGCATCAGATCAGGCAGGAGAGGAGGATCTTCCTGAAGCAGATCAAGTCTACTCTGGCAGAGGTTAAAGCTTATTTCAAGGCCAATGACCTCTTTGTCAAGCTGGATGTCATGCACAGTCAGAAGCAGCTCCAGGAGCACGTGCTGGAGCAGATGAGGCCAGTCTCTGTGCTAAAGGTTGAGATGGCCAGCCAGATGATCCAAATTGCCAAGCTGAAGGACTCCCTCCAGGAGATGTTAGAGAAGCAGAAAAGGCTTGTTGCAGAGTCGAAAGCCTACCTGGAGGAGGCAAAGCAGCTGCGTGATCTTCACTCTTCCTCCAACACTGCCTTGCCCGATCTTATAAGGCAGGTAGTGGAGCCCCTCCTTGATGAAGTTAAAAAGGGGGAAAAGAAGGCCAGAACTGATCTGGCGAAGACCACTAATGAAACCCTTTTCAGCCATGGAGTTCGTCTGGACCTGCTGGAGAACACATTGGCCCAGGCTGAGTTGCAGAAGAAGAAGAAAGAGGAGTTCAAATCTCTTTCCATGGCTAAGCAGCTTGCTGCAGAAGAGGAGTCAGAAGCTGAGCAAGATCCTATCTCCATCTCTGGACCTGCAAAGAGGAAGATCAGGAAAGTCAAGAAAAGCTTTCTTGAGACTGTTGTTGAAGAAGCTCAGAAGAGATACAAGGAAGAGACTCCAGAGGAGAAGCGGGCAAGGATCAGGAAAAACATAGATGAAGAGCAGAGGCTCAGATATATTAGGAGGCAAAACAAGAAGAGCAGAGAAGCTGGTGCTTCTTCTGGTGCAGGTGGTTCTAGCCAGAGGAGGAAAGCTCCCATTGAAGTGATGAACATTCTGCCTCTCAGGACAGAAGGGTCTTTTGACTCTACTGTGCCTGTGCCCTTGATTGAGAAATGGAAGGAGGCAAAGACTCTCTGGTTCATCCAACATTATATCCAAAGGCCAGCACCAGAGGATGATGAGCTGATCAACAGAACCTTTCACACCTGGATGCAAGCTTATGATGCAGAGTTGTACAAACAATTGATGGATTCTACCATTGAGTTCAACCTGGAGGTGACTGCCCCTGAGTTCACTTATCTTAACACTCCCATGGCAGGAGACTAGGTTGATTGGGCTGAGCTGAAGAGACTGTACAAGACAAAGGTGTTGGTGAACTTCACTCCAATATCTTCTGCAGAGTTGAAAGCCGTCCAAGATAGGTTCCTTGATTGGTTCCTTGTGCCCAAGGAAAACAAGAGATATGCATAGAATATGACTCTGAACTTCAATGTAATTTGTAATCATCTTGTCCTTATTATCAATGAAAATATCATATCTTCTCTGTTCAAAAGACAACCTCTTGTTGTCTTAATTTTTTGCCTGATAAGATCTATTCTAAGGTCTTATCCTTTACTGTTTTCTTGTTTAAGTCTTACTTTGTGATCAGTTCTGGTAGTGTTTTAACTCCATCAAAAAGGGGGAAATTGTTAGGATAAAAGTTGTTAGTTTTGATGAGTTAAAACAAACCAGAAGATGTAATAGGACCATCTGGACCTGTTAGCCAGATGATGGTTTAGATTAGGACTTAGTCTAGGGGGAACTGCCAGACCAGAAGACTTCACCAGAAGAGTCACCAGAAGACCCCACCAGAGGACTTCACCAGAGGACTCCACCAGAAGACTTCACCAGATGAGATCAGATCAGAGGCAGAGGACCTTCCCCAGACCAGACGAGTCTGGTGGAACAAAAGATGCTCAGTTTGATACCCTGATTCTACTGAGTATTCTGGTTATTTACCAGAGATGGACCAGAAGACACCGAGGTTGCCTGGTGTCTGGTCTTGCCTTCTCTGTTGAGAATCAGAGTTAGGCAGAGGAAGCATTTGACCGTTGGTGATTTAAATCAAGTCAACAAGATCAGGATTGGAAAGTTTTGAAGATAATCAATCCAAGGATCCCACCAACCCAATCAATCAATTAGGGAATTGATTGATTGAGGCTTCCTCAAATAGAGGATCTGATTGGATTAGCTCTCCAACGGCTAGCCCTAATCCCCTCTATAAATACAAGAGTGCAGTTCAAGAAAAAGCTCTAGAGAGACTCCATACGCGCATAAGTCCATCCAAGCTTTTGATATTCACTCTTAGCATTCTTATTGTTCATAATATATATCTACTCTTAAGGAGTTATCAAAAACCTCAACCTGTTCATCTACCAGATAAGGTTGTAGGCTGTTGATCTTTAGATTGAAGTCAAATCTAAAGAGGCTGTAAGAAGGAACTAGTACTTCCCAATTCCAGTGAGTAAGTAAGTAAGTGAGTTGGTTGATAGTGAGACCCCTTGGATAAAAGGGAGATTGGACGTAGGATATTCATATCCGAACCACTATATATCTTGTGTTCTTTATTGCTTTCATTTACTTATTATCCTATTGATTATTGTTCTCTTGTAAAAAGGATTTGAAAGACATTTAACTTAAGCTTCCGCAATTAATCTAACTAGTGGGACCAATAGTGGAGCAGAAGCACTCCCATCCCAGGCCAATGATGATGCCAAAAAGGGGGAAAATAAAAAGAAAAGATCCCGCACTGAGGCATCTGAGGCAGTCAACCGTGGTGAAACGGTTGAGGCTGATCCTGAGGCAAACCCTGCTGGGAATGTGCTCAGAGTGAGGAAGTCAGCAAGGCCGGCAGCGGCTGAGGCTGAAGATGCGTTCGAAGCTGCAAAGCTAAGAGCTGAGGCTGCAAAGAGGGCTAAGGCTAATGAACCTTCTAAGGATCTCCAACTTCCCAAACCGGCTGAGGCAACTCAGAAGTCACCCCAGGTTCATACTAGAAAAAATCCAATCACTTACTCTGCGGAGACGGTGGCGGAGTTGTGCGCTGAGGCATGGGGAACTCCTTTTGAGAAGTCCGAGGCTGAGCGCAGGGCTGATATTGCTCAAAAGGAGAAGAAGGTGGAGAAGCTGACTGATCTGACTGATATACAACAACGAGAACTTGACGATGCAATGATCAGTTTGTTTAGGAGAAAGAAGGCGAAGACTGAGCCTAGGAAGTACAGGAAGAAGCCAACAGCGAGGAAGTCAACAATACTGCAGGTCAGAAGGCCGGAATCAGGTCAGAGGGAAGCTTATGTCGATGAGTTCATCTCAGAGGCATTAAAGGAGTTCTGGGCTGATGCAAGGGATGAATTTGTTAAGTTATGGTACGTGGTGAAGAAGTGGGGCGACTCTGAAGAAATCAATGCCCACTTCACTGACTACATGATGGACAATCATCCTGAGCTGATCCAAAAAATCCTGGAGGAGGCTGAAGCAGCTCAAGCTCAAGTGAAAGCTCCTGAGTTCGTTACACGACCACCCCCTCTTGTACCTGGGACTGGAAATCATGATACGAAGGCCATAATGACTGAAGTGTTGAAGATTGCAAAAGCTGAAGGTTATGTGAATCAGGTTAAGAGAGTTGACGAATTGAAGGTTAGAGTCTACGCAGGTTATGGACTCGAGCCTGAGATGAGATTAGTCTAGTGATTCACATCCTTTCCTCGTAATAGATTAGATTCATTGTAACCATTTCCATATCACTCAATGAAATCTATTACCTTGCCCACAGACAAAAACTCATTGTCTTTTTGGATGTTATTTAAATTATGTACTTTATCAAGAACTGCTCTAACACTGACTTATCTTATAGATAGGACTTTATATTTCCTCTAAATGTTTTGAGGATCTTTTCAGTGTTTTGGCATCATCAAAAAGGGGGAAATTGTTGGGATATTGTCAGTTTTGATTAAGATCTCAAAGCCCCTGAAAAGATGAGTTGCCTTAGTTTATCTTAGTCAGGCTAGTCTTGGTTAGGCTTTGTACTTAGTCATTTTACACTTTACATGTACTCAGTGAGAGGTGGACTCACTGACAACAGTCAAGACTAAGAGCCTGAAGACGAAGAGCACCATCCTGAGCTTATGGCAGTCTTCTAAGCTGGCTGAATAAGCTTCAGTGATGAAGAGTATGACCCTGAAGTCATTACTAACTCAGTCCTGAAGGGAACAGGATGACACTGAGTTTATGGGAAATACTTGGAGTAGAGCCAAGCAATGCAAAAAGAATGTCAGTGTCAGGACAAGATCGTTGTGCTCGAGACAAAAAGAACTTAATAAGACAAGCCTGAAGCCCAGGAATAAGTTCTGATATCCTCACCAACCTGATGACGTGGACCAATCCGGGAAGGACACGCACGTACGGAACCTGACATGAAGACTGACTTCAGACTGCATGTTCAATGGACAAGCATTAAATGCAAGTTACCTAATCCATGCAGGGACGGCTGATGCATGGGAAATATGTCCGTTTAAGCCACTCTACCAGAAGGCTATCTCTTCCGACGGATAATTTTCAAATCACCTATAAATACAGAAGGCCTTGAACCCATTCAAGGTTACGGGAAATTTCCAAGCCAGAAATTACTCAAACTCTCAAGCTTTCAAAACATTCAGTCTTTAGAAGAAGCACTCGAAACCAGTTAAATTTCCCAAGTGTTTCTTAGTTTCTGAGAGTTATTCTGTATTCCAAGAGCGTATTAGCAATATCTTAAGCTTAGAGTGATTATCCAATCCTTAGCATAGCTTTGTCTTGTAAGGATAATCACAACCTAGTTGGAATCCAAACTGAAACCAAAACCCTAAGTTAGGTTTGTTGGTATTAAGTTTAGTTAGTGAGTTAGTTGGAGGAGTTTGTATAGGTTAGTAAGGTAGCTAATCTTGGTGCACCTTGGCACGTTAAAAACAAGAATCCCTTGAGTGGATTTCCTGTTAAATCAGGCCGTGGACGTAGGAGCTTGAGTCTCTGAACCACGTTAAACTCCCTGTGTTCTTACTGCTTTAATATTGTGCTTACTTGTCATTTTACTTGTTCATTCATAGCATTTGGTTTTATCAAGCTGAATCAATCAGCCTGATCATTAAACTAGAGTACTGCCCTACTAATCACTATTTCAGAATTGAGTAATCAAGTTTTCAGAAAGCAAACTAAACAAGACTTTAAACTATCAGGGCTCACGCATTTCCGCACTGAACTCGAACTGATAGTCAGCCAACTGACCCGCTCTAAGTGTAGTCAGTGGGGAGATTATCAGCTCTCAGTTCTTTATCACTCTGAGTAAAGGGGACTCAGCAAGGTTTTAAGTTGAAAAATTGGTATACGTGTATTCCCTCCCCATACACGTATTCATCAATCTTGAACCGGGACCAACAATATCTTACCCTACATGACCTAATCTAGCTTGCCAAAATGTTATAGTCTACATAAGCATTGCTAGAGGAACAAACATTTAGTCTACATGAACTTATTTCATATAACTAAAATAATTGTTCACTTTTAGTCCATAATCATTTAAAACATGAAATAATAAGTATAATACCATAAATTACGTTATACATACACCATGCGCTGTCGTTCACCCGCCGGTGACTGGCACATGAAGCCCACACGTCGCCGTCACATACTAATCATAATCATGTCTCACAAAAAAAATTTAATCATATCTCACTTATGGAAGATCAGATACAGTGGTGAGATCCTAAGTGAGCTCTCGCGCCAACAAAAGACTATGCGATATGAAATATTGACCATTGTCAATCTCAAGTTTACAAGCCCTAAGACTTCACTCAAGCTCAGTTCCTTTAATTGTATCTCGTCTTAATGCTCAACAGTCTTTAATCAATGATTTGTCATTTCTAAATCTATAATCCACAAGGATAAGATTCCGTTAAGAACACATTACTAAAGATGACTGTGCTTGAAATAAAAAACAGAATGAACTACCTTGTCCCTCCTGGACTTAGTACATTCACGAGCAAAAAATGACCATGATCTTCTCAACTGAAACATGTCATTTTCTCTCTTATCCATTTTCAGTCTAGCATTTTTTTAATCTTCCTAGCATTAAAATTGACACCAAGATTGATTGTAGCTCTTCCAATTCGAGACCGCTTATCATTTTCACCTTCCTTCCAGTTTCTTTTATTTTCAGAGCCTGAAGCTTCTATAGAACTAATAAATATAACGAGAACACTTAATGAAGACTTTGAAGTTTCAAATTCTTCATCTTTTATCTCAACGTTATGAGTTGTATGATTGAAAGTTGTGATACTTTCATCAAGAGTCGTGTCGACTCTTAAGTGTTCCCCTTTGTTAGGAAGTGAATGGATAAGATCCTGAATTCGATATTTCTAAAAAAAATAAAGTGTCACCATACTTTTCCTTTTAAATATTCTCAGATATTATAGGCAGTATGACACAATTCACAATCATGGAATATGTCATCATTGACCAAAATTACCAATATTTCACAAGCTATGAAATTTTCAATATTCCAAGCCTGGTAATTGTCCAGATTATTTTCAGTTTGAGTCTTATCTCTATACTTCATAATACTTTTCATCATGGTTTATAGTGTCTAACACATCATGTTCTCCAAGAACATGTATTATATCATATGACGCTACGTGTTATTATTATCCTCTTTGAGTTTTTCAATTTGGTGTAACTTAACGACGATCGTTGTTGAAGTCATTGTCTGGTTTCTAACAGAAAATATTCTAAAAGTTAATGTTCATTTATGTATTATATTGTTATATGTTAAGCTAACTGACATCAGAAAAATTCGATACAAAATTTGATATCGCAAAATAACTTAAAGTTATTAATCATCAATCTCATAAAGTATCCTCATTAAACAGATTCAGTTCCAAAAACATGAACAAAAATCTTAAGTTCTAGCATCTAATCCAATAAACAACTAAAACTCTCACTCAATGACATGATAGTAACATGCTTTAAAGACATTCAATCAACATTAAAGGTATAAAGCATAATCATGTCATAAATCATATAACCAAAATAGTAAAGGTAAACAAAACAACCATCTAAGTCAAAAACCAACTACCAAGGTTATTCTAATATGAATCCTGTTTTAGCATCACCATTAGGCAATTTCAATGAAGATTTTCCAATAATCTTCGATGCAATTTATATGCTCACAGAGTACTATTATGATACTCATTATGAAAGGTAATACAAATAGATTCATCACCCAAAAGTTTCTCACTCGTCAAGTTAAGAACATCGGATCGTCGAATCAGTTTTGTACACAAAACCAGTTGATTTCATACTCGTTTTCTTGAAATCATAATTCATCAATAATATCTTTCATAATATTCAACAATTTTCATAATGTTTCAAAAATGAGCTATAAACTATACATCTTTATAAAATTGACGTTATGTGCCAAAAATTGTGTGACAATTTCATCTTACAATCTTAAAATTTGCATGACTTAACTTCATCAAATCGAATTCGAAGAACTTTAATTGTTCACTCTATTCGACTTATATCCATAAAATGAGCAACCATTTAAATATTTAAATAATTAAAAATTTAACACATGAATTTAAGGCTCACAATTACACTAAGAAAACTTGATTTTCAAGTGTAATTAGCTAATTCACAAGTGCAATAAATTTAATTATGGTCCTCACTTAAATAGATAATTTAGTAATAAAATATCCCTTGTTCAAATACTATCAAACTATGCAAATTCAGATTCTACACTGAAAAACGAACACACTAGATTTTCGGCACCCAAAACGGCGTTAAAATGAGCCAAAATGAGCCAAAACAAGATTACATGGGCGCATATCGCCGAAAGTTGCTTCCATTGGCAGGATCGCCGCTGGCCACCACTGGACCACCGCCACCGGCTGCGGAAGCCACTGACCACCACCGGAAACTACCTCAGGTCACCGGAAAACCGCCCATTATGGCAGGAAAACCACCGAAAGTTGTCGGGAAACCACCTCCGGTCGCCAAAAAGCGTCGTGCCACCATCGAAAAACTGTCGGGTGCTGTGGTTCAGCCCTCCGGGACAACTCGGTTGGACCGAGTTTGACCCAGTTCGGTTTCTCGGTCCAAACCGGTCTAACCTTCGGTTCGCCACCGGTTCAACCGCGGTTCAATTCAGTTCACCTTTTGTTGACCAATTCATGAATCGGTCAACACTAAAGTTTCAAAACTGACAATTAGGTCCCTAGAGAATACCTAATTCTCTTTAAACAACCCAAAAAGTTTCTGAAACTTTACAAATATGGCCCAAATACGAATTATTTTTCAAAAATTCATATCTCACTAGTTTCTTATTCAAAATAAACAAACGATACATGGATGGAATCCTCATTAAACGTAGAATCATCCAAAAATAAGAACAAATCCTAATTCAATTAATTTCATTTCGTAATTTTTTGGATCGAAGAACAAGCATATAAATTATGAAAAAATTATATCTCACTCCATACTTGACCAAAATTGATGAACGATATATAGATGGAATCCTTATTTAATATAGATTCATCCAGCAACAAGAATCAAATACAATTCATTTGAAATCGTTCACTATCTCCGATCGAAGTTTCTGTTAATTAAAAAAAATTCCAAAATATGACAGAAACTCGCAAAATTCACAACTCACTCAATACTTGACCAAAATTCACGAACTTTATATCAATAGAATCCTCTTCAATTTAATCTAATCTAGTAACAAGAAATCATCACGAATCATTATAAAATATTCGTAACTTACGGTCGAAGTTTCTGAAATTTTTCAAAGACTGATATTTTTCTCCCAAACGGCTTGGCCAGAAAAATTCAAAACTTTGCAGACATCAATCTCATCTTATATTCTAAATACAATAAAAATTTCATAGCCAAATTCCACCGTTTCAAAAAATCAAAAAAATTTGAGAAATACAGTATACGTATACGAATCAAAATAATAAAAATTATACTTCACATATAAAGCATGAAATTTCACACAAGATCATACATGATTTTCATATACGAGAATCCAACGTATTGGCTCTGATATCAATGTTGGATTTTCATTTATCACATAAAGGGAGTTGGAACGACCAACCTCGTAAATTGCAGCGGAATAAATCGAGCCGGTTGGATTCCACGTATAATTTATGTGATCCTCGTTGTCAGAACACGGTTACTAGAATTGATTCAAGAACCGCTTCATAATCCACAATATAAGTGCCCTTTAGTTTAATATATGTGTGATATGTATATTTTGAATGAGTGAAGAATTTCCTGGAGAATTCCTGCATATCTTATTTTCTTCTACTCACATGAGAGAGGGCAACATTTCCAGAGAAAAATGGATTAAGTTAAATCCCAGATAATTATGAGAAGTTATTTAACTTTTTTTTTTCACTTTATCCACTTCAAGGGTGAATATTATTAAATAATAATTAAATTAATTAATTATTACTTTCATATACAAAACATAAACTCCAAAAAAATGAATTTCAACTAATGCTGACACAAAAAGATCAGAACTTAGTAAATTCATTAATATTGTGGATCACTCGATTATCGTCCAAACTATTCTTGTTTAAATTTTTTTATATATAAACAAACCCACATAGTGCAAATTCATCGTAGGTAAATACTTATATATATATATATATATACTTCTTAAATTTGACTCAATAACTCATTTTCAGTAACATGTTAACGTATATCAAAGACATCGGCAAATACCCTATTCCAACATATAGAGTTAAAATCCACTTCTTATCTCAAATGAATACAAAAAGGAGGCTATTAAAAGTTATAACATCAATTTACTCATCTTTCAAACACTCTAATAAAACTTTTATGTTTCATGATCATTTGCATGATAGAACATTTTCCCTAACCAATGACAATGAAACAACTCCTCCTAAAATGTAATAAATCAAACATTTGAGAATTGATCACACATCCAAAACCAGTGTCAAATCTTAAATTTCATACATAAAGTGCTTTATCTTTCTTCAAAGAAAAATAATATATAAGCAACTTCATTTTCAAGCTTTTAATTTAAACGGTAGAAATATACGCAATTTCACCTTATCAATGAAATAATTAATGCTAAGAAATTGATAACGTATAGAAATCCAATGAAACTTATATGGACATCACATCACCAAATTTTCATTTTCACCAATGAGTATTTTCAGCACTTTAGTCTCAAATAATGAAGTTTATTTAATTTAGATGAATTATTATTAATATTTTTATTATTATTTCGTCGTTTCTTTTTTGAGTCATTTAATTTTTCGTTGTTGAGGATAGGGAATGAATATTCGAGATTAATAGATAAAGACAAAAAAAAAAAAAAAAACCAGTAACTTAAATTTATGAAAAGGTCAATAAACACACATCAAAAATAAAAACTTATCGTGCGTACCTGCACTTGAATTTTGAGTTTAATTTCAAATTAATTTTAATTTTACTCAATGAACTTTAATAAAATAAAATAGATTTGAAATTTGACTTAAAATTAAAGTACATATTGTACACTTTAATGAATATAAAAATTTGTGATTTTCTAATATTCTAAATAAAATTTTGTTCTTACGATATTTAAATTCTAAAATTCCGAACTATCAAATCATAACATATTTTATATATATTTTAAAAAGAAAAAAGAACAATGGATCGATATCAAACAATATTTTAGGCCTTATGTGCTTCACAAAATTGATCTTCAAGAATGTTGATACCAATAATTGGCCATTGTTCTAACCAAGATCGACATCTGGACAGTATCCTAGCACAGTCGTTGGCCCTTTAGCCGTTAGACCGCTAGTTACCAGCGACCAAAAACCTTCTGACCGCCAGATCACCAACCAACAGTCGTTAGATACCTTTTGGCCATTTGGCCGCCAGCAACGACTTACTACATAAAAAATATCTATCAACAAAGGACAACACAATTCTTGATGATCACTTGTTTGATTCACAGTGGTTCAGGATCAAACTCCAGCCCAGGTCAAACAATTTTACACCAGATTTGAGGACAAATCGATTTAGGTCATTCCCAATGGGGAATTGAGGAGGCTAATTCTCCTCTTCCCTTTTGGAGGCAAACTAATTTTCTTTTTTATTCTTTTTCTTTTTATTTACTTGATATATTATGTGATATATATTTTGAGTTAATATAATATTATGTATTGATTTTAGATTTATTTCTAATATTATGTGACATAAGAATTAATGGCTATCAATATGTAATTTATATTTTTTTGCATTTTTTTTAATTTGCATTATGTTGTATTAATTATATAAATGTCTTTAGTATTATAATGTAATTGTGATGAATTATGTTATTCAACTTTGTTATTTTATATCAAATATTTTCAAAAAATCTTATACCATTAAATAATTATTATTTAATATTTTATTAATCATATGATATTTTTATTTTGTTTAAATTTTTAAAAATATTGGGCATGAGATCATTTTCATATAATTTTTATCTTATACAAATATAAGAAAAAATAGGAAATAAAATTGAATAAATTAAGAATATTCCATGAGAATATTCCTTTTGAGTTAAGATTTGAGTTTGATGGTTGGAGATGATAATTTTACCGTTGAAGATAAATTTAATGGCAAATTGATGATTTTTTTAGACAAATTAGAGAAAGGAATGAGATAAAATTGTCATGTGCTTTTTAAAATATTGTTCTTATTGCACCATATCAGGTAGATTGGAATGAAGGTCATTTATCATTCAAACACAATGCACAAAATGAATTTGACAGAATAAAAATTATAATTTTGGCAATTCAGATACATTGCAAGATTTTAAACAGCTAACTCATCTCATCCTATTATACTAGGGACACTCTCATATGCACCAGGTGTATAGTGCACTCACTCAACAGTTAAAATTATTTACAATGAAAAGTGTAGGTTGATTACACTGAAAGGTATTGATTACATTATACTGAAAAGTTTATACTGAAAATTGATTTTCAGTGTAAACTTTTTAATATAATCTAACCACACTTTTCAGTATAATTAAATTATACCTTTCTTTGTAAACAGTTTTAATTGTTGAGTGGGTGCATCATGCACTAAGTGCACATTAAATTATTTATTATATTATATCATAATTAATTCATTTCGTCCTATAAAACAAACGAGTCCTAATTGCTATGCCATACATCAATCGACCATTTCACACAGTATTGCCTAAATTGCTATGTCATACATCGATCGATCATTTCAAACATTGAATTACACGTATATATCTGATATATATTCCTATCACTATTAAGTTTATAGATTAATGATAGCCTACCAAATCAAAAAAAGTCTAATGACGTCAACTTTCTTTTCCTTTTTTATATTAAAAACTAAAGATATATTATTAATGCAATATGTAAAATCTAGTATCATCATGTACGTAAATTTGTTCGTAGTACATGCTTCCAGGCACAGATAAAACTGAACGGAAATAAGCAAGAGAGAGTAAGCCATATTATTTGAAATAATTGACATTGAATCATAACTGTAGCTGAGAATGTATTTTAAATAAATCAGATATATGTTCATTTGATAATTTTTAAATTATACGAGAGATAAATTACATTAGACAAATTATGTGTGACATTTCATCGTCACATACCCACTTATTCCACCAATTTGGTCTTTTTATTGACGAAACTCGATCTTTATTTTATAAATTTTAATCCCCATTTATTCATATAAAATAAAATCATTCGAAGTCTGTACATGGATGGACTGTTGTCACGCATGCATATATATAAAGTCATTATAAACAAATTAATGCCATAATTAGCCTTTATGGCAATTCATTGGCCCAAATTTTGACTTACTTGGCCAATATAGATTAAAATATATATTCCAGCATTTTAGATTTTCAAGCATATCAATTATATATATACAGGTATATAAATATGTTTTACAAATAAATGATTGCGTACCCTGACTCTGGGCAAGGGACAAGAAGCACAAACAGAAACCAAACCATCATGTGATCAAGATATATTATCTAATAATAATACTAATAAAAAATGATAAAAAAATATCAACGATTCAAAATCATTCACTGCTTTCCCAAAACTGTGTCTCAAAAAGGACACCAACTTTATAGCCGCTTAAGTATTATTTTAAATATTAAAGGCTATTATTTTCCACTATGATAATCATAAAAAAGAATATCTTGGATATCATCTGGGATCCCTGGTGACCCAACTATATTCGTTCTAATGTGCTGGATGTAAATTTTGCAAGTATATACCTGATAGATATTGGTCCAATTCATGCCCATAAATTCTCACACTCACTACAACATTCAGTATATATTGTCCCATTAATTAATTTTATTGTTCGAAACAGTATCATAGATTACAGAGGTTTGTAATTTGATCATGCTTTCTGTTAAAAATATAATTGAGGTGATGTCGCTTCATAAGCCCATGAATAATATAATACATACAGTAAATGACACTTTACGACAGAATTCGGCCACATCTAAAAGTTTGAATTTATAAAAATGTAAGGTATATAATTAAATGAAATCATTCTACACCTCTCTACAAGTTCGGAAATTTAGATGAGATCAAATTTTTTTATGGTATCAGAGTCAAATGGCTCACGCTGACCTATCCTGGGTTGATTTCTACACAACAAAAAAAAAATAAAAAAAAATTCAACCTCCAATCCTATTAAAATGTCCACTCATTAGACCTTCTCCCCAAAGGGAAAGTTGAGTATCCGAACCTGAGTGAGAGTGAGTGTAAGGTAAATAATTAAATAAGAATTAATTCTACACTTTCTATAACTTATGATTTTTAGATGAAATGAATTTTTTTAAAGAAAGATGCGAAATTAATACAGTTTGCATTTATGACATCATTTCATTCGAAATTTTTGCACCAAATATTATATATGTTCCAAGAAAGAAAAAGAAATGTAGTTGTTGCATATTTTGTTAAAATTTAATATTGTGATTCCTGCGTCACGATCCAAAATCTGTTCCTTTAAAGAAAGAAAAGAAAGCCTTTAAGCAAATCACTTTGTTAATTGTTGAACCCAAATCTTTGTCCAGACGTGAGTCTTGTGGCTCTAATACTATGAAAAAATTCTACTTTATCTAAAAGTTCGAACTTGTAGAAGAGTGTGAAATTAATTAATTTAATTATTTTTCTTAACAAATAATTTTAATATATATATTTTTAATATCACGATTTATAATCTTAAATCATTAAGCTTTTTATACACTTAAAATAATTTAAGTAAAATACCCTTTTAACATCTCGACTTTCGATAATCCATATTTTAATATAGAGCAAGTATTCTTTGCCCATGTGGCACATGTGCTTTGCCTTCATTCTCAAAATCATTTCCTCTCCTTTGTTCAAGATTGAATTTTTGATCTGAACCGTTATTGTCTTATTTGATCGATCTCATCCGTTTGTCTTGTGTCATTTCTCCTATAAATTTCACATTCTTGGTTCACAATTTTCCACGCCCTTTTTCCTCTTAAACGATCAAACTCTCATCTGTTTGTCTTGTGCCATTTCTCCTATAAATTTCACATCCTTGGTTCACAATTTTCCACGCCCTTTTTCCTCTTAAACGATCAAACTCTGAGATTTATGTCGCTCCAGGTTTTCGTTTGTGGGACTGCTTTTCCGTCATTGTGGCGTGTATTTTGGGCGCCCGTTGGTGCGGATTGTTGATGTTGAAGGAGTGTTTCGTAGTTTCATAGTTTTTCTTTGTAGATTAGTCTAATATTTTTCCATAGTTTTCATGTAAAATGTAGCCTTGATGTATGGTTCAGTGTAAGTATTTGGAGGAATGTCCTTCTTCGCTGATTCTTATAAGATCATGTACGGTATAATGTAATCATTTGGGCGAATGTCCTTCTTCATTGATTCTTTTAATATAATGCGTTCTATTTTTTCAGAAATGCTGTGTTGCATTTTTTATTTTTTATTGGTGCGTTTTTTATTTATGTCGCCGTGTATGTTTATAGTATCAGCTTTGAAGATTTGTGAGGTGTGTTTGCGTGGTAATGTTGCGTGATATTCGGCTAACATACATATTTTGAGTTTTAGCATGAGAGGTTGTTAAGATACGTATTTAGCTGTCTTTTATGGCATCGGTCAAGATTGCGCCATTGTGACTTATTGCTTATTATTGGACTTGCCATGTAATTATGGCCGAATTTTAAAAATTATTTGATTATCCAAGCTATTGGAGAAATATCATATTTTATACTATTGGATATTGGATTGTATTGGTTTCGAAACAATTCAGACTAATTCCATTCGATGTCTAAATAATCTTGAAAACGTGCGCAATTGATCAACACTCATCCGATGACCAGTGTGTACAATTCTATTCTCGCGTGCAGTAGTAATAGATTATTTGGATGTTTTTGAAATTGTTTATTGGACTTGCCATTGTACTGGAAATTAATATAAATAAGAACACATTATGAATAAAAACACATTATTGGACTTACCATTGTTTATTGGACTTGCCATTATAGACATTATGTGTAGTTAATTATAGACATTATAGAAATTATGCATAGTAAAACAAATTATGAGTATTAAAATGGTTGTACATTAATACTCATAATAATGTTATTATGAATATTAATGTCACAAATTTATTTTAAATTTTTTAATTTTAGTCCGTTATTTTTTCATTTAGTATTGGGAGTTACTATGTGCCAATGTGTGTTTTAGCAGAGTTGTTGGATTAAATTTGATTGCATTCCATTCTCGCGTGCAGTAGTAATAGATTATTTGGATTATTTCGAAATTATTTATTGGACTTGCCATTGTGCTGGGAATTAATATAAATAAAAACACATTATGAATAAAAACACATTATTGGACTTGCCATTATAGACATTATGTGTAGTTAATTATAGACATTATAGAAATTATGCGTAGTAGAACAAATTATGAGTATTAAAATGGTTGTACATTAATACTCATAATAATGTTATTATGAATATTAATGTCACAAATTTATTTTAAATTTTTTAATTTTAGTCCATTATTCTTTCATTTAGTATTGGGAGTTACTATGTGTCAATGTGTGTTTTAGCAGAGTTATTGGATTAAATTTGATTGCTCTTTATTAGCCTTGCCATAGTATTGGGAGTTACTATGAATATTGGAGTTATGACATAATTAATTATTTGGGGTGGGATTCAAGTGCATGGTCCATGATTGTTGCCTCGATGTCCAGTGCATGTGAGATCGATTTTTATGGTTGGTCTATAATAGTTATTTTCTAAAAATGGTTGTACATTAATACTTATAATAATGTTATTATGAATATTAATGTCACAAATTTATTTTAAAAGTTTTAATTTTAGTCCATTATTTGTTACCATAGTATTGGGAGTTACTATGTGCGAATGTGTGTTCTAGTAGAGTTATTGGATTAAATTTGATTGCTCTTTATTAGACTTGCCATAGTATTGGGAGTTACTATGAATATTGGGTTTATGCCATGTTTAATTATTTGGAGTGAGATTCAAGTGCATGGTCCATGATTGATGCCTCGACGTCGAGTGCCTGTGATATCGATTTTTATGGTTGGTTTATAATAGTTGTTTTCTAAAAATGATTGTACATTAATACTCATAATAATGTTATTATGAATATTAATGTGTTGATTAATTGGAGAATAGATGTTGGGAAAATGTATAAGACTTATGTTTTGATTAGATGCCAACATGTTCCTCCTAAGTTGTTTTGTAAGTAAATTATTCAGTAGAGTTAATGTTTAGTTAAACAGTTGAAAGTGTTAAGAACTGGAGTACAGTTAGTAATTACATGAGTGTATTTAAGAATGAAGTCCCCTGAAAATGTAGTCCGCTGAAGTGAAGTCCACTGAAGACTAAGTGATCTGAGAAATAAGTCTAAATCTTGAATGTTTTCTAAGTACATTCTCACTAAGACTAAAACTGTCAGGAGAGGACCAAGGTCCACTGATGGTAACTAACAATGCTAAAACATATTAAAAGCTGTTAGTTAATCTGGTTGGAACAAGGCAAAATGAATTTCAGTGAAGCTTGCAATAAATGAAGGAATAAGAAGGTTCTCTCAGAGGAGTTCCACCTTAAAGCAAGACAAGAATCTGGGCATGCAGACTAAAGGTCCAATGAGAAGATGACACGTCAGTGTACTTACTGACAGCCGACCTGCCCCAGCCTGACAAGTACCAAAAGTCCTTCTCTAGCAATCTACAGAAAGTTGGTGAACAGGTGATTAGGCGTGAAATTGTCATGATTCGAGCTAGAAACGCCCTAGTTTTGGTCGAATTTATTGAGTTTTTAGAGCCAAATGAGTACTATTTCTACACATTGATGAATTTGTCTCTTTGATACTCATAGGTGAATCGAGGACGAAAAACGGAGTTCGTAGGACTTTGAATCGACTCAAACGGATGCCCAGATGAGAAGATATCGAAGAAATACGATTGGTATTAGTACGTGTGAAGAAAAGTGTTAGTTGCAAAGGAAGGAAGACCCATTCGAGCATCGTCACTCGAGCGCCCCGCTCGAGCACCAGAACCGCTCGACCAAAGGAGCTCGAGCGCCCCGCTCGAGCACCTGATCCGCTCGACCACCATAGCTCGAGCGACCCGCTCGAGCGGGTCTGCTCGAGCGCTTCCAAGGCATTTTCTCCAACTTACGTTTTTCGGCCCACGAGTTCACGAATCGGCCCGTTTCCTATATATACCTCTTCCAAACACGTTTTGAAGGAGCCCCGAACTTTAGAAATAACTTATAGACTTAGTTTTTGGAGAGGAAGGAGAGAAGCAAGTTGATGTTTACGTTTTGTTGAGGTTTTTCGTACGAATTCTTAGTTTCTTTTCGTTTATTAGTTTCTTTTCATTAGTTTGATTTCTTTAAACACTTTGAAACTTCGTTTGAGTTAATTAAATTTCAGTTCTCAGATTTATTTTCTTTTAAAAACCCTAGTTCATGTTTCTTATTTTCTTCGTTCAATTCATTATGTTTATGTTCGTTGTTTCTTCTATTGCTTTTATGTTTGTTAGAGCCATGTCCGGCTAAAACCCTTGTATGCTTAGGGTAGGATGAACTCGTAGAAGTAGGTTGTGGGTATGTAATTAGGGTAATTTTTTACGTTAGTTTTAATTCTCTTAGTTAATGAATTCTTATAATTAATCTTAACTTTACCTTTGAATTTCGTACGAAAGTGTTAGAGAGAGGACGACCGCATCACTCAATAACAATTAGTAGTCTTGACGAGAAGGTTTAGAAAGGGTTAATTCATTTACCAGTTTAGCGAAGGAGGACGACCGCATCACCTGAGTTAAATTAGGGTCTCATTAATTAAGCACAATATAGTAACTCGTTAGTAGATTCATGAAGTCGAGTGTTAGGGTAAAGTATTAGGGTTTAGAATCTTGAGCTTTCACCTTGCATTCTTAGACTTAGGTTATTTCTTGCACGTCACAGTTATTTTGATTATGTACCTGCTCCGTTAGTATACGTAGGGATTCCTATCTTAAGCATCACCATCTCATATTTGAAAACACACCTTTTGTTATTTCGTTTAATTTTCCTTTTGCATTCGCAGGATAATTTAGTTTAGTTTAATTAATCTTTCCAAAAATCCAAAAACAATACACTCATATTAATTACGACGCGTAGATCTTCAGGGATCTATTCGCATACACTCCATCCCGTGGTTCGATACTACTTGGTCATTATACGTACTTATACTACAGTGAACCCGTCCGCTTGCGGGTGAGCGACTAGTAGAAGTTAGTAAAATCGCTCCAAGTCAATGACGCTGTTGCCGGGGATGGCGTTATATTCTTTTTTAATAGGACTTGTCGATAGCTTAGTAGTTAGTAGTGGGTGCTTTCTTTTCTGTTTTATTTTTTTTTATTTATTCGGCAGTTGCGTTTTGATCCTTCTGCTAGTGTTTCAGGTATATGAAAACACGCTCACAAGGCAATACGAGCGAAGAGAGGTTACCTGCAGATCCTGAGACAATAGCTAGAAAGAACCGAGCCTTCCTGAGAAGAATGACTACTACCGCGGGAAACAAAGACAAGATTTCTAATGAACTTGGGGAGTTAGACAAAATAACTGCAGAGTATACTGCTCTTGTGGAACGGGCAGAGGGTGCCAATGGAAACAGCAGTAATCAGCAGATACCCATAGGGGGAACTGAGAGCCCACACCCGAACCCACAAGACACGATCAACTCTGCACAAACACAACCCCAAAACCAGAACCAAAACCCTGCGTACCCACAAAACCCAAATAACCCTTTCCACAAACCAGTATACCAACATTACCCATACCCACCTTATCCTTACCCACCATACCCGTATCCTCCACCCCTAGTCTATAATCAACCACCTGTTTACCCACCACCACCCCAACAAGTACCAGTACCTGCTGCTAATCCTCAACACATTCCTCAGAACGTAGATCACAATATGGCTATTAGAGGGAGGTTTGCAGCGCAGCCACAACGGTACTATGATGGAGTGGCGTTGCCTCCTGTTGAGGCGAACAACTTCTCAATTTCCCTGGGAATTCTAAAGTTGCTTACCGAGAATCAGTTCAAGGGGGTGATCGGGAAGGAGAATCCTCACACTCATCTGAGGAGTTTCCTCATGATAGCATCTACTTTCAATTACAATGGCATGTCTGAAGATGCCAAGAGGCTTAGGCTGTTCTCATTCTCATTGACGGGAATAACCAAGGAGTGGTACGATAATATGCTCCCGCGGGGAGGTATTACCACTTGGGCCGAGCTCGAGCGTCTGTTCCTCGAGCGATTCTACCCTCCATCTAGGACGATCAAGACTAGAATTGAGATCTCGTCCTTTCGCCAGAAGTCTGGAGAGGATTTACGCCAAGCGTGGGAGAGATACTCAAACATGCTGATTGAGTGCCCGCAGCACGGGTACAACGAGGGAGATATTATGGCATTCTTCTATAGTGGTGCCAACAAGGCGGGGCAAGACCATTTAGACGCCTGTGCGGGCGGAGCATTCCTGAATCAAGGCATAGAGAGGTGTAGGGAGATCGTGGACAACATTGTCACGAATGCCGGTGCTTGGGGTGTGGATGCAGATTTTCAGAGAGTGCATCAGGTTGAAGAGGGTGAAGGAACGAGAAGGCTATTGATGGCCATGATGGAGAAAATCAACAACCTCGAGTTGGGGAAGAATTTGGTTGGAGAGCATGCAGTAGAGAATGAGAGAGTAGACCAACCAAGTGGACAGCAAGAGGTAGCCAATTACATGGGAGGTCCGTATTACAATCAGAATGGCTACCAAGGTGGAAATCAGTTTGGAAGACCTTCTTATGGTCAGCCATTTGTACCTCCAGGCCCTCAGCCACCTCAAAATCAATGGAGGAACACACAAGGAGTTCAAGGAGGCCCAGCAGCCTCCTCAAAACACATGGAGGAAGAATGAGAACTTTTCTTATGCTAACCCAAAATCTGGTATTACTGTTCCTGCAGGTGTTGATCCGGGGTCTAAACCTCCTGGTGGAGAAGGCGGTGCATCAACCGAGGAGATGTTGAGAGCGATTCTACAGAAGGTTGAGGAAGGAAGTAAGAGGCTGTCATCCTTGGAGTACGATGTGAAGGAGTTGCATAAGAAGGGTGATCAACGAGATCAAGATCTCCAGAAGATGAATGTTGAGTAGACTAGAACTCAACAAGAGAACAATCGAAGGTTTACTTCTATAGAGTTCCAGATGAGCCAGATTGCAAAGATGGTGAATAGAGAGCCGGGAAAATATCCTTCCATGCCGGAGGGGAACCCGAAAGAGCAGTACAAGGCGATCCAGCTTAGAAGTGGAACCAACTATGAAGGTCCTCAGATGCCTGCTGATTCTGAGACGCCTCAAATTGAGAAGGGCAAGGAAAGTGAGGAGATTGAGAGAGTTCCTAAGTGGAAGCAAGCAAAGGAAGCAAAGGATAAAGTGAAAGAAACAGAAAGAGATGAATGGGGGGTACCCAAATCTGTGATATCAGTCCCGTATACACAGCGCTTTATGAAAAAGAAGCTTGATGAAACATTTGCAAAATTTCTTGATGTTTTTAAACAACTTCACATTAATATTCCTTTCTATGATGCTTTGGAACAGATGCCGCATTATGCAAAGTTTCTGAAGGACTTAAAGCTTCAAATAGAGCCGTTTGAGCCAATCAGATACAAAAAGACTTACTTGAGAAGATTCAAATCCAACGGGAAGATTTTCAAGAAAGCCTATAAATACAGAAGGACGTGCACATTTCCAAGTACAGGAAACTCACAAGATCAAAGCTATCTCTACATTCATAACAACTAAGAAGCACTCAAAATTATCTTTGTTTCCCAAGTGTTTCACATTTGTAGAGAGCCTAACAAACCTTCTGTAACCAAGCTTAAAAGCAATATCCAAATCTTAGAAAGAGATAATCCAATCCTAAGCCTTGAGATAAACTTGTAAGGATTATCTCAAAATAGTTGGAACCAAAACCCTACTCAAAACCCTACTCAGTGTTTAGGTTGAGAGCTAGTGTTAAGTGGTGTTAGTAAGCTGATTGTTGTATCAGTCTGAAAGCTGGTTTGTTTTGGGAACTAGGACCTGGAATTTCCTAGTGATCAATCATCCTAAGAGAGGATTAGTTGATCAGTGCATCTTGGCACTATAACACAAGGAATTCCAAGTGAAAGGAATTCTCCTGTTTGATCAGGACAGTGGACGTAGGAGATTCATCTCTGAACCACTTTATACCTTGTGTTCTTACATTCTGCTTTCCTAAGTGTGTGTTAATCTCAAAGTTTATCAAAGTAAAACGAGTTTTCTAAGGGCTCACTAATCCGCATCTGAAAGCCAATTAGATAGTAGTTCAACTGAAAGTCTTGAGCTTTCAGTGGAGGTATAATCTCAGTAGGCTTTCTCTAAGTAACTCTCAGCAGACCTTCAAGTCCACTGACGAGTTATTGTCTTAAGTAATCTGATAAGTTTTACAAGAAGTTTTAATTTGTAATCACAGGTGTATTCCCCCCATACACCTGTTTGCTCGTTTCGGGACCAACAATTGGTATCAGAGCAGTGGTTCAAAATACCATTGTTCTAAGTATACCTTGTGCTTAAAGGTATTTTTCAAGGTCACCTGAATTGATCTTTTGATAAACTTGTTTTTATACTATGGCTGACAATGCAGCTAGGGTAGCACCACCAGCAGAGAACAACATGGGAGTTAATCCCTTGAACCATATGTCTCATCACAAGCTTCCACAATTCTCTGTGGAAAACTATGACTTCTGGAAGATCAGAATGAGAGCTCATCTTGCCTGTGTGCATGATGAAATGTTAAGGGTGATTACTAAAGGTCCATTTTTTTTATGACACCTAACCCTAGAACTACAGCTGAAACTATTGCAGATCCAAGAGAAGAATGGCCCAAAGATGAAGATAACTTCACTGCAGATGAGAGGAGGAGAAATAACCTCAATTTCATAGCCATGAACATTCTCTACACCACTATTCCAGATTCTGTAATGGGAATAGTGATCCACTGCAAGACTGCAAAGGAACTATGGGACACTCTTGCTCTCATGTGTGAAGGAACTGACAAGATAAAGGAGAACAAGCTTTCAGTAGCTGTTCAAAAATATGAGCAGTTCACCATGGAGTCCACTGAGACCATACCAGCTTGATGGGAGGTTCACAGACATCATGAATGAGATAAATTCTCTGGGAAAAGTCTATACCAAGAGAGAGGTTGCCTTAAAGATCCTGAGAGGTCTAACCTCAAGATGGGATGTGTACTCTGTGATGATGCAGAATACCAAGGATCTATCCAGCATGTCTATGCAACAGGTATTCTCTGAACTCAAGGCTTATGAGTTTGATCTGAACAGGAAAAGGGCTCTTGATGAGACCTCAGCTGAGAAGGGAGTAGCCTTCAAAGCCAAGGAGTCTGAGCCAAAATCCCCAAAGCCTCAGAAGAGTACAAAGGCAAGCAAGTCACAAAGCAAGGCTGAGATGCAAGAGGAACTCAGCCTGATGGCTAGGAGGTTTGAACAACTTAACAGCCGCTTTGGCAAATATAAGAGATTTTACAGGGATAACAGGGAAGGTAGAAGTTATCCACAAAAGACTACCAGAGAAGGAGAGAAAAGCTCATCTGAGCTGGAAAAGAAGAAGGAATACAAGAATTACACCAAGGCTGAAGGATCATCATCAAAGACCAGAGAGTCCACTGAAGAAAAGAATGATGATGCCAAGAGGTGTTTTCAGTGCAAGAAGATTGGACACTTTTAATATGATTGTCCTCAACTGAGCACAAAAGAAAGAAAGGAAAGGCAAGCCAAAAGAGACAGAAGATATGGAGAAAGAAAAGCCATGATGGCTGGGGATGTTGATGAAAATCTGGAGTCACCTGATGAACTGTTCTCTGATAGCAGTGAAGATGACATGTGCCTCATGTCAAGAGAAGAACCAGAGGTACAATCTAAACCATCCAATTCTCTAGAACACACACCTGAGCTAAGCTCAGAGTCAACTGAGGAACTCAATCTTCAGTCCACTTTGGAACAATTGATGATTGATTTCTCAAGGTTGCAAGAAGCAAGTTTCTGTCTTCAAGATGAGAACAAACAACTCTTGAGTGAAAACTCCAAGTTAATAGAGTCTGGGAATCAAGCAGATCTAAACCCAGCCAAATCTACCATTGAACTGACAAAAGAGGTGGAAACCCTCAGGAGTCAAGGAAATGGTAGAGATCAACTAATAAAAGATCTCAATAAATCTAAGACAAAGTTAACTGAAGAGAACTTAAAATTGGTAAGCCAAATAAAGGATTCTCTCCTGAAAATTGATGTCTTACAAAAATCTGAAGAGACCTTATTAAAAAGGATTGATGCTCTAAACAAACCCTCTCTTGCCATAGAGGAGATCCAAAATTTTCAAACCAATCCAAATAACAAGTGTGGGATAGGTTTTATTCCAAAACCTTCAGAAGGTCCTCTGAGTGTTGCTTCTTCAAGTGGCACAAAGAGAGTTTTTGTCAAGTCTGTGACATTTCAACCACAGACTATGGATAAAGGAAAAAGACCAGCTGAGATCACTCAAAAGAAAAGTCAATCTAAGCCAAAACCAAATGGAAAGGCTCAGGTGACTTATCAAACTAGATCTCAGCAGAGGTACTATCAGCAGAGGTCTTCACAGATGAAGCAACCTCAGCTGAGAGCACCCAGGCATGAGCAGTCCTCAAGGAATGCCTCATATGGAAGACCTATTCCTTTTGTGCCTAAGGGAAAAGGTCCTTCATACGTTTATCAACAAAAACCAAGACCAGGTGCACCCAAGCCAAATAGAAAGAATGTGAAGAAGGTTCCTGTTCCTTCAAAGGCTGACACCCATAGAAAGTTTTCTCCCAAGGCACCTAGGGAGATAACAATCTATGTAGATGTTTATGGAAGACAAATTAGCCAATCTAAAGTGATTAGAACTGTGAGGCAAATTTGGGTTCCGAAAGGTACAGCTAACCTGGTAGGACCCAACACCAAATGGGTACCTAAAGCTTGATCTGTGATTGCAGGGCTCAGTGGACCTCAACAAAGGAGAAGCTCTTAAATCATCAGTCTGGTACTTGGACAGTGGATGTTCTAGGCACATGACTGGCAACAAAGATCTCCTGACAGAATTTGTTGAGAAAGAAGGTCCACAAGTCACCTTTGGTGACAACTCACAAGGAGCCACTAAAGGTTATGGTACTTTAATCATTGGCTCAGTAAGGAAGTAAGGAGAACGAGGATGTGATTAGCAAAAGACTAACCAGACTGAGTATCAAGTCTAAAGGCTATCCTGATAATTGTGTTGATACATTCATCCCAACCTGGGACAACCTCAATGATCAACAATTCAAAGAGGGCACTCAAAATCAGACCACTCCTCAAAGCTCACCTGAGAGCTCTCCTGAAGATGTAACTGAACTGATGAACACTATCCCAGTTCAAGAGGTAACCAATGTCAATGAAGATGTGGTCACAGCTGAGACATTCACTGAACCCATCATTCAAGGGGGAACCAATGAAATTACCATTGAGAATGAAAATACCTTGAATGATGACTCAGGACTTCAACCCTCTGTCTTATTTCCTGAATTCGATTTCATTCCAATATCTAGTGACTCAACTTCAGAAGAGTTAAACTCTACTGAAGGGCATCAGCCTAGGAGGACTTGGCTCTCAGATCACCCTGTTGAGCAAATCCTAGGTGATCATTCCTCAGGAGTCAAAACTAGAAGTTTTCATGGAGAAAGTGCTTTGTTTTGTTGTTTCTTATCAAACCAGGAACCAAGTTCCATAGCAGAAGCACTTCAAGATTCCAACTGGATCATTGCCATGCAAGAAGAGCTCAACCAGTTTACAAGGAATCAAGTATGGGAGTTGGTGGACAGACCATATCACTGCAATGTGATAGGAACCAAGTGGGTATTCAAGAACAAGAAGGATGAGAATGATATCATAGTCAGAAACAAAGCCAGGCTAGTTGCAAAGGGCTATTCTCAAGTTGAAGGATTTGACTATGATGAAACATTTGCTCCAGTAGCCAGATTGGAGGTAATAAGGTTATTTCTTGCATATGCTGCTCACAAGAAATTCAAGGTGTACCAGATGGATGTTAAAAGTGCCTTCTTGAATGGAGTACTCAATGAAGAAGTCTATGTGGAGCAACCCCCAAGTTTTGAAGAAAGTCACAAAGTATATAGACTGAGGAAAGCTCTATATGGACTGAAACAGGCTCCAAGAGCTTGGTATGATACTTTGTCACAATTCCTTTTGGATCATGGTTTCATCAAAGGGAGAGTTGATAGAACACTTTTCAGAATCACAAAAGGAGAGGACACATTGCTTGTTCAAATTTATGTGGATGATATCATCTTTGGTTGTCCTAACCAGATCCTCTGTGAGAAGTTTTCTCAACTGATGAAGGGAAAATTTGAGATGTCTATGATGGGAGAAATGAATTTCTTCCTAGGACTTCAAGTTAAGCAGTCCCCTGAAGGAATTTTCATCAATCAAGCCAAATACACAAGGGAGCTGATCAACAAGTTTGGATGCCAGACCAGCAAAGTTGCAAGAGTTCCACTCAACACCAACACCAAGATGGAACCAGATGAAGATGGTGAATCAGTAGACCAGACTCATTACAGAGCCATCATTGGATCTCTACTGTATCTCACAGCAAGCAGGCCTGATATCACTTTTGCAGTTGGGATTTGTGCAAGATATCAAGCCAACCCCAAGAAAAGTCATCTGGAAGCTGCAAAGAGGATTCTCAAATATCTTAAGGGTACTATGAATATGGGATTGTGGTATCCCTCAGATGACAATCTGGAACTCACAGGATACTCAGATGCTGATTATGGAGGATGTAGAATTGACAGGAAATCAACCTCAGGCACTTGTCAATTCTTGGGAAGTAAGCTGATTTCTTGGTTCTCCAAGAAACAAAACTCAGTAGCCACTAGCACTACTGAAGCTGAGTATATGGCAGCTGGAAGTTGTTGTGCTCAAATACTTTGGCTAAGACAACAACTGAGAGATTATAACATCTTTGCCAATAAAGTCCCTATTTTCTGTGACAACAATAGTGCAATTGCTATTTCAGAAAATCCAGTTCTCCACACAAGATGCAAACATGTGGACATAAGGCATCATTTCATCAGAGATCATGTGGAGAAGAAGGACATCAAAATGCTCAAAATCCACACTGATAAACAGAAGGCAGATATCTTCACAAAACCTTTGGCTGAAGCAAGGTTCCAAGAGTTGTCAGTGGAGCTTGGACTCCTAGATCCAAGAGAGTAAAGATTTAATCTCAGAAGAGTTACCTTCAACTCAGTGGAGGTTCATATTCAGAAGAGGATCTTTCTCAGAAGAAGCTCCTCATCTCAGAAGAGGTCTGAATATCAGACGAGGTCGAACCTCAGTGGAGGTCAAAGTTTATACTTAGTGTTTTTCAAAGTTAAAGCCTCTTAGTTTTATATATTATTTACTTGGTTTCAAAAAACTTACTAATGAGTGCTTTCTGGGAAAATATATCTTTTCCCACTGTTCCGAAGAGATTTTGGTATGGCAAGCATTTAATGCGCGTGGTACAAGTCAGACATGCTTTTTCAATTACCTATCTCACGCGCCCTAAAAGCCGGATGATGTGACCTTCCGGCTACCAACTTTTCCAATCCATGCCATCCATTTTTAGGTGGTTCTTTTCTAACCGTCAACATTTCTTAAAAACTCCCCACTAAACCTTGCAACTACCCACGATCTCAAACCCTATCAATCTCAGACGTTGAATTCTTTATTCAAACTCACCGTTCTTCATTCATATAAAAACCCCAAACGTTCGCTTGTAAACCTTTTCAAATACACTTCCATCTAAACACTTACTACCACTTCAACCTTTACTGCAAATTTTCTCAAAATCCCACCTACAAACATGACCAAAATTAACCTAGGGTTTCTGAACAACAAAGAAAATTTCTGGTATGAACCTATAATCCTTTTCAACAACCCAGAAATTGAATCAAGACCTGAGTTCTCTCACATTAAGGAGGCTTTGGAAATGGTCAAAGCTGCTGGGTTGGAGAAATTTCTATCAGTACATCCAGAGTACTGTTATGATAGGCAGATTCTTGAATTTTTCTACAACATATCCAACTCAGACTCAAGAATCAAATCGTGTCTATTTGTACAAAGAAAGAAGAAGGTGATGAGAGACGATGTGGAGGTTGTTGAGCACCAGAAAATAAGAAAGGAGATTCGGATAAGCGGAGATGATTTGAAGGAGTTATTTGAACTCCCATCTGAAGGCCCAAATCCAGATACTTGTATCTTGGATAAGGAGGAGGAATGGGTCTACACCATCATGGAGAAGAAGGTGAAATATAGTCCCACTATGAACAGAAGCCTACTATTATCAGCATACAATGTCCTCTGCGAGATTGTTGGTAAATGTATCTTGGGAAACCAAGGAAGCACTGAACAAGTGAGCAAGCCAAAGCTCAGGTTGATGAAGGCAATAGTGGAGAGCAAGGAGAAGCCATACAATTGGCAGCAGTTATTTTTTAGAGCCTTGAACAGGGAACACTCAAAATTCCAGGCTGACAAAACTCCCCAGTTGGCAAGTAAGCTAAATTTTGCCACTAAAATTTCTTACTTAATTGAGAATGTGGATGTGGGAGTAGACTGGTTAAAGGATAGGAAGTGGAGTAACTTGAAGACCCTATTCAAGTCTGGAAAAACTCTGGAAACAAGGATGCTCAAGCCTGCTGAGGAGAGCCCAGAGGCAATCGAGGAAGAGGAAGCTAACCCTGCTGAAGGGAAGAAGACCAAATTGAAGAGAAGATTGGTCAAACTGAGTGACAAGATGGCCCAGCACAAAGAGGCCGAGGCAGTGAAAGCCTCTAGGAAGGAAAGCAGGAGGTCCTCTGAGGCAGAGAAGGAGAGTGCCTCAAAGAAAGTCAGAGTCACAGACTCTACTGATGAATCTTCATCAGGTAACCCTGACTCATCTCCAAACATCATCTCAACTGAGTCTGACTCAGATGTCCCCGCACCCACCCCCATCAAACCTAAGACCACTAAACCTCGCACTCCTGCCAAAACCAAACGCATCTCCACATTACCCAAAACCCCCACTGATGGCTCTCAACAGCCAAAAAGTGGATCCCAAACAACCCCCACTGAACCCATCTCCACCCCTACTGAAACAACCCCATCAAACCCTTCTGAACCCATCCCCTCAACCCCTTCTGAACCCATCCCCTCAACCCCTACTGACCAAAACCCAACCTCACCTGAAACTCAACCTCAAACCTCATCTGAACTGAACCCTCCTGATTTTCATTCAACTCAACTGGAGTCTATCCCAGAAGAGCCAACCGAAAGCAGATCCCCTACTCCTTCCTTTCCTTCAGACGATGAAGAAGAGTACTCTTTCCTTGATACTCTCAAGGATGAGGTAGCTTACTCTTTAGAGTCTAAATACCCTGACCTTGATCAATTCCCCACACTCAAAGCCTTGTTCTTGAGACTTAGACTCATTGTCCAACTCAAGGATAGAAGGCTTGGTGAAATACTTCTTGTTGTACGAGGCAGCAATGCAGAGGAGTGGAAAAAGGAGGAAGCTGGAGTGCTGCAATTTGCTGGGATGCACAAGACCAGACTTCTCTGTGATGAGAAGATCTTTGAAAGTTTCATTTTGGAAAAGATTGCTGAGGCAAAGAAGGAAGTAGAGAAGGCTGCTGAGGTAGAAAAGACTGCTGATGGAGAAAAGCCAGCTGAAAACTTATCTGAGAAGGAGGTGGAGAAGGAGAAGAGAGCAGAGGAGAAGGCAGTGGAGTCTGAATTAGAAGGAGGTGCTTCACCTAAGCAAGGTGAGGGTGAAGCAGCTAAGGATGTATCCATGGCAAGGGAAACTGAGGCTCAAAACTTGTCACAGGAGGGCTCAGTAGAGGTGTCTACTGAAGCACTCCCACAACAGCCCTCAGTGGTGGCTTTAGAGTCAACTGAGGTGTCTGGAACTGGAGAAGTTGAAAAGCAGAGTGAAAAAGAAAAAGAGGTGGAAATAACTGCTATCAAGAGTGGAGAGATAAGAGTAACCATCCCTGTAAAGGGTGAATTGGCTGAAAAAATTACAGTTGAAAAAGAAAGTGAGGAAGAGAGAAGTAAGAAGAGTGAGGAGGAGGGAGCCCCCATGGAGATAGAGGCATCAGGAGATCTAGGTTGTGAGGTTGAGGGAGTTCGAACTAACACTGTTTGCAATGCAGGTACTCAAACCTTTGAAACTCCCCCAGTTGTGGTCAACCTAACTCCACTGAGTGATGCTGTTCACTCTATCAAAGAAGACAACCTTCCATCTCTTCAAACTCAGCTCAGAGAGGTCCAGGAGATTGTACAAGAGGAGGTGGATGAGATGGTTATTCTCTCAGACCACATTGATGAACTCATGGAGTCCACAACTACATCACTTCAGAATCTCATACTTAAAGTTGAAGACTCTCAGCAGATGGTGATTGATGTAGTTGAGGGACAAAGTGTGTTAATCATTGAAGCCCTGAAGAAGCTGGAGGAGACTGAAGAAGAGGCCAGAACCAAATTCCTCAAAGACTCAGTAGAGAACGTATCCATCAACCTGAAGTCATCAGTGGAGGCCTTCTCAGAAGACCTACTTGGAAAGGTTGAAGGATTATGGAACTCTAAGATGTCTGAATTCGAGGCCAAGCATGCTGAGCTAGGAGCCAAACTGGGAGAGGTACTGAAGAAGGCAGCTGAAGACTTCCCAACACAAGAGAAGACTGATGTGCTGATCAATGAAAAGCTTGCGCAATTTGTTCAATTTGGGCAGACAGCTGGAACTACTCTAGAAAGGCTTGAAGATGAGGTAGACCATTGCTCAACTGAGCTGAAGGTATTGGCCCATGATCAACTGAAGCTCAACATCACTGTAGCTGAATGTATGATTAATACCGGAAAGGGGGAAAAGAGGATAAGTGCTAAGGACATGAAGGCTGATCCTAAGAACAAAATGAACATTATCCTTGAAACCCCTGACTTCGAGAAAGGCCAACAGGTGAAGAGCACCTTGAAGAGAGTCGAAGCTGAAGCTCAGAAGATAGCAGGATCCAAGAAAGGCAAGGAGACCTCCTCAGATGATCTTTCAAAGTTCAAAGAGGAGCATCTAAAGGAGAAGGAGGAGAGAGCTGCGAAGAAGGGGGAAACCACAAAGAGGAAGGCATCTGATGTCCTCTCAGCAGAGGTTGCCAAAAAGACAAGAACCTCAGGGAGGTTGGCAGCTAAGTCCACAACCTCTACTGATGAAGTTCAGGTACTTCATATTCTCAATCCTGAACCCTTATCTTCTGAACCTCCCAAGTCTGCACTCACAAAAGTCACAGAGCTCGCTGAGCTAATTAAAGAGGCTGGAGGCATGAATGAAAGAGCAAGAAAGCTGACAGCTCAACAACAAGAAAAAAGAGATAAGGTGGTTAGTAAGATGGAGACCATTGCAGAGCTAGCAGAGAGAAAAGGAAAGGAGAGGCTAGCCACTTTTGACAAAACTACTTCTAAGAAATTCAGGAGTGGTTATCTAAAGTGGGCTGCCAAGCTAAAGAAAGACAAGATCACACCATCTCAGAACAGATTTCTCATCATGATGCCTGGGTTCTTAAGAAGCTCAATGATGCTTGGGAGACTGCAAAAAGGGAATTTGTGTATTTCTTTTATGTCAGTTGAGAGTTAGGAAGGGACAATGCACAAGAAGTCTTCAACTCATGGTTTTTTGATGCCTATCCCAAACTCTATCCCGAGATCAGTGATGCTTGGAATGATGCCTTCCCTGATCAAGCTCTGAAGGCCCCTGAGCCAATCACCTACTGGCCTCCTCAAGATGCAACAGGTGCTGTTGATAGAGAAAGGATCACTGAAGAGTGGACATCCTTGTGCGAGCATCTTGGACTCAGAGGACATTCGAAGGAGATAATGGAAAGGAAGAACGAGCTGAAGATTAGAGTTTTCAAGCAATATGGACTTGAACCTATTTTCGAGTCCATCTGAGAAAGTTGTATCTTTTGCTGGGCATTTGTTTATAAGTCCCAGGTGTGTTTAAGTTTGAAACCTTTTAGAGTTGACTTCATGTAATATGTACTTCATCATTTTTCAATGAAATGAACTCTACTGATGTTTTGCCCAAGATAATATCTCATTATCATTTAGGCTTATGCACTTGAATGTTTTTACTTACAAAATCTGTGAACTTTGAATGTCATTTGAAGAACCTCATCTGAAAGAAGATATGTATTAAGATAGGTTCCGGCATAATCAAAAAGGGGGAAATTGTTGGGAAAATGTATAAGACTTATGTTTTGATTAGATGCCAACATGTTCCTCCTAAGTTGTTTTGTAAGTAAATTATTCAGTAGAGTTAATGTTTAGTTAAACAGTTCAAAGTGTTAAGAACTGGAGTACAGTTAGTAATTACATGAGTGTATTTAAGAATGAAGTCCGCTGAAAATGTAGTCCGCTGAAGTGAAGTCCGCTGAAGACTAAGTGATCTAAGAAATAAGTCTAAATCTTGAATGTTTTCTAAGTACATTCTCACTAAGACTAAAACTGTCAGGAGAGGACCAAGGTCCACTGATGGTAACTAACAATGCTAAAACATATTAAAAGCTGTTAGTTAATCTGGTTGGAACAAGGCAAAATGAATTTCAGTGAAGCTTGCAATAAATGAAGGAATAAGAAGGTTCTCTCAGAGGAGTTCCACCTTAAAGCAAGACAAGAATCTGGGCATGCAGACTAAAGGTCCAATGAGAAGATGACACATCAGTGTACTTACTGACAGCCGACCTGCCCCAGCCTGACAAGTACCAAAAGTCCTTCTCTAGCAATCTACAGAAAGTTGGTGAACAGGCATGGTCTTTTAGCTATTTCTTGACAAGACTTAAAGCTTCAAATAGAGCCGTTTGAGCCAATCAGATACAAGAAGACTTACTTGAGAAGATTCAAATCCAACGGGAAGATTTTCAAGGAAGCCTATAAATACAGAAGGACGTGCGCATTTCCAAGCACGGGAAACTCACAAGATCAAAGCTATCTCTACATTCATAACAACTAAGAAGCACTCGAAATTATCTTTGTTTCCCAAGTATTTCACATTTGTAGAGAGCCTAACAAACCTTCTGTAGCCAAGCTTAAAAGTAATATCCAAATCTTAGAAAGAGATAATCCAATCCTAAGCCTTGAGCTAAACTTGTAAGGATTATCTCAAAATAGTTGGAACCAAAACCCTACTCAAAACCCTACTCAGTGTTTAGGTTGAGAGCTAGTGTTAAGTGGTGTTAGTAAGCTGATTGTTGTATCAGTCTGAAAGCTGGTTTGTTTTGGGAACTAGGACCTGGAATTTCCTAGTGATCAATCATCCTAAGAGAGGATTAGTTGATCAGTGCACCTTGGCACTATAACACAAGGAATTCCAAGTGAAAGGAATTCTCATGTTTGATCAGGACAGTGGACGTAGGAGATTCATCTCTGAACCACTTTATACCTTGTGTTCTTACATTCTGCTTTCCTAAGTGTGTGTTAATCTCAAAGTTTATCAAAGTAAAACGAGTTTTCTAAGGGCTCACTAATCCGCATCTGAAAGCCAATTAGATAGTAGTTCAACTGAAAGTCTTGAGCTTTCAGTGGAGGTATTATCTCAGTAGGCTTTCTCTAAGTAACTCTCAGCAGACCTTCAAGTCCACTGACGAGTTATTGTCTTAAGTAATCTGATAAGTTTTACAAGAAGTTTTAATTTGTAATCACAGGTGTATTCCCCCCCCCCCCCATACACCTGTTTGCTCGTTTCGGGACCAACAATAGATAATGTACTAAATATTCGTGTATTAAATTTAATTTTATAATAGACATTACAGATATTATGTGTAGTTAATTATAGACATTATAGAAATTATGCGTAGTAAATTTGATTCTATAATGGACATTATAGACATTATGAGTTTTATCGTGTGTAGTTAATCACGGGCTTTAAATTCGATTATGTAGTTAATCATATAGACATTAAATTTGATTCTATAATAGACATTATAGACATTATGAGTTTATCATGTGTAGTGCATAGTAATTGCATATATCGGGCATTCTACCTTGGTTGTCTATTACTAGAAATGTCAGTCAGTAATTGTTGCCGTGTTGTTTAATGTGTTCCGTAGTAACGGGCATTGTACCTTGGTTGCTTATTTCCAAAAATATTATTGTCATTTCCTTTATTATTTCTACGCAATAATGTCTCATTAAGTGTGATTTGCAATATGGTTAATATGGTTTTGTTCCACCAATATATATGTGTGTGTGTGTGTGTGTGTTTGTGTTTGTGTTCATTTTCTATAATTTCTTAGGTGATTATAGTTTATTATTTGGTGGTTGATATGACTCTGCTTTTGCTTTTGAGTCTCTGTAATTTCTGTAGTTTAGTGATCCATGTTAAGGTCTTTCATACGTGGGTTAGTGGAGGGAGAGGTAGCATGATTATTTTAATGATTGATGATCAGGTGTTTTCCATATTTTTTTTCATTTTTTTTGTTTGTGATATATATATATATTATATATATATATAATATATGTGGATAATATATATGTGATATATATTATATATATATATATATATAATATATATGGATACTCTAAATTTTTTTTCCTCCCTAAATTGTGTTTGTTTGGTGACTTTTTGTCCATTTTTTCAACAGGGAACTAAGATACATGGATTTATTCCATGGAATTTGGTGTCCAGGTTTGAAAAAAATTTCGTCGATGCCGGGGAATATTTTATTTAAAACTTTGCAGTTGTTGGCAATATTGGACGTGTTAGATATACAAAAAACATTTTCAACCTCAAGTTCATTGAGTCAACGAGTGTTGATTTGTGTTCTAAAACCGCTATTCTCCATTCATCCTTTGACTTTGTTAGTTTTAAGCATATTTTGGAGCAGCCTGCTGGTGATGATTCGATATTGCGTGGTATTTTACTGTTGTTTTTTGTCCTGAAAAAAAATTATTTAGATTTTTTAACGTGCAATATTAATGAATTGAGTGTTTTTTTTAATGTTTATCAGATGTCAGAGCACATTTCACTCATATTGGTCCTGTACGATCCATGAATTTAACTCGGTCTGGGGTGTACAAGTTTATGTGGTTGGAGTTGCGAGATGATTTGTAATTATTATAATTTTTTTCTTTTTGTCCTCAATATGACATGCGTATGTTTATCTTAAACGTGTAAAATAATAATTGATTAAAGACAGGTGTTTTGAAGCCCGCGAAACATCGCGGGGCTGAGACTAGTACCCTTTATTAATATCACGACTTATATCCTTCGAGATATATATTTTGCTCGCGTCATGAGATCTCCTTTTACAACTTTGCTAACATTCTAAATTTCTATTATAATAACTTGGCCCATGGACATTATATATGTAGAAAGCGCACTCTTGGAATCGAAAATAAAACAACGTACCATATGGGTTTGTATATGCAAAAACTTTGTACGCGTTGGAAATAATGGTGAGTGAATATCAAAAAAGAGAATTTGAATAAGTTTATGGATTTGGTCCTTGAACTTTGAGTTGGATTTTGGCGAATTTGTGTCTTGGGTTGGAGCCAAAGTTTTGGGTTTAGCCCTGAAATAGGATGTGTCAAGATTCATCCTTCATATGGATGAGGTAACGGAACATGAAAAATATGTGATAAATTCCTTGATAAGTAATTTTATGATTGTTGCCAAATTAAGATTGAAATTAGCTTGGTTTCATTTTGCCAAAAACGCACTCAAAGTGCGGAATGTCCAAGTTCGTGTGTTGACTTGTAATTCACTCCACCTTTCCTGCATACGTGGGTCTTGGAGACCTATAAATAGAAACACACACCGCAAATCTCTGTATTCTCTTTTCTTCTTTGCATACATTCTAGTGCTATCCTCTCTTCATGTTCTTTTCAATTCATTGAAGCCTTTATTCGTGTGGTGTTGTACAATATAGGATGAGAATTATTTTACCTTTTAAAATACTACGTTGTAGGCCAGCAACACTAGCTGCATGGGACATATTTGTTTTGCTGGAAAAAAATTCCCTTGACTCGACTCGTCCTGTGTTTTGGAAGACTTTTCAATACTAGTGTTTGTGGAAGTAAGGATTCTAGTTCGAGTGTTCATTGTTCCATGGCAAGAAGTTACCCAGTATGTGTGTTCATTGATGTTTAAATGATGAATCCAGTCCCAATGTTTGTCCTGTTGAAAATATATTTGAAGAAGTTCAAGAAATTATTCTTTTTGTAATTTCTTTTGTAGTTTCACTTTTATTATTTTATTAGTTACATTGTAAACTTTCCAACCATATAAAAAAACGTGTTTGTTTATGAAGATTAATAGTTATAGTTATATAAGTAATTACTTTATAACCCGATGTTATAAACACCCACATAATTTAAATAATCAATCTGCTTACTTTGCACATACTGCTCCTTTATTTTAAATAGAGTAACGAGCCGTACGTTTCTTTGAGAGTGTGTCTTTTCCACCTTGATAAGGTATTATATGCACCGTACATACTGATACAACTACTTGTAAACATTAATATATTACTGTAAAAAATAATATTATTATTTGTAAAACATTAGTATTATGATTTATTATGTACGTTGCACAAGGTTTACATAATATCTTCTACGCTTATATAGGCATGTGTTATTCTTTTATAGGCAACCTATTTTGTGAACAACATCACTAATTATAAGAACTTGCTTGTAAGATTATTACTATTATTTATATAAACTAATATTAGTAACATAATACATTCCCATATTTACAGACATATATCATTTTTAATCCTACCCCTCATAAATCAAGAAGCAAACCATGCTACGTGGAAGTTGAGTCAAATTAAATTCAATTTCTCCCACAATTTAGGATATTTCTGTCCAAGGTACCAATTCATTTTATAGTGATCCTATTTTCACCAGGGAAAAAAACGATGTCGCATGGTCTCACTTTTTTGCATCATATATACGACATTGTTTTCTATTTTTCGGAGAGACCATAAAATGTCATTTTTTATTTTTCGGCCAAAACAGAACCAATATCAAACAAATTAGTAAGTTATGGGACTCAAATGAAAATTAATTCCAATTTTTTTAGAACCTTTTGAGAAAAAATCCAAAATTGCGAGATGAAATTGAATTTTAACTATATGAAAGTTACCGGATCATCTCTTCCACTAGCTATGTACACCTGGCATCCATTTAAATAATAAAATACGAAATGAAATAATAAGTATTGGATGATCCTCCGGAGAAAGAAGAATTTGAATATGCTGTCTCATTTTCTGAGCATGTGAAGAACCGAAGAAAAAAAAAATAGATGACAAAATATGTATTAACATGTGATATATTAGTCATACTAAGTGTTGCAAATTAGGTCTTTTCTGGTTTAGGCTTTTCTGGTTTTGTCTGTGTAGTTGGTTACCTCCTGCAGCCTGCTGCCTCCCAGGTCACCATAACAATTAATGATGTTTCAAATTATAATTAAACAACATTTTATACATGTATCAAGTATATAAACGCGTACTACTGCTTAATTAGATTAAATATTCACTACAAAAACTATTGAACTTACACAATTGAAAAAAATAAAAACACAGAAATTAAAATTGGACAGAGTCTAAGTTAAAATATATTCTTGATATTAACTCATTCAAGTACTCACTCCATTCCAAAATTTACTTCATACTTTGTGGCATGCATATATGAAGAAAGTGGAAGAATACATTGGGTTGTAAACATTTATGTATATAATAAAGAAATGTGTTGAATTGTGTGTTGGAAATTTGGTTTTAATTAGGTGTGTTTGACACACATGTTTGAACAAATAAATGAAGAAATAAATATTAATTTTTGAACAATTAATCGAGATAGAATCGTTATACTCATGGAGTAGATGATTGTAGTATATTTAAAATTTCAAAACCAAATTTCGGTGAGTGAAAAATTAATACATAAAAATGAAACGTAAAAATATTAAGTATGAAAGTGAGAAATGTTCTTGTCCCATATTGGAATGTTATGAGAGAATTTCCTAGTATATATACATAGAAATAAGCTCATTGTATTAAAATAGGCTCATGGGACCCTAACCCATGAACCACACGTGCACGCTAGGACCGGGGCCTTGGTTCTTTATAGTGTACATATGAATCTATTAATAATGATATTTTCTATAAAATTAAAAATATTATAACGCAGTTTATGCTCACACTAATCATTGATCAGGGAATTAAATCCACTATCAATCGTGGTTTATTTAAAGTTAAATGTAAAATTATGAGGAGTTTGGTGATGTTATATGATTGGGCTCTTTGAATTCACATCTCTCGTGAATTTACACACCACATGCCATATCTAATGATTTTTTTATGTCTCACTCTCATATGCACTAGGTGCACGGTGCATTTACTCAACATTTGAGATTGTTCACACTAAAAAGTGTAAGTTGATTGCACTGAAAAATAAAAGTATGGTTAAATTACACTCAAAATCAATTTTCAGTGTAATCTAACCATATTTTTATAATCAAACCATAATTTTCAATATAAACAGTTTTAATTGTTGAGTGAATGCATCAAGCGCACAAGAAAGTTGATTTTGTTTTAATTCTAAAAGATCGATATTATGTAAAGTATATAGTAAATTAAAAATTAAAGAACACTCTCATATGCACTAGGTGCACGGTCCACTCACTCAACAATTAAAGTTGTTTATACTGAAAAGTGTAGATTGATTACACAGAAAAGTGTGGTTAAATTACACTGAAAAATTTACAAACTGCTGAATAAATGCACCATGCACCAAGTGCACAAAAGAGCTACTCAAAAAATTAATACATACATAGTGGGAAAAAAACTAAACTCCAAGGGGACAATCGCCTAGGGATGAAAACGAGCCGAGCCGAATACCATCAAGCTCGAGCTCAGCTCGTTTGGGTTTTTATAGGCTCGAGCTCGGCGCGAGCTTTATTAGTTGAGCTCGAGCTCGGCTCGTTTGCAATTTTTCAGGCTCGCGAATAGCTCGAGCTCGGCTCGTGAAATATTCGTTAACCAAGTAAACGAGCTTAGCTCGAGCTCGGCTCGAAAAAAAACTCATTTTCAAATTAATCAAGCATAATTCGAGCTTGAGTTCGAATAATTCGGCTCGAAAGGCTCGGTTCAAAAAGCTCGGCTCGAAAGGCTCGGCTCGAAAAGCTAATTAAAATTATAAAAAAATATACAAAAATAACACATCTAAACTATGTCTACTTAAAAACATAATAGTCCATACTCCATAATAATAAATTTGTCCCTAATAACACATAATAATACTAATATCATAATAAATTTGTCTCTACATTACATTCTTATGGATATATTTTTTTAAATATTTATATAAAAAGAAAAAAATTAATTAAACGAGCCTGCTCACGAGCCTATTCGCGAGCTCAGTAAACGAGCCTGTTCGCGAGCCTGTTCGCGAGCTCAGTAAACGAGCCTATTCGCGAGTTTTCGAGTCGAATACCGTGAGACTCGAGCTCGGCTCGATAAAATAATCGAGCTCAAAATCGGGCTTGAGTTCGGCTCGTGAAACTTAACAAACGAACTCGAACGAATATTTTTCGAGCCGAGTCCCGAATAGCTTGCGAACGGCTTGGTTTGATTACATCTCTACAATCGCCTCAAGATTTCCCTAATCATCCGTCCCGGAATATAATGCATATGTGTCACTGCACGTGCATGCTTTATTATTAAAATTAAAATATGTATTTATTTTTTTTCTTCGACGGTGCATGCAGTATTTGATTTTCTAATTTTTTGGTATTTTAGAAAATTTTATGTGTGAACAACTTTTATCGTGAAACTGGTTTGAAGGATATTAATGAGTACCCCTATTCAAACCTCAAATTCTTCTCAACAAACCCATTAAAATTTAAAAAATATTTTACATTACCAAGCATACTCCATTTCATTCCTACTATATATATACACACTTCTTCTGTTCCTAGACATTTTATACATGTTATAAATCTAGAAGATTTTATATACCAAATCCAGAAGATTTGATGTGGACATTACTTATATATATCTCCGTACTCAATATTGTATCACACACATATACATACACACAGAAATATCGTGGAAAACTCATGGCTTGGCACGCCCTCAGATGTAGTCATTCATGACGAACTGGGTAAACAAATTGGTATTATTGTTCGCGCTTCTTTATTTTACAATATGTTATCAGGACGAGTCTCTACCCGCAGTTAATCGGTACGAATCTCGATTTGTTTTTCTCTTTAGTATGATGATTAATTATCCGTTTAATTATGGTATCAAATTTAATATGCTTCTGTACCATGAACTTATACGCTATTGTGCACTTAATATATACATTGTATCTATATTCAAACATCTGCAATTATTCATATGTTGATCGAAAAAAAAATTCACGGTCGAGACCCAGCAACATTGGCTGCTGCCGTAATCGCGCGCAGCGAATGCCACAAATTTGCGGCGGCTGAAAAACGACCGTCGATCCTCCGGGAGAGAATTCGAGTCGTGCCGCCCATGGCCGATGGTGGCCTGCGGCTATCGGCGTCCGCACGTTGAGTTTGGCTACTAGTCACCCATGGCGGCAACGACCACTGTTAGTCATCCACGGCTGAGCGAAATCCACCGCTCGCTAGGCGTGCCGCCACGGCGCTGCAACTTATCGACGCCAGCCCTGGTGGCGACAACCTATGGCAATCGCCGTCCGCCTACAGAGTAGCACTTTGGCGTGCAGCCTGGGGCTGTCGTCGGTCCTTTGCTGATTGCAGTGGCCGTGCTGGCCTGGCCCTCTCCTCCCAATCGAGCCCTGTCCCCCTTTTGGGCTTGTAACCCAACAAATGGGCCGAAAAGAAAAAAAAATAAAAGGAAAATAATTCTTTGGATTTTAATTAATTTATTTGGGCCAATCCTTTTATGAAAATAAAATGAAATAAATTATTGCATCTAATTAAGCCCAATATTTTATAATTAATTTTTATATTAGTTCTTAAAATATTAAATAAACTATCTCTTAGAATTTACTAATCCATTTCGTGTTGAGCTTTTTTTTGGACTTGATACCTGTATGATTGCTCCACCCACTTGTGAATTATTTGTTGTAGAAGATAGATTTATGTGAAAAATCCTTGTGTGCCTATTATTACCTTTGCTACTAATTTAATTCACTCAAACAATGCCCAAAATTTCCGTATACAAGTTTTTCTGAAGCAAACATGAGCTTTGACTAAAATTTGAATTTGAATAGTTGCTCCTACTTGTATACCTATTTATGTGAATTAAATTTACCCTTCAGTCCGCATATATTGTCTGGCTAGGCGGCACCCAGTACTTGTCGGACCGTAAATCATGTTTGGGTAGGCGATACCCAATATTTGCTCATTTGTGATTGAGCATGTAAAATAAACCTTCTTTCTCATTTGTTAATAAAAATTCAAATCGTATGTCTTTCCATGTCCATTTAAATTATAGTGAAAATGCTTTGTATTACTAAGACTATACACATAGCAACCCACCCTCAACCCTACCTAAAATAAAATATTAATTTATCTCTCATCCACCTACACAACCCAACACAACACTTAATTTAACTTTATCCTTTTTATACTCACATCAACAACCCAACTCAACCTAAAATAATAATAATAATTTTATTATTTATTAATTACATATATTTTATAATCAATTTTTATTATACTTAAAATGTATAAAAATACATAAATTAATTTAATATTTTAAATTTATAATTATATTAAAAATTAAAACATATTTAAAATAAGATACAATAACGAAAATACAATACAATAGTTGAAATACGAAATTGAAAAGAAATAAATCAAACTACAAATAGATGCACGAAATAAAAAAAAGACTGAGAGTTTTGATAATGACTCGGATAATCTTTCGAGTTCATAAAAGATTGAAAGCTTGGATAGTTGTGAGAGTTTGGGTAATTTTGAGAATTTGGATAATTTTGAGAATTTAGATAAGTTTGAGAGTTTGAAAAATAATCAGGATGATTTGGATCCATGATAGAAATCAAGAGATAAAATGATGAAAAATAGAGGAGAAAATAGAGGATATGAGATTATGATTCAAAATATACCAATATTGGTGTCTATTTATAGAGAATTGAAAAATACGAATTTTGATATTTTTTTTAATTTTTTTAAATAACTTATTATCCACAATATTTACAATATACATTTTATCTACATAAAATCTAACCACCCTATAAAATACTGCCATGTGTCATGAAAGGATTGGGCAAACTTCTCTTTTTCTTCGGTTGGGATCTAGGCCTTCTCTTCCCAGGGTTGGCATGCCCATTTTCTTTTTCCTCTTCTTTTTTTTCGTCTTTTTTTATCCTTTGTGGGTTGAGGTCGCCATTTTCTACCGATGTGGGTAGTCTAAGACTGCGTGACATGGGTCATAGATGTTGAGATTCATCTAGCCTCGTCCTAATTGAGCGGAATCATTTTCCATGGTCCTAAATCCACTGATGCCCAGAAGGCAAAAACATTGATTTATCTCAGGTACCACCTAAATCAGAACTTGAAATATGAGTACCTTACTGAGATGGACCTTAGCATTTTATGGACTTCCCTGAAGGATTGTTTTTATCAACAAAATGATATAATCCCTCGGGCACAATACGATTGGCTGAATCTTCGCATTCAAGATTTATATCTATAAACGGAGTGCAATTCTACCTTGCATCGTATTGTATTTCAGTTAAAATTATGCAAGCAACAAATTATTGAGGCCGAATTGATACACAAAATCTTATTAACATTCCATGCTAGTAACCTTGTACTCTAGCAGCAGTACACCTCTCACAAAGCGCTAATTTCTGCACTTTTAGTAGCAGAAAAATACAACCAACTCCTAATGAGAAATCACAATACTAGGTTGGTTGACCCACAAGCAATGCCTGAAGCACATGTTGTAGCTCAAGGGAGCCTGAGTGGGCGTAAGCATGGAAGGGAAGAAATCCGCAAATCCAAGCACTTGATTGATGCTTATCGTAAGATACAAAAGAGCAACAATGGCATGGCCTATTAGGGTGAATCTCACCATGTCAGTCTGCCTAAAGCAGATTTTGATACAGAAAACGATGATCTTTTGAGCTTAGAGTGATTAGGCGTGAAATTGTTATGTTTTGGTGCCCGATTTGCCCATGTTTTGAGTGTTTTTTATGAGTATCTAGAGTCATTTGAGTATCATTCTCATAAACTCATTAATTTGTCTCTTTGGTGTTCATAGTTGGATAGAGGATGAAAATAGGAGTTCGTAGGACTTTAAATCGGCCAAAACGGACTCCCGGTTGAGGAGATATGAAGATTTTACGAACATGTGTACTGCTGCTGGAAAATACTCGAGCGAGAGCACTCGAGTACTAAGTACTCAACCACTCGAGTATAGTACTCGAGTTGAATCAGGTCGAGTACTAGTACTCGAGTAAAGTACTTGAGTAGTCGTATTTTTTGCCAAAAAATACCCAAATTCGATCTCAAGCCTATTTATACCCCTTTCCAAGCATATCCACAGAGACCAACACATATTTTTACATACTTGACGCATAGAGATAGTTTTTGGAGAGAGAATAGCACTGAGAGTTTGAGCAAGCATATTTTACATGTAATCGAGGTTTTAACATTACGAGTTCATAGATTATAGTTAGATTTTGATTTTTTCTTTTGTTCTTCAACACTTGTTACGTGAGACCTTGAATTTCTTCTTTATTTGATATTCGTTCTTGGATTAAACTTTGTTAGGATATAGATTAGATGTTTTGAAGATGTTAAAACAAGAACTTGTAATAGGACTAGCTGAACCTGTTAGTCAGCTACAGATTAATCTAGGTCTAGAATAGGTCTTTGGTTAAGGGGGAAGAAATCTGTGCAGACCAGATGAGGTGACCAGATGAGGTGTCCAGACCAGACCAGAAGAGTCACCAGAGCAGAAGAGTCTGACCAGACGAGTCACCAGAGGAGCCTGACCAGAGGAGCCTGCCAGATGAGTCTGACCAGAGGAGCCTGACCAGGGGAGTCTGCCAGAGGAGCCTGACCAGAGGAGTCTGACCAGAGGAGTCTGCCAGAGGAGCCTGACCAGAGGAGCCTGCAAGATGAGTCTGACCAGGGGAGCCTGACCAGGGGAGTCTGCCAGATGAGCCTGACCAGAGGAGTCTGCCAGAGGAGCCTGACCAGAGGAGCCTGCCAGATGAGTCTGACCAGAGGAGCCTGACCAGAGGAGTCTGCCAGAGGAGTCTGACCTGAGGAGCCTGCCAGAGGAGCCTGACCAGATAAGACCAGACCAGACCAGAAGACCCCAGACCAGACGAGTTCTGACCAGATGAGGGAGATGGATTAGTTCACCCACTTAGAGGCTGCGTGTAATCTGGAGACAAGGAGATCTTGGAGTTTGATGATAGAGATCAAGCAATCTGGAGTGTCAACTGATGGAGGATCTGATTGATTGATTGCTTGATTGAAAGTCAACTAATCAATCATATAATCAATCTTTGATTGATTATATTCCTCCAATTATGGTTGTTTGAATTGCTAGCTTCCAACGGCTAGTTAATCCTACAACTATAAATAGGAGTGCTTGGATTAGTTCATTAGAGACAAGAGTCGCGCGAGAGCACACAACAAGAACACACGAACTCTTCCAAACACTCACCTTGTTCATTAATGTTTATATACTCTTTAGGAGTTCTAGTTGGAGCTTTACTCAACCTGTTCATCTATATAGAAAGGTTGTTGTAAGCAGATTGTACGAAGGAGCTGGTACTTCCCAATTCCAGTGGTTCGTGAGTACGTTGGTTGGAGAGAGAAAGTCCCCTTTGGAGAAAGGGAGAGTGGACGTAGGACAAGTTGGTCCGAACCACTATAAATTCAGGTGTTTTCTACTTTTCTGCAATTTAGATTTCTGCATTTCAATTTTAGTACTTAATTTATAAATTGGGTTTTCATTAAAAATAAACTCAAAATGCTTTCCGCTGGATAACCTTTTTGGGACCAACAAGTGGTATCAGAGCAGTGTGTCCTACAGACCACTGTTTTGAAATTATTTTGGTGGTCACCAGGACAGATCCAATTTTTTTGAAAACCCAAATATTCGTTGTGCTAACAATTTCTTGCAGAAATGGGCTCAAATAGAAGCAGTAAAAGAGACACTAGGAGTTACTCCAAAAAAGCTATGCAGATGAGGAAGAAGAGGTTTCCACTTCTGGTTCATCATCCAATTTTGGACCAGACGAAGAGATATGTCTTGTAACAGACGAGGTATGTAATCGAACTTCCTCTTCTTTTTCATCTTCTTCTTTTTCTGGACAATCAGAGGAGTCTGATATGCAGAAGATGCTATTAGATCTCCAAAAATCTATACAACTTTGTCAAAAATTGGAAGAAGAGAACTCAAAGCTGAAAGCAGAAAATCAGAAGCTTTCACAATATCTAGGCAACTCAGCTAATCTACCAGCTGAACAAAATCATACACTGGTTGAAGAGTCCTCTGATTTGACAACCAGATGTATTGAACAAGTTAAGCTGATAGAAAGGTTGGTTGTTGAAAATGTTGAGAAAGACTATGAATATAACCTGCTAAAAGCTAAGTTTGATGAACTTTTCCATCAAAACAAAATTGTAAGAGAAAGTGAGGACAAGCTCAAGATGAGATTGGAGCAGCTGACTACAGCAAACAATGTTGTGTCACACATAGCTGCCTCATCTCAAAGAGAGCATGATAAAACAGGCCTTGGTTATTCCAAACCTGAATCCTCACATGTTCAGAAAGAAGAACAGCCTAGTAATTTTATTGATAAAGGTAAGAGGTCAGCTGACCAGGCAACTCAGCCTAATGGGCAGATGAGTACTGAAACTCAAAAACCCAAAAGGCAGAGGAGGAATTTTAAGAAGGGTTATACCCAGAATAAAATACCTCAGCCAGGCCAGCAGAGTAGAAGACAGTCTGGATCTTCTCAAAAGAAGCAGAGCCAGATGACTCCTACTCACCTGCAGAGGACTTTCAAGTCATCTGTCAGACCAGCTGAAACCTTTGATGGTTCTAGTAAAACTTATCCTTATCAAAAGAATTTCAAGACTGTTGCTTTAAGACAAGTTACTTCTTCTACTGGACAAGCTCATAAGAGAAGAAGAGCCTCTAGAAGAAATAACCATGTCAAAGGTTCTTATGTTCAGTGTGTTTTTGTGGATATGTATGGAAGAAAGATAAGATCACCTGATTCAAAAAGAGATGATCTATTCTTGTGGCTTCCTAAAAATTGTGCTAACCCCCCTGGACCCAGTAGGGTACCAAAAAGTTGATTGCCTGCAGACACACAAGAAGACCAGCTGATATTTTGCCCCAATATCAGCTGAGCATACTTTGAGGGGGAAGATCAGTTGACCCAGCCTGCTAGACTCTTTATCATGTTATTTCAAATTTTCTTGTCTTGTTTTATTTCAGTTCCTCCAGTTTTAACATCATCAAAAAGGGGGAAATTGTTAGGATATAGATTAGATGTTTTGAAGATGTTAAAACAAGAACTTGTAATAGGACTAGCTGAACCTGTTAGTCAGCTACAGATTAATCTAGGTCTAGAATAGGTCTTTGGTTAAGGGGGAAGAAATCTGTGCAGACCAGATGAGGTGACCAGATGAGAGGTGACCAGATGAGGTGTCCAGACCAGAGCAGAAGAGTCTGACCAGACGAGTCACCAGAGGAGCCTGACCAGAGGAGCCTGCCAGATGAGTCTGACCAGAGGAGCCTGACCAGGGGAGTCTGCCAGAGGAGCCTAACCAGAGGAGTCTGCCAGAGGAGCCTGCCAGATGAGTCTGACCAGAGGAGCCTGACCAGGGGAGTCTGCCAGATGAGCTTGACCAGAGGAGTCTGACCAGAGGAGTCTGACCAGAGGAGTCTGCCAGAGGAGCCTGACCAGAGGAGCCTGCCAGATGAGTCTGACCAGAGGAGCCTGACCAGGGGAGTCTGCCAGAGGAGTCTGACCTGAGGAGCATACCAGAGGAGCCTGACCAGATGAGACCAGACCAGACCAGAAGATCCCAGACCAGACGAGTTCTGACCAGATGAGGGAGATGGATTAGTTCACCCACTTAGAGGCTGCGTGTAATCTGGAGACAAGGAGATCTTGGAGTTCGATGATAGAGATGAAGCAATTTGGAGTGTCAACTGATGGAGGATCTGATTGATTGATTGCTTGATTGAAAGTCAACTAATCAATCATATAATCAATCTTTGATTGATTATATTCCTCCAATTATGGTTGTTTGAATTGCTAGCTTCCAACGGCTAGTTAATCCTACAACTATAAATAGGAGTGCTTGGATTAGTTCATTAGAGATAAGAGTCGCGCGAGAGCACACAACAAGAACACACGAACTCTTCCAAACACTCACCTTATTCATTAATGTTTATATACTCTTTAGGAGTTCTAGTTGGAGCTTTACTCAACCTGTTCATCTATATAGAAAGGTTGTTGTAAGCAGATTGTATGAAGGAGCTGGTACTTCCCAATTCCAGTGGTTCGTGAGTACGTTGGTTGGAGAGAGAAAGTCCCCTTTGGAGAAAGGGAGAGTGGACGTAGGACAAGTTGGTCCGAACCACTATAAATTCCGGTGTTTTCTACTTTTCTGCAATTTAGATTTCTGCATTTCAATTTTAGTACTTAATTTATAAATTAGGTTTTCATTAAAAATAAACTCAAAACGCTTTCCGCTGGATAACCTTTTTGGGACCAACAAACTTCTTTTTTCAAAACCCTAGTTTATGTTCTTTAGTTTTTCAATTCAAATCTTCATGTTTATGTTCATTGCTTATTTAATTGTTTTCGTTGTCATTAAAACCATGCTAGGCTAAAACCCTTGTTAGGATGAACTCGTAGAAGTAGGATGTTGATACGTAATTAGGATAACACATGATGTTTAGTGCTAGTTCTCTTAATTAATTGAATTCTTAAAATAAACCCTAGAATTATTTTGGAATAGAGTACGAAAATTATTAGAGAGAGGACGATTTTATCACTCTTTAATAACGATTAGACTTAACGATAGGGTTATAGAAGGGGTTTATAATTTACCGGTTTATCTAGGGTGGACGACCGCATCACCTTGGGTAAATAAGGGTCTCATTAATTAAGCATAATCCAAATAACTTGTTTAGTGGGTTGTGAAGTAGGTTGATATGACGAAGTATTATGATTAATTCATGAGCTTTTAGTCTTTCAATCTGGTGCTAGATTAGGGAAGTTGATTGCCTAGTTTTAGTATACTTAGGATTAATACTTGCACATCACGGTTATTTTAATTATCGTACTAGCTCCGTTAGTATACGTAGGGATTCCTATCTTGAGCATCACCATTTCATATTTGAGTAAACCCTTAGTTCTTTATTAGATCTTATTATTTGCATTGATAGAAGTAGATTTTAGATTAGTTTAATTACATTCCTAAACCCGAACACACACTCATATTAGCTACGAGACACACATCTCCAGGGCTCTATTCGCATACACACTTTCCCTTGGGTTCGATACTACTTGGTCCCTATACTTGCCCATACTACTGTGATCCCATACTCTTGTGGGGTAACTACTAGTAGAGCTAGTATTTTGCGTTCAAGTTAATGGCGCCGTTGTCGGGGAAGGCAATGCATGCCCATTGAGTAGGACTTGGAGATAGTTTAGTAGTTAGTAGTGAGTGTTTTTAATTTTATTTTGAGTTTAGTATTTCTCTATTATTTGCTTGGTTGCGTTTGATCTTTCTTGTTGAGTACTCAGGTATATGAAAACACGCTCGAAGGGAGAAACGAGCGAAGATAGAACTAAACAGGACCTTGAAACTATAGCCAGAAGGAATCGAGCCTTCCAAAGAAGGATGAATACCGCAGGAGGTGATGATATGAATTTGGATTTAGGCGGAGATTTGTGTCTTAAGACAGAAGGGCTTAATCAGAATGTGAAGAGTGTTGAGGGAACTGAGAGAGTCAATAATCCAAAGCTAGCATCCCAAAGGGAAGGAACCAGCCAAAGCCCAAACTGTAATACCCTAGGTTTTCATGATCTTATCTGCTTTACTAAGTGCTTTATAATTCTTCATGAATCAATGTGACGCATTTACATCCAAATTTATGCAAAGGCACGTTTATGTGTTTTATTTGTTCGATACTTACAATTAACATATTATTTGCTCAATACATTCTTATTCTTGAAACATTATAATTTTTATATGTTCTTTATTTTATGTCTTAAAGTATTTGATATAGAAATTAATATAGTCCCTAAGTCTAGTATTTTATTTTACACGTTATAAGTTGAAAAATGAACGTTTCTTCAAGAAACGAATTACGTATCGATTGCTCGATATTTTTTATGATTAGTATATAGACTTTATAATTTATTTAGAGCCTTAGAAGAGTTTTAATTTTATTTTATAAGATAGTATAAGTAATTTTATGCATAATGTACCTTAAAAGCATTAAATAAATTAGAAAATCATAATTTCTTTTATTTTATTTATTAAATTCAAAGCCTACAAGTATCTTAACTACAAGACACAAGAATTCTCTTGAATTATCCTCAAAATTTCGTCCAATATGAGGAAAGGAGGAAGATTGGTGAAACTTCATGAATTAAGGTCAAAGTTAGTAGCATAAAAGTCAAAATTAGCAACTAATACTAAGTTGCCATGTGTTTAATGCTTAACCTCCAAGATTATCCAATTTCCTCCACATTCTTCTTCAAAGTCGGCCAAGAGAAGGAAGGGAGTAGCCTCCAAGGTTGAATTCTCCTATAAATACATGAGCTTGCATGCAAAATTATTCATAAGAAAAAGTTTAAAGAAAATTTCACAAATACTACTACTCTTATACTTAGAAGTTGAGAAAGGAGAAGAAGAGATTTCTTGTAGCTACCTATCTCTAAGTAAGCTTCTCTTCTTGTTTGATTAATTATTTAAGTGGTAGTATGAAATTTATGCATGATATGTGAATTAATTGATAGGAAAATGAGTTTTGAAGAGTAAATTTGCATGTTATCCATGTTTTACTTCATGTTTGAATGTTTAATTCAATTTATTCATGAGTTATGATCAAAATCATGTTTATTATTTGATTATATATGCTTTAGAAGTAGAAATCATGAAATTATATGGTCTAAAGTGAGTTTAAGATGTTATGTTCTTCATATATGCATGAAAACCGAAAATCTGGACAACTTGTGAAGGAATTTCGTTTTTGATCCAATTTTCAATGGAAAATTCTGAAATTTTTATATGTCAAAATATACTTGTGAAGGAATTTAGGTTTAAAATTTCATAAATTTTGGACTGGTACTTAATTTGTGATAATTTTTCGAAGTAGAGCTAGGGTTTTGGACGAAAATACAGGAACAGTAGAAGTTTGCTATGATCTGAGAATAATCGTTTAGTTTTTATAGAAAAACAAAGTATATTGATAAATTAAATGAAGTTGGGAGTTCATGGTTAAAATTTCATGAGTATTGGACATGTGGTTTATTTATGGTGAATTTTTAAATTTAAGTGACCAGAATCTGTTACTGTGTGTTCATTACGAAATATTTGATGTTTGGTAAAGAGTTTGAGAAATCTGAAAGTATGGTGATAAACTTTATTGAGTTGTTAATATACTGTTAAAATTTCATAATTTTTGGACGTATGAATAATTTAATATGAATTTTCAAAGTTAGGTGTGTAAATCTGCCAAATTCGAAATTTTGTATGAAAGGTTCGAAATGGTCCGGTGACATTTTTACAGTCGATATTTATTTATAACTTGCTATTTGATGATTTTATACACTTAATTGATATTTGGGTGTTAGTATACAATATTTGAATATGTGTGGAAATTTGAATTCAAGTCTTACAATTTACAAAAGTGAAGGGATAAGTAACAATGTTTTTATTTTAAAAATTTTACTTGTAGGTACAAACCTGCAAGGTGGGGAATCACTTCGCTCTTCATCGAGTGTTCTATTATTATTTAATTGCACTTATTAAACGTTGAATGTTAAATTTTGAGTCTGGCCCGCTATCGACTGGCCCCACATATAAGTCCAACTTTATGTTGGCAAGCATATAGTCCGGTCGTTCCGGCACCACGGGTTGGTCACGCCACCCAAGCATATACCCGGTGAAATTCCGGGGGCTCACATATTATAAACAATTGATGTTTAGTTTGTGCAATTAACAAGAGGTTTCCCACTAAGTGTTTTCAAGCACTTATCCCTTCCACTTTTAAATTTTTACAGATGCTGTGGATCCGGACGTGGGCGAATGAACTCGGCAGGATGTGGAGTTTTCTTAAAAACTTTATGTTTCAAGAATTTTGTTTTTAAATTTTGGTTTGTAACTTAAGCTACGATCATACTTATTTACTACTTCCGCTGTGTAAATGTGTGGCGTGTGTATATTTTAATACAAAGTACTATTTTAGTAACGTTCCTACTTGTGCCACATCATATTTTCTGTACTATTTTAAGTGGGGGCGTTACAGGTGGTATCAGAGCAGGTTCGCCTGCTAAAGTATTTTAAAAAAGAGTGTGTTTTAAAATTTTAAAAAGAAAACAGCCGCACCGAGATTATTCTCCACGACGGGATCAGGTAAATGTTTTATATGTACTTAAATTATGTTATTTATTTGAAAGTTTTTATAGTTATTGCATTACATTGTTGTTTGAATTAACCAATAAAATGTGTTGAATAGAACTATGAATCGTAGAGGAAACCAAAACAACTCAGGCATGAGCGAGGATCTAACTTCCGTCTTAAGGGGGTTAGCTCAGCAGCTAAATCACCAAAGCCAATCGTCCCAAACACCTGTATCCTCAACCTAAAATCATGATATTGTTAGCCAATTTAAGAAGTTTAGACCCTCAATACTTACCGTAAGGGAAAACCCTATGGAAGTAGAAAACTGGATTCGGAGCTTGGAGAAGATATTCGCTTACCTTAAGTGCACCGATGAGCAGAAAGTTTCTTGCGCTATATTTCAGCTGACTGAGGATGCAGATTATTGGTGGGAAGCTCACTGTAGGACAATGACTGAAGAAGAACGAACTACAGTTACTTGGGAGAAATTCATAGAAGCAGTGGTTAAGAATTATATACCACAGTCGTTTTTAGATAAGAAGGAGACCGAGTTTCTACAGTTGAAGCAGGAAAATCTGACAGTACAGGAATATGAAAGGAAATTTAATCAATTGGGAAGATATGCTTCTCATTTGATTAATACTGATGAAAGGAAAGCAAAAAGATTTATGCAGAATTTACGATCGGAAATCAGTACTATCATAGCGGCACAAGATATTAAGTCTTATGCCTCGACATTCGAGAAAGCTCAGATGATAGCAGCATATATGAAATCAGAGGACGTAAGAACGCCAGAATCACAACAAAACAAAAGGAAGTGGATTGGTACGAACCAAGGAAGAAATTCTAAGCAAGTTAAAAGGACAGAAATAGTGCCACAACAGAGGCCACCTAAGTGCAGAAATTGTGGGAAGGAACACCTTGGACAATGCCTGAAAGGAACAGGGGTATGTTATAAGTGCAAAGAACCTGGACATCTTATAACTAATTGTCCAAAGCTGAGGGGACAACAGAAGATGGCACCTGCTCGAGTGTTTGCCATGAGTCAGCAAGAGGCGACAACAAATCCAGAAGTGATGGCAGGTATGTTCAAAATATTCCAAATACCTGTTTTCACATTATTCGATACTGGTGCTACGCATTCATTCATCTCTAGAAAGATGTTTGAACAAATTGAGACCACCCATATTATGGTAGAAGAAGATTTCCTAGAAGTAAACATTCCCTCTGGTAGTACGACACAATCCTTAGGACTGTGTAGGAATGTGAAGATTGATTTTGAGCATGCAATACTCCCGACAAATCTACATATAATAGAAATGAAGGACTTTGATGTTATCTTGGGAATGGACTGGCTTATAGCAAATCATGCTCTCATCAAGTGTCAAGAAAAAGAAATATCAGTACGGAGTTCAAAGGATGAGAACTTTGCACTATATGGTGCTAGAATTGGAACTATACCTCGGGTAATTTCAGCAGTAAAGGCTCGGAAAATTTTAAGGAAAGAAGAATGTACAACATTTCTAGTAAATGTTGTAGCAACAAAGTCTGATGGTCCAACATTGGACGATATGCCGGTAGTATGTGAATACAAGGATGTATTCCCAGATGATTTGCCAGGACTACCACCAGATCGTCAGTTAGAATTTACTATTGATTTAATTCCCGGAGCAGCGCCTGTTTCAAAAGCACCTTACAGAATGGCACCAAAAGAATTGCAAGAATTGAAAGTGCAACTGCAAGAATTACTGGATAAGGGTTTTATTCGACCAAGTGTGTCACCCTGGGGAGCACCGGTATTATTTGTGAAAAAGAAAGATGGTTCATTAAGAATGTGCATCGACTATCGAGAATTGAATAAGCTTACCATCAAGAACAAATACCCTCTTCCCAGAATTGAAGATCTGTTCGATCAATTAAAATGAGCTAGTGTGTTTTCAAAGATTGATTTGAGATCGGGGTATCATCAAGTGAAAATAAAGGAAAGCGATATTCCGAAGACAGCTTTCAGGACTCGATATGGTCATTATGAGTTCGTGGTGCTACCATTTGGACTCAGTAATGCACCAGCTATTTTTATGGATTTGATGAATCGAGTATTTCATCAATATCTGGATCAATTTGTGATCATTTTCATTGATGATATTCTGGTGTATTCGAGGAATCAAGAGCAGCATGCGGAACATCTTCGGATTACACTAGAAATCCTGAGAAAGGAAAAATTGTATGCTAAATTCAAGAAATGTGAATTTTGGCTGGATAAAGTGGTATTTCTTGGACATACGGTTTCAGCCCTGGGAATAGAAGTTGACCCAACAAAGGTAGAAGCTGTAAACCAATGGAAGACACCAACTAATGTAAACGAAGTCAGGAGTTTTCTTGGTTTAGCCAGGTATTATCGAAGATTCATTGAAGGGTTTGCTCGGATTGCAAAACCTTTGACTCAGTTGACTCGGAAAGAAACAAAGTTTGAATGGATAGAAGAATGTGAAAGGAGTTTTCAAGAACTAAAGCAAAGATTAACAACGGCCCCAGTTCTTACAATTCCTGAAGGTACAGAAGGATTTATTGTGTACAGTGATGCTTCTAAACAAGGCTTGGGATGTGTACTTATGCAGAATGGGAAAGTAGTAGCGTACGCATCAAGACAATTAAAACCACATGAGCAGAACTATCCTACGCATGATTTAGAGCTAGCAGCAGTTGTGCATGCACTCAAGATTTGGAGACATTACTTGTATGGAAGTAAATGTCAGATCTACACAGATCATAAGAGTTTGAAGTATATCTTCGAACAGAAGGAATTGAACATGAGGCAAAGGAGATGGTTGGAGTTGGTGAAAGATTATGATTGCGAGATATTGTATCATCCAGGAAGGGCAAATGTAGTAGCAGATGCCTTAAGTCGCAAGGGAAAGATCAATGCCTTGGTTGTGAAACCAACACTGAAGGAAAGAATAGCAAAAACTCAATATGACGATGCATTCTTAGAAAAGATAAAACAAAAGATCAAGGAAGGTAAAGCAAAGGAGTTTTCAGTATGTGAGGATGGTACATTGTTATGTCAAGGAAGAATGTGTGTCCCAGACAAAGAAGAATTCAAGAAGGAAATATTTGAATAAGCACATTCTACACCATAAACAGTTCATCCCGGAGGAACGAAAGTGTACCAAGAATTAAAGAAGTTGTTCTGGTGGAAAAATATGAAGAGGGATATTGGAAATTTCGTACAGAAATGTTTGACATGTCAGCAGGTAAAAGCTGAACATCAAAGACCATCGGGATTGCTGAAATCACTTGAGATTCCTGAATGGAAATGGGAACACATTACGATGGATTTTGTGGTAGGATTGCCCAAGTCAATACAAGGAAACGAAGCTATTTGGGTAATTGTTGACAGATTGACCAAGACGGCACATTTTCTACCAATAAAGATGACGTTCACATTGGATAAATTGGCTCAGATTTATATTAAGGAAATTATCCGATTACATGGAGTTCCAATTTCTATTGTGTCAGATAGAGATCCGCGATTTACATCAAGATTCTGGTATAGTCTTCAAGAAGCTTTGGGTACTAAGTTAGAATTCAGTACAACTTTTCATCCTCAAACAGATGGTCAATCGGAAAGAACAATTCAAACTTTGGAAGATATGTTGAGAGCTTGTATCATCGATTTCGGAGGAAGTTGGGAAAAGATACATACCTTTAGTGGAATTTGCCTACAACAATAGTTATCAATCTACGATTGAAATGGCACCTTACGAAGCATTGTATGGAAGGAAGTGCAGATCTCCACTATGCTGGGATGAAATTGGAGAAAAGAAATTGTTAGGACCGGAATTGGTGGAAGAAACTAACAAGGTGGTAAAGAAAATTAAAGAAAAGATGCAAGCGGCTCAAGATCGACAGAAAATGTATGCGGATAGGCGAAGGAAAGAATTAAGTTTTGAGATTGGAGACAAGGTATTCTTGAAGGTATCTCCAATAAAAGGAATTTTCCGCTTCGGAAAAAAAGGAAAGTTGAAGCCTAGATATATTGGACCTTATGAGATATTGGAAAGAGTTGGAGATTTAGCTTATAGATTGGCGTTACCACCATCATTGGCAGGAGTACACAATGTATTCCATATCTCGATGCTCCGAAAGTACATACCTGACCCTACCCACATAGTAAACCAATCTGAATTAGAACTGGATACCGACTTAACCTATGAGGAGATTCCCACAGCCATACTTGATAGAAAGCTTCATAGGTTAAGAAATAGAGATATTCCTATGGTTAAGATCCAGTGGAATAGACACGGAATGGAAGAAGCTACGTGGGAGCGAGAGGATGAAATCTTAGCCAAATACCCTTACCTCAATAATCCCGGTAACACTTGAAATTTCGAGGACGAAATTTATTTAAGGGGGTTAGACTGTAATACCCTAGGTTTTCATGATCTTATCTGCTTTACTAAGTGCTTTATAATTCTTCATGAATCAATGTGACGCATTTACATCCAAATTTATGCAAAGGCACGTTTATGTGTTTTATTTGCTCGATACTTACAATTAATATATTATTTGCTCAATACATGCTTATTCTTAAAACTTTATAATTTTTATATGTTCTTTATTTTATGTCTTAAAGTATTTGATATAGAAATTAATATAGTCCTTAAGTCTAGTATTTTATTTTACACGTTATAAGTTGAAAAATGAACGTTTCTTTAAGAAACGAATTATGTATCGATTGCTCGATGTTTTTTTATGATTAGTATATAGACTTTATAATTTATTTAGAGCCTTAGAAGAGTTTTAATTTTATTTTATAAGATAGTATAAGTAATTTTATGCATAATGTACCTTAAAAGCATTAAATAAATTAGAAAATTATAATTTATTTTATTTTATTTATTAAATTCAAAGCCTACAAGTGTCTTAACTACAAGACACAAGAATTATCTTGAATTATCCTCAAAATTTCGTCCAATATGAGGAAAGGAGGAAGATTGGTGAAACTTAATGAATTAAGGTCAAAGTTAGTAGCATAAAACTCAAAATTAGCAACTAATACTAAGTTGCCACGTGTTTAATGCTTAACCTCCAAGATTATCCAATTTCCTCCACATTCTTCTTCAAAGTCGGCCAAGAGAAGGAAGGGAGTAGCCTCCAAGGTTGAATTCTCCTATAAATACATGAGCTTGCATGCAAAATTATTCATAAGAAAAAGTTTAAAGAAAATTTCACAAATACTACTACTCTTATACTTAGAAGTTGAGAAAGGAGAAGAAGAGATTTCTTGTAGCTACCTATCTCTAAGTAAGCTTCTCTTCTTGTTTGATTAATTATTTAAGTGGTAGTATGAAATTTATGCATGATATGTGAATTAATTGATAGGAAAATGAGTTTTGATGAGTAAATTTGCATGTTATCCATGTTTTACTTCATGTTTGAATGTTTAATTCAATTTATTCATGAGTTATGATCAAAATCATGTTTATTATTTGATTATATATGCTTTAGAAGTAGAAATCATGAAATTATATGGTCTAAAGTGAGTTTAAGATGTTATGTTCTTCATATATGCATGAAAACAGAAAATCTGGACAACTTGTGAAGGAATTTCGTTTTTGATCCAATTTTTCGATGGAAAATTCTGAAATTTTTATATATGAAAAAAGACGTTTGAAGGAACTTAGGTTTAAAATTTCATAATTTTTGGACTGGTACTCAATTCGTGGTAATTTTTCGAAATAGAGCTAGTGTTTTGGACGAAAATACAGGAACAGTAGAAGTTTGCTATGATATGAGAATAATCGGTTAGTTTTTTTATAGAAAACCAAAGTATTTTGATAAATTACATGAAGTTTAGAGTTCATGGTTACAATTTCATGAGTATTGGACATGTGGTTTATTTATGGTGAATTTTTAAAATTAAGTGACCAGAATCTGTTACTGTGTGTTCATTACGGAATATTTGATGTTTGGTAAAGAGTTTGAGAAATATGAAAGTATGGTGATAAACTTTATTTAGTTGGTAATATACTGTTAAAATTTCATAATTTTTGGACGTATGAATAATTTAATATGAATTTTCAAAGTTAGGTGTGTAAATCTGCCAAATTCGAAATTTTGTATGAAAGGTTCGAAATGGTCCGGTGACATTTTTACAGTCGATATTTATTTATAACTTGCTATTTGATGATTTTATACACTTAATTGATATTTGGGTGTTAGTATACAATATTTGAATATGTGTGGAAATTTGAATTCAAGTCTTACAATTTACAAAAGTGAAGGGATAAGTAACAATGTTTTTATTTTAAAAATTTTACTTGTAGGTACAAACCTGCAAGGTGGGGAATCACTTCGCTCTTCATCGAGTGTTCTATTATTTTTTAATTGCACTTATTAAACGTTGAATGTTAAATTTTGAGTCTGGCCCGCTATCGACTGGCCCCACATATAAGTCCAACTTTATGTTGGCAAGCATATAGTCCGGTCGTTCCGGCACCACGGGTTGGTCACGCCACCCAAGCATATACCCGGTGAAATTCCGGGGGCTCACATATTATAAACAATTGATGTTTAGTTTGTGCAATTAACAAGAGGTTTCCCACTAAGTGTTTTCAAGCACTTATCCCTTCCACTTTTAAATTTTTACAGATGCTGTGGATCCGGACGTGGGCGAATGAACTCGGCAGGCTGTGGAGTTTTCTTAAAAACTTTATGTTTCAAGAATTTTGTTTTTAAATTTTGGTTTGTAACTTAAGCTACGATCATACTTATTTACTACTTCCGCTGTGTAAATGTGTGGCGTGTGTATATTTTAATACAAAGTACTATTTTAGTAACGTTCCTACTTGTGCCACATCATATTTTCCGTACTATTTTAAGTGGGGGACGTTACACAAACCCATCTAACCAAAACAATCCCACACCAAACCAGAATCATGTCATCAACCAAAACCCAAACAACCCATTTAACACCCTGTTTACCAACACAACCACCCATCTTATCCTTACCAATACCCACCATATCCGTACCCACCATACTACCCTCCACACCCTACTTACAACCAACCTCCTATTCCGCAAGAACCTCTACCACCAGTCTATCCTTAGAACGCTGATCCGGGTATGGTAATCCGAGAAAGATTTGCGGCACAGCCGCAACGGTATTACGATGGAGTAGCATTGCCTCCGGTAGAGGCAAACAACTTTTCTATCTCCCCAGGAATCCTGAAGATGTGTTGGTCCCACTCGATAGATTAATTGCGGAAGCTTTAAAGATAAGTGTTAACAAAATATTTTATAAGAGCAGTTGAATAAGATAGTATAAAAAAAACAGTAAATGGACAAGATATATAGTGGTTCGGATTTTAAAGATCCTATGTCCACTCTCCCTTTTTCAAAGGGGCCTTACTACCAACCAACCAACTTACGTACTGGAATTTCGAAGTACCCGTTCCTTCTTACAACAGCCTTTAGATCTAACTTCGATCTAAAGCTTACAGACTTCAACCTTTTCTTAATAGATGAACAGGTAGAGATCCAACTACTCCTTAATGAGTGAATAGAATGTATGATCAAGATAAGAGTGCTTTAAGCGTGATAAGAACTAAGGCTTGGATATGACTTCGTGCGCGTGAGATCTCTCTTGAGCCTTTCTTCGAAACTGCACTATTGTATTTATAGAGATGATTAGGGTTTAGCCGTTGGAGAGCTAATCTAATCAGATCTCTATTTAAGGAAGCTTCTAATCAATCAATTCCTTAATTGATTGATTGGGTTGGTGAGATCCTTGGATTGATTGACTTCAAATACTTTCCAATCCGATCTTGTTTTGACTTGATTTGAAACACCAACGGTCAAATGCTTCCAATGCCTAACTCTGATTCTTCCAGAGAAGGCAGGACCAGACACCAGACAACCTCAATATCTTCTGGTCCAGAGTCGGTTAAGAAACAGAATACTCAGAAGAATCAGGAGATAATTCTGAGCATCTTTTATTTCACCAGACTCGTCTGGTTCGGGGAAGGTCCTCGGCCTCTGGTCAGTCTCATCTGGTGAAGTCTTCTGGTGGAGTCCTCTGGTGAAGTCCTCTGGTGGGGTCATCTGGTGACTCTTCTGGTGAAGTCTTCTGGTCTGGCAGTTCCCCCTAGACTAAGTCCTAATCTATTTCCTCATCTGGCTAACAGGTCCAGATGGTCCTATTACATCTTCTGGTTTGTTTTAACTCATCAAAACTATACAACTTTTATCCTAACAATTTCTCCCTTTTTTATGGAGTTAAAATACTACCAGAACTGATAAAAAAACTTAAGCAAGAAAACAATAAAGGGATAAGACCTTAGAATAGATCTTATCAGGCAAACAAGAAGACAACAAGAGTAGATATGACTTTCATTAATAATAAGGACAAATTGATTACATATTACATTGAATATCAAGGTCCTAGTCTATGCATATCTTCTGTTTTCTTTGGGCACAAGAAACCAGTCAAAGAATCTGTCTTAAACAGCCTTCAGCGCAGCAGAGGATGTTGGGGTGAAATTCAACAACACCTTAGTCTTGTACAACTTCTTCAACTCTGCCCAATCAACCTGGTCCCCAATCATAGGAGTGTTGATTGTTGGTCCCACTAAGTAGATTAATTGCGGAAGCTTTTAAAGATTATGTCTTTTTATTAAGATCTTTTATAAGAGCACTATAAGTAAAATTAAAACAGAAATGAAGAAAGCAGTAAATGGACCGGATATATAGTGGTTCCGATTTCAATATCCTACGTCCACTCTCCCTTTGATCAAAAGGGGTCTCACTAACCAACCAACAAACCACTTACGTACTGGAATTCTGAAGTACCAGTTCCTTCTTACAACCCTTTAGATCTAACTTCGATCTAAAGTCTACAACCTTCAACCTTTTCTTAGAGATGAACAGGTTGTGATCCAACAACTCCTTTAAGAGTATATATGTAGGATAAGAGTAATAAGAGTGCTTAAGAGTGAATGAACAAGGCTTGGAAGATGTCTTCTTGCGCGTGAGAATCTCTAGGGCCTCTCTTTGAAACTGCACTCTTGTATTTATAGAGGTGACTAGGTTATAGCCGTTGGAGAGCTAATCTAATCAGATCCTCTATTTAGGGAAGCTTTCAATCAATCAATTCCCTAATTGATTGATTGGGTTAGTGGGATCTTTGGATTCATTGACTTCAAAACTTTCCAATCCTGATCTTGTTGACTTGATCTAAACCACCAACGGTCAAGTGCTTCCAATGCCTAAATCTGATTCTCTCCAGAGAAGGCATGACCAGGTACCAGGTGACCTCAGTGTCTTCTGGTCTGGATCTGGTCAAGAGCCAGAATACTCAGTAGAATCAAGAGATGATTCTGAGCATCTTTTGGTTCACCAGACTCGTCTGGTCTGGGAAAGGTCCTCTGCCTCTGGTCAGTCTCATCTGGTGAAGTCTTCTGGTGGAGTCCTCTGGTGAAGTCCACTGGTGAAGTCCTCAGGAGGGTCTTCTGGTAGGTCTTCTGGTGACTCTTCTGGTGAAGTCTTCTGGTCTGGCAGTTCCCCCTAGACTAAGTCCTAATCTAGTTCATCATCTGGCTAACAGGTCTAGATGGTCCTATTACATTCTCTGGTTTATTTTAACTCATCAAAACTAACAACTTTATCCTAACAATTTCCCCCTTTTTGATGGAGTTAAAACTTAACCAGAACTGATCAAAACATAAACATAAAGCATGAAAAAGATAAAAAGATAAGACCTTAGAATAAATCTTATCAGGCAAACAAATAAGACAACAAGAGATTGTCTTTTGAACAGAGAAGATACAACTTTTCATTAATAATATAGGACAAAAGATTACATGTTACATTGTATTTCAGAATCCTAAACTATGTATATCTTCTGTTCTCTTTAAGCACCAGGAACCAGTCGAAGAACCTGTCTTGAATGGCCTTGAGTTCTGCAGAAGATGTTGGAGTGAAGTTTGCCAACACCTTGGTCTTGTACAGCTTCTTCAGTTCAGCCCAATCAACCTGGTCCCCTATCATGGGAGTGTTAAGATAATGAAATTCAGGAGCAGTGACCTCCAGGTTGAATTCAATGGTGGAGTCCATCAGCTGCTTGTACAGACTTGCATCGTAAGCCTTCATCCAGGAATAAAACGTCCGGTTGATGAGAGCATCATCCTCTGGTGGAGGCCTCTGGATGTAGTGTTGGATGAACCACAAGGTCTTTGCCTCTCTCCATTTTTCAATCAGGGGCACAGGCACAGTAGAGTCAAAGGACCCTTCTGTCCTGAGAGGCAAAATCTCCATTACTTCAACAAACGCTTTTCTTCTCTGGCTGGATCCACTGGCACCAGAAGAGATGCCAGCTTCTCTGGTCTTCTTGACCTGCCTCCTAACATATCGGAGCCTCTGCTCTTCATCTATGTTCTTCCTTATTCTGGCTTGCCTCTCTTCAGGTGTCTCTCCCTTGAACCTCTTCTCTGCCTCTTCAACGACAGATTCAAGGAAGCTCTTCTTTACCTTCCTTATCTTCCTCTTGGCAGGTCCAGAAACGGCCATAGGATCCTGCTCTGTGTCCGTGGACTCCTCTTCTACCGCCAGCTGCTTAGCCATGGTAAGAGATTGCAACTCTTCCTTCTTCTTCTTCTGCAGCTCCGCCTGGTCCAAAGTATTCTCCAGCAGGTCCAGAAGAGCACCATGGCTGAAGAGAGTCTCCAGGGTGGTCTTCTCCAGATTAGTTCTGGCCTTCTCTTCCCCCTTTTTAACTTCATCAAGAAGGGGCTGGACCACCTGCCTTATAAGATCAGGCAAGGCAGTGTTGGAGGAAGAGTGAAGATCACGCAGCTTCTTGGCCTCCTCCAGATAGGCTTTTGACTCTGCCACCAATCGCTCCTGCTTATCCAACATCTCCTGGAGGGAATCTTTGATCTTTGTAGTTTGCAGCATCCGAGAAGCCATTTCCACCATCAACACAGAGACTGGCCTCTGCTGCTCCAGCACATGCTCCTGGAGCTGTCTCTGGCTATGCATCACATCAAGCTTCACAAATAGTCCATTTGCCTTAAAGGATGCTTTGGCAGCGGCAAAAGTAGACTTGATCTGTTTTAAAAAGATCTTCCTCTCCTGCCGGATCTGGTGCTCTATCATAGCAGGGGCCATGTATTGAATTGCCTTAGAAAAGTGCCCAATCCGCATGATCTGCTCATTGAAGAAAGTCTTCATCTTTTGCAGCACGACAAGAGTGACATCGAAGTTCTCCTCATCAGAATAGAGCTCTGGAGGGAATGTGAAGTGAGGACCGAATTTGTAAGAGGGACCCTCAGCAATAATCATTACTCCTCTCTGGATCAGCAAGGTGCGGATCAACACCTTGGCTGCTTCTGGGGTCTCAAGTTCAGCTGGATTCTGGATGTTCATCTTCTTCTTGAGATCTATCTTCCAGGCAGTGAATGTGGAGGGAGTCATTTCTTCAAGCAGCAGCACCAGGTCCTCCACATCTTCTAGTCTGGCCTTGCTCCAGACCTTGGCGTCAGTCAGATCCGCCAGAAGTGGTAAGTGCTCCAAAAGGATGGGAAAATGCTCTCTTAGCCAGAGCTGAGCACTTACACTCATACTCTGCCTAATAGGACCCATGTCTGCAGATGAGAACATAAAGGGTTTTGGCCCAGAGGAAGAGGAGGATGGTGCTAAGACCTCCGGCTCCAGTGAAGCATCCTCATCTTCATTATCATCGCTGGTCAAACAAGTGGGAGAAGAGGGAGGAATAGGGAATCCCATTGCCATAGAAATGGAGGGGTTCTGCTCTGTATGAGATTGGGGAGGGGAGGCTATATGTGAGGTAGAGGTGGGGGGAAGGGGTTGTTCTGCACCAGAAGAAGTAGTTGGAACTTCTGGTACAGAGGCTGGGATGAGATTTTGTGAGGTAGGAGTGGGTGGAGGGGGTTGTTCTGCACCAGAAGTGGATGACACCTCTGGTACAGGGGCTGGGGGAGAGGGGTTAGTGGGAAGAGGGATTTGTGAGGAGGGGGGAGAGGGAGTTTGTGTAGGGATGGTGGAGGGAGTGTATTGGGGAGTATCAGGTAGGGTTTGCCCTGGTGAAGAAATGGGGGCACCAGAAGCAGAAGATGGGTTTTGGGGAGGGTTTTCTGGGGGAGATGTAGAGGGGGTTACAAGGTTTATGGGGTCAGAGGATGGGATAGAAGGGTTTACCTGCTCTGAGGCCGTGGCTTCCTCCATCAGATGAGAGGCTTCCTCTATGGCCTGCTCCAAAGCATCTCCCAGGTTAGATCCAGAGTCTGACTCTTGAAAGATGGCTCTCCTGGCCTGAGACTTCTTCTTCTTAAGAGGCTCAACCTCTTCTTCTTCCTCCTCTTCTGATGGTTCATCCACCAGAAGTGTCTTCTTAGCCCTTCTGCTTGTTCTGGGATTCTTTACAGAGGCTTTCTTGGCCTCTTCTGGCCTCTTCCTCTTAGCTGCTCCTGCCTTCTTGGTAGCTTCTTCACCATCACCCTTCTTCTTCAAAACATCTAGAAGGGAAATCTGGTCCTCCTCTGAGGAACCAGAGAATGCTATGGTTGAAGAACCAGTAGTTTCAGCAGGCTTCTTCTTGCTCTTCTGCTGCTTCTGCCCCTTAGCAAGTGAGGGCACTGCTTGGAGAGGAGGGGGCAGGGATGGCTTGCTCTCCATCAGAATAAGGATGGCCATGAAGAGGCCCATCCTTGGAGAAGAGGATCTTGGACTTGTGAAAGCCCTTGCACCATGACTTCTTCCACTTCTTCTCTGGGAAGATGGAGTCCAAGATCAGGGTAAGCTTTGTGCCAAGAGAAACATTGGCATTGAAGAAGTACTGCAGCTCTCCTGGCAGATTGGGACACTCCTCCTTCTGCACCTTCAACTTGTTCTTCCGCAAAACTCCCCAGAAGAACTCGGCCCAATTGCACTTGGCGCCGTAAAAAATGGTCCTCATAACACAAAGCCTGCCTGTGAAGATGGCATCTGTGCTATGGCTTTCGCACATCAATACCTTCACCACAATATCGAAAAGTACCTTGTACTTTTGCCTCAAATGCTTGTCCAAAAACCCCTTTGTCAAATTCTAACATGAAGATCTGGCAAAAAGCTTGAAGGATTCAACTGCTTCTCCTTCCTTGTACTTCAGGGGATCCACTCATTCCAAGGAAATATTACCAAATAGGCTGCAAAAATCGTGCTTCGAGAAGACGACATCCTCCTTATTAATCTTGGAGGAGATGTGGTCATCGTGGATCTTCATCCTGACCAAAAACTGGGCAGCGTACCCATCCAAAGTGCGCAAATCCTTGGGGACTTTGGAGATCAACTCCTCCACCCCAGACTTCCTCAACAGTTCCAGAATCTCGAGCGCCGCTGGGTTCTTGGTGGAATAGAAGTCCACCACCATTTCTGATTTCAGTTTCTTGCAAACGTGCTTCGGATCGAAGTTGCATTTTGGTGCCATATCTGTGAGATAGAGAGAGAGAGAAAGAGAACTTGCAGAGAGAGGTTAGAGATTTGAAAGTAAGGAAACGTGAAAGGACAGATTGAAGAAAAGTTTGATATAAATAGGGCAAGATGTGTGGCTTGATCAATTAATGAAGTGTGAATGCGTGTAATTGAAAATTTTAATTTAGGGAACAAAATCAATTTTAGAATTGATTGACATATTGCACAATAATTAAATCCGACGGCCAAGATTAATAGGCAAGTTACAGATTTAATATGGTGCGTGGGCATGGTCATTGGGACTGGGATCGAGAGGGGTTTGTGGCAGTCAAGAGAAAAAGCGAAATGATTGCCTAGACCCTCTACACTAGTCTTAAATACACTCCGAAGACAAAACGTTTTGAGTGTATTTACTAATGTTGAAAGTGTATCCCAATGATCAGAGGTCAGGGAAGTAAATACATATCTCTCACCTGGTATTGTAAAAAGATGATACCATGGTTAGTCTGGTGTTACATCTCATCTGATGGGAGCTCATCTGGTTCTGGTCAGATTTGATTCCTGAATTCTCTGGAATCTATCTCTGTGCCTCATCTGGAATGTACCTTACCTGGCACATATCTCATCTGGTACAGACCTCATATGGAGATATAACTTGTTGGTCTCAAAAAGGTTATCCAGCGGAAAGCGTTTTGAGTTTATTTTTAAGAAAACCCTTTTAAAAGATAGTGCTAAAAAAGTGCAGAAATTTAAAGTGCAGTAAATAAAAACACCAAGGATTTATAGTGGTTCGGACAACAGGTCCTACGTCCACTCTCCCTTTCTCAAAGGGGGACTCTCTCTCCAACCAACTTACTAACTTTCTGGAATTTGGAAGTACCAGATCCTTCATACACCAACTTGCTTACAACCTTTCAGGGTGAATAGGTTGAGTAAAGATTCCAACTAAAAACTCATAATGAGTATATAAACTTGAATGAACAAGGTGAGTAAGTGGAAGAGTTCGTGTATCTTGTGTGCTCTCGCCCGACTCTTATGTAGAACTCATCCAAGCACTCCTATTTATAGTTGTAGGAATTAACTAGCCGTTGGAGAGCTAGCAATTCAAACAACCATAATTGGAGTAATATAATCAATCACAGATTGATTATATTGATTGATTGATTTCCTCCTTGATTGGATCTTCCAAGATTGATATCAATCAATCAATCAATCCTCCTATCAGTTGACTCTCCAGATTGCCTACATCTCCATCAATGATCTCCAAAATCTACTTGTCTCCAGATTACATGCAGCCTCCATGTGGGTGAACTAATCCGTCTCCCTCATCTGGTCAGGACTCATCTGGCAGACTCCTCTGGTCAGACTCCTCTGGTCAGGCTCCTCTGGTCAGACTCCTCTGGTCAGGCTTCTCTGGCAGACTCCTCTGGTGACTCATCTGCTCGGATGACTCATCTACTCTGGTCTGGACACCTCAACTGGTCCGGACAGATTTCTTCCCTCTTAACCAAAGACCTAGACTAATCTGTAGCTGACTAACAGGTTCAGCTAGTCCTATTACAAGTTCTTATTTTAACATCTTCAAAATATCTAATCTATATCCTAACAATTTCCCCCTTTTTGATGATGTTAAAACTGGAAGAACTTTAAATAAAACAAGACAAGAAAATATTGAAATAACAAATATAGATTCTAGCAGGCTGGGTCAACTGATCTTCCCCCTCAAAGTATGCTCAGCTGATATTGGGGCATAATATTAGCTGGTCTTCTTGTGTATCTGCAGGCAATCAAGTTTTTGGTACCTTACTGGGTCCAGGGGGTTAGCACAATTTTTAGGAAGTCACAAGAATAGATCATCCCTTTTTGAATTAGGTGATCTTATCTTTCTTCCATACATATCCACAAAAACACACTAAACATAAGAAGCTTTGACATGGTTATTTCTTCTAGAGGCTCTTCTTCTCTTATGAGCTTGTCCAGTAGAAGAAGTAACTTATCTTAAAGCAACAGTCTTGAAATTCTTTTGATAAGGATAAGTCTTACTAGAACCATTAAAGGTTCCAGCTGGTCTGGCAGATGACTTGAAATTCCTCTGCAGGTGAGTAGGAGTCATCTGGTTCTGCCTCTTTTGAGAAGATCCAGATTGTCTTCTACTCTGCTGGCCTGGCTGAGGTCTTTAAAAATTTCTCCTCTGCCTTTTGGGTTTTTGAGTTTTAGAACTCATCTGCCCATTAGGCTTAGTTGCCTGGTCAGCTGACCTCTTGCCCTTGTCAATAAAATTTCTAGGTTGTTCTTCTTTCTAAACTTGTGAGGATTCAGGTTTGGTATAACCAAGGCCTGTCTTATCATGCTCTCTTTGAGATGAGGCAGCTATATTTGACACAACATTGCTTGCTGTAGTCAGCTGCTCCACTCTCATCTTGAGCTTGTCCTCACTTTCTCTTACAATTTTGTTTTGGTGGAAGAGTTCATCAAACTTAGCTTTAAGCAGGTTATATTCATTATTTTCTCAACATTTTCAACAACCAACCTTTCTATCAGCTTAACTTGTTCAGTACACCTGGTTGTCAAGTCAGAGGACTCTTCAACCAGTGTATGATTTTGTTCAGCTGGTAGATTAGCTGAGTTGCCTAGACATTGTGAAAGCTTCTGATTTTCTGCTTTCAGCTTTGAGTTCTCATCTTCCAACTTTTTAAAAAGTTGTATAGAAGTTTGGAGATATAATAGCATCTTCTGCATATCAGACTCCTCTAATTGTCCAGAAAAAGAAGAAGATGAAAGAGAAGAGGAAGTTCGATTACATACCTCGTCTGTTACAAGACATATCTCTTCGTCTGGTCCAAAATTGGATGATGAACCAGAAGTGGACACCTCTTCTTCCTCATCTGCGTAGCTTCTTTTAGAGTAACTCTTAGTGTATCTTCTACTGCTTTTCTTCGAACCCACTTCTGCAAGAAATTGTTAGCACAACAAATATTTGGGTTTTCAAAAAAATGGATCTGCCCTGGTGACCACAAAAATAATTTCAAAAACAGTGGTCTGTAGGACACACTGCTTTGATACCACTTGTTGGTCCCAAAAAGGTTATCCAGCGGAAAGCGTTTTGAGTTTATTTTTAAGAAAACCCTTTTAAAAGATAGTGCTGAAAAAAGTGCAGAAATTTAAAGTGCAGTAAATAAAAACACCAAGGATTTATAGTGGTTCGGACAACAGGTCCTACGTCCACTCTCCCTTTCTCAAAGGGGGACTCTCTCTCCAACCAACTTACTAACTTTCTGGAATTTGGAAGTACCAGATCCTTCATACACCAACTTGCTTACAACCTTTCAGGGTGAATAGGTTGAGTAAAGATTCCAACTAAAAACTCCTAATGAGTATATAAACTTGAATGAACAAGGTGAGTAAGTGGAAGAGTTCGTGTGTCTTGTGTGCTCTCGCCCGACTCTTATGTAGAACTCATCCAAGGACTCGTATTTATAGTTGTAGGAATTAACTACCCGTTGGAGAGCTAGCAATTCAAACAACCATAATTGGAGGAATATAATCAACCACAGATTGATTATATTGATTGATTGATTTCCTCCTTGATTGGATCTTCCAAGATTGATACCAATCAATCAATCAATCCTCCTATCAGTTGACTCTCCAGATTGCCTACTTCTCCATCATTGATCTCCAAAATCTCCTTGTCTCCAGATTACACGCAGCCTCCATGTGGGTAAACTAATCCGTCTCCCTCATCTGGTCAGGACTCATCTGGCAGACTCCTCTGGTCAGGCTCCTCTGGTCAGACTCCTCTGGTCAGGCTCCTCTGGCAGACTCCTCTGGTGACTCGTCTGCTCTGATGACTCATCTGCTCTGGTCTGGACACCTCATCTGGTCACCTGGTCAGAGCTCATCTGGTCCGGACAGATTTCTTCCCCCTTAACCAAAGACCTAGACTAATCTGTAGCTGACTAACAGGTTCAGCTAGTCCTATTACAAGTTCTTGTTTTAACATCTTCAAAATATCTAATCTATATCCTAACATAACTTCCCTGGTATATCTAACCTATAGGCATGTTAGTGTGAAAAACATAAAATTATGTATCAACAAGAAACAAAGGATACTTCTCTGATGTTCCCCCTAAACCAAATTTGTCTATGGATCCAAAAGTCCTAACTCAAATGCTAACTCTCTGAATATAGTTTCAGCCAAAGGCTTAGTCAAGATATTTGCTCTCTACTACTCTATTGCAATTTTTTCCATCCTTATATCTCCCTTCTCAACATGATCTCTGATAAAGTGATGCCTTATATCTACATGTTTGCATCTTGTATGAAGAACATGATTCTGGGTGATTGCTATTACACTATTACTATCACAGAAGATTGGAATGTCTTTAGCTCTAATCTGGTAGTCCCTTAGCTGTTGACTAATCCAGAGTAGTTGTGAACAACAGCTCCCTGCGACCATATACTCTGCTTCTGTTGTTGATGTAGCAACTGAAGTCTGCTTCTTAGAAAACCAAGATACCAACTTATTCCCTAAAAATTGGCATGTTCCACTTGTAGACTTCCTATCTATTCTGCACCCACCATAGTCTGAATCCGAATAACCACTTAACACTAAGTTGTCATCTGCAGGATACCATAACTGTAACGACCCGAAACCAAATTAGGGTTTTCATGATTTATGTTTAATGTGTTTAAATGAAATGCTTGGTTTAAATATATGTGCATGCAAGTTCTAATTTTTCAGGTGACAGACGAGCATTTCGAGCCGAAAAACCCTACTAGCACTTTTTGAGTTTTATCCGTAAAACGGGTCGACTTTTATAATAAAAATTTAAAGAATTCAAATTGATGAAAAAGAACATTTATATGAACCACAAAAATCATACGAATTTAACGGTACGTTTGAATTAAATTTTGGAACAAAAAACCGAACCGAAAAATATCAAAAATACACTGTCGAAGCCAAAATCGCGTCTAGAATCGGGGCTACCATAAATGGCAGCCCCAAAACAGTAAAAACCTGCACCTTTGACCCTCTTTTTCAGCTAAGTCAAGTGGAAGTACATGTAATGAGTGCTAAGCTAGACCTTAATCCTATGTCCCATCCCATCTCATAACTCTTGTGTGTAATACACACAAGAATACATCACCCTCTTCCCCCTCCTTATGATCAGCCAACCCACTCCATTTCCTCCTATATATACCCCACCAAACCCCTTTCATTTTCCACATTAGTTCTTGCACTCAAGAGAGAAAAGAAAGAAAGAAAGAGAGAAAGTTAGAAGTGAGAGTAGAAGGAGAAGGAGCCCTCTCCTCTCCTCCCCCTCTTGGCCTACACCACCACCACCTAGGAGAAGTGTTTCCCCACCATCTTGAGGTCAAGGGAGTGTTAGAAGCTAGGTTGTTCATCCTTGGATTCCTAATCTTCAAGGGAAAGAAAGAAACTACAAGGGTAAGCCCTTTAAATCCTTTTCCCCTTGATGTTATGATCATGTTTTGTTTTGAGTATGAAACCCTTAGAAACGGCATGTTAAGATCATCCCCTAAGCTTGTTTAAACTGTGGATGTATTGTATGAGGTCTGTGTTTAAGTTTTCCCACGTTTTTGAGCTTATATGATCATGTATGTGAAAGTTCGACAATATTCATTTCTACCCGAGTTAGCTACTGCCCCCTTTTTGACGAACCTATTTTGGACCTTTATCGATGTTTAAAAATCATGAAAAAATACCTGAATATATTATTTGATGTATTCAAGAAACTGTGAAAATTTGGTGGTCATCTGATTTATATTGAGGGAGAATAAATTCATAGAAATTTGTGTATCTGAAATAGTGTGAAACTGGGAGCAGTGACTCTATCTACCCTTTTTGCCTATTTACACTATTGATAAAATTATAGGAAAATTTGGGAATGTTACCTTTGTTGTTTGTTTAGATATATCCAAATATCCTAGCATTTTGTATAATAGATAATGATATATACCTGTTTTAATATTGTGTGGTAAACACTTGGCTGAGGTTGATTCTTTGTTTTCAAAAATCCTTTTATCCCTTTTATAATTCTTTGAAAATCTTAGAAAAATTTGGAGATGTTCTCCAGTGAGTCTGGAATGTCAGGTGAAATAATTGGTTAATTTTGAGTAAGTTTACAATAAGTCATGGATTTTTTAGGTAAAGTATGTACTGCATGACAAACTATGTTATAAACCTATTTTCCATCAAACAAATGGTAATGATCCGTAACTCAAATGACTTAGGTTTATAAATGAAAAATATTTGGTTTTAAGTTATCTATAACATATCTTAATTTCATGATTTTTGAATGTACCTACTATGAGATATGAATTTTAGACTTCAATGTACACTGTTTTGACGAATGTCTTGCTGTTTTGTTTTCAAATGCAAATGTACCCTATTTTCGTAGCTCAAATGACTTGGTACCCTTAATGAACTTTGTTCCATATCATCCATTGTATAACATACTAAAATCTCATAATTTTCCAGTAAGTTTAAATGCCTTTTTCAGTTAATACTCGTATGTATGTCTTTTGTTAAATAAGTAGCACTAGAAAGAAGGAATAAGTGATACTTTTATAAACAAGCATGCTTTAGGTATATGAATGATTTGTGTTTACTTGTCCAAGAATGTGTTTGAGTGTTTTACTTGCTTTTGAGTGTTGAATGAACCCGGAAGACCCAAAACCCCAACCGGTGGACCCGTATTGAATTAGAGTAACCTTACTACCCGAATGAACAAGTTTCAACGCCTTTCTTGAACTTGAACGAAACCCTAGGACTGTTTTAATAGGATAAATACTTTACCTATTATAGAAAAGTCCTAAGTATGATGCGAAGTTGAGTAATAAACTAAAAGAATGAACGATGACTAAATGAACGGACTGTGTTAGGTAAAGTGGGGTTAGCTCGGAAGCTCGGAGGTCGTCTGTGTTCTAAGCAATCAAGAAGTTAAGCTTTACCTCTAAAAGTTTCCAGGTGGGTGACACTATCTGTTAGCTAGTTAATGTTATATGGACTGTTGTCAGTTTTCTGAAACAAACGTAATGAATATTAGTAAAAGACATGAACAATCTTATGAATGTGAATGCGAGTATGCGATTATAACAATGTGAGCATGTGGTATGTGATTTGTGAACTATGTGAAAGTTGTAAGGGAAGCTGATGGAGAGATAAGGACGGAAGGGACAAGGACGCGGCAGAGTCGCTACCGGTGCCCCCCAAACAGGGATAAGGATGTGGTTGAAAGAGTACCAGTGCCCCCAAACTTTAAGGGACAAGGATGCGGTAGAGTCGCTACCAGTGCCCCCCCAACAGGGATAAGGATGTGGTTGAAAGAGTACCAGTGCCCCCATATTTTTAGGGACAAGGACGCGGTGGAAATGCTACCGGTGCCCCCCATATGAATGAGAAAGGAGATTGATGGGCCTTTGAGCCATATGATTGATGGGCCTTTGAGCCATATGAATGATGCACCTTCGGGCCATATGAATGCTTTGTTCTAAATATGTGTTTATAAGTTTTATGTTAAAGAAAACGAATACACATGACCAAAAATTATAATGAACCAACTGAAAGGTGAAAATCTTAAAAGTATTATTATTTTGGATCTCCTGACAATCTGTATAGCAGCATACAGGTTACCCGCTGAGATTTTATCTCACGCCCCTCTCTAAACATTTTCAGGTTATGATGCTGAGGTCCGGGAGCTGCCGTAGATGACTGCTTCCTACTCCTGCTTATTAAATAAATAAATTGCTTTTATCAAGATTGAGACAATATGGTATTTTAATACTACTGTCAATCTTTTGTCACTAATGCCTCGAGAGTCATACCCAGGACTCGTCGGGATGTTTCCTTATTAAGTAATGGAATGATGGTTTTTATTAAGTAACAAACTAATGTTTTCTCAAATAAGTATTATGTTAAGTTCTTCCGCTGCATCTGTATAATTATATTTATTGTTTTATCTTTTATAAGAAATTTTTTGGCTCATTTTTTATGGTTCACTAAGTGATGACTCGGGTTTAGGACGTTGTGACCTCAAAGGTCAACTTTCTGAATTCCGGGGCGTTACAGGTGGTATCAGAGCTTATGTTAAAAACTTCGGACCAAATGATTTATTTTCCTTTATTTCAAAATTTTCACTTAGTAAAGTAGACAAATTTTATAAACTTCAAATTAAATATCACTAGTGGGAAGGTTATCTACAGCAAGCATACCGGAAAAACCTCAAGGTATGTGATGTCTTATGAGAAATCTAATAACAAAACCCTTACAAATAAGAAAACCTAAAACGAAAGAAAAAACAACAGAAGCTTATGAGGACAAGTGCTTGAATTTCATACTATTTGCGCATGTATGTGAAATTACTTGATTATTCATGTTATACTATTCTGTGACGTCATTTTCTCTGGCGAGCAAAATTGTTTTGTCGTGTATTGTATTACTATTTTCTTTTCTCCTTTAGTGTTTTGTCTACAGACCTTAGATCAATTCTAGGTTGAGAATTTTAGCATATAGGCACAACTGCTGGACCATAGTGTAGTCTGAGTTTGAGACCTTAATTGTTTTGTGGCACGCCTTAGCTAGTTGTCGAGAAAGAGCCATCGACGAAGACTGGTGAATACGGTTCAGAAGGACCAGTGACAGGCATGACATCGAGACATGACCTAGTCACCTTCATGGATCCTTTGCCAACTAGTACATGTTTGAATTTTGGTTATTGTGGAAATAATCTCCCGGTAGTAGCCAAATGACCCTTATCGTTGCGAACTAAGATATTCTGTGGATTGACTTAGACTCTAACTTTTTGGTAGCTCGAGCTATTTCTTTTGTAGCAGTCTCGCAGCCTACACAGTTTGACTTATTATGTATATCTTGACTACTTTTAATACTATCTTTATATATTTTGGAAGTCTCGCATCTTTTGATTTTCGTTGGAGACCCGTTTCTCTCCGTTTAACTTTGAGAACTCGTTTTTCTCTTTCCAATTATGTATACTTACTATAGTCTCACGTGCTTTATTTCGTGGGATATTCTATTCTATCCGTTATGTTTATCTTATGTTTGCATCGTGTGTTATTATTTTCCCTAACATGCATCGTCGTAGCTCGTTACCGTGCTGCTGATCATGACAGTATGTTCCGGTTTCTGTGTGCACCCCTGCGTGATTGAATTAATACCATGGTGTTAAATGTTGGATTCTTTTGTTTTGAATTTTATCATACCTATATAAAGTAACCTATTTTCTTATTTGCTGCTTGGTACCTAGTTGTTTAGATTTCACTCCTTGTGTCTAAGAAGTTGAGAAATTTTGGGAATAGAAAGCACCAAAGGAGAAAGTTTGAGGTAAGTATTTACACATACGTGTTCAGTAAGAATCCAAGATGTAGTATGTGAGTAAGGACGAAATATAATGGACTATAAATTAGGATCAAACTTGACCTTAGCATTAAGATTTTGGTATAATCTTGGGAATAAACTAGTTATCAAAACATAAGAAACTTTGCTAGGTGGACCAAGGAAACCACCTTCTTGTCGAAAGAAAATTTCGGACAAAGTTTGAGGAAGAATAATTTGAGGATAACTCTAGATTAATAGATAGAGTCTCACTAATGAATTAGTACCACTGCAAAGGTTGTTAAACGAAATGTTCATATGGGTTGACACACCACCAATAGGATAGCCGGTTTTTCTCATGACGAAAATATTTATTAAGTTGTACAAAAAAATTCCCACCTCTATTTTTTCAAACTACAACTTTATCATTTCCACTAAACTCCTTCAACGGTCGTAAACGGTTATAAACGGCCATATTTTCAAAAAATTTACTCTATAAATACCTCATTTCACTCCCACTTCTAAACACCCTTCTTTGAATTTTCATCCTCATAACCGAAAATGAGTAAACTCTTTCTCACCATCGTCACTTTTGTTTACGTCCTCATGCTCATCATTTGTTATAAAGCAGAGGAGGAATTTAGTGCACCTCTCGTACTTAACACGATACTCGTTGCGTATTTTTTAGTTTTAGCTTGGGGAGTAGAATTTTTATGATTTATATGTAATGTCTTGAAGTATGAATAAAAGATCCTTCGATCGTGTTGTTTATTTTTCTTCTTTTTCTTTTGCTCTCGTCTTGAGTAGAGCTCTAAATATTGATGCAACTATTGCTTCTTTGAATAAACTTTTTCCTTATTTCTGTAAAAAAAAAAATTAATGTTTGATGTAAGAGGTTAAGGTTACTATCGAAAAGATTAAGTTTCGACTAATAAGATATGAGTACAAATATTTTGGAAAAAGATAGAGGAAGTAAGGATCACAATATTCATCGCGAAGACAAAATTCTATAGGAAGTATAGAATGTTTAAGAAGAACAAGTGGATTTTGGGGACGAAATTATTTTAAGAAGTAAAGGATGTAATACCCCGAACCAGAATTACTAGGGATATTCATGTGATTAAATACTATGTGAATTTTTTTCTGGAGATATTTCTATGTGTTGGCTACAACATATCCAAAAATTCAAGGTGTTTTGTTGAGAAATAAACGAGTTATGAATTTTTGAAATCTATGTATTATTTCTCGAGAAAGATCATGAATAGTAAAATACGAAGTTAAAATTTTCATTTCTATTCATGAAAAAATTCTAATTTTTTGTTTATCATATGTTAATATGATAATAAGGGACCAAATATTCAAAATTCAAAGTGTTTTGATGAAGGAAACGAGAGAAATGAATTTTTGAAATACGTGTTATAAATTTGTGAACAAAAAATTATAAAAATCTTTCCTATGTCCCTGTTCATAAGAAAATTTTGAAAAACTTATCATATCTTCCTTGGATGTTACTCTATGACATATACAAGACTTATGAATATCTGGCATAAAATGAAGGAGAAACAAAATCCCAAAAATCACTTATGCTATACCGAACCAAACAGGGAAGCCTATAATTAAGGACCTAAGTCTAAGTTGTGACTTAACTTATGAAGAAGTACCTGTGAACATTTTTTTTTTTGAAAGAAAAGTTCACCTTTTGAGGAATCGAGAAGTCCCATTAATACTAGTACAATAGAGCTGACACAGAAACGAAGGAGCCACATGGGAAGGAGATGAAGATATATTAGCTAAATACCAGCAATGCCTTTAGGATAAGTAAGTAAATTTCGAGGACGAAATTTCTTTTAAGGGGTGTAGGATGTAACGACCCGAAACCAAATTAGGGTTTTCATGATTTATGTTTAATGTGTTTAAATGAAATGCTTGGTTTAAATATATGTGCATGCAAGTTCTAATTTTTCAGGTGACAGAAGAGCATTTCGAGCCGAAAAACCCTACTAGCACTTTTTGAGTTTTATCCGTAAAACGGGTCGACTTTTATAATAAAAATTTAAAGAATTCAAATTGATGAATAAGAACATTTATATGAACTACAAAAATCATATGAATTTAACGGTACGTTTGAATTAAATTTTGGAACAAAAAACCGAACCGAAAAATATAAAAAATACACTGCCGAAGCCAAAATCGCGTCTAGAATCGGGGCTACCATAAATGGCAGCCCCAAAACAGTAAAAACCTGCACCTTTGACCCTCTTTTTCAGCTAAGTCAAGTGGAAGTACATGTAATGAGTGCTAAGCTAGACCCTAATCCTATGTCCCATCCCATCTCATAACTCTTGTGTGTAATACACACAAGAACACATCACCCTCTTCCCCCTCCTTATGATCAGCCAACCCACTCCATTTCCTCCTATATATACCCCTCCAAACCCCTTTCATTTGCCACATTAGTTCTTGCACTCAAGAGAGAAAAGAAAGAAAGAAAGAGAGAAAGTTAGAAGTGAGAGTAGAAGGAGAAGGAGCCCTCTCCTCTCCTCCCCCTCTTGGCCTACACCACCACCACCTAGGAGGAGTGTTTCCCCACCATCTTGAGGTCAAGGGTGTGTTAGAAGCTAGGTTTTTCATCCTTGGGTTCCTAATCTTCAAGGGAAAGAAAGAAACTACAAGGGTAAGCCCCTTAAATCCTTTTCCCCTTGATGTTATGATCATGTTTTGTTTTGAGTATGAAACCCTTAGAAATGGCATGCTAAGAACATCCCCTAAGCTTGTTTAAACTATGGATGTATTGTATGAGGTTTGTGTTTAAGTTTTCCCACGCTTTTGAGCTTATATGATCATGTATGTGAAAGTTCGACAATATTCATTTCTACCCGAGTTAGCTACTGCCCTCTTTTTGACGAACCTATTTTGGACCTTTATCGATGTTTAAAAATCATGAAAAAATACCTGAATATATTATTTGATGTATGCAAGAAACTGTGAAAATTTGGTGGTCATCTGATTTATATTGAGGAAGAATAAATTCATAGAAATTTGTGTATCTGAAACAGTGCGAAACTGGGAGCAGTGACTCTATCTACCCTTTTTGCCTATTTACACTATTGATAAAATTATAGGAAAATTTGGGAATGTTACCTTTCTTGTTTTTTTAGATATATCCAAATATCCTAGCATTTTGTATAATAGATAATGATATATACCTGTTTTAATATTGTGTGGTAAACACTTGGCTGAGGTTGATTCTTTGTTTTCAAAAATCCTTTTAGCCCTTTTATTAGTCTTTGAAAATCTTAGAAAAAATTGGAGATGTTCTCCAGTGAGTCTGGAATGCTAGGTGAAATAATTGGTTAATTTTGAGTAAGTTTACAATAAGTCATGGATTTTTTAAGTAAAGTATGTACTGCATGACAAACTATGTTATAAACCCATTTTCCATCAAACAGATGGTAATGATCCGTAACTCAAATGACTTAGGTTTATAAATAAAAAATATTTGGTTTTAAGTTATCTATAACATATCTTAATTTCATGATTTTTGAATTCACGTACTGTGAGATATGATTTTTAGACTTCAATGTACACTGTTTTAACGAATGTCTTGATGTTTTGTTTTCAAATGCAAATGTACCCTATTTTCGTAGCTCAAATGACTTGGTACCCTTAATGAACTTTGTTCCATATCATCCGTTGTATAACATACTAAAATCTCATAACTTTCCAGTAAGTTTAAATGCCTTTTTCAGTTAATACTCGTATGTATGTCTTTTGTTAAATAAGTAGCACTAGAAAGAAGGAATAAGTGATACTTTTATAAACAAGCATGCTTTAGGTATATGAATGATTTGTTTTTACTTGTCCAAGAATGTGTTTGAGTGTTTTACTTGCTTTTGAGTGTTGAATGAACCCGGAAGACCCAAAACCCCAACCGGTGGACCCGTATTGAATTAGAGTAACCTTACTACCCGAATGAACAAGTTTCAACGCCTTTCTTGAACTTGAACGAAACCCTAGGACTGTTTTAATAGGATAAATACTTTTCTTATTATAGAAAAGTCCTAAGTATGATGCGAAGTTGAGTAATAAACTAAAAGAATGAACGATAACTAAATGAACGGACTGTGTTAGGTAAAGTGGGGTTAGCTCGGAAGCTCGGAGGTCGCCTGTGTTCTAAGCAATCAAGAAGTTAAGCTTTACCTCTAAAAGTTTCCAGGTGGGTGACACTATCTGTATAGCTAGTTAATGTTATATGGACTGTTGTCAGTTTTCTGAAACAAACGTAATGAATATCAGTAAAAGACATGAACAATCTTATGAATGTGAATGCGAGTATGCGATTATAACAATGTGAGCATGTGGTATGTGATTTGTGAACTATGTGAAAGTTGTAAGGGAAGCTGATGGAGGGATAAGGACGGAAGGGACAAGGACGCGGTGGAGTCGCTACCGGTGCCCCCCAAATAGGGATAAGGATGTGATTGAAAGAGTACCAGTGCCCCCAAACTTTAAGGGACAAGGATGCGGTAGAGTCGCTACCGGTGCCCCCCCAACAGGGATAAGGATGTGGTTGAAAGAGTACCAGTGCCCCCATATTTTTAGGGACAAGGACGCGGTGTAAATGCCACCGGTGCCCCCCATATGAATGAGAAAGGAGATTGATGGGCCTTTGAGCCGTATGATTGATGGGCCTTTGAGCCATATGAATGATGCGCCTTCGGGCCATATGAATGCTTTGTTCTAAATATGTGTTTATAAGTTTTATGTTAAAGAAAACGAATACACATGACCAAAAATTATAATGAACCAACTGAAAGGTGAAAATCTTAAAAGTATTATTATTTTGGATCTCCTGACAATCTGTATAACAACATACAGGTTACCCGCTGAGATTTTATCTCACGCCCCTCTCTAAACATTTTCAGGTTATGATGCTGAGGTCCGGGAGCTGTTGTAGATGACTGCTTCCCACTCCTGCTTATTAAATAAATAAACTGCTTTTATCAAGATTGAGACAATATGGTATTTTAATACTACTGTCAATCTTTTGTCACTAATGCCTCGAGAGTCATACCCAGGACTCGTCGGGATGTTTCCTTATTAAGTAATGGAATGATGGTTTTTATTAAGTAACAAACTGATGTTTTCTCAAATAAATATTATGTTAAGTTCTTCCGCTGCATCTGTATAATTATATTTATTGTTTTATCTTTTATAAGAAATTTTTTGGCTCAGTTTTTATGGTTCACTAAGTGATGACTCGGGTTTAGGACGTTGTGACCTCAAAGGTCAACTTTCTGAATTCCGGGGCGTTACAATAACCCCAAATTTAATGTCCCTTTAAGATACCTCAATATCTTCCTAGCTGCTTCTAAATGACTTTTCTTAGGATTAGCTTGAAATCTGGCACACACACCAACTGCAAAGGTTATATCTGGTCTGCTTGCAGTCAAGTACAGAAGAGAACCAATGAGTGCTCTATACTGAGTCTGGTCCACACTATCTCCAGACTCATCTGGATCCAGGTTGAAATTTGTCATCATAGGGATCTTGGCTGCTTTGCTAGATCCTATTCCAAATTTCTCTAACATGTTTCTGATGTACTATGCCTGATTGATAAAAATTCCCTTCTCTGTTTGCTTTGCCTGCAGACCTAAGAAATAATTCATTTCACCCATCATAGACATCTCAAACTGGTTCAGAATGAGTTCACCAAACTTCTCACACAGTTTCTAGTTAGGGGATCCAAATATAATGTAAGCAATATATATTTGGACCAGAAGGATGTCCTTTCCTTCTTCTTTCCTAAACAAGGTCCTATCTATCTTACCTTTAGTAAAACCATTGTCCAGAAGAAACAGAGAAAGAGTGTCATACCATGCTCTGGGTGCCTGCTTCAGCCCATAAAGAGCTTTCTTAAGCTTAAACACCTTGTCACCTTGTTCAAAACCAGGAGGTTGTTCCACATACACTTCCTCAATGAGAATGCCATTAAGAAAGGCAGATTTCACATCCATCTGGTATACTTTGAACTTCATGTGAGCAACATATGCTAAGAACAATCTGATGGCTTCTAGTCTGGCAACATTAGCAAATGTCTCATCATAGTCTATCCCTTCAGACTGAGAAATACCCTGAGCCACTAGCCTTGCCTCGTTCCTAGTAATGACATCATTCTCATATTTCTTATTCTTGAAAACCCACTTAGTGCCTATCACCTTTTGATGTCTTGGTCTGTCTACCAGCTCCCAAATATCCAGTCTGGTGAATTGATTCAACTTCTCTTGCATAGCAACAAATCCAATTTGAATCTTTCAGTGCCTCCTTGATGTTCTTGGGCTCAATCAAGGACACATAGCAACTGAATAAGGCAGCTAAGTTAAGAGTTCTCCTAGTCTGGACACCCTTAGTTGGATCTCCAATTATCAGGTCATTGGGGTGATCAACCAGGGTCCTCCTTCCCGTGTCCTTGCCTGATTGACCATCCACTGCAGTATCTTGGTGAATATCACCAACTGCAGAAGAGCTTCCCCCTACAGGAGTTCCAACCTCCTCTGGTTCTGCTCCTTGTGAAGACTTCTCCTTCAGAGAACCAGAAGATGGGTCATCATCTGAATCTGAATCAAGAAGAGGTGGATTGACCTTGATTACTCTGGGGGTAGTCTGAGTCTCATTAGAAGACTTTAATTCCACCTTGCACTCAACAGCAGATTCATCAAAAAACAACATGGGGTGTTTCCTCCATACAAAGTGAATTCTTATTAAAAACTCTGAATGCTTTACTAGTAGTGGAATATCCTAAAATTATCCCATATGCTACTTTAGCATCAAAAGTTTTTAATTTTGATTTCCCATTGTCATGGATGAAACACTTGCAACCAAAAATATGAAAATATGAAACAGATGGGGTTTTACCTTTACATACCTCATATGGAGTCTTACTATGTCTCTGGGAAATTAGGCATCTGTTCTGAGTATAACAGGCTGTGTTGATAGCTTCTGCCCAAAACCTTTGTGGTGTGTTGTACTCTGCTAGAAGAGTCCTTGCAGCTTCCTTTAGGGTTCTATTCCTTCTTTCTGCTACTCCATTTTGTTGGGGTGTTCTGGCAGCAGATGTCTCATGAAAAATGCAAATGTTCCTTGCAATATTCTGCAATGTGTGAATTCAGAAACTCTGTTCCCTTGTCACTTCTGATCCTGACTATGCTCTGGTTCTGCTCATTCTGAATCTGCTTGAAGAATTCTGTTAGCTTGGTGATAGTTTCATTTTTCTTAAACAAGAACACTACCCAAGTGTATCTTGAAAGGTCATCTACTATCACCATGGTGTACTTCCTTCCACTGAAATTAAGAGGAGAAACAGGTCCAAACAGGTCCATGTGAAGTAGTTGAAGTACTCTGGTTGTGGTTGTGCTCTGGACATCCTTAAAGGAGGTCTTGGGTTGTTTACTATTCTGGCATGAACCACAAACCTGATCCTTCTTAAACACTTCATTAGGAAGACCTCGAATAAGACCTTTTCTGGCAATCTTATTCAGTGTTTTGAAGTTAAGAAGGCTCAATCTCTTGTGCCATAACCAGCTATCTTCTGCAGATCCTTTAGCAACCAGGCAAGCATTTCTTGGGCAACTGCTAAAATCTGCATGATAAATGTTACCCTTCCTCAAGCCTATAAGCAAAATATCATTATAATTAGAAGAAAAGACAGTGCATGAATCACTAGAAAACTTCACTGAGTATCCCCTGTCACAAAATTGGGATACTGAAAGCAGATTATGCTTGAGTCCTTCAACATAGTAGACTTCATCTATAGATACGCCATTAAAGGTCAACTTTCCAACACCTTTGGTGACTCCATAGTTGTTATCACCAAACATCACTCTTGGCCCATTCATTGGCTTGAAATCATGGAGATGATCTTTCTGGAATGTCATGTGCTTGGAACATCCACTATCAATGTACCACACATATTTGCTTGAAAGTCCTTTCTCCAATGGGCTCTTATCATCATGCAGATAAATCAATTAGGTCCCCTACTAGAGCTGGGTCCTGATTGGTTAGTTGCAGGTTTTGTAGGAATCCAAAGATAAAGATCATCCCTTGCTGGATGAGGAGATCTTATCTTCCTTCCAAATCTATCTACCAGCACATGTCCTCTTACAATGACATATTGAGCTACTGGTCTGATCAGAACACCTTTCCTATAAACAAGTCTGGTGTATCTTTTCTCAAATCTGGCCTTTGGAATGGCCTGCCTTAAAGACATGGTCTTAAAGGTCTGGTTGTAAGGGTACATCCTAGAAGAACCATCTCTGGTGTCATAACTACCCAGATCAGTTGGTTTTCTATAGATGAGTCTCTGGTCTTGATGAAAACTGGACCTTTTCTGGTGGTTATAGTTCCTCTGAGTGTATCTGTTCTGGAATTGATTCCTCTGAGAAAACCGTCTCTGGGTACCTGGTTCTGTTGAACATTATTCCATCTCTGATAGTTCCTATTCTGATTGGAATTCCCCCTTCTTGAGTGTCTCCTCTGAGGTCCCCTAATTTGGTAGGTTCCCTTCTTTGAGGATTCCTCTGGTGTCCTTCAATCTGAGTAAGTTCTACTGTTTGAGACTTATTGTTAACAGTTCCATCAACCTTCAATGGTTTCCCTTGTTGACGTTTACTCTCTAGGATTCTTTCTTCCAGGACAGTCAACTCTTCTGGACCATATTCTATGAGATTAGCAGAGTGATTCCTTTTCCAAAGAGAATTGTGAACCACTTTGTAACCATTACCAGTTGTAAAGACTTATCAATTCACCAGATCTTACAGACTTATCTTTGTTGTAAAGATATTTATGAGATTTGGTAGTAATTCCAGAATATCCTAAACCACTCTTATCATTAATGTGTTGAGAAGACTCTGATATAATAGATACAACAGATGGTATCTAAGGAACTTCTCTGGGCATGGGTATCTCTTCTATGGTTTGCTCAACTTGTTTTCCCTTGATAAGAGTCTGGTATTTAGCTCTAAGTTCATTGAACTCATCTTCCTGAGAGTTCCTTTCCTTCATAAGTTGATCTACCAGAGTATCTCTTTCTATGATCTTATCCTGAAGTTCAGAGACTTCTTTGGAATGATCTTTCATGAGTTCTCTAGTGGATTTTCGCTCATGAGAGAGGGATTGAACTTCAGCTCTAAGCCTACCATTTTCCTTCTCAATTTTTTGACATAGTTGAACACAATGGAGATCTGATAGCATTTGTTGCATATCAGACTCTCTGGAGTTACCAGATGAATGAGGTGATTCAGTATATTTGGAATTAGATAAGCATAGGGTGGGTTCATTTACCTCAGTGATGTCTGCCATAAGACATACATCATCATCAGATCCGAAATCAGAAGAAGAAGAACTGGAACTAGTATCCTCCTCCTCTGCTTCTGCCAGTAGTGCTCTCTTGTCTGCATATGTCCTATCTCTCTTGAGTCTTTTCTCTTCTCTCTCTCTAGGAGTCAATTGAGGACAATCATAGCTGTAGTGACCAGGCTTGTTGCAGGTATAACAGGTGTTATCTCCTCTGGGGCTGGGACTAGGATCTCTCCTCCTCTGGTTGTACTCTGTTCTGGCTGGACTACTCTATCTTCTCTGGTAGTCAGATATGTAAGAACTGCCATCCCTCCTCTGGTAATCTGATCTCCCAGAGCTGCTATCTCTTCTCCTCTCTGGAATTCTGAATCTGGTCTCCCTTGAGTCTCCAGATGTTCTCTCTTTATCTGCAGCTTTGAAGGAGCTCTTCCTATCTCTAGTAGATTCCTTCCAATGCTTTTTGTACCTTCCATGTTTAGAACTCATCTTATCAAGTTTACGGGTTAGAAGTGCTACCTGCTCCTTGAGACTCAAGTCATCTGCAGTAGATTCCTTTGGCTTATCATCTGTCTTGATAGTTGAGGAGAATGCAACTCCTTTCTGGCCAGAAGAGGAAACCTCTTCTGTTTGATCCTCCTCATGAAGATCATACTCGTAAGCTTTGAGATCAGACAGCAGGAGATGATGATCCAGAGTGTTGAGATCTTTATTGTCTTTAATCACAGTCACTTTAATTCTCCACCTGCTGGTTAGTGAACGCAAAATTTTACTATTATTCTCCTTTTCTGAATAAGTCTTACCTAAGGCACTAGCCTTGTTGAGGAGATTTGTAAGGCGCATATCAAGCTGGTCAATGGTCTCGTCTGGTTTCATCTTGAAGGTGTCAAACGAGTGTTGAACAGCTTGGAGTTTGTTATCCTTTATCTTCTCTGTTCCTTCACAGAGCACGGCAAATTTATCCCACATTTCCTTGGCAATGACACAGGTTCTGACTTTCTCTATCACCTCCTTTGTGAGTGTGTTGATGATTTCAGTCCTTGCCACCTGGTCCAAATTATATAATTTCCTTTCATCATTGTCAAGCTCGTCCTTCTTCTTGAGAATCCTCTGTCTGGGAACTCTGTCCTCAGCAGCTTTCTGTGCAGTTTCACTTATTTCTTCTCTGGACACTGACCTACCACTATCAATAGGAGTCCAGTAAAATTGAATTGGACCACTCTCTACCACATCTAACATGCGGTGATGGATAGCTCCAAGATGATTACTCATCATGAAGCTCCAGTGGCTGTAATCATCAAATGAGAATTATGGTAACTTGCGGCTCTTATATGAAGATTTTGAAGACATTTTTACTCAATAAAAAATTAACAATAAATTTGATCAAACAAAACAAAGAGCAATGGATCTGCCCGGTGACCACCAAAAAGCTTTACAAAGCAGTGGTCTTTGGACACACTGCTCTGATACCACTTGTTGGTCCCACTAAGTAGATTAATTGCGGAAGCTTTTAAAGATTATGTCTATTTTTCATGATCTTTTATAAGAGCACTATAAGTAAAATTAAAATAGAAATGAAGAAAGCAGTAAATGGACCGGATATATAGTGGTTCGGATTCCAATATCCTACGTCCACTCTCCCTTTGATCAAAAGGGGTCTCACTAACCAACCAACAAACCACTTACGTACTGGAATTGTGAAGTACCAGTTCCTTCTTACAACCCTTTAGATCTAACTTCGATCTAAAGTCTACAACTTTCAACCTTTTCTTAGAGATGAACAGGTTGAGATCCAACAACTCCTTTAAGAGTATATATGTAGGATAAGAGTAATAAGAGTGCTTAAGAGTGAATGAACAAGGCTTGGAAGATGTCTTCTTGCACGTGAGAATCTCTAGGGCCTCTCTTTGAAACTGCACTCTTGTATTTATAGAGGTGACTAGGTTATAGCCGTAGGAGAGCTAATCTAATTAGATAATCTATTTAGGGAAGCTTTCAAACAATCAATTCCCTAATTGATTGATTTGGTTGGTGGGATCTTTAGATTGATTGACTTCAAAACTTTCCAATCCTGATCTTGTTGACTTGATCTAAACCACCAACGGTCAAGTGCTTCCAATGCCTAACTCTGATTCTCTCCAGAGAAGGCATGACCAGGTACCAGGTGACCTCAGTGTCTTCTGGTCTGGATCTGGTGAAGAACCAGAATACTCAGTAGAATCAAGAGATGATTCTGAGCATCTTTTGGTTCACCAGACTCGTCTGGTCTGGGGAAGGTCCTCTGCCTCTGGTCAGTCTCATCTGGTGAAGTCTTCTGGTGGAGTCCTCTGGTGAAGTTCTCTGGTGAAGTCCTCTGATAGGTCTTCTGATGACTCTTCTGGTGAAGTCTTCTGGTCTGGCAGTTTCCCCTAGACTAAGTCCTAATCTAGTTCATCATCTGGCTAACAGGTCCAGATGGTCCTATTACATTCTCTTGTTTGTTTTAACTCATCAAAACTAACAACTTTTATCGTAACATTGATGTAGTGAAACTCAGGGGCGGTCACCTCCAGGTTGAACTCTATTGTGGAATCCATAAGCTTCTTGTACAAGTCTGCATCATATGCCTTCATCCAGGAGTGGAAGGTTCTGTTGATAAGCGCATCATCCTTTGGCGGGGGCCTCTGGATATAGTGTTAGGATAAAAGTTGTATAGTTTTGATTAGTTAAAACAAACCAGAAGATGTAATAGGACCATCTGGACCTGTTAGCAAGATGATGGTTTAGATTAGGACTTAGTCTAGGGGGAACTGCCAGACCAGAAGACTTCACCAGATGAGATCTGACCAGAGGCAGAGGACCTTCCCCAGACCAGACGAGTCCGGACCAGATGACTCTGGTAGAACAAAAGATGCTCAGTTTGATCCCCTGTTTCTACTGAGTATTCTGGTTGTTGACCAGATAAGGACCAGAAGACACCGAGGTTGCCTGGTATCTGGACTTGCCTTCTCTGGAGAGAATTAGAGTTAGGCAGAGGAAGCTATTGACCGTTGGTGATTCAAATCAAGTCAACAAGATCAGGATTGGAAAGTATTTGAAGATAATCAATCCAAGGATCCCACCAACCCAATCAATCAATTAGGGAATTGATTGATTGAGGCTTCCTTAAATAGAGGATCTGATTGGATTAGCCCTCCAACGGCTAGCCCTAATCCCCTCTATAAATACAAGAGTGCAGTTCAAGAAAAAGCTCTAGAGAGACATCATACACGCATAAGTCCTTCCAAGCTTTTGATAATCACTCTTAGCACTCTTATTGTTCATAACATATATCTACTCTTAAGGAGTTGTTGAAACCTCAACCTGTTCATCTACCAGATAAGGTTGAAGGCTGTTGATCTTTAGATTGAAGTTAAATCTAAAGAGTTTGTAAGAAGGAACTGGTACTTCCCAATTCCATGAGTAAGTAAGTAAGTGAGTTTGATAAAAGGGAGAGTGGACGTAGGATATTCAGATCCGAACCACTATATATCCGGTGTTATTTATTGCTTTCATTTACTTATTCTCTTATTAATTTTGTGCTCTTGTAAAAGAATTTGTTAAGACATTTAACTTTAGCTTCCACAATTAATCTAACTAGTGGGACCAACAAGTGGTATGAAAAGCTTTTGGTGGTCACCGGGCAGATCCATTGCTCTTTAGTGTTTTTGTTCAAGTTCTTGTTATTTCCCTAATTTTATCAAAAATGTATGCAAAATCTTCTTACAAGAGCCGTAAGCTTCCAGAATTCTCTTTCGAGGATTACAGCCACTAGAGCTTCATGATGAGCAATCATCTTGGAGCTATTCACCACCGCATGTTAGATGTGGTAGAAAGTGGACCCATTCAATTTTACTGGACTCCTATTGATAGTGGCATGTCAGAGTCCAGGGAAGAAACTAGTGAAACTGCCCAGAAAGCTGCAGAGGATAGAGTCCCCAGGCAAAGAATCCTAAAAAAGAAAGATGAGCTTGATAACGATGAAAGAAAGCTCTATAACTTGGACCAGGTGGCAAGAACAGAGATCATCAACACACTTACTAAAGAGGTGATTGAAAAGGTCAGAACATGTGCCACTGGCAAGGAGATGTGGGACAAACTTGCACTTCTCTGTGATGGAACAAAGAAGATTAAAGACAACAAGCTCCAAGTTGTTCAACATTCGTTTGACACTTTCAAGATGAAACCAGACGAGACCATTGACCAGCTGGATATGCGTCTCACAAACCTCCTGAACAAGGCTAGTGCCTTAGGTAAGACCTATTCTGAAAAAGAAATTAATAGTAAAATCTTGCGTTCACTAACCAGCAGGTGGAGAATTAAAGTCACTGTGATCAAGGACAACAAGGATCTCAACACTCTGGATCATCATCTTCTGTTGTCTGATCTCAAAGCTTATGAGTATGATCTTCAAGAGAAGGATCAAACAGAAGAGGTTTCCTCTTCTGGTCAGAAAGGTGTTGCATTCTCTTCAACTATCAAGTCTGATGTCAAGCCAAAGGAGTCTACTGCAGATGACTTGAGCCTCAAGGAGCAGGTAGCACTTCTAACCCGTTAATTAGATAAAATAAGTTCAAAATATGGCAGGTACAAAAGGCATTGGAAGGAGTCTACCAGAGACAGGAAGAGTTCCTTCAAGCCTGCAGAAAAGGAAAAGACATCTGGAGACTCAAGGGAGACCAGATTCAGAACTCCAGAGAGGAGGAGAGATGACAACCCTGGCAACTCTGGGAGATCAGATTATCAGAGGAGGGATGGTAGCTCTGGCAGACCTGACTACCAGAGGAGAGAGAGTAGTCCAGCCAGATCAGACTACAACCAGAGGAGGAGAGAGCCAAGTCCTAGTCCCAGAGGAGACAATGCCTGCTACACATGCAACAAGACTGGTCACTACAATTATGATTGTCCTCAACTTACTCCTAGGGAAAGAGAAGAGAAAAGGATCAAGAGAGATAGGAGATATGCAGACAAGAGAGCATTGCTAGCAGAAGCAGAGGAGAAGGATACTAGTTCTAGTTCTTCTTCTTCTGATTTCAGATCAGATGATGATGTGTGTCTTATGGCAGACATCACTGAGGTAAATGAAACTACCCTATGCTTATCTAATTCCAAATATACTGAATCCTCTAATTCATCTGGTAACTCCAGAGAGTCTGATATGCAACAAATGCTATCAGATATCCAAAATTGTGTCCAACTTTGTAAAAAACTTGAGAAAGAGAATGGTAGGCTCAGAGCTGAAGTTCAACCTCTCTCTCATGAGCATAAATCCACCAGAGAACTCATGAAAGATCATTCCAAAGAAGTCTCTGAACTTCAGGATAAGATCACATAAAGAGATACTCTGGTAGATCAACTCATGAAAGAAAAGAACTCTCAAGAAGATGAGATCAATGAACTCAGAGCCAAGTACCAGACTCTTATCAAGGGAAAAAAAGTTGCTCACAACATAGAGGAGATACCCATGCCCAGAGAAGCTCCTAAGATACCATCTGTTGTATCTATCATACTAGAGTTTTCGCAGCGCATTAATGATAAGAGTGGTTTAGGATATCCTGGAATTACCACCAAAACTCATAAATACCTTTATAATAAAGACAAGTCTGTAAGAGCTGGTAAATTGGTAGAAATCTGGGATGATAAAGACTTAACTGGTAATGGTTACAAGGTGGTTCACAATCCTGATTGGAAAAGGAATCACTCTGTTAATCACATAACATATGGTCCAGAAGAGTTGACTGTCCTGGAAGAGAAGATCCTAGAGAATAAGAGTCAACAAGGGGAACCATTGAAGATTGATGGTCCTGTGAACAATGAGTCCCAAGAAGTAGAACTTACTCAAATTGGAGGACCCCAGAGAAATCCTCAAAGGGAACCTAACCAGATTAGGGGACCTCAAGGGAAACACTCAAGAAAGGGGAATACCAATCAGAGTAAGAACTACCAGAGAAGGAACAATGTTCAACAGCACCAGGTACCCCAGAGACGATTTTCTCAGAGGAATCAATTCCAGAATAGGTATACTCAAAGGAACTATAACCACCAGAACAAGTCTACTTTTCAAAACCAGAGGTGGTCTTCCAGATCCATCTATAGAAAACCAACTGATCTGGGAAGTTATGACACCAGAGATGGTTCTTCTAGGATGTATCCTTACAACCAGACCTTTAAGACCATGTCTTTGAGGCAGGCCATTCCAAAGGCCAGATTTGAGAAAAGGTACACCAGACCTGTTTATAGGAAATGTGTCCTTATCAGACCAGTAGCTCAATATGTCATTGTCAGAGGACATGTGCTGGTAGATAGATTTGGAAGGAAGATAAGATCTCCTCATCCAACAAGGGATGATCTTTATCTATGGATTCCTACAAAACCTGCAACTAACCAATCAGGACCCAACACTAGTAGGAGACCTAATTGATTTCTCTGCAAGTAGACAAGAGCCCATTGGAGAAAGGACTTTCAAGCAACCATGTCTGGTACATTGATAATGGATGTTCCAAGCACATGACCTTCCAGAAGGATAATCTCCAAGATTTCAAGCCATTGAATGGACCAAGAGTGATGTTTGGTGACAACAACTATGGAGTCACCAGAGGAGTTGCAAAATTGACCTTCAATGGAGTATCTGTAGATGAAGTCTACTATGTTGAAGGACTCAAGAATAATCTGCTTTCAGTATCCCAATTTTGTGACAAGGGATATTCAGTGAAGTTCTCTAGTGATTCATGCACTATTTTTTCTTCTGATTATAATGATATCTTGCTAATAGGCTTGAGGAAGGGTAATATTTATCTTGCAGATTTTAGCAGTTGCCCAAGAAATGCTTGCCTGGTTGCAAAAGGATCTGCAGAGAACAACTGGATTTGGCACAAGAGATTGTGTCATCTTAACTTCAAAACACTGAATAAGATTGCCAGAAAAGGTCTAATTCGAGGTCTTCCTAATGAAGTGTTTAAGAAGAATCAGGTTTGTGGTTCATGCCAGAAGGGTAAACAACCCAAGACTTCCTTTAAGGATGTCCAGAGCACAACCACAACCAGAGTACTTCAACTACTTCACATGGACCTGTTTGGACTAGTTTCTCCTCTTAGTTTCAGTGGAAGGAAGTACACCTTGGTGATAGTAGATGACTTTTCAAGATACACTTGGGTAGTGTTCTTGTTTAAGAAAAATGAAACTATCACTAAGCTGCCAGAATTCTTCAAGCAGATACAGAATGAGCAGAACCAGAGCATAGTCAGAATCAGAAGTGACAAAGGGACAGAGTTTTTGAATTCATACATTGCAGATTACTGCAAGGACCATGGAATTTTTCATGAGACATCTGCTGCCAGAACACCCCAACAAAATGGAGTAGCAGAAAGGAGGAATAGGACCCTCAAAGAAGCTGCAAGAACACTTCTGGCAGAGTACAACACTCCACAGAGATTTTGGGCAGAGGCCATTAATACAGCTTGCTACACTCAGAATAGATGCCTAATTGCCCAGAGACATAACAAGACTCCATATGAGGTATGGAAAGGTAAAACCCCATCTGTTTCATATTTTCATGTTTTTGGATGTAAGTGTTTCATCCATGACAACGGGAAATCTAAATTAAGAACTTTTGATGCCAAAGTGGCTGATGGAATATTTTTAGGATATTCCAACACCAGTAAGGCTTTTATAGTTTTTAATAAGAATTCACTTTGTGTGGAGGAAACACCTCATGTTGTTTTTGATGAATCTATTTTTGAGTGCAAGGTGGACTCTAAGTCTTCTGATGAGACCTAGAATCAGACTATTCCCAGAGTTATCAAAGTCAACCCACCTATTCTTGATTCAGATTCAGATTCAGATGATGACCCATCTCCTGGTTCTCTGAAGCAGAAGCCTTCACAAGGAGCATAACCAGAAGAGGTTGGAACTCCTGTAGGGGGAAGCTCTTCTGCAGGTGGTGATACTCACCAAGGTACTGCAGAAGATGATCACCCTGGCAAGACCACGGGAAGGAGGACCCTGGTTGATCACCCCAATGACCTGATCCTTGGAGATCCAACTAAGGGTGTCCAGACTAGGAGAACTCTTAACTTAGCTGCCTTATTCAGTTGCTATGTGTCCTTGATTGAGCCCAAGAACATCAAGGAGGCACTGAAAGATTCAAATTGGATTGTTGCTATGCAGGAGGAGTTGAATCAATTGACCAGACAGGATGTTTGGGAGCTGGTAGACAGACCAAGACATCAAAAGGTGATAGGCACTAAGTGGGTTTTCAAGAATAGGCAAGGCTAGTGGCCCAGGGCTATTCTTAGTCTGAAGGAATAGACTATGATGAGACATTTGCTCCTGTTGCCAGACTAGAAGCCATCAGATTGTTCTTAGCATATGCTGCTCACATGAAGTTCAAAGTATACCAGATGGTTGTGAAATCTGCCTTTTTAATGGGATTCTCATTGAGGAAGTGTATGTGGAACAACCTCCTGGTTTTGAACAAGGTGACAAGGTGTTTAAGCTTAAGAAAGCTTGTTGGTCCCACTAGTTAGATTAATTGCGGAAGCTTAAGTTAAATGTCTTAACAAATTCTTTTTACAAGAGAACAAAAACCAAAAAGAGAATAAGTAATTGAAAGAAATAAAGAACACAAGATATATAGTGGTTCGGATTTGAATATCCTACGTCCACTCTCCCTTTTATCCAAGGGGTCTCACTATCAACCAACTCACTTACTTACTCACTGGAATTGGGAAGTACCAGTTCCTTCTTACAACTCTTTAGATCTAACTTCGATCTAAAGATCAACCGCCTTCAACCTTATCTGGTAGATGAACAGGTTGAGGTTTCAACAACTCCTTAAGAGTAGATATATATTATGAACAATAAGAGTGCTAAAAGTGATTTTCAAAAGCTTGGATGGACTTATGCGCGTATATTGTCTTTCTAGAGCTTTTTCTTGAACTGCACTCTTGTATTTATAGAGGGGGTTAGGAAATAGCCGTTGGAGGGCTAATCCAATCAGATCCTCTATTTAAGGAAGCCTCAATCAATCAATTCCCTAATTGATTGATTGGGTTTGTGGGATCCTTGGATTGATTGTCTTCAAGTACTTTCCAATCCTGATCTTGTTGACTTGATTTGAATCACCAACGGTCAATAACTTCCTCTGCCTAACTCTGATTCTCAACAGAGAAGGCAAGACCAGACACCAGGCAACCTCAGTGTCTTCTGGTCCTCATCTGGTGAACAACCAGAATACTCAGTAGAAACAGGGGATCAAACTGAGCATCTTTTGTTCCACCAGACTCGTCTGGTCCGGACTCGTCTGGTCTGGGGAAGGTCCTCTGCCTCTGGTCAGATCTCATCTGGTGAAGTCTTCTGGTGGAGTCCTCTGGTGAAGTCCTCTGGTGGGGTCTTCTGGTGACTCTTCTGGTGAAATCTTCTTGTCTGGCAGTTCCCCCTAGACTAAATCCTAATCTAAACTATCATCTGGCTAACAGGTCCAGATGGTCCTATTACATCTTCTGGTTTGTTTTAACTCATCAAAACTAACAACTTTTATCCTAACAATTTCCCCCTTTTTGATGGAGTTAAAACACTACCAGAACTGATCAAAACAAGAGACATAAGTAAGAAAGCAATAAAGGGATAAGACCTTAGAATAGATCTTATCAGGCAAACAATTTAAGACAACAAGAGGTTGTCTTTTGAACAGAGAAGATATGATACTTTCATTAATAATAAGGACAAAATGATTACAAGATACATTGAAGTTCAAGGTCCTATTCTAAGCATATCTTCTATTATCCTTGGGCACCAGAAACCAGTCAAGGAATCTGTCTTGAATGGCCTTCAGCTCTGCAGAGGATGTTGGGGTGAAATTCACCAACACCTTAGTCTTGAATAATTTCTTCAACTCAAGCCAATCAACCTGGTCCCCTATAATGGGAGTGTTGAGATAATGAAACTCAGGGGCTGTGACCTCCAGGTTGAACTCTATTGTTGAATCCATCAGCTGCTTGTAGAGCTCTGCATCAAAACTCTTCATCCATGAATGGAAGGTTCTGTTGATAAGTGCCTCATCCTCTGGTGGTGGCCTCTGGATATAGTGTTGAATGAACCAGAGAGTCTTGGCTTCTCTCCACTTTTCTATCAGAGGCACAGGCACAGTTGAGTCAAAGGACCCTTCTGTCCTGAGAGGCAAGATGTTCATCACTTCAACATGAGCCTTCTTCTTCTGGCTTGAACCACTGGCACCAGAAGGAACACCAGCTTCTCTTGCCTTCTTGCTCTGCCTCCTAACATATCTGAGCCTCTGCTCTACATCTATGTTCTTTCTAATCCTGGCATGCTTATCCTCTAGAGTCTCTTCCTTATATCTCTTTTCTGCTTCCTCCACAACTTCTTCTAGGAAGCTTTTCTTAACTTTCCTGATCTTTTTCTTGGCAGGTCCAGAGATAGAGATAGGGTCCTGTTCTGCTTCTGACTCTTCTTCTGCAGCAAGCTGCTTAGCCATAGTAAGAGATTTGAGCTCCTCTTTCTTCTTCTTCTGCAGCTCTGCTTGGGCCAATGTGTTCTCTAGCAGATCCAGGCGTGCTCCATGGCTGAATAGAGTTTCATTGGTGGTCTTCGCCAGATCAGTTCTGGCCTTCTCTTCCCCCTTTTTAACTGCATCAATAAGGGGCTCCACTACCTGCCTAATGAGATCAGGCAAGGCAGTGTTGGAGGAAGAGTGAAGATCACGCAGCTGCTTTGCCTCCTCCAGGTAGGCTTTAGATTCAGCAAAAAACCTTTCCTGCTTCTCCAACATCTCCTGGAGGGAGTCCTTCAGCTTGGCAGTCTGGATCATCTGGCTGGCCATCTCAACCTTCAGCACAGAGACTGGCCTCATCTGGTCCATCACGTGCTCCTGGAGCTGCTTCTGGCTGTGCATCACATCCAGCTTGACAAAGAGGCCATTGGCCTTGAAAGAAGCTTTAACCTCAGCCAGAGTAGACTTGATCTGCTTTAGGAAGATCCTCCTCTCCTGCCTGATCTGATGCTCTATCATAGCAGGGGCCATATGTTGAATTGCTTTAGAGAAGCGCCCAATCTACATGATCTGCTCATTGAAGAAAGTCTTCATCTTCTGGAGTACGGCAGGAGACATCTCAAAGTCTTCCTCATCTGAATATAGCTCTGGAGGGAAGACAAAGTGAGGCCGAAACTTGTAAGTAGGGCCCTCTGGAGTGAGTATTACTCCTCTCTTGATGAGCAGGGTGCGAATCAAGACTTTAGCTGCACCAGGGGTCTCCAGCTCTGCTGGGTTCTGAATGTTGAGCTTCTGCTTGAGCTCAATCTCCCAGGCAGCGAATGTGGAGGGGGACATCTCTTCCAACAGCATCATAAGGTCCTCCACATCCTCCAGTCTGGCCTTGCTCCAGACTTTGGCATCAGTCAATTCTGCCAAAAGTGGTAAGTGCTCCAGAAGAACTGGGAAATGCTCTCTTAGCCAGAGCTGAGCACTTACACTCATACTCTGCCTAATGGGACCCATTTCTGCAGATGAGAAAGTGAAGGGTTTGGGCCCAGAGGCAGAGGAGGAAGGTGCTAAGTTAGCAGGCTCAAGTGAAGCTTCCTCATCTTCACTATCATCGCTTGTTAAATAGGTGGGAGAAGGGGGAGGGCCAACGAATCCCAGAGCCATAGAAATGGTTGGGTCCTGGTCTGTATGAGTTGGGGAAGGGGTAGGATTTTGTGAGGTAGAAGCGGAGGGGATGGGTTGCTCTGCACCAGATGAAGATGAGATCTCTGGTACAGAAGGTGGGATGGGAGTTTGTGAAGTGGAAGTGTTTGGAAGGGGAATTTCTGCACCAGAAGAGGTTGATGGCACCTCTGGTACAGAAGCTGGTGGAGAGGGGTTTGTGGGAAGATGTGTTTGGGAATTTGGGGGAGAAGGTGTTTGGGTAGGAATGGTTGGGGGAGTATATACGGGGGTATCTGCTAAAGTCTGCTCTGGTGTGGATAAAGGAACACCAGGAGCAGAGGATAAGGGTTGAGTTTGGGTGTCTGGTGGGGAAGTAGTGGGGGTAACAAGATTAATAGGATCAGAGGGGGGAAAAGAAGATGGGTTGGAAGGGTTTACCTCTACTGAGTCAACATCAGCAGGTACAACATGCTCTGGAGCAGAGACATCCTCCATCATCAGAGAGGCTTCATCAATTGCCTTCTCCAAGGCCTCTCCAAAATTAGAATCAGAGTCTGAATCTTGAAACATGGCTCTCTTGGCCTTGGATTTCTTCTTAAGAGGCTCAACCTCTTCTTCCCCTGATGGCTCATCCACCAGAAGGGTTTTCTTGGCCTTCCTGCTAGTTCTATGCTTCTTAGCAGAGCCTTTCTTGGCCTCTTCTGGCCTCTTCCTCTTGGCTGCTCCAGCCTTCTTGGTAGCCTCAGCTACTTCACCCTTTTTCTTCAGAATATTCAAAAGGGGAATCTGGTCATCCTCTGAGGAACCAGAGAAAGCAACCGTAGAGGAGCCAGATGGTGCAACAACTTTCTTTTGGGTCTTCTGCTTTGGCTGCTGCTTCTGCCCCTTTGCAGGTAAGGGTAATGCCTGTAGAGGAGGGGCAGGGATGGCTTGCTCACCATCAGAATCAGGATGGCTATGAAGGGGACCATCCTTTGAAAACAACACCTTGGATTTGTGAAATCCTCTGCACAAAGACTCCTTCCATTTCTTCTCTGGAAGCAAGGAGTCCCAACGAAACATTTGCAGTAAAATAGAACTGCATCTCCCCTGGCTTGGAAGGACAAGCTTCCTTGTTCACCTTCACCTTGTTCTTTCTCAAAACGCCCCAAAAGAACTCTGCCCAATTGCATTGAACGCCGTCATACAGAGCCCTCATCACACACATCCTGCCGTTGAAAATAGCATCCGTGCTGTGATTCTCACACATCAGCACCTTCACCACAATGTCAAAGAGAACCTTGTATTTTTGCCGCAGATGCTTGTCTAAAAATCCCTTCGTTATATTCTGACAAGATGAACGAGCAAACAACTTGAAAGAACCCACGATATAGTCCTCCTTGTAGGTTAAATGATCCACCCCTTCTGCCGAAATGTTTCCAAACAGCACACAAAAGTCATGCTTGGAAAACACCAAATCCTCCTTGTCAATCTTTGAAGAAATGTGGTCTTCATTAATCTTCATACGGACCAGAAACTGGGCCGCATAACCATCCAGAGTTCGAAAATCCCTGGGGACTGTGGAAATCAGCCTTTCCACTCCAGATCTCCTTAATTATTCCAGAATAGCCAGTGCAGACGAGTTCTTGGTGGAGTAGAAGTCAACCACCATCTCCGTTTTTAGTTTCTTCATCATCAGTTCATGGTCGAAGTTGCACGGAGGGGCCATATCTGTGAGAGAGATAGAGAGAGAGAGAGAAGTACTTTGCAGCGAGAAGTTAGGGTTTTGAAAATATGGAAACGTGAAAAGACAAATTTGAAAAGAAATCTAATTTAAATAGGGCAATACGCGTGGCTTGATTATTAAATGAAGTGTGAACCCGTGTAATAGCAAATTTAATTTAGGGAACAAAATCAATTTTTGAATTGATTGACATATTACACCTTGATTAAATCCGATGGCCACGATGAAAGGCGAGATACAGATTTAATCTGGTGCGTTGGCGTAGTCATTGGGACTGGGCATAAAGAGGTTTTGTGGCAGTCAAGAGAAAAAGAGAAATGATTGCCTAGGCCCTATACCCTAGTATTAAATACACCCCGAAGTTGAAACGTTTTGAGTGTATTTACTAATTTGAAAAGTGTATCCCAATGATCAGAGGCCAGAGAAGTAAAAACGTACCTGTCACCTGATATTGTAACCAGATGATACCACAACTAGTCTGGTGTTACATCTCCTCTGATGAAACTCATCTGGTCCTGGTCAGAGATGACTTTGAACATTCCTTGAATCTGACTCAGCACCTCATCTGGGACAAGTGTCACCTGGTGCATACCTCATCTGGAGATATAACTTCTCTGATATATCTAATCTGCAGGTATGTTAGTTTTAAAAGAAATTAAAGAATATGCAGTAAGACATAAATAAAGGATACTTCTCTGATGTTCCCCCTAAAACAAATCTGTCTCTGGATCCAACAATCCTAACTCAAAAGCTAACTCTCTGAATCTGGTCTCAGCCAAAGGCTTAGTTAAGATATCTGCTCTCTGCTTCTCTGGTAGTCAGGTCTGCCAGAGCTACCATCCCTCCTCTGATAATCTGATCTTCCAGTGTTGCCAGGATTGTCATCTCTCCTCCTCTTTGGAGTTCTGAATCTGGTCTCCCTTGAGTCTCCAGATGTCTTCTCCTTTTCTGCAGGCTTGAAGGAACTCTTTCTGTCTCTGGTAGACTCCTTCTAATGCCTTTTGTACCTGCCATATTTTGAACTCATTTTATCTAATTTACGGGTTAGAAGTGCTACCTGCTCCTTGAGGCTCAAGTCATCTGCAGTAGACTCCTTTGGCTTGACATCAGGCTTGATAGTTGAAGAGAATGCAACACCTTTCTGACCAGAAGAGGAAACCTCTTCTGTCTGATCCTCCTCTTGAAGATCATACTCATAGGCTTTGAGATCAGACAACAGAAGATGATGATCCAGAGTGTTGAGATCCTTGTTGTCCTTGATCACAGTGACTTTAATTCTGCACCTGCTGGTTAGTGAATGCAAGATTTTACTATTAATTTCTTTTTCAGAATAGGTCTTACCTAAGGCACTAGCCTTGTTCAGGAGGTTTGTAAGAAGCATGTCCAGCTGGTCAATGGTCTCGTCTGGTTTCATCTTGAAAGTGTCAAACGAGTGTTGAACAACTTGGAGCTTGTTGTCTTTGATCTTTTCTGTTCCCTCACAGAGTAGAGCAAGTTTGTCCCACATCTCCTTGGCAGTGGCACACGTTCTGACCTTTTCAATCACCTCTTTAGTAAGTATGTTGATGATCTCTGTTCTTGCCACTTGGTCCAAGTTGTAGAGCTTTCTTTCATTGTTGTCAAGCTCATCTTTCTTTTTGAGGATTCTTTGCCTGGGGACTCTATCCTCTGCAGCTTTCTGGGCAGCTTCACTAGTTTCTTCCCTGGACTCTGACCTGCCACTATCAATAGGAGTCCAGTAAAATTGAATGGGTCCACTTTCTACCACATCTAGCATGTGGTGGTGAATAGCTCCAAGATGATTGCTCATCATGAAGCTCCAGTGGCTGTAATCCTCGAAAGAGAATTCTGGAAGCTTACGGCTCTTGTAAGAAGATTTTGCAGACATTTTTGATAAAATTAGGGAAATAACAAGAACTTGAATCCTCTAAAGAGCAATGGATCTGCCCGGTGACCACCAAAAGCTTTTCAAAGCAGTGGTCGTTGGACACACTGCTCTGATACCACTTGTTGGTCCCACTAGTTAGATTAATTGTGGAAGCTTAAGTTAAATGTCTTAACAAATTCTTTTTCCAAGAGAACAAAAACCAAAAAGAGAATAAGTAAATGAAAGCAATAAAGAACACAAGATATATAGTGGTTGGGATTTGAATATCCTACGTCCACTCTCCCTTTTATCCAAGGGGTCTCACTATCAACCAACTCACTTACTTACTCACTGGAATTGGGAAGTACCAGTTCCTTCTTACAACTCTTTAGATATAACTTCGATCTAAAGATCAACCGCCTTCAACCTTATCTGGTAGATGAACAGGTTGAGGTTTCAACAACTCCTTAAGAGTAGATATATATTATGAACAATAAGAGTGCTAAAAGTGATTATCAAAAGCTTGGATCTCTCTAGAGCTTTTTCTTGAACTGCACTCTTGTATTTATAGAGGGGGTTAGGAAATAGCCGTTGGAGGGCTAATCCAATCAGATCCTCTATTTCAGGAAGCCTCAATCAATCAATTCCTTAATTGATTGATTGGGTTAGTGGGATCCTTGGATTGATTGTCTTCAAGTACTTTCCAATCCTGATCTTGTTGACTTGATTTGAATAACCAACGGACAATAGCTTCCTCTGCCTAACTCTGATTCTCAACAGAGAAGGCAAGACCAGACACCAGGCAACCTCAGTGTCTTCTGGTCCTCATCTGGTGAACAACCAGAATACTCAGTAGAAACAGGGGATCAAACTGAGCATCTTTTGTTCCACCAGACTCGTCTGGTCCGAACTCGTCTGGTCTGGGAAAGGTCCTCTGCCTCTGGTCAGATCTCATCTGGTGAAGTCTTCTGGTGGAGTCCTCTGGTGAAGTCCTCTGGTGGGGTTTTCTGGTGACTCTTCTAGTGAAGTCTTCTGGTCTGGCAGTTCCCCCTAGACTAAGTCCTAATCTAAACCATCATCTGGCTAACAGGTCCAGCTAGTCCTATTACATCTTCTGGTTTGTTTTAACTCATCAAAACTAACAACTTTTATCCTAACAATTTCCCCCTTTTTGATGGAGTTAAAACACTACCAGAACTGATCAAAACAAGAGATATAAGCAAGAAAGCAATAAAGGGATAAGACCTTAGGTTTGCAGGTAAAGCAATCAGAGAAGGGAATTTTTATTAATCAGGCAAAAGTACATCAGAAACATGTTAGAGAAATTTGGAGTAGGATCTAGCAAAGCAGCCAAGATTCCTATGATGACAAATATCAACATGGATCCAGATGAGTCTGGAGAGAGTGTGGACCAGACTCAGTACAGAGCTCTTATTGGTTCTCTTCTGTACCTGACTGCAAGCAGACCATACATTACCTTTGCTGTTGGAGTATGTGCCAGATTTCAAGCAAATCCTAAGAAAAGTCATTTGGAAGCAGCTAGGAAAATATTGAAATATCTTAAGGGAACAGTGAATTTAGGATTGTGGTATCCTGCAGATGACAACTTGGAATTGAGTGGTTATTCAGATTCAGACTATGGTGGATGCAGAATAAATAAGAAGTCTACAAGTGGAACATGCTAATTTTTAGGTGCAATTGCCATCACCCAGAATCCAGTTCTTCATACCAGGTGTAAACATGTTGATATAAGACATCATTTTATCAGAGATCATGTTGAGAAGAGAGATATAAGGATGGAAAAGATTGCAACAGAGAAGCAGAGAGCAGACATTTTAACTAAAGCCTTTGGCTGAGACCAGATTCAGGGAGTTAGCTTTTGAGTTAGGATTGTTGGATCCAGAGACAGACTTGTTTTAGGGGGAACATCAGAGAAGTATCCTTTAGTTTTACCTTACTGCATATTCTTTGATTTTTTTAAAAACTAACATACCTGCAGATTAGACATATCAGAGAAGTTATGTCTCCAGATGAGGTATGCACTAGGTGACACTTGTCCCAGATGAGGTGCTGAGTCAGATTCAAGAAATGTCCAAAGTCTTATCTGACCAGGTCCAGATGGGTTCAATCAGAGGAGATGTAGCACCAGACTAATTGTGGTATCATCTGGTTACAATATCATGTGACAGGTATGTCTTCACTTCTCTGGCCTCTGATCATTGGGATACACTTTTCAAATTAGTAAGTGCACTCAAAACGTTTCAACTTCGGAGTGTATTTATGACTAGGGTATAGGGCCTAGGCAATCATTTCGCCTTTTCTCTTGATTGCCACAAAAACCCTTTATGCCCCGTCCCAATGACCACGCCAACGCACCAGATTAAATCTGTATCTCGCCCTTCATCGTGGCCATCGGATTTACTCGATGTGCAATATGTCAATCAATTCAAAAATTGATTTTGTTCCCTAAATTAAAATTGCTATTACACGCGTTCACACTTCAATTATTAATCAAGCCACGCGTATTGCCCTATTTAAATAAAATTTCTTTTCAATTTGTCTTTTCACGTTTCCATATTTTCAAAGCCCTAACTTTCTCTCTGCAAGTTTCTTTTCCTCTCTATCACTTTCTCTCACAGATATGGCTCCCCCGTGCAACTTTGATCATGCCCTGATGATGAAGAAACTAAAAACGGAGATGGTGGTTGACTTCTACACCACCAAGAACTCGTCTGCACTGGCTATTCTGGAATTATTGAGGAGATCCGGAGTGGAAAGGCTGATTTCCACAGTCCCCAGGGATTTTCGAACTCTGGATGGTTATCCGGCCCAGTTTCTGGTCCGTATGAAGATTAATGAAGACCACATTTCATCAAAGATTGACAAGGAGGATTTGGTGTTTTTCAAGCATGACTTCAGTGCATTGTTTGGAAACATTTCGGTAGAAGGGGTGGATCCTTTAACCTACAAGGAGGATGATATTGTGGGTTCTTTCAAGTTGTTTGCTCGTTCATCTAGCCAGAACATCACGAAGGGATTTTTAGACAAGCATCTGAGGCAAAAATTCAAGGTACTTTTTGACATTGTGGTGAAGGTGCTGATGTGTGAGAATCACAGCACGGATGCTATTTTCAACGGCAGGATGTGTGTGATGCGTGCCCTGTATGATGGCGTTCAATGCAATTGGGCAGAGTTCTTTTGGGGAGTTTGGAGAAAGAACAAGGTAAAGGTGAACAAGGAGGCTAGTCCGTCCAAGCCAGGGGAGATGCAGTTCTATTTTACTGCAAATGTTTCGTTGGGAACGAAACTTACTCTGATTTTGGACTCTTTGCTTCCAGAGAAGAAATGGAAGGAGTCTTGGTGCAGAGGATTTCACAAGTCTAAGGTGTTGTTTTCAAAGGATGGTCCCCTTCATGGCCATCCAGATTCTGATGGTGAGCAAGCCATCCCTGCCCCTCCTCTACAGGCAGTACCCTCACCTGCAAAGGGGCAAGCAGCAGCCAAAGCAGAAGACCCAAAAGAAAGTTGTTGCACCAACTGGCTCCTCTACGGTTGTTTTCTCTGGTTCCTCGGAGGAGGATCAGATTCCCCTTCTGAATATTCTGAAGAAGAAGGGTGAAGTAGCTGAGGCTACTAAGAAGGCTGGAGCAGCCAAGAGGAAGCGGCCAGAGGAGGCCAAGAAAGGCTCTGCTAAGAAGCATAGGACTAGCAGGAAGGCCAAGAAAACCCTTCTAGTGGATGAGCCATCAGGGGAAGAAGAGGAAGAAGAGGTTGAGCCTCTTAAGAAGAAGTCCAAGACCAAGAGAGCCATGTTTCAAGATTCAGACTCTGGTTCTGATCTTGGAGAAGCCTTGGAGAAGGCAATTGATGAGTCTTCTCAGATGATGGAGGATGTCTCTGCTCCAGAGCATGTTGTACCTGCTGATGTTGACTCAGCAGAGGTAAACCCTTCCAACCCATCTTCTTTTCCCCCCTCTGATCCTATTAATCTTGTTACCCCCACTACTTCCCCACCAGATACCCAAACTCAACCCATATCCTCTGTTCCTGGTGTTTCTTTATCTTCACCAGAGCAGACTCTCCCAGACACCCCAACATTCACTACTTCTGCCATCCCTCAAATACCTTCTCCCCCACCTTCCCAAATACCTTTAAACACATATCCCTCTCCCCTAGCTTCTGTACCAGAGGTGCCTTCAACCTCTTCTGGTGCAGATATTCCCCTCCCAAACACTTCCACATCACAAATTCCCATCCCACCTTCTGTACCAGAGATCCCATCTTCATCTGGTGCAGAGCAACCCATCCCCTCCACTTCCACCTCACAAAATCCTACCCCTCCCCAAACCCATACAGACCAGGACCCAACCATTTCTATGGCTCTGGGATTTGTTTCCCCTCCCCCTTCTCCCACCTGTTTAACAAGCGATGATAGTGAAGATGAGGAAGCTTCACTTGAGCCTGCTAACTTAGCACCTTCCTCCTCTGCTTCTAGCCCCAAACCCTTAACTTTTTCATCTGCAGAAATGGGTCCCATTCGGCAGAGTATGATTGTAAGTGCTCAGCTCTGGCTAAGAGAGCATTTCCCAGTTCTTCTGGAGTACTTACCCCTTTTGGCAGAATTGACAGATGCCAAAGTCTGGAGCAAGGCCAGACTGGAGGATGTGGAGGACCTTATGATGCTGTTGGAAGAGATGTCCCCCTCCACATTCACTGCCTGGGAGATAGAGCTCAAGAAGAAGCTTAATATTCAAAATCCAGCAGAGCTAGAGATACCAGAGGCTGCGAAGGTGTTGATTCGCACTCTACTCATCCAGAGGGGAGTCATGATCTCCCCTGAGGGCCCCTCGTACAAATTTGGCCCCCACTTCACATTCCCTCCGGAGCTCTTCTCTGATGAGGAAGATTTTGACTTGACTCCTGCTGTGCTCCAGAAGATGAAGACTTTCTTCAACGAGCAGATCATGCAGATTGGGCGCTTCTCTAAAGCAATTCAACATATGGCCCCTACTATGATAGAGCACCAGATCAGGCAGGAGAGAAGGATCTTTCTGAAGCAGATCAAGTCTACTCTGGCTGAAGTCAAGGCATCATTCAAGGCAAATGGCCTTTTTGTAAAGCTGGATGTTATGCACAGCCAGAAGCAGCTCCAGGAGCACGTGCTGGAGCAGATGAGGCCAGTCTCTATGCTGAAGGTTGAGATGGCCAGCCAGATGATCCAAACTGCCAAGCTGAAGGATTCTCTCCAGGAGATGTTGGAGAAGCAGGAAAGGCTTGTTGCTGAATCTAAAGCCTACCTGGAGGAGGCAAAGCAGCTGCGTGATCTTCACTCTTCCTCCAACACTGCCTTGCCTGATCTTATTAGGCAGGTAGTGGAGCCCCTTATTGATGCAGTTAAAAAGGGGGAAGAGAAGGCCAGAACTGATCTGGCGAAGACCACCAATGAAACTCTATTCAGCCATGGAGCGCGCCTAGACCTGTTAGAGAACACATTGGCCCAAGCAGAGCTGTAGAAGAAGAAGAAAGAGGAGCTCAAATATCTTACTATGGCTAAGCAGCTTGGTGCAGAAGAAGAGTCAGAAGCAGAACAGGACCCTATCTCTATCTCTGGACCTGCAAAGAAAAAGATCAGAAAAGTCAAGAAAAGCTTCCTAGAAGAAGTTGTGGAGTAAGCAGAAAAGAGATATAAGGAAGAGACTCCAGAGGAGAAGCAAGCCAGGATTAGAAAGAACATAGAAGGCAGAACAAGAAGGCCAGAGAAGCTGGTGTCCCTTCTGGTGCCAGTGGTTCAAGCCAGAAGAAGAAGGCTCCTGTTGAAGTAATGAACATCTTACCTCTCAGGACAGAAGGGTCCTTTGACTCAACTATGCATGTGCCTCTGATAGAAAAGTGGAGAGAAGCCAAGACTCTCTGCTTCATTCAACACTATATCCAGAGGTCACCACCAGAGGATGAGGCACTTATCAACAGAACCTTCCATTCGTGGATGAAGAGTTTTGATGCAGAGCTCTACAAGCAGCTGATGGATTCAACAATAGAGTTCAACCTGGAGGTCACAGCCCCTGAGTTTCATTATCTCAACACTCCCATGATAGGGGACCAGATTGATTGGCTTGAGTTGAAGAAATTGTTCAAGACTAAGGTGTTGGTGAATTTCACCCCAACATCCTCTGCAGAGCTGAAGGCCATTCAAGACAGATTCCTTGACTGGTTCCTGGTGCCCAAGGATAATAGAAGATATGCTTAAAATAGGACCTTGAACTTCAATGTATCTTGTAATCACTTTGTCCTTATTATTAATGAATGTATCATATCTTCTCTGTTCAAAAGACAACCTCTTGTTGTCTTAATTGTTTGCCTTATAAGATCTATTCTAAGGTCTTATCCCTTTACTGTTTTCTTGCTTAAGTTTACTTTTTGATCAGTTCTGGTAGTGTTTTAACTCCATCAAAAAGGGGGAAATTGTTAGGATAAATGTTGTATAGTTTTGATGAGTTAAAACAAACCAAAAGATGTAATAGGACCATCTGGACCTGTTAGCCAGATGATGGTTTAGATTAGGACTTAGTCTAGGGGGAACTGCCAGACCAGAAGACTTCACCAGATGAGATTTGACCAGAGGCAGAGGACCTTCCCCAGACCAGACGAGTCCGGACCAGACGACTCTGGTAGAACAAAAGATGCTCAGTTTGATCCCCTGTTTCTACTGAGTATTCTGGCTGTTGACCAGATAAGGACCAGAAGACACCAAGGTTGCCTGGTATCTGGTCTTGCCTTCTCTGGAGAGAATCAGAGTTAGGCAGAGGAAGCTATTGACCGTTGGTGATTCAAATCAAGTCAACAAGATCAGGATTGGAAAGTATTTGAAGATAATCAATCCAAGGATCCCACCAACCCAATCAATCAATTAGGGAATTGATTGATTGAGGCTTCCTTAAATAGAGGATCTGATTGGATTAGCCCTCCAACGGCTAGCCCTAATCCCCTCTATAAATACAAGAGTCCAGTTCAAGAAAAAGCTCTAGAGAGACAATATACGCGCATAAGTCCATCCAAGCTTTTGATAATCACTTTTAGCACTCTTATTGTTCATAATATATATCTACTCTTAAGGAGTTGTTGAAACCTCAAGCTGTTCATCTACCAGATAAGGTTGAAGGTGGTTGATCTTTAGATCGAAGTTAAATCTAAAGAGTTTGTAAGAAGGAACCGATACTTCCCAATTCCAGTGAGTAAGTAAGTGAGTTTGTTGATAGTGAGACCCCTTGGATAAAAGGGAGAGTGGACGTAGGATATTCAGATCCGAACCACTATATATCCGGTGTTATTTACTGCTTTCATTTACTTATTCTCTTATTAATTTTGTGCTCTTGTAAAAGAATTTGTTAAGATATTTAACTTAAGCTTCCGCAATTAATCTAACTAGTGGGACCAACATATAGTGTTGGATAAACCACAAGGTCTTTGCTTCCCTCCACTTTTCAATCAAGGGAACATGCACAGTAGAGTCAAAAGACCCTTCTGTCCTGAGTGGCAAGACATCCATCACTTCTATTGGAGCCTTCCTCCTCTGGCTGGATCCACTGGCACCAGGAGTGATATCAGCATCTCTGGTTTTCTTTTTCTGCCTCCTAACATATCTGAGCCTCTGCTCTTCATCTATGTTCTTCCTGATTCTGGCTTGCCTCTCTTCTGGTGTCTCTTCCTTGAATCTCTTTTCAGCTTCTTCAACAACCTCTTCAAGAAAGCTCTTCTTAACCTTCCCGATCTTCCTCTTGGCAGGGCCAGGAATAGAGACTGGATCCTGCTCTGCATCAAAAGTCTCCTCTTCTACTACCAGCTGCTTTGCCATGGTTAGAGACTTTAACTCTTCCTTCTTCTTCTTCTTCAGCTCAGCCTGAGCCAAGGTGTTCTTCAGTAGATCCAGACGAGCACCATGGTTGAAGAGGGTCCCATTAGTGGTCTTCGCCAGATCAGTTATGGCCTTCTCTTCCCTTTTTTTAACTTCATCAACAAGGGGCTGCACCACCTGCCAAATGAGATCAGGCAAGGCAGTGGTGGAGAAAGAGTGAAGATCACGCAGCTGCTTGGCCTCCTCCAGGTAAGCTTGAGTCTCAGCCACTAGACGCTCTTGCTTAGCCAATATCTCCTGGAGGGAATCTTTGAGCTTGGCAGTCTCCAGCATTTGAAAAGCCATCTCCACCTTAAGCACATAGACGAGTTGTATTTGGTTCAGAATATAGTGTTGGAGCTGCTTCTAGCTCTCATGAACATCTATCTTGAGATAGAGGCAATCTTATTTTAACGCGGTTTTAGCAAAGGCAAAGGTAGCCTTGATCTGCTTTAAGAATTTTCTCCTCTCTACCTTGATCTGATGCTCAACCAGAGCAGGCACCAGATGCTGCATGGCCTTAGAGAAACGCCCTATCTGCATGATCTGTTCGTTGAAGAACATCTCCTTCTTTTGCAGCACAGCAGGGGTCACATCAAAGTCCTTCTCGTCTGAATATAACTCTGGAGGAAAGGAGAAGTAAGATCCAAAGGTATAAGAGGGGCCCTCTGGGGAGATCATCACTCCTATCTGGATCAGCAAAGTTCGAATCAACACCTTAGCTGCCTCTGGGGTCTCAAGCTCTGCAGGGTTCTGGATGTTGAGCTTCTTCTTGAGATCAATCTCCCAGGCAGTGAATGCAGAGGTAGTCATCTCATCCAGCAATAAGACCAGATCCTCTACATCTTCAAGTCTGGCCTTACTCCAGACCTTGGCTTCCGTCAGATCTGCCAAAAGTGGTAAGTGCTCCAACAAAATTGGAAAATGTTCTCTTAGCCAGAGCTGAGCACTTACACTCATACTCTGCCTGATGGGATCCATGTCAGCATTAGAAAATGTGAAGGGTTTGGGCCCAAAGGTAGAGGAGGATCGTGCTAAGACCTCCGGCTCAAGTGAAGCATCCTCATCTTCACTATCATCACTGATTGAAACTGTGGGAGAGGCAGGGGGACCATGGAACCCCAGAGCTATGGAAGAAGAGGGGTTCTGGTCAGCTTCGGTGGGGAGAGGGATAGGTATTTTTGAGGTAGAGGTGGGGGGAAGGGGTTGTTCTGCACCAGAGGAGGTAGATGGCATCTCTGGTACAGAGGCTGGGGGAGAGGGATCTGTGGGAAGGGGTGTTTGTGATGGAGGGGGAGAAGGTGTTTGGGTAGGGATGGTGGAAGATGTGAATATGGGAGTGTCGGGTATGGTCTGCTCTGGTGAAGTGATGGGAGCACCATGAGCAGGGGAGGGGTTTTGTGTTTGGGTGTCTGGGGGAGAGGTAGAGGGGGTTATAAGGTTTATGGGGGGTTGAAGATGGGATAGATGGGTTTACCTCAACAGATGGCACTGGAGCAGTTGACTCTTACATAAGTTGGGAAGCTTCATCAATTTCCTGCTCCAGAGCATCTCCAAGATCAGAACCAAAGACTGAATCTTGAAGAATTGCCTTCTTAGCCTTGGACTTCCTCTTCAGAGGGATCTCCTCCACTGACTCTTTTTTCTCTGATGGCTCATCCACCAGGAGGGTTTTCTTTGCCCTTCTTGTAGTCCTTGGCTTCTTTGCAGAGGCCTTACCTGCAGCATCTTCCTGTCTCTGCCTTTTCTTGGCTGCTCCTGCCCTTTTAGCAGTCTCTTCTCCATCTTCCTTCTGCTTCTTCAGAGCAGCATGAAGGGGGATCTGGTCATCGTCTGATGAGCCAAAAAACACCAAGTTTGAAGATCCTGAAGCCTCAGCCTTCTTCTTTGCAAGGCTTTTCTTGGTCTTCTGCCCCTTAGCAGGTGAAGGCACTGCTTGGAAAGGAAGGGCAGGAATAGCTTGCTCTCCATCAGAGTCGGCATGGCCATGGAGAGGGCCATCCTTGGAGAACAAAATATTTAACTTGTGAAAACCCTTGCACCAAGAGTTCTTCCATTTCTTCTCTGGTAACAGAAAGTCCAGAATCAGAGTTAGTTTCGACCCCAACAAAACATTTGCAGTCAGACAGAACTGCAACTCTCCAGGCTTGGTTGGGCATTCCTCCTTCTTCACCTTCGCCTTGTTCTTCCTCAAGATGCCGCAAAAGAACTCAGCCCAGTTACACTGGACACCATCATACAATGCCCTCATAACACAGAGCCTACCAGTGAAGATGACATCTGTACTATGGTTCTCGCACATCAAAACCTTCACAATAATGTCAAAAAGTACCTTGTACTTTTATCTCAAGCGCTTGTCCAGAAATCCCCTGGTCAGATTCTGGCATGAAGATCTTGCAAAGATCTTGAAGGATTCAACAGCCTCATCCTCCTTGTACGTCAATGGATCTACCCCTTCTACCGAGATGTTCTCAAACAATCTGCAGAAATCGTGCTTGGAAAACACCACATCATCCTGGTCAATCTTGGATGAAATATGGTCATCGTGGATCTTCATCCTCACTAAGAATTGAGCAGTATATCCATCAAGGGTACGGAAATTCTGGGGAACTCTTTAGATCAACTTCTTTACCCCGGCGTTCTGTAGCAATTCCAAAATAGCCAACGCCGCTGGATTCTTGGTGGTGTAGAAATCAACAACTATTTATGTCTTTAATTTCTTCATCACATATTCATGGTTGAAGTTACACTTGGGAGCCATATCTGAAAGTTTTAGAGAGAGAAAAAAAAACTTGCAGAGAGAAGTTAGGGATTAAGAGTAAGAATAAGTGAAAAGATAGATTGAAAAATTTCCAGTTTTAAATAAGAAAAGACGCGTGGCTTTGAAATTTAATGAAGTGTGTTGGGACATTGTCAGTTTTGATTAAGATCCCAAAGCCCCTGAAAAGATGTTTGCCTTAATCTGTCTTTGTCAGGCTAGTCTTGGTTAGGATTTGTACTTAGTCATTTTACACTTCACAGGTACTCAATGAGAGGAGAACTCACTGGTGACAATCAAGACCAAGAGCCTGAAGACGAAGAGCACCATCCTGAACTTATGGCAGTCCTCTAAGCTGGCTGAGTAAGTGTCAGTGAATAAGAGTTTTGACCCTGAGGTCATTACTAACTCAGTCCTGAAGGGAACAAGATGTCACTGAGTTTATGGGAAGACTTGGAGTAGAGCCAAGCAATGCAAAAGGAATTTCAGCGTCAGGACAAACTTAATAAGACAAGCCTGAAGCTCAGGAATAAGTTCTGACATTCGCACCAACCTGATGACATAGACCAATCCGGGAAGGACACGCACGTACGGAACCTGACAAGAAGACTGAATTCAGACTGCATATTCAATGGGCAAGCATTTAATGTGCATTTAATGCAACTACCAAATCCATGCAAGGATGGCTGCTGCATGAAGATATGTCCGTTTGAAGCCACTCTACATAGTTGACAAGAAAGGCTATCTATCGAACGGATAGTTTTTCAAATCATCTATAAATACAGAAGACCTTGAACCCATTCAAGGTTACGGGAAATTTCCAAGCCAAAAATTACTCAAACTCTCAAGCTTTCAAAGCATTCAGCCTTTAAGAGAAGCACTCGAAACCATCTAAATTTCCCAAGTGTTTCTTAGCAACTGAGAGTTATTCTGTATTCCTAGAGCTAAATAGCATTATCTTAAGCTTAGAGTGATTATCCAATCCTTAGTATAGCTTTGTCTTGTAAGGATAATCTCAACCTAGTTGGAATCCAAACTGAAACCAAAACCGTAAGTTAGGTTTTTTGGGAGGAAGTCAGTTAGTGTGTTAGTAAGGAAATTTGTATAGATCAGTGAGGTTAGCTGGTCTTGGTGCACCTTGGCACGTTAAAAACAAGAATCCCTTGAGTGGATTTCCTGTTAAGTTAGGCCGTGGAAGTAGGAGCGTGAGTCTCTGAACCACGTTAAACTCGATGTGTTCTTATTGCTTTGATATTGTGCATACTTTCCATAATACATATTCATTCATAAGCATTTTGTTTATCAGGCTTGAATCAATCAGCCTGATCCTCAAAGAGAGCACTGCCCTTACTAAACACCTTTCAGAATTGAGTAGAACAAGTTTTCAGAAAGCAAACTAAACAAGACTTTAAACTATCAGGGCTCAAACAATTCCGCACTGAACTTGAACTGATAGTTAGCCAACTGACCCGCACCAAGTGTAGTCAGTAGGTGTGTTATCAGCTCCTAGTTCTTTACCACTCTGAGTAAAGGGGACTCAGTCAGTTTTTAAGTTTGAAAAATTGGTATACGTGTATTCCCCCCCATATACGTATTCCTCAGTCTTGTACCGGGACCAACAAAGTGTTAACGCGTGTAAGTTTAAAATTTAATTTAAGGGACAAAATCAATTTGTGAATTGATTGACATATTGCACGGTAATTAAATCTGACGGCCAAGATTAAAGGGCGAAATACAGATTTAATTTGGTGCGTGGGCATGGCCATTGGGATTGGGACCGAGGGAGTTTTGTGGCAGTCAAGGTAAAAAGCGAAATGATTGCCTAAGCCCTCTACCCTAGTCTTAAATACACCCTGAAGATGAAATGTTTGAGTATATTTACTAATTTAAAAAAGTGTATCCCAATGATCAGAGGCCAGAGAAGTAAATACATACCTGTCACCTGATTTTGTAACCAGATGATACCTTGGTTAGTCTGGTGTTACATCTCATCTGATGGAAACCCATCTGGTTCTGGTCAGAATACACTCCGGAATTCTCTGGAATCTGACTCTGTACCTCATCTGGTACATGTCTCATCTGGTACATACCTCACCTGGAGATGTAACTTCCCTGGTATATCTAACCTGTAGGCATGTTAGTTTAAAAATAATAAGATATGTAAAATTGAGATAAAGGATACTTCTCTTGTGTTCCCCCTAAACCAATTCTGTGTTTGGATCTAATAAATCTAACTCAAATGCTAATTCTCTGAATCTGGTTTCAGCCAAAGGCTTAGTCAGAATAGTTGCTCTCTGGTTCTCTGTTGCAATCTCTTCCATCCTTATATCTCCCTTCTCAACATGGTCTCTTATGAAGTGATGCCTTATATCAACATGCTTGCATATGGTATGAAGAACTGGATTTTGGGTGATTGCTATTGCACTGTTGTTATCACAGAAGATTGGAATATCCTTAGCCCTAATCTGGTAGTCCCTTAGCAGCTGACTAATCCAGAGTAGTTGTGAACAACAGCTACCTGCAACCATGTACTCTGCTTCTGTTGTTGATGTAGCAACTGAAGTTTGTTTCTTAGAAAACCAAGATACTAATTTATTCCCTAAAAATTGGCATGTTCCACTTGAAGACTTCATATCTATTCTGGACCCACCATAATCTAAATCCGAATAACTACTTAACTCTAGGTTATCATCTGCAGGATACCATAACCCCAAATTCATTGTTCCCTTAAGATATTTTAATATCTTCCTAGTTGATTCCAAGTGACTTTTCTTAGAATTAGCTTGAAATCTGGCACACACACCTGTTAGGATAAAAATTTGTTAGTTTTGATGAGTTAAAACAAACCAGAAGATGTAATAGGACCATCTGGACCTGTTAGCCAGATGATGATCTAGATTAGGACTTAGTCTAGGGGGAACTGCCAGACCAGAAGACCTCACCAGAAGAGTCACCAGAAGACCCCACCAGAGGACTTCACCAGAGGACTTCACCAGAGGAGATCAGACCAGAGGCAGATGACCTTCCCCAGACCAGACGAGTCCGGACCAGACGAGTCTGGTGGAACAAAAGATGCTCAGTTTGATCCTCTTATTCTACTGAGTATTCTGGTTGTTCACCAGATAAGGACCAGAAGACACCGAGGTTGCCTGGTGTCTGGTCCTGCCTTCTCTGGAGAGAATCAGAGTTAGGCAATTGGAAGCATTGACCGTTGGTGATTCAAATCAAGTCAAACAAGATTGGATTGAGAAGATATGAAGACAATCAATCAAGATCACACCAACCCAATCAATCAATTAGGAAATTGATTGATTGAAGCTTCCATATATAGAGGATCTGATTGGATTAGCCTCCCAACGGCTATGTCCCTAATCCCCTCTATATATACTTGAGTGCAGATCAAGAAAAAGCTCTAGAAGTATTCACGCGCATATAGCCATACTAAGCTTGTGATCACTACGCATATTGCACTCACACTTTGTTCTTAATTACTTATCTACTCGTAAGGAGTTTATACACTCAACCTGTTCATCTTGTTAAGATAAGGTTGGAGTGAGTTTATCTTTAGATCGAAGTTAGATCTAAAGAGTTTGTAAGAAGGTGCTGGTACTTCAGAAATTCCAGTGAGTAAGTTTGTGAGTTGGTTGTTAGTGAGACCCCTTGGTGATAAGGGAGAGTGGACGTAGGATATTTATCCGAACCACTATATATCTTGTGTCTTTTATCGCTTTATTTTAAATATTGTTTTATTGATCTCTTATAAAAGATTTTGGAAAGACATTATTACATAAGCTTCCGCAATTAATCTATCGAGTGGGACCAACAAGTGGTATCAGAGCAGTGTGTCCACGACCACTGCTTTGAAAAGCTTTTGGTGGTCACCGGGCAGATCCATTGCTCTTTAGTGGTTTTATTCAAGTTCTTGTTATTTCCCTAAAATTTCTTATCAATATGTCTTCGAAATCTTCTTATAAGAGTCGCAAACTGCCAGAAATCTCGTTCGAGGATTATAGCCACTGGAGTTTCATGATGAGTAATCATCTTGGAGCTATTCATCACCGCATGTTAGATGTGGTTGAAAGTGGCCCCATTAAATTTTATTAGACTCCTATTGATAGTGGCAGGTCTGAGTCCAGAGAAGAAACTAGCGACGCTGCAGAGGATAGAGTTCCCAGACAACGAATCCTAAAAAAGAAAGACGAACTTGACAACGATGAGAGAAAGCTACATAACCTGGACCAGGTGGCGAGGACTGAGATTATCAACACTCTTACTAAAGAAGTTATTGAAAAGGTCAGGACGTGCACCACTGCAAAGGAGATGTGGGACAAGTTAGCTCTGCTCTGTGAAGGAACAGAGAAGATTAAAGATAACAAGCTCCAAGCTGTTCAACACTCTTTTAACACATTTAAGATGAAACCAGACGAGACCATTGATCAGCTGGACATGCGTCTCACGAATCTCTTGAACAAGGCTAGTGCCTTAGGTAAGACCTATTCTGAAAAAGAGATTAATAGTAAAATATTACGTTCACTAACAAGCAGGTGGAGAATTAAAGTCACTGTGATCAAGGACAACAAGGATCTCAACACTCTGGATCACCATCTTCTGTTGTCTGATCTCAAGGCTTACGAATATGATCTTCAAGAGGAGGATCAAACAGAAGAGGTTTCCTCTTCTGGCCAGAAAGGAGTTGCATTCTCTTCAACTCTCAAATCTGATGCCATGCCAAAGGAGTCTACTGCAGATGACTTGAGCCTCAAGGAGCAGGTAGCACTTCTAACTCATAAATTAGACAAAATGAGTTCAAAATATGGCAGGTACAAAAGGCATTGGAAGGAGTCTACCAGAAACAGGAAGAGTTCTTTCAAGCCTGCAGAGAAGGAGAAGACATCTGGAGACTCAAGGGAGACCAGATTCAGAACTCCAGAGAGGAGGAGAGATGACAACCCTGGCAGCTCTGGGAGATCAGATCATCAGAGGAGGGATGGTAGCTCTGGCAGACCTGACTACCAGAGGAGAGAAAGTAGCCCTGCCAGATCAGACTACAACCAGAGGAGGAGAGAGCCAAGTCCTAGTCCCAGAGGAGACAATGCCTGCTACACATGCAACAAGACTGGTCACTACAGTTATGATTGTCCTCAGCTTACTCCTAGGGAAAGAGAAGAGAAAAGAATCAAGAGAGATAGGAGATATGCAGATAAGAGAGCACTGCTGGCAGAAGCAGAGGAGGAGGATACTAGTTCCAGTTCTTCTTCTTCTGACTTTGGATCAGATGATGATGTGTGTCTCATGGCAGACATCACTGAGGTAAATGAAACTACTCTTGTTTTATCTAATTCCAAATGTACTGAATCCTCTAATTCATCTGGTAACTCCAGAGAGTCTGATATGCAACAAATGCTATCAGATCTCCAAAATTGTGTCCATCTCTGTCAAAAACTTGAGAAAGAGAATGGTAGGCTCAGAGCAGAAGTTCAATCTCTCTCTCATGAGCACAAATCCACCAGAGAACTCATGAAAGATCATTCCAAAGAAGTCTCTGAACTTCAGGATAAGATCACAGAAAGAGATACTCTGGTAGATCAACTCATGAAAGAAAGGAATTCTCAAGAGGATGAGATCACTGAACTCAGAGCCAAATACCAAACTCTTATCAAGGGAAAACAAGTTGTCCACAACATAGAGGAGATACCTATGCCCAGAGAAGCTCCTAAGATACCATCTGTTGTATCTATCATATCAGAGTCTTCTCAGCGCATTTGTGATAAGAGTGGTTTAGGATATTCTGGAATTACCACTAAAACTCACAAGTACTTTTATAACAAAGACAAGTCTGTAAGAGCTGGTAAAGTGGTAGAAATCTGGAATGATAAAGACTTAACTGGTAATGGTTACAAGGTGGTTCACAATCCTGATTGGAAAAGGAATCACTCTGTTAATCACTTAACTAATGGTCCAGAAGAGTTGACTACTCTGGAAGAGAAGATGCTTGAGAATAAGTGTCAAAAAGGGGAACCATTAAAGATTAATGGTTCTGTGAACAATGAGTCCCAAGGAGTAGGAATTACTCAAATTGGAGGACCCCAGAGAAATCCTCAAAGGGAACCTAAACAGATTAGGGGACCTCAAAGAAAACACTCAAAAAGGGGGAATACCAATCAGAGTAATAACTACCAGAGAAGGAACAATGTTCAACAGAACCAGGTACCCCAGAGATAATTTTCTCAGAAAAATCAATTCCAGAATAGGTATACTCAAAGGAACTATAATCACCAGAACAGGTCTAATTATCAGAACCAGAGGAGGTCTTCCAGACCCATCTATAGAAAACCAACTGATCTGGGAAGTTATGACACCAGAGATGGTTCTTCTAGGATGTACCCTTACAACCAGACCTTTAAGACCATGTCTTTGAGGCAGGCCATTCCAAAGGCCAGATTTGAGAAAAGGTACACCAGACCTGTTTATAGGAAAGGTGTCCTTATCAGACCAGTAGCTCAATATGTCATAGTAAGAGGACATGTACTGGTAGATAGATTTGGAAGGAAGATAAGATCTCCTCATCCATCAAGAGATGATCTTTATCTATGGATTCCTACAAAACCTGCAACTAACCAATCAGGACCCAGCACTAGTAGGGGACCTAATTAATCTCTCTGCAGGTAGATAAGAGTCCATTGGAGAAAGGATTTTCAAGCAACCATGTCTGGTACATTGATAGTGGATGTTCCAAGCACATGACATTCCAGAAGGATAATCTCCAAGATTTCAAGTCATTGAATGGACCAAGAGTGATGTTTGGTGACAACAACTATGGAGTCACCAGAGGAGTTGGAAAGTTGACCTTCAATGGAGTATCTGTAGATGAAGTCTACTACGTAGAAGGACTCAAGCATAATCTGCTTTCAGTATCCCAATTCTGTGACAAGGGATACTCAGTGAAGTTTTCTAGTGATTCATGCACTGTTTTCTCTTCTGATTATAATGATATCTTGCTAATAGACTTGAGGAAGGGTAACATTTATCTTGCAGATTTTAGCAGTTGCCCAAGGAATGCTTGCCTGGTTGCTAAAGGATCTGCAGAGAACAGCTGGATTTGGCACAAGAGATTGTGTCATCTTAACTTCAAAACATTGAACAAGATTGCCAGAAAGGGTCTCATTCGAGGTCTTCCAAATGAAGTGTTTAAGAAGGATCAGGTTTGTGGTTCATGCCAGAAGGGTAAACAACCCAAGACTTCCTTTAAGGATGTCCAGAGCACAACCACAACCAGAGTACTTCAACTACTTCACATGGACCTGTTTGGACCTGTTTCTCCTCTTAGTTTCAGTGGAAGGAAGTACACCTTAGTAATAGTAGATGACTTTTCAAGATACACTTGGGTAGTGTTCTTGTTTAAGAAAAATGAAACTATAACTAAGCTGCCAGAGTTCTTCAAGCAGATTCAGAATGAGCAGAACCAGAGCATTGTCAGGATCAGGAGTGACAAAGGAACAGAGTTTTTGAATTCACATATTGCAGACCATTGCAAGGATCATGGGATTTTTCATGAGACATCTGCTGCCAGAACACCTCAACAAAATGTGGTTGCAGAAAGGAAGAATAGGACTCTCAAAGAAGCTGCAAGAACACTTCTGGCAGAATACAACACTCCACAGAGATTTTGGGCAGAGGCCATCAATACAGCTTGTTACACTCAGAACAGGTGCCTGATTGCCCAGAGACACAATAAGACCCCATATGAGGTATGGAAAGGTAAAACCCCATCTGTTTCATATTTTCATGTTTTTGGATGTAAGTGTTTCATCCATGACAATGGGAAATCTAAATTAAGAACCTTTGATGCTAAAGTGGCTGATGGAATATTTTTGGGATATTCCAGCACCAGTAAAGCTTTTAGAGTTTTTAATAAGAATTCACTTTGTGTGGAGGAAACACCTCATGTTGTTTTTGATGAATCTACTTTTGAGTGCAAGGTGGATCCTAAGTCTTCTGATGAGACCCAGAATCAGGCTACACCCAGAGTTATCAAGGTCAATCCACCTATTCTTGATTCAGATTCAGATTCAGATGAGGACCCATCTCCTGGTTCTCTGAAGCAGCAGCCTTCACAAGGAGCAGAACCAGAAGAGGTTGGAACTCCTGTAGGGGGAAGCTCTTCTGCAGGTGGTGATAATCACCAAGGTACTGCAGAAGATGATCACCCAGGCAAGACCACGGGAAGGAGGACCCTGGTTGATCACCCCAATGACCTGATCTTAGGAGATCCAACTAAGGGTGTCCAGACTAGGAGAACTATTAACTTAGCTGCCTTATTCAGTTGCTATGTGTCCTTGATTGAGCCCAAGAACATCAAGGAGGCACTGAAAGATTCAAATTGGATTGTGGCTATGCAGGAGGAATTGAATCAATTCACCAGACAGGATGTTTGGGAGCTGGTAGACAGACCAAGACATCAAAAGGTGATAGGCACTAAGTGGGTTTTCAAAAATAAGAAAGATGAGAATGATGTCATTACTAGGAACAAGGCAAGGCTAGTGGTCCAGGGCTATTCTCAGTCTGAAGGAATAGACTATGATGAGACTTTTGCTCCTGTTACCAGACTAGAAGTTATCAGATTGTTCTTAGCATATGCTGCTCACATGAAGTTCAAAGTATACCAGATGGATGTGAAATCTGCCTTTCTTAATGGGATTCTCATTGAGGAAGTGTATGTTGAACAACCTCCTGGTTTTGAACAAGGTGACAAGGTGTTTAAGCTTAAGAAAGCTCTTTATGGGCTGAAGCAGGCACCCAGAGCATGGTATGACACTCTATCTCAATTTCTTCTGGACAATGGTTTTACTAAAGGTAAGATTGATAGGACCTTGTTTAGGAAAGAAGAAGGAAAGGACATCCTTCTGGTCCAAATATATGTTGATGACATCATATTTGGATCCCCTAACAAGAAGCTGTGTGAGAAGTTTGGTGAACTCATGCAGGGACAGTTTGAGATGTCCATGATGGGAGAATTGAATTACTTTTTGGGTTTGCAGGTTAAGCAATCAGAGAAGGGAATTTTTATTAATCAAGCTAAGTACACCAGAAACATGTTAGAGAAATTTGGAATAGGATCTAGCAGAGCAGCCAAGATCCCTATGATGACAAATTTCAACATGGATCCAGATGAGTCTGGAGAGTGTGTGGACCAGACTCAGTACAGAGCACTTATTGGTTCTCTTTTGTATCTGACTGCAAGCAGACCAGATATTACTTTTGCTGTAGGAGTTTGTGCCAGATTTCAAGCTAACCCCAAGAAGAGTCACTTGGAAGCAGCTAAGAAAATATTGAAATACCTTAAGGGAACTGTGAATTTAGGATTATGGTATCCTGCAGATGACAATTTAGAATTAAGTGGTTATTCAGATTCAGACTATGGTGGGTGCAGAATAGATAGGAAATCTACAAGTGGTACATGCCAATTTTTAGGGAACAAATTGGTATCCTGGTTTTCCAAGAAGCAGACTTCAGTTGCTACATCAACAACAGAAGCAGAGTACATGGCTGCAGGGAGTTGTTGTTCTCAACTTCTTTGGATTAGTCAACAGCTTAGGGATTACCAGATTAGAGCTAAGGATATTCCTATTTTCTGTGATAGTAATAGTGCCATTGCAATCACCCAGAATCCAGTTCTTCGTACCAGATGCAAACATGTTGATATAAGGCATCATTTTATCAGAGATCATGTTGAGAAGGGAGATATAAGGATGGAAAAGATTGCAACAGAGAGGCAGAGAGCAGATATTTTAACCAAGCCTTTGGCTGAGACCAGATTCAGAGAGTTAGCTTTTGAGTTAGGATTGTTGGATCCAGAGACAGATTTGATTTAGGGGGAACATCAGAGAAGTATCCTTACTTTATTAATTCTCTTCATAAATTTTCTTTATGCTAACATACCTGCAGATTAGATATATCAGAGAGGGTATACTTCCAGATGAGGTATACACCAGGTGACACTAATCCCAGATGAGGTGCTGAGTCAGAGATATGTCCAAAGTCTTTATTGACCAGGACCAGATAAGTTCCATCAGAGGAGAAGTTTCACCAGACTAGTTGTGGTATCATCTGGTTACAATATCAGGTGACAGGTATGTCTTTTCTACTCTGGCCTCTGATCATTGGGATACACTTTTCAAATTAATAAGTACACTCAAAACCTTTCACCTTCGGAGTGTATTTAAGACTAGGGTATAGGGCCTAGGCAATCATTTCGCTTTTTCTCTTGATTGCCACAAAACCCCTTTATACCCAGTCCCAATGACTATGCCAACGCACCAGATTAAATCTGTATTTCGCCTTTCATCATGGCCATCGGATTTAATCACTGTGCAAAATGTCAATCAATTTTCAATCAATTCTAAAATTGATTTTGTTTCCTAAATTGAATTTGAAACAACACGCGTTCACTCTTCATTTAATTTTCAAGCCACGCGTATTACTCTATTTAAATCACTTTTATTTTCAATCTGTCCTTTCACGTTTCCATACTATTCAAACCCTAACCTCTCTCTGCGAAGCATTTTTCTCTCTCTCTCTCTCTCACAGTTATGGCACCCAAGTGCAATTTTGATCCAGACTATGTCTGCAAGAAACTCAAGTCAGAAATGGTGGTGGACTTCTATTCCACTAAGAATCCGGCCGCTTTGGAGATTTTGGAACTTCTCCGACGTTCTGGGCTGGAGGAGTTGATCTCAAAGGTTCCCAAGGATCTGCGTACCTTGGATGGATATGCTGCACAGTTTCTTATCCGGATGAAGATCCATGAAGACTATGTTTCTTCCAAGATTGATTCAGAAGATCTTGTTTTCTCTAAGGCAGACTTCTGTGGTCTTTTTGGTAATCTTTCTGCGGAAGGAGTGGACCCACTGAAGTACAGAGAAGGAGAGGCGTTGGAATCCTTCAAGATGTTTGCCAGAAATTCATGCCAAAATATTACCAAGGGTTTCTTGGACAAGCATCTTAGGCAGAAGTATAAGGTGCTATTTGATATTGTGGTGAAGATTCTCATGTGTGAGAGCCATAGCACAGATGCCATCTTCGTTGGCAGGCTCTGTGTTATGAGGGCCATTCTGGATGGTGTTCAATGTAACTGGGCTGAGTTCTTCTGGGGGGTGCTGAGGAAGAACAAGGTGAAAATACAGAAGGAAGAATGCCCCCAGTTGCCAGGAGAGCAACAATTTGTGTTCAATGCTAATGTTTCATTGGGCACAAAACTCACTCTAATTCTGGATTCGATTCTTCCAGAGAAGAAATGGAGACAATCCTGGTGTAAGGGCTTTCATAAGTCCAAGATTATGTTCTCCAAGGATGGTCCTCTCCATGGCCATCCTGACTCTGATGGAGAGCAAGCCATCCCTGCCCCTCCTATTCAATCGATTCCCTCTCCTCCTAAGGGGCAGAGAAGGCAGCAGTAGCAGAAGACACAGAAGAAAGCTGCTGGAGCAACTGGTTCTTCAGCCGTTGCCTTTTCTAGTTCCTCAGAGGAGGACCAGATTCCCCTTCTTGATGTGCTTAAGAAGAAGGCTGATGATGATAAAGCTGTTAAGAAGGCTGGAGCAGCCAAGAGGAAGCAGCCAGACGAGGCCAGGAGAGGTTCTGCTAAGAAGAGGAGGACTAGCAGAAAGGCAAAGAAAACCCTTCTGGTGGATGAGCCATCAGAAGAGGAAGAGGAAGAAGATGAAGTGCCTCTTGTGAGGAAATCCAAGGCCAAGAGAGCCCTTCTTCAAGATTCAGACTCTGGATCTGATCTTGGAGAGGCCTTGGAGAAGGCCATTGAGGATGCCACCCAGATGATGGAGGATGCTCCAGAGCTTGTTATGCCTGCTGGTGTTGACCCAGCAGAGGTAAACCCTTCCTTTCCCTCTTCCTCCCCCATAAATCTTGTTTCCCCTTCTACCTCTCCCCCAGATAACATTCCCCAAACCCCATCTGCCTCTGGTAACCCCATTCTACCACCAGAGCAGACTATTCCAGATACACCCGTCTATACTCCCTCTACCATTCCTACACAAACACCTTCTCCCCCAAATTTCCAAACACATATTCCCACTTACCCCTCTCCCCCACCTTCTGTATCAGAGGTACCCTCAACCTCCTCTGGTGCAGAAGTCCCCCCTTCAAACACTTCCACCTTCCAAATCCCCCATACACATTCTGTACCAGATATCCCTTCCTCTTCTGGTGCAGAGCAACCAATCCCTACCACCTCTACTTCACAAAATCCAAACCCTCCCCAAACCCATACAGACCAGGACCCAACCATTTCTATGGCTCAGGGATTCGCTGGCCCTCCCCGCTCTCCAACTTGTTTATCCAGCGATGATAGTGAAGATGAGGAAGCTTCACTTGAGCCTGTTGACTTAGCCCCTTCCTCCTCTGCCTCTGGGCCCAAACCCTTCACTTTCTCATCTGCAGAAATGGGTCCCATTAGGTAGAGTATGAGTGTAAGTGCTCAGCTCTGGCTAAGAGAGCATTTTCCAGTTCTTCTGGAGCACTTACCACTTCTGGCAGAGCTTACTGATGCCAAGGTCTGGAGCAAGGCCAGACTTGAAGATGTGGAGGACCTGGTGCTTTTGCTTGAGGAAATGGGTGCCTCCAACTTCACTGCTTGGGAGATTGAGCTGAAGCAGAAGATGAGCATTCAGAACCCAGCAGAGCTGGAGACTCCTGGTGCAGCCAAAGTCTTGATTCGCACCCTGCTCATCCAAAGAGGAGTCATGCTCACTCCAGAGGGCCCCACTTACAAGTTTGGTCCTCACTTTGTCTTCCCTCCAGAGCTTTATTCAGACGAGGAGGACTTTGAGATGTCTCCTGCTGTGCTCCAGAAGATGAAGGCTTTCTTCAACGAGCAGATCATGCAGATAGGGCATTTTTCCAAAGCAATCCAACATATGGCCCCTGCTATGATTGAGCATCAGATTAAGCAAGAGAGGAGAATCTTCATGAAGCAGCTCAAGTCCTCTCTGGCAGAGGTTAAAGCTTCGTTCAAGGCTAATGGCTTGTTTGTCAAGCTAGATGTTATGCACAGCCAGAAGCAGCTCCAAGAGCATGTGATGGAGCAGATGAGGCCAGTTTCTGTACTCAAAGTGGAAATGGCCAGCCAGATGATTCAGACTGCTAGACTGAAGGACTCCCTCCAGGAGATGTTGGAGAAGCAAGAGAGACTTGTTGCAGAGTCTAAGGCTTACCTGGAGGAGGCCAAGCAGCTTCGTGATCTTCACTCTTCCTCCAACACTGCCTTGCCTGATCTCATAAGGCAGGTAGTAGAGCCCCTCCTTGATGAAGTTAAAAAGGGGGAAGAGAAGGCCAGAACTGATCTGGCGAAGACCACCAATGAGACTCTGTTTAGCCATGGAGCTCGTCTGGACCTGTTGGAGAACACTCTGGCCCAGGCTGAGTTGCAGAAGAAGAAGAAAGAAGAGTTGAAATCTCTATCTATGGCTAAACAACTTGCTGCAGAAGAAGAGTCATCTGAAGCTGAGCAGGATCCTTCTACCATTCCTGGTCCTGCTAAGAGGAAGATTAGAAAAGTAAAGAAGAGTTTCCTTGAATCTGTTGTCGAAGAAGCAGAGAAGAGATACAAGGAAGAGACTCCAGAGGAGAGGCAAGCCAGAATCAGGAAGAACATAGATGAAGAGCAGAGGCTCAGATATGTTAGGAGACAGAACAAGAAGGCCAGAGAAGCTGATATTCCTTCTGGTGCAGGTGGCTCAGGACAGAAGAGGAAAGCTCCTGTGGAGGTTATGAACATCTTGCCACTAAGGACAGAAGGGTCTTTTGACTCTACTGTGCCTTATCCTCTGATTGAGAGATGGAGAGAAGCCAAGACCCTCTGGTTCATTCAGCATTATATCCAGAGGCCAGCACCAGAAGATGATGAGCTGATCAACAGAACCTTCCATTCTTGGATGCAAGCCTATGATGCAGACTTGTACAAGCAGCTGATGGATTCAACCATTGAGTTCAACCTGGAGGTGACTGCTCCTGAATTTACTTATCTTAACACTCCCATGATTGGGAACCAAGTGGATTGGGCAGAACTGAAGAAGCTTTACAAGACCAAGGTGTTGGTGAATTTCACCCCAACATCTTCTGCAGAGTTGAAGGCCGTCCAGGATAGGTTCCTTGACTGGTTTCTTGTCCCTAAAGAGAACAGAAGATATGCCTAGAATAGGACAATGAACTTCAATGTAATCTGTAATTATTTTGTCCTCTGATTATTAATGAAAAATACATATCTTCTCTGTTCTAAAGAAAACTCCTTGTTGTCTTATTTTTTTTGCCTGATGAGATCTATTCTAAGGTCTCATCCCTTTATTGTTTTCTTGCTTAAGTTTACTTTTGATCAGTTCTGGTAGTGTTTTAACTCCATCAAAAAGGGGGAAATTGTTAGGATAAAAATTTGTTAGTTTTGATGAGTTAAAACAAACCAGAAGATGTAATAGGACCATCTGGACCTGTTAGCCAGATGATGATCTAGATTAGGACTTAGTCTAGGGGGAACTGCCAGACCAGAAGACCTCACCAGAAGAGTCACCAGAAGACCCCACCAGAGGACTTCACCAGAGGACTTCACCAGAGGAGATCAGACCAGAGGCAGATGACCTTCCCCAGACCAGACGAGTCCGGACCAGACGAGTCTGGTGGAACAAAAGATGCTCAGTTTGATCCTCTTATTCTACTGAGTATTCTGGTTGTTCACCAGATAAGGACCAGAAGACACCGAGGTTGCCTGGTGTCTGGTCCTGCCTTCTCTGGAGAGAATCAGAGTTAGGCAATTGGAAGCATTGACCGTTGGTGATTCAAATCAAGTCAAACAAGATTGGATTGAGAAGATATGAAGACAATCAATCAAGATCACACCAACCCAATCAATCAATTAGGAAATTGATTGATTGAAGCTTCCATATATAGAGGATCTGATTGGATTAGCCTCCCAACGGCTATGTCCCTAATCCCCTCTATATATACTTGAGTGCAGATCAAGAAAAAGCTCTAGAAGTATTCACGCGCATATAGCCATACTAAGCTTGTGATCACTACGCATATTGCACTCACACTTTGTTCTTAATTACTTATCTACTCGTAAGGAGTTTATACACTCAACCTGTTCATCTTGTTAAGATAAGGTTGGAGTGAGTTTATCTTTAGATCGAAGTTAGATCTAAAGAGTTTGTAAGAAGTAGCTGGTACTTCAGAAATTCCAGTGAGTAAGTTTGTGAGTTGGTTGTTAGTGAGACCCCTTGGTGATAAGGGAGAGTGGACGTAGGATATTTATCCGAACCACTATATATCTTGTGTCTTTTATCGCTTTATTTTAAATATTGTTTTATTGATCTCTTATAAAAGATTTTGGAAAGACATTATTACATAAGCTTCCGCAATTAATCTATCGAGTGGGACCAACAACACCAACAACAAAGGTTATATCTGGTCTGCTTGCAGTCAGGTACAGAAGAGAACCAATAAGTGCCCTATACCGAGTCTGGTCCACACTCTCTCCAGACTCATCTGGATCCATGTTGAAATTTGTCATCATAGGGATCTTGACTGCTTTGCTAGATCCTACTCCAAATTTCTCTAACATGTTTATGATGTACTTTGCCTGATTTATGAAAATTCGCTTCTCTGATTGCTTTACCTGCAAACCCAAGAAATAATTCATCTCACCCATCATAGATATTTCAAACTGACTTTGCATGAGTTCACCAAACTTCTCACACAGCTTCTTGTTAGGGGATCCAAATATAATGTCATCAACATATATTTGGACCAGAAGGATGTTATTTCCTTCTTCTTTCCTAAACAAGGTCCTATCAATCTTACCCTTAGTAAAACCATTGTCCAGAAGAAACTGAGATAGAGTGTCATACCATGCTATGGGTGCCTGCTTCAGCCTATAAAGAGCCTTCTTTAGCTTAAACACCTTATCACCTTGTTCAAAACCAGGAGGTTGTTCCACATACACTTCCTCAATGAGAATCCCATTAAGAAAGGCAGATTTCACATCCATCTGGTATACTTTGAACCTCATGTGAGCAGCATATGCTAGAAACAATCTGATGGCTTCTAGTCTGGCAACAGGAGCAAATGTCTCATCATAGTCTATTCCTTCAGACTGAGAATAACCCTGAGCTACTAGCCTTGCCTTGTCTCTAGTAATGACATCATTCTCATCTTTCTTATTCTTGAAAACCCACTTAGTGCCTATCACCTTTTGATGTCTTGGTCTGTCTACCAGCTCTCAAACATCCTGTCTGGTGAATTGATTAAACTCCTCTTGCATAACAACAATCCAATTTGAATCTTTCATTGCTTCCTTGATATTCTTAGGCTCAATAAGGGACACATAACAACTGAATAAGGCAGTTAAGTTAAGAGTTCTCCTAGTCTGAACACCCTTAGCTGAATCTCCAATTATCAGTTCATTGGGGTGATCAACCAGGGTCCTCCTTCCCGTGGTCTTACCTGATTGACCATCTGCTGTAGTACCTTGGTGATTATCACCAACTACAGGAGAGCTTCCCCCTACAGTGGTCCAACCTCTTCTGGTTCTGCTCCTTGTGAAGGCTTCTGCTTCAAAGAACCAGAAGATGGGTCATCATCTGAATCTGAATTAAGAATAAGTGGATTGACCTTAATTATTCTGGGAGTAGTCTGATTCTGTGTCTCATCAGAAGACTTTAAGTCCATCTTGCACTCAAAAGCAGATTCATAAAAAACAACATGAGGTGTTTCTTCCACACAAAGTGAATTCTTATTAAAAACTCTAAAAGCTTTACTGGTGCTGGAATATCCTAAAAATATTCCATCTGCCACTTTAGCATCAAAAGTGTTTAATTTAGATTTCTCATTGTCATGAATGAAACACTTGCATCCAAAAACATGAAAATATGAAACAAATGGGGTTTTACCTTTCCATACCTGGAGTCTTACTATTTCTCTGGGCAATTAGGCATCTGTTCTGAGTATAATAGGCTGTGCTAATAGCTTCTGCCTAAAATCTCTGTGGTGTGTTGTACTCTGCTAGAAGAGTCCTTGCAGCTTTCTTAAGGGTTCTGTTTCTCCTTTCTGCTACTCCATTTTATTGGGGTGTTCTGGCAGCAGATGTCTCATGAAAAATCCCATTGTCCTTGCAATACTCTGCAATGTGTGAATTAAAAAACTCTGTCCCTTTATCACTTCTGATCCTTACTATGCTCTGGTTCTGCTCATTCTGAATCTGCTTGAAGAACTCTAGCAGCTTAAACAAGAACACTACCCAAGTGTATCTTGAAAAGTCATCTACTATCACCAAGGTCTTTCTACCGCTGAAACTAAGAGGAGAAACAGGTCCAAACAGGTCCATGTGAAGTAGTTGAAGTACTCTGGTTGTGGTTGTGCTCTGGACATCCTTAAAGGAAGTCTTGGGTTGTTTACCCTTCTGGCATGAACCACAAACCTGATTCTTCTTAAATACTTCATTAGGAAGACCTCGAACTAGACCTTTTCTGGCAATCTTGTTCAGTGCTTTGAAGTTAAGATGGCTCAATCTCTTGTGCCAAAACCAGCTGTTCTCTGCAGATCCTTTTGCAACCAGACAAGCATTTCTTGGGCAACTATTAAAATCTGCAAGATAAATGTTACCCTTCCTCAAGCCTATAAGCAAGATATCATTATAATCAGAATAAAAGACAGTACATGAATCACTAGAAAACTTCATTGAGTATCCCTTGTCACAGAATTGGGATACTGAAAGCAGATTATGCTTGAGTCCTTCAACGTAGAAGACTTCATCTACAGATACACCATTAAAGGTCAACTTTCTAACACCTCTGGTGACTCCATAGTTGTTGTCACCAAACATCACTCTTGGCCCATTCAGTGGCTTGAAATCCTAGAGATGATCTTTCTGGAATGTCATGTGCTTGGAACATCCACTATCAATGTACCAGATATGGTTGCTGGAAAGTCCTTTCTCCAATGGGCTTTTGTTCTCCTGCAGAGAAATCAATTAGGTCCCCTACTAGTGCTGGGTCCTGATTGGTTAGTTGCAGATTTTGTAGGAATCCATAGATAAAGATCATCCCTTTCTGGATGAGGAGATTTTATCTTCCTTCCAAATCTATCTACCAGAACATGTCCTCTGACAATTTCATATTGAGCTACTAGTCTGATAAGAACACATTTCCTATACACAGGTCTGGTGTATCTCACTTCAAATCTGGCCCTTGGAATGACCTGCTTCAAAGACATGGTCTTAAAGGTCTGGTTGTAAGGATACATCCTAGAAGAACCATCTCTGGTGTCATAACCACCCAAATCAGTTGGTTTTCTATGGATGGGTCTCTGGTTCTGATGAAAACTAGATCTTCTCTGGTAATTATAGTTCCTCTGAGTGTATCTGTTCTGGAATTGACTTTTCTGAGAAAACTGTCTCTGGGGTCCGTGGTTCTGATGATAGTTCTGTTGTCCAAAATTCCTTCTCTGAGTATTCCTATTCTGGTTGAGATCCCCCCTTCTTGAGTGTCTCCTCTGAGATCCCCTAATCTGCTTAGGTTCAACTCTTTGAGGATTCCTCTGAGGTCCTCTCATCTGATTAGATCTTACTCTTTGAGGTTTTAGGAGAACATAACCTTCAATTGTCATTGGTTCCCCATTTAGACGTTTAGTCTCTAGAATTTTCTCTTCCAGCTCAGTCAACTCTTCTGGACTATATTCTAGATGATTATCAGAGTAGTTCCTTTTCCAAACAGGATTGTGAACTACTTTGTAACCATTACCAGTATAGTCTTTTTCATTCTAGATTTCAACAAACTCACCAGATCTTACAGACATGATTTTGTTAAAGCGATATTTATGGGATCTTTTTACAATTCCAGAATATCCCAAACCACTCTTATCATGTATGCGCTAAGAAGACTCTGGTATAATATATACAACAGTTGGTATCTTTGGAGCTTTTCTGGGCATAGATATCTCCTCAATGGTTTGTTCAATTTGTTTTCCCTTGATAAGAGTCTGGTATTTAGCTCTAAGTTCATTGAACTCATCTTCCTGAGAGTTCTTTTCTTTCATGAGCTGGTCTACCAGAGTATCTCTTTCTGTGATCTTATCCTGAAGTTCAGAGACATCTTTGGAATGATCTTTCATGAGTTCTCTGGTGGATTTTTGCTCATGAGATAAGGATTGAACTTCAGCTCTGAGCCTACCATTCTCTTTCTCAAGTTTTTGACATAATTGAACACAATTTTGGAGACCTGATAATATTTGCTGCATATCAGACTCTCTGGAGTTACCAGATGAATGAGAGGATTCAGTATATTTGGAATTAGATAAGCATAAGTTTGTTTATTGTACCTCAGTGATGTCTGCCATGAGACATACTTCATCATCAGATCCAAAATCAGAAGAAGAAGAAGAACTTGAGCTAGTATCCTCTTCCTCTGCTTGTGCCAGTAGTGCTCTCTTGTCTGCATATCTCCTATCTCTCTTGAGTCTTTTCTCTTCTCTTTCCCTAGAAGTTAGCTGAGGACAATCATAACTGTAGTGGCCTGGCTTGTTGCAAGTATAACATGTGTTGTCTCCTCTGGGACTGGGACTTGGATCTCTCCTCCTCTAGTTGTACTCTGATCTGGCTGGACTACTCTCTCTCCTCTGGTAGTCAGGTCTGCCAGAACTGCTATCTATCCTCTGGTAATCTGATCTGCCAGAGCTGCCATCTCTCCTCCTCTCTAAAGTTCTGAATCTGGTCTCCCTTGAGTCTTTAGATGTCTTTTCCTTATCCGCAGGCTTGAAGAAACTCTTCCTGTCTCTGGTAGATTCCTTCCAGTGCTTTTTGTAACTGCCATATTTTTAACTCATTTTATCAAGTTTACGAGTTAGGAGGGCTACCTACTCCTTGAGACTCAGGTCATCTGCAGCAAACTCCTTTGGTTTGTCATCTGACTTGATAGTTGAGGAGAAAGCAACTCCTTTCTAACCAGAAGAGAAAACCTCTTCTGTTTGATCCTCCTCTTGAAGATCATATTCATATGCTTTGAGATCATACAACAGAAGATGATGATCCAGAGTGTTGAGATCCTTGTTGTCTTTAATCACGGTGACTTTGATTCTCCACCTGCTGGTTAGTGATCGTAATATTTTATTATTGATTTCTTTCTCAGAATAGGCCTTACCTAAGGCCGTTACCAAGACGGGTCAAACGTTACCGATCTGCGACCGCCAGAAGGCTGTCACTGGTATTAAATTTGAAATTAGCGACCGCATTGGCGGTCGCTGACCAGACGGTAAAAAGAGTTGGTCAATTTTGACCGTCTTTTGAGTTTAGCGACCGTCTATGTGGTCGTAGGCTGTCGCTAATCTTTCAATTTAGAGACCGATTTTTTTTGTCGGTCGCTAATACTTTTAAATTGAGACCCGTGGTCTTTTTCGGTCGCTAATATATTTGTTAGGAAGATTATTGTATAGTTTTGATAAGTTAAAACAAACCAGAAAATGTAATAGGACCATCTGGACCTGTTAGCCAGATGATGATCTAGATTAGGACTTAGTCTAGGGGGAACTGCCAGACCAGAAGACTTCACCAGAAGAGTCACCAGAAGACCCCACCAGAGGACTTCACCAGAGGACTCCACCAGAAGAATTCACCAGATGAGATCTGACCAGAGGCAGAGAACCTTTCCCCAGACCAGACGAGTCCGGACTAGACGAGTCTGGTAGAACAAAAGATGCTCAGTTTGATCCACTGTTTCTACTGAGTATTCTGGTTGTTAACCAGATCAGGACCAGAAGACACCGAGGTTACCTGAGGTCTGGTCTTGCCTTCTCTAAAGAGAATCAGAGTTAGGCAGAGGAAGCATTTGACCGTTGGTGATTCAAATCAAGTTAACAAGATCGGATTGGAAAGTATTTGAAGATAATCAATCCAAGGATCCCACCAACCCAATCAATCAATTAGGGAATTAATTGATTGAGGCTTCCCTTAAATAGAGGATCTAATTGGATTAGCTCTCCAACGACTAACCCTAATCTCCTCTATAAATACAAGAGTGCAATCACAAGAAAAAGCTCTAGAGAGACCCTACGCGCATAAGTCACAATCCAAGCTTTTGATAATCACTCTTAGCACTCTTATTGTTCATATTATATAACTACTCTTAAGGAGTTGTTGGACCTCAACCTGTTCATCTACCAGATAAGGTTGAAGGCTGTTGAGCTTTAGATCGAAGTTAGATCTAAAGAGTTTGTAAGAAGGAACTGGTACTTCACAATTCCAGTAAGTAAGTTGGTTGTTGGTTGGATAGTGAGACCCCTTTGATCAAGGGAGAGTGGACGTAGGATATTCAGATCCGAACCACTATATATCCGGTCTTATTTACTGTTTTCTGCATTTAAATTCCTGCTTATTATAGTCTGCTCTTGTAAAAAGAAGTTGTCTAAGATATTTAACTTAAGCTTCCGCAATTTATCAATCTAGTGGGACCAACAAGTGGTATCAGAGCGGTGTGTCCAACGACCACTGCTTTGAAAAGCTTTTGGTGGTCACCGGACAGATCCATTGCTCTTTATTGCTTTTGTTCAAATTCTTGTTAAATTCTTATTTTTGTCAAAATGTCTACAAAATCTTCTTACAAGATCCGTAAGCTTCCAGAATTCTCTTTCGAGGATTACAGCCACTGGAGTTTCATGATGAGCAATCATCTTGGAGCTATTCACCACCGCATGTTAGATGTGGTAGAAAGTGGCCCAATTAAATTTTACTGTACTCTTATTGATAGTGGCAGGTCAGAGTCCAAGGAAGAAACTAGTGAAACTGCCCAGAAAGCTGTAGAGGACAGAGTCCCCAGGCAACGAATTCTCAAGAAAAAAGATGAGCTTGACAACGATGAAAGAAAGCTCTACAACTTGGACCAGATGGCAAGAACCGAGATCATCAACACACTTACTAAAGAGGTGATTGAAAAGGTCAGAACGTGTGCCACTGCCAAGGAGATGTGGGACAAACTTGCACTTCTTTGTGAGGGAACAGAGAAGATTAAAGACAACAAGCTCCAAGCTGTTCAACACTCGTTTGACACTTTCAAGATGAAACTAGACGAGACCATTGACCAGCTGGATATGCATCTCACAAACCTCCTGAACTAGGCTAGTGCCTTAGGTAAGACCTATTCTGAAAAGGAAATTAATAGTAAAATCTTGTGTTCACTAACCAGCAAGTGGAGAATTAAAGTCACTGTGATCAAGGAAAACAAGGATCTAAACACTCTGGATCATCATCTTCTGTTGTCTGATCTCAAAGCTTATGAATATGATCTTCAAGAGGAGGATCAAACAGAAGAGGTTTCCTCCTCTGGTCAGAAAGGAGTTGCATTCTCCTCAACTATCAAGCCTGATGTCAAGCCAAATGAGTCTACTGCAGATGACTTGAGCCTCAAGGAGCAGGTAGCACTTCTAACCCGTAAATTGGATAAAATGAGTTCAAAATATGGCAGGTACAAAAGGCATTGGAAGGAGTCTACCAGAGACAGGAAGAGTTCCTTCAAGCCTGCAAAAAATGAGAAGACATTTGGAGACTCAAGGGAGACCAGATTCAGAACTCCAGAAAGGAGGAGAGATGACAACCCTGGAAGATCTGGGAGATCAGATTATCAGAGGAGGGATGGTAGCTCTGGAAGACCTGACTACCAGAGGAGAGAGAGTAGTCCAGCCAGATCAGACTACAATCAGAGGAAGAGAGAGCCAAGTCCTAGTCCCAGATGAGACAATGCCTGCTACACATGCAACAAGACTGGTCACTACAGTTATGATTGTCCTCAACTTACTCCTAGGGAAAGAGAAGAGAAAAGGATCAAGAGAGATAGGAGATATGCAGACAAGAGAGCATTGCTGGCAGAAGCAGAGGAGGAGGATACTAGTTCCAGTTCTTCTTCTTCTGATTTCGGGTCTGATGATGATGTATGTCTGATGGTAGACATCAATGAGTTACAAGAAACTACCTTAGTTTTATCAAACTCCAAATATACTGAATCCTCTAATTCATCTGGTAACTCCAAATGCTATCAGATCTCCAAAATTGTGTTCAATTATGTCAAAAACTTGAGAAAGAGAATGGTAGGCTCAGAACTGAAGTTCAATCCTTATCTCATGAACAAAAATCCACCAGAGAACTCATGAAAGATCATTCCAAAGAAATCTCTGAACTTCAGGACAAGATCAAAGAAAGAGATACTCTGGTAGATCAAATCATGAAGGAAAAGAATTCTCAGGAGGATGAGCTCAATGAGCTTAGAGCCAAATACCAGACTCTTATCAAGGGAAAACAAGTTGAGCAAACTATTGAGTTACCTGTGCCCAGAGAAGATTCCTTGAAACCAGATGTCCTATCTATTATTTCAGGATCTTCTCAACGCATAAATGATAAGAGTGGTTTAGGATATCCTGGAATTATTAAAAGATCTCATAAATATTTCTTTACTAAAGACAAGTCTATAAGATCTGGTGAACTTGTGGAACTCCGGAATGAAGAGGATCCTTCTGATCGCATGGTGGTTCACAGACCTGGTTGGTAATGGGACCCCCCTGCTGATAATTCAAAACATAATCCAGAAGAGGTGAATGATCTGGAAGGAAAAATTCTAGAGCATACAAGTCAGAAAAGAGAACCTATGATGATTGATGGTTCTGTTCAGATGCCTAATCTGATTAGAGAACCTCAGAGGAATCCTAAAAGAGTGGAACCTAAGCAGATTAAGGGAGCTCAAAAAGGAGACTCTAAGAGGAAATCTAATCAGAATAGGAGATACCAGAGGAGGTATACTGAACCAGAGAACCTCGATCAGAATCAGGGATCTCAAAGGTGGAATGCTCCAAGAAGATTCCAGAACAGGAAACCTCAGAAGGAATCCTATCATCAGAATAAATCCAATCTTCAGAACCAGAGGAGGTCTTCCAGACCCATCTATAGAAAACCAACTGATCTGGGTAGTTATGACACCAGAGATGGTTCTTCTAGGATGTATCCTTACAACCAGACCTTTAAGACCATGTCTTTGAGGCTGGCCATTCCAAAGGCCAGATTTGAGAAAAGGTACACCAGACCTGTTTATAGGAAAGGTGTCCTTATCGGACCAGTAGCTCAATATGTCATTGTAAGAGGACATGTGCTGGTAGATAGATTTGGAAGGAAGATAAGATCTCCTCATCCAACAAGGGATGATCTTTATCTATGGATTCCTACAAAACCTACAACTAACCAATCAGGACCCAGCACTAGTAGGGGACCTAATTGATTTCTCTGCAGGTAGATAAGAGCCCATTGGAGAAAGGACTTTCAAGCAATCATGTCTGGTACATTGATAGTGGATGTTCCAAGCACATGACCTTCCAGAAAGATAATCTCCAAGATTTCAAGCCACTGAATGGGCCAAGAGTGATGTTTGGAAAACTGACCTTTAATGGAGTATCTGTAGATGAAGTCTACTATATTGAAGGACTCAAGCATAATCTGCTTTCAGTATCCCAATTCTGTGACAGGGGATACTCAGTGAAGTTCTCTAGTGATTCATGCACTGTCTTTTCTTCTGATTATAATGATATATTGTTAATTGGCTTGAGGAAGGGTAACATTTATCTTGCAGATTTTAGCAGTTGCCCAAGAAATGCTTGCCTGGTTGCAAAAGGATCTGCAGAGAACAGCTGGATTTGGCACAAGAGATTGTGTCATCTTAACTTCAAAACACTGAACAAGATTGCCAGAAAAGGTCTTATTCGTGGTCTTCCTAATGAAGTGTTTAAGAAGGATCAGGTTTGTGGTTCATGCCAGAAGGGTAAACAACCCAAGACTTCCTTTAAGGATGTCCAGAGCACAACCACAACCAGAGTACTTCAACTACTTCACATGGACCTGTTTGGACCTGTTTCTCCTCTTAGTTTCAGTGGAAGGAAGTACACCTTGGTGATAGTAGATGACTTTTCAAGATACACTTGGGTAGTGTTCTTGTTTAAGAAAAATGAAACTGTCGGTCCCAAAAAGGTTATCCAGCGGAAAGCGTTTTTAAGTTTATTTTTAAGAAAACCCTTTAAAATTAAATGCTAAAATTAAGATGCAGAAAAATTAAAAGCATAAAGTAGAGAACACCAGATTTATAGTGGTTCGGACCAACTTGTCCTACGTCCACTCTCCCTTTCTCCAAAGGGGTCTTTCTCACTCTCCAACCAACTTGCTTACTACTTACTGGAATTTCGGAAGTACCAGCTCCTTCTTACAACTTACACCAACCTTATCTAACAAGATGAACAAGTTGAGTAATAATCCAACTAAACTCCTAATAGAGTGTATATAAACTTGAATGAATAAGGTGAGTGATTGGAAGAGTTCGTGTGTTCTTGTTGTGTGCTCTCGTGCGACTCTTCTATGTTGAACTAATCCAAGCACTCCTATTTATAGTTGTGGAATAAACTAGCCGTTGGGAACTAGCAATTCAAACAACCATAATTGGAGGGATATAATCAATCAAAGATTGATTATATGATTGATTAGTTGACTTCAATCAATCAATCAAACAATCAGATCCTCCTATCAGTTGACTTCTCCAGATTGCCTTCTTCTCCATCATGAATCTCCAAAGTCTCCTTGTCTCCAGATTACTACGAAGCTTCTGGGAGGGTGAACTAATCCGTCTCCCTCATCTGGTCAGGACTCGTCTGGTCTGGGGTCTTCTGGTCAGGTCTGGTCTGGTCAGGTAACACTTCTGCTCTGGTCCTCATCTGGGAGATGTCTTCTGGTCAGACTCCTCTGGTCAGACTCCTCTGGCAGACTCCTCTGGTCAGGCTCCTCTGGTCCTCTGGTCAGAGCTCATCTGGTCAGACTCCTCTGGCAGACTCCTCTGGTCACCTCATCAGGCAGACCTTCTCTGGTACCTTCTCTGGTCACCTCCTCTGATCAGACTCCTCTGGTCACACAAATTTCTTCCCCCTTAACCAAAGACCTATTCTAGACCAAGACTAATCTGTAGCTGACTAACAGGCTCAGCTAGTCCTATTACAAGTTCTTGTTTTAACATCTTCAAAACATCTAATCTATATCCTAACAATTTCCCCCTTTTTGATGATGTTAAAACTGGAAGAACTTTAAATAAAACAAGACAAGAGAAATTTAAAGTATCTAAATAGAGATTTTAGCAGGCTGGGTCAACTGATCTTCCCCCTCAAAGTATGCTCAGCTGATATTGGGGCAAAACATCAGCTGGTCTTCTTGTGTATCTGCAGGCAATCAACTTTTTGGTACCCTACTGGGTCCAGGGGGATTAGCACAATATTTAGGAAGCCACAAGAATAGATCATCCCTTTTTTAATCAGGTGATCTTATCTTTCTTCCATACATATCCACAAAAACACACTCAACAAAAGAACCTTTGACATGGTTATTTCTTCTAGAGGCTCTTCTTCTCTGATTAGCTTGTCCAGTAGAAGGAATAACTTGTCTTATAGCAACAGACTTGAAATTCTTTTGATAAGGATAAGTCTTACAGGAACCATCAAAGGTTCCAGCTGGTCTGGCAGATGACTTGAAAGTCCTCTGCAGGTGAGTAGGAGTCATCTGGTTCTGCTTCTTTTGAGAAGATCCAGACTGTCTTCTACTCTGCTGGCCTGGCTGAGGTATTTTATTCTGGGTATAACCCTTCTTAAATTTCCTCCTCTGCCTTTTGGGTTTTTGAGTTTCAGTACTCATCTGCCCATTAGGCTGAGTTGCCTGGTCAGCTGGCCTTTTACCCTTATCAATAAAATTACTAGTCTGTTCTTCTTTCTGAACATGTGAGGATTCAGGTTTAGTATAACCAAGGCCTGTTTTATCATGCTCTCTTTGAGATGAGGCAGCTATATGTGACACAGCATTGTTTGCTATAGTCAGCTGCTCCACTCTCATCTTGAGCTTGTCCTCACTTTCTCTTACAATTTTGTTTTGATGGAAGAGTTCATCGAACTTAGCTTTCAGCAGAGTATATTCATTATCTTTCTCAATGTTTTCACCAAGCAACTTTTCTATCAGCTTAGTTTGTTCATCACATCTAGTTTTCAAGTCAGTGGACTCTTCTACCAGTGTTTGAACCTGTTCAGCTGGTAGATCAGTTGGGTTGCCAAAACATTGTGAAAGCTTCTGATTTTCTGCTTTCAACTTTGTGTTCTCTTCTTCCAATTTTTGACAAAGTTGTATAGAAGATTGGAGATCTAATAGCATCTTCTGCATATCAGACTCCTCTGATTGTTCAGAAAAAGAAGAAGATGAAAAAGAAGAGGGAGTTCGATCACATACCTCGTCTGTTACCAGACATATTTCTTCGTCTGGTCCAAAATTTGATGATGAACCAGAAGTGGATACCTCATCTTCCTCATCTGCTAGGCTCCTTTTGGAGTACCTCCTGGTGTCTCTTCTACTGCATCTCTTTGAGCCCATTTTCTGCAAAATTTGTTAGCACAACAAATATTTGGTTTTCAAAAAAAAATGGATCTGCCCTGGTGACCACCAAAATAATTTCAAAACAGTGGTCTGTAGGACACACTGCTCTGATACCACTTGTCGGTCCCAAAAAGGTTATCCAGCGGAAAGCGTTTTTAAGTTTATTTTTAAGAAAACCCTTTAAAATTAAATGCTAAAATTAAGATGCAAAAAAATTAAAAGCATAAAGTAGAGAACACCAGATTTATAGTGGTTCGGACCAACTTGTCCTACGTCCACTCTCCCTTTCTCCAAAGGGGTATTTCTCACTCTCCAACCAACTTGCTTACTACTTACTGGAATTTCGGAAGTACTAGCTCCTTCTTACAACTTACACCAACCTTATCTAACAAGATGAACAGGTTGAGTAATAATCCAACTAAACTCCTAATAGAGTGTATATAAACTTGAATGAATAAGGTGAGTGATTGGAAGAGTTCGTGTGTTCTTGTTGTGTGCTCTCGCGCGACTCTTCTATGTTGAACTAATCCAAGCACTCCTATTTATAGTTGTGGAATAAACTAGCCGTTGGGAACTAGCAATTAAACAACCATAATTGGAGGGATATAATCAATCAAAGATTGATTATATGATTGATTAGTTGACTTCAATCAATCAATCAAACAATCAGATCCTCCTATCAGTTGACTTCTCCAGATTGCCTTCTTCTCCATCATGAATCTCCAAAGTCTCCTTATCTCCAGATTACTACGAAGCTTCTGGGAGGGTGAACTAATCCATCTCCCTCATTTGGTCAGGACTCGTCTGGTCTGGGGTCTTCTGGTCAGGTCTGGTCTGGTCAGGTAACACTTCTGCTCTGGTCCTCATCTGGGAGATGTCTTCTGGTCAGACTCCTCTGGCAGACTCCTCTGGTCAGGCTCCTCTGGTCCTCTGGTCAGAGCTCATCTGGTCAGACTCCTCTGGCAGACTCCTCTGGTCACCTCATCTGGCAGACCTTCTCTGGTACCTTCTCTGGTCACCTCCTCTGATCAGACTCCTCTGGTCACACAGATTTCTTCCCCCTTAACCAAAGACCTATTCTAGACCAAGACTAATCTGTAGCTGACTAACAGGCTCGGCTAGTCCTATTACAAGTTCTTGTTTTAACATCTTCAAAACATCTAATCTATATCCTAACAGAAACTATCACTAAGCTACCAGAGTTCTTCAAGCAGATTCAGAATGAGCAGAACCAGAGCATAGTCAGAATCAGAAGTGATAAAGGGACAGAGTTTTTGAATTCACACATTGCAGATTACTGCAAGGACCATTGGGATTTTTCATGAGACATCTGCTGCTAGAACACCCCAACAAAATGGAGTAGAAGAAAGGAGGAATAGAACCCTCAAAGAGGCTGCAAGAACACTTCTGGCAGAGTACAACACACCACAAAGGTTTTGGGCAGAGGCCATTAATACAACTTGCTACACTCAGAATAGATGCCTAATTGCCCAGAGACATAATAATACTCCATATGAGGTATGGAAAGGTAAAATCCCATCTGTTTCATACTTTCATGTATTTGGATGTAAGTGTTTCATCCATGACAATGGGAAATCTAAATTAAAAACTTTTGATGCTAAAGTGGCAGATGGAATATTCTTAGGATATTCCAACACCAGTAAGCTTTTAGAGTTTTTAATAAGAATTCACTTTGTGTGGAAGAAACACCTCATGTTGTTTTTTATGAATCTGCTTTTGAGTGCAAGGTGGACTCTAAGTCTTCTGATGAGACCCAGAATCAGACTATTCCCAGATTAATCAAAGTCAATCCACCTATTCTTGATTCAGATTCAGACTCAGATTCAGATGGTGACCCATCTCTTGGTTCTCTGAAGCAGAAGCCTTCACAAGGAGCAGAACCAGAAGAGGTTGGAACTCCTGTAGGGGGAAGCTCTTCTGCAGATGGTGATATTCACTAAGGTACTGCAGAAGATGATCAACCAGGCAAGACCACGGGAAGGAGGACCCTGGTTGATCACCCCAATGACCTGATCTTAGGAGATCCAACTAAGGGTGTCCAGACTAGGAGAACTCTTAACTTAGCTGTCTTATTCAGTTGCTATGTCTCCTTGATTGAGCCCAAGAACATCAGGGAAGCACTGATGGATTCAAATTGGATTATTGCAATACAAGAGGAGTTGATTCAATTCACCAGACATGATGTTTGGGAGCTGGTAGACAGACCAAGACATCAAAAGGTGATAGGCACTAAGTGGGTTTTCAAGAATAAGAAAGATGAGAATGATGTCATTACTAGGAACAAGGTAAGGCTAGTGGCTCAGGGCTATTCCCAGTCTGAAGGAATAGACTATGATGAGACTTTTGCTCCTATTGCCAGACTAGAAGCCATCATATTGTTCTTAGCATATGCTGCTCACATGAAGTTCAAAGTATACCAGATGGATGTGAAATCTACCTTTCTTAATGAGATTCTCATTGAGGAAGTGTATGTGGAACAACCTCCTGGTTTTGAACAAGGTGACAAGGTGTTTAAGCTTAAGAAAGCTCTTTATGGGCTGAAGCAGGCACCCAGAGCATGGTATGACACTCTATCTCAATTTCTTCTGGACAATGGTTTTTCTAAAGGTAAGATTGATATCACCTTGTTTAGGAAAGAAGAAGGAAAGGACATCCTTCTGGTCCAAATATATGTTGATGACATTATATTTGGATCCCCTAACAAGAGGCTGTGTGAGAAGTTTGGTCATCTCATGCAGAGTCAGTTTGAGATGTCTATGATGGGTGAAATGAATTACTTTTTAGGTCTGCAGGTAAGGCAAACAAAGAAGAGAATTTTTATAAATCAGGCAAAGTACATCAGAAACATGTTAGAGAAATTTGGAGTAGGATCTAGCAAAGCAGCCAAGATTCCTATGATGACAAATTTCAACATGGACCCAGATGAGTCTGGAGAGAATGTGGACCAGACTCAGTACAGAGCTCTTATTGGTTCTCTTCTGTACCTGACTGCAAGCAGACCATATATTACTTTTGTTGTGGGAGTGTGTGCCAGATTTCAAGCAAATCCTAAGAAAAGTCATTTGGAAGCAGCTAGAAAGATATTGAAATATCTTAAGGGAACAGTGAACTTAGGATTATGGTATTCTGCAGATGACAACTTAGAGTTAAGTGGTTATTCAGATTCAGACTATGGTGGTTGCAGAATAGATAGAAAGTCTACAAGTGGAACATGCCAATTTTTAGGGAATAAATTGGTATCTTGGTTTTCTAAGAAGCAGACTTCAGTTGCTACATCTACAACAAAAGCAGAGTACATGGCTGCAGGGAGTTGTTGCTCACAACTACTCTGGATTAGTCAACAGCTTAGGGACTACCAGATTAGAGCCAAGGATATTCCTATATTTTGTGATAGTAATAGTGCAATTGCAATCACCCAGAATCCAGTTCTTCATACCAGGTGTAAACATGTTGATATAAGGCATCATTTTATCAGAGATCATGTTGAGAAGGGAGATATAAGGATGGAAAAGATTGCAACAGAGAAGCAGAGAGCAGATATATTAGCTAAGCCTTTGGCTGAGACCAGATTCAGAGAGTTAGCTTTTGAGTTGGGATTATTGGATCCAGAGACAGATTTGTTTTAGGGGAACATCAGAGAAGTATCCTTTATTTATACCTTATTTCATAATCCTTGTTATTTAAAACTAACATGCCTACAGATTAGAAAAATCAGAGAAATTACATTTCCAGATGAGGTATGCACCAGGTGACACTTGTCCAAGATGAGGTGCTGAGTCAGATTCCAGAAAATTCCGGAGTCTTCTCTGACCAGGACCAGATGGGTTCCTTCAGAGGAGATGTAGCACCAGACATGCTGTGGTATCATCTGGTTACAATATCAGGTGACAGGTATGTCTTTACTTCTCTGGCCTCTGTTCATTGGGATATACTTTTCAAATTAGTAAGTACACTTTAAACCATTCAACTTCGGAGTGTATTTAAGACTAAGGTATAGGGCGTAGGCAATCATTTTGCTTTTTCTCTTGACTGCCACAAAAACCCCTTTATGCCCAGTCCCAATGACCACGCCTACGCACCAGATTAAATCTGTATCCCGCCTTTCATCGTGGCCATCAGATTTAATCGGTGTGCAATATGTCAATCAATTCAAAAATTGATTTTGTTCCCTAAATTAAATTTGCTATTACACGCGTTCACACTTCATTTATTAATCAAGCCACACGTCTTGCCCTTTTTAAATCAAATTTCTTTTCAATTTGTCTTTTCACATTTCCATATTTTCAAAGCCCTAACTTTCTCTCTGCAAAGCTCTCTCTCTCTCTCTCAGAAATGGCCCCTTCGTGCAACTTCGATCATGAACTGATGATGAAGAAATTGAAAACGGAGATGGTGGTTGACTTCTACACCACCAAGAACCCATATGCGCTGGCTATTTTGGAGTTACTAAGAAGGTCCGGCGTAGAGAAGTTGATTTCCACAGTCCCCAGAGATCTTCGCACTCTAGACGGTTATGCGGCCCAGTTTCTGGTCCGTATGAAGATTCATGAAGATCACATTTCGTCAAAGATTGACAAAGAAGATCTGGTGTTTTCCAAGCAGGATTTTTGTGCGTTATTTGAGAACATTTTGGCGTAGGCGTGGATCCTTTAACTTACAAGGAGGATGATATTATTGGTTCTTTCAAGCTTTTTGCTCGTTCCTCTTGCCAGAACATCACGAAAGGATTTTTAGATAAGCATTTGAGGCAGAAGTATAAGGTTCTTTTTGATATTGTGGTGAAGGTGCTTATGTGTGAGAATCACAGCCCAAATGCCATTTTCAATGGCAGGTTGTGTGATGCGTGCCCTGTTTGATGGAGTTCAATGCAACTGGGTTGAATTCTTTTGGGATGTTTTGAGGAAGAATAGATTGAAGGTGAAGAAGGAGGCCTGCCCTTCACAGCCAGGGGAGTTGCAATACTACTTCACTGCTAATGTTTCGTTGGGAACGAAACTGACTCTGATTTTGGACTCATTGCTTCCAGAGAAGAAATGGAAGGAGTCTTGGTGCAGAGGGTTTCACAAGTCTAAGGTTTTGTTCTCTAAGGATGGTCCTCTTCATGGCCATCCTGATTCTGATGGTGAGCAAGCCATCCCTGCCCCTCCTATTCAAGCCATTCCCTCACCTGCTAAGGGGCAGAAGTAGCAGAAGAAGCAGCAGAGTACGAAGCAAGCTGCTGGAGCAACTGGTTCCTCAACAGTTGTTTTCTCTGGTTCCTCAGAGGAGGACCAGATACCCGTTCTAAATATCTTGAAGAAGAAGGGTGAAGTTGCTGAGGCTGCTAAGAAGGCTGGAGCAGCCAAGAGGAAGAGGCCAGAGGAGGCCAAGAGAGGCTCTGCTAAGAAACACAGAACTAGCAGAAAGACCAAGAAAACTCTTCTGGTGGATGAGCCATCAGAGGAAGAAGAGGTTGAGCCTCTAAAGAGGAAGAAATCCAAGGCCAAGAGAGCCATTCTTCAAGAGTCAGACTCTGGCTCTGATCTTGGAGAGGCCTTGGAGAAGGCAATTGATGAGGCTTCTCAAATGATGGAGGATGCTTCTGCTCCAGAGTCTGTTGTGCCTGCTGATGTTGACTCAGCAGAGGTAAACCCTTCCATATTATCCTCTATTCCCCCCTGCTCATGTTAACCTTGTTACCCCCACTACTTCTCCCCCAGACACCCAAACACAACCCATATCTTCTGCTCCTGGTGCCCCTATATCATCACCAGAGCAGACCTTACCAGACACACCAATATACACTACTTCAGCCATCCCTCAAACACCTTCTCCCCCACCTTCCCAAAAACCTCTAAATACAAATCCCTTTCCCCCAGCCCCTGTACCAGAAGGGCCATCTACTTCTGGTGCAGAACCCTTCATTCCTTCCCCTTCCACTTCACACATTCCAATACCACCCTCTGTACCAGAGATCCCAAGTACTTCTGGTGCAAAGCAACCCATTCCTTCCACCTCCACCTCTCAAAATCCTACCCCTCCCCAATCCCATACAGACCAGGACCCAACCATTTCTATGGCTCTGGGATTCGTTGCCCCTCCCCCTTCTCCCACCTGTTTAACAAGCGATGATAGTGAAGATGAGGAAGCTTCACTTGAGTCTGCTAACTTAGCACCTTCCTCCTCTGCCTTTGGGCCCAAACCCTTTACTTTCTCATCTGCAGAAATGGGTCCCATTAGGTAGAGTATGAGTGTAAGTGCTCAGCTCTGGCTAAGAGAGCACTTCCCAATCCTTTTGGAGCACTTACCACTTCTGGCAGAGTTGACAGATGCCAAGGTCTGGAGCAAGGCCAGACTTGAAGATGTGGAGGACCTTATGCTGTTGCTTGAGGAAATGGGTCCCTCCAACTTCACTGCTTGGAAGATTGAGCTGAAGCAGAAGATGAACATTCAGAACCCAACTGAGCTAGAGACCCCTGGTGCAGCCAAGATCTTAATTCGCACCCTGCTCATCCAGAGAGGGGTAATGCTCACTCCTGAGGGCCCTTCTTACAAGTTTGGGCCTCACTTTGTCTTCCCTCCAGAGTTATATTCAGACGAGGAAGACTTTGAGATGTCTTCTGCCGTGCTCCAGAAGATGAAGACTTTCTTCAATGAGCAGATTATGCAGATTGGGCGGTTCTCTAAGGCAATTCAACACATGGCCCCTGCTATGATAGAGCACCAGATCCGGCAGGAGAGGATGATTTTCCTTAAGCAGATCAAGTCCACTCTAGCTGAAGTTAAAGCTTCCTTCAAGGCAAATGGCCTCTTTGTCAAGCTGGATGTTATGCACAGCCAGAAGCAGCTCCAGGAGCACGTGCTGGAGCAGATGAGACCAGTCTCTGTGCTGAAGGTTGAGATGGTCAGCCAGATGATCCAGACTGCTAGGATGAAGGACTCCCTCCAGGAGATGTTAGAGAAGCAGGAAAAGCTTGTTGCTGAATCAAAAGCCTACCTGGAGGAGGCAAAGCAGCTGCGTGATCTTCACTCTTCCTCCAACACTGCCTTGTCTGACCTTATAAGGCAGGTAGTGGAGCCCCTCCTTGATGAAGTTAAAAAGGGGGAAGAGAAGGCCAGAACTGATCTGGCGAAGACCACAAATGAAACTCTTTTTAGCCATGGAGCTCGTCTGGACCCGCTAGAGAACACCTTGGCCCAGGCAGAGCTGCAGAAGAAGAAGAAGGAAGAGCTTAAATCTCTTACCATGACTAAGCAACTTGCTGCAGAAGAGGACTCCTCAGAAGCAGAGCAGGATCCCATTTCAATCTCTGGACCTGCAAAGAGGAAGATCAGGAAAGTCAAGAAGTGCTTCCTTGAGACTGTTGTTGAAGAAGCACAGAAGAGATACAAGGAAGAGACTCCAGAGGAGAAGCAGGCAAGGATCAGAAAGAACATAGATGAAGAGCAGGGGCTCAGATATGTCAGGAGGCAAAATAAGAAGGCCAGAGAAGCTGGTGTTCCTTCTGGTGCAGGTGGATCTAGCCAGAGGAGGAAAGCTCCTATTGTGGTAATGAACATTTTGCCTCTCAGGACAGAAGGGTCTTTTGACTCTACTATGCCTGTGCCCTTGATTGAGAAATGGAAGGAGGCAAAGACTCTCTGGTTCATTCAACATTATATCCAGAGGCCAGCACCAGAGGATGATGAGCTGATCAACAAAACCTTTCACTCCTGGATGCAAGCTTATGATGCAGATTTGTACAAGCAATTGATAGACTCTACCATTGAGTTCAACCTGGAGGTGACTGCTCCTAAGTTTACTTATCTCAACACACCCATGGTAGGAGACCAGGTTGATTGGGCTGAGCTGAAGAGATTGTACAAGACAAAGGTGTTGGCCAGCTTCACTCCAACATCTTCTGCAGAGTTGAAGGCCGTCCAGGATAGGTTCATTGACTGGTTTCTTGTGCCCAAGGAAAACAGGAGATATGCATAGAATAAGACTCTGAACTTCAATGTAACTTGTAATCATGTTGTCCTTATTATCAATGAAAATATCATATCTTCTCTGTTCAAAAGACAACCTCTTGTTGTCTTAACTGTTTGCCTGATAAGATCAATTCTAAGGTCTTATCCTTTATTGTTTTCTTGCTTAAGTCTTTTGTTTTGATCAGTTCTGGTAGTGTTTTAACTTCATCAAAAAGGGGGAAATTGTTAGGAAAATTATTGTATAGTTTTGATGAGTTAAAATAAACCAGAAGATGTAATAGGACCATCTGGACCTGTTAGCCAGATGATGATCAAGATTAGGACTTAGTCTAGGGGGAACTGCCAGACCAGAAGACTTCACCAGAAGAGTCACCAGAAGACCCCACCAGAGGACTTCACCAGAGGACTCCACCAGAAGAATTCACCAGATGAGATCTGACCAGAGGCAGAGAACCTTTCCCCAAACCAGACGAGTCCGGACCAGACGAGTCTGGTAGAACAAAAGATGCTCAGTTTGATCCACTGTTTCTACTGAGTATTCTGGTTGTTAACCAGATCAGGACCAGAAGACACCGAGGTTACCTGAGGTCTGGTCTTGCCTTCTCTGAAGAGAATCAGAGTTAGGCAGAGGAAGCATTTGACCGTTGGTGATTCAAATCAAGTCAACAAGATCGGATTGGAAAGTATTTGAAGATAATCAATCCAAGGATCCCACCAACCCAATCAATCAATTAGGGAATTAATTGATTGAGGTTTCCCTTAAAAAGAGGATCTGATTGGATTAGCTCTCCAACGGCTAACCCTAATCTCCCCTATAAATACAAGAGCGCAATCACAAGAAAAAGCTCTAGAGAGACCCTACGCGCATAAGTCACAATCCAAGCTTTTGATAATCACTCTTAGCACTCTTATTGTTCATATTATATAGCTACTCTTAAGGAGTTGTTGGACCTCAACCTGTTCATCTACAAGATAAGGTTGAAGGCTATTGATCTTTAGATCGAAGTTAGATCTAAAGAGTTTGTAAGAAGGAACTGGCACTTCACAATTCCAGTAAGTAAGTTGGCTGTTGGTTGGATAGTAAGACCCCTTTGATCAAGGGAGAGTGGACGTAGGATATTCAGATCCGAACCACTATATATCCGGTCTTATTTACTGTTTTCTGCATTTAAATTCCTGCTTATTATAGTCTATTCTTGTAAAAAGAAGTTGTCTAAGACATTTAACTTAAGCTTCCGCAATTTATCAATCTAGTGGGACCAACAATATTATTTAGAGACTGATGTACAGGCGGTCGCTAATTTTGGTCGCAAAAATGCGAGTTTTTTGTAGTGTATACATTATGAGTAAGTTTTGTACAGAAATGATTCATGACCAGTTTATCATAAAATTATTTTAAGGTATTACATATTTGATCAAGAGTATCAAAAATATCAAAAGTTGGGTAAAAAAAAATCAACAACAATTACAATATTATAGTTGTCTCGCAGCTCGTTCACCAGTTCTCTCCTCTGCAGCTCCGCTGCTTTCTTCCTTGGACTCAGACCTGCCATCATCAATGGGAGTCTAGTAAAATTGTATGGGGCCACTTTCTACCACATCTAATATGCGGTGGTGTATAGCTCCAAGATGGTTACTCATCATGAAGCTCCAGTGGCTATAATCCTCGAAAGAGAATTCTAGCAATTTACGGCTCTTGTAAGAAGATTTTAAAGATATTTTTCTAAAGGATTTAACAAGAATTTAACCAAAAACAATAAAGAGCAATGGATCTGCCCGATGACCACCAAAAAGCTTTACAAAACAGTGGTCTAGGACACACTGCTCTGATACCACTTGTTGGTCCCACTCGATAGATTAATTGCGGAAGCTTTAAAGGTAAGTCTTAACAAAATCTTTTATAAGAGCAATTAAATAAGATAATATAAAAAAAAGCAGTAAATGGACAAGATGTATAGTAGTTCAGATTTGAAAGATCCTACGTCCACTCTCCCTTTTTCAAAGGGGCCTTACTACCAACCAACCAACTTACGAACTACTGGAATTTTAAAGTACCAGTTCCTTCTTACAACAGCCTTTAGATCTAACTTCTATCTAAAGCTTACAACCTTCAACCTTTTCTTAATAGATGAACAGATTGAGATCCAACTACTCCTTAATGAGTGAATAGAATGAATGAACAAGATAAGAGTGCTTTGAGCGTGATAAGAACTAAGGCTTGGAAATAACTTCGTGCGTGTGAGATATCTCAAGAGCTTTTCTTCGAAACTGCACTCTGTATTTATAGAGGTGATTAGGGTTAGCCGTTTGGAGAGCTAATCTAATCAGATCTCTAATTGAGGAAGCTTCCAATCAATCAATTCCCTAATTGATTGATTGGGTTGGTGAGATCTTTGGATGGATTGACTTCAAATTCTTTCTAATCCAATCTTGTTTGACTTGATTTGAATCACCAAACGGTTAAATGCTTCCAATGCCTTACTCTGATTCTTCCAGAGAAGGCAGGACCAGACGCCAGGCAACCTTGGTGTCTTCTGGTCCAGAGTCGGTTAAGAAACAGAATACTCAGTGGAATCAAGAAATGATTCTGAGCATCTTTTGTTTCACCAGACTCGTCTGGTCTGGGGAAGGTCCTCTGCCTCGTCTCTTCTGATGAAGTCTTCTGGTGGAGTCCTCTGGTGGGGTCTTCTGGTGACTCTTCTGGTGAAGTCTTCTGGTCTGGCAGTTCCCCCTAGACTAAGTCCTAATCTATTTCCTCATCTGGCTAACAGGTCCAGATGGTCCTATTACATCTTCTGGTTTGTTTTAACTCATCAAAACTATACAACTTTTGTCCTAACAACTCTTATAAGAGTAAGTGAGGTAATTTTGAGTATCATGTCCCATAAACTCCTTTGAGCTCGGTCCAGCACGAGGATCTTAAAAATAGCACTGAGTGGAAGGCAACCCATTTTTATTTGCTTTTGAGTATTTTTAGTTATTAGGGTGTTGTTTTGAGTCGTAATTTCTAACCTCGTACTTGAGAGTTTTATTTTGTAGGTGTGCCTTGAGGATGAAGGAGTGCCCAAGAAGTGGAGATTGAAGGGACCTACTCGAGACAAGGAAACGTGTCAAGTTGTTAAGAGAAACTGAATTATTTAGATGAGGTAACCCACAACCCCAAACTTAGACCGCTTCACAAGGTCGAAGTTTGGGGGTGGAGTATTTATATATTTTATGGCATACATATGCACCGGTGCACCACCTCTCTTTGGGTTAAGTTTGGTAATATCTTGAGCCTTGAGATGCTCCTTGAGCTGATATTACTTTGATGTGCTACTACATATCTCATGCTTATCAATCCTCTTATGCTTGTTGATTGCTATCTTTAAGTGTGAGTATGAGTTAGTGATTTGTGGAGTTGAGTTAGAGTCTGAATTGTGTGAGTGTAGGAGTTAGAGTTGATTTGAGAGGGAACTCGTATACTTACAAATCTTTCTTTTGAATACTTGTGTGATAAGAGTGAGAATTTACTAGGACTGGCATGGATGTGAAAGCCGTGAGATTTGAGCCTTTTTTAGATTAAGATGCATAAATTGTTCTCTTCATTTGTGAGTGGATCGTCACCTTAGATGATGCTAGAACTTGTGTGTGCTCTCGCTTCTTAATTGTGTCTAGTTTGATATGCCGAAAGTGATATTAGGCCATCTTTGATTTGATTGAGTCACTTAGCCTAAATTTTCCCTACCAATGACATTTATCCCTTGTTAGTCCGTTTTGAGCCTTGGCCTATTATTTGCTAGCACATTTTAACACTTATCCAAATTCCTAAATTCTTTTTGTCTCAATTTAAGTGGAGAATAGAAAAAGTGTGAATGAGAAGGGATTGAGTTGAGTTGAAAAAGGAGAATTATTAATGCTTGAGTGTAATTGAGAAGAAGGTGTAATGAGATTTTGAGTTGTGGGAAAGACCAAAAATTTGAGAACGAGCAAAAGAGAATATGAGCTCCTATATAGAGTGAAAAGAAAAATGAATTTATTGTAAAAAGTGAAAAAAGTTGAAAAAATAAAAATTGAAGTGTTGAGAGTAGTGGAATTGAAAGTGTATAGCATGAAAATGTTTGAAGTGTTTTGTTCCTCGTCTCGAAATATTGAGTTTGATTTTCTATTCTCCATTCACTTGAGTCACTTACCCCATATAGTTTCCCCGTCTGTCTAAAGAGCCTACATTACAACCTTGAGAAAAGTCCTTTTTGATTCGGCATTGATTTCTAGAGTATGGTCGAAGTTGAGAGTGCTTACAAGCCTATGGCTGCTGAGATGTGTGATTGATTGATTGAGTGAGTCCCTTATCATTGATATACACTTATAAGGGAGTGAAACACATCGTCGAGAGCACATCCATGATTAATTTTGGTGGTTCTTATTGTTTATGCATGAGTATGATGAAGGGGATGAGTTCGTGTATGTGAGTGATCGATCTTTGAAACTTGAGCTCTATTACTTGCATGATTTGGTTCGATAATTCATTCTTAATAATTTCACTTGACTTATTATTTCGTTGCTTGAGGACAAGCAATATGGTAAGTTTGGGGGGTTGATTAGGCGTGAAATTGTTATGTTTTGGTGCCCGATTTGCCCATGTTTTGAGTATTTTTTATGAGTATCTAGAGTCATTTGAGTATCATTTTCATAAACTCATTAATTTGTCTCTTTAGTGTTCATAGTGGGATAGAGAACAAAAATAGGAGTTCGTAGGACTTTGAATCGGCCAAAACGGACTCCCGGTTGAGGAGATATGAAGATTTTACGAACATGTGTACTGCTGCTGAAAAGTACTCGAGCGAGAGCACTCGAGTACTAAGTACTCGACCACTCGAGTATAGTACTCGAGTTGAATCAGGTCGAGCACTAGTACTCAAGTAGTCGTATTTTTGGCCCCAAAATGCCCAATTTCGATCCCAAGCCTATTTATACCCCTTTCCAAGCATATCCACAGAGACCAACACATATTTTTACATACTTGACGCATAGAGATAGTTTTTGGAGAGAGAATAGCACCGAGAGTTTGAGTAAGCATATTTTACGTGTAATCGAGGTTTTAACATTACGAGTTCATAGATTAGAGTTAGATTTTGATTTTTTCTTTTGTTCTTCCACACTTGTTACGTGAGACCTTGAATTTCTTCTTTATTTGATATTCGTTCTTAGATTAAACTTCTTTCTTCAAAACCCTAGTTTATGTTCTTTAGTTTTTCAATTCAAATCGTCATGTTTATGTTCATTGCTTTTTTAATTACTGTCGTTGTCATTAAAATCATGCTAGGCTAAAACCCTTGTATGCTTGGGGTAGGATGAACTCGTAGAAGTAGGATGTTGGTACGTAATTAGGATAACACGTGATGTTTAGTGCTAGTTCTCTTAATAAATTGAATTCTTAAAATAAACCCTGGAATTATTTTAGAATTGAGTACGAAAATTATTAGAGAGAGGGCGATCCTATCACTCTTTAATAACGATTAGGCTTAACGATAGGGTTATAGAAGGGGTTTATAATTTACCGGTTTATCTAGGGAGGACGACCGCATCACCTTGGGTAAATAAGGGTCTCATTAATTAAGCATAATCCATATAACTTGTTTAGTGGGTTGTGAAGTAGGTTGATATGATGATGTATTAGGATTAATTTTTGAGCTTTTAGTATTTCAATCTGGTGCTAGATTAGGGAAGTTGATTGCCTAGTTTTAGTACACTTAGGATTAATACTTGCACATCACGGTTGTTTTATTTATCGTACTAGCTCCGTTAGTATACATAGGGATTCCTATCCTGAGCATCACCATTCCATATTTGAGTAAACCCTTAGTTCTTTATTAGATTTTATTATTTGCATTGATAGAAGTAGATTTTAGAGTAGTTTAATTACATTCCTAAACCCGAACACACACTCATATTAGCTACGAGACACACATCTCCAGGGCTCTTTTCGCATACACACTTTTCCTTGGGTTTGATACTACTTGGTCTCTATACTTGCCCATACTACTGTGATCCCATACTCTTGTGGGGTAACTACTAGTAGAACTAGTATTTTGCGTTCAAGTTAATGGCGTCGTTGCCGGGAAAGGCGATGTATGCTCATTGAGTAGGACTTGGGAGATAGTTTAGTAGTTAGTAGTGAGTGTTTTTAATAGTTTAGTATTTCTCTATTATTTGCCTGGTTGCATTTGATCTTTCTTGTTGAGTACTCAGGTATATGAAAACACACTCGAAGAGAGAAACGAGCGAAGATAGAACTAAATAGGACCCTGAGACTATAGCCAGAAGGAATCTAGCCTTCCAGAGAAGGATGGATACCGCAGGAGGTGATGATATAAATTTGGATTTAGGCGGAGATTTGGGTCTTGAGACAGAAGGGCTTAATCAGAATGTGAAGAAGGTTGAGGAAACTGAGGGAGTCAATAATCCAAAGCTAGCACCCCAAGGGGAAGGAACCAACCAAAACCCAAACTCACATAACCAAAACAATCCCGCACCAAACCAAAATCATGTCATCAACCAAAACCCAAAAAACCCATTTAACAACCCTATTTACCAACACAGCCACCCACCTTATTTTTTGGTCATGCTACATAGTGTCATTATTTTGTGATTTTTATGCATGTTATGACTATATGCATAATTAATATTTACAAAAAATTACAACTCAAATATCGGATGTCTTTAACAACTACAGCAGAATTACTGAATTACATATTTATATAGAATATTCCCGGTTAAAATTAATGTCCCTAAAAGACAAAATATCACATGTCAATATATCTAAAGCACGCCTGAAGCGTGAAAGACCTTATTAACAAAATTCAACCTCCTAAACAGTTGTAGATTTGATCTTAAAATCCAATTTAAATTCATACATATTATAGCATGAGCGGTTAGTCCATCTAAAATAATAATTTGATATGTCGGATTTGGTCTAAGTTCATTGGCTATGACACGTCAAACCCTTTCGTAAATAAATTTATGGCATGTACAAAGGGTGAACTTAGACGGCTGAATCGTACTAAAGTTGGAATTAAATCTTCCATTTTTAGAATGATTTTTTTGAGATATTTGTGGACTGATTATCCTAGTATGGGGACCATTTTGACAGTTAATGACCATAGTTAATGTTTTCACACGGTGGACTTATGTATTCTTGTTATCCACCTGCAATCACGCTTTTGTCAAGCCTATTGCAACACTATTGAGCTTAGTTCTCATTTCCCAAATATCAAATCAAATCCATTCGAATAGATAATGTCAGTAAGCTCACATTGACTGCATTCAATATTTAGTATATGGCATTTGGAAATTAAAGTAAAGCATTAAGTCCCCTTATGTCCACACCATAATGGTCCACCCGAGTTACTAATATAATGCATCAAACTATTCGCTAGACCGTTATTGCAAGAAATTCCAACTTAGCTACATGTTAAGGGCGTGAAATTTACATGTAGCTACTCGAATTAAATCCGACCCACTGCACATCATTAGTACTCCCCTCTACAACTAGTGTGCAGAAAATGATACATCATTTCCCACCTGTGAACATTCTATCGTGGAGTACACGTACCACCACAAAACATCAACAACCCTGTTGGCTGACTGCATATTTGATGAAAAGTCTAATCTTGGCAGTAGGGGGAGATTAGAATCCAAAAATTAAATGAATGCCGAGAAGTTTGCCCGAAGGAAATAAATTGAGATATTTTTCTTGAAGGAAAAAGATAAAGAAATTTCCCTGAAGGAAAAAAGTCCTCGATATTTAGAATCATGCACTAGTTAGACCGAACTTGAAGTTCAAAAGATAAGTAACTTGCAATGTATAGCAAGTAATCTGCCATATACATTTACTAACCACTGTTGGTCCCACTAGTTAGATTAATTGCGGAAGCTTAAGTTAAATGTCTTAACAAATTCTTTTACAAGAGTACAAAAACAAATAAGAGAATAAGCAAATGAAAGCAATAAAGAACACAAGATATATAGTGGTTCAGATTTGAATATCCTACGTCCACTCTCCCTTTTATCCAAGGGGTCTTACTATCAACCAACTCACTTACTTACTCACAGGAATTGGGAAGTACCAGTACCTTCTTACAAACTCTTTAGATTTAACTTCAATCTAAAGATCAACAGCCTTCAACCTTATCTGGTAGATGAACAGGTTAAGGTCTAATAACTCCTTGAGAGTGAATATGAATGAAAGAACAATAAGAGTGCTAAGAGTGATTATCAAAAGCTTGGATGGACTTATGCGCGTATGGTGTCTCTCTAGAGCTATTTCTTGAACTGCACTCTTGTATTTATAGAAGGGATTAGGGCTAGCCGTTGGAGAGCTAATCCAATCAGATCCTCTATTTAAGGAAGCCTCAATCAATCAATTCCTTAATTGATTGATTGGGTTGGTGGGATCCTTGGATTGATTATCTTCAAATACTTTCCAATCCTGATCTTGTTGACTTGATTTGAATCACCAACGGACAAATGCTTCCTCTGCCAAACTCTGATTCTCAACAGAGAAGGCAAGGCCAGATACCAGGCAACCTCGGTGTCTTCTGGTCCTTATCTGGTCAACAACCAGAATACTCAGTAGAAACAGGGGATCAAACTGAGCATCTTTTGTTCTACCAGAGTCGTCTGGTCCGGACTCGTCTGGTCTGGGGGAAGGTCCTCTACCTCTGGTCAATCTCATCTTGTGAAGTCTTCTGGTGGAGTCCTCTGGTGAAGTCCTCTGGTGGGGTCTTCTGGTGACTCTTCTCGTGAAGTCTTCTGGTCTGGCAGTCCACCCTAGACTAAGTCCTAATCTAAATCATCATCTGGCTAACAGGTCCAGATGGTCCTATTACATCTTCTGGTTTGTTTTAACTCATCAAAACTATACAACTTTTATCCTAACAATTTCCCCCTTTTTGATGGAGTTAAAACACTACCAGAACTGATCAAAAAGTAAACTTAAGCAAGAAAACAGTAAAGGGATAAGACCTTAGAATAGATCTTATCAGGCAAACAATTAAGACAGCAAGAGGTTGTCTTTTGAACAGAGAAGATATGATACTTTCATTAATAATAAGGACAAAATGATTACAAGATACATTGAAGTTCAAGGTCCTATTCTAAGCATATCTTCTATTATCCTTGGGCACCAGGAACCAGTCAAGGAATCTGTCTTGAATGGCCTTCAGCTCTGCAGAGGATGTTGGGGGTAAATTCACCAACACCTTAGTCTTGAACAATTTCTTCAACTCAAGCCAATCAACCTGGTTCCCTATCATGGCAGTGTTGAGATAATGAAACTCAGGGGCTGTGACCTCCAGGTTGAACTCTATTGTTGAATCCATCAGCTGCTTGTAGAGCTCTGCATCAAAACTCTTCATCCACGAATGGAAGGTTCTGTTGATAAGTGCCTCATCCTCTGGTGGTGGCCTCTGGATATAGTGTTGAATGAACCAGAGAGTCTTGGCTTCTCTCCACTTTTCTATCAGAGGCACAGGCACATTTGAGTCAAAGGACCCTTCTGTCCTGAGAGGCAAAATGTTCATTACTTCAACATGAGCCTTCTTCTTCTGGCTTGAACCACTGGCACCAGAAGGAACACCAGCTTCTCTGGCCTTCTTGCTCTGCCTTCTAACATATCTGAGCCTCTGCTCTTCATCTATGTTCTTCCTAATCCTGGCTTGCTTCTCCTCTGGAGTCTCTTCCTTATATCTCTTTTCTGCTTCCTCCACAACTTCTTCTAGGAAGCTTTTCTTGACTTTTCTGATCTTTTTCTTAGCAGGTCCAGAGATAGAGATAGGGTCCTGTTCTACTTCTGACTCTTCTTCTGCAGCAAGCTTCTAACCATAGTAAGAGATTTGAGCTCCTCTTTCTTCTTCTTCTGCAGCTCTTCTTGGGCCAAAGTGTTCTCTAGCAGGTCCAGACGCGCTCCATGGCTGAATAGAGTTTCATTGGTGGTCTTCGCCAGATCAGTTCTGGCCTTCTCTTCCCCCTTTTTAACTGCATCAATAAGGGGCTCCACTACCTGCCTAATGAGATCAGGCAAGGCAGTGTTGGAGGAAGAGTGAAGATCACGCAGCTGCTTTGCCTCCTCCAGGTAGGCTTTAGATTCAGCAACAAGCCTTTCCTGCTTCTCCAACATCTCCTGGAGGGAGTCCTTCAGCTTGGTAGTCTGGACCATCTGGCTGGCCATCTCAACCTTCAGCATAGAGACTGGCCTCATCTGCTCCAGCACGTGCTCCTGGAGCTGCTTCTGGCTGTGCATCACATCCAGTTTTACAAAAAGGCCATTTGCCTTGAATGATGCCTTGACTTCAGCCAGAGTAGACTTGATCTGCTTCAGAAAGATCCTTCTCTCCTGCCTGATCTGGTGCTCTATCATAGCAGGGGCCATATGTTGAATTGCTTTAGAGAAGCGCCCAATCTGCATGATCTGCTCGTTGAAGAAAGTCTTCATCTTCTGGAGCACAGCAGGAGTCAAGTCGAAATCTTCCTCATCAGAGTAGAGCTCCGGAGGGAATGTGAAGTGGGGGCCAAATTTGTACGAGGGGCCCTCAGGGGAGATCATGATTCCCCTCTGGATGAGCAGAGTGCAAATCAACACCTTCGCAGCCTCTGGTGTCTCTAGCTCTGCTGGATTTTGAATATTAAGCTTCTGCTTGAGCTCTATCTCCCAGACAGTGAATGTGGAGGGGGACATTTCTTCCAGCAGCATCATAAGGTCTTCCACATCCTCCAGTCTGGCCTTGCTCCAGACTCATATGGAGTCTTATTATGTCTCTGGGCAATAAGGCATCTGTTCTGAGTGTAGCAAGTTGTATTAATGGCCTCTGCCCAAAATCTTTGTGGAGTGTTGTACTCTGCCAGAAGTGTTCATGCAGCTTCTTTAAGAGTTCTATTCCTCCTTTCTGCTACTCCATTTTGTTGGGGTGTTCTGGCAGCAGATGTCTCATGAAAAATCCCATGGTCCTTGCAGTAATCTGCAATGTGTGAATTAAAAAACTCTGTCCCTTTGTCACTTCTGATTCTGACTATATGCTCTGGTTCTGCTCATTCTGTATCTGCTTGAAGAATTCTGGCAGCTTAGTGATAGTTTCATTTTTCTTAAACAAGAATACTACCCAAGTGTATCTTGAAAAGTCATCTACTATCACCAAGGTGTACTTCCTTCCACTGAAACTAAGAGGAGAAACTGGTCCAAACAGGTCCATGTGAAGTAGTTGAATTACTCTGGTTGTGGTTGTGCTCTGGACATCCTTAAAGGAAGTCTTGGGTTGTTTACCCTTCTGGAATGAACCACAAACCTGATTCTTCTTAAACACTTCATTTGGAAGACCTCGAATTAGACCTTTTCTGGCAATCTTATTCAGTGTTTTGAAGTTAAGATGACACAATCTCTTGTGCCAAATCCAGCTGTTCTCTACAGATCCTTTTGCAACCAGGCAAGCATTTCTTGGGCAACTGCTAAAATCTGCAAGATAAATATTACCTTTTCTCAAGCCTATTAGCAAGATATCATTATAATCAGAAGAGAAAACAGTGCATGAATCACTAGAGAACTTCACTGAGTATCCCTTGTCACAGAATGGGGATACTGAAAGCAGATTATGCTTGAGTCCTTCTACATAGTAAACTTCATCTACAGATACTCCATTGAAGGTCAACTTTCCAACTCCTCTGGTGACTCCATAGTTGTTGTCACCAAACATCACTCTTGGCCCATTTAATGGCTTGAAATCTTGGAGATTATCCTTCTGGAAGGTCATGTGCTTGGAACATCCACTATCAATGTACCAGACATGGTTGCTTGAAAGTCCTTTCTCCAATGGGCTCTTATCTACCTGCGAGAAATCAATTAGGTCCCCTACTAGTGCTGGGTCCTGATTGGTTAGTTGCAGGTTTTGTAGGAATCCATAGATAAAGATCATACCTTGTTGGATGAGGAGATCTTATCTTCCTTCCAAATCTATCTACCAGCACATGTCCTCTGACAATGACATATTGAGCTACTGGTCTGATAAGGACACCTTTCCTATAAACAGATCTGGTGTACCTTTTCTCAAATCTGGCCTTTGGAATGGCCTGCCTCAAAGACATGGTCTTAAAGGTCTGGTTGTAAGGGTACATCCTAGAAGAACCATCTCTGGTGTCATAACTTCCCAGATCAGTTGGTTTTCTATAGATGGATCTGGAAGACCACCTCTGGTTCTGAAAAGTAGACTTGTTCTGGTGGTTATAGTTCCTTTGAGTATACCTATTCTGGGATTGATTCCTCTGAGAAAATCGTCTCTGGGGTACCTGGTGCTGTTGAACATTGTTCCTTCTCTGGTAGTTCTTACTCTGATTGGTATTCCCCTTTCTTGAGTGTTTCCCTTGAGGTCCCCTAATCTGGTTAGGTTCCCTTTGAGGATTTCTCTGGGGTCCTCCAATTTGAGTAAGTTCTACTCCTTGGGACTCATTGTTCACAGGACCATCAATCTTCAATGGTTCCCCTTGTTGACTCTTATTCTCTGGGATTTTCTCTTCCAGGACAGTCAACTCTTCTGGACCATATGTTATGTGATTAACAGAGTGATTCATTTTCCAATCAGGATTGTGAACCACCTTGTAACCATTACCAGTTAAGTCTTTATCATCCCAGATTTCTACCAATTTACCAGCTCTTACAGACTTGTCTTTATTATAAAGGTATTTATGAGTTTTGGTGGTAATTCCAGGATATCCTAAACCACTCTTATCATTAATGCGCTGAGAAGACTCTGATATAATAGATACAACAGATGGTATCTTAGGAGCTTCTCTAGGCATGGGTATCTCCTCTATGTTGTGAGCAACTTGTTTTCCCTTGATAAGAGTCTGGTATTTGGCTCTGAGTTCATTGATCTCATCTTCTTGAGAGTTCTTTTCTTTCATGAGTTGATCTACCAGAGTATCTCTTTCTGTGATCTTATCCTGAAGTTCAGAGACTTCTTTGGAATGATCTTTCATGAGTTCTCTGGTGGATTTATGCTCATGAGAGAGAGATTGAACTTCAGCTCTGAGCCTACCATTCTCTTTCTCAAGTTTTTGATAAAGTTGGACACAATTTTGGAGATGTGATAGCATTTGTTGCATTTCAGACTCTCTGGAGTTACCAGATGAATTAGAGGTTTAAGTTTATTTGGAATTAGATAAGCATAGGGTAGTTTCATTTACCTCGGTGATGTCTGCCATAAGACACACATCATCATCTGATCCGAAATCAGAAGAAGAAGAACTGGAACTAGTATCCTCCTCCTCTGCTTCTGCCAGCAATGCTTTCTTGTCTGCATATCTCCTATCTCTCTTGATTCTTTACTCTTCTCTTAACCTAGGAGTAAGTTGAGGACAATCATAACTATAGTGACCAGTCTTGTTGCATAGCAGGCATTGTCTCCTCTGGGACTAGGACTTGGCTCTCTCCTCCTTTGGTTGTAGTCTGATCTGGCTGGACTACTCTCTCTCCTCTGGTAGTCAGGTCTGCCAGAGCTACCATCCCTCCTATGATAATCTAATCTCCCAGAGTTGCCAGGGTTGTCATCTCTCCTCCTCTCTGGAGTTCTGAATCTAGTCTCCCTCGAGTCTCCAGATGTCTTTTCCTTTTCTGCAGGCTTGAAGGGACTCTTCCTGTCTCTGGTAGACTTCTTCCAATGCCTTTTGTACCTGCCATATTTTGAACTCATTTTATCTAATTTACGGGTTAGAAGTGCTACCTGCTCCATGAGGCTCAAGTCATCTGCAGTAGACTCTTTTGGCTTGACATCAGGCTTGATAGTTGAAGAGAATGCAACACCTTTCTGACCAGAAGAGGAAACCTCTTCTGTTTGATCCTCTTCTTGAAGATCATACTCATAAGCTTTGAGAAAAGACAAAAGAAGATGATGATCCAGAGTGTTGAGATCCTTGTTGTCCTTGATCACAGTGACTTTAATTCTCCACCTGCTGGTTAGTGAACGCAAGATTTTACTATTAATTTCTTTTTCAGAATAGGTCTTACCTAAGGCACTAGCCTTGTTCAGGAGGTTTTTGAGACGCATATCCAGCTGGTCAATGGTCTCGTCTGGTTTCATCTTGAATGTGTCAAATGAATGTTGAACAGCTTGGAGCTTGTTGTCTTTAATCTTCTCTGTTCCCTCACAGAGAAGTGCAAGTTTGTCCCACATCTCCTTGGCAGTGGCACACGTTCTGACCTTTTCAATCACCTCTTTAGTAAGTGTGTTGATGATCTCTGTTCTTGCCACCTGGTCCAAGTTGTAGAGCTTTCTTTCATCGTTGTCAAGCTCATCTTTCTTTTTTAGGATTCTTTGCCTGGGGACTCTATCCTCTACAGCTTTCTGGGCAATTTCACTAGTTTCATCATGAAGCTCCAGTGGCTGTAATCCTCGAAAGAAAATTCTGGAAGCTTACGGCTCTTGTAAGAAGATTTTGCAGACATTTTTGATAAAATTAGGGAAATAACAAGAACTTGAACAAAAGCACTAAAGAGCAATGGATCTGCCCGGTGACCACCAAAAGCTTTTCAAAGCAGTAGATTAATTGTTGGTCCCACTAGTTAGATTAATTGCGGAAGCTTAAGTTAAATGTCTTAACAAATTCTTTTACAAGAGTACAAAAACAAATAAGAGAATAAGTAAATGAAAGCAATAAAGAACACAAGATATATAGTGGTTCGGATTTGAATATCCTACGTCCACTCTCCCTTTTATCCAAGGGGTCTTACTATCAACCAACTCACTTACTTACTCACTGAAATTGGGAAGTACCAGTACCTTCTTACAAACTCTTTAGATTTAACTTCAATCTAAAGATCAACAGCCTTCAACCTTATCTGGTAGATGAACAGGTTAAGGTCTAATAACTCCTTGAGAGTGAATATGAATGAAAGAACAATAAGAGTGCTAAGAGTGATTATCAAAAGCTTGGATGGACTTATGCGCGTATGGTGTCTTGTTGGTCCCACTAGTTAGATTAATTGCAGAAGCTTAAGTTAAATGTCTTTCAAAGTCTATTGCAAGAGAGTAATAATCAAAAGAACAATAAGTAAATTGAAAACAATAAAGAACACAAGATATATAGTGGTTCGGGTTTGAATATCCTACGTCCACTCTCCCTTATATCCAAGGGGTCTCACTAGCAACCAACCAACTCACTTACTTACTGGAATTTGGAAGTACCAGTTCCTTCTTACAGCCTCTTTAGATTTACCCTCAATCTAAAGATCAAACAGCCTACAACCTTGTCTGATAGATGAACAGGTTGAGGTTTCAATAACTCCTTAAGAGTAGATAAATATTATGAACAATAAGAGTGCTTGGAAAGAATCTCAAAAGCTTAGATGGACTTATGCGCGTATATGGTCTCTCTAGAGCTTTTTCTTGAGCTGCACTCTTATATTTATAGAGGGGATTAGGGCTAGCCGTTGGAGGGCTAATCCAATCAGATCCTCTATATAAGGAACCTTAATCAATCAATTCCCTAATTGATTGATTGGGTTGGTGGGATCCTTGGATTGATTATCTTCAAATACTTTCCAATCCTGATCTTGTTGACTTGATTTGAATCACCAACGGTCAATAGCTTCCTCTGCCTAACTCTGATTCTCTCCAGAGAAGGCAAGACCAGACACCAGGCAACCTCGGTGTCTTCTGGTCCTCATCTGGTCAAGAACCAGAATACTCAGTAGAGTCAGGGGATCAAACTGAGCATATTTTATTCTACCAGACTCGTCTGGTCTGGACTCGTCTGGTCTGGGGAAGGTCCTCTGCCTCTGGTCAGATATCATCTGGTGAAGTCTTCTGGTGGAGTCCTCTGGGGAAGTCCTCTGGAGGGGTCTTCTGGTGACTCTTCTGGTGAAGTCTTCTGGTCTGGCAGTTCCCCCTAGACTAAGTCCTAAACTAGATCATCATTTGGCTAACAGGTCCAGATGGTCCTATTACATCTTCTGGTTTGTTTTAACTCATCAAAACTAACAACTTTTATCCTAACATGTCTCTCTAGAGCTTTTTCTTGAACTGCACTCTTGTATTTATAGAATGGATTAGGGCTAGCCGTTGGAGAGCTAATCCAATCAGATCCTCTATTTAAGGAAGCCTCAATCAATCAATTCCCTAATTGATTGATTGGGTTGGTGGGATCCTTGGATTGATTATCTTCAAATACTTTCCAATCCTGATCTTGTTGACTTGATTTGAATCACCAACGGACAAATGCTTCCTCTGCTAAACTCTGATTCTCAACAGAGAAGGCAAGACCAGAAACCAGGCAACCTCGGTGTCTTCTAGTCCTTATCTGGTCAACAACCAGGATACTCAGTAGAAACAGGGGATCAAACTGAGCATCTTTTGTTCTACCAGAGTCGTCTGGTCCGGACTCGTCTGGTCTGGGGGAAGGTCCTCTGCCTCTGGTCAATCTCATCTGGTGAAGTCTTCTGGTGGAGTCCTCTGGTGGGGTCTTCTGGTGACTCTTCTGGTGAAGTCTTCTGGTCTGGCAGTTCCCCCTAGACTAAGTCCTAATCTAAATCATCATCTGGCTAACAGGTCCAGATGGTCCTATTACATCTTCTGGTTTGTTTTAACTCATCAAAACTATACAACTTTTATCCTAACAACCACAAAGGTGTATAGGTCATAATGAAAACGAGTATACATGCCCCAAACGCCAGAAGCGTAAAGGACCTATAAAAGAAACATACTCACCTAGAATGAAAGCTAGCAAAACTGGTCAGCCAAACTTGAAATCTCAGAAGATATACGTCCAGAAGACCTGAAATCTCCCGAAGAGATACGTCCAAAAGACTTGAAATCTCTAGAAGAGATTCGTCCTGAAGATAAAGAATCCTAGTAACAAAGCACGTGCACAAAATAATCCAATACTAGGATTGTGGAACAACCAGATCAAATATATTTGGGAAATTATGTGAATCTGGTCAACATGAGATCAATAGATAAATACCGGAGAAACAATATAAATTTTTTATCGACAACGTATATGTGCCCATAATTGCTCTTTCTAAAATCTGGATCCAGTACCTTTGTTGAGTGCCCGAAGCACTTTGATTTGGGTGCAATAAGAAAGAAGAAAAAGTGTGGCAGAGCTAAACTCGCTAAAAACAAGGTTTGGTTCTATCGTACGTAAACTCTAAGAGTTATCCCTGTTGGATAATGAGTGTTGATGGTCCCGTTTTAATGACTTTTTCAAGACAAATGGGAACTCAGGAGCAAATATTTTTTTTAAACCTTTTCCTCAGGGAGTTCAGCAAAAGTGAATAATACTCAAGTCACTGCATTGCTAAGAGTTAGAGCACTCAAGTCAGTGCAACTGACTTGCGAGCTCAGTCTCTTAACAAGGCAGTGACTTGAGAGGTTTCACTTCAAGTCACTGCACTGCCTAGAGGCTGAGTTACCAAGTCAGTGTGAAGACTTGGAGACTTATGCTCTAAGCAACACAGTGACTCGAGATGCTGAACTCTCGAGTGCGTTGCCTGAACTGGTCAGTGAAAAGGATATTCCCTGACCTAAATAGTTAACCAAAGTTTTCTTTAATGCTCTCAGTGAGCAGATTTTCACAATACTTTAGTAAATACTTAAAACAATAAAACGCTCAGTTTAACGTGGTTCAGAGACTCAAGCTCTTACATCCACGGCCCGATTTAACAGGAAATCTACTAACTTGGGATTCTTGTTTTTAACGTGCCAAGGTGCACCCAGATCTACAACTCAGATCTTATTTTCTTCCTCCCCAACTCAACAAAACAACTTACTACCAACAAACCTAACTAGAGGGTTTTGGTTCCAGTATAGTTTTCTCCAACTAGGTGAGATTTTCCCTTACAATGTGTCACTCTAAAGCTAAGATTGGAAAAACCTCTCTAAGCTAAGAGTTACAAGCTGAACACTCATTTTATATCTGTGAAGACCCTAATGGTTAGTGTTCTAGATGTGAGACGTGCCTCCTTATACCACCCATGAAACGCACTAAACTCTCACACCTTCACAGCTCGTAGGTGTTGATTTTTCTCTTCTCACACACACTTACAACCGCATCTATGAGCTTGTATTTATAGTGTGGATTCAAATGTTACCGTTGGAGGGAATCACATTTGAATCCAGACTATCAGTAGGTAAAACCTACTTTTCTTTGAATGCGGTCTTGTCAGTGTCAGATACGCTGTCTTGACGTGATTGGTCCACGTGGACTGAACCCAACGGATCTTTGGTTCAGCAAGCTTGATCAGGGCGCACTGACTTCAGATAACTTATCCTCCACAGACTGATGATCTTCAGTAGACATGATTGTCTTCAGTGTAGTTGTCCTTCAGTAGACTCTTGAAGATCTTTCCAAAAAGTTTGTCATAAGGCTGAATGATAAACTTCCCTGACCACAATAGCCTGACTCCTTCAGGGCCTACTTGGTACCGCACTAATCCTCCTGATCATGCTCTTCACTTAGTAGTCCACTGACTTAGCTTAGATCAGCCAGGTTTATACTCAGTGGGACATCCTTCAGGCTTCTCTTCAGGTTCAGGTCTCTGCAATGGCTTCAATCAGTTCTTCTTGATGTCATCTTGATTTCCTCAGGCTGTGTTGCTGAGTTCCCCCTCGCTGAGTTTTCCCTCAACTCAGTGTTCCCTCAACTGAGTTCTTCTCAACTGACAACCTATTCTACTGAGAGCTAACCTATCCTGACCTGAAACAAAAGATACAATCATGACTGCTTTCAAACCTATTACATGTTGTTTTGGAAAATCATCAAAACTAAAACATATCCCAAACATACCAGTCTGGACATCGCATTTTGCGGTAAATTTGCTTCCGCTTCTCCCAGAAGGAGACATTGGAATGATGTTAAACACACTATGATATCTCAGATTGGTTATATTTTTCTTTGTGATGATATTGTGATCTCATGGGGATCCACTAAAGAATACATTCTCCACTGTAATCGATGAAGACAATGCAATTTGTGTTGCACAAATGAACAACGGGTACGTTAAGAGGAACTTAACGAAATATATTTCTTCGAAATTCTTCTTCCCATACGAACTTCAAAAGAGTAACGAAATTACCATACAATAGATGCGACCTAGTGACAATCCAGCAAATCTGGTCACTAAGTCTCTACCTACCTCTACTTTTGAAAAATATTTTATAGTATTGGGAAGCGAAGACTTAGAAAGTTGTTGTCTTCAGGGGGAGTAACAACATCGAAACAATCCTGAAGATTGGATCCGGAAGATCAATAGTTGTACTCTTTCCCCAATCGAATATTTTATTCTGGCAACCTAGTTGTTGATGATCTTGATTCAATGTAGATGATTAGTGGTTGTTTAGGCTTGGAAGATCATCAAACAAAGTGATTAAACTAGGATTGAATGCTAAATTAAGACAAGTAGGGCTTGAGAAATAAAATTGCAAGAGCTTGGATTTGTTTTTAATAAATAACCCCCTTTTCCATTTCTCATGAAGGGGTATTTATAAGGTACAAGCAAGCATGAGGTGTCACCTCCTTAATAACTCTTATTTACAACTTGACAAGTGTTTAGACACTTGTTTTATCCCTAAACTATTACATCTTTTACAATAACAAGTGTTAAGACACTTTGATGGTCCCGATTTTTAATGACTTTTTCATGAAAAATGGGAATTTAGGAGCAATTTTTTTTTTAAAAAACCTTTTGCTCAGGGAGTTCAGCAAGAGTGATGGAAACTCAAGTCACTGCATTGCTAAGAGTCAGAGCACTCAAGTCAGTGCAACTGACTTGTGAGCTCAGGCTCTTAAGAAGGCAGTGACTCAAGATATTACACTTCAAGTCACTGCGCTGCTTAGAGGCTGAGCTACCAAGTCAATGTGAAGACTTGGAGACTCATGCTCTAAGCAACACAGTAACTCGAGATGCTAAACTCTCGAGTGTGTTGCCTGAACTGGTCAGTGAGAAGGATTCTCCCTAACCTAAGTACTTAACTAAAGTTTTCTTAAACAATGCTCTTAGTGAGCAGATTTTCACAACACTTTAGTAAATACTTAAAACAATAAATTGCTCAGTTTAACGTGGTTCAGAGACTCAAGCTCTTACATCCACGACCTGATATAACAGGAAATCCACTCACTGTGATTCTTGTAACGTGCCAAGGTGCACCCAGATCTACAACTCCAGATCTTGCTTACTTCTTTCCTAACTCAACAACAACCTCCACCAACAAACCTAACTAGAGGGTTTTGGTTTCAGTATGGTTTTCTCCAACTAGGTGAGTTTTTCCCTTACAATGTGTTAGCCTCAAGCTAAGATTGAGAAAACCTCTCTAAGCTAAGAGTTACAAGCTGAACACTCATTTGAGTATAAGTATGAACCCTAATGGTCAGTGTACAAGGTGTGAATCGTGCCTCCTTATAACTCCCATACAATGCACTAAACACTCACACCTTCACAGCTCGTAGGTGTTGATTTTCCTTACTTCACACACTTCAAACTGCAGCTATAAGCTTGTGTTGGGACATTATCAGTTTTGATTTAGATCCCAAAGCCCCTGAAAAGATGATTGCCTTAATCTGTCTTTGTCAGGCTAGTCTTGGTTAGGATTAGTACTTAGTCATTTTACACTTCACAGGTACTCAGTGAGAGGAGAACTCACTGGAGACAATCAAGACTCAGAGCCTGAAGACGAAGAGCACCATCCTGAACTTATGGCAGTCTTCTAAGCTGGCTGAGTAAGTGTCAGTGATGAAGAGTATGACCCTGAGGTCATTACTAACTCAGTCCTGAAGGGAACAGGTTGTCACTGAGTTAATGGGAAGACTTGGAGTAGAGCCAAGCAATGCAAAAGGAATTTCAGCGTCAGGACAAGACCGGTGAGCTCAAGACAAAATGAACTTAATAAGACAAGCCTGAAGCTCAGGAATAAGTTCTGACATTCTCACCAACCTGATGACGTGGACCAATCCGAGGAGGACACGCACGTACGGAACCTGACATAAAGACTGAATTCAGACTGCATATTCAACGGGCAAGCATTTAATGTGCATTTAATGCAAATACCAAATCCATGCAAAGGCGGCTGCTGCATAGAGATATGTCCGTTTGAAGCCCCTCTACATAGATGGCTAGAAGGCTATCTCTCCAACGGATAGTTTTTCAAACTACCTATAAATACAGAAGGCCTTGAACCCATTCAAGGTTACGGGAAATTTCCAAGCCAGAAATTACTCAAACTCTCAAGCAATCAAAGCATTCAGCCTTTAAGAGAAATACTCGAAACCTTCTAAATTTCCCAAGTGTTTCTTAGCAACTGAGAGTTATTCTGTATTCCAAGAGCTAATTAAGAATTATCTTAAGCTTAGAGAGATTATCCAATCCTTAGCATAGCTTTGACTTGTAAGGATAATCTCAACTTAGTTGGAATCCAAACTGAAACCAAAACCCTAAGTTAGGCTTGTTGGGAGTAAGTCAGTTAGTGTGATAGTAAGAGGAGTTTGTATAGATCAGTGAGGTAACTGGTCTTGGTGCACCTTGGCACGTTAAAAACAAGAATCCCTTGAGTGGATTTCCTGTTAAGTCAGGCCGTGGACGTAGGAGCTTGAGACTCTGAACCACGTTAAACTCCTTGTGTTCTTACTGCTTTGACATTGTGCATACTTGCCATATTACCTGTTCATTCATTGCATTCAAGTTTATCAGGTCTGAATCAATCAACCTGATCTTCAAAAGAACACTGCCCTACTAAACATTTCTAAGTTTTGAGTAAAACAAGTTTTCAGAAAGCAAACTAAACAAGACTTTAAACTATCAGGGCTCAAACATTTCCGCACTGAACTTGAACTGATAGTTAGCCAACTGACCCGCACCAAGTGTAGTCAGTGGGTGTATTATCAGCTCCTAGTTCTTTACCACTCTGAGTGAAGGGGACTCAGTCAGTTTTAAGTTTGAAAATTGGTATACGTGTATTCCCCCCCCCCTCCCCATACACGTATTCCTCAGTCTTGAACCGGGACCAACAGCTTGTATTTATAGTGTGGATTCAAATATAACCGTTGGAGGAAATTACATTTGAATCCATACAATTAATAGGTTTCACCTGCTTTCCTTGGAATGCGGCCTTGTCAGTGTCAGATATGTTGACTTGACTTGATTGGTCCATGTGGACTGAATCCAACGGATCTTTGGTTCAGTGAGCTTGATCAGGGCGCACTGACTTCAGATGGCATATCCTCCACTGACTTGATGATCTTTAGTAGACACAGCTGTCTTCAGTGTAGTTGTCCTTCAGGGACTCTTTGAAGATCTCTCCAAGAAGTTTGCCATAAGGCTGAATGACAAACTTCCCTGACCACAGTAGCCTGACTCCTTCAGGGCCTACTTGGTACAGCACTGATCCTCCTGATCATGCTCTTCACTGAGTGGTCCGCCTGACTTAGCTTAGATCAGCCAGGTTTACACTCAGTGGGACATCCTTCAGGCTTCTCTTCATGTTCAGGTCTCTGACTTGGCTTCAGTCCGTTCTTCTTGATGTCATCTTGATTTCCTCTGGCTGTGTTGTTGAGTTCCCCCTCATCTGAGTTCTTCTCAACTGACAGTCTATTCTACTAAGACATAACCTAGCCTGACCTGTAACTAAAGATACTATCCTGACTGCTTTCAAACCTATTACATGTTGTTTTGGAAAATCATCAAAACTAAAACACATCCGAACAATTTCTCCCTTTTTGATAATTCCAAAACTTCTAACAAAAGAATTTTCTATTACATGAATGATGTCAGAACACAAGTAATAGTTGAAATATGCAGAAATTCTCATAGTTTAAAACATTTAAGATCTGTTTGGTTGACCATTTTTCTTAACAAAACTGGATCAGTGGTCATGTGAACAACCCGCTTTGATACCAATTGATGGTCCCAGTTTTTAATGACTTTTTCATGACAAATGGGAATTCAGGAGCAATTTTTTTTAAACCTTTTGCTCAGGGAGTTCAGCAAGAGTGATGGAAACTCTAGTCACTGCATTGCTAAGAGTCAGAGCACTCAAGTCGGTGCAACTGACTTGTGAGCTCAGGCTCTTAACAAGGCGGTGGCACGAGATATTACACTTCAAATCACTGCGCTGCTTAGAGGCTGAGCTACCACATCAGTGTGAAGACATGGAGACTCATGCTCTAAGCAACATAGTGACTCGAGATGCTAAACTCTTGAGTGCATTGCCTGAACTGGTCAGTGAGAAGGATTCTCCCTGACCTAAGTACTTAACTAAAGTTTTCTTAAATAATGCTCTTAGTGAGCAGATTTTCACAACACTTTAGTAAATGCTTAAAACAATAAAACGCTCAGTTTAACATGGTTTAGAGACTCAAGCTCTTACATCCACGACCTGATTTAACAGGAAATCCATCTCACTTGGATTCTTGTTTTTAACATGCCAAGATCTACAACTTCAGATCTTGCTTACTTCCTTCCTAACTCAACAACAACCTCCACCAACAAACCTAACTAGAGGGTTTTGGTTTCAGTATGGTTTTCTCCAACTAGGTGAGGTTTTCCCTTACAATGTGTTAGCCTCAAGCTAAGATTGGGAAAACCTCTCTAAGCTAAGAGTTAGAAGTTGAACACTCATTTGAGTATAAGTATGAACCCTAATGGTCAGTGTACAAGGTGTGAATTGTGCCTCCTTATAACTCCCATACAATGCACTAAACACTCACACATTCACAGCTCGTAGGTGTTGATTTTTCTTACTTCACACACTTCAAACCGCAGCTATGAGCTTGTATTTATAGTGTGGATTCAAATGTAACCGTTGGAGGAAAATACATTTGAATCCATACAATTAATAGGTTTCATCTACTTTCCTTGGAATGCGGCCTTGTCAGTGTCAGATTTGTTGACTTGACCTGATTGGTCCACATGGACTGAATCCAACGGATCTTTGGTTCAGTGAGCTTAATCAGGACGCACTGACTTCAGATGGCATATCCTCCACTGACTTGATGATCATCAGTAGACACAGCTGTCTTCAGTGTAGTTGTCCTTCAGGGACTCTTTGAAGATCTCTCCAAGAAGTTTGCCATAAGGCTGAATGACAAACTTCCCTAACCACAGTAGCCTGACTCCTTCAGGGCCTACTTGGTACAGCACTGATCCTCCTGATCATGCTCTTCACTGAGTGGTCCGCCTGACTTAGCTTAGATCAGCCAGGTTTACACTCAGTGGGACATCCTTCAGGCTTCTCTTCATGTTCAGGTCTCTGACTTGGCTTCAGTCCGTTCTTCTTGATGTCATCTTGATTTCCTCTGGCTGTGTTGTTGAGTTCCCCCTCAACTGAGTTCTTCTCAACTGACAGTCTATTCTACTAAGACATAACCTAGCCTGACCTGTAACTAAAGATACTATCCTGACTGCTTTCAAACCTATTACATGTTGTTTTGGAAAATCATCAAAACTAAAACACATCCCAACAATTTCTCCCTTTTTGATAATTCCAAAACTTCTAACAAAAGAATTGTCTATTACATGAATGATGTCAGAACACAAGTAATAGTTGAAATATGCAGAAATTCTCATAGTTTAAAACATTTAAGATCTGTTTGGTTGACCATTTTTCTTAACAAAACTGGATCAGTGGTCATGTGAACAACCCGCTTTGATACCAATTGATGGTCCCAGTTTTTAATGACTTTTTCATGACAAATGGGAATTCAGGAGCAATTTTTTTTAAACCTTTTACTCAGGGAGTTCAGCAAGAGTGATGGAAACTCTAGTCACTGCATTGCTAAGAGTCAGAGCACTCAAGTCGGTGCAACTGACTTGTGAGCTCAGGCTCTTAACAAGGCGGTGGCACGAGATATTACACTTCAAATCACTGCGCTGCTTAGAGGCTGAGCTACCACGTCAGTGTGAAGACATGGAGACTCATGCTCTAAGCAACATAGTGACTCGAGATGCTAAACTATTGAGTGCATTGCCTGAACTGGTCAGTGAGAAGGATTCTCCCTGACCTAAGTACTTAACTAAAGTTTTCTTAAACAATGCTCTTAGTGAGCAGATTTTCACAACACTTTAGTAAATGCTTAAAACAATAAAACGCTCAGTTTAACATGGTTTAGAGACTCAAGCTCTTACATCCACGACCTGATTTAACAGGAAATCCATCTCACTTGGATTCTTGTTTTTAACGTGCCAAGATCTACAACTTCAGATCTTGCTTACTTCCTTCCTAACTCAACAACAACCTCCACCAACAAACCTAACTAGAGGGTTTTGGTTTCAGTATGGTTTTCTCCAACTAGGTGAGGTTTTCCCTTACAATGTGTTAGCCTCAAGCTAAGATTGGGAAAACCTCTCTAAGCTAAGAGTTAGAAGTTGAACACTCATTTGAGTATAAGTATGAACCCTAATGGTCAGTGTACAAGGTGTGAATTGTGCCTCCTTATAACTCCCATACAATGCACTAAACACTCACACATTCACAGCTCGTAGGTGTTGATTTTTCTTACTTCACACACTTCAAACCGCAGCTATGAGCTTGTATTTATAGTGTGGATTCAAATGTAACCGTTGGAGGAAAATACATTTGAATCCATACAATTAATAGGTTTCATCTACTTTCCTTGGAATGCGGCCTTGTCAGTGTCAGATTTGTTGACTTGACCTGATTGGTCCACATGGACTGAATCCAACGGATCTTTGGTTCAGTGAGCTTAATCAGGACGCACTGACTTCAGATGGCATATCCTCCACTGACTTGATGATCATCAGTAGACACAGCTGTCTTCAGTGTAGTTGTCCTTCTGGGACTCTTTGAAGATCTCTCCAAGAAGTTTGCCATAAGGCTGAATGATAAACTTCCCTGACCACAGTAGCCTGACTCCTTCAGGGCCTACTTGGTACAGCACTGATCCTCCTGATCATGCTCTTTACTGAGTGGTCCGCCTGACTTAGCTTAGATCGGCCTCGTTTACACTCAGTGGGACATCCTTCAGGCTTCTCTTCAGGTTCAGGTCTCTGACTTGGCTTCAGTCTGTTCTTCTTGATATCATCTTGATTTCCTCAGGCTGTGTTGCTGAGTTACCCCTCAACTGAGTGCTTCTCAACTGGGTTCTTCTCAACAGACAGCCTATTCTACTGAGACATAACCTAGCCTGACCTGAAACTAAAGATACTATCCTGACTACTTTCAAACCTATTACATGTTGTTTTGGAAAATCATCAAAACTAAAACATATCCCAACACACTTGTTTGCTTCTAATGTAATGCTTAATTAGTGGGGCTCTTGGTGATTTTCCGGGATGTCCTTCTATTAGGATAAAATGTATTTAGTTTTGATGAGTTAAAACAAACCAGAAGATGTAATAGGATCATCTGGGCTTGTTAGCCAGATGAGGAATAGGTTAGGACTTAGTCTAGGGGGAACTGCCAGACCAGAAGACTTCGCCAGAAGAGTCACCCGAAGACCTACCAGAGGACTTCACCAGAGGACACCACCAGAAGACTTCATCAAAGGAGACTGACCAGAGGCAGAGGACCTTCCCCAGACCAGACGAGTCTGGTGAAATAAAATATGCTCAGAATCATCTCCTGATTCTCCTGAGTAATCTGTTTCTTAACCAACTCTGGACCAGAAGACATTGAGTTTACCTGGTGTCTAGTCCTGCCTTCTCTGGAGAGAATCAAAGTTAGGCATTTGAAGCGTGTGACCGTTGGTTATTCAAATCAAGTCAACAAGATCGGATTGGAAAGTTTTGAAGTCAATCAATCCAAGGATCTCACCAACCCAATCAATCAATAAGGGAATTGATTGATTGAAAGCTTCCTTAATTAGAGATCTGATTGTATTAACTCTCCAACGGCTAATTCCTAATCACCTCTATAAATACAAGAGTGCAGGCTCAAAGAAAGGCTCTAGAATCTTACGCGCACGAAGTCATATTCCAAGCCTTTGTCTTATCTCGCACTTAGCACTCTTATTGTTCATACTTTCATATTTACTCATAAAGGAGTAGTTGGATCTCAACCTGTTCATCTCTAAGAAAAGGTTGAAGGCTGTAGACTTTAGATCGAAGTTAGATCTAAAGGGTCTGTAAGAAGGAAGTGGTACTTCGCAATTCCAGTACGCAAGTTTGTTTGTTGGTTGGTTAGTGAGGCCCTTTTGAAAAAAGGAGAGTGGACGTAGGATTTTCAAATCCGAACCACTATAAATCTGGTCTATTTACTGCTTACTTTAATTACTCTCTTATTTATTGTGCTCTTATAAAAAGGATTTTGTAAAGACTTAACTTTAAAGCTTCCGCAATTAATCTATCAAATGGGACCAACAAGTGGTATCAGAGCAGTGTGTCCTAGACCACTGCTTTGTAAAGCTCTTTGGTGGTCATCGGGCAGATCCATTGCTCTTTATTGTTTTGTTTAAATTCTTGTTAAAATCCTTTAGAATAATATCTTCAAAATCTTCTTACAAGAGCCGTAAATTACCAGAATTCTCTTTCGAGGATTATAGCCACTGGAGCTTCATGATGAGTAATCATCTTGGAGCTATTCACCACCACATGCTAGATGTGGTGGAGAGTGACCCAATCAAATTTTACTGGACTTCCATTGATGATGGCAGGTCTGAGTCCCGGGCAGAAACCAGTGAATCTGCAGAGGAGAGAATTGGTGACCGAGTTGCAAGATAGAAGATATCAAAGAAGAAGGATAAGCTTGACAATGATGAGAGAAAGTTATACAATCTTGACCAGGTGGCAAGGACATAAATCATAAACACTCTCACAAAAGAGGTGATTGAAAAGGTCAGAACATGTGCCACGGCCAAGGATATGTGGGACAAACTAGCTCTGCTCTGCGAGGGAACAGAGAAGATTAAGGATAACAAACTCCAAGCTGTTCAACACTCTTTTGGCACCTTCAAAATGAAACCAGATGAGACAATTGACCAGCTGGATATGCGTCTCACCAATCTCCTCAACAAGGCTAGTGCCTTAGGTAAGACCTATTCTGAGAACGAGATTAATAGTAAAATATTGCATTCACTAACCAACAGATTGAGAATCAAAGTCATTGTGATTAAAGACAGCAAGGATCTCAACACTCTGGATCATTATCTTCTGTTGTCTGATCTCAACGCCTACGAATATGATCTTCAAGAGGAGGATTAAACAGAAGAGGTTTCCTCTTCTGGTCAGAAAGGAGTTGTTTTCTCCTCTACCATCATGTTAGATGACAAGCCAAATGAGTCTGCTGCAGATGACTTAAGTCTCAAGGAGCAGGTAGCCCTCCTAACCCGTAAACTTGATAAAATATGTTCAAAATATGGCAGGTACAAAAAGCACTGGAAGGAATCTACCAGAGACAGGAAGAGTTCCTTCAAGCCTACTGACAAGGAAAAGGCATCTGGAGACTCAAGGGAGACCAGATTCAGAACTCCAGAAAGGAGGAGAGATGGCAGCTCTGGCAGATCAGATTACCAGAACTCCAGAAAGGAGGAGAGATGGCAGCTCTGGCAGATCAGATTACCAGAGGAGAGATAGCAGTTCTGGCAGATCAGACTACCAGAGGAGAGAGTGTAGTCCAGCCAGAGCAGAGTACAACCTGAGGAGGAGAGATCCAAGTCCCAGTCCCATAGGTGACAACACATGCTATACCTGCAACAAGCCAGGCCACTACAGTTATGATTGTCCTCAGTTGACTCCTAGAGAAAGAGAAGAGAAAAGACTCAAGAGAGATAGGAGATATGCAGACAAGAGAGCACTACTGGCAGAAGTAGAGGAATATGATACTAGTTCCAGTTCTTCTTCTTCTGATTTCGGATCTGATGATGTATGTCTTATGGCAGACATCACTGGGGTAAATAAAACTACCCTATGCTTATCTAATTCCAAATATACTGAATCTTCCCATTCATCTAGTGCTTCCAGAGAGTCTGATATGCAGCAAATGCTATCAGATCTCCAAAATTGTGTTCAACTTTGCCAAAAGTTTGAAAAAGAAAATGGTAGGCTTAGAGCTAAAGTTTAATCTTTATCTGTTGGGACATTGTCAGTTTTGATTAAGATCCCAAGGCCCCTGAAAAGATGATTTGTCTTTTGTTTGTCTTTGTCAGGCTAGTCTTGGTTAGGTTTTGTACTTAGTCATTTTACATTTCATAGGTACTCAGTAAGAGGAGCACTTGCTGACGACGATCAAGACTTAGAGCCTGAAGACGGTTTACCATCCTGAACTTATGGCAATTTTCTAAGTTGGCTGAGTAAGTCTCAGTGGTGAACAGTATGACCCTGAGGTCATTACTACTCAGTCCTGAAGGGAATAGGATGATACTGAGTTTATGGGAAGACTTGGAGTAGGGCCAAGCAATGCAAAAGGAATGTCAGCGTTAGGACAAGACCGGTGAGCTCAAGACAACAAGAACTTAATAAGACAAGCCTGAAGCCAGGAATAAGTTCTGACATTCTCATCAACTTGATGACGTGGACCAATCCGGGAAGGACACGCACGTACGGAACCTGACAAGGAGACTGACTTCAGACTGCATTTTCAACGGGCAAGCATTTAATGTGCATTTAATGTGACTACCTAATTCCATGTAAAGGACGGCTGTTGCATGAAGATATGTCCGTTTGAGCCACTCTACATAGATGACAAGAAAGGCTATCTCTCCAACGGATAGTTTTTCAAATCATCTATAAATACAGAAGGCCTTGAACCCATTCAAGGTTATGGGAAATTTCCAAGCCAGAAATTACTCAAACTCTCAAGCACTCAAAGCATTCAGTCTTTAGAATAAGCACTCGAAACCCTCTAAATTTCCCAAGTATTTCTTAGCAACTGAGAGTTAATCTGTATTCCAAAGAGCGTACAAGCAATATCTTAAGCTTAGAGAGATTATCCAACCCTTAGCATAGCTTTGTCTTGTAAGGATAATCTCAACCTAGTTGGAATCCAAACTGAAACCAAAACCCTAAGTTAGGTTTGTTGGGAGTAAGTGAGTTAGTGAGTTAGTAAGGAAGTTTGTATAGATCAGTGAGGTTAGCTGGTCTTGGTGCACCTTGGCACGTTAAAAACAAGAATCCCTTGAGTGGATTTCCTATTAAATCAGGCCGTGGACGTAGAAGCTTGAGTCTCTGAACCACGTTAAACTTGCTGTGTTCTTATTGCTTTGATATATTGCTTACCTGTCATTTCAACTGTTCATTCATTGCATAAGTTTTATCAGGTCTGAATCAATCAGCTTGATCCATTAAAAAGAGCACTGCCCTTACTAAACACTTTTCAGTGGAGTAATCAGTTTTTCAGAAGCAAACTAATCAAGACTTTAAACTATCAGGGCTCACGCATTTCCACACTAAACTTGAAATGATAGTTAGCCAACTGACCCTCACCCCTGTGTAGTCAGTAGGTGTATTATCAGCTCCTAGTTCTTTATCACTCTGAGTAAAGGGGACTCAGTAAGGTTTTTAGTTTAAAAATTGGTATACGTGTATTCCCCCCCCCCCCCCCCATACACGTATTCCTCAGTCTTGTACCGGGACCAACATTATCAAATGAGCAAAAATATGCCAGAGAACTCATAAAAGACCATTCCAAAGAAGTTTCTGAACTTCAGGAAAAGGTCACACAAAGAGATACTTTGGTAGACCAGCTTATGAAAGAAAAGAACTCTCAGGAAGAAGAGTTCAATGAACTCAAAGCCAAATACCAATATCTTATCAAGGGTAAGCAAGTTGAACAACCTATCATGGAAGTACCTAAGACCAGAGAAGCTCCAACTGTTGTATCCATTATACAAGGATCTTCTCAAAGGGTACATGATAAGAGTGGTTTAGGATATTCTGGAATTACAACCAGATCTACTAAATTTTTATGTGTTGGTCCCGGTACAAGACTGAGGAATACGTGTATGGGGGGGGAATACACGTATACTAATTTTTCAAACTTAAGACCTGACTGAGTCCCCTCCACTCAGAGTGATAAAGAACTAGGAGCTGATAACACACCTACTGACTACACTTGGTGCGGGTCAGTTGGCTAACTATCAGTTCAAGTTCAGTGCGGAAATGCGTAGGCCCTGATAGTTTAAAGTCTTGTTTAGTTTGTTTTTTTTTAAACTTGTTTTACTCAATTCTGAATAGTGTTTAGTAAGGGCAGTGCTCTTTTAGAGGATCAGGCTGATTGATTCAAGCCTGATAAACCGAATACAATGAATGAATATGTAATATAGCAAGTATGCACAATATCAAAGCAGTAAGAACACAGAGAGTTTAACGTGGTTCATAGACTCAAGCTCCTACGCCCACGGCCTGATTTAACAGGAAATCCACTCAAGGGATTCTTGTTTTTAACGTGCCAAGGTGCACCAAGACCAGCTAACCTCACTGATCTATACAAACTCACTAATTGACTTACTGCCTACAAACCTAACTTAGGGTTTTGGTTTCAGTTTGGATTCCAACTAGGTTGAGATTATCCTTACAAGGCAAGGTTATGCTAAGCATTGGATAATTTCTCTAAGCTTAAGATAATGCTATTTCGCTCTTGGAATACAGAATGACTCTCAGTTGCTAAGAAACACTTGGGAAATTTAGATGTTTTCGAGTGCTTCTCTTAAAGGCTGAATGCTTTGAGTGCTTGAGAGTTTGAGTAATTTTTGGCTTGGAAATTTCCCGTAACCTTGAATGGGTTCAAGGTCTTCTGTATTTATAGGTGATTTGAAAAACTATCCATTGGAGAGATAGCCTTCAAGTCATCTATGTAGAGTGGCTTCAAACGGAAATATCTTCATGCAGCAGCCGTCCTTGCATGGATTTGGTAGTTGCATTAAATGCACTTTAAATGCTTGCCCGTTGAAAATGCAGTCTGAAATCAGTCTTCTTGTCAGGTTCCGTACGTGCGTGTCCTTCTCAGATTGGTCCACGTCATCAGGCAGGTAAGAATGTCAGAACTTATTCCTGAGCTTTAGGCTTGTCTTATTGAGTTCATTTTGTCTTGAGCTCACCGGTCTTGTCCTGACGCTGACATTCTTTTTGCATTGCTTGGCTCTACTCCAAGTCTTCCCAATAACTCAGTTTCATCCTGTTTCCTTCAGGACTGAGTAGTACTGACCTCAGGGTCATACTCTCATCACTGAGACTTACTCAGCCAACTTAGGAGACTGCCATAAGTTCAGGATGGTAAGTTGTCTTCAGGCTCTGAGTCTTGATTGTCATCAGTAAGTGCTCCTCTTACTAAGTACAATTCCTAACCAAGACTAGCCTGACAAACAAAAGCAAACATCTTTTCAGGGGCTTTGGGATCTTAATCAAAACTGACAATGTCCCAACAATTTCCCCCTTTTTGATGATGCCAAAACACTGAAAAGATCCTCAAAATACTTAGAGGAAATATAAAGACCTATCTATAAGATAAGACAGTGTTAGAGCAATTCTTGATAAAGTACAGAATTTAAACAACAGCCAAAAAGACATTGAGTTTTTGTCTGTGGGCAAAAGTAATAGATTTCATTGAAAGATATGAAAGTGGTTGCAATGAATCTAATCTATTACAAAGAGGTAATGAACTCCTAGACTAATCTCATTTCAGGTTCGAGTCCATATCCAGCATAGACTCTTGCCTTCAGATCGTCAAGTCTTCTAGGTTGGTTCACATATCCTTCAGCTTTGGCAATCTTCAAGACTTCCATCATAATGGCCTTCGTGTTGTGCTTCTGAGTTCCAGGAACTAAGGGAGGAGCTCGAATGGTGAACTCAGGAGCCTTCACTTGGACTTGAGCTGCATCAGCCTCTTCCAAGATCTTTTGGAACAACTCAGGATGATTGTCCATCATGTAGTCAGTGAAGTGGGCATTGATATCGTCAGTGTCGCCCCACTTCTTCACAACATACCAAAATTTCACAAACTCATCCTTTGCATCAGTCCAAAACTCCTTCAGTGCCTCTTAGACGAACTCATCGACATAAGCTTCCCTTACTCCTGATTCTGGCCTACTGACATGAAGAATTGATGACTTCCTAACTGTTGGCCTCTTTCTGTACTTCCTAGGCTCAGGCTTCGCCTTCTTCCTCCTTAGCAGACTGATCACCGCATCATCCAGTTCTCTTTGTTGAAGCTCAGTGATGTCAGTCAATTTTTCAACCTTCTTCTCCAGGATGTGCATCTTTTCCTCTTGAGCAATTTCAGCTATGCGCACAGCCTCAGATTTCTCAGAAGTAACTCCCAATGCTTCAGCGCATAACTCCGCCACCAACTCCCCAGAGTAAGTGATGGGGTTCTTCCTTGTGCTCATGGGAGAAGACTTCTGAACTGGCTCAGGTTGCTTGGAAGGTTCATCAGCCTTTGCCTTTGCTGCCTCCGCCCTCAGCCTGGCAACAATCTCCTCTCCTTCTTTCTCCACTGCCGCCAACCTTGCTGACTTCCTCACCCTTAGCACATTTCCTTCAGGATCGGCTTGAATGGTTTCGCCTTGGTTGACTGCCTCCGATGCCTCAGGGCGGGATCTTTTCTTCTTCTTTTCCCCCTTTTTGGAATCATCATTGGCCTCTGATGGGAATGCGTCAGATCCACTGTTGATTATGAAAGAGGCTAGGGAATGGACATCATTGATTCCCTCTTTCAGTAACTCAACTCCTATTGAAATTCCTGTCCCTACTAACGAGACTGGACTGATAGTAGCTTTTACTTTCTTCTCGAAGACCTCCATAGAAAGTTGGAGTCTTTGTTCAGCCTGAGTGATCCTTTCCTCCACCTTCAAGGACTCACCGCTGATTCTGCTGGCTTCAGTCAGTATCTTTGCCGACTCCTCAGTGGCCTTCGCCAAAGTTTCTGCAACAATCTGAGAGGTACGATCCAACTTCCCTGACTCCAGCTCAAGTTTGGTTACCGAGTCCTTCATGGCCTGAGTGAAAAGGGCTCCAGTCTGAACTGCAAGCCTGTCAACCGCCTGATTTAGCTTGTCATCCCTGATCGCGTCCCTCTCCTCAAGTTGCTTGAGAGTCCTCCTAAACATCTTCTTAGTGCGCTTCCTCTCAGTTCTCACTGACTTGGCCGTGTCAGTCATCGTTCTCTTTAACAAAATCAGCTCCCTGTTGGCAAGGGTGTTGTAGGCTGATTTTGTCCACCTGATGTGTTTTGCCAGGGCCTTGGAGTCTTCTTCTTTTTCAGCTTTTAGCCTCATTACTTCCTCTTGAAGTTCAGCTAGATTTTCTGTGGTTTTCTCCTTCTTGACCTCCACAATGCTTGTAAACTCAGCACGGCCAACCCCGATTATCATCACATCGTCATCTTCATCAACGGCCTCATCAGTGAGTGGCTGTTTTCCCTTGTCAGCCCCTGCATCCTCAGTCCCCTCTTCAGGGTGCACTGAAGGCAGTTGTTGAGTGGTCAAGGCCGCCTGCTCTGGCTCAGCCATGCCATCTCGAACCTTAGGAACTTGCCCCTTGGAACTGGGAGTCTCCTTAGACACCTTAACATCTTTCTCCCTTGTCTCAGGGCAGGGAATCCCTTCATCGACAGATGTCTCATCAGCGGCTGAGATGTTCAAAACATCCTCAGCCACTGGTCCACCCTTGGCACCAGTGTCCTTTTCACCTTCCCCCTGAGCCTGAGGCTCAGAGTCCATGCCATCTACCTCACTTGCTGTCTCCTCCACAGCCTTCTCCATTGCTCCATCCTGAGCATATTCATCATCCTCCTTGTCCTCCTCATCCTCAGATAGGATGTCAGCCTTGCTCTTGGACATCAGGTTGTTGACTAGCTCCTTCAGATTTTTGAAGTTGAGCAGTTGAAGCCAGCTAGTCAGTCCAAAGTAGGAGCACAACCTGGCCTCCTCAGTCTCCCAGTGCTCCCAGCCACGAGCATGCACCAGCAAATGTTGCTCTTGCATGTTGGATTGCTTGAATTCCAACCAAACTTTGAGTTCAACTACATTTGTCAGTAGCTCTTTGTATCTGTTCAGTCCGGGCCAGTACTTAGATGCCCATTCAGTGGCATTCCCCCTAAGGGTATTCTCCAGCACTCCCCCCATCATGTGTTCATCCAACTCCTCCTCCTCCTGAATGATAAGGAAATTGTCCTCTTCAGTTTGGAAGGATTTGGGGCAATCCTTGGGGTTGGGGTAAGAGGGAAAATATGTGGGAATGGGAAGGTTTGGCTCAGATAACTGGTCAGGCTCATTCGTGGGTGAGTTTGATGGCACTGACTCAGTTGGGATGTTTGGCTCTGAGGTTTGGGGTGATTGGGTGGGTTGAAGAGTAGGGTCAGGGTTGGAGGGTGTTTGGGTTTCAGGGTGTGTGGGTGATTTATGGGGTACTGTCTCAGGCTGCAACGACTCAGCCGTCTCGACAGATTTTCTCACCTCCTCTAAGTCAGAGGCTCCTGGAGAGCTTGACTTCTCCCTCTCACTCAGTGAAGGTAACTTCTTAGCAAGGGGCCTTCGAACCCCCTTCCTAAGTCGCTTCAGGGGCCTCTCACCCTGATCATCCCCCTTCCTGACGTCATCGTCAGTCCCCTCAGCCTCAGCATCGGCTCTCTTGGGAACAGACTCAGTCCCAGAACTAGTGCTCTTCCCTGACAACACTATACATACCGTCTTCTTCTTCTCAGCCCCTTCCACTGCAGGCTGATCCACCTCCTTCTCAGCTGCCACATTCTCCACCTCCTTGCTCCTCTCAAAGAGGTCATCTACCCTTTCAATGAGACTGGTAGCCACCTTCTTGGCCTTACCAGCTAGCTTTTTGACCTGACCCTTTGCCTGAGCATTGGAATCAGTCAAGCACTGAGTAGGTATCGCTCCGTGAGGCAAACATCACCTTCTTCGATGAGAGGCTATCCTCATAGTCGAAGGTGTACCCATGACAAACATGAGTGATCAAGACTGAGAGCCTGGTCCCGAAAGGCAGAATGGCACCAACGGAGATGTGTTTCTTCTCTACATCTCTTCTCAGCTTGTCTAGACCAGCCTGATGAAGTTGGTCCAGAAAGAACTGCTCCCAGTTGGCCTCAACTACATCTACGATGGCCCCTATCAGCCTCAACTTAGGTAGGCTTAGCTGCTCATGAGATCCCGTGGATCCCAACACTATCTTGGACACAAGGTCCACAAGCGCTCTGTATTCAGGCTTCAGCGTGTTCTTATTCTGACGAGCCCTGAATACAGATGACCCCTCCTTGGTCCATTTACCCAGAAGTTCTCCCTCCGAGTTCTCCTTGTAGAGCCTTGGGTTGATGCCTGAGGATGGCAGTCCAAAAACTTCTCTAACCGCCCTTCTGATGTCGATGGTGACCACCTCTGAGTTGTAAAGAGGTTCACCGTTGCCGTCCTTCTCCCCCTTCGGCTTGAGCGCGGTCACTTTCATGAAGAGTTCATCTTTCCGCAAGAACATATTGAGGTAGGCTTCCACAACCGTTCTTGGAAGTATGGAAATGGGACGAGTAGTGAAATATGTGTCCAACCCAGCTTTGGAAATCCATTTGAAAACGGGTTTGATTTCCTCCACTGTAAGACAGGTGCCATCCATGGAGATAACTTGCTCCATGTGCACGAGTTTGTTGTTGACAACATCCTCGACCTTGTCGGTTGTCCAGTTGGAATTAAGAAGTGCCATTTGATTTTGAAGAGAGATTTTTGAAAATACTGAGATTGCTTGAGCAAGAGAAAGCTCAGTGTGCAGATGTGCTTTGTGTTTGCGTAAAAACCTCGAATGGCATTCTTGATTGATATGATTAAGTCAGTTACTCAGACGTGGGGTTGAGATTAATCCCTGAATCCGAAACATTTTGAAATGAAGGGCCAGGATTAATCTCAGTTTCAATCAATTACCCACGTCAGTCATATTCCGTATAAAACGGACACGTACATAAAAAAGTAACTGAGGCATTAAATGCTTCGGTACGCGTGGGTTTAAATGTGAAAAGGCGCACTTTTAATGAAAACGGAATGCATTTAATAAAGATTTTCAGGACGAAGGACTCAGGGAGACGCTTGGAATTCACAGGAGTCAGGATAGAACTCATACCTATCAGGGAGACATTGTAGCACCCTGATACCTCGCTGAGTCGAGTCTGGCCTGAGTTCCCCCTAGAACCCTACACTGACTGCTCTCCCGGATCTAAGAGTCCTAACTCCACTGACGGTTCCATAAACCTTGCTTCAGCCAGAGGCTTAGACAAGATGTCAGCTCTTTGCCTGTCAGTGTGAATCTTCTCCATCCTAATATATTTCTTCTCCACATGATCTCAAATGAAGTGATGCCTAATATCCACATGCTTGTACCTTGTGTGAAGCACTGGGTTCTGAGTAATTGCTATTGCACTATTGTTGTCACAATAGATTGGAACCTCATTAGCAAATACTTGGTAGTCCCTCAACTGTTGCCTCAACCATAAAATCCGAGCACAACAACTACCTGCAGCCATATACTCAGCCTCAGTTGTGGATGTCGCTACTAAATTCTGCTTCTTACTAAACCACGAGATCAACTTACCCCCCAAAAACTGACATGTCCCTGAGGTTGATTTCCTATCAATCCTACAACCTCCATAATCTGCATCTGAATAACCTGTCAGTTCTAAGTTGTCATCTGAAGGATACCATAGTCCCATATTGACTGTCCTTTTCAAATACTTAAGTATCCTCTTAGCAGCCTCCAAATGACTCCTTTTGGGATCAGACTGATACCTAGCACACACACCAACTGCAAACGTAATGTTAGGCCTACTTGCAGTCAGGTACAACAAAGAACCTATCAGCCCTCGATACTCAGTCTGATTTACTGAAGTCCCTTCAGTGTCAGGATCCATCTTCCTATTTGTGTTCATAGGGATCCTGGCTGGATTGCTGTTCTGAACACCAAACTTTTGAATCAAGTCGCTTGTATACTTGGCCTGATTTATGAAGATACCTTGATCAGTCTGCTTGACCTGCAATCCTAAGAAGAAGTTCATCTCTTCCATCATTGACATCTCAAATTTACCAGTCATCAACTTAGAGAATTTCTCACAGAGCTGATGATTTGGTGATCCAAATATTATGTCATCCACATAAATCTGGACCAAGAGAATGTCATCACCTTCAGTGATCCTGAACAATGTCCTATCCACAGTTCCCTTCTTGAACCCATGGTCTGTCAGGAATTGAGAGAGGGTATCATACCAAGCTCTTGGTGCTTGCTTAAGTCCATAGAGTGCTTTCTTCAAATGGTTTACTCTATCTCCAACCTCAAACCCGGGAGGTTGTTCAACATATACCTCTTCATTGAGTACACCATTCAGGAAGGCACACTTGAAATCCATTTGATACACCTTAAACTTCTTATATGTTGCATATGCAAGGAACAACCTGATAGCTTCCAACTAGCCACTGGAGCAAAAGTCTCATCATAGTCTATTCCCTCAGATTGACAATACCCTTTTGCAACCAGTCTAGCCTTGTTCCTTACTACAACACCATTCTCATCCTTCTTGTTCTTGAAGACCCACTTGGTACCAATTACACCTTGATGCCTAGGTCTATCCACCAGTTCCCAAACCTGATTCCTTGTGAACTGATTCAACTCCTCTTGCATGGCAATGATCCAGTTCGAGTCAGTGAGAGCTTCTTCAATGTTCTGAGGCTCTTGCTCAGAGAGAAAGCAACAGAACGATGCACTCTCACCATGGAACCGTCTGGTCTTGACTCCCTCAGTTGGATCACCAATGATTTGATCAATGGGATGGTCCTCTAACCATGTTCTTTTGCCAGGAGTTGTTCCTGAAGTTCCTGCAATGTTAGTTTCTACAGGCTCATAAAATTTAGGAAATTGAACAGAAGGGGATGATCCTGAGTCTATACCAAAGGGATTAACCAGCTCAATGTCAACGACATCGATTCCCCCTTGATGAGGTGACTCAGGAACCGTCTCAGCTGCGACAGCATCTTCATAGACGGTACTTACCTCAGGTTGAGCCTGTTCCTCAGTCTGAGGCTCAACAATCCCTGATGTGCTGGGCTTAGGAGTGGCACTTGATTCATCATCCTGATCGTCATCATCATCCCATCCTGGAATTGGCACAGTTTTGACCTTGGGATCAGGTTGATTCTTCAAGCTCAGCCTTGTCACTCTCCTTGTGACCTCCTCAGTGTCAGGATTCAACACTTTTACCCTAGACTCATTAGTAGATTCATAAAAAATAACATGAGGTGATTCTTCCACAACAAGGGTCCTACAATTGTAAACTCTGAAGGCTTTACTAACTTCAGAATATCCTAAGAATATTCTTTCATCAGATTTGCTATCAAAAGCTTTCAATTGGGTCTTCCCATTGTTCAGGATGAAGCACTTACAACCAAGTACATGAAAATAAGAAATACGAGGTTTCCTTCTATTCCATGTCTCATATGGGGTCTGTGCATGTTGTTTGTTCAGCTGGGATCTGTTCTGAGTGTAGCATGCAGTGTTGATTGCCTCAGCCCAGAATTTCTTGGGCAATCCTGACTCAGCCAGCATGGTCCTTGCCGCTTCCTTCAGTGTCCTGTTCCTCCTTTCAGCGACACCATTCTGCTGTGGGGTTCTAGCTGCAGAAGTCTCATGAGCTATATAAAGTTCATTACAAAAGTCAGAAATATATGAATTTATAAATTCAGTGCCCTTGTCAGATCTGATCTTAGTACTGGACTGATTCTTCTCATTGCTGAGTCTCCTGAGCAACTCTGGAAGCTTCACCTGTGTTTCCTTCTTATTTAACAAGAAAATAACCCAAGTATATCTAGAATAATCATCAATAACCACAAGGGTATATTTTCTACCATTCATACTCATAGGTGTTATGGGACCAAATAAATCCATGTGCAAGAGCTGAAGTATCCCGTCAGTGGAACGAGAAGCTTTCTCTTTGAATGACGCTCTGACCTGCTTCCCTTCCTGACAAGCTTTGCACACATGATCTTTGCTAAAAACTTCATTAGGTAGACCTTCAACAAGTGACTGTCTAGAAATTTTGTTAAGAATCTTGAAGTTCAGATGGCTTCATCTTTTATGCCATAGCCAACTGAGCTCTAGAGAGCTTTTAGCAACAAAACAAGTATTAGGAATAGTGCTGCTCCAATCAGTGAGATAAACGTTACCTTTCCTGATGCCTGATAAAAGCACTTGTGTTGATTTGTCCTTGAATGAACATATATTCGATGAGAACTCAACACTGAAACCTTTGTCACAGAATTGGCTTACTGACAACAGGTTATGCTTCAGTCCCTCCACAAAGGACACGTTTTCCACTCTGACTGTACCTATTATTATAACACCAAAACTTTTAGTAACACCTTTTGAGTTATCACCAAAGGTTACCTGTGGACCATCTTTAGCTTGATATTCTTGGAGAAGACTCTTCATTCCAGTCATGTGCCTTGAGAAACCATTGTCTAGGTACCAAACAACTTTGATTGAGTCTCCTCTCCTCTTGTTGTGATCCACAGCCACCTGCAAGCAAATCAGGCTTTAGGTACCCATTGGGTGTTGGGTCCTATAGTGTCAGCTGTACCCTTCGGGATCCAGACTTGCTTAACAACCCTGATTGCCTCAGAGTGGTAAATCTGTCTCCCTGAAACATCAACATACACAACTTTCTTCTTCTTTGCCTGAGAGGAAGATGGTGTATGAGTGCTAGACTTAGGCTTCACAGGAGCCTGAGTGGGTGCCTTTTGGGCTGGCCTCCTGTTCTTCCTAGGTCTGGGTGCAGCAGGTCTTGGGCCTTGTTCTTGATAAGGGCCCTGTGTTCTATTCCCCCTAGGCAAGTGAGGGAATGGAAAACAGTTAAAGGCCTCAGGATGCCAAAACCATGGGGGTGTCATCATATTTGGCCTTCCCTGTTGGTATTACCAAGCAGGATGGTACCCTCGCTGACCAGTCTGAGGGCTCTTGGCCTGAGTCTTCCTCTGCTTTTGCTGAGGTTTTCCCTGGCCTGAGCTCTCAGGGGCCTCCTTAGGTTGCTTTGCCTTTCCCTTGGGTTTTGGCTTAGCTACCTTAGGGGCAACCCTGATTGTGTCAACAGTTTCCTTGCCCTTATCAGTTTGACGGGCCTGGAGTACAACCTTGGGTGCACTTTGGCCTGCCTGAACAAATACCCTCTCCGTGTTGCTCCCTGAAGCAACATGGGACTGACCTTGTGAGGATTTCTTAGGAACATATCCAAGTCCCTTTTTCTCATTCCCAAGCATTTGGCCGCTATTTATTTCCTCTCTAGCCACTGAGGATTTATTCATTGCTGCAACCTTTTTCTTGAGAGAGTCCTCACTCTTTTTCAGGATTTCATGTCTAGTAAAGAGGTCATCAAACTTACTCTTAAGTACTTTCAGTTCTTCCTTTCTGGCCAACTCTTCCTCAGCCAATTCCTTCAGAATCTTCTCTCTTGGGAGACGCTCAGCATTGATTAAATCAATCTCCTGAGTTAGTCTCACAATTTGAGCTGATTCTTTAAGATCAGACTGAGTGAGTTGTTCATTCAGGTTTTGAACCTCAGTACTCAATTTCTTGTTCTCCTCTACCAAGAAGACATTAGTTTCCTGCAGTCTGGAGAAATCAACCATCAATTGATCCAGACAGATATGAAGGTTCATTTCTCTAACTGACTCTGAGCTAAGCTCAGGATTTTGACCAGTGTAAGAACCACATACAGACTTAGATGTTACCTCAGGTTCCTCCCTTGCCATAAGGCAGACATCATCGTACTCATCATTGGAAAAGAGTTCAGGCGACCTCTCTTCAGGACCATCCGAGTCTGTTGCATCCTCAGCGAGCATGGCTCACCGGTCAAAAAATCTCTGGTCTCTCTTGGACCTCCTGTCCTCTCTTTCCCTAGCACTCAGCTTCGGACAATCATACTGATAGTGCCCGCTCTGGTTACAGTTGTAACATATTGGTTGCTCATCTCCTCATTCTCTCCTTGGTTCAGGGTTCCTCCATGAGTCAGGTTCCCTCTGTCTTGATGAGCTTTCCGTCTTCCCTGAGTGCTTGTCATCATGAGTACGTCTCTGTTCATCTCTACGATCGGGCTTTGGATCTGAATATCTTCTTTCATTGCCACGATCTCTCCTCTGGTCAGTGTTTCTCCTTTCCTCATATCTCCTCGAGCTTTGGTGGGTTCCTTTAGGTTTCCTGTCAAGTGAGTCCTGATAAAATTTCTTATAAGGACCATACCTAGAATTAAGCTTATCAAAGCGTCTGGCCATAAGGTTATACTCCTCAGCAAGCTCTTCCTTGCTCATCTCCACTAGTGACTTTGATGTAGACTCAACAGATTCAGACCTGGCCTTGAACGCCACGCTTTTCTCAGGAGTTTTCTCCTTTTCTTCCTCTCCTGGCTAAACTTTCTTCTTTCTTTTGTTAAGATCAAATTCCAGTGCCTTTAGCTCTGAAAAAAGTAAAGCAGAAGTTATGTTGCTCATATCTTGAGTATTCTTAAGCATAATTACACTGTTATCCCATCTCTCAGGAAGGGCATTCAGGATCTTTGAAGCAACATCTCTCTTTGGGACATCTTTGTCAAACATCACCAACTCATTCATCAACTTGATGAATCTTGACTCCATCTGATTGATTGTCTCATCAGGCAGCATCTCGAATGCTTCGAACTTCTGAATGGCAATGTTTCTCTTGTTCTCCTTTATCTTTTCTGACCCCTCGCACATCCTGGTCAGCTCATCCCAAACCTCATTTGCCGTCTTTAAGTTCATCAGCCTTGTTGACTCCTCGAAAGGTACCGTGTGCAAGATGATATTCCTGGCCACATTATCCAGCCCCATCATCTTGATCTCATCAGTAGTCATATCCTTCCTTTCCTTAGGAATGGGTACACTAATATCAAGATCATCATATCCTCTACCTCTGGTATTAGGGACAGTGATTTTGATCGATCCTTCCCTGAGAACATGCAGCATCTGGTCATGGATGGCATTGAGATGTGCTTCTAATCTGAACTTCCAATAGACAAAGTTAGATACAGAGAATTCAGGTAACGAAGCTTCAACTCTCCTCGAAGTCATGATGATGCAAGTTTTATGAAAAGCAAACTCAGATTTGTTCAGTGACCACCAACAGTTTCTCCTTTGAAACTATTAGTATTCAAAGTCAGTGGTCTTTTGAACCACTGCTCTGATACCACTTGTTGGTCCCGGTACAAGACTGAGGAATACGTGTATGGGGGGGGAATACACATATACCAATTTTTTAAACTTAAAACCTGACTGAGTCCCCTCCACTCAGAGTGATAAAGAACTAGGAGTTGATAACACACCTGCTGACTACACTTGGTGTGGGTCAGTTGGCTAACTATCAGTTCAAGTTCAGTGCGGAAATGCGTAGGCCCTGCGCAGTGCTCTTTTAGAGGATCAGGCTGATTGATTCAAGCCTGATAAACCGAATGCAATGAATGAATATGTAATATAGCAAGTATGCACAATATCAAAGCAGTAAGAACACAGGGAGTTTAACGTGGTTCAGAGACTTAAGCTCCTACGTCCACGACCTGATTTAACAGGAAATCCACTCAAGGGATTCTTGTTTTTAACGTGCCAAGGTACACCAAGACTAGCTAACCTTACTGATCTATACAAACTCCACTTACTAACTCACTAATTGACTTAATCCCAACAAACCTAACTTAGGGTTTTGGTTTCAGTTTGGATTCCACCTAGGTTGAGATTATCCTTACAAGGCAAGGTTATGCTAAGGATTGGATAATCTCTCTAAGCTTAAGATAATGCTATTTCGCTCTTGGAATTCAGAATGACTCTCAGTTGCTAAGAATTACTTGGGAAATTTAGATGGTTTCGAGTGCTTCTCTTAAAGGCTGAATGCTTTGAGTGCTTGAGAGTTTGAGTAATTTCTGGCTTGGAAATTTCCCGTAACCTTGAATGGGTTCAAGGTCTTCTGTATTTATAGGTGATTTGAAAAACTATCCGTTGGAGAGATAGCCTTCAAGTCATTTATGTAGAGTGGCTTCAAACGGACATATCTTCATGCAGCAGCCGTCCTTGCATGGATTTGGTAGTTGCATTAAATGCACATTAAATGCTTGCCCGTTGAAAATGCAGTCTGAAATCAGTCTTCTTGTCAGGTTCCGTACGTGCGTGTCCTTCTCGGATTGGTCCACGTCATCAGGTTGGTGAGAATGTCAGAACTTATTCCTGAGCTTCAGGCTTGTCTTATTGAGTTCATTTTGTCTTGAGCTCACCGGTCTTGTCCTGACGCTGACATTCTTTTTGCATTGCTTGGCTCTACTCCAAGTCTTCCCAATAACTCAGTTTCATCCTGTTTCCTTCAAGACTAAGTAGTACTGACCTCAGAGTCATACTCTCATCACTGAGACTTACTCAGCCAACTTAAGAGACTGCCATAAGTTCAGGATGGTAAGTTGTCTTCAGGCTCTGAGTCCTGATTGTCATCAGTAAGAGCTCCTCTTACTGAGTACCTGTGAAATGTAAAATGACTAAGTACAATTCCTAACCAAGACTAGCCTGACAAACAAAAGCAAACATCTTTTCAGGGGCTTTGGGATCTTAATCAAAACTGACAATGTCCCAACATTATGCAATAAAGGCAAGTTGTCTGAAAGATCTGGTGAAGTGGTAGAAATCTAGGATGAAAAGGATCCTAATGGAAAAGGTTACAGAGTAGTTAAAAACCATAACTGGAACAAAGACTGCTCTGCTGACCATATAGATGATGTTCCCAATGAGTTCACTGAACTGGAAGAGGAAATCTTTGAGCATAAACGTCAGATAGGAGAACCTATGAAGATTGATGGTTCTGTTCAGATGCCTAATCAGATTAGGAGACCTCAGAGGAGACCTAAAAGAGTGGAACCTAAGCAAATTAGAGGACCTCAGAAGGGAAACTCTAAGAGGAAACCTAATCAGAATAGAAGATATCAGAGGAGATATACTGAACCAGAGAACCTCAATCAGAATCAGGGATCTCAAAGGAAGAATGCTCAAAGAGGATTCCAGAACAGGAATACTCAGAAGGATTTTCATCATCAGAATAGATCCACTTTTCAGAACCAGAGGAGGTCTTCCAGACCCATCTATAGAAAACCAACTGATATGGGTAGTTTTGACACTAGAGATGGTTCTTCTAGGATGTACCCTTACAACCAGACCTTTAAGACTATGTCCTTAAGGCAGGCCATTCCAAAGGCCAGATTTGAGAAAAAAATACACCAGACCTATTTATAGGAAAGGTGTTCTTATCAGACCAGTAGCTCAATATATCATTGTTAGAGGACATGTGCTGGTAGATAGATTTGGAAGAAAGATAAGATCACCTCATCCAGTAAGGGATGATCTTTATCTTTGGATTCCTTCAAAACCTGCAACTAACCAATCAGGACCCAACTCTAGTAGGGGACCTAATTGATCTCTCTGCAGGAGGATAAGACCCCATTAGAGAAAGGACTTTCAAGAAATCATGTCTGGTACATTGATAGTGGATGTTCCAAGCACATGACATTCCAGAAAGATCATCTCCAGGATTTCAAGCCACTGAATGGGCCAAGAGTGATGTTTGGTGATAATAACTATGGAGTCACCAGAGGCGTTGGAAAGTTGACCTTTAATGGTGTATCTATAGATGAAGTCTACTATGTTGAAGGACTCAAGCATAATCTGCTTTCAGTATCCCAATTTTGTGACAAGGGATACTCAGTGAATTTTTCTAGTGATTCATGCACTGTCTTTTCTTTTGATTATAATGATATCTTGCTAATAGGCTTGAGGAAGGGTAATATTTATCTTGCAGATTTTAGCAGTTGCCCTAGAAACACTTGCCTGGTTGCAAAGGGATCCGCAGAGAATAGTTGGCTTTGGCACAAGAGATTGTGTCATCTGAACTTCAAAACACTGAACAAGATTGCCAGAAAAGGTCTAATTCGAGGTCTTTCTAATGAAGTGTTTAAGAAGGATCAGGTTTGTGGTTCATGCCAGAAGGGTAAACAACCCAAGACTTCCTTTAAGGATATCCAGAGCACAGCCACAACCAGAGTACTTTAACTACTTCACATGGACATGTTTGGACCTGTTTCTCCTCTTAGTTTCCGTGGAAGGAAGTATACCTTGGTGATAGTAGATGATTTTTCAAGATACACTTGGGTAGTGTTCTTGTTTAAGAAAAATGAAACTATCACTAAGTTGCCAGAGTTCTTCAAGCAGATTCAGAATGAGCAGAACCAGAGCATAGTGAGGATCGGAAGTGACAAAGGAACAGAGTTTTTGAATTCACACATTGCAGAGTATTGCAAGGACAATAGAATCTTTCATGAGACATCTGCTGCCAGAACACCCCAACAGAATGGAATAGCAGAAAGAAGGAATAGAACCCTCAAGGAAGCTGCAAGGACTCTTCTAGCAGAGTACAACACACCACAGAGATTTTGGGCATAAGCTATCAACACAGCCTGTTATACACAGAATAGATGCCTAATTACCCAGAGACATAGTAAGACTCCATATGAGGTATGGAAAGGTAAAACCCCATCTGTTTCATATTTTCATGTTTTTGGATGTATGTGTTTCATCCATGACAATGGAAAATCCAAATTAAAAACTTTTGATGCTAAAGTTGCAAATGGAATATTTTTAGGATATTCCAGCACCAGTAAAGCATTCAGAGTCTTTAATAGGAATTCACTTTGTGTGGAAGAAACACCTCATGTTGTTTTTGATGAATCTTCTTTTGAGTGCAAGGTGGAATTAAAGTCTTTTGATTAGACACATAATCAGACTACTCCCAGAGTAATCAAAGTCAATCCACCTATTCTTGATTCAGATTCAGATTCAGATGATAGCCCATCTTCTGGTTCTCTAAAGCAGAATCTTTCACAAGGAGCAGAACTAGAAGAGGTTAGAACTCCTGTAGGGGGAAGCTCTCCTGCAGTTGGTGATAATTACCAAGATACTGCAGTAGATGGTCAACCAGGCAAGGCCACGGGAAAGAGGACCCTGGTTGATAACCCCAATGACCTGCTAATTGGAGATCCAGCTAAGGGTGTCCAGACTAGGAGAACTCTTAACTTAGCTGCCTTATTCAGTTGCTATGTGTCCTTGATTGAGCCCAAGAACATCAAGGAGGCACTGAAAGATTCAAATTGGATTGTTGCTATGCAAGAGTAGTTGAATCAATTCACCAGACAGGATGTTTGGGAGCTGGTAGACAGACCAAGACATCAAAAGGTGATAGGCACTAAGTGGGTTTTCAAGAATAAGAAAGATGAGAATGATTTCATTACTAGGAACAAGGCAAGGCTAGTGGCTCAGGGCTATTCTCAGTCTGAAGGAATAGACTATGATGAGACTTTTGCTCCTGTTGCCAGACTATAAGCCATCAGATTGTTTCTAGCATATGCTGCTCACATGAAGTTTAAAGTATACCAGATGGATGTGAAATCTGCCTTTCTTAATGGGATTCTCATTGAGGAAGTGTATGTGGAACAACCTCCTGGTTTTGAACAAGGTGACAAGGTGTTTAAGCTTAAGAAGGCTCTTTATGGGCTGAAGCAGGCACCCAGAGCATGGTATGACACTCTATCTCAGTTTTTTCTGGACAATGGTTTTACCAAGGGTAAGATTGATAGGACCTTGTTTAGGAAAGAAGAAAGAAAGGACATCCTTCTGGTCCAAATATATGTTGATGACTTTATATTTGGATCCCCTAACAAGAAGCTGTGTGAGAAGTTTAGTGATCTCATGCAGAGTCAGTTTGAAATGTCTATGATGGGTGAGATGAATTATTTCTTAGGTTTGCAGGTAAAGCAATCAGAGAATGGAATTTTTATCAATCAGGCAAAGTATATCAGAAACATGTTAGAGAAATTTGGAGTAGGATCTAGCAAAGCAGCCAAGATTCCTATGATGACAAATTTTAACATGGATCCATATGAGTCTGGAGAGTGTGTGGACCAGACTCAGTACAGGGCATTTATTGGTTCTCTTTTGTATCTGACTGCAAGCAGACCAGATATAACCTTTGTTGTTGGTGTGTGTGCCAGATTTCAAGTTAATCCTAACAAAAGTCACTTGGAAGCAGCTAGGAAGATATTGAAATACCTTAAGGGAACAGTGAATTTGGGGTTGTGGTATCCTGCAGATGATTACTTAGAGTTAAGTGGTTATTCGGACTCAGATTATGGTGGGTGCAGAATAAATAGGAAGTCTACACGTGGAACATGCCAATTTTTAGGGAATAAATTGGTATCCTGGTTTTCTAAGAAGCAAACTTCAGTTGCTACATCAACAATAGAAGCAGAGTATATGGCCGCAGGAAGCTGTTGTTCACAACTACTCTGGATTAGTCAGCAGCTAAGGGACTACCAGATTAGGGCTAAGCATATTCCAATCTTTTGTGATAGCAACAGTGCCATAGCAATCACCCAGAATCCAGTTCTTCATACCATATGCAAACATGTTGATATAAGGCATCACTTTATCAGAGACCATGTTGAGAAGGGAAATATAAGGATGGAAAAGATTGCAACAGAGAAGCAGAGAGCAGATATTCTGACTAAGCCTTTGGCTGAGGCCAGATTCAAAGAGTTAGCTTTTTAGTTAGGTTTATTAGATCCAGAGACAGAATTGGTTTAGGGGGAACATCAGAGAAGTATCCTTTGTTTCATTTTATTACATATTTTATTATTTTTTTCAAACTAACATGCCTACAGGTTAGATATACCAGGGAAGCTATATCTCCAGAGGTGGTACATATCAGATGAGGTATGTACCAGTTGAGGCTTGTACCAGGTGTGGTACATCCCAGATGAGGTGCAGAGATAGATTCTAGAGAATTCCGGAGTCTAATCTGACTAGAACCAGATGGGTTTCCATCAGCTGAGATGTAACACCAGACTAACCATGGTATCATCTGGTTACAATACCAGGTGACAGATATGTATTTACTTTTCTGGCCTCTGATCATTGGGATACACTATTCGAATTAGTAAATACACTCAAAACCTTTCATCTTCAGAGTGTATTTAAGACTAGGGTAGAGGGCCTAGGCAATCATTAGCTTTTTATCTTGATTGCCACAAAACTCCCTCGATCCCAGTCCCAATGATCACGCCCACACACCATATTAAATCTGTAACTTGCCTTTTAATCTTGGCCGTCAGATTTAATAATTGTGCAAAATGTCAATCAATTCAAAAATTGATTTTGTTACCTAATTTAAATTTGGATTTTACACGCGTTCACACTTCATTAATTGTTCAAGCCACGCGTCTTGTCCTATTTAAATCAAAACTTTTTCAATCTGTCTTTTCACGTTTTCTTACTCTCAAACCCTAATCTTACTCTGCAAGTTTCTCTCTCTCTCTCTCTCAAATTTCTCTTATAGACATGGCTCCCAAGTGCAACTTTGTTCACAATTATGTGATGAAGAAGTTGAAGTCAGAGATGTTGGTTGATTTCTACACAACCAAGAACCCGGCGGCGTTGGCCATTCTGGAACTGATCCAGAAAGCAGGGGTGGAGAAGTTAATCTCGACGATTCCAAGGAATTTTAGGACCTTGGATGGATATGCAGCCCATTTTCTGGTCCGCATAAAGATCCACAATGACCATATCTCTTCCAAGATCGACAAGGAAGATGTGGTGTTTTCAAAGCATGACTTTTACCGGCTGTTTGAGAATATTTTGGATGAAGGAGTAGATCCATTGACGTATAAGAAAGACGAGGCGTTGGAATATTTCAAGCTTTTTGCCAGGAGTTCATGCCAGAATTTGACCAAGGGGTTTCTGGATAAACACTTGAGGCAGAAGTACAAGGTCTTGTTTGACATTGTGGTCAAGATCTTGATGTGTGAGAGCCATAGCACAGATGCCATTTTCTCTGGCAGGCTCTGTGTTATGAGGGCTTTGTTTGATGGAGTAAAGTGCAACTGGGCAGAGTTCTTTTGGGGAGTGTTGAGGAAGAACAGGGTGAAGGTGCAGAAGGAGGAGTGTCCTTCAAAGCCTGGGGAATTGCAGTTTTGTTTGTCTGTAAATGTGTCCTTAGGGACTAAGCTGACCCTGATCCTGGACTCTTTGTTTCCAGAGAAGCAATGGAAGAGTTCTTGGTGCAAAGCCTTCCATAAGTCCAAGATTTTGTTCTCCAATGATGGCCCTCTACATGGCCATGCCGATTCTAATGGGGAACAAGCCATCCCTACCCCTCCTCTCCAAGCAGTGCCTTCTCCTGCTAGGGGTAGAAGACCAAGAAGAGCCAGAAGAAATCTGAGGCGACTGGTTCTTCAACGGTGGCGTTCCCTGGTTCATCAGATGATGACCAGACCCCCCTTCAAGCTGCTTTGAAAAAGAAGGGTGAAAGTGTTGAGGCTGCAAAGAAGGCAAGAGTAGCCAAGAGGAAGCAGAGGCAAGAAGATATTGCCAGAAAAGTCCCTGCTAAGAAGCCTAGGACTTCAAGAAGGGCCAAGCAAACTCTTCTGGTGGATGAGCCATCAGAGGAGGAGGAGGAAGAGGAGGTTGAACCTCTGATTAGAAAGCCAAGGGCCAAGAGGGTCATTCTTCAAGACCCAGACTCGGGGTCCGACCTGGGAGATGCCTTGGAACAGGCTATAGAGGAGGCTTCTCACCTGATGGAGGAAGCTTCAGCCCCTGAACAGGTAAACCCTTCCATTCCATCCTCTAATCCCATTAACCTTGTCACCCCCACTACTTCTCCCCCAAATACCCATACACACATCCCCTCCCCTGCTCCTGGTGCCCCCATTCCTTCACCAGAGCAGACCTTACCTGATAACCCTATATTCACTCCCTCCACCATTTCCACTCAAACACCCTCTCCCACTTCATTACAAATACCTCTCCCCCAGCCACTGTACCAGAGGTGCCTTCCACCTCCTCTGGTACAGAACAACCCCTTCCCTCCACCTCTACCTCACAAATTCCTACCCCTCCCCAATCTCATACAGAATAGAACCCCTCCATCTCGTTAGTAATGGGATTTTCTATCCCTTCTTCTTCTCCCACTTGCCTGACCAACGATGGTAGTGAAGATGAGGATGCTTCACTGGAGCCAGAGTGCTTAGCACCATCCTCCTCTGCCTCTAGGCCCAAACCCTTTACTTTCTCATCTGCAGAAATGGGTCTCATTAGGCAGAGCATGAGTGTAAGTGCTCAGCTCTGGCTAAGAGAGCATTTTATCATCCCGTTGGAGCACTTATCATTGTTGGCGGATCTGACTGACGCCAAAGTTTGGAGCAAGGCCAGACTAGAGGATGTAGAGGACCTGATGCTGTTGCTTGAAGAAATGACTCCATCTACATTAACTGCCTGGGAGATAGATCTCAAGATGAAGTTGAACATCCAGAATCCTGTTGAGCTTGAGACCCCAGAGGCTGTCAAAGTTTTGATTAGGACTCTGCTGATCCAACAAGGGGTGATGATCTCTCCAGAGGGCCCTTCCTATACCTTTGGTCCTCACTTCACCTTCCCTCCAGAGCTCTACTCAGATGAGGAGGATTTCGATGTCACCATTGCCATTCTCCAAAAGATGAAGTTGTTCTTCAACGAGCAGATCCAGCAGATTGGCAGGTTCTCTAAGGCAATGCAGCATCTGGCGCTTGCCCTGGTTGAGCACCAGATAAAGGAAGAAAGGAGGAAATTCCTCAAGCAGATCAAGGCTGTCTTTGCCTCTGCTAAAGCATCATTCAAGTCTGATTGCCTCTTTTTTAAGATGGATGTGCATGAGAGCCAGAAGCAGATGCAGCAATATGTTCTGGACCAGATGCGTCCAGTCTCTGTGCTGAAGGTGGAGTTGGCTTCTCAGATGCTAGAGGTAGCCAAATTGAAGGTATCTCTCCAGGAGACTTTGGCCAAGCAGAGGAACGTAGTTGCAGAATCTCAGGCTTACCTGGAGGAGGCCAAGCAGCTGCGTGATCTTCACTCTTCCTCCTCCACTGTCTTGCCTGATCTCATAAGGCAGGTGGTGCAGCCCCTAATTGATGAAGTTAAAAAGGGGGAAGAGAAGGCCAGAACTGATCTGGTGAAGAACACAAATGAGACCCTTTTCAGCCATGTTGCTCGTCTGGACCTGCTGGAGAACACTTTGGCCTAGGCTGAGCTGCAGAAGAAGAAGAAAGAAGAGTTAAAATCTCTTACCATGACAAAGCAGCTGGCAGCAGAAGAGGAGACCACAGATGCAGAGCAGGATCCTATCTCAGTTTCTGGCCCTGCTAAAAGGAGGATAAGGAAAGTGAAGAAGAGCTTCCTTGAATCTGTTGTTGAAGAAGCAGAGAAGAGATTCAAGGAAGAGACACCTGAAGAGAGGTAAGCAAGGATAAGGAAGAACATAGATGAAGAGTAGAGGCTCCAATGTGTTAGGAGGTAGAACAAGAAGGCCAGAGAAGCTGGTATCCCTTCTGGTGCCAGTGGACCCAGCCAGAGGAGGAAGGCTCCTGTTGAGGTGATGGAAATCTTACCACTCAGGACAAAAGGGTCCTTTGAATCTACTGTGCATGTTCCCTTAATTGATAAGTGGAGGGAGGCCAAAACCTTATGGTTTATTCATCACTACATCCAGAGGCCCCCGCCAGAGGATGACACACTTATCAATAGAACCTTCCACTCCTGGATGAAGGCTTATGATGCTGATCTGTACAAGAAGCTTATAGATTCAACCATAGAGTTCAACCTGGAGATGACTGCCCCTGAGTTTCACTACATCAACACTACAATGGTTGGGGGCCAGGTTGATTGGGTAGAATTGAAGAAACTATACAAGACCAAGGTGTTGGCAAACTTCACTCCAATATCTTCTGCTGAGCTGAAGGCTGTCCAAGATAGGTTCTTTGACTGGTTCCTAGTGCCTAAAGAGAACAGAAGATATGCATAGAATAGGACTCTGAACTTAATGTAATTTGTAATCTTTTTATCCTTATTATTAATGAAAAATCATATCTTTTTTGTCTTAAAGACAACCTCTTGTTGTCTTCTTGTTTGCCTGATAAGATCTATTCTAAGTTCTTATCCTTTTTTTTTTTTTGCTTGAGTGTTTTGTTTATGATCAGTTTTGGTTTGTGTTTTAACTCCATCAAAAAGGGGGAAATTGTTAGGATAAAAGTTGTTTAGTTTTGATATAATAGAACCATCTGGGCCTGTTAGCCAGATGAGGAAATAGGTTAGGACTTAGTCTAGGGGGAACTGCCTGACCAGAAGAGTCACCAGATGACCTACCAGAGGACTTCACCAAAAGACTTCATCAGAGAAGACTAACCAGAGGTAGAGGACCTTCCCCAGATCAGACGAGTTCGGACCAGACGAGTCTGGTGAAACAAAATATGCTCAGAATCATCTCCTGATTCTCCTGAGTAATCTGTTTCTTAACCAACTCTGGACCAGAAGACATTGAGGTTACCTAGTGTCTGGTCCTGCCTTCTCTGAAGAGAATCAGAGTTAGGCATTGGAAGCGTGTGACCGTTGGTGATTCAAATAAAGTCAACAAGATCGGATTGGAAAGTTTTGAAGTCAATCAATCCAAGGATCTCACCAACCCAATCAATAAATAAGGGAATTGATTGATTGAAAGCTTCCTTAATTAGAGATCTGATTGGATTAGCTCTCCAATGGCTAATTCCTAATAACCTCTATAATTACAAGAGTGCAGACTCAAAGAAAGGCTCTAGAATCTTACGCGCACGAAGTCATATTCCAAGCCTTTGTCTTATCACGCACTTAGCACTCTTATTGTTCATACTTTTATATTTACTCATAAAGGAGTAGTTGGATCTCAACCTGTTCATCTCTAAGAAAAGGTTGAAGGCTATAGACTTTAGATCGAAGTTAGATCTAAAGGGTCTGTGTTAGGATATAGATTAGATGTTTTGAAGATGTTAAAACAAGAACTTGTAATAGGACTAGCTGAACCTGTTAGTCAGCTACAGATTAGTCTTGGTCTAGAATAGGTCTTTGGTTAAGGGGGAAGAAATCTGTGCAGACCAGATGAGGTGACCAGAGAAGGTGACCAGAACCAGAGAAGGTGACCAGAGAAGGTACCAGATGAGGTACCAGATGAGGTGACCAGATGAGATGTCCAGAGCAGAAGAGTCACCAGAGCAGATGAGGTCCAGAGGAGTCTGACCAGAGGAGTCTGACCAGATGATCTTGGACCAGAGGAGTCTGCCAGAGGAGCTTGGACCAGAGGAGTCTGCCCAGATGAGACCAGACCAGAAGACCCCAGACCAGACCAGACGAGAGACGGATTAGTTCACCTACCAGAAGCATCATTGTAATCTGGAGACAAGAAGACTTTGGAAATTCTTGATGGAGAAGATGGCAATCTGGAAGTCAACTGATGGAGGATCTGATAGATTGATTGCTTGATTGAAAGTCAACTAATCAATCATATAATCAATCTTTGATTGATTATATTCCTCCAATTATGGTTGTTTGAATTGCTAGTTCCCAACGGCTAGTTAATTCACAACTATAAATAGGAGTGATTTTGATGAGTTCAACAAGAAGAGTCGCGCGAGAGCACACCAAGAACACACGAACTCTTCCAATCACTCACCTTTGTCCTTTCTAGTTTATATACACTCTATTAGGAGTTTAGTTGGATTATTACTCAACCTGTTCATCTTGTTAGATAAGGTTGTTGTAAGTTGTACGAAGGAGCTGGTACTTCGGAAATTCCAGTAAGTAAGTGAGTAAGTAAGTTGGAGAGTGAGAAAGACCCCTTTGGAGAAAGGGAGAGTGGACGTAGGACAAGTTGGTCCGAACCACTATAAATCCTTGTGTTCTTTATTTTCTGCACTTTAAATTTCTGCAATTTATTTTAGCATTTCTTTAAAGGGTTTTCTTAAAAATAAACTTAAAAATGCTTTCCGCTGGATATTTTTGGGACAACAAGTGGTATCAAAGCAGTGTGTCCTACAGACCACTGTTTTGAAATTATCTCGGTGGTCACCAGGGCAGATCCATATTTTTTTTGAAAAACCCAAATATTTGTTGTGCTAACAAATTTTGCAGAAATGGGCTCAAAGAGATGCAGTAGAAGAGACACCAGGAGGTACTCCAAAAGAAGCTTAGCAGATGAGGAAGATGAGGTATCCACTTCTGGTTCATCATCTAATTTTGGACCAGACGAAGAGGTTTGTCTTATGACAGACGAGGTATGCAATCGAACTCCCTCTTCTTCTTCTTATTCTTCGTTTTCTGAACAATCAGAGGAGTCTGATATGCAGAAAATGCTATTAGATCTCCAAACTTCGATACAACTCTGTCAAAAGTTGGAAGAAGAGAACACAAAGTTGAAAGCAGAAAATCAGAAGCTTTCACAATGTTTTAGCAACCCAACTGATCTACCAGTTGAACAAGTTCAAACTCTGGTAGAAGAGTCCACTGACTTGAAAACCAGATGTGATGAACAAACTAAGCTAATAGAAAAGTTGCTTGCTGAAAACATTGAGAAAGATAATGAACATACTCTGCTGAAAGCTAAGTTCGATGAACTCTTCCATCAAAACAAAATTGAAAAAGATAGTGAGGACAAGCTCAAGCTGAGACTGGAGCAGCTGACTATAGCAAACAATGCTGTGTCACATATAGTTGCCTCATCTCAAAGAGAGCATGATAAAACAGGCCTTGGTTATTCCAAACCTGAATCCTCACATGTTCAGAAAGAAGAACAGCCTAGAAATTTTATTGATAAAGGCAAGAGGTCAGCTGACCAGGCAACTCAGCCTAATGGGCAGATGAGTACTGAAACTCAAAAACCCAAAAGGCAGAGGAGGAATCTTAAAAGACCTCAGCCAGGCCAGCAGAGTAGAAGACAGTCTGGATCTTCTCAAAAGAGGCAGAACCAGATAAATCCTACTCACCTGCAGAGGACTTTCAAGTCATCTGCCAGACCAGCTGGAACCTTTGATGGTTCTAGTAAAACTTATCCTTATCAAAAGAATTTCAAGACTGTTGCTTTAAGACAAGTTACTTCTTCTACTGGACAAGCTCATAAGAGAAGAAGAGCCTCTAGAAGAAATAACCATGTCGAAGCTTCTTATGTTCAGTGTGTTTTTGTGGATATATATGGAAGAAAGATAAGATCACCTGATTCAAAAATGGATGATCTATTCTTGTGGCTTCCTAAAAATTGTGCTAACCCCCCTGGACCCAGTAGGGTACCAAAAAGTTGATTGCCTGCAGATACACAAGAAGACCAGCTGATGTTTTGCCCCAATATCAGCTGAGCATACTTTGAGGGGGAAGATCAGTTGACCCAGCCTGCTAGAATCTCTATTTTGATATTTCAATAGCGACGGAGAGCCTCTCTACGACTCGGAGGTGGTCACCATTGATCTCAGGCAGGCGGTGAGGGAAGTCTTCAAGCTGCCATTCTCTGGCATCAACCCCAGGACTTACAAGGAAAACTCGGAGGGAGAATTCCTTGGGAAATGGACCAAGTCAGGGTCTTCGGAGTTCAGGGCCCGTCAGAACAAGAGCACTCTGAAGCCGGAGTACAGAGCTCTGGTGGACTTGGTGTCCAAGATGGTGATGGGAGCAACTGGCTCTCACGAGCAGTTGAGTCTGCCCAAGTTGAGGCTCATGGGAGCAATCGCTGATGGAGTGGAAGCGAACTGGGAGCAGTTCTTCCTCGATCAACTCCATCAGGCAGGATTGGACAAGATCACGCGTGACGAGGAGAAAAAGCACATATCTGTCAGTGCCATCTTGCCATTTGGCACAAGATTGTCCATGCTGATTGCTCATGCGTGCCATGGGTACACTTTTGACTTTGAGGACAACCTTTCCTCAAAGAAGGTCATGTTTTCATCACTGAGTGACACCTATTCAGTGCTAGGGCTGACTGATCCCAATGCGAAAGCAAAGGGTCAGGCCAGAAAGCCAGCTGGGACGGCCAAGAGAGTGGCAACCAGCCTCATTGAAAAGGTGGATGAGCTCCTTGAGAGGAGTAAGGAGGCTGAGAAGGCTGTTGCTGCGGAGGTGGAGCATCCTGATGTGGGCGCGGCTGAGAAGAAGGAGAGGAGGGTGAAAATCGTGCTGTCAGGGAAGAGCACGAAGACAGGGACTGAGTCAGATCCCAAGAAGGCCGGGACTGAGGCTGAGGGAACTGATGATGACGTCAGTATAGAGGGCGCTCAGGGAAAGAGGCCCCTGAAGAGACTTAGGAGGGGAGTAAAGAAGTCTCCTGCTAAGAAACTCCCTGAATTGAGTGAGAGGGAGAAGTCAAGCTCTCCTGGAGCCTCTGACTTAGAGGAGGTGAGAAAGACTGTCGAGACGGCTGAGTCATTGCAGCCTGAGACAGCATCCACACAAACACCCCCGCATCCTGAAACCCAAACACCTTCCATCCCTGATCCCACACCTCAAACTCCCCAACTCCCCCAACCTTCAGAGCCAAATTACCCTACTGAGTCAGTGCCATCAACCTCACTTACAATTGAGCCTGACCAGTTAGCCGAGCCAAACCTTCCCAACCCTTCAGTTTTTCCCTCATACCCCAATCCCAAAGACTGTCCCAAATCTATTTCAACAGAAGAGGATGTGTTCCTTGAAATAGAGGAGGAGGAGCTGGATGAGCACATGGCGGGAGGTATACTGGAGAATACACTCAGGGGGAATGCCACGGAGTGGGCAGGGAAGTGCTGGCCTGGGCTGTACAAATACACTGAATTACTGGCATATGTGGTGGAGCTCAAAGTTTGGTTGGACTTTAAACAATCAAACATGCAGGAGCAACATATGCTAGTAGACGCACGCGGCTGGGAACATTGGGAGACGGAGGAGGCCAAGATCTGCTCATTCTTTGGCCTGACAAGCTGGCTTCAACTTTTGAACTTCGACAACCTGAAGAAGCTTGTGGCTGAAATGATGGCCAAAAGCAAGGCTGATCTTCTCTCCGTTGAAGAGAAGGAGGATGATGAGGAGAATGATGACGCTCAAGGTGGAGCTGTGGAAAAGGCAGTAGAAGAGACTGCAAGGGAAGTAGATGAGATGGACTCTGAGCCTCAGGCTCAGGGGGAAGGTGACAAGAACACTGGTGCCAAGGGTGGACCAGTGGCTGAGGATGTTGTGAACATCTCAACTGCCAATGAGACATCTGTCGATGAAGGGATTCCCTACCCTGAGACACGAGAGGATGATGTTGAGGCATTCAAGAAGACTCTCAGTTCCGAAGGACAAGTTCCTAAGTTCAAGTTAGCTTAGCTGAGCCTGAGGAGGCGGCTATGACTACTTCACAACTGCCTTCAGTGTACCTTGAAGAAGGGACTGATGCTGCAGGGGCTGACAAGGGAAAGCAGCCAATCACTGATGAGGCCGCTGATGATGAAGATGTGGTCATAACCGGGGTCGGCCGTGCTGAGTTTACAAGCATAGTGGAGGTCAAACAGGAGAAAACCTCGGAAAATCTAGCTGAACTTCAGGAGGAAGTAATGAGGCTACGTGCTGAAAAAGATGAAGACTCCAAGGCCCTGGCGAAACACATCAGGTGGACAAAGACAGCTTACAACACCCTTGCCAACAGGGAGCTGATCTTGTTAAAGCGCACAATGACTGACACGGCCAAGTCAGTGAAGAATGAGAGGAAGCGCACAAAGAAGATGCTCAGGGACACTCTCAAGAAACTTGAAGAGAGAGATGCGATCAGGGACGAAAAGATGAATCAGGCAGTGGACAGGCTTGCAGTTCAGACTGGAGCTATTGTCACTCAGGCCTTGGAGGACTCAGCGTCCAAGTTGGAGCTGGAGTCAGGGAAGCTGGATCGCACATCTCAATCAGTGGCGGACATTTTGGCTAAAGCCACTGAGGAGTCTGTGAAGATACTGACTGAGGTTAGCAGAGTCAGCGGTGAGTCCTCGAAGGTGGAAGAAAGGATCACCAAGGCTGAACAAAGTCTCCAACTCTCTATGGAGGTCTTTGAGAAGAAAGTCAATGCTGCCATCAGTTCCGTATCCTTTGCAGGGACTGGGATTTCAATGGGAGTTGAGTTATTGAAGGAGGGAATCAATGATGTCCATTCCCTAGCTTCCTTCGTAGTCAACAGCGGATCTGACGCATTCCCATCTGAGACCAATGATGATGCCAAAAAGGGGGAAAAGAAGAAAAGATCCCGCCCTGAGGCATCTGAGGCAGTTAGTCAAGTAGAGACCGTCCTAGCTGATCCTGAAGCCAATCCTGATGGAAATATTCTAAGGATAAGGAAGTCAGCTAGGTTAGCGGCAGTGGAGAAGGAAGGAGAACAATTAGTTGCCAAGCTGAGGGAGGAGGCAACAAAGGCAAAGGCTAATGAACCTTCAAAGCAACAACCTGAGCCAGTCCAAAGATCATCACCCATGAGCTCAAGGAAGAATCCCATCACTTACTCAGGTGAGTTAGTTGCGGAGCTATGTGCTGAAGCATGGGGAGATCAACCTGAAAAGACTGAGGCTATGCGCAGAGCTGAAATTGCTCAGAAGGAGAAGATGCGCATTTTGGAGAAGAAGGTTGAAAAGCTGACGGATATCACTGAGCTTCAACAACGTGAACTAGATGATGCAGTGATCAGCTTGCTAAGGAGGAAGAAGGCGAAGCCTGAGCCAAGGAAGTACAGAAAGAAGCCAACAGTTAGGAAGGCAACAATTCTTCAAGTCAGTAGGCCAGAATCAGGAGCAAGGGAAGCTTTTGTTGATGAGTTCGTCTCAGAGACTTTAAAGGAGTTTTGGACTGATGCAAGGGATGAATTTGTCAGGCTATGGTTTGTTGTGAAGAAGTGGGGCGACACTGACGATATTGATGCCCACTTCACTGACTATATGATGGACAATCATCCTGAGCTATTTCAGAAGATCTTGGAGGAGGCTGAGGCAGCTAAAGTCCAAGTGAAGGCTCCTGAGTTCATCATTCGAGCTCCTCCCTTGATTCCTGGAACTCTAAAGCATGACACTAAGGCCATAATGATGGAAGTCTTGAAGATAGCTAGAACTGAAGGATATGTGAACCAACCTGGAAGACTTGACGAGCTAAAGGCAAGAGTTTATGCAGGATATGGACTCAAGCCTGAAATGAGATTAGTTTAGGTGTTCACAGGCTTCTTTGTAATAGATTAGATTCATTGTAATCGTTTCCACATCTATCAAGAAATCTATTACTTTTGCCCACAGACAAAAACTCATTGTCTTTTTGGCTTGTTTAAATTCTGTACTTTATCAAGAATTGCTCTAACACTGTCTTATCTTATAGATAGGATTGTCCTATTTCCTCTAAGTGTTTTGAGGATCTTTTCAGTGTTTTGGCATCATCAAAAAGGGGGAAATTGTTGGGACATTGTCAGTTTTGATTTAGATCCCAAAAGCCCCTGAAAAGATGATTGCCTTAATCTGTCTTTGTCAGGCTAGTCTTGGTTAGGATTAGTACTTAGTCATTTTACACTTCACAGGTACTCAGTGAGAGGAGAACTCACTGGAGACAATCAAGACTCAGAGCCTGAAGACGAAGAGCACCATCCTGAACTTATGGCAGTCTTCTAAGCTGGCTGAGTAAGTGTCAGTGATGAAGAGTATGACCCTGAGGTCATTACTAACTCAGTCCTGAAGGGAACAGGTTGTCACTGAGTAAATGGGAAGACTTGGAGTAGAGCCAAGCAATGCAAAAGGAATTTCAGCGTCAGGACAAGACCGGTGAGCTCAAGACAAAATGAACTTAATAAGACAAGCCTGAAGCTCTGGAATAAGTTCTGACATTCTCACCAACCTGATGACGTGGACCAATCCGAGGAGGACACGCACGTACGGAACCTGACACATAGACTGAATTCAGACTGCATATTCAACGGGCAAGCATTTAATGTGCATTAAATGCAAATACCAAATCCATGCAAAGGCGGCTGCTGCATAGAGATATGTCCGTTTGAAGCCCCTCTACATAGATGGCTAGAAGGCTATCTCTCCAACGGATAGTTTTTCAAACCACCTATAAATACAGAAGGCCTTGAACCCATTCAAGGTTACGGGAAATTTCCAAGCCAGAAATTACTCAAAACTCTCAAGCAATCAAAGCATTCAGCCTTTAAGAGAAACACTCGAAACCTTCTAAATTTCCCAAGTGTTTCTTAGCAACTGAGAGCTATTCTGTATTCCAAGAGCTAATTAGAATTATCTTAAGCTTAGAGAGATTATCCAATCCTTAGCACAGCTTTGCCTTGTAAGGATAATCTCAACTTAGTTGGAATCCAAACTGAAACCAAAACCCTAAGTTAGGCTTGTTGGGAGTAAGTCGGTTAGTGTGATAGTAAGAGGAGTTTGTATAGATCAGTGAGGTAACTATTGATGGTCCCGTTTTCGAAAAACCAAAATGGGAATTCAGGAGCACAATTTTTTTTTTAAACCTTCGCGTTGCACCCTGAGTGAGTTCAGTGACGAAATACTCAAGTCACTGCGTTGCTGAGAGTTAGAGCTATCAAGTCAGTGATGAGACTTGAAAGCTCAGGCTCTCAACAAGGCAGTGACTCGAGAGACTTAACTCTCGAGTGCCTAGCCTGATCTGGTCAGTGAGAGGAATCTCTCTGACCTGATTGCTTAACTAAAGTTTTCTTAACAAAGCTCTCAGTGAGCTGATTTTCACAACACTTTAGTAAATACTTTGAAAGATAAGTACGCTCAGTTTAACGTGGTTCAGAGTCTCAATACTCTTACATCCACGGCCTGATTTAACAGGAAATCCACTCCTGGGATTCTTGTTTTTAACGTGCCAAGGTGCACTTACAACTGGACTCACGCCCCTCCACGGAGCTGCCTCTCCTCACCTCACTACAAACCTAACAATCTTTTGAAAGGGTTTAGTTTGGTTTGGTTTTCTCCAACTAGGTGAGGTTTTCCTTTACAATGTGTTAGCCTTAAAGCTAAGATTAGGAAAACCTCTCTAAGCTAAGAGTTACAAGCTTTGACACTCAATGAATATATGTGAAGACTCAAATGGTCAGTGTCGTGGGTGTGGAACACTTCCTTATGACTCCCTAACAACTCTCACACCCTCACAGCTCGTAGGTGTAGATTTTCTCCTCTCACACACTTCAATCCGCAGCTGGAAGCTTGTATTTATAATGGGGATTCAAATGTATCCGTTGGAGAGGAAATACATTTGAATCCAGCATTAAATGGTTTCAACCACTTTTCTTGGAATGCGGCCTTTGTCAGTGTCAGAATTGCTGCCTCGTGCTGATTGGTCCACGTGGCCTGAATTCACGGATCTTTGACTCAGTAGGTTTGACTAAGACCCACTGACTTTAGGTAGTTTTCTCCTTCACTGACAAGATGATCTTCAGTTGGACTGACTCGTCCTCAGTGTAGTTGTCCTTCAAGGACTGTTTGAAGATCATTCCAAGAAGTTTGTCATAAGGCTGAATGACAAACTTCCCTGACCACAGTAGCCTGACTCCTTCAGGGCCTACTTGGTGCAGCACTGATCCACCTGATCAGGCTCTTCACTGAGTGGTCCACCAGACTTGGCTTAGATCAGCCTGACTTACACTCGGTGGGACATCCTTCAGGCTTCTCTTCAGGTTCAGGTCTTCCTTCATTGGCTTCAGTCAGTTCTCTTGAGATGTCATCTTGACTTCCTCAGGCTTTATCAATGAGTTCCCCCTCACTGAGTTCCCCCTCAGTTGAGTTCCCCCTCAACTGAGTGCTTCCTCAGCTAAGTTCTTCTCACATTACAACCTGTCTAACTGAATACACAAACTATCCTGACCTGAATCTAAAGATACTATCCTGACTGCTGTCAAACCTATTACATGTCGTTTTGGAAAATCATCAAAACTAAACATATCCCAACAATTTCCCCCTTTTTGATGATTCCAAAACTTCTAACCAAATGATTTTCTATTACAAGAATGATGTCAGAATACAAGTAATAGTATGAAATATGCAGAAATTCCCATAGTTTAAAACATTTAAGATCTGTTCGGTTGACCATTTTTCTTAACAAAACTGGATCAGTGGTCATGTGAACAACCCGCTCTGATACCAATTGATGGTCCCGTTTTCGAAAAACCAAAATGGGAATTCAGGAGCACAATTTTTTTTTTAAACCTTCGCGTTGCACCCTGAGTGAGTTCAGTGACGAAATACTCAAGTCACTGCGTTGCTGAGAGTTAGAGCTATCAAGTCAGTGATGAGACTTGAATGCTCAGGCTCTCAACAAGGCAGTGACTCGAGAGACTTAACTCTCGAGTGCCTAGCCTGATCTGGTCAGTGAGAGGAATCTCTCTGACCTGATTGCTTAACTAAAGTTTTCTTAACAAAGCTCTCAGTGAGCTGATTTTCACAACACTTTAGTAAATACTTTGAAAGATAAGTACGCTCAGTTTAACGTGGTTCAGAGTCTCAATACTCTTACATCCACGGCCTGATTTAACAGGAAATCCACTCCTGGGATTCTTGTTTTTAACGTGCCAAGGTGCACTTACAACTGGACTCACGCCCCTCCACGGAGCTGCCTCTCCTCACCTCACTACAAACCTAACAATCTTTTGAAAGGGTTTAGTTTGGTTTGGTTTTCTCCAACTAGGTGAGGTTTTCCTTTACAATGTGTTAGCCTTAAAGCTAAGATTAGGAAAACCTCTCTAAGCTAAGAGTTACAAGCTTTGACACTCAATGAATATATGTGAAGACTCAAATGGTCAGTGTCGTGGGTGTGGAACACTTCCTTATGACTCCCTAACAACTCTCACACCCTCACAGCTCGTAGGTGTAGATTTTCTCCTCTCACACACTTCAATCCGCAGCTGGAAGCTTGTATTTATAATGGGGATTCAAATGTATCCGTTGGAGAGGAAATACATTTGAATCCAGCATTAAATGGTTTCAACCACTTTTCTTGGAATGCGGCCTTTGTCAGTGTCAGAATTGCTGCCTCGTGCTGATTGGTCCACGTGGCCTGAATTCACGGATCTTTGACTCAGTAGGTTTGACTAAGACCCACTGACTTTAGGTAGTTTTCTCCTTCACTGACAAGATGATCTTCAGTTGGACTGACTCGTCCTCAGTGTAGTTGTCCTTCAAGGACTGTTTGAAGATCATTCCAAGAAGTTTGTCATAAGGCTGAATGACAAACTTCCCTGACCACAGTAGCCTGACTCCTTCAGGGCCTACTTGGTGCAGCACTGATCCACCTGATCAGGCTCTTCACTGAGTGGTCCACCAGACTTGGCTTAGATCAGCCTGACTTACACTCGGTGGGACATCCTTCAGGCTTCTCTTCAGGTTCAGGTCTTCCTTCATTGGCTTCAGTCAGTTCTCTTGAGATGTCATCTTGACTTCCTCAGGCTTTATCAATGAGTTCCCCCTCACTGAGTTCCCCCTCAGTTGAGTTCCCCCTCAACTGAGTGCTTCCTCAGCTAAGTTCTTCTCACATTACAACCTGTCTAACTGAATACACAAACTATCCTGACCTGAATCTAAAGATACTATCCTGACTGCTTTCAAACCTATTACATGTCGTTTTGGAAAATCATCAAAACTAAACATATCCCAACATTCTTCCAGTTTTAACATCATCAAAAAGGGGGAAATTGTTAGGATATAGATTAGATGTTTTGAAGATGTTAAAACAAGAACTTGTAATAGGACTAGCTGAACCTGTTAGTCAGCTACAGATTAGTCTTGGTCTAGAATAGGTCTTTGGTTAAGGGGGAAGAAATCTGTGCAGACCAGATGAGGTGACCAGAGAAGGTGACCAGAACCAGAGAAGGTGACCAGAGAAGGTACCAGATGAGGTACCAGATGAGGTGACCAGATGAGATGTCCAGAGCAGAAGAGTCACCCGAGCAGATGAGGTCCAGAGGAGTCTGACCAGAGGAGTCTGACCAGATGATCTTGGACCAGAGGAGTCTGCCAGAGGAGTCTGCCAGAGGAGCTTGGACCAGAGGAGTCTTCCCAGATGAGACCAGACCAGAAGACCCCAGACCAGACCAGACGAGAGACGGATTAGTTCACCTACCAGAAGCATCATTGTAATCTGGAGACAAGAAGACTTTGGAAATTCTTGATGGAGAAGAAGGCAATCTGGAAGTCAACTGATGGAGGATCTGATAGATTGATTGCTTGATTGAAAGTCAACTAATCAATCATATAATCAATCTTTGATTGATTATATTCCTCCAATTATGGTTGTTTGAATTGCTAGTTCCCAACGGCTAGTTAATTCACAACTATAAATAGGAGTGATTTTGATGAGTTCAACAAGAAGAGTCGCGCGAGAGCACACCAAGAACACACGAACTCTTCCAATCACTCACCTTTGTCCTTTCTTGTTTATATACACTCTATTAGGAGTTTAGTTGGATTATTACTCAACCTGTTCATCTTGTTAGATAAGGTTGTTGTAAGTTGTACGAAGGAGCTGGTACTTCGGAAATTCCAGTAAGTAAGTGAGTAAGTAAGTTGGAGAGTGAGAAAGACCCCTTTGGAGAAAGGGAGAGTGGACGTAGGCAAGTTGGTCCGAACCACTATAAATCCTTGTGTTCTTTATTTTCTGCACTTTAAATTTCTGCAATTTATTTTAGCATTTCTTTAAAGGGTTTTCTTAAAAATAAACTTAAAAACGCTTTCCGCTGGATATTTTTGGGACCAACAGTCTGTAAGAAGGAACTGGTACTTCGCAATTCCAGTACGCAAGTTTGTTTGTTGGTTGGTTAGTGAGGCCCCTTTGAAAAAAGGAGAGTGGACGTAGGATTTTCAAATCCGAACCACTAAAATCTGGTCTATTTACTACTTACTTTAATTACTGTCTTGTTTATTGTGCTCTTATAAAAAGGATTTTGTAAAGACTTAACTTTAAAGCTTCCGTAATTAATCTATCAAGTGGGACCAACACCTTCTGCTCGTCTGCTTCCCTCTTTGGCTTCCTTCAAATCTCTTTGTTCATGCTGCTCGCTCGATCTTTGCTTCTTGGTGACCAGCTGCTCGACTGACTTATTGCTCGTCCAATGTGTTTTGGTTCCTTATCCAGCTGCTCGCCTTTCCTAGCCTTTTCTCGACTGCTCGTCCTTTTTTATTTTCTCTCTTGATGACCTCTTGGTTTTATTATTTTAACCTTTATTTATTCTAATCCCGCAGCTCGGCTGCTCACCTATCAACAATGCCCCCTAGCTTGACCTAATAAGATAAAGTAATCATTTTTAGGTCAAGCTATAGTTATTTAGGTGATGTCTTGGGACAAGAGGCGAGCAACAGGGATTAAAAAACTTCGGGCGGGAAAATTTTGGGCGACCAACGAGGCATGACCTTTGGTCTGGCGATTATTTGTTTCCCGAGGCGCATTATACGAAGACGTGGGCGGTTGGTGATGTCACTGCCGCCCACACGTGCGCTTCTATATTGCTCATAAGGGCCTAATTTTTTTTATTGATTTTCAATTAGACCCCCATCCCTTCTCTTATAAATATTCATCATCTTCTTCTTCTTCATTTTCTTTTCACTCTCTCGCCCGAAATCCATCATTGTTAACCGTTGCAAGCTTTTTGCTCTTTAACTTCAAATTTTCCTTTCTACCTAATCTCTCCAATTTGTAAGGTAATTTGTTGATTTCTTCGTTTTATTTTACTCGTATGTGCATTTCGATTTTTCTTCGATTCTTTGTGTTCTTCTTTCGATCGTTACTGTCATTACGCCCTTATCGGTGTCGCTTCGCCATCACCACCGCCACTGTCTTCATACCTCCGGTGCTGCCACAATTATTCTCTTGTTTCCATGTTTGAGTTCCTTCATTGAAGAGAAAACCCTTGATTTTGATCTTTATGGCGTCTCCTTCTTCGAGTAATATGATCTCTGGTGGGAATATTGGCCGAAATCCTGAGAAACAACCGATGGAGGATGAATCATCACCCCCTGCTCCTCGCCGCTCGCTTCGCCAAGCTATTGCTCGGAATCCATGCACCTTGCTTGTAGACGAGGACACAGGCTCGGAGGCGAGCTCCGTTGCTCGCTCCGTAGATGTATTTTATGCTGTGGACAGCTCGGGCGAGCAGGAAGTCGCCCAACCCGTTGCTCACCCGGCTGCAGAGGGGAACACATCATCAGATTTGGGGGAGGACTCTTCGGAGGTTGCTACCGAGATCGAAGAAATAAGTGTCCCAGAAATTGTTGGGGCGAGCAGCGAGCAGGTGGTCCAGTCAAGAGGCGGCCAGCTGGATTAGTCCTCTCGAGGGGTGACTTGGAAGTTTCTTAGAGAAATCAACTTCCCCATCTCCAAACCGACTCCTGAGTCCCAAATTACTGAAGCGATTGTTCGTAGGCAGGAATGGATCGACTACGCCAATCGTTATCACAACTTTTTTCCTCCACCCGAGAGAATTACTATGGCTGCTCAAGAAAATCTTTATATGGCGAGCAGGATACCCAGCTTGATTACGGAGAGCGACTTGGCTCGTATTCATTCCTCCTTCCGAATTCCTTACGACATTTATCTGTACGCCCCACAAAAAGGAGAAATAGTTGATCGCCCGCCTCCCGGTTGCACCGCCATTAACCTGGATACTTTGAACGCTGGGTTCCCGCTACCTCTACACCCCATAATCGGTCGATTTCTTTAGGACACCAACTTGGCCATTACCCAGATTACTCCGAATGGATGGAGCAACTTACTTGCTTTTATAACTCTCTTTGGACTTGAGGGTTATAAGAACAAGATAAGTACCGTGGAGATACATTACGCAATGACTATCTCCTCGGCTGTTAATGAGGACGGATTGGGATGGTACTATATCAAGGCTCGTAGTGGCATAAAGTTGGTCGAAGGGGTGCCAAATAAGGTGAAGAGCTGGCATAGGCAGTTCTTCTTCATTGGTGGTGATTGGCGGGCATCTTTCGACCTCTCTGGCGAACCTGGTCGCATTAACTCTCCTGAGGGTTTCGGTGAAATTCGGCGTAGGTTTCACTTTTGACTTATTATGTCCAGGGTGAAACTAATTTTAATTTTTTTCTTTCTGTTGTTTTGCAGGTCCTCGTATCTTGAAGTGGGTATATCCTTAGTTGAGTGAGGAATTCCTCTACGTCCTTACTGTGATCACTCTTCAGAACCCGAGTGACCGTAGCATCAAATACCTTTCCAAACCCCATTGCCGAAAACTTGTCCAGTTAACCACAAGTGCTCATCACTTGGAGGCTCAAGCCATCATTCTGGAAGGTATCTTAATATTTTTCCTCACTGTGTGTCTCTGTGATTTCTTGGTCGCCTGGTCGCCCGCTTTATTTATCTAATTCTTTGCTTTGTTTTATTTTTTTAGAGCAAAGGGTGACCGTCACTGTTCCTGAGATCCCAGAGTGTTATCATCTCCTTGCTCGCCGTGCTAAACAGATTGCTACCGCTCAACCTTCCAAGAAGAAGAAGCTCGATCCTCCTACTTCCCTTATCAAGCTAAGAGCGGAGGAGGATGAAGAAGAAGGGGTCCCTCAGGTCAATGACCCTGCTCCTCGCCTCCCTCCCCGTTCCTCGCCTCCAGGCGCGCAGAAGGATACTCGGGGTAAGAAGAGGTTGACTAAGAAGGTTGCTCCTTGCTCATCTTCCATTGAAGAAGTGAGCGAACAACAAGTGGTTGGCACCATGGTGGCAAGCAGGGGAAGGAGCTCTTCTCCAGATAACTCCTACTTGGGTTACGACCCTATTAAGCTGAGAGAGTGAGTTTTTCCCAGTTGCTCGGCTGGTCTCCCCCTATCCCTCTTATTTGACCGTTATGTTTTCTTTTGTAGGTACAAGAAAGAGGAGTATCCTGGGCGGGCTAAGGTACTTCATCAACTTAGCTGCGTCAAGTCTGCACCTGCTTACAAGGATATACTTGACTCTCATGTGAGGCGGGCGACCGAGCATATTCCTCGCTCCTGGACCAAGGTAGGCGAGGAGATCCTGCAGAGTCAGAGTTTGAGTGACAATGCCCATTTGTTGAGCTACAATGCTAGTCACCAGACCATCTCTTCTCAGAGGCTCGTTGACTAAGCCATGGAGTTAGAGAGGACGAACGAGGGCCTGGGCCGGAAGATCAAACAATATGAGGCCGAGAGGGCCACTCTGTTGAAGAGGAAGTATGATGAGCTGGCCAAGTTGAAGGCCGAGTTTTAGAGGGCTAAGCTCACTTGGGAGAGGAATTTGAAAGTCACAGAGGATCGGGAGAGGGTGGCCTCCAATACTTCTGAAAATCTAAAGTTGGACTTGGGAGTAGCCACTGATCGCCTGCAAGTTCTGGAAACTGAGCGAGTTGGGTTAGTGGAGCGGGTTGAGTCCCTAAAGGTCCATGTCACTCAGCTGGAGAAGGAGAAGAAACGCATCGTTTCCTACACCAACTACGTGCAGGATGTAACTGATAACACTAACTTCGGTTATATCTGTGCGTATGCTGACTGCGTACGATCCGTGAACCATTGCCGACAATGGCTTTGACATCATGACTTTGGTCACCAAAGACTTCACAGACTACATCATAGAGAACCCTTCTGCTGCTGCCTTTGACATCCCCGTTGCTGACCTAGGGATATGGGGGTTAACTTGGATATCTTTAAGGAGGATGTCCGGGTGATTGCCCCAAAGGAGAGGACTGAGGAGGTGAACAAGGATGCCTCAGTTTTTTATGCCTTGAGTCCTCTCTTTCCAGCCCCCTTGGGTGAGGCTGGTACATCCACCGCAGCAGGCGAGCAGCAGGTCATTGAGGCGACCAGCCCAGATGCTCCTCCTCCTGTGGAAGTTCCTTCAGCTCCTCCAGCCCCTCAGACTTGAAGAATCCCCTTTTTTACTTTCTAGCTTTTTGTGATAGGTGTCTATCTTGTAATTTTTTCTTTTTTGTATTATCCTTTTGACGATTAATGAAATGAACTTATTTTTTTCCATAGCTTTCTTATGTTTGCACTTGCCCTGTTGTTCGCCTCTTCCTTTTATTTCTTGCATAAGTATTTCTCTCTATTTGTCAATAGTGAAACACTTATATTTGCAAACTTGTATTGACTTTATATGGGTCTTTCTGGTTCTTTAGGAACTTTGACCTTCAGTTGATTGGGCTTTCATGGTCTTTATTAGACTTAGCCTTTCTTATTTCTGTCTTCAAGCCCTGTTGCTCGCCATATGCAAGGCTTGTGCTTAATGCATCTTGCTTCTGGGCGAGCAACTGTGCATTTTAGGGGAACAGGTGGGCTTTTGGGAATCTTGAGTCTTGCTGCTCGCCACATGTTGAGCCTGTGTTTATTAACATTTTTCTGCTTCTGGCGAGCAGCTTAATGTAGATCATATGGGCTTTGGTGCATTCTAATCTAATTAATCATATAATACACATATGACTTGTTCTAGAAAATTTTGAAATTTTCATCAAAAATACATCAAATAATACATGTAATCTACATTAATCTATACAATAACATACAAGAGAACTTTACATTGGCTTTTAACTACTGATAATATTTTTTCAATAAAGCCGCATTCCAGGAGTATTGGGCCGAGTTGCCTTCTATGACTTCAAGATCATACGTGTCGTTGTACCATTTATGAGTCACTCTGAACGGGCCCTCCCAAGTCGGTCCAAATACTCCATGTGGTGGTACTAAAACCTTCCGAAGCACCAGATCTCCAACTTCGAATTCTCTTATTTTTTACTTGTGAATTGTATATTGCATTCCTCATTTCTGCTGAAATCCTTTTTTCATCGATCAAATCCATTTCTGCAGCTAGAGCCGCGTTGTTCGACTGCTCGTCAAACCCTATTGTTCGCTTTGTTGGTACCTTGAGCTCTTCTGGTATGACTGCTTCGGTGCCAAATGCCATAGTAAATGGTGTTTCCTCGGTGCTTGTCCTATATGATACCCTCTAAGCCCATAGTACTTCTGGTAATTCTTCTGACCATTTGCCCTTCTTGTCTACCAAGCGAATCTTCAAGATGTGTTTGATTATCTTGTTAACCACTTCGACTTGACCATTGGATTGAGGATGATAGGGCGTTGAAAAGTGTTTTTTGATTCCCTATTTTTTACAAAAGTCCCTTATCTTCTTGCCTTCGAACTGTCTCCCATTGTCTGTGAAGATCGCCTGTGGAACTCCGAATCGGCATACAATACTTCTCCAAATAAAATTGATCATTTTTTCTTGTGTAATTGTTACGAGTGCCTCTGCTTTGGCCCATTTGGTGTAATAGTCCACGGCCACTACTGCAAACCTTACATTCCCCTTTCCAGTCGGGAAGGGTCCTATGATGTCTATCCCCCACTTTGTGAATGGCCATGGACTATTTACTGATATTAGTTCAGTTGGTGGCTTATGAATACTGGGGGCGAACAGCTGGCACCTATGACATATTTTTGCAACTTTTATTGCATCTTGCAGCAGAGTTGGCCAGTAATATCCTTGTCTTACTATTTTGTATGTTAATGCTCGCCCTCCTGCATGATTTCCGCATACGCCTTCGTGTATCTCTTTTAAGACTTCTTGGCCTTGCCCCCTTGCTAAACATTTTAACAAAGGAAGTGAAAATCCTCTCTTGAAAAGTTGTCCATCCATGATAGTGAACCTTGCTGCTCGCTTGGTCATCCTGGCTACTTCTTGTAGGTCTTCGGGTACTTCACCATCCTTGAGATGTTTGAGTATTAGTGTTTGCCAGTCATCTTCCCCGACTTCTTCCTCAACCTAGTTGACTTTGTAATCATTAGTTGAAGGGTGAAGTATTTTGGTTATCGTAACCTCTGAAAGTTCTACTGGTCCCGTGCTGGTAGCCAGACGAGAAAGTGCATCTGCTTGAGCGTTATTATCTCTTGGCACTTGTTCAATGTAGATCTGTTCAAATAAAGAGGTTAGATGGGCCACAATTTTCTAATATAGAGCCATGTTCTCATCTTTCGCATCGTATTCCCCTCAGACGTGGTTGACTATCAACTGGGAATCTCCATATATTTATAATCTTTGTACCCCCACAGCCAATGCTAACTGAAGTCCAGCAATCAGTGCTTCATACTCAGCTTCGTTGTTTGTCACCGTGAATTCAAATCTGACGGCTGAAGTGAACACTTGCCTGTCAGGGCTGATCAACACTATCCCTGCTCTTGATGCTGCATTAGTTGATGATCTATCAACATACATATGCCACGGGTGGTTATGACCTCTCGTCGGATCTTGAGGAAAGATTAACTCGACTATGAAGTCGGCTAACGCTTATCCTTTTATCGCTGTTCGAGGTGCATAAGATATCCCGAACTGGCTTATCTCGAGGGACCATTTGAGGAGGCGACCAACAGTGTCAGGCCTTTGCAAAATTTGTCTCAACGGAAATGTTGTTAGTACTTCTACCTGATGGTCAAAGAAGTATGGACGTATCTTTCTTAGACTCATTACTAGTGCGTAGGCTAACTTTTCCATCGGTAAATATTTGATTTCTGCTTCGTGTAAGGCCTGACTCACATAGTAGATCGGCAAGTGAAACTTTCCTTCTGCCCGAACTAAGACCGAGCTGATCGCCACTTCTAATGCAGCTAAGTACAGGTATAGCTTCTCTCCTAAGATGGGCTTTGACAGGATCTTGGTGTCGCAAAGGTATTCTTTTAACTGCTCAAACGCTTGTTGGCAACCGCTTGTCCATTGGAACTGTCCTTTCTTGATAGTGAAAGGTCGGCATTTATCACCAGATCTTGAAATGAACCTATTCAAGGCTGCTAAACATCCCGTGAGCTGTTGGACTTCCTTGACTGATCTTGGTGGTTGCATATGCATGATTGCCTTCACCTTCGACGGGTTCGCTTCAATGCCTCGCTGACTGACTAGGTGTCCAAGGAACTTTCCTGAGTGAACACCAAAGCTACTCTTTTTTTGATTTAGCTTCATGTTATATGCTCGGAGTATCTCGAATGCTTGTGATAAGTGCTCTAAATGGTCTTCCTTCTTTGGACTCTTGACGACTATATCATCCACGTATACTTCCATCGTTTTGCCATGTGTTCATCGAACATTTTATTGACAAGTCTTTGGTATGTGGCTCCTATGTTAATCAACCCGAACGGCATTCTCTTCCAACACAATAAGTTTTTGTTGGTGTAGAATGTTGTGTTCTCCTGGTCGTCCGGGTGCATTGGGATTTGGTGATAGCCTGCAAACGCATCCATGAATGTGAGGAGCTTGTGCTCGGCTGTGTTGTCTACCAGCTGATCAATATGTGGAAGTGGGAAATTATCCTTCGGGCAGACAGCATTTAAGTCGGTAAAGTCGATGCAAAACCTCTATGTTCCGTTCGGCTTCCGGACTAGCACTGGGTTAGCCACCCACCTGGGGCACAAGGCTTATTTGATGAGATCATTGTCTAGTAGTTTCTTTACTTCTATATCCAACGCCTCGTACTTGTCAGGCCCAAACTTCTTTCTTTTCTGCTTTACCGGTTTCTTGGTTGGATCAATATTTAGTCTATGGCAAGCATGCTCAGGGCTAATGCCTACCATATCGACGTGTGACCATGCGAACACATCGAGATTAGACTTAAGGAATTCTTTTATTTTGGATCTGTGTGGCTCAGGGAGCTCAGATCCAATGAAAAATTCCAAGTCTTCTTGGTTCGGGTCGACTCTTATTGCTTCCAATTCTTCAACCGGCGTTGCTCTTCTTTTTTGGCTTTTCCAACGAGGATCGATGATGGGTCCTTCTAGGTTAAGTTTATCTTCGATCATCATCGGCTCTGCTCCTAGCCTTGGCTCGATATCTTCAACTTCGTTTGAAACAGGCACAACCCTTTCTCCCTGCTGCTCGTCTTGAACCTCCTGCTCGCCTTCACCCTGCTGCTCGTCTACTTCCATCATTTCCGTATCAATTTCCGTGTCAATGGACTCCATGATTTCATCTAAGATGGAAGGTTTATCTCCAGCCCTGCTGCTCAGCTGTTCATTCATGACAGACACTTTGTTGTCTTTTGGTTGAAGTTGCAGGAGGCACTCCCGAGCTCTCTTCTGATCTCCTTTTACCGTACCTGGTCCTTTTGAAGTTGGAAATTTGAGACAGTAGTAGTACGTTGAAACGGCTGCTTTGAATTCATTAATAAAAGGACGACCGAGAAACCCATTGTAGGCAGATTGTTGGTCTACAACCAAGAATTCTACCATTCTAGTTAACTTCCTATCAGGGTTCTCGGTCGATACAAATTCTACCGATAACGTAACTACTCCTAAGAGAATGGTTACAGCTTCTCCAAATCCCACTATCTTATGATTACAATCTTTGACGTATTCATCGTAATCTCCTAACTGATCTAGTGTGCTTTTGAACAAAATGTTTGTGTAGGAGCCAGTGTCCACTAGTAGGTGATGGACTCGGGTTCCCATAATGTTGGCACAGATGATCAACGAGTCATTGTGCGGAGTGAGTATCCTGTCTAAGTCTTTTTCTGAGAATGTTAAGTCTCCCGTCTTTTTAGTCACTGGGTTTACTCCCACTTCTTTGACTTGAGCCATAGCCCTGAGTTCCGCTTTCCTCTTTCTTTTGGACATCTGAGGCCTTCCATCCGAACAATCTCATATCGACCCAGTTGGTTCAAGCATAAAGATCGCATTGGCTCAGCTGGGGCCGTCATTGTCTTTTTCCTTTTCTGATCCCTCCTGCTCGGCTCTCATCACTCACCATCTTCCGAGTTGGAGGATGTTGTTGCTCTTGGTTTCTTTCCCGGTTGTCTTTTCACAAACTTCGATAGTTTTTCTCTTCATAGAACCTCCATAACTGCTTCAGAAGGTCCCGGCATTCACTTGTGAAGTGGCCTATGTTCTGATGATACGCACAGTATTTGTTTGGGTTTAACTTTCCTCGTTCTTGTTGAATCTTCCTGGGTTCCGATAGCATGTCTTTCTCTTTCACATTTTTGTAGACAGCCTCTACTGATGTGGTCAGAACTTGATTAAGCTTTTCTTTCAAATCCGCTCCTTCATTAAAGGCTTTCATGTTTTTAGGGGCTTTGTATTCTCCTCCCAATTTCTTTCCCGGCTTCTTGGAATCGGCCTTGTATCCCAACTCCTTTTGAAGAGTCTCTTGCATTGAAATGTACACCCCGACTTCGTGTCTGAATTCTGAATAAGTCTTGGGAAAAGTCAAGTGCATTTCTTTCCACAGGTATGTCCTTTCTTGAGTCCTGCCATCACAGCCACGATTTTTGTATCCTCACTCACCATCTCTCCTTCTAATAGGACTTTATCAAATCTTTCGAGAAATTTTATGTCGAACTCATCGTCTCCTTACTTCAAATCCGCCAACCGGTGTCTTTGTGTTAGATAGGACCCGGCGGTAGAAAAATGGGATAAGAACTCCTTGCTTAGTTGTGCAAAGGAGTTGATGGATCCCGGGGCTAATGCTGAGAACCATCGATGTGGTCCGTCTCCTAGTGTGAGTGGGAAGTTACGGCATTGAGTTGCATCTGTAGCCCCCATTGATATCATAAAGTCTGAGTACTTTGTCAGATGTACTCTTGGATCTGTCTTTCCTTCATACATGTTGATAGCTGGGAACTGTATCTTCTTATGTATGGGAGTATTTAGGATTACTGAAGATAGTGGTGATGATGGCAACACTGTTGATCCGACCCCCTTTTGGGTCTCCAGATGCTTCTGCATTTCTTCCACCGCTTTCTTTAGGGCTTGCAATTCATCGGGAGACGTTCTTCCGTTAGAAGGTTGTTCATCATGAACAAGTTTATCTACACCATGATGCAGTCCCTCTCCAACGGGACATTTCTCCTGTGTGGCTTGCCTAGCAACGTTGCTGGCCCCGTTAGGGCCCAAACGGCCAAAAGCAGATCTTCTCAGTCTGTCATGGACTGAGGGGCGAGCAGTAGGGTGTGCTCGCTCCTCGCTCCTACGGATGGTTTCTCTTCGATTTCCTCTTGCTTGGGTGTGACCTGCATCTCTAGTCGTCTTCCTGCTCGACTTCTCGCCTCCTTCCGGGATGGATTCATCTCAACTTCCCAATCGTTCGCTCATTGGAATCTTGCCTTTGTTTTTGTTGGGACATTATTAGTTTTGATTAAGATCCCAAATCCCCTGAAACGATGTTTGCATTTGTTTGTCAGGCTAGTCGTGGTTAGGATTTGTACTTAGTCATTTTACACTTCACAGGTACTCAGTAAGAGGAGCACTTACTGATGACAATCAAGACTCAGAGCCTGAAGACAATTTACCATCCTGAACTTATGGCAGTCTCCTAAGCTGGCTGAGTAAGTCTCAGTGATGAAGAGTATGACCCTGAGGTCAGTACTACTCAGTCCTGAAGGGAACAGGATGAAACTGAGTTACTGGGAAGACTTGGAGTAGAGCTAAGCAATGCAAAAGGAATGTCAGCGTCAGGACAAGACCGGTGAGCTCAAGAAAAAATGAACTTAATAAGACAAGCCTGAAGCTCAGGAATAAGTTCTGACATTCTCACCAACCTGATGACGTGGACCAATCTGAGAAGGACACGCACGTACGGAACCTGACAAGAAGACTGAATTCAGACTGCATATTCAACGGGCAAGCATTTAATGTGCATTTAATGCAACTACCAAATCCATGCAAGGACGGCTGCTGCATGAAGATATGTCCGTTTGAAGCCACTCTACATAGATGACTTGAAGGTTATCTCTCCAACGGATAGTTTTTCAAATCACCTATATATAAAGAATACATTGAACCCATTCAAGGTTACGGGAAATTTCCAAGCCAGAAATTACTCAAGCTCTCAAGCACTCAAAGCATTCAGCTTAGAAGAAGCACTCGAAACCATCTAAATTTCCCAAGTGTTTCTTAGTTACTGAGAGTTATTCTGTATTCCAAGAGCGAACTAGTATTATCTTAAGCTTAGAGAGATTATCCAATCCTTAGCATAGCCTTGCCTTGTAAGGATAATCTCAACCTAGTTGGAATCCAAACTGAAACCAAAACCCTAAGTTAGGTTTGTTGGGAGTAAGTTAGTTAGTGAGTTAGTAAGTGGAGTTTGTATAGATCAGTGAGGTTAGCTGGTCTTGGTGCACCTTGGCACGTTAAAAACAAGAATCCCTTGAGTGGATTTCCTGTTAAATCAAGCCGTGGACGTAGGAGCTTGAGTCTTTGAACCACGTTAAACTCCCTGTGTTCTTACTTCTTTGATATTGTGCATACTTGCTATATTACATATTCATTCATTGCATTCGGTTTATCAGGCTTGAATCAATCAGCCTGATCCTCTAAAAAGAGCACTGCCCTTACTAAACACTATTCGGAATTGAGTAAAACAAGTTTTTCAGAAAGCAAGCTAAACAAGACTTTAAACTATCAGGTCTTACGCATTTCCGCACTGAACTTGAACTGATAGTTAGCCAACTAACCCGCACCAAGTGTAGTCAGTAGGTATGTTATCAGCTCCTAATTCTTTATCACTCTGAGTGGAGGGGACTCAGTCAGGTTTGAAGTTTGAAAAATTGGTATACGTGTATTCCCCTCCCCCCCATACACGTATTCCTTAGTTTGCTTTTCATAAAACTTGCATCATCATGACTTCGAGGAGACTTGAAGCTTCGTTACCTGAATTCTCTGTATCTAACTTTGTCTATTGGAAGTTCAGATTAGAAGCACATCTCGATGCCATCCATGACCAGATGCCGCATGTTCTCAGGGAAGGACCGATCAAAATCACTGTCCCTAATACCAGAGGTAGAGGATATGATGATCTTGATATTGGTGTACCCATTCCTAAGGAAAGGAAGGATATGACCACTGATGAGATCAAGATGATGGGTCTGGATAATGTGGCCAGGAATATCATCTTGCACACGGTGCCTTTCGAGGAGTCAGCAAGGCTGATGAACTTAAAGACGGCAAAGGAGGTTTGGGATTAGCTGACCAGGATGTGCGAGGGGTCAGAAAAGATAAAGGAGAACAAGAGAAACATTGCCATTCAGAAGTTTGAAGCGTTCGAGATGCTGCCTGATGAGATAATCGATCAGATGGAGTCAAGATTCTTCAAGTTGATGAATGAGTTGGTGATGTTGGACAAAGATGTCCCAAAGAGAGATGTTGCTTCAAAGATCCTGAATGCCCTTCCTGAGAGATGGGATAACAGTGTAATTATGCTTAAGAATTATTGGTCCCACTAGTTAGATTAATTGCGGAAGCTTAAGTTAAATGTCTTTCAAAGTCTTTTACAAGAGAACAATAATCAACAAACAATAAGTAAAATAAAGCGATAAAGAACACAAGATGTATAGTGGTTCGGATAGAATATCCTACGTCCACTCTCCCTTATATCCAAGGGGTCTCACTATCAACCAACCACTCACTTACTTACTGGAATTTGGAAGTACCAGATCCTTCTTACACCTCTTTAGATTTGACTTCAATCTAAAGATCAAACAGCCTACAACCTTGTCTGATAGATGAACAGGTTGAGGTTTCAATAACTCCTTAAGAGTAGATAAATATTATGAACAGTAAGAGTGCTTGGTATGAATCTCAAAAGCTTGGATAGACTTATGCGCGTATATAGTATCTCTAGAGCTTTTTCTTGAACTGCACTCTCATATTTATAAAGGGGATTAGGGCTAGCCGTTGGAGGGCTAATCCAATCAGATCCTCTATATAAGGAAGCCTCAATCAATCAATTCCCTAATTGATTGATTGGGTTGGTGGGATCCTTGGATTGATTATCTTCAAATACTTTCCAATCCTGATCTTGTTGACTTGATTTGAATCACCAACGGTCAATAGCTTCCTCTGCCTAACTCTGATTCTCTCCAGAGAAGGCAAGACCAGACACCAGGCAAACTCGGTGTCGTCTGGTCCTCATCTGGTCAACAACCAGAATACTCAGTAGAATCAGGGGATCAAACTGAGCATCTTTAGTTCTACCAGACTCGTCTGGTCCGGACTCGTCTGGTCTGGGGAAGGTCCTCTGCCTCTGGTCAGATCTCATCTGGTGAAGTCTTCTGGTGGAGTCCTCTGGTGAAGTCCTCTGGTGGGGTCTTCTGGTGACTCTTCTGGTGAAGTCTTCTGGTCTGGCAGTTCCCCCTAGACTAAGTCCTAATCTAGATCATCATCTGGCTAACAGGTCCAGATGGTCCTATTACATCTTCTGGTTTGTTTTAACTCATCAAAACTAACAATTTTTATCCTAACAATTTCCCCCTTTTTGATGGAGTTAAAACACTACCAGAACTGATCAAAAGTAAACTTAAGCAAGAAAACAATAAAGGATAAGACCTTAGAATAGATCTTATCAGGCAAACAAATAAGACAACAAGGGGTTGTCTTTTGAACAGAGAAGATATGAGATTTTCATTGATAAAAAGGACAAAAATGATTACAGATTACAAAGCAATTCTGGTCCTATTCTAAGCATATCTTCTGTTATCCTTGGGCACCAGGAACCAGTCAAAGAATCTATCTTGAATGGCCTTCAACTCTGCAGAAGATATTAGGGTGAAGTTTGACAACACCTTGGTCTTGTACAGTCTCTTCAGCTCAGCCCAATCAACCTGGTCTCCTGCCATTGGAGTGTTGAGAAAATGGAATTCAGGAGCAGTGACTTCCAGGTTGAATTCAATAGTTGAATCCATCAACTGCTTGTATAAATCTGCATCATATGCCTGCATCCAAGAATGGAAAGTCCTGTTGATGAGAGCATCATCCTCTGGTGGAGGTCTCTGGATGTAATGTTGAATGAACCAGAGAGTCTTGGCTTCTCTCCATTTTTCTATCAAAGGCACAGGAACAGTTGAGTCAAAGGACCCTTCTGTCCTGAGAGGGAGGATGTTCATGACTTCAACAGGCCCTTTCCTCTTCTGGCTGGATCCACTAGCACCAGGAGTGATGCCAGCTTCTCTGCTCTTCTTATTTTGCCTTCTAACATATCTGAGCCTCTGCTCTTCATCTATGTTTTTCCTTATCCTTGCTTGCCTCTCTTCAGGCGACTCTTCCTTGAATCTCTTCTCTGCTTCTTCAACCACAGATTCAAGGAAGCTCTTTTTCACTTTCCTTATCTTCCTCTTTGCAGGTCCAGAGATGGAGATTGGATCCTGCTCAGCCTCTGACTCCTCTTCTGCAGCAAGCTGCTTAGCCATGGAAAGAGATTTGAGCTCTTCCTTCTTCTTCTTCTGCAACTCAGCCTGGGCCAATGTATTCTCCAGCAGGTCCAGACGAGCTCCATGGCTGAAGAGAGTTTCATTTGTGGTCTTCGCCAGATCAGTTCTGGCCTTCTCTTCCCCCTTTTTAACTTCATCAAGGAGGGGCTCCACCACCTGCCTTATAAGATAAGGCAAGGCAGTGTTGGAGGAAGAGTGAAGATCACGTAGCTGCTTGGCCTCCTCCAGGTAGGCTTTAGACTCAGCAACAAGCCTCTCTTGCTTCTCCAACATCTCCTGGAGAGAGTCCTTTAGCTTGGCAGTCTGAATCATCTGGCTAGCCATCTCCACTTTGAGCACAGAGACTGGCCTCATCTGCTCCAGCACGTGCTCCTGGAGCTGCTTCTGGCTGTGCATGACATCCAGTTTGACAAAGAGGTCATTGGCCTTGAAAGAAGCTTTAACTTCTGCCAGAGAGGACTTGATCTGCTTCAGGAAAATCCTCCTCTCGTGCTTGATCTGATGCTCTATCATAGCAGGGGACATGTGTTGAATAGCTTTGGAAAAGCGCCCTATCTGCATGATTTGCTCATTGAAGAATGCCTTCATCTTCTGGAGCACAGCAGGAGACATCTCAAAGTCTTCCTCATCTGAATATAGCTCTGGAGGGAAGACAAAATGAGGACCAAACTTGTAAGTGGGGCCCTCTGGAGTGAGCATTACTCCTCTCTGGATGAGCAGGGTGCGAATCAAGACTTTAGCTGCACCAGGGGTCTCCAGCTCTGCTGGGTTCTGAATATTTATCCTCTGCTTTAGCTCAATCTCCCAAGCAGTGAAGTTGGAGGGACCCATTTCCTCAAGCAAAAGCATTAGGTCCTCCACATCTTCAAGTCTGGCCTTGCTCCAGACCTTGGCATCAGTAAGCTCTGCCAGGAGTGGTAAGTGCTCCAGAAGAACTGGGAAATGCTCTCTTAGCCAGAGCTGAGCACTTACACTCATACTCTGCCTAATGGGACCCATTTCTGCAGATGAGAAAGTGAAGGGTTTGGGCCCAGAGGCAGAGGAGGAAGGTGCTAAGTTAGCAGGCTCAAGTGAAGCTTCCTCATCTTCACTATCATCGCTTGTTAAACAGGTAGGAGAAGGGGGAGGAGCAGGGAAACCCAGAGCCATAGAAATGGTTGGGTCCTGGTCTGTATGGGTTTAGGGAGGATTGGGATTTTGTGAAGTAGAGGTGGAGGGGAAGGGTTGCTCTGCACCAGAAGAAGATGGAATATCTGGTACAGAAGGTGTAGGAGGTATCTGGGAGGTGGAAGTGTTTAGAGGGGGGATTTCTGCACCAGAAGAGGTTGAGGGTTCCTCTGGGGCAGAAGGTGGGAGAGAGGGGTTTGTGGGAAGATGTGTTTGGGAATATGGGGGAGAAGGTGTTTGGGTAGGAATGGTAGAGGGAGTATATACTGGGGTATCTGGGAGAGTCTGCTCTGGTGTTTCAATAAGGTTACCAGAGGCAGATGGGTTTTGGGGAATATTATCTGGGGGAGAGGTAGAAGGGGAAACAAGATTAATAGGGGTAGAAGATGGAATGGAGGGGTTTACCTCTGCTGAGTCAGCACCAGCAGGTACAACAAACTCTGGAGCATCCTCCATCATCAGGGAAGCATCCTCAATTGCCTTCTCCAAGGCCTCTCCAAGATCAGATCCAGAGTCTGAATCTTGAAGAATGGCTCTTTTGGCCTTGGATTTCTTCACAAGAGGCACATCCTCGTCTTCATCTTCCTCTTCTGATGGCTCATCCACAAGAAGGGATTTCTTGGCCTTCCTGCCAGTCCTTGACTTCTTAGCAGAGCCTCTCCTGGCCTCTTCTGGCCGCTTCCTCTTGGCTGCTCCAGCCTTCTTAACAGCTTTATCATCATCACCCTTCGTCTGAAGCACATCAAGAAAGGAAATCTGGTCCTCCTCTGAGGAACCAGAAAAGGCAATGGTTGAAGAACCAGTTGCCTCAGAAGCTTTCTTATGGGTCTTCTGCTTGTGCTGCTGCTTCTGCCCCTTTGCAGGTGAGGGTACTGCCTGTAGAGGAGGGGCAGGGATGGCTTCTTCTCCATCAGAATCAGGATGGCCATGAAGGGGACCATCCTTTGAGAATAGCACTTTAGACTTGTGAAATCCTTTGCACCAAGTCTCCTTCCATCTCTTCTCTGGAAGCAATTAGTCCAAAATCAAGGTAAGTTTCGTTCCCAACGAAACATTAGCAGTGAAATAAAACTGCATCTCCCCTGGCTTGGAAGGACAAGCCTCCTTGTTCACTTTCACCTTATTCTTCCTTAAGACGCCCCAAAAGAACTCTGGCCAATTGCATTGGACGCCGTCATACAGAGCCCTCATCACACACATTCTTCCATTAAAAATCACGTCCGTGCTGTGATTCTCACACATCAACACCTTTACAACTATGTGAAAAAGTACCTTGTACTTTTGCCTCAGATGTTTATCCAGAAATCCCTTCGTGATACTCTGGCAAGACGAACGAGCAAACAATTTGAAGGAACCCACAATATCATCCTCCTTGTAGGTTAAGGGATCCACCCCTTCCGCCGAAATGTTTCCAAACAGGGCACATAAGTCATGCTTGGAAAACACCAATTCTTCCTTGTCAATTTTTGAAGAAATATGGTCTTCGTTGATCTTCATTCGAACCAGGAACTTGGTCTGTCTACCAGCTCCCAAACATCCTGTCTGGTGAATTGATTCAACTCTTCCTGCATAGCAACAATCCAATTTGAATCTTTCAGTGCCTCCTTGATGTTCTTGGGCTCAATCAAGGACACATAGCAACTGAATAAGGCAGCTAAGTTAAGAGTTCTCCTAGTCTGGACACCCTTAGTTGGATCTCCAAGGATTAGGTCATTGGGGTGATCAACCAGGGTCCTCCTTCCCGTGGTCTTGCCTGGTTGATCATCTTCTGCAGTTACTTGGTGATTATCACCACCTGCAGAAGAGCTTCCCCCTACAGGAGTACCAACCTCTTCTGGTTCTGCTCCTTGTGAAGGCTGCTGCTTCAGAGAACCAGGAGATGGGTCATCATCTGAATCTGAATCTGAATCAAGAACAGGTGGATTGACTTTGATAACTCTGGGTGTAGTCTGATTCTGGGTCTCATCAGAAGACTTAGAGTCCACCTTGCACTCAAAAGCAGATTCATCAAAAACAACATGAGGTGTTTCCTCCACACAAAGTGAATTCTTATTAAAAACTCTAAAAGCCTTACTGGTGCTGGAATATCCTAAATATATTCCATCAGCCACTTTAGCATCAAAGGTTCTTAATTTGGATTTCCCATTGTCATGGATGAAACACTTACATCCAAAAACATGAAAGTATGAAACAGATGGGGTTTTACCTTTCCATACCTCATATGGGGTCTTATTATGTCTCTGGGCAATCAGGTATCTGTTCTGAGTGTAGCAAGCTGTATTAATAGCCTCTGCCCAAAATCTCTGTAGAGTGTTGTATTCTGCCAGAAGTGTTCTTGCAGCTTCTTTAAGAGTCATATTCCTCCTTTCTGCTACTCCATTTTGTTGGGGTGTTCTAGCAGCAGATGTCTCATGAAAAATCCCATGGTCCTTGCAATAATCTGCAATGTGTGAATTCAAAAACTATGTCCCTTTATCACTTCTGATTCTGACTATGCTCTGGTTCTGCTCATTCTGAATCTGATTGAAGAATTCTGACAGCTTAGTCATAGTATGTTGAAGGACTCAAGCATAATCTGCTTTTAGTATCCCAATTCTGTGATAGGGGATACTCAGTGAAGTTCTCTAGTGATTCATGCACTGTCTTTTCTTCTGATTATAATGATATCTTGCTAATAGGCTTGAGGAAGGGTAACATTTATCTTGCAGACTTTAGCAGTTGCCCAAGAAATGCTTTCCTGGTTGCAAAAGGATCTGCAGAGAACAGCTGGATCTGGCACAAGAGATTGTGTCATCTTAACTTCAAAACACTGAACAAGATTGCCAGAAAAGGTCTTATTCGAGGTCTTCCTAATGAAGTGTTTAAGAAGGATCAGGTTTGTGGTTCATGCCAGAAGGGTAAACAACCCAAGACTTCCTTTAAGGATGTCCAGAGCACAACCACAACCAGAGTACTTCAACTACTTCACATGGACCTGTTTGGACCTGTTTCTCCTCTTAGTTTCAGTGGAAGGAAGTACACCTTGGTGATAGTAGATGACTTTTCAAGATACACTTGGGTAGTGTTCTTGTTTAAGAAAAATGAAACTATCACTAAGCTGCCAGAATTCTTCAAGCAGATTCAGAATGAGCAGAACCAGAGCATAGTCAGAATCAGAAGTGACAAAGGACAGAGTTTTTGAATTCACACATTGCAGATTACTGCAAGGATCATGGGATTTTTCATGAGACATCTGCTGCCAGAACACCTCAACAAAATGGAGTAGCAGAAATGAGGAATAGAACCCTTAAAGAGGCTGCAAGAACTCTTCTGGCAGAGTACAACACACCACAAAGGTTTTGGGCAGAGGCCATTAATACAGCTTGCTGCACTCAGAACACATGCCTAATTGCCCAGAGACATAATAAGACTCCATATGAGGTATGGAAAGGTAAAACCCCAGTTGTTTCATACTTTCATGTTTTTGGATGTAAGTGTTTCATCCATGACAATGGGAAATCTAAATTAAGAACTTTTGATGCCAAAGTGGCTGATGGAATATTTTTAGGATATTCCAGCACCAGTAAGGTTTTTAGAGTTTTTAATAAGAATTCACTTTGTGTGGAAGAAACACCTCATGTTGTTTTTTATGAATCTTCTTTTGAGTGCAAGGTGGACTTAAAGTCTTCTGATGAGAAACAGAATCAGACTACTCCCAGAGTAATCAAGGTCAATCCACCTATTCTTGATTCAGATTCAGATGATGACTCATCTCCTGGTTCTCTGAAGCAGAAGTCTTCACAAGGAGCAGAACCAAAAGAGGTTGGAACTCCTGTAGGGGGAAGCTCTTCTGCAGGTGGTGATATTCACCAAAGTACTGCAGAAGATGATCAACCAGGCAAGACCACGGGAAGGAGGACCCTGGTTGATCACCCCAATGACCTGATACTTGGAGATCCAACTAAGGGTGTCCAGACTAGGAGAACTCTTAACTTAGCTGCCTTATTCAGTTGCTATGTGTCCTTGATTGAGCCCAAGAACATCAGGGAAGCACTGAAAGATTCAAATTGGATTTTTGCAATGCAAGAGGAGTTGAATCAATTCACCAAACAGGATGTTTGGGAGCTGGTAGATAGACCAAGACATCAAAAGGTGATAGGCACTAAGTGGGTTTTCAAAAATAAGAAAGATGAGAATGATGTCATTACTAGGAAAAAGGCAAGGCTAGTGGCTCAGGGCTATTCTCAGTCTGAAGGAATAGACTATGATGAGACTTTTGCTCATGTTGCCAGACTAGAAGCCATCAGATTGTTCTTAGCATATGCTGCTCACATGAAGTTCAAAGTATACCAGATGGATGTGAAATCTACCTTTCTTAATGGGGTTCTCATTGAGGAAGTGTATGTGGAACAACCTCCTGGTTTTGAACAAGATGACAAGGTGTTTAAGCTTAAGAAAGCTCTTTATGGGCTGAAGCAGGCACCTAGAGCATGGTATGACACTTTATCTCAATTTCTTCTGGACAATGGTTTTTCTAAGGGTAAGATTGATAGGACCTTGTTTAGGAAAGAAGAAGGAAAGGACATCCTTCTGGTCCAAATATATGTTGATGACATTATATTTGGATCCCATAACAAGAAGCTGTGTGAGAAGTTTGGTGATCTCATGCAGAGTCAGTTTGAGATGTCGATGATGGGTGAGATGAATTACTTTTTAGGTCTGCAGGTAAGATAAACAGAGAAGGGAATCTTCATAAATCAGGCGAAGTACATCAGAAATATGTTGGAGAAATTTGGAGTAGGATCTAGCAAAGCAGCCAAGATTCCTATGATGACAAATTTCAACATGGACCCAGATGAGTCTGGAGAGAGTGTGGACCAGACTCAGTACAGAGCTCTTATTGGTTCTCTTCTGTACCTGACTGCAAGCAGACCAGATATTACTTTTGCTGTAGGAGTGTGTGCCAAATTTCAAGCTAATCCCAAGAAAAGTCATTTGGAAGCAGCTAGGAAGATATTGAAATATCTCAAGGGAACAGTGAACTTAGGATTATGGTATCCTGCAGATAACAACTTAGAGTTAAGTGGTTATTTCGATTCAGACTATGGTGGATGCAGAATAGATAGAAAGTCTACAAGTGGAACATGCTAATTTTTAGGGAATAAATTGGTATCTTGGTTTTCTAAGAAGCAGACTTCAGTTGCTACATCTACAACAGAAGCAGAGTACATGGTTGCAGGGAGCTGTTGTTCACAACTACTCTGGATTAGTCAACAGCTTAGGGACTACCAGATTAGAGCCAAGGATATTCCTATATTCTGTGATAGTAATAGTGCAATTGCCATCACCCAGAATCCAGTTCTTCATACCAGGTGTAAACATATTGATATAAGGCATCATTTTATCAGAGATCATGTTGAGAAGGGAGATATAAGGATGGAAAAGATTGCAACAGAGAAGCAGAGAACAGATATATTAACTAAGCCATTGGCTGAGACCAGATTCAGAGAGTTAGCTTTTGAGTTGGGATTATTGGATCCAGAGACAGATTTATTTTAGGGGGGAACATCAGAGAAGTATCCTTTATTTATACCTTACTGCATATTCTTTGTTATTTAAAACTAACATAACTGCATATTAGACATATCAGAGAAGTTAAATCTCCAGATGAGGTTGGCACCAGGTGACACTTGTCCCAGATGAGGTGCTAAATCAGATTCCAGAAAAGGCCAAAATCTTCTCTGACCAGGACCAGATGGGTTCCATCAGAGGAGGTGTGACACCAGACTAGCTGTGGTATCATCTGGTTACAATATCAGGTGACATGTATGTCTTTACTTCTCTGGCCTCTGATCATTGGGATACATCTTTTAAATTAGTAAGTACACTCAAAATGTTTCAACTTCGGAGTGTATTTAAGACTAGGGTATAGGGCCTAGGCAATCATTTCGCTTTTTCTCTTGACTGCCACAAAAACCCCTTTATACCCAGTCCCAATGACCACGCCTACGCACCAGATTAAATCTGTATCTCGCCTTTCATCGTGGCCATCAGATTTAATCGATGTGCAATATGTCAATCAATTCAAAAATTGATTTTGTTCCCTAAATTAAATTTGCTATTACACGCGTTCACACTTCATTTATTAATCAAGTCACGCGTCTTGCCCTATTTAAATCAAATTTCTTTTCAATTTGTCTTTTCACATTTCCATATTTTCAAAGCCCTAAATTCTCTCTGCAAAGTATCTCTCTCTCTCTCTCTCAGAAATGGCCCCTCCGTGCAACTTCGATCATGAACTGATGATGAAGAAATTGAAAACGGAGATGGTGGTTGACTTCTACACCACCAAGAACCCATCTGCGCTGGCTATTTTGGAGTTACTAAGAAGGTCCAGCGTAGAGAAGTTGATTTCCACAGTTCCCAGAGATCTTCACACTCTAGACGGTTATGCGGCCCAGTTTCTGGTCCGTATGAAGATTCATGAAGATCACATTTCGTCAAAGATTGACAAAGAAGATCTGGTGTTATCCAAGCAGGATTTTTGTGTGTTATTTGAGAACATTTCGGCGGAAGGCGTGGATCCTTTAACTTACAAGGAGTATGATATTATTGGTTCTTTCAAGCTTTTTGCTCGTTCCTCTTGCCAGAACATCACGAAAGGTTTTTTAGATAAGCATTTGAGGCAGAAGTATAAGGTTCTTTTTGATATTGTGGTGAAGGTGCTTATGTGTGAGAATCACAGCACAGATGCCATTTTTAATGGCAGGATGTGTGTGATGCGTGCCCTGTTTGATGGAGTTCTATGCAACTGGGCTGAATTCTTTTGGGATGTTTTGAGGAAGAATAGATTGAAGGTGAAGAAGGATGCTTGCCCTTCACAGCCAGGGGAGTTGCAATACTACTTCACTGCTAATGTTTCGTTGGGAACGAAACTGACTCTGATTTTGGACTCATTGCTTCCAGAGAAGAAATGGAAGGAGTCTTGGTGCAGAGGGTTTCACAAGTCTAAGGTTTTGTTTTCTAAGGATGGTCCTCTTCATGGCCATCCTGATTCTGATGGAGAAGAAGTTATTCCTGCCCCTCCCCTTCAAGCAATTCCATCTCCTGCTAAGGGGCAGAAGCAGCAGCAGAGTAAGAAGCAAGCTGCTGGAGCAACTGGTTCTTCAACAGTTGTCTTCTCTAGTTCCTCGGAGGAGGACCAGATTCCCCTTCTAAATATCCTGAAGAAGAAGGGTGAAGCTGCTGAGGCTGCTAAGAAAGCTGGAGCAGCCAAGAGGAAGAGGCCAGAGGAGGCCAAGAGAGGCTCTGCTAAGAAGCACAGAACTAGCAGGAAGGCCAAGAAAACTCTTCTGGTGGATGAACCATCAGAGGAAGAAGAGGTTGAACCTCTTAAGAAGAAATCCAAGGCCAAGAGAGCCATTCTTCAGGGATCAGACTCTGGCTCTGATCTTGGAGAGGCCTTGGAGAAGGCAATTGACGAGGCTTCTCAAATGATGGAGGATGCTTCTGCTCCAGAGCATGTTGTGCCTGCTGATGTTGACTCATCAGAGGTAAACCCTTCCAACCCATCCTCTTTCCCCCCCCTGATCATGTTAACCTTGTTACCCCCACTACTTCACCACTAGACACCCAAACGCAACCCATATCTTCTGCTCCTGGTGCCCCTATATCATCACCAGAGCAGACCTTACCAGACACACCAATATATACTCCCTCCACCATACCTGTTCAAACACCTTCTCCCCCACATTCACAAACACCCCTTACTACAAATCCCTCTCCCCCAGCTTCTGTACCAGAGGTGCCATCAACCTCTTCTGGTGCAGATATTCCCCTTCCAAACACCTCCACTTCACAAATTCCAATCCCACCCTCTGTACCAGAGATCCCAACTTCTTCTAGTGCAGAGCAACCCATTCCTTCCACCTCCACATCTCAAAATCCTACCCCTCCCCAAACCCATACAAACCAGGACCCAACCATTTCTATGGCTCTGGGTTTCCCTGCCCCTCCCCCTTCTCCCACCTGTTTAACAAGCGATGATAGTGAAGATGAGGAAGCTTCACTTAAGCCTGCTAACTTAGCACCTTCCTCCTCTGCCTCTGGGCCCAAACCCTTCACTTTCTCATCTGCATAAATGGGTCCCATTAGGCAGAGTATGAGTGTGAGTGCTCAGCTCTGGCTAAGAGAGCATTTCCCAGTTCTTCTGGAGCACTTACCACTTCTGGCAGAGTTGACTGATGCCAAGGTCTAGAGCAAGGCCAGACTTGAAGATGTGGAGGACCTTATGCTGTTGCTCGAGGAAATGGGTTCCTCCAACTTCACTGCTTGGGAGATTGAGCTGAAGCAGAAGATGAATATTCAGAACCCAGCTGAGCTAGAGACCCCTGGTGCAGCCAAAGTCTTGATTCGTACCCTGCTCATCCAGAGAGGGGTAATGCTCACTCCAGAGGGCCCTTCTTACAAGTTTGGGCCTCACTTTGTCTTCTCTCCAGCGTTGTATTCAGACGAGGAAGACTTTGAGATGTCTCCTGCCGTGCTCAAGAAGATGAAGACGTTCTTTAATGAACAGATCATGCAGATAGGGCGCTTCTCTAAAGCAATTCAACACATGGCCCCTGCTATGATAGAGCACCAGATCCGGCAGGAGAGGAGGATTTCCTTAAGCAGATCAAGTCTACTCTGGCTGAAGTCAAGGCCTCATTCAAAGCAAATGGCCTCTTTGTCAAGCTGGATGTTATGCACAGCCAGAAGCAGCTCCAGGAACACGTGCTGAAGCAGATGAGGCCAGTCTCTGTGCTGAAGGTTGAGATGGCCAGCAAGATGATCCAGACTGCTAAAATGAAAGACTCCCTCCAGGAGATGTTAGAGAAGCAGGAAAGGCTTGTTGCTGAATCAAAAGCCTACCTGGAGGAGGCAAACCAGCTGCGTGATCTTCACTCTTCCTCCAACACTGCCTTGCCTGATCTTATAAGGCAGGTAGTGGAGCCCCTCCTTAATGAAGTCAAAAAGGGGGAAGAGAAGGCCAGAACTGATCTGGCGAAGACCACAAATGAAACTCTCTTTAGCCATGGAGCTCGTCTGGACCTGCTCGAGAACACCTTGGCCCAGGCAGAGCTGCAGAAGAAGAAGAAGGAAGAGCTTAAATCTCTTACCATGGCTAAGCAGCTTGCTGCAGAAGAGGACTCATCAGAAGCAGAGCAGGATCCCATTTCAATCTCTGGACCTGCAAAGAGGAAAATCAGAAAAGTGAAGAAAAGCTTCCTTGAGACTGTTGTTGAAGAAGCTCAAAAGAGATACAAGGAAGAGACTCCAGAGGAGAAGCAAGCAAGGATCAGAAAGAACATAGATGAAGAGCAGAGGCTCAGATATGTTAGGAGGCAAAACAAGAAGTCCAGAGAAGCTGGTGTTCCTTCTGGTGCAGGTGGATCTAGTCAGAGAAGGAAAGCTCCTATTGAGGTGATGAACATTTTGCCTCTCAGGACAGAAGGGTCTTTTGACTCTACTGTGCATGTGCCCTTGATTGAAAAATGGAAGGAGGCAAAGACTCTCTGGTTCATTCAACATTATATCCAGAGGCCAGCACCAGAGGATGATGAGCTGATCAACAGAACCTTTCACTCATGGATGCAAGCTTATGATGCAGATTTGTACAAGCAATTGATGGACTCTGCCATTGAGTTCAACCTGGAGGTGACTGCTCCTGAATTTACTTATCTCAACACACCCATGGTAGGAGACCAGGTTGATTGGGCTGAGCTGAAGAGATTGTACAAGACAAAGGTGTTGGCCAACTTCACTCCAACATCTTCTGCAGAGTTGAAGGCCGTCCAGGATAGGTTCCTTGACTGGTTTCTTGTGCCCAAGGAAAACAGGAGATATGCATAGAATAGGACTCTGAACTTCAATGTATCTTGTAATCATCTTGTCCTTATTATTAATGAAAATATCATATCTTCTCTGTTCAAAAGACAACCTCTTATTGTCTTAATTGTTTGCCTGATAAGATCTATTCTAAGGTCTTATTCTTTATTGTTTTCTTTCTTAAGTCTTATGTTTTGATTAGTTCTGGTAGTGTTTTAACTCCATCAAAAAGGGGAAAATTGTTAGGATAATTGTTGTATAGTTTTGATGAGTTAAAACAAACCAGAAGATGTAATAGGACCATCTGGACCAGTTAGCCAGATGATGATCTAGTATAGGACTTAGTCTAGGGGGAACTGCCAGACCAGAAGACCTCACCAGAAGAGTCACCAGAAGACCCCACCAGAGGACTCCACCAGAAGACTTCACCAGATGAGATCTGACCAGAGGCAGAGGACCTTCCCCAGACCAGACGAGTCTGGTAGAACAAAAGATGCTCAGTTTGATCCCCTGTTTCTACTGAGTATTCTGGTTTTCAACCAGATTAGGACCAGAAAACACCGAGGTTGCCTGGTGTCTGGTCTTGCCTTCTCTGGAGAGAATCAGAGTTTGGCAAAGGAAGCATTTGACCGTTGGTGATTCAAATCAAGTCACAAAGATTAGGATTGGAAAGTCTTGAAGTCAATCAATCCAAGGATCCCACCAACCCAATCAATCAATTAGAGAATTGATTGATTGAAGCTTCCTTATATAGAGGATCTGATTGGATTAGCTCTCCAACGGCTATTCCCTAATCCCCTCTATAAATACAAGAGTGCAGTTCAAGAAAAAGCTCTAGAGAGATACATACGCGCACGAAGATTCATTCAAGCTCTTGTTTATCAATCACATAGCACTCTTATTTTGTTCTTAATTACTTATTCACTCTTAAGGAGTAGTTGGACCTCAACCTGTTCATCTACAAGATAAGGTTGAAGGCTGATGATCTTTAGATCGAAGTTAGATCTAAAGAGTTTGTAAGAAGGAACTGGTACTTCACAGTTCCAGTAAGTAAGTTGGCTGTTGGTTGGATAGTGAGACCCCTTGATAAAGGGAGAGTGGACGTAGGATATTCAGATCCGAAACACTATATATCCGGTCTTATTTAATATTTTCTGCATTTAAATTCCTGTCTATTTTAGTCTTCTCTTGTAAAAAGAAGTTGTCTAAGACATTTAACTTAAGCTTCCGCAATTTATCAATCTAGTGGGACCAACACAAGGGAAAACAGCCAGTCACTGATAAGGCCGTTGATAAAGATGATGATGTGATGATAACCGGGGTCGGTCGTGCTGAGATTACAAGCATTGTGGAGATCAAGACGGAGAAAACCACTGAGAATCTAGCTGAACTTCAGGAGGAAGTAATGAGGCTACGAGATGAAAAAGAAGAAGACTCCAAGGCCCTGGCGAAGCACATAAGATGGACGAAGTCAGCCTACAACACCTTGCCAACAGGGAGCTGATTTTGCTAAAGAGAACGATGACTGACACGGCCAAGTCAGTGAGGAATGAGCGGAAGAGAACGAAGAAGATGCTAAGGCAGACCTTGAAGCAACTAGCTGAGAAGGATGAGCAAAGAAAGGAGGATCTCAATCAGGCTGTGGAGAAGCTTGCAGCTCAGGCTGGAGCACTATTCACTCAGGCCATCTCTGGCTCAGCCTCAAAGTTGGAGCTGGAGTCAGAACGCTTTGCTCAGACATCAAAAGATATTGCTGCGAGGCTGACTCAAGCAGATGAACGATCTGCTCTGGTGGAGGAGAAGGTTGAGAAGGCTGAACAAAGACTCCAACTCTCCATGGAGGTCTTTGAGAAGAAGGTAAACGCTGCAATCAGTTTCGTATCTTTTGCAAGGACTGGTATCTCGATGGGAGTTGAGCTACTGAAGGAGGGAATTAATGATGTCCATTCCCTAGCCTCCTTCGTAATCAACAGCGAATCTGACGCATTCCCATCCGGGGCCAATGATGATGCCATAAAGGGGGAAAAGAAGAAGAAAAGATCCCGCCCTGAGGCATCGAAGGCAGTCAACCAAGGCGAAACAGTTCAAGCCAATCCTGAAGCCGATCCTGAAGGAAATGTGCTGAGGGTAAGGAAGTCAGCAAGGTTGGCGGCAGTGGAGAAAGAAGGAGAGGAAATAGTTGCCAGATTAAGGGCGGAGGCAGCAAAGGCCGATGAACCTTCCAAGCAACCTGAGCCAGTTCAGAAGTCTTCTCCCATGAGCTCAAGGAAGAACCCCATCACTTACTCAGCTGAGGCAGTGGCGGAGTTATGCGCTGAAGCATGGGGAGATCCTTCTGAGAAATCTGAGGCTGTGCGCAGAGCTGAAATTACTCAAAAGGAGAAGATGCGCATCTTGGAAAAGAAGGTTGAAAAGCTGACTGACATCACTGAGCTTCAACAACGAGAACTGGATGATGCAGTGATCAGTCTGCTAAGGAGGAAGAAGGCGAAGCCTGAGCCTAGGAAGTACAAAAAGAGGCCAACATTTAGGAAGTCATCAATTCTTCATGTCAGTAGGCCAGAATCAGGAGTAAGGGAAGCTTATGTCGATGAGTTCGTCTCAGAGGCACTGAAGGAGTTTTGGACTGATGCAAAGGATGAGTTTGTGAAATTGTGGTATGTTGTGAAGAAGTGGGGCGACACTGACGATATCAATGCCCACTTCACTGACTACATGATGGACAATCATCCTGAGTTGTTCCAAAAGATCTTGGAGGACGCTGATGCAGCTCAAGTCCAAGTGAAGGCTCCTGAGTTCACCATTCGAGCTCCTCCCTTAGTTCCTGGAACTCAGAAGTACAACACGAAGGCCATTATGATGGAAGTCTTGAAGATTGCCAAAGCTGAAGGATATGTGAACCAACCTAGAAGACTTGACGAGCTGAAGGCAAGAGTCTATGCTGGATATGGACTCGAACCTGAAATGAGATTAGTCTAGGAGTTCATTACCTCTTTGTAATAGATTAGATTCATTGTAACCACTTACATATCTTTCAATGAAATCTATTACTTTTGCCCACAGACAAAAACTCATTGTCTTTTTGGCTGTTGTTTAAATTCTGTACTTTATCTAGAATTGCTCTAACACTGTCTTATCTTATAGATAGGTCTTTATATTTCCTCTAAGTGTTTTGAGGATCTTTTCAGTGTTTTGGCATCATCAAAAAGGGGGAAATTGTTGGGACATTGTCAGTTTTGATTAAGATCCCAAAGCCCCTGAAAAGATGTTTGCATTTGTTTGTCAAGCTAGTCGTGGTTAGGATTTGTACTTAGTCATTTTACACTTCACAGGTACTCAGTAAGAGGAGAACTTACTGATGACAATCAAGACTCCGAGCTTGAAGACAATTTACCATCCTGAACTTATGGCAGTCTCCTAAGCTGGCTGAGTAAGTCTCAGTGATGAAGAGTATGACCCTGAGGTCAGTACTACTTAGTCCTGAAGGGAACAGGATGAAACTGAGTTATTGGGAAGACTTGGAGTAGAGCCAAGCAATGCAAAAGGAATGTCAGCGTCAGGACATGACCGGTGAGCTGAAGACAAAATGAACTTAATAAGACAAGCCTGAAGCTCAGGAATAAGTTTTGACATTCTCACCAACCTGATGATGTGGACCAATCCGAGAAGGACACGCACGTACGGAACCTGACAAGAAGACTGAATTCAGACTGCATGTTCAACGGGCAAGCATTTAATGTGCATTTAATGCAACTACCAAATCCATGCAAGGACGGTTGCTGCATGAAGATATGTCTGTTTGAAGCCACTCTACATAGATGACTTGAAGGCTATCTCTCCAACGGATAGTTTTTCAAATCACTTATATATACAGAAGACCTTGAACCCATTCAAGGTTACGGGAAATTTCCAAGCCAGAAATTACTCAAGCTCTCAAGCACTCAAAGCATTCAGCTTAGAAGAAGCACTCGAAACCATCTAAATTTCCCAAGTGTTTCTTAGTTACTGAGAGTCATTCTGTATTCCAAGAGCGAACTAGCATTATCTTAAGCTTAGAGAGATTATCCAATCCTTAGCATAGCCTTGCCTTGTAAGGATAATCTCAACCTAGTTGGAATCCAAACTGAAACCAAAACCCTAAGTTAGGTTTGTTGGGAGTAAGTCAGTTAGTGGGTTAGTAAGTGGAGTTTGTATAGATCAGTGAGGTTAGCTGGTCTTGGTGCACCTTGGCACGTTAAAAACAAGAATCCCTTGAGTGGATTTCCTGTTAAATCAGACCGTGGACGTAGGAGCTTGAGTCTCTGAACCACGTTAAACTCCCTGTGTTCTTACTGCTTTGATATTGTGCATACTTGCTATATTACATATTCATTCATTGCATTCGGTTTATCAGGCTTGAATCAATCAGCCTGATCCTCTAAAAAGAGCACTGCCCTTACTAAACACTATTCAGAATTGAGTAAAACAAGTTTTTCAGAAAGCAAACTAAACAAGACTTTAAACTATCAGGGCTTACGCATTTCCACACTGAACTTGAACTGATAGTTAGCCAACTGACCCGCACCAAGTGTAGTCAGTAGGTGTGTTATCAGCTCCTAGTTCTTTATCACTCTGAGTGGAGGGGACTCAGTCAGGTTTTAAGTTTGAAAAATTGGTATACGTGTATTCTCCCCCCTCTCCATACACGTATTCCTCAGTCTTGTACCGGGACCAACAGTTTCTTCTAGCCTAGACACTATCTACTTCATCTGCCCTTGTATCCCCATACTGTTTGACCACCTGCTCGGCTGCTCGGTTGCTCGCCTCCTGAGCTCTTGATGGTCCGGCAGCTTCCTGATGTTTTTGTAACGATTGCAAGACAACAATTTTTTTCGCCAATTCTTCCGGATTTTGGGCTAAAGCTTCTACCTCCGGGGGGAGGGTGTCGATGGTGACTTGCACGTTTCTCCGGGATGTTGTTCGTACCATTCGTGCATGATCGCCCGTTGATGAAATCCTAGTTCGTGATCTGTGTGACGGGTGCGCACTCGAGGAATGTCGTTCTTGTGATCCCGCCATTATCAAATATTGAATGTTTGTTGTGGAGGTTTTGTGCTTATGTTTGTCAATTCAAGAACAACTAGCCTTGCATGTGTGAATTTAGCTATTTACAAACCTTTATTCTCACATGCATGCATTCAAGTTCTTAAATGTGAACAAATTCTTCACAAATGCTCAACTTAACACTCTTATACCCAGTTTTCGGTGAATTTTTACCAGAATCTGGCTGCACTTTGCAGAATCCGGTGACCTTTTACAAGTTTCCTTCAAATCTTCAACCAATCGGAGGTTCAAACCCTTCTTCTAGCGCCAATTGTTGATGATCTTGATTCAACGTAGATGATTAGTGGATGTTTAGGCTTGAAAGATCATCAAACAAAGTGATTAAACTAGGAGTGAATGCTAAATTAAGACAAGTAGGACTTGAGAAGTAAAATTGCCAGAGCTTGGACTTGTTTTTGAATAAATGACCCCCTTTTCCCTTTCTCATGAAGGGGTATTTATAAGGTACAAGCAAGCATGAGGTGTCACCTCCTTAATCACTCTCATTTACAACTTGACAAGTGTTTAGACACTTGTTTTATCCCTAAGCTATTATATCTTTACAATGACAAGTGTTAAGACACTTTGATGGTGCTCTTGGTGATTTTCAGGGATGCCCTTCTGCTCGCCTCTTTGACTTCCTTCAAATCTCTTTGTTCATGCTGCTCGCTCGATCTTTGCTTCTTGGTGACCAGCTGCTCGACTAACATGTTGCTCGTCCAACGTGTTTTGGTTCCTTATCCAGCTGCTCGCCTCTCCTAGCCTTTTCCCTGCTGCTCATTCTTTTTAATCTCTCTCTTGATGACTTCTTGGTTTTATTAAATAACCTTTATTTATTCTAATCCCGCTGCTCGCCTATCAACACTAGTCTATGGAGTTTTTGACATGACACAAACGTTACGCCGTAATGTCCATGGGGGAGTGTCGTAAATCTAGAAGATTTTATATACTAAATCCAGAAGATTTGATGTGGACATTACTTATGGGCCAAGTAGCCTTATAGGATTTAGAGTTTTGATATTATATTTATATTTATATATATATATATATATATATATATATATATATATATCCCCGTACTCAATATTGTAACACACACATGTACATACACACAGAAATATAGTGGAAAACTCCTGGCTTGGCACGCCCCCAGATGTAGTCATTCATGACGAACTGGGTAAACAAATCAGTGTTCTTGTTCGCGCTTCTTTATTTTATAATAATACATTTTTGTTTTTCGTCCGTCCTCAATCACTTTGCACACTCTATATATGAAAATTTCTACTTAACTTTATTTTCCCAATATTTACATATTTACACAAAATATCATTATTTTTCACACTCATTCCAACCAATTTTATTTCTTTAATAATAAAATTTTACGCATTATCCCACACACTCTACTCGTTAAATATTTTTCTTAAAATGTGTGTTCCCAAAAGTGTGAAGCGTGTTTGGAGACGGAGGAAGCATATATTTTTCATATTTTAGTGAGCTTATTTTCAGTATTTTTTAATTATATTTTTGTGTCTAAATTTAAAAAAAAAATTGAACAAAAGTGCCACATTACTGAAACCTATTAGGTGCAAAATTTGAAAAATTTTAAGCATAAAGAACTAAAATCAAAATTAACAAAACTAAAGGATAAATAAATTATTTTACTATATTTATATAAGGTTATTTGGTCATTTTATGTATTTTATTTGTGTTTAAATTTAGGGGGTGTGTTAAAGGATCTGGAGTTTGAATAGTGGTTGATGGTCCCGTTTTCGAAAAACAAAATGGGAAATCAGGGGCAAATTTTTTTTTTTAAACATTGCTCAGAGAGTTCAGCAAGAGTGAAGAGTTTTCAAGTCACTGCATTGTTAAGAGGTTGAGCTACCAAGTCAGTGAGAGGACTTGAAGACTCATGCTCTTAGCAACACAGTGACTCGAGAAGTTACACTACAAGTCACTGCTCTGCTTAGAGGCGGAGCTACCAAGTCAGTGTGAAGGCTTGGAGGCTCATGCTCTAAGCAAGGCAGTGATTCGAGATACTGAACTCTCGAGTGTGTTGCCTGAACTAGTCAGTGAGAGGATTCTCCCTGACCTGATTGCTTAACCAAAGTTTCCTTTTTGACAATGCTCTCAGTGAGCAGATTTTCACAACACTTTAGTAAATACTTTAAAAGATAAGTACTCTTAGTTTAACGTGGTTCAGAGACTCAAGCTCTTACATCCACGGCCTGATTTAACAGGAAATCCACTAACTGGGATTCTTATTTTTAACGTGCCAAGGTGCACAAAATACTGGACTCACGCCACTCCCTGGGCAGCCCCTCCTTACAAACTCACTGACAACTTACTCCCAACAAACCTAACAAGAGGGTTTTGGTTTCGGTTTAGTTTCTCCAACTAGGTGAGGTTTTCCTTTACAATGAGTTAGCCTAAAGCTAGGATTAGGAAAACCTCTCTAAGCTATGAGTTACAAGTTGAACACTCATTTGTGTATATCTATGAACTCTAAAGTTCAGTGTACAAGATGTGAATCGTGCCTCCTTATAACGCCCAATATAATGCACTAAACACTCACACCTTCACAGCTCGTAGGTGTTGATTTTTCTTACTTCACACACACTTGAATACGCAGCTATGAGCTTGTATTTATAGTGTGGATTCAAATGTAACCGTTGGATGAAATTACATTTGAATCCATACAATTAATGGTTTCAACCACTTTTCTTGGAATGTGGCCTTGTCAGTGTCAGAGTTGCTGCCTTGTACTGATTGGTCCACGTGGGCTGGATTCAACGGATCTTTGACTCAGTGGGTTGACCAAGACCCACTGACTTTGGTTAGCTTCCTCCTTCACTGACTGATGATCTTCAGTGAACTGAACGTCTTCAGTGTAGTTGTCCTTCAGAGACTATTTGAAGATCACTCCAAGAAGTTTGTCATAAGGCTGAATGACAAACTTCCCTGACCACAGTAGCCTGACTCCTTCAGGACCTACTTGGTACAGCACTGATCCTCTTGATCATGCTTTTCACTGAGTGGTCCACCTGACTTAGCTTAGAACAGCCAAGTTTACACTCAGTGGGACATCCTTCAGGCTTCTCTTCAGGTTCAGGTCTCTGGCATGGCTTCAGTCAGTTCTTCTGGGTGTCCTCTTGATATCCTCAGGCTGTGTTGCTGAGTTCCCCCTCAACTGAGTTCTTCTCAACTGACAGCCTATTCTACTGAGAGATAACCTAGTCTGACCTGAAACTAAAGATACAATCCTGACTGCTTTCAAACCTATTACAAGTGGTTTTGGAAAATCATCAAAACTAAACATATCCCAACAATTTCCCCCTTTTTGATGATTCCAAAACTTCTAACCAAATGATTTTCTATTACAGGTATAATGTCAGAGCACGAGTAATAGTTTGAAATATGCAGGAATTCCCATAGTTTAAAACATTTAAGATCTGTCCGGTAGACTATTTTTCTTAACAAAACTGGATCAGTGGTCATGTGAACAACCCGCTCTGATACCAATTGATGGTCCCGTTTTCGAAATATAAAATGGGAAATCAGGGGCAAATTTTTTTTCTAAACTTTGCTCAGAGAGTTCAGCAAGAGAGAAGAGTTTTCAAGTCACTGCATTGCTAAAAGGCTGAGCTACCAAGTCAGTGAGAGGACTTGAAGACTCATGCTCTTAGCAACACAGTGACTCGAGAGGTTACACTTCAAGTCACTGCTCTTCTTAGAGGCTGAGCTACCAAGTCTGTGTGATGGCTTGGAGGCTCATGCTCTAAGTAAGGCAGTGACTCGAGATACTGAACTCTCGAGTGCGTTGCCTGAACTGGTCAGTGAGAGGATTCTCCCTGACCTGATTGCTTAACCAAAGTTTCCTTTTTGACAATGCTCCCAGTGAGCAGATTTTCACAACACTTTAGTAAATACTTTAAAAGATAAGTACTCTTAGTTTAACGTGGTTCAGAGACTCAAGCTCTTACATCCACGGTCTGATTTAACAGGAAATCCACTAACTGGGATTCTTGTTTTTAACGTGCCAAGGTGCACAAAACACTGGACTCACGCCACTCCCTGGGCAGCCCTTCCTTACAAACTCACTGACAACTTACTCCCAACAAACCTAACAAGAGGGTTTTGGTTTCGGTTTAGTTTCTCCAACTAGGTGAAGTTTTCCTTTACAATGAGTTAGCCTAAAGTTAGGATTAGGAAAACCTCTCTAAGCTATGAGTTACAAGCTGAACACTCATTTGTGTATATCTATGAACTCTAAAGTTCAGTGTACAAGATGTGAATCGTGCCTCCTTATAACGCCCAATATAATGCACTAAACACTCACACCTTCACAGCTCGTAGGTGTTGATTTTTCTTACTTCACACACACTTGAATACGCAGCTATGAGCTTGTATTTATAGTGTGGATTCAAATGTAACCGTTGGATGAAATTACATTTGAATCCATACAATTAATGGTTTCAACCACTTTTCTTGGAATGCGGCCTTGTCAGTGTCAGAGTTGCTGCCTTGTGCTGATTGGTCCACGCGGGCTGGATTCAACGGATCTTTGACTCAGTGGGTTGACCAAGACCCACTGACTTTGGTTAGCTTCCTCCTTCACTGACTGATGATCTTCAGTGAACTGGACGTCTTCAGTGTAGTTGTCCTTCAGAGACTGTTTGAAGATCACTCCAAGAAGTTTGGCATAAGGCTGAATGACAAACTTCCCTGACCACAGTAGCCTGACTCCTTCAGGACCTACTTGGTACAACACTGGTCCTCTTGATCATGCTCTTCACTGAGTGGTCCACCTGACTTAGCTTAGAATAGCCAAGTTTACACTTAGTGGGACATCCTTCAGGCTTCTCTTCAGGTTCAGGTCTCTGGCATGGCTTCAGTCAGTTCTTCTGGGTGTCCTCTTGATATCCTCAGGCTGTGTTGCTGAGTTCCCCCTCAACTGAGTTCTTCTCAACTGACAGCCTATTCTACTGAGAGATAACCTAGCCTGACCTGAAACTAAAGATACAATCTTGACTGCTTTCAAACCTATTACAAGTGGTTTTGGAAAATCATCAAAACTAAACATATCCCAACAATTTCCCCCTTTTTGATGATTCCAAAACTTTTAACCAAATGATTTTCTATTACAGGAATAATGTCAGAGCACGAATAATAGTTTGAAATATGCAGAAATTCCCATAGTTTAAAACATTTAAGATCTGTTTGGTAGACCATATTTCTAAACAAAACTGGATCAGTGGTCATGTGAACAACCCGCTCTGATACCAATTGATGGTCCCGTTTTCGAAAAATAAAATGGGAAATCAGGGGCAAATTTTTATTAAAACTTTGCTCAGAGAGTTCAGCAAGAGTGAAGAGTTTTCAAGTCACTGCATTGCTAAGAGGCTGAGCTACCAAGTCAGTGAGAGGACTTGAAGACTCATGCTCTTAGCAACACAGTGACTCGAGAGGTTACACTTCAAGTCACTGCTCTGCTTAGAGGCTGAGCTACCAAGTCAGTGTGAAGGCTTGGAGGATCATGCTCTAAGCAAGGCAGTGACTCGAGATACTGAACTCTCGAGGGCGTTGCCTGAACTGGTCAGTGAGAGGATTCTCCCTAACCTGATTGCTTAACCAAAGTTTCCTTTTTGACAATGCTCTCAGTGAGCAGATTTTCACAACACTTTAGTAAATACTTTAAAAGATAAGTACTCTTAATTTAACGTGGTTCAGAGACTCAAGCTCTTACATCCACGTCCTGATTTAACAGGAAATCTACTAACTGGGATTCTTGTTTTTAACGTGCCAAGGTGCACAAAACACAGGACTCACGCCACTCCCTGGGCAGCCCCTCCTTACTAACTCACTGACAACTTACTCCCAACAAACCTAACAAGAGGGTTTTGGTTTCGGTTTAGTTTCTCCAACTAGGTGAGGTTTTCCTTAACAATGAGTTAGCCTAAAGCTAGGATTAGGAAAACCTCTCTAAGCTATGAGTTACAAGCTGAACACTCATTTGTGTATATCTATGAACTCTAAAGTTCAGTGTACAAGATGTGAATCGTGCCTCCTTATAACGCCCAATATAATGCACTAAACACTCACACCTTCACAGCTCGTAGGTGTTGATTTTTCTTACTTCACACACACTTGAATACGCAGCTATGAGCTTGTATTTATAGTGTGGATTCAAATGTAACCGTTGGATGAAATTACATTTGAATCCATACAATTAATGGTTTCAACCACTTTTCTTGGAATGCGGCCTTGTCAGTGTCAGAGTTGCTGCCTTGTGCTGATTGGTCCACGCGGGCTGGATTCAACGGATCTTTGACTCAGTGGGTTGACCAAGACCCACTGACTTTGGTTAACTTCCTCCTTCACTGACTGATGATCTTCATTGAACTGGACGTCTTCAGTGTAGTTGTCCTTCAGAGACTGTTTGAAGATCACTCCAAGAAGTTTGCCATAAGGCTGAATGACAAACTTCCCTGACCACAGTAGCTTGACTCCTTCAGGACCTACTTGGTACAACATTGATCCTCTTGATCATTGCTCTTCAATGAGTGGTCCACCTGACTTAGCTTAGAAAAGCCAAGTTTACACTCAGTGGGACATCCTTCGGGCTTCTCTTCAGGTTCAGGTCTCTGGCATGGCTTCAGTCAGTTCTTCTGGGTGTCCTCTTGATATCCTCAGGCTGTGTTGCTGAGTTCCCCCTCGCTGAGTTCCCCCTCAACTGAGTTCTTCTCAACTGACGGCCTATTCTACTGAGAGATAACCTAGCCTGACCTGAAACTAAAGATACAATCCTGACTGCTTTCAAACCTATTACAAGTGGTTTTGGAAAATCATCAAAACTAAACATATCCCAACAATTTCCCCCTTTTTGATGATTCCAAAACTTCTAACCAAATGATTTTCTATTACAGGAATAATGCCAGAGCACGAGTAATAGTTTGAAATATGCAGGAATTCCCATAGTTTAAAACATTTAAGATCTGTTCGGTAGACTATTTTTCTTAACAAAACTGGATCAGTGGTCATGTGAACAACTCGCTCTGATACCAATTGATGGTCCCGTTTTCGAAAAATAAAATGGGAAATCAGGGGTAAATTTTTTTTCTAAACTTTGCTCAGAGAGTTCAGCAAGAGAGAAGAGTTTTCAAGTCACTGCATTGCTAAGAGGCTGAGCTACCAAGTCAGTAAGAGGACTTGAAGACTCATGCTCTTAGCAACACAGTGACTCGAGAGGTTACACTTCAAGTCACTGCTCTGCTTAGAGGCTGAGCTACCAAGTCATTGTGAAGGCTTGGAGGCTCATGCTCTAAGCAAGGCAGTGACTCGAGATACTGAACTCTCGAGTGCGTTGCCTGAACTGATCAGTGAGAGGATTCTCCTTGACCTGATTGCTTAACCAAAGTTTCCTTTTTGACAATGCTCTCAGTGAGCAGATTTTCACAACACATTAGTAAATACTTTAAAAGATAAGTACTTGTTGGGACATTGTCAGTTTTGATTTAGATCCCAAAAGCCCCTGAAAAGATGATTGCCTTAATCTGTCTTTGTCAGGCTAGTCTTGGTTAGGATTAGTACTTAGTCATTTTACACTTCACAGGTACTCAGTGAGAGGAGAACTCACTGGAGACAATCAAGACTCAGAGCCTGAAGACGAAGAGCACCATCCTGAACTTATGGCAGTCTTCTAAGCTGGCTGAGTAAGTGTCAGTGATGAAGAGTATGACCCTGAGGTCATTACTAACTCAGTCCTGAAGGGAACAGGTTGTCACTGAGTAAATGGGAAGACTTGGAGTAGAGCCAAGCAATGCAAAAGGAATTTCAGCGTCAGGACAAGACCGGTGAGCTCAAGACAAAATGAACTTAATAGGACAAGCCTGAAGCTCTGGAATAAGTTCTGACATTCTCACCTACCTGATGACGTGGACCAATCCGAGGAGGACACGCACGTACGGAACCTGACACATAGACTGAATTCAGACTGCATATTCAACGGGCAAGCATTTAATGTGCATTAAATGCAAATACCAAATCCATGCAAAGGCGGCTGCTGCATAGAGATATGTCCGTTTGAAGCCCCTCTACATAGATGGCTAGAAGGCTATCTCTCCAACGGATAGTTTTTCAATCCACCTATAAATACAGAAGGCCTTGAACCCATTCAAGGTTACGGGAAATTTCCAAGCCAGAAATTACTCAAAACTCTCAAGCAATCAAAGCATTCAGCCTTTAAGAGAAACACTCGAAACCTTCTAAATTTCCCAAGTGTTTCTTAGCAACTGAGAGCTATTCTGTATTCCAAGAGCTAATTAGAATTATCTTAAGCTTATAGAGATTATCCAATCCTTAGCACAGCTTTGCCTTGTAAGGATAATCTCAACTTAGTTGGAATCCAAACTGAAACCAAAACCCTAAGTTAGGCTTGTTGGGAGTAAGTCGGTTAGTGTGATAGTAAGAGGAGTTTGTATAGATCAGTGAGGTAACTGGTCTTGGTGCACCTTGGCACGTTAAAAACAAGAATCCCTTGAGTGGATTTCCTGTTAAGTCAGGCCGTGGACGTAGGAGCTTGAGACTCTGAACCACGTTAAACTCCTTGTGTTCTTACTGCTTTGACATTGTGCATACCTGCCATATTACTTGTTCATTCATTGCATTCAAGCTTATCAGGTCTGAATCAATCAACCTGACCTTCAAAAGAACACTGCCTTACTAAACTCTTCTAAGGTTTGAGTAAAACAAGTTTTCAGAAAGCAAACTAAACAGGACTCTAAACTATCAGGGCTCAAACATTTCCGCACTGAACTTGAACTGATAGTTAGCCAACTGACCCGCACCAAGTGTAGTCAGTGGGTGTATTATCAGCTCCTAGTTCTTTACCACTCTGAGTGAAGGGGACTCAGTCAGTTTAAGTTTAAGAAAAAAATCGGTATACGTGTATTCCCCCCCCATACACGTATTCCTCAGTCTTGTACCGGGACCAACAAGTGGTATCAGAGCAGTGGTTCGAAAGACCACTGACTTTGAATACTAATAGTTTCAGAGGAGAAACTGTTGGTGGTCACTGAACAGATCTGAGTTTGCTTTTCACAAAACTTGCATCATCATCATGACTTCAAGGAGACTTGAAGCTTCGTTACCTGAATTCTCTGTATCTAACTTTGTCTATTGGAAGTTCAGACTAGAGGCACATCTAGATGCCATCCATGACCAGATGCCGCGTGTGCTCAGGGAAGGACCGATCAAGATCACTATTCCTAACGTCAGAGGACTGGGATACGATGATCTTGCGATTGGCGTGCAGGTTCCTAAGGAGAGGAAAGACATGACCAACGATGAAATCAAGATGGTGGGGCTTGACAACGTCGCCAGAAACATCATCTTGCATACGGTGCCTTTCGAGGAGTCAGCCAGGCTGATGAACCTAAAGACGGCAAAGGAGGTCTGGGATGAGCTGACCAGGATGTGCGAAGGGTCAGAAAAGATAAAGGAAAACAAGAGGAATATTGCCATTCAGAAATTCGAAGCGTTCGAGATGCTGCCTGATGAGAGCATAGATCAGATGGAGTCTAGATTCATCAAGTTGATGAATGAGTTGGTGATGTTGGACAAGGATGTCCCAAGGAGAGATGTTGCTTCAAAAATCCTGAATGCTCTTCCTGAGAGATGGGACAACAGTGTAATTATGCTTAAGAACACTCAGGATATGAGTAACATAACTTCTGCTTTACTTTTTTCAGAGCTAAAAGCGCTTGAATTTGATCTTAACAAAAGGAAGAAGAAAGTTCAGTCAGAAGAGGAAGGGAAGGAGAAGACTCCTGAGAAAAGTGTGGCGTTCAAGGCCAGGTCTGAACCTGTTGAGCCCTCATCAAATTCTTCATCAAAGTCACTGATGGAGATGAGCAGGGAAGAACTCGCTGAGGAGTACAGCCTGATGGCCAGACGATTTGACAAGCTCAATTCCAGGTTTGGTCGTTATAAAAAGTTTTATCAGGACTCACGTGACAGGAAACCTGAAGGAACCCACCAAAGCTCGAGGAGATATGAGGAGCGAAGGAACACTGACCAGAGGAGAGAACGTGGTGATGAAAGGAGATATTCTGAACCAAAAACTGAAAGAAGAGACGAACAGAGACGTACTCGTGATGATAGATATCCAACCAAGGCTGAAAGCTCACCAAGAACCAGGGAACCTGACTCAAGGATGAACCCTGAACCGAGAAAAGAAAGAATAAGTGAGCAGGTAGCATGTTACAATTGTAACAAGATTGGTCACTATCAGTACGATTGCCCGGAGCTGAGTGCTAGGGAGAGAGAGGAAAGGAGAGCCACGAGGGATCTAAGATCTGCTGATCGGAGGGCTATGGTGGCTGAGGATGCAACAGACTCTGATGGCCTCACTGAAAGGTCACCTGAACTCTTCTCGGATGATGAGTACGATGATGTCTGCCTAATGGCTAGGGATGAGCCTGAGGTAACATCAAATTCTGTTTGTGCTTCTTACACTGGTCAAAATCCTGAGCTCAGCTCAGAGTCAGTTAGAGAAATGAACCTTCAGATCTGTCTTGATCAATTGATGGTTGATTTCTCCAGACTGCAGGAAACTAATGTCTTCTTGGTAGAGGAGAACAAGAAATTGAGTACTGAAGTTCAAAACCTGAATGAACAACTCACTCAGTCTGATCTCAAAGAATCAGCTCAGATTGTGAGACTAACTCAGGAAATTGACATGATCAATTCTGAGCGTCTCCCAAGAGAGAAAATTCTGAAGGAACTGGCTGAGGAAGAGCTGGTCAGGAAGGAAGAGCTGAAAGCACTTAAGAGTAAGTTTGATGACCTCTTTACCAGACATGAAATCCTGAAAAAGAGTGAGGACTCTCTCAAGAAAAAGGTTGCAGCAATGAATAAATCCTCAGTGGCTAGAGAGGAAATAAATAGCAACCAGATACTTGGGAACAAGAAAAAGGGACTTGGATATGTTCCTGAGAAATCCTCACAAGGTCAGTCTCATGTTGCTTCAGGGAGCAACACTGAGAGGGTATTTGTTCAGACAGGCCAGAGTGCACCTAAGGTTGTGCTCCAGGCCCGTCAAACTGATAAGGGCAAGGAAACCGTTGACACAGTCAGGGTTGCTCCTAAGGTAGCTAAGCCAAAACCCAAGGGAAAGGCAAAGCAACCTGCGGAAGCCCCTGAGAGCTCAGGCCAGGGAAAACCTCAGCGAAAGCAGAGAAAGACTCAGGCCAAGAGCCCTCAGACTGGTCAGCGAGGGTACCATCATGCTTGGCAATACCATCAGGAAAGGCCAAACATGATGACACCCCCGTGGTTTTGGCATCCTGAGGCCTTTAACTGTTTTCCTTTCCCTCACTTGCCTAGGGGGAATAGAAATCAGGGCCCTTATCAAAAACAAGGCCCAAGACCTGCTGCACCCAGACCTAGGAAGAACAGGAGGCCAGCCCAAAAGGCATCCACTCAGGCTCCTGCGAAGCCTAAGTCTAGCACCCATACACCATCTTCCTCTCAGGCTAAGAAGAAGAAAGTTGTGTATGTCGATGTTTCAGGGAGACAGATTCACCACTCTGAGGCAATCAGGGTTGTGAAGCAAGTCTGGATCCCGAAAGGTACAGCTGACACAATAGGACCCAACACCCAATGGGTACCTAAAGCCTGATTTGCTTACAGGCGGCTGTGGATCACAACAAGAGGAGAGAAGACTCAATCAAAGCTGTTTGGTACCTAGACAGTGGTTGCTCAAGGCACATGACTGGAATGAAGAGTCTTCTCCAAGAGTATCAGGCTAAAGATGGTCCACAGGTAACCTTTGGTGATAACTCAAAAGGTGTTACTAAGGGTTTTGGTGTTCTAATTATAGGTACAGTAAGAGTGGAAGATGTGTCCTTTGTGGAAGGACTGAAGCATAACCTGCTGTCAGTAAGTCAATTCTGTGACAAAGGGTTCAGTGTTGAGTTCTCATCGAATAAATGTTCAGTCAAGGACAAATCAACACAAGTGCTTCTATCAGGTATAAGGAAAGGTAACGTTTATCTCGCTGATTGGAGCAGCACTATTCCTAATACTTGTCTTGTTGCTAAACGCTCTCTAGAGCTCAGTTGGTTATGGCATAAAAGATTAAGCCACCTGAACTTCAAGATTCTTAACAAAATTTCTAGACAGTCACTTGTTGATGGTCTCCCTAATGAAGTTTTTAGCAAAGATCACGTGTGCAAAGCCTGTCAGGAAGGGAAGCAAGTCAGAGCGTCATTCAAAGAAAAGGCTTCTTACTCCACTGACAGGATACTTCAGCTTCTGCACATGGATCTATTTGGTCCCATAACACCTGTGAGTATGAATGGTAGAAAATATACCCTTGTGGTTATTGATGATTATTCTAGATATACTTGGGTTATTTTCCTGTTAAATAAAAAGGAAACACAGGTGAAGCTTCCAGAGTTGCTTAGAAGACTCAGCAATGAGAAAAATCAGTCCATTACCAAGATCAGATCTGACAAGGGCACTGAGTTTATAAATTCATATATTTCTGACTTTTGTAATGAACTTGGTATAGCTCATGAGACGTCTGCAGCTAGAACCCCACAACAGAATGGTGTCGCTGAAAGGAGGAATCGGACACTGAAGGAAGCTGCAAGGACCATGCTGGCTGAGTCAGGATTGCCCAAGAAGTTTTGGGCTGAGGCAATCAACACTGCATGCTACACTCAGAACAGATCCATGCTGAACAAGCAACATGCTCAGACCCCTTATGAGACATGGAACAAAAGAAAACCTCGTATTTCTTACTTTCATGTGTTTGGTTGTAAGTGCTTCATCCTCAACAATGGGAAGACCCAGTTGAAAGCTTTTGATAGCAAATCTGATGAAGGAATATTCTTGGGATATTCTGAAATTAGCAAAGCCTTCAGGGTTTACAATTGTAGGACCCTTGTTGTGGAAGAATCACCTCATGTTGTCTTTGATGAATCTGCTAATGAGTCTAGGGCAAAGGTGCTGAATCCTGACACTGAGGAGGTCACGAGGAGTGTGACAAGGCTGAGCTTGAAGAGTCAACCTGATTCCAAGATCAAGACTGTGCCAATTCCCAGATGGGATGATGATGACGATCAGGATGATGAACCAAGTGCCACTCCTAAACCCAGCACATCAGGGATGGTTGAGCCTCAGACAGAGGAACAGGCTCAACCTGAGGTAAGTACCGTCTATGAAGATGCTGTTGCAGCTGAGACGGCTCCTGAGTCACCTCATCAAGGGGGAATCAATGTCCCTGACATTGAACTTGTTAATCCCTTCGGTATAGACTCAGGATCATCCCCTTCTGTTCAATTTCCTGAATTTTATGAACCTGTAGACACTAACATGGCAGGTACCTCAGGAACAACTCCTGGCAAAAGAACATGGTTAGAAGATCATCCCATTGATCAAATTATTGGTGATCCAACTGAGGGAGTCAGGACCAGACGGTTTCATGGTGAGAGTGCACTGTTCTGTTGCTTTCTCTCTGAGCAAGAGCCTCAGAACATTGAAGAAGCTCTCACTGACTCGAACTGGATCATTGCCATGCAAGAGGAGTTGAATCAGTTCACAAGGAATCAGGTTTGGGAACTGGTAGATAGACCTAGGCATCAAGGTGTGATTGGTACCAAGTGGGTCTTTAAGAACAAGAAGGATGAGAATGGTGTTGTGGTAAGGAACAAGGCTAGACTGGTTGCAAAAGGGTATTGTCAGTCTGAAGGAATAGACTATGATGAGACTTTTGCTCCAGTGGCTAGATTGGAAGCTATCAGGTTGTTCCTTGCCTATGCGACATATAAGAAGTTCAAGGTGTATCAAATGGATGTCAAGAGTGCATTCCTGAATGGTGTACTCAATGAAGAGGTATATGTTGAACAACCTCCCGGGTTTGAGGTTGGAGATAGAGTATACCATTTGAAGAAAGCACTCTATGGACTTAAGCAAGCACCAAGAGCTTGGTATGATACCCTCTCTCAATTCCTGACTGATCATGGGTTCAAGAAGGGAACAGTGGATAGGACTTTGTTCAGGATCACTGAAGGTGATGACATTCTCCTGGTCCAAATTTATGTGGATGACATAATATTTGGATCACCAAATCAGCAGTTATGTGAGAAATTCTCTAAACTGATGACTGGTAAATTTGAGATGTCAATGATGGGAGAGATGAACTTTTTCTTAGGATTGCAGGTCAAGCAGACTGATCAAGGTATATTCATTAATCAGGCCAAGTATACAAGAGACTTGATTCATAAGTTTGGTGTTCAAAACAGCAATCCAGCCAGGATCCCAATGAACACCAATTGGAAAATGGATCCTGACACTGAAGGGACTTCAGTGAATCAGACTGAATATCGTGGGCTGATAGGTTCTTTACTGTACCTGACTGCAAGTAGGCCTGACATTACGTTTGCAGTTGGTGTGTGTGCTAGGTATCAGTCTGATCCCAAGAGAAGTCATTTGGAGGCTGCTAAGAGGATACTTAAGTATTTGAAAAGGACAGTTAATATGGGACTATGGTATCCTTCAGATGACAACCTTGAACTGACAGGGTATTCAGATGCAGACTATGGAGGTTGTAGGATTGATAGGAAATCAACCTCAGGGACATGTCAGTTTTTGGGAAGTAAGTTGATCTCGTGGTTTAGTAAGAAGCAGAATTCAGTGGCAACATCCACAACTGAGGCTGAGTATATGGCTGCAGGGAGTTGTTGTGCTCAGATCCTATGGTTGAGGCAACAGTTGAGGGACTACCAAGTATTTGCTAATCAGGTTCCAATCTATTGTGATAACAATAGTGCAATAGCAATCACTCAGAACCCAGTGCTTCACACAAGGTGCAAGCATGTGGATATTAGACACCACTTCATTCGAGATCATGTGGAAAAGAAAGATATTAGGATGGAAAAGATTCACACTGATAGGCAAAGAGCTGACATCTTGACTAAGCCCTTGGCTGAAGCAAGGTTTATGGAACTATCAGTGGAATTGGGACTTTTAGATCCGGGAGAGCAGTCAGTGTAGGGTTCTAGGGGGAACTCAGGCCAGACTCGACTCAGCGAGGTATCAGGGTGCTACAATGTCTCCCTGACAGGTATGGGTTCTAACCTGACTCTTGTGAATCTCAAGCGTCTCCCTGAGTCATTCGTCCTGAAAATCCTTATTAAATGCATTCCGTTATCATTAAAAGCGCGCCTTTTTATATTTAAACCCACGCGCACGGAGCATTTAATGTCAAAGTTACTTTTTCATATACGTGTCCGTGTTATACGGAATGTGACTGACTTGGGGTTTCAATTAAAACTGAGATTAATCCTGGCCTCTCATTTTAAAACCTTTCGAATTCAGGAATCAATCTCAACCCCACGTTTGAGTAACTGACTTAGTCTTATCAATCAAGGGTGTCATTTGAGGTCTTTACGCAAACACAACGCACAATTTGCACACTGAGTTTTCTCTCGCTCAAACACAGAATTTCTAAAACCTCTTTCTCAAAACACAATGGCATTCCTTGATTCCGACTGGACAACCGACAAGATCGTCGATGTTGTTGAGAAGAGGCTGGTACACATGGAGCAAGTCATCTCCATGGAAGGTATCTGTCTAACGGTTAAGGAAATCAAACCCGTTTTTAAATGGATTTCCGACGCCGGGTTGGAAACATACTTCACCACCCGCCCCTCTTCTGTGCTCCCAAGAACCGTGGTGGAAGCTTATTTGAACATGTTCTTACGGAAGGGTGAAGTCTGCACCAAGGTGACTGCGCTAAAGCCGACGGGGGAAAAGAATAGCGACGGAGAGCCTCTCTACGACTCGGAGGTGGTCACCATTGATCTCAGGCAGGCGGTGAGGGAAGTCTTCAAGCTGCCATCCTCTGGCATCAACCCCAGGACTTACAAGGAAAACTCGGAGGGAGAATTCCTTGGGAAATGGACCAAGTCAGGGTCTTCGGAATTCAGGGCCCGTCAGAACAAGAGCACTCTGAAGCCGGAGTACAGGGCTCTGGTGGACTTGGTGTCCAAGATGGTGATGGGAGCAACTGGCTCTCACGAGCAGTTGAGTCTGCCCAAGTTGAGGCTCATGGGAGCAATCGCTGATGGAGTGGAAGCGAACTGGGAGCAGTTCTTCCTCGATCAACTCCATCAGGCGGGATTGGACAAGATCACGCGTGACGAGAAGAAAAAGCACATATCTGTCAGTGCCATCTTGCCTTTTGGCACAAGATTGTCCATGCTAATTGCTCATGCGTGCCATGGGTACACTTTTGACTTTGAGGACAGCCTTTCCTCAAAGAAGGTCATGTTTTCATCTCTGAGTGACACCTATTCAGTGCTAGGGCTGACTGATCCCAATGCGAAAGCAAAGGGTCAGGCCAGAAAGCCAGCTGGGACGGCCAAGAGAGTGGCAACCAGCCTCATTGAAAAGGTGGATGAGCTCCTTGAGAGGAGTAAGGAGGCTGAGAAGGCTGTTGCTGAGGAGGTGGAGCATCCTGATGTGGGCGCGGCTGAGAAGAAGGAGAGGAGGGTGAAAATCGTGCTGTCAGGGAAGAGCACGAAGACAGGGACTGAGTCAGATCCCAAGAAGGCCGGGACTGAGGCTGAGGGAACTGATGATGACGTCAGTATAGAGGGCGCTCAGGGAAAGAGGCCCCTGAAGAGACTTAGGAGGGGAGTAAAGAAGTCTCCTGCTAAGAAGCTCCCTGAATTGAGTGAGAGGGAGAAGTCAAGCTCTCCTGGAGCCTCTGACTTAGAGGAGGTGAGAAAGACTGTCGAGACGGCTGAGTCATTGCAGCCTGAGACAGCACCCACACAAACACCCCCGCATCCTGAAACCCAAACACCTTCCATCCCTGACCCCACACCTCAAACTCCCCAACTCCCCCAACCTTCAGAGCCAAACTACCCTACTGAGTCAGTGCCATCAACCTCACTTACAATTGAGCCTGACCAGTTAGCCGAGCCAAACCTTCCCAACCCTTCAGATTTTCCCTCATACCCCAATCCCAAAGACTGTCCCAAATCTATTTCAACAGAAGAGGATGTGTTCCTTGAAATAGAGGAGGAGGAGCTGGATGAGCACATGGCGGGAGGTATACTGGAGAATACACTCAGGGGGAATGCCACGGAGTGGGCAGGGAAGTGCTGGCCTGGGCTGTACAAATACACTGAATTGCTGGCATATGTGGTGGAGCTCAAAGTTTGGTTGGACTTTAAACAATCAAACATGCAGGAGCAACATATGCTAGTAGACGCACGCGGCTGGGAACATTGGGAGACGGAGGAGGCCAAGATCTGCTCATTCTTTGGCCTGACAAGCTGGCTTCAACTTTTGAACTTCGACAACCTGAAGAAGCTTGTGGCTGAAATGATGGCCAAAAGCAAGGCTGATCTTCTCTCCGTTGAAGAGAAGGAGGATGATGAGGAGGATGATGACGCTCAAGGTGGAGCTGTGGAAAAGGCAGTGGAAGAGACTGCAAGGGAAGTAGATGAGATGGACTCTGAGCCTCAGGCTCAGGGGGAAGGTGACAAGAACACTGGTGCCAAGGATGGACCAGTGGCTGAGGATGTTGTGAACATCTCAGCTGCCAATGAGACATCTGTCGATGAAGGGATTCCCTACCCTGAGACACGAGAGGATGATGTTGAGGCATTCAAGGAGACTCTCAGTTCCGAAGGACAAGTTCCTAAGGTTCAAGTTAGCTTAGCTGAGCCTGAGGAGGCGGCTATGACTACTTCACAACTGCCTTCAGTGTACCTTGAAGAAGGGACTGATGCTGCAGGGGCTGACAAGGGAAAGCAGCCAATCACTGAGGAGGCCGCTGATGATGAAGATGTGGTCATAACCGGGGTCGGCCGTGCTGAGTTTACAAGCATAGTGGAGGTCAAACAGGAGAAAACCTCGGAAAATCTAGCTGAACTTCAGGAGGAAGTAATGAGGCTACGTGCTGAAAAAGATGAAGACTCCAAAGCCCTGGCGAAACACATCAGGTGGACAAAGTCAGCTTACAACACCCTTGCCAACAGGGAGCTGATCTTGTTAAAGCGCACAATGACTGACACGGCCAAGTCAGTGAAGAATGAGAGGAAGCGCACAAAGAAGATGCTCAGGGACACTCTCAAGAAACTTGAAGAGAGAGATGCGATCAGGGACGAAAAGATGAATCAGGCAGTGGACAGGCTTGCAGTTCAGACTGGAGCTATTGTTACTCAGGCCTTGGAGGACTCAGCGTCCAAGTTGGAGCTGGAGTCAGGGAAGCTGGATCGCACATCTCAATCAGTGGCGGACATTTTGGCTAAAGCCACTGAGGAGTCTGTAAAGATACTGACTGAGGTTAGCAGAGTCAGCGGTGAGTCCTCGAAGGTGGAAGAAAGGATCACCAAGGCTGAACAAAGTCTCCAACTCTCTATGGAGGTCTTTGAGAAGAAAGTCAATGCTGCCATCAGTTCCGTATCCTTTGCAGGGACTGGGATTTCAATGGGAGTTGAGTTATTGAAGGAGGGAATCAATGATGTCCATTCCCTAGCTTCCTTCGTAATCAACAGCGGATCTGACGCATTCCCATCTGAGGCCAATGATGATGCCAAAAAGGGGGAAAAGAAGAAGAAAAGATCCCGCCCTGAGGCATCTGAGGCAGTTAGTCAAGGAGAGATCGTCCTAGCTGATCCTGAAGCCAATCCTGATGGAAACATTCTAAGGATAAGAAAGTCAGCTAGGTTAGCGGCAGTGGAGAAAGAAGGAGAACAATTAGTTGCCAAGCTGAGGGAGGAGGCAACAAAGGCAAAGGCTAATGAACCTTCAAAGCAACAACCTGAGCCAGTCCAAAGATCATCACCCATGAGCTCAAGGAAGAATCCCATCACTTACTCAGGTGAGTTAGTTGCGGAGCTATGTGCTGAAGCATGGGGAGATCAACCTGAAAAGACTGAGGCTATGCGCAGAGCTGAAATTGCTCAGAAGGAGAAGATGCGCATTTTGGAGAAGAAGGTTGAGAAGCTGACGGATATCACTGAGCTTCAACAACGTGAACTAGATGATGCAGTGATCAGCTTGCTAAGGAGGAAGAAGGCGAAGCCTGAGCCAAGGAAGTACAGAAAGAAGCCAACAGTTAGGAAGGCAACAATTCTTCAAGTCAGTAGGCCAGAATCAGGAGCAAGGGAAGCTTTTGTTGATGAGTTCGTCTCAGAGACTTTAAAGGAGTTTTGGACTGATGCAAGGGATGAATTTGTCAGGCTATGGTTTGTTGTGAAGAAGTGGGGCGACACTGACGATATTGATGCCCACTTCACTGACTATATGATGGACAATCATCCTGAGCTATTTCAGAAGATCTTGGAGGAGGCTGAGGCAGCTAAAGTCCAAGTGAAGGCTCCTGAGTTCATCATTCGAGCTCCTCCCTTGATTCCTGGAACTCTAAAGCATGACACTAAGGCCATAATGATGGAAGTCTTGAAGATAGCTAGAACTGAAGGATATGTGAACCAACCTGGAAGACTTGACGAGCTAAAGGCAAGAGTTTATGCAGGATATGGACTCAAGCCTGAAATGAGATTAGTCTAGGTGTTCACAGGCTTCTTTGTAATAGATTAGATTCATTGTAATCGTTTCCACATCTATCAAGAAATCTATTACTTCTGCCCACAGACAAAAACTCATTGTCTTTTTGGCTTGTTTAAATTCTGTACTTTATCAAGAATTGCTCTAACACTGTCTTATCTTATAGATAGGATTGTCCTATTTCCTCTAAGTGTTTTGAGGATCTTTTCAGTGTTTTGGCATCATCAAAAAGGGGGAAATTGTTGGGACATTGTCAGTTTTGATTTAGATCCCAAAAGCCCCTGAAAAGATGATTGCCTTAATCTGTCTTTGTCAGGCTAGTCTTGGTTAGGATTAGTACTTAGTCATTTTACACTTCACAGGTACTCAGTGAGAGGAGAACTCACTGGAGACAATCAAGACTCAGAGCCTGAAGACGAAGAGCACCATCCTGAACTTATGGCAGTCTTCTAAGCTGGCTGAGTAAGTGTCAGTGATGAAGAGTATGACCCTGAGGTCATTACTAACTCAGTCCTGAAGGGAACAGGTTGTCACTGAGTAAATGGGAAGACTTGGAGTAGAGCCAAGCAATGCAAAAGGAATTTCAGCGTCAGGACAAGACCGGTGAGCTCAAGACAAAATGAACTTAATAAGACAAGCCTGAAGCTCTGGAATAAGTTCTGACATTCTCACCTACCTGATGACGTGGACCAATCCGAGGAGGACACGCACGTACGGAACCTGACACATAGACTGAATTCAGACTGCATATTCAACGGGCAAGCATTTAATGTGCATTAAATGCAAATACCAAATCCATGCAAAGGCGGCTGCTGCATAGAGATATGTCCGTTTGAAGCCCCTCTACATAGATGGCTAGAAGGCTATCTCTCCAACGGATAGTTTTTCAAACCACCTATAAATACAGAAGGCCTTGAACCCATTCAAGGTTACGGGAAATTTCCAAGCCAGAAATTACTCAAAACTCTCAAGCAATCAAAGCATTCAGCCTTTAAGAGAAACACTCGAAACCTTCTAAATTTCCCAAGTGTTTCTTAGCAACTGAGAGCTATTCTGTATTCCAAGAGCTAATTAGAATTATCTTAAGCTTAGAGAGATTATCCAATCCTTAGCACAGCTTTGCCTTGTAAGGATAATCTCAACTTAGTTGGAATCCAAACTGAAACCAAAACCCTAAGTTAGGCTTGTTGGGAGTAAGTCGGTTAGTGTGATAGTAAGAGGAGTTTGTATAGATCAGTGAGGTAACTGGTCTTGGTGCACCTTGGCACGTTAAAAACAAGAATCCCTTGAGTGGATTTCCTGTTAAGTCAGGCCGTGGACGTAGGAGCTTGAGACTCTGAACCACGTTAAACTCCTTGTGTTCTTACTGCTTTGACATTGTGCATACCTGCCATATTACTTGTTCATTCATTGCATTCAAGCTTATCAGGTCTGAATCAATCAACCTGACCTTCAAAAGAACACTGCCTTACTAAACTCTTCTAAGGTTTGAGTAAAACAAGTTTTCAGAAAGCAAACTAAACAGGACTCTAAACTATCAGGGCTCAAACATTTCCGCACTGAACTTGAACTGATAGTTAGCCAACTGACCCGCACCAAGTGTAGTCAGTGGGTGTATTATCAGCTCCTAGTTCTTTACCACTCTGAGTGAAGGGGACTCAGTCAGTTTAAGTTTAAGAAAAAAATCGGTATACGTGTATTCCCCCCCCATACACGTATTCCTCAGTCTTGTACCGGGACCAACAGTACTCTTAGTTTAACGTGGTTCAGAGACTCAAGCTCTTACATCCACTTCCTGATTTAACAGGAAATCCACTAACTGAGATTCTTATTTTTAACGTGCCAAGGTGCACAAAACACTGGACTCACGCCACTCCCTAGGCAGCCCCTCCTTACAAACTAACTGACAACTTACTCCCAACAAACCTAACAAGAGGGATTTGGTTTCGGTTTAGTTTCTCCAACTACATGAGGTTTTCCTTTACAATGAGTTAGCCTAAAGCTAGGATTAGGAAAATCTCTCTAATCTATTAGTTACAAGTTGAACACTATTTTGTGTATATCTATGAACTCTAAAGTTCAGTGTACAAGATGTGAATCGTGCCTCCTTATAACGCCCAATATAATGCACTAAACACTCACACCTTCACAGCTCGTAGGTGTTGATTTTTCTTACTTCACACACACTTGAATACGCAGCTATGAGCTTGTATTTATAGTGTGGATTCAAATGTAACCGTTGGATGAAATTACATTTGAATCCATACAATTAATGGTTTCAACCACTTTTCTTGGAATGCGGCCTTGTCAGTGTCAGAGTTGCTGCCTTGTGCTGATTGGTCCACGCGGGCTGGATTCAACGGATCTTTGACTCAGTGGGTTGACCAAGACCCACTGACTTTGGTTAGCTTCCTCCTTCACTGACTGATGATCTTCATTGAACTGGACGTCTTCAGTGTAGTTGTCCTTCAGAGACTGTTTGAAGATCACTCCAAGAAGTTTGCCATAAGGCTGAATGACAAACTTCCCTGACCACAGTAGCTTGACTCCTTCAGGACCTACTTGGTACAACATTGATCCTCTTGATCATTGCTCTTCAATGAGTGGTCCACCTGACTTAGCTTAGAAAAGCCAAGTTTACACTCAGTGGGACATCCTTCGGGCTTCTCTTCAGGTTCAGGTCTCTGGCATGGCTTCAGTCAGTTCTTCTGGGTGTCCTCTTCATATCCTCAGGCTGTGTTGCAGAGTTCCCCCTCGCTGAGTTCCCCCTCAACTGAGTTCTTCTCAACTGACAGCCTATTCTACTGAGAGATAACCTAGCCTGACCTGAAACTAAAGATACAATCCTGACTGCTTTCAAACCTATTACAAGTGGTTTTGGAAAATCATCAAAACTAAACATATCCCAACAATTTCCCCCTTTTTGATGATTCCAAAACTTCTAACCAAATGATTTTCTATTACAGGAATAATGTCAGAGCACGAGTAATAGTTTGAAATATGCAGGAATTCCCATAGTTTAAAACATTTAAGATCTGTTCGGTAGACTATTTTTCTTAACAAAACTGGATCAGTGGTCATGTGAACAACCCGCTCTGATACCAATTGATGGTCCCGTTTTCAAAAAATAAAATGGGAAATCAGGGGCAAATTTTTTTTCTAAACTTTGCTCAGAGAGTTCAGCAAGAGAGAAGAGTTTTCAAGTCACTGCATTGCTAAGAGGCTGAGGTACCAAGTCAGTGAGATGACTTGAAGACTCATGCTCTTAGCAACACAGTGACTCGAGAGGTTACACTTCAAGTCACTGCTCTGCTTAGAGGCTGAGTTACCAAGTCAGTGTGAAGGCTTGGAGGCTCATGCTCTAAGCAAGGCAGTGACTCGAGATACTGAACTCTCGAGTGCGTTGCCTGAACTGGTCAGTGAGAGGATTCTCCCTGACCTGATTGCTTAACCAAAGTTTCCTTTTTGACAATGCTCTCAGTGAGCAGATTTTCACAACACTTTATGTTGGTCCCACTAGATAGATTAATTTCGGAAGCCTTTATAACCAAAATGTCTTTAGAGAAAATCTTTTCTAAGAGCACAAATAATAATCAACAGGTATTAAAGAGAGCAATAAATAACACCGTATTTATAGTGGTTCGGATCTGAATATTCTACGTCCACTCTCCCTTGATCAAACGGGTCTCACTATCCAACCAACAAACTCACTACTCACTGGAATTTCCGAAGTACCAGCACCTTCTTACAATCTCTTTAGATCTAACTTCGATCTAAAGACAAACTTACTCCAACCTTGTCTAACAAGATGAACAGGTTGAGTATATAAACTCCTTACGAGTTGGATGAGTAATTAAGAACAAAGTGAGTGCAAATGCGTAGTGATCAAAAAGCTTAGTATGCTATGTGCGCGTGTAGAGTCTCTAGAGCTTTTTCTTGAACTGCACTCTTGTATATATAGAGGGGATTAGGGCTAGCCGTTGGAGGGCTAATCCAATCCGATCCTCTATATAAGGAAGCCTCAATCAATCAATTCCCTAATTGATTGATTGGGTTGGTGGGATCCTTGGATTGATTATCTTCAAATACTTTCCAATCCTGATCTTGTTGACTTGATCTGAATCACCAACGGTCAATAACTTCCTCTGCCTCACTCTGATTCTCAACAGAGAAGGCAAGACCAGACACCAGGCAACCTCGGTGTCTTCTGGTCCTTTTCTGGTGAACAACCAGAATACTCAGTAGAATAAGGGGATCAAACTGAGCATCTTTTATTCCACCAGACTCGTCTGGTTCGGACTCATCTGGTCTGGGGAAGGTCCTCTGCCTCTGGTCTGTCTCATCTGGTGAAGTCTTCTGGTGGAGACCTCTGGTGAAGTCCTCTGGTGGGGTCTTCTGGTGACTCTTCTGGTGAAGTCTTCTGGTCTGGCAGTTCCCCCTAGACTAAGTCCTAATCTAGATCATCATCTGGCTAACAGGTCCAGATGGTCCTATTACATCTTCTGGTTTGTTTTAACTCATCAAAACTAACAATTTTTATCCTAACAATTTCCCCCTTTTTGATGGAGTTAAAACACTACCAGAACTGATCACAAAGAAGATTTAAGCAAGAAAACATATAAAGGATAAGACCTTAGAATAGATCTTATCAGGCAAACAATTAAGACAACAAGAGGTTGTCTTTTGAATAGAGAAGATATGAATTTTCATTAATAATAAGGACAAAGAAGAATACAGATTACAATGCATTTCTGGTCCTATTCTAAGCATATCTTCTGTTGTCTTTGGGCACCAGAAACCAGTCAAGAAACCTGTCTTGAATGGCCTTCAACTCTGCAAAAGATGCTGGGGTGTAATTCACCAACACCTTTGTCTTGAATAACTTCTTCAACTCAAGCCAATCAACCTGGTCCCCTATCATGGGAGTGTTGAGATAATGAAACTCAGGGGCTGTGACCTCCAGGTTGAACTCTATCGTTGAATCCATTAGCTGCTTGTAAAGCTCTGCATCGTAACACTTCATCCACGAATGAAAAGTCCTGTTGATAAGTGCTTCATCTTCTGGTGGTGGCCTCTGGATGTAATGTTGAATTAACCAGAGAGTCTTGGCTTCTCTCCATTTTTCAATCAGGGGAACAGGCACAGTAGAGTCAAAGGACCCTTCTGTCCTGAGAGGCAAGATATTCAACACTTCAGTGGGAGCTTTCCTCCTCTGGCTCGATCCACCTGCACCAGAAGAAGCACCAGCTTCTCTGCTCTTCTTCGATTGTCTCCTAACATATCTGAGCCTCTGCTCTTCATCTATGTTTTTCCTTATTCTGGCTTGCTTCTCCTCTGGAGTCTCTTCTTTGTATCTCTTATCTGCTTCTTCAACGACCTCTTCCAAGAAGCTCTTCTTGACTCTTCTGATCACTTTCTTTGCAGGACCAGAGATGGAAATAGGATCCTGCTCTGCTTCTGATTCCTCTTCTGCAGCAAGCTGCTTAGCCATGGAAAGAGATTTGAGCTCTTCCTTCTTCTTCTTCTGCAACTCAGCCTGGGCCAAAGTGTTTTCCAACAGGTCCAGACGAGCTCCATGGCTGAAAAGGGTTTCATCAGTGGTCTTCGCCAGATCAGTTCTAGACTTCTCTTCCCCCTTTTTAACTTCATCAAGGAGGGGCTCCACTACCTGCCTTATGAGATCAGGCAAGGCAGTGTTGGAGGAAGAGTGAAGATCACGCAGTTGCCTGGCCTCCTCCAGGTAAGCTTTCGATTCTGCAACTAAGGCCTCCTGCCTGGCAAGCATCTCCTGGAGAGAATCCTTCAGCTTAGCAGTTTCCAGCATTTGAGTGGCCAACTCCACTTTAAGCACCGAAACAGGCCTCATCTGGTCAAGAACATATTGTTGAAGCTGCTTCTGGCTCTCATGTACATCCATCTTTAAGAACAGGCAGTCAGATTTGAAGGCAGCTTTGGCAGAGGTAAAAACATCCTTGATCTGCTTCAAAAACTTCCTTCGCTCATCTTTAATCTGGTGTTCAACCAGAGCAGGTGCCAAGTGCTGCATAGCCTTTGAAAATCTGCCAATCTGCTGGATTTGTTCATTGAAGAACAACTTCATCTTCTGAAGGATAGCCGGAGTGACCTCAAAGTCTTCTTCGTCGGAATACAACTCTGAAGGGAAAGCGAAGTGAGGACCAAACTTGTAAGAGGGGACCTCAGGAGAGATCATCACCCCCTGCTGGATGAGAAGTGTTCGAATCACCACCTTCGCTGTCTCTGGTGACTCTAGCTCTGCAGGATTCTGGAGATTTAGCTTCTGCTTCAGCTCGATCTCCCAAGCAGTGAAGTTGGAGGGACCCATTTCCTCAAGCAACATCATAAGGTCCTCCACATCTTCCAGTCTGGCCTTACTCCAAACTTTAGCATCAGTAAGATCCGCCAGAAGGGGTAAGTGCTCCAGAAGAACTGGGAAATGCTCTCTTAGCCAGAGCTGAGCACTTACACTCATACTCTGCCTAATGGGACCCATTTCTGCAGATGAGAAAGTGAAGGGTTTGGGCCCAGAGGCAGAGGAGGAAGGTGCTAAGTTAGAAGGCTCAAGTGAAGCTTCCTCATCTTCACTATCATTGCTGGTTGAACAGGTGGGAGAAGAGGGAGGGGCAGAGAATCCCAGAGCCATAGAAATGGTTGGGTCTTGTTCTGTATGGGCTTGTGGAGGGGTAGGATTTTGTGAGGTAGAAGTGGAGGGGATGGGTTGCTCTGCACCAGAAGAGGATGGAATCTCTGGTACAGAAGTTGGGATGGGAAAGTCTATACCAGAAGAGGTTGATGGCACCTCTGGTACAGAAATTTGGGGAGAGGGGTTTGTGTTTAGAGATATCTGGGAAGATGGGGGAGAGGGTGTTTGAGGAAAGGTTGAGGTAGAGAATGTAGGTGTGTCTGGGAGAGTTTGCTCTGGTAATGAAGGAACACCAGGAGCAGATGAGATGGGATGTGTTTGAGTATCTGGTGGGGAGGTAGAGGGAGAGACAAGATCAATGGAAGTAGAGGAGGGTATGAAAGGGTTTACCTCTGCTGGGTCAACACCAGCAGGAACAACGAGCTCTGGAGTATCCTCCATAATCTGGGAAGCTTCATCAATAGCTCTCTCCAGGGCCTCACCAAGATCAGATCCAGAGTCAGGATCCTGTAGAATTGCCCTCTTGGCCCTGGGCTTCCTCTTAAGAGGTTCAACATCCTCTTCCTCTTCTTTCTCTGATGGCTCATCCACCAGAAGGGTTTTCTTGGGAGCTCTTCTGCCAGTCCTTGGCTTCTTGACAGATTTCTTCTTGGCCTCCACCGGCCTCTTCCGCTTGGCTGCCCCAGCCTTAACAGCTTCATCATCATCACCACCCTTCTTCTTAAGAATGTTAAGAAGGGGAATCTGGTCCTCCTCCGAGGAACCAGAAAAGGCAACGGTTGAGGAACCAGTTGCACCAGCAGCTTTCTTCTGGGCCTTCTGCCTAGGCTGCTGCTTCTGCCCCTTTGCAGGTGAGGGTACTGCCTGAAGAGGAGGGGCAGGGATGGCTTCTTCTCCATCAGAGTCAGGATGGCCATGAAGAGGACCATCCTTAGAGAATAGCACCTTAGACTTGTGAAAGCCTTTGCACCAAGACTCCCTCCATCTCTTCTCTGGAAGCAAGGAGTCCAAAATCAAGGTAAGTTTCGTACCCAACGAAACATTAGCAGTGAAATAAAACTGCATCTCCCCTGGAATGGAAGGACAAGCTTCCTTGTTAACTTTCGCCTTATTCTTCCTCAAGACGCCCCAAAAGAATTCTGCCCAATTGCATTGGACGCCGTCATACAAAGCTCTCATCACACACATTCTTCCATTAAAGATCGCATCTGTGTTGTGATTTTCACACATCAATACCTTAACAACTATGTCAAAAAGTACCTTGTACTTTTGCCTCAGATGCTTATCCAGAAATCCCTTCGTGATATTCTGGCAAGAGGAGCGAGCGAACAGTTTGAAGGAACCCACAATATCATCCTCCTTGTAGGTTAAAGGATCCACTCCTTCCGCCGAAATGTTTCCAAACAGGGCACAGAAATCATGCTTGGAAAACACCAAATCTTCCCTGTCAATCTTTGAAGAAATATGGTCTTTATTGATCTTCATGCGAACCAAAAACTGGGCCGCATAACCGTCAAGAGTACGAAAATCTCTGGGAATGGTGGAGATCAACTTCTCAACTCCGAACCTCCTCAAAAGTTCCAAAATAGCAAGAGCAGACGAGTTCTTGGTGGTGTAGAAGTCAACCACCATCTCCGTTTTGAGTTTCTTCATCATCAATTCATGGTCAAAATTACAAGGGGGAGCCATATCTGTGAGAGAGAGAGAGAGAGAGAAAAAGCTTTGCAGAGAGAGGTTAGAGTTTGAGAGTATGGAAACGTGAAAGGACAGATTGAAAGAAAATTTGATTTAAATAGGGTAATACGCGTGGCTCGAGTAATAAATGAAGTGTGAACGCGTGTAATACCAAAATTAAACTAGGGAACAAAATCAATTTTTGAATTGATTGACATTTTGCACAGTGATTAAATCCGATGGCCACGATGAAAGGCGAGATACAGATTTAATCTGGTGCGTTGGCATAGTCATTGGGACTGGGCATAAAGGGGTTTTGTGGCAGTCAAGAGAAAAAGCGAAATGATTGCCTAGGCCCTATACCCTAGTCTTAAATACACTCCGAAGTTGAAAGGTTTTGAGTGTACTTACTAATTTGAAAAGCGTATCCCAATGATCAGAGGCCAGAGAAGTAAAAGCATACCTGTCACCTGATATTGTAACCAGATGATACCACAGCTAATCTGAAGTTACATCTCCTCTGATGAAACTCATCTGGTCCTGGTCAGAGAAGATTCTGGACATTTGACTCAGCACCTCATCTGGGACAAGTGTCACCTGGTGCATACCTTATCTGGTACCTTCACTGATATGTCTATTCCGCAGGTATGTTAGTTTTAAACGAAATAAAGAATATGCAATAAAGTAGAAATAAAAGATACTTCTCTGATGTTCCCACTAAAACAAATCTGTCTCTGGATCCAACAATCCTAACTCAAAAGCTAACTCTCTGAATCTGGTCTCAGCCAAAGGCTTGGTTAAGATATCTGCTCTCTGCTTCTCTGTTGCAATCTTTTCCATCCTTATATCTCCCTTCTCAACATGATCTCTGATAAAATGATGCCTTATATCAACATGTTTACACCTGGTATGAAGAACTGGATTCTGGGTAATTGCAATGGCACTATTACTATCACAGAATATAGGAATATCCTTGGCCCTAATCTGGTAATCCCTAAGCTGTTGACTAATCCAAAGTAGTTGAGAACAACAGCTCCCTGCAGCCATGTACTCTGCTTCTGTTGTTGATGTAGCAACTGAAGTCTGCTTCTTAGAAAACCAGGATACCAATTTATTCCCTAGAAATTGGCATGTTCCACTTGTAGATTTCCTATCTATTCTGCATCCACCATAGTCTGAATCTGAATAACCACTTAATTCCAAATTGTCATCTGCAGGATACCATAATCCTAAATTCACTGTTCCCTTAAGATATTTCAATATCTTCCTTGCTGCTTCCAAGTGACTTTTCTTGGGATTAGCTTGAAATCTGGCACAAACTCCAACAGCAAAGGTAATATCTGGTCTGCTTGCAGTCAGGTACAGAAGAGAACCAATAAGTGCTCTATACTGAGTCTGGTCCACACTCTCTCCAGACTCATCTGGATCCATGTTGAAATTTGTCATCATAGGGATCTTGGCTGCTTTGCTAGATCCTACTCCAAATTTCTCTAACATGTTTCTGGTGTACTTTGCTTGATTAATGAAGATTCCCTTCTCTGATTGCTTAACCTGCAAACCTAAAAAGTAATTCATCTCACCCATCATGGACATCTCGAACTGACTCTGCATGAGTTCACCAAACTTCTCACACAGCTTCTTGTTAGGGGATCCAAATATGATGTCATCAACATATATTTGGACCAGAAGGATGTCCTTTCCTTCTTCTTTCCTAAACAAGGTTCTATCAATCTTACCCTTAGAAAAACCATTGTCCAGAAGAAACTGAGATAGAGTGTCATACCATGCTCTGGGTGCCTGCTTCAGCCCATAAAGAGCTTTCTTAAGCTTGAACACCTTGTCACCTTGTTCAAAACCAGGAGGTTGTTCCACATACACTTCCTCAATGAGAATCCCATTAAGAAAGGCAGATTTCACATCCATCTGGTATACTTTGAACTTCATGTGAGCAGCATATGCTAAGAACAATCTGATGGCTTCTAGTCTGGCAACAGGAGCAAATGTCTCATCATAGTCTATTCCTTCAGACTGAGAATAGCCCTGAGCCACTAGCCTTGCCTTGTTCCTAGTAATGACATCATTCTCATCTTTCTTATTCTTGAAAACCCACTTAGTGCCTATCACCTTTTGATGTCTTGGTCTGTCTACCAGCTCCCAAACATCCTGTCTGGTGAATTGATTCAACTCCTCTTGCATAGCAATAATCCAATTTGAATCGTTCAGTGCCTCCTTGATGTTCTTGGGCTCAATCAAGGACACATAGCAACTGAATAAGGCAGCTAAGTTAAGAGTTCTCCTAGTCTGGACACCCTTAGTTGGATCTCCAAGGATTAGGTCATTAGGGTGATCAACCAGGGTCCTCCTTCCCGTGGTCTTGCCTGGTTGATCATCTTCTGCAGTACCTTGGTGATTATCACCACCTGCAGAAGAGCTTCCCCCTACAGGAGTTCCAACCTCTTCTTGTTCTGCTCCTTGTGAAGGCTGCTGCTTCAGAGAACCAGGAGATGGGTCATCATCTGAATCTGAATCTGAGTCAAGAACAGGTGGATTGACTTTGATTACTCTGGGAGTAGTCTGATTTTGGGTCTCATCTGAAGACTTAGATTCCACCTTGAACTCAAAAGTAGATTCATCAAAAACAACATGAGGAGTTTCCTCCACTAGTTGATCCCGCTAGATAGATTAATTTTGGAAGCCTTTATAACCAAAATGTCTTTAGAGAAAATCTTTTCTAAGAGCACAAATAATAATCAACAGGTATTAAAGAGAGCAATAAATAACACCGTATTTATAGTGGTTCGGATCTGAATATTCTACGTCCACTCTCCCTTGATCAAAGGGGTCTCACTATCCAACCAACAAACTCACTACTCACTGGAATTTCCGAAGTACCAGCACCTTCTTACAATCTCTTTAGATCTAACTTTGATCTAAAGACAAACTTACTCCAACCTTGTCTAACAAGATGAACAGGTTGAGTATATAAACTCCTTACGAGTTGGATGAGTAATTAAGAACAAAGTGAGTGCAAATGCGTAGTGATCAAAAAGCTTAGTATGCTATGTGCGCGTGTAGAGTCTCTAGAGCTTTTTCTTGAACTGCACTCTTGTATATATAGAGGGGATTAGGGCTAGCCGTTGGAGGGCTAATCCAATCCGATCCTCTATATAAGAAAGCCTCAATCAATCAATTCCCTAATTGATTGATTGGGTTGGTGGGATCCTTGGATTGATTATCTTCAAATACTTTCCAATCTTGATCTTGTTGACTTGATCTGAATCACCAACGGTCAATAGCTTCCTCTGCCTCACTCTGATTCTCAACAGAGAAGGCAAGACCAGACACCAGGCAACCTCGGTGTCTTCTGGTCCTTTTCTGGTGAACAACCAGAATACTCAGTAGAATAAGGGGATCAAACTGAGCATCTTTTGTTCCACCAGACTCGTCTGGTCTGGGGAAGGTCCTCTGCCTCTGGTCTATCTCATCTGGTGAAGTCTTCTGGTGGAGACCTCTGGTGAAGTCCTCTGGTGGGGTCTTCTGGTGACTCTTCTGGTGAAGTCTTCTGGTCTGGCAGTTCTCCCTAGACTAAGTCCTAATCTAGATCATCATCTGGCTAACAGGTCCAGATGGTCCTATTACATCTTCTGGTTTATTTTAACTCATCAAAACTAACAATTTTTATCCTAACACTTTAGTAAATACTTTAAAAGATAAGTACTCTTAGTTTAACGTGGTTCAGAGACTCAAGCTCTTACATCCACGGCCTGATTTAACAGGAAATCCACTAACTGGGATTCTTGTTTTTAACGTGTCAAGGTGCACAAAACACTGGACTCACGCCACTCCCTGGGCAGCCTTTCCTTACAAACTCACTGACAACTTACTCCCAACAAACCTAACAAGAGGGTTTTGGTTTCGGTTTAGTTTCTCCAACTAGGTGAGGTTTTGTTTTACAATGAGTTAGCCTAAAGCTAGGATTAGGAAAACCTCTCTAAGCTATGAGTTACAAGCTGAACACTCATTTGTGTATATCTATGAACTCTAAAGTTCAGTGTACAAGATGTGAATCGTGCCTCCTTATAACGCCCAATATAATGCACTAAACACTCACACCTTCACAGCTCGTAGGTGTTTGTTGGATATATTTTAGTTTTGATGATTTTCCAAAACAACATGTAATAGGTTTGAAAGCAGTCAGGATAGTATCTTTTAGTTTCAGGTCAGGCTAGGTTGTTTCTCAGTAGAATAGGTTATCAGTGGAGGAAGAACTCAGTTGAGGGGGAACTCAGCTGAGGGGGAACTTTACTGAAGGGGAACTCAGTGAGGGGGAACTCACTGATAGAGCCTGAGGAAGTTAAGATGACATCACAAGGAGAACTACTAAAGCCATGTCAGAAGACCTAAACCTGAAGAGAAGCCTGAAGGAAGTCCCACTGAGTATAAACCTGACCTTTCTAAGTTGGTCAGTGGACTACTCAGTGAAGAGCATGATCAGGAGGATCAGTGCTGTGCCTAGTAGGACCTGAAGGAGTCAGGCTATTGAGGCTGGGAAGCTTGACAAATAGCCTTATGTCAACTCCCCTGAGTGGATTTCAAGTCTACTGAAGGAAGGACTTCAAGTCTACTGAAGGAAGGTATCCTGAGAGGATTACAAGTCAGCTGAAGACAAGTCGCCTGAAGTCAGGACTACCCTGATCAAGTACCCTGAAGAAAAGAGCCGTTGGACTCAGTCCACGTGGACCAATCAAGTCAAGGCAGCGAATCTGACAAAAGCTTACAAGGCCATACTTCACTGAAAATGAGAATTTCACTCCAGAGATAGTCTGGATTTGAATGTTACTCTCTCCAACGGTAACATTCAAATCCACACTATAAATACAAACTCAAGCTGCATTTAGAAGAGAGAGAGCAGAGGTGTGAGAGTGGTGCAAGTTCAAGGGAGGCATAAGGAGGCACCATCTCCATCAAGAACACTGACCCTGAAGTTCTTCATAGTCATATTTGAGTGTTCCAGTTTGTATACTCGAGCCTATCATATATATCCTAAGCTTAGAGTGGTTTTCCCAACCTTAGCTCAGAGGCTAAAACCATGTAAGGGAAAACCTCACCTAGTTGGGGAAAACCTCACCTAGTTGGAGAGAACCAAACCAAACAAAACCCTTTCCAGAATAGTGTTAGGTGTTGCAGTGAGGTGAGGAGAGGCAGTCCCTGAGTGAAGAGGGATGTGAGGCCAGTTCGAGAGGCAGCTCCGCGGAGGGGTGTGAGTCCAGTTGTGAGTGCACCTTGGCACGTTAAAAACAAGAATCCCGGGTAGTGGATTTCCTGTTGAATCAGGCAGTGGATGTAGGAGCTTGAGCCTCTGAACCACTTTACATTGTTGTGCTCTTTATTGTCTTACATCAGTATACATCAGTGTTAAAACAAAAATTTCTCCTAAATTCCCATATTGTCCTTGTTTGTGAAAGAAAACGGGACCAACAGTGTTGATTTTTCTTACTTCACACACACTTGAATACGCAGCTATGAGCTTGTATTAATAGTGTGGATTCAAATGTAACAGTTGGATGAAATTACATTTGAATCCATACAATTAATGGTTTCAACCACTTTTCTTGGAATGCGGCCTTGTCAGTGTCAGAGTTGCTGCCTTGTGCTGATTGGTCCACGCGGGCTGGATTCAACGGATCTTTGACTCAGTGGGTTGACCAAGACCCACTGACTTTGGTTAGCTTCCTCCTTCACTGACTGATGATCTTCAGTGAACTGGACGTCTTCAGTGTAGTTGTCCTTCAGAGACTGTTTGAAGATCACTCCAAGAAGTTTGTCATAAGGCTGAATGACAAACTTCCCTGACCACAGTAGTCTGACTCCTTCAGGACCTACTTGGTACAGCACTGATCCTCTTGATCATGCTTTTCACTGAGTGGTCCACCTGACTTAGCTTAGAACAGCCAAGTTTACACTCAGTGGGACATCCTTCAGGCTTCTATTCAGGTTCAGGTCTCTGGCATGGCTTCAGTCAGTTCTTCTGGGTGTCCTGTTGATATCCTCAGGCTGTGTTGCTGAGTTCCCCCTCAACTGAGTTCTTCTCAACTGACAGCCTATTCTACTGAGAGATAACCTAGCCTGACCTGAAACTAAAGATACAATCCTGACTGCTTTCAAACCTATTAAAATTGGTTTTGGAAAATCATCAAAACTAAACATATCCCAACAATTTCCCCCTTTTTGATGATTACAAAACTTCTAACCAAATGATTTTCTATTACAGGAATAATGTCAGAGCACGAATAATAGTTTGAAATATGCAGAAATTCCCATAGTTTAAAACATTTAAGATATGTTCGGTAGACCATTTTTCTTAACAAAACTGGATCAGTGGTCATGTGAACAACCCGCTCTGATACCAATTGATGGTCCCATTTTCGAAAAATAAAATGGGAAATCAGGGGCAAATTTTTTTTTAAACTTTGCTCAGAGAGTTCAGCAAGAGTGAAGAGTTTTCAAGTCACTGCATTGCTAAGAGGCTGAGCTACCAAGTCAGTGAGAGGACTTGAAGACTCATGCTCTTAGCAACACAGTGACTCGAGAGGTTACACTTCAAGTCACTGCTCTGCTTAGAGGCTGAGCTACCAAGTCAGTGTGAAGGCTTGGAGGCTCATACTCTAAGCAAGGCGGTGACTCGAGATACTGAACTCTCGAGTGCGTTGCCTGAACTGGTCAGTGAGAGGATTCTCCCTGACCTGGTTGCTTAACCAAAGTTTTCTTTTTGACAATGCTCCCAATGAGCAGATTTTCACAACACTTTAGTAAATACTTTAAAAGATAAGTACTCTTAGTTTAACGTGGTTCTGAGACTCAAGCTCTTACATCCACGGCCTGATTTAACAGGAAATCCACTAACTGGGATTCTTGTTTTTAACGTGCCAAGGTGCACAAAACACTGGACTCACGCCACTCCCTCCTTACAAACTCACTGACAACTTACTCCCAACAAACCTAACAAGAGGGTTTTGGTTTCGGTTTAGTTTCTCCAACTAGGTGAGATTTTCTTTAACAATGAGTTAGCCTAAAGCTAGGATTAGGAAAACCTCTCTAAGCTATGAGTTACAAGCTGAACACTCATTTGTGTATATCTATGAAATCTAAAGTTCAGTGTACAAGATGTGAATCGTGCCTCCTTATAACGCCCAATATAATGCACTAAACACTCACACCTTCACAGCTCGTAGGTGTTGATTTTTCTTACTTCACACACACTTGAATACGCAGCTATGAGCTTGTATTTATAGTGTGGATTCAAATGTAACCGTTGGATAAAATTACATTTGAATCCATACAATTAGTGGTTTCAACCACTTTTCTTGGAATGCGGCCTTGTCAGTGTCAGAGTTGCTGCCTTGTGCTGATTGGTCCACGCGGGCTGGATTCAACGAATCTTTGACTCAGTGGGTTGACCAAGACCCACTGACTTTGGTTAGCTTCCTCCTTCACTGACTGATGATCTTCAGTGAACTGGACGTCTTCAGTATAGTTGTCCTTCAGAGACTGTTTGAAGATCACTCCAAGAAGTTTGTCATAAGGCTGAATGACAAACTTCCCTGACCACAGTAGCTTGACTCCTTCAGGACCTACTTGGTACAACACTGATCCTCTTGATCATGCTCTTCAATGAGTGGTCCACCTGACTTAGCTTAGAAAAGTCAAGTTTACACCCAGTGGGACATCCTTCAGGCTTCTCTTCAGGTTCAGGTCTCTGGCATGGCTTCAGTCAGTTCTTCTGGGTGTCCTCTTGATATCCTCAGGCTGTGTTGCTGAGTTCCCCCTCGCTGAGTTCCCCCTCAACTGAGTTCTTCTCAACTGACAGCCTATTCTACTGAGTGATAACCTAGCCTGACCTGAAACTAAAGATACAATCCTGACTACTTTCAAACCTATTACAAGTGGTTTTGGAAAATCATCAAAACTAAACATATCCCAACAATTTCCCCCTTTTTGATGATTCCAAAACTTCTAACCAAATGATTTTCTATTACAGGAATAATGTCAGAGCACGAATAATAGTTTGAAATATGCAGAAATTCCCATAGTTTAAAACATTTAAGATCTATTAGGTAGACAGTTTTTATTAACAAAACTGGATCAGTGGTCATGTGAACAACCCGCTCTGATACCAATTGATGGTCCCGTTTTCGAAAAATAAAATAGGAAATCAGGGGCAAATTATTTTTTAAACTTTGCTCAGAGAGTTCAGCAAGAGTGAAGAGTTTTCAAGTCACTGCATTGCTAAGAGGCTGAGCTACCAAGTCAATGAGAGGACTTGAAGACTCATGCTCTTAGCAACACAGTGACTCGAGAGGTTACACTTCAAGTCACTGCTCTGCTTAGAGGCTGAGCTACCAAGTCAGTCTGAAGGCTTGGAGGCTCATGCTCTAAGAAAGGCAGTGACTCGAGATACTGAACTCTCGAGTGCGTTGCCTGAACTGGTCAGTGAGAGGATTCTCCCTGACCTGATTGCTTAACCAAAGTTTCCTTTTTGACAATGCTCTCAGTGAGCAGATTTTCACAACACTTTAGTAAATACTTTAAAAGATAAGTACGCTCAGTTTAACGTGGTTCAGAGACCCAAGCTCTTACATCCATGGCCTGATTTAACAGGAAATCCACTAACTGGGATTCTTGTTTTTAACGTGCCAAGGTGCACAAAACACTGGACTCACGCCATTCCCTGGGCAACCCCTCCTTACAAACTCACTGACAACTTACTCCCAACAAACCTAACAAGAGGGTTTTGGTTTCGGTTTAGTTTCTCCAACTAGGTTAGGTTTTCCTTTACAATGAGTTAGCCTAAAGCTAGGATTAGGAAAACCTCTCTAAGCTATGAGTTACAAGCTGAACACTCATTTGTGTATATCTATGAACTCTAAAGTTCAGTGTACAAGATGTGAATCATCCCTCCTTATAAAGCCCAATATAATGCACTAAGCACTCACACAAGTCAGTGTCAGAGTTGCTGCCTTGTGCTGATTAGTCCACGCGGGCTGGATTCAACGGATCTTTGACTCAGTGGGTTGACCAAGACCCACTGACTTTGGTTAGCTTCCTCCTTCACTGACTGATGATCTTCAGTGAACTGAACGTCTTCAGTGTAGTTGTCCTTCAGAGACTGTTTGAAGATCACTACAAGAAGTTTGTCATAAGGCTGAATGACAAACTTCCCTGACCACAGTAGCTTGACTCCTTCAGGACCTACTTGGTACAGCACTGATCCTCTTGATCATGCTCTTCACTGAGTGGTCCACCTGACTTAGCTTAGAACAGCTAAGTTTACACTCAGTGGGACATCCTTCATGCTTCTCTTCAGGTTCAGGTCTCTGGCATGGCTTCAGTCAGTTCTTCTGGGTGTCCTCTTGATATCCTCAGGCTGTTTGCTGAATTCCCCCTCGCTGAGTTCCCCCTCAACTGAGTTCTTCTCAACTGACGGCCTATTCTACTGAGAGATAACCTAGCCTGACCTGAAACTAAAGATACAATCCTGACTGCTTCCAAACCTATTACAAGTGGTTTTGGAAAATCATCAAAACTAAATATATCCCAACAGTGGTACTCTGTATTAATTTTTTTATTAAAAAGTATTAATTGTTTTATTATAAGATATTAGTTCTAAACTAAATTTTACGGGGAAACTTAATTTATCACATACTCTCATAAAAAATATGTTCATAGTATAAATTTATATCTTTACAATTATTCAATGATATCATAACACACTACAAAAAAATAAAGAATTGCCTACAAAATTAGAATTTTCTACAAAAAATTTCCAAAAAAAAAGTTCGTAGTAAGAATTGTCTATGATTTGCCTATAAAATTTTCTAATTATGAAAGCTTCTACATTTCTCAACCTATAAACAACTTGCCTATGGAATTAATTTACCTACGAATTAAAATCCCTAGGTATAATTACCTACAAGTTATTTGCCCACAAAATTTTATCTACTGTTGTAAATTGTAAGCGTAAAATAGAGACGCGAGTTTGTTCACCAAGTTCGTCGATACCGACTACGTCTGGGGGCGTACCAAGCCAGGAATTTCACTAATATTTGTGTGTATGCGTATGTACAATACTGAGTACAAGAGTCTATTTATAATAGATAAAACCTAGTCTAAACCTAAAGCCCGTTTAGGTTATAAGTTCATTAGTAATGTCCACACCAAATCTTCTAGATTTGGTATAATAAATCTACTGGATTTATAACACTCCCCCTTGAACATTACGACATAACATATTTGTCTTGCCATAAAAATTCAACATGCTAGGTAGCGACCAAATATTTAGTTAGGGAGGAATGTAATTTATTGATATTCCGGATCTAATCTTCTAGATTTACTTCGGGGTTACCGCTCTCCCTGAAGACAACAACCCTTTGAGCTTACGCATCCCAATACCATGAATGTACTTTTCAAAAGTAGATGTAGGTAGAGACTTAGTGAACAGATCTGCTAGATTATCACTATATTGCACCTTTTGTATGGCAAATACGTCACTCTTCTGGAGTTCGTATGGGTAAAAAAACTTAGGTGAAATATGTTTCGTCAGGTTTCCGTTGACGTACCCATTACTCATTTGTGCGATGCAAGCTGCGTTGTCTTCAAATATAACAGTAGGGGATGTATCGCCTTTAGCGATACCACACGAGTCACCAATGTGTTTTACCAAGGATCTCAACCAAACACATTCTTGTACGCTTCAAACAAAGCTATAATCTCCGAGTGGTTTGAAGATGTGGTAACCATAGTTTGTTTAACCGATCTCCATGAGATCGCAGTACCACCACAGAGAAACACGTAACCAGTCTGAGATATGGTATTGTGTGGATCAGACAAATAGCCAGCATCTGTATAACCTACCAAAGTTTTGTCTTGGTTCATACGGTAAAACAGTCCAAGATCTTGAGACCCTTGGAGATACTGTAGGACATGCTTAACACCATTCCAATGTCTCCTTGTAGGAGAAGTGCTATATCTCGCAAGTAAATTAACTACAAATGCAATGTCCGGTCTAGTGCAATTTGTGAGATAGAGTAATGCTCCAACAACGTTAAGATAAGGAACTTCTGGTCCCAGAATTTCTTCTGTATCTTCTCTTGGTATAAATGGGTCTTTATCCACTTCGAGGGATCGGATAACCATAGGTGTGCTTAGTGGATGAGATTTATCCATGTGAAATCTCTCTAATACCTTTTTCACGTAGGTTGACTGATGCATAAGAATTCCTTCTGGGAGGTGCTCGATCTGCAGGCCGAGGCAATACTTAGTTTTACCCAAGACTTTCATTTCAAATTCAGCTTTCAAGATTGAACTTGCTTCTTCAATCTCTTTGCATGTTCTGATTATGTTTGGATCATCAACATACATGGATATGACGCAAAAACCACTTTGTGATTTCTTCGTGAATACGCATGGGAAAGCTATATCAATTGTGTATCCCTTCTTCTGGAGGAATTCACTAAGTCGGTTGTACCACATGAGACCTGATTGCTTTAGGCCGTACAACGACTTCTGCAGCTTTATGCTATACATACTGCGATTTTCACCATTCCTCATCTGGGGAATCTTGAATCCATCAAGGATTTTCATATAGATGTTGGCATCTAGTGATCCGTATAAATATGCGGTTACAACATCCATATATCTCATCTGGAGATCTAATTTAACTGTCAAAGATATTAAGTAGCGGAACGCTATTGTGTCCATTACGGGAGAATAGGTTTGATCGAAATCAATATCGGGTCTCTACAAAAACCCTTGAGCTACTAGCCTCGCTTTGTATCTCTCCACAGTATTGTTCTCGTTTCGTTTCCGTACAAAACCCATTTATATCCTACAAGGATAGCGCGCACGGGTGTACGAACGATAGAGCCAAATACTTTTCTTTTATTTAGCGATGTGAGCTCTGCTTCAATTGCCTCTTTCCATTTTACCCAATCGGAGCACTTCCGGCACTCAGTGATAGTTTTGGGTTCTGGATCTAGATCATTATTTATAACGGAAAGAACAATTGTCGCTGTAAATATTTCATCAACGACAGTAATATTTATATTATATGTTTATCCCGTATCTATGAAATTCATAGAGACTTCAACGTTTATGTCAACCAGACCTTCTTAATTCCCCAGTGCATCTAGGTATGTTCGTTTTGCGGTCCTAGTGCGTTAAATATTTTGTGCACGTGCTTCATTACTAGGACGCTCATCTTCTGGACGAACCTCTTCTGGAGACTTTGAGTTTTCTATACGAATCTCTTCTAGAGATTTCACGTTTGACTGACCGGTTTTGATTTGCTTTTCTTTTAGGTGTACTTGTATCGATTGTAGGTCCTTTACGCTTCTGGCGTGCGGGGGCATGTATACTTGATTTACTTGGGACCTCAACCCTTTGGGGTGCATTTACTGCTGGTATATGCGATTTAGTTACACCTTTATGGTCAGTGAACCCGACTGGCAGATTGTTTGCTAAATTTTTCAAGTTAATGATCTTCTGAACTTCCAGTTCAGATTGACTAGTGCGTGGATCTAGATACTTAAGATTACTTACGTTCCACATAAGCTTCCGGTATTCATTCAATTTTGAATAAGGATCTCCCCCTAATACTGGGAAGTGATCTTCATCGAACGTGCAGTCAGCAAACCGGGCCGTTAATTGATCCCCGGACAAAGGTTCTAGGTATTTCAGGATGGATGGAGAGTCAAATCCAACATAAATACCTAGCTTTCTTGTGGGCCCATAGAGGTACGCTTCGGTAATGTTATCGGAACATACACCGCACATCCAAAAATATGCATATGGGAAATGCTTGGTTCTTTCCCACGCACTAGCTGTAGGGGGGAATGAAGTTGGATGGATTAGTATCAGGTGTGATGCATGTAGGACTGCATGCCCCCAGCATGAAGTGAGTAGTTTAGAGTTCATAAGTAATGGTCTAGCGATAAGTTTGATACATTTTATTAGCTCTTCAGCAAGACCATTTTGGGTGTGGACGTAGGGGACCAAATGTTCCACTTTAATTCCCAGAGCCATACAATAATCTGTAAAGGCTTTTGAGGTAAACTCATCAGCATTATCCATGCGAATATATTTTATTGGATAATCTGGGAACTGAGCTCGAAGCTCGATAGTTTTCGCATTGAGCTTTGCAAAAGCTTGATTGCGGGTAGACAACAAACAGACATATGTCCACCTAGTGGAGGCATTAATTAGGACCATGAAATACCGAAATGGTCTTGATGCTGGATGAATCGGTACACAAATGTCTCCCTGAATCCGTTCAAGGAAAACCGGAGACTCTAGTCCCACCTTGGTGCGCGACGGGCACACAATTAATTTACCCTTAGAACATGCATCACATATAAATTCATCAACAGGAGGATTCTATTATTCGAAATATTATAACCAAAGAAATTAGATAGAATCCTATGTATCATAGTTTGTCCTGGATGATCTAACCGCTGATGCCATAATTTAAAAGAGTTCGGGTCGTGAAATTTTATACTCATAGCTAGATGGAGATTAGACGACCGGGTGTAGGAATAGTACAATCCGGAAGAGAAGGAGGGAAGTTTTTCAATAACTTATTTACGGCTACCTCGAGTAATAGTCATCAAAAGGTATTTGTTATTAGTCTCAGTTTTAGTTTCAATGTGATAGCAATTAGATCTTATATCTTTAAAACTGAGTAGGTACGCTTAGATTGTGGAAACAATAAGGCATTATCGATTATGAGTTCGGTACCCATGGGGAGGACGATGGAACTCTTTCGGAGCCCACTATCATAATATTATCATTGGTTATCATAGTTACACTCCCCTTTTTTTCTACCAAGTTATGAAAATACTTCCTATCTCTTAAGATTATGTGTGTGGTGGCGCTATCTACCAAACATAAATCACAATTTGTATCCACTATGCCAGAGGAAAAAGCCCAAACCTAATAGTTGATATGTTTACAAGCCATGCATAAGAATAACAATATCCAAAATAAATTCAATGGATAGCATATATTGAGGTAAATATATCAAAGCTAAATTATAAATATCATATCAATCAAATAAAATATCCGAAAGACAGATTCCAAAATATATAGTCTTAACCAAAATAAAGTACTAAAAATACTCAAATCACTCATTGTCTCCAAAGTCTTTGAGCTCCAAGCCCAAGAGATCATCGTTGTCATGGTCGAATTCTGCTTCAGGCAGACTGGCATGGTGAGATTCGACTCTAGGAGTCTTCCCCTTGTCGTCCTTCTGCTGCTTTTGATAAGTCTCAACCAAATGCTTGAGAGTACGACACGTGCGAGACCAATGGCCTTTGCATCTACATCTGTAGCAGGACTGCTCAACCTTATCTTGAGTGCCAGATTTTTAGGAGTGGGATCCGTGTTAGGTGCAGCCTTTCCACGAGCCTGGGCTTGATTGTCTTTCGAGGTACATGGACCACCGGATTTACTATGACCTCGGGCTTTGCTACTAGTTCATTTACTTCCTCTCCCCCTTCCACGCTTGCAACCACTTGTACTGCCCTGAGCTATAGCATGTGCTTCGGGCACTGCTTGAGAGCCAACCGGTCGAGTTATGATTTTTCATAAGGAGTTGGTTGTGCTTTTCTGCCACTAGAAGTGCAGAAATTAGCTCAGAGTGTACAGTGTAATTCTTAGCCCTATACTGCTGCTGGAGTACAAGGTTGCTAGCGTGGAAAGTTGATAGAGTCTTCTGGATCAACTCAGATTCAGTTATAGATTGCTTGTATAGCTTTAGCCGAGATACAATACGATGTAGGGCTGAGTTGTACTCAGTCACATACTTAAAGTCCTGGAAACGGAGGTTCAACCAATCGTATTGTGCCTGAGGGAGGAGTATATCATTTTGTTATTGGAAACGAGCCTTCAGGGACTTCCACAACGTTTCGGGGTCTCTCTCAGTGAGGTATTCATTTTCCAAGTCCTGATTAAGATGATGTCTGAGGAAAATCAAAACATTCGCCTTCTAGGCGTCAGTTGATTTTGAATCATCGACAATAGCCCCGCTTAAATTAGTTGAGGCTAGATGGATCTCAACATCTATCGCCCATGTCAGGTAATTACTACCATCGAGAGCAAGCTCAGTGGTAATATCAGACATTATTCACTACAATTTTTAAAGTGACATGGTGAATGTTGTGACCAATTTATTGACAACGGAGAAATAAGGATTTATTTGATCACTTTCAAGCACATAGAAGCAAGAATTGGGCGCCGTCTACCCAAGACACAATTTACGGTCCGACAAGTACTGGGCGCCGCCTACCTAGGCAATATATGCAGACTATAAATTGGGAATATGTGCAAAAGTAATAATGCATGGAAGATAATTAAATCATAAAAGCATGCGCATATAGTAATTAAGCACATAAAAGAATAAATTTATTGAGAATTAATATTAAAATTAATTCCAAAAAAAATTCAAGCTTAAGTAATATGCAATAGTTATTACTTTTTAATTTTCAAGTATTTTTCGAAACTTGATAAATTAATTTGAGGGCATAAAAATACTAACAAAAATTATATGAGTCCCAAATAAATAATAAATTTCAATTGCCCGAAAATTAATATTTATTCCAACCCATGAAATTGGAGCTTCAGTTCCAAAATAATTAAGTAGGATAGGCCCAAAAAATAATTCCAGCCCCTAAAGTGGGCTTCAGGCCAAAAACAAATTAATATTCTTTTTAGTGTGGCCCAAAACGAGTTGGGCCACTTGAGGCCCAATAGGGCAACTCGGGAGTTGCAGGGCAGGGGCGAGGAAGGAGTTGCGGCCGTCTTCAGACGCAGCCATGGGCGGTGGTCGCGGGCAGCTGCGCGCCGTTGCGAGGCGACGCGGCCTTCGGCCGCGGTTTTCCGGCGGAGCGCGGCCGTCGCTCGTCACTGAGAGACGGGGGCGTGCGGTGGTGCCTCAACGCATGGCGGCGGAGGCGGCGTTACTTCGACGCACGAAGGTGGAAGCTCGTGGCGGTGCCTCGACGCCTGGAGGTGGAGGCACGCGGCGGACATGGGGGAACCGGGGCCGTGCCGCACGCGACGACCTGGAGTCTCGCGGCGGCGGCGGTGGTTGGTGTGCGCGCGCATGGTAGCGGCCGTGCACGTCGGGCGTGCGGCGCAATGGCAGGCGGACGTGCGACGGCGCTAGGCGCGCCCACGGCGGCGGCCTATATATATTTTATTATTTTTTTTCGATCCAAAAAATAATTTCAAACAAAAAAATTATCGATGCAATTAAATAATTTAAGTGCACATAAAAATATAGCACGTATGGATCAAAGAATTCAATACGGTAATTAATAATCATGCAATAAAGAAAGTTAATTTAGATCCGTACCGATTAGCTTCTGGCAGAGTCTCGTGTTGATAGCGTGTTGTAAATCGTAAGCGTAAAATAGAGGTGCGAGTTTGTTCACTCAGTTCGTCGATAACGACTACGTCTGGGGGCGTACTAAGCCAAGAGTTTTACTAATATTTGTGTGTATGCGTGTGTATAATACTGAGTACAAGGGTCTATTTATAATAGATAAAAGCTAGTCTAAACCTAAAGCTCGTTTAAGTTATAAGTCCATTAGTAATGTACACATCAAATCTTCTAGATTTGGTATAATAAATCTACTGGATTTATAACACCTACAACACAATTTGCCTAGGGAATGTCCGTAGGCAAATATTTTTGTAGGTGGAGAAAAAAAATGCCTATACAATTAGAAATTTTTGTAGACAATTCGTAGGTAATCTCCACTACGAATTTTTTTGGTTGAAAATTTCGTAGTCATATTGGCAATTTCCGTAGACAATTTTGTATATTTTTGTAGTGACATTCTTCTAGTGACTTAATTACTCTTATACACTAATATCACAATATAAAGTATTAGGGGTATTAATTTATTGAAATAATAATATTATTGAATTAATATAATATAATTAATTTTATATTATAAACAAGTCTCGTGGTCATTTCGTTTTATATTGTGATACTGTTCATTAAAATCGAGTTCCTTCTGTATTTCAATTTTCAAACTACTGTATATCACGTTACATAGGATATTAGTAAAAAAAAAATTCGTAGGGTATAATACACTTAAATAATTTAATAAGTAAAAATTTATAATTTGAAATAGGAGTTTTATCAATTTAGGGCCTGAAAGATAGTAAAATTATTAATTTAAGGTCTGAAAGATTTTTCATATCGATTCAAGGCATGAAAGATTGAAAACTATCAATTCGTGACTTAAAAGATAAAACTATTAATTTAGAACTTACTCATTTTAAAATCGTGTTTGTTCTTTAATAATATTTTATTAAATATTATTATATTTTATAATATTTTATAAATCATATTTTCAAAAATATAAATATATATTAATTTCATGTGATTGAAAAAATAGGAAACAAAAGAATTCATAAAAAAATAATAACGTATATAAATAAAATGAGAATATAAATTATAATATGTCAAACATAATTATAATATTTTTTAGTCTTAAATTGATAGGTTCTATCTTTTGGGTCCTGTATTGATAGTTTTCTATCTTTCACGCCTTGAATCGATAGAGAAAATTTTTTAGGCCTTGAATTGATAGTTTTACCATCTTTCAGGCCTTGGATTGACATTATTCCTTTGAAATATTTATTTAAAAAATCATATAAATTTTAATTTTTGTAATTCGAAATTAATATATATATATATATATATTTAATTATAATAAAAAATTTATTGAATTAATATTGCTTATAAAATTACGTATTATGTAATTTTAATTTGTTGGTTAAAGTATAAGTTCGTAAATTATGTGATCCAAAAATACTTTGAAAAATATTGATTAATTAGATAATAAAATTATTAATTAAAAAGAGAAAAAAATATTTTGTACAAATTAAAAGAAAGGATCTAACATATGAAATGAGTAAGTCTCTTGCACATTAGATACATTTTGCAATTTATATATATTTTTAAATATTCTCTCTTGTTTTAAATATAAGACAAAAATTTGTATGGGACAACACAAATTAACACTCTTTTCTACTAAAGTGTTAATGTCCTAATGCCCAAATTATACTCCATCCAATTATCTCATGTCATGATACGGTTTCACACACGAACTACTCAAAATATATTATGTGAGAACGAAAATATAATTAATGGACAATTCTAAAACCTTCTGTACATTGCCACGCCCCAATTCTGGCCCACATCTGAATCATTTACCGTATCATCCTTATAATTTATGTTGCAATCATTTGAATATCCAATTATTTAAATTAAAATAAGTATAACTTGTAAATTCGAATTGGAGCAGGTGTGACAAAACCAATATAATCAATACATAATCATTTATTTTTATAATTATGTTCAGTGTACTTATATATTAAAATGTTTGAATAAGGATTCGTAAATGTGGTTAATTCAATAAGTAATTGGTGAAGATAATAAAGACTGATGGTGGCCTTAAAAGAAATGTGTTGATTGAGTTAGGAGAATTAATATAAATAAATTAAATTATTGCCTTCCTATAAATATGGATTTTAAGGTGACATAAAATCCGTTCATGGTATATCAGATTGAGTTCAAGTTCAATTAAAGCAAATCCACTTATATTAAGAACATAAATTATTATTTAAAGAGTTAATTGCAAATAAAATTACGATTTTTCGGTAATTGCAATTTAATTTAAACTTTTGAATTGTTGCAAATAAAATTTCAACTTTAAATTCAATCTACCAAAAAATGATGATTATTTACATGTTATCATCCAAACCAATCTAAACATATTAATACAATTAATTATTCATAGTCGAGTTAGTGAAACATCCTTTTCGGACAATAAAATGTTAAGTTGGAGTTTTGTTTGCAAAAATTCAAAAGTTTATATAAGATTGCAATTTACAAAAATGTTGTGATTTTATTTGCAATTAACCCTTATTTGAATAATATTAATTAACGTGAAGACCATTTGCACAATATTTCACTAATACCTTAAAGTAAAATAACAAATATCCTCTGGTGAAACATCTAAAACTCTTCAAAAATAATATTTTTAATGAAAATAATGAATATTATTTAAATGAAACAACTAACAGATCCAAGAGGTGGGATTAAGGAGTATACAATAAATATGGAGATGGGGAGCACAGTATTATGCTGTTATGGTCGAGCCTATAGGCGCTAACAGATCGACCAAGCACACGAAGTGGCCAGTAGTGATTGAGCAAATCCTGCAAGATTGCAAGGAGTTCATGGAAGAACCGCAAGGATTGTCGCCAAAGATGGTGTTCGATCATTGCACTCCATTAAAGGACGAGAGACGCAATCAGTGAATGTGCACCCATACTGTTATACACATTTAAAAAAAGAAGAGGTGGAGCGACTGGTCTCACACAATATTTTGCTTATTCAGAATACAATACATGATTATACATTTTTCTATAAGTTTGAACTTTCAAATGAGATATAATTCTTTCAAACAATGCACCTATAAAATTTTTGTGTTGATAGTACCCATCAATTTACTAATAGAGGCTTAATCTCAAACGTTAAAGATTAATCAAATTGCAATAATTAACATAAGTTATAATATAACAAATTTTATATAAAAAATATTGATTAATTGACATTGGAATATGTATCGGGCTTCTATGATTCACAATACAATCACCACCATGACTGTACCCAAGGGTGGCTATAGAGTGGTGCAGCCTGTGCCGTCGCGCATGGCTCCATCCGAACGAGGGACCCCGATTATATATCGTAAATAATTTTGATTGTCGAGGTTAGGCGTATTGGTTTCATTTATGTGTTCAAATTACCTATGGATATATCTATAGTTTAAGGTGATAATTTATAATTTATATATGGATTTAGCTCATCTCAGGAATTGATCTCACCATGTGGAATTCATATTTGAGATCTAAAGATGAACATACATCTAAGTTTTAAGCCTTCAACACTTGGTCAAACATTAGGGTTAATTATATATTATGTAACTATAACGTCATACCAACTCAATCACTTTTGGCAATAGTCAGACCCAATTCGAACCAGAGGTAAGGTTGTTTGGGTTAACATTTGTTTCCAACTTCCTAAAACATGTATATTTATTTGTAATTTGATTGAGCTGTTGTATATTTCAATTAGTGTGTTTCTTCTTCTTATATTATGGAAAGAGAACAATGTACACTTAAAGAGCTGCTTGATAGAGGACTTTACTCCTACGAATAAGGATTGACATATTCAATAATAGAGAATCACTCACTTCCTCTGATTTTCAATGGAATGACTCTCATTCCTTCATTCTTTCCAAAAAAAAAAAAATGGCATGCACACCTTTTCTCTTTATTTCACTCCTAAAGAATTTTAATTTACTAAACAAAATCAATAACTATCACAATGATTCTCATTGTTAATTAAACAATACTCTCTTCATTCCCAAACACTTTTCACAGTTACTTTATCTTCGTGTTTTAGCGAGCAAGTTGTTTATTAGTATTTGAAATAATAAAATAATTTTTAAGGTAGGGTATGATAGATCTACATCTTCTCAATTATAAAATAATTTTAAAATTAATTTATCATTTCAAATACTAATAAAAAATTCGCTCGCAAAAACACGAGAGGAATAGTAACTATGCAAAGTGTTGTGGGACCGAAGTAGTATAATTTTAAAGACCATACCTATTTCATTACTCACTAGTCACTATTATCATTTTTATTCTCATTCATGTCAACAAACCAGACGATCCCAGAGAGTTTCTCTCACTCCACTTGTTTGGATTGAAATTAAGTAGTGTTTTTTCAAGGTGTTAATATTGTTTGATATCTTGGCTTCTCTCATCTGTTGACCAATAAAACTTTACTAAATTTACTTTCAATTTAAAAAAAAAATATTGCACAAATTGTTTTCACTGGGATAGATTTATTAATTAGGGGAATAATTTCACAACTAGGAAATTACTTTATTTAAGTTTAAAATTTTATGTTTTAAGAATTTTTAAAATTAGAAAATTACATTCATTGAAATAGAGTTACCAACTTTTTTTTATCAATAGAGTTACCAATAATATATACCGAAGTTAAAAGACAAAAATTTGTTTGCATTCATTTATATCCAAACTATATTAAGTTTTATATGAAAATGGTTCATAATAAGTTTATCATAGAACTGCTTTAAATTAAGTATCGAATATTTGATTAGGAGTATCGATAATCACACCAGGAGTATCATTATTTTGGGTTTAAGAAAATTTACAACAATAACAATATAATACCATCGACCTAGATTAATGATATTTCTGATGAGATTGTCAATACTCTTGGTTAAATATTCGATACTTTAATATAATTTCGTGGTAAGTTTATCATAAACTATTTTCATATAATACTTTGCCCAAAGTTTAGTGTTCAATATGCAAAATAATGTCCAAGCAAAGAGAAAACCATTTAAAGCGCACTTAAGTGCGTAATAGCACATACAGAGTAATTGACGTATAAAAAAGAACAATAGCAAATGAAATCAAAATTTTGTTTTAGATGTATCACATATTTAATGAAAAAACAGTATCTAACATGTTATAAAATATTAGCTATTAATTAATGCATCAAATGAGACCTATTTCGAAATTAAAATGACTTTATTTTAGATTTTTAATTATCTTTTTAAATAAATTTAAGATTATATAAATTAATTAAAATAAAAAGTGATTATCAAAAAATAGAGGATTAATAACGAAGTACGCATGAATTTATATTGGTTTGAAAAAAAATCTTTTGAAAAGAACTTTTAGAATTATACAATTTATATATTAATGAAAAAATCTTGTATTAGATAATTAATCTCATACAAATTATAAATTAAATTTATTAATAATTAGCAAAATCTAAGGAGATTGACTAAAATTAGAATATCTTTACGGGAGTCTTAAAAGTTGCCTTTTACAAAGTATTTTTAATAATAATTTAAAAAGTGATTTAATTTAAATCAATCATATGATGATACATGTACTAACTATGGTTATTTTATTACTACGAGGATTTTTTTTTTAAATATATTTTACTCTACTCCAAAAAAAAACCCAAATAAGGATTATAAATTCAACATAAATTAGACATACCAAAAAAATAAGGGACAACAAGCAAAATGCCCACTTTTATAGAATAAAAAGTTTTTTACCCACCCTTATTAAAAAAAGTTTTCTGCCCATATATGGCCCACCCCACCCTTAGACACTCACCTCCCCCAACCCAGCTTCCCCCACCCCCCCCCCCCCCACCCAATCCTCATACTATTATTTATTCATATCTCTTGTTTAGAATTTATTAAATATTAATAAATTAAAATTATTTATTTTGTATTCAAATAAAAAAATATTTGTTATAGGTGTGTTTTGAAACTCTACTAATTTTGAAAAAAGTGATATTAATTAATTTTTATAGTAAAATTAAAAATATTTGGTGTTCGGAAAATAAATAATTTTAAATTAGATTTAAGAAGTATTGTGTTTGAGAAAAAATCATTTTATTGATAGTAGGGTAATTATTTATGGGGTAATTATGTTAGAATTGATTTTGAAAAATTGAAAAGCAAGTGAAACCTGCTTTGACAAAATTAATTTTAAATACTTAAAATAGTGATGGCAAATATCGTAGAGTTATTTTTAAAAAAAATTAATTTTATTTATAATATAGGGTATATAAACAATCACTACATATCAATAAAAATTTAAATTTTAATATTTTTTTATTAAATAGTATATTATGTATTAAAAATTATGATAGAATTATTTATTTTTATTAGGATTAATTATTCTAATTAGAGATGAGGGAGCCGGGGGTGGGTATTTAAACTGGGGTGGGGTTGGGGGTGGAAATTATTGGCTGGGTATAAAACTTTTTTGGTACAAAAAGGTGGGCAAAAATCTTTATTTTTTATTAAAATGGGTATTTTACCCCATTTTCTCAAAAAATAAACCATTACACGGTTGATAAATGTATTGGGAGAAAGATTTGAACTCGGAAATTCTCACTCGCATTTATTCACTAGCTATAACACCTTTAAGCCAATATACAAATGTTACAGAAATGATAGTGTTGACCCGTGGACACATACCACCGTCAATATAATAATGATATATAATTAAAAAATTCATTATTATTTTAATTAATTACTTAAATATATTTATATATCATCAGTACATTTACGGTGATCATATATATGTATATATAACCAGTCGTTCATTACAACCAGTCAAAGACACGCACGTGTGAGTTATTAACCGTCCGATGAAAAATTGCTAATGACGAATTGACAAGTATACCCTCGCCACCTGCTATATATTCACTTGGGGGCGCTGTGATTAAGTAAAGAGATTAGAATTTTGATACTCGTATATGAGAACGAACCCTAGAGTACACTCTCTGTGGAGTTTAATTTGTTGAATAGAATCCTTAGGGAATGCAGAGAGATGAGAAGAAATCCTGTTTCTAATCCCCAATTTTCCGGCGGAAGGGCGACCAAGAGACTTGTTAGCGGCCGTAATTGCCACCGGAAACACGTTGAAGACGGGTGAACCCGCCGCCGCGCAACCGCCATCCCCAAATCTTCTCTGTTTTTTTTTTTTTTTTTTTGATTTTTTAAAATTAGCTAAATCCGTTAAAAAATTGAAGCTAAAAACCATGGGATCTGAAGAAAAATGCGGCGTGCTGCATGGAAAGTACGAATTGGGGCGGCTTTTGGGGCACGGGACGTTTGCGAAGGTGTATCACGCGAGGAATCTGCAGACGAACAGGAGCGTGGCGATGAAAGTGGTGGGGAAGGAGAAGGTGATTCGCGTGGGGATGATGGAGCAAGTGAAGAGAGAGATCTCTGTTATGAAGATGATGCACCACTCAAACATCGTGGAGCTCCACGAGGTTATGGCCAGTAAATCGAAGATCTATTTCGCCATGGAATTCGTCCGGGGCGGCGAATTGTTCGCCAAAATCGCAAAGGGCCGATTGCGCGAAGAAGCCGCCCGGAAATACTTTCAGCAGCTCATTTCGGCCATCGATTTCTGCCACAGCCGCGGCGTTTACCACCGCGATCTGAAGCCGGAAAATCTGCTGCTCGACGAGGACGGGAATCTGAAAGTTACGGATTTCGGTCTGAGTGCGTTTTCCGACCATCTCCGGGAGGACGGAATGCTGCACACGACGTGTGGGACGCCGGCGTATGTCGCGCCGGAGGTGATCGGGAAAAAAGGATACGACGGTGCTACGGCCGATATTTGGTCCTGCGGCGTGATTCTGTTTGTTTTATTGGCTGGTTATTTGCCCTTTCAGGACGACAACATTGTTTCCCTGTACCGGAAAATTTACAGGGGCGATTTCAAGTGCCCGCCGTGGCTGTCGCCGGAATCCAGAAAGTTAATTACAAAAATGCTGGATCCAAATCCGAGCACGAGGATAAGCATAGCGAAAATCATGAACTCATCGTGGTTCAAAAAGTCGATGCCGAGGGGTTTGATTAGTAAAGAGGAGCAGGAATTTGCCGTACAAGAAGAGGGAAACGCTGGAAAGGGGAAGGAAGCAGAGACATTAAACGCTTTCCACATCATTTCATTATCCGAAGGATTTGATCTCTCGCCGTTGTTCGAGGAGAAGAAGAGGGTGGAAAAGGAGGAATTGAGATTCGCCACCACGAGATCTGCAAGTAGCGTGATTTCCAAAATCGAGGAGGTGGCGAAGACGACGAATTTCAGTATCAAGAAGAGCAAATCGTGTGTGAGACTGCAGGGGCAAGAGAGTGGGAGAAAGGGGAAGCTGGGGATCGCCGCCGATATATTCGCGGTGACGCCGGCGTTTCTGGTGGTGGAGGTGAAGAAATCGAGCGGAGATACGCTGGAGTACAACCAGTTCTGCAGCAAAGAGCTGAGGCCGGCGCTGAAAGATATCGAGTGGACGTCGACAGACGGAGGTTCAATGCTTGCTTGAAGTGTTCGACAAAATTCCTCAACGAAGAATCTATGTGTGCTGTGTTTGGATGCAGGAATTGTTGTTGTTGATTGGGTTAATTTATTCTTGTTTGTTTATTTAGATTTGAAAGACTAAAAATCTGAATTGTTTTGTTTGGGTACAATTTCAATTGTCGTCTTTATTTTATGTGTGATTGAATATTCTGTTCTGAGTAATGTAGTGTCCATTGATACTCTGTACAATAATCTCTGTGGATTCAGAGCTGTTGTGCAAGTGGGGTGGTTTCAGTTGTGTAATTGAATATTCTGTTATTTTGCTTTTCTTAATTCACATGAAATAAGTACGAGTAGGCACCATCTAATAGCATGAGACAATAAGAATAAATGTAATTAGGACATTAATTTATTAACATTTTGATAGGGATAAGTGTTAATTTGTATGGTTTCACTATGAGACGGTTTCATACAAATTTTTACCAATGAGTAATATATAATACCCCACCTACACAATTTTTTTTATTATTAAAGGTAAAAAAAAAGGGGGGGAATATTATAGTCAAACCAAATTACATACTCCCTCCGTCCCAAACAAATTTGTACATTTTCCTTATCCAAACCAATTTGCACACTATATAAAAAAAAAATATCGATTTGTGTATAAACTCAGATAAATATACACATATTTACCCATATGCCACTACTTTATCACTTTTCTTAACATGTGTACCACCCAAGGGGTGCAAATTCCCTTGGAACGGAGGAAGTATAACTTAGGCTCCACTTGATACACTTTCATAAAATAAGAGAGGGGTACAAATTTAATAGGGTAATTGCCTTTCAACTACATCATTTTATCAAAACTTGCTTTACACAGCGGAAGTAGTAAATAAGTGTGCTCATAGCTTAGTTTACAAACCCAAAATTTAAAATATTATTCTTGAAAATATAAAGTTTTTAAGGAAACTTTACGGCCCGCCGAGTTCATTCGCCCACGTCCGGATCCACAAAATCTGTAAAAATTTAAAAGTGGAAGAGATAAGTGCTTGAAAACACTTAGTAGGAAACCTCTTGTTAATTGCATAAACTAAACATCAATTGTTTATAATATGTGAGCCCCCGGAATTTCACCGGGTATCTCCTTGGGTGGCGCGACCAACCTGTGGTGCCGGAGCGACCGAACTATCTCATTTGCCAACATATAGTTGGACTATCTCAGGGGCCAGTCGATAGCGGCCAGACTCAAAATATTTAACATTCAACATTTAATAAGTGCAATTAAAATAATAATAAAATACTCGGTGAAGAGTGAAGTGATCCCCCACCTTGCAGGTTTGTACCTACAAGTAAAAAAATTTAAAATAGAAACATTGTTACTTATCCCTTCACTTTTGTAAATTGTAAGACTTGAATTCAAATCTCCATACATATTCAAATATTGTATACTAACACCCAAATATCAATTAAGTGTATAAAATCATCAAATAGCAAGTTATAAATAAATATCGACTGTAAAAATGTAACCGGACCATTTCGAACCTCTCATACAAAATTTCGATTTTGACAGATTTACACACCTAACTTTGAAAATTCATATTATATTATCCATACGTCCAAAAATTATGATATTTTAACAGTAGATTTCCAACTCAATAAGGTTTATCACCATATTTTCAGATTTCTCAAACTCTTTGTCAAACATCAAATATTTCGTGACGAACACACTGTTACAGATTCTGGTCACTTAAATTTAAAAATTCACCATAAATCAACCATAAGTCCAATACTCCTGAAATTTTAACCATGAATTTCAAACTTCATGTAATTTATCAACATACTTTGGTTTTCTGTAAAAACCTAACCGATTATTCTCAGATCATAGCAAACTTCTACTGTTCCTACTATAGAGTCCAAAACCCTAGTTCAACTTTGAAATATCACCATGCATCTAATACTGCTCCAAAAGCTATGAAATTTGAAACCTAAGTTCCTTCACAAGTCTATTTCCACATATAAAACTTTCAGAATTTTTCACTGAATGAATTGGTCGAAACAAAATTTACCCCAAAGTTGGTCCAGAAATTCGGTTTTATGCATATATGAAGAACATATCATCTTAAACTCAATTTAAACCATATAATTTCATGATTTCTTCTTCTAAAGCATAGATAATCAAGTAATAAACATGATTTTGTTCATAACTCATGAAGAAATTGAATTAAACATTCAAACATGAAGTAAAACATGGATAACATGCATTTTACTCGTCAAAACTCATTTTCCTATCAATTAATTCACATATCATGCATAAACTTCATACTACCACTTAAGTAATTACTCAAACAAGAAGAGAAACTTACTTAGAGATAGGTAGCTACAAGAATTCTCTTCTCCTTTCTCAACTTCTATGTATAAGAGTAGTAGTATTTGTTTTAAACTTTTTCTTATGAATAATTTTTCATGCAAGGACATGTATTTATAGGAGAAGATGTGCTTGGAGGCTACTCAAAACCCCCTCTTAACCGCCACTTTAGGAAGAATGTGGAGGATTTTGGATAATCTTGGAGGTTAAGTAAGTACACTTGTTATCTTAAGGTTAGAAATAAATTTTGACTTTTCTTTTACTAACCTTATCTTATCTTATCTTAATCTTAGTCTTGAAGCTTCCCTAATTCTCCTAATTTATCCTAATTTTTTAAAATTAAGAGGATCCAAGAGTAGTCTTGTATTTTGTAGAAATAACACATATATACTATGAATTTAATAGGTACTTTTTCAAAAATGGAAGTAGGCTGGGACGTTTTCAAGTGTATGGTGCATCTCACACCAAGCCTGTAATCTGTACTTTATTCTGAAATATCAATTCTTTCTTTCCTGATCAAAAAAAAAAAAAAAAACTATGAATTTAATAGGTAAAAGTTATGAATATTGGATAATTCTAGAGTACATTATGCATAAAATTTACTTATACTATCTTATGAAATAAAATTAAAACCCTTCTAAGACTCTAATTAAATTACAAAGTCTATATACTAATCATGAAAATATATCGAGTAATCGATACGCAACTCGTTTCTTAAAGAAACATTCATTTTTCAACTTATAACTTATGAAATAAATTACTATACTTAAGGACTTTATTAATTTCTAAATTAAACACCTCATGACATAAAATAAAGAACATATAAAAATTATAAAGTCTCAAGAATAAGCATGTATTGAGCAAATAATACGTTAATTGCAAGTGTCGAGTAATTAAAACACATAAACGTGTCTTTGCATAAATTTGGATGTAAATGCGTCACATAGATTCATGAAGAATTATAAGGTATTTAGTAAAGCAGATAAGATCATGAAAACGTAGGGTATTACAGTCTAACCCCCTTAAATAAATTTCGTCCTCGAAATTTCAAGTGTTACCGTGGATATTGAGGTAAGGGTACTTTGCTAAGATTTCATCCTCCCGCTCCCACGTAGCTTCTTCTATTCCATGTCTATTCCACCGGATCTTAACCATAGGAATATCTTTATTTCTTAACCTATGAAGCTTTCTATCAAGTACGGCTATAGGGACTTCCTCATAGGTTAAGTTGGCATCAATTTTTAATTCAGGTTGGTTTACTACGTGGGTAGGGTCAGGTACATACTTTCGGAGCATCGAGAAATGTAATACATTGTGTACTTCTGTCAAGGATGGTGGTAACGCCAATCTATAAGCTAATTCTCCAACTTTTTCCAATATCTCATAAAGTCCAATATATCTAGGCTTCAACTTTCCTCTTTTCCCGAAGCGGAAAATTCCTTTCATTGGAGATACCTTCAAAAATACCTTGTCTCCAATCTCAAAAATTAATTCTTTCCTTCGCTTATCCGCATACGCTTTCTGTCGATCTTGAGCTGCTTGTATCTTTTCTTTAATTTTCTTTACTACCTTATTAGTCTCTTCCACCAATTCCGGTCCTAACAATATCCTTTCTCCAATTTCATCCCAACATAGTGGAGATCTGCACTTCCTTCCGTACAATGCTTCGTATGGTGACATTTCAATTGTAGCCTGATAACTATTGTTATAGGCAAATTCTACTAAAGGTAAGTATTTTTCCCAACTTCCTCCGAAATCGATGATACAAGCTCTCAACATATCTTCCAAAGTTTGAATTGTTCTTTCCGATTGACCATCTGTTTGAGGATGAAAAGTTGTACTGAATTCCAACTTGGTGCCCATAACTTCTTGAAGACGGTACCAGAATCTTGATGTAAATCGCGGATCTCTATCTGACACAATAGAAATTGGAACTCCATGTAATCGGACAATTTCCTTATTATAAATCTGAGCCAATTTATCCAATGTGAACGTCATCTTTATTGGTAAGAAATGTGCCATCTTGGTCAATCTGTCGACAATTACCCAAATAGCTTCATTTCCTTGTATTGACTTGGGCAATCCTACCACAAAATCCATTGTAATATGTTCCCATTTCTATTCAGGAATCTCAAGTGGCTTTAATAATCCTGATGGTCTTTGATGCTCAGCTTTCACCTGCTGACATGTCAAACATTTATGTACGAAATTTCCAATATCTCTCTTCATATTTCTCCACCAGAACAACTTCTTTAATTCTTGGTACACTTTCGTTCCTCCAGGATGTACTATATATGGTGTAGAATGTGCTTCTTCCAATATTTCCTTCTTGAGTTCTTCTTTTTCTGGGACACATATTCTTCCTTGACATACCAATGTACCATCCTCACATACTGAAAACTCCTTTGCTTTACCTTCCTTGATCTTTCATTTTATTTTCTCTAAGAATGCATCGTCATATTGAGTTTTTGTTATTTTTTCCTTCAAGGTTGGTTTCACAACCATGGCATTGATCTTTATCTTTGCTTTGCGACTTAAGGCATCAGCCACTACATTTGCCTTTCCCGGATGGTATAATATTTCACAATCATAATCTTTTACCAACTCTAACCATCTTCTTTGCCTCATGTTCAATTCCTTCTGTTCGAAGATATACTTCAAACTCTTATGATCTGTGTAGATCTGACATTTACTTCCATACAAGTAATGCCTCCAAATCTTGAGTGCATGCACAACTGCTGATAGCTCTAAATCATGCGTAGGATAGTTCTGCTTATGTGGTTTTAATTGTCTTGAGGCGTATGCTACTACTTTCCCATTCTGCATAAGTACACATCCCAAGCCTTGTTTAGAAGCATCACTGTACACAATAAATCCTTCTGTATCTTCAGGAATTGTAAGAACTGGGGCCGTTGTTAATCTTTGCTTTAGTTCTTGAAAACTCCTTTCACATTCTTCTGTCCATTCAAACTTTGTTTCTTTCCGAGTCAACTAAGTCAAAGGTTTTGCAATCCGAGCAAACCCTTCAATGAATCTTCGATAATACCCGGCTAAATCAAGAAAACTCTTGACTTCGTTTACGTTAGTTGGTGTCTTCCATTGGTTTACAACTTCTACCTTTGTTGGGTCAACTTCTATTCCCAAAGCTGAAACCGTATGTCCAAGAAATACAATTTTATCCAACCAGAATTCATACTTCTTGAATTTAGCATACAATTTCTCTTTCCTCAGAGTTTCCAATGTAATTCGAAGATGTTCTGCATGCTGCTTCTGATTTCTTGAATATACTAGGATATCATCAATAAAGACGATCACAAATTGATCTAAATATTGATGAAATACCCGATTCATCAAATCCATGAATATAGCTGGCGCGTTACTGAGTCCAAAAGGTAACACTACGAACTCATAATGACCATATCGGGTTCTGAATGCTGTCTTCGGAATATTACTTTCTTTAATCTTTACCTGATGATATCCCGATCTCAAATCAATTTTTTAAAATACACAAGCTCCTCTTAACTGATCAAATAGATTTTCGATTCTGGGAAATGGATATTTATTCTTGATAGTGAGCTTATTCAGTTCTTGATAATCGATGCACATCCTCAACGATCCATCTTTCTTTTTCACAAATAATACTGGTGCACCCCATGGTGACACACTTGGTCGAATAAAGCCCTTGTTCAATAATTCTTGCAATTGCACCTTCAACTCCTGTAACTCCTTTGGTGCCATTCTGTAAGGTGCTTTAGAAACAGGCGCGACTCCATGTATTAAATCAATAGTGAACTCCAACTGACGATCTGGGGGTAATCCTAGCAAATCGTCTGGAAATACATCCTTGTATTCACATACTACCGGCACATCATCCAATGTTGGACCATTGGATTCCATTGCTACAATATTTACTAGAAATGCCGTATTCTTTCCTTTCCTCAATAATTTCCGGGCTTTCATTGCTGAAATTACTTGAGGTATAGTTCCAATTCTAGTACCATGTAGTGTAAAGTTCTCATTCTTTGATCTCCGTACTGATATTTCTTTTTCTTGACACTTGATGAGAGCATGATTAGCTATAAGCCAGTCCACTCCCAAGATAATATCAAAATCCTTCATTTCTATTATATGTAGATTTGCCGGGAGTATTGCATGCTCAAAATCAATCTTCACATTCCTACACAGTCCTAAGGATTGTGTCGTACTACCAGAGGGAATATTTACTTCTAGGGAATTTTCTTCTACCATAATATGGGCAGTCTTAATTTGTTCAAACATCTTTGTAGAGATGAATGAATGTGTAGCACCAGTATCGAATAACGTGAAAATAGGTATTTGGAATATTTTGAACATACCTGCCATCACTTCCGGATTTGATGTTGCCTCCTGCTGACTCATGGCAAACACTCGAGCAGGTGCCATCTTCTGTTGTCCTCTCAGCTTTGGACAATCAGTTATAAGATGTCCAGGTTCTTTACACTTATAACATACCCCTGTTCCTTTCAGGCATTATCCAGAATGTTCTTTTCCACAATTTCTGCATTTAGATGGCCTCTGTTGCTGTTGTGGTATCATTCCCGTCTTTTTGACTTGTTTAAAATTTCCTCCTTGTTTCGTACCAACCCACTTTCTTTTATTTGGTTGTGATTATGAAATTCTTACTTTTTCTGGTTTCATATATGTTGCTATCGTTTGAGCTTTCTCGAACATTTGGGCATAGGACTTAATATCTTGTGCTGTTAAGATGGTACTAATCTCTGGACGTAGGTTTTGAACAAATCTCTTTGCCTTCCTGTCATCAATATTAATCAAATGAGAAGCATACCTTCCCAATTGATTAAACTTCCTTTCATATTCTTGCACTGTCAGGTTCCCTTGTTTCAACTGTAGGAATTCAGTCTCTTTCTGATCTAAGAATGACTGTGGTATGTAATTCTTAACCACTGCTTCTACAAATTTTTCCCAAGTAACTGTAGTTCGTTCTTCTTCAGTCATTGTCCTACAGTGAGATTCCCACCAAAAATCTGCATCTTCAGTCAACTGAAATATAGCGCATGAAACTTTCTGCTCATCGGTGCACTTAAGATAAGCGAATATCTTCTCCAAGCTCTGAATCCAGATTTCTACTTCCATAGGGTTTTCTTTTCTGATCAGGGTTGAGGGTCTAAATTTCTTAAATTGGCTAACAATATCATGGTTTTGGGTTGAAGATACAGGTGTTTGGGACGATTGGCTTTGGTGATTTAGTTGCTGAGCTAACCCCCTTAAAACGGAAGCTAGATCCTCGCTCATGTCTGGGTTGTTTTGGTTTCCTCTACGACTCATGGTTCTAATCAACAATATAATACAATTTAAATAACTACACAAACTTTCAAATAATCAATCACACTTTTCAAATAAATAACATAATTTAAGAACATATAAAATATTTACCTGATCCCATCGTGGAGAATGATCTCGGTGCGGCTGTTTCCTTTTAAAATTTTAAAACACACTCTTTTTTAAAATACTTTAGCAGGCGAACCTGCTCTGATACCACCTGTGACGTCCCCACTTAATATAATATGGAAAATATGGTGTGGCACAAGTAGGAACGACACTAAAATAATACTTTGTATTAAAATATACACACCCCACACATTTCCACAGCGGAAGTAGTAAATAAGTGTGCTCGTAGCTTAGTTTACAAACCCAAAATTTAAAATATTATTCTTGAAAATATAAAGTCTTTAAGGAAACTTCACGGCCCGCCGAGTTCATTCGCCCACGTCCGGATCCACAACATCTGTAAAAATTTAAAAGTGGAAGGGATAAGTGCTTGAAAACACTTAGTGGGAAACCTCTTGTTAATTTCACAAACTAAACATCAATTGTTTATAATATGTGAGCCCCCGGAATTTCACCGGGTATCTCCTTAGGTGGCGCGACCAACCCGTGGTGCCGGAGCGACCGGACTATCTCATTTGCCAACATATAGTTGGACTATCTCAGGGGCCAGACTCAAAATATTTAACATTCAACATTAAATAAGTGCAATTAAAATAATAATAAAACACACGGTGAAGAGTGAAGTGATCCCCCACCTTGCAGGTTTGTACCTACAAGTAAAAAATTTTAAAATAGAAACATTGTTACTTATCCCTTCACTTTTGTAAATTGTAAGACTTGAATTCAAATCTCCATACATATTCAAATATTGTATACTAACACCCAAATATCAATTAAGTGTATAAAATCATCAAATAACAAGTTATAAATAAATATCGACTGTAAAAATGTAACCGGACCATTTCGAACCTCTCATACAAAATTTCGATTTTGGCAGATTTACACACCTAACTTTGGAAATTCATATTAAATTATCCATACGTCAAAAAATTATGAAATTTTAACAGTAGATTTCCAACTCAATATAGATTATCAACATATTTTCAGATTACTCAAACTCTTTGCCAAACATTAAATATTTTGTGACGAACACACTGTTACAGATTCTGGTTACTTAACTTTAAAAATTCACCATAAATCAACCATAAGTCTAAAACTCCTGAAATTTTAACCATGAATTTCCAACTTCAAGTAATTTTTCAAAATACATTGGTTTTCTGTAAAAACCTAACCGATTATTCTCAGATCATAGTAAACTTCTACTATTCCTGCTATAGAGTCCAAAACCCTAGTTCAAATTTAAAATATCACCATGCATCGAATACTACTCAAAAAGCTATGGAATTTGGAACCTAAGTTACTTCACAAGTCTATTTTCACATATTAAATTTTCAGAATTTTCCACCAAATGAATTAGTCATAACGAAATTTACCCCAAAGTTGGTCCAGAAATTCGGTTTTATGCATACATGAAGAACATATCATCTTAAACTCACTTTAAACCATATAATTTCATTATTTCTTCTTCTAAAGCATAGATAATCAAGTAATAAACATTATTTTGGTCATAACTCATGAAGAAATTGAATTAAACATTCAAACATGAAGTAAAACATGGATAACATGCATTTTACTCGTCAAAACTCATTTTCCTATCAATTAATTCACATATCATGCATAAACTTCATACTACCACTTAAATAATTACTCAAACAAGAAGAGAAACTTACTTAGAGATAGGTAGCTACAAGAATCCTCTTCTTCTCCTTTCTCAACTTCTAAGTATAGGAGTAGTAGTATTTGTTTTAAACTTTTTCTTATGAATAATTTTTCATGCAAGGACATGTATTTATAGGAGAAGATGTGCTTGGAGGCTACTCAAAACCCCCTCTTAACCGCCACTTTAGGAAGAATGTGGAGGATTTTGGATAATCTTGGAGGTTAAGTAAGTACACTTGTTATCTTAAGGTTAGAAGTAAATTTTGACTTTTCTTTTACTAACCTTATCTTACCTTATCTTAATTTTAGTCTTGAAGCTTCCCTAATTCTCCTAATTTATCCTAATTTTCGAAAATTAAGAGGATCCAAGAGTAGTCTTGTATTTTATAGAAATAACACATATATACTATGAATTTAATAGGTAAAAATTATGAATATTGGATAATTCTTGAGTACATTATGCATAAAATTTACTTATACTATCTTATGAAATAAAATTAAAACCCTTCTAAGACTCTAATTAAATTACAAAGTCTGTATACTAATCATAAAAATATATCGAGTAATCGATACGCAACTCGTTTCTTAAAGAAACATTCATTTTTCAACGTATAACTTAAGAAATAAATTACTATACTTAAGGACTTTATTAATTTCTAAATTAAACACTTCATGACATAAAATAAGGAACATATAAAAATTATAAAGTCTCAAGAATAAGCATGTATTGAGCAAATAATATGTTAATTGTAAGTGTCGAGTAATGAAAACACATAAACGTGCCTTTGCATAAATTTGGATGTAAATGCGTCACATAGATTCATGAAGAATTATAAGGTATTTAGTAAAGCAGATAAGATCATGAAAACCTAGGGTATTACACTCACCACTTTCCCCATTTCCCCACAATCCACACGGAGGATTCGACCAAGGCGCATCTTCCTCCATTTAGTACCCACAATCCATATGAGGCTTCGACCAAGGCGGCGATGGAGGCTGTACGATCAACAATGGCAAGGGGGCGGTGGCGGCATCGATCTGCAAGGGATGAAGGCTATGCCATCGTGTGCGGTGGATCTTTTCAGATCCGACACCACCACGCTCCTTCAACCAGTTTCGGCAGCGTAAAAAATTATGGGAATGGGGGAAGCAATCGAGGAAAATCTGCGAGCATGGCCGAGTAAGTTCTGGAATTTTATTTTGTAAATGGGGTTTGATTAAAGGGGAATTTTATTCTGTAAATCCTCGCTTAATTTCTCCATTTTTTTTTGGATTACTTGAGATGGGGTTTGATTATTTGATAATTACTTTTAAGGATTCTAAATTTATTTGATGTGATTTTGCTGAATTCATGTTTCAAGGGTTTTTTGTTGGACATTGTTAAAGTTTGAAACCATCATTTTTGCTAATCACCCTTTTGAATTTACTCATGTATGTTTTGAACTTAAGAGGCAATTTATAATTTCACTTTAGCAATAAATTATTGAACTTTGCGGATGTTATAATTGCGGACATTGTTAAAGTTTCAACCGGATGTTAAATTTATTTGAGATGGGTTTTTTTGGTGGACATTGTTAAAGTTTCAACAATAATGTTATTACATTTTTATTCTTGATAAATAATAATGTTGTTACATTTTTGTCGATTGAGCATCCAAGTGTTTTCGCCTCAGGCTGCATGTCAAGTTGTTGCTGCATTTTGCAAGGAGAAAGGAAAGAATGTATCAAAGTTGGCCTTGCAGTACAGCTTGTCAAATGAAGATATTTCTTCTATCTTTGTTGGGATGAACTTAAACAGGTAGATATGTATTTCCATTTTCACCGGTCTGGAAATTTCCCTTTGTGTAATTGAAAAGAGGAGGAAATTATAGGTTCTGTTTATTTTTGTGTTGTTAGTGTTCTTGTGTTGTAGACTCTGATTTCGAGATGGTGAACTTAAATTTTGTACTTTACTAATGTATATTTTGAACTTATTAACAGATTGTAATTGAGTTTAACAATAAAATTTTGAACTTTATGAATTTTATGTTGAACTTTTTTTTAAAAAATTCCACTTACGTTTGACCGTAATAAAACACAATGTTGAACTTTTTTTTAATGTTATTTTGACCAGTGTTCAAAGTAATATGCATTTATTATGATTATATGAGTTAATTTATTTTGAAATTATATTTGCAATTTATTTTTCAATTTGAGATATGAAAGTAATGTTGAAGTTAAAGAGTATGTATAATTTATATGGAAGTAGGGGGAATATGAATTTGAATTTAAAGTTTGAATTAAAAAAAAAAGAGGGAATATAAATAAAAAAAAAAGTGTCAAAAAGTACAAAAAGAAAAAGATGAGGGTTACTTTTATTTTAGGGGAATTAATATAATTGATTGTGATATTCATGTAATAATGTAACAACTTTTGAAGTTGAAAGTAATTATTTGAAGAGACACAAGTGTTGATGATCTTTTCTAATCACAAGGATTATTGGCTGTTTTTACTCATTAATTAGATCACCAAACGATTACGTGTGATTGATCACTAACATAATTAATGAATACGAAAATTTAGATTGAAATAGAATAAACACGTGTATTGATTACGTATTTAATTCGTATATAAGAGAATCGAGCTGCTTTAGATGTATAATCGAAGTTTGGACGTGTATATGAATTTACGCTTATTTTATTAGCTGAAAAAATCTAAGTATTTATAGAAGGCTGCCTAGCAGGAGGTGTACATGACCTTTGACCTCCCTAGTGTGCATGTATGACACTTGGGCTTTGACTAGTTTGACCTTATCTAAACTAAATTCTATCCTTCTACGCTGGACTTGCTCGCAGTCAGGAGCTGCTCGTCCTGCTGGACTTGTCCTCGAGGAGTCTTTAGTTTGATTCTGATGGTCTTTAGTCTTGATGAATTGTAGTTTTGGTATTGTAGCTAGATCTGTTCGACAAGGTGCTGACTGTGCTCGCTAGGACCTCATCTGGGTCCACATGGTCTTCAAACCGAAGTTGCTCGTTGGGTTAATGTTGCTCGGCGAGCAAGATCTTCTCGCCCGACATCTTCCAGGTAATCTTGACTTAACTTCATCTTAAGCGCGAGTATTTTGGGTTAATCATGATCGTCCGAATGGCGATTTTGCTCGCCTATCAACAATTGCCCCCTTGCCGATCATTAAATTGTGATCAGGTAAAGCGAACAACTTATGGGTTGGCAAATATTCGATGACACGGAGGCGAGCTGATGTACCATGATGCGAACAATCTTTCACTGGCGAACAACATTGGTCGAGCTGACTCGGATGGGTGACGGTTGGAATCCCAAGGCTCGGGAGTGGCTCGAGGTGTGATGTGGGCGGAATGATTGCTGCCGCCCACGCGCACACGATCCCGAGGCGACGCGCCCCCAATTTTATCTGAATGAGCTCATACACGCCAGGTAATTGCACTTTAGTCCTCCAACTTTCGAACTTGCTCGCCAGGTACCCCGTTTTCTCAGATACTATTTAGGGAAAAAAAATTCATTTTCACTCACTTTCACTTTTCACTCAGCGCAAAAATCTCTCCTTCCTAATTTTGAATTTCCGGCAAGTGCACTCCAACTCCAGCGACGTTTTCTTCGTACCAAGGTAGTACTTTTTCCTATTTTCTTTCTTCTTCTCTTTCATTTTTGTAACCGTGTATGTGGAAAAATACCATTAAACCCCAAACTCCGCCACCTGGGATTTTGAACCGCCGCTAACCCTTCCGCCAGAAACCGCCATTAACGTCACCTTGAACCTTCTAAATCCCAATGTCCTCACACTCTGAGACTGGATCGTATCCTTCTCGCAACCCTGGGAAACGGCCCATCAAAGAACTCCCCGCCTTCGTAAATTTAGAGTCTGACCCTGAGGCGGCCTCAGTTGCTCGCTCTGTGAACTCGGGAGCTCGCCCATCTGGGGAAAGGGAAGAGCGAGCAAATCCTGCTCGCCAGATCATGGATGAGTCAAGCTCTGGTCTTCACGAAGACGAGGATTAGGAGGCCGAGGTACTCCAGCCCGTCACCCCTGACGAACTGACCTGGGGGTTTCTTAAGGACATTAACTTCCCAATGCCAGACCCCATTGAACATCAAATCCCGGTCGCCGTTGCTCGCTGAATTATCTGGGATGAGTATGAGAGGGAGTACTCAGGTCGCTTCGAGGTTCCAGTTTACGGGAAGCGAAAGCTCAAGGTAACTGAGTACGCGGCGAGTTGCATCGTATCTGCCATCACCGAGGAGGAGCTACCCCAAATTAGGAGGGAGTACAAGATCCCCCACGACATACAAATGTACGCCCCTCTGACGGATGATAGAGCTGATCACCCACCACGCGGACTTACGGCGATCAATCTAGCAATATTAGACGCCGGAGTCACATTGCCTCTGCACCCCTTGGTCAGCAGGTTCCTGGAGCGCACAAACTTAGCAATAACCCAACTGACTCCGGTGGGATGGATGAACCTAATGTCTTTGATGGTTCTGTTCGCCCTGGAGGGGTATCCAAACAAACTTGGTCCGCCGAGGAGGTATGCTACTTGATGACGATCAAAGCCTTACCTGGAGAAGAAGCGGGCTGGTATTACCTCAAGGCGCGATCAGGCCTAAAGTTGTTGGAAGATATTTCTAGGAAAGTGCGAGACTAGAAGCACGATTGCATCTGGATAGGGGATGACTGGCGTGCTTCTGCTCGCCCATACGGCGGCCCCGAGCGAATTGAAACCCCGGCGGAGTTTAGGGACCTAAAGCGTGAGTCTTATCCCTTCTGCTAGTTTGAAGTGATAAGACTAATTTTAATTTTTTTTTCTTTTGTGTCTCAGGTCCCAAAAATCTGAAGTGGCGAAGTGCTAAGGACAGCATCAACGACCAGTTCCTGTTCGTTGTCAGCCTGATCGCCCTCCGTCGTCGGGAAGATCGCAGCATCGGCCATCTCTTCCTCGACTCCACTCTCAGGGTTGCCCACTTCAATACTTACCCTCATCATCTTGAGGCCCAGGCCCCAGTTCCCGAGGGTGAGTGTCAATTTTGGCAAACAGATCTGTCCGCGTTTTAATGTATATCACTAACTATATTTTTTCTTTTTTGCAGACCAGCTCGTCAATATCGCCCTTCACCCTTCGTACCTAATTCTAGATCAACACGTTTGGGAAATACTGACCAAACGTGGGCGGAAGAAAGCTGATCCATTGGCGAAGATGATCGCCCTTACTGCCAAGGGGGGGAAAGAGGACCCCAGGCAAGTTGGTGGGTCAAGCTCGGCACAGCCGCCTGCTCCCATCAGCAGTTCACCGAAGATCACAACTCCAAGATCGAAGAGACTTCTTTAAGGAGACGACACTCCCGTCTCCGATTCTGAAAGGGAGGCTAAAAAAGCCAAGGCAGGCAAGGAGAAGGTGACCGTTGCTACCCGCCCCTCCGAGCTTGAAAGCCGGCAGACTCCCTCTGTGGAGCGCCACCCAGAGCAGCCTCTGGTCGCTGCTACTCGCGAAGGACATGGTCCTGCTTCTGATCCAACCTATCTAGGATGGGATAAGGGCCGTTTCGAAACGTATACTTCTCTTCACCCTGGGTACTACATTTTTTTTTGTATCTCATGATTGTTCATTTTTTTAAGTTATGAGGCCAAGCAGTACCTGGGACGGTCAAAATTGGTACACCGGTTCACTTGCTCTAAAGTGCCGGCCAACTTCAAAGAGATCCCGAACTCCTTTGTCCGCCGCACCTCCGAATCTGTCGCTCGAGACTGGACAAAGGAGCTGAATGAGACTGTTAAGGCACAAGCATCTCGTGATAATGGTCGCCTGTGCCTTATTGAGTCGGGCAACACCCTGGTGGCCGTGCAGAGGCTGGTCGACCAGGTAGAAGATCTCGAAAGAGATGCTCGCCAGCATGCGGCCACGGTGAGCCGTATTGCTAAGGAACGAGACGAGGCCAAAGCTGAGGCAAAGAGAATGGTGGCTGACCTAGAGAATAAGGCCATGGCCCATCAAACAAGCGAGCAGCGCGCTCTCGACCTGCATATGAAAGTCTCTGAGGAGCTTAAGGCCAAAATGGTCGAGGTCGAACAGATTCGTGCAGAGCTTGCTCGCGTCCAGAAGCAGAAAGAGGTCACTGAGAAGTATGCGACTGAAGCAACTGCTAAGGTTGCCGACCTCGAGACCCAGTTCGCCAACTCTATTACTCCAGAAGAGCTTATTCCAAAGATGGAGGTGGGCTCGATCATTGGCTATGTAACGGGCTATGCTGAGAGCATCCAGATTGCCAACGAGTTCAAAGCCCAAGCCGTGGTCAAAGAGATTGGCAAAGAGCTCATCAATTTCATGGAATCCAATCCTTCAGCCCCAGGCACAACCCTGCAAATTGGCGATCTACCCGATTATGGAGTTAAACTTAATTTCATAAGTCCTGGGGTTATAATTACGAGTCCCCCTGAGGATGATGAGGAGAAAGAGGTCGCTGGGGACGAGCAGACTCAGCTGGTCGATCAAAGCGATAAAGCTCTCCAAGAGCGAGCAGATGCTGAGGGGCTTATTGCCGAGCTCACTCAAGAGGTCCCAATTGATCCTGCTCTTGCTGGGACACCTCTTGAAGACCCCATGGATGATAACATTCCTCCTCCTGCCGAACAGGGCTCTTAGATGATTAGGGTAGATAGGACTTTCTTTGTACTTTTCTTTTTATTGTTCGCTCCCTTGTGGAGTTTATCTTGTAATTTTTGGGCGATCATGCCTTATCATTAATGAAATCATGTTTTGCTCGACTTGTTTTCTTTAAATTATTTGATCTTTACATTTATATTTATGCTTAACAATCTTAATGTAGTTGGGCTTTGTTCCTTAAGAACTTTTGCCTTAGAAATTTAAAGGCTTTGGTCTTAGGCTATGTTCATTTAAAAACGAACAGCCTTTGATGGGCTTGATTGTATAATCAATTTGTGCCTCGAGCTTGAATCTCCTTTAAGCGAACAACTTAAGATTGAACTTGCTTTAAAAAATTACAAGTATCAAACGCGACCTAACTTACAAACTATAATAAACTTAAGTTGAAGTTGTTCGACTTGAACATTATCAAACAATCAACTTATCAAAACACATAATTTACATCAAAAGCTAAAGTAGCTCGACCACTATACATTTTATCAAGCCAACCTTAAAATTTTAAAGAAAATAAAATTATACAAGAGGAAAACAACATTAGATCGCAAATAACTTGACCCAATCAATTATGTTCGACCATCCACACTTGGTGGAATTTTAAAAAAAATTAGGCAAGTTTTTGGATCCTACTTGTGCACCTGCCGTTTTAGCTCGCCCAAAGGACTTAGTAGCTCGCCCGGCTCACTTTCACCTTTCATAGACAGAGTAGCTCGCCTACTGAAAATACTTCTTCAAATTAGCTGCATTACAAGAATATTGGGCCGAGCTGCCATCTAAGTCCTCTATGTCATACGCACCATTGGGTAACCTGTTCGTTACCCTATACGGGCCCTCCCAAGTCGGGCCAAATATGCCTGGAGGTGGGGCGAGATCGCCGACCTCAAACTTTCTTATTTTGACTTGAGAATTGTAGGGAAAGTGTAGAGAATTGTAGGGAAAGACCTCAAACTTTCTTATTTTGAACTCGTTTCCCTTTCCACGCAGGAAAGGCCCAATAATATCCATTCCCCATCGTGCAAACGGCCAAGGACTGAAAACCGAAATGAGTTCTTGAGCAGGGGTGTGAATACTTGGAGCAAATATTTGACATCGGTGAAAAGCTCTGGCCAGCTGGATTGCATCTTTTCGTAAGGTCGGCCAATAATAGCCTTGCATTACAGTTTTGTAAGCCAAAACTTGCCCCCCAACATGATTTCCACAGACTCCAGAATATATATCTTCCAAGGCAGTCCTTCCTTGCCCTTTAGACAAACACTTGAGTAGCGGGATGGAAAAGCCTCTTTTGTAAAGTCGTTCGTCCACCAGGGTATACCTGGTTGCTTGTTTTGTTATTCTTGCAGCTTCAAAAGAATTGTTTGGCAGTTTACTGTCTTTCAAGTATTTGGCTATAGGAGTTCTCCAATCATCGTCATCTTTTTGTTCAACCACTTGATTTACTTTGTAGTCCACTGTCGATGGTTGGGTTTTTCTAGTAATGACGATGTCTGTTAGATCTGCTGGCCCGTCACTTGTTGCTAATCTTGCTAGGGCATCAGCTTGTGTGTTGCTCGTTCGAGGTATCTGCTGGATATCTACTTGGTCTAACAAAGATACCAAGTGAGCAACAATTCGTTGATACTCGATCATTTGTTCGTCTCTGGCCTCATATTCACCTTGTACCTGGCTTACAATGAGTTGAGAGTCTCCAAAGATCTGGAGTTGCCTGACTCCAACTGCCAGTGATAAATGAAGACCTGCAATGAGGGCTTCATATTCAGCTTTATTGTTGGTGGTCATAAACTCGAATCTGACTGCCGAAGTGAATACTTGTCGGTCGGGGCTGATGAGAACTATCCCTGCCCCCGAGGCTAAATTTGTTGACGAACCATCCACATAGAGATGCCATGGGTGACCTAGCCCTCTCGTCGGATTTTGGGGAAAAGTCAACTCGACTATGAAGTCGGCTAATGCTTGACCCTTAATCGCTGTTTGAGGTGCATAGGTTACTCCGAACTGGCTGATTTCTATGGACCATTTTAACAGACGGCCAGCTGTGTCGGGTCGGTGCAATATTTGTCTGAGTGGGAAAGTTGTTAGTACTTCAACTTGATGATCGAAGAAGTACGGTCTTAACTTTCTAACACTCATGACAAGAGCATATGCCAGTTTTTCAGTGGGTGAATATTTCACCTCGGCCTCATGCAGGGCCTGGCTGACATAGTAGATGGGAAGGTGAAACTTGCCTTCTGCTCGTACCAACACCGAACTTATGCCCATATCCGAAGCTGCCAGATATAAATATAGCTTTTCGCCGGAGATTGGTTTTGACAGAATCTTAACATCTCCCAGATAGTCTTTTAACTGGTCGAAAGCTTTCTAGTAGCTTCCTATCCACGTAAAATTGCCTTTTTCGATGGCTTCAAAGAATGGACGACATTTGTCCCACAATCGTGATATGAACCTATTTAAAGCTGCTAGGCATCCCGTCAGCCTTTGTCCTTCTTTGACGGAACGAGGAGGTTCCATATTAACGATTGCTTTGACTTTTGCTGGATTAGCTTCAATACCTCGTTTACTAACCAGATGGCCTAGGAACTTTCCCGAATGTACTCCGAAACTACTTTTCTTTGGATTCAACTTCATGTTGTATTTTCGGAGAATGTTGAACACATGGGATAGATGATTGAGGTGATCTTCTTTTCAAGTACTTTTGGCGACTATGTCATCAACATATACCTCCACCATCTCCCTGATATGTTCGTTGAACATTTTATTCACCAGCCTCTGGTAAGTTGCTCCTGCATTGATTAACCCGAACGACATTCTTTTCCAGCAAAATAAGTTCTTGTTCGTGTAGAAGGCCGTATTTTCTTGATCATCCTGGTGCATTGGAATTTAGTGATAACCAGCAAAAGCATCCATGAATGTGAACATTTCATGCCCTGTTGTGCTATCCACCAGTTGGTCAATGTGCGGAAGTGGGAAGTTATTCTTCGGGCATGCTGCATTCAGATCTGTGAAATCTATGCATAGCCTCCAGGTTCCATTCGGCTTCCGCACTAGAACGGGATTTGCAACCCATTGTAGGCACAGTGCCTGTCTGATTAGGTCGTTGTCCAATAATTTCTTGACTTCTTCATTCAGAGCTTGATACTTATTGGGCCAGTACTTTCGTTGTTTTTGGTGGATGGGTCTTCGGGTCGGATTGATATTTAGTCTGTGACAAGCATTTTTTGGATTGATCCCCACCATGTCAGCGTGTGACCATGCAAAGACATCGAGGTTAGCTTTCAAGAACTCTGCCATTCGAGTCCTGTAGGGCTCAAGGAGCTCGGACCCGATGTAAAGTTCGAGATCATCACGATTAGGGTTAACTTCGAGGGCTTCCAGCTCTTCGACTGGAGTTGCTCGCCGTTTCTGTCCCTTCCACTGTGGATCAACGATTGGCCCTTCCGGGCTGAGCTCATCCTCGATGTTCATTGGCTCTGCACCTAACCGGGGGTCAAAATCCTCTGTTGGATTATTGTTATTTTTGGTCGCCACAACTGGGCCCTCCAGGTTGATGTATGGGCTTAGCTCATTGGTGACTATTGACAATCTTGTCTCTGGCAAGGTTTGCTCACCGTCCAGCAGCTTCTGTTCGCCTATAGATGAGGGTTGTTCGTCTATGTCCATCTGATCATTCTGGGTCCCCAAAATGTCATCAAGAATTGACGGTTCATTACTGAGAGGGCTGGTCGATGCTTCCATCATAAATGTATGTTCTTTGATGGGATGAAGTTGAAGGAGATATTCCCGAGCTTTTCCTTGGTCTCCTTTTAGTGTTCCTGTGCCGCTAGTTATTGGGAACTTAATACAGTAGTGGTAGGTTGAAACTGCTGCTTTAAATTCATTCAGAAACGGTCGGCCAAGGAACCCATTGTAGGTGGACTCTTGATCTACGACCAGGAAATCCACCATTCTAGTTATGTTCTTTTCGGGATCCTTGGTCGACACCAATTGTACAGACAACCTAATTATGCCTAACGACTCTGTTACAGCATTTCCAAAGCCTAGGATTCGGTGATTGGAATCTTGAATGTAGCTAGCATAGTCGCCTAGCTGATCAAGTGTTTTCTTGAAGATGATGTTAGTGTAGGCTCCGGTATCCACCAATAGTCGGTGTACTTTGGTTTCCATTATCTTGGCGCAGATAACGAGGGAATCGTTATGGGGAGTTACAATTCCTTCCAAATCTTTTTCAGTGAAGGTCAACTCTGTTGTGTGTAGAACGGATAGGTTAACACCCATTTCCTGCATCTGGGCCACGCCTGTAGCTCAACCTTTCTTTTTCGATTTGAGATTGGGGGTCACCTATCAGAACAACCACCAACAGGTGTCGCAGGCTCCATTATTTGAATTTCAGGAACTGGACCTCCTACTGGTGCCTGAGCTGGTTGCCCAGCTCGATTCCGGCGAGGAGCTTGCTCCAAATCTTCCCCCTCGGAATCTTCATCTCTGTCTCTCTTGCCGGGCTGCCTCTTCATAAACTCAGATAGCTTACCCTCCTCATAGAATCGCCACAACTGCTTCAGTAAGTCACGACATTCACTTGTAAAATGCCCCACACTTTGATGGTAGGCACAATACTTGTTTAGGTTTAACTTGCTAGCATCTTGGCGTATCTTTCTGGGAGGAGTGAGTAGTTCCTTATCCCGGACATTGTTGTACACCGCATCAATTGATATGGTAAGTACATAATTCAGTTTATCCTTCAGTTCCGTCCCCTCATTAAATGCTTTCATGTTCTTCAGGGTACGATAACCTCCACCACCAGTCTTCTTCCTACTCTCCTTTTGCTCTCCTTTGTCCCCCATGTCTTACTGCAAAGCTTCATGCATGGAGAAAAAGACTTTTGCCCGGTCTCAGAATTCAGCGTAAGTTTTAGGACATCGAGATGTACATCCTTCCAAAGTTCAGTGCCCTTCTTAAATCCATCTAGTACGACTATAATCTTGGTGTCTTCGCTGACTGATTCCCCCTCTAGTAGGGCCTTGTCAAATCTTTCCAAGTACGAATGATCCGACTCGTCATCAACTTGCTTTATGTCGGACAACTGATGTCTTTGGGATAGATATGACCCAGCCATGGAGAAGTGGGATAGGAATTCTTTGCCTAGTTGGGCAAATGAATGGATTAAAGCTGGTGGCAGAGCTGAAAACTATTTATGGACACGGTCCCCTAGAGTCAATGGGAAATTGCGGCATTGAGTTGCATCGCTTGCCCCCATTGATATCATATAATCAGAATATTTCATCAAATGCACCCGGGGGTCTGCCGTGCCTTCATATTGTATACTTGCATGGAATTGGATCTTCTGTTGAATAGGAGCTTTCAGAATCACTGAAGATAATGGTGAAGTTGGAAGAGCAGTATTCCCATAACCTCTTTGCAGGTCTAGCTGACCCTACATGCTTTCAATTGCCTTCCTCATGGAGACTAGTTCTTCCAGGGATCCCCCTTGACTTGGAGGCTGTTGGGCGAACAGAGGTGCATGACCATCTGTCAGCCGCAGTCCCTTGCTTGGTATGGGAACCCCCTGGACTGGCCTCTTAGGATTGGGCTCCGCATCGGGGCCTAGGCGACCAAAAGCTAACCTAGTCAGCCTTTCATGAACTGACTGGCGAGCTGGTACATAGGTCGGGCGAGCTACTTCTGCTATTGGATGGACCTCCGTTGCTCCCCGACCATGGCGACCTAATCTGTTCAGTGCACTTTGGCATGTGCCCTGACTAACCCCTAGAGCTTAATTTGTAGTTGATCCTCCATGGCTGGCAGCTTCAGTGAGCTGTTTCTCCTTGCCCTTTATCTTACGAACTTGAGCACTATCTGATTTGTTAATGTTGTTGGTAGTGAAGTATTCACTATTTACTTTGAAACAACATGAATTTGCCCTTTCTTCTCATTAACCAATACATTATGATCAAATGTTAGGATGAAGATCTAGAAGGATCTACAAGGTTCTGGAATACTCAATATTGCAATGAATGTTGCATAACATTGGTTGCAACAAGAGCGGTTACGGGTTCCAGAAGGATCTACAAGGATCTACAAGGACCTACACGATCCAGACTTATCCAGGATGTTTTAGAACAATCTAGATCAGACGGTTGCATCAAGAAATATCAGGAATAAAGATAAGGACATGGGATTACATGAAGATCATTGAGCGGTTATATAAAGAAGTTATTTTCGGATTGAAGACTTCCATCTATAAATAGAAGCTGAATTTTTCAGTACCAAGTGTGGAGTAAACGAGTACACCTACTCTAGTGTCGATCCTGAGTTTAAATATGATAGGGCAATTATTCCAACATTTATGTTATACTTAGAAGTAGAGTTCTTCACGTATAACTTGCGGTCGAACCTATATCCATAGATAGAGAGATCATAGATATAGAGTGAGATCAACTTTGACGATGTATTGTGATATACACTTAGCCAATTTAGATTTGATAGGTGATATCGAGTCTTATTTTCGTTGTGAATGATCATACTCTTCACACAACTTTTGTATCACTAATCTTTTTATAGTGAACCTTTCGCCGTAAGGCTAGCACAAACTATTTAAGATAGTTTGTGTTAAAAAGTATTTCATTTTGCAATAGTGTGTTTAAGTCTTCCGCTGTACACATTTTATATTCTGATTTTCCAGTTTGTTGTAATATTTGTTTTAACATTTGTTACAACATCTGCACTTTATAACACACGCACACTTTTACTTGGTATCAGAGCCATAAATTTAATATACTAAGTTTAGATCCTGAGTTTTTAAGTGTGTCTTTTGCTATGGAATATCCTATAAACACCCCACTTAGGCCTCCCATACTAGATGGAAACAACTATGCCTATTGGAAACCTAAGATGCGTATGTACATTAATTCAATTGATGAACGTGACCGGCTGGGAATGGCCCAAAAATCAAGCAGATGATGATGGCGAGACAAGAGTCAAACGAGAGATTGAATGGACAAATGAGGAGACTACGACGGCGAGCTATAATTCCAAAGCTCTCAATGCTATCTTTACCTCTGTTGATGTGTCTATGTTCAAGATTATATCAACGTCTACCACGGGTAAAGATGCATGGGAGAGGCTTCAAGAACACTGCGAAGGAAGTGGAAGTGTTCGAAGGACCAAACTTCGTATGCTTGGAACCAAGTTCGAGAATCTAAGGATGAAGGATGATGAGACGATCACGACTTACAATGAGAGACTGAGTGAGATTGTCAACGAATCACACGCACTTAGTGATCTAATTTCCAATGTACGAGTTGTACACAAAATTTTGCGATCTGTTCCTAAACGGTTCGATGCAAAAATTTGTGTTATTGAAGAAGCCAAGGACACTGACACTTTAAGTCAGAATGAGCTTGTAAGTATTCTCAAAACATATGAGATGAACACAACTCAATCCGATGATACAAGTGAAGGAAAGAAGGATTGTTGTTTTCAAAGGTGAAACATCTTCTAACACTGAAAATCAGCCCAATGTGACTGAGGTTGAGTCTGATGAAGATGTTTTAGACCAATGTTACAACACTCCTGAGCAAATTGCCTTCCTCACAAAGAAGTTCAATTCCTACCTGAAGAAGAAACTGAACAGAACCAGAGGAAATGTCCAACAGAGGACTCCTTTCAACAACACACCATCAGACCCAGAGAAAAGGAAGGATCAGAATCAATCAAAGCAATTCAGAGGTAATAAATCAATGTATGATCCTAAATTTAGAAAATCAGTTAGATGTGATGCATGTACTGGATTTGGACACTATGCAAATGAGTGTGCAAATACCAGATTAAGACAGAAACTGAATTTTAATGTTACCTTTAGTGATGACTCAGATGATGATGAACCTGAAGGTTCTAAAGATGAGGAATTAGCCTTTTCAGCAAGAATTGATTATGATGATTCTTTAGATAATGATCTGGATGATCTAGACACTGATGCTGTTTCCAATGTTGTAACATCAGAAACAATATTTGTTAAAAATCATTCAGATTTGAACTATTTTAATGGGTGTGTTGATGAGACAGGTTCTAATGACATAAGGAATGATGATTATAGTATAGCCAAAGAGAATGATGATCTCAGAGAGACTGTGATAAAGTTGGAAGTCATTCTAACAAGGAAGGGTTTAGAAATTTCTAAGCTAAAGGAAGAGTTGAAAAATTCTACCTTATATTTTAAGAAGTTTTGTAAAAGTTCTTCCATTGAAGTGATTCTTTGACTACTGGACAGTCTAGTAGACATGGTTTGGGCTATTGTGGTGAGACTACTTCTAAATATGTGAATAATCCTGTAAAATTTGTGAAGAGAAAAACTGAGCTTTTTGCTGAAACAAAAGTACATGTGATTGAAAAACCTGTTAGGAAGTATGTATGTCACTATTGTTCTGAAATTGGTCATATTCGTCCTTACTGTCAAAAGATGAAAAGAGATCTGGAAATTCAAAGAGTGTTGTCTGAAATGTCTTCACATTCTAAGAAACACTGGTCAAAATCTACTAAGAAAAAGAAAGAACATGTTACTTGTAATGTTGTTCAAACTTCTCTGAAAGCATGTGTTCCTGATCTATGGTACTTTGATAGTGGTTGTTCTACTACTTATCTGATTATGAACCTTGTAATGGTGGAACTGTTACATATGGTGGTGGATCAAAAGGTAAAATCATTGGAAAGGGAACCTTAAATGTTGAAGGTTTTCCTAAACTTAAGAATGTTTTGCATGTTGAAGGTTTACTTGCTAATCTGCTTAGTATAAGTCAACTATGTGATGACAGTTTGCATGTTGAATTTGATAAAGATTCATGCTATGTTCTAAACAAGGATAATAAGTGTCTAATGACCGGAAATAGGTCAGCTGATAATTGTTATCTAATTGGAACAAACAAAGTATGCCATTTGTCAAATTGTGATGATAATGCCCTATGGCATCAAAGACTTGGACATGCAAATTATAGATTCTTGCAAAAATTGGTTAAGTCTGAAGCAGTGAGAGGTTTACCTAAACTGAAGATTGTTACACCTACTGTATGCGGTTCATGCCAAAGAGGTAAGCAGGTAAGAATGTCGCATAAAATGTTATCACATTGCTTGACACATCGTTGTTTTGAATTACTACATACGGATCTTATGGGTCCTATGGAAACTGAAAGCATTGGTGGTAAGAAATATTCACTGGTTGTGGTAGATGATTACTCTAGGTTTACTTGGATTGAGTTTTTAAGACAAAAATCTGAAACTTTTGATGATTTTAAAATTCTTTACAAAAGATTTAAAATTGTTTTCAACTTGAAAGTAAGCAGGATTAGGTCTGATCATGGTAGAGAATTTGAAAATAGCATGTTTTCAGAATTCTGTAATAAGAAAGGAATTGTCCAAGAGTTTTCTTCTCCTAAAACTCCACAACAAAATGGGATAGCTGAAAGGAAAAATAGAACTCTTCAAGAAATGGCAAGAGTAATGCTTACTTCAAAAAATCTTGCTAAGAAATTTTGGGCTGAAGCATTGAATACAGCATGCCATATTGCTAATAGAGACTATTTTAGATTTGGAAGCAACAAAACCCCATATGAGATCTTGAACAATAAGAAACCGAATGTGAAATACTTTCATGTTTTTGGTTGTGTGTGTTACATTCTGAATGATAGGGATCAACTGCATAAGTTTGATTCTAAGTGTGATAAAGGTTTTTTCTTAGGTTATTCTAGAAATAGCAAAACCTATAGAGTCTATAACCTTAGAACTAACATTGTTCAAGAATCTATGAATGTTGTTTTTGATGATGACAGGAATTTGATAGATGGAAATGACACAGAAGATGTGACTGAAGTTACTGATGTTCCAAAAGAATCACTGAAAATAGAGAATGTTACACCAAATGTTACAACATCTGGTTCAACATCCCCTGCAGATTCAGTTGATAATTCACAGAATAAACAGTATACTCGAAAGAAGAATCCAGCTACTTGGATTACAAAAAGTCATCCTTCGAATCAGATCATTGGAGATGCTTCAGTTGGTGTTCAAACAAGGAGAGTAAGTGTAAACCGTGTTGATGTGGTAAGGTCTGTGTGCATGTCTTCAATATACAATATTGTGAATGCTCAGTGTTACTATTCTGAAAGTGAACCTAAAAATGTTACAGAAGCATTAAAAGATGAAAATTGGATTAATGCTATGCATGAGGAACTTAATCAGTTTAAGAGGAATGATGTTTGGTCATTAGTTCCAAGACCTGATAATGTCAATGTCATTGGGACTAAATGGATCTTTAAAAATAAAATTGATGAGTCTGGTAACATAATTAGGAACAAAGCTAGATTAGTTGCACAAGGTTACACTCAAGTTGAAGGTATTGAGTTTGATGAAACATTTGCACCTGTTGCTAGGATAGAGTCCATTAGATTGTTACTAGCAATTGCATGTTACATTAACATTAATCTTCATCAAATGGATGTAAAAGCTGCATTTCTGAATGACATATTAATTGAAGATGCATTTTTTGAACAACCTAAAGGTTTTGAAAACCCACAGTATCCTGATCATGTGTACAAACTAAAGAAAGCCTTGTATGGTCTCAAACAAGCTCCTAGAGCTTGGTATGGTAGACTTACTGACTTTCTGTTGCAATTTGGTTTCATAAGAGGAGAGGCTGATAGAACCTTGTTCATTAAAAATTCTGGAGAAGACTTATTAATAGCTCAAATATATTATTGATGACATTGTTTTTTGTTCAACTTGTAACATTATGTTAAACAAGTTTGTTGAAGCAATGACATCAACATTTGAGATGAGCATGGTAGGTGATTTGAATTAATTCCTAGGACTTCAAATCAAACAAACTGATAAAGGTATTTTCTTCTCTCAGAGTAAGCATGCAAAGAATTTAGTGAAAAGGTTTGGTTTAGAAAGCTCAAAAGTCATGAAAACTCCTATGGGATCTACACAAAAGTTGTGTAAAGACACTGTTGGTCAAGATGTTGATCCAACTTTGTATAGATTCATGATAGGTAGTCTTCTGCACTTAACTTCAAGTCGGCCTGATATCATGTATAGTGTTTGTGTTTGTGCTAGGCACCAAGCTTGTCCCAAGGAGTCACATTTGAATGCAGTCAAGAGAATCATAAAATATGTGGCTGGTACAACTGATCTTGGTATATGGTATACCAAAGACAAAGCAGTGCACTTGTTGGATATAGTGATGCTGACTGGGCTGGATACATTGATGATAGAAAGAGCACGAGTGGTGGTTGCTTCTATATGGGTAACAATTTAATTTCATGGCATAATAGAAAGCAGAATTGTGTATCACAATCTACTGCAGAATCTGAGTACATTGCTGTAGGAAGTTGTTGTACACAACTTCTCTGGTTGAGTAAAATGTTTAGTGATTATGGTTTAAAGAGTGACACTTTAACTGTATTTTGTGATAACACTAGTGATATCAACATTTCAAAAAATCCAGTTCAACACTCACTTACTAAACACATAAGTATTAGACATCATTTCATAAGGGATCTTGTAGAAAAGAATATTGTGAAGTTAGAATACATACCCACTGAAAATCAATTTGTTGATGTGTTTACTAAAGCATTAGACCATGAGAGATTCTCATTCTTGAGGAAATCTCTTGGTATGTGCACAATTTGAGTAACTGAGAAGCGGATGTTATTATGTTTGTTAAAACATCTATAACAACATCAGTGTATTTGCATGTTCTAAATAAAGCTTGTGCTTGTGTTTTTGTTTTCATAACTTCTTTGTAAAATAAATCTGGACTAAGTATGTTTGTTGTGTAAAAATAAAGAGGAATCGCTCTTCTCAAACGCATAATATGTTTTTGAAAAAGTACATCAAGATGTAACTAATTCACTGAGTAACTATGGAGCACGGAGTTTGCTACTACGATGTCTTCTTTTCAGAGGTGATTAGTAAAACATCAATATGTCACAAATCCGTTGAGTAATTATGGGGCACGGAGTTCGCTGCTACGATGCACTCTCTTGAAAAGATGGATCAATGTGAATAAAAAGTGCTAAAATTGTTTGATAAAAAGTGCGACATTGGATATTAAAACCGATGTTGAAGTGTGTGTTCCAATTTTGAATACAACATCATATGCAGTTCGTATTTATTTTCTAAGTTAAGTTATGGACCGATTTTTCAGGAATTTGTTTTTAATTTCCACATGCATAAACCCACGTTTTCAATTTTATTCAAATAGTGCATAATTTAGTGTGTTTAATTAATTAAAATTTGGCTTTTTAATTATGGAATAACCCACGATAATATTATGGGGGAGTGGGTAGTTTCAACTTCTTAAATTCCAGAATTTTCCTTTTGTGGGTAATTAAAATAACTTCCGTACCCTCTCCTTTATATATCCTACATGTTATTGTGTTTAATTTTCTATGTTTAAGCATATTAGTAAAGTTCAGAATTTTCGTATAAGTGTTGAACTCAGTGTGTTCGCATTCTAGGGTTTTAGTGTTATTTCTCTTAAATTGTATTTTACTTGCTTTTACTAAGAACTTAATGGCTGGAAATCAAAAGAAAAACTCCCACAATTCAAAAACTCCCTCAAACTCTCCACCTTCTCAAACCTCGAACCTAAACCTTCTTGCAGAAATGGCCTCAAGCCAAAACCCAAATGCTACCTCTGTTGCTCCATCATCAAGCGCAACACCTTCTACTACTCTAACTCCTGTTCAATCTTTCCCCGTGAACATCTACATCCCAAATGAAGCCACTGTCGATCAGCTTGAGTCGATCGCACGAGGCATTGCGCAAAGCCTTCAAGGAAGCCCTGTGGTTCCCAAGCTAACCATTGGCTCTATTGAAGTGGATGTTGCATCCTACCTGAACCAAACTCAAAACCCTTCTCCTACTGTTCATATCGAAGGCCCTTCTTCGACTGCACAACCAGAAAATCCTAAATCCTCAAACCAAGCTAAAAACCCTACTACTAATGTTTCAAAGAATGTTGAAACAGGTGATCAGGCTACGAAGGATTCTCCCATTGCCAAGGAGACTACTGCTGAAGAAACTTGGGAGAAATGCCCTAATGCTGAGGTCCCTGATGTTGAGGTGTCAGAGGAAGACAAAGAAAAATCACCCAAAACTGATTCTTCAATGTCTGAGGACTCTGAGCCTGCTCCAATAGCCAAATCTATGAAGAAAAAGGGTGGCAAGAGGAAAAGGAGCCCTATTCAGTCAAAAATGAGATCGGGTAGAGCAAAGAAGAGGGTGAACTACTCTGAAACAGCAAGGAAGAAGAAGGATGAGGAAGGAGATGTTGCTACTCGACCTATTCGAGTGTTTTCTGAATATGAAAAGGAGTCGAGCTCCAAAGACTCATCTGAGAAAGAGGCTGATCACTCTCAAAGCCAGGAGAAGGAAGAATCTGATGAGAGTGATGTACCAATATTTGAACTAAAGAGGAAGTTTGAGTATGCCGCTGGTGATGCTGGAACAAGTGTAGCAGCACCAGAACCTGAAGCTGATGACAACAGTTCTGAGAGTAGCTCAGACAAAACCAAAACTGATTTTGATCATGGTAATGCATCTGAACATTCTGTTGAGCATGTTAGTTCTGATAATGATGATGATGAATCTCTAGACCAAAAGTTGGAAAGGTTAAGGAAGAGAAATTTGTTAATTGAAAGAAAAATTAACATTGATGAGTTTGAGTCTAAAGGTCTGGTTAGATACTTAGAAGAAAGAAGTTTGATGCATGCTGTTACTTTTGCTGATGCATTTTTCACTAATTGGGTGTATGAATTTTATGCTTGTCTGAGAAAGAATCATGCTAGAAGGAATTCTAGGTGGTATGGAACTGTAAGGTTTAGAGATAGGAATGTTTCTTTTACTCCTAAGTTGATAAATAAGTTTCTACATGTTGAGGATGTTGAGGAGGAAGATGTTCCTCATATGGATGAGATCATTAATGTTCTAACTGGGGAAGAGTTAACAAATGGAAGAAGAATATATTGGCGGCCTCATTGACCTCTCTGTATTCAGTTTTACCCTCTACAAATTCCACAAAGGTGACCAGAGACCAGGTTGTACTGATGTACAGAATTGGTATGATGAAAAACTTTAACCTTGGTTTGGTTATTTTTCATCACATGATGAAATTTGCTGGAAAGATCTCTGAGAAAGGCAACTTGCCTTACCCTGTGCTGATTTATGGATATTTGAGGAGTCACAACTTTGTTCACAGAAGAAATGAGTTGTTGAGGGAGAGAGTCAATCTGATGGGTATATCTCATTATTTACTATCTGGAAATAGAGTGTTAGACTTACCTCTGCAGGATAATGCTGAAGAAGAAGATGCAGAACCACACCAACTTGTTCCCGACCCTGCTCTTGCACAAAATGCTGCACAAAATGCTAGAAACATTCCTAGCAACATTCCAGCTCCCACAGCCTATTCTCTGAATATATCACCTGAATTTATTCACAATCAACTAAAGCACTTGCAGGACTCAATTGATGAACTTCAATTCCTGAAGAACTACAGGGAGAACCTCTTTTCTGCCACAACAGGGGGAGTACCAGTTGCTGCTGCTGCCATGGGAGTTGAAATTCATGAAGTGAATGCTGATGAGCCTGTTGCTGCTGAGGTTGCTGAGGAAGGTGGTGCAACTGGACCTGATGAGACTGGAAGAGGTGCAGATGCTGATGCAGATATTTTTGCAAACCTTGCAACATTTGATATCCAGGAGGAAGAGGAACTATATGGTGATCTGCCTGACATATCAGCTAAAGTTTGAAGGTGGTTTAGAGACTGGAGGAAGCACAATTTATAGGGGAGCTTAGTGCAAGATGCTTGAAGCTGCAGCTGTATATTTTATACAGTGATATCAAGTTCCTCTTTTGTGATTGCCTCTAAGTACTCATGGTTGATTTATGTTTTTAATTAATTTTGCTCTGATAGGAAGTTGTTAATTTCTGAAAGACAATTTTATATTAGTTGTTAAGTTGTTAAGTTATTATATTAGATAGGATTTATTACAGTTATTTCACTTTGGAATTGTAATTTGAATGAGTAAACATTATGTTACTCATTTTGCTGTTTGATGAGCATATATGATAAATGTTCAGTCTATTTTGGTGAAATTAACTTAGTGTTATTTCATCTTGATTTTGGTGGTTCAACTTATAGTTGATCATCTTGTTGTTTAGCTGTTTTGCTACACAAGTGTGAAAAGCTAAGTGTACAATACGATGTTGATCTCTATTGTACATACGTCACTGACTTATATATTGAGAAATATATACATCAGGTGTGTTGTAGCAGAAAGGTCAAATTGGGGGAGATTGTTAATGTTGTTGGTAGTGAAGTATTCACTATTTACTTTGAAACAACATGAATTTGTCCTTTCTTCTCATTAAGCAATACTTTATGATCAAATATTGTCTTAGATGTTTTAACATGCAGGATGAAGATCTAGAAGGATCTACAAGGTTCTGGAATACTTAATGTTGCAGTAAATGTTGCATAACATTAGTTGCAACATGAGCGGTTACGGGTTCCAGAAGGATCTACAAGGATCTACAAGGACCTACACGATCCAGACTTATCTAGGACATTTTAGAACAATCTAGATCAGGCGGTTGCATCAAGAAATATTAGGAATAAAGATAAGGACGTGGGATTACATGAAGATCATGGAGCGGTTATATGAAGAAGTTATTTTCGGATTGAAGACTTCCATCTATAAATAGAACCTGAAGTTTTCAGTACCAAGTGTGGAGTAAACGAGTACACCCACTCTAGTGTCAATCCTGAGTTTAAAGGTGATAGGGCAGTTATTCCAACATTTATGTTATACTTAGAAGTAGAGTTCTTCTCGTATAACTTGCGGTCGAACCTATATCCATAGATAGAGAGATCATAGATATAGAGTGAGATCAACTTTGATGGTGTATTGTGATATACACTTAGCCAATGTAGATTTGATAGGTGATATCGAGTCTTGTTTTCGTTGTGAATGATCATACTCTTCACACAACTTTTGTATCACTAATCTTTTTATAGTGAACCTTTCGTCGTAAGGCTAACACAAACTATTTAAGATAGTTTGTGTTAAAAAGTATTCCATTTCGCAATAGTGTGTTTAAGTCTCCTGCTGTACACATTTTATATTCTGATTTTCCAGTTTGTTGTAATATTTGTTTTAACATTTGTTACAACATCTGCACTTTATAACACACCCACACTTTTATGCTTCATTTTAATGGTCATCTCTGGCCTTCTCATGCTCGCGAGCTCTTACCTGGCTATGCCTTGCTCGGATATGAGATGGGTCAGACTGTGCTTGTTGCTTTTGTAAAGCCTGAAGCATTGCGAATGTTCGAGCTAGTTCATCAGGATTGCGAACAAAAGCATCCAGTTCAGGTGGCATTAGTTGATGTGTAGCTGTTGGACGATTTTCTTGCTCATTCCTGGTTGTTTCTGCTCGCCTACCAGCCTGGGACATCCTTGAACGTGAATCCCTTGTCATGTGCTGGGAGTGTTGACTCTGATGAGACTGAAGTATCTTTGCCAGATGTTTGGGTATTAATCATTAAAAGTTCTTGAATAAAAAATACTAAGAACACCAAGAACACCTTTCTTCAATTCTTCAAGCTTAAGTTCGTAATTCTTACTTAGTTACACTTAAATCCTTAGATCGAAGGTTCAAACCCTCCTTCTAGCGCCAATTTGTTGATGATATTTTCTAATCACAAGGATTAGTGGTTGTTTTACTCATTAATTAGATCACCAAATAATTACGTGTGATTGATCACTAACGTAATTAGTGAATACAAAAATTTAGATTGAAATATAATAAACACGTGTATTGATTACGTATTTAATTCGTATATAAGAGAATCGAGCTGCTTTGGATGTATAATCGAAGTTTGGACGTGTATATGAATTTGTGCTTATTTTATTAGCTGGAAAAATCTAAGTATTTATAGAAGTCTGTCTAGCAGGAGGTGTACATGCCCTTTGACCTCCCTAGTGTGCATGTATGACACTTGGGCTTTGACTAGTTTGACCTTATCTAAACTAAACTCTATCCTTCTACGCTGGACTTGCTCACAGTCAGGAGCTGCTCATCCTGTTGGACTTGTCCTCGATGAGTCTTTAGTTTGATTCTGATGGTCTTTAGTCTTGATGAATTGTAGTTTTGGTATTGTAGCTAGATTTGTTCGACAAGGTGCTGACTGTGCTTGCTAGGACCTCATCCGGGTCCACATTGTCTTCAAACCGAAGTTGCTCGGGTTAATGTTGCTCGGCGAGCAAGATCTGCTCACCCGACACCTTCCAGTTAATCTTGACTTAACTTCATCTTAAGTGCGGGTATTTTGGGTTAATCATGATCGCCCAAACGGCGATTCTGCTCGCCTATCATAAACAAGTGCTAAGCAATTTCACTCTAGCTTTTGCACTCCAAAGTAATTTACCCAATTTAATATTAATTTCCTATATTATATTGCTTGGTACATTAGATTAGAAAAAGTTGTATAAAATCCTCAAAGTTACTTGGTAGGAATGATAAAAAATAGTATAAAACACAAAGAGATGGTAAATATATGAAAATTACTAATTTGTCCACTTCTTCCTTCTCGTTTAATTCTGCACAAAACCCAGGAACCAAATAATTCAATTGAACGTCTTCTTCCTACTAATTCATTCAACTCAATTATGGAATCCTTCTTATTCAATTATTCCTTCTTCTCATTCAATTCATGGAACCCAAAAGCTCAATAATTAAAATATCCAAAATCAAACCTAGCAACCCCGTTCAATCTGGTATAAATCTAGTAGATTTATTATACCAAATCCAGAAGATTTGATGTGGACATTACTAATGGGCTTATAACCTAAATAGACTTTAGATTTAGATTAGGGTTTCTCTATTATAAATAGACCTATGTACTTAATATTGTATACACACATACACATAAATATTAGTGAAAACTCCTGGCTTGGTACTCCCCCAGACGTAGTCGTTATCGGCGAACTGGATAAACAAACATGCGTCTCTATTTTACGCTTACGATTTATAACACAATCTATAACAAAACTCAATTACATAGATCAAGAACTCGCCTGTTAATCAATCTTTATGATTTGTATCTAATTTTAACGAACCCATGATTAGGCGTGAAATTGTTATGATTTGTAGCTCGATTTACCCGTATTTTGAGTGAATTTGATGAGTATTTAGAGTCAATTGAGTAATAATTTTGTAAACTAATGAATTTACCTCTTTGATGCTCATATATGGATAGAGGGCGAAAAATGGAGTTCGTAGGACTTTGAATCGACTCAAACGGACTCCCGGATGAGAAGATATTGAAGAAATACGAAAAGTATTAGTTCGAGCAAGCAAAAGTATCATTTGGCCCGAAGAGCGGGCACTCGAGTGGATTCGAGTCGAGCGCTAGGCGCTCGAGTAAAGGAGGTCGAGCACCATTGATGTTCTGGAAGAATTGAGCACTAGGTGCTCGAGCGCTTGAGCGGGCGCTCGAGTGAACATGGGTCGAGCACCAGACACTCAATTAGACCTGCTCAAGTGGCACTTTGGTTCTGGAGGATTTCGAGCACTCGAGTGCGCATCGCCCGAGCGCTAGGCACTCGAGTAAGGGTCATGCTCGAGCACTTCCACGCATTTTCGGCCCAAAACATTCCAAATCGGCCCATGCCTATATATATCCCTTTCCAAGCACGATTTTACTTACCACTTGATACTTAGAGATAGTTTTTTAGAGAGAAGAGCTTGGGAAGGAATTTGGAAGAGTTTTACAACTTGTAATCGAGGTTTTAGCCTACGAATTAATAGTTTAATTATTTCTTTCGAACTTTTTAGTTTAACTCTTTCTTTCTTAAGTATTTTAAACTATAGACCCTAGCTTTTCAGATTTATATAGATTTATTTTGAGACTTGAAATTATTCTTTAGTTTATGTTCTTGATTTTATTATTTAATTCAATTATGCATATGTTTATTGTTCTTGTTTTCGTTGTTCAATCAACCTTGTTAGGCTAGAACCCTTGCATGCTTAAGATAGGATGAACTCGTAGAAGTAGGATGTTGGTACATAATTAGAATAATTCGTGATGTTTAGTCTTAGTTCTCTTAATTAATTGAATTCTTAAAATAAACCCTAGAATTATCTTGGAATTGAGTACAAAAGTTGTTAGAGAAAAGACGACCTTATCATTCTTTAATAACGAATAGGCTTAAGGAAAGGGTTTTAGAAGGGGTTTATCATCTACCGGTTCATCTAGGGAGGACGACTGCATCACCTTAGTTAAATTAGGGTCTCAATAATTAAGCACGATCCGTATAATTTGATTATTAGATTAGTGAAGCAGGTTGATATGACGAAGTATTAGGGTTAATTCTTGAGCTTTTAGTCTTTCAATCTTATGGTAGATTAGGGAAGTTGATTGCCTAATTGTAGTACGCTTAGGATTATTACTTGCACATCACGATTATTTTAGTTATTATACCAACTCCGTCAGTATACGTAGGAATTCCTATCCTGAGCATCACAATCTCATATATTCATTTAAATCTAGTTATCTGTTTAGTTTAATTTAATTATTAGAATTAAGAGTAGGAGTTTATAAATTAGTTTAATATAATTCTTAAACCTGAACACACATTCATATTAACTACGAGACGTAGATCTGTTGGGCTCTATTCGTATATATACCTTTCCTTGGGTTCGATATACATGGTCCATATATTTGCCCATACTACAGGGATCTCATACTCTTATGGGGTAACTACTAGCATAGCTAGTACATTGCGTTCAAGTCAATGGCGCCGTTGCCGGGGAAGGCGATGTATGCTCATTGAGTAGGATTTTAAGTTAGTTTAGTAGTTAGTAGTGAGTGATTTTATTTTCTATTTTTCTTTATTTGTAGTCTGGTGCATTTGATATTTCTTGTTGAGTACTCATGTATATGAAAACACGCTCGAAGGGAGAAACGAGCGAAGATAGAACCAAACAGGACCCTGAGACTATTGCTAGAAGGAATCGATCCTTCTAGAGAAGGATGAATACTGCAGGAGGTGATGATATGAATTTGGATTTAGGTGGAGATTTGGGTCTTGAGACAGAAGAGCTTACTCAGAATGTGAAACAGGTTGAGAGGGCTAAGGGAGTCAATAGTCCAAAGCATGTACCCCAAGGGGAAGTAGCCAACCAAAACCCAAACCCACAGGACCAAAACAATCCCGCACCAAACCAGAATCAAGTCATCAACCAACACCCACCAAACCCAAACAACCCATTCAACAACTCAGTATACTAACACAACAACCACCCTTACCCTCCATACCCATATCCACCGTACTACCCTCCACAACCTAACTATAACCCACCTCCTATTCCACAAGTACCTCTACCACCTGTATATCCCCAGCATGTTCCTCAGAACATTGATCCTGGTATGTCAATTAGAGGAAGGTTTGAGGCACAGCCTCAATGGTACTATGATGGTGTAGTTATGCCACCAGTGGAGGCCAACAACTATTCTATCTCCCCAGGGATCCTGAAGATGCTAGTCGAGAATCAATTCAAGGGGGAGGTCGGAAAGGATAATCCTCACACTCACTTGAGGAATTTTCTGATGAAAGCTTCAACTTTCAATCACAATGGGATGTCTGAGGATGCTAAGAAGCTCAGGTTGTTCCAGTTCTCTCTAACGGGAATAGCCAAGAAATTGTATGATAACATGCTCCCACGGGAGGTGTAACTACATGGGCCGAGCTCGAGCGTCTGTTCCTCGAGCGATTCTATCCTCCATCTAGAACGATTAAAGCCAGGAAATAGATCTCATCTTTCAAGCAGAAGTCGGGAGAGGAATTAAGTCAGGCTTGGGAGAGGTTCTCTAATATGCTCATTGAGTGCCCGCAACACGGGTACAATGAGGAAGATATCACGGCCTACTTCTATTGTGGGGCGTGTAAAGCTGCTCAAGACCATCTCGATGCTTGTGCTAGTGGATCGTTCCTGAACCGTAGTGCAGCTCAGTGCAGGGAGATAATTGAAAACATAGTGAAGAATGCGGGGCAATGGAAAGAAGATGAAGAATTTCAGAGGGTCTATCAGATGAAAGAAAGTGAGGGAACGAGGAAGCTGCTGATGGCGATGATGGAGAAAATTAGTAACTTGGACGTTGGGCAGAGTGTGAGTGGTCAGAATATTGTGATGAGTGAGAAAGTGGATCAGCCAGGATGCCAGCAAGAGGTGGCCAACTATATGAGAGGGCCTAATTATAATCAGAATGGTTACCAAGGTGGAAATTATCAGTGACGACTTGCTTATGGTCAACCGTTTGTACCACCGGATCCACAGCCTCCTCAGAATCCGTGGAGGAATAATCAGGGGTATCAAGGATGCCAGCAGCCCCCTCAGAATGAATGGAGGAAGAATGAGAACTTGTCCTACAGTAATCCGAGAGCGGTGATAACTGTACCTCCAAATGTCGATCCTGGTTCAAAACTCCTCGGAGGAGAAGGAGGAGCTACTACTGATGAGATGTTACATGCCATTCTTCAGAAGGTGGATGAAGGTAGTAAGAGACTATCCTCTTTGGAGTATGATGTGAAAGAGATGAGTAAGAAGAATGATCAGCGTGATCAAGATCTCCAGAGAAGGAATATAGAGCTAAATAGAATTCAGCAAGAGAACAATAGGCGGTTCACTTCTATTGAGTACCAGATGAGCCAGATTGCAAAATCACTTGGAAGAGAGACGGGTAAATATCCATCTATGCCGAAAGGAAACCCGAAAGAGCAATGCAAGACGATCCATCTAAGAAGTGGAACCAAGTATGATGGTCCTCATTTACCTGCTGATGTGGAGGAAATACATAAGGAGATTGAGAAAGAGGGTAGTGAGAAGGCAGTGGAAGATGTTGAGTTGGAAGGCACTAAAAAGGGCAAAGAAATGGAGGAAGAAGGGATTGAGGAGAAAGAACGAGTACCAAAGTGGAAGAAAGCTAAAGAAGCGAGGCAGAACACGAAGGAAACCGAGCGAGATGAATGGGGGGTGCCAAAATCTGTGATTCCGGTACCATATCCACAGCGGTTCATGAAGAAAAAGTTAGATGAGAAGTTCGCCAAGTTTCTTGAGGTCTTCAAGCAGCTCCACATCAACATCCCATTTTATGATGCTTTAGAGCAGATGCCTAATTATGCCAAGTTCCTAAAGGACTTGATAGCTAAGAAGAGGAGAGTAGATGGGCCAGGGCTTGTGCAGTTGAACCACGAGGTGAGTGTGATAGTGCACAAAGCGCTTTCCCCGAAATTGAAGGATCCCGGTAGCTTCACGATCTTATGTGATATCGGGAATAGAATCAAGAAGGGAGCGTTGTGCGATCTTGGAGCGAGCATTAATCTAATGCCATTGTCACTATTCAAGAAGTTGGATGGCGGAGATCTTCAATCAATGAGGATGACTCTCCAACTCGCTGATATGTCTATCATAAGCCCTCAAGGTGTGGTTGAAGATGTTCTCATGAAGGTGGGTGATCACGTGTTCCCAGCTGATTTTATGGTACTAGAGATGGAGGAAGATGAGCATGTACCCCTGATTTTGGGAAGTCTGTTCTTAGCTACGGTGGGAATGGTGTTGGATGTGGCGAATGGAAAGATCACGGTAAAGGTAGATGTTCAAGAGGTGAAAATTTCCCTATATAAAGCCATGAAACACCCGAAAGAGGATGAGAGCTGTTATTCCATTGATGCCATTGACACTTGTGTTAAAGACACACCTCCTATCCCTAACCTTTCTTATATACGTGATTATGATAATCCTTCACTTAATGATTTAACATTTGAGCATTATGATCTTGATTGTTTTGATAGGGATAAAGGCAAGGAGTTGAAGGATGAAGAATTTAAAAGTGTGGATGTGGCCAAATTGGAGGGAGAAGGAGGAGTTGATGTTAAGAAGACAAAATCCAAGAAGTGGGCACCTCCTTGGAGAAAGAGAAATAAAGTGAAAACACCGCCCGAGGTGAAGAAGGAGGAAGGGAATCGAGCGAAAAACTTAGACAACTTCTCTTATGAGATTAATGGAGGTAAATTTGAGTATCATGTCCCATAAACTCCTTTGAGCTCGGTCCGACATTAGTGTTGGATTTTAGAGGCACGAACACCATGTTCGGCGCAGCGGAAAAATACGATTCACCAACAACGAATCTAAAACATGGTTGTATAACATAAAACATAAAGGATAAATAACGGTATATAAATCCTTACAGCGATTTGTACGCGCAATCCTCAACTATGGTATCCACGTAACGGCTTTCTACCAACCTGCACCGATATGCCAGCGTTGAATCTCGAGACGAGTTTGCTAGGAAAATTCCGACTAGAGATTTTATGGAGAAATTATATTTCTTATGTCACATTCTGAATTCCCATAAGACTCATATTTATAGGGATTAACTTGGCTTAATTCCTAAGCAAGATATCGGGCCTAGCCCGTAATATAATCTCTACGGATTATATTTCCCTAGATATGTTCCTACGAATAATATCTTTACCATATCTATTATTCTTGTATAATAATATTCCAAATATTATTATTGGGATTTCATATTTAATTAAATCCAATTTAATTAAATAATAATAATAATTAATTCCAAATATAATTATTATTATATTCTCCATAAATTAAATATTATATCCAATACAATATTTAATCAACCAACTATAATTGGTAAATTGCCATTACTTGTTGTGTGACCCATAGGCCCTCGTATATCGAGCGATTAGTCAAACTAACGGTCTTAATTGAACCCTAGACAATAAATCAGACATTCTCAATATACGAGGTACGTTGCGAGGAAATCTGTAACTACCTGTAATAATGTAGGCTATTGTGATATCTTCCTTTCATTCACGAATACTCGATTAAGCCTTGAACATGATGAAGTGTCTATTCAAATAGCTTAATCATATTATCTCAAATCACTAATTGATCAAGTATATCACACTTAGCCACAAAGTCTAAGTTGATGTGCGTCGGCCGACGACTTAGATCCAATTATGATGAGAAGACGAGTATTCTCTCTAAATCCACATTGAGGAATGAATCCTATTCTTGGCTCAACTACCACGCACATGCATTTCGTGATGAACCCAATCCATGCCATATCTACCCGTGGAAGGGTGCAAGCGTCGGTCATGGTCAAAGTTCACAACTCCACACATGTCGTGCGTATTGACCTCAAGTCAGAGGAGTATCACATCGCTCCCACTAACCGAGACACCCGTAGACACATTATGTGGAATTACATCAAACGGTTTCTCGGATGGGTATACCAATACCCTCTAAGGTATCTGTGCATCCATCATGAGATACCCGGTATCTCGTAGAAAGTGAGATCTTACTACACTCTCTAAGAGTATGATGTAGATCGCACACCAATCTCAATTGCATCATCAATATCCCATTCTTGATGATCCTTGATCGGGGCTATTTGAGAATCATACTTAGGTCATCTGAGTTCTCACTCACTCAATGACAGTAGTGATTCATGGGAACACAAATAAGAATATATGCAAACAATCAAACATCATATTCAGATAAGTGTAACGCCATACATTTAATATTAAACCAATAATAATATTAAACCAAATCTGAATATTATCTTAGTATTATGTCCTTTCGATGGATTGTCTCTAGGACACTAACACTAACAACCTCCCACTTGGACTAGAGCCAATCACCTACATGTCTAACCCCTAGACCATCAAATGTCTAGTGTGTACATGATCAGTGAAAAGGATTTGCAAGATTATCCTTTATGGGAAATGTTTTAATTTCACTTCTCCTATCGATATGATCTCTCGGATCAAATGATAATGCCTCCGTACATGCTTATTTCTGTTATCAGATCTCGGTTCCTTTGCTCATGCAATCGCACCAATGTTGTCATAATACAACTCTATTTGACAACTGGCACTCGGAACTACCCCTAGTTCTCTCAAGAACCTCAAAATCCAGAAAGCCTCTAAGGCTTCTGATACAGCAATGTACTTAGCTTCGGTTGTTGAATCTGCGGTCAGATCTTGCTTGGAACTATTCCAACTTACCGCCTCATCGTTGAGATTTAAAATATAACTTGACTGTGATTTGTAATCTTCACAGTCTGACTTGAAACTCGCATCAGCATAGCCCATAACGACTAGCTGTAGCTGCCTACCGTAGACAAGAAAATGTTCTTTAGTATGCCTGAGGTACTTCATAACATTCTTGACAGCAATCCGGTGAGGCTCACCTGGATTCCGCTGGTAAGTACCAGTGATGTTGACAGCGTAGGCCACATCTGGCCTCGTGCAAATCATGGCGTACATGATGGAGCCCAACTGCAGATGCATATGGAACGTCCTTCATGTGCTTGACATCAGCTTCGCTAGAAGGACCATCCTTCTTCGACAGCTTTATCCCATAATTTGCCGGTAGAGATCCTCTCTTAGAGTTCTCTATCGCAAAACGCTTCAACACCTTATCTACGTAGGTGGATTGTAACAATCCTACCATCTTCTTGGATCTATCCCTATGGATCTTGATCCCTAAGATGTAGCATATCTCACCAAGATCCTTCATCATGAAGGTCTTTGATAACCAATCTTTCTCGGACTGCATTGGCGGGATGTTATTTCCTATAATCAATATGTCATTGACATATGCGACTATAAAGACAATACTCTTCCCGCTGCGTTTACGATAAATGCAAGGATCTTCCAAATTTCAGATGAAGTCAAGGATTTGACAGCTTCATCAAATCGGATATTCCAACTCCTAGAAGCTTGCTTCGATCCATAAATGGATCGTTTAAGCTTGCACACAAGATTAGATTTTGGCTTAGATATAAAACCCTCCGGTTGAGTAAAAAACACTCCCTTATCAATGTTACCATTGGGGAGAGCTGTTTTGACGTCCATCTACCAAAACTCATAATCGCGGTGTGCTGCTATCGCAAATAAAATTCAAATGGACTTGATCTTAACAACTAGCGAAAAAGTCTCATCTAGTCAATACCGACTATAACCTTTCGCCACCAACCTATCTTTATAGGTTTGTACTTTGCCATTTGCATCGGTCTTACTCCTAAAGACTCACTTGCAATCTATGGGTCTAACCCCTTTCTGGCAACTCAATTAAGTCCTAGACTTAATTGGTGTACATCGAGTCCATCTCGGATTTCATGGCTTCATGCCACTTCTCTGAGTCAACATCTAATGTTGCTTCAGTATAAGTTCTAGGTTCGTCTTTATCCGGGATCTCCACATCATCATGTTCCTCCACGAGGAACCTATAATACCTAGTGGGTGGATTACGAATCCTAGTCGACTTATGGAGTTGTGGTTGTGCAGGCTGTACATTCTGATTGTGAAAAATTTTGTGGTGCAACGACTTCATCGTTGACCGGAGAGTCCTCAAGAGCGACACTTTCAAATGCCTCTTGGGCGGGAGTTTGAACTATGTTATTCTCATTCAGCCCACTTGGAGGTTGTTGCGAAGACAATGCAACTCCAATTACGCTCCCACTGGCTGAAAGAGGATCACCTAGTGATAAACTTCTACCATGAGAGTGGTTGAATGCTCCCACTGATTCTTTGTCATGTTGCTTTGACAAATCATCAGTCTCTATGTTAATTTGTGGTTCTTGAATCTCTTCAAGTTCTATCTTCTTACGACTTTGTTCCTTATAGACGTACTCGTCTTCTAGGAACTTAGCCTGCCTAGAAACAATCACTGTTTGTTTCTCCGCTAGATAGAAGTGATATCATCTTGTCTCCTTAGGATATCCCACAAAATAACCATTTTCACCTTCGGATTCCAACTTATTAGTCAGCATTTTCTTCACAACTGCGGGGCAACCCCACATTCTAATGTGTAGAAAAGATGGCATCTTGTCATGCCATAGCTCGTATGGAGTCTGCTCAACTTATTTGGACGGAATCCTATTCAGAACGTAGATTGAGGTTTGCAATGCGTATCCCCATAAGAATGTTGGAAGAGAGAAAAACTCATCATGGACCTTGCCATGTCTAACAAGGTTCGGTTTCTCCTTTTGGACACACCGTCCATCTGAGGTGTTCCGGGAGGAGTCCATTGTTACTGGTTCCCATGAAGCTTTAAGTAATCCATGAACTCATGGCTAAGGTACTCACCTCTTCGATCCAATCGAAGAGTCTTGATACTCTTACCAAGCTGTTTCTCTACTTTGTACATTAAGAACATCATGTCCATAACTCAACAAATGCCTAGCAGTTTGAACTATTAGTGAACATGTTTATCTTAACAGCAACTATACTTGTTCTAGCATCTGAAACACCTTGTGTTTTCTTCTCGGTTGCTAGAACCTTATAGTCTTTCTTCCAATACCCCTTTCAATTGCAGTGGGGCGCACATCCTTATTAACCCGCTCTTACTTTTGAACTCCACCTTTTGCCTTTAGGAAGTTGGGCATGGAGCCCTCTTAGCCTTACTCCTTCGCTTCTTCTCGCCTTTCGGGTCAGAAGAAGTAGAAGCACTCACCATGAGCACGGGTTTTTCCTTAACAGTGGAAGACTCAAAAGTCTTAAGCATGTTATGAGGCTCCGGCATTGTCGCTTCCGTCTTCTTCATATTAAATTTACTATGAAACTAGAATATGAATCAGGAAGCGACTTGAGAATAGCACATGAGGTGAAATCTTCCCTCTTTTCGCTAATCGACATCTGAAAAGATCTCTCATCACTTCATAAATCTCAAACGAGATCTAGAATCAAAGAGATCCTTCAAACGCTTAAGCATCTCGAAGGGATCCATTTTCTCATGTTGCCTTTACAATTCGGGAGTCATGCCGAGCAATCATAACATAGAGCTGGGAAGCATCATCTTGAAGCTTCTTTGAGTCGTAACGTCAAACGTTGCAGCCTCAACTGAACCAGCCTCATGGGTAAAGGGATTGTCGTGTCTAACACGTACTCAATCTCTTCTTGCCTTAGCACCAAACACACGTTTCAGTGCCAGTCCAGAAAATTTGGCCCAGCCAATTTGTTCGTTTCCAAAACATTTCTCAATGACAAGTTATTAATTTCAACAATTATAGAGAATAAACTAAAACGGGAATTAAACACATAATTCCTACGATCAATATTCAGCAATCAAAATAAACATGGCCTTTTAATTTATTTTGTCTCCACTATTTTCACATACTCAACGACCTCATCGGAAGAGTACGAATTTATATCTAATATAAATTGTAATGGACTAGGATCCACATTCCTACTATTACAATGACTGCTAGGGCTGAACATTGCAACAACATAACTGGTAGGTCTCTAAACCAATTGCCTCATGCAATTCCTAGTTGATTGAACCTAGTTCAATCGGATGTCACCTAATTCTCGTTTCCCTGCTAGGGCTGGTGAAACAGAATTAAGTTGGTTTACAACCATTAAGCGGCGACAAACGTGTCCCTATAAAAGTCCCGTTAGATGTAGATCCGAGCAAAAGACTAGGGCCTTAAATACTCATTGGAACGAAATCTCCGGTTTACTTTTAATTTTAATGGAAGACATCTTTCAATCTAATGAAAAACCATATTTTAGTGAGGATCATTTTAAAGGCGGGGTATTAATTGTTTAATCGAGATCCGACATGATAACTACGTCAAATTTGAGCAATTATAGGGCGCCGCCTACCCAAACATGATTTTATGCGGACTAACACTTATTTGGGCGCCGTCTACCCAAAACATATATAACGGTCCGACAAATATTGGGTGCCGCCTACCCAAATAATTTAATGCGGGCTATACAACTAATAATGTAAATATCGATTCACATAAGCAGTTATATAAGTGGAGAGCAACTAATCAAGTTCTCATGCTTTATTTCAAAATTTAAATTTGCATAAATAAAGCATATATTAAATATTTGTCACATAGATCAAATAAACATGCAAAATATTTAATAACACGTAAATCAAATAAACGTGCTTAACAATTAATTATTCGTAGGTAAAATATTGTTAAAATTAGAAACACCAACAAGCTCCAAGCTCTCGGTCAATTTCTAAAGTCATTTCAAAATTATTTTGCCCAAAATATTATTTTATCAAAAATTCATGAATTTAGTCCAACCAAACATGTCTTTATCCCGAATTTAGAATTTTTAAAATTCATTCAAACAAATGGGATTAAATTTTAATTTCCAGGATTTTGATCCAATCAAACAGGCCATTAATTTACTTTTCAGAATTTCCAAAATTCACTTAAGCCAAACAATGCCTTAACAATTTTTCAGAATTTTAAAATATGGTCCAGGGATTAATCTGCAATTATTCCAGAATATTCAGAATTATGCAAATACACTAAGGACCAAACTACAATTACCAAAAATTGAAATTGTAGAAAAGTCTAAGGTTTAACTAGCAATTTTCTGAAATTCCTAATGTTGCAATTACACCCCTAACAAATTTCAAATTCTCAAAATTGTATCATGGGAATTAACGCTGCTATACAACAGTATATCCCAGAATTGGGACTTTTGATTTAATCCTAGAATCGCTGTGGTTCAAAACTCTCTTAATCGGACCATCCGATTCGAGAACGGCGGCCTGTGAGTAGCAAATTTCCTATGGAAATCAACCGCATCGGCTAATCTCCATCGGCCACAGTCCGTCCCAACGCAACCAGGTGCGACACGCTAACAGGGGATCGCCAAAATAGCCGCTGCCACAGACCGCCGCCGCCATAGTCCCTGTCACAGCGGACCATTCCGAATCCGCCACCAACACCAGTCGCCACTGGATGGGGGCCAATCTAAGCCCCAGGCACCACCGTACACACGATCGAGACTGTTCGAGGTCAGACCGCCACCAGACGTCATCAAACTTGCCCAGCGAGTAGCCCTTCCGACGTATCAAATCCGAGACTCGCCCAGCAGTTATCACTATCGCCTCTCTCGGCCGACGCCAGAAGCGATCTCTCGGGCAACGCCAATTAACGACACCAGTTGCGACAAATTGCAATTCACGATGGCAGTGAACCAATTTGTGCGTTTGGTGTAGGTATTGTCGCGAAAGAGAAGAATTCGCCCAGTGTATACGTATGCGTATCCAATACGCTTCGCAAAGTTTTTTTTTTTTTTTTTTTAAATTAACCTTTGGACACTATGTCAAAAGTGCAAAGCCACGGATACACCGCCGAAAGCAAAACTTTTAATTTCCTTTTCCCAGAAAAGGATATCAATTACAGCGTTTTAAAAATTAATTTTATTTAAATAACCAAAACAACTTTTGAAAATCAAAACAAGATCCAATTCTAAATCAAATTGAAAATTACGCCGTGCAACAATTATTTTGGGCAAATCAATTTAAAAATCAGGTATAATTTTCGACCTACGAATAATTAGATAAATTTATATTATACAACCAATAAAAGAGCCTGAAGCTCTGATACCACTGTTGGATTTTAGAGGCACGAACACCATGTTCGGCGCAGCGGAAAAATACGATTCACCAACAACGAATCTAAAACATGGTTGTATAACATAAAACATAAAGGATAAATAACGGTATATAAATCCTTACAGCGATTTGTACGCGCAATCCTCAACTATGGTATCCACGTAACGGCTTTCTACCAACCCGCACCGATATGCCAGCGTTGAATCTCGAGACGAATTTTCTAGGAAAATTCCGACTAGAGATTTTATGGAGAAATTATATTTCTTATGTCACATTCTGAATTCCCATAAGACTCATATTTATAGGGATTAACTTGGCTTAATTCCTAAGCAAGATATCGGGCCTAGCCCGTAATATAATCTCTACGGATTATATTTCCCTAGATATGTTCCTACGAATAATATCTTTACCATATCTATTATTTTTGTATAATAATATTCCAAATATTATTATTGGGATTTCATATTTAATTAAATCCAATTTAATTAAATAATAATAATAATTAATTCCAAATATAATTATTATTATATTCTCCATAAATTAAATATTATATCCAATACAATATTTAATCAACCAACTATAATTGGTAAATTGCCATTACTTGTTGTGTGACCCATAGGCCCTCGTATATCGAGCGATTAGTCAAACTAACGGTCTTAATTGAACCCTAGACAATAAATCAGACATTCTCAATATACGAGGTACGTTGCGAGGAAATCTGCAACTACCTGTAATAATGTAGGCTATTGTGATATCTTCCTTTCATTCACGAATACTCGATTAAGCCTTGAACATGATGAAGTGTCTATTCAAATAGCTTAATCATATTATCTCAAATCACTAATTGATCAAGTATATCACACTTAGCCACAAAGTCTAAGTTGATGTGCGTCGGCCGACGACTTAGATCCAATTATGATGAGAAGACGAGTATTCTCTCTAAATCCACATTGAGGAATGAATCCTATTCTTGGCTCAACTACCACGCACATGCATTTCGTGATGAACCCAATCCATGCCATATCTACCCGTGGAAGGGTGCAAGCGTCGGTCATGGTCAAAGTTCACAACTCCACACATGTCGTGCGTATTGACCTCAAGTCAGAGGAGTATCACATCGCTCCCACTAACCGAGACACCCGTAGACACATTATGTGGAATTACATGAAACAGTTTCTCGGATGGGTATACCAATACCCACTAAGGTATCTGTGCATCCATCATGAGATACCCGGTATCTCGTAGTAAGTGAGATCTTACTACACTCTCTAAGAGTATGATGCAGATCGCACACCAATCTCAATTGCATCATCAATATCCCATTCTTGATGATCCTTGATCGGGGCTATTTGAGAATCATACTTAGGTCATCTGAGTTCTCACTCACTCAATGACAGTAGTGATTCATGGGAACACAAATAAGAATATATGCAAACAATCAAAAATCATATTCAGATAAGTGTAACGCCATACATTTAATATTAAACCAATAATAATATTAAACCAAATCTGAATATTATCTTAGTATTATGTCCTTTCGATGGATTATCTCTAGGACACTAACACTAACAATTAGGACCTTAAAAATAGCGTTCAATGGGAGGTGACCCACTTTTATTTGCTTTTGAGTGTTTTTAATTATTAGGGTGTTGTTTTGAATCGTATGTTTTAACCTCGTTCTTGAGTGAGTTTCTTGTAGTCTTGTCTCGAGGAAGTAAAGGTATCATGGAGTTATTCAGGGGAGCAACTCGAGAAAAAAGAGTGTGCCAAGTTGATAAGAGAAACCTGCATTATTTGGATGAGGTAACCACCACCCCAAACTTAGACCGCTTCACAAGGTTGAAGTTTGGGGGGGGTGGAGTTTTTATATATTTTATGTTGACATTGCACAGGCGCACACCCTCTCTTTGAGTTGAGTTAGGTTATATATTGTGCCCTGAGATACTCCTCGAGCTGATATTGTGTTGAGCAGCTTTGATGTGCTACTTTATATTTCATGCTTATTAACCCTCTTATGCTTATTGATTGCTATCTTTGAGTGTGAATTATGAGTTAGTGAATTGTGGAGTTGAGTGAGAGTCTGAGTTGTGTGAGTGTAGGAGTTAGATTTGATTTGAGAGGGAACTCGTATACTTACGAATTTTCCTTTTGAATACTTGTGTGATGAAAAATGAGAATTTACTTAGGACTAGCATGGATGTGATAGCTGTGAGATTTGAGCCTTTACGAGGTTAAAATTCATTAAATTGATCTCATCGTTTGTGAGTGGATCTTCACCTTAGAGGTGCTAGAACCTGTGGGTACTCTCGCTTCTTGATTGTGTCTAGTATGAAATGTCGAAAGTGATTTTAGGCCAACTTTGATTTGTTGAGTCACTTAGTCAAATTTTCCCTACCAATGACATTTATCCCTTGTTAGCCCATTTGAGCCTTAGCCTATTTATTTGCTAGCACATTTGAACTTATCCAAATTCATAAAATTCTTTTTGTCGTAATTTGAGTGGAGAGTAGGAAAAGTTGTGAATGAGAAAGGGATCAAATTGAGTTGAGAAGGAGAATTATTAATGCTTGAGTGAATTTGAGGAAAGGTGTAATGATGATTTGAGTTGTGGGGAAGAAAGAAAATTTGAGAATGAACAAAAGATAATATGAGCTCATGTTTAGTGTAAAGAAAAAAAAAGTGAAGTGATTGAAAAGTGAAAAGATGTTGGTCCCACTCGATAGATTAATTGCGGAAGCTTATGTAATAATGTCTTTCCAAAATCTTTTATAAGAGATCAATAAACAATATTTAAAATAAAGCGATAAAAGACACAAGATATATAGAGGTTCGGATAAATATCCTACGTCCACTCTCCCTTATCACCAAGGGGTCTCACTAACAACCAACTCACAAACTTACTCACTGGAATTTCTGAAGTACCAGCACCTTCTTACAAACTCTTTAGATCTAACTTCGATCTAAAGATACTCACTCCAACCTTATCTTAACAAGATGAACAGGTTGAGTGTATAAACTCCTTACGAGTAGATAAGTAATTAAGAACAAAGTGTGAGTGCAATATGCGTAGTGATCACAAGCTTTTGTATGGCTATATGCGCGTGAATACTTCTCTAGAGCTTTTTCTTGATCTGCACTCAAGTATATATAGAGGGGATTAGGGACATAGCCGTTGGGAGGCTAAACCAATCAGATCCTCTATATATGGAAGCTTCAATCAATCAATTCCCTAATTGATTGATTGGGTTGGTGAGATCTTGATTGATTGTCTTCATATCTTCTCAATCCAATCTTGTTTGACTTGATTAGAGTCACCAACGATCAATGCTTCCAATTGCCTAACTCTGATTCTCTCCAGAGAAGGCAGGACCAGACACCAGGCAACCTAGGTGTCTTCTGGTCCTTATCTGGTGAACAACCAGAATACTCAGTAGAAAAAGGGGATCAAACTGAGCATCTTTTGTTCCACCAGACTCGTCTGGTCCGGACTCGTCTGGTCTGGGGAAGGTCCTCTGCCTCTGGTCTGATCTCCTCTGCTGAAGTCCTCTGGTGGAGTCCTCTGGTGAAGTCCTCTGGTGACTCTTCTGGTGAGGTCTTCTGGTCTGGCAGTTCCCCCTAGACAAAGTCCTAATCTAGATCATCATCTGGCTAACAGGTCCAGATGGTCCTATTACATCTTCTGGTTTGTTTTAACTCATCAAAACTAACAAATTTTTATCCTAACAATTTCCCCCTTTTTGATGGAGTTAAAACACTACCAGAACTGATCAAAAGTAAACTTAAGCAAGAAAACAATAAAGGGATGAGACCTTAGAATAGATCTCATCAGACAAATAATAAGACAACAAGGAGTTGTCTTTAGAACAGAGAAGATATGTATTTTTCATTAATAATCAGAGGACAAAATAATTACAGATTACATAGAAGTTCATTGTCCTATTCTAGGCATATCTTCTGTTCTCTTTGGGGACAAGAAACCAGTCAAGGAACCTATCCTGGACGGCCTTCAACTCTGCAGAAGATGTTGGGGTGAAATTCACCAACACCTTGGTCTTGTAAAGCTTCTTCAGTTCTGCCCAATCCACCTGGTTCCCAATCATGGGAGTGTTAAGATAAGTAAATTCAGGAGCAGTCACCTCCAGGTTGAACTCAATGGTTGAATCCATCAGCTGCTTGTACAAGTCTGCATCATAGGCTTGCATCCAAGAATGGAAGGTTCTGTTGATTAGCTCATCATCTTCTGGTGCTGGCCTCTGGATATAATGCTGAATAAACCAGAGGGTCTTGGCTTCTCTCCATCTCTCAATCAGAGGATAAGGCACAGTAGAGTCAAAAGACCCTTCTGTCCTTAGTGGCAAGATGTTCATAACCTCCACAGGAGCTTTCCTCTTCTGTCCTGAGCCACCTGCACCAGAAGGAATACCAGCTTCTCTGGCCTTCTTGTTCTGTCTCCTAACATATCTGAGCCTCTGCTCTTCATCTATGTTCTTCCTGATTCTGACTTGCCTCTCCTCTGGAGTCTCTTCCTTGTATCTCTTCTCTGCTTCTTCGACAACAGATTCAAGGAAACTCTTCTTAACTTTTCTAATCTTTCTCTTAGCAGGACCAGGAATGATAGAAGGATCCTGCTCAGCTTCAGATGACTCTTCTTGGGGTTAGCTTGAAATCTGGCACAAACTCCTACAGCAAAAGTAATATCTGGTCTGCTTGCAGTCAGATACAAAAGAGAACCAATAAGTGCTCTGTACTGAGTCTGGTCCACACTCTCTCCAGACTCATCTGGATCCATGTTGAAATTTGTCATCATAGGGATCTTGGCTGCTCTGCTAGATCCTATTCCAAATTTCTCTAACATGTTTCTGGTGTATTTAGCTTGATTAATAAAAATTCCCTTCTCTGATTGCTTAACCTGCAAACCCAAAAAGTAATTTAATTCTCCCATCATGGACATCTCAAACTGTCCCTGCATGAGCTCACCAAACTTCTCACACAGCTTCTTGTTAGGGGATCCAAATATGATGTCATCAACATATATTTGGACCAGAAGGATGTCCTTTCCTTCTTCTTTCCTAAACAAGGTCCTATCAATTTTACCTTTAGTAAAACCATTGTCCAGAAGAAATTGAGATAGAGTGTCATACCATGCTCTGGGTGCCTGCTTCAGCCCATAAAGAGCTTTCTTAAGCTTAAACACCTTGTCACCTTGTTCAAAACCAGGAGGTTGTTCAACATACACTTCCTCAATGAGAATCCCATTAAGAAAGGCAGATTTCACATCCATCTGGTATACTTTGAACTTCATGTGAGCAGCATATGCTAAGAACAATCTGATGGCTTCTAGTCTGGCAACAGGAGCAAAAGTCTCATCATAGTCTATTCCTTCAGACTGAGAATAGCCCTGGGCCACTAGCCTTGCCTTGTTCCTAGTAATGACATCATTCTCATCTTTCTTATTTTTGAAAACCCACTTAGTGCCTATCACCTTTTGATGTCTTGGTCTGTCTACCAGCTCCCAAACATCCTGTCTGGTGAATTGATTCAATTCCTCCTGCATAGCCACAATCCAATTTGAATCTTTCAGTGCCTCCTTGATGTTCATGGGCTCAATCAAGGACACATAGCAACTGAATAAGGCAGCTAAGTTAATAGTTCTCCTAGTCTGGACACCCCTAGTTGGATCTCCTAAGATCAGGTCATTGGGGTGATCAACCAGGGTCCTCCTTCCCGTGGTCTTGCCTGGGTGATCATCTTCTGCAGTACCTTGGTGATTATCACCACCTGCAGAAGAGCTTCCCCCTACAGGAGTTCCAACCTCTTCTGGTTCTGCTCCTTGTGAAGGCTGCTGCTTCAGAGAACCAGGAGATGGGTCCTCATCTGAATCTGAATCTGAATCAAGAATAGGTGGATTGACCTTGATAACTCTGGATGTAGTCTGATTCTGGGTCTCATCAGAAGACTTAGGATCCACCTTGCACTCAAAAGTAGATTCATCAAAAACAACATGAGGTGTTTCCTCCACACAAAGTGAATTCTTATTAAAAACTCTAAAGGCTTTACTGGTGCTGGAATATCCCAAAAATATTCCATCAGCCACTTTAGCATCAAAGGTTCTTAATTTAGATTTCCCATTGTCATGGATAAAACACTTACATCCAAAAACATGAAAATATGAAACAGATGGGGTTTTACCTTTCCATACCTCATATGGGGTCTTATTGTGTCTCTGGGCAATCAGGCACCTATTTTGAGTGTAACAAGCTGTATTGATGGCCTCTGCCCAGAATCTCTGTGGAGTGCTGTACTCTGCCAGAAGTGTTCTTGCAGCTTCTTTGAGAGTCCTATTCCTCCTTTCTGCAACTCCATTTTGTTGAGGTGTTCTGGCAGCAGATGTCTCATGAAAAATCCCATGATCCTTGCAATAATCTGCAATATGTGAATTCAAAAACTCTGTTCCTTTGTCACTCCTGATCCTGACAATGCTCTGGTTCTGCTCATTCTGAATCTGCTTGAAGAACTCTGGCAGCTTAGTTATAGTTTCATTTTTCTTAAACAAGAACACTACCCAAGTGTATCTTGAAAAGTCATCTACTATTACTAAGGTGTACTTCCTTCCACTGAAACTAAGAGGAGAAACAGGTCCAAACAGGTCCATGTGAAGTAGTTGAAGTACTCTGGTTGTGGTTGTGCTCTGGACATCCTTAAAGGAAGTCTTGGGTTGTTTACCCTTCTGGCATGAACCACAAACCTGATCCTTCTTAAACACTTCATTTGGAAGACCTCGAATGAGACCTTTTCTGGCAATCTTGTTCAATGTTTTGAAGTTAAGATGACACAATCTCTTGTGCCAAATCCAGCTGTTCTCTGCAGATCCTTTAGCAACCAGGCAAGCATTCCTTGGGCAACTGCTAAAATCTGCAAGATAAATGTTACCCTTCCTCAAGCCTATTAGCAAGATATCATTATAATCAGAAGAGAAAACAGTGCATGAATCACTAGAAAACTTCACTGAGTATCCCTTGTCACAGAATTGGGATACTGAAAGCAGATTATGCTTGAGTCCTTCTACGTAGTAGACTTCATCTACAGATACTCCATTGAAGGTCAACTTTCCAACTCCTCTGGTGACTCCATAGTTGTTGTCACCAAACATCACTCTTGGTCCATTTAATGGCTTGAAATCTTGGAGATTATCCTTCTGGAATGTCATGTGCTAGGAACATCCACTATCAATGTACCAGACATGGTTGCTTGAAAATCCTTTCTCCAATGGACTCTTATCTACCTGCAGAGAGATCAATTAGGTCCCCTACTAGTGCTGGGTCCTGATTGGTTAGTTGCAGGTTTTGTAGGAATCCATAGATAAAGATCATCTCTTGATGGATGAGGAGATCTTTTCTTCCTTCCAAATCTATCTACCAGTACATGTCCTCTTACTATGACATATTGAGCTACTGGTCTGATAAGGACACCTTTCCTATAAACAGGTCTGGTGTACCTTTTCTCAAATCTGGCCTTTGGAATGGCCTGCCTCAAAGACATGGTCTTAAAGGTCTGGTTATAAGGGTATATCCTAGAAGAACCATCTCTGGTGTCATAACTTCCCAGATCAGTTGGTTTTCTATAGATGGGTCTGGAAGACCTCCTCTGGTTCTGATGATTAGACCTGTTCTGGTGATTATAGTTCCTTTGAGTATACCTATTCTGGAATTGATTTTTCTGAGAAAATTGTCTCTGGGGTACCTGGTTCTGTTGAACATTGTTCCTTCTCTGGTAGTTATTACTCTGATTGGTATTCCCCCTTTTTGAGTGTTTCCTTTGAGGTCCCCTAATCTGTTTAGGTTCCCTTTGAGGATTTCTCTGGGGTCCTCCAATTTGAGTAATTCCTACTCCTTGGGACTCATTGTTCACAGAACCATTAATCTTTAATGGTTCCCCTTTTTGACACTTATTCTCAAGCATCTTCTCTTCCAGAGTAGTCAACTCTTCTGGACCATTAGTTAAGTGATTAACAGAGTGATTCCTTTTCCAATCAGGATTGTGAACCACCTTGTAACCATTACCAGTTAAGTCTTTATCATTCCAGATTTCTACCACTTTACCAGCTCTTACAGACTTGTCTTTGTTATAAAAGTACTTGTGAGTCTTAGTGGTAATTCCAGAATATCCTAAACCACTCTTATCACAAATGCGCTGAGAAGACTCTGATATTATAGATACAACAGATGGTATCTTAGGAGCTTCTCTGGGCATAGGTATCTCCTCTATGTTGTGGACAACTTGTTTTCCCTTGATAAGAGTTTGGTATTTGGCTCTGAGTTCAGTGATCTCATCCTCTTGAGAATTCCTTTCTTTCATGAGTTGATCTACCAGAGTATCTCTTTCTGTGATCTTATCCTGAAGTGCAGAGACTTCTTTGGAATGATCTTTCATGAGTTCTCTGGTGGATTTGTGCTCATGAGAGAGAGATTGAACTTCTGCTCTGAGCCTACCATTCTCTTTCTCAAGTTTTTGATAGAGTTGGACACAATTTTGGAGATCTGATAGCATTTGTTGCATATCAGACTCTCTGGAGTTACCAGATGAATTAGAGGATTCAGTACATTTGGAATTAGATAAAACAAGAGTAGTTTCATTTACCTCAGTGATGTCTGCCATGAGACACACATCATCATCTGATCCAAAGTCAGAAGAAGAAGAACTGGAACTAGTATCCTCCTCCTCTGCTTCTGCCAGCAGTGCTCTCTTATCTGCATATCTCCTATCTCTCTTGATTCTTTTCTCTTCTCTTTCCCTAGGAGTAAGCTGAGGACAATCATAACTGTAGTGACCAGTCTTGTTGCATGTGTAACAGGCATTGTCTCCTCTGGGACTAGGACTTGGCTCTCTCCTCCTCTGGTTGTAGTCTGATCTGGCAGGGCTACTTTCTCTCCTCTGGTAGTCAGGTCTGCCAGAGCTACCATCCCTCCTCTGATGATCTGATCTCCCAGAGCTGCCAGGGTTGTCATCTCTCCTCCTCTCTGGAGTTCTGAATCTGGTCTCCCTTGAGTCTCCAGATGTCTTCTCCTTTTCTGCAGGCTTGAAAGAACTCTTCCTGTTTCTGGTAGACTCCTTCCAATGCCTTTTGTACCTGCCATATTTTGAGCTCATTTTGTCTAATTTATGAGTTAGAAGTGCTACCTGCTCCTTGAGGCTCAAGTCATCTGCAGTAGACTCCTTTGGCATGGCATCAGATTTGAGAGTTGAAGAGAATGCAACTCCTTTCTGGCCAGAAGAGGAAACCTCTTCTGTTTGATCCTCCTCTTGAAGATCATATTCGTAAGCTTTGAGATCAGACAACAGAAGATGGTGATCCAGAGTGTTGAGATCCTTGTTGTCCTTGATCACAGTGACTTTAATTCTCCACCTGCTTGTTAGTGAACGTAATATTTTACTATTAATCTCTTTTTCAGAATAGGTCTTACCTAAGGCACTAGCCTTGTTCAAGAGATTCGTGAGACGCATGTCCAGCTGGTCAATAGTCTCGTCTGGTTTCATCTTAAATGTGTCAAAAGAGTGTTGAACAGCTTGGAGCTTGTTATCTTTAATCTTCTCTGTTCCTTCACAGAGCAGAGCTAACTTGTCCCACATCTCTTTTGCAGTGGTGCACGTCCTGACCTTTTCAATAACTTCTTTAGTAAGAGTGTTGATAATCTCAGTCCTCGCCACCTGGTCCAGGTTATGTAGCTTTCTCTCATCGTTGTCAAGTTCGTCTTTCTTTTTGAGGATTCGTTGTCTGGGAACTCTATCCTCTGCAGCGTCGCTAGTTTCTTCTCTGGACTCAGACCTGCCACTATCAATAGGAGTCCAATAAAATTTAATGGGGCCACTTTCAACCACATCTAACATGCGGTGATGAATAGCTCCAAGATGATTACTCATCATGAAGCTCCAGTGGCTATAATCCTCGAACGAGAATTCTGGCAGTTTGCGACTCTTATAAGAAGATTTCGAAGACATATTGATAAGAAATTTAGGGAAATAACAAGAACTTGAATAAAAGCACTAAAGAGCAATGGATCTGCCCGGTGACCACCAAAAGCTTTTCAAAGCAGTGGTCGTGGACACACTGCTCTGATACCACTTGTTGGTCCCACTCGATAGATTAATTGCGGAAGCTTATGTAATAATGTCTTTCCAAAATCTTTTATAAGAGATCAATAAACAATATTTAAAATAAAGCGATAAAAGACACAAGATATATAGTGGTTCGGATAAATATCCTACGTCCACTCTCCCTTATCACCAAGGGGTCTCACTAACAACCAACTCACAAACTTACTCACTGGAATTTCTGAAGTACCAGCACCTTCTTACAAACTCTTTAGATCTAACTTCGATCTAAAGATACTCACTCCAACCTTATCTTAACAAGATGAACAGGTTGAGTGTATAAACTCCTTACGAGTAGATAAGTAATTAAGAACAAAGTGTGAGTGCAATATGCGTAGTGATCACAAGCTTTTGTATGGCTATATGCGCGTGAATACTTCTCTAGAGCTTTTTCTTGATCTGCACTCAAGTATATATAGAGGGGATTAGGGACATAGCCGTTGGGAGGCTAATCCAATCAGATCCTCTATATATGGAAGCTTCAATCAATCAATTCCCTAATTGATTGATTGGGTTGGTGAGATCTTGATTGATTGTCTTCATATCTTCTCAATCCAATCTTGTTTGACTTGATTAGAGTCACCAACGATCAATGCTTCCAATTGCCTAACTCTGATTCTCTCCAGAGAAGGCAGGACCAGACACCAGGCAACCTAGGTGTCTTCTGGTCCTTATCTGGTGAACAACCAGAATACTCAGTAGAAAAAGGGGATCAAACTGAGCATCTTTTGTTCCACCAGACTCGTCTGGTCCGGACTCGTCTGGTCTGGGGAAGGTCCTCTGCCTCTGGTCTGATCTCCTCTGCTGAAGTCCTCTGGTGGAGTCCTCTGGTGAAGTCCTCTGGTGACTCTTCTGGTGAGGTCTTCTGGTCTGGCAGTTCCCCCTAGACAAAGTCCTAATCTAGATCATCATCTGGCTAACAGGTCCAGATGGTCCTATTACATCTTCTGGTTTGTTTTAACTCATCAAAACTAACAAATTTTTATCCTAACAATTTCCCCCTTTTTGATGGAGTTAAAACACTACCAGAACTGGTCAAAAGTAAACTTAAGCAAGAAAACAATAAAGGGATGAGACCTTAGAATAGATCTCATCAGACAAATAATAAGACAACAAGGAGTTGTCTTTAGAACAGAGAAGATATGTATTTTTCATTAATAATCAGAGGACAAAATAATTACAGATTACATAGAAGTTCATTGTCCTATTCTAGGCATATCTTCTGTTCTCTTTGGGGACAAGAAACCAGTCAAGGAACCTATCCTGGACGGCCTTCAACTCTGCAGAAGATGTTGGGGTGAAATTCACCAACACCTTGGTCTTGTAAAGCTTCTTCAGTTCTGCCCAATCCACCTGGTTCCCAATCATGGGAGTGTTAAGATAAGTAAATTCAGGAGCAGTCACCTCCAGGTTGAACTCAATGGTTGAATCCATCAGCTGCTTGTACAAGTCTGCATCATAGGCTTGCATCCAAGAATGGAAGGTTCTGTTGATTAGCTCATCATCTTCTGGTGCTGGCCTCTGGATATAATGCTGAATAAACCAGAGGGTCTTGGCTTCTCTCCATCTCTCAATCAGAGGATAAGGCACAGTAGAGTCAAAAGACCCTTCTGTCCTTAGTGGCAAGATGTTCATAACCTCCACAGGAGCTTTCCTCTTCTGTCCTGAGCCACCTGCACCAGAAGGAATACCAGCTTCTCTGGCCTTCTTGTTCTGTCTCCTAACATATCTGAGCCTCTGCTCTTCATCTATGTTCTTCCTGATTCTGACTTGCCTCTCCTCTGGAGTCTCTTCCTTGTATCTCTTCTCTGCTTCTTCGACAACAGATTCAAGGAAACTCTTCTTAACTTTTCTAATCTTTCTCTTAGCAGGACCAGGAATGATAGAAGGATCCTGCTCAGCTTCAGATGACTCTTCTTGGGGTTAGCTTGAAATCTGGCACAAACTCCTACAGCAAAAGTAATATCTGGTCTGCTTGCAGTCAGATACAAAAGAGAACCAATAAGTGCTCTGTACTGAGTCTGGTCCACACTCTCTCCAGACTCATCTGGATCCATGTTGAAATTTGTCATCATAGGGATCTTGGCTGCTCTGCTAGATCCTATTCCAAATTTCTCTAACATGTTTCTGGTGTATTTAGCTTGATTAATAAAAATTCCCTTCTCTGATTGCTTAACCTGCAAACCCAAAAAGTAATTTAATTCTCCCATCATGGACATCTCAAACTGTCCCTGCATGAGCTCACCAAACTTCTCACACAGCTTCTTGTTAGGGGATCCAAATATGATGTCATCAACATATATTTGGACCAGAAGGATGTCCTTTCCTTCTTCTTTCCTAAACAAGGTCCTATCAATTTTACCTTTAGTAAAACCATTGTCCAGAAGAAATTGAGATAGAGTGTCATACCATGCTCTGGGTGCCTGCTTCAGCCCATAAAGAGCTTTCTTAAGCTTAAACACCTTGTCACCTTGTTCAAAACCAGGAGGTTGTTCAACATACACTTCCTCAATGAGAATCCCATTAAGAAAGGCAGATTTCACATCCATCTGGTATACTTTGAACTTCATGTGAGCAGCATATGCTAAGAACAATCTGATGGCTTCTAGTCTGGCAACAGGAGCAAAAGTCTCATCATAGTCTATTCCTTCAGACTGAGAATAGCCCTGGGCCACTAGCCTTGCCTTGTTCCTAGTAATGACATCATTCTCATCTTTCTTATTTTTGAAAACCCACTTAGTGCCTATCACCTTTTGATGTCTTGGTCTGTCTACCAGCTCCCAAACATCCTGTCTGGTGAATTGATTCAATTCCTCCTGCATAGCCACAATCCAATTTGAATCTTTCAGTGCCTCCTTGATGTTCATGGGCTCAATCAAGGACACATAGCAACTGAATAAGGCAGCTAAGTTAATAGTTCTCCTAGTCTGGACACCCCTAGTTGGATCTCCTAAGATCAGGTCATTGGGGTGATCAACCAGGGTCCTCCTTCCCGTGGTCTTGCCTGGGTGATCATCTTCTGCAGTACCTTGGTGATTATCACCACCTGCAGAAGAGCTTCCCCCTACAGGAGTTCCAACCTCTTCTGGTTCTGCTCCTTGTGAAGGCTGCTGCTTCAGAGAACCAGGAGATGGGTCCTCATCTGAATCTGAATCTGAATCAAGAATAGGTGGATTGACCTTGATAACTCTGGATGTAGTCTGATTCTGGGTCTCATCAGAAGACTTAGGATCCACCTTGCACTCAAAAGTAGATTCATCAAAAACAACATGAGGTGTTTCCTCCACACAAAGTGAATTCTTATTAAAAACTCTAAAGGCTTTACTGGTGCTGGAATATCCCAAAAATATTCCATCAGCCACTTTAGCATCAAAGGTTCTTAATTTAGATTTCCCATTGTCATGGATAAAACACTTACATCCAAAAACATGAAAATATGAAACAGATGGGGTTTTACCTTTCCATACCTCATATGGGGTCTTATTGTGTCTCTGGGCAATCAGGCACCTATTTTGAGTGTAACAAGCTGTATTGATGGCCTCTGCCCAGAATCTCTGTGGAGTGCTGTACTCTGCCAGAAGTGTTCTTGCAGCTTCTTTGAGAGTCCTATTCCTCCTTTCTGCAACTCCATTTTGTTGAGGTGTTCTGGCAGCAGATGTCTCATGAAAAATCCCATGATCCTTGCAATAATCTGCAATATGTGAATTCAAAAACTCTGTTCCTTTGTCACTCCTGATCCTGACAATGCTCTGGTTCTGCTCATTCTGAATCTGCTTGAAGAACTCTGGCAGCTTAGTTATAGTTTTATTTTTCTTAAACAAGAACACTACCCAAGTGTATCTTGAAAAGTCATCTACTATTACTAAGGTGTACTTCCTTCCACTGAAACTAAGAGGAGAAACAGGTCCAAACAGGTCCATGTGAAGTAGTTGAAGTACTCTGGTTGTGGTTGTGCTCTGGACATCCTTAAAGGAAGTCTTGGGTTGTTTACCCTTCTGGCATGAACCACAAACCTGATCCTTCTTAAACACTTCATTTGGAAGACCTCGAATGAGACCTTTTCTGGCAATCTTGTTCAATGTTTTGAAGTTAAGATGACACAATCTCTTGTGCCAAATCCAGCTGTTCTCTGCAGATCCTTTAGCAACCAGGCAAGCATTCCTTGGGCAACTGCTAAAATCTGCAAGATAAATGTTACCCTTCCTCAAGCCTATTAGCAAGATATCATTATAATCAGAAGAGAAAACAGTGCATGAATCACTAGAAAACTTCACTGAGTATCCCTTGTCACAGAATTGGGATACTGAAAGCAGATTATGCTTGAGTCCTTCTACGTAGTAGACTTCATCTACAGATACTCCATTGAAGGTCAACTTTCCAACTCCTCTGGTGACTCCATAGTTGTTGTCACCAAACATCACTCTTGGTCCATTTAATGGCTTGAAATCTTGGAGATTATCCTTCTGGAATGTCATGTGCTTGGAACATCCACTATCAATGTACCAGACATGGTTGCTTGAAAATCCTTTCTCCAATGGACTCTTATCTACCTGCAGAGAGATCAATTAGGTCCCCTACTAGTGCTGGGTCCTGATTGGTTAGTTGTAGGTTTTGTAGGAATCCATAGATAAAGATCATCTCTTGATGGATGAGGAGATCTTATCTTCCTTCCAAATCTATCTACCAGTACATGTCCTCTTACTATGACATATTGAGCTACTGGTCTGATAAGGACACCTTTCCTATAAACAGGTCTGGTGTACCTTTTCTCAAATCTGGCCTTTGGAATGGCCTGCCTCAAAGACATGGTCTTAAAGGTCTGGTTATAAGGGTATATCCTAGAAGAACCATCTCTGGTGTCATAACTTCCCAGATCAGTTGGTTTTCTATAGATGGGTCTGGAAGACCTCCTCTGGTTCTGATAATTAGACCTGTTCTGGTGATTATAGTTCCTTTGAGTATACCTATTCTGGAATTGATTTTTCTGAGAAAATTGTCTCTGGGGTACCTGGTTCTGTTGAACATTGTTCCTTCTCTGGTAGTTATTACTCTGATTGGTATTCCTCCCTTTTTGAGTGTTTCCTTTGAGGTCCCCTAATCTGTTTAGGTTCCCTTTGAGGATTTCTCTGGGGTCCTCCAATTTGAGTAATTCCTACTCCTTGGGACTCATTGAGTACTAATGAATTTGTCTCTTTGATGCTCATAGCTGGATAGAGGGCGAAAAAGGAGTTTGTAGGACGTTGAATTGACTCAAACGGATTCCCGGAAGAGAAGATATTGAAGAAATACGAAAAGTATTAGTTCGAGCAAGCAAAAGTATCATTTGGCCCGAAGGAAGAGGTGATCAAGCAAGGAGAACTCGAGCACCAAGCGCTCAAGAACTCAAGCGGGCGCTAGAGTGGATTCGAGTTGAGAGCTAGGCGCTCGAGTAAAGGAGGTCGAACACCGTTGATGTTCTGGAAGAATTGAGCACTCGAGCAGCATCACTCGAGCACTAGGTGCTCAAGCACTCAAGCAGGCGCTCGAGTGAACGTGGGTCGAGCGCCAGGCGCTCGAGTAGACCTACTCGAGCGGCTTGGTTCTGGAGGATTTCGAGCGCTTGAGTGCGTATCGTTCGAGCGCTAGGCACTCGAGTAAGGGTCATGCTCGAGCACTTCCACGCGTTTTCGGCCCAAAACATTCCAAATCGGCTCATGCCTATATATATCCCTTTCCAAGCACGATTTTACTTACCACTTGATACTTAGAGATAGTTTTTGAGAGAGAAGAGCTTGGGAAGGAGATTGAAAGAGTTTTACAACTTGTAATCGAGGTTTTTGCTTACGAATTTATAGTTTAATTATTTCTTTCGAACTTTTTAGTTTAATTCTTTCTTTTTTAAGTATTTTAAACTATAAACCCTAGCTTTTCAAATTTATATAGATTTATTTTGAGACTTGAAATTATTCTTTAGTTTATGTTCTTGATTTTATTAGTTAATTCAATTATGCATATGTTTATTGTTCTTGTTATTATTTTCGTTATTCAATCAACCATGTTAGGCTAGAACCCTTGCATGCTTAGGATAGGATGAACTCATAGAAGTAGGACGTTGGTACGTAATTAGGATAATTCATGATTATTTAGTCTTAGTTCTCTTAATTAATTGAATTCTTAAAATAAATCCTAGAATTACCTTGGAATTGAGTACGAAAGTTGTTAGAGAGAAGACGACCTTATCATTCTTTAATAACGAATAGGCTTAAGGAAAGGGTTTTAGAAGGGGTTTATCATCTACCGGTTTATCTAGGGAGGACGACCTCATCACCTTTGTTAAATTAGAGTCTCAATGACTAAACATGATCCGTATAATTTGATTATTGGATTAGTGAAGTAGGTTGATATGACGAAGTATTAGGATTAATTATTGAGCTTTTAGTCTTTCAATCTTATGCTAGATTAGGAAAGTTGATTGCCTAATTGTAGTACGCCTAGGATTATTACTTGCACATCACGATTATTTTAGTTATTGTACCAACTCCGTCAGTATACGTAGGAATTCCTATCCCGAACATCACAATCTCATATATTTATTTAAATCTAGTTATCTGTTTAGTTTAATTTAATTATTAGCATTAAGAGTAGGAGTTTATAAATTAATTTAATATAATTCTTGAACCTGAACACACATTCATATTAACTACGAGACATAGATCTCCAGGGCTCTATTCGCAAATATACCTTTCCTTGGGTTCGATATACTTGGTCCATATACTTGCCCATACTACAGGGATCCCATACTCTTGTGGGGTAACTACTAGTATAGCTAGTACATTGCGTTCAAGTCAACCCACCTCAAATTGAAGAACCCATCATGAATAATCTACAATTGCATACCCAAATTGAAGAACTCATGTGCATCTTTAGTAGTCAATCGTGAATAATCAACAATTGAAGAACCCAAATTGAAGTAGAGGATAGACGACAGTGGAGAAGGTATGACGGCTACAACGGAGACACGACGACAATACAAGAACTGGCGCAAGCAGAATCTTCATACCCCAAAAGAGGTGGGACGACAAAAGGAGAGGCGGCACGAGCAGAGGAGGCGCGACGGCGAAGGGGTTGTTGCGACCGCTTTGACGATGACGTTGGAAGGAGTGATGGCGGCGAACAAGGGAGGAGATGAAAAGCAGATGCCAAGTGTGGAGAGAGAAAAAACAATGTTGGAGAATAAAGGGCATGAATGGAAAATAATACACTGTGCAAGTAACATAGAAATTGTAAGAGGTGTTGGGCCTTACAATTTTTGTGGAGCAGAACAATGGATTTTGATATTATGGCCTGTTATTTTACCGGGTTTGGGTATTAAATAATAAAATAGTAATGCCCACCAAACAGATTACAAGTGGTAATAAAACTGATATTACGGCCTTATACACCCTACCAAGCAATGTCTTATTATAAAAATATTATGCGTGAAGTTCAGTGACAAATAGTGTAAATAAAATATATATTAAAGAATGTAAATAAAAGTAATTGTTTCTATTGTAAAAAATAAAATAACTTTTTACGGACTAACAAATAAAAGAACATGGACCATATTTTATATGGATTGAGTAATTTTTATTAGTTAGTATTACTCCATCCATTCATGAACTTTATTTTCATTTAATGTTTGAAATAAGTTTGTCTTGTTTACCTTTATTGATGAAAAATGAAAATAAGTTTGGTGGCTGAAGGGAGTATTATATAAAAAAAAAATACTTTAATCAATTTTAAACCCATTATTTTTTTATCTTTTAATTTTTCAAGCAAAATATAGTATTACTCAATACATGAATGGTCTATCTATTATGCCAGTAGTAGAATACTTTCTTAGTTTTCCATATTTATTTTCATTTGAATGTGTACGAATTTTAATGAAAATGAGATAAATAAATATAGTAGGTAAATTGTAAAGTCCATTAAAAAATAAAATGAACTTTTGTGACTGTGATAACAAAATAATATTTGAGAGAAGATTTAAAATACCCACTTTCATAAACTTAAAATTTATTTTACCCACCTCAAGTGTAAAAAATCTTTTATACCCACTTTGACATAAAAAATACTTTAATACCTTTCTACAAAACAATTTATTCTACCCACATTGGCCCACCATTACCTAAAAATTTAATTTACATCTACCTTTATTTTACTCATTGAATAAGTAATTATTAATTTTAATTTAGTGATTACAATAATTTTATTCATTCTTGATAAATTTAATATTAATATTTATTTATATATTCTTACTAATTAATTATTACACATGATTTTCACACTATTAACACAAAAATTAATGAGAAAATGAACATATTAATAGAGGTGTTGTGGAAGTAGGGGTGGGGTAGGGTATCTAATGGGGGACCACCATAACTTGTAAAAATTTATTCTATCCATTTTGAGGGGTATTTGTGTCTCAAGTATATATAAAAAAAAAGTAAAAGTGGGTAGAATAAATTGATATCATGCAAAATGGGTAAAATAAATTATTACAAGTTGAAAGTGGGTATTTTGTGGTATTCCCACATAATATTTTCTAAAAATAGTATTCTCTCCTTTCCATTGCCCCTTTACTTTTGACAAGAGTTTTAATGTGGTGGTCATTTTGTACTCCCTCCGTCTCATACTTGTTTGCATAGGTTTTGAGAAAAAAATTATTTATTAGTATTTAAAATGATAAAATGATAAAGTAATAAAGTAGATATTTTCTATTAGGAGTGAATGAAAAACATAATATTAAAAAGTACTGTTGATTTTTTGTTAAAAATAGATGTAGCAAACAAATATGAGACAAACTTTTTTGGCAATATAACAAACAAGTATGGAACATAGGGATTATTATTTGTAGTAATAAATTTAATTTTAGTAGCATTGTGGTAAATAAAAGAGAATAAAATTATTTTTTGTGATATTTTAGTAAATAAATATTGGCTATTTATAAAAAGAGACAATCGAGATTGAGACGGACTTTTAAGGAAAAGGGGCAACCGTGAAGGGGATAGAGGATGTATAAAAATAGATTTTGGAGAAAGATTAAAGACAAATGGTAATAGATTTGGAGAGCGGAAGTATTACTTTTTGCAAACTTGTAAACAAGTTTTACTATACAATCAATGTGTATTTTTGTGTATTTCAAACCGGTATAAATAACTTAGTGGTAGAAAACAATATTTCAACCTTATAAATATTTTATGCAAAAAAATATATTAATAATGCATTATATCATAATTAAAAATTCATATTGATATCAACATCTTTAAAAATTGTTAGTAAATTCATAAATATGTTTCTAATATTATTTATTTTAAATAAAATATTAATTTTATATTAAATATTTAGAAATTCGTTAATCATGTTGGAGTTATACGTGAAAGTATGCTTTTACTTTGTATAACTCGTGTATCAAACACTTGTTTTATGAGAATAATTCTTTTATCGCATATGCTTTAGATATGATTGAACGTTGAATATTTATTGCAAACAGTTCATAATAGTACTAGTTACATTGTAGTTAATGTGGTGATACCCGATCACGGAAGACAACATTAGCAGTTTCCTTGTAACTAAACGTACAATTTCACGACCTAGGAGGAATTGAACAATACACCATGAAAGGTCGATGTGTAAGTCTCAGATTGGTCTGTCTTGACTTAGAGATTGCACTAACACATTTAGTATGTGTTGAAGAGGACCTACAACGAGGATAAATTTTTCTGTTCTGAAATGTGAAGAGTTAGACCTCAGTGGTTGTTGATTTCTTAATCTCCGTCACTTAAATAGGACCGTGTGTGCTTAATGGTTACTGCTTTGATTCATGTTGGGTGAGAATCATTGTGACTTCGAACCTTGTGTTTTGGGCAGTAATATTAATCATACGACAGTTGCTAAGATTTAATACGGAGAAACGTGTGCGAGTACGACTCGTGTGATTAGTCACCTTGGTGGGCTCAGAAGTTTTATCGTACCAAATCTTGCAAGTGAAGAATTAGTTTCTTCGGTACGGATAATAATGTTGAGCTGTCTTTACTCCAAGGTGAAATATATTAATTAATTTAGAGCTATTCAGAAGCTTAATTAATTAATGGACTTGATAATCTTAAACGCGAGAAATAATAACTGGGAGCCCATATTATCGTAATATGGATTAAGATGGATAATGCAATATTAATTTATTAGTGGTAATAATTAATATTAATGGGTTGAATTATATTGGGGCTCAATATTGAAATTCAGAAGTCCATTAGGAGGTCCAGTCTTAATTCTCCTTAAAGGCCCCTCAAGTAGCCCATTAAGTAGCTCAATAATGATAAGGTGATTAAAATAAAAAGATAATATTATGCTGATTTTTTCTTATATTTTTCGAAAAATGCAAAGTTAGGAGAGAAAAGATTTTGTTGATTTTCTTGGAAAGATATTATAGAAGATAAGAATTCTTGGAATACAAGATTATCTCATATATTCAAGAAGATCCAAATCTTGTGCCTTGATTCTATATTTTTCGAAAATTGACCTATAATAAGGAGTGTGGAATTTTTGTGGAATATTTTATTTTGGAGAAAAGAATATATGAGATATATTCAAGATTTCTTAGAGACTAAGAAAAGATTTTCTCCAAAGCCCATATACTCCTAAATTTCGGCCACTCCTAATTATAAATAGGGGGTGATTATTTCATCCCCAAGTACATAATTCCATGTGTTGGAAAAATCAAAAGCATATATATATTTTTTCTTTTTCCTTAGTTATTTAAATTACTTGAATGCATCTCGCACCGGTGATCAAGTAAGGCGAAAGGGAAATACTTGAGAAGGTTTTTAGGTTGATAAAGCGAGATCGTGATTGTCCCGTTTATTCAAAGGCCAATTCTACAAGAGGTACGTAAGTCACATAAATTCTTATTTATTCCGCCTAGATTTTATGTGAATTAATTCAACATGCATGATGTTAAATTAGTTGTTGGAATTATTATTTTAATTAATTAGGATTAATTCATGCTAGTAATAATTGAATTTAAATTCGTATTTAAATTTTATTCCGAATAGATTCCGGGCACCCCTATTTTCCCAACAACTGGTATCAGAGCCACGTGTTCGGGCTCTGATCTTTAAATTGGAATTTAAATTGTTTAACATTAAATTTAAATTGGATAGTAGAATTGCTAGATTTATTTTGTAGGTATCCAATTGTTATGGTTTTAATGTTGTTAATTTTTCATGCGTGTGAATTAATTGTTTTTAATTCGATTCGTTCGAATTTATTTTTCTCGTGAGAAAATCCACGAGTAGATTAGTTATTTTTATTTTGATTTGATCATTGTAATAGACTAGTCCAAATCTAGTATTTATTTTTTTTGAAAATAAATTGTAACCGGATCGTGACGAAGAACGAAGAATTAAAGACGGCGTACCCGGACGACGCATGCATGCGTGGCGCATGCATGGATGTAAAATCATGCATGGGGTGAAAAACGAGAACGAACGGCGAAACCCGGTGCACGGGGTGCGCGAGGCGCACGACCCTCGCACGACGGGTGGCGCGCGCGCGCAAGGGACTGCTGCCCGGCGCCCGGCGCTCGGCCGCCGTGGGCCGAGTGGCGCGCGGGCCCACTCCGTGGGCCGACGCGCGCCTTATTTTGGGCCGTGGAATTTTTTTAAAATTAATTTCAGTTCTGTTTTTTTTTGTGTGATTTTAAACGTCGTCCCGAACCCCAAACAATGTTTTTTTTGATGAAGTGTTGCTGTTCGAGTGGGAGCGTGTCGAGACGAAAGACGGAAAGCAACAAGGACAATTGTTCGCATCAAGACGTGAAGAAATTAAACCGTGACAATTGGATTTGAGTGCTCCAATGTGTTTAATTTTGTTTTGATGGATGTTTTATTTCGTGCACTTATTATTATTTGTTAATATGTGCTTGCATGAATTTTATTGTCCAAGAAAAATCTTACTTTCGAAAATTACTAAGTATGTTTATTTAATCGCAATTTTATTCTGGATATTAAAATTGAATTAATTTGGCCTCCATAATTTATTTATTTGTGAAGTTCTTTTGGAATACATTTCCCCCTCGGATCGGCCAAAAGGACGGATTTCACATGAATAAATTCCGAAAGGATGATTGTGGATTATTACAAGTGGCGGTATTGACCCTCACCACGAGTGGCTTGCTCAAAGCGAAATAATAATCCTGTATTTAATTATGGTTATTACTTAGGCATAAGAAATTGATATTAACTTACTCCCCTCGGAGTCCCTGTCAATTTTTATGTGGTCAAAGTGGGAGCCAACTATTAATTTTGAATTAAGGATTTGTAACTTTTAAGTTTGTGATCCGCTTGAATGTGTTTAAATGTATAGACCACCCCTCGTGGCGCATTTAAATTGTTTTGAGATGTTGGCTGATGCATGATTATATTGTTTCAAGGTTTCAATATAATTTATGTGATCGAATTATGTGATAATTTCGTATTTTTCTAGATATTGATATGAATGTATGTTTTATTCTCAGTTCATCATGTCGCAACCTTTTAATCCACTGTTTAGTATACTTAACGATAAAACACTTGTCGGTGAGAATTATGTTGATTGGAAACATAATCTTGATATTGTCCTAACCGCTCAACACCACAAATGGGTACTTACTACTCCTAAGCCCCAAGAGCCTGCCGAAGATGCGACCAAGGCGGTCAAGAAAGAGCATAAGAGTTGGTTTGACTCCGATGAGATGGCTAGGTATACTATTCTGGCTTCAATGTCAGATGTGTTGCAACACCAACACCAACACATGGAAACCGCCTCTGAGATAATGCTCAATCTTGAAGTAATGTTTAAACATCAGAACCGTACAGCTAGGCAAACCACCGTGCGAAAGATGCTTTCGTTGAAGATGGTGGAAGGTACGCCTGTAAGGGATCACGTTATCGAGATGATGGGTTATCTCAACAAGTTGGAAGTACTTGGTGCGGAATTTGATCTCCCTACGAAGGTCGATTTCGTTCTCCATTCTTTGCCGAAGAGCTTTGAGTAGTTTCAGTTGAACTATCAAATGAATGACCGGGCAAATAGTTTGCCCGAGCTCTTGCAAGCTTTGGTGTCGGTGGAGACATTAATGGATCATCAAACTGTTTCTATGGTGGCAAACGGTCCGTCTGCCTCTTCAGGTCCCAAGGGAGGAAAGAAGAGAAAGAGGACGAAAGGCCAGACCCAAGCAAATCCAACCGTTGTGAAACCCAAGGCAAAGGGAGAAGGAGGTGGAAAGAAAGCTGCTAAGGGTAAGTGCTTCAATTGTGGTGAGAAGGGACATTGGAGGCCGACCTGTTCTAAGCCTAAGAAGACGGTAAAGAAAGGTAAGTCTCATACTTTAGTCGTTGAAACTTATGTTGCGACGTATGCTGCCCACGTTTGGGTAGTGGATATCGGGGCAACTGATCATATTTGTTTCACTCTTCAGGGGTTCCAGCTAACCCGGCGACTTAGCAAAAATGAGATCACCATCACTTTGGGCGATGCTACGAGAGTGGCAGCCGAAGCAGTGGGTGTCGTGCACCTATCTTTTGAAGATAGAGTTTTAATTTTAAGAGATATTTTATACGTTCCGAACTCTAGGAAGAGTTTAATTTCAGTTTCTAAGTTGTTTTTTTATGGATATTCAGTTACTTTTAATAAAGTTGTTACTGTTTCTTTTAAGAATGATACTATCTGTCATGGAACGTTGGTAAACAATCTCAATACGATTAAGTGTGCACACCACTCAAATAATGAATCTAATAACACGTCGATCATTTCGAGAAATAAATGAAAGCGTTCTTCGGAGATGAACGAAACACATCTATGGCATCTTAGACTAGGTCATATTAATCTAAAGCGGATAGAGAGATTGGTGAAAGACGGATCCTTGGAATCATTCCAAGTCGAACCGTTTCCAACTTGTGAATCCTTTTTAGAGGGTAAATTGACCAAGAGGGCATTTGGAGCTAAGGGGAATAGAGCCACGGAAGTGTTAGAACTCGTTCATACCGATGTGTGTGGTCCAATGACGATCAAAGTGAGAATGGGGTATGAGTATTTCGTCACCTTCATTGACGATTACTCGAGATATGGGTACATTTACCTTATGAGGCATAAGTCTGAAACTTTTGATAAGTTCAAGGAGTTTAAGGCCGAAGCCAAGAAACATAGGGAAAAGAGTATCAAGTTTCTACGATCAGATCGTGGAGGCGAATACATCAGCGATGAATTCTTGAACTACTTATCGAACGAAGGGATCGTATACCAGTTAACCGCACCGGGAACCCCTCAACAGAACGGTGTGGCAGAATGAAGAAACCAGACTCTTTTAGAGATGGTCAGATCCATGATGAGTTATTCGGATTTACCCAAGTCGTTTTGGGGTAATGCCTTGGAAACGACGGCTTATATTCTAAACTTGGTGCCATCCAAATCGGTTCCTAAAACCCCAATGGAATTGTGGACCGGGCGCAATCCCAGTCTAAGACATTTGTGGATTTGGGGTTGTCCGACATACGTGCTAGACAAGGAGGCCGGTAAGTTGGATCCACATTTGGAATTAAGGCTGTTTATAGGATACCCTACGGGAACGAAAGGGTGTATGTTCTATAGTCCCAAGGATCAAAAGACCGTGATTAGTACACACTTTAAATTCTTGGAGGAAGACTATATGAACAATCGGAAGCTTAAAAGTGAAATTACCTTAGAAGAATTGAGAGGTCAAACCTCGATACCAAGTATACAAGATGATGTACCACACATCACATCTTCACAACCATAACCCCATCGCAGTGGGAGGATTGCTAGGCAACCCGAGAGATTCATGGGGATAGGAGAATCTTCGGATTTGGTTCCCGGTGATGAATCAGACCCATGGACATACGACGAGGCAATCCAAGACAAAGACGCGGAGTCGTCGCAAACGATAATGGAAACTGAGATGGGTTCGATGGATCATAATCAAGTGTGGGAGTTGGTCGAACCACCCAATGGGGTAGGACCCATTGGATGTAAATGGGTGTACAAGAGGAAAAGAGGACCGGACGGAAGATTTTAGACCTTCAAAGCGAGGCTTGTGGCCAAAGGTGTTGGTCCCAAAAAGGTTATCCAACAGAAAACGTTTTGAGTTTATTTTTAATGAAAAACCTTTTAAAGAAAGTGCTAAAAAATTAAAGTGCAGAAAATAAAGAACACCAAAATTTATAGTGGTTCGGACAACAGGTCCTACGTCCACTCTCCCTTTCTTCAAAGGGGACTTTCTCTCCAACCAACTTACTAACTTTCTGGAATTTGGAAGTACCAACTCCTTCGTACACTTGCTTAAAACAACCTTTCAAGGTGAATAGGTTGATTATAAGATCCAACTAAAACTCCTAAAAGAGTGGATAAAATATTTGAATGAACAAGGTGAGTGAGTAGAAGAGTTCGTGTGTTTTTCTTGTGCTCTCGCCCGACTCTTATGTAGAACTCATCCAAGCTCTCCTATTTATAGTTGTGAGAATTAACTAGTCGTTGGAAGCTAGAAATTCAAACAACCATAATTGGAGGAATATAATCAATCAAAGATTGATTATATTGATTGATTGATCTCCTCCATTAATTGGATCTTGCAAGATTGATACCAATCAATCAATCAATCCTCCAATCAGTTGACTCTCCAAATTGCTCATTCTCTATCATCAAACTCCATGATCTCATTGTCTCCAGATTACACGCGGCCTCCATGTGGGTGAACTAATCCGTCTCCCTCGTCTGGTCTGGACTCATCTTGTTTGGGGTCTTCTGGTCTGGTCTCATCTGGTTAGGCTCCTCTTGCAGACTCTTCTGGTCAGGGCTCATCTGGTCCTCTGGTCAGAGCTCATCTGGTCCTCTGGTCTGGACACCTTATCTGGTCACCTCTCATCTGGTCTGCACAGATTTCTTCCCCCTTAAAAAAAGACCTATTCTAGACCTAAACTAATCTGTAGTTGACTAACAGGCTCAACTAGTCCTATTACAAGTTCTTGTTTTAACATCTTCGAAACATCTAATCTATATCCTAACAATTTCCCCCTTTTCGATGATGTTAAAACTGAAAAAACTGAAATAAAACAAGACAAGAAAACTTGAAATATCTAAATAGAGATTCTAGCAGGCTGGGTCAACTGATCTTCCCCCTCAAAGTATGCTCAGCTGATATTGGGGCAAAATATCAGCTGGTCTTCTTGTGTATCTGCAGGCAATCAAGTTTTTGGTACCCTACTGGGTCCAGGGGGGTTAGCACAATATTTAGGAAGCCACAAGAATAGATCATCCCTTTTTGGATCAGGTGATCTTATCTTTCTTCCATACATATCCACAAAAACACACTGAACATAAGAAGCTTCGACATAGTTATTTCTTCTAGAGGCTCTTCTTCTCTTATGAGCTTGTCCAATAGAAGAAGTAACTTGTCTTAAAGCAACATACTTGAAATTCTTTTGATAAGGATAAGTCTTACTAGAACCATCAAAGGTTCCAGCTGGTCTGGCAGATGACTTGAAAGTCTTCTGCAGGTGAGTAGGAGTCATCTGGTTCTGCCTCTTTTGAGAAGATCCAGACTGTCTTCTACTCTGCTGGCCTGGCTGAGGTATTTTATTCTGGGTATAACCCTTCTTAAAATTCTTCTTCTGCCTTTTGGGTTTTTGAGTTTCAGTACTCATCTGCCCATTAGGCTGAGTTGCCTGGTCAGCTGACCTCTTGCCCTTATAAATAAAATTTCTAGGTTGTTCTTCTTTCTGAACATGTGAGGATTCAGGTTTGGTATAACCAAGACCTTTCTTATCATGCTCTCTTTGAGATGAGGCAGCTATGTGTGACACAACATTGTTTGCTGTAGTCAGCTGCTCCAATCTCATCTTGAGCTTGTCCTCACTTTCTCTTACAATTTTGTTTTGGTGGAAGAGTTCATCAAACATAGCTTTAAGCAGATTATATTCATTGTCTTTCTCAATGTTTTCAACAACCAACGTTTCTATCAGCTTAACTTGTTCATTACACCTGGTTGTCAAGTCAGAAGACTCTTCGACCAGTGTATGATTTTGTTCAGCTGAGTTGCCTAGACATTGTGAAAGCTTCTGATTTTCTGCTTTCAGCTTTGAGTTCTCATCTTCCAACTTTTGACAAAGTTGTATAGAAGTTTGGAGATCTAATAGCATCTTCTGCATATCAGACTCCTCTGATTGTCCAGAAAAAGAAGAAGATGAAAAAGAAGAGGAAGTTCGATTACATACCTCGTCTGTTACAAGACATATCTCTTCGTCTGGTCCAAAATTAGATGATGAACCAGAAGTGGATACCTCTTCTTCCTCATCTGCTAAGCTTCTTTTGGAGTAAATCCTAGTGTATCTTCTACTGCTTTTCTTCGAACCCATTTCTGCAAGAAATGGTTAGCACAACAAATATTTGGGTTTTCAAAAAAAATTGGACCTGTCCTGGTGACCACCAAAAGTTTTTCAAAGCAGTGGTCTAGGACACACTGCTCTGATACCACTTGTTGGTCCCAAAAAGGTTATCCAGCGGAAAACGTTTTGAGTTTATTTTTAATGAAAAACCTTTTAAAGAAAGTGCTAAAAAATTAAAGTGCAGAAATTTAAAGTGCAGAAAATAAAGAACACCAGAATTTATAGTGGTTCGGACAACAGGTCCTACGTCCACTCTCCCTTTCTTCAAAGGGGACTTTCTCTCCAAGCAACTTACTAACTTTCTGGAATTTGGAAGTACCAACTCCTTCGTACACTTGCTTACAACAACCTTTCAAGGTGAATAGGTTGATTATAAGATCCAACTAAAACTCCTAAAAGAGTGGATAAAATATTTGAATGAACAAGGTGAGTGAGTAGAAGAGTTCGTGTGTTTTTCTTGTGCTCTCGCCCGACTCTTATGTAGAACTCATCCAAGCACTCCTATTTATAGTTGTGAGAATTAACTAGTCGTTGGAAGCTAGAAATTCAAACAACCATAATTGGAGGAATATATTCAATCAAAGATTGATTATATTGATTGATCTCCTCCATTGATTGGATATTGCAAGATTGATACCAATCAATCAATCAATCCTCCAATCAGTTGACTCTCCAGATTGCTCATTCTCTATTATAAAACTCCAAGATCTCCTTGTCTCCAGATTACACGCGGCCTCCATGTGGGTGAACTAATCCGTCTCCCTCGTCTGGTCTGGACTCATCTTGTCTGGGGTCTTCTGGTCTGGTCTGGTCTGGTCTCATCTGGTCAGGCTCCTCTGGCAGACTCTTCTGGTCAGGGCTCATCTGGTCCTCTGGTCAGAGCTCATCTGGTCTGGACACCTTATATGGTCACCTCTCATCTGGTCTGCACAGATTTCTTCCCCCTTAACCAAAGACCTATTCTAGACCTAAACTAATCTGAAGCTGACTAACAGGCTCAGCTAGTCCTATTACAAGTTCTTGTTTTAACATCTTCAAAACATCTAATCTATATCCTAACAAAAGGGTATACTAAAAAAGAAGGGATCGATTATGAGGAAACCTTTTCGCCTGTAGCTATGCTTAAGTCCATCCATATTCTCTTGTCGATCGCTGAGCACCTAGATTACGAGATCTGGCAAATGGATGTCAAGACAGCTTTCCTTAATGGAAGTCTTGACGGGATAGATATCTATATGCAACAGCCCAAATGTTTTATTGAAAAAGGCCAAGAGCATCTTGTATGCAAGCTCAAGAGATCCATTTATGGACTTAAGCAAGCATCGCGTACTTGGAACCAGTGTTTTGATCAAGTGATTAAGTCTTATGGGTTTGATCAAAGCGAGTTCGAAAGTTGTGTGTATAAGAAGCGTGACGGAACTGCGGTGGTATTCTTAGTATTATACGTAGACGATATTCTGCTCATTGGAAACAATGTAAAGGCATTGTCAGACGTAAAGGTATGGCTGTTAAAACAATTTGATATGAAGGACTTAGGGGAAACCAGTCACATCCTTGGGATCAAGATCACTCGCGATCGCAAGAAGAGGTTGTTGGGCTTATTGCAAGCTTCATACATTGACACTGTTTTGAAGCGTTTCAGCATGCAAGATTCCAAGAAAGGTTTTGTACCTTTTAGTCACGGAATCCATCTATCGAAAGAAATGAGCCCTAAGACGCAAGCGGAGATAGATGACATGAAAGGTGTTCCGTACGCTTCGGCCGTAGGAAGCCTTATGTATGCAATGCTGTGTACGAGACCAGATATCTGCTTTGTCGTGGGCATGGTGGCAAGATATCAAAGTAATCCCAGGAAAGACCATTGGACTGCCGTAAAGTGCATCTTGAGGTATCTGAAAAGAACTCGTGAGTGGATGCTGATTTACCAGTCAGATAGTCTTGTTCCCGTGGGATACACGGACTCAGATTACCAATCAGACATAGACTCAAGAAAGTCAACCTCGGGTAATGTGTTTTGCGTAGGAGAAGGAGCCATTTCATGGAGAAACGTTAAGCAGAAATGCATCGCCGATTCGACCATAGAAGCCGAGTATGTAGCTGCTTGTGAAGCAACGAAAGAGGCAGTTTGGCTCAAGAACTTCTTAGTGGACTTGGACGTTGTTCCGAATTTGCCCGACAAGATAACTGTCTTTTGTGACAATGCCGAAGCAGTTGCAAATTCAAAGGAACCAAGAGCCCACAAGGCCAGCAAACACATAGAAAGAAAATACCATCTAATACGAGAAATCGTTAAGAGAGGAGATATAGAGGTGGAAAAGATAGCGTCGGGTGACAACCTAGCGGATCCATTCACAAAGGGTCTGCCTCAGAGTACATTCGAGAGACATGTGGATGGAATAGGAGTCAAGACTATTGCCAATCTGCTTTAAGTATAAGTGGGAGGAATTATTAGGTTAGTGTAGGTTGACATGGGATGTCACGTAGAGCTACTACACTAAGACATGCATGATGTATACTAAAAAGCAAACTTTAAGTATAAGTGGGAGATTGTTGGAGTTATACGTGAAAGTATGCTTTTACTTTGTATAACTCGTGTATCAAACACTTATTTTATGAGAATAATTCTTTTATCGCATATGCTTTAGATATGATTGAATGTTGAATATTTATTGCAAACAGTTCATAATAGTACTAGTTACATTGTAGTTAATGTGGTGATACACGATCTCGGAAGACAACATTAACTGTTTTCTTGTAACTAAACGTACAATTTCACGACCTAGGTGGAATTGAACAATCCACCGTGAAAGGTCGATGTGTAAGTCTCAGATTGGTCTGTCTTGACTTAGAAATTGCACTAACACATTTAGTATGTGTTGAAGAGGACCTACATCGAGGATAAATTCTTCTGTTCTGAAATGTGAAGAATTAGACCTCAGTGGTTGTTGATTTCTTAATCTTCGTCACATAAATAGGACCATGTGTGCTTAATGGTTACTGCTTTGATTCATGTTGGGTGAGAATCATTGTGACTTCGAACCTTGTGCTTTGGGCAGTGATATTAATCATACGACGGTTGCTAAGATTTAATACGGAGAAACGCGTGCGAGTACGGCTCGTGTGATTAGTCACCTTGGTGGGCTCAGAAGTTTTATCGTACCAAATCTTGCAAGTGAAGAATTAGTTTCTTCGGTACGGATAATAATGTTGAGCTGTCTTTACTCCAAGGTGAAATATATTAATTAACTTAGAGCTATTCAGAAGCTTAATTAATTAATGGACTTGATAATCTTAAACGCGAGAAATAATAACCGGGAGCCCATATTATCGTAATATGGATTAAGATGGATAGTGCAATATTAATTTATTAGTGGTAATAATTAATATTAATGGATTGAATTATATTGGGGCTCAATATTGAAATTCAGAAGTCCATTAGGAGGTCCAATCTTAATTCTCCTTAAAGTCCCCTCAAGTAGCTCATAAGTAGTCCAGTAATGATAAGGTGATTAAAATAAAAAGATAATATTATGCTGATTTTTTCTTATATTTTTCGAAAAATGCAAAGTTAGGAGAGAAAAAATTTTGTTGATTTTCTTGGAAAAATATTATGGAAGATAAGTATTCTTGGAATACAAGATTATCTCATATATTCAAGAAGATCCAAATCTTGTGCCTTGATCCTATATTTTTCGAAAATTGACCTATAATAAGGAGTGTGAGATTTTTGTGGAATATTTTATTTTGGAGAAAAAAATATATGAGATATATTCAAGATTTCTTAGAGACTAAGAAAAGATTTTCTCCAAAGCCCATATACTCCTAATTTCGGCCAATCCTAATTATAAATAGGGGGTGATTATTTCATCCACAAGTACATGATTCCATGTGTTGGAAAAATCAAGAGCATATATATATTTTTTCTTTTTCCTTAGTTATTTAAATTAATTGAATGCATCTCCCACCGGTGATCAAGTAAGGCGAAAGGGAAATACTTGAGAAGGTTTTTGGGTTGATAAAACGAGATCGTGATTGTCCCGTTTATTTAAAGGCCAATTCTACAAGAGGTACGTAAGTCACATAAATTCTTGTTTATTCCGCCTAGATTTTATGTGAATTAATTCAACATGCATGATGTTAAATTAGTTGTTGGAATTATTATTTGAATTAATTAGGATTAATTCATGCTAGTAATAATTGAATTTAAATTCGTATTTAAATTTTATCTCCCGAATAGATTTCGGGCACCCCCATTTTCCCAACAAATCAATAATTACAATTATTAAGGTTTAATTTATAATAAACTGCAAAAACTACATTTCGTCTTCGACTTAATGAAAAAACACACTTAACATTAAAAAACAAACATTCCAAATTTTTTTACATATTTTTTTTTTATAATTTTGATTCGAGTGTTATAAAAAGCAAACAAAAGCATTTCCGTGATTGATACACGTGAGATATAATTTTGGTTTTGGTTCCCTGAGTTCTTCAGACTAATATTAAAGGGGGCAATTCAAACATTAATGAATATCAGTCATTCAATTGCACTGCCAAAGGAGGACCACTTTAAATGAGGGGGATGAAGAGAAAGAACTATACTACATTATTATTATTAGCGATTATTGTTTTGTATGACTAATATAACCCTATTGATTTTGGCTCTAAAGTAATGCTAATGGCAGCAATATTCCCTCCATCATTTCCCGCTTATGTCGCCAATGAAAATACATATATATTCCAAGTAGTGTGTACCCCACAAATTTCGCAAACTAATTTATTTATATTATTATTATAAATTATAAATATTAATTATTTAAAATATTTTGTAATTTCGATATAATATTAAAATTAAAATTATAATTATAATTCAATGAACAATAAAAATATTAAACATGAACAAATAAAAATTTTGAAAAATATTAATAAATTCACACATTCAATCTCAAATTAATATAACATAGTATTACTTAAAATTATACTTGTTGTATTGTTGCATGCCAAGTTTTCCCCCATTGTATGAAGATACAATAACAATCTAACACAAAAGTTTAACTCTAAAGATAGAATCACTCATTTCAAATCTAAAGGTAAGTAGGTAACATTTGACCAAAAAAATGTCATAATTAAAATAAAATATTGTGTAGATGTTTGTGTGGGACAATTGATTAATGTGTTGGTATTTATAATACACAATTCAAATATAAAAATTGACGTTTAAGCGTCACTCTTAATTTAAAAAAAAAACCTAATTTCCCTCCTAAATATTTCACATATACAGATATTTTGCAAAAAAATAAAAAAAGGTTAGAAAACCGAGTTAAAAAAAAAATTGAAATCCTACTCTACAAAACAATACTTATATATAACCATTTCAAATTCTATTTTGCAGGTAAAATTTTATAAAAAAAAATGTGTTACAATCTATTATTGATGGTAATATACTATGTTTTGTGGCAATATTTTTTGGGAATCACATGTTATCACAATGAGAATATCTTTTCCGAAATATTTCAATTATCTTCTACAAATTTCACATCTATCAATATTTTGGATAAATAAATTTCAAAAATATCTAAGAAAAGAAATTGTTTAACCGTGAAAAAAGATCAGCTTGTATTAATTTAATATTTAAAATAATATTTCAAATTATACGTAAATATTTTATTTCCATTGATTAAAATATATTCAGATTTATTGTATTTTAGAGAATGATATTTTTTAAAATTATAATACTTAAATTGTTAGTAAAGAAACATAATGTCCTTTTTTTTTGTTTGGCCAACACTATAATTTTTTAACCTTGAAAAATATATTCAACATATTTAAAAATATATATTTATATTTACATTAATTATATAATATCAACCTTTTACTTATATATCATTTACAATACTATTTTAATATTTTTATATTAAAACCATATAAAAGAAAAATTGAAATCCTAATCTAGAAAATAATATATGTACTTTAAAGTTTAATAGTCTATTTTAGCAGCATAATTTTATCCAAAATTAAATTTTTGTATTACAGTATATTATTGAAAGCAAAATATTATAACTGGTAGCAAGATTTTTTTGGTATCATACACTATTTCGGTGACAATATCTTTTCTGAAATATTTCAATTTCCTCCTACAAATTATACATTTATCAATATTTTACAAAAAACAACTTTAAAAAATATCTAAAAAGAGAAATCGTTCAACTGTGAAAAAAGATATGCTTGTATTAATATATTTTTTAAAATAATATTCTATATTTTACATAATCTTTTTTTTTATTGAAGGCAATATATTATATTTGCTGGCAAGATTTTTTTGGTATAATACACTAATTAGGTGACAATATTTTTTCCAAGATATTTAAATTATCTCATACAAAAATTTAATATCTATCAATATTTTGCAAAAATAACTTCCAAAATATCTAAGAAGCAAAATCGTTCAACCGTAAAAAAAGATCTGATTGCATTAATATAATATTAAAAATAATTTTTGATACTATACATAAATATTTTATTTCCATTTATTACAATATATTCAAATTTATTGTAATTTAGACTAACATATTTTTTAAAGTTATATTACTTAAATTGTAAGAAATTTTTTTTAATGTCCTTTATTGGCCAACACTATAATTTATAATCAATAAAAAATTTATTCCACACATTTTAAGAAAAAATATATACATTAATTATATAAGACATAACAATATTTTTACTTATTTATCAATTACAATACTCTTTTAATATTTGTATGTTTAAAAATATAAAACAAAAATTGAAATCCTAGTATAGAAAAGAATATTTGTATTTTGCAGTTTAATAATCTATTTTGGCCGCATAATTTTATCCAAAATAAACTTTTGTAATACAATCTATTATTGCAAGATATTTTATTTGGTTGTAAGATTTTTTTGGTATCATACACTATTTCAGTGAAAATATCTTTTCTAAAATATTTCGAATTCCCTTCTAAAAATTTCACATATATCAGTATGTTGCAAAAAAATATATCCTAAAAAAAATCGTTCAAAAGTGAAAAAAGAATTGCTTGCAATAATTTAATGTTTAAAAGAATATTTCATATTATAAGTATATATTTTATTTCCATTGATTAAATTATATTCAAATTTATAGCATATTAAGAGAAATAACAACTTAGTAGTAAAAATTCTATATTTTACAAATAAATAATTCTTAAAAAATTAAAGAAAAAATCTCCATCCATCGATTCCCAAATTATCCCGATAAAATGGAGTCTTGAGAATATTTTTAGTACGGTGGTGTTTCGGGTTGGGATTGTCATACCGAGGTTTTGTTCATATCTATGCAAGTAAAAAAACAAGGAGTCAATTAGATTAAAAAATTGATCTCTTACCAAAAGTCTATCAAGGACGAGAGGGGGGGGGGGGGGGGGGGAGGAGTGTGTGAATAGACCTTGAGTTTTAAAAACTTTTTGAAAAACTTTCTAAAAAACTAACAAACCTAACTCTGCAGCTATAGAGATTAAAAAGGTTTGCAACTGCAGACACTTGAAAAACAGTTAAGTATGCAAAGTTCTAAAACTTTTCAATAAAATACTTATCAAAGTAGATGTCTTGATAATTTAAAATATCTTTGACACCTTTATGCAGCGGAATAAATAAAGTGTGTTGGTCCCAAAAGGTGTATCAAGGTCTAGAGGGGGGGGGGGGGGGTGAATAGACCTTGATTCTTAAAAATGGATTTTAAAACTTTTAAACTATACAGTTTAAACTCTGCAGCTGTAGAGTTGGAAAAAGTTAGTGTTGTAATACTTTTAATTATTTAACACTTTGTGCAGCGGAAATAAATAAAGTGTGTGAAGTGAAAAATCAAACAACCAGATGATGAAAGATATGAATGATGCACTAAGCAATAAATAAGTAAGTATGAAATGCAGGAATTTAAATATAAGGTAGTATAGAGAGTTTATAGTGGTTCAGAGGTGATGTAATCCTCCTACGTCCACTGTTACACCACAAAGGTGTTAAATTCACTAAGAATATTCATTTAGACACAAAGTTGTTCCCCCTAAGACTTAGGATCTTCATTCAGAATACTCTAATCTAGGTTGAAACAAAAAACTCACTTAGAACTACTCTCAATCTCACTTAGAACAACACACTCACTAAGAATGATATCCACACTAAGTGGAATACAAATGTAAATGTATAGTGAGGGGAACAACAACGAAAGATAAAACACAAATTCCTAGCCTCTAAGTCCTAAAACTTCTAACTCTGGAAGAACTATAGACTTTTTGAGAGCTGTAGACTTTGTGTAGGTTTGCTTGGGAGCTTGGGGTTGTTGTTATTCATCATCTGAGGTCTCCTCTCCTATTTATAGGAGTCTTGGGGGTCCTCTAGCCGTTGGAGGGATTCAAAATTTTGAAATATTTTCTCCTCCAGCTTTGACTTCAGCTAATAAAAGCTTCTTATCATGTAGCTCTGTCCTCAAAGTAGTACAAGTTGTCTTTTAGTGATGACTGCTCAAAGAGCTTTTAATCACTGAAACACTTGTTTCTACTGGCTAATAATTAGCTCTGATAAACACTGAGACATTTCAAACTAAGTGAGTGAGTGTACAGATTGTACTACACTTAATTAGTCCTTCTAGTCTCATGTTTACAGCTTGTAGTCTTTAACTCTGCAGATGTAGACTCTTCGACTGTGGACTTGTCTTCAACTTTGCAGATGTAGACTTGTCTTGATCATAACTGAAGGGTCTTTATCTAATGTTTGCAGATGTAGACTTTCAACCTTTTAACTCTTCATATCTCTTAGTACCTGCAATGTTAGTTCTCACAAAACACATATACGTTTTGACATTATCAAAATCAAATAAGAAAATTCTTAATACAAAAATATCCTAACAATTTTCCCCTATTTTGATGATGGCAAAACCTTCAAACAAAATAATGAAAAACAAAATTGCATAAGGAGATAAACAAAAACTAGGAGATATAGGGAGAATTGTATTCATCTGCAAGTTCATTACAAATTCAGTGATCTATTACAATTCTTCCTGAAACAAACTAGATATCAACATTCTTACCTCCTCTTGTGTTTAGGATCAACATCTTCATCAGAATCATTCCTTTCAGGACTCTCAGGGATGATTCCTTGTGCAATGAGTGTTGCATTCTTCAAATCTTCTTCTTCATAAGCTTTTAGCATCTCAAATTCAATTCTAGCACTCTCTGCTTCTTCTTCTTCTTTCCTTGCTCTGGATCTTGGGGATAGAGTCCTGGGCATCTTCTTCTTCCAGGCTTGCTTCTTCTGAGCTCCTCCTCCAAGCTTCCTTAAAAGTTTAGCATTGTCACCTATATAAAGAGTACCTTGACCTTTCAAGGTTTTGAATAGTGTGAGTCTATCTGAAAGACTGGCATGCTTCTTGAGTAAAGAATGTAGAGGACCAATCTTCCTAAATTCCTCCAAAAGCTTCTTAGTCTCTTCCATCAGGTTATCATCTTCTTCAATCGTTGTATCTGTAGACTCCCTAACCACTTCAGCTGTAGGATTAACCTCAATTGTTGAAACTAGGTCTACAGGCACAATATCTGAAGATTTCTCGACTGTAGGATTCTCATAGTCTTGACTCTGAATGTTTTCTAACAGTTGTTGAGAAAAGACTGAGACAGGCTGTATTTTCTCTTCTTGTACTCTAGCACCTTGAAGTTTAGCCTCTCTCCTTTGAATCAGCTTGGCTTCCCATTTACCAATATGCCTCTGGTTTTTAGTCTGTGGGATCTTGACAATTCTTACTGTATAGTTTTGTCCTTGAGGCTTCTCTTGCGGCTTAGCAAACAGGGAAACACCTCCAATTGGTTTATCAAAACCACTCAGTCCAGCATTAAAAACCTGATTTATCTCTCTCTCAAAGCTTCCTTGAAGATCTTGAATATTGGATAGGGCTTTATCAAAGTCCTCTTTCTCTTCAGACTTCTCTACTAATCCCATGGATACAGTAGCAACTTCCCCCCTTTTGCCATCGACAAAATATCCAAGGAGGGTATCCATCTTTGTAGATAGGTTAGATTCCATCTGACTGGAATTAGCAGCTAGTGATTTCATGTTTTTGTTTATTCCTTCAATAGCTTCCTTGATTTTCTTGTTGTCATCCAAAACCTTTCCAAGGGTCTTATTCAATTCTCCAATCATCACATCCTTCTGTTGTAGCTCTTTATTCATGGTCAAATGCATACTGACAAGATTTTCAATAGATTCTTTGAATTTCTATTGAATCTGCAGTTTTTCTTCTTTTGCTTTCTCAAAGAGCTTGGTCAGCATATCTTGAATTCCTTCTTTGATCTTTTTAGAAATAATGTGCTCTGGAATTCTCCTTAGTTCATCCTTGATGTTCTTTGACATTTCCTCCATAGTAGTTTCAATCTTGGTCACTTTCTTCAAAATTTCTTCATTATTCACAGTTTCCTCTTCAAGTATGTCTTCCTCTTCATCTTTAGAAATTCTTAGAACAATTTCAGATTTTCCTTCATCCTCAATTAACTTCTGTCTCTTAGGGTCAGTCTTGGGAGGGGCAGGGGTCTTCCTTTTCAAATTTAGAGGTGTAGGCACATCTGGTGTAGCCAACTCCTTTAAGTAATCATCAAAATCTTTCTCCGTCATAGTCTCTTCACCTAAATTGCCAGTAGACAGCAGCTGCTGAGATCCATCTGTAGACTCTTGAGCAACATGGTCTGTAGGTTCAGCTTCACTTGCTTTTGCTTCAAATGAAACATTTGCTATAGCCTGGCCTCCTTGAGGTAGTAAACCTCCATCACCAGCATCATCATCATCAACATCATCATCATCATCATCATCACCATTTTCTCCTTTCTTTGAATCATCTGGTTTGCTGGGAGACTTATAATCCTTCTTAGCATCCATTCCATCTTCTTTTTCCTTAGTTTCTTTCTCAGTAGGAAATCCAGCTTGAGCAGCAATTTGTACTCCTTCTACCAAAGTGTTGAGGTTGGATAAGTCTTCCATAGGAGGACTAGGTGGCACAACCGAACTTCCACCTAAATCTTCATTATGAGGCATGTCTTCCTCATCTGAGCTCTCATCATCTCCAGCTGCAGACAAAAGTTCTACTCCGGGAATTATAGCTTTGTCATCTGGCTCATTTGCAAGAATAATTCTTAGAGCCTCAGCTGCAGATTTACTCAAAGGTTTTCCTCTAGGGTGTTCAAATACCACTTCTTTCCCTTTTCCCTTCTTGGCTTCTAGGGATTTTCTTTCCTCAATCTGCTTTTTCTTCATCTTAGCAATCTTCTTGAAAAAGAACTTATTGTCCAAAAATTCCTCAATGTTTGAAGTATTACCCCATTCATGAATCCAAATGAATTCTTCTGCCTCTTTCTTCTTGAGAATATACAGCTTGTTTATGAGATCTCTCCATTCCTCATATCTCTACAGTTGTTGAACATGCTCTGCAGATAATTGTTCATCATCTAACATAACATCTCCAGATTCTGCATCCACCAACTCCCTCATTCTCTCTTAAATGTCTCTTACTGGAAACTCTGCAGTTGAAGAGATTATGATGTCTTGAGTTGTTGGAATTTAGAGGCACGAACACCATGTTCGGCGCAGCGGAAGGAAAACGATTCACCAACAACGAATCTGAAACACAGTTGTATAACATAAAATAGAAAGGATAAATTAACATAATAAATCCTTACATCGATTTTTACGCAGAATCCTCCACTACGGTATCCACGTAACGACTTTCTACCAACCCGTATCGATATGCCAACGTTGAATCTCGAGACGAATTAGCTAGGAAAATTCCGACTGGAGATTTTATGGAGAAATTATATTTCTTGTGTGTTTTCGGAATTCCCATATGACACATATTTATAAGTATTAACTTGGCTTAATTCCTAAGCAAGATATCAGGCCTAGCCCGTAATATAATCTCTACAGATTATATTTCCCTAGATATGTTCCTACGGATAATATATTTACCATATCTATTATTCTTGTATAATAATATTCCAGATATTATCATTGAGATTTCATATTTAATTAAATATAATTTAATTAAATAATAATAATAATTAATTCCAAAAATAATTATTATTATATTCTCCATAAATTAAATATTATATCCAATACAATATTTAATCAACCAACTATAATTGGTAAATTGCCATTACTTGTAGTGTGACCCATATACCCTCATATATCGAGCGATTAGTCAAACTAATGGTCTTAATTGAACCCTAGACAATAAATCAGACATTCTCAATATACGAGGTACATTGCGAGGAAATCTGCAACTACCTGTAATACTGTAGGCTATTGTGATGTCTTCCTTTCATTCGCGAATACCCGATTAAGTCTTGAACATGATGAATTTTCTATTCAAATAACTTAATCATATTATCTCCAATCACTAATTGATCAAGTATATCACACTTAGCCACAAAGTCTAAGCTGATGTGCGTCGGCCGACGACTTAGATCCAATTATGATGAGAAGACGAGTATTCTCTCTAAATCCACATTGAGGAATGAATCCTATTCCTGGCTCAACTACCACGCACATGCATTTTATGATGAACCCAATCCATGCCATATCTACCCGTGGAAGGGTGCAAGCGTCGGTCTTGGTCAAAGTTCATCACTCAACACATGTCGTGCGTATTGACCTCAAGTCAGAGGAGTGTCACATCGCTCCCACTAACCGAGACACCCGTTGAGACATTATGTGGAATTACATCAAACGGTTTCCCGGATGGGTATATCAATACCCTCTAAGGTATCTGTGCATTCATCATGAGATACCCGGTATCTCGTAGTAAGTGAGATCTTACTACACTCTCTAAGAGTATGATGCAGATCGCACACCAATCTCAATTGCATCATCAATATTCCATTCTTGATTATCTTTGATCGGGGCTATTTGAGAATCACACTTAAGTTATCTGAGTTCTAACTCACTCAATGACAGTAGTGATTCATGGGAACACAAATAAGAATATATGTAAACAATCAAACATCATATTCAGATAAGTGTAATGCCATAGAGTTAATATTAAACCAATAATAATATTAAACCAAATCTGAATATTATCTTAGTATTATGTCCTTTCGATTGATTGTCTCTAGGACACTAACCCTAACAATCTCACAATTGGACTAGAGCTAATCACCTACATGTCTAACCCCTAGACCATCAAATGTCTAGTGTGTACATGAACAATGAAAAGGATTTGCAAGATTATCCTTTATGGGAAATATTTTAATTTCATTTCTCCTATCGATATGATCTCTTGGATCAAATGATAACGCCTCGGTACATACTTATTTCTGTTATCAGATCTCGGTTCCTTTGCTCATGCAATCGCACCAATGTTGTTACAATATGACTCTATTTGACAACTGGCACTCGGAACTACCCCTAGTTCTCTCAAGAACCTTAAAATCCAGAAAGCCTCAAAGGCTTCTGATACAACAATGTACTTAGCTTTGGTTGTTGAATCTGCGGTCAGATCTTGCTTAGAACTATTCCAACTTACCGCCTCATCATTGATTGAAAATATAATTTGACTGTGATTTGTAATCTTCATAGTCTAACTGGAAACTTGCATTAGCATAGCCCGTAATGACTAGCTTTGACTGCCTACCGTAGATAAGAAAATGTTCTTTAGTACGCTTGAGGTACTTCATAACATTCTTGACAGCAATCTGGTGATGCTCACTTGGATTCCGCTGGTATGTACCAGTGATGTTGACAGCGTAGGCCACATCTGGCCTTGTGCAAGTCATGGCGTACATAATGGAACCCAATTACAGATGCATATGGGACGTCCTTCATGTGCTCGATATTAGCTTCGTTAGAAGGACAATCCTTCTTCGACAACTTTATCCCATGATTTGCCGGTAGAGATCCTCACTTAGAGTTCTCTATCGCAAAATGTTTCAACACCTTATCTACGTAGGTGGATTGTGACAGCCCTACCATCTTCTTGGATCTATACCTATGGATCTTGACCCCTAAGATGTAATATGCTTCACCAAGATCCTTCATCATGAAGGTCTTTGATAACCAATCTTTCACGGACTGCATTAGCGGGATGCTATTTCCTATAATCAATATGTCATCGACATACACGACTATAAAGAAAATACTCTTCCCGCTGCGTTCACAATGAACGCAAGGATCTTCCGAATTTCAGATGAATTCAAAGGATTTGACAACTTTATCAAATTGGATATTCCAACTCCTAGAAGCTTGCTTCAATCCATAGATGGATCGTTTAAGCTTGCACACAAGATTAGATTTTAGCTTAGATATAAAACCCTCATATTGAGTCACAAATACTTCCTTATCAATATTACCATTGAGGAAAACTGTTTTGACGTCCATCTACTAAAACTCATAATCATGGTGTGCTGCTATCGCAAGTAAAATTCGAATGGACTTGATCTCAGCAACTGGCGAGAAAGTCTCATCATAGTCAATACCTCGTGTCGACTATAACCTTTCACCACCAACCTATCTTTATAGGTTTGTACTTTGCCATTTGCATCGGTCTTAGGCCTGAAGACTCACTTGCAACCTATGGGTCTAACCCCTTTCTGGCAACACAATTAAGTCCTAGACTTAATTGGTGTACATCGAGTCTATCTCGGATTTCATGGCTTCATGTCACTTCTCTGGGTCAACATCTAATGTTGCTTCAGTATAAGTTCTAGGTTCGTCTTTATCCGGGATCTCCACATCATCATGTTCCTCTACGAGGAACCTATAATACCTAGTGGGTGGATTACGAATCCTAGTCGACTTATGGAGTTGTGCAGGTTGTACATTCTGATTGTGAAAATTTTGTGGTGCAGCGACTTCATCATTGACCGGAGAGTCCTCAAGAGTGACACTTTCAAATGCCTCTTGGGCGGGAGTTTGAACTATGTTATTCTCATTAAGCTCACTTGGAGGTTGTTGTGAAAGTAATACAACTCCAATTATGCTCCCACTGGCTGAAAGAGGATCACCTAGTGATTAACTTCCACCATGAGAGTCGCTGAATCCAATTAGTGGCAATATTTAGCTTACTTGCCAGCTGGGGAGTTTTGTCAGCCTGGAATTTTGAGTGTTCCCTGTTCAAGGCTCTAAAAAAGAACTGCTGCCAGTTGTATGGCTTCTCCTTGCTCTCCACTATAGCTTTTATCAACCTGAGCTTTGGCTTGCTCACTTGTTCTGTGCTTCCTTGGTTTCCCAAGATACATTTACCAACAATCTCGCAGAGGACATTGTCTGCTGGTAATAGTAGGCTTCTGTTCATAGTGGGACTATATTTCACCTTCTTCTCCATGATGGTGTAGACCCATTCCTCCTCCTTATCCAAGATACAAGTATCTGGATTTGGCCCTTCAGATGGGAGTTCAAATAACTCCTTCAAATCATCTCCGCTTATCCGAATCTCTTTTTGAATTTTCTGGTGCTCAACGACCTCCATATCGTCTCTCATCACCTTCTTCTTTCTTTGCAAAAATAGACACGATTTGATTCTCGAGTCTGAGTTGGAGATGTTGTAGAAAAATTCAAGAACTTGCCTATCATAACAGTACTCTGGATGTACTGATAGAAATTTCTCTAAACCAGCAGCTTTGACCATTTCCAAAGCCTCCTTAATGTGAGAGAACTCTGGTCTTGATTCAATCTCTGGGTTGTTGAAAAGAATTATAGGTTCATACCAGAAATTTTCTTTGTTGTTCAGAAACCCTAGGTTAATTTTGGTCATGATTGTAAGTTGGATTTGAGAACAAATGAATTCGTAGAAAAAAGTTTGGAGAGATAGTAAGTGTTTGCTTGGAAGTGTATTCGAAAAGGTTTACAAGCGAACGTTTGGGGTTTTTATATGAGTGAAGAACGGTGAGATTGAACAAAGAAATCAACGTCTGAGATTGATTGGGTTTGAGATCGTGGATAGTTGCAAGGTTTAGTGGGGAGTTTTTAAGAGATCTTGACGGTTAGAAAAGAACCGCCTAAAAATGGATAGCATGGATTGGAAAAGTTGGTAGCCGGAAGGTCACATCATCCGGCTTTTAGGGCGCGTGAGATAGGTAATTGAAAAAGCATGTCTGACTTGTACCACGTGCATTAAATGCTTGCCATACCAAAATCTCTTCGGAACAGTGGAAAAAGATATATTTTCCCAGAAAGCACTCATTAGTAAGTTTTGAACCCAAATAAACTTATATAAAACTAAGAGGCTTTAACTTTGAAAAGCACTAAGTATAAACTTTGACCTCCACTGAGGTTCGACCTCGTCTGATATTCAGACCTCTTCTGAGATGAGGAGCTTCTTCTGAGAAAGATCCTCTTCTGAATATGAACCTCCACTGAGTTGAAGGTAACTCTTCTGAGATTAAATCCTTTCTTTACTCTCCTGGATCTAGGAGTCCAAGCTCCACTGACAACTCTTGGAACCTTGCTTCAGCCAAAGGTTTTGTGAAGATATCTGCCTTCTGTTTGTCAGTGTGGATTTTGAGCATTTTGATGTCCTTCTTCTCCACATGATCTCTGATGAAATGATGCCTTATGTCCACATGTTTGCATCTTGTGTGGAGAACTGGATTTTCTGAAATAGCAATTGCACTATTGTTGTCACAGAAAATAGGGACTTCATTGGCAAAGATGTTGTAATCTCTCAGTTGTTGTCTTAGCCAAAGAATTTGAGCACAACAACTTCCAGCTGCCATATACTCAGCTTCAGTAGTGCTTGTGGCTACTGAGTTTTGTTTCTTGGAGAACCAAGAAATCAGCTTACTTCCCAAGAATTGACAAGTGCCTGAGGTTGATTTCCTGTCAATTCTACATCCTCCATAATCAGCATCTGAGTATCCTGTGAGTTCCAGATTGTCATCTGAGGGATACCACAATCCCATATTCACAGTACCCTTAAGATATTTGAGAATCCTCTTAGCAGCTTCCAGATGACTTTTCTTGGGGTTGGCTTGATATCTTGCACAAATCCCAACTGCAAAAGTGATATCAGGCCTGCTTGCTGTGAGATACAGTAGAGATCCAATGATGGCTCTGTAATGAGTCTGGTCTACTGATTCACCATCTTCATCTGGTTCCATCTTGGTGTTGGTGTTGAGTGGAACTCTTGCAACTTTGCTGGTCTGGCATCCAAACTTGTTGATCAACTCCCTTGTGTATTTGGCTTGATTGATGAAGATTCCTTCAGGGGACTGCTTGACTTGAAGTCCTAGGAAGAAATTCATTTCTCCCATCATAGACATCTCAAATTTCCCCTTCATCAGTTGAGAAAACTTCTCACAGAGGACCTAGTTAGGACAACAAAAAATGATATCATCCACATAAATTTGAACCAGCAATGTGTCCTCTCCTTTTGTGATTCTGAAAAGAGGTCTATCAACTCTCCCTTTGATGAAACCATGATCCAAAAGGAATTGTGACAAAGTATCATACCAAGCTCTTGGAGCCTGTTTCAGTCCATATAGAGCTTTCCTCAGTCTATATACTTTGTGACTTTCTTCAAAACCTGGGGGTTGCTCCAAATAGACTTCTTCATTGAGTACTCCATTCAAGAAGGCACTTTTAACATCCATCTGGCACACCTTGAATTTCTTGTGAGCAGCATATGCAAGAAATAACCTTATTGCCTCCAATCTGGCTACTGGAGCAAATGTTTCATCATAGTCAAATCCTTCAACTTGAGAATAGCCCTTTGCAACTAGCCTGGCTTTGTTTCTGACTATGATATCATTCTCATCCTTCTTGTTCTTGAATACCCACTTGGTTCCTATCACATTGCAGTGATATGGTCTGTCCACCAACTCCCAAACTTGATTCCTTGTAAACTGGTTGAGCTCTTCTTGCATGGAAATAATCCAGTTGGAATCTTGAAGTGCTTCTGCTATGGAATTTAGTTCCTGGTTTGATAAGAAACAACAAAACAAAGCACTTTCTCCATGAAAACTTCTAGTTTTGACTCCTGAGGAAGGACCACCTAGGATTTGCTCAACAGGGTGATCTGAGAGCCAAGTCCTCCTAGGCTGATGCCCTTCAGTAGAGTTTATCTCTTCTGAAGTTGAGTCACCAGATATTGGAATGAAATCGAATTCAGGAAATAAGACAGAGGGTTGAAGTCCTGAGTCATCATTCAAGGTATTTTCATTCTCAATGGTAATTTCATTGGTTCCCCCTTGAATGATGGGTTCAGTGAATGTCTCAGCTGTGACCACATCTTCATTGACATTTGTTACCTCTTGAACTGGGATAGTGTTCATCAATTCAGTTACATCTTCAGGAGAGCTCTGAGGTGAGCTTTGAGGAGTGGTTTGATTTTGAGTGTCCTCTTTGAATTGTTGATCATTGAGGTTGTCCCAGGTTGGGATGAATGAATCAACACAATTCTCAGGATAGCCTTTAGACTTGATGCTCAGTCTGGTTAGTCTTTTGCTAATCACATCCTCATTCTCCTTACTTCTGGACTCAAAAGTAGATTCATCAAACACCACATGAGGTGTTTCTTCCACAACAAGAGTTCTACTGTTGTAAACTCTAAAAGCTCTACTGATTTGGGAATATCCTAAGAAAATTCCTTCATCAGCTTTGCTATCAAAAGCTTTCAGTTGTGTTTTCCCATTGTTGTGAATGAAACACTTGCAACCAAAAATATGAAAGTAAGATACCTGTGGCTTTCTATTATTCCATAACTCATATGGAGTTTTTCCTTGATGTTTGGTTACCATGGATCTGTTTTGAGTGTGGCAGGCAGTATTAATAGCTTCAGCCCAGAATCTTTTAGGAACTTGAGCTTCAGCTAACATTGTCCTTGCTGCCTCCTTGAGAGTCCTATTTCTTCTTTCAGCTAATCCATTTTGTTGTGGAGTTCTTGCAGCTGATGTCTCATGTGAAATACCTAATTCTTTGCAGTAATCAGATATAATAGAATTTATGAATTCAGTGCCTTTATCTAATCTTATCTTTACAATGTTCAGGTTTTTTTCATTGCTAACTTTCTTCAGGAGCTCTGGCAGTCTCAGTTGAGTCTCCTTTTTGCTTGCAAGGAATATCACCCATGTGTACCTGGAGAAGTCATCAACAACAACAAGTGTATACTTTCTCCCATTGATACTTACAGGGGTTACTGGATCAAAAAGATCCATATGTAACAGTTGAAGTACTCTGTCAGTAGAGGTTGCTACTTTGCTTTTGAAAGATGCCTTTACTTGCTTTCCCTCCTGACAGACTTTACAGATATGTTCTTTGTTGTATACTTCATTTGGCATTCCTTCTACCAGTCCATGTCTTGCTATCCTGTTCATCATCTTGAAGTTCAGATGACTTAGCCTTTTGTGCCATAACCAATTAGTGTCAGTTGAGCTCTTAGCAATAAGACATGCATTTGGTGTGCAAGACTTCCAATCTGCAAGATAGACATTTCCCTTTCTTGACCCAGTTAGTAGTACCTGTTGTGAAGATACATTCTTAACAAAACACAGGTTACATGAAAATTCAACACTGTATCCCTTATCACAGAATTGACTTATGGACAGAAGATTATGCTTAAGTCCACTGACAAAGGATACATTGCTCACCCTTACTGAGCCAATGATTAAAGTACCATAAACTTTAGTGGCTCCTTGTGAGTTGTCACCAAAGGTGACTTGTGGACTTTCTTTCACAACAAATTATGTCAGGAGATCTTTGTTGCCAGTCATGTGCCTAGAACATCCACTGTCCAAGTACCAGACTGATCATTTAAGAGCTTCTCCTTTGTTGAGGTCCACTGAGCCCTGCAATCACAGATCAAGCTTTAGGTACCCATTTGGTGTTGGGTCCTACCAGGTTAGCTGTACCTTTCGGAATCCAAATTTGCCTCACTGTTCTAATCACTTTAGATTGGCTAATTTGTCTTCCATAAACATCTACATAGATTGTTATCTCCCTAGGTGCCTTGGGAGAAAACTTTCTATGGGTGTCAGCCTTTGAAGGAACAGGAACCTTCTTCACATTCTTTCTATTTGGCTTGGGTGCACCTGGTCTTGGTTTTTGTTGATAAAGGTATGAAGGACCTTTTCCCTTAGGCACAAAAGGAATAGGTCTTCCATATGAGGCATTCCTTGAGGACTGCTCATGCCTGGGTGCTCTCAGCTGAGGTTGCTTCATCTGTGAAGACCTCGGCTGATAGTACCTCTGCTGAGATCTAGTTTGATAAGTCACCTGAGCCTTTCCATTTGGTTTTGGCTTAGATTGACTTTTCTTTTGAATGATCTCAGCTGGTCTTTTTCCTTTATCCACAGTCTGTGGTTGAAATGTCACAAACTTGACAAAAACTCTCTTTGTGCCACTTGAAGAAGCAACACTCAGAGGACCTTCTGAAGGTTTTGGAATAAAGCCTATCCCACACTTGTTATTAGGATTGATTTGAAAATTTTGAATCTCCTCTATGTCAAGAGAGGGTTTGTTTAGAGCATCAATCCTTTTTAACAAGGTCTCTTCAGATTTTTGTAAGACATCAATTTTCAGGAGAGAATCCTTTATTTGACTTACCAATTTTAAGTTCTCTTCAGTTAACTTTGTCTTAGATTCATTGAGATCTTTTATCAGTTGATCTCTACCATTTCCTTGACTCCTGAGGGTATCCACCTCTTTTGTCAGTTCAATGGTAGATTTGGCTGAGTTTAGATCTGTTTGATTCCCAGACTCAATTAACTTGGAGTTTTCACTCAAGAGTTGTTTGTTCTCATCTTGGAGACAGAAACTTGTTTTTTGCAACCTTGAGAAATCAATCATCAATTGTTCCAAAGCGGACTGAAGATTGAGTTCCTCAGTTGACTATGAGCTTAGCTCAGGTGTGTGTTCTAGAGAAATGGATGGTTTAGATTGTACCTCTGGTTCTTCTCTTGCCATGAGGCACATGTCATCTTCACTGCTGTCAGAGAACAGTTCATCAGGTGACTCCAGATTTTCATCAACATCCCCAGCCATCATGGCTTTCCTTTCTCCATATCTTCTGTCTCTTTTGGCTTGCCTTTCCTTTCTTTCTTTAGTGCTCAGTTGAGGACAGTCATATTGAAAGTGCCCAATCTTCTTGCACTGAAAACACCTGTTGGCATCATCATTCTTTTCCTCAGTGGACTCTCTGGTCTTTGATGATGATCCTTCAGCCTTGGTGTAATTCTTGTATTCCTTCTTCTTTTCCAGCTCAGATGAGTTTTTCTCTCCTTCTCTGGTAGTCTTTTGTGGATAACTTCTACCTTCCCTGTTATCCCTGTAAAATCTCTTATATTTGCCAAAGCGGCTGTTAAGTTGTTCAAACCTCCTAGCCATCAAGCTGAGTTCCTCCTGCATCTCAGCCTTGCTTGCCTTTGTACTCTTCTGAGGCTTTGGGGATTTTGGCTCAGACTCCTTGGCTTTGAAGGCTACTCCCTTCTCAGCTGAGGTCTCATCAGGAGCCCTTTTCCTGTTCAGATCAAACTCATAAGCCTTGAGTTCAAAGAATACCTGTTGCATAGACATGCTGGATAGATCCTTGGTATTCTGCATCATCACAGAGTACACATCCCATCTTGAGGTTAGACCTCTCAGGATCTTTAAGGCAACCTCTCTCTTGGTATAGACTTTTCCCAGAGAATTTATCTCATTCATGATGTCTGTGAACCTCCCATCAAGCTGGTCAATGGTCTCAGTGGACTCCATGGTGAACTGCTCATACTTTTGAACAACTACTGAAAGCTTGTTCTCCTTTATCTTGTCAGTTCCTTCACACATGAGAGCTAGAGTGTCTCATAGTTCCTTTGCAGTCTTGCAGTGGATCACTCTTCCCATTACAGAATCTGGAATAGTGGTGTAGAGAATGTTCATGGCTATGAAGTTGAGGTTGTTTCTCCTTCTCTCATCTGCAGTGAAGTTATCTTCATCTTTGGGCCATTCTTCTCTAGAATCTGCAATAGTTTCAGCTGTAGTTCTAGGGTTAGGTGTCATAAAAACAAATGGACCTTTAGTAATAACCCTCAACATTTCATCATGCACACAGGCAAGATGAGCTCTCATTCTGATCTTCCAGAAGTCATAGTTTTCCACTGAGAATTGTGGAAGCTTGTGATGAGACATATGGTTCAAGGGATTAACTCCCATGTTGTTCTCTGCTGGTGGTGCTACCCTAGCTGCATTGTCAGCCATAGTATAAAAACAAGTTTATCAAAAGATCAATTCAGGTGACCTTGAAAAATACCTTTAAGCACAAGGTATACTTAGAACAATGGTCTTTTGAACCACTGCTCTGATACCAATTGTTGGTCCCGAAACGAGCAAACAGGTGTATGGGGGAGAGGGAATACACCTGTGATTACAAATTGAAACTTCTTCTAAAACTTATCAGGTTACTTAAGACAATAACTCGTCAGTGGACTTGAAGGTCTGCTGAGAGTTACTTAGAGAAAGCCTACTGAGATAATACCTCCACTAAAAGCTCAAGACTTTCAGTTGAACTACTATCTAATTAGCTTTCAGATGCGGATTAGTGAGCCCTTAGAAAACTCGTTTTACTTTGATAAAGTTTGAGATTAACACACACTTAGGAAAGCAGATAATAAGAACACAAGGTATAAAGTGGTTCAGAGATGAATCTCCTACGTCCACTGCCCTGATCAAACAGGAGAATTCCTTTCACTTGGAATTCCTTGTGTTATAGTGCCAAGGTGCACTGATCAACTAATCCTCTCTTAGGATGATTGATCACTAGGAAATTTCAGGTTCTAGTTCCCAAAAACAAACCAGCTTTCAGACTGATATTACAATCAGCTTACTAACACCACTTAACACTAGCTCTCAACCTAAACACTGAGTAGGGTTTTGAGTAGGGTTTTGGTTCCAACTATTTTGAGATAATCCTTACAAGTTTAGCTCAAGGATTAGGATTGGATTATCTCTTTCTAAGATTTGGATATAGCTTATAAACTTGGTTACAGAAGGTTTGTTAGGCTCTCTACAAATGTGAAACACTTGGGAAACAAAGGTAATTTCAAGTGCTTCTTAGTTGTTATGAATGTAGAGATAGCTTTGATCTTGTTAGTTTTCCCGTGCTTGGAAATGTGCACGTCCTTCTGTATTTATAGGCTTCCTTGAAAATCTTCCCGTTGGATTTGATTCTTCTCAAGTAAGTCTTCTTGTATCTGATTGGCTCAAACGGCTCTTTTTGAAGCTTTAAGTCTTGTCAAGAAATGGCTGAAAGACCATGCCTGTTCACCAACTTTCTGTAGATTGCTAGAGAAGGACTTTTAGTACTTGTCAGGCTGGGGCAGGTCGGTTGTCAGTAAGTACATTGACGTGTCATCTTCTCATTGCTTTAAGGTGGAACTCCTCTGAGAGAACCTTCTTATTCCTTCATTTATTGTAAGCTTCACTGAAATTCATTTTGCCTTGTTCCAACCAGATTAACTAACAGCTTTTAATATGTTTTAGCATTGTTAGTTACCATCAGTGGACCTTGGTCCTCTCTTGACAGTTTTAGTCTTAGTGAGAATGTACTTAGAAAACATTCAAGACTTAGACTTATTCTCAGATCACTTAGTCTTCAGCAGACTTCACTTCAGCGGACTTCATCTTCAGCAGACTTCATTCTTAAATACACTCATGTAATTACTAACTGTACTCAGTTCTTAACACGTTGAACTGTTTGACTAAGTACTAACTCCACTGAATAATTTACTTACAAAATAACTTAGGAGGAACATGTTGGCATTTAATCAAAACATAAGTCTTATACATTTTCCCAACACTTCATAACATTCTTGACAGCAATCCGGTGATGCTCACTTGGATTCCGCTGGTATGTACCAGTGATGTTGACAGCGTAGGCCACATCTGGCCTTGTGCAAGTCATGGCGTACATAATGGAACCCAATTGTAGATGCATATGGGACGTCCTTCATGTGCTCGATATTAGCTTCGTTAGAAGGACAATCCTTCTTCGATAGCTTTATCCCATGATTTGCCGGTAGAGATCCTCACTTAGTGTTCTCTATCGCAAAATGTTTCAACACCTTATCTACGTAGGTGGATTGTGACAGCCCTACCATCTTCTTGGATCTATCCCTATGGATCTTGACCCCTAAGATGTAATATGCTTCACCAAGATCCTTCATCATGAAGGTCTTTGATAACCAATCTTTCACGGACTGCATTAGCGGGATGCTATTTCCTATAATCAATATGTCATCGACATACACGACTATAAAGAAAATACTCTTCCCGCTGTGTTCACAATGAACGCAAGGATCTTCCGAACTTCAGATGAATTCAAAGGATTTGACAACTTTATCAAATTGGATATTCCAACTCCTAAAAGCTTGCTTCAATCCATAGATGTATCGTTTAAGCTTGCACACAAGATTAGATTTTGGCTTAGATATAAAACCCTCCTATTGAGTCACAAATACTTCCTTATCAATATTATCATTGAGGAAAACTGTTTTGACGTCCATCTACTAAAACTCATAATCGTGGTGTGCTGCTATCGCAAGTAAAATTCGAATGGACTTGATCTCAGCAACTAGCGAGAAAGTCTCATCATAGTCAATACCTCGTGTCGACTATAACCTTTCGCCACCAACCTATCTTTATAGGTTTGTACTTTGCCATTTGCATCGGTCTTAGGCCTGAAGACTCACTTGCAACCTATGGGTCTAACCCCTTTCTGGCAACTCAATTAAGTCCTAGCCTTAATTGGTGCACATCGAGTCCATCTCGGATTTCATGGCTTCATGTCACTTCTCTGAGTCAACATCTAATGTTGCTTCAGTATAAGTTCTAGGTTCGTCTTTATCCGGGATCTCCACATCATCATGTTCCTCTACGAGGAACCTATAATACCTAGTGGGTGGATTACGAATCCTAGTCGACTTATGGAGTTGTGCAGGTTGTACATTCTGATTGTGAAAATTTTGTGGTGCAGCGACTTCATCATTGACCGGAGAGTCCTCAAGAGCGACACTTTCAAATGCCTCTTGGGCGGGAGTTTGAACTATGTTATTCTCATTCAGCTCACTTGGAGGTTGTTGTGAAAGTAATACAACTCCAATTATGCTCCCACTGGCTGAAAGAGGATCACCTAGTGATTAACTTCCACCATGAGAGTCGCTGAATACTCCCACTGATTCTTTGTCATGTTGCTTTGACAAATCATCAGTCTCTATGTTAATTCGCAGTTCATGAATCTCTTCAAGTTCTATCTTCTTATGGTTTTATTCCTTAAAGACATACTCGTTTTCTAGGAACTTAGCTTGCCTAGAAACAATCACTATTTGTTTCTCTGGTAGATAGACATGATATCCTCTTGTCTCCTTAGGATATCCCACAAAATAACCATTTTCACCTTTGGACGAAGTCCTATTCAGAATATAGATTGAGGTTTGTAATACGTATCCCCATAAGAATATTGGAATAGAGGAAAAACTCATCATGGACCTTACCATGTCCAACAATGTTCAGTTTCTCCTTTCGGACACATCGTTTATCTTAGGTGTTCCGGAAGGAGTCCATTGTGACTGAATCCCATGAAGCTTCAAGTAATTCATGAATTCATGGCTAAGGTACTCACCTACTCGATCTGATCGAAGAGTCTTGATACTCTTACCAAGTTGTTTCTCTACTTCTGCCTTGTACTCCTTGAATTTCTCAAATAATTCGGATTTGTGTTTCATGAGATACACTTATCCGTACCTTGAGTAATCGTCAATAAAAGTGATGAAGTAGTCGAATTCACCCCTAGCTAGAGTGGGCAATAGTCCACAAACATTGCTGCGAACTAACTCTAGAACTTCTTTGGCACGTACCCCTTTCCCAGAAAAGGGTTTGTTGATCATCTTGCTCATTAGACAAGATTCACAATCGCCATATTCTCTATGTCTAATGAGGTTAAGTAGTCCAACTTTCTTAACCTTGCGATTCTTTTCTCGTTTGCATGACCAAATCTACAATGCCACAAGTAAGTCGGGTTTTCATGATTACTAAGCTTGACTCATCCTAATTTGTATATTAAGAACATCATGTCCATAACTCAACAAATGCATAACAGTTTGAACTATTAATGAACATGTTTATCTTAGTAATAACCATACTTGTTCTAGCAGCTAAAATACCTTGTGTTTTCTTCTCGCTTGCTAGAACCTTATAGTCCTTCTTCCAAAGCCCTTTTCTAATGCAGTGGGGCACACCTTCTTGTCAACCCACTCTTACTTTTGAACTCCACCTTAGCCTTACTCCTTTGCTTCTTCTCGGGTCAGAAGAAGTAGAAGCATTCACCATGAACACGGGCTTTTCCTTAGCAGTGGAAGACTCAAAAGTCTTAAGCATGTTATGAGGCTCCGGCATCGTCGCTTCTGTCTTCTTCATATTAAATTTACTATGAAACTAGGATATGAATCGGGGAGCGACTTAAGGATAGCACATGAGGTAAAATCTTCTCTCCTTTCGCTAATCGACATCTGAACAGATCTCTCATCACTTCATAAATCTCAAAACGAGATCTAGAATCCAAGAGATCCTTCAGACGCTTAAGCATCTCGAAGAGATCCATTTTCTCATGTTGCCTTTGCAATTTGGGAGTCATGCCGATCAATCATAACATAGAGTCTGGAAAGCATCATCTGATGCTTCTTTTGAGCTGTAACGTCAAACACTGTAGCCTCAACTGAACCAGTCTCAGGGGTAAAGGGATTGTCGTGTCCAATACGTACTCAATCTCTTCTTGCCTTAGCACCAAACACACATTTTAGTGTCAGTCCAGAAATTTGGCCCAGCCAATTTGTTCATTTCCAGAACATTTTTCAATGACAAGTTACCCATTTCAACAATTCTAGAGAAATAAACTAAAATGGGAATTAAACACATAATTCCTATGATCAATATTCAGCAATCAAAATAAACATGACCTTTGAATTTATTTTGTCTCCATTATTTTCACATACTCAACGACCTCATCGGAAGAGTACGGATTTATATTTAATATAAATCATAATGGACTAGGATCCACATTCCTACTATTACAATGACTGCTTGGGCTGAACATTGCAATAGCAGAACTGGTAGGTCTCTAAACCAATTGCCTCACGCAATTCCTAGTTGATTGAACCTAGTTCAATCGATGTCACCTAACTCTCGTTTCCCTGCTTGGGCTGGTGAAACAGAATTAAGTTGGTTTACAACCATTAAGCGACGACAAATATACCCCTATAAAAGTCCCGTTAGATGTAGATCCGAGCAAAAGACTTGGGCCTTAAATACTCATTGGAACGAAATCTCCGGTTTACTTTTAATTTTAATGGAAGACATCTTTCAATCTAATAAAAAACCATATTTTAGTGAGGAACATTTTAAAGGCGGGGTATTAATTGCTTAATCGAGATCCAACATGATAACTATGTCACATTTGAGCAATTATTGGGCGCCGCCTACGCAAACATGACATGTGCGGACTAACATATATTGGGCACCGTCTACCCGAACATTTAAAACGGTCCGACAAATATTGGGTGTCGCCTACCCAAACAATTTAATACGGACTATATAACTAATAATATAAATATCGATTCACATAAGCAGTTATACAAGTGGGGAGTAACTAATCAAGTTCTCATGCTTTATTTCAAAATTTAAATTTGCATAAATAAAGCATATATCAAATATTTAGCACATAAGTCAAATAAACATGCAAAATATCTAATAACACGTAAATCAAATAAACGTGCTTAAAAATAATTATCCGCAGGTAAAATATTGCTAAAATTAGAAATACCAACAAGCTCCAAGCTTTTGGTCAATTTCTAAAGTCATTTTCAAAATTATTTTGCCCAAAATTTCATTTTATTAAAAACAACCTATTTTGTTCCAACCAAATGTATCCTTAACCGTTTTCGGAATTTTGGTCCAACCGAAATAGACTCTTATTTAATTTTTTTAAGAATTTCCAAAATTCTTTCCTTCAAATGAAGCCTTAAATCAATTTATCAGAATTTAAGAATTGCACCAGGTGCTAGTTCGCTATTTCTCAAAATTCTAAAACTGCAAATGAACTAAAAAAAGACCAAATTGCAATTCCAAGTCTTTCAAAAAACTGCTTATACCCCTTATACAATATTAAATCCTTTAAATCAACTTTAGTCACAAAAACAGGCTATCACTTTTAGACCCAAATCAACAGCTATCGTCATTATCGGATACCCATTGCCATGGCGGCACGACCCCATCACCATAACCGCCTACAGGTACCTTCCCGCCGGCAATCAATGGAGAGGCTACCGCCACCGGTCGCCGCTCGACGGGCGGACGACCATAGCCCGGACACCACCGCGTCGATTCGCAGATTGAAGAAGAGGAAACAGACCGCCTCCGTTGATCACATTACTGCAACTGACGCCTAGCGCCGCCGGTGAACATATCAATTTCCGGAGATACATAGGTCCATATCTACTCGTGGAAGGGTGCAAGCGTCGGTCATGGTCAAAGTTCATCACTCCACACATGTTGTGCGTATTGACCTCAAGTAAGAGGTGTTGGTCCCAAAAAGAGTAAACAGGTGTATTGGGGGGGTGGATACACCTGTGGTTACAAATTAAAATTTCTTCTAAAACTTATCTGGTTACTCCAAGTAGTAATTCGTCAGTGGACTTTAACTCTTCTGAGAATTACTAGAGAAATCTTACTGAGATAATACCTCTACTGAAAGCTCAAGACTTTCAGTTGAACTACTATATAATTAGCTTTCAAATGCGGATTAGTGAGCACTTTTGAAAACTCGTTTTACTTGATAAACTCTGATTGTATAACACACACTTAGGAAATAACAGAATGTAGATACACAAGATATAAAGTGGTTCAGAGATGAATCTCCTACATCCACTGTCCTGATCAAACAGGAGAATTCCTTTCACTTGAAATTTCTTGTGTTATAGTGCCAAGGTGCACTGATCAATTAATCCTCTCTTAGGATGATTGATCACTAGGATAATTCCAGGTCCTAGTTCCAAAAACAAACCAGCTTTCAGACTGATACAAACAATCAGCTTACTAACACCACTTAACTCTAACTCTCAATCTAACAACTTAGTAGAGTTTTGGTTCCAACTGTTGTGAGATAATCCTTACAGTGTAGCTCAAGGCTTAGGATGGATTATCTCTTTCTAAGGGTTGGATATAGCTTTTAAGCTCGGTTACAGAAGGTTTGTTATGTTCTCTACAAATGTGAAACACTTGGGAAACAAAGGTAATTTCGAGTGCTTCTAGGTAGTTATGAATGTAGAGATGACTTTGATCTTGTGAGTTTCCCGTGCATAGAAATGAGTACCTCCTTCTGTATTTATAAGATTCCTTGAAAATCTTCTCGTTGGATTTGAATCTTCTCAAGTAAGTCTTCTTGTATCTGATTGGTTCAAACGGCTCTATTTGGAGCTTTAAGTCTTGTCAAGAAACGACTGAAAGACCATGCCTGTTCACCAAGTTTCTGTAGATTGCTAGGGAAAGACTTTTGGTACTTGTCAGTCTGGGACAGGTCGGCTGTCAGTAAAGTACAATGACGTGTCATCTTCTCATTGGACCTTCAGTCTGCTTGCCCAGATTCTTGTCTTGCTTTAAGGTGAAACTCCTCTGAGAGAACCTTCTTATTCCTTTATTTATTGTAAGCTTCACTGAAATTCATTTTTCCTTGTTCCAACCAGATTAACTAACAACTTTTAATATGTTTAGCATTGAATGTGCTTTGTTAGTTCTCATCAGTGGACCTTGGTTCTCTCCTGAGGGTTTTAGTCTTAGTGAGAATGCACTTAGAAAACATTCAAGACTTAGACTACTTCCTCAGATCACTTGTCTTCAGCGGACTTCTTCTTCAGCAGACTTTGCTTTCAGTGGACTTCGTTCTTCAATACACTCTTGAAGTTACTAACTGCACTCTATTTCTTAATATTTTGAATTGTTTAACTGAACTCTAACTCTACTGAATATTTTACTTACAAACAACTTAGGAGGAACATTTTGGCATCTTAATCAAAACATAAGTCTTATACAAGGGAAAATTGGTTTTTTTGTCCTTTAAGTTTGGTCAGTTTTGTTTTTCGTCCTCTAACTTTTGACTTTATTTTTTAGTCCGATAACTTTCAAAAAATTAACATTTTCGTCCTAAAACATAAGTTATCGAACTAAAATGTTAATTTTAGGACTAAAAAATTATCGGTTTTAGGACGAAAATGTTAATTTTTTAAAAGTTATAGGACTAAAAAATAAAGTCAAAAGTTAGAGGACGAAAAACAAAATTGACCAAACTTAAAGGACAAAAAAGTGTATTTTCCCCTTATACAATTTCCCAACAATTTCCCCCTTTTTGATTATGCCGGAACCTATCTTATTACATATCTTCTTTCAGGTGAGGTTCTTCAGATGACATAAAAAGTTCAAGGATTTTGTAAGTAAAAATATTCAAGTACATAAGCCTAAATGATAATGAGATATTATCTTGGGCAAAAACATCAGTAGATTTTCATTCCATGAGAAATATGAGATGTACAGTTTACATGAAGTCTACTATCAAAAAGTTCAAACTTAAAACATCTGGGACTTATAAAAAAATGCCCAGCAAAAACACTTAATATCTTCAAATAGTTTCAAACAAAGGTTCTAGTCCATATTGTTTAAAAACTCTGATTTTCAGCTCATTCTTCCTCTCCATCACCTCCTTTGAATGTCCTTTGAGACAAAGATGCTCACATAGGGATACCCATTCTTCTGCAATCCTCTCTCTGTCCACAGCTCCAATTGCATCTTGAGGGGGCCAGTAGATGATTAGCTCAGGAGCCTTCAGGGCATGATCTGGGAATTTATCATTCCAGGCTTCACTTATGTCAGGATAGAGTTTTGGGTAAGATTCAAAAAGCCAATCATTAAATAAGTTCTGTGTGTTTTCTTTCCCAATTCTCCACTGACATAGTATGCGTATACGAATTCCCTCTTGGCAGTTTCCCAAGCATCATTCAGCTTCTTGGGAACCCAAGTGTCGAGATGAGGGAACTGAGCCTTTGCAAGTGCCACCTTCTCCTTCTTTAACTTTGCAGCCCACTTTTGATAGCCATTTCTGAATTTCTTTGTCATGGACTTGTCGAAAGTAGCTAGCCTCTCCTGCCTCTTCCTTTCTGCCAACTCAACAATGGATTCCATCTTTCCTACAACCTTATCTCTCATCTCTTGCTGTTGAGCAGTTAGCTTTTTGGCTCTTTCATTCATACCCCCAGCCGCCTTGATTAGCTCAGTGAGCTCTGTAACTCTGGTGGGGGCAGATTTTGGAATTTCAGCAGAGATAGGATCAGGGTTTTGAATAGGAAGTACCTCAACTGACTCAGTTGAGCTAGTGGACTTAGCAGCCAACCTCCCTGAGGTTCTGGTCGTCTTGGCCACCTCTGCTGAGAGGACATCAGTTGTCTTCCTCTTGCTAGATTCCCCCTTCTGAGCAGCTCTTTCTTCTTTCTCATTCAGATGAACTTCCTTGAACTTTGATAAGTCTTCAGATGGGGTCTCCCTCCCTTTCTTGGCTTCAGCAATCTTCTGGGCCTCAGCATCTACCTTCTCCAATGTGCTCTTGACTTGTTGGCCTTTTTCAAAATCAGTGGTCTCAAGGATAATGTTCATCTTGTTCTTGGGGTCCAGCTTCATTTCCTTAGCACTTACCCTCTTTTCCCCCTTTCCGGCATTAATCATGCATTTGGCCACAGTTATGTTTAGCTTCAGTTGATCATGGGCAAGGGCCTTCAGCTCAGTGGAGCAATGTTCAACTTCATCCTCCAGCCTCTCCAAGGTTGCTCCAGCTGTTTGCCCAAAATTCACAAATTGAGCTAACTTCTCATCAATTAGCAAATTTGTCTTTTCTTGTGTAGGGAAGTCCTCTGTCGCCTTCTTCAGGACCTCTCCCAGCTTGGCTCCTAACTCTTCATGCTTAGCCTCGAATTCTGTCAGCTTTGAATTCCACAACCCTTCAACCTTCCTAAGTAGGTCCGTTGAGAAAGCCTCTACTGAGGACTTTAGGTTGATGGACACATTCTCCACTGAGTCTTTGAGGAACTTAGCTCTGGCTTCTTCTTCTTTTTGTTCCAGCTTTTTCAGGCCTTCAATAACCAACACACTTTGACCTTCCACCATATCCAGCACCATCTGCTGAGAGTCTTCAATCTTTAAGGTCAGGTTCTGAAGTGATTTGGTTGTGGACTCCATCATTTCATCTACATGGTCTGAGAGGATGACCATCTCATCCACTTCTTCTTGCACAATCTCTTGTACATCCCTCAGTTGAGCTTGAAGAGAGGGAAGAATTTCCTCTTGGAGTGAGTGAACAATATCTTTCAGAGGAGTTAGGTTGAGTTGGACTGGGGGAACTTCATCAGTTTGTACACCTGCATGACAAACAATGTTAGTCTTTTCCCCCTCATTCTCACAACCTAAGTCTCCTGACTCATCTATCTCCATTTGGGCTCCCTCCTCCTCACTCTTCTCACTTTTCTCACTCTCTTTTTCGACTAAGTTCTTTCCAGCCAATTCATCCTTTACAGGAATGATTGCTCTAATCTCTCCACTCACAACATCTGTTATTTCGACATCATTTTCACCTCCCTCAGATTTTTCAACTTCTTTTTCAACTCCAACATTTCCAGACACCTCAGCTGACTCCTTAGTCACCACTGAGGGCTGTTGTGGGAGAACTTCAGTAGACACCTCTACTGAGCTCTTCTTTGGCAAATTCTGTGCCTCAGTATATCTTGCCAAAGATACATCCTCGGCTACTTCACCATCACCTTGCTTTGGTGAAGTACCTTCTCCTTCTCTCATCTCCTTTTCTTTCTCTCCTTCATTCTCTCCCTCCTTCTCTGACTCTTTTTCAGCAGCTTTCTCCTTCTCAGACCCCTTCTTGGCCTCTGCCAGTTTGTCCATAACCAGACTTTCAAATATCTTCTCATCACAGAGAAGTCTAGATTTGGTCATTCCAGCAAATGTCATCACTTCCACCTCCCCCTTCTTCCAGTCATCAGCACTGCTGCCTCTGACGGCCATCATGATTTCACCTAGCCTCCTGTTCTTGAGCTGGGCAAGAAGTCTGACTCTCACGAACATTGTTTTTAGGGTGGGAAACCCATCAAGCTTAGGATACTTGGACTCTAGAGAGTAAGCCACCTCATCTTTAAGAGTATCCAGAAAGGAGTACTCTTCTTCATCTTCTGATGGTAAGGAAGGGGTAGGGGATCTGATATCTGTGGGCTCTTCTGGAATAGACTCCAGGTGAGTTGAATGGATTTCAGGTGGGTTGGGTTCAGATGAGGGTTGGGCTTGAGTTTCAGGAGGGGTTGGGTTTTGTTCAGTGGGGGTTGAGGGGATGGGTTCAGAGGGGGTTGAGGATGCCTCAGCAGATGCCTCAGATGGGGTGGTATTTTGGGATCCACTTTCAGGCTGTTGAGAGCCTTCAGTGGGGGTTTTAGACATTTTGGAGATTTTCTTTGTTTTTACAGGGGTTCTTGGTTAGGGGCAGGTACATCTGAGTCAGACTCAGTTGAGATCACATTAGGAGAAGAGTCAGGGTTACCTGATGAAGACTCATCAGTAGAGTTTGTGACTCTGACTTTCTTGGATGCACTCTCCTTCACGACCTCAGAACACCTCTTATTCTCCTTCTTTGAGGCCTTCTGTGCCTCCTCCTCCTTGTGAAGGGCCATCTTATCACTAAGCTTGACCAGCTTCCTCTTAAGCTCAATCTTCTTTCCCTCAGCAGACCCAGCTTCTTCCTCCTCCTCTGCCGCTCCAGGGCTCTCTACTGCTGCCTTGATCATCCTTGTTTCTAAGGCCTTTCTAGATTTGAACAAGGCCTTCAGGTTACTCCACTTCCTATCTTGTATCCAGTCCACTCCCACATCCACATTCTCTATCAAGTAGGAGATTTTAGTTGCATAGTTCAACTTACTTGATAGTTGGGGAGTCTTTTCCGGCTGGAATTTAGAGTGTTCTTTGTTCAGAGCCCTTAGGAAAAACTGTTGCCAGTTGAAGGACTTCTCCTTGCTCTCCACAATTGCCTTCATTAACCTCAGCTTTGGCTTGCTAACTTGCTCCGTGCTCCCTTGATTTCCCAATATACATTTACCAACAAATTAACAAAGGACATTGTAAACTGGTAAAAGTACACTTCTGTTCATCGTTAGGCTGTACTTTATCTTCTTCTGCGTAATGGTGTACACCCAGTCCTCCTCTTTGTCAGCAATGCAAGTATCTGGGTTTGGACCTTCAGAGGGGAGTTCAAATAACTCCTTCAGATCCTCACTACTCAGACGAATCTCCTTCTTGATCCTCTGGTGCTCAACAACCTCCATATCGTCTCTTACCACCTTCTTCTTTCTTTATAAGAATAGATATGACTTGATTCTTGAGTCAGAATTGGATACGTTGTAGAAGAACTCAAGAACCTGTCTATCGAAGCAGTTCTCAGGATGAACTGATAAGAACTTCTCCAATCCAGTAGTTTTGACCATCTCCAGGGCCTCCTTAATGTGTGCAAACTCTGGTCTTGTTTCCACCTCTGGATTATTGAAGATAACAATTGGCTCATACCAGAAGTTGTCCTTGTGGGTAAGGAACCCTAGATTAATTTTGGCCATTTGATTTGAAAGGTTTTTGAGAATTTTGCAGAGAGTGTTTAGGAAGGATAGTAGGGGTTTGCTTGAAAGTGTGTTAGAAAAGGTTCTTAGGCTGAATTTTGGGGGTTTTATATGAACAATGAACGGTGAGATCTAATCCCGCAATCAACGTCTGAGATTGATTGTATGAAAGGTCGTGGATAGTTGAAAGGACTAGTGGGGAGTATTTGAGAGATCTCAACGGTTAGAAAAGAACCGCCTAAAACAAGGGGTATTGATTAAAGGAGTTGGTAATCGGAAGGTCACATCATCCGACTTTTAAGGCGCGTGAGATAGGTAACTGTAAAAGCAAAACTGACTTGTACAACGCGCATTAAATGCTTGCCTTAATGAAATATTTTTGAAACAGAGTAAAAATATTTAATTTCCAAGAAAATACTCATTAGCTATTTTTGATAAGAGTTTTATAATATGAAACTAATAGCCTTCAGACTTGGAAAAATAGCAGAGTTAAAACTTTGTCCTCTACTGAGAGACATACGCTCTTCTGTGATCAGTGACTCCACTGAGGTGATCCTCTTCTGAGGTTGAACCTCCACTGACTCGAAATCAACTCATCTGAGATTGGCTCCTTCCTTTACTCTCCTGGATCTAGAAGTCCAAGCTCTATTGACAGTTCTTGAAACCTTGCTTCAGCCAAAGGTTTTGTAAATATATCAACCTTTTGTTTGTCAGTGTGTATCTTGAGCATTTTGATATCCTTCTTCTCCACATGATCTCTGATGAAATGATGCCTTATATCCACATGTTTGCATCTTGTGTGGAGAACTGGATTTTCTGAAATAGCAATTGCACTATTGTTGTCACAAAAAATAGGAACTTCATTAGCAAAGATATTGTAATCTCTCAGTTGTTGTCTTAGCCAAAGAATTTGAGCACAACAACTTCCAGCTGCCATATATTCAACTTCAGTAGTGCTTGTAGCTACTGAATTTTGTTTCTTGGAAAACCAAGAGATCAGCTTATTTCCCAAGAATTGACAAGTGCCTGAGGTTGATTTCCTGTCAATTCTACAATCTCCATAGTCAGCATCTGAGTATCCTGTGAGTTCCAGATTGTCATCTGAGGGATACCATATTCCTATATTCACAGTACCCTTGAGATATTTAAGAATCCTCTTAGCAGCTTCCAGATGACTTTTCTTAGGATTTGCTTGATATCTTGCACATATCCCAACCGCAAAAGTGATATCAGGCCTGCTTGCTGTGAGATACAGTAGAGATCCAATGATAGCTCTGTAGTGAGTCTGGTCCACTAATTCACAATCTTCATCAGGTTCCATCTTGGTGTTGAGTGGAACCCTTGCAATTTTGCTGGTCTGGCATCCAAACTTGTTGATCAGCTCCCTTGTGTATTTGGCTTGGTTGATGAAGATTCCTTCAGGAGACTGCTTAACTTGAAGTCCTAGGAAGAAATTCATTTCTCCCATCATTGACATCTCAAACTTTCCTTTCATCAGCTGAGAGAACTTTTCACAGAGAACTTGGTTGGGACAACCAAAAATGATATCATCCACATAGATCTGAACTAGCAAAGTGTCCTCTCCTTTTGTGATCCCGAAGAGAGTTCTATCTACTCTTCCTTTGATAAAACCATGATCCAAAAGGAATTGTGACAAAGTATCATACCAAGCTCTTGGAGCCTGTTTCAGTCCATATAAAGCTTTACTCAGTCTATATACTTTGTGGCTTTCTTCAAAACCTGGGGGTTGCTCCACATAGTCTTCCTCATTGAGTATTCCATTCAAGAATGCACTCTTAACATCCATCTGATACACCTTGAATTTCTTGTGAGCAACATAAGCAAGAAATAACCTTATTGCCTCCAATCTGGCTACTGGAGCAAAAGTTTCATCATAGTCAAAACCCTCGACTTGAGAATAGCCCTTTGCAACTAGCCTGGCCTTGTTTCTGACTATGATATCATTTTCATCCTTCTTGTTCTTGAATACCCACTTGGTTCCTATTACATTGCAGTGATATTGTCTGTCAACCAGCTCCCATACTTGATTTCTTGTAAATTGGTTGAGTTCTTCTTGCATAGCAATGATCCAATTTGAATCTTGAAGTGCTTCTCCAATGGAACCTGGTTTCTGGTTAGATAAGAAACAACAAAACAAAGCACTTTCCCCATGACAACTTCTAGTTTTGACTCCTGAGGAAGGATCACCTAGGATTTGCTCAACAGGGTGATCTGAGAGCCATGTTCTCCTAGGCTGTTGTCCTTCATTAGAGTTTAACTCTTCTGAAGTTGAGTCACTAGATATAGGAATGAAATCAAATTCAGGAAATAAGACAGAGGGTTGAAGTCCGGAGTCATCATTCAAGGTATTCTCATTCTCAATGGTAATATCATTGGTTCCCCCTTGAATGATGGGCTCAGTGGATGTCTCAGATGTGACCACATCTTCATTGACATTACTTACCTCTTGAACTGGGATTGTGTTCATCAGTTCAGTTACTTGTTCAGGAGAGCTCTCAGGTGAGCTTTGAGGAGTGGTTTGACTTTGGGTGACCTCTTTGAATTGTTGATAATTGAAGTTATCCCAGGTTGGGATGTATGTATCAACACAATTCTCAGGATAGCCTTTAGACTTGATACTCAATCTAGTTAGTCTTTGGCTTATCACATCCTCATTCTCCTTACTCCTGGACTCAAAAGTAGACTCATCAAAAACCACATGAGGTGTTTCTTCCACAACAAGAGTTCTACAATTGTAAACTCTAAAAGCTCTACTGATTTGGGAATATCCTAAGAAGATTCATTCATCAGCTTTGCTATCAAAAGCTTTCAGTTGAGTTTTCCCATTGTTGTGAATGAAACACTTACAACCAAAGATATGAAAGTAAGATACTTGTGGCTTTCTACCATTCCATAGCTCATATGGAGTTTTTCCTTGATGTTTGGTTACCATGGATCTATTTTGAGTGTGGCAGGCAGTATTAATAGCTTCAGCCCAAAATCTTTTAGGAACTTGAGCTTCTGCAAGCATTGTTCTTGCTGCCTCCTTGAGAGTCCTATTTCTTCTTTCAGCTACTCCATTTTGTTGTGGAGTTTTTGCAGCTGAGGTCTCATGTGTAATGCCTAATTCTTTGCAGAAATCAGATATAATAGTGTTAATGAATTCAGTGCCCTTATCTGATCTTATCTTTACAATGTTCAGGCTCTTTTCATTGCTAACTTTCTTCAGGAGCTCTGGCAGCCTCAGTTGAGTTTCCTTCTTGCTTGCTAGGAATACCACCCAAGTGTACCTGGAAAAATCATCAACAACAACAAGTGTATATTTTCTCCCATTGATACTTACAGGGGTTACTGGACCAAAGAGATCCATATGTAACAGTTGAAGTACTCTGTCAGTAGAGGTTGCTACTTTGCTTTTGAAAGATGCTTTCACTTGCTTTACCTCCTGACAGGCTTTGCAGATGTGTTCTTTGTTGTATACTTCATTTGGCATTCCTTCCACCAGTCCATGTCTTGCAATCCTGTTCATCATCTTGAAGTTCAGATGACTTAGTCTTTTGTGCCACAGCCAGTTAGTATCAGTTGAGCTCTTTGCAATGAGACATGCATTTGGCGTGCACAACTTCCAATCTGCAAGATAGATATTTCCTTTCCTTGACCCAGTTAGTAGAACCTGTTGTGAAGATATATTCTTGACAAAACACAGGTTACAAGAAAATTCAACACTGTATCCTTTATCACAAAACTGACTTATGGACAAAAGATTGAGCTTAAGTCCACTGACATAGGATACATTGCTTACTCTTACTGAGCCAATTATTAAGGTACCATAACCTTTAGTGGCTCCTTGTGAATTATCACCAAAAGTGACTTGTGGACCTTCTTTCTCAACAAACTCTGTTAGGAGACCTCTGTTGCCAGTCATGTGCCTGGAACATCCACTGTCCAAGTACCAGACTGAAGATTTCAGAGCTTCTCCCTTTTTGAGGTCCACTGAGCCCTGCAATCAAAATCAAGCTTTAGGCACCCATTTTGTGTTGGGTCCTACCAGGTTAGCTGTACCTTTCGGAATCCAAATTTGCCTCACAGTTCTAATCACTTTAGAATGGCTAATTTGTCTTCCATAAACATCTACATAGATTGTTATCTCCCTAGGTGCCTTGGGAGTAAACTTTCTATGGGTGTCAGCCTTTGAAGGAACATGAACCTTCTTTACATTCTTTCTTTTAGGGTTGGGTGCACCTGGCCTGAGTTTTTGTTGATAAGGGTATGAAGGGCCTTTTCCTTTAGGCACAAAAGGAATAGGTCTTCTGTATAAGTCATTCCTTGAGGAGTGCTCATGCCTGGGTACTTTCAGCTGAGGTTGCTTCATCTGTGAAGACCTCGGCTGATAGTACCTCTGCTGAGGTCTATTATGATTAGTCAACTGAGCCTTTCCATTTGGTTTTGGCCGAGTTTGACTTCTCTTTTGTTGGACCTCAGCTGGTTTTTTACCTTTATCTATAGTCTGTGGTTGAAAGGTCACAAACTTAACAAAAACTCTCTTTGTGCTACTTGAAGAAGCAACACTCAGAGAACCTTCTGAAGGTTTTGGAATAAAGCCTATTCCACATTTGTTATTAGGATTGATCTGAAAATTTTGAATCTCCTCTGTGGCAAGAGAGGGTTTGTTAAGAGCATCAATCCTTTTTAACATGGTCACTTCAGACTTATGTAAGACATCAATTTTCAGGAGAGAATCCTTTATTTGACTTACCAGTTTTAAATTTTCTTCAGTTAACTTTATCTTAGATTCAGTAAGATCTTTTAATAGTTGATCTTTGCCATTTCCTTGACTCTTGAGAGTTTCCACCTCTTTTGTCAACTTAATGGTAGACTGAGCTGAGTTAAGATCTGTGTGATTCCCAGATTCTATTAACTTGGAGTTTTCTCTCAGGAGATTTTTGTTTTCATCTTGGAGACAAAAAATTCTTCTTGCAACCTTGAGAAATCAATCATCAATTGTTCCAAAGCAGACTGAAGATTGAGTTCCTCAGTTGACTCTGAGCTCAGCTCAGGTGAGTGTTCTAGAGAAATGGATGGTTTAGATTGTACCTCTGGTTCTTCTCTTGCCATGAGACACATGTCATCTTCACTGCTGTCTAAGAACAATCCATCAGATGACTCCAGATCTTCATCAACATCCTCAGCCACCATGGCTTTCCTTTCTCCATATCTCCTGTCTCACTTGGCTTGCCTTTCCTTTCTTTCCTTTGTGCTCAGTTGAGGACAATCATATTGAAAATGTCTAACCTTCTTGCACTGGAAGCATCTATTGGCATCATCATTCTTTTCCTCAGTAGAATCCTTGGTCTTTGATGATGATCCTTCACCTCTGTTATAGTTCTTGTAATCCTTTCTTTTCTCCAGCTCAGTTGAGCTTTTCTCACCTTCTCTGGTGTCTTTTTGTGGATAACTTCTTCCTTCTCTATTATCCCTATAAAATCATTTATACTTGCCAAAACGGCTGTTAAGTTTCTCAAACCTTCTAGCCATCAGGCTGAGTTCTTCTTGCATCTCAGCCTTGCTTTGAGACTTACTTGCCATTGTACTCTTCTGAGGCTTTGGGGATTTTGGCTCAGTCTCCTTAGCTTTCAAGGCAACTCCCTTCTCATCTGAGGTCTCATCAGGAGCCCTTTTCCTGTTTAGATCAAACTCATAAGCCTTAAGTTCGGAGAATACTTGTTGCATAGACATGCTGGATAGATCCTTGGTATTCTGCATCATCACAGAGTACACATCCCATCTTGAGGTTAGACCTCTCAGGATCTTTAAGGCAACTTCTCTTTTGGTATAGACTTTTCCGAGAGAGTTTATTTCATTCATGATGTCAGTGAACCTCCTATCAAGTTGATCAATGGTCTCAGTAGGCTCCATGGTGAACTGCTCATACTTTTGAACAACTACTGAAAGCTTGTTTTCTTTTATCTTGTAAGTTCCTTCACACATGAGAGCAAGAGTATCCCAAAGTTCCTTTGCTGTCTTGCAATGGATCACTCTTCCCATTACAGAATCTGGAATGGTGGTGTAGAGAATATTCATGGCTATGAAGTTGAGGTTGTTTCTTCTCTTTTCATCTGCAGTAAAGTTATCTTCATCCTTTAGCCATTCTTCTCGTGGATCTGCAATAGTCTCAGCTGTGGTTCTAGGGTTAGGGTCATAAAAATAAATGGACCTTTAGTAATTACCCTTAACATTTCATCATGCACACAGGCAAGATGAGCTCTCATTCTGATCTTCCAGAAGTCATAATTTTCCACTGAGAATTGTGGAAGCTTGTGATGGGACATATGGTTCAAGGGATTAGCTCATATGTTGTTCTCCGCTGTAGGTGCTACCCTAGCTGCATTGTCAGCCATAATATCTAAACAAGTTTATCAATAAGATCAATTTAGATGACCTATATAAAATACCTTTAAGCACAAGGTATACTTAGAACCATGGTCTTTTGAACCACCGCTCCGATACCAATTGTTGGTCCCAAAACAAGTAAATAGGTGTATGGGGGGGGGGGGATACACCTGTGGTTACAAATTAAAATTTTTTCTAAAACTTATCAGGTTACTCCAAGTAGTAATTCGTCAGTGGACTTTAAGTCTTCTGAAAATTACTAGAGAAAGCTTACTGAGATAATACCTCCAATGAAAGCTCAAGACTTTCAGTTGAACTACTATCTAATTAGCTTTTTCAAATGCGGATTAGTGAGCCCTTTTGAAAACTCATTTTACTTGATAAACTCTGATTGGATAACACACACTTAGGAAATAGCAGAATGTAAATACACAAGATATAAAGTGGTTTAGAGATGAATCTCCTACATCCATTGTCCTGATCAAACAGAAGAATTCCTTTCACTTGGAATTCCTTGTGTTATAGTGCCAAGTTGCACTGATCAATTAATCCACTCTTAGGATGATTGGTCAGTAGGATAATTCCAGGTCCTAGTTCCCAAAACAAACCAGCTTTCAGACTGATACAAACAATTAGCTTACTAACACCACTTAACTCTAACTATCAACCTAACAACTGAGTAGGGTTTTGAGTAGGGTTTTGGTTCCAACTGTTGTGAGATGATCCTTACAGTGTAGCTCAAGGCTTAGGATGGATTATCTCTTGCTAAGGTTTGGATATAAATTTTAAGCTCGGTTGCAGAAGGTTTGTTATGTTCTCTAAAAATGTGAAACACTTGGGAAACAAAGGTAATTTTGAGTGCTTCTAGGTAGTTATGAATGTAGAGATGGCTTTGATCTTGTGAGTTTCCCGTACATAGAAATGAGCACGTCCTTCTGTATTTATAGGCTTCCTTGAAAATCTTCCCGTTGAATTTGAATCTTCTCAAGTAAGTCTTCTTGTATCTGATTGGTTCAAACGACTCTATTTGGAGCTTTAAGTCTTGTCAAGAAATGGCTGAAAGACCATGCCTGTTCACCAACTTTCTGTAGATTGCTAAGGAAAGACTTTTGGTACTTGTCAGTCTGGGACAGGTCGGCTGTCAGTAAAGTATAATGACGTGTCATCTTCTCATTGGACCTTCAGTCTGCTTGCCCAGATTCTTGTCTTGCTTTAAGGTAAAACTCCTCTAAGAGAACCTTCTTATTCCTTTATTTATTGTAATCTTCACTGAAATTCATTTTGCCTTGTTCCAACCAGATTAACTAATAGCTTTTAATATGTTTAGCATTGAATGTTCTTTGTTAGTTCTCATCAGTGGACCTTGGTCCTCTCCTGATGGTTTTAGTCTTAGTGAGAATGCACTTAGAAAACATTCAAGACTTAGACTACTTCCTCAGATCACTTGTCTTCAGCAGACTTTGCTTTCAGTGGACTTCGTTCTTCAATACACTCTAGAAGTTACTAACTGCACTCCAGTTCTTAACATTTTGAACTGTTTAACTAAACTCTAACTCTACTGAATATTTTACTTACAAACAACTTAGGAGGAACATTTCGGCATCTTAATCAAAACTTAAGTCTTATACAATTTCCCAACAAGAGGAGTATCACATCACTCCCACTAACCGAGACACCCGTAGACCCATTATATGGAATTACATCAAACGGTTTCTTGGATGAGTATACCAATACCCTCTAAAGTATCTGTGCATCCATCATTAGATATCCGATATCTCGTAGTATGTGAGATCTTACTACACTCTCTAAGAGTATGATGCAGATTGCACACCAATCTCAATTGCATCATTAATATCCCATTCTTGATGATCCTTGATTGGGGCTATTTGAGAATCACACTTAAGACATCTGAGTTCTCACTCACTCAATGACAGTAGTGATTCATGGGAACACAAATAAGAATATATACAAATAATCAAACATCATATTCAGATAAATGTAATGCCATAGAGTTAATATTAAATTAATAATAATATTAAACCAAATCTGAATATTATCTTAGTATTATGTCCTTGGATTGTCTCTAGGACACTAAAACTTCTTTTCCCTTTTCCTCTAGGGTGTTCAAATACCACTTCTTTCCCTTTTCCCTTCTTGGCTTCTAGGGATTTTCTTTCCTCAATCTGTTTTTTCTTCATCTCAGCTATCTTCTTGAAAAAGAACTTATTGTCCAAAAGTTCCTCAATGTTTGAAGTATTACTCCATTCTTGAATCCAAATGAATTCTTCTGTCTATTTCTTCTTGAGAATATCCAGCTTGTTTCTGAGATCTCTCAATTCCTCATATCTCTGCAGTTGTTGAACATGCTCTGCAGATAATTGTTCATAATATAACATAACATCTCCAGATTCTGCATCCACCAATTCCTTCATTCTCTCTTCAATGTCTCTTACTGGCAACTCTGCAATTGAAGAGATTATGATGTCCTGAGTCTCCTTAGCAACAATTTCCTTTACTCCATCAGCCTTAGCTACAGTTTCTAAGTCTGCAAATGTAGACTTAGTCATCTGAGCTGTAGATTCTGTAGTTTCTTTTGAATGTCTTCTTTACCTGCTCAGTTCCTTAGAAATTTCTTTATTGTTGAGAATAACAGTATCATCTACATCGTCAACCAACTCCAGCTATCTCTTAGCTTTAGATTTGTAGTGATGAATAACAGGGGGCTTTGAGGTTTCGACTACTTTGGACTTCTTTTGTTTCTTCTTAGCAATCAATGGTGCATCTGCATCACCTCTTTTGAACTTTCCTAACCTAATAATCCTGTGTACAAATATGGGTACAAGACCTCGAGTTTGAAACAATGGAATACCAAGGTGTTTCAAGATATAGTTCAAGAACAGTCCAAATCCTTTAGTATTGCCAGTTTTTGACACATTATAGGCAAATTGAAAATTAACGAGCTTACATCTACCTTATCTCCTTTATCAAATGCAATCATTAAATCCCTGGCAATCTCAGGACCATCATCCCTATTGATAAGGGATTTGTCCATTACCTCGTAAAGATAGACGTACTCTTTTGAAAGCTGATTCTTCTTAAAATGTCTACTCCAGTTCTTAGGTAGATCCAATCCACCAGTGAACTTGTTGTAATAGACGATTTCTTCATTCTTGAAGTTGAATTCAGTAAAGTGAAGTTCTCCTTGTGGTATCTTCAAAGCTTTACTAATGAATTTGATAGTGATCTTGACATCAACTCCATCAATGTTGGCAGTGATATAGTTCTTTCCTTCCGTGTGTGATGCAGTTTTATAAAAATTTTGAGGTAGAACATCATCATAACCTTCGGGTCTGTTGGTTAAAGCATATTCTAAGCCTTGGGTTTTGATGCGTCGAAACATGCGAGCCATTACTTAAGATTTATTAAGAGCTTCGATTAGGGTATTGAAATAGAACAGAGATCCAAAGAGTATCTTCATGATATTTGGTGTTTTAGAAACGAAGTAAGCTTTGGGTTCAAAGTTTACAGTTTAGAATGCAAAAGGGGCTCCAGCGAAAAATGAACCAATTTTGTGCTAAGGGGTCGTATTTATACTTGCACAAAGCTCAAGGAAAAAGTTAACATTGAGAAAATAGTTTTTCCTATTATTTTGGAAATCAACGGTCTAAAATGTTTGGAGTATTTACTCACTTAAAAGATCAATGACTTTAAAGTGAAATAAATAAAATCCAATTTCTAAAGTTAATGTATAAATGTACACTGTCCAGTACGATTTTATCAATTAAAATCCTGGCACAATAAAACCAAAAATACTGTGTACAGTCAAGTACAAATATTTGGAATTTAGTAGTGTACGCATTTAATGACTAAGAATGTACAAGTCAAAGGTTAAATCTACAGTTTGAAGTTTGTAGCTTGAATTCTTCAGTTAGAATAATCTTCAGTTAATTAAAGTTTGCATCTGTAAACTTAATTCTGCATCTGCATCCTTTTAAGTTTACATTTGAATAACTTTTTATAACTTTTTAACTTTCTATTGAAAATTTTCAACTGTATACTTCATTTCTGAGTGATTTCTTCATAACTCTAACATTCCCAGTTCTCCTCTCAAAGTAGAGAATTTTGATTCACATAGGGGCTTGGTAAAGATATCTGCAAGATTAAGATCTGTATGGATATTTTCCATTTTGATATCTTTCTTTTCAATATGATCTCTAATAAAGTGATGTCTCACATCAATATGCTTTGATCTTGAGTGCAGAACAGGATTTTGTGTAATAGCAATGGCACTTGTATTGTCACAAAATATAACAGTGTTCTTTGACTCAATATCATAATCCTTTAATTGGTATTGCATCCACAAAATTTGTACACAACAACTTCCTGCAGCAATATATTTTGCTTCAGCTGTAGATAGTGCAATAGAATTTTATTTCTTGCTATGCCAAGAGACTAGTCTTTGTCCAAGAAATTGACATATCCTACTAGTACTCTTTCTATCAACTTTACATCCAGCAAAATCTGAGTCTGTGTAACCTTTAAGTTATATTCCACCCTCTTTTGAATACCATAATCCAAGATTTTTGGTAGACTTAATGTACTTGATTATCTTTTTCACAACATTCAAGTGTGATTCCTTGGGGCTGACTTGGAATCTAGCACATACACCCACAGCAAACATGATATCTGGTCTGCTAGCTGTAAGGTAGAGCAAAGATCCAATCAATCTTCTATACAATGTAACATCCACACTCTTTCCATTTTCATCTTTATCCAACAGGGTTGATTAAGACATAGGAATAAATGTAGGCTTTGAACAACTCATTCCAAACTTTTTGATCAGTTCTTGAGTGTATTTGGCATGACTTATAAAGATTCCCTTGTCCATTTGCTTTACTTGCAATCCCAAAAAGGAATTTAGATTTCCCATCATGCTCATCTCAAACTTTTCTTGCATAAGGTGTGAAAATTACCTACATAATTCTTCATTGGTTGATCCAAAGATAATGTCATCAACATAAATCTGAACTAGTAAGATGTCTTCACCATGTTTGAGGCTAAATAGGGTCTTATCCACCATTCTTTTCTTGAAACCATTCTTGATCAAATGATCACATAATGTATCATACCATGCTCTGGGGGCTTGCTTTAATCCATATAAAGCTTTTCTCAGTCTGTAAACTTTATCTCCATCTGTAGAGTCTTCAAAACCAGGAGGTTGCTGTACATAGACTTCTTCTGACAAAAGTCCATTAAAAAATGCACTCTTTACATCCATTTGATATACAGTAAATTTCATATGAGCAGCATAGGCTAAAAATATCCTAATTGCCTCTAGTCTTGCAACTGGTGCAAATGATTCATCAAAATCAATTCCCCCAGCTTGACAGTATCCTTGTGCTACAAGTCTGGACTTATTTCTTGTAACAACTCCTTCTTCATCAAGCTTGTTCTTAAATACCCATCTTGTATCAATAACTTTTTGGAGCCTTGGTCTGGGAACTAATTCCCAAACTTGATTTCTTTCATCTTGCATGGCAAGTATCCAGTTAACATCCATAAGAGCTTCTTCTATATTTGAAGGTTCTATCTGTGATAGAAAGCTTGCAAACATAGCTTCATGCTGTTGTCTTCTAGTCTTTACTTTATCAGTAACTTCTCCAATAACTTGTTCAGGGGGATGGTTTTTAAGCCATTTCATATTTAAAGGGTCATGGATAATATTCTGTTCAGCTGTAGAGTTATTGACTGTAGATTCATTTAATTCTCCAGTCAACTCTTCTATTGAAGGAATACTACCCTGATTTTCTTGACATATTTCATTCAAGTGTTCTTCAGTCCTTGGCAGCTCTTTAGTAGATTCTATATTACCTTGTTCAGTTATTCCTACTGGAATTTCAACTGTTACATATGGCTGTAGAGTTCTATCTGTAGATTTTTCTCCTTTTTGCAGATCTTTAATGATCTTTTGATTTTCTCTGTCTGCAATATGTGGTTCATCAAACACAACGTGTGTAGACTCTTCCACAAGCATAATCCTCTTATTAAATACTCTAAATGCTTTGCTTACTATTGAATATCCAAGAAAGAATCCTTCATCAGCTTTAGGGTCAAATGTCTTTAGATAATCTTTCCCATTATTCAAAATGTAGCATTTGCATCCAAAGATATAAAAATAAGATATATTAGGACTAAATCCTTCCCATAATTCATAAGGTGTCTTTGAATGTGTCTTGTTAATTAAGCACCTGTTTTGTGTGTAACAAGCAGTGTTGGTAGCTTCAGCCCAAACCTTTTAGGTAAATGAGCTTCCATTAACATGGTTCTAACAACTTCTTTCAGAGTTCTATTCTTTCTTTCAGCTACACCATTTTGATGAGGTGTCCTGGCTGCAGAGTATTCATGATGAATTCCATGGAGAGAACAAAACTCCTCAATAACTTGGTTTGTAAATTCAGTTCCTCTATCTGATCTGATTTTTACAATCTTCAAACCTTTCTCATTTTGAATCTTTCTCATGAGTTCAGGTAGTCTCTATAGAGTCTCACTCTTTTTCCTTAGGAACACAGTCCTAGTGAATCTTGAGTAATCATCTACAACTACTAGAGTATACTTTTTCCCACTAATGCTAACTGGTTCTATGGGTCCAAAGAGATCCATATGAAGCAGTTCTAGTACCTTGTTTGAGCCATCAAAGATCTTATTCTTAAAAGTCTTCTTTGTTTGCTTACCCATTTGACATGCATCACAAAGATGACCTTTCTTAAATTTTATCTCTGGTAGGCCTCTTACAAGTTGATTCTTCACAAGATCATTCATGGTTTTGAAATTTATGTGATTCAGTCTCTTATGCCAAAGCCAGCTTGTATCTGTAGAGTTGTTGGCAATAAAGCAAACATTCTCTTCAGCTGAGCTCCATTCGACTATATCTACATTTTGATGGTCCCGTTTTAGTGCAACTGACTTGCGAGCTCAGGCTCTTAACAAGGCAGTGACTCAAGAGACTGAACTCTCGAGTGCTTGCTTGAGCCTGTCAGTGAGATTGGTTCTCCCTAACTAAAATACTTAGCTAATTTCTTTTCAACCTTACGGAGTACTCTCAGTGAGCATGCAATACAAATAATTAGCAAGTGCTTAAACAATAAACAATGCTCAGTTTAACGTGGTTCAGAGACTCAAGCTCTTACATCCACGGCCTGATTTAACAGGAAATCCACTAACTGGGATTCTTGTTTTTAACGTGCCAAGGTGCACCCAGATCTACACTCCAGATCTTTCTTTCTTCCTTACAAACTCACAAAACAACTTACTACCAACAAACCTAACTTAGGGTTTTGGTTTCAGTTGGGTTTTCTCCAACTAGGCGAGGTTTTCCTTTACAATGTGTTAGCCTTAAGCACCCTATATAACACCCTATATGCCTCCTTATACAATGTGCCTCCTTATAACACCCTATATAATGCACTAAACACTCACACCTTCACAACTCGTAGGTGTTGATTTTTCTTACTTTACACACCCCTTGAAACGAAGCTATGAACTCGTATTTATAGTGTGGATTCAAATGTAACCGTTGGAGGAAATTACATTTAAATCCATACAATTAATGGTTTCAACCACTTTTCTTGGAATGCGGCCTTGTCAGTGTCAGATTTGCTGCCTTGTGCTGATTGGTCCACGTGGGCTGGATCCAACGGATCTTTGACTCAGTGGGTTGACCAAGACCCTCTGACTTTAGGTAGCTTCATCCTTCACTGACTTGATGATCTTCAGTGGACTGACCGTCTTCAGTGATGTTGTCCTTCAGAGACTGTGAAGATCTCTCCAAGAAGTTTGTCATAAGGCTGAATGACAAACTTCCCTGACCACAGTAGCCTGACTCCTTCAGGGCCTACTTGGTGCAGCACTGATCCTCCAGATCATGCTCTTCACTAAGTGGTCCACCTGACTTAGCTTAGATCAGCTAGGTTTACACTCAGCGGGACATCCTTCAGGCTTCTCTTCAGGTTCAGGTCTCCGCTGTGGCTTCAGTCAGTTCTTCTTGTGATGTTATCTTGATTTCATCAGGCTGTGTTACCGAGTTCCCCCTCAATTGAGTGTTCCCTCAACTGACAGCCTATTCTACTGAGAAATAACCTAGCCTGACCTGAAACTAAAGATACTATTCTGACTGCTTTCAAACCTATTACATGTTGTTTTGCAAAATTATCAAAACTAAAACATATCCCAACACATTTCCTTTCCTAGTACCACAAATTCTGACTTGTTTGGTTTCAGCATCTTTGATCATACATGAGTTTGGTGTAAAGTCTACAATGTAGCCCTTGTTACAAAATTGACTTACACTAAGCAAGTTATGCTTCGATCCATCCACAAGATATACGTCATTGATCTGAACATTTCCTCTCCTTATTGAACCTGAACCTTTGGCAGTTCCACTGGCATTATCACCAAAAACTACTCTAGGTCCATTTAGTTCTCTATGGTTGGAAAGTGCTTCTTTATTACCTATCATATGTCTTGCACAACCACTATCAATGTACCATATCTCCTTTGGAGTGGTTGTCAAATGTCCCTGCAATAAGTGAAAGATTAGTTTCTAGGTATCCAGAGATTTGGATCTCCTCCAGTGACATTCTTAACAACCCAAGTTGGTTTTACAATAGTTGGTCTTTTGCCTTTCTTGTATGGAACTTCCTGAGTAACTTTCTTGTCATCTGAAGAATTCTTTCCTTTCCAGAATTTGTTAAAATTTTCTTTTCTTTTGAAGTCTACAGCTGCTTCCGGCTGCACAGTTGTTGTCTGTAAAGTTTTACTCGAAGTTTCTTCTTTACAGATTGATTTGATCTTCTTTGTGTACAGATTGATCTTCTCTTCCAAATGTTGTTCATTTTCAACTTTTCCATAGATAATGTTAATAATCTTCTTTTGTTTCTCATTAGATAGATTTTTTACTAATCTTTGGTGTTGGTCCCACTAGTTAGATTAATTGCGGAAGCTTAAGTTAAATGTCTTTCAAATTCTTTTACAAGAGAACAATAATCCAAAGAACAATAAGTAAATGAAAGCAATAAAGAACACAAGATATATAGTGGTTCGGATTTGAATATCCTACGTCCACTCTCCCTTATATCCAAGGGGTCTCACTATCAACCAACTCACTTACTTACTCACTGGAATTGTGAAGTACCAGTTCCTTCTTACACCCTCTTTAGATTTGACTACAATCTAAAGATCAAACAGCCAACAACCTTGTCTGATAGATGAACAGGTTGTGGTTTCAATAACTCCTTTAGAGTAGATAAATATTATGAACCGTAAGAGTGCTTGGAATAAATATCAAAAGCTTGGATCAACTTATGCGCATATATAGTCTCTCTAGCACTTTTTCTTGAACTGCACTCTTGTATTTATAGAGGGGATTAGGGCTAGCCGTTGGAGGGCTAATCCAATCAGATCCTCTGTATAAGGAAGCCTCAATTAATCAATTCCCTAATTGATTGATTGGGTTGGTGGGATCCTTGGATTGATTATCTTCAATACTTTCCAATCCTGATCTTGTTGACTTGATTTGAATCAACAACGGTCAATAGCTTCCTCTGCCAAACTCTGATTCTCTCCAGAGAAGGCAAGACCAGACACCAGGCAACCTCGGTGTCTTCTGGTCCTAATCTGGTGAACAACCAGAATACTCAGTAGAAACAGGAGATCAAACTGAGCATCTTTTGTTCCACCAGACTCGTCTGGTCTGGACTCATCTGGTCTGGGGAAGGTCCTCTGCCTCTGGTCAGATCTCATCTGGTGAAGTCTTCTGGTGGAGTCCTCTGGTGGAGTCCTCTGGTGACTCTTCTGGTGAAGTCTTCTGGTCTGGCAGTTCCCCCTAGACTAAGTCCTAATCTAGATCATCATCTGGCTAACAGGTCCAGATGGTCCTATTACATCCTCTGGTTTGTTTTAACTCATCAAAACTAACAATTTTTATCCTAACAATTTCCCCCTTTTTGATGGAGTTAAAATACTACCAGAACTGATCGCAAAGAAGAATTTAAGCAAAAAAAACAGTAAAGAATAAGACCTTAGAATAAATCTTATCAGGCAAACAATTAAGACAACAAGAGGTTATCTTTTGAACAGAGAAGATATGAATTCCATTGATAATAAGGACAACAGTGATTACAGATTACAATACAATTCTGGTCCTATCTAAGCATATCTTCTATTTTCCTTGGGCACCAGAAACTAGTCCAGAAACCTATCCTGGACGGCCTTCAACTCTGCAGAAGATGTTGGAGTGAAGTTCACCAACACCTTTGTCTTGTACAGTCTCTTCAGCTCAGCCCAATCAACCTGGTCTCCTGCCATGGGAGTGTTAAGATAAGTGAACTCAGGGGCAGTCACCTCCAGGTTGAACTCAATGGTTGAGTCTATCAATTGCTTGTACAGCTCTGCATCATAAGCTTGCATCCAGGTGTGAAAGGTTTTGTTGATTAGCTCATCATCCTCTGGTGCTGGCCTCTGGATATAGTGTTGGATGAACCAAAGAGTCTTTGCCTCCTTCCATTTTTCAATCAAGGGCACAGGCACAGTAGAGTCAAAAGACCCTTCTGTCCTGAGAGGCAGAATGTTCATCACTTCAATGGGAGCTTTCCTCCTCTGGCTCGAGCCACTTGCACCAGAAGAAGCACCTGCTTCTCTGCTCTTCTTATTTTGCCTCCTAACATATCTGAGCCTTTGCTCTTCATCTATGTTCTTCCTGATCCTTGCTTGCTTCTCCTCTGGAGTCTCTTCCTTGTATCTCTTTTGAGCTTCTTCAACAACAGTCTCAAGGAAGCTTTTCTTGACTCTCCTGATCTTCCTCTTTGCAGGTCCAGAGATGGAGATTGGATCCTACTCAGCTTCTGACTCCTCTTCTGCAGCAAGCTGCTTAGCCATGGAAAGAGATTTGAACTCTTCCTTCTTCTTCTTCTGCAACTCAGCCTGGGCCAAAGTGTTCTCCAGCAGGTCCAGACGAGCTCCATGGCTGAAGAGAGTTTCGTTTGTGGTCCTCGCTAGATCAGTTCTGGCCTTCTCTTCCCCATTTTTAACTTCATCAAGGAGGGGCTCCACAACCTGCCTTATAAGATCAGGCAAGGCAGTGTTGGAGGAAGAGTGAAGATTACGCAGCTGCTTGGCTTCCTCCAGGTAGGCTCTTGATTCAGCAACAAGCCTTTCCTGCTTCTCCAACATCTCCTGGAGGGAGTCTTTCAACTTGGCAGTCTGGATCATCTGGCTGGCCATCTCAACTTTAAGCACAGAGACTGGCCTCATCTGCTCCAGCACATGCTCCTGGAGCTGCTTCTGGCTGTGCATCACATCCAGCTTGACAAAGAGGCCATTGGCCTTGAAAGAAGCTTTAACTTCTGCCAGAGAGGACTTGATCTGCTTCAGGAAGATCCTCCTCTCTTGCTTGATCTGATGCTCTATCATAGCAGGGGCCATATGTTGAATAGCTTTTGAAAAGCGCCTTATCTGCATGATTTGCTCGTTGAAGAATGCTTTCATCTTCTGGAGCACAGCAGGAGACATCTCAAAGTCCTCCTCGTCTGAATATAGCTCTGGAGCGAATGAAAAATGAGGACCAAAGTTGTAAGAGAAGCCCTCTGGAGTGAGCATAACTCCTCTTTGGATTAGGAGAGTTCTGATGAGGACCTTGGCTGCCTCTGGTGTCTCCAACTCTGCTGGGTTTTGTATGTTTAGCTTCTTCTTCAGCTCAATCTCCCACGCAGTGAAGACAGAGGGAGACATCTCCTCCAGCAGAAGCATGAGATCTTCAACATCTTGGAGTCTGGCCATACTCCAAACCTTGGCATCCGTCAGATCTGCCAGGAGGGGTGAGTGCTCCAACAAAATTGGAAACTGCTCTCTTAGCCAGAGCTGAGCACTCACACTCATACTCTGCCTGATGGGACCCATCTCATCAGAAGAGAAAATAAAAGGTTTGGGCCCAGAGGCAGAGGAGGAATGTGCTAAGTTAGCAGGCTCAAGTGAAGCTTCCTCATCTTCACTATCATCGCTTGTTAAACAGGTGGGAGAAGGGGGAGGGGCAGGAAATCCCAGAGCCATAGATATGGTTGGGTCCTGGTCAGTGTTGTTTTGGAGAGGGTTAGGGTTTTGTGAGGTGGAGGGGATGGGTTGCTCTGCACCAGAAGAAGACGGGATCTCTGGTACAGAAGGTGTAGGTGGTATTTGGGATGTGGAAGTGTTTGGAGGGGGGATTTCTGCACCAGAAGAGGTTGAGGGCACCTCTGGTACAGAAGTTGGGGGAGAGGGGTTTGTGGGAAAATGTGTTTGGAAATTTGGGGGAGAAGGTGTTTGGGTAGGAACTGTTGAGGGAGTAAATACGGGGGTATTTGGGAGAGTCTGCTCTGGTGGAAACATAGGAATACCAGAAGCAGATGAGGTTTGGGGAATATTATCTGAGGGAGAGGTAGAGGGTGAAACAAGATTAATAGGAGTAGAAGAGGGAATGGAAGGGTTTACCTCTGCTGAGTCAACATCAGCAGGTACAACATGCTCTGGAGCATCCTCCAACATCTGGGAAGCCTCATCAATGGCCTTCTCCAAGGCCTCTCCAAGATCAGATCCAGAGTCTGAATCTTGAAATATGGCCTTCTTGGCCTTGGATTTCTTCTTAAGAGGTTCAACCTCTTCTTCCTCTTCCTCCTCTGATGGCTCATCCACTAGAAGGGTTTTCTTGGCCTTCCTGCTAGTCTTTGACTTCTTAGCAGAGCCCTTCCTGGCCTCCTCATGCCTCTTCCTCTTGGCTGCTCCAACCTTCTTAACAGCTTTATCATCATCACCCTTCTTCTTAAGCACTTCAAGAAGGGGAATCTGGTCCTCCTCCGAGGAACCAGAGAAAGCAATGGTTGAGGAACCAGTTGCTTCAGCAGCTTTCTTATGGGTCTTCTGCTTCTGCTGCTGCCTCTGCCCCTTTGCAGGTGAGGGTACTGCCTGTAGAGGAGGGGCAGGGATGGCTTCTTCCCCATCAGAATCAGGATGGCCATGAAGGGGACCATCCTTAGAAAATAATATCTTGGACTTGTGAAATCCTCTGCACCAGGATTCTTTCCATCTCTTCTCTGGAAGCAAAGAGTCCAAGATCAGAGTAAGTTTCGTTCCCAACGAAACATTTGCAGTGAAATAGAACTGCATCTCCCCTGGCTTGGAAGGACAAGCCTCCTTGTTCACTTTCACCTTATTCTTCCTCAAGACGCCCCAAAAGAACTCTGCCCAGTTACATTGGACGCCGTCATACAGAGCCCTTATCACACACATTCGTCCATTAAAAATTGCATCCGTGCTGTGATTCTCACACATCAGCACCTTCACCACAATATCAAAAAGTACCTTGTACTGTTGCCTCAAATGTTTGTCCAAGAAGCCCTTTGTGATGTTCTGGCAAGAAGAACGAGCAAACAATTTGAAGGAACCCACAATATCATCCTCCTTGTAGGTTAAAGGATCCACCCCTTCTGCAGAAACATTTCCAAACAGCGCACAAAAGTCATGCTTGGAAAACACCAAATCCTCCTTGTCAATCTTTGACGAAATATGGTCTTCATTGATCTTCATTCGTACCAGAAACTGGGCCGTATAACCATCTAGGGTGCGAAAATCTCTGGGGACTGTGGAGATCAACTTTTCAACTCCGGATCTCCTCAATAATTCCAGAATAGCAAGTGCAGACGAGTTCTTTGTGGTGTAGAAGTTGACCACCATTTCCGTTTTCAATTTCTTCATCATCAGGGCATGGTCAAAGTTGCACGGAGGGGCCATTTCTGTGAAAGAGAGTGAGAGAGAAAGAAATACTTTGCAGAGAGAGGTTAGGGTTTGAAAGGATATTAAACGTGAAAGGACAGATTGAAAGGAAATTTGATTTAAATAGGGTAATACGCGTGGCTTGAATAATAAATGAAGTGTGTACGCGTGTAATAGCAAATTTAATTTAGGAAACAAAATCAATTTTCGAATTGATTGACACATTGCACAGTGATTAAATTTGACGGCCACGATGAAAGGCGAGATACATATTTAATCGGGTGCGTTGGCATAGTCATTGGGACTGGGCATAAAGGGTTTTGTGGCAGTCAAGAAAAAAAGCGAAATGATTGCCTAGACCCTATACCCTAGTTATAAATACACTCCGAAGTTGAAAGGTTTTAAGTGTACTTACTAATTTGAAAAGTATATCCCAATGAACAGAGGCCAGAGAAGTAAAGACATACCTGTCACCTGATATTGTAACCAGATGATACCACAGCAAGTCTGGTGCTACATCTCCTCTGATGGAGCTTATCTGGTCCTGGTCAGAGAAGACTTTGGATATTTTGGAATCTGACTCAGCACCTCATCTGGGACAAGTGTCACCTGGTGTATACCTCATCTGGAGATATACCTTCTCTGATATGTCTAATCTGTAGGTATGTTAGTTTAAGAAAAGAAATATATGAAGAAAAGTAACGAAACAAAGGATACTTCTCTGATGTTCCCCCTAAAACAAATCTGTCTCTGGATCCAACAATCCTAACTCAAAAGCTAACTCTCTGAATCTGGTCTCAGCCAAAGGCTTGGTTAAAATATCTGCTCTCTGCTTCTCTGTTGCAATCTTTTCCATCCTTATATCTCCCTTCTCAACATGATCTCTGATAAAATGATGCCTTATATCAACATGTTTACACCTGGTATGAAGAACTGGATTCTGGGTGATTGCAATTGCACTATTACTATCACAGAAAATAGGAATAACCTTAGCTCTAATCTGGTAATCCCTAAGCTGTTGACTAATCCAGAGTAGTTGTGAACAACAACTCCCTGCAGCCATGTACTCTGCTTCTGTTGTTGATGTAGCAACCGAAGTCTGCTTCTTAGAAAACCAGGATACCAATTTATTCCCTAAAAATTGGCATGTTCCACTTGTAGACTTCCTATCTATTCTGCATCCACCATAGTCTGTATCTGAATACCCACTCAACTCTAAGTTATCATCTGCAGGATACCATAATCCAAAATTCACTGTTCCTTTAAGATATTTCAATATCTTCCTAGCTGCTTCCAAGTGACTTTTCTTGGGATTAGCTTGAAATCGGGCACAAACTCCTACAGCAAAAGTAATATCTGGTCTGCTTGCAGTCAGGTACAGAAGAGAACCAATAAGTGCTCTGTACTGAGTCTGGTCCACACTCTCTCCAGACTCATCTGGATCCATGTTGAAATTTGTCATCATAGGGATCTTGGCTGCTTTGCTAGATCCTACTCCAAATTTCTCTAACATGTTTCTGGTGTACTTTGCCCGATTAATAAAAATTCCCTTCTCTGATTGCTTAACTTGCAAACCTAAGAAATAATTCATTTCACCCATCATGGACATCTCAAACTGACTCTGCATGAGCTCACCAAACTTCTCACACAGCTTCTTGTTAGGGGATCCAAATATAATGCCATCAACATATATTTGGACCAGAAGGATGTCCTTTCCTTCTTCTTTCCTAAACAAGGTTCTATCAATCTTACCCTTAGTAAAACCATTGTCCAGAAGAAATTGAGATAGAGTGTCATACCATGCTATGGGTGCCTGCTTCAGCCCATAAAGAGCTTTCTTAAGCTTAAACACATTGTCACCTTGTTCAAAACCAGGAGGTTGTTCCACATACACTTCCTCAATGAGAATCCCATTAAGAAAGGCAGATTTCACATCCATCTGGTATACTTTGAACTTCATGTGAGCAGCATATGCTAAGAACAATCTGATGGCTTCTAGTCTGGCAACAGGAGCAAATGTCTCATCATAGTCTATTCCTTCAGACTGAGAATAGCCCTGGGCCACTAGCCTTGTTCCTAGTAATGACATCATTCTCATCTTTCTTATTCTTGAGAACCCACTTAGTGCCTATCACCTTTTGATGTCTTGGTCTGTCTACCAGCTCCCAAACTTCCTGTCTGGTGAATTGATTCAACTCCTCCTGCATAGCAACAATCCAATTTGAATCTTTCAGTGCCTCCTTGATGTTCTTGGGCTCAATCAAGGACACATAGCAATTGAATAAGGCAGCTAAGTTAAGAGTTCTCCTAGTCTGGACACCCTTAGTTGGATCTCCTAAGATCAGGTCATTGGGGTGATCAACCAGGGTCCTCCTTCCCGTGGTTTTGCCTGGGTGATCATCTTCTGCAGTACCTTGGTGAGTATCACCGTCTGCAGAAGAGCTTCCCCCTACAGGAGTACCAACCTCTTCTGGTTCTGCTCCTTGTGAAGGCTTCTGCTTCAGAGAACCAGGAGATGGGTCTGAATCTGAATCTGAATCAAGAATAGGTGGATTGACTTTGATAACTCTGGGTGTAGTCTGATTCTGGATCTCATCAGAAGACTTAGAGTCCACCTTGCACTCAAAAGCAGATTCATAAAAAACAACATGAGGTGTTTCCTCCACACAAAGTGAATTCTTATTAAAAACTCTAAAAGCTTTACTGGTGCTGGAATATCCCAAAAATATTCCATCAGCCACTTTAGCATCAAAGGTTCTTAATTTAGATTTCCCATTGTCATGGATGAAACACTTACATCCAAAAACATGAAAATATGAAACAGATGGGGTTTTACCTTTCCATACCTCATATGGAGTCTTATTATGTCTCTGGGCAATTAGGCATCTGTTCTGAGTGTAGCAAGCTGTATTAATGGCCTCTGCCCAAAATCTCTGTAGAGTGTTGTATTCTTCCAGAAGTGTTCTTGCAGCTTCTTTGAGAGTCCTATTCCTCCTTTCTGCTATTCCATTTTGTTGAGGTGTTCTGGCAGCAGATGTCTCATGAAAAATTCCATGGTCCTTGTAGTAATCTGCAATGTGTGAATTTAAAAACTCTGTTCCTTTGTCACTTCTGATCCTGACTATGCTCTGGTTCTGCTCATTCTGAATCTGCTTGAAGAATTCTGGCAGCTTAGTGATAGTTTCATTTTTCTTAAATAAGAACACTACCCAAGTGTATCTTGAAAAGTCATCTACTATCACCAAGGTGTACTTCCTTCCACTGAAACTAAGAGGAGAAACAGGTCCAAACAGGTCCATGTGAAGTAGTTGAAGTACTCTGGTTGTGGTTGTGCTCTGGACATCCTTAAAGGAAGTCTTGGGTTGTTTACCCTTCTGGCATAAACCACAAACCTGATTCTTCTTAAACACTTCATTAGGAAGACCTCGAATGAGACCTTTTCTGGCAATCTTGTTCAATGTTTTGAAGTTAAAATGACACAATCTCTTGTGCCAAATCCAGCTGTTCTCTGCAGATCCTTTTGCAACCAGGCAAGCATTTCTTGGGCAACTGCTAAAATCTGCAAGATAAATGTTACCCTTCCTCAAGCCTATTAGCAAGATATCATTATAATCAGAAGAGAAAACAGTTCATGAATCACTAGAAAACTTCACTGAGTATCCCTTGTCACAGAATTGGGATACTGAAAGCAGATTATGCTTGAGTCCTTCTACATAATAGACTGCATCTACAAATACTCCATTGAAGGTCAATTTTCCAACTCCTCTGGTGACTCCATAGTTGTTGTCACCAAACATCACTCTTGGTCCATTCAATGGCTTCAAATCTTGGAGATTATCCTTCTGGAAGGTCATGTGCTTGGAACATCCACTATCAATGTACCAGACATGGTTGCTTGAAAGTCCTTTCTCCAATGGACTCTTATCTACCTGCAGAGAAATCAATTAGGTCCCCTACTAGTGCTGGGTCCTGATTGGTTAGTTGCAGGTTTTGTAGGAATCCATAGATAAAGATCATCCCTTGATGGATGAGGAGATCTTATCTTCCTTCCAAATCTATCTACCAGCACATGTCCTCTGACAATGACATATTGAGCTACTGGTCTGATAAGGACACATTTCCTATAAACAGGTCTGGTGTACCTTTTCTCAAATCTGGCCTTTGGAATGGCCTCCCTCAAAGACATGGTCTTAAAGGTCTGGTTGTAAGGGTACATCCTAGAAGAACCATCTCTGGTGTCATAACTTCCCAAATCAGTTGGTTTTCTATAGATGGGTCTGGAAGACCTCCTCTGGTTCTGAGAATTAGATCTGTTCTGGTGATTATAGTTCCTTTGAGTATACCTATTCTGGAATTGATTCCTCTGAGAAAATTGTCTCTGGGGTACCTGGTGCTGTTGAACATTGTTCCTTCTCTGGTAGTTATTACTCTTATTGGTATCCCCCTTTCTTGAGTGTTTCCTTTGAGGTCCCCTAATCTGGTTAGGTTCCCTTTGAGGGTTTCTCTGGGGTCCTCCAATTTGAGTAATTTCTACTCCTTGGGACTCATTGTTCACAAAACCATTAATCTTCAATGGTCCCCCTTGTTGACACTTATTCACTAGCATCTTCTCTTCCAGAACAGTCAACTCTTCTGGACCATATGTTATGTGATTAACAGAGTGATTCCTTTTCCAGTCAGGATTGTGAACCACCTTGTAACCATTACCAGTTAAGTCTTTATCATCCCAGATTTCTACCAATTTATAAAAGTATTTATGAGTTTTAGAGGTAATTCCAGAATATCCTAAACCACTCTTATCACAAATGCGCTGAGAAGACTCTGATATGATAGATACAACAGATGGTATCTTAGGAGCTTCTCTGGGCATGGGTATCTCCTCTATGTTGTGAGCAACTTGTTTTCCCTTGATAAGAGTCTGGTATTTGGCTCTGAGTTCATTGATCTCATCTTCTTGAGAGTTCTTTTCTTTCATGAGTTGATCTACCAGAGTATCTCTTTCTGTGATCTTATCCTGAAGTTCAGAGACTTCTTTGGAATGATCTTTCATGAGTTCTCTGGTGGATTTATGCTCATGAGAGAGAGATTGAACTTCAGCTCTGAGCCTACCATTCTCTTTCTCAAGTTTTTGATAAAGTTGGACACAATTTTGGAGATCTGATAGCATTTGTTGCATATCAGACTCTCTGGAGTTACCAGATGAATTAGAGGATTCAGTACATTTGGAATTTGATAGGACTAGAGTAGTTTCATTTACCTCAGTGATGTCTGCCATAAGACACACATCATCATCTGATCCAAAGTCAGAAGAAGAAGAACTGGAACTAGTATCCTCCTCCTCTGCTTCTGCCAGCAATGCTCTCTTGTCTGCATATCTCCTATCTCTCTTGATTATTTTATCTTCTCTTTCCCTAGGAGTGAGTTGAGGACAATCATAACTATAGTGACCAGTCTTGTTGCATGTATAGCAGGCATTGTCTCCTCTGGGACTAGGACTTGGCTCTCTCCTCCTCTGGTTGTAGTCTGATCTGGTTGGACTACTCTCTCTCCTCTGGTAGTCAGGTCTGCCAGAGCTACCATCCCTCCTCTGATAATCTGATCTCTCAGAGTTGCCAGGGTTGTCATCTCTCCTCCTTTCTGGAGTTCTGAATCTGGTCTCCCTTGAGTCTCCAGATGTCTTCTCCTTCTCTGCAGGCTTGAAGGAATTCTTTCTGTCTCTGGTAGATTCCTTCCAATGCCTTTTGTACCTGCCATATTTTGAACTCATTTTATCTAATTTACGAGTTAGAAGTGCTACCTGCTCCTTGAGGCTCAAGTCATCTGCAGTAGACTCCTTTGGCTTGACATCAGGCTTGATGGTTGAAGAGAATGCAACACCTTTCTGACCAGAAGAGGAAACCTCTTCTGTTTGATCCTCCTCTTGAAGATCATACTCATAGGCTTTGAGATCAGACAACAGAAGATGATGATCCAGAGTATTGAGATCCTTGTTGTCCTTGATCACAGTGACTTTAATTCTCCACCTGCTGGTTAGTGAACGCAAGATTTTACTATTAATTTCCTTTTCAGAGTAGGTCTTACCTAAGGCACTAGCCTTGTTCAGGAGATTTGTGAGACGCATGTCCAGCTGGTCAATGGTCTCGTCTGGTTTCACGTTGAAGGTGTCAAACGAGTGTTGAACAGCTTGAAGTTTGTTGTCTTTGATCTTCTCTGTTCCCTCACAGAGTAGTGCCAGTTTGTCCCACATCTCCTTGGCAGTGGCACACGTTCTGACCTTTTCAATCACTTCTTTGGTAAGTGTGTTGATGATCTCTGTTCTTGCCACCTGGTCCAAGTTGTAGAGCTTTCTTTCATCATTATCAAGCTCATCTTTCTTTTTGAGGATTCTCTGCCTGGGGACTCTATCATCTGCAGTTTTCTGGGCAGCTTCACTAGTTTCTTCTCTGGACTCTGACCTGCCACTATCAATAGGAGTCCAGTAAAATTGAATGGGGCCACTTTCAACCACATCTAGTATGCGGTGGTGAATAGCTCCAAGATGATTGCTCATCATGAAGCTCCAGTGGCTGTAATCCTCAAAAGAGAATTTTGGGAGCTTACGGCTCTTGTAAGAAGATTTTGCAGACATTTTGATAAAATTAAGGAAAATAACAAGAACTTGAACAAAAGCACTAAAGAGCAATGGATCTGCCCGGTGACCACCAAAAGCTTTTCAAAGCAGTGGTCGTTGGACACACTGCTCTGATACCAGTTGTAGGATCAAGCGCTTGCCACTAGACTAAAAGCCCGGACTTATAGTGAGGTGCTACTTTATTTCCTTTAACCCCATCTAGCTGCAGCGCCACGGGTAGAATAGCCTCCACCGGACTTGGCGCACAGGGCCTTTATCGCGCCCGACTCGGCTGGGAGATGCTGGACTCCGCGCCCAATAACCCCCCCCCAGCATCTGCCAGCTCTCTTAGCCAACAAATGCCTTCCACTGGGATTCGAACCCGTGACCTGTGCTCTGATACCACTTGTTGGTCCCACTAGTTAGATTAATTGCGGAAGCTTAAGTTAAATGTCTTTCAAATTCTTTTACAAGAGAACAATAATCCAAAGAACAGTAAGTAAATGAAAGCAATAAAGAACACAAGATATATAGTGGTTCGGATTTGAATATCCTACGTCCACTCTCCCTTATATCCAAGGGGTCTCACTATCAACCAACTCACTTACTTACTCACTGGAATTGTGAAGTACCAGTTCCTTCTTACACCCTCTTTAGATTTGACTACAATCTAAAGATCAAACAGCCAACAACCTTGTCTGATAGATGAACAGGTTGTGGTTTCAATAACTCCTTTAGAGTAGATAAATATTATGAACCGTAAGAGTGCTTGGAATAAATATCAAAAGCTTGGATCAACTTATGCGCGTATATAGTCTCTCTAGCACTTTTTCTTGAACTGCACTCTTGTATTTATAGAGGGGATTAGGGCTAGCCGTTGGAGGGCTAATCCAATCAGATCCTCTATATAAGGAAGCCTCAATTAATCAATTCCCTAATTGATTGATTGGGTTGGTGGGATCCTTGGATTGATTATCTTCAATACTTTCCAATCCTGATCTTGTTGACTTGATTTGAATCACCAACGGTCAATAGCTTCCTCTGCCTAACTCTGATTCTCTCCAGAGAAGGCAAGACCAGACACCAGGCAACCTCGGTGTCTTCTGGTCCTAATCTGGTGAACAACCAGAATACTCAGTAGAAATAGGAGATCAAACTGAGCATCTTTTGTTCCACCAGACTCGTCTGGTCTGGACTCGTCTGGTCTGGGGAAGGTCCTCTGCCTCTGGTCAGATCTCATCTGGTGAAGTCTTCTGGTGGAGTCCTCTGGTGAAGTCCTCTGGTGGGGTCTTCTGGTGACTCTTCTGGTGAAGTCTTCTGGTCTGGCAGTTCCCCCTAGACTAAGTCCTAATCTAGATCATCATCTGGCTAACAGGTCCAGATGGTCCTATTACATCCTCTGGTTTGTTTTAACTCATCAAAACTAACAATTTTTATCCTAACATTTGGACAGTTGGTTCCTTAAGTTCTTGTAGTAGAATGCTTTCTCTCTCGAACACTTGTTGTTGTTTTACAAAGGTAGGAACAGATTTTTCAAGATATTCCATCCAATCATATGGATTGTAGCCAATGCCTGTCATATCTCCAGAGGGTCTTTGTTGTAAATGCATTGCATTTAACTTTCTAGAAGATTTACCATAGCATTCCAATCTTTTTATGAAATAATCTCTCTCAGCCTCAACATTTTGAATAATGTTGTCTTTCTTTGTAACTTCATTCTTGAGATCTATGCAGTGAGCAATTCTGCAGGTAACTTCTTCAAAAAGTTCTTCATGACTCATCTTTAGATAATCAAATTCTTCTTCCAAGTCATTCATTAAGGATAGCTTGTGTTTGTTTTCACAAGTTTCAACAAGCAATTCCTCAATTCTTTGCTTTAGCTTCTGATTTTCTATTAAGAGTTCATCATGATCACTTTTAATGTGAAGCAGTCCTTCAAAACCTTTTTGGAGCAAGTGAATCATATCACTGGAAGAATCCTTTTCAGTTAAAGAACTGGATGAGGATTGTACCTCTTCATCCTTTGCCATAAGACAAATTAGTGCTTCATTATCCTCATAATCTGTGGATTCACACTCTACAGTTGGGTGAGAAGAATAAGAGGGACTTTCTTCCTGAGTCTTTTCAAACTCGGATAGTAGTGCTCTTATTCTTTCTTTATCCAACTTTTTCTTCTTTTCCAGTCTTGCATCTTTCTCCTCTTCAGTATACTTCTTTGCTTCAGGATACGGGCAGTCTTTGATGAAATGTCTAGGTTTCCTGCAATTATAACAAAGATAGTTGGAGTTAGCAGTTGGTTTACTTGACTTACCTTCTTGTTTAGATAAATTCTTCTTCCAGTTGGCTCTCTTGGCAAATTTCTTGAATTGCTTAATTAGAAGAGCCATCTCATCACTTTTTGAGTCTGATTCTGCAGTTGGATTAGACTCTGCTGCTACAAGAGCTGTAACTTTTGAGCTAGTTGAGTAGTTGTCTTTCCTCCTATCAATATCAAATTCAAAGGCTTTGAGGTCAGAAAACAATTCAAATGTAGACACTTTGGATAAATCCTTAGACTCTCTCATAGCAACAACTTTCATATCCCATTCAGATGGTAGGGCTATTAGAACTTTCATGTTCTTTTCCCTTTGTGAGTACTCTTTTCCAAGTAGTTCAAGCTCATTGAGTATCTCAATGAATCTTGAATCAAAATTCTCAAGAGTTTCTCCATATTTCATCTTGAAGTTCTCAAATTTTTGGACAGCTATCATGAGCTTGTTCTCTTTAATTTGATCAGTCCCTTCACAGATCATCTCAAGTTTCTCCCATATCTCTTTAGCAGTTTTGCAACTTTTTATCTTGCTGAACACAATTTTATCTAGAGAATGAAAAATAGTGTTTCTTGCAACATTGTCGAGGTTTGCTCTCCTCTTGTCTTCATTTGTCCACTCCTTCTTGGGCTTTGGAATGATTTGGGCTAGACCAGTCTGATCTCCTGCAGTGTTGGTCTTTTCTATCATAATTGGACCATCCTCAATTATGGACCACATTTCATCATTCATAGCAGATAAGTGAGCTTGCATTCGGATCTTCCAATCATCATATTCAATTGTGGAAAACATAGGCACTTTAGATTTCATTATTTTAGGAGCCATAGAGAAATGCAGATGTGATTTTTCAAAAACACTTTTGGATCTGGCTTGAAAACTTTTGAAAATTTGGTCAAAGAAGTGGCAAGCCAACTGTTCTGATACCACTTGTTGGTCCCAAAAGGTGTATCAAGGTCTAGAGGGGGGGGGGTGAATAGACCTTGATTCTTAAAAATGAATTTTAAAACTTTTAAACTATACATTTTAAACTCTGCAACTGTAGAGTTAGAAAACTAAAGTCTGCAGCTGCAGACTTGTTAAAAACAAAGTCTATAAGTTTCAAACACTTATCAAAGTTAGTGTTGTAATACTTTTGAGTATTTTAACACTTTGTGCAGCGGAAATAAATAAAGTGTGTGAAGTTAAAAATCAAACAACCAGATTATAAAAGTTATTGTTGGTCCTGAAATGAGTAAACAGGTGTATGAGGGGGGGAATACACCTGTGGTTACAAATTAAAACTTTTTATAAAATTTATCAGGTTACTTAAGACAGTAGCTCGTCAGTGGACTTGAGGTCTGCTGAGAGTTACTTTGTGAAAGCTTACTGAGATAATACCTCCACTGAGAGCTCAAGACTTTCAGTTGAACTACTATCTAATTAGCTTTCAGATACGGAATAGTGAGCCCTTAGAAAACTCGTTTTACTTTGATAAACTTTGAGATTAACACACACTTAGGAAAGCAGATAATAAGAACACAAGATATAAAATGGTTCAGAGATGAATCTCCTACGTCCACTGTCCTGATCAAACAGGAGAATTCCTTTCACTTGGAATTCCTTGTGTTATACTGCCAAGGTGCACTGATTAATTAATCCTCTCTTAGGATGATTGATCACTAGGAAATTCCAGGTCCTAGTTCCCAAAACAAACCAGCTTTCAGACTGATACAACAATCAGCTTACTAACACCACTTAACACCAGCTCTCAACCTAAACACTGAGTAGGGTTTTGAGTAGGGTTTTGGTTCCAACTATTTTGAGATAATCCTTACAAGTTTAGCTCAAGGTTTAGGATTGGATTATCTCTTTCTAAAATTTGGATATAGCTTTTAAGCTTGGTTACAGAAGGTTTGTTAGGCTCTCTACAAATGTTAAACACTTGGGAAACAAAGGTAATTTCGAGTGCTTCTAGTTGTTATGAATGTAGAGATAACTTTGATCTTGTGAGTTTCCCGTGCATAGAAATGAGCACGTCCTTCTGTATTTATAGGCTTCCTTGAAAATCTTCCCGTTGGATTTGAATCTTCTCAAGTAAGTCTTCTTGTATCTGATTGGTTCAAATGACTCTATTTGAAGCTTTAAGTCTTGTCAAGAAACGACTGAAAGACCATGCCTGTTCACCAACTTTCTGTAGATTGCTAGGGAAAGACTTTTGGTACTTGTCAGGCTGGGGCAGGTCGGCTGTCAGTAAAGTACACTGACTTGTCATCTTCTCATTGGACCTTTAGTCTGCATGCCCAGATTCTTGTCTTGTTTTAAGGTGGAACTCCTCTGAGAGAACCTTCTTATTCCTTCATTTATTGTAAGCTTCAATGTTATTCGTTTTGCCTTGTTCCAACCAGATTAACTAACAGCTTTTAATATGTTTAGCATTGAATGTGCTTTGTTAGTTCTCATCAGTGGACCTTGGTCCTCTCCTGATAGTTCTAGTCTTAGTGAGAATGTACTTAGAAAACATTCAAGACTTAGACTTCTTCTCAGATCACTTGTCTTTAGCGGACTTCACTTCAGTGGACTTCATCTTCAGCAGACTTCATTCTTAAATACACTCTAACAATTACTAACTGTACTTCAGTTCCTTAACAGTTTGAACTGATTGACTAAGTACTAACTCTACATAATATTTTACTTACAAAATAACTTAGGAGGAACATTTTGGCATCTAATCAAAACATAAGTCTTATACATTTTCCCAACAGTTATGAATGATGCACTAAGCAATATATAAGTAAGTATGAAATGCAGGAACTTAAATATAAGGTAGTAGAGAGAGTTTATAATGGTTTAGAGGTTATGTAATCCACCTACGTCCACTGTTACACCACGAAGGTGCCAAATTCACTAAGAATATTCAATTAGACACGAAGTTGTTCCCCCTAAGACTTAGGATCTTCACTCAGAATACTCTAATCTAGGTTGAAACAAAAAACTCACTCAGAACTACTCTCAATCTCACTTAGAACAACACACTAACTAAGAATGATATCCACACTAAGTGGAATACAAATGTAAATGTATAGTGAGGGGAACAACAACGAAAGATACAACACAAATTCCTAGCCTCTAAGTCCTAAAACTTCTAACTATAGAAGAATTGTAGACTTTTTGAGAGCTTTAGACTTTGTGAAGGTTTGCTTGGGAGCTTGGGGTTGTTGTTATTCGTCCTCTGAGGTCTCCTATCCTATTTATAGGAGTCTTGGGGGTCCTCTAGCCGTTGGAGGGATTCAAAATTTTAAAATATTTTCTCCTCCAGATTTGACTTCAGCTAATAAAAGCTTCTTGTCATGTAGCTATGTCCTCAAAGTAGTACAAGTTGTCTCTTAGTGATGACTACTCAAAGAGCTTTTAATCACTGAAATACTTGTTTTTACCTGCTAGACACTGAGATATTTCAAACTAATTGAGTGAGTGTACATATTGTACTACACTTAATTAGTCCTTTTAGTCTCAAGTTTACAGCTTGTAGTCTTTAACTCTGCAGATGTAGACTCTTCGTCTGTGGACTTGTCTTCAATTTTGCAGATGTAGACTTGTCTTGATCATAGTTGTAGGGTCTTTATGTAATGTTTGCAGATGTAGACTTTCAACTTTTAAACTCTTCATATCTCTTAGTACTTGCAATGTTAGTTCTCGCAAAACACATATATGTTTTGACATTATCAAAATCAAACAAGAAAATTCTTAGGACAAAAATATCCTAACAAAGTGTGTGTGTGAAAAATTAAATGATCAAAGTTTTAAGCTAAGTGATTCTGAGAATCAATAACTTTAACTTTTTAAGATCTTATGCACTTGAAAACTTTTGAATATGAAAAGATAATGTATGCAGAAGATATACGAATATAAAGCATTAACACAATAAGCAATAGACAATAAAGAACATGGGAGTTTATAGTGGTTCAGAGGTGTTGTAACCCTCCTATGTCCACTGTTACACCGCGACGAGTGCCAAATTCACTAAGAAGATTCACAAAGACCTAAAGTTATTCCTCCTAAGAACTAGAATTCTCACTCAACTCTCTTCTAAACTTAGGTGGATACAAAGTTTCACTCAGATTCTCAGAGGTTCACTCATAACTTACTACACTCACAAAGAAATGATTTGAAATTAATAAAATGTGAGGGAACAACAATTAATGAAACAAGACAATATATCCTAGCTTCTAAGTCCTAAACTTCTATTCTCTCGAAGGCTGTAGACTTTGTAGCTGTAGATATGTTGTAATGTATGCTTGAATGCTCGAGTTTGTTGTTGTTGTTGTTGTCCTCTGAGGTCTCCTCTCCTATTTATAGGAGTCTTGAGGGGGCCTCTAGCCGCTGGAGGGATTTTAGAATTCAAATGAAATTCACCTCCAGCTTTGACTTCAACTTAATTAAAGCTTCTTGTCTTGTAGCTTGTCCTTAAATAGTACAAATTGTCTTGTAGTGATGACTGCTCAAATGAGCTCTTAATCACTGAGCACTCTGTATCTACTAGCTAGGAATTAACTTACATAATCTCTGAAGTCTTTCAAACTATGTGAGTGAATGTACAAAATGCACTACACTAAATTAGTTTTACTAAACTCATGTCTTCAGCTGTAAACATTTGATTCTGCAGATGGCTCGACTTGAACTCTTCAGCTGTGGACTTGTCTTGAACTCTGCAGCTGTAGACGATTAAAATTTAAGCGGCTGTAGGGTTTATGCAGACTCTTCAGTTGTAGACCTTAGAAAAATTATTTTCTAAGTTCTTCAAATCTCTTGTACCTGCAATGTTAGTATCCAAAACATATACAAATATATTTTGACATCATTAAATCAATTAGAGAAATCCTTAGGGCAATAATATCCTAACAATTTCCCCCTATTTTGATGATGGCAAAACCAATCAAACAAAATAATTGAATAACTAAACATGCACAAATGTAAATATAATCTAGTAACTGTAGAGAATGAATTGTATTCATGCTTAAACATTTACATAGATGGGTCTCAGTTATAATTCTCCTCTTTTAGTCTAGACTTCACTTATACCTCCTCCTGTGCTTAGGATAAGTGTCTTCATCTTTGGAGTCTGATCTTTCTGGGCTCTTAGGTATGATTGCTTTTGCAATAAGTGCACCATTCCTTTCCTCTTCCACTTCATAAGCTTTGAGCATCTCAAACTCGATCTTTGCGCTCTCAGCTTTTTCAGCTTCCTTTCTTGCTCTTGATCTTGGTGAAAGGACTCTTGTTATCTTCTTCTTCCTTCTTGATATAGTCTTTAAATCTCCTCCTCCTTGCAGCTTCCTCAGCAACTTGGCATTGTCTCTAGAGTGTAAAGTTCCTTGGCTTCTCAGAGTCTTAAAAAGCTTAAATCTGTCAGTCAGACTTGGGAGTTTCTTGAGCAAAGGATGAATAGGACCAATGATCTTGAACTCTTCTATCATCTTTTTTATCTCATACAGGGGTTCTCCTCAGCCTCTGCAGATTCTTCATCAACTGTAGACTCAGAAGTGATAGCAGGAGATACAACAACTGTAGACACAGCTTCTGTAGGATTGACAATTGTAGGGTTCACAACATTGCCTTCTTGAGCATTCCCTACTAACTTTTGAGTAAACATAGATACATGAGCCTTCAATTATTGTCTCCTTTCATGAACTTTGCTTTCCCATTTGTCTATGTGAAGCTGTGAGACCCGAGGTCTCTTAATTATCCTTCTAACTTGATTCTGAGTCTACTCTGCAGGTTGAGCAAACATAGAAACACCCAGCGGCCTGAAATCATAATTAGGATTCCTCAATCCACTAAGTCCCACTTTCAGGGCTTGGTCTATTTCTGGCTGAAAACTTTCTTGCAACGACTGAATATTTGATAGAGCAGTATCAAATGCTTCCTTTTTCTCACACTTCTCCATAACCGCCATGGATACATCTTCCCCCTTTTTGCAATCATCAAAGTATGCAAGGAGGGTATCCATCTTTAAAGATAAATTGGATTCAAGCCGAGTAGAGATAGCATTGAGTGACTCAATGTTTCTGTTGATGTTTGATATGTAATTCTTGATCTGCTTGTTATCTTCAACAAGAATTCCCATGATATTCTTCAACTCACTGAATACCACACCCTTTTCTAACAGTTTCTTCTTCAAATTCACATTCATCTCAACCAATTTTTCAATGGATTCCTTAAACTTCAACTGAATTTGATTCTTTTCTTCCTTTGCTTTCTCAAAAAGCTTGGTTAGCATATCTTGAATCCCTTCCTTAATCTTCTTGAAATAATGTGATCCGATATCCTTCTTAGCTCCTCTTTGATTGTGATTGACATCTCACTCATTGTGGTCTCCACAAATGTAATCTTTTTCAAGATTTCTTCATTTTCAATCACTTGAACTTCAGTCTTGAAGTCTTCTTCTCCTTCAGCATCATATTCTCTCATAATCATCTCAGATTTTCTTTTTCCATCATCTCTTTTAAATCTCTTAGGGTCAGACTGAGCAGGTGCAGGGGTCTTTCTCTTCAGATTTAAAGGAGTAGACACATCCGGAGTGGATAACTCCTTCAAATAATCGTCAAATTCTTTTTCATTCATCTTCTCCTCTTCAAGGGGAGTAGAAGGATCAGCCGAGTCAAGTACAATAAAAGCAGACTGAATTTTAAATGCTTTAATAGCCTCACTAAGATTTTCAGTTGCAAGCAACTGTTGACTCTCATCTGCAAATCCTTGAGATTGATGAACTTGATCGACAAGGATTGACTGACCTTCTTTTGCATTCACTTCAGATGAAGTGTTAGCAATAGCTTGACCTCCTTGAGGTGGAATACCTCCGTCCTCGTCATCATCATCATCTCTTTTCCTAACATCATCTCCCTTGCATGGAGATTTATCTTTAGCATCTTCTTCAGACAGATCACTATCCCTTGCTTCATCCAACTTCTGTCTCCTTAGCAGCTTCAGTATGGTCAGATGCAGACTTGCTAGCATCTATGACAACTGACAAGTATGCACTCTCAACAAGCATGTTGAGATTTGTTAGATCTTCCATGGGTGGGCTTGGTGGATTCATAGAGCTTCCACCTTCTCTGCTTACAAAACCTCCACCTTGATGTAACTCATCATTTGATGAGCTTTCTTCTTCTTCAGCAGCTAGCAATAGTTCAGACTCAGGAAAAATTGCCTTATCATCAGTTTCATTTGCAATTGCAACCTTTAAAGCTTCGGCTGCAGACTTACTAAGTGGCTTTCCCTTTGGCTTCTCTGCCACAATTTCCTTCCCTTTGTCCTTCCTTGTTGACAAAGTCTTTCTCTCTTCAATCTGTATCTTCCTCATCTCAGCAATTTTGTTGAAGAAAAACTCATTCTGGAGTAAAACATTAATAATCATTGACATTACTCCATGCCTGCACACAAGCAAACTCTTCTGCCTTTTTCTTCTTCAGAATTTCCAGATTATTCCTTGTATCTCTCCAAGCTTCATACCTACAGAGTTCTTGAACATGCTTCTAGGAGAGTTGTTCATCATCTAACTCTGCATCTCCAACTTTGATTGAGATGTCAACCAAACCTTGTACTCTCTCAGGTATGCCCTTGCTTTCAGACTCTTCTCTTGGAATAATTTCTTGTGATTCTTTGATAATCACCTCAGTACCCAACTCTTCAGTTGGCTTAACAACTAAGTCAGTAGCTGCAGTTTCTAAGTCTTCATCTATAGACTTAGGCATCTGAGCTGTAGACTCATCAACCTTCTTTGAGTGCTTCTTCTTTCTCCTCAACTCCTTATCATCTTCTTCCTCGGACAAGTACAATTTCCTCTTTGCCTTTGATTTGTATTGAACAATAACTGCAAGCTTAGGAGCAAGGGCCTCCTTAGCCACTTTGGTCTTTTTCTTCTTAGGCATCAAAGGTGCATCTGCAGCACCCCTCTTAAACTTACCAACCCCAATAATCCTATGATTGTAAATGGGAACAGAAGCATTATCCTTAAATAATGGCACTCCTAGATGCTTAAGAATATAATTCAGAAAAATCCCAAAACCTTTTGTTTTACCAGGCTTAGTAACATTGTAAGCAATCCTATTAAATATCAACGAGCTTGCATCTACCTTCTGTATTTTATAAAAAACAATCATCAAATCCCAGGCTAAAGTAGGACCATCATCATGCCTTCTTGTCCTATTAAGAAGTGATTTATCCATTACCTCATAGAGATACACGTACTCCTTGGATAAACCGTTCTTCTTAAAATGCCTGTGCTAGTCGGATGACAGTTCTTTCCCGGCTGCAAACTTGTTGTAATACACAACATCTTCACTTTTAAAATCGAACTCGGTGAAATGGAGTCCTTCTCTTGGAATCTTCAAAGCTTCACCAATGTATTTTATGGTGATTTTGATATCTTTATCATCGATCTTGGCAGCAATATAGTTCTTTCCTTTAGTGTATGACGCCATCTTATAGAATTTCTTTGGAATAATGTCGTCATATCCATCGGACTTATTTGTTAAGGCAAACTCCAATCTTTGAGACTTGATACGATGATGGATTCTCGCCATAGCTTCAGATTTATCAAGTCCTTCGAATAACGTATTAAAATCAAATAGCGCACCAAATAAAACCTTCATCTTAAAGATTAAGATGAAACAAATTCACTTAGGTTATGAAATGAAATATGCAGATAGTGAATGAGAGAATATTGAGAGTTTTGAAAGTGTAAAATGAGTAAATTTGTGCATAAGGTTCCCTTTTATACGTGCACACAACTCAAGGAAAATGTTAATGTTGAGAAAATAGTTTTTCCTTAGACTTCAAAAATCAACGGTCGAATATGTATGGTTATTTAGTCATTTATAAGATCAACGGCTTAAAAATGATCCAAATAAAATCCAACTTTGAAAGTCAATGTATAATTCTACATTGTTCAGTACGTTTTTATCAATTAAAAACCTGAAGCAGTAAATCCAAAAATTCTACGAGTACAAGTACAAAACTTTTTGGAATTTAGTAGTGTACGCAATTAATATCTAAGAATGTACAAGTCAACTTGGAAATCTACTGTTTGAAGTCTGCAATTTGAAGTCTTCAGCTAAGATGGTCTTCTGCTGAGTATAGGTCTACATCTGTAGACTTAAGTCTGCATCTGTAGTCTTAAGTTTACATTTGAGTAACTTTACCCTTATTCTTAACTTTCTTTTTTAAAACTTTTCAACTGTATACTCCAAACATGAGGGATTTTTTTATAACTCTAACATTCCTAGTTCTCCTCTCAAAGTAGAGAATCTTGATTCACATAGAGGCTTAGTAAAGATATCTGCAAGATTAAGATCTGTATGGATCTTTTCCATTTTGATATCTTTCTTTTCAATATAATCTCTTATAAAGTGATGTCTCACATCAATGTGCTCGAATCTTGAATGTAGAACTGGATTTTGTGTAATAGCAATGGCACTTGTATTGTCACAAAATATAGTTGTGTTCTTTGATTCAATGTCATAATCTCTCAACTGGTATTGCATCCAAAGAATTTGTGCACAACAACTTCCTGCAACAATGTATTCTGCTTCAGCTGTAGATAGTGCAATAAAATTATGTTTCTTACTGTGCTAAGAAACTAATCTTTGTCCAAGAAATTGAAAAATCCCACTAGTACTTTTCCTGTCAACTTTACATCCAGCAAAGTCTGAATCAGTATAGTCTTTCAATTCAATTCCACCCTCTTTTGAGTACCATAATCCAAGATTTTGAGTAGACTTAATGTACTTGATAATCTTTTTCACAACATTCAAATGAGATTCCTTGGGGTTGACTTGGAATCTAGCACATACACCCACAATAAATATTATATCTGGTCTACTGGCTGTAAGGTATAACAGTGACCCAATTAACCTTCTATACATTATGACATTCACACTCTTTCCGGCTTCATCTTTGTCTAACAAAGTTGATTGTGACATGGGAATAAATGTAGGCTTTAACACAACTCATACCAAACTTCTTGATTAGTTCTTTAGTGTTTTTTGGCCTGATTTATTAATATTCCCTTTTCCATTTGCTTTACTTGCAATCCTAAAAAGAAATTTAGGTTTCCCATCATGCTCATCTCAAACTTTTCTTGCATAAGATGTGGGAACTTCTTACATAAGTCTTCATTAGTTGATCCAAAGATAATATCATCAACATAAATCTAAACTAGTAAGATGTCTTCACTATGTTTGAGTCTAAATAGGGTCTTATCTACCATTTCTTTCTTAAATCCATTCTTGATAAGGTGATCACACAAAGTGTCATACCATGCTTTGGGGCTTGCTTTAATCCGTATAAAGTTTTTCTTAGTCTGTAAACCTTGTTTCCATCTGCAGAGTCTTCAAAACCAGGGGGTTGCTCTACATAAACCTCTTCGGATAGAAGTCCATTAAAAAATGTAATCTTTACATCCATTTGGTATACTGTGAATTTCATATGAGCAACATAAGCAAAAAATATCCTTATTACCTCAAGTCTGGAAACATGTGCAAAAGACTCATCAAAATCAATTCCCTCAGCTTGACAATATCATTGTGCTACAAGTTTGGCTTTATTCCTTGAAATAACTCCTTCTTCATCTAGTTTGTTCTTAAATACCCATCTTGTACCAATAAACTTTTGAAAATTAGGTCTAGGAACTAATTCCCAAACTTGATTTCTATGAAATCCATTCAGCTTTTCTTGCATATAAAGTATCCAGTTAACATCCATAAAAGCTTCTTCTATATTTGATGGTTCTACCTCAGATAGAAAACTAGCAAACATAGCTTCATACCGTTGTTTTCTTGTCTTCACTTTGTCATTCACATTACCAATAACTTGTTCAGGGGGATGGTCTCTAAGTCATTTCATGGCTTGAGGATCAAGATGAATATTATGTTTAGCTGTAGGGTTACTAACTGAAGACTCATTGAGCCTTTCTGTTAGTTCCTCAACAGATGGAATATTGTCTTGATTTGATTGACATGTTTTCTTAGATTGGTCTTCAAACCTAGGTAACTCTTTATATGATTCTTCTTTTCCTTGTTCAGTTATTCAAATAGGAACTTCAATTGTTACATATGACTGTAGAGTCTTATCTGTAGAGTTTTCCTTTTTATGCAGATCTTTGATAATCTTCTGACTTTCTCTATTGGCGTCATGTGGTTCATCAAACACAACATGTGTAGATTCTTCCACAAGCATTGTCCTCTTATTAAACACTCTAAATGCTTTAGTTACTACTTAATATCCAAGAAAGAAACCTTCATCTGATTTGGGGTCAAATGTCTTCAGATAATCTTTCCTAATATTCAGAATGTAACATTTGCATCCAAAGATGTGAAAATAAGATATATTAGGACTAAATCCTTTCCATAATTCATAGGGCGTCTTGGAAAGTGCTTTATTAATTAAGCACCTATTCTGTGTGTAACAAGCAGTGTTTGTTGCTTCTGCCCAAAACCTTTTAGGTAAATGAGCATCCACCAACATTGTTCTAGCAGCTTCTTTCAGAGTCCTGTTTTTCCTTTCAGCTACACCATTTTGTTGAGGTGTTCTAGTTGCAGAATACTCATGATGAATTCTATGAAGTGTACAAAATTCTTCAATGACTTGATTTGTAAATTTAGTTCCTCTATCAGACCTGATTTTTATTATTTTCAAGCCTTTTTCCTTTTGAATCTTTCTCATTAATTCAGGTAATCTATGTAGAGTTTAACTATTCTTCCTTAGGAACACAGTCCAGGTGAATCTTGAGTAATCATCTACAACTACTAGAGCATATTTCTTCACACTCAAACTAACTGGTTCTATGGGTCCAAAGAGATCCATGTGAAGCAGTTCCAAAGCTTTGTTTGAGCCATAAAAATTTTTACTTTTAAAAGTCTTCTTTTTCTGCTTACCTTTTTGGCATGCATCACCAAAGTGATTTTCTTAAAGTTAGTCTATGGTAGACCTCTTACAAGTTTGTTCTTTACAAGATCATTCATGGTCTTGAAATTTATGTGATTCAGTTTTTTATGCCAAAGCCAGCTTACTTCTGTATTGTTGTTGGCTATAAAACAAACATTCTCTTCAGCTGAACTTCATTCGACTATGTACACATTTCCTTTTCTAGTTCCATGAAGCTTGACTTGTTTGGTTTTAGCATCCTTAATCATGCATGAGTGAGGTGTAAAGTCTACAATGTAGCCTTTGTCACAAAATTGACTCACACTTAAAAGATTATGCTTCGGTCCATCTACAAGATATACATCATTTATTTGAAGATTTTCTCTTCTTATTGAACCAGAACCTTTGGCAGTTCCACTTGCATTATCACCAAAAACTATTCTAGGTCAATTTAGTTCTTTAAGGTTGGAAAATGCTTCTTTATTTCCTTTCATATGCCTTGCACAACCACTATCAATATACCAAATTTCTTTTGGAGTGGTTGACAAATGTCCCTGCAATAAGTGAAGAGTTAATGTTTAGGTATCCAAAGATTTAGATCTCCTCCAGTGACATTCTTAACCACCCAAGTTGGTTTAGCAATTGTTGGTGTCTTGCCTCTCTTGCTTGGAACCTCCTGAGCAACTTTCTTGTTAGCTGTAGACTTCTTTCCATTCCAGAATTTATTAAAATGCTCTTTCCTTTTGAATTCTACTGCTGCTTCTGGCTGCACAGTTGTTGTCTATAGAGTTTGACTTGAAGTCTCTTTTTTACAGATTGTTGTAATCTTGTCCATGTACTGATTGATCTTTTTATCCAAACACTTCTCATTCCTTCCATAGATAATGTCAATTATTTGTCTCTATTTCTCATCAGATAGATTCTTGACCATTCTTTGTACCACTGGTTCTTCAAGTTCTTGCAAAGTATGCTTTCTCTCTCAAATTCTTGTTGTTTTACAAATGTAGGCACACATTTTTTGAGATAATCTTGCCAATCACAAGGATTGTACCCAATGCCTGTCAAATCCCCAGAAGGTCTTTGCTGTAAAAACATTGCCTTCAATTTTCTAGATGATTCCAATCTTTTGATGAAATAATCTATCTCAGATTCAACGTTTAAGATGAGATTATTCTTCTTTTCAACTTCCTTATTGAGATCTATGCAGTCAGCAATTCTGCAGGTAGCTTCATCAAAAAGTTCTTTATGACTTAACTTTAAGTAGTCAAGTTCTTCTTGCAAATTACTCATTAAGGATAGCTTGTTTTTGTTTTTACTGGTTTCAACAAGCAATTCCTTAACCTTTTGCTTTAGTTCTTGATTTTATACTAATAGTTCATCATTATCACTTTTAATGTGAAGCAGTCCTTCAAAACCTTTTTGGAGCAAGTGAATCATATCACTGGAAGAATCCTTTTCAGTTAAAGAACTGGATGAGGATTGTACCTCTTCATCTTTTGCCATAAGGCAAATCAGTGCTTCATTGTCCTTAGAATCTGTGGACTCACACTCTGCTGTTGGGTGAGAAGAAGAAGAACGACTGTCTTCCTGAGTTTTATCAAACTCAAATAATAGTGCTCTAATTCTTTCTTTATCCAACTTCTTTCTCTTCTCCATCCTAGCAGCCTTCTCTTCCTCAGTGTACTTCTTTGCTTCAGGATATGGGTAGCCTTTGATGAAGTGTCCTAGTTTCCTGCAATTATAGCAAAGATAAATAGAGTTAGTAGCAGGCTTATTAGACTTACCTTCATTGTTCTGCTTGGATGATGTCTTCTTCCAATTTTCTCTCTTTGCAAACTTCTTGAATTACTTAATCAATAGGGCAATCCCATCATTTTCTAAATCTGACTCTGCAGCAGGAGTAGACTCTGCAGCTACAAGAGCTGTAACCTTTGAACTGGTTGCATCATTGTCTTTTCTCCTGTCAATATTAAACTCAAATGATTTAAGGTTAGAAAACAACTCAAATGTAGATACTTTAGAGAGATCCTTTGATTCCATCATAGCAACAACTTTCATGTCCCATTCTAATGGTAAAGCTCTTAGAACTTTCATGATCTTTTCCCTTTGTGAGTACTCTTTTCCAAGCAATTCAAGCTCATTGAGTATCTCAGTAAATCTTGAATCAAACTTTTCAAGAGTTTCTCTAGATTATCTTGAAGTTTTCAAATTTTTGAACAGCTATCATGAGCTTATTCTCCTTAATTTGATCAGTTCCTTCACAGATCATCTCTAACTTCTCCCATATTTCTTCAGCAGTTTTATAACTTTTAATCTTGCTAAACACAATTTTATCTAGGGAGTGATAAATAGTGTTTCTAGCAACATTATCGAGGTTTGCTCTCCTCTTGTCTTCTTCTGTCCATTCCTTCCTAGGCTTAGGAAAAATTTGAGCTAGTCCAGTTTGATCAGCAGCAGTGTTGGCCTTCTCAATGGTGATTGGTCCATCCTCAATAATAGACCACATTTCATCGTTCATTGCAGACATATGTGCTTGCATTCTTATCTTCCAATCATCATATTCATATGTAGATAACATAGGCACTTTAGATTTCATCATTTTAAGAGTTATAGTAATGTGCAGATATTATTTTTCAAAAACACTTTTGGATCTGGCTTAAAAACTTAAAATCTGGTCAAAGCAGTGGCAAGCCAACTGCTCTGATACCACTTGTTGGTCCCAAAAGTCTATCAAGGTCTGGGGGGAGGGGGGGGTGAATAGACCTTGAGTTTTAAAAAAAATTTGAAAAACTTTCTCAAAATCTAAAAAACTTAACTCTGCAGCTGTAGAGATTAAAAAGGTTTGCAGCTGCAGACTCTTGAAAAATAGTTAAGTCTGCAAAGTTCTAAAACTTTTCAATAAAACACTTAGCAAAGTAGATGTCATGATATTTTAAAATATCTTTGACACCTTTGTCCAGCGGAATAAATAAAGTGTGTGTGTGAAATATCAAATGATCAAAGTTTTAAGCTAAGTGATTCTGAGAATCTATAACTTTAACTTTTTAAGATCTTATGCACTTGAAAACTTTTGAATATGAAAACAGAATGTATGCAGAAGATATAAGAATATAAAGCAGTAACACAATAAGCAATAGACAATAAAGAACACAGGAGTTTATAGTGGTTCAGAGGTGTTGTAACCCCCCTATGTCCACTGTTACACCACGACGGGTGCCAAATTCACTAAGAAGATTCACAAAGACCTAAAGTTGTTCCTCCTAAGAACTAGAATTCTCACTCAACCCTCTTTTAAACATAGGTAGATACAAACTTTCACTCAGATTCTCACAGGTTCACCCAGAACTTACTACACTCACAAAGAAATTATTTGAAATTAATAAAATGTGAGGGAACAACAACTAATGAAACAAGACAATATATCCTAGCTTCTAAAAATAAAATGATTTGAGTGGTGCCACATCAACCTAAAAATAAGAAGGTTCTACAACATCATCTTGGAGAGGTCTGGAAATATAGTATAATAAGATAAGCTTCAATAATCATTGCAATATTTCTAAAAAAAAAAATCATTGCAATATTACTGTTTAGAATATTAAATTCAAATTACTTCTTTAACTTTTCTTGTAAAAAAATCAAACTACTTCTATAATCTTTTATCAACCATGACCACATCCAATCTTCATTGTCAAATATTTTGGAGATAATTCCGATAATGATGAATATTTTCCAGATACTCCGTCCACCAATAACGAATATGTTTCCGGCATAAATGAATATGCTACACAACCATCTAGAATTAACGGAGAAGGTGATACGAATGTGATTGAAATAGGCATGCAGTTTGATAGTATTGAGAGTCTATTCGATGATTATCAAGAACATGCACGAACTAAAGGTACTTCAGGAACAACTCCTGGCAAGAGAACATGGCTAGAAGATCATCCCATTGATCAAATCATTGGTGATCCAACTGAGGGAGTCAGGACCAGACGGTTCCATGGTGAGAGTGCATTGTTCTGTTGCTTTCTCTCTGAGCAAGAGCCTCAGAACATTGAAGAAGCTCTCACTGACTCGAACTGGATCATTGCCATGTAAGAGGAGTTGAATCAGTTCACAAGGAATCAGGTTTGGGAACTGGTAGATAGACCTAGGCATCAAGGCGTAATTGGTACCAAGTGGATCTTTAAGAACAAGAAGAATGAGAATGGTGTTGTGGTAAGGAACAAGGCTAGACTGGTTGCAAAAGGGTATTGTCAGTCTGAAGGAATAGACTATGATGAGACTTTTGCTCCAGTGACTAGGTTGGAAGCTATCAGGTTGTTCCTTGCATATGCAACATACAAGAAGTTCAAGGTGTATCAAATGGATGTCAAGAGTGCCTTCCTGAATGGTGTACTCAATGAAGAGGTATATGTTGAACAACCTCCCGGGTTTGAGGTTGGAGATAGAGTATACCATTTGAAAAAGCACTCTATGGACTTAAGCAAGCACCAAGAGCTTGGTATGATACTCTCTCTCAATTCCTGACAGACCATGGGTTCAAGAAGGGAACTGTGGATAGGACATTGTTCAGGATCACTGAAGGTGATGACATTCTCCTGGTCCAGATTTGTGTGGATGACATAATATTTGGATCACCAAATCATCAGCTCTGTGAGAAATTCTCTAAGTTGATGACTGGTAAATTTGAGATGTCCATGATGGGAGAAATGAACTTCTTCTTAGGATTGCAGGTCAAGCAGACTAATCAAGGTATCTTCATAAATCAGACCAAGTATACAAGAGACTTGATTCAAAAGTTTGGTGTTCAGAACAGCAATCCAGCCAGGATCCCAATGAACACAAATTGGAAGATGGATCCTGACACTGAAGGGACTTCAGTAAATCAGACTGAGTATCGAGGGCTGATAGGCTCTTTGTTGTACCTGACTGCAAGTAGGCCTGACATTACGTTTGCAGTTGGTGTGTGTGCTAGGTATCAGTCTGATCCCAAGGGAAGTCATTTGGAGGCTGCTAAGAGGATACTTAAGTATTTGAAAAGGACAGTCAATATAGGACTATGGTATCCTTCAGATGACAATTTAGAACTGACAGGTTATTCAGATGCAGATTATGGAGGTTGTAGGATTGATAGGAAATCAACCTCAGGGACATGTCAGTTTTTGGGAAGTAAGTTGATCTTGTGGTTTAGTAAGAAGCAGAATTCAGTGGCGACATCCACAACTGAGGCTGAGTATATGGCTGCAGGTAGTTGTTGTGCTCAGATCTTATGGTTGAGGCAACAGTTGAGGGACTACCAAGTATTTGCTAATCAGGTTCCAATCTATTGTGACAATAATAGTGCAATAGCAATTACTCAGAACCCAGTGCTTCACACAAGGTGCAAGGATGTGGATATTAGGCATCACTTCATTCGAGATCATGTGGAGAAGAAAGATATTAGGATGGAGAAGATTCACACTGACAGGCAAAGAGCTGACATCTTGACTAAGCCTTTGGCTGAAGCAAGGTTTATGGAACTGTCAGTGGGGTTAGGACTCTTAGATTCGGGAGAGCAATCAGTGTAGGGTTCTAGGGGGAACTCAGGCCAGACTCGACTCAGTGAGGTATCAGGGTGCTACAATGTCTCCTTGACAGGTATGAGTTCTATCCTGACTCGTGTGAATATCAAGCGTCTCCCTGAGTCTTTCGTCCTGAAAATCTTTATTAAATGCATTCCGTTTTCATTAAAAGCGCACCTTTTCATATTTTAAACCCACGCGTACGGAGCATTTAATGCCTCAGTTACTTTTTCATATACGTGTCCGTTTTATACGGAATATGACTGACATGGGGTTTTGATTGAAGCTGAGATTAATCCTGGCCCCTCATTTCAAAACCTTTCGAATTCAGGGATTAATCTCAACCCCACGTTTGAGTAACTGACTTAGTCTTATCAATCAAGAGTGCCATTTGAGGTTTTTACGCAAACACAATGCACATCTGCACACTGAGTTTTCTCGTGCTCAAACACAGAATTTTCAAGAAAAATCTCTTCTTTCAAAACAATGGCATTCCTTGATTCCAACTGGACAATCGACAAGATCGTGGACGTTGTCGAGAACAAGCTGATACACATGGAGCAAGTCATCTCCATGGAAGGTATCTGTCTTACTGTTGAGGAAATCAAACACGTATTCAAGTTGATTTCCGATGCTGGGTTGGAAACATACTTCACCACCCGCCCCATTTCCGTGCTCCCAAGAACAGTCGTCGAAGCATACTTGAATATGTTCTTACGGAAGGGGGAGATTTATACGAAGGTGACTGCGCTTAAGCCGACGGGAGAGAAGGACGGCAACGGCGAACCTCTCTACAACTCCGAGGAGGTCACTATTAACGTCAGGAGGGCGGTGAGGGAAGTCTTCAAGTTGCCATTCTCTGGCATCAACCCAAGAACGTATAAGGAGAACTCGGAGGGAGAACTTCTTGGGAAATGGACCAAGTCTGGGTCATCAGAGTATAAGGCTCGTCAGAACAAGAATACGCTGAAGCCTGAGTACAGAGCTCTGGTGGATTTGGTGTCCAAGATGGTGATGGGTGCAACTGGCTCTCACGAGCAACTGAGTCTGCCCAAGCTGAGACTCATGGGAGCAATTGCTGATGGAGTGGAAGCGAACTGGGAGCAGTTCTTCCTTGATCAACTCTGTTGGGACATTGTCAGTTTTGATTAAGATCCCAAAGCCCCTGAAAAGATGATTGCCTTAATCTGTCTTTGTCAGGCTTGTCTTGGTTAGGATTAGTACTTAGTCATTTTACACTTCACAGGTACTCAGTGAGAGGAGAACTCACTGGAGACAATCAAGACTCAGAGCCTGAAGACGAAGAGCACCATCCTGAACTTATGGCAGTCCTCTAAGCTGGCTGAGTAAGTGTCAGTGATGAAGAGTATGACCCTGAGGTCATTACTAACTCAGTCCTGAAGGGAACAGGATGTCACTGAGTTAATGGGAAGACTTGGAGTAGAGCCAAGCAATGCAAAAGGAATTTCAGCGTCAGGACAAGACTGGTGGGCTCAAGACAAAATGAACTTAATAAGACAAGCCTGAAGCTCAGGAATAAGTTCTGACATTCTCACCAACCTGATGACGTGGACAAATCCGAGAAGGACACGCACGTACAGAACCTGACATGAAGACTGAATTCAGACTGCATATTCAACGGGCAAGCATTCAATGTGCATTTAATGCAAATACCAAATCCATGCAAGGACGGCTGCTGCATGAAGATATGTCCGTTTGAAGCCACTCTACATAGATGACTCGAAGGCTATCACTCCAACGGATAGTTTTTCTAATCACCTATAAATACAGAAGACCTTGAACCCATTCAAGGTAACGGGAAATTTCCAAGCCAGAAATTACTCAAACTCTCAAGCATTCAAAAGCATTCAACCATTAAGAGAAGCACTCGAAACCTTCTAAATTTCCCAAGTGTTTCTCAGCAATTGAGAGTTATTCTGTATTCCAAGAGCTAATTAGAATTATCTTAAGCTTAGAGAGATTATCCAATCCTTAGCATAGCTTTGCCTTGTAAGGATAATCTCAACCTAGTTGGAATCTAAACTGAAACCAAAACCCTAAGTTAGGCTTGTTGGGAGTAAGTCAGTTAGAGTGTTAGTAAGTGGAGTTGTATAGATCAGTGAGGATAGCTGGTCTTGGTGCACCTTGGCACGTTAAAAACAAGAATCCCTTGAGTGGATTTCCTGTTAAGTCAGGCCGTGGACGTAGGAGCTTGAGTCTCTGAACCACGTTAAACTCCTTGTGTTCTTACAGCTTTGATATTGTGCATACTTGCTATATTACTTGTTCATTCATTGCATTCAAGTTTATCAGGTCTGAATCAATCAGGCTGATCTTCAAAAGAGCACTGCCCTACTAAACACTTTTCAGATTTGAGTAAAACAAGTTTTTCAGAAAGCAAACTAAACAAGACTTTAAACTTTCAGGGCTCAAACATTTCCGCATTGAACTTGAACTGATAGTTAGCCAACTGACCCGCACCAAGTGTAGTCAGTAGGTATATTATCAGCTCCTAGTTCTTTACCACTCTGAGTAAAGGGGACTCAGTCAGTTTTAAGGTTGAAAAATTGGTATACATGTATTCCCCCCCCATACATGTATTCCTCAGTCTTGTACCGGGACCAACAAATATGCTACACAACCATCTAGAATTAACGGAGAAGGTGATACGAATGTGATTGAAATAGGCATGCAGTTTGATAGTATTGAAAGTCTATTCGATGCTTATCAAGAACATGCACGAACTAAAGGTTTCAGTGTGGTGAAAAGGACCGAAAATGAAAAATATATTCGATTTGTCTGTGATAGGGCTGAAATTTTTTAAGCTAATAAGACATTGAAGAAAGTTGATTGCAAAGCTCGATTGAATGCTTTAAAACAACTCGACCAAACTTGGTTTGTTTCTTTAATGGAGAATGCACACACCCATGAAATTAATCCTGTATTTTCACCATTGATGACAACTCATAGGCATTTGTCTGTACACATGAAAAGGCAGATTGAAGCCAATGATATTATAGGTATAAGGCCCGTAAGAACGTAAGATTGTGTGAAGTGCAAAGTGGTGGGCCGGAGAACCTAGGTTGTACAACTAAAAATTGTAGGAATTTCATAGAGAGTGGAAGGAGGTTAAGGTTAGTATAAGGTGATGCAGAATCAATTTGAAAAATATTTGTGATATTTCAACTAAATGATCAAGTCTTTTTTATTCTTTCGATCTAGACGATGAAGAAAGATTACGCAACGTGATGTGGATCTATCCAAGGGGTAAGACAACATACGAAGAATTCCATGATGCTATAAGCTTTGATCCAATATACCTTGTGAATAGGTAAATATTATCTTGGTCATTAATTTTTTAATTTGATCATTGTTGTTATCATGTTAATTGTGGTTTAAAATAATTAATTTTTTTAATATTTGTAAATTGATATCGTGAATCATGGATTAATTAGATTATATTTTATTAACATATTATTTGGCTTTTGTTTAGGGTTTAGAGTTTACATTTGAAAAATATCGGTATTTTTTTTAGATCGTGATTTTCATGTAACTAATTAGGTTTTTTTTTTTTTAAGATTTGATGAATAATGGTTGATGCATTCATTAATTTAGATTTCATTAACAAATCATTTATATTTTGTTAATATTTGATATTATATTTTATTTAATAGATATTATTTTTTCTTGTTTAGGGTTTAGGCTTTAGGAAAGAGATTTGGTGAACAATTTTTACTTTAAGGAGTTCACGTATACAGTTGAACGGAGGCCGGAAGGAGCATATATCAATTGTAATTGCAATAGTTTTGAGTTCAAAGGAATTATATGATGTCACATTATGAAAGTGATGGCTCATAAGGACATTCGAACCGTGCATGAGAGGTATTTATGGAGGAGGTGGAGAAAAGACATCTATAGACCACATTCAAGCATTTTCTTCGTAGGAGGTTATCCTTACATGACTGATGAATAAAAGAAATTTCAAGAGGTGGAAAAATATTTTCAAGAGTGTGTTGATATTGTAATAGATAACCCAGTGAAATTGGATATATTAAAGAATAATTTATTGCGGCCCAAAATATATTAGAAAATTGGAACCCTAATGTTGACCATAATGAGGACCCTAATGTGGATGATTCTCTTGGTTCACAAAATGGTACGACAATATTAGATCTTCGTTACGTAGTTCTTAGAGGGAGGCCTAGAATGGGTGGTCGTCACATATCCGCGTTCGAATTAGCTACTAGAGGATGTGGAAGTGCCACTAGAGGACGTGAAAATGCTACTAGAGGACGTGGAAATAGGGGTGCAAATGCTACTAGAGGATGTGGCTCAAGAGGTAGAGGTCGTGGTCGCGTGAGAGAACAAGGGCTTCTTCAAACTCATTCAACTTGAATGAGGATCCATTCGAAATGCATGAGAGTTATGTAATTTAAAAATCATTTTGAACATTTTAGAGTATTTGTATGTTTAATTATTTTACAAGTTAATTATATGTAAATGTCATATATATGCTTCAAATTTTTTTCTAATGATGATCATAATTTGGAGATGGACATTATAGTGGTAGAAGAAGGTAACACTTGGCATTAATAAATCATTGTGTAGAAGCACATTTATTGAAGAAATTATCATTAGCTGTCTTCTATCAATTCAAAAATGTGATTTCCAATAAATAATTATGAAGTGGCAGGCACTTTGTATGTATTGGAGATTGAAGATGGTGTAAGTAGTTGATATCATTTGAATTAAAGTGATATTCATTTTGATTTAAATTTAAAATTTAAAATTTGGTATGGTTGAACAATATGAGATTGAAAAGATTTTTACATGTTTTGATTTGAATTTTGTTCAATCCATGCAAAGATCACGGTAAATCCATTACAAATTGATTTTGTAGATTAGTTACATGTTAGTGAAAGTAACTAAATTTAAAAAAATGTTTAGATCGTGGCTTAAGAAATCATTGTGTAGAAGCACAGTTATTGAAGAAATTATCATTAGATGTCTTCTATCAATGCAAAAATGTGATTCCCGATACATAATATGAAGAAGCCGGCACGTGTTTATTAGAGATAGTATAAGTAGTTCATATGAATTGAATGAAAGTGTCTAATTAGTTACATATTAGTGAAATTAAAAATTAAAAAAATGATATTGTTGGTCCCGAAACGAGTTATACAGGTGTATAGGGGGGGATACACCTGTTGTTACAAATTCAAACTTCTTTCTTAAAACTTATCAGATTAACTCAAGACAGTAGATCTTCAGTGGACTTGGAAGTCTACTGAGATTTACTAGTGAAAGCTTGCTGAGATATCAGCTCCACTGAAGGTTCAAGACTTTTAGTTGGGTTGCTATCTAATTAGCTTTCAGTTGCGCATTAGTGAGCCCTTAAGAAAAACTCGTTTTGCTTGATAAAACTTGTTTGATCAACACACACTAAAGAATTAACAGAATGTAATTGCACAAGATATAAAGTGGTTTAGAGATGAATCTCCTACGTCCACTATCCTGATTAAACAGGAGAATTCCTTTCACTTTGGAATTCCTTGTGTTATAGTGTCAAGGTGCACTGATCAAACAATCCTCTCTTAGGATATTTGATCTCTAGGATAATTCCAGGTCCTAGTTCCCAAAATAACCAGCTTTCAGATTGATAACAATAATCAGCTTACTAACACCTCTTAACTCTAGCTCTCAACCTAACTCTGGGTATGGTTTTTAGTAGGGTTTGGTTCCAACTATTTGTGAATCCTTACAGTTTAGCTTAAGGCTTAAGGATGAATTATCTCTTTCTAAGGTTTGGATATAGCTATAAGCTCAATTACAGAGGGTTTGATATGCTCTCTACAAATTTGAAACACTTGGGAAACAAAGGTGATTTCGAGTGTTTCGTAGTAACTTATGAGTGTAGAGAATGCTTTGTTCTTGTAAGTTTCCCGTGCGTAGAATTGTACACGACCTTCTGTATTTATAGACCTTCTTGAAAATCTTCCCGTTGGAGTTGAATCTTCTCAAGTAAGTCTCTTGTATCTGATTGGTTCAAACGACTCTATATAAGCTTTAAGTCTTGTCAAGAAATGGCTGAAAGACCTTGCCTGTTTATCAGCTCTTTCGAAAAAGCTAAGGCAAGACTTTAGGTACTTGTCAGTCTGTGACAGGTCGGCTATCAGTAGGGTACACCTACATGTCATCTTCTTATTGGGCCGCGCAGTCTACTTGCTCAGAGTCTTGTCTGGATTTAAGGTGGAACTCAACTGAGAGAACCTTCTTATCCCTTCATTTATTGCAAGCTTTACTGACATTCGAATTGCCTTGTTCCAACCAGATTAACTAACTGCTTTTAATGTGTTTAGCATTGAATGTCCGTTGTTAGTCTTCATCAGTGGACTTCAATCCTCTACTGATGGTATAGGCTTAGTATGAATGCACTTAGAAAACATTCATAACTCAGACTTCTTCTTCAGTTCACTTCTTCTTCAGTGGACTTCTTCAACTCTTAGATACACAATATAAATTAGTAAATGCACTTCAGTTCCTCAACATTTGAACTGGCTAATTCTATTCTATCTCTACTGAATACTTTACTTACATTTGACTTAGGAGGAACCTTTTAGCATCTTAATCAAAATATAAGTCTATACAATTTCCCAACAATTTCCCCCTTTTTGATTATGTCGAAACCTATCTATTACATATTCTCTTTCAGTTGAGCTCATTCAGTTGGCATAAATCTTCAAAGGAACTTGTAAGTAAATATTTTCAAGTAGAAAGCCTAAATGATAATGAGATATTATTTTAGGTTGTAAGAACAGTAGAGTTTCCATTTCATGATAGATCAAGTGCAAGTACAAATACAATGAAGTCTACTGGATTGGTTCAAAAACAAAAGAACAGCTGGGACTTATAAAAAAATTCCCAGAAACACTTAAACAGATTAGATGGACTCAAAGATTGGCTCCAGAGCATATTGCTTGAATACTCTAATCTTCAGCTCATTCTTCATCTCCATGATTTACTTTGAATGTCCCTTGAGACCCAAATACTCACAAAGAGACACCCATTCATCGGTGATTCTTTCTCTATCTACTTTACCAGTTGCATCAGTTGGGGGCCAGTAGATGATGGGTTCAGGAGCCTTCAGAGCATGGTCTGGAAACTTGTCATTCCAGGCTTCATTGATATCAGGGTAGAGTTTTGGATAAGACTCGAAAAGCCAATCATTGAACAAGTCTTGAGCATTTTCTTTTCCAAGTTCTCTACTGACATAGCAAGAGTAGACGAACTCCCTCTTGGCCGTCTCCCAAGTATCATTGAGCTTTTTGGGAACCCAAGTATCATGATGAGGGAATTTAGCCTTTGAAGGCACCATCTTTTCTTTCTTCATCTTTGCTTTCCACTTTTGATTACCATTTCTGAACTTATTAGAGGTGGTCTTGTCAAAGGTTGCTAACCTTTCATGCTTCTTCCTCTCTGCCAGTTCAGCAATGGATTTGATTCTTCTAACAGCTCTGTCCCTCTTTTCCTGCTGTTGATCTGTTAGCTTCTGAGCTCTCTCGTTCATCCCTCCTGCTTCTTTAATTAGCTCAGTTAGCTCAGGAACTCTGGTTGGAGCAGACTTGGGAACCTCAGAGGAGATAGGCTCTGGATTCAGTACTGGGATGATCTCAACTGAATCTTTAGTTGACTTTGCAGCCAACCTTTGAGAGGACATGGTCTTCTTTACCACATCAGTTGAGAGCGCATCAGTAACCTTCCTCTTGGTTGTCTCGCCCTTCAGAGCAGCTCTTTCTCTCCTGTCATTTTCAACAGCCTCCTTGAACTTGGACAGGCCCTTCTCCTTCTGTACTTCTTTTCCTTTCACCCATTGGTTTCTCTCATCAGCCAACTATTGAGCCTCCTTGTTCACCTTCTTCATTGTATTCTTGATCTGCTGGCTTCTAGCAAAGTCATTGTTGGTCCTACTAGATAGATTAATTGCGGAAGCTTAAACTTAAATTAAAGTTCTTTTCAAAATCTTTTTACTAGAGCACAAGTTAAAGTAATAATAAAGAAAACAATAAAGAACACACGATATATAGTGGTTCAGATGTTAAAATCCTACGTCCACTCTCCCTTTTATCAAAGGGGCCTTACTAACCAACCAACCAACTTACTATCTGGAATTGAGAAGTACCAGATCCTTCTTACAGTCTTTAGATCTAACTTCGATCTAAAGTTTAACTCACTAAAACCTTATCTTAATAAGATGAACATGTTGAGTGTCCAACAACTCCCTGAAGAGTGAATATAAATATGAACAAAGTAAGAGTGCTTAGTGCTTAATGATTATGAAGGCTTGAATATGATCTTCGTGCGCGTGTATCTCTAGCTCTTTTCTTCAAAGATGCACTCTTGTATTTATAGAGATGATTAGGGTTTAGCCGTTGGAGAGCTAATCTAATCAAATCTCTAATTAAGGAAGCTTACAATCAATCAATTCCTTAATTGATTGATTGGGTTGGTGAGATCCTTGGATTGATTGACTTCAAGTACTTTCCAATCCGATCTTGTTGACTTGATTTGAATCACCAACGGTCAAGTGCTTCCATTGCACAACTCTGATTCTTCCAGAGTAGGCAGGACCAAACACTAGATAACCTCGATGTCCTCTAGTCCAGAGTCGGTTAAGAACCAGAATACTCAGTAGAATCTAGAGATGATTCTGAGCATCTTTTGGTTCACCAGACTCATCTGGTCTGGGGAAGGTCTTCTGCCTCTGGTCTTGATCTTATCTGGTGAAGTCTTCTGGTGGAGTCCTCTGGTGGGGTCTTCTGGTGACTCTTTTGGTGAAGTCTTCTGGTCTGGCAGTTCCCCTGGTCTAAGTCCTAATCTATTACCTTATCTGGCTAACAAGTCAAGATGGTCCTATTACATCTTCTGGTTTGTTTTAACTCATCAAAACTATACAACTTTTATCCAAACAATTTCCCCCTTTTTGATGAAGTTAAAACACAAATCAGAACTGATAAAAAAGAAACTTAAGCAAGAAAAAGAATAAAGGGATAAGACCTTAGAATAGATCTTCAGGCAAACAAGAAGACAACAAGGAGTTGTCTTTAAGACAGAGAAGATATGACTTTCATTAATAATAGAGGACAAAGTGATTACAGATTACATTTTATATCGAAGTCCTAATCTATGCATATCTTCTGTTCTCCTTGGGCACCAGAAACCAATCAAGGAATCTATCTTGAACAGCCTTGAGCTCTGCAGAAGATGTTGGGGTGAAATTCACCAACACCTTGGTTTTGTACAATTTCTTCAATTCGGCCCAATCAACCTGGCCCCCAATCATTGGTGTGTTAAGATAATGAAACTCAGGGACAGTGACTTCCAGGTTGAACTAGATGGTAGAATCCATCAGCTGCTTGTATAGGTCTGCATCATATGCCTTCATCCAAGAGTAGAAGGTCCTGTTGATCAAAGCTTCATCCTTTGGAGGTGGCCTCTGGATGTAGTGCTGGATAAACCACAGAGTCTTGGCATCTTTCCACTTGTTAATAAGAGGAACAGGCACAGTAGAGTCAAAAAACCCTTCTGTCCTGAGTGGCAGAATATCCATCACTTCAACGGGTCCTTTCTTCCTCTGACTTGATCCACTGGCACCAGGAGTGATCCCAACTTCTCTGGGCTTCTTGTTTTTCCTCCTAACATATCTGAGCCTTTGCTCTTCATCTATGTTCTTCCTCACTCTGGACAATCTCTCTTCTTCAGTATCCTCCTTAAATCTCTTCTCTGCCTCTTCAACTACCTGCTCCAGAAAACTTTTCTTGACCCTTCTTATCTTTCTTTTGGCTGGGCCAGGAATGGAGACAGGATCTTGTTCAGAGTCAAGAGATTCCTCCTCAGCTGCAAGCTGCTTGGCCATGGTTAGAGATTTGAGCTCTTCCTTCTTCTTCTTCTTCTTCTGCAACTGAGCTTGAGCCAAAGTGTTCTCTAACAGGTCCAGGCGAGCTCCATGATTGAACAAAGTCTCATTAGTGCTCTTCGCCAGGTCAGTTCTGGCCTTCTCTTCCCCCTTTTTAACTTCATCAATAAGGGGCTGAACCACCTGCCTTATCAGATCAGGCAACTCAGTGGAGGAGGAAGAGTGAAGATCACGCAGCTTCTTAGCTTCATCCAGGTAGGCTTGAGCCTCAGCGACCAGGTGCTCTTGCTTAGCCAACATCGCCTGGAGGGAGTCCTTCATCTTGGCAGTCTCAAGCATTTGAGAAGCCATTTCCACCTTGAGCACAGGGACAGGTCGCATCTGGTCCAGAACATAGTGTTGAAGCTGCTTCTGGCTCTCTTGAACTTCCATCTTGAGATAGAGACAATCAGATTTGAACGCGGCTTTAGCAGAGGCAAAAGTAGCCTTAATCTGCTTCAAGAATTTTCTCCTCTCTTTCTTGATCTGGTGCTCAACCAGAGCAGGCGCCAGATGCTGCATGACCTTAGAGAAACGGCCAATTTGCTGGATCTGTTCATTGAAGAATAGCTTCATAAACGTTGAAGTCCTCCTCATCAGAATAGAGCTCTTGAGGAAAGGAGAAGTCAGGGCCAAAGGAGTAAGAAGGGCCCTCTAGAGAGAACATAACTCCCCCCTGGATCAGCAAAGTTCTTATTGTTGGTCCCACTAGATTGATAAATTGCGGAAGCTTTAAAGGGAATATCTTTAGCAAAGTTCTTTTTACAAGAGCACAATAAATAAGCAAGACAGTAAATGCAGAAAACAGTAAATAAGACCGGATATATAGTGGTTCGGATCTGAATATCCTACGTCCACTCTCCCTTGATCAAAGGGGTCTCACTATCCAACCAACAACCAACTTACTTACTGGAATTGTGAAGTACCAGTTCCTTCTTACAAACCCTTTAGATCTAACCAATTGTTGGTCCCGTTTTTTCATTCACAAACAAAGACAATATGGGAAATTAGGAGAAAATTTTATTTTAACACTGATGTTATGCAAGTCAGTAAAGCAATAAAGAACACAACAATGTAAAGTGGTTCGGAGGCTCAAGCTCCTACATCCACTGCCTGATTTAACAGGAAATCCACTACCCGGGATTCTTGTTTTTAACGTGCCAAGGTGCACTCACAACTGGACTCACACCCCTCCGCGGAGCTGCCTCTCGAACTGGCCTCACATCCCTCTTCACTCAGGGACTGCCTCTCCTCACCTCACTGCAACACCTAACACTATTCTGGAAAGGGTTTAGTTTGGTTTGGTTCTCTCCAACTAGGTGAGATTTTCCCTTACATGGTTTTAGCCTTTAAGCTAAAGTTGGAAAAATCTCTCTAAGCTTAGGATGTATACGATGAGCTCGAGTATACAAACTGGAACACTCAAATATGACTATGAAGAACTCAGGTCAGTGTTCTTGATGGAGATGGTGCCTCCTTATGCCTCCCTTGAAACGCACCACTCTCACATCAGCTCCTTGCTTATTCACAAATGAAGCTTGAGTTTGTATTTATAGTGTGGATTTGAATGTTACCGTTGGAGAGAGTAACATTCAAATCCAGACTATCTCTGGAGTGAAATTCTCCTTTTCAGTAAAGTATGGCCTTTGTCAGCTTTTGTCAGATTTGCTGCCTTGACTTGATTGGTCCACGTGGACTGAGTCCAATGGCTCTTTTGTTCAGGGTACTTGATCAGGGTAGTCCTGACTTTAGGCGACTTGTCTTCAGCTGACTTGTAATCCTCTCAGGATACCTTCCTTCAGTAGACTTGAAGTCCACTCAGGGGAGTTGACATCAGGCTATTTGTCAAGCTTCCCAGCCTCAGTAGCCTGACTCCTTCAGGTCCTACTAGGCACAGCACTGACCCTCTTGATCAGGCTCTTCATTGAGTAGTCCACTGACCAGCTTAGAATAGTCAGGTTTATACTCAGTGGGACTTCCTTCAGGCTTCTCTTCAGGTTCAGGTCTTCTGACATGACTTCAGTCGTTCTCATTGATGTCATCTTGACTTCCTCAGGCTCTATCAGTGAGTTCCCCCTCACTGAGTTCCTCCTCAGTAGAGTTCCCCCTTCAGCTGAGTTCCTCTCAGTAGAGTTCCCCCTCACTGAGTTCTTCCTCCACTGATAACCTGTTCTACTGAGAAACAAACTAGCCTGACCTGAAACTAAAAGATACTATCCTGACTGCTTTCAAACCTATTACATGTTGTTTTGGAAAATCATCAAAACTAAAATATATCCCAACATAAAGCCTTCAACCTTCTCTTAAAGATGAACAGGTTGAGATCCAACAACTCCTTAAGAGTGAATATGAAACTATGAACAGAATAAGAGTGCTATATACTTGATAAACAAGAGCTTGGAATATGACTTCGTGCGCGTAGGATTTCTCTAGCCCTTTTCTTGAGTCTGCACTCTTGTATTTATAGAGGTGATTAGGATATAGCCGTTGGAGAGCTAATCCAATCAAATCCTCTATTTAAGAAAGCTTCAATCAATCAATTCCCTAATTGATTGATTGGGTTGGTAAGATCCTTGGATTGATTGACTTCAAGACTTTCCAATCCTGATCTTGTTGACTTGATTTGAATCACCAATGGTTAAGTGCTTCCAATGCCTAACTCCGATTCTCTCCAGAGAAGGCAAAACCAGACACCAGGCAACCTTGATGTCTTCTGGTCCAGATCTGGTTAAGAAACAGACTGCTCATCAGAATCAGGAGATGATTCTGAGCATCTTTTGTTTCAGCAGACTCGTCTGGTCTGGGGAAGGTTCTCTGTCTCTGTTCAGTCTCATCTGGTGAAGTCCTCTGGTGGAGTCCTCTGGTGAAGTCCTCTGGTGGGTCTTCTGGTGAGGTCTTCTAGTCTGGTAGTTCACCCTAGACTAAGTCCTAATCTAGTTCATCATCTGGCTAACAGGTCCAGATGGTCCTATTACATCTTCTGGTTTGTTTTTAACTCATCAAAACTATACAATATTTATCCTAACAATTTCCCCCTTTTTGATGGAGTTAAAACATAACCAGAACTGATCAAATAAAAGTACTTAAGCATAAAAACAATAAAAGGATAAGACCTTAGAATAGATCTTATCAGGCAAACAAGAAGACAACAAAGAATTGTCTTTAAGACAGAGAAGATATGATTTTTCATTAATAATAAGGACAAAAGTGTTTATAGATTACAATGGAATTCTGGTCCTATTCTAAGCATATCTTCTGTTCTCCTTAGGCACCAGGAACCAATCGAAGAATCTGTCTTGAATGGCCTTCAACTCAGCAGAAGATGTTGGAGTGAAATTTGCCAACACTTTGGTCTTGTATAGCTTCTTCAGTTCAGCTCAATCAACCTGGTCCCCTATCATTGGAGTGTTGAGATAATGAAATTCAGGGGTAGTGACCTCTAGGTTGAACTCAATGGTGGAGTCCATCAGCTGCTTGTAGAGCCCTGCATCATATGCCTTCATCCAGGTGTGGAAAGTCCTGTTGATGAGAGCATCATCCTCTGGTGGTGGCCTTTGGATGTAGTGCTGGATGAACCACAAGGTCTTGGCTTCTCTCCACTTCTCAATGAGGGGAACAGGCACAGTAGAGTCAAATGACCCTTCTGTCCTGAGTGGAAAAATCTCCATTACTTCTACAAGAGCCTTCCTTCTCAGGCTGGATCCACTAGCACCAGAAGAGATGCCAGCTTCTCTGGTCTTCTTATTCTGCCTTCTAACATATCTGAGTCTTTGCTCTTCATCTATGTTCTTCCTTATTCTGGCTTGCCTCTCTTCAGGCGTTTCTTTCCTGAATCTCTTCTCTGCTTCCTCTACTACTTCTTCTAGGAAGCTCTTCTTCACCTTCATGATCTTCCTGTTTGCAGGTCCAGAGATTGAGATAGGATCCTGCTCTGCTTCTGAAGACTCCTCTTTTGCCGCAAGCTGCTTTGCCATGGAAAGAGATTTGAGCTCTTCCTTCTTCTTCTTCTGCAGCTCGGCCTGGGCCAAGGTGTTCTCTAGCAGGTCCAGACGAGCACTATGGCTGAAGAGAGTCTCATTAGTGGTCTTTGCCAGATCAGTTCTGGCCTTCTCTTCCCCCTTTTTAACTTCATCCATAAGGGGCTCCACCACCTTCCTAATGAGATCAGGCAAGGCAGTGTTGGAGGAAGAGTGAAGATCACGCAGCTGCTTTGCCTCCTCCAGGTAAGCTTTTGATTCAGCAACCAGCCTCTCCTGCTTTTCTAACATCTCCTGGAGGGAGTCTTTAAGCTTAGCAGTCTGCAGCATCTGGGAAGCCATCTCAACCTTCAAAACAGAAACTGGCCTCAGCTGCTCCAACACATGCTCCTGGAGCTGCTTCTGGATGTGCATCACATCCAGCTTAACAAAGAGTCCATTTGCTTTGAAAGAGGCTTTGGCAGCTGCAAAGGTGGACTTTATCTGCTTCAAGAAGATCTTCCTCTCCTGCCGGATCTGGTGCTCAATCATAGCAGGGGCCATATGTTGAATCGCCTTGGAAAATCGCCCAATGTGCATGATCTGCTCATTGAAGAAGGTCTTCATCTTCTGCAGCACGGCAGGAGTGACATCAAAGTCCTCCTCATCAGAGTAGAGCTCTGGAGGAAAAGAGAAGTGAGGGCCAAATTTGTAGGAGGGGCCCTCAGGAGAGATCATAACTCCCCTCTGGATGAGCAGAGTGCGAATCAACACCTTCACTGCTTCAGGGGTCTCTAGCTCAGCTGAATTCTGGATGTTTAAGTTCTTCTTGAGCTCTATCTCCCAGGCAGTGAATGTGGAAGGAGATATTTCTTCTAGCAGCAGCAACAAGTCTTCCACATCCTCTAGTCTGGCCTTGCTCCAGACTTTGGCATCAGTCAGGTCTGCCAATAGTGGTAAGTGCTCCAGAAGAATTGGAAAGTGCTCTCTTAGTCAGAGCTGAGCACTTACACTCATACTCTGCCTGATGGGACCCATTTCTACAGATGAGAAAGTAAAGGGCCTGGGCCCAGAGGCAGGGGAAGATGGTGCTAAGACCTCCGGCTCCAGTGAAGCATCCTCAGCTTCGCTATCATCGCTGGTCAAACAGGTGGGAGAATGGGGAGGGGCAAGAGGTCCCAGAGCCATGGAGATAGATGGGTTCTGGTCTGAATGAGTTTGGGGAGGGGTGGGAATTTGTGAGGTAGAGGTTGTGGGAAGGGGCTGTTCTGCACCAGAGGAAGATGGTATCTCTGGTACAGAGGCTGGGATGGAATGTTGTGAGGTTTGGTATGCACCAGAAGTGGAAGGTACCTCTGGTACAGGGGCTGGGGGAGAGGGATTAGTGGTAAGAGGAGTTTGGGAAGGTGGGGGAGAAGGTGTTTGGGTAAGTATGCTGGAGGGAGTGTATATGGGGGTATCAGGTAGGGTCTGCTCTGGTGAACCAATGGGGGCACCAGAAGCAAAAAATGGGTTTTAGGGAGGGTTTTCTGGGGGAGAGGTTGATGGGGTAACAAGATTAATGGGGTAGAGGTAGGGATAGGTGGGTTTACCTCAACAGATGGGACTGGAGCAGTGGAGTCTTGCATGATTCTGGCAGCTTCATCTATTGCCTGCTCCAGAGCATCTCCAAGATCAGATCTAGAATCTGACTCTTGAAGAATGGCCCTCTTGGCCCGAGATTTCTTCTTTTGAAGTGGCTCAACCTCTTCTTCCTCCTCCTCCTCTGATGGCTCATCCACCATGAGTGTCTTTTGAACCCTTCTGCCAGTTCTGGGTTTCTTGGCAAATACCTTCCTGGCCTCCTCCGGCCTCTTCCTTTTGGGTGCTCCTGCCTTCTTAGCAGCTTCTGCACCATCACCCCTCTTCTTCAAGATATTAAGAAGGGGAATCTGGTCCTCCTCTGAGGAACCAGAGAAAGCAATGGTTGAGGAACCAGTTGCTTCAGCAGGCTTCTTCTGGCTCTTCTGCTGCCTTTGCTGCTTCTGCCCCTTAGCAGGTGAGGGCACTGCTTGGAGAGGAGGGGCAGGGATGGCTTGCTCACCATCAGAGTCAGGATGACCATGAAGAGGTCCATCCTTGGAAAATAGGATCTTGGACTTGTGAAAGCCATTGCACCAGGAATCTCTCCACTTCTTCTCTGGAAAGATTAAGTCCTAGATTAGGGTAAGCTTTGTGCCAAGAGAAACATTGGCATTGAAGAAGTACTGTAGCTCCCCTGGCAGACTGGGACACTCCTCCTTCTGCACCTTCAGCTTGTTCTTCCTCAGCACCCCCCAGAAGAACTCTGCCCAATTGCATTGGGCACCATCTAAAATGGCCCTCATAACATAGAGCCTGCCAGTAAAGATGGCATCTGTGCTATGGCTCTCTCACATTAATACCTTCACCACGATGTCAAAAAGCACCTTGTACTTTTGCCTCAAATGCTTGTCTAGAAAGCCTTTCGTCAAGTTCTGACATGAAGATCTGGCAAAAAGCTTGAATGACTCCAGCGTTTCTCCTTCTTTATACTTCAAGGGGTCCACACCCTCCGAGGAAATGTTACCAAATAAACTGCAAAAATCGGCCTTCGAAAAGACGACATCCTCCTTATCAATCTTGGAGGAAATGTGGTCATCATGGATCTTCATTCTGAGAAAAAACTGGGCAGCGTACCCATCCACCGTGCGCAAGTCCTTGGGAATTTTGGAGATCAACTCCTCCACTCCAGATTGCCTGAGCAATTCCCAAATCTCCAGTGCTACTGGATTCTTGGTGGAATAGAAATCCACCACCATCTCCGACTTCAATTTCTTGCAAACATACTCTGGATCAAAGTTGCACTTGGGTGCCATTGCTGTGAGAGAGAGAGAGAGAGAGAGAGAGAGAGAGAGAGGGAGATAGAAAGAAAACTTGCAGAGAGAAATTAGGGCTTTGAAAGTAAGGAAACGTGAAAAGACAGATTGAAGAAAGGTTTGATATAAATAGGCAAGGACGCGTGGCTTAAACAATTAATTAAGTGTGAACGCGTGTAATTGCCAAATTTAATTTAGGGAACAAAATCAATTTTCGAATTGATTGACATATTGCACATTAATTAAATCTGATGGCCAAGATTAAAAGGCGAAATACAGATTTAATCTGGTGCGTAGGCGTGGTCATTGGGACTGGGTTCGAGGGGTGTTGTGGCAGTCAAGAGAAAAAGCGAAATGATTGCCTAGGCCCTATACCCTAGTCTTAAATACACTCTGAAGTTGAAACATTTTGGGTGTATTAAGTAATTTGAAAAGTGTATCCCAATGATCAGAGGCCAGAGAAGTAAAAGCATACCTGTCACCTGATATTGTAACCAGATGATACCACAGCTAGTCTGGTGTTACATCTTATCTGATGAAACCCATCAGGTTCTGGTCAGAGAAGACTCCAGACTTTTCTGGAATCTTATTCAGCACCTCATCTGGGATGTACCTCATCTGGTACAAGCCTCATCTGGTGTGAAACACCTCTGGAGATGTAACTTCCCTAATATATCTAGCCTGTAGGCATGTTAGTATAAAAATCTATATATTAAGTAATAGAATGAAACAAAGGATACTTCTCTGATGTTCCCCCTAAAACAAATCTGTCTCTGGATCCAATAAGCCTAACTCAAGTGCTAACTCTCTGAATCTGGACTCAACCAAAGGCTTAGTTAGAATATCTGCTCTCTGCTTCTCTGGTGCAATCTTCTCTGTTACACCTGGTGTGAAGAACTGGATTCTGGGTGATTGCTATTGCACTATTACTATCACAGAAGATTAGAATATCCTTGGCTCTAATCTGGTAGTCCCTAAGCTGTTGACTAATCCAGAGTAGTTGTGAAAAACAGCTCCCTGCAGCCATGTACTCTGCTTCTGTTGTTGATGTAGCAACTGAAGTCTGCTTCTTAGAGAACCAAGATACTAACTTATTCCCTAAAAATTGGCATGTTCCACTTGTAGACTTCCTATCTATTCTGCACCCACCATAATCTGAATCCGAATAACCACTTAACTCTAAGTTGTCATCTGTAGGATACCATAACCCCAAAGTCACTGTACCCTTAAGATATTTCAATATCTTCCTAGCTGCTTTCAAATGACTTCTCTTAGGATTAACTTGAAATCTGGCACACACACCTACAGCAAAAGTAATATATGGCCTGCTTGCAGTCAGGTACAGAAGAGAACCAATAAGTGCTCTGTACTGAGTCTGGTCCACACTCTCTCCAGACTCATCTGGATCCATGTTGAAATTTGTCATCATAGGAATATTGGCTGCCTTGCTAGATCCTATTCCAAATTTCTCTAACATGTTTCTGATGTACTTTGCCTGATTAATGAAAATTCCCTTCTCTATTTGCTTTACCTGCAGACCTAAGAAATAATTCATTTCACCCATCATAGACATCTCAAACTGGCTCTGCATGAGATCACCAAACTTCTCACACAGCTTCTTGTTAGGGGATCCAAATATAATGTCATCAACATATATATGGACCAGAAGGATGTCATTTCCTTCTTCTTTCCTAAACAAGGTCCTATCAATCTTACCCTTAGTAAAACCATTGTCCAAAAGAAACTGAGATAGAGTGTCATACCATGCTCTGGGTGCCTGATTCAACCTATAAAGAGTTTTCTTAAGCTTAAACACCTTGTCACCTTGTTCAAAACCAGGAGGTTGTTCCACATACACTTCCTCAATGAGAATCCTATTAAGAAAGGCAGATTTCACATCCATCTGGTATACTTTGAACTTCATGTGAGCAGCATATGCTAAGAACAATCTAATGGCTTCTAGTCTGGCAACAGGAGCAAATGTCTCATCATGGTCTATTCATTCAGACTGAGAATAGCCCTGAGCCACTAGCCTTGCCTTGTTCCTAGTAATGGCATCATTCTCATCTTTCTTATTCTTGAAAACCCACTTAGTGCCTATCACCTTTTGATGTATTGGTCTGTCTACCAGCTCCCAAACATCCTGTCTAGTGAATTGATTCAACTCCTTCTGCATAGCAACAATCCAATTTGAATCTTTTAGTGCTTCCTTGATGTTCTTGGGCTCAATCAAGGATACATAGGAACTGAATAAGGCAGCTAAGTTGAGATTTCTCCTAGTCTGGACCCCCTTAGTTGGATCTCCAATTATCAGGTCATTGGGGTGATCAACCAGGGTCCTCCTTCCCGTGGTCTTACCTGATTGATCATCCTCTACAGTACCCTGGTGAATATCACCAACTGCAGAAGAGCTTCCCCCTACAGAAGTTTTAATCTCCTCTGGTTCTGCTCCTTGTGAAGACTTCTTCTTCAGAGAACCAGAAGATGCGTCAACATCTGAATCTGAAGCCGAGTCTGAATCAAGAATAGGTGGATTGACCTTGATTACTCTGGGAGTAGTCTGATTCTGGGTCTCTCCAGAAGACTTTAATTCCACCTTGCACTCAACAGCAGATTCATAAAAAATAACACGGGGTGTTTCCTCCACACAAAGTGAATTCTTATTAAAAACTCTAAAAGCTTTACTGGTGCTGGAATATCCTAAAAATATTCCATCTGCCACTTTAGCATCAAAGGTTTTTAATTTAGATTTCCCATTGTCATGGATGAAACACTTACATCCAAAAACATGAAAATATGAAACAGATGGAGTTTTACCTTTCCATACCTCATATGGAGTCTTGCTATGTCTTTGGGCAATTAGGCATCTGTTCTGGGTATTATAGGCTGTATTGATGGCTTCTGCCCAAAACCTTTGTGGTGTGTTGTATTCTGCTAGAAGAGTCCTTGCAGCTTCCTTAAGGGTTCTATTCCTTCTTTCTGCTACTCCATTTTGTTGGGGTGATCTGGCAGCAGATGTCTCATGAAAAATCCCATGTTCTTTGCAATACTCTGCAATGTGTGAATTCAGAAACTCTGTCCCTTTGTCCCTTCTAATCCTGACTATGCTCTGGTTCTGCTCATTCTGAATCTGCTTGAAGAATTCTGGCAACTTAGTGATAGTTTTATTTTTCTTAAACAAGAACACTACCCAAGTAAATCTTGAAAAGTCATCTACTATCACCAAGGTGTACTTCCTTCCACCGAAACTAAGAGGAGAAATAGGTCCAAACAGGTCCATGTAAAGTAGTTGAAGTACTCTGGTTGTGGTTGTGCTCCGGACATCCTTAAAGAAGGTCTTGGATTGTTTACCCTTCTGGCATGAACCACAAACCTAATCCTTCTTAAACACTTCATTAGGAAGACCTCGAATGAGACCTTTTCTGGCAATCTTATTCAGTGTTTTGAAGTTGAGGTGGCTCAATCTCTTGTGCCATAACCAGCTATCTTCTGCAGATCCTATAGCAACCAGGCAAGCATTTCTTGGGCAACTGCTAAAATCTGCAAGATAAATGTTACCCTTCCTCAAGCCTATAAGCAAAATGTCATTATAATCAGAAGAAAAGACAGTGCATAAATCACTAGAAAACTTCACTGAGTATCCCCTGTCACAAAATTGGGATACTGAAAGCAGATTATGCTTGAGTCCTTCAACGTAGTAGACTTCATCTACAGATACTCCATTAAAAGTCAACTTTCCAACACCTCTGGTGACTCCATAGTTGTTGTCACCAAACATCACTCTTGGCCCATTCATTGGCTTGAAATCCTGGAGATGATCTTTCTGGAATGTCATATGCTTGGAACATCCACTATCAATGTACCACACATGTTTTCTTTAAAGTCCTTTCTCCAATGGGCTCTTATCATCCTGCAGAGAAATCAATTAGGTCCCCTACTAGAGCTGGGTCCTGATTGGTTAGTTGCAGGTTTTGTAGGAATCCAAAGATAAAGATCATCCCTTGCTGGATGAGGATATCTTATCTTCCTTCCAAATCTATCTACCAGCACATGTCCTCTTACAATGATATATTGAGCTACTGGTCTGATCAGAACACCTTTCCTATAGAAAGGTCTGGTGTATCTTTTCTCAAATCTGGCTTTTGGAATAGCCTGCCTTGAAGACATGGTCTTAAAGGTCTGGTTGTAAGGGTACATCCTAGAAGAACCATCTCTGGTATCATAACTACCCAGATCAGTTGGTTTTCTATAGATGGGTCTGGAAGACCTCCTCTGGTTCTGAAATTTGGATCTATTCTGATGATAAAATTCCTTCTGAGTGTTCCTATTCTGAAATCTTCTTTGATCATAACCCCTTTGAGATCCCTAAATCTGATTGAGGTCCTCTGGTTCAGTATATCTCCTTTGATATCTCCTATTCTGATTAGGTTTCCTCTTAGAGTTTCCCTTTTGAGATCCCCTGATTTGCTTAGGTTCCACTCTTTTAGGTATCCTCTGAGGTCTCCTAATCTGGTTAGGCATCTGAACATAACCATCAATCTTCATGTTGGTCCCGAAACGAGTAAACAGGTGTATGGGGGGGGGGGGGGAATACACCTGTGGTTACAAATTAAAACTTCTTCAAAACTTATCAGGTTACTTAAGACAATAGCTCGTCAGTGGACTTGAAGTCTGCTGAGAGTTACTCTGTGAAAGCTTACTGAGATAATACCTCCACTGAAAGCACAAGACTTTCAGTTGAACTACTATCTAATTAGCTTTCAGATGCGGATTAGTGAGCCCTTTAGAAAACTCGTTTTACTTTGATAAACTTGAGATTAACACACACCTATGAAATAGCAGAATGTAAGTACACAAGACGTAAAGTGGTTCAGAGATAAATCTCCTACGTCCACTGGCCTGATCAAACAGGAGAATTCCTTTCACTTGGAATTCCTTGTGTTATAGTGCCAAGGTGCACTGATCAACTTTTCCTCTCTTAGGATAATTGATCACTAGGAAATTCCAGGTCCTAGTTCCCAAAACAAACCAGCTTTCAGACTGATACAACAATCAGCTTCCTAACACCACTTAACACTAGCTCTCAACCTAAACACTGAGTAGGGTTTTGAGTAGGGTTTTGGTTCCAACTATTTTGAGATAATCCTTACAAGTTTAGCTCAATGCTTAGGATTGGATTATCTCTTTCTAAGATTTGGATATAGCTTTTAAGCTTGGTTACAGAAGGTTTGTTAGGCTCTCTACAATTGTGAAATACTTGGGAAACAATGATAATTTCGAGTGCTTCTAGATGATTATAAATGTAGAGATAGCTTTGATCTTGTGAGTTTCCCGTACTTTGTAAATGTGCACGTCCTTCTGTATTTATAGGCTTCCTTGAAAATCTTCCCGTTGGATTTGAATCTTCTCAAGTAAGTCTTCTTGTATCTGATTGGTTCAAACGGCTCTATTTGAAGCTTTAAGTCTTGTCAAGAAACGGCTGCAAAACCATGCTGTTCACCAACTTTCTGTAGATTGCTAGGTGAAAGACTTTTGGTACTTGTCAGGCTGGGGCAGGTCGGCTGTCAGTAAAGTACACTGACGTGTCATCTTTTCATTGGACCTTAAGTCTGTATGCCCAGATTCTTGTCTTGCTTTAAGGTGGAACTCCTCTGAGAGAACCTTCTTATTCCTTCATTTATTGTAAGCTTTACTGAAATTCATTTTGTCTTGTTCCAACCAGATTAACTAACAGCTTTAAATATGTTTAGCATTCAATGTACTTGTTAGTTTCTTTATCAGTGGACCTTCGTCCTCTACTGATAGATTTAGTCTTAGTGAGAATGTACTTAGAAAACATTCAAGACTTAGACTTCTTTCTCAGATTACTTAGTCTTCAGCGGACTTCACTTCAGCGGACTCCATCTTCAGCAGACTTCATCTTCAGCAGACTTCATACTAAAATACACTCTAGTTATTACTAACTGTACTCCAGTTCTTAACACTTTGAACTGTTGAACTAAACATTAACTCTACTGAATAATTTACTTACAAAACAACTTAGGAGGGACATGTTGGCATCTAATCAAAACAAGTCTTATACATTTTCCCAACAATTTCCCCCTTTTTGATTATGCCGGAACCTATCTTATTACATATCTTCTTCCAGATGAGGTTCTTCAGATGACATTCAAAGTTCACAGATTTTGTAAGTAAAAACATTCAATTACATAAGCCTAAATGATAATGAGATATTATCTTGGGCAAGCATCAGTAGAGTTCATTTCATTGACAAAAGGATGAAGTACATTTTACATGAAGTCTACTTATCAAAAAGTTTCAACTAAAAACACACCTGGGACTTATAAACAAATGCCCAACAAAAGATACAACATTCTCAGATGGACTCAAACAAAGGTTCAAGTCCATATTGTTTGAATACTCTGATCTTCAGCTCATTCTTCCTTTCCATCATTTTCTTGGAATGTCCTTTGAGACCAAGATGCTCACATAAAGATGTCCACTCTTCAGTGATCCTTTCTCTATCAACAGCTCCTGTTGCATCTTGAGGAGGCCAGTAGGTGATTGGCTCAGGGGCCATCAGAGCATGCTCAGGGAAGGCATCATTCCAAGCACCACTGATCTCAGGATAGAGTTTGGGATAGGCATCAAACAACCATGAGTTGAAGACTTCTTGTGCATTGTCCCTTCCTAACTCTCCACTGATATAAAAGGAATAAACGAATTCCCTTTTTGCAGTCTCCCAAGCATCATTGAGCTTCTTAGGAACCCAGGTATCATGGTGAGGGAATCTGTTTTGAGAAGGTGTGATCTTGTCTTTCTTCAGTTTGGCAGCCCACTTAAGATAACCACTTCTGAACTTCTTAGAAGTAGTTTTATCAAATGTGGCTAGCCTCTCCTTTCTTTTCCTCTCAGCCAGCTCTGCAATGGTCTCTATCTTATCAACCACCTTATCTCTCCTCTTCTGCTGCTGGGCTGTTAGCTTCCTTGCTCTCTCATTCATACCTCCAGCCTCTTTAATTAGCTCAGCGAGCTCTGTGACTTTGGTAGGTGCAGACTTGGGAGGTTCAGAAGATAAGGGTTCAGGGTTGAGAATAGGAAGTACCTGAACTTCATCAGTAGAGGTTGTGGACTTAGCTGCTAACCTCCCTGAGGTTCTTGTCTTTTTAGCAACCTCTGCTGAGAGAGTTTCAGATGCCTTCCTCTTTGCAGGTTCCCCCTTCTTTGCAGCTCTCTCTTCCTTCTCTTTCAGATGAGCTTCTTTGAACTTTGAAAGGTCTTCTGATGATGTCTCCTTGCCCTTCTTTTCTCCAACCAGCCTCTGGGCCTCAGCATCAACTTTCTTCAGGGTGCTCTTCACCTGTTGGCCTTTTTCGAAATCAGGGGTTTCAAGGATAATGTTCATTTTATTCTTGGGATCAGCCTTCATGTCCTTCGCACTTATCCTCTTTTCCCCCTTTCCGGCATTAATCATACACTCAGCCACTGTGATGTTGAGCTTCAGTTGATCATGTGCCAATGCCTTCAGCTCAGTTGAGCAGTGATCTACCTCATCCTCAAGCCTTTCTAAAGTAGGCCCAGCAGTCTGCCCAAATTGAACAAACTGTGCAAGCTTTTCATTGATAAGCACATCAGTCTTCTCTTGAGTTGGGAAATCCTCAGCTGCCTTCTTTAGTACCTCTCCCAGTTTGGCTCCCAGCTCAGCATGCTTGGCCTCGAATTCAGACATCTTCGAGTTCCATAATCCTTCAACCTTTCCAAGAAGGTCAGTTGAGAAGGCCTCCACTGATGACTTCAGGTTGATGGAAACATTCTCTACTGAGTCTTTGAGGAATTTGGCTCTGGCCTCTTCTTCAGTTTCCTCCAGCTTCTTCAGGGCTTCAATGACTAGCACACTTTGCCCCTCAACTACATCAATCACCATCTGCTGAGAGTCTTCAATTTTAAGTGTGAGATTCTGGAGTGATGTAGTTGTGGACTCCATGAGTTCGTCAATGTGATCTGAGAGGATGACCATTTCGTCCACCTTCTCTTGGACAACTTCTTGGACATCTCTCAGCTGAGTTTCAAGAGCAGGGATTCTTTCTTCTTGAAGTTTAAGCACTTCATCCTTCAGGGGAGTTAGGTTGACTTGGACTGGGGGGATTTCATCAGTTTGAGTACCTGCATTTAAGACGGTGTTAGTTTTTCCTCCCTCAATCTCACCACCTAAGTCACCTGTAACTTCTAACTCCATTGGAACTCCCTCCTCCTCACTCATCTTACTTCTCTCATCACTCTCCTTTTCAACTATGTTTCTTTCAGCCAACTCACCCTTTACAGGGATGATTGCTTTTATTTGACCTCTCACAACTCCAGTGATTTCAACATCTTTCTCACCACCCTCAGCCTTTTTTCTTTTCTTTTCAACTCCTTCGATTCCAGTCACCTCAGTTGACTCTAAAGCCACCACTGAGGGCTGTTGTGGGAGAATCTCAGTAGACACCTCTACTGGACTCTCCTGTGGCAAATTTTGAGCCTCAGTATCCCTTGCCTTGGATACATCCTTGGCTACCTCACCATCACCTTGCCTTGGTGAGGTCCCTCCTCCTTGTATATTTTCTTCTTTCTCTTCCTCTTTCTCCTTCACCTCCTCTTCTTCAGCTAACACCTCAGCTGACTTCTCTTGCTCACCAACATCAACCCTCTCCACCTCAGTTGCCTTCTTAGCCTCAGTTATCTTCTCCATCACCAGACTCTCAAAAAAAATTTCATCACAGAGAAGTCTGGTTTTGGTCATCCCTGCAAACTGCAACACCTCCATCTCCTCCTTCTTCCAATCATCAGCATTGCTGCCTTTGACTGCCAGTAGAATTTCTCCTAGCCTCCTATCTTTGAGCTGGACAAGGAGTCTCAGCCTCAAGAATAAAGCTTTCAGGGTTGGGTACCCATCAAGCTCAGGGTACTTAGACTCTAAAGATTATGCAACTTCATCCTTGAGAGTATCAAGGAAAGAGTACTCTTCTTCATCGTCTGAAAGAAGGGAAGGGGTAGGGGATCTGCTTTCTGTTGGCTCTTCTGGGATAGACTCCAGTTGAGTTGGATGAATTTCAGGAGGGTTCAACTCAGATGAGGTTTGAGTGTCAGGTGAGGTTGGGTTTTGGTCAGTGGGGGTGGATGATACGGGTTCAGATGGGGTTGAGGGAATGGGTTCAGTAGGGTTTGATGGGGTGGTTTCAGTTGGGGTGGAGATGGGTTCAGTGGGGGTTTCAGTTTGAGATCCACTTGCTGGCTTTTGAGAGCCATCAGTGGGGGTTTGAGTGTGAGTTATTTTGGAGATGCGTTTGGTTTTGGCAGCAGGGGTGCGAGGTTTAGTGGTTTTAGGTTTGATGGGGGTAGGTGCAGGGACATCTGAGTCAGACTCAGTTGAGATAGTGTTGGGAGAAGAGGTAGGGTTACCTGATGAAGACTCATCAGTAGAGTTGGTGATTCTGACTTTCTTCGAAGCAGCCTCTTTCTCTGCTTCAGAAGACCTCTTCTTCTCCTTCCTTGAGGCCTTCTCTGCCACATCCTCCTTATGTTGAGCCATTTTGTCACTCAACTTTACCAATCTCCTCTTCAGCTTTGTTTTCTTCCCCTCAGCAGGGGTAGCTTCCTCCTCCTCAACTGCCTCTGGGCTTTCCACAGCAGGCTTAATCATCCTTGCCTCCAGAGTCTTTCCAGACTTGAATAAGATCTTTAGATTGCTCCATTTCCTATCAGGGATCCAATCTACTCCTAGATCTACATTCTCTATCAAGTAAGAGATTTTTGTTGCATAGTTTAGCTTACTTGATAGTTGAGGAGATTTGTCAGTTTGAAACTTCGAGTGCTCTTTATTCAAGGCCCTCAGAAAGAACTGCTGCCAATTGTATGGCTTTTCCTTGCTCTCAACTATCGCCTTCATCAGCCTGAGCTTTGGCTTGCTCACTTGCTCAGTACTCCCTTGGTTTCCCAAGATACATTTACTCACAACTTCACAGAGAACATTGTAAACTGGCAGGAGTTCACTTCTGTTCATTGTTGGGGTGTATTGTACCTTCCTCTGCATTATGGTTTTGACCCATTCTTCCTCTTTCTCCACTATGCACGTGTCTGGATTGGGACCTTCAGAAGGAAGATCAAAAAACTCCTTCAGAACTTCTCCGCTCACACGAATCTCCTTCTTTATCTTTTGGTGCTCTGTGACCTCCATGTTATCTCTCATAACTTTCTTCTTCCTTTGCAAGATCAGATGAGACTTGATCCTTGTATCTGAGTTGGAGACATTGTTGTAGAATTCAAGAACCTGTCTGTCAAAACAGTTCTCTGGATGGACAGATAGAAATTTCTCTAACCCAGCACTTTTTATCATTTCAAGGGCTTCTTTGATGTGAGCATACTCTGGTCTGGACTCAATTTCTGGGTTATCAAAAACCACGATGGGTTCATACCAGAAGTTATCTTTATGGGTAAGGAAACTAATTTTTAGTTTTGCCATTTGAATAATAGGGTTTGAGAGAAACGATTTGCAGAGAGTTGGGAAAAGAAGTAAGTGTTTGCTTTGGAAGTGTATTCGAAAAGGTTTACAAATGATCATCTGGGGTTTTTATATGAGTAATGAATGGTGAGATTGAACAAAGAGATCAACGCCTGAGATTGATCGTGTTTGAGATCGTGGATAGTTACAAGGTTTAGTGGGGGGTTTTAAGAAATCTTGACGGTTAGAAAAGAACCGCCTAATTGAATGGTATGGATTGAGAGGGTTGGTAGTCGGAAGGTCATATCACCCGGCTTTTAGGGCGCGTGAGATAGGTAATTGAAAAAGCATGTCTGACTTGTACCACGCGCATTAAATGCTTGCCATACCAAAATCTCTTCGGAACAGTGGAAAGAGATTTAATTTTTCAGAAAGCACTCATTAGTAAATATATTGAAACCAATTAAAATATATATAAAACTAAGAGGCTTTAGCTTTGAAAAAAAAAACATAAGTATAAACTTGACCATTACTGAGGTTCGACATCGTCTGATATTAAGGCCTCTTCTGAGATGAGGAGCTTCTTCTGAGAGAAGATCCTCTTCTGAGTATGAACCTCCACTGAGTTGAAGGTAACTCTACTGAGATTCAATCCTTTCTTAACTCCCCTGGATCTAGGAGTCCAAGCTCCACTGACAACTCTTGAAACCTTGCTTCAGCCAAAGGGTTAGTGAAGATATCTGCCTTCTGCTTGTCAGTGTGGATTTTGAGCATTTTGATGTCCTTCTTCTCCACATGATCTCTGATGAAGTGATGCCTTATATCCACATGTTTGCATCTTGTGTGGAGAACTGGATTTTCTGAAATAGCAATTGCACTATTGTTGTCACAGAAAATAGGGACTTCATTGGCAAAGATGTTGTAATCTCTCAGTTGTTGTCTTAGCAAAAGAATTTGAGCACAACAACTTCCAGCTGCCATATACTCAGCTTCAGTAGTGCTTGTGGCTACTGAATTTTGTTTCTTGGAAAACCAAGAAATCAGTTTACTTCCCAAGAATTGACAAGTGCCTGAGGTTGATTTTCTATCAATTCTGCATCCACCATAGTCAGCATCTGAGTATCCTATGAGTTCTAGATTGTCATCTGAGGGATACCACAATCCCATATTCACAGTACCCTTAAGATATTTGAGAATCCTCTTGGCAGCTTCCAGGTGACTTTTCTTGGGATTTGCTTGATATCTAGCACAAATGCCAACTGCAAATGTGATATCAGGCCTGCTTGCTGTGAGATACAGTAGAGATCCAATAATGGCTCTGTAGGAAGTCTGGTCTACTGATTCTCCATCCTCATCTGGTTCCATTTTGGTGTTGGTGTTGAGTGGAACTCTTGCAACCTTGCTGGTCTGGCATCCAAACTTGTTGATCAGCTCCCTTGTGTATTTGGCTTGGTTGATGAAGATTCCTTCAGTGGACTGCTTGACTTGAAGTCCTAGGAAGAAATTCATTTCTCCCATCATAGACATCTCAAACTTTCCCTTCATCAGTTGAGAAAATTTCTCACAGAGGACTTGGTTAGGACATCCAAAAATGATATCATCCACATAAATTTGAACCAGCAATGTGTCCTCTCCTTTTGTGATTCTGAAAAGTGTTCTATCAACTCTCCCTTTGATAAAACCATGATCCAAAAGGAATTGTGACAAAGTATCATACCAAGCTCTTGGAGCCTGTTTCAGTCCATATAGAGCTTTCCTCAGTCTATATACTTTGTGACTTTCTTCAAAACCTGGGGGTTGCTCCACATAGACTTCTTCATTGAGTACTCCATTCAAGAAGGCACTTTTAACATCCATCTGGTACACCTTGAATTTCTTGTGAGCAGCATATGCAAGAAATAACCTTATTACCTCCAATCTGGCTACTGGAGCAAATGTTTCATCATAGTCAAATCCTTCAACTTGTGAATAGCCCTTTGCAACTAGCCTGGCCTTGTTTCTGACTATGATATCATTCTCATCCTTCTTGTTCTTGAATACCCACTTGGTTCCTATCACATTACAGTGATATGGTCTGTCCACCAACTCCCAAACTTGATTTCTTGTGAACTGGTTGAGCTCTTCTTGCATGGCAATAATCCAGTTGGAATCTTGTAGTGCTTCTGCTATGGAACTTGGTTCCTGGTTTGATAAGAAACAACAAAACAAAGCACTTTCACCATGAAAACTTCTATTTTTGACTCCTGAGGAAGGATCACCTAGGATTTTCTCAACAGGGTGATCTGAGAGCCAAGTCCTCCTAGGCTGATGCCCTTCAGTAGAGTTTAACTCTTCTGAAGTTGAGTCACTAGATATTGGAATGAAATCGAATTCAGGAAATAAGACAGAGGGTTGAAGTCCTGAGTCATCATTCAAGGTATTTTCATTCTCAATGGTAATTTCATTGGTTCCCCCTTGAATGATGGATTAAGTGAATGTCTCAGCTGTGACCACATCTTCATTGACAATGGTTACCTCTTGAACTGGGATGGTGTTCATCAGTTCAGTTACATCTTCAGGAGAGCTCTCAGGTGAGCTTTGAGGAGTGGTCTGATTTTGAGTGTCCTCTTTGAATTGTTGATCATTGAGGTTGTCCCAAGTTGGGATGAATGTATCAACACAATTCTCAGGATATCCTTTTGATTTGATACTCAGCCTAGTTAGCCTTTTGCTTATCACATCCTCATTCTCCTTACTTCTGGACTCAAAAGTAGATTCATCAAACACCACATGAGGTGTTTCTTCCACAACAAGAGTTCTACAGTTGTAAACTCTGAAAGCTCTGCTGATTTGGGAATATCCTAAGAAAATTCCTTCATCAGCTTTGCTATCAAAAGCTTTCAGTTGAGTTTTCCCATTGTTGTGAATGAAACACTTGCAACCAAAAATATAAAAGTTAGATACCTGTGGCTTTCTGCCATTCCATAACTCATATGGAGTTTTTCCTTGATGTTTGGTTACCATGGATCTGTTTTGAGTGTGGCAGGCAGTATTAATAGCTTCAGCCCAGAATCTTTTAGGAACCTGAGCTTCAGCTAACATTGTCCTTGCTGCCTCCTTGAGAGTCCTATTTCTTCTTTCAGCTACTCCATTTTGTTGTGGAGTTCTTGCAGCTGGTGTCTCATGTGAAATACCTAATTCTTTGCAATAATCAGATATAATAGAATTTATGAATTCAGTGTCTTTATCTGATCTTATCTTTACAATGTTCAGGCTCTTTTCATTGCTAACTTTCTTCAGGAGCTCTGGCAGTCTCAGTTGAGTCTCCTTTTTGCTTGCAAGGAATATCACCCATGTGTACCTGGAGAAGTCATCTACAACAACAAGTGTATATTTTCTCCCATTGATACTTACAGGGGTTACTGGACCAAAAAGATCCATATGTAATAGTTGAAGTACTCTGTCAGTAGAGGTTGCTACTTTGCTTTTGAAAGATGCCTTTACTTGCTTCCCCTCCTGACAGGCTTTACATATATGTTCTTAGTTGTAAACTTCATTTGGCATTCCTTCTACCAGTCCATGTCTTGCTATCCTGTTCATCATCTTGAAGTTCAGATGACTTAGCCTTTTATGCCATAACCAATTAGTGTCAGTTGAGCTCTTAACTATAAGATATGCATTTGGTGTGCAAGACTTCCAATCTGCAAGATAGACATTTCCCTTTCTTGACCCAGTTAGTAATACCTGTTGTGAAGATACATTCTTAACAAAACACAGGTTACATGAAAATTCAACACTGTATCCTTTATCACAAAATTGACTTATGGACAGAAGATTGTGCTTAAGTCCACTGACATAGGATACATTGCTTACTCTTACTGAGCCAATAATTAAAGTACCATAACCTCTAGTGGCTCCTTGAGAGTTGTCACCAAAAGTGACTTGTGGACCTTCCTTCTCAACAAATTCTGTCAGGAGATCTTTGTTGCCAGTCATGTGCCTAGAACATCCACTATCCAAGTACCAGACTGATGATATAAGAGCTTCTCCTTTGTTGAGGTCCACTGAGCCCTGCAATCACAGATCAAGCTTTAGGAACCCATTTGGTGTTGGGTCCTACAAGGTTAGTTGTACCTTTCGGAATCCAAATTTGCCTCACAGTTCTAATCACTTTAGATTGGCTAATTTGTCTTCCATAAACATCTACATAGATTGTTATCTCCCTAGGTGCCTTGGGAGTAAACTTTCTATGGGTGTCAGCCTTTGAAGGAACAGGAACCTTCTTCACATTCTTTCTCTTTGGCTTGGGTGCACCTGGTCTTGGTTTTTGTTGATAAAGGTATGAAGAACCTTTTCCTTTAGGCACAAAAGGACTAGGTCTTTCATATGAGTCATTCCTTGAGGACTGCTCATGCCTGGGTGTTCTCAGCTGAGGTTGCTTCATCTGTGAAGACCTCGGCTGATAGTACCTCTGCTGAGATCTAGTCTGATAAGTCACCTGAGCCTTTCCATTTGGTTTTGGCTTAGATTGACTTTTCTTTTGAGTGATCTCAGCTGGTCTTTTTCCTTTATCCACAGTCTGTGGTTGAAATGTCACAGACTTGACAAAAACTCTCTTTGTGCCACTTGAAGAAGCAACACTCAGAGGACCTTCTGAAGGTTTTGGAATAAAGCCTATCCCACACTTGTTATTTGGATTGGTTTGAAAATTTTGGATCTCCTCTATGGCAAGAGAGGGTTTGTTTAGAGCATCAATCCTTTTTAACAAAGTCTCTTCAGATTTTTGTAAGACATCAATTTTCAGGAGAGAATCCTTTATTTGGCTTACCAACTTTAAATTCTCTTCAGTTAACGTTGTCTTAGATTCATTGAGATCTTTTATCAGTTGATCTCTACCATTTCCTTGACTTCTGAGGATTTCCACCTCTTTTGTCAGTTCAATGGTAGATTTGGCTGGGTTCAGATCTGCTTGATTCCCAGACTCAATTAACTTGGAGTTTTCACTCAAGAGTTGTTTGTTCTCATCTTGAAGACAGAAACTTGCTTCTTGCAACCTTGAGAAATCAATCATCAATTGTTCCAAGGCGGACTGAAGATTGAGTTCCTCAGTTGACTCTGAGCTTAGCTCAGGTGTGTGTTCTAGAGAAATGGATGGTTTAGATTGTACCTCTGGTTCTTCTCTTGCCATGAGGCACATGTCATCTTCACTGCTGTCAGAGAACAGTTCATCAGGTGACTCCAGGTTTTCATCAACATCCCCAGCCATCATGGCTTTCCTTTCTCCATATCTTCTGTCTCTTTTGGCTTGCCTTTCTCTTCTTTCTTTTGTGCTCAGTTGAGGACAGTCATATTGAAAGTGCCCAATCTTTTTGCACTGAAAACACCTGTTGGCATCATCATTCTTTTCCTCAGTGGACTCTCTGGTCTTTGATGATGATCCTTCAGCCTTGGTGTAATTCTTGTATTCCTTCTTCTTTTCCAGCTCAGATGAGCTTTTCTCTCCTTCTCTGGTAGTCTTTTGTGGATAACTTCTACCTTCCCTGTTATCCCTATAAAATCTCGTATATTTGCCAAAGCGGCTGTTAAGTTGTTCAAACCTTCTAGCCATGAGGCTGAGTTCCTCCTGCATCTCAGCCTTGCTTTTAGACTTACTTGCCTTTGTACTCTTCTGAGGCTTTGGGGATTTTGGCTCAGACTCCTTAGCTTTGAAGGCAACTCCCTTCTCAGCTGAGGTCTCATCAGGAGCCCTTTTCCTGTTCAGATCAAACTCTTAAGCCTTAAGTTCAGAGAATACCTGTTGCATAGACATGCTGGATAGATCCTTGGTATTTTGCATCATTACAGAGTACACATCCCATCTTGAGGTTAGACCTCTCAGGATCTTTAAGGCAACTTCTCTTTTGGTGTAGACCTTTCCCAGAGAATTTATCTCATTCATGATGTCAGTGAACCTCTCATCAAGCTGGTCTATGGTCTCAGTGGACTCCATGGTGAACTGCTCATATTTTTGAACAGCTACTGAAAGCTTGTTCTCTTTTATCTTGTCAGTTCCTTCACACATGAGAGCAAGAGTGTCCCATAGTTCCTTTGCTGTCTTGCAGTGGATCACTCTTCCCATTACAGAATCTGGAATAGTGGTGTAGAGAATGTTCATGGCAATGAAGTTGAGGTTGTTTCTCCTCCTCTCATCTGCAGTGAAATTATCTTCATCTTTGGGCCATTCTTCTCTAGGATCTGCAATAGTTTCAGCTGTAGTTCTAGGGTTAGGTGTCATAAACACAAATGGACCTTTAGTAATAACCCTTAACATTTCATCATGCACACAGGCAAGATGAGCTCTCATTCTGATCTTCCAGAAATCATAGTTTTCCACTGAGAATTGTGGAAGCTTGTGATGAGACATATGGTTCAAGGGATTAACTCCCATGTTGTTCTCTGCTGGTGGTGCAACCCTAGCTGTGTTGTCAGCCATAGTATAAAAGCAAGTTTATCAAAAGATCAATTCAGGTGACCTTAATAAAATACCTTTACGCACAAGGTATACTTAGAACAATGGTCTTTTGAACCACTGCTCTGATACCAATTGTTGGTCCTGAAACGAGTAAACAGGTGTATGGGGGGGGGGGAATACACCTGTGGTTACAAATTAAAACTTCTTCAAAACTTATCAGGTTACTTAAGACAATAGCTCGTCAGTGGACTTGAAGTCTGCTGAGAGTTACTCTGTGAAAGCTTACTGAGATAATACCTCCACTGAAAGCACAAGACTTTCAGTTGAACTACTATCTAATTAGCTTTCAGATGCGGATTAGTGAGCCCTTTAGAAAACTCGTTTTACTTTGATAAACTTGAGATTAACACACACCTATGAAATAGCAGAATGTAAGTACACAAGACGTAAAGTGGTTCAGAGATAAATCTCCTACGTCCACTGGCCTGATCAAACAGGAGAATTCCTTTCACTTGGAATTCCTTGTGTTATAGTGCCAAGGTGCACTGATCAACTTTTCCTCTCTTAGGATGATTGATCACTAGGAAATTCCAGGTCCTAGTTCCCAAAACAAACCAGCTTTCAGACTGATACAACAATCAGCTTCCTAACACCACTTAACACTAGCTCTCAACCTAAACACTGAGTAGGGTTTTGAGTAGGGTTTTGGTTCCAACTATTTTGAGATAATCCTTACAAGTTTAGCTCAATGCTTAGGATTGGATTATCTCATTCTAAGATTTGGATATAGCTTTTAAGCTTGGTTACAGAAGGTTTGTTAGGCTCTCTACAATTGTGAAACACTTGGGAAACAATGATAATTTCGAGTGCTTCTAGATGATTATAAATGTAGAGATAGCTTTGATCTTGTGAGTTTCCCGTACTTTGTAAATGTGCACGTCCTTCTGTATTTATAGGCTTCCTTGAAAATCTTCCCGTTGGATTTGAATCTTCTCAAGTAAGTCTTCTTGTATCTGATTGGTTCAAACGGCTCTATTTGAAGCTTTAAGTCTTGTCAAGAAATGGCTGCAAAACCATGCTGTTCACCAACTTTCTGTAGATTGCTAGGTGAAAGACTTTTTGTACTTGTCAGGCTGGGGCAGGTCGGCTGTCAGTAAAGTACACTGACGTGTCATCTTTTCATTGGACCTTAAGTCTGTATGCCCAGATTCTTGTCTTGCTTTAAGGTGGAACTCATCTGAGAGAACCTTCTTATTCCTTCATTTATTGTAAGCTTTACTGAAATTCATTTTGCCTTGTTCCAACCAGATTAACTAACAGCTTTAAATATGTTTAGCATTCAATGTACTTGTTAGTTTCTTTATCAGTGGACCTTCGTCCTCTACTGATAGATTTAGTCTTAGTGAGAATGTACTTAGAAAACATTCAAGACTTAGACTTCTTTCTCAGATTACTTAGTCTTCAGCGGACTTCACTTCAGCGGACTCCATCTTCAGCAGACTTCATCTTCAGCAGACTTCATACTAAAATACACTCTAGTTATTACTAACTGTACTCCAGTTCTTAACACTTTGAACTGTTGAACTAAACATTAACTCTACTGAATAATTTACTTACAAAACAACTTAGGAGGGACATGTTGGCATCTAATCAAAACAAGTCTTATACATTTTCCCAACACTTCATAGGTTCTCCTTTCTGGCGTTTGTGCTCTAAGATTTCCTCTTCCAGTTCAGTGAACTCATTTGGAACTTCATCTATATGGTCAATAGAGTAATCATTAATCCAGTTAGGATTTTTAACTACTCTGTAACCTTTTCCATTAGGATCCTTTTCATCCCAGATTTCTACCAATTCACCAGCTCTTTGAGACAACTTGCCTTTATTGCATAAAAATTTATGAGATTTGATAGTAATTCCAAAATATCCTAAACCACTCTTATCATTAATGCGCTGAGAAGACTCTGATATAATGGATACAACAGATGATATCTTAGGATCTTCTCTGGGCATGGGTATCTCTTCTATGATTCAGTATATTTGGAATTAGATAAGCATAGGGTAGTTTCATTTATCTCAGTGATGTCTACCATAAGACATACATCATCATCTGATCCAAAATCAGAAGAAGAAGAACTGGAACTAGTATCTTCCTCCTCTGCTTCTGCCAGTAGTGCTCTCTTGTCAGCATATCTCTTATTTCTCTTGAGTCTTTTCTCTTCTCTTTCTCTGGGAGTCAATTGAGGACAATCATAGCTGTAGTGACCAGGCTTGTTGCAGGTGTAACAGGTGTTATCTCCTCTGGGACTGGGACTTGGATCTCTCCTCCTCTGATTGTACTCTGTTCTGGCTAGACTACTATCTTTTCTCTGGTAGTCAAATCTGCTAGAACTGCCATCCCTCCTCTGGTAATCTGATCTTCCAGAGCTGCTATCTCTTCTCCTCTCTGGAGTTCTGAATCTGGTCTCCCTTGAGTCTCCAAATTTTCTCTCTTTATCTGCAGTTTTGAAGGAACTCTTCCTGTCTCTGGTAGATTCCTTCTAGTGCTTTTTGTACCTGCCATATTTTGAACTCATTTTATCAAGTTTATGGGTTAGGAGTGCTACCTGTTCCTTGAGACTCAAATCATCTGCAGGAGAATCCTTTGGTTTGTCATCTGTCTTGATAGTAGAGGAGAAGGCAACTCCTTTCTGACCAGAAGAGGAAATCTCTTCTGTTTGATCCTCCTCTTGAAGATCATATTCATAGGCTTTAAGATCAGATAACAGAAGATAATGATCCAGAATGTTGAGATCCTTGCTATCTTTAATCACAGTCACTTTGATTCTCCACCTGCTGGTTAGTGAACGCAATATTTTACTATTTATTTCCTTTTTAGAGTAGGTCTTACCTAAGGCACTAGCCTTGTTTAGGAGATTTGTGAGACGCATATCCAGCTGGTCAATGGTGTCGTCTGGTTTCATTTTGAAGGTGTCAAACGCGTGTTGAACAGCTTGGAATTTGTTATCCTTGATCTTCTCTGTTCCTTCACAGAGCAAGGTAAGTTTATCCCACATCTCCTTGGCAGTGGCACAGGTTCTGACTTTCTCTATCACCTCCTTAGTGAGTGTGTTGATGATTTCAGTTCTTGCCACCAGATCCAAATTATAGAGTTTCCTTTCATCATTGTCAAGCTCATCTTTCTTCTTGAGGAATCTCTGTGTGGAAACTCTGTCCTCAGCAGCTTTCTGGGCAGTTTCACTTGTTTCTTCTCTAGACTCTGACCTGCCACTATCAATAGGAGTCCAGTAAAATTTAATTGGGCCACTCTCTACCACATCTAACATGCGGTGATGAATAGCTCCAAGATGATTACTCATCATGAAGCTCCAGTGGCTGTAATCCTCGAAGGAGAATTCTGGTAACTTACGGCTCTTGAAAGAAGATTTTGAAGACAAATTTACTAAAGAGATTTAACAAAAATTTAACCAAAACACAATAAAGAGCAATAGATCTACCCGGTGACCACCAAAAAGCTTTACAAAGCAGTGGTCTTTGGACACACTGCTCTGATACCACTTGTTGGTCCCACTAGATTGATAAATTGCGGAAGCTTTAAAGGGAATGTCTTTAGCAAAGTTCTTTTTACAAGAGCACAATAAATAAGCAAGACAGTAAATGCAGAAAACAGTAAATAAGACCGGATGTATAGTGGTTCGGATCTGAATATCCTACGTCCACTCTCCCTTGATCAAAGGGGTCTCACTATCCAACCAACAACCAACTTACTTACTGGAATTGTGAAGTACCAGTTCCTTCTTACAAACCCTTTAGATCTAACTCGATCTAAAGCCTTCAACCTTCTCTTAAAGATGAATAGGTTGAGATCCAACAACTCCTTAAGAGTGAATATGAAACTATGAACAGAATAAGAGTGTTATATACTTGATAAACAAGAGCTTGGAATATGACTTCGTGCGCGTAGGATTTCTCTAGCCCTTTTCTTGAGTCTACACTCTTGTATTTATAGAGGTGATTAGGATATAGCCGTTGGAGAGCTAATCCAATCAAATCCTCTATTTAAGAAAGCTTCAATCAATCAATTCCCTAATTGATTGATTGGGTTGGTAAGATCCTTGGATTGATTGACTTCAAGACTTTCCAATCCTGATCTTGTTGACTTGATTTGAATCACCAACGGTTAAGTGCTTCCAATGCCTAACTCCGATTCTCTCCAGAGAAGGCAAGACCAGACACCAGGCAACCTTGATGTCTTCTGGTCCAGATCTGGTTAAGAAACAGACTGCTCATCAGAATCAGGAGATGATTCTGATCATCTTTTGTTTCACCAGACTCGTCTGGTCTGGGGAAGGGTCTCTGCCTCTGTTCAGTCTCATCTGGTGAAGTCCTCTGGTGGAGTCCTCTGGTGGAGTCCTCTGGTGAAGTCCTCTGGTGGGTCTTCTGGTGACTCTTCTGGTGAGGTCTTCTGGTCTGGCAGTTCCCCCTAGACTAAGTCCTAATCTAGTTCATCATTTATCCTAACACTTATCACCACCTTTGCTGCCTCTGGAGATTCAAGCTCTACAGGATGTTGAATGTTGAGCTTCTTCTTGAGGTCAATCTCCCAGGCTGTGAATCCAGATGTGGACATTTCCTCCAACAACATGAGTAAGTCTTCTACATCCTCAAGTCTTTCCTTACTCCAGACCTTGGCATCAGTCAGATCTGCCAATATTGGTAAGTGCTCCAACAGAATTGGAAAATGCTCTCTTAGCCAGAGCTGAGCACTTACACTCATACTTTTCCTAATGGGACCCATATCACCATTGTTGAATGTGAAGGGTTTGGACCCAGAGGCAGAGGAGGATGGTGCTAAAACCTCCGGCTCCAGTGAAGCATCCTCATCTTCACTATCATCGCTGATAGAAACCGCGGGGGAGGCAGGCGGACCAGGGAACCCCAGAGCCATGGAAGAGGAGGGGTTCTGGTCAGAATTGGTTGGGGAGGGATAGGTGTTTGGCTGTGTGAAGTGGAGGGAAATGTGTGTGAGGAGGGTTCTGCACCAGAAGAGGTTGAAGGCACCTCTGGTACAGGGTTTAGTTGTGGGGGTGAAGGGTCTGTGGGAAGAGGTATATGAGATGGAGGGGGAGAAGGTGTTTGAGTGGATAAGGTTGATGGTGTGTATATGGAAGTGTTTGGAATGGTCTGCTCTGGTGAAGAAGCTTGCAAACCAGAAGCAGACTGGATAGGTTGTGTTTGAGTTCCTGGGGAAGAGGTGGAAGGTGTAACAAGATTAACATGGGAGGGTAAGGGGTTTACCTCAGCTGAGTCAACATCAGCTGGTACAGTAAGCTCTGGGGCTGTTGCCTCTCCCATCAGCTGGGAAGCCTCCTCTATTGCCTGCTCCAAGGCATCTCCCAGATCTGAACCAGAGTCTGGGTCTTGCAAGAAAGCCCTCTTGGCTCTAGGCTTTCTCTTCAGAGGTTCAACCTCCTCTGATGGCTCATCCACCAGAAGGGTTTTCTTTGAAGCCCTTTTTGAAGTCCTTGGCTTCTTGGCTGAGGCCTTGCTTGCACCTCCTTCATCTTGCCTCGACCTCTTCTTAGCTGCACCTGCCTTCTTGGCAGCTTCTTCACCATCACCCCTCTGCTTCTTCAAAGCAGCAGTGAGGGGGATCTGGTCATCCTCTGATGAGCCAGAAAATACAAGATTGGAAGAAGTAGGAGTCTCATCCTTCTTCTCCACACTCCTCTTCTTCTGCCCTTTAGCAGGAGAAGGCACTGCCTGGATAGCGGGGGCAGGAATGGCATCTTCTCCATTAGAGTCGGCATGACCATGGAGAGGACCATCCTTGGAGAAAATGATCTTGGAATTGTGGAAGCTCTTGCACCAGGAGCCCTTCCACGTCTTGTCTGGAAATATGGAGTCCAGAATCAGGGTAAGCTTCGTGCCCAATGATACATTGGCATTGAAGTAGAACTGCAATTCCCCTGGCTTGCTGGGGCATTCCTCCTTCTGCACCTTGGCTTTGTTCTTCCTCAATACGTCCCAGAAGAACTTAGCCCAATTACACTGAACACCATTGTATATGGCCCTCCTAACACACATACTGCCATTGAAGATGGCATCTATGCTGTGATTTTCACACATCAGCACCTTCACCACTATATCAAATAAAACCTTGAACTTCTGCCTGAGGTGTTTATCCAGAAATCCCTTCGTCAGATTCTGGCAAGAAGATCTGGCAAAGATCTTGAATGACTCGACTATTTCACCCTCCTTGTATCTCAATGGATCAACTCCTTCTGAAGAGATATTCCCAAAAAGCTTGCAGAAATCATGCTTGGAGAAGACTATATCCTCTTTATCAATCTTGGATGAGATATGGTCTTCATGTATCTTCATCCTCACTAGGAACTGGGCAGCATACCCATCCAATGTACGAAATCCCTTGGGAACTGTGGAGATCAATTCTTCTACCCCAGATTTCTGTAGCAATTCCAAAATCTCCAACGCCGTGGGATTTTTAGTGGAATAGAAGTCAACCATCATCTCCGTCTTGAGTTTCTTGCAAATGTGATTTGGGTCAAAGTTGCATTTTCTTGCCATATCTGTAGAATAGAGAAGAAAGAGAGAGAACTGTTTTTGCAGAGAGTGGTTAGGGTTTAAAAAGATTGAATAAGTGAAGAGATAAATTGAGAGAATTTTAAGTTTATAAGAAGAATACACGTGTGCTTGAAATTAAATGAGGTGTGAACGCGTGTAAAATTAAAATTTAATTTGGGAAACAAAATCAATTTGTGAATTGATTGACATTTTGCACGATAATTAAATCTGACTGCCAGGATTGAAAGACTATATACAGATTTAATTTGGTGCGTGGGAATGGTCATTGGGACTTGGTTCGAGGGGTTTTGTGGCAGTCAAGATAAAAAAGGTAATGATTGCCTAGACCCTCTACCTTAGTCTTAAATACACTCTGAAGATGAAACGTTTTGGGTGTATTTAGTAATTTGAAAAGTGTGTCCCAATGATCAGAGGTAAAGAAGTAAATACATACCTGTTACCTGATATTGTAATCAGATGATACCTCGATTAATCTGGTGTTACATCCCATCTGATGGAACTTATCTGGTTCTGGTCAGGGTTGACTCTGGATTTCTCTGGAATCTGACCTTGTACCTCATCTGGTACATACTTCATCTGGTACATATCTCATCTGGTACATACCTCATCTGGTGATGTAACTTCTCTGGTATATCTAACCTGTAGGCATGTTAGTATAACAGGTAAAAATAAGGTATAATTGAAATAAAGGATACTTCTCTGATGTTCCCCCTAAACCAAATCTGTCTCTGGATCCAATAATCCTAACTCAAATGCTAACTCTCTGAATCTGGTCTCAGCCAAAGGCTTTGTGAGAATATTTTCTCTCTGCTTCTCTGTTGCAATCTTTTCCATCCTTATATCTCATTTCTCAACATGGTCTCTGATAAAATGATGCCTTATATCAACATGTTTACATCTGGTATGAAGAACTGGATTCTGGGTGACTGCTATTGCACTGTTGCTATCACAAAATACTGGAATATCCTTAGCTCTAATCTGGTAGTCCCTAAGCTGTTGACTAATCCAAAGTAGTTGTGAACAACAACTTCCTGCAGCCATGTACTCTGTTTTTGTTGTTGATGTAGCAACTGAAGTCTGTTTTTAGAAAACCAATATACCAATTTATTCCCTAAAAATTGGCATGTTCCACTTGTAGACTTTCTATCTATTCTGCACCCACCATAATCTGAATCCGCATAACCACTTAACTCTAAATTATCATCTGCTGGATACCATAACCCCAAATTCACTGTTCCCTTAAGATATTTCAATATCTTCCTAGCTGCTTCCAAATGACTCTTGTTGGTCCCACTTGATAGATTAATTGCGGAAGCTTTGAATTTAAGTCTTTTACAGAATCTTTTTACTAGAGCACAAGTTAAAACAAGAATAAAGAAAGCAATAAAGAACACATGATATATAGTGGTTCGGATATTAAAATCCTACGTCCACTCTCCCTTTTATCAAAGGGGTCTCACTACCAACCAACCAACAACTTACTGATTTTCTGGAATTGTGAAGTACCAGTTCCTTATTACAATAATCTTTAGATCTAACTTCAATCTAAAGCCTTACAATCTTCAACCTTGTCTTAACAGATGAATAAGTTGAGATTCAATACTCCTTAATGAATGAATAGAATGTATGAGCAATAATAAGAGTGCTTGATTGATGAGAACTAAGACTTGAATATATCTTCGTGCGCGAGAGGGATCTCTAGCCCTTTCTTTGAAATTGCACTCTTGTATTTATAGAGATGTTTAGGAATTACCCGTTGGAGGGCTAATCCAATCAGATCTCTTAATTAAGGAAGCTTTCAATCAATCAATTCCCTAATTGATTGATTGGGTTGGTGAGATCCTTAGATTGATTGACTTTAAATACTTTCCAATCTGATCTTGTTGACTTGACTTGAAACTCCAACGGTCAAATGCTTCCAATGCCTAACTCTGATTCTTCCAGAGAAGGCAGGACCAGACACCAAGCAACCTCGGTGTCTTCTGGTCCAGAGCTGGTTGAGAAACAAAATACTCAGTAGAATCAGGAGATGATTCTGAGCATCTTTTGTTTCACCAGACTCGTCTGGTCTGGGGAAGGTCCTCTGCCTCTGGTCAAACTCATCTGGTGAAGTCCTCTGGTAGGTCTTCTGGTAGGTCTTCTGGTGACTCTTCTGGTGAAGTCTTCTGGTCTGGCAGTTCCCCCTAGACTAAGTCCTAACTATTTCCTCATCCGGCTAACAGGTCCAGATGGTCCTATTACATCTTCTGGTTTGTTTTAACTCTTCAAAACTAAACAATTTTTATCCTAACATAACTTATTGTCCATAAGTCAGTTTTGTGATAAAAGATACAGTGTTGAATTTTTATGTAACCTGTGTTTTGTCAAGAATATATATGCTCACAACAGGTACTACTAACTTGGTCAAGAAAGGGAAATGTCTATCTTACAGATTGGAAGTCTTGCACACCAAATACATGCCTTATTGCAAAGAGCTCAACTGACACAAATTGGCTATGACATAAGAGACTAAGTCATCTGAACATCAAGGTGATGAACAAGATAGCAAGACATATACTGGTAGAAGGAATGCCAAATGAAGTATACAACAAAGATCATATTTGCAAAACCTGTCAAGAGGGAAAACAAGTGAAAGATTCCTTCAAAAGCAAAGTAGCAACCTCTACTGACAGAGTACTTCAACTGTTGCATATGGATCTCTTTGGTCCAGTAACCCCTGTAAGTATCAATGGGAGAAAATATACACTGATTGTTGTTGATGATTTCTCCAGGTACACATAGGTGGTATTTCTTGCAAGCAAGAAGGAAACTTAAGTCAGGCTACCAGAACTACTGAAGAAAGTTAGCAATGAGAAGAGCTTGAACATTGTAAAAATAAGGTCAGATAAGGGTATTGAATTTATTAACTCTATAATATCTGATTTTTGCAAAGAGTTGGGTATAGCCCATGAAACCTCAGCAGCAAGATCTCCTCAACAAAATGGAGTAGCTGAAATAAGAGGTAGGACTCTCAAGGAGGCAGCAAGGATAATGCTTGCAGAAGCACAAGCCCCTAAAAGGTTTTTGGCAGAAGCTATTAATACTGTCTGCCACACTCAGAATAGATCCATGGTAACCAAGCATCAAGGAAAAACTCCATATGAACTACGGAATGGCAGAAATCCACAAGTATCTTACTTTCACATTTTTGGTTGCAAGTGTTTCATTCACAACAATGGGAAAACTCAACTGAAGGCTTTTGACAGCAAAGCTGATGAAGGAATTTTCTTAGGATATTCACAAATCAGTAGAGCTTCCAGAGTTTACAATTGTAGAACTCTTGTTGTGGAAGAAACACTTCATGTGGTATTTGATGTATCTACTTTTGAGTCCAGGAGAATGGAGACTGAGGAAGTGATAAGCAAAAGACTAACTAGACTAAGTATCAAGTCAAAAGGATATCTTGAGAACAGTGTTGATGCATACATCCCAAACTGGGATAACCTTAATGACCTACCGTTCAATCAGGACACTCAAACCAAGATCACTCATGAAAACTTAACTGAAAGGTAACCTGACCAGTCAACTGAACTGATGAACACCATCCCAGTTCAAGAGGTAAGTGATGTCGATGAAGATGTGGTCACAACTGAGACATCTAATGAGCCCATCATTCAAGGGGGAACCAATGACACTATTATTGAGAATGAAAATACCATGAATGATGACTCAGGACTTCAACCCTCTGTTTTATTTCCTGAATTTGTATTCATTCCTGTATCTAGTGACTCAACTTCAGAAGAGTTAACCTCTACTGAAGCACATCAGTCTAGGAGAACATGGCTCTCAGATCACCCTGTTGAGCAAATCCTAGGTGATCCTACCTCGGGAGTCAAAACTAGAAGTTTTCATGGAGAAAGTGCTTTGTTTTGTTATTTCTTATCTAACCAGGAACCAGGTTCCATTAAAGAAGCACTTCAAGATTCAAACTGGATCATTGCAATGCAAGAAGAGGTCAACCAATTCACAAGGAATCAAGTATGGGAGTAGGTAGACAGACCATATCATTGCAATGTGATTGGAACCAAATGAGTGTTCAAGAATAAGAAGGATGAATATGATGTTATATTCAGAAACAAAGCCAGGCTAGTGGCAAAGGGCTATTCTCAAGTTGAAGGTTTTGACTATGATGAAACATTTTCCCCGGTGGCAAGATTGGAGGCAATAAGGTTATTTCTTGCATATGCTTCTCACAAGAGATTCAAGGTGTATCAAATGGATGCCAAAAGCACCTTCTTGAATGGAGTACTCAATGAGGAAGTGTATGTGGAGCAGCCCCCAGGTTTTGAAGAAAGTCACAAAGTATATAGACTGAGAAAGGCTCTATATGGACTGAAACGGGCTCCAAGAGCTTGTTATGATACTTTATCTCAGTTCTTACTTGATCATGGCTTTATCAAAGGAAGAGTGGATAGAACTCTCTTCAGGATCACAAAAGGAGATGACACTCTATTGGTGCAAATCTATGTGGATGATATCATTTTTTGGTTCTCCAAACCAAGTCCTCTATGAAAAGTTCTCTCAACTGAAGAAAGGAAAGTTTGAGATGTCAATGATGGGAGAAATGAATTTCTTCCTTGGACTTCAAGTCATACAGTCCACCGAAGGGATTTTTATCAATCAAGCCAAATATACAAGGGAGCTGATAAACAAATTTGGATGTCAAAACAGTAAGGTTGCATGAGTTCCACTCAACACCAACACAAAGATGGAACCTGATGAAGATGGTGAATCAGTAGACCAAACTCACTACAGAGAAATAATTGGATCTCTAAGTTAGGATATAGATTAGATGTTTTGAAGATGTTAAAACAAGAACTTGTAATAGGACAAGCCTAACCTGTTAGTCAGCTACAGATTAGTCTAGGTCTAGAATAGGTCTTTGGTTAAGAGGGAAGAAATTTGTGTAGACCAGATGAGGTGACCAGATGAGATGTCCAGATCAGAGAAGACGAGTCACCAGAGGAGTCTGACCAGAGGAGTCTGTCTGAGGAGTATGCAAGAAGACCTCTCCCAGATGAGGTTCAGTGCAGAAGTGTCACCTGACCAGATGAGTCCTGACCAAACGACCCCAGACCAGACCAGACCAGACCAGATGAGTGTGACAGATTAATTCACCTACTTGGAGGCTGAGTGTAATCTGGAGAGAAGGAGATCTTGGAGTTTCAATGATTGAGATGAGGCAATTGATTGATTGGTATCAATGTTGTAATATATAATCAATGGAGGAGATCAATCAATCATATAATCAATCTTTAATTGATTATATCCCTCCAATTATGGTTGTTTAAATTTCTAGCTTCCAACGGCTAGTTAATTCCTACAACGATAAATAAGAGTGTTTTGGATGAGCTTATGAGAGACAAGAGTCGGGCAAGAGCACAAAGCATACGAACTCTAACCATACACTCACCTTGTTTATACGAGTATTATATCCACTCTTTTAGGAGTTTTAGTTGGATCTTATAATCAACATATTCACCTTGAAAGGTTGTTGTAACCAAGTTGTACGAAGGAGCTGGTACTTCTCAATTCCAGTGGTTCGTGAGTAAGTTGGTTGGAGAGAAAGTCCCCTTTGGAGAAAGGGAGAGTGGACGTAGGACAAGTTGGTCCGAACCACTATAAATCTGGTGTTCTCTACTTTATGCTTTTATATTTTCTACACTTTTCCTTTAACACTTAATTTAAAAGGGTTTTCTTAAAAATAAACTCAAAACGCTTTCCGCTGGATAATATTTTTTGGACCAACAAGTGGTATCAGAGCAGTGTGTCCTACAGACCACTGTTTTGAAATTATTTTGGTGGTCACCAGGGCAGATACATTTTTTTGAAAACCCAAATATTTGTTGTGCTAACAATTTTATGCAAAAATTGGTTCGAAGAAAAGCAATAGAAGATACACTAGGAGTTATTCCAAAAGAAGCTTAGCAGATGAGGAAGAAGAGGTATCCACTTCTGGTATATCATCTAATTTTGGATCAGACGAAGAGATATGTCTAGTGATAGATGAGGTATGTAATTGAACTTCCTCTTCTTTTTCATCTTCTTCTTTTTCTGGACAATCAGAGGAGTATGATATGCAGAAGATGCTATTAGATCTCCAAACTTCTATACAACTTTGTCAAAAGTTGGAGAACTCAAAGATGAAAGCAGAAGCTTTCACAATGTCTAGGCAACTCAGCTGATCTACCAGCTAAACAAAATCATACACTGGTCGAAGAGTCTTCTGACTTGACAACCAGGTGTACTGAACAAGTTAAGCTTATAGAAAGGTTGATTGTTGAAAACATTGAGAAAGACAATGAATATAATCTGCTCAAAGCTAAGTTTGATGAACTCTTCCACCAAAACAAAATTGTGAGAGAAAGTGAGGACAAGCTCAAGATGAGATTGGAGCATCTGACTACAGCAAACAATGTTGTGTCACACATAGCTGCCCCATCTCAAAGAGAGCATGATAAAACAGGTCTTGGTTATTACAAACCTGAATCCTCACATGTTCAGAAAGAAGAACAACCTAGAAATTTTATTGATAAGGGCAAGAAGTCAGCTTACCAGGCAACTTAGCCTAATGGGCAGATGAGTTCTAAAACTAAAAAATCCAAAAGGCAGAGGAGGAATTTTAAAAGACCTCAGCTAGGACAGCAGAGTAGAAGACAGTCTGGATCTTCTCAAAAGAGGCAGAAATAGCTGACTCTTACTCAACTGCAGAAGACCTTCAAGTCATCTGCCAGACCAGCTGGAACCTTTGATGGTTCTAGTAAAACTTATCCTTATCAAAAGAATTTCAAGATTGTTGCTTTAAGACAAGTTACTTCTTCTACTAGACAAACTCATAAGAGAAGAAGAGCCTCTAGAAAAATAACCATGTCAAAGGTTCTTTTGTTGAGTGTGTTTTTGTGGATATGTATAGAAGAAAAATAAGATCACCTGATTCAAAAAGGGATGATCTATTCTTGTGGCTTCCTAAATATTGTGCTAACCCCCTGGACCCAATAGGGTACCAAAAACTTGATTGCCTGCAGATACACGAGAAGACTAGTTGATGTTTTGCCCCAATATCAGCTGAGCATATTTTGAGGGGGAAGATCAGTTGACCTAGCCTGCTAGAATCTCTATTTAGATATTTTAAATTTTTCTTGTCTTGTTTTATTTAAGTTCTTTCAGTTTTAACATCATCAAAAAGGGGGAAATTGTTAGGATATAGATTAGATATTTTTAAGATGTTAAAACGTAAACTTGTAATAGGACTAGCCGAACCTGTTAGTCAGCTACAGATTAGTCTAGGTGTAGAATAGGTCTTTAGTTAAGGGGGTAGAAATTTGTGCAGACCAGATGAGGTGACCAGATGAGATGTCCAGATCAGAGAAGACGAGTCACCAGAGGAGTCTAACCAGAGGAGTCTGACCAGAGGAGTCTGCCAGAGGAGTCTGACCAGAGGAGTATGCAAGAAGACCTCTCCCAGATGAGGTTCAGAGCAGAAGTGTCACCTGACCAGATGAGTCCTGACCAGACGACCCCAGACCAAACCAGACCAGATGAGATGAGTGTGACAGATTAATTCACCCACTTGGAGGCTGAGTGTAATCTGGAGACAAGGAGATCTTGGAGTTTCAATGATTGAGAAGAGGCAATCTGGAGAGTCAACTGATAGGAGGATTTATTAATTGATTGGTATCAATCTTGTAATATATAATCAATGGAGGAGATCAATCAATCATATAATCAATCTTTGATTGATTATATCCCTCCAATTATGGTTGTTTGAATTTCTAGCTTCCAACGGCTAGTTAATTCCTACAACTATAAATAAGAGTGTTTTGGATGAGTTCATGAGAGACAAGAGTCGGGCAAGAGCACAAAGCACACGAACTCTCACCATACACTCACCTTGAGTTTTAGTTGGATCTTATAATCAACCTATTCACCTTGAAAGGTTGTTGTAAGCAAGTTGTACGAAGGAGCTGGTACTTCTCAATTCCAGTGGTTCGTGAGTATGTTGGTTGGAGAGAAAGTCCCCTTTGGAGAAAGGGAGAGTGGACGTAGGGTAAGCTGGTCCGAACCACTATATAATCTGGTGTTCTCTACTTTATGCTTTTATGTTTTCTGCACTTTTCCTTTAGCACTTAATTTAAAAGGGTTTTCTTAAAAATAAACTCAAAACGCTTTCCGCTGGATAACATTTTTGGGACCAACACTCTACTGTATCTCCCTGCAAGAAGGCCTGATATCATATTTGTTGTTGGAATATGTGCAAGATATCAAGCAAATCCAAAGAAAAGTCATCTGGAAGCTGCTAAAAGAATTCTCAAATATCTAAAGGGTACTGTGAATATGGGATTATGGTATCCCTCAGATGATAATTTTGAACTCACAGGATACTCAGTTGCAGACTACGGAGGTTGCAGAATTGACAGTAAATCAACCTCAGGCACTTGTCAATTCTTGGGAGGTAAGCTGGTCCCTTGGTTTTCCAAGAAACAAAACTCAGTAGCCACAAGCACTACTGAAGCTGAATATATGGCAGCTGGAAGTTGTTGTGCTCAAATCCTATGGCTAAGATAATAACTAAGAGATTACAACATCCTTGCTAATGAAGTCCCTATTTTCTGTGTCAACAATAGTGCCATTGCTATTTCAGAAAATCCAGTTCTCCACATAAGATGCAAACATGTGGATATAAGACATCATTTCATTAAAGATCATGTGGAGAAGAAGTATATCAAAATGCTCAAGATCCACACTGACAAACAAAATGCAGATATATTTACTAAACCTTTGGCAGAGGTAAGGTTTCAAGAACTGTCCGTAGAGCTTGGACTTCTGGATCCAGGGGAGTTAGAAAGAAGTCTTATCAAAATCTCAGAAGAGATGATTTCAAATCATTGGAGGTGTGATTTCAGTAGATTCAAAGATCTCAGAAGAGCTACAAATCTCAGAGGAGGTAGAACCTCAGTCGAGGTCAATCATATTCTCTCGTATATGCCTTTGAAAACTGAATTCTTCTTAGTTTTAAGGAAACTTTTCAAAAATGATTAATGAGTACTTTCTGTGAAATTAAATCTTTTTACACTGTTTTGAAAAGATTTTGATGAATGGAGCATTTAATATGCGCAATAAAAGTCAGTAAAACTTTTTCAGTTTCCTATCTCACGCGCCTCAAAAGCCGGATGATGTGACCTTCCGGCTACCAACCCTTTTAATCCTCGCCTTCCATTTTAGGCGGTTCTTTTTTAACCGTTTAGATATCTTAAAAACTCCCCACAACCTTTTTAACTAACCACGATCTCATCTGAATCAACCCCAATCGTTGATTAATCTTTCGATCTCACCGTTCATTCCAGATATAAAAAACCCCATAACAGTCTCTGAAACCTTTTCGAAATCTCTCAAGACCAAATTTCACTATCTTTCTCTAAAAACTCTATGTGAAATTCTTCAAAGTTCTTCAAGTTCAAACACCATAATGGTAAAAATCAATCTCAAACACCTTTCCAACAAAGACAATTTATGGTACAAACCCAATGTTTTATTCAATAACCCAGAAATCCAATCTAGGCCTGAGTTCAGGCACATCAAGGAGGCCTTGGAGATGATCAAAGCCGCTGGTCTAGAGAAGTTTCTAACAGTTCATCCTGAGAACTGTTTTGATAGGCAAGTGTTGGAGTTCTTCTTTAGTGTCAAGAACACCAAAACTAAGATTAAGTCTTGCCTGTTCTTGAAAAGAAAAAAGAAAATTATTCGAGACAGAGTGGAACTTATGGAATTTCAGAAAGTGAGGAAGGAGATCGAGTTACAAGGAGAAGATCTAAAGGAGTTGTTTGATCTTCCATCAAAAGGCCCTAATTCGGATACTTGTATCGTGGATAAGGAGGAGGATTGGGTATACACAATTATGCAGAAGAGGGTAAAATATCACCCTACAATGAATCGAAGTGTGCTTTTCCCAGTATATAATGTACTGTGTGTGTAATACCCTAGACTTTCATGACCTTATTTGCTTTACTAAATGCTTTATAATTCTATATGAATCTATGTGATGCATTTACATCCAAAATTCATGCCAAGGCACGTTTATGTGTTTTATTTACTCGATACTTACAATTAACATATTATTTGCTCAATACATGCTTATTCTTGAGACTTTATAATTTTTATATGTTCTTTATTTTATGTCTTAAAGTATTTGATATAGAAATTAATATAGTCCTTAAGTCTAGTAATTTATTTCACAAGTTATAAGTTGAAAAATAAACGTTTCTTCAAGAAACGAATTACGTATCGATTGCTCGATATTTTTTTATGATTAGTATATAGACTTTATAATTTATTTAGAGCCTTAGAAGAGTTTTAATTTTATTTCATAAGATAGTATAAGTAATTTTATGCATAATGTACCTTAAAATTATTAAATAAATTAGAAAATCATAATTTCTTTTATTTTTATTTATCAAATTCAAAGCTTACATGTGTCTTAACTATAAAACACAAGTTTTCTCTTGAAATCTCCCTAAATTTCGAAAATAGAAGATAAGTTAGGAAGAATGGTGAAGTTTCAAGAGTTAAGGGTCAAAATTTGAAGAAAAAAAGTCAAAATTAGCAACTAATACTAAGTTGCCATGTGTTTAATGCTTAACCTCCAAGATTATCCAATTTCCTCCACATTCTTCTTCAAAGTCGGCCAAGAGAAGGAAGGGAGTAGCCTCCAAGGTTGAATTCTTCTATAAATACATGAGCTTTCATGCAAAATTAAGCATAAGAAGAAGAAAAAAAAAAAAGAGAGAAAATTTTACAAATATTACTACTACACTTATAGAAAGGAGGAGAAGAGATTTGTTGTAGCTACCTATCTCTAAGTAAGCTTCTCTTCTTGTTTGAGTAATTATTTAAGTGGTAGTATGAAGTTTATGCATGATATGTGAATTAAATGATAGGAAAATGAGTTTTGATGAATAATTTTGCATGTTATCCATGTTTTACTTCATGTTTGAATGTTTAATTCAAAATCTTCATGAGTTATGACCAAAATCATATTTATTACTTGAATATATATGCATTAGAAGTATAAATCATGAAGTTATATGGTTTAAAGTGAGTTTAAGATGTTATGTTCTTCATATATGCATGAAAACCGAAAATTTGGACAACTTGTGAAGGAATTTCGGTTTTGATCCAATTTTTCGGTGGAAAATTCTGAAATTTTTATATGTGAAAATAGACTTGTGAAAAAACTTAGGTTTCAAATTTCATAGCTTTTGGAGTAGTATTCGATGCATGGTGAATTTTTAAATTTGAGCTAGAGTTTTGGACTCTATAGCAGGAACAGTAGAAGTTTACTATGATCTGAGAATAATCGGTTAGTTTTTAATAGAAAACCAAAGTATGTTGATAAATTACATGAAGTTGGAAGTTCATGGTTAAAATTTCATGAGTATTGGACTTGTGGTTAATTTCTGGTGAATTCTTAAAGTTAAGTGACCAGAATCTATTACTGTGTGTTCATTACAAAATATTTGATGTTTGGTAAGGAGTTTGAGAAATCTGAAAATATTGTGATAAACTTTATTGAGTTGTTAATATACTGTTAAAATTTCATAATTTTTGGACTTATGAATAATTTAATATGAATTTTCAAAGTTAGGTGTGTAATCTGCCAAATTCGAAATTTTGTATGAAAGGTTCAAAATGGTCCGATTACATTTTTACAGTCGATATTTATTTATAACTTGCTATTTGATGATTTTATACACTTAATTGATATTTGGGTGTTAGTATACAATATTTGAATATGTGTGGAGATTTGAATTCAAGTCTTACAATTTACAAAAGTGAAGGGATAAGTAACAATGTTTTTATTTTTAAAATTTTTACTTGTAGGTACAAACCTGCAAGGTGGGGAATCACTTCGCTCTTCACCGAGTGTTTTATTATTATTTTAATTGCACTTATTAAATGTTGAATGTTAAATATTTTGAGTCTGGCCCGCTATCGACTGGCCCCTGAGATAGTCCAACACTATGTTGGCAAATGAGATAGTCCGGTCGTTCCGGCACCACGGGTTGGTCACGCCACCCAAGCATATACCCGGTGAAATTCCGGGGGCTCACATGTTATAAACAATTGATGTTTAGTTTGTGCAATTATAAAGAGGTTTCCCACTAAGTGTTTACAAACACTTATCCCTTCCACTTTAAATTTTTACAGATGCTATGGATCCGGACGTGGGCGAATGAACTCGGCAGGCTGTGAAGTTTCTTAAAGAATTTATATTTTCAAGATTAATAATTTAAATTTTGGTTTGTATCTTAAGCTACGATCATACTTATTTACTACTTCCGCTGTGTAGATATGTGGCGTGTATATATTTTAATACAAAGTACTATTTTAGTGTCGTTCCTACTTGTGTCACATCATATTTCTGTACTATATTAGGTGGGGACGTCACAGGTGGTATCAGAGCAGGTTCGCCTGCTAAAGTATTTTAATAAATAGTGTGTTTTAAAATTAAAAGAAACAGCCGCACCGAGATCATTCTCCACGACGGGATCAGGTAAATGTTTTATATGTGCTTAAATTATGTTATTTATTTGAATTTGTGATTTGATTATTTGAAAGTTTGTATACTTATTGCATTACATTGTTGTTTGAATTAACCAATAAAATGTGTTGAATAGAACTATGAATCATAGAGGAAACCAAAACAACTCAGGCATGAGCGAGGACCTAACTTCCGTCTTAAGGGGGTTAGCTCAGCAACTAAATCACCAAAGCCAATCGTCCCAAACACCTGTATCCTCAACCCAAAACCATGACATTGTTAGCCAATTTAAGAAGTTTAGACCCTCAACACTTACCGGAAGGGAAAACCCCATGGAAGTAGAAAACTGGATTCGGAGCTTGGAGAAGATATTCGCTTACCTTAAGTGCACCAATGACCATAAAGTTTCTTGCGCTATATTTCAGCTGACTGAGGATGCAGATTATTGGTGGGAAGCTCACTGTAGGACAATGACTGAAGAAGAACGAACTACAGTTACTTGGGAAAAATTTGTAGAAGCAGTGGTTAAGAATTATATACCACAGTCGTTTTTAGATCAGAAGGAGACCGAATTTCTACAGTTGAAACAAGGAAACCTGACAATACAAGAATATGAAAGGAAGTTTAATCAATTGGGAAGATATGCTTCTCATTTGATTAATACTGATGAAAGGAAAGCAAAAAGATTTATACAGAATTTACGATAGGAAATCAGTACTATCTTAGCGGCACAAGATATTAAGTCTTATGCCTCGGCATTTGAGAAAGCTCAGATGATAGCAGCATATATGAAATCAGAGGACGTAAGAACGCCAGAATCACAACAAAACAAAAGGAAGTGGATTGGTACGAACCAAGGAAGAAATTCTAAGCAAATTAAAAGGACAGAAATAGTGCCAAAACAGAGGCCACCTAAGTGCAGAAATTGTGGGAAGGAACACCTTAGACAATGCCTGAAAGGAACAGGGGTATGTTATAAGTGGAAAGAACAACAGAAGATGGCACCTTCTCGAGTGTTTGCCATGAGTCAGCATGAGGCGATAGCAAATCCAGAAGTGATGGCAGGTATGTTCAAAATATTCCAAATACCTGTTTTCACGTTATTCGATACTGGTGCTAAACATTCATTCATCTCTACAAAGATGTTTGAACAAATCGAGACCGCCCATATTATGGTAGAAGAAGATTTCCTAGAAGTAAACATTCCCTCTGGAAGTACGACACAATCCTTAGGACTATGTAGGAATGTGAAGATTGATTTTGAGCATGCAATACTCCCGGCAAATCTAAATATAATAGAAATGAAGGACTTTGATGTTATCTTGGGAATGGACTGGCATATAGCAAATCATGCTCTCATCAAGTGTCAAGAAAAAGAAATATCATTACGGAGATCAAAGGATGAGAACATTACACTATATGGTGCTAGAATTGGAACTATACCTCGGGTAATTTCAGCAGTAAAGGCTCGGAAAATTTTAAGGAAAGAAGAATGTACAGCATTTCTAGTACATGTTGTAGCAACAAAGTCTGATGGTCCAACATTGGACGATATGCCGGTAGTATGTGAATACAAGGATGTATTCCCAGATGATTTGCCAGGACTACCCCCAGATCGTCAGTTAGAATTTACTATTGATTTAATTCCCGGAGCAGCGCCTGTTTCAAAAGCACCTTACAGAATGGCACCAAAAGAATTGCAAGAATTGAAAGTGCAACTGCAAGAATTACTGGATAAGGGTTTTATTCTACCAAGTGTGTCACCCTGGGGAGCACCGGTATTATTTTTGAAAAAGAAAGATGGTTCATTAAGAATGTGCATCGACTACCGAGAATTGAATAAGCTTACCATCAAGAATAAATACCCTCTTCCCAGAATTGAAGATATGTTCGATCAATTAAAAGGAGCTAGTGTGTTTTCAAAGATTGATTTGAGATCGGGGTATCATCAAGTGAAAATAAAGGAAAGCGATATTCCGAAGACAGCTTTCAGGACTCGATATGGTCATTATGAGTTCGTGGTACTACCATTTGGACTCAGTAATGCACCAACTATTTTTATGGATTTGATGAATCGCGTATTTCATCAATATCTGGATCAATTTGTGATCGTTTTCATTGATGTTATTCTGGTGTATTCGAGGAATCAAGAGCAGCATGCGGAACATCTTCGGATTACACTAGAAATCCTGAGAAAGGAAAAATTGTATGCTAAATTCAAGAAATTTGAATTTTGACTAGATAAAGTGCTATTTCTTGGACATACGGTTTCAGCCCTGGGAATAGAAGTTGACCCAACAAAGGTAGAAGTTGTAAACCAATGGAAGACACCAACTAATGTAAACGAAGTCAGGAGTTTTCTTAGTTTAGCCGGGTATTATCGAAGATTCATTGAAGGGTTTGCTCAGATTGCAAAACCTTTGACTCAGTTGACTCGGAAAGAAACAAAGTTTGAATGGACAGAAGAATGTGAAAGGAGTTTTCAAGAACTAAAGCAAAGATTAACAACGGCCCCAGTTCTTACAATTCCTGAAGGTACAGAAGGATTTATTGTATACAGTGATGCTTCTAAACAAGGCTTGGGATGTGTACTTATGCAAAATGGGAAAGTAGTAGTGTACGCATCAAGACAATTAAAACCACATGAGCAGAACTATCCTACGCATGATTTAGAGCTAGCAGCAGTTGTGCATGCACTCAAGATTTGGAGACATTACTTGTATGGAAGTAAATGCCAGATCTACACAGATCATAAGAGTTTGAAGTATATCTTCGAACAGAAGGAATTGAACATGAGGCAAAAGAAATGGTTGGAGTTGGTGAAAGATTATGATTGCGAGATATTGTATCATCCGGGAAGGGCAAATGTAGTAGCAGATGCCTTAAGTCGCAAGGGAAAGATCAATGCCTTGGTTGCGAAACCAACACTGAAGGAAAGAATAGCAAAAGCTCAATATGACGATGCATTCTTAGAAAAGATAAAACAAAAGATCAAGGAAGGAAAAGCAGAAGAATTTTCAGTACGTGAAGATGGTACAATGGTATGTCGAGGAAGAATATGTGTCCTAGAAAAAGAAGAACTCAAGAAGGAAATATTAGAAGAAGCACATTCTACACCATACACAGTTCATCCTGGAGGAACAAAGATGTATCAAGAATTAAAGAAGTTGTTCTGGTGGAAAAATATGAAGAGGGATATTGGAAATTTCGTACAGAAATATTTGACATGTCAGCAGGTAAAAGCTGAACATCAAAGACCATCGGGATTGCTGAAGCCACTTGAGATTCCTGAATGGAAATGGGAACACATTACGATGGATTTTGTGGTAGGATTGCCCAAGTCAATACAAGGAAACGAAGCTATTTGGGTAATTGTTGACAGATTGACCAAGACGGCACATTTTCTACCAATAAAGATGACGTTCACATTGGATAAATTGACTCAGATTTATATTAAGGAAATTGTCCGATTGCATGGAGTTCCAATTTCTATTGTGTCAGATAGAGATCCGCAATTTACATCAAGATTCTGGTACAGTCTTCAAGAAGCTTTGGGTAGTAAGTTGGAATTCAGTACAGCTTTTCATCCTCAAACAGATGGTCAATCGGAAAGAACAATTCAAACTTTGGAAGATATGTTGAGAGCTTGTATCATCGATTTTGGAGGAAGTTGGGAAAAATACATACCTTTAGTGGAATTTGCCTATAACAATAGTTATCAAGCTACAATTGAAATGGCACCGTACGGAGCATTGTACGGAAGGAAGTGCAGATCTCCACTATGCTGGGATGAAATTGGAGAAAAGAAATTGTTAGGACCGGAATTGGTGGAAGAAACTAACAAAGTAGTAAAGAAAATTAAAGAGAATATGCAAGCTGCTCAAGATCGACAGAAAATGTATGCGGATAGGCGAAGGAAAGAATTAAGTTTTGAGATTGGAGACAAGGTATTCTTGAAGGTATCTCCAATAAAAGGAATTTTCCGCTTCGGAAAAAGAGGAAAGTTGAAGCCCAGATATATTGGACCTTATGAGATATTGGAAAGAGTTGGAGATTTGGCTTATAGGCTAGCACTACCAGCATCCTTGGCAGGAATACACAATGTATTCCATATCTCGATGCTCCGAAAGTACATACCTGACCCTACCCACATAGTAAACCAACCTGAATTAGAAATTGATGCCAACTTAACCTATGAGGAAGTCCCTATATCCATACTTGATAGAAAGCTTCATAGGTTAAGAAATAGAGATATTCCTATGGTTAAGATCCAGTGGAATAGACACGGAATAGAAGAAGCTGCGTGGGAGCGAGAGGACGAAATCTTAGCCAAATACCCTTAGCTCAATAATCCTGGTAACACTTGAAATTTCGAGGACGAAATTTATTTAAGGGGGTTAGACTGTAATACCCTAGACTTTCATGACCTTATTTGCTTTACTAAATGCTTTATAATTCTATATGAATCTATGTGATGCATTTACATCCAAAATTCACGCCAAGGCACGTTTATGTGTTTTATTTACTCGATACTTACAATTAACATATTATTTGCTCAATACATGCTTATTCTTGAGACTTTATAATTTTTATATGTTCTTTATTTTATGTCTTAAAGTATTTGATATAGAAATTAATATAGTCCTTAAGTCTAGTAATTTATTTCACAAGTTATAAGTTGAAAAATAAACGTTTCTTCAAGAAACAAATTACGTATCGGTTGCTCGATGTTTTTTTATGATTAGTATATAGACTTTATAATTTATTTAGAGCCTTAGAAGAGTTTTAATTTTATTTCATAAGATAGTATAAGTAATTTTATGCATAATGTACCTTAAAATTATTAAATAAATTAGAAAATCATAATTTCTTTTATTTTTATTTATCAAATTCAAAGCTTACATGTGTCTTAACTATAAGACACAAGTTTTCTCTTGAAGTCTCCCTAAATTTCGAAAATAGAAGATAAGTTAGGAAGAATGGTGAAGTTTCAAGAGTTAAGGGTCAAAATTTGAAGAAAAAAAGTCAAAATTAGCAACTAATACTAAGTTGCCATGTGTTTAATGCTTAACCTCCAAGATTATCCAATTTCCTCCACATTCTTCTTCAAAGTCGGCCAAGAAAAGGAAGGGAGTAGCCTCCAAGGTTGAATTCTTCTATAAATACATGAGCTTTCATGCAAAATTAAGCATAAGAAGAAGAAAAAAAAAAAAAAAGAGAGAGAGAATTTTTTACAAATATTACTACTACACTTATAGAAAGGAGGAGAAGAGATTTGTTGTAGCTACCTATCTCTAAGTAAGCTTCTCTTCTTGTTTGAGTAATTATTTAAGTGGTAGTATGAAGTTTATGCATGATATGTGAATTAAATGATAGGAAAATGAGTTTTGATGAATAATTTTGCATGTTATCCATGTTTTACTTCATGTTTGAATGTTTAATTCAATTTCTTCATGAGTTATGACCAAAATCATATTTATTACTTGAATATATATGCATTAGAAGTATAAATCATGAAGTTATATGGTTTAAAGTGAGTTTAAGATGTTATGTTCTTCATATATGCATGAAAACCGAAAATCTGGACAACTTGTGAAGGAATTTCGGTTTTGATCCAATTTTTCGGTGGAAAATTCTGAAATTTTTATATGTGAAAATAGACTTGTAAAAAAACTTAGGTTTCAAATTTCATAGCTTTTGGAGTAGTATTCGATGCATGGTGATTTTTTAAATTTGAGCTAGAGTTTTGGACTCTATAGCAGGAACAGTAGAAGTTTACTATGATCTGAGAATAATCGGTTAGTTTTTAATAGAAAACCAAAGTATGTTGATAAATTAAATGAAGTTGGGAGTTCATGGTTAAAATTTCATGAGTATTGGACATGTGGTTAATTTATGGTGAATTCTTAAAGTTAAGTGACCAGAATCTATTACTGTGTGTTCATTACAAAATATTTGATGTTTGGTAAGGAGTTTGAGAAATCTGAAAATATTGTGATAAACTATATTGAGTTGGTAATATACTGTTAAAATTTCATAATTTTTGGACTTATGAATAATTTAATATGAATTTTCAAAGTTAGGTGTGTAATCTGCCAAATTCGAAATTTTGTATGAAAGGTTCAAAATGGTCCGATTACATTTTTACAGTCGATATTTATTTATAACTTGCTATTTGATGATTTTATACACTTAATTGATATTTGGGTGTTAGTATACAATATTTGAATATGTGTGGAGATTTGAATTCAAGTCTTACAATTTACAAAAGTGAAGGGATAAGTAACAATGTTTTTATTTTTAAAATTTTTACTTGTAGGTACAAACCTGCAAGGTGGGGAATCACTTCGCTCTTCACCGAGTGTTTTATTATTATTTTAATTGCACTTATTAAATGTTGAATGTTAAATATTTTGAGTCTGGCCCGCTATCGACTGGCCCCTGAGATAGTCCAACACTATGTTGGCAAATGAGATAGTCCGGTCGTTCCGGCACCACGGGTTGGTCACGCCACCCAAGCATATACCCGGTGAAATTCCGGGGGCTCACATGTTATAAACAATTGATGTTTAGTTTGTGCAATTATAAAGAGGTTTCCCACTAAGTGTTTACAAACACTTATCCCTTCCACTTTAAATTTTTACAGATGCTATGGATCCGGACGTGGGCGAATGAACTCGGCAGGCTGTGAAGTTTCTTAAAGACTTTATATTTTCAAGATTAATAATTTAAATTTTGGTTTGTATCTTAAGCTACGATCATACTTATTTACTACTTCTGCTGTGTAGATATGTGGCGTATATATATTTTAATACAAAGTACTATTTTAGTGTCGTTCCTACTTGTGCCACATCATATTTCCGTACTATATTAAGTGGGGACGTCACAGTGTGAGATTGTTGGGAAATGCATACTTGCCAATCAAGGGAGCTCAGAACAAGTCAGCAAGTCGAAGCTGAGATTGATGAAGGCGATAGTGGAGAGCAAGGACAAAGAGTACAACTGGCAATAGTTCTTTCTTCGTACATTAAACAAGGAACACACAAAATTCCAACCAGAGAAGACACCACAACTGGCTAGCAAGATCAACTATGCCACCAAAATTTCATACCTGATTGAAAATGTGGATGTTGGAGTTGATTGGAAGGAAGACAGAAAATGGAGCAATTTAAAATCACTCTTTAAATCTGGAAAGGCCTTGGAAGGAAGGAAACCGAGTGAGAGTGAGGAGAACCCAGAGGAGGAGGAAGACATGGAGGAGATGAACCCTTCTGAAGGGAAGAAAACTAAACTGAGGAGACTTGTCAAGATGAGTGACAAGATGGCAAAACACAAGGAGGAGGTCGCTGAAAATGCCTCAAAAAGAAAGGAGAAGAGAGATGTTGAGAAGGAGAAGGAAGCAGCCAAACCCACCAAGAAAGCCAAAAAATCAACCTCTACTGATGACTCTTCATCAGGTGGTTCCTCTCCCAACGTTATCTCTACTGATACCGATTCTGATGCCCCTACCCCTACCCCTACCCCTACCCCCATTAAAATCAAAATCAAAACCAAACCCCACACTTCTCTCAAAACCAAGCGCATCTCCAAAATCTCTCATACCCCCACTGAAGGCTCTCAACAGCCTGAAAGTGGATCCACAAAAGACACCCCTTCTGAAACCTCTACTGAAACAACCTCTAAACCCACTGAACCAACCCCCACTGAACAAACATCCACTGAACCATCCCCCACTGAACAAACATCCACTGAACCATCCCCCACTGAACAAACCCCTTCTGAGCCAACCCCCTCTGAACATAACCCCTCTGAACACCAAACTTCCACTCTTGAAACCATACCAGAAGAACCATCTGAACCCAGTTCCCCCACCCCTTCTTTACCATCTGATGATGAAGAAGAGTACTCCTTCTTGGATACTCTTAAGGATGAAGTAGTCTACTCTCTGGAGACAAAGTATCCAGAGCTGGATAAATATTCTGCCCTGAAAGGCATGTTCTTAAGGGTCAGACTACTTGTCCAACTCAAGGATAGGAGGCTGGCGGAGATTTTGATGGCCATAGGAGGAGGGAAAGCTGAGGAATGGAAGAAAGAGGAGCAAGAGGTGCTAGAATTTACTGGTCTCACCAAAACCAGGCTGCTATGTGATGAGAAGATCTTCCAAAGCCTAGTAATGGATAAAAATAACGAGGCCAAATCTACATGAAATAAAATGGTGGATGAAAGTGTGGAGGAGGCTGAGAAAGAAAGGAGGGAGGAGGAGGAGAGGTAAAAAAAATGGAGAAAGGTACTTCACCAGTGCAAGTTGTTGGTGAAGTAGCCAAGGATGTATCCGAGGCAAGGGATATTGAGGCTCAAAATTTGCCAAAGAGTAGTTCAATAGCGGTGTCTACTGAAACTACTCCACAACAGCCCTCGGTGGTGGCTTTAGAGTCAGCTGAGGTGACTGGAACAGAAGAAGTTGAAAAGAAAGTGAGAAAGAAAACGAGGTCGAAATTACTAATGTTGTGACTGGAGAAATTAGAGCAATCGTCCTGTAAAGGGCAAATTGGCTGAAAAGAATCTAGTTGAAAAAGAAAAGGAGAGTGAGAGTGAGAAGAGGGTGGATGAGGGAGTCCATATGGAGATAGATGAGCAACCTGGGTTAGGAGGTGAGATTGAGGGGGAACATGCCAACCCTTCATTATTTGCAGGAAATCCAACCCCTGAGGTACCCAAGGCTACTCTTAGTCTAAGTCCTCTGAAGCAAGCCATCAGCCATGTTGAGGAAGTAAGACTTCCATCCATTGAAGCTCAACTGAGAGATCTGCAGGAGATTGTACAAGAAGATGTAGATGAAACTGTCATTCACTCAGACCACATTGATGAGCTGATGGAGTCTACCACCACATCTCTCCAGAATCTAACTCTCAAAGTTGAAGATTCTCAACAGATGGTCATTGTTGGTCCCACTAAGTAGATATATTGCGGAAGCTTTAAAGGTTATGTCTTTAGCAAAGTCCTTTTATAAGAGCACAATAAATAAACAAGATAGTAATTAAAGAAAGCAGTAAATAGACCAGATTTATAGTGGTTCGGATTAGAAGATCCTATGTCCACTCTCCCTTTTTAACAAAGGGGCCTCACTAACCAACCAACAAACACACTTGCGTACTGGAATTGCGAAGTACCAGTTCCTTCTTACAACCCCTTTAGATCTAAAGTCTACAACCTTCAACCTTTTCTTAGAGATGAACAAGTTGAGATCCAATTACTCCTTTTTTAGTATATATGAAAGTATGAACAATTAGAGTGCTAAGTGCGTGATAAAACTAAGGCTTGGAATATGACTTCGTGCGTGTAAGATTCTAGAGCCTTTCTTTGAGTCTGCACTCTTGTATTTATAGAGGTGATTAGGGTTTAGCCGTTGGAGAGCTAATTGTTAGGATAAAAGTTGTATAGTTTTGATGAGTTAAAACAAACCAGAAGATGTAATAGGACCATCTGGACCTGTTAGCCAGATGATGATCTAGATTAGGACTTAGTCTAGGGGGAACTGCCAGACCAGAAGACTTCACCAGAAGAGTCACCAGAAGACCCCACCAGAGGACTTCACCAGAGGACTCCACCAGAAGACTTCACCAGATGAGATCTGACCAGAGGCAGAGGACCTTCCCCGACCAGACGAGTCTGGTAGAACAAAAGATGCTCAGTTTGATCCCGAAGACACCGAGGTTGCCTGGTGTCTGGTCTTGCCTTCTCTGGAGAGAATCCAAGTTAGGCAGAGGAAGCATTTGACCGTTGGTGATTCAAATCAAGTCAACAAGATCAGGATTGGAAAGTCTTGAAGTCAATCAATCCAAGGATCGCACCAACCCAATCAATCAATTAGGGAATTGATTGATTGAAGCTTCCCTAAATAGAGGATCTGATTGGATTAGCTCTCCAACGGCTATTCCCTAATCCCCTCTATAAATACAAGAGTGCAATCACAAGAAAAAGCTCTAGAGAGACCTTACGCGCATAAGTCACAATCCAAGCTTTTGATAATCACTCTTAGCACTCTTATTGTTCATATTATATATCTACTCTTAAGAAGTTGTTGGACCTCAACCTGTTCATCTACAAGATAAGGTTGAAGGCTGTTGATCTTTAGATTGAAGTTAAATCTAAAGAGTTTGTAAGAAGGAACTGGTACTTCTAAATTCCAGTAAGTAAGTTGGTTGTTGGTTGGATAGTGAGACCCCTTTGATCAAGGGAGAGTGGACGTAGGATATTCAGAACCGAACCACTATATATCCGGTGTTATTTATTGCTTTCTTTTACTTATTCTCTTATTGGTTTTGTGCTCTTGTAAAAAGAATTTGTCTAAGACATTCAACTTAAGCTTCCGTAATTTATCAACCTAGTGGGACCAACAAGTGGTATGCAATAAGACTGGTCACTACAGTTATGATTGTCCTCAACTTACTCCTAGGGAAAGAGAAGAGAAAAGGATCAAGAGAGATAGGAGATATGCAGATAAGAGAGCATTGCTGGCAGAAGCAGAGGAGGAGGATACTAATTCCAGTTCTTCTTCTTCAGATTTCGGGTCTGATGATGATGTATGTCTGATGGCAGACATCAATGAGGTACAAGAAACTACCTTAGTTTTATCAAATTCCAAATATACTGAATCCTCTAACTCATCTGGTAACTCCAGAGAGTCTGATATGCAGCAAATGCTATCAGATCTCCAAAATTGTGTTCAATTATGTCAAAAACTTGAGAAAGAGAATGGTAGGCTCAGAACTGAAGTTCAATCCTTATCCCATGAACAAAAATCCACCAGAGAACTCATGAAAGTTCATTCCAAAGAAGTCTCTGAACTTCAGGATAAGATCAAAGAAAGAGATACTCTGGTAGATCAAATCATGAAGGAAAAGAATTCTCAGGAGGATGAGCTCAATGAGCTTAGAGCCAAATACCAGACTCTTATCAAGGGAAAACAAGTTGAGCAAACTATTGAGTTACCTGTGCCCAGAGAAGATTCCTTGAAACCAGATATTTTATCTATTATTTCAGGATCTTCTCAACGCATTAATGATAAGAGTGGTTTAGGATATCCTGGAATTATTAAAAGATCTCATAAATATTGCTTTACCAAAGATAAGTCTATAAGATCTGGTGAACTTGTGGAACTCCGGAATGAAGAGGATCCTTCTGATGGTTCACATACCTGGTTGGAAATGGGACCCCCCTGCTGATAATTCAAAACATAATCCAGAAGAGGTGAATGTTTTGGAAGGAAAAATTCTAGAGCATACAAGCCAGAAAAGAGAACCTATGAAGATTGATGGTTCTGTTCAGATGCCTAATCTGATTAGAGAACCTCAGAGGAATCCTAAAAGAGTGGAACCTAAGCAGATTATGGGACCTCAAAAAGGAGACTCTAAGAGGAAATCTAATTAGAATAAGAGATACCAGAGGAGGTATACTGAACCAGAGAACCTCAATCAGAATCAGGGATCTTAAAGGTGGAATGCTCCAAGAAGATTCCAGAACAGGAAACCTCAGAAGGAATTCTATCATCAGAAGAGATCTAAATTTCAGAACCAGAGACCCATCTATAGAAAACCAACTGATCTGGGTAGTTATGACACCAGAGATGGTTCTTCTAGGATGTACCCTTACAACCAGACCTTTAAGACCATGTCTTTGAGGCAGGCCATTCCAAAGGCCAGATTTGAGAAAAGGTACACCAGACCTGTTTATATGAAATGTGTCCTTATCAGACCAGTAGCTCAATATGTCATTGTAAGAGGACATGTTCTGGTAGATAGATTTGGAAGGAAGATAAGATCTCCTCATCCAACAAGGGATGATCTTTATCTATGGATTCCTACAAAACCTGCAACTAACCAATCAGGACCCAGCACTAGTAGTGGACCTAATTGATTTCTCTGCAGGTAGATAAGAGCCCATTGGAGAAAGGACTTTCAAGCAACCATGTCCAGTACATTGATAGTGGATGTTCCAAGCACATGACCTTCCAGAAGGATAATCTCCAAGGTTTCAAGCCATAAAATGGGCCAAGAGTGATGTTTGGTGACAATAACTATGGAGTCACCAAAGGAGTTGGAAAGTTGACCTTTAATGGTGTATCTGTAGATGAAGTCTACTATGTTGAAGGACTCAAGCATAATCTGCTTTCAGTATCCCAATTCTGTGACAGGGGATGATTCATGCACTGTCTTTTCTTCTGATTATAATGATATCTTGCTAATAGGCTTGAGGAAGGGTAACATTTATCTTTGCAGATTTTAGCAGTTGCCCAAGAAATGCTTGCCTGGTTGCAAAAGGATATGTAGAGAACAGCTGGATTTGGCACAAGAGATTGTGTCACCTTAACTTCAAGACACTGAATAAGATTGCCAGAAAAGGTCTCATTCGAGGTCTTCCTAATGGAGTGTTTAAGAAGGATCAGGTTTGTGGTTCCTGCCAGAAGGGTAAACAACCCAAGACTTCCTTTAAGGATGTCCAGAGCACAACCACAACCAGAGTACTTCAACTACTTCACATGGACCTGTTTGGACCTGTTTCTCCTCTTAGTTTCAGTGGAAGGAAGTACACCTTGGTGATAGTAGATGACTTTTCAAGATACACCTGGGTAGTGTCTTATTTAAGAAAAATGAAACTATCACTAAGCTGCTAGAATTCCTCAAGCAGATTCAGAATCAGAAGTGATAAAGGGACAAAGTTTTTGAATTCACACATTGCAGATTACTGCAAGGACCATGGAATTTTTCATGAGACATCTGCTGCCAGAACACCCCAACAAAATGGAGTAGCAGAAAGGAGGAATAGAACCCTTAAAGAGGCTGCAAGAACTCTTCTGGCAGAGTACAATACTCCACAAAGGTTTTGGGCAGAAGCCATTAATACAGCTTGCTACTCTCAGAACAGATGCCTAATTGCCCAGAGACATAATAAGACTCCATATGAGGTATGGAAAGGTAAAACCCCATCTGTTTCATACTTTCATGTATTTGGATGTAAGTGTTTCATCCATGACAATGGGAAATCTAAATTAAGAACTTTTGATGCCAAAGTGGCTGATGGAATATTTTTAGGATATTCTAGCACCAGTAAGACTTTTAGAGTTTTTAATAAGAATTCACTTTGTGTGGAGGAAACACCTCATGTTGTTTTTTATGAATCTGCTTTTGAGTGCAAGGTGGACTTAAAGTCCTCTGATGAGACCCAGAATCAGACTACTCCCAGAGTAATCAAAGTCAATCCACCTATTCTTGATTCAGATTCAGATTCAGATGGTGACCCATCTCCTGGTTCTCTGAAGCAGAAGCCTTCACAAGGAGCAGAACCAGAAGAGGTTGGAACTCCTGTAGGGGGGAAGCTCTTCTGCAGGCAAGACCACGGGAAGGAGGACCCTGGTTGATCACCCCAATGACCTGATCCTTGGAGATCCAACTAAGGGTGTCCAGACTAGGAGAACTCTTAACTTAGCTGCCTTATTCAGTTGCTATGTGTCCCTGATTGAGCCCAAGAATATCAAGGAAGCACTGAAAGATTCAAATTGGATTATTGCAATACAAGAGGAGTTGAATCAATTCACCAGACAGGATGTTTGGGAGCTGGTAGACAGACCAAGACATCAAAAGGTGATAGGCACTAAGTGTGTTTTCAAGAATAATAAAGATGAGAATGATGTCATTACTAGGAACAAGGCAAGGCTAGTGGCTCAGGGCTATTCTCAGTCTGAAGGAATAGACTATGATGAGACATTTACTCCTGTTGCCAGACTAGAAGCCATCATATTGTTCTTAGCATATGCTGCTCACATGAAGTTCAAAGTATACCAGATGGATGTGAAATCTGCCTTTCTTAATGGGATTCTCATTGAGGAAGTGTATGTGGAACAACCTCCTGGTTTTGAACAAGGTGACAAGGTGTTTAAGCTTAAGAAAGCTCTTTATGGGCTGAAGCAGGCACCCAGAGCATGGTATGACACTCTATCTCAATTTCTTCTGGACAATGGTTTTTCTAAATGTAAGATTGATAGGACCTTGTTTAGGAAAGAAGAAGGAAAGGACATCCTTCTGGTCCAAATATATGTTGATGATATTATATTTGGATCCCCTAATAAGAAGCTGTGTGAGAAGTTTGGTGAGCTCATGCAGAGTCAGTTTGAGATGTCCATGATGGGTGAAATGAATTACTTTTTAGGTTTGCAGGTAAAGCAATCAGAGAAGGGAATTTTCATAAATCAGGCAAAGTACATTAGAAACATGTTAGAGAAATTTGGAGTAGGATCTAGCAAAGCAGCCAAGATTCCTATGATGACAAATTTCAACATGGACCCAGATGAGTCTGGAGAGAATGTGGACCAGACTCAGTACAGAGCACTTATTGGTTCTCTTCTGTACCTGACTGCAAGCAGACCAGATATTACTTTTGCTGTAGGAGTGTGTGCCAGATTTCAAGCTAATCCCAAGAAAAGTCATTTGGAAGCAGCTAGGAAGATATTGAAATATCTTAAGGGAACAATGAACTTAGGATTATGGTATCCTGCAGATGACAACCTAGAATTGAGTGGTTATTCAGATTCAGACTATGGTGGATGCAGAATAGATAGAAAGTCTACAAGTGGAACATGCCAATTTTTAGGGAATAAATTGGTATCTTGGTTTTCTAAGAAGCAGACGTCAGTTGCTACATAAACAACAGAAGCAGAGTACATGGCTGCAGGGAGCTGTTGTTCTCAACTACTCTGGATTAGTCAACAGCTTAGGGACTACCAGATTAGAGCCAAGCATGTTGCTATATTCTGTGATAGTAATAGTGCAATTGCAATCACCCAGAATCCAGTTCTTCATACCAGGTGTAAACATGTTGATATAAGGCATCATTTTATCAGAGATCATGTTGAGAAGGGAGATATAAGGATGGAAAAGATTGCAACAGAGAAGCAGAGAGCAGATATATTAACTAAGCCTTTGACTGAGACCAGATTCAGAGAGTTAGCTTTTGAGTTAGGATTGTTGGATCCAGAGACAGATCTGTTTTAGGGGGAACATCAGAGAAGTATCCTTTATTTATACCTTACTGCATATTCTTTGTTATTTAAAACTAACATGTCTGCAGATTAGAAAAATCAGAGAAGTTACATCTCCAGACGGGGTATGCACCAGGTGACACTTGTCCCAGATGAGGTGCTGAGTCAGATTCCAGAAAGGCCAAAGTCTTCTCTTACCAGAACCAGATGGGTTCCATCAGTGGAGATGTAACACCAGACTAGCTCAGGTGACTGGTATGCTTTTACTTCTCTGGCCTCTGATCATTGGGATACACCTTTCAAATTAGTAAGTACACTCAAAACGTTTCAACTTCGGAGTGTATTTAAGACTAGGGTATAGGGCCTAGGCAATGACCACGCCTACGCACCAGATTAAATCTATATCTCGCCTTTCATCGTGGCCATCAGATTTAATCGATGTGCAATATGTCAATCAATTCAAAAATTGATTTTGTTCCCTAAATTAAATTTGCTATTACACGCGTTCACACTTCATTTATTAATCAAGCCACGCGTATTGCCCTATTTAAATCAAATATCTTTTCAATTTGTCTTTTCACATTTCCATATTTTCAAAGCCCTAACTTCTCTCTGCAAAGTATCTCTCTCTCTCTCAGAAATGGCCCCTCCGTGCAACTTCGATCATGAACTGATGATGAAGAAATTGAAAACGGAGATGGTGGTTGACTTCTACACCACCAAGAACCCTTCTGCACTGGCTATTTTGGAGTTACTTAGAAGGTCCGGCGTAGAGAAGTTGATTTCCACAGTCCCCAGAGATCTTCGCACTCTAAACGGTTATGCGTCCCATATTCTGGTCCGTATGAAGATTCATGACGACCACATTTCTTCAAAGATTGACAAAGAGGATCTGGTGTTTTCCAAGCAGGATTTCTGTGTGCTATTTGAGAACATTTTGGCAGAAGGCATAGATCCTTTAACTTACAAGGAGGATGATATTGTTGGTTCTTTCAAGATTTTTGCTCGATCCTCTTGTCAGAACATCACGAAAGGATTTTTAGATAAGCATTTGAGGCAAAAATTCAAGGTTCTTTTTGATATTGTGGTGAAGGTGTTGATGTGTGAAAATCACAGCACGAATGCGATTTTCAACGGCAGGATGTGTGTGATGCGTGCCCTGTATGATGGAGTTCAGTGCAATTGGGCTGAATTCTTTTGGGATGTTTTGAGGAAGAACAGATTGAAGGTGAAGAAGGAGACTTGCCTATCACAGCCAGGGGAGTAACAATACTACTTCACTGCTAATGTTTCGTTGGGAATGAAACTGACTCTGATTTTGGACTCATTGCTTCCAGAGAAGAAATGGAAGGAGTCTTGGTGCAGAGGGTTTCACAAGTCTAAGGTTTTGTTTTCAAAGGATGGTCCTCTTCATGGCCATCCTGATTCTGATGGAGAAGAAGCTATTCCTGCCCCTCCCCTTCAAGCAATTCCATCTCCTGCTAAGGGGCAGAAGCAGCAGCAGAAGAGGCAGCAGAGTAAGAAGCTAGCTGCTGGAGCAACTGGTTCCTCAACAGTTGTTTTCTCTGGTTCCTCAGAGGAGGACCAGATTCCCCTTCTAAATATCCTGAAGAAGAAGGGTGAAGTGGCTGAGGCTACTAAGAAGGCTGGAGCAGCCAAGAGGAAGAGGTCAGAGGAGGCCAAGAGAGGCTTTGCTAAGAAGCAAAGATCTAGCAGGAAAGCCAAGAAAACTCTTCTGGTGGATGAGCCATCAGAAGAAGAAGAGGAAGAAGAGGTTGAACCTCTTAAGAAGAAATCCAAGGCCAAGAGAGCCATTCTTCAAGAGTCAGACTCTGGCTCTGATCTTGGAGAGGCCTTGGAGAAGGCAATTGATGAAGCTTCTCAGATGATGGAGGATGCTTCTACTTCAGAGCATGTTGTGCCTGCTGATGTTGACTCAGTAGAGGTAAACCTTTCCAACCCATCCTCTATTCCCCCCTCTGCTCATGTTAACCTAGTTACCCCCACTACTTCACCACCAGACACCCAAACACACCCCATATCCTCTGCTCCTGGTGCCCCTATATCTTCACCAGAGAAGACCTTACCAGACACACCAATATATACTCCCTCCATCTTACCTGTTCAAACACCTTCTCCCCCCCATTCACAAACACCCCTTACTACAAATCCCTCTCCCCCAGCTTCTGTACCAGAGGTGCCATCAATCTCTTCTGGTGCAGATATTCCCCTTCCAAACACCTCCACTTCACAAATTCCAATCCCACCCTCTGTACCAGAGATCCCAACTTCTTCTGGTGCAGAGCAACCCATTCCTTCCACCTCCACCTCTCAAAATCCTACCCCTTCCCAAACCCATGCAGACCAGGACCCAACCATTTCTATGGCTCTGGGATTCGTTGCCCCTCCCCCTTCTCCCACCTGTCTAACAAGCGATGATAGTGAAGATGAGGAAGCTTCACTTGAGCCTGCTAACTTAGCACCTTCCTCCTCTGCCTCTGGGCCCAAACCCTTCACTTTCTCATCTGCAGAAATGGGTCCCATTAGGCAGAGTATGAGTGTGAGTGCTCAGCTCTGGCTAAGAGAGCATTTCCCAGTTCTTCTGGAGCACTTACCACTTCTGGCAGAGTTGACTGATGCCAAGGTCTGGAGCAAAGCCAGACTTGAAGATGTGGAGGACCTTATGATGTTGCTTGAGGAAATGGGTCCCTCCAACTTCACTGCTTGGGAGATTGAGCTGAAGCAGAAGATGAATATTCAGAACCCAGCTGAGCTGGAGACCCCTGGTGCAGCCAAGATCTTGATTCGCACCCTGCTCATCCAGAGAGGGGTAATGCTCACTCCTGAGGGCCCTTCTTACAAGTTTCGGCCTCACTTTGTCTTCCCTCCAGAGTTATATTCAGACGAGGAAGACTTTGAGATGTCTCCTGCCGTACTCCAGAAGATGAAGACATTCTTTAATGAACAGATCATGCAGATAGGGCGCTTCTCTAAAGTTATTCAACACATGGCCCCTGCTATGATAGAGCATCAGATCCGGCAGGAGAGGAGGATCTTCCTTAAGCAGATCAAGTCTACTCTGGCTGAAGTTAAAGCTTCCTTCAAGGCCAATGACCTCTTTGTCAAGCTGGATGTTATGCACAGCCAGAAGCAGCTCTAGGAGCATGTGCTGGAGCAGATGAGGCCAGTCTCTGTGCTGAAGGTTGAGATGGCCAGCCAGATGATCCAGACTGCTAAGCTGAAGGACTCCCTCCAGGAGATGTTAGAGAAGCAGGAAAAGCTTGTTTTTGAATCAAAAGCCTACCTGGAGGAGGCAAAGCAGCTGCGTGATCTTCACTCTTCCTCCAACACTGCCTTGCCTGATCTTATAAGGCAGGTAGTGGAGCCCCTCCTTGATGAAGTTAAAAAGGGGAAAGAGAAGGCCAGAACTGATTTGGCGAAGACCACAAATGAAACTCTTTTTAGCTATGGAGCTCGTCTGGACCTGCTAGAGAACACCTTGGCCCAGGCAGAGCTGCAGAAGAAGAAGAAAGAGGAATTCAAATCACTTACCATGGCTAAGCAGCTTGCTGCAGAAGAGGATTCATCAGAAGCAGAGCAGGATCCCATTTCAATCTTTGGACCTGCAAAGAGGAAGATCAGGAGAGTTAAGAAAAACTTCCTTGAGACTGTTGTTGAAGAAGCTCAGAAGAGATACAAGGAAGAGACTCCAGAGGAGAAGCATGCAAGGATCAGAAAGAACATAGATGAAGAGCAGAGGCTCAGATATGTTAGGAGGAAAAATAAGAAGAGCAGAGAAGCTGGTGCTCCTTCTGGTGCAGGTGGTTCCAGTTAGAGGAGGAAAACTCCTATTGAAGTGATGAACATTCTGCCTCTCAGGACAGAAGGGTCTTTTGACTCTACTGTGCCTGTTCCCTTGATTGAGAAATGGAAGGAGGCAAAGACTCTCTGGTTCATTCAACATTATATCCAGAGGCCAGCACCAGAGGATGATGAGCTGATCAACAGAACATTTCACACCTGGATGCAAGCTTATGATGCAGATTTGTACAAGCAATTGATGGACTCTACCATTGAGTTCAACCTGGAGGTGACTGCTCCTGAGTTTACTTATCTCAACACTCCCATGGTAGGAGACCAGGTTGATTAGGCTGAGCTGAAGAGATTGTACAAGACCAAGGTGTTGGTAAACTTCACTCCAACATCTTCTGCAGAGTTGAAGGCCGTCCAGGATAGGTTCCTTGACTGGTTTCTTGTGCCCAAGGAAAACAGAAGATATACATAGAATAGGACTCTGAACTTCAATGTATCTTGTAATCATCTTGTCCTTATTATTAATGAAAATAACATATCTTCTCTGTTCAAAAGATAACCTCTTGTTGTCTTAATTATTTGCCAGATAAGATCTATTCTAAGGTCTTATCCTTTACCGTTTTCATGCTTAAGTCTTATGTTTTGATCAGTTCTGGTAGTGTTTCAACTTCATCAAAAAGGGGGAAATTGTTAGGATAAAAGTTGTATAGTTTTGATGAGTTAAAACAAACCAGAAGATGTAATAGGACCATCTGGACCTGTTAGCCAGATGATGATCTAGATTAGGACTTAGTCTAGGGGGAACTGCCAGACCAGAAGACTTCACCAGAAGAGTCACCAGACTAAGTCCTAATCTAGTTCCTCATCTGGCTAACAGGTCCAGATGGTCCTATTACATCTTCTGGTTTGTTTTAACTCATCAAAACTAACAACTTTTATCCTAACAATTTTCCCCTTTTTGATGGAGTTAAAACACAACCAGAACTGATCAAAAAATAAAATACTTAAGTATAAAAACAATAAAGGGATAAGACCTTAGAACAGATTTTATCAGGCAAACAAGAAGACAACAAGGAGTTGTCTTTAAGCCAAAGAGATGTGATATTGTTGGGACATTGTCAGTTTTGATTAAGATCCCAAAGCCCCTGAAAAGATGATTGCCTTAATCTGTCTTTGTCAGGCTAGTCTTGGTTAGGATTAGTACTTAGTCATTTTACACTTCACAGGTACTCAGTGAGAGGAGAACTCACTGGAGACAATCAAGACTCAGAGCCTGAAGACGAAGAGCACCATCCTGAACTTATGGCAGTCCTCTAAGCTGGCTGAGTAAGTGTCAGTGATGAAGAGTATGACCCTGAGGTCATTACTAACTCAGTCCTGAAGGGAACAGGATGTCACTGAGTTAATGGGAAGACTTGGAGTAGAGCCAAGCAATGCAAAAGGAATTTCAGCGTCAGGACAAGACTGGTGGGCTCAAGACAAAATGAACTTAATAAGACAAGCCTGAAGCTCAGGAATAAGTTCTGACATTCTCACCAACCTGATGACGTGGACAAATCCGAGAAGGACACACACGTACAGAACCTGACATGAAGACTGAATTCAGACTGCATATTCAACGGGCAAGCATTCAATGTGCATTTAATGCAAATACCAAATCCATGCAAGGACGGCTGCTGCATGAAGATATGTCCATTTGAAGCCACTCTACATAGATGACTCGAAGGCTATCACTCCAACGGATAGTTTTTCAAATCTCCTATAAATACAGAAGACCTTGAACCCATTCAAGGTAACGGGAAATTTCCAAGCCAGAAATTACTCAAACTCTCAAGCATTCAAAAGCATTCAACCATTAAGAGAAGCACTCGAAACCTTCTAAATATCCCAAGTGTTTCTCAGCAATTGAGAGTTATTCTGTATTCCAAGAGCTAATTAGAATTATCTTAAGCTTAGAGAGATTATCCAATCCTTAGCATAGCTTTGCCTTGTAAGGATAATCTCAACCTAGTTGGAATCCAAACTGAAACCAAAACCCTAAGTTAGGCTTGTTGGGAGTAAGTCAGTTAGAGTGTTAGTAAGTGGAGTTGTATAGATCAGTGAGGATAGCTGGTCTTGGTGCACCTTGGCACGTTAAAAACAAGAATCCCTTGAGTGGATTTCCTGTTAAGTCAGGTCGTGGACGTAGGAGCTTGAGACTCTGAACCACGTTAAACTCCTTGTGTTCTTACTGCTTTGATATTGTGCATACTTGCTATATTACTTGCTCATTCATCACGTTCAAGTTTATCAGGTCTGAATCAATCAGGCTGATCTTCAAAAGAGCACTGCCCTACTAAACACCTTTCAGATTTGAGTAAAACAAGTTTTTCAGAAAGCAAACTAAACAAGACTTTAAACTTTCACGGCTCAAACATTTCCCCACTGAACTTGAACTGATAGTTAGCCAACTGACCCGCACCAAGTGTAGTCAGTAGGTATATTATCAGCTCCTAGTTCTTTACCACTCTGAGTAAAGGGGACTCAGTCAGTTTTAAGTTAGAAAAATTGGTATACGTGTATTCCCCCCCCATACACGTATTCCTCAGTCTTGTACCGGGACCAACAAGTGGTATCAAAGCAGTGGTTCGAAAGACCACTGACTTTGAATACTAATAGTTTCAGAGGAGAAACTGTTGGTGGTCACTGAACAGATCTGAGTTTGCTTTTCATAAAACTTGCATCATCATGACTTCGAGGAGACTTGAAGCTTCGTTACCTGAATTCTCTGTGTCTAACTTTGTCTATTGGAAGTTCAGATTAGAAGTACATCTAGATGCCATCCATGACCAAATACCGCGTGTACTCAGGGAGGGACTGATGGTCCCGTTTTCGAAGGGCAAAATGGGAATTCAGGAGCAAATTTTTTTTTTAACCTTTTTCCTCAGGGAGTTCAGCAAGAGTGAGAGACACTCAAGTCACTGCTCTGCTCAGAGGCTGAGTTATCAAGTCAGTGTGAAGACTCGGAGACTCATGCTCTGAGCAAGGACAGTGGCTTGAGATGCTGAACTCTCGAGTGCGTTATCAAATCACAGCTTGCACCCTGACAGAGTTCAGTGACGAAATACTCAAGTCACTGCGTTGCTGAGAGTCAGAGCTATCAAGTCAGTGAAGAAACTTGAAAGCTCAGGCTCTCAACAAGGCAGTGACTCGAGAGACTGAACTCTCGAGTGCTAGCCTGATTCAGTCAGTGAGATGAATCTCCCTGACTGAAATGCTTAACTAAAGTTCCCTTTTAAACAATGCTCTCAGTGAGCAGATTTTCGCAATACTTTAGAAGAAAAGACATTCCAGATAATAACACTTGGTTTAACGTGGTTCAGAGACTCAAGCTCTTACATCCACGACCTGATTCAACAGGAAATCCACTCCTTGGATTCTTGTTTTTAACGTGCCAAGGTGCACTTACAACTGGACTCACACCCCTCCACGGAGCTGCCTCTCCTTACAAACAGCTTACTCCCAACAAACCTGACTAGAGGGTTTTGGTTTCGGTTAGGGTTTTCTCCAACTAGGTGAGGTTTTTCCTTTACAAAGTGTTAGCCAATAGCTAAGATAGGAAAAACCTCTCTAAGCCTAGAGTTACAAGCTGAACACTCATATGTGTATATTTGAAGACCCTAATGGTCAGTGTTTAAGATGTGAGTAAACCCTCCTTATAACTCCCATGAACGTATGCTACTACCCACACCCTCACAGCTCGTAGGTGTTTGTTTTCTTATATATCTTACAATAACACAACACAACACTATCAACAAGCCATGAGCTTGTATTTATAATGGGGATTCAAATGTATCCGTTGGAGAGGAAATACATTTGAATCCAGCATTAAATGGTTTCAACCACTTTTCTTGGAATGCGGCCTTTGTCAGTGTCAGATTTACCGCCTTGTGCTGATTGGTCCACGTGGCCTGAATTCACGGATCTTTGACTCAGTAGGTTGACCAAGACCCACTGACTTTAGGTAGCTTCCTCCTTCACTGACTGATGATCTTCAGTGGACTGAACGTCTTCAGTTTGGTTGTCCTTCAAGGACTTTGAAGATCACTCCAAGAAGTTTGTCATAAGGCTGAATGACAAACTTCCCTGACCACAGTAGCCTGACTCCTTCAGGGCCTACTTGGTGCAGCACTGATCCACCTGATCAGGCTCTTCACTGAGTAGTCCACCAGACTTGGCTTAGATCAGCCTGACTTGCACTCAGTGGGACATCCTTCAGGCTTCTCTTCAGGTTCAGGTCTTCCTTCAATGGCTTCAGTCAGTTCTCTTGAGATGTCATCTTGACTTCCTCAGGCTTTATCAATGAGTTCCCCCTCACTGCGTTCCCCTTCAGTTGAATTCCCCCTCAACTGAGTGCTTTCTCAGCTAAGTTCTTCTCACATTACAACCTGTCTAACTGAATACACAAACTATCCTGACCTGAATCTAAAGATACTATCCTGACTGCTTTCAAACCTATTACATGTTGTTTTGGAAAATCATCAAAACTAAAACATATCCCAACAGGGACCGATCAAGATCACTATTCCTAACGTCAGAGGACTGGGATATGAGGATCTTGCGATTGGTGTGCAGGTTCCTAAAGAAAGGAAAGACATGACCAACGATGAAATCAAGATGGTGGGACTTGACAACGTCGCCAGAAACATCATCTTGCACACGGTGCCCTTCGAGGAGTCAGCCAGGCTGATGAACTTAAAGACGGCAAAGGAGGTCTGGGATGAGCTGACAAGGATGTGTGAGGGATCTGAAAAGATCAAGGAGAACAAGAGAAACATTGTCATTCAGAAATTCGAGGCGTTCGAGATGCTGCCTAACGAGAGCATAGATCAAATGGAGTCTAGATTCATCAAATTGATGAATGAGTTGGTGATGCTGGACAAGGATGTCCCAAGGAGAGATGTTGCTTCAAAGATCCTGAATGCCCTTCCTGAGAGATGGGACAACAGTGTAATTATGCTTAAGAACACTTAGGATATGAGTAACATAACTTCTGCTTTACTTTTTTCAGAGCTCAAAGCGCTTGAATTCGACCTTAACAAAAGAAAGAAGAAAGTACAGTCAGAAGAGGAAGTGAAGGAGAAAACTCCTGAGAAAAGTGTGGCGTTCAAGGCCAGGTCTGAACCTGTTGAGCCCTCATCAAATTCCTCATCAAAGTCACTGATGGAGATGAGCAGGGAAGAACTCGCTGAGGAGTACAGCCTGATGGCCAGACGATTCGACAAGCTCAATTCCAGGTTTGGTCGTTATAAAAAGTTTTATCAGGACTCACGTGACAGGAAACCTGAAGGAACCCACCAAAGCTCGAGGAGATATGAGGAGCGAAGGAACACTGACCAGAGGAGAGAACATGGTGATGAAAGGAGATATTCTGAACCAAACCCTGAAAGAAGAGACGAACAGAGACGTACTCGCGAGGATAGATATCCAACCAAGACTGAAAGCTCACCAAGAACCAGGGAACCTGACTCAAGGAGGAACCCTGAACCAAGAAGAGAAAGAGTAAGTGAGCAGGTAGCATGTTACAACTGTAACAAGATTGGTCACTATCAGTACGACTGCCCGGAGCTGAGTGCAAGGGAGAGAGAGGAAAGGAGAGCCACTAGGGATCTAAGATCTGCTGATCGGAGAGCGATGGTCGCTGAAGATGCAACAGATTCTGACGGTCCTGCTGAAAGGTCACCTGAACTCTTCTCAGATGACGAGTACGATGATGTCTGTCTGATGGCTAGGGATGAGCCTGGGGTAACATCAAATTCTGTTTGTGCTTCTTACACTGGTCAAAATCCTGAGCTTAGCTCAGAGTCAGTTAGAGAAATGAACCTTCAGATCTGTCTTGATCAATTGATGGTTGATTTCTCCAGACTGCAGGAAACTAATGTCTTCTTGGTAGAGGAGAACAAGAAATTGAGTACTGAAGTTCAAAACCTGAATGAACAACTTACTCAGTCTGATCTTAAAGAATCAACTCAAATTGTGAGACTAACTAAGGAGATTGATTTAATCAATGCTGAGCGTCTTCCAAGAGAGAAGATTCTGAAGGAACTGGCTGAGGAAGAGCTGGTCAGGAAGGAAGAACTGAAAGTACTTAAGAGTAAGTTTGATGACCTCTTTACCAGACATGAAATCCTGAAAAAGAGTGAGGACTCTCTCAAGAAAAAGGTTGCAGCAATGAATAAATCCTCAGTGGCTAGAGAGGAAATAAATAGCAACCAGATACTTGGGAACAAGAAAAAGGGACTTGGATATGTTCCTGAGAAACCCTCACAAGGTCAGTCTCATGTTGCTTCAAGGAGCAACACTGAGAGGGTATTTGTTCAGACAGGCCAGAGTGCACCTAAGGTTGTGCTCCAGGCCCGTCAAACTGATAAGGGCAAGGAAACCGTTGACACAGTCAGGGCTGCTCCTAAGGTAGCTAAGCCAAAACCCAAAGGAAAGGCAAAGCACCCTACGGAAGCCCCTGAGAGCTCAGGTCAGGGAAAACCTCAGCGAAAGCAGAGGAAGACTCAGGCCAAGAGCCCTCAGACTGGTCAGCGAGGGTACCATCATGCTTAGCAATACCAACAGGGAAGGCCAAACATGACACCCCCGTGGTTTTGGCATCCTGAGGCCTTTAACTGTTTTCCATTTCCTCACTTGCCTAGGGGGAATAGAAATCAGGGTCCTTATCAAGAACAAGGCCCAAGACCTGCTGCACCCAGACCTAGGAAGCCAGCCCGAAAGGCACCCACTCAGGCTCCTGTGAAGCCTAAGTCTAACACTCATACACCATCTTCCTCTAAGGCAAAGAAGAAGAAAGTTGTGTATGTCGATGTTTCAGGGAGACAGATTTACCACTCTGAGGCAATCAGGGTTGTGAAGTAAGTCTGGATCCAGAAAGGTACAGCTGACACGATAGGACCCAACACCCAATGGGTACCTAAAGCCTGATTTGCTTGCAGGCGGCTGTGGATCACAACAAGAGGAGAGGAGACTCAGTCAAAGTTGTTTGGTACCTAGACAGTGGTTGCTCAAGGCACATGACTGGAATGAAGAGTCTTCTCCAAGAGTATCAAGCTAAAGATGGTCCACAGGTAACCTTTGGTGATAACTCAAAAGGTGTTACTAAAGGTTTTGGTGTTCTAATTATAGGTACAGTCAGAGTGGAAAATGTGTCCTTTGTGGAAGGACTGAAGCATAACCTGCTGTCAGTAAGTCAATTCTGTGACAAAGGGTTCAGTGTTGAGTTTTCATCGAATACATATTCAGTCAAGGACAAATCAACACAGGTGCTTCTATCAGGTATAAGGAAAGGTAATGTTTATCTCGCTGATTGGAGAAGCACTATTCCTAATACTTGTCTTGTTGCTAAAAGCTCTCTAGAGCTCAGTTGGTTATGGCATAAAAGATTAAGCCACCTGAACTTCAAGATTCTTAACAAAATTTCTAGACAGTCACTTGTTGATGGTCTACCTAATGAAGTTTTTAGCAAAGATCACGTGTGCAAAGCTTGTCAGGAAGGGAAGCAGGTCAGAGCGTCATTCAAAGAGAAAGTCTCTTATTCCACTGACAGGATACTTCAGCTCTTGCACATGGATTTATTTGGTCCCATAACACCTGTGAGTATGAATGGTAGAAAGTATACCCTTGTGGTTATTGATGATTATTCTAGATATATTTGGGTTATTTTCTTGTTAAATAAGAAGGAAACACAGGTGAAGCTTCCAGAGTTGCTCAGGAGACTCAGCAATGAGAAGAATCAGTCCATTACTAAGATCAGATCTGACAAGGGCACTGAATTTATAAATTCATATATTTCTGACTTCTGTAATGAACTTGGTATAGCTCATGAGACTTCTGCAGCTAGAACCCCACAACAGAATGGTGTCGCTGAAAGAAGGAACATGACACTGAAGGAGGCTGCAAGGACCATGCTGGCTGAGTCAGGATTGCCCAAGAAATTCTGGGCTGAGGCAATCAACACTGCATGCTACACTCAGAACAGATCCATGCTGAACAAACAACATGCTCAGACCCCATATGAGACATGGAACAAAAGGAAACCTCGTATTTCTTATTTTCATGTATTTGGTTGTAAGTGCTTCATCCTCAACAATGGGAAGACCCAGCTGAAAGCCTTTGATAGCAAATCTGATGAAGGAATATTCTTAGGATATTCTGAAGTTAGTAAAGCCTTCAGGGTTTACAATTGTAGGACCCTTGTTGTGGAAGAATCACCACATGTTGTCTTTGATGAATCTGCTAATGAGTCTAGGGCAAAGGTGTTGAATCCTGACACTGAGGAGGTCACAAGGAGTGTGACAAGGCTGAGCTTGAAGAATCAACCTGATCCCAAGATCAAGACTGTGCCAATTCCGAGATGGGATGATGATGACGATCAGGATGATGAATCAGGTGCCACTCCTAAGCCCAGCACATCAGGGATTGTTGAGCCTCAGACCGAGGAACGGGCTCAACCTGAGGTAAGCACCGTCTATGAAGATGCTGTTGCAGCTGAGACGGTTCCTGAGTCATCTCATCAAGGGGGAATCAATGTTCCTGATATTGAACTTATTAATCCCTTTGGCATAGACTCAGGATCATCCCCTTCTGTTCAATTTCTTGAATTTTATGAACCTGTAGACACTAACATTGCAGGTACTTCAGGAACAACTCCTGGCAAGAGAACATGGCTAGAAGATCATCCCATTGATCAAATCATTGGTGATCCAACTGAGGGAGTCAAGGTGTGATTGGTACCAAGTGGGTCTTCAAAAACAAGAAGGATGAGAATGGTGTTGTGGTAAGGAACAAGGCTAGACTGGTTGAAAAAGGGTATTGTCAGTCTGAAGGAATAGACTATGATGAGACTTTTGCTCCAGTGGCTAGGTTGGAAGCTATCAGGTTGTTCCTTGCATATGCAACATACAAGAAGTTCAAGGTGTATCAAATGGATGTCAAGAGTGCCTTCCTGAATGGTGTACTCAATGAAGAGGTATATGTTGAACAACCTCCCGGGTTTGAGGTTGGAGATAGAGTATACCATTTGAAGAAAGCACTCTATGGACTTAAGCAAGCACCAAGAGCTTGGTATGATACCCTCTCTCAATTCCTGACAGACCATGGGTTCAAGAAGGGAACTGTGGATAGGACATTGTTCAGGATCACTGAAGGTGATGACATTCTCTTGGTCCAGATTTATGTGGATGACATAATATTTGGATCACCAAATCATCAGCTCTGTGAGAAATTCTCTAAGTTGATGACTGGTAAATTTGAGATGTCCATGATGGGAGAGATGAACTTCTTCTTAGGATTGCAGGTCAAGCAGACTGATCAAGGTATATTCATTAATCAGGCCAAGTATACAAGAGACTTGATTCATAAGTTTGGTGTTCAGAACAGCAATCCAGCCAGGATCCCTATGAACACAAATTGGAAGATGGATCCTGACACTGAAGGGACTTCAGTAAATCAGACTGAGTATCGTGGGCTGATAGGTTCTTTATTGTACCTGACTGCAAGTAGGCCTGACATTACGTTTGCAGTTGGTGTGTGTGCTAGGTATCAGTCTGATCCCAAGAGAAGTCATTTGGAGGCTGCTAAGAGGATACTTAAGTATTTGAAAAGAACAGTCAATATGGGACTATGGTATCCTTCAGATGACAACTTCGAACTGACAGGTTATTCAGATGCAGATTATGGAGGTTGTAGGATTGATAGGAAATCAACCTCAGGGACATGTCAGTTTTTGGGAAGTAAGTTGATCTCGTGGTTTAGTAAGAAGCAGAATTCAGTGGCGACATCCACAACTGAGGCTGAGTATATTGCTGCAGGTAGTTGTTGCGCTCAGATTTTATGGTTAAGGCAACAGTTGAGGGACTACCAAGTGTTTGCTAATCAGGTTCCAATCTATTGTGATAACAATAGTGCTATAGCAATTACTCAGAACCCAGTGCTTCACACAAGGTGCAAGCATGTGGATATTAGACACCACTTCATTCGAGATCATGTGGAGAAGAAAGATATTAGGATGGAGAAGATTCACACTGACAGGCAAAGAGCTGACATCTTGACTAAGCCTCTGGCTGAAGCAAGGTTTATGGAACTGTCAGTGGAGTTAGGACTCTTAGATCCGGGAGAGCAGTCAGCGTAGGGTTCTAGGGGGAACTCAGGCCAGACTCGACTCAGCGAGGTATCAGGGTGCTACAATGTCTCCCTAACAGGTATGAGTTCTAACCTGACTCTTGTGAATTTCAAGCGTCTCCCTGAGTCCTTCGTCCTGAAAATCTTTATTAAATGCATTCCATTCTCATTAAAAGTGCGCCTTTTCATATTTAAACCCACGCGCACGGAGCATTTAATGCTACAGTTACTTTTTCATATACGTGTCCGTTTTATACGGAATATAACTGACATGGGGTTTAATTGAAGCTGAGATTAATCCTGGCCCCTCATTTCAAAACCTTTCGAATTTAGGGATCAATCTCAACCCCACGTTTGAGTAACTGAGTTAGTCTTATCAATCAAGAGTGCCATTTGAGGTTTTTACGCATACACAATGCACAATCTGCACACTGAGTTTTCTCTTGCTCAAACACAGATAACTCTTTCGAAAAATCTCTTCTTTTCAAAACAATGGCATTCCTCGATTCCAACTGGACAACCGACAAGATCGTAGACGTTGTCGAAAAGAAACTGGTACACATGGAGCAAGTCATCTCCATGGAAGGTATCTATCTTACGGTTGAGGAAATCAAACCCGTATTTAAATGGATTTCCGATGCCGGGTTGGAAACATACTTCACCACCCGCCCCATTTCCTTGCTCCCAAGAACAGTTGTGGAAGCATATTTGAATATGTTCTTGCGGAAGGGGGAAGTTTTCACAAAAGTGACTGCGCTGAAGCCGACGGGAGAGAAGGACGGCGACGGAGAGCCTCTTTACAACACAGAGGTGGTCACTATTAACATCAGGCAGGCGGTGAGGGAAGTTGATGGTCCCGTTTTCGAAGGACAAAATGGGAATTCAGGAGCAAATTTTTTTTTTTTTTTAAACCATCGCGTTGCACCCTGAAAGAGTTCAGTGAGGAAACACTCAAGTCACTGCGTTGCTGAGAGTCAGAGCTATCAAGTCAGTGATGAGACTTGAAAGCCCAGGCTCTCAACAAGGCAGTGACTCGAGAGACTGAACTCTCGAGTGCCTAGCCTGATCTGATCAGTGAGAGGAATCTCCCTGACCGGATTGCTTAACTAAAGTTTTCTTAACAAAGCTCTCAGTGAGCTGATTTTCACAATACTCTAGTAAATACTTTGAAAGATAAATACGCTCAGTTTAACGTGGTTCAGAGTCTCAATACTCTTACATCCACGGCCTGATTTAACAGGAAATCCACTACTGGGATTCTTGTTTTTAACGTGCCAAGGTGCACTTACAACTGGACTCACGCCACTCCCTGGGCTGCCCCTTCTCACTAACTTACTCCCAACAAACCTAACAAGAGGGTTTTGGTTTCGGTTTGGTTTTCTCCAACTAGGTGAGGTTTTCCCTTACAATGTGTTAGCCTTAAGCTAGGATTGGGAAAACCTCTCTAAGCTATGAGTTACAAGCTTGACACTCAATGAATATAAGTGATAACCCTAAAGGTCAGTGTCGTGGGTGTGTATCTCTTCCTTATGACTCCCTAACAACTAACACACCCTCACAGCTTGTAGGTGTTTATTTTCTTCACTCACAATAACACACACTTACAATGAAGCTATGAGCTTGTATTTATAATGGGGATTCAAATGTATCCATTGGAGAGGAAATACATTTGAATCCAGCATTAAATGGTTTCAACCACTTTTCTTGGAATGCGGCCTTTGTCAGTGTCAGAGTTGCTGCCTCGTGCTGATTGGTCCACGTGGCCTGGATTCACGGATCTTTGACTCAGTGGGTTTGACTAAGACCCACTGACTTTAGGTAGTTTTCTCCTTCACTGACAAGATGATCTTCAGTTGGACTGACTCGTCCTCAGTGTAGTTGTCCTTCAAGGACTGTTTGAAGATCACTTCCAAGAACTTTGTCATAAGGCTGAATGACAAAGTTCCCTGACCACAGTAGCCTGACTCCTTCAGGCCTACTTGGTGCAGCACTGATCCTCCTGATCAGGCTCTTCACTGAGTGGTCCACCAGACTTGGCTTAGATCAGCCTGACTTACACTCAGTGGGACTTCCTTCAGGCTTCTCCATTGGTTCAGGTTGATGGCAGGTCTTCAGTCAGCTCTTCTGGTTGTCATCTTGATATCTTCAGGCTGTGTTGAGAAGTTCCCCCTCGCTGAGTTCCCCCTCAACTGAGCAACCTATTCTAGGAGCTAACCTAGCCTGACCTGATCTAAAGGATACTATCCTGACTGCTTTCAAACCTATTACATGTTGTTTTGGAAAATCATCAAAACTAAACATATCCCAACAGAAGTCTTCAAGTTGCCATCCTCAGGCATTAACCCAAAAACATACAAGGAAAACTTGGAGGGAGAATTCCTTGGGAAATGGACCAAGTCAGGGTCATCGGAGTTCAAGGCTCGTCAAAACAAGAATACTCTGAAGCCTGAGTACAGAGCGCTGGTGGACTTGGTGTCCAAGTTAGTGATGGGAGCAACTGGCTCTCACGAGCAGTTGAGTCTGCCCAAGCTGAGGCTCATGGGGGCAATTGCTGATGGAGTGGAAGCGAACTTGGAGCAGTTCTTCCTCGATCAACTCCATCAGGCAGGATTGGACAAGCTTACGCGGGACGAGGAGAAGAAGCACATTTCCGTCAGTGCCATCTTGCCATTCGGCACGAGGATGTCCATCCTGATTGCTCATGCTTGCCATGGGTATACCTTCGACTTTGAGGACAGTCTCTCCTCAAAGAAGGTAATGTTTTCCTCACTGAGTGATACCTATTCAGTGTTAGGGCTGACTGATCCCAATGCGAAAGCAAAGGGTCAGGCCAAAAGGCCAGCTGGTAAGGCCAAGAGAGTGGCAACCAGTCTCATTGAACGGGTAGATGAGCTCCTTGAGAGGAGTAAAGAGGGTGAGGAGGTTGCAGCTGAGGAGGTGGAGCAGCCCGAGGTGACCGCGGCTGAGAAGAAGAAGAGGGTGAAGATAGTGCTGTCAGGGAAGAGCACGAAATCTGGGACTGAGTCTGATCTCAAGAAGGCCGGGTCTGAGGCTGAGGGAACTGACGATGACGTCAGAAAGGAGGGTGCTCAGGGAGAGAGGCCCCTAAAGAGGCCTAGGAAGGGAATAAGAAAATCCCCTGCTAAGAAGCTACCTGAGGTGAGTGAGAGGGAGAAGTCAAGCTCTCCTGGAGCCTCTGACTTGGAGGAAGTGAGAAAGACTGTCGAGACGGCTGAGTCGTTGCAGCCTGAGACAGCACCCACTCAAACACCCCCACACTCTGAAACCCAAACACCTTCCATCCCTGACCCCACACCTCAAACTCCCCAACCCCCCCAAACCTCAGAGCCAAACCATTCTACTGAGTCAGCGTCTTCAACTTCACACATAAATGAGCCTGACCAGTCAGCCGAGCCGAACCTTCCAAACCCCTCAGATTTTCCCTCATACCCTAATCCCAAAGACTGTCCCAAATCCATTTCAGTTGTGGAGGATGAGTTCCTTGAATTGGAGAAGGAGGAGTTAGATGAGCACATGGCAGGAGGGATTCTGGAGAACACGCTTAGGGGGAACGCCACAGAATGGGCAGGAAAGTGCTGGCCTGGGCTATACAAGTACACTGAGCTGCTGGCGTATGTGATTGAGCTCAAGGTTTGGTTGGACTTCAAACAATCAAACATGCAGGAGCAACATATGCTGGTGGATGCACGTGGCTGGGAGCACTGGGAGGCGGAAGAGGCCAAGATTTGCTCGTTCTTTGGACTTACTAGCTGGCTTCAACTCTTGAACTTTGACAACCTGAAACAGCTAGTGGCTGAAATGATGTCCAAGAGCAAGGCTGACCTCCTATCTGATGACGAAAAGGAGGATAAGGATGATGAAGGAGCTCAGGGTGGAGACCTGGAGAAGGCAGTGGAGGAGACTGCACAGGAAATTGGTGAGATGAACTCTGAGCCTCAGGCTCAGGGGGAAGGTGATAAGAACACTGGTGCCAAGGGTGGACCAGTGGCTGAGGATGTTGTGAACATCTCAGTTGCCAATGAGACATCTGTCAATGAAGGGATTCCCTGCCCTGAGACAAGAGAGGAAGATGTTGATGCATTCAAGGAGACTCTCAGTTCCGAGGGACTTGTTCCTAAGGTTCAAGTTAGCTTAGCTGAGCCTGAGGAGGCGGCTATGACTACTTCACAACTGCCTTCAGTGCACCTTGAAGAAGGGACTGATGCTGCAGGGGCTGACAAGGGAAATCAGCCAATCGCTGATGCGGCCGCTGATGATGAGGATATGATCATAACCGGGGTCGGACGTGCTGAATTCACAAGCATAGTGGAGGTCAAGCAGGAGAAAACCTCAGAAAATCTAGCTGAACTTCAGGAGGAGGTAATGAGGCTACGAGCTGAGAAGGAAGAAGACTCCAAGGCCCGGGCGAAGCATATCAGGTGGACAAAGTCAGCTTACAACACCCTTGCTAACAGGGAGCTGATTTTGTTAAAGAAAACGATGACTGACACGGTCAAGTCAGTGAGGACTGAGAGGAAGCGCACCAAGAAGATGCTTAGGAACACTCTCAAGAAACTCGATGAGAGGGATGCGATCAGGGACAAAAGATGAATCCGGCAGTGGACAGGCTTGCAGTTCAGACTGGAGCTATTGTCACTCAGGCCTTGAAGGACTCAGCGTCCAAACTGGAGCTGGAATCAGGGAGGATGGATCGCACCTCTCAGTTAGTGGCAGACATTTTGGCAAAGGCCACTGACGAGTCTGCAAAGATACTAACTGAGGCCAGCAGAGTCAGCAGTGAGTCCTTGAAGGTGGAGGAAAGGATCACCAAGGCTGAACAAAGTCTCCAACTCTCTATGGAAGTCTTTGAGAAGAAAGTTAATGCTGCTATTAGTTCGGTTTCGTACGCAGGCACTGGAATTTCGATGGAAGTTGAATTATTGAAGGAGGGAATTAACGATGTCCATTCTCTAGCCTTCTTCGTAATCAACAGCGGATCTGACGCATTCCCATCCGAGGCCAATGATGATGCCAAAAAGGGGGAAAAGATGAAGAAAAGATCCCGCCCTGAGGCATCGGAGGCAGTCAATCAAGGTGAAACCGTTCTAGCTGACCCTGAAGTCAATCCTGAAGGAAACATTTTAAGGGTGAGGAAGTCAGCTAGGTTAGCGGCGGTGGAAAAGGAAGGAGGAGAAATTGTTGCCAAGCTGAGGGAGTAGACAACAAAGGCAAAGGCTAATGAACCTTCCAAGCAACAACCTGAGCCAGTTCAGAGGTCGTCTCCCATGAGCTCAAGGAAGAATCCCATCACTTACTCAGGTGAGTTGGTTGCGGAGCTATGTGCTGAAGCATGGGGAGATCAATCTGAGGCTATGCGCAGAGCTGAAATTGCTCAGAAGGAGAAGATGCGCATCTTGGAGAAGAAGGTTGAGAAGCTGACGGATATCACTGAGCTTCAACAACGAGAACTGGATGATGTAGTGATCAGCTTGCTAAGGAGGAAGAAGGCGAAGCCTGAGCCCAGGAAGTACAGGAAGAAGCCAACAGTTAGGAAATCAACAATTCTTCAAATCAGAAGGCCAGAATCAGGAGCAAGGGAAGCTTTTGTTGATGAGTTCGTCTCAGAGACATTGAAGGAGTTTTGGACTGATGCAAGGGATGAATTTGTTAGATTGTGATATCGTCAGTGTGGATCAACACTTTGGCTGCTTCATGATGGACAATCATCCTGAGCTATTCCAGAAGATCTTGGAGGAGGCTGAGGCAGCTCAAGTTCTAGTAAAGGCTCCTGAGTTCACCATTCGAGCTCCTCCCTTGGTTCCTGGAACTCAAAAGCATGATACAAAGGCCATTATGATGGAAGTATTGAAGATAGCCAAAGCTGAAGGGTACGTGAATCAACCTGGAAGACTTGACGAGCTGAAGGCAAGAGTTTATGCAGGATATGGACTCAAGCCTGAAATGAGATTAGTCTAGGTGTTCACAGGCTTCTTTATAATAGATTAGATTCATTGTAATCATTTCCACATCAATCAATGAAATCTATTACTTTTGCCCACAGACAAAAACTCATTGTCTTTTTGGCTGTTGTTTAAAATACTGTACTTTATCAAGAATTGCTCTAACACTGTCTTATCTTATAGATAGGTTTATCTTGTTTCCTCTAAGTGTTTTGAGGATCTTTTCAGTGTTTTGGCATCATCAAAAAGGGGGAAATTGTTGGGACATTGTCAGTTTTGATTAAGATCCCAAAGCCCCTGAAAAGATGATTGCCTTAATCTGTCTTTGTCAGGCTAGTCTTGGTTAGGATTAGTACTTAGTCATTTTACACTTCACAGGTACTCAGTGAGAGGAGAACTCACTGGAGACAATCAAGACTCAGAGCCTGAAGATGAAGAGCACCATCCTGAACTTATGGCAGTCCTCTAAGCTGGCTGAGTAAGTGTCAGTGATGAAGAGTATGACCCTGAGGTCATTACTAACTCAGTCCTGAAGGGAACAGGATGTCACTGAGTTAATGGGAAGACTTGGAGTAGAGCCAAGCAATGCAAAAGGAATTTCAGCGTCAGGACAAGACTGGTGGGCTCAAGACAAAATGAACTTAATAAGACAAGCCTGAAGCTCAGGAATAAGTTCTGACATTCTCACCAACCTGATGACGTGGACCAATCCGAGAAGGACACGCACGTACGGAACCTGACATGAAGACTGAATTCAGACTGCATATTCAACGGGCAAGCATTCAATGTGCATTTAATGCAAATACCAAATCCATGCAAGGACGGCTGCTGCATGAAGATATGTCCGTTTGAAGCCACTCTACATAGATGACTCGAAGGCTATCACTCCAACGAATAGTTTTTCAAATCACCTATAAATACAGAAGACCTTGAACCCATTCAAGGTAACGGTAAATTTCCAAACCAGAAATTACTCAAACTCTCAAGCATTCAAAAGCATTCAACCATTAAGAGAAGCACTCGAAACCTTCTAAATTTCCCAAGTGTTTCTCAGCAATTGAGAGTTATTCTGTATTCCAAGAGCTAATTAGAATTATCTTAAGCTTAGAGAGATTATCCAATCCTTAGCATAGCTTTGCCTTGTAAGGATAATCTCAACCTAGTTGGAATCCAAACTGAAACCAAAACCCTAAGTTAGGCTTGTTGGGAGTAAGTCAGTTAGAGTGTTAGTAAGTGGAGTTGTATAGATCAGTGAGGATAGCTGGTCTTGGTGCACCTTGGCACGTTAAAAACAAGAATCCCTTGAGTGGATTTCCTGTTAAGTCAGGTCGTGGACGTAGGAGCTTGAGACTCTGAACCACGTTAAACTCCTTGTGTTCTTACTGCTTTGATATTGTGCATACTTGCTATATTACTTGCTCATTCATCGCATTCAAGTTTATCAGGTCTGAATCAATCAGGCTGATCTTCAAAAGAGCACTGCCCTACTAAACACCTTTCAGATTTGAGTAAAACAAGTTTTTCAGAAAGCAAACTAAACAAGACTTTAAACTTTCACGGCTCAAACATTTCCGCACTGAACTGATAGTTAGCCAACTGACCCGCACCAAGTGTAGTCAGTAGGTATATTATCAGCTCCTAGTTCTTTACCACTCTGAGTAAAGGGGACTCAGTCAGTTTTATGTTAGAAAAATTGGTATACGTGTATTCCCCCCCCATACACGTATTCCTCAGTCTTGTACCGGGACCAACATATATTTCATTAATAATAGGACAAAAGGATTACATATTACAATTCATATCAGGTCCTATACAAAGCATATCTTCTATTCTCCTTAGGCACCAGAAACCAATCGAAGAATCTGTCTTGGATGGCCTTCAGCTCAGCAGGAGATGTTGGAGTAAAATTTGCCAACACCTTGGTCTTGTACAACTTCTTCAGCTCTGCCCAATCCACCTGGCCCCCGATCATAGGAGTGTTGAGATAATGAAACTCAGGGGCTGTAACTTCCAGGTTGAACCGGATGGTAGAGTCCATCAACTGCTTGTAGAGCTCTGCATCATAAGCCTTTATCCAGGAGTGGAAGGTTCTGTTGATGACAGCATCATCCTCTGGTGGAGGTCTTTGGATGTAGTGCTGGATAAACCATAAGGTCTTTGCTTCTCTCCATTTCTCTATCAGAGAAACAGGCACAGTAGAGTCAAAAGACCCTTCTGTCCTGAGTGGCAAAATCTCCATCACTTCGACAGGAGCCTTCCTTCTCTGGCTGGATCCACTGGCACCAGAAGAAACATCAACTTCTCTGGTTTTCTTGTTCTGCCTCTTAACATATTGGAGCCTATGCTCTTCATCTATGTTCTTCCTTACCCTTGCTTGCCTCTCTTCAGGCGTCTCTTCCTTGAATTTCTTATGTGTTTCTTCAACAACAGATTCAAGGAAGCTTTTCTTCACTTTCCTTATCTTCCTCTTGGCAGGACCAGAAACTGAGATAGGATCCTGCTCTGCATCTGTGGACTCCTCTTCTGCCGCCAGCTGCTTTGCCATAGTAAGAGATTTCAACTCTTCTTTCTTCTTCTTTTGCAGCTCAGCCTGGGCCAGAGTGTTCTCCAGCAGGTCCAGACGAGCACCATGGCTAAATAGGGTCTCAAGAGTGGTCTTCGCCAGATCAATTCTGGCCTGCTCTTCCCCCTTTTTAACTTCATCAAATAGGGGCTGCACCACCTGCCTTATGAGATCAGGCAAGGCAGTAGAGGAGGAAGAGTGAAGATCACGCAGCTGCCTGGCCTCCTCCAGGTATGCTTTAGATTCAGCAACTAGTACCTCCTGCTTGACTAGCATCTCCTGGAGTGAATCCTTGAGTTTTGTAGTCTCCAACATCTGAGAAGCTAGTTCAACTTTAAGCACAGAAACTGGTCGCACCTGGTCCAGAACATACTGCTGAATCTGCCTCTGGCTCTCATGCACATCCATCTTCAGGTAGAGACAGTCAGACTTGAATGCAGCTTTAGCAGAGGCAAAGGCAGTCTTGATCTGCTTCAGGAATTTCCTTCTCTCATCCTTGATCTGGTGCTCAACCAGAGCAGGTGCCAGATGTTGCATTGCCTTGGAGAATCTGCCGATCTGCTGGATTTGCTCATTAAAGAACAACTTCATCTTCTGGAGGATAGCAGAAGTGCTATCAAAGTCCTCTTCATCAGAGTAGAGCTCTGGAGGAAAAGAGAAGTGAGGGCCAAATTTGTAAGAGGGGCCCTCTGGGGAGATCATCACTCCCTGTTGGATCAGCAAGGTGTGGATCAACACTTTGGCTGCTTCTGGGGTCTCAAGTTCAGCAGGATTCTGGATGTTAAGCTTTCTCTTGAGATCAATCTCCCAGGAAGTGAATGTAGATGGACTCATTTCTTCAAGTAATAACATCAGGTCTTACTCCAGACTTTGGCGTCAGTCAGATCCTCCAAAAGTTGTAAGTGCTCCAAGAGGATAAGGAAATGCTCTCTTAGCCAGAGCTGGGCACTTACACTCATACTCTGCCTAATGGGACCCATTTCTGCAAATGAGAAAGTAAAGGGTTTGGGCCCAGAGGCAGAAGAGGATGGTGCTAAGTTTTCAGGCTCAAGTGAAGCATCCTCATTTTCACTATCATTGCTAGATAGACATGTGGGAGAAGAGAGAGGGGCAGGGAATCCCATTGCCAAGGAAACAGAGGGGTCTTGTTCAGTGTGAGATTGGGGAGGGGTAGGGATTTGTGAGGTAGAGATTCAGGGAAAGGGTTGCTCTGCACTTGAAGAGGTTGATGGGACCTCTGTTACAGGAGCTGGGATAGGAATTTGTGAGGTGGAAGAGGGTGGAAGGGTTGTTCTCCACCAGAGGAGGTTGATGGGACCTCTGGTACAGTGGCTGGGGGAGAGGGGTGTGTGGCGAGAGGTATTTGTGAGGAAGAGGGAGAGGAGGTTTGAGTGGGAATGGTGGAGGGAGTGTATAAAGGGGTATCAGGTAATGACTCCTATGGTGAAGGGATGGGGGCACCAGGAGCAGGGGAGGGGTTTAGTGTATGGGTTTCTGGGGGAGAAGTAGTGGGGGTAACAAGGTTAACAGGGGTAGAAGAGGGGATAGAGGGGTTTACCTCATCAGAGACTGGAGCAGTTGAATCTTGCATAATTCTTGCGGCTTCATCAATCGCCTGCTCTAGTGTATCTCCAAGATCAGAACTAGAGTCTGACTCTTGAAGAATGGCCCTCTTGGCCTTGGACTTCTTCACTAGAGGAACCTCCTCCTCTGACTCCTCGTCGTCTGTTGGCTCATCCACCAGCAGAGTTTTCTTCCCCCTTCTTGAAGTTCTGGGCTTCTTAGCAGAGGCTTTCCTGGCAACATCCTCTGGCCTCTGCTTCCTCTTGGCTGCTCCTGCCTTCTGTGCAGCCTCACTTGCACCCTTCTTCTTCAATGCAGCTTGAAGAGGGATATGGTCATCATCTGATGAACCAGAGAACGCCAAAGTTGAAGAACCAGCCGCCTCAGCCTTCTTCTTCTGGCTCTTCTTTGTCTTCTGCCCCGTAGCAGGCGAAGGCACTGCTTGGAGAGGAGGGGCAGGGATGGCTTGTTCTCCATCAGAATCAGCATGGCCATGGAGAGGGCCATCCTTGGAGAATAGGATCTTGGACTTGTGATAAGCTTTGCACCAAGAATCCTTCCATTTCTTCTATGGAAACAGAGAGTCCAAGATCAGGGTCAGCTTCGTCCCTAAAGACACATTTGCAGTCAAGCAGAACTACAACTCCCTAGGCTTTGAAGGGCACTCCTCCTTCTTCACCTTCCCCCGGTTCTTCCTCAACACTCCCCAGAAAAACTCTGCCCAGTTACACTTCACTCCATCAAACAAGGCCCTCATAACACAAAGCCTGCCAGTGAAGATGGCATCTGTGTTATGGCTCTCACACATCAAGATCTTGACCACAATGTCAAACAAGATCTTGTACTTCTGCCTTAAGTGCTTATCCAAAAACCCTTTGGTCAAATTCTGGTATGAACTCCTGGAAAAAAGCTTGAAAGACTCCAACGCCTCATCTTCCTTGTAAGTCAATGGGTCCACTCCTTCAGTAGAAATATTCTTGAACAGTCGGCAAAAGTCATGCTTTGAGAATACCACATCCTCCTTATCGATCTTGGAGGAAATATGGTCATCGTGGATCTTCATGCGAACCAGGAACTGGGCTGCATATCCATCCAAGGTCCTGAAACTCCTTGGAATTGTTGAGATTAGCTTCTCCACCCCTGCTTTCTGGAGAAGTTCCAGGATGGCCAATGCCGCTGGGTTCTTGGTTGTATAGAAATCAACCACCATCTCTGACTTCATCTTTTTCATCACATAATCGTGATCAAAGTTGCACAAGGGAGCCATATCTGTAAGAGGAATTTGAGAGAGAGAGAGAGAGAGATGCTTGCAGAGAAAGATTAGGGTTTGAAGTAAGAAATCGTGAAAGGACAGATTGAAAAAGTTTTGGTTTAAATAGGGCAAGACGCGTGGCTTGAACAATAATGAAGTATGAACGCGTGTAAAATCAAATTTAAATTAGGGAACAAAATCAATTTTTGAATTGATTGACATTTTGCACAGTTATTAAATCTGACGGCCAGGATTAAAAGGCAAGTTACAGATTTAATATGGTGCGTGGGCATGGTCATTGGGACTGGGATCGAGGGAGGTTTGCGGCAGTCAAGATAAAAAGTGATATGATTGCCTAGGCCCTCTACCCCAGTCTTAAATACACTATGAAGATGAAACGATTTAAGTGTATTTACTAATTTAAAAAGTGTATCCCAATGGTCTGAGGCCAGAGAAGTAAATATATACCTGTCACCTGGTATTGTAACCAGATGATACCATGGTTAGTCTGGTGTTACATCTCATCTGATGAAAACTCATCTGGTTCTGGTCAGATTATACTCCGGATATCTCTGGAATCAGTATCTGCACCTCATTTGGGATGTACCTCACCTGGTACAGACCTCATCTGGTGCATACCTCATCTGGAGATGTAACTTCCTTGGTATATCTAACATGTAGGCATGTTAGTTTGAAGACATAATAAAGTATGTAGTAGAATGAAACAAAGGATACTTCTCTGATGTTCCCCCTAAACCAAATCTGTCTCTGGATCTAATAATCCTAACTCAAAAGCCAACTCTCTGAATCTGGTTTCAGCCAAATGCTTAGTCAGAATATTTGCTCTCTGCTTCTCTGTTGCAATCTTTTCCATCCTTATATCTCCCTTCTCAACATGGTCTCTTATGAACTGATGCCTTATATCAACATGTTTGCATCTGGTATGAAGAACTGGATTCTAGGTGATTGCTATTGCACTATTACTATCACAGAAGATTGGAACATCCTTAGCTCTAATCCGGTAGTCCCTTAGCTGGTGACTAATCCAGAGTAGTTGAGAACAACAGCTTCCTGCGGCCATATACTCTGCTTCTGTTGTTGATGTAGCAACTGAAGTCTGCTTCTTTGAAAACCAAGATACCAATTTATTCCCTAAAAATTGGCATGTTCCACTTGTAGAATTCCTATCTATTCTGCACGCACCATAATATGAATCCGAATAACCACTTAACTCTAAGTTGTTATCTGCTGGATACCACAACCCTAAATTCACTGTTCCCTTAAGATATTTCAATATCTTCCTAGCTGCTTCCAAGTGACTTTTATTAGGATTAGCTTGAAATCTGGCACACACACCAACAACAAAGGTTATATCTGGTCTGCTTGCAGTCGAGGTACAGTAGAGAACCAATAAGTGCCCTGTACTGAGTCTAGTCCACACTTTCTCCAGACTCATATGTACCCATGTTGAAATTTGTCATCATAGGAATCTTGGCTGCTTTGCTAGATCCTATTCCAAATTTCTCTAACATGTTTTTGATGTACTTTGCCTGATTTATGAAGATTCCCTTCTCTGATTGCTTTACCTGCAGACCTAAGAAATAATTCATCTCACCCATCATAGATATTTCAAACTGAATTTGCATGAGTTCACCAAACTTCTCACACAGCTTCTTGTTAGGGGATCCAAATATAATGTCATCAACATATATTTGGACCAAAAGGATGTCCTTTCCTTCTTCTTTCCTAAACAAGGTCCTGTCAATCTTACCCTTAGTAAAACTATTGTCCAGAAGAAACTGAGATAGAGTGTAATGCCATGCTCTGGGTGCCTGCTTTAGCCCATAAAGAGCTTTCTTAAGCTTAAACACCTTGCCACCTTGTTCAAAACCAGGAGGTTGTTCCACATACACTTCCTCAATGAGAATCCCATTAAGAAAGGCAGATTTCACATCCATCTGGTATACTTTGAACTTCATATGAGCAGCATATGCTAAGAACAATCTGATGGCTTCTAGTCTGGCAACAGGAGCAAAAGTCTCATCATAGTCTATTCCTTCAGACTGAGAATAGCCCTGAGCCACTAGCCTTGCCTTGTTCCTAGTAATGACATCATTCTCATCTTTCTTATTCTTGAAAACCCACTTAGTGCCTATCACCTTTTGATATCTTGGTCTATCTACCAGCTCCCAAACATCCTGCTTGGTGAATTGATTCAACTCCTCTTGCATAGCAACAATCCAATTTGAATCTTTCAGTGCCTCTTTGATGTTCTTGGGCTCAATCAAGGACACATAGCAACTGAATAAGGCAGCTAAGTTAAGAGTTGTCCTAGTCTGGACACCCTTAGCTGGATCTCCAATTATTAGGTCATTGGGGTGATCAACCAGGGTCCTCCTACCCGTGGCCTTGCCTGGTTGACCATCTGCTGCAGTACCTTGGTGATTATCACCAACTGCAGGAGAGCTTCCCCCTACAGGAGTTCCAACTTCTTCTGGTTCTGCTCCCTGTGAAGGCTTCTGCTTCAGAGAACCAGAAGATGGGTCATCATCTGAATCTGAATCTGAATCTGAGTCAAGAACAGGTGGATTGACTTTGATTACTCTGGGAGTAGTCTGATTCTGTGTCCCATCTGAAGATTTAAGTCCACCTTGCACTCAAAGGTAGATTCATAAAAAATAACATGAGGTGTTTCCTCCACACAAAGTGAATTCTTATTAAAAACTCTAAATGCTTTACTGGTGTTGGAATATCCTAAAAATATTCCATTTGCCACTTTAGCATCAAAAGTTTATAATTTGGATTTCCCATTGTCATGAATGAAACACTTACATCCAAAAACATGAAAATATGTAACAGATGGGGTTTTACCTTTCCATACCTCATATGGAGTCTTACTATGTCTCTGGGCAATTAGGCATCTGTTCTGAGTATAACAGGCTGTGTTGATAGCTTCTGCCCAAAACCTCTGTGGTGTGTTGTACTCTGCTAGAAGAGTCCTTGCAGCTTCCTTAAGGGTTCTATTCCTCCATTCTGCTACTTCATTCTGTTGGGGTATTCTGGAAGCAGATGTCTCATGAAAAATACCATGTTCCTTGCAATACTCTGCAATGTGTGAATTCAAAAACTCTGTCCCTTTGTCACTTCTGATCCTCACTATGCTCTGGTTCTGCTCATTCTGAATCTGCTTGAAGAACTCTGGAAGCTTAGTGATAGTTTCATTTTTCTTAAACAAGAACACTTCCCAAGTGTATCTTGAAAAGTCATCTACTATCACTAAGGTGTACTTCCTTCCACTAAAACTAAGAGGAGAAACAGGTCCAAACAGGTCCATGTGAAGTAGTTGAAGTACTCTGGTTGTGGTTGTGCTCTGGACATCCTTAAAGGAGGTCTTGGGTTGTTTACCCTTCTGGTAATGAACCACAAGCCTGATCCTTCTTAAACACCTCATTAGGAAGGCCTCGAATTAGACCTTTTCTGGCAATCTTGTTCAGTGTTTTGAAGTTAAGATGACTCAATCTCTTGTGCCATAACCAGCTGTCTTCTGCAGATCCTTTAGCAACCAGACAAGCATTTCTTGGGCAACTGCTAAAATCTGCAAGATAAATGTTACCCTTCCTCAAGCCTATAAGCAAAATGTCATTATAATCAGAAGAAAAGACAGTGCATGAATCACTAGAAAACTTCACTGAGTATCCCTTGTCACAAAATTGGGATACTGAAAGCAGATTATGCTTGAGTCCTTCAACATAGTAGACTTCATCTACAGATACATCATTAAAGGTCATCTACACTCTTGGCCCATTCAATGGCTTGAAATCCTGGAGATGACCTTTCTGGAATGTCATGTGCTTGGAACATCCACTATCAATGTACCAGACATGATTGCTTGAATAACCTTTCTCCAATGGGCTCTTATTCTCCTACAGAGAAATCAATTAGGTCCCCTACTAGAGCTGGGTCCTGATTGGTTAGTTGCAGGTTTTGTAGGAATCCAAAGATAAAGATCATCCCTTGCTGGATGAGGAGATCTTGTCTTTCTTCCAAATCTATCTACCAGCACATGTCCTCTAACAATGACATATTGAGCTACTGGTCTGATAAGAACACCTTTTCTATAAACAGGTCTGGTGTACCTTATCTCAAATCTGGCCTTTGGAATGGCCTGCCTTAAAGACATAGTCTTAAAGGTCTAGTTGTAAGGGTACATCCTAGAAGAACCATCTCTGGTGTCATAACTACCCAGATCAGTTGGTTTTCTATAGATGGGTCTGGAAGACCTCCTCTGGTTCTGAAAATTGGATTTATTCTGATGATGAAATTCCTTCTAAGTATTCCTGCTCTGGAATCCACTTTGAGCATACCTCCTTTGAGATCTCTGAGTCTGATTGAGGTTCTCTGGTTCAGTATATCTCCTCTGATATCTCCTATTTTGATTAGGTTTCCTTTTAGAGTTTCCTTTCTGAGGTCCCCTAATTTGCTTAGGTTCCACTCTTTTAGGTTTCCTCTTAGGTCCCTAATCTGGTTAGGCATATGAACAGAACCATAAATCCTCATAGGTTCTCCAATATTTCCTCTTCCAGTTCAGTGAACTCATTGGGAACATCATCTATATGGTCAGTAAAGCAGTCTTTGTTCCAATTATGGTTTTTAACTACTCTGTAACCTTTTCCATTTGGATCATTTTCATCCCAGATTTCTACCACTTCACCAGATCTTTCAGACAATTTGCCTTTATTGCATAAAAATTTAGTAGATGTGGTCGTAATTCCAGAATATCCTAAACCACTCTTATCATGTATCCTTTGAGAAGATCCTTGTATTATGGATACAACAGTTGGAGCTTCTCTGGTCTTTGGGACTTCCATGATAGGTTGTTCAACTTG